>JARCFY010000003.1:26405000-36405000 GCA_029233225.1 Lepidodactylus listeri | reverse complement strand
TTTTTCTTGCTCCAGGGATACTCCTGAGCAGTGCGGTGAAACTCCGGAAGAGTTTGTGAGCACGGAGCAACTGGTGCAAAACTGACCAGAAGCTCCGGTGCTAGCTCAGGTGTGAGCCCCGGGAAAAAGCCAGTCTGAAAACGCCCATAGTGCATTCAAACAGTGCAATGCTTCGTGAAACCTCCGATCATGAAACAGGGAAAAAAGGTGCCCAAATATGCTGGACAGTTTATTCCCAGGCTAAAAGCGGGAAGAAAGTTACAATTAACATCTGCAAACAAAAAGCCGTTAAGACTTTATGAACAGCAACGTTGCCAAGGTTGAAGAGGCACAGTCAGATAAGTGTCTGCTGGAGAGAAGCAAGATACATTCCAAAGGTGGGGGGGAATGAGGGACTGGCTGGGAAGACGAAAGTGCCACCTCCAGCCAGGGAATGGCAGTCAAAGCTGACATTTGTATGTTTTTAATCTAAGTTGAGGCTATATGAGGGCCTTTAATTGTTTTTTAAAAAAATATCTTGTAAATAAATACTGGTATTTTTTGTATAACTATATTTTATATGTATTTCCTTTAACATTGGGCCTGTTAATTTGGATTCATTAAATGGCTTGAAGCCATTTAACCACTGCTTTCTGATCTCTGAGAAAAATGGGTTTCCAAACAGCTGACTGGCAGGGGCCACTCAGGGACCTGTAAAAAGCCATGGGAAACAGAAAGCAGGAATTTAAACTTTAAATGGCTCGGAAACTGATACAAGCTGATTTGGCTCATGAACTGATGTATCAGTTTGTAGCTCAGTTTTTGGTTCAGCCACAAATCACAAACCATCCCCAGATTTCACATTAATAAAAATGATTTTTTTTTCCTGACCAATAATTGTCTTTCTTCCTTTACCTCTAACTGGTAGTCAGTAGTTTATTAATACGGTTATGGACCAGAAACATAAAAAGTACCGGGGGGGGGGGGAAATCAGCAGGTAAAGCATTAAAATTCATACAAACACTTTCCAGAATATCAAACATTAAAATATTAAGAGTAAAATATTGTTAAATAATTAAAACCTCTATTTAAGTACAATACTATCTAACTACTAAAAGCTTGTCTCCAGATTTTGATAGCCTGCATGGCAAATTTTTGCCATGTTTAACTGATAGTAGATAAAATAGCACTGGATAAAAATAGGCCTTTTTATAACTTGGGGTTCTTTTACATGCTCTTTTTCATCCTCTGTCCTTGTGATGATCAATTTGAAAACATGATGGTGGAATCCTCAAAATACATAACAATACATAGCAAGAAGAATGTAAATGCTTATGATTTCTAAAGACTCCACTGCCTAGGGGCTCTACTGATCAATTATGTGATACTTTCATGTCTCTTGTCCCTGCTAAATGCAAGGCAACTACACAACCAAGTTGCTTTGACTTCTAAATAAAATTACCACTGCTTTCTGAGAGATCTGAGACTAGACTATTAATATTCATGACTCTCTAAAGACATGCTTAAGCTTCTCTCACTCTCTTCCCTAATCTCTTCACCTAGCCTGCATTTCAATTTACCCCAATCCAAACTCATGAAATGAGTTAATCACATGCACAACTTCATCATTAACATACTTAAGGGCATGCTTGAACTTTTAGGCACGTGTTTAAATCTTCTTTAATGCTTATGTGCCTTTCTGAACTAAGGTGCACCTAATTACTAGATTTCCTGGGAAAGTCAATTGGGGCGGGGGTCAAAAATTCCAGCAATATTCCTTTCTGCCGCTATCTGTGACATTGTTAAGGGTCTAGCAATTCTTCATAAGCAATAGAAAACCAGCCTGATTCTGTCTTGAATGCCAGTTGGGAGATTCCAGGAGCCCCTCCAAACATAAAAGAATTCCTGCTATTCTTCTTAAAAAAATCTAGGTCACATACAACTGAGTGAGGATAAATAAACATTTTATTGTGCGACTGTTACTCAATAGTTGAGCTGGATCCAAATGTCTTTCCCCACAGCTAATATCTCTGTTGCTAGATAATTACATTTCTCTCCCTAGGTATCTGCTACTCTGCATGAGATTTTCCTGTACAGCCAGTGTTTTTATTGCTATTTAGAATGTACTGCAGAATCTGGGTTCATGAATTGATGCTTGCAGAGGACAACAAATGAAGGAGGGCAGGAAGCAACCAGGCACCCTACCCTGATGACTGAATTCGGCTCTGCTGAGAGCCTCAAGATGCCAAGGATAAAACCAACAGAGGGAAGGCAGGATGAGGTCAAATTTTTTTCTTCAGGTCTGGGCGCCTGTCCCAGCTGAGAATACCTTTCAACACTGTCAAAAGTCCCCGTCCAAACCCCGGGCAAGGACTTTTGTTGCAAGGGGGGTCCGACACAAAACAAAGTTACAAAATACCAGAGAGAGTCTAAAACTCACCCTCGTCTTGGTAGTTGCCACCAGGCCTTTCAACGTATCCCAACAGCCCAGGAGAGAAAGATCAAGCCTCCCGGCTTCTCGGGGAATTTACAAGAAAAGTCAGCCCTGCAGAGCAGGACTGCAGTCTGAGTTTCCAAAGACAAAACGGTTAACTGGTAGGCAGTCAACAGCCAAGGCTCTGGATAAAGGCTTTGAGGTCAACGAAGGCAAAAACTACAACAAAGTAAAAATATAATTAATTATTTAAGGTGCAAAAATATTTCAAACAAGACTAGACAGTGAAGGAAATAAAACAAATAAACCTAAGCTTTCCCAGCATAGCTAAGTACATAGAAACAAGGTTCCATTTATCGTTCAGGTTCAGAAAGAGAGAAGAAGAATTTTTTATTTTATTTATTTATTTGATTAGACTTATACCCTGCCTAGCCGGCACAGCCGGCTCAAGGTGGCTAACAAGCATATAAAACCACAACATACAAAGTTAAAATTCAATCCAAAAACAAGGATAAACAGTGAACCATAAAAGATGACAGCAATACAATAATCCAGCGCCGAGAACAGCAGCCTAGATATCCTTGGCCAGGAGGCTTGCACCAGTAAATGTACCGGGCCAGTGATTCCACCAGCCACTTATCAGTGGCCATTACCAGTGGCAGTTACTTTTTTCCCATAAAGAACAATGGAGGGAATGGGGGCAACCTGTTTGGGGGCCCGTAGAATTGGACCCCCTGGTCCAATCTTCTTGAAATTTGGTGGGTATTTGGGGGAGAGGCTCCAGCAGATACCCTGTAAGTTTGGAGCCTCTACCTCAACCCCCCCTCCAGCCACTTTTTAAACCACCACCGAATTTCAGTGGCAATTCGGTGGCAGTTGGCCGAATCACATGAACAATGGATTGAAATGGGTCCCATTTAGACATTTTCAGATACATTTTCAGATACATTTCAGATACATATGGTAAGACCATATGGCAGCAGCTCCCACATCACAGTGGTAACCCTGGGTCAGGAGCCAACACCACCACCTGACTCTCCCTGGTCTGAAAGAAGCCACGTTGGCCATTACCAGAGTCAGGGCTTTTTCAGCGGTGGCCCCATACTGGTGGAACAAGCTCCCGGAAGACATCAGGGTCCTGCAGGACCTTCTACAGTTCCGCAGGGCCTGTAAAACGGAGCACCAGGCCTTTGATTAGGAGCTGCCAGTGATAACTGTGCCCTTGGAACATCTACTGGCCAGAGATTCCATCATATGCTGCTCTTTACCATCTCACTCGATTCTGTATGCCATCATCATGTGTTTGTTTTAGCTGTATCTGATGTTGTTTTAAACTCTGTATTTATTGTTTTACAAGTGGAGACCCACAAGAAACTTGTGGGATGATTATCCCATTCCTCACACCTTTGCTTCCTCCCTTCTCCCCCTACCTCTCTCATACTCTTTCTCCCTTCTGCCCCCCCTTCTCTCATACTCTTTCTCTGTCTTTCTACCTCCCACCTCAAATCCCACCCTTCCCAGGCTCCACCTCTCAAATGTCAAGGAATTTCCCAACCTGGAGTTGGCAATCCTATTTCCTTCCCACCCAACAGCCAACCTACCTTTATCTGTCTTCAGCTTTCAATCTCCACCCCCCTCCCCCACAGCCTCTACCTAGGAAAATTACAGTCTTTCTCCACAGTGGGGACTAAAGCAGTTTACATTATTATTTCCTCCTTGTTATCTGCACAACAACCCTGTGAGGTTGGTTAGGCTGAAAGTATGTGACTGGTCCAAAATCTCTCAGCTTCCACTGGAAGATGGAGATCTGAACCTGGGTCTCGCAGATCCCAATCTGAAGCTCTAACTGTTACATCACAATGGATTTCATAGGGTGGCTGCTGAGGAACAGTAGCAAAGCAGCTGGGCCTAATTAAGTCATGCAAATCAGGTGGTATCAAGTCACACAGAGGGTGCTGCCTAGGGATGCCAGCCTCCAGGTGGGACCTGGGGATCCCCTGGAATTACTGCTCATCTCCAGACTACAGAGATAACTTTCCATGGAGAAAATGGATGCTTTGGAGGGTGGAGTTTATGGCATTGTACCTCACTGAGGTCCCTGTCCTCCCCAGGTTCCACCCCCAAATCTCCAGGAGTTTCCCAGCCTGGATCTGGGTCCACTGCCGGTGGCCGGGGAGGGGGTTACTTGGCAACCCTAGACTGCTGCCAGTAAAAACCCTGCTTTTTACTGACAGAAACAGTTAGAACCTCCCCCGAACATTCTAGTCTCCTCACAGTTGATGCCTGGAGCTGATGCCATTTCAAAAGGTATTGGGGGGAATTCAACAGTCCCTGAAGTTTTTTTTTAAACTTTTCAAATTTTTCTGCAGACCAAGGAAGGGGCCTGACTCTGTAGGAAAAGCTGTCGGGGGAGAGTGAGCTCTCTGTTGGCAGATATAAATATCCACACAGGAAAAAAAAACTCTCGGAATTAGATATATAGAGGTCATTTTAATCTGGAAGCCGTCTTGAGCCAGCTTGTCTGGCAGGGCATGATATAAATATAAATAATAAAGAAATAAAAGTAATTCTGAGCTACTGAGTCATGGGAGTACATACCACACTTAAAAAAAAATAATTGAGAATTTGATTCCAGGGAAGAAAAAGGACTACCATGGGCTGATTCCATGTGAAGTTGGGGTCTTTTTCGGGGGGGCAGTCATGTTGCTGCTGTGATTGTTCAGTTTCCACAAAGCACAAAGTAATCTGGTTTTTCCTTTCATATCAGATGCAGATGACATCCTCCCAGCTGCTGTTGTCATGCTGTCGGTGTAATCACCTTTTAAAAAATGGTGCATGAGCAGTCCAGCTTAAGAATAAAAAACCAAACCAAACTATGGGCTTTTTTCCACTCACATTGTGCCGGCGTTCTGCCTCCGTTTGTCCCGGCGCTGGGTGTCAATTTCACACCCTTTGCTGTGGCGCGTGTGTTAATACGGGGCTTCGCGCCATTTTCTCCGCACCTTCGGTAAACCTAAAAAAAAAGGTTTACCGAAGGCGCGGAGAAAATGACGCAAAGCCCCGTATTAACACACGCGCCACAGCAAAGGGTGTGAAATTGACACCCAGCGCCGGGACAAACGGAGGCAGAACGCCGGCACAATGTGAGTGGGAAAAAGCCCTATGTATTTGCATAGCACTGTTCCAGAATAACTGAACACTTGGCTCCTTTGGTAATGCTAATCGCTGGAAGGTACTGCAAGCATACACACTAAATAATGCACTTTCAATCCACATTCAACGCACTTTTCAACTGGATTTTACTGTGAGAACTGGCAAAATCCAGTTGGAGAGTGGATTGAAAGTATATTATTTAGTGTACATGATCACAGCTGGTGTTGCATTGTGGCCATCTACATTTAAAAGAGTAATTGGCTACCTACTTCTTGGGGGAACGGAGAGAGCACTTTAGGAACATTTCAAATGCTGATTAAGACAGCAGAGAAACAAAGCCACTCATATTGAAACAATACACTGAAGGCCCTATGATATTTCCCTTCCCCTTCCATCTCAATTTTGTTTGCATCCACAACAACACCAAGGCAGCTCCCTATGAAAATGCAGAGGCAGGAGATGTAGGGAGAGTTTTCCTTCATTCAAACAAAAGGCATACCTTCGTTTCTGAACACATGAAAAAGATCATCTCAACAATGTCATGCTCAGGTTTTTAAAAAGCTGAGAATGGGCTGTTTACTCTTTGTTCAGGAATGGAGGACAATGACTGTGGAAACAATAAAAAAGGTGCATGGCTAGAGTTGCTGAAACAGAGGGGGAAAAAACCCTCTTTCTGGAATCAGTCTTGTTAATACCTTGCCCTGGAAACTGACACAATGCAATGTGCCATATTAGCTTGGCAGCTCATCAGGATGAGCATAGAATGAACATTGATTGGAGTTGCACAGCAGGGGATTGACAGTATGCATTTTGACCAATCTAGGTAGCCATTTGGAAGAGCTGGAGAGGAGTTGACTCCTCACACGGGAATAGTTTTGCACTTTCTCAGGAAACCTGCCTAGCACTATAGGAACCACTGCTCTATGGTACAGTTGGTAAAGATTAATATTCCACTGTATTCTAGACCTCTGTCTTCTTGCTCATTTTTTTTTAGCCTAAATGTTGACGTCTTCAGCCCTGAAGGACAGAAGAAACAATTTTATAACAAAGAAGCTTTTAAAAGGCAGCAGTAGTGTTTAATATAACAGTAAAAATATTTAATAAGGAACCTAGTTATTGGAGCAGAAGATTTTTTTTCCTGAGGTTGATAAGGCCTGTCAGATGCTTCTGTCAAGAAAGGAAATGTTTTTCCAGTGGTTGCACAAACAGAATAAACCAGAGAAATAGCATTATTTTATATAAATGATCAATCTTTCCATAGTCCTCAATGCTCATTTTGAAGCCATTTTCTGTTGGGGTACACCAGGAAGTCTGTCATGCATGTAATAGATTCAAAGGGGTCCATTATATCCTCAAATTGGTAGGATCTCTGTTATCTCTGAACTCGCTTTTGCTAGCAGCAGGCCCAGGCCCAGAGTCTTTAGTAGTCTTTAAAACCTGACACAGTGGTTTGAGACTACACTAAGAGAAATATCTCTTTGGTAGACTCTCTGCTCCTGGCAGTCTTTTACTCCGTAAAATGTGAAAAGTAAGAATTACATTTAGATGTAAGGATGCTAAAGATGAGATCAATTTTGACTCGTGCCTTTTTTATACCATTTTTCTTCATCTGTTTTATTTTTTTAATCTGCCATTTCCCCAGCCTCAAACATCAGTGTATACAGATGATAAATAGAACTGGAGAATCCTACAAGATGCTACAGCATAAGTGACAAAACTCTAAATGCCAGTCCTTCATATCTGGGATAGGAATGGAATGACTGGAACACACTGCCCTGATGTGTATTTCTGCCAGCTTGTAAAAAAGGTTGTCGTTGTTAATGGTAACAGAAGTCCCTGAGTGCTCCAGAAAAATCAACAGGGTTGAGCTATGTCATTCTTGCTGTGTCTCTCACTGAAGATGTCAGTCCCAGCTTCGGTCCCATAAGCAGAATAGAAAAAAGAATCACAGTTAGGGGTGGGCATTCAGACACGCCCAAGCCAAAAATATATCCCCAAAAGTATACTCAGCATCTTAAATATATCTCAGATTTTTTTTTGAAAACTGAAAAAATGGGCCCCCCAAAATCCCAGAAATATTTGGGAATTACCAGGAAGATCTGGAGGCAGCATCTGCAGGCTTGCTGGGACTGTTTTTCTCCCCACACACACACTTTTTGCTTTCCCACTGCTTTTGTCAATTTCAAACAAGTCTTGTCAGTTTTAAGAGCATTCCTTCTTTGCTAAAGTTCCTTTGTGTTCCCTTCCTGTTTTTTTGCACAGTGTTTGCAAAATCCTCCCCCCACCCGCTTGGATTTGATTCTGTGCTTGGACATCAGTCCTGTTAAGCATGCACTGCCACAGCAGCACTGGGTTCTGCTGGACATTCTGTACATTGTAACTGGTTGTGCTGGGCTTACAAAAATCCCTCTCCTTTAATTTGTACTGCAGATATTCTCTGGTTTGACATTAGTCCTCTGAAGCTTGCACAGTCACTGTGGCACTGGTTCTGTTGGGCATTCTGTACATTGCAACTAGTTGTGCTGGGCTTGCAACAATGCTTCCCCTCACCTTCACGTTCCACTGTAGAGATTCTCTGGTTTGATTGTGGTTCTATTTGGCTTGGCACATTGGCTTGTGGTTCTGCCGGGATTACTGAGTTCTGCAGTAGTTCGATTGGACTTGATGTTTGTTCTCAGTGATTGCTACTTGCAGGCCTGGCTTTTTGCCCTGGAAGCTGTTTACATGTTTTTCCCTCCCCCGCATTAGGAAATAATGGATAACAGCTGGGGCACCCTGTTCAGGGGCCCATGAAATTGGAGTTCTTGGTCCAATTGATTTGATACTTGATTTGATATTTAAAGGACAGGTACCAGCAGCACTGCTGCAATTTTGGTGCCTGTACCTTTAAAACACCCCCCCCCCCCTTTCAGTTATCTGGAAACCTTTAAAAACAACTCCCCCAGCCGTTCCTCATAGGGAATAATAGACCCCCCCCCAATTGGAAATCTGAAACATCCTAAAATCTGAATACCATACCAGTATTTGGAATTTGGGAATATTGGGAATACCAATATTTTTTCAAGTCCAATATACATGAACCTGAAAAAAATATGATTTTTTTTTTTGCACAACCCTAATCACAGTAGATCTAGAGAATCCCTTTCCTCCAAGAAACTCTGGAATTACTCACCCATTGCCTTCTTGAGCAGCATATCAACAAAACAGTTTTAGGGACAGATCAATAGTATCTTTTTGGTCCATGCAAGGCATCTTCAGAAGAGATTTCACAACCACCTGCCTCAGGACAATCAAAACATCCCCTTTGTTCAGTGAAGCATTAACGATTTCAGAGAAAGTAGAAAACCATCAGGCATAAAAGGAGTAGGCTGTACCTTTATGTGTGCATTTTCTGTTTATTTATCTTTCTTTATACTCAACTTTCTCCCCAACGGAGATGCAAAGTGGCTTGCAACAGTCTCCCTTTTCCGTTTATCCTCCCAACAGTCCTCTGTGATAGGGTAGGCTGAGAATGCATGAGTGGCTCAAGGTCACCCAATAAGCTTTCATGGCAGAACGGGGATTCAAACATGGGTCTCTTAGATCCTAGCTTGACACTCTAACCACTACCCTATGCTGCCTTTCAAGAGCTACTCACATCCAAGAGGGAATCAGGATGTAATAACTGAAATTAATGTAAGCAACTATGACCACATTCTACTCTGAAAGCATTCTGAAATTTTCTTTTTGAATTGGAGTCCAGGTTGGAATGAATGTGTAAAATGCCTTACCAGCAAGATGCAGTACATAACCAAGGTCGATTTCACACCAGTTGCTCTGGGCTCACGTTTTGCTCTGGAGTATCGCCCTGCTGCACCGGAGTTTCCCTGGAGCAAACAAATCCTGTTTTTAGAGGATTTTCCTGTTTGCTCTGGGGGAGAACCCAAAATGAAAACACGCCCACTCGCCCGCCTTTCATCAGGGCCGCCCCATTGTGGGAGTTTCTAAATTTTTTTGGAGAAAACCCTTCGTCACCCTATATCGAAAGGGCTGAGGTTCCAAGTGGGAAAATGAAGAAAATACTCCGGAGGAAACTGGGAGGGGAAATTCCGGAGAGAACGAGAGGCAACTGGCCAGTGCAAAATCGGCCCAAGTGTTTTATCTTCTTCGTTACTAATTAGACAGAGCAGATGCCATTCCACTTATAAGACAGCCACTGAACGGCTTTGCACACATTTGATGGTGCCAGAAAACTGACTATGTTTCACTGTCACCACCACAACTGAGTAAACATAAAGTAGTGTTCTAACCCATGTACATCCATATACAAACCAATGTTTCTCATATTCTAGCCACTTTCCTACCCCTTCAATTTCCTAGAATTCCTCAATAATTGAAAGAACTGAACAAGCTTTATTAGGATGAAGAGGTCAATGGAGTGTGATTATATTGATTGCCTGGAACAGTTCAGAATTCCATCCACTGACTAGAACTTTAAAAGGATTGGCAGCTATGTCAACAGAAAACTGTTGGGGTGCTAAACAGTCAATACCACCATATGTTAGATTGTAAAATGGAGCCATCTTTATGGTTACCTTTGGAATTAGACAACCCAAGGTATGATAAAGCCAGAGTGATTTTTGTGCATGATATGATATGAATATTATGATTTCTGAAAGACAGGCAGTAACATTGTTACTCGCTGAAACATGTCAGAACTTGTCACCCACATATAGTCACTGTACATTTTTATTTATTTATTTATTGCATATCTATCCCGCCCTCCCCCGTGAGTGGGCTCAGGGCGGGTTACAACCAAATTAAAACAAAATACAATAGTCTAATTTAAAATCTAATAACATAACTCTCAAGTTGGCAATCAACCAACAAAGTTCCTGGAGGAGCCTGTATGAATGTCCATATGGAACAGAGTGGCTGAGGACAGACTGGCAATCTGGAATGGGAGGAAACCGGAGCCAAAAGCTGCGGGGGAAAAGTGCTCCGGGGCTGGCCATTCACACTGGCCAGTGTATTGTGGGAGCATGCTGTTAGGGAGTGTTCAGACTGCTGCGGAGTGTGGTGGGAGCCGTTTCGGCAATATGTGTATGTGCGCCTATGTGCATAGGCGCATGGCCGCATCAGCAGTCTAGAAATTTAAAATCTCCCCACCTCCTGTATTGGGGCATGGGTGTGCATGGATGTATGAGCGCTCACGCGCATATCTCCACGATGGCGCATTCACACTGCCGCCTCCGCTTGACTCCCGCTTTTCCCGTCCACACTGCCATGAAGCGGGAGACAAGCGGCAGATGGCCCCTGGACACCAGTTTCTGCTGGTGTCCTTCTGAAGCGGCAGGGAAGCGGGTAAGTACAGAAGGGAGCCGGGGAACAGCTGTGGCTGTTTGAACGGGCTCCCTTCCCCCGCTTCACAAGCGGAGCTCTCCCGCTCCACTTCCTGAGTCTGTCCTCAGCCACAGTTGGGTAAGTGGGCATTAAATACCACCAGTAATATGTCTACATGCAGACAGAGAAAGCGAGGTGGAGCAGGGGGAGACCGATGTAAATGGACAGCTGCCACCTCAACTAAAGGGCTAGTGGAGTAATTCCAGTCTACAGGCCCTGTAAACTGTAATAAGTTCTGCAGGGCTCTGACCTCATATGTTCCACCAGCCCAGGGCTAGAGTTGAAGAGGCCCTGGCCCTGATCGAGGCTAAGTGGATGTCTTTGGGGCTGGAGACAACCAGAAGATGCTGTTCTGAAAAGTGCAAGGCTCTCCAGGGAACATATGGGGAGAGGTGGTCCTACAAACATGACAGCCCCAGACCACATAGGGCTGTGAAGGTTAATATCATAACTCTGAACCTGATTCGGTACTCAACTGGAAGCCAATGCAGCTGGCCATTGCCCTCTTCTTCATACTACCGGATGTTTTACATGTTACAGTATACCACTAAAAGCTGTTAAAAATAATTCCTAGTCCACATGGCAGTGGTAGTGTTTGAAAACTATAGTGTATGTAAGTGGAGTATAATGGAATACGTGGAGATGTCGAATGATCAAAGACATGACATGAACACAAAGAAGTCTGTGCCAACACTTAAGGATCTGGTAGAAAGAAACTCTCTCCACCAGCAACTCTAAGCAACCTGAATGGGAACTCACAACACAGGAAACTGAATTCAGATCTGATGGCTTCCAAAGTAACAGCTGGTTATGACTACCTGGGGACCTTTGTGCTTACAGACTGTCACATCTGTAATATACTGTTTTTCTTTATTACTCCTTTTGTGACCCCAAGAAGACAATACAGTCTTTATTGTCATTATTTATGACAAAAATATGCAGGGTCAGTCCCCTTTGTTTTATTTTGGAAGGATCAGACCACAAACGTTGACTGGGAAAGTATTCAGGGTTCTTGCTCTACTGTTGTTAACCCATCTGGCAATTCTTACTCCTAAACAATTCACTGTTCAAATTATCTAGCTGAAAATGAGCTCACTTTGAACAAGCACACAATTATGAAAAGGCAACAGTGCAGTCTCAACTTGGACACAGGGCACCCCCCCCCCCAATATCTCTAGTCTCCCTAAGAATCCTTCAGAATAACTATTGATTCTCTATTGATAATCTGGAAGTAGTTATGACCTTCTCTCAAGTCTGTGATCAGTTTTACGGACATAATAATACTGTGCTGTTATCTTACTCCTCTGGTATACCAAAGGCTATAACCTATACATTTTGTAAGTGTACCTTTTGCAAAAAGGACACTTCCACTAAGATTCTGTGATGATGGAGAGGCTTTCATGGGAGAGAATACCTGAAATCTGCCATCTCTAGGCTCTGCTCTACAGAACATGATCAAGGACTCAATTTTATAAATTGCAAGGTTGCCAGGAAGTGAGGAGAGAAGCCAGTATTAATCCAATTTCAGAAACAGGCTTTCATCTACAACACTGCCAATTCACTACCTACCCATCAATGAAGCAGTAGATAAACAAACACAACAGCAGAAGCAACAAGATGGATCGGAGTGCCAAGGAGAACAGGTTTTAACTTAGTGGAAGTCTATTCACATGTCAAAGCTATGTTTATGATCTTCACTTGAGAGCTCTGAAGAACCATACTGAGTGCATAAGGTAGGGCCCTTTTAAAAGAGAACCCTCCAACAAATATTACAACCAACATCACATAATTTTGTCTGGCAACTTTATATTAGCTCACCATAATATGGGGGTACTGTCCTAATTTGCCTACCATTTGTGGACTACGATTCCCATCCTATATACTATAATAGACTTCTGCAACATCCCCGTTGCCTTTGATGGGATTTCAGTGAAAATACTTTAAAATGTAGCCCTAAAGATTACAGACAAGGGTATAATCCTTTTCTGTGTGATGGCACAGCACCCACAAATAGGTGTATCCCTAAATGATGCTACAGGGCCCCGTTTCTCCCATCATCCTATTTCTACAAGCTGTTCAGAACATAGATATCATCCATTCCTGAAAGCTGGGAATTCAGAAAACCTGGTACATGTAGCGCTGTACTATTATACAAATATTATGCTATTCAATTGCTGATTTTTTTAAAAAAAACCATGGCAAGGAGGAAACACTTGCTGCAACAGCCAAACTCAGATAATCCAAGAGCCCAGCAGCCCGCCCACCATTTTCTGCCTGAGGCAGCAGGCTCTTTTGCTTCCAGTGCAGGCAGCCGGGAGAAGCCTCCAGTAAAATTTGAAGGGCCATGATTGGAAGCCAGGTCTAGGTGATCATCAGCTGTTAGCTGGTGAATCTCTTGCCAAATAGGTGCTGTTTCCCTGGCTGGCCTCCTCTCTTTCCCTCTCCACCCCCTTGCACCTAATCCCTGGAGTGCTTTGTGACATTTCAAGTGGCCCTAAGTCAACCCAAAACAGCTATTTCTCATACTTTGGGATGAGGAGCTGTGGTTCAGTGGTAGAGCATCTGCTTGGTATGCAGAAGGTTGCAGGTTTGATCTCCAGTTAAAAGACCAAGCAGTAGGCTATGTGAAAGACCTCTGCCTGAGACCCTGGAGAGACAATGCCAGCCTGACTAGGCAATACTGACCATGATGGACCAAAGGTCTGATTCAGTATAAGGCAGTTTCATGTGTTCATGTGTCTTGCATTATCTTCTATGATGCTTCCATGCATTTCCATGAGCAAACAACAAGGTAGAAAAATGAAGAAACCAGGTCTCTATTGTGATGAACAAAGATGCTTTCACATGTGGGACCTGTGCCTTCACCTGGGAAGGGATAATGCCTGCATAGCAATGCCAAAGATAAAACACATTCATCCAGTTTTTGTAACATGCCATCGTGAAAAGTTCACATCTCTCAATTTTGTCTATTCAGTTTCATTGTCAGAAAACAGTGGGTGTTAGCTGAAACAAATTTGCAAAGAATAATCTGCAAGTTGAAGCACAGACAAAGAAAACTCTCTTAGGACACAGAGGTATGAATGTCTGAATAGTTCATGATTATCATCCACAGTGAGCCTTGGAGACTGAAGAGCCCCATTAGGAGCCCCATTTTAGATTTCAACAGTGACTGAACAGGGAAACAAGACTCAGAGCACTCTAGACCCACGTTTCAATATATTCTAGAAGAACTGGTGAAAAGCCGTACATTTTACAAGGATTTGTTGAGCTGACTGTTTATAATTCACAATAACCATAATACTATTACCAATACCCTTTCCTCCCTGCCGGTTACTTGTTGGACAGGTTGGAAGGGTCACTGGGATTGAGGTCCCACAACTAAGAACTAATAGATGGAGCTGAAATCAGTCATACATATCATCAAGTTAGGGAATACATATGCATTGCAGATGCAGTAAATATTCACACACACACAGACACAAACATACACGTGATGCTAGCGGTGGGCTTTCCTCCACAGTATACTGTTTTCACTCACATGTAGGAAATCTGGAAATAGAAATCTGTTCCTGGCTGGTAAACATATTTCTGTTTTAGGGTAAAAATGGACCCCATGGTTCATTCAGAAATGCAATTGCCAGGAAGTGTTCCGTATTTCAAGAACATAATACTATTGAAGAGGTGAAGGACCCAATCTCCCTCTCGACTACATCCTTGGACCAAGAGGTCCGAAGAACAGCTGAATCTGCACACCCACACAATGGAACTGTAAATGAAACCTCCATGCATGATGAATTGGCAGCTGATGATGTCGATGATTTTTTTGTCCCGCGAGCAAAGGAGACGCAAGTTCAAGTCTGGCTGGGTTTGATATTGACCAGATGCTGGAGCATTTGGAAGCAACAGTTATTAAAATCTTCCTCAAACAGATTAGGAACTGAATTTACAACCGTCTGAGGTTGTTGTTGTTTTTTTAATCCTCTTCCTTTTTATTTCTATCACCCTACCCCTCCCTTCCTGAAATGGTATTTCTGCTGATTGTTTTCTTTTTTTCGCCCTCCTTTCCACTGCCCTTCCCTGAATAATATTTTCCCCCTCTTGGCCCAGATTGGAATTGGGTTTTGGAACTGTTCCCTTTTCAAACTGGGGAAAGTGGTGTTGGACCATACATGGGGAGAAGGCAGATCCTGACGTGTAGGATGAAGCAGTGGGAGTAGGAAGTTCACGGGAATGGAGGGTGACTCAGCTCATTTTTGTTTCTTTGTTGTTGGTTTTAGCTCCTTTTGGGTGGTCCAGAACTTATATTGAGGGTTTAGAAGAGGGAGGGTTGGTCTTAGGGAGGGAGAACTGATAGGATTAGTTAGGAATTTTATATAACTGCCCAAAAGATGCAGCTTCTTTTTATTATGGTACTGTTTGGTTGGTGATGAGTGTCAAGACTGGGAAAGGAATTTCCCTACATGCAAATATCTAGGAAAGCTCATTTTTTTTAAACCCAAAAAGCAGTATGTGGACAATTTAGAGAGGGGGTAGCTGTATCATGTTAAAGGGGGGGGGGTACTGACTTCCTGTCTTACTCAAACTGCTAGAAATGAATACAGGGAAAGGGCACTGAACATTTTAGGTTTTAATGTTTTGTATCCATTCTGTAGCTGCATATTTGTAAATAAAAATAATGAGAAAAAAAAGAAATGCAATTATTTCAAAATAATTTTGTACAGTTCTGCTAATGTGAATGTCGCTGTTTCCAAGATGCTCAAATCTAACTTCTAATTAATACAAAAATATTGCTTTTGGAACTATATTATTGTAAATCTGACTGCCCTTTGCTAGTGTTGTCATATTTCTCGTCATACAGTTATCAGTTTCTCATGAAGAAAAGCAGGGACCTGATTTTGCTTCAGATAAAAAGATGAGATCCTGTGTAATAGCTTTTTCCCCCCTTTAAAACTTTCCTGTGTAACATTTTTACCCAATCCATCATTCTCAAGGTGGCAAACATTAAAACAAAACATTAAAACATTGTATACATTAAAAGCATTTAAAATACAGATTTTACAATTCAATAAAACAATTCAATAAAACATAATTTAAACACATAAAAACACCTGGACAGGAAGGAGGGCTAATAAGAGTTGATGAGGGAATGCCAAACAAAACTTAAAAGTCTTCACTGAGTTGAGGAGGGTTATGTTTTTAAAAAACCTCTCTAAACAGAGTTAGATGTATTAAAGGAAAGAAACACTCTCAGGATCTAGTTTGATTGTGATCATTTTAAATTTATTTTACTACTCACTCAGAGAATAAGGAGAGAAAGGGAACATATGCTATTTTTCTCTCTGGCACGTACATTTTTCTTATTAGTGAATTTAGAAAACCAGCCTTTTCTGGTCCAAAGGGTACTGGACTTGAAAGCACAGCTTTAAATCCCTCTACTGCTGTTCAATAATTGGAGGTATTGGATATGTCACTATCAATCAGCCTCTGTCCCCAAAATGTAAAATAATACTAAACTATCAGACCGGGGTGCTGAGAGATTTCAAAAATGATGTTACACTTTTACAGTAGTTTATATAAAGCTAAATAAATTAGAAATATTAAAACAGTTTAAAAAGTACAGCCCATAAAGCTTTGACATACAGTGAATCAATTGTTTCTAATGACATTCATCCTGTTCCCAGGTTACAATGAATGCATCCTGCATGTAGGCATGGGCATTTGTTTGTAAGAAACAGCCAACATGCATTTTCTTTACAAATGAAACTGGGGACCAGTACCTGCATAAATATGGGGTTCAAATCACACATTCCACTGCATGTGTGTTGAATGTAACATGAGAATTCCTCAACACATATGTAAAGAAAAATCAGATGTATACTGTATGCTGGCTGAATGAAGAAGAAGAAGAAAAGTTGGTTTTTCTACCCTGCTTTTTTCTACCCTAAGAAGTCCTATAATGGCGTAAAATCATCTTCCCTTCCTCTCCCCACAACAGTCACCTTGTAAATTAGGTGGGCTGAAAGAGTTCTGAGAGAACTGTGAGTGGCCCAAGGTCAACCAGCAGGCTTCATGCAGAGGAGTGGGGAATTAAACCCAGTTCTCCAAACCCAATTCTCCAGATTACTCTTAACCACTACACCATTCTGGCTCATTCTATGTACCTTGTGGACAGGGCCATTATAAAGTGTGCATCTTCACCGAACTACACTACACTGTAAATTATATAATACCAGGAATAAGGCCTGTTGTGGAAATAAATACAACGGGCTCTAGAAAAAGGCTCTGGGAGAGTTCGCCGGCCTTGGGCACTCTGTGACAATTTGCTGTGGCAACCTCAGCAGGGTATAATGACATAGAGTCCACCATTTTCTCCAGAGGAACTGATCTCTGCTACCTGAAGAGCAGTTGTAATTTTGAGTGATCTCCAGCCCTCACCTGGAGATTGGCAATAATGGTTCCCCAGGAGGAAATGGCTGGTTTGGAGGGTGGAGTCTATGGTAATGTGCCTGTCTGAGGTCCATCCCCTCCTCAAATCCCACCCTCTCCAGGCTCCACCCTTCAAATTCCCAGAAATTTCCCAGCCTGGAGTTGGCAACCCCATGTCCTTCCCAGCTATCCATCAGCTTACCATTATCTGCCCCTCTGACTGCAGCTGACTTTTGCCCTCCCTCCTGGAGATCAGTTGTAATTCTGAGCGATCTCCACCCCTCACCTGGAGATTGGCAATAATGGTTCCCCAGGAGGAAATGGCTGGTTTGGAGGGTGGAGTCTATGGCACTGTACCTATCTGAGGTCCTACCCCTCCTCAAACCCCACTCTCTCCAGTCTCCACCCCTCAAATCTCCAGGAATTTCCCAACCTGGAGTTGGCAACCCTATTTCCTTCCCAGCCAAACATCAACCTGCCATTATCTGCCCCTCTGATTTCAGCTTTCCATCTCCCGCACTCCCTCCTGGAGATCAGTTATAATTCTGAGTGATCTCCACTCCTCACTTGGAGATAAGCAACAATGGTTCCCCAGGAGGGAATGACTGGTTGGGAGGGTAGAGTCTATGGCATTGCACCTGTCTGAGACGCCACCCCACCCCTCCTCAAACCTCACCCTCTCCAGGTTCCACCCCTCAAATCTCCAGGAATTTCCCACCTGGAGTTGGCAACCCGATCTACTTCCCGGCCAATCATCAACCTACCTGTATTTTCCCCGCACTGTTCAGCTTGCAATCTCTCCCCTCCCCCCCCCCTGCAGCCTCTACCGTGCTCTGAAGCCCTGACTGCCATATCATATTGGCTGTCATGGGGGGGGGGCATCTCAGCAGGATATAAGGTCACAGAGTCCAACATTTTCTCCATGGGAACTGATCTCTGCCATCTGGACAGCAGTTGTAATTTTGAGTGATCTCCAGCCCTCACCTGGAGATTGGCAACAATGGGTTCCTTGGCCAGGAAGGTGGGATAAAAATTTAAATAAATAAATTTCCCAGGAGGAAAAGTAGTCTTTCTATGCAATGGGACCAAAGCAGCTTATATCATTCTCCTCTACCCCTTTTGACTTGCACAACAATCCTGTAAGGTAGATTAGGCTGAAAGTCTGTGACTGGTCCAAAATCACCCACTCAGCTTCTACAGCAAAAACCTGGATCTAGCAAACCCTGCTCTGAAGCACTGATTCCTATGCCTAGGGTAGCCAACCTCCAGGTGGAGCCTGAAAATCACCAGGTATCACACCTGAACTCCAGACAACAGATCTCTCCCGCCTGGAGAAAATAACTGCTTTGGAAGGTGGACTTTATGGCATTCTGTTCAGCTGAGGTCTCTCCCCTCCCCAAACCCTGGCTTCCATAGACTCTACCAGAAAATCTCCAGGAATCTCCCTACCTGGAGCTGGCAACCCTTGTCAGGACTGGTCCCAATGAGTTCCTCACAAAGGCCTGTGAATGGTTTCCTTCCTTTGTCTGAACCAAGCTTGGTTGCCTACTGTGGCAAAATGGGCTCCAGTTTACAAATCAGCTGTTCGCCTCCGACCCTCGTCCTGTGGGCGTATCTCACTCCTTAAATCCCCTGCCATCAGTCACTGAATTGTCACTGCCTTTTTAGAGGGACAGTGAGACCCCTGTGGCCAAATTTCCCTATTTGGAGATGGAATCCCCAATCTTTGGGGGATTCCTGGAAAGTTGACAACCCAAGGGTCTAGCCTTTCTTTGCTTTCCTGGGCTACCTCCTCCCTTTGGTATTGTGCAGAGTGGGGGAGACTGGGTTCAGAGCACAACAAAGATTATTAGCCCAAATAGAAGAATTTATCTTACTATTTACACAATTATGGAGCACACAGACACACTAAATGAATAAGGCACAAGTGTAGGAGTAAGCACACACTATGAACCAACAGGGCATAAATCAACAGGGGTTAAACACAATCCTCCCTGGATGGGCTGGAGTCTATATTGATGGTGCCCCACCCCTTGGGACGGTCCCTCTTTCCCTGCACTTTTTGGCCTTGTGGCAGCTGGGAATTGTAGGCTAGCAGATGAGGAAGCCCCATTCAACCCAGTGACTGATACTCCTGAAGGCCCCTCTCTGGAACTACAGCTCAATTGAACCTTATGGAGGAACATTTTAAACAAACCACAGACAGCAGCCATCTTATAAACACAGGTAACTGCCATTTCGTTACATCTACCAAGAGCCACTGAGGTAACAATTAGTCCCGCACAGGAGGGAAGCAGGAGAAGCGTCTTCGTCAAGAGAGATAGTTGTCTGCCAGTAATTCTGAGAGGGGACAGTGGCTGAAGGAGTGGATGGGGAAGAGCAGGCCCAGCACCCAGCCAATGGCACATGAATACTCAGAGCCAGTGGATAGGGACAGCTTCTGATTGACAGGTCAGGGGGCCAAAGGTGTGTGGAATGTTGAGGAAAGAGTCACACGAAAACACAATTATATAATAAGGAGAGATGCCCAAGCTCATTTGTGCACAGTGCACTTCACGGTGTTCCAATCCTGAGTTTTTATTCCCTATATCCTGATGCTATTGCACATTTCAGGCCCTAAGGGTTGGATCAATCCTGCATCCTCCAGAAGGTTCCCTCTCACCCAAGGACCCTTGCTCCTGTTGAAGAGGTTCCACTGGCATAAGCAGAAAGAGGGGCAATTTCATCTGCTTTACCCTCCTCACTACAGTGGCATGTGCTCTGTGGCTTTCTGTTCACACAAGTTCTCAACCTTTTTGCTGCTCACAGGGGGCTGCTGGGGGGAGAGAAAAGGAGCAACAATCTTTCTCTGCCAGCAGCTTCTGATAGTGGGGCATAGGATCCAACTGCATATGCTCCTCCCCACCAAATAGCAATATGGGGCCAAAAAAGACAGTCAACTTGCAGCATTCTAATTTTCTTTAAGTCAGATCGACATATGAGTGTGTGTCTCCACAGCATATATGAGCCAGATGTGAACTGGATCTTTCAGAAGACTGACTTCCACCTAGATATTGTCATGGGAAGGCTGTTAACAATAACTGCACTATATCCTACGGTATAATTGAGACTTCATACCAGTTTACTCTAATTGCCTAGCAAAATTAAAATATTCACCTTTCTGACCTTAGAAACACAAATACAAATGGAACAGCCCCATGTCACTGATTCTCCAAGGCAATGTCTGCTTCTTTTGATATCATTACTCATTCCTACACAGTTAAGGCTCTACTCCTAAAAGAGAAAGGTATCACAATCTGCTTTAATGCACAACAAAATCAATTATCAAGAGCTTTTACAGCCATTCCTTCATCATAAAATCATTATGGGGATTTTCAGTCTGAGCTATTAACCAAGAGAAATCCAGCTTAATTCATAAGGTAGGGAAATGACCAAATGACTAAAAATTTCCAGATAAGGAACGCTCTGGCATTAAGGAACTTACAATGCTTTGTAGTAACTAAATGACCTTACATGAGGCTATTACAGAGTGGAACAAAAGAGGAAATAATCTGTTCACCCACCCTCTTACCAGAGCTGCAGATGTGAAATTTCCAGAAATTTTAAAGACAAAAAATGAAAAAAAATATAATTTCTGGAAAAAAAGGAAATATATGCAATATTTATTTTTCTATCAAACCTAAACCTATTTTACCAATATAAGAACTTTAAATGCATTATACAAAACTTTGCTAGCATATAAAATTGCAAACAAAAGAAAACATATTTGGACAGAAATACCCTCATATAATCACCATATGTAGGACTACCAGCATAACACTGAAATACTGAAGTCTTTAATATTATATTGTCATTAACCATGTTATCACATTATCAACTATGCTGGCACTGCACAATTAGGACATTGTTTTCTCATATAGAGGAAGGGAGGGGGGAAGGAGGGAAAGTGGAAGTCAAAGGAGGCAGATAAATGTGGGTTGACTGGTGGATGGGAAGGAGAAAAGGAAGAAGGAAAAGGTGAGAGGATTTGGGGGCTCTCAGGAAATTAAAAGAGATAGTGTGGGGAATGGAAAATAAGATGTTTCCCATAAGCACCTGCAGGTCCCCTGCCTGTCGATATATTTAATCCTCAAAATGGCCTCATCTGTGGATACTTAAATTTAAAGGCTGGGGCTAGGGACAGAAAGAAAAGCCCAGGTTAAGTAATGGGGAGTGTTGGTAAACCAACAGAATCTCTATCCCACAATACCAGGTATATATCTGGACTGTGCTGGATGAGAGTACCTGAGAGGGAACTGAGAATATACCGATACTAAACTAGGGGTGTGCAAAAAAACCCAGTATTTTTTAGGTTTGGGTATATTGAATATCAATATTTCCCAATATTCCTGAATCTCAAAACTGGTATGGTATTAATGGTCCCCAGAGGCTATAATGGAGAATTGATCTGAATTAAGCGACCTGAAAAGAATAGTTGAAGAATTTTTTGTGAGATTATATAAGAAAGCAGATATACCTGTGTCAAGTATAGAGCCTTTAATGGAATAATATATGATAGGGAAATTCTCTGAAGATCATAGGGAACTTTTGAATGATGTTATTAAACCAGCTGAAATAGCGAAAGCTATACAATATATGAAAAAAGGGAAGTCACCGGGACCTGACGGCCTACCTTCTGAGTTTTATAAAACATTTTGGGATCTGCTGTCAGCATCACTACAGGGAGTCATGAATAATATACATGAAAATCAGAAACTACCTGACTCCTGGAAAGAGGCCTTAATTACCCTAATCCCTAAAAATGACTGCAACTTATCTGAAATAAAGAATTTTAGACCTATATCATTTCTCAACGCTGACTATAAGATATATGTGACCATTTTAGCCAGCAGGTTGAAAAAAGTTCTGACCCATTTAATCCATTGAGACCAGTCTGGATTCCTTCCTCGAAGGCAAATACTTCATAATGTACGAAATATTCTAAACATATTAGAATATTATGAATACCATTCAGAGAAGCAGCTGGTACTACTTTTTCTCGATGCTGAGAAGGCATTCGACAATATTAATTGGGACTTTATGTTAGCGTTACTATATAAGTGGGAATGTGGTGAAAAATTTTATATGATGGTTAAAAAGATATATGAAGAACAGGAGGCAAGGGTTATTATCAATGGAGATCTCTCTGTGAAAATCCCGATACAGAAAGGTACGCGACAAGGCTGTCCTCTATCTCCGCTCTTGTTTATTTTTACACTAGAGGCCTTTATGGAAGTTGTCAGAAGGGATGAGGCCATTAAGGGTCTAAATATCAAAAAGAAGACATATAAACTTCAGGCTTTTGGGAACGACATGGTCTTCATTTTAGAAAATCCGTTATGTTCACTTTCTCGCTTACTTTCTCTGCTGGCTTCATATGGTCAGATATCAGGCCTCAAGATAAATGCTAAAAAAACTAAAATGTTGACTAAAAATTGTACTAACGTGGTTGAAGAGCAGCTTCAAAAGATGACTGGATTTACTATCTCAAAAAAAAAATTAAGTACTTAGGTATCTGGTTAACTAAAAGATGTAGTACCTTGTACAATGATAACTATAAGACTTTGTTATCTGAAATCAAGGGCGATTTTAAAAAATGGGCAGGGATACAATTTTCTTTATATGGTAGAATTGCTACAGTGAAAATGTCTATTCTGCCTCGAGCTCTTTTTCTGTTCCAAAACATCCCTATAATTAAAAACCAGGCCTTCTTTAAAGAGTTGGGAAAAATTGTTTCAAGTTTTATTTGGCAAGCTAAAAAACCCCGTATTAAGCTTAAAGATCTTCAGAATAGTAGGGACCATGGTGGTTTTGGTTTACCGGATTGGTATTTATATTATAAAGTATCTGCTATGGTTTGGCTGCAGGATTGGATATTATTAAGAGAAACAAGGACCTTGGTTTTGGAGGGGCACGACTTGGTAATAGGCTGGCATGCATATTTATGGTACAGCTGTGAGCGAGACCATTTTAAACAGCATTTGATAAGGAGCTCACTTTATAAACTATGGGAGGAAATTAAATGTATGTTTTATGTTAAAATTCTTTTATGGGTATCTCCTTTAGAAGCTTTTACTCGACCCTCTCTCTTACTAAAAGAGAAAAAGATGAACTATGGAGACCTACTGAATCCAGACGGGACTTTGAAAACTGTTGTTGTGTTGCAGCAATTGAATATTCAATTAACTTGGTGGGAAGAGGTGCATCTTAAATCCAGATTTAATTCCGACAAGATTAAAGGGTTCTACATGAACACAACTGAACTGGATAAAATATGGTTAAGTGTGGACAAATGTACTATTAAGAGATTGTATGGATTTCTTTTAAATTATAAAATGGCGGACGAATGGGTAAAACCGGTAATGGTATCATGGGCACGTGACTTGGGATGTAATATAGAATTGGACGTGTGGTCTAAAATATGGTCGACAACTATTAAACTGACTAGAGCGGTTCCATTTAAGGAAAACATTTATAAAATGTTTTATCGTTGGCATCTACCTCCTGCCAGATTGTCTAAACTTTCACCTACAATTTCTAAGAAATGTTGGAAATGTAAAAAGAATGTAGGCCCTTACTTTCATATATGGTGGCTTTGTGAATGTGCACGTAGGTTTTGGCTGATGATTAAGAAGCTGTTGCAAGAAGTTATGTCGACTAAGATTTGTTTTAAACCTGAAATGTTTTTGCTAACTATTATACCGGATATATATTCAAAAGAAGATCGATATTTTCTTACCCATGCCACAACAGCTGCCAGAATTGTATACGCTAGTAATTGGAAATTGGAACAAACTCCTAGTAGACAACAATTCATTGACAAGCTGTTTAATGTAGCAGAAATGGACTTGCTGACAATAAGGCTTAAAGGTAGAAAAGACGAGAGTTATTTCAATATGTGGCACAAATGGTATGAATGGTTGAATCTTTATGTTCAAAAGTGAATTTGTGTTTGTTACTGCCATGTTTCTTTCTGTAGGTGTTTTGTTTTGGCGAAGACAACATTTCGGGTATAAGCCAAATGTATAGCTAAGTTGTATTAATGTTAGAATTTTGAATAAAAAGAATTGACAAAAAAAAAGAGAGAATTGATCTGAGGGTATCTGGGGCTCTGGGAAGTCTGTTTTTTGACGTAGAGGCACCAGATTTGCAGCATAGCTGCTGGTGCCTCTCCTCAACCACCCCAAGTTTCAAAAAATATTGGACCAGGGGGTCTAATTCTATGGGCCCAAGAAAATGGTGCCCCCATCCTCCATTGTTTCCAATGGAGAGAAAAAGGCATTTAAAGGGATTGTGGTCACTTTAAATGCTTTCTCCAAGCTGCGAGTTCACTCCGAAGGCAGTGAATATTTTTGGGATTTTTTGTGTTGGCCATTTTCAGATAGCTGAATAAGTAGCCCTCTCACTATCCAGCTGAAAAAAATATCTGGAAAATACCAATACAGTACTTTTCTCAGCTCGGTTTAGCTGAATGCACACCCCTATACTGAGCAAAGAAACTGGAAAGATATAATACCTGCCTCATTCAGTCAGCTTGGTGATAAAAGCTTGGTTGGCATTAATACTTAGTGTTGAATCCTGAATGGCACCAGTTTCACAGTTCACTAACCTGGCACTTGAAGTCAACCCCTCCCTTACCGTTGCCTTATCAGTGGTGATTTGCCATTTTTGGCAGCCATGATGGAAGTAGCTCTTTCCTGATGTTGTGTTGTATATAGGTCATATAAGAAAAGGAGGGGAGAGCACTTATTTCAATTGCTTCTGGTGCATATCAGTTGCTTCTTAAAAATACACGATCAGTTGCAACATAATTACAAATGATGGAAGATATAGGGATTCTTGAGAATTGTTGTCGGAATAATAATGGACATTATTAAAGCTTAATTATTGCAATACATATTCATAATTACCCTCAATGCTACCTTATATATTTATCTGAAGTTTCTTTAAATGGATACTTGACTTGTCCATAAAACTACACCAGCTGCTATCACAAGTGGAAGCTAAAGTTGATGTATTTATTATTTTGATGAATACTCTCAATTTATTCATAAGAACCTTCTGTAGTCCTCTTACATGCTATTTTCAGTTAATCTTTTGTGTGATAAAGTAAAACAATTACTACTGACATCCATTATGTAACACTAATCACAAAAATATTAATGAACACACATTGTTAGAATACTAAATATCTGGGAATCATTATTGGTCTAGTATTTTTGGAGGATCTGTACCAGGGCTTTTTGTCCAGAGGAAATGTGCCGGAATGGAGTTCCTGAACCTCTTCGACAAAATTCTTTTTAAAATGTTTAAAAGTTCTTGCGTTTTCAGTATCCAGATTGAAAATTTCTTTTGAGAGTTCCACCACCTCTTTTTCAAAAAAATAAAAGCACATCTGTACTGCATTTTGGTATAGTATAAACCAAACTCATTCTGTACTTCCATATATACAACCATACCCCATAATTTCTAGTTAGATTTTGAGCACTAAGAGTAGGAGGAAACCAAATCTCAACCATGAATTCACTGGTTTGCTTCGCTAGATGACTCAATCTCAGAGGTGCTGTTGGAAGAGTTACTGACAAGTATATGAAACACTTGGATAAAGAAGCAAAAAGAACAATATCATTATATCTAATTCTCATTTTGGCCCCATTCGTGGATACTTAAATCCAGAGACTGGGACCATGAACAAACAAGTCATATCTTTCTACAAATCTAACAAGGCTCCAGGTTTGCACAAGAATCTGAAATGTGAAAAAATACATTAGAGGATTACCCTCTTCCCAGTGATAGAAGCACTGCCTGTACCTTAAAGAAAGGAATGCCCTCTGAGCAGCCATTCTGCGGTTTGCTAGATAACCATAACAATATAGTCAGCCTCCTGGTTCCTGTTAGTAAAAGGCAGGAGTAGGTAGCAGGGACCTTTTCAAAGCTGCTTTAGCCTTGGAGGCCTCCCCTGCTCCCCACCCCCCTGCCCTGGAGGGAAGACTCGTTGGGGCCAGGGTTAGCAGCAACCACCAGTTGACTCACTACCTTATGACTTACACTACTCACCCAGTCTCAGTGGCAACCACTTAGTGATGCATGATTTGACAGCAGCCACTGCATGAAAGCCAGTGTGGTATAGTGGTAAGAGTGTCAGATCTAGGATACCCAAATTTGAATCCCCAGTCTGCCACAATTGGGTGACCTTGGACCAGACATTCAGTCTTGGAGTAACGTATCTCACAGGGTTGTTGTGAGAATAAAATAGAGGAGAGAAGAACAATATAAGCTGCTTCAGTTCTGTACTGGGGAGAAAGACAGAGTATAAATGAATTATATAAATAATAAGGCTGAAGGTTAGGTGTGGAACAGAGAAGGTTGACAGTTGGGAAACAGGAAAAGGTGAAGATATGGGGGCTGCCATGAGGAGCAAAAGAGGAAATAGCATGGAAGAGTGTAAGGAGAAAATGAAGTGTCCCCAGCAACTTCTTGCAGGTTCCCAGGTTGTCAGTATATCTAATGCTCAATGTGACCAGATCTGTGAATAATTAAATCTAGAGACTGGAGCCATGAAAACACGACAAACTTGAGAAAGGCCCCACGTTTGCAGAAAAATCTGAAATTAAACACATAGACACACACGCAGGTGGATTAATGACCCAAGTTAGAAGCAGCACCTGTAGTTTTAAGAAATAAATGCACACTGTGACCTTTGTCAGGCAACCACAACCATACAGCCTTGGTTTCTGTCAGTAAAAGGCACAGGGATGGGACTGGGCCCTTGGCAGGGCTGCTTTGGCCTTTGATGGAGGATTCATTGAGGCCAGGCCTAGCAGCACCCATACGTGACTTGATACCATGCAGATCCCATGACACATCCAGGCTCAGATGCTTGCTAGTGTTTAACAGCAGCCAACCCACAAAAGCCAATGTGGTATAGTGGTTACCGTTTCAGACAAGGATCTGGGAGTCCCAGGTATAAACCCCCACTCTGCCATAGAAGAGAATGATGTAAGCTGCTTTGGATCCCTACTGTGGAGAATGGCAGGGTATAAATGTAGTAAATAAATAACAATAAAACTGAAAGGGGAGCAGAAAAGGGAAAGGTGAGGATATAGGGGTTGAAAGGAAGAGTAAAGAGGAAATAGTACAGACAGGGCGATATAGGGGAAAGTGAATTGCACCCACAACTCCTTGTGAGGTCCCCACCACATGGCTGGAACCATGCAGTTTTCTCAGGGAAAGGCTGCCAGGGAGAAGGAAGTAATGAAAGTTGAAGATGGAGGTAGGTAGGTTGGTTGGTGGGTACGACAGAGAAAAAGAAGCAGGGAAAGATGAAGTTGTGGCAGTTGCCAGGAGGAGGAAAAATGGAAGTCATATGGGCAAGGGATAGTTTGTGTAATCTGTCCAAGACAGAAAGGAATACCATAAATCAAATAAATAAATAAAAATAAACAGGAGAAAGTGAAGTGCCCTTCTGGGATCCCCACCAGAACTTTGCAGTTTTTCTAGGAAAAGGCTGCTGAGGGGGGTGGTTGGAAAGAAGGAAAGCTGAAGACAGAGTGGCGGATAAAGGTCGGTTGATTGATAGGTGGGAAAAAGAGAAAGAAGCAGGAAAGGGGGAGATGCTATAGGGGCTTTCAGGGAAGGGAAAGAGGAAATAGTGAGAGAGGGGAAAATAAAGTCTCCTGCTTGTCTATTCCAAATCTGCAAGCTTTTAAGAATCTGATTTATCAATTAAGCCTTCTGTTGTTCAATGGACATGCGGTTATATGTAAGGGCTTTCTATAACAATGAGAAGCAGCTTTTGTTTATTCAGTTATCAGTTTTCATACATTTGCTCAACACCTTTCACATTTATATCACATTTTTATCCTACCCATTCTCCAAACAGCTAGAAGCAGTATATGTCTTTTCACTTCCCAAATTTTACTGTCAAAGTAACCTTGTGAAGTTAGCTAGGCTGAGAGACAGACTGGCTCAAGTTCATCTAGTGGGAGCCTAGGGTGGCCAGCCCCCAGATCCGGGAGGGGTTTCTCCTGCTTTTGGGGGCTCTAATCTGCCCCCCAGCCAGCTCCAATCTGTCCCCAATCAGCTGAAGGGCCCTTTGAATCTAGCAGGCGGGAGGGAGAGGGGTGGTCACAGGCTGCACATTTGGCTCACAAAAAGACCCTTTAAAGGATCTTTTAGCGAGAGAAGTGGGAGCCATGGCACATGGGGCTGATTTTCCCCAGCCCCACATGCCACAGCCCCCACCATGCTCACAAGGGAGCCTTTAAAGGTTTTTTTTTGGTGAGCTGAGCATGTGGCCTGCGACCACCCCTCTCCCTCCCTTCTGCTAGATTTAAAGGGCCCCCAAGCTGAACGGTGGGCCACGTAGTCCTTACCGATCAGCTGAAGCCCCGGGGGGGGGGGGTTGCTGCCACCACTTTTGACGTGCTGAAGTGGCTGCACATTTGGGGGAACTGCTGTCACTGCCACTGTCAAAGAGAGGAATGAGTCAGTGAGGGCAGCTCAGGCAAAGCCACTGGAGGTGGCTACTGGGTGCCCAGCCTTCTGCCTGCTGCATCATTGCCTGACCTGCCCTCCCCAATTCTTTTTTCGGCTACTGAGTATAGAGAAACAAGTGATGCCGCTCCAGGCTGGTGGCTGTAGAAGAAGGAATGGATAAACAGAATGGTGGGGTCGGAGGACTCCTCCCTCCATATGAGCATACTTCCATTTAGAAGAAGAAAATAAACCTCATCACACTCAGCAACACTTTGTTGCAGGTCCCCACTTGTACCTATCTATTTATTTAATGCACAAGGAACTGTTCAAGGAGGCTCACAACGATACCAGAAACAAATATAAGCAAGAATCAGAATAGATAACCAATAATTAATCAACCAAAACAGCAGAGAAATTACCCAACCCATCAGCAACAGAATAACCAAGAATCAAAGCCAGCACAAGATTATAACATAATAAAAGAAAACCCATAAAATCAAAATGTAATTGAAATCATCATAGGGGTCAGTCAGGTAAAAAGGATATAAAATGATACTTGACCAGTAAAATAGCTGAGCCCAGATAAATGATTAAAATGTGGAAAGACAAGTAGAAACCTAGTCAAACAAAAATGCCTTAATCTGATACTCCCTTCTATTCTAACCATCTAACCAACCCATCCAGTACTCTAAACAGCTCCACAAATCAAGGAGCCTTCTAGACTTCAAAGAAGAAAGAGGACTGGTCATGTCCACCACTTGGAGTAACCCTGAATTCTACAGAACAACCAGGATCCAGGATCTGGATCCTGTAGCCACTTGAGAAACACTATTCTAGCTGGTCCTCCACCTTCGCAAATATTCCAAGGGCCTGCAAGTCTAAACACCATCACTTGTGGTCAGTCCATATCATGAGCAAACAGAATTTCCCCTCCTTACCAGACTATACGGTTTATTTGCAGAGAAAACTAGACTGAATGTATAACATGCATATTAACCTGCATCATTGCCATGGTTGTCAAGATGACCTTCTCCTGTCAAGGCAGTCATATCATAAGAGTCTTCAAGGATCAGAAATGAGGTCCTCAAAAACAAGGTCTGACACTACTCACCACATGTGGCAGAGTAAGGGTGGGTGGTATACCAAACAGAATCCCCATTCTGTTCTGTGCCCAGCTGCAGGCACATACAATAAAAATCTGGATTCTAATTAACAAAACACCTGGTGAGTGCTACAGAGGCTCAATACACAGCATTCACTCTCTCCCCCTTCCCATCAGTCCTAGGCTGATGCGACAACAACATTCCCAAAGGAGGGGCAAAATTCTCTTCACCCAGACAGATCTTTGTGATATGTAACAGTTCAGGATCAAATCCTGGATCATAGATTTGCACCCCCTCCCTTACTTGGTCAGTCCTTTTCCACTGCCATATCTCCTGCTCACCACAACCCCAGCTGTAACACCCTTCTCATGCACACCCCATAACACCAATGCCTAGGTACATAATAGCACAAAAATTATTTAAAATTATTCATCATAATAATTAAAAGTCAGTGTCATAAAATACTAACCAAACTCAATATTCAAAACATAAAGAAATCTGGCTCTTGTCCCTGTGGTTCCTGAAGTGGTGACCCAAAGGAGAATGCCCTATAAGCTCTATCTGTTGCTCTATCTGTTGCTGGGCAGCCAGTCAGACTCTAGTCTGGGTGATCTGGACCTGGCATTGCAAGCTGTGGCTGGTTGGCTCAGGCAGAGTCAACTGAAATTGAATCCGATGAAGACGGAGGTCCTGTGCCTGAATCGGAGTGGACCAGAGGTAGGGATCCCCCTTCCGGCCTTCGATGGGGTGCTGTTGGTACCAGCGTCAGAGCTGAGGAGTTTGGGAGTGCTCCTGGACCCCTCGTTAATGATGGAGGCCCAGGTAGCAGCTGCTGCAAGGTCAGCCTTTTATCACCTACGGCTGATCAAGCAGTTGGTTCCCTTCCTTGAATGCAACGAACTGGCTATGGTGATCCATGCTTTGGTCACCTCAAGATTGGACTACTGTAACACTCTCTACATGGGGCTGCCCTTGTCCCAAATTTGGAAGCTGCAGCTGGAGCACATCCAGCCCACCTTAAAAACACTGCACTGGCTGCCTATAGTATACCGGATAAGGTTCAAGGTGCTGGTGCTTACCTATAAGACCCTATATGGCCTGAGACCTATCTACCTGAGGGACCGCCTCTCCCCATATGTTCCCCAGCGAGGGCTTCAATTGGGATCCCTGAATTGCCTGGTCCTCCCAGGGCCAAAGGAGGTCACAAGGGCCAGGGCTTTTTCAGTGGCAGTCCCACACTGTTGGAACAAGCTCTTGGATAACATCAGGGCCCTGCGGGACCTATTGCAGTTCCACAGGGCCTGTAAGACGGAGCTCTTCTGCCAGGCTTTCAAATAGGGGCCACCCAATAGTTACATCTCGGCCCTGGCCTGATCGAGAATCCGTAAGCCTGAATGTTTTTCCACCATCTATATTGTTCAACACCTAAGATGCCACCTCGATAAAGAAGATGTGCCATCTTGTAGTGGGGTATTATATTGTTGGTTTTGTGTTTTATGTGTTTTAATGACATTGTATTTTATGGTATGCTGGTAGCCGCCCTGAGCCCGCTGGAAGGTGGGGAGGGCGGGATATTGAAGGAATGAATAAGAAGAAGAGGAGAAGAAGAAGAGATTGGATTTATATCCCGCCCTTCACTCACTTAAGAGTCTCAGAGCGGCTTACAAACTCCTTTCCCCTCCCCTCCCCACAACAGACACCCTGTGAGGTAGGTGGGGCTGAGAGAACTCTTTCCCAAGCTGTCCTTGAGGGAACAGCTGGTACAGAGCTATGGCTTGCCCAAGGTCATCCAGCCAGGTGCAAGTGGAGGAGTGGGGAATCAAACCCGGTTCTCCCAGATTAGAGTCCGCGCACTTAACCACTACACCAGACTGGCTCTCTATTAAAAAAATAAATATAATGCCACCATTTGGGGAAGCCTGTTGCTGGTGATCCACCACTGGTGGTTGGTGGAGCACCAAAGCAATAGCCTGCCCAGGGGAAAGTTGTCAGTGACCAAATTGAACACACTGTAGTGGTTCTCCCTTATTCACAATGAAAAGATATTGCTAGAGGGTATTTTTTTTTGGGGGGGGGGGAGATGCTAGTTTTTGGTTAAAACTCCAAAAACAGCATCTACTAACGGAAAAGCTTAAGTAAAGCCTTCAGACCGTAAGTACATCAAAAGCAAACAGAATCCGGTTTGTCATGGCAGGCCTTCAGTAACCTAATTGCATGACAGATCCGTCCAGAGGGAACTTGAAAGAGGTTAACACAAGTATGATGGAGTCTCCTAGGAAACAGATGATACTATTGGGAAAAAATAGCCTTTATGGCTAGAAATTGGCGTCTCTATGATTGCTGTCCGAAGCTAAGATGGTTGAAAATATAGACACTTAAAAATGAGACTAGTCTGTCCTATTATTTTGAAGGAAAATTGTTGCAGAAAATCATGGATGTTTGAATTCCTGTTATACAGTAACGTATATGTTTCCGAATTCATCCTCAGCAATTGAAACTATGTAAAGGTATCAACTTCACTTAAGATACAGTCATTTATTTTGGCCTGCATACATAGAAGGGCTACTATTTAATTTTTACACAGTGTCTAACCAGGAGGCAAAATGATTTAAGCTTTCATTTAGTGACCCAAACTGGCAATGCACCAGCAGAATGCCATGACTCTCAGTGTTTCACATGGATGTGGCACTATCACAAAGCCTGAGATTCGCACTGCCAACAGGAAGGAGTCACAGTTTTCAGATGACCTGCACAAAGGTGCTGCAAAATGAGGTGCAGAAAAGTGATGGGGAGAGGGCATGGCTGGGAAAATGCAAGTAAGAGCATCCAAAATGTTTTCCCCACCAAAATGAAGGTGGGAGGGCCCAGAGGTCAAGCTTCTGACAGCCACATGCAAAAGCTTGATGAGGACTTACAGAGGAATAACAAAGGAAGGCTGGCTCAGCTCTGGCTTAGCTGAGCAAAGGAACAGTCCAAAGCTTAGCCCTTCTAGGCTGCATGGCTGTCAGCAAAAGCCAAGGGTCAGGGCACTGTCCAAGGCAAGGACCACTAGCAACCACCAGCAACCATAAGGTCAAGGAACACTAGCAACTACCAGGTGCCTTGATACAATGCAAGTTGCTTGACTCACCCAGGCCCAGCTGCTTGCTGTTGTTCAACAGCAACCACTCGTGAAAGCCAACGTGCTGTAGTTTCAGACTAGGATCAGGAAGAACCAAATTCCCACTCTGCCATGGAAGCTTGCGGGGTGATCTTGAGCCAGTCACACATTCTCAGCCTAACCCATCTCATGGGATTATTGAGAGGATAAAATAGAGGAGCACAATGTCAGGTATTTTGGGTCCCCAGTGTAGAGAAAGGCAAGGTATAAATGAAGTAAATAATAAATATAGCTGAAGATGGAGGATAGCTGGGTGGGAAGAAGGGTGTAGGAAAAGTTGAGACTATGGGGGCTGCTAGGGAGAGAAAAAGAAAAAATGGGGAGCAGGGTGGTGCCCACTGCAACTCTTTGTAGGTCCCCCAACATGTAACTGGGTGTGGCCAGCACCGCACAACTGGGGCCAGCCCAGCGACTGGCACCATACAACTCTGCCAGAGTTTTCCTGAGGAGAGACTGCCAAGGAAAAGGGAAAGCTGAAGGCAGGAGGACAGATAAAGGTAAGAAGGAGAAAAGGGCTAGGAAGGGATGGTGGGTTAGGAAGGAGAGAAGGAAGCAGGAAAAGGGGTGAGGCTGTGGGGGCTTTCAGGAAAGGGAAAAAGGAAATTGTGGAAGAGGAGAAAATGAAATATCTCCCACAAGTCATTATGGGTCCCTTGCTTGTTACTTCTATTCTGAGATCCTTCAACGGCATCCTGTTCAGTTCAGTTCAAGAAGCTGGGTGCTTGCCTCTAAAGCCCTTCATTATCTAGGTCCCAGTGACTTGAAGGACCACCTCTCCTTCTATATTTTAATGTTTTAAATATATTTTATGTTTTTTAAAATTTCTTAATATATGTAAATATATTGTGTATTTATTACTGTTACCTGCCTTGGGTCTTGAGTTGTGAGAAGAAAAGTGGGCTTATAAGTATTTTAATTACAAACAAATGACTGAATGAATATCCTTCTCTTATTTGAGTGAAAAGATCAGACTGAGGAGATTGGTCAGGCATAGTAGCACAATGAAAACTAGATGAACAATCGTTCTTAATAAACCTTGTAGTTTGCTTAAGATCTCCTACTGTCTCATTCTCCACTATAAAACGTGCCTTATGCCCAGTATCCAATAGCAATTGGCAGATGATGTAGAAAAGCAGACACTTGCCAAGCATAGGATGCATGCCTCTCCACGAACTGTCACAGCTATGTTTCAGCAATCACAAATCATATGTTTTAATTATGTAATGTGGCTTTGCTTTTGGCTCTTTTAGCGAGGGCTTGGCAGGCCAGGAACACTTAATAAGCTTGGCAATTGATTGTTGTGGTTCTAGCATTACCTCATTTAAACTGTAAATCTGTAGTCTACAAATGCAGCTTCTTACACGGTTAATCAACAGCACACTTACAGCATGGCGTACTTACTATCACTATTCTTGTAGAACAAACTAGAACATAATAAGAGAATTAAGCTCTTTTTAAAAAACGCAAACACAGACCAAGAGGAAAGGATCAGAGTGCACCACTACACCAGCCATTTCCCATGCGTGCTAAATTAAAGAATACAAGGCCCACTCCTGTTTTGAGGTATCATAGCTTTATGAGTCATTCCTGATGATAATTCCAGAGCAGTAGCCATGTTAGTTGGTTATAGCAAAATCAAACCCAAGTCCAGTAGCATGCTGGATACTAATAATTATCCCAGGTAAAACGCTTATCCTAAAGAAATAAATCGAGTTAGTCTTTAAGGTGCTACTAGACTCCTGCTTAGCTTTATGACCATATGTCACTTATCTTTCTCTGTTTGTACTGACACAAGTGCATAGAAGGAATTCATCTCTCACGTTTGAGGACAGGGAATAAAGTGATACACAGTGAAGGAACATTTTTGAGCCATAATGTGTTTTCCCCCTGGTGAATTTCACTGTAAATTCTTAGCACAGTTAGTGGAGCAGTACTTGTTTCCTCTCACATCTTCCTGCATCCTCACACTAAGGTCAACTATTCACAGCTCATCAGCACTCTCCTTATTTGGAAGTCTTCAGTGGAAAGACTATAAAAGAAACCTGAAAAGCTGTGCAAACACTCTTCAGCTTCATTCAAAGATCATCAGAATTATCCAAGATCTTGCAGATCTTGTGAGCAATGTTTAGACTCGTATCTGGATCACAAATGGCTGACTTATATTTCATGCCACAAATTAGACAGCAGCATGAGGCAGAAGGTGAACAGCCAATATAATGTAGTAATTAGAAGAATTCTGCAGAACTCCAGGACTAATGGCCATGTATCTTGCTAGGTTACCTTTGACTAGTCATCTTTTCTCAGGTAACCAGTCCCACAAGTCCTTATAGAAAGGGACATAAATGCAATAAATAAATGAAAATTATACAGAATGTTCTGCAACATTTTATCATTTTTGTGATAATGGTGAAGCAACAGGGTCTCCAATTAGGTGGCTAAAGCTTGCTTGAAGTTATGATGCTCTGGCTTCACAAGCACTTTGGCCAGTGTGGCTCCCATTCCTATTCGCGGGCTGCCCAGAGAGATGGGTACAACATTCCTGGGTTCAGCAGGCTACGAGTTCAGGAGCTTTCTCAACCCTATATTGTAACAGCTTCCTGCTCTGTCTTGACAAGGCAACCCACACTTTTATCCATGTGCATAAGCGTTTATTTGAAGCTCCAGTTCCTTTTTGGCAGCTCCACAATCTCTCTTCCAAGTACTCTGGCTCCTCTCAGCCTCCTTTCCTTGGCCTCTCTTCCATGGAATACGGGGGGGGGGGGCAGTTTTACATGAGTAGTCCCATTGATGTCAGTGCATTTACCCTCGTGTCAATCATGGGATGCTCTCAGACTTTGATCCAGAAATAGGAGAGAGGGGTGCGGTGGGGGTTGTCACTTGAAAACAACTTTCCCAGGGACTCCTGATCAAAAATTACTACTTGGCCATGGTTATTGACAATGCCGGGGCGATTGTGCACTTATGTGCACATAGCTACCTGATCAAAAAAAGAAAAAAACACAGGACATAGAAATGGAAGGAAGGTTCAGGCTTCTCAAATGGCTTGAATTCACAACAGGGGGGTTCAGACATCAGGAAATGCTGGGTGGAAGCGCTGGCATTCCTTAATATTGGACTTTCCCTGGTGCCTGATTACTCTGCTTCCAAAGCGGGGCAACACGGGGTGCCAACGACTGGGGCACAGGAGGAAGATGTTGTAGTCTGATTGTGCTCTTAAAATCTGCAAAGGTAACGCTACTATATTGCGACAAACTGCTTGTGTGATCACAGTCTTTGTTCACCTTTCTCTTATGAAGGTCTCAAGGCAACAAACAATGATAGATAAAAACAATACTGACACACACCTTTTCCAGAACAAATAAAACACCAATCACTGCAACAAACACAACACACCTAATCAAAAAGCTCTCTTCAATTACACGTTGCTGAATTGTGTCTGTGTAAGTCGAGGATATAATTACTTAAATGTGAAGGAAAAGCAATCTATGCATGCTTACAAACACTCCCCTTTATTATAGCTCATATTCCAAAGACCAAACAAAGCATAAATTAAGGTGGGAGGGGAAGGTAGTAATGGCTTGAAAAATCTACCAAGGAGGAAAGTTATCAAAAGGTTTTGTTTTGCTGAAGACTGGGTTACTCATAAAAAGAGAGAGAAGGGCATAGGAGCGTGATCTTGTCTGGTACTCTCCTGCTCTTTCAACTGGATGTGTGGGGATCGACTGCCGTTGTTCAGTGGCGAATGAAAGCTATTCTACTCTAACATGCAGTGGATAATCTGAATCATAAAAGGTGGAATAAATTTAGAAAATGAAAAAAAAGTTTGAGACCCACACCTCTAGATTCTTCATCCTAGCATGGATGTATATTTCCCCTGACAATAGACTGAAGTCTCTTCATTTTTTAAAAAATTGGTTCTTTATATTGTTAAATGTGTCCTGTTAAATAAGACATAGGTGTCAACTATGGGGGGCTTGAGGACTCGAGCCACCCCCGAAATTTCCTGGGGGGGACTGAGCCCCCCCGGGAAAATGGTGACCCTCCACCATGCCTCCCTCAGCCCTTCCTAGGGCCGCCGCTGCCTCTCTCTCCCCCCCCAGCCTGGCCACTCTGACCCTCCCTCCGTCCATCCAGGGGCCAGCTAAGCAAATGCCCAACTGGCCCCTGGACGGAGGGAGGGAGGGAGGGATGGAAGCAGGAGTGGTCAGGCAGGGGGGGAGGTGGCGGTGGTGGCGGGGACATGGTCCCGGCGGGCATGCGCGCTTCGCACGCATGCTCGGAAGAACCCCCACCCCCCCGGGAGTTTTTAAACTCTACGCCCCTGAAATAAGATAGCTGATTTAGTGCATGGGGATATATAGAACATACTTGGCCTACGTGCTCGCTTCGGCAGCACATATACTAAAATTGGAACATACTTGGCCTGCAGCACTACCACTAATACATTTTCTATGTATCTAAGAAATAAATGGTGTGTGTGTGTGTGTGTGAGAGTGTCAGGAATTGGATCAGCATATTAGTTCTTGTTACACTCACTGTGTCCCTTGGAATGTAAGATTGCCAGACAGTTTCAACAAAAATACTAAACATGCTAGATAAAAATGGGTTGACCCAAACGAATACACACACACAGTGGCGGGAAGCGCTGTCAAGTTGCAGCTCAGCTGACTCATGACAACCATGTAGGGTTTTCAAGTCAACAGTTGAACAGAGATAGTTTGCCACTGTCTGCCTAGTGATCCTGGACTTCCTAGGGGGGGTCTCTCATCCAAGTACTAACCAGGGACAACCCTGCTTAACTTCTGAGATCTGAAGGGATCGGGCAAGGCTGGGTCATCTTGGTCAGGGCACACACTCACATACATATGATAACAAATAAAAATGCCATGTCCCTTTAGTCAAGACTTATGTGTGGAAATGAGTCATTGAAGCTTTTAATGACATGGAGGTAAATAAGTTCCCATTAAGCCTCTAGTAAAGGGATAAGAGTTTTCTCCAGGCAGTTGGCAACCTAACCAGAATCTACCCAGTCCTAGTCTGATATGCTAAGTACTACAATACCACACTCTCCCACAATTTAATACATACAAATTCAGGGATTACTGGGTTTAAAACTGTAGTGCAGCAGATAGAAATTCAACAGACAAAGCTAATAATAGTTTAAGTTTTCTTTGTAGTACTATTTTATAGCTTCTGAAAAACAAAAGACACTTTAGGTTTCCTTTGTTCTTGCAGGGAAGTTACCCTACAACAAGCATAAAAATATAAGTCAAGTTAGTATGTTTTTGCATTTCCCCACAGCGCATCACCAAATGTGCCCGCTCCTGGGCTTTTTACTCCTGGAACGGCATTCCTGCTCATTCCTCCTCGAAATGACCCATGGGTTGAAAGTGTGTGACTGGCCTAAAGTCACCCAGCAAGCTTCCATGGCAAAATGGGGGGTTTCAACCTGAGTCTTCCATATTCTAGTCTTACACTCTGACCACTACACCCCACTGGCTCCCTCTGTTTGTTCTTTCTTATATGAAAGAGTATATTCCATTTTGAATCTGAAAGTGGTGCAGTCCAGACCCGGATTTTCCATATCTATGAGAACTAGGCTACAGAGTTTTGTGGCACTTTAAGCCAAACCAATCTATTGTAGCTTTTGTCAGGGGTCATTTTGTAGAAAAAGAGGTGCAGGAGCTCATTAGCATAACTCATTAGCATAACTTAGTTGCATATGCCACACCCCCTGACATCACCAGAAGTATGTCAGAAGGCAAGAAAGAAAGAAGAGAGACAAAGAGACAGAGACAGCGAGAGGAAGGAAGGAAGGAAGGAAAGAAGGAAGGAAGGAAGGAAGGAGCTGGCAGAGAGGGGACAGCTACTAATCCAAGCCTCAGAAATACCACTATTCTGGGAGGATAGCTTCAATGGTGGCTGAAGCCTTCAGAAGGCTGGCCGGAGGAATAAGGACCTTTCCAGGGGACAAGGTCATTTTGCTGCAGCCACGACACAAGCAGTCGGGGGGCTGGAACCAACCCCTGGCTTTTGTAGTTACAGATTTCTAAGTTTAAAAACCCCAAATGTTTCTAGCACACTGACATAGTTTACAATGTAATGCTGCTGTCAGAAACACCAGCAGGGGGATGCAGGGGATGTTCCGGGAGCTGGAAGTGACATCATGTGACATGCCTACATTACTCAGAAGTGACATAGGCATGCTGGTGACGTGGGGGCTATCCTTTAGTTTTTGGGTAAAACTCTATGGTAAAATCAATGTCAAACATGTTTTGCCCCAAAACCAGAATGTTGCCTCCCGATGTCACTAATGTGCTGTTTGGGGCAGGAGCCCGCAAAACACCCCGCCAGCTGGGGAATCCTGTGCAGTTAACTGCAACCCAAGCCTATTGAAATTAATGAAATTATTAGAAAGGATTACACAGTTGGTCTAGCAAATTATGTTTTATACAGTATAAAAAGGGCATAATAAGAGACACAGTCCATCAAAAGCTAAACATTTTAAAATTCCTGAAAGAGAAACAGCATATGCTTAACTCTCCCACTGAAATCACTGGAAGAATTTCCATGGACTCCTAACATGTTTACTCAGAAGTAAGCCTTAATGAGCTCAATGGCACTTACTTGCAGGTAAATGTACATAGTCTTGCTGCCTTAAAGTATCTAATAGTAATAAAGCACTTACAGTCACCACCAGAAAAAATGCAAGGCAGACACCCTGTCCACATACTGGACTCACAGCCTCCAATCTCCTCAAACCTTTTCCCCACCATGACTCCCCTTGGTCTCTTTTTAATTTTTCTTTAGAGGATTCAGTCCTGCCACCATCTACCCCAAAGTCTGCTGGAACCAACACAGGAAGTCGATTGGATGGCTACAAAAGTCTCTCCCTTTCCAGCTTTCTTCAGTTGAGCCAATGGGCTTTCTCTGTGGGAGCATCCTGCTTGCTTACTGATTGGTGGATCTGGTTCTTTTCAAACCTTGCTGGCAATGGAGAACAAGCAGATATGGGTGTTGCCAGGAAGAAAGAGCACATGCACAGAGCTTGGCTGCTCTGGTTGCAAACTTATTTAAATACTGGACCCTGCTAGAATGTGAAGGAGGACCCAAATGTGGTATAAGGACAGAGGAATGTATTAGAGAAATGGAAAAATGTGCAAGTATCACTAATGGGCAGAATAGCAATTCTGAAAATGTTTTACCACCTATGATGTTTTTATTTCAGACATTACCAATATACATTAAACAAAATTTCTTTAATGAATTGAATAAACTGACACAGTGTTTTATATGGCAAGGGGAAAAGCCAAGAATTAAATTGAAAGCCTTGCAAGATGTGAAAAATAATGCTGGATTTGGAGTACCAGACTGGAAGAATTATTACAGAGTAGCAAGTTTAGTTTGGCTGAGAGAATGGATTCTACTTGAAAATCCAATGCTACTAGCTCTAGAAGGACACAATTTAAACCTGGGATGGCACTCCTTTTATGGGATGGGAAAGCTTCTGGACATAAATATTTTAAAAATCGTATGATAAGAGGATCATTATTGACAACATGGCAAAAGATTCGTCCGCTGATATATACTAAAATTCCAAGATGGGTGTCTCCAGCGGAAGTTTTTTCTCAACCACCTTTGACTTCAAAACAAGCAGTTATTAGATATACAGAATTGTTAGATGATGAAAATAATTTAAAATCTCTGGAAGAATTAAAGAAAAATGAAATAGACTGGTGGACTAGGGTGCAAGTTGAATCTAGATATAGTAAGGATAAACAGACAGATGTATTCTATTCAGAACAATGTGCATTTGAAAAATTATTATGTACTTCAAGAGAGAAACTTATCAAGAAAAATGTATGGCATGTTGATGCAATTGAAAACGCAGGACAAAATAGTTAAAGAATGTATGGTTAGATGGATGCAAAACATGGGTCATAATATTGATCTGTCACAGTGGAGAAAAATATGGAAAGTGAATGTTGATGAAATCTGTTACATTCAAAGAAAACTTACATAAAATATTTTATAGATGGCATCTAACCCCAGATAGGTTAGCTAAAATGTATAAAAATTTGAGTAATATATGTTGGAAATGTAACAACCGTACTGGGTCATACTACCATATGTGGTGGACTTATAAAAAAGGTTCATAAATTATGGGTTGAAGTGCATGCTTTCTTACAGTCAGTCTTGAATATCACAATACCTTTTAAGCCAGAAATATTTTTGTTAAACTGTCTACCAGATCAGTTACATAAGAATCATAGATATCTCATTTTACATGTTATAAGTGCTGCCAGAATTTCATTTGCAATGGCATGGAGAACACTGAAGATTCCAACGCTACATGAGTTGATATTGAAGATTATGGAATGTGCTGAAATGGACAAGATGACAAACATATTAAAAGGAAAAATGGAAGAAGAATCTATGAGACCTTGGAAGGCATTCTATGACTGCTTAACACTCAAGTACTTTGAGAATAAGATTAAGTGAAGGATAATAAGAAGGACAGATGAAATAGTTGTGAAATTGCAACGGGAAGATGTGCATGAAAATTTCTAAACTGGAACTGTTTATTTTCCTTCCTCCCTTTCCCCTTTTCTTTATATAAACTAATACAACCTCTTATTTTTTTAAAAAAAGGGCAGAGGAAAGTGTTTGGGGGCTCACAACAGCTCTTCATGGCTCTTCCCATCATTGCTGCTTGAAAACTGCAAAGTCACTGTTTTGTTCTTCAGTTGGTTGTGTACATGTGTACAAGGCTCAGTGGGGAAACATTAATGTGAACCAGGACTAACAGGGAGATAAAAAGGTAAAGGTAAAGGTTCCCCTTGCTTAAAAGCCAGTTGAATCTGACTCTAGGGGGCGGTGCTCATCTCTGTTTCCAAGCCAAAGAGCCAGCACTGTCTGAAGACTTTTCCGCGGTCATGTGGCCAGCATGACTAAACACCAAGGCATGCAGAACACTGTTACTTTCCCACCAAAGTGTTACCTATTTATCTACTTGCAACTTCTTGCTTTCAAACTGCTAGGTTGACAGGAGCTGAGGCCACAGATGGAAGCTTACTCCATCATGTGGCCCTCAGGTCTCGAACTGCTGAGCTTCCGGTCTGCAGCTCAGCATCTTAACCTCTGAGATAGCCGCATCTATTTCCATGATTGTGTTTGTGACTATAGAGGATGGTTGTGGCTGTTTCTGTGTAACCTCTTCGTCTAGTTCACACAATTTTTCTCTAGATAGTAGTACATAGAGGTTATATGAATATGTAAGTGGGGTGGGGGGGAAGCAACAGTCATCAGGAATGTTTGATTATCCACTGGTTCATCTCACTTCCTGCTCATGGGCATCTTCATGGGGGTTGAATGCCCAGTGAGCTGTTTGGCTGCAGACATACAACTTGATGTTTCAAAGGTAACCCAATGAAATGTGTATTATAGTAATCTAACCCAGACTTGATCACAGCACAGATCACCATGGCCAGATCCTGCCTTCTAGGACCAGCTGTAGCTGGCATATCACCTGAAGCTAATAAATCAGGAAGCACTTTATGATAAATTATGTAGTGGTATTGTTTAAACTGTTACTGTTTTAAATTGGTATTGTTTTAAATTGATTTTAACTGTTTACTGTATTGAATCGGCTTTATGCCCATGTTAGCCGCCCTGAGCCCGTTTGCGAGGAGGGCGGGATATAAATTTGAATGAATGAATGAATAAATAAATAAGTAAATAAAACCATGCCACAGAGGAAGAGCAGAATTTACAGCTACAGGCTGGGATATAGCTGTGAACCTGTTCTTAAGGGGAGAACAACTACAGCCAGGGCAGGCTGATTCCTTAACCCTAAAGTAGGTTATTATTTTGATACCAGCTAGCAAGGCAACAATTTATATAAATAATCAGAAATCTAAGGAACTGCAAAGTGATTCACCCAACTGGGGCCGAGGACAGACTGCCGATCCGCCCCGGGACAGACGCGGGGCCAAAAGCCCCGCGCGAAAAGAAGCCCGGCGCAGCCTGTTCCCACAGGCTGCGCTGTCCCGAGGCGGAGGCGGGGCGGAGGCGCGCTGACGCGGGGGCGTCCAGACTTCCGCCCCCGCTTCCGGCGCGCTGCCGACGCGTCCAGACTGCCGCAAAGCGGCAGGGACGCGCAGCACTCCAGCCGGAGACCAGTTAGAAGTGGTCTCCGGCTGAAGCGGATGGACGGCGCCTCGCGGACGGGTGAGTCCGTGCCGAGGACAGATGCGGCAATGGAGGACAGATGCGGAGGACAGATGCGGCAATGTGAACGCCCCCTCTGCCTCCGCTTTAGAAGCGGAGGCAGAGCGGGGCACATTGCCAGTCTGTCCTCGGCCTGGATTGTGTCCTATGTCTTTGGCAGGCAGATTACTTATATAATTCAGACCAGCCAATAAAATTTCCATTGATTTGGTAAATAAAGCTTTCTAGTACAATTGCTGTTACATTTTATTGGTATTTTGGCATGCCTGGGTATTATTCAGTTCCATTTACTACATGTAAATACCACCTGCTCCAATGTACTCGAGGTGATTTTCAGTTTTAAATGATGGCTTACAGTTGAATAGGGATTGTTCAGACAGGAAAAAAGAAAGGGCAAGAGGTACAGGAAAAGAAACAAATTCAGGCATTAACCCTTTTGTTCTCAGTTCTGGTGTGAAAGAGAAGGATAAGGCTTCCCATTATGCCAAACAGTGCTTTATGACTCTTCTCTGTGGTTTTGTTTTTGGAATAAGGACTGGTTCATCATTTTCAATTTCTCTACGGAAGGAAAATGGTGGGGAAAAATCCCAGCAAAGGCGATCTTAAAAAGGTTTCTTTCACTTCTTTTAAAGAAAGCAAACATTACTGCCTCCCCATTATCTGGAACATAAAGTCAAAGCAGAGAGCCACTGTGGAGAGAGAATCAGTGTGGTGTGTTATGGTTAAGGATGTTGAACTAGAATCTGGAAGACCCAGGTTTAAATCCCCACTTGTCCCATGTAAGCTTGCTGGGTGACCTTGGGCCAGTCATAATCTCTCATTCTAACCTACGCCCTGACCTCGATCGCCCAGGATAGCCCAATTCCACCAGATCTCAGAAGCTAAGCAAGGTCAGTCTTGGCTAGCATTTGGAAGGGCATCCTCCAAGGAATACCAGGGTCATGACGCAGAGGCAGGCAATGGCAAGTCACCTCTGGAATATCTCCTGCCTTAAAAACAAATCTAGCTCACCACCTAGTGGTGCATAACGCTAAAGAAGCTAGAACTGGCTGCCAGAGAATCTGGCTATTCTACACACAATGCCATATGATAATTATTGATTATTAGTCTAACCTACCTCACAGAGTTGTTGTGAGGATAAAACAGAGGAGAAGAGAATGAAGGAAGCTGCTTTGGGTCCCCACTGTAGAATTAAACAATTAAAAGACGACAAATGTACTGAAAGATCCTTAAATGGATCTCTGCCATGTTTATGACTGCAAAATAGCAGCTGCAAGGATCTGATTCAAATCAGCAGATGCAGTGCAGGGAGGGAAGGTGATCCTTTTACCCTGCACTGTTTTCTTGGTTTGAAATATACCCACTCCCATGGCACTTCTGTTGTGTCATTAAGGAAACATACAGGCAACATAAGGAAACCTCTATGCATCTAATGGGGCAACTACCATTTCTGGGTGACCATTTTAGTTTAGAAAAAAGCAGAAGACAGAATTATAACTTTTTTGTTATGGAGACTTTTTTGGTTCATTTTGCATCCCTTCAGTGATCCCTCTTTTTTCCTGTCCAATATTTTGTTTTTATATGTATTTCATCTCTCATTTTAATTGTTTTAATGGTGTGGTTTTGTTGATGATTTTTAAGATGTGACTTTACTATTATGTTTTTAATTTTTAGCTACCTTGGTGGCCCTTATGGGGGTAGAAAAGTGGGGTATAAATTTTGTAACTAAATAAATAAAACTGTTCAACTTCAGAACAAATGGTTTCAATGGGTTTTCACAGAAACCCCTGCACACTGTCAGAACATTTTTTAAAAAGGATTTTTTTCAGAAATCAAACGTTACAATACAGATCCTTTCTGCAATACAAAATGCTGTGCATACATAATGAGGCAATATTAACAATCTCACATTGTAAACTGCATCCTTGATTAGAATGCAATTTAAGTACATTTCATGGCAGTTCAGCTTAATTCTTCCCCTAGAAGTGGTAGAATAATTAAATATGTTCATGTCAAGTTTCATCAAACTAATCCCAGGTTCCCAATTGCAATGCACAAACATACATGACATTTTCCTATTTTCAACACGAAGCTTAAAACACTGTGTGACATCTGATAATAAAGGACTGATTGGAGCCAGCCTCCAGATGTCTGGCCTGCAAAATAGCTTTTGGGTCTGCAGAACAATTTATATGACAACACAAAGCAAATGCTGAACAAAGATGTCAGGGAAGAGAGATCTGTAGTGCTAGTTGTTCCATAATAACTCCACACAAAAATATTTTTTTTCTCCAGGAAGGATATTCTATCCAAGAATATTACATATATTTGACATGTATTTTTAAATAGATAGGCAGCCAAGGACATGGAAACAAAAAATTCTCCCTGGCTACAGATAGATAGCCTTATAAAGACTAAGTGAATCTTCTGGTACATTAATGGAGTTCTGTCCCCCAAATTTTCAATTTAAAAGAGTCATTAGTACCAAAAAAGGGCAGGTTATTTATGAGCACAACATAAGCACAAGCCTGAAAGTCACTCTTAAAACTGCATTTGTACCTTGCATCCCAATGAAATGGTGCAGCAGTTCATAGATACTGATGTGAAGGCCGTGGCATCAGCACTAAATGACTGCTTCTCCCATTAAACTAGCGCTGGGAGCAAACGATGGCTGTAATCCTGCTACATAGTTCAGTCCTTTTTATTCTCTTGGAAAAGCTGACTTGGCAATCAAACTGTTTTACCAGCTGACACAATGAGATGAGTCACATATTTGCTTGGTCAAGTATTCTCTGCACAGGATGAGTTGGGCATGCCAAATATACACAGGGGTGGGGGTGGGGCTAAAACATATTCCCGGTAGGCAGTGTCCTCAATCCCAAACCCAGGAACAAAATAAGGTGTATGTTTGTGCAAATAAAAATTGAATTGGGTTTTATTCATAACAAATTGGGGAAATAGGTCAAGGAAGTATTATACAACTTCCAGATCTGTAATGAATTTCAACAAGTTAACAGTTGATCATTTAACTTAAAATGGATATGTCCGCTCTTTTCTGTTTCTCTTGTTTGTTACAATGATAATTATACTTTTCAGACTGCAAGGAAAACAAAGATTGGCAGTCCCAACTTTGTACCAGGGCCTTCATAGCCTTGCATAGCTTGCTGTCTCTATACTCCAGTTCCCCAAGATGGGGCAATCTAATTTGCATGCTGTACGTTTTTCTACTTCTGCAACTTAAGTGCATTCTTTATTGCAATTTTTATTATTTTGTTTTGTGCATGTTCTTGGCAAAAATCACAAACATAGGCTAAAAATTAGAGGAAGCAACTTTTTAACCCGACCATTTGTTCATGCCAGGATTGGCTCACACTTTCTTCTCAGACAATAGCTAAGCCTGTCAGGGTGTGAAAGAGCAAGCATGTCAGTCATTGATAGTTGTGACTTCTCTCATTAGTAAGAAGAATGGATAGCAGAAACAGGCTTGTTTTTCACTAAACCCTCGGGCAAAATATTACATGAACAATTTGCCTTGTATTCTTGGATTTAGTGGAGGGCTGGAGACTGGTCTTTTCTATTTAATGAAAGCTAGTTTGTGCCCCAAATGGGCACCTGCTAGTATGCCCTGAATTTGGATGAAACCCAAATAACCCCTGTAGTTTCTGCCAGGAGTCACTGCAACCAGACCCACCTTCTCATCTAGTTTTGTTTTGTGGCCAGTTCTTTTCAACATACAGGCTTTCTGTCCTCTTTCTGTCAGGACTGAAGAACTCAACCACTTTCTGTGGCCCATAGTTTCATGTGGAAATCTCTGTCCGCTCTTCCTTAGAGACCCTGCTTACTTCTTATGAGTTTTAGGACCAAACCAGATGCAACATTGTACATGTGTTCACTTAAAGACTGTAGCACTGTTCACAAGTTACAGTGGGAACAGTACCTAGATATATATGGAGTTTCAATTACACATTCAGTTGTACATGTAATCAACATGACATTACTCAGTGTGCATATAAAGGAAAATCCTAGTGTACACTCTACATGGATTGTACATGCATTCACTGTAACTTGTGAACAGCTGTACAGTATACACTTGATTTTTCTTTATATCTGCATTGAGTAATTCCCATGTCATATTCAAAGCATGTACAGCTGAGCATGTGATTTAAACCACACATTTATCTAGTACAGATACCAAGTTTCATTTGTAAAACAAATGCACATTGGCACTTTCTCATGAACAGATGTATGCACATAAAGGGAAGATGAACACTATTCAGTGTAACATGTGAATAGGTCCCTGATTTGTAAGGGCTGGTGTTGGTTCCTGCCATCTGATGCTAGATGTGTAGCAACCGGGGAAAGGGTCTTCTTGATTGTAGCACCTAAATTATGGAGTTTTCTGCCCAGGGAGATTAATCTGTCCCCTTTTATAATTGTCTTCCACCAGCAAGTGGAGACTTTTTTTGTCTTGTGTTCCCTCTATGTTTCCCATTGATCCTTCCTCTTATTCATGTGTTTATTAATTTATGTGTTCTGTTTTAATTGTTTTATATATTCATGTGTGTGTTTTAATCTTGTTTCAGTTATTTGTTTGCCACTTTGGGGACACGAAGGCCGAGGACAGACTGGCAGTCTGGCCCGCTCTGCCTCCGCTTTAAAAGCGGAGGCAGAGCGGCCGTTCAGACTGCCACATCTGCCCGGAGGAGGTGGCCCGGATGCAATGCGTCTGGTGCCGTGCTCCTCCCGCAGCAGCCGGGCACCACTTCAAAGTGGTGTCCCGGCTGCTGCGGCGCGTGTTCCACCCGCTTCCGGTGGGTGTGAACACGCGCCGGGTGGGGGAGCCGCACGCCGTTCGGACACTGCCACTGGAAGCCACCTGTAGTCTGGACTCTGCAGGCAGCTTCCTTGCGGTGGTGTGCGAACGCCACACAACGAGGGCAATTCCCCCTGCCTTGTTCTGCCACGCCACGGAGGCGCGGCAGAATACCAGTATGTCCTCAGCCTAAGTTGGTGGGAGGAAAGGCAGCTTTAAAATGTTTTAAATAAAACAGAATAAAAATAAATTGTGAGGGAACTCATTACATGGTATATATGTCTATGGGCAAAAGGATGGCTGGAAGTGTTTCAGGTAGTACTTATCTATTTAAAATACTTATATGCTGCCTTGCACCTGAGCATCTCAAGACCCATCTGTTCATAAGTGACACAAAAACCACAACAAGATTGAAATGAAGTTGTAAGTCCACCATCATAGCTGTAAATCCACCATCAGTTAAAAACCTGATATGAGCACAGTTAAAGCTTCTTTGCTGACCTTTATTCATGAACACCCATAATGGGAGATACATTAAAATTGTTTGAATAGACATTTACTCTTACAGTGGTACAGAATCATCTTCACACCACACATTTTCTTATATCAAAAACTGCCCCTTTTCTTTTTCTTCATTGTCCCATTTCTTACCTTTTACATTTTCTTCTAGCTCTGGGCCACATTCCACAGAAGTACATAAGAACATGAGAAGCCAATGTTGGATCAGGCCAGTGGCCCATCCAGTCCAACACTCTTGTCACACAGTGGTCAAAAACACTAGGTGCCCTCAGAAGGTCCAGCAGTGGGGGAGGAAGCCCTCCCACTGTTGCCCCCCCAAACACCAAGAGTACAGAGCATCACTTGCCCCAGACTGAGAGTTCCTATCTATATTTTGTGGCTGATAGCCACTGATGGACTTCGGCTCTGTTTAACTAATTCCCTCTTGAAGCTGTCCATGCTTGTAGCTGCCACCACCTCCTGTGGCAGTGAATTCCACGTGTTAATCACTCTTTGGGTGAACAAGTATTTCCTTTTATCTGTTCTAACCTGACTGCTCAGCAATTTCATGGAGTGCCCACAAGTTCTTGTATTGTGAGAAAGGGAGAAAAGGACTTCTTTCTCTACCTGCTCTATCCCATGCATAATCTTATAAACCTCGATCATGTCACCCCTCAGCCATTGTTTCTCCAAGCTAAAGAGCCCCAAGCACTTCAACCTTTCTTCATAGGGAAAGTGTTCCAACCCTTTTATCATTTTAGTTGCCCTTTTCTGCACTTTTTCCAGTGCTATAATATCTTTTTTGAGGTGTGGCGACCAGAACTGTACACAGTGCTCCAAATGAGGTTGCACCACTGATTTATACAGGGGCATTATGATACTGGCTGACTTGTTTTCAATTCCCTTCCTAATAATCCCCAGCATAACGTTGGCCTTTTTCATTGCAGTCGCACACTGTGTCAAAATTTTCATTGAGTTATCTACTACGACTCCAAGATCTCTCTCTTGGTCAGTCTCCACCAGTTCGGACCCCATCAACATGTATTTATAGTTAGGATTTTTGGCTCCAATGTGCATCACTTTGCACTTGGACACATTAAACCCCATTTGCCACATTGATGCCCATTCGCCCATCCTTGACAGATCCCTTTGGAGTGCCTCACAATCCTCCCTGGTTCTCACCACCCTGAACAACTTCGTGTCATCTGCAAATTTAGCCACTTCACTGCTCACTCCCAACACCAAATCATTAATAAACAAGTTAAAAAGCATTAGACTGAGTACTGATCCCTGCGGTACCCCACTGCTTACCTCCCTCCACTGAGAAAACTGCCCATTTATACCCATTCTCTGTTTCCTTTTAATTAGCCAGTTTTTGATCCACAAAAGGACTTGTCCTTTTATCCCGTGATTATTGAGCTTACTTAGGAGCCTTTGATGAGGAACTTTATCAAAAGCTTTCTAGAAGTCAAGGTAAACAACATCTATTGGGTCCCCCTTATCCACATGTTTGTTTACTCCCTCAAAGAACACTAACAGGTTAGTGAGACAAGATCTTCCCTTACAGAACCCAAGCTGAGTCTTCCTCAATAAATTTTGTTCATCAATGTGCCTACTAATTTTTTTCTTAATAACAGTTTCCATTAACTTACCAGGTATCGACGTCAGACTTACTGGCCTGTAATTTCCCAGATCTTCTCTGGAACCCTTTTTAAAGATAGGAATGACATTTGCTACCTTCCAGTCCTCAGGAATGGAGGCAGATTTTAAGGAAAGATTACATATTTTTGTAAGGAGATCCACAAGTTCCCATTTGAGTTCTTTCAGAACTCTCGGATGTATGCCATCCGGGCCCGGTGATTTATTTGTTTTTAAGTTGTCTATCAGTTGTAGGACCTCCTTTCTTGTCACCTCAATCTGACTTAGGTCTTTCAACACCCCTCCCAAAACCAGTGGTTCTGGAGTGGGCATGCACTTCTCATCTTCCACAGTGAAGACAGAGGCAAAAAAAATGCATTTAGCTTCTCAGCCATTTCCCTATCATCCTTCAGTACACCTTTTACCCCTTGGTCATCCAAGGGCTCCACTGCTTCCCTGGTTGGTTTCCTACTTCTAATGTATTTGAAGAAAGTTTTATTGTTGGTTTTTATGTTTTTTGCAATATGTACCTCATATTCCCTTTTTGCCTTCCTGATCACAGACTTGCATTTTATTTGCCACAGCCTGTGTTCCCTTTTATCAGCCTCACTGAGACTAGCTTTCCACTGCTTACCTTTTACAGCTTCCATTACTTTGTTTGCTAACCATGCAGCCTTTTTTCTAAACCTATTTGTGCCTTTCCTAACCCGCGGTATATATTTTCTCTGAGCCTCTAGGATTGTAATTTTAAATAGTCTCCAAGCTTCCCCAATAGTTTTGACCCTTTCTACTTTTTCTTTCAGTTTTCTCCTCACATATCCCCTCATATCAGAGAAATTACCCCTTTTAAAGTTAAAAGTGGTTGTGTCAGTCTTTTTGGGCAACTCTCTATTTATACAAATGTTGAACTCAATAACATTATGGTCACTGTTCCCAAGCGGTGCAATCACTTTAACATCTCTCACCAGGTCTTGGGCATTACTTAGGACCAAATCCAGGATCGCCTCTCCCATGGTCGGTAAATTATTAGTAAATTATTAAATTAAATTATTAGTTCTTTGTGCCTACCAGGATTTTGAACACAGTTCTTGAACAATGGCAGATCCTATACCCAGTGTGTACTGGTAAACTATTTCTAAGACTTGAGGGAGTTTCAAAGGCATTTCCAACATAGCAGCAGCCCCAGTGTCGCTGCAGCTGTCAATGCAGCTCAGCAGTAATACTGCTTTTAGATGGCAGCTTCCCTGGGATTTCCTCTGCCCACTCCCCATGGTAATCATTCCCCTCACACTGGGAGGGGAGGCATTTTCCACGTTTTCTTTTTAAACCAGTACCAATATATCATTATATCAATATGTCAGTTTCTGTATGGTGTGAAGATGATTCTGTACCACTATAACAGTAAATGTCTTGTTGTGTATTACTATCACGGTCGCCATGTGCTCATGTAATGGCGACCGCCATGTGGCCATTCACACATGGCCAGAATCTACCTGAGCTTCGGCCAGGTAGAACAATAGCCGGCCGGATCTTGAAAGGCCACCAATCAAGTACCTAGGTTCCTCCAGGGGACCTATGCTATGTAACCACTATCGTAAGGTCCTATCAGGACATTTGGGCAAGGTTGGAGGTGTGTCTCCAACTGGAATAAAAGAGGGCTCTGAGCCCGGGGTTTCCATGTTCCATCTGACCCGTAATAAACTACCATGCTGATTTCACTGTTACCGGCCTTCCGACTCCATGTCTATTCAAAAAAGTACTCTGGTGGCATGGGAGGCAGAATGGTTGCTCTTGCAACAGGGGCAGGGAAAATGACTACAGTACTGGGAAAATCCAGACTTTCTTTCCTACAGAGCAGCTTTGCTGTGATTGTTCCCAAAACATAGCAGCAAAGCAGGTTGGAGAAAGATCAATGAAAATTGGAGAAAAAGCTGGGTAGTATGGGAAAGCACCATGAGGTCCCAAAGGGGGGGGGGTCTGCTTCCCTGCATCATCAGTCTGGGGCAAGTCACCTATATGGAAATGGCCAAAGGCAATTTGTGAGGAACCTTGTGAGGGACATGGTTTCCTGTCCCCTACCTTCCCTCACAATCTAATGTCCCACTGGTATTCTTAAAATGGATTGTGGTCCTGATCATTAGAGGAAAATATGCCAACTGACTGTTTCTTCAACTAAGGCAGTGGCTTTTGGTAAAGAATATTTGAAATACAGCGCTCTGATTAGTTGACCTAGGGTTTATTTTTCAGTTAGAATGCTACTTATTTCAAAAATATGTTAGGTAGTTATGGGGAAACAGCCATTTGTGTGAGCAATTGTTTTTTTTATTCAAAGTGCCTACAGAAATGTTTTAGAATGTCTACTATAAACATTTTCCATTATCTCTTGCTGCAGTGCCAGTATAATGTCCCTGCAAAACTAACCTAACATTACAGTTTGTGATGCTGCACTCATAAAGTTCTTATAGGCTTCATCCTATTCCTAATGGTTTATTTTCCTGGTGACGCAAGTCATCACAGCATACAAGTATAGACACCTGCTTCACAAATACAGTTTGTTTCAACAACACTAAGCATTTCTGAACTTATAAAAAAAAGACCTGTGTCTCAATATCATGCAGGCTACAGAATAAATACAAGTCCACAGATCACGTACCCTCTCATCAATTGCTTTCTGAAAAGTTGTAAGTTTGTTGCATAGGAAGTCTGTTTTGGGTGGAGTCACATCAAACAACTGGAAATTAATGTGTTAAGAAAATAGAAATTGAAACATTGGCACTTACCTGAAGGTTTCTTCTCTTCCGTGGGGTGGAGTCATCCAAACTGGTTAGGTCACACCTTCTCTCGCTCCAGGCAGGGCTACACAAACTTGTGCAGACTGTATTGGCTCAGAGCAAGGCTGACCCTCCAGTCTTAGTATAGCCCAGTATCTGACTAGATTTTTCCCCCACTGCGGTGTGGATGACTTCACCCACTGAAGAGAAGAAACCTTCAGGTAAGTTCCAATGGTTTGTTCTCCTTCAGTGGGGGAAGTTATCCAAACTGGTTATATGCCTAAACTACAACCTGAGTGGGATCCTCATTTTTGTTTTTATTCTGTTCCACCACTGTGTTGCATACCTTTTTACCAGATGAAGTGTCTGCAAATTTTAATTGGTCCAGACTCTCACACAGGTATAAAAGGTGGACCAGGTTGCAGCTTTACAGATTTTTTCTACTGGAACTCTGGAGGAAGATGTCACTGATATTTCTGCAGATCTGGTGGAGTGGGCTATAACATCCTTTAAAGATCCCAGGCCTTGCACTTCATATGCCTTTCAGATACATAGCTTGAGATCTTTTTACCTAAAAGCTGTGAACGGTGAGACACAGAGAGAAAATCCTTTAGACTAATCTGTTCCATCCTATTTAAGCAGACACATGGAGCCCTGTGCACTTTTAGTTTGTGCCAGACTCTCTCGTTGGGAATAAAATGGTGTAGGACAAAAGGACTATAGTACAAAGTCTTGGTTAACATGAGAAGGGCATAAAGGAAGTATCCCTCCTGAGTACTGCCAAGACCTTGTGAAATGCACACAATTCCTTCCTGGCCAATAAAACCCCTAACTCAGAAAACCTTGTAGAAGTCATCTCACAAGAAAAAAAGGTGTCTTCTGAGAAGGAAACTTTAGATTCTGACAATCTGAAAGTATCAAATGGAGGTTTGCTCAAGGCCTGCAAGACTTTAAAAAGGTTCCCAGTAGGCAACCTATGTCTAATGGGAGGCACCAGCTATATGGTTCATTTGAGGAAAACCCTAATGTGCCTATGATAGGAAAAATTACACAGTCTTTTGCAGTCCCACATAGTGGCCAATGCTGCAACCTGTCTTTTAGGGTATCCACTCTTAGAACCTGATTCCAAACTTTGGGTAGAAAGGGAATGATGTCTTTGTAAGTAGGTTTCAGTGGAACCAGCTTTTTGGTACTGGATCACTTTTGAATGTCTGCCATGTATGATTACAGAGATGACTGGAAGCAGGTTTTTTGGACTGCACCATGATGTCAACTATTTAACTTGGAGGGCCTGATCCTTCTAAATCTGCCCGTTCAATCTCTAAGCTTCCAGCTGAAATCAAACAGGGTCTGAGTGGCGAACTGATTCTTGTACAAGGTGAACCCATCTGCTTGGCATGGTAGAGATACTGACACCTTCACTAGCTCTGAGACCGAACAATTTCTGTGCCAGAAGAGAATTATGAAAATCACCTCTGTTTGTCATGGGTCAGTCAGGAGACACAAACTCCTCAGAAGAAGGGGAGTCCTGTGTAGCCAGCTCTGAATCAGCAGAAGCCGACAGGCAAGAAGATGAATTGCAGGCCAGTCCGAGTTCATAGTCAACAGCTGATACAGTCTCCGGTGTTTGGAACCCCCAAATGGGAGAGGCTTTTCTTAACAGTCTTTTTTCCTTTTTTAAGACTGGCGACGGGCTTTCTTTAAGGCTTTTCCATCTTCAATCCCAGTAAGGCAAGAATCCCCAAGAAAGGGGAGCTAGGCTCAAGTGTCCTGCTGGAGTGGCAGGGCTATTGAAACTGGAGAGTCAGCCTCACTCTGAGCCAATACAGTCTACACAAATTTGCATACCCCTACCCGGAGTGAGAGGAGGCGTGACCTAATCAGTTTGGATAACTTCCCCCCACTGAAGGAGAATGACTGTGCTCTGGAGCTATTCTGCTACTAGGTAATGGTTAATTAATTTTTCAATAGTTGGTCATCCTAAAGAAAGGAGCAAAATGGGAAGTGGCCAGTCATATGATATCCCAGTCAAATTCGGAGAAGGACATGCATTCTGCCGTATGGAGTGATGTAGTTCACTGGAACTCTAATGACATTTGCTATCGGTTGATGGGGCAAAAGAAATGCACTGGCTTACTATCATCTGCTGCCAGTTCAGGCATAGGACTGTTTGTGCCAAATATGGCTTAGATTAGGCTGAGATTCAAAAGTACAAACTCCAAACTAGGGGCTAGAGGCAAGAAGTGTAATGTAGAGCAGGGACATCCAAGTTTCAGCAAGAAAGGCTGGGTTAGGAAAGCAAAAGCACTAAGCTTGGTCTCGGACAGGTTCTCAAAGGCAGATAAGGTAATCGCACAGAGGAATCAGTTTGCAGAGTCTCCTTAGAGCCTGAGGCAGTGATTGGAGCCTTGGATAATGTGCTTGGACTTACCATATTTTCTTGAAAGGAAGGAGACCCAGAATGTAAAATGCCCACCCCCCCAAGTTATACAGAAAGAAAAATGTTTACTGAACACAACTGGAAATTAGATGCAAGTGTAACAGGGCCCTGCTTTTTTTTATGGCATACCTGGAAAAAAAGCCCTAATCATGCAATGGAGTAAATGTTGGAAGTGAAGGAACTTTTACACTGTCTCTTAGTTTCAGATGACAAAGGAAGACTGCAAGAGAGTCAGAGAGATAGAAAGGCAGGACATTGACCATGCTTCCTTTACTACTCTTTGATGCTGTCCCTTTGAATTGTAGATTGCTATTCTTAGGGAAAACCTCCTTTCGGCTTTACACACTCTCTCCACATAGGGCTGCCAGCATCCAGGTGGGGCCTGGGAATCTCCCGCTTTTACAACTGATCTCCAGAGATCAGCTCCCCTGGAGAAAATGGCTGTTTTGGAGGATGGGCTCTATGGCACTGGACCATGCGAAGGCCCCTCCCCTCCCCAAACCCCACGCTCTCCTGGCTCCACCCCCAAAGTCTCCAGGTATTTTCCCACCCAGACTTGGCAACCCTATCAACCCCCACATTGCCTTCTCCACCTTGGCAACATGAGAGCAGGACATGCATCCTGCATCTCCATCCGAGTTAGCTAGATTAGAATCCTATCTCTACCCTTTCCTATCTAGAAATGGAGTTCCTATAATAAAGAACTCTTATTAGTTTAAGATAAAGAGAAGAAGAAGAGAAGAGATTGGATTTATACCCCGCCCTTCACTACCCAAATGAGTCTCAGAGTGGCTTACAATCCCTTTCCCTTCCCCACCCCACAACAGACACCCTGTGAGGTAGGTGGGGCTGATAGAGCTCTTTTCAGATCTGCCCTATAGAGAACAGCTCTGAATGAACTATGGCTTGCCCAAGGTCATCCAGCAGCTGCAAGTGGAGGAGTGGGGAATCAAACCCGGTTCTCCCAGATTAGAGTCTGCACTCCTAACCACTACACCAAACTGGTTCTTTGTATCTTTGTTTCTTGCTAGCACACGGACTGACCAGATGGACTCCACTGCACTATGAGCCTTGAGTACTCTGCTACCCTACTAAATTCTCCAACAGTAAATACAGTAGTCAGGTGATCCCAGACCAGAATAAGAACAGTAGACACTGTTGTTATTAGGGTAGCCAGCCAGCAGCTGGCAATCAGTGGGAGTCTGGGATCCCCCGTGGGCATGGGGGGATGCCAGAAACTCTATGTTAAAACCATAGAGCGGGGTTCTCACCCTTTTTGAACCTATGGGCACCTTTGGAGTTCTGACACAGGGTGGTGGGTGCAACCACAGAATGGCTGTAATTGAAGGCAGAGCCAGCCACAAAATGGCCACTGCAGGAGGTGGAGCCACACATAGAGGAAGACCAAGTGCAAGGAATAAGAGTACCATATTTTTCGCTCCATAAGATGCACTTTTTCTCCCAAAAAAGTGGGGGGGAAAGTGTGTGCATCTTATGGAGCAAATACTGCCCAGGGAGAAACCCCCCCTCCCTCCCCCACTCACCTTTCCCGGGCTGGCAGGCCGCCGGCTCGGGGAGAAGCCCCATCCCTCCCCCCCTCACCATTCCTGGGCTGCGGGGAGGGAGGTAGGGAGGGAAGAGCTGGGCCTGAGTGGCGTTAAGCCACTCGGGCCCAAGCAAGGGGGGGGGGGAGGGAAACACCCTTTCTTTCTTTCTTTCTTTCTGTCTTCCTTCCTTCCTTCCTTCCTTCCTTCCTTCCTTCCTTCCTTCCTTCCTTCCTTCCTTCCTTCCCTCTCTCTCCTCCCTCCCTCCCTCCCTTCCTGTTCCTTCCTTCCTTCCTTCCTTCCTTCCTTCCTTCTCTCTCTCCCCCCCCCCCCACCTACCTACTATTTGGTTCAGAATATTTTTTTTTCCTGTTTTCCTCCTCTAAAACTAGGTGCGTCTTATGGTCAGGTGTGTCTTATGGAGCGAAAAATACTGTGTAGTTATTTTTAAAAGATACAATAGGAAAGAAGAGTGTCAAGAGAGACTAAAACCAACACTGTGTTGGTAGCTGCCACCAAAACTATGTTATGTTATCTGTATAGCCCTGTATAGATCTCCAATGGCCAATCAGAGCCCTGCTGGGCAGGAGTCCTACCTGACTATAACCACTTTCTAAAAATGCTCGGCAGGTCCCAGGGAAGGTGTTAGTGGACATCTTGGCACCCACAGACCTCTGGGGACCTCTACTATAGAGTATCTGGCAATTCCTAGAGAGATGTAATATCACCTCCAAGTTTTCCCTGGAACTCATATCGTGCCATTGCCTAACTGATTTTTTTTAACATTAATTGTCTCCCATTAGCTGCAGGAATGGCAATGGGAATTAGCAGCCTGGGGCAGGGAATCCCCCACCTCCGGCAGGAAATTGGCAAGCCTAGTTATTATTTAAGCTGCAGCCATGGGCTCTGTGACACAGGTTGTAAGATGCTGGACATGGATAGGAAAGAGTCCCAGTTCAAGTCCCACTCTGACACTTTATATCTGCTCATGTTCTCCTGAGAAGGAACCTCCTACAATGCCATTTGCCACTGGCAGGTGATACAAAGGCAATAGTTTGCTCCTAGAATAATGAACATATTTACAAAGGTAGTAATAACTGGTGAGGACGGTTTTATTGGGGAAGCAGTGGTGATGATTCTCCTCCTGAGAGAAGGCCATGCAGGCAACAGTAAGCTAATCAGCCTCTCTTGTTCTGCTGACGATTTAGAATTTTGAAGGAAAAGAACCGTCAAACATCCAAATATCCACTCCTACCCATGCAATCAAATGTCTGATCAGTTTGGGCCTATTATTTTGGAGGAAGCTCTGGAGGAATCGCTTAAGAGAAAATTTAATAAACAGTTTCCCATTGAGCAATTCCTGGCTCTACAAGAGACATCTGAGTTGGCACTTAGGAGATTCAATGCTCTGTTACAGTGTTCCACTGTAAAACCAAATCTCCAAGGGCTTGTTCTTTGGGCAAATGCACACAAATAGCTACCCTTAGCAGGTTCCTAGGAAGAACTCAATTGTTCTTTTTTATTATATATACAAAAACGGATGAACAACTTCCTCTAAGAGGAGCTTGCAGATTCATGCTTCTGAGGAGCCAAAGCAATTCAAGATATAGAGGAGGAAAAAAATGTTATTTAAAAAGCCAAAACTTTTTTGTTCTCTCAGATATTTGCTTAATGGTTAATTAATTTGAAGTGTTGGTTTGTTCTCTCTCTCTTCCCCTTTCCCCTTCATTAGATCTAGTTTATTTTTAGTCATGTTATGAACTTAATCGGTAGCTTTTTATGCTTGGAGAATTTTATTATCTACCTTATTGCTGCTTACTTAGGTTCTTTGTTTTATATTATGGTATTTTATTGCCTGTTTTTATTTTGTGTTTTAAATTGCCTTGGGATCTATGGTTAATGTCTTTGCAGGATAAAACATCTCTAAATAACAAAAACAGCAATATAATCCTTTCATCTTCCTTTCTGTAGCAAGGATACTGTCTCTACCAACTAGACCAGCGTCCGTCTTCAGGGCATTGATGTTAATGATATTGACTTTGCTCAGATGATGGCATTAAATTATAGCCACATGGGTTGCACATTAGCTGTAACTGGTTTTGCTTGCACCTAGAGAGGAGTGTGTCCCTGAATGGGTACAGAAAGCAATTCTGTCAAGCCAAGAACCAATTTTGAAGGAGCATGATCCATTCAACATTATGTATTTTTCAGTCCCATTGATTTCAACAGGAATAAGTCAATATTTACATTTACATTGATAGGACATAACTTTGGCTGAATTGTGTCCAGAGCTTGAGCTGCAGGTTTCTTATCTTACGACCTTACAGAGTAACATATAATACTAATATTGGTCTGGATTTAGGCAGACTTTATCAAGTTTATATTCAACCCAGGACTGCTTAATCACAAAATATATGATCAGAATAACAGGATTTACAAGATTAGAAAAACTACAATAATGTACTCTCTTGCAATGTGCAATACACCATGAACAGAAAAAGAGTATTTCAACTATCATTCAGGATAATTCCTAATAATTTTCTAATAGTACAGTTACAGGGAAGCTCAATTCATGCAAATAAACAGTAAGATTTCCAGGTGCTTCACAAAAGAAAACAGGCAAAACTTACCTGGAAAGAGGAAACAAATTGTGCCCCCCCCCCACCAATTTCATCAAAAGTAACAAAAGTAGCATTCAAATCTCTATTAGCTATAAACTCACTGGGTGACCTGTATCAGTCACTCTTTCAGCATAATCTACTTTACACTGTTACTGTGAGAATAAAACAGAGGGAAAATAACAGAAATAACCCAGAGTTCCTGACCAGCTCTTACCCTACAGGGGTAGTTCACGTATGTATTCATTACATGAAACTGATAAAATCATTTATATATCTAATTCTCAATAGTCCCCTCTGCCTGCAGATACTTATTTCTGCAAACAGAGAACATACTGTCCCCCAACAGGTTTATCTACAGACTCAGGAAACTCTGTGGGTCTGCAGAAAAATCCAAAAAGTTTTAAAAAATCCAAAAAATAGGGATCTACTCCAGACCCCACTGCATCGACAGTGAGAGATAGACTGGCTGAGAGACAGAGAGAGCGAAAGAGAGACAGAGAGGGGAGGAAGCAAAAGCAGAAATGGAGTTGGGATTGGGGAGGATTCCTCCTGCCGTATGAATGGCTAAATAGCAAGGGGACGTTTTAAAAGGACATCTGAGCTTTGCTGTGGGCTCCACTGTCCTCTTAAAACTTTTGAGGGGGGAGACTTCTAACTAGTTCTGTCAGTAAAAGGCAGGGGAAGGGGGAAGGGCTTTTTTCAGGCCTATTTTGGCCTTTCAGGGAGGGATCCTTAGGGCCAGGCCTGACAAGGCAGTGCCAGGCTGGGAAATTCCTAGAGATTTTGTGGTGGAGTCAAAGGAGGGCTGGGTTTAGCAAAGGGAGAGGCCTCAGCTGGATATAATGCCACATAATCCAGCCTCCAGAACAGAGATTTCCTCCAGGGAGACTGATCTCTGCTGTCTAGAGTTCAATTATAATTCTGGGGATCTCCAGGTTCCACCTGGAGACTGGTAACCCTAGGCCTGGGAGCACCCTCTGGGTGACTTGATACCACCTGATTTGCATTACTCAACCAGGTCTGGCTGATTGCTACTGTTCAACAGCAGCCACCCTATGGAAACCAGTGTGGTGCAGCAGTTAGAACTACAAAGTAGGGTCTGCAAGACTCAGGTTCAGATCCCCATCTTGCTGTGACTGAGTGGTTTTGGACCAGTCACATACTTTCAGCCTAACCAACCTCACAGGATTGTTGTGCAGATACAAAGGAGGAGAGAATAATGTAAACCGCTTTGGTTCCCACTGTGGATAAAGACTAATTTTCCTTGGTAGAGGCTGGGGGGGGGGGGGGTATGGAGACAGAAGAGAAGAAGAAGAAGAGATTGGATTTATACCCTGCTCATCACTACCTGAAGGAGTCTCAGAGCAGCTTACAATCTCTTTTCCCTTCCCCTCCCCACAACAGACATCCTGTGAGGTAGGTGGGGCTGAGAGAGCTCTTTCAAGCTATGAAAGAACTTGTAACTGATCCCAAGGTCACACCAGCAGCTGCTGGTGGAATGGAAAGTGGGGAGGAGTGGGGAGTGGGGAATCAAACCTGGTTCTTCCAGATTAGAGTCCACACTCCTAACCACAACACCAAACTGGATCTCAAAGCTGAAGACAGAGAGGCAGATAAAAGTAGGTTGGCTGTTGGGTAGGAAGGAAATAGGGTTGCCAACTCCAGGTTGGGAAATTCCTGGACATTTGAGGGGTGGAGCCTGGGGAGGGTAGGATTTGAGGAGGGGAGGAGCTTCAAACTGGTATAATGCCATAGACTCAACCTTCCAAACCAGCCATTTCCTCCACAAGAACTACCATTGCCAGCCTCCAGGTGAGAGCTGAAGATCATCCAGAATTACAACTGTTGTCCAGGTGACAGAGATCAGTTACCCTGGGTAAAATGGCTGCTTTGGAGGGTTGAATCTATAGCATTATATCCTGCTGAGGCTGCTTCTCTCCCTAAGCCTCACTGTCCCAAGGCTCCACCCCTAAATCTTCAGGGATTTCTCAACATGGAGCCAGCAGCCCTAATGTGAATTGATCTCTGTAGCTGGGAGATCTGTTGTGACTCCCAGAGAACTGCCACTGCTGCTGTGGGGGGAGAGGAAGCAGGTGGGTGGTTGGGAGTACTGCCATCACTGCTGCTAATGTGCAGGGTGGGGGAGGAAGCAGGTAGGAGGCTGGAAGAGTGATGGGGACAGAAAGAGAGAGTTATGGGGTGGGAGGCAGAAAGAGAGAGAAAGAGTGATGAGGTGGGAAGGCAGAAAAACAGAGAAAGATGAGGGGGCAGAAAGAGAGAGGAAGTAACATGCATGGAAGAGAGAGAGCAAAAAAGGGGGGCAGAAGGGAGAAAGAGTGTGAGAGAGGTAGAGGGAGAGAGGAGGAAACAAAAGTGTGAGGAATGGGATAACCACCCTGCAAGTTTCGTGTGGGTCCCCACTTGTATACATATGAATTGGATTTTAGGATAATGTTTTAATGATGGTTGTAATTGTTTACATCCTTTAATTCCCTGTAATTTGTCACAGCTCTCAAAAAATTCAGTACTGAGTAACATTTCTTCTTACTGTATTTATTTAATAAGTAATAAATATGGTTACTTTTATGAGCCTAAGTAGCACTTTGAAGCCCAGCCTACATATTTAGCTGATGCATATTGTATCAAACAAATAAGTATGAAACTTATTTGCCTCCTATATATAGACGGGTTCGATCGATCTGCCTTACTTGGGAAGTAGACTGGACACCTTTCTTCATATTTACTGAACTGTGAAATTCTGAATATTCTGGTGTCTTAGTAATACTATTATAGAAATATTTTTCATCTATATTTGAAGTTATTGTTTCTGTATTCCTATGGTAGGACATGCTGGAACACTAGCTAGCTTGCTGCCCTACTAGAAATCTTTATCAACTTATGGTACCAAAAGTATACTATTTTTCCTATGTCAAATGTTGCTTACTACAGAGGGAAAAAAATCTTGTCAGATACAATAGTAGTAAAATACATGATTCATATAATTAATTATAGTAAGTATAATTATTATGAGTTACAGTTCACGAAGACTGCAGCTGGCAATGTCACTAAAATTCTGAAGCAATTAAGAGTTTTTAAAAATAAATGAAACAATGACTCTATGAACCATGAACTCAAGGAGGATCTTTGACACCTTCCCCTTCGTCTAGCAGCCTACTGGGACCTCCCCCAGCTGATGCTGATGGTTGAGGGAACCTCACAGATATAATGCCATGGGAAATGGGGGTCTGCACTGAGGAATGACAATTGGGCAAAACACCTCCGTTCCTTCTTTACTGAATGGAAAGCCTGCTCTGCCAAGTTTCCTCCACTAACTGAAAAGGGGGGTGAGGGAAGGGAGGTACGATTCCTATATAAGGGATTTAAGTGATACAGTACATGAACACATGAACTTTGCCTTTGAACAATACATTTTCCATTTCAGTCAGTAAATGAGACTACTCCAAGTTATTTGTCTCATTCATTTACAGGAGCTTTTTGCTCTAGTGTGTAAATTCTACTGATTTGAAGTTATGAGTGAAACTCATGCCCTTTTAGTTTTTATAGCTCTCTTTGTTGCACTTTTCATAAACAGCCGTTCTTGGGCATGCTGTTTTTCACTCACAGTTGCACTGCATGATGGAGTCTGTAGTTGCAGGATTATAGCCACGATTCTAGGAAGTGGTTTAGCATGAAAGAATTAAATATCAGGAACATAATGCAATCACAAGAATACAGAATCCTTCTGGATGAAAAAAATGTGCTATGTATATTAAAAACTCTGCAGTGCAACACTATCTTGCTTTAATGAAAGGACAAGTTTTGAACCAAATTGTGCTTTTAGCAAAATGTAGAGCAACTCTACTGAGGATATACATAATTGTCAGAGTCAGTGGGGAAATGGCCCTGGCCAAATAGGTCAGTAATAAGGGTGATGACTTTGTTAAGTAGTCACAGACTTCATTTCTCAGAGCCAGAGAAAATTGCATGTTGCTTTTCCTCTTTGGTTCTTTTGAGAAAAATAGCAAATGAAAGAAAACCACAGGGTTTCACTTATGTAGATGTCACTGCTAAAGATACAGGTACACACACCTTTAGAATAAACAGAAAGACATTTTTTTTACCTTTTGTCCTGCAGAGTGAACATCCAGGACAAAGGCAACACACAATGTGCAAAAATTAAAGCGATCTTTGCTAATTTCCTCATCTTTTGTCCTATGAAGTCTTCTAATCATTTATGACCAGCAAATATATCCACCACCACAATTTTATGAGGATGCTGAAATCAGAGGACTAGGAAGGACAAAATTCTGGGGGACCTGATTGCCCATGGGGCCTGCAGAGTTGGGAGAGTCATATATATATATATATATATATATTAAATATGATGTTTGGATTGTCTCTGGGAGGTGTGTGGGATAAACAGAGGGAATTGTTTCTCAAAGCCTGTGTTGGCTCCTGTGACCCTGATCTTCATCCCCATTTCTGATTATTCTTTCCATAACTCTTGAGACTATTTGCATGTATGATGTTCTGTATAAAAAGCATTTCTCCCCCAGCCTTAGATGATGGAGTTTATTCTTCTACACAGCAAGCAACTATGGGGAAACGGCAGTTGCATAATAGAGAATCTCAATCTACAACAAACTGAGAGACAAGAGAGTTCTTCTGTTGTCGGTTAATGATGAAGGTACTCTGAATCTACTTTGGCATCTCCAGTGAGACATACCAATTGGCACAGACTAGCACAGCTTGGGAGAAAGCCAGCAGCAGTGACAGGGTGAAAGAGTGAAGACAGGCTGTGTCTCCTGATTTGGACTCAGACCCCTGTCTCGTATGAGCAAAGCAAGCAACTCCGAATTATAAATCTATAATTTTATCTTGGTATTCGAGATGCTGCATAAATCAAGTGAGCTATAGTCTCACAGTTTATTTTATCACCTGAACCCCTTGATAGAAATGCAGTTCCATCAGTCAGTTCCCTGCAGTTTATTCCACATCATATTTATGTTACTAGGGAACATTTGTTCATGTCCTATATGACTTATATTAAGTTGCATTTGAGCTCCTTGCCTCCGAAGATGAAAAGCTTGAAGCTATAACCCACAGTTCTGCCGAGCCTGCCAAGTGTAGCATCTTTTTTTAAAAGGGGGATTTTATCAATGTAGGAGGCAACGCAAATGTACTTTCAAAGACACGCCAACACACAACCTCCATTAAAATCAGTGGGAGATGTTTGGCTACATTCCATGCAGTACTCTGAAATTTGAGGGAGAAGCCTTTAGCCATTATATGCCATGAAATTTAGTTTGAAACCTTAATGCGAGATGGAAAATAGCATTTGGGACATCGCATTTGCATAGCCCACTTCTTCTGCAGGTGTCTAATTGTTAGTGATACAGGTTTCATTAGAATACACAGCAGGCTGTGAAACTATCTAAAATGCCATAGAAGATAAATGCATTTTGTTATCACCAAAGGTAACTGCATACTTTAAAAACTTCCACTGTAATATGCTGTCAAGAACCCAAGCTTCCCCAGTAGCTTTACACTGCTATGAAAATGTAGACAAAAAGACAGGTGGAGAAAAAAAAACAGACAATGAAAACATTATGGAAAAGTACAAATAGCTCAATGGATGAAAGCCTGTTTTCTAATACTAAATTTGAATTTTTGTGGTACAGGAATGATCCCAGGGCTGTAAGGTTTTATCCATTTTATCTTCACAATAACCCCGAGAGGTAGCTCGTGTGTGTGTAAAGTACCATCAAGTCATAACCAGTTTATGGCAGCCTCAGCAAGGGGCTCTCAAGGCAAGTGAGAAGCCGAAGTGTTTGGTCATTGCCTTCCTCTGCAGAGTCTTCCTTGGTGGTCTGCCTTCCAAGTACTGACCCTGCTTAGCTTCTGAGATTTGATGAGATCAGGCTATGCCATGCCACCTTCCCTCCTGAGAGGTAGGTTAGACTGAGAAAAAGTAACTGGCCCAAGGTCATCCAGTTGGCTTCATGGGCTGAGTGGAGATTTGAACCCAGGACTCCTTGCTCCTGGTTTAATACCTCACAGTAGAAAACTGGAACTGTTTCATTTATTACTGGGACATCAGAGACTTTTGTAATAAAAGTACAAAGATGGTGTCATGCTCATTCTGTCTCTATTCTGTGGCTCCATTCTCTATACCTTTTTGATCCATAACCAGCCCACCTGTCCTCACATCTTGGAGAAAGTTCACCTGCCCTTGTTCAAAAAGTTGCTTACTAGAAACTTTAAGCCTCGGGTGGTGTATACATGCAAGATAAAGGAGGCTAGAATGGCCAGGAGGAAGACAAGAGCAGAGCGTATTCGCATGATGGAATTTCAGTCATGGAACAGAATGGCTAGGTAACTCAGCCATAGACAGGACAAGCCAGAGAGCAACCAGGCACCACCTGGTCTGTAGGCATTGTTCTGGGACATTTTGGTTCAATCAAAGCACCATGCCCTGATTATCCAATAAAAGAAGGTACCTCCAGAGATCATAAAACCTGTAACAAGAGGAGGCTATTGCAATACTATCCTGACTCAGTCTGGTTCAGTCTCTCCTTATTTTGAATGTCTTTTGCTTCAAGAATTCCTCCTGAACCAAAGCTTATCCCTGCCAGGCTCAAGCCATTCCTCTTTTCTCATCATTCACCCAGTCCTGAAGCTCATTTCAGACACCTCTGCCCCCCTCCAACCCTGCCAATCCCCCCCAAAAAACATCAACTTTTGGTTATACTATTCCCAGTGCCTATAACAAAAGCATAATTTCAATTTGTGCTCAGCTCATGCTCAGCTTTTCAATAATGACTAAGTAGCCTGAGTCTTGGCTTGCTTGTCAGTACCAGTCCCACTCTGGACCTTTCTTGGATTTATTGATGCCTGGATTCAATGCTTGTTACCTTTGAAAAATGACCCCTCTCGGAATGCTGAACATTTGTGTTGGTATGTGTCTGAGATCTGAGATTTTCAGACCCTAGAATGCTATATACCTCCCTGATGAAATCCAAACTCAGAAACTGATAGGTAATATCTCCCCCACAGCTTTTCAGCTGTCACTTCTGTTCTAGTTCTCTCTTTAATCCTTTCTTCTCTGCCTTCCAAAGCGTGGATACATACGGTGTGTGTTGGAATGAGTACTGGTGTGTGCGCGAGGGTCTTTAATGTTGCTGCTCATTGTCAGATATTTGTATATTACTCTGACATGTATCTTGGTTTTGCTGTTAAATTGCTGTCTCCATCTTTATACAGTTGCATTGGAGTCCAGTCACTGTCAAAAAGATCCTTAATATAGAGTGGAACTCATTCACACAAGACAACTAAGTGTGGCCTCGGTTAGACATACATACATCTCGTGTGAATGGGGGGGGGTCGTCAGTGCAATCAGAGTAGAGCTTTAGCTTCGTCTATCATCCCACTTCTAGGCTGCCTGGGCTGTTAATTTTCTATTATATTTGTTTATTATTAATTTTATCCTGCCTTTATTACAAGGAGCTCAAAGCAATATATAGGGCAATAATATATAGACAGACAGACAGACAGACAGACAGACAGACAGACAGATAGATAGATAGATAGAAGAAGAAGAAGAGGAAGAGATTGGATTTATATCCAGCCCTTCACTCACTTGGAGTCTCAGAGCAGCTTACAAACTCCTTTCCCTTCCCCTCCCCACAACAGGTACCCTGTGAGGTAGGTGGGGCTGAGAGAGCTCTTTCCCAAGCTGTCCTTGAGAGAACAGCTGGTACAGAGCTATGGCTTGCCCAGGGTCATCCAGCCAGGTGCAAGTGGAGGAGTGGAGAATCAAACCCGGTTCTCCCAGATTAGAGTTCGTGCACTTAACCACTACACCAAACTGGTGATAGATAGATAGATAGACAGACAGACAGACAGACAGACAGACAGATAGATGTGGTTGTTAGAATCATGACATTGGTTCTGATGAAGTCAAGAAACAGATTAACAAAGCAGAATGGCACCTGGAGAAAACCTGTTTCAAGACAGACCCAACCGCCTTGAGCCAGCTTGCCTGGCAAGGCGAGATATAAATATGAATGAATACATACATAAAAGAGACAATAACAAAACACCACTAGTGGTCGCATACAGCTCTCAACTCAAAACAGTTCAACACATCACCAGTGACTTACGGTCTCTACTGGATAATGATGGTTCTCTTTCTCAAGTACTGGAGAGTAAACCTTTTCTTGCACATGTACAGCCCCCCCAGTCTCAAATGACTCCCCACCCACAATAATACAACATCTAATTTGAGCATGGACGCTGGAACCAGAGCTCACAATAAACCTAGGTGCCAACTTTGCTGTGCCACATCCAACCAGACAACACCATCACGGGGCCTAACAACATCAACTACACCATCAGAGGCTTATTCACATACTCATTAAATGCCAACAATGCCCTTCGGTTCTCTACATAGGCAAACAGGTCAAACCCTAGGCCAAAGGATAAATGGACATAAATGACACCAACAATCACAAGACTGAGAAATCTGTAGGAGAACACTTTAACCTTCCAGGACATTCAATGGGTGACCTCAAAGTAGCTATTTTATTGCAAAGGAATTTGAGGAACAGACCAGAAGGAGAAATTGCTGAGTTGCAAGTTATTAAAACACTCAAAAAAATGGAATCTCCAGAACTTAACAAGGATATTGGTTTCTTATCTCACTACATATGCTAACCTCATTCAGCCCTTACATCTGTATTCTCACCAGTCCGACAGAAGGGCCATATGTCCTCTTTATTTTATTTCTTATTTGGAATAATAGATTAGAACAGTAGATTGCAATGTAATGAATAGTAGAATGTAATTTGGAATGGTAGATAGGTACATATTTCTATGGTCTGGGGACAGGGGTGATAACTCTATACAGCCAATCTGCCCTACTTCAAAGAAGAAGATGCTATAAAGTTGCCTCCATGCTTGAGAGGACATGGATGGAGCTAATGGCATGGTCTTAGTTAATTACTCTCAGCATTCCACAATTAGGGATATGTCAATCTCCAATTTTGACATATTTGTTTCCTTCACTATGTTTTCCCTCTGGAACTGAACCCAGACAAATGGTAACCATATCAACAAAGCTTATTATTCTGTTTGATCCTTGACTCTGTTAAACATATTCATTATGCCGTATGATAATTTACTGCACACCCTCTACATATATGCATGGACTGCTAATTTTCATTTCATTTTATCTGACGAAGTGTGTGTGCACACAAAAGTTTTAAACTCTGAATAAAACTTGGTTGGTCTTAAAGGTGCCCCTGGACTCAAATTTTATTCTGCTGCTTCAGACCAGCATCTGACCCATCTGAATTGCTTCTCTATGCTTCAAATTAAGAATGACATTTGAGAGCTTTTGCAATAATGAGAAGCAAATCAGGAGAACCTCTTATATGCTCCTTTGGGGAGAAGTGTGGATTATGATCTACACATAGTGCATTAGACAGGACCCAGAGATCAGGGAAGCACAAAAACAATGTCTGAAAACGTGAAGCAGATGCAAGTAACTTCCAGGAAATGGATATATCTTTTAACTTGCAACAATTCCAAAAACCTTGCAAATTAAAAAAGCAAAGAAAATCCACACAAATATAACATTTACTGTTCTGTTATACAGTATGAAACATACGTATACCGACATTATTAACCTTAGATCTAATTTCCCCCCTGAACAATAATTCTAGAATTTCAAGGGCTAACATAGTTTAAAGATTTACTAACACATTCTGTTTCAAAGGATGGTATCCTTTTAGCTACAATGTGATTCTCTCTCCGCCCTCCCCTACCAGACAAGACAGCAAGGATGGATGCCTGTCAGTTGCTCTGGGTATTTTATGTATCTGCTGGCAGACATTTCCATTTGTCAGAAGCAGCCTCTTTCCATACCACAAGGGAATTCACTTACATTTCCAATAAACTAGCGTGCTTGATTCTTTGCAGAAAGTGTCAAGCCATTTATAAAGGTGAGGCAAGGAGGCTTTTGATTCCATGACCAATTCAGAAAAAAAGGAATGAAGAAACTGACAATGACCCATTCAGATCTAATTTGCTTTTAAGCATTGCAATTGCTCTAATCCATCTTGGGTTTCTTTGTGCTGCATGTGGATTTTTTTTTTAAAAAAATCTAAAACCGAAGATTTCCTCAATTATGCCTCCCCCCTTCATTTTAGGATTAAAACCCAGCTTTCTACTGTAACTGCCTTTCCTTGTCTCTCTCATACATAGGCCGAGGACAGACTGGCAATGTAAAGCGGGGCAGCCCCACGTCGGAAGTGGAAGAAAAGAGCCTGTTCAGACATGCGCATCTGTCCCTCGGTTCCATTTCGCACTTACCCGTCTCCCAGTCGCTTTCCATCCGCTTTAACAGGACACCGGGTAAAACCGGTGTTCAGGGGCCGTCCTCCGCATGCCTCCCGCTTCCAAATAGTGTGAACCGGAAGAAGCGGGAGGCATCCGGAGGCAGCAGTGTGAACGCGCCGGCACAAAGTTATGCGCGTATGCGCATGTGCGAAACACATCAAAGGGAAAACAAAAACAAGCACAACGGCGCGCGCAAGCCGGCTCCGCGGCAGTCTGAATGCTCGGTATTGGCACCACTGCGCATTGCTCTGGCCAGTATGAATGGCCAGCTCCGTGGAGTTTTTTCCCCCGCACCAGTTCCCTCCACTTTGCCCCCGCTTTACATTGCCAGTCTGTCCTCGGCCCTAATCTCTATTTACCCACTGAACAGGGCCGTAGCATATTTCTTTCTTTACATAGAGGCATGCCAATGCCTGAGCTGGAGGTAATGGGAAATATATGGGACTGGGGTCTATTTATCTAAGAAATTTTTATCCTGCGCATGGGACAATTCGCAAGAATTCAAAATAAGGAAGAAAAGAAATGATGTAGTAATGAAGCCCCCCCCCCCTAAAATCACAGCAGAAACAGTCTTAAATCAGTATGGGGGGAAAAAATGAAAAGCGGTTAAAGCAAACACATTAGTTTATATGACAGCAGACTAAAATAAAGCAAACAGAGCAGAATTAACTAATGAAAACAAAAATACGAATTAAATATCTAATCAATAGAATAAAACAACAGATAAAGAACATAATAACCACTTAACAAAAAGCCTCATCAGACCTGGTGTCAGGTAAGCAGCTCCACAACAGTGGTGGACATGGCTGAAAAGATGCTGTTTCATTTAACACTCTGGCTCACTACTGTTATAGTCTGTAGATAAGGCATGGCCTACAACAGCGATCTTAAGCGATAGGGAAGAATCAGCTGAACCTCTGATACTGTGGTCCCAGACTATTCAGGGCTTTAAAGGCCAAACCCAACACCTTTAATTGAGCCCAGAAACAAACTGGAAATCAATGTAGTGGTCTGAAGACATGTGTAATATGTTTTCTGTTCGAAACAACCATCCAACTGCAGCTTCCAAATGATCTTCAAAGGTCCCCATACCAAAGGTCAATGATCCCCATAAAGTACATCACAATTATCCAGCTGGGGTGTAGCGTGATCATGGATAACTGTGGCTAAATTTCACTGCACAAGGCAACCCACAGCTGGTTAAAGGTGCTACATACTACATAAAAGGTCTGTGTCTACAACTGAGGGTCTTGATTTGTTTTTTAATTACAGAGTCCTAACTTCTAAGTACTGCAGACGCTACATATATTGATTATCGGATTTTTAGAGGGCTTTTATTTTAAAATTGATTTATGATGGAACATCAAGAAGAAGATCTCTGAGGAATGTATGTATAGCTTCGTTACGTGTACAGTTGCCAACCTCTAGGTGAGGTTTGGAGGTCTCCTGGATTTACTGCTGATCTCCAGACTGCAGAAATCAGTCCCCCTGGAGAAAAAGGCTGCTTTGGAGAATGGAGCCTTCCCTTGCCAAAGCCAGCCCTCTCCAGGCTCCATCCCACAAATCTCCAGGAACTTCCCAGCCCACAGCTGGCAGCCCTAATTACATGCCAGATTTCATGGGCAGGGTTTTGATGTCAGCAAGCCATCATATAGTTCCCTACCAGCATTCTGTAGAGGCATGGTTTCAGGTGGCATGTACTACTAGGGCTGCTAAGTCACCCCGGGGGGCGGGGGATCCCCCGCTATAGGGGTCCCTGATCCGCCGGCCAGCATTCGGCCGGCGGGGGGAACCCCACCCCCGAAGTCGTCCTGCCTGGACGACTTCCCCAGCATAGTGACGTCACCCGGAAGTGACGTCACCACGTTGGAAAGGTTGCCAGGGCAACACATCAACACCTTGCTGTGAACTAGATTGCTTAATGTACTGGGCCTTTTAGTGGGAAGGAACCCCCTTAATGCATAAAGGGTGGCATAATTGCAAACTGTATGATTTTATTAAAGTCAAGCTCCTAACATTTGTGATGAAATGCATTTTTGAGATTTTATATGCTGGCATCCCTTTTATCAATTAAATGCAAGGGAAAATGTCACAAGGCAGAAATGTCTGCTGTGCTAAAGGTCTCAGATCAAAGATTTAATAGTGAGGATTCCTTATATACAAAGAGATCAAAACACATTCTTAATGAAAGGACAAATAAGCCTTATTAATATATTCATGCACTCAGTCTTTCTGCTTGTTTTGCTCTTCCCTAACTCTGGCAAGCTTTTATTTTATTTTTTAGTACACAGAAGATAAGCATCCCCCCCCCACCACCACATTTCTTATTTAGGTCTCAGCTAGACATTTATTTATCTTCTGTCAAATTGTCATCAGCAGAAATTTCCTGGATAGGTAGAACTGTATTTGAAAGGTTATGACTGCATTTTTTTTTAACCAAGTCTGAAAAACTAGCAGGAAAGGAGGCTTGATGTGTCTGATTCTTATATGACTATCGGTGACATCTTATGCAGAGTTGAAGCAAACAGACTTACAGTGCAATTGTAAACAGAGCTCCTCCCTTCTAATCCATTGAAGTCAGTGGGTTTAAAAGGATCTAACTCTGTTCAGGATTGCCCTGTTAGTCGGCAGTAACTCTGCATAGGATTGCACTACAAGCAAACCATTACAAGTAATTATGCAGTGGATTAATGCTTATGCAGCTATGGTATTAAGGACAACACAACTGTGCTGGTGTACTATTAGCAATCTCACCACGGCATTATATAAAAGATAAAAAACATAATAACAAGTATCTTATATTCTAATAGCCACCTGTGTCCAGGATCGGGGCCAGGTGAAGGCTAAAGAGGTTTTTCTGCATACTTTGGGAACCCCCCAAATGTGCAGAAAGATCTTAAATAGAAAAATCCCCCAAAAAATACAATTGCATTTTCTGTTCCTTCTCCTCCTTCTTCCCAGGAACTCACTAGCCACCACCAGGAGGCTGGCAACCCTAATCAGATGATCTCTTATATGAAAGGGAACCATTGATTTAGAATCTGAAAATGCTTAACATCTTTAATTTAACTGACAGCAGCAAGCAGTTATGTCTTTTCCTAGATGCACAAAACTTGCTTCTGTTAGCTATGGCAGTAGGACGCGGTGGGTGGGAAGACAGGGAGCCTACCATTCACGTAGATAAAGAAGCAAGGAGCGTATGGAAGCGTCCTTTTGAAGGAAATGGGTGCACAAGAAATATAAGCTAAATCGTATGCCCTTGCATGCCTCTTTAAGCATTTTTCTCCAGGCTGTAATGTCAGAAATCAGCGACACCGACTAAAGTCATTCAATACAGCAAAGTGAAGTGGCAGGTGGGGATGGGGTTAGCTCTTCCTCACTTATTGGATACATTAAAAAAATAGACTGCCATCTACCTCCTGATTCAGGATCTTGGGAAAGGAGGAAAAGCTTTACGGTTGTAGAGGTACTATATGCTGTAACTTTGGACTCTTACCGAAGAACATGCCACTTTACAATAACACTGTCTGCTACAAAAAAAAAGCAGTTTTCACAAATGACAGAATCTAACTACAATATGAGTAGCACTTTCAGCTGAACTCAGTTTCATCTGGTTCAGTGAAAATTTGCACCTAAACCCTAATTTATTTATTTTATTAGATTTTTATCTCACCCTGTCTGCATAGCAGGCTCAGGGTGAGTTCCATCACAAATTGTTAAAAACAATTAAAATACATCAATTAAAACTGCTACTAATTCCTGTATTTTGAACCAGCACCTCAACAGGTTAGGTCTACTATAATTTGGGTTCCGAATGATGGGACATCTGGACAGGAGGCCCGATAGAGTGTGGACACCTGCCGCCTTGAGCAAAACTGTTAAAGACTGAATTATTCTAAATAATTGGGCCGGGCACAAGCTTGCAGATGCTATGGAGGTTGCATAAAAATTCTCCTTAGAGGCCTTCACTGCCATCTCATAAATAACTTACAGGATGTTCTAGCAGCTTCGTCATGGGCTCGTCACACCCTTCTCTCTAGCTGTCTTAGCTTCCATTTCATCCTCCTCAGCTCCAGGGAATACCATGGAAGCAGTATGGTATGAGGGCAAAGAGGGCACTAGGGAGCAACCTCATTGATCGCTTCGGAAAGATGGTTATGCCAGTCATCCAATGGGCCGCCATGGGGAATTGGATACTGCAGAGCTTCCTGGAACCTACTAGGGTCCATTAGACTATGTGGGCAACCATGAATCCACTCACTGCCTAAACAGGGAGGGTTAGGAGTGCTCAGCCGGGCCTTCAGGGCAAGGTGGTCTGACCATGGTACTGCATCAGCAGTAATTTGGTCCACCACAGTCCCTGAGGCAAAGATAAGATCCAGCATGTGGCCTGCTTGATGTGTAGAGACAAAACAAACTGGGACAGTCCTAGTGCCGCCATAGATAACACTAGGTCCTTGGCCTGAGAGGAGGCTGCATCATCTGCATGGACATTGAAGTCTCTCAGAATCAATAATCTGGGATACTCCAATGCCCAACCTGATATGGCCTCCAACAATCATTTATACCAGTACACACACATACCTCTTATGTTTAAAATTGTAAATATCAGAAAAAGCAGCAAATATCAAAATTTAGCTTACAAAACCTAACAGAAAACCATTGCCACAAATGCATGTCAAAAACCAGAGGCTAGTATAAGAGAGCTTTTGCCTGGCATATGAAGAGGAGCCATTGCTGAAAAGGTCCCACCATGAACAATTGCCCACTTCATCTCTGGTGATGATGTTGGGGGGAAAGAACCCACTAGATTCATACAGATGAAGGCAGTACTTGAAGTATCCAAAAACTCAGATTGCTGAGAGTGTTTTAAAGATGACTACTGCAGTGGAAAACAACTGGTACAAGTAGAGATTTTGCAAGCTTGCCATTATACTTACCAGGTATCCCATTCCAAAGCTGCAACCTTATTCTTACATTGCCATAAAGCGATCCCCGTATTGTTGGGCCAGCCTGTCTCTTAATACAACCTGGCCAAGAAAAAGCAAAAAAAGTGATTGGTGCAGTGGGGAAAAAATTATTTTATTAGACTGGATGACCCTATGCATTTTGCCTGTACTTCATCAGGGGGATCCATATTGCAATGTTGCCAGAAAGTTCAACATTATCATACAAATCCCCAGAGATAGCATAGGAAAAATATGTAGGGATTGTCACCTATAATACAAAAAAAAATCCCACTGCATGAATCAGTATTTTGCCTTTTCCTGTTCTGCTTACTGGTGCGTCCTTCTCTTCGACTCTCAATACAATTTGCCTCACAGGGATTGTGTCACGGCAAAGTTAAATTTGCTGCCCTGGACTTTTTGATACAAGGTGGGATATAACAAATAAATAAATTCCAATGCAACATCATGCATTGTGTTGCTATGATGGTGTAGCTATTGATTTAGGTATTCAATATACCCCCCCATCTTAAGTTGCTGAGGTATGACAGGTATTTCTTATGTCTTTCTTGTCAATTCTAAATACCTGCTAAATGGTACATCTGCTACCTTTATTGTTTTGGAGTGTTTATTCCATGAGTTGCCTCACAGAAATAAATGGTATCAGTCAGAAGCCAGCGGGTTCTACTTAAACTAAAAGTCACCACGAAGGCACCTTCAATTGTCTGTCCTCTCGTTTGTGCTAAGGATAGGTTCACAAACATAATTATTACAATGAAACAACCTTCCTTCCAACGTCCTAGGTTACTAGAAATGATTGGGTTTGCATATGTAAATGTAATTATTCCTTCTTCGAGCATAAAGATAGCCACAAACCAGGACTTGGTGAATATATGCTGAGCTTTTTATTCATAATTTCATTGTAGTGCTTAGGGTTCTAATAATATCAGACTGCTCCAAGCAGTAATAGCAGTTCAAGGGTTTAATGGTATGGTACAGCATTATCTATGCCATAAAATGCCAGATACTAGACAAGTACAGCTCAAAGCAGATGTTTCTGTTGGCCTAGATACAAAATACCTGTTCCTGTGTATTTAACATAGCTTAGAAAGTTGTGTTACACAGTTACACTTTTAAAGAATGACACTGGATGTGATACCCTATAGACTTCATCTTTCTGATGCCAACGATAGAGATAGCTAGTCCATATAATGTCATACAAAACATGAACATTTGTCTCTCCTTCAGTGCTATCCGAGCCCTCTGGCCCCTGTCATAAAGTCTCCCCCCCCCCATTCATTCTTTTTTCATTTTCTATCACCCCTTCCTGCAGCTCCAGGCACTTCTCGAATTTACTGGCCACTTACAGAAAGCTTTGAAAACTGAACATTAAAGCTGGACATTAGATTGGGTTCCATTTTGTTCTGGTAATGGAGGGTCAAATATTATAAAATCTCATTTCAACAGCTACTTTTTTCCTGTGGATTAAGAAGATATATATGAGTCTCCATGAATATGCATTAAAGATGATGAATTGAAATATGGATGCTGAGCAGCAACCAGTGATGAAGAAATAAGTTGAAAGGCAGTTTTGACTGGATCAAGCCAGCTTCTAAGATTGGCTGAACTTGATTGTTAGATTGTTAATTATTATTTTCAAAGCCTGGTTGCATTTGGAATTTTCTATTGATAATTTGGTTTCAATTGAATTATTATGTATGGATATTATATCAAAGATTGACTTTAAATTGTGTGTACTGTTAGAGTAACTTTTGGTAATTGAAGTTTAGAATTTTTGGATTGTGTCTCTTTTATGAAATGTTTGTTGCCATCACAGAAGCCATCACAATCTAGGCCAATCAAAATTCATAAGACTACTTCTTCTTCTTATACTTAAGAATATTAATTTTAAGGAACCACAAGGCTGCCTTTTAATTCCAGAGAGATGGCAGCAAAATCAAACAGAAGTCTAATGTCACCAGAAATATGACTAAAATTTAGGGATGGGCACGAACCCCCAAACAAACCTCGGTTTGAGCATGAACCAGGATGTTTCATGATTTGTTAACCAGGGGTTCAGGGGAATGTGTTTCCCACAATCTACCCATGAACCTCCATGTTTTTCATGGAGATTCATGAGGTTCATGGGAGACATGTTCTTGGGCTCCAAAAGCATTTAAATGCCTTCAGACCTTACTTTTGGGCTTGGCGGGCCACTGGGAGGTGAGCTCTGAAGGCATCAAAACGCCATCAGAGCCCACCACCGGCTCCCAGCCCCACGCCAGTGAAATCTGAAGGCATTTAAATACCTTTGGAGCCCACCTCCAGGTCCAGCAAACCCGAGTGAGCTCCGAAGGCCTTTATAGGCCTTATAGGCCCTAACATGGGCATGCACACTGGGGTTGGAGACCTGCCTTTGATATGCTATGAATGTCTTTTCACTGTGGTTTGTGTTATGTACTTTTCCATCTTTGAGTAAGCCTTTGTGAAATGGATAAATTTATGCTGGCAAATTCCACAGCAAAGCTGTGATAACTCTACTGAAGTCTTCTGGAATTTTCTGTGTGTGGATCTGTTGGACCGAATTTTGGTTTGTAGGTCTCTAGAGCTGTTTCTATTTGGACAAGCTATGAAAATACCCTTGTACTGAATATATTTATTGCTTCTGTTACTAATGAATAAGTGAATTTGGATATTATGTTGAGTGTTTAGATATTTCTGAGACTTTACATTATATGCCATTTGTAATATAATCACAGGATTTCATTCTCTTTTAATTTCCTTTCCATGATTCTCCCCTGGCATGTGTTGCCTTTTGAGAGTAATGGGAGTAATATGCATCTCTGTCTTCCTCCTGATATTAGCCAAGCCACAGCATTCTGCAGCAGCTGGAGTTTTTGAATTGACTTTTAGGGGAGACCAATGTACAGTGCATTACAGTAGTCTAATCTCAGTGTTACTGTAGCATGGATCCAGGTGGCCAGATCAACTGTATCACGGTAAGGAGCCATCTTACAGGCTAGGTTGAATTGGTAGAGAGCATTTTTGCAGCTGCATTAACTTGCTTCTGCAGTAATAAAGTTGTATCCAGTATAATCCTTATGCTTATAACTAAGTCAGAAAGGGTCAGCTGAATTCCATCAAAAGTGGAGAGAACAATGTCCTTCAAGACCCTCACCCTCCTAGCCAACATTACCTCTGTCTTTTCAGAGTTTAGTTTTACTTTGTTCACTTTTAGCCAGCTAACCACAGCTGCCAGGCAGCTATTTAGGACCCCTACCATATCACCAGGAGATTTGGATAAGGATATATAGAGCTGACATCAGCATACTGATGACAACCAATCCTCAAACTATGAATGATTTGTCCTAAAGGCTTTACATAGGAATTGAAAACAACGAGGGAGAGAATTGCGCCCTATGGAACCTTGCATGGTAGATCCCACACTGATGACAACTGGTTTCTAATAGCAACCCTTTGAGTCTGATCCATTAGAAATGTTCTGAACCATTCAACAAACATCCTGGGATAACTACTTCTGCCTCCAAAGCATCTCAACAAGATGGCAAGATTTAATGTATCAAAGGTTGCAGATAAATCCAATAAGGGCAACAGGGAGGCATGGCCTTTGTCTACACTCAAATGGAGGTCATCAACTAAAGCTAGAAGAGCTTGACCTGAAACCAGACTGTAAAAGGTCTACAGCAGATGAGTTATCCAAGACTTGGAGTTTGTCCGATACTGCTCTCTCAATCACTTTGATCAGAAAGGGGCAAAAATTGGCCACATCATTTTTCTGTAGGGATGTGGATGGATAACCAACTCTTTGAGTGGCTAAGGGAAGGTGCCCTGAGTTAGTGACTTTTTAAATAATAGATACTAAGGGTTTGTTGATGTGGCCCTTATATGATTTTAGTAGCCAGGATAGGTAAAGATCCAGGGTACAAGTAGTGGCCTTCTCAGATTCCAGGACATTTATTAGACAGGCTCTTTTTAAAAAAGTTGAGTCCAGGTTACCTGGATACCTACCAACTCCACAGCTGCACAGCAACTGTGTCTGGGGAAAAAAATAAAGGAAAGTGCATTTGGGCTTGGAAAACTACAGCTGGTTGGCTGTTTCCATGTAGCTGTCATGGGGTGGTGTCGGCTAAGTACTCTGCGAAGCTTGTGGCAGGCTTGCTATGGACTCCAGTACAATTGCTATGTTCTCTATGCCTTGGAATAGTTTTGTGACTTCACAAGTTTCTTTTCTGTTGAATCATCACAGAATACCAAATTGCAGTACCGGTCTATGGATGGTGATTGCCATCCTTCCCATCCTTTGTAAAGGTATCTTATACTCCATTTTCCTCCCAAACCTTTTCCCATACCTCACAAGAGTGTCTAAAACCTCCTGGGCATCTTGTTCAAATTGCTCAATTTCTCTTGTAGGCACAGAGTTCCTCCTAGTGTATAAACTACATGTACTTTAGACTAGTGTATAGACTACATGTACTTTAATAACTGCTTCTTGTTCTATACTCCCTAGATACGAAATAGTGTTCCTATACCAGCACTCTTTTTGGGCCGGAAAGCACCGGAACAGTGTTCCGGCTGGTGTCCAAGCCCGCCCCGCCCTTCCCCGCTGATGGGAAAGGGACCCGTCCTCCGGATCTCCCCACGGAGATCGAGTGCGACGCCTGGGCAAGATTTCCCTTTAAGTCCAAAGAGCCGGCGGGAAAGGGCTTACTGGGCTCCCAGCTCTTTGCACACAAAGGGAGCTTTCTTTTTAAGTCCAAAGAGTCAGTGGGAAAGGGCTTACTGGGCTCCCAGCTCTTTGCATGCAAAGGGAGCTTTCCCTTTAAGTCCAAAGAGCCAGCAGGAAAGGGCTTATTGGGCTCCCAGCTCTTTGCACTCAAAGAGAGCTTTCCCTTTAAGAGCAAAGAGCTGGGGGGAAGGGGCTGTCGCAGCTCTTTCCTACCGGGCTTGTTGCCACTCTCCCTGCTCCTGGTAAGTTCCTCCCCCCTATCTCTTTCCCTCCCCTTCTCTCCCCCCTTTCTCTCTCTCTCTCTCTCTCCCTCCCTCTTTCTTTCTTTCCTTTCTTTCTTTCCTTCCTTCCTTTCTCTTCCCCCTCCTCCCTCTTTCTTTTATCTCTCTCTTTTCCCTCCCTCCCTCCCTCCCTCTCTTTCTTTCTTTCTCTCTCTCTCTCCTCCCTCCCTCCCCCTTCCTTCCTTCCTTCCTTCCTTCCTTTCCCCTCCCTTTCTCTCTTGCTCTGTTCCTTCCTTCTTTCCTTCCCTCCTCTCTCTTTTTCCCTCCCTTCCTCACCCCTCCCTCTGTCTTTTCTCTCTCTATCACTCTCTCTCTCTTTTCCCTCCTTCCCTCCCTCCCCCTCTCTCTCTTTCTTTCTTTCTTTCTTTCTTTCTTTCCCTCCCTCCCTCCCTCCCTCCCTCCCTCCCTTTTCCTTCCTTCCTCTCTTTCTTTCTTGTTGTTTCATTTTGTTCTTTGTGTTTTTGTAAAAAAAATTATTGGAAAAGGGGAGGGGTGTAAAAAAGCAGAGAGTCCAGGAAATGCTGGTTTTGATGATATCTTTAATTTTCTGAGAATCTCTTTAGTTTTCTCATGGCATCTTCTGTTTAAGAAAAGTAAGTTTGAAGCCTTAGTGTAACTAGGTCACTGTTGTGTCTTGTTGAGAATGGCTTGCAAATATATGTGTGTCTAAAGTCTGTATTAAAGTTGTTTGGCGCTAACTTACATGCAAGAGAAAACATCTGAAAAAGTAGCTTCATTGTTGTGTGTGTTGGCAGAACACTTGACTGTTGCATGGGGGACTTTGGGGGACATCTGCAGAGAAACAGAGATGTAACTAAAAATGAGCATGGTCAGCTGCACTTTGGAGATGTTTTGTGAAATTTAAAAAGTGGGCAGAATTTCTGAAGAAGATGATTGTGCCTCTTCTCCTGCCACTGGGCTGACATATGCCTTTAATGGGCCAGCAAAGTTGATGTTCTTAAACCTCCTAATAAGAGAGATTTCTGCTTCTGAGGAGCAGACTTCCAACTATTAGTGATCTTGTGATGGTAGTGATACTTTGATGTGGTAAAGGCCACCTGTTCACAGGATCATTTTACCTGTGGGACAGACTCTGCATGGTAATCTCTCCACTGGTACATAATTGCTTGTAAAAATATTATAGTGTAATAATTCAGGTGGATAGCTGTGTTGGTCTGAAGCAGCAGAACAAAGTTGGAGTCCAAAGTTTCATCCAAGGTATAAGCTTTTGTGTGCATGCACACTTCTTCCATCTGAAGAAGCATGGGTGGCACATGAAATCTTATACCTTGAATAAAATTTTGTACCTTGAATAAAATAGTTCACAAACTACTCCTGTCCAGTGCATCCACAAACCTAGGGTTGTTCTGCCAGTGAACTAGGGTTGCCAACTCCAGGTTGAGGAAATCCCTGGAGCTTTGGGAGTGGAGCCTGAGGAGGGTGGGGCTTGGGGGAAGGAGGGACCTAAGCAAGGCATAATGCCATGGATTCCACTTCCCAAAGCAGCCACTTACATAAGATATTGGTTCAGGCAAGATTTTGTATAGATGGGACAGAAAATGTTTTTATTGGTTTTGTCAAAACCGTTTTGACAACAAACAAGGTAAACAGAATAAGAAGCAAAAGGTGGGTGTGGCTGGATGACCCCTCTTCTGGTAACATGGGGTGTGGCCTAATATGCTAATCAGCTGTGCTGCCAAGGATGTGGCCTAATATGCTAATGAGTTCCTGCTGGGCTTTTTCCACAAAAAGAACCCTGTCCTATACTATTTGAAGTCTCTTTTGTTTTCTGAATAGAAGAAGAAGAGTTGGTTTTTTATACCCTGCTTTTCTCTACCCTAAGGCTTCTCAAAGCACTTATAGTTGCCTTCCCTTCCTTTCTTCACAACAGGCACCTTGTGAGGTAGGTGGGGCTGAGAGAGTTCTGAGAGAACTATGACTGGCCCAAGGATACCCAGCAGGCTTCTTGTGGAGGACTGGGGAATCAAACCCAGTTCTCCAGATTTGAGTCCATTACTCTTTACCACTACACCACACCGGTTCTCTCTGTACTCTCACTATATCCCTCTGCAGTTACCCTTTCTCTAGATTAAACCCATTTTCTTAAATATAATATACACACAGTGCTAATTTATTGATGTACAAATAACATTGAAAGATACATGCTTTTGACAGATGTAATTTGGTGTGAGAGAAAAAGCTGCACGAAAATAAAGGATCATGCTTTTGACTCACACAAAGAAGCAGCAAAATAGAAAAAGAGATTTAAGGGTAAAAGGAGCAAAGAGAAAAATATGGAAATCCTCCCTTTTAGGAACACAGTTTGAAAATTACCAGTATGATTATGGGCAACTACTTCTATCTGACTTCTGTTACTGATTAAAAATACCATGAAAATGTGTTACATTTTAAACGAGGCTGAGAACTGTACACTCTTGTTTGCTCAGAACACCATAAATATGGAGCGCTTTGCCCATTGGTACATGCCTTCTATTTTTAATGTGATCTGGTAGCTGATAGAAGCCAGTTATCTCATCTTAAAAGGGCACAATGCAACATCTCACTGAATGCAGCTGCATAAATATTTTAAGAACATCATAAATGTTTTGCCAGAATGCTTCTGCACATGATGGTTTTAGCTTCTAAGCACATATATATAATTTGTATTTGAGCTATGGGAAAGAATTTATGTGTCCACTGGGGAATGGAGCATGGGGGAGATTCAGCAGGGTAAGTAAATGATAATTATTTAACAAGTGACCAGCTCAGTGCTCCAGCTAATTTTGAGCTCTCTTGTTTAAGTCCCTCAAGGGCATGCTTTGGCATTCAGTCTTAAGAAGCATTAGCAGAGCCTCTTATTATTTCTGTCAGCAAGCAAGTCTTGTCCAGAGTCACTTAGGTAATCAATGTCAATTTATACTGGAGAGAGGTTGTGCAAGCCTACAAATCTGTTATGGAACCTGCTTTCAATGAATAATATTACACTTTATTCAATGCGGGATACACAAGCAACCTCTTTATCATAAATCGGGTGGTGTTTTCACAATGTTGCCAAAAAAGAAGTGAAATGTTACTTACAGGTTTCCCAAAAGCTTTTTGTAAGAATTAAACATGGTAAAGAAAAATACTGCCTTATTACTAGAAATGTTTTAACAAAATTTAGGCTAAAAGATGCTAGGGCAGCTTTATATAATCAGATATAGTGGTTCCACTTCTTACATACTCCCGCTACAAGTGAAACTGTAGTGAATCTGACGAGAAGTATGAGCTGCCCCATTCCTGACATTAGCATCCTGTCCAAGTTTACACAAAATTAAGTCCCACTGAGTTCAGTGGGGTTTATTTCCGAATAAGCAAACACAGGACCACAGCATCAGGGAGCTAAACCCATAGGACTGAATGTTCCTCTTTTCTCATGTGGCCAACTAACTAATCGTTTCATGCTTTCAAACCAAACTTCCTCCCACTGTTTGGAATCCTACTTTCCATAGGAAGAAGTCTAGAGATCCTTCAGGCAGAGTCATGGAGTGACGAGACATTGTTTGTGGTAATGTATGAATTATGTCAGCCTCTTTGGTCTCTATGATCCAGATCACAAGCTTGCCAGAAATATGTAAACTGAGAAAATGTTCTGAGTGTCTAATTTGTCTGTCTCTAATAATTGATGAAAAAGGGGACCAACAGACACAGGTAATATACAGGTCCATATTGCCCAAGGTTTCCTCAACTTAGCATAACTTAGTTTCCTCTGATCCTAATGCTACAACTTCACCTGTACAAAAAACAAAGATAATGTCATGCACAGTGTTTTTATAACCTCTGTAACTCCATTTTACTTTTTGCTAGTGCCTGACCTCTAGTTGCCTGGGAAGATGGACAGCAGACCCATCTCCCTGTTTTCATTAGTACTTTCAAGGGTTCTTATCTAAAATAGCTGACTTGTTTTCTGTAAGTTTGATGGTTTATTAAAATCTCCTTGTAAGCAAACCTGGATCTTGTACATCATTTTCTCGGGATTGCTGTGAACCATGGAGTTTCTAGCCAGGAATCCAGTGTTCTACCCAACAAAATTGTCACAGTTCCATTAAATGGCATTCTGCAACACAAGTAGCATTCCAAAAACAATCACCTTGACTAGACAGTGCTGAAGCAGACCCAATACACAGATGACAAGGTTTCCTGATTCTTACTCAGACACATTGAACAAAGAAGTGTCTAAGTAATATCTGCTTATAAAAATGAGAAAACTGAGGATGGGAGATTTCATCACAGAGCTCCTCTGAGTCTGCAGCCAGCTGGTACTGAACAATCCCAAGAAGTCAAAATGTACTTAGAATCATAGAACTGGAAGAGACCTCCAGGGTCATCTAGTCCAACCCTCAGCACAATGCAGGGAATTCAAAAATCCCCCCCCCCCCACACACACACACCCAGTGACCCCTGCTCCATGCCCAGAAGATGGCGAAAAACCTCCAGGATCTCCAGCCAAACTGGCCTGGAAAAAAAATTGCTGCCTGACCCCAAAGTGGCAATCAGCATTTCCCTGGTTGTCTAAGAAAGGGCCACAAGAACTAAGCACTAATGCGACCCTTCCTGTCCTCCTTCTCATGAACTGCCTAAGTTCACAGAATCAGCATTACTGTCAGATAGCCATCTAACCTCTGTTTAAAAACCTCCAAAGAAGGAGAGCCCACCACCTCCCAAGGAAGCCTGTTCCACTGAGGAGCTGCTCTAACTGTCAGAAAGTTCTTCCTAATATTTAACTGAAAACTCATTGGTTTCAACCTGTTGGTTTTGCTCCATCCTTCTGGAGCAACAGAAAACAACTCTGCACCATTGTCTATATGACAGCCCTTCAAGTACTTGAAGATGGTTATCATATTGCCTCTCAGTCCTCTCCTTTCCAGGCTAAACATATCGAGCTCCTTCAGCCTTTCCTCACAGGACTTGGTCTCCAGACCCCTCACCATCTTTGTTGCCCTCCTCTGGACATGTTCCAGCTTGTCTGTATCCTTTTTAAATTGTGGTGCCCAAAACTGAACACAATACTCTAGGTGAGGTTGAACCAGAGCAGAGTAAAGCAATACCATTACTTTGCATGGTCTGGACACAATACTTCTGTTGACAGAGCTCAAAATCACATTTGCCTTTTTAGCTACCACATCACACTGCTGACTCATGTTCAGTGTATGGTCCACTAAGACCCCTAGATCTTTTTTGCACACACTACTGCTGAGACAGTCTCTTCCATCCTATAATTATGCATTTGATTTTTCCTGCCTAAATGCAGAACTTTACATTTATCCCTGTTAAAATTCATTTTATTTGTTTTAGCCCAGTTTTCCAGCTTGTCAAGATCATCCTGTATCCTGACTTTGTCTTCTACTGTATTTGCTACCCCTCCCAATTTAGTATCATATGCAAATTTAATAAGCATTCCCTCTATCCCTTTATTCAAATCATTTATAAAGATGTTGAACAAAATGGGTCCCAGGACAGATTCTTGAGGTGCTCCACTTGACACTCCTCTCCAAGAGAATAAGGAACCATTAACAAGCACTGTTTGGGTGCAATCTGTCAACCAGTTACAGATCCTCCTAATAGGATCCAAACCACATTTTACCAACTTGTCAGCAAGAATATTATCTGGAACCTTTTCAAAAGCCTTAATGAAATCAAAAGCCTTACTGAAATCATTCTACCACAAGTCCATAGGGCTCTTCTGTCAAGTGTTTGAACAAGCTGTTTAACATCAACCAAGTAAGTTAGGCCCTATAATCCACCCTGGCCACCTAGTCTAATATCCTTGGCTATACAGAGGAATGACGTGCACAGGAGCCAAGCACCAACCACACAACTAGTGCTGAGTCTACTGCAGCTGATTAGAACAGTTCTTGCCATCACATATATATAGCTCCTTATATTTTTTATGTTACTGTATTTTTATGATATTATTGTTTCAATGTTTTTATATTGCCAATGGCCTTGTAAGCTGCCCTGAGCCTGCTTTGGCAGGCAGGGTGGGGTATAAATAAAATAAATCAAATCAAGATAAACTATGTCTACAGCATTCCCCTGATCCAGCAAGTTAGTAACTTTTTTTTAAAAAAGAGATAAGGTTAGTTTGACATGACTTGTTCTTGAGAAACCCATGCAGTCTCTCAGTAATCACAGCTGTCTTTTCTAAACTCTCAAGGACCGACTGTTTGATTATTTGTTCTAAAACTTTTCCAGTTATGGATGTCAAGCTGATGGGTCAGTAGTTACCTAGATCCTTCCCCCCCCCCCACCTTTCTTGCAGATGGGGAAAAACATTTGCCTGCCTCCAGTCTTGAAATGTATCAGAATAGTCAACAGACACTGAAACAAAGGCGGGCTATTTTCTGGAAACTGAGGCTTTCTCAGAATGAAATTATATATTGTTTACACTGAGCAGTCAGGAGCAGTTTTTACAAGAAAATCAAAAGCATAATGATCTTAAAATATTTACATCAATTATGGCTACCAGATTAAACACATTTATAGGTGATCAATTTATACTTATTTATAGTTTGATAGTTTGATCATCATGATCAAACAGGATTCATTCCCAACAGAGATATGGTAGACAATATAAGAAAAACCATAAATTTAATTCAATGCTGCCAAACTAATCATATTTCCTTTTCTCTAATTCTTTCATTAGACTTGGAAAAGGCTTTTGATAGTGTGGAAACCATTAATTTATGTCCTGTAATTGACCACATGAATTTGGGTGAGAATTTTAAAAGGGCTATTAATTCCTTATACACTTTTCCCAAGGCCCAGGTACACATAAATGGAGTGAATTCTCATGAGTTTTTAATTTCTAAAGGAACTAGACAGGGCTGCCCTCTCTCCCTAATTTTATTTGCCTTGGTTATTGAACCTTTAGCCCAATCTATTAGAAACAATTCTTTAATCTTTGGTGTTAATATTAAAGGTAAACTCTTTAAAATATATTTATTTGCTGATGACATAGTGCTTTACATTACAGATCCTGAAAAATCTTTACAGATGATTAGTTCCACTTTAAATGAATTCACAGAAATTTCTGGTCTAAAGGTAAAATCCAAATCATTATTATATCCTATATCTTGATCCAATACTCTATCTCATTTTATTAAATACAATTATTCCTATAAGTGGGTAATTAATTTTTGGGCATACCCTGTCCTGTTCTCACTGTTAACGCTCTCTATGTATTCTTTACATATTCTTTGCAGGGCTTATAAATCTCATCTTAACAACCTAGCTAAATGAAATTGGCTAAATGGTGACAAGTGAAGCTATGAGTTTTGGACAGTTTTGTGATCTATTTCTCAAGATAGACAGTTTTGTGCCATTCACACAGGTATGATACTATATTATGTTTAAGTCAGCAAACAGCAGCATTATCAGTGGTATGACAGGAAAAAAATGAGAAAATGGGAAAGAAGGAAAGGAAGGTATAAGGATGGCTGGAAAATAGTAGCAGAAAAAGTTGGGAGAAAGATAAAGCAAGCCATCTAAAGTCAGATGTGGGGAAGGTTAAAATTGGCCAGTTTGCTTCAGTTTAACCACAAAATCCATACATCATCATCCTGCTTCATATTGGGTTTTAAGTATTGAGCAGGAGGCAATGAATCCAAACAAACAGGCTTTTATTCACTGACATTGTTCAGCTCAAAAGACAGCTCTATGAGAGCAGCACTTTCATTTATACTGTCCCAACACATAACTTTCAACAATGTAACTATATACTATATACTATTGGACCCAAGCAGGGCTCAGCTATTGGGTATCTAGACTGGCTTCAAGACCAATGGGAGTCTTTATTAATCAGCCAATAGGAATTGGAGCTTTAGGATACCAGAGCCCTTTCCAAGCTATTACTGCTTCATATTCTAAACACAAACACAACATTGGGGAAACTGAAAATCAGAGCTGCTGATTTACCAGGACCACACAGTGACTCTGTACCAAAGATGGCATTTGAACACATGGATTTCTAATCTTTACAACAGAACAAGATTGGTGTATCCAACTTCCTTTGACCAATTGGTCTACAGCAGTAAGAAATCAAAATGCACACAGGCACCTTTACAAAGCAATGCATGTCTCACCACCATTTTCTGGGCTTGCTTTATTGATGGAGAACTCTATTGTTGCAGAAATGGTAAATAACCTGAAATGACAACCAGGCAATATCCTCATTACGGAGAACACGACTCCTTGCCAGCCGGAGCCACCTGTCCTTACCACCAGACCTAGTCAAAATTAGCAGTTGTGACAGCAGGAGTCCGGCGTTTTTTTCTCAGAAACTCGACAAAACCTGCCGTTTCAGAATCCTCAGCATCCAATAAAGCGATTGATTCAGAGTCCACTTATGCTGCCAGATGATGCAGTAGACATTGGCAGATGCACTTGCTCTATTTAAAATAGCTTCTCCGCCATAGTTTGACACAACCAAGCTTTTGTAGGATATTTACAGATAATATCCTAAACATTTTCACTTGCATTGGCCATGAAACTTCGTTACAGAAGAGGAAAAGTGACTCTGATGTTCTTGAAAACTAGAATTTTTGGTGCCATCAAATATAGTCAGTATATAAGTTACGTGCTTGTTCAAGACCTTGCAGAAAGCTCATCTACATCTGCTCCTCCCCTCCCCGCTTTCCAGCATTACCAAATGGCCAATATCAATCTGCAATGGTGACATAAAGAACAAGGAAAAAGCAAAGCCTCGAGGTTGTTAGGAACGTTTATGTCAACAACAACATGCTTAATGCAGCACTGAAAGAATATTTGAAAGCTGGCAGTTCAACCTTCACCCTCCATATATGTCTCCGGAGACAGATTTAAACACATCACTTTGAAACTAATAGCTCCAAGTCTTGGGGGGGCGGGGGCGGGGAGAGTAGAGGCACAGTTGAAGATCGTCAACAGCAAAATCTGATTTTTTTTTGTTGGTCAACAGCACTCACATTGGTGTAATATAGCGGGTGCAATATGAGAGAAGATCCTTATACGGAAGTAATTTACTTCATTCTAGTGTTGTTTAATCTTTCATTGACTAGAACATTGCTCAGAATCATGACTAATGGTCAAATCTCATGAGCTGCTGTTGTGCGTGCTAATTGCAATTTCCTAGCACCAGTCCAAACACCGACTCTGCACTTGACAGTGAATGAGAAAAGTTACTAATGCGTTTAAACTATAAACTATTTAAAAAAAGAAGTGAGTGTTTATGTACATAAAGGTAGCAGATCTCCTGTTAAGCTGTTCTCACTCACTTGTATTGTGAGATCACAAGTCATGGCTAGCCTTGATGTTTAGCAATATTTCTGCTCAAAGTAATCCTGCCTTTCACAGCATGTTGAACTTTGTAATCAAGTGTTCTGAAGTTCAGAAGCAGAGTTCAGAGATGATTCTCTGCCCTTCTCATCTGGTCCATGCTCAGGAGCATAACCAGGATTATCTACATTGCTCTGTATTTGGATGGTGGCCTCTAACACCCAGAGCCACGCAGAAGATCCCCTGCGATCCTCCTGAGTTTGGAGCTGAGGAAAGAATGGTGCTGTTGCTGCTTCTTGTTCCGCTTCTCTCCACCATAAATTTATTTATTTTACTTTTATTATTTATTAATTTAATTTATACCCTGCCCTCCCTGCAAGCAGGCTCACTGCAACTGCTATCCCTTCCCACCCCTCCTCAGAATCAAGAAGTGCTTCCCTTCCCAGCACCTCCTACCACTGGTTGGTGTTTACTGCACAATGTGAGCCACCACTGCCAGCCATATAATGCTGTGTAGTCAGCCAACCTGGAAGAAGCTGAGATGTGCCTGTGGTCAGCTGTTCCATCATGAACATTGTTTGGTCCTAGAAGGTGCTGGAAAGGGAAGTGGAGGCAACTTTTGTTCTCATCACTAGGTAGGAAAATGAGTTAAAAAGTAGGAGGTAATCATGCAGTAGGAGCTGCCATAGCTCAGGGGATCCTCCCAAGGTTATTACACTCAGTTTGGTGTAATGGTTAAGTGCATTGACTATGGCTGAGGACAGACTAGTATTCTGCTGCGCCTCTGCAGTGCGGCAGAATAAGGCAGGGGGAATTGCCCCCGCCACAGGGCGTTCGCACGCCACCGGAAGGAAGCCACCCGCAGCATTCAGACTGCAGGCGGCTTCCTACGGCGGTGTGCCAACGCTGCATGGCTCCCCCTCCCAGTGCATGTTCACACCCACCAGAGGCGGGTGGAATGCGCGCTGCAGCAGCTGGGACACCACTTTTAAGTCCGGGCCGCCTCCTCGGGGCAGATGCGGCAGTCTGAACGGCCACTCTGCCTCTGCTTCACTGCCAGTCTGTCCTCGGCCTATAATCTGGCGAACTGGGTTTGATTCCCCACTCCTCCACTTGCAGCTGCTGGATGACCTTGGGCAAGCCATAGTTGTGCAATGGCTGTTCTCTCAAGAACAGTTCTGGAAAGAGCTGTCTCAGCCCCGCCTACTTCACAGGGTATCTGTTGTGGGGAGGGGAAGGGAAAGGAGTTTGTAAGCCACTCTGAGACTCCTTTGGGTAGAGAAGGGCAGGGTATAAATCCAATCTCTTCTCTTCAGTGTGTCAACAAGAATTTGTGGGTATCAGTTAAGGTTTACAGCCTCAGGTGGAGCCTGGAGATCCCCTGGCATTACATCTGATCTCCAGATTATAGAGATTAGTTCCTCTGAAGAAAATGTCTGCTCTGGAGGGTGGACTATATGACATTATACTTCACATTATATGTCCCTATTCTCCCCAAACCCTGCCCTCTCCAGGCTACACCCCCCACATCTCCAGATACTTCCCAACCTGGAGCTGATAACCCTAGTATCATTATACCTTCCAGTTAGTTAAATTCACTATGCATCACTCACCCAGCCCCATGATGGCATTTCTTATCATCTAGCCTCAAGGAGTCAAACATCTACACCCACGGTTTAAAATTTATGCAGGGAGCTGATTTGCTGCTTATAAATTCCTGTTTATAGTGCCAAACAACCTTAAGCTTGAACAGGAAAAATAATCCAAACTGCTGGTGATTTGGTAAACCTCTGCTAGGAAACTCTAAGTCACCTGAAAATTAACTCACACGCTTGAGCGTTTGCAAGCTCACACATCGTCCTCATTCTATAGTGTTCATATGCTGTGAACACTGGTATTAGGCCTTGAGTACTCTATAAAAATGTACCTTGAGTTTATACCCATTTAAGTGTCATGGCTCCTCTCAAGAAAGGTTTCACAAAGCAGCAATCTAACAAGCAAACTGTGCTTTCTAAATACAGCTCATCACTTATATGTTTCTTTTCTTTTTCATGGTTATGCTAACGGATAACCGAAAATATGAACTCCTGATCAGTGAATATGTACTTCTAGGGCAATGTTTAGATTAATGATGAGTTACCACACCACCAGCAGAGCCCCTAGTAGCAGAGCAGGGGATATTTCTTATTCTGCAACAACATTCTTTTTTTTTTTAACCTACATACTAGAATTTTAAAATTGTATTTTCACGTCTATAGCCCTTGGGATTTTTTTATTGGGCAATGTCATACATTAATGGGGTAGGCTGAAATTGTCTACCTTATCATTCCTATATAAAATAGGCAACATGATTATGGAAAGTCTCATATTGCCGAGTTAAGGTTATGGTTGTACGTTAACTGTGGTAATGTATGGGCTCATTTCATATGCTTGTTAAAAAGGAGAGAGAACGCGAGCGAGGGGAGGGGGGTGATACAAGAAGACACTGTAGCAGTCTTTTGGCTGACAGCCTGGCCCTGTACTTTTTAAATAAACTACCTCATTAAATTTTAGGAGTTTATTATTGCTTGTCTTATTATTATTCCAAATACTGCATTATAGCTTCTCCATCTCAAGTTTGGGAACTCAGGAGAGATATTATTTTGATGTGCAGTGTGTTACTCATAATTTTCTATAAACACAGGCAATAAACAACATAAGCTCTATGGTGGCAATTTTATTTTCAGAAAATAGTTTATTATAGCTTGCTCTAATTAACCCATGCATAGAAAAAAAATGTACCCCACTATATAAAAAAAGCTCACACAACTCAAAAGGAATAAGAGATGAATGAAAAAAAAATATTTTGATGGGAAGAAAGAAAATAGTTTCATTTCAAAACCTTCCAGCATACAATACTGCAGAGAATTAATTACTCACAATGTTTCAAAATTGTATACTAAAATCATGGAGCGTAAGAACCAGAAGTAAGTTATTGTTTCTCAATAACTGTTGGACCCCACAGAGAATTTCTGTAGATGGAAGGAATTGCCAGCTGTGGAACACCATTTCCTTGCTTCTCGCTGCAGCCTTAAATATTACTTTTGGGAAACTGGGGGAGGGGCTGGAGAAATAGGATGAGGGGGAAGTTGGTCAGCTACAGGAGAGAGGAATCAGTGAACTCTGGGTTTGGACAGATGGGCAGCTTTAAATGTGTCTTTATGGAACATAGTAAATACACTCATAATGAATATTATATCCAAGATTATTTATATTTTCAGGGGTCATTTCGTAGAAAAAGAAGTGCAGGAGCTTATTAGCATAACTCATTTGCATAACTCATTTGCATATACCACACCCCCTAACATACCGGAAGTGTGTCAGAAGGCAACACCCACCCCTCAGGCTCCACTCCACAGGTGAGTGAAACTGACCTGCTCTTCCTCCATTCCCTTCCCCATCCAATACTTTGTGCAATAAAAATAAGTGTAAAGAACACACCCTCATTCTCTTCCTGCTCCCTTGAAACCACCAGGTTTCAAGTAGACTTGAGATACCCAGGACATGTGCACCACCCATCCCTTCCCCTTCCCCTTCCCACAACAAGACACTCTGTGAGGTAGGTGGGGCTGAGAGAGGTCTTTTGAGAACTGCTCATGAGAGAACAGCTCTGAGAGAACTTGTGACTGGCCCAAGGTCACACCAGCAGCTGCATGTGGAGGAGTGGGGAATCAAACCCGGTTCTCCCAGATTAGAGTCCAACTCCTGACCACTACACCAAACTGATACGGTGGAAGCTGCTGAAGGGTTGGTGAAATTTCTCCAGTACTTATGTGCCATGTGCCCAGATAAAAAATGGTATACTTAGAAAATTTATATGCCACCTTGAGCAAGTCTCTGGAAAAGCAGCACACAGTCATAAAAGGAACAATGATAAAATTATCAATATTAAAACAAAACATTAAAAACAATAAAGACCCTAGCAGGGCTTTCCCCGGGGGTTGCACCTCTGCACTGCTCGGGGAAGCCGAGGAGGGGGTGGGGCTTGGTCATGTGCCCGCCCCCTGGGCTCCTCACTCCCGGAGCTGCACTCCTGTGCACTCCCGCTCCAACGGAGCAGTGTAATATTTTACATACTATTCCTTTCTATACACTTTGCAGCTATATTAATAAAATTAATACTCTTTTCCAGAAATTTACCACCTCAGATTTCTTGAAGGAGGATACAACTTCCATTCAGTGAAGAAGGATTTGGCTTCCCCTGATCTTAGTTTTTATCATCAGGCATACTTGTTAACTTGTACTTATTACCGGGATTGCTCCTTGCAGTTGGACCATCCATCTTGAGCTCTTTGTGTGGCTTCTTGTCTGGTGCCAATAAGTGGAATGTATTAGGATCTACTTAGGCTAGAATGGATCCCATTTTCCATTTAGAAAAAAAGATGACTAAGGGGGGACATGACAGAGGTTTATAAAATCATGTATGTGATGGAGAGAGTTGACAAGGAGATTTTTTTTCTCCCTCTCCCAAAAATTCTAGAACTTGAGGGCATCCAGTGAAGCTGATGGCAGTAGATTCAGGATGGACAAGGGGAAATGCTTCTTTATAAAGCAAGTGATTAAAAGTGATTAGACGCTGCTAATGCCCGCCATCGTCCATGAACAGCACCAACACGTTACACTGTGTTTTATAATTGTATTGTTGTGGTTTTATCAAATTTTGTATTTTACTGTACTAATATGTTTTATGTAAGCCACCCTGAGACTGCCTCAACAGGGCGGGCAGGATACAAATCAAATCAAATCAATCAATCAATAATAAAAAATAAATGCATGCTTTGGGTATATCCAGTCATTCTGTTTTTCTAGGGGAAAGTTACCACTTAAATCAATTTTGATGATGCTTATGCACTTTTAAATTATCTGCCCATCTCTTGGAGGCTAACAGACGGTCAGTGAAAATGGACCCTCTGTGCCTTTATTACAGTTAAAAGACTTGTATTACAACATTGGAATGATAAAAGCTTCCTTCCAGTAAACAATTGGACTGAAGACTGTAGAACTCTATCACACAGTTGTACTCACCACAAAATTCTCCCAGTTCTAAAATGGGGTTCTTTTCTCCCAACCCCTCCCTCTGTTAGCAGAAGAAACTTCATAATACTGTCAGCAATTCAAAGGGTGTTCAAAGGGAGCAATGGTCTAAGTTATGGGAAACAAATATGAAATTTACCAAAGCTGCTTCTTATAAAGAAAACATATATAAAATGTTTTATAGGTGGTATATGACCCTGGAAAATTTAGCTAAATGGTATCCTAATATGTTGAACTTATGTTGGAAATGTAAACTAAAGACTGGTTCTTTTGATCATATGTGGTGGTCTTGTAAGATAGCTAAAACATTCTGGGTATGGATACATGAGGTATTACAAAAAATCCTAGACATAAATATACCATTTATACCAAAACTGTTTTTATTAAATATTGTACCACAAAGATACATGAAACAAGATACCTATATGATCAAAAAAGTTGTAACAACTGCTAGGTTACTATATGCAAAATACTGGAAGAAGGAAGAAACACCAACAAAAGAAGAAATAATTTACAAAGTACTGGATGCTGCAGAAATGGACAAATTAACTTTACAGTTACGAGACAAAAAAGAAGGAATCTTTGAAAGCAATTGGTTGAGACTATATAAATGGATTGAGAAAGATTTTGGAAAACTACTCAGTCAAACATAAAAACTCAAGTGAAATGCTCTAAACTTAATCATTTAACATAAGACTGGTGTATAAGAACTCAATTCGTTCTCATAGAATTGAACTTAAGCAGGGATAAAAGTATATACTTCACTGCTGTTTGTTGTATGTTTTTTTCTTTGTAATGTCTTTCTTTATGATCTGAAAATAATAAAATTATCTTTTAGAAAAAGCAATTCAAAGGGGATTCTGGAATCTTCATTTCCTTCCAAAGGGACAATGAAGAGAGGCCCCAATTTCTTCTCCTGGCAATGGTCTTTGCTGTGGCAGCCGAGTACTCATATTGTCCTTCTATTGTGCTGAGGCAAAGATGGTTGCAGGTGTTCTACTCTCGCTCCTGCAGAAGCACAGAAGTACTAGCAGCTCCCTCACCTCAGCAGTCCAGACTACTACTGGCCTTTTCAAAACAGGAAGGAAGATAACAGAAGTCTTTTATTCTACACCTTTCCTGCTGCTTCTGTTACCAAGGCCTCCAACATTGCCGGATATGTACTGCAGACCGCAGGACATTAATTGGTACTTATGATACTCATACCAGTTGGGGCAAACAGTTTCGCAGCCACTCACTAAGCTTTAGACTTCTGACAGGTCTGCTCAGGATCAAGAAACAGAGTGATCAAAGTTTGTCACCATGATCTGGGACTCTGACGAGAAAAAGGGAAGGTAGATCCTATAGTTGTTATTGTTTAAAATCTATTATGTACATAAAATATTTCAATCCCATCCTTTTACCTGAGACTTTGAAGGGCTAAGCATTATCTTACATGTGAATCAACTAAAATAATTAAATAAAATTGTCCAAAATGAGAACCAAGAGCAGAACAGATAGTCACTTGATCAAACCAAATGCTGACAAAAACCTTGAGCTAATGATAAGACTTACAAGTACCAGGCTAATTAAAATGTCAGGACATTCCAAAGTCTAGGTATTGTCAGAAAAAGGCTCTTGTTATCTGTGGCCATCCATCACACTTTGAAAGTCAGGGACATATGGAATACAGCAGCAGTAGAATATCTTAATATAGCAGATTATTTATGGAAGATGTGAATTACAGCTAGTATGCGGAGATCCACAGGTAGTTGGAAAGAGGGCTCCACTGAATACAATGATTCACTTGTAATATGCATGCAGCAGTATCAAGGGAGGGTTTTGTGTGTGTGTGTGTGAGAGAGAGAGAGAGAGAGAGAGAGGCTGAGGACAGACTGGCAATGAGGGCCGCTATGCCTCCGCTTCAGAAGCGGAGGAAGGGAGGCCGTCCACATAGCTGCAGCTGTCCCCTGTCGGCTGCACGCACTCACCCATCTGCGAGGCGCTGTCTGTGCGCTTCAGCCGGAGACCCCTTGGATCTGGTCTCCGACCGTCCGGGTGTGCATCCCTGCCGCTTCCTGCAGGTGTGGATGCATCTACGGCGTGCAGGAAGCGGTGCAGGAAGTGTGAATGCGCTGTTCTGGCTGCTGCGGCTATGTGAATAGCCGTGCCTCGCCGGAACAGCAGTGTGCCATGCACCACACCAGTGGAGGCTCCAGGGGCCGGCCGGCAGTGTGGATGTGCTGTTCCACCTCCTTCCCAATAGGGTCTTGCAGCACTGCAGCCAGTGCAAATGGGGAGCCATGGGATCGGTTGGCCCCGGGGCTTTTTCGCCCGCTCGCACTGCACTCCAGATCCCTGGTCTGTCCTCAGAGAGAGAGAGAGAAAGAGAGAGAGAGAGAGAGATGTCCTTACTGGTTCATGGCTTTTGCCAAATAAAACAAAGAAATCTGTTCAAATAAAAGTGAACATACTCATACATACACATGAACAACAATAAAATATAAAGTGAGATATGCCGGTCTAATTTTCTCTCTTACCTGTCGAGCACAGAAATAAAACATATCAACTGGACATAAAAGAAACAATTAATCACTGTTGGGAAGCAATTAGTGCCTTACAGAAGGGGAAATTTCCATATGGAATGCTAGATTATTTCTTTTGTTCAAATCACACGACTTTTGTACTTCACAGTGGCATTCTGCTCTTTCAGGCCAAAATTGCAGCACATTTTATCCAACTGAAATGTAAACAACTAATTGGTTTTCAACTGGAAATTCAAAACAGTAGTTAAACCATTCAAAGGAAAAGAAACATTACAAACAGACATTAAAACAGAAGCAAACAATATGGAACATACCTAACCTATCTTTTTGCTCTACTTATTATCATATGTCTACACTATTTATTTATTAAATTTCTATCCCACCCTCCCCTGCACATGGGCTCAGAGGAGGTTACAACAAATAATAAAACAATTAAAACAATTTACAACATAATTCCAATTAAAACCTGTAAAACCCCGATAACATAACTCATAAGATGTCAAACAGATAAGGCTGCCAGGTCCCTACCTGCTGCTGGTGGGGGGGACGGAGCTTTCCTTTTGGGATCTTCTGGTGTGAGCACTATGTGTGAGCACCACCATGATGTCACCTGGACATGATGTCATTGTGCTAGGCACGTCGCCAGGGGGGCACTGTAGCATATGGCCAGAAACTCCATGGTACCATAGAATTTTTAGGCCGAGTGCTAGAGCATCCCCCTAGCAATGTTCCCAGTGTGATGATGTCACCTCTGGGTGATGTCATCACACTGGGCATGTTGGTGCAATCCTGGCACTTTGGGGGCAGGGTTCCCCCCGGCCAGATCTGGGCTGGTGGATCGGGGGCCCCTAAAGCCCCCCAGGGGAATGGCAAGCATATATACAGTCAACTTAACCAAAGCTCCTAGATGCATCCTGTATGTGTGCCCAAGATGGACTAGAATTTTGGGCAAGTAGGTGTAAGCCACCACTGATGGCACAAGTTGACTAAGTGCAAAAGAAGTGGGATGGAGCAGGGGAGGCCAATGTAGTTGAACACCTGCCACCTCAACCAAAGGCCTGGCGGAACAACTCTTTTTTACATGCCCTGTGGAACTGTAGTGGGTTCCATACAGCCCTGATGTCACTTGGGAGAGCATTCCACCAGGTTGGAGCCAGAGCCGAGAAGACTCTGACACTGGTTGAAGATAAGCAGATGTCTCTTGGGCTGGGGATCACCAGAAGATGTTGTTCTGATGAGCGTAAAGCTCTTTGGGGGACATACTGGGAGAGATATTGGGAGAGACACTACGGTAACTTACCCACTGGACTTAAACTATGTACCCATGGATTGTGAGAACTCATGTAACTGATTTTCTTGTATTGCATCTTCTCAAATAATGTAGGTTAAAATATAACTGTCAGTGAGTCACAAGATGGTTGTTGGGTTGGATGGCCAAACTTAATGCATCAGATAGGGTTCCCAGTTTTGCGTATGAAAATTCCTAGAGATCTGCGAGGAAATGTTGGGGAGCTCTAAGGGTTGGAAGCCATATCTGAAAGTGATATACATATTATTCTCATGTTGAGAAATGAGCCTGTGAATAGGGATGCCAGCCTCCAGGTGGGACCAGATTACAGTTCATCTCCAGACTACAGAGATCAGTTCCCCTGATGAAAATGGATGCTTTGGAGGGTGGACTCTGTGGCATGGTATTACACTGAGGTCCCTGTTTTCCCCAGCTACCATTCCCAGTTCTCCAGAGTTTCCCAACCTGGAGCTGGCAACATACAGCCAAGCTGCCATTTTCCCCATCTATGCCAGGCTCAGCAACTGGCCCCTTTCCTCTCACATCCTGACTTAGCCACAGTAGTCCATGTGATGGTCACCTCCAGGCTAGACTACTGTAACTCACTCAATGCTGGCCTGCCCTTGAGACTGACCTGGAAGCTCCAACTGATCCAGAATGTAGTGGCACGAGTCCTGACAGGGACACCATGGACTGCACATATTCAACCTGTGCTGCACCAGCTGCCCTGGCTTCTGGTGGAGCACCAAGTCAAGTTCAAGGTTTTGGTTCTGACCTTTAAGTCCTTGAGCAGTCTGGGACAAATGTATCTACAGGACCGTCTTCTCCGTTATACCCCCAGGAGAGCACTCCACCCTTCACAGAACAACTTGCTGGTGGTCCTCAGCCCTAGAGATACCCAGCTGTCCTCGACTGGGGCCAGGGCCTTTTTGGCCCTGGCCCTGACCTGGTGGAACTCTCTGCCAAATGACATCAGGGCCCTGCAATTCCACAAGGCCTGCAAAGCAGAGATGTTCCACCAGGTGTTTGGTTAAGGACAGTGATGGTTTACATTATGGCTGACACCCTTCCTGGATCTCTGTCCCCTGAAGGATTTAATGTCTCTAATTCCTTTCCCCCCAGACCCATGAGGCAACACAGACTGGATAATGGGAGGGACTCACAAAATTTCACTTCTTGATTTTTAACTACTGTAGTACATATTTTGATCATTACTGTATGGTTCTATTGTTTTTAAATTTGTACATCGCCTAGATCCCCATATCTGTGGGCATTTGGCAATGTAAAAATAGAGAGCCAGTTTGGTGTAGTGGTTAAGTACACGGACTCTAATCTGGGAGAACCGGGTTTGATTCCCCACTCCTCCACTTGCACCTGGCTGGATGACCTTGGGCAAGCCATAGCTCTGTACCAGCTGTTCCCTCAAGGACAGCTTGGGAAAGAGCTCTCTCATCCCCACCTACCTCACAGGGTGTCTGTTGTGGGGAGGGGAAGGGAAAGGAGTCTGTAAACCGCTCTGAGACTCTTAAGTGAGTGAAGGGCGGGATATAAATCCAATCTCTTCTTCTTCTGCTAAAAATGTAATTAAATAAATACATAAATAAATAAATCCTACCCCTGCCAGTGGGGATTTGGCAACCCCACTTGTTAAACTACCTTGCACTTTTTTCATCAGGTATTCCACAGTTCTCAGTAAGTTTGTTTTAAAGTGCTAAGCCAAGTGTGCAGGATGCTACCATGTACTTGATTTCAGCTGGCATCCCAGGTGAGATCAACCAAATTCACCCAATCACAAACGATGCTATTAGCTTATTTCAAATAACTGAATAACTTTCATTCTGTTTGGATTCTGCACAATTGATTGACCAATAAAAAGAGCAGTTATCATGGAACTAGTTCGAGTTTTTCTTCAGCAAATTGCATATTTGGTGAATTGTGGTTGACAGTTAGCCACTCGGTCACTAAATATTGTAAATGCTGGAATAAAATGACTCTCAATATACTGTACAACAAAAGCATGGAAATACCTCACTTAGACATGATAGGCAAAGGCATGAAAAATATCTATGCATTGTAATGAAGTAGAAAAAGTGACCTTAGGAGAAGCTGCCAAAAATTTGAATAGGGGCCAAACTAAGGATATCTGTTTTCCTCTGCAATCTACTTAATGCAGAATGCAGCACAGATCTGCACAGCTGTGTCGCTCTAGCCGAGGAGGATAAAGCTGGCTTTCAATTTTTAAAAAAATGTGCTTCCTAATTGGATTTGGTACCTTTATCTGTATTCAAGCTGCTACTTATTTATTTTTAAATAACTCAATTCTGGCAACATTTTATATGTGCCCAATGGCACAGCCAGTACAAGAGAAGATCAAATTCCACACATGCTGCAGCTGTAGTGTTGTCCTCTTAAAAAAGAAGAACCAGAATGAAATGGGAGAAAAACTAATCTCTCCCATGGTACAAAACCTTCAGATGAGGAAACTTCTCCTTTCCAATGGTCTTCATGGTATGTCTTCTAGTTTCACTCAAGTGAGACCCACTATTGTCTCACCCAAGTCCATATCCGCCATAGGAAAACCTTCATATTGCAATAGGTATGGGGAGTTTTATCTCTTTGTTTCAACCTTTCTTCCCTGTGGGGAGTGGCCTACTCCTCTCCTTATCCTGACAACAAACCTGAGAGTGTGTGACTGACTCAAGGTCACCCACCTGGCTTCCATGGCAAGATGGGGATTCAAACTTGAGTCTCCCAGATTTTAGGTCAAATCTATATCTGACTTTCCCGCTGGAATCATTCTAGTTTCAAAAACGCCCATCTATACCTGTTTCTAGTTTCAAACCATACTTGTTCTAGTTTAAAAATTACTGTTTACATTGGTTAATTGCCCTCCTGTGGTCAAGCTAGCATTATGCTACTTTAAACAGATCCTGTTGCTTAGTACTCTTCAGACCCAGGGAGTGAAATTTGAAACCAGCGTGAAATAAGTTTAGGAAAAGACAGCAGTCAAACTACTTCAGAGGGGAGGTGTAAATTGGGCCTTAGTCTGACACTTTAACTGCTGCACCATTCTAATCTTGTTCACATGGTACAGCAAACACACTACCTCCTATATTTAGAATCATATATCTCTCTATAATAAAGAGCCACTTTACAAATAAACCCAGGGACCAGCACCTGGATAAATATGGAATTCAAATCATACACTCAGCTGCACATTTGTTGCATGTAACATGGAAACTACTCAAAACGTGTATTAAGAAAAATCAGTTGTACGTTGTTCACAGAAGCCCTGTCCACTAGCTACAGTACACATGTCCAACCTGAATGTGAGTACATCTGTTTGTAACAAAGAACCAAATACATTTACTTTACAAATTAAGCCAAAGACCAAACCTGGATAAATGTTGGGCTTAAATCTTACATTCAGCTCCACATGTTGAATGTAACATGAAAATTACTGCACAAAGAAAAAGAAAGTATACACTGTACACAGATTATAAGTATGTTCACTATAACTTGTTAACAGAGCTACTGCCTCCCATGTTCACATGATTATTTGATTATCTACCTTAGCTAACCATATATACGGGCCTCACTTATCACTTTTCATCTGCTGGAAAAAGATCACTTTTCATCTGCTGGAAAAAGTAACTTTTCCCCCACCATAGAGAACAATGGAGGGGATGGGGCAACCTGTATGGGGCCCCGTAGAATTGGACCCCGTGGTCCAGTCTTCTTGAAACTTGGTGGGCATTTTGGGGAGAGGCCCCAGCAGCTACCCTGCAAGTTTGGAGCCTCTCCCTCAAATCTCCTCTCCTCCAGCCCCTCATATACTCTATGAGTTTTTGCCATTGATTTCAATGGCCCATAGGGTATAATGGGGCTGAAACTGACATTTGGCCAGCGGAAGGACTCCCGAATCTGTTTGCATTGCCAAAACTGACATGCGGGGGTCATTCGGCAGCTGGAACAGATGCGACCTGATTTGGCCTGATCTGAATCGGGCCAATTTTTTTTTTAATTGCACACCCCTAGTGGGCACAAATGGCAGTGGTGGCAAGCCCCTCCCCCAGCTCCCAGCAGGCCTGTGGAGGAAGCAAAGTTTAGAGTTGCGTGGCAGTGGTGGCACCATCTCTCCATTGTATTCTATGGGGCCCTTCTCACTTCGGTCCCCACCCACCCGCCTTGGCAGACCAGCTGGGGAAGGGAAGGGAAGGGGAGGCTTTTGAAGATGCCCCCCTTTTACTTCCCTTTCTGACCCATTTCCAGTGATGTTAGCGGGCATGGCATATGCTAATGAGTTATGGTAATAGGTATGCTAATGAGCTCCTGTGCCTTTTTTTCTACAAAATGACCCTGCTCTGTATCAAAGCAGTACGATAAATAGACTTCTTTCAGGGTGGGTGAATGGGACAAGAGCCCTGGTGGATCAGAAAAAAATGGCCTATATATCCCTCCTAACCTATTTCCCTCAGAGATCCACAGTCCCCAGATGGTCTACAGCAGGGGTACCAAGTCAAGGATTCTTCTCATGCCTCCCAATAATTGACATTGAGAAGTATTTGAAAATGGAGGTCCCATTTAGCAATCATGGCTAATGGACACTGATGGACCTATCCTTCATAAAGTTTCCTATTCCCCTTTCAAAGCCATTTAAACTATTGGCTGTCACCACATACCATGGCAACAATTTACACAAATTATATAATCAATGGATTATGTAAAACAGTACTTTCTTTCTTCTGTTTTGAACATATTGCCCATCAATGTATTGGTTTCTCCCAAGTTCTAGTACTTGGGGAGATGAAGAAAAAATTCTCTCTACCCATCTTCTCTGTACAGTACATAATTTTATAAATCTTTACTGTGTCCCCCTCTTTTGTACAATTAGAACAAATGACTTCAAAGTGGCAATTGATACCCAATTTCCAACTGTTTGTTTTGCAGGAAGGTTCCTGGTAAAGTGTTTTGAGATGTCCCTATACACCAACTGGTTAGGCCTTTGGTTTGACATGGCACTGAAAATACATATGCGGCCCTAAGAACATAAGAACATTCAGTTATGTCCACTGAATGATTGACAGGGATGACTACAATATTAGTGTAATGCAAGAAAGACATAAAGTGGACAGATAAGATTGCTCTTGACTGTCTGATCTTCTCAGGGAGTTCATTTATTTTAAACATATCTATGCTGCCTTTCCACACAATTCAGGGTCCTCGAGGTGGCAAACATTAAAACATTTAAGAGCATTTAAAAAACAAATGCATGTGTAAAATATTTAAAACAAATAAAACAATTTAAATATACAGAATATAAACACATAAAAACACACAAACAGGGAGAGGATTAATACAAGTTAGTGAGGGAATGCTAAACCAAACAACAAGACTTCCAATGAGTTCTAAAATGTGGTGATGGGAAACTGCACAGTCTACATCAAAGGAACCTTCCAAACCAACAGAGGAACAGCTTTGTTTCTATTAAGTCTGGGTTTCCAGTCTACCTTGGTTCTGCTGCTGCCGTGTGGAATTCTGCAGCATCCTTAAGCAGTGAAATATGTTTAATAGACTTTCGATTTTAAGTCATGGAGCATCTGTAATACTGCTAGTAACATTTTCTTTTCTTTTTTAATCTTATGGCTATTTTCTTGCCTTTTGACACACACTTTTAGTGACTTATGTCCTTGCCATCACCTAGACTGATAAATCGTGGTGTCAACATTCATTTTCCATCTGCCAGTCATAGATTGGTATTGCTCACTCCCTTGGATTTGTTGTTATTTTTCCAGCAATGAGCTAAAAATAGGATGAAAGTTCTCATGGACCAACTAAGTATATGGAACATTTATGTGGAAAACCTGAAATAAAATTCTGTATAATGAATTTTAATATATTTACAATGCAATCCTTAACAGAGAAAAATCCTTCATGGGTTAGAAGGGTATGATTTTGCTTTGGATTGCACTGTCACCCTCTTAGCTGCTGTGTTTTTCTTTCAGTTTTCCTAATTAACAAAATTTTCAGCTCAAAAAATCACAACACTGGACATGGAGGATTTCCTCAAGGCTCAATACAGCCTGTTCCCTAGTATCACATAGATGCTCGGATGGATGGGTATATGCAACGTGTGGATGGATCCACCATTTTCTCATGCTGTGTTTGCATGCGTATGATGTGCGATTTTAGGCCTTTGTGCAAATTTAAATCTTTAAAACAACACCCCCCATGAATACTTCAGGCATGCCCTTTTATTAGCAGACACTGGGTTGTCTTCAAAGTCCGCGAGTGGAGCAAAACTCATGAAATGGTAATTTTTCACCTCTTCTACCATCTTCAGTCCACTGAGGCATCCCTAACTCTACTCCTATAAGCAAGTAGTAGTGTATGTAGAGGGGTCTGCAGCAGGAGAGAAGATTTAGAAAAAAAATGCTGTACCTTCACCCCAACAGAAGCGCTGTTCTACCAGTGTTTATGCTAGTAGAAGAGCACATTTAAAACCAATCCACTACTCGTAAGGTCAAAAGGAAATACTGGATGTTTTATTCCCTATAACATCTCTGTGCCAACTGCATAGGGGGAGGGTGGTGGTAATAATACCGGAAATTTCATTTGCAAGCACCTTCATATGGAAACCTTCACAAGAACAAAAGCTGGAGAAGCTCCCCCACCCTCAAATACCATCCTTTTAAGTTTTTCAAAGAATCAGTTTTAAAAGCAAGCATTCTATGAAGTCAGCATGCATGTTAAACGTATGTCTTATTAAGAGTTTCTTTTGTGTTCAGTTTCACACTATGGGAGAGGAATGGTTAAAAGAAGCTTACAGTTTGACAAGAGTTTCCCATAATCTGTTTAAGTTTATCTGTAAACCTGGCTGTCACAATTAATGCTGGAACATGAGAGAGAAGTATCTTCAGCCTAGCCATACAGTTACAAAGGCTTACTGGTCTGTCACATAACAGTGTTATGCTTAAAAGGGATTCAAGAATTACATATAGCAGGAAGCTATACTAAAGCCTTTATCTGAAATGGATGAGTGAGATAATTACTTCTTTCTTAGTATGCTACAGTTGATAGATTAACAGAAACAAAAATCTTAATGAGGCTATGCCCAGTGAACATATAGAAAATCAGTATAAATTAGCTTTTCTGCTAACTTCACAAAACTCACTAGAACTGCATTGCTGCCCCGCTTCATCCACCGCCTACAAGCTGGCTGCCTATTCTGGCTTTCATCTGGAAAAATCAGGCAGCTCTTCTCTCATGCTCTCTGTGGAGGCAGCTGCAAAAGATAATGTGTGTGTGTGTGTGGGTGGGTGGGGGGTCCTTGAGCATTGTGATGTCAGTCAACACTTCCCCTCACTGAGCCCCACCCCCAAAGCTGCTGGGAGTTGAGGGCAGAGGCTTGGCAATTTGATATAGCACGAATCCCTGCTGTTTAAGGACAAAAGTAAAATATTCTGTTAGACATGCACATCTAGACATTAGCAAGAAGAAACCATATAGGAACCTGTACATTAATTAGCATTTAAATGACAATTTCAAAAGTATTTTTTCCCTTAGGGTCATTTTATGTATATATTGTGAAAGGTCTTTTAACCTGTATACTGGAGTGTAAAGTCTTAATGCGATCAATTCACCCTTTCATTGGCAGAAGAAGAAGAAGAGAAGAGATTGGATTTATACCCCACCCTTCTCTACCCGAAGGAGTCTCAGAGTGGTTTACAATCTCCTCTCCCTTCCCTTACCCACAACAGGCACTCTGTGAGGTAGATGGGGCTGAAAGAGTTCTCTTCAGGACTGCTCTTGAGAGAACAGCTCTGAAAGAACTTGTGACTGACCCAAGGTCCCACCACAGCTGCATGTGGAGAAGTAGGGAATCAAACCCAGTTCTCCCAGATTAGAGTCCACGTTGCTAACTATGACACCAAATTGGCACATGGGGCATTATTTCTATAGAGCAGTTCCTGCATTAAGAGTAGGGCTGCCAAGTCAGCCTGGGGGGTGGGGGATCCCCCGCTAAAGGGGTTCCTGATCCGCCGGCCAGCATTTGGCCGGCGGGGGAACCCCACCCCCGAAGTCGTCCAGCGAGGATGACGTAATGACGTCACCGGAAGTGACGTCAGCACGTTGGGGGCGTTGCCAAAGCGTCGCCCTGGCAATGTCCCCAATGTGCTGACGTCACTTCTGGTGATGTCACTGGGCATGCACGCTTTGTGCACGCACCAGGAGAGACTCCCGGACGGAGGAGGACTCCCCCCTGCCGGTGAGTCCCTACGACTTGGCAACCCTAATTAAGAACAAAAAAAAATATTGAATTATCCTTTGAAAAGGTTTATGGCCAGTCTGAACCAAGAGGAAAGGCAGGATATAAATGTTTGAAATAAATAAATAAATGATTGCATGTTAAAGGAATTCTATAAAATAGGGGCTCTGCTGTGCACAAGGGGTGGCTAAACTCTTCACTGTAACATCAAGGAATGCTGTGTGCATAAGTGCCTTCCATGGATCAGCAGAACTGAGTGGGAATACATGCAGAATGAAACGACACAGAAAAGACAATGTACAAATATGCATTAAAAATCGAACAAAAGGCAAAGGATATATGAAGGATGAGATTTCATCAGGAAATGAGAAATTAGCTACTTGGTTCAGGGTTTTGCACTTGTTCCTAGATCCAGAGGTCTGAAAACGGTGCATCTCCACCCTAGCATAGTTTCATTGATTTTTATCTAGTTGAATCATAAAAGTAGTGAAAGCAACAGATTTTATTTAGCTCTCTATAGATCCACCTAATCAATCTTTTGCCATTTCTATCCTCATCCTACAGGAATCAGCCATCTTCATTTCCTTGTTGTTGTTATTCAGTCAAAGATTCAGTAAGAAGCGGTGTGTGTCAGTGTTCAAGAAACTGTTCAAGACTTTCTCCATAAATTACTTTTACAGAGCTGATCACATCCTTGGAAGCAACAGTTCTTTCTTTTTAAAAACAACCCCCCCCCCCCCCCCGACTAGGAATACAAGAAACAAGAAAATGTAATGTTGAGGTTTGTTGAGGTATTTAATGTTGAGGTTTCAAGTCAGTCATATTTACAAGAAACTGCTACAATATGAGCAGAACAATTTTTAATACGTGATAAAAAAAGAAATCATCAAAGGAAGAAGGCTGGATATTTGAAGGGCTTATGAATAAATCTGTGGGGAAAGAAGCCGAACTTTTTTTGCTAGAGGTGTGTGGGCAAGCAAGGATTCTTGCCACCCAGCGACCCATTTCCAGCGCTGCTGCTCCTTGTCCTCTTCCCTGTCCCCATTGCAGCAGAGGTACGTTGGGGTGTGTGAGTGTGTTTTTTTAATTGCAGGTGTGAGTTTTTAATTGCCAGTTTAAGATTTTTATGCAAATCAGGGGAGGGGGGTCCCCCAAGTTTGTAGGAAAGTTTCTGTTCTGCCACTGTGGGCCTGATTCATGAATATAGGTATCGACAGATCAGCCCACACTTGCCTATCAGAGTATACAATAAGGCTTAGAAAAGGATATAGGACATATGCATAGATCTTTCATTCCCCGTGAGCATAGGCGTCAACTACGGGGGGGCTCGAGGGCTCAAACCACCCCCGAAATTTCCCGGGGGGGACTGAGCCCCCCTGGGAAAACAGAGCGCCCTCCGCCATGCCTCCCCGGGCCCTTCCTAGGGCCGCCGTCTCTCTCTCTCTCCCCCCCCCGGCCTGGCCACTCCGTCCCTCCTTCCGTCCGTCCAGGGGCCACCCTGGCAGACGGAGGGAGGGACAGAAGCAGGAGTGGTCAAGCAGGGGAGAGGCGGCAGCGGGGACATGGTCCCAGTGGGCGCGTGCGCGCACGGATGAGCCCCCCCCCCGAGTTTTTAAAACTCGACGCCCCTGCCCGTGAGGACTTACTGCGTAGCCTGTATATGCATCAAGAAGAAACACGGTGCTACCCCTAGCAGATTCTAGTGAGACATTCAGTAATACAGAACAGTATGCCTGGGAACAGGATAAACACCCCACGTGTGGAGAAACAACATCTGCAGTAGAAGTACATTATGCCTGTTTTTGAAATATCATATTTCAAACATGAGGGGCAAATGTATTTACTTAAAAAAAGTAAAGCATATTAGCTAAAACAAGGGGGGGACACACACATACAAACCAGCCATCCAAAACCAATAGAAACATTTGCTGATAAAAGTATAGAAATCAAAACCCATACCGTAAGAGTAATAGCTACAGAACAATCAGGCAGAAACACAAAATCAGAACTCTGACATCAAACCACCAGGAGCACCATTAAAGCCAATAATAAAGACTAAGGGATGAGATTGTTGAATTAAAATCTCCCTGATGATTTGGTGCAGTTACAAAAACAAGTGGGGATTCCCCCCCCCCCCTACAAAAACAAGTGGGGATTCCCCCCCCCCCCCCATCTGGTGCAACTTTCTCACCAGGCGTGGTCTGCAGAGAGGGAGTTTCAAAATTTTAGCATTATGACAGAAAGGGCCTGTCTCTGCTGTGGGGCTCACCTACTTTCCTTCTGCCTCCTATAAAATGACCGTCTGCTGTCCAAACCGAAACAATTTAAAAATTCCACTGGTGTGTGTCAACCCCTGTGTCTGTGCAAAGTAAGTGTTTGGATCCGGGGTTACAATCTGTAATTAAGGCAGGATTAACCTAGTCAGTGCAAGTACATTCTTGACACAATATTCAGAGTCCCACAAATAATATCATTTTAAAACTCGAATGGCATCTCTCCCACCTCGGGGAAGTTTTAGTTGTGACAGAAATATGAGGAAAACACAGTCCTTGCTGTTTCTATACCTTCCTGTAAAATCTGAAGCAGGTGTGCTGAAGTCATGCATGAAGCCATCAGTCTTTTGTCTCGGAGCTCACAGTACAACCTGATAGATCAAAGGGCTAATCCCCCAAAGCATTCTACAGCATTTAGTGACTTGCTGCTAAATAGAACTTTCTTCACTGAAAAAACATGCCATTTGAAATTACTCGGTGTGGTGTTTGCTTTGTGATGTTTATCCTATATAGGCAAGCCATGCTCGCGACAACTCACCTACTCTCCCATTGACCACTAGGGAAGTGGCATTGGTGTCCTACCGGCCTGTCCTGCTGGCTCCTCCTCCTCAACGCATTGCACCTTGAGAGTTGTAGTTCTCAGCTGGCCTTACTGCTAGTTTTGAATATTATCACTTGTCACCTTGGTCATCAAGGATGCTTTTTTAAATGTAGATTTTGACAAAACAAGGAACCAGATGATGTCATAGATAGTACTGGACAACCACATTCTGATTTGAAGAATAAACTGATAGTGCAATCCCAAACCCTTCTAAATACATTACATTGCCCCGCCCTCCAATTTAGCAGCTTTATGTAATAAAAGAGAGATGCCCTGCACATGTGGGTTTGGCATTTCATCTCTGAAACCATAGGTCTGATGCTGAACATGGCACATTTCTGGTATCAAATAAAAACTTTTGCTTTCACTCAGGTATTTTGTTCTTCCCCTTCACCAATCACTGCTTCTGTACCGTGGTCATCTTTGGATGTTTTGGTCTGATTTTTTTTTTTTACTATAACTACTAGGATATTTTATAAGGGTTCAAAGTGATGCTTTTCAAGATCCCTAACACTGTTAGTCTGACGAAGTGTGCATGCACATCAAAGCTCACACTTTGAATAAAACTTTGTTGGTCTTAAAGGTGCCACTGGACTTTAGCTTTGTTCCATTGCTTCAGACCAACACGGCTACCCACCTTGATTATTCTACGCTGCAGCTAATGTCATGTTGCTATTTCTGAATTTGTGTATTGTTAATGTTGGTTTTAGATACAACTGTTGTTCTGTTGTTTATTTGTGTAGAAAGCTGCTTTGGGAAAACAATGACAGGGAGGGGAATGTAAATATTTAAAATACATAAATGGCTTCTCTTATCATAGTTCTGCAGAGATGCAAGGGATTGCTCCTGTTGAACTCCCCCTCCCTTCCCTAGACACCCAGGCATTAATAGGTAGGGGAGAACAGATGCTAGCAATTGTAACAGTATGCAAATGTCCTGCTCCCCATGACCTCACTCATTATATATTGCAGTGACACTACATCTGATGGTAAATAAAGTGTGTCCTATTGTAGCATGCTGTATGTAGTTCTGCCCTTGAAGACAACACAGAAGCTACAGCTGGTGCAGAACACAGCAGACAAACTACTGACAGTGGCTATGCATTCTGAACATTCCACCCCAGGTTTATTATTATTATACTGACTGTCAATTGGCATCCATGTTCAGTTCAAGGTACTGGTGCTAACCTTTAAAGCCCTTCACAACCTGGGACACTCATAACTGCAGGGCTACTTCCACCATATGTGCCCACATAGCAGCTCTGATCATTAGACCAGAGTTAATTAGTAGTTCTTCTACTGAGGTTATTGTGCTACACCTCTGCTTGTGCTTTCTCAATCTCTGCTTCTTGACGCTAGAATGGACTCCCTGGGGATCAGGGAGATCTTGCAAAGATCTTGGAGGCTTTTTAAAACAGAGTTTTTCTGAGATCCTTTTGATAGCCTGTGAGTGGAGACTACGATAAGCTACTTTTCACCTGTACTTCTGCTGTGGTTTGAGACTGTATTTTTTTCTAACTTGATGGAAACTGCTTTGAATCCTGTCGCACATGGATATTTAAAATAAACTGAACAGTTATTTTAAATAAATTTAAAAAATCAAAATAAAGTTCTATTAGGCATTACTGATACACAAATCTGTGCCTGCGTGACCCCTTGGCCGAACTGGAATCATACAGTCTGAGTCCAACCAGTTAGATGAATATCTGTTTAATGAATTCATAACAGGGAATACAGGGCTGATAAATGCCTTAGCACTTCCAGCAATTCCAAAGCTGTATTCTGCCATAACCAGGAAGGGCAGAAGGTCTTATACCCAAAATGACATCACATATAGTTTACACATTAAAGGGTCTCTAATTGGTACCAAGTGGTTACCATCATACAAGCATAATTTGACTTGGTGCCTCTCTCAGTGGTGTTAGTAAATTCACTTGATTATAGAACACTGAATTACTTCCTGGGCCCACATATGGAGAGCTAGCAATAAGGAGCTGCCTTGCAATGTTCCACTCGTATTGCATCCTAATTCCTTCTACAGAGGCTTTTAATAATACTTTTCCTTAATATGGCTTCTTATACAAAAAATGCAATTACAAAATATATATGTTCTGCTACAAGTTCCTCCAATCAGAAGCTTCTCAGCTACAAACCAGGATCTGGATCTCTCATGATTAAACTTTTGCAGGCACAGTGACAGCTGTCAATATATATATGCAGAGAAAGTGTCAGAAATCACATTCAGAAATCACATTCTTTTTCCCTTGTCCTACATTACTGAAGTAGAACTACACCCGAATTTAGCATTTGCAGCAGCCATACATTTTCCATTTGCTCCTCACACTGTAACAGCAGGATCTCAATAAACAGCAAGTAAAAGCAAATAATTTTTTTAAAAAAAATCAATGTTCTATATTAATACTACTTGATTGTAAGACCAATCTTTTGTTGTTAGATGAATGGGGAGGAAACCTACATGAGTCAAAATTTTGAAGACTGTAAAAGCAATTAATAATAGACTAATTTATGCATTCCTAATGTAATCAACATACCAAATCCATTCCTCTAAAACTCTTACTTTATATTGTGTCGTATTTTCCCCTAACACATACAACTCTGAATGCTGCTAGAGCCATTCAACCCTTCGAGGTTGACAAATGAGGAACCTTAATGCAGCCACTGTACAACTGTTAGATTCAAGTCCAGTACCTTAGAATCCAACAAGATTTTCATGGTATAAGCTTTCAAGAATCAAAGCTGCCTTCGCCAGGTGCTTTGACTCTTGAAAGCATATACCTGGAAACTCTTGTTGGCCTCTAAGATGCTACTGGACTTGAATCTAGCTCTTCTACTGCAGACCAATATGGCTATCCTTTGAAGCTAAGCAAGTGGTGACTAGGGCTGCCAACTCTAGGTTGGGAAATACTTAGAGATTTGCGGGGAGGAGAAGCCTGAGGAGGGTGGAGTTAGGGGCCTGGAGGGACTTCAATGGGGTATAATGCCATTAGGGCTGCCAAGTCCCCCGCTTGGGCGGGGGAAACACCGATTTTTAGAGCTTACCTCCCGCTTTTCCAAAGATGGCCACCGGGGGGACAAAATGGCTGCCTTAAAAGGGAAATGTCTGCAGAGAGCCTGCCCTGCAGTAAAAAGCCTCGCCAGACATTTCCCCTTTAAGAAATCAGCAAGAGAGCTTCTTCCACAGCAAGAGAGCCCCGCCCAGAGATTAAGGAGGGACTGAAGGAGCTGCTTTTGCATGTGGCTGGCAAGGTGAGTTTCTCTTCCAGCTCTTTTCATTCTCTCTCCCTTTCTTTTTTCTGTCTGTCTGTCTGTCTGTCTCTCTCTCTGTCCCCATGCAGCAGAGGTCTATCAGTGGCTATTGTAGCCACAAGGTCTAAATGGAAGTAAGTGCCTCTGCCAGTTTTTTCCCCTTCTCTCTCTCTCCCTCTTTCTTTCTTTTTTCTGTCTGTCTGTCTGTCTCTCTCTCTCTGTCCCCATGCAGCAGAGGTCTGTCAGTGGCTATTATTAGCCACAAGGTCTAAATGGAACCCTTTGTCTGGGGCAGTGAGGCTCTGCATTCTTGGTGCTTGGGGGGCAACAGTGGGAGGGCTTCTGGAGTTCTGGCCCCGCTGCTGGACCTCCTGAGGGCACCTGGTATTTTTGGCCACTGTTGTGACACAGAGTGTTGTACTGGATGGGCTGTACTGGATGGGCCGATCCACTGTGGCTTCTCTCCTGTTCTTATGATATGAAAATCATATTCAGCACTTGTGTAGCACTTAGTGCTTCATATTCTGCTGAGATGAGGAAGGATTCAGTAGGGCCGTTGCTCAGTGATAAGAGCATCTGCTTGACATGCAGGAGGTATCAGCCTCTTCAGCTAAAAAAGGATCAGGTAATAGGTGACATTAAAGATCTCAGCCTGAGACCCTGGAGAGCCACTACCAGTCTGAGTAGTCAATACTGACCTTGATGGACCAATGGCCTGATTCAGTATTAGGAAACTTCATGAGTTCATGTGTCAGCATGTGGAAGCAACATCACAGGATGTGACATCACAAAATGATGTCACTTCCTTTCTCCTGGCTCCACCCCCAAAGTCTCCTGGCTCCACCCCCAAAGACCCCAGATATTTCCCAAGTTGGACTTGGCAGCCCTAAATGCCATACAGTCTACCTTCCATTTATTTATTTATATATTTATTTATTATCCCGCCCTCCCAGCCAAGGCCGGCTCAGGGCAGCTTACATTTGATAAAACTCACACACATATAACATAACACAGTCAAAATAAATACAATATTAAAATTCAATATTAAAACCACAGATAAAAATAATAAAGTGCTAGTCATAATGGCGTCGACTCTGTTCGGCTTCAGATGACATAGGAAGATGCTTCATGTCCTAAGTCCAGGGGTCATTTGGGGCCGGAGCGAGGCGGAGCCCAGGAGTGGGCACTAGGGCAGCCATGGGCCAAATCAGATTCTCTGATCTGATTCGGCCGGCCGCTGAATTGCCGCTGAAATTTAAAAGCAGCTGGAGGGGAGGGGGTTTGAGGGAGAGGCTCCAAACTTGCAGGGTGGCTCCTGGGGCCTTTCCCCCAAATACCCACAAAGTTTCAAGAAGATTGGACCAGGAGGTCCAATTCTATGGGCCCCAAACAGGTTGCCCCCATGCCCTCCTTTCTTGCTATCAACTTAAAAAATGGCTGGAGGGGAGGGGGTTGCCCCCATTCCCTCCATTGTTCTCTATGGTGAGAAAAAAGTAACTTTTTCCCACCATAGAAAACAATGGAGGGGATGGGGCAACCTGTTTTGGGGCCCGTGGAATTGAACCCTATGGTCCAATCTTCTTGATACTTGGTGGGCATTTCGAGGAGAGGCCCCAACAGCTACCTTCCAATTTTGGAGCCCCTCCCTCAAATCCCTTCTCCTTCAGCCCCTCATATACCCTATGAGTTTTTGCCATTGATTTCAATGGCCCATAGGGTATAATAGGGCTAAAACTGACATTCGGTGGGCCCAATGACTCCCGAATCCACTTGCATTACCAAAACTGACATGAGGGGTTATTCGGCAGACAGAGCAGATGCAGCCTGATTTGGCCCAATCTAAAATGACCCCTGCCTAAGTCCATTTGGCTTCAAATGTCAGAAGGTGCTTCCGATATCCTAAGGGAGGATGAACTTGGAAGGTAATTAGGGATCTAGTGGATCAGGGCTCTTCCAGGGCTCTTCCAACATGAGATGTCAACTGCTATCTTTGCTAGCAATGATAGTCCTAGTGGTACTGGTGGTGGTGGCAGCTCCAAAAGCCTGGTGGAAGAGCTCTGTTTTACAGGCCCTGCAGAACTGTAAAAGGTCCCACAGGGCCCTGATCTCCTCTGGGAGCTCATTCCACCAGAGTGGAGCCACCTCCAAAAAAGCCCTGGCCCTAGTTGTTGCCAGTCTGGCCTCCTTAATACCCGGGAGGACCAGCCAGTTCTGGGTCCCTGACTGCAGTGTTCGCTGGGGAACATATGGGGAAAGGCGGTCCCTCAGTTATGTAGGTCCCTGGCCATAAAGGGCTTTAAAGGTAAGAACCAGCACCTTGAAGAGGATTTGGTATGCTATAGGCAGCCAGTACAATGTTTATAGCTCAGGCTGGATGTGCTCCTGAATAGGGAACCCCATCAATAGCCTGGCTGTGGCATTTTGCACCAGCTGCAGCTTCCAAATTTGCAACAAGGGCAGCCCCATGTAGAGAGCGTTACAGAAGTCCAGTCTCAAGGTGACCATCACATGGATCACTGTCGCCAAGTTACTGCATTCGAAAAAGGGAGCCAACTGCCTAATCTGCTGAAGATGGTAAAAGGCTGACTCAGCAGTGGCTGCTACCTGGGCCTCCATTGTTAAAGAGGCATCCAGGAGCACTCCCAGACTCCTAACCTCCAGTGCTGGCACCAATTATGCCCTATCGAAGGTTGGGAGTGGGATCCCTACCCTCGGACCACCACGGCTCAGGCATAGGACCTCCATCTTCATTGGATTCCATTTCATCCGACTCAGCCTAAGCCACCCAGCCATGGCTTGTAACACCGACTCTAGGTCTTCTGGTGTGGAGTCGGACCAGCCACCCAGCAACAGATAGAGCTGGGTATCATCCGCATATTGGTGACAATATTGGTTTCAGGCAATCTGGGCAAGACAGCGCATATAGATGTTGAAGAGCATTGGAGACAGCACCACCCCTTGAGGCACTCTACATTCCAGTGGTTGCTTTCAGGACAGGTGGTCCCCCAGTGCTACTCTTTGTCTCCAATCCTAGAGAAAGGAAACAAGCCCTGAACTCCAATGTCGGCAAGGCGGTGAATCAGTAGCTGATGGTCAGCCATGTTGAATGCAGCCGACAGGTCTAACAACAATAGCATTGCCATTCTGCCCCGATCAAGATCATCTGTGAGAGCAACCAGTGCCGTCTCTGTCCCGTGACCTTGGCAAAACCAGACTGGAAGGGATCTAAAATGGAAGTGTCACCCAGAAAGCCCTGTAACTGGATTGCCACTGCCCTCTCTATTATCTTGCCCAGATAGGGCAAGTTGGAAACCGGCTGATAGTTGGCCAATTCAGTTGGGTCCAGAGATGGCTTTTTCAGAAGGGAGCACACCACTGCCTCCTTAAGTGTCTCCAGGAACTGTCACTCTAAGAGGGACTTGTTGACAGTCTCCAGCACAGCACCCTGAAACCCCTTGTGGCCAGCTTTGATTAGCCATGATAGGTCGATGCTCAAGGGAGCACGTGGTTGGCCACACTGTTAGGAACAATCTGTCAAATTCCTCAAGACTGAGCCATTTTTTCCTGGTGAACTGATCTCTGTTGCCTGGAGATCAGTTGCCCGGTTCTCCCAGATTAGAGTCTATGCACTTAACCACTACACCAAACTGGCTCACTACACCTTGAAACTGGCAAGCCTAGTGGTGACAGTGGATACATTATTTACAAATGCAGAAAATATCATATTTTTTTAAAACAAACAAACTCAAAGGGAGGCAAGCTTCGAAGTTCATCTTCAAGCGTAAAGGTTCAAAGAAAGAAAACAGATAAAGAAAATTGTTTCAGATCAAAATTATATCAGTCCAGGACTTTTAGCTGGAATGTACTGATTTATTTTGTAAATTACACACATCATAATTCTGAAAAGCATGAAAAAAAGAAAAATTAAACCTTATGATTTCCACATTAGATTCTGTCTCCTGGACTCCAAGTTAAATTTTCACAAACCTTTCAATGATCTAGCAAGTGGCCAAAGGGGAAATTTACCTTTTAGGATTTTGAGATGATTGTCATTGCTGAACAGAGACTGAGCAGGCTAATTAAGCCTAATTGTAACCGATTATGAGCTGCTTGTTAATTCTAATGGGCCTCTGCTGCCCATCAGGTAATAACCCCAAAGTGCTGAGCTAATTGTGGTTAAAACTTCAGGTGAGATTTAAAGTGACCCTAGATAAGACAGCTGGGTGCTCCTTCCCATTGTGGTTTTATGACAGAATTCCAATTTACATACACAATTAATTTTGTGGCAGTGTATTAATGTATTAATATTAATATGGTCAACAAGGCTTGTCCTTTCACTGCAATATCAATGTTCATCTTAGCAGGACTATTTCCACACTATGTTCAAGCAAGGACTCTGCTAAGGTGTGTAGGAGCCCCTCTGCGTGTAATGGATTTGGGTGGCAAAACCTATTAAATTCTTATTATATTAAACAAATACGGGAAACTTTGGCTATAAAATCCATAGTTACTGTCCTATCTTGGCATTTGACAGCTTTTTTATTTTTAATAAGTTAGTGAGGTAACATTACTGAAACCACTGGGAGTGGGGGGATGGCACCAAGGCACATCTATATACTAATTCCCAAGTTGCCCCCTCTGTGCAGATATCTAAATCCGTGCAGAGGGGGTACTTGGGGGGCAGAGAGATTTTTTCGCACATGTGGGGGACTCTCCAAATGTGCAGAAAAATCTGAAAAGTAAAAAAAAATTGTGGATATTTAAATGCCCCCCAAAATAAAAGCATTCCCTGCAATGCACAGGGAATTCTCTGGCCATTGGGGGGAGACTTGGTGGGCCTGGCGGCCATGAACCACTTAGGCCTCGCCATCGCCGGTGCAGGGGGGGGATGGGAGAAGGGTTGGCGGACCTGGCGGCTGTGAGCCACTCAGGCCTCGCTATTACCGGTGCAGGGGGGGAGAGAGAAGGATCGGCAGGCCTCACCACTGCTACTGCTAAGGAGGGTGGGTGGAAGGATGATCGCCGCAGCCACTGGGGAGGGGAGTGGGAGAAGGATTGGCGGGCCTTGCCGCTGCTGCTGGGGAGGGGGGTGCAAGGAAGATCGGCAGGCCTTGCTGCCACCACCGCTGCCACTGGGGAGAGGTGTGTGGGAGGAGGATTGGGATACTTCCCCCCACGAGTATCATGGGTCCCCCTTCTTGTCCAGGCCAAAAGTCATAGAGATATTTTTCATGGTACCAGTTTCCTGAACCACACAGACAGAACTAAATTGCATTGCTGCCAAGAAACTGCCACTTCTTTTCTTCTTACAACTCTCATTTATCTGCTTTGCACCTTGGCATCATATGGAATACACACATCAGTTTAGGGGTGTGCTTTTGGACTCTACAAATCATGATATGAACAGTATTTCTAAATATCAGAATGCTCCAGTTGGAACAATGTTATTTCCAGCATTCATGAGTGGGCAATCTCATGATTCCAGTTTCATGATTATTCTAGCAAAACCCAAGGAAATGGGATGGGCTGAGACAAAAAGAGCAGTTCTGTATCAGTAAGTGACGGGATGTTGAGAACATAATCATTTTAACTAGCATTTCTGTGCTCAGCATTTCCATTTTCTACCACTCATTTTGTTGGCAGAGTTTTAAATACGCAAAAGCAACAGAGCTCAAGCTGCAGAAAGAGAAACAACTGTGTGGAGAAAAGAGGTTCTGCCGAACTACCTAACTGTGTAACAGTCAGCGGACTCGAAAAGTGGACTCGAAAAGAGAGGAAGTCTCCAATGAGCCAATCAGGAGACAAAAGGGGATCATTTGAAAATACCAGGAAGTCCTTAATCTAACTATGCTACTTAACTTCTCCAATGCCCCCTGTAGGACATTATTCTTATCCTTCTTGCTTCATGCACAAAACGGATCTTGTGTATTCTAATATCATTGCACAACCTCACTAGCTTGATTCCATATAGCTACTGGTTCAGGGCGCCATTATCTGAGGCTCTGTGTATGCTAGGCAGGCAGCTGAAGCATGGCAGGTAAGAAGAACAGAATTCTGGCAACCCTGGGACTTTTTAATTCTAAAAAAAGGGGAACTGTGGGAGCTGTTGTGGCCCTGCTTGGAGACAACAGGCCAGGCAGCTGCAAAGAAAATAGGAAAATCATCTAGAACAGCAGCACAAAGTCTACACAACAGACATTATCCTTCTGTTCCATGGCATTGGGGGCGGGGGAGACAACAAACTGGTTCCTGGAAAGGTCAGAGTGTAATGGACAAAGAATAAGAGAACAGCAGATTGTTACCAATATATTCGGGAATCCCTGTTACATACAACTGATAGCAATTACACATAATTGACAAGTGAGGAACCAGTAATATGATCCCCACTGAAACCATCAGAAATGACTGTTGTACTGGTTGCCTTATAGAACTAGCCCTACTTCCAATATTAAAGAATTTAAATAATTTTTTTAAAAAACAAGAACAATACCTACACCTACAACAGTTTTACACCTGCTCCTACTTAAGTTCCTGTAACATTCTACCCTATTACGAGCTCAGAAAGCCTTTTCTGTTCAAGTCCGCCATTCCTGCTCACAGAATAAAATGGCTGAAGTAGCAGATGTGTTCATTGGAACGTGGGGTGTCCTTCACCTGAGATCCACAATCAACTTTCCAGCAGAGCCTAGGAGATACCTTACTCAAATTTGTTTCCTAGGATCTATGCGTAGGCTTGGATACTATGGTAAATCTCTGCTGCCAGACAGGATTTCTGTCAGTCAAAGAGAGCTTCCTTCCCTCCCTTCCTTCTCCTGCTGCACTTAAAGTGTTGCTCTTGGAATACAGGGAACTCCCCAGAAACAGCATGGGGGGAATCCAGCTGGTAAGGAATAATCATTCCTTTAATGGGATTTTTTTCTGTAGGATTCAATTCATAGTGAACAGGTCATAGAAGGTTTGTCTAATCTCTGGGCTAAAAATCAACCTAACAAAATCAGAAATCTACTCTACAATATCAAAAATATTGTAGAAATCTACAATATCAAACAAGCAACCAAGGAAAAACTATGTAACACACACCCTCTCAAATAGATAAAAGATGCATGGAAACTCCTAGGAATATACATTCCAATAAGACTAAAGGAACTAATTAAATGTAACTATCACAAGCTATTCTCAAAAATCAAAATGGACCTAGAAAATTGGAAAATCTTACAACCATCGCTCCCAGACAGATACCACCTAGTAAAAAGCTGCATAATCCCCAAATTCCTATATCTATTTCAGACAATACCCATATTTATCCCTAAAAAAGATCTACACTCATGGCAAAGGACAGTAACACAAATTCTATGGGATGGTAAAAAATCAAGAATAAATAACATTTTATACAAAAAGGCCAAACAAGGAGGCCTCAACTTCTCTCTACTAACTGCTTACCACCAAGCCACAATTCTCTCCCAAGTTGTGCAAATGCAATACAAGGACCAACAAAAACACTGGATGCAAATTGAACAGACCTACATAGAACCCTATAACCTTCAAGAAATTTTCTGGATAAAGCCCAAATTAAGACCTAAAAGACTTAATGATAATATGCTCCTTTCAACAGCAGTTAAGACATGGGACAACAACAAAAAACTACTACCAACCTCAGAGATCTCAGCAGCTATCCTCTTTCACCCACCAAAATTGGTTTGAATCCGGCAAAACAATGCAGCCCCTTATCTGAGGTTGAGATCATACCATTAATCAGTAGTAAATCTCTACTCTAGTAAATACTCTAACTCTCCAAGGCCAATTAATATTGAATAGAATTTGTGATAAATGTGTTGATAGAAAGATTTTCTAAAACATCAGTGCTAATTTTGTAAACCAGCTGGATGTTACTTATGGGCTGCTAGATCTCTTTTCCTTGAATACAGATAAGTGATTCATAGAGAGAGTCCTTAGTACAATCATGGCTAAATTGCTATATGTAGAAGTTGAAGTTGCCCAGAGAGATGCTATTAGTTTAACTTCAGTTTCTTTTCCAACCCTCCCCAATATTATTTTAGCTATCCTCTGTTCGGTTGCACAGTTGGGCAAAGTATATGTTTTATGAATCATTACTGACTCTCCCATTGTCTTCCTGGGTGGCAGGCTTACATGCCTTGAGCAATCTGAAATATGTATGGCTAAATTTCTTAGACTCTGAAAAGCTGAAGAGCAATCTAATTTAGATGTAAAGGGTTACTGGATGTGCAGCTAAATCTGCAATCCTGTGCCAGCTCACTTGAGATTAAGGATAAGGTGATGTCGCAATTTGTGTGTGCACGCATATATGTGTATGTGTCTACAATGCTGTTAAGTCACAACCCACTTATGCCAACCCCAACAAGGAGCTTTCAAAGTAAGAGGTTAAGCAGAGGTGTTTTGCCATTGTCTTCTATTTAGGAGGAAGGGTAAATAAATGTTTTGCAATAGCAACATGAAGGCTAAAAAAAGAAATACAAATTAATATGGGAGGGAAAGTGGCATGGTATAGCCCAATCTTGTCAGATCTCAGAAGTTATGTAGGGTTGGTACTTGGAAGGGAAACCAACAATATTATAAAAAGGTAGGTACACATACAGGATCATATGACTGAGGACATGTTAAAACATGAAGGTCTGCTATAGAAGGTCCTGTTTGCTATAGAAAATGGTACAGAACAAAGAAATATGTCCTCTTTCCCATGCAATGTTTTTTCAAGTGAGTCCCTCCTGTTACATATGACTTTGTGTCAGACAAGGGGAGCCCCAACCCAACTCTTGTCACATTTTTCATATAGTTGGGCTAATAGCAGTATAGCTCTGAGGTTACAATAACCAGTGAGGTGTAGTGGTTGGAGAGTCAGACCAGAATCTGGGACACCCAGGGATGGATCCATGCTCTGCCATGAAAGCTCGCTGGGTGACCTTGGACCAGTCACAAATTCTCACCCTAAGTTACCTCATAGGGTTGTGGTGATGAAAAAAACTGAGGAAGGAGAACAATGAAAGCCACGTTGGGTCCCCAGTGGGGAGAAAGGAAGGGTATAAGTGAAGTAAATAAACAACAATAATGGTGGTGATAACATCATTGGCTGAATCAGAAAAGGCAGTTTTCTTGCCAGATGGAACTGAAAAAAGCCACCATATCAATCTGCTATTCTATCAACAAGACAAGAGTAGAGATGAGAAAGTCTGGGGAAAACTTGGGAATGTTCGGGGGGTGGGGATCCCAAAGGAAAAATTTAAAACTTCAAGGAGCACTGAAAACCCTGTGGATCCCCCCCCTTCCTGGTTTTGCTAAGGTAGCATACACATTTATAAACAACCTATACATAATGTACAAAACGGTATTAAAAAGTGTACTTTTATGGGGAAACAAAAATATGAAGATGCGTAGGTTTATTCCTCACAGGGGAAAGTAACACTGAAACAGGGAGATCAGACTCAAACCAGGCAGCTTTCAAAAATCAAGTCTCACCCCTGCTTGTGGGAAAAGGTTTGTTAAACTCAATGGTTCAGTTCCTGCATTAAATCCCTATTAATAGAAGGCATTTCAGTCAGCAGAGTGGGACCTTCTTGCTTCCCCCTTCCCACTACAGCTCAAAATGCTCATTGAAATACTGCTCCAAGGAGACAAGTGGTCCCTTGAGGGGGGAGTTGGAGGCTTGTACTAGCAGAGGAAATTGAAAAAAAAACCACCCTCCCCTTTCATTAGTAGAAATCTACTACCACCAGATCCATATCCATTAAAGTGAAATAAAAATTAAGCATAAAAAAGCTTTAAGATGTATTAATAAGAATTGGCTGTAGCCTTTACACCACCATCCAGGAAGCCAGTTTTTGGATCCCACCTAGATTCCTGTGGTCAAAAGGAAGGAGTGATTTTCCCTGATTCCCTCAGTTGCTAACTATTGGGTGGAGATGCATGGTAAGAAACTTTCAAGGACTCACAGCTCACTTTCTTCTATATCCCCACCCCACACTATTTCCACTCTCAACTGTCACTCTAAACTAGCACTCCCAACTGTAGAATTCAGTTTGAACCCCCTGCCAATCAAACTTCTCAGTTGGGGATAACACATTAACTATTTGCTGTCTGTTAAAGCTGGCAATACTCTTATGGTTGCCTAGCAACCCCTGCAATGGCCACTGAGGAGACATTCATTTCTTAAAGCTATAGGCAGTGGTTCTATCATTGGGAGGAGGGTTAACACTTCATTTTGTTTGTTTTGTTTTTAGATTTCGGATTTTTCTGTAAACCTTGGGCCTTTCAGGTTCATAGATAGATCTGTCTTGTCTATTCTTGGCTCCATTTTCTGGACTTAATTATTTACAGATTTGGCCATGCTGAGAATTAAGTATACTTATGATAGCACAAATGGCACAAAGAAGGCTTTAATAATCCTATAGGCTTGGAGTCTTATAAACAGCATGGACACATTTATATGGCAAAAAGGAGGTATATAGGAAAATAGTGCATGTATGAATTTTTACAGACTATATGCTGTAAAAAGAGTTTTTTTATAGGGTGCATGCTGTACAATGACTTCAATCAGAGATTACATCCCTACTCAGCTCTAGAGTTGACAGGGTGACCTTGGGTCAGACATTCTATATCTTAACCTAAGCCTTCTCAAAAGGATGTTGTGAAGGGAAAAAATGGTGTGAGGAAACTCTGTGTACACCACTGTCGTAAGTCAGTCTGTGCTCAGTGACAGCACAGATTCAGCAGATAAAGAGCTACCTGCAGCTAGTGCTCAGCCAGTAATTGAACAACCAGCTGCAGTGGGCTCTGAGCCAGGAGAAGAACAACAAAAAGGCCAGGTTACTGGCTGAGCAGAAGCCACAGCCTACAGCTGAAACCGAGCCAATGCCTTTTAGCTCTGAAGCAGTAAACAAGGCTTCAAAAGCCACTTCCAGCCCACCTAGCCAACTGCACCCCTGTCCGAGGTGAGCTGAGTTGCAGGAAAAGAGGAGGAGTGGCCTGTTGTCAGCTGATGAGATGGATGACTAGTTTCAGGATGACTGCCAAGAAACTGGCTGGGAGTATAGTTTGTTAAGACTTGGCTATAAAATCAGCCAGGAGAAACAGCAGTTTGTGGATGCAACAAGCACACTTTGCTACCAACCTTGTTGTTACTGGACCTCTGCAACCTTGAACTGGACTTGATAACTGGCTTTTCTGGAAACCTTGATACTGGACTGGACTTGTTACCTAGAACTCCTTGACCCTAGACTGGACTCTGTTAAACCTGCTCTTTGGAACCTCTAACTTTGGACTGGACTCTCTCTCTCTCCCTCTCTGCAATCCTTGCTATGACATCCATTCCTGGAAGAATCACAAGATAAAAATCAGATGGACAGACAAATACGAGCTTCCAAAATGAAGTACTCTAAATCTCAAATATTTCAATGCACATTATAATAATACTATAATTGAGCATTTGTTAAATATTACTCCGGTCTAATATTTTCCAGAGTACAGTGTTAGGGCACCACTAGCCTTTCAGGAAAAAATCCAAAGGGTCTTGAATCAAATTGGGGGGGGGGGGAATCATAAGAGTTGCCTCCTCCAGGTGACACACTAGCAAAACACTGAGTTCATCACAAACAGACATGTTATAGGCATGTACCTTCTACTTGGCCATAGAGCTTGGAAACCTCTCCTTCTGGCACCGCAGGGACCAAATCCACCCCTTTCTTTGGACATCGAAGTTAAACAGTAAAGCAAAGAGTTGATCCTGCTTCCAATGGAACCTTTTTGTCATAGTCCTGCAATGGCAGACACTTTTGATTGGCCTTGCCTCACATGGTAGCCATATTGTGATGTTGCTCACCAGGGCTATTTTTGGGCAGGAATGCACAAGAACGGAGTTCCGGCTGGCTTCTGAGTTGGTCATGCCTACTGCCTCCTCCCCTCGGGTTCCCCAGGTGCCCCACAGCTGTGGGGCACCTGGGGAAGCCAATCCTGGGGAAGCCAAGCCAATCCAGGGAGGGAAGGCAGGGGTGTGGCCAAATATGCTAATGAGTTTCTGTTGTTGGGTGTGGCCTATTATGCTAATTATTTCCTGCTGGGCTTTTTCTGCAAAAAAGCCCTGTTGCTCACTATCCTTTTTCAAAATTTCAGAAGTAGCCACAACAAGTATGGTGGGGTTACCAACTCCAGTTTAGGGAAATCCTGGAGATTTGGGGGTAGTGCCTAGAGAAGGAGCTTAGCAGAGATGTAATACCATAGATTCCATCCCCTCAAAGCTTTTATTTCTTCCAGTGGAACTAATCGCTAAAGTCTGGAGGTCAGATGTAAATCAAGAAGAACTCCAGGCCTCACCTTGAGGTTGGTTACCCTAAAGGCTGGGGACCCATGCTGAACACTATTTTTCTCCAGACTGCAGAACCTTGAAATGTGTGTCATATTATTCACTGCTGCCAGTAAAAATAATGTTAATACTGTGTTTTATAATGCTGAAGTCTGTAAACTAACCTTGGAGGGGTTTTTTAATGCAAAAATGAACTTACACTCCCAGGAAAAAAGTCATTTGAAGACTAAAATGAGATATTTATACAGTTATAATTTAATAGGTAACCTAGATTACAAAATATTTGGGTTATTAAAAACCTGTAAAAGGGCTGATTCATACTGGTGATTTTCTTTTCCCCGAAGGCATGCTGAATGATAATTTAAAAGGCTTTTAATGATCTTGAATTGCATTATACTTTGACAGTATCAGAAGTGTCTGCATATGTGCCTGTGAAGATGCCTTACAATTTGGACTGAACTTCTCTTTTACTGGTCTTGAGTTTCTTAGACACAAGCCACTAAACACTTCAGTTCTACTCAGTTTACAGCATAATTAGGCATTATAAGAAGTAGGAATAACAGCAACACAGGACCTACCTACCTACCTACACAATTTATATTCTACCTTTCTGCCCTCACAAGGGCTACCGGGGAGCTAAAAGTCTAAAACACACATGATCAAATCACATTTTAAAACCATTAAAACAACCTGCTCCGACACACATCATTAAATAATTAAGAACAGTGTTAAAACACATATAAGATATAAAAACAGCAATTGGTTAGGAATGAGGGAGGCAGCAATGAGGATAGGAATGCCAGACAAAACAAAAGTCTTGACCCACTGGCAGAAGACTACAACAGGAAGGGGACAGGCAAAGCTCCCTCTCCTGGGTTGCCACCCACCTAATCTCAGAAGACTGAGGCACCCAAAGCACAGCCTTTGAAGATGACTATAGTGGTATGGTAGGTTCCTAACAGAGTAGGCAGTCCTTAAAGTATGCTGGCTCCAAACTGTAAAGAGCTTTGAAGGTCAATATCAGATCTTGATTTGTGTCTGGAGACATATTGGGAGCCAGTGTAGATAGGCTATGATTGGAGTGATGTGGTCCCTATGACCCACTCCAGTCAACCTCCTGGCTACAGCAGTCTGTACCAACTGAACTTTCTGAATACTTTTTAAGGGTAGCCCCATGTTGAGTGCATTGCAGTAATCTAATGTGGATGTAACCAGGGCATGCACCACAATAGCAAGATCTTTTCTATCTAGGAAAGGCTGCAGCTCGCTAACCAGTTGACACTGGTGAAAGGCACTCTTGGTCACAGCTGCCACCCACTTACCCAGCAGAAGGCCTAGGTTCGAGCACCACAAGACTATGGACCTGCTCCTTCAAGGGCAGTGCACCAAAACCCAGAATGGGTGGCACCTTAAATCCTGGGTCAGATCTTCTGCGTACCAGTACCACTTCCATCTTGCCTGGATTAAGCTTCAGGTTACTAGCCTGCATCTCCTCCAAAACTGCCTCCAGTTATCAGTTCAGGGTTTCTATATTTGAGGAAAATATTCACTCTCAACTACTATATTTTAGTTCTAGTTTTAATAAGAATGAGCCATGTGACAGACAGGAGGCCGTCTGTCCCCTCCTTGGTGAACAACCAATCCTATATGAATGCCTGAGCTAATGTGAAGGCTGCAGGAACACACAGCTTTTGGAGAGCTTGTGGAATGCTGGTGAAAATGCAGGCAGCTGACAGAGGAGGCCTGTCTCTTGGCGAGATCAGATGTGTTAGGTTGGTGGTCTGACTCTTGGAGGGAGCAGATGTATTAGCGTTTCAGTTCTGAGTCTTGAGAGGGAACAGGGGAAAAGAGAAAATGACAGGAACTAAGAAGGGGGAACAAGTGAAAAAAATCAAAGTCCTTGCAAAAGCTCTTCTTGTGTCATAGATATTTCTCTTTTTAATTTTTATTTATTTATTCATATTTAAATTTATATCCCACCCTCCCCGCCATTTGGCGGCTCAGGACGGCTAACAACACATTTAACACACCCTTTTAGAACATACCATTTTCAATCAAATCCAGCTAAGATGACCATGTGTAGTAGTACCTTTCAGATAACCTTGAACACAAAATATATTTATAGTTATAAGGCAGGGCTCAAATAAACATGTAACCGCCCCAGGTCATTCCATTCACATGAAGACCATTCTGCTCATTCAGAATGACCACATTTTAATGAGAGAAGGTTTCATTCCTGACTTTAGCCTTTGTTTCCTGAATGGAAACAGAATACATCCATTTCAAACATTTTGTGCTAAGTGTGGCAAAGTCTATTTTCTTTGAGAGCACAGGTGGCTGCATTGCTGTGAGCATAATGTTACCATGGGAGAAGGATGATGACAAATGTGTTGGGTAAAAAGGAAAAAAAAATCTAGCAGAGTGAGGATTCTTTTGTTTCATTTCACAGAGCTATAAATAAGAAGAGCACCACAAATGCACTGCCAAACAAACCAAGCAAAAAAGTAAGAACACCAGAGAAAGCTTTGTGGTTTACAAATGGCCTTTTTCAAAGGGATTCAAGCTGACACAAAAGAGAGCATTTCTCAGCAAATGAGAGAACACTTTCGCTGTGTTCTTTCTGGGAAGAAGGTTATATCAAATATTCATGGTAGCCTCTTGTCTATACAAGTCTGGTTTGATAGAGTAATAGTGTCGGACTCACCTGGCACCAAAACTCAGCCGTTTTTTTGCTCCCCCCCCCCCTCAGACAATAAATTTGTGACTGTCAGGGGATGGGAACTGATGGGAAATGATAGCCTTATTGAGCTGCCTTACGAACTGTGACTCATTTGTTCTAAAGACCCAGACTGACAGCCCTCGCATTTCTCCCTTCCAGCAAAATTGAGCATAAATCCCTTTATCATTTTCCTTTGTGACAGTTTATCAGAATTCCGGAATTTTATATGAAGTCATAGGGTGATAAGTATTGGAGTCGGGAGTCCATGGAATAGCGAAACAGCTAGATCTTTATTGCTGGTCCGGATGAAGCACACAACCCAGGGCTCCGAGCCCTCCTTTTATGCTGGTCAGGGACAATCCCCTGACCTCACCCAACTGGCCTGATAGGCTATTAGAAGTCTATTTACATTTCATAGGTTCCCTGGGAGAAACCTAGGTGCGTGATTGGTGGCCGGTTTGAATCCACCTGGCCTTTGTTCTACCTGGCTGAAGCTCAGGTAGTTTCTTGGCCATGTGCTCTGGCCACATGGCGGTCGCCATTACGGGAGCACATGGCGACCGCATGGTCAATACATAACATAGGGGGTGGTGACAGAGAAGGGGACTTACATGAAATCCTGCATTCCAAAAGTTCTGCCCTGGCTTCAGAAAAATAGATAAACACTATAAACTGCTCTTTGTCATGCATTTGGATATGTTTGCAAAAGAAACACCTCAGAAAGAATACCTTACTTTAGGTTTTTTCCTTCTTTTTTCTGTCAAGTCCCAGCCAACTTATAGTGTGTAGGGAAGATCTGAGGCTGGTATGCTAGCCGGGTCAACGTCCATGCTTCTCCCCCCTTCCTGCTACACAATGAACAATGGCAAATCCCTTTGGCAAATAACAGACTATCTCCTCATGTTAAAATCCTTATAATGATTCTCTTACTGTACTGTGTATTGAATGCTGACGTAGCTGTCTGTGTGTTGCAAGAATGTCAGCAGGCTTGAAATAAACCACCACTGCTCAAGTTGGGGAGACTTGAGTTTTCCTCCTTCCAACTCACTTGTCTCGTGTGCAAGTCCTTCAATAGTGACCCAGTAGGGTTTTCAAGGCAAGAGACATTCAGAGGTAGTTTGCCATTGCCTGACTCTGCATAACAAACCTGCACTTCCTTGGTGGTCTCCCATCCAAATACTGACCAGTGCTGACCCTGTTTAGCTTCCAAGATCCGATGAGATCAGGTTAGCCTGGGCTATCCAGGTCAGGGTTTCTTGGGGTACTCATAACCAGAAATTCCCTTTGTGCTATTTTTGTGGCATGTATCAGATAATAACTTCCCACAGTTTCCAAAACATAAAGACTGATGATGAGGAAAAAAAAATGTATCGAGAAGTTGGGGAAGACGCATGCAGCACATCACACAAATCTCTCTCTGTATATTCGTACAGGTTTTTTTTTTGTCCTCCAAGGCATATGGCAGGAGGATTGTCAAATAGTAGGGCCACTCTGTCTTTGGGTACATGAATGAAAGAGAAGGGGGTGGAGAAATGAAGTGCTTCTGTAGGTCCCAGAGAACCTAGCCTGGGGTTTCTATTTCTGGTAACGTCCTGTTGTCAGTGTTCAGCTGGAGTTCAGAAACAGATTACAAAAGAAGGCAAAGCTATGTGCTTCCTTTGAAAACACTGACCCTGAACATCTTTGAAGTACTTCTATTGCATACACAGTAAAGATAAAACTTGCTGACACAATCAAATGATATTCAAAGAACAATATGAGGGATCTGAAAGAAACAAGAGCCATTCCTGTTTAACATATGAAAAGTGACAGTGTGACTATGTTCAGCCTATGAAAAATGTATCAAACACAGAATGTCATTTGATTATACATTCCAGGCACAATTAACCATCAAGTATGACTTGAAGGTAGGGCCCAAATGTAGTGTAGCGGTACACAAAAAGATGCCTTTTCTATGAAGTAGGTAATATTCTATATTGGTCAGTATATTATGTCTAAAATCTATATGGTGAAAAGCAACAACATATTGCCCATTGGGCAAATGATTTTCTGGGAGATCTCTTTGGAGTACAGAGTTTTTCAGTAAAGGGACAAATGTAGTGTGATTATCCCAGAAAGTACGGGGGGAAGGGAGAGCCTCTTTCACATCAGAAAGTACACAGGGTGCTAGAGACTGCTACAAAGCACAGAAGTTGACACAGTTATAGTTTAAAGGGCTTATAGATAGCGAAAACATGAAGTGTGAATACAAGGTTTGACAATGTAAAAGCAAGGATTGGGTAGAGGAGGGTTAACTTGTATTTAAAAAGGCAAGGTCTGGACACTTGGGCTTTCAGATATTTGTAGCCTATGAACTCAATGCCTGAAAATAAATTGCATGATTTTTACATTAGAAAATTAAGGGAGATGAAGGACCATCCCCAAAGAGTTCAAAATCTAACTGTAATGCTTATAATATAATTGTGAAACATTCTATTTCCATAATCCATTTATGGGTTTCAGGGTTTTATAGGGGGAGCTGAGATTGGTGCAATATTGCAGACATTAAAAGTAGATAATAGTGTGGTCTCCTTTGATCTTGAACTCTGTAAAATCTCTGATGGCAGTTCTTTGCTAACAGAAATGACGGGGTGGGGGCATGTACATCATCAACCAAGGAAACGGGAGGCATTACACCCGGAGGAAGCTTGGCAGTATTCTCCTGAACAGATGAAATGCTATGAGCTGCTGACCCAGCAGCAAGGAAAATAAACCGTTTCAGAAGAGAGGTTATACTAAATGCTTAAAGGGAAAAAAGAACATGGGACACAACTGGTATGCAAATAAGGATACCAATTCAAATTGACTTCTTTTACATGTTGCACATTCTTAGGAGTTCACAGTATCTAAAGCAAAATGTTATACAGAAGCAGAGAGATAATCCACCTGCTTTTTAAAAGTCTGATAGAATATCATTATATATCCCAAGAGCAATTTGGTTTTTATATTATTTCAGACGTGCTGATATTGCGCCTTACCCTAAGGACAAAATACTTTTTGGAGAGCTGTTGGGCACAAAGGTGCTCTGTCCTGCAGCTTACACACAAGAGCTTACTGTGATTTGCTATGGAGACTCTGAAAGCCTGTTGAAGCGAACAGGTATCTCAGCCAAGTTAGGTAAGTGCCATGAATTCCACTGTGCTTCAGGGCAGGTTTGTAGGAGCCCCCTGTATCTTAATACACTGACCTTCATGGATTGTTATAGTGGGCTTTTATAAAATAAAAACTGCAGTAAATTAGAGATAAATGTCAAGTTGCAAATGGCCATATTTAGAGAGGCCAATTGCAGCGATTCTGTAAAGAAAAAATGAAACAGTGATAGAAGCGAGAATCAATTGAGAGCTATGACTTGGCTGGAAGAGAAACCATCTGTCTTTAGAAACATGGTGATGGGTCTATTCAGAGCCAAAATAACAAACCAATAACCAATGTGAAGTAATGCAAACGCTGCATTCAGGATAAAGAACACAAATCAAGTCACGTGCCTTCACATGTTGTAATAATTTACTGAAAGCAAGAGTGGGTCTATGTGTTATGGCTCTTGCGGAGATGCTGCTAAAGATGTCATCCTCTTGTGAGGTTCAGCCCAGAAAATGATCATTTACTATTTAATGCATTGATCAAACTAGCTGCTTCTATTTGTTCCTTCCCTCATGCTTGTGTCCTCCATCCCTTCTGTCAGCAGCAGGGCATACAGTTGCTACTAAAGGTGGCAAAGGAGGGATGAATGAGCAGAAATAGCTACAGCTATCTCATCTCTTGCACCAGCAGCACACTAAAAGGTAAACCCTCATTTTCTGGCAAAGTCATCTACAACAGATGTAATCTCTTTGTTCTGTGAGACTCTATTGACATATTGGGTCAATGCTGGCTGTTGACAGGGGTGAGGATACTGGCTTTGTGAAGCCACTACAGCACATGGTAGGAGTTCCTAAAATATGCTATTGCTGGTGGGTGGCAAACTCATCTCACAGGGATGCCATTTTTGGCAGCATTGGTCCTGCCACATAACATTATAATACATTGCACCCCAATAAGGAGAACATATGAAAAGGGGGGCAATGGGGATCATACTACATGCAGGAATTGGCCAAGTTACAAATCTACCGAATCACTCACTGAAGGTTTATTTATTAATATTTATATCCCTCCTTATTGCCTTAGACTAAAGCTATCCAAGAGAGTAACAAGAAGTTGCATATAACATAAAAGCAGTATAATGGTCCACCAACAAGATCAGAACAACACACAGGATAAAAATGCACAAGATCAAAACACAGCCAGATCTGCAAAAACAGTTTACCTTCTGTAAAATGTCCTTTGAAATAGAACCATTTTAAATGACTCCTGTTGCTGTTGTGTCACACGCAGGGCACTAACAACAGTGCCCAGGAAAATGCTGTGTGTGGTGGGAACACAAATACATTGTTCAATGTATTTGTGGGACTCCCAGTACCCAAGGGAGGAGCCATGTCTCTCTCTCTCTCTCTCTCTCTCTCTCTCTCTCTCTCTCTCGGCATCTTCCTTATACAATGCTTACCCTGCAGTGTTCATACAATGAGACAAGCAGAATTATACTTCCAGTCATAACTTAACCAAACCGCTTTTCTGCTGTTCCTTTTATCGTACTTTTTGATAGAAGTGTGAGTGCAGTTAGTGCAGTTCCACTGCTAGTGAAAGGGAGACCTCAAAGGCTGAAAGAGATATCATAAAGAAGACGACAGCAAAATGGGATCAAGGTAGAGTTGTTTTTTTGTAGCTTGTACTGGTGGTGCTTTGTGAGCATCACAGATTGGGATCAATGAAGCTGAATATAAAGCGTCTGTACCAAAGAGCTAAAAAACTATTGCAGGTGGAAAGCAGCCTGATGAGGGGAAAAATGCAGACTGACATATGTGAAGAGCAGAATACCATATTTCAAGGAAAAGAATGTTCCTGAAGTATTCTAAAGAGTTGGGATTGAAATGGAAATGGCTGCAGGACTTGTTCTCAAAAAGAAACATGGGAATTATACAATGGTGTTGTATCTCTTCCAAAGTGTATGTATTTATTCTGAAAATAAATCCACAGCACCTGGTACCAAAATAGAACAGAACTTTATTAGAACATAGGCAAAGCCTGATCTGAGCCTTGCTAGGCCACAACCAGCCACAGCCAAAAACCAACAACTAGGGTTGCCATTCAACAGCTGGGAGTGGGGGATTGCCTGTTTTTGTAGGCTCCTGCCCACTGCCAGCCAGCTGGCAGTGGGAGGAAACCCCCCCCCCCAGCAATGTTGTATAAAGTACCTACGTCACCTGTAGGGCTGCCAAGTCCAACTTGGGAAATATCTGGGGACTTTGGGGGTGGAGCCAGGAGACTTTGGGGGTGGAGCCAGGAGAAAGGAAGTGACATCATTTTGTGAAGTCACATCCTGTGATGTTGCTTCCACATGCTTCCACATGAACTCATGAAGTTTCCTAATACTGAATCAGGCCATTGGTCCATCAAGGTCAGTATTGACTACTCAGACTGGTAGTGGCTCTCCAGGGTCTCAGGCTGAGATCTTTAATGTCACCTATTACCTGATCCTTTTTTAGCTGAAGAGGCTGATACCTCCTGCATGTCAAGCAGATGCTCTATCACTGAGCAACGGCCCTACTGAATCCTTCCTCATCTCGGCAGAATATGAAGCCCTAAGTGCTACACAAGTGCTAAATATGATTTTCATATCATAAGAACAGGAGAGAAGCCACAGTGGATCGGCCCATCCAGTACAGCCCATCCAGTACAACACTCTGTGTCACAACAGTGGCCAAAAATACCAGGTGCCCTCAGGAGGTCCAGCAGCGGGGCCAGAACTCCAGAAGCCCTCCCACTGTTGCCCCCCAAGCACCAAGAATTCAGAGCATCATTGCCCCAGACAAAGGGTTCCATTTAGACCTTGTGGCTCATAATAGCCACTGATAGACCTCTGCTGGATGGGGACAGAGAGAGAGAGAGAGACAGACAGCCAGCTTTTTCACTTACTCTTGCCCAATTCCCAGGTTTTATTTCTGGCCCTTGTTTCACCCAGCTGTTGTCCATGTAAGTCCCATAACTTCTCCCCCCCCCCCCCAGCATAGGCTTTTTGGTGGCTAAAGAGGACCTTTATCCTCCCCTTTTCACCAGCAGAAAAGCTAGTTGGATCCATCCCTAATTTAAAATACCGGTTACTTGATGTACAAATGCTTTTTAAAATGCAGATTTTTACTGCTGGAGGGGGGGACACGGTTGAAAGAAACAGAAAATTGGCATAAAAATGAGGAATCCCAACTTTTATTTGCAGAAGGGAAATGAGGATTGGGGGGACCCAAGCAGCCACGCCAAGACATTTTAAACAATCCCACTCCCAGACCTTCTACAGGCAACCTCTCCTTGTGATGTTTACCTCTTTGGAAGTGACAGTTTATTCCTTTGACAAAACCACAGTGGACAGACAGACAGCAAAAAGAAAGAGGGGGAGGGGGAGAGACAGAGAAGGAAAAGAGCTCGCAGACCCCAGCTTACCGGAGCAGTTTACTTAGCAGCAACCTTGCACGCAGTAGAAAGAGCTTAGTCCCTCCTTAATCTCTGGGCGGGGCTCTCTAGCTGGCTCAGCTCTTAAAGGGGAAATTTCCCTTTTAAGAAGTTCAAGAGGCTGGCCAGGGCAGGCTCCGAGGTTCCCCTGCTGGCAGCCATTTTGTCCCCCCGGTGGCCAATCTTGGAAAAGCGGGGGAAAGCTTTCAAAATCGGTGTTTCCCCCGCTCTTCCGGGGGACTTGGCAGCCCTAGTCACCTGGAAGTGATGTGAGCACACTGGGGGTGACTCTCTGGTTTTGGGGCAAAACTCTATGGTTTGAGAGTGATTTTACCATAGAGTTTTGCCCAAAAAACCAGAGCATCACCCCAGTATGTCTACATCACTTCCAGTGACATTGGCACATCGGGGGTGATGCTTCTGGCTCCCGGAACATTCCCCCCACCCCGACGGCGTCTCTAATGGACCTGACCAACCCTACCAACAACACAAGTGAAAAGTGAAAATATAGTAAAGGCTTTTTCCTTAAGGGATCATGTTAACATAAGGAAATGTCACCAAAGTCATAACTCCCCATGATACAACAATTTATTTACTTAATTTGCAGCCCAACTTCTTGCTGAGATTAATGGTGGAAAATAATACTTTGGCCACTCCCTAGATATTAGACTACTGGTGTGGCTGTTAGTAATATTATTTAGTGCTGGTTCTTCTTCTTCATCATCATCATCATATCTATAGTAGTTTAGAGTGTTCAAAGTGCTTCATATCTAAGATCCGGCTGGATTCTGAGTTGGCCGCACCTACTGCCTCCCCCCCGGTTCCCCAGGCACCTCGCAAACCATGGGGCACCTGGGGAAGCCAAGCCGATCCAGGGAGGGAAGGCAAACTGCCTCCCTTCCTTGGGTTCCCCAGGTGCCCTGCAGCTGTGGTGCACCTGTGGAAGCTGATCCAGAAACTGCCTTCCTTCCCTCGGGTTCCCCATGCACCCTGCAAGCCGTGGGGCACCTGGGAAGCCGATCCTGGGAGGGAGCTGTGCTGTCAGGGGTGTGGCCTAATATGCTAATGACTTTCTGCTGTTGGGTGGGGCCTAATGAGTTCCTGCTGGGCTTTTTCTACAAAAAGGGTCCTGACAATAGGTAAATGTTATTATCTTGTATTGCATGTGAGAAGCTGAAGTTGAGAGAGGAAATCTGAGGTAAGTTGGACTTGGAAACTTCTTGGATTACAACTCCATCTCTAAGGCTTGGTTCACACCTATATGAAGTAATGAAGAAGTAGAGTGCTGAACCACTTCAGAATATAGGAAGTGGATGACAGATATAAATGTTTCTTTTTTTAAAAAAAAAACCCTGGAAATGTAAAAAAAAATCAGGAAAGCAGGGAGGTTTTTATCCACTCCCAACCTGTGCTTGCTGGGCTGGAAGAAAGCTTTTAAAAACAAGGGAACATTTCAAAATGTGGTCTTTCACGATCCTCCACCTGCAACACGAAGTGTACATTTTATTCAACAACCTCAGGTCTCTGCCACCTCATTCCCCTGCATGTGTGAATCAGGACATGGTTACTTCTCTAAGTGCATGCTAGCACACATATCATTTGTTCTGTCATCACACAACACCTGATGAATCCCAGTTCAACTCTGTGAAATGTCTACACTGAAAAATATTTTGTTTCCTACAATATGAGAATATTTTCCATACTTATTAATGTGGAGAATGCAGTCCCAGTGACACATACCCAGATGCAGCTCTGTCTTTCCCTTTCTCCAGTAGCTCCAAGCAGTACGATCAACAAAGAAAAAACATGTATTTCCCTCAAATTATATTCCTTCCTTACTAAGAAATGTATTTTCGTTCATAAATATAACCTAGTGTTTCATTTGAGACATATTAGTACTTTAAAATGCTACTATGACAGCCCTGTCCACTTCCCTTCCTCAAAGATAAGATTTTCCCTCCTGTTTTCTTTCCCTTCTGTGACTGAGCTGCCCTGGTTATCTGTTTTCTTCTTTCCTGAAGAACTCTGGTCACCCCACCCTGTCACCGTATAATATTTTTGCTGTTTGCTCAGCCCAGGAACCTGAGGGAAAGAATGGGAGCCCCCTGTAACTAATGCAACTTAAATGGCACTCGAAAAGTTTTTATATTCCAAATTAACAACATATTTTATTCAACATAGAGGGGAAAGGTCAGGTGAAATCAGTGGTAAAATTTCTGAGGTAACTCAATATAGATAACTCTGAGGTGAAATCAGTACATGCACAGACTTTAGTTCTTATATTTCAGGCTAATGAGAGTTTCTTAAGCTGTTCAGAGTTACCTAAAATCTTTATGTTGAGACGCTTCTGTTCCAGTGTTTTCCCAAACACTCCAGTATGCTTTCTTTGACTATTCTGACTCTTGTGGTTTCCAGAAGGCTGGTACCCAAACCCCTTCTCTTGAAACACCAGTACTCACCCTGAGTTTTTAACTGACTCTTAAAGTTTCTACAGGCAGTTTCTAACCACACCAGACCAGGGATCTCTGCACTCTTCGGAGCTAACTTCCTGTTTGACTGGGTAGGGAATTTTCTGATCTTTCTAGAAGATTTATCCCCTTTCCTTCACTCGAATGAGAGTCTTCACCTATTTTCCAGACTTCCTTGTCAACTTTCTCCCCCTTATCCTGTCTGTGTTAAACTGCTCTCAGCTAAGGCTGAAATGAGACTCCACTGATTCAAGGCAGAAATCTGACTCAATCTCTCCCTGGCATGCAGCTCTCAAGACTTTCTCTGCTCAGCTGATGCTAACCAATTAGATTGCTTGGAGCAGCCTGTCACTCAAGGCTCCCTGTTTCTGTGACAAATTAAACCTTCACAGCCCTTCAGCTCTTCCAAGCTTTTAAACATACAGTCACAGCTACTTTTAGACAGTTAATTTTAAATAAGCATTTTCTTGTCATAAGAGGCAGTAAATGGTGGGGTTTTTTTCATGGTGTTGCTTTACCCCATGCAGTGCAGACAAATTAATATTGAATTGATTTTGACTAAATTGAGGTAGCATACATAACTCTACATTTTATTTTATTTTTTAAAAATGAATTATTTTCTGCAGAATTACCCTTTTACTTTTATGTGGAAGCCCAGTACAAATTCATTTTACTTATCAAAAACTTTATGTAGTTGGACTGGTTTCTGTTTCAGACCGCCTTCTTAGTAGAAACTGCTTTGATCTGCAAAGATTTGTTTGTTAGCTTGACTATAAATTGCTGTTAACTATACTATGGCCAGAAACTTAAATATGAAGTATGTCAGCTTTGTATGTCTAATGCTGATAACTGTTCTCTGGTTTATCCAGAAAATCAAATGCTTGAATATGTGATTTCATTATGCGATAGAGTATATTTTGTGTAAACTGTCTGTTGCTTTCTAGTTGACAGTGCTGTCCCTACAGAGCATGAAGATCAGGTGAGAATTTATTTATTCCGTGGGTAGCCTGGGCTAGCTTGATCTTGTCAGATCTCAGAAGCTAAGCAGGATTGGCTTTGGCTAGTATTTGGATGGGAGATCACCAAGGGCCTCTACACAGAGGCAGACCCCACCTGTGGGGTCACCATAAGTCACCAAGTGTCTTGGTGGCAAAAAGAAGAAGAAGGATATTTCTAATCGCCTTCCCAAAATCTTGCCTGAGATAGCTAACAAGTATCAAATAAGAACTGATACAGCTAATTTAAAACAGTTCAGAAAATACCGGACAATAAAATCAACAGCAATAAAAACAATAACCAATATAATCAGATGCATAAAAAGTATTCATAAGCGATGGGCAGGCTATGAGGTTTGGGGTTAGGGTTGCCAACTCTGGGTTAGGAAATTCCTGGATATTTGAGGTTCAGCCAAGGGAAAGTAGGGTTGGTGGGAGGGACCTCGGGGAGTATAATTTCATAGAGTTCCCTTAGATGGGGCCATGCGTTCAGGTTCAGGCAGGCTCCTGGGGCAATAAGTGTAGTCGAAACACAGTCTGGGTTCAAAGCACAGTTATCCAAAACCAGAAGAGCAAATCTGAAGAGAACAAGCCATGTTACAGTCCAGAAGATGAAGCACACAGAGGCTGATGGCTGCAGGGCCTCTGCTCCAGCTTCAGATCCCAGGCTGAAGGACTGAGGGTACGGTGTGCTAACTTCAGCTGGAGACTCCCACTCTGCTCCTGATGGAGTCTCCACCTTGTCTGGTGGGTCTTCCTGCAACATTTGAGGGCTGGAGCTATCTGCCTCCATCTTTACCTCATCCAAGGAGGCATTGGCAGGCAGACCCATGACACCATGCTAGGGTAGTTTTCTGACCCTCATCTGTAAGGAGAAAACTGGACAATTTTTTGAATGATACACTCACATAACATATTAAGAGGGAGGACAAATGCCTTTCCCTCAAATACCAGATTTCACATTCCAATAAAATTGCAAATCAGCCTTCTAGTATGGCCAAGGGAAAAGAATTTAACTAAGCGAACATAAATGCTCTTCTATAATGAAGGATCATTAAGGTCAAATCTGCATCTGACTTTCCCGCTGGAATCATTCTAGTTTCAAAAAACCCCATCTATACCTGCTTCTAGTTTCAAAGCATACTTGTTTTAGTTTAAAAACGCAGGTTTCAAATTTCATGCCCTGGGTCTGATGAGCACTAAGGTCAAATCTACATCTGACTTTCCCACTGGAATCATTCTAGTTTCAAAGCCACCCCCCCCCCCCCCGTCTATACCTGTTTCTAGTTTCAGACCATACTTGTTCTAGTTTAAAAATTACTGTTTATATTCGTTAATTGCCCTCCTGTGGTCAAGCTAGCATTCTACTGCTTTAAACAGATCCTGTTGCTTGTACTCTTCAGACCCAGGGAGTGAAATTTGAAACCAGCGTGAAATGAGTGTAGGAAAAGACAGCAGTCAAACTACTTCAGAGGGGAGGTGTAAATTGGGCCTAAGCAACAGGATCTGTTTAAAGTAGTATAATGCTAGCTTGACCACAGGAGGGCAATTAACGAATGTAAACAGTAATTTTTAAACTAAAACAAGTATGCTTTGAAACTAGAAGCAGGTATAGATGGGTTTTTTTGAAACTAGAATGATTCCAGCGCGAAAGTCAGATGTAGATTTGACCTTAATGATCCTTCATTATAGAAGAGCATTTATGTTCACTTAGTTAAATTCTTTTCCCTTGGCCATACTAGAAGGCTGATTTGCAATTTTATTGGAATGTGAAATCTGGTATTTGAGGAAAAGGCATTTGTCCTCCCTCTTAATACGTTATGTGAGTGTATCATTCAAAAAATTGTCCAGTTTTCTCCTTACAGATGAGGGTCAGAAAACTACCCTAGCAGTCTCTAAATATTTAGCTGCATTGATTACTTGTAAGAGGATTGAATCAAAAGAACAGTATGGTAAGTGTCATAGAGTCTGGTTACGTGTATCAAAATATTTATATTTTCAAATAGATCTATGTGGATGTTAAGATAGTGGATGATGAGTATGTATGATGCCTCAAATGTAGTGGAAGACAAAAATATTTCACTGTGAAAACACTTCAGACTCAGTAACCAATCCTCTTACCATCATAAATTATTTCAGCATCTCTACTTACCCTATTAACAGCTTGGACTGTCATAAATAGTCATAAAAAGTGGTGTTTGGAGCCAAGGCAAAGAAATGGAAATAGATCTTGGGTAATATATCAAGTAGCCAGAGAGCTGCTGCTTGCCAGGGGACACTGTTCAGTCAGAAGCGAAGTTTCTCCAGCTGCTCAACCTCACCCCCTTAACTGCTCAGTCCTCAAAAGAAGCTGCTCTCTGGGGCTGTTTGTTCTGTTGCTGCTTGCCAGGGGAGACTGTTCCATCAGGAGCTGAGTCCATCCAGCTGTTCAACCTCACCCCCTTGACTGCTCAGACTTGAAAAGGAGCTGCTTTTGGCAGCTTTGTACTGCTGCTTGCCAGATGTAGGCCTGTGGCCCATAGCCATGGGGGGAGGGCTCTTGGGAAGATACCCCCTCCCAAATTTGCCCTGCCCCTCCTGGTCCCCTCCCAGTCCCTCCCTGCTCCTGGGAGCCTGGGGTGACTGGCTTGTGCCATCTCCAGCAGCCTTCCAGGCAGTCAGCTAGGCATCACACAGATCCTGGAGGCTGGCTGAGCACGCCCCCTCCTGCCACACACTGCTGTCACCATGCTCCTCGCTTCCTTGTCCATCTGAATGGAGGGAGGTGTCTAGTGGGGTGCCACAGGGCTCAGTTCTGGGCCCAGTACATTTAAATAATTTTATAAATGATCTGGATGATGGTATGGAGGGGCTACTCATTAAATTTGCAGATGACACTGAATTGGGAGAAGCAGCAAACACACCAGAAGATAAGAGAGAGAATTCAATGAGATCGGAACATGCTGGAAAAGTGGGCAGATGTGAACAAGATGCAATTTAACAAGGATAAGTGCAGAGTTCTACATCTGGGTACCAAAAATTAAGAACACACATACTGGATGGGGGGGGGGCACACTTCTGAGTAGCAGTGTGTGTGAACAGGATCTTGGGGTACGGGTAGACTGAAAGTTAAATATGAGCAGCCAGTGTGATGTGGTGATAAAAAAGGTTAATGCAATCATGGAGTGTATCAACAGACGCATAACACCCAAATCACAATATATCATAGTCCCACTGTACACTGCATTGGTCAGGCCGCATCTGGAGTATTGTGTGCAGTTCTGGAGGCCGTACTTCAAAAAGGATGTGGATAGAATGGAGTGGGTACAGAGGAGAGCAACGAGGATGATCCGGGGCCTGGAGACCAAGCCCTATGAGGAAAGGTTGAGGGACTTGGGAATGTTTAGTCTGGAGAAGAGGAGGTTGAGGGGGGACATGATTGCTCTCTTTAAATATTTAAAGGGTTGTCGCTTAGAGGAGGGAAGGGAACCATTCCAGTTGGCAGTAGAGGATAGGACTCAAAATAATGGGTTTAAATTAAGGGCGGGAAGGTACTGGCTGGATATGGACCAGCATATGGATAAAGTGGGTCACCGCTGCTGTTGCTTTTAGATCTGACTGCAGTGTTCCACATGGTCGACTATGACCTACTGACCCACTGCCTTACTGACAGTGGGATACAGGGGACTGCCTTACAGTGACTTTCTTCTTTTCTCCATGGTCAGGGACAGAGGGTGGCACTAGGGGAGAGGATGTCCCTGCAATACCTCCTGGATTGTGGGGTACCACAGGGGTCAATCCTCTCTCTGATGTCATTTAACATCTATATGTGTCCCCTCACCCAATTGATCCAGGAATTTAGGCTGCGCTGTCATCAATATGCCAATGACACCCAGCTCTATCTGTTGATGGATGTTTGGTGGGACTCCAGATATCTTGGGCCAGGCACTGGTGGCCGTGGCTGGATGGTTGCAGCAGAGTCAGCTGAAGTTGAATCCAATGAAGACAGAGGTCCTGTACTTGTGTTGTGGGGGCTGGGATTGGGAATTAGGCTCCCAGTCTTTGGTGGGCTGCCATTGGTGCCAGTGCCAGAAGTAAGGGGTCTTGGGGTGATGCTGGATTCCTCACTTACCATGGGGGCCCAGGTCACCTCGGCTGCCAGATCGGCCTTTTATTATCTTCATCAAGTCAGACAACTAGCTCCCTATCTTGCCCCCTGGGACTAAGCTACAGTGATCCATGCAATGGTCACTTCCAGGCTAAACTACTGTAACTTGCTCTACTCACGGTTACCCTTGAGCCTGATCCGGAAATTGAAGCTAGTGCAGAATGCAGCAGCATTCCTATTGATGGTGACGCCTGTGCGGGCACACATTATACCAGTGCTGCACCAACTGCACTGGCTGCCGAATGGATACTGGATTCAGTTCAAGGTTATGTTTTGACCTTTAAAAACCTTTAAAGCAGCCTGGGACCATCATACCTGCAGGACTGCCTCTCCCCCTTTGAGCCCTGGAGAGTTTTACACTTTTCTGATCAACATCTCCTGGTGGTCCCTGGCTTGAAGGATGTCCACTTAGTCTCAACTAGGGCGAGGGCTTTTTCAGCCCTCGCCCTGGCCTGGTGGAACATGCTCTCATTTGAGATCAGGGTCCAGCGGGATCTAGCATAATTCTGCAAGGCCTGTAAAATGGAGCTGTTCCGCCAGACTTTTGGTTGCGGCAGCAGGTGTTCAATCCATTCAGGGGGCTCTGTCCTGTCCACAGCACCGTTTATGACTTTTTTTCCCAGTGTCCTACTGTTTTGGATACTATCCAGACACTGACGTTTCCTAGAGTAATAAGGCATGGGTTTGGTTTGATCTGCTATTGCTATGTATTGTTTTACTGTTTTTATTGCTTGTTAATTTTATGTTGTGAGCCACCTTGAGCCCATTTTTTGGGGGGCGGAGGGCAGGGTATAAATTTAATAAATAAAATAATTTAAATAATATTAGGGGGGAAATTTCCAGAAAGAATTTGTTTGTTTGTTTGTTATATTTATACCCCACCCTCCTTGCGAACGGGCTCAAGGTGGCTCTAGGGCAGCAAAGATGATGGAACAGTGGAATCAGCTGCCTAGGAAAGTGGGGTGTGAGTGTGACGGTCTTTAAGCAGTGTCTGGACAAACACTTGTCAGGGATACTCTAGGCGGATCCTGCATTGATTATAATATGTGTTTAAGTTCTGTTTTGCATTAACAACAGTTACACACGACACAAAAGGATCTATCTGAACACCAATAGATGGTGATTAACTCCGGCCCAACGATCTGTTCCAGAGACAGGAATCTTTGATACATGACTGAAGTTCATCCTCCCAGGCTCAACTGAAGAAGCCAATCTATGTATACATTTCTATTAAAGTGTAAACAAACTTTCTCAACTGCAACAATGTGCTATTTCACATACTCCCAATGTGCACATCTCTGTTTGTATTTATATCCAAACTTACCACTTTTTCACCAAAGGTATTAGTGAAGACCGTCTTTATCGCTAATCTGGGAAACACTGGCATTGGTAAGAGTTTGTATAATGTTTCCTTCTTGAAAGGCCAAATCAATGTTACATTTTTCAAATCTGAACAGCATGATAAAGCACCGTGTTGTATTTTTGTTCATAATCAACACATTGCTAATGGTTTACACAAGTTGCTTGCTTTTACAGATATTGGCTGAAATCCTAAAAGCATTTGCATGATGGACATTTCAGAAACATTTATTACCAGGAATTTGAGAATATGTGAATTTCTGAAACTCCCTCTCAGCTATCCTGACCTTTCATGTCATTTTTTCCCTGTTAGACAGCTGCACAGTATGATAATCTTTACAAACCCGCCACTTCTACAGTTTCCGACAGAAACAATTTGAAGGGACTTTTGTAGATAAACCCTAATGCTTCTCAGTTTGCCTAACTGGCAAAGAATCATCCTGGAAAATGCACAAGAAATGCAGATGAACAGGAAGAAACTGCTTTGGATAATTTGATTCCTGCTTTATCCCTTGTTTGTGGGATGTAGATCTGCAGGGTTCTTCTAGGCCTAGTCTGCTGCCAGTTCCCCACACGACTGCAGAAGCAAGATACCCCTTTTCCAGATGGTGACAGAAAGGGACCCTCCGACAATAACTGTCTAGTAGTTTCAAATCAATATGTAAAATTTCACCTGTTTTTATCTCCTCCTCACATACTGAGCCTCTCTTCTCCTTGTCCCAGTTAACTGCAGGGAACTTAATGTGTACACCCCTCCCTTGTACTGTCTTATACTGCTAATATAAGAATATCTACTTTGACCAGCTGTGGCTTTCCAGAGACTCAGGGCCAAACTACATGAGTCTTTTAAAAAGCACTGGGTCCAGACTTACTTTTCCTGCAGCCCCACAGCAGCTGCTGTCATTCAAAAAGTCTGTGCTGGACTTGAGACCAAGGCACTGAGGAAGAAGGGCTTCTGTCCCACCCTGTGCCATTTGCCCAGGCCAAAATAGCTTTCGGAGAGAGTTGGTTGCCCCATTTTGGAGCCACATGTAAACAGACTACATCTCAGGAAGAGAACTATCTTCTTAACATCTGTTACTGGAGTTCCTTTAATTGGAGGTGCCAGAGACTGAGTTCAGGGTCATCTTCAAGTGGAATATGTATCTTACCACTGCACCACAAAACCTTGCTTTTGGGAGATAAGTTAGGCACTTTGGCTAGCCCTAAAGGGTAGAAGAACAATTTGTTATGAGATATTCTGAACCCTCTCTACCTCTTAGGGCATAGCTACATGATAAGCCCAACACATGTTGGGTCATGGGTATATGACTCAACCCACAGATATACGTTGGGAGAACTTACCTTAAAAAGAGTTTGTTTGCTCAGTACAAAGGGGGGGGGGGGAGCAGGAAAGAAGCTTATGCTTTTCCTTCCAGCCTGCTTTCGGCAGCAGAAATGCTTGGGGAGGGGCTTTTCATCAATTTTCTCTGACTCCATGGGTCCTTCCTATGTAAATCCCCTCCCCAATGTATGTCCGAATTCAGATCTAGTCATACAACCGTGGGGCATATCATGTTGTTTGGTTCTTAGTGTTCACTGCTTTTCAGTTTCTGTTGTCATTCAAAGCCCTCATTTTTGTCAGAAAATCCGGCTGGGTAGAAATGCCAATGGCTGGTTTAAGGATTTTTGTTGTTTTAAGTGGATTAAAATTATGCTGCCCCACTAAATCTTTAATGAAAGTCATTACTCCAAGACACTGACATAATTTACATCATTACATTTACATACTTGCAGGGGTCATTTCGTAGAAAAAGAGGCACAGGAGCTGATTAGCATAACTCATTAGCATAACTTATTTGCATATGCTACACCATCTGACATCACCGGAAGTATGTCAAAAGGCTAGAAAGAAAGAAAGAAAGAAAGAAAGAAAGAAAGAAAGAAAGAAAGAAAGAAAGAAAGAAGAGAGAGAGAGAGCTGGCAGAGAGGGGACAGCTACCAATCCAAGCCTCAGAAATACTATTCTGGGAGGATAGCTTCCATGGTGGCTGAAGCCTTCAGAAGGCTGGTCAGAGGAACAAGGACCTTTCCAGGGGATGGGGTCATTTTGCTGCAGCCATGACACAAGCAGGCATTCCCGGGGGGGGGGGTGGCACCAACTCCCAGAGCTGCGCTCCCCCGAGCTCCTGCTCGAAATTACCCCTGCATACTTGTGTTGTTTGCCTCTGTATTTGAGTTGGAGCTAAGAGTGCTTCCCTTATCATACATCAACATGGGAAGATCAATAATGTATATCCTTTCAGCTACTAGTGTTATGTAGCTATTTTTCAGAGGCTGAAGGCAGGACATGGTATTTGAAATCCTCATATATTTGGTATTCTCCTCACCCTAACACAACATGATTCTGAGAAGGTATCCTGCTATAACAGGGGCCCATGACAGAATGAAGACAGAATCACCATGTTACGATCTTAACATTCTGCAATCAGGCCTGTAGCCACAGTGGGGCATTTCAGGGCAGTGCCCCCTCACTCATGGACCATGCCCCACAAGCCCTGCTTTGGGAGTTGATCCGGCAGGTAAGGAATGACCCTTCTCTTCTTCACCTGTCTGCCAATGGGACCTCTCTCTCTCCCCCCCTCCCCTGCTCCTCCACCCCACCAGATTTCCCAACACCCCACCACCCAAAATTTTCTGGCTACGCCCGTCTGCAGTTGCAATCTACTGTATGTTGATGATACTACTAAACCAATGTTTGGGGAACTGCACACAATGTCTCTCAGATGTTCAAGTCATTCATTCCAGTCCATTTTTTATTCCTAAAGTACATTTTTAAGGATCATATTTACCACATTCCTATGAATGAAACACTATCTATATATGCTGAAGAAGACTTAAAATTGTCACCGACTTGCTGGCTTAGTTAGGAGGATCCCCTCCTTCTTTCCCTTTATTTGCTCTACTTGATCAGAATTATCTCCTCAGTCCTTTTAAAATTACTTCCCTCTCAATACCCCCCCTTCTTAGTCATTGCTTTACAGTTCTGCCCCCAGTGTAGCTCCTTGTGTTATTATTTGCATATTATACTCCAGTGGCATGGAGTGATTCATCTATGTTAGTGTCCTGATGCTTTTTAATAAACAGGACTTGACTCTGTGTGATATCAAATTTCCCCCAGATATAATATCATGTAAAAATGAATGGAATATATTTCAAGATTATGTGAGTTATATAAAATCTCAAAGGTTTTAAAATGGTACACTACTGTCTAGCAGTTTCACCATGGAAAATGCTGCTCTTCACGAATGAACAATTCTTGTAAAATAATATATAGTTTGTACATGTTCATAGTTGTTTTATGCTTTTAGTGTTCTTGAGCAATAATAAAAATCATTATGTCAAATTTCAAATTCTCAATGTTCTTCATGTAATATTCTTATTCTTTAAAAAAGGCATATAAGATAGGTTGGTAATTACAGCTTGCATTGTGAAATACCTACACATTTCTGCCAATCAGCTGGTTGGTGAAGGGACTTACCTGCAGTAAAAAAAAAAAAAAGGCCCAGGCCTCATTGCCAGCATCACACAGGAAGTAACATCACACCAGTGATGTCATGGACCAGTCAAGCCCAGCAGAGCTGAAGACTCCTCTGAGAAAGAGTCAGCCAGCAGACCTGATCCTAACCCACAGCCAGTGACAGAAATGTTGCAAGAGAAGGCAGTATCTGGGGGGCCAGACATGATCCTCAGTCAGAAACCAGCACACTTGCTCCTCAAACCCCCAACCCTGAGCTGACAACACAGAGCCAGTTGCCGGTCAGGTCACACACACACCCCATTACCAGAGCCTCGGGAATACCGTAGGAGGAGGAGGAGGAAAGACTTGCAAGACAGAAGGTGTACTGCTCGCCAGGCAGCAGAGCACCAGTCCAGCACCAGCAGTGAGGATGAGGGCTTGCAGGTGCAGAACTGAGGCAGCTGGCATGTGCATGACGCAATACAAGCTGCTGAATAGTATGATGTTTAAAAGCAACAGAGAAGAGAGTGCAGAAGAAACTTGTCTGATAGTTACTGACCTTGCTACCTCTACTCTGGATTATCCTCTACATCTCTGACTCTGCCCTGTAACTTTGTATTCTTGCTCTCAGACTGCCCTTCAGATTTGTAGCTGTGAATGTTGTCTACTTTGTGCCTGAACCTTAGAACTGGATTTTGACGGCTGGCTCTGGAATTGATGTATCAACACTGACAACTGAAAACTGCATCTGTGTGCCTGCTCAGAGGTCTTTGGCTAGCAGGGCAAGACATATCCAGATAGGGGTTGCAGGTCCCCTCAAAGTCCCCAGCGGGGGATTTGGGGGGGGGCTTACTGGAGATGGAGGGGAGTCCCTAACGTGATGTCACACAGAAGTGATATCATCATGTTGGGGAGCAGCACCGCCCCCCTCTCCCCAGCAGCGTTTAAAGGCATCCTTTAAATGCTGCTGGGGAGAGGTGGGGGGAGGCCACATGCACAAGCATTCCAAGCCCCAGATTCGGGGTTTAGAGTGCAGATGCGCGGCCCTTGCCACTTCCCAGCAGCATTTAAAGACATCCTTTAAATGCTGTTGGGAAGAGGTGGGAGGAGGCCATGCTTGCCTGCATTCCAAGTCCCGAATTTGAAGCTTAGAGTGCAGGCACGCAGCCCCTGCCTCTCCCCAGCAGCGTTTAAAGAAAGTCTTTAAACACTGTTAGGAAGAGGTGGGAAGGAGGCTAGGTGGTCACTCTTTGGGGTGGGGCTTCCCCTGCCAACTGGTTGGCAGGAGGAAAGGAACCCCTCAAAATTGGGCAACCCCACCAAACCAGGGGGTCTGGCAACCCTAGATCCAGGCAAGGGTCTGGTATTTGGGCAAAAACCTCTATGGTAGAAGTTGGTTTTACCATATAATTTTTGCCCAAATACCAGAGTGTTGCAGCATGATGGTATCACTTCCTTTGCAATGCCAAATGATGATGCCTGGTCCTTCCTCTTTCTCCAGGTTAGTCCCCCCAGCCTTCGCCAGTTGCCAGGAGGGACCTGACAACCTTAATTTCTGGATACCACTAAAAAACTCCACCTTCCCAGTCTGAAGCATCCTAATGTCATATATTGCTTGTTTCATCTGTAGACATGTTCAAAGTTTCCACTGTAAATCCTCCTCTCACTTCTGCTTCAAGAGTATAAAATGGGGAAATCAAACAATTCCCACATTGTGTCCCATCATGGTTGGACTTGCTCTGTGATATAAAGCCAGATGTCCTGATCAGATAGAACTTAAGGTCTGAAGTTTGTAGTAGGAAAGTATAAATATCCCTTCACAGACTTTTTAATGCTCAGAGTGTCTAGGACTGCATGTGTACAAAATTTCAGCCATCCTTTTGCTGTGAAAGTACCTGAACAATTTAATACCCTTATCAGTGAGGTCAAGTATAATACATATTTATAATTAACACATTTAATTTGGAAATCTAAATCTGAGAACAAGTTAACTGTGTTGCTGAAAGATGGATTTATTTATTTTGTTAATATATTTCATTGATTTCAGCAGCATACATTTGGAGGACTTTTCAAGCAACAACACAAACACAGATTTTGAGAGAGAAATGGGATTGCATATATTTACTTCTGGCAAATTTGCATTTCAAAATTTGGCTGCAAAATTCCTGTGGAAGATGCATAATAGCCTGAATTTATATAGAAAAAGCACATAGTAAAATCCCCTGCTTCAAGGAGGTGCAAATTGCATGCTGCCATCTCCATCTAAAAATAAATGGTGTGAAATATGTCTTCCATTTTCTTTTAAATTGGATAATCCCTTATCTCTTATATGACCAAGCCATTCTTTTTCCTCAGGGGAAAAGACAACAAACTGAAAACTAAGACTTAAAGCAAAATGTGTGTGGACTTGGAATAGCAAATGCCATATTTTTTTCCAGTTCTATGAGCTTTGATTTAGAATTTCTAATACATGAATGATTATAGTGTCAACTGTTAAATAAATTCACAGTATAAATAGGGTGTAAATATGACTAATGCAACTCAATGGGTTAATGCAACCCAAAACTTTAATGGAAAAGGCATACAGATCACATTTTCACTTGCTAATCAGTGAGAAAACTTGCGCTGCTATTAACTAAAGAGGACTGTAGTGCAATATAAACAGTGTTTTAAAATACAGAGATATCTATTAATTATGTCTACGTTTATACTGGTATTATCGTACAGAATTTGAACCTCTAGCTGTGTGCACACAGTTTCAACTAATAGCACCAGTCTGTATGTGACATGCATCATCTATATAATATGTGTGTGTGTGTTTTGTCCTGTACTAAATTTTTTATTATGAGATACAGCTTAGGTTTGCATGAGGGTTGCCAGGTCCAGCTAGAGCCTGGGTGGGGTAGGGAAACAGGGTGGTGGTGGCTGGCAGCAATCCTTCTTTAGGAACAACTGGAAACTCCTAGAGAGCTAGGCTATTCCTAGAGAGAACTGATGTCACTTCTGAGTTTTCCTGGAAGTGACATTATCCCATCACTAAGGGCAATTTTAATTTCCCCCCCTTTCTCCTGCTGGCTGCTGGGATGCTGGTAAGCACACAGCAAGCCTAGTTCTGATTACTGTGGATCCATCAATTTTACATGACAAAAAGAAATTTTACATGATGAAGGGACCTGATAATTATTGTAGTTATCTCCCCAGTGGAACTTTAGTGTCAGGAAATGGTTATGGTTGGGTGCCCATGAGGAACTGGAAGAGGTCGTTGTGTGTTTGTGTGAAAATGAAGGGAGAGGGGTAAGTGTGTGTTTGTGTGAAAAGTAGGTACTGTTTTGATTCTGCAAGAAAAGAGAGAAGCAGACAGTGTTATGAGTTGGCTGAAGTATGAACACAGGCGCAGGATCTCTCTCCCTTTCTCCTAGGGATCTGATGTCCTGTCGTAGTGCCTCCTTGCCGCTACCTCCGCTCTACTAATTTTTCTGTACATAAAGCAAATACTATAAAAATGCCAGAAGTCTCCAATGCTTGTACTTCCAAAGGAAGCCAATGAACCTTACCAGTAAGAAAAGTCAGTCCATTGAACACTGCTTTTTAAATATATATATATATTTCTTTTTGGGGGTAAGTAGTAAGTTTCTTTGAGCACATTTATACAAAGGTTCCCATCCACCATTGTTCCTAATGCATTTTGGGTATGATCTTTCAGAAAAGCGGAAACTAAAGCAAGTTTGGAGAAATGTCCAGTGAAGATGGAGAAACCTGAAGGGGAATGATGGCACGTCATAGGGAAGTGCCCAAAAGAATGGTGGCCGTTTGGGGGAATGGCTGTGGAATGAGCTGGTATGTTATTTGCTATTTCAGGAGGAAAACAAGAACACTTTGGAGGGCCATTTTTTTTTTAGCTTAGAAGCAAGATATTAAAATAAAATATTATTATTAAAATTAGATTAAAATCAAACCAACAGAATCTATTTAGGAAGCAATACAGGTGGTATTTAAATAAATTAAGTAATTTCAGTCCCTCTTATATTTCATATTGTTTCAGCTGGCATGCTAAATGTCTACTAAAATATATAGCAGACACAGCAGCCTTTCTCTCTCTTTTTTGCAACAGGTTTTTGGAATTTCTAATAAATATTATGTGAACTGCTAAGAAACCTGTCTCTAACTACCATAAAGAAGCCTGCCAAAACCCCTTGAAAACTTTACCTGTTAGAGATGCTCTCTATGAAATGACTGGATTGAATTATTCTGGAGGCCCTGGAGGAATCTGAAAGTTGTTGATTAGAGTACAGGCTCAACTATGGGATATTATTATCCCTAGCAAAAGTTTCACTGCACTTTTCCAACTGCTAATCTATGAGTGAGAAGTCACATAACCTTTCATCTACATGGAAATGTATTCAGGAACAGAGCAGTAATGGACTTTTGTATTGCTATGCATTTTCTAGTGCCATGCACATTATTTCTCATACAAAAGGACTTCCATGCCATGAAAAAAGAGATTCGCTGCAGATGCTTTATTCTTCTTTTGCATGTGTCAACTAGATTTCAAGCTTTCCAACAAATTACTAACAATTATAGTTAAGCTGGCATTTCTTCTGAACACAGCAGCCTTTAAATTCTGTAAATCTAGTAGAGAAGGTGCCATTTATTTCTGCCGTCATAAATGTCTTTTGTATTGTCCATCCAGAACAAAGCCAGTGAATACCTTAACTAAGCCAAGTGTCAGAAATAGTGTCTAAATAAACCAAATTTAAATGTTCTCAGAGCAAATTGGTCATATTTCAGATCATAGTGTTTAGATTATAAAAATAACTGTCACAAATTATTTTTTCCCTCTATTATTTTAAACAGGTTAACTGTTTTTCTAAAATTGCATTTGTTTGCAAGGCCATGCAAACAAAAGGTACACTGTGCATGTATTTTTCCTCATCACACAGATTCCTACATTAAAAGTCTGCATTAGCTAATTCTCATTATTATTGGTGAACAAGCATAATATGGGTCCTAAGACCTACTTATGGATGGGTTTTACATGGCCATTGGACTATAGTGGGTTCTATTGGGAGACATGTTCTGAGCTTGTACTGGGTACATATTTCTATATCTGCTACTGGACGGCTGCCCAGATACTGCCCCACATAACCTGGCGGAGGGTCTGGAAGTTGTGGTGGGATAGTTAGAACAGAGCAGGCTGAAGCTGAATCCAATGAAGATGGAGGTTCTATGGCTGGAGAGAGGCATGTCGGGGCTGGGGCATAGACTTCCCACTCTTGATGGGGTGCCATTGATACCAGTGCAGACTGTCAAGAGTTTGGGCATGGTCCTGGATGCCTCCTTAACTATGGAGGCCCAGGTCACGAATACTGCCAGACTGGCATTTTTCCATCTATGCCAAGCGCAACAATTAGCCCCTTTCGTGTCGATCCCTGACCTAGCCACAGTAATCCATGTGACAGACATCTCCAGACTAGACTACTGTAACTAGGGTTGCCAAGTCCTTCTGACTTACCGGCGGGGGGGGGAGTCCTCCTGGGGCCAGGAGCTCCCCCGGCGCGCACACTTGCGTGCACGTCACAATGACATCATCACGTTAGGGGCATTGCCAGGGCGAAGTGCTCTGGCAATCGCCCCAAAACTATGGTACCATAGAGTTTTAGGGCGATTGCTAGAGCGTCATCCCGGCAATGTCCCCAACATAATGACGTCACTTCCGGGTGATGTCATTATGCTGGGGAAGTCGTCCTGACTGGACGACTTTGGGGGTGGGGTTCCCCCCGCCGGCCAAATGCTGGCTGGCGGATCAGGAACCCCTGTAGCAGGGGATCCCCCGCCCCCTGGGCTGACTTGGCAGCCCTAACTGTAACTCACTCTATGCTGGCCTTCTCTTGAGACTGATCTGGAAACTCCAGCTGATTCAGAATGCGGCAACACAAGTCCTGATGGGAATGCCATGAACGGCCCATATACAGTCCAGTGGAGTACCGAGTCAGATTCAAAATGCTGGTCACCTATAAGGCTTTGAGTGGTCAGGGACCAGTATATCTTTGGGATTGTCTTCTCTGGTATATCCCTGGGAGAGCATTACACTCTGCTGAGAGTAATCTGCTGGTGATCCCTGGCCCCAAAGACATCCGGCTGTCCTCAACCAGGGCCAGGGCCTTCTTGGCCCTGGCTCCAACCTGGTGGAACTCTCTGCCAACTTCCATCAGGGCCCTGCAGGACTTAATGCAATTCTACAGGGCCTGTAAGGCAGAGATGTTCTGCCAGGGTTTTGGTTGAGGACAGCAACAGTTTCCATCATAGCTGGCACCCTCGTCTTTTCTTTTCTTTCTTTTTTCCATCTTGCCTGCTTCGGCCTCCTCCTTAACCTGCCCACGAGATGGAAGAACAGTCCAGAGCAAGTTTTAGATTAAATTCTCTGGTTTTAGATTAAACTCTGAAGACTGTGAAACTTTGGGATTAATTGATTGCTGATTTTAAACTGTATTTTTGTATGTTAATTTATTGCCCAGAGCCTTGTGTACTCAGGGATGGGGCAATTCAGAAATCTAATAAATAATAGTAATAGTAATAATAATGTATTTAATAGAAATTATATGTTGGTGGACATCCATGGAATGATTCTGTCATCATGGCTTTCCTGCCACTGTTGTATTATGACTGGCATGTTCCACACATGGTCAGGGGCGTAGACTTTTTAATTTTCTGGGGGGGGCTCTTGTGCGCGCGCGCCGGGACGATGTTGCTGCTGCCGCTGCAGTTCACCCAGGCGCTCCTCCACTGTCTCCCACAAGCAGGCCGGCCGTGCAGCCCCAGCCTCAGGGAGGGCCGCCCCCGGAGCCTCTGGGGGAAGAAGGCAGCGCCGGAGGGCCAGAGGAGCGCGGCCTGGGTTGGAAGCCCGGCAAGGAGAGCAGGGAGCCGCCGCTGGCAGGCCTCTCCTGCACTCTGGAAACCTTGGCGGCCGCCCCGGAGGCGAGGCAAAGCGAGCGAGATCCGGGTGCCTACCTGGCTGCCGTGGGCTCCCCACGCTGGGCACGCTTCAGCCCAGGGGCCAGTGCGGCAAGTCCCAGCAGCCCCTGGAAGCTGTTGCCCCCGTGCCCTCCCCCTCCCTGGGGGAGAAGAGGAAGCCCCGCCCCTTCGCTCCCAGGGGTATTCTTTACAACCCCCCCGCCACGCTTGGGATCTGTGGAGCCCGCCCGCAGCTGCCGCCTCCAGGGAGGGGAGCCCTGCACAGAGGGAGAGAGGGTACAGGGTAGCTGGGGGGGGGAAATCAGTTCTTGCAGTGGCAGCGGGGAGCCGGCGGGCCTAGGAAGGGGCCCTGGAAGGCAGGGAGGCACGGGGGCGGGCGGGCGCTCCTTTTCGCTGGGGGGGGCTCAGTCCCCCCCGGGAAATTTCAGGGGTGGCCCGAGCCCTCGAGCCCCCCCGTAGTTGACGCCTATGCACATGGTTACTGTGAAGATATTGGAAGTTATTCAGACTGGCAGTGGCAAAGTTGCTTACAGGCAGAGCTTTTAAAAAAAACATACTGTGGAGAAAAGTACAAACTGACAGCATATTCAAAACAAAGAAAACAGGAGTACTTCATCACACAATTAGCATATAAAAATTATTCCTGAAAGTGTGGCAATGGCCAACAGCTTCAGGGAGTTCTACTCACTCATTGGCTTGGGAGCCACATGCAGGTCTTTGACAAGGCATTTATGGCTCATCTGAGCACTGTTCTCAAATGTGGCACATACTCTTTGTTCAAGGAAAGTGAGAAGGGCAATTGGCTGGTTTGGCTTGTGGTTGGCCGGTGATATGCACGTTGGAACAGCCCCATGGAATCTTGCCACTTGAAAACAGCTTTATTATATAGAAGAAGAAGAAGAGAAGAGATTGGATTTATATCCCGCCCTTCACTCACTTAAGAGTCTCAGAGCGGCTTACAAACTCCTTTCTCCTCCCCTCCCCACAACAGACACCCTGTGAGGTAGGTGGGGCTGAGAGAACTCTTTCCCAAGCTGTCCTTGAGGGAACAGCTGGTACAGAGCTATGGCTTGCCCAAGGTCATCCAGCCAGGTGCAAGTGGAGGAGTGGGGAATCAAACCCGGTTCTCCCAGATTAGAGTCCGCGCACTTAACCACTACACCAGACTGGCTCTCTATAGGAGATATATACCGTATTTTTCGCTCCATAAGACGCACCTGACCATAAGACGCACCTAGCTCTGCTTGGTGCCGTGGCTTGGGAAAGGTGAGGGGGGTTTAAGACGCACACACTTTCCCCCCCACTTTTTTGGGGAGAAAAAGTGAGTCTTAAGGAGCAAAAAATACGGTATATTTCAAATTTGGGGTGGCCACTGTGGCCATATAAAATGCACTCCCTCAGGCATAGGCTGCACGAACCGCCTCTCAGTGCAGGGACCCTGGCCCTCTCAGTGCAGGGACCCCGGCTGAAGCAGCACCTGGGTGAACATGGCCCGCAGTCCCACCCACCCACCCACCCAGAGAGCCACTGCCATGGGTTGGGATGCCAAGTCCAAGGGAAGAGCTTGCTAAAAGAGGCAGCTGGAAGGATGGAGGATGAGGACAGAGCTCAGGCCGGGGAGTGGGAGGGGATGAGGACCAGTGCAGCCTCCAATGAAGGCGGCGGCGGGGGGGGGGGGGGTGAGGTTGGGTGGCCTGGCCTGCTGCAGCCTCAAACAGAGCTGGGGGAGGCCGGGTGGTCTGGGCTGCTGTGATTGCACACAGAGCCAAAGGGAGGGATGAGGCCAGGTGGTCTGGGGGGAAGAGGCCAGGAAGCCTCGGTGGGAACCGGATATGATGGGCACGAGACCTCCAGTGGCTGTTGGGTGGAACGACAGTCGAGGTGGGGAAAGAGATGAAGGGAGCTGCACACCGCAGGCCTGGCTAGAGGCCGTTGTATTAATTGTCACAAGGGGCCTTGCTCCTAGTGTGTGTGTATGTGTGTGTGTATTCCAGATATTTTACATGGCTCTCTGTCTGAGCATTAAAACATTTGTTAAAAATGAATTGCCCATAAATGCATTTCTCTACTAGCTTTTTGATTAGTTTAAGTGCTTCATATCAAAGAACTGGACATCAAGTGCTTTTTTGTCTTTCCACGGCATTTGCTAAATCATATATCGATTCGGTACAGAACTATAGCAAGATATTTGCTTTTCCTAAGTGGGCTGGGAAAGAGCTCAGCCACTACATTACACAGATCATAAAACTAGCAAGTTGGAAGGAGAAAGAGCATAAACTTATAAATAATTAAAGCCGCTTGCAATCACCCATGATTGCTTCTAATTGCAAGTGTGCCATTTTAATCACGTTATGTTGAGTCAGGTAAATAAAGGGGAAGAATGTCTAAGGATTAAAAAATGATGCTACCATTCCCAGCACATATTGCATAGAAATTTCCTTGGTTCAGTGTTGTTATTCTGATAACTGAAGGCGGGGGGTAATGGTTTTTTATGGAATGAAAAACAGATGAGGATGACACACATTTAAACCATCTAACTCATTGTTATTTTTGTGTGCAAAAGACAAGAGCCTGGCACACAAGTGCCCCAAACATTCACTGAACATGTGGGGAGGGGAGAGCAGGTGTGCGAGTGCTAGCCTGTTTCTGTGTGATTGGGTGACCATGCAGAGGCAACACACACACACACACACACACACCTTCCCGATGATCTGTAGCACTGATTTTTTATTGCTGCTATGAACGGGGGGGGGGGGGGGTGTCTATGACCATTTCCTCGATGTGGTCATCCCTGCAGATGACTGGGTGGAGGTAGGGGGCCTCAAACAATGTATGCTGGTCTAGCTACGCTCACACTATGTGCTCTGGTCTAGCTACATCTTTACAAAGAACACCAGAAAATATGCACCTCATGTTTTATTATTATTCAGCATTTTCGTATACTCGCAAACTTACTGAAATTGTCGGTTCCTTTAAAAAAACCAAAACCTCGCATAGAGATTTGGTATTCTTGCAAAACAATAGAATAACAAGGTAAGAGCGAAGCTGTAGATCTGCAATAAACTACAACCCGGAGAACAAACTTCCTGTAAACATGTGGCCTCTAGATCGTATAAGTAAAAACACTGAACACTCAAACCAAATATCACAACAACTTACACCAGCACAGAATTTGTGATTGGTAGATGCTACTAATGGGATAAAGCACATAAAAGCAAAGTAGTTTTAATCAGGAAATCAATTACGCTTGTATAAAAAGAATCAAGGGGAAATATTTAAACAGGCCAGACTGGAACCAGAAAATTGCTTGATGGGTTTGCAAATATAAACAATTCGTATGAACTGAAGAAAAACCTCTGTACTGATCTTAAATATATCACATGCTATCTAAGCATATTTTTAAAAACAAAAAACCAGGAGCCTCTTCAAATTCAAATGCCACATTACTTCAGGCAGTCTTAAATTGCATACAAACAACAGTAACGTCTTGTAAAATAAACATTTAGTAGGCCACAAGTAGTATTATCTATTCCAGAAACATTTAATTTCGCCGTAGTGGTATTTCCAGTTATATATGCTAGAACATTTGTCTTTGGAAATCCAGAGTTATTATACACAGTTTTAAACCACTGATAGATAGCTTATCTAAACCCATTAAAAGGGACATTGATAATATTTAAAGAGTTCCCAGTGACAGGCAAGGTGGCATATCTTTTTTTAAAAAACTGATTGTGAATCAGATTTACGGTCTAACATTATGTGATGGGCATTTCATTTCTTTTCACTTGAGCCATTCAAAGGCTTCAATAGAAGCATTCAGAACCTGCGAGAAGGGTCTGATGCAAGAGTCAGACAAATGAGCATTTGAGGTGGTTCCAGGCACTTCAGAAGGCACACAGTTACAACCGACCTTTTGCAACGTTATCAAGATGCCTTGCATTTTAAATGTTTCACTCTCCCTAGAATTTTCAAAACATGCCTACAGAAACGTTGCTGATCTGATGTGCATCTATGGAAATAAAATGTGTAAATTAGGGTAGGTAAATTAGAATTCCAAATGTGCTTGTAGGCTCAAAAAAGGTTGGGGGGACTGGCTCTTGCTGCTATACTACACTGGCTTTCTTGGAATAACTGATATTGAACAGTAGCAAGCAATGAGTCGTTCCAGTTGTGTGCTAGCAAGTTGCTTGGTGGTTGCTGCTGGCCCCGGCCCCAATGTGCCCTCCTCAAAGTCCAAAACAGTCCTGAAAAGGGCCCTGCCCCCTCCCCTTCCTTTTATTGACAAAAAAGGTTTGAAAGCTGACAATACTGTTATGATTGCCTAGAAATCCTCACAATGGCTACTGAGATCTGCTTTCTTAAAGGTAGCTGGTTCTATTATTTTGGGGCGTTAACCTCCACTTTTACAATTGATCCCCAGATGACAAAGATCATCTCCCCTGGAGAAAATAGCTGCTTTGAAGGGTAGTCCACCCTTGGCATTGTACCATGCTACGGCCCCTTCCCTCCCCAAACTCCACCCTCTCCCGGATCCACCCCCAAAGTCTCTAGGTATTTTCCAACTCAGACCTGGCAACCCTAACCCCTCACTGTATTTTTTTTCAGAGTTCATGTTTTGCTACAACCCAGGGCTTTTTCAGATCTGTCTTGTTCGCTCATGGCCCCATTCTCCAGATTTAAGTATTCATAGATGGGGCTACGTTGAGAATTAGATATACTGAAGGTAATGCTTGGTTCACTGTGCAGCTTGTGGTCTAGGAAATACAGGTTGCTTACCTGTAATTGGAGATCTTCGAGTGGTCATCTGTGCATTCACACCTCTGGGATAAAGTGCGCCTGCGCCGATCCCGATCGGTAATCTTCAAAGCCTAACGGATTTTCGCGCCAGCTCCCCGGTCACGTGCACGTCCCACTGTGCATGACCCGGGGAGAGGCACGAGGATCCCGCCAGTTCCTTCTGACCGCTGCTAACAGCCGCCAAGGAAAAAGTGAGGGAGACCGAAAGCAGAGGGGAAGGAGGGCGGGTGGTGTGAATGCACAGATGACCACTCGAAGATCTCCAATTACAGGTAAGCAACCTGTATATCTTCTTCGTGGTCTCTGTGCATCACACCTCTGGGAGAATAGCGAGCAATAAACACACCACATACCTGGAGGTGGGTGCTGGAGGTCTCACATCTGAGCTGCTTGCAGAACTGCACGGCCCACCACAGTACGCTGATGGACGCAGACATCTAGGGCGTAGTGCTTCACAAACGTGTGAGGGGACGCCCACGTTGCAGCATTGCAGATGTCTCCCAGGGGAATGCCCTTGAGGAATGCTGTGGAAGTAGCCACGGCTCGAGTGGAGTGTGCCCGGAGGGACGCCGGCAGTGGCCTTTTGGCCAGAAGACAGGTGAGTTTTATCGTCTCAACTATCCACCTCAATAGTCTTTGAGACGACAGTTTCTGTCCCTGCCTGGGCAAGGCATAAGAAATGAAGAGAGCTGGAGACTTGCGAAAGGATTTTGTCCGGTGCAAGTAGAAAGACAGGGCTCTCTTGACATCTAAAGTGTGTAGACTACGTTGCGTTGGGTCCTGGGGACTAGGAAAAAATACCGGCAACGTGATATCCGCCCCTATATGGAAGTCCGAGACTATCTTAGGCAGGAAAGCGACATCTGGAGCCAAAGTGACGGCATTATGATGAAACGTGAGGTACGGTGGGTCGCAACGGAGCGCCGAGAGCTCACTCACGCGTCGAGTAGACGTGATGGCCACCAAAAAACGCAACCTTCCACGACAAAAGTTGAAGGCTGCATGAGGCCATGGGTTCGAAGGGTTTTCCCATCAGCTTAGTGAGAACCAGGGGCAAGTCCCATGCCGGGACTGGTGTCCGCACTGGGGGATAGAGGCGATTCATTCCCTTGAGGAATTGCTTCGTTGTTGGATGGGAAAACACCGAATAGCCATCAATCTTAGGATGATTGACTGAGATGGCTGACAAGTAGACTCGGATAGATGAGTGACACAGTCCCCTGTCTTTACATGACAGGAGGAAACCAAAAACATCTTTAAGTCCGGCGGGGACTGAGGGCCGTCCCACAGACGCCAGGAAAGTTAAAAACTTAGTCCATTTTGACTCATATGAACGCCAAGTGGAGAGTTTGCATGAGTTCAGCAGAACTTGAGCAATGCGTGATTCTAACCCTAAGTTTGGATCAGCCACACTGTCAATTTCAGTCTGGGCACATCGTGGTGCAGTACTCGGCCCCCGTGCATCCCGAGGAGGTCTGGGTCCGTCGGGAGATGGAGATACGTCCCTCGTGAGAGGCTGAGGAGCGTGGGGAACCAGGGTTGTCTCGGCCACCATGGGGTGACAAGAACTGCCCACGGTCGCTCTGTCAACAGTTTGTGGACTACTCTCGGTATGAGAGGGATCGGGGGAAATAGGTACAATCATTTCCCTGTCCACTGGAAGAGGAGACCGTCTCCGAGAGAGGTCGGGTCCGTTCCTGCTCTGGAACAGAATAGATGGCACTTCTTGTTCTCTCGAGAGGTGAATACATCCACGGATGGATGTCCCCAACGGTCAAAGATCGGAGTCAGGTAGAGGGGGTTCAGTTCCCACTCGTGTAGGGATGCTCCCCCTCTGCTTAGGAAGTCCGCTTGGACATTGAGTAGTCCTGGGAGATGAGTCGCCACCAGGTGAATATCTAGTGCCTGGCACTCGTTCCACAGCTCTATTGCTAACCGGCAAAGTCCACGGGAGACTGTCCCACCCTGGCGGTTGATGTAAAACATGGTGGTGGTGTTGTCTGTAAGGACAGTCACCGTTTTCCCCGTCAGGGATTGGCGGAAAGATCTCACTGCGTAGAGAACTGCCAGCAGCTCTAAGAAATTGATATGGTTGTGTGCCACAGAGGGGTGCCACCTGTCGCCCACACCTACACCGTCCAGGTGAGCGCCCCAGCCCCATAGGGATGCGTCCGTAGTGACGGTCGCTGAGGGGGGTGGAAGCTGGAAAGGTGCACCTGAGTGTAAATTCTGGGGCACAAGCCACCAATTCAGGGTCTCTAGGACCTGGATAGATAACGGAAAAAGTTTGGAGAGGGAGTGGAAGTTGGGGCGGAAACGCCTCAAGAACCAAAGCTGCAGTGGTCTCATTCGCAATTTGGCGAAGGGAATTACTGCTGTTGTCGCGGCCATCAGGCCTAGCAGGCGAAGAATTTGTTTGGCTGTAGCCTCCTTGGTCTCTTGGATAGACCGGAGAAGGGAGACTATATCCGCTGCTCTGTCGGGGGGTAGGAACGCTCTGCATTGCAGGGAGTCCAGGATAGCTCCGATAAACTGAACCCGTCTGGAAGGGATAAGCATGGACTTTTTGAGGTTTATAGTCAGCCCTAGTGATTCTAGGGTACGAAGGGTAGTAGAGATGTGGCTCTGTAGTTCCGTCGTAGAGGGGGCGACTAGAAGCCAGTCGTCCAGGTAGGGGTAAAGGTGGACACCTTGGAGTCACAGATGTGCCGCTACTACTGCCATAAGCTTTGTGAAGACACGAGGAGCTGTAGAGAGGCCGAAGGGTAGGGCCTTGTACTGGAAGTGACGCGGACCAATCGCAAAGCGTAAGTACGGTCTGTGTGACGGGTGGATCGTCACATGGAAGTATGCGTCCTTTAAGTCCAGCGTCACCATCCACGCGTTGGCTTCTAGTAGCGGTAGGATGGTCTGTAGAGTGGTCATACGGAATTTCTTGTATGTGATGAACACATTGAGGTTCCGCAGATCCAATATGGGACGAAGTCCGCCATCCTTTTTTGGGACCGTGAAGTAGCGGGAGTAGAACCCCCGCTGAAGGTGGTTTGGTGGTACTTGTTCTATGGCATCTTTTGAGAGGAGGGTTTCGACTTCCGACGATAGGGTGTCGGAGGGAGGGGTGGTTACGAAGTACGATTCTTGTGGGATCTGGAAAAATTCTATTCTGTAGCCTTCTGCTACGACCGACAGTGCCCATTTGTCTGTCGTGATATGTTGCCATGCTGGTAGAAAGGGTGATAGATGGGTGGGAAGATGGGAGCGAATGGGGAAGTCAAAGACTCTGCTTGTTCGGTTTGGGTGGTTTAGCCTTGGAAGTGGAAGCGGACGGGAATCGTGGCTTGTGGCCATAGGGTTTCTGTTGATAAGCAGTAGACGGTGGTCTCTGCCATTGGGGTTCAGTGGGAGATCTTCGCGGTTGCTGTTTGGGCCAAGATCTCTGCCATGTTTTCTGCTTCTGTTGTCTCGGTTGTGAGACACCCAAGTTACGAGATGTCTTGATGCTCTTATCTAAATCATGAAGGACTGTGTCCGTCGTGGAGCTGAATAGTCCTTCACCCTCGAAAGGGAGATCTTCCACCAAGGACTTTGTGTCTTGTGGAAGCGAAGTCGACCTCAGCCAGGCGTGGCGACGAAGGGCGACTGCTGAAGTGAGTGTCTTGGACGTAACGTCCGCAGCATGCTTAGATGCATTAAGCTGGTGCTTTGCTAGTACCATGCCTTCCCTCTGGATCTTCCTAGCAAGGCGTTGCTTATCCTCAGGAAGCTGGGCCAGAAGTGGTGTCATCTGCTCCCATAGGGAGTATTGGTACCTGCTCATGCAGGCTGTGTAGTTTGCCGTTTTTATGCCCAGTGCACCGGCTGAATAAAATCTTCTCCCGAAGGAATCTAATTTCCGTCCCTCCTTGTCCAAGGGGGAGGAATGTCCGCTACGGCCCCTGGCCAAGGGGGTCACTACAACTGAATTGGGCTTGGGGTGGATGAATAGGAATTCTGCCCCTGGCTCTTGGAGCCTGTACATGTGGTCTAACCTCTTGTTGGAAATTGGAGTTGAGGAGGGGTGGCCCCAGGACTCTTTGGCAGTGCTCAAGAGCACCGAAATTAGTGGTAACGCTACCGCGGTGGATGTATCCATCTGTACGATGTCGAAGATGGCATCGGTAGCGGTAGGAGTTGGTTGGACCGTGGCAAGTGCCAAGGAATGGGCCATTCGTTTGATAAGTTCTCCATAGGATTTCACGTCCTCGGAGGGGGAGATTGGTAAATTTTCAGCCACATCAGGGGATGGTGACGGCTGGATGGGAGATTCGTCATCGGATGATTCGGGAGATTCGGGTATCAAATGGTTGGAATGTTCGGAGGGAGACATAGGGGTCGACGGATCTGGTTGGTAGGGAGGGAGGTCGACATCGGGCGAGGTGGGTATCGGCATCGGTAGTTTCGGTATCGGTTTCGGTTTTGGTATCGGTATCGGAGTCGGGGCCGGGGGATCTCGACACCGGGAGACTCTTGACGACGTCGATTGGCGATCCCACTCTGCTGGGTACCATTGTGGAGGTGGCGGGTAGGAGGAACCATACAGGTATCGCCATTGACGGACGTCCCACGGCACCGAAGATGGGGGGAGGCACCAGTCTCGCTCGCCTTTCGGCGCCGGCAGCGGGTCGGGCCCAGTCTCGGGACTGCTGTGAGGGATCTGCGTCAGCTTGATGTCGGGTTCCGAATCTGTGAGCTGGATGGGTCGCGGCATCGGGGAGACGGGGCTGCCCCGGGGTCGCTCGTGCCCTGGAGGGTCAAGCTGCGGAGACCCGTGCTGGGTCATGTCGGACGCGGGATGCGTCGACGAAGCACTCGAGGTTTTGTGCTTCAGCTTGCCCTTACCCTCTTTGCCCTCCTTACGCTTCTTAGCGGGAGTTCGTGGCAGTGAGAGGGGTCTTTTCGGTGCCAACTTCTCGGTGCCGGAAGGGCTTCGCATCGGTGGTGACGTCGGGCCCGTCGGTACCAATGGGGATGTTGTCGCGGCATCGGCTGCGGACATCTTCGGTAACAACGCTGCTTCCAAGAGAGCCACTCTGAGTCGGGCCGCCCGGTTTTTACGAGTTTGTTTGGAGAACGCGGTGCAACTCGAACAGGAATCGACACGATGCGACTCGCCTAGGCACAGCAAGCAGAGGGAGTGCTTGTCTGGAGGAGTGATTTTACTCCCACAATTAAGGCAGCGTTTAAAGAAACCCCACCGCTGGGCCATAGGCCAGGCGGGGAGTAGGAAGAGGAGAATCCAAAAGAGAGTCCAGAAAAACAGTCCGTAGGTCAAGGAAACCAAGAAAATCAGTCCAAAAGGCCTTTCCAAGTTGGAAAAAGGAAGAACGAAAGTTAACTACTGACCGGAGCGGAGAGGGGGTCCTCACGACGCGGCGGTCAGAAGAGAACTGGCGGGATCCTCGTGCCTCTCCCCGGGTCATGCGCAGTGGGACGTGCACGTGACCGGGGAGCTGGCGCGAAAATCCGTTAGGCTTTGAAGATTACCGATCGGGATCGGCGCAGGCGCACTTTATCCCAGAGGTGTGATGCACAGAGACCACGAAGAAGATCTGGCTTCTCAGATGATTAGAGCAGCCATGTTATAAGTTAAAAGCAGCTTCCACAAATGAGACAGTTGCATGATATCAATATATCTCTGTGTTGCCTGAGCAAAGTATGGACACAGGGCTACTATATGTCCAGATAACCCGCCTCCAGCAGCTGTTGTCCACCAGCATTCTAGCAGCCAACTGGAGATTTCATATGCCAATTAAAACATAATTATAAATTTTTATACAGCCATACTCCTTCTAAACTTTTTATAGTGGTTGAGAATGAAAACACTTTTCTTTTAAAAAAGTATTTATTTTATTTGATTGCCAAAGAATAGTTGTGCGAGTCTGTTGTAGCAAAATCTGATTGTGTACTTTTGTGCTAGAGATATGAAAGATATGGAGGGGTGATGGAGTACAGATTTGGTGTTATGGTGACTGCTGCTATAGCATGACCTCAAGCATATCCAAGGTACTATTAGAGTATAATTGAGAGTATGTATCCACTGGATTCCCTTTAATTTTTTCATATCTCAAAATTCATGCCAAAGGAGCAGTGACCATGTTTTCAGTTGGGTAATTTAGAATGCAAATTGTATCAAGTTGCGTGCTGGTTGATGCTGAGTCTTCCCTCAAAAGCCAAAACATCCTTGGAAAGTCCTTCTCCATCCCTGCCTTTTACTGACAGGTACCAAGCCTTGAAGGCTCGTAATTCTGTTATGGTTGTCTAGCAATTGCCACTGACAGCATTAGTTTCTTAAAGCTACAGGAGCTGCTTCTAATATTTTAGGATCTTTTAAGCCTCAATTATGTGTGTATGTGTGCATTAGATTTCATTTTTTTCAGATTTTTCTGCAAACTTGGGTTTTTTTTAGGTTTGTAGAAAGATCTGTCTTATCAGTTTGAGTCCAGTCTCCAGGTTTAACTAACCAAAAATTTGGCCACGTTGAAAATTAGATAAATTGATTCTGACACTTTAAAGATGAACAAATTACTGTGGTATGGGCATTTGTACAGTGTGTTATGTGTATAGATGAACAAAAAGGACAACAAAGATTCTGGACAAACTGTGAATTGTATAAGCCACTTTGTACGTTTCTCAAATTCCACTGACTCCTGCTTTGTTAACTTATGAATCACATTGGTCCAGCCCTGGGCCTTTGAGTCTGTGCCTTTGCCCAAATACCCAAGTGACCCATTCCACTTTAAAAGGTTGCACAATAACCATGCTTCATCAAGTTTTCTAGTCATTTTCCCAGGATAGTCAAAGAAAAATTTTGCAATTGGAATCAGCAGGACTCCAAACGTTTATGATTGGCAGGTTATAATATTTCACTAATGCAGAATTTCTAGTAACATGATGTAGTGTTGATTCCATACAGGCATGAATTCCAAGTTGCAAGTCCTTGACACTATAATATTAAATCAGGTTTAACATCTATACTGCTAATATATTAAAGAATTTTATTTTTACATAATTTAAATACATCTACTAAAGTACTATTCCCCATATTTTCCACTCTTTTTCCCACATAGAACAAATAACTAACATCATTTCTAGATCTTTATCAGTATTAAAAATAGCTGTATTTCAAGGAGACAAAGATCATTTGTACAATTACAGAGAATTCAAAGGTATTCTGATAGATAAAGCTCCCCAGTGTCTTGTGCTACTGAAATGAACCAGGTGAACTGTTGTACAAATCCCTCTACAGATTTTGCTAGGGAGTGAACTCCAGGCTTGAATGGCTGACACTGAGAATGCTGACATCTATTGAAACCTTGTGTGTGGTTTTGGCCTGAAGCAGGAAGGAAGTATACACTGAAAACAGGATGGGAGCAGCAATTTGGCAACCAGGAAAGCACAGCAAGAGAGAAGAACCTGACGTGTGAAATGGGAAGCAACTGCAAGTAAAGAAAAATATGATTACATGGACTAAGAGTATACAAAACATTTTTCAATGGCTAGCAAGCAGCCAATTCCTTTACCCCCGTTTCAGCTGGTCTCCTTTAATGGGACTTACTAGAAATAGATGTTCTGATAGCCAGAAGGGCCAGTAAAACAACATTAAAAATTAGAACAAAATATATCAAATAAATGCCGTTGGACCTAAATTGATGTGATTAAGAAGGGAAATTTTAAGCCCTGTGCATTTTAAATTATGTTCAAAAAGCTGGATTCTCCCTCCTCTTCCCACCCCAATATGTGTACTACAGTTTACCTTACTGGTTATGATTCAAATTAGCAGCCAACTCTTCAACATTAGACAGCAGCCTTGAATATACATATATCTGAAGTGTGAAAATAGATATATATATTCTGTCCTAGAAAGTGTGTGGGAGTGAAACTTCACCAACACATTGCGACAAATAAGATGGAGAAAAAGTCTTGCCATATCCTACAGGCACATGCTTGTTCCAGCAAATGAGAAGCACTTTGAAAGATCTTCCTTAGTAGGAACAACTGGCTAAAGCTACACTTCATACTTTCAAAAGTTTGATAGCCAGCTGAAATATGTTGCCAAGGATCAGGGGCGTAGACTTTTTAAATCCCAGAGGGGGGGGGGGCTCTTTCGTGATGAGGAGTTGGTATGGCAAGTGTGATGCTGTCACTGCCAGGAAAAACCTGGAAGGACTCACTGGGTCTCTGGTGATTCCTAGAGCTACCACAATAGCTTCCAGGTTTTCCTTGGAAGTGATGTCATCATGCTCATGACACAGGTGAGTTTTTTTAATCCCCCCTAACTGCTACTCCAAGAGAGAGCTCGGGGTGAAGGACTCCCCACCCCAACCAGGGGACTGGCGAGACTGCCTAGAATCCACGTTGTACTGTTCTTGTGCAACTCCCATTCATTTCAAGAAGTTTTATGCAAAATAACATCCTAATAGACTGTGTTCTTGATTCTTAAAAGGCTCTTTACTGTAAATACAAAATTATACTATTTCAGTAGTCTGGGAAAAGAGCCTGCTTTAAATATGTAAGAAGGAAACCTTTCTTGTAACAGGCCCTAATTACTTCAGTTCATACCTTATGGTATTTTCAGAATGCAAAACCCAAGAGTCAAGCAATTATCATTATGTTCTTATTCCTGTAACAGGTTATATGTGCTAATGAAGAAAAACTAATTACATAGCATCATAATCAGTTACCTAGCAAGCCTCTCCCCAAATCTCCCTTCCAAACAAATGTCTGATTGCATCAGAGCACATAAAATTATCCTTTATTAAAAATGAAAAACGTAATAACCAAGAAAGCTGCTAAAACAACAAAAGCTTGAATTTTTGCATACCATCCAAAACACTGATTCTTATTAATTAACTCTGCAGTTTCACATTCCATTATCTTTAATCTTACAGAAGTATTTCTTGTTGGGGGGGGGGGGGGAAGGGACTAAAATGACAACAAACCAAGCAAGGAGCAACATGGTATACACCATCATGGGGTTACTTTTGCAAATGAAGTGAACAGAACAATCCTATTTTTGAGCAAAATATTATTTTTGAGCAAATCTCAAGAGCAACCTGAAAGGCATACAAATTTACTTTTTACTTGCATACATTCAGATGGGGGAGATCGGAAACAGAAAGAGAAAATATATTCGCCATTTGCAAATTCTACCACTTTTCCATTATAGTTTTCCTACACACAAATACACACACTAGTTGGCAATCAGAATGGAAGCTTGTTAACAAATCACCTGAATAGATTAGAATAACAATAGCTGTGTGCACTGGATATATCCCCAACACAGTGCAATACACAGCCTCTCATTGGAATAACAACAGCTGTATGCACTGGATATATCCCCAACACAGTGCAAAATACAGTCTCTCATTAGAACCGATCTCATCACTATGAAAAAAGTTACCATTGAGGAAAATCAAATTACTGATCACCTGAGTGTTGCTGAAACAGTTCAGAGAAAAGGAAAAGAAGTGCTCTGTTACACTGTTGCTTGTTGAAGAGCAAGCTCTTATCTTGAAACGAACAATGAAGAGCACTTATATTCAGTTCATAAGGTTATGTAATCATTCAAGTCCTACGTTTAGAACACAGAATTCAATTTCTTTCCAAACAGGAGTTTGTTGTAGCTTAATAAGTGGAATATAATGCTATACTGTGGCAACCCACACCTTCACAGATAGTATGCACCTTAAATTAATTCAATTTAAACAGTAGCAAAATTTTTTGAAAGTAGCCACATTCAGTTTGACTAAATCCACAAAGGTATACTGGAATATTATAAACCAGAAGAGTCTCTTCACTGAGTTTTCATCACAACAGAACGAAGTAAAGAATGTTTAGGGAACACAGTGCTTGAGAATGATAGCTTACAGAATTTGTTCTTTTTATTTTCACCAACACTCAACAACAAATACATCTTGAGATTCTGGGTAATTCTAGAAATCCAAAGCAAACTAGTTCACTCAAAAATATTTGTTGTTGGAGGTGTCTGTCAGACAAGTGGAGGACAGCATGCTGCTGCTTTACATAATCCTTTATCTGCCACACCTAATGTTGTGCATCTGTCCACACAAGTGATGTGACACTCACCAGTTCCTCTCTCCAGCCTGCCAGCATACTCCACACATCGGGGGTGGGGGGGGGGCAGCTGGAGAAGCATAAATTGCTATTCGAAAGTGTGTTACAGTAAAACTGAGATACACAAGTTGAGTTGAACAATGCTACACTTGATCCATAAATCATTAGAATGACTGGTTCAAGTCAGTTACTTTGCAATATACCACCACTGTAATGGCATGCTACTCTCATGTGAACTTCACCAGGGCTCTAGGACTACCTTTAAAAGAACCCAATACATTATCTGTTATTTGGTGATAATTTTAATCTTATCCTTCCAATGCTGTATTGTAAAGCAGCATAGCAGATCTAACAGATTGCCGTTCACCTTTTTCAGGAGCCCAACAAAATGTATGATGCTGCAAAATTCAGCTTCAAGATGCTGTTGTGATTTGAGATACATCTGTATGACACTGTGAGAAGCTTTAACATTTATGAATAATGAAAAACTAGCCTGCTTTTGTGAGGACAACCAACCTCCAAGGCCCCCTTGGATAGTAGGTTCTTCTATTTTGGACTTAGTTGTTTTAATAGGCACCTCCTTTGGGAACCTAAGTGCCAGGGGATCTGAAACTTGGGAAGTCTCCTTTTGCTCACCTGGGTACAGCCATGGCATTGGAAAATCCCAGGAAAGATGAGGAAGGATGTGCTGGAATTATAAACTGATTAAGTGCACCCCGCCCCCCGCTCCATGGCATATCTTGCTCATGAACAAAAAACCCTTGCAATGCTAAGAGCATCACCCAATGTCCTGAGACACCCTAGAGGTGTCTCCCTACTCAAAGACATGCCTAATACAATCATATCTCTTGTTTCAAGGGCTATTTCATCAAGGCAATGTGAACCACTTCCAGCTATAGACAGTTGGACAACCAGCTGTTGCTAAAGGCAACCTAGCATCTAATCCACCCAGGGTGGGCCATCAATAGGACATTTAGGCTCATCCTTCACACCTGGTTCTTTTGAAAGAAGTTACCTTTAAACTGCCCAGTCAAATTCAAGCTCCATATCTTAAACCAATTATGTTCCTGGGCAAGTGTGTTCCCATGTCTAGCTATGTGACCCCCCCCCCCCAATAAAGAGACCATTCTAAGTCTTTGGAAAGTGTGCCATGTTCTCCCACTGCCTGGACACCCCTGTAACTGCTATGCAGGCTCCCCTTTTCCTCCTCAATTGTCTGCTCCTCAGATGTCCACTGTGTCTACCCCTGAACCTTCCAGACTTCAAGCCCTGGGTTTAAAGTTGTATGTTCTTTCCCTAAAACTTCCCAATTACCTCCCTTCTGCCCTCCTGTTGGTATGTGCGTGTGCATATGTGAGTGCTTAGGGAATTAGTTCTAAGGTGTCTAGTTTAGGTTCTTTACATTTTTATTCTTTTTATTTTGTTTTGTATACAATAAAGTTATTTGTGTTTATGATCACTCTCCCACTGTCTTTGTTCATAATGTTATTTTGGGGTACCCCTACTGAGATCCACCCTGGTATATATAACGTCCTGTGTTATTCCTTTCTGGAACCCTTTCTAAAGCTAATTTCCCCTTCTCTAGTTCCAGCTGGGCTACAATGTCATATTAGTGCTAAATGTAGGGTATCTACAACCAAGCAGACAAGTGTTCTTAATGGCCAACAACCTAAAAGTAAAAATTATGCAGGTCTGTACAAACCTTTCTTATTGAATTGACAACTTCCCAATGACATAGTTTCTCTGACCTTTATAGTATATCAAACAATGACTGAGGACAGACTGGCAATGTGGCCGGGGATAGGTCTGCTTTAGAAGCAGGGGAAGGGAGGCAGTTCAGACAGCTGCAGCTATCCTCCATCTCCCTTCCGTACTCACCCATTTCTGAAGCGCTGTCATGACGCCTCAGTTGGACACCAGCAGAAAGTGGTATCCAGAGGACTTCCTCTGCTTGAATCCTGCTTCCTGGCTGTGTGGATGGGAAGAAGCAGGATTCAAACAGAGGCGGTGGTGTGAACGTGCCGCCATGGAGAGATACACATATGCGCTCTGTGTGCCACTGGATCGTGGCCGAATTGCTGCCACCCATGCACCTATGCGCAGAGGCGCCCATGCACTGGTTGCTGAAATGGCCCTGCCATGAGCTGTGGAGGCCAGCCCGCCAGGGGCCACTCTGCAGCAGTGTGTATGCGTCATTGTGCCTCCTCCTTGGAATGCTCCCGCAGGAGTCTGGCCAGTGTAAACGGCCAGTCCCGGGCCACTTTGCCCCGCGGCTTTTTGCCCCGCTGCCATTCCACATCAGATTCCCAGTCTGTCCTCAGCCAATGTGTCTGTAAAGAAAGGGCATCCCTATAACTACTGAATAACCAGGGCAAAATGAAGATTAAAACGGAAATAAATTTTACTGAGGAATAATAGAATTTAAAGGCAGGCATATAAAATAAAGAGTAGTAGTTTTATTAGACTGACCTAATTTGAAATGGTAAATGCCATAAAGTATTATAAAATGCTTAAAAATTACCAAGAGACCCTGTAATTACCAGTTATTACCCCTCAAAACAAATTCTTGTTTATTTGTCCATTCCAGAAAGATATATGCAGAAAGCAAGTCAAACTGGTATGACATCCTGTTAGCAAATGTTCACTTTTAAGTTTCTCTAATATATCATGGTGTCATGATCCCATATGGGGCAGAGCCAATCGCTATTCATTTGCAAAGTACTAGAAGTTTTCCATTTAAGAATAAATTGGTATGTAAACAGGGCTGCCAAGCACCACTATGGACCCTCCAACAAATATTCCTCCTGGGCTCCCCATATGACCTGGATCCAAACCAAATATCATAATGAAACAAAACACTTTTCTTGCTGTTACCATGAATCTATAGTAATAAAAGAATTGGCCTGTCTGTCCCTCTGCCCATTTATGAAAAACATAATTCATCAGAAAATAAAGCTAGGAGACTCAAAATTGACCACCAACTTCAGGATGATTGTGTGAGTTCCAGGGCCAAAACTGAGGGCTATGGGAATATCCTGGCCCAGGTGAGACCCCCACCCACAGTGCTATTTGAAATGGAAGCTAAGGGTCTCTATTTGTGACAGGTATCACATTTGAAAACTGCCCACCAGCTACAGAATGATGAAGTTGCAGTGTCAAAAATGAAAATAATTAGAACACCCTGAACTAGATTATCTTCATGACTGGCAACCTGGTAATAAGCAACCTGCCACGTGTCTCTAATACTCAGACTCCCAATCTGCCATAGAAGGTTGCTGGGTGACACACTCAAGTAGACTTACCTCACAGGGTTGTTGTGAGAAAAATGGAGGTCAAGGGAACAATGTGGCTTTGGGCCCCCATGGGGAGAAAGACTGGGTATGGCATTTGTTATAAATCTAAATTTTGATGATATTAAGGACTGCCCTTGTCTCAGCTCCGGAGGCTGCAGCTAGTGCAGAATGCCGCAACCAGGCTGTTGATGGGCCCCTCGGTCTGAGACCACATCCAGCCTGTGCTGAGGATGCTGCACTGGCTGTCTATAGTGTACCGGATCCGGTTCAAGGTGCTGGTTTTAACCTTTAAAGCCCTATATGGTCTGGGGCCAACCTACCTAAGGGACCACCTTTCCCCATATATACCCCAGAGAGCACTGCGGTCAAGCACTCAACACCGCCAGACCCTCCCTGGACCTATTGCAGTTCTGCAGGGCCTGTAAAGTGGAGCTCTTCTGCCACGCCTTTAATTAGGAGCTGCCATAGGGGAAATGGCCCTGGTCTAATCTGCTGGCCCGGGAAATCAACTGGTGGTAGCCCCCCAGTCTTGGGCATGTGGGTTGCTGTGCTCGACAGGACGTTCCTGTATCGCTGCCTCCTGGGGTTCATATTGTGTGTTTTAAGTAATTGGTTTTATCTTTCTTATGTATGGATCTGATCTTAACTATTGTTAGCCACCTGGAGCTGGTATCCCTGGACAGGCAGGATATAAATGTAAAATAAATAAATAAATAAATAAGATTATGTCATATTGCAAAGAAGCCTTTACAAAGGTCTATTACATCTTCCTCCAACACAATGATAGCAATAACAACCCAGTGCTTGAACTGGGAGCTCTAACCTCTGTTCCACATGTATAACCACTAAAATGGATTTACATTCCATTACCATGCATGTAAAAGGGGAGGGCAGTGGGTGACCATCCTTTTACTATTTTGTTAGATCATGGAAGAATATTACCTCCTTGCCTTCTGTTCAAAACATTAACAAAGGTTTGCTACTGTACTACTAAGTGCATTCTGTAGTCAAGCAGGATAGAGATGAAAAGTTAAGACCAAGACCTGAAAATAAATTGGGGTGTGTGGAAAAAAATTAGGTGGCAGGAGATAGAAACAAATGAGAAAAATGTGGGAAAGTGGGGGAGAAATTAAGGAAGAGAAGAAAAGGTTGTTTTATCTTACTGCAACATCATACTGACTACCACTCTGCAGGATCTGGCTGAGCTGGGTGCAAGGAAACACAGAGAGAAAGGGTAGACTATTGGACAAAATGACCTTGTTTGCATGCTGCAGGCTGGCAATTACTGTAGCAGCCATCAGTGTGCTGCCTTGTCTTGCTCCAGTGCTGGGTTGGTTAATGGGCTTAGTATGATCTGTTAGTCAAGTTTGCTTCACTCTTGTAGAAAGGTAAGTCTAGCAGAGGGAGTGCTTTTTACTGTTCTCAGACTTCCCTGTGCCCCTAGTGGCTGCAGGCAGAAGTGCAACAAAGAAAAATCACTGGAAAGGCTTTTGGCTGGATGCAGCATGACTCTGGTTTCATGGCCCCACCAGTGTGTTGGGCCCCCTGAATTTTGTCTGCACAGCCCCCCTTTCGGTGGCCCTGCGTGTAAATTGGAGAGATGGATCATAGTTAATACTCTTCCATTTGTAGCTTCCCAAAGTCCGGATGTTAGCATATTTTGGAAGTGCTTTGAACATGTTTTGAATATTCATGTGGACATGTGATAGTCAATGTTCCCTGTAAGCTGTGGGGTCTTGTAAGCAAAAATTCTACTTCATGAGCTACTGGCATTAAAGTTGTGAGTGAGCAATTCGAGTACTGCATAAATTAGTTTGCTCTGGAGCCATCCTTCCTGAGCTAAGACAAAAATGTGTGAGCCAGAGGCTAGAAAACGGTGAGCTAGCTCACACTAACTCAGCTTAGAGGGAACACTGGTGATAGTGTAGTTAAACCAGATTGGATATTTGAACCACTGATATATTTTGGGTTGTTTTAGTAGTATTTACTTAAATTGACCATTCAGGGGGATATTTTTCAGGTGTTTTTTTTTTAATTGTCAACTACGATTTCAAGACTGGACATACATACATTTAAATTAACCCAAATCCTCTAATGCAAACCACTGTGCACCCAAACCATTTCTAACAGAACATGAATGCAATTTTCCCTCTATTCTATCACCTTTAACTTCTCATTTCCATTTGAACTATTAGTCAAGAGTTTAAAAAAAATGACAGTGTTCATGAAAGCTTGCCCAAATATGCTGTATCTATGGTAATAGGGAATTTAATTTTGTAATCAGCTCTGTTCTAGCTGGTAGAGATGCTGAGGTTAAAAAAAATGCTGCAAACCAATTTATCTGGAACCACAAGCATGCTTAAGAGTATCTACCCATGAAACTACCTTCAGTATAACCCCACACTGTTGTATGCCAGCACTATTTTCAATTTTCATTTGTTAGATATATGATCAACCATGTCAAATCTGCCCTGAGTAATAGAAGTTGGAAAAAATAAAATGAAGTCATTTACTTAAAACATTTTGATAGCTATTTGTCCAAAAATCCTGCTCAGATTTTGTGCTCAAAGGCATTTACCTACAAAGTTAACTGGATGCTTTGAGAAGAAAACTAATTTAATTTCCCTGTTATCTTAACAGAACATCTGTTAAACCAATATCCAAGGAAGGTAATGTGTTCAAAATTAAATATCCTGCAGGTAGCCTTATTAGAATAACTGCAACGCTGAAATTTAACTGCTAGCCACTCCATTATAAACGTGAACCCACAACAGCTTAATTATTCCTTTGATGAATATTGAAGGAATAAGGGACCAATTCATCTGTAGTGCCAACTCACTCTTTTGGCTAATACTGAAGGATTAGTACAATAAATGACTTGCTCCATTATTGTGTTAAAAATTAGATTTATTTGCTTTTCCACTTTATTAGACTCTTAGTAGTCAAAGTATTGTGTCAGCATCCTTTTGATGTATCACATTTAAAAGACAAATAATGAAAATATAATACTCAATAGCCAGAAGCAATATCATAGGTATTGTAGGGCCAATAAGCATGAATTTTAATTCTCATTTGGGTAATCAGCACTATATACTTATGAACAAGTACTTGAAAGTGTGCACCATGGAGGTAAATAAATCTTCAGCTGTGTATAAGATTGTACTGGGTACCAGTTTCAGATGTGGCACTGCAGATATTAACTAGGGGAATAAACACGGGTTGTGCCGTATCGGTATTTTTTGAGTACGTATTCAGCCAAATCAGATTCTCTAACCTGATTCAACTACCAATAAGGTGCTCCTGAATAAAAGTCAGTCTTATTTGGCTTTTATTTGGGTACTCATCCCTGAATCAGGGAGGGAAGGGAAAAGAGACTGGGGAGGCATCTTTAAATGCCACAGCAGTCAGATGAGTAAGTGAAGGAGAGACATCTTTAAAAGCCTCCCCAATCAGTCTTCACTTTCCCCTGTCAGCCTGCCATGGCAGGCTGCCCTTGGGAACTGAAGGAGAGGGAGAGTGGGTCAGTTTCACTCCCCTCTGCCTGGAAGCTCTACCTCCCATTCTCTTTCCCAGCCAGCCTGCCGCAGCAGGCAGCTGAGAGAGGGAAAGCAGCAGTAGCATGGCTGGAGAGGGAAGGGGGAGGCATTTAAATGCCATCCCCTCCATTCTCCAGCCAGGTCTGGGAGTTGTGCTCCAGCCATGGCATGATCTCTATGGGCCCACAGGGTACAATGCAGAGATCGTGCAGCTAATGTGGCACGACTCAAAAGAGAAGGGGTTTTAAGTTTAAATCCTTTCTCTGCAGTTGCGCCACAGCAGCAGCACGACCTCTCCATTGTACCCTATGTGCTGCCACTGTGGTGCAACTGAAAGAGAAGGGGTTTAAAGTTTAAACCCCTTTTCTGGAGTTGTGCCGAGCAGCAGCACAGACTCTCCATTGTACCTTTTGGGGCCCCAGGATACAATGGAGAGATTGTGCTATCACTGCGGCACAACTCCAGAGAAAGGGTTTAAACTTTTTAAACTCTTTCTGTCTTTGCTTCCACAGCCAGCCCACCTTTGCAGGCTAGCTGGGGAAGTGAAGGGAAGGCATTTAAAGATGCCTCTTCAATCTTTCTTTGCTTTTCTAGCCGGCCTGCTTGGCAGGCCAGTTAGGGAAGCTAAGGGGAGGCATTTAAAGATGCCTCCCTGATATGTCTTCACTTCCCCAGCTGGCCTGCCACAGCGGCTGGCTGGGGAAGTGAAGGGGAGGCATCTTTAAAAACCTCTCCAATCTGTCTGCTTCCCCAATTGGCCGGCGCAGTGGCCAGGTGGGGCAGCTCAGGGGAGGGAGAGTGGATCAGTCACTCCCCCTCCGCTTGGAAGCAGAGGATGTGTGTGTAAAACTGACACACTCTAATGGCCAGCTGAATATTTTCAGCAATGGTGAGTGTTTCCTGAATCCTAGTATAATACTGATACTGGAATTCAGGAATATCAGTATTTACCGAGATTTTGGGGGGCTTGGTTTACGAGAACCCAATAAATACAGATTTTTTTTTCCCATGTACATCCAAAATACTAAACAACACCACAACAACTGATGCAGTGCCTAAGAAGTAGAACAGAAAAATATTAAATTAGTAATGAGTAACATAAAGGGGAAAATATTTGTTACATGCCAGGATGTATAATTAAATTTCCAATTTTTTAAAAAAATGAAAACTAACCTTGGGAAGCTGGAACTCTGAACAGAGAAGTAGCAGGAGAGGTGCTTAACCCTTTTCTCCTTAGTCTTTTTCATTTAGAATTTAGCTCAGCAGTTTTTCTCCTAAACAGGTTCCAGTTATGTAATTATAAGAGATAAAAATGAAGCTGGGTGAGACAACTCTTCATGCAAAAATGGGCCACTATGGAAAGGTTTGTGCATCCTCTTCTCCCATCCTCTCCAAGGCTGCTTTTCATTTTTTAAGAACTGAGACTCTGTCACACACACATTTGAATTTAGCATATTGTTTTCTCTGTACATTCCATCTGAACAGCTGCAACTAACCTTTTCAGAATCAATGCATATAGGTTGTTTTAACAAGTGGTGGATGCCCCTCACACAATGCTACAGGAGGGAAACTTGAATCCTTTCCAATCCCTTTCAAAGGCTGAATAACATTTGTGTCTAATAATTCTGGTGGATGTAGCTGTGTTTGTCTGAAGCAGCAAAGTTTGAGTCCAGTGGCACCTTTAAGACCAGCAAAGCTTATACCCAGAATAAAACTTTGTTGGTCTTAAAGGTGCCACTGGACTCAAACCTTGATTTCTTTCTAAAAACTGAGTCCGGCATGAGCCTGAGGCCAAATCTACACCTCCCCTCTGAAGTAGTTTGACTGCTGCTCTTTTCCTACACTCATTTCACACTGGTTTCAAATTTCACTTTGTTTTTCCCCCCTGGGTCTGAAGAGCAGTAAGCCAGAGGATCTGTTTAAAGCAGTGTAATACTAGCTTGACCACAAGAGGGCAATTAACGAATGTAGATAGTGATTTTTAAACTAGAACAAGTAAACTAGAAACAAGTATAGACTTTTTTTTTTGAAACTAGAATGATTCCAGTGGGAAAGTCAGATGTAGATTTGACGTGAGAAGAAAAAGTAGCACTGGCATGTATCCTACTGTAGCCTAAGGAAACTTCTTCCAAATTATGTGGCACTTCCATCAGAAGAAAAGCAACTTTAGTTGGAGGAAAGCTTCTTTGCCTGCAGTTGGGCTTTTGACTTTGATCAGTGGAATGGCAGGACACATTCCTATCCTTGCTCCCAACATCCTCATGCCTCTGTGTTAGAATTCTGTATCTAAGCATTTTTGAAAGGAGAACATGACTGCATCATAAAATTGGCCAAAGTCTTTTTCGGTGCTCCTGGGATCATCACAGTAGATATTGTCTATTTATTTATGGAACTTTTCTTTTTATATGTACATACGTAATGAAGTGATCGGTTACATAGCTGTATATAATTTTAAAAAGCAAAATTATTTGGGAAAATGTAATGTTTATTTGCATTTTTCAAAACAAACAAACCAACCAACCAGGGAGCAGCCAGGAAGCCTGAATCATGTAGAGCATCTATTGCTAAATATATTAAACAGAGTGCCAAGGAAGCCGGCATCTAGTGTGTACTAAAACTGCACTGATATGGAATATACCTTCTCTCCCCCAGGTCTTCCTTTCTCTATTAAGAGAGCAATACAGAACTCACTCAATCAGTCTGTGTATGACTTTGTATGTATGGAGTTGCAATTTCCACCCGCTCAAGGTAATCCTCTTTAGCCTCTGCAGTAGATTTTTAAAAAATATTAAGAACAATTCATCCAGCATACCAGCACATAGCTACATAAGCAACAAAAGAAAACAACAATGATACTACCAGATCCTGCTACTACTCTAAATGCTTATCTACATTTTCAGAGATATGTGGCCACATGCCAGGTTAATGGAGCTAGTCACAAGGAGCCACCACAAACAATGTGCATGTGTCGGGTGGGGGGTGGCTGTATGCCGGCTGAATTTCAAGCTGTGTAATTCAGCACTGACGGGTGGCCATAAACTACATCCAAAATGGTGTTTCCATAAAATACAGTTTTGCTAATTGTCCTGGGATATTGGCTTCATCACTGGCTGGGGAAGAAGGATGGGACAGCTCTAGCCTAGCTGCATTTATTTATTTTTTTCCTCCAAAGAGCCTACAGGAATTTCCAACACAATTAATCGTAGTAGTAAAGAAACACAGATCCTGGGTGGGCTAGTGGGATTTTTCCCTTTGGTGTACAATGCCATAGAGTCCACCCATTTTCTCCAGGGACACTGATCTCTGTGGTCTGGAGATAAGTTGTAATTCTGGGAGATCTCTAGACACTACCTGGAGGTTGGCAACCCTATTTTGAAACCAGATCCCCAGTTTCAAGCTCAACACTATCCAGTGGGTAGCATATCGAAACTACCCACTACCTATATTCAAAATTACTAGAAGTGAAGAAAATACCTTTATCTCATTTCCTTTTCAACACATTTAAATATATCCTGCCATAAACATTGTTTCTAGATGCCTTGACATTTACTATCTTGAAATAGGTGTCTCCTTGCAGCAATTGTTTATTTTTAATGTGTTGCTGTTTACTCTCAGTGCCTTGCTATTATCTGATTACATAATTGTTTTAGCTGCATAACTTTAACAGAGAGAAACAGAGACAGATAAAGGACAATATAATTAAAACACTGTAAAATAAATTGTTGAGGAAAGTAAAATATCAGCGAGTACAAACCATACCTTTTGATAAGTGAGAGGTTAAATAACAAAAACAAGACTGGAACATCTTTCTTTCTTTATTCACTCACTACCTGAGGGACCGCCTTTCCCATGTTCCCTAGAGGGCACTTCAATCAGAACTACAAAATCACCTGGCCCTCCCTGGTCTTAAGGACGCTAGGTTGACATCAACCAGGAGCAGGGCTTTTTCTTTAGCAGCTCTGACTTACTGGAATGAGCTCCCTGGTAAGATCAGGGCCCTGTGGGACCTCACACAGTTCCACAGGGCCGTGAAAATGGAGCATTTCCGGCAAGCCTTCCAATAGGAGTAGCACCGTATCAGCTATGTTCTGGGACGACCTACAGTCAGACGTTATCTGGAGTGGTAGTACAGCTAACCACGTGTCATGCACTTTATTCAGTGAACCGCCATCGACATCAACGGTTTTAAATTGTTTCTGTGTAGTTTGTATAGAGATGTATCTTTGTACTGAGATATACATTGTTTTATTGGTTTTATGGGAGCCACCCTGAGCCTGCTTCGGAGGGGAGGGCAGGGTAAAAGTTGAAGCAATAAACAAACAAATAAATAAATTTTCCTTTCTCACCAATGGGGACTTAAGGCAGCTTACATCATTCTCCTGTCCTCCATCATAGCCACACAATAACCCAGTGAAGTGGGTGAGGCTGAGGGTGTGTGACTGGGTCAAAGTCACCAGCAAGCTTCCATGGCAGAGCGGGGATTTGAATCTGGACAGCCAAGACCCTAGTCTACCACTCTAAGCAGTACACCACTCTGGCTGAATAAATTTTGAAAAAAGGGCCCATTACATATTAAAGACAGCAAGCAGAGGCCAGTTTATACTGCCCAGGTTGTTGACAGTCTAACAAATGAATGTTAAAAACCATGATCTTCAAAAACAAACTGAATAGTTATGAGGGCTCAGAGAAATGCTCAGTGTATCACAAGATGCTCTTTCCCCAGTGAAGATCTAGGTGCCTATTAATAATAGTAAAGCCTGATCTAAACGTGATCCAGAGGATGCAAAGAGATTCCCTGGGTGACTTGGCATGGACTCAGTGTCTCCTTTAGCCTATGCTGCAGTGGTGCAATCCAGCTAGATGTGTTTTGTTTGCATGACAGAGACCTACAGCCATTGTGGATACTGTGCTGACATACTAAATAAGCATGTGATGCTGGTTTGCAGCATCATTTAATCCTGAGCCTGTTCTAAGTCACAATGGCAAGCTCTTTTGCAGCCCTGTCACTTGCTACCTGCTGAGCTGCACTCTGCTCCTACCTCTAATCACAAGTTCTAAGCCAGACAGCCATGTTCCGCCATAACAACCAGACCTGGCTGTTTCCAAATACTGCTGCCTTTGGTGTGTGAACGTATTTCTTTGGTCCCTCTGTCATTGTGAGCTAACTGTGAGAATGTCCCAAAAGATATAGTCCGCAACAGGTCTCCTTAAGCATTTGTAGAGAAGATCATTGGAGTCAAACACTTCCACTGTTAGTAATACTGGGTTTAGGGATTACAGGTATTGATTTACTGGATATGAAATATGGCTTAAGGATATTCTACCAGTCACTAGGCAGGATTTTAGGCGCTCAAATATACTGGCCAGAAGTTCCCATAGAAAACGCGGGAAAAGGAGTTCCCAGAGAATAATGATGTTGAACATCTCTAAAGTTCAGTTCCCAAGACATGGATAAGAAGAATACAAAATACTGGTGAGTTTGGCTCACACATAACTGCTAGCACTCCTGTTCAAGGACAGGGTAAAAGAGATAACAGGGGAGAAGCAAGTAACTTAGCCGGGCATTCGCAAGCGAAGCAACCAAGCAAGCAAGCAAGCGAGCGGAGTAGAGCACACATTCCAGAGGAGGGAGTCATGGCTCCGTTGAGAACTCCCGGGCGGGACCTGTCACCAGTCATGAGGGTAAAACACATGAAAGCTGATAACCTTTTCAAAGATCATGTAAATACACCTTGTAGCAGTTATATAGTTATTGAAAAGAATCCATAGCAGTTAACTGACACTAACAAGTTTTCAAAACCATACCTAAAATGCACAACATTTTTTACCTGCAGCAACAGTGTGCATACTATTGGACACTGATGCATCTGCCAGACTACCATCAACACTTTGAAGATACCTTAATCTGTTTCGAGCCTTATATCATTTCGGAGCCTACAAGTCTGCCTGCTTGCGTTTCTGCATGGTGTCATTCCTTAACGCCATGTAAAGTTTCCTTTGAAGGTAAAAAATAATATTGTATTTAACTTTGCCACTGTAAGATTACTAACTCTTCTTTCAAAGGCAATACTTTCAAGTCACCTTCTTTAAATGGGATAATTGAAAAATTAAAATTTCATGCCAAAGAGTTGTGCTGCTTTATTGTGTTTTGAGCAAGGGCTTCAGATCAGAGCAAGGACATCAGTGACTCAAGATTTTTATGAATTAGAATGATACCATCTGATTTTAAAGCAAACAGAAAATGCATATGTTAGGAAGCATGATGATGACCGCTGCAACATCATTAGAAAGCTGCCACCCGACTCAAACTTTGTTCTGTTGCTTCAGACCAACACGGCTACCCACCTGAATCTATCATTAGAAAGTGTCTGTGTAGCAGGATATCGTCTTGCAATATGCATTCCTGACAGCAAATGATATGGGCACAGAGCAGCTTTCTAAAACCTATCTTTTGCCCTTCTTTTTGTCACCAGGCAAAATGCTCATAATAAGTTTGACAGACTATGAAAGCCACACTGTCAGAAAAGACATTAACTGTGACACAGTGACACGAAATGCTCAGAGTCCACTGCCAAACTTCAAGCTATGTATCTGTCCCAGACAGTAATGTGATGTGAACAGCTCTGTGTGGCTGTTCACTAGCAGTTCTTTAGCTGTTTCAATCTTATGAGAAGGTGGTAATCTCATCGTTCTGAATACCCCATTATCGTTATCAGGGCTCTTTCACTTCAGTAAAGAGCAGCTGTAAAAATGTCGTGACCTCTGAGACAGGGAGGGAAAACAGCCATTAGTAAACTTCCCTCACTGAAGATATGCCAGTAGCTTGAGATATGTTGGCATCTTGGTACTCCTGAATAAGGATAGAAAAACAGGTGCATGTTTGGATGAGGAAGAGTTAACCTCAACACTTATCCATCCCCTACCCCTCCAATTATTTTGTGTGACAGAAAGCAATACATTATGCATATCAAAAGAAGTACACCCACTTGGGCAATTATTAAGTTGTAATTTTAATTTAGCAACTCTTAAAACTATCCTATGCAAGGTTATCCCTCACTGTTTACAACCCAAAAATGTCCCTAGTGTAAGATAACAGCTAAGCACTGTGTTTCCCTAAAGGTCATTTTTTTATTTGCTATTTAGAGCTAATTCAGCGCAACATCTTTTTTTTAAAAAAGCAATATGACTTTCCTAGCAGAAGAAGACTCTCAGAAGTGCCAATATACTTCTTAATGGCATATTTATTTTCAGATGAAAATTTAAGTAATGTAACAGCCTGAATGCAAGATTTTTGAGACGATATAAGAGAGCTTATAGTAGATAAAATTCACATTCTAATGTTCTTTGCTATGAAAATCTACTGAAACTTGGTTGGGAGGCTCTTATCAAGCCATCTTCAACAAGAGTAACCAAGCGATGGAGCCTGACTCCCTTGCAGCTCTCCTGCAATGCCCACAAGCATCTCCCAAGAGGAAATGTACACACTGCTAATTTTTGAAAGATCGTACTAGGGATGCCAAGTCCAACTTGGGAAATATCTGGGGACTTTGGGGGTGGAGCCAGGAGACTTTGGGGGTGGAGCCAGGAGAAAGGAAGTGACATCATTTTGTGATGTCACATCCTGTGATGTTGCTTCCACATGCTGACACATGAACTCATGAAGTTTCCTAATACTGAATCAGGCCATTGGTCCATCAAGGTCAGTATTGACTACTCAGACTGGTAGTGGCTCTCCAGGGTCTCAGGCTGAGATCTTTAATGTCACCTATTACCTGATCCTTTTTTAGTTGAAGAGGCTGATACCACCTGCATGTCAAGCAGATGCTCTATCACGGAGCAATGGCCCTACTGAATCCTTCCTCATCTCGGCAGAATATGAAGCCCTAAGTGCTACACAAGTGCTAAATATGATTTTCATATCATAAGAACAGGAGAGAAGCCACAGTGGATCGGCCCATCCAGTACAGCCCATCCAGTACAACACTCTGTGTCACAACAGTGGCCAAAAATACCAGGTGCCCTCAGGAGTTCCAGCAGCGGGGCCAGAACTCCAGAAGCCCTCCCACTGTTGCCCCCCAAGCACTAAGAATGCAGAGCATCACTGCCCCAGACAAAGGGTTCCATTTAGACCTTGTGGCTATAATAGCCACTGATAGACCTCTGCTGGATGGGGACAGAGAGAGAGAGAGACAGACAGACAGACAGACAGACAGCTTTTTCACTTACTCTTGCCCAATTCCCAGGCTTTATTTCTGGCCCTTGTTTCACCCAGCTGTTGTCCATGTAAGTCCCATAACTTCTCCCCCCCCACCCCATCATAGGCTTTTTGGTGGCTAAAGAGGACCTTTGTCCTCCCCTTTTCGCCAGCAGAAAAGCTAGTTGGATCCATCCCTAACTTAAAATACCGGTTACTTGATGTACAAATGCTTTTAAAAATGCAGATTTTTACTGCCGGAGGGGGGGGGGGGACATGGTTGAAAGAAACAGAAAATTGGCATAAAAATGAGGAATCCCAACTTTTATTTGCAGAAGGGAAATGAGGATTGGGGGGACCCAAACAGCCACGACAAGACATTTTAAACAATCCCACTCCCAGACCTTCTACAGGCAACCTCTCCTTGTGATGTTTACCTCTTTGGAAGTGACTTTATTCCTTTGACAAAACCACAGTGGACAGACAGACAGCAAAAAGAAAGAGGGGGAGGGGGAGAGACAGAGAAGGAAAAGAGCTCGCAGACCCCAGCAGTTTACGCAGCTTACTCCAGCAGCAACCTTGCACGGAAGCCCTTCAGTAGAAAGAGCTTAGTCCCTCCTTAATCTCTGGGCGGGGCTGTCTTGCTCGATCAGCTCTTAAAGGGGAAATTTCCCTTTTAAGAAGTTCAAGAGGCCAGCAGGGCAGGCTCCGAGGTTCCCCTGCTGGCAGCCATTTTGTCCCCCCGGTGGCCAATTTTGGAAAAGCGGGGGAAAGCTTTAAAAATCGGTGTTTCCCCCGCTCTACCGGGGGACTTGGCAGCCCTAGATCGTACTGATATGAGTTTCAGTTTTTGAAACTCAGCAGCCAGTACATATGTGCAAAGCCAAGGTGTCAGTTTTCTTGACTCCTAGGGCAATGTTGCATGTTACAATTATTGCAGAAAACAACAGTGTTAACATCAGTGTTTTCTGTAATAAATGTAGAAAGTGCTCTGCACGTGTATCTTTAAATAGCTGTGTACCTTGAATACCTGAGAGTCAAAATCCATGTTATGGCAGAAACAAGTCTAACCCACGGCCACTGATACCATTTTAGTTAGTCAGTCTTTATTAAAGCCAGTTTGGTGTAGTGGTTAAGTGCGTGGACTCTAATCTGGGAGAACCGGGTTTGATTCCGCACTCCTCCACTTGCACCTGGCTGGATGACCTTGGGCAAGCCATAGCTCTGGACCAGCTGTTCTCTCAAGGACAGCTTGGGAAAGAGCTCTCTCAGCCCCACCTACCTCACAGGGTGTCTGTTGTGGGGAGGGGAAGGGAAAAGGAGTTTGTAAGCCGCTCTGAGACTCTTAAGTGAGTGAAGGGCGGGATATAAATCCAATCTCTTCTTCTTTTAGAGAAAAATTTAGCAGTTTAAAAATTGCCATGTTGGCCCATGGCATAGGCAACAAGCCACCTTGTTTTCCCCTCCATGCCCAAACACCTTCCTCTTTGGCTGTTTTGGCACTTGAAAAGATTTGTGGGGGGGGGGGGAGAGTTCCTGGTGCCACCATAGCATGGGCCAAATCAGGATTGGGCCCTTGGGGCAATTTTAAACAGCTATATTTTCGTCTAAAAGTGGTGTAGGCGGCCACAGATTGGACCCATGTCCACCATCACCTGTAGTTTGGCTCTGAGTGCCTGTACACTGATGTTTTTAATACTGCACATGTTTCCTTTGGAAAACACCACTACAACACAAATGTCACTCACAACAACTGTAATATGCTGTCCTTGTGAGACAAATTTCATAGTAACAAGAGGTAGAGCATGAATTCTCAGGAACCTTGTGTTGAAAGGTATTACATAAAAAAGTAAGAGATAACTTATCATCCATCTTCTATTTTCTTTCTTTCTTTACCTTATTTTAAAAGATTTATATAATTGATTCTATGTACACATCACCCCACAAAAAAGGGAAATTTACTGGGACGTGGAGTAAACTTTGAAAAGTAAGGTTAGTAAAAACAGGGACTTAATCATGAGAAACACCAACAGAAAAGCAGGGCAAGCAACATATCACTCCACAAAAAAGGGGGCGAGAAATATTTCTGGGACATGGAGTAAATTTTAACAGTAAAATTCATAAAAACAGAGGCTTATAGGGTGCGTTCAGACGCGCCGTTTGATCTGGCTTCGACACTCTTCAAAAATGGATCAAATGTGCACATTCAGACAGCATCAGCTGTCTGCCATCCCCAGTCATTGCTTTCCAGAGCAAATTCTGGAGCAAACCGTAGTATTTTGATACCAGGTCCCAAGTGGTGTTTTCTCAGCTCTCCCTGTTGAAAGCGGAGTTTCCCGTGTGATCACTCCACCATCGTCAAGCCACTTCTGAATCTTTAACCCCCCCACTGCAGAAGCCAGAGGCTTCCGCTTTTTGCCCACCATTTTTATTTTTGTGTCAGCTATATGCACATAAGCACTGCTCCGCTCCCGCGTCTATTAAAAAATAAAATAAATGGCCATTGAGTTCAGGATCCCAAGGAGGCCAGTTTCAGGTGAAAAGTTTGAAGGGACATGTTCTGTCACGGCGGTAAAATCACAGTGCTTGTGGAACTGTGACAGGATTTGCTCTACTGCTTTTGTGCATGAGCAAGGGTTTAGCTTTTCAGATCTCCAGATGAGTGGCTATGTGCATGCGCAAACTTAGAAAAAAATGAACAATCCCTGACATACACTCCCGTGTGATCGCGATTGTCCTGAGTAAAAGAAGCATGCATAGAAGTGGGATGATTTAAAGTGGCTCCAGCACGCTGTCTGAACACACCCATACAATCAAGGAAAGCATCAACAGGAAATCAGGGCAGGGAATGTCAACATTGAATCCCAGGTTTGATCAGAAAATTGCCCCCACAAAATATTTTGGCATCTACCCCATGCCACAGGAGAAGGACCTCTTCTATACACTCCTTCCCTGAAATACCTGGGACCTGCCAACAAGAGAAAAGAAAAAAAAAACCCCTCCAAATTCACATACAAACTAGGATTGTCAGCTCTGGAATGGGAAATATCTGGAGATTTGGGGAGTAGGGCCTGGAAAGGGTGGGGCTTGGGAAAAGGAGGACTTCAGTAGGATACAATGCCACAGAGTCCACCATCCAAAGCAGCCATTTTCTCCAGGGAAACTGATTTCTGTCATCTGGAGATCAGCTGTAAAGGCGGGTGATCTCCAGGCCCCACCTGGAAGTTGACAAGCCTAATACAAACTAAAGGTGGAAAGGAAGAGGCCAGGGCAATGGGGTCACCATCCCAAATTCAGATACAGACTAAGGGGAAAAAAGGGAAAAGACCATAGGCACTCACCTTCCCCAAACCACTTCATAGATAAATGAATCTGCTAGAAAAACTTACTAGACCATCCCCTGCCACAGTGCCCTCATTACAGGGGAAGAAAAAGACAATTATTTAGGATAAATTCTAATACTGTATAATAACATTGCTACTAACTACCGTATTTTTCGGGCCATAAGACGCACTTTTTCTCCCCCCAAAAGTGGGGAGAAAAGTGCGTGCGTCTTATGGAGCGAATCCAGGCTCCCGGGGCTGGAGGTCTGGGTCAGTGGCGCGAGCTTCGCAGCCAGCTTCCCTTCCCTCCGCAGCCAGCCCCCTTCCCTCCCTCCCTCCCTTCCCTGTCAAGCCTGGGCAGTCGGGACTCCTCCGGCCTTCCCCCCTCCCCCCGCGGGCCCGGGTGCGGTGTGTGTGGCGAGGCTGGAGGTCCGGGTCGACAGCGCGAGCTCCGCAGCCAGCTCAGCCCAGGCGGAGCCGGGGAGAGAAGGGAGCGCGCCGGGCGCCGATGCGGAGGCTGCTGCTGCTGCTTGTCCTCCCTCCCTCTCTCCCTCCCTCCACACTGTCTTTCCCAAGCTTCCTCCCAAAGCCAGACTGAAAAGGAAACAGGCACGCATCGCGCACAGACATAGATATATGTACGCCCAGAGAGAGCGCCCAAATTAAGCCGCTGTATCCCTTCCAAATCTGCATGATCAATATTGTGATCTTTTCGCAGTCAGATGGCACGCTTCTTGCTTGGGGAGGGATCCCCACGGCTTCTGGCAGCCAGTGGCCAAATTGCAGGCATATTTCAGGCATAAATAATACAAACCTCCCTCCACCTCTTTCCCCAGTCCCCAAAGTGCCATTGCTAGCAGGAAGAAGGAGGGGGGAGACGACAGCAGGCAGCTCCTGGGGGTGAGGCAGTATGGAGTGAGCATTCCTCCCCTCCTGTTGTGCTTTCAGGGAAGGCAGGTATGGCAGAACGGAGACAGCCTGGCCTCCTTCACCGGCAGGGAAGGGCTCTTTCAGGGACAAAAGCCAATGACAGAAACCTCACTCGGGCTGGAGAAACGGGAGCTCCATAGTTTAAGAGAGGCAGTGCAGTGAAGTGGCTTGGGCATCAAACTAAGACATGAGAGAGAGCCAGGTTCAAATCCTGCCTCTGCTGACATGTATTGCCCACTGCAAGAATGCTGTATGCCAACTATTGGAGAAAAGACAAAATACCTTCAAGAGACGAAATGTTAAGCAAAACTCTTGAAACTGCCAAGATGGATAAATTAACTTTATTTTTGAGAGGACAAGAGGAAAAAATTTCAGAAAACCTGGTCAAGATTTTATAAAAGGCTGAAAGATGACAGCAAATGAACTCCATAGACTTCTAATCACATTGGAAGACGTTATAGAATCTCTAACATTAATGCAGGATATTTAGACAAAATATATGGTGATAAAAATGGTCGATATACAATTAGACATTGTAGGAGGTAACATAACAGATATGACTAAAATGTATGTAGAACCCCCGAATTTGTATGTTTTTAATATTTGTTTTGTTTTGTTTGATACTAAAAAATAAAAATTATTACTTAAAAAAATCCTTCCTCTGCCGTAAAGCTTGCTGGATAGTATTGGGCCAGTCGCTCTCAAAAACAGGAAGAAGTGAAGGGTTGGTTTTTATACCTTGCTTTTCTGTACCTTAAGTAGCCTCAAAGCAGCTTACAATCGGCTTCCCTTCTTCTCCCAACAACAGGCACCTTGTGAGGGAGGTGGGGCTGAGAGAGTTTTGAGAGAGCTGTGACTGGCCCAAGGTCACCCAGCTGGCTGCATGTGGAGGAGTGGGGAATCAAACCCGGTTTTCCAGATTAGAGAACACCACTAGTCGTAACCATTACTCAGAGGTACACATGAATATACATGAAGCTGTCTTATACTGATCAGACCCTTGGTCCATCAAGGTCAGTATTGCCTACTCAGGCTGGCAGCAGCTCTCCAGCATCTTAGGCAGAGGTCGTTCACATCACCTATTTCTTGGCCCTAATCGGAGATGCTGGGGATTGGAACTTGGGACCTTCTGCATGCCAAGCCAAAGCTTTTCCACTGAGCCACAGCTTTTCCCCAGTGCAGGAATGGGGAAAGGGAAGTCTATAGGAAAGACTTTAAAAAGGCTCTGAAAACCCTTTTTAAAACACATAAATGTGGGGTCCCTGACAAAAACACACCATCAGCTCCACCAGTGTGAATTCTTTCTGAGTGAATATCTGTGGGATTTATCAAGAGCCCAGATTCACAGCAGTGGTGTGACGTAAAACACAGCTGGAACCACACATTACTAGGGAGTGTCTGCAGTCTAGGAACTGCAGGCTGGAAGGCACACAAAGGTCATTCAGACCACCCAACGCCAGCTGCTTCACAAATGAAGACATTCGTCCATGCAGTGTTCCCTCTAAGCTGAATCAGTGTGAGCTAGCTCACCACTTTTTAACCTCCAGCTCACACATTTTCATCTTAGCTCAGGAAAGATGGCTCCAGAGCTAACTAATTCATGCAGTCGCCAAACCACTCGCTCACACCTTTAATGCCGGTAGCTTACAAAGTAGGATTTTTGCTCACAAGACCACAGTTTAGAGGGAGCAGGTGTGAATCTGGTGCTTAGATCATCAAGTGTGATCCTATGCCTGGGTAATCCATTACATAAGCACATGGTACATGTGTACCAAAAAGCAGTGATCAGTGGCAGCTTCCTGGCATCTACTATGCACACAGCTATTACACATGTGTAATATCATTGCATATAAGAGTCAGGCAGATTCTTGCAAGGGAAACCAGGATGCACAGTCATCTGAGTGAGAGCCAGTTTTGGTGTAGTGGTTAAGAGTGGTGGACACTTATCCGGGAGAACTGGGCTTGATTCCCCACTCCTCCACAGGCAGCTGCTGGCGTGACCTTGGGTCAGTCACAAGTTCCCTCAGAACTGTTCTCTCAAGGGCAGTTGTGGTTGCATGGAGCCCCCCGAGCCTCGGGCCTTCCTGCAGCAGCCTCCGCCGGAGGAGCAATGCCCCCGTCGCGGCTCCCCCACCGCTCCATCGATTTTCTCTTTAGAGCCTCGGCGGTGGGCCCCTGGATTGGCACCTCCTCGTAAGCCCCCCTGCCCTGGCCGCGCTGCGCTCCCCCCCTTTCCTGCATGCCTCTCCATCATCCCCTTCCCACATCTCGATTGCCGGGAGCAACGGCATTCTCTGCATCCTGGTCTCCCCCATCCCCCCTTGGCTTGCAGCGCTGCGCCCTCATCCCCAGCTCTCAGGAGCCTCCTCCGTCCCCACCTTCGCACGCCCACCTGCCCCGCGTTGGAGGTTAGATGAGAAAGCTGCCGCCTCGGCCCAGCCTCTGGATTGCTGACTCCTGGAGTCACATCTGGAGGAGGGGTCGTTTCTGCAGGTTGCAGGACACCGTTCCAGTCGTTAACCTTTGCACGTCTTCTTAAGCAGCCAGGCCTCCCTATGCATTGAGCCCCTCCTGATCCCCCAAGCTGCATGTGCCCCCCCAAGATCTGCCTGTGTTGAAGGCTCCCCATTTCCAGGGGCTTCCTCCCTTTGCTTGACCAGTTAGCCTCTTGACCAAAGGAGACAGGATTCAGGGCACCGCTTCGTTGGCCAAGTCTTCTCTCTGGCGAACCACGATTTCCTAGCCCGGCACGGGTGCTGCCTGAGGTGCCATACATCTCTGGGGTGCTGCCCCTTGTCCCTGACACCGCAATGAGCTTCTTTGGGTTCGGACAGAGTGTGGAGTTGGAACTGGTGCTGAGCGATGCGGAGAGCAGGCGCCGGGCGGAGCATAAGACAGAGGAGGGCAAGAAGGAGAAATATTTCCTATTCTACGATGGCGAGACCGTTTCGGGGCGGGTCATCCTTACACTCAAGCACCCAAACAAGTGGCTGGAACACCAGGGCATCAAGGTGGAGTTCATTGGACAGATTGGTAAGGAAAAGCGAGGGGGTGTGGGCTCTCTGTAGCTTTTGGCTGCCGTGGTTAATGGAACCTCCATGTACAGAGGCAGTATACCTCTCTACAATAGGGGTGTCGAACTCATTTGTTATGACGGCTGGGTCTGATATAAATGAGACCCTGTTGGGCTGGGCCATGTGTGCCATAAAATGTAATGCCAGGTAGCGGAGATATAAACTTTATAAAGGGCACAAACACAAAGATTTTTTTTTAACTTAAAATAAAACCATGCTTAAAACATTAGCACTCTTGCAACTTTTTGTTTATTTAACAGTCTCTGATAACTGACACCTCTTGCTCTGAATTATTGCATCAAAATGTCTGTGCTGTTGCAGTCTTGACTATACTGTTCAGGTGTGTATCTGTAAGCTGCAAACCTACTTTTGATTTATTGACATTCACCACAGAAATCTCATGCTCAGTGTTCTGAGTATAGGACCCAGGGGAAAACATGAAATGGCTGAGCAATTGAGACAATCTGGCGAGGCAAGCTATGATGCAGCAGCAGCAACAGAACTGGAAGCAGGAGATGGCCAGTTCCAGTGCGGGCCTGATAGAAGCCCTCCAAGGGGCCTCTCCCAGGGCCAGGGCCTTCTCAGTAGCAGCTCCACACAGGTGGAATGAGCTCCCGGAAGACATCAGGGCCCTGTGGGACCTTTTACAGTTCCACAGGGCCTGCAAAACGGAGCTCTTCCACGGGGCTCTTCCACCAGGCAAGCGCCGCTGCCCTGGGAAGCAGCCCCCTCCCTCCCCCCTCCCCCTTCCCAGGTCAGCACACCACCGGCCCGGGGAGAACCCCCCTCCCTCCCCCGCTCACTTTTCCTGCCCCATTCCTCTTCCCTCACCATTCCTGAGCTGCGGGGGGGGGGGGGAGGTAGGGAGGGAAGAGCTGGGCCTGAGTGGCGTTAAGCCACTCGGGCTTAAGCAAGGGGGGGGGGAGAGAAACACCTTGTCTTTCTGTCTTTCTCTTTCTGTCTGTCTTCCTTCCTTCTCTCTCTCCTCCCTACCTTTCTGTTCCTTCCTTCCTTCCTTTCTTTCTTTCTGTCTTTCTTTCTGTCTTCCTTCCCTCCCCCCCACCTACCTACCTTCCTTCCTTCCTTCCTTCCTTCCTTCCTTCCTTCCTTCCTTCTCTCTCTCCCCCCACCTACCTACCTTCCTGTTCCTTTCTTTCTTTCTGTCTTTCTTTCTCTTCCTTCCTTCTCTCTCTCCCCCCACCTACCTACCTACCTTCCTGTTCCTTCCTTCCTTCCTTTCCCCCTTCCTTCCTTCCTTCTCTCTCTCTCCCCCCTACCTACCTACCTACCTACCTACCTACCTTCCTTCTCTCTCTCTCACCCCTACCTACCCCCCTCCCTCCCCCGCTCACCTTTCCCGGGCTGCAGGGGGGGGAGGTAGGGAGGGAAGAGCTGGGCCTGAGTGGCGTTAAGCCACTTGGGCCCAAGCAAGGGGGGGGAGGGAAACACCCCTTCTTTCTTTCTGTCTTTCTGTCTGTCTTTCTGTCTTTCTTCCTTCCTTTTCTCTCTCTCCTCCCTCCCTCCCTCCCTTCCTGTTCCTTCCTTCCTTTCTCTTCCTTCCTTCCTTCCTTCTCTCTCTCTCCCCCTACCTACCTACCTACCTACCTACCTGCCTGCCTACCTACTTACCCTCTTTCTTTCTTTCTTTCTTTCTTTCTTTCTTTCTTTCTTTCTTTCTTTCTTTCTTTCTTTCTTTCTTTCTTTCTTTCTTCTCTCTCTCCCCCCCCCCCCAACTACCTACTATTTGGTTCAGAATATTTTTTCCCCTGTTTTCCTCCTCTAAAACTAGGTGCGTCTTATGGTCAGGTGCGACTTATGGTCCGAAAAATACGGTAACTGTATTCATGGCTGCCACATTTTCGATTTTGAATTTATTGGGGTTTTTTAGGAGCCCCAAATCTTGAATATTTCCACTAAAACAGCTATTACTATATCCTTCTGTCCTTCTATGTCCTTGCATTCCCCAGCCACTTTCTGCTTTGTTCTTCTATTTTCAGCTATCATAGGCAAACAAAAAGGCTCTTTAAACAAGAGATGATATATTGTAGAACAAATCAATTATACAGGAATTGCTGTATTTTGAGTGTTGTATGGATTTATTCAATGTGACTTGATTCCTGGCCACTGCTGAATTCTTTCTAACCAAAGAGTTGTATCATACCACACCTCACAAGCTATGGCACATTCTATTGGCTCATGGTATGCAGAGATGTAAAATTTCTGGGAACTTTGAAGACACAGGGGGAGAGAGATTCCAGAAAGAAAAACCAAAACAAAAAAATGTTTGGGGGAAATTAAAAATTATAGATGTCTTAATTTCCTACAAGAAAAAAAATGCAAATTTACTTAACATTTGATAAAAAATTGCTAACTGCTAGACCCTGGCTGCGGCCACATGAGTGAGATAATCCGGGGGGGGGGGAAGTGAGGCTATTTTGCCCTGGAGCAATTTGACCCGCAGTTGTGCGATCACACAAGTTGGTGTAGCTGCCAGCACAACTTGCCGCTGCATGATCAGATGCAACCACGGGTGATTTGGGTTTTTTTGTTGTTGTTCGTTTCCAATTCATTTATTTGCTTACACAGGGGAGCGATGAATCGCCTCTCCAACTTGGGGTCTTCTGCTGGCAGTATGCAATGATACGCATACTGAGAAGGGAAAAAACAACAACAGACATGGCGTCGGGACTATCCCTGATGCCACAAGTTTGTGCTGGCGCGATCACACGGGGAAAGTCTGGCTGTGGCCCACAGCAAACCATTTGCTACTGCATTTTCCCTAGTAGTTTTTTTACTCCGCTTCTCAAGCGGATCAAAACGGCTTGCGACGGCTTGCCCACGGTTGCGGGACACCTCCCAGATGTGCTGGTGTGATTGCGCCACTCTGATCTGCTGGCGAGTCATCCCTCTCGCGTGGCTAATGGGTGCGTATGATCACACCCCCTAGGTTACCATAGAACATGTATCTTACATTTTGCCATCTGAGATGTAAGAAAAAATAGAAGTTGAAAGTAGAAAACAAATTATGTAGTAAGCAAAGGAAAGTATATAATTTGGACATAAACACTCTCGTACAGTCACAGAAAGTATGACTACCAGCATATTTGGCACAGTGGCTTAGTTCACTATCTTACTTCCGTTTACTCTTTTATTTAACTAGCAACTCCATTTTGTATATCTTCAATTATCTGAGTATAAATCTGAAGAAAGAAACTACCAGGCAGTAAATCTTCCAATAATAATAATTACTTATCCTGGAGGTTCACATTATATGAAACCAGAAAATCCTTTGAAATGCCTCTCTTCAATAACACAGTCACCATAAATAAATCTCCTACTACTAAACATTTATTTAATGCATACATCATGCTATTTCCTAACAGTTTAGGATATACAGAACTAAGTACACAGTATAATCATCATCCCCCTGCTGCTTTCTTCATTTTAAGTGATGCCAGGAGTTCAAGCAGCTACAAAGAAGACATTCTCAGAATGAAGGTACTTTAACATTAGCTTAGATATATCAGATGCCAAATTACCTTTGATAGGTCCCCAGCCTCCAAGTAGAAACATATAACAAATACGTTCCATGTAACCCACAGGACTAGCCAGACAGCGTACTGTAGGAAAGGAAAAGGGAATAATACATTATTAACTTTGCCATCAGCTGTGTTCAAATAAAACTTAAACTGCAAAACTGAAACACAAAAAAAGACCATTCTCAATACACTGAGGCTATGTGAAATAGCTGTGTGAAATAGTTTTGCTTATAGAAGAGCTTCCATTTTATTCTAGGACAATCTAGTTATAACTACTGGATTTATTTATTTAAAACATTTTTATGCTGCCTTCCCACCCAATCAAGATTTGCGAGGCAGTGAATACAAGAACAATTACAAATACAGTTAAAATTATTAAATTCAACTAAAAACGCATAGATAATACTAGAAGGAGGGCCAGCAACTGTTACTGGGGGTTGCCAGATGAAATAAAGAAATCTCTCTCTCTCTTTTCCCATCAGGTTGCATCCAATTTATGGCAACCCCATATGGTTTTCAAGACAAGAGACATTCAGAGGTGGTTTACCATTGCCTGCCTCTGTGTGCCTCTGCCTTGGTGATCTCCCATCCAAGTACTGACCATGGCTGATCCTGTGTGGTTTCTAACACCTGATGAGATCAGGCTAGCCCATGCTATCTAAGTCAGGGCCAAAGAAGTCTAACATGATACAATCATAGATTCAGGTGGGTAGCCATGTTGGTCTTAAGCAATAGAACACAGTTTGAGTCCAGTGGCACCTTTCAGACCAACAAAGTTTAATTCTGGATATAAGCTTTTGTGTACATGCACACTTCTTCTACAGACATGTTGTAATTCAGAGACAACCATATGGCAGAGAAGCTACTGGCATAAATATGTTGAGAACTTTATCCTTTGTGTCAAAGAAGGAGCACATTTCTAATAGTAGACAAAAGCTAGAAATCTAAATGTGTTTTACAGGTGAGTAATTAGGTTATGGAAGGCATCCAATTAATGAGGGCAGGACTTCCACTGTTGACACAGTGTCTACCTTTACTCACTTCATCTTCATTTCTACAACCATATTAGTGGACCAATTTCTTTCCATCCCTTCCAATTTCGTTGCCCCAGTCATTACCAAAAATACCACATCAGCAATAAATTCTGTTATTCCTTAAAAAAAACAAATTAAGAAAAAAATAACTTTATGTGCCATATTTTCATAATAATTAAATTGATAATACAGACCCATTATATCACTTTTCAGAGCAGTATGATCCTAGCCATAAGACTGTGTTTCCTCATTTCATTGTTTTGTAAATTTTCTTTATTGTTGTTGTAACAGAGTTAAACACTGGCTCTGTATTTTAGTCAATCAGTGCTGTTACATTCCATTTTATTAATTTCCACACAATCACCACAAACTTCTGTTCATGAGATAAGTGGCTCCCATTTGTAAGGCCATTTTGTTTTCCTTTATAGTTGACATCTTCCAGTGTGGACTGATATCCTTTTCATGATAATAAACTACATGTATGTGCTAATTCATCCTAATTCAATCCATAGTAACAGCATATCAAAAGGCTAGAATATATTATTGTCTACAGTTTATTGGATTTGTGTGGCATTTATTTGTGTTTATTTGTGTGGCATTTGTGTGGCATTTCACTGTGACAAGATCTCTCTGCATTCTTTTAGATGGGGGTCCCCATGGCACCAACCAAGTGTTTTTAGAAAGTAGGCAGGGCCAGATGGGGTTATAACCCAGAAAGTATTCAAAATATCCTGCCAGCAAATGTAATATATATTATTCCTTAGGCTTCCAGCTTTGTGATTTGTAGCTGATTTTTCAATGATGTCATTCAGTCACTGTGTAATTTTCTAATTCTTGTTTTCTTGTGAGTAGTCATTGGATTTTCTTATATTTTGATGCATATATTTCTTTTATGTACTGTTTTTCAAAACAGAACTTTCATACTTTTTTTCATTTTTAGTGGGTAGCTCTTTTCCCATTTGAGCTGTTACACTTTTTCATTGGTTATTTTGAGGAGTTGCCTTTATCTAATCCAATTAAGACCTTACCAGGAGAGTTCCAGAAATGGCCTCCAGAACAGATGGAACAGCTTTCCCTGAGTCTTTTTAAGCTGAGGGCATGGAAGGGAGCTCTGCCAGATCAGTTGGTTCAAGTCCACAGCCCTTGAGTGCCACACACAGCTTTAGACCATGGCCTGCTCCTGTCCTTTAGACATTGCCAAGTGGTAGCCTGAAGGTAAAGTCTTGACCTCTAGGAGGCTGGTGGGCAAGTAAGCCTGAGGCCAGAACAACAGTTTTGGATGCGCCAAGTATATTATACAGAATCTATCATTCTACTAGTTGTAGAGCTTTACTAATTGTATGTTTGGGCTGCAGAAGAAGGTAGACTGCTCAGTGGCCCACTGTGACCATTTTGTTCAACGCCATGCAAATAAAATATTTTGTATTTGTTCTGACTTGGACTCTACATTAGTAGTGACAAGGTCAGATGGTGCCAGGGTGCTGACTTGTAGAGATTTTCAGTTTATTTAGTCTAATGATGTGGACAGGATCCTTGGCAGTTTAAAGCCTACCACTTGCTTGTATGACCCATGTTCTTTCTGGTTACTTAAATCTACCCAGGGAGAGGGTGGCTGATTGGGTCAGAGAGGTAGATAATGCCTCCTACAGAGAGGCGGTGGTTGTCCCAGCCTTGAAACAGGCTGTGGTGCATCCGCTTCTAAAGAGGCCTACCCTGGACACAGAAGATCTCAATAATTATCAACCAGACTGAAATGTTTCATTCTTGAGCAAGGTGACTGAACAGGTGGTGGCTGGACAGTTTCATGCGTTCCTGGATTCTTTCCAATCTGGTTGTTGACCTGGTTATGGGATTGAAACAGCCTTGGTTGCTCTAGTGGTTGACCTACACTGGGAGATGGACAGAGGAACTATGACTTTGTTGATTCTCCTGGACCTTTCAGTGGCTTTCAGTACCCTCAATCACAGTATCCTTCCGGACCACAATTCCAGGCTGAGATCGGGAGCCACTATTCTGTAGTGGTTCTGATCCTACCTGCAGGGTAAGTTTCAGAAGCTGGTGTTGAGAGACTGCTGCTCAGCCTCTTGGCTTCTGGGGCCCCATAATGCTCCATCTTCTCCCCTATTTACTGTTGTGTTACAGTTAAAGCAATATGTGTTGCAGTTTTGCAATTACACTCAAAGGTGTTCATTATTCTACAACATTTGGAAATATTTCTCCAACATGAAGTATCCCCTCCTAAATTTCCAAATCTTCTAAATTGGCCCATGGGGGGTGGTGACTGGGGGGGTAGGAAAGCAACTCACACCAAAAACACAAACCAAAAACTTCCCCCCTTTAACTTGCACATTTCCCCCCTGAGGTTTTCACTCCCTTAATCCTATATAAATAAACTATATGTTATGAAGTATTTATGGATGTAAGTAATAACCAAGTCAAGCAATTAACGAATGCATGGACTGTGTGATTATTTGACTGATTCAGGTACACAAAGTTATTTTGCTATAACAAAGCAGCACTTAAAATGTTCATTGGATTAGAGGGTTGTTCCTCCTGCATTTAATATTTCCCTGTAAACTGGGCCAGAATTATTATCATCACTGTGCAGATTTGAGGCTTAGATGAAATTTATGGTAACTATCCTACCATACAGTGAACTCACAGCTATGCGAATACATGAACCAAATGCTTTTGGATCTACTTGTCAGCACCAGCTCTAATTTATCTCTGTAAATCTTGAACCAAATATAATCATCTTAAAAACAAACAGTATTGCCTTCTAAACAATCAGATATGCCACATTTGAAACATCTAAAATATCTGTGATCTATAGATTATAGCCATTTAAATGTTCACTTTGGCTTCAAGACTGAAGTAAAATCATTATGGAAATTCAAACACTGCAGGTTTATAAAAAGACAATGGACAAATCCCAGTGGTATTTTCTACTTCTAATTAAGGCTACATTTTATGAGAGATCTTCAAAGTGTTTGCTCCCCCCTCACTTTTCTGGGAATACTAGAGAACTACAGCAACCTCACATAAATTACAGAACCCACAAATCAATGAAGTCTTTATGACTGTAGAGAACTGATATTGCCAGCCTAGACCTCAAGAGGCATCCTATACCCTAAAGAGAATATTTCTATGCCTGGAATACTACTAGAATAAGCCATTGACTTAAAAGGATGTATCTCTGCTTAGGACTGTACTTCATGCCTATTAACAGAGATAGGATGGCAAGTCTCTCATTGGTGTATTGTAGAAGTATTTTTTGCATAGAAATGTTCTCTTTAGAGCTGCTATGTCGAGACTTTGATAGGTTTGCGGTGATCGTCATCACCATCATCATCATCTGACATTGTGTGTAGAATAGCCAGGAGACCCAAAGATTGTCTGGCAGCCACAAGTTCTATCTCTTAGTGTTATGCACCACTAAGTGGTGAGCTAGACTTGTTTTTAGGGGCTGAGAGAGCTCTAGAAGAACTGTGACTTGCCCAAGGCCACCCAGCTGGCTTTATGTGGAGGAGTGGGGAATTGAATCCAGTTCTCCAGATTAGAGTATGCTGCTCTTAACCAGTACACCCAACTGGATCTCCTGTGATTTTAATAGGGTGCGATCATATGCACCCATTTGCCATGGAAGAGGGATGATCAAAGCAGTGTGATCACACCAGCACATCTGGGAAGCGTCCCTCAACCGTCATCAAACCGTCGCAAACCATTTTGATCTGGTGGGGAATCAGGGTAAAAAGCTACTAGTGAAACTCCAGTATCAAATGGTTTGCTGCGGTTCACAGCCAGAGTTTCCCTGTGTGATCACTCCAGCGCCAAAGTGTGGCATTGCGGATAGTGTGATCACACGTTATCCCGATGCCACACTGTTGTTTTTTCCCCCTTCTCCATGTGCACATCACCGGAAGCCTTTAGGGTGGGGAGGCGATTTATCAATCCCCCCTTTAAGTGCCTTGGAAACCAACCACAAAAAAAACAAAAAACAACAACTTGCCCACGGTTGTGTCTGATCATGCAGTGGCAAGTTGCCCCGGCAGGTCCACAGACCTGTGTGATCATGCAACTGCAGGGCAAATTGCTCCGGAGCAAAAAAGCCTCGCTTCCTCTCTGGATTATCTTGCTCATGTGGAAGGGACCATAGAAAGGCAAATTCTGCTTCTTTCCCTTTGTGTCAATACCTGTTGGAATTATCCTGTCTGTTTATCTCTGAAAGGTATAGGATGGCAATAGTTACTTCTCAATGTACTGCCATGTTGTATATTGGTTGTACTGCATAGATTTCTATAATAATTACTAGGAAAAAAATCAGAGAGCTGTTTTGTGAGGATCACAAAATAGCCACTTTTTCATAATTTCCCACAAACCACCATATAAAATGAAATCAAAGACACTGGATAGGAGAATGAAGAAAAGAAAACCACCATGAATAAATTAAGATTCCCTTCAGCACATATTCCACAGAATTCAACATTTTACACAGCAATAAGGGGGGCAGTTTTGCACACTTGGAATATCTCTAATTACATTAAAAAATCATGGTCCAAGTTTTCCATTATATATTGCTGAATGATCGTCTTTGCTCCTTGGGGGTTAACCATTAAGGGCACTGGAGTAGGTCCAGGGAGGACCCATTGTCCTAGAGAGTCATCCTTCCCCAACTGCTGCTTCCCCAACTACAGGGCAAATTGCAACTACACTGCAAACTGGCAGCCCTCACTGAAGACAGTGCCCCCTGCCCTATATCAGGTGGGCAGGAGTTGCTTCAGCCACAAGGCAGACACAAGTCACAACTGCAAGCTGGAAGCCCTCATCTTGCAAAAGCCAGTGGCTGCGTTTTGTATGCGGAGGGCCACTATAGCCATGAGCTCAAGTCCCACACTGCACAGGATACAGGTGGGTCTGGGAAAGAAAGAAGGGCCTGCTCTTTCTCTCCCTCCTCTGTTGAGGGTCAAGGTCAGGTCTTCTTCCTCCTTCCCTCCCCCTTACATTGGTGTGTGGGGCTGGGAACAGACCAGGATTGGGGCTGTGATAGACTGCACTTTTTAAAAGTGTAGAAGTGCTACACAAACAGCTGAAGGACTGTGAAGGGTTAATTCTTCACAGAAACAGAGAGCCTTGAGTGACAGGCTGTTTAATATCACAAGGTATCTGGATGTACTTATTATAGAACTATAACATTGTGCAACTCGTGGGCACTCGATGAAATTGCTGAGCAGTTGGGTTAGAACAGATAAAAGGAAGTACTTCTTCACCCAAAGAGTGATTAACACGTGGAATTCACTGCCACAGGAGGTGGTGGCAGCTACAAGCATGGATAGCTTCAAGAGGGAATTAGATAAACATATGGAGCAGAGGTCCATCAGTGGCTATTAGCCACAAGGTATAGTTAGGAACCCTCAGTCTGGGGCAAGTGATGGACTATACTCTTGGTGCTTGATTGGGGGGGGCAACAGTGGGAGGGCTTCTAGTGTCCTGGCCCCACTGCTGGACCTCCTGAGGGCACCTGGTGTTTTTGGCCACTGTGTGACAGCGTGTTGGACTGGATGGGCCACTGGCCTGATCCAACATTGGCTTCTCTTATGTTAACATTTACTGCCTTTGCATATGCAGTCAGAGCATGGGGAAAGGACCCTACAAAAGAAGCAGTCCAATGTTTTCACACTGCAGTACACATGCACCTGCTGCCACACTCAGACATTTCAACTAGAAATCTACAATTGGCCCGAACTGTCAAAAACCGTTGAGTGTAACATTTCTTTAAAATCATAAAAGTCTTCAAGACTAACAGATTTATTGAAGCATAAGCTTCCATGGACACATCATCAGATACATAATTTGTGCAGCCTTCCTCAGAAATGTATATATACAGTGTAAGAGGGAACTGTGAACACGGCTTAACTGTGAAATGCAGGAATGACAGATTTAGACATTTCCAAGCAAAACACAAAAGATAAGCACAGAAACCATTCATTACAGTTTTATGGTCACTATGCTTATTTTTTGTTTCAATTGTAATGGTCTCACAGCTACTGCATTGAGAATTTGTAAATCGTTTTTCCAGCATCTCCCCTAATGGCCTAAATAACAACAAAATAAGGGCAGTGTTTTGCCCGGGTCCGGTCTCTAAATATACAGACTTGTCCACAATGAATAAAGTTTGCTAAAGAAACAAGAGACCGATCATACAGTTGGCTGCAGCCAGGGGTCCTTTCGTAGAAAAAGAGGTGCAGGAGCTCTTTAGCATAACTCATTTGCGTAACTTATTTGTATATGCCACACCCTCTGGCATAGCTGGAAGTGTGTCAGAGGGCAACACCTACTGCTCAGGCTCCACCCCAAAAATCTCCAGGTATTTCCCAACTCAGAGCTGGTGTGCCAGCATTACACTTTGATTAAAGACACTTTAGGTTTCCTTTGCTCTTGCAGGGAAGCTACCCTACAACAAGCATGAAAATACAGATCAAGTTGATATGCTTTTGCTTTTTTCCATAGCATATCACCATATGTACCTGCTCCAGGTCTTGTTACTCCTGGAACGGTGCTCCTGTGCGTTCCTGCTCGAAATGGCCCCTGGCTGTAGCCCTGCTCTAACAGGCCGCCCAGCATAGCTCTCATTGTGGGGCAAATTATTTAATAAGAAGAAACAATCCCTGGTGACTGATGTGTCACACTAGCTGATAGTAGCTTGTTTACACATTCAAGTCATCCAGGGATTCTGCCAGTATTTTTTCCAAATGTTCAGACATTATGCTTGATTAAATTACAGCAACTCAGGTCCCCCAAAATATTGTTTTCCCATAAACAAATACAAAATTTCAAATCCCTTCAGCCGGGCAGAAAACATGGAATGGGAGTTGCAACGAGATATGGCTGCGTGTCAAACTGATTGCCAGACTCCAATATGCCTTTCTGTTCCATTTTTAAAAAATTCTTTATCACCGTGGCTCAGCTTACTCTGTGTCAAGACTTTTATAAATCGAACACCCCAGCCTAACACTCAAGAGCGAAGGGCAAGGAAAACTTTAAGAGCTGTTGAGCCAACTGGAAAGAGTGACCACAATATTATCAGATTCAACATATATAAGTGGACAGTTGCTCTGGAAATGTAACACAGTTATATTTAATTTCAAAAGCAGGGAACCCCCCCCCCCCCAAATGAGTGCTGGTGTTAAAGGGTCCTTGAAAGAATCAGTATTCAAGATTGCACAGGATCCAGAACCTCGGGAAAATCTGACAGAATTCAGCATATGTACACCTATTAAAATGCTCCAGCTAGAGGAAAATATAAGATGGCCATCCAAGACTTCAGTAGATTCAAGAAGATCACTGTGACAAAGCCTGACCCCTCCAAAAGCCTCTGCCTTTGTTCTTTAGATAAAATAAGTTTTGTTCTTTGTATCAAACAAGGAGAGGCTGGGCTCTCCCTCCCAAAGGACACTACTTCAGTTGTGTTTTGTTGGTGTCATTGTATCAGAGCTCAAGCCAGAGCTTCTGGCAACAGAGCCCAGCGGCCTTTCTCACCATACCAGAATGAAGACAAAGAGAACTGTGCTGCAGAGGCAATACTGCAAATGGCTATAACTTCCGGTTCAGTGCACACTGGGTAACACGTGGGACTTTCCTGCATGGGATTTCTCCATCTGTTTTGGCCCCAGACTGTTTTGGGTTATCCCCTTATTCCCACACACATTTTTGTGCCGTCAGTTCTCACTTCATTTGTTGTTGTTGTTGTTGCCATGCTCTCACAAACTAGGAACAGTATTATGGTCTCAAATCAAATACAGATCAAGGCCGAAAAGGATAACAGTGAAGTAAAGGCAGAGCCAAGGATGCTGTATAAGAAACTCTGACCCAATGTAAAAAGAGAGCACAAACTTAAAATATCGAACATAAACCAAAAGGAAATTGAAACATTTAATATAAACATTAATAACTAAAATAATAATAAGAAAATAATAATAAGAAAAGGCAGGAGAAGGAGGAAACCAGTTACATATTGGCCTTAGCTAGCAAATGTAGACAGAATAGAGGACTGGAAGACTCTGAAAGGCAAGTCCTATGCTATTCAGGTCTCTTTTATTTCGAAATGAAAGACACATACAATGCTCAATATAATTTGTTGAGAACAAAAATTATTTTTCTTGCTTTTATGTTGGTGAATACTACAATATCGGCATAGTTACTTGGCGAATAAACTCCATCTAGAATATGAAATAAAATCTGCACCTTTCAATTCATATCTCTTTCTACCAACCTAAGTTGTTCTTGTCGTTCTGCTATGATATCAGCAAACTTCTTCCTTAATTTGCTGCTTGACCAGACTCATCACTAAGTTCTTAGTCCCAAGAGAATTTCTGCACTTTCTCAGTATTAGAAACAAAAAAAGAAAGAGCACAAGTATTTCTTACAGCAAAGTCCCATGAGCCATTGTGCTGAGAGTGAACTGACAGATTTTTGCCTTGAGCACCAATACTTAGGCTTAGTATCTGTTCTTATTTATTCCCACTTGTAATACGTTGGATGCTTCACCTAGATCCTCATACAGTAGAGATGTTGCAGTGGCTCCTCTTGGTTCATTGTGCAGACTTCTGGGGACTATTTTGTTTAATAGAAACCGCAAAGGCTTATGTAAACTTGCATTACCTAAAACTACAGTGAAACATTGTGTTTATCTCCTTTCAAGATCATATATGCAAACATAAACTGCTTTAGAACAAGTCAGCTCATTGGTTCCATTTAGCTGATTGGCAGCAGATCTCTAGGTTCTCAGTCAAAAACAGGTCTTCCACAATGCTTGTTCATTGGGGTACTTTAAATGGAGGTGGCAGTGTGTGCCATAGCTTTTTCTCTGAGGTCATACTGCACTAACACACTTTAAACAGGTCTATGAAATCAGAATATCCACAAGAAAGGGGAAAATTCTAAGCCCTAGCCAAGATACTTGAAAATCCAGATTTTTCTAACATAAAAGGCACTTCCAGAGGTTTCTTTTTAGGGCTGAATAATGAAAAAATACAAAGATTTTCAAAGATTTTGGGTTGGCAGAGGTAATATTAGAGAAAATCAGCCTGGAAGGGGGGGGGGATTCTGCTTGAAGTGAAAGCTGCATTCCATCTCCCGTGATGATAGAGAACTCTTTACCTGTGGCTTGGCAAAATGCAAAGGTCCGTCATCAAAACAGTTCTGCCTTGAAACATTCTTTAAAGCTGACAGACTGTAAAGCCATCCAGAAAAAATCTCCACTGTGCTATGAAGATGAGGCAGCCAGACCCAACAAGCTTCTGTATACCAGGGATTTGGCATATCAACACTGCTCAGCAGGAAGCTTAAAGAGATTTTAAGACTAGGCTCAGTCAATTATTCAGTCAATTTACTATTGATTGAATAATATTCAGTCAATAGTCATTTTGGTTGCAGTTCAACCTGTGGATGTATCTCAGAGAATTTAGTAGATGAGATTCCCAATATTACAGCTCTCCCTTTTCTTTTGTTACTTCATCCCCCAGGCCCACCTTAAAATATACCCCCCCATTCTTTTTGAAATTTAATTGTTTGAAAATTTAATCTAGAGCAAGGCTGGCATTCCTGTAACTACAGATGCATACACTTAGAACAGTCAGCTATTAAGATACTGGCTGGGAAACCTGCCATCAGCATTTACACTTGATGCACATACATTGTCTTTTGGCTCGGCACACTCATGTCCATCTGCCTTGATGGCCTAGTGCCCACTCATCAGTCAGCTGGAGTGTACAGCTGGGTCTCAGTGCCAAGTCATGCTCTTTGACAGGCAGCCTCCATAACCTTGCCAGCTCTTTTGCAGGAAGTTGCTTTTGTCTGACAAGCCTGAAAGACTGGTGCGCCACCGTTTTCTGCATTTCTCTACACCTACTAGAATAAATGCACATGCCAATTTATTTCAGCACAGTAAAAAAGAGATTTTAGAAGAAGAATATAATGCGAGGGACCGTGGACATCTACCAGGGGGAATGCACTGAAGGTGGTTTTGTTTGCTAATGCAAACAATTCAAAAACAACCTATAGAGGTTATATTGAAAAGGAAAAGTGTGTGACCTGGCAATATGGCTGTGCTGCCTCCCATTTAATCATTCTAATTCAAGACAGGAGGAATTAGATTCAACCTAGGACTGGTTTGTACGTGATGCATCTCTCATTTCTTTTGAGATATGCATAATGTACAATCCAGTCCTAGTTTGCATCTAATTACTCATTCCTCATTTCTTTTGAGATAGTCGTCAGGTATTCATCATAAGAATAGTTCTGCTATGTCAGATCATTAATCCATATTAGGCTTGCCAGTCCCCAGATGGGAGTGGGGAATCCCCCAATTTTGCAGGCTCAGGCCTGCTGCTGGCCAGCTGGCTGGCAGGGGAAACCCCACCCCCAAACAGCCGTCCCCACACATCATTGGCGACATGCTTCTAGAAGTGACATCATTGTACTGGCAATGTTGGGGGTGACACTCTATTTTTGGGGCAAAACTCTATGGTTTATAGCTGTTTTTACCATAGAGTTTTACCCAAAAAGTAGCGTGTCACCCTGATGTTGCCAGCACTATGATGTCACTTCCGGAAGTAATATCAGCATGTTGCCGACGTCCCTGCCCACCCCTGGAACACCACCATCCCCAATCTCCCCGCTGGCAGGCAGAAGACACCTGGCAATCCTAGTCCATACAGTCCCCCATCCTGCTTTCTACAGTGGTCATCAAACACGGCATAGAGGCTAAATCCTGCCTCTGACATTGTGTACTAGCCACTGGTATTCAAAAGCTTACTGACTTTGTACATTGACCTTCCCTTTGGTCACCATGGCTAATACTCCTTGATGGACCTATTTTTCATTAATCCTTTAAAATCTGTGTTTATGGCCTACCATGCTCCAACACTGAATTCTGCAATTTAACTATTTGTTGAGTGAGGAATTATTTCCTTCTCTCCATCCTGAACCTCTTGCCCATCAACTTCAAACTTGAGAGCCAGTTTGGTGTAGTGGTTAAGTGCGTGGACTCTAATCTGGGAGAACCGGGTTTGATTCCCCACTCCTCCACTTGCACCTGGCTGGATGACCTTGGGCAAGCCATAGCTCTGTACCAGCTGTTCCCTCAAGGACAGCTTGGGAAAGAGCTCTCTCAGCCCCACCTACCTCACAGGGTGTCTGTTGTGGGGAGGGGAAGGGAAAAGGAGTTTGTAAGCCGCTCTGAGACTCCCTTGGGGAGTGGAGGGCGGGGTATAAATCCAATCTCTTCTTCTTCTTCTTCTTCTTCATTGGGTGCTCCCAAGTTCTAGTATTATTGCAGGGGGAGAAAAAAAATTCTCTGTTCACTCTCTCCATCTTGTACATAACTTTATAAATGTCTACCATGCCTCCACCTCCCCAGTCACTTTTCTTCTAAACTGAAAAGCCACAGACACTTCAGCTTTTGGTCATAGAAAAGGTGCTCCAGCCACCTAATCATCTTGGTTGTCTCTTCTACACTTTTCCAGTTCTGCAATATCCTTTTTGAGATGTGGAGACCAGAACTGTATACAGTGTTCCCACAGAAGCCACAACATTGATCTACTGAGGGGCATTACAGTACTGACTGTTTTATTTTCAGTTCTTTTCCTAATAATCCTCAGTAGGAATTTGCCTTTTTCATTGCCGCAACACACTGATTTAACATTTTCATCAAGCAATCCACTACAACCTCCAGTCTTGGCCAGTTCAGACCTCATCAACATGTAAGGATTGTCTTACACTTACCTATGCTGAAATTCATTCTGTCATCAGTTCTATTGACAGGTGCAAGGAACAAGTGTTATAAAAGAAGTTGTTCAGTGATAGATGCTTATCACTCATTCTTACTTGAAGTCCAGCAGCCGCCTGAATCCCGTGAATGGATAAAAACTGGATTCCGGTGTTTAAACAGGCACAGGAAGTGAAACTGTAAAGTGCTGCAATTATCTCTTTTACAATGATTTTATTGCTGTTTGTTGAATCTATGGCTGAGGACAGACTGGGAATGTGGCCCGCTATGCCTCCGCTTTGGAAGTGGAGGAAGGGAGGCTGTCCACACAGCCACAGCTGTGCCCCCCACACACTCACCCATCCCTGAGGTGCTGTCCTCGCACTTCAAGTGGAGACCCCTTGGAAGTGGTTTCCAGCCGTCCAGGTGCACATCACTGCTGCTTCCTGCCGGTGTGGACACTTCTATGGCACGGACCAAGAGGCGCTGGAATTGTGAATGGGCTGTTCTGGCTGCTGCGGCTATGCGAATAGCCACGCCATGCCAGAACAGCCAGAAGCTGCGTGCCGTGGCAGTGGAGGCTCCAGGGGCTGCCCAGCAGTGTGGACACACCGTTCCACCTCCTCCCTGGTATGGTCCCACAGCACTGCAGCCAGTGCGAATGGGAAGCCCCGCACCAGTTTCCCCGCGCGGCTTTCGGCCCCGCAGCTGTTCCGGGGCAGATTCTCAGTCAGTCCTCAGCCTATAAATCACATTGGGTCAATGGTAATAAATACTGCTGGTCTTTTAAATGGCTTGCTGTTTACCAGTCACGGTCACGGCTCCTGAAAGTGTTTTTATTCTCACAAGTAAGTTGCAGGAAAATATTAAAACACATCTGGTGGGCTGTCACAAGAGTATACAAACGAAGTTATCTGGTATGATAAAATTCAATAGACAAGTATATGGATAAAGCAGCACAAATATCCATAGAAAGATTTGACCTACTGCTCTGTACAATGGTATTAACGTAACCCAAATCTTTACTTCTGTTATCAAACATACTACAATGATAGCACTTAGGTTCTTTGCAGTGCTGGCTTTCTTCTGAAAGTATTTTACATATTATCTATGACTGACACAATAAAAATGTTCACAGCAGCAACTGATTATACTGAAGGCAAGTGATTGTGTGAGGGAAATCAGGTAAGCATTCTTTATTTGTGGACTTTCCCCCCTTTTTTCTTTACAAAGAACACAAAGAGAATCTGCTTATTTTCTTTCCACTTGAAAACTCTATAGGCTTATCTTTGGATGCTTGTAACTTGGTGTCCAAACGCCTGAGCAGTTCTGATGGCTTTACTGATTCATTGAAATTTACCAGCCCATACATATAGGTAGAGGGTGAGCAGCAAATTATCATACAACATAATGAAGATGTTTAACAGATGCAAGGACCAAACAGGAATACCAGGCTTAGCTTGTTACAAATGGTAACCATAGAAACTAAGCTTGTTATTCCTGTTTGGTCCTTGCATCTGTTAAACATCTTCATTATGTTGTATGTATATAGACTGGTATTGTGTTGTATATGTATGGACTGGTAACTTCCATTTCATTGTATCTGAAGAAGTGTGTGTCCACACAAAAGCTTAATACCTTGAATAAAACTTTGTTGGTCTTAAAGGTGGCACTGGACTCAAATTTCATTCTTCCACCTCAGACCAACAGGGCTACACCCACCTGAATCTATCTAGAACACATAATTGTTTCTGTTCTGTGATGATGGTGGTGGTGGTGAAGAATGCTTACTTCTTTGCAGAGCCACCTAGTGGAGCTGTTCCAAGTAGCGAGGGTTTTTTTTGGGGGGGGGTCGGAATTGTCTCATGACAAGATAAGTCTGGATTGCATAGTCACCCTCAATGACTTGCTTGCTGGGCATTTTGCAGATAACATTGTTCACATCTACCATGGCTTGGTCTTCGTTATTATAGCAGATCTGTCTCAGAATGTTATCAGTTTATAGTCTTATATTTTCATAGATGGTTTTCAGTTGCTACCAGTGTTCCTTCCAAGCTGAGTTAGTGTGAGCTAGCTCAGAGTTTTTTAGCCTCCAGCTCATACATTTTTGTCTTTGCTGAGGAAGGATGGTTCCAGAGCAAGCTAATTGATGCAGTAGCCAAATCGCTCGCTCACAACTTTAATGCCAGTAGCTCACAAAGTAGAATTTTTGCTCACAAGACTCAACAGCTTAGAGGGAGCATTGGTTGCTGCAGTCAATTACTTTGGTTGTGGGGGAGGGAAGACGTCAACCTGCTGACATTTGAAATATATGATCCTGCTTGACTCTATATTGTACCCAACACTGTTTAACATCTACATGAAACTACTGGAAATATCATCAGGAGGTTTGGGCTGAGGTGTCATCAGTATGCTGATGAAGCTCAGCTGTCTACTTGTCTTTCATAACTGAGTCAGGTGATATAGTGGATGCCCTGAAGCAGAATTTGGAGGTGGTAATGGGCTGTGGGTGCTGTTATTAGCACTACAGATGTGGATTACTCCAGTACTGTATGGTGTTGCAGACCTGCTTAAAAAGCTGGTGTGTAGTTTGGTTTTAGATCTGATACTTCAAATACAGGTTGTGGCCCAAAGTACCTTTTACCAGTTTTGACTAATTTACTATGCCCTATATCAAGAGGCAGGATTTTGCCAGAATTATCCATGCTCTGTTTACATCTATTGGACTACTTTGATATGCTTTGCATGGGGCTGCCTATGAACACCATTCAGGAACTTCAGGAGGTTCAAAATTTTGCAGGTAGGCCAGTGGTCCAAACTTTAACTTGGTATGGTGACCCATCCACAGCTGGTCCAAGGTTTGGTGTGTGTTTTTTTTATGCCATAGGCAAACTATCACCTTGGCACCCATCTAGTTCAGCATTCTCTACAGTAGCTAACCAGATGGAGGAGAAGGAGGAGAGGAGATTGGATTTATATCCCGCCCTTCACTCACTTGGAGTCTCAGAGCGGCTTACAAACTCCTTTCCCTTCCCCTCCCCACAACAGACACCCTGTGATGTAGGTGGGGCTGAGAGAGGTCTGAGACAACTGTCCTTGAGAGAGCAGCTGGTACAGAGCTACGGTACAGAGATGTTTTTGAGAAACCAACAAACATCACACAACAGGCAAAGCTTCCCCCACTATGAACCCAAAGCAAGTGGCATTCTGCAGTACACAGTCTTTGCATATGGAGGTTGCATTCCAGCCTTTGACCACCCCCCACCTTCTCTATAACTCCCTCTAATCCCCACCTAAAATTCTAATAGAATAGTATCTATCAGGACAAGTTTTACCTGATCAACATGTGTATGTGGTAAAGAAAAAAATACCAACTAATACATGGGATGGAAAATACTGGCTGCAAGCACACACACTAAATAACCCACTTTCAATGCACTTTCCAGCTGGATTTTACTGTGTGAACATTGCAGCCACTGTTTCTGGGGTCAGATCTTGCTTTCCAAAATATGAGAGAGAGAAATGGAAAGGGCAGGAGGGCTGGCCTGCAACCCACTTTCAGAGGCTTCGCTATCCAAGTTTGTGTCCCAGCCTACAGGTTGGGGGACACTGAGCTAGGCAACTAGCAGGGTTACTTGTAAAGAGCACATTTTGCCAGTTTTGAAAAGCTTCACACTGGCTCCCAGTTTGCCTCTGAGCAAAACTAAATACATTGATGTTGACCTATAAAGCCCTAAATGGATTGAAGCAGAATGAAAGGATTGTGCCTGTTTGACCTGCCCCTACGCATCCATCTGAATCTATGGACAGAATGTATACACAGAGGCTCCATATTTACAGTCTGAAGACCTAATCTGTTCACAAGTTCAGATAAATGCATGCAGGTTGGGGGAATAGTCCAGCAGGCAGAGTCCTGCTTTCCCCTCCATGAACTCATTTCTACCCCAATAAATGACGAACAGTACTTACATTACTAACACACTACTAAAATTAAAATATAATTTATCCACAACACATTTAATGATGACCTGCTGATCAAGAAAGAAAAGCTGTTCTAATAGGAAAAGGCAACAGAAGGGAAACAGAGAAAACTGAATCTAACGTATAACAGATATAATTTGCAATAAAAAGGATTCTGGGGGCAAACAGAAAGATATCACTATAAGCCAAATTGCTTTCACCTTTTGCTGACTTAGTAAGGCACTTGTACCAGCATACTGAGGTTCTGTAGCAAAGACTACTGTGATTAGATAGGATGTGGCAGACAGGCCAAAGATTGAAATATCTGCTCATGAAAAATTTGCATAAATGAACATTGGAAAGGGAAACTGAACTGGTAAATCTCTTTGCTTCCTAAAGTTACAATGCACATGCTGGAGACTATGAGCATGGAGCATATCCTGTGGTAACGTTCAGGATATAAGTCCATCATTCATACTTCAGTGTTCCCAAGCTGGTATCTTTTGTGAAAACTTTCACTTGTCTTGGAGGATACAGCAAACACATTCATCCTACCTGTTCTACACTCACAAAGTCACATAGTCCTAGGTAACCAGATGCTAGATAAGGAACCATTAGCTGTACTTTAGACAATATTTATGCTATGTCAGACTCGAAGGTCTGTGGCTACAACTATGGTAAAATTTTGCTATGTAATAACTAAATTCCCTACATAACTCTTCTTATTGTAGGTTAACCTGAACAATATTGGACTACATAGCCTGTAGATTAAACCTGGTTACATAAATCCAAGAGTAGTCTGCACTCTCCTTTGGTGTTGCAGAAAAAGACAGTTGAATTAATCATTATGATTAATTTTTGCATCTTTTGGTGTTTATGGGGGCTTCTAGTCAGGACTTACATTGGTGTCAGACACTTCATGAATGTATATCTCTCTAGACTAGCAAGCTGATACAGATATTTTGAAGTTAATGCCACTGAAATATAAGGGGTGTTACCTTTAAGGTTTACATAAAATAAATCTTAAAACTAGCATCTTATACAGATGATGTTAGGGGACTGAAAGAAAATCAAGTATGTTACTAGAAGAAGAAGAGATTGGATTTATACCCTGCCCTCCACTCCCCAAGGGAGTCTCAGAGCGGCTTACAAACTCCTTTTCCCTTCCCCTCCCCACAACAGACACCCTGTGAGGTAGCTGAGAGAGCTCTTTCCCAAGCTGTCCTTGAGGGAACAGCAGGTACAGAGCTATGGCTTGCCCAAGGTCATCCAGCCAGGTGCAAGTGGAGGAGTGGGGAATCAAACCCGGTTCTCCCAGATTAGAGTCCGTGCACTTAACCACTACACCAAACTGGCTCTCAGTAGAACTGCTAGCAAAGTAGGGTTTGCCAGGTCATCTGGCAGCCAGTGGGGGGATCCAGGCTCCTTCCTGAGATCTTCTGTCATGTGCACAAAGCATGTGAGGCATGAAGACATCACCCAGAAGTGACATCATCACATCACTGACATCAGGGGAATGTGTGACACTCTAGTTTTTGGGCAAAACGCTATGGTTTGTAGGTGATTTTGGTGAGTGGACAACAATGTGGCAAATGAAGTTCGGTGCAGGCAAGTATAAGGTAATGCACACTGGCTCAGAAAGTTCCAACCTTCATGTTAACATGGTCTGATATTGTTGAGAATGAGCGAGAAAGAGACCTTGGATTCGTAGTGGCTACCTTAATGAAAGTGTCAACACAATGTGAGTGAAAAGGGCAGGAGTGAAAAGGTCATACTCTGTGTTGGGATTATTAGGAAAGGGACTGAATATGAGACATACAATATTGTAATGTCCTGGTATAGATTTATGGCGCAGCCTCATCTGGAATACTGTGTGCTGTTCTGGTCACCATATCTCAAAAAGCAGAGAAGAGGGCAACCGAGATGATTAAGGGTTTAGAGAACCTTTTCTATGACAAAAGGCTGAAGAGCCTGAGATTTTTCAGTTTAGAAGGAGATGGGGGGGGGGGGGGGAGCATGATAGAGGTTTATAAAATTATGCATGGGATGGAGAGTGGACAGAATTTTTTTCTGCTTTTTCCCAAATACTAGAACTTGAGGACATCCAATGAAGTTGATGGGCAGTAGCTTCAGTACAGACGGAAAGATATACTTCTTTAACCAGTGAGTGATTAAAATATGGAGTTTGCTGCCAGAGGATGTAGTGATGGCCACAGTCATAGACAGCTTTAAAAGGTGATTAGACAGATTCATGGGGGAATAGGTCTATCAGTGGCTAGTAGCCACGATAACTAAAGGGAAACTCTATGTTCAGAGGCAGTAAACCACTGAATATGAGTACCAGGAGACAATATCAGGGGAAGGTCTCAGCCTTTATGCCCTGCTGTTGAACCTCCAGAGGAAATGGTTAATCACTGTGTGAGAAAGGATGCTGGACTAGATGGGCCACCAGTTTGATCCAGCACTACAAACATGCCCTGAATACAGTCCTTGAACACAGAGAATAGCAGACACTGTGAATTGTGAATTATCCCTGCACTGTGAATTGTGAATTATCCCTATTCCATCTGAACTGTATTCTCCACTGCGAAGTAGGAAGATGAGTTGTGAGATCATACTTATTTTTGTGCAAGGTTCTTATTCTTTCCTTCCTTCTTTTAGCTATGATGGAAACAGCCTAAAGAGGAAGAATTACTCCAGAGAGAGAATGATGCCTTCTTCTCCTTACCTGCCATTGCTGATTCATTTCTTGGCTGCACTGGGGTGCGCTCAACAGGAGGCAACGGAAACTACAGTCTCTGTGTGTTCCAGTGCCAATAGTTGTTCCTGGATTGTCCAGGGAGGTCTAAGCCTTAAGCCTACAAGGCCTTTGCTACTGCCAGTCAGCTCTCACATTTATTTCACAAGGACATGTTATTGCTGTTCCTTTGTTCTGTTTGAAACTGGCTTTCCTTTCACTGCTGTATATGTTGGTAGATTCAGGTGTGTTGATCTAAAGCAGCAGAACAAAGTCTGAGTCCAGTGGCACCTTTAAGACCAACATATAATAATAATTATCTTGTCGATTTTATCACGAGATTCGTTTTAAAAATATTACGCCAATAGTCGTCACCTACCCCGGCAGGTTTAATCAGTTTGATTCTACTCTTCTTTTAGCTGATATTTGTAATAAACTACTGCTAAGGTAGCAAGATTTTGTGCTATGGCTATCCTAACCAGACAGAAGATTATTAATTCCTAGGAAATTTTAAAATCTACATTGTCTTAACTAAAATTTTTACCCATACCAATTGTCTGGCTGTATTTCATTGTTAACTATATGTAACTTTTAAAGGTATTTGTTGATCTTTAATCGTAATAAATCAAATTGAATTGAAATAATAATAATAAAAAAACTTTTAAAAATAAATTAAAATTTTTATTAACAATCCTTATAACTTATAACTAACATCAAATAATAAAAAGAACAGCAAGTGTAAACAACAATATACACCAGTAGTTACTGCTGCAGAAAATTCTAAAAGCAACATATAATGATAACAGCATAAATTTAAAACACAAAAAAGAAGTCCTCCAAGTTGGGTTTAGAACAATGTAAATTGTTACAGATGATTAGCTATTTCATAAAAACGTTGTGGAATTTGGGAGTACTCTGGCGAATTAGGTAGGAATGATGCTTCTAGAAAAGGAAGCCACTTGTGCATTATATTAATTTGGTTACCAGAGTTACTATACATGCTGGCACTATCTGCGATCTTGTCCATCGCATATAGTTCCCAGACTTTAGCATGCCATATGTTTAATCAAAGTGGGCTAGGATCTTTCCATTTAGCAGCTATGACCATATTTGCAGCTGCTAATAAAGCAGAAATGAATGTTTTGCTAATCTGAGGGACTGCTTTATCCTGCCAGAGATCTAAAGGGACTAATGCTGGTATAGCGTAGTTTGTGCTGTCTTTAATGTGACTCAGAACCAGCTCCCAGAAATCCCTTACCTTTTTGCATTTCCACCAGCAATGTATATAATTCATTTCTTGTTCACAGGATTTCCAACATAAAGGAGAATTACTATTAGAGATATGATGCATTTTGATAGGCATCATATACCACCTCAGAAGTAATTTTTGACTCTGTATTTGAATATTCAATGTATTGGAGGTTAGGGTACGGAAGGACCAAATCTGAAGCCAATCTTCTTGGGTTAAGGATTTACTACAGATCTCTTGCCATAGGTGTTGGAATGGGATAGGGGATTTGCAGTCTATTAAGGTTAATTCTTTATAAAAATGTGAGATCAAGCCCTTAAAGTTTGAGTGCTCCATTTTAAGGATTTGTTCAAAAAAGGTAAGTGGCCTGGAGAGATTAAATTGTTGTGAGAGTGAAGTGATCAAATGATTCTCGAAAATATTCAAACCATCTAATGGGTTTTTTGATTTTACTTTCTATTTTATGTTTTTCAGCCAGCTTATTATCAGAACAGACATCTACAAAATGTGTAAGTTCTGACGATCTCCAAGCTATAAAAGAAGTGGGTTGGAGCCCTTGCTGGAACCATGATTGGCCTAAAAAGTGGGACAGAGGTGATATCTTAGGTGCTAGTAATAAGTAAAACTTTGAATAAAATTTTGTTGGTCTTAAAGGTGCCACTGGACTCAAACTTTGTTCTGCAGTGTATGTTTTTAGTTTTTTCCCATTCTAGTGGTTTTATTGTTGGTTTTAACAAATGGTTATATTTTTAATTCATTGTATTTATTGTTAATTTTTGCCTGTTGTTGATGATATTTCACTGCTGGATTTTGTATTTAGTGTTTTCTTTCCTAGAAACCTGATGGCTGATGAACAGCATGAAAACTAGAAATGGTGCCAAACCACTACTGTCAAACTCACATTCAAGCTATGCCATGCTTGTTATTTCCAGAAGAATTAGGATAGCAGAAAATTACCAAAGAGTTCTTCTGTAGATAATTTAAAGCCACCATTCCCCTCTTTATACGTGTGTGTGCATGTGTACACAAAGCAGGAAATATATCTTTGTCTTGTAAAACGAACTAGCCAACGTGAGAAAGCTGCAGAATGAGACAGAAAGTGAGATTGCAATCCAATGCAAACTTACTTCCGCACATGGATCATGCTGTAGTAGGAAGGGAAAGAAAAGTTTCAAACAGTTTGAGTGTTCATTATCAGTATAATCTATTTCTAATTTATCAAGAGCTTTCTATTGATCATGCATCAAGCTGGAGGAAGCTTCCTAATCACTTTTAAAACCTTCCTAAATAAATACATAAATGGTTTGCTTGGCAAGAGTATAATTCACCACACAAATTCAGGAAAAACACAGCCTTCAAGCCAATACATAGAGACTTCCCAGAGCTTTACTGTGGAGGTGAGTTCAGGGCCTACAGTTATCTGAAGCCATAAAAAAACCTAGCCTTTGGGGAATTCTTCACAGCTCTTTCTGAGTTAGTGCCTAGGACTTGGATAGAAACACACAGAAAAAAAAACACATTTCATTTTTGTGTTATTTGCCTAGCTGTTTGACAAAAGGTTCTTTCTCATCAAACAAGAAGATCTTAGATCAAAAAGCACAAACACAAACATTCGGCTCAGCCCTACACATTTCTTCACCAAGTTATCTTTCAGAAGAAAGTCCTGCATGGGATTTAGATCTGGCAAAAGATATGCTTGGTAAAATTGTTCTGAGCATAAACCCAGATCAACGAATTATGAGTTTGTCCAATTAGAAGGGCAGTTTGAACAAGTGCTGTTTCTCAGGCAATTGTCTATAAAGAGAACCTGTAGGGGGCAAATGTTGAAAGACTCTTACCACAAGTTATCAGTTTGATCTTATAAATCTTCTAATTCTTCCCAGTTATCAGATATTTACATAACTGGTAGATTATCCCACTGCAGGACAAGCCAACAACCTTGCAGAATACATATTGCTGTGTAGGAGATATTTCAGTTTTCAACATGCTGCAAGCAAGCACTTAATTGCAGTTAAAAGGTGTGAAATTAGCCTGCAATTCTCCAAATGGTGTCTGTATGTGTAATTTATCACCTACTTGTAGAGGTGATGGAATTTCTAAAAATCACATGCAAATTAGAAATACACAGGGACTGTTATTTTTTTTTTTAAAAAAGGCCTCAGTCCTGAAATGTCCACATACATTTCAACAATAACACCAACCCTCAGACTGATGAAAAATGAAGGCAATCCTCAAATGCTTACTGCCCAACAATTCAGTTAAGATAGCTCCTGAAAACTGTATCTTAAGTATTGTTAACGTCTTGTGATTATTTTTCTAACATTATGGAAGTTGCTATTGATTCTTTTTCAGAAGGTGCACATATTTCCCATAGGACTTTCAGATCTCATATATCCATAGGCTATTTACAAGCAAGATATATTTTTAACATTAACTTTCCACTCAAATAATTTCTGTACAATACTTTAAATTTATTTATTTATTTATTTGGACTTAACTATAGGCATTATCTCACCAAAGCCAAGTACTTCTATGTCACATTGATTTCAATAAGAGAACTTAAAAAGTAGTAAATGAAACATTGGGTGAATCATATTTGTTATGTGTATTTTTTTTCATTCCACTGACTTTTCTAATGTGTTTAAGGTTTTATATATCCTTCTCGATAAACTGTTCAGCATTTTAGTAGGCTATGAATGCACACACAATTCCCAAGATGCAATCAGACATCCAGTTACAGATAAATGCAAAATCCAGTGGTTCATGTCTTTGCAATTTGGCAAAGGCAACCTACAAAAGCAACATACCAATTAATATTTCTCTGAAATGAACCTTCAAATATTTCAAAGATCATAATAAGGGTTCAGCTATCACTTGCTATGGACATAGCCACAGCGGCATTATTTTAATCTCCCCCCCTCCCCGGACACAGTCACCAACACTGATCGGCTTGGATACATCAGATAATTTCCATGGATGGAAGGATTCTCATCTAGGTAGAGCAGCTTTCTAGTCTCTCACCTCATGCAACAGCTCAGGAGCAACATTTTGAGGGGCATTTTGGGCTGCAGCACGAGGGGGTAGGAGAGAAATATGCACCCCATGGGTGGAAATCCTTCTGTGTACAGAAATGCTCTATTGGCAGTGACCATAATGGACACAAATCACTACTGGATGTGTTATGAGGTGGTTAGATCCCCCCCCCCCCAAAGCTAGCACCATACATATTTTTTTTGCTTAGAATCCATTTATACACACAAAACCCAATCCATGTTATTTTTCACATGCATATATTCATTTCAGAAAGCAAAAAAGGGCAACATTTTAAAATCTCAAATTGCAGTCATGTGACTAGTTTCTCAGTCTTAGTAACATTGTTAACCTCTTTGAATACATGTAACATTAACCAAACATGAAAAACTGAAAATTGATTAATGTTTTAAGAAGCTTGACAGTTGCCTTGCTATTTGCTTGCATATTGGTGTCATTTTCTTTTTGCAAGGACCATGAAGAGCAGTATTAACATTCACAGGAAGAAGTGACTTCCATTTTGTTCAATGATAGCTCAAGACATATACCGTATTTTTTGCTCCATAAGACTCACTTTTTCTTTCAAAAAAAGTGGGGGGAAAAGTGTGTGCGTCTTAAACCCCCCTCACCTTTCTCAAGCCACGGCACCGAGCGGAGCTAGGTGGGTCTTATGGTCAGGTGCGTCTTATGGAGTGAAAAATACGGTAGATAGATCAAGCTATTTATGAGAAATAGACCAACAGAGCTTACTACAGCATATATGAGTATACACACAAACACACACACAATTGTGTGTGTGTGTGTGTGTGTGTGTGTGTGTGTATATATATATATATATATATACGGGGGTCATCTTGTAGAAAAAGAGATGCAGGAGCTCATTAGCATAACTCATTAGCATATGCCACGCCCCCTGACATCACCGGCCGAATGTCAGTTTCAGCCCCATTATACCCTATGGGCCATTGAAGTCAATAGCAAAAACTCATAGGGTATATGAGGGGCTGGAGGAGAGGAGGTTTGAGGGAGAGGCTCCAAACTTGCAGGGTAGCTGCTGGTGCCTCTCCCCAAAATACCCACCAAGTTTCAAGAAGATTGGATCATGGGGTCCAATTCTACGGGCCCCCAAACAGATTGCCCCATCCCCTCCATTGTTCTCTATGGTGGGAAAAAACGTTACTTTTTTTCCCACAGTAGAGAACAATGGAGGGAATGGGGATCCAATTCTATGGGCCCCAGAAGGAGGTGCCCCCATCCAAAAAATATCTTCTGAGCAGAAGTTCTCAACGCCTGAGCTGCCTGTTAAACTTTTGTGTGCCAGCACCCCCTACTGCAGCTTAGAGGGAATTGTGCTTGGTATATACTAAGGTAGTTTGCCATTGTTGCCTCTTGGTAGCCATTAATGTGGGATGGAATTGAAGGGCTGGTGAGCTTTAGTGCTGCTTGTAATGAATCTTCAGTGCTGGAACAATGGCTGATGTTTGCCTAACCTTAGCGTAAAATGGCCTAGGAATGGGTTCTTCAATTACAGCAGCTACTGTAAAAGACTATGGCCTATATATCAAAAACAGAATGGCAGTAAGACCATTCATTTGATGAATATGTTATTTGATCTTCATACCGTCTAGTGAGAAAAAACTACGCTCAAAACTTGCTGTTGATTAAATATACCAAGCACAGAAATATTGATGAAACAAGAATTCACCTGTACAGGTTATGTCTGTGTTTGTAACCTCATGAGACTCATTCAGCCCTTTCTTCTGTCTTTAGATTGACTGAATCTCCATTAGGTTATTTCTTGTATTATAGTAAGAAGGAATGATAATAGTAGTAATAGTAATAGAAGCAATACAATTATTAACAGCAATAAAAATGTGTCCAGTATCCAAAGGCCCATGAGGCACCTGTGCATAATTAAAATATAAATAATGTTCAATTAATTCAAAACTAAAGAAATAGCGATTAAAACCAGAAAAAAGCAGAGTACTCAATGTAACATTAGCAGAAATGTGTGCCAATGAATTAGAATACTGATGGGACAGAGCAGGCTAAGATTACAGCGATCCATTCGCAGAGATTGGTTTAATGGACTTCAAGGAAGCCCACACCAATACAAACCATAACACTAACTGTAGCACAGAGCCTTGATAAAATTCATAACAGTTCAGTACTGAAGCCTGCAATTGGTACTGCTAGCATTCCAGTTGAGCTCAGCCGTAAATAATAACTAAACAGTATAACATGATTATATAATGGCTAGTAAAGCATTTGTCCAGCATTGAGATTAATATCCGAGGCTTGCAACTTGTCCACACAAGATTCGGTCATATCTTCAGTGAGAACATCCAAGCATAGTAGTTACAGGAAAACACTGCACATTTTCTCAGCCCGCTCATACTAGATCCCTTCGAAATACTTTCTTAAATACTTTCTTACCTGATCTCAGCAGTAAACAGTGACCAGCAACAGATGGAAAATTGCTGAGGTGGAAGGGGCATAATATTATCTTTGGAAACATGTGACAATGACAATGACAATATTGTTATAAAGCCTAAATCCTCTGTGTAAATGCGTATGTTCTTCCTCTGGTGCCCACTGAAATAACAACTCTAATAGCTGCCTGCCCATAATCTTGCTCTGCCATTTTTGGGCTTGAGATGAAGACTATAGCCCTACATTGGGCTAATAGTATGCTACAAAAGCTAGTACCTAAATTCTCATTTTTAATCTGTTTTTAAACCTGTTCTTGATATTATGAGAGTGAGAAGAGTAGAAGGAATATATCATAGTGCTTTTGTGGACTGCCTTTCCGGGCAGGGGCTAGGAGGCACTATTTTGTAGTAGTTCCAGTTCTTTTGGGAGAGTAAGTTTCAGAAAGTTTACTGGGGGACTGTTGCTCAGCCCCTTGGCCTCTGGCCTGTGAGATCTTGCAAGGCTGCAACTTGTTCCCTATGTTTTTCATCACTTACATGAAACTGGAATTGTTCTGACTCTGGGTGCCTTGGCGTGGAGGATTTTCCTAGGAGTAGTGTCTTCCTTGGTAGTCTGGGGCATGGAGCAAGGGGGCTGGAGCATAGGAGGTGGACACTGAGCACAAGAGCTGAAGCTTTGTGAACCAGTTGATCAGCAAGATTCTGCTCCTAACTCACAGCTTAAATAGACTGAGAAGGAACAGCCCTATCTGTCCTGAAGCCAGCACCTGGGATTTATCTTGTCAAGACTTAACTGAGGCCAGAATCCTGCAAAGGATTAAGTCCACTGAAGCAATGGTCTGGCTTAAGGGCTGGAGTGTAGGCTGGAAACCTGGAGCTGTATCTCCACTGGATGGGTCCACTGTTTCTGCTCCTGTTGGCAGTGACAAAGCATGGAAAGCTGGCAGAGGAATAGCTGTTACTTGATCTGGAGAGTCTATTGTATCTCCCAGCATTGAGATCTTGACTTCAAGGTATTGGTTTGACCTCAAGCTATTGGTGCATGGCCTCAGGAGTCTGAGGCTCTGGGTCTGAGGAAAATAAAAACTAGCCAAGGGTGGCTGTAATCTGAGTGCTGGAGGGCAGGATCGCGCAGACAAAGAGGAGAGATTTGCAAAGGCATTAGTGTAACAAAAAGCCATTGTTTACTTCGGGACTCCTTATCTAACTGTAAACAACTGAGAAAGTCAGCAAGAATGGTGGGGAGAAAACCCTCCCCTAAAGTTGGAAGTTCAGTTCCAAGTTCAAAGGGCGAATACCACAGAGCTGAATACAGTGTTATCAGCGATGTTGCGACCTCTAGTGGATCAGCTGGCTACTCTCAATACTAAAATGGATGCTATACAGAAAGAAATGACTGAGTCTGGAAAGAGATCAGAAAAGCTGCAGCAGGAACTCTTGGAAGTCAAAAAAGTAGTTGATAAAAATGACTCTAGATTGCAAAAAATAGAAAAAGATAAAGCTCTGCAAGGAGACAGCATCTTAAAGCTTCAAATGGACCGCTCAAATTTTCACTTGAGATTTCAGAATGTTCCTGAACAAAGAGGAGAGAATATTAAAAAGCTGTTAAGCGATGCATTGGCGCCTGTGACAGGTTGGGAAGCGGAGAAAATATAAAGCAATATGGATTTAGTCTACAGGACTTATCCAGAATTTGTAAAGAAGAAAAACCTGCCAGGTGAAATTGTGATAAGGTTCTCCAGAAGATCAACAAGAGATATGGTGTTAAAAGCCATGAATAGAACAGTTCTGAAGATTCAAGAAGAAGAGATCAAAGTATTTAAAAGATATTCCATTTGAAATTCGAAAAAGAAGAAAAACTTACAGGAGCTTGACGGCATGGTTGCAATCGGAGTCTATTTCTTATCGTTGGGATATTCCAGAGGGACTGATCTTCAGCTACAAAGCCAAGAAATATAATATTGACTCTATCGAAAAGGCGAATTTTTTTTTTTGGAAAAACTTAAGAAGAAAGAAGCAGAGACTGAGTCAGACGACTCACTGAAATCGCAGGAGAGTATGTATGGATTTAATGGCTCAGAAAGTGGAGAACTTGAAGAACAGTCAGATTCTGAAAAACGGGCCTCGGCTCCTAAGCCTCAGGAAGAAAGAAAGAAGAAAAGAAGAGGACCAAAGAAAAAATAATGTTGAATTGTTTTCTTAATATAGTGATGCACTATGTCAGATAATGATTTAAGCCTAGATTTTAGATACTTCTATGTCTGTATGCGATCCAGTTATCTAGTTTTTAGCTTTAATCTAGACAACAAAATAGATTTAACAGATGATACCAAGATTTAACATTGCTTTTCAATATAATAATATTCTTATTTTGAAGCATTACAAATAGTATTCTCTGTATAATATAGTTTAGCGTAGATTTTTAGCATGTAGAAGTAGTATAGGGAAAAATGCAATAAAAATTTATAAAAAAAAGAAAAGAAAGCAGACTATCCTGAGAGTTTCTGTTGTTTGTCTTTCTATTTGTGGATTTTGGGATAGTGTGAAAGACGGGATAAAGGAAGGAGATTTCTCAAATATTATTCTCATGCCTTTGAGGTCATGTTGGGTCCCTGCTACTTGTACAGTCCCGGGCAGCCTTTTCAGTGGTTTACCATAGTCCTTTTTATTGACGTATCCTCCTATTTGACTTATTGGTGGCCACTACTGCCAAGCCCTGCTAATTTTTTATGACAGCCCTGCTGGCTAATCATTTTTCAAAACTACAGGAAACAAATTGAAGGAGCTCAGGTACATTTCACTCAGGTCCCCCAAAGGTGCTTCAATCCATAACTGGAGCACTCATTCCCCACTCCCAGAAAACACAGTCCTCACATGGCTGAGACAGCTCTTAGGAACAAGTTGAGGGCCCTTCTTGGTCACTGTCTTCTTTACTTCATGCATAGCTAAATCTTTCAGCCTTTTATTTCCCTAAAATCCACAAGAAATCAAGAAGTAACACAGGTACCTATTATAGTTTGTACTACTACTGAGCAGAGAAGGTCCATGGTAACCAGGGGTCCGTTGGGGCTGGAGCGAGGCGGAGCAAAGCTCCGCCAGCTCAGGAGTAGCCACTAGGGCAGCCACGGGCTGAATCAGATTCTCTAATCTGATTCAGCCCGCTGCCGAATTGACACTGAAATTCGGTGGCTAATTTAAAAGCAACTGGAGGGGAGGGGGTTTGAGGGAGAGGCTCCAAACTTGCAGGGTAGCTGCTGGGGCCTCTTCTCGAAATACCCACCAAGTTTCAAGAAGATTGGATCAGGGGGTCCAATTCTACAGGCCCCCATTGCCCCCATTCCTTCCATTGTTCTCTATGGGAGGAAAAAATTTAACACTTTTTCCCACCATAGAAAACAATGGAGGGAATGAGGCAACCTGTTTGGGGGCCCATAGAATTGGACCCCCTGGTCCAATCTTCTGGAAACTTGGTGGGTATTTTGAGGAGAGGCCCCAGCAGCTACCATGCAAGTTTGGAGCCTCTCCCTCAAACTCCCTTTCCTCCAGCCCCTCATATACCCTATGAGTTTTTGCCATTGATTTCAATGGCCCATAGGGTATAATGGGGCTGAAACTGACATTCCCTTTCTGACACACTTCTGGTGATGTCAGGGGACGTGGCATATGCTAATGAGGTATGCTAATGAGTTATGCTAATGAGCTCCTGCACCTCTTTTTCTACGAAAGGACCCCTGATGGTAACCAAAGCTAATAATTCTTGAGATCATATTGGTGACCACAGCTATGAATGAAAGACTACTGTAAAGCATGGCTATTTTTGAGAATTTTACTTCTCAACATTACCATTTAAGCACCATTTAAGGTGTGTCAATTTTAGAGAGAGAAAAATCAGCCTGAAAAAAAGTGGAAAATAAAGAAAAATAAAATGGTGCAAAGCAAAGACTCTCAGATTCAATTCTTGCAAGGAAGAAAGAAAATGGAAATAGAGATATTCAGATTCAACCAGGCATCTTTTGAAATTTGTCCTCATCACCTAATTGTTTTGTCTATCTCACAAGTATAAAATCGCCAGTGAAATGAGTATTTGTTCGTGGTTATTTGGTTGGTTACTTATACGGAGTGGCTGGATATTCACTGTCTGAAAAGACAGAGAAACTACTATACAATTTCTGGAGCAAACCCCCCCAATTCATTTCAACAATTACTGTCAGGCTCTCTTTCCCCCTTAATACATGTATAGATTACTGCATAATAGCTGGGGGTGATAACAATAGCATCACTGATGAAATTGTTTGGGAGCCTTTGCTTGGACACAAACACCATTACGTAATGATATTATCTAATTCAAGTAATAGGATCTCATCGAGTACAATAGCATGCAGGTGGCTGCTGTAGAATGCGCTGCATATTAAATTCTCAGTTATGGCTAAAAGAGCTCTTGAATCTTTAAGGTTTTCGCTCAGCTGTTATTTCATTGTGTTAATAAGAAAATAATGACCAGAAGAGTGTAAGAGAATGGAACAGCACTGAACAGATTTTTTATTGTACTTTGATGTTACACTACACCATGAGATTTGTAGTGTCTATAACGTCTACTGGGTTAGAACCAGCGAATCATTGGAGTGCATATGCGTGTACATGTCCATTTCAGAATAGCTCTGTAGAATGGGACATCTTTTTGTGGTTTGTGCCTGCAGGCCTATTGCCATTAGATGTTAAACAGTCCAGTTTAGACTCTAAAGTTCCTTTTCACTAACTACGAAATCTTTTATTCACCATAAGCTGTTTTTCAGTTCACAGAATATGAATAGAAGATTCCTCACTTAGCAAAAGGGAGCCTTAGAATGCAACTCAGTGTTTTGCCTGCCTAAGGCTTATAGACCTCCAGAAACCAATAAAAAAGGTTCCACCCTGCAAAGAAATTCTGAAATGCCCATTTCATTCTAGCTTCTGGCTGGCTGTGCAGCTGCTACTGCCTTGATTTCCCTGATGGATGATCTTTGTCAGGAGAGGGAAAATGGGTCGGATCCTGCTGATTTTCCTAGACTTCTCAGTGGCTTTCAATACCTCTGACTGTCAAATCTTTCCAGACTTTTCTGCCCAAGGTTGTAGTTGGGTGACTCCCATCTGTTGGAAGTGAAGGACAGTGCAATGTCTCTTTGTACCAAGTACCAAGTGCAGCAGTGATAAAGAGGGGGCAGTGGAGCTGGTAAGGAGAACGGATCAGATCCTTCTGTATCCTTACCCTTGTCTTCTCTGCTGCTGTCTCACTGATCAGAGATTGCTATCCTTTCAGTGACCTCTCACTTTTGTTCTCTCTTTCTGACCTTCAATGAAACAACGTATGTTCTCTGAATCTATATCCTTGAGTTAGATAGATGGCTAGCATTCCTATCTTCCTTTTCCTATCACAGCATGAATTTCCAGGAGTAGACTGGAAAGTGAAAATGGCCCCACAGCAAGTCAAGCCAAGAGGCCCCTGTTATGCTACAAGGCTGAAATGCATGGGTCACTCATCTCAGTCGCATAAACTATGGGCATTAGCTCACCCATTAGCACACGCACACACACATGTCTTTCCTAAAGAAAAAGGTCTTGTGTGGACTTTTTTCTAAAACACCCTACCTTCTGCTTGTACACAAACAGCTCATGCTAACACTATCTGGCTGACTGGTATCAGAAAGGGGTGCAGGGGATAGCTGCCTGGTTCTATGGCATTTGTGCTCTGGAGCCCCACAGGGTTCCATTTTGCATCCATGCAGGTTAGCATCTTCATGAAACCACTTGGACAGGCTGTCACCAACATGCAAATGGATACCCTACTTCTACTTAGCAGAGTCAGACACAGGATATTAGTAGGGATGGGGACAAACTGGCTCATGAACCAACACTGGGCACGAACTTGGGCCGGTTCAGAACTCCTGAACCAATGTTTAGGGAAGGCACCTTCCCTGAACATTTAGTGGATTTTTGTTTGGTTCAGTTTGGCTGTTTGGCTATTTAGACCTAGCCGCTGAGTGGCACAGGTCCGCAGCTGACCTGTTAGGTTTAAATGGCCATTTCACGGGTGGTTTTTGCTTCCCCATGCTTGGAAGTGGGGAGAAGTAAAATGGACCAGTGAAATGGTTGCCAGCAATTTAAACGTAACAGAGGGGTGGGTCTGCCTGTCAGCTGTTAGGTTTAAATGGCTGCAAGCCAGTAAGCCCATCCATTTCACTTCCCCTCACTTGGAAGCAGGGGGGGGGGAAGAGCCAAATGGATGGGTTAAATGGTACTTAAAAGTCCTAAATTTTAGTAGGATTGTACCACTTTTTTTACTTAAAGTCCTGTTTCCCTGGTGGCATCTCAAACTCAAATGCCAATTCATCATGTAAAATTAACCACACACATAAACATCACAGTGTAAACTTCTGGTTTATGGGAAGTAGTCACTAAAATACTAACAGATTTTTAAACCTTAATTGACCGATATAAAAGAAGCGAAACAGAAATGTATATTATTCAGTCAATAATTGAATTGATTTCCTGTTTGAAAGGCAGCAAGTCAAATATAATGAAGAGATACTGAGAAGATTTATCTGCAGACAATGCAATCCTAAGATATTTTCTTGGAAGTCAACCTTGTTGGTTTCAGGGAAGCAAGTGTGTTGAGGACTATATTATATACCTAATTGGGATAATTTAAATATTTTACATAGAAATGTTTTAAGCATAAAATATGGGTTAAATTTCTGCCAGCCATTTAACCCTTTGTGGGCAATCCCCCTTTCTCCCGGCCTCAGCTTGCCACAGCCAGGAGAATGGGGAAACCCAACTTGCTGGTTTGGGGTCCGTTGGCTTGGTTCAGGGGCCACCCCAAACCGAACCGGATTTTTTGGGTTCATCCCCATACCTATTAGCAAGCGTTCAGAAGTGATATTGTGGGAGAAGCCTAATCCAGACTTGACTACGGTGCTGTTGGTAGATAATACAGCCTACTATGGATTAATAGTCAGACAGTTCTTGTGGGCAGTACTCTCCCCAAAGGAGCAATTTCATAGCTTTTGTGTGATATTAGATCGGTGGAGGATTAGATCTCTTTTGAAGCACACAGTGCCTTTTACCAACTTTAGTTGGTTCACAAGATGGGCTGCTTCCTATAACAGAAAAACCCAGCCAAAGATTCTTGCTCCAGTCACAGACATATCACTATAATGTGTTATAAATTGAGCTGCCTTTGAAGATAATTTTTTAAGCTTCAGTTGGTTCAGAACATGACAGCAAGACTGCTGACTGGCCCACATTGTACTTGTTCTTACTGTTATTTATTTATAGTCCGGCTTTCTCACTGAGACTCAGTGTGGATTACGCAGTGTAGATCAATGTAATCAACAAGATGAAACATCTAATAAGTTATGTAATAACACAAGCATGTCAGAAATCTGAAAGAAAGCATAAGTATTACACCTGATATATTAAACAATGCAGAAAAAGATATTACTGAAGTAGAAAACAGTACAATGAGAGCTGATAATTTTTAGTGAGAATATTGGGGATATCAGATATTGTTGATTTGATCCCGAAAATGTCAGCCAAATTGCATGTTCCTATTTCATACTTCCATGCAAACCTGTCCCCACCTTCTACAGGTGTCGTTCCTTGTGTGGCTCTCTGGCAGAAGTAGGGTGGCTGGGAAACTGGGTACAGGGCCTTCCTGATGCCTCCTTTTGAATTCCCTCTTCAGAATTTGCTTTCTCCTGAGCATAGTAAGCCATAGGCATTAGATAAAAGCCTTGTTATTTTCCCAGAGTTTTGTTGCTTTTCTCTCCTTTACTTTCCCATTGCTGCAATTCTATATTTCTCTAGCTGTGGTTTTATTCTTAGTTTTTAATGCAACTAATGTGCTTCTTATAGATATTTTAATGATATGACACTACATTTTATTATCTGCTGCTGGTTTAATTGCGATCTTTTTAATGCTAGGTATTTTACTTTTATGGGTATGTGTTTTTAATGATATTGTTGTGAGCTATATTGACTGTTTTTAATGGAGAGTGTGGGATGTAAGCTTTTTAATGAAGAATGACAGAAATGCTGATAATTACAAATAATTTTTAACATTTTAGAAGGCCTGCTATAAATTCTGATTTACCAGTGAATCTCAGCAGGTTTGTCTAATGATCCAGTTTTATCTTCATTTCCCTCTTTTACTGGTAAAGGATGTTGCAAATGAAAAGAAGTTTCATGACAAAAGTTGATATTTCTGGCTGTTGCCTTCAGCAGATACAATTTAACCCTGATTTCCAATGAATTTCTTAGTCAATTTACCAGGATACGCTGAGAAGCATACAAAATTGTGGGAAATTTATAATTATGCACAAACGTTTTCTTGCACAGTTACTCTAAAGGTTTTTCAGATATACTAATGCAATTACTCTCTCTAACCACTGCATAACAATTTTTTTTAAATTCCCTGTATAAACTTTGGTAAGAACTGATGAGGGAACCAATTAACTATACCCTCTCCTTTAACTGATTTTAAGATTTTATACTAAATAATGTCATCTTCTCAACTAATTTGTTGTGGGTTAATTACTGAAGTTCAATAGGACTGTATTACCCTAATTAGGTTTCAGAGCATACATGACATTCTCAAATACCACATAAATGGGTAGGTTGAAATTGTTATACTCTGTGTTCAAAGAGAATGCTGAACACAAACTACTATACTGAGTTTAAAGGTACATAACTGGCAAACTTGTCTCTGAATCTAACCTCAAAACTCAGTAGCTGTTTTCTATGACCATTAGTTAATATCTTTTTTAGCATATAAATTACAAAGATATATAACAATATATATATAAGGGAATGTATAAAGTGCCACATTGGCAGGCATTTATAATGCATGCAGTTTCTGCTGAATTCACAGAACGTAACATGCTACTTCACTGAGATCCTTATTACTTTGAGCTTGAGATTTATTTATTATCCGCAGTTGAGCTTATCTGACAAGAATTTGTGTACCCTTATCATTTGGGCCTGCACATAGACAATAAGCCATAAAACCAATCTCCAAATAAATAGCTCAATTGACAGGTGAACTATGGAAACAGTGAGAAATGGAAATTTTGGAACATCTTTACTGCTGCATTTTATAACTATGCATGTTGTTTATCTTGCTTTTCAGTGTCAGCTGTAAAGTGTTTCTTTTGAGGTAACAGCATTCAAGACAAGAAAGATGGTTTGAAAAAAGGTAATTTCCTGTTTTCCTGAAGACCACTGGGAAGGTGAACAACATGGTGAAACAATAAACACTGAAACACAGCAACAAGATTTACAGGGAAGTCAGTACCTAAGTTCATGGTGGGAAGCAGCACAAAACAACCATTAAGAACAAAGTTTAGAAGAGCCAGTATTTCTCTGGGAGTTCAAAATAAAAGGTACCATCTGTGTGGTCACCAGGCATGCAAAAATATATACAAGTGAATGATGGAGTAGGAGAGCAGGCCAAGAAGAAGATATTTTTTTTCTTTTTTAAAAAAATGTATCCCTTCCCACTCATTTCCACACTTCTGCAGCAGTGCAATTTCAGTCACTCTTCTGTACCTGGAAAACACCCAGCTGGACCAGAAGAGCGGAGGAAAGTTACTGAGGCCTTGATTTCATGGAGGCAGCTTCCGAGGTGGCCGCTTCGACTCCCCCTCTGCTTGAGTCAGGAAATGGAGACTTGTCCAGGAAAAGTCACTGGATGGGTGTGTCAGTGGGATAAATTGGGCCTCAAATAAATGCAACATGAGCACTTCATACCTATTTATGCTTGGGGGATAAGGTGCAAAGATACAAGCATGCAACTATCCCCCTCCCATTGTCTTCAGCTCTCTCTCACTCTGCACCTAAACTCCTGCTATGCCACATATTTCTACATTTCTCCATCTCCACAGATCTCTATCATGCTCTTTACTCCCCTCACCCCAGCCCCCCCAATCTCCTAATATACCTTCTTTGTGCCTGGATCCAGATCCAGCTAAAAACCTCCCCCCTCCAACTGATAAAGCAGCCACAGAGAGCAGGGTGCTGATGGACATCCCTTCAACCAGCTCATTTGAAAGCCCCCTCCCTCCAACTTCCAATTGCCATCTGTTAAACTACTGGGGAGAAGGAAGAATAGACAAGCATCCCATCATTGTGCTTGATTTCAGCTGGGAATGCTCCCCCAAAGGACCATTTTGTGTTCATTTCTATTTGTATTATGATTGATTTTTAAAGCCAAATACTGGGCTATTAAATCATTATCCTAATTATAAGTAAAGCCCTCTTCCTTACTTTCCACTATTTCTCCAGTCCTGTTTCCTCCTCTTGCCCTCAGTCTTTGCCACACTTCCTTCCCTTCTGACCCTAAAGCCTACCCTTTCCCACTCTTCTGAGGCTGGTTCCCTTTTAAAATTTCTCTTCTTCTACAGAAAATTTGTACAGAAACTTTATGAAACTTGGGAACAAGAGGAGTCAGGAAGTGACTATGCCCAGGAACTCAGGATAAAGCTGTCAACAACTAGTTTTGTGAAGGAGTTCTGTAAAGTAGGGATGGTGCTATACTGACTGATGGGACACAGCTTTGCTCACTTTTAGAGGTCAATTTCATTCACCTTTAAAAGTATCTTAACAAGTTAAATGTAGGGAGAAATTATAATTTGGAGGACATAAATTAGGAACATATGTATGTTTATATGGTTTATTTAAATTACAGTTTATATGTTTTACAAGCAGGAGGACCCACGATACTCACGGGGGGGAGAAGGAGCTTCACGTTGAGGAGGAAGCACCCGCAGGTGAGCCTCTCTCCGCTCTCCCTGACAGCAGCAGTGGCAGCGGTGAGGCCCACTGCCCACTGAGCCTCTTCCCCCCTCCCCGACAGTGGCGGTGAGGTCCGCCGCCCACTGAGCCTCTCCCCCGACAGCAGTGGTGATGGCGAGGCCCGCTGCCTGCTGAGACTTCTCCCCCTTCCCCTCCCCAACAGCAGCAGTGGCGGTGAGGCCCGCTGCCTGCCAAGCCTCTTCCCCCCCGACATCAGTGGTGGCAGCAACGGTGATACCCACGGCCCACCGAGCCTCCCCCCCAATGGCCAAAGCATTACCTGCACATGCGCAGGGAACACTTTTACTTTTGGGGGGATTTAAATATCCCCCAAAAGTTGTTTTTACTTTTAGGATTTTTCTGCACACGTGGGGAGTTCCTGACGTGTGCAGAAAAATCTCCCTCCCCCCAAGTGCCCCCCCCCCCGTGAATTTAGATATCTGCAGGGAGGGGGCCACTTGGCTATTAGATATATAGATATGCATTTATATTTATTTTAAATGCTGTTTTAATGTGTTGTTTGCTGCCTTGGGGACCTTATGTTGGGTGGAAAGGTGGAATACAAATGTTTTAAATAAATTCTCCTCTCCTTTTTATCCTCACAAAAACCCTCTGAGGTAAAGGATGAGAGTTATCAGACCAAGGTCACCCAGCAAGTTTCCATGATACTCTAACCCCTACATTACACTAGCTTTCCCATCATCCCTCCTCCTGGCTGTTTCATCTTGGGAAAAGTCTAGCCAAATTGCAAATATTGTGTGGTGACAAGTCACTAAGGTGAGTTGGGTGCTGGCCATTGCTAGGCCTGGCAATTATTATGGATGCTAATCACTGAACCCAGTCACAGTGTGTGGCATCAAGTTGTAGCCACCAGTGCACCTAGGCAAGTTGTGTAAATTGCATGGTAGCAAGTTGTCCAGTAGTTTTTGCATGGCTTGACCCTGATGATTCCTCCCTCCAGGACAGGAGGGAGGGGAGCAAAGAGGAAGAAAGGACAAAATTGCAATGGAAAGGACTTTGTCCCCTGCTTTTTTTATTGATATAAACCAAAGTTTGAAGGCTGGCAATACTGTTTTGGTTACCTAGCAACCTCCACAATGACCTCTGAGATCTCAGAGGGCATGCATTTTTTAAAGGAAGAAGTTCAGCTTCCATAATATTAAAGGTTTCCCTTGCTCGAAAGCCAGTTGAATCTGACTTTAGGGGGGCGGTGCTCATCTCCGTTTCCAAGCCAAAGAGCCAGTACTGTCCAAAGACTTTTCTGTGGTCATGTGGCCAGCATGACTAAACGCTGAGGCACATGGAATGCTGTAACCTTCCCACTGAAGCGGTACCTATTTATCTACTTGCAATTTCTTGCTTCCAAACGTCTAGGTTGGCAGGAGCTGGGGTCAGAGACAGGAGCTCACTCCATCATGTGGCACTAAGGTCTTGAACTGCTGAACTACAGACCTTCTGGTTAGAGGTTAGACCTTTCACTGTGGTTAGAGGTTTTTAACTCCCTTATGCTAACCTGGATGGCCCAGGCTAGCCTGATCTTGCCATGCAATGTGAAGGAGGAGGTGCATGGCCTGTCCAGGCCCCACCCAAAGAAAGCCAGGTAGCACACAGACAACTAGTGGAGCCCAGCCTTTTTGTGTGTGCGGGGTGTGTGTGTGAGGCATAGGTAGGCAGATTACCTCTTCCACTCTCCCTTCATTGTTTAGTTGGTGGGACTAGGGCAGGCCTGGGATAGGACCTTTTTCCAGGCTGTTTTTCCACTCCTAGTCTGCCCAGTCTCCTCCCTCAAAGGCCAAAACAGCCCTAGAAAGGGTTCTGCCTCCTCTCCCCTGCATTGTACCATCAGAAAGCAAGGCTTGAAGAATAGCAATACTATGTAGTAGTTACCTAGCAAAAGCCACCAAGGGCATTCATTTCTTAAAACGACATGTGTTTCTCCTATCATTCTAGGAGTTTTAACCTCTGATATATTTGGGGGGTTAAGATATATTGAAGATCTGTCTTCAAACTTGGAGATTTGTTCAGGGTTTGCAGAAAGATCTGTCTTGTCTTGTCTATACCTTCAACCTCCAGATTTAAGAATCACCAGATTTGCCCATGTTAAGAATTAGATATTCTGATGATAATGAACTGAAAGAAGCCCCTCTTTCAGCACCCACTTGCCATCAGTGATCCAGGGGCCATTTCCTAGAAAAAGAGGTGCAGGAGCAAATTTGCATAACTCATTTGCATATGCCACACACCCCGACAAAGGGCAGTCATGTTTAAAATGAGTTAAGGCATATGCAAATGAGTTTAAATCCCCCCCTTTCCTGAGTCTCTCTGTGAAAGGCAGGTATGTCTCCCCTTCCCCTCATCTCCAGGCTCCAGTCCCCCTCCTGGATAAAGTGGGTGCTTTTTTTGGGGGGGGGGGACTCCATAGCAGTGCACCCCCCAATGAGAGGCCTGGGCTCCACCCCCCCAACCCCGGGAGTTCCCCAGCTTGGAGCTGGCAACCCTGCACCCTATCTCCCCCCTAGCCTCCTTTCCCTGCTGCCCCTGCAACACACCCAAACGCTGTGTGGGCTCTGGCCCAGCTGAGGGTGCTGCGGGCTGGCCTCTCCCAGCACAGCCTGCAGGGTGCTCAGTGGTGGCTTGTAGGGCACCAGGCGGCTCCTCAGCATGGCGCTCAGCGCACACACTCACTGCTCCTGCTCTGACTCCAGTGTCAGGAGGAAGGAGTGCTGCCCCTGCCACTGGCCAGCCATCCTGCCACCACCACCACTGCTGCCATCCTTTGCCCGCCCACCTGGAGTCCCCCAGGAGGCCAGTTCCCAGAGCTAGGAATGGTGTGTGGAGGGCTCTGTGGGGCTTCTTCTGCCTGCCCACTGAAGCAGGCAGCAGAGGAAGCAAGGGGGGAGGCATTTAAATGTCTCCCTGCAACCTCCTGGGCCCTTCCTAGCTTGCAGTCCTTAGCGCACAAGCTAGGAATGGTGTGTGGGGGGGGCTCTGTGGGGCTTCTTCTTTTTCTCTAGAGTTACATCACTGCTGAAGGAGCATGGGGATGGGGAGCTGGGGGTGGGGCTTGCCGCTACTGTCATTTGTGCCAGCTCCTGGGCTCCTGGAGCAGTGCTTCAGCATGCTCCGGCCCCAAATGACCCCCCCCCCCAGTGATACCATCAGTAGGAGGGTGGGAAGGAGCTGGTTTCCAATAAAATATTTGTCATATTTTGGGTTTTGGACTTTTTTTATCCTTATATTTCTATGTGCATTCAAAAATAGAAGTGGGCCCCTGATTTGTGTGTGCTACCTTCCCCTTCTTTGTTTACATTCTCTTCAATATATGCAAAAGGTCATATCCAAAGATATGATTTAAAGGTCATATCTAGATATTATTAATCATGGGCAACCAGTTCATCATTTATAAATCCTTAAACTTCCATGGGAGAGCAAAGCAGATACTTTGTTCCCACTTAAATCAATGGTACTTAAAAGTCCTAAATTTTAGTAGGATTGTACCACTTTTTTTACTTCAAGTCCTGTTTCCCTGGTAGCATCTCAATCTCAAATGCCAATTCATCATGTAAAATTAACCACACACATAAACATCACAGTGTAAACATCTGGTTTATGGGAAGTAGTCACTAAAATACTATCAGATTTTTAAACCTTAATTGACCAATATAAAAGAAGCAAAACAGAAATTTATATTATTCAGTCAATAATTGAATTGATTTCCTGTTTGAAAGGCAACAAGTCAAATATAATGAAAAGATACTGAGATTTATCTGCAGACAATGCAATCCTAAGATATTTTCTTGGAAGTCAACCTTGTTGGTTTCAGGGAAGCAAGTGTGTTGAGGACTATATTATATACCTAATTGGGATAATTTAAATATTTTACATAGAAATTTTTTAAGCATAAAATAAACTCACATTCTCATCCTACAAATATATATTATCTTAAATGTAGGATGTACAGCAGCAACAGCTGCAAAACATTATCTTACAATTTGTAAGCAGAATGGTAAGGTACTTTGACAGTCACTCTTCAATTGAGGGCTGCAGATTTGTTTGCTTATGTTTTGTATCTAAGGAGCTTGAATGATCAATAACTAAAGGTAACTTGCAGTATTAATGCTTTCTGAGTCTTAGCTAATGGTAATAGCATAAAGAGCACTCTGTTTTTATAGAACCAAACCTGTTGCCGTTTTAAAAGGAAGAAAGCACATTGGAACAGGAGCTCTAAAGGCCATCAGTATTGCTCAGCCACTTCCAGCATAGGAGACAAGCACCAACTGGTCTGTTCTGATGCCTTTAATATGAGTGTGGTCTGTTCTCAAAATGGAGAGCCTTCAACCTGATAGTTTTGGACCGGGGCATTGGAAACCTGTAGCTGTGAACACAGCATTGTGAAAATATCAAAGTAGAAGCAAGGACACATGAGACACTCATGGGAAAATTCTCTTCTGGCTTCTGAGACTGCCCACCACCTTTCTCTACCTCTTCCTCCCACAGATGCCACCTCTTCCCATCCTTTTCCCCTGTAGATCCTCCTTTCTACCACCTTACACCAAACACTAGTCTCCCCCTCCCCCTTGTCCTCTCACAACCCCCCCTTTCCCTCAGTCTGTTCTACCTGCCACCACCTCCTCTTCCTTGCCTACGGGAGGAAAGTAGTGGGCAGCTAGAGGAAGAAGGTACGGAACACTTACCGTGTTTGTGCTCAGAGTGTGTGTGAGGGGGGGCAGAGAAAGGAGAATTGAACTCGCTCCCCTTCTCTCCAGCGTGCAGAACAGAAAAAGCAGCAACAGTGCCTCTGCCTTCTTCTGGCCTTGGGCTGCAACTGCCTCCAAACACCACCAGCTGGAATCCTTTTCTCTTCCCTTCATCCCCTGATAGAGGAAGGAGCACCACTCTTGCTCTCCTTCTCTCCTTTGTGGGTGTGAGGAAAAACAGAAAAAAACACCAGCATACCCTCTTCCTCCTGGCTAGTGCTGCTTGCCAACTTCTGCCCTCACTGGCAGTCTTTAAGCAGCGGTTGGACAAACACTTGTCAGGGATGCTCTAGGCTGATCCCGCATCGAGCAGGGGGTTGGGCTACATGGCCTGTATGGCCCCTTCCAACTCTGTGATTCTATTATTCTGTTATTCCCCCCCCCCCAAAAAAAAAACTGAGGGCTCCAGTGACAAACACTGCAAGCACTAAGTGCTCACTTCCTCTTTCCATGACTTTATTTCCCTCCTGGCTGTATTCTCCTCACTTCTTCCAATGCATCTTGGAGGTTGCTAGGCCACTCTTGACACGGAAGCTGAGATGTCTTGATAAAGCATCACAAGATCTCCATGTTCTTTTGTTTTTAAAAGATTTTATCTTTTCACCTTACCTTTTTAAAAAGTGTTCAAATTATTCTGCAAATCTGGGGTTATCCCATGTATGTAGAAAGATCTTTCTTCTTGCATACATGGCCTGATCCACAGATTTAAGGTTCTCAGATGGGACTATGGGGCCAGATATAGATGATAAAAAAACCCCCTAAAACCGCTATATGAATAACAGGAATTCTCTTTCATTGTGTTGCTTAGAGGGAGAACACCTAAGGATGAGAAAAGGCCATTCCAGGCCAGTAGAATGATTTCTTTATCCTTGAGTGACAATGCTTGTTATCTGTGAATCACTCACTGCACAGCTCATTGATCTGTGCTTTATACACTACAACGTGCTATATATTTAGTACAGAAGGAGATGGCTTGTAAAAATGAAGTCCAGAACCTACAAGCCACTGTTTTGTTCCACAGAGTTTGTTCTACAAGGAGGAGGAAAATGGGAAGGAGAATGTAAAAGAATTTCATTAGGTTAGCTTGACTTGCTTAGTAGGGAGAAAGGATCACAACAATTGTTAAGAGCATAAGAAGAGTCCTGCTGGATCAGACCAGTGTTCCATCTAGCCCAGTGTCCTGTGTCACACAATGGCCAAACAATTCCTCTGGAGGGCCAACTACAGGGCATAGAGGCAGAGGCCTTCCCCGATGTTAACCCCTGGCTCTGGGATTCAGAGATTTAGTCACTTTATCCTCCATGAATCTGTCTGATCCCCGTGGCCATCACTACATTCTCTAGTAAAATTTTACGTTTTAATCACTGTATGCGTAAATAAGTATTTCCTTTTGTCTGTCCCAAATTTACTGCCCATTAAGTTCACTGGATGCCCTCAAGTTCAAGTATTTTGGGAGAGAGAGAGGGAAAAAAATCTTTGTTAACTCTCTCCACCCCATCATAATTTAATAAATCTCTATCATGCCCCCCAACTGTCTCCTTCTAAACTGAAAAATTCCAGACTCTCCAGCCTTTCCTCATACAGAAGGTGCTCTAACTCCCTAATCATCTTGGTTGCCTTCTGTACTTCTTCCATGCAATGTTCCTTCTGAGATACTGTGCCCAGAACTGCACAGAGTATTCCAGATGAGACCATTTTCCTCGCAGTTCATTTTCTAATAATCCCTAACATACAGTTCACCTTTTTGCTTTACAGTTTTACAATTTTCTTTTTTAATCTTGAAGCAAGATAAGGGATTAGTCATTGTATTCTTCAGTAGCAGAAGCTGTCTTTGGTTTAAAACCATGGAAATGGACTCCTAGGGTGTCCCATTTCACAGTCAATATTATTACAATAGAATATATATTTTAGCTACGACAGCTTACAGGCCACTGAACTTAAATTGGTTTGTACAAACTGGGTATGGGTAAGGGGAAAAGGGTGATGCATGCCACCCCACTTGGGAGCAATGTATGTCCTGTCTACAGATCCACTGAATATTCAGGTATGGGACTTACATCGGAGGAGTTGGTTCCTGCAATCCATAGATGTAAGGATTGCAGATATTTCCTGAGTTCCCTGAAGCAGTCTTTTACAATCTCAAGAGATTTTTTTAGAACTTGTATGGTATAATAGTACCATGGATTGGGAGGCTGCAGTGGAGAAGTGGAAGGGGGTAAAATAGCACTTTTCTCCCTTATCCATCATGAAAGGTGGAAGGGTTATTTTTGTTGCTTTCCCCCTTTCCCACTGCAGCCTCATGGCCCAAGTAGCTTTTAGTCCATAAGGGTCCTGTGACCCTAGGAATCAAATTTCCTGGGATCAGGAAGAAATGCTAGGGGAAGATGACTGAGGGATCCTACACAGGGCCTAATGTATATGTATATGAAAGCCCAAATTATAGTTAAGTTCCAAAATTTATATTTGTTTTGAGGTTTGGGCCTCTAAAGTATATGGGTTTTTCACACTTGGACTCTCAGGAAATACAATACAATACAATACACAATACACAACCTTTAGTGGCATACACTGCAGGGACATCAATAAAGAAACAGTAGCAAACAGCTAACAGTAAACCAAACAGTAGCCGACATAACTAGGTGGAACTAATCAGAGAGGATTAAGCCTTATACTCCCTTACCCTTAACTTCCAAACATAAGCTAAAAATTCAGCTACAGACAGAGTAATTACCAAGAACTTGTCGGACAGTAAAATTTTTAGGTCGCTGTGGGACAAGTTCCTTGAGGGGGGAAGGTGGGGGCCAATCAAATTGCTGCACATAGTGGAGTAATGGGGGCAGCGTAGAAGGATATGGGCCACTGAGTCAGGTTCACTAGAAAGACAACTACAGGTTCTATCCCTATAAGGGATACCCCTATATCTGCCTGACACAACAGCTAAGGGAAAAAGATTGAATCTTGCTAACATGAAAACCCGCCGATGAAGCGGAGCTATTAGGTTGGAAATATAGGTAGCCATTGGGGCTTGGGGGAGGAAATACAATATGTGTGTGTTTTCCTAAGAAAACATGTCTAAGACCAGACTGTAAAACCAGATCACTGATCCCCAACATAGTATCCATAGGTGCTATGGTGGCTGCCACGATTTCCTAGCATCTGTTTGCTTCTCCCCCAAACCAAATAGACAGTCCTGGCTTTCTTCCACCCCAACAGAATAAGAGGTCCTTCAGAAGAACCCATCAGGTATCACCTTTGTTTCTGCAGGGTGTACCTATTCAGGAAAAGCTGCCGCCATCATAAGAGAATGCTTGGCTTCCAACTTGCCAATATTTGTGACTGGACCCAGTATCTCATCCGGCCATGGGGGGGGGGGGGGGCATTTGGACCTGGCTTTTGTGGCAGCATCCACTCTATTCTAAAAATTTCAAAAGTGCCCCCAGGCTCCACAGAACTAGACCCCCTGATCTATACCATGCTCTCTCTAGTTTTCAAGATGTATGAAAGTCATGTTCTACCAAGATTATGCTATTGGTTAGTGCTTTTGAGAAGCAGGGACAAGGGAGCCAAATTGTGTCCTTATTACTACTACTATGTAATTCTCTACATAAAACCACACAAACAATTAAAAAATGTTCAGACTTCCAGTAAATTTCACATACGACTACAGGGCATTTAATGTATAACCCTTTTATGCCACGTGATTTCAAGCACAGTTTAAATACTTCGCTATATTTGATGATGAAAAGTGCAGCCAAGTCACAGCCAACTTATGTTGACCCTTAGGGTTTTCAAAGAAAAACAAACAAACAGAGGTGGTTTGCCATTGCCTGCCTCTGTGTAGTAATCCCAAACTTCCTCAGTGGTCTCCCATCCAAGTACTAAACAGGCCAACCCTACTTGGGTTCCAAAATCTGATGAGATCAGGCTAGACTGGTCATCCAAGTCAGGACTTGCTATATGTGCTGGGGTATATTTTCAAAACATATATACTTCTCCCACCCCATATTATGTCTGTAGACTTCTCCATTAAAAAAGAGTACATGGGAATTAGAAGGATAATGATACAAGTTGATTGTACTTACTCCTGTTATGTAGCGAGGTCTATACTGGATGGTTCCAAATAAGCCAAGTATGACTATAATAATGTGTACAAAATTTGCCAGGATTGGTGCCCACTGATAACCCAGGAAATCAAATATCTGTCTCTCCAGCACACACACCTAGAATTAAACAGCAACAAAGATTTGATTAGCACAGTTCCGGGGGGGGGGGGAGCCAAAAGTGAAATTTGAAAGGTATTCCCCTCCCCCCTGCAAACAACTCTAGAAACTTGTCTGCACTATAAAAGTAGAACAGGAAGCAAAAGCTAAACTCAAAACAGGATGACTTTGCAACAGTTCCTTCTTGCCTCCCTGAAAAGAGCATCTGTAATGACAGTCCACTGAGTTACACTCAATTAACTAAAATATCCAATGTGGGTAATTCTCCTTAGCCATGAACTGCCCCCCCCCCCCCCCATGCAAGGTGAAGCAGTGGGAGCACTTATCCCTTTGTCACAAATTGCTTCTAGGGGTTCTACATCAGGAATGCCTGGCTAGTTTAGAAGTCCTAGGTAAGTTGAAGACACTTATGTCCCTCATATATCTTGATAGTGCAGAGTCTTCCTTTCTGATGTCCCCTACTTCAGATGCATTGCTTAGCAAGTTACCAAGGGTAATTAGTCTGTAGCAAAGTCTTAATAAAGATGCTAGTGAATATAATATAAAGGGATAAAAAAGTTTTATACATCATACAGACATACATGCAAACTGAGTCATTTTCAGGGCTACATAATTTACCCTATCTGTTTATAAAATGTGTAGGAAAGCAGCTATAAAGTGGCAGGGGGAGTGTGCTCTTGAAACAGAGAAGGGATCAGATCAAAGAATATGACATAGAGAATGAAGACTGGACCAAGACTGCACTGCACAGATAGCATGTAATCGGCACCACTGAACGAGATACTGGGGCACAGATGCACCTCACGGTCTCACTGGCAGTCTCTTAAACTTTTGCTACCATTTGGGTTGTTTGTACATTCTGGCCCCACACCAATCTCTGAAAGACCCTTGGCTAGATTTGGGCTTCATACTTCATGATTTGTCTGGTTACTGCAGAAGACTGGTTATTTTGCATACTTAAAAAAATAAGGAAACAAGTTTACCACCATTTCCTCCAGAGACACTTCTCTCCAAAACAGCAGCAACTCTCCATTTACATCTCCCTGTGTATCCTCCAATCTGTTTCTGAGCCACTCTCTCTCACACAGCTATCCTTGTGCTCTAAACATGTAGCTTAGCATTCATAGCTGATTAAAACCATCTCTGCCATGGCAAGCTACATTCAGTTCATATTTGGGAATAGTCAAGAGTCTCAAACATATTAACTGTAGATTCTACGTTTCCACTCCCCATTGTGTTGCCAATAAGACTCCAGCTGCATTCAGACAGGCAAGTTGCTCTGATGCTGTGGCGGCTCTCTACCAGATTTGAAGTGCATGATCAGACAGCAACATCTGCCTCCCATCCCTCAGTCGTCGGCCGCTCATCCTCACCCCTGACTTTCCCAACACCGAATAAAGTCCAGTGTTTATGACTGAACTTGTCTCACTGCAGATTTCCAGATGTCTGATCTCTCCCTTGCACACTCAAGCCACTTGGTGAGGTCTGATGTATCTGATCCCCGGCCACCTTTTTTTTTTTTTTTGCAGTTATCGATGTGCACAAAACTGCATATCTACTCCTAGCAAATAAGCCATTATGCACATGTGCACATTAGACTTTTTTTAAAAAAAGAAGTTGCCTGCCCACCCACTCTGTGGTGACCGCACAGCGGTGGTCTAAATGGTTGACCACGGGGTGAGGCAGGAATAGGGTGGCATGCCTGGTCGCACCTCTCTGGAACAAACAGCTTCGGAGAAATTAGAGGTGCAGCCAGCCCATGCCAAAGCCCGCCATCTGATCACAGCCATTAAAGGTTTATTTTATTTTATCTCTTTTATACTTTCAGTAAGAAAGAGGCTGGGGGCATTTTTGACTAATAGATTTAGTATGGTTTAAATTTTATTGGATATATCGTGCCACATTCAAATGCATAAAGCGTTAGTGTCACATACACAGGTATAGAAAACAAGCATTGTAAATAGTCAGGCCAAATGGCCATTTAATGCAAGAATTACTGTTTGTGCCATTTCTGTGCTCATCTCCCATATGTATGAGATAAGCACAGTAGCCATTCACAACAACAAATGGTGATAATGACACAACCTTTCTTACCTAAGTTAATTTAATGCCTTCAGCGGGAGAGGAAACCATTGCTCAAACTGGGAATATCTATGCATTTTAGTCTTTAAGGTGTCACTACTTTTATTGGTTTTGCAGCAACACACCAATATAGCTACCTTTTCCTGGAAGTTGTTATCAAGAAACCAAGGAAGCTGAAACATAATGAAAGGGAAGAAATGCCTATTTCAGAAACATGGTGTTCATGCTACATCAGAATTCAGTAGATGAGACAAAAGCAGAAGGCCAAGTTTAATATGGGCAGAATGTACGTTCAGGTATCAACACTGAAAGATGCAGAAATAAGGCACACATAGGGCAGAACATAATCAAGGCATATACTCTAGTAAAAAGGAAAGCTGAAACACTTCTGGGAAACTTCCTTTTTCTGCAAATAAGAAGTGGGGAGGGGTGTTACCAGGTAGATACTAAGAGCTGCAGGTACAAAGTAGGTTGTCCAGTAGTTCTGGTGCTTAATCAGATATTGAGCAAAGATGACAAGGTCACTGTAGAAGTAATGATTATTGTCACAGCCTGATCACAGGAATTATCCAGAAACACTGGCAGAATCTTTAGAGGACAGCCCAACTTCTTAAAAATTTTGTATAGGAAATGATGTCAGGGGGGCACAGTGTATCAGATTTGGTCAAGTCCAGGAGTCTGTTGGGGCCGGAGCGAGGCGGAGCAAAGCTCCGCCAGCTCAGGACTGGCCAGTAGGGCAGCCACGGGCTGAATCAGATTCTCTAATCTGATTCAGCTCGCCGCTGAATTGCTGCTGAAATTTGGCGGCAACTTTAAAAGCTATTGGAGGAAAGGGAGTTTGAGGAAGAGGCTCCAAACTTGCAGGGTAGCTGCTGGGGCCTCCTCTTCGAAATGCCCACCAAGTTTCAAGAAGATTGGACCAGGGGGTCCAATTCTATGGGCCCCCAAACAGGTTGCCCCCATTCCCTCCATTGTTCTCTATGGTAGGAAAAAAGTTAACATTTTTTCCCACCATAGAGAACAATGGAGGGGATGGGACAATCTGTTTGGGGCCTCATAGAATTGGACCCCGTAGTCCAAACTTCTTGAAACTTAGTGGGCATTTCGAGGAGAGGCCCCAGCAGCTACCCTGCAAGTTTGGAGCCTCTCCCTCAAACCCCCTTTCCTCCAGCCCCTCATATACCCTATGAGTTTTTGCCATTGATTTCAATGGCCCATAGGATATAATGGGGCTGAAACTTCCCTTTCTGACACACTTCTGGTGATGTCAGGGGGCATGGCATATGCTAATGGCATATGCTAATGAGTTATGCTAATGAGTTATGCTAATGAGCTCCTGCACCTCTTTCTCTACGAAAGGACCCCTGGTCAAGTCAGTCGTTTGACCAACAACAGTCAAGTCAGTCGCTTGACCAACAACAGTCACAAGTGGCACTGTTCTCTCTCCACCTTCCTTGCCTCATAGGATGGCTACTTGTGTCTCAGATGGCAAATCCATACATATCCCTAGGCCCTGTGTTCTTACAACTTGACTGTTACTATAATGCAGCTGCCCCTCTCTCCCAAGTAAGTACCTCAAGGTTAGATAGGTACAGCCTGATAAACAGGAGCAAGTTTTATATCAAGGTAGTCTTTAATTTTGGAAGCCAGTTTGAGCCATGTGTCTATCTTGCTCTTGCTGACACATAGTAACAAGATTTTGATCAATCTATTATAAAAACAGCACCTTGGAAAAGCCAGTCATGTGGAAACTCTTTTCTATGTTAGATGTTCAATATTGCTTATTTGTAATTTCCATGCTGCAGGGCTTGTTATGCACAATATCATCTTCGAGATGCTATTTTGCAAGGAACTACTAGTCTCCATACCATATTTGATTTCCTATTCATTAGCAGTGGCAATAACAAGTCAAGCATAAATCTAATGAGACATGCTTGCATTCTACCCTACAAACTAGAGATTGAATCAGCAAAAGATATTTCAAGTAACACATGACAAAAATGAGATTGTATCAGTGCATGAACTTATTTTTATTATTTTATTATTTGAAACATCATGCTAATATCTGCAAATATATAATTGCAATACATTATTATTCATTAAAAAACTTGACAGGAAATTAAAAAACACCCCAAATAGGGAAGGATACACCAAAACTGGCAGATTATATATAGAATATATAAAGTAAATTTCAGGGTATTTTTCCTGAAAAATAATATTTCACTTTGTGACCGTGTGTGTGTATGTACATGCATGCACTAATTTAGACCAGGATACTGACACCAAAAAATGGCTATCATGGAGAGAAATATAATGGACAAAATTTAAAGATACTTACGTCTGAGGTTTTACAAGATCTGCTAAACATTTTGGCACAAAATGTACAATTGCCAATAGTGCACTATGCTCATATGAGCAAAGCCTTCTGAAGGTACCACTCTGCTAATGAGTAAGATCAACAGTGGCTTGTACACATTCTGTGTTGTGGCTCCCAACTGTTGGGATGATGAGGTTAGAAAGGCTCCCACACTTTTATAATTTCACAGAATGCCTAAAACAGAAATGTTCCGGAGGGCCACTTTATAAAGGACCTGAACTAGACTTGACATGCAACTCACAGCTTTGTTCATTTTTATATGTTATACTATTTCACTGTTGCGTTAATTGTTCAGGGGAACAATTCATTAAAGGAACAGAGTTACAGTTGCATAGATGTTAACTATAACCCTGATTTGTTTTATAAACAATGCCCCCCCCCAAAAAACAAAACTGGATTATAAAATTACAGAAACAGTGCAATGGTATGGTGTATAACAAGGAACTGTTTTTCTAACTGTTCATAGATGGCTTAGGTAGTTTTCATTGCTGTGTTTGCTGCAGACAACATCCTGTTGCATTGCTTCTGTAATCGTGGAATCCAGTTTTGTTTCTTTGTTTTCAGTATTATATTACTTTATTGTTTATATCATACTGTTTAGTACACTACTGTAACTCTGTGATCCCATTTTATTCCATTGTTGACTGTATGTATGCTGCTTTAATTGCGTCAATTTTAGTTGAATGTAATTGAGTCTCAGTGACAAGGACTATAAATAAAGTAAATAAATAGCATAGAGAGGCTGAAGTTATAACATTAGCGTATGTTAAATATCCACATTTTAATATACAGTACAAGCTTTGTTAACTGACACCCAGTTGACCAGTCTGCTGGCAAGTGACTCAGGTGGGTGCTGCCTGACTCACTCAGCTTCAAACCAGCCAGGCGACTTGGACAGGATCTGAGCAAATGGGTCAGGCAGGCGTTGCTTGAGTCATTCAACCATACACCAGCCTGATGGTTCTGCCTGCCTGTGGCCAAGTCACTCTGGTAGGAGCCACCCAATCCAGCTGCAAGATGGCCAAGTGACAAGGGTAGGAGCCATGTGGCTCACTCAGTTGCAAGCCAGCCAAGTAACTTGAGCAGGCACCGCAAGACTCACTTAGCTGCAAGAGAGTCAAAGCTCTGCGAATGAGCATACTTGATTAACCAGCAGCCCAATTCCCTGTGGATGCCAGTTAACAAAGATTTTTGTTCTATATGGATCCTGGCAGACTCATTTGCCATAAATATCTCTTAGCGCTGAATATATTTTAAAAGCAGACATGAGTGCCATAAATTACTGCATTGGCACACCAGCTAATACTTTGTTACTTCATCTCAGACTATTCCTGTAAAATCCAAAGGTTTGAATGGAGGAGGTTGCAGCACTTATATGCGTCTTTATCAAACTAGTATTTGCAATTCATCCTGGTCTGGGGCTAGTCAGGTGTCAAGAATCTGCATGGATTTCCCCCCGAATTATCCTGGATGAGACAAAGGAATGTCTTGCGGTCAACTGCATTGTCTGAGGCAGATTCTAAGCTGCGTCCTGGGCTGAAACTATGATTTAATTCCTGCTGTCCCAAGTTACCTACAAACAGAAACTGCACAAATTGTAACCCAACTAATTTAATATTTGCATTCTACAGTGTACAAGAGCTCTACATTACTACAATTTTTGCAGCCAGTAAAACCAAGAGCTGCCTGGAGTCTCCATAAAACCACAGTGTATTGCTGATTAACGGTATTCAGCTTGGCAGGTCATAGGTCATGATGGGAAAGTTTGCCCCAGTTCTCCTTGGTTTTGAGTCTCAAGAACCTGGAATTCTTGAGATAACCTGACAAGCTGAAAAAGGATTCTGCAATACATAGCCTGCTTATGGGCGCTCAAAACAGCTTCCCAGAATTCCTCTCTCTTCTCATTTTGTATTCCATTCTATCCACTTTGATGCTCGCAATTGTTACCAGGAGCAGTTAGCAAACAGAACAAAAAAGGCTGAAAACAGAGATAATATGACAATTTTTGCTGCCTACACCTTTCCCCCAGGTTTTCGTCCTGCTCCGAGTACACTGAATGCATGGTGCTCCTGTCACTTCTTTCCTCATGGTTCATCCTGTGTATGTTTACTCAAAGTAAATCTTATTGTCTTCAACAGCGTATCATTCTATCCTAGTATGATTCCACTGGGCTTTCTCACATTGCGGGTCATTTCTCTCCCTGTGATACATAAGAGAGGCTGGGGGAGACACGGCAAAGAAAGCTTTCAGAAAAGACCTCTCTAGAGTTATATTCCTATGATTCTGGAAAGTGCTTGCCATCAGATAAGACTGTACCAGCCTCTGCAGGCAGGAGAACACCATACTAGGAGTCCATGGGGTCTTAAAATCGCCAGCTCAACACCATTTCCTTATGCAGGTTGTTTATTCATCAATCCACACACCTGAAGGTGTGCTTAACTTTACCCACCTCAGGGTTACACTATGTTACACAGGAGAAGAAGCATAACTTTCCTCTGGCTTCACCCTTCTTCTCCAGCCAGCCTCCTGCTTTTTCCCATTCCTCCCTTTTTGTAGTCCCAGCGACACACCCAGCCCTTGAACTGAGCTCTGTCCTCCTCTTCTCTGTTCCCTGGTGTCCACAAACACACTCTGCCTTAAAACACTTGGGCCCAAGCTTGTACATTGCTTCTATGCCTTTTGACCTTCCCTAGGGCAGACTAGGCCGTTGCTGAGGCTATCCTGACTGCACACTCCTGCCCTTGATCCCACTTTGCTCCACCCAGATGAGCTTTGCCACTGAACCCAAGGACTTGTCCTGCCTTGCCAGGCACTTTGTTGCTGGGTAACCTGCCACAAAGAGCCAGCATGTTGTAGTAGTTAAGAGCAGCAGACTCTCATCTGGAGAATTGGCTTTGATTCCCCACTCCTTCACATGAAGCCTGCTGGGTGACCTTGGGCCAGTCAAATTTCTCTCAGAACTCTCTCAGCTGCCCCTTCCTCACAAGGTGACTGTTGTGGCGAGAGGAAGGCAAGGCAATTGTAAGTCGCTTTGAGACTCCTCGGGGTTGAGAAAAGTGGAGTATAAAAACCAACTATTCTTCTTCTACAAAGACACTATAATGTGGACTGCTGAGTTCACTCGATATACTGTAGTCACTTACTTTTGTATTTCAAATGTTGTTGTCCCCCACTGCCACCCCATTTGGAAGAAAGAGACGGATACAGATATGGATTTAAACAAGGGCCACTTTATTTTATTTAATTAACCTGTGCGGCAAGGGAACTAACAAACCCCGCATGCGGAATAAGCAAGACTGGTCCCACCCGGGACCACCTCCTTGCTCTCCAATGGGTGAGACAGCTTACCCCCTCCGGGGTCTCATCTCCTGACCAAGCCCTGGCCACTGTAGGCTACCCTGTGGCCCTTTCCCAGAAGCCCTAAAACTTGCCGGAGGAACCTTTCCAGGGTCCTTCCAAAAGCCCTCAACCCCAACCCTGGGCCCTAAAACCTGAAGGTTGTTTGTGAGGAACCCTTATTCCCAAAGGAATATCATACAGGTGTTCACTGGATCCACATCGTAACTCACCCCAAACCGCCAAGTGACCAACCTGTTTAACAAGCCCACCCTTAACAATCTATCTCATTCCAATCACTACAGTGCAGGGTTGGCAAAAACACTCCCCCAAACAAGCCAATCATGGGAGAAGCGAAAAATTCCTACCTGGCCCCTCAAAGAGGCAACCAGCCAGCACTTGCACTGCATAAAGGGCGGGAGGATGGGCCGATTTTCACCTCAAAAGAGGTCGAACAAGGGGGGGGGGTGGAGCCCTCTAATAGCTGGCTCCACCCCCCTGCTGCTACGGCACATCGTGTCACTCCGAGCAGAGTCTGTCTCACTCCTTCCCTGGTCGCAAAGGTGGCCCCTCCCTCCAAGTGCTGTTGGCTTTGGAAGGAGAAGGGAGTTGGATAATACGTTTATGCTTTTCCTCATACTACATGAGCAACCAGCTACACCAGGATAACATAAAGGATCAGGGTAAATTCACATATGCATGAGCATAATGTCATGAGAACATCAAGAACCATGTTGCTTATGTGAAACACTCATCTCAGATACAGCCTTAGAGACAGAGCTAACATTTCATCTCACATCACATCATGTACTTTTTAAAACTGAGTTTTCCTATATGTTGAAAAGCAAGGGACAACTGACAGGTAAACCATCCAATCCCATCCTTCCAAACCACATCTCACAGAAAAATAATAAATATAAGCAGAAAAAAAGCAAGGAGCTAATGGGCTATTCTGCCAGACAAGAGAGGAGACCCATGCTTGGGGAGACCCATGCTTGGATCCTGACTCTGCCATGAAAACTTGCTGGGTTACTCTGGGCCAGTAAGATTCTCCTAGCCTAAGCTACCCATCGGATTGCTGTAGTGATGAGAAAATGGAGGAGGTGTGGGCAATATAAGCCAGTTTCAGTCCCCATTGGGGAGAAAAGCAGGGTTTAACTAAAAATAAACAATAAACAAAGGAGAGCACGGGGATGTAGAAAAGAACAGGAGAAGGCACAACAACAGTATACACCGACTTCAATCAACTGTCAGATGTGCTTCCTTTCAAAGTGCTTTACAAATTTATATCATATGGAAATGAAGATCTCAGGTTATCCATCCTGTTGAAAGTGATTCCTTTCCCTTAAGCTCAAATGCCATACAGATATGTGGTTTCCAGTGTAGTTAAACAATTCACTCAGCTAGTAGTATGGGTTCAACAGAGATAACCTCACTTGGTGAGTTATGGCTCAGTATATGTAGGGATGCTTCAAATTTGACTGCAAACATGTCTGACAATTGAAGTTACCATGTTCAGAAGTACAGATCAGATGTGATGCTATCACCCACCCTGTTCAGTTTCTGCTGAACAGCTGTGAACGTATGCCAAAGAAGTTGTGAAAGAATGCACATGTATGAAAAGCCAACTGCACTGTACTACATGATTAGGAAGGAAGACAATTCAACAACCTGTCTAACAGCTACAAACAGGCTGACAAAAACCCAAACCCATCATGTAAGAATCCAGTGAAGAGATGATGGCTTGGCTCAAACTTGTCTTCACAAAAAAAGTGTCCCATTTCTTCTAACATAGAAACCAGTGGACAACCACTGTGTACGTCAGATAGGAAAAGTAGGCATTGTAGTTATTATATTCTGTTTCCGTTTCCATTAGGTTTAACTAGGAACACATTTTCAGCTACCACCCCTCCACCCGAAGACAATAGAGATAACATTATCAAACACCATCCCTCTCTCCAAGAGATCCTCCCAGATGGGTGATTTGTGAGTGAAAGGCAAACTCTCTGCACTTATCACTGAATTCAATTATGCATCTCCAAAAGGATGCTATGGAGAGGTCATGAATTAGGGCTGCCAAGTCGAACTCACCTACTGGCGGGGGGGAGTCCTTCTTCGCCCGGGAGCCTCCCTGGAAGTGACGTCACCACGTTGGGGGCATCGCCCTGGCAACGTCTTCAACGTGGTGATGTCACTTCCAGGTGATGTCACTACGCTGGGGAAGTCGTCCACGCTGGACGACTTCGGGGGCGGGGTTCCCCCCGCCGGCCAAATGCCGGCCGGCGGATCGGGAACCCCTATAGCAGGGGATCCCCCGCCCCCCGGGCTGACTTGACAGCCCTATCATGAATCCTTCAGGCTTAAAATGTGATAATTTGCACTTCATAGGGTCTCCAAAGGGAACTTCTTAAAGGTGGTTTACATTGTTTTGATACCTGAGTATTACTGGCTGAGGAGGGACTAATTGCACACACACAAACACACACAGATCACCTTCAACGTCAGACCCGAATCTGCATGATCATTGGTTCAGCAATTATAATACAAGCGGCCCAATGCCACTTATGATGTTTTCTGGATCAGTGTGTTTAGGAAAACTTAAGAAAATTTCGAGTCAATCATAATTTATCAACCATATCCGTTGAGCTGTAAAAGAAATGAGTACAACCAAAAGAGAGAGAGAGAGAAGCCCAACCCTACATGAGAAAGGTATCCCGAAAGAAAACGGAAGTAAAATATTACTATGTACATAGTGCAAATGTACAAAATATCATATATAATTTAATAATTCACTTTTAAGTGCTAAGATATATTTTAAGAACAACAGTCCTATGGTTCAGCATATAAATACCTAATCCCAATATAAAGACAAATGTCTGATCATATAAGTACAGGTTAAAAGGTACAAATTGTCTCCATATGCAAAAATCAATACCAAACACACAAAGCCTTCCTCAGTGGGTAACAATCAAACTGAGCATTCCATTTATTTTAACAAAGATATACATAAAAATGATCATACACAGAATGGACCTTACTCACACTGAGACGTTTGCCTGTGGAGTAAGTTTTGTCAAATATTCTTGAGATGCAACGTGGGCAACTCATCAAGAAACAAGTAAAATATTTCATTTGCCAATGGATCTTCTTAGGCCCAGTCTGGAATGCTCAAAGCTCCAATGGAGTGCCCAGATACAATTAGAAAAGAATCAGCCTGGTATTGGTTCTTGCATATGGAAACAATTTGAGCCTTTTAACCTGTATTTATATGACTGGTCATTTTGTCTTTATATTGGGATAGGGTTGCCAAGTCTAGGTTGGAAAATACCTGGGGACTTTGGGGGTGGAGCCAAGAGAAGGTGGGGTTTGAGGAGGGGAGGGGCCTCAGCATGGTACAATGCCATCGAGTCCACCCTTCAAAGCAGCCATTTTCTCCAGGGGAGCTGATCTCTGTCAGCTGGATATCAGTTGTGAAAGCAGGAGATCCCCAGGCCCCACCTGGAGGATGGCAACCCTATATTGGGATTAGGTATTTATATGCTGAACCACAGGATTGTTGTTTTTAAACTATACTTTAGCACTTAAATTGTACTATTAAATTATTTATGATACTTTATAAATTTATACTACATGCATAGTCATATTTTACTTCTGTTTTCTTTGTTTCAACCTTTTGGGTTACCTTGAGCTGTAAAAGAAAGCCAGAAAAAAACTGTAATGAATAACCTTATCTTACATCAAAACATTGTTGCTTGGTAGACAGTCTAAGCAAGTCCTCTGAAACAAGAGCTAGTAATGCTGTCACAAATCACAGTTTTCCACACTGCATTTGCCTTCTAATCCTCACTCTCTCCACCCTCCGATTTGGTTTCTTTGCTTCAGTGCTCACAGTAATTCCCCTTGGAAGCAGCAAACTCTGTAATCGAGAATTGCTGCAAGCTATTCTCCAGCAGAGTTCTGCCCCTTCCAAATAACTGCCATAATTCAAGTGGTACTTGCCAGAGTTCTAACACAGAGATGTTGCTGTTTCTCTCTCTCTTTTGCCATACCTAGTTTTTTTTTTCCAAGGAGGTGATCACCTTTCTGACTTGAACAGGTCCAGGAACTCAGCAGTAATTATTCTGCTGGCAGAGTGGGATGCAGCCAGCAGTTCAATGGCAGGGATTTAAACGCTTGCCTGTCCAAAACAGCAGAATCCTCTAATTTGTTGCACTGCATATTTTGTTGTATGTAATAATCACGAGCCTTGTCACAGGCTATGAAAGGCAAATTAAATTGCTTGAGTCTGACTCTTCCACAGTGCCTATCAGAAAAAGAGAGTTGGAAATTTCAGGTTAGCTGCTTAAATGTGTCCACTTTGAGTACTCTGTCTTGTTAGCTCATGACCCTTTTTGAATGGTAAGAAGCAATTATCTCTGCAATCATGACATGCCAAAGCTAGGTGTTTACAATTGTTTTTGACCCATTTAACATGGATTATTCTAAGAGAGGAGAGCTATGAGGGAAATCTAATGTACAGACTCCTCAGCACTTGGTGACAGTATACCCTGTAGCCTCTTTTCTCTACCTTTTTGGCTTAAATTACCACATCACTGAGAATGCTAAATCATGTGTTCTCACAATTTTGAACACATCTCTAAGAAGACTGTGCATTCTTCACCACAGGCACATTTCTGCAGCAGGTGATTACTGGCAATTAATTTTAAAAATACTATCCATAATAGAACTAATTATAACAATTAAATGTCAAAAAGTAAGATTTATTGCTACTGCTCCAAACACAATAAATCTTATTTTGGAGGATTTCCCCCCACAGAAAACTCTGCAAATAAACCAAGATATTTTTAATGGATGAGTTTTCTGCTGGGAAAAAAAAATCTGCTACTATAACATTCAAGGAGCCTGAAATGTGGGTGGGGAAAACTCATTTGAGTCATTATGATGAAAATGATGATCCAGATTGTCGCATTTCTTTAAATATTAATGTTGTCCTGAGTTATCACCTTAGCAGGTTATATCAGCACAGATTTTTTTCATTTTGTTAATAAACAAGCAAATTTTAAAATCCAGTAGTCTGGGCCTGATTGTATTTGTTTTTTTGAGAATATGATCATGAGTAAATATCCTGAAGATTCAATAATTTAGAGGCTCAAATGTCAAGTGACCAAAACAGTCAGGACTGCAGTCAAGGAACTCCAGGTTGTTACAAGTTGCTTAAGGTAAGTTAAACGCTACTGCTCCGGCAGCACACTTGGGCTGTCTCTAAGATAATGCCCAAGTCTTTGACCTGGACAACAACCTCATGTTGCCTATGTATATATAGGCTTCCCAAATATCAGCACTTTCCAGGTACACCTGCCTATTTATTAGCTGACTCTTTTTGTCTACATTCAATTCCTGATTATGGCTCCAGCAAGACCTTCTGAAGCTCCAGTCTCATTATGGTTGGCTCATAACTCTCTGTATCCCTCATTACCTATCCTAACATTCAAGCATAGCTTGAAGGCCTAAGAAAGAAGAAGACAATGATAGTCTCTCCATTCTCATGATCTTACAGATACCTGTGGGGAATCCTTCCTTTTCCCCATGGGGAGAGGAAGCAGGGTGCATGATTCTCTTTTCTCCCTCCATTGCCACGTGGTACTTTTCCCATTAAAAAAAGGGAGACTAGCCCAGCAGCACCAGTCAGGGCTGTGCTGTCAGCCAAGCCATGGGCCTCAAAGGATGCCTGACCATGCTCAACATCTGATACCATAATTACTAAGCGGTCAGATTCTAAACCACATATATTTTTTAAAAGCAAATAAGTGGGTTTTAGATCAAATCAAGCCTGGACTGTCTCTAGAAACTAAAATGAAGTTACCATACCTTGGTCATATTAATAAGAAGGCAAGAGCCACTGGAAAAGACAATTATGTTGGGAAAACTTGAAGGCAAGAGGAAAAGAGGAGACTCAACATGAGATGGATTGACTCAGTCAAGAAAGTCATGGCCCTCGGTTTGAGCAAGGCTGTTAACAGCGGGATGTTTTAGAGATCATTAATTCATAGGGCCACTATAAGTTGGAAGCAACTTGACGGCACTTCACACACACACACACACAAACACACACACACTATCCTGATTACCAGCATCCTCTCAGCAGGCACACAGATGCCATTTCTAGGCATCTGAAGTTTGTACAGTAATTCCAGGGCCTGGCATCAAAATACACTTCCATGGTTCAGGCCCAAAGTAGACAACACTCACAGCTTCAAGTCCAAAGGGCTATCCAAGAACAAGGATACAAAGGTACAGGCCAAGGTCACAGACAAAGAGGCCAGTCCAGAGCAGAGACAGCAAGGTCAGTAGCTAATGGACAAGTTGCTTCCACACAGCCACTTTCTCTGCAGCTTTTAAGCACTGTACTGCTCAGCAGCCTGTACTGAGCCATGCAGCTGCCAACAGACTCAGTCCTGCTCCTGCAAGCACTCTTCCTCACAGTTGGTACTGGGCCAGTGCTGTGCTGCCAGGTGGGCACTGAGCCTTCTGTCTTGAAGGTCTCTCCTCATCTTCCTCCCATAGCATTCCTGAGGCTCTGGTGATGGGGGGATGAGCTGACTGGCAGCTGTTGCCAGCTCAGGGCTGGGGAGCTAAGGGACCAGCGAGCTGGTTCCTGGCTGAGGATCTATGTCTGGCATAGGGCTGCCAAGTCAGCCCAGGGGGCGGGGGATCCCCCGCTACAGGGGTCCCCAATCCGCCAGCCCATATTCGGCCTGTGGGGGAACCCCACCCCTGAAGTCGTCTGGTCAGGATGACTGGCCCAGCATGATGATGTCACTTCCAGTGACATCATCACACTGGGGACATTGCTGGGGTGATGGTCTAACAATTGTCCAAAAACTCTATGGTACAATAGAGTTTTTGGGTGATTGCCAGAGCATCACCCCGGCAATGTCCCCAGTGTGATGATGTCACTGGAAGTGACATCATTGCAGCGTGCGTGCTTCATGCGTGTGCTGGGAAAATCCCGGCAAAAAGAGGACTCCTCCCCGCTGGCACCCGGTAAGCACTTGGCAACCCTAGTCTGGCACCTCAGAGACTGCCTCCTCCTGCAGTGCCTTTGCCATTAACTGTGGGCTGGGGTCAGGTCCACTGGCTGCCTCTTCTTCAGACCTGGGGTCAGGTCCCTTTGCTATGCTGGGCTTGGCTGGTCCACAACAGCAACATTCCTAGATTTGTTCATTGGCAGAGCTGTCCCTTAGTTTCTGCTGTTTGTCCTGTCATTAAACTCTATCAGAATTGAGAGCATTCAGGGTTTCCAGTTGGGAGAATGGAGGTCTGACACGCTTTGCAAATGCGCAAGGCGGACAGCGGCTCTTCCTGACAGCTTGGGTGGGTTAATCCACCCGACGCAACCTCACACAGGTAGTGTGAGGACCAGCAAGCAATATAATCCAGGTTTGAGCAACCTCGGTGAAGGGAAAGTCTCGGAGGAGACTTTTCCGACACCTTGAGCACTGCAGCCGAAGAGGATTCTTGCGAGTATCTCTAAGGAGCCGAGCTGAGCTGAACAATTCAGCATAAAACCTCCAATTCCCCTGATTCCTTAACAAAGAAGACAAAGTTTAAACGTTGGGACCACATCTGAAGCGAAATAACAACAAAAGGTAACGGAAAAAAGTTTTTTGCCTTACCATTGCCGCGTTTTGAAAGATGAAAAACAGATCGGGTGAAGCAATAGACTGATGTTGATTGGATGAGAGCAGTTTTGAAGTGCTAAAAAACCGAATTTGAACTTAAAAAGCCAAAAAAACAAGTTGTTTAACATTCCTGCGGTTAAAAGGAGTCGGGAGGGGAAGCCAAGCATCGCGAGACAAAGAGGGAGAAGGGAACCAAGCATCGCGAGATTAAGACGTGAGGACTGAATCAGGAAGTGACGGCTAGAAGAGCAGACAAGAAGGAAAAAGGAGAAGAACCGGAAGAAGGTAAAGGGGACTCTAAATACTGCCGGACCAGAAAGGGGACTCTAAATACTGCCGGACCAGAAAGGGGACTCTAAATACTGCCGGACCAAAAAGACCATAACAGGAAGTGACGTGCAGAGAGCAGACAAGTAAAGAAAAGGAAGGGACAAAAGGAAACTATGGCAAGCCAGAAGCAAGGTAAAAAGACTATAACCTTTGACATTAACCATAGAGAAGTCGCGGCCGCCATTTTGGATTTATAAAAATTTTAAACTGCAATATCTCAAAGATTATATAACGTAGAAGGCTGAAACCAACATAATTTGACTTGGCAAGATTAGCTTGTTTGAATGCACTAATTGGTGTTTGATTTGGAAGACAAGATAAAATCGATCCTTTTAAAGAGGCAAAACGGACCGAGGACTAAGATCGAGAGCAGCCACATGGTCCTCTCCTACAATGGCAGCAAAAAAAGAAAAAGAGCTACTAGCTGTTATGGAAGCAATGGAAAAGAAAATGTTAGACGCTATAGGAGAGGTAAATGTTAAAATGAATAATATAGCGGCTCAAGCAGATAAAAATTGCATGGAATTAAAAGCAGAATTTCAAAAATTATCCACAAGAACACAAGATATAGAAACTAAAGTAAAAGAACTGGAAGAAAACACCCATAAGACAATGAGAGAGAACGAGAGGATGGAAAAGATGATGCATTATAAAGATATGCAAAACCACTTGAGATTTCGAGGGATTGAGGAAAAATTGAATGAGGATATTTTTACAAGAATGCAAGAAGCAATAGCAGATTTTTTACAAGAACAGGAAGAAGTTGTTAAAGAACACATGGATCTTGTTTATAGAGTTAATTCTACATATGCAAGAGACAAAAACATACCAAGAGACGTGGTTGTCCAATTTACAATGAAAAGAACAAAAGAACAAATCTACAGGAAGTGCTTTACTGACCCCTTTGTAATAGATGGAAAGAAAATCATAGTAATGAAAGAATTGCCTAGAGCAATACTGCAAGAAAGGAAAAAATTCAAGCGTCTGACGGATAAACTGAAGGAGAAAAAAATCAGATTTCGTTGGGAAATACCTCAAGGACTAAGTTTTTATTATGGCAGCTCCAGAGTGGTGATTAAAAGCACAGAAGAAATGTATGCATTCCTGGGAGAGAATAAAGACGATTTTGGAGATATTTAAGAATATATCAAAATGGATTACAAAATACTTACATGGAATGTAAATGGACTAAATTCACCCCAAAAACGTAGAATGGTAGGTCACTGGTTGGAAAAACAAAAATGTAATATAATTTGCTTGCAAGAAGCTCATCTTAAAAACCAAGACCATAAATATTTAATAAGGAAAAAATTGGGAGAAGAATTTTATTCTTTAGCAAGCAATAAAAAAAATGGTGTTGTAACATATGTCAAAAAAGATTTGGAACCCAAAGTAATATTCAAAGACAAAGATGGAAGATATTTAGCTATTGAAATTTTACTGCAAGGAGTGAAAACTTTGATTGTGAACATTTATGCTCCGAATGGAGCTAAAGAAATTTTTTTTAAAGAACTTCAAATGGAATTGGACAATGTAAACTATGATCAAATTATGATGTTAGGAGATTTCAACGGAACTGTAGATAATAAACTAGACAGGCGCTCTAAAAGAAAGGATGAGATGTTAGGGAAGCTTCCAAAAAACTTTTTTGAACTGATAAAACAAGAAAAGTTGGAAGATATTTGGAGGAAAGCTAACCCACAAGGAAAAGACTTTATCTTTTACTCTAACAGACATGACTCACATTCAAGAATTGACATGATTTGGATGACTACTAACCTAACCTTTAAGACAAGAAAAGTGGAAATTTTACCCAGAATAATCTCAGATCACAATCCGTGTTTATGGACAGCTGGGCAGATTAAAAAACAAAAGAGATGGAGAATAAACGAGGACTTATTAGATAATCAAGAAATAATTAAAAAATTACTTGAAGAAACAGACCTATACTTCCAAGTAAACATGCAGAAAGAAGTTAAAATTCAAACCGTATGGGATGCATATAAAGCAGTGATGAGAGGACTATTGATATCGTTAAATGCTAAAGATAACAAAAAGAAAAAAGAGCAATATGAAAATATTTTACAAGCCATTAAAACAAAGGAAGAAGAACTGAAGAAGAAACCAGGGAAAAAGAAACTGCAAAAGGAAATTTGGATGCTACAAGACCAAGCAAAAGCCATTTTGAACCAGGAGATGTACTGGAACTTAAAAAAAACTTCAACAAAAAGCATTTGAAGGTGCAAATAAACCCGGAAAATACTTAGCATGGCAATTAAAGAAAAAACGTGAAAATAAATTTATCACTAAAGTGATAAGAGATAATATTGAGATAATAGATAACAAAGGAATAAAAAGAGAATTTTTTAAATACTACGCAAAACTTTTTAAGAAGGAAAACAAAGACAGAAGAAAGATTAAAGAATACCTGCAAACATTAAAGCTACCAAAACCAACAGAGAAAATTAAAGAACTATTTAATAATCCAGTATCATTACAAGAGATCAAAAATGCAATAAATGACTCAAAATTAGGTAAAGCACCTGGACCGGATGGATTTACAGCGAAGTTCTACAAAACGTTACAGGAGTCAGTTTCACCGGTGTTACTGCTATTGATGAACAATATAAGAGTTACTGGAGAGGTACCAGAAACCTGGAAAGATGCATCCATCTCACTGATCCCGAAAGAAAATCAGGATTTGACCAATGTTAAGAACTATAGACCGATCTCTTTACTGAATAATGATTATAAGATTTTTGCTAAGATTATAGCGGATAGACTAAAAGAGCACCTTAAAGAGACTATACAAACAGAACAAGCAGGGTTCTTACCTAATCGACAAATAAGGGACAATCTAAGAGTAGTAGTGGACGCTATAGAATATTACGACAAACATCCTGAAAAGGAAGTGGGCTTTTTCTTTTTAGATGCGGAGAAAGCGTTTGATAATTTAAACTGGGATTTTATGTTTGAAGTTTTAGAACATCTTGAGATCGGTGAATATATGCTTAACTTCATTAAAGCAATATATAAAGAACAGAAATCCTCAATAATAATTAATACTGAAAAGACAGACGATTTTAAAGTTGAAAAAGGAACAAGACAAGGATGCCCGCTTTCACCGCTGCTATTTATTTGGATTTTAGAAGTTCTACTGTTAAATGTGAAGGAAGACAAAGATATTAAAGGCTTAACAACTAAAGGTTTTTCTTTCAAATATAGGGCCTTTGCAGATGATGTGATGTTTATAGTGGAAGACCCCTTATCCACATTACCACATTTGTTACAGAGAGTAAAAGAGTTTGGTGACTTAGCAGGATTTTATGTAAATAAAAACAAATCGAAAGTAATGTGCAAAAATATGTCAAATAAGAAACAAAACGAGTTACAAAAACTTACAGAATGTGAGGTGGTGAAAAAGACAAAATATCTGGGTGTAAACCTAACTATGAAAAATATTGATCTTTATAAAAATAATTATGAAAAATTATGGTTGCAAATTATGCAGGATATTAAAAAGTGGAATGTATTGAATTTGTCATTGCTGGGTAGAATTGCGGTGGTCAAGATGAATGTGTTACCACGATTAATGTTTTTGTTTCAAACTATTCCAATTGTGAAAGATGTAAAAACATTCAAATGTTGGCAGAAGGAGCTGTCTAAATTTGTGTGGGGAGGGAAAAAACCAAGAATTAAGATGAAAATAATGTGTGATGCCAAAGAAAGAGGAGGGTTTCAACTACCAAATCTAAGGTTATACCATGATGCAATATGTTTGACCTGGGTAGGGGCATGGACTATGTTACAAGATAGAATGTTACTGTCCCTGGAAGGTCATGATTGTAGATTTGGGTGGCATGCATATTTGTATTATGGCAAAACAAAAATGGACAATATGTTTAAACATCATTATTTGAGAAGAACACTAATGGATACGTGGACAAGATATAAAAACTTTTTTTCAGAAGAGATACCCATGTGGATTGTACCCGCAGAAGTCTTACATCCAATATCAAGATATAAAGGACAAGATTGGCTGAAGTATAGAGACTTATTAATAAGACATGGCAAGGATTTCAAACTGAAGGAGCAGCATCAGATTGATTTTGATTATGGTTGGTTAAGATATAGACAAATATATGACTTGTATAGAAGTGATAAAAAACACGGTTTCAGGGAAAAAAATAATGAAATAGAACAAGTTTGGGAGGAAGGTGGGAAAAAAATGATTTCTAAAATGTATAAAGTCTTGCTAAAATGGTTTAATGCTGATGAAATGGTAAAAGAACAAATGGTAAAGTGGGCGATAAACTTTAACAAAGACATTGAAATGGAATCTTGGGAATTTTTATGGAAAAATGCTATGAGTATATCTACGTGTTATAACTTAAAAGAAAATTGTTTTAAAATGATGTATAGATGGTATATGACACCAAAAAAAATTGCAAATATTGGTCAAAATATGTCTAACAAATGTTGGAAGTGTAAAAAGAAAGAAGGGTCTTTTTATCATATGTGGTGGACTTGTGATAAAGCAAAGACTTATTGGTCAAAAATACATGCAGAAATGGAAAAAATCTTGAAATGTACATTTAAGAAGTTGCCTGAAATGTTATTGCTAGGACTTAAACTAGAAGAGATAAATGTAAAGAAAAGGACAATAATATGGTATATGATTACAACAGCAAGAATGGTGTATGCACAAAACTGGAAAAATGAAAAAATACCAGAGGTGTGGGAATGGTTGAAAAAACTGTTATATATGGCTGAAATGGATAAGTGGACTAGAAAATTGAATAATCTCTACTCAGAGACCTTTCTGGAAGACTGGAAAGATTTGAAAGAATATGTTGAAAAGTATTGGGATATGAAAAACTATATCTATACATGGTTATAATAGCATAAAGGAATAGAAATATATTATATGAATGTTTTAGTTAAAATTAGACAATGAAACTGTTTTTATTTAGAAATACATAAGAGTATAGAAAATAAGAATTGGTGTATAAGTATAAGTATTTTAAAGCTATATAACCGTTACCAGAAACGAAACATAGATATAAGTATTACTATTTTGAATAAAATGGAAAATGTGTTATGCTTCAGATGTGGTGGGAAACCACCAAAACAAGATAAAAATAGAATGTACAAATAGAACAAAATGTTATCTAATATGGAAAAAGGGATTTGTATAAGGTTAAATGTATTATTTTCGATGTTTTTTTTTTTTTGAAAAATAAAAATTTCTTTACAAAAAAAAAAAAGAAAAGAATTGAGAGCATTCAGCTTCCTAGCAGGCCTAGTTATCCCTATTGATTTTTAATAGGTTTTAGGCACTGAAGCACTGAGTTTTTGCCATTGACAATCTAACCAAGGATCAATTAAGTTAATTGAGTCAGGTTGCACAAGTAATTCAGTGGTAAGGCCTGGAGCAAGACCTATTTTTGAGATGAAAAGCTTCAATGATGCAGCTTTCTAAGCAACAAATGACACTCAGAAATAATGTTAAGCTTATTCATCTTACTGTCTGCAAATGAAAGAAAATGGCTAATACTTAAGGCAATACTAAATCAAGGCTACATTTTATACAACTTAATCTAGACCAGTGGTATTCTTAGATATAGTAGTGGCTTGAAACAACAGAGTTGATAGCACTGCCTGCTGGAAGATGTTGTATAGTAGGACAGACACAAGAAGTAGAGGGGAAGAGATTTGGCCTGGGCCTTGGCTAACTTACTGAGGGCACTGCTAGATAGGGTTGCCAGCCTCCCAGTGAGGCCAGGAGATCTCCCGCTTTTACAACAAATCTCCAGCTGACAAAGAGCAGTTCTCCTGGAGAAAATGGCTGCTTTGGGCTCTATGACATTGTGCCATACTGAGACCCTTCCCCTCCCCAAATCCCTCCCTCTCCCGGATCCACCCCCAAAGTCTCCAAGTATTTTCCAACCCAGAAACCTCCAAACCCAGACCTGGCAACCCTACTGCTAGACATGGCAGCATCCCTGAGTCCAACCTGAAAATGCTGCCACCATTTTAGAGCCTGCACTTGTAAAGTACTGTCAAGTTGAAAATGACTTATGGAGACCGTATAGGGTTTTCAAGGTAAGAAATGTTCAGAGGTGGTTTGCCATTGCCTGCCTCTGTGTTGCAACTAGGATTGCCAGGTCTCCCCGGGAGGTGGGGAAACCCCCGCTCAATGGGTCCATTCCACCCACCCCCCAAATGCCAGGCTCGCGAAAATGTGCCCAGCATGATGATGTCACCCGGAGGTGACATCATCACATGGGGCACATTGCAGGGGGACGCTCTATCATTCAAGGGGAAATTCTATGGTTCCCCCATGAATGGTAGTGGTCCCGCCTCCAATGTGCCCAATGCGATGATGTCACTTCTGGGTAATGTCATCGTGGTGTGCGCGCTTTGCACACACACCAAGGAACTCCACAACAGCACCCCAGACTCCCCAGCTAAAAAGAAGGTAAGACTTAACAACCCTAGTTGCAACCCTGGACTTCCTCGGTGGTTTCCCATCCAGATATTAACCAGGGCCAAACCTGCTTAGCTTCTGAGATCTAAAGAGATCAGGTTAGCCTGGGCCATCCAGGTCAGGACATTTTACTGCCTAATGAGGGTGATTTAAGAATGCCACCCAGGGCCTGATCCTGATCCTGAAGAGAATCTCTTTTTTTAGCACAGGCATCTTCAGAAACATACTGCAAATCTCTCTCTTGTCCCCGTCCCCCCCTGGCACTCTACATACAGTTTGGCTATTCTTGTCACCTTCGATATTCTACACACTTGCATCATATACTTCCTTTCTACTGGTGAGATTGTATTTATGACCTCTCTTCTTTACCTCACATGCTTTCCTGTAATCTGCTTGCAGCTCATTTGGTCCCTTGTTGATCTCTGAGAATTTTAAAAGTGGGTCCCAGGTCTGGAAAGACTGAAGACAGCTTCTCTAGGCTGCAATTTTCTTAATGCATAACAAGTTTGATCACATTGTATATCCACGAACTCTCAGACAACATTCCATCACAAATTAATGTAATGAAAGAAGCACAAATGAGAAGCACATTTAGGGTCAGTGCAGATGAATACAACCTCCATCTTAATCATGGTTGGAAGCCATCCACAAGCAGCCCCCTCCCCCAAAGCCATTGCTTCTGTCTTACTTTAGCCACAGTTAAGTAAAAAAATCAGCATCGATTTCTGTTGTGGTTAATGCTAAGAAAAGTATGTTTCCATAAGATCTAAAATCACAATTTAATGCTCACTGCATGCACCCTTTAGATGTCACAGCAGTGTCATGAGAGCCATTTCTTATAGCTTCACCCCACAGTAATTTTTAGAGACCTGACACCATATATGGAGGGCTAATAGCAAAGGCAATTCCTGTCTTTTCATTTCCAGATAATGATGGCACTGGAAAGATATCACTGCAGCCTCATCTAAAGGGTGCCTCAGAACATGGTTAAGTGGCCATGTTGGTTAGCATGACCTATGGTGGAAATCAATTTCTGTATTACCTACAGTATTAAAATAGCAGGACTGGGTATTTTTGAAAAAGTCACACTGCAAACAGATTCTATTTTAATTTAACTTTTCAGAAGATGAGCATGAAATGGCAAAACACCACAAACAATGAATACCTAAAATTCAGTATCATTTTAGAAATAAATCACAAAAGTGTGCCATTACAGAGGCATGCCAGATTGATGAAAAATTATGGAAGTCAGAGAAACTCTTCTTAGCATTTTGAAATGTGCTGCTTGAGAAGCAAGTCTAAGCTCTGCAAATCCTGGAAAGGATTAAAAGTGGAAAGGCAGATGGGAAATTACTTTTTAAGCCACCTGCCATCCTCTGAATGTGACCAATGATGAAACTACAATTGATGGAAGAGTAGAGGGTGAGTGGGCTGCTTCAGTGTAATGGTGTGTGTATGAAGCTGGTATGATGCAAGGACTACAGACAGTATTTCAGTAAGCATCAGACTATACCAAAATCAACTCATCAGCAGAGCAAGGTTAACTGCAAAGTATTCCACAAAGCAGGGCTTCAGCCTACCAATTAGTCCTACTCAGAGGTCATTTCATAGAAAAAGAGGTGCAGGAGCTCATTAGCATAACTAATTAGCATAACTTATTTGCATATGTCACACCCCCTGACATCACCGGAAGTGTGTCAGAAGGCAACACCCACTGCTCAGGCTCCACCCCAAAAATCTCCAGGTATTTCCCAACTCAGAGCTGGAGAGCCAGCTTTACACTTTGACTAAAGATACTTTAGGTTTCTTTTGCTCTTGTAATACAGATCAAGTTAGTTTGCTTTTGCTTTTTTCCACAGCACATCACCATATGTGTCCGCTCCTGGGCTTGTTACTCCCAGAACAGCGCTCTTGCTCGAAATGACCCCTGGTCCTACTTTATCTATATATTGGACTCTTTTTAAATTTCTACATGGTTGCAGTTCCTTTTCCCATGAAAGAGGGCAGCCATGCTTCCATTAGCAAGGACAGCTGAAATGATGGTAGCCTCAAACTATGATCACTCTGTAACTGTCTGTTTGTTTACTCATCTATGACTAAAGCTCATACTTAGCTCCATACTTACAACACATGTTGGGTTTTAGGAGGCAGAAAAAAGGTGTACACATTGAAATCCAAACTTCACAGAACCTAGCATTAGCTCTTAAGTGCCCTAGGTTTAAAGGGACATTTCCAATTTCAAAACGGATCAGTTTTACAAATGATTAAATCCACCATCATCGTAGAAAAGAAAAGCCTACATTAGTTCTGGGGGACACTACAGGTGACTTACTGAAAGAGAAGACTAAATTCATGTATCCTTTGGTTTTGAAATGTAGATTTGGCAGCACAGTTCAGAATGTGGATGTGAGAAGAAGAAGAAGAGGAAGAGTTGGACTTATACCCCTCCCTTCACTCGGAGTCTCAGAGCAGCTTACAATCATCATCCCTTCCTCTCCCTACAATAGGCACCCTGTGAGGTAGGTGGGGCTGAGAGAGCTCTGGGAGAACTGCTCTTGAGAGAACAGCTCTGAGAGAACTGTGACTGACCCAAGGTCACCCAGCTGGCTGCATGTGAAGGAGTGGGTAATCAAACCTGGTTTTCCAGATTAGAGTCCACTGCTCCTAACCACTACACCAAACTGGCTCTCCAAAGTGTATTGGGGGCTATGGCTGAAGAAAATGATGGTTTCCATCTGGGCTGACTTCCTTCCCTCCCCTTCTCCCCGTGGTTCCTGTTTCCCCCTTCCTCTTCCCTTTTGCTGTTTTCTTGTTTACCAGTTTGTACGATATCCACACACTCCTTTTAGATGAGGGGCACTATGCTGTATTTAACTTTTATGTGCCATTTTATTAGTTGTTACTAGTATAGTAACTGTTGTTTTAATACTTGTTTTAATGGTTTGAATCTATGAATTCTGTTGTTACCTACTCTGAGCCCTGTTGCACAGGGCAGGAAGTGCTATAAATCTAATCAATCAATCACTCAATCATAGGGCCTTCCCTATGGGCAGACTGTCAAAGGAATGGCTAATACATCACAAACACATTGTTATCCCTTCAGCACATCTTGTTTACAAATGTAAAATAGGTAGCCAACCACCATTATCAACATTTATTCCTTCACAACATTAAAAATATGATTTCTACATGCAGTCAGTCACCTGCATTTATAAATGTTATTCTGTAACAACTGGCAAATTGCATTGTTCACTTCAAGGGATAAATTGAAACTGAGCCAACACATAGTGAGAAGACATACTGTAGTTCATTCTTGAATTCTTTATCTATACTAAGACTCTGCTTTGAAATGTGTGAAGAAGAAAACATCTCCAAGCTGCGGGTCAGGATGCAAAATTGGTTTCTGAGGCTAGGAGGAAAGAGAAGCTGGGATCTAAAGTGTTATGAGCACAACAGGATTTTTGTTTCTTTGGAGCACATAACATTTACTTGTACAGAGTCAATTCCCTAGTCTCTCTCAAGGTAAATACTGTCTACTCAGATAGGCAGCAGCTCTCCAGGGTCTCAGGTAGAAATCTTTCACATCTCCTACCATTTGGTCCTTCAACTAGAGATTCCAGAGACCGAACCTGGGGTCTTCTGTATGTAACACTGAGCCATGTACACTCTCCAAAGTCACCTTCAGGAACTCTGTACTGAATGCAGAACAAGGAGCAACAGCAGGAATAAGATGTCTTCAAAACCACAGTGGAAGTGAGAAAGTTTCTTAGGCATGTGCGCAGGGCTTTTTTGGATCACAGCTATTGGCTGTAGTTATCCATTTGTCCATCCTGGCCTGGATAGCCCAGGCTCCCGTCAGATCTTGGAAACTAAGTAGGGTCAGCCTTGGCTAGTATTTTGAGGGGCAACCTCCAAGGAATACCAGGGTTGTGACCCAGAGGCAGGCAACGGCAAACCATCTCTGAAACGTCTCTTGCCTTAAAAACAACTCTAGCTTGCCACCTAGTGATGTATAGCACTAAAGAGATAGAGCTTTTGGCTGCCAGCTAATCTTAGGGTCTCCTGGCTATTTATACAACTAATGATAACAACGATCCATTTGTCCATGTATATTCACTTAAAAAAATGAAATAACTTTTCTAAATTTCATAGCCACAGCCAACAACCTTTGAAGACAACATAAAGATGATTGAAATGCTTGGTTTTGTTGGGGCCCACACCAAAAGTTGAAGGCTGACTGATGCTGTTCTCTCCTGACATACCTGACTTATTCTATGACGCCTTCAATTATTCTGACTGAGCTTTCTGGCCTTTGTAGAAAACAGAAGGCTCAAAAGATAACCGATGTCTCCCCATCTGTTTCCTTAATAAATGCCCTCTGCTACAAAGGACGAGTGTGCAGGCAGCAAAATAGGACTCACTTATCAATCCTCACACCCCTTGCCACCAAGGAACCAAGCTGTGTTTTGATAAGGATTTCCTGGACAATGCAGTAGAATTCTACCTTGCTGTCATCTGGGCATCTGAAAAACAATGCTTCAGCCAGATAATGAAAGCAAATAATGTTTAATTGGTGGTTGGTGATATATTTTTTTAATTCAATTTTTTTCCAGATCAATTTTTGAAATCATTTTAGATACTACATTTGAAAACATGATGCAGCATTATTTCCTAAAGCTCCAGATGACAGTGTTAATAAAAGAAAAACAGTCCTTCTGAATACTTGGTAAATGTAAAATAACCCTCAATTTGCAATCAGAAAATCCATGTGTGATTACTGTGATGCAACACTCAAGATCTATTATTAGTGATGTCTCTTGGTAGCTTTTGCTTCTTCTTAAACTTAAGAAGAAAATATAAAAACCAGCTACCAAATGAAATCTTGAAATGTTCTCACACCCACAGTGGCCAAGAAATCCATAACTAACAGTGCATTTGTTCTGGTAAGATTTAAAAAAGATGTTTTGTTATAGATAAAGATGTATTTCTTAAAATACCTTCTCAAGAAAATTGATCGCTTTTCACCCTTTATTGACATAACCATAGGGCAACTTTTAATATTCTAAAATGTTCTGTTGCTCCTGGATAAACTCCTGGGGCAAAGCTCCATACACAGAAATGTATAAACAGTAACTGGGGCTTATATTGGCAAATCACATTAGAGTCTACCCAGTTGCAAAAACTGAGCAGGATATAAGTTTTTGTTTAAAAAGAAGGTTAGCAGCTAAGGCCACAGAACTTCTGTCTGAATTTTTACTACGGATCTTCATGTGGCCCTCACATTTCCTAACAATATTTTGTCAAGATTATGATTATGAAGATTATGAAGGCAGGATTAACTCATTAGGATATTTGGTGGATACTCATTGAATGATACAAGATTCTACAGAAGACCCAAAGCCACTGCAGAAATGGGGGAGGGGAATTTGTGGAATCTGGAAGCAACTCTAGTCTAGAACCAGTCTGTTGTAGTGGTTAAGGGTGTGGACTCTAATCTGGGAGAACTGGGTTTGATTCCCCACTCCTCCACTTGCACCTGCTGGATGACCTTGGGCAAGCCATAGTTCTGGCACAGCTGTTCTTGAAAAAGGGCAGTTTCTGTCAGAGCTCTCTCGCCTAGCCAGCCAGATCAGCCGAATCAACCCTGGCGATCAATGGGGTGACAGATCGCCCTCACATCTGCTGTGTTTGACTCCATTGATAGGAATAGCCTATGGCAAAAACTGGCAGATCTGAACATTGATAAACTGTTGTTATTCCTGTTACGTGAGCTGCATACAGATATTAGTGCCCAAATTAGAGTTGGAATGTCGGGGTCCCTAACTAACAAAATCCCAATTCATAAAGGAGTGAAGCAGGGGTGTGTGTTGGCACCTCTATTGTTTAACCTATATATAAACAAAATTGTTGATAGGCTATCTGGCCCGCAATTTTTTCCACCTACCCTTGGGAAGCATAAAATTTCAATTTTACTTTATGCAGATGACATGGCCCTAATATCACTTACAAAAATCAGGATGAGAAGATTATTGCAGCAACTAGGATTATACTGTAAGGAAGAGACCCTTAATATTAACTTTGAAAAGACCAAAGTGATGGTCTTTAGAAAAAGGGCTCAGATATCCTCCTGGAGCATACTTGGCAATTCGATAAATCAGTGTAGCACCTTTAAGTACTTAGGGATTACATTTAGAGAGAATCTGAATTGGAATGCTCATATTGCCACAGTAAAAGCATCCGCGACAAGGATTGTAGGATCCATTTTGAGGTTTTACTATGCTAAGCGAGGTTTTCTTATTGATCCTGTTATAAAAATATTCAAAGGTAAGGTCATTCCCCACCTTTTGTATGGTGCTGAGGTTTGGGGATGGAAAGAGGATATACTTACTAGTATTGAAACAATTCAAAACCAGTTTTTAAGGCGTATCTTGGCTCTTCCTAAGGGAACACCAGTTGCCCTGATGAGAGCGGAAACTGGTTTGCCTTCCTTAAGGGCGCGGGTGCATCTTGCAGTTCTAAAATCCTGGAAGAAATTCAGAGCTGCTAGTACTGATTCCTTCAGCCAACTGGCCTTTAATTCAATGCTATCCAAAGACTAGGATCATTCCTGTTTTCATAATAATTTACTACTAAGATATACCATCCCTGACTACCTTCTTAGTCCTTCAACAAACAATTCAGATCTTAGAGAATGGGTATTTAAGCAGGATGCTCTGTTAGACAGGCAGCTAATTCTAAAATCACAGTCTGTTACCTGGTTTAAATCATTTAAGAATGATCATTTTAGATCCCCCTGCCTGGTCAATATAAATAGTCATAACCTCAGAGCAGCTTTTACATCTATGCGCTTTGAATCAATGCCAACAGCCGTACTAGCTGGCTGCTATAGTAGAACACCCAAGGAACAGCGCTTATGCATTTGTGGCTCTTCTGTTATTGAGGATCTTCTCCAGTATATCCTTGATTGTTCATTGTATACCCAACCTAGGTTAAAATTTCTCTCTGGTATTTTATCAGTTTTAAGCTTTTACCTAGACCATGAGAAGATTGTATCTTTGTTAGCTGATTCCAATGCCAATATATCCTACAGAATGGCTTTATTTGTCCTGGCTGCAAAGAAAATACGGGCCAACACTGTTCTCAGGGGAACTAGTTAATTAGTGGGTATGCTGTGATTCAATTAACTGTTCATAACTTTGGTTTTATGGTTTTATAATATTTTAGACAATGGTTTAGAGGCTTGCTCCACAGCTGCCTTCGACCACCCGCCCTCTGGCTGGGGTGCTGCAATGAAGAGACCTCACAAGGCCCTCTTCATTGAGTCAGTTGCTGAAGCGCCGACTGCAGAGGTATCTGCAGGTGCTGGCACTGGTTAAGAATCTGCTGCTCAGCAGGAGGAGGAGGAATAGCCTGAGCTGTCTTTTGGGGTGAGCTTTGGGGATGAGAGTGTTCCAGCTCTGGAGCTCAACCCAGGGACCCAGAAGCTGCTGGAGGAACTAGAGAAAGGCTGGGTGCCCCTGCTTCAGTTCCTCCAGATTCCAGCAGACTTTCCAAGGAGAGACAGGAGGGGATTCCAGAGGTGTCCCAAGAGGAAGAGATTCAGGTACACCCCAAGGTGCTGCCATCTCAATCTCAATCTTTCACCTTCAGGCAGTCAGATTTCTGCCTTGACTGAACTGACTCTGATTTCAGCCTTAATTGGGAACAGTTTTACATAGACAGGGTATTTGGGGAAAGTTGGCAAGAAAGTTTGGGAAGACTCCCATTTAGGCCAAAGAAAGGGGATAGATCTTCTAGGGAAAGGAGAATTTCCCTACCCAGTCAAACAAGGAGTTAGCTCGGAAGAGCGAAGAGATCCCTGGTCTGGTGTGGTTAGAAACTGCCTGTAGAAACCTTAAGAGTCAGTTAAAAACTCAAGACGAGTACTGGTGTTTCAAGAAAAGGGGTTTACGTGCCAGCCTTCGGCAAACCGAAAGAGTCAGAGAATACTCAAAGAAAGTATACTAAAGTGTTTGGGAAAACACTGGAACAAAAGCCTCTCAACATAAAGATTTTAAGTAACTGTGAATAGCTTAAGAAACTCTCATTAGCTTGAAATATTAGATCTGAAGTCTGTGCATGTACTGATTTTGCCTCAATTATCTATATTGAGTTACCTCAGAACTTTTAACCCTTGATTTTGCCTGACCTTTTCCCTCTATGTTGGATAAAATATTTTGCTAATTTTGAATTTCAAAATGCCTCAAGTGCCATTTTTAACGGTTTAGGGGCATTCCTGACCCTTCCCTCAGGTTCCTGGGTTAATCCAAAATATTGTACTGTGGCAGGGTCAAAGAAGAAAATACATTACTAGGGCAGCTCAGTCAGTAAAGAGAAAGAAAAATGAAGAAAAAATCTTGCCTCTGGGGGAGGGAAGTGGGAGGGGGGTGTCATAGGTCTGGATCAGTCAAGAGACCTGGCTCATCTCTTGGCTACCAGACTACCACCTGGCAGTGCTTCTTTGGGGGGGGGGGGCTGCTAGGGTGGCTGTGTGGCTGCCACCAGCCAACCAGGAGGTGAGTTGTCCTACAACTACATCCAGGGTTTTTTGCCTGAAAGGTCTCCTGTAGGGAAGGGATGCCAAGTATCTCTAGTGGAGATGTTTGGTGAGGCTGGTGCTAGGGTGCCTAGAAGTTGGGAAGTTGGGAAACAGCAGCCAGGGAATAATGTCACTTGCCTCATGGGCAAGATAATCACTCTAGACAGGCACCCCTTCTCCGTAGCAAAGACATCAGCTTCCACAGGCTACTCTGGGATGCCTATCCCTGGTACATGGTCCCTGCTTGCACCACGCTGAGCAGGAACGTGGTGCCCTTGTTGTATAAGGCTGCCAGGGACTATGTGAAGACACAGTTGTCCTGCACTCATGGGTGAACTATGCACTTCATGTCTGACATCTGGACTTGCCCTCAGGGGCATCATGCATACCTTTTGCTGACTGTGCACTGGTAGCAACCTGACAACGTTCTGGGTGGGGGTGGGAAAACCAGCATTAGTCAGGGTGAGAGTGCCACCAGTCTGGCTACTACCAGTCTCTTCTCCATGCCGAGGTTCTCAATGAGGCACATAAGGGGAGGAAAATATATTGCTGGGATAAGGCATGTTGAAAGTCTCATATGCAGTGTTACATTCTTAAATGGTCACAAAATACTGCATGTCTTGCTGTCAAATAATAACAACTATTGTCCTCCCTTTTTAATAAAACATTGAAATTGGGATGTGCACCAGAAATCTGGATTATGAGAAGGACATAATGATCAGTATTCCTGATTATTCGGGTCTCCAATACCAGTTAAGTATTTGTAGTTGGGCTTTTTCCAGAATTCCAAAATTATCTGGGTCCATTATTCCCTATAAGGAATCTTTCTAGGGAACCGAATTGGCTGCTTTTCAAGGAAATTAAACCAAAATCACAGTGCAGTTAGTGCTGCCTGTCCACTAAAGATATCACAAATTTCAAGTGAATTGGCCTAAGGGGTCCAGCCATCCTCCATTGATTCCTGGGGGGAGGGAGGAAATCCATGATTTCTCCCTCCTTTTCTATACAGGCCACTGTCAAAAGATAGTAAAGTTAATTTAGCAGGTGTCAGGTTGGCCCAACTTTCTTGGAGAGTGGGTTTGGCTATGAGGGGTTTATACCTTTCTGTGATCAGGGAGAAGTGTTATTGGTTTAGCTTTAGTCTCACAGTCTATTTTGGGTTGGGTGAGTTTTAAGGTGGGGGACTTCCTGGCAGTGATCGTCTCCACTTTTAGTATTGTATCTTCCCTGGGTTGTTTGTCCCGTTAGGCCTAGGGGTCCATTAGTGAAGCTGAACAGGAGGAAGAGTAAGCCAGTTATTCTTACCGGACTCTTTCCTTTCTTCCCAGTCCTGCCACTGGCTGAAGGCCAATGCTATTGCAGCTCCCACAATGGAAATAGGGCTGCAGAATTTTGCGCTGCTGGAAGTTTTATGACTTCTACATGCTAGGGTCTCGAGGCCCCCCTCTCCCATTGTTTTCGTGTAGGATTAGGGTTGGTTTGATGACTAATGCAGGCAAGCTGTGGGAGGTACAGGTTGTCCACAGACATTTTCAGCAGTTTAATTCTGCCATTATTCTGCATAGATTGTTCTTAGTGAAAAGGCTCTATAACACCCTCATTTCTTTCAAGAAAAGGCAGCATTGTAGCGACAAGTGGAGGCAGCAACTGTCTTTGCTTTCTTGAATTCCCCTGGGAGTCTTCCTGTTCTCATTATGTCAGTGAGAAACTTTGTGAGCCACTTCTTGGCGAATGTGCCACTGTTGATGAGGAACTTATTATGTATGCAGTCAAAGCCTGGTGCCTTTCCACTCTTGATGTCCTTCAGTGCCTTAAAAATCTCATCAGCACTGAAATCCCCTAACAGCTCACAGTCTTCAGGGCTGGTAGTTTTCAAAATCTGGAGTTATTTCCCCCCCAATCCTGATTATAAACCTCAATCCTTCAGAGATCTGGATAGGGATACCAGTCGGGTAGCTACTTGGTTTAATGTTACCTCTGGATTTCCTCGGAGCCCAGATGATAGTTGGGCTTGCACCTAGTTTTTTTCAACAGGCTCCAGGTTTTCCAACTGGAATGTGTGAAATCCAAATTTGCAGTTGCTTTGGTCCATTTTTGTCTTTGTACAGCATTGAGTTCATGGGGTAGTTGATCTACTACTTCTAGGTCATAGATGTCAAGAAAATTTTGATACAGCCTCTCGTTCTGATTGCTCCAGCCTTGAATATATTATTTCTGATATCCTTGAGGAATGTGCCTTTTGACCATAGATATAACAGCTCCAACAAATCAGTGGTAGTTATTATGTTTTGGAGGGACCTATCCAGATCTTTTCCTTACCTTTGTAATTTATAGTCAAAGTCATTTGGCTAGTCTGCTCTCCTTAATTCCCATCTATAAGTTCCTTCTCAAGTTGATTGATAACACTTTGAAGTGACAAACTGTTCTTAGACTCAGTTTGAGACACTATATTTTCATATAATTCTGGCAGGCTGATTAAAATTAACAAAAGCATATCCTCATCTGCAATTTCTTTTCCTGCACTTCTTAACTGTTAATTGTTCAGCTAATTGTATACCTTGTCAAGATGTTGCTGGAAATTCCCACCTTCCTACATTCTTATGCTAAACAAGTGTTTCTGAAGGTAGAGCTGGCTCTTTAAGAAGGATTTTACATGCAATCTTTCCAGTTCAGCCCAAACAGCCTTAGCAGTTGGCATCTTAATGAATCTTAATTCCTGTCTGCAATAACACCTCTTTAACACCACTTGCCTGGTCATTTTTGGCTTTCCAAGCAGTCTGTTGCTCGGCATCTTTGGCTGGATGATCAGCCTCTTTTAACAGTCCACAAGCCTCATTCAGTGAGATAGGGCTTCATTCATTCTCTCTGTATTGGATAGTTGCTCTCTGTGAGCCTATTTATCAAGCGACCATGCTGTGTACCACAGGAGGTCACCATCTTTGTTCCTTTGTTCTTGTCTGCTCATGCCAAGAGCCTCTGATGATCTATCTTTAATCAGAGATGTGCTTAATCTGGGCCCATAACCCATTTGATTTTTCCTACCTAAATTCAAAACTTTACATTTATCTCCACTGCAATTCATTTTATTTGTTTTAGCCCAGTTTTCCAGTCTATCAAGATCTTCATGGGCATAAACAAATGTTGGAATCTGACAGGTAGCTAGAACAGGGGCATCAGAATTCACCAATAGTGCCCAGTGAGGTCATTAATGTAGAGATTGAATAGGAGAGTGCCTGGCTTCACTCCCCCAGACAATGGGACAGGTTTTTTTTTTAATCAATACCCCCTTGAGGCCACAATGACCATGGGCAGTAGGATTGTATATAGTATTAAATATTAAAATGTGTAATCAATGGAAGACACAAACAGTGTGAGAAACAGGTTGGGTTCTGCCTCTCCCTAAAAATAGCCAGCAGAGCTAACAGAATGTTGGTAAGAGGGACAGTTGAAAACAGATGTCAGTGGAGTTGGGAGTGAGTCTGGCTGAGCAAAGCTACTACAAAGAGCAGCTTAAAGCTGCCTGGAAAAGGGCCAGTTTGTAATGAATGATCTCAAATGCTGGAACAGAGAGAACCCAAGGCAAATGTGGCAGCACAGGCCCAACAGAACCATTGTCAAACCAGAGAATCCCATCAGATCCAACCTAGCAAGTTCCCCTAACATGTGATTGCATTTGCCCATGACAGCTGCCTCCCTCCACCTCCCTCCTGTTCCCTGGGAATCCAGGGAAAAACCAACAAAAATAAAGAGGAAGTTTGGAGCTTTAAAACACTGCTTCCAGATATTCTCAAATACTTCTGGGAATATTTGAGATACTCGAACCAGATATATCTAAGTAGGGATGTGTCCCTTCACTGAATACGTGGAAATGGTTTTCTTAAGGTTGAAATTTGTCTTATGGTTTCATGGATTTTTAATTGGTTCAAGAAAAGGTCCTGTTTGGATTAAATTCTGCAGTTAGGGTACCGTCCTCCAGATGGGGCCTGGAGTTCTCCCAAAATTACAACTAATCTCCAGGCTACAGAGATCCCTTAAGGAAATGGCAGCTTTGGAGGGCAGATGCTATGGAATCGTATCCCCACTGAGCTTCTTCCCCAGGCTGTCTCCAACTTTCCTCAGTTGGCAACTTTACTTATAGGCCTAACAATCTTTTGTACACATGTGAAAGAACAAATGGTATCCTTTCCTTGAGGTTTTAAGGAAATGGCACAGTATAGATCTACTTTAGTAGAAGATGGACAGAATTTATAAAAGTCATGGCCTTTGCAATGTTTTACAGTTCAAATATCGATAGCAGCATCATGATACTTAGCCCTGGGCAGCTGCTGCCTTTCAGTCATAAAAGGCATTTAACGTTTACAAGTTTAGTGGGGGAATGGTAAATATTAACTGATCCCCTGTACTTAGATGCATTATGTGAACACTCTGCTTAAAGGAATGCCTGCATCCTGTAATGAATTTATCCATGCACACCATTTTTCATTATTTTTGTTACAGAAACTTTAATCTGCATCATCTTTCCCCACTATTATAACTCATATTTAATAATTTCCCTCTGAGATCCCCAATAATAGTAATGTTGTTGGTGGAGGTAGTAGATGGTAGAGTTTAAAATAATTCTGTCTTCTTTATACAAACTGCACTAGAGGTTAAAGAGATTTGGACCATGTGCCTGAACATTTACAACTGCTGATTCTTTTTTTTTGGGGGGGGGGGGATAATAAAATTAACCATCCATAATGAACTATATCTTTAAGATCTTATTTCAACACACCATTACAGTAAAGAGTAGAGCTGAGCCACAGACTGTAGCCATTAGTCAATTTCTACTGGACTACATACCTATCAGTCTGAATAGCCCACAATAACCTGATTTCATCAGAAGCTAAGCAGGGTCGCCCCTGGTTAGTTTTTTGATGGGAGACTACCAAAGAATATGAGGGTGGCTACACAGAGGCAGGCAATGGCAAATCACCCCTAAACCTCTGTTACCTCGAAAACTCTACAGGGTTGCCATAAATCAGTTGCAACTTGACAACAAAAACAAAGAAAAAACATACCTATCAATATATCTGGAACATTTCTATCTTAAAGGAGCTTGGGGCAGCATATATCAGTCTTATTTTCCCATTTTATTGTCGCAATAACCATGGGAAGTTAACTTAGGTGTGAGAGAGTGATTGGTCCATGATTAGGCAAAAAGCTTCATGGCAGAGGTGGGGATTTGGATTGGGGTGGATGTCTACATTTTAATGCAGAGCTTTAACCTTTACTCTATAATGGCTCTTGCGCCCGTGTGCAATTTTTGCACAAACAACCCAAAAAAGTTGACTTTGATGCAACTTCTGACTGATCTTGCAAGGCACATGTTATGTTCTTAAGTAAAAGAACATGTTCAAAACAGAAATTAGTGAGGATATAACTGATAATAGAAATCCTGAGTTTACACTCTTGCTTTGTTTATTGAAAATATTAATGAAATTTTAGGAGGAAACTGAAAGAGTTTAGGAGAATAATCCACATATTACCAACCCAACTCTAAAGATCATTATCACCACATAACTTTTAGACTTTTATTAGGCATTTGTTACAATCATTACACAATCTAAATTATTACACGGCCAAACCTAAATCTAAAGATCTTAGTGAAACCTGAGTGACATTTTCAGAAACTTCTTTCCTTTAAAAATTAATAAACATATGACTCAACTTCAATCAAGCTGTTATTTAGTAAAAAAAAACCCATTTCCACGCCTTTAAAACAAAGTTTATTAAGATAGATGATAAGTGAGAGCTACATTTATAATCTCAGAAACAGACTCATAATAGCTGTTCATAAATACATAGAAAAAAACCGTATAAGAGGAAATTAATTATAAGAAAATGCAGGGCTATTAAGGGAAGGACTCTCAAAAGGACGGGTGGTCCTGAGAACACAACCTTACAAGCATGTTAGCTCTTCATAAAAATGATGAAGTGAGTGGCATTGTAGAGGGTTAGAATGAATAATATCACCCAACTATTTCTACTTTTAAAGCTATTGATATCTATGCTAAGAAGGCCAACATTAATTCAGTACAAGGCTAAGATACCAAGCAAGATTCATCAATCAGAGAATAATGAAAGCTAAAGAATAAACCACCCAGTACGCGTTCAATATTGTGATACTGCACATATTTATATTTTGCAGTACAAGAAAATTACTTTTATTAGATATATATTTCACAAAGAAAATGAGAGTTTAAAATAGATGTACACAAATTCTGACTTCCAAATATAGAATATTATATCCTTATTGTTATATAAATATGGCTTAGCAAAGAATTGAGTGTTTTTCTCTGCATAAGGCAAGAAGACTGAAAAACAAGAGTAACACAGGGAAGTATTATTGTCACAGCAGTCTACATATCTCTGAGGCAGTCTCTCTGTAATGACTCTGACAGCAGTATTCTAGGGTAATTAATACAGACTCAAGTAAAGACTGGTACGGTAACAGCATCAGCGGTGAAACATCAGTACAACAACTAATGCCATATAGCAACATGGTAATGTATCTCAGAATGTTACCCAGTGTATTGTTCAGCAGCCATGACAATATAATAGTATCACACAAAGCAGAAAGTCTGGACTAGGGATAGGCACGAACCTCATCATGAACCAAATTTTGTGATGAACATAGCCGGTTCATGGTGCATGAATCGAAGTTCATATCCATCCCTATCCACGACCCAACCACAATCTTTCACATGGTTTTTGGAGGTTTGGGGGGGGGGGTTTGGGGGGAAGCTGGGTGTGTGTGTGAGAGAGGGAATGTTCCCTTTAAATGGCTTTTGCAAGATCTTCCCACCTTCCATTCTGTTGGCCTTGAGGAGCCACCATCAGCAAAAAGAAAAAAAGGAGGGAGGGAAGATCTCCTGGGACAAGAGATCTCCTCCCCTTCCATTCTGCTGACCCCCCTACTGCATCACGAACCTCACAAAATGAACTGGTTTGTTGGGGAAGTTAGTGAAGGTTCATGGTTCATGCGACCCCACACACCACGAAGTAGGATGAACCTTCATTTTTCTGGTTTGTGCCCATCCCTGGTCTGGACAACTCACCTATTTAACATTCTAAAAGTTCTTCATGATCACTAAAACATCTGTGGAGCACCTGATAGAAAACATATTGTCACAGTCTTTTGTACCTTAAACATAGCAATGATTCTCAAAATTAATTGGCCCACTGCAACACATGAAGACATCATGAAGCCAAGTGAAACTTAAGGCAGGGAATAATCAAGGGAAAATGTCTGCATTTATCAAATCAGTACTTAATTTGGCCAACCTACAAACCAGTTGATAGCAAAACTATTTTTATGCTTTGTGAGAAAGGCTGCAGGATGGAGCCCTCAGCCAAGGACTGTGTTATGATGCGGAAGGTATTCATATTTATTAACATATAGAACCCAAAATATGTGTGCATTGAAAAAGTACATACAGTTTTAATTTGTCTGGATTGGTTAAAAATTTTGTCTTACACCTATGCTAGAATACAGTTCTATTTATAAAACTCTTGATATTAATGCTGAATATGCACACAGACTTCCAGCATATATCACAGACACCACACACATACACACACAAATAAATAAAATATACTATTCGTACTATTCAATGTGGCTTACTCCCAGGAAAGTACTCTTAGTGTCCGTTATTTAGTCTTAAAATAATAACCACAGTTAAACTGTTTTTCGTCTACAGTACTATGTGTCAATTTACAATATGTTTATTAAATTAACAATTTTAGACCATTCTTGCATTTGAAGCAATATACTTCACGGGCATGATTCTAAGGCTGATTTTACACCTCCCCTCTAAAGTAGTTTGACTGCTGTCTTTTCCTGTGCTGATTTCACAGTGGTGTGAAATTTCACTCCAGGGGGTTTAAGTGCACTAAGAAACCACAATTGTTTAAAGCAGAATAAAGCGGTTTAATACTAGCTTGACCACAGGAGGGCAATTAGTAGATATGGACATTTCAGTGGCAGCACGGTTTCACACCGCACAGAGGTATGGGCAGGTTTTTTTGGAACTAGAATGATTCCAGCGGGAAAGTCAGATGTAAAATCAGCCTAAGATACTTAAGATACATGACTCTAAGATACATGACTCTAAGATACGTAACAGAAATTTGTTTCATGAAACCAAATATTTTAGAGCAAAAACAAAAAGTTGGATCAAACCCATCTGCTCAGTTCACAGAAAGCCGAATGTTCCCTATTAAGGCTAGTATAGTTATAATTTAATGTTATTTAATTTTTTTGTTTAATGTTATAACTTAATTGGAAGGAAAAAGTAATTGGAAGGAAAGAGGGACATATCACATCTGGAAGCTGCACAACAGTTAGAAGTGGCTCAACAACAGAGAGGGCTATTTGATCACAAACAGAGAGGTCAATGGCATCATCATTCATTCATGCCATTACCTAAAGACTTCTGTCCAGGCCTCCTATCAGTGAGTACAGATTCAATTAAGCCTTCAATTAAGCCTTCTGCCTCAATTCAGATAAATTCAAATTGGGGACAGGGAAATTTTATAAACAGATTTAGGCAATTGCATGTATCAGTGGAATTCCTCTTTCAGATTCTGTCTCACCTCTGATTTTTCATGCAAAGATTTTGCAAACACATAAAGAACAATGGAGTTATTCCAATATTAACAGAGCTCTCTTCTAAGCAGATGTACAACGCCTTGTTTTTCTCTTCCATCAGCATAGGGGTGCTTAATGAATAGGACTGGAAATTCTCCTACAGGAGGGAGCAATTACTTTCCGTTTTTTTTTTAAAATGAACTTTTTATTTCATGAATGAAAAACTTACCAATGTAAACCGAGGTAAGCCTAGTATATGGGAATGCATATATGCTATACATGTGAACAAGGTACAGTAAGCCTGCTATATGGAAACCACTTACATGAAAACTACATGATATAGGGGAGACTTGTATTATTCCTCCACAGTGCAAACAGCAGCTGAAGAAGGATGAGATTTTTATAAACAAATGAGGCAGGAGGGTCACCCACAAATTGGTAGCCTCCAGCAACTACATTTCTTTTTTTCTTTTCAGTAAAAGAGGTGATCCAATAATGGACTTTGATTCAATGTATGATTTTATTTAAAGTCCGACATCATTTCTCAAGAGCTACCACTTTCTGCTATACCAGGAATTTGCAATTCCTGTTTCACCAAGCAGAGCACAGGCTACCATTCAGGACTACCCACAGGGGGGGATTATGTAGATAAAATTCTTTGGTCCCTGAGAGCACCTGGAGCTACACAAACCATGTATTTTATTTTCATGTGGTGTTTGGCTTGGATGTGGGGGCTGTGAGGGTGTGCTCACTGGGAATCATTGTCTGGGGGCCAGTGGAAATAGTGGATAGCCCTCTTGAACCCCCCCCCCCTTTTAAAATTCCAACTCTAGGCAGAAAGCATAGCCAGGAAGTTCCATATATGACTAGAGAGCCACATTTATTTTGCTTGGACACAATGCCTATATTATACTAATATCTACTCATAGAGCAATGAGGAACACAGGTATCGACATAACATTTGCAAGGTCAACACGTTTATTTGGTACCTTCCATCAGAGTTTATTGCCTGAAAGACAATACTATTAAAAACCCTCTGGCAATTTTCCCTCCCGCCAAAACAAAAAATGTTGAAAAGAGTTAATCATGACTACTTTCTACGTACAACTGTGCCAACGGGATCATTATCTTTTAACAGTATATTGTTGTGGCTCTGCTCTTTTCCTATCATAATTCTTAAGCCATTTCTATTAGTTTCCAGGATTAGTTATTTTCTTGGAGTCAAATATTCAATCAAAATGAATATTCAACAAAATGTTCAACCAGAAAATTAAATCCAACCTTAACAATCCAAGGGCACTTGTAATTTATGGACCACTGGCTGTTATAATTAATTATTTTTAAAAAAATGAACTAGAAAATTACTTAACTGTGAGAGCAGCAACAGAACGCTTTTCCCAGCTACTTCCCTAATCTATCTAAATTAAAAACATCAGCAACACCATCAATGGAACTGCAGAGCCAAGACAATGAACAAAATCTGCTACTCTATTTAGATTAAGAACACCATCTCCTTGACATTTTAGGACCACCCATACACATTACCCCCATACACCACTTCTCTGAAATAATAGGAATCCCAATAATTAGTCCTTCTGCTAACAGAGGCAAACTGATGTCTCCAGCAAACAAGCAAACAAAAGCCACAGAATTTTAAAAGCTTACCTACTATAAGTTATACCTATCAGCAGAAACTGGAAGGTCAACAAGCAGAGTTACTAGCCTCCAGGTTGTGTCTAGAGATCTCCTGGAATTTAAACCAATTTTTAGACTACAGACATTGAATATCTTGGTGTAAATGGCTGCTTTGGAAGGTGGACTCTATGGCATTATACCCTGCTGAGGTCCCTCCCCTCCCTAAGTCCCGCGATCTCCAGGCTCTACCTACCAAAATCTCCAGGAATTTCCCAGCCTAGAGTTGGCAACCCTATCAAAAAGTCCTAGCATTCAAGGACCAGGAGTATATATCTGGTAAGGGAAAAAATGCTACATTCACCTAAAGTTATTACGCATGTTTACAGTTCCCCTGCTCCTGAGCAACAATGTCCACACACACACATGGGCGGAGGACAGACTGGGGAAATGAAGTGCTAGGGAAGTGGGGGGAAAAGCCCTGGGCCAACTTATCCCGGGGCTTTCCATCCACACTACAAAGATTGATGCGGGACCATACCGGGGAGGAGGTGGAATGGAGCATTCACACTGTGGGGTGACCCCTGACGGCCGCACCGCAGCGACGCGTGGCTTCACAGTATTTGGAATACGGGTGTAATGCCTCTACAGTATCATGTGGGGTTGCCAAATCTTAGCTTCTCACCGGTGGGGGGTGGGCGTGAGCTTTCTGGGAACCTTCTATCTGTGTCATGCCCCTAGTATTCCTTGGGGGGGTCTCCCATCCAAATACTGACTAAGGCTGACCTTGCTTAGCTTACAAGATCTGACAAGATTGGGCTAACCTGGGCTATCCAGGTATGGGTGCAGCAAAAAGTACAGATGCCTAAAATAATAGCTGCTAGAGAGTTTTCAGGCTGACTTGCTGTAATCCATTTCCTGTATATATTGTTGAATAATACTGAATTGCTATGAAATGCATAAATACTAGGAAAACCGTGCATGAGTAATTTGAAATTGAAATGGAATTCACTGAATAATTTATTCACTGTGGCAAACTGTTTGCTAAGGATCTACCATGAACAGCAGTGCTTCCATTAAGATTATATGTCACATGGAAGGACCCAAAACAGTGTCAGTGAAAGGTCTTTTACCATGATGAATTGAAGCCTGTTGACATGGAGTTCAAGAACGTGCAGCTCAGTGGGTGCATACAGTTAACAGTCTTCATGTTGTCTTTTGTAGGAAGAGACAGCAGGATATGTGCTAGTGATATTGTTCATATCTAAACCTATTTGTTTTTGTTTTTTCCAGAGACGCAGGACAGAACATGTTCAGAACTTATTTTTTCCATGAAAATTTCCCCATTTCTAAAGAGTCACAATTTTATAAAATTAATAACAGTGAATGGATGTCATTATCAGTACAGTATTATACAAGGTGAGTAGTTTCAAAGTTGTAAGTGGATATTTTTCAGGTGAATTCATAGGTATTCTGTGGAAGAGCACATGCATTGATTTATAAACGGGGAGGGAGGATAAAACTACTGATATGTATAATCCCAATTTAAAAATCGACTAATTTACCTGACTGGCCAAATTATATTTATCATTTATATGTCTCCTCTCACAGAGGGAAAAGGATATTGTAATCACCAGTCTCATACACGCACACAATGTGATGGAGAATAGTGAAAATGAGGTGCCCCAGTGAATTCCATGGAAGAGAGTTAAATTCTTTTATAATAGATTAGTCCACAGTATATAGGGTTACGAACCTTCAGGTATGGACTGGAGATCTCCTGGAATTACAACTGATCTCAAGAGATTGGTTCCCCTGGAGAAAATGGCTAGTTTGGAGGGTGGCCTCCATGGCACTATACACTGCTGAGATTCACCCCCTCCCTAAACCCTGTGCTCACCAGGATGCACCACCATATTTCCAGATATTTCACAGTCTGGAGCTGGCTACCCTAACAGTGGCTGAGGACAGGCTGGCAATCTGCCCCGGGATAGGTCTGCATGGGAAGTGGGGGAAGGATGCCTGTTCAGACATGCACAGCTGTCCCTCGGCTCCCTTCCGTACTTACCTGCTTTGAAGCCGGTTTTCTTGCGCTTTAGAAGGACACCGGGAGAAACTGGTGTCCGGAGGCCGTCTTGTGCTTGCCTCCCGCTTCCAAGCAGTGTGAACCGGAGGACGGTAGGAGGCAAGCGGAGGCAGCAGTGCAAATGTGGTGTTTTGCCAGTTTGCGCATGAGCGCTCATGCGCACATGAGCGCATGCACACATGCACAAATTGCCGAAAGGGCCCTATCATGAGCTGCGGAGGCCGGCCCACCTGGGGCCACTCTGCAGCAGTCTGAATGCTCCGTAACGGCATCCTTGCACAATACCCTGGCCAATGTGGACAGCCAGCCCCGGGGGATTCCCCCCCCCCCGCAGCTTTTGCCTCCGGATTCATCCCACTCCAGATTGCCAGTCTGTCCTCAGCCACTATGTCATGTACAGTTCTTTGGGCATGCTAAAATTAGTTTAAATGGTTTTCAGTGGCTTTCCCCCTTAGATTTAGTTTAAATGGTTTTCAGTGGCTTTCCCCCTTAGATTTAGGCCAGGGGTATTTAACATGTGGCCCGCAGGCCAGATCAGGCCCCCAGAGGGTTTCTATCAGGCCCACAGTGGAACTGGCTGTCTCCTGATTCTTCTTCCAGTTCTGCTGCTGCTTGCTTTGCCAGACTCTCTCAATCACTAAGGAAAGATAGATAGGCAAGCTTCTGTTCCCTGCTCTAGCTGAGGCTCTTCCCACCCACCCACCGATTCCCGGCGGAGAAAGAGAATGAGCCAGAGCTTGCTTCCTGACCAGGCTGCCTCAATCACACAAGAAAGAAAAGCCTTTCTTCTCCTCCATTAGCTGAGGCTCCTCCCTGAAGGAAGAGAGGGAAGGAAGGAGAGCTTGCTTGGCATTTTGATGCATCAATCACATGGGAGAAATACAAACAACCTTTAAGACCAACAAAGTTTTATCCAAGGTATGAGCTTTTGTGTGCCTTGCTACACTGTGTGTGTTTTGTTGGGCTTGTTATGCTGTGCAACTGGATTCCCTCCCTCTTTTCACTGTATTCATGCCCTCATGATCCAATCTTTCTTAGGAGGAAAGCCATGTGAACTATTTAGATAAGGAATAACAACAAGCCAGTAAGGTGGATTAGGCTGAGAGTGTGCCTCCACACCAAGTTCACCCAGCACATTTCCTTTGGGGATTTTGAATTTAGACTTCCCAGATAGTAGGCTGATACTGACCACTGAGGAAGACTATAGTTTTGTAGACAAGAACATAGCCCTTAATTTGTGTCATGATGCCTTCTCATGTTCTTGACCAGCACACAAAGCAACGTATGTACAAAAGCTCACAATGCCCAGCCATTTCATGTTTTCTCCAGAGTCCTAGGCTCAGAACTCTGAGCAGGAGATTTCTGTAGTGAATGTCAATAAATCAAAAGTAGGTTTGCAGCTTACAGATACACACTTGAATAGCATACTCAAGATTGCAACAGCACAGACATTTTGATGCAATAATTCAGAGCAAGAGGTATCAGTTATCAGACACTGTTATATAAACAAAATATTGCAAGACTGCTAATGTTTTAAGCATGTTTTCATTTTAAGTAAAAAAAATCTTTAATTGTGCTTGTGCCCTTTATAAAGCTTATATCTCCACTACCTGGCATTACATTTTATGACACACATGGCCCTGCCATACAGGGTCTCATTTATTTCAGGTTTGGTCTTCATTACGAATGAGTTCGACACCCCTGATTTAGACAATGCAAAGGAACTACATGCTACATTGTACTTAAACTTTTACAAGTATTATTCCAAGTAATTTACAAGTAAAAATCTTTGAATCTGTTTGAATGTTAACACTAGACTTTATTTATTTACTTTTCCCAATCATATATTTCATTTCAAATATTGATAGCCACTGTTACATAAAATTGACATAGGGTACTTGTAAATTTTGCATACTAAATATAAATCAAATTCAATATATTAAATCAGATCACATACTATTTGAAGCATCAGATTCTTCCCCCAGAAAACCCATGTAACTACTGCTTTGAGAGCAAACATCCATTTTAGAAACCACAGTAAATCATAACTTCAGCTTATTCTTTAATGTGACCTACATATAAAGCTACTTTTAAGATTGTATTCATGTTTATCTAGAAAACAGTGGAAAATATGATTCTATTGTGTTAATCTCAAGGAACTTGTGTTTCCATCCCTATTGAATCACAAAGCTTTCATCCCTGATTCTGGTACCAAGAGAAAAACCAGCTTGTATGAGAACATACATGGGAGTTCTTGAGCAGGATGTCCAGGGATGGTATCAATATCTGTGAGAAGGCCTTGAGTTTGACCAGACCGATACAATTTTAAAAAGCATAAAATTCCAATTTGGAGACAGTGTGCACTGTCAAGAAATACACTTGTAATTGATATGTCTGTCTTAGCTAATCAGGTTGCCAGGAACTTGCTGTGCTTTCTAGTTACTGAAGTGGGAGGTTTTAGGTTTTTCTGAAGTCTGATTCCTGCTTAGGAGCAACACAGATTTAATACAGCTCTGGGTAGGGCCAAAACCATGTATTTGATGCCATCATGGACACATACTTTTGGAAACAATATGTTGTTTGTTGAGTCATGCTTGACAAAAATGGGTCCTCCAAACAAAGACATAATAAATCAATTTGAGTAATTCTTTATTTTTCTGCATTCTTCTTTTATGCTATGTCTGACCCAGAATCCAAAATTAAGAGTAGAGGTCAGTTTGGCAGACTTCTTCCCATGGTACCTTCCTTTTTTAGAAGCTGTAGAAACAGGTTTGTCTGTAGTATCTTTCCCAAGATATTCATTTAGTTAATATCAAATACTAGCAGAAGCTGTGAAAAACAGTTGCTATCAATGTATTTCAGCCAAATCCTATGCATATTTAGTTGGAAGTAAAATCCAGTGTGCTCTGTGAGCCCTACTCCCAAGTAAGTATACATTGTGTGCAGCCCAAGATCTTAATTGTCTTGAACTTAAATGTTTACTCCTAAAAATTATTCATGGTGAGGGATAAGAAAAAGAGTAAAACCTTGAAAAGAGTAATAGTGCACATTAAAATGGCTTCATTTCAGATGGTAGTACAGCTTCAAGGGGAGAAGCTCAAACAGAGATGTTTCAAAGGAAGAGTTCAACATGATATTGCTGAACTTGAGTTCCCTGTTGGGGTGAGGGATTCCCCACTTTTGCAGGTTCTGGCCAGCCACCAGCCAGCTGGCTGATGAGGGAAATCCCACCCCCAAACAGACATCCCCATGCAACATCTGCAATATGTTGACATCACTTCTGAAACAGATGTCATTGTGTCGGTGATGTTAAGGGCAATGCTCTACTTTTTGGACAAAATTCTATGGTTTGTAGCAGTTTTTAGCATAGAGTTTTGCCCAAAAAGTAGAGCACCACTCCAACGTTGCTGTCATGGGTCAGCCAGAACCTCAGGTAGAAGTTCAGCCAGAACATTACGACAACAGGGACTCCTTGGGAGAAGAGGACTCCTCAGGAGGAGAGCTTCAGGGAATCAACTCTGAGGCAGCAGAGTTCAAGCAACAGGGCTGTCAGAACTCACAGCTGACAGCTGGGGCAAAACCACCAGTACTCCCTAGCTCTGCTACAACAAATGAGGCTCAGGTGCTCAGTATCAGCCCTCCAGCTTCACCCTCACTCTTGGAATGCAGGAGACTAAAACTTAGAGCAGAGTTTCAGGAGAGGGTGGAGTGCACATCTCCTGGTCCAATCTCAGTTAATGGCTGGAAATGAGGAATTGCAGGGTCATGTTCAAGCAGTTGGCTATAATAGGGCTTGTTCTTTAGACAGAGATAGAAGGAAAATTAGGGTAACATTCTGTGTGGAAGTAACACATCAGCCTGGTAGACTTTGTGATCACAGCTCCTCCATCTTGCCTGCTTCTGTGACCTTGGACTGGTTTTTGGATTCTGACCTTCAGCCTGTGATTTGGACTTTGGCTTTGAGTCTGCAAACCTGACTCATGTGCGACTTCTGGATTCCCTGAACACACTCCTTGGCTTGTTCTCTCTGGTAAGAATTCTCTGCTGTGAACTTTCAGCTTGTTGACTTCTTGGACTGAGTTCTGCACTTTATTTGAAACCCCGGCATGTGCCTTCCTTATGTGTATGACCCAGCACATGACAGTTGCTGACATGATGACATCACTTCAAGAAGTGATGTTAGCAAATTGCCGACATCCCCACCCACCCCTGGAATGCACCCTAAATCCCCCCCACCAACAGGAGGAAGGCACCTGGCAACCCTAACTTGAGTTCATTCATTCACAAATTCAAAACAATAGATCCCCACAGGGCTGAATAATGGTATCTCTTCACAGGTACTTAATTTTCTGCCTTTAACCATTTACTCTAATCAAGCTGATTACATTTTGCATTGTATCTTTGCATCCTAAGTCCCTTCTCTGCAACACTCATCCCACCTTCTGACTGGGATATGAGGACTCGGGGATCTCTATTCTGACTTGCATCTGATGAGGAGGAGCCAGTGACAGCGAGCTATGCAGTCACACCCAATACAGCCTCTGGGTCGAGCTCCTACAAAAAAATTAAAATAACAAAAATAGGCTGCAATTTAAATATCACAGCTTTACTAAAACAATTGGGAAGACTAGAGAAGCAAAAAGGACAAGAATCCCTCCAAAACAATGCCTGGAGCAAAGCAAGAAAGCCAAAACTCTTTGGATGAAGACTCCCCTCCCCTGTTGGAGATGGAGGAAGCTCATGTAAGTAAAAGGAAAAGAGAAAACTCTTTAACCAAAAAGCATTTACAACTGATGCTGACAGATTTAAAACAAGACTTAAAAGAAGAGATAAGAAACAGCATTACTCCCGTCATAAATAAGTTGGACGAAATCAATGAAAAGCTACAGGAGGTACATGAGAAGGTGGCGTCAGCAGCTGCTGGCACCCAAAAGAACTCTAAAGAAATAGCTGAACTGAAAGCTTTTGAAGTATGGGCAAAAAGTAAGTTAATGTCATTGGAATGCAAATCACGGGAAACCAAAGTAAAATTTCGTGGAATTTCTTTGAACTTCGAGCGAAACAAGGATCTTACTGTTGCTTTAAATGAATGGAGCTTCCAGGTCCAGTGGTAAACAATGCTTTCTGCTTAAACTTTCCCTGCCAAACGGGCTCACCAGCGTTAATACCTGACATTGTGACAGATCTTAAGGATGTAAAGATTAAGCGGAATCTTTTGGAAATTGCCAGGGAGAACAGCGGTTTGAAGCTTGGTCCAGCTGTACCCTGATATTCCTTTTGAAATATTAAATGCTAGGAAAAATATGCACCCAATTGCACAAAAGCTTGCAGAGAAGAATTACAGATACCATGCACTTGGACATATATCTGTCACACACCAAGGACGTATATTCACAGCCCATGATTTAGTATCTGGTGAAGAGCTTCTGAAGGCATTGGACTTGATTTCGAGCTAGGAAATCAAGAACTGGTAACCAAAGAAGAGGAACGTACTATAAGACTGCAAAGAACTATATTTGAGGAGACAGCAGCTATAGAGTTACCATTTTTGTTCTTTTGTTTTTCATATTTTCACCAAGAGAAGCAGCCTGGAATATGAACTGTAGGGGAGCATGCAGGAAGGGCCATTGGGATTCCACCCACATCTCCCCAATGGGCAAGACTCACATTTTGTGAGTCTGCTCCAGAACTGCTCTGGAGTCCTAGGGGTGGGAACGCTGATTAGAAGAGCTCCAGTTAAAGAGGAAGAACAGAATTTAGTAAAAAAAAAATTAAGAGAGCAGAGTAACAAAATTGAGTATTATTTTGTTTCTATCTTATTTTATTGTGAATCATCTTAGTATATTAGCTTTGAAATGAGAATGAAATATATAGAGACCATATGGTTATAAACATAACAAGATCTAATGGGAAACTATGGGAAACATAGTTTATAATTGCAGATGTACTGGAGTAATTTTGAGAGGCAGAAATATTTTTTTAGGCGTGCCAATATCTATCTGACCTAAATAATGATTATAATTTATAAATGAAATAGTAGCAGAATAGAGTTGGCAACTTATAGTAAAAAATGTTTAAAGAATGTTAATATAATTTCCTGCTGTAAAAAAATTGTAATTAATTTGTAAGATTTTGAAATTATTAAAAAATTAATTGGACTTGCATCTGATGAAAATAGTTTTGATTTTTGATATCCTGAAAATCTTGTTAGTCTCCAAAGTGCTTCTGGACTTGAATCTACGAACTAAAATGGCTGCGGTGCTCAGATCTAGAAAGGAACTGAACTTCCATGAGGAAAACAGAGCTCATTTCCCACCTTACCCACACATACATTTTCCTTTTGAAATAACATCAATTTTGAATTCACTTCCTGGAAACCTGAAGTTGGTCCATCAGTTCTAGATTAGTGCCATAATACAAACCACAAACTGTTATGGAAATGAGCTAGAAGAATTCTATTGGACACTAAAGCTTGTAAGCAGGCTTTAAAGAGCAAATGTGTTCAAGACAATATATTTAATTGCCCTTTGTTTGCTATTTGGAAAGTTATTGAGCAATCTAAGTAAATTGCCCATGCTGAAAGTTTACAGGTTCATCAATAGTTGCCACTAAGCAAGAGATGAGGTTTAAATTTTAATACTTGGAGGTGTAGCAAATGGCATGCTGATCATGCAGTGACCATTTACATGGTCTTCCATTTGATTTTGTAGTTTTCTAAAAAAAACAACTTAAAAGAAATGCAAAATCTTTGCAGTGATACAGTAAGTTTGTTTCTCTGTTCTCTGAAGTGGGAAAGGGTTCTTTAATGTTAAAATAAATACTAGCATCAGAAAGCTTAATTCTCGGAAAAGAAATTAGTCCATCCCATCAAAGACTATGACAGCCAATAGGAAACAAGTGTTTTGGAAAAATCCGTAGAGCGATAAAGCACTGAAAGACTTCTCAAAAGCCTCTTGTGGAACATCCCTTATAATCATGCTGTTTGTTGAAGAATGGATGCCCTTTACCTTCTTGTATGCTTTTACTGTCCTCTGCCTCTTGGTCAAAATGGAATTAAAACCTCATACGACAACAAAGCTCTAAGTATTTTACGCTGTTTTCACAAATAAACTATTTGCTTTTATTCTGGCTTGCTCAAGTACTATGCTGGTTGATGAGTAGCTCTTCTTTGAACAGTAGCCTCTATTTACCCACTTAGCACCTGAACTACAGAGATTAAGAATAGCATTTTCTCTGGCTCTATATGATCTCATGTCTGTTTGGTTTGCACTACAGCACATGGAAAGGAAAACAAGAGCTCTAACCAAATTATAACTAATCAAAGGAATGGATGCACAACAGAGGGATAATCAAACAATATTGGATCATAATATATGACAAAAACAAAGCCAAAACAAAATTCACTGATTTTTATTATAACTGTCAGCATATGTTGACAATATGCTGAAGCAATCTTAACAGAGGGTTTTTTTTATTATCCCCTATTTCTTTGTTTTCTATTTCCCCATTGAAATATTCTCAATGAGAAAAACATGCCCTGCCTTTCTCCCCAACAGGAAACCAAAGCCGCTTACAATCTTCTCTCCTGGTTTATCTTCACAACAACTCTGTAAAGTAGGTTAGGCTGAGAGTGAGTGACTTGGCCAAGGTCACCCAGCAAGCTTACAGGGCATGAGTGGGGATTTGAACCTAGGTCTCCCAGACACTAGTCCAAATCTTTTAACCAATATACCATGCTGGCTCCCTGAGCCTTTGCTCTGGTGGGGGGATTTGGGGGGCATTCCTGGGATGGGTGGGGATGCCCCAAGCCCTGCCCCAACCCCCACCTCCAAGAGTGACTACCCACTTCTCTCCCTCCCCTCCTGCCCAATTTAAAGGGCATATCGGTGGGAACCATGTGGCTTGCTGACCAGCTGGAGGGGCCTTTAAATCTAGCAGGAGGAATGGAGTAGGGTGGTTGTGGGCTACATACTCAGCTCGCAAAAAGGGTCTTTGTGAGTCTAGTGTGCAGCCCATGACTGTCCCTCTCCCTCTCTCCTGCTAGATTTAAAGGGCCCTCCAGCTGGTCAGTGGACCATGTGGTCACCGCCGATCAGCCAAAGCCCTTTAAATCAGGCAGGAGGGGACAGGTGGCAGGGTGGGTGGTCATTCTTGAGAATGGGGCTTGGGGGCAAGGCTCCCCCCACTGGCCAGCTGGCTGGGGTAGGGCTGGCCCCAGATTTTTTTGCACACTTGGCAAGGATACCTTCTGCCCCCCCCCCCCCGGGAGTCCACCAATTTTCAAACAGGGTGTCTGTTGTGGGGAGAGGAAGGGAAGAGAATTGTAAGCTGCTCTGAGACTCCAAGGGAAGGGTGGAGGTATACATCCAATCTCTTCTTCTTCTCCTGATTCTTTGCTAGCTTCCAACATGCAGGGAAATTTTAACACGACAAAGGTTTCAGGTGTGCGATCCAGTGTGAAGTGATGTTTAGACTGGCAGACAGACTAGGACCTAGGAGATCCAGGTTTGAAGCCTTCCTCGGCCATGGAAGATTGCTGGGTGACATTGAGCCAGTCACCCCCTCTCAGGCTAACCTGCCTCACAGGGTTGTTGTTATCTGGCAGTCAGAAGGTCTTTGGAGAGGGATTCGAAGTGACAGGATGGTGTGTGTGGGGGGGAGAGGTGGGTTGTTGTACCCCTCCCTTCACTGAGGCAGGGGAGTGAGGGGGTGAGTTGTCAGCTTGGATCACTTGTTCATGGTGCAGGCGGACCCAATGTCTCCCTCCCTCCTGGCCCCACTCCCTCTCCCCTCCTGCTCTCCCGCCTTTTGCTTGCAAAGCAAGAGTGTATCTAAATGACCCAGCTGGGAGGGGGATGAACAGCGGGTGGAAGGGATGTAGAGTGCCGGGATGCCAGCAAAATAGATCCTCCAGCAGCCACCAAAACAGCTTCTCTCCCCCCCTTTTTCCACCTGTGTTTCGCTCTCTTGGGGGACTGCCGGGGGAGACCAGGGGGGAGACCCTGAAGCAAGCCAGAGGGGCACACACCCTCCCAGTGATGGCAGGGTCCACACAGAAGTGGCCCCAGGTTTGTGGCTGGCCGGGGAAGGGTGAGTTGCCAGGTGTGCCTCCGGGACGCCGGCTCACCTCTGCCACCACAGACAGGCTCAGAGGGTGCAACGACCTGTCCGGATCTGAGACCCCCCACTCTCCCCCAGGCTCCCCACAGAAGGGCAGTAACTCCCAGTGCCCCACTCCCCTCCCTGCCCCCTCTTTGTACCCTGAATACCAGCGCTCATCCTCCCCCCCAGTTGAAATGATGCCGTCTCCCCTGCCCCTCTGATTTGGATTCATGACCCTTGGGGGGCTAAGGGTGAGGCAGGGGGTTTGCCCCCTTGTCCATTGGGGTTCTGGCTGGGGCAGCAGGGTGTCCGTGGTGGGAATCAAGGGTAAACAGGTGGTGAGGGCTGCAAGATCCAGCCGGTAGGTGGCCATTTTGGTGTTCACCACCAGGGGTCTCCCTAGGCAGAATCCTAATCTGCCTAGCGGGTGGGCCGGCCCTGGGCTGGGGGCAGATTGAAGCCCCCGGAAGTGGGGGAAACCCTACCCGAACCTGGGGGCTGGCAACCATAATACCATCTTATCAATGAAAACTTGGGTATGGAGTAAGTCCAATTCTCCCTGGCTCTTAACCTTTAGAGATGTAACTCAGCATTTTCTGGGTGATGGAAGAACTTACTTAAGGAAACAGGAAAGGTCAAATGGGGGGGAAATCTTAAACAAGGTGTTGCCATGAGCTTCTAGAATCAAAGACAGGAGTCTGCTGGCCACTAACTAGGCAGGGTGGGCCTGGGAATCAAGAGGGAAACCCTTTGTGTTGACATTGTTGGAAGATTTTACCAGTGAACAAGAGGAGGTGATAACCTATCGGTCAAGGACTGAACCACCTGGAACCACTTAAGAGAAACTTTAAAAATTCCTCCTCCTGCTTTTTTGGCCACTTTTCTTTTTATAAAACAGTGCTGAAATTAAGGTTGAAGAGAAAACCAAGTGTATATTTCTGTCTCTGTATGTTGGTGAAATGGTTGGCTGAAATATAGCACACCTGTGTGTGTGTGTGTGTGTGTTTGTATACCTCACTCCTTTTGTCATCTGGATGCATCTGTTTGCCTGCAATCTTAAATTCTTGTGCTTGTGATATTTTATTGGCTCCACCATTTTCCAACAAATTATGCTGCCAGACTTCAGCCATAGCATACTAACTCATGCATAGGAGTGGTCTGTTTTAATCTATGAGATGCTGGAATATGCTGTAGTAGCTTTGTAGAAGAAGGAATGTTTCCATGTCTACCTTGCCATGTATAGCTGAGAAAAGCCATACATATTTGATTGATACTAGGTGGAGTTTCTTTCTTTGCAGCTGGTAGTTTCACACTCTGTTCCAGAAGTCACATGGTATATTTAGAGACATTACTCATGCTACCCCACACCAAAAGTCTGGAATGTCACAACAGATAAATGGATGATTAGACAGACACATACACACCACTATCAGTACATGTAACTCTTTCCAGAAGCAAAAAGTACACTGGTCATTGCTCCCAATAACCTTCCAAATTAAAGAAGTAATCTCTTCTAGAACCATAAAGAAATATAGTAGTTTCCACTCTTTAAAATAAGCCTGGAAGTTATTCCTATAGCTCTAGTATATAACTTTATGCTCGGTAACCAGAGGTCTAGCATCAACCTATTTTGAAAACTACATCATTATAAATATTTAAATTTGATTACTGTACTGTCGCTTCTGTATAATCTGGATTGATATGTTGAAAAGACAGATACTTGAAATGATACTACATTTTTTTAAAAAAATACAGTCAGTTACAATAATGAATCCTGTAAGATGAATGCTAATCATTTCAATTATGATTATACCTTTTAATCATTTCCGTCAAATCAGTGGGTTTGATGATAGCGCAAAATATTTAATTCTTCTTAGAGATTTTTTCAAGAATATATAAAAGTACAAAATATAGGTTTATAGTAACATTAAATGATCAAAATAAGACAATGTAAAATATTTAAATTATGACAGGTTTCTGTTATCTCAATAGCCCAGCCAATAAAAGTATTTTTCTAATGATTAGCAAAATTTTGGGTAGCCTACTGCAGCAATTGCCATAACTACTCATTTCTATGTAGTTTCCTTATGGGAATCCAAAACAAACTTTTTGAGCACTTACAGGAAGCAGTTGCTTAAAACAGAATGTATTAGATTCAGCCTAGTGCCAGCCTAACCCTTCAGCCCCTTCTCAAGCACAAAAGATAGATCCCTGCTATCCAAAAGCTTACATTTCCCACTAAGGATATAGAGTCCATAATTTCCTTTTTCTTCAATTTCATTCATTCCATGGTCACCAGAAGGAAACAATGCTTCTGAGCTTGCTGAAGAGGAGCATCATTTCTAAGTAAAAGGGGCTGAGCAAAGTCTAACCTTCTGTAGTCTTCCCCGCTGCCACTGACCTATTCCACTGCTGCAGGTGCTCCTCATTTCTACTGCCATCCACATTGAGAGATGTGTAGAGTTGCCGACTACAAAGTCCTGGAGCCTGGGGAGGGCGATGTTTTGGGGAGGGACGCAGCAGGGTATAATGCCACCCTCCCAAGCAGCTATTTTATCCAGGGGAACTGATCTCTGTCATCTGGAGATCAGGTGTAATTCCAGGATATGCTCAGAACCCACCTGGAGGTTGATAATTCTATGGATCATGTGACAGAAGAGAGCAAGTGCATTTTGAGGGGAATGAGCAGCTGCTGCCTCCTTAATACTTACACCCTTTAACAGTGGAGGGATTGAATAATGGTTAAAAAAAAGTGGAGGGATCAGGCCTAGAGAGTGAAAGTGGGGAGAAAAATAGTGTGGCGAGAAGGAGGAGCAGGATGCTCTGGTCTGTTATGGTTGGCTTTGTAGCATGGTAGGCCGTGGTGTGGCATCCGGCCCCTTCAATCCTTGGCAAATAGAAGGGGAAGTCATGGAAGCAGTGACAGACTTCACGTTCCTGGGATCCAAGATCACTGCAGACAGTGACTGCAGCCATGAAATTAAAAGACACCTGCTCCTTGGGAGGAAAACTATGGCAAAATAGAGACATCATCCTGCCAACAAAAGTCCGTAGGGTCAAAGAGATGATATTCCCAGTAATAATGTATGGCTGCGAGAGCTGGACCATAAAGAAGGCCGAGTGCCAAATAATAGATGCTGTCAAATTATGGTGCTGGAGAAGACTCTTGAGAGTCCCTTGGACTGCAAGGAGATCAAATCAATCAACCCTAAAAGAAATCAACCCTGACTGTTTCCCGGAAGGCCAGACACTGAAGCTGAAGCTCAAATACTTTGGCCACCAAATGAGAAGGGAGCACTCACTGGAGAAGACCCTGATGCTGGGAATGACTGAAGGTAAAAGAAGAACGGGACGTGATGTGGTCCATGAGGTCACGAAGAGTCGGACTCGACTGTGCAGCTGAACAACAACAACAAAGGCTGGGGCGAGTGTCTGAACCCTCATCCTGGTCAGGATGACATGCAGCTGAATGTGAAAAGCATGACGTCAGAACTGTCATATCAAGTTGCCACTGCATGCTACTACACTGAAATTTTTACTAGTGGTATATATAAATTTTAACGGTTTGTGTTTTGTATTTTATAACACTATGTCCTGTGTTATAAAACCAGTCTGGTGTAGTGGTTAAGTGCGCAGACTCCAATCTGGGAGAACCGGGTTTGATTCCCCACTCCTCCACTTGCACCTGGCTGGATGACCTTGGGCAAGCCATAGCTCTGTACCAGCTGTTCTCTCAAGGACAGCTTGGGAAAGAGCTCTCTCAGCCCCACCTACCTCACAGGGTGTCTGTTGTGGGGAGGGGAAGGGAAAAGGAGTTTGTAAGCCGCTCTGAGACTCTTAAGTGAGTGAAGGGCGGGATATAAATCCAATCTCTTCTTCTTCTCTTCTTCTGTACATTTCCCAGAGCCCTGCATAAGCCGAAATGGGGAGATTAATAAATCACCCTCCTCCTCCTCCTCATCCAGTCCTTCTAAGAGATGCAGGGAAGCTCCCCTGGAGTTACCAAATAGCAGCAGAGCCTCACAGACTAGGATTAAGATCAAAACAGTAATGCTGAACAGGTTTACTCAGGTGTACTCAATAGGGTTTACTCCCACAAAAATGTTTTTTTTAGGATTACTCCGTCAAGGAGCAACTGGGCTTCCTTCTTAGGTCTGTGCCACAATATGACCACTTTGTTACTTCTATTCACTGTCAGTAATCTGATTCTGTTCCTACTCAGTTTCTTGCAGGGCAGAGAGATTTTAATCGTTGTGTTTCTCTTGCCTGAAAAATGTGCTCATTTTAACTTTTGTTATAGTAATATTGTAATTACATTATTTTCATCATAAAATAATAGTGGACAATGAAATAAATTGCAAAGGGGAAAGGTGTCATTAAAGCCCAGCCCCCCCCTCCAGATAAGTGATCCATTCAAGAATGCTAGAATACCAACAGAGAAATCAGAAGCTTATAGGGAAAAAAGGGGGGTGGGAGAGAACTCAGATGCAAGAATATTTAAAAGCATGGCAGCCTTGGGACACCTCAATAGTATTTTGACTATGCACTAGGGTTACCAGCCTCCAGGTGGAACCTAGAGTTCTTTTAGAATTATCACTGATCTCCAGTCTAAGGAGGTTAGTTCTTCTGGAGGATATGACAGCTTGGGCAGGTAGACTGTACCCCCTTGAGCTCCCACCCAGTCTCTTCCCACCCCAAGGACTGCCCCAAATCTCCTGTAAATCCCCAAGCCAGAGATGCCAAACAAAACTGCAACAGGTCTTTTAAAGATGGAAACACCTGAAGAAAAATGCAATGCAAGTATGCATTGTATAGCGCATCATAACAGTTACAGCTGATCAGAAAAGTCCAGGGGCTGGAGCAATCTTGAGCTTTGTTTGCTGCAACTGATCTGGAGAAGCAAGCTTCTCTTCCTAATTGCTACTGGGATCTCCTCAAATTTGAAATTGCAATATGCCCTGATTCTGTTGTACTGTGCTTCTCTGGTACTGCTTACTTTTGAGCAGCTACCTCCTCTGTCAACGCTGCAAGCGCTCCTGAAAAGGCCACCTTCCTTTCAGAAGCATAACATGATGAAAATGAAAAAAAATAATTTGGGAGCAGACTTCATGCTGTCAAGCCTCGAGCCCAGATTTGAGAGGGAATTTTGCAATCTTGCTCTGCGTTTCTTCTATTGTATTGGTAATGCCCCCTTAGCATAGACTCTCTTGTCCTCTAAAGCTCTCTACACAATGTTGTTGTCTTCTTCCCCAACACCCCTCCCTTCCTAGCATCAATGAAGTGACTTAAGCATTTCCACAATCTGGTAAGAATGATGGTGAACTAGGGAAATCAAAATGTCAGGCCTCCAATATCTAAAATCATTACTCAAACTCCTTACTAAATTCTAGCTGTGTAAATGTGGAATGATGCATTGCTCACCTTCTGGTTGTTTGCAAAAGGGTAGCCATGTTAGTCTGTTGTAGCAAAATAAATCATTAAGTCCAGCGGCACTTCAAAGACTAACAACATTTATTTCTATATGAGCTTTTGTGAATCACAGCTGACCGCTGACTCACAAAACCTCATATTAAAATAAATGTTAAATTTTAAGGTTTCACTGGACTTCTGGTTGCTGACATCTTTGAACATCCTGCCCTCCAATTTTCTACCTCATCTCCAAAGCTGGAAGGAATAGAACCTGGGAGAATGAAATCTGAAATCCTCAATATTCTGTTTTACCAGGCAGTTATGGGCCATGAGATTATCTCTATTAAGGTGTATTAAATCAGGTTTTTTAAAATTGCTGTGATCATTTTTCACAGATACTCCCCCCCTCTTTTCCCAGTTACTGTGCCTGTATAGTAAAGGACTTAAAGTCTGGCATGCAAAACTTAGCAAGTTTACTTTTACATTAGCAGAATTGAATTATCACATCTATATAGCATAACCTTGTGAAATTATTTGTAATATGTTTGACAGTGCTCAGATGCATTTGCAATTTCTTCTTAAACTGAATCCCATTAAAATTTCCTTTTGCCACTAATGAGGCTACATGAAATGCAGGGAATTCCACCCCTAGCTCCCAGTCTTTGGGAGCCACTATATACAGGAGCCAAGAAAGTCCCTGCTTTCAAAAGTATCTTTTGCATTTGAATGCTACCTAAATGGGATTCACCAGCAACTTGATAGAGGTGAACACAGTCCATCTCCTCCAGGATATATGTGGAATGCATTTAAAAAGAATTTTACGGTAATTGCAATGAACTCTGCACATATTCCTGTCTGACGTCAAAAGACCATTATTCCCAGCTGAAAATTTCTATTTCCTATATTCAGAAATAGCATATACCATATTTATGAGTAATTTCTATATTGCACTGCTGCCTAAACCACAAATGAAGCTACACACACACACACCCACACACACACACACACACTCTCAGTTTACCATAAAGCAAGATGAAATTAACCCTTACTAGAACCTGAAAAAAGAGTATCAGTGGCCACGGACAGTGTTTGTATTTTTGTAATTTTTATAATGGTCCAGAATGGATTTATTTGTAGTATCTTGAGGAGTGAGGCAATATTCTTTAGCGCTAGTATCTTTAACTGAGTGAAGTAAATCCTACCCCTATCCTACCATTCCACTTTGTAATGTTTGAAGACTTCCTCCAGCCAGATGTGCCTTCCTCCAAGTTAAGTGGCTCTTCTCGGAGGAAGGCTCCTTAGTGACTACATTATGACTTCTTGGTATTCATCATGGCCGATTTCGCACTGGCCAGTTGCCTCTTGTTTTCTCCGGAATTTCCCCTCCCAGTTTCCTCTGGAGTATTCTCTTCATTTTCCCACTTGGAACCTCAGCCCTTTCAATATAGCATGATGAAGGGTTTTCTCCCAAAAAAAAATTAGAAACTCCCACAATGGGGTGGCCCTGATGAAAGGCAGGCAAGTGGGCATGCTTTCATTTTGGGTTCTCCCCCGGAGCAAACAGGAAAATCCTCTAAAAACAGGATTTGTTTGCTCCAGGGAAACTCCGATGCAGCAGGGCGATACTCCAGAGCAAAACATGAGCCCGGAGCAACTGGTGTGAAATCAACCAGAAGCTCCGGTGCAAGCATGAGGGCAAACATGAGGCAAACGCTAGTGTGAAATCAGCCCATGAGACTTCATTCTGCTCTCTGTCAGAGGGGAGGGCTGGATACAGGGTTGGATGAATTGGAAATTTTCTTGGATTCCCCCTTTAGGGTTGCCAGCCTCCAGGTGGGGCCTGGGGATCCCCTGCTTTTACAACTGATATCCAGCTGAGAGAGATCAGCTCCCCTGGAGAAAATGGCTGCTTTGAAGGGTAGACTCTATGGCATTGTACCATGCTGAGGCTTCTCTCCTCCCCAAACCCTTCCCTCTCGGATCTGCCCCCAAAGTCTCCAGGTATTTTCCAACCCAGACTTGGCAACCCTATCCCCCTTTCCACTGAATATCCCCCTCATTTCATTCCTTGGGGTCCTCCCTCCTCCGGTAGTATTTCACAGAGATCAATGGTTTGCAGTGTGTGCCATCGGAAAATTTAGTTTCGATCCAACCCTGAGAATGTACTTAATACTCTCATCAGATTCTATTTCCTATCATTAGTTTTAAACTACTAGTAACGCTTTACTTCAGCCCAAGCTAAAACAGTGCAAACCTAATGATATTGACTCCACTCTCAATTCCTAAACTGACTTGATTCAAAGTTGTTCCACTGAACAATAATCCAGAGCATGTGTTTCAACACTGCTACATGAGGAATTTCTCAAATACAGAGCAGCACCCTATCAATCACAAAACCACAGGAACAGATATCAGTGAACAAGGTCAGTGCCATAGGCATTGCTTATTAGTTGTTCAGGATTAGGGTCCAGATGTATGTGGAACGGATGGTGAGTGACAGCAAAGCACTGAAGAAATAAGAATGGATGAATGGACTGGCCCACATAGTACTGAATCACTTGCAACAATCTAGCAATCGCAGATGAAAATCAAAATATTGCAACAAATATTGATACTTTTGCTACTGTGCCTTAAAAAAGAACACCCAGTGCTAAGGAGCACTTTGCATACAGTTTCACGTTAAGGATGTTGCAGATGTCGGCTATCTGAAGAGGACTGTGAGAATACTTACCCTATGCGTTGAGTCCTGTTTAAGGAACAGACAAAAAAGTGGGGGTTTAAGGGGGTAGCCTCATCAACCTATAAAACAATTCACAAGACAAGAAGAAGAAGAGAGAGAAGAGATTGGATTTATATCCCGCCCTTCACTCACTTAAGAGTCTCAGAGCGGCTTACAAACTCCTTTTCCCTTCCCCTCCCCACAACAGACACCCTGTGAGGTAGGTGGGGCTGAGAGAACTCTTTCCCAAGCTGTCCTTGAGGGAACAGCTGGTACAGAGCTATGGCTTGCCCAAGGTCATCCAGCCAGGTGCAAGTGGAGGAGTGGGGAATCAAACCCGGTTCTCCCAGATTAGAGTCCGCACACTTAACCACTACACCAGACTGGCTCTCTTGGTTCCTGTTTAGGAAGATCCATCAGTAGCCTGAGGAGTGGGTCTTTTTCATAAGGAAAAAAAATGTTTAAGGAAAGACTAAAGCAAGAGAAACAGATAATGAGAAAATCAAGTCATACACACAAAATTTAAATGCACAGAATTTATCAAAATGGAGTACAGGGAATCTGGAGGAGAGGGTGTCATTGGATATTCCAAAGAGTCTGCAAGTCCTTTGTAAAGACAGAGGAGCAGTTCTTGTGCCCATCTGGCTGAAATGAACATGGAATCCTTTTAGTTTTCTAGAATTTTGGTCAGGGATTCTTCAACTCGGGCGCTGGTGTCTAAGGTCCTCCTGGACTCAGGTCTAGCTCTTCTACTGCAGACCAGCACAGCTACTCTCTGACGCTATGTTCACCTCGGGGGAAGGAGTCAGAATCATCTTTCCCCTCCTTCAGGGGATCAGAAATCATAAGGCTGCTGCTGTCTACAATCAACAGATCACCTCAGAGCACTAGTCAGAAAACACACTCCTGGCTTGCTCAGTCCCAGGAACTCTAATTGGTTGAGTGGTACCACTGAGCTACAGCCCTGATGCAGACATCATGTTTGCTTCCAGTATAAAACTGAACTGCTTTTATTCTATTTTTCCAGTGCAAAAGATTTCTGCACGGAGAACTCTACATCTATAGTCACTGTAGTCACTGACAGTTATCAACTGAATCAGAAGTTCAGATTTTGAGTAATGCTCTCAAAATTTTCCCAAGGTTCCTTCCAGATGGCCCATCTTTAGAAGTTTTTAACTAATAAGGGCACATCTTGCTTGCTTTGGCAATCACGGCTAAAAAAAAAAGTGAGCTGCTGAAAAGTTCCTGTCATGTAGTTGCTGCATCTTTTATTAGCTGGATTCATTCTACTTGGAAAAATATTTTGAAACAATGCAATGATTCCATCTTATGCCACCAAATTATGAAGTGTTATTCCATTATGGTTATGCACAAGGATATCCAGTGTAGCTAATTCTTGGTGCATCAGAAGTCTTTGGCTGTTTTGGAAACGGTCCAAAAAAGTTTCCATCCATCCAGAACTTAGTACCAGATGGGGCAGAAGTCTAAGACATCTTAGTTGATTGGGAGGGCAGTGGTGATACAGTTGCAGGGCTTCCTGGAGGATGCTTTGATCTTAGACCCCTTCCAGTCCAGCTTTCGCCCGGGTCATGAGACGGAGACTGCACTGGTCGCCCTTACTGATGACCTCCAGAGACATCTGGATCAGAGCGGTGTGGTGGTGTTGCTGTTGTTAGACCTGTCGGCGGTGTTCGACACGGTCAACCATCAGCTTCTGCCCCACTGCCTTGCTGACGTGGGGATACAGGGGCGGGCCTTGCAATGGCTCGCTTCCTTTCTCCAGGGTCGGGGACAAAGGATGGTGCTAGGGAAGCAGCAATCTGTGAGGTACCCACTTGAATGTGGAGTGCCTCAAGGGGCGGTGCTTTCCCCATGCTGTTTAATATCTATATGTGCCCCCTTGTCCAGATAGCCCGGAGGTATGGGCTGGGGTATCATCAGTACACTGATGACACTCAGCTTTATCTGATGTTGGGTGGCCAGTCGGACTCTAGCCCAGAAGACCTGCACCAGGCATTGCACTCCGTGGCAGGTTGGCTTGGACTGAGTTGGCTGAAATTGAACCTGGCGAAGATGGAGGTCCTGTGCCTGGGCCGGAGTGGCCTGGGGGGGAGGTCCTGCTCCCGACCTTCAGGGGGGGCATTGGTGCCTGTGTCGGTGGTTAGGAGTTTAGGAGTGCTCCTGGATCCCTCCTTAACTAACGAGGCCCAGGTAACAGCCACTGCCAAGTCAGCCTTTTATCATCTGCAGATGGCTCGGCAGCTGGTTCCCTTCCTTGACCACGACGACCTGGCTACGGTGATCCATGTGACCGTCACCTCGAGACTGGACTACTGTAATGCTCTCTACATGGGGCTGCCCTTGTCACAAATCCGGAAGCTGCAGCTGGTGCAGAATGCTGTGGCCAGGCTACTGATGGATCTTCCTAAACAGGATCACATCTGGCCTTTGCTGGCAGTGCTGCACTGGCTGCCTATAGTGTACCAAATTCGCTTCAAGGTGCTGATGGTTACCTTTAAAGCCCTATATGGCCAGGGGCCAACATACCTGAGGGACTGCCTTCTCCCATACAGACCCCAGAGAGCACTTCGGTCGGGATCCCAACACCGACTGTTGGTCCGGGGTTTAAGGGAAGTCAGGCTCACTGGCACTAGGGCTAGGGCCTTTTTGGTGGTGGCTCCTCTCTGGTGGAATGAGCTCCCGGAGGAGATCAGGGCCCTGTGGGACCTTATGCAGTTCTGCAGGGCCTGCAAGATGGAGCTCTTCCGCCAGGCTTTTAATTAGGAGCCACCACCATCCATCACTTACCATCTATTATCCACCAGCAACCACCTCCATTAACATCGGAGGTGAGGACAGGTTTGAAATTAGAAAAATTGCAGGACGCCATCTTGATTTTGCACTGATTACCATCCAGCAAGCATTCTATTGTATATTTTATTGCAGATTGTTATAATGGTTACTATTGTTTTAAATTGGTTTTAACTGTTTTATCTTGACTTGGCTCTCTGCCACATTGTAACCTGCACTGAGCCCGTTCACGGGGAGGGCGGGGTAAAAGTGTAATAAATAAAATAATAATAGATAAGACATCTATAATTCTTAGTGCTTTTTCATGATAAACTATCAATTTGAAGTGGAACACTCTACATGATTCAAAACCAGTTTTGATTAGGGATGGGCACTGTTGTGTTCTAATGGCGACCGCCATGTGGTCAGGCCATGTGGTCTGCGGCAAGCACATGGCCAGGTGCAGTCAGAGCTTCACTCCAGAACACAGTAAACTGGCCAGATTGTAATTTAGACCTGTCAGTCAGCCAGGATGCAAATAGGGGCCAATGACCTGGGGGAGACGTAACTGTATTAATTGTAATCCTATCAGAGTGTGTGGGCGAGGCCGGGGGCGTGGTCTAGGTATGCATATAAGCAGACTCCCGAGCCCAGCTCAGACATGTGTTCCTGAACCTCCTAGTAAACCATGAGCTGATTTCACTTGAAGGTATCTCTGGACTGAGTACTTTTCAGGCACAGACCAGGAGAGTGAACTGAACTAAGTTGGACGGCTTATTAATGAGTTGGATGGCTTATTAATGACCCAAACAGGTTTGTTCAGTTTGTGGCCCTGTAAACCCCATTGAAAGGGACTGAAATCCTTTTAAACAGGGTTTGCAAAAGCTAGAAAAACAGCTGCTCAGCTGTTTCATGCTATCTTCTGCAGTCCTTTAAACTTCATGCTATCTTCTGCAGGACTTTAAACTTTAAAGGACTGCAGAAGACAGCCCAAAAAACAGTAGCCAACAGAAAGGGGGGGGATCTCCTGGAAGGGACTTCCCTCCCACCTTTCTGTTGGCTGTAATGAGCCCTGGCCAGCAGAAGGGGATGGGAGATTTCTGCTGGCTGCAGGGAGGAAGGAAAGATCTCAGATCTTCCTCCCTTCCATCCTGCTGGCCATGGGGAGCTGCCACCAGCAGAAAGGAGAGAGGGAAGATGTCCCGGGAAAAGACTTCACCCCTTCCATTTAAACCCTGCTTTCTGCAGAAAGCAGGACCATTTAAACCAAACAGCCAAACCCCTGTTTTCTGCTCTTTACAAAACACCACAAGCCACCATTAATTGCACCCAAGATTCATGGTAGTTTGTCCTGGTTCTTAAATTTGGGAAATTAAGTTTGCAGACCCTGAACAGGCCAAAATTTGTGATGCACTTAATCAGCCAATTTGTGCTTAGAAATCATAAAGTATACTTAAGTGATAGATGAGAAAAGGACATCGAGAAGAACAAGACATCCATCAAAACCAGTACTTTCTGAGTTATACTCCCAAATAATACAAGAAAAAAAAGAAGAGAGAGTTGAATTTTTGTTTCTTCCAATGTGGTATTTAAGTAATGCTCATTTAGAGTTATTACATTTCAAAACTTTTTCGTATCTGTGCTTTAAATTTTTCAGGCATGAACAAGATGACTTCCTGATCTCCAGAAGAAAAACTGTGTAGGCCTCTGAGGTCAAGAAAACAAAAAGTATAAAGAAAGCTGTTTCTTGGGAGAGCTACTATTAGCTGAGCTAATTAGCTACTTTTCAGATTTTCATTATATTCCAGTTCAGAAGAGCTGATACTTGACTTCAGAGTTCATCACCAGTCTTCAGCCTAATTAGTCTGGTACATATTTCCCCTCTGCCAGCAGACAATTGGCTTAATTCCATTTCTCTCCTCCATCAAATTGGATGATTCTTACTCCTGAAGACTCAGACTACCATCTACAGTGTTATTTTAAAAAAATCTGTGGAGCTTCTTAACCTATTGATATAGATCTTTACTTAGGGTAACCAGTGTCAAATGGGACCTGGAGTTCTCCCAGGATTACTGGTGGTGAAAAGTGAGATCAAATTGCTGCTCACATATGGCAATCCTGCGGGGCTTATAAAGCTAGAGACATTCAGAGCTGGTTTGCCATTGCTTGCCTCCGCGTAGCAACCCTAAACTTCCTTTGTGGTATCCCAACAAAGTATTAACTAGAGCCAACCCTGCTTAATTTCTGAGATCTGATGAGATCAGGCTAGCCTGGGCCATCCAGATTGGGGCTTGAGGATTACTACTGGTCTCTCAACTACAGAAACTAGTTTGCCTGGAAGAAATGGCAGATTTAGAGTGTGGACTCTACGGTATATCACAGACTTTGGGCCCTAGTATATCACCTAAGGCCCCAGTTCAGAACTTTATCTAATATACCACACTGGCTCACTTCTGCTATGGAGTATCACAGAGACTCTATTGTATACAGCAGCAAAGGGTGTGAAATTGACACCCAGCGCCGGGACAAACGGAGGCAGAACGCCGGCACAATGTGAGTGGGAAAAAGCCCTGAGACACTCTCTCTCTCTCTCTCTCTCTCTCTCTCTCTCTCTCTCTCTCTCACACACACACACACACACACTCTTTTTCTTCCTTTCTTGGAACATAACTGGACACCAGCCAGTAATACCAGCTCAAATATCCAGGAGCAAAGAGTTACAATGGCACGTATAACATATGCATACAGACACCAAGAAGTGATGTATGGTGCAAGAAAATATTGGCAAAAATGATATGAACTGGAAAATTTATTTTTTAAAATTTTGGTGGGAATATATGTCAGGAAGTGGAAGAGTTGGAGTACCGAACCATTGACTGGATGTGACCTCACAGGGTGTGGCATTACATCTCCTCTGTGCTTGTTCCCCATTCCAGACTCTGCCATTCCCAGGCACACCCTGCAAACCTTTAAAAAAATCCCAAACCCAAGGAGTAAATGTTATCTTCACTAAACATATTATCATAAACATAAAATCCTGTTGATTTTTTTTTTTAATCACAGTATATTTCCACACTGGGCAATACCAATCTGACATCTTTTATAAACCATTCATGTTTTCAAGCTATAAACAAAATAAATGTAATACTTTTTTTTTTCAAATATGATGTACTATTGTACATCTTTATTACTCTGTATAAAATAGTTGCCAGGTCATATAATCTGAGTTACCTGTTTCCCCAGCATATCAAGAATATCTTTAGCCGGATGAGTGTATGAACTGGAATTCCATATTAGTTTTATACTGTCACATACATTACCAAATATTACCTGCTAAATTAAACTTCCAGTTCTGCTTCTTACAGCACTCATGATGATCCCCAACTCTTTAATCAATACATAGAGGTTAGGCTGTCAGTCACCGAGCAGCTGTCTCCTTTCACTGCAAGATCTAAACTGTGTGCATAAGCACTGAAAACATTTAGGCCTGTTCTGCCAGGGGAGGTGGGGGGAGCCACATTGAAGCCATTCTTTTGCTCTCTGTGTTGCAGGCTGTAGTCCTAAGTAATTTTGGGAGTATGCTACACTGCGCACAGTGCAACTTGCTTTCAATAAAAAAAAACAGATGGGATAGGCCTGCATGGCAATCACTTGCTCAAAAGCATCCTTTTTTGATAACTGTACCAAGGCCTTTGTTTAAATACAATGTACGCTGAATACACACATTGCTTCATTAATGTACAATTAAACTTTTATAAGCATACATCCTATAAATGCAATCACTAAATAAATATTAGGAAATTAAGGCTGACAACCAATTAAGCATTTTGCCTGACTAATCAGTTAAAAGGCAGATGATTAATCAATTACTTAATTCAATTTAAATTAATGTGTGTATTACCTAAAACCTAAATATATCTCCCCTTTCACATATTAAAAGATGTGTGCAAGAACTAAAAATGTAATTTAAAAAACTATCAATCATGGTTAGAATGAAAAGCCATCTTTAATTTTTTTTTCTTTTTCATTACCCATTATAGTGACATACCAAAATAAAAATAGACTTGAGAAATGAATGGGTGTGCCTTGAATTCTCAGCTGCACTGGTTAAAATTGTTATTCATTGATTCACTGTTTTACAGTACCATACTAAGCAGAGTTACACTGTCCTAGATCCATTGATGTTAATGGGCTAGAAGGGTGTAACTCTGGTTAGGATGACACTGTTAGCTGATTAATCTATAAGCCAACATGGCTGAAGGTTGCAGCCCTATTAGGCATGTGTGAATTCCTCAAAACTCAAATTTGCACGCTGCCAAGATAATGTTCCTGATCTCCTAGTTACGAGACAGCAAGGTCCCTCTTGTACTCTGCCCCCTCCAATCTTGTTTGAATGAAAATGCACTCGACCTTTTTTTCAGAGCTAACCTTGGTACTGTGTTAATACGTGAATTGGCATTAACACTAGCTGTGTTTTCTGTTCAACCACAGTTGCAAACCTATTTCAGCTTCTGCTAGCATATTCTAGCTTGAAGCTCTTCATGGTTTAGGTTTCACATGAAGAGACTGACAGTGCAATCCTCTGCTGGTCTGCTTATCATCCTACTGACGTCTATTCAATGGAGTTATTTGCAGTAAAATGTTCTTAGAATTGCATTGTGGGAGTATTTTAGCTGGAGTGGGTAAATATATGTCAGTTCTACAGTTCAATCACCTTCAATAATCCTACACCAACACTTGCTGGATGGTAACTTTAATGTCAGAGTTCCTAATGTTCTCTCATTCAGTTCTGTGTACTGACCACAGTAAAAGGGCAGCAGTAAAATTCTCGTTTCCTTTCTAAAATTTATAGAGTGCAGCAGAATATATGCATGTTTTAATTGCAAACCATTTCACGACCATCGACTCAGCACAAGGGAAACAGGGCAAACAGAGTTGATTTGTGCCCCTATGTGCTCCAGGAGTACCCTGCACCCACTAGAAATGTGCTACATTTAAATTTTTCTCAATAATTTCAGGAATTAGCAGCTACCAGGAATAGAAGCAAAAGATATAGGTGCCATTATGCAAGCTGCGAGTTAACTAAAGTGTTGGTACTTCCTAAATTACCACCTCCAACAAAAGATAGCTAATTTCCTTTAATGTTTTTTTTCACTGCAATAATTTATATTAAGAGTTATGATCATTATACAAGCTGGTTTAGGTTTCCTAAACTTTAAAGCCTGTGTTGAGGTACTTTTTCAACATCAGTTATCTTAGAACTATAGTTTTGCACAATACAAAAGCATCTATTATTTATTTTTAAAAGCCCTGCTCACAAAAAAGTATTATCTACAAGTATAGCTATAAAAAGTACAGCTATAAACGCAACGTATTTTTAAATTGTGTAATACACAAAACCACAGCCAAGTTCACTTTATTTCACCAGTGATTACTAGGGCTGTACTGAATTTTTTAATGTATATATTGGTCTCCCCTCAAAATTAGTACAGTTATACAGCCAGAGAAATGACTAAATAACATTCACATCACTGAACATACATGTTGACTCCATGCTGCTTTAAGCATTCCTATTTCCTCAGCTACTTACTTGGTTCCTTTCTTTTACTGATTTGCCTTAGCCTAGCCATGACCTGGATAGACCAGGATAGCCCGAACTCATCAGATCTTGGAAGCTAAGCAGGTCTGGTCCTGGCTAGTATTTGGATGAGTCTATAGCCTCTGTAACCCCATTTTGGATTTCTGTTAGTTCCTGACTTCTAGTTGCCTGGGAGGATGGCTAGCAGGCCATCCCATAGAGAATGTTTTCATTCATACTCTTCCAAGTTCTTATCTAGAAAGCTGACTTGTTTCCCTCTGCCACTGGGTACCAGGTACAAGATATGGCTTGGCTTTTCTCTCAGCATTTAGGTGATGGTGATATTCTTGATAGGGGTGTGCATTGGGACCTACCCAATCTGGAAATATACCCAAAAAACACCTTATTGATATTTTTCAGGTATATTTCAGCATCCCAAACATATTCAAGATTTTTCAGGAGAACCAAACCAGCACCCCCCCAAAAAAAAATTTCCATATATATTTGGAAATTACTGGCAACCCCCAGAAAACAGCTGAGAGGTTGGAGCAACCTGCAAAACAGCTGAGGTGGGAAGGACAGAAAAACTCTCCCTGCAGGCTCAGCTGGGGCTCTCTTGGACAGTTTGGTTTAAACTGGATTGCCTAAGAGAGCCTCAGCTAAGCTGGTGGGAAGAGTTCTTCCCTTGGGATCAGCTGCTTTGTGGGCTCCTTTGGCCAGTTTGGTCTAAGATAGGCCTAGCTGTGCCTGCGGGAAGAGTTATCCCTGTGGGATCAGCTGCTATGAGAGCTATTTTGGCCTGTCCAACCTAAACCAGACTTCCCAAGAGAGCCCCAGCTGAGCTGATGGGAAGAGTTCTCACCATGGGATCAGATGCTTTGTGGGCTCTTTTGAGCAGTCTGTTTTAAAGGGACTGCCCAAAAGAGGCCCAGTTGAGCCTGCAAAAAGAGTTCTCCCCACGTGATTTGCTGCTTTGTGAGCTCTTTGGAGCAGTTTAGTTTAAAGGAACTGCCCCAAAAAGCCCCAGCTGAGCCACCTCTCAGCTGTTTTTTGCAGCTTTGCCACTGCTTTTTTCCCTCCATATTTTTCAGTTCAGGTCTATCGGTCCTGAAAATTCAGGATTTCTGGTATTGGGAGCCAGATTTTTTTCAGAAATCCTGAAATTTTTTTCAACTGAACTGCAGACAGGAAGGTCGGTAGCTCAGCAGTTTGAGACCTGGGTGCTGCGTGACGGAGTGAGCTCCCAGCTCTGGTCCCAGCTCCTGCCAACCTAGCAGTTTGAAAGCAAGAAATTGCAAGTACTGCTTGTTAGGACTTTTGTCCAATAATCAAGAAAATTCAGGGTAATGGATCTTGCTTTTCTGGAAAGAAGAGATTGCTTCTTTTAGTTTAAAAGAACTTTATTACTAAAGGAAAAAGGGAAACGGGATTAGCTACAAAATAAACAAAACATGCTTCCTAAGCAGCATTGTGCTGCATCTGCACACTAAGACATCCTACTAGAGAGTGAGAGTGAGATTACAATGGAGGATCTCTCCTTCTTCTTGACCCCTGAAAGGAAACACCTGATATCATTGACCAATTAGCAGAACAGTAAACCTCTAGTTTTCCCGGGCTTAGAATTAATTGGTCAGCCACCAGGTATCACTTCCAGGCTAACAAAGGTAAACAAACAAGTTGCACATGTTAACCCTATAATGACTAAAATTCTCAGGCCTTGTGTTACATACTCATTTTTCTAACACTGCTTACAAGTAACTAGGTACCACTTTGGTGGGAAGGTAACAGCATTTAGTGCACCTCAGCATTTAGTCATGCCAGCCACATGACCACAGTGAAGTCTTTGGACAGCACTGGCTCTTCGGCTTGGAAACAGAGATGAGCACCACCCCCTAGAGTCAAATTCAACTGGCTTTTGAGCAAGGGAAACCTTTACCTTTTTAGCCACCGATTAGGGTATAAGATGTTTAGTTTTAGCTATGTATCTCATCTTGGGTTCTGGCTAACTTTGCGGGTTGTGTGTGTGTGTTTGAGGGTCAGTGAATGGGAGCTTAGCCTGCAATTTCTGTAAGTTTGATGCTTTATTAAAATCTCCTTGTAAGCAAACCTGGATCTTGCATATGATATCATTTCCTTGGGATTTCTGCGAACTATGGAAATTCTGGCCACAACTCCAACAATGAGAGACCACGAAGGAATACCAGAGTTGTGATGTGGAGGCAGGCAATGGTAAACCACCTCTGAACATCTCTCACATTGAGAACCCTATGGGGGTTGCCATAAGTCAGCTGTGACTTGATGACAACAACATTTGCTCAAACTACCATTTCATTTCCACATGATTTTGCTTATAGGTGTGTATGATACCATCGCATCACATGCTGCCAAGGTAGTGACAAAATTGCCTGGCTTGCTACAGCAAATCAGATTAAACCATGATGAGAACAAATTAAAGACAATGATAGTGAAAATGAGGGGGAAGAATGGATGGGAAGGCAACAACATTGAAAAAGCACCAGCGTGTTTACAAGTAGTGTAATAATGGGAGGTGCTCACAAACCTAGTGATTGCAAATGTCCATTTTCTATAAGGAATGTCTGCATGTACCCTGTCAAGCCAAGTTAAACTGATCCAGGCTGCATCATGGTTCAGAAACAATTATTTCATGGTATCCATGAATTCTTGTGAGGAGGAGATGTCCTTACCATGTTCTATTTCAGGCATAATGTAGAAGGCCAATATATGCATGAACTCTAAAACTGTACTAATGATGGCTGCGTTGGTGTCATGTAAAAATAATATCACAATTTCTGTACAATAATTAGTTCAGGTATGTCAACCTATATTAAGTTTGTGGAGGGGGAAATATTCAGCTGCATCCACATTGGTTGTGTGTGGATTGGACCTAAATCAGATGAAGACAGCAAAACTGAATCACCCATTCCCATAAAATGTATGAAGAAGGCTATACTATGTTAGACCAAACATTAGCATTGTTTGGCATGCAGGAGCTAGCCGGTTGCCATACGGGAGGATCACAAAATGGACTAGATGGTGATGGCTTCTTCCAACTATTTTGTCCCCCAATTAGTTAATCAGATTTTGAAAGCTGTGTAGAAACAATACACAGTGCTCTTCTGTGTGATGGATCTCACCCGGATTTAATGAATGCACATAAAAGCATCCTAAGATTTTTTTAAAAAAAGATCGGAAGCATTAAACAAGATGTTAGGCTAGCAAGATAGCAGAAAATTGATTGTTTGTAATGAAACTAGTAGAGCTTGGCAGCACTGTTTGCTTAAGCTCTTTTCTTCTTTTGCTCTTTATCACTGCTCATTTGTTAAAGTCTGCCAGTATCAGAGGTTAATATTGTTAACAGTTTCTGCCTTTCAGATACCATGTAGAAACTCTTCCATGTACTAAAAACTTTTCTGTGAGCATTTTAAAAACCATCTTCTCCCCATCTCCTAGCTTCTATTTTATTGTCCATTTTGCCAGAAGCCTTTGGTCTAACACCACTCCAGTGGCACACAATTATTTCTAGCGTACAAAATGCTATATTAAACTAATCCTGCCGACTCTAATAACAACAGCTATATGAGGTTGCCATTGGATTATGACACAATATCCTGGTTGTTCAGTGAACATCAAAGTCAAAATCAGATATCCAAACCCAACACTTGGCTCCTAGCATCAGAAGTCCCCCCCGCCCAAAAAACACACAGGGAATTTGTACTTTGTCAAAATACCTTCTGTCTGAATAGACACTGATATAGGCCCTTTGATATAGGCCCATATTTTGATAGTGGCAACCTTAGATTAAAGGGTTGTTCTTACTGAATTTATATCCAGTTTGTACCACTCCATTGTGAAGGTGCTGATTCACATGGTTAGACTGGTGCCTCACAGCAAGAACAAACACACAAAACTCCCACACCTTCTTGCATGTTGACAATACTTAAGTAGCATACCGAAGCTCTGTTCTGTGGTCCAATCCCAGGAGACGTTAGATCATCAAGGATGTGGAGTATGTTTTTTGTGATAGCAAAGCACCTCTGGTTTAATTTAAAAAAAAACTATTACTTTACACATTTTATACATAGTTTCGAGTGCTTCTGTAGAATCATGGGGCTTTTTAAAACCCATAGATAGCCAAACTTCACATCTCCAAGTTTTTTGTCTCTAAGCCGCCACTTAGTTTGACATCGTGTAGCCATTTCAGTGAGGGACTCAAATAATACAAGGAATCAAAATTATTGCATGTTAAACAAAAACTACTTGGCATGATGAACTGATTAATTTGATTTCAGTATATTGGTTTAAAGTGGGCAATAAAGATCCTAGGCTATATTCACAAAAGGAAGGCTGACACTTTTTACTCTGATAGACGGGGGGGGGGGGGGGGAAGAGAAGGAAAATCAACAAGGCAGTTCCACCTCTTTGACCATCCTGTCACTGCTCTGACAAAGTATTCCTAGCCTTCACCCCCAGATGACTACAAATTAATTTTAGTGAGGGGGCACAAACCTCATTCAATCTACATTTTTTAAGTGACTGGTCAAAAGTTTTCCCGGGGGGAATTTTTAAGTTCTGATTTGCCCCAAAAGGGAACTCCTGAAGTAGACATAATGCCCATACATGGAACAGCCTGGAGTACAACTGTCAGTCTGTTTGGTCTTCAGCCTCAGCTGTTGACCCGTCTTTCAGGGAGAAAGAGATGTTAAGACACCATAAGCTAGCAACTGGATGTTTGATTGTACTACTGTTCAATATTATTTTGCCTGTCTATAGATCGTTCTCTCAGATTTGTGCTTTCTAGAATATATGTATAATCAACATAGCTTTAAAAACTTGATCTCTGGTTTTGGGGAGAAGCTTCTTGAAATAAACCTACCTACCGTTCTTAGTCACAATTGTACTAGGGAAATGGTGCTGAATGGACAGCTCATTCAGAGAAGTGGGGAGACAGACAGAAAGCACACACAAACATTTTAATTAGGGATTCATATGGGATGACCAAAAGCAGTGTGTGTGTGGGGGGGCGGTATATGGCTACTGACCTAATCCCAAATAAGTGCTTCTGGTAGTAGCAGACTATGAAGTTTATTATGAGGTTTAAAAAAGTAACAAGGAGTAAGTTTTAAGAACAGATTTTGCTCCAGGTACACTCAGTATGCAGAGCTGGGACCCCAAGAGTGTGGGGTGAGTGGGAGGTTGGGGAGGCAGGAGAGAGTCTATAACACCTGAAACTCCAAAAATGGCCATCCAAAAATACAGGTATTGCTCCCAAACATTTGTGATCCACCCCAAAAATATAAGCTTACCCTCACAGCTTTGTAAAACTGTACTCAAAACTAGTAAACATTATTCCATATAATTGTCCTAACCATGCTTAAATGACCAGGAAATAACAAGAACAATTTGTGTGGTATTTCTCTATAGTGGAATGCTCTGAAAGAACAATTCCTTGTGTGTGTGTGGGGGAACATTTGGCTCTTTCTTCCCTACTCCAGAAATCCATACTCCATTTAGTTTTGTCCAAATGTAATTCTAGAAACTTCCCCAGATGGTTAATCTTTATAGCAATACCTTTGATTGAAAAACTTCATTTATTGGTGTAGGTCCATTATAACTTTCTCAAAGGCCACATGAATAACTGCCAAGTCAGTCTGATACAGGTCTTACTTATTTTTAAGCAATCTTTTATTTCTTATAAATTATAGTTTTGGCCATCATTTTATATCTTTCTATTCACAGGGCAAAACATTAAATGGCCTTTTAAAACTGGAGAAACCAATACAATAGACAGACATACAGACAGCAAGATAGCGAAATCCCTATCTTAAGGGATCAGGGCAGGTTCCATATTCACTAAAAGAGACAAGAGCACCCTATGAATCCAGTGTAGACTGAGAGGCCCAGTCTTAGGTGGGTGGCTGCTTAAGCCTTCTGAGAACGGACCCCAGTGAAGCCTTGGGCCCCCATGTTTGCTCAGAGACACTGTCCCTATGAACTGACCCTTTGCTGATTGGACCCCATTTGGAGCCACAGCCCAATCACTGCTGTCCACAAGCAGTTGCCAAGGAGCCAGGGAAAGGCTCTCCACCCCACTCGCACTCCCAACACCTGCAAAAGCAGCACCAGGTGAATTCAGTGTTTTAGAAATTCTTCGTTTTCCATGAACTTTCTCAGACATTTCACCAGAGAAGGAAGAATTACCTTTCCTTTGAAGTTCACTTTGGATGAAAATACTGATAATCTAAGGGCATAGCTACACACTATCATTGCAGTACTTTACAGAGTTACTTCAGACTGAGCCCATTTACTTCAGTAGGCTTAGACTTAGACTGGAGATGCTATGTGCATGATTGAACTTCCAGTGTAGTTTCATGATAATCTTTCCCAAATTCAGCTATTTATTTTACATGTGTGTTGGAATGCATAGTAGTATTGCAAAATCCTTGTTTTTTAAGATTAGCAGAGATCATTCTGCACTACAGATGTTCTTGAGTCATACAGCGTGGAATTTCTACAGTAATTATTGTAGCATCTGTCACATTGGTGGAGGAGCACCTTTGTTTGAATGATCATTGCTGTGCACAGGCCGAGATTGTGCACATGAAGTGCCACTTCTGAACAATAAATAGGGTTCTAATATAATTCAGTAACAGGGATAAGCAAACAAATACACACACCCAGCTATGCTACGTACAAATTATCTGTCTTTATAAGGAAACATTACCTGTGGGCACTATTACCCAACTGAACTCCAGGAAGAAACTACACAGGGGCTGAGGACAGACTGGCAATCTGCCCCGCGAGAGCTCCGCTTGGGAAGCGGGGGAAGGGAGCCCGTTCAGACATCCGCAGCTGTCCCTTGGCTCCCTTCTGCACTTACACACTTTGAAGCTGGTTTCCTCTCGCTTTAGAAGGACACCGGGGGAAACCGGTGTCCGGAGGCCATCTGCCGCTTGCATCCCACTTCGGTGCAGTGTGAACCAGAAGAAGGCGGGATTCAAGCGGAGGCGGCAGTGTGAACGGGGCTGCTCCGCAACAGTCTGAACGCTCTGGTCCGGTATGCTAACGCAGGAGTCTGGCCACTGTGAATGGCCAGCACCGCAACACTTTTCCCCCGCAGCTTTTCCCTCCGGATTCCTCCCGCTCCAGATTGGCTGTCTGTCCTCAGCCATGGTCTATACGTGTCATTTCATCTTGGAGTTCAGTTGATTATCTTTAAGTGTACTGATTGCTCACATGACTGACTACCAGTTACCATTTCAAGAAGTCAGTTCCTGATCACACTTTCTCATATATTCATGGCACAAGAACTGGGATGATGTGGAACAATTACTGTTAACTTAGAATATCCTTTATCTCTCCCCCCCACCTCCAGATAAATCAAGACACCAGCTTTCTTCCCCAGCCTTCTACCCAGGATCAAAGACATTGAATAATAGACTGCTCTGTGACCTCTCCTTACAAGGAAGTACAACTACACCAGCACTTCACCTTTGCTAGCCAGTGGGATGACAATATTAATGGTACCATTAGTCAGGTCCTGCATATCAGTTGCCTCAAGGAAAAAAAAAAAGGTAATACTTAGTGGCTTCATAATTCAATGAGAGCAAAGCAAAACAAACAAACGAACAAAAAGAACAAAAGTGAGATCAAAGCAAATGGTCTATTGACAGAAAGAAGAGACCTGTACCTCGATAGGGATTGATTCTAATACAATGAAAGGTAACTGTGGCTGGGCTCATTAGGAATGGAAGGAATTATGAGCAACTATCTGTATTGCTTGTTCTGTGAGACAATTTTTGGAGGACCCGTCTATCTGGTTAAATGGGATCTCTGATTCATAATACAACTGGTCAGGGGAAAGGCTCTTAAACAAAAAGGAGAGGCACAAGTATCTAATTCAGTCCCTTGCAACAAACCATGAAAGAGCCAGTTTGGTGTAGTGGTTAAGTGTGCAGACTCTAATCTGGGAGACCTGGGTTTGATTCCCCACTCCTTCACTTGCACCTGCTGGATGACCTTGGGCAAGCCATAGTTCTGGCACAGCTTAGTTCTTGAAAAAGAGCAGTTTCTGTCAGAGCTCTCTCAGCCCCACCTACATCACAGGGTGTCTGTTGTGAGGAGGGGAAGGGAATGGAGTTTGTAAGCCGCTCTGAGACTCCTTCAGGTAGTGAAGGGTGGGGTATAAAGCCAATCTCCTCCTCCTCCTCCTCCTCCTCCTCCTCCTCCTCTTCTTTTCTGTGTAATGTCTACCCATTCCCTCTCTGTGTTGCTGTCATGAAAGCAGCAAGGACTGCATGAGTTCCCACTATTTACTTTCATGCTGATAGACCAAGATGGGTAGCCATGTTAGTCTGTCTGTAGCCACAGAAAAGAGCAGTAGCACCTTAAAGACTAACAAAATATGTGTCAGGGTATGAGCTTTCATGCTGACTTTTTCAGACACAGCCAGATACAGTCTAGCGCTGTTGGCAAAAGAACTGGAAGCGCCGGAAGAGCAGGAGCCGACTTTGAAAGATTTAAGATATTGGCTACTCTGTGTAGGAAAATTTACAGGCACTGGTGACAGGCTTAAAAATAGAACTACTTCTCTGAGTGTCCTGGCTTTGAAGAAGATTTGACATTTGAAATGGGTGAAAATCTAGATGCTTGTTAGCTGTTGATGCTAAAAGGATCTTCAATAATTTCTTGTTGTGGACAATTCTGATGTGAATTACTGGCCGTTGATGCTGAAAGGATCTTCAATGATTTCTTGTTGTGGACAATTCAGATGTGTAATGCATGTTAATTGGTACTGTAACATTGTACACAGTTGTATGGATCATGTAACTTTGTGATTGAGTTTGCAACTGATTAAATAACTTTGTGATTTACTGTATGTTAATAAGCATTAGAGACAAAATTCTTGTTAATCATTTTATTCCATTAGAATTATTTAGATGTTGTTTGACACAGTGTTTTGTGGTCCTTATACATACTCATTCATTCACCGTGGTCCCACCATTTGTATATTTACTCTATAAGTGGGTTGAACTGAGGAAGGCCTTTGCCAGACCTCCTGTGTTACGTCCTCCAGACCCTCCAGTACAGGGAATTCCACCATGCCTGGGGAATCAGAATACAGCTGGCTCAGGCTTTTATCCCTTGGCTTGTGTTCTGACATAGTTATCTCAGTCTCCAAAGACTGTGCCATGCATGTCATCTATTCACTATACATCTTCAAGTCCTCTGTGGGTGACACCAAGGATGGGTCTACTAGTGACTCTGGGCTCAGACCTGATGGGGATCCATTGAATTTGACCACCGCATCCCTTTCTCTCCTGTTGGTACCAGGGGAAGGAGGTCATCAGGACATTGTAGATAAAGGTACATATGGATACAGTCAATGTGGGTAGGCATACTCACTCGGATCCACTGACCAATCAAAAGTGTCATCCCACTCCTCCACATATCTTGGCAACATTCTGTAGGAGACTGATGCTGAGACTATGGAACCATCTGCTCAGATTCCAGTCCCAATGGATCCTGGCCTGTTGGCAATTCCACTTCAATCTTTCCTTTGGATATTGAGAAAAGAGGAGACCTCAGGTTTGGAGGTGTTCCGGGTTTATCCTGTGGAATAGGCATCAGCTCCGGAGTTTGCACAGAGGTCTGATGCTGGGGTGTGGACAACTTCTCCTTCCCCTTGGACTTAGCTTTTTTAGCAGATGGTTCAGATCATCTGTGGTGAGCATGAGTGGATCTGCTGAGATTTGGGACTGGGGCAGATGTTGAATCTGACATAGCGGTCATGGATGACTTTTCCATAGCTGATTTGGAAGGGGGGGTCCAAGGCTCTCAGTGCCTTTTCCCACAATGCTGCCTTTAACTCTGGCTTCAGGGTTGAAGTTTAGGCAGAACTTACCTGGGGATATGTTGTGCTTCTCTCTCATGCTCATCTGTCTGAGTCATTTTGGCACTACAGAGAGTGTGTTTCTCCAACAAAGCCTTCTGACCATGATGGCACTCAAACACAGACCAAACAACGCTGAAAATCTTCACCTCCTTGAAGCTACAGAGACTCCAAGAAAACCAACCTACTCCTTTGGCAGCAAAAGAGGAACTGAGGGTGGGGGTGCTGCTTCTGGCTCCAGCACACAGCGCCCCCGGGAAGCTCTTAGCTTAAAAAACCTACCAGTTGTCAGGCCTGCTCATGTGCAGTCCTCATTTGGCACTGCACAGAAGATCAATGAAGAACTAGTTATTCATCTTTGACTTCCTGTCAGATGAGGCCATAATCCATAAGTGCTAGAACTGAAAGAAGACATTTGTTGTTTTCCTCTCCTTGTTTACTTTTTATGCTTTGATCTCTCTTTTAAAGAACTTATGTTAAAAACAAAGCCAGTAATGGCTATAGACATTATTTTAAGATTCAGCAACTTTAAAGGTCTAGATTAAAATCTAGAGGGCTCTCTGAGGAATACCAGCTGGTCTTGAGTTTGGTATATGGGGTGAGAAGGTGGCTATGGCCATGTCATTTGTCAGCAGCAATATTTGGAAAGGGGCCATGGTGGGGTTGGCCCCTCTGTCCCTCTTTTATGTGGCCCATAGAAAACCAGTTGCAGATACAGGTTGGGTACAAATAACTACTAAGTAATAGTGGTAGAATTACAAGGTATTGGAATTCTGGTAATTTTCAAACCTCCATAGTGGAAAGAATCCCCTGCAATGTATCCACATGTCATGGGGTATGAGATCAGTCAGTTATGAATGGTTAGATCAGGATATACTTACACAAGAGGTGGACTATCATATGACCATGTCTAGGCTCCAAACAATAACTTGATTTTCCAACATGACTGTCCATAGTTGTTTTTATTACATTTTTATCCTGCTCACTCTCCAGAAGTTTAAAACACTATGCACAATTTTTTCATCCATTTTATTCTCACATAAACTCTGGAAGGTGGGTTAGACTGAGAAAGGAGGACTGACTGAAGGTCATTCAGTGAGCTTTTTGTGACAAGCAGGGATTTGAACCTGGGTTTCTACTGACCTAATCCAACACTGGAATCTCTATACTTTAAAGTACTTGACCAAGCTGCTTGACAGAAAAGAGGAAGCACTGCATTCTGTGGAAATGAGATATTAGTAAGTAATGTTGAAGAACTATTAGTTTATATACACTGAAGAAATATGATAAAGCTTTTCATCAAGTTTTAGTTGCATATTTGAGTAATCTTTTTTCTGTTTTAGAAATGAATAGTAGAAACTGATTTGATCTTTTTACGGTTGTATTTTTCATTCATGGAATAACAGCCTAGAGCTTACATGAAGCTTCTTTCATGTATTATAAATAAAAATAAATAATACATAATGAAAAATAATAACTAACGAGGCACTTGCTGTCTCTTCATTCCTGTGTCACAGAGTAAGTATTAAAGAAAAGTATCAGAAAGCCTGCTACAAACCAATGATTCCAATATTCCCTTCCACAATAACTGAAATTTAACACCAACGATCCTTTAAATGTTCATCATATAAAGAAGTCAGGCTTCAAAATAAATCTTTCTATGAATGCTAAGTTGAAGCAATACAATTCTTTGGAAGTAACAGGTGATAATGGATGCAACACTTGGAACATCACTTTGCCTCAATTTATACTGAAATAAATGAGGGATGATTATACTAAACTAACAGTTAAGGATTATATTAACCTTGACTAATATAGAGAAGTATATAGAAATATCTATATACTCAGCAAGTTGGTTTCTATCTTCAACCATGGTTCTTACTATTGCATTAGAAACTGCTTCTGTCTTCAACCTATAGGGCATTTCTGGAACAGAAATAAGTTCCTAAATGTTAATAAGGTGCAACATTAATTATAGAAGTAGTTCACTGGACTATTGAAAGTCATCCTTGTGCTATGCTGAACATGGGCCTGAACATGGGTCATCCCTCACCCGTCTCTCATTTTCTGTCACAGCTCTTGGTGGATGGAGGGAGAAAAATAGTCTAACAAAATTGCTATTGGTCAGCTGCATGAGGGTACGATATCATGCCCAAGGGAAACCTGGACATGATTTGAGTCCACTCTAGGACTAATTGGAAATTCCATGTTTTTACCTAGAGTTTCTGTCAATTTCTAGAGACATGGGATGTCACTTCCGGATATTCCCTGGAATTGACATCATGATGTCAAACAAGTGTGCCCCTCCCATGTCCCGTTCCCCCAGATTCCCACCAGTTGCCACGCAATGCCCTGGCAACACTAGCTGAAGTCTACTCCCAGCTCCTCTTAAATTGGCGATGACACAGAGGCAGTTGCAACACAGTTACTACAGAAAATCCATAATCAGCACAAGAAGTAGTAGGTACAGGTCTGAGCCCAGTTGCTCAGACCAGTAAGCAAGACATATCCAGAAGCAATTAATGAGGCCAGGAAACAATTCCTCACCTTGTTTGCCATACTGCAGCTGGACAGGCAAGCTTCCTTGTGGTACTTCTTTAAGTCCAATATTGCTGAACCTTTCCAAGAACCAGCTATTCAGCCTTGGAATTCAAAACACTGTATGCTACTACTGGTCCAACTGAGAACACATCACAGGCTCTGTGTAACACAGTATCTAATTAAAATATACAAAACTTGTAGGGATTTTTTTTAACCAATTACTTTGGGGGGGTTGTAAGTCCCCCCCATCCACCAAAAACTGGATGAACAGCTATAATAATATTAAGAATTACGACCTGAAGCAGTTTCAGAAGTTCAACAGCATAATTTAAGAGAAAAAGCTCCAGGTACTAAGGTGATGCATTATTGCAACTATCTTTTAGCATTTATGTTTCAGAACAGCTGTGCCTGGAGCATTCCCACCCAAGAGGTATAAAGGAGGCATACTGATTACAGTACCAATAATTAATTACCCTTCCCCGCCCCACCCCTGGCAATCCTTGAAAGGCATAAATGCCATTGAACCATCATTTTCCTGATGACCTCCTTGAACAGTAAACAGAGAACATGGGACCTGCAATATTACTAGTCTCTATTACTATTGCTATCAATCCAAACTTGCAAATAAGTGATTGAGACACTAAATATCCCATCTCCACAGGTTTGCTGCTTTTACTTCTCATAAAATATACTTTGGTAGTCATGACAGCACTGGTATTTCAAGTTGTGTTCATGGATAGCTCCTCCTGAGAGCCTCATGCTGAAATTTAGTTTAAGATTCCAAATAGTTAGGAGAATAACAATGCAATATTGTGAAGACAACTTTTTTTCATTGTTCAGGATTGGGAGGACCTGAAATTTCACACTCCCACTGGAATCAATGGAGCTTGTGTGCTTCAAACACCTTGCCAACAAGAGTAATACTTACAGTGAATTCTAGCAGCCTACTGAAAAACGCCATTCTTGAAAGATTTACGATAATTCAGGGAAACCGTTTAACTGAAAATCAGAACTCTTACTGGATCATTGATTGTGCACAAGTCTACATCATTATTGTTTTTGACAAGCCTGGCCTGAGTGTTCTTATTGAGTTTGTGATGCAGCTCAATAATTCTACATTATTGTGCCAAACTGCTTACATATATAATAGCCATGTTAAACACTTCTTTTAAAAAGCCTCAAGTAACTCTGTGGGGAAACTTGTATTTGTCTAGGCAGGTAATATTCAATCTCTGCAAAACATGTTTTAAAAATATGTTTCTTATTTTTTTACAAATTGACAGTTTTATGTACGTTCATATCGTTTTGATGGTCATGAAATGAATTCTTTGATATGGAACAAGTTCGTCATATGTTTCGGCATACGGTTAAGACCCAAACTAAGCTAAATCAGTCTGCTGCTGTCTTTGATCCAAAGATCCAAGGTGTCCTGAGCATGATCGGAAAGCTCAATAAGGGTGGTGCTTCAGTCACCTCCTATATATCCATCACCCAAGGTCTCCCTAAGGAGCATATCATGTAAGCTGCTGGAGAATTCAATTTTCTCCCCAAGCAACAGCACAACTGGCATATCTTGGATAGAGCCAGTTTGGTGTAGTGGTTAAGTGTGCGGACTCTAATCTGGGAGAACTGGGTTTGATTCCCCACTCCTCCACTTGCACCTGGCTGGATGACCTTGGGCAAGCCATAGCTCTGTACCAGCTGTTCCCTCAAGGACAGCTTGGGAAATAGTTCTCTCAGCCCCACCTACCTCACAGGGTGTCTGTTGTGGGGAGGGGAAGGGAAAGGAGTTTGTAAGCCGCTCTGAGACTCCAAGTGAGTGACGGGCGGGGTATAAATCTAATCTCTTCTCTTCTTCTTCTTCTAGAGACTAGGATCTGAGAGACCCAGGTTCAAATTCCCACTTTGCCATGGAAGCTTGCTGGGTGACCTTGGGCCAGTCACACATTCTTAGGCTGAGGACAGACTGGCAATCTGCCCCGGGATAGGTCTGCATGGGAAGCGGGGGAAGGGAGCCTGTTCAGACATGCGCAGCTGTCCCTTGGCTCCCTTCCGCACTTACCTGTTTTGAAGCCGGTTTTCTTGCGCTTTAGAAGGACACCGGGAGAAACTGGTGTCCGGAGGCCGTTTTGCGCTTGTCTCCCGCTTCCAGGCAGTGTGAACCGGAAGAAGGCGGGAGGCAAGCGGAGGCGGCAGTGTGAACACAGCGTTTTGCCAGTTTGCGCATGAGCGCTCATGCGCACATGAGCGCATGCGCACATGCGCAAATTGCTGAAACAGCCCTATCACAAGCTGCGGAGGCCGGCCCACCTGGGGCCACTCCGCAGCAGTCTGAATGCTCCATAACGGCATCCTTGCGCAATACCCTGGCCAGCCAGCCAGCCCTGGGGGATTTTCCCCCCGCAGCTTTTGCCTCCGGATTCATCCCACTCCAGATTGCCAGTCTGTCCTCAGCTTTAGCCTAACCTACTGCACAGTGTTCTTGTGAGGGAAAGAAATGAAGGTGAGGAGAATGATGTAAGCCACTCTCAGTCCCCAGTGGGGAGAAAAGTGGGGTATAAATAAAATAAATATAAATACAATAAATTACATAAATCTTGTTACTAAAGTTTGGGGATTTTTTTTTACTTCACAAAAGCCTAGAATCTCAGTTAGACAATGACTACACAAGGCACTCTCTACCACTTAAAAGACAGTTTAAAAACAAGCAAGAACAATGGTTTCAAGGCAATTAGTGTCTGACAAACTTGGTCCTGTTTTGAAACCACTATTTTTACTTCTAGTTACAGTGTGAGGCTGGAGGTTACAATTTATTTATTTATTTATTTATTTCTCGAGATTTATATCCCGCCCTCCCCGCCATACGGCGGGCTCAGGGCAGCTAACAACAAAGCCAAACAGTAACACATACAATATCTTTAAAACATTAAAACATATAAAACAAATAAGCATCATGCAGATGGCGTATCTTCACTTTGGTATATCAGAGCAGCACCCAGATGTAACCCTTGTCTGCGGTCACACAGACTGGTGGATAGAATCAGGCCAGGGCCAAAGATTTAAATATTAGGCGGCCCCTACTTAAAAGCCTGGTTGGCATGGTTTTTTAGATATTAAATTCTGTAGATAAACTAGAAGAATCTGTGAGTGATCAATATCTAAAGCTGGAACTAAATAGTACAGATATTCTGTAACATGCATATCTCCTAGATGGAATAGTGACAACTAATATCATAATGGGTTGCTGTGTTAGTCTGTCTGCAGCAATAAAAAAGAGCAAGAGTCCAGTAGCACCTTAAAGAGTAACAAAAATTGTGGCAGGGTATGAGCTGCATAGACTGATGCAGGACCAGACCAGTAAGGAGGCGAAATGGAGCGCTCAAACTGTGGGGCAGCCCCTGGCAGTGCATGGCTTTGGTCTGTTTTGCCAACCTGCGCATATGCGCATGGACACAGCAGCTGGATCAGTGGGTTCACATGACCGGTGCCGCTTGATGTGCAGCTTATTTGCATCTACACTGCCAGGAAGCGAGATGAACGTGCACCCAGACAGCTTGATACCGGTTTCCCCAGGCACCTTTTAAAAACGCAATGAAAGTGCTTCATTGTGAGTGTCGCACAGCAACACTGGGCAGCTGCAGATGTCTGAATGGGCTCTCTTCATCCGCTTGAAAAGCGGACCTATATAGGGCCAAACTACCAGTCTGTCCTCAGCCTTTGTATTCACACAAACACCAGATAATTTGGTGCCAGCAAGTTAGTGTTTCTGATATTTAACAAGATCTTTTAAACTTTAAGGAGAGAGACTTTTTTCCAGTTTCTGTTTAAACATGCAAGCATAGGTTTCTGAGTTTCACTGACACATAAAGTTTAGAAGGCAGGAACACACAACTAAGTTCTCAAAAATCCTTCTTTATACACAGACCAGAGGTTACTCCTCTTTTCTAGAAGCCATTTCCCTTCTTAACTGGGTAGGGATCACTTCTCTTTACTAGAAGCTATTCCTTTTTTTGTCTTGAATGAGGATCCTTCCTAATCCACTCACTCTCTTAGCTTTCTTCCCAGTTCAGTCAGTACTTAACGGTCTCTTCTACCACTGTCAGTTCCCAACTGTCATTCCTTAACTGACTCTCTCTACAGAATTCTGTTAAAACAGCCTGTCACTAAAAGGTTCTCAGACTCTGTTAGGCATTATCTTTGAGAATCTGTTAGTTTTATAGGAGCTCCCCCCCTCTCCCAAGTACTTCCCTAAATCTCCCAATTTTTTCACTGGAAAATTGAGCAAGTCCTCAGACTTTTTCATATTATGCATCTGGATTGAGCAAAATACTTTCTAAAACAAGATTTTTTTATTGCCCAAACACAGAAAATATTTCCTATTCTTTCACTGGTCCCCCAAATTTCCCATTTTTTCCATCACAAAAACTAAAAAAAATTTAAGACTTTTTTATGCTACACATTTCAAGCATGAAAAAATGTGCCTTAAGAAACATTTCACTCATTCTAAAAGAAAGCTAGCCTGATCTCAGAAACTAAGCAGGGTTAGCCTGAGGTCAAACTTGAATGGGAGACCACCTAGGAAGTCCAGGGTTGCTATGCAGAGGCAGAAAAAGGCATTCCAGCTCGGGGTGTTTTTTGCCTTGAAAACCCTATGAGGTTGCCACAAGATGGTTGTGAGCTGATGAAAATTTACACAAACACACAAAAGAAAAAATACCTCATAGGGGTCCCCTCCCCAGGTTTTCACATCTCTAAGTCCAATTATTTCCTATAGCATCCTGCTTCATGTATTGGAAGGGCTTAGACTCAGTGGTAGAACATCCACTTTTCATGATGAAGATCCCAGGTTTAAAACCTAACATTTCCACTTAAAATGATCAGGTAGTAGAGGCCTCTACCTGAGACAAAGAAAAGCCACTGCCAGTACACAGTACTGACCTTTGTAGACCAATGGGCTGACTCAGTATAAGGCAGCTTCATGTGTGTGTTCAGATCTCATAATACTCCAGCTCTCAAAAACGTTTGAGGTATTTCAACTACACTCTTCTACCACAAGAACCCAAACTCCAGCAACCAAGAAGTTCTATGTAATATTCTTTTTGTGGCAGCATACTTCATTAAAATAGTTCTCTCATTTATTTTACAGTATGTTGTCCCTGACTATTCTGTATTTTAAAGGCTACTTTACTATATTTGCAGTCCATGTGAATATGAAAAATGAGGTTTGCAAAGGCAATAGGTTTGACAACTGCACATGCATAGCTAGTAAAAGAAGCTAAAATGACCAATCATCTTTATGAAGAGGAAATTAGAATGGAGGCGGAACTGATGTACCCACTACTCTGGATTTTAATTGGAAGGGATTTATGCTTCTTTTACCATGACATGGCTGCATAGCCACAGCTGTTGGAATGAGCTGGGGAACTGCATGCCTAGAACACATTTGCATAGGAGGCTGGAGTTGGTTCCCAGTTCCTTACTCATTCTTTATTAGTGAATTCAACCAAAAATACTGAGGAGAGTTTGAAAGCTCTGAACCCCCAAATAAGGTCTGGACCACCATAAATCATACACCCCACATTCAGGGGACTCTGCCCTCTGAGGCAACATATGCTGATTCCGGGTTCAAAGCCTACGTCTTGTGCCAGCTGCTCCAAAGTGGGGTACCCTAGGACAATCGCACAGGCGCACACTGGGGCCAGTCTGCACCCCAAAACAATCATTGGACCACCCCAATTGACACATCCCCACACTCTGGACACTGTGCCCTGCAAGAGGACATACAGTGGTGCCTGGACCAAACACTGGTTCTGGCTCCACAAACTTCTATTTGGAGTGAAGATAAATAAGGAACTGGAATAGCTGTGTGCCCTCTGCACCCTAAAATAAGGTTAGGACCACCAAACATCATACTACCCTACATTCAGGGGACTCTGCCCTCCAAGAGGACATCTGCTGTTTCCTGGTCCAAAGCCCAGTTCATGTGCCAGTTGCTCCAAAGTGAGGTGCCCCCTGGAGAATCTCACATGCATACTGGGGCCAGGCTGCACTCCAAAACACTCATTGGACCACCCCAAATGGCACATTCCCACACTCTGGACACTGTCCCCAGCAAGGAGACACAAAGTACATTTTAATAAGGAACTGGACAGACTCTGGACACTGCCCCCTGCAGAAAGACGTACAGTGGTGCCAGCCCAAACACTGGTTCTGGTACCGTGAGCCTCTGGTACCATGAGCCTTGGGGTTGACACCAAGAAGTCAGTATCACAGACTGATTTCACACAAGCGCTGCCCCAGTGCTGGGTCCTCCATTTGCCCCGATTGCAGCCTCAATTTCACACTATTTGCCACAGGGCACATTTTGACCTGGGGCTTCACAAGATTTCCTCTGTGGCTTCAGTGATCCTAAAAAAAAACGGGATCACTGAAGCCATGGAGGAAATCGCATGAAGCTCTGGGTCAAAATGTGCCCTGTGGCAAATAATGTGAAACTGAAGCTGCAATCAGGGCAAATGGAGGACTTGACGCTGGGGCAGCGCTGGGGTAGCGCTTGTGGGAAATCGGTCACAAAGAACTTTTGAATAAGGAACAGAAGAAGAGGAGGAGATTGGATTTATACCCCCCCTTCACTACCCAAAGGAGTGGCTTACAAACTCCTTTCCCTTTCCCTCCCCACAACAGACACCCTGTGAGGTAGGTGGGGCTGAGAGAGCTCTGACAGAAACTGCCCTTTTTCAAGAACAGCTGTGCCAGAACTATGGCTTGCCCAAGGTCGTCTAGCAGGTGCAAGTAAAGGAGTGGGGAATCAAACCCGGCTCTCCCAGGTTAGAGTCTGCGCACCTGACCACTACACCAAAACTGGAATAGCATGTCCTCTTGAAGGGCAGAATCCCCTGAATGTGGGGTCCAAACTTTATTTTGGAGTGCAGAGGGCATGCAGTCATTTGAGTTCCTTATTCAAACCTTCTTTGTAATGCAGGCTTCTTGGGGGGCTACCCAAATAGATTCTCATGGTGCCAGAACCAGTGCTTAGACTGGGCACTACTGTATATCTTCTTGCAGGGGACAGTCTCCAGAGTGTGGGGACGTGTCATTTGGGGTGACCCATAGATTGTTTTGGGGTGCAGCCTGGCCCCAGTGTCTGTGTGATTGTTTTGGGGGCAGCCAACTTTGGAGCAGCTGGCACAAGAAGTCATCTTGGACCAAGAGACAGCATAGTTCATCTCAGAGGGCAGAGTCCCTGAACATGGAGGGGTATGATGCGTGGTGGTCCAAATCCTATTTTGGGGGTGCAGAGCCTAAATATTGTTTTGGGGTGCAGCCTGGCTTCAGTGTCTGCCTGTGCAATTTTCCTGGGGGTGCCCCACTTTGGAACAGCTGGCACACGAAGTGGCCTCTGGACTAGGAAACGGTATACTTGTTCTCAAAGGGGAGATTCCCCAGAATGTTGTGGTTGAATGATTTATGGTGGTTGAAACCTTATTTTGGGGTTCAGAGCTTTCATATTGCCCTCAGTATTTGTGCTTCGATTGATGAATGAGTGGTGAATAAAGAATAAATAAGGAACTGGGAACCAACTTCAGCCTCCTCATTTGCATGAACCACAGATGTTACTCTTTATTGATGTAAGCCAATTTGGGAAATGATTGTTGGAAAACTGAGATATTCAGATAACCAGCAAATAACTGTATAGCTAACTAGGCATATGTGTGCAAAAGCTTGCTTCCATGCATATATAATCCATAGCTGGATTACAGCATTTACAATTCAGGAATTTTACAATGCGATCCTTTGCTGAGCTACTCCAGTCTAAATATATTGACATTAATGGGCTTAGACTGGAGAAACTGCAAAGGGATTCACACTTAGTGTTAAGGCTGACACAATACCAAGCAAAACATTTCACACCATCCGTCTTATGAAAGGTATTAATCTAGCTTTGACATTTAGCAGTCAAATTAAAAATAATATAAATATAATGGAACAGCTTATGACCTGATCATGGTATCATATATAACCTGATGTTTTTCAGCTGAACATTTTTGAACCAATACATGTCAAACTCTTTTCCCTCTCTATTTTTTAATAGCTACTTCAGAAAAGCAAATACACGTCTTTGAATAATTATAGAGATTGCACTCCATTGTTTAGCTATAACAGCAATTAGTGTGGCCAGTATAAAAAGAGGCATTAAGTTGGGGAAAAAAATTATTACTCATTCTATAAAGTGTTCTTTTCTCTAAGTGTGTGAACTGGAAAATCATGACTCAGCACCTACTTTTATCCATTGGCTAACCCCAAGGGCCTTTCTACTGGCAAACTGGCTTTTATCAGCAGCATTATTATTCTGAATTAGCATATGCCCTGAGCTAAACTCCCCATATTGAGCAATGCTGACCTACAACAACCTTTACTCTAGTAGTGCCTGCACATTAGTGAGCTCAGAGGCACTGGTGCTGCTGCAGCAACATTTCCATGGCTATAACATAACTGCAGATTTCCTCAGTCAGTAGAAACACAGTACCATGCAGAAAGTACATATTATTATACCACCAAGAGTAGCAGTTCTGCATCCTCTCCCCACCATAATACTCACTGATAGAAATTCTTCATAAAAACCTTGCAGGTCTGTCCATTCCAACATTAAGCAGTCAATGAAGCCGATGAAATGGGGGTAGCAATTAATGTTGCATTATGATATGTTATGTATTTGACGGCAGCAACGTGCCAGCTTTAATGTCTAATTCTAGTAACCAGGCATGGCGTGGCAATCAGCAGGAGACTGGAGGGACTGTGACATGGGAGGACTGTTGGTTGGTTAGCCCAGTCACATCTTGGTGGTTGCCAGACCAGGCCTGTATGCAGGATGGGGAACCTGTAAAGACCTCTGGGGGCACCTTACTTTCCCCTGTATTCCCCTCCCCATATCTTTCTTCCTCCTGGAAACCCTCACCTTTCCCTGTTTCCTTCTCCCCATCCCACTTACAAAACAACCTGCCTTATATCCAGGCTTGTAGCCAAGATTTTATGGCTTGTGGGGCAAAAAAAAAAAATCTGGTGGGGCTGGTGGGGCTGGAAGAGTGTGGGGAAGACAGGCAGGGCTTCTTGCAGACTTATCAGGATGTGGGTGAATCACTCTTCTGCTTTTTTAAAATAATTTTATTAGGAAGTGTAAACGTTAGGGATTACAGTCTTACAAGTAAACTTCTCTGTACATTTTGGTAAAACACAGAATTAACATATAGCAATGAAATCTTAGGAACTTCAACATATACTTTAGATTTGTCTAGGCTGTAATCATTGTACAGTTTGGGTAGATATAATCTACCAAGGATCTAGCAAGGCATCATGTTATGTTTTCCATTGCAAAAAAGGACCCCATTTATTGGATATATATAGATTTTTGACTTGTAACTCTGTGTGTTGTCATATCGTCTGACATATCGTTTTTTTCTATGATGTAATAGTTCCACAGTTTGGTGTATCACAGGTGAATTGTAGGGGCTTGTTTTCTTTCTATTTTAGGGCTATGATGTTTTTCGCTACTGTGATCATAGTCATGATAAGATCTTTGGTGCTCTTGTGAATTTTTATAGTTTCCCAAAGATTTAAAAGAATTACTTCTGGCCTTAGCGGTAGTGTGACTCTTGTTATCTTTGTGATTTCTGATATTATTTGTTCCCAGTATGACTGGATTATTTTGCATGTCCACCAGTTGTGGAAGAAAGTCCCTATTTGACCGCACTGTTTCCAACAATTGGGAGAAGTTGCAGGCGCACAGTGGGATAGTCTGGCTGGGGTTAGATACCATCTCAAGGCAACTTTTATAGGTTTGTAGTTGTATTGATGTCACTTTTGAGGTATTCCAAATTTTATGCCATTGATCTTGCAAAAGTTCTTTCCCTAGATCTTTATGCCAAGCGTCTTGTTAAGGCTGGTTTTTTAGTTGTTCAGATTTCAATAAGATTTTATATAGTTTTGAAATCAGTCCCTTATACGAGGTGTCATCATGGTACATTAATTTTTCAAAGTCAGTTAGGCCAATTCTGATAAGATAGTTGGATATTTATTAAATTATTTAGCTGCATGTATTCAAACCAAGGTAAGGTGATGTTACATTTGCCTTCTAATTTTGACTTTTCAAGTAAGCGGCCCTTTGACATTATATCGATAAAGTGGTTGGTTTTCGCTTGTTTCCAGTGTGGGAAGGAAGATTTGCTCATTCCCGGCTCGAACCAGTTTTGGCCTGTGTATGATGGATGTTGGTGGAGCTAAGTGTTTAATGTTCCCATTCCAGACCTTTTGAGTTGCTCCTAGAAAGAGGTTTAGATGTGATGATGTGTAGTGTTTTTTAGGTCCGTGCCATAAGATTTCCCAGAATGTATATGGAGACAGGTGATTTTCTTCTATGATTTTCCATTCTGCCATATAGGATTTGCTGTATTGCTTAACCATATTGGTCAGTATTATAGCATTATAATAGCAGCTGATATCTGGAAATGCTAGGCCTCCTTCTCTTTTGGGCTTTTTTAATGAGTTGAATCCTATACGTGGTCTCTTTTGATGCCAAATAAATGTGATGATTTTTTAAACATTTCTGGAGGCACATGGATTGGTATTGCCCTGACATAAAATAGAAGCTTTGGTAGGATAATAGATTTAATTAGATTTACACGTTCTAGAAGGGTAAGATTTGATTTGTCCCATTTAGTCATTATATCTTTAATTTTAGGTGATATTGTCCCATGGTTAGATTTCATCATCAGATATTTCAGGCTTAGAGGGATATCAATTCCTAAGTATCTCCAACATTTCTTTACTCGTTGGTATTTACTTTTAATTACTCGCCCTCATTGAATTGAGATGTTGATAGGGTATAGGAGTGACTTGGTGTAATTTATCCTGAGACCCAAAACAAGGCTGAAATCCTCAAGATGGCATGTTATTATTGACAGGGTGGAGGTGAGATCAGTTAGGTATAGCACCATATCATCCGCAAATAAGCTTATCTTGTAGCTTATCTTGTTTATCTTTACTCCAGGGATTTGCATATCATTCCTTATTATTTTGGCGGAGAGTTCCACTGCTAACGCAAACAGAAGGGGTGATAAGGGGCACCCTTGACGTGTTCCTCTGTTCATGCTTATTTCCTGTGAGAATGCCATTTATCCTCAGTACTGCCTTCGGAGAGAGGTAGAGAGAAGTGATTACTCTTCTTAATTTATTGCCAAACCCCATTTCTTGCAGGAGATGCTGGATATAGTGTGGCTCTACTGTGCCGAGCGCTCTTCCTCTTCTTCTCTGACCCCCTTCCCAAATATCTCCAGCAATTTGCAACCCCTCCAGTGCATCAGGGCAGCAGCTGCTGCTACCATCCTGCTCCTTGGGCTCTATGCCAGCGGTCTGGAGAAGTAGGCCGCCACCTCCTCCCAAAAAAGAGGAAGCGGCTGTTGCGTGCTCGACAGAAAGCCCCTAGGCCTTTTCTTCTTCAATCCTTGCAGCAACTTTTTCTCACTACCACAGCTCTTCTTGAGGGGGACAACCTTGCCTACTTCTTTCCCTGCTTCATTGTCCTCCACCTGCAGCCCCCTTTGTGCTCAGTTGGCTGGGCAGCAAGGTGTGGGAGCATGTACCTTTTATTTTATTTTTTTTTAAAAATGGTTAATAATAATAAAAAAAAAACATCTGGACAAGGAGATATTGTGGGGCTGGCCCTCTAAGGAAGGGCTACAGGCCTGCTTATATCTGCCCTCATCTTCAGTTATATTTGTTTATTAAGATATTTCTCTAGAAGTATGTACAGAATTAAGAAATAACAAGTGGGGACCCACAAGAAACTTGCAAGAGTGGCTATCCCATCCCTACCTCTGCTTCTTCCCCTCTCCCCCTACTTCTCTCACAGTCTTTCTCTTTCCTGCCACCCCTTTTCTTACTCTCTCTCTCCCCCCTCCATGCTTGTCACTACCTTTCTGCCCCCACCCTTCACTCTTTCTGCCCCAGTCACTCTCCTGGCATCCCACCTACTTTCTCTCTCCCACAGCAGCAGGGGCAGCAGCCACTCTTCAAGAATCCTGACAGATTGTCCAAATACAGAGATCAGTTCCTTTTAGTGTTGCCAGCTCCATGTTGGGAAATTCCTGGAGATTTGGAAGTAGAGCCTTGGGAGATGAAGTTTGAGCTTGGAAGTGACCTCAGCAGGGCATAATGACATAAACTCCACCCTTCAAAGCAGCCATTTTCTCTGGGGAAACTGATCTCTGTCATCTGGAGATCAGTTGTGATTCCAGGAGATCTCCAGCCCTCACCTGGATCATTGGTAACATTACTTCCCCTGGAGGAAATGACTGCTTTGGAGGGTGGAGTCTATGGAATTATATCTGTCTAAAATCCCTTCCTGCCTCAATCCCCACCACCCCCAGGCTCCACCCCTCAAATATCCAGGAATTTCCCAACCTGGAGTTGGCATCCTATATCCTTCCCACCCAACGGCCTTTATCTCCCATTCTGTCTTCAGCTTCCCAACTCCTCTCCCCCTGCAGCCTCTACTGAGGAAAACTATGGTCCTCCATAGTGGGGACTAAAGCAGTTTACATTATTCTCTCCTCCTTTTAGTTCGCACAACATCCCTATGAATTAGGTTAGGCTGAAAGTATGTGACTGGTCCAAAATCTTCTGCAGCAAAATGGGGATCTAAACCTGGATCTCGCAAAGTGCAAAGCCTACTCTGAAGCTCTGACCATTATACTACACTGACTTTCATAGATGGTTGCTGTTGAATAGCAGCAAGCAGTCAGGCCTAGTTGAATCATGCAAGTCAGGTGTTATCAAGTCACCCAGAGGGTGCTGCTAGGCCTAGGTTTGTCAGCCACCAGGTGGGACTCAGAGATCCCCCAGAATTACAACTGAACTCCAGACAACAGACATTTGTCCCCCTGGAGAAATTGGGTGGATTCCATGGCATTATATCCAGCTGAAGCCTCTCCTCTCCCTAAACTCTGCAATCCTCAGACTTTACCATAGATTCTCCATGAATTTCCCAACCTGGAGCAGGCAATCCTAGTCCCAGGCCTGGCACCAAACCCCGTGGTATTTAGCTATTCATCCTGCAGGAGGAATCCTCCCCAATGCCAGATCCAGTCCTGCTTTTGCTTCCTCCTCTGTAGGTCTATCTGTCTCTGTCTATGGCTGTGGTCACACACACTAAATAATCCACTTTCAGTACATTTTACAACTTGATTTTACAGTGTGAACTGGTAAAAATCCAGTTGGAAAGTGCATTGAAAGTGAATGGAAAGTGGATTATTTAGTGTCTGTGATGGCAGCTTTTCTCTCACTGTTGATGTAGCAGAGCCTTGTGTAGATCCCCTCAGCAGCCATTTCAAAAGGTTTTTGTGGAAAATTCAACCCTCCTCGAGGGTGGATTTTTTATTTTTTTAGATTTAGAACCTGTTGGGGGAGAGTATGCCCCCTATCTGTGGAAATAAGTATCCGTACACAGAGGGGACTGTTGAGAATTAGATATATAGATTTTCAGTTCAGTGTATACATGATCCCATCAAATGAACACAATCTCATGAGACACAAAAGAAAAAAAAATGCTATTTTATTTCTGAAATGATACCATATTCTGATAATGGGCTTGCATCTTGGATTGTGCCATCCCATATCCTTATCAAATTGACCCTATGTTTTGTGTTAGGCTCTATATTTCTTTTCAAATATTTCAGTTGTTCTCTGTCAGTGATTTCAAGGAAAAGTAGATTTTACATTGAAAATCAAAATTTAGAATTACAGTTGATCAATCTTCCAGTCAGCTTGTTGCCACAATGGAAGCAGTGGTGTTTCCAGTCTTCTTGGGACATATTTGAGCTCACCATAGTTATATGTGTAACTATGAATCCTAAACTTGCCTAGGCAAGAGTAAGGGGTCAGTAAGTGGGATTTTAGATTTGTAAGGCTTGATCATACTGCTTTGATTTTTATTATTTTATATTATTCAGAGAGCTTATTTACCACCTTGCTGCCCAAATGAGTTGTCATAAAGTCTTCTGATGCATTAAGTCTTCCTGAGAAACAACAGTTTCATTTTGTTGAATAGTAATATTGAAGTAGTGGGGACTGACAGAGCTGAAGATGAATGCCCTGCAAGTCTGGCAATATAATCACTGTGTTGTTAAAGGCATATAAATCAGGTAAATAAAGCATATAAAAAAGGACACATGTAACACGTAAAAAGGGAAGAAAAGAAAGGAAGAAATTCCCAAAGAGGACAAACGTGAACACTGTGGAAAATTAAGAGAATATGTCTGTTACAGTTGCTAAACTCAGAGCATAAGGCAGTATTTTGAAGGTGTAGTCAGGGGTCCGTTGGAGCAGGAGCACACAGGAGTGCAGCTCCGGGAGTGAGGAGCCCAGGGGGCGGGCACATGACCAAGCCCCGCCCCCTCCTCAGCTTCCTTGAGCAGTGCAGAGGTGCAGCGACCCGGGGAAAGCCCTCCTAGGGTCTTTATTGTTTTTAATGTTTTGTTTTAATATTGATAATTTTATCATTGTTCCTTTTATGACTGTGTGCTGCTTTTCCAGAAACTTGGCATATGCAAATGAGTTATGCTAATGAGCTCCTGCACCTCTTTTTCTACGAAATGACCCCTGGGTATAGTGCATATTTTTAGAAAGAGTGCTTTCAGTGCTCATTCTCTCCATATTATTTATACATGGCTGTCTCCATGGTACAAGCACAGTTAACACTTTAGAACGAAAGCATTTTTCATCTGTGAAGTTTGCTATAGAGAAGCTGACTGTAACAAAACAAGATACTTCCTAACTTTAAAGTCCCTTGAGTCTTTATTACACAGAAATTCTTTTACTTTGTCCAACTATATTAATATTTGAATAATTAGCTACTGCTTATAAGGAAATTAGATCAAGCACATTTCACACTATACCCAATAAAACAGACATTAGAAAAAAAACTCTACACGTGGACATGAAAATATCTTCATTGATAAAGTGGGAGAACTTGCAGCTACAATTTTAAGTCAGCACTCCAACAAGTTGCTCTGTACTTTCAATCATAAGGTGAGATGTGAAAATGCAGGTGCAGATAAACACATATCTATTTCTCTTACAAGTAGATTGGTGTAGGAATCCTTAAATTAATTTTAGACATGGGTATGACTTGTATGACGGACCCCTTCCACTTCCCTCACTCAGAGGCTAGGTTTTCATTTCTCCGGCCCTTCCCTGACTGATCAACTCTGGTAACCAGGGCTGGTGCTACCAGTAGGCCAACCTAGGCGGCTGCCTGTGGCGTAGACCTCAGAGGGGCGCAGAACTGACAGTCTGCATTACTGTGTAGGACACCTGCCGCCAGGCCCAGCACCAGCAATTTCAAATTTAGTGGTTTTCAGTCTTTCTAAAATGCATTTATGTTTGAAAATTGGTGGGTGCGTGCCCCCCCCCCCCCAGAAGTTAGCCTCACCTAGTTTGCAAAAAAACCTGGCACCGGCCCTGCTGGTAATGTGTTTTCTTCTCCCCTGAAAAAAACTTTGACTTAGGTAAGATATATTTTGACTATTTGCTAAGCCCAGGACCCTAAGGATCGCTCTTGAACATAAACACTTGAAAATGGCACTTGAGACATTTTTAAACTTCAAAAATAACAAAAAGGTTTCATAACAAAGTTTGAGTCTACTGGCACCTTTAAAACCAACAAAGTTTTATTAAAGGTATGAGCTTTCGTGTACACGCACACTTCTTCAGATACAATTAAATGGAAATAGAAATAACAGTCATACATATAGATGATGAACAGGAAATTAGCATATTGAATAATGATGGATATCTTAAGATATATGGCTATCATTTGTTTGGGTTCAACTGGGAGGGGGACAAACGTAGTATAGGTAATAAAGACATCAGAATTGGAGATGGATATATCCTTAACTGTGGAACGGTGAGAGTCTGTTTCCTCTCAAACATGGAGGCGACCTTGCAGCATCTTTTTCTTTGAAGTGGGGCAATTAGCTTGTAAAGTTATTTTCCTTGTCCCCAAGGAAATTACATTTTTAATTGTTAAGCGTAGTAAACTGAGCCTCTGTTGCTACATTCCATTCTTCTGCTCCCTAGCATGGAGTTAACTAACAGAATCCTTTTCTTAGAGGTGAGGTGCAGTGTTATGTTATTTCAATGTTATGTTATTTCAATATTCACTGTATTATATTACAAGCTACTATTCCAATATACTATTCCAAAAAAGAAATATATTAAAATGCTGTATAGCGCTTCTTGGTGAGTACTGAATGAATTTAGCATCCATAGTGAAATAAAAAACCAATATCCCTGTTGAGTCCTGTTTTTTTTGTTTGTAGTGTTGTAATAACTTGTAATTCAGCAATTTCCCTTTTTATTATGTTCCTGAAGTTCCTTTGCAATAAAACAACTACTTTCAGGTTAACTCACTGAACGTCCTGGAAGGCTGAAGTCTTCTCCTACAAGTTTCTCAGTTTTGTGATTCCTGATGTCAGATTTGTGTCTATTTATCCTCTGGCATATGGTTTGTCCTGTTTGCCCTATGTAGAGAACTGAAGGGCATTGTAGGAATTTTATGTCATAGACAATGCTGGAAGATGAGTAAGTGAATGAGCCTGAGATGGTGTAGTTGATGTTGTTGGGTTCAGTGATTGCGTTGTCTGGGTGTATGTGACAGCAAAGTTGGCATCTAGGTTTATTGCAAGCTCTGGTACCAGTGTCCATTTTTGAATTAGATGTTGCATTATTGACAGTGAGGAGTTGTTTGAGATTGGGGGGCTGTCTGTGTGCAAAAAAGCCCCCTCAGTGCTTGTGAAAAAGAACTGTCATTGTCCTGTAGAGGTAGTAAGTTGTTGATGATGCGTTGAACTGTTTTGAGTTTAGAGTTGTATGTTTCTCTGGGTATCATTCTGGCTTCGTTAATCTGTTTCTTGACTTCCTCAGGTGGATACCTTATTTCCAAAAAGGTTTGTTGTAGGTCCTTCAAGTGAGAATCTCTGTCTGTAGGATTGGAGAAAATTGACTGCAGCGTACAGCCGTATACAATGGATCATTTGGTACATTTCAGATGGTAGCTAGAGACATGTAGGTATGTTTGTCAGTCAGTAGGTTTCCAGTATAAGGTGGTGTCTATGTGTCCATTCTGCACTTTTACAGTAGTATCCAGAAAATGTATTTCTTGCATAGATTGGTTCATTGTCAGGTTGATGGTGGGGTGAAAGTTGTTGAATGACTGGTAGAATATGCCCATGACTTCTTTACCATGTGTCCAGACAATAAAAATTCATCAGTGTAATGCAGGTATAAGAGAGTTATAAGTGGTTGGGAGTTTAGGAAGCATTGCTCCACATCAGTCATAAAGATGTTTGCATACTGTGGGGGGCCATGCGGGTGCCCATGGATGTACCATTGATCTGGAGGAACAGGTTGTTGCCAAATCTGAAGTGATTATGGGTGAGAACAAAATGGCACAGTTTGGTGGCAGAGTCAGCTGTGCTGTCATCAGAAACCATATTCCTTATGCCTTGTAATCCATTTTAGTGTGGGATGTTGGTATACAGAGATTCCACATCCATGGTGACTAAAATGGTATTTTCCTCATTAAGTCTGTGGTGTCACGAACATAACTAAGAGTGTTGATGACATAGGGTCTTAGAACAGAGTCCATAAATCCAGATACCCCCATGGTGATAGTGCCTGTGCCTGAGACAATGGGGTGTCCTGGGTTGCCTTATTTGTGTATTTTGGGTAGAAGATAAAAGGAACTTGGTCGAGGTTCCTGTGGTATGTCTGAAAGTATTTGTTCTTGAATGTGCAATGGTAATTCCTTAATAAACTTGTTTAGTTCTTTTTTGTATTCCTGTGTGGGGTCTAAGTCCAGTTGTTTGTAAAAAGAAGTCGTTGAGCGTTATCTTTGAGCCTCCTGGAAGTTGTCTGATTTACTCATGATGACAACAGCTCTACCTTTGTCTGCCTCTTTAATTATAATATCCAGATTGCTCCTGAGACTGTCCATGGCCTTCCTTTCAGCATGGTTGAAGTTCCACTGTACATGATGCCATTTGTTGATCATATTGGTTTGGACCTGATGGCAAAAGCATTCTGTGTAGAGATCCAGTGTGGCATTGTGACCATCAGGAAGGGGTAAAAGGGAAAGGACAGGTGAAATCAGGGGTTGAAGTTACTGAGGTTAAACTAGAACAAGTACAGACTTTTGATCTTATATCAGGCTAATAAGAGTTTCTTAATTCATTCACAGTTACTTAGATTGAGCAGCTTTTGTTCCAGTGTTTTCCCAAACAATCTAGTACACTTTGAGTAATCACTGACTCTTTTGATGCCCAGAAGGCTGGTACCCTCTTCCCTTCTCATAGAACACCCGTACTCTTCTGGAGTTGTTTACTGACTTTTAAATGTCTCTACAGGCAGTTTCTAATCACACCAGACCAGGAATCTCCTCAGAGAGAACTCTCCCTGTTAGACTGGGTAGGGAATCTTCTTCTCACTCTAGAAGATCTATCCCCTTTCTGTTGGCCTGAAGGGAGTCTCCTCTGCAACCCAAACTTCCTTGCCAAAATCTTCCGCAGTTCTCTGTCTGTGTTCAAACTGCTCCAGCTACTGCTGAATTCAGACTGTGTTCAGTCAATGTAAATCTGGCTCTGACTCTGTCAGCACTAAACCCTTTTTCTGTCAAGCGTATTCAAAGTCGGTCACAGTACATGCCTCCTCTCAGTTAAGGCAGGATCTGACTCACTCTCCTCAGCATCTAGCTCACTCAAGACTTTCTCTGCTCAGCTGATGCTAACCAATCAGATTGCTTGGAGCAGCCTGTCACTCAAGGCTCTCTGGCTCTGTGATGAATTAACCTTTCAAAGTCCTATAGCTGTTGGTACAGCACTTCTAAGCCTTTTAAAAGTGCAGTCCATCACAACATGCAAGATTTCCATTACATAAGACCAGAATGTAAGAAATGCATTAGACCATGTCAGCTTACTCATCTGAATGATGTTACAGCCTGCTTTCAGTTCAAAGATGCTGGTTTAAACTAATCTAAACTAAATTATTTAATTTCATTATATCATTGTGATTACATTAGCAGTTTCATGTTATTTCTATTAGTGCAGTTAATATTAGTAATTATCAGCAAAAATGAAGATAACTCTCAAACTTATTTTAGTTCTGCTGTCGGCTTTTCCTTACCTTTGTGCAAGCATAGTACTCAGTGGTTTAGGAGCATTAGGAGATGGAATTTTGTAAGAAGAAAGGACCTCAGAGTCTGGTGAGGCTGAACCAGTGTGATGCCCCTCCAATGAAATGGAAGCCCAATGACTCATTCATAGCTCTTCCACTTTGAATATCCAGCTTCTAAAATTACTGAATCAATGAATATGCTATCATTAAAGTTAGCATGGACCACCACTTAATATGTGCAGAGTTATGCAATGGTAAGATTCAGGTACCCTGTGAAACAGAAGTTGCAGTGAACGCTAATGGAAAAGTCACTCGCAGCCCTCTATAAAGCAAGTGAAATTTTAGTATGCATATTTCACAACCTTTTTGTGCCTCTTACACCTATCTGATAAGAGTTTTAAAAATTGTTAATTAGAGAAGTCCATTACATTTTGTGGAGGGGTCTGTTGTTCCAGAACAGTGAATTTCCTTGAACTAAGGTACCTTTAGCAATCCCACAGCCAAGCACATGCCAGATGTAGATATATGAGTGCACTGTTCTCTGTTAATCTGAAACATGACTAAAGTAACAAAGTGTTCTGGGGCGAAAGAGATTCCCTTCAAATTCATGAAGGCTTACTCAAGCTTAATTCTAGGCATGTCCAAGTATTGAGAGGACATATATTAAAAGATCGCTAAATGATACCCACTATTTAACTCAAAACACAGTGCAAAGGAGGTCAGCAGGGTTAATACCATCCAGCATCTACACCACAGTAAACTGGTGTCATGTGTCACTGCTAAAAACACTTTCTATCGATCGTTTCTACTGAGAAAAGGGCATGAAAGTAATAAGATAGATTTGAGCAGCTGAAAGCTGAGAAAAGCAACATGCTATGAAAAAGTAATTCAGGCTGGAACAACAACAGAACTAAAAAAGAAAAACAGAATATATATTACAAGTCAGTGGCCTGGAAATGGGCCATAAGCTATATACCATTTTAAAAGTTTTATTTGTGCTGCATTTAACGATAGTATCATGCATTCCCTACAGCAAGTTAATCATGAATTCTGTATGAATGTGGAGCAAAATTCATATATAATACTTCTATATTATTGGTATGATTTTCAGTTAACTTTAATTCAGAAATGTATAAATTGCAGAATCATTTACATGTATTCATATAGTACAGGTACAGTATGTATTAGTATATCTCTGGATATGATGAGATTTCTGGATATTTGTTCATTTTTTGTGCTAACTGAAGTAACAAGTTCTCAGTTCAAATCTCATTTCAGCCATTAACTCATTCTTTTTCTTCAGCCTATCTGTGATATGGGAATAAGAGTATTGAACTATGTTATAGTGTGATGTAAGCAGTATAATTCATCTGAAGTGCTCTCAGCACTTAAGGAAAAAAGATGATAAACAACCAAACAAATAAATAAGGTATTTCTAGAAGGCTGAACAGCTACTATCAAACTAACTTTACATAGCAGTGCTGAAATGTTAATTAACAGGAGCATGAAATGTCAGAGGCCAATATTGGTCAAGAAAATGAACATGGTTTCTCACACACATACCAAAATAGTTTCCCTGGGTGAAGTTTTTATGTTTATCTTTTCTGGGCACATAGTGACATGTGGGAATTTTGTATTTATCTTGAGACTTAACACACTACCATAAAGCTTTTAAAAGGAAATCAATAATTCCATACTATGTTATTCCTCCAAGTTCACTAAATTTAGTCCCATGTGGTTAAAAATCAAAATCTCTGCTTATGCTAAAGAAAACCTAGTTTCTTCAGTACATGCCCTTTGGATAAGGAAAATCTAGCCAGGCCTGCTTGATCGATCTCTCTCTTCTAATGCCATAAAGGTGATTCTATATGTGCATTTTCATCACTCTGTGTCAGTAACACCAAGTGATAACCTGAATAAGCGTAGGTGTTTAGCTAGTTCAAACTACAAGCAGCTCTCACACTGTAGAAGAAGGGAAAGAGGAAGATCCTACTGGTGTGCTACAGTGCAAATTGCTGACCCCTGCTCTTTAGGCAGGTATTTAACCTTCCCCCTGCTCTTTAGGCAGGTATTTAACCTGGTGGGGGGGCAGAAGTATAAGTCATTGGGTGTGAGCCTGAGGCTTACAGCCTGAGACCTATGAAAATCAGCCAGATAAGCTTTTTGTTTGTTAATTTTTTTTATTTTAAAACAGTAATTTGAAACTTTCACTTCGTAAGCTGCTTTGGGTTCATTCACGGATACAAAGTAATACAAAAATGTTAAAATAAATACTTATTTCAGCTGTAAATTGAATGACGAGACGTCATGCAATCTATACATGGGTAGATCAACCTAACTGCAACAACAAATTGGATTGATCATTGTAGACTGTTGTCTCCGTGTTCTTCCTGTGAAAGTTTTCAAACTTTTATTGTAAATTCCAGCAGGTATCTGTCCAGCAAATGAGCCAGACAAATAAACAGATGGACCTAAAATCACGTAAACTGACAGCTTATGCGGAACCATGACCTGAAGAAAAAAGGCTGGCAGGTTGCAACCCACTCACATCTCCCAGGCTAAACTATTTCTGTGTGTATGTTGTATCAGCGGCATAATATAGTACAAATCTATACCCTATAAAATTAGTGGGCAAATAGTTCCATTGGGTGACAGCATCTCAGTCAGTAGTTCATACTGTCCCTAGTTATTCAGTTTAGCTACCAAACAGCATGCTTTCATAGGCTGTCACTGGGAATGGACTAAAGCCATAAATCAGCCATTAGAGAGTGGTAAAATCTTGTCACTGCTATCTTGAATTGTATTTGGACCAGACACCTAGAGAAGAAAGCCTTTAAATTCAGTGTCTGAGTTTCCAAGTTATTTAGTCCCTAAAGCTCTGTCTTTTTAATAAAGAAGCAAACTCCATTATTGACTTCTGTAACCTCACATAAAATTCAGTACATCCAGATTCACTTCTAGGAGCTAAAGGGGAAAACTGCCAACATTCTAAAGTACTAGCTTTCAAAGAGTACAAACCTGAAACTGAATATGACTGGATTCCTACTTTGAGCCTTAATGGTAGCACATCTGGATTGTGGTCTAAAAAGAGGCTGAATAGAAATCCCACTACTATACTACAGTAGACATCTGTGTGGGGGAATCTGCTTCAGCTCTTAAGTCTACAAAATTAAGGATGCAAATGCAAAGTTTCCCTATTCTCAAAGTTAACAAAAAAAGGTACTTCCATATTTCCACTTTAAGATGCAAGTGCCAAAAATAAAGCAGCAATGCCATACTAGGACTGCCCAGTTACTGGAATAAATTCTGACATGAAATTGATTTCAACTACTCCATCTCAAACACATTATTTTAAAAGTATATACTCGGAAGTAGATGTACTTTTAATACACATACTTTGGGAATAAGACAAAATTATGGATTTATAAAGGTTGCCATGTAAAATGTCATATAAAACCAAATTCTCTAGGGATAATCTCCATCATAATTAAGACTGCTCGTTCAATTTTTCTGGAGCAAATACTAATTTTTTGCAGCTGATATTGTACTATTAGAATTCATGTTTTTGGAGATTTAATGCATGGTATTAAAATACACAAGAAAAATGCACTGTTTATTGAAATTGTTATAGTGATTTAAAAAAAACACACTTTAGATCGAATCCACCTAGTTGCACAATTAGGAGACAGCTGAATGGCTTTATGTTTAGAGGCACAAAAGCTCCCATCCTTTACCAATGAAGCCAATCTAGTTCTACAAAGATTTAAAAGTGCAGAAACAGAGGCTGAGGACAGACTGGCAATCTGGAGTGGGAGAGCTCTGCTTGTGAAGCGGGGTAAGGGAGCCCACCACAGCTGTTCCCTGGCTCCCTTCCGTACTTACCCACTTCCATATCGCTTCCCTGCCACTTCAGAAGGACACCAGGAGAAAGTGATGTCCAGGGGCCATCTGCCACTTTCCGGCAGTGTGAACCAGAAGAAGGCAGGATTCAAGCAGAGGTGGCAGTGTGAACATGCCATTTCAGCAATGTGCACGTGAGTGCTCATGCACCCATTGCCGAAACAGCCCTGCCACGAGCTGCGGAGGCTAGCCCACCCGGGGCCGCTCTGCAGCAGTCTGAACACTCCGGTCCGGTATATTAACACAGGAGTCTGGCCAGTGTGAATGGCCAGACCCGGAGCAGTTTCCCCCCGCAACTTTCAGCCCCGCTTTCCTCCCGCAGCAGATTGCCAGTCTGTCCTCAGTCAGAGTGACTGCATGGGAAATGAAACTCATCCAAGAGACCATTAAAAGGTTGAGTATGCATATGACGCTAATCTACCCACACTGCACTTCAATTATACTGTCCAAATCTATTTTAAAGGGACAACCTGGACTTTTAAGGTCCTTAAGACTGAATGACAGCCTACCTGTCAATTTTCAGTGGTTCTTTTGTACTATCCTAACCAGGGGTCCTTTCGTAAAAAAGGAGGTGCAGGAGCTCATTAGCATAACTTATTTGCATATGCCACACCCCGTGATGTCATCGGAAGTGTCAGAAGGCCACACACCCCTGACATCACTGGAAGTGTGTTAGAAGAAAGAAAGGAAGTAAGGAAGGAAGGGAGGGAGGGAGGGGGGAAGGAATGAAAGGAACAGGAAGGTAGGTTGGTAGGTAGGTGGGGGAGAGAGAGAAGAAAGAAAGAAAAAGGAAGGAAGGAAGGAAGGAAAGGGAAGGTAGGTAAGTAGGTGGGGGACAGAGAGAAGAAAAGGAAGGAAGGAAGGAAGGAAGGAACAGGAAGGTAGGTAGGTAGGTGGGGGAGAGAGCTCATCTCTTCAGCCAGTGTGCCTTCTCCACCCTGCTGCGCACACCGCGCCCCTTTCCAGCCACTCAGGGCCTGGAGACTGGAGGCACCTGGGCTTCCCGGCTAGCCTCAGAGCCTCTAGGGGGGATGGGTCGGGGCACAGGGACGGGGGGCTGTCGACGTCTGCGGACCTCTGTCCAGGCAGCGGCTGCCTACCTGTGCACCCGTCACTTCGGCTCCCGCAGGCTCCACAGTGGGCGGGCGGACGTTCTGGCCAAGGCCCTCCGGTGCCTGTCGCGTGTGCAGGAGAACACTGCCACCCCCAGGTCCTGGAGGCCGAACCGCCGCTGGGGGGGCGCTGTGCTGCGCTGCCTTGCCCTCCCCTCTGAGGCACCCCCCCCGCGCACAGCAGCAGCAACAGCCACGGGATGCCACCGAGCCGGGAGCCCCGAATCCCTCCTGGGGGGATGGGGAGGGCAGGCGCCTCCATTTGGAGGAGACAGCCATGCAGCCGAGGAGGTGGGAGAGGGTTTTCTGGGTGAGTTGGGTGGGTTTTCTACTGAGCTGGGTGGGTGGGTGAGAGGGAGGGAGGAGGTTTCTTTGCGCGGGGTGGGGGGTGGGAGAGGGTTTTTTTCCCTGGTTGGCGGCCTGCCGCCGGCTCGGGGACATTGAGCGGGGTGGGTGAGTGGGAGGGAGAGCTTCTTTGCGTGGGGTGGGGGGGTAATGGGAAAGGATTTTGAGCGGGGGGCAGTGGGAGGGTTTGTCTTTCCCCGGCTGGCGGCCTGCCGCCGGCTCGGGGACATTGAGTGGGGTGGGTGAGTGGGAGGGAGAGCTTCTTTGCGTGGGGTGGGGGGGTGGGAAAGGATTTTGAGCGGGGGGCAGTGGGAGGGTTTGTCTTTCCCCGGCCGGCAGCCTGCCGCCGGCTCGGGGACATTGAGTGGGGTGGGTGAGTAGGAGGGAGAGCTTCTTTGTGTGGGGTGGGGGGGGTGGGAAAGGATTTTGAGCGGGGGGGCAGTGGGAGGGTTTGTCTTTCCCCGGCCAGCAGCCTGCTGCCAGCTCAGGGACATTGAGCGGGGTGGGTGAGTGGGAGGGAGAGCTTCTTTGTGCGGGGTGGGGGGGGTGGGAAAGGATTTTGAGCGGGGGGGCAGTGGGAGGGTTTGTCTTTCCCCGGCCGGCAGCCTGCCGCCGGCTCGGGGACATTGAGCGGGGTGGGTGAGTGGGAGGGAGAGCTTCTTTGCGCGCGGGGGGGTGGGGGTGGGAGAGGGTTTTTTCCCTAGCCGGCGGCCTGCCGCCGGCTCGGAAACATTGGGCAGGGGTGGGTGGGAGAGGGTCCGACACAGCAGCGGCCCTGCTGGGGGCGGGGCTTTGTAATGTGCCCGCCCCCCAGCGTCTTCACTGGCAGAGCAGTGCTCCGCCTCACTCCGGCCCCAATGGAGCCCTGATCCTAACACATAGGCCCATTCGCGGGGAAGGCGGGGTATAAATGTAAAATAATAAATAAATTATTAAGGAAATTTCAGGTATTAAGGAAATTTCAGTTCCCCTGGCTGAAGTATATGATGGAAAAAGACTTGCTCCCTGTAAACACGACACATTCATCTCTATTTTCCTTTTAAAGTTTTCTATTGAATCCTAACTCACTAACCTGATGACATGAATTCAAATTTAATGCTTAAAATATACTCACAACTCAGTTTGACAAACTGAGGTAATGCATAATTGTTTTAGACTCACAGTTTATGCCTGATTCATAATTGGTACCACTTTCTTGTATGTTTACTATTAGCTATTCTTCGTACTTCTTTGATCTTTGTATTTTAAACTTGATTGTACGTTATTGAATTTACTCAATAAAATCTTTAAAATCTAAAAAGAATACTTTTTCATACTTTTTTCTTCATTTAAAATATCTTATGTATTTATGCAAATTAAAAACTCATGAAAATCTACAATGCAAAAGATGTCAGTAAATGGTATCACATTTCTATGCCACTGTTGATGAGGTAAATGTTATATCTCAGTTTATTTGTTAAGACTGTCAATCCATGTCATATGGAAGATATGAACAGACACTATCACACATATACTAACAGACCTAAAGAGACAGTCCCTATCCATTCCAGTGGTGAGGGCTGTTTTGTGCATGAAAAGGAGTGCACACAAAGAGCTTGCCTCCACTACCAAAATGAGTTGGGAACACTTGCACACATGTGTGATACAGAACAAGAGACAAACTTGGTTGAAAATGTAGACTTTGAAACAGCAACCTTATTCTTGGCCTTGAGGTATGACATCATTTGCAAGACAGTCAACATGGCTCTTCCTTATGAATGAAATTTTATCCACAACTTCAGTGTGCAATCAAAAAGCCCATTGTCCAGACAAATGTACAGTTCCCATGGTGAATATGCTAGATTATAAATAGCAAAGTAATTAGGGTTTAGCAAGATACAGATGAAGAGTTGAAGTGTCTTAAGAAAAATCCGGTGAAGACTATGGCTTTTCTCCAGTATTGTGATCGTGATTACAACTGATATCCGGGCAACAGAGAACAGTTCAGCGGGAGAAAATGGCCATTTTGGAAGGTGAACTCTATGGCATTAGACCCCATTGAAGTCCCTCCCCTCCCCAAATCCCACCCTCCTCAGGCTCTTCCCCCAAAATCTCTGGGTATTTCTCAGCCCAGAGCTGGTAACCCTATTTATACAAGATCTACTGACAATAGCCCTACAGGGCAGTACAGTCCTGAAAGGGATGTCATAATGTTTATACTTTGAGAATACAATTGAGAGACCATAGAACTGGGGGCAAATAACTGAGATTCTTATGGCTACCTTGAAGCAGCAGAGGCAAAGGGAAGCGATGACATAAAAAGTGATGACAGTATTATGTGAGGCAGGAATGAAAGTCATCGAAAAGATATGAGAACAGAACTAATTTGCAGCACATAACTAATAAGAGGAAACTGATTCAGCTCTAGCAACTAAAAGCCAAAAAGAAGACAGTCAATCTAAAAGTAATATGGTCAGAGGCAACAAAATCATGGTACACATTTTTAAAGTGAGAACTGAAATGACATGTAAAACCTTCCAAGTGATGCAGAACTCTTCCGCAGGCACCAAATGAAAGTTTCTTCAATTTTTCTGACACAAAAGAATTTATCCAGGGATATTGCTCTGATAAAGAATTGAGAGTGCTTCCATTGGTGCTGTTTATAATGCATTTATGTATACATTCACCAGCACTGAGGCTCTTATTGCAGTCCTATGCACTCCAGTCCAAGTATGCTGAAATCAATGTGTTTAGACTAGAGTAACTGCAGGGGACTGTGCTGGATAATCAGAGTAGCCACAGATACTTCAAGCCAATCAAACCAATTGGGGGAAATGGTTTTTTCGGGTGGAGCGCCTTGCTTTCAAAGCACTGAGCAAGAGGATGTCTCTTTCTCTTCTGATGCTAAACCATATCTTTTATCTTATGGCTTACAGTGTTATTTATGTTTTACATGATTTGAGCAGTTCAAATAGCACTGTCTTTCAGTTACATATTTAAAATCTATGTAAAACATATTCATTTTTAAATTCCTTTAAGAATTCTTTTAAAATACTCATCCATCAAGTGCTTTGATGTGATGTGCAAGCCTAATGCAAAAAGGCCATCCAGATGCCAAATGTGGCTTATGTTTTCAATAAATAATGACAACAATAAATTAGATTTTGCAATTGCACTTTATGGCCAGAGGTACATATACATATTTAAAACACTTACAGTAAATAATTAATTATAAATAAATAAATAAACAAAAAAGTGAAACCCCAGGGAGTTAGAAGAACAAATTCCATATACCGTTTTGTCTTTACTGTTCTTATTTTATGTCCTGCACTACGGTTTACCAAAGTTGAATTTATATAAGAATATATTTATATGCAGGTACTGCTAACATTAATAATCACCTATCATAACTACTCATTTATGTGCTGTGCAACGTAAAGACCAAAATCTCAATATCTAAAAACAAGGATGACCCAAAAGAAAGGGTCTGTGAGGCCTAAGGAAGAGGAAGGAGAAAAATATCAGGACAGGCCTGAGAGAAAAACATAGGCCTTCAGGTAAGATTGCCAGGCCCCCACTGGGGGCTGGGAATCTCCTGGCCCTAGGCCACACCCTCTGCCATGGATCAGCTGGCCAGCAAGAAGATTTAATGACAGCAGGGTGGTCTAGCCCTGCATTTCAGTCATTTCACTAGCAACAGCAAAAAGGCTGGCTTTGCTGGCAATCTGATGACATCATTTCTGGCGCACCCCAGAAGTAATGTCATGGTGTCACTGGCAATGTGGTAATGTTTTGGTATTTGGGTAAAAACTCTATGGTAAAAACAGCTAATAATATAGAGGTTTTACCTAAATAACAGATCATTACCATGTTGCTGGCGGTGCAATGATGTCACTTCCAATGCATGCCAGAAATAACATTGCCATATTGTCACCAATATGGCTGAAATGCTGGAATGGCATTCCCGCCCCCCCCTGCCCAAAAAAAATGCAGGACTAATTTATCTCAAAGTACTGCAATCGAATCCATCCCTTTAGGACATGAATTGATAGATACTCAATTTAATAGATACTAAGCAGTTTCACTAAACCTGTATTTTCTGTCTCTTGCTGCCACTTCTAGTTGTAGGGTTGCAATCTGCCTTGTTAAAGGCAGTCAAATTCATACCTGTGTTCCCCATCCCGCACCCATACTCAACAGAGTGGCAGAGAAAATGTGGGGGCAGAAACAGCAGTGTGTGAGGTGGCTGGGCTGGGCCAGGAGTCAGGAGTCAGGTCCAGTCCATGAAGTCGTACCAGAAGAGACAGAACAGGAGCCGAGAGTCGAAGAGAATAGTTATTTGAAGCAGGAGGTCAGGAAGCCAGGAATCAAAACAGAAGCAAGGTCCGGAAACAGGAACTGAGGGTGGGTGCAAGATCAGCATGGATGCGACTTGTTGCTTCCATGGAGACCCCAACCCTAAGCGGGAGCTATATAGGCCTCCAGCAGTGCTTCCTTTAGTGGTGACGGTGCTCCTGTCAGTACTCAGGGCTCAGCACCTGACTTCCTTTCCAGCATGTGTCTTGGCGATGCCTTGTTAAGTCCCCGTGGAGCCACTGCCTCAGCCAAGCCAGCAGTGGGCTACCTGTTTGTACCTGTACCTTGTTGGCTGCTGAAGGATCAAGTGCAGGGATTACTGGCTCAGGTACTGGCGGTGGCAAGCTGTTAACTCCTGAGGAGTCAGAGAGGCCAACTTTCAGCTCTGGTGATGCCAGCAATTCCGGCTGCAATGCCAGCTCAGGCATGGGCCCAGCGCTGTTGTCATCGCCCATGACACTATGACACTTTACCTGGAAGTGATGTCACTGCATTGTGCAATTCTCTGGTGTAGTGGTTAGAGTGTTGGTCTAGGATCTGGAAAACCCACATTCAAATCCCCACTCTGCCAGGGAAGCTCACTGGGTGACCTTGGGAGCTCACTGGGTGACCTTGGGCAAGTCACACAGCTTAACCTAACTCACAGGATTTTTGTGAGGATAAAATGGAGGAGAGGAGAATGATGTAAATGCTTCGGGTCCCCATTTGGGAGAAAGGTGGGATATAAATAAATCTGTATAGTTTTTACCATTGAGATTAGGGAAATTCCTAGAGCTCCCCCTTTCCACGTCCTGCCCACAAAAGATCTCACTATGCCAGGTTTGCACTTGGAAACCCTAGTTGTCCTCCCTATCCTTTCCATACAGTTGTCTTGAAATGCTGGCTCCTTATACAGTTGGAACTGCTAAAAAAACATGATATTGTATTTAAGAGATGGCAATTTTACACAAATTAGGTAAGTGTAATTTTCAATTAAAATTAAAGTATTAAGGACTGAAGTAGTAAGTGCATGTTAAAAATGAGAATATTTTCATTGAACACAATATTCACCCACCTTTGCTAGTTGCACCACATTGCATTCCATCCACCTATAAGCAATTTCTTCATTTAGGCCCTAGTATACTAGCATACAACAGAACATGTTCCCACTTTTCTTTTCTTTTCTTTTCTTTTCTTTTCTTTTCTGTGTAGCTATGGTTTTATGTCAGTAATTCTATAAGATACTGTTAACCACAGGACTGGTTATAATTGTGCAAGCATATTTATACACGCATACCCAAGAAAAATTAGACTGTGTTTCAGTGCTTATGAGGACTAGTGACCCATTCAAAAAGAAAGCTGTACTTCTCAGGAAACATGTATTCTTATGTTCATAGCTAATTTAATAGTCATACGCTAGATTGTACCTGAAAACAGATCAGAGGATAGAACATTCTATATTTAAATATATTTTTGAATTGTCCCTATCTAGCACATGCATAATTTGTCAACTATAGCTGTACAACATTGGAATGGGAATTTTTAAAGCATGGTTCTGTACAGTACTGCTACCAGAGCAATTTAAAAGCAGGATACGTAAAAGAATGAAGAACTGCAGACACAACAGCAGCTAAGGATACAAGACAATTCTTGTGATTCCATTTGAGCACTGAAGCAGCATTTTTACTTGTTAGCTGGCCTGAAACCTATTTAGATCAATTAACATCCTCATTCATTTGTCATTCTATTTGAATAAGAGTTTGTGGCCAGCCCACATGGCAATAACTCAGCCTGACAAAGATATACTTTGATCTCCTGCATTGTTATTAAGAATGTAAATGTTCAATTTGCACAAGGAATATAAGCAGCACAAGATGATAATTAGATTTTTGCCTCAAACTGTTCACCTTTTATTCAAATATAATGACAACTAATTTGGCATCAAGGCAGCATAAATGCTTTCCTTTCTGGAGTGCACCATATGGGTTTTGTATTCTCAGAAGACAAGGAAAGGCAATGGCTATGCATCTGTCTCCAAGGTCACATGCATTTCCATAAACATTACACTGTGGTAGTTCAGTGGGATGAATACTAGAGTCCTGCTAATTACATTAAAAAAAAACCAAATAAATCATAAATGAAGACTTCAGCAAAACAAATAGACAGGCTCTGCCAGTTACTTGACTACACTCTCACACAGCCTGGTTGCAACACCATACAGGAGGCTGAAGTAGAAAAGATTGATCCTTTTTGTAGTGAAGATAAGTAAATTTTGGATTAGCAGGACATTTACCTTTTATAAAACAAAACTAATAATGCATTTTCCAAACAAATCAGGAATTTCAAAGATGGCATCTAATTGTCAAATTATTAAATATGTGCTTTAGTATCCCCCCTTTAAATACAGGAGGCTGGCCTTAAAACTATTAAAAACTCATCACCTAGAAAGAATGCCACACAAAGCAAGGAAGGGCTTCATATCCATCCTCAAATTTTCCCTATAGGATGCTGCAGAGTAGGGATGGGCATGAACAAGTTTACAAGCCAAAATTCAGCATGAATTTGGCCCTGTTTGAAGCCCCCAAACTGATGTTCGGGGAAGATCCCTTCCATTTAGACCTAGCAACTGAGCAGTGCAGGTCCACAGCTGACCTGTTAGGTTTAAATAGCTGCAAGCCATTTCACCAGTTGGTTTTGCTTCTCCCCACTTGGAAGCAGGAGGATGCAAAATGGACCAGTGAAATGGTGACAAGCCATTTCAGCCTAACAGTTGCCTGGTGCACCTGCCCTGCTGTTAGTTTGAAATGGCTGCAAGCAATTTAAATTTAGAGTGTGTGGGGGGGGGGTCCACCCATGATCTGTTAGGTTGAAATGGCTTTGAGACATTAAACCTGTTGGTTTCATTCTCCCATTTCCAAGCGGGGGGGGGGGGGGGGAGTGTAACAGATGGTTTAAATGGCTGCCAGCCATTTAACCCGTTCCAGGTGATCTCCCACTTTCGCCCAGCCACCCCAAACCCCAAATCAAACTGGAATTTTTAGGTTCGTGCTCATCCCTACTGCAGAGTTATGAAAGGCTCATACTATTTTAGACATTTGTGCACCTGGCAATTTTATAGATGTTGAACAGGCCATATAAGTGAGTACTAGTAGGTTCATATTACTCTACTCCCCCAGTTTTGCAAAATTCCTTGCTGTAGAGATAAATACTACTAAGCATGACAGACTTTCTAGGTTAGCGACATCCTCCTTCTGTAGAGAATGCAGCATTTTAAAGCCACAACACTGATGTGGTATTACTGGATTTTTCTAAAACCTTCTCAGCAACTTAAGCTTACAAAGGTTTTGAAGGCATACACAAGCATAAGGCGGGCTCTCTTCTGCTCTGATGGAAGAGTAAGGCAAGATTATAAGGTACTTAGCACAAGGCACACTGGAAACCCACTCAAGGGGAAATTATTATTTTTGGCAGGCACCGGATGCCTCTGAAATTGCAAAAATAAAATAAATATTGGAGTGGTTTCAGTATGTACAGGATGTATTGCACATGTAGTGGGACTGTCCTTTTATCCCAGTGTTTTGGGAGAAAGTATTTCTTTAGGTCCTGTTGACCACTGCTATCAGTCCTACAAACTCGAAAGGATAAAAAACACCTATTTCTGAAATAATTTCCATTAAACTTTTTAGTACTTACCAGTAGGGGTCCGTTGGAGCAGGAGCACACAGGAGCGCAGCTCCGGGAGTAAGGAGCCCAGGGGGCAGGCACATGACCAAGCCCCGCCCCCTCCTCGGCTTCCCCAAGCAGTGCAGAGGTGCAGCACCCCGGGGAAAGCCCTGCTGGGGTCTTTATTGTTTTTAATGTTTTGTTTTAATATTGATAATTTTATCATTGTTCCTTTTATAACTGTGTGCTGCTTTTCCAGAGACTTGCTCAAGGTGGCATATAAATTTTCTAAGTATACCATTTTTTATCTGGGCACATGGCACATAAGTACTGGAGAAATTTCACCAACCCTTCAGCAGCTTCCACCCCATCAGTTTGGTGTAGTGGTCAGGAGTTGTACTCTAATCTGGGAGGACCGGGTTTGATTCCCCACGCCTCCACATGCAGCTGCTGGTGTGACCTTGGGCCAGTCACAAGTTCTCTCAGAGCTGTTCTCTCATGAGCAGTTCTCAAAAGACCTCTTTCAGCCCCACCTACCTCACAGGGTGTCTTGTTGCGGGGAGGGGAAGGGAAAGGGATGGGTGGTGCACATGTCCTGGGTATCTCAAGTCTACTTGAAACCTGGTGGTTTCAAGGGAGCAGGAAGAGAATGAGGGTGTGTTCTTTATGCTTATTTTTATTGCACAAAGTATCGGATGAGGAAGGGAATGGAGGAAGAGCAGGTCAGTTTCACTCACCTGTGGAGGGGAGCCTGAGGGATGGGTGTTGCCTTCTGACACACTTCCGGTATGTTAGGGGGTGTGGCATATGCAAATGAGTTATGCTAATGAGCTCCTGTACCTCTTTTTCTATGAAATGACCCCTGCCTACCAGAATACTAGATGCATATCGTTGGAAATGTGCAACAATACTGCTACTATCCATCTGGCATGCTAGAATCTGGGACCCTAGGGTTGCCAGGCCCACACTGGTAACCGGTGGGAAGGTTGAAGTTTTCTGCAAAAATGATGTCGTGATGTCAGCGATGTCACCGCTGTTTTAAAACAGTTTGCTCTCAACTCTGTTCTGAGCAGTGGCATCAAGAGGAGACATCCCACTGTAGCGGGAGGCCTAGCAGCCCTAGACTGTATCTTCATGTATAGTATCATCCATGAGATGTATCAGACAAAAGGAAAAGGAAACGGCGTTTATAGATTCTTTGTCGGTATTTTGTTTCTCCTTTATAATACTGGTTAACCTATGAATGTTATTCATATATCTAATTCCCACATTGTGTGGGTAGAAATATCCACGTAATGATACTACCCAGAGCAAACAGTAGATGTATTCTGTTTTCAAAAAAAAATCTTAAATTTTAAAAATGTAAAAATTTGGTTTAAACCCTCCCCCCAATATTTAAATATGAATTAAAGGGCTAAGATTTTTTTGAAACTATGTTGTAAGATCTCTGAAAACATGATTTATCCACCAAGGCCAATATGGTCCCAACCAAGGCATGGCCTGAGCCCCCTTGATAGGAGGGCACAACTCAGCCATCCACCCAGCAAGTGTTCATCCTGAGCCCCAGATGGGGCAGGTGCAATTGAGACACCACCACGGCAGACGGCCGGGTACAAGCAGCTGATGCTGGCCATATCCTGCCTAGAAGAGGAATGCACTGAGGGCTCCCCCCATGCACACAGTCATGTGCCTGGATCCACAGTGGCATCTCCTCCTTACATAGTCTGAGGACAGACTGGCAATCTAAAGCGGGGCAGGCATGCTTCGCAAATGGAGGAAAGGAGCACGTTCAGACATGCGCATCTGCCCGTCGGCTCCGTTGCGTACTTACCCGTCTCCCAGTCGCTTTCCTTCCGCTTTACCCGGACACCGGTTTTTCCCGGTGTTCAGGGGCCTTCCTCCGCATGCCTCCCGCTTCCAAACAGTGTGAACTGGAAGAAGCGGGAGGCATCCGGAGGAAGTGTGAATGCACCGGCAAAAAGTTTTGCGCATGTGCGCACGTGCGAAAAACATCAAAGGAAAACAAAAAAAAGTGCAGCGGCGCACGCAAGCCGCGCGTGCTGGCTATGCGGCAGTCTGAACGCTCCGTGGCAGTCTGAACGCTCCGTATCGCCGCTGATCCGCATTGCTCTGGCCAGTGTGAACGGCCAGCTCCGTGGGTTTTTTCCCCCGCTCCAGTTCCCTCCGCTTTGCCTCCGCTTCAGATTGCCAGTCTGTCCTCAGCCATAGTTCCTGCAAGTGGATCCACCCTCCTGAACTTCCTTGCACAGAAGGATGATCCTGCTGGGCACCAGCCCACACTACTAGGAGACAACACTACTGCTGCCACCTTGCATGTCAATGCAAGCAGAAATGCCTGGCTTCCTCAACAACAGGAAAGTCACAGCTGTGAAGACACCACCAGCTGCTGCAACTCCGGAGAGACCAGGAGTGGTGGCACTGTGGTAGCTGGATAGTCTGGGAGCCTTCTGCCTGCCCTCCAATGTGAGGCCTGAAGGAAGTGCCCTCTGGCCACCAGCAGGAGGATTGTGTGTGTGTGGGGGGGGGGGGGGGAAGATCCCAGAAGAAAAATTGAAAAAGAATAATAAGGCCTCATCTACTTACAGGAGGTTCTTAGGAATCGCCTACTTATAGAAGGTTCTAGGAATCACCAGAAACTCTCTGGTAAACCTGGATGTTCTAACCTATTGTTCCCCTCCCCCATACTTAGCAGCCCTGGTTGCTCTATGTCTAAGACAAACCCTGGTTATGGGAAAGGTGGGAAGGAAGCAATATATTAATATTTGGGGACCATATGCATACATTTGCATGCATTTATATTACAGCCAAGATGCATCTAAAGTCAAATCACAGACAAGGCGGGCTCCAATGAGAGGCAAAGTCAGGCTGAGAGACCCAAGACTAGCAAAAGGTTCAACTATGCTACCACTGCCATTTTGTACCCAAGATATTCTAAAGCAACAGGAAAGAATTCTCAGTTTGCATGTTTTGTTGTTTCAGTTTCGCCCAAGAAGCCCCCAAAATTATGGAAAGGAGAACATTTAGAAATTTAACCTCTTGAATCTCAAAGTGGTGACTAGCATAACATTTTTTTTTTTTAAAAAAAAGCATTCTCCAACTTTTCTACAGAAACTAAAAAACAAAGATAGCTGGTACATCTATAGTCATACTGCTGAGGTTGATTGTCTGATGTAGAAACCGAATAATTTTATTAGGAACATTTCACATAATTTCCCTGTGGTGAAGATTACTTCTGAATGTGCTTCAACACAATTTGATTAGGTTACATATTCATTATTAAGTGCTGATAACCTAACTTTTGGTGCTACACATGTCATTAAAATCTGGGATTACCTGGAATTCAACAGTGGATTTGAGAGCACAGTACCCCAGTATTATTTCAAGTGGAAGGTGGGATGCACCAGAATCTGACAAATGGCTGGTATAGATCAGATACGGGTCTGGGACCACCCACACAAGTGAAATAAATTGACATGCATCAACAGAAGTACATAGCAGTCTACAGCCTTTAAGACACAAATCAAATCTTCCCCGTGGCCTCTACTGAATGATCTTTACTGTGCAGGCGACATAATAGTCAGCAGCAGCCCTAAATTTTATTGCAAATGCACAGACCTCTGAGCTTTAAGACAAATGTAAATACCATTTGGAGGAGGTCATGAATCCATTGCAAATATACAGCAAATCCAAGTTTATGCAAATCCATTATCCAAGATAATGGATACAGCAGACCTTCCCAAACTACAGCTTCCCCCACCCCAGTCCAACACAATGCCATCAAGCTTTCAGCGTGTTCAGACATCTAGGCCTTGGTGAATTCCAATAATTTCATCCGTGCCTCTTCTACTTCAGGCTTTACACTGATTTTACAGAAGCCAACCAGACATTCTGAAAATTAGCCTGGTATGCCTGAATTAATTATGTAGCAATTTATTTAGCAATTTCTGCCCATGTTGGGCCATAGTAAGACAAAATCTTTATCAGGATAAAATGACAGCAAAAAGTCACTTCATGGTTACTTTTCTGTACTTAACATGATAGCTAGGATTGCCAAGTCACCTCATTGCTCTGGCAAGGGAATTTGGGGGCATTCTTGGGGGTGGGCAGGGTCACCCCAAGCCTTGCCCCAAGCCCCACCCCCAAGAACCATCCCTCTCCCCTCCTGCCTGGTTTAAAGGGCTTCAGCTGATCCACAAGGATCACATGGCCTGCTGATCACCTGGAGGGCCCTTTAAATCTATCAGGAGGAAGGGAGAGGGGCAGTCACAGGCCACATGCTTGGCTTGCAAAAAGACCCTTTAAAAGGTCTTTTTGTAAGCAGGGTGGGGCTAGGGTATGCGGGGCTAATTTCCCCCAGCCGCACGTGCTGTGGCCCCTACTTTGCTCATTTAAAGACACTTTAAAAGGTCTTTTTGAGAGCTGAGCATGCGACCCTGCAACTGCATCTTTCCCTCCCTTCTGCTAGATTTAAAGGGCCCTCCAGCTGATCGGTGGGAGAAATTAGCAGGAGAGGAGGGAGACGGGTGGCAGGGTGAGTGGTTGCTCTTGGGGGTGGGGCTTCCCCTGCTGGCCAGCTCACCGGGGGTGGAGTGGAGCCCTCAAACATGGTGGAACCCCCACCCAGACATGGGGGCTGGCAACCCTAATTATGTTATTTGTTGTTGTTCAGTGGCACAGTTGAGTCTGACTCTTTGCGACCCCATGGACCACATCATGCCAGGCCCTCCTGTCTTCTGTCATGCTCCGGAGTTTGCTTAATTTCATGTTTGTTGCATCGAAAACACAGTCTAACTACCTCATCATTTGCTGTCCCCTTCTTCTTTGACCTTCAGTCTTTCCCAGCATCACGGTCTTCTCCAGTGAGTGCTCCCATCTCATTTGGTGGCCAAAGTCTTTGAGCTTCAGCTTCAGTGTCTGGCCTTTCAGGAAACAGTCAGGGTTGATTTCTTTTAGGATTGACTGATTTGATCTCCTTGCAGTCCAAGGGACTCTCAAGAGTCTTCTCCAGCACCATAATTCAAAAGAATCTATTCTTCGGCACTCAGCCTTCCTTATAGTCCAACTCTTGCAGCCATACAATACTCCTGGGAATACCATTGCTTTGACCATATGGACTTTTGTTGGCTCTAATGATAGCATAATGCTAATCTAAAGCCTTGTAGGATATAAATTCAAGTATATATCATCCCTAAACAAGTGTGTGGATTGCTGACTTTTCCCTACAATTAAAATGTGGAAGGAACTTCTCTTATGGTGGATGAGGAAAAAAACAAATCTTTTAAAATTTACACAGGAATAACTCAAAAAGAAAAAGTTGGAAATATTGGTAGAACAAAAGCAATTTCTCATGAATTTTGTTCTTTTTCTGCCTTTTCAACGACTTATAATTGGGGGGGGGGGGGATATGGAATTATGTGACCTCTTCACAAGTATGAAAATTTGGGAAAATAAACAGCTGCCATTAGAGTTGTGTGGGTAGGTGGAGATACTGCTGACCACAAGGGTACAACCCAAAGTGAAATACTAGTAGCTACATTTTCCATATATGGCTCCACATGAATGGGAATTTTTTTTTCACTGCTAATTTAACTGCTATTCAGTGAGTGCTAGCATACCAGATTTGTGCTAAAAATAGGCATCAGAGGTCAAAAAGCATGTGCATAGACCTGACTTTCTGTCCACAAATGAGATGAGTTTGCAGCATCTAATTAAACTGAGGTACAGGGCAATGGTCATATCATTGTTAGCAACACAGACACAAACTTTCTGCTGGCTAGATAGCAAATTGTCTGTCCTGTCTGAAATTATATACGTTTATGATATGAAATAATACTTGATGTATAGGTCTCCATCAAATTGTCCCAGACATGCCCATGGTAGAAACTACCCTTTACTCCCCAACTGTCTTATATAGTTAAGGGTCTATGGAATGTTGGTCCAATCACCATCTTTTTTAGAAGGTACAGGAATGATGCTTAGCAGGCAAATACAGCAGAGCCTTGGATCACCCTGTCTGAACACAACCGGACCTGAGTAGCCACATTTATTTAACACATTTTAATGCTGCCTTTCTACCCGATTAAGGTCTATAAGGCAGTAAACATTTTTAAAAAGATTAAAACCTTTAAGCAATTAAAAACATAATTAAATTATAAAATAATTAAATAAAACACATAACAGTAAAAAGAAGGCCAATAACCATTTACGAAGGTATGCCAGATGAACCAAAAAGTCTTCAACTGCTGTCAAAAGATACCGCTGTTCACTGTTTCTACAGCCTCACTGGGATCTGCTGGTAGTGTGAGAGAGTGGAGCGTCATCTGCATATTGGTAGCACCAAAACCCAAATATCCAGATAACCTCTCAGCAGCTTTGAATAGACATTGAAAAACAAGGGGGACAAGATGGAACCTTGGGGAACTCTGTAGGCCAAAGGCTATGGGGAAGACGAAGCAGTCCCCCAGCACCACATTCTGAAACATGTCCTCAAGGCAGAACTGGAACCACTGGAAAACATTGCCTCCCTATTCCAGTACTGAAAGGCGATCCAGCAGGATGGTATCCAAAGCCGCTGAGAGGTCCAGGAGAATAAACAGGGTCGCACACACACACATACCCCCGGTCTAGCTTCTAGTGCATGTCACCCACTAGGGAGACCAAGACCATTTCAATGCAATATTTGGGCCTGAAAGCAGACTGGAATGGATCTAAACATAGCAATATTTTCCTAGTACAAAGGTTTTTATCAAGTGTTTACTTGAGAAAAAGTTATGTTGACTTTTTCTTTTTAGGGTTTCTTATTAAAACAATGATTTTTTAAAAAGTATTTACGTTTTGAAAGCAATGAGCTGAGTGAATGCATTTATGTAGTGTATGACTACAGTGCCAACAACCACTATAGAGGCCATCAGAGACAGAAGAGAAACAGCCAGGCATTCTTCCATCAAGCTGGCATTCTTCTCTCCAGTGTCCAATTGCTACTACTGAGGTAAATAATTATTAATAATAATTACCATATGGCATTTTGTGTAGAATAGCCAGGAGATCCTAAGATTGTCTGCCAGCCAGAAGTTCTAGTTCTTTAGCATTATGTACCACTAGATGGTGAACCAGACTTTTGTTTTTTTTAGGCAAGAGACATTTCACAGGTGGTTTGCCCTTGCCTGCCTCTGCATCATGACCCTGGTATTCCTTGGAGGTCTCCCTTCCAAATACTAGCCAAGGCCGACCCTGCCTAGCTTCTGAGATATGAAAAATGAAATGAAAAACACCACACAAAGGATCAACCACTAGATGGATAGATGGATAGATGAATAAATGAATCATAGAGTTGGAAGGGACCTCCAGGGTCATCAAGTCCAACCCCCTGTACAATGCAGGAAATTCACAAATACCCCCCACCCCCACCCCAGTGACCCTGGCTCTATGTCCAGAAGAGGGCAAAAAAAAAAAACCCCTCCAGGATCCCTGGCCAAATTGGCCTGGAGGAAATTGCTTCCTGACCCCAAAGTGGCAATCAGCATTTCTCTGGGTATATAAGAAAGGGCCACAAAAACTAAGCACTGATGCAACCTTTCCTGCCCTCCCTCTCATGATCTGCCTAAGTTCACAGAATCAGCACTGCTGTTAGATGGCCATCTAGTTTGAAAATCTCCAAAGAAGGAGAGCCCACCACCTCCCAAGGAAGCCTGCTCCACTAAGGAACTGCTCTAACTGTCAGGAAGTTCTTCCTAATGTTTAGCCGAAAACTCTTCTGATTTAACTTCAACCTGTTGGTTCCGGTCCAACACAAAACAACCCTGCACCATCCTCTACATGACAGCCCTTTGGGTACTTGAAGATGGTTATCATTTCACCTTTCAGTTGTCTCCTCTCCAGGCTAAACATACCCAGCTTCTTCAACCTTTCCTCATAGGACTTGGTCTCCAGACCCCTCACCATCTTCGCTGCACTCCTCTGGACATATTCCGGTTTGTCTATACACTACTTAAATTGTGGTGCCCAAAACTGAACACATAACTCTAGGTGAGGTCTAACCACCTTCCCCATGCGGGGAGGGCGAGATAAAAACATAAACAAACAAACAAACAAACAAATAAATAAATAAATAACCAACCAACCAAAGCAGAGTAAAATGGTAACATCACTTTGCGTGATCTGGACACTATACTTCTGTTGATACTGCCCAAAATGGCATTTGCCTCTTTAGCTACCACATCACACTGCTGACTCATGTTCAGTGTATGGTCTACCAAGACCCCTATATCCTTTTATCACATACTACTGCCAAGAAAAGTCTTTACCATCCTATAATTATGCATTTGATTTTTCCTACCTAAATGCAGAACTTTACATTTATCCCAATTGAAATTCATTTTATTTGTTTCAGCCTAGTTTTCTAGCCTGTCAAGATCATCCTGTATCCTGACTCTGTCTTCTACTGTATTTGCTACCCCTCCCAGTTTAGTATCATCTGCAAATTTAATAAGCATTCCCTCTATTCCTTCATCCAAATCCATTTATAAATTTGTTGAACAAAACAGGACCCAGGAGAGATCCCTGAGGCACTCCACTTGTCACTCCTCTCCAAGAGGACAAGGAAACATTGGCAAGCACTCTTCGGGTGTGATCTGTCAACCAGTTACAGATCTACCTAACAGCAATAGTATCCAAAGCACATTTTACCAACTTGTCAACATGAATATTATATGGAAGCCTTACTGAAATCAAGATAAACTATGTCTACAGCATTCCCCTGATCCAACAAGGTTATTTTGACATGACCTGTTCTTGAGACACCCATGCTGGCTCTTAGTGATCACAGCCATTCTTTCTAATAGCTCAGAGACCAACTGTTTTGATGATTTGTTCTAAAACTTTTCCAAGTATAAACGTCAAGCTGACAGGTCAGTAGTTGCCTGGATCCTCCTTTTTCCCCTTCTTGAAGATTGGGACAACTTTTGCCCACCTCCAGTCTTCTGGCACCTCACCTGTTCTCCAATATTCTCAGAATTAATGAACAGAGGCTCAGAAATTACATCTGCAAGTTCTTTTAGCACCCTTGGATGCAGTTCATCTGCCCCTGAGGACTTCATTTCATTTAAAGAAACTAAGTGTTTATGTAGAACTCCTATGTGAATCCTAGGCCACAACTTCCTTCCCTCATCAGGTGTTCTGTTTTTGCCATATTGAGTTCCATTTCCTTCACAAGAGAATACTGAGAAAAAGTAGGAATTAAACAGTTCTGCCTCTCTTCATCATCCATTACAATTTCACTTTCCTGACCCCACAATGGGCCTACCATGTCCTTGCTCTTTTTCTGGGTAAGAACATAAGAAAAGAACCCCTTTTTTGTTCTTTTTAGCATCTCTTGCCAGCCTAAGCTCATACTCAGCTTTAGCTTTCCTAACTCTCTCTCTACAAGCACCAGTTATTTGTTTATATTCGTCCTTGGTTGTAAGGCCTTCCTTCCATTTCCTAAATTGATCTTTTATTTCTCAAATCTTTAGAAAGCTATTTATGGAGCCACGTTGGCTTCTTTAGGCTCCTCCCATTTTTCCTTCTCAAGACTGTAAATTCTAAAATTACACGGTCACTACTACCCAGGCAGCCCACTACTTTCAACAACAAACAATACAGCACACAGTAAGGAAAGCCAAAAACCACAGAAAACAACTGTGAGCTGAATATCCCACAAAGATATACAAAAGGAGACTTCAATACAGTGAACAATGTATCTAATCTGAGATAACTCTATACATAGTCCATCATGGGAGAATACAGAAACCAACATAATCCATAAAGAGAAAATACAAACTCCATAAGTATAAATATACAAAATAAATATCCAACACTTTTCCCAGGTAATATCCAGTGTTTCAGACTTCTGGTCCTTCCTCAGGGAAAAAAAAACCCGATGGAAGTATAAAATGCAGAAATGCTTTTAACAATATTTCAAAATGATACAAAAGTGTTCTATTAAATTCATTATATAATATTATACACATTAAATCTCATTAAATTAAGTCTCATTAAATCTTACCAACTATAGGAAGTCTCATTCCATTTCCTAACAGGATAATATTATTCAGTTTCTTTGTAAAAGAGAATTGCTCCTTAGAATTTTATTATAAGCAACAGCACAATATAAAGTGTGGACCACAAAAACCAAAAACATACAACCACAAATATATACTCACTACATATTGGGCAAGGTCTCATGAATTTAAGTCAGTGCTTCTAAAGGCTGCTTCTATAAACCAGGACCAACAGATGCCTCAAAGTTTCTAGCATACAGGTTTCTATTCAGTGTATCTACATTGAATGCAGCTGGTTGTGTCCTGCTGGCATTTAAAGTTACAGAGGCCCTTGTTGCATATGCACTTCAGTAACCAAGGTTGCCGTCTCCAGGTAGGGAGTTCCTGGAAATATAAAACTTAATAAGCCTGTTACATAGTATCTAGATTAGTCCCTGATAGCCAGACAACTAAGTTACTATGATATTGAAAGATGCCAACTCCTAGACACAAAATTCCTGGAGATATTATGGATGAAGTCTATTTAGCTGTACATCCCTACCAAAATTTCAAAAATTACAAAAATTACAAAAACTGAAAGTTGCCAACTCTAGATTATCAAATTACTGGAAACTAGTTGAAAAAAAAATAAATCACAAAAAACATGATAAGTCTAATTCAGAATTTAATCCTTTTGGTTGAAGAGTCCCAATGGAATAAATGTAGTATGCCTCTCATCGTAGAAGTGCTTTCTGTATATCCATTCTGCCATTATCCTCTATAGTTTCCAGTACAGTGTATTTGAAATCATCATGTTTATGATTTACTTCAATAAAATTTTGGACTAAAAACATGTCTCCCTTCTTCAATTTAAACCTAGATCTATGTTCCGAAATTCTTAAGTTTATGAGACCTTGCCCAATATGCAGTGAGTATATATTTGTGGTTGTATGTTTTTGGTTTTGTGGCCCACACTTTATATTGTGCTGTTGCTTATGATAAAATTCTAAGGAAGAATTCTCTTTTACAGAGAAACTGAATTATGTTATCCTATCAGGAAATGGAATGAGACTTATTTTTATTTATTTATTTATTGGGATTTATATCCCGCCTAGCAAGCATTAGCCGTCTCTAGGCGGCTCACAATAATAAAACGCAGGTAATTACAATAAAATTGCGGCATAAATAACCGCAGCAGCAAACTAATATTTCACAGAAATTTCATGCATTCATTGGCAGCCATCATTACATTCCAGAGCAGATACAGCAATTTCCAAACCCTTAGCCAGGAGCTTACACCAGGTGATTTATCATGATGTTATCCCAAGGCCCTCCACCCCCAGCGGCAGCTCCTAATTGAAGATCTGGCAGAAGAGCTCTGTTTTACAGGCCCTGCGAAACTGCAGAAGGTCCCACAGAGCCCTGATGTCACCTGGGAGCTAGTTCCACCAGTAAGGAGCCACCACTGAGAAGGCCCTGGTGGTTGTCAGCCTGGTCTCCCTAGGGCTGGGGAGGGTCAGGCGATGTTGGGTGCCTGACCGCAGTGCTCTCTGGGGTATATACGGGGAAAGATGGTCCCTTAGGTAGGCAGGCCCCTGGCCATACAGGGCTTTAAAGGTTAAAACCAGCACCTTGAACCGGATCCGGTATGCTATAGGCAGCCAGTGCAGAGTCCTCAGTACAGGCTGGATATGGTCCTGCACCAAGAGACCCATCAACAGCCTGGCTGTGGCATTCTGCACCAGCTGCAGCCTCCAGAGCTGAGACAAGTCCTAAGTAGAGTGCATTGCAGTAGTCCAACCTCGAGGTGACCATAGCATGGATCACTATGGCCAGGTCATTGTGTTTGAGGAAGGGAACCAACTGCCTAATCAGCCATAGATGGTAAAAGGCTGCCTTGGAAGTGGCTGCTACCTGGGCCTCCATAGTTAAGGAGGCATCCAGGAGCACTCCCAAACTCCGGACCCTCGATGCTGGCACCTATAGTTGGTAAGATTGAATGAGACGCTATGTAACAGTGTGTATAATATTATATAATGAATTTAATAGAACACTTTTGTATCATTTTGAAATATTGTTAAAAGCATTTCAGCGTTTTATACTTCCACAGTTTTTTTTCCTGAGGAAGGACCAGAAGTCTGAAACACTGGATACTACCTGGGGAAAGTGTTGGATATTTATTTTGTACTAGAAATAAGGAAATAAGGCTCTAGAAAGAGGCTCTGGGAGAGTGCCCCAGCCTTGGGCACTCAGCGACATTTTGCTGTGGAAACCTCAGCAGGGTATAATGACACAAAGTCCACCATTTTCTCCAGGGGAAGATCTCTGCCATCTGAAGAGCAGTTGCAATTTGGCATGATCTCCATCCCTCCCCTGGAGATTGGCAACAATGGTTCCCCATGAGGGAACAGGTGGTTTGGAGAGTGGACTCTATAGCATTGTACCTGTCTGAGGCCCCACCCCTGCTGAAACCTCACCCTCTCCTGGGTCCACCCTCAAATCTCCAGGAATTTCCCAACCTGGAGTTGGCAACCCTATCTCCCTCCCAGCCAACCATCAACGTATCGTTATTTACCCCCTGCCTTCAGCTTCCATCTCCTCCCCCCCTCCTAGAGAGCAGTTGTAATTCTGAGTGATCTCCAACCTCACCTGGAGATTGGCAACAATGGTTCTCTATGACGGAATGGCTGGCTTGGAGGGTGAAGTCTATGGCATTGTACCTGTCTGAGGTCCCATCCCCTCCTCCAACCTCACCATCTCCAGGCTCCATCCCTCAAAGCTCCAGGAATTTTCCACATGGAGTTGGCAACCCTATCTCCATCCCAGCCAATCATCAACCTCACTCTTCAACTTTCCATCTCCCCCCCCACAGCCTCCACTGTACTCTGAAGCTCTGACTGCTATGTCACATTGGCTGTCATAGGACTGCTATGTCACATTGGCTGTCATATACCATATCTCAGAATGGTATAAGGACACAGAGTCCACCATTTTCTCCAGGGGAACTGGTCTCTGTCATATGGAAAGCACTTGTAATTCTGAGTGATCTCCTGCCCTCACCTGGAGATTGGCAACCATAGTTTTTCTCTGCAATGGGGACCAAATCACCTGACATCATTCTCCTTTCCCCCTTTTGACTTGCACAACAACCTGGTGAGATAGGTTAGCTTAAAGTCTGTGACTGGCCCAAAATCACCCACTCAGCAAGAACCTGGATCTAGCAGATCCTGCTCTGAAGCACTGACTGCTACGCCTAGGGTACCCAACCTCCAAGTGGAGCCTGAAGATCGCCAGGTATCACAATTGAACTCCAGACAACAGATCTCCCCCCCCCCCGCCGGGAGAAAATGACTGCTTTGGAGGGTGGCCTCTATGGCATTCTGTTCAGTTGTCCCAATTAGTTTTCTCCCAGAGGCCAACATAGGTGTGGGAAGAGGCTTTCAGAGATGCAAGCTTGGTTGCCTAGCAACAGGCACTGAGGAGAAAGTTGCCAGCCCCTAAATACCTGGTGATTTGGGGGGTGGATCCTGTGGAGGGCAGCATTTTTTGGGGGGGGGATGGGAGGACTCAGCAGGGTATCATACCATAGTGTCTACCCTCCAAAGCAGCCATTTTCTCCAGGGGAACTGATCTCTGTCATCTGGAGATCAATTGTAACAGTGGGAGATCTCCAGGTCCCACTTGGAATTTGGCACCCCTAGGGCGGAAGTCAGCTGCACTGTATGGGGTTGAAGAGAATGGTTTGATGGTTGCTGGCCCACCTCATTAGCCAGCCAGCCACGGTGGAGTTAAGCAGGAGAGAGAGCCTTATTCCAACAGGAATATTCACAGTTTATTCTGACAGGAAATCCAGAAAGTCAGGCGGGGGAGGGGGGTTATGCTTAAAGTCCATTGTGTTTTCACTGACAGAAGCAGGCCACTGAGGGGACAGTTGGACCCACCTGGCAGTGGGAGGAGGAGAAGAGTGGACCCAGCACCCAGTCAGTCCTTCCCCTTCGCTGGCTCCCTCCAGGCTGAGGCCAAGACGCTGTCCGGTGGCTCTGTGGGGGGACTGAGGCAAAGCAGGGAGAGAATGCAGCCAGTGGCCAAGGACCCCATTTGAGTGGCAGTCCTTCCAGCCTACTGATTTTGGCACCCCATGGAATCTTGCCACTTGAAAACGGCTTTATATAATAAGGAGAGATATTTATACTTTTGGAGTCTGTATTTTCTCTTTATGGATTTTGTTGACTTCTGTATTCTCCCATAAGGGATTATGTATAGAGTTATCTCAGATTAGATATATTGTTCACTGTATTGAAGGCTCTTTTTGTATATCTTTGTGGGATATTCTGCTCACAGTTGTTTTCTGTGGTTTTTGGCTAGCCCACTACTTTCATCTCATCAACCAGTTCTTCCCTTTTGGTGAGAATCAAGTCCAAGATAGCAGATCCCCTTGTTTCCTTCTCCACTTTCTGGGAAATGAAGTTGTCAGCAAGACAAGTCAGGAATTTATTTGACCCTTCATTTTTATCAGAGTTGGACTTCCAACAGATATCTGGGTAATTGAAACTCCCATGACCACTGTGTCCTGTCTCTTTGTAATCTGTTCTAGGAGTTTCTCATCCATGTCCTTTGCCTGGCTTGATGGTCTATAGCAGACCCCTCACACATCATAATATCACCATTATTTCTTACTCTTTTTATTTTTACCCAGAGAACTGGACTTCCACACTCAGATTCCCTCACAAGTATATACCTCCTTTACATATAAAGCTACTCCTCCCCCTTACTTATTTGTCTATCCCTTTTTTAAAAGTTGTACCCCTCAGTCAATATTCCAATTGTGAGTGTCATTCCACCAAGTTTCAGTAATGCCTGTTAGGTCATAGACCCCTTCCTGTCTTCCTAAAAAGTTGCAAGCTTCAAATGGGCTCTCACTGAGTCAAGTTTAAGCCAAGTTATTGCTATGACTGATCTGCAAGCATTGGACTTTATATAGTAGGAACACAGGTTCCACTTTTTCTGATCCGGTTTATTTTGGAATTTTCCATTTAGGTGTAAACTATGTTGAATGGTATATTCTGGATGTAGGAACTCCAAGCAGTTCCATTCAAAGATGCTTTTTTCCATTCATGGTTTTTTTTTTTTAATTTGAGTATGTATATTTAGCATTTGGTCCATACTGATGGGACAAACATTAAGAAGAGTGAGAAGCTTTTCTTATGTAGCCAGCATTTGACTTTACATACTATTTAATGACTGGTTTATTATAAAAATTGACAAATCATACTAATATAGTATTTCAGAGAGTTTATTGGTATATAGTGGTTGATCCTTTGCACAGTGTTTTTCATTTCATTTTTTGTCTTTCTATATACATTGTGGTCCCATTGTTTTTGTGATAGCTTCCAAGATATGACAGGATCGGTCTAGTTTAGGCTATCTGGGTCAGGGCACGATTGAGGTAATCATAGGGAAAGGAGGATACTGCCAGGGTTGCCATTGCCCCTGGACAGTGCCAGGGGGCAACTTCAGTGGAAGGCCTTGGCCTATGTGTCCTGTTCATTCACCCTCTAGGGCAACTGGTTGGCTACTGTATGAAACAGAACCCTGGATTAGGACTACTGGCCTGATCCAGCAGGGTCATAGTCACAAGAAGCCCTAGAAGTGTACTGGCTACTGAAAGTAAACTTAGGAACCTGTGTACAGAGGTGCTCTTTGTGGCAAACATGTTTGATGGACAAACATACCATTACCTTGGATCATCGTATCTCAACATCATCCAACTTGAGTAGCTGCAGAACAGCTTTGCAGCTGTGCACTAGCTGTGGTGGTAGAATTTCATTTCCTCTTCCTTGCAGCTAGGTGAAATCAATTCTACCCCAGGATCAATGATGGTCAAGCCAGTTAATTAAAGAAACTATGGGTTGGATAAAAACAGCTTGTCCACTGGTGGAAAAGGGAAGAGAAGATCCCCTTTGACTATCAACTTCATGGATGAAAGCCACATTTGATAGTTGTAATAAGCAGGGGAACTGACCGAGATTCAGAGAAAAAATCTGGCTGGATACAATCCTTCCATTAGGCTTTTTTTTTTTAAAGGGAATCCATGAAATAATGTTGATAATATAGCCTTAGACAAACACCAATAAGTAAAACATTTTTTTAAAACAAAACAAAACAAAACCCACAGTATTTATTTATAAATATATATCACTGGCTGGTTTGCTCACTGTTTAGTTAAACGACTGGATGCTGATCAGTGACAAAAGATTCAGGGGGCTGTGACTCCCACACTGGACTGTGTAAGAACATGCATATATGAAATGCAGCCAGCAGCATTGTACTCTATTGTCTGAATAGGCAGAAAATAACCTGCCAACAGGCTCAAGCTGCTTATGATCAACTGAGCTTTTTAATGGGAAATTGTATCCGCACTCCAGCAGACAGGGGCGTAGACTTTTTAATTTCCTGGGGGGGAGGGGCTCTTGTGCACGCGCTTGTGCTTTGTGTATGTGCATGCCGGGACGAGGTCCCTGCCATCACCACCACCAGAGCCTCTCCCCCCACCTGGCTCCCACCTACCTACCCACTCCTCCCTCCCTCCCTCTCTCCCCCTCCCTCCGGGGGCCATCTGGGCAACTGCCGGGGCGATGCTATGGTGCCATAGAGTTTCCAGGGCGATTGCTAGAGCATCGCCCCAGCAACGTGCCCAGTGTGATGACGTCACTTCCAGGTGGAGCCCCAGAGAGGGAGGAATGGGTGCGGAGGGGAGCCGGGGGGGAGGCTCTCCAGCTCTTGTGGTGGTGGCGGCTTCTTGAAGCCGCAGCGGCCGGGGGCCTGGGGGCGGGGAGGCACGGCAGTGGGGAGGCATGGGGGGGCACTCCATTTTTCCTGGGAGGGGCTCAGTCCCCCCTGGAAAATTTCAGGAGTGCCCCGAGCCCCCGAGCCCCTGCATAGTTGACGCCAGTGCCAGCAGAACAGGAACTGAACAACTCTATTTCTGGAAATGGGATATTTAATGTATTGCCAACACACCCTGAAGGAAAAAACAACCACCAGAGTATCAGTGGCAAGAAGACCTTGAGGACTAGAGAGAGAACACAGAATCACCTACCAACTAACTCTGTGTAGGGGTGGGGTGTGGATAATTTGTTATATTTTGATGACTTTTGTATGCCCAATTAGACACTGTATATGGCGGAAAGACCACAAAACTTTTAAAATAACTACATAAATGTATTGTGTGCAACATTCCATTTATTTGTTTGCTTTCTAAGATGCACTTTAGCCCTTAACCCCTCACTAAGAATCTACAGACTCAATTTTGCATTGAGATTCAACCTACACAGTTTTCACAGCAAATAAGAGAAATCCCAACAATCAGCATCACTACTTTTCTTCATCTTTATTTTTGCTTGACACTCCCCAGAAATGTTCTGTATGGAATTATTCCTCAATATCCCTTATCTTTAATTAAGCAGTTTTAATTCACTTTTACTGCTAATTTTCTTAATATGATCATGACTGGGCTAATCTAATAACCATAATACATTATTAATAACAATTCCAGTTATAATATTCTTACATTCTAGACTAGGATTTCTCAGCCCAAAGCAGCATAGCCTCAAGCTACACTGAAAAAGAAAAGCAGTACAAAAAGATCATGAATATACTATCAAGGTTTACAAAAGTATTACCTCTTCAAAGGTATTCAGGAACTGCACCTCAGCAACTGGAAATAAAACAAAAAAAATCTCAGGTGGTAAGGGCAAAAATCTATTTCTATCTATTTTCATTGCATAGATAATTTTGAAAACTGCTCTGGCTAAGATGTGCAACAGTTCCATTATGTTCTCTAGCTCATATCCATCTGCCAAGCAGTTCAGTTTAAGTCCCAAGGGTTATGGAGACTTCTACTTAGAGACCCTGGATTTCTGTTGGTTTTCCCTCTTCTCAGTGAGAAGAGTGGGAGAACCATGTATGACACTCTAAGCTCCTTAGAGAAAAGGTTGGGTAAAAATATAATGGACTGATGTTTAGAAAGTGGGCCGGACCCAATAGGGCTTTTGCTTGGCAGGGCTTCTGACTGGCGACTGGAGATCTGATTGGCTGTGGAAATCTTGCTTTGCAGCTGTCAGCACAGCATAAAGATCTTTACTGCGTGGCTGAAGGTAAGCTGTGTATAAGCAAGAAAATATTTATAACATTATGTTCACTAAAAAGGGTATCCTGTTGAACAGAGTTTCTTCCTGATGTGTTGAAGATTACTATTAAAGTTAGACATAACTTCATTCCCTGTTATTTTGTGGTGTTCTCTGCCTCCTGCAGCAGCCATTTTGTGGTTGCATCCACCACCCTGTGTCAGAATTCCAAAGGTGCCCACAGGCTCAAAAAAACCTGGGATAACCAACATCACAGGACTGTTAAAAGAATAAATGGGGTAAAGGACTATGTACATCACCCTAAATCCCTTGTAGGAAGGGTGGGATTTTTTAAAAACCCAGATTTCTAAGATCATTTGTTAAAGATCTGAGGTGGTGAAAGTGAATGCTTTTGGCAACTACAGATATTTTATTTATTCATTTAAAACAAATTATGCCGCCTTTTCATTCAAATAGGGTCACCATGGAAAGTGAGGCATCTAGAATCACCCCTATGCTTTTCACCCTTGGCACTGGCGTCAATGGTGCCCCACCCAGGGTTGGAAACCTGATTGAATTACTAAACCAGGGGTGGGCAATTGTTTTGGCTCGGGGGCCACTTTGTGGGAGCGGAGGTTAGTGTAGGGCTGCATCTTTTAAAATGATTGCATTCATTAGTTAACTTTGCATTTCAGAAAAGGTATAAATTGTATCATAAAAATCAATAAGTATAAATTAAATAAAATAGTCGTAGTTTTATTCAATTTATTTATTGTGTTAATTTCATATCATCTATAGCTGCAAGCATATTTAATTTTAGAATCAGTTTAATGAGACAAATGTACCCTATCACACCACGTGGCCGACTGTCTTGTAGGGCCGCAAAAAATCTGTGGTGGGCTGCATGTGGCCCCCGGGCCGCTATTTGCCCACTCCTGTACTAGACAAAACAAAATCTGGTGTTTATCTGAGAACAAATATGTAATCAGTTCAAGGCAGAGATGTAAAATTTCTGGAAATTTTGAAGCCACGGGGGGAAAATGCCTTTTCCTGTTGGTTTTAAAATAAACGTTGGAGAAAATTGAAATATATATATATAATACTTACTTTCCTATCAAACTTATCAAATAACATAACTGATCAAATAACATAAAACACATCATTAGAATTTAGTTGGCATATCAAAATTTACAAATACAGGTCTTGGGGAAGGTGTCTTTGGTGGGGCAATGACCTCCTCGACCACTAGGGATGGATCTGGTGCCAGAGCCAGTGCTCACTGCCACTTCAGTTCTGAACTGTGTTTTTCCCTGTGCGTAGTGCTAAGCTTCGTTTTCTTCCCAGATGATTCCAGGACACACTTGGAACCATCAGGGATAGCAAGCATGACCAGTGCCATTGGGGCTCAGATCATTGTACTAACGGAACTGATTGCACTGAAGCCAAGAAGGGCAACTTTGACAAATGCTCTGGAACTGATGCTGGTTTTGAGAGGATGTGGGATGAAAGAAGGGCCTTGTCCCAAAGTGCTGCTTTTAACTTTGACGTACAGTCAGCTCTGGCTTTGGCAGAGATCAGGGTCATCCATTTGGGTCATCTTAGTTCTACAACGAGTGCATTTCTTAAATAAGGACTGAGACATAACAAAGTCATCAAAGCCCAGCCAGCTGCTGGATGGAGGGGGGAGGCTAATGTCCAAAGGGGAAGAGTAAGAGTATTTGCTTTCCCTTTTCTAGCATTTTAAGTTCAAAGGACATGGAAGAGCTCACTAAATCCCTCAATCAGAGAGAATGAAAAGCAACCAGATCTTTTGATAAGAAGAAGGAAAAGAAGAGGAAGAAGAAGAATTGGATTTATGCCACACCCTTCACTTGAGTCTCAGAGTGGCTTACAATCTCCTTCCCTTCCTCTCCCCACAACAGGCACCCTATGAAGTAGGTGGGGCTGAGAGAGCTCTGAGAAAATTGCTCCTGAGAGAACAGACCTGAGAGAACTGTGACTGACCCAAGGTCACCCAGCTGGCAGCATGTGGAAGAGTAGGGAATCAAACCAGGTTCTCCAGATTAAAGTACACCACTCTTAACCACTAAGCCAAACTAGTTCTCTGAGGAGCTCACTAAAAAAACCAACTCCTTTGGTGGGGAAAAAATGGAATTAAGGGAAGACAACGCAGTCGCATTAGAGGTGGGAATGGTTTTATCAGGCTCCAATGCATAGCACCCCCTTGTGATTTTTTAGCTGAATAACTTACACACAGTCCCAATGTGTGCCCACACAGAAGACTGAAGAACAAATTCTGTATTAGCTAAAGGAAGTGTATTATTTAGACCAAAACATTCTCATAGAGCTGGTGTGGTATAGTGGTTAAGAGCAGGAGACTCAAATCTGGAGAGCCCGGTTTGATTCCCCACTTCTCTACATGAAGCCTGCTGTGTAACCTTGGGCCAGTCACAGTTCCCTTCAAACTCTCTCTGCTCCATCTACCTCAGGTGCCTGTTGTGGGGAGAGGAAGGGAAAGGTGATTGTAAGCCGCTTTAATATTCCTAAAGGTTGAGAAAAGCGGGATATAAAAACCTAGTCCTCTTCTTCTATAATAGGTAGGAATGCCAGCATGTTTGGATATTAAGCTAAATTTTGTAGCAAATAATGTATTGTCATTATTAGCATATTAATTGTTACTAGAATTATATATCTTTAAGCAAAAACATTTTGAAAATAATGTATATGTCTACAGTATAAGAGTTTTACTTCAGTTCTTACCAACATTTCCCAATATTCTCATTGAGGAAGTCCTCCAGCTTTTTCATTATGTACATTTGGAATGAGCAAAATGCCTTGTAAGACAAGGTTTTCTTCACTCAAAAAGTGAAAATATTTCATACTAGGAATAAGTCCCATTGTGGAAATAAATATAGTGGGCTCTAGAAAGAAGCTCTGGGCAGGAGCCCCAGCCTTGGCCACTCAGTGTCTATTTGCTGTGGCGATCTCAGCAGTGTATAATGACACAGAGTCCACCGTTTTCTCCAGGGGAACTGATCTCTGCCATCTGGAGAGCAGTTGTAATTCTGAGTGATCTCCAGCCCTCACCTGGAGATTGGCAACAATGATTCCACAGGAGGAAAAGTACAGTCTTACATCATTCTCCTCTCCCCCCGTTGGCAACTTTAGTCAGGACTGGCCCCAATGAGTTCCCCACAAACGCCAAAGTAGGCCTGGAAAGGGCTTCCTCTCTCCATATTTTTACTGACAGAACAAAGGTTGGTTGCCTAGCAACAGCCACTGAGAGGAAAGTAAGGTTGCCAGCTCCGAGTAGGGAAATACATGGAGATTTGGGGGTGGATCCTGTGGAGGGCAGGGTTTGAGGAGGGGAAGGACCCTCCTCAATAATGCCATAGGGTCTACTGTCCGAAGCAGACATTTTCTTCAGGGGAACTTATTTCTGTCATCTGGTAATCAATTGTAACAGTGGGAGGTTTCCAGGTCCCACCTGGAGATTGGAACCCTAGGGGAAAGACAGCCACATGGCAGGAGGAGAAGAGAATGGTTTGATGGCCACTGGCTCACCTCAGTAGCTAGCCAGTCATGGAGGAGCCAAGCAGGAGAAGTTTCTTTATCAAAAGAGACAGCGATTTTGGCAGTTTAGAAGGGAGGGAAGAGTGGCCAAGCTGGCAGTGGGCAGGAGAGAGAAGCAGAACCAGCCAATGGCATGCAAGTACTCTTGAGTGGCAGTTGACAGGCCAGCTGCTGATGGAGCACACAGCACAGCCAATAGGAAAGCTGGAAAGTGCCAATGCATTAGGGGCAGCCTCTCCCGGGGTGGCGACCCAGGGATCGAGGCTCCCCTTTGTCACAAAGGGTTTTGCTGCCATGGAGCCTTCGGGCGCACCAAAGCACACACTGGACGGCTGCAGGAATCAGCATGAGCCACAAGAGAAGGATTATACATAAGGAACGCATGGCATGACCATAAGTGTTCGTCTGCTTGCTCTTTGGAAAAAAAAAAGATTCTCTGGTGGGAACGTAAGCAGCAGGGGATTTAAAGTTTAACCCCCCCCCCTTCACTTTACTTGTTGACTAAGAAGCGCAACCGAGAATCACATGGCTGTAATGGCTGGATCTTAAATGGGTGCAAAAAGCCTGTAGAGGATATAAAAGCGGATCCTTTGACTTTTTTTTTCTTCTTGGGAACTTCTGTTAACTTAAATAAGCAAAGAATGACTGGGCGAGGAGATAAGATGGCGGGGAAATTGAGACCTTCTCCTAAAGCCACGTCTTCACTTCCGGTCTCGAAGACAGAGGCGAGTACAGACCTGTCTGCTGTTTTGGCAGCTGTTTTGCGTCCCCTTATGGAGCAGTTGAACACTGTTAACTCAAAGTTGGATGGATTGCAACAACAGATGGCTGATGTAAGCATGAAGTCTGATCAGACAGCAAAAGAACTGGCAGAGGTCAAAACCAAAAGAGAGAAAAACTGATTTAAGACTTGATTTGATGGGAAAAGAAAAAGTTTCTGACAAGGATAATCTTTTGAAATTACAAATGGAACGTTCTTCTTCTTTTTTTTTTTTTACAGTTTCAGGGTATTCCTGAGAATAAAGGTGAGAATCTCAAGCAGGCTTTGAGTCAAGCTTTGGCTCCAATGGCAGGATTGCAAGCTGAGCAGGTACAAAGCAATATGGGTATGGTCTATAGAACATATCCAGATTTTATTAAGAAGAAAAACCTGCCTGGAGAGGTGATGGTGAGATTCTCAAAAAAAATCAACACGTGATGAGATACTTAAGGCTACAAACAGAAATGCTCTGAAAATTCAAGAAGAAGATATCAAGGTTTTAAAGGACATTCCATTTGAAATTAGGAAGAAGAGGAAGCCTTATAAAAAATTAACTGCATTCTTACAATCAAAGAGTATTCTTTATAGATGGTTGACCCCTGAAGGTGTGGCTTTCTCTTACAAGGAGAAAAAGCAGAAGATAGACTCTGTTGCTAAGGCAGAAAAATGTATGGAGAGTTATAAAGAAGGGAAAGATAAGGCATCCACAGAAGACTCTTTGGAGCATCAGGAGAGCCTATATGGCTTGGAAAGTTCTGACTCAGAGAAGATAGGATCTGGAGAAGAATCAGATGCTGATTTGGGAGCAGCCGCTCCTAAGTCCCCAAGAGAAGAAAAGAAGAAGAGAAGACAGAAGAAAAAATAGTTTAAAATATGTTAAGAAATGTTAAAAGTTGTATAAGTATATTGTAACCCATTATGAAATGCAGCCATTTAAATATGTTATAAGTTTATAGTATTTACTTAGCAAGGTTATAGCCTGAAGATTTTACTATTTTCTTGAAATGTAAGAAATTAGCTATTTTTATTAACTTGGTGAATTGATTCCTGTATACCTTAGGGTAGTATAGGGTTTTTAGTTTAATGTAGTAGTTTTACTGGTTTATGTAGTTGTAGAAAATAAATAAAAAATGACAAAACAAGGAAATGGAAAACTGCTTTGAGAAAAAATGGAACAATTTTGCCAACCTCCAGGTGAAGCCTGAGTTCTTCTGAAAGTATATCTGATTGCCACACTACAGAGATCAGTTTCCCTGGAGAAACTGGCAGGTTCAGAGGGCAGATGCTATGGATTCTAGGTGAAATTCCTCCCCAAATCCCCAGGAACCTGCCAGACCAGAAGACCAAAATCTGTGACTATATTGCACTATAATGTCATCATGTTCACTTAAATGATAAGTGATTGTCTGGGTTCACTTCAGGAAGGAGAACGATGCTCTAAAAGGGAATATACAGGGAAAATTTTGAACACCAGTCTCAAACAGTGCTTTTTAGGCCTAAAAATAGGACCAGACTGCAGTCCTAACACATTAGGGCTGCCAAGTCAGCCCGGGGGGCGGGGGATCCCCCGCTATAGGGGTTCCCGATCCGCCGGCCGGCATTCAGCCGGTGGGGGGAACCCCGCCCCAGAAGTCATCTGGTGAGGACGACTTCCCCTGTGTAATGGGGTGGGGGGAACCCCGCCCCAGAAGTCATCCGGTGAGGACGACTTCCCCCTCTGGGTGATGTCATTACGTCGCCGTGGCGCATGCGCAAAGCGCACGCACCAGAAGAGCTCCCGGGGGGAGAACAACTCCCCCCCACTGGAAAGTCGCCGGGACTTGGCAGCCCTATAACACATTGTTTGGTTATGAAACTGTTGTGGCTAGTATAATTTATCTTCCAGAGTGGGACTGCGTTCAGAGTGTCAGAATACAATTGGGGAGAGGTGAGTTCAAATCCCTGCACTTCCATAAAACTTACTGGGTGACCTTGGGCCAAGTTATTTCTTAGCCTCACCTACCTTATATGGATGCTGTGAGGCTCAAATGATGAGGAGGATTAAAACTATCTATACAGCCTAAGTTTTCCTGGAGGAAGAGTAGGATAAAAAATATAATAAAAATGATATCTGGCCTTATTTTTAATTAAAGGAAATAATTCAATCTTTAGTTCTAATTTCCTTAATATGTTCAAGACAAAGTTCAGCTAATAACAATAGTAGATTAATAATAATTTCCCCAATTACAATTCTTAGAAGTGATGTTGAAAGGTTTAGACCTGATCTTGCACACAGGAGAGAATATTGTACTACAAGGAGTTTAATGAAGAAATTATTTCTGCATTAATTAGGGTGTATGAATACTACACTAACTAATGTGGACTTTATTAGTTCAGTATATTGTAATTGGGTGGCTTTCTCCAGGACTCATTTGAAAGAGGTGCTCATCAGCACCATGTTGCTGCTCAACCCGAAACCATAATTTGCCTGCCTGAGGCAAAACACTCTGGCTCCTTTCAGATCAAGAAGGTACAATGGCAATTACTGCACTGAAAGAACAGAACAAAATCCAAATCCATGAGAGCTTCAATTTCATTTAAATACCAGCTCAAGCATATTGGGTTGAAACAAACTGACCACCAAGGGGGGGGGGAAGCATGGGGCTATAGTATCTTTAATCTACATTGAAAAGCCCAAATCCATCTAACATAGAAACATCCAAAAATAAGTATACAAATGAAACTCACTCTGTAAAAATGTAGGTTTTTTAAAATCCAAAATGTTTCAAGGGAAAAATTATGTATTCATTATTTATTTAATTAATTTGATTTATATCTCACCCTCCCTGCCAAGCAGGCTCAGGGCGGCTTACATTAAAAGTTAAAAACCGTTAAAACACAAATGATAAACATCATTAAAAATGCTTAGATTTAAGCCTATCAACAAAACAGTTTTGCATCTGAAAAATGGTAATATATGCTCTGCCTCCTTTAAAAAAAAAACAGAGACTATGACAGAGGTTTTAATAATAATAAAAAAACCCTTGTGTTCTAGAACTTAACTCATTAGTAGAGGAAACAATCATTCTGCAAATAGTAATAATTAAAATAACTGATGTACTGATGTGTTTACTTGTAACAAAGAACTGAACAAAATGTAAATAAAGTTAAAGGAGGCTTACAAAGCCTCTATGAATGCAGCTGAATTCTTCCTATCAATAGAAACAGTTCTTCTATCAATATGGCCATTTAAAACAAAGGGAAGGATTGTTTGAATGTTATCTGCCAGACTGGCATCCTGGTTCAGATGCTCTACCTAGCTGCAAATGCAAAATGAATGGCTGAGGTCAATGTGACTAGACTGACAACCTGAGTGGCAAGAGATCATACCCGTGCTTGTCAAATGAAATTCCATTAGTATCCAGCTATGAAAACAAAGATGGTGGCTCTGTGGTAATCAGAATAACCTTCAAATGGCAAATAAATGACCCCTTCCATCTCCTTCCCACTAAACCCCATCTCTTCACAAGTCTGTTGCATATGACAACATACCAGATCTGCCACTGGTGGGTCTTACTGGCACAACAGAACCATCTCCCATTGCTATGCTTATGCAATAATCTATGCATTACTGAGTAACATCCTAATCAGAATTACACCCTTCTAAATCCATTTAAGTCAATAGACTTAGAAGGGTGCATTTTTGTTCAGGGTGGCACTGTAGAGCAATGCCTTGGATAGGCAAGATATTTTCCCCAAAACTTAACCAGGACTTCTTATTTATTAATATATAAAATTAGATTTGAAGACCATGATACTAAACTACATACATGAAAGTAAATTACAGTGAAACCAACTGGAATATGCTCACTGTGCCAATAATGTAACGATGTATATACACAACATGCATGTACACAGCTGTTACCAAGGTTAAGTACATCTAAGGGTATTTGCTCACATTCATTCATCGAAATCTTTGTGTCAGCAGCAATGGGGGGAAGGATTTCTCCACACACACACACACACACACACATGTATCATTGTATCATTGGTGTAGCGGTTAAGTGCAAGGGTGTAGACTTTCCAATTTCCCGGGGGATGGGTCTGGGCCAGAGAGATCACAGGCCATTGTCACTATCAATGGAGGTGGAGCCATGTGGGATTTAGGGAGGGGCTCCCCAGAGCTTCTAAATTTGCAGAGTGGAATGACTCTCTAGCACACAGAGGTGTCAAACTCATTTGTTACAAGGGCTGGATCTGACAGAAATGTCATTTTGTCGGGCCGGGCCACGTGTGCCATAAAATGTAGCACAAGGTACCTGAGATATACACTTTATAAAGATGATTTCAGATGCTGAATGGCAATAGGCAGCTTGATCGGACTGATATGCAGAGGGGTAGTAGGAGTAGAGATATCAGCACTGGTAATGAACCTAAGTCTCAGTTTGGTACCAGAGGATTCAGTCCAGGAAGATGCAAAGAATAAATGGAAGAAGTCTGAAGAAGTGAGCAGTGACTCATAAAAGCACATACCCAACCATAATTTTGTTAGTCTTTGAAGGTGCTACTGGACGCTTACTTTTTCTACCACTATTACAAACCACAACATTCAAAAAACGGGGGGGGGGGGGAACGATGGACATTTTAACCTCCCAGGACATTCAGCTGCTGACGTAAGAGTAGCAGTTCTCTTACAAAGGAATTTCAAAGGGAGATAAGAAAGAGAGACTGGAGAATTACAGCTGATAATGGAGGTCAAGACAATGCAAACTCCTGGACTGAATTGAAACCTAGGTTGGTCCTCTCATTAAAAATGCCTGCTGTTGTCGTATGGCATCTGAAATCACTTCACTCTCCAAGATATAAGGACAGCTGGACTCCCATTCTAGCTGTATCTGAAGAAGTGAGCAGTGACTCATGAAAGCTCCTATCCTGACAGAAAGTTTGTTAGTCTTGAAGGTGCTGCTGGACTCTTGTTCCCTTTCACTAATGAGGAATGCACGCTGTACTGTTAGGTTTCTTCCCCTCCCCCATCTGTTAAAAACATGTTTTAAGACCCATGCCCCACTAAGTTCATTGGAATGCTCTCTAGTTGATGTGCTGAGGACTGCAAATGTAACATTTTAACAGCTCAGTCTTAACCATGTTTATTCAGAAATTACTCAGACTTACTTCCAAGTGAGCATGTATAGGATCTGCCTGCCAGACATCCAAGTAATCCCTGTTGTTCAAGGAAATAATTTGGTTCCTACTTTGTCTTCCTGGAGAAGTGACCCAATGTTGAGACCCATGGGGGGGGGGATTCTGATACGTGAGATATATGGATCTCTAAAGGCTGAAGATTCTGTCCTGCACAAACATTAGTTGTAATCAATGCTCCCTCCAACCTGTGGAGTCCTGTGAGCAAAAATTCTCCTTTGTGAGCTACTGGCATTAAAGTTGTGAGCGAGCAATTTGGCTGCTACATTAAATGTTTGCTCTGAAACCATCCTTCCTGAGCAAAGACAAGGGAAAGTGAAAGCTGCTCCACTGCCTCTCCGCCCGGCCTGACGTCTCTCTTCCCCATGTAGGGAAGAGGAGGAGGAGGGGAGAGATAGGTCCATTCATGCAGGTGGGACAGAGGCCAACAGGTTGCTCTCAGACTTCTGCTCCCTTTTCCCCTTTAGCCAGAGCTCCCTCACCCCCCATCAAGCCCCCACCCCACTTCCCCTACTTACCCTGGCTGGTGGTGATGGCAGCTAGCACATGCTGCTTCCTGCTCCCAGGCCCAACTGAGGGCTCCTAGGGGCAGGGCCAATTCCCCGCCGGTGGGAAAGCACTCTCCCTTTAAGTTCAGGGGGCCAGAAAGCACCAGACGCCTGGTCTCCACGTGGAGACCGAGCGTGCCAGGTACTTTCCTGCCAACAGAGGGGGGGGACCAGACTGGACTCGACCGGACACCAGCCGGGGGAGGCTCAGCACCTCCTGGAAAAGTTCGGGGGGGGGGGGCTCCAGCTCCCCAGCCCCCCTGAAGATGATGCCTATGATTAAGTGTGCAGACTCTAATCTGGGGTTTGATTCCCCACTCCTCCACTTGCACCTGGCTGGATGACCTTGGGCAAGCCATAGCTCTGTACCAGCTGTTCCCTCAAGGAAAAGAGCTCTCTCAGCCCCACCTACCTCACAGGGTGTCTGTTGTGGGGAGGGGAAGGGAAAAGAGTTTGTAAGCCGCTCTGAGACTCCAAGGGAAGGGTGGGATATAAATCCAGTCCCTTCTCTTCTTCTTCTTCTTCTTCATTTAAAAATTGGGACCATAAAATCATTTTTAGTCTAGAGCCTAAAATGGTTTAACTGTACCACTGAGTATGTGTGTACATGCAGTCTGAACCTCTAACATTTTTTTACAGGCTTGCCTCTGCTTCACTGAAACTGTGTCCATGTCTGCATGACAGCTATCGTCACGTTTAAACTGCACGAACGAAATGACAATGAACCATTATGAGGATTTAAAACATAGGCCAATAACTAGTTATCAGATTGACTTAAGTGTGTTATATTTAATAACACAAGCCTCTAGGCAAGGACAGTTGTGTTGCAGGCCTACAAACCCCTTTTCTTCAGCTCCTCTGTCTATAGGAGAGTTTCATTGTCTTGTCTGCGCAAGCCTCTCAGCTGGAAGTGACTAAAGCAGCTATGACCAGAAGTACCAACACTAGATTTTAACATGCCCAAGGAAGTAATGTTTCCATTTTGCAAATAATATGAAGTGCAGCAACAGCAGCAATGGTGATAATCAGGGGTCCTTTTGTAGAAAAAGAGGTGCAGGAGCTCATTAGCATAACTCATTAGCATATGCCACGTCCCCTGACATCACCAGAAGTGTGTCAGAAAGGGAATGTCAGTTTCAGCCCCATTATATCCTATGGGCCATTGAAATCAATGGCAAAAACTCATAGGGTATATGAGGGGCTGGAGGAAAGGGGGTTTGAGGGAGAGGCTCCAAACTTGCAGGGTAGCTGCTGGAGCCTCTCCTCGAAATACCCACTAAGTTTCAAGAAGATTGGACCAGGGGGTCCAATTCTATGGGCACCAAAACAGATTGTCCCATCCCCGCCATTGTTCTCTATGGAGGGAAAAAATGTTAACTTTTTTCCTCCCATAGAGAACAATGGAGGGAATGGGGGCAACCTGTTTGGGGGCCTGTAGAATTGGACCCCCTGGTCCAATCTTCTTGAAACTTGGTGGGCATTTCAAGGAGAGGCCCGAGTAGCTACCCTGCAAGTTTAGAGCTTCTCCCTCAAACCCCCTCCCCTCCAGTGGCTTTTAAAGATGCCGCCGAATTTCGGCGGCAATTCGGCGGCAAACTGAATCAGATTAGAGAATCTGATTCAGCCCGTGGCTGCCCTACTGGCCAGTCCTGAGCTGGCAGAGCTTCGCTCCGCCTCGCTCTGGCCCCAACGGACCCCTGGTGATAATAAATGGCAAGCCTCCAAGTGGGGCCTGGAAATCTCTTGGAATTACAGATGATCTCCAGACTACACAGACTGTAGAGACAAATGGCTCCATGGAGGTTGGATTCTATGTAGGGTTGCCAAGTCTTACTTTTGCAATAGTGGGGGAATCCTGGGTCCTCTCCTGGAGCGACGCTCTGATAATCACCCTAAAACTCTATGGTACCAGGTGCCCAGTGTGATGATGTCACTTTTCGGTGATGTCATTGAGCCGGGCATGTCAGCCTGATCTGGCCACTTTGTGGGTGGGGTTCCCCCCACCAGCTGAGTCTGGACTAGTGGATTGGGGGGCCTTTTAGTGGGGGAATCCCTGCCCCTCAGGGGGACTTGGCAGCCCTAATTCTATGCCATTTACCCCACTGAAGTCCCTCTCCTCTCCAAACCCCACCGTTCCCCAGGCTCCACCCACAAATATCCAGAAATTTCTCAACACAAAGCTGGCAGTCCTGTGAAGCTCTACAGGTCAGATTTCTGAAGTGCAAACAAACCTGAGGAAAAAGGATATTTTTTTTTTGTGCTGCAACTTTTAACCAGGCAAATGGAACAACCTGCTAGCTGCGGTATTTGAAGGTATTTGAAATAACATCCCTGTTTATTTCACAGGAGTTATAAATCTGGAACTAAATGTATTTAGGGGGAAAGTATTTTATGTAAGTTCAATAGAGATGAGTCATAGTTTCACTTTGCCCTCAGTGTCAACTAGGTTTTTGATGTCATTTGCCGGAGGGCTAATATGCAATTTTTCTGGCTATACTCCTCTCTTGTAATATAATTTCCCAGACTGTGCTCACGTGAGGCCTGTGGCTGGAATATCAGGGCTATTGCAGGTCAGAAATGAAGTGAATTGTGCTTTCTGACCCAGCTGAAGGAGACTGAATAGCACCATCCTTTCCTCTATATCTGGCTCAAGTCGGCACTGTTAGTCTTTGATTTCCATGAATATTTAATTCACATTTCACATTTCTAGCTATGAGCTTCAATAATATACCTGCATGGAGAGAACATAAAGGGAAGCAGCAATAGAGAGAACCCCACCCCCAAACAACCACAGCAGGCTGGAAGAAAACAAAACAGACTGTAAATAAATTTCAGCTTCCCCCAAGTGAAAGCATCAGTACAGCTTTTGATATTCCAAGCCACAGCTAACACTACCCATCCAGTATTTTGTTAAGAGCAAGAATGAGAATAAACCTTTACATTGTTGCTTTTTGTTTATGGCCACAGGCATTTTGCTAATATATATTCACCATGTCTCTGTATAGTAAGGAAAGTGAGCCTTTTTTTTCATTAGAGAAGGAAAACAGACACAGAGGATTTGACTTCAGAATATATATGGCTGGGCTAGGCAAGGAAATGCATACAGCACTGGTCAATTTTTTAAAGGAGCTGCGATAGCTATTTGTACAACAAATAGCACTCAGCACATAGCAGTCCAACATGACTCTGGCATGTATACATGAAATATCACAAATATTGTCACTGTTCAGACTAATGCAGCAGCCCATATAGCCCAGCTTACCCTGGGGTTGTCAGAGCTTGGGAGTTAGTTGGTCATGGTTAGTAGTTGGATGGGAGACTACTACTACCAAGATTGGGGTTGCTATGCAGAGGAAGGCAATGGCAAACCTCCTCTGCTCACCTCTTGCTTAGAATGACTCATGGTTGGGGTCACCGTGAGTTGGTCACAACTTGACAGCATGTTCTTCTTTAGGCTAATGCCAAACTATGGTTTGGTGTTACATGAACAAGTCTTTAAGAAGCCTGGGCTGTGCTTGTGCAATCCTTCCATCCTCTCTACCCCAACACTACAAGTTAATGAATTGTTACCATGATTTTTGACAAACCAAAGTTTGTCATTACACTTCATTTGGCAAACTGTAGTTTGTGCTTGCCTTGAAAATGTGGACTCCAAATTGGGAAGAAAGCAGAATTTGGAATACGGGGTTTGCCCTGTACATATAAGCCATAGTTGGGATGCAAACCAACAGCAAACCATGCTTTTCTGATAGCCTGCAAATACCTATCTAGTGTACAAGTGAAGGACAGAGGGAGAGGTTGGAGAAGCAACAGCCAGAGGCTGAGGACAGACTGGCAGTATAAAGTGCAAAGGAGGTGGGGCAAAAAGACCCAGGCCAAGTTGTGGCAGAGATTCCCAGTCACACTGCACTGACTGATGTGGCAGCATATCAAGGAGGAGGAGGAATAGAGCGGTTGCACTGTGGGGCGGCTCCCGGTGGTGGCGGGATTGTGTGCAGCTTTGGTCTACTCCACCAACGTGTGTGTAGGCACATGGGTGCATAGGTGCAGCAGCAATTGGGGCAGGATCATGTGACAACCGCCCCCATCCCGCGGGCAGCTGTGCACTCAAGCACACAGTATGCATGGGTGGTTATGCGCATTCCTACCAGATCAGTGGGTTTACATTACCAGCACCACTTGATTGTGGCTTTTTGTACATCCACATTTCCGGGAAGCACGATCAACGCACCCTCCACAGCTTGCCCCGGCGTTCACCTGGTACTTTTTAAAAGCGGGATCGAATAATTAAAGGATGGGGTGAGTATGGAAAATAATGCTGATAGAGTGCCCTAGGGGGAGCTGTGGAGCATTCCCTAGTGTTAAGGGTTTATTGAATGTTTTCTCTTGCAGTTCAGCCTAACCCTTGTTATTTCTCTGCTGTGTGTTAGTATGTGTTAATGCTTATGCTCTGTAGGCCTCTCTGTTGTATGAATGGCCTGTAGTCAGTTATTGTCTTTTTGCATAATCCTGTTGCAGTTAATTCATAGAAAGCAAACTCCAAAGCGTGGATTGGATTTTTCCTGAACTCTGCCAACAAAATCAAGCAAACGAGGCCTTGCAGACTACTTTTTCAGATACTGCCAATCCATGGTTCGTTACATATTAATCAAGCCACTGTCTATGTAACATAAGCGTGAAGCCTCTTACCTCAACTTCTTTTTAAACTGGAATTTTCCTTACATTTCAGGAGAACCTTTGAGGTGCCGAATTGGGAGGATGGGGAACTCTCAATTCCACACTCCTTTTACTCCACCCCCACCCCAAAAAAGAGGTGCCAGAACTCTCAAGAAGGAAATGAATTTTTCAGTCTGCATACTGAAAACTTACGAACTTTTAAACATTTTTAAAAGAATTTTGTTGAAGAGGTTCCGGAACTCCATTCCAACGTGTTCTCCCGGGGGGAAAAACTCAACCCTAAAAATGGAGTAGGGTGATCAAGGTTTAAATTTTGTTTCGGCCATAAACTTGAGCCTCTCTCTCTCTCTCTCTCTCTCAGCTTAACTCACCCCATAGGGTTGTTGTAAGGATAAAAATGTAGAGGAGAAAAGCAGGTATATCAGCCTGCGCTAACTGACAGGAGGATGAGACAATGTATTCAGATTGAACAATACTAGTGACCAACAGCCTTCTCCTAATTGGTATTCCCCCAGTTTGTGGAGTAGCAACCATCTGACTTCATGGAACTGAAAGGCGGCATTTGCTGTCCAGGGACTTGGAGTGTACATGCTTCTACCATACTGACAAACACTATCGGATTATGACTGCTGTATATATATATTTCTGCTATAACTAAGAACAAGTAAATCCTCTAGCCACGTAAGGATTTTGTTTCATTTTAAGTATTTATTAATCTAAAAAGCTAAACAATTATGGGGGCCTGGAGAGAGAAAATATATAAGCAGCTGGGGGAAAACAGGCTGTGATTTTCTCTGAGGAGTTAAAAAGTGCCAGGTGCAGAATCAAGCAAATTGGGTTTACAAATTGTGAGAGCATATTCCTGCCACTAAAGAACTTCAATCAGCACAAATCCTTCCACCTTCAGAGGAGATGACAGGGCAGGAATGCTCTGGGAACTGAAAACAAGCAAGGAAGACATTCATTGGCTGTTGAATCAGCTTCATATACCAAAACAGCTCTCCTTCGAATACATTCCAAATGTATAGAGGAAGCTAAATTTTTAGTGGAACCAAGCGGACAGGGAAATATGACACAAGTGGGGAACCACAAGAAACTTGTGAGGAGGAGACATTAATTCCCCCATTTTGCTTTCCCCTCTTTTCCCCATGTCTTCTCTCCCAGGCAGTATTTCTCTCTCTCTTTTCCCCCTTTGACCATACCCTCTCCAAAGCAGTATTTTTCTCTCTGTTGCTTTCTCTCAGGGACTCACCTTAAAAACCGATTGGGGAGTGGCTCCAAGCACTGAGAAGGGCTAAGATGAGCTTCTGCCTTCCCTCCTGTTCCCTAGAGGAAACAGCTGTGGTAGAGGAAGCAGAACAGAAGGCCCCCAAGGTTTGTCCCTCATGCCCCGTCTTTCCCTCTCTGTAGGGTTGACAAACGTGTTGCTTGCACAAGTGCAGACAATGCTTCTTTGTTTAGGGGGAATTTAACCACCTTCCATTTGTCTAAGGTTCAGGATCTTCTGGCAAACCTGGGGGTTTATTCAAACTATAAGTTTCAAGAAAAATCTCTCTTCTCTCAATGTGACCCTGTTACAAAAATATAAGTATCCACAGGCAGGACCATGTAGCAAATCAGATATTTTGAAAAAGGCACTTTATCAAAGGACAACAGCCCCAGTATACTACTGCCATTAAGCCATAGCAACCAACTGGTGAGGCAGTTTGCCAATGCGAGCTATAAAACACCACTATGGGTCAGGCAAGGAGAAGGGGAATTTCCCATCCGTGCCTGTCATGCTAGGAACTGGCAATGGGGGCAAGAGATGCTTCAGTCAACTTCACATTAGCCTCAGCAGCCCATGCCGAAGGCAACTTTTCATTTGACTGATGTAGGCTGTGGTTCCACTGCATCCACTTTTGCTTCCTGGCACTTAAAGGGAAATATGCATACTGCCCTTCCTTCTCTATCAACCCACAACGGTGACCAGCCACCAGCCATTGCTGCTGCACAGAACAACATCACACTGAAAGCCCACTATGGACAGGGTCTGTAAGGGTCACATCACAAAAACTATGCAAATCTACATATTACTTCTAAAGGCAAGCAGTGAAAGGAATCAGAACTGATCATGAAGAGTATTCTCTGTTATGAAGAGTTTTTTCTCTTGTCTTATTGACACTTACTTCCAGAGTGTTCTAAAGGCAGCAGGTGATACATGAGCTTTGGACTTAAAGCTGAGAGATTCCTGTCCTGCTGTGAACACAAGAGATGACTGTTGACAAGAAATTCAGCTTTGCACAGCCTTCCTTTCATAAGTTAAGGGATATAAACAGCCTGCCTTACAGGAATGCTAATAGAATGGATGGTAAAAAACATCAATGTAAAAGGTAAAGGTTTCCCTTGCTCGAAAACTAGGGGGTGGTGCTCATCTTCATTTCCAAGCCAAAGAGCCAGCGCTGCCCAAAGACTATTCTGTGGTCATGTGGCCGGCATGACTAAATGCCGAGGTGCACAGAATACTGTTACCTTCCCACTGAAGCAGTAACTGTTTATCAACTTGCAATGTCTTGCTTTTGAACTGCTAGGTTGAAGGGAGCTGGGGCCAGAGACGGGAGCTCACTCTGTCACGTGGCACTCGGGTCTTGAACTGCTGAGCTACCGATCTTCCGGTCTGCAACTCAGCATCTTAACCTCTGAGCCACCACAGCCCTGACAAACAACATATAAGCAATATGTAAATTAAACACTTTAAAATACAGATAATAATATATGAAGAGCATTTTCATACATGCTGCCAAAAGTCCTCTTAGCCATTCTCACAGTATTTGTGCTCATGTATAAACTTTGTTATTGAAGGATAGAAAATAGAGTAGAATCCATTTTATATTAAATGCACATTCTAAATAGCATAGATACTACATTAAGATATTGGAAAAGTGAAAAACAATTCAGGTTTGATGTATGAAAGTGGTTCAAGTCACTGGCTAAGAATCCTTCCCATTCTTTGCCTCCCAATTCAAAGAATAAATAATGTAAAGAAGAGTAACTTTTAAAACACATGCACAGATTACAAATGTGTAATGTGGCCACTTCCCAGAAGAAAAAGAAAAAGAAAGGAAAAAAGAAGGCAATAGATTACTAATATCTGAAGCTGAAGACTGTGAGGTGCACATTCCACAGGGGTTATTGTGTCTGGCAGCTTCGTAACTCCTGAGCCTAGCCATATCATTCTTACAGTCTGTAGGTAGCTCCTGTGGGATCTCTCTTGGTGTATACAAAATTAGCAGCTACAAAGTTTTGGGACAGCAAAACTAATACTCTTCCAAACTCACACTGTTAAGGACACTTGGGATTTCCCTTGACGCCTCTGTGAAACCAGTGCTTATATCCAGTCTCTACCAAGTAGAAAACCTGGTAAAAAGAGTGCTGTTCTCACAACATCCCTTTATTCACTTTGGCCGGCTCTGGAAATAGTATTTTTGGTACTCCCAAATGGTTTGGCATCTTAACCAACAAATCTTTTCATTTGATTTCTTACAAGATTATATGCACAAGGTAGAGAGAAATTCTAAAGGGTCTTTTCATGAAAACAGCAATGCCATTTTATTTAAAACTGGTTTATTTTTCTTTAAGCTAAATAGATAGCTTAAAAAGAAAGTTTCATTACAGTTATATTAATTGAAATAAAGATACACGCAGATCACTGCCATGTACATTTGTTTCAATATTAGTATCTGGGAAACCTGGTAATATGTATTGGATAGGTGAGAAGCATATGTGTGTAAATAGTCATTAGTCACAGTTTTGGTAATTTTCCCTGCTGGAGAGAATGGAGGGTAAATTGACCTAATTTTGTTTCAGAGTAAAGATTATGTAATGTGCAAATCCCTTATATGAAACTAAAATGGTCATTTTGCTATACCTTGCTGTACATATTACAAATGAAAAATTACACGATAGTGCAGTTCGTACTTCTTTGCATCAGAGACAGTTACAGTATATTTTAAAACACCTGTTGTAGTTTTATAACTACAACAACTTACAAAGTTGTAGTTCTGCTAGACTATGGCCTTTTGCAGTGCCTTTTTTTGGGGAGGGGTGTGCCAGTACTTGTGCATAAGGTAACATTGATTTCTACCAATTCCTACCTTAGGACTTGGGAGACCCGCCCACCCCCCCAAAAAAAAGTTGTTAGTACTCAGTAGGGATGAGTACTGTCATGAAAACAAATCTGGTGTTTTGAAGGGGCTCAACATACACTGAAGGTAATTGATCAAGCTGTACAATCTCTTGATCAAGAGATCAATTGATCAAGCTGTACAATCTCTGTACAATAGATCAAGTTGTACAACTCAGGCTGTACAATCATCTATTGCCGGCCTGTCTTTTATTCATCTGTCTTTTATTCAGGATTCTTATTGTTATGGTTTTAGGAAGTTGTTTTATTGTTTATATATCTGTTGTAACCCACCCTAAACATGCTTGTGGGGGAGGGTGGGATACAAGTTAAATAAAATAAATCCCCCCCCCCACACACACACATACACACCTAGTCTGAAAAATCATGTTTGGTGAATACCTAGTGCTGAAGTCAAGAAAGTAAAACATATCTGGGATCATCTGGTTGGACACAATCTAAGATTTCGTAAGCTAGTTTACTACTCATACATTTTTGTTTAAAAGAAAATTAAACATACCAGTTGAGATTATATCACTTTGGCCAAGCAAATGTGTTCAATTAAGTAATGCCAGTGCCTCTTACAAATTTACTGCAGACTATAAGAGAAATGAAGTTATCAAAAATACTATGTCAAACGTTCCTGATCTGATACAAAGAAGATTAGTACATGACATTACAGCAGAAGGAGAACTATAGCACTAATACATCACCTTGGTTTCCTGCTGACAAACAGATTAACAACTCCAACAGAGCAATAACTTATTCATGCAAACACACTTATTTACTTCATTAGATAAATGCTTGGTGTATTTCAGGGTTTTATTTTCTTTTGGCATTCAGCACTAAGTGCTTCTGATTCCTTTTAAATAACCTTGCCATCAGGTCCATAAACCATCCCATGAAATCAATTACATCCAAGGAACTCCAGACATCTGAAAATGTATTTACCATGCTTGCCTATATGTAGCCACACACTAATATGTAGCCACACTAATTTTGGCAGCTGATTTTTTCAGCCACAAAACCAACCATTATTAGTCTGACAGTATATTAAATGATGCCCAAGAGGACTGCTGAACTTGGTACTTAACATGGTCCGCCTTGCTGGAAAGCATGATCACTTCCTATTATCTTCCAAAAGACAAAAACAAAAATGTTGTCCTCTGAGAGCAATTTACAGTATTACTGGTGATAAATTTTCTTCAAAGAGACAAAGCACATAAATGAAAATATGATATCACTGGAAAAAACAATAATCTCCAATTTTTAAATAACATTACATAACGTTATGTAGCATTACAGAAGAAAATGCAGTGATTTATACTATGGATGCAGCAACATGTGAACATCTTGATTTGTATTTCAATTATTAGATTATGGATATGGTAATTTGGGAATATGTGTGGGAGCATTCAGTGGTACATGAAAAATTGCAAGAGTGAGCATAATGGCAAAGTTAAAGGTTTTCTGCTCCACAATCAAATCTAAATGCAGGTTGTAATTGACATGTATTCAGCCAGCCCTCCCCTCCACTTGCTCAGTTTTCCAAATATGCTGGGGGGGGGGGGGTTGACAGAAAAGTATGGCTTGTAATGGCATAGAACAGGATGGGCTAAGCATGCTTAGGAGGGAGAGCTGCTGCTTGAATTCATCAGAATAGTAGATTCCAAGGCATCCAGGGGAATGAATGGAGCCAAGATGCAACGTCTCTGCTGTTGCCAGCTTGATCACTCTCCAACAATATCCCCACCCCTTTCCAAAATCTAAACACAATGCTGTGGAACAGTCTCAAGGTTTTGTTTTAACTGCACTGCAACTTGTGCAAATAAGCTACATGTAACTAGATTGTATGACAGAGATCTATAGACCAGACAAATGTTGGGTTGGATCCTGCCACCTTCTTTGCTGGTCAAAAAGGAAGGAAGGGGTCCCCTTGGGCCCTGAAAAAAGGCTATACTGGGGGGGGGGGGTCATGGGACCGATATGCACAAAAACCATGTGTCACTAGTGTTGTAATAAAGAGGTGAATTAAACAAGACTGAGTCTCCTTTCCTTTGCTTTATTATTATGCTCATCTGACTGAAGGTTTTAAACAAAGTCAAATAAAATACAAACCAATAATCATTAAAATGCAACATGGCAAATTAAAACCCATTTCTGTAATGGCATAAAACCCCCACAAATGCTAAGAATTTGGCAATGAAATGCATTGTTTCCAGTTTGGTGAGTGCCAGCAAAAAAGAGCTTATGCAAGATTCAACGGGCAGCTGCTATTTACTCAGGATAGGATTGATCCAGAGGTCTCTGAGTGGGGTCCATAGATCACAGAATAAGATGAGGTGATCTATGGCCTCTGTTACTCCAGATGCACAGCAGCAGTGGCAGTCAGAATGGAGTTTTGGTGAAGTGCCCCCTGAGCTCTGTAGTCTGCTTGCATTAAAAATGCCCCAATGACCAGGAGTTGTACGGAGGCTTAGATATGGGAGACGGTTTTCACAGATGAGGAATCACATAATTCACATAGGGATTGAAAAGTAGAAGAGCTAAATTACATCCTTATTTGACACTTTGCAAAAGAGAGATGTGGCCAGAGAGCTGCTCTTCTAATCTACAACATTATATGTGTAATTGAATTCTTACATAGTTCATAAATTAACCAAAGAAGTTGTTTTGGCTAATTTTGCCCAAAGGCGTTCTCGTGAGACTAAATCAAATGCCACGTGAAGGTCCTAAATTGCTGCTTAAAAATGACCATTATGGGGGAAAGATATTTATCAGATAGATCAGGGGTGGGCAATTGATTTGGCTCGGGGGCCACTTTGTGGGAGCAGAGGTTAGCGGAGGGCCACACCTTTTAAAATGATTGCATTCATTAGTTAACTTTGCATTTCAGAAAACGTATAAATTGTATAATAAAAATCAATAAATATAAATTAAATAAAATAGTGGTAGTTTTATTCAATTTATTTATTGTGCTAATTTCATATCATCTATAGCTGCAAGCACATTTAATTTTAGAATCACTTTAATGAGACAAATGTACCCTATCACACCACGTGGCCAACTGTCTTGGCGGGCCACAAAAAACTCTGTGGCGGGCCGCATGTGGCCCCCAGGCTGCAATTTGCCCACCCCTGAGCTAGATGATACAATACAAAAGAATGCTCAAGGGCTGACACACATAATCCAATTTCTGATCTGGATAACACAGTATCATCTACATAAAGCAGAGCAGGAATCTCACAGTTAGCCAGTACAGGAGCATGGAATTCTAGTTATCACAGATGAGGAATCATATCATTCATATAGTTAAAATGAAGAAATTACTTGCCTGTGAATTTGCACAAAATATTTGGCTTGTTTTTTTCTCTTATACTGGGATTATTTCCACATAGGAAAAATGTGTGAAATAGCCCATATTTCCAAGTAAGTGTTGTAAACTTAAGACTGGGGTACAAGACACACAATGTTACCAAAAAGCACTAAATGTGCAGAGGATCAAAATGATCCACTAGAATAAACTTTCTCCACCAGTTTTGAAACTGCTTACACACAGCTATCTCTCCATGTGTATATTTACTACATGCCTCCATATGTAAAAAAAACATTATATCTGAACAAAATATTCTGTTTGCACACAATTTTGCCCTAAGTATGCCTCTAGGCTTGCACACAGATGAACATAAGAATATAAGAAGAACCCTGCTGGATCACACTAGTGATCCATCTAGTCTGGTATCATGTTTCACATAGTGGCCAACTAGTTCTGCTTGAGGTCCAACAACAGGGCATAGAGGCCAAGGTCTTCCCTGATGTTGCCTCCTGGTAGTGGTATTCAGAGGTTTACGTATCTGTATGTGGAGGTTCCCTTTAGTCAGCATGGCTAGTAGCCACCAATAGACCTATCTTCTATCCCTGTGGCCATCAGTACACTCTCTGGTAGCAAACTCCACATTTTAATCACTCATTGCATAAAGAAGTATTAAGTTTATGTTTCAAGCCAGTGGCTCAGATATCAACTTTCTGGATACTACAGTGTTTATTTCCCAGACTAACACCTTAGCTGTTAAACCTTTTTTCAAAAGTACGACAAGAATACTTACCTCTACTTTAAGTCCCACCATATTAGACATATTAGGCAGAACATCCCACATGGCCAATATCTGAGATTAAAAAAGGAACTCCACTCTGGAGAGACACTATGCCTTAAGACTTTCCAAGGAACTGGAGGCGAGGGGATATTCTCCTCATATTATACAACATGCACAGGAGAGAGTGAAACAAACAGAAAGGACGGATCTTCTTATAGACCATTCACACTCTTCTCAGTCCATTCACTATGCTTTTGATTTTACCCCATTGGCATCACAAATAAAAACTATCATTTTGAGGTACTGGCATATAGTAGATAGGATTCAGGGCTGTCAGAACATGCCTTTTATTGGTTTTAGAAGAACTCAGAATCTCCGGGACTCTTTAGTTTGCTCAGACAACTTGGCTCATCGACTGCCTATTGCCCCCACTACTATGGGACACCATCCCTGTGGGATATGTGTTACGTGTCCACAGGTATGGCACACCAACAGTATAGACATTCCAGAAAAGAATTGCCATTATGTCCTTAATCATTTCTCTTCATGTTATACTAGTAAATCTGTGTACCTTCTAAAATGTTCCTGCCCCCATTTTTATGTGGGTTATTCTACTAGGACCATCCAAACCTGGATGATAGAACAGATCTTGTATAAGAAACGAACGTCTTGAATCTCCCCTGTTCCAGCATTTCTTAGAAAAAAGACACTTGCAGTGATTTCAAGTTTGTTGTGCTTGAAACTGTAAATACACCTTAGAATAGTCAGGTAGATATTCAGAAATGACTCAGGCAACATGAGGCTTATTAGACTTTTTGTCTGAAAACCCTGTACCCTGATGGTCTTAATCAAACTTTGGACTACACTTCCTTCTTATGAATTCCATGGGGTCCCTTTAAGAGCAGTCTGTTCTCCTTTAATTGCTAAACTTGGTGGGAGTACCAGACACTCCTCAAGGCGAGCCGACTTTGGAGAATAGGTCCAGTGTTAATGACCAGTTGCCCATTAGTAAAGTTTCATGACATGAGTGTTATAATTCTCACAGTTTTTATATTGTTAGATTACATGGATTAGATGAGAATATATAGTGACAGTAATTATATTTTTATAGTGTTATATCACATGTGTTAGATAAGAGTACACAATGATAATATATATTTTATGTATCCTCTTATAGGAGTTGTATTTGATAGGAAATACCCCAGAGGTCGGGGAGAACCTATAAATCTGTCTACGTTTCTTACTTGAAGTCTCTTTGGTGGAAGGTACTGGTTAGGCTTCCTTCTCTGTTAAGTTTTCACAGTTTATAACAATTAATGGGATTGCTTGACACTTACCTTTATATATTTTTGTTTATGAAATCTCTCCATCTTCAGTAGAAATCATTTTCTGAAGGATATGAAACGAAAAGCAGAATCTAAAGCCTTCGTCTTGTTTGTATTATAATTTTTTGTGAATTTGTACATGCTCAGAGACTTTTTTGTTTGCATTTAGAAATTTTGTGAATCCCAGTTGATATTAAGTGCATACTTTATTATAGTATGTTTAACGTTCTAATGTGCATATAAACTTGGTGTTCAGTACGATTGTTATTTGCGTCATTTTCAGTGCTTTGTCTTGGACTATTGTGCATACTGTTTTTTATGTATACTGTTTATATTGTTTTGTTATTGTTAGAAGTAAGCAGGGCAACACTTGAGAGTGAGAGAGTGCTAAGAGCATACTAAGGTCCTAAGTGCAAAGCAAATCATGTGGTGGGACACACAGATGCCATCACAAAGATGGATGTTTCCCCCTTTATGTAGTCTAATTTTTTAAAAAAATCAACAGGTTTTTGCAACTTTGTCATTTAACTATACCCCTTGAAACCAACATACTGAAGACTTCTTTTTATACAGAGCTCAGTCAGGTCGTATAACCTGCCCATACAATTACTTCAAGGTTTCTAACATATTTATCCCTAGAAGCCTTTTTGTTTTTAAAAAGAAAACATATAATAAGCCATGAAGATAAGCAAAGGAAATACCTTCCCATACCAATTTGGATCTCTGTTATCAACAGACGTGTGAATTTGCACAATTCAACCTACAGCATGTTTTGGAAATGACACATTCAGGCTTATTTCCATTCACCACTGCACAGATTATATTACAAAAATCTAAAAGAATAACAAAAACGAGTTTTTGAAAATACCTTTTCATCATAAAACCTGAAGATATTAAGCCCTGCAGCAGCTTTGTAACAGAAATACAGTAATGCAAGGCAACGCCAAATCATATTTCAATAAATTAAGTTGTTTGAATCAAATGGGGCGGGGGAATCTTACTAAAAAGCTTTGCACAAGAGCAACAACAATAGTGCTTTATCAGTCTAGGACTGAACTGCATTATGTTAGGATAGCAAAATAACTGCACAGCTAATGAAGTGCAAGCTGAACAAAAGCTATATGGTGCAAATGTATTATAACCTATATTTTCTGTAAGTATTAAATATAACTAGTGGGTTGTAAGCACATAGCTAACAGCCTAGATAAAAGACCTAATTATACCATGCCCTTATCTGGCAAGGAAAATTGCACAGAGAAGCTGGCTTCCACATAAGACCTTCCTTCTGGATTGGATCCCATAGATGTTCCGAATACACAGTCCTTCTTGGATTCAGACTGAATGTAGACTGCTGATATCATCCAATGAAGGTCACTCCCAGGAAAATAGCTACTCTGACCTCCCCCCAATCTATAAAATGGGAACTAAATTTATTTTTATTGCATATCTTATCTTTCCATTAGAATGCCCACTAATGAAAACAAAAGTGCTTAAAGGAATATTAAATCAGTTTTAAAAAATGAAATTGTGGGTTGGCCTTTCCCTTTGCTGTTGATTAGTAGACTTGGCACAGTAGGAATGGCAAATGGAGGCAGTGCCTGATTTCTTTCAAATGCTGGTTGCATCCTTTCTGCTAGGGCTGCCAAGTCCCCCGGTAGGACGGGGAAAACACCGGTTTTAAATACTCACCCCCGCTTTTTCAAAATTGGCCACCGGGGGAGAAAATGGCTACCAGCAGGAAGGCAGGGGAACTCTTTCCTGCCCTGCCTTAAAAGGGAAATGTCTGCAGAGAGCCTGCCCTGCAGTAAAAAGCCTCACCAGACATTTCCCCTTTAAGAAATCAGCAAGAGAGCTTCCACAGCAAGAGAGGTCCGCCCAGAGATTAAGGAGGGACTGAAGGAGCTGCTTTTGCATGTGGCTGGCAACGTTGCTGTAGTAAGTTTCTCTTCCAGCTCTTTTCCTTCTCTCTCCCTCTTTCTTTTTTCTGTCTGTCTGTCTGTCTGTCTGTCTGTCTCTCTCTCTCTCTCTGTCCCCATCCAGCAGAGGTCTATCAGTGGCTATTATTAGCCACAAGGTCTAAATGGAAGTAAGTGCCTCTGCCAGTTTTTTTCCTTCTCTCTCTCTCTCCCTCTTTCTTTCTTTTTTCTGTCTGTCTGTCTGTCTCTCTCTCTCTGTCCCCATCCAGCAGAGGTCTATCAGTGGCTATTATTAGCCACAAGGTCTAAATGGAACACTTTGTCTGGGGCAGTGATGCTCTGCATTCTTGGTGCTTGGGGGGCAACAGTGGGAGGGCTTCTGGAGTTCTGGCCCCGCTGCTGGACCTCCTGAGGGCACCTGGTATTTTTGGCCACTGTTGTGACACAGAGTGTTGTACTGGATGGGCTGTACTGGATGGGCCGATCCACTGTGGCTTCTCTCCTGTTCTTATGATATGAAAATCATATTTAGCACTTGTGTAGCAGTGCTTCATATTCTGCCGAGATGAGGAAGGATTCAGTAGGGCCGTTTCTCAGTGATAGAGCATCTGCTTGACATGCAGGACATATCAGCCTCTTCAGCTAAAAAAGGATCAGGTAATAGGTGACATTAAAGATCTCAGCCTGAAACCCTGGAGAGCCACTACCAGTCTGAGTAGTCAATACTGACCTTGATGGACCAATGGCCTGATTCAGTATTAGGATACTTCATGAGTTCATGTGGAAGCATGTGGAAGCAACATCACAGGATGTGACATCACAAAATGATGTCACTTCCTTTCTCCTGGCTCCACCCCCAAAGTCTCCTGGCTCCACCCCCAAAGTCCCCAGATATTTCCCAAGTTGGACTTGGCAGCCCTACTTTCTGCCAACCATTGTTTCAAAAAATAGGTACACTCTTGTGAATGAACACCTGGCATAGCTCAGAGAAGGGACTGAAAGCCATTTATTTATTTATTTATTTATTTATTTATTTATTTATTTCCATTCTGCCCTTACAAAAACTGCTAAGGCTAGGGTTCCTATTTGCCCAGCCAATTGTAGCCTTTGTCCACCAATGCTCAGCTAATCAGATGGTGGAAACAGGAGCCAAAGGGGGGCAGCATGATTGGCTTAGGGAGAAATATTTAAAAGAAAATATGGTTCCAGAGAGCTCTTGATGATTTCTAGAGCTACCTGGAAGTGACAAGGCTAGCTCTAATAATCACCAGAATCTTACCATAAAGTTTCTTGCAATTGCTAGAGCTACCCTTGTCATTTCTGGGTAGCTCTAGGAATCACCAGGAACTCTGTGGTCAGAACCTCCTGTAAGTAGCCGAGGCCTTAGTTTTCTAGTTTTAAGTTTCCTCCTGGATTCTGCCTGCCATAATCAAAGTAATAGGCCAGCCTGATGGAAAATAGTGAGTTGAATATAGGATATTGTACCACAAGCAGAAATTTAAAAGGGACATGCTGTGAAGATAACTTTAGATCATGAAACCAGGTCAACTGAGCCATAGCATTCTCTCTCTCTCTCTCTCTCTCTCTCTCTCTCTCTCTCTCTCTCTCTCTCTGTGTATACACACACCCCACATTATGGAGGACTGAGGATCTGGAAGATTTAAAAGGGCCTTCTAGAAGGAACCTTGTTATTTTGTAGCTAAGGAACACTGAGGCCAAATGATAACAAACGGTATACTATTACTTTCTTTCAAAGCCCAAAACTTCCTATTTCAAGAAGCATACATATGCTACAACCATACTGCCTGTGCCAACCACACCACACATGCGACCCACTTGCACTGATAGCATTCATGCCAACCAGCTGAATTCACAAACTAGAGAGAGTCCACACAGTCAACCTCCCTTTCCCAGTCTATAATACTCTGACTGCCTCAGCTACCTGCCTTTAACTAGGCACATGGGATTTCAGCCTAAGGGCTCTAGGAATCTAGGTTCCAAGAAAATGAAGAAACAAGGACTGGGAGTTACAAGGGCATTTGTGTTTTATTTAAGATGGAAAGTAAATATTCATGCTGTTTGGTAGGTAAGATATCTATTAATAATTTGAACATTAATTAAATTAGTTTGAATTCTCAGACAGTTTATCAGGCGTGCAACAGGCAGGTTCAGTGCCTAATGTGATAAGGAATTGCATACCCTTGAGACAATGATTGGATCCTATTATACATATGATTCACCAGTCCCTGAGCACTGTATTAAATGTGTGTTGATAAATCTGTACTTGGAGCCTGTGGTAAATCTCTGCTAATAGAAGGCATTTCAGCCAGCAGCACCTTCTCCCTCCCACTGCAACCCAAGTGCTCCCCAGAATCCTGGTTCTGAGAGATTTGGATGTGGAGCCTGACTGACAAGGGCAGGGATTGGGATAGGAAAGAACCTCACTGGGGTACAACATCTATCTTACAAAGCAGCCATTTTCTCCAGGGAAACTATCTCTGTAGTCATTTATAATTCTGAGCAATCTTCAGGCTCCACTTGGAGGTTGGTAACCTTAGTAGCATGGGATCTTCAGAAAACGTGTGAAGGTTGAACTGGGGATCTAAAATAGGAGAGAACTGGCAAAAATCAGTCCCTCTGTCATTTGCAGAAAGTTAGTGTGGGATCCAAGCCAAAGTACTTAATGCATCATGCAACAATTATACTATTACCTAGTATAATATAAACAGTGGGCAGAGGTTAAGATACTGAGCTGCAGATCGGAAGGTCAGTAGCTTGGCAGTTTGAGACCCAAGTGCCGTGTGATGGAGTGAGCTCTATGGTCCCAGCTCCTGCCAACCTAGCAGTTTGAAAACAAGAAATTGCAAGTTGATAAATAGGTACCGATTCAGTGGGAAGGTAACAGTGTTCCGTGCACCTTGGCATTTAGTCATGCTGGCCACATGGCCACAGAAAAGTCTTCAGACAGCTCTGGGCGAATTTAGGTTGATACATCATCTGACAACCCAAGGGGGCTTCAGTAAACAATGCAATTTCCCAGAACTTTGCTCTTTCAATCATGCGGTCCACCTAGTCAGGTCTTGTGGCCCCAGCACACTCATGACATTGTCTGCCTTATGCCTACTGCCCGTTAATCCAGAAGATTTCTGCCTGCTGGGCTTCAAGTTTGGTGGAAGCTGGTATGTTGACAAGCCCGTGCCTATGGGCGACTCCATTGCCTGTGCTGCATTTGAGATGTTTAGCACTTATCTCGAATGGGTGGTCAAGGACCGCACTAGCTGTCCACCTGTCATTGTGGTTTTGTGGTGGATTATCTGTTTCAATAAAGTCTTGGATTCTTAGGTTGGACATTGACTTTGCTTCTCTGATTTTATATTTATTGGGTTTGTGACACTGTTCCTATTTGGTTTGGCTTGAATGATTCTCTGGTTTGACATTGGTTTGGATTCTCAGGTTGTTTTGTGTTAGGCTTGCAACATTGTCCCTCACTTCTGCTGAGATTCCTTGGTTCTGCATTGGCTCTTTGGGCTTATAGATTCTATCTGCTTTGAAAGGCTTTTGGCCAGGGGTTGCTTTACGTACCCTGAACATAGGTGTAGAGTACGGGGGAGCTCAGCCACCCCTGGGAAAATGGAGCACCTGCCGCCGTGCCTCCCCAGGTCCTTCCGAGGCCCGGCGGCCGCTGCTGGAGAGGGAAGGGGGGGGGAAGACAGGCACCGACAGCAGCGGCTGGTGAGCATCGGAAGGGCCGGGGGAGGCAGGGCGGTTTCCCGGAGGGGGGGAAGAACATTGTCCCAGCGAGCATGCACGCAAAGCGCACGCGCTAAGGAGCCCCCGTTCCCCCGGGATTTCCAAAACTCTACGCCCCTGACCCTGAATGCATGAAATGTACCCTCCCTCACAAGGAACCTTATTCAGGAGCCCATAGAACCGGACCTCTTCACCCAATTCACTTGAAACTTGGAGGTTACTTAAAGGACAAGCACCAGCAGTTGCACCACAAATCTGGTAAAATTTCATTTAAAAAACCCTGCCCTTTCAGCCTTCAGGAAAGACTTCCCATCTATACATGAAAAAGAAAGTCCCCTCACCATAAAATCAACGCCCAGGCCAAACCACTGGACCTAGAAGCACACAATTTGGGGAGAGCGCTCCTACCATGGTGTAGGTGCTCACTATGAAGAATTTTTTTAGAAATGTGACCCCTAAGTGGGTCAAAAGGGGGCAAATGTGCTCCCCCATTGGTTCCTATAAGGCTGCCTCCTTGCAGAGGCCAGCTGCAGAGTTCAGCATTTTGAGGTAAAAAAAAAAAAACAGTTACAGGAGACTAAAGAGAGCTAACGGCAGTTGAGGAAATCAGGAATAGCCAACAATCACCTGTGAGGTGCAGTGAACACAGTCTCTATATGAGCAAAACAATCCAGGAACACCAGTAGAAAGGCCATCACTTTCGTGGAAGGTGGCAGGCGTTGACTTAACAGATGACTGTTTCTTAAATAGACAGTTCTATGTTGCCTGCCCCAGAGTGAGCTCAGCAAGCAGCCTGGTGATCCTAGCTCCTGAGGGCAGAACTACCAATGTGGTCTACAGAGAGGTCCTTCAGTAGAGAGAGAAAAAACAGTACGTATGTCTCACTTCATATTTTACACTACAATCTTATCCATTAGAATTCCTGCAACAAATGTTACATTTCAGACTTCACATCATCAGTATTATAACTGGATTTATGGAATTTAAATACCGTAGCGAAGCATGGGTATCAGGCTAGAAGATATAAAAGAAAGTCCCCTCATCGTAAAATCAACGCTCAGGCCAAACTGCTAGACCTAGAAACACCAAATTTGGGGAGAGCGCTCCTACCATGGCATAGGTGCTCACTAAGAAGGATTTTTTAGAAATTTGACCCCTAAGTGGGTCAAAATGGAAAAAATGTGCTCCCCCATTGATTTCTATGCTGCTGCCTACTTGTACCCCCCACTCTCTGATTGGTCAGCTGCAGAGTTCAGCGTTCTGAGGTGAAAAAAACAGTTACAGGAGAGTGCAGAGGGCTAACGGCAGTTGAGGAAATCAGGAATGGTCAACAACCACCTGTGAGGTGCAGTAACACTGCTGGCCCATCCTTTCTGATGGCTTCCAACACCCTCCCCCCACCTCCTACATCTAACAGGCAGCTGTCTGTCAGGTGCAGCAGCAGTTGCAGAATGCTTAAAGCACGAGGGAGCCCACCCCAGCAGTAACTCCTTAGTGATCCTGCTGGCCCTGCCTCCACAGTGACTTCTAATATTCTTTCCCCCTCCTACACTGGACAGGCAGCTGCCTGTCAGGTGTAGGAGAGGAGGTGGGATGCTTACAGCCACTTGGAAGGTTTGCTCAGCAGGATTGCCTTAGCCCTGCTGCTGGTCCAGCCTTCCCGATGCCTTTAAATACATTCCCCCCCCAACACCAGACGGGCCAGTGTCTGTCAGGTGTAGGAGCATGGCCAGGGTACTTTAATCCATCAGGCATGCTGCCCCAGCAGGATCACCTTAGTGATGCTACTGCCCCAGCCTCTCTAATGGCTTCCAACACACTCCCCCCACCTCCTACACCTAACAGGCAGCTGTCTGTCAGGTGCAGCAGCGGTTGCAGGGTGCTTAAAGCCAGGAGGGAGCTCACCCCAGCAGTAATGCCAGAGTGATCTTGCTGGCCCTGCCTCCACAGGTGCCTGTCAGGTGCAGGAGAGGAGGTGAGATGCTTACATAAAAACAATCCAGGAACACAAGTAGAGAAGCCATCACTTCCGTAGAAGGTGGCAGGAGTTGACTTAACAGATGATTGCTTCTTAAATTGACAGTTCTATGTGGCCTGCTCCAGAGTTAGCTCACCAAGCAGCCTGGTGATCCTAGTACCTGAGGGGAGAACCACCAATGTGGTCTACAGAGAGGTCCTTCAGTAGAGAGAGAAAAAAGTACCTATGTCTCACTTTGTTTTTTACACCAGAATCTTTTCCATTAGAATTCCTACAACAAATGTCACATTTCAAATTTCACATCATCAGTACTATAACTGGATTTACAGAACTTAAATACCGTAGCAAAGCATGGGTATCAGGCTAGTAGGGAATAATGGAACCAAATAATATTGAAATCTTGGAATGGGGAGGAGAGGATCTAAATACCAAACCTGTACTTGGAATCTGGATAACCGAGAATACCAATATTTTTCAGCTCCCTGATATCTGAATCTGAAAAGTACTGCTTTTTTTTTTTTAGGTGCACATCCCTAATTAACTGTACAAGATGTTGCTGTCTTGAAGTTCTGCTTTATTTCTCCCTTTTTTAATATCATTTTTACCATTTTCCATCTTAACACCTCTGTATAATATTCAGGAGGAAGACTATTAGTAGAAAGTATAGAAAGGATTAATCACAGTATTTCTCAGTAGAGAAAGGATTAGTCTCAGCATTTCGTCAGACCTTGAGATTATTTTATTTTATTAAGAAATACGCAATTCTAGGGAGTTAGCTGAGGCACGTACACAAATGGATAGGAGCAAAAGAAGTAAGGCAAACCAGCCGAAAGAGGAGGTTTCTGCCAGAATGATAAAGAGCTACCATCTCAATCCTAACCTGTCTATTTAGAAGCAAGTCCTACTGATTTCAATTAAACATGCTTAATTAGGGCTGCAGCCTTACGTAGGGCTGCAGTCAAACACGGGCAAGCCAAATATTCAGACTGGCTACATAAAAGATGTAGTCTGCAGTCTGAAATGGACCACCAAGAAGTGTACCCTACTAAACTAAAGAATGGCTGAGGCTTTCTGATTTATTTATTTTATTTATTTTGTTGGGCTGCTAGCCCACCCTCCCCTGCGCTGCAGGCTCAGGGTGGGTTATAACATTCTTAAGAAAATACAAAACTTTAAAAATAAAATATAGCCATAAAACAGATACAAAACAGTATTACGAAATAAAAACCTCAAGAGGCACCAGCAAGACAATTTGCTGAATTGGATGAAGTTCCGATCGCTATATAGCTGCAGATCTAAACAGTGAAGGGAAAGTGGGTGGCTGAGTAGAGCAGCTATGATGGATCAAAATGCTGCTAGAAAGCTAGGGAGAGTTCAGGCAAGACTTCTTGTAGAACCCACTGATTTGTCTTTTTGGTGGTCTGTGGTATCTGTAAAATTCTACTCCAACACCACATTTCAAAGGAATCTACTTTCTTCCTGTCAGCTTTCTTTGTTGTCCAACTTCCACCCCCCCCCCCCCATACACAGTAACGGGGAATACTATGGCATGAATTAACTCGATCTTGGTTGCCAGCAGCACTTAAGGATCTTTTCTAGCTCCTTCAAGGCTGCCCTTCCCAGTCTCCCTTTTGGTTTGTGGAACAGAGCCAAGGAATAGAAAACCTTGAAAAATTACAATTTTCTTCATTGTCAACCTTAAAGTTGTGTAATTCCCTAGCAGTCATTACTTTTGTCTTCTTGATGGTCAGCTGTAATCCTGCATTGACAATTTTTGCTTTAACCTCCATCAGTAGTTGTTTCAAGTCTTTGCTGTTTTCTGCCAATAATGGGGTGTCATCTGCATATGTCAAATTGTTAATATTCCTTCTACCAATTTTCACTCCACCTTTATTTAAATATAACACAACTCCACCTGTTTATCAGTCTTTCAGTCATGCTCATTTTGTTGCTTTCTGCTGATTCTTATTCTAGTTTGGAATTTGCTTCAATAAAACTCCTTTCAGTATGCACTCACAATTCATGCAGGGGGCAATGGGATTGTGGTAGCAGATCCTTGCCTCAATTTCTACTGGAATGCTTCTGCTCATTAAAAAAAAAATCCGTCAGTTCATCTGGTTCTTAAGTGGCAGACACCTGCCAGAGCACTTGAAGAAATAACCACTTGGCTCTACATCAACTGGGGACTCTTTGAGGAAACATGTCCCTGGAGTTTGTGCTACTGCTTGAAGTGGCATCAGGCAGTCACATTCCTGCACACATTTCTAAAATGTTAGGTGATCCTTTCCAATACATGGTCACTGAAAAGCTCATTTTCATGTAGAAATGATGCAACAAGAAACAAACAAGAATATTTTTAAAAAACCCATGTAGAATCCAGGGATTTTATGGTAGTGGAAAGTACCATGAAATTGCAGCCAACTTATGGTGACCTCATATGGTTTTCAAGGTAAGGGACAAACAGAGGTGATTCATCATTGCCTGGCTCAGTGTAGCACCCCAGAAAGCATTCTAGGTCTCTCATCCTAGTGCTAACCAGGTCCGATCCTGCTTAACTTCCAAGAGCTGATGAGACTGGGCTATCCTGAGCCATCCAGGGCAGGGCGGGATGCTCATAGGGCAATCATATACACAAAGCAATTTTTAAAAAAGCTACTCGGGACTATCCCAGGTAAACAGAGGTAGTATGCACAACAGTAGCCCATTCCATTAGAATGTTGTAAAGCACTTAACCCTGCAGTGCCAAATGGCTCGAATGACCACATTCTGTGTGTCACAGATAATGAACAGTCACAAGCATAATTTCACAATGCATCACACTCCACTATTTTTTATTCACAAGATTCCTTGACAACTGTGTTGCTAATTGAGAGGGAATGGGGGGAGGGGGGAAACAAGAGCAGAGTGCTGCTGTAAAATGCAGTGTTGGATGCTACTGAAAAGCTGAGGTAAGGAAATTGTGTATTTAAAAAAAAAACTCTGGACACCTCCCCCTCCACATCACAAGTGACATTCCACCCTGATTTGGAACAGTGTGTTTTTAAAATTGAAGCTGTAGAATAAATACACCAGAGGAAAAAGAATGGTGTATAAAGTGGGCAAAAAATCCGAAGTCAAGATGAAAGCCTTACTGCTCTGAAAAACTGCATGCGTAATGGGCCACTGGTAAATCAGCCTCTTTGCTCTGAAAAACTGCATGCGTAATAGGCCACTGGTAAATCAGCCTCTTTGCCCATGTTAAAGGTTCCACTTTATACCCCTAAAATTTGTATAGAGTGGAGTGGAGGCACTAGCAGCACAGGACTATCTGAAACAGGATGCACAGCCATTTGCACAGTTCTTGGGTACATAAATGAATAGGTGTATTAATATACTTAGGGTGCTGTGACAGATGTCCATAATTTTCAGTTCCCCAAAACAGCAGCACATATTCATTTTAACAGATAAGTATCCTGGTTATGCAGGATTTTCAGGAACAATATCAATGTTTTTGGCACCACGCCTCACAAAGTGATAACTGGATGAACCATTCTTGGGCATTACTGAGAAACACCACAGAACACGTGTTTTTTAACCTTTAATACCCACCCATTAAATTATACTTTAAAATAATTAAGAAAAATAATTTTTGCTCAGCTGGAAAACAGTTTTAAGAAGAAGAGATTGGTTTTATACCCCGCCCTTGACTACCCAAGGGAGTCTCAGAGCGGCTTACAAACTCCTTTCCCTTCCCCTCCCCACAACAGACCCCCTGTGAGGTAGGTGGGGCTGAGAGAGCTCTGTGACAACTGTACTTGAGAGAACAGCTGGTACACAGCTATGGCTTGCCCAAGGTTATCCAGCAGGTGCAAGTGGAGGAGTGGGGAATCAAATTAAGCTAGTTTTGTGCATTCAAGAAACCCATGAATCATTGCTTGTAAGTTATGATGTTATTTCTTTTTGTCCAAAACACAGAACCATTTTTCAGGTCAGCATACAGATTCTGACTATCTCCTAGATATCAGTAGCCAGCAGGTGGGTGTCATAAAAGCTGGGAAAACTTTTGTATGTCCTTATGATGTAAGTTAAAGCACTGTAATATTAGCAGGGATCAGCACATTTTTAAGGTGCTGATGTTATAGAAATCTTATTTTTTTCATGCAGAAAATTTTATTTGTACTCACATTTTAAGGTAAAAGAAAATGCTTTGAAAACCACTTTTAGAAAGCTGTCAGCATTCCTACCACTGAACAAGCTGTGCTGATCTCACGACGTTACTTCACATCAAGCGTTGGCTAAGAATTCTGAAATCGACAGCAGGTTGTGCTACCATCTGGTGTCTGATGATGTATCTTGAATGTTTCCTCTAAACAATAGGTTTTGTCAGCCTCAAATTTAGAAGGAACTGATTTCTGCAGCTTTTATGCTGTTAAAATGGCACAAATACCACCCTCTATGAGCTCATTCACATGACTGTTTGAGTCCATGGTAGCTACGGTTTTTAGTCAGCAGATCCAAAATGTGCTCAGTATGTTCCTAGCAAAAGCAGTTAGGCTTTACATAATCTTCAGAGCATGTGGCAGTGCAGGAGAATGTATACAGCATGAAAAAAAGTTGGGTTTGACTTCTAAGTCTCCCATCCTAGGCTGAGGACAGACTGGCAATCTGAAGCGGAGGCAAAGCGGAGGGAACTGGAGCGGGGGAAAAAACCCACGGAGCTGGCCGTTCACACTGGCCAGAGCAATGCGGATCAGCGGCGATACGGAGCATTCAGACTGCCACGGAGAGTTCAGACTGCTGCATAGCCAGCGCGCGCGGCTCGCGCGTGCCGCTGCACTTTTTTTTGTTTTTCTTTGATGTTTTTCGCATATGCGCATATGCGCATATGCACAAAACTTTTTGCCGGTGCGTTCACACTTCCTCCGGATGCCTCCCGCTTCTTCCAGTTCACACTGTTTGGAAGCGGGAGGCATGCGGAGGAAGGCCCCTGAACACCGGGAAAAACCGGTGTCCGGGTAAAGCAGAAGGAAAGCGACTGGGAGACGGGTAAGTATGCAACGGAGCCGACGGACAGATGCGCATGTCTGAACATGCTCCTTTCCTCCATTTGCGAAGCGTGCCTGCCCCGCTTTAGATTGCCAGTCTGTCCTCAGCCCTAGTGTTAACAAGGCCTAAAACCAGAAAGTTATGCTTGAACCCAGATAGAGCTAAGAAATCACATCTAATACCCTACTTATTTTATATGTTGCAAATTGATTAAGGGCACCCATTCATTTTGAAATGCTCGTGTTTACTGAAACAGAAGCACAACGTGAGTCATTTTTTTAGACACCAGCCTACATAATAAGCATTAAAGTAATCCACAAGTGGCTAAATGTTGACAGCCCATTAAAAATCAAGACACAGAAAGATTCAGAGCTTATATTTACTGTTTCCTGTACAAATTCTCCAAATTCAAGAAGTGAAATGTCCCAGAAAAGTGTATTCTTCCTTGCAGGTGTGCATGGCAGTATTTATCTTAGAACATAAAGCCCTGAATTTCTTGATTGCAAGCATCTGTTTTTATTAAATTATATTCCAAGTATTTCTCTGTCTGTGTGTATATATACATACACACACATAACACCCTCTTAAATTTTCATGGCATTTGTGTTTTCTTCTGTGTGCAGTGAACAAAAGTCAATTTGAAGAGTGGCATGAGAGGAAAGAGCTCGACATTTGCAGCAATCCTTGAAAAGTCCCTTAAAATTTCATAGGAATTATTTATAAGCCAGTACAGACCTCGATGTTTACAAACATTATCTTCTTATATGTTTTAAGTATTATGTACAACAAGAGAGGATCCAATCCTTTAAAGCTGGAGGGAGCTTTTCAGAATCCTTGCAGAGATATCAAACAGCAGGCGGTTCTAAAGGTAGATTATTGGTGATCAAGAAAAGTGGACTTTCCCTGGTAACAATTTAATATACATGCAGATTTCATTGCACACAACAAAACTCCCCCCCCCCCCGCCTGACCACTCCTGTTTCCATCCCTCCCTCCATCCGCCAGGGTGGCCCCTGGATGGACGGAGGGAGGACGGAGTGGCCAGGCCGGGGGGGGGGGGAGAGACGGCAGCGGCAGCCCTTGGTAGGGCCCAGGGAGGTGCAGCGGAGGGCGCTCCGTTTTCCCAGGGGGGCTCAGTCCCCCCCGGGAAATTTTGGGGGTGGCTCGAGCCCTCGAGCCCCCCTGTAGTTGACGCCTATGCTTGCCTACACAGCTAAGCCAAAACTAGGCCAGCAAAACATTCTTCACATTCATCACTCTACACTACTCTCTGGAAAAGGAAACATCTGAGACTAAGGCTATTCTGATCGGAATCATGTAATGTAGGCCCACTCTGAAACTGATCACCATTGCTGCTCCAGATGGCATAGTCTTAGTGAAGGAATCCCTCCTGCAACCTATTGGAAGCTGAAGCATCTGAACTGGTCCAAGCAGCTGAAAAACTTGGGAGTTCCTATTCCACATACTCTTCTCTTGTTCCAGTGCAAAGATAAAATACATGTTAAAGAGAAAATGAGAGACGTGCAAAGATAGTTGGATAAAATTCAAAATGCTGGTTCTTATCTCTAAGGTCCTTAATGGCTTGGGACCAGGGTGCCAGTACCATAGGGTGCTATAACTGTTCAGCCCACCAGCTAATATCACCCTTATATCCTTCAGAGGTAAGGCAGGTGGCAACTAAAGACAGCATCTTTCAGCAGTGGCATTTTTGCTTTACAATGCCCTTCCTCTTGAGACTCAACTGATGCCATACTACTCTCTTACAAACATTAGGCCCAAATGGATGTGTATTCCAGGCTTTGAATTAAAGGGCTGATCTTTTAACACCCTTTTGTAGTTTTATCTCCTGGAATATTATTAACAACTTTTAATGTTTTATGCTTTTATTATGTTTTCTTTTGTAGGCTGCCTTTGACAGGCTCTCTGGAAAAGCATACAGAAATTTTCTAAACAAATAAACCAATACATGCTGATACGTCCAGCATTTCCTAGGAGGGACTATCCGGTTGATATCATTTGTGTCCATAGTGTGTCTTTTCCATACTCCACCCCCTTTTACTTTGCTATGTATTGACTACAATCCCTAAAACTTTATATTCTAGTAAATTTATTGCATTCAAAAGACAAATCAAGAGGGCTGCAGTAACAATATGACTATAGTACAAAAAAACTCTTCAAGTTCCTTTATGACTTCCAGGCTGCTTTCTAATTAGTTTCAATTATTCATTATAAGATAATAGTGCTTCTCATATAATTATACTAAGATGACTCAAAACCACCCTACAGTTTGAAGGAAAGACATGTACTGTACTTTTCAGGTAGGTATGCTGAGCTTTTGAAGAATCCCCACGTCTCTCACCATATCCCAGCAAGCACATAAGTGACTGACAAGTATGGTTTCATAGCCTAGAGAAGTATAGATTTAACACACTAGGGTTTTTGGCATCCCCATTTCAGCATGCATTTAATCTGTACTCAGAGCTTCACCACAGGGTATGAAAAGCGATGTTGAAAAGAGAACTGTGACTTTTTATTTCACAGTTAAGCATATATTTATATTATATATATATGTGAGTGTGTGCGTATGTGTAGAACTATTGTCTTTTAAATGTACATTTTAAACAGTGAATATACCAAGGTCTAATTTTTAATCCCTTAGGCTGCATTCAGATGTCATAGCAAACAAACAGAGCTCTGCCCATGACAGGAACAAACACAGCTTTTTTGCTGTGCTTGCCTTTCGCCTCCTGCCTCCCCCTCCTTTCTTGAAAGTGATTAATGGCTTTTCGGCTCTGGGAGACCTTGACAGACTCCAGTTAACCATGCTAGCCAAGTGCAGATACATGAACGAACTGGAGTTTGTTTCCTCTCCAGAAACTGGGATTCTAAACCTCAGTTTAGTCTCAGTTTATAATCCTGTTTATGGAGATGAAACAAACTCCAATTGACCAGATAGAGTTTCTGGGTCCCTCCTGGCAAGTGACAGGGGATAGGGGAGGAGAGAGAGAAAGCCCCATCCACATTACTGTTATCGCATAGGAAGTGACATCATCATGCCAAAGACTTCTAGGTGATGGTCTGGTATTTGAGCAGAAGCTCTACAGTAAAACCAGCTTCTACCATAGAGTTTTGAATACAGTGAATACACCAAGGTCTAATTTTCAATCCCTTAGGCTGCATAGCAAATAAACAGAGCTCAGCCCATGACAGGCACAAACACAGCATTTTTAAAAAAAATATTAATCACATTTATACCCTGCCCTCTCCGCAATGCAGGCTCTGATCAATCTCCAGCCCTCATCAGGAGATTGGCAACAATGGTTCCCCAGGAGGAAATGTACAGCCTTTCTCTGCAGTGGGGACCAAAGCAGCTCACATCCTCCTCCTGTCCCCCTTTCAATCTGCACAATGACCCTGTGAGGTAGGTTAGGCTAAAAGTCTGTGACTGGTCCAAAATCACCCACTTAGCTTACACAGCAAGAACTTGGGTCTGACAGACCCTGCCCTGAAGCGCTAACTGCTACACAACACTGACTGTGTTATCGCCTGGTATCACAACTGAACTCCAGACAACAGATCTCTCTCCTCCTGGAGAAAATAATTGCTTTGGAGGGTGGACTCTTTGGGATTCTATTCAGCTGAGGCCACTCTCCTCCCCAAACTCTGGCTCCTGTAGACTCCACCACAAAATCACCAGGAATTTCCCAACCTGGAGCTGGCAACTTTAGTCAGGACTGGCCCCAATGAGTTCCCCACAAAGGCCAAAGTAGGCCTGGAAAGGGCCCCTCCACTTTTTACTAACAGAACCAAGGTTGGTTGCCTAGCAACAGCCACTGAGGGGAAAGTAGGGCTGCCAGCTCTGAGTAGGGAAATACCTGGGGATTTGGGGGATGGATCCTGTGGAGGGCAGGGATTGAGGAGGGGAAGGACCTCAGCAGGGCATAATGCCATAGGGTCTATCCTCCAAAGCAGCCATTTTCTCCAAGGGAACTGATCTCTGTTATTTGGAGATCAATTGTAACAACAGGAAATCCCCAGGTTCCACCTGGAGGTTGGCAACCCCAGGGAAAAGTGAGCTGCACAGCAGGAGGAGGAGAGGATGGTTTGAGGGTGGCTGACCCTCCTCAGCAGCCAGCCAGCCATGGAGAAGCCAAGCAGGAGACATTTCTTTGTCAGGAGAGACAGCATGGACAAGAACACAGCATGGACAAAAGATCTGAAAATTTTAAGAGTATTCTTCCTACTTCTAGCATCATAAGAGAAGTTTTAAACCTAGGAAGAAAGGATGGTATTTATCTTTTGTTCAAATGTTTTTAATCAATTGTTGCTCAACTGTATGCCCTTTTCTTTTTATACCCAATGGCTGCTTTATACAAGTAAAATTACATTGTTCTTTTTTTTCTGAAATAGGTGTTATGGCAGTGTCTTAGTCAGCTCATGCTTACCAAGATACAAGAGGAAGACATGTGCTTACATCTGAATATCAAGTGAGAGTTCCAGGAAAAGGAGAACAGATAGGAATAGTGTGTCTGGGGTCCATGTAACATGGGAAAACATAGTTGCACTTCTCTGTAACTGTTATTCATTGAGTGGTTCACTGTGCAATAATATGAGTACTGCACCTGTGCAGTCCTGCTACAGAGAATTTTCAAGCTATTTCCAGTACACAAGGCACCCCCCCCCCCCTTACATTTCTTGACCTTTTGGTGTGAGGGAGAGGAGTGCCAGAGAAAATTCCTAGCCAGGCAGAGAACTCACATCAGGGCTGGAGCATAGGTGTAGAGTACAGGGGGGCTCGAGGGCTCGAGCCACCCCTGAAATTTCCTGGGGGGGCTCAGCCACCCCCGGCAAAATGGAGCGCCTGCCGCTGTGCCTCCCCAGGTCCTTACAAGGCCCAGCCGCCGCTGCTGGAGAGGGAGAGGGAAGGGGTGGCCGGGGGGGAGAGGCATCGGCAGCAGCGGCTGGTGGGCCTCCGAAGGGCCCAGGGAGGCGTGGCAATTTCCGGGGGGGAGAGAGAACATCGCCCCAGCGAGTGCGCAAGCTAAGGAGCCCCCGCCCGCCCCCAGAATTTCCAAAAGTCTACGCCCCTGGGCTGGAGGGAGGGATGTGTGACTGCACAGTGGACCATTCAATGAACAACCATTACAGGTAAGCACAAGCATGTTTACATCATCATACAGTGACACATGGGAGAACAGTGAGCCATCTTGCCTGGATAGGATGACAGCTGTGGAGTTCTCAAAAAAAAATAATAAAAGCTTCCAACATTGCCTATATGATGCCTGCTTCCTTTGCAGTATCCAGATCAATGGAGTAGAGAATGGCAAACACCAGGGAAGAAGACTGCATTGCCAACTTACAGACTGAGTTAACTCAGAGAGAGCCTCAGAAGGCTACTGACACTGCCCCATCAAGTGGGTGTGTACCTGAAGTTGGCACACAACCTTAAACAAAGTGTAGCACTGTTTAATAAGGGACACTATCCGTAGAGAGATGGTTTGAAAGGAAATCTAAAATCTCTTGTTTACAAATAGGAAAAGGAGAGCTCTCCTGATATCCAGTGTGGTCATCCTTAGGATCAGGGGAAATGTTGGCAATTAGATATCTTTGTTCAGGTGAAAACAGGAGGTCTGGGCAGGAATCAAAGGCAGGAACAGGGGACCATACTAGAATTATGTATTTTAGGAAATGGTGGGTCATACCACACATGAAGTCCACTGATCCTATGAGTCAAAGTGATCACTGTGAGGAATACCATCTTCCAGGCAATAGATGGAGTGAGCTGGAGGATTCATACTAAAGTCTTACAGGACAGGGGGAAAGCTCCACAGGGGAACAGAAGAGGAAACTGGGAAATCTGAGTAATCCCTTTTTAAAAAATGTTGGAATCCTATCATGTGAACATTATTTTACCAACAATATGAGAGTGGAAAGCCACTATGATAGCAAGGTGAACCTTGGCTGAAGTGAAAGACCAACCATTTCCAAATGGATGCAATAGTCAAATATATAACCCAAGTGACAGGATTCAGAGTCTATACCTGGGAGATGAACTTCTTCCTCTTTAGTGTACAAGACTAGTGTACAAGACCACATCTCAGAATGAAGTTAAAACTTGGGTAAAGGAATTAAGAATTCAGAGATTGCAGCTGAGAAAAGGAAGATTTGCCAGCTGTTGAAAGGAGGTCTATGGGAAAAGTATGTTTGCTAAATTCTGGATAAACTGGATAGAGTTCAAAAGTTCGTGCCTGGTGGCCCCTCTGCATGAATGCCCGGAAAACTGGGGAACAGCTGATGAAAAGCAATAATCAGAACACTGAAGGAATACAAAAAGGTAATCTGGAGGAAGGTGGTTCAGGAGTAGTTAGATATGGCTAAAACTTACTTAAGCTTTTGCCTCAAGTGTGCACATGAAAGTATGCTTCTACTTGTGAAGATGTGGTCAGAACACGCACAGAAAAGGCAACTGCAGGGAGATTATAGAAATACACTTTTGATCAGTTCACTGAAAGCAATAAAAAAAAAATGTTTAAATATTTACTGCCTGTACAATGAGAGCTCAAAGTAATCCCGGGAATGAGAAGCCCAGAGAGAAAGATACTAACTCAAGAGACCCAGCTTGCTTCTACACTCTCCAACACAGCAAAGTTGTAAATGACAGTGGGTGCTAGTTCCAGCTTGCGTGAGAAAACCAGATGTGCTCTCTACCTCTCAAGTGACCATCTAGTCACCCTGTAGCTTCAGTTGGTATCCTTAATTCGCATGGGTGAGGTAATACGATGTGTCTTGCATGCTTTTACTTGATTATTTGTTGTTGTTAGTATAGTGTGCAAATATACTTAATGAACTGGGTTGATCTGTACACCTAACCAGTTGTGTGCACAGTCAATCTAGTTCTCACAATAATCCTCAATCTGTGCTACTATGACCTACACAGCAGAGTTGAGCACGACATAACACAAATTAACAGCCAAAAAACCTCTAAATCACAATCTGGTGGTGGTAGTGAAAAAAGGAATTATATTTATAAAGATAAAGGACTTGTCATGGTAAATACTTAATCAGCCTACACATTTATAAAGTCTAAATTTGTTTATGCTTCAACACCTTCATTAGTATCACTTCTAGCTGCATAGTAACAGAGGGGGAAAGTGTTTAGTGAAGCCAATATTGGACATGTCCATTTTTTAAAAAGATGAATCTGGATGTCTTCCCAGGTTATACATCTGCCCTATTAATTAACTAGCTCACTTTGAGCTGACTTCTATAACTTATTCTTTTACAAGTGAGCTTCTAGCAGAAAAAAGCAACTAATAATTGCTTACAAAACCATTATAAACTGTTACAAACACAAATCAGCAACTTAACATATTATGTATATATAATTTTGATATTGTTATGCTGTCTGATTTTTTTTGTGTGTGGAAATCCACTAATTGCATTGGGGCCACCATGCTGAGGGAACAATGGTTTAACCCTTTTCTTATGTCGTTTTTTTTTTTTTATAGAAATCTACACATAACTAGGACTGCTAGTATTTGTGGAATACTATGTAAAAGAAGAACTAGTCATAAATATGCAAAACATTATTTTTTATTTATTTATTCGATTAGATTTGCTAGGCTGCCCTTCCCTACATGTAGGGCTCAGGGCGGCTTACAATAAAATAGTATACAATAATGATTTGCTAAAACCAACATTAAACTACATAAAAACAGATCAATAAATAAACCATATATATTCCAGATGGCAGGAAAAAAATTCAGCTCCCCAGCCCCCTAGCATTATGGTCTTTGCTAAATCCTAATAAAGCATTATGGTGTTTGCTAAATCCTACAACCCCAGTATATAATTGGTTCATAAATGGACAACCAATTGAATACTTAAAGCAATTTAGGTATCTAGGTAAATTTCAATCAAATTTGAGCTGGAATGCCCATCTGGCTAGTGCTATGGCAAAAGCTAGAGTCACCAGTAATACAATAACTAGAGTCTTCTTCACTGGAGGTGGCAATTGGATACTAGATGCTATTCAGGTCTTCAGTACTAAGGTAATAAATATCCCAAGTATTGTGTGGAATTGGGGTCTTGATAGATGCAATGGATAAATCCATTCAATCAACCTCTGTTACAGTTTATCTGCAAGATTAGCTATGTTTCAGGTATTGCTCTTAGAGCTGAATTAGCCCAGAAGTCTTTGGAAACTCATGTGTGTATCTTGGAATTTAAATTAAAGCAAAAAATCTCCAATGAGAAGTAAAGGATTTTTTTAATCTTACTAAGAAAGAACCTTACATGAGACCATGGAAGGTGATAGTTAAGAGTAAACGCCAATGGTTAGGATTTGATGATAAAGATATGGACATAATAAAACAAGTCCCTCAGTACTGAATTTGGATAGAATAAGTACCTTATTGAGGGCACAGCATGTATGCTTACCAAAGTTCTTTGGAGTTCCCTTCTCTTGTGCTATTTTGAGCTAATTACTTAAAAGACCAATGATCCCTAATGAATTTAGGTTAAATTATTTCCCCTCATCCGTACTGGAAGGCCAATTTGCAGGCATAGTGTATTTGGACAGAGTTTGTAAATATGGATCTGGTCACCTTGGGTCCTTAGAAATATTTTATTGGCGTGTAAAATCTGATCTGAGAGAAAGGTATTTGTCCTCCCTCTTAATAGGTTATGTGAATTTACCATCTCAAAAACAAGAGTCTTTTTGCCCGCTAGATTTGATACCATTGGGTTGTGAATTTGCTAAGAGACCTTGGACTCCACTTCATACAAAATAGCATTTTGATTTGTGCATGATCATGGTACCTACCTTGACTCACTATACCCTTTGATGAAGGATTTTTTTCGAAACGGTCTTAATATTATGTATGATACCGTCAGGGAATACTGGGCAGTATGTTCTCTGTGGACTGTTACTGCCCCTAGAAGGGCTTGTGCTTGTGAACTATTTTGGATTGTATTACTTTTAGAATCATCATTCTGTGGTTCGTGTGATTTTATGATGTACATTACATTTTTTGAAGTGCTGTATGTGTTTATATATTCAACATATATTTCCTTATACATAAAAGCCAGTTAGGGTGGCAACATTCCATGGGGTGCCAAAATCAGTTGGCTGTAAGAACTGCCACTCAAAAGGGGTCCGTAGCCACTGGCTGCATTCCCTCACTGTGTTGCCTCAGTCCCACCCACAGAGCTGCCGGCTGCCATCTCAGCCTCAGTCTGGAGGGAGCTGGTGAAGGGGATGGACTGGGTGGTGGGTCCACTCTTCTCCTCTGCCCACTGCCAGGTGGCTCTTTGCTGGGGGGGGAGGGCTGTGGCTGGCCTTGCTGGCCCACCTGGGCCTTTGCTGGGTGGGCTGCAGGCAGCTGGCCACACTTGGTGGCTGCTCACTCAGGGTGGGGGAGAGGGCTGCAGTTAGCCTCGGTGGCCCGCCTTGGCCTTTGCACAGGCAGGTTGCGGGCTGCTGGCTGCACCTGGTGGCTGCTCACTCGGGGTAGGAGGGCTGTGCCTGGCCTTGCTGGCCCACTTCAGCCTTCGCTGCATGGGCCATGGGCAGCCAGCCACACCTGGGAGCTGCTCACTGGGGGGAAGGCCCGCGGCTGGCTGCGGGGAAACACCACTTGCCTCTTTGCCATGGCATGCTTGGAGGAGCCTGAGACCTCCTGGAGGCAGCGGCAGTAGCTGCAGCGCCTTGCTTTCCCTGCACCTGGCCCTGCCCTGCTCTCTTGAGGGTGGTGACCAGGACCCAGTCCCAGGAGACCATGGCTCCCACCCCAGCTGGGTCCCAGCACACCTCACAGAAGTGGCAGGAGGCCGATGGTCACCTATGCCCTGTTGATATTTGAGACTCTTAATCTTCATGTACCGAGCTGGCAGATCTGCAGGATCTAACTGACAGCCAGCAGGAGTCATGTGACAGGGACAGAGGCAGTAGAACTTGTACAGACTAGTTCAGACTTGTTCTTCTGTGTGAAAGTGATGAATGTTCACTCCATGACTCAGCACTAACCTGACTGGTTACTGTCATGTATATATGTGATCAATGTACAGAAGTATTTTTTCTTCTTGTTGTATGGTGTCCTGGTGAAGCACTTTGTTACTTGGATTAATAATTGCACTGTAAATAAACTGTAATAACACTACTGCTGGTGTGGTGCAGTTTAATGTGCAGAGGGGTCTGGAGGACTTGGGTCTCTTAATGTTGGCACAGTGTGGTATAGCACATAACAGACATCATGACACGCCCACCCGGGAATGTGCGGCCAGAAAGCCAGGGGCGGCACTGCTGCTCGGGATGATGAGGGGCCACCAGAAAACCTCCCCGTAATGCCACTCGCCTCCTTGCCACGCCTTGCTTGGAGGATGCTGAGACCACCTGGAGGCATGGGTGGCTCTGCACGCCACCTGTGGAGGGGGGGTGCCTTTTGCTAGGGCCCATTGTATTGCTTGGCTACAATGGGCTTTGCTTTTAGTTTAATACATTCCTATGAATGTACTTGTCTTAAAAACAAGTACTTGTCTTAAAAACTTTTTGGGAGAGTTTCCACCTTTTCATTTCTAGAGTCACACTCTCCCTTCCTGGTTAGTTTTTGACCAAAACATGCAGCTGATTCTGAGATTGTGTAAGTGAAACTAATTGTGCTTTCCAGGTCTTATTCAAAGGTTATGTTGATACATGGAGATAGCACAGAACTAGTGTCCTTTGTAGATAGAGCAGTCAGGATTAATGCTCCCTTGAAACATGGCTTGTAACGTGAGAAATTGTTTGATAGCTTGATAATACTATTATTAGCCATAAGTCCTTTTTCCTTCATCTCATTTTGTGTGGCAATTATTTATTTGTTTTATTTATAGTCCGTCTTTCTCACTGAGACTCAAGGTGGATTGCACAGTGTAAACCAATACAATCAACAGGATGGGACATCCAATAATAATGTAATATTGTTTGTATTGCAGAAGTCTGCAGACAAGCAGAAATCCAAAAAGAGGTGAAACAAGGCTAAACTAAAATGACAGAGAAGATATAGTAAGGAAAGAATTTTATTTATTGTCTTTACTGTTTTTGCAGCCAGAGTCATAAATAGCAAACCCTCATCCCACAATAAACCTCATTCCACAGGAAAACATGGAGGGATTTAAAGGTTGCTGCTGCAAAAGTTGTCATGTGATTTGACAATAGGTGCTGGAAATTTTTCCACACACAGAGTAGTTTGTTTTTCTTTGTCTCTAAGTAACCAGGATGATTTGTTTCTGGAGAGAGAAAGTCCTGATTAAAGAAAGGGGATGCTGATTTTCGGTTTCAGGCGCTTTAATGGTGGGCGCTTCTCTCTGCAACTGCAGGAGAGGCGACCCGCCCTCGGCAGGTTGAAGGAGTTCCGGGCTGGTGCCAGACCCCCAGGGAGCCTAGGAAAGGGTCCTTGCCTGGGGTGCTTGAAGGTAGCCTCTCCCTGCGGTGGCGATCGCAGGATTGAGGCTCCTTTTTACCCCTAGAGGTTTGCCTGCCGGAGGAAGCCCTTGGGCTACTGGAAACGCTGCCGTGAAGCTGCAGAAAATGTAGAGCGGAGAGGTGAGGGTCTACCAGATATGCAATGGCTGAATCGTGAGTCTCCTGATCTTTTGATATGAAGCATTAAAGGGTGGGCTAGGAGGATCGGATCCCCCCCCTCGTAACTTACTTGGAGTCTTTCCCACGGTCCTGCTGCTGTTTTGGAGGCATTTTAAATGTGTTGGATCGCATGGAGCAGAGGAAGAGCTTGTGAAAGGCATCGGTGTGACAAATCGAGAATGTTCCCTTTGAGATCTCTTATCTAACTGTAAACAATCGGCGACTGTGGGAAGAAATGGTGGGGAGAGCTTCTCCAAGACTCAGAAATTCACTTCCTACTTCAAAAGGTGGAACTGAGCTGAATGCGGCATTGACGGCGGCACTGCGACCCCTAGTGGACCAACTGGCTTCAATCAACACTAAACTGGAGACGAGGCAAACTGAAATGAGAGAGTCAAATAGAAAACAGGAAAGGCTCCAACAGGACCTCCTGGATGTCAAAACAGCGGTTGAAAAAAATGATTCAAGACTGCAGAAAATTGAAAAAGAAAAATCTCTTCAAAGTGACAACATATTAAAGCTTCAAATGGACTGATCAAACTACTTCTTAAGATTTCAGAACGTTCCTGAGTCAAAAGGAGAGAATCTTAAGAAAATATTAAGTGAAGCATTCACACCTGTGACAGGATGGCAAGCAGCGACAATTCAAAGCGATATGGATATGACCTACAGGACATATCCAGAATATGTTAAAAAGAAGAAACTGCCAGGTGAAATTGTGGTGAGATTCTCAAAAGGATCAACCAGGGACATGGTGTTAAAAGCCACAAATGGAACTGTTCTGAAGATACAGGAAGAAGAAATCAAAGTTTTAAAAGACATTCCATTTGAAATAAGAAAGAGAAGGAAAGCTTATAGGAGTTTGGCTTTATGGTTGCAGTCAGAGACTATTTCTTACAGATGGGACATCCCGGAGGGACTGATGTTCAGCTACAAAGATAAGAAATTTAAAATTGACTCCATCGAACAAGCAAGATTGTTTTTGGAAAAGCACAAGAAGAAGAAAACAGAGACTGAACCAGACAATTCACTGGCATAGCAGGAGAGTATGTATGGATTTGAAAGCTCAGAAATTGAAGATGGAGAAGACTCGGACTCTAAGAAAGGGGCGGCTGCCCCTAGAAAAAAGAAAGACAAGAAGAAAGGAAGAGAATCAAAGGAGAAATAGTTTTATAACTGTTTTTTGTTTGCTGTAATAACACACCAAGCCTTGTAATCTTAAAATTTATTATTTAGATTGTTCCCTCTGCTGTATGTGGTTTAACGTTAAATTTTTGTTTGTAAACAGCAAGAATGAATTAACAATGTGTAGGTGTAGGGTAAAAAATGCAATAAAAAATTTCAAAAAAAAGAAAAGAAAGGGGATGCTACACTCTCCAATTTATTGTAGATAAGTACACCAGCTCGATGGCATATTAGCTGTCACCTTCATGGATCTCAGAGCAGCCTTTGACTCAGTGCTTAGACAAAGACTATGGAATAAACTGAACAAATCTTCTATGGACAAGCACCTCCTCTTCCTGATTCAACAATTATACACTCAGTCTACTGCTCAGTTGAGATATGGTTCTGCTGGCGAACTGACCAGGGATATTCCAGTGAACAGAGGAGTTAAGCAAGGATGCATCCTTGCTCTGCTGTTATTCAATTTATAACCTAATGACTTAGCTTCTTACATAAATTGAAATGAATTTCATCCACCTTGTTTGGCCCATGTTAATTTACCCTGGCTCTTATGCAGATGATACCACCTTTTTGTCAAGATCTGTGGTTGGAATGCACAAGCTTGTAGGTTTCTTCTTGGAATATTGTTCCAGAGATGGCTTAGTTATTGATGTTGCTAAGTCTAAGGCTCTTCTTTTTAGTAAAAAATGGAAGATAAAGAAGTATAAGTGGTTGGTAGCAGGTCAACCTACTGAGCAAGTGGAAAGGATTTTAATTAATCTAATCTCTATGGGGAAGTCTTTTGGAAAGATAGGCATTCAGGTACGTGATCACCCTGGTGAACCTCAGATCTGAACACAGTGGGGGAGGCTTGGAGTTTTGGATAACAATCCAAAGACTTCCAGAGAAGAATCCAGGTGGAGTGGATGGGTACTTAGTGCAAAAGCTGAGCATGTGTTAGAATAAAGGTAACAACCATTTGATATTCTTGGGCATGGATGCTGGGATCAGCCAAAGTGAAAACAAAAATAAGTCTTATTTATTTATTTATTAGTCAAATTTATACCCCACCCTTCCCGCCGAGGCAAGGGGAATTCTGCCCAGGAGTAACTTTCACAATGGAAGTCTTTCTAAATAAAAAGACCAGAAGTCTTCAGGTCATAAAGAGTCCTATTGTTTGGCAAGATTAAAGCAAGAATACACAATACTGTGTCCAACAAAACCTTCTTTGAACTGAAAAGCTTGGAATAATAGTTACAGAGCTGGGCCTTGCCTTATTGGGTCATTTCTCTCTGGACTTCTTTTTTATGCCAGACCACACCTTCCCCTAACTGAGCTAGTTCACCATTGTGGATGGCTAAAACTCAATGAAAATTCAGTAGAGTCTCCTGCTTCTGTCTCTTCGCTTGATTCCTTTCTCTTGAACATGTATTAGATGGTATAGAACTTTAGAAAAAAGCATGGCAACAATGTTCAATTCAAGTTGTTTCTTGGTATTTTTCATGGAGCAAGTAACTCATTTTGTGACTTTATGAAAGTGTGGCAGTTGGAACCAAGCCTAAGTACTTATTAGCTGGCACAAAAAGTCATAGGACTGAGGTGTAAATCAATGTTATGCCTTGCCACTTTCAAACATTTTCACCACCTGCCTGGAACATGATGTTTCCTTTTGCAATGCTGTAGTGGTTAGAAACCATAATCTAAGCAGTAAAAATGCTGGCCCTAGAATTCTAGTAAGGGCTTTCAAGAGATGACAGCAAAAAGAAGTTGAAAAGATATTCTGACTTTGATCAAAGGACATTTTCATCCTCAAGAAATTGACCTTCACCACTGAGATCTTTTGATGTGCAAGTGACAACTAAGATGTCTGTAACTGCCAGCATAAACATTGTCCATAGTGAATTATATAGGATAAATATGAAACAAGCATATTTTCTTTAATCATACTGAACATTTTGCATTTTACGCTGTTCAAAACAAAGCTCACTCAAAATAAAGGCCAAGGTCCCCCATGGGTTTAATGGTACCATTTCAGCATGTTTCATCAAGCACTTTATATGGTTAGGTTCTTGGCTCTCCAAAATGACTGATTTTGTCAAAGACCCAGTTTTAAGCCAGAGGGTATTCAGATATATTTGCTAGCAAAAGGGTTAATGGATTCAGCCTATGAAAAATGTGCTTCTTTAAATGGTTATAATATGATGGATAGTTAACTGCATGCACATTGGTAAACAGAGGTGAAAAACAAATTAATTGGAAGGTATAGAGTTTATTGTTTGCTTGCCATTTGATAGATGGATCTCATTATTTTCCTTAGGTAGACAAAGCCATAACAGTTTCCTGGGAAAGGAGAAGTGGCAGCTCCAGGAAACTGCTTACAGATGGACAGCCAGCAGGCTAAAAATATTACTTCTGTCCACCTCATCAATAAACCGGCTCCATGAAGAATGGCAATTATTCTCTTCCTGCTTGAGCTGCCCTTTGTAAGGCATAAAGACTGTTATTGATAACAGAGGGATGTACGACAAAATATATACAGTAATGCAAGCTCATTTGCTATGGTAAATCTATATTGGGTAGCTGTGTAGTCTTTAATGCCATTATTTAAGATGGCAGCATGCACTTGTCAATGTCCAAGGGGATTGTGCTGATCCTGTATTTTGTTACTAATGCATTAATGATTAATGATACAGATTTATTATTTGCCTATATTTAGATACTGTGTGTTCTACATGGGAGGAAAAAAGCATTACCATCTTTCCACCACCCTGTAACTTCAACATATTTAAGCAGTACAAGGACAGACCTTTCTACTCTGTGATGCTCATTTGCATGAGTTGTAAACAGCTTCAGAAACTTTGCAGGACCAATCAGTAAACAGGGATAATCTATGAACTGGTAGCAGATAGCACAAGATGTAGAGAGCAACGCCCTTCACTTCATAAGCTTGTCTTTAAAAATAACATAACTGCACATTTAAAAGGGGTGATCTTAAGCATTCTTGCATGTGTGTAGCAAAAAGGGGCTGGCTGGTTTTGATGCTGTTAAGAATAAATGAGCATTTTGGAATTGAGACACTTTTAATTTATTTTAAATATTTTGCCCTTGTTCATAAACCTACTATACATAGTATAACAATTAAGGATGTAATCCTACACACATATAGGAATGAGTCTCATTGATTTCAGTAGGTTTTAATTTTAAGTTAACATATGCACAGGCCTGGACTGTAAGAATGACACTGTGCAAAACTTCTGGCTGACTCAATTGGTCTATTCAAATAAACCTTACAAAAACAACAGAATATATTTTATTACACCTAACTAACTGTGCCTGGAGAAGCCTGCACACTGACTCAGCTCTGCTAGCAGCCAGCACCTTCTGGTTGGGCTGGTCTTCAGAATGCAGTCCTCCCTGAGCAAGCTGAGTGCCTGCTGCTGCCCTGGCAGTTTCAGGGAGAAAGACAATGTCCATCTAGTCCTCCCACCTTCCTCTTGCTATCTGCTGCACTTGATCACTATGTGTGCTGGAAGGATCCTAATTTGTGACACTGACTGCATTTGGACAATCCTGCACACTGACTCAGCTGGGCTAGTAGCCAGCCCGTTCCAGCTCCACTGGCCTTCATACTGCAGCCTTCTTGTCAAAGGCACCCTTGGGCAGTGCTGGAGGGGAATGCGAGAGGGAGCTGTCCTTCTGGCATGTCTCTCCAGTGGATGGTGGAACCCTATGCAGGATCTCTTGCAAGTGATGTGGAGGTCTGGAATAGAGAATTTGCTCTTGGCTGCATTCCAGCATATGTATTGTTCCATCTTGGATTGTGGTGGTACAAGGAGTGGGAAGAGTGAGGGTTGCTTTTAGAAGACATGCAAGGATACATAATGTCACTTGCTGTGCTTCTTCTTCTTATTTTATACTCCACCCTCCCTGCCGAGGCAGGCTCAGGGTGGCTTACATGAGAAGTAAATACATAAATAACAGTTACATTTATCATAAAACCATCTCTAAAACGTGGGTGTGGAGGCTCCTTTAGGTGGCTCCACTTCAACCTTGCTGTTGTGCAATTCCACGTCTCAGAAAAATAAGATCTCAACAATATCTGACCTGTTGTATGAGGAAGAGGTCAACCTGGCTTGCTTGACAGAAACCTGCCTGGATGACTCTGGTGTGGTCACTCTGACACAGCTCACACTGGCTAGGTACAAAGTCCTTTACCAACTTTGAATGGGAGGATGGGGGGGTGGGGTAGCATTTCTTTTCCATGCATATTTTCCCATCATTAGGTATCCAGTGCAGACAGAGGCTGGCTTTGATTACATGTACATTGTTTTGGGCACCAGGGACAGATTATGGATCCTGTTGGTCTTGCCTAGTTTACCAGTTGCTGAACTGATGGAGGTGGTGTTGGACTCAGTGCTGAGAACCTTGATGATGATTGTCCTCAGCAATTTAAATATACAAGTAAAGACTGCCCTGTCAGGTCAGACTCAGGACTTAATGTCTGCCATGACAACCATGGGTCTGTTTCAAATTGTAATGGGCCTAACGTGAAAAAGGATATACACTGACTGGACCTTATTTTCTGCTGGTGATCTGATTAGGGGCTTGATCTGATTAGGGGGCTGGAGGTTCAGCCCTGGTTGTGGTCAAATCACTGTCTTCTGAAGGTGCAGTCCAGCTTGCTGCCTCCTCCCTGCTGAGGCAGTGGACTGATTTGGATGGTCCACCCACAGAGATTAATGGATCCTGCTGGTTTCCAGGCAGCACTGGGGGATTTTGAGAGACTCGTCAGTGACTCTGGAGGTCTTTGTAGCTGCATGGAATGATGGGCTGACTAGGACTACAAACAGAGTTGCTGCTTGGTTTCCTCTTCCATGATCGGTGAGGCCCCCAGCTCCTTGGTTTACCAGGGAGCTGGATGACATGAAGTGGACAGGAAGATGACTAGAGTGACATTGGTGGAATACTTGGGATGAATCAGACAGAACATGCCATAAAGCCCATTTGCAGGTGGTGGTGATGGCAGCAAAGACTTTCTTCTCTTCGCATCAGCAGAATCTCATCCAGCTCAATTATTCAAAGACCCTGCAGGTGATAAAAGTCTGGCCCCCAGCTGTGGTGTTTTTTTTTTTGCAAGGTTCTTTGCTGATAAAATCTTTCTCATCCGTTCTGACTTGGAGGCCAAGGTGAAGGCAGATCCAGTGCCTGAGGTGCCAGAAGCAGCTGTTTGTCCTTTTGTTATGAATAGTTTCAGCATCCCGGATACGGATGCTGACATGGTCCTTGGAAGTGTAAGGGGCACCACTTGTGCTCTGGACTGATGCCCATCATGGCTTTTAAAATCTGCTGGGGAAAGGTATTGGAGCCCTTAGTGAAAATCCTTAACTCCTCCTTGAATGAGGGGTCTCTCCCTAAGCCTTTGAAGAATGCCATTATTAGACCTCTAATCAAAAGGCTTTGTTGGCTAGGGATGAGGTGGCCAATTACAAGCCAGTCTCCAATTTACCTTTTCTAGGGAAGGTGATAGAGTATGTGGTAACAGAGCATCTCCAAGGTTTCCTGACTGACACATCTACTCTTGACCCATTTCAACCTGGCTTCAGGCCAAGTTTGGTACTGAGATGGCTCTATTAATCTTTTCCTGATGCAGCAAGATTAAGACTACTTTTAAGCAGCCTCTGCCAAAATTGCATCATGGATGTGGCAAATTTCTGTTTCACAGTTCTTTTAGATTCTTACATTTTCTTTGATTGTGTACTAGGAATAAGGCCCATTGTGGAAATAAATACAACGGGCTCTAGAAAGAGGCTCTGGGAGAGTGCCCCGGCTTTGGGCACTCAGTGTCAATTTGCTGTGGCGACCTCAGCAGGGTATAATGACACAGAGTCCACCATTTTCTTCAGGGGAAGATCTCTGCCATCTGAAGAGCTGTTGTAATTTAGCGTGATCTCCATCCCTCCCCTGGAGATTGGCAACAATGGGCCTAGCAGATCCTGCTTACCGGCTTGTAATAAACTGGTACAGTGACAGCTATTTCAGACAGCCCTTCCCCTACCATTTTGGAGCCGTCTTCAGAGCGGTTTGCCATTTCAGACTGCCGGGTTTTTTTCCCCAAGCCTCTTCACCACACACGCACACACACACAAACACACTAACACACACAAACACACACACACAGAGAAACACACACAGAAACACACACAAACACAAATGCCTAGGGTAGCCAACCTCCAGGTATGTTGGATAATCAGCAGAAATCAGCCTTTCTTAATAAGCAAACTGAATCATTCAGTTGTTGGTCAGCCGTTAGTTTCATTTTGCCCTAATTCTAGGCACACAGGCAGACAAATGGACAAAATAACACTTGAAGTCTCTTCCAGCTTTGTAAGTCTTTATGCATCCAGTTCTGCTGAAAATGATAATTAGAATATGAACAAGATTGAGCAGTAAAACTATTGACATGACAAATAGGAGCTGGCTGAAAAGAGTTATTTCCTGCCCAATTATTCTAAGCATTGCTATATTTGTGCACTTAAATTCTTCCACTGCATAGGGATGTTTGTCTCGGTAAGGAAGTATAAATAAAATAAAATAAAATATATCAGTGCATATACAGAAACTCACTTCTTTAAAGGAAACGGCATAACTCGGTAGTTTTTCAATTGCTGGTTTCTTCTGCAAGGGACAATGACCATTTCCACACAAGTATAAACCTCTGCATTGGAGTTCTTAAATAATCAAAAGATTGTGAAACTGTCTGCACAACTTTTTGCCTCCCAGGGAGTAGATCCGAATTTAGTGGCCTGTTATTCTGTGTATTCTGAATCCACTTTTTCTGCAATGTTTCTCCCCCCTTGGATATGAACCCGCAGTTTTCCAGTGAGGAATTCCTGATTTCAGATTTTGTTTCCTGCTGCCCTTTTGTGTCATCAGTGTTGCATATTCACCTCCCCCTCACCCCCTTCAGGTTGTTCCCTGAGTAATCTGCTAATGTTTTAAAGCATAATGTTGATTGCTTTACGACACAATTTCCCCCCATTATAATACAGCAGCATTATAACGTTGGGACAAAACAGGCAGCGAGGTTTCATGTAGCCTTCTTTGTGCAGTTACCAGTTCCACTGCTGACAAAGTATATGAGGACACATTTAGCGTTCTTCATAATTATTGAATAACACTGTTATGAGTTGGTGTATCCATTGCCAGCCATTTTCTTAGTTGGTGAGTAAGGAGGAGCAGGGAAACTTTGAAATGGTGGCAGCCATGCTGTTCCCCATGATAACATCCAGCCTTTTTTCTTTTAGCAATGTGATGTTATAACACTGCTGCATATGCACAGAAAAAGGAGGTTCTGATGCTGACAAAGTACATGAGGACACATTGAGCATGCATAATGATTGAATAACAGTGTTATGAACTGGTGTATCCACAGGCTCATAGCCAGGATTTTGTGGCTTGCAGGACAATTTTTTTTTTTCTGGTGGGGCTGAAGTTCTCAGTGAAGAAAGAAAAGATGGAATTCAGAGGATTATGACTCAGCTACTGTGGAATCAAGCCTTCTAAAATCAAGGCATGGAGGTTTCTGCAAATCTTAGTCTTGGGGCGTTTTCTCACTAGCTTTCCCCCGCGAGTTACACCGAAGCTAGCACCGGAGCTTCTGGTCAGTTTCCCACCATTTGCTCCGTGCTCACAATTTCCTCCAGAGTATCACTGCACTGCTCCGGAGCTTCCCTGGAGCAAGAAAATCCTGCTAGGAACAGGTTTTTCTTGCTCCAGGGATACTCCAGAGCAGTACGGTGAAACTCCGAAGGAGTTTGTGAGCAGGGAGCAACTGATGTGAAACTGACCAGAAGCTCCGGTGCTAGCTCCAGTGTGAGCCCTGGAAAAAAGCCAGTGCGAAAACGCCCTCAGAGAGTGTTACAATAGCAAGTGGAGAAAAGGGGGATGGGAGAATAAATTTTCTGGTAGATGGTAGGTGTGGCACTGGAAATACTTACCTGGTTTTGGCCAGTGAACTCACTGAAATTTGTATAAAAACACACAAAAAAATTATTTACAGAAACAAAGGACAAACAACACACAGATAGGGGAAAGAATGTATACAGTTCAGCAAAAAATGCAAACCAAAACAAAAAACCTAGCTGGCTAGTCTACTCACTACTTTTCCTATCAGGCACATAGCTCTGGCATCTCAGCTGGTGTTCCTGATAAGCAGGCTCCCTGGAAACATAGCAGCAGGGTAGAAGTTGAAAAGAGCTTCGAGGCAGTCTCTTCTCTCTCTGAGTCTTCACAAACTGTCTATTCTACATAGGTGTTCTTAACCATTTAGCCAGTAGAAAGCTATTACCAGGATAGATCTTTAACTTGCAAGCTGTCAACCACTTTAGATGACAGCCCTCAGCTGCTGCAAGTTAATCACTTCTGCCAGCCTAAGCAACAATTCTGATAACAAGCCAGCAAGTGGGGGTGATGACTTCTATAGTCAAGAAAGCTAACACTTAGGCAGAAAAACTCTCTTAAAGGACATCAGTTTCTTGACACAGAGTTAGAAGGTATCCTAGAGGTCACCTATTTCAACCCCCTTGCTCTGTGCAGGAATTAGTCAACTACAGCACCCCACTCTGCTTAAAGGAGTGCATGCCTTTAAAAAATGTTTTAAAATGACTGAAAAAAGCATTTACAGGAGAAATTGTGCCTTTAAGAAAGGGCACAGAGCCCCTCAAAGCCCCACCATGGCTACAGGCCTGTGTTTCCAGTTCAATGATCGCCAGCCATTTTCTTTTTTGGGGATTTTTAAAATTTTATTTTCTACAAAACTACAAAAACACTAAACTAAAAACACTAAACTAAAAACACTAAACTATCTCTAAGGTATACAGAGACCAGGTTGTTACCATAAAAAACCCTACTATTGCTTCATATATTTTCATGAAAATAATTACTATATCAAGGCATCCTTAGCTTATTGTTAACTATCAACCCTAAGCATTTAAGTAAATAACTGTGTTTAAGACAAGTGAATACATAAGCAAAAAACCAAACTTTCAAAATAACAATAGTTATTCTCTTCTTTCTTTCTGCTTCTTTTAACAAAGTCTTATTTGACTTTCTGGGGTCTTGAAGCAGCTGCTGCTCCTTTTTCTGCATCAGAGTCTTCCCCCTCAGATTTGTTGCTTGCTGAGGAATCAGAACTTTACAGTCCATATATGCTTTCTTGTAGTTCTAGTTCTTCCTCTGTAGATGCTTTTTTCTTTTCTTTCTGAATAATGTTCCAAGAATTTCTTTGCCTTTACAACAGAGTCAATTTTTTTGCTTCTTTTCTTTGTAGCTAAATGTCAAGCCTTCAGGTGTCCTCCATCTGTACATGATAGATCTTGCTTGCAAAAAGGTAACTTTTGTAGGGTTTCCTCTTCTTCCTGATTTCAAATGAAATGTCTTTCAAGACTTTAACTTCTTCACCTTAGATCTTCAAGGATGTCCTGTTGGTGGCCTTGAGCACCACATCTCTGGTAGATTTCTTGGAGAATCTCACCAAAATCTCTCCTGGCACTTCTTTTTCTTTAGAAATTCAGGATAGGTCCTGTAGACCATATCCATATTGCTTTGTAATAGATCAGCCTGTAGACCTGTCATTGGAGCCAATGTTTCACTTATCAGTTGTTTGAAATTCTCACCTTTCTGTTCTGGGACACCTTGAAATCTTAAAAAAATGTTGACCTTTCCATCTGCAGCCTCAAAAGGTGACCCTTATCTGAGGACCTCTCTTTTTCTACCACATCCAGTCTTAGTTTAATAGTTTGTGTCTTGGCTTTGACTTTTTCCATTTCTTTTGCTGTTTGTTCAAATCTAGTATTGGCATCAGTAATCTGCTTTTGTAAATCATCCAGTTTAGAATTCACAGTAGTCAGCTGTTCCATCAGAGGGTGCAATGCTGTAGCTAGTGCAGAAGACAGATCAGTGCTTTCATCAGACTTAGCTGCCGGATGAGCTGATGCAGTCTTTGGGGAAGGCTTTGGTCTCGTTGCCATTTTCTCTCCCCGTCCAGTCATTGTTGTTTGTTTACAATTTCAGAAAGTTGTAAAAAGTCTCAAGAAAGTCTGCATTAACTAAGTCTGATAGGCAGTTTGCAGTCACTTGTTCAAAATTCAGTCATTTAAAAGGATAGAGTCCCGAGATCAGATTAAAGAATTGTCCAGTTTAAAGAGCGGGGGGCATTTAAACCCCTGCTCTTTGCTTCAAGTTAAGATCAGAGAATCAAGTCGGGCACTTACAGATCTTGCCTTTAGGCGCCATGTGTCTTCGGGTAAGTATTTCTTCCATGCTTGCTTCAGCTTTGGTCCCTGCAGCTGTCCATTGTGCACCTCTTTTTGCCATCAGGCGCCACAATGGCGGGACCTATAGAAGCAAAGGAGAGCCTCGATCCCTTGGTCGCCACCTTGGGAGAGGCTCTCCTTGCGCCTCAGGCTGGGAGCCCCCTACAAGGGCTCCGGGGTGTGTGAAATCCAGTTGGCACCACTCCTGGTTGCTGGGCTCAGGTCGCATCTCCCAGAGCTCTCCGGGAATGCACCCGTCATTGAGGTCACTGAAACCGAAAGTCCGATCACCAGCCATTTTCTTAGTAAGTGACTAAAGAGGAGCAGGGAACCTTTGAAATGGCAACAACCATGCTGTTTCCTATGATACATCCAAGCCTTTTTTAAAATAATGTTATGATGTTATAACATTACTGCATATGCACACACAAAAAAGAGGAGGTTCCGTCACTGACGAAGTACATGATGGCACAGCTGCACAACCTTTTTTCAGAGGAAGTGTGGCACACATGGGGAAGGTCGGATCCAAATTCAAGAAAAAAATTCCACAGATTCAGTGCACTTTTGCGGAAGGGGTAACACACATTCAGAGCATCAGCTGGGGATTCAACTCGCTGGGAAACAATGGCAACACTGAGGTGCAGAAAAGTTCAATGACACTTTTGCCAGTTGACTTGTGCCAGCTTGGGGCTTTGGGGAGCCCTGCTCTCCAATGCACCCTTCCCCCTCAAATGCACACATATACACATCCTCTCTGGTAGAGAATGGAATAGAGCTCAACTTCCTACTTCTTTAAGGACGAACTGTACTCTGTGGTTTTCCTGTGTACCCCCTTCTGCAGAAAACAGAAGACTGGCCCAGGGGGCCCAGCATTTCCCTAGGGAGAGCAAAGGATGTCTGTACCTGGTCACTGTAATATCAGAACTGGACACAACAACACTATTAAATATTTTCATGATTTTAAACAAGTCATATCCAAAATAAGAACATAGTTCTTATGGACAGTATGAATAAACTGAGACCAAATAGGAACAAACGTGAAGCAGCCACTATTGCTAAGAAATTAAGAACATTTTCATGAAGAAAACATCAAGTTACATTCAGCAAGTAGAAGAAATTTTAAAACAGACAAAGTTCAAAGCCATTTTGTTGCGTGTGGAGTTTTTCTTACCAAAATTTGCTAAAATAATGAGCACCCATCCCTGCGCCATTAAAAGACTTCCCTCCATACTGCAGCCCACTATGCTGCATGGCTTTGTGTCCATGAGTTCCCCTGATCCTCAGCTAAGCTTTTGTGCATTTACATGGAACTGCTGAATGAACAGGAAGGTGGGGAAAGATCTGCCTCTCAGCTCCTTACACTTGTAGTTCATAGAATCCAATCCAATTATTCAAGGTTTTCTTCAAGGAGACTATCCATCCATACCACTTACGGGGAGACTTAGAGAGAAACCTAAGTGTGCCTAATCAGACATAAGTCCCATTTTATTCAATGGGGCTTACCCCTAGTCTAACAGTGTGACCCTAAACAGAGTTACACTCTTCTAAATCCACCAAGGCCACCTTACAGTGCTTTGAACTGCGCTGTAAAATGGCAACACTATGGGAGTAGGATCTTGTTAAATACAGTGAGTTGTGGTCTTGATGCACAGATTTGTGCTGCATATCTTGAGCCATCTCACTTGGTTCTAAGCCCCATAGAATACAGCGAGGCTTCCAAGTAATGTGCAGGTGACCATGCAGAATGGGACATTTACTAAAGATGTTTTAATATTAAATGACGGATACTGGTTTCAGTTATATGGCTGCAGGCAAAAATGTTCACAAAGGTATAAGTGTGATGGATCTGTTAGCACAGTGGCATCAACATCACGTGATTTAACCAAAATGTATTATAGCATTCCTTTGAATAGTGGCAGTATTTTTAAAGACAGATGAATTTGAATTGGAGATCACTGAAAAAAAGATAAACTAGCCTGATAAAATGTTCTGACCTGATGACAAATGAAATAGGATTATGCATCTTTTGCCACAGAAACAAAAACAAAGTTATGACATGCTAGCAATTTTTTAAGACCATATGAATGTACAAGATTCTAAAACTATTCCAAACTATACAATTAATAATCCAAAAAGTAAACTGCCTAGTGGAACTATGGAATATGCTTTCCTAGACTATTTAAACCAGACTTGGTTTAATTTTGAAAGTGATGCCAGGTTTTCTTTACTGAGACAGGGTATGCAAGATTTCACAGTGGTGATTTAGTATCGATGATAATTATAGAGCAATATTTAAAGTGAAGCTTTAAAAAAACTTCAAATAATCATTTTTAATGATAAAATAGGTAATTGTGGTAATTCTACACTAAATAGTTATGAAAAATATTTAAATCAATAACATCCAGAATTCTTAAAAGCTTTGTCCTCCTCCCTTCTCAAATAAACTGAAAGTATTTATCTTATATCTTCTTGATTTGTTATCAAATTGATGCTATTAGAAAAGTTTGTAATTCTTTTTAAAGGGTTGTGATTATTTTTGCTACCCACTTAAAAGAACTGATCAAAATCAAAATTGCTTAATTAAATGTATGTTTTAGTTATATAAATCTCTTCCTATAAATTTTTTTTGAAGAAGAAGAAGAAGAGAAGGAGGAGGAGAGGAGATTGGATTTACACCCTGCCCTTCACTACCAAAGAAGTCTCAAAATGGCTTACAATCCCTTTCCCTTCCCCTCCCCACAACAGACATCCTGTGAGGTAGGTGGGGCTGAGAAAGCTCTCTTGAGAACTGCCCTTGAGAGAACAGCTCTGAAAAAACTTATGACTGACCCAAGTTCACACCAACAGCTGCATATGGAGTAGTGAGGAATCAAACCTGGTGCTCCCAGATTTGAGTCTGCACTCCTAACCACTGCACCAAACTGGCTCTCACCACTACACCAAACTGGCCCTTACCAAACAAGAACAATGTAAAGTTGAGACATACATATATTCAGACATTCGCATTGTTCCAAGGGATCATGCCAAGATGTCATTTCCTTCCTGTGAAGATCCTCAGGTATGGGTTTTCAGCATACAGTCCTGATCTTGTATGAGCAACACAGCCAAAAAAAAAAAAAGTACTCCAGATAAATTAGCCAACAACATATTCATGTACAGTTCTCTTGTTCCTGAACAATATATATATTGTTCGGTTGGCCTACATTGTCCTGAAGGTTGGTTAGATTTTAGGAGAAACTTGTTTCCTTGCCAATGAAATCTAGCATTCTTACCATTCTCTACAACTACTTGGCTACACTATATGGTGCAGATGAATTGCTCAAATTCAGTGGCTGAAATATGGTAGGAAAGTCTATGTTTAATTTTATGCACTTCCTTAGCAGCTTCCATTATTCTTTGCTGCTGAAGGTGAATTATTTAGATGAGAACAAAGACTTCTTCCTTCAAGTTTATTTGCATACATGTGATCAAGAGTTAGTGTTCTGAGCTTGTGAGGAAATTTCCTTGGAGATCCCTAATCACCCCCAGAAATATAGTCTAATGAAAATCTATTCATCTCAGGGTCTAACATTAAAAATGTATCCGTTTTTACCTTAGGAAGTAATAAAACCATACACTTTTCTAAATAAGATGGATTCCATTCGGGAGCCTGAAAATCTGTCTAATAAAAAACAGATTATATTCAATTTATGATGTGATTATTCTGTATAATGACCTATTTGGTTTACTTATGGTTCTTCCCTCATAAATACAACTCTTAAGTAAAGATGAACCATTGCTGTACCTCAGCACATTAATTTAATTGCTTATGCTCTTTAATTCATCATTTGGGTGGTTTTATTTCATTGTGACTATGCCACTGAAGTCATTTTCAGACTATTCAGCAAGACATCTGAAGAACACATTACTCATTTTTGGGGCTATTAAAAATCCCCATCTTATTGTGCAGACATAAAAAACAGGCATCCACCATGCTGACCTAGATGGCCCAGGCTAGCCTGATCTCATCAGATTTTGGAAACTAAGCAGTATCAGTCCTGGATGAGAGAACACCAATGAATTCTACGGCTGCTATTCAAACGCCAGCAATGGCAAAGCACTTCTGTTCAGCTCTTCCCTTGAAAATCCTACATGGTCAAGTGAGTTGGCAGTGATTAGACAGCACTTTCCACTGCGTAGAACCTATGAGTACAGCTGGGAGCTACCAGCATAAGAAGGGAAGAAGAGGGTTTTTTTGCTCATCCAGCTCTCAACATCTGGGATTACGGGCAGAAATTACAGACCAGAGAACATACAGTTCCTTCCCCAGTGTGCTAGATCCCTATCAAATTGGGTACAACCACTGGAAGTCTACCAAGAGAAAATTCAAACCAGCAGTAAAAGCGCTGCCAGGTGTTGGCTGCATCCCTCTAGGGCCAGCCAGAGATAGGGTAGATCTTTCTGCAAACATGGGAAAACGTCCAGATTTGCAGGAAAATCCTGAACCTAAAAAGGTTTGAGGATTTAAACACACACAATAGTTAAGGACCAAGAGGGTAAAACGGCAGCTGAGATTTTACAAGATCTTGGCACTTCTAAAGTATCTTGTAGCATTTTTTAAGGGGACAAGGCCATGTAGGGGAGAGCCAGAACAGAATGGAAGGGGAAAGTAATAACCCATAAGACAGGAGAAGAAAATTAGGGAGCAGCAAGAGGGAGAAAAAGAATGGGAGCTGGAGCAAATGAGGGAAGCTTGGCAAAAGTGAAGACCAACAGAGATTGAGTGTGAAAAGGCACAAATGGGAGGCAGGGTTGTCAGATCTGGGTTGCAAAGTACCTGGAGACTTTGGGGGTGGATCCAGGAGTGGACAGGATTTGGGAAGGAGAGGGATCTCAGCATGGTGCAATGCCATAGAGTCCACCCTTCAAAGTGGCCATTTTCTCCAGAGGAGCTGATCTCTGTCAGCTGGAGATGTTGTAATAGTGGGAAATCTCCAGGCCCCGCCTGGAGGCTGGAAACTCTAATGGGAGGAGTGGGATTTTCCTCTGATAGAAGTCCTCCAAGGTCACCTGCTTGTAAGGTATATCGGTTTTGAGATAGAATAAAATGTTATCATAACCATGTAACATCAATGAAATACAAAAATGAAAAAAGGCACTTCCTGCAGGCTCATGATATAACTTTAAATGCAAGGAACAGTAGAGACAAAAAGAAGACAGAAAAAGGGAAGGGTGGTTAATCATGCACACACAAAACCACAATAAAAACCAGAACGGATGTCTCTTAAAGTGGTGCTTGGATGTAATAAAAGAGAAGAGACTTAGATGAGAGGTGCAAGGGCAATCCTGGTGCTGCATGGGAAAATGGATACAGACAGGGAACAGAGAGAGTTTTACCTGTACAATTAAAATTCCAAGGAGAACAAAGAGGGAGGATATATGTAAAGCAAGACCATGAAACCATATGCAAGTTAGATGAAAGTACAAAAAGCTTATAGAAGATATTCAAAGAGAAAGGACGTTACTGAAAAGAACAGTACAGTTGGGTTGACTAAAAATTATTATGCTGGGTTATATAAAAGAACATGTTGGCAATTGTAGCAAAATGGAAAAAACTAAAAACTGCCCTCTCAGAGGTAATAGTTTCATCATGTGTTCAGATAAATTTATTGAGCTTTGGGCATTCTTTATAATGCTACAGAATAATAAGGTAAGAGAAAGTATATTTCAATAGTTGGGATGAAATGTTATATGTGTCATATTATATTTTGTGTTTGTCTTTTTAAGTCCTGTCTTGATACTTTTTTTAAAGTCGTACAAAAGACCCGGTATCACCTGAACAACAAGGGGCAAATATCAAATGGGTGGCAGCATTAAAAATGGCATGTAAAGGCGGGAAGAACAAGAAATGTCACAATAATCAACACAGGAAATAGTAGGAGCATGAACTTAAATTTCGGTATTATCTGTACAAGGAAATTAGAAATCAGCCAAAAGATATGAAGAGACTGGAAATCAAGAGAAAAGGGAAAATAGTCAGAAAGCAAGATTGCAGACGCAAAAAAAAAAAAAAGGACAAACAGCAGTATTATCAAGAACAAGAAAAAGGGTTGTTGAAAAGGGCAACAAGGGGATAAAAGATACTCACAAAGTTACGCTTGAGAGAATTTGCATTCACCCAATGAAAGATAGCAGACAAAACAGCAGAAATTGTGGCAAGAGCTGAAGAAGAAAGATCATGCAAAGAACAAGCTGAGATATTGCAAGAAGCCAATTGGGAGAAAAGTGCTGGGGGAGGGGGAGCTGGATAATGTAAACAGCAGATGTGGGAGGTCTTTGCTGTCCATGCTGACATGTCCTATTTCTCTTTAAACTGGATTTATAATCTCTTCTTTTGATGCGATTGGGAAAGATCAAAGTTAAAATACATAAATCTGCCATCACTACACAGAGACAACATTAAATACTGAACCTTTACTAGTACGGTAATGTTTACCAATGGATTAGATTTAGCTCTGAAAATCATATATCTACTTGATTTTGTGGAAAAAACCAACATGGAAATGTGCAATTCTATCCAATAAGATGAAATGCTATAATAACTATTGCTATGAAAGAACAACTTCACCTCGTTTTAAGCCCTTCAACTGCAAAAGATTACTAGGTTACCATCTCTGATTTTTTGGGGGGGAGGGGGTTACGATTAAGTATTAACCTCTCATGCATGAAGTGATTATGATGTACCAGTGACAACGCATACAAGGAAATTCAGGAATATAAACAGGTGAAAATGTTATTGTTCTGTATGAAAGCTGCTAGTCCCAATGTTCCAAAGTATTTTTTAGAACATTTTAATATTAACTCATTCTTTGTTAATACACAAATGGCTGTATTCTTTGCTTCTACAATGATGAGTGCATACCCAAACCATATAGTGATAGTAGTTTTAGGTAATCACGTATTAACTTCACAGGCAGAATAAAAATTTTCAGTTCCATTTTCATGGCTAGGAGCAGCAAATGTGTAGAGAAAATATAATCTACCTATTCAAATTCCACTTGGTTATGATTATTATTTCTTCAACATAGTTCAGTTAGTTGCTTCTTCAACACACAATTCCGCTTGCAACCTTTATGTTCAGCTGCATGTTTGTTGGTCTCACATGAGAGGATAGTTATCATAATTTTATGGGAATTCTTATGGTTGTAAACAACAAGCCTGCAATATGATGGTGGAAATATCCCTAGAATCTATATATCTAATTCCCAAGTGGCCACCCTGCGAGGATATCTAAATCCATGCAGGGGGGCACTTGAGGGCAGGAAGATTTTCCTGCACACTTGGGGGACTCCCCCCGTGTGCAGAAAAATCTGAAAAGTTTAAAAAACTTTTTGGGGGGATATTTAAATCCCCCCAAAAGTAAAAGAGTGTTCACTGTACATGCGCAGGGAATGCTCTCGGAACTGTGGTGGCACCCGTGGGGGGGGGGGGGAAGCTGCAGGCCTGGCGAGCACCACTCAGGCCTCGCTGGTGCCCATGGGGGGTGATGAAGCTGTGGGCTCAGCGAGCACCGCTCAGGCTTTGCTGGTGCCGGGAAGGGGGATGAAGCTGTGGGCCTGGCAAGTGCCGCTAAGGCCTTGGTGGTGCCCATGGGGGGGGGGGGGGGCGGGAGACGAAGCTGTGGGCCCGGGAAGCACCACTCAGGCCTCGCCAGTGCCCATGGGGGATTTGGACAAAGCTGCGGGCCTGGCAAGCACCACTCAGGCCCGCTGGAGCCCATGGGGGGGAAGGCCTTGCCAGGGCAACCAGGGCAACCGGGGGCAAGGGGGAAGATGTCAGCGGGCTCCGTGGCTCTGTGCTGAGTGGGCCTCACTGGGGCAATTAAGGGTAGGGGGAGAGATCAGTGGGCCTGGGGGAGGGGAGGAAGCCTTACCTTTGGTGACTGCTGCTCCATGGGAGCTCCTTCTCTCCCCCCCCCCGCGGGTCCCGCCTCTTGTCTATATACTGATTCTGAGGGGGGGTTTCTGTGTGGATACTTATATCCGCCAAAAGAGACCTCACTCTCCCCCAGCAGCTTTTCCTACATAGTCAGGGGCCTTCCTCAGTCTGCAGAAAACTCCAAAGAGTTAAAAAAAAAAAAAAAACTTCAGGGACCGCTGAATTCCCCCAAGTACCTTTTGAAATGTCCTTCACAGGGATCTAACTCCAGACGTCAACTGTAAGAGATTAGAACGTTCGGGAGAGGGTTTTTTTTAACTGTTTATGTCAGTAAATGGCAGGGTTTTTACTGGCAGTAGTCTAGGGTTGCCAACTACCCCCACTCCCCGGCCACCGGTAGCAGATCCAGATCCAGGCTGGGAAACTCCTGGAGATTTTGGGGGTGGAGCCTAGGGAGGACAGGGATCTCAGTGAGGTATAATGCCATAAACTCCACCCTCCAAAGCATCCATTTTCTCCATGGAACGTTATCTCTGTACTCTGGAGATGAGCAGTAATTCCCCAGGTGCCACCTGGAGGCTGGCATCCCTAGGCAGCACCCTCTATGTGACTTGATACCACCTGATTTGCATGACTCAGGTAGGCCCAGCTGCTTGCTACTGTTCATCAGCAGCCACCCTATGAAAGCCATTGTGATGTAACAGCGCTTCGGATTGGGATCTGCAAGACACAGGTTCAGATCCCCATCTTGCGGTGGAAGCTGACTGGGAGATTTTGGACCAGTCACATACTTTCAGCCTAACCAACCTCACAGGGTTGTTGTGCAGATAACAAGGAGGAAATAATAATGTAAGCTGCTTTAGTCCCCATTGTGGAGAAAGACTGTAATTTTCCTAGTAGAGGCTGTGGGGGAAGGGGGTGGAGATGGAAAGCTGAAGACAGATAAAGGTAGCTTGGCTGTTGGGTGGGAAGGAAATAGGGTTGCCAACTCCAGGCCAGGAAATTCCTGGACATTTGAGGGGTGGAGCCTGGGAAGGGTGGGATTTGAGGCGGGACTACAGACCAGTATAATGCCATAGACTCCACCCTCCAAACCAGCCATTTCCTTCACTTCAATTACCATTGCCAGCCTCCAGACAAAGGCTGGAGAGCACCCAGAATTGCAACTGTTGTCCAGGTGACAGAGATCAATTACCCTGGATAAAATGTCTGCTTTGGAGGGTTGAGTCTATGGCATTATACCCTGCTGAGGCTGCTTTTCTCCCCAAGCCTCACTGTCCCAAGGCTCCACCCCCAATTTCCCAACCTGGAGCTGGCAGCCCTAAGCTGAATTGATCTCTGCAGCTGGGAGATCCACTGTGATTCCCAGAGCACTGCCACTGCTGCTGTGGCGGGAGAGGTAGCAGGCAGGAGGCTGGGAGTGTGATGGAGGCAGAAAGAGTGATGGAGTGGGGGGGGCAGAAAAAGAGAGAAAGAGTGATGCGGTGGGAAGGCAGAAAAGCAAAGAGAATGATGATGGGTCAGAAAGAGAGAGGAAGTAACATACATGAAGGAGAGAGAGAGAGTAAGGAGGGGGGACAGAAGGGAGAAAGAGTGTGAGAGAGGTAGGGGGAGAAGGGAGGAAGCAAAGGTGTGACGAATGGGATAACCATCCCACAAGTTTCTTGTGGGTCTCCACTTGTACATACGATTTGTCCATAAAGCCATGACTTAGAAGCCGATTTTTTTATTTAATTGGATTTATTTTATTTTTTAAAAAAATATTAGCCACCTTCCTACTTTGTGGAACTCAAGGCAGCTTACAAGGCAGTTGTAAAAACAACTTAGAAGACCACAAGAGGATTGACTGAATGCATAATAAATTTCATCACGAATGTTAGAAGTTTCAAAGCAGGGCTCAGAAATGATGGACTGGCAATATTTCACCTGAACTCTTTTTTTTTCTGAAACATTACAGCAAATCTTGTTTCAGGACTAAATTACAAAGGAAAGAAAAGTCAATTACAGGAGTAAACACAGATAATGGCTTGGGTCCCATTCAGATGTCTGCCAGTACAAGGAAGAGGTGATGTTTGCCACTACAGGAGATCTCCAATTCTTGTCTCAAGCTGTTCCAGGAGGTCCCTCGTCCCCTAGGACCAGTGTGTCAGAGTGTGTTTTGGGCTGCTGGGGGAGGGAGGAATTGGCAAAAATTATTCTCCCCCACCTGCATAGAAATCTAAGCCAACAGGGTCTAAGCCAACAGTTAGTAGAAACAAATATAATACTAACTGTTCAAAGTTTTACTGTCATGACAAACCTACAAGGCTGGTAGGCTTAAGACTTAGGGAAATTCAGCCAGTCTGCATTTGTCACTATGTAACTAGGTTGTCACTATGAACCAAGGCATAGACTAGGGGTGGCCAAACTGTGGCTCGGGAGCCACCTGCAGCTCTTTCACACATGTTGTGCGGCTCCCAACAGGGTGGCTGTGGAAGTGAAGGGGAGGCAGTCTTCCCTTCCCCAGCCACTATTCCCCTCCCTGGGTAGGCTTGAGGTGGGTGGGGAACAGAGAAAGAAAGCAACTTTAACTTTAAATGTATTCTCAAAGCCCCTCCCCCCCCCGGCCTCTCTTTAAATATCATTATCAATATCTGGTTTTACTCCTTTTGTTTTTATTTCTGGCAGTCTTATTTAATGTTAATAAATTTAATGTTAATAAAAAGCAAATTTGCATATTTTCCAGTAAAAATTTGTGTAATTCTTGTTTATGTTTTGAAGCTCTCAGACATCTGATTTTACGTTAAGCAAGTCTGGCCACCCACCCCTGGCTTAGACCATTATAGTTAAATGCCTGAACAGCCAAGAGAACAGCCGCAGAAGGCAAACCACTATCACTACCACAATCACTATGGAATCACTGCCTGACCTTAGTCACAGTCCTCTACAAGCTGGAAAGAGTAGTGGCCTACCTCACATTGCTGCTGTGAGGATGCATAAAATAAACACTGTCAGATTTTGAAAATTAAAAGTGATGCAAACAACAACATATGGGCCTTAAATGGGGGAGGAAGGGCTATTTCCTCCCGCATTTAAAGGGGCCGACCACACGGCCCGCCCCAAGTCCCGCGCTGAAGCGGGCTCAAATGCGGGTTCCTCCCGCATTTTCCGACCCCGAGAAAATCAAGTGTTTTCCTGGGTGTTGCGGGAGGAACCCGCATTTGAGGTATCTGGACATCCCTCTCTCGCAAGCATTGCGAGAGCAGGGCTGTCCAGATAGCCCTGCTGGCCATTTTTCCCCCACCTTTTACACTTGGGCGCATGGCCACTCATGTGCCCAAGTGTAAAAAGGGGGGGGACCCCAACTCACCAGGCGATGGCGGGTCCTTGGCCACCACCGCCGCTTCTCCCGCTGCTGCTGCCGCCTCCACCGCCGTTCCCGCCAGCCATTCTTACCGCTGCCGCCTCTTTAGCGGCAGCCGCCGCCACTGTTTCCGCCGCGGCCACCGTTTCCGCCGCCTCCACTTCCACTGCGGCTGCCGTTGCCGTTCCCGCCGCGGCCGCCGATCCCACCACCGACGCGGCCACCGACGCTGCCACAAGGGTTGGGATGTGTAGACATCCCAACCCACGGTAGAAAAATGTGGCCCCTTTAAATCTGGGAGCCCTCCCGGATGTAAAGGGGCCATGTGACCGCAGCCAAAGTTGGGTTGCCAGGTCCCTCCTGGCAACCAGCAGGGGGTGGGGGGGATTTCCTGGCAGCGAGGGGAAGCCTAGGCCGGTGTTTGCAGTGATGTCACCAGTGACACAGCGATGTCACGTCTGGTGCACTCTGGAATTATTAGAAAAGAGCTAGAGTCCAGTAGAACCTTAAAAACTAACAAAATTTGTGGCAGGGTATGATCTTTCATGAGTCACCACTCACTTCTTCAGATACAGCTAGAATGAGTTCAGAAAATGCTGCTCTACATCTGTCATGAAAATGTTGACATTCTGTGGAGCTACGCAGATGCCCATAGTTGTGCCATTGATTTGAAGGTGTAAGTTCTCACCAAACCTGAAGTAGTTGCAAGTGAGAACAAACATGTAGAGTTCAATGGCAAGATCTGCTGTGGTGTCAGGATCTATGTTTCTAGTGGCTTGTAGTCCATCCTTATAAGGGATGTTGGTGTACAGAGACTTAATATCCATGATGGCTAGAATGCTGTTTTCTGGGAGATGGACGATGGACTGCAGTTTCCTCGGGAATTCTGTGATGTCACAGACATTGTTGCTGTTGTTCAGTCAAGTCCGACTCTTTACGACCCCATAGAGCACATCATGCCAGGCCCTCCTGTCCTCCATCGTCCTCTGGAGTTTACTCAACTTCATGTTCATTGCATTGATAACACTGTCTAACCATCTCATCCTTTGTCATCCCCTTCTTCTTTTACCTTCAATCTTTCCCAGCATCAGGGTCTTCCCCAGTGAGTGCTCCCGTCTCATTTGGAGGCTTTTGAGTTTGTTTCAGTATCTGGCCTTCCAGGGAACAGTCAGGGCTGATTTCTTTTAGGATTGACTGATTTGATCTTCTTGCAGTCCAAAGGACTCTCAAGAGTCTTCTCCAGCACTGTAATTCAAACACATCTGTTGCCTAGCAACGCACATCATGTGCTCTTATGGACCTTTTAATGTTCATAAGTTTGAACTTTGGGTTATTACAAGTGGAGACCTGCAAGAAACTTGCAGGATAGTTATCCCATTCCTCACACCTTTGCTTCCTCCCTTCTCCCCCTACCTCTCTTACACTCTTTCTCCCTTCTGGCCCCCTTTCTTACTCTCTCGCTCTCCTCCATGTATGTCACTTCCTCTCTCTTTCTGACCTGTCATCATTCCCTTTGTTTTTCTGCCTCCCCACCTCATCACTCTTTCTCTCTCTTTCTGCCTCCCACCTCAAATCCCACCCTCCCCAGGCGCCATCTCTCAAATGTCCAGGAATTTCCCAACCTGGAGTTGGCAACCCTATTTCCTTCCCACCTTTATCTGTCTTCAGCTTTCTATCTCCACCCCCCTCCCCTGCAGCCTCTACCTAGGAAAATTACAGTCTTTCTCCACAATGGGGACTAAAGCAGCTTACATTATTATTTCCTCTTTGTTATCTGCACAACAACCCTGTTAGGTTGGTTAGGCTGAAAGTATGTGACAGGTCCAAAATCTCCCAGTCCGCTTTCACTGCAAGATGGGGATCTGAACCTGGGTCTCGCAGATCCCAGTCTGAAGCTCAAACTGTTGCACCACAATGGCTTTCATACGGTGGCTGCTGATAAACTGTAGCAAAACCACTGGGCCTAATTAAATCATGCAAATCAGGTGGTATCAAGTCACACAGAGGGTGCTGCCTAGGGATGCCAGCCTCCAGATGGGACCTGGGGATCCCCTGGAGTTACTGCTCATCTCCAGACTACAGAGATAACTTTCCATGGAGAAAATGGATGCTTTGGAGGGGGGAGTTTATGACATTGTACCTCACTGAGGTCCCTGTCCTCCCCAGGCTCCACCCCCAAATCTCCAGGAGTTTCCCAGCCTGGATCTGGATCTGCTGCTGGTGGCCAGGGGGGGGGTACTTGGCAACCCTAGACTGCTGCCAGTAAAACCCTGCTTTTTACTGACAAAAACAGTTAGAGCCTCCCCCCCTCCCCCGAACATTCTAATCTCCTCACAGTTGATGTCTGGAGTTGGTGCCATTTCAAAAGGTATTTTGGGGGATTCTACAGTCACTGAAGGTTTTTTTTTTTTTAACTTTTCGGATTTTTCTGCACACGGGGGGAGTGCCCCCATGTGTAGGAAAACCTCCCTGCCTCCCAGGTGCCCCCCCTGCGTGGATTTAGGTATCCTCACACAGGGGGCGCCTTCGGAATTAGATATATAGATGCTTTAAAGGACTACATGCACTCTTCGTTGCTATAAGAGGCTCCAGTCTAGTCCAGGAAGCATGCACCCGACATGGTTCACACCAAGACGATTACAAAGACCCCAGTGCACATGGGTTCTCCTGTCAACTTGTGCTAGGCAACCCCATCCCCCCCCCACATACCTTCAGGATTATGGTAAGTGAAGTTACCTGGCAACTAATCTTCTGCCCATCAACTGGCCGAGCTAGGGCCATCAAGGAACAATGGAATGGCTCGGTGACTCATCAGATGCTTGCCCAGGTGTCAGTTCCTGTTTAGCTCCTAGTGTTGCAATACTGACCACCCCTCCACATCCCCTCCTATTTTTCTTTTAACCAATGGTAGGGTTTGTAGGGATGGACTACCTGGAAGGTGTGTTAGGGGGATGTTGTCAGCGCTGCCCACCCCCAAAATCACCTAATAAAAGAGGTTGCATTCCATGCAATCGGTCTCTTGAGCTTCCACGACCCCTATCTGCTTTTACCCCTCTCAAGTCCAGCTTGCTATCCCAATACCCTTCCTCCATCTTTGATCTATGGTCTGTGCAGACAGAGAAAAGTGAGTTTCTGCTGGTTCAGAGCACACTCCCTATTTCCTTTCCAACCCCTCCATTCTTCTTTTGGAACAGACAACCATCTCCAGGACAGGTAAAGTATCTCCCAACCAACAAATCTCCTGCTCATGCAAATGTGCTATTTCTCCATCTAAGTTTCTTAGAACTGTGTGTTTGTGTGTGTGATTCTGTTTTTGTATGCTTGAAGAACATTTTATAGTAAACACCATTTAAACGGACCTCCGTCTCAATGCCTATTTTCTGGGCACTCCTGGAAGGGCGGGACCTTGGTATAGTTGGCTGTAACCGGTTATTTGCCAATTGCTAATCTTAAAACCAGAGCAATTCGGCTAACACATCTATTCTTCGGCGTTCAGCCTTCCTTATAATCCAACTCTCGCAGCCATACATTACTACTGGGAATAACATTGCTTTGGCCATATGGACTTTTGCTGGCAGGGTGATGTCTCTGCTTTTTATTATGCTGTCTAGGTTTGCCATCGCTTTTCTCCCAAGGAGCAGGAGCTGTTTAATTTCATGGCTGCAGTCACCATCTGCAGGGATCTTGGATCCCAGGAACATGAAGTCTGTCACTGCTTCCATGACTTCCATGACTTCCCCTTCTATTTGCCAAAAAGTGATGGGACCAGATGCTATGATCTTATTATTTTTTTTATGTTGAGTTTCCAGCCAACTTTTGTGCTCTCCTCTTTCACTTTTAACAAGAGGCTCTTGAGGTCCTCTTCACTTTCTGCCATTAGAGTAGTATCATCTGCATATTTGAGGTTGTTGACGTTTTTCCCAGCAATCTTAATTCTGGCTTGTGATTCATCCAGGTCGGCATTTCATATGATGTACTCTGCATATAAATTAAATAAGCAGGGTGACATGCTTATTTCCTATGCTAAACCAATCAGTTGTTTCATATCCGGCTCTAATTGTCACTTCATGACCCTTATACAGGTTTCTCAGGAGATATGTGAGGTGGTCTGGTACTCCCATCTCTTTACGGACTTGCCTTAGTGATCCACATAATCAAAGGCTGTAGCGTAGTCAATGAAGCAGAAGTATCTGTTTTGCTGGCACTCCCTTGCTTTACTAAGAGTATTAATAATGTATGGTTTTAGGATGGAGTCCATATACCCTGATACTCCTGCAGTGATGGTGCTTATGTTCGAGACAATGGGATGTCCAGGCCCTGTCCAATGGGATGCCCAGAGTCGCCAGGTTATTTATCTTTGACAGGAAGTAGAAAGTGCCCATTTGAGGTTCTGGACTGGAATTATTATTATTGCAGTAATACAAAAGAGGTGCCTCCTGGTGACACCAAACAGGTAGTAATCATGGTTCTTTTCCTGTGGCTGGGAAATACACCTTAGCTCCTTTGAATCTGCTATGTTTTGCATATAAAATGTCATCAGTGCTGTGAATGGAACAATTATGATTACTACTAATTTAAGCTTTATTCACTGTGATTGTTTATGTAAAAACTCAATATCAGTGAACATTTTTATGCAGATGTTTTGCTCTCCATTTAGTGGATTATTTTGGCACTCTGCAGTTATGTGTGACATTAAAACTATTCTTCATTGCCTGTGCATATGAAAGATTCTTTAAATAATATATCACAGTTGCACAATGCTATTGACTGGATCACAGCCACCTGCCAGTGGAACGTTGGTTGCATTTCGTCCGTAGCCTTTTAACTCTCTAGTGAAATTGGCTACCCATGAAGTCAACACTGACCACTTTTCCTCCTGAGAACATCATTTGATAAGAACAGAGACGAAACTTTGATCATAAGATGCACTTTGATAGTGCATCAGTTGAATTTCATATGAAATAAAAAAATAAAGATTTATAAGCTTTCACTGAAGGCAGGAGGGAATACCAGAAGGAAAATATATGAAAGCTTCTCTCCTCTTCAAAAGCTAATCTTTCCAGTACTTTCATTAGCCATTAAAAGATTCCTTTGAAATAGATAAGAAATGGGTTTGATGATACTGATTGCTATGGGGTGCTGATTATATCCATGTTCTTTACCAACAGGCAACACAGGGAATGTCTTTTACTGCTGTTGTTATTGTGAAAGGTTTGCTCGTAAATGGCAAAGCTGAACAGATTATCAGAGGAATTGTTCATTTAGCTTGTCAAATAAAAGTATAAATATCTTTTAGATGCAGATAGAAGTAAAAAGTGTTTGTTCCAAGAGATGAAGACTTCATAATTATTGCTGCAGGACAATCATATAATTATTGATCGATAGATCGATATAATGTGTGTAAGAGTGTGCAAAGAAACCACATCTGAAAAATGAAAACTGCACGACCTAAAGTAACAAATATCTCCCAAACACAGATTAAGAGAACACTCATTGTCAGATAAACCTTGCATAGAGAAAAATGCCATCCTATCATGAATTAAGTGTATTAACTGGGACACTGGGAAGCAAACACACAAATGGGGAAGCTTGTCTATTTTTAACAATGTGCCACTGGAAAAATCTGACAGTGAAAACCTGACTTGCCCTGGATTTAAACCTGTTGAGCTTTCCTATTATTTACATACAGGGTTGGGCATGAAACACATTTTTGCGGCTCAGCTCATGGTTCACCAGTGAACCAAACCACAAACCGATAGGCTGGTTCACGTACAGATAGGCCTGTTCACAAACCAAACCAGCTTGTATCAGCTTGTGATCCATTTAAGGTTCAAACCCCTGCTTTCTGCTCCTTGTGAAAAGTGGAGATCCCCGCAACTCAGCTGTTTGGTTTAAATGGCTCTGAGCCATTTCACCCCCAGCTTTCGGGTGGCTGTGGCTTTTCATGGTAAGCAGAAAGCCGAGAGTGAAATGTGTGGGAGGCATTTCACCCTCTGCTTTCTTTCTTTTTAAAAATATTTTTATTGATTTTACTGATTATTGATTTACTGATTTTATTGATTATTGATTATACCTACATCCAACTAAAAACACTACAATACCTAAAAAACTAAAAACCTACTCTACGCTAACGTATTCAGAAGTCAGAACTATATTCTGGTATTTTATACTTGCTATAAACTGTTCAAGAAAATGTTAACAATACAGGCTTCACAATGTTAATAATTCTATCTTAAAAGCTTAAGAGATACATGGATGTCTAAAATTCAAAAATGGGACACATAAACATATATGACTTTTAACAAAAACAGCTTATTTTCCTTTGTGCTTTCTCTTCTTCTTCTTTCCTCTCTGGGGTTTTGGTGCTGTTGCTCCCAAAGCTGAATCTGACCCTTCTTCTTCTGAGCTTTTACTTCCAGATGCGTCCGACCTTTCCAGTCCATAAATGCTCTCTTGAAGATCTAAAGAGTCCTCTGTTGAAGCTCTATCTTTTCCTTCTTTGCAATAGTCCAAAAATTTCTTTAACTTTACAGCTGAATCAATTCTTTGCTTCTTGTCTTTGTTTTTCAAAACCATGCCTTCAGGAACGAGCCAACGAAACATAATGCCCCCTGTTTAAAGGAATGTAGTTAAAATTAGGGTTTCCTCTTCTTCTTGATTTCAAATGGAATGTCCTTTAACACTTTAATATCCTCTTGGATCTTCAGGACATTTCTGTTTGTGGCCTTGAGCACCACGTCTCTAGTTGATTTTTTTGGAAAACCTCACCATAACTTCTCCAGGCAGATTTTTCTTCTTTACAAATTCAGGATAGGTTCTGTAGGCCATATCCAGATCACTTTGTAGTTGATCCGCTTGCAAATTTGTCATTGGAGCCATGGTCCGTGTACAGGCAGTTGTTGATTCTGCCTATTTGCAGGTTGACATGAGCAAAGCTGATATGTCCATGGTCATGTGGCCAGTATGACTAAACACCGAGGCACACAGAATCTCTGAGCCACCACAGCCAGTAGTTAAGGCCATATACTTATTACTACCCCTTGCCAGAATTATTATTAATTTAAGACAAAGTGGTCAACATCACAGCCTGATAACTAACTATAATTTATTAAAATATTTATAAACCACTTATCTTAAAAAGACAAATGCATATATACAATAAGAGAACTGTATAGTACAAAAAAGAGTAAAATACATAACATCTGGAAAACCACAAGCATACAAACAACAGCCAAACAAAAAAACAAGGCACTTAAAGGTCATCAAAGGCTTTACTAGCCACTCTGTGGCCCTTCGTAAAGGTTGATAAGCAGGAGAATTCCTATTCCAGAAAACCCACGGAAAATGCAGTGGTGTAAGTCAGAATGTACTGGTATGGGCACACCACTGTAACAGAAAGAACTGCAAGAACATATTGCTGAGAAGACCATAAGTGGCAAATAGGTAAATACTGGGATATGTGCTCTTTTGAATATCTGGCTTCAGGTCATGAAAGGCTTTAATGGCAGCTCTTTAAAAACCATACTACGTTAACCTAGCCTTGATCTAGCATGACTAGATCATCTGCTTCAATCTAGAAGAAATGCTGATCTACATTCCAGTGGCAGATGGTTAAAAAAAATGTCCTGGCAAAAGTACTAACTTGCCTCTCCAAGAATTAGGCAACCAAAAGAACATCTAAGCTCCTCACATAATTGATCACATCCCAAGGGTAGCAGTGCAAGCCCCATTCAACCATCCTTACCTTTGTCTTATATAGACTCAGTTTTAGTTCGTTCCCTGGCAGCAAACTAGCCTAACTATATGTTTCTCTGCATTACTGTAGTTTTCGAAAAGCACTGCCCATCTTCCTATGTTCTATTTACCACATGTGAAATGAGATGAGAGATTAACAGAGCCCTAGTATGCAGAAAGGAAAACACAACAGTGGCCACGGTTTACATTCCAATCCCAAAGAAGGTTAATGCCAAGGAATGTTCAGACTATCACACAATTGCACTCATTTCACACACTAGCAAGGTCATGCTCAAGATCCTACAAGCTAGGCTTCAGCAGTACATGGATAGAGAACTGCCAGAAGTACAAACTGGGTTTCAAAGAGGTAGAGGAATTAGAGATCAAATTGCCAACATTTGCTAGATTATGGAGAAAGCAAGGGAGTACCAAAAAAAATCTACTTCTGCTTCATTGACTACACTAAACTCTTTGATTTTGTGGATCAAGTCCATGAAGAGATGGGAGTACCAGGCCACTTCATATGTCTCCTGAGAAACCAGTATAAGGGTCAAGAAGCGACAGTTAGAACTGGATATAGAACAACTGATTGGTTTAGCATAGGAAAATGAGTATGGCAAGGATGTATATTGTCACCCTGCTTATTTAATTTATATGCAGAGTGCATAATGTAAAATTATGGAAGAATCACAAGCTGGAATTAAGATTGTTGGGAAAAACATCAACAACCTCAAATATGCAAACGATATCATTCTAATGGCAGAAAGCAAAGAGGACCTCAAGAGCCTCTTGTTAAGTGTGAAAGATGAGTGTGCAAAAGTTGGCTTGAAACTCAGCATAAAAAAAACTAAGATCATGGCATCCTGCCCCCTCACTCCTTGGCAAATAGAAGAGGAAGTTGTGGAAGCAGTGACAGACTTCACATTCCTGGGATCCAAGATCACTGCAGATGGTGACTGCAGCCATGAAATTAAAAGATGCCTGCTGCTTAAGAGGAAAGTGATGGCAAACCCAGACAGCATAATAAAAAGTAGAGACATCACCCTGCCAACAAAAGTCCGTATGGTCAAAGCAATGGTATTCCCAGTAGTAATGTATGGCTGTGAGAGTTGGATTATAATGAAGGCCGAGTGCTGAAGAATAGATGTGTTTGAATTACGGTGGTGGAGAAGACTCTTGAGAGTCCCTTGGACTGCAAGAAGATCAAATCAGTCAATCCTAAAAGAAATCAGCCCTGACTGATCCCTGGAAGGCCAGATACTGAAGTTGAAGCTCAAATACTTTGGCCACCAAATGAGAAGAGAGCACTCACTGGAGAAGACCCTGATGCTGGGAAAGATTGAAAGCAAAAGAAGAAGGGAATGACAAAGGATGAGATGGTTAGACAGTGTTACTGATGCAACGAACATGAAATTAAACAAACTCCAGAGCACGACGGAACACAGAAGGGCCTAGCGTGATATAGTCCATGGGGTTGTGACGAGTTGGACTCAACTGTGCAACTAAACAAAAAAAGTATGCAGAAAATTCCTGTGCAGGGGTAAGATGGTATGTGGCCTGTAAAACTATTTCTGGGATTGCTTGGTTTGAAGGCTAGTGGAATAAGCCAGACACTTGACCCTTGGCTAAGCCTTTAAAAAAGATAATGGTGCTATTTGAATAACCTAAAGAACTCAACTGCTTTTAATAAGGTATTCAATCTAGAACTAACTAATACCCATATGGCATATTTTGATTTGAATTCTCAGTTTTTCAAAGCGGTTAAAAAAAAAGAATCACATTAACTGATAACCATAATATTGTGGGGAAGGACTAGTTCTTTGTGTAAGTGGCATGTTTTATCCTTTTGTTCTCACTATTTGATTGAAAGGCATCTGAGGTGATTTAGTTAATATAACAAAGCTGACATCACATCACACTTGGCACATTAAGTCAGAGGACAGAGAACTGTTTGCTGGTGGTTCAGTCATTAGTGACAAATGCCATTCCACCCAAGGAGGGGAACAGACCTCTGAATTATTAAACATCTGGATCAGCAACTCAGTTGGGAATTTTCTTGGGTCATGAATGTTGGCAGGTTGTCAAGGAAACAGGAATAATGCAACTGCTTGCTTAGGTTTATTGTGAAACGGCTTCATCTTTCATTTTTTTTGTTTTTGATTGCTAATACTGTCTGCAAGACCAGCTCAGTTAATGGCAAGAACATAAATCTAATATACTTTTGATTTACTATAGACACCTGCTATGCAATCACAATGCAGGGATTTCTGTTCTCATTTGCTTGCATTTATTTTCTTCTAGTATCATATATTATATTTTAATAGTCTCAGTTGTTAATATTTCTATGAATTTCAGTAGTGTTGTAATGAATTAAACTGTGGTCTGTAGGTATTATTCTTGATCTGTAATTATGTTAAATAGGGCACAGTTCCATTCATGAAATCTTTAGATATTCCATAATCTCCCTATACATGTTTTATATCAGAAAAAAGTTCTATGTTCCCTTAAAGAACTATAAATTGCTATTTAAAATGGATTCTTTTTTAGGAACATAAAAGGAAATATGTGAGAATTAATAAGAATTTTTATAGTGATATGACATTTGAGTACAGTTTCTATTGATAAGCAAAGCAGAGTGGAAGGTTAAATAGCTACATATACAATAAAATTGTTGTTCACAGAAATCTTACATTAACTGCGGACCACTGTATTTGTCATTTGGTGTTTAGTGTTCACATGGTGTTCTCATAATTCAGTGGAACACTAGTTTATATATTTCAGTATTTCAGTTTTGGAGTTGGGTATCATCAATATGCTGATGATGTGCAGTTTTGTATGTTGTCAAAGCCACCAGAAACAGCAATCTTGATCCTGGGCCAGTAGCTAATTTGCGATGAGGGAACAAACTGAAACTGAAGGTACATAAAATAAAGGTAAGGCTGGTTGGATGGGTTTTTTTTAACCTTCTGCACCTAAAAAGCAGATCAGCATTTCTTCTAGAAGCAGATGATCTAGCCATGCTAGATCATATGGGCCTATTTTTTAGATTCATTCTCAAAGGTATTTCACCAGTCCCTGCAAGACACGTTCTGTCAGCACCTCAGGCTGTAGTGGTTCTTAATCTTTCCTTATTTTAGGATTGATTCAACAAACTATTTTACCACACATGTCCATGTGATATATAATCAGGTTTCCCTTTGCACTTGAAAGGATGATAAAGGTCAAATGACCCTGGCAGAAGAGAAATTTCACTGGGATAGACTGACCATCTGGCCATAGAGCAGAGTTAGTGTGTTAACCATGCCATTGTACCCAGGATGGTGGTGGTAGATTGACCTTCCAGTTTAACAGTGTGGTATATTCAAGTCTTTCTCCCGAAATCAGGTTTCATATCGAGAATTTCCAGTATTTAAGCAACTCATGAGCACCTGGAAAAAATATGGTCTGTGGCTGAGGGAGGATAAGGCACCCCAGTACAGGACTGAAGAGTCTTGTGTGAAAATGATCTTACAAGCAGGAAAATGCATGATGGTGTGCATACAGGTGTACCTGCTAAGGTTTCACATAGGATAACATATGCCCTATAAGGGTTAACTCTCAAGTAAGGATGCCTCAAACACCCAAACCTTTTCAATACTATTTCAAAGTTTTGTTGGTATTTTTCAGTCTCGCTGGCACACAATTATCCTTGATACTTATAGGTAGTCAGAGGGAAGAAATTACTAACATATCCAGATTCCTTCCATGTGAAAGAACAGTATGTGTGTAATCCCTATTTCACCTTAGATTTCACTTTTGCCAGTAAATCTGGATGCCCTGAAAAGATCTAAAACATAAAAATAAGGCAGTGAGAAAAGAACATGGTCTGGAAAGGACTCCGGGTTTTACATCTTTTTCTGTGCTTAAGAAAGAAGCTAAGAGAAAAATGTGATTCAACAACTTAGTATGTCAGCGACAGAAGAGATTTGCACAGAAGGCCCCTGGTGATGAATGAAAATCTGTTTGCACCACTGAGTGGAATACATAGGAAAAGCAGAAATGAAGCATGGAAATACCTTCATACAGGATATGTGGCTGTAGCAGGGGAAAAGTTAGGAAGAAAAATGGTTGTACCAAAAGAAGAAAGAAATATACTTAAAGTGCAATGGAATAAACATTGTTCATACTCTGTGTGGAGTTAGCTTCCAGCCTAAGGAGAAGTGCTTCATCTTTTCAGCAGGTATACACCCATGCAAAATGATCCGTGGAACGACATAAAGATAATTGTGGATGAGCTCTAAGGAAAAGGTAAGTTATTACATTACTGGACATAGCAATGTATCAGCAGACAGGGCCTTGACTGTTCAGGTTGTGCCCCCTCCCATTATAACTCAGTTGTTCTGCCAATAAAAGCTTTCTGATGATAATATTACTGGACATGCATTAAAGCAATAGAACAACTGCAATTCGATTGGCTATTTTAGAAAAGAAGTTACTTAAACTCTTTTCAATATTTCTCATTCTTTGTAGACAATTTACAACTGATTGACCAACAAAATGAGAAATAAAATAATTAGTAAGTGTAAACTATCCTTTCTGTTTAAATGGCTCATTAGCAGCAGGAAAAAAGTGCCCAGGTTAATGATGAAATGTCATCAAGCTTGTAAAAACACAGCAAATCATAATGCTACACTTTACAGTTGTCATTTGCATTTCTTCAGTTGCGTATCTGGTACTGAATGTCTATAAAATACTGAGAATATTAAATTCCATGCCAAAGACTGAACCTGAGTTGAAAAATGTGGCCTCTAACCAAGAAAGAGTAGCAGCTTCAAGAGTGAGCAAATGGGCTTCTTCATGCCTAGGCCTCCAATAGATACAGTCATGAACTCTGGATTGGGACATTCCTGGAGATTTGGGGATGGAGGTTGAGGAGAATTTGATCTGGGGGAGAGGAGGGACCCCAGAAGGTTATACTGTTGTACAGTCCACCTGGTCATTTTTCTCCGGGGAACTGATGTTTCTAGTCTGGAGACCAATGGTAATTTCAGGAGATCTCCAGGCCCCATCTAGAGACTTGCAGCCTTCCAAATAGATTATATTCCCTTGCAACTTTTTATTCAGATAAACCAAAGAAAATTTGCAGTATCCCTAAGAGATCCACCTAAATCCACATTCTCACTGCACAGCAATCATAGAAAACCAATGACATATGTTAAAATGAAAAAAAACACACACCTTTCTTAACATTTCCCACACAAATAAATATTTAAATGACATCAATAGTTTAATATTTGCTATCCTGAAGTTGCCCTGCTGTGTCCTTAAAAGCAAAATGGTTTCTACCTCTTTTATCTAGAATTAAGGAAAATCTACCACAGCGTCTTCATACTGCACAATTTTTTTCTAATTTTAAAATAAATTCATTCATTGGTATCTTTCAAGAGTTTATACTGCTTCCCACTTCATTACATGTCTAAATCTACATATCAATACATTTATCTGCCTCAATTTTCCAAGGCACATCATTCTTGTCTTTATTTTAGGCACTTGAAAAACTGAAAATAATTTTTACTGCTGCAGTACTGATCTTTTCCTGAAACCTAATTTTGAATTACTTTTTCCCTCATGTGTAATATTTTTGTCCGGTTTTTTGTTCTGTCCACTCTCACCCACCTCCAGCCCACTGTTCGATGATTGGACTGTCAACATTGTCAAATTATTCTCTTTCATCTTCAACCTTTTTTAAAAAAAAGAAAACACATTTATTTTATTTTATTTAAAACATTTTTATGCCACCCAAGTAGAGTCCACTAGGTGGTGAACATAGAAACACTACAATATTTAAACAATTAAAAATACAGTTAAAATTATAAAATTCAAAGAGGGCCAATACCCTATTGGGGGTAAGCCAGATGAAACAAAAAGTTCTTCACCAACTGGCAAAAGACACAAAATGGAGGGAGACAGATGAATCCCTCTAGGAAGAGAATTCCAAAGTTTTGGTACCATGGTGGAGAAGGTGGCAATGGATGGAGGGGCTGGCAGCATCTGTAACAGCAGCTGCTGGGCATCTGGATGAGCTTCTTGGGATGCTGGTGAGGGACAGGAGCCCATCAAGAGGCTATTGGGGGACCTCTCCAAATTTCTCCATCCCCCATGCACCCCCACCCTCCTCCTGCTGTGCCTGCAGCAGAAATGGCATGCAGGTTGGCACCAATGCTCCCTCTAAGCTGTGAAGTCATATGAGCAAAAATTCTACTTTGTGAGCTACTGCCATTAAAGTTGTGAGTGAGTGATTTGGCTACAGCATAAATTAGTTTGCTATGGAGCTCTCCTTCCTGAACAAAGACCAATATGTGTGAGTTGGAGGCTAAAAAACTGTGAGCTAGCTCACTCTAACTCAGCTTAGAGGGAACACTGGTTGGCACAGGAACACCCTTGGTGGTGTGGGCGGGTGTCTGGCCTCCACGGATGGTGGTGAGTGGGGTGATCCCAGATATTCATATAAAGGCATCAGCCTCTGGTGTCCTGTGCACTCTATGCATGGAGCACCCCCCCTCCCCACTGACAGATGGCCAGGGCTTGTGATGGGAGCTTGTCTCTTTAAGGAGGATGTCCAACAGAGGAGAAGCATCACTCCTTTGGCCTTCTCCTCTCCAATCCTTTCCTGCCACTGATGGATGCTTGGCTCTGCCTCCTCAACTCATGGCTCTCACTGGTCCTGCCTGCCCTGTTTATTATGCCACCCACACCTCCCAACATTGGAACGGAATGCTGAGCTGGAATCTCCATGGACACTGAGGCAGCAGTGGATGGCAACACTGTTGGGTCACTTTCCCCCCCTATTCAACCACTGTGTAACTATCCCCTTAGGAAGGTGACTGACAGTGCCACAGCGCTGGCACAGGTCAGAATTGCTCTTCCTGTTATGTTGGTCCCGGGCCATACAGGGCTTTAAAGGTCAATGCCAGCACCTTGTGCATGTGGGAAAGCCCTATATTATGGCATAGTAATATTCTGAATTGTGTCAATAATAATTTAATAATTGGTGAGTTTAAGATACAATGGCTTGGATCTCACCTAGACTTTCAAATGGGAAGGGGGATTTTTGTCAATATTCTTTCACATAAGACCTCTCCCCCTAGGCTACTCCAGGCACTTCCCCATCCTCCAGGAACAGCACTGGGGGGTATTTTGGACTGCGGCACAAACAGTGAAGACTGCTCTCACCCTGTGTGTGCAAACCTCTAGGTACGATCCAACCCAATGCAAGGAAATGAGTCAAAATGTTGCTAAGGGAGTAATGGGGAAGATTGAGCGCCCAAAGTCAGACCTTCCAATGAACACATTTTAGTTATTAACTGTCGATTTGAATTGTGATCAGCCCTACATTTGAATTGGGATAATACTAAAAACATTTTTTTAAATAAAGGCGTGAGAAAACATCACATTTAATAAACAAGGGCTCATTATTAGAAGATAAGGTTTAATAAATTAATAATTTTTTCATTATCCATTACAAAAGACACCGTAACCAAAATAGCCTAAAAAATGGAGTGTTTCTTATCAACATGAATTTGCCTCACATTGCATAGCTAATTTTTAGTGATTGACAGTGCAAGCATAAGAAGAAAAAAAAGAAATGGCCTTTAGCAGAATTCTGTGTAGACCTGCTTAGGATTGCTGTCAAAATGTACTTATTAAACAAACAAAAACTAGCAACTCAAACAAATCCAGTAAAAAAATCAGAGTTCTTTGATGGTATTTTATTACCCCCAAGCAAGTACTTCCTCCTTCCCTGATTATTTCCTGAACAGCACAACATGGGTTCATGAGTGCTAATCTACAGTGGCTACTAGCCATGGTGACTGAAGGGAGCCTCCATCTCCAGAGACAGCAAACCTCTCAGAACTAGCGCTGGAGGCAAGGGTGAGCCTTGACCTCCTTACCCTATTTGTTTGGGTTTCTATTGCTACTGGTTGGCTGCTAAATTATATCATATGCTGGACTAGATGGTTTGATCCAGCTGGCTTTTTCTTATGTTCTTAAGTTCCTAGAACATAAGAACATAAGGAGAGCCCTTATAAGGACATAAGGAGAGCCAATGGTCCATCTAGTCCAGCATCCTATCTCACACGGTGGGCAACCAGTTCCTCTGGAGGGCAGATAACCGGGCACAGAAGCCAATATCTTCCCCTGATGTTTCTTCCTAGCTCTGGGATTCATAGTTTTAGTCCCTTTGAACATGAAGGTTCCCCTCGGTCACCATGACTAGTAGCTACTGATAGACCTATCCTCCATGAATCTATCTAATCCCCCATTAAAGCTGTTTATTCCTTTGGCTATCACTACATCTTCTGGCAGCAAATTCCACATTTTAATCACTCTCTGTGTAAAGAAGTATTTCCTCTCATCCAGGGGTCATTTCGTAGAAAAAGAGGTGCAGGAGCTCATTAGCATAACTTATTTGCATAACTCATTTGCATATGCCACCCCCCTAACATACCGGAAGTGTGTCAGAAGGCAACACCCACCCCTCAGGCTCCACTCCACAGGTGAGTGAAACTGACCTGCTCTTCCTCCATTCCCTTCCCCATCCAATACTTTGTGCAATAAAAATAAGCGTAAAGAACACACCCTCATTCTCTTCCTGCTCCCTTGAAACCACCAGGTTTCAAGTAGACTTGAGATACCCAGGACATGTGCACCACCCATCCCTTCCCCTTCTCCTCCCCACAACAAGACACCCTGTGAGGTGGGTGGGGCTGAGAGAGGTCTTTTGAGAACTGCTCATGAGAGAACAGCTCTGAGAGAACTTGTGACTGGCCCAAGGTCACACCAGCAGCTGCATGTGGAGGAGTGGGGAATCAAACCTGGTTCTCCCAGATTAGAGTCCAACTCCTGACCACTACACCAAACTGATGGGCGCTGCGCCTCTGCACTGCTTGGGGAAGCCAAGGAGGGGGCGGGGCTTGGTCATGTGCCCGCCCTCTGGGCTCCTCACCCCCAGAGCTGCGCTCCTGTGCGCTCCTGCTCCAACGGACCCCTGCTCTCATCCATCCTGAATCTACTGCCCACCAACTTCACTGGATTCCCTTGAATTTGAGTCTTATGGGAGAGAGAGAAAAGGCTACAGAAAAAGCTAGTATTGCGTATCTGAGATGAGAGAAAATGTAGTTTCCCTAGAAGTATCATGTAAGTACACAGATATAAGATTTTAATGAGAGATTTCCCAGGATGTGCATGGCTACCAGGGGCGTTGAGTTTTAAATTCCCCAGGGGGGGGCGCATGCGCGAAGCATGCATGCATGCCGGGACCATGTCCCCGCCGCCGCTGCCTCCCCCCCCCCGGCCTGGCCACTCCTGCTTCCATCCCTCCCTTCATCCATCCAGGGGCCAGCTGGGCATTTGCTTAGCTGGCCCCTGGACAGACTGAGGGAGGGAGGGATGGAGGCAGCCAGGCCGGTGGGGGGGAAGAGAGAGAGAGAGAGGCGGTGGGCTCTCCGAGAGAGAGGAAGGGCCCAGGGACTCACAGCAGTGCGTACTCCATTTTCCCAGGGGGGCTCAGTCCCCCCCAGGAAATTTCGGGGGTGGCTCGAGCCCCCCCGTAGTTGATGCCTATGATGGCTACTACAGTGGACCAGTTAAGTGGATACCCAAAAAGGATAAAACTTAATTCAGATTTTGAATCGAGGCCAATGAGCAAGCTAGAAAACACTAGACTTATAAGATCTTTTATCCAAAATTAACATCTGCTGATTTGCTTACACATTCTATAAATAAAATCTGAATAGTTAAGAGTCAACAACTCTGAGTCATCATCCATTTCATACCAGGAGAAGTGGTCACATAAAATAATGTTATGGTTGACATTCCAGAGTTCAGTGTCTCCAGACAGCAAGTTGAAACTTACAAAAATAGATTATCTCTAGTGTAATGGTCTTAGGTAAGTCAGTATCCATTCTGGATACAACAGTCTTCTGAGGTAATAATACTGGCCCACCTTATAGGATTGTTGTAAAAATGACTGAGCTAACATACATGAAGAATTATGAAAATTCCAAGGAAGCTATATAGCTAATTCTCAACATGACCAAGAGTATGGATACAAATTCATAGACTGGATCCATGAACAGACAAAACAGATCTTTCTACAAACCTAAAAAATGCCCCAGGTTTGCAGAAAAATCAGAAATCTAAAGAAAAAAATACACTGAAGGGTTAAAGCTCCACAAAATGATAGAAGCAGCACCTGTAGCTTTAAGAAATGAATGCCCTCAGTATTACCAAATTTCCTTTCTGTTTGTAAAAGGCAGGGGGAAAGACAGGGACTATTCAGGGACTATGTTTGGGTCTTTGAGAGAAGACTCATCGGGGATAGGCTGACTAGCAACCACTGGACGGATTGCTACCATGTGAGTTGCATGACCCAGGCCCAGCTGCTTTTATTGTTCAACAGCAGCCATCTCACAAAAGCCAGAGGTATAGTGGTTGGAATTTCAGAATCTTGGAAACCTAGGTATGAATCATTGGGTGACCTTGTCCAGTTACACATTCTCAGCATCACTTACCTCACTGGGTTATTATGAGGATAAAATGGAGGAGTGGAGAGTAACGTAAGCCGCTTTGGGTCCCCATTGTGGGATATAAATGAAATAACAAATACAACTGAAGATAGGAACAGATAAAAGATAGGTTGAGTAGTGTGTGGGAAGGAGAGAGGTAAACTGAGAAAGATGAGGGTATGGGGGTTACCAGGAGGAGAGATAAAGGAAATAGTGTGGGGAGGGGGATACAGGGGGAAATGAGGTATCCCTTGCAAGTACTTGCAGGTTCCTCACTGTGCAACTGGGACCAGCCCGGTGACAGGTGCTGTGCAACTGGGCGATAGTTCTCCAGGGTAGAGGCTGCCAGGAAGAAGGAAATCTGGGGACAGATAAAGGTAGGTTGGCTGGTGGGTGCAAAGAACGAGCAAGGAAATGTCAAGTGGCTATGGTGGCTTTCAGGAAAGAGAAAGAGGAAACAGTGGTAAAGGGGGAAATGAGATGTCCCATGCAAGTCCTTGCAGGCCACCCATTTGCCATAAACAAATATTATATGCTTCATTCAGGAAATATTTATACAGTCTATGAAACTGAACTATGAATCAGGAACTCCCTGCTTCAGATCTAGCTTCTGCCAGAAACATATATATATGCAACATACTGCATAAATACCATTTAGAAGACAGTGCTGCCATAGTTAGCATCTGAGGAACACTGAAGCACAGCAAAGTCTTACTGGCCCAACATCAGTCAGAGCATCCATGGCTCAGAATGCTTAAGCGAAATAATAAGGAATTTCTAAGCATACATAGAATGCTTTTCCTTCACTACTGAATAACTACAGTATAGAACTGGTATCTATAGTTGTACTTAGAATCATAGAGTTGGAAGGGACCTCCAAGGTCATCTAGTCCAACCCCATGCATAATGCAGGAAATTCACAAATACCTCCATCTCCACACCCCCAGTGACTGCTGCTCCACACCCAGAAGATAGCAAAAAACCTCCAGGATCTCCAGCTAAACTGCCTGGAGAAAAACTGCTTCCTGACCTCAAAGAGGTGATTAGCATTTCCTTGGGTGTGTAAGAAAGGGCCACGAGAACTAAGCACTAATGCAACCCTTCCTGCCCTCCCTCTCATGATCTGCCTAAGTTCACAGAATCAGCATTGCTGTTAGATGGCCATCTAGCCTCTGTTTGAAAACCTTCAAAGAAGAGCCCACCACCTCCCGAGGAAGCCTGTTCCAATGAGGAACCACTCTGTCAGGAAGTTCTTCCTAATGTTTCGGAAGTTTTCCTTAATGTCCTTGTATAAATCTACAAAATTCTAACTGAAATTTTAAACCTGGGATAAATGGTGCTTCAGAATCCTGGTTGACAAAGAGGAAACTAATTCCAGTTAGCCATCATGCATTTTCAGTCATATGTCATGGGTAACCAGAGTTCATTTTTAAGTTCAATTCTGTGCACAAAAAGGGATGGTGTGGAACAATGATAAATGAGGTATACACATGAGCCTGGCAACAAACTAGGTTCAATCAGATAACTTTTTACAACTTTGGCCCAATTTATACATTACAGTGAACACATATATATTGTGCATACATATCTGTACATCTGTTAGGAAGGAAAACAAAGCTGCAGCTACATGTAACTATTGTTCAGCGAGTATCTTCCATGCAGGCACACATGGGGACCTCACATGAGGAGGCCAGCCATTGTATAGGTCTTTACAGCTAAAAGTCTCCAGGTGGCACTGCACGCCACAGCCAGAAGCTTGTTCCTGCCCAGAGACCATGTGCTTCTGCACAGCAGTGCCCCCACCCTCAGTACTTCTAGGGCCACCAAAGCCAGAGCATGCAGTGAGCAGGAGGTAGGGTATGTGTGCCTGCACAGAAGATACTCAATGAACAATAGTTACGGGTAAGTGCAACTTTGTTTTCATCATTGATCTTCTAGGCAGTCCCACATGGAGATTCCAGCAAGCTACTCACCAGGCAGTGCTGCATGCTCTCCTCACTTGAACAGCGAATGAAGAACTGCCTTGCCTACTTGAGCCTCACATCTCGCCTGCAGATCCAAAGCACAGTGATGTACAAATGTGTCTGCAATGATCAGGTAGCAGCACTGCAGATCTCTGTTAAAAGCACTCCATTCAGGAAAGCTCTTGAAGAAGCCATTGTCTTAGTCGAATGGGTGTGAATGTTCAATGGGCATGGTAATCTGGCCTGGTTGTAACACTCCCTAATGGCCCCGACAATCCATTGGGACAGTTCTGAGATGATGCTCTCCTACCTCTCTTAGGGCCACTAAAACAAACAGGGCTGTATCCTCACAAAACTCCAAAAAAATTTTGAGGTACAATGGGCCATTCTAAAATTTAAAGAAAGCAACGATCATTCATTCTTAGAGCTCGGGGAAGGAAAAAACATGGGCAAAACCAAGGCTTTTTTGTAGAAAAAGCCCAGCAGGAACTCATTAGCATAATAGGCCACACCCAACAGCAGACACTCATTAGCATATTAGGCCACACCACTGACAGCACAGCTTATTAGCATATTAGGCCACACCCCCATGTTACCAGAAGAGTGGTCATCCAGCCACACCCACCTTTTGCTTCTTATTCTGTTTACCTTGTTTGTTGTCAAAACCCAGGGCTTTTTTTGTAGCAGGAATTAATCTGCATGTTAGGCCACATACCCCTACTGTAGCCAATCTTAATGAGTTCCTGCTGTTGGGTGTGGCCTATTATGCGAATGAGTTCCTGCTGGGTGTGGCCAACTCAGGAGCCAGCCGGAACTCCATTCCTGTGCATTCCTGCCCCAAAATAGTCCTGGGCAAAACAATATCTTGAGATAAATGGAAGCTGGAAACTACCTTAGGAAGAAACCTAAGACTACAGCAAAGGATTATCCATGCAGAAAAGAAATTCAAACATGGGGTATCTATCTGAAGAGCTACTAACTCACTCACCTTCCTGGCTGAGCAGCCACTAAAAACACACACCTTCATAGAAAGTTCTGCCAAAGAACACATAGCAAGGAATTCAAAAGGTTTAAGCATTTAACTGTTGTAACACTACAGATAAAGACCACTGGGGCACTAAAGGATCCTGGGGCAGACAAGGATTACCTAGCCCCTTAAGAAACCTCTTGGTCAAATGATGGGGGAACACTGATCCTCCTTCAGTTCCCTTGTGATAGCAAGAGACAGCAGCCAGGTGAACCATCAGAGGAAAGCGCCAGGCCCTTAGATTCTAGGTGTAATAAATAACCAAATATGGCCTGCTGGGCACTACCCAGAAAAATGTCCCTCTCACCACACCAAAGGGAAAATTGCCTCCACTTATACATATAGGATTTCCTAGTGTTAAGTTTATGTGATTGCAGGAGAACATTGTTAGCCTCCTTTGAAAAAAAATTAGGTCTCTGCCTGAAACCTCCAAGCCATCAGACTGAGGCAGTTCAGGTCATGATGAAACATGATTGATGCTGATTAAATCTGGATGATTTAATAGGGGAAGGAACTGGCCCTGGGAGATCTCCATAAGGACCAGAAACCATGTGTGATGAGGTCAAAGGGGTGCTACCAGGATGATGTTCAATCTCCCCTTCATGGCTTTCTTTATTACCCTCATAAGGAGCAGGACTGGAAGTAATGCATAAAAGAGGGCTCACTGCCACCGCAGTTGAAATGCATCCCCTAGGGAACCAATTCCTACTCCTGCTCAGGAACAGAACTTTACAGCCATTTTGTTGATCTTTACAAAAAGAACAATGTCTGGAACCTCTGGAGAGTAAAAAGTGGTTCCAGGCAAGTGGCCATTATGGACCATTCGTGGGAGAGTGTGCCAACCTTGCTCAGTCTGTTAGCTTCCATGTTTAAACTTCTAGGGATGTAGATGGCCTGAATGGAAGCATTCAGCTTCACTGCTGTATCCAATGCAAGGGTAGCTTCCTGACGTAGACCTCTGGACTGCCTAGTTTGTTTAAATAAAACATGGTAACTGTATTGTCCATTTGGACAAGAATGGATCAATTCTGAAGGAAACAATTAAGGGCATAACAAACTGCTCACAATTCTAAAATATTAATGTGAAGCAGCTTCTCATCTTCTAACCAAGTACTCCAGCTGAGAATCCCTCACCGGGGGGGGGGGAACCCAAGAGTGAAGCATCCATGGTAAGGATGACCTCATGTTCAAAAATTCCAAAGGAAATCCCCTGGGATAAATTATTCATAGAACACCACCACAGTTAAGATCATATGTCAGGTCTGGAAATAGAAAATCTGTGCCATAAGGCATGAACCCCAGCTCTATAACAAGAAACCAGAGCTGCAGGGGTCACATCTGTAACCTAGCCATAGGCAGGACTCCAGTGGTAGAAGCCATATATCTCAAAAGGTGCAGAATTTTCCAAACCCATTGGAACCAGTGAGATCTGAACTGTCTCGCCAAGGCAGAGGTGGCCTGTGTCCTTCCAGGAGGTAGAAAACCCTTTCCCGGTAGGGTATCCAGCATAGCTCTGATAAATTGTACTCTCTGGGATGATTTATCCCAGTTCACAAGAAGTCCTAATCTTTGACAGGTCTCCAGAACAAGAGTACAATGACTCAGCAATTGGTCCTTGGAATCTGCTACCAGTAACCAGTCATCTAGATAGGGGAATATATGGCAAACCTGTATATGAAGATAAGCAACAACCGGGGCTAAACACTTTGAGAATACCATAGGTGCCGTGACTAGACCAAAGGGTAGGACAGTATACTGGAAAACTTGTTCCCTGCATGAAAAACATAAGAACTTGCAATGTTGACGGTGGATTGAAATATGAAAATAGCCATCCTTCAAATCAATAATGTTTAACAAAATTAAATTTTAATAATTGTAAAATGGAAAGAATGGACACCATACGAAACATAGAAAAATGAAGAAAAAATAATAATTTTCCGAGGTTGAAAATGTGTCTAACGCCCCACATCTTTCTTATCTTCTAGGAACATACAAGAGAAGAAACCTTCAGATGCCTGAGACCCCATACGCTCCTCAATGGCACCTTTATCAATTAGGGAGGCCCAAGCCTGGGCAAGACCTAACACTGCTTGTTAGGATCCCCTTAAAGAGCAAGGGAAAACACACTTAAACTCTAATCTGTAACCAAATCTTACTATGGACAAAACCCACTCATCAAAGGTGATAGCCTCCCAGGCTGTAGCAAACTGAGCTAGCCTGTCCCCAAACTTAACAGGGGTTGACAATGATCCTAATCAAAAGGATGACTTCAGGGATAAAGTTGCCTTTCTGTAAGAGGGTGGCTGCTGGTTCAACCTAGATTGATTGGAACCCTTATGCCTATAGTAACCCTGTTGTGGGATAAACAGCTAAGGGGTAGGATACTGTTACCCTCATAGGCGTCAACTATGGGGGGGCTTGAGGGCTCGAGCCTCCCCCGAAATTTCCTGGGGGGGGCCTCAGCCACCCCTGGCAAAATGGAGCGCCCACCAGTGGCCAGTCAGCTGGCCAGCTGGCTGCCATCGCCACCTCTCCTTCCCCTCCACCCCCGGCCTGCCCTCCTGCCTCCTTGGGGCGGGGGGGGGAGAGAGGCGGCGGAGACATGGTCCTGTGCTTCGCGTGCGCAGCAGTCAGCCGGCCAGTTGGCTGCTGCCACCACCGAGACTGCGCTCATCTGCACCCCCCCGCACGCCCCGAGGCAAAGAAACTGGGTCTGCCTCCCTGGGGCCGGGGGGGGGGGGGAGAAGCGGTGGGGACATGGTTCCGTGCACGCGCGTGCTTCGCGCATACACATGAAAGAGCCCCCGCCCCCCCTGGGGATTTACAAAGTCTACGCCCCTGGTTACCCTGAGGGGCCAGAAAAGTGTAAGTCCCTTCAATATGGATGCTAGGGCTCTCTCACAAAGTATCTCTGCTTAAATTGGGGCGAGGATGATTGTGACACTCCCAGGGCCTTAGCGATCTGCTTGATTTTCTTTATCAGGGAAAGCATCTCATTTGTCTTGGAAGACTAGAGAGTGGAATCTTCAAAAGGTAAGCCTCCAACTTTAAGCCTGGACTCCATAGGCAATGCTGTAGATCTTAGGCTGCAGTCACACACACTAAATAATCCACTTTAAATCCACTTTCAATGCACTTTCCAACTGGATTTTGCCAGTTCGCACAGTAAAAATACAGTTGGAAAGTGCATGGAAAGTGGATTACCTAGCATGTGTGACCACAGCCTTAACCGTGCATGGCATCTGAATATGATGGAGCTTGCAATGGCCCACGCAGCCAAATTTGCAGAATGCCATCCCACATTAATCTGCTGCTTCAACAGTTTAATGGCTTCAGTATGGAGAACTTTAGTGAGGGGTCGCTTATCCTCAGGCAGGAGTTCCAAGAACAGAAGAATCCTCAGCCATAAGAAAAGCTGATCAACAGCCGTAATGGTTTCATAGTTAGCTATTTTGAAACCTAGTGTTGCTGACAAATATAATTTCCAACCCAGGACATCCAGTTTTCTCCCTTCTCTATCTGCGGGAGCAGAGTGGTAGGCCTGGTGGCTCTTCGGCTGCATCTCCTCTGTCACCAAGGAAGATGGTGGGGGATGTCATCAGGTAGTTAAACGGCTCTTTTTTGACCTTATAAAAATGTTCTTCCCTTCTTGAGGTAGGCTGGAGAGATGCAGGCTTTTGGCACAGTTCCTGCATTAGATCCTCAAGGCTCTCCAATGCCAGGAAAGCAATAATTCCAGGAGACTCTGAATAAAGGCGACTCAGTACCTTATCCTTGGGTTTGTGTTCTGAGATAATTATTTCTATCTCAAGAGACTGGGCTATACATCTGTTCTCCAAACATTCAGAGATCCTCTGTGGGAGATACCAGAGATGACTCACCTACTCTCTCATTTGGGCTTGGATCTGATGTTGTGTTGGATCTGTTGGATTTAATTGCTGCCTCTTCTCCTCTCACTGGAAGAATAGGAGAATGTGGCCTGCGTGCAAGAGTCACTGAAGGTGGATACGACGACACCTGATGTGGGTAGTGATATAAATTTGCATCCCAGGGGCTTGCGAAATTGTTACCCCATTCCTCCATATGTCCCAGAGACGTCATGTAGGGGTGTGAAGGCCACGACATAGGTGGTTGAGGCTGAGACCACGGCACCATGCCCATTTGCTCCAGATCAGACTCATGCAGAACCTGGTTATGTGGTAAGCCTGTATCCACATCCACATCTGAGATAGAAACCGGTGGAGATCTCAGACCGAGAGATGGAGTCCTAGGTTTCTCCTGCAAGGTTGGTGTCAGCTTGAGAATGTGGACAGGAGTGCTCTGCTGAGAAGCTGATTTATGTTTTTCCTTTGTCCTGCCCTTAGCCTTCTAAGCTGGAGGTTTAGGAGAGACATGATGAGTCGGAGGGGAGAGTGGCTGAGATCGGATCCACTGACACATGGATCCAGGAGATGGAGCCAAACGCATCAATTCTGAAGACATGGAATTGGGAGCTTTCTTCTAACTTGAACAAGGGCTCTGAGATATTAAGGGCTTTCTCCCACAATGCTTAAGTTTTGATGGCCTATCCCCCCGAGCTTTAGGGATGAAGTGCTGGCAGGCCTTACATGTAGAAAAACTATGCCCCTCACCAAAACAGGACAAGAGGGCATGTTCATCAGTTTGGGTCATCTTCACCCCTCACCAGGAGCATTTCTTGAAAAGGGCCTTCTGAGCCATGGAAAGTGCTCAGAAACTGACATAGCTACAACAATTCTGGAACAATTCCTCTTGACTGTAGCTGGAGACTTCAAAAAGCACAACCTTCTCCTTCGATGGCAAAAGAGGAACTGAGGGTGGGGGCACTGCTGAGCAGGAGCACATGGTCCCTGGGAAGGAACAAGCTTCTGGCTCCTGCACACAGTGCCCCCTGGAGGTTTTTAGCTGTAAAGACCTATCTGATGGCAGGTCTGCTCATGTGCAGTTTCCATGCGGGACTGTACAGAAGATCAATGGATAAAGAGACAATTCACATTCATTTTACTTATTTACTTCATTTATACATAAATTATACCCCATCATTCTCACCAATGAGGACTCAAAGAGGCTTATATTGTTTTCACCTCCTCCATTTTATCCTTATAACAATCCTGTGGTGTAGGTTGCTGACAGAGTGGAACCAGCAAGCTTCCATGGTAAAGTGGGGATTAGAACCTCAGTCCTGGGTAAATCACACATTCAGCTGTCCATGCATTGAATGAAATATACAAATTATTCAACAAAAATATAAAGAAAAATCAAGTGTACACTCTATACAGTTCATACATGCATCCACAGCAATGAGTGAATAAGGCTTTAAGTATTAGGGCTGAATGCAACCAGAACCTTTGTAAATGTCAACTCAGATCTTTTCATTTTATTTAGCATTGGCTTCACAGAGTGTTGTATCACTGTGTTTTTCTGACCTTGCCAATAAAACTGCTGTGTAGCATATCAATAGCAAATGTAGTACTAACACATAGATAAATTATTGTGATAAATTATAGATATTGTTTCCTTCCTGTCTAGCAGCTTCCTAATGGGCTTTAAATTTCAAACCGCTGGATTCAGATAAGCCTGAAACACTGTCCATTTCCTTCATCTCTTTTTATGCCTTTAGATATTTTCAGAAGCGTGGTGGCCAAGGGTGCTTGATTACATCCCTGAAGGTTGTTGCACTGACACTGTGATCCTAACCACATTTATTTGTAAGCATATCCCATTGAAATCAATGTAATTTATTTGCAGCAACACCTGTACAATCAAGTTGAGATTTCACATGCCTTTATGCAGCTTACTGCCTCCAGCTATATATTCATACCTGGCACATTGCAAAGAAGAACTCAGTCAACAGGATGTATAAATTAAATCAGTTAATTCATGCCAATTAATCATCCTTTCTCTCAGGAGATTTAAAAAATGGGTCTTGCTTTTGAAGAATTCTATTCAATTGTTTATCTGAGAATGGTTATAAATGGCATCTGTTAATGCACAGCTGTTTCCAATCCACAGTAAAAAATCTCCCTTACTATTTGGCAGGGTGATTCCAGAAATCAAAGTACCACACAGTGAAACCATGTATGTATGTATGTATGTATGTATGTATGTATGTATGTATGTATGTATTTATTGGGCATATATGCCGGTCTCCCCACAAACGGGCTCAGAGCGGCTCACACATAAATACATTAAAACATTTAAAACTGATAAAAATCACAGAAATGCACAGTTACAGAGTAAAGTGTTCAAAAGAAGGCACATAATAACCAGCATTCCCTGCTTACAGCGCTGATGGTACTTGCCGACATACAGGTCCAAGGCAGAGATCATGATGTCAACCGGGATAGAGGGAAGGCAAGAAAGGGGGACAGCCCCTATTTGAAAGCCTGGCGGAAGAGCTCCATCTTACAGGCCCTGCGCAACTGAACAAGGTCCCACAGGGCCCTGATCTCCTCTGGGAGCTCATTCCACCAGTAAGGGGCTGCCACTGAAAAGGCTCTTCCCCTAGTGACAGCAAGCCTGGCTTCCCTGGGGCCTGGTATAACCAGCCGATGTTGGACCCCAGACCATAGTGCTCTCTGGGGTACATACGGGGAAAGGCGGTCCCTCAGGTAGATCGGACCCAGGCCATTTTGGGCTTTAAAAGTAAGCACCAGCACCTTGAAGCAAATCCAGTACGCCATAGGAAGCCAGTGCAGTGCCTCTAGCACTGGCCTGATGTGTTCCCGCCTAGGGAGGCACATCAGTAGCCTTGCCGCGGCATTCTGCACCAGCTGAAGCCTCCGGATTAGCAACAAGGGCAACCCCACGTAGATAGTGTTACAATACTCTAGCCTCGAGGTGACTGTCGCATGGATCACTGTGGCCAGATCAGCACAGTCCAGAAAGGGGACCAATTGCCATGCCAGCCGAAGATGGTAAAAGGCTGACTTGGCAGTGGCTGCTACCTGGGCCTCCATAGACAAGGAGGGATCCAGGAGCACTGCCAAACTCCTAACCACCGGCGCAGGCACCAACAATGCCCCATCAAAGGTTGGCAAAGGTTGGGAGTGAGAGCCCCAACCCCGGGCCGCCCCTCCCCAGGCACAGGACCTCCGTCTTCACCGGGTTCAGCTTCAGCCTGCTCATCCTGAGCCATCCAGCCACAGCATGCAATGCCCAGTCCAAATCGTCCGGTCCGGCATCCGACTGGCCGCCCAACATCAGATATAGCTGGGTGTCATCAGCAGTGTATGTATCCAAGGTTAGTTGATTTGCCTGCACTGGCTCAAAGTTTAAGCTTATTGGAACTGTTGAGGTGTTGCTTATGATGGTGGAGAAAAGTGCTATCAAGTCATAGATGACTTATGGCAACCCATGAGTTTTCAAGCTAAGAGACATTCAGAGGTAGTTTGCCATTCCCTGGCTCCACATAGCTACATTAGATTTCCTTGGTGGTCTCCCATCCAAGTACTAACCAGGGCCAACCCTACTTAGCTTCTGAGATCTGACAATATCAAACTGACCTGGTCCATCCAGTTCAGAGCTATTACTTACTTTTTTTTGCTATCAAGTCACAACTGACTTATGGTGTCCTGTGGGGTTTTCAAGGCAAGAGACCTCCAGAGGTGGTTTGCTATTGCCTGCCTGTACATCACAACCCTGGTATTCCTCAGAGGTCTCCCATCCAAATACTAGTCAGGGCCAACCCTGCTTAGCTTCCAAGAGTTGATGAAATTGGGTTAGCCTTGGCTTTTCAGGTCAGGCGGTGTTACTTATGGCTCGCCACTATTTTAACACCCCCTTTATTGCAGTAGGATATTTATGTTATTTATTTAGAAAATTTATATCCCAAAAGAAATAGAAGAGAAGAACAAAAAGGAAGAGCAAGAGATCTGTTCCACAAGATCCAAGACACCTAAGGCAAATTTAAAGCAAAGTTAGGCATGTGGAAAGACCAACACGGAAATGCATTAACTGAACAGGACAAAATAAAGGATGGGAACAATGCATGGAAGAAATATACAGAAGAGATGAAAGGATGACAGATTTCTTCCAAGAAGAATCTTTTGAACAAGAACCTGCAGTTTCAGGAAGTGATGCTGTACTCAAAGCAATTGGGAGAGATAAATCAGCAGGAGTAGATGGAATATCAACAGAACTATTTCAAGCTCTATTGGAGTCCACCAAAATCTTAAGAATATGCCTACAACTATGTAAAACAAAACAATGGCCCACAAACTGGAAATGCTGAATCTACATTCCAATTCCAAAGAAGGAGACATCAAAGACTGTGGCGACTACTGGATCATCACATTAATTTCTCATGTGAGTAAAGTGATGCTCAAAATCTTACAACAAAGACTGTTGCCATATGTGGAAGAAGAAATGTCACATGTTCTAGCTGGATTCAGAAAAGGAAGAGGCACTAAAGATCATATTGCAAATTTACCTTGACTACTGGAACCTACAAGAGAATTTCACAGGTAAAAACAACAATCAGTTTGTGTTTCATAGATTACAGCAAAACTTTTGACTGGAAGGATCATGAAAAGTTATGGTTGGTCTTAAAAGAAATGTATGTGTCACAATTTGATTCTTTTGATGCACAACCTGAACTCTCGACAAGAGGCTATTCTTAGGACAGAATGTGAAGAAACTGAGGCTGAGGCTTTAGAAGCAGAGGAAGAGAGGCTGTCCACATTGCCGCAACTGTCCCCCGTTGGCCGACTGCACTTGCCCGTCTGCAAGGTGCCATCCTGCCGCTTCAGCTGGAGACCCCTTGAAACAGGTCTCCAGCCATCTGGGACTGCGTCCCTGCCACCTCCTGCTGGTGTGGATGGATCTATGGTGCGCAGGAAGCGGCGGCGGAAATGTGAATGGGTTGTTCTGGTGGCTGTGGCTATGCGAACAGCCGCGCCATACCGGAACAGCCAGAAGCCGCGTGCCGTGGCAGTGGAGGTTCTAGGGGGTGGTCAGCAGTGTGGATGCGCTGCTCCTCCCCCTCCCTGGTAGGGTCTCGCAGCACTGTAACCAGTGTAAATGGGACGCCCCGCGCCGGTTTCCCCATGCGGCTTTCACCCCTGCAACTGTTCCGGGGCTCTTCTCTAGTCTGTCCTCAGCCTGAATTCTTTCCAATTGGCAAAGGTGTCAGACAAGGGTGTATTTTATCTCCCTATCTCTTCAAACTATATGCAGACCACATCATAAAGTAAACTGGATTAGATTTACATAAACCTGAACCTGTTCGCGGGGAGGGCAGGGTATAAATAAAATTAAAGATGGAGTGATAATTGGTAAAAGGAACATCAAAAATTTGAGATGTGCAGATTGCACCACATTACTGGCAGAAAATAGTAAAGACTTGAAATGACTATTGATTAAAGAATAAAGTGCCAAAGCAGGATTACAGCTGAATATTAAAAAGACAAAAGTAATGACGATTGGAGAATTACACAACATTAAGGTTGGTGGTGAAGAAATTGAAATTGTTCAGGATTTTTTATTTTTTGGCTCAATCACCAACCAAAAGGGAGACTGCAACCAAGAAATCAGAAGGAAATTGAGAATGGTAAGGGCAGCCATGCAGGAGCTAGAAAAGATCCTTAAATGTAAGGATATGTTGCTGCAGACCAAGATCGAGATAATTCATATTATAGTGTACTCGTTACTATGTATGGGTGTGAAAGTTGGACAGTGAAGAAAGTTGGTTCATTTGAAATGTGGTATTGGAGGAGGGTTTATGGATACCATGGATCATCAAAAAACCCAATAAGTGGGTTCTAGATCAAACCACGCCCTAGAAGTTAAAATGACCAAACTGAGGCTATTATACTTTGGTCACACAAGGACAGGTGTCTCCACCCTTTTTGAGACTGTGGGAACCTTTGGAATGGCTACCACAGGAGGCAAAGCCAGCCAGAAAATGGATGCCAAAGCTTACCTTCATTCACACAGTGAAGATTCTTGTTTTGCGATGGCAGCTGCTGCCATGGCAATGTATTTTTTAAGAATCTACACAGCTATTCAAACCTCCAGTGTCCAGTAGGCCTTGCTGAGCAAAAGCCCCATCTGGCCCTGCCCATTTTCTTAAAAAAAAATCTTGGTGGAAGCTAAGAAAGATGTTGGTAGGCACCATGGCACCCAGGAGCACGATGTTGGGGGACCCTGTGTTAGGAGAAGACAGGATTTACTGGAAAAGACAACAATGCTAAGAAAAGCTGAAGGCAGCAGGAAAAGAAGACCCAATATGAGATGGATTGACTCACTATAGAAAGCCAAGACCCTCAGTTTGCAAGACCTGAGCAAGGCTGTTAACAATAGCATGCTAGGGAGGTCATTAATTCATAGGGTCACCATAAACTGGAAGCAACTTGGCGGCACTTAACACACACACTATTTGATCACTTGCTTTTCACCACCCCTATGCGTATGCATTGTTTAAATAACCTACAACAGATATAATGGTTGTCAGAACACACATGCAGAAATTTACTGCAATAAAGACAGTTCAACATTCTTTTCATTTGGTTTTTAATGTGTGACAGCAACAGTGAACAAAAACCCTGCTATACAAAAAAAAATTTTTTTTTGCTATGTCTGGAGCAAGCTACAATTTTTATGAGGCAATGTAAGAATTCGTGTATGCAAATTTATACAGATACAGACTGCTTACCAACCTTTAACAAACAGAGAGTGATGCTGCCAAGTGAAAGACAGTGACTTCACTGAACCAGTAAAAACAAGAAAGATGCAAGTGGAAACTTAAATATTAACAGAATTTTATTTCAGCATAAACTTCTATTGCCTAAAGTTAACTTCTTCCAATGTCCTAAGTGAATCATCAGTAAGTATGTAGTTGTTTTATGTAGGAACAGGGATGTAGCCAGAAAATTTTTGGTTGGTGGGGCACTGGGAAATCCTGTGGGGCACTTGCTCATCCTTCCAAACAAAATGTTCAACCAGCACGTATTTTTTTAAAAAAGCAACTAATGGGAGAAAGATATTATATAAGACTTACTTATACAAAACTTACAGAAAATGACACAGCAAACAATAGTGTGCAAGACGCTTGAAGGGGGGTGGGGAGGCCTGAATAAGAGTTGGACATTCAACTGAGATGGATTTTTTTTTTTGCAAGAGATGGATGTCTGGAAAAGCAATGCCTGCCTGCTTAAGGAACGAAGCATCCCAAAAGGGGGTTTGAAGGTGAATTCCAAACAGTCCAAAAGACAAGGGGTGGTGGCTCTTTTCCATAAATACCTCCTTCCCAAGCCCCATCCCCATCACTTGGCCCAGGAGAAATCCCCCAGACTGCTTCCACCACCACAGAGCTGGATAAGCAATGGATGAGGCAGGCAGGCCTTGCTGCAGTCATGTGACCCAGCTATGTGACACCAGCCCATGACTGGGTCAAATGACTACAGTGAGACCTGCCTCATCTGCCCACTCGCTTGGCCTGGGAGAGGGAGAGCAGGCAGGCTGGTGCAATTAATACTTGGTGAGGCAGCTAACAAGCACTCCCGCCATGTTCATTACTGGTCCAGCTGGTAAAGGCACAGCTGGGAGCAGTGGGAGTCGTGGGGCCTGGGCCATGAGTGATGGGCACATGCCCCTAAGTGCCCCACTGTGGCTACGTGCCTGTGTAGGAAGTTTGGGGAAAATAAACTGCAGGGTCAAGGTTGAGATGTGCATTCAGATATACAAAAGCTAAAATCAAACCCCCTAAGTTATTGTCTCATGTTATCTTGGAGATATCCAAACTGACACAAAACACTTCCAGGATTCTGGAGGTGGTGTTTCCAGGAGATGCCGGAATGGGTAGGGAGAGGAAGATGACCCACCAAATAGCTGTTAGTCATTGTCTCTATCCCTCTGCATTTGAAAAGGACCAAAAAGCCCCCGAATAGCTGATATTCAGGTAGATGGGAGGTCAGGTCTACTGAAAATAATGGAGACAGTATTTTCTACGGTGAGTCCTTGCCTCCCAACATCCCATAGGAAATAATGGGCCAATTATTTCTGAAGGCAGACTTTTTGTCCACCTATCAGCTATTAGACATCAAAGGGTCACAAAATGGTGGAAACACAGAATGAAATGTAATTATGAAAAACTCACAGCTAATCAGAGTTCATTTGACTAGTTATGCCAAACCAGTTAGTACTTGTAATGGATGGTGATTTGCAGGTCTTCTTAAAGCAGTCACAGTTATAGTGAAAAAATGTCAAAGTCTTGTTCAACCCAAGGAGGAACGAGAGTTTTTCCAAGCATTCTGCATGAATGCTATAATCCTAAGAACATTTACTGGGAAGTAAGCACCACTAAATAAAGTGGGACTTAATTCTGCTAAGGATTGCTCAAAAAGCACAAAATTTCAAGACTAGGTCTCGTTCTCCCCCCCACACACACAGCATCAAAAGAAGGACGGCCTGTCAGCATGCTATCATGTAATGCAGGCAAGATAACAGCTAGGGTAATGCATAGTTAGTTAGATCATCTTAATCTAAGAGTGACAGAAGATGTGTCATGTGTACAGGTCACCTGATTAGAGTTGCATCAGCTTTACAGCAGTCACAGTGACTCAGCACTGTGTTCTGATTGGTGCTTCATGGTATATATTCAGCGCAATTAGACTGTACATCATTCTCTCTGGATTATTAGATGCCTGCGTAGCACTCTGTCCATTTGTATAGAGATTCTACCAGTGCTATATGGACTGTATATATATTGTAAATAAACCACTGTATATTCCTGCACTAGCCAAAATTGCCTTGTGGATTTTGTCACCACGCTTTGGCTGCGCCGACAAGGCCAACTTACATTCACATATAAATTACAGTTACAACCAGTAAAAAAAAAAAAAGGCATATAATTGGTGTGTGTGTGTTACATTTAGGACCACCTTCTCATCAAATCTCTGAAGTGAAGCAGGGTCGGCCCCGGTCAGAATTTGGATGGGAGACTACCAAGCAATACCAGAGCAGCTATGCAGAGACAGGCAATGGCAAACCACCTCTCAATGTCTCTTTCCTTGAAAACCCTATGGGGCCACCGTAAGTCAGCTGCAACTTGATGGCAGAAAAAAAAAATGTGATCAGCTCACAGAATCTGAACAAGCAAGCTCTAGGCCACAGTAATTTATGCTAGAATAAAACTGTTAAATCATTAAACTGCCTGTTCATTTTGGCTGTAACACAGCAACCCCCTCTGAAATCTCTTAACTAGTAGATTAGTCAATCTTACAACAAAATGCAGCATTATTTGTTTTTTCTTACTTTTAAGAATCTGATTTTAATTCGTGGAGGAAGTAGATGAGATAGCTGGTATGGGGGAGATGGCAGCTGCAAAGTAGTATGTAGTTGCACATATATAGTCATATTTTATTTATGATCAGATACACTCAGAATCTTCAAAGACAGAAGAAAGGTGCATTGAATGTTTGATTCCAGTAATTGCAATTTACGAGCAAGCTGTGAGTCAAACAGGCAGGTGACGGAGCATTCTTGCTCAAGAACTGCATGATGATTCTGAGCTGGCTGCCTCAGTCAGCCTTCCCAGAACTAAAAACTGGAAATGCCTTTGGCTTTGGGTTTTACCGACTTTGGCACTGGGAAGGCTGACACGGCAAGCCAATTCAGAAGCAGTACAGAACTGACATACTTGCTGCACTGAACACATCATTTCCCAGCCTTAAACACACACGAAGTTGCCTTGTTTGTCCATCAAATTCAGTACTGTCTGCTCAGGCAGGAAGCAGCTCTTCAAGATCTCAGGCTGAGGTTTTCACATTCAGAAGATTAAAGAAGTCAGGATGTGACGGCCCAATAGTTGTCTCTAAACTTAAAACATAAATATAGCCAAATATACCAAAAATGTATTACAAATTAGATAAAAAACAAACATAGACCCAAACAGTAGCTTCAAATCAGAATAAAATTATACAGTTATCTCAAACATAGATCATTTTTTACTCTGAACAAATGTGTTTCAGCCAATTGGCCTTCTTCAGTGGTCAAACAATGTTCTTACACATTGGCTTCAGATATTACTATAATAATACAGTTATTTCTTAAACTTAGGGCAAGTTGAAATTGTTTTTTATAATCAATATCTGTGACCTAAGGGAGAGATATAATTCAGAGGCCTCATTTTAAATAACTTGCTGCCCTGGTCAGGTACATATGATTTCAATGGCAATTCAGTTGTGTACTTTCCTCTCTTGGTCCCCCCCCCCCCCCCAATTGATGCAGCCTGGAGCATCTATTTTTTTGGGGGGGAGTGTCAAACTCAAACCACCATTGCTCTTGAAGAGAAGGTTAATGCATAGAGATTTTTATCAGCTGTAAAAGAGCTAGCTTTAAGGATTCTCTTAGCACCTTCTAGAAGCCAGTGATTGCCATCGGGTAGTAACTGAATCATCTTTCTGGTCCAAACTATGCTAGATTCAATAGAAGCTGTAGCTGAAGCTTTAATTGCTATAGCAAGTGGTTCTGTGTGCCTTTTTAAAGGTAGAAGAAGAAGAAAAAAGAAGAAGAAGAGATTGGATTTATACCCCGCCCTTCACTCCCCAAGGGAGTCTCAGAGCTGCTTACAAACTCCTTTCCCTTCCCCTCCCCACAACAGACACCCTGTGAGGCAGGTGGGGCTGAGAGAGCTCTGAGACAACTGTCCTTGAGGGAACAGCTGGTACAGAGCTATGGCTTGCCCAAGGTCATCCAGCCAGGTGCAAGTGGAGGAGTGGGGAATCAAACCCGGTTCTCCCAGATTAGAGTCCGTGCACTTAACCACTACACCAAACTGGCTCCCTGTGAGGTAAACTCTGCCCTTTGTCCAGAGTATCCTGAATAGAGCCTTGTAGAGCTGCTGTAGGGGCATTCACCAAGGGGACCTGCAAAAACTCATTGGCAAATACTAGCACATATATATTTTTTTTTAATGGAAAGTGTCTATTTAACGTTAGTTTAGCCCATTCAGCCTTGAGTTGTCTTTCAAAAAATTCAGGGAAAGGAAAAATCCTGTCAGTAGCCGTGTATCTGGGAAAGAACTCGCTGTTGCCTCTGGACCTATTTTTAGCATCAGAACCTGATGATGAGGTGTCCTCTTTTACAGGGGGCTCCTGAAGTTCTAATGCTGACACAGTTTTGGCTAATGGATACTGATAATCCTCAGACTTCAAGAAGCGAGTGAATTGTTCAGGTACATTGATTTCCTCCTCATCTGCTAAAAATTCTCCTTCCCTGTCCTCTAATTCACTACTCAAGGTCAGTTCTTCCTCCCATATGTCATCTCTACCCCCTTTTTCTGTGAATTGTGGCTCTCTGGGAAGCTTTAGTTGGCCACTGGGTGCCCTTCCCATGCTGGCATGGCACTAACTTGCTGTTGATAGGGCATGCCATTTCCTCCCACGTCCAGCTCTACAGGGATAGTTGTGAGCAGCTCTTCAGTGCCTCTGTCTGAGAGAAAGCTGTCTGAGTGATCTTTTGATATCTTGAGGCTTCTAATATCAAGTGTTTGTTTGCCAGTGCTAATTATGGCTGCCGCTATATTTCCCCGGGAGGGGCAGTGGCTAGGCTCCACAGGAGTCAAAACAGATGGAAAAGGTGTAGAATCAGAATAAGAGTAGTAGTAGAGAAGTGTGAAAAAATAGACTAAGAAAGAAGGAAGAGGTAATTAGGTAAATAGAATAAAAAGAGACGGCACAGCCTGATGAGGCAGGAAAAGACCTGAGAAGGAGGCGACTCCCACGTCCCTAACAGGAAGAGGAAAAAGTGTTCCTGACTCCCTGAAAGGATGGTGGGAATCACACAAGATGTCTTCTGCCTCAAAGTGAAAACACATATATCTTCCAAAGCTCAGTTTACAACATTTACACAGATTTGCCAATTCTTAAGATAAACAGGTAAACTGCTTAGGAATCTTATGGCAGGTTCAGGCTGGAATGCTTTTTAAAGAATTGGAAAAGTCCTTATTTCTTCAGATTCTCCACAGAGATTCTCCACTGTTGTAGATTCTCCACAGCTCACTTAATGATATCAAAAGAACATAATGTAGGGAGAAGCTAGAAAGGGTTAGCAGGTTTCATACTCTAGCTGAATAGCTGCTGAGTAGTGTCCCCAAGGCTGCAGCTGGGGACATTGACTTCCTGCAGGGAACAGAGTGTTGAGTGATCCCAACAGTGACTAGAAAGTCAAAGCAAGGAAAGACTCTCATCAGGATTCTGTAAGTTGCCTCATCTAGCTACATGAAAAAGGCCCATGAAAGAATACAGGCCACATGATTTATGCTCATTTAAAGGAGACTATTTTCCAGTTGCCTGAAAGAGCTAGTGAGGGTTGTAGTAAACTCTCTGAGGACTCTTGGCAATTCTTCTGGCCTGTCCGATATGGCTACTGCTATTTTACAGTACCCACATTCAGTACTGGAGGCTGTAAAGCATGTCTGTGTTACTCAGTATTATGAACCTTTCTTGACTGTCCAGGAAATGCAGCTTGGTTCTCCTCCCCACTTCATCCTACATAGTAATGAGAGACCATTTATCCTCAAAAGTCCTGAACTGCTACAAGGGGATTTCCAAATTCCTGGCCAGACTAGGTTGGGCAGGTAGAAATTAACTATTCTTCCTATAACAGTTAATTAGAATTGGTATGAAGAATGGGAAAAGCTCTGCTATACTGAGCTTCCTTAACTGGTTTTTCAACAGCCAAACCTCTTGCTATCATTAGGACTTACAAGTTATTAGATGCTTAATGTTACAAGGTAGTCACCCTTTCCAAAAGCCTAATAATCCCCCCCCAGTTGGTTTTGTGGGGGAATCAGTTAAAGATTTGCTCTGAAGTTTCCCCTTGAAGAGGCAGTTGCTATGGGGTAAATTCATGCTCCACTTCTTTGTTTTCTTAGTTTGGTAACTCATAAGGTTTCCCCTGTAAATAGATAAAAGCCACTGTGTGAGAAAATGACTGAAAGCAAATGATCTAGAAGCCTCTATCTTCTTGTCCTGTTCTTTTTTTGAAACACACTCAATGCATTTTACAAAATTAAAACTATCAATATAAAGGATCACATATTGTGTTACTCCTTCTCAGGGGTCATCTCGTAGAAAAAGAGGTGCAGGAGCTCATTAGCATAACTCATTAGCATAACTCATTAGCATATGCTACACCACCTGACATTACCAGAAGTATGTCAGAAGGAAGGAAGGAAGGAAGGAAGGAAGGAAGGAAGGAAAGAAGGAAGGAAGGAAGGAAGGAAGGAAGGAAGGAAGGAAGGAAGGAAGGAAGAAAGAAAGAAAGAAAGAAAGAAAGAAAGAAAGAAAGAAAGAAAGAGAGGGGACAGCTGCTAATCCAAGCCTCAGAAATACCACTATTCTGGGAGGATAGTTCCAGTGGTGGCTGAAGCCTTCAGAAGGCTGGTCAGAGTAACAATGACCTTTCCAGGGGACGGGGTCATTTTGCTGCAGCCATGACACAAGCAGGCATTCCCCCACGGGCAACTCCCGGAGTTGAGCTCCCCCGAACTCCTGCTCAAAATGAACCCCTGCTCCTTCTTAGACTACATGAGCATGGTGCGATGAATTCTAGATGCTCACCTCCTAAACCCTAGATACAATTTAGGACTTTGGAACTTAAGGACATGTGTACTGTTTGCCAAAATGTTTGTTTGTTTTGTTTTTGTGTTTTGAATTCCAAACAAAGTAATTTCCTAACAGCGTGTTGTAGTGAAGTATCAGACTGGGATCTGAAAAATCCAGGTTTGAATCCCCACTCTGCCACGGAAGCTCACTAGGTGACCTTGGGCCAGTCACACGCTCTCAGCTTAACCTACCTCACAGGGTTGTTCTCAGGATAAAATGGAGGAGAGGAGAAGGATGTAAGCTGTTTTGGGTCCCCATTGGGAAAATAGGCGGTGTATAAATAATAAATATATTTTATCTATTACCCTTGTTTTTTCCCCATCTGGATTTGAACTTCTGCATCTAGCTACATATATAAATGCTCTTCTGGCATAGGTCCATTGAGGTCAGCCAAGAAACCACTTTCGGCTGTCTTCTGGCTCTTGAGTTTTTGAAGGTTGTTGTATGTAGCAGGGCAGAGATGAAATTCTGGCCACTCCAGTACTAGGGCTAAAGGGTAGTAGGAAATGGTAATAAACTAACTGAATGAAGTTTTCCAATTACACTTAACAATATTTATTATGGTGTTTGTTTTAATTAACGGGGATATTTTCTACATATACAAGAACATTTTATATGCTCACTGCAGCAAGAATAATACTTACTTCGCATATACAATTAAAAGTTAACCCTAGTCATTGTTACACTGATTGACTGAACCATTTGCTCACTGATTTATTACTCACTGATTGGCTGACTGAGCCATGTGGAGTAATAACAGGACTACGGGGAAGAGAAAAGTGGAACTCCCATTGGACAGCATGAGAATGAACATCCATGAAATGCTGCCAATTGCATTGCACTGTACTATTTAAAAACAAGAGATGTAACCCAACAAACAAGACTGAACTGTTCACAAAAACTTGGACAAAATGAAGAAAAATCAGCTCCCTGTCTGCGACTGGCTGGTAGGTGTTTAATCACTTATTTCCAGGAAAGATTTGTGTTATTTGAAACTGATGGTTTGCAGTATGCATCTGATTTACCATGTTTACAGCACAGTGAACTCGCTTTCTATTGAAAGTGTGACTTCAGTCTTATCACCAAAGTTTAGAAGGCAGATTGTTAAATGTCAGTTAGAATCATAAGAGTTGGAAGGAACATCCAGGGTCATCAAGTCCAACCCCCTGCACAATGCAGGAAATTCATAACTACACCCAGTGACCCCTGCTCCATGCCTAGAAGATGGCAAAAAACCTTCCAGGATCCCTGGCCAAACTGGCCTGGAGAAAATTGCTTCCTGACTCCAAAGTGGCAATCAGCATTTTCTGGGAAATAAATAGTAAAGTATGGATCGATCCTATGTTTTGTGCTGACAGAAGGGTGTGATTTTCACCAGTCCCCCTCTTCCACAGCAGTTTCTTTCTGCTGTCTTCAAACTAGCTTCAGGGACAATATTTCATGTTGAGCTGCAGCAAAAGATCAGACATTGCCCTTCCTATGAGTGCAAATATAGAGGTAGCTACTGAAAACTGGTACTTGGCCGAGTCTTCCACTGTCTTAGCAGCACCAAAAATTATCTATGATCTATGAACCAGCCCTGTAACCAGGAATTGGGGAGGGGGGGCACTGGGGTGCTGGAAGGTGCTAATTAAATTAAATTTGAATCCCCATTGAATCCCAAAACTAGCATGGCTTCCCTCATGTCTATGGCTTAAATATAGTGGTCCTTCACATCTGATCAGGACACTTGCTAACTGGAACTCTCTCGAGATGACAACACCACTCCTGTCTCCCCCCTCCCATCTGGCTACAAAGTTGACCACAGGTTCCTGTGATTAGCCAGTTACCACATTCCTGAATCCGGCCTTGAAGGAGATAAGGATGGTGTAGGCAGGGAGGCCCAATAACAAACATCTGCAAGTCGAAACAGGCCCAATACTATTCTCATTAACTGTAGGGATGAAATCAGGATGCTTTGCTTAGGACTGGGAATGGCTGGATTCATGTCTCTCTTCAGCCATGAAAATCACAAGTGGCCTTGGACCAGTCACACATGGTATCATATAGCATGACAGTTATAATGCTGGAGTAACATCTGGGGGTCTTGGGTTTAAAACCCCATGGCTGATTTCACACTGGACAGTTGCCTCTCGTTCTCTCTGGAATTTCCCCTCCCAGTTTCCTTTGGAGTATTTTCTTCATTTTCCCACTTGGAACCTCAGCCCTTTCGATATAGTGTGACAAAAGGTTTTCTCCAAAAAATTTTAGAAACTCCCACAATGGGGCAGCCCTGATGAAAGGCAGGCGAGTGGGCGTGTTTTCATTTTGGGTTCTCCCCTGGAGCAAACAGGAAAATCCTCTAAAAACAGCGAGCCCAAGCAGCCCTCAGCTGCTCGGGCCTTGGAGCCGGGGGGCGGGATTTGGAGGGGAATCGCAGGCCCATCAGGTATGTTAGGCTGAGAGAGAGCCAGCGTGGTATCATGGTTAGAATACTGGATTAGAATCTGCAAAACCTAGGGTCAAATTTGCACTTTACAGTGGAAACTTTTTTAGGTGGCCTAGGGCCAATCTCCCATTCAGTCTCATGTACTTCACAGGGTTTTTAAACCCCTTCTCTTTGGAGTCGATCTTCCCATTGTATTCTACGGCTCCATAGAATATAATGGGAAGATCACTCCGGTGCAACTCTCTCTTTGCTTCCACCCACTGGGAAAGGGAAGGGGAGGCTTTTGAAGATGACTCCCCCCTTTTTGCTTCCCCTTCTGACATCAGTTCCAGTGATGACAGGGTGTGTGGCATATGCTAATGAGCTATTATGCTAATAGCCTAAGGTAGGCTAATGAGCTCCTGCAGCTCTTTTTCTATGAAATGACCCCTGGGAATCCTCCCCCCCATGCGAGTATTGCGGGTCCCCGCCTCTTGTGTTGATCTAATCTCCTGTAAAATAGTTGCATTCAGATCAAGAGAGATACTATATTGCAATTCTCCTGTTATCTGCAGCTTTGGTTATTTCGTCAAGCTGGAAAAAGCCTATAAGACCTTTGATTGCTCAATGGCACACAAAGGTGTGGGACCAATTCATGATGTCTAAACTTAAATATTCTTTATTACCTGTGGATAGTTCGCAATATCAAAATAGATTTGTTGCAGTTTGGTTTCCAGTTTTGAAATATTTGTCGCTTCATGAGATTATTCCTGTTAATAAGCTGTATCAACAAATGGCTTTTTTATGATATTATTCTCTGTTTATTGTAAAAGTTTTTAAAAGCTTGTTGTTTTTTGTATTTACTATGGCCTACTTACTATGCCTGGCTTTTTTGTTGTTGTTATTTATAGTTTGTATTGTCTGTTTTTGATAAATACAATAAAATTTTTAAAAATTAAAAAAAAAGAGAGAGAGATACTATAGATTTTACAATTTAGAACTGTGATCTAATTTGTATATTCTAGAAGAAGAAGAAAAGATTAGCTTTATACCCCACCCTTCACTACTTGAAGGAGTTTCATAACAGCTTACAAGCAACTTTCCCTTCTCCTCACCACAACAGACACCCTGTGAGGTAGGTGGGGCTGAGAGAATTTGTAATCTTCCAGATTAGAGTCCATGTTCCTAACCACCGAACCACACTATGGAATTGAAGAACACAGAAGTGCTTTCATATTCCTTGCTTCATAAAACCTGTTTTTAAAAGACATGATATTTCTGACACTACAAACTTTTCTGAAATATTAAATGTTTATTATATTGGAAAAATCCAACACACTTTTTTTTTTTTTTTAAACCATTGTTTAAAAAAGCCTTAATTTTCAAGAATGAGTATTAGCATAACTAGAATTTCATATCCTGTGATTCAACCAGATGCCTAACACTTGGTTGTATATTAGAGAATTTATAAAATTATGGGAACTAATATACCTAAATTTGGGAGGAAGGGCAAACTTATAAACAACATTGTGTACGAATCTGAATGCTTCTGAAAAAAGCAAACCCCTTTTTTGATATTTTAAAAGAAGGAGTTTCACAAGACTGAACGCTTCAGCATTTAAAATTAACATCTCGTTTTGTTGCTAAAAAAAACACGTAAAGGAGCTTTTAAAAGACCATTCCTTCTGCAGAACTTCTGACTACTTTATCTAAAGGCATAAGTGAAACAATGGCTTTCTGCTTAGAAGCTGACGAGGATCTGCTACTTGCAGTAGATCCCATCTGGGGAAACCTTCCTAGTTGTGTGACAGAGGTTTTGTTAACTAGTGTAAAATGCTGTTCAACAAACAACCACTGTAAGGGTAATAGGTCCTCTGGGTTTCAACTATTAATGCAAAGTAAAATTGGAAACTATTTCACAATATAAATAACTACAAATAGAAACAAAATACCTAGGGGAAAAGATTGAGAAAGGGGTATGATGGACCCCTTTCACTTCCTCAGAGGCTAGATTTTCCCTTCATTTTTTTCTGTTCCCTCACTGACTGAGCAGCCCTGGTAACATGTGTTCTTCTCTGCTGAAGAAACCTTGGCTGTCCCACCCTGTCAGTCAGATATATTTGGCTATTTGCTCAGCCCTGGAACTTGAGGGAAGGGATAGGATCACTCTTTAACTTAAACCCTTCAAAATGGCACTTGAGACACTTGAAATTCAAAAATAAAATGTTTTATTTCACATTAACAGTAAATGTCAGGTGAAATTTTTGATCTTTTGATCTTACATATCAGGCTAATGAGAGGCTCTTAAATTATTCACAGCTACTTAGATCTTTATATCGAGAGGCTGTTGTTTCAGTGTTTTTCCAAACACTCTAGTACACTTTATTTGAGTAATCACTGACTCTTTTGGTGCCTAGAAGGCTGGTATTCTCTTCCCAGTATCCAAACCTTTTCTCTTGGAACACCAGCACTCTGCTTGAGTTGTTCACTGACTTTTAAGGCAGTTTCTAATCACACCAGACCAGGTATCTCTGTACTCCTCAGAGATAACTCTCCTTGTTTGATTGGATAGGGGATCTTCTCTCTCTAAAAGATCTATCCCCTTTCCTTTGGCCTGAATGGGAGTTTTCTCTACTACCCAAACTTCCTTGCCAAACTCTTCCCCAGTTATCTGTGTTCAAACTGCTCTCAGCTAATGCTGAATTTAGATTGTGTTAAGTCAAGGTTGAAATCTGACTCTGTCAGCACTAAACCCCTTTTCTGTCAGGGATATTCTCAGATAGCCTCAATACATCTCTCTTTTCAATTAAGGCAGGAATCTGACTGAACATCCTCAGTATCCAGCTTTCTCATGACCTTTTCTGCTCAGATTGCTTAGAGCAGCCTGTCACTGAAGGCTCTCTGGCTTTTATTTGTACAGCACTTCTAAGCCTTTTAAAAAGTGCAATCCATCATATACATCTTGCCTATTCTACTTCTAGAATATAAATAGAAATCCTGTTCTAGAGACAGAAATAGAATATTCTACTAGGGTTGCCAGCTTCCAGAAGGGGTCTGCAGATCTTCTGGAGAAAATGGCTGCTATGGAGGATAGATTCTTTGGATTATAACCTACTGAGGTCCATCACCTCCCCACCCTCCCCAGGCTCCACCCCAAGTCCCTCAACCTAAAGTAGACAACCCTATTTATTTCATACAAGGGATAGAATGAGGGCTTCACAAACAAAAAGTAGGTTTCCTACATAATCCTTCACTTCCAGCAGGATGTTGTATTTTATCCCTTGTAGCTTCAAATAGAACCATCATTTTACTACTTTAACCCAGTTTAAATCTCTCAACTGGGACCTCAAGTCTAAACACCATTACTGAAAAGCCAGAGCAGAATGCAATCAGTTCAAAGCTCAGTATTCTCTCATCATAATGGGAGTATGCCCAATTTTTCACCCATGGTGGGCTTAGGGTATTATTATTACTTCATGATTATGGACATATTTATTATTTAAAAAAAACTTTCTTCAATGTACTATAATTTTGTTCTGTTAGTATAACCCCATACACTTTTTTCAATACTAGCAAAGCTTCCAGTACTACTTGGTGCAGTGGTTAAGTGCATGGGCTCTAATCTGGGAGAACCGGGTTTGATTCCCCACTCCTCCACTTGCACCTGGCTGGATGACCTTGGGCAAGCCATAGCTCTGTACCAGCTGTTCTCTCAAGGACAGTTGTCTCAAAGCTCTCTCAGCCCCACCTACCTCACAGGATGTCTGTTGTGGAGAGGGGAAGGCAAAGGAGTTTGTAAGCCGCTCTGAGACTACAAGTGAAGGGTGAGGTATAAATCCAATCTCTTCTTCTTCTTCTTCCTCTTTTTCTTCTACTTTAGTAGCCATCACAATGATCAGACATATGCAGAAATGGATTTCTATACTCTTCCAGGACAATGCCCTTCCTGCCTGGAAATGAAGACCTTGCATCCCATCTTAGTACTTACACCCACACTTGACTTACTCTCTAATTAAAACAGTGATATATTTAATTTCATATTTTAAAAATCCGTTTGACTGTAGTTCTAAATATTAGTGCTGAATAATTTTAAAGTGGCTAATTAGGAATAAATGCTTTTAATCTATTTTGTACTGTACATCCTGTCTCACCAGAGTATCTGACCATTAGCAAAGTACCTCACTTAGTATTTATCAGTTGCTGACAAAAGTGATTATTCTTTGTAAAACTGGAGAGGGAAGTGTTACTCTCCAAAACTCAACAAGACAAAAAAGTAACTGCGTCAATGAAAATAGTTACACATTGACAATTATTCTTTTCAGTTCATGAAAGATTCCTGCTATGTTTTTTCCCCTACCTATTCAATCTTTATGGCCATATTCAAGTGGTGGGTCTTTCCAATCAGAAGTTCAAAGCTGTACAGAATTTGGAATTAGGTATAATACAAGAAGGGGGGAACCTGCGATACTTGTGGGGGGAGAAGCTGTCAGCCACTCGGGCCGCCACTTCTCCTACCCCCCGCTTTTCTTCGTGGCCTGAGTGGCTGACAGCCACTTCGGCTGCCGCTTCTCCCGCCCCCCCCCCCCTTGTGCAGGGCCCAAGTGGCTGTCAGCCACTCGGGCTGCTGCTTCTCCCATCCACCCCTCTTGCACAGGGCCTGAGTGGCTGTCAGCCACTCAGGCCACTGCTTCTCCAGCCCCCCCCCACTCTTCTCCACAGCCTGAGTGGCTATCAGACCCTCAGGCCACTGCTTCTCCCCCCCCAGTCTTCTCTGCAGTCTGAGTGGCTGTCAGCCACTCGAGCCACTGCTTCTCCCGCCCTCGCTCTTCTCCACGGCCCCCACCCACCCCCCCATGCCCCAGCACCACCGGCGGCCTCCCAACCACCGGCCGCCACAGTTCCCAGAACGTTCCCTGCGCATGTGCAGAGGAAGCTCTGTTACTTTTGGGATTTAATATCCCCCAAAAGTTTTTTAACTTTTAGGATTTTTCTGCACATGGGGGGAGTTCCCCCCGTGTGTAGGAAAACCTTCCTGCCCCCCAAGTCCCCCCCCACACACAGATTTAAATATCTGCATGGAGGGGGCCACTTGGGAATTAGATATATAGATAATTTAAAATAATAATTTCATAAATTTACCATTTAACCAGTTTGTAAATAGTTTATCTTAATTTCTGGCCGCTGGTCAGATCACAATCATCCTCAGTCATTTAAGAATCATGGCTGAAATATTTCAGTAATAGTGTTCCCTAGTACCTGTTCATTCCTACTTCCTATCTCATCTCAGCAATGCAAGTGGCTATCCTATGCAAGCACTTTTGCTCTTGCCTCATGATGATTCCTGTCACTGACACCAACATGCAGTCATTGTCTACTACAGGTTGGGGGGGAAGGGAGAGCTACTTTTATTGACCTGCTCTCTGACTCTTCAAAGAATTCAAGGAGAAAATAAAAGGGCCGCACCAGTCACTAAAAGATTAAAAAAAATAAGGCCAAAACTGATGGTGAGTGCATGCAGTTAAAATTCCCTGCATTTTGCCAACAGGCTTCTTCAGGTAAATATGTAATATATAACATGCAAATACATTACTGTACAGCAATAGCTATTTAATTAAATTATGTAAATAAATAAAGCACTGTGTTAAAAATCAAATTACAATTTGTACTGTATAAAATCAACCAGCTACAAAATTATTAAGTATGATCACTAGAGTTTATTCTGTCCTTATGATTGCATGGAGGTAGATGAAGGAGAAATAAAAACTCCCCATACATAAGCGAGATAAGATAAATTGTCTTGCACCCAACAAGCTTGATTCAATTTTAAAATAATCTTTCTTCTGCCTAGATGAGTGTTACAAACCTGTTAGTCTTGCAGGGTTTCTTCAAAAAGACTACCGAACAAATAGTTTGACTGTTTTATATAGTTTTAACTACATAACCACTGCTATTTATGAAAACTCAGTAATGTAGCTGTATATTATATATTAGATGCCCCTGTAGAAGCATGTTGGTGAAACACTTAGGGAATTTTAATGGAGCAATAAAATATATTTTTACTTTACTTGCACCATCAGCCTTGGCCTTATTTTTTATCTGTTCAACGAATTCAGAATTGACAGTGATGCCTAAATCCCCTCATCAAATGCAGCAAAGAAAACTTAGCAATTGCAAAAAAAAAAGATTAAGGTGAAAAAGTGAAGTATAACAGTTTGCAGATTGCAATATATAGATATATATAGATACACACACACATGCACGCACACACACACACATATACATATTTAAAGGGCAGAAAATACTAAGCAGACTTCTAAGAACTTTTCTTTAAATCAAACATGCCTAAAATGATGAACCCCTTCTCTTCCTGTAGCCCAAGTTCTTTTCTCAAAATTTACACACTGAAGAGACATTGGCTAATTGTTCCAAGTCATCAATTTAATAAAATAATGATCTGCCAGCAACTGCAGATTAGTGAAAAATTATAATAGTAAAAGATTAGTGAAAAAACTAATTCCAAAACTCTGAACAACATGCAACATTAATGTCTTTTTTCCTGCTGAAGTTCATCTATACATCAGACACGTTTGACAGCTGCCTTTCCCCCCTTCAGCTTAAACAACAGCTGTCATTTTGTTCATCAGATTGAAAAAACTCACCTGACCTTTCAAAGCTTGAGCAAAAATAAGTGAACAGGTAATTTTCCCAATCCCTATTTTTAAGCAGTAACTTTACCTAAGCATCTTTCTCAGGTGCAATGGAGAAGAAAGGTCCCGTCTAGTTGCTGGTGCAACAGAAGAAATAGTTGCTATGAACTGTAGCCTTTTCGTCTGGGTGCTTTCCAGTAAACCTGTTCTATAATTGGTCAATGGCAGTTAATAAAAAATAAATCCTAAATATGATCCTGTGATGACTGTTGGGTGCCTGGGGCTAAAAAATATAGCAAGTTGATTATTAGATATAAATTATGCTCAGAACTTCGATCTGTGACAAGGATAGTGTATGAAAACACACAACACACCACGAGAGCTTTAGACTGGTTAGTTCTTTAAAATCGCCTTAATCTGTGCACTCAAAGAGAAATTCATTATTTTTATTCCCCCTAGTTCCAGCAACCTTTCCAGGTTTTAAGGGCTTATCTAAATAGAAAACCTCCTTTTTGCATGAAAAGGTCACTGGAGTTTTCTTTGCACCAAAACAGACTTCTACGTTTCTTAAAAACAGCATGGAATCTTGAAGGAATTAGAGATTATACCCATGCTGTGGAGAGTCGAGTAATGGAACACTAAAAAATTCACAGAGTTTGTCCTGAGGTACTAACACAGTTTTCATTTTCAGACGCTGCATGTGACAGTATTCAAACCCAGTGGGCTACCCCTATTAAAGCCATTAGCAGCTGTTGTGGCTAGCTGTTTTGGCAACTGTGTTATATGGAACCGAAGAAAAGATTTCCATTAGGTAATTCTAAGCTTTTTTGTGGGGTTTTCCTCACAACTTTGATGGCATTGATACAGCAAAATACTCTTGCCATTTGTTTCATTCAACAACTTTTCTTGAAGAATTTCACATAGCCACAAAACTCATTCTAGCCACTGCTTCCAAAAATGGAGTAACAGAAATTAATAATTTCATTATGCCTGTTATAATTAGAGGAGTTACTATTTGAAATGATGGGGTTGTTTTTAAATAACTTTAAGCTACATGATGACTCTATCCAACAACAAACACATATGTAGCAGAATACATTTCTATGTTTAAAGAAAGATGCCTGAAGTAGTAACATAATTCAATAAGAAAACAAACATCAATCAATATATATTTTTTAAAAATCTGCATACTTAGCATTTCAGTTTATCTTTGTATAATGTTTGTTCTGTACTGAAGACTAGTTTATTTTGTAAAGTTTCACTCATGTCCTTAGAATACCTATTTCTTATAGAGACTTGTATGGCTTTACTCTACTATATTGTTGCAGGGGCTCACCCTTGATTCTGGGTCGGTACTTTTCAGTATCTTTATAAATGATCTGGACTACTCATTAAAATTGCAGATGATACCAAATTAGGGGGAGTAGCAAACACACCGGAAGATATAGAATTCAGCAAGATCTGAACACATTGGGAAAATGGGCAGATGTGAACAAGATGCAATCAACAATTCAATTCAATTCAACTTCTAGGGATGATGTGAAATAATGCATGGTGGCTGGAAAGATGGATCCATGGAAATTATTAATCCTCTCTTACACAACTGGAAGCAGATTCCACCCATGCTTTCACTTTCAGTCACTGAAGAAGTTATAAATATGCAAATAACCACTTCTCGAATTTAATGATCTGAATACTTTCCTTTTCCTACTTGTCCTCCAAGTTTTTTTCCTTCTTATTGCCCCTGTCTTAATGCCACTGCTGTTGTTGTGACAGAAAGTGCTAGTTTGCTACCAGGACTACATTTATGCAAGGAACCAGAATTGGACAGTGTGTATTCCAATCCAGAATCTCAGCAGTCAGGAATCACAGGCTTACACTGGCACTAAGATCATGGCTGAAGCTACAACCTACATTGTGCTGCAGGGCAGAAGGATCTACACTATGCAAGGGCACAACCTCACATGTCAAGTATTTATATTTGGTCAGTTCAGAGGTCTTAAAGCAGGGGTGTCAAACATATGGCCTGTGGGCTGGATCCGGCCCCTGCAAGGCTCCAATCCAGCCTGAGAGCACGTGACTCTGTGCTGCTTCCTATTTCGCTTGCAGCTCCATTGCAGCTCCTTTTGGCCAGTCTCTTCTATTTCCTGCTTCAGAGGAGAGAAAGAAAGCCTTCCCTCGATTGGCTGAGGGCTCCTCCCCCTCTTCCTCTGGGGAGCGAGGGGGAGGGAAAGGGCCAGAGAAAGGGGAAGGGACTTCTAAGAAGACCAACAATGTTTTATTCCAGGTATAAACTTTTGTGTGGAAACATACTTTTTCTTCTTCAGAGAAATAGAGGGAGGGAAAGAGACAGAGGGAACATGCCAGAAAGAGAGAGAGTCTTGTGTTTAACACCAGAGAGAGGGGGAGGGAGGGAGGGAGAGAGGGAGGAGAGAGAGAGCGAGAGAGTCCTGTGTTTAAGACCAAAAATGTTTAATTCCAGGTATAAGCTTTTGTGGGCATGCACACATCTTCAGAGAGGGAGGGAGGGAGGGGGAGAAAAATAGCCAGAGAAAGCATGCTGGGGGGGGAGTCCTATGGCACTTAGAGAGATCCTCCCTTCCATTTCTAACAGAAGGGGGGGAGAAACCTAACAGCTTGCATTCCTTATTAGTGAAAGGGAGCAAGAGTACAGCAGCACCTTAATGACTAACAAAATTTGTGGCAGGGAATGAGTTTTCATGAATCACTGCTCACTTCTTCAGATACAGATGGAATGTGAGTCCATCTGTCGTATCTGGGAAAGTGAAGTGATTTCCCATGCCAAATGACAAGAGGAAGCATTGGAAATGAGAGAAGGAACCTAGGTCTCAATTCAGTCCAGGAGTTTGCATTGTCTTGAGCTTCATGATCAGTTGCAGTTCAGCAGTCTCTGTTTCTAATCTTCCTTTGAAATTCCTTTGTAAGAGGACTGCTACTCTTAAATCAGCAACTGAATGCCCTAGATTCCTGGAGGTTAAAATGTCCCCCACTGTTTTTTTTAATGTTGTGGTTTCTAATAGTAGTAGAAAGAGTAAAAGTCCAGTAGCACCTTTAAAGACTAACAAAAGTGCAGCAGAGTATGTGCTTTTGTGAGTCAGTCCTCACTTCTTCAGACTTATTTCCATTTATTCTTTGCATCCTCCTGGACTGAAACCTCCTGTACCAAATTGAAATCTAGATTTCCTGTCTCATTACCAATGGTGACATCTCCATGCCTCTATATATTTCACCAATGCTGATATCTCCACCTGTATGTATATCATACCTAATTCAGTCATGCCTGCTATTGCCATTCAGCATCTGAAATCATCTTTATAAAGTTTGTATCCCCAGTACCTTGTGTTACATTTTATGGCACATATGGCCCGGCCCAACAAAGTGACATTTATGTCAGATCCAGCCCTTGTAACAAATGAGTTTGACACCTCCATCTTAAACTATCTGTGGAACACAGAAACTTATCCCCTTTGTGCCTTAAGGTTGAACATAGTATCTAGAATTAACATGAGCACCCAAAATATGAGGTAACTTTTTAGGTTAGTTCCTGGTTTAAGCATTAGATATTCTGGCAGTAAGTGTTCTTTAAAGCTGGAATAGATAGCTAGAAAAGAATTTCTCCCACAGCAGCTATGATGATTGTAGCTCCAATATTGCAGCATCTCTCTCCCTCTCCCTCTCTTGGATGGAATATTCAGCCTGGCACTAGAATAATCTTGTATCTTTTCCAGCCAACAGAAAGTGTGCTACAGTGGCAGAAATTCAGGAAGGTGTACAATTGTCTGTTTACATGGCAAATGTTACTCATCCCAAATGACTAACAAACTGCACCTCTGCTATAATTAATGCCAAATTATAATACATATAGAATTATGTGCCTTCAGTATCTAACATACAGATGGCATCCCACATAATTGGCACATATCTTCTTGGAAGAAATGATGAGGTTGTATACAAAGGGCCACAGAGAACTCCCACAGGGATGGTCATACGCTCTGTTTCATGTTTAGGACATAACTCAATACGTTCAGTAATTGGATCACTCTAAAGAATGCTTCAGCTTTTTTAAAGCAAGAAATCTGTAGGACGATGGCCAATTAATTTATGATGCCTCAGAGGCTAATGAATCCTATGGCTTTATGTGCTCTTCCTACTGGAACTGAAGCATATGTGACTTCCTTGTTTCAAAGCAGGATTTTTTAAACTAATTACAAATGGACCTTTGACTGCTAAAAGAATGCACTGTCTCCTTAACTGAGAACATTGCTGTAATATAGAATGACTAGTATTTACCAAAACTGAAATGTTTGGGAGTGAGCAATGAGTAACACAGCTTATTAGAACAGCATTGCTGAAGTGCATACAAGTTAATGCACACAACATTTAATGCAGGTATTATACAAAGCATGTGTGCCAATATCTTTCTGTAACAACATATTCAATATATTTGAAACAATTATTCTGCATAAACAGATCTTCAGGAAAATTATTTAAAGGAAAAAAGGCATTTCCCGTGACAATAATTAGCAGTATAGCCATATTTGCTCGTATCTTAGGTATCATATGGGAGCATTCTGAATGGAAATACACTTTAACCCCTTAAGATGACTGATATATATGGTAAAGTAAAATACCATCATCAGTTTGTAAATATTTATGATACCTCTGCTTTTGAAAAGATCAGTACATCAGATAACTTTATCTGAGCTCCAGACTTTTCAGCTAACAAGCTTTCAAGACCAATGCATAAGATTCATTACTGAAGCTCTTTTTAACTCAGCATCCAACAGCATTATCCTGTCACATATAGTCAGGTTAACATTCAGCAGCACGTTTCTGGACTTATTTAAGCCTCTGGTCTATCAGATTTTTTAAAAAATATCTATCTCCTATTGTTAGTCTCAGCAGTGAGAATGAACACTGTCAACATGAGGAACTTTTAAAACTCTTAATCAATATTTTTACCACATGTATAAAAGAAAGTCTGAGAAAGGTCCATAATTCTGTTATTCTATAGTACACTTTGGTTTTGTTATCAAGTTCCTGTTTTAAGGATGTTGTAATTAATTTTTTTAAAGGATGCATTTATGTGTGTGTATGTGTGTTAAATACTGTCAAGTCGCTTCAGACTTATGGAGACCCTATGAATTAATGACCTCCAAAACGTCCTATCATTCAGCCTTGCTCAGGTCTTACAGACTGAGGGCCATGGCTTCCTTGATTAAGTCAATTCATCACATGTTGGGTCATCCTCTTTTCCTGCTGTTTTCAACTTTTCCCAGTATTATTGCCTTTCCCAGTAACTCTTATCTTCTCTTAATGTGACCAACATATGATAGCCTCAACTTGGTCATTTTAGCTTCTAGGGAGTGTTCAGGTTTGTCTAGAACTCAGCCTTCTGAGCCAATAATATCTAGGTTCAATTCCCTTTCAGGGAGTTCTTTCAAGAACAGCTCTGACAGAACTATGGCTGCCCAAGGTCATCCAGCAGCTGGTACCCTCAAAGTGTATTCATCTTGTACTCAGCATAAGTGCCATGACTGTAGGGTCAGTTTTCACAGCTCCTATGCTTATCAGAAGTCGCTTCAACTTTAATGACCTTAGATTAATCTTGTGTGTGTAGATTCAGTTGGGTAGGCATGTTGGTCTGAAGCAACAGAACAAAATTTGAGTCCGGTAGCACCTTTAAGACCAGCAAAGATTTATTCAAGGTACAAGCTTTCATGTTCACACACACTTCCTCAAATACACTAAAATGGAAGTTACCAGTCCATATATATATGTATAGGTAGAGAGTGAGCAGCAAATTAGTATAAACATATTGAATTAAGAAGTATACTGTGATAGACTGCACAGAAAAGTGGGCTTTTTAAAATGCTGCTTGTGTCAGAGGGTCAGGGACTTCAAGAGTTAATCTTCTCTGGAGAGAAGAGTTTATGTGATTGGCTGCTCTACTCATTCTCTGAATGGCCAGCATCAGCTGAGGGAAGAAATAAAACAGCTGATCTGGAGGGAAAAGATTCTCTTGCCTATCTCACAGGGTATCTGTTGTGGGGAGAGGAAGGGAAAGGAGTTTGTAAGCCACTCTGAGACTCCGAGTGAAGGGTGGGGTATAAATCCAATCTCTTCTCTTCCTTTTATTCACCTTTTGGTCTTTGTCTGAAATTTAATGTCTGGATCAGTGCCCAGAGGGTTTGGCTTCTGAGGGAAGAGACTTTGGGAGTCAGTGATTTCTGTCAGGGAATAGTCAGAAAAGTACTTCTATAGAGAGAAGAATAAGGACCTCATTGTCTTAAATATATTAGAAATACTCTGAGGGAGAATTTAGATTCTCAGTCAAGAAAGCTACAGAACAGCTTTATACAGACAATAGATACTGGGGAAGAATTTGGCAGAAGGTCTGGGTAGTTAGAGAGAACTCCCATATAAGTCAAATAATAAAAGAAGTTATTGCTTCTTAAGGATAAGGAGAATAACTTCCTGCTAGTGAAAGGGGTTAGGAAGAGAACCCTGTTCTGTGATAATGGGGAGAAGCTTAGACACCTCAGGAGTTAGTGAAAAACTGTAATATCAAAAAGGAAAACCTTGATCTCTGAAGAGAGAAATCTAGAACCACTAACCTCTAAAAACTGTATTCAGTTTATGTGTAACAGCTGAAATGTATAAGCAAAAACCCCACTGAAAAAGAACTTGAAACTCAGAAATTAAGTTTCAACAACATTCTCTTGTATGTTCAAAAGCCTCAATTCTGTATATATTAGAAAGTTTTATCTCAGCAACCTCTATACTTTGAATCCTCATATTTATATTTTCCCTGCCTGTTTAATAATTTTTTATTCTGTTTTTGAAGGTTAATCTGCCTCAAGTGCCATTTTACAAAGATTTATAAAACAGGACAGCTCCTGTATTTCCCTCAAGTTCCTGTACTGGATCTAAAGCCTAAACAAATAACTGCGACAAAGTGGGTCAATTTAAGCTTATCAGACAAAGAAAAAATACACGCTACTGAAGGGCAACTCAGTTACTGAAGGGAACCAAAATATTTTTGGTGGGAAAGTTCTGCCTGGGTGTTGGGAAAGAGACAGGGATCTGTCATAGGTACATTTAAGGGTACCCAATTAAGAACAGTACATTTACACAACAATCTCCAATTTTGATACATTTATTTGGTTCACTTTGTTTCCCCCCAGAATTAAATCCAAACAAATGGTGACCATATAAACTAAGCTTGTTATTCCTGTTTGGTCCTTGCATCTGTTAAACATCTTCACTACATTGTATACTATTTGCTGCTCACCCTCTACCTGTATGTATGGACTGTTAACTTCCATTTCAATGCATCTGAAGAAGTGTAAGTGCACACAAAAGCTTATACCTTTAATAAAACTTAAAGGTGCCACTGGATTCTATTTTGTGTGTGTGTGGGGGGGGGTGTAGTAAATGTTAGTCATGTTAGCGATGTTTCCCACAGATATGAGTTCAATGTGCCATCACATAACCTCATAAAAGCAGAATGACACACTTAACTATCTGGTTCATACAACAATTTTTCACATGTACACATGCAATTAAAAACATCACTTTCTTCTGACTTTTCTTTTCATGATGTCCAGATAGTTTTCTTCTTGGTACCTTCTGCCCCAGATGAATCCTTTATTGACTATCTAGAAATATTTTCACTGGTGTTGAACAATTTCATTGTGCCCTTCCCACTCCTCTAGTATAATTCTAGTTATACATGAACGTATATTTCATGTTTGAATGTCATGTGAAAAGAGGGCTTTAAGCAATACACCACTGTTGTTCTGATCTCCTTCTAGGTTATGCATTTAATGTTTGCTTAACTCTCAGGACTTTGCCAATTTATAGAACCTTTTATTATTTTTCACTATGATGCCAATACATTAAAAAAAATATTGACATCACAGTTTCAACAAAGACATTTCTACCAACATTCCCAGACAAATGTTGTTGGGTTTTTGTTTTGTTTTGTTAGCAATGTACATTGAAAACTAATTCCCACAGATTGAGGTTAAGTCAAGCTAACACTGAAAACAATAATGTTATCTGACATGCATGACCTTTCTGATTAAAACAAGTTGTCTCTCTTCCAAAAGGCAGCTATTACGTCTCATTAATAGCTAGGCATACTTGCTGTCCTTTGAAATGCCATGCTATATGATTCCTATTCCTCTTTTACTGGTAGCATTTTACTTTCATCTTCAAGTTAATATGAGAGGAATGGCATATTATAAATAATTAATGGCAGCGCAGAACACAGAAGACCCTTCACTGAACCATGCTGATGAAACTTACCAACCTTTATGCTTCCTTTCTAGGCTTTCATTGGGACAGAAGCAAGCATGCCCCCCCTCCCCACATTAATCCCAGACTGGAAATTTGCACAACAGGATGCTGTCATGTTGGATCTCCTGCTGAGAATCCTACTGCCATTTTAAACTTAAAACTTACTATGAGTTAAAAAGAAGCTTTGGACAACTGACTGGTCAAATGTCATCAAATATTTTCAGTGTTCAATTCAGTACTTTCAAAGTATTATTAGAAAATCACAAAAATAACCAGCAATTGATATGCTAATTAAAACACTAATTAGTTAACGGACACTGAAACAACAAAATTAACTTTTAAAAATAATAATTAAGTATTAAACACTTTGATCTGGATGCCAGTTGTAATAGAGGTCCACCAGAAGAAATGCCTAATATACCATCTCATTGATTTATGTACCATTTTGACCCAGCTTCCATGATGTTTGTTGACAGTATCCTAGGATCTGTGAAGGCCACTCCTTTTTGCCAATCCTGGCTTCTAAAATCATGTAAAGACCACATCAACAAGTCCTTATAAATCAGCCACTAACTCAAGGCCACACTTAGCCGCTCAAGAGGCAGTTATACATCCACTATTTTTTAAAAAATTCCTACAGAAAATGAAGTGGCCAATAATTGCCCAGTCTCCAGTGGACCCTTTCTGAATAAAGTGACTGAAAGAAGAGTAGTGGACCAACTCCAGGTTTTCTTGGATAACTAATCTGTTCTGGACCCTTTTCAGTCTGGCTATAGATAGGGCTATGAGACAGAGATGGCCCTGCTAGCTTTAGCTGATGACCTCTATCTGAACATAGACAAAGGCTATGCCTCTTGGTTGCTACTACTGACACATGGAAGCAGAAGGAAGTATCAGGGGATGTGTGGTAAACTGATTTGAATCATTCTTCATGGACTGGACTCAAAGGGCTGCTGTTAGAAACCAGTTATCATCAATGTAGAACCTCCACTGTGCAATCCTATCCTGTGTAGAAAATCCCCCTTGAATAATTCAGTTTTGCATAGTTTGCAGGAAGCCATGAGACAGGGAGCCTTCCTGAGATCATCGGGCAGGCCATTCCATAAGGTTCTGAAACTGGGAGTTAGCTTTGTAAGCTACCGTGGACTGCATGTGCTTATGTCCTCCAAGTCAAAACTGAAGATGGGATGCAGTTATGAGCCCATGAAACTGACAACATGTGCTTCTCCATGGTGGCCCTCACCTTATAGGATTTAGATTGTTAAAAGCTGGACCCAACCAGAAATCAGAACAGAATTAAAGCAAAGCATAACATGACATGTTAAAAGATGCAGAAATTGCATAGTAGTATCCTACTTACAGCAACAGGCAATACAAGCTAATACAGAATAGTATAGACCACAGTTCACAACCCTTTGCCCAAGAAACTTTCTAAACCATGTCATTACATTACAACCTGATTATCTGTGTAGAAAACCCTCCTTGAATAGTTCAGTTTTGCATAGTTTGCAGAAAGCCATGAGACTGAGAGCGTTCCTGACATCATCTGGTAGGCCATTCCATAAGGGACAATGTTGGAAGTAAAGTGACGATGGCACTGAGAAATAATAACCTGCCCAGCCCACAACTATAGTGCTAAGCTGGGCTCTGAACCCTAAACATAAAACAACTCTTTGAACACATCCATACCACTGCAAAATGTAGAAGTCAAACTAGTCAGTAAATCAAGAGGTTTGCACATGCCACTGTGACAGTTCATTTTCCATTTAGGGACAAGATTGGAGCATAATCTCTTCTATTCTCTTGCATCAGGATGCTAGCTCCAATGTGGAGTCACAGAGACATAGGACCAAATTATACATTACTGTTTTTAAAGAGCTGAGTCTGAATTTCCTGGACCAAGTTTGTGTTCCCTGCTGTCAGGGGTCCTTTCGTAAAAAAAAGAGGTGCAGGAGCTCATTAGCATAACTCATTTGCATATGCCACACCCCCTGACGTCACCGGAAGTGTCAAAAGGCCACACATCCCTGATGTCATGGGCAGTGTGTCAGAAGGCAAGAAGGGAGGGAGGGAGGGGGAAGGAAGGAAGGAAGGAAAGGAACAGGAAGGTAGGTAGGTAGGTGGGGGAGAGAGAGAGAAGAAAGAAAGAAAGAAAGAAAAAGAAAGAAAGAAAGAAAGAAAGAAAGAAAGAAAGAAAGGGAGGGGGGAAGGAAGAAAGGAAGGAAGGAAGGAGGGAGGAAGAAAGGGGGGAAGGAAGGAAGAAAGGAACAGTAAGGTAGGTAGGTAGTTGGGGGAGAGAAGAGAAGGAAGGAAGGGGGAGGAAGGGAGGAAGGAAGGAACAGGAAGGTAGGTAGGTAGGTGGGGGCAGAGAGAGAGAAGAAAGGAAGAAAGGAAGGAACAGGAAGGTAGGTAGGTAGGTAGGTGGGGGGAGAGAGAAGAAAAAAAGAAAGAAAGAAAGAAAGAAGGAAGGAAGAAAGGAAGGAAAGAAAGAAAGAAAGAAAGAAAGGGAGGGAGGGAAGGAGGGGGGAAGAAAGAAAGGAAGGAAGGAGGGAGGAAGAAAGGGGGAAAGAAAGAAAGGAACAGTAAGGTAGGTAGGTAGTTGGGGGAGAAAGAGAGAAGAAAGGAAGGAAGGAAGGGGAGAGAGAGGGAGGAAGGGAGAGGGGAAGGAAGGGGGAAAGGAAAAAACAGGTAGGTAGGTAGGTAGGTGGGGGGAGAGAGGGAAGGAAGGGAGGGGCGCTTCTCCCCCCACTAAGGCTGGCGTTTCCCCCCTCCCCTTGCTTGGGCCTGAGTGGCGTTAAGCCACTCAGGCCCGGCTTCTCCCTCCCTTGGGCCCGGGAAACTGTTGAGTGCGGGGGGGGGGTTCTTCCCAGGGCTGGCAGCCAGCTGCGGCCCCAGGTAAGGTGACTGGGCGAGGGAGGGGGCTCTCCAGCGGGGCCAGTGGCCAGCCGTGGCCCGGGAAGGCGACTGGGTGAGGGAGGGGGCAAGGGAAGGCAACTGGGAGAGGGAGGGGGCGAGGGATGGGGCGATGGAAGGCGACTGGGCGAGGGGGCGAGGGAAGGTGACTGGGTGAGGGACGGGGCGAGGGAAGGCAACTGGGCGAGGGACGGGGCGAGGGAGGGGGCGAGGGAAGGCGACTGGGCGAGGGAGGGGGCTCTCCAGCGGGGCCAGCGGCCAGCCGTGGCCCCAGGAAGGTGACTGGGCGAGGGAGGGGGCGAGGGACGGGGCGAGGGAAGGCGACTGGGCGAGGGACGGGGTGAAGGAAGGCGACAGGGTGAGGGACAGGGCGAGAGAAGGCGACGGGGCGAGGGATGAGGGAAGGCAACGGGGCGAGGGACGGGGCGAGGGAGGGGGCGAGGGAAGGCGACTGGGCGAGGGAGGGGGCGAGGGAGGGGGCGAGGGAAGGCGACTGGTTGAGGGACGGGGTGAGGGAAGGCGACGGGGCGAGGGACGGGGCGAGAGAAGGTGACGGGGTGAGGGACGAGGGAAGGTGACGGGGCGAGGGAGGGGGTGAGGGAAGGCGACGGGGCGAGGGACGAGGGAAGGCGATGGGGCAAGGGACGGGGCGAGAGAAGGCGATGGGGCAAGGGACGAGGGAAGGCAACGGGGTGAGGGACGGGGCGAGGGAGGGGGTGAGAGAAGGCAACGGGGCGAGGGAGGGGGTGAGAGAAGGCGACGGGGCGAGGGACGGGGCGAGGGAGGGGGCGAGAGAAGGTGACTGGGCAAGGGATGGGGCGAGGGAAGGCGACAGGGCGAGGGACGGGGCGAGGGACGGGGCGAGGGAAGGCGACAGGGCGAGGGAGGGGGCGAGGGAAGACGACTGGGCGAGGGAGGGGGCGAGGGAGGGGGCGAGAGAAGGCGACGGGGCGAGGGACGGGGCGAGGGAAGGCGACTGGGCGAGGGACGGGGCGAGGGAGGGGGCGAGAGAAGGCGACGGGGCGAGGACGGCGACTGGGCGAGGGACGGGGCAAGAGAAGGCGACGAGGCGAGGGAGGGGGCGAGGGAAGGCGACGGGGCGAGGGACGGGGCGAGGGAAGGCGACTGGGCGAGGCACGGGGCGAGGGAGGGGGCAAGAGAAGGCGACGGGGCGAGGGAAGGTGACTGGGCGAGAGAGGGGGTGAGGGAAGGCGACGGGGCGAGGGATGGGGTGAGGGACGGGGCGAGAGAAGGTGACGGGACGAGGGAGGGGGCGAGGGAAGGCGACTGGGCGAGGGACGGGGCGAGGGAAGGCGACGGGGCGAGGGACGAGGGAAGGCGACGGGGCGAGGGAAGGCGACTGGGCAAGGGACGGGGCGAGGGAGGGCGTGAGAGAAGGTGACGGGGCAAGGGAAGGCGACTGGGCAAGGGAGGGGGCGAGGGAAGGTGACGGGGCGAGGGACGGCAACGGGGCGAGGGACGAGGGAAGGGGACGAGGCGAGGGAAGGCGACTGGGCGAGGGACGGGGCGAGAGAAGGCGACGGGGCGAGGGAGGGGGTGAGGGAAGGTGACTGGGCGAGGGACGGGGTGAGGGAAGGCGACTGGGCGAGGGACGGGGCAAGGGACGGGGCGAGAGAAGGCGACGGGATGAGGGAGGGGGCGAGGGAAGGCGACTGGGCGAGGGAGGGGGCGAGGGATGGGGCGAGGGAAGGCGATGGGGCGAGGGGGCTCTCCAGCGGGGCCGGCGGCCAGCCGCAGCCCTGGAAAGGTGACTGGGCAAGGGAGGGGGCTCTCCAGCGGGGCCAGCGGCCAGCCGCGGCCGGAAGGTGACTGGGCGAGGGAGGGTGTTCTCCGGCGGGGCCGGCAGTCAGCCGCGGCCCCAGGGCTGGTGACTGGCGGTGGGAGGGGGCTCTTCGCCGGGGCCGGTGGCCAGCCGCAGCCCCGGGGACAGTGATTGGGGGAGGGAGGGGGTGAACGGGGGAGGCCCGCCCCCCGGCCCCTTCTCTCCCGGAGCGGCGCTTCAGCGCGCTCCAGCCCCAACGGAGCCCTGCCTGCTGTCATACAGTAGGAGAGCCCAAAGGCTTGGAATGGCATGGAGCAGTAAAACTGGTGAAATGTCTGCCCTATCCTGTGCAATTTTTACACAGGAAATGGCTTGAGGAGGAGGCAGGAGGGGCCCCCACACCTGGTGCCATTCTGAGCCCATTTGGGCTCTCCTTTATTTTATTTATTTTTCAGAAGCCATTCCCTACAGCTGCTGTGTGGCTGGGGGGAACATGAACATAATAGGGAGCCTTAAAAACAGTGTAGCTTGGCCTTTAAATTTGAAACAGCATCTTTAAGGCCAAAAAGCAAGATGGGCAGTGGGGGGGAGGGCAAGTGACTGAATATTTCTCTTAAGGCGGTCATTTGGCATACTGTGCATTCTGGGTTTTTTTAACATTTGTATTGATTTTTATTATTATAACAACATTCATCTTACAAAAGAAAGAAAAGCAAGCAACGAATATTGATCATTCAATCATTTAGATCGTAAACAAGTTGCTTAACATCAACTAATTTGAGCCCTGTTAAGGGTTTTTACATTCATCCATTTGGATACTTTATTCCGATTTTTCCAAAATTTTCCATCCATTTTGTTATACCAAACTACACTTAATCTGTCCATTTCTGCTATTTCAAGAAGTTAATGTTTTAAATCTTCTTCTGTTGAGATTAGATCCGATTTTCAATTTTTTGCTATTAAAATTCTTGCTGATATAACAATATATGACATTACATATCTTTCTGATTTAACCAATTCTGGAAACATATTTAATAAGAATTGTTCTGGTATCATTGGTAAATTCACCTCGAATATTTCTATTATTATTTTGTGCACTTTTCTCCACAATTTCTGTATTCTTTCACACCTCCACCACATATGGAAAAAAGTGCCTATACTGTGCCTATACTATACTATACTGTGCCTATACTATAGGCATACTGTGCATTCTGTAGGGATGCCAAGTCCGGGTTGGAAAATACCTGGGGACTTTGGGGGTGGAGCCAGGAGAAGGTGGGGTTTGGGGAGGGGAGGGGCCTCAGCATGGTACAATGCCATAGAGTCTACCCTTCAAAGCAGCCACTTTCTCCAGGGGAGCTGATCTCTATCAGCTGGAGATCAGTTGTAAAAGTGGGAGATCCCCAGGCCCCATCTGGAGGCTGGCAGCCCTATGCATTCTGTCTAAAGAGACACTGGTCTAGAGGCCTCAGTAGTTTTTCCATATATTTGACCAGTGGTCATTTCATAGAAAAAGAGGTGCAGGAGCTCATTAGCATAACTCATTTGCATATGCCACACCCCCTGACATCACCAGAAGTATGTCAGAAGGCAAGAAAGAAAGAGAGGGAGAAAGAGAGAGAGAAAGACAGAACGACAGAAAGAAAGAAGCTGGCAGAGAGGGGACCGCTACTAATCCAGGCCTCAGAAATACCACTATTCTGGGAGGATAGCTTCAGTGGTGGCTGAAGCCTTCAGAAGGCTGGTCGGAGGAACAAGGACCTTTCCAGGGGATGGGGTCATTTTGCTGCAGCCATGACACAAGCAGGCATTCCCCTGCAGCGGCGGGGAGCTGGCACCAACTCCCAGAGCTGCGCTCCCTCAAGCTCCTGCTCGAAAGGACCCCTGTATTTGACTATGTCTTCTATATCATCTGGAAACAGGACATCCACTAGCTTCTGAGACTGGAAAAAGCATACCAGAATATTATCAGGCTGTGTCACAACAGGAAGCCTGAATTGGCTAAGACCATATTGTACAGCATAATTAGCAAAACTCTTTATCTAGTGTAAGACAGTCTGAATAAAAGTTGAGCTGAAACAAGGAGGGCTTAGATGTCTTTAAAAATTGATTATCTGCAGGCTGTTAGATGGGAAGGACATTCATTAACAGAACAACAGTTAAAAAGGTTATAATTGTTTATTTTATATGCTAGTACGATTACAGATGCTAAGCATCAGTAAAGCAGATGGCCATAATGGCTAAATGGCACTTTCCCTAACTCTGCACTTTGGTTTCCAAAGTTAAAACACATTTGAGCCAGCTCTAATTGCTCAGGACTGAGGGGCTATGGAGTTCTGATCTTGATAAAATAAGAGTGTCATTTGACTGTACAGCTGATGATTGATTTCCCACGTTATTTTAAAGATTGGTAAAAATAGGCACTTTGATACAATCAAGGCAGTTCTTTCCTACTGGTACCAGAAAAGATCAGTGCATGCAGAGGAAAGAACCCAATGTTGAGCATCTTGGGGGATACATTTGATGCTCCGACACTCAGTGTACACTGCTGGAAAGTTAATCGAGCCACTTGTGACATCACCAATAGAATGGGCATGGTTATCACTTTGTTTTTTAAAAGTGTTTTCTAGAATTTTTCAGAAGTGGTACATGGTTTCCTACTGAAAGTACAGAATGGCTAACTGAACACCAGTCCCCATTCACAAACTATATGCAGAGACATTGTAACTGAAGCCAAAGTACTTAGTCAACCATCTCTCACTTATGAACCCAGAATTTGTGAAAATAAGCTGCTACAACACCATCTTGTCTGTCAACTGAAATATATGCTGTTTTACCAACCACGTTTACCTCAGCCTTTCCAGTTCCTGACTACCCCATACCATCCCTGCCTGTTAAATAAAATATTTATTATTGTTCACTGTTACACAGGCTGAGGACAGATTGGCAATCTGGCCCGCTCTGCCTCCGCTTCTAAAGCGGAGGCAGAGAGGGCGGCCAGATTGCCGCAGCTGTCCCCCGTCGGCAGCCCGCACTTACCAGCATGTGGGCCGCTCTCCACACGCTGCAGCCGGAGACCTCTTTGAACTGGTCTCCGGCTGTCTGGGTGCACGTTGCTGCCGCTTCCTGCCGGTCTGGACACCTCTACGGTGCACAGGAAGTGGTGGCAGAAGTGTGGACGTGCTGCGCACAGGCACGCGCCCCCAGACCGGCCAGCAGCCGCGCGCCGCAGCAGAGGCTCCAGAGGACAGCCGGCGGTGTGGACGCGCCACTCCACCTCCTCTCCGGTAAGGTCCCGCAGCACTGTTACCAGTGCGAACGGGACGCCCCGCACCTGTTTCCGTGCACGGCTTCTGCCCCCGCAGCTGTCCCGGGGTGAAATGCCGGTCTGTCCTCAGCCAGTCTCCAGTACTATTTCAAGGGATCTAAAAAGAGGGCTTCTGTTTTCTCCTGACAAGTTCCTGGGCTGGGCAAAAGCCAAATTAGACTCTGTCACAGGGTGGGACATTCAGATTTTTAAAGCCGTGAATATAATCACGCTACTAGGGGGTCAGCTCAGTACCAGAAGGGAACTAAGGATTTTTGTTATGTATTGACCATGCGGTCGCCATGTGCTCTCTTCATTGCGACCGCATGGCCAGAGCACATGGCCAGAGCATGGCCAGAGCACATGGCCAAGAAACTACCTGAGCTTCAGCCAGGTAGAACAAAGGCCAGGTGGATTCAAACCGGCCACCAATCCTGTACCTAGGTTTCTCCCAGGGAACCTATGAAATGTAAATAGACTTCTAATAGCCTATCAGGCCAGTTGGGTGAGGTCAGGGGATTGTCCCTGACCAGCATAAAAGGAGGGCTTGGAGCCCTGGGTTGTATGCTTCATCCGGACCAGCAATAAAGATCTAGCTGTTTCACTATTCCATGGACTCCCGACTCCAATACTTATCAGTGGCGACGAAGGTGGGATCCCGATGAGCGACTCTCCAGCAGACCACAGCAGCACAGCGAGCTCCGTCCCGCCGGCCGCAGGCATCTCCGAGCTCCAGCGCTCCAACGCCTCGCCGCAAGCCGCTCTGAGCCCAATCCTCCGGCACTAGCCAGCGCCAAGCCTCAGCGCTCCCCGGCACCGCCGCAAGACACGAGGACATCGCTCAAACAGCCGCCGCCGCTCCTGCTCTGGTAAATATGGCAAACGCTCCGGGACCAATTACCCCTTTCAATACGTCTCGCCCCGAGACGTGGGAGTCCTGGCTCAAGACGCTGGGTTGTGCCTTTAAGGTCCGCGGAATCACAGATGCGGACCTGAAGAGTGCCTGGCTCTTGAGTTCCGGAGGGGTGGAGGTCATGCGGGTGGCCCAGAACCTACTAGCCCCGCAAGACCCCACCGAGGTGTCTTACGACATGCTCACCAAGACCCTCGGCGATTACTTCGCCCCGAAGCCATCAAAACTGGCCAGGCGCTGGGAGTTCATACAGCGCCAGCAGCAGCCGGGGGAGTCAGCCGCCACTTTCCTGGCTGAACTCCGTCGACTAGCCGTGGGCTGCGAATTCCGCCACATGGATGACCACGTGGAGACCGCCTTCATGGGAGGGGTCCGGGAAGCCAAGCTCCGCCGGCGCCTCATTGCAATGCCGGAGCCAACCTTGGAGAAGATGCTCGAAACTGCGGCAGCCTTCGAGACAACGCAAAAGGACAAGGCAGCCACCAAAGTCCACCAGGCGGCTCCTCCCGAACCCGACTCAAGCGAAGAAGAGGACGTCCACCGGATGCAACCACGCTCGAAGAAGGGTGAGCCCGGCGTCCCCAGGCCCAAGGGCCGGTGCCCAGCATCTGTCTCTGTTCCCTCTCCTGCTTCCCTCAACAGGCAGGCCCCAACGTGCGCCAGCTGTGGGGACCCCCACGACAGACGGACATGCCGCTTCCGTGATGCCATCTGCCGCGCCTGCGGGAAAGCAGGACATCTCGCCCGGGCCTGCTGCCTGAGGAACAGCCACCGTGCCCCAGCAGCGAACTTCGAAGAAGTGGGTAGTGTCGTTCCCACGGCCACGGTAATGAACTTGCCTCAGCCCATCCCGGGCGCAATTTCCGTGTCTCTCCGAATAGAGGGAGTTCCTTGCTCCATGGAACTGGACTCAGGGTCAGCATATTCAATTGTATCCGCAGCTACGTTCCGCCGCCTCTGCCCGAAGGGGGCACGCTGGCTGCGGCTGCCGGCTGGGTTGGTCCTCCGGGACTTCCAGAAAAACCCAGTGGCTATTAAGGGGCTAGCCAGGGTCCGGGTCCAGTACCATGCCTTTAATGGCCTGCTGGACCTTCTCGTGGTGGAGCGCAATCTAACCAGTCTCCTAGGTCGCGCCTGGTTCAAGCCGCTCGGAGTGCAGTGGACCGGAATACACCGCATGGGCTCTACTGACTTCTCATCCATCTGCGAGGAATTTCCCGCCGTTTTCGATGGCTCATTGGGCTGCTACAAAGGACCCCCGGTTTCCTTCGACCTGGACCCGGCAGTCCGGCCCATCCGCGTGGCCGTCCGCCGGCCACCACTCGCCTTCCAGCCCAAAGTGGAGGCAGAGTTGGAAAAGCTCGTGGCACAAGGGGTGCTCGAGCCGGTCTCCCACGCCAAGTGGGAGACTCCCATTGTGACCCCCCTCAAAGCTAACGGACGTCTCTACGGACGGTCATTCACCGTGGCCACAGATCACAAGCCGCTGCTGGGTCTCCTTGCCCCCCACAGGCAGACCCCTCACATGCTGTCCCCGCGGGTCCTGCGGTGGTCAATTTTTTTGTCAGGCTACTCCTACGAATTGGTACATCGCCCGGGGAAGGCGATGGGTCATGCAGACGCCCTCAGCCGTCTTCCCCTCCCGTCCTGCGACCCTGATCCGGCTCCCGCTTTCCACGTCGCGCTCCTAGAGGATCTACCGGAGCGCCCCGTACAGGTATCAGATGTGGCCCGCCGCACGCGGCGGGACCGCATCCTTTCCCGTGTCTCAGACTGGGTGGGAAGGGGGTGGCCGGAAAAACCGGGACCAGATTTTGCCGCTTTCACGGCACGCAGGCACGAACTATCGGCCCACAAGGGATGCCTGCTATGGGGATCTCGAGTGGTGATCCCCGGGCCCCTGCGGCCCCGAGTGCTAGAGGCCCTCCACGAGGCTCACCCGGGAATTGTGCGCATGAAAGCTCTGGCCCGGAGTTACGTATGGTGGCCAGGCCTGGACAAAGACATTGAGGGGCGGGTCCAGAAGTGTACCAAATGCCAGGAGTCACGGCCAGATCCGCCACACGCTCCTGTCCGATCCTGGGAATCTACTAACAAGCCCTGGTCCCGCCTGCACCTAGACTTCGCGGGACCGGTCCAGGGCCGGTTGTTTCTTATCGTTGTTGACAGCTACAGCAAGTGGCTTGAGGTAGTGCCGGTAGCTTCGACCTCCACCAACGCTGCCTTAAGAAGTCTCTGGCCGATCTTCGCGACACACGGAATGCCAGAAACTCTCGTGACCGACAACGGGACCGCCTTCACCTCCGGCGAGTTTCAGCGGTTTGTGGAAGCCTGCGGTCTGCGCCACATCCGCTCCGCTCCGTTCCACCCCGCAACCAATGGCCAGGCCGAGCGCATGGTGAGGACAACGAAGGACGCGTTAAAGAAGATGGAGCATGGCGACTGGGAAGAGCAGCTGTACAAGTTCCTGTTCTGCCAACGGAACACACCCCACTCAGGGACCGGGCGCCGGCCAGCCGAACTTCTGATGGGAAGACGACTGGGAACCGTCTTGGACCGCCTACATCCCGACCGAGCAATCGAGGGGAACCCGACAATGGAGGACCGGCCAGCTGCCCGAGGATTTGCTCCCGAAGACCCCGTATACGCAAAGAACTTCGCGCGGGGTCCAACATGGCTCCCCGCGAGGATCGTCCGAGTCACAGGGCCTTATTCCTATGAGGTCCTTACGGAAGATGGCGTAGTCTGGAAACGGCACATTGACCAGATTCGACGCCGTACCCAGAACCACGATGATACCCAGGCCCCCGAACTCCCTGCACCAACAGACCGTGACATCGACACGACTCCAGAAGCAGCGCCAGACCCTGATCCAGAGACTGCGGAGATGCCGCTCCTGCCCGCGGACGAAGCAGTCGCACCATCCACACCTGAACAACCCCCGAGCAGACAGGCCCCGCCAGCAGAACAACTACCCACACCGCAACCTGCCGACACTAGCAACACGCCCCGCCTTACAACCCCCCGGCGCTCTGGACGTGAGCGCAGACGCCCGGACTATCTCAAAGACTATGTGTGCAGAGGGGTTCTGGACTATGGGGGGAGGGGTGTTATGTATTGACCATGCGGTCGCCATGTGCTCTCTTCATTGCGACCGCATGGCCAGAGCACATGGCCAGAGCATGGCCAGAGCACATGGCCAAGAAACTACCTGAGCTTCAGCCAGGTAGAACAAAGGCCAGGTGGATTCAAACCGGCCACCAATCCTGTACCTAGGTTTCTCCCAGGGAACCTATGAAATGTAAATAGACTTCTAATAGCCTATCAGGCCAGTTGGGTGAGGTCAGGGGATTGTCCCTGACCAGCATAAAAGGAGGGCTTGGAGCCCTGGGTTGTATGCTTCATCCGGACCAGCAATAAAGATCTAGCTGTTTCACTATTCCATGGACTCCCGACTCCAATACTTATCAATTTTGGTGGGAAAAATCTGCCTCACAGGGAAGAAGAAGCAGGGGGTCCATCATAGCAACATACATTGGTTGCTGCTGTTGTGTAGTAAGTGTCTATACAAAATGCCACATTGTCATGGGTAATGGCTCTGCTGAGGCTGACTACTCCTCAGATGAGGAAGAGGCAGGGAGCAACCCAGCCGCCTTGGGAGTAAGCCCAGAGGAAGAACCCTCAACAGTACCTGAGGAGGAAGAGTCCCCAGCAGCTGCACAGGAGGTGCAGCCACAAGGAGAGACCAATCCTGAGCCTGGCCCAGCACCCCCAGTTGCAGATAACCCAAGGCCAGACTCCCCGCCCAGTTCTCCTCAATGTCCCAGATATAGGGCATGCCAAAGGCTGACTATGCAGGAGCGAAGAAGGAGTGCAAGACTGCAGCTCCTGCAAAGGCAACGGGAGGAGTTGTAAGCCTTGGCAGACTCCACTCCCTAGGAAGGGAGAATCTCCTGATAAAAACTTCACACACCTGCCTCAGTGCGGTAGCACCTCTGCACATTCAGGACCTGCCTCTGCGTGGGTAGCAACCGCTCCTTGTTTCTGAACCCTGCAACCTTGGAAGGAAACCCCAGCTCTCTGACTTCTGGCTCTGTTTGTTGACTCTGATTTCTGGACTACGTCTACAGCTTTCAGTGTGTAAGCTCCATGGAAACAGCTGAAACAGCACACACATTTTCCTGGGCATCTCTGACACTTAGAATTTGGAGCTTCCCAAAGTGAACAGCAGCACAAAAGGGAAATGGTGATTTGCAAGACTCCTGTTTTCTTTTTCTTTTTAAAATATGTATACACAGTATTCTTCTTCTAAAGTCAAATGCACAACATGTCCAGGACTTCCTGTCTTGATTTACTAAACAACTGCCTAGGAGTTAAACATTCAATGCATTTTAAATGTTACTACCTACGATATCTACTTATGGCATCTGACGAAGGGAGCTTTGACTGTCAAGGGGCCCGTCCACACGAGTGCGATAAAGCGGACGGGGAGCATACCTGCGTTGCGTCGCTGCATAAAAAGGCGCGTTAATGCGATCCCACGGTACGTCACAGAATCGGACGGCAAACGTCGGTGCGCGATCACACAGCATCGTTCAAGCATACCAAAGAGAGAGCGCGCACGCCTGCTTCCGGCTTTTCCGGAAAAGACTTCTGTTTAAGCGGTCTCTTTTTGAAGCGCATCAACGGGTGCTCGTGACGTTGTTATGCCGGGCACACGACGCTTTGCAGATGTGCTCGTCTGATCACATCAGTTTGCGCCGTCGCTTCATCGCACCGCTTACGTCGTAAATGGGTGCGTATGATCGCGCCCAAGAGCTCATACCCCAAAAATCTTGTTGGTCTTGTAGGTACTACTGGACTCAAATCTACCTATGATTTAAGTTTGTTATTTGAGACTATGGGAGTACGCAGAGGTTCTTTACCAGTACTCGGAAATAAATAACAGATCATCATGGCTATGGGCAGTCAGTGTTTGAGCAACAATAAAGTATTCAGTCAAGGCTTTTATAAATAGATATAAAGTATGGATTAATGCAAAGAGACAGTTCTTCATTCTATTCTTTTCTGGAATGAAAAAAGAGAGTGAAATGCTATAGAGAGAGACTATTGGGGCATTTACTCTCTCTGTCACCCAGTTCTGTTTAATCAGAATCATCTGTTATTGCTTGCTGCCACCTACGTTCCACCATGATGGGCTACCCTAACTATTTTCCATGCAAACACTATGTAGTGCTAAAGTCACAGTTCTTATGTCTCCTGCTCTGCCTTTGTGCTATAACACCAGGATACAAGTTAGAAGCCTAGAAAGGCAGCCACTGTAGCACTGTGCTATCAACACAGGTCAGCGCTAAGCTTGCCACTTTGCCTTCTGTGCCTAAAGCCGTTGGCTAGACTGCTCAGGTACCAGCCTGAATAGGCCTGACTAGACAAGCCCATCAGAGCTTGGAAGCTAAGCAGGGTCAGCCAGGGTTAGTACTTGGATGGGCGACCAAGTAGGGAAACGAGGGTTGCTATGCAGAGGAAGGCAATGGCAAAACCACCTCTGCTCTCCTGTTGCTTTGAAAACCCCATGAGGGGTCGCCATAAGTTGGTTGGGACTAGATGGAAATTAGTTATTATTACTAGACTGCTCAGTTGGCCCCTTGCCCATCTCTCTCAGTCTAGTTCTGGACGTGAGCACACTTTCTGTGTTTCTGTGTGTGTGCGTGTGTACCATGAAACGGGAAAACAAAGGCATAAATGGCAAGAGAGAGAGAACTGTGAGAGAAGCTGCCGTTCACTACACTGTGTTACTGAAGTATGATCTTGTTGCTGTTCTGGGTCACTGCTTGGCTTCTGACTTTAAAAGTAAGCCTCTACAGCTGTTGCATTAGTGCTGTGCTGTCAAAATGTCAAGTACTCTCTCCATCCCTATCCCACCCTCCGCAGCCCAAGCTTACACGCTTGTTCTCCATTACATTAAAAGATACTCAATAATGCAAACTCTTTCTGATGCTAGTATCACCTGTCTACTTCTATCTATTTTGACTTGATCAGATCTAAGTCGAAAGAATGCAAGGAGGGCAGTGGTTTTTTTTAGCACACTTCAAGCTCACAGAAATGAATGAACTTTCTTATCTTAGTGTAAACTTCACCTCTGGCAGACACCAACTTTGGAAAATGTCAGTACAAAAGGTGAATGAATACTGCACAAAATGAGTGACAGAAATAAAGCAGAATAGAAATGTAGTTCTGAATGGCAGTAGAAATATAGTGATGGGAACTTCAGCTTTTTACTCTTGTGTGCAGCGTTTTAAATATATTATCAGTATGTTCTTTGTCATTTATATCACTTCCAGAATGCAGTTTCATATTATGCAGATATAAAATAATTAAACATGATCTCTTTTCCAACACATGTAATTATTTTGCTATTATTTTCTGGCAAATATTTTGCTATATATGCATTTCACTAATCATTCTAATTCTAATTTAACCACCATATAGATATCTGGGCATTGGGTTTACTTAGTTATTCCTATCTTAGCACAGTTTCCCCTGAGATTGTATGAAGAGGCATGATTGAAAGAACAACTGCAAATTGTAAATTTCCAGTATATTGCTGACATCTGTTAGCAGAAATGTGCAGCTGTGCTATGAAAAGACAATTGGAGATGCATTGTTGTTTGTGTTTCTGAAAATAAAACTATTTCACAGAACATTTCAGCACATACTGTCAATGGAAATGTGCCACTGTGCAAGGAAAATATTATGGTACCACCAAATATCTGAAAGCAAACTACTTAGAAGTTGTCCTAACCCAGAAAAGACTACCAGATAGACAAAACCCAGAGAATTTAGAATGAGGCTGATTCATACAGGATTTATTTACTTATTTGCACTGAATGGTTGATACTGTTTGTCTGAAGGGGCCATATGTATCCAATACCTGCTCAGTGTAAGAAATCCAAAGAAATATTCAGAGTCATTCTCATTAGTCTGGCTGTTTGTTTTCCCTGTGTCTTTGCAAACACAGAGCACCACACTAGGTGGCATTCTCAAAAGGTACATTTGTTACTTCTATATAAATGATTCTGTGGGTTAAATCTAGCAATTCTTGGATGCGAGGATCACAGATTTTCCCCGTTCCCCTTCCCCCAACAAGAAAGAGGCTGCAGTGGAGAAAGCGAAGGGAACAAAACCTTTCCCTCAGATCTCCTCCTCCACTGATGGAAAACACTGAAAGGTGATTTTATTCCCTTCCCCTCTGATGCTGCAGTTTCCCCCAACCCATGTGACTATCCCGATGTTCTGCAAGAAGATGTGGTGATAGCCACAGGCATAGATGGCTTTAAAAGTGGATTAGACTTATTCATGGAGGACAGGTCTATCAGTGGCTACTAGCTACGGTGATAAAAAGAAGCCTCCACATTCAGAGGCAACAAACCTCTGAATACCAGTACCAAGGGGCAACATCAGAAGAAGGCCTCGGACTCTGTGCACTTTATTCAGAGAACCGCCATTGACATTAATGGTTTTAAATTGTTATTACGTAGTGTTATTTCGATGTATTTTTGTACTTGAATATTTATTCTTTTTATAGGTTTTATGTGAGCTGCCCTGAGCCCACTTCGGCAGGGAGGGTGGGGTAAAAGTCGAAATAAACAAACAAATAAATAAATATGCCTTGGCAGTGTTGGAGAAATGAGCATGTAATGCAAGGCCTGAGAAATTCAGTCATTATAGGGTTAACTCTGCAACTTGTTTGTTTACCTATGTTAGCCTGGAAGTGATACCTGGCAGCTGGCCAATTGACTGTAGACCCGGGAAAACTGAAGGTGTACTGTCTTGCTAATTGGTCAATGATATCAGGTGTTTCCTTTCAGGGGTCAAGAAGAAGGAGAGATCCTCCATTACAATCTCTCACTCTCTATCAGCATGTCTTAGTGTGAAGATGGAGCACAATGCAGCTCCTTAGAAAGCATGTTTTGTTTATTTGTAGCTAATCCCGTTTACCTTTTTCCTTTAGTAATAAACTTCTTTTAAACCAAAAGAAGCAATCTCTTCTTTCCAGAAAAGCAAGATTTATTACTCTGATTTTTCTGATTATTGGACAAAAGTCCTAACAAATGGTAGCAAGAGAGCATGGTTCTTAAAACATGGTTTCTCTTCTAAAAAGCTTTCTGGATTGATTGAGAAAGAGAAATAGGGAATAAGAGCTAGAGGCTTGGATTTTTAAAACGACCATTTTTTTTTCCTTCCTGCTCTCAGAGCAATCTTGCAGCCAGAAAGGCCCAACCCTGTTTCCTTGCTGATCAGGGGAAAACCTATGCTGGATTGTAGTTTGCCAGGAGCAAAGGATCTTTTTTGACTGGATTAATTTTTGCCTGCTGTAAGTGGAGCTGAGCCTTGGAGCACTGAAGAGACCCTGCTGCCGGGAGAACAAAGGAAGGCGAGGCAAAGGAGCTTTTGAACTTCGCGCTGCTGCAGAGAGGGGAAAGATTAACCCTGCCAGCTCCTGGAGAAGTAGATGACTGAGCCAGAACCTGTGCTTCTACCTCAAATCCAAAGGGACGTGAGTAAAAAAAAAGAAAATGGCTTTTAATGCCCCATCCCAAGAAATGCCAAACCTCAGACTTACAAAGGCTAACTATCAGTGGTGGGAGGAGTATTTGAAGAGTCGCCTGCAGACTCACAATGCCCTTCAAGTATTAACAACTGAAAATCCTCCAGAAACTGACCCTGATAAGACACAATTCCTTATGATGGATGGTTTTGCTAAAGCCCTGATTTTAGGGAGTATTTCCTACACAGAGGTACCAGGATTAAGAGGGCTAGCCACGTCCAGATTGATGCTTCAAAAGTTAAATGATAAATTTGATAAACACAGCAAGAGTAAAATCTATTCCCTCAAGGGAAAGATTTTTGATTTCAGGATGAAGGAGGGAGACTGCCTTCCCAAAGAGATGGACAAATTAATGGGCATTTACACACAGCTTAAAGACCTGAATGAAGCACCCTCTGATACAGATATGATTTCTTCAATTCTTAAGGGTCTGCCTAGCTCCTATAAGTCTGTAACCAGTATGATTAGACTGAAAGATGATCTGACTTTAGAAGGTCTTTTGTCTGCACTAACTGAGGAATATGATTCTAGAAATTTGAAAGAAAGTTTGTCTGATGAGATGTCTGTTTTGAGTCTAAAGCATGGACAGAGATTTAAAAGGAAAATAGAGTGTTTTATATGTGGGAAAAATCATCTTGCAAAGTACTGCTCTTCTAAGAATGCACCTAATGATGAGCCCCAAGAACAAAGAGCCACAGGAGCACATGGTTCCAGTAACAAAGAACCAGCCAGTGGAAGGGGGAGCCATTATGGGAGGAGCAGAGGTCACGTTTCACACACACAGCACAGAGGAAAGAAGTTTGCAGCACAGACACAGAGCAAAGGCAATGCTTTTAGGATCACTGATGATTTTAACACAGATGATAAGAAAATATTTTTAATCGATTCTGGCGCTTGTACACATGTGTGTAGAGAAAAAGCCTGGTTTAGTAACATAGATGTTGAGAACAAACCAAGAATTTACCAAGCTAACAGGCAATTATTGAATGTACAAGGCGTTGGGACTGTAAAATTGCGATTGTCCACTACAGATAATCAATTAATTGAAGTTGAATTGCGAAATACAGCTTATGTGCCTGAAGCTGTTGAGAACTTAATTTCAACAAAAAGTCTCATGAACACAGGACATCATGTCCTGCTCAAACCAGAGCAAGGAAGCAAGGTCTCTACCAAGGATGGAGAGCTTGAATTTAAAGTGGAAGAGAAAAATGGCTTTCATTACTTTGTAGCTTGTGATGATGAGGAGACAGAAACTTTTGATGTTGATCCTGATGAGGAAATAGAGACTGTTGATGATAAGGAACAGATTTGCCAGACTAAGGATGCTTGTGATGATGCTTGTAAACATGAAAAATGTTTATTTTCGTGGCATATTAAAATGGGACATAGAAATTTGAAATCTGTTGAGCAGTTGTTAAAGCAATGTGGAATACCTGTTGTGCATTGTGAAAAGAGTGAAACTAGATGTGAGACATGCCTCAGAGCAAAGGGAGATGCCCCAAGTTATTCTGGGAAAACTCCAGCGCAAAATCAAGAATTTTTGGAAACTGTATACAGTGATCTTGTTGGGCCATTACCTGCATCCCTAGGTGGGAACAAATATTTTGTGACTTTCACAGAGAATAAAACAAAATACACTTATGTGTATATGCTGAGAAGTAAGGATGAAACACTGCGTAGATTTAAAAATTATGTGGCTATTGTTAAAAATAAATTTGGCAAAGCACCTCAGAGCTTACTCACAGATGGAGGTGGTGAATATTGTAATGCTGAATTCAAACAATTTCTACAAGAGCAAGGAATTCAACATAAAGTATCCATTGCCTATTCACCCCAACAAAATGGAGCTTCTGAGAGATTAAATAGAACACTGCAAGGGATGTGCAGAGCTATGCTGATGCATTCTGGACTGCCAAACGGTTTATGGGCAGAAGCCCTGAACACAGCAGTGTACTTACACAACAGATTACCCTCAAAGATTATTGGAACCTCCCCTTTTCAGGCTTGGTTTGGAAGACAGCCTGGTCTAAGGCATATCAAAGCTTTTGGCGCAAAAGGGTATGCACACATACCAAAGGAAAAGAGGGGAAAGCTTGATTCCAGATCTGAAACTGGACTTATTGTAGGCTATCCTGTTGGTGGGAAAGGGTACAGGATATACAATCCCCAAACCCACACAGTTGAAGAACGCAATGTTGTTTTTATTGATGAGACTGTATTGCCTAGTGTTTCCACTGCAGCTGATCCAAAGATGCCTGGGACTGCACCTGATGAGTTCGTTGCTTGGCTACCTGTAGTGACTGCTGGTGAACTGGCTGGGGAACTGGCAAGTGAAGCAGCAGGTCCACCTTCTGAGGAAACTACTGAAACAGAAGGGGAAGCAGGGGCCACACCAGAGGAAGCGGCTCAACCCACGGCAGAACCCACAGCAGAACCCACACCTGGTGTGAGGCGATCAGAAAGGAGCACTAAGGGACAACCTCCAATGAAATATGGATTTTGTGAACTTGTGCAATCTGCAAAGGAACCCAAGAACTGGAAGGAAGTTTGCAACTTACCTGCGAGTGAAAGAGGCAGATGGCTTGAAGCAATGGAACAGGAGCTGCTATCCATTAGCGAAAAAGAGGCCTGGACTCTCACTCAACTACCTCAAGGCAGAAACCCTGTTGGATGTAAATGGGTCTTCAAAATAAAGCACAAGGAAGATGGAACTGTGGAGCTATACAAAGCACGCCTAGTAGCTAAAGGCTACTCACAGCAATATGGGACTGACTATTTTGAAACTTTTGCTCCAGTTACTGACCAAGCAACATTCAGAACACTTCTAAGTGTTGCAGCATCTAGGAACATGATAGTAGAGCATCTTGATGTAAAGACTGCTTTTCTCAATGGAGAACTATCTGAGGAAATCTACATGGAACAACCTGAAGGTTTCAAGGTCAAAGGTCAAGAAAACTTAGTCTACAAACTCAATAAAGGACTCTATGGCCTAAAGCAAGGCGCAAAGGCCTGGTATGACAAACTTACTGAACTTTTAAAGAAGCAAGGCTTTAAGCAAGGGAAAGCTGAACCTTGTCTGTACACTAGAATCAGAAATGGACAATACCAGTATGTTCTTGTTTACGTTGACGACTTGATCGTGGCTTGTCAAAACAGAGGAGACATCAAAGCAATAGCTGATGGACTGAATAAGGAAGTGGAAGTCAAACAGCTAGGAGATGTTCAACAATACCTCGGAATGCAAATTGAGAGACTCGAGGATGGAACTTTTCTTTTATGCCAGAAAAGAAAGATTATGGACTTTATAGAATCTGTTGGCATGAAGAACTGCAAAGCTTCAACAATCCCACTTGAACCTGGATATCTGAAGGAGAAGGACAGCACACCACTAAAGGACATAGGAGGATACAGAGAGGCTGTCGGAAAGCTCTTGTACCTGAGCAAATCAACGCGTCCAGATATTACAGCGGCAGTTGGATTTCTAAGCAGAAAAGTAAGTTCGCCAAATCATCATGATTGGAGCGCAATAAAGAAGATGGCACGTTACCTAAGAGGAACAATGGACTTAAAACTAAAAATTGCACCAACTGAACAACCAAGACTAGTTGGCTACATGGATGCCAGTTGGGGAGAAGAGATGAACAACTACAAGTCTACCAGTGGATACCTATTCTTTTATGGAGATGGACTGATAGACTGGACTAGTAGAAAACAGACTGTTGTAGCGCAATCCACAGCAGAAGCTGAGTGCATTTCAGCAGCAAGTGCCTGCAGCAGACTTGAATGGATCTTTGAGATGTTGAAAGATTTTGGAATAATTGAACCTGTACCTATACTTATGTTAGAGGATAATCAAGCTTGTATAACTATATGTAAGGAAGAGAGCACGACTGCTAGAAGTAGATCTATTGGTATTAAATGTGCATTAGTTAAAGATTTGTACCAGAAAAGGTTGATAGAGATTAAGCATTGTCGTACAGAAGAGATGGTGGCTGATATTCTGACTAAGCCACTGACCAAAGACAAGTTTGAAAGACTTCGTGAAATGTTGAATATGCTTGATGCTAATGTTCAATAATGTTTTGTGTATGCATGTATAATGACTTGCATTTCAGGTCTTGAGAAGGGGTGTTGGAGAAATGAGCATGTAATGCAAGGCCTGAGAAATTCAGTCATTATAGGGTTAACTCTGCAACTTGTTTGTTTACCTATGTTAGCCTGGAAGTGATACCTGGCAGCTGGCCAATTGACTGTAGACCCGGGAAAACTGAAGGTGTACTGTCTTGCTAATTGGTCAATGATATCAGGTGTTTCCTTTCAGGGGTCAAGAAGAAGGAGAGATCCTCCATTACAATCTCTCACTCTCTATCAGCATGTCTTAGTGTGAAGATGGAGCACAATGCAGCTCCTTAGAAAGCATGTTTTGTTTATTTGTAGCTAATCCCGTTTACCTTTTCCCTTTAGTAATAAACTTCTTTTAAACCAAAAGAAGCAATCTCTTCTTTCCAGAAAAGCAAGATTTATTACTCTGATTTTTCTGATTATTGGACAAAAGTCCTAACAGGCAGTAGCCCTCCAGGGTAACTGGCTGGCAGGGGCATAGACTTCTCCAGGGCTTTTTTTGTAGAAAAAGCCCAGCAGGAACTCATTAGCATAATAGCCCACACCCAACAGTAGAAACTCATCAGCATATTAGGCCACACCCCTGCCTTCCCTCCCTGGCTTGGCTTGGCTTCCCCAGGATTGGCTTCCCCGGGTGCCCCACGGGGGGGGGGGGAGGCTGTAGGCGTGGCCAACTCAGAAGCCAGCCGGAACTCCGTTCCTGTGCGTTCCTGCCCAAAAATAGCCCTGGACTTCTCACTTTCCTGGTGGGAGGTACAGAGTTGAATCTGGTCCAGGCCCATACTTTGTAATCTATATTTCAATATGAAATTTTTTATATTTCCAAAAAAACATATGCCATCAACAATTAATCATGTGATTTAAACATATACTTTTCACACATAATAGTCTGAATCTCAGACAAAGAAAGAAAATGCTGTAAGAGGAGAGGAAAGATGTCATGAACTTCTTCCCTGAGACAATCTAAGTAAATATTTCATTCATGTATGAAAGGAAATATTTACTCTCCCTCAGTCTTTTCCTCACAACTCAGGCTGAGTGTGTGGCTGGCCCAAGGACACATAGTGTGCTTCATGGCTAAGTGGGGATTTGAACTCTGGGCTCATCACTCTTAGGCCAACACTGTAACAATTATAGCACTCACATACTGGATCCTCAGTACAAATGCATCTCAGAATCCAAAGTAAATACTGGCTTTTCAGATACCCTTACCTGAAAATATGAGTTAAAGTAGGGTCCAGGACAGCAAACTCACTTCACTTTCCATATCTGGGGAACCAGCTTTACCTTTCCAGAACTGAGCCAGGAGAGGCAGTACTCAGGACAGAGCTGCTGGGAAGGTGAGTGTTTTTTTGTCTTTCCTAAACTGCTAAATTACTGGGCATCATTAACTGAGGTTGCTTTGTGAGAGGGTGAGTGGGTGCCTGTAGCCTCCCAGAGAGGGGTGTTTTTGTATGGGTCTGCTGTTCACTGAGCAAGGTCTGTTTCCCTGCAGCTGATTGCAAGCCCCACCCTCTGCACGATGGCAGCTGAGAGCTATGTGTGGTGACTAAGGGCCCAAGGGAGGCAAGGGTTACTGGAGAGAGAAACACATTATAGGTGTCTATATACCACTGCTAGAAGTCTCCAAGCCAAGATGGGGGAACTGGAGTGTTTGGTGTTCAGTGACAATTTAGACATAGTAGTTATCTCAGAAACATGGTGGAATGGGAAAATCTATGGGATACAGTCATTCCTGGGTATAAGCTCTATAGGTAGGACAGGGAGGGATGGGTTGATGGTGGGGCTGGTAATATCTAATTTATTCATCAGTGATCTAGATATGGGGGTTAGCAGTGTAGTGGCCAAATCTGTAGATAACAAAAAATTATTCAGGATAGTGAAAACCAAGGCTGACTGAAGAGCTCCAAGAGGAACTCCACAAACTGGGTGAGTGGGTGACAATATGGCAAATGAAGTTCACTGTTGGTGAGTGTAAAGTGATGCACACTGGGACAAAAACTTCCAACTTCAAGTATAGACCAATGAGCTCTGAACTTGCTGAGACTGAGGTCGCGGTCACACGGCCCCTTAATGCGGGAGGAAGTCCTGCTTCCTCCCGCATTTAAAGGGGCCGTCTACATAGGCCCGCATTGAGTCCCGCAGTGAAGCGGGCTCCAATACGGGTTGCTCCCGCTTTTACCGACCCCAGGAAAAACTAGTGTCATGGGAGGAAGCCGCATTGGAGTCGCGGGAGGAACCCGCATTGGAGGTTATCTGGACAGCCCTCTCTCGCAAGCATTGCGAGAGTAGGGCTGTCCAGATGGCCTCCCCCCGCCATTTCCCCCCCTTTTTACACTTGGGCGCATGGCCACTCATGCGCCCAAGTGTAAAAGGGGGAAAAAAAACCCCAACTCACCCAGGCGGCTGGCGGTCCTTGGCCGCCACCGCCGCCTCTCCCGATGCTGGGGCTGCCTCTGCCACGGCCACGGGCACCGTTCTCGCCACGGGTGCTGCCTCTTCAGCGGCAGCTGCCGCTGTGGGCGCCGCCGTCATTTCCGCCGCGGCCACGGCCGACACTTCCGCCGCTGCCGCCATGGCCGCAGCCGTTGTTCCTGCCGCGGCTGGCTCTTCGCGGCCGCTGCTTTCACCGCCGGCGCGGCCGCCAACGCTGCCACAGGGGTTGGGATGTATAGACATCACAACCCGCGGCAGAAAAATGCAGCCCCTTTAAATCCGGGAGCCCTCCCGGATTTAAAGGGGCCGTGTGACCGCGGCCTGAGAGGGAAAAAAGATCTTGGGGTCATACTGAATAACTCAATGAAACTGTCAACTCAGTGTGCTGCAGCTGTGAAAAAGGCAAACTCTATGTTGGAAATTATTAGGAAAGAGATTGAGAATAAAACAGCCGATATTGTAATGCCCCTGTATAGATCTATGGTGCGGCCTCATTTGGAATACTGTACAGTTCTGTTCCCCGTATATCAAAAAGGACATTGCAGAGCTGGAAAAAGTGCAGAGGAAGGTAACCAAGATGAGTAAGGGGTTGGAGCGCCTTTCCTATGAGAAAAGGCTGAACAGTCTGGGACTCTGCAGTTTAGAAGGGGGGGCAAGACAGAAGTTTATAAAATTATGCATGGGGTGGAGACAGTTGAGAAAGAGAATTTTTTCTCCCTCTCCCAAAATCCAATTAAATTGATGGGTAGTACATTCAGGATGGACAAAAGGAAATACTTTACACAGAAAGTGATTAAAATATGGAATTCACTGTCAGAGGATGTAGTGATGGCCACAGGAATATCAAGCTTTAAAAGGGGATTATATAGATTGATGGAGGGTAAGTCTATCAATGGCAACTAGTCATGGTGACTGAGCGGAATCTCCACATTCACTAAACCTTTGAACCCCAGAGCCAGGAGGCAACATCAGGGGAAGTCCTTGGCCTCTATGCCCTGTTGTTGGCCATCCAGAGGAACTGGCTGGCCACTGTGTGAGACAGGATGCTGGACTAGATGGACCACTGGGCTGATCCAGCAGGGCTCTTCTTATGTTCTTACCTCCCACCACCACCCACATACAGGCACAAAGAGACAAAAAAAAGGCTAAAGGGAGAAATATTTCTGTCTCTCCCAGGCCCTTTCTGCATGCAGAGCTCACTGTGTTTACTCTGGAGAATGCGAGCAGTCGAACTGTTGAGGCTGACTCTGTATTTGTTGTGCCTGCCCTTCTGCACCACACTTTCTCTGGTTTATTTGTTGTGTAGTCTGTGTATGCATTCTGCATCTCCAACAAAACCCACATTTTTTGTTTAATTGGGGTGGAGACATGGTGTGCGAGGGTGTCCAATTCCCCTACTGCAGCTGTGCATTAGCCTCCATTAAGCACCAGAAAGCACGTTCCATTTAAATCCTTGTTCAGTTCCGTAAATGAAACTGACACAGGGAAACGGCCAATGACTTGGCCGAGCTGGGGCACACTGCAACCTCCCCCTTCTCTCCTCTTCGCTCCCACACCCCCTCTATGGCTCACCACTGCTGGGATACTCTGAGCATGGGTGACCCATAGAAGTAAGCAAGTTGGCGGGTCTGTTGGTCATTTTGTGCTTCAGTGGCAGCATCCACCATGGCAGTGGTTGTGGAGCCATGGCAGGAGCTGGTGGGGATGCAGTTCTTCCGAGGGGGGGGGGAGAGAAATCTTTCCAGCAGAAACCCTTTCAGAGAGCAGAGTTTTTCAACTTGCAGGAAGGAATCCAATAATGTAGATGTTTCACTCCCTCCCTCCTTATGCCTCCAGCTCCACATCAAACCGTGTGTGTTTGGGGGGGGGGGGGGAGGGAGACAGCAGCTCCCAGCAACAGGAACCAGCATTGCTATTGTGGAAAACCCAGCTTTGCGGGGAGGAAACCCCAAGAAATCTGCCCCTGTTTTCCCCAAAAAAGTGAATCAAATAAAGAGAAGGAAGGAAGGAAGGAAGGAGTCTGTTGATTGCCTCCCTGCACCAGGTGCAACTGGCAGAGGCAAGCTCAGAGCCTTTGCCATTTTACAGAATGCAGAGAGCCTTTTGGCTTTTGTCCTGGTACTTGCAAATATGAAAGTCTTTGGGAAGTTCTTGAGAAAAAGCTGTCTTTCCCCCCTGAAGTTTCTTCCCCATTCAAAGCACATGCCGAGCCCACACAATACTTTCCCTTCAGTTGCAAGCACAACAAAGGACTTTGTGGGAGGACACAGAAGGAGTGGGCAGAGGAGTGGCCTTTGAGGAGGGTAGAAAAGGGGTGGGAGGAGAAAATCTGAGGAAATGTTTCTGCATTCGAATTACTCCGGAGTGAAAGGGGGAGAGTCCACAGCAAAACAGCATTCAGAAAACCTGGGGAAACAGTGGAGGGAAACTGAATTAAGAGCTGAGCAATGCAGAATTAAAATGTAGGAAATGTAGAGTGAAACTCATAGGCAATGTAAATCAAAAACATACAGCAAGTAGAAAGCAGGAGGCAATTCAGAATGAAAAATATACCACGAGGCAGAACAGCTGTGAGTGCAAAGAATAACCCAGTGCAGAAGGGGCTTCATTTCTTTTTCTCTAAACCTGCAAGTCCCAGGATACCAAAATCACCTTAACTCCCACTATTTTGTCTGTTTTGATGACCCGCATGTTGAAAGTAGGGGTTTTGGCAGAACTTCCAAAGATTCCAAAGAAAAAAATAAGATAAGGCAGTGCAGGGGTGCTCCTGTGTGACAAGTAAGGTGGCGATCACACGGCCCTTTAATGCAGGAGAAAGAGCTGTTTCTTCCCACATTTAAAGGGACCATTCAGAATGGCCGGGACAACTCCTGCACTGAAGCGGGCTCAAATGCGGGTTCCTCCCGTGTTTTCCGACCCCGGGAAAATCAAGTGTTTTCCCGGGAGTCGCGCAAGGAGTCTGCATTTCAGCCATCTGGACAGCCCTCTCTCACAATCATTGTGAAAGCAGGGCTGTCCAGATGGTCCCGTCCGCCATTCCCCCCCCCCCTTTACACTTGGGCACTTGGCCACTCAAGCACCCAAGTGTAAAACGGGAAAAAACCGTCAAACTTACCAGGTGGCCAGCGGGGCTCAGGGAAGTGTGCCTCCCTGGCCGCCACTGCCAGCCGTCACCGCCGCCAAAGAAAAGCCGCCGTCAGCTGCCTCCTCCTCCGCAAAATGCCCAAGAATGCTGCTGCTTCTTCCGCCTCTGCCACTGCCTCCTTCGCCGACTCCTCCGTCCCCTGCTGTTGCCCCCCCGCTGCTGCCAACTCCTCCGCCCGCCACCACCCGCCGCCACAGGGGTTGGGATGTGTGTACATCCCAACCCAAGGTAAAAAAAGTGGCCCCTTTAATCCGAGAGGGCTCCTAGATTTAAAGGGGCCATGTGACCACAGCTTAAATATCCCAAAGTCCCAGAGAAAGAAAAGTGGAGTTGGCAGTCTTTGTGGAATTGGTGAGGTTGAGACTACACAGTTTTGGCTAGAAGACCAGCGATAGCTATAGAAGCCATACTTGCAAAGAAAAAAGGTCCAGGAATTCATGTGAATCCAGGATGAGAACCTATGAATTTCCTGGCTCTGACTGAGTTAAGTTGGAGAGGGGCTTCCCAGAAAGGTGACAAATGCAAATTGCATCCAGGCAGGATAGACAAAAAGGCTGGTGGGGTGGAAACTTCCTCCAAGTCTGGTGCAGGCTGATAGGCTAAGAGACATTCAGGGAATGTCAGCAAAAGATAATCAGACCATGTGGCTGCTTGATTGATTTTGCACTCAGGATTTGCATTCGCTGATGAAATTACCTTGATAAACCAAAATGGCTGCCTGGTTTTGCAAGCTCCTGTGGCAATGAGTTGGCATGCAGATGTCCTATCAGTGAATCAGTCTCCTATTCAAGCTCTTGGTCATTCATTAGCACAGCCTGAGAACAGCCTTGATCTCACCTTCTCCAAAGTAAGGCATTGCTAGCTCCTAATATGGCTGCCAAGGCAAATTCAGCCAGGATGGAATCAGGGCAGACAGCACAGATCTATGTAGGAAGCAGGACCTTGGTAACACTCCCCCACATCCATAGTGAAAGGTAAAATGGAGAAGGGTTGATTTCTTTCTCTATGGTAGGGCCACCAGAGCACAGTAATAAGGCAATTATTAGTATCCCATTCATGAAGGCAAGCCATAACCATCTCGATCCAATATTTACATCAAATCGTTTCAGAGGGCAGCCATATCGGCCTGCAGTAGAGCAGCTAGCTTTGAGTTCAGTAGCACCTTAGAGACAAACAAGATTTTGGGGTATATGATTTTGAGAGTCAATACTCCTTTTACCAGATATCAACAAAGGGAGCTTTGTTGGTCTCTAAGTTGCCAATGGACTCAGATCTAGTTGTATTTGCATCAGAGTTTGTGTTGCAGGCTACAGGAAATAGATCCTCCAGCCCAAACACTGAGGCCTCCTGATTGTTAGTTGGATTGATATTTCCCTTCCCCCTTCCATACTCTTTCTCTCTTTCTATTGTTTCTTCTCAGACAGGATTATCCACTGGAGGCCCCCCCCCTTCACCCTCTTATCTTTACAACAACAAAACCATCCCTGCACCTTCTAGGAATTTAAGTTGCGACAACAAAAAACAGGACTGACTGAACTTAAAAACTGGACAGTTTGTGCAGCTTCATGGTGCTACCTGGCAGTCGGGGAGAGGCATTGCCTCCTCTGGGAAATCGGGGGGGGGGGGGCTTGAGCACCACTTCCCCCCATAGTTTATGCCCCTGTTGGCTGGCCACCGTGTAAGACAGGATGCTGGAGTAGAGGCACCACTGGTCTGAACCATCAAGGCTCTTCTTATGTTAGAGAATATAAGAAGAGCCCTGAAGTTTTGCTTCTCTTGTGGATCCTCTACTATCATTACAATTTATCAACTAACTCAAAATATGTTTGGCAGTTCTTTTTAAAGATTCAATACATTTCTTTCTTAAAACTTGTCTGTTGCTATTCCTCAAGGATCTACTTTAGGTTCTTCTCTTAGTCTCCAGTATATAAATAACTATTAGCTGTACCACTTGTTCTTATAGTGTTTGGTGACACTGATGTAACAATCTTCAACCCTATTTCTCTGACATTAATTTCACTTAAATTAAGTAGATCGTTTTCCCACTTCTCTCTTAGCTTTTTTCTTGGGAATTCTGCTGTCCTTTCTGTTCTGCGCTATCACAAGATTTTTGTTATGATTAATTTTTTCTTTCTTTTTAACCATCTTCTTCATACTTGCGAGATCTATTCTTTCCCTTCTTTCAGGGTTATTAAGACTGGCATTATTTCTTATCATGATTTTTGCCATTTTTCTTCATTATGTACTTTTATTCTTAAACATTTTCTGTTCCACCCAACCTATATTGCTTGTCATTACGATTTCCTTTCTCCTTTCCCCTCCTGTTCAGTTCACTGGTTAACATCTCTTCAAAACTTCTTATACTTCACTGCTCTTTTATATTTTGATACTCTTCACCTTCCTCTTCACTCTTTTCATTGTCTTGTTATGCTTTAGCTCAGGTCATGCATTTTGGAGGAGCACTTAAAACCCTACTCTATAAAAGCATCACATAAGGTTGCCAGACCAATCAATTGTTTTAATAAATTACTGAAAATCAAATTTCTTGGAGAATACTAGAACAATTACAAAAATAATAATATAAAGGAAATTATTCTCGTTGAGATAAAATTTAAGGTTTTTAAAGTAATAGAATCAACAGGACAATTCCAAAATACAATTCAATTCAGAAAATTATTAAGAATATAAGAGAAGCCATGTTGGATCAGGCCAATGGCCCATCCAGTCAACACTCTATGTCACAAAGTGGCCAAAACCCAGGTGCCATCAGGAGGTCCACCAGTGGGCCCAGAAATCCAGAAGCCCTCCCAACTGTTGCCCCAAACACCAAGAATACAGAGCATCACTGCCCCAGACATTCTGTTCCATCTATACCTTGTGGCTAATAGCCACTGATGGACTTCTGCTCCATATGGTTATCCAATCCCCTCTTGAAGCTGTCTATGCTTTTAGCTGCCACCACTTCCTGTGGCAGTGAATTCCACATATTAATTACTCTTTGAGTGAAGAAGAACTTTTTAAAATCTCTTCTAAGCCCAACTGCTCATTAATTTAATTGAGTGTTCATGAGTACTTGTATTGTGAAAAAGAGAGAAAAGTACTTCTTTCTCTACCTTTTGTAAACCTCTACCATGTCACCCCTCAATTGTTTCTCCAAACAAAAAGCCCTAATCTCTTTAACCTTACTTCACTGGGAAGGCGTTCCATCCTCTTAATAATTTTAGTAGCCCTTTTCTGCACTTTTTCCAATGCTATAGCATCTTTTTTGAGGTGTGGTGACCAGAACTGTATGCAGTATTCCAAATGAGCCTGCACCATAGATTTATACAGGGGCATTAGTATACGGGCTGATTTGTTTTCAGTCCCCTTCCTAATAATACCCAGCATAGCACTTGCCCTCTTAAATTGCAGTTGTACCATGAGTCGACATCTTCAGTGAGTTATCTACAAGGACTCCAAGATCTCTCTCTTGGTCTGTTCAATTCAGACACCATCAATGTATATTTATAGTTAGAATTTTTGGGTCTAATATACATTACTTTACACTTACCCATGTTGAACCTCATTTGCCACATTGACACCCACTCACCCAGCCTTGACAGATCCCCTTGGATCACCTTACAGTCTCCTCTGGTTCTCATTGCCCTGAATGACTTATTGTTATCTGTGAACTTAGCCACTTCACTGTTTACTCCCAATTTCAAATAATTAATTAACAAGTTTAAAAGCACTGGACCTATAACCGAGCCCGGTGGGTACCCCACTGCTTTCCATCTTCCACTGTGAAAACTGCCCATTTATACTCACTCTCTGTTTCCTGTTAATTAACCAGTTTTGAATCCACAAGAGGACTTGTACTCTTATCATATGACAGCTGAGTTTACTTTGGAGGCTTTGATGAGGGACTTCATCAAAAGTTTTCAGGAAGTCTAGGCAAACAATATCTACTGGGTCACCTTTGTCCACATGTTTGTTCACCCCCTCAAAGAACTCTAAAAGGTTAGTGAGACAAGGTCTTCCCTTACAGAATCCATGCTGATTCTTCCTCAGTAGCTTTTATTCATCAATGTGCCTACTAATCGTATCTTTAATTATGGATTCCACCAACTTACCCAGTATCGATGTTAAACTGACCAGCCTATAATGTCATGGATCTCCTCTGGAACGTTTTTTAAAGTGGGGTTACATTAGCTACCTTTCAGTCTTCCAGAATGGAAGCAGATTTTAGTGATAGATTGCATATTTTTGTCAGAAGACCCACAAGCTCACATTTGAGTTCTTTCAGAACTCTTGAATGTATACCATCTGGGCCTGGTGACTTGTCAGTTTTTAATTTGCCCATTAGACTTAGGACCTCCTCTCTCATCACCTCAATCCAACTCAGGTCTTTCGACAACCCTCCTGAAATTGGCAGTTCCAGAGCAGGCAAGCACCTACCATCTTCCACAGTGAAGACAGAGGCAATAAATGCATTCAGCTTCTCTGTCATTTCCCTATCATCCTTTAGTAATCCTTTCACCCCTTGGTCATTCAGTGGCTCCACTGCCTCACTGGCTGGTTTTCTGCTTCCAATGTATTTGAAGAATATTTTAAATTGTTGGTCTTTATGTTTTTTGCAATGTGTTCCTCATGGTCCCTTTTGCCAGTCTGATCACCAACTTGCATTTTATTTGCCAGAGCCTGGGCTCCCTTTTATTTATCTCACTTGGAGTAGCCTTCCAGCACTTAAAGGAATCTTTCTTACCTTTTACTGTTTCCATTACTTTGTTTATTAATCATGCAGGCCTTTTTTTAAATAATGTTTCATTTTCCACATACAATACAACTATACAATATTGAGTATTAACTTCATAACTTTTAACAATAACAACAGTAACAACAGATGATACAAATTATTACATATATATTATTAATAGAAAGCTAAAAATCTATAATTTCTTGGGCTTGTTCTATTGGATTTTGTTCATTTTCCTACAAATTCAAGAAAAGGGAACCATCCCCCCCCCCCAAAAAAAATAGGATCAATACACTGGGTTCTCAACAGTGAAAGTTGTTCAGAAAATCCCAAATTTTTAATAGCCACTGATTCATTGAAGGAATGGTATCTGTTTTCCAACTCTGTACTAATAAATATTTGGCTGCCACTAGGGTTACCAGGACAGGGTTGGGAAATACCTGGATAATTTGGGGTGGATCCTGAGAAGGGGGGGGGTAGAGAGGGGAGGGACTTCAATGCCATAGAGCCCACCTTCCAAAGCAGCCATTTTCTCCAGGTGAACTGACCTCGGTCACCTGGAGATCAGTTGTAATAGCGGTAGATCTCTAGCCACTATCTGGAGGCTATCAATAACAAAAACAACTGTGATATTGTATTATGAAAACCATGTGGTCAATACACAGGTTCACAATCCATCTATCTATGTGGCTAAGGATTGACTCACCAGCTAAAAAATGTCCCCTTCCCTCCCAGCCCAGGGATGGTTCCTTAGTGTGAAAGGATACCTGCTCACCAACTGTAGAAGGGGTACCTTCTGAAGGAACATTCCCCCTTTCTTCAGCACAGTGCCCTGTTTCCCCTTGACCCTCATGCTCCCTGACAGCGGCAGGGCTGCCATTCTTGGAGTGGGACACATCTAACAAGTCCCCAAGAGTCTTATCTATGTGCCTATTATAGGAGACCTTCCACCTACAAAGGCCTATGTACTTTTACATGTGGAATCACTTTGTTTTATAGAAAATAACAGAGCATTTAACATGGAAACATGTTTCATGTAAAAGAACCCATTGGTCTTCCTCAGGACGTCTATTTATGCAATCTGTTCAGTTCAGATCAGAGGACTAAACTGAGCATTGGGGGGAAGGAGTGAGGATTTGAAGACTAAGAAGAGGAATAACCACCTTCTGTTTTTCTGTGTTAACAATTATGTTCCTAACAAGCGTACGAAAACTGAGAGAACCCATGGCACAATGCTTACTTAATTTTATTCTTGGTTATTTTATTTTTCAAGAATAAAACATTAGCAAAAAATAAATTCCTGTATTTCCTAGTCCAATGCTGGATCACCGCCAGATCTAAGCACATTATAAGAAATTTGCCTTTTATAATGCCAGCACAAATACTTCTAAAAATTAAAAGATAATTTGAAGAATTTAGTAAGTATCTGTTTGGAGCTGAATAACAGACCAATAGCCACACTAAATATTATAAAAGTAAAATAATAGTACCTGGGGAAAAATTAGATTTGCACAGAAAAATGCAAAAGATTAGTTATCACCAAGGCTTACTAGGAAATGTTCAGCAGATGAATAACTAATACTGTTGTAAAACCAGAATAATGCTGCAGGATGACATACAATGTAATATAATTGACTGGGAAATTAATTTCTACTAAATAATGAATATTGGGTAGAAAACAGCACTGATTATAAATTTTAGGGAATGAGCAATGGAAAGGTTTAAAGCATGGTGTTTTTGTCTCAAACTCAAACAAAATTATTATACCTTCCAAAATTAATCTGCCATTTTTGTTCTCTGACAACTTTACATAGAGGATTTCAGCAAGTCTGAAGTCAGGATCATAAGCACTCATATCACAATAAGACAATTTGCATGATTTAGACAGTGCAGTTAATACTATATATTAGGGTAGATTTCAAATTCCCCTTTGTGAGTCTCAGCACCCTCCCAGTCCGCAGAATAATCTCAAACTTTCCCCAAAAAGGGGGGTTTACAGTTCATCAAATGGACAAAAAAATGGACACTGCAGCAGGCAGGCAAGACTGGCATGGAAGGAGTGGGAGCCACAGCCATTCCCGTTCTCAAGGCAGAGATGCTGCAGGTACGAATAGGGGGGGAGGAACAGGAAGCTTGGACACTGCCACTGCTTCCAGCACCCCATAGTTGAGTCAATGCAGGCAGAGGGACAAAGAACCAGAGGCTTGAGAGTTGCCCCTGCCCCTGCCAAGGTGGACAAGCACAGAAGTGGGCAGGGGAGCAGTTGCAAGAAGTGAGTGGGGAAGCATACAGAATGCACATCTATTCATTTAAACCACCACCTCAGAAGTTTTAAAGGTGCCAGAGGTCTCAATCTCTCTCTCTCTCTCTCTCTCTCTCTCTCTCTGGCTCTTTCCCCAACCCTCGGGGGGGGGGGGAGATGGAACACTCAACCAATCAAGGGAAGGGAAGCTTGGCTTTCTTTCTCTCCTCTGTGAAGCAGGAAGCTGGGCAAAAGTGAGCTGCGATGCAGGAAGTAAGAACCAGACGAGAGCTGGTTCCGGCCCGCAGGCTGTATGTTTGACACCCCTGCTTTAAAGTATGCTGACCCCAAGCCATATAGGGCTTTTGGCCAATAAGTAATTGAAAAGGTACCTTTGAACAATCTTGAATCATAGATTAATTGTAAAGGGAAGGAAAGATTGTTTAATATACTTAAGATTATCCACTTTTGATTACGTGATCAGACATGAATAATGAACACAAAGAACCATTGGGTATTAGGGTCTTACAAGTGAGGAGCTGTGAGAAACTCATGGAGAAATTCCCCCTCTTTCATGTCTCTCTGCATCCTTCTTCTCCTCCTCCCTCTTTTCCCGTAACCCTCATTCTCCATAATACCAAGTCTGTTGTCACTGCCTCCAGGAGTGAAAGAAGAGTCTAGCTGGTGTAACCAGCCTCCTTGGCCCTGAACCCGGGGTGGTCTTTTCTGAGACACTCCAAAACTATCTCTGAACCTCCTAAAGCAGTGTCCTCATGAAGCCAGGCTTGGCTTAAATAATAGCTTTTGCTGGGAGGCTGGGAAAACTCAGGCCAAGTGAAGATTCTCCAGGCTGGCTGCACTGTCAAACATCGTCCATGCAAGCAAACCCCCCCCCCCACTCTTCTCTCCTGTCAGCTCAGTTCAAAAAGGACTAGAATGGGTAAGTCTCTGCCCTTGCTTCAGGGCATCTTCTATTGGCCAAATAGCTAGTCTTTTGTCTATCAAAGGTATAGGCAGGCAAGGACAAAGAGCCTCTGGTCTGTGCTATTGTCATGAATGAAGTATCTTTCATGTTTCCATCCCCATCTCCTGTTTCACCTGTATGTCAGGAAATACCTTTGGAATAATACTCTCATTCCTGTCTCCATATATTTGTCTAATATATCTGCATTCTTACACCTGTGCCAGACCTATCAAGGTAAACATTAACTCTCCTTGTCTACTGAATGGTCTCCCATTCTGGTTCATCCTGCCACACATTAAGAAACATCACCTCTTTTGTCTGGCACCAGGAAAATGCCAGGCCACTCTATTGTTCCACTATGGACACAGGAGAGAGAGAGAGATCCCCCTTTCCAGTTCTAACAGATGGGGAAGGGAAGAAACCTAACAGCACAGCTTGCAATTTTTATTAGTAGAAGGGACCAAGAGTCTAGTAGCACTTCAACAACTAACAACATTTGTGGCAGGAAATGAGCTTTCATGAGTCACTGCTCAGTTCTAGAATGTGAGTCCATCCGTCCTTATATCGGAGAGTGGAGTGATTTCAGATGCCAAATGACAATAGCAGGCATTGGTAATGACAGAAGAAACCTAGGTCTTAATTCAGTCCAGAAGAATACATTGTCTTGAGCTGCATTATCAGTTACAATTCAGCAGTCTCTCTTTCTAATCTCCCTTTGAAATTCCTTTGTAAGAGAACTGCTACTCTTAGGTCAGGAACTGAATGTCCTGGAAGGTTAAAAGGTTCCCCCACTGTTTTTTGAATGTTGTGGTTTCTAATAAAAGTAGAAAGAGTAAAAGTCCAGTAGCACCTTAAAGACTAACAAAATTTGTGGTAGGGTATGAGCTTTCGTGAGTCACTGCTCACTTCTTCAGACTTATTTCCATTTATTCTTTGTATCCTCCTGGATTGAATCCTTCTGGACCAAATTTATTTATTTATTATTTATTTTTGGGATTTTTATCCCACCCTCCTCACCATTTACGGCGGGCTCAGGGCGGCTACCAACCAGTTAAAACAATACAATAAATACATACATATCGTAAAAACCCCAGTCATAAAACACTACTAAACAAAGCTAAAATACTGAATATACAAAACAAAGAACAGAGAACAAGCTGGCGAACTGCACTATCAAACCCATGGTAGTTTACAGACACACCATCTTCATGATTAATGTCAAGTGGGCAGGTCAGCAGTCGATGTTAATTAATTAGGCCAGGGCCAGAACCGCAAAGTCAGGGCGGCCCCTACTTGAACGCCTGTCGGAAGAGCTCCATCTTGCAGGCCCTGCAGAACTGCAAAAGGTCCCGCAGGACCCTGATGTTATCTGGGAGCTCATTCCACCAGTGCGGAATTGAGACCTAGGTTTCCTGTCTCACTACCAATGCTGATATTTCCATGCCTACTACATCTCAGCATATCACACCTAATCCAATCCTCCTGCTATTGCCATTCGGCATCTGCAATCATCTTTATAAAGTTTATATCTCTGGTACCTGGCATTACATTTATGGTACACATGGCCCAGCCGAACAAAGTGACCTTTATGTCAGATCCAGGCCTCGTAACAAATAACCTCCGCTTTAAGGATTGCCTTCTCCCATATGAACCTCCCCATCAACTCTGGTCATTTTCAGAGGCCCTGATCCCAAGCCATATAGGGCTTTTGGCCAATATATATCAGGTGTCCCTGGCATTGGAGGCTAGGGAGGCGGCAACCTGAGAAAGGGCTTTATCAGTCATGGCACCAAAACTTTGGAACTCCTTCCCCAGGGAGGTTCGTCTGTCTCCCTCTATTGTTGTCCTTTACCAACAGGTGAAGACTTTTTTGTTTTGGTTGGCATACCCACAGTAACTGTTAATGGCCCTCCTCTCTGGTTTTTATGTTTTTATTGAATTGTTAATTGTATGTTTGGTTTTTTTAAAAAAATGCTTTTTAAATGTTGAAATGTTTTGATGTTCGCTGTCTTGGGGACTTTGTTTGATTAAAAAGGCAGCATAGAAATATTTTAATTAAAGAAATAAAAATCAATTGTATGATGGACCAATCTACGTCAAGGCCAGAATAATAGATGGCAGTCAGGTTGAGCCAGGGTGAGGGAACCAAGAGCTAGGGACAATAGCTATGGAAGGGCTGCAAGGGTTTATTTATTTATTTATTTATTCAATTTATACCCCACCCTCCCCACCAAATCAGGGTCAGGGTGGTCTACATAAAATTTAAAACACATAAAACAGCAATTATAAAACAATTATAAACAATCAGAAACAATCAGAAAGTGCTAGTGACAATGGTACTGATAATAGTATTGCATAGTGATGGCGGAAACAAATCATGATGGAATGATCATAATGGGATACAATCTGTGCTGATGATCAGCTCATTTTGATTTATTTATGTCGACAGGCACAGGCTGCTGGTGGTAGTTCCAGGGGAACAGGACCTTATCGTAGTTCAGTTATTAGATGCAGCTCCTTGATTGAAGGCCTGGTGAAAGAGCTCCGTCTTGCAGGCCCTGCAGAACTATAAATGGTCCCACAGGGCCCTGATGTCAACTGGGAGCTCGTTTCACCAGTGCGGAGCTGCCACTGAAAAGGCCCCAGCTCTGGTTGTGGCCAGCCTGGCATCTTTGGGACCTGGGAGGGCCAGTCAATTTTGAGACCCTGAACGCAGTGCTTTCTGGGGGACATGTGGGGAAAGGCAGTCCCTCAGGTATGCAGGCGCCTGACCATAAAGGGCTTTAAAGGTGACAACCAGTACCTTGAAGTGAATTCGGTATGCTGTTGGCAGCCAGTGCAATGCTTTCAACACAGGCTGGATGTACTTCCTTATGGGGAAACCCATCAGAAGCCTGGCTGTAGCATTTTGCACCAGCTGTACCTTCTGGCTTTGGGACATGGGCAGCCCCATGTAGAGAGCATTACAGTAGTCTAATCTTGAGGTGACCATCACATGGATCACTGTTGCCAAGTTGTTGCATTTGAGGAACTGCCTAATCAGCTGAAGATTCAGCCGGATCCAAAAATGTTTTTTTTAAGAGAGGACGAACCACCGCTTCCTTGAGCGCACTAGGGAACAATCCCTCAGCACCTTAGGGTGCCACGAAACCCATTGCAACTTGCTTTAATTAGCCACGATGGGCACAGGTCAAGGCTGCACATGGTAGGACGTACAGTTGAGAGCAATTTGTCAACTTCCTCTAGGCTGAGCGGACTGAAATAATCCATGACCTGACTAGAAGTTGATACTATGAGAGCACAGAAACACTGTATTGACAAGCAGAAGCTGGATTCACAAGGAAGTTAAGGGCTAAGTGACGGGTAAGCAGAAATCAATAGTAGGCCAAAATGCCAAACAGGAGCCAGAGTCACAGGCAAGGGTGTAGACTTTCCGATTTCCCGGGGGGGGGGGGGGGCTGGGGCTGGGGCTGGGCCAGAGACATTACAGGCCATTGTCTCCAAGGGAGGCTGAGCATGTCCTGAAAAAGTTTTTGGGGGGCTCCAGCTCCCCAGCCCCCCTGAAGATGATACCTATGGTCACAGGGAAAGCCAGAGCTCAACACGACAGAAGCAAGTGCCAAGACTCCAGCAAATTACTGGTTGGTGTCAGCAAGATTGCCTTTTAACCATGGGGCCTTCCCTGCAGCTTTTATTGAGCTTCCTGCAGCAGGAAGTGATGGGCTGTGAGCATGGGAGTTTTTCAAGGTCCCAATAAATAATCACTTTTGTAGCCTCTGTGACCAAAGCACACGAGGCAGCAGAGCTACTGCCCAACAGCGCCAATTCAAGCTCACACAGCTCCTGAAGTTATAAACTGAGCTGACCTCTTTCCAAGCTTCAGGGAGCAGGGAGAGTTAAGCACTTTGGATTAACAAGGTTTTGAGCTAGGAGCTCAATGTGATGGAGTGTAGCAAACCAGCTAGAGAACGGCTTTATTTTTCATATTCCTCTACAACTTTTAGAGTGCAATACAAAATCTCTTTCCCCCTCTCTCAAAAGAGTGATAAAATTGTATGATAATGTACTCACAGGACAGAAAATACAGCAGTTAAGTTTTCATGTCTAGACTTGACTCTATCTTTGGAAGTGTATGCATCTCTTTGCAATACATAATTATTACTTACATTAATGCAGAAAAAATCTACAGCCATGGACAGAAAGTGTCTTATGTTTTCCTATCACTTTTACTGGATAAATATAGTGTTATAAAATTAGTAACAGGAACCGCAAACTTTTTACGAATTTCTGATATTTTTCCCGGCAAGCACCAAGAGAAACAGGCCCAAAATGCACTTAGTAAAAGTTGTTTGTATTATTATTTTATTATTTGCAGGACAGCAGCAGTGTGGAATACCAAAGATAAACAAATTGTTTTGATTAGAATACTTTATTAGCAGTTGGTATGCTGGTTATCATATTCTCAGTATATGATGCTATCATTTCATTCCTTCAGAGTAACTCTACTTACTGCTAATAAACAAAAAGTAGGTGAAATCAGAAGTGCCAGGCAGACTACAGAGCCTATGTTTATTTTTGGCATTTTTTGCATTTGTGTGTGTGTGTGTGTGTGTGCGCCCATGTCTGGAAGTCATAGCGACTCCTACTGGGGTTGGAGGACACTCAGAGAAGTGGCTTGATAGCCTGACTCGGCCTCCCAACCATGGTATTCTTTGGAGGTCTCCCATCCAAATACTTGCCAGTGTCAGTCCTGCTTAGCTTCCAAGATCTGACAAGATTGGGCTTGCCTGGGCCATCCACATCGAGGCTATAAAGCCTATTTTTAGACAAATTCAACATCCAGGTTTCTCTCCTTTTTAACCTATAGGATTTGTCTAAGTCACATTGCTACATAAATTCATAGCATGAAAGGAGCTATCATCAGCTAAAATAAGAAACATTCTAGCTGTCTTTCATACCTCATGTGCAATTGTGTTTCCCTAAGCACACAACAATGGACTCCTTGACCATTCCAATAACCTCCTTAAAATTCCTAAAAAAGGTGAGAAGCAAGAGATATAAAGATAATCACTCTAAAGAAAGACAATTTAGATCATTGCCTAGGCCAGGGGTGGGCAAACTTGCTCAGTGTAAGAGCCACCTAGAACAGGGGTGGCCAAACTTGCTTAATGTAAGAGCCGCATAGAATAAACATCAAATGTCTGAGAGCCACAAGACATGAACAAATATTACCTGCTTTTATTGGAAAATAAGCAAATTTGCTTTTTATTAACATTAAATGAGACTGCCAAAAATAATAACAAAAGGGGTAGAAGCAGATATTGATAATGATATTAATTTGTCCAATTATATTTGTTTGCTAATGATATTTAGCTTCCCCAGCTGCCCTGCCAGGAGCCACATAATATGTGTGAAAGAGCCGCATGCGGCTCCCGAGCCACAGTTTGCCCACCCCTGGCCTAGGCAGATGTGACAGACTATACTTTTTAAGAGACTTAAAAGTGCTGTACCAACAACCAAAGGACTGTGAAGAGTTAACTCTTCACAAAGCCAGAGAACCTTGAGTGACAGGCTGAATTAGAAGTTTTAGGTAGTGATTGTGTGTATGTGTTTTCCCAGATCCGAACTGCACACCCAGGATGCTGGACATCTTGCTCTTTTCCCTGGATTTCTGCTCTACAGGAAAGGCAGCTGTTGCTTCACTCCACGCTATTCTCCCGCTCCTCCCTTTATTTCCCATAGACCTTGTACATGTGTATGCTTTCTAGATGCTTCTTGTGTATTAATTTCCTTTCAAGGAAACATTCTTTACTTTACCCTTGGACTGGTTACTGAGACCTCTCTTAAAGGGAAAGATCCCCATATATGTAGGTAGTAGATTCCCATTAATACCCTACCTCTTGCTGAGGCCTGCCATTTAGCTAAATTCCCCTAGAAACTGAAGGCAGTGATTCAGGTTCTTAAATCTATGCTGGTAGGGGTAACAGCTGTTCCAGGCAATCTGATTGGTTGGCATCAGCTGAACAAAAAATAAAGTCTGAGAGAGCTGGATGCTGAGGAAAAGTCAGTCAGAATCCTGCCTTTACTGTGAAGAGACATGTACTGAGACCATCTACAAAAAGCCCTTTCAAAAAAAGGGTTTAGTGCTGACAGTCAGATTCCTACCTTGACTGAACACACTCTGAATTCAGCATTAACTGAGAGCAGTTTGAATGCAGACAGGAGAAATGGGGAGAGTTTGGCAAGGAAGTCGGTAGTAGAGAAGACTCCCATTCAGGCCAAAGGAAAGAGAATAGATCTTCTAGGGAGAGAAGAAGATTCTCAACCCTGTCAAACAGGGAGAGTTATCTCTGGGAATAAAAGGATCCCTGGTCTGGTGTGATTAGGAATGGCCTTGAAAGTCAGTCAAACACTCAAGAAGAGTATTGGTGTTCCAAAGAGAAGGGGGTTGGGTACTGGGAAGAGGGTACCAGCCTTCTGAGTGCCAAAAAAGAGTCAGCAATTATACAGATAAAGTGTAGTGTTTCAGAAAACACTAGAACAAAACCCGCTCAACATAAAGATCTAAATAACTGAATAATTTAAGAACCTCTCATTAGCCTGATACATAAGGACAAAAGTCTGTGCTTGTAAAAGTTTTACCTCAGTAATTTCAAGTAGCTCAGTGATTTCACTTGACCTTTCCCTTTGATGTTAAAATAAAACCTTTTATTATTTTTAAATTTTAAAAGCGTCTCAAGTGCCATTTTCAAGGGTTTATGTTAAAGGGTGGTCCCATCCATTTCCTCAAGTTCCTGGACTGAGCTAATAGCCAAAACATACCTTACTGACAGGGTGGGACAGACAAGGTTTCTTCAAGGGAAGAATAAACACATTACCAGGGCTGCACAGTCAGTGGAAGCAAATAGAAATGGAGGGGAAATCTTGCCTCGAGGGAGGGAAGTGGACGGGGTCTATCATAGCAGACAACTAATTCTTAACAGTAGCCATAAACCAATTTTATGAGTGCTGAAGGCCAACACCATTGGCTCTGCCACTGATTCACTTTTACATGTGGAGAGACAGTCCCAAGTTTCTAATTCCTTCCTCCCTAGTGTGGACAGCACTGATAAAATTCTCTCCTGAAGGAGTTCAGCTGTGACCCTGGCAAAGATTCCACTGCCATTGCAGCCACTTAAAAGAAGGTAATCCAAAGTGTGACATTGAGTGGATGCCAAAGCAGTTTAAGAGATCTGTTTTTCCTTGAAGACTTGTGCTCTTTCAGAGAAAACTTTGTGCTCCCAGAAAATAACTTTGCTTTAAGAACAACCTTACAAAAATTTGGTTTAGCCTGGTAAAATAGTAAGTTTTTATATGTTTTATTTAGTAGTAGATGCATATCACAGAACCGTTGTGACTATGCAAGTGCAGTAATCTAACACCTACAGTAATTAACCTGGGAGCCTACCAGCAACTAACACCAAAGACTGACAAGACAGGGTCTTAAGTTCTTGACCTGGAAAATCTGCTTTTCTCTTCCTTCAATTGTTAAAACTTTTTTGTAACACCTAGCTCAACAAAGAGTTCTGATCATCTCTGAAGCTGCACAATGTTTTGTGGCACTTTGCTTGGTGCTAATAAAAGGGCATTACTTGGATTATGAAATCTGTAGTCAGCCACTGACAGTATAATGAAATATTATCTACACGATATAATTCAAAAACACACTACATGTGACCTGAAAAGTAATGTTCTTTTAGGACAGGTTCTTGTATTGGTTACTGCTACTTTTTGCTTCTAAACACAGGGTCAGAAAAATAATGAATTATGCAAAGAATACTTATCTCTAAATGGTGGTCACACTGTCCGTGATGCATAATTTCTTTGTTCACACTTGTTCATTCTAGGTCTTTTAAGGCTGAACCAGAAGTGTCAGACACCTTTGCAAATAATTCTATTCACCCCACTAAATCCACTCTGCCTTTTCAAGTAGGCTTTGTACTTTAAAAGACTTGAGAGTGCACTGATACCCTATTCTATGGCAACTTGAATCTAGTATCAGTTCTTTTGTTTAATCTAATTAGGTTTGTAAAATAAGGAGCTTTTGGAACAGTTTGCTCATTTCTAGAGAACTAGGCTCCATTGGCGTAGGAGGAATACTGGTCTTTTAGGAGAACCAACATTTGACAATGTAATCTATGTGTAGATTTTACAGACTGATTGCTTTCTTTTAAACCAACATATACTAAACTTTGCTGAAATATGATTTTTGGAAGCACTACTCAAGAATTCTACAAAGCCAAACGAATAATGCTCAGGTTAGTTATTTTGAGCCAGCTAGCTCAATGGATGCACAAACCGAGGAGGCCTGAGTCTTCTGCATCCCATCAAAGGCCTGCACTACAGCTGGGTATGGAATGGGTTGGCCTATAGGTTTGATCTATGTTAACGACTGCTATTTCCATTTATTAAGAGGTGCGGCTATATAGCTAATAGGCTTTTAGACAACATTAAGTTATATAAAATGCAAAACCAGATCCCCAAATTAAATAACTCTGTAGTCCCAAAATTTACAACAACTAGCAGATTAACAATAAAGCTAGCGTTATAAATGATTCTCATATAAAATAAAAAGCTCTCTTGGTTTGGGGCAAATTATATGCTGCCTATTTGCTTCTTAGGCTGGAGACCTAGATCTAGGAAATGTTCTATCCTGGAGCCTGAACAAATCAGGCTCAGGAAATCAGGTTCTCATCTGAGCTCACCTTTTGACTGATGTGAAATCAAATGAAGTTGGCCTTTATTCAATTGGATGGTGTCAGCTTTCCTTGTGTTGCATCCACCTGCAAAAGGGGTGTGTGCTTTTATACCATAGTCCTCTTTGAAGCAAAAACTGAGACTCTGGAGAGAGGTGATCACAGTTACAACTATGTTTTTACTGCTTTGTCTGACTCAAAAGTCACTTCCAAATTTACAACCACCGACATGCATTTCTGAGTACCAAGAGCGATGGCTGCAATACTAGGTAATAGAATGCTAAGAGCAAAGAAACTTCAATATATCTAGGATTTAAACCTCTTCTGATATCAGTTCCTGAGCCTTTAATACAATTGTACAGCTATGAAAAAGATGCCTACACCAAGTAATGGTTCTCCATACACAACTCCACATACTATTTTGATATATGAGCCTTTATTTATGACTCAGTTCTCAGTGATCTTGATGCTACATGCCTCTAGAAGCAGGTATGCATCTCAACAGTTACAGATAGTGAGTGCCTCAATAATAATAATAATAAGAGATTGGATTTATACCCCACCCTTCACTACCAAGGGAGTCTCAGAGCAGCTTACAAACATCGTTTCCTTCCCCTCTTCACAACAGACACCCTGTGAGGTAGTTGGGGCTGAGAGAGCTCTGACAGAAACTGCTCTTTTTCAAGAACAGCTGTGCCAGAACTACGGCTTGCCCAAGGTCATCCAGCAGGTGCAAGTGGAGGAGTGGGGAATCAAACCCGGTTCTCCCAGATTAGAGTCCACCCACTTAATCACTACACCAAACTGGCTACACCAAAGAGGCCAGAATGTAAGCTCTCCTCGACAATACAGACTCTCAAAAAGAAAACCGTCCATCTGATCTCATTTTCTTCAATTTAATTTGCATGGCTCTCTCTGATTCATCTTGCCAAGTGTGGTATTTTGGTCACTGTAATATGGATGAAGATGACACAGAGTAACCTGGCAAACAAACAAAATGTCTTTTAATTATGTCTGAAGATCATGCTTTGTCCATCCACTGCACAATCCATTTTCTTATTATACACTCATAGAACTGAAGGTTGGAAGATGTTTTTGAGATATTCCTTGCTGTCATACGTACACCCCATAGCTTGGGGAAAGGGAATAGGAGTAAGGGACTGGTGGGAGTTGATGGTGTTTAGTCGATTCATTTACAGTCTGGCCAAAAATTCTGGTGGTTTGGACACAGTTTAGAAGTGTATGAGGGAGAAATTCGTCCATTCACCATTACAACCACATCCCACCCATGCCCATCCTGCAAACTGACACCATCACTAGTGAGGTAACCAAGTTTGCCAAAGGCATCAAATTTTTCCAAATGATAAAACCCCATACAGGTTGAAGGGCTTCAGAAGTTTCTCTCAGAACTGGGTGACTGGGCACCAAGTAGCGTGTGACATTCAATGAAAGAATGTGCAAAAATATGCACATTGGGGCAGAAAAACCTTGTCTTCACATACATGAATATCAGTGGGACCTGAATTGGCAACGATAATCCAAGAAAGAGATTTTGGGTTCATAGTGGTAGCTTGCTGATAACAGATTAGTACAACCTGGTGTACAAAAGAAGTAATGAATACAAATTCCATCCTAGGGAATTAGTGGAGAAATAAATGTAATTGTCAATACTGTAGTGTTTCTATGGTGCAGCTACTTACAAAATACGGTGTACAGTTCAATTTGCTTTTTCTTGAAACGGCTTGTATAGTGATAGAAAAGGTACACAGAAGTACACCCAAAATGACCCAAAAGTGTTAGAGTACCTTCTGTACAAGGAGATGCTAAAGCATTTTAGGGCTTCTTAATTAAGAAAAACAACTAAGAAAAAGAATGGTAGATGTTTATAAAATTATGAAAGGTATGGAAAGATAACATTCTATCATAATACTAAAATTTGGAGACACTTTGTGAAATTGATTTAACAGTAGTGGTGATGAGTACACTAGGTAAATCCTTGCAATAGAGGTCAGCAGCATCTCTGTAATGCAGTATGTTCTGTGTAACAACCGGCCTGCCATGTGCTCCCAGGTAATGGCGCCCGCTGAATGGCCAGAGCACATGCTCAGGCAGAGAGGGGAGCTTGAATCTGGAGGAACAATAGACGTCCAGATTCAAAGCCTCCACCAATGTGGGACCTAGGTTCTCCCTGGGGAGCCAATGCGGCCAAAGGCTCCTCCAGGGAACCTATGACAAACATGTGCATATGTTAAGCCCCTATCAGGTCTTTTGGGTGTGGCCGGAGGTGTGGCTCCGGCCAGCATATAATGAGAGCCCTGGAAGCATGCTTGTTCTGACCATCTACTGGGCATGCTGAATCACTCAATAAAGCCTTCATGATTTCACTGTTCCTGGTCTCCCGAGTCCAGTACTCTTCAATCTCCAAGATCAAGTGCTGGAGACAAATAACAGGAGAGCCATTTTGCCTTTCAGGCTTCCTTGTAAGATTCACAGAGGCACCTGTCTTGCTGCTGTTAGAAACAGAATGATGAACAAGATAAACCTTTGATTTGATCCAGCAAGGCTCTTCTTAGGTTTAAATAGAATACAGAGAGACCTGTGGTGCTGGAAAGAGATGAAAGTGGGAGCAGGTAGGAGGTGGGGGCACAGAGACAGGAAAAACTATGCACTAAGGGGTGCAGAGAAAGAGGGTAGAAACATCTATGAGAAGGAATTAAAATAAAATTGTGGATTAAAGCAGTAGCAATGCCTTTCACCATGTAACTCATGGTAATTCTGAATTAAGAAAATCACAGACAGACTTTTGAGTAATTTGTATTTTATACCCATTGCAACAGAAGGAAAAGTAGTCCATCATTTAATGTCACATTTTAAAGCTGTGCATAGTTTATTCCATACTTGTAGCACCTATCCCATATAGTGTAGCATAGCTGACACCTTATACACTTGATCAACAATAAACATGGAGTAGGTGCACCATCAGACAATCACTGATTTATTCAAAATAGATTCCAAACTTGCCTGGAAAACATATCATCACATCTGCTCAGAAGTAACAGCACCACTCCCATATAAATACCAGCTGCAACAATATTAAATCTTTAGAATAGATATGTTATTGTAACTTTATAATGGCCACTTTGTATTTAATTATGTGTGCACAATGATTGTCCTACAACTTCAGTTTGAGATGGTTATTGTAGTTCAGGAACAGTAAAACATGTGTGAGGTTTTGGGTCAGCTTGGCATATCAGCATACCAGCACAACACTGCCATTTGCAATGTTGTGCTGGAGCAGGATGTGTACCATACCCACCATTTTATTGGTCATCAACACCAGCAAAAGTCATGTCTGAGTCATTTTGGATCACACTTATTCATCTGCATCTAGTAGAACATGCTTGGAGACAAAAACTGGAATGTGGCATCACATTTGAAGGATTAAACCCTTTCTACATACATTTTAAACTCATGTTTTCTGAATGTGACAGGTAATTTATTTTACCTTTCTATTTAGGGTTGCCAGCTCCAGGTTGGGAAATACCTGGAGATTTTGGGGGTGGAGCCTGAGAAGGGAGGGGTTTGGGGAGGGGAGGGACTTTATGACATTATACCTCATTGGAGTCCACCTTCTAAAGTGGCAGTTTTCTCCAGCTGAACTGATCTATGTTGCCTGGAGATCAGTTGTAATCCCAGGAGATCTCCAGGCACCACCTGGAGGTTGGCAACTGTATTTCTGTTAAACATCACAATACATGTATGGCTTACTGAGCAACACAGAATCTCTTTCTCTGGCCCAACCAGTGCACGTGCAAGGTTGTGGTCACACATGCCAGAAAAAATGGGGGGGGGGGGGAAGCAAGGCTATTTCCTCTGGAGGAATTTGACCTGCAGTTGCATGATCACACCTCCCTTTGAAGCTGTGGGTGCAGTCCATCAGTGTGTGATCAGACACAACTGCGGGTGAGTCGGGGGGGGGGGTTGTCCCATTTTCCCCCATGTGCTTAAACGAGGGATCGATGAATCGCACCTCTGCACCAAGGGCTCCCTATGGAGTTTGCAATTATGTGCATACTGCAAAGGGGGGGGGGACAATGACACTGAGTTGGGTTGGCCTGATCAGACCATCCTGATGACATGAGAGCGTTCTGGAGCGATCAGACACAGAAAAGTCCATCCGTGGCCCATCATAACCCATTTACTACCAGACTTTCCCCAGTGTCTTTTAACTCTGCTTTTGCGGCAGAACAGGCTGCCAACAGCTGTGGGTGTCAGAATCTGCTAATTCAGACACCATAGTAATCATGCCTGTACCCTTTATGTTACCCTATGTTTTATTCTGTGCTTGTAACTGCCATGTTCTACTGTTCTACTGCTTGACCAGGCCTGGAGTGTGTAGCAAATGAAGCGGGAGGGTGACATCTGTAATGTATGAGAACAAGGAGGCCTCTCACATCCCTGCCTCCGCATTCCAGCTGCCCCGGCTGAGACTTCAAGGGAGGATACCTCTCATCTCTTATCACATGCAAAAGCCTTGAGGCCACTGATTGTTATGTGAACTGGTAACATCTGAGGGGTCTGGTTGGGGAAAGGAAATTTACAGCTTGACACCTCACTTTCTTTCCTGTGAGAACCAAACGGTCAGAACTCCTCTTTGCCCGCCAATTTTCCCCTATAGTGATTGGCTACCTATGGGTAATTCAAACTCCTTGGAATGGTATAATAGACCTGCTTGTATTATCTGTCTCATCTCTGACAATAATCCGAGAAGCTGTACTAATGTAGAGATTGGAAATAAAGAACTTTGGTTAACCAACCAAGATCTGATCCTTGACTACTTTGAGCAGAACTCTCACAGATTGTCAGAGATCTGTGACTGGGACTTAGCCGTTCCTGACCATGTCAGACGACGACACGGTCCCCATCCCTACTACCCCCGAAGATACCCCCACCACCCCGGTGGACCAGGGGAACGGTGGTGGAGGCAGCGGAGGGGAGCCCGAAGTACCGGTGACTACAATTCAGGGGGCTCACTACATCCCGCGCCTACCTCCTCTTCAGAGCGTGACCCCGAAGTACGCCTGGAGCCAGTTCGGTCGTGGGACCGTGGATTCTTGGGTGCACGACCGGAAAGGGGCACGGGTTTCGTTCCCTGGCGATCAACTCGATCGAGGGAGGCCGCGCTACCTGGGAGAAGACTGCGAGCAGATCTACGGAGGAGATCCGCGTCGCCCGCCCATGGAAGGAGAGAGGACCGGCCCGTATGGGCCCGATCCGTATCGGGGAGACCAGATGCCATCCCTAGACCGGATGATGGGAGATTTATGGCTCCAACTCACCGCCGAACTACGAGAATTGGCCCTCGATCTCCAGTACCAATTTCGAGACGCTATGAGGGTCATGCAAGAGGCTCTTCCAGCCCCCGCAACGGGAGTCCAGCAGCCGCCGGCGGCTCCCGGAGGAGTTCCAGCTCAACCACAGGTGCCCGTGCAGCCGAGGCCGCCGCCACCGCCGGCTCCACCAGTCGTCCCTCCACAGGTGCCCGGTCCTGCCCCGGCGCCGGCCCCGGTGCCGGCAGGGCCGATCATTCGCCCGGCCCCCTCCGACCCTCTGATGGCTACTTTCGATGGGGACCCCGAGAAGCTGCGTTTCTTCCTGTTGGAGATCGAGCGGTTCCTGGACAGCTGGGGCCACCTCTACCCCACCGAGAGGGAGCGGATTGGCTACATAGGGTCCAAGCTGAAAGACACCGCCAGCGATTGGTATGTGAGCCTGCACGATGCCCCCGGTCCTGAGTTACGCTTGCTGAACAACTTCATGTGGGCCCTCCGACATCAATACGAAGACCCCCTGGGGGAAGAAAAGGCCCGGAACCAACTGCGGAAGCTATTCCAGGGGAGGTCCACGGTGAGGGACTACACCGATAAGTTCCGGCGCATCGCTGCCAAGATTCATGGCTGGCCCGAGGAACTTTTCATGGAAAAGTACCGAGAGGGTCTCAATCCTGAAATCTATGAAACCGTCCTACTGGGGGGTCGCCCGGGGACGTTGGCCACCTGGATGCGGGCGGTGACAGACGTGGAGGAACGATTCACCCTCATCAAGATGGGGACGTCGGCTACGGCGGCCAGCAAAGTCGTGCCGAGAGCGAAGCCGAAGCCCAGTGTGCAAGACATCAGAGATGCCCGTTTCCGACAAGGGTTGTGCATGAAATGCGGGGAGAGTGGCCACTTCACCTCAGCGTGCCCAAGGGGGGGAGGAAAGGGACCGAAGACCTCTACACCGGTGGCGGGGAGCACTCCTAGCAGAGGAAAGATCCCACTCAAGCCCCGGGCACTGCAACTGGAAGGATCCACGAGCGAACAAGGGGAGCTGGAGCTGATGGAAACGCAGATGTCGGGAAACTCCAACGGCCTGCAGTGAGCGGCGCAGAACTGCAGGTCCCCAGCCAAGAAGCGCCATCTCCGGTGAGCATCCCTGGCCCCCTGTTATATATGGTAGTGACTGTAATGACCCCGGGATCGGGCACGCACATGAGGGTCCGCGCCCTAATTGACTCTGGGTGTGCTCGGGACTTAATTAGCCCTTTAGTGGTGGAAGGGTTGGGACCAAAAGTCACCCCGCTGGCCGAGCCCCTAAAATTCATGCAAATGGATGGGTCGGAAATGAAAGAAGAGTGTGTAGCTGAAACTGAGGGCCTGATTGTGGGAACCGGGGAGCATTGGGAGAAGCGAGCTTTTGTCATCACCCCAAATGCCCAGTTCCCCATGGTGCTGGGAAGCCCCTGGCTGAGTTTGCACGACCCCTACATCACATGGAGTGAAGGGAAAATCTCCTGGGTGGACGACCGGTGCCTGACGCACAAATGGGACTCTGAGTAGGGACCGGAACCACCAAACTCTCCTCCCCGACCGGCTGCCCTTGCCCTCGCCCCCTCCACGGTCCCCCGGGAGTATAGAGACCTGATGGAGGTTTTCAGTGAGACCGAGGCGGATGAGCTACCCCCCCCACAGACTGTCAGACTGTGCCATAGAGCTGCTCCCGGGCGAGAAACTCCCCAAAGGAAAACTTTACTCCATGAGCCCCTTAGAGCGGGAGGAGCTACGAAAGTTTCTAGACAAGAATTTGGAGCGAGGCTTCATCCGCCCAGCGAAATCCCCCTTCCGTGCACAAGCGCCGCCCCCGTTTTGTTCCGGAAAAAGAAAGACGGGGGGCTGCGCTTGTGCACGGACTACAGGGGACTAAATGCGGTCTCCACTTCTAACGCCTACCCCCTCCCATTAATAAAAGACTTATTGACTGAAGCAGCCAAGGGAAAAATATTCACCAAGCTCGATCTCCGGGATGCTTATTTCCGGGTGCGCATAAGGGAGGGGGACGAGTTCAAGACTGCATTCAACACTCCATTGGGACAGTTTGAATACCTGGTGATGCCATTCGGCTTAAGTGGCGCTCCTGGGGTCTTTATGAGTTTGATAAATGAAGTGTTTCACAAGCATTTATTCAAGGGGGTGTTATGTTACATAGATGATATCTTGATTTACCCTGCTGATAAGAAAGAGCATGTGAAATTAGTACGGGAGGTCCTTTCCACCTTGCTGAAAAACCAACTGTATGTTAAGTTGTCAAAGTGCGAGTTCCACCGTGAGTCAGTAGACTTCCTGGGGTATCGCATTTCCCAGAGGGGATTAGAAATGGACCCAGCAAAAGTGGAGGCGGTGGTCCAGTGGGAAGCTCCGCGAACAAGAAAACAATTGCAGAGCCTATTAGGATTTTGTAACTTTTATCGAACTTTCATCAAAGACTTTGCAACAGTTACCCTCCCCCTGACGGATTTGCTGAAAACCAAGGGAAGGGGTTCGGAAGCCGGGAAACCTGGGGAGAGAATCGCCTGGAATGGGGAGTGCCAAAGAGCATTTGAGACCCTAAAAATCCTTTTTACTTCTGAACCCATCTTAGCCCATCCAGACGAAACCAAAGAGTTCATAATTCATGTAGACGCTTCCGATGTGGCAATGGGGGGGGCTGTTCTACAACAAGGGCCGGATGGGAAGCTACACCCCCTAGCCTACATTTCCAAAAAATTTAATGACACGGAAAGAAACTGGTCAGTGTGGGACAAGGAAGCCGCGGCTATCCGGCTAGCTCTCACTACGTGGCGGCATTGGCTAGAGGGGGCGCAAACCCCGTTTGAAATTTGGACCGATCATAAAAACCTAGAAGCGCTGCGCACGCAGAGATCACTAAATGCGAAGCAGCTTCGGTGGGCTGATTTCTTTTCGAAATTTAATTTTGTGTTAAAACACTTCCCCGGGAAGGCCAACTCTTTAGCTGACGCACTCTCCCGGTTGCCCCAACACGAGAGCGTGAAAGAAGAGGTGTTCGACTCCATGTTCTCCCCCCAGCAGCTGGGAGGGGCAGTCACTACTAGAAGTCAGCACAAACGAACTCCAGTAGACACTGAGGCGTGCGATTGGGGGGGGGAGTATTCTCCCGAGGAAGTCGAGGAACTGGAAACACTAGCTGAATGTTCGAGGAGGGAAAACCAGTGTTGGTACCATGGGGACAAATTGGTGGTGCCTCAAAGCAAGCGTAAGGATGTTTTACTAGCGTGCCATTCTTCCAAACTGGCTGGGCACTTTGGGTTTCTAAAGACGCTTAACTTAATTCAACGTCAGTTTTGGTGGCCGCGCATGCGCCGGGATGTTTCCGATTTCGTCTCGGCCTGCCAAACTTGCTTAATGTGCAAAAAGAGGGGGGGTAAGGTTCCGGGACTCTTGCATCCTTTGCCTACCCCTTCCCGCCCTTGGGAGGCGATAGCTATGGACTTCATTACTAATCTGCCACCCTCGAAAGGGAAAACTGTCATTTGGGTGGTGGTGGACACATTTTCAAAGCAAGCCCATTTCACCCCCTTCAAGCAGCTACCCACAGCCAAGGGAATGGCTAAAGCTTTTTTCAACCAGGTGATTAAATTACACGCTTTTCCTAAGAGGGTGGTATCCGACAGGGGCAGTCAATTCATTGCCAACTTTTGGCGGGAGCTCCTAAAACTGATGGACATAGAACCGGCACTAAGCTCGGGTTACCACCCAGAAACCGATGGACAGTCCGAGCGAACTAATCAAATCCTGGAACAGTTCTTAAGGTGCTACACCAACTACCACCAAGACAATTGGGTGGATTTATTGCCGTTTGCAGAATACAGCTATAACAACGCAGTGCATTCTTCCACGGGCGTCTCCCCCTTCATGGCCGTGGGAGGTTTTGAAGGAAAACCGTTGCCCACCATTGAGAATGCGCCCAATGCCCCCCCAACGGATTTCAGGAGTTGGTGGGCGACATTACAAGACTCATGGCTACTAATAGCCAAAGCACTGGACCAAGCGAAAGAGGACTACAAAAAATATGCGGATTGGGGCCGAGCGGTGGGCTGGGATCTCCAGCCTGGGGACTCTGTCTATCTTTCCACAAAAAATATACATGGCTTGCAACCCAGTCGAAAACTGGGATGGAAATATGTGGGGCCCTACAAAGTGTTGCGAAAAATTTCAGATGTGTCTTTTGAATTAGAGCTGCCTAAATCACTGAGTTCTGTGCATCCTGTTTTTCATTTCAGCTTGCTGAAGAAAGATCCTGGGCCGAATGCATGGCATCCAGTTCCTCCAGTTCCTCCTCCACTGATGAAGGAGGGGGCCCCTCATTTCGAGATAACTGAGATTCTTGATTCTAAGATGCGTAGGGGCCGATTGTATTATTTAGTTAGATGGCTTGATTTCGGTCCTGAACACAATGAATGGATTCGTTCTGAAAATGTGCATGCTCCCAAACTAGTTAGAATTTTTCATAAAATGTTTCCTGATAAGCCCAGGTGAAGGTAATTATGAGGAGGCCAGTGTGTCAGAATCTGCTAATTCAGACATCATAGTAATCATGCCTGTACCCTTTATGTTACCCTATGTTTTATTCTGTGCTTGTAACTGCCATGTTCTACTGTTCTACTGCTTGACCAGGCCTGGAGTGTGTAGCAAATGAGGCGGGAGGGTGACATCTGTAATGTATGAGAACAAGGAGGCCTCTCACATCCCTGCCTCCGCATTCCAGCTGCCCCGGCTGAGACTTCAAGGGAGGATACCTCTCATCTCTTATCACATGCAAAAGCCTTGAGGCCATTGATTGTTATGTGAACTGGTAATATCTGAGGGGTCTGGTTGGGGAAAGGAAATTTACAGCTTGACACCTCACTTTCTTTCCTGTGAGAACCAAACGGTCAGAACTCCTCTTTGCCCGCCAATTTTCCCCTATAGTGATTGGCTACCTATGGGTAATTCAAACTCCTTGGAATGGTATAATAGACCTGCTTGTATTATCTGTCTCATCTCTGACAATAATCTGAGAAGCTGTACTAATGTAGAGATTGGAAATAAAGAACTTTGGTTAACCAACCAAGATCTGATCCTTGACTACTTTGAGCAGAACTCTCACAGTGGGGCGCTTCCCAGATGATGTTGTCTGACTGCGCCCTTTACATCCGTCTGGCATTCGTGCCTATTTTGTGTCTAATTGTGTGTATGATCGCAGCCCTTGTGTTTCTTTTAGCTGCTTCAAGGACACATTTGTTTCATCTGTGTACCAATGCTCCAAGACAAGGCAGATGTCCCTAAGAAAACAACAGTATGATTCAAGAAATAAGGCAACTAATGGCAACAATGAGCAAGCATGTGTAATTCCAAGCTTTATATAAGGATGGAAGTGTAGCAAAGAACAGAATAAAGGAAAGCATACAATTGTGTTGAGGCTTGCTACAACTGTTAATACCAGTGAAACCTAAGGATCATTTGTTTTTCTAGTTTTTGGGAGAAAATGGTCCAGAACTATCCCAGATGGAGCTCAGCATATAATTAAATACAAATTCAAAAACAGAAAATATGTTAATGGTATTTAGATTACATACTGAGAAAAGAAATGTAGATGATTTACTACGCGGCACTAAGAATGTTATTTGTGGGCTTAATTATCCATAGCATCAACATTTAACAGAGCAGTCTTCCTAGTGATGGGTCGCACCTAAGTTATCATTATATTTTGCATGGTCTTAGACCCATGCAAGATTACTGGTAACTAAAGGCAGCAAACCTCTGCTATAGCAGTGCTAGGACACAGCACCAAGGGAAGGCTTAGCCTCTATGCTGTTTGTTGGTCCTCCAGGGCAACTAGCTGGCCACTGTGTGAAACATGTTGCTGAACTAGATGGACTCCGCAGGGCTCTTATACTCTTATGCAAGATTCTGTACTCTCCTTTAGTTTTTTTGTGATCAGAAGTATATATTTTTGTGATCAGATCATATTGTCAGCAATATGAACTGCTCTATGTCCAACTTGGTGCTGTCTTGACAAAAGTACATAAATTATTCATACAAGAAATTAACACTTAGCAGAAAATCAGATGGAGTCCCAGGGCAAAAGCTAGCTCTGTGTCAGGGTGAGAAAAACAACAACAAAGAATCAACGTAGTATATATAGTTCATGTAAGACATAATGACCTGTTCAACAGTAAAGCTGTCTCTACTTTTCAGAGTGGCCTAGGCTGGTTAGGCAAGTTTACTATTGCTTCATGAATTATATATCAATATAATTATGGAAAGGTTCATGAGATCCTGAGGTTACACTACCAAGCCATCACTTACCACAGCGGTTCCTAGAGCTACCCTTTGTCAGTTCCAAAACTCTATTGTAAGAACTTCCTAGGTGTAGATGCGGCATTATTTTTTTCTCTTATTTTTTTTCCCTGGGATGCTGCCCCCCCCCCCCAATAATCCTCCCACTGGTTGCCAGGCAACACTATCTGAGGCTGAGCTTCCAGTGATAGGCAGGAGGACCACTGGCATCTACAGCAGGCCTTTTCTGCATCTGCCTTCCTCACCATCCTCCTTTACCTCCTCCCAAGGATTTAATAGTGGCTGCCAAGGCACATACATTTACAAATTACCTGGTAAGCAGGCAGCTATTCTGTACACATTAAAAATATAGACACAAGCTTTAATATACACACAGTCCAAAATTTGAAATCAGAATTCAGGTCAACGAAACCTCCAGTTTACATGGCAAATTTAATCTTATCTCCAATTTAAAGAGGTGCTACATTTTCACAAATAATTATTTTTCATGGCTTTTCCCCCCCATGTGCAATAACATTATGTCCAAACAACTTAATATAGGCAGCTAAATACAATTTTGTATTCATTTCACAACTTTTAGAAACAGCACAATAAAAACTGAACTGGATAGTTTCGTTATGGTATCTATTCATAAGGGGCCGAGGACAGACTGGCAATCTGAAGCGGGGCAGGCACGCTTCGCAAACGGAGGAAAGGAGCACGTTCAGACATGCGCATCTGCCCATCGGCTCCGTTGCGTACTTACCCGTCTCCCAGCCGCTTTCCTTCCGCTTTACCCGGACACCGGTTTTTCCCGGTGTTCAGGGGCCTTCCTCCGCATGCCTCCCGCTTCCAAACAGTGTGAACTGGAAGAAGCGGGAGGCATCCGGAGGAAGTGTGAACGCACCGGCAAAAAGTTTTGCGCATGTGCGCATATGCGATAAACATCAAAGGAAAACCAAAAAAAAGTGCAGCGGCACGCACGAGCCGCGCGCGGGCTATGCGGCAGTCTGAACTCTCCGTGGCAGTCTGAATGCTCCGTATCGCCGCTGATCCGCATTGCTCTGGCCAGTGTGAACGGCCAGCTCCGTGGGTTTTTCCCCCCGCTCCAGTTCCCTCCGCTTTGCCTCCGCTTCAGATTGCCAGTCTCTCCTCAGCCAGGGATGCTTGCTGACATTTTTATTCCCGACTAGCTGTTATTTCCAAATGAACCCAAGGGAATTTCCCATAAATTGAATTGTGTAAATAATACTAAGGACCATGTTTAAACGATTTATGAAATTATCTGCCAAAGCACTATGCAAAATAATGATTTGGGTTTGCAGGGCTACTGGCTACTAACCATCGAGAACCTGTTCCTTTGCTATCAGCCCTTCATGTTTAATAGTTTCTTCTTTTCATAGGACTACACTGAAAGGAAAAGTCACACTTAAAGAGAGATCTATCTCAGAAAGCTATTAAGCCAGCTAAGTAAGGGAAAGAAGAACATGCAGATAAACAGGCAATGCAGTAAGATATCCACAAGGATGTGCACATTTGTATGGGCCATGAATGGTATGGAAAACTAAAGCTCCATAGGTAAGCAGATATGTGATCCTATGATTCAGGGATTCCAATTAAACATACCAGTATGCTACAAAACAGAAGCAAAAAAAGTTAACAAAGAAATCCCTTCAAAATTACCTCTTTGTGTACTGAAAAACATTTTTAAAACTTTTTCTTTTTTTGGTTTTGTTGTTTTTGACCCATAATAGTGTATCATCATTTAGAGGTCAACATCAGTAAGGGTCCAAAAGCAAATTGATAAAAGATATGATTACTACTAAATATTTTTGCAGATATTGCTGTTTCTGTCTGAGGCCAAGTACCAAAGAATTGTGAAATTATTCTGTGAAATCACAAGGACATTAGCAACATTCTATCCATGCTGCATGTTATACCATTATTGAAACACCCATCTACTTCAGAAGTAATTTGTGATTCATCATGAGACTCAGCTGTTCAAAGGGGGGAGCCATACATTCCACTTGCTGAGTTCAGTCTTTTTACATGAATCTGAATAGTTCTCTAGATTTTGACTATACGTCAATAGCCCTTTCAAAAGTGTGTGTGTGTGTGTGTATTCACACACAATAGGTATATGCTTTTAGAAAGGACTGTTGCATAAAGTTGCATTAGATTCCTGTTGACCACAATGTGTATTCCAAAGAATATAACTTCAGACCACTCAATCATAACATATCACTTTTAAAAGTAATTTTTAAAAATTCTGGTTTCATATAGAAACAGACCCACAGCTAACAGATACAGAAGACTGGTTCTAAGAGTCATCATTCCATATTCAATAGCCTGTGGACAGAGAACTGTATAGTCGGTTCATTGACTTACAAAGTAACCTGATATTCAAAGGAACCATTCAACTTGTTATACTTTCTGTAAATGGTGGAGGCACTGGGAAAGCAAAGCTACAACTGTGGACTAAAGCAACAGCAGTCTCATTATGCCATGTTCACAGAACAGATAATAACTTATAGCCAAAGAATGGGAAAGAAACACAGCTTTATGTCACCTTTACAGTCTCTTCTTTACAACCTGCTTCACAGGATTTAGAAAAGTCACAAGCATTTCTTGAGTACCTATTGTGTTAGTTTTGCCCTAGGCACATTTTTACATGAGAAGTCAGCAGGGATCTTACAACGTGATTTGTGACCAGTGAACTTACTGAGTTCTTAGTTCAGTCAGGGGGAAATCCTAGGATTGCCTGCACTGACAAATACATACTTAAGATGAGAGCTGTGACAGACTCCAGGGCTCGGAATCAGCCTGCAAGCAAAGACACCTGCAGTCACGTGACTAGCCGTGGTGATGTAATCCTGAAGCAGAGCTCAGGAGGGGGTTCTAATGAAAAAAAAAAAAAACTCTTGACAGTTGGAGTTTGGCAGTTGAGTCTGGCAGTTAGTTTTTGAGTTGGTGGGGGACTGACAAGTCTTGTTGGCACAAATGAGATATCTATAGAGATTTCCATATTAAGGGAAACCGAGAAAAGCCAAACATGAAAACTCAGGAGTCTTAACAAGGAAAATAAGCTCCTAGTGGTTAAATAAGAAATACACATTCCTCTTCCTTAGAAATTATACCCTGCTGGAGAAAGAGCCTGGTTTAGGAGATTTAGTGTGTGCCAGGAGAATTTATTGGACTTTAGTGTATGTCCAAATTCAAACTAAGGCACAACAGAGGTATTTCTCTGTGAAGGCGGAGAGTACCTAAGAATTCCACACAAATACTAGCTGTCTAAAACAGCATAAGGGTTGAGTTTGGAGAGACTGACCAAACTCCAACGAGGCTCTGCCATCGCTCTTCCCTTTCCCCGATTGCATGCATTAATTTCCCACTATTTGCCCCATGCCACATTTTGACTCGCAGCTTCGCCCAATTTCCCGCGTGGCTTTGCGATCCTGTTTTTTGAGCTATGCTGCTCATGTCAAACTACACTTTTCAGATGTTCATATTTGAAAATGTCATAAAATAGAATGATGTTAAGCTGCTATTTACTCCCTGCAGAAGAAGATAAAAATATTTGGAATGTATGTTTGATATCAGCAGCTGTAAAATGTTTGCGGGAGGGAACAATCAGGAGTGTATGTTCTTAGTACGAAGAAAACACCAGCACTTTTTAAAAATTAACAAGAATAGAGATTTAAGTTTTAAAGAAGCTACTGAAGGTACAAGTTTAACAAGAATAGAGATTTAAGTTTTAAAGAAACTACTGAAGGTACAAGTTTATTTGTCATTCTCTCTGCTTCTCAAAAGTCCTATTGTGCTTGTAATAAAAACTATTGCCAGATTAGTTACTGACAGAACCAGTACAAATTTGTTCCATGTTAATTTAGCTTCTGCTGCTTTGGAATTACAAAATACAGATCCTCCAGTGAACTAAGCTTTTCAACAGTGACATGCACCTGGAATAAGGTTCTGCATTTTAAAGCAACTCTTAAGGAAGTAGTTTTGGCTGCCCTGGAATTTCGATGTGGCATTCTTGAGCTGAAAGCCAGCCCAGGCTATCTGGCAAGGTGCCTTGGTTTTGCTAGAATTATTTTTGTTTGTTTGTTCTTTTGGAAATCTGTGACAAGCAGAAGGACATCTGTTCAGCAAGATGGCCCCTATATAGTAATGAAAGGAATACTTTCTTTCAGCAATGCCTATAAAATAGTGAGATAAGCTGAATACTTAAATTTTACTGAATTAGATAAAGAGAGTTACATCTAGAAGATGATTCACATGGCCCTCGAGGTCATGGTGGTCACTTCATCGCTTGCCTGCAGCCAGCTGGTTGGACTATTTCCTGTGCATGGAGTTTAGTTTATTTCATGCCGCTGAAATCCAACCTTTCCAGCCACTCTTGATGGAATGCAAAATGCTCACTACTGTGGGCAGCACCAGCAGCAGTAAACCAGTTGGCCATCAGCAACAACAGCATGGGACCAGACTTCATAGCAATTTCAAGCAGCCGTTGCAAGCCCAAAGCTTGTGTGAACCAGCTCTGAAATAAACTGGATACAAACACAAGGTTTGCGGTCCTAAGGGCAGAGAGACGTGGCTGAAGGGGTAAAAGGGGGACACAGAATTGCACTGAGAAGCAAGTGGAGTGAAACAGGCCACAGCATTATTGACTACAACCAATGGCACATTGGCACAGCACAGGGCATGGATCCAGGTATCGGGCAAGCCACCTGTCAGCTGGTAGAAACCTTCCTCTAACTCTTATGGAGTGCCAATCCAGTGGACTCACATGGGCGCAAGACTCTGCGTGGTTCCCTTGGCACTTGGGAGTGGTGCTGGGCAACAGCTCCCAAGCTGGGCATGCCACTGTAGGGCTTGATCCCCAAGACCCCTTAAGGGATTCTCCACCTGGAGGAGGCAGACATGCAAGTGCAGCCTCTGCTCCAAACAGATTCAGCCCAATGCCTGAAACAGCCAAGAAACAAGAGAAAAAACAACAAGGTAAATAACTGCGCAAAGCAGTACGTAACTGAGGGAGGGAGGGATGTCCAAAGTTGACTGAGTGGCCTGGCCCGCACAGCATGGTTTTAAGTAGGGGAGGAACAGATTAGAATGAATCCTGTACCTTCCAGGTGCCTTCCAGGTTTGCTCCAGCACACACACCCCAAAACACTCTAGGCCGCAAGCAATTGGCTGGTGCACCTAGACAGCTCCCAGCCATAGCAAGGCTCCTGTCTGTTGCCGAGGCTGAAGATAAGGCAGACCTTTTCCCAGCCCTTCATCCTACAGCCGCAAAATGGCCCCAAGTGAGCCTGAGGCCATGATTTTTCAAAGCTCTGTCTTATTTTTGTATATTACTATACTATGTAATATAATACATATTACTATAATAGGGAACTTTTACAAGTGCTCCTGTTTTTACTTCAGACACTAATATGTTAAGAGCTTCTGGATTTTAAGTACATACGTCTGACACTAAATGTAGAACAATGTGTTGTATTTATTTTTAGACAATAGGATTGCTCCCATATCTTTTTTTTCTGCCATCTACTGGGCACAGAACAGAGATTATTGGGTGTGTGTGTGAGGGGTAGGTTGCCATCCCCCCTATGGGGGCAGGAATTCCCCTGATTTCCAGTCCCCCTGATCCACCTGCTGGCCATCCGCCAGTGGGGGGAGCCCCATCCCTAAAGAGCTCCCTGGTGTCCGACGTGCCATAGAGTTTTTGACCAAATGCTAGAGTGTCCCCCTGGTGACGTGCCTAGTGCGATGATGTCACTTCTGGGTGGCATCATCACGGTGCGTGAGCAAAAAGATTCCAGGAAAGAGCCTTTGTCCCCCCACTGGTAGAAGGTAGGGACTTGACAACCCTAGAGGGGAGTATTTGTGAACTTCCTGTATTGTGCAGGGGGGGTTGGACTAGATGACCCTGGGGTTCCTTCCAACTCTATCACTCTATGATTCTATGATCCTGGCATTATAACCAGACCTGAAGAAATGGCTAATCTGTCATTTCACTCTTCACTCTTCATAGGTGGAAGAGATGGGGAGAATGGACACATCATTTGAAGAATAACTGTAGCTGGTTCATTTCATTTTCTCCTGGTTTGATCCCTTCTGGTGAACTGATCTGATTTAGAGGGTTTTACCAGTTTACTCTTAAACCCAGGGGAACAATCTATGAAAAGTTAAGAGTGCTTAAACTCAACTGAAATCAATGTCAGACATTTAACTGTGCACTTCTGTCTCATCGATTTTAATTAGAGATCTTGTGATCTTCACCATGATTGAGTTTGTCAGGTGAACTCACCTCATTTGATGGAAAGCAACTATGGTGATCTGATTCCAGGACTACTTTGCTGGCCCAGGAAACATTGTGGGTGCCTCACAAACTGGTTAGTGGTGGCACAGTTGCTTTCCCCCCCCATACCAGCCATACTATTTGCTTGATCTCTGGACATAATTAACAGAGCAGCCACAAACTGAGAGAGAGGGAGTAGAAAAAAACGGGGATTGAACTCTAGGAAGGGAAGAAAGATGTAGTCTTTGGGCTTCACAGCTACTCCATGAGTCACCAAGGTTTCTGGCAAATTTACTTATTGGGGATGTTCAGGGAATTTGCTTGCAGTATAACCACTGCAATATGGGGGGGGGGGGGGAGAAAAGAGAAAGAAAATATATTCCTCATCCTTCTCCCATTGCTCCCTGGCAAGCCAGTGACTGAGGGCTCCAAGAATCACTCACTTCAGGGGCACATGATAAACTACAAACTACAACAGGGGTGTCAAACATACGGCCTATGGGCTGGATCTGACCCCTGCAGGGCTCCTATCTGGATTATAAACAAGCAAATTTCTGTGCAACAAACAGCTTGTAAGGCAATCTCTTATAACAATTTAATGGTCTCTGTTTTATTCCATTTAAATGCTCTCAGTTTTGTTACAGATACAAGCTTTGTTTCGTGTCTCCTTTTTCATAGGAAACTAGTCCGTCTGCCAAAGGAGCTCACAAAGGTCAATAATCTCAAGGATGTCAAATCTCCTAAACTGACTGTCAAAGCAGCTCACAAGGGTCAGTAATCTCAAGGATAACAAATCTCCAACATTCCTAAGACGGGCAAACATGTATTTCTCAGAAGGGGACGCATCCTCATAACTTGCTGAGTCAAAGTTCGGTAGTTCAGCAGTTTGAGACCCAAGTGCTGCATGATGGAGTGAGCTCCTGTCTCTGGTCCCAGCTCCTGCCAACCTAGCAGTTCGAAAGCAAGAAATTGCAAGTAGATAAATAGGTACCCCTTCGGTGGGAAGGTTAACAGCGTTCCATGCACCTCAGCGTCTAGTCATGCCAGCCACATGACCATGGAAACATCTTTGGACAGCACTGGCTCTTCGGCTTAGAAATGGAGATGAGCATCACATCCCTAGAGTCATATTCGACTGGCTTTCGAGCAAGGGAAACCTTTACCTTTACCTAAATGTAACGAGAGAGTTGAATAAAATACAGGCTTTGAAGGATGCTGTGCTGAAACAGACCCCCAATATAGGAAGAAATCATTTGGGATTTGAGGTGAGGGTTCAGCTGCTGAACCAAAGACCCCTCCCCAAAAGGGAAAGCCTTTCTACTGTAAAGTGATGCCCTGTAGTGGGGAGGTTATCTGCTGAAATGGACCCCCCAAATGGGAAGTCAGTCCTCAGTGTTAAAGCAGCTATGGGGAAAATACAACTCCCATGCTCTTTTACTCTGTCAAACCTGTGCATGTACACTGTTGTGCTAGATGTTGATGTGAGCTGCCTGTCAGACTCTGACAAAAGGCTTAGAAATCACATGATTCAAACAGTGATCCATCTGGGGGTTATCTGTAACTGCCAAATATGACATAAGCCAAACCTGCAGGGCTCTAACAACCCTGAGTTCAATGAGACTCAAGAATACTTAATTTTTTCTGAAGTGTAGTCAGTATTAATTCTATGTGACCTGGCCACGTGAAGAGAAAAGTCTCCGCCTTGGTGATATTTATTATCTGGCAGTGCCACTTCATTTCAAGTGGGCAAATGCAGCTACTTACCTTAGGGATCCATGATACTTAACAGTCTTGGCTTTACTCTTGTAATATTTCAGAGCCTATAACTAGGGCTTTTCATTTCTAACAATGAAAAAAAATAAATGACAAATTAGAGTTTATTATGACGTTCTGTGAGAACAAATAATTGGCTATGTGTGATGGATGGAGGGCTTCTAGTTCCATCATCCATGAGTCACAGCCAATCCCTGATTCCCTGCTGTGTACTGAAATCTCTACAGTTTTCAACCATTAGGAGGCTGTGGATTTGGGAGCAAGGGGGGGATGAGTAGAAAGGTGAGTGAAAAAAACAGAACAATAATGGCAAAATTCCTCAGATAGGACTCCGGTAGAGCTAGGTGATTAGGTCTCAAGAGCCTACAGAGGGGCAGGATTAGGTTAGGTATCCTGTGCCGGGCAGGTTAGGTTACCTCAGAGAAACAGTGACTTTTAAGGGGATTGAGGAGAAACTCCTGAAAGACAAGCTAACACTATTTAGGGTTTAGTGAGCCATTCCCAGGGGTCATTTCAAGCAGGAGCTCGGGGCAGCGCAGCTCCGGGAGCTGGTGCCAGCCCCCTCCCCCCCACAGGGGAATGCCTGCTTGTGTCATGGCTGCAGCAAAATGACCCCATCCCCGGAAAAGTCCTTGTTCCTCCGACCAGCCTTCTGAAGGCTTCAGCCACCACTGAAGCTATCCTCCCAGAATAGTGGTATTTCTGAGGCTTAGATTAGTAGCTGTCCCCTCTCTGCCAGCTCCTTCCTTCCTTCCTTCCTTCCTTCCGACATACTTCTGGTGATGTCAGGTGGTGTAGCATATGCAAATAAGTTATGCTAATGAGTTATGCTAATGAGCTCCTGCACCTCTTTTTCTACAAAATGACCCCCGGCCATTCCAAGTAAAATTCATCCACCTCTCTCTCCAACAGAAAAAGCCTGTCGTTTCTGTAACCCTGAGTGTGTGTTACTGTAACCCTTCTAAAGTAGACCTTCAGCTCCCCTTAGCTGTCAGTAGTTACTGGTACACCCCTTTACCTGCCCACCTAATCACTCTTTAAAATACAATAAATTTATTCTTCTGCTCTTGAAAGAAAGTGTTGGTGTAGATCACTCCAGGAAAGGGAGGGGGAAAGGGAACATAAGAAATTACCTAATATTCTTATGCTCCCCACTCCCATGTCCCATCTGTAACTGCAGCATGTTATCCACCATGGTTATTTTCCTATTTAGCCTTACTGAACCCCTACAAACGGACCAGTGGATACTCACCGTGAGGGGTCCTTCTCCTCTGAGATAAGGAGGACATCTTGATGGGTGTTTCCCACCCTATCTGTAGGGAGGCAGGAACTAATTCTTCACTTCCTGTCCTCTGGTGGGATACGCCCCTTCAAGTCAGTTCGGGGACTCCCAGAAGCAGTAGTCAGCTGTAAACCAAAGGCTAACCATAACTAGAAAAATATGAACATAATTAGTCTGAACAGTAAACAGATAATGTGGCTTGAACAAGACAGGAAGGAAGATAAACTCAGAATATAGAAAAGGAAGATGATGAATCTTGGGAGGGCGAAGATGTCCTCCTTATCTCAGAGGAGAAGGACCCCTCACGGTGAGTATCCACTGGTCCGTTCTCCCTCTGAGAGGAGGACATCTTGATGGGACCTCCCATAGCAGTGTCCCTTTAACTGGGTGGGACATCGTCTTCAGATATGAGAGCTTGCTGCAGGACCCTCCGGCCAAGGGCTGCATTGGTCGAGTTGTAGAAGTCGGTCTTATAATGCCTGACAAAGGTAGAAATGGAAGACATGTGGCTGTCCAACAGGTTACTTCCACCGAGGCTCGGTTGGTGAAGGCTGTGGAAGTCGCTGCACTTCTGATGGAGTGGGCCGTGATACCCGGAGGAGGGGTATCTTGAGGGCCCTATAGGCTTCTGCTATACATCTTTTGAGAGTGGCACTGATGGATGCTGTGGACATTTGTTGCCCTTGTTGGGGGGTGAGACTGAGATGAATAATGATTCCGTCTTCCAGAAGGAGCTGGTGCGATGTAGAAGGCTTTAAGTGAACATCTGACGTCCAGACAGTGGCACAACTTTTCCTTTGGGTGGGTAGGGTTCGGGAAGAAGGATGGTAGGCAGATCTCCTGTGAGCGGTGAAATCTTGAGTTGACCTTCGGGCAGAAGGAAGGGCCAATAGTGAGGACTACTCTGTCCTTATGGAAGGTGCAAAGAGTCGGTTTGGCAGAGAGGGCCCCAAGCTCGGAGACTCTTCTGGTGGAGGTGACAGCTACCAGGAATAGGGTTTTCATTCTCAGCCACATCAGAGGAATCTCTTGGTCTGGCTCGAAGGCTGGTTGGGCTACTGCAGAGAGAACCAGGTTAAGTTTCCATGTGGGGAACCGGTGGGGAACCGGTGGGTCCTTAAGTGATGCACCCTTCAGAAAAACGGTGGATGTGAGGGTGTCTGGACAGGGTCCAGCCTTCTACTCTGGGAACTACGGTTACCAAGACAGCTACCTGACAGCGGAGAGTGGATGCCTTCAGACCCGAGTCGTGACCGCCCTGAAGGAAGGACAGAACACTGGACAAGTGTGGGTGTAACGGGCTGAGCTTCTTTCTCCTGGACCAGCGAACGAAGGCCTGCCAGGTGGCATTGTAGATCCTCTTGGTGGAAGGGTGCCGAGAGGCTAGCATGGTGTCTGTTACTGGTCTGGAGTAGCCTAAGCTGAGCAAGTTTTGCCGTTCAACTTCCAGGCGATCAAACGGAGCCATGCAGGATCTGGGTGCCAGATGGGGCCCTGGGTCAGCATGTCTGGGGATACTGGGAGTGTAACGGGGCAGTTGCCATGCTCTGGAGTTCCAAGAACCAAGGTCTTCTTGGCCAATACAGGGCTACCACTATGATCTCCATTTGTTGTTCTCTGATTTTTCTGAGGAGCTTTGGTAAAACCGGAGTCAGAGGGTAAGCATACATGAGACTCTTGGGCCATTGGGAGACCAGGGCGTCCGTCTCTTCTGCTGCTTGATGGTAGTATCAAGAATCTGGCAACCCTGTGGTTGACTGGAGATGTGAATAGGTCCACCACTGGACGTCTGAAGTGAGATGTTATGAGGTTGAATAGGTCCTCTCTGAGGGACTATTCCCCTTCCTGTAGTGTCTGACAGCTGAGCCAGTCCGCTCTGGTATTCAGCGAGCCCTTGATGTGTTCCGCTCTGATAGATAGTATGTTGCGTTCTGCCTAGGACAGGAGCTTCAGAGCTTCTCGATGAAGTTCTGAGGATCTGGAGCCTCCTTGGGTATTGATGTATGCCTTCGCCACTATGTTGTCTGTCCTGATGAGGGCGTGATGACCGGCGATTTGTTCCCTGGAGTGGAGGAGGGCTAGGCGGATGGCCCGAAGCTCTAACAGGATGATGGGCGGAAGTTGTTCTTCCTTGGACCATAATCCCTGTGCAGGGAGGTGGAGGAAGACTGCGCCCCATCCCAGGAGGCTGGCATCCTTGACAATCTGCTTCCAGTCTTGACATAGAAGCTGTTCCTCTGGGATAGATATAAGTTGGTTTTATTCTAGAGGGCAGGCATGAGAGGAAGCTGGCCACAGGCCTGTGGAACTCAATGCTAAGAATGCCTGAGCTCAAGTTTTTTAGCCTGTCATGCAGCACTCAGGTCTCGAACTGCTGAGCTACCAACCTTCTGGTCTGCAATTCAGCGTCTTAACCACTTGAGCCACTGCAGCCCCTCTTTCATGGCGTGATCCACCAGGATAGGCTGGCCTTGACTAGGTGAGGGACTGACACGGGGAGGTCCTGTTTTTTGCATTATCCTGGATTGGAAGGGCCATATGAGTTATTGTAGTGGTCTGGCATGGAGGCGCGCCCAGGGCACGGAGTCCATGCAGGAGGTGAAGAGGCCCAGTAGTTTAGCCAGGGACATCAGGGTGGATTGTCTGGCTGTGATGATTTGTCGTGTGAAGAAGCGGATCTTGTCTGCCTGTGTTGAGGTAGGAACATGCGGTTCCGAACCATGTCTAAGATGACCCCGAGGTGCTCTAGGGACTGCGAGGGGTTCAGGGAGCTCTTCTGGAGGTTTACAAGGAAGCCGTGTGCTTTCAGGCAGCAGATGGTTTCCTGAGTGTCTTTGTGCGCTTTGTTTCTAGAGCTGGAGCGAATCAGCAGGTTGTCTAGATAGGATAGACATGATGCTCCCTCTAAGCTGTGGAGTCTTGTGAGCAAAAATTCTACTTGAGAGCTACTGGCATTAAAGTTGTGAGCTAGCGATTGGGCTATTGTATAAATTAGTTTGCTCTGGAGCCACCCCTCCTGAGCCAAGACAAAAATGTGCGAGCTAGAGGCCAAAAAACTGTGAGCTAGCTCACACCAACTCAGCTTAGAGGGAACACTGGACATGGGTGCCTTGTTCCCCAAGGAGGGCAATGGGATGGATGAGGATCTTGGAAAAGACTCTTGAAGCAGTGGAGAGTCTGAATGGGAGCGCCCTGAACTGCCAATGTTGGCCTAGGACGAAGAATCGGAGGAACCTCTTGTGACCCGGGAACATGGGGACGTGCAGATACGTCTCTATGAGATCGATGGAGGAAGGAACTCTCCCAGTTGTAGAGCCCCTGAGATGGATTGCAGGGTCTCCATTTGGAAGCGTCTTAGTTTTACGAATCTGTTGACGTATTTTAAGTCCAGTATCGCTCTACAGCCGCCGTTCCTTTTGGGAAAAGTAAGGAAAATGGAACAAATTCCCTGTCCCCATTCCTGGATAGGGACAGGTTCTATGGCTGAGATGGTATACAGGTGTTGGACAGCTTCTATCGTTTTTTGTAGCTTGGAGGCGTCTTTGATCAGGGGAGAGGGAACAAAGCGGTCTAATGGTGTCGTCTGGGAACTAAAAGGGTAATTTCCGAATCCCCTCCTATCAGGCCTGCCCAGGGTATGTGGCATCGCCTTTTCTTGTCCCTAGTTTCTATTAGGATTTTGTCTAGGGAATCTCTGAATAGGCAATCTCCTTGGAATGGGTAAGAAGTGACGGTAGATTTGCTGCGCAGATCCGCTGGCCAGGCCCTGAGCCAGAGGGTACGCCTGGCAGCCACCACTGAAGCCAGAGCCCTGGAAGGAAAAATCATGGCATCGAGCGTAGCATCAGTGGAGAAGGAGGAGGCCTTGAGAGGGTGGTTAGCTCCTTCAGTGAGATGCTTACTAGACAGTGGGATAAGCTGTATTAGTTTCCTGGACCAGGCAATGGCTGTGTGGCCCACGACTGTGGCTGTAGCGGATGCTTTGATGGCCATAACGGAGGCTTCATGCACTTACCTGAGTGCAAACTTGGCCTTGCGGTCTAGACTGTCTCTGACCAGGCCATCGCCATCCTCGGAAAAAGACCCGAAGTCTGGAGCGCAATAACAGGAGCATCCACTAGAGGGACCTGTACAAGCTTATTAATAAAATATGGTAAGGTAAAGAGCTTTCTCACATTAGGTGGGCAGCGTTTGTTTGCCATGGGTTTGGACCATTCCTTGACTAGCTGATTTTCTAGAAATTCTGGGAAGGGGAAGACATTTTCTGCCCCTGGGGTCCTGGGGAAGTAGTCTTTGCTCCCTCTGGGTCTGGAGCCATCTGCTTTTGAGGATCCGGCTGGGTCCTCTCCCTGCAGCTTTGGTTGTAACTCTAATGCTGACAGGGATTTGGAGAGGAGGTAAGGATATTCTTCAGGTTTAAAGAAGCACATGGAGGGTTCTGGAACCTCCAAGTCCTCTTCCTCCTCCTCATCAGAGAGGAATTCAGCCTCTTCTCTTTCCCCGGTATCCCCAGTATCACTGTCCTCATAATTAGGTGGGATCCAGTGATGAGGGACCCAGCCGGGATAGGAAAGTTCCTTCCTAGCTGCTTTAGTGGGCCAGCGAGGTCTGTCTTCCTCCTCGCCCTCTTGGTAGTGCCTGTCTGGCACATCTCTATGGGGTTGGTCCTGGTGACAAGGGGCCCCCCATGAGTGGATGATCAATACCTCCTCCCTGCTTGTTTAAGGGCCAGGAGTAGGGCAGGGGAAATAGTCTGTTCTCCGTCACCGGAGTTACTCACGAGTAGACCTTCGGCTGGTGTGTCTCCCAAATGGGGCTGGTGTGCGACCTGGGCATTGGGAAGCTCCTGCCCGTCGTCGCTAGTCATGTCTGGGCTTATGGATGCGGAGAAAACCGATCCGCAGCCTTGGGCCGCCATTTTCTGTGGTCTCCCGAGATCGGGGCAATTCAGAATGGCGCCTGCGCAATCATCCACGTCTTTCTGGGGCTGTTTTTTGGCGCGCTTTTCCTTCTCGTCGCTAGTCATGTCTGGGCTTATGGATGCGGCGACAGCCGCTCCGCAGCCTTGGGCCGCCATTTTCTGTGGTCTCCCGGGATCGGGGCAATTCAGAATGGCGCCTGCGCAATCATCCACGTCCGTTTTTTGAAAAAAACATTTAAGAAAAAAGGTTTGAAAAAAGTTTGAAAAGGTATGAAGAAGAATGGAAAGTGAAAGTACAAAAAAGGCACGAGTGGCCACTAAGTGCTGCTCTCCCTACTGAGGCAGGAACAGAACTGACTTGAAGGGGCGTATCCCACCAGAGGACAGGAAGTGAAGAATTAGTTCCTGCCTCCCTACAGATAGGGTGGGAAACACCCATCAAGATGTCCTCCTCTCAGAGGGAGAACAACTCATAACCAAAACTGCTTGGTCACTACTCCTGGGGATGCAACATATGGGGAAGGAAATGACCTCTACCTAAGATGCTGGAGAGCCACTGCCAGTCTAAATATATAGTAGGTCTACTCAGGTCTACTCAGAATCCTACTCAGCCGAGTTCATTGTGGCTGACTCTCAGGAAAGTGTTCTCAGGATGGCACTGTGATTCAGTAAAAAGCAGCTTAATGTGTTTTTGGAACTAAAGGCTCCTTCCCCTGTGAAAACTTCCAATCTTTCCACAGCTGTTTTGAGCAATCCCCCCCCCCCCCCAAAAAAAACCACACACACATACCAAAGATTTCAGGGAAAACACTTACATGATTGAAAGTACAATCCTATGAATCCCTAGTCTGACATGGAAGCCTGCTGAGAGATCTTGGGCAACTCACACACTCTCAGCCTAATCTACCTCACAGGACTGTTGTGAGGATAAAATGGAGACAGGGAAGACATTGTAAGCCACTCTGGGTTCCCATTGGGGTGAAAAGTGAAGAACAGATGAAGGACATAAATAAATAGTTACTATTGTTCTTTTCTCAGAACTTTCAAAAGATAGTTGCTAGAATATACCGTACTGACAAAAACTGCCTGTTAATTTAATTCAATGTAGACCACACAGATCAGCAGAAAACAGTTTTGTTTTGCTACAAATTTATCCCTACACCAACAGCCGCCCTGAGCCTGCCTTGGTAGGGAGGGTGGGGTATAAATTGAATAAAATAAACTGTTCATTAGGTTAGAAGATACAGAACCTGTATCAGTGGTCTCAAACATCCATCATTTTAATTGGAGTAGAAACAAAACATGAATTCCTCCTGCAAGCACTCAAATCAGTGAACCAAAGAAGACACATACTGATGAGACATACTTCCATAATCCTTAGTGGTTCAGTGCTGGAATAAAGCAGTATACCATTCCTCTCCCTTCTGCCTTTAAATGAGCTCAAGGCTAAGGGACTGCAGAAGCATCATGAATCTAGAGCAAAAATCTATAATAATAATAGATCACTCCAGCCAGAAAGATTGGCTCAGTCAGTTTCAAATCCTATGATCACAGAAACATAAAGCTAAAAAGGAACTATGGCACCACAGGAACCAATTTATTGCATGTTAATGTAACCCATCAAATCTAAACCCATCCTTCATATTATGTATTCCCATCAAATTTCAATTTTTTTCCTACCACTTGGACCATTGTATGCAGTAACCAGAACAGTTGCAGAAGAGACCAGTAATATGATATGACCATGGTAGAGGGTACAGGAAAGTGGCTGTGGCTCAAGAGCAGAACAGATATTCTGCAGATAAAAGGATCCTGCTTAAATCCTGGTGAAGGATCTTATGACACGGCAGTTGCAAAAGGCTTTTGCCACTTAAGAGATGAGAGAGCTGCTGCCAGTCACAGTAAACAAAACTCACCTAGACCGTCCAACAGTTTGAGTGGCTATGAAGTAGCTTGCTATGTTCCCTATGTTACATTTTAGGACAGGAGTTATGCTATAGCTGCGGTCATCTTCCTACCAGAGACTCTCCCCCTCAACTGCAGAAGCAGTAAGCAAATACTGGCTGCCAGAGTTATGTTAGTTCTAACCTAAATAACTATTCCTTCCTCCTTAATGAATCCACCGATATTTTTATGTCATCCTACTCAAGAGGATTATCCACACTACTATAATCCAGAGAACCAAATTATGAACTCATAAACGAAAAGGGGTGGGTGGGTTGCTTAAATATGCATGGAAATATCAATGATTCCAATAAGTTTTCAAAATGCTTGACATTTTCTGGATTGTACCCACAATAGCGATTTTTAGGAGGTTTTACAGCTCTTTCCTGGAAGGCTCACTGAATTGCTAACTAATTGCATTCACACTATTTTGCCATATCATCAACAAGGAGCTTTTTATGGCTGGATGCAAATAGATTAAAATCAATTAAAAAGATGAGTCAAATTTTTATCATGTATTTTTATTTTGTCTGACAGCTGTTTTCTGAATTCTATGAAGAGTGCATATGTAGCAGATAATTCCCTCTGAATATACCAAATTGTTGTATTTGTTACCTCTTTTATAGCAGGCCCATTACATAGAAGTGAAGCAGTTCAAAGTGACAGCTAAACTCTCCCCTTCATGCCTCAAGACATCTCCAGAAATTGCACAGTCTGCTATTTGCATTACCATTCCAAGACACAACTGAGCTCATTAAAACTAAAGTCTGGTACTAAATTAAAAAGTGATGCAAATTGGTTTAAGCTGGAAGTCACACTCCAATCCAAGTGTATCAAAGTATTTATTGTAGGAATGGGGGGCAGTAGAGAGAAGTAAGAAAAGCACAGAAGATCAGCTTCCTATTGTCTTATTAGCTGTGGGGTTTTTAAACTGCTGTGGTACCATGACTAGGGTTGCCAGATGCCTGTTGAGGGTGGGGTGTCTCTCACTCATTTTCTGTTGGCCACCCTTGTGCCTGCAAGCAGCTCTCTCTTTGACATCATTTCTGGGTTATCATGCCCCCCTCCCTGAGTTAACAGTCTTCAAGTGGGGCCTGGAATTCTCCCAGAATTACAACTGATCACCAGTCTACAAAGATCAGTACACTTGGAAACTGCAGCTTTGGAGGGTGGACTCTATGGCATTAAACCCTACCGAGTTCCATCTTCACACTCGACCCTTCCCCAGCACTGCCCCTAAATCTCCAGGAATTTCTGAAGCTAGAGTTGGAAAACCTACTAGTGGTGACACTCTAGGAACTGACCCAGTCTCTGTGGTAAATGGTTTTGGGGTAATTCCTAGAACATCATTACCTCACCTTGAGGTCTTCACTTGGAAATGCATCAAAGGCTCAGCGACACTTTCCCCTCCCAGGCCCACCCCCAAACAACTCCTGGGGAGTTCAGGTATGGGCCTCCCATCCCTGACCATGACTATATTATTGAATAAAAGCCATCTACATGTATTTTCATTTATTTAATTATGCTACCCAAACAAGCAGTTGTATTACCTCTGAATATTATGGTGGTTTTGTTCCATCTAATGATGTGAAATCCAGTGCTGTTCTAATGTGCTGCTCTAAGCCTACTGAAAACAAGTAGACAAGTCAAATGTACCATTTATACAGTGGCCTACTTGACAATATAGTTATTAGCTTAATCACAGTAAAAATTGTTCTTTTGTATAAATCAGACTGGCATAACATCTGGCAAAACAAGCCAGCACAGACCATTAGCCACGTATTGCCAGTTGGCCGAAAACCACTTTGGTTTTCTGTAGTTCTAGCCAGCCAGTGAAAACAGGATGCTTGTTAAGGCCATAGGGGGCCACTATGCATGGCTTTCGAACTGTCTCAGAAATTATACAGGCTGGGTATAAATAATCAGTAACCAAGGAGAACAAATATTTTCAAGGGCTTACATAAAAGCACAAATTAAGGGCATTATGTTACCAATAAGTGACACCAGGAGATCTCTCACTATCACAATTGATGTCCAGATGACCAAGATCAGTTCCTCTGGAAAAAAAACGGCTGCTTTGGAGGGTGGACTCTATGTAGGGCTGCCAAGTCTGCCTGGGGGGAGGGAATCCCCCACTACAGGGGTCCCCAATCTGTCGACCCAGATTCAGCTGGCAGGGGGAACCCCACCCTCGAAGTCCTCCGGTCAGGATGACTGCCCCAGTGTGATGACGTCACCTGGAAGTGACGTCATCACATTGGGACGTTGCCGGGGCATCGCCCTGGTAATGTCCCCAATGTGATGATGTCACTTCTGGTGACACCATTGCAGCGTGCATGCAAAGCGCACACGCCTGGGAACTCCCGGGACAAAGAGGATTCCCCCCCCCCACCGGTAGAAGGTAAATACTTGGCAACCCTAACTCTATGGCACTATACCCTGCTATACCTTCCCCTCCCCAAACCATGCCCTCCCCAGGTTACACCCCCAAAATCTCCAGATATTTCCCAAGCCAGAGCTGGCAACCCAACCAATAAGTATCTTTTCTTACCTTTTTTGTTTTTTTGTTTTAAAAGATACTCTACTGACTATTTTAATAGAAGCACCAATGGCTTAACTGCTTTCTCTCACAAATCATCATCACTGGCCAGTTTTAGGAACATACTCTTACTACAACCCTCTTTCTTCCTATTGTCAGTTCCTTAACCAAAGTTAGGCTTTGTATCAGCAATGGGACTCACAATTCTTAAAGCTAATCAGGACTTTCCTTAACCCAGGAGTTTAACCCAGAACATTGGTAACCGTAATTTCTGACACTGGTTTAACATAAACTACTGCTGATGTTCATTTTAGGCTTAACTAATCTTGGAGGCCTTGACAACCATTATTTATGGGCAATGCCAGCAAACATCTTAACTACAATTAAGGGAGACGGAGAGTTTGTGCAAGGAAGAGGAGGAAACTTGTACTCCCAATTTATTAATCATGGTTAACAGAAAGCCAGTATTACATCTTCACTGGCTCTGTTGTATCATTTCTTAATTCTCTGACACATAGGCTGTTTTGTTACAAATCTATTTTGCAGTATGGCTGGAATCCAGGATACAATTATACACATACAAATCCTACTGATTTCAACATTACCTAAATTTACGTATTCACTGGTTGAATGTATGAACATTGAATGGTTGAGTGTATGAACATGATCCAACTAAGCCATTCTAAGCTACTGACACATCAGTGTGCTCACAGCTACCTAAATGTGTTCACAGCTTTTTTCATCCCACAGCTGACAATAAGAGTCTTCCTATGCTGGCAGTTTTTCTCCCAGTCAAATCCTATGGTATATTCTAACTTACAACTTAATAAAATCTAGCCAAATGAAAAGTAGATTAACATGTTCTCCATATTATCAAAGCCAGTTAGCAGTCAGACCCATCCTTCTTGCTAAGGGGCAGTTTATAGACAGAAAATCCATACCCTTCCTAATATATATAGATGTATTTGGAAGGGTGTTTATGGGTTTTCTGTCAGCTCAAATATGTATGTGTATGTGTATACTGCTCAAATATCACAAATATATATATATATTAGCTTAAATATAAACTGCAATGCACTGCCTGGCCTAAAGTGACACAAAATGGGTGCCAGCCAGGAAAAGTCTGGACTCATAGTTTGGAGTGTGGGAAAGAATAGCTGGCCAGCTAATGACCTCTCCCCACTCTAAAGAGATGCATAATTCAGGACAATAGGTCTCCCAAGACAGATCTCCTCACCTTGGATTAACCTCATTCACACTCAGCCTCCCTTTCCTTCGCCCATAACTTCATTCACACCCAGCCTCCCTCCCCCTTGCCCATTTACCCTAATTAAGCAACACTTAAACTTCACAAAACTTGGTACTCAGAGGGTCATCAAGCACCATTAGCACCTATAGTTCATCTCAGGTAAACCCATCAAGGTTTTCCCAAATCACTTAATCTGAAAACCCCATCAAGTCATTGTTTGGGGGCAACACGTTAGACTGCCCTGGAGTGTTTTTGCCCTATAAAGTATGGCATCCTTCTCCATAGCAGTATGTGTGTGTGTTCTGGGACCCATACATATACCCCCATTTGTGTGTGGGCCTTCTCCTCTCCATGAAATGCTGGTTATTTCGCTTTTGCCTCCACAGACCTTGCTCTTCGAGACTGGTAACTATAGCATCCCTGCAATTGTTTTCTCCCATTTCCTCCCTGATTTCCTCTTAGCTAGTTTGTGTGTTTTCCTATGTTTTGTATGTGTGTGTTTTGCCCTTTATTCCTATTTCAATAAAACTGGTCCCAGTTGAGCATCTGACTGGTTTATTTCAAGAGGTCTCTGAGGGAAAGAGCCCTGTAAACATTGATGGAGAATCACAGTTACCCCCTCTCGCTTTGTCTCCTTTAAGCTAATTTCCTCCAATTAAATAGGAGACTTCTTAGCTTCTAGGCAAGCCCAGCTTCTAAAAGAAATGAACTTTTACATTGTACTGAACACCCAAATATACCCTTTATCAGAGTCCCCATGGAGAAAAGGAATCAGTCTTTTGGAAGTATTTGGTTTGTTCATTCTTTTTGACGCCTATAGCTTAAACACCAGGGTTAGGTCATGGCTCTCAGGCAGAGCATGTGCTTTGCCAGCACAAGGGCATCTCCAGCTAAAAGGCAGCAGAGCTAGGAGAGACTTCTGCCAAGAGCTTAAGCACCACAGCCTGTTAGAGCAGACAGGCCAATTAGACAAGTGGTCAGACTCAGAATAAGCAGTTTCATATTATTCAGCATAGTTCCTGATACGAACAAGTAAATATCAAACTTTGGAATAAACAACTTGAATTCGATACCTAGAAGTAAACAAATGCGTTCAAATATAGTAAATTTGCTTTAAAATGAGAGCTTTCCACTAGTGTTGGTTCCATCAAGGCACAATCATAGAATGACTGTATTATGGAATTTGCTTAGATTCTGTTTTGCACATTTCAAACATGCATTTCTGAACCACTGAACTATCGAATGTAGTTTGTAGTCTCTGGAGTTGTGCCGCAGGAGCGGCACGATCTTTCCATTTTATTCTATGGGGCCATAGGATACAACAAGAGATTGTGCTGCTGCAGCAGCGCAACTCTAGAGAGAAGGGGTTTAAAACCCTTCTCTCTTTGCTTCCCCCGCCAGCCCACTGGGGGCAGGGCTTGCCGCCGCCGCCATATGTGCCCGGTCCTGGGCTTGTTACTGCTGGAACCCTGTTCTGACTCATTCCCGCTCCAAATGACCGCTGGTGGTATCAGAACCTGCCATAAAGATGCACTTGAACTTAATCAAGTGGTTATCTTAAACAGTTATGCTCAAGAGTATTAAGCAGTTCACTGTAAAACTATAGCCAGGTTGTGTCAAGAGAGCCTAAAGATAATTCAAATGAAGTGAGGAAGTGAGCAGTGACTCACAAAAGCTCGTACCCTACAACAATTTTTTTACTCTTTAAGGTGCTACTGGATTCTTTCTCTTTTCTAATAATTCAAATAAATAGATCACACAACATGCATATATTTCCTCCATCATCTCCAGTTAGATTTCATTGAAATAACTGAATCTGAAGTCAGTTCTCAATATTCTGCCATATAGTGCAGTGGTAACAAGCAAGAAAATCAGGAGAGAACCACAGCATATAGCACAGACTACAGCTACCACTGGGATTTCTGTGCAGGGTTCTACTTTTCCAAGATACTGTCCTGCATGCTTTTGATTTGTTCCATGATAACTAGAAACTTGGCTTTAAAAATAAATATTTCTCTAATTTCTGATTCACAGCTAGCATATGTGTGGAAAACAAAGAATTTGACTAATTTCTAAATAGGAGTGACTACAGGAGTATACCGCTGGCTAATAGCCAATTGTAGCAGTGGATCACAAATGGGCACCAAAAAAGCCATACCTGCTGTAAGCACTTCACAGTTCTCCCTTCCTCCCATGTGTTCCTATCTCCATCCATCCCCTAAAACCTCACTGATCTAGAACAGATGTACACAATAGCAAACCTCTCCCACCTTTGGGTAGCTCAGCTTTCCCAAAGTTCTTAACCAGACAACCTCCTCCACATCCTTGTGTGCTCCTGCCTGTCTGTTTCTCTCCCTTCCTTCAATCCATCTAAGTGTAAAAGGCATGGTCAGGTAAGTTTGCTTTAGCCTAGGTTCAACCAGCGAGGTTACCTCTGGAAAGTTACTTCAGTGCAAACAAGTATTTAAGTTATATTTTCTTTTCCTCATGTTACAATGCAATCCTAAACAGGGATTCACCAGTCTAAGCCCTTGATTTTAGGGGGTATGACAGGTGTAACTGCATACGATTGCACTGTTAGCATGCTAGCGCAGCCAACTAACATAGGTAAATCTGTAGGCAGGCCTGCTATCCTATCAGCACGGTGTAGTGGTTAAGAGCAGCAGACTTTAATCTGGAGAACCAGATTTGATACCACACTTGTTCACATGAAGACTGCAGGGTGACCTTGGGCCAGTCACAGTTCTCTCAGAACCTTCTCAGCCCCACCTACCCCCAAAAGATACCTGTTGCAGGGAGAGGAAAGGAAGGTGATTGTAAGCCACTTTGAGACTCCTTAAGGTAGAGAAAGGCAGGGTATAAAAACCAACTCTTCTCTTCTTCTACTATCGACTAGCAACTAATATGAAAGCCCTCTTTAAATACACTAAAATTTACTGAAGGTTTAAAGCATGAGAGCAGATCCTTCAAGATAACGTACCTTAATTCAACTTTCTATATTCTCATACTATACATTTCTGCAGCAGGATTCTCTATTTTTGCATGCTTGATTCTAAAGAGAAGTTGGAACATAGTGCCTTTTCGGAGATAAAAGTGATATACTGCTTTTAAGGGATGTGGTGGGGGACAGAAGAAAAAGAAACTAGAGGAAAACTTCTCATGGCCTTGGTAACTGCAGAGAGCCACAGCATACAAGCTTTGAATATAGATCTAGGGAAGGCGAACTTTTATTTCCTTTCCAGATAAAGGCCTTTAATCTGCAAAAAGAACAGGAAGAATAATATTCTGTCGTTCTAGCCAAAAGACTCAATACACAGCTGCCCAAATCTTTTCATTTTAGCAACTCATTGAGTGAATACAATAATTTATTAAGCCTTCCAAAGGAAGTCCAGAAACCTCCCACTATTAACCTACTGATCTCAGCTTTTGGATAAGAGAAGCACCTCATCAGCCATTGCTACTACTTCCCAGTGTATATATAGCTCAAGAGATTTACTACCTGTGCTCACTTGGAAGAACTTTCAGTTTCACACAAGATTTTGCAGAAAATCAATATAATCTGCATTACAATACATGGCTTCTCTGTAGTGACAGGATGCTTTTTAATGATCTCCGACTGCGTATTTTTGTTTATTTCCCTGCTGAAATGTTGCCTCAGAGCCAGTGTTTTTTTTCCAAAGAAAGCAGTCTTTGTTTTCTGCCACTTAATTTTTTTTTTTGTTACACAGAACGGCTTCCCATTTTAAACAAGCACTGCCTCTTCTACAAAGACCAGGGCCAGAGAAGAGTCTGGAAAAGTAGTTTTGGCTCAAGAAAGACAATAAAAAGATTATAAGTCTAGTGGGTCTTACCTTTTGTATGATACCTAGCACAGAGAAAGGAACTACGTAAGCATGTATTTATTTAAACATTTACAGCTCCCAGCTCATGATAGCTTACAATACAGAACTAAAAACATTCGCATAACAATAAAACCCCAATTCATCCTCAACATAATAAAATGCCTGCAACTCAAACTCAGTTAAAAGCTCTAGTGAATAAAACAGCCTTACGGCACCTTAGGGCTGCCAAGTCAGCCCGGGGGGCGGGGGATCCCCTGCTACAGGAGTTCCTGATCCGCCGGCCAGCATTCGGCCGGTGGGGGGAACCCCACCCCTGAAGTCGTCCAGCCAGGACGACTTCCCCAACGTAATGATGTCACCCGGAAGTGATGTCATCACATTGGGGGCATTGCCAGGGCGACACTCTGGCAATCGCCCCAAAACTCTAAACCATAGAGTTTTGGGGCGATTGCCAGAGCGTCGCCCTGGCAACGCCCCCAACGTGCAGACATCACTTCTGGGTGACGTCAGCGGGCGTGCATGCTTCGCACGTGCGCCGGGGAAGCTCCCGGACCATGGAGGACTCCCCCTCGCCGGTAAGTGAAGAAGACTTGGCAACCCTACAGCACCTCCAGGACAGTGACACACTCTTCATCCCCAAGGGAAACATGTTCCCTAAGGTTGGAGCAACCACAGAGAAGGCACAGACTCTCATCAATGCCAGGCAGGTCATTTTTAGTGAGAGACAGTCTTTTAAATATATGTGTCTTTCGTCATGAAGGTCATATGCAACCCCTTCAACTGAACTTGGAAATAAACTGGCAGACAGTTCTATGAAAAAAAGCCCACAGGAAAAAAAACCACATGGAAAAATGCCCACACGGAAAGAAGCCCACATGGAAAAATACTGCCATAGAGATTTATAATTGCGGATAAACATCTCTTATTTTTGAGAATGAACAGGTATTACCTATATTTTCTATTGTTGTTTTAGGATTAAGACATGCCATGTTCGCATGCAACTATCTGTGTTGTGATTTGGCACTTTACATGGTATTGTTCCATGTGGGCTTCTTTCCATGTAGGCTTTCTTCTGTGTGGGCTTTTCCCCTATGTGGGCTTATACCTGTGTGGGCAGTTTTCTGTGTGGGCTTTTTTCCTGCGAGCATTTATGACTGGGGTTTTTTTCTGTGGGCTATTTTCCTGTGGGTTTTTTGCTGGTCACCCAGGCAGAAAATGAAGCTGTTTTAAAACAAGTAAGATGTGTTCTCATACAGGGTCACAGCCAGGAATTGGGGAGGGGCATGCCGGGGCACTAATTACATTAAATTAAATTAATAGGAGAGCCACAGGCTGGCTCCTCTCTGGCCCCGCTGCCACCGAGCCCATGCAGAGGAGCCTCCTTCTCCCTCCCCCACAGGCCCCCCACTTCTTCACAGAATCATAGAATAGAATCGTAAAATCACTGAATTGGAAGGGGCCATACAGGCCATTTAGTCCAACCCCTTGCTCAATGCAGGATCAGCCTAGAGCATCCCTAACAAGTGTTTGCCCAGCTGCTGCTTAAAGACTGCCAGTGATGGGGTACTCACCACTTCCCTAGGCAGCTGATTCCACTGTTGCACAACTCTGACTGTAAAAATATTTTTCCTAAGATCCAGCTGGTACCTTCCCACCCTTAATGTAAACCCATTATTGTGAGACCTATCCTCTGCTGCCATTAGGAACAGGGCCACACAGGCCTGCCTGCAGGAACCCTGCTGAGGGCCCACCCTATCCTCCTGCTGCTCTTCCTTTACTACCTCCCGTAGGGCTCCATGGAAGCCCTTCCAGCCACCAGCAAATCTGAAGCCATCCTGGCATGGTCCCTTCCTCTGCTGCCTCCTGGCCGGGGCTCCTTTTGGGCTTGCAATTTTCTCCTTGGCACAGTAATCTGTTACTAGTGGCTTCCTCTCCCTTTCTCACCTCAGTGCTGCCTGCTGCTGCCTCTGGAGAGGGCAGAGACCCTGGAGGACAGCTTCCAGGACAGGGTAAGGGTGGGGGCATTGCAGATTGGGTGGGGGCATCACCCCCAAAGCCCCACCACTGGCTACGGCCTTGGTTCCCAATGGACACCCCTAGCAAAATCACACTGCTACCATTAAGTTATCATAACCCAAGGACAGGGCTGTTTGAAGTCAGGAAAACTGCATAGGGATAGAGACTATACCTCCTGTTGACTTGCAGTCTCATCTAAATATAGGTGCTATTTGCAAATGCTAGAAAGATCCATTCATGCAACTCTCAGAGTCACATCTGGATCAGGCAAGGGGGGTTCCATAACATCAGATCTGTACCCATTTATTCTGTTGTATAAATGCAGCTCTCCTACTGTAAATAGTATTCTGGACACATGACAGCATATATCACATTAGAAGACATGCAAGTAAATGAACCGGTGAGGGTTTTATTGCTGTTATCATGTGCTAGCAATGACTTCTGCTATTTTGCTGTTTTACTAAGCAAGTTAGACAGGCTCTACACAAGAGAATAAATAAACAGAAATCAGACATTAAGAATAGAAACACTCAGAAATCAGGAAGGAAATATTTTACCCACCCTGGACAATGACTAATGGGCATAAAGGCGGCAGGACTTCAGCAGAATAGATTCAAGAGAAGACTCCAGTGTGAAACTGTTGAGTTGAAATTCATGCGCATATCTGATATTATCAGACTTGGGATGATTAGCTCAATGCAAAAAGTAATTGTATTACAGGCTTATTATTCCAATTAAATTAATTTACCTAATTTATTAGGAGTTGGGAATAACCAACCCGTACCCATACTGCCTGGATTTTTACTTTATGACCAAATCTTGTTTTCACCTGTGCTCAGCAGTGTAATACCTTGTCCTGAGAAACTCAGCCTTCTGTTCTCTCATTGTAATAATGCACCCTTACTCATCTGCTCATTTCAGCTTTGTATGTTTTGTATCTGTCAACTAAAATGTAACACTTCATGCATCTGTAGGGTTGCCATGTCACTTATGGGTCCAAGTGGGGGAGTCCACTCCTGGTCTTGGACCCTCACATGTGCAATTTGTGCATGTGCGGCGCAATGACATTGCCTGGAAGTGATGTCATCACGCTGGGCATGTCACTGGGTGACGCTCTGGTAATCACCCTAAAAACTCTATGGTACCATAGAGTTTTCAGAGCGATTGCTAGAGCGTCACCCTGCGACATGCCTGGCATGATGACATGACTTCCGGGCAATGTCACTGCACTGGGCATGTTGGCCTGATGTGGCCATTTCAGGGGTGGGGTTCTCCTCGCTGGCCAAATCCGGACTGGTGGATTGGGGACCCATTTAGCGAGGAAATCCCTGCCCCCCAGGGGGACTTGGCAGTCCTGTGCATCTGACAAGATGAGCTCTGGCTCGTGAAGGCTTATGCCACAATTCATTAGGCTTTATAGGACCATGAGACTCTTTGTTATTATAGCTGCAAAAGACAAACATGGCTAGCTGTCTTGACTCTGGAACTTGTCACTGAGGAAGAGAAACAATGATAAATGTTTTATTTTTGTATCTGAGAAACTGTCAAGGCTAGAGGTTCCATAAGGCAGGCTGGAATTCCATGTGGAATCTCAGACAGAAAGTGGATCCATGCTCTAGGCCTGCTTACCCAAGAAGGAGTCAAAGGAATGCATGGGACCAGGGGTCCAAGCAGGTAATGTGGACTAAGGTTTAAACATATGAGTTAGGTAAGTTTATCCAAAGAATTTTCTGGGTTTGGGAAGGCAGAAGAGTGTGAGAAAGATTTTAATAAATTTAGAAGAGGCTGAAGTTTCTCAAACTCCATGATGTTTAAGAATTTTTTTTAAAGAAACTGTTAACAGGAATTTGCAAAGGCAGTTTCCAATTGAGACAGGAAACTGCTTTTCTACACAGTGAGCCATTCAATCTTAGCCAACAATGGTACATGCATTGAAAGCAATTGCTACATCACCTCTGTCACGGTCTTATCTGAACCTGGATAGATTTGGATAAAAATAACATTTCCTCATCCATTGCTCTCCTCTCCCAGTCCAGTTATCCTTCCAAACATATGTCACTGATGTAGAGCTCAAGAGAAGTGGACATTTCCCCCCTCAAACTAGCACAATGAACTTCACAAGTATATAAAAGATTTTTAGGCCCTAGATGAAAATCACCAATTCCAAACTGGTCAGAATTACATAAAACTTCATAGTTAGTTTAAAGGTCATCTTAAGAAAAATCTGCCTAGAAAGTTATTACAACTGTCAAAAAAAACCCCAACCTCTTTAACATGGCATTTTCTTTTATCGGAGATACAAATACAAAATACGCTTGCCATATTTAAACTGCACACATTTGTAATTTTTAGCTGTTTACCTATTTACATGAGTATGAATGTACCATGTTCATTTTTAAAAGCATGGCTAAAAATAAATGCATACTCGGTTCAAATATGACACACTAGGCATTCACTGTACAGATTAGCATCTCACACAAGTACAAAAACACCTTATTCAAGCAGCCAACAGATGCTACATTACTAGCACAAACCAGGAAGGAATGCTTGTGACTGAAACTCCTCCATGGAAACAGACCAAAGAACATAGTCAAACAGAGGTAATGTCTGATTCATCACACCCACAGATGTACACTAGGGATGTGCATTTGGTTCATCGAACCAAATGCACCTCCGAAAATGTCCCATTTGTCCCCCTTTCGGGCAGCCATGGGCCGATCAGATTCTTTGATCTGTTTCGGCCCACTGCCGAATTGCTGCCGAAATTCGGCAACAACTCAGTGGTGGCTTAAAAAGCGGCTGGAGAGGTGGGGGTTTGAGGAAGAGGCTCCAAACTCGCAAGGTAGCTTCTGGAGCCTCTCCCCCAAATACCCACCAAGTTTCAAGAAGATTGGACCAGGGGGTCCAATTCTAGAGAACAATGGAGGGGATGGGGCATCCTGTTTGGGGGCCTACAGAATTGGACCCCCTGGTCCACTCCTCTTGAAATTTGGTGGGTATTTAGGGGAGAGGCCCCAGCAGCTACCCTGCGAGATTGGAGCCTCTCCCTCAAACCTCCTTACCTCCAGCCCCTCATATACCCTATGAGTTTTTCCATTGACTTCAATGGCCCATAGGGTATAATGGGGCCGAAACTGACATTCAGCCAGCCCAATGACTCCCGAATCGGCTTGCATTGCCAAAACTGGCATGCAGGGGCCATTCGGCAGCCGGAACAGATGTGGCCTGATTCAGGCCGATCCAAATTGGGCCGATTTTTTTTTTTGCACATCCCTAATGTAGACCTTATTGGCCCTCAGCACAAGCAAGCTAGAAATATGAGTCATTAAGCTTTTAAAAAACAATATAAAGAAGCAGCAAATATGTTCACAGCAAAGAAGAGGCTAGCTGTTACTTCACTATGTAGTTGAGCCAGTGTTGTCATTCTGAATTGGAGAGTTCAAAACAGGGGTGTCAAACATGCAGCCCGGGGGCCAGAGCAGGCCCTCAGAGGGCTGCAATCCGGCCCACAAGGCCCTGGCTGTTTCCTGCCTCCTTTTTCCAGTTCTGCTGCTGCTGCTACATCACAGCTTACTTTACCAGACTCAGTCACACAGGAGAGAGAGATAGACAAGCCTTTCCTGTGTGATTGAGAGAGGCTGGTAAAGCACTGGCTGAGGATCCTCCCCCTCCTCCTCCCAGGGGGTGGGAGGGAACCAGCCAGAGCTCGCTTCCTGGTCAGGCTTCCTCAATCATATACAGGAGACAAAGAGAAGCCTTTCTTTCCTTTCACTGTCTGAGGCTCCTCCCTGAAGGGAGGGAGGCAGGGAGGGAGGGAACAAGGGAGAGCTTGGTTTGCTGGTCTGCCTCAATCTCATGGCAGAAATGCCAGTTTTGTTCAAGACATGAGCTTCTGTGTGCCTTCCAGGTGATATCATCGCGCTGGGCACGTTGGCCTGATCTGGACACTTTGGGGGTGGGCTTCCCCCCGCTGGCTGGATCCAGACCAGCGGATTGGGGGGCCTTTTAGCAGGGGAATCCCTGCCCTCTGAGGGGACTTGGCAGCCCTATCTGGCAACAGCAGGTGAAGGCCTAGGCTGGTGTCACACTGATGTTGTCAATTCTGGAGTGTACTGGTATTTGGTCAAAAACTTTATGGTAAAACCCATTTTTACCATGGAGTTCTTGCCTAAATACCATAACATCCTGTATAGCCATCTAGGCCTTCCCTTGTTGCTGGCAAGTCCACCTGCCAGCCAGCTGATGGCCAGGAGGGGTGGGAGCAGGAATTTTCCACCTCAGGCAGGAGTCTAGCAGCCATAACTATAAAGTTTGCAGTCCAGACCAGCAAATCAGGGAAATAAATCTGCTTTATTTGAGCTACAGCACACAAAGCCTCAGCCATGCATTCATCTTGGAATAGGCCTACACCTTCCCCAGGAGCATGCCCAGAATGACTGTTCAGCAAAAAGTATCTGCCAATTGGTGGCAACTAAATAGAAACATATACTACACTAATATACTGCTTGTGAGACAAAACTAGGCCCAATTGCTAACATCAAATGAGGTATTTGTAATTTAAGATGATAAGAACTGAAAATAAGATCTAGTGTTATTTATATAGATATTACTGCCTAGATTTAGATTTTTCTGGTCTTACATCTCCATGTGGGAATGCATCTAGGATAGGAATGGGCACAAACTGGAAAAATGTGGTTCAGTTCGTGGTTGTGGCCGAACCATGAACAGAACCTCAAACTGAACCAGGAGGTTTGTTTGTGAACCTAACTGGTTTGTGGTCCCACAAACCCCATTGAAAGGGTCCACAGTCCTTTTAAAGGGGTTTGCAGAGAGCCCCCAAAACAGCTGAGTCACAGGGAGCAATTTGCTCCCCACCAGGCAGCTGTTTGGGGCTGTTGTATGCAGACCCTTTAAACTGTAAAGGAAAAACAGAAGACAGCCCGAAAATCAGCTGAGCCAGCGAGGAGCAGTCTCCCCACTGGTCAGCTGTTTTGGATTCTCTTGTGCCATCCCTTTAGATGGGTGCAGCCCACAGAGAGAAGGGTCTGCTCAAGAGAACACAAAGATGGGCCGGCAGGCTCAGCTGTATTGGGCTGCCTTGTGCAGCCCTTTTAAATGTGCCCATCTAAAGGGACTACACAAAAGCACCCAAAACAGCTGGTCAGTGAGGAGACTGCTCCCCATCAACTCCAATATTTTTGTCAGGATCTCTTCTGCAGTCCCTTTAAAGCTTAGAGGGACTGCACAAGACATCCCAAAACAGCACACAGCTAAGCAAGGCAGTGCCTTTCCATTGCATAGCTGATTATCAAGCTATCTTCTGTCCATTTAAAGTTTAAAAGGACTGCACAAGACTGCCTGAAACTGCCTAAAGGCCTCTCCACCACTCAGCGTTTTTGTGGCTTTTGCAGGGAACAGAAAGCTGAGGTTTAAAGGGACTCAGAGTTCCTTTAAACCCTGCCTTCTCTTCCATCCACAAACCACATGAACCACTTTAAAAGTTAATGGAAGTTCGTGACAGTGGACCCACCATGAACTTCTGTTCATAAACCATGAGCAGGGCAAAATTTGCGACTAATTTTGCTTCATGGTTCAGTTTGTGCCCATCCCTAGTCTAGGATGCCTTTTTTTAAGGCTTAAGTCACACACTCCAGAAAGAAGTATGGCAATATGTTAAGAACAGATGATGATAATATATTAATTAGGGAGAAAGCAATAGAAATTGTACTAAAAATGAAAACTGGAACTAAAAAATATTGAATACATTAAATTTTATTTATAATAATTAAGAATAACCTGAAAATTACATCTAGGTATTTGAAATATGCCATCCACAAATTAAAAATTATACTCTTCATTGAAAACAAGCTATGGATACTACCAAGGCAGCCTAATTAGGCAAAATAAATCAGCACAGATCCCACTAGTCGATTTTAAATATAACAGAACTAAAATAAAAGAAATTGTAATATTTGTAATTAGGAAACTAGAGTACTTCTTCAAGGTGGCATACTGGAACCAAACTTGATCTGGAATCTAATATCCAGGGCTATTTGGGGGCAGGAACACACAGGAACAGAATTTCAGCTGGTTTCCAAGTTGGCCACGCCTACAGCCTCCCCCACCCCGGGTTCCCCAGGTGCCTCACAAGCCGTGGGGTGCTTGGGGAAGCCAAGCCAAGCCAGGGAGGGAAGGCAGTTTAAACTGAAACTGCCTTCCTTCCCTCGGGTTCCCCATGCACCCTGCAAGTCGCAGGGAATCTGGGGAGGCCGATCCTGGGAGGGAGTTGCATAGTTAGGGGTGTGGCCTAATATGCTAATGAGTTCCTGCTGTTGGGTGTGCCTATTATGCTAATGAGTTCCTGCTGGGCTTTTTCTACAAAAAAAGCCCTGCTAGTATCTATGCATTCAGCCTATTGGAGAAAGAAAGTACATGATGAAGAAATTAAAAAAAAAAAACAGCTCCCCCAATTCCATGTATGACCATTAAGAGCTCAACAGGCTAAAATCAGGTTGGGATTAAACTAATATAGAATGGAAAAATAAAACACAACACTCTTAGTAACACAACAAAGAATATATGTAATAAAACCAATATTTGAAATTTCTAAAAGCATTGAAACTTGAAACAATCTAAGTGAAAAGCCCTCAAGCTGTGACATACTGTAGAACTGGAAAGCCAACAAGCCATGTGATGTATGGCTGCCAACCTCCAGGTGCTACATGGAGATCTCCCAGTATTACAACAGATCCCCAGACAAGAAAGTTTCCCTAGAGAAAGTGGCTGCTTAAAGGGTGGATGGCATCATACCCTGTTGAGGTCCCAGCTTCCAGAAATAATAACAACCACCCCCACCCAAGGATTTTAATAATAACCCAAGGATTTTAGGGCAGCATGGTTTTGCCCTCTTCCTTTTTATCTTTGTAACGTACCTGTGAAATACATTAGGCTGAGACAGAATGACCTTGGTTCTAGTCCAACACTCTAACCACAGTTTCTTGCACTGTCTAAAATTTAAACTGACAATATGTGGTATCCTACCATTGTGTGAAGTTAATGGTGACATGTTCCTCTATTGCAAGAAACCCTCTTCTTGTGCAAGAGGCTCTTCTGCCAACAGAGGAGACTCTCATATCAGAATAAACTTCCGCGCATTGAAGAAGGTGCTACTGTTAGCCAAGCAGAGTGATAAGATAAGCTTTGAATGAGATGGAATTCATTTACTGTTTTTATACCCATCCTACGTTATATTAATAATGAGCAATGCAACCTGTAAGAATGTTTTAATCAGGAAACACTATAAAAATAAAAATAAATACCTGGAAAAATCATTAATGAATTGGAAGTAACTGAACAATAAATTGTAGGAGCAATCCAAAGCAGGCCTAGACAGAGCAGGGTTGCATGCCCCTGGCCAGCAACCAACAGGAGTGGGGACATGGGGGGTGCCACTGGCAATGGTATGACATCACTTCTGTGGAAAACCTAGAGGTTATTTCAGTCCTCTCTAGTGATCTTCAGAAGCTCTATGGTCTTACTATGGTTTTTCCCATTATTTTTCTCTAGTCAGCTGCAGGAGTGACAATGGGGAACTGATGCCAGGAGATTCCCCCACTCCAGCAGGAAACTGGCAGTAGACTCTGGACCCACAAGACAAACACATTAGGGGGAATTCCATTCCATCCTTTTATCTTGATTTCCTCCCATCAGATGCCCCCTCCCACCTTTTTTGCCCCCTGTTCTCTCACTTCCCCTGCCTCTCACCCCCATTTATGGCCCTTTCCATCCTCTTTTTACCCCCTCCTTATTCTCTTGTTTCCCCACTGCCGCCACCTCATCCTTCTGGTTTCACCTGGCTGTGCTGCCCATTCACTGTCTTGCCAGCCAGCCCAACCACCTGCCCAGCTGCACTGTCACTTCTGCCTGCCTGGGGCACAATCCTGGGGGCACCCTCTCATCTTCATCCCCCACTAGTTCCTGCTTCTCTCTGCTGCCACCTCCCCTTGATCCTCTGATACTGCTGTCTTCAACTTTCCTACAGCAGCTGCAGTATCCCTCACACAGTCTCCTCTCTTCGTTGTTGTATTGCTTGGTTCCTTCCTTCTCCACCTCCTAGTTTGCCTCCCTCCCTTAGCTGTCAGCCAGCTGATTCAGTGACAGTGGCCATGTTGCCGTTGTGAAAGTGCAAACATGGCTTCCCCAGTTAGTTGTTTATTTGTTTTGTTAATCCTTGTTGTTTGTTTAAGCACTGGATTTTTCTGGAAGCCTGGGGATTCATCTAAGTTTGCAGAATTAACTCCTTTTCTCTGTACATGGACCTGATCTGTGGATTTAAGTATCCACAAACTGGACCATGATGAGAATTAGATATATTGATACAAAGTAGGATGCTCTGACTCAGTAAAAGTTAACACTCTCAGTTCTTAGGAGCAAAAGAAGCACTGCATCATGATCACTACATCTTGTTAATTACTCAAGGACTGCAAGATCAAGCAGTAATTTCCATGTGCGAATGAGCTATAACAATCCTAACATGACAGATGGAACTGTCATGACACCCAATGACATCTCAAAGGAAGCTGGGTTGGTGAGGGGTTCAGAGGAGGCACAGTGTGACCCTACCCAGTCCATTTGTTCAGATAACTGCACTAAAGTCTGTAAGATGCCTTGCAAAATAGTCATATTATCCACTAGAGCAGGAGGTGCAAGTTGCCCAGAAGGCACCCATGCAACATTTCTAGGGGTGACACCAGAGCCCTTGGCCTGGTGGGATGTGCCATTGGTGCTGTAAGGGGCACCTTTTGGAGAGGGGCCTTTGCCCAATGGGGCCAACAGTGTGGCCCATGTTCTTCTAGCAAGGGCCATGTACAACTCATTTTTGCTTGAAGTATGCAAATCCATGTTTTTCTACAGAATTCACTCCTGGAGAGGAATTATAACATTGAGATGAATGCAGTCAAGATTAGCTCCAGAGCAGTCCAATTATTCACATTTTTATCCCAAATTTTTATTTCAGTATTTTATTCAATATTCAATTTTATTCATTGTTCAATATTTTATTCAACATTTTACTCAAATATTTATTTCAATTTTTTTATTTCAAATTCAAATATTACTTTCAAAACTGTAAATATAAAGTATGATCCTAGGGCTGTTGCACACAATACAACCATCAGGTGGATGGCATTTTGAATCACTTTCTTTGGCTTATCTGAACATGACCAGGTACTGGCTCACTACTTAAATAGGTGCAGCTCCATTGCCACCACATACCCTAACCACAATACCCAGATTTTATATAGTTTTTATCATAATAAGTTTAACCACAATCCTGAAAGATAGTTTAGTATTATTATCTCTAGATGGGGGAGGAGGAGGCTGAGAGACAGGACTATGCATAAGGTATCTAGTGAGTTTGTGTCAAGGTAAGTTGCTTCAGAGACTTTGTTGGTCACATTTCCCATTCTTACAGTACAATGAGGTCTATGTGACAGCATCCAAAAACTTGGCCAATGATGATGTGGCTTGGAATTACCTAAGCAGCCTCCACACAGGGGTTGTATCATGTGAACTGACTTATTGTTGGCATGAAGATTTATTTCCAAATAAATGTGTTTTGACCAGTCTATAAATCATTTGCTTCTGAATTATTCCTATTAAAATCACTGTAATCCTTTCAACTGCAGGTTGTTTCTAGATTAAAGATAGGCAACACCACAGCATCTGCAGAACAATATGCTTGATTTTTAAATTTTAAAAAACCATTACCTTGTAAATTCCACTATCCATGTTAACACAATTTGAGCACTGCCAGCTTTGGCCTTGATCCTCCTGGTTTGTATTATAGTGTATCATATAATAGGCTTTCTAGCAGTTAGATTCATCTTACTTTTTGTACTTTAGATCTTGAAACAGATCATTACAGAAAATCGCTACATCAAGTAAGAATGAATAAAAGATTATGGAAAAAATAATAGTAGTTCTTAAAGAGCCACTTTTCAAAATATGTGCTTGTATAGGGCAGATATTTGAATGGACAAGCATTTCAAAAGTGTTATCTATTCAAATGACTAAGTAATTTAGAAGTGAAATCATAGGTCCTGTTAGAATCAAATACTAATGCTCATCAACCATTGGTGTCCATGAACCTTTGCTATACCATGCCATGAACTGTAGAGTAAAGCTGGCTAGAATATTTCTAACATGTCAGTCAATCCATATGCCACAGAAGTACAATCAAACAAAACTTATCTACTGAAAGTCTCCAAAATCTGACATAACATCCACAATATGAGATACTCTTTCAAGATCAATAACTCTTTCTGACAAAACATACACAACACAATGTTTTAAAATAGGATTTCTATTTGAAAGAAAATTTATTTTATCCATGTATATATCCCATTTTCATCTTGCCCTCCAAAAAGATAAGGCAGTATACATAGGGTTCCTTCTTGCCATTTTGTCCTCACTAGAACCACATGAGGTAGATTAGGTTGAGAAGTTCAGAGTGGCCCAAAATAACCCAGTATACTCTACAGTAGAACAGGAAACTGAACTCAGATGTTCTTGGTGCAAATTCAAAAGTATTACAGCAGTATTTATCTGTACATAGTTCCAGATTTTCCAGGGAAGAACCAAACTATATTTAATGAAAATGAGAGTGTTATCTTAGTTCAGTTGCTCTATTTTTGTTTTGAAGTATATGCTACATGTTATATACTGGAGAAGGCTATAATTTAGTTCCTCCCCCCTTGCACACACATCTTAAAATGGTGAGGGGGGTTGTGTGCTTGAGCAAAGCTGAGAGCAGCACCATAAGAGGTCTAAACTCTTAGCACAGTCACTCAAGGCAGAATGGTCACAGCTGAAACACCAGACTAATATGCATCCAGCCCCTTCAGGGATCAACAGGCACATCAGCAGAAAAGAACAGACCGTTCTAATGCTGATAGGGGTGGAGGAATCCTTGATGGGTAGCTACTGGGCAGCAGCAACAGTAGCAGCGGAAGGTAACGCTGGTGAAGGATCTTTTGTAGACCATGGTAGCATCACTTCAGATAACCCTGGTTAGTACTGCACAGAAGAATGCAATGATAATAACTTCTGACCAACTCTTACCTCAAAAAGCCTATGATGAGACAATCCAAAACAAACAAAGATACACTGCTGGAAGATGGAACCTCCAGGTTGGATGGTACTCAATTATCTTCTGGGAAAGAGCTGAGGACATGTACAAGTAGAATGATTCTTAATGATGTAACTGGACTAAAGCTGAAAGGACATTCAGTTGTTGATGTGAATAGACGCTAAAGGAAAGTCCAAAGCTGTTCAATGCTTATAACCAGAACATGGAACATGAGAAGTATGCATCATGGTAAACTTGAAATCATAAAATGAGAAATGCAGTGTTTAAACATTGCAATCCTGGGAGTGAGCGAACTAAAGTGGACTGGATTAGGACATTTTCCGTCTAAAAATTACAAAGTGCATTACAAAATTACAAAGGGTGATGATGAAGAAACTGAAATTGTTCAAGATGTTCTATTCTTTGGCTCCATGGCTCCATCACCAACCAAAAGGGAGACTGCAACCAAGAAATCAGAACTAGATTGAGACTGGGGATGGCAGCCATGAAGAAAAGATCCTTAAATGTAATGGTGTGTTGCTCGCAACCAAGACCAAGTTAATTCATGCCATAGTATTCTCTATTGCTGGGTATGGGTGTGAAAGTCTGACAATGGAGAAAGCTGACAAGAAGAAAGAAGAAGAAGAGATTGGATTTATACCCTGCCCTTCATCACCCAAGGGAGTCTCAGAACGGTTTACAAATTCCGTTCCCTTCCCCTCCCCACAACAGAAACCCTGTGAGGTAGGTGGGGCTGAGAGAGCTCTGACAGAAACTGCTCTTTTTCAAGAACTATGGCTTGCCCAAGGTCATCCAGCAGCTGCAAGTAGAGGTAGATTCCTTTGAAATGTGGTGCTGGAGGAGAGTTTTATGGATACCATGGCTGGCCAATCGGTGGGTACTAGTGGGTTCTAGACCAAATGAGTGGGTTCTAGCCTGAAATCTTCCTAGAAGCGAAAATGACTAAACTGGGGCTATCATACTTTGATCACATTATGAGAAGACAAAGAATCACTGGAAAAGACAATAATACTAGGAAAAGTTGAAGGCAGCAGGAAACAAGGAAGACCCAACATGAGATGGAGTGACTCAATCTAGGAAGCTATGGCTCTAGACCTGAAAATGGCTGTTAGTGATAGGATGTTTTGGAGGATATTAATGTATAGGGTCACCATGAACTTGATGGCACTTAACACACACTCACATAATTTAGCTTTTACATCATACCTCAGTCATGGAGATGAAACTGCATACCTCAGTCATGGAGATGAAACTGCAAAAAGAGGTCAGTATACCTCTGTGATTATTTAGTTTGCACTGAGAAGTTAAAATCTGCAATATCCTTCAATAACAAACACAAGAAAAATAACTGTTATGGTCATCTAAGTGAAAGCAAAATATTGTGTTTCCATCCATTAGAAACACTAACATCCTCAGATAAGGAGGGTCTATCAAAGACTATTTTACAATGAATTTGGGTCAGTGTAATAGAACCTTCTTGTCACGTTTTATGACACACAAAGCAGCTAAAGCAGCTAAAAGGATATTTTCTCTAAGGAAACATTTTCTTTGTCAAATTCTGAGACATTTTGATGGGATAAAGATCTAAGAACTGAAAAAGTCCAAACACTGAAATTACATACAATAATGAAAATTACAATCTGTCATTGGTACCAACAATTGCCTGGCGTTTTCCTTATTAGCTATCTAGGCTTTATGTTTGCTGAGAACTCATGTAAGGCATAGAATAAGACATCTATGTTCCTTTTTTATTTAACTCTTTGTAAGAAAAGACATTTAAAATAAATAAACAGAGTAGTAAAGGAAATGGGAAGGTTTATTACATTTTTAACAAATCCATCACAAGTTTTCCCAAAATTGTTGTTGGAGAGGTTTGTTCTCCAATTTACCTGTTGTGATCAGCAGCCGATTAATAGATAACTGTTTGACATCTGTTCATTTGCATTCACAGAAACAGGTTACTTGCAGCTATCGGAAGCTGACTCACTACATTTGGGAGAGATCATTTGGGGGGCAGCTTCCACTGGGTACATCTTACAATGCATCCAGCAAAGCTTTTTTGGGGGGTGGGGATCAAGAACCAACTCCCAGTTTATCAGCTGGAAGACACTTTCTTCTAATCCCCCATCCAGGAAGCTTTGCTACCCCACAGACCTCCTAAGACAAAGCAAATGTCATGGGCGGGGGGGGGGGAGAATATCAGAGGCCCAAATTATTTCCCTTATCTTCTCTCTATCCCAAATTGCAAGCTTGGGCTGCAGCAAAAAACAAAGACACCAGCTCTTTCTCCTCTCCCTTTTTGCAGAATGGAAATCAAAAGCATGTTTTCTGTCCCCACATAGCTTAGTGGGGAGGGAACAGAAACAAGCTGTTTCTCCTCTCCCTTTCACAACTTTACTGTATAGCTATTTTGCTGGGTGGGGTGAATCAGAACCCAAATCCCAGGTGATCCTTCCAGGGATCATTTCATAGAAAAAGAGGTGCAGGAGCTCATTAGCATAACTCATTAGCATAACTTATTTGCATATGCTACACCACCTGACATCACTGGAAGTATGTCAGAAGGCAAGAAAGATAGGAGAGAGAGAGAGAGAAAGAGAGAGAGAGAGAGAGAGAGAGAGAGAGAGAGAGAAAGAAAGAAAGAAAGAAAGAAAGAAAGAAAGAAAGAAAGAAAGAAAGAAAGAAAGAAAGAGATGGCAGAGAGGGGACAGCTACTAATCCAAGCCTCAGAAATACCACTACTCTGGGAGGATAGCTTCAGTGGTGGCTGAAGCCTTCAGAAGACTGGTCGGAGGAACAAGGACCTTTCCTGGGGACGGGGTCATTTTGCTGCAGCCATGACACAAGCAGGCATTCCCCCGTGGAGGGGGGGGGGCTGGCATCAACTCCGGGAGCTGTGCTCCCCCGAGCTCCTGCCCGAAATGACCCCTGGATCCTTCCATCAGCTCTGACCAACAGGCAGCTGCAAACTTATTCAGCAGCTGTTCAAGTTCTTCTATGCAATCAAGTATATTCCTGAAAAGCTCACAGTACGATCCCGAGTGTTAAACAAGGCAAGCTTGACTGCTGAACAGGTTATTTGAGAAATTCACAGCATCCCTACAATGACAGCATCTGCCTTCACAAATTACAGACCATATAAAAAACAGGAATGCCAATGCCAATGATGAGGACTACTCAACTAGCCCAGCAGTCATGGGGCTTGGAATCTTGTTTTCTGCCAGCACAAGGGCACTTCTACTGGTGGAGAAAGGAGGGCAATTTTCACTGATTCCCACCCTCCCATTTAAGACACTTACACTGCTCCTTGTGCTGTTCCTGGGGATCCCCTGAACCCTGGGGACAAAGTTTCAGAAGTGACACTGGCTTTATCAGGAAAGCTCCATTCTTCTTGCTCAGCTCTGTTCACACTACTTAGGATCAAAGCCATTATCACAGCACAGATGCAGAAGAGTTTAAATAGCACAGAAGTGGCAAAACACTTGGCATCACCCCAATGTGGACACTGCCCAAGCATATACAGAGCGTCTGAATAGGAAGGTTTATAAGAACCACCCATCCCATGAGCACTTCCACGTCAAGTAGTGCTGCAGATTGTACAGTTTTGAAAGTTGAAAATGACAATAAAATAGATTTTTTTAAAAAAAAGGTAGTACAGCAGATATTAGTGTAAACAATAAAGTATGCCTATGAAGATGGATTATGTAAACTCTAAAGGCACAATCATGCCAAGATTAAAATCTTTTTATAGCGAACTGATTTCAGCAGTAAACAGTTAAGCACATGCTTTCTTTCCCACTGAAATGCAGGAGATAGTTAAGCACATGCTTTACTTGCCCACTGAAATGCATGGAACTTCTACTTAACTTTGGCTGAAATGTGACTTACCCATGTAGAGAACTCAGTCAGATCTGGATTGAACACCAGTTAGTTGTGACATCTGTACAAAACCATAATTCCAAACTGGGGTTTGCAGATGTCTTGTTAAGCACAGTTTATAGTAATTGTGGCTTGTTGTGATGCTTGAATTCTCAGGTCTCTTGGGCCTGTTTGCCAGCCCCCCCCCAAAATTTATTATGTGCGCATATCCCCCCCCCCCCCCCAGTCCTACCATTGCTCCCTGGGAGGTCTGGGGTTCTTTTGGGTCCTTGGGATCTTCTAGCCTCAGATGTCTGTCATCGACCTCCTGGCTCCTTCAGTGCTCAGCTGTCATCCTTCCAGGTCCCTGGCTCTTTCCCCAGGGACTGTGGCTGTCTTTGGCTTTCCCTGGGTTTTTCCCACAATCACAATGGCCTCTGTAGTTGATGCACCTGCCTCCCTGGCTGCTCTGTCCTCTTTCCTGGCCATTGCACTCATCTTCTGGAACACCACACCTGCTTCCCCAGCTGCAGCCGCCCTTCTCTTGCCAACCTCAACATCAGATTTTAAATCCACTGGCCAGCAGGCCTTGTCCTGCCCTCCCATCAGCAGTGCCATGCCTCTCCTAGCTCGGGATTTTTTATTTACGTCTGAACCATAGGAAGCCACCAGCTGGCTATTAGGCCCCACAAGAGTGATCAGACAGTTTACTGAGAAGCACTACCCCTTGGGTCTGCTTGGCCCCGGATGCAGCAATATAGGGAAGATGAGCTCCCTGTATGAGGAAGAAAGGAGGCAAGAATCAGACAAACTGGGATTTGCTCTGTAGATCTGGTAGAATAACCAGAGGTTGTTGCACAAACCATAATCTAAACAAATCACTGATTCTTGCCATCTTTGAATGCAGCCAAAGAACTTGATGTGCATTTTCTCAGTGATCATTACAATTACCATACTAAGGTAGCCCAAATTATTCAGGTTTTTCAGTGGAGACAGCATGACACAAATTGGAATGGTTTCCCTAATAACAACCAACAAGTTCATGCCTGAGGGACAAACTAGACCCGAGAGTAGAAACATATTTCTCTTCAGGAAAAGCAGGAGGAACGGAGGATTTTAAAAGTTTTAAAATACCGACAGTTGAAAAAGATGATGCTGAGTTCTCCCCCATCTTGTGCTTTACCTCACTTCAGCCCATTGCTTTGGGCACTTTTCTTCCCAGCTCCCTAGTGGCATAAGGAAGGGACAGAAGTGTCTAGAGCAACTGACTGAAGTAGGTGGATTCAGAGCCTCTCTTGCACACTTCTTTGGGTGTTAACACACCACTTTCCACCCTTTAAATGTGAACATGGCAGCCTCATCTAGTTCTGCTCTAATTTGACATTCAAACTGTCATGTTCTGTGATTAAATCTGTGATTATCCAATTACCTTGAAACTTATTCAATTGCCTTGGAATGTATTCAATTACCTTATTACCTTATCCAACTGCCTTGTTTGGGCAAGGTCAGGGGTGCAGCTTACCTGTGTATATAAGCAGACCCCCTGACCTCCATTTTCTTATGCTTCATCTGGACCTGAAATAAACTTGCTATGCTGCAATCACTTCCACCGGCCTCCCGACTCCAGTACTTTTCACAAACAAAAGGCTTCTCTTTCATCTGTTTGTTCTTGGCTGTATGGTATGACAGTGTTTGATCTAAGGTTCTAAGCAAGAACCTTGTAGTCTGCTGTGATGGACTCTCAAGGGTTAATACCTAATGGAGTCTGAGAACCTTTGAGTGACAGGCTGTTTGAACAACATTCTGTTGAGAAAGTCAGTTAAGGAGTGACAGTTGGGAACTGACAGTTGAAGAAGAGACAGTTAAGCACTGACTATGGACTGTGAAGGAGGCTAAGAGAGTGACATTCAAGCTTAAAAAAGGGACATAGCTTCTGGTAAAGAGAAGTGATCCCTGCCCAGTTAAGAATGGAAATAGCTTCTAGAAAACAGAAGTGACCCCTGGTCTGTGCATAAAGAAGGTTGTTGTGTTTAAGCAGAAACTGAAAAGAAAAGGCCTCTCTCTTCTCAAAGTTTTAAAGACCTTGTTGAATAGCAGAAACATTTACTTGTTGGCAACAAATTAACTGGTGTTTGTATGAATACAAAGTTACCCTAGTTTTATTATCTGTTCACCTCATAAGTCCTACACCTGGTTCCCCTAACCTTTTGTCCTCCAAGTTAAATAAACCATTTTGTTTATTTGGAACTTTCAAAAGCCTCTCATACGCTATTTGAAAAGCAGACTATAAGAAAGTGATTTTGTCTCTTCCCTCAGCTGGGCAAGTATCAAGCACCAAGACAGATAGATTAGATTAACAGATAGATCTATATCTATATCTATAGATATATAATAAAGTGCCTGGGAAGGACAGCCATAGACAAACAAATAGGAGGAAAACAGATAAAGGGGATGCTCAGCAAGAAAGAAGACAGAAGGGAAAATCCTGCATGTGAGGGAGGGAAGAGGGCGAGATTGATTCAACAATGGAAATAATATGTTTGATTTTTTAAATGTTTGATTTTTGTTTGATTTTTTAATTGTTTTTAAACTGCCCTGAACATCATTTCAGTTGAAAGGCAGGATACAAGTGTTCTAAAGAAAAATAAATCATTTCTCCTCTGCCCACTCTTGCTTCTCGCTAAATACTAAAATATATTCTCTCTTTGGTGGGCAATAATTGAATGTTTACCCTATTCAAATAGTATTCAGAATAAAGCCTCAAAATAAGAGTATTATATTTAATTATTTTTTTACTACTCTACAATAATACAGTGGGTATCTCAGGGATAGGATGCCCTGGGCAAACTCTTAAAATACACTGTTAAAATAAACAGCCTCTGCCAATTACTGCTTGATAATAACACCCTGCATAAAGATGAACTAACATCTCCTAGGGCTAGGATATGACAACACATCTATGTAGATGACTTTTAAAATGCTTCATGTTTCTGTGATTTTTATTTCCCCCCTAAAAAAACAAATTTCAATTCCAGAACTTCTTATAGCACATTGTAAGCAGTTCTGAGGTCTTCTCCTTTTCATACAACTTCTTCCTGCAACATATTTTTCTCCCTTATTATTTAGTATGTATTAATTTACCTTTTTCTAGGTTGAATCTCATTATTTTTTTATGCTGCTAATGTCTCTATTTGTATTCCTCACTGGTGTTCACAACACTCCCAGGCTTGTATGATCTGACAAAAGGAATTAATAGGCTGTTTACTATTTCTAAATCATTAATAAAGACGATGTCCCAGATTTCCTGCTGTCCTATATCTTCTCTTCGCACACTAGGAAGATTCATCATATTAGGGAAGCAGTACCCAGATAAGACCACATAATAAAAACCCTCAGCAGCAGAAATCTTTACCTCACATTCCTGTGCTCCAAAGATGGTTCCATTGACATGGTTCTATTCCATTTCTTTTCATGGGCTCAGCTCAGGCACCACAACAAACCATGGCCAGGGAAGTGTAACTGTAGTTAGGTGTGACATCATCATCATAATCACTACTACTACTACTACTACTACTACTACTTATTTGATTTATATCCCGCCCTCCCTGTGCAACTTGACAAACCATAATTTGCAAGTGGATGCATTCCCAGAATGAGAAACTATGATTTGATGTAGGCTTGCAAGTCATTGGTTGCTTTAACTAAGTAAGGTTTGGCAATGAAGTTGAGTCACGGTTTGTGGTAACCACTTCTAGATGCTGCATCTCAGGCAGGGGTGACATCGCAGTAGCAGATACAGCTCTTAGTCCATCTGTTGCCATAAATTCTTCTTATTGATTGGTTCCTCTTTTTTAACTCTGTGACCAACTCATCTCTGCCCTTTACACAGAGTTCTGAAAATGCAGTTTCAGGCTATTTGCAAAGGATGAGAACTGGCAGAGAGAGGGGACAGGTCTGGAAGTAGACTAATTTTGATCACAGTTAACTTGAAAAACCAAAATGGCTTCAGAGAGATTCAGATCCAAGCATGTACCTTATCAGTAAAACTACTAATCAGGAATTTCCAGCAATTAATTAAGATACCTTCAATATACAACCTGCTATTACATTAGCATTCCTTCTAACAAAGAACTCCCAACCATATATATTAGCATCTTCAACAAATGCACCCAATTTTACATCACAACACAATTCTAAAAAACCTTAGCCACTGAGATTTATTGATTTATTGGTTGATTGCATGGCAGAGTTACACACAGGAAATATATAATAATATAAAATATGTAACCAAGTTGATACAACAGGTATGCAGACCAGTTGGGTAACTCCTCTAAATACTTTCAATCCACTCAGTCACAGCTGGGGAGAATTCAAAGAGCTCCATCACATCTCCCTGGAAAGCACAACACTCACATTCCTGTGACCGATGGAAAATAGTTTGGCGGGCTGCACTACACCCACATTCGGGTCCTGGTATTTTGCCCTATTTAAACAACAGGTATGCAAAACTGCCAAAGCCTGTTCATATTCTATTAGCTATCTTCTATACTTTATATGGCCATTGAGATAAAGCAACATTGTGCTGGTTCTGGCCTGTTGCCACGAAGACAAGATACTAAGCTAGGTATAGAAGTCCAAATCAAGCCGAGAAACAGCACCAGGGGTTGGAATGCCAGGAGACCAATCAGAGTTCTCAGGAGTTAGGAGCTGAGGCTGGCAGCTGGAACAAGGTCCAAGATTGCACGGTTGCATCCGCACCAAAACAGGTGAGCATGGCTGCTTATAACTGGATCCTCCCTTCCCTGGGAGGTGACCTGCAAAGACTCATGGCCCCTCACGTTGCCTTTGCAACAGCTGAAGTCTGGCACTCCTCCTTCTCTCCTGCACATTCAGACGCTGGCATGCCCTGTGTCTGGGCCATTCAGGTGAGCTAGGTAGGGACTCTGGCCTCGAGGTGTCTCCAACTGGTGCTGGGTCAGGCCCTGGACCAGGCTCTTCCTCCAGCTACACCTCAGGCTCTTTGCCTTTCTGCACCTCTTGTGCAGACGCTGGAGCCTCTTCTCCCTCAGGTGCTGGCAAAGATTCCTCCTCTGGGCTGACTCTGAAGGAGGCTGGGTTGCTCCATGCCTCTTCCTTGTCTGAGGAATAGTCAGCCTTGGCTGAGCCAGGACCCATTACACTCATGTTACAACTGGGTCTACACCACTATCAGTGTACAACACCTTACACTTACCTACATCATCTGCTGTGCCCTGTACACTGCGCCAGCATTCATGCCCTAGTTCAACCACCACTAAAAGTCCAAACTTTCTCCTATGCTATGCAAGCATTCTGCAGGAATACTTTTTGTTACCATCCTCCACCAGCGCTAATTTCTGTATCATTACAAAAGTGCTTGCTGATACTACACACACAAGGACTTCCTAAGACTCTAATTCAAGAAGAACCAGCAACTTATGAAAATGCTGGAAAATGCTTGGGGGGGGGGAGGAATCAGGGTTTACTCTTGTCATTCTCAATGCAAGATTAAGCTGATTTGGACATGACATTGACAGTCTAAATAATTAACCATGCATGTTGTCCTGCCTGTGACCCTCTCTGGCAAGGGTAATCAGCTTTTTCTCCTTAAACTCAAGTTGTGTCACAAAAATTGCATGTTTACTTTAAATACATTTAAACTGTCATTAAAAGAGCGACAAAGACTCAGTTAAATATGTGTTTCAAACAGCTAGAAATGGGTTTTAAAGCCTTGCCTGTCAGTATGCTAAAAATACAGGTTTTTGAAAGATTGCTGCTGTGCAGAGGAAAAAGAAGGTTACCAAAATCAGATTGGGCAAAAATACTGCTACAGAGCTGAGAAGGGCTTGGTTAGAAAGGAAAGAGGTTAGTTTTGAAAATGCAAATGGAACATTGGTTGCCAGTGTATTTAGGGATCTGTTAGTCTGCTGGCTAACCACTTAGCTTCAAAATTTGCTGAATCTTTAAACTGGCACATGTCTCCAACTTACTACAAACTGCTTACAATAAAATATTTATGGGAGGGTGTGCCTTTTTTGTAATATAATGCTGTTCAAATGCTGTTCAAGAACGAGGAATCTAAATATGGGGAGGACTTATCTATAGGTTTATGTTAGGCCATAAATTTGGATGAACTTTGCCAGATTACATCATTCTGATTCCTAACACATATGATTGGAGCAATGCAGCTAAGAGATGCAAAGTGGAATGTAACCCAGTTTGGCAACAAATGAAGAAAATTTAACAGCACTGTAACTCATGCATAATACTACTATCAGTAAAATTATGTTTTGAAGACTGTCTGGTCCCCCCTCAAAAAACATATTTTTGAACCAAAACATAATACTACATTTTGCAGCAATAAATTTCACTTGATGCCATACATCCCATATTTGATGCTATTTTAATATAATAAAACATATAATTTAATTGAATCACTGGGCACCATTTTTTTATTTAAGTAATTCCACTCTTCCAAGGATGCGAGTTGTCTACCACTGAAATTCATAATCTGCCTGTTCTAATGAACAAATTGACATAATTCCCACCTTTATATCTCTAAAGGCTAGACAGGATTTCCCCCCTCTTAATTTGCTGACAGACTAAAGAATCGGATTGACACTTTGTTCCTCAATATCACCTCATGAAGACATGTCCTTGGGTCCAAAACTGCAGAGAGTATATACGAAGGATATGCTATTGCATAGAGCACAGTAATTCAGAAGTTTTAGTTTTTCTATATGAAATATAAGCAGCGTCCTAAATTCTTGCTTAGGAAACTACTAATGGAGTTAGCTGTTAATACAAAGGGATCCCTTTTTTGTTTTTGTTTTGTTGGGTTTGTTGTTTTGAGAGGTTGTTTCTACTGGACATCTATCCATAAGACCTCATTTCCTTTATCATGGGACACGCTTAACTACAAAACATTGCTCCTGTCTCCTGTCAGGTATTCTGTTACGTAAAAATTAATATATTACTATAAAAGCTTCTGGACTTCCAAGTCACAACATTTCATTTGTGATGTAATACTTGACTTGATGCAATACATGTGACATAATACCGGACCCCTAAGAAATAGTTGGAATAGCCCAGTAGGGGCGGAGTGAGTGCATGTTGCTTAGCAGCAGAGGAAGAGGCTGGTTGCTGGGGAGCTTGGTAACATTTTATGGACTCATATCACATTTTGTGAGGTAAGTAGAAACGCTGTATGTGAAAAGTTAATTATTAAAAAGAAGATTAAATTTAGTATAACTGGTATTATTGCTGTTATTATTGCTGTTACTGCAGGACTGCAAACTACGGCCTGGTTACTTTGTTGTCCAGTTGGCTTGGACTGAAACCCTTTGAAAGAGGAGTAGATGAGAAGAGTGTAGCTCCTTGATGGATTTAACTCAACACAAAGTTTTGCAAGCAAGAACCAGTTGTTTAATTGAACTCACAGAAACTATCTGTTGCAGTTTCATGTTCCGTGTTAGAGATATATGTTAATTATATCAATTTTGTTGCATTATTTTGTATGGTAGAAAGGTTGAGCTAAAGAAAAAAATATTTTGAATTATTTTGTCTTGCAAGTTTTGTTCCTGAATTAGCCCCAGATGACCCACATAAGAAGAAGTTACACGTACTACTGGAGTCAAGAATATTCATTGAACAGAACAATGCATTGATTCTGTCATGGTATAAGAGATAAGTGCCAACAGACACAGACAAATTCTAGGTGGATCACTGAAGTTGATGTGCTACACATGAAATAAAACCAGACTGTAATGGTTCATTTAGTAGCAGCTGCAAATAGAAGAAGAGAGAGAGAAGAGAAGAGAAGAGAAGAGAAGAGAAGAGAAGAGAAGAGAAGAGAAGAGATTGGATTTATACCCCGTCCTTCACTTGGTGTCTCAGAGCAGCTTACAATCTCCTTCCCTTCCTCTCCCCGCAACAGACACCCTGCAAGGTAGGTGGGGCTGAGAGGGCTCTTTGAGAACTGTTCTTTAGAGAAGAGCTCTGAAAGAATTGTGGCTTGTCCAAGGTCACCAAGCAGCTGCATGTGGAGGTGTGAGGAATCAAACCTGGGTCTCCCAGGTTAGAGTCTGCGCTCCTAACTACTACACCAAACTGGCTTTCAAGTAGATCTCAAGAAGATCTCACTCTGAGAGGAGTGCTGCTATCAGGGTATGTTTTTGAGAGTCAAAGCTCTCTTCATCTGAACAAATCTTGTTAGTCAGTTCAGTTCAGTTCAGTCTCTAAGGTGCTAATGGACTTGAATCTAATTGTTCTACTGCAAACCAACATGGCTACCCTCTGAAACTAACACAGAGCTAGAATTCTGTATAAATTCAAAAGTCATAGTATATTTAGAATTTACATTTCAGGCTTTATGCTTCATAATTTTTATAATTAAATACTTTTAAGTACAAAGCCTTCTTTTGAAACTGAAATTCCAACACCTGTGGAAATCTGATACCAACTAAAAGAATCAGAGCTAGTGTCAGACTAAGATCTGGGAGACCAAGGTTCAAACACCCACTCCACCATTAAAGCTTTCTGTGTGATTCTGACGGACTGTGCTTTGAAAGCTCATAAGTGCTGTAAACATATGTGACAGACTGTGAAGGGTTAATGCCTCACTGAGCCAGAGAGCCTTTGAGTGACAGGCTGCTCAAATGGATTTCATTGGATAGAGTCAGTTGAGAAGAAAGATTTGGGAACTGACTGCTGGAGAGAGTTCTGTTTAACAGTGACTGAGGACTGGGAACGTTGGCAAGGAGAAGTGAGAGGATTGCTGAAGACCCCCATTGGGGCCAGAAATAGGGACAGAGCTTCTAGTTTAAAGAAGTAATTCCCTCCCCAGTTGAATAGCTCTAAAGAGTGGTTCCTGGTATGTTTGGAGAAGGATTTGGGGTACTTGGAAGTGTATCCCTGCCTTCTGAAACTTGGAGAGTCAGTTAAACTCAAGAACTTATACTGGAGCATCTAGCATACACTGAAACCAAAGCCTCTCATCTCAAAGATTCTAAGACCTTTGTGAAAAGCTTAAAACACTTGCTGGAAACGTATTATCTGGAGTTTGTGAAAGTACTAAGTTATCTCAGTGTTATTTTTGATTCACCTCTAACATTTCACCCCTGATTTCACCTGACCTTCCCCCCTCTGTGTTGAATAAAATATTTTGGCTATTTTTATACTTTCAAAATCCTCTTGTGTGCCATTTATGGATGTTTAAGTTAAGAAGGTGATTTTGTCTCTTCCCTCAAGTCCCTGGGCTGAGCCAGCATCAAAATATAATAACATGACAGGGTGGGACAGCCATAAACCTTCCAATAAGAAGAAAATATGTACAAGGGACTACTCAGCCAGAAAGGAAAGGAAAGCAGAGGGGAAATCCTGTGTCTGAAGGAGGGAAGAGGGCAAGATCACCATAATAACCTTGGACTGGTCTCAGTCTAAATTACTTCACAGGGTTGTTGTGAGGATAAAATGAAAAAAAAGGTGAGTGGGGTGAGCTGCTTTGGGTCTCCACTGGGTAGAAAGGTGGGGTATAAACAAAGTAAGTAAGTAAGTAGGTAAGTAAGTAAGTAAGTAAGTAAGTAAATGAGATTATGTTACAATTTCAGACTCTGAAACTGGAACAAAGTATTAAAATTAAAATTCTAAAGACAGAGATTGTCAGCAAGCATTCATATTAGTCATTTATAATACTAAATACATTGCATATATAAAACATATCATGCTTTTCTACTAAAAACACAACATAATATATAAACAATGTTTTTACTGTATCGATTTTTTGCAGATGAATAAAAGCTGTCAGGACAAGAATAACAGAAGCTCAGAGTCACATTTTCCTTTTAAACACAAACAAATAAGCATGAATTTTATTTATACAGCAAGATTCCCATATGTATGTGTACAGACACACAGTGTGTAGCGACACACTGCACATAAAACACGGCACACAGAGAGACATGCTGCACATAAAACACAGCAGTAAAACACAGTAAAATTATCTATTAAGCAACCACTGTAATCCATTTTTTTCAAGTGAAAATGGAAGAGAAAGAAACATACTTCTGGACATTTAGAATATATCTGAAGTACTAGAATGAGATTCTGTGACACTGAAGATAAACATGCTGATAAAAAGACTTTGGAGGCCTGTTCATACTGCATCAGGCAGGGAACAAAACACCTTTATGCAGACACATTTAGATTAATTCAAGACTATCCAACTGTATAGTTGACTATGCATGTCCTTCGATTCTCTTTTTTCCCATCTCCTCACTAGCTGCTGCTCTTTCATTTTAATTTTGCCATGACTGAAAGAGTTAACTATGGAAAACTCTTCTAGTTTAACTAAAAATTATTTTAAAGTACAATGCTGTCCTAGCTTTTTCTGTACTTTTTCACTGCATCAGGATTTTTCAAAATATTATTACAATGCAGGTATCGAACAGTCTCTCACCTGTCACTGTGTGCTGCTTGAGAGACTGCACATTTTAATGCCTAAAGGAATATATTCGTGATTTGCTAAAAATGACTTTAAATTTTACAATCTAAAAAATTCAAAAAGAATGAAGTATATTATCTAGAGAGGCAAAGAGTGCTTTTAGCAATCTTAGTACAGAAAGAGCAGTCTTAAAATTAATTATTGCTTGGGGGACCTTTATTCGCACTTCTGTTTCTTACAGGTAGTCACCAATCAGCCATTTCTTACAGGAAGTCACCAATCAGCAGGTTAACAAATGCAACCATCCAAACGGTGAAAGCCAGTGACTGTAACCTCTTCCTTTCTAGTTAGCAAAACAAAAGTGATTAAAATTGTTACAGAAGGAATCTCTCTTCTTTTAATAAGGGATAGGACTACACCAATGCTCCCTCTAAGCCGTGGAGTCTTGTGAACAAAAATTCTACTTTGTGCGCTACTGGCCTTAAAGTCGTGAGCGAGCGATTTGGCTACTGCATAAATTAGTTTGCTCTGGAGCCATATTTCCTGAGCTAAGACAAAAATGTGTGAGCCAGAGGCTAAAAAACTGTGAGCTAGCTCACACTAACTCAGTTTAGAGGGAACCCTGGACTACACTGACTCAGTTTAGAAAGTTACTACTTAGTCATATAAATGATTGTTTCTATTGGCACTCTAAATAAGTGGTATTCATTCCATGGCTCACAGAGAGCCATATTTGCAATTATCATTGACCAAAGGAACCACGACTGTTGTGTGCCCTGCTTGCCACCTCAAACACACACATACAATAATATCAAAACATATTATTTGTCAATCTCTAGTATTTCTTGAATCCCAATAATGTACCTGTCACAGAATTAGGGCCAGGATAGAGCATCAGTCCTCTTTTAAACCTATGTTACATTATTTTTTTTAGTGAAGTATAGTTGGATCTTTGGTTCTGTTTCCCAGAAGGCTTCATCACTTTGCTGGTGCTGGGGCCTTCTGGTACAGATAACCCTGTATATGACTTTTGCCTTAGATTACTTTTGCCTTTTGGAATGTTTATACATTATCAGAATCAAAATAGATAGGGTATCTGTAACTAGCTTGACTCTCTGATTCACCCTAGCTTTCCCTGACTTCCCTTGACCTTCCTGACCCCAGAGATAGAAAGACAGGGCTGAGCTTTGTTGTGTACACCAGATATACATCAGATGCTTAGCAACAGACCTGACTGACAGTTTCATTACCTCCTATGGATGGGAAAAGGTACTTAATGTCTGAATTTAGCCTTGTTCATTATTGTATGCCAACCACCCTGCGTTATGGATCTTGGCAGGCAACCAGGATATATCCTTTATAAAATTACAATGCATTCTAACTAGGTATTTGATTAATTTGATTAATTTTGTATGCTGCATACCAGATTCTTATATATTTTAAAGGGCTTTACATCTGGGCTTGAAGTTAAATAAATAAGAGGTTTTCTGGAACAACTCTCTCTCTCTCTTGATGCACTTGGGAAGCCAGTTTCTCTCCCTCCTCAATGAACACAATGAAGAAGAAGAAGAAGAGATTGGATTTATATCCCGCCCTTCACTCACTTAAGAGTCTCAGAGCGGCTTACAAACTCCTTTTCCCCTCTCCTCCCCACAACAGACACCCTGTGAGGTAGGTGGGGCTGAGAGAGCTCTTTCCCAAGCTGTCCTTGAGAGAACAGCTGGTACAGAGCCATGGCTTGCCCAAGGTCATCCAGCCAGGTGCAAGTGGAGGAGTGGGGAATCAAACCCAGTTCTCCCAGATTAGAGTCCACGCACTTAACCACTACACCAAACTGGATAGGACTCCATGAAAAAGTTACTGCACTCCTCATTTCCCCAATAATACTGATACTGGAATTTGAGAATATCGGGAAAACTCAATATTTTTCAGGTTCAATACACCCAAACCCATAAAATATCAATTATTTTTGTGTGCACACCCATACATATGACACAAAACAGTGTGCACTCTTTCAGGTTCTACAAAATTCTTTTATTAGGCTGGATGTTTTTTTAAAAAAATGCTTCCCTATGCTGAAAGCTTCTGGGGTGCAAGCATGAGAGTGCAGAGGCTGTAGGTAAGGGTAGGGACTGCTGAAGAAGATAGGCCCTTTACTTCCATCACTGGCATGAGACCTCCAGCTCAGTCTCACAGCTTATCCATCCTTCCAGTGGTGACTGCTTCAAGGAGAGAACCAGCTGCCAACCAAGAGCCCTATCAGGCCTTTCCCGTTTTCCTAGAAGAGCAGGAAGGTGGCATATTAGAGAATGGTGCGCACAAGAGCCATAGGTAATGTGTCAAAGAGCTACATGTGGCTTCTGAACCACTCAGTGAGTATCACTGCTCTGAATACATTTTCAAGAAATGATGCCCAAATTGTGGTATTAGGCAGGGCTATTTTTGAGCAGGAATGCACAGGAATGGAGTTCTGGCTGGCTCCTGAGTTGGCCACACCAACAACCAGAACCTCTGGCATGTGTGGCTACAGAGCACACTGCCCTCCCCACATTATACACAAGAGGGAAAGGCCACATGTTAAAAGGCCATCTTTTCCTCTGGGGAGCCCCTTGGGATTTCCTTGTCAATTTCACTTCCCCCCCCCACCCAGTCAGCTGAGAGTGAAATTGACAAGGAAAAGCCTCTCTCTGCCTTCCCATCTCTAGCTGACATGTTGCAGCTGGAAAAGGGCAGGCAGGGAACCCAGGTACGTTGAAAATGCCTTTCTTTGCCGAAAGGCATTTAACCATGCCGCTCCCCTGCACTTCCCAAAATCTCTCAGCAGTAGCCTTTTCCTGGCCATCTGGTTGGGGGGGGGGGGTAGGAGACTAGAAAGGTAATGCTGAAGTGCCAGGGATCTTTCAGATCCCAGGCACTTCAGCATTGCCTTTCCCCAGCTGTCTGGTTCAGGGGGGGGGGTAGAGTAGAAAGGCGATGCTGAAGTGGGGCGGAGAAACTTGGAGGGGGTGGCAAGCTTCCATGCCTGCCCTGGGCTTTCCCAGCCCCCCACCTAATCTGCTAATGAGATGCACTGTCAGGGGTGTGGCCTAATCTGCTAATGAGTTTCTGCTGTTGGGTGTGGCCTATTATGCTAAAGAGTTCCTGCTGGGCTTTTACTACAAAAAAAAGCCCTGGTATTAGGTATCAATTTCTGCTTAGGTCTTATTTATTTGTATCCACTCCTCAAAGCACCAGCTGAAATCCAATACAAATACCAATTACAACTTAATGCAAAATGCTACTTTTGAAGCAATTCAGAAGCAAACATGATGGAAGGGCCTATAAGAGAAAGTGCACTCCTACTGTGTATTTTGTAAACATCCTGGGAACAGGAAAATATTCCTCTCAAATTGGGTTTGTCTTAAAATGAGAGAGCATCTTAACCAAACATTAACATCAGTAAAAAAAAATTTTTTTTGCAGAAATTAAATGTTGGGAAAGGAGAGCTGTGATGAACTCCCTTATTTCTGAGTATGTGGTAATTTGTTCCTTTACTCTTTTACAAGGTGGAGCAGTCTTATTTTTCGCTGACACTATAGCTGTGATCACACACACTAAATAATCCACTTTCAATCCACTTTCAATGCACTTTCCAACTGGATTTTCACTGTGTGAACTGGCAAAATCCAGTTCAACAGTGCATTGAAAGTGGATTGAAAGTGGATTATTTAGTGTGTGTGATCACAGCCTATTTAACCAGGAACCCACATAGTTTGTCCTTCTGTCACATACCCAGCCACTTATTGATGAGACCTTTTTATAAATATTAATCTCTGTGGCTTTTCATGAACACCGCCCTTTTTCTGAAATGAAGCTTGTGGATTAACTTTGTCAGATGCTTAGCTCTGTCAGACACTGAGGCACACACAACGTGGAACAATAAAACCAATTGATGATTTTATTTACAAGGACAGGCAGGCAGGGAATATATGTACAAGGGAAAAGCTGATGCTTGTGGATACATAGTTTCGAATGGTGGATTTCAACTTTAGGTTAGTTCATTTATAATCATTCACTTCAGATGCCACAGTACAAAACATGCTTGCTCCAAACTCAACCCTTGTGCTGTTCTAGATGGCCAGTTTCTGTGTGGATTTTTCAGGTGCTCTCCACCTGTATAGAGAAATACCTCCACTGTGCCTTGATTTTCTTTGGACACCCACTAGTCTAATAAATCCTCCTGACACACACTAAATCTACTAAACCTGACTCTCTTCAGCAGGGTATAACTTCTAGGTGAGAGGAACATGAATCTCTTGTTTAACCACTAGGAGCTTATTTTCCTTTTTAAGACTCCTTAGTTTTCACTATGGTATTGAATCACAACTGCCTTTTCTCAGATTCCCTTAATATTGGATTCTGTAGAGAAATCTCATTTCTTCCTCAGACTCACCAAGGTCCAACATGACTTGTCAGTCTCCTGGCACATTACCCACCGACCAAAAACAACTGACAGTCTAAAAAGCCAAACTCCAATTGTCAAGAGTTTTTTTGGGTTTTTTAAATATTAGAACTCCCCCCGAGTTCTGCATCAGAATTACATCACCACCACTAGTCACATGACTACAGGTATCTTTTCTTGCAGGCTGATCCCAAGCCTGGAGTCCGTCACAAGAGCATTCATTCACCATTGATTCCAGTTAAAAGCAGCAAGCTTCATGTTTCTGAAGAAACAGAGGATGGTGAAATAGAACTTGATCAGTGTTCCCTCTAAGCTGAGTTAATGAGCTTGCTCACAGTTTTTTAACCTCCAGCTCACAGGTTTTTGTCTTAGCTCAGGAAGGATGGCTCCAGAGCAAACTAATTGATGCAGTAGCCAAATCGCTCAGTCACACCTTTAATGCCAGTAGCTCACAAAGTAGAATTTTTGCTCACAGGACTCCACAGCTTAGAGGGAGCATTGAACTTGATGCAATATAATTTTGTCATGTTCTATTATAATAGCCAGCTACATGTTTATTAGTTCAATGTATATATCATTTGGGGGGCTGGGAGGTCTGGGAAGTGGATAGGTATGTGGTCTCATATTACAGGTCATCAGGTGGAGTAGAAGTCTCTCCCCTAGCCTACATCATGGGTTCCAATGTATACGTTACTGGTTAATTAACTGTATTATCAGATTAAAACAAGAAGACAGAAGATGCAGGAGCTTGGAAAGCTAATAATTATCAAGTATATTTTAATGCATAATTAATGATCATTTTGGAAGAAAAAAAGAACACAACTTATGTAAAGAGATATAAATATTATGTAAGGAGATAAAAGTTGAATTGATATAATTTATCTTAAACACTAGATGATGTTATATATAATTTATGTACCTTTTTGTTTGTTGTGAATAATACAGGTCTTCAGTTTTTAAAAAATAAAAGGTAGGGAGAGCCTTTCATTATTTCTTCAAATCTTGTGTAAAAGAAACCAGCATTAGATCCAGAAAGGCAAATAAAAAAAAAATTCATCTCACAGTTTTTTCATCTATGGATCCAGAGGTCATTTCGTAGAAAAATAGGTGCAAGAACTCATTAGCATAACTTATTTGCATATGCCACACACCCTGTCATTTAAAGATACCTCCCCTATCTTGCTTTGCTTCCCCAGCCGGCCTGCCAAGGTGGGCTGGCTGGGAAAGCAAAAAAAAAGATGGGGAGGCATCCTTATATACCTCTCCTTCACTTTCCCAGCCAGCCTGAGAAGGTGCACTGGTTTGGGAATCAAAGGGGAGGCTCTTAAAGATGCCTCCCCAACCTTTTTTTAGCTTCTCCAGCCAGCCTGCCTTGGAAGGCTGGCTGGAAAAGCAAAGAAAGGTTGGGGGGCATCTTTAAAAGCCTCTCCTTCCCTTCCCCAGGTGGCCTGCCAAGGCAGACTGGCAGGGGTGGCAAAGAGAGAAGGGTTTTAAAGTTTAAACCCCTTCTTTCTAAGGTTGCGCCGCTGCAACAGCACTCTCTCTCATTGTATCCTATGGCCCCAAAGGGTACAATGGAGTGATCGTGCCACCACTGTGGTGCGACTCCAGAGAGAAGGGTTTTAAAGTTTAAATCCCTTATCTCTGGAGTCGTGCTGCAGCAGTGGCACGATCTCCTATTGTATCCTATGGCCCCATAGAACACAATGGAAAGATCGTGCCACTGCTGTGGCGCGACTCCTGAGAGAAGGGGGTTAAACTTTAAAACCCTTCTCTCTTCACTTCCTCAGCCAGTGTGTTTTGGCAGGCCACCTAGGAAGGGAAGGGGGAGGCTTTTGAAGATGCCTTCCCCCTTTTTTGCTTCCCCAGCCGGCCTGCCAAGGTGCACTTCAGCAGGCAGGCCGGGGAAGGGCCGGGGAGGCAATTAAATGTCTTCTCACTCCTTCAAGGGCCTTCCCTAACTCGCCTGCCCAGACCACCCAGCCAGGGAAGGCAGGGGGGTGCTGGGAGCTGGGGGCAGGGCTTGCCAGGCTCCTTATTGCTGGATCGGTGTTCCTGCTCATTCCGGCTAGAAATGAGCCCTGTATGGATCTATACTCCAAAGAGGAATAATGGCAATCTGATTATCATCTAGTTCGCGACTGACCGTTAGCTGACACAGTTGTCTTTTAAGCAAAATTCTTTGCTGTTCTGGAATGGAATGGGAAGGTTATAACTGTGGGTGGAAGTCAACTCAAACACCTGAACCATTTTCCCTGTCATCACTATGGGTAATTGAGACTGTGTACAGTATAATTTAACACGGAAACATTGAAATGTTTATATTATCACCTTCAGGAATAAAGAAGTTGGGTTATACAAATTTAGGCATACAGAACAATGTACATGGAGCAACAAGCTGTGGATTCGTTTTTATGAATATATATACATATATTCATAGAGAATTCAGGAAATGGGATTTCTGCTCCATTATGCATTGTTCTACAAAATAAAAATACGTATTTTGAAAATTAGTTTTGTGTTGTTGTTTCAAAGAGCTAAGAGAGAGCACTAACCCCTCAGATCCTGAACCAGCATATACGGCTGCAATGCCAGAATAATATAATAATGAGATATTGTAATGGCATAACTGACAGTATAACCCCATACCAAGCAATTATGCACAGGAACCACAAGAATTATGACTGCATTGTGAAGTTCTCAAATAATCTAACCATACAAAAGATTCAGTAGACTGTGGATGCTGTACAACATACAAGCTGCTTTGCCACTGTGTCTGGAGAAAATTCCTGCAAGGAGGATCAGTCCCAAAATATCCCATTAAGCTGCAACTGTGTCATTTCTTTACCAAGATTGGTATTTTTTCTAATTGTATTGTTATTTTTCTATCAGCACTGGAGTGAGGCTCAGCATCTTTCACTCGGCTACACGTAAATAAAAATATAATGGATAGGAAAAGTTTTTTATAGTGTGGGTTTTAATAAGTCCTTTCAATATAGGAGCACATCGAAAAATTAGCTGGCTATTGAAGCACTGCTTATACAATATCACCATAAAAACAAATCTGAATATATGCACAATGAGATGCAGAATTATTATTCCCAATTTATGCTTCTTGGTTTCTGAATACATGTTGACAAGAAGCTGGAGCCCCCCACAGTAGTCCTTCCGTGGACTAAAGTTCAGGAGATAAAGGAAGGTGAAGGGAGGGTGCTCACTTTGCCAGTCTCCCTCATCAGCAGTAACACCTGTATAGGGAGACACAGCTATTCCTATCACACTGGCTCTCAGGTGGCTGGTTTGAAAGTCCTTGCGTGGCTTGGCTAGAAGTTTGCCCTGCCTCTCTCTCCAAAGTAAATCTCTCTGGATGTTGAAATGAGCCTTCCCTACTCAACTTTCTTTTGAGCCACAAATAGGCACTTTCCCGTTGCTTTTCTCACGAACAGGTACCCAAAGTGCCTTACAAAAATACCGAAGTACAACAAAGAAAAGAATACAATGAATTGTGTTCTTCACAACTTGATTCCCTTCTAGACCTGTACTGTCTAGACATACACTAGTAAAAAGTGCTAGTAAAACTTGTATATGATGCAGCTTTTCTTGTCACAGACATACAATAGAGGAGAAATACACTTAACATAGTTATAGCATTTACAAAACTTGTAATGTTATAAGAGCACTCATAATTTTGTACTAGGGTGTGCATTCGGCATAAACCGAACCAAATAAATACCCTCAAAAAACCTTATTATATTATTTTATTTTATTTATATCCCACCCTACCCACTGAGGCAGGCTCAGGGCGGCTTACATGGAGTGTATAAAACAATTTAAACAATAATTAAATAAAATTAGAACAATACAATTATAAAGTGCTAGTTTGTATCAGATGGCAGGTGTTAGAAGCATCCTCAGGCAACAGCCAGCTGACATCATAGTCTGGGTTAAATTGGCTATTAAAAATGATGTTAATATTAATATTGATATTAGGGCCAGGGCCTCAGTTTCTTGAGTGCCGCTCTCTAATCGAAGGTCTGGTGGAAGAGCACCATCTTGCAGGTCCTGCAGAACTGTAAAAGGTCCTGCAGGGCCCTGATGTCCTCCGGGAGCTCATTCCACCAGTGAAGGCCGCCACTGAAAAGGCCCCGGTCCTCGTCACAGCAAGCCTGGCTTCTTTGGGGCCTGGAGGGACCAAGCGGTTTTGGGACCCCAATCGTAGTACTCTCTGGGGAACACGTGGGGAAAGGCAGTCCCTTAGCTATGGTGGTCCCTGACCATTTAGGGCTTTAAAGGTAAAAATCAGCACCTTGAACCGAATTCGGTATGCTATAGGCAGCCAGTGCAAAGCTTTTAGTGCAGGCTGGATGTGCTCCCATATAGGGAGGCTCAACAACAGTCTGGCCACCACATTCTGCACCAGTTGCAGCTTCCAGATTTGGGACAAGGGCAGCCCCATGGGCAGCCCCATGTAGAGAGCATTACAGTAATCCAGTCTTGAGGTGACCATTGCATGGACCGCTGTTGCCAGGTCACTGCGTTCAAGGAAGGGAACCAGCTGCCTGATCAGCCAAAGATGATAAAAGGCTGACTTCACAGTGGCTGCTACCTGGGTCTCCATTGTTAAGGAGGCATCCAGGAGCACTCCCAAACTCCTAACCTGTGGTGTTGGCACCAACAGCACCCCATCGAAGGTCGGGGTCCATACCCTTGGACCACTCTGACTCAGGCACAGGACCCGGTCCTCATTGGATTCAATTTCAGTCAACTTAGTCTAAGCCAATCAGCCACAGCTTTCAACACCAGGTCCAGGTCTTCCCGGTTAGAGTCAGACTGGCTGTCCAACAGCAGATAGAGCTGGGATGTCATCCACATATTGATGACACCCCAGCCCCTGCCTCCAGGCAATCTGGACAAGGGGGCGCATGTAGATGTTAAATAACATCAGGGAAAGCACTGCTCCTTGGGGCACTCCACAAATTAGCGGGTGCCTTTGGGACAGCTGGTCCCCAATAGTCACCCTTTGTCCCCAACCCTGAAGGAATGAGGTAAGCCACTGCAAGGCAAACCCTTGAATCCCAGTGTCAGCAAGGCGATGGGTCAGTAGTTGGTAGTTGACCGTGTCAGACATCACCAACAGGTCCAACAACAACACCAAACTGCCACGATCCAGATGCCTCAGAAGGTCATCTGTGAGGAAAAACAGTGCCATCTCCATCCCATGGTCTGGTCAGAAGCCAGACTGGAAGGGATCTAATGCGGAGGTGTCATCCAAAAAACCCTGCAACTGAATTGCTACTGCCCTCTCAAATAATTTGCCCAAATAGTATTATAAGTAATTTTCAGGTATTAATTCAGCTAAATAAAGATCTAAGGATCTGATTTGGCTATCAATATAGCTGAGCCCCAATAAAAGCCCTTTTTTTTGGGGGGGGGGGGGTTACTCGGGTTAGCTATACCAAGGAGTGGAACAGCAGGAGCGGCAGGAGCTGAAAGCTCCGTGCCTCCTCGGCTGCTGGGCTCCTCAAGCCAGGTCTGCATGTGGCAAGGGAACAAGAAGAAGAGTTGGTTTTATACCCTGCCATTCACTACCTGGAGTCTCAGAGCAGCTGACAATCACCTTCCCTTCCTCTCCTCACAGTAGACACCCTGTGAGGTAGGTGAGGCTGAGAGAGCTCTGAGAGAGCTGTGACTCACACAAGGTCACTCAACTGGCTTCATGTGGAGGAGGAGGGAATCAAACCCAGTTTTCCAAATTAGAGTCCACCACTCTTAACCACTACACCAAACTGGCTCCTCGTCACATGCAGAGCCTGGGGCCAGTGTCCCCTTCCACACGGTAGGAGAAGCCTCCCAAGCTAGGTCTGTGGCTGGCAGTGAGAGACCTCCCCACTGCACGCAGATTCTGGGGCCAGCTTCTCCTGCCTGACAGTTTAAATTGCGGTATAATGGAGCAACAAAAAAAAAAATCAGCAATCCTGAATATTTCCCAAATCTCAATATCATACCAATACTGGGATTGGAGAATATCAGGAAATATTAATATTTTCAGGTTCAATATACTCAAATCCAAAAAATACTGATTTTTTTGTGCAGACCCCTACTTTGTACCCAATAATTCTATACCATAATACCACTAGACCCATACAAAGTTTGTTTCCAATTCCACTATGTTCTTCAACTCCATGCTTTCAGCACTCATTGTTTCCTTAAGCTTCTTCTTTTCCTTCCACTGCCTAGTCAGTCATACCTCCTTCTATCACTTTCTTCACTGCAGAGATGCTTGTTCACTCCTTTGTTTGGATTGCATTATGATACTAATTGCTAGAAGTGCCCTTGAACTCAGTGTTCCCTTTATTTTTCACCCAACTGAGCTGAGCAGTTCACATCCTGAGCAGAATATAACTGCTGCAGTCTTGCAGAGGGCAGTGCAAGACCCTGCACAGCTCCAGACTGCTAATGAGCAGGGCTTTCTGTGTTAATGACCGGCCACTCAAGCATAGAGGGAACACTTGTTGTTATTCAGTCGCACAGTTGAGTCTGACTCTTCGCGACCCCATGGACCACATCATGCCGGGCCCTCCTGTCTTCTGTCGTGTTCCAAAGTTTGCTTACTTTCATGTTTGTTGCATCAATGACACTGTCTAACCATCTCATCCTTTGCTGTCCCCTTCTTCTTTGACCTTCAGTCTTCTCCAGTGTGTGCTCCCTTCTCAGTTGGTGGCCAAAGTATTTGAGCTTCAGCTTCAGTATCTGGCCTTCTAGGGAGCAGTCAGGGTTGATTTCTTTTAGGACTAACTGATTTGATCTCCTTGCAGTCTAAGGGACTCCCAAGAGTCTTCTCCAGCACCATAATTCAAAAAAATCTATTCTTCGGTGCTCGGCCTTCCTTATAGTCCAACTCTCGCAGCCATACATCACTACTGGGAATACTATGGGCTTTTTTGACCATACAGACTTTTGTTGGCAGGGTGATGTCTCTACTTTTTGCCTCTACTTTTTGTAGAGAACACTACTTGAACTCTAAAAAAAAAAAAAAAGAAATCTCATTTTTTTAAAATGTTTGCGACTGGACGGCAAATGCTTTGTGTATGTGCATGCTCACACTTCTTTCCTGTCCATTATCTGTCAACTTTTTGTTTAAAAATCAAATAATTTTTTAAAGGTTTCAGTCATAAAATTTGTCTCTATTAGAATCTTGCCCATTTGACCTGTTGCCTCAGTGTTCAGAGATCACAGACATTTTGCACAATTATAGCCTTGCTCTGCTTCATTGAGCTGTTCCCATCCATCATCCATTCACTCAACACACTTAACAGAAAAAGCCCATCAATTTACAAAATAAGTGTTTTCCTTGGTTATCTCAATCACAGTCTGGGTTGAGAAGACTACATGGTTGGTTTCTCCAGTGTTCCACCCTTATCCATTTCAAATCCCTACTTAACACCCAAAGATGAGCATGTTCAAAGATGAGCTATTGAATTAACTGGATTTACATATTCTTGCTTTGCTGCCTCTAGCTTGTCCCACTAAGTTCCAAGCATGCACTGTCATGATAAGAATCACAAACTGTGCAGGCACAAAAGCAACACAGGCACTGTAATGTAGCTGATTTTAAATAATGCATGACCTGCCAAATTTGAACCTGGGACATATGTATTCCAAATCATTAAACTTGAGTGGGCATCAACAGCAGCTACATGGCCAGCCACGATGCTGAAAGCGACCAATGCACAGATGCAAAACTACTTGAGAACCTGTTCATTTTGAGTTGTGAACAAATCATCCAAGCAATTTTTCAAGGTGCTCAGCTCAAGAGTTAACAGGCATGGTGAACAAGGTAAGTTCAGTTTCTAAACACCTGCTCTGAGAATATTGAATCATCTCTCCAAGACATCAGGTTATGTCTGCTTTTAACTACTTGCCTTTGTCAGGCCCATAATTTGTCACTTTAGCTTTTCCCATAAATTTGCTGTAACACATGGGTGCAGATGACACCACTTCAGAGAGATTAAATGCAATTATTGAAAGTAAGCTTTGATCTTCTGGCATGAAAGCAGGGCACTTGAATACAGCCCTACTCTTCATAGCTGTGTACACCCTTGTCTTTCAAGTGGAAATATATGATAACATATAAATCAAACATCTTCACTTCTTCTAACAATAGTAGATAATAGAAGGTATTTTTTTTGAATTTTCATCACTCCCCCATTTGCCTGAAAATTATGTGCTTTATCCTCTTTAACTTTACCCTCCCACACACACACACAGAGGGCCATTAGTAGGAGTGGTCTAAGAGTTCCAGCTAGAACTGGTGCTTCTGTAATACTTCCCTTTTTTCCCTCTAGAATCTTAAAGATGCAAGATTAAACTCTCAAAACTTTATTTACTCTATCCTTGCCTGTCCAGATATTTCTCCTTAGTATAATCCCTACAAACCTTTCTGCTCCAACATCCACTTCCTAGCCACTGGACTGACTTCGATAAAGCTACTGCAAAACTATATAACTAACAGCTCAGATTTTAGACCAATCTACTTGTAAAGAAACTTTGAAATCCCCCTTGTCTTTGCTTGCTTCCCAGATTCTACTCAAGCTGCAGATAACACCGTTTGACACCATAAAGTATGAGAGACACAAAACTTGCCATAGTGTTCACGTGTCTTTCACCCTACCGTTAGAAGGTTTTTGAAGCACTACAAAAATGAGCAAAACCATTTTCCATTCAGCTTTTGATACGGACATCCTTAATCCTTCTTCCCATTTTGGTTGACATTTCCTTGCATCCTATTTAAAAGATGTCATTAACATTTTATAAATTTGTCCTGATGGCTCAGGAAAAACATCCAAAAGCAACATCATTCAAATATAGACGTAAGGATTCAATATATTGCCACTGACAGGGGTCCGATGGAGCGGGAGTGCACAGGAGCGCAGCTCCGGGAGTGAGGAGCCCAGGGGGCGGGCACAGGACCAAGCCCCGTCCCCTCCTCGGCTTCCCCGAGCAGAGCAGAGGCGCAGCGCCCCGGGGAAAGCCCTGCTAGGGTCTTTATTGTTTTTAATGTTTTGTTTTAATATTGATAATTTTATCATTGTTCCTTTTATGACTGTGTGCTGCTTTTCCAGAGACTTGCTCAAGGTGGCATATAAATGTTCTAAATATACCAATTTTTTATCTGGGCACATGGCACATAAGTAGTGAAGAAATTTCACCAACCCTTCAGCAGCTTTCACCCCATCAGTTTGCTGTAGTGGTCAGGAGTTGTACTCTAATCTGGGAGAACCAGGTTTGATTCCCCACTCCTCCATATGCAGCTACTGGTGTGACCTTCAGCCAGTCACAAGTTCTCTCAGAGTGTGGGGAATCTCAAAAGTTTTCAAAAGACCTCTCTCAGCCCCACCTACCTCACAGGGTGTCTTCTTGTGGGGAGGGGAAGGGGAAGGGATGGGTGATGCACATGTCATGGGTATCTCAAGTCTACTTGAAACCTGGTGGTTTCAAGGGAGCAGGAAGAGAATGAGGGTGTGTTCTTTACGCTTATTTTTATTGCACAAAGTATTGGATGGGGAAGGGAATGGAGGAAGAGCAGGTCAGTTTCACTCACCTGTGGAGTGGAGCCTGAGGGGTGGGTGTTGCCTTCTGACACACTTCCGGTATGTTGGAGGGTGTGGCATATGCAAATGAGTTATGCAAATGAGTTATGCTAATGAGCTCCTGCACCTCTTTTTCTACGAAATGACCCCTGGCCACTGACAATATCTAGAAGGTGATACTCTTGGTGCAGTTCAGGGAAACATAAATTTCAGTTCCAAATTAACCAACTCCAGTTAATAATTCTTCCACTGATCCAAGGTTTCCAAATGAAGAGTTGTCCTGAGCAGTATTAGTCTAAATATAATTGCTTGTGGGGATAAAGATACAATGATTAGGCATTTTCTCAGTTTGAACCCTTATAGACTAGCAAAAGCAATCATAAGTATGACTTTGTTAGAACACTGCAGGTACTTAATAATCACTAGCTCACTAGGGAATCCAAAATGGTAGATTCCGAAATACTACAGCATGAAGTTATGTCATTGTGAATCTTTTCCCAACAACATGTCTGTATAATAAAAGTTTCTACTGTAAATTCTGATCCTAGGCAGATTACCTTCCTGTACAGGCAAGTGCAGTATATTTAAAGAGAAACATGGCTTTTCAGTACTCCCAAACAAATTTGCATACAACTTTGTTAACTCTGTTCAAATAAACAACTGAGAATATAGCTGAGAGGGCCCTGATAGCATATATGAGAGAAGGACATTTTAGCTGTATTAATTTTCCCACGAAGACCCCAAATTAGCAACTGCTATATGTTCATGTTTACAGAGATGTCCCCTAGCACCTTATGCATATTAAGCCTGACACTGTTTATTAGATATTTGGAAATTATGGTGCCAAGCCTACATTTTTATAGGTTATTATCAAGTTTCAAAAATAGGTTTCACATGTTGCTTAGCCCAGAAGCACTGTCTGTGATTTCTCTCAATATATTGTGTTACACAAAAGCTTCCCAGCATCTTGTATAAGTACCATTGAGTACAGTTGCCAGCCTCCAGGTGGAAGCTGGAGATCTCCCAGGGTTACAACTGATCTCCAGACAACAAAGATCAGTTTCCTCTGGAGAAAATAACTGCTTTGAAGGGTGGACTCTGGCATTACACCCTGCTGAAGTCCCTCCCCTCTCCAAACCATACCTTCCACTGGCTCCACCCTCAAATCTCCAGGTATTTCCCAAATGGGACTTGGCAACTGAGGCATAATAATACTGGGTATTCCATGAAAATAAGAACATTAATATATAATAGGATCTGTTGTTCTACTTCTAATTCGATGTACAGGCAAAGTCTTCATATACCAGTCAGGATCAGGTATGGGTCAGTTCTTGTCTCCTGAAGAAGTGGCTCATCACACAACCCACAATACCCTAGATATTGGGATATTTTTGTAAATATTTTCTACACAGTCAACAAAACTCAGAGGCCTCAGTCTTCCATTTAATTTTGTTAATGGTGTACAAAAATAAAATAGCAGTTAGGTATTGTGATAATCAGATCAATTGATTAGCTAATTCTGTCAGAGAGATGTTACAATTTAATGAAACCGGGATGAGTATTATTAAATATTTTTATCATAATTTCTCTATCAAAGTGACACTGAACTTTAGCATTTTTTAGAGAGCTGTGTCTGTAGCTCACCCTTAATACTACCTTTTTCAGGTGTAGGGATTTCTGAAATAGAGACTTCACCCAGCAATGGGGATTATTTTCTTTTCATAGATTCTTCGTACATGCCACACAATTAAGGAATCACTAGCTCATAAAAGCTTTATACCATTTATACCATCTGCAGCAAAGTCATCTAGCCCTGTTGTCCTTTGCCATTTTTCATATTTGCAATTGAATTATATAGTTCCACTATTTCTACAGATATCTGAAAACGTGAATTTATACCTAGAGTAATGGTGCAACTTGAATGTTGTCCAAAAATGCAGCTATTGTTTCTCGTATACATTCTTCTTCAGAAGCACATAATTCTGAATAAAGGATTTAAATAACTTATTAATCTCTGTCACCAGTGGGAATTTTGCTACGCTCATCGCTCAGAAGATGAATATGTGGTCGATTACCAAGCTTGCTTCAATTTGTGGGCTTACTAGCTCACTTTTCTTCTTTCCAGTGTATTTCCTTTATGCAAGTTTAGCAAATTCAGCTTTATCTCTACAGATTTTATTATTCTCATATTTTTGTTACTGTGCTTGACTCAAAAGAGTTGGGTTAGCAAAGTTGCATAGGCTTTAACAATCTTAGTCTGTTGTATCTCTAATTTAATCATTTGGTGATATTTGTGTTTTTATAGGAGGCATGCATGCACATATAGATACTTATTCTTACTCTAATTATTTATTAATAGATGCTTTAAAAGGAGTCCCATAGCATTACTCCAGAAGTTCATGCCAAAATATATCAAAGAATTCTGTAGTTCGTTAGCATTTTTAAAACTGCATTGTTTAAAGAAAAAAAAATTCAATTTTCAGTTTGCACTAGAAGAAAATTGTGACAAAGACTTTTACAGTGGCAGACTATTAGTGATTATTTCCATGATTAAAAACATAATGCAGTTACGGGAGCAATTTGAATAGGAAGACTGAGGGATCAGGGAAGGCAAGGGGCTATTTAATTCTTTCCACACCTCATTTATCTTCTAAATAAATCATTTACATAGACACAAATCTGATTTCATCTATGTTGGGGGAAAATTATACCTGTACTGTTTCCTCAGTTAAGGTAAAAGCATTTTGGAAGTGGCAATTTCAAGCAGGAAAACAGAACAAGAGAAAGGAGTTGACAGACATTCTTTCTCTCCCACAAGCTTAATTGATTGTCCCTTTAAAATATAGTCCTGTGCTGCGTTCCACTGTGTAGAAAAGTATCACAGAACTATACATAGAACACCTTTTATGTGGGGTATATAAAAGTGTCCCTGCATCACAGAGGCAAACATTTTGAATATATTTGAAGCTCAATGTGTTCAGGACTGTACTCCCATTTATGGACAAGTTTTGTATGTTTTTTCTTATCCCTTGGATGGATGTCCATCGCTAGCAGCCGCTACAATGTACAGAAGAATGAAGGAAATTCTATGGCTCATATACAGCAGCAATATTGAAGGTAAGCCTTATGAGGTGTCCCTGCACATGGAGAGTTTGTTAGTGCTATCTCTATTTTTAAACCTTGCCTTAGGCCAGCAATTTCCTTGGCATATTCCAGGAACATCAGTATCAGGTCAGGTAAACTTCTTTCTTCCCCATCCCATTGGAAAAGTCATTTTAAAAAACTGACAATGCAAGAATCAAGATAGGAATGCTCTTAGTGTCCTATTGTGCAGCTGGCCAGCTGGGGGCAAAGGCACAGAGTCTCAGGCAAGCAGCCAAGATCAAGTTGAGACTGAACAATCTGCAAATTCAAGAGCATGAACTAAAGACTATCTTCCACAAGCAGCAACAAGGAGAGCTGGAGCCCTGGCAGCATGGAGCTGCCTAGGATGAAGTAGAATCTGATTTGTAAAAGACAGTGAACCAGGAAAGGATAGCATCCAATTCAGGAATTATACAGGGCCCAACCCATTCTGTAGTAAAGAAGGTCCCTGTCCCTGCCAAGCTCTAGAGTGCTATGCTGTCCTCTTGAGCGAGACTGTAATATTGAAATCTTTGAATTGCCAGGAGTGTGCTCTTCAACTTGACTCAAGTGTTGGTCATGGTTTTGGTATTGTAGGGAAGACTCTGGGGGTATGCGGGTTTCTGACCTGCCCATTCCGCAGGATCCTCAACTAGCACTTGCAGTTGTAGAGTGAGTTTCCAGAGTACATGAAGCATCAGGCATAGTATGGACCATCTGGGGCTCCTATTCCTTTGAGGAGTCTTTGGCACTTTCTGAGGAGTCTTTCTCCCACAGCCATAGTTCCAGCCAATGCTGGAATTTGTGGGGTAGCCTTACAATGGCTTACCTCATTCCTCCATGGTTGGGGACAGAGAGTGGTGCTGCGAGGGACAGTGTCCCCAAGGTACCCGCTGGAATGTGGGGTTCCTCAGGAGGCACTTCTCTCCCCGATGTTATTTAGCACCTATATGTGCCCCCTCACCCAGCTAGCACAAAACTTCAGCCTGGGGTATCATCGATATGCCAATGACACCCAGCTATTTCTGTTGATGGTGGCTGGTCAGATATCATTCCCAGAAATTTAGCTGAGGGTCTGGAGCAATGGTCCCTCTAAGCTGTGGAGTCCTGTGAGCAAAAATTCTACTTTGTGAGCTCCTGGCATTAAAGTTGTAAGCAAGTGATTTGGCTACTGCATAAATTAGTTTACTCAGGAGCCATCCTCCCAGAGCTAAGACAAAAATGTGTGAGCCAGAGGCTAAAAATCTGTGAGCTAGCTCACACTAACTGAACATAGAGGGAACACTGGTCTGGAGGCTGTGGTGAGATGGTTAAAGCAGAGTCGACTGAAACTGAATCCAGGTAAAATGGAGGTTTTCTGGCTGGGGGGGAGCATCAGTTGGCTTGCCAGCTCCTGACCCTTGAAGGTGTGCCTTTGTCACCAGCACAGACCGTCAGAAGCCTGGGCATGACTTTGGATTCCTCTCTGTCCATGTAAGCCCAGGTTGTGAAGGTTGCCAGGGTGGCATTTGTCCAACTGCGCCAGGTTAGGCAACTAGTGCCCTACCTGTCTAGCCCTGACCTAGCCATGGTAATCCATGCAATGGTCACCTCCAGGACTACTGTAATTTGCTCTATGTGGGCCTGCCTTTGCACCTGACTCAGAAGCTCCAAATAATCCAGAGTGCAACTACGCAAGTCCTTACTGGGACCCCCTGGACAGCACACATTCAACCAGTGCTGAGTGAGCTGCACTGGCTTCCAGTGGAGCACCAGATCAGGTTCAAGGTTTTGATTCTGACCTTCAAGGCCTTTAGTGGTCAGGGACCTATATACCTTTAGGACCCCCTCTCCCAGTATGCCCCTGGAAGAGCATTATGCTCTGGAAACAAGAACCTCCTGGTGGTCTCCAGCCTGAGAGAGGTCCACCTGTCCCCAACCAGGGCCAGAGCTTTTTCAGACATCTGTATCCTGCAGGAGTTATTACCCTTCTGCAGAACATGCAAAGCAGAGATGTTCTGCCAGGCCTTCGGTCAAGGCAGCGACAAGGACAATATAACATCTGGCACTCTCATATATTTCCCTCTCCCTCATAACCTCTCCCCCGAGGGAGGCTGGGGAGTTGAAATTTTCCCCCACCATCTAGTGTATGTATATTGTTTTTATCTATTGAACTTTTTAGGTGGTTTTAATTTTGATTTTAACTTAAAGAATGTTTGTATATTACTATGTTGTAAGCTGCCCTGAGCCCTACTTGTAGGGAAGGGCAGCCTAGTAAATCCAAAGGAATCCACACTTGTTCACAAGGAGAAATTGCAAGACGCCATCTGGATATAAGCTGACTACTATCATCTTACTACAAGCACTTTATTGGAATTTTTAATTGTTTTAAACTGTTTTAACTGTATTTTAACCTGGTGTTATGCCACTCTGTAAGCCGCCCTGAGCCCGCTTGCGGGGAGGGCAGGGTAAAAATGCAAAAATATTTTTTAAAAAATATAATTAATAAATAAATGTCATAATCAATTTAACCATCTCCTATCCTTTCCCCACGTGGATCTTCTGTTTTAATTCCACATATGGCTAATGTGGAAAAGCACTGACTGGTTTGCCGGAAATGGCTTCAAAGTGGAACCAGCCTAGCTTGACACAAGTCATTACATAGTCTATAGCAGGGGTGTCGAACTCATTTGTTATGAGGGCCGGATCTGACATAAATGAAACCTTGTTGGGCTGGGCCATGTGTGCCATAAAATGTAATGCCAGGTAGCGGAGATATAAACTTTATAAAGGACACAAACACAAAGTTTTCTTTTTACTTAAAACAAAAACATGCTTAAAACATTAGCACTCTTGCAATATTTTGTTTATTTAACAGTCTCTGATAACTGACACCTCTTGCTTTGAATTATTGCATCAAATTGTCTGTGCTGTTGCAATCTTGAATATGTTGTTCCAGTGAGTATCTGTAAGCTGCAAACCTACTTTTGATACATCGACATTCACCACAGAAATCGCATGCTCAGAGATCTGAGTCTAGGACCCAGGGGAAAACATGAAATGGCTAAGTGATTGAGAGAGTCTGGCAAAGCAAGCTATGATGCAGCAGCAGCAACAGAACTAGAAGCAGGAGATGGCCAGGTCCAGTGTGGGCCTGATAGAAGCCCTCCGGGGGCCACATGTTTGACACTCCTGGTCTATAGGTTTAGTGATCTGCTAATTAACAAAGATGCTACTCCAAAATTTTAGAGATCTGGCATAAAGGCCTTGTTTCTTTGCAGACATATAAGAAGATCCATTGGACTTAGACAACATTTATTCAGGATTTCCTAATTTAAAATCCAACCAAGAACATATTTTAGGGGGGAAAGTAAGTAGTAAATACTCATACATTTGTCGGACTGTTGACTTCAGAGGATGAAAACCCAAATATAGCCACAGTAATCAAACTAGCCTGTGCAGTTCAATTAATCAAACACAAGTGAAACAACCTAACACACCCAAGGGGGAACCAATATTTGCTAGCCTGTCTCACCTATCACATTTCAGTGACTGCACCAAGGCCTGAACCAGCAGAGGACTTTAAATGATCAGGCTGAGCATCTGAAATTACTTTCACACTTATTAGACACAAGAAAGGGAACATAGCTTGTACACAGCTTTTCCACATAATTATTTTAAAGTAATTGTAGTGCTTGTGGAAGAAGCTTCCATGTAAAAAAGGTAACTCTGGAAACAATCCACTGAACCCATATCTTCTTGTCTGATGCACACAGAAACACTTCCCACATTGCAACTGTGAAAAATAGTAACTTCTATGAAGACTCTCTCTTTTTCAAGTCCTGTTACATTAATGTACTTTGGAAGCATTTTTATGCATCCCCCCAAAATTAAAACCATAGTTCCGCCAAATTACCACGCAAAAAATCATATCACTGAAATTTTGATCACCAGCAATCTCATAAGAACGTCTTTGAATAGATTTCAGTTCCCAGCAGAAAGTTATATTTAGGCATGTTCAAACCCAGTCTCAGTGAGGCTGATAAAAGGGAACACAGGCTGTGGCAAATAAAATGCAAGTCTGTGATCAGGCAGGCAAAAAGTTAATATGAGGAACATATCGCAAAAAACATAAAGACCAACAGTAAAACTTTATTCAAATACATTAGAAGTAGGAAACCAGCCAGGGAAGCAGTGGGGCCCTTGGATGACCATGGCGTAAAAGGTGTAGTGAAGGATGATAGGGAAATGGCTGAGAAGCTAAATGCATTTTTTGCAGATGACACGAAGTTGTTCAGGGTGGTGAGAACCAGGGAGGATTGTGAGATACTCCAAAGGGATCTGTCAAGGATGGGCGAGTGGGATTCAACGTGGCAAATGGGGTTTAATGTGGCCAAGTGCAAAGGGATGCACATTGGAGCCAAAAATTCTAACTATAAATACACGTTGATGGGGTTCTAACTGGCGGAGACTGACCAAGAGAGAGATCTTGGAGTCATAGTAGATAACTCGATGAAAATGTCAAGACAGTGTGCAACTGCAATGAAAAAGGCCAATGCTATGCTGGGAGTTAGTTGCCCTTTTCTGCACTTTTTCCAATGCTATAATATCTTTTTTGAGGTGTGGCAACCAGAACTGTACACGGTACTCCAAATGAGGTCGCACCTTTGATTTATACAGAGGCATTATGATACTGGCTGATTTGTTATCTATTCCCTTCCTAATATCCTAAAATGATAAAAGGGTTGGAACACTTTTCCTATGAAGAAAGGTTGAAGCGCTTGGGGCTCTTTAGCTTGGAGAAATGATGGCTGAGGGGTGACATGATCGAGGTTTATAAGATTATGCATGGGATAGAGCAGGTAGAGAAAGAAGTCCTTTTCTCCCTTTCTCACAATACAAGAACTCGGGGCACTCCATGAAATTGCTGAGCAGTTGGGTTAGAACAGATAAAAGGAAGTACTTCTTTACCCAAAGAGTGATTAACATGTGGAATTCACTGCCACAGGATGTGGCGGCGGCTACAAGCATGGATGGCTTCAAGAGGGAATTAGATAAACATATGGAGCAGAAGTCCATCAGTGGCTAGTAGCCACAAAGTATAGATAGGAATTCTCAATCTGGGGCAAGTGATGCTCTGTAATCTTGGTGTTTGGGGGGGGGGGCAACAGTGGGAGGGATTCCTGCCCCCACTGCTGGACCTTCTGAGGGCACCTGGTGTTTTTGGCCGCTGTGTGACAGAGTGTTGGACTGGATGGGCCATTGGCCTGATCCAACATTGGCTTTTCTTATGTTCTTATGTTCTTAACCCCCACCATTAGGTTGCAAGCAGTGAGACTACTGTTTGACATGCTGTTTGGATGTGCAAATGAATTTGGATATGTCTGTTTGTAGGATTACACTGTTTTCTTGCACACATCTCTCCCCTGCTGGCTCCAATTTTTAAATTGGAGTAATATGATAACAGCAGGGGTCCTTTCGAACAGGAGCTTGGGGCAGCACAGCTCCGGGAGTTGGTGCCAGCCCCCCCCCCCCGGGGGAATGCCTGCTTGTGTCATGGCTACAGCAAAATGACCCCGTCCCCTGGAAAGGTCCTTGGTCCTCCGACCAGCCTTCTGAAGGCTTCAGCCACCACTGAAGCTATCCTCCCAGAATAGTGGTATTTCTTAGGCTTGGATTAGTAGCTGTCCCCTCTCTGCCAGCCCTTCCTTCCTTCCTTCCTTCCTTCCTTCCTTCCTTCCTTCTCTCTCTCTCTTCTTTCTTTCTTTCTTTCTTTCTTTCTTTCTTTCTTTCTTTCTTTCTTTCTTTCTTTCTTTCTTTCTTTCTTTCTTTCTTGCCTTCTGACATACTTCTGGTGATGTCAGGGGGTGTGACATATGCAAATGAGTTGTGCTAATGAGTTATGCTAATGAGCTCCTGCACCTCTTTTTCTACAAAATGACCCCTGTATATCAGTAATATGAAAAAAGGTCAGGGCAAAAGGCAGAACAAAAGGAAGCTTGCAAACCATTAGGTGGATCTCCACAACATGTCTACGGTTCCAGAATTATGGGTTAAAGATCACTGACTTACAGATGCATGAAAAAGGTGATTGTTTCAGTTTAGATATTAATAAAAACATTACCTTAAAACAGAGGAGTTCTTTTTTCTCATCACAATATCTCCACAAGAACCACACATTTTCTAAAAGATAGAAAAGAACTAGTAATTTTTAGTCACTGGGCTGAATCCAGTGCAGAGCTTTCACCGGCAGAAGGACTTCTGCCAATGGAGTGTGATTTTCTCAGCTTCCGCTATGGAGGGAGCCCAAAATGTTCCAAAAAATCTTCATGGGGAGAAGCTAAGGTAATCATACTGCATGACAGAGGTCCTTGTACCTAAAGAAATGCTGCACTGGAACCAATCCACTGTATTTATTTGGATTGTTTGCAACAACTAAATATCATGATGTACTGAACAGCTTGATAAAGAAGCAAATTCAGTTATGCTCTTTTTACTGCTAATTCTTTTTTTCTTAATATACTCCTGCTAACAGTGCCTCTAATACAATCATTAGTTCAAGCATTTTCAGGCGACTTCTTGCCCCATTGTCTAATTCAGTTATAAAACAAATAGGAAACAATATTTTCATTTTTAATCTTTAGCATAGATTTTGAAGTTTTTATTTCAGAGTTTTCATGATATCAACTGCCACTATAATTAAATAATTTCCTTCACTGTAACCGACCTAACTATCATATTCTGGTATCTGTCCAGTGCTGAGCATTCTTGACTAATCAGGAAACAACTACAATATTCAATCAAGTATTTTTTAAAAGCAGGTAGAAAAATGTTGTTTTTGTATTGTTGATTTATGAATTAAATATAAAAGTAGCCATAAAACATTATTGTACCTCGCAGATAAATCCACATGAGTAAAACCAAGTTAATTAAAGGTACCATTGTAAAATTATTATGTTTATTTTATATTTCAGTCATAACAGTTCATGATCATATTGGGAAAAGTCATCTGTTTACACCCAACTAGGCCAGTGGGCTGTCATTGCAATTTTAATATCTTATCATTAACTACTGACCATTTATTGTATCAAAGCAGACCTATTTTTATACACATCCTTGGACTGGAACTTCGCTGTGCTACAGAGTTCAAAACAAGTGATACACTAAATACAAAGCAATGAAGTATGTTTCTGCTATGGATCTGCTGACCTTATTCATGATCTTGCTGTTGATGGTTTGCACATATTCAACCTGAACAAGCAAGGTAAGTTCACGCAAGGTAAGTTCACGCAAGGAAACAGCCTCTGTGAATGGATTCCCTTTCCCTACTGAGTCTGTCTGAGATTAAAAAGAATCATTTACAGGATGTCTAGGGCCGCACTCTGAGCCAGTCACCCAACCCAGCCAGCCTGGCCCCCCATAAGTCCTGATGAGCGGGAGAGCTCCAAGGCCAGCCCCAACACCCAGACACAGGAGCATAGCTGGACAGGAGCAGTTGGCTCAAATGGGACTCAGCGGGATGCCGAGTGCAGCGGGGAGTAGGCCAAGGCAGGCAGAGGCTGTGGCAGAGAGATGATGGGCAAAAGAAACAGAGTACAAAAGAAACAGTCAACCTTTAGAGTTCTGTTGCCTAAGAGTCCAACAGAAACCCAAACTGGTAAAGAACATATAATTTTAGAAATGCAGATTCCACTCAGAAAAGGTATCCTGAAGGCGATATCTGTGAATATTTGAATCAAAGTTTTTAAAGGGGAAAAAGTGAATACGTCTACAACTATATTTAGCGTAAGAAAATGAGCAAGTCCACAAATTATAATCAATGAGTACAATTACACATAGAATGTGTAACAAGTATTTTGGACTTCAGAATGGCTCAGGGGAGGGTTGAAGACTGTAAGTGTTTCAAAGGCAAAGACAAAAAGAAGCTAAAGGGAACCAAAGCACTATATTAAAACCAAATATAACCATTCTGAGAGCCAGCATAATGTAATGGTTATAGTGCTGGGTTAGGAACTGGGAGACCCAGTTTCAAAACTCCGCTCTGCCATGAATGTTTGATGGAGAATGCACACTCTCAGTCTAAACTACCTCACAGAGTTGTTGGGAGGATAAAATGGAGAATAATCATGTAAGCTGCTTTCAGTTCCTCACTGTAAAGAAAGGCGGCAAATAAATTGAGTAAAATAAATAAATAAAATTCTGAAATGTTTATGCAGCTCTAGATATTCACTATTTTGTTTATAAGGAGCATTCAACAATTTTCCAAATATAGACCAAACACAGCTGAAAAGTAGTAATATATCCAACATTTTATATATCCTTATTCCTCCATCTGAAACCTGTTGAATTTCAATTGAACAAAATAAATCATCTCTACTTCTTGACCTTTTATAAAATGAGTTATGGGCCACATTTCATCTTAATCAACAAAAACATTCCAGGAACTCAACAGAATGCATTCTTAACATACTGAATTGATCTCTTCTTGCATTTAATTTTGTTTTAGTGATGAATAGAACAAAAAAATTCACCCCAATTACCTTGGATTAGACATAACAGCCCAGTGATTTGAAAGCATATTTGTATGTAATGAATGTGCTATATTTCCCAGTAAATATGCTTAAGACTAGACTTGCAAGGTTTGACCATGTCCGAGGAGAGACTGGCAATGTAAAGCGAGGCAGCCCCGCGTCGGAAGTGGAAGAAAAGAGCCCGTTCAGACATGCGCATCTGTCCCTCGGCTCCATTTCGCACTTACCCGTCTCCCAGTCGCTTTCCATCCGCTTTAACAGAACACCGGGTAAAACCGGTGTTCAGGGGCCGTCCTCCGCATGCCTCCCGCTTCCAAATGGTGTGAACCGGAAGAAGTGGGAGGCATCCGGAAGCGGCAGTCTGAACGCTCCGTATAGGCACCACTGCGCATTGCTCTGGCCAGTATGAACGGCCAGCTCCATGGAGTTTTTCCCCCGCACCAGTTCCCTCCACTTTGCCCCCGCTTTACATTGCCAGTCTGTCCTCGGCCCATGACTATGCAGCAACATGTAATTTATGATATATGAATAAACCAATGTCATCTTTTACACTTACTATTTCTTATGGGAGGTATATATGGGTATCATACAGGCCTAGCTGAGGATACTAGAGCGCCCACACACAGATTCGCTCTTAATTCTACATTTCCTACTGAGCTATGATCGCATTCTACAGCACTTATGCTTTTAAAAAAGTTTTGGGAGGGTAGCCATGTTGATCTGCAGTAGAAGAGTTGGGTTCAAGCCCAGTAACACCTTAGTGACCAAGAAGGTGTAAGCTTTCAAGAGTCAAAGCTTCCTTTGTCAGATACAAGAAGGAATGGAGATCCCTCAGCTCTTATGACTGGGATATAAGGGTTCAGTGATCTCCACTCCCTCTTGCAGCTGACAAAGAGAGCTTTGACCCTCGAAAACTTATACCCTGAAAATCCTCTTGATCTCAAAGGTGCTGCTGGAGCTCTTCTGTGTTTAAAAAGTAGATTTGTTGGAAATGACAAATGAACTCATGAAGTTTCCCTACAATGAATGAGGCCTCTGAATCAGTTATGAACTCTAGTTCTAACAGCCCAGTTCCCCTCAAGAGGTCAGCAACTGGCCCAGAAGGTTCTATCACCCTGCAGGCTGCAATTGACAAATCCCTGATCATGATAATCAGGGAACTCTTCAAAATGCAAGACTCTTAAGTACCAGCATGTAGCCTTTGAGAGGCAATTTTTGCACAAAGTGGGTGAGGGCCGGCTAGATGTTTCTGGGCCTGGTCCAGTATATAAAGTACAAGTAGGGAACCTACAAGGATTTACAGGAAACATCTCATTTCCCCCTCCCCATTTCCTATTTACTTTTCTTGAAAGCCCCCACAGCCTCTCCCGTTATGCTGCTTCTCTCCACCCACCAGCCAACCTACCTTAATTACCCTAATATCTTCAGTATACCTTCCTTCTCTCCCCCAGCAGCCTCTCCTTGGAAAAACTCTGCATGGTTCTGTCAGGCCCAGTTGCCCACTGGGGAACCTGTAATGAACTGTGGAGAATACCTCACTTTCTTCTGTATACCTATACTACACTATTTCCTCTCTTCCTCCCTCCTACCAACCCCCATATTCTCACCTTTTCTTCCACCCTCCTCTCCTTCCCAAGCAACAACAAACCTACATTTTATCTGCCCCACATCTTTGGTTATATTTATTATTCACCCAGCCTTTCCCCACAATGAGGCTGAAAGGCACTTTACATCATTCTCCTCTCCTCCGTTTTATACTCACAACAACCCCATGAGGTAGGTTAAGCTGAGAGTCTGTGACTGGTCCACAGTCACCCAGTAAGCTTCCATGACAGAATGGGGATTTAAACATGGGTCTCCCAGATCCTAGTCTGAAACTCTAACCGCTGCACCATACTGGTTTTCATGGAGTGGCTGCTGTCAAACATTAGCCTGGGTGAGTCATGCCTGTTGCATTGTAGCAAATAGGCCAGTGGTTGTTGGCAGACCTGGCCCTGATGAGTCCACCCTTAAAGGCCAGAACAGCCCTGGAAAGGGCCTTGCCCTTCCCTCCACCTTTTATTGACAGAAATCAAGGCTGGAAGACTGGTAGTTCTGCTGTGGTTGCCTAGCAATTTGTTTCTTAAAGCTCAGGCTCTGCTTCTATCATTTAACCCAATATATTTTACGTATTCATTTATTTTAGATTTCAGATTTTTCAGCCAACCTGGGGCTTTTTCAGGTATGCAGAACAATCTGTCTTGTCTGTTCATTACTCCAGTCTGAAGGCTTAAGCATCCACAGATTTGGTCATGTTGAAAATTAGATATATTGATGACACTATATGACTTGTTGGAGCTATCCAAAGTCCTGCAAACTTCATCATTCCTGGATCTTCAGACAGACATTTTATGTAATGTAACCCCCATTTCTCCCACCAGTTGAGAAAAGAAAGTATGGGACCTGGGCTGGTTAATGGGAGTGGGGAGGGGAGAAAGAGCAGTGGGGCCTCTAGCCCACTGGTTTCCACTCTTCGTAGCCAAGCAAGCAAAATAAAGGAAAATATAGCCTCAAAGCAATTTCCCAGACCCTGTAATCACCATTCACAACTATAAATCAGAATACAGTTTATTCAGTAAGGAGATATGGGTAATTACAGTAGGACACACATATATTAAATTCAGGCAATACTATTGAAAGGAGGAACAGATAGAGTCTGTTACTCTCTGAGGCCTTCTGCAAGCCTCTCACACTCAAATATTTCCCACAGTTTCACTGGCTTTCTGCCCTGCTTCTGCTGTGGATCTCCACCGGCTCCTCACTAGGCTATGCTGGTCTCTGCACAGGATGTCCCCTCTACTTCAGATGGCTTCTGTCTCCCATTCTCCTCAGAAATCTCTCTTCATGGACCCCTCCTATGGCTCCCTCATAGAGACAACTACACTTCCCACCCAAAATTCTAACAGAGAGCCAAGCCCAATTAGTTACAGGGCCTGCTTCTGTATGAATTCTGCTCTATCATGTGGGTTCTCAGCTAAGATATGACTCACTAACATATCCCCTCAGATGGAAGGGACCAAACATGGACAGTATGAATGAACAGTAAGACAGGAGCAGATATTCTGAGAAGTCCTATGCTCATTCCCACCTCCTGAAATGATGTAACTTTACTATTGCAAAAAACATTGAGAATGATGTAGGTACTTTGTTTAGGCACCATGCTAAAACACATCTTTTTACCCCGGCTTTTAATTAGAGGTATTATCTTATCAGTTGTTTAATGGTCTGCTCTGTTTTATGGACAGTTTTTATATTGCTTATGTCTAATGGCTTGTTTTTCAAAGGCTTGTTTTTTTATACTGTGGTGTTTCATTGTAAGCTGCTTCTACCAGGACAGTGAAGAAGCAGTACAGAAATATTCTAAATCAATAAATACCTACATACCATTTAGATCTAAAAATGGTCCTAGCATTATCATTAGCTCTAACTTTTGTTGTTGTTCAGTCGCACAGTCGAGTCCGACTTTTCGCGACCCCATGGACCACATCACGCCAGGCCCTCCTGTCTTCTGTCGTGTTCCAGAGTTTGCTAATTTCATGTTCGTTGCATCGATGACACTGTCTTTCTGTTAACGTTGCCTCAAGCTTTTCCCCCACCTTTTCCTCTCCAATACAGAATCAGTGACATCTCAGGGAATTTTACACTACACCTTTAAAAACGTTACTGAACTGGCTTAAAATACACTGGTACAGTGATGGCCACTTCAGACAGCCCTTCCCCTACCGTTATGGAGCCGTCTTCAAAGCGATATGTCACTTCAGACTGCCACTTTCTTTTCGTGCCTCTTCTCGCCCATGCAGGCTATCTCCATCTTTTTTTAAAGGTTTGAATTAGAGCGCTATGACGCTGTAACAGGACTGCAAAACAGCATCATAGTGACCCCACTGGAATGCCTGGGCTCCACTGAGAAACATGAGATTGCTTACATCTGCCACCTGGAAATAAGTACCTCATTGGACAGCAGGCTTCAGGCAGGAGATCAGGGCATCAGAGACTGGTGAGACAGATGTTGCTGATCCTTCCATCTCCAGTGTGAGTGAAGGGAAGGTGAGTAATGGCAGATGTAGCAATCTCATGTATCTCAGTGGAGCCCAGGCATTCCAATGGGGTCGCTATGACACTATTGTAGTCCTGTTACAGTGTCATAGCGCTCTAATTCGAACCTTTTTAAAAAATGACTGATATTGCCCATGCAGGTGAAAAGAGGTGCAAAAACACTCGTCATCTGGGGAAGTGCTTCAGGGGAATTTCACACAGCACTCCGTAGTGCTTCAGGACCAGTACAAGAACTGAAGACTGCTTGGGAGGAGGTTTCCAGGTAAACCAGCTCAGGAACACTTCCCCAATGGGAGAGGCACATTTCTGTGTGAAAGGGCCAATACGTTCTGTTATGGAACCAATACTAATACGGTTCTGTGTGAATGTCCAACAGAAACCGTTACTGAAGAGTTGTTGAACGGAACATATTGGCTGTGTGAAATTCCCCCTCATGTACCACTATTTGTTGTGGACCATATGGGTGTACAGGAGGTGGAGGAGGAAAGGGGATACCAGGGCTCTGAGAGAAGTTTAAAGGTTACAGCATGAGGTTTTCTTCTGGGGATACAGAGATTCTCTACAGAGTGGAGGATTTGGGTTCAAGCCCAGCTACTCCCCTTTGCATCTAAAATAATTTTTGCAGACAGAGTAACTAAAAGTAAAGCTGTGTCTTATAGTATTATTGTAAGCCACCTTGAACCACAAAGGAAGGTGGGATATAAATATTTTAATAAATGAATAGACAGTGATCACTTCAACTTTTTCCCATAGGAGAGCTATAATACACATCTAATTTTTTTCAGTTAGTTATTATCCAACAATTGTTATCTCTGTGTGACTCTGCTCACATGGGCACCAACAGAGCTGGGTAGTATGGAGGTTTGTGGGCCCCAGGAGCAAAGAGTCTCCACAGGGTAGGAATTAACATGTATATTTTTGGAGAATAAAGTGGCCACAGCTTGATTGATTACACCATAGGAGCACTGTTGCAGCACAAGGATGGATCCAAAATCAGGCAACCCATCTGCCACCCGATTAATCCTGCACCCCCAGCCCACCTGCTGGGGTACTACCAAGTAGTGGCAATAACCCAAGGAGCTGCATGGTCACCGGCCATTGCGTGGTTCCCCTGCCATTTGGTGGTGAGAGCCCCACCAACAGCCCTCGAGCTGAACAAGCTGCTGATATTGGCTCTACCCAAAGACCCAGAACCATGGGATGCAGGCATGCAAGCACCATCTCCCTAACCAAAAAAATCCATCCCATGTCCAAACTGCTCCAAAGCTGTGCCAGACATGAAAAACACAAACATAACCCATAACAACTGAATCATGGGCAGGGTAGGTGGGAAAGCCATGGCAATCAGAGGCCAATGATCCCATGCCCACCTGGCTATATAGGGGAAGGGCAGGCAGGTAAGCCCCAAGAATCACCCATCTCCTCCCAGCTCCACCTTCAAGTGACCCACACCAGGTTCCAGCTGACCTGGCTGAAGATCCTGCCCCCAACCTGACCCATGTGGCCTGAGGGATTACCAGCCGCAGCATGGTCACCCTGCCAGCTTCACCGAAGCCCCAGGATCACATAAGCAGTGGTGGGGTAAGTCCCAGCCATGACTTCTGATTAATATCTGTGAAGGTGCGCCATTCTCACATTCAAAGGTACTGTGTTTAATGTAGAGTCTAACTAAGAATGGAGACAAGCCATTTTAACCACCAAGTGCTTTGCAAACTGCTCAGAGAGCCACTGTGAAACCCACTATTTCCTCCTAGAGATCCAGATGTAAAATCCTCATGTTGCTGGCTGACATTTTGCAGATGCAATGGCAGCAAAAAAGAATGTTTTCTTCACTTACTATCACCACCATAGAATAATATCTAAGGTGAGATCTAACCTGAGTTTAGTTAGATTAAATCTTCCTCCACCTTCATTCTGCTGTTCTTAATGTATGGATATCTCAGTTTTGCATAGATCCAGGAGAGGGCACGTAAGGCTTCTGATTGCAAAGGGCTACTAGTTCATCAACATGACTGTCAGTTATATCACCAGGAAACAAACAGAACAGTCAGTCATGACAACATAATTATATTACTATTGTCTTGTCAGTGATAGTAGCAGAGTAGTGTACGCTGATGAACTATAACAGTGAGCTCAGACCCAAGAAGTCTACTGTCCACACAGTCCTTTGTAGAAACTATATACAAGGTTTTATTTACAATAAATTAGTGATGCCGGTATACACTTCCAACAGAATGCTTCGCCAGGCAACCAAATAGCAAGAGAGGGGAAAACATACTGTACATAGAATACATTTATACATAACAGTATCCAATCAGCTTACAGTGCTGAGTCACTCTGACATCAGACTCCAGTACTGGACAGATCTGGTTTGCTCCTGCTGAGACTGTCAGCCAGGATCTGTCAACTGTCAGATTAGATGCAGCAGATCTAGCTTATGTCTTACATGCTGACACTTCCCCTAAGACACTAAGCTACGATCCCCAGTTTTTGTTTCAATGTTACATACTTACTCACATCCAAATACTTTGTGAACATATCAGCAATGTTATTTTCAGAAGTACAATTTTGCAATACAATCAATTCTCATTGCACAGCATCCTTGACATTCTGATACCTTATATTAATATGTCTGCTTCTTGTCTTCACATTTTGTGTAACAGCTAACTGCTGCGCAGCAGTGTTGTCACAAAATATACACATAGGCAATTTACATTTCATATTGAAATCAATGAGTAGTTGAAGCAACCATTCTATTTGCACTACACAGTCATTCAATGCTGCATACTCTGCTTCACAGGTACTGGTGGAAACATATTGTTGCTTTAAAGATTTCCACAACACCAAAGCTCCATTAACAAATACTACATAACCAGTTGTTGATTTGCCATCAGGCGTTTTCCCCAGGAAGAATCACAATAATAAGCCGTAACTTGGTGGTCCATATTAACCCTTAACACCAAGTTGTCTGTTGCTGTGTCCTTTAAATACCTCAAGATTCTTTTGGCGGCAGTCCGATCTTTCTTGTAAGGACACTGACATTTTTGGCACAATAAATGAACAGCTATAATGATATCTGGTCTGGACCAGTAAAAATATATAGGAGAAAACCAATTAATGATTGATATAAACTTTTGTCATCAAACACTTCATCATCAGGTTCCTTTAAAAACTCGTCATGGGAGTGGTTACAATATGCGCATCCTGCATTTTGTATTTTTCCAGTAGCTTGGCTATTTTTTTCTCCTGATTTAGCATGAAAAAACCATCAGCATTTTTTGTAATATCTACTCCCAGGTAATCTTTAATGCTTCCCTGGTGTTTCTCTTTGAACAACCTTTCAGCATTACCTATAAACCATTGCAGTTGTTCATCTTCATGAAAAAGAAAGCATAAATCATCTACAAACACCATCAAATAGCATTTGGTTGTACCACTATATCTGCTAAACATGCATGGGTCTGCTACTGCTTGTGTAAATCCTAGACCAATCAGAGTCTTTCTCAAACAAAGTCCTCATCATAATCTTGACCTTCAATCTGTGAAAAGCCCCTTGCAACAAGTCTAGCTTTTCATTGCACACCACCACCTGACAATACCTTTAGTTTGTACACCCATCTGCAACCAATTACATTTGTATCAGCAGGCAGAACAGCTGGAGTAAACACATTACATTCTGTCAAAGAATCGTGTTCTGTTTGCATAGCAGTTAACCAAGCCTCTTTTTCAGATTGTGATAAATTCAACACTTCTTGATAATTTTGTGGCTCCTTTACATATACATGATTTACATCAGAATAACCATATCTGTCTGGTGGTATACCTTTTGTGCATTGAGAAGACACCCTTGGGATTTCTTCCTCACTCTGTTCATCCTCAGAGGACTGCTGACTTGAAGAACTAGCTTCCTGTTTCACACACAGCCTCCTCTGATATTGGTAGTGCCACCTGTGCTGGCAACTCATTGGCATGTATTTTACTCCAATTACTGTGCTCACAGAAATTGGCAGACCTACTAAAGCTTAACCTCTGATGCTCATTTGCAAACCGATAAGCTTTCGTCCCAGTCTGATAGCCGAGGAATAGGAGCTTTTTCGCACATGCTCCCCCATTCCTTCTCTGACTCAAGGGAATGCTAACCCATGCCTTTGTGCCAAACACTCTCAAATAATCCAACTTCGGAGTTTTGTTATATAACAACCTGTAAGGGATGTCACTTATGGCACCAAATTCTATTGCTGATATAGCATGCAGCTGTCATTGCTTCGGCCCAGAATGTAATGCTTAGCCCTGCATCTGTTAGCATTGACAACATCATGTTTTGCAAAACACCATTTTTTCTTTCAGCAATCCCATTTTCCTGTGGAGTTGCTACATTAGCAAGTCTGTGATTTATTCCCTGTTTTACCAACCAGTTTTGGAACTCAGAGGACATAAATTCTCCTCCTCTGTCAGTTTGAAAAGAACAGACCACACCTAATTGTTTCTGGACCCTTCGGAGCCAGTATTTCACAGTTGTGAATACGTCAGACTTTTGTTTTAAGACACAGACCCAAGAAAACTTTGAGCAGTCATCTGTCAATACCAAAGCATATCTATTTCTGAAATGGCTTTTTGAATAAGGACCTATTACATCAGCATGAACTAACACCAGTGGTTTGACAGATATTCGGTCACTCTTTTTAGCAACAGAAAATGCTTTTGTTTTGGTACTTTTGCAAACCTCACAGTCAAGGAAAAGTTTACACTGCTTCATATTCCCCTGACCTGTGATTTCCAGAGTTTTTTGTATAGCATGAAAACCTGCATGCCCAAGCCATCTGTGCATTAAATGTATGCAATTATCATGGGGATTCACATTTGACACTGCCTGAACCAGTAAATTAACATTTTCTAAGACATAGACATTATTATGCAGCTTTCCTACAGCAAATACTGTATCCCCTTTCATTATCTCACATGATTTGCCAGCAAACAAAACTCTGAAACCTGCTTTATCTAAGGCAAAAACACTTAGAAGATTGTTCTCTAAAGCTGGCACACACAACACATCAGTAAAAGTGTGCTGGAGAGCCGGAAAAACAATGCTCTCCTGACAAGTTACCTGTGAGTTTCTACCATCAGCTAAGCTGACATGGTTTAAAGTAGACAGTTGTCTGTCTTGCAGCAAGTTCTCATCTCTGCAGAAATTCAAAGACACACCAGAGTCGAGTATCCATTTTTGTCCAGTTGCTGTCTCACTTGCAACAACCAAAGAAGCTGTCTGGTCATTTGTTCCTTTGGGAGATGGACCTCCAGGCCTCCCCCTGCCTTTCCTCTCAGGACAGGCACATTGCAAATGTTTTGTAGACCCACAACAAAAACATTTTCTAATCTTCAAGGCAGTTTCTGGAACTTCTCCACGTTGTTTCTTACCATTGCCTGGAACACTTTTGCAGCTGGACAACAGCGACTTCCCTGATCTGCTGGCCGACTGCCATCTCTCAAAGAATGCAAATCTTTTTGCCTTACTTCTTCCTCCAGTAGCCTCCCAGTGATGTACGCCAAAGTGAGTGTTGCTGCGTCTGCTGTTCCTAGGGACGTTATTAGCATGTTATACTCCTTAGATAAGGAACTGAGGATAATGTAAACTTTATCCTCCTCGGCAACTGTTTTCCCTCTTTGTGCAAGCTGCTGAAAATAATCAGCCAACATGTTAAGGTGAGCTCTTACCGACTCCCCCGGTTTCATCTCAGTCCTATACAGCCGGCGTGTGAGAGTAATTAGAGACCCGGCAGTGCTCTGCACATAGACTGCTCTCAAAGCATCCCAGGCAGCCTTAGCGGTGTTTTTGCTTGCCATATGCACAAACTGGTCATCTGAAACACTCAACACAATACTTGCCAACACTTTTTCAACCTGGTGATTTCAGCAGCAGTTGGTGCAGCTGGAGGGGCCTCAACTCAAAGCCACGAACCTTCTCTTTTAAGGTAGTGCTGCATACAAAGTGCCCACCCAGAGTAGTTGGTCAAGGTGAGCTTTTCCACCACCTGTGCCATAGGTACCTGTGCCATGCTACTTCTATTGGTTCAGCTGCTGCTCCTCAGGTGCTCTGTTAGTAAGTCCAGTACACGGTGCAGTCAGGAGTGTGTGCTGGGCTCATAACCCTGTCAGTGATAGTAGCAGAGTAGCGTACGCTGATGAACTTTAACAGTGAGCTCAGACCCAAGAAATCCACTGTCCACACAGTCCTTTGTAGGAACTATATACAAGGTTTTATTTACAATAAGTTAGTGATGCCGGTATACACTTCCAACAGAATGCTTCGCCAGGCAACCAAATAGCAAGAGAGGGGAAAACATACTGTACACAGAATACATTTATACATAACAGTATCCAATCAGCTTACAATGCTGAGTCACTCTAACATCAGACTCCAGTACTGGACAGAACTGGCTCACTCCTTCTGAGACTGTCAGCCAGGATCTGTCAACTGTCAGATTAGATGCAGAAGATCTATCTTATGTCTTACATGCTGACATGTCTACCCTGATCAGTTGACTCATACCCTGCACAAGAACAGGTTGTTCTTGTATGCCAGTATGGTTGTCATGGCGGCCATGAAATCCTAAGCACTGTCAGACAACACAGGCTCTCATAGGTATTAAAATGCCTTACAGCCATAAGCCTATAGGTCTGCAACACAATCTACCATCACTGCTTTGAAAAAAAGGAAAACATGCAAATGGAGTCACCAAAAAATCCAATATTCATATAGAGTATTTAGTTCATACTAGCTGTTATCTTTGTGATGTATAAAAAAGTAAGGGTACAATTCATAGTTAACACATAAACCAGTGCTTTCTAACATATGGATTATATTGCAAAAATATTTTGTAAAGTTTTCATTTTAAATTACAGCAATTCCTTTGAAGCATAATTGCTTCCAATGTAAATAATAGTCTTTCTTCTTGCAGGACCTGAATAACTGGCAAATTATAGGATTTAATCTATTAAGCATTTTTTTTCTTACCCCAATAAGCTCTACCAATTTGAAAAAAAATGTGTATTTCACTTTATTGATGAAATTAACCAAGACAGTATACAAATATGCAATTGTTCAAATATAAAAGAAACCATAAAAGCTTACAAGAAACAAACAATACCATAAAAGAAGCTAAATATCAAGATCTAGTTTTTAAAAAATGTTGCCCACAGTTTTATTCCAAAGAAACTTTTTTCATTACCTGCAACTGCAAGAAATACATACTGTGTGCCCAGAGCTTAGGAGGGAGAGATCTTGAAGAGAGTAGCAAATTACATGACACCAACTTTGGAATAAAACAGGCCGCAGCTTTTATTGATTACAGACCATCAGCGCTATTTTGGGGCAGGAATGCACAGGAATGGAGTTCTGGCTGGCTTTCAAGTTGGCGACGCCTACAGCCTCCCCCCCCCCCTCGAGTTCCCCAGGCACCTCGCAAGCCACAGGGCACCTGGGGAAGCCAAGCTGATCCAGGGAGGGAAGGCAGTTTAAACTGCCTCCCCTCCTCAGGTTCCCCAGGTACCCTGCAGCTGCGGAGCACCTGGGGAAGCTGATCCTGTGAGGGAGCTGTGCTGTCAGGGGTATGGCCTAATGTGCTAATGTATTTCTGCTTTTCGGTGTGGCCTATTATGCTAATGAGTTCCTGCTGGGCTTTTCCTACAAAAAAAGCCCTGCAGACCATGGAGCATTGGTGAAGTATGAGGGACAGATCCGAACATCAAGAGACCCACCAGCCGCTCAATAACACACCCCACAGCCCAGTTGCTGAGGCAGCTGTAACAAATATAACAAACAGCTGTAACAAATACAGCAGTAACAAATATATGTGGTATCACAAGAGCAGCAGCCACTGAGCGGTACCATTTGTCACTTAGGGTGAGCCCAAGCACAGACTTTAAGCTGAGCATAGAAGAAGAAGACGAAGAAGAAGAGTTAGTTTTTATACCCTGCCCTTCACTACCAGAAGGAGTCACAGAGTGGCTTACAATCACCTTCCCTTCCTCTTCCCACAACTAGAGATGTGAAGGCCTGGAAAAAAACTGGAAAAATTTGGGGGGGGGAACGTTTTTTCCCATTTTTTTTCCTGAAGCCCTTTTTGTTTTTTTCCAAAAAATTGGAAAAATTGAAAAAAAGAAAAGAAAAGAAAAAATTGATTATGGAATGTTTTATTTGAACATGATATCAAAATATCAAATATCAAAAACTGGGAAGGGAGGGTGGGATCCGCAAAAAAAAAACCCACTGCCGGACCCACCAGGCTGTGTGGTTTAAATGGAGCAGAGCAGGTTCTACATAATATCTATGTAAAGCCTGCCAAAACATTATCTGACCAAACAGAGCCGGCCCTAAAATGACGCTGCCAGCCAGCGTGGTCGCCTGAAGCTCCCACCATTGCCGCCCATTTGGCTGAGGGTGGGAAAACCTCCTCCAACCCTCTTCGAAGCCCATGACAGCAATCTGGCCATTTCAGGTGAGTCTCAGCCATGCTAAGCCCATACTTCAGCATTGCAACTCTTTGGATCTTGCATGTAATTCCCTCAACATGCCCATTAAATAGTAAATGTTTTCCAGCTGTGAAGACTTTAGTACCACAGCATACTGAATTTATCATAGCATCTGATGATGACCCATGAAAGGATCATGAGGCAAAGAATACTTCTAGCCAACACAGACCATTGTCTAGAAAGGACCACACTTCCTAAGAACACAGAAGCTGCTCTTCTTTTGCTTATGAATAGTCATGGCTTTCCTATTAGCAACTACTCATGCAAAAAGAAGTGATGGAACACCTTGTTTCAAAACTTTAAACAACAACATATGGTCAGCATTGTAACCAGGGCTTTTTTTTTTTTTTTTTAAAGAGGAACTTTCAAGAGGGAAATGAAATTTTCACTCTCTGTACTGAAACATCATGGACTTTTAAACATTTTTAAAAGAACTTTGTTGAAGAGGTTCCAGAACTCTGTTCCAGCACATTCCCCAGAAAAAAAAGGCCTGATTGTAACGAACTACGTTTTCTCTTTTTTATTTTCTGAAACTACAGAAAAGTAATCAATATCGACTCTTTTTTTTTTTTTTACAGAAACTGGCTGCTCTAAATAAAAATGTCTTGTTGATGGTTTATACAACGGCATCTTCCTTCTGTGATTACAGAAATAGAATGGCTGTGGTCACATGGTGCTTGTGTCTGGCTTCTTCGGTTACATTTTCTTGTTAGGCTCTTAGCTCCTTTTCTGTCAAAAGTATTTCCTTACTCTATACTTAGGTTTGCCAAGTCTTGGTTGGAAAATACCTGGAGACTTTGGGGGTGGGTCCAGGAGAGGGCGGGGTTTGGGGAGGGGAGGGGCCTCAGCATGGTACAATGCTATAGAGTCCACCCTTCAAAGCAGCCGTTTTCTCCAGGGGAGCTGATCGCTGTCAGCTGGAGATCAGTTGTAAAAGCAGGAGATCCCCACGCCCCACCTGGAGGCTGGCAACCCTACTGCTTAAAATTAGAAAGGCAAAATAATTGAGAATCACATCCTAAGCAACACAGAGTTGCACAAAAGAAAGGAAACTTCCCTACCTCCCCCTCTCACTTCAGCCTTCTGTGCCCTCTGCCCATTGTGCATCTGCAGCTGGGTGGATGCCCTGACCTGGATAGCCCAAGCTACCCTGATCTCATCAGATCTCAGAAGCTAAGTAGGGTTGGCCATGGCTAGTACTTGGAAGGGTGATCTCCAAAAAATACCAGGGTCTTGATGCAGAGGCAGGCAATGACCAAACACCTCTGAAACATCTCTTGCCTAAAAAATAAGTCTAGCTCACCACTTAGTGGTACATAATGTTGGTAGTTAATCCTTAGCACTTCAGCACTTCAGCAGGATCTATCTGACAGCTATCTGACAGCTGGTAGCTGTGCAGGACAAGTTCCAACCAGTTATGACTGGAACTGAAGTAAGTTCAGTCATCATGACTCAGCATGCAGCTGATTGGTTGAGCTATGTATATAAGTGATTGTACAGTATCAATGTATCCCTCTTTTCTTATTTCATGGTGCTGGTGGAGCATTTTGTTGGTGGAATGTACATATTGGACTAATAAATCCTGTATATAGTTTACCACTGGACTGAGTAAGTGTGGTTGCTATAAGGAATCTCCACAGCAGTGAATGCTGGTGAAAGCTGGTGAGTGCTGGAGGGGCTGGAAAGGTCCTAGTGGCTAGAGAGCTGAAAGGGTGTTTCAGATGCACTGCACAACAGGGTTATGGGCCCAGCCTGACGGGGACTTAGCCCAGCCTGAAGGAGACCCAAGCTACCCAGATCTCATCAGATCTCAGAAGCTAAGTAGGGTTGGCCTCCAAACTTGGAAGGGTGACCTCCAAAAAATATCAGGGTCTTGATGCAGAGGAAGGCAATGACCAAACACTTCTGAAACATCTCTTGCCTAAAAAATGTCTAGCTCACCACCTAGTGGTGCATAACACTAAAAGAGCTCGAACTTTTGGCTACCAGATTATCTTAGGATCTCCTGGCAAGACTACACACAATGCCATATGATAATTATTAATTAGCTGGGTGGATGTAAAGGAACAGTGCATGGAACAAACTGGGAGTTCACATCAGTAGGGTATGTGGGAAAGTGGAAATAACCTCCCTCCCCTCCTCTGCGCATGGAAAAGCTTTTGAGAGACAAAGATGACAAAGGTATCTGATGAAGGGAGCTTTGATTCTCAGAAGATTATACCTCAAAAATCATGTTGGTCTCTAAGGTGCTACTGGACTCAAATCACGTCATTCAGTAGACGAGACTGTAAAAAAAATGAAAAAAATATGTTTCTCAAACACAGCTACTACCCCAGATTATGGGATTTTCCATAAACTGTCTCCTGAATTGCAGTTAGCCAACCAATGATATATGGGAAGACATAGATAACTGATAGCCTTTGCACTCTACAACAAATTTAGAATTGACCACTACTGAATTCAGTTTTAAAATCCAAAATGAGGAGTTGTATATCCAAAGATAAAATAGAAAGTAGCTGTACTATTTTTATAAAACACTGTATTTTTGAAGAGTGAAGTCCTTCGGGGGGGGGGATATTTCTGCACTACTCTTATAATGGAGAGAATGCAACAGAGATGGTGCTGCAGAGAGACAGCAAGTACACGGAAGAAAGCCTGTACCACGAACTGAACAAAACACACCCAAGAAAGAGCTCCACTGCTAGAAAAGCACCGGACTTTCAATAATAAAAGCTATTTGCTACTCAAGGCAAATGTCAGTATAGTTCTTCTTTAGCAGAATACTAATACAGCAAGGGGGGGGGGAGGCAGCATGGTATAGCCTGATCTCAGAAGCTCAGCAGAGTCAGTACTTGGAAGGGAGACCACCAAGGAAGACCCTTCAGAGGAAGGCAATAGCAAACTACCTCACCTTCCTATTTGCCTTGAAAGTCCCTTGCTGGGGTCCCCATAAGTCAGCTGCGACCTAACGGTACTTTACACACACAATACAGCAAGAACTTTTTGTGATCAAAGGCACATTGATTAATTACTGAGAAGCCTCGACCTGATGGCATGATACTGAACAAGGCTGAGCTCCTCTCTTGAAAGGCTGTTTTCCTCAATAAGTGTAATGAGAGTAGTTATGATCCTGCTTGCTCTCCTGTATTTGCTGCAGGACCGAGCCAGGATTTCTTTACTGACCTAAAGACAGTGAGAGAGAAGCAAGTTTCACATCAAGATTGAGGAGAAAGACAAACAAAAGTGGAGGCTTCCTGGCAAAAGTTGAGCATCAAAAATGTTTTCCATAGCTAACTTTTGTCACTTATTATAATGGTCAGTTTATGTAATTTTTCCAGTATATGACTACCTACCAAGCTTGTTAGATGTGTGTTAAGGGCCATCAAGTTGCTTCCAATTTATAGCAACCCGATGAATTTGTGACCTCTGAAACATCCTATCGTTAACAGCCTTGCTCAGGTCCTGCCAACTGAGGGCTGTGGCTTCCTGACTACTAGACTCAAACCTTGTTCTATTGACTGAGCTAATTTATCTCATTTTAGTCCTTCCTCTTTTCCTGTTGCCTTCAACTTTCCTAGCATTATTGTCTTTTCCAGTGAATCTTGTCTTCTCATAGTGTGACCAAAGTATAATAGCCTTGGTTTGGTCATTTTAGCTTTTAGGCAGAGTTCCAACTTGATTTGACCTGCTAGATTTGTAAGCTTTATAGCAGTTAAGACTGTGTTGGTGGGAAGGGGAAGAGGAAGAGGGGGAAGAGGAGGAGGGGGAAGAAGAGTTGGATTTACACCCTGCCCTTCACTCATAATCTTAAAGCAGTTTACAATCTCCTTCCCTTCCTCTCCCCACAACAGACACCCTGTGAGTTAGGTGGAGCTAAGAGAGCTCTGAGAGAACTGCTCTTGAGAGAACAGCTCTGAAAGAACTTATGACTGACCCAAGGTCACTCAGCTGGCTTCATGTGGAGAAGTGGAGGATCAAACCTGCTTCTCCAGATTAGAGTCCGCTGCTCTTAACCACTACACTACTGGCTCCAGGCTCAAGTATTCCAGGTTCAAGTATTACATTGTTAATGTCCTCGAGACTTTTTCAACTCTAATATAAACAAAAATATGTAAATCTCATATTGTTGGTATAAAAATCTGTTCATAAAGAACTGAATCTTAATTGTATATGACGTAAATATAGCCCAAATGCACTTCTCTGAGAATAAGTCAGTTTTTGCAACAAAACTAGATCCAAACTGATGCAACAAAGGTCTAATTTAAATTCGGAACCTGGCATGTAAAAAGAGATGTCCACATCCTTAAACTATCTCTCATTATTCCTGTCACCACAGCTGCTGTCATGCCATGGATCCTGGTTTAAATTAAACACCATTTATATGAAATGCCACATTTTTTCCCCTTACAGGCCTGATCATATCTAAATTGGTTAAGCAGTCTTTATAAGGACGCACTTTTCCCATTATCTCTTAGCAGAAACAATCTGAAAATGATTAATATAAACAGCCTCCTTTCCACTGTGCTCCTGGTTCTGTTTTGAACATATGAACATAATATAGCTGCCCTATACTGGCTGTTTTCACTAATATCAGGTGAATTTTCTTATATGTGCAGTGAGCGCTTAGCATTACCCCCAGCCAATACTATCTGTTCTCCAGGCTTTCAGACACCACTTTCCCTTCACACAATTACCCAATACTTCCTCCCATCATGCTATTTTTTTATTATTCTAGAGATGCCAGAGATTGCATTCGAGACTTCTGCATGCAAAGCACATGCTCTGCCACTAAGATATGACCCCTCCCAGTCATTTTTATTATAGCACAACTTTATCTGCAAGTTGTGGAGGAAAGGTAAAAGAAGGGACATGAGAGATATAGGGTATATCTGCACATTTATCTGAAACCTTCATGGAATAAACATTTCTCATAAGTTATAGATGAACTCAAATCAAGAAATTATTAAAAATGCATAAGTACGATACATGTGGAATAGAGCAATTCACTACGTCTGTTTACTTTGTTTTAGAGAGCACAAAGATAGGCAATTTCATCTTCCCCGTGCCATTTCCACCAGCATGAAATGGGAAGATAAAGTCTTTCCAAATATTGCCATGGTAATTAAAGAATATATAGCAGATTTTAAGAAGCATATTTAGAACTTAGTATGGAAGACATTTGTATTGTCCAGTTTGGAAGCCAGCAAGCCAATAGTGAACATCCACTTAATACACATTTACTTGGAAGTAAATACAGAGTTAATAGCGTGGCTGGCAATTTTTGCTAACGCCAGGGGGAAAAAATTTTCTCTTATGTGTGGCACATGTTTCATATTATCACCTTAATGCTGCAGTAGTCGTGTTATTATTTGTTAGGTACAATATCCCACCTTTTAAAACAAATCATTCAAAGACCAAATATTAATTTGTTAAAACAAAGATAGGAGAGAGAGAGAAATAAAACATGATAAAAAGCAGTTATCGTTTTCCAATGAATGCTCATCTAAATAAAAAGGAACTGGGTCTTTTCCTAAGCAGAGACTGTTCTCTGAGCAGCCAGTTCCAAAGGTTTAGGGCATCAATTAAGAAGGCACTGCTGTGTACATATAGTTTTCTTCATACACCGGGGAAATATGAGTGAGAGAGCAAGGCCTCCACAGCCAAATTAAATATGAGGCACTATGCTCAGACAGATTCTATATACGGTATGTCACAATTAAAAGTGTCAAATGAATAGATTTAATACATGCAATAGTCACTTTAAATACAGAAATTTCTTCCATTCAAAATAGAATAACATTTACATAGATGTTTATTAAAATTCCAATGTAACAAAAACACAAATACAATTGAATCTTTTTTTAAGCCAACCACAATTTATATTTAACGGTAATTTAATAAACAAAAATGAGTACTGGGATCCAAGCCACTAACTCAGGAAGTCTAAAAGCAACTGTCTTCAGTTCCAGAAGCAGTGGGGTTACCTACCAAGATTTCTTTCAAACCATGCTTAGAAGAGCAAATACCAGTCACCAGAACTAGTTGCTAGGGTCAATAATAAAACTCCTTCTATACTGCATGCACCAAGTGGTGAAATTTATCAAAGGATTCTTTTTTTTTTTACCCTTTCATGTTGGCTTTTCTACGGAGTTCTACACCAGGAAATTCAGGCCCATAGCTATAAAAAATTTGGTGTGTTTGTGTGTGTTGGGGGAACTGGTGGGGCATGGTGTTACTCTTGACGTCACAAAATTTAAAATTAAAAAAATTAAAAATACAATAAATACACTGCAGCAGAGATTAAAATAAAAGGGCTCGCTCCAGCAGGACTTCAACTCCTCCAGCACCCCCTCCTTTAGCAACCCCCTCCCCAACCTGCATAATTCTAATACAAACTCTTCAGCATTTCAAGCAGAAGCTCTACCTGGCTGGCTCTCTTTACCAGCTGATACTGAGATGCAATGAGGAGCTTAATTTCTGATTCACAACTGGGGTGGCAGGACCACCAACCGGGGGCCCGGGTGCGGCACGGCACAAGCGGCTGTAATAAAACACAACTAAAAAAATCTAAAGAGTTTTTCATGATCAAAACTTGTGAGTGGGGGCCGTAAGCGAGGGGGCAGGGCCCCAAAATGCCCCACCATAGCTACAGGCGCACCAGGGGTTAGTTTAATTGTGAATATAAAGTATTTTACAGTCAGTGTAAAATATTTATACAATCATAGGACAAAACAAAAACAAAAATGCTTCTTGGAATTTTATTCTCTCTGTATAACAAAACAAGGCCTCCACAGTTTACAGATTCTTAACGTCTGTAATCATGCATGGTCTCAAAATCTTACAAAGAATACAGTTATCAATATACAGTGTTCCATCCCAAGAAAATAAAAAAAAAACACCACAATCTTAATTTCATTCTTCTCTCTCTCTCTCCCCAAGAATTTAATGACATGAAAATCTGGAAACAGAAGACACTTATTCTTTGTACCCCTCCATCTTACATAACAGATACCAAAAGCAAGTATATCTTTTTCGTGTGTGTAACTTTATGGAAAACATAGTCTAGAACAGGAACGCATCAACTCCTATGGGTTCAGCTTTCATCGTAATTGCCAGTCACAAATATGCCCCAGACTGATCTATGATCAGATTGAGTGATCACTGAACCATTTGTCTGAGTTCACTAGGCGGCTGCACATTTAGCACAACAGCATGTATGGACAATTAGCTTTTGCACATGCTTGCTGTGCTGTGCTGTGCTGTGGGTTTTCTTGGAAAATCTGAATCAAACATTTTTCCGATTCAAATAATGTCAAAAAGTTTAAATAATGTTAGCAAAAGAAAGCAAATACACCATGTACAAGCACTACTTCTGTCAGTGCTTCATACCTCACATTTAGCCCAACTAAGGTGATGAGGATTTCCCAGTTTCTCCTTCAAGGCCCTTACCAGGACCTTTGGGTTTCAGGGTAACACCACCCTCACTCCAGGAATTCTTAATTTTCCCCCACATACCTGTGTGTCTGGAGGAGTCACTAAGCAGGGGGACCTCAGTAGTTTGTCTGAGCAATCTTTGGCTCATAAATAAGGTTTCAGTGCAGTCTTAAACACACCCGTTAAGTAAAGAAGTTTATTTAACTAAACATGCATGCTATTCCAAAAGGTTCCCAAACAAACGAAGCTAGAAAACATCCACTTAAAAGAGGTAAAGTTTCGGGGGGGGGGGGGATGCAAGCTATCTAGAGTTAAAAGATATATTACCATTTTTATCTCAGCATCCCCCCCCTCCCCATTCAGAACAGAAGCCTAGGAGGTCAGGAGGATTTTTTTTGCACTCCACCTCCTGCATTTCCCTCTCTCAGCACCTCAGCCCACTTTCTCCAAATGGACAGGTCATTTTAACTCTTTCTCTCCTAGCTGACAATCTCCCGGCAGGGGCATAGCCTGGGGAAAGCCCACAAGACTTATTTTATCCAATGTTTTGCCTCATTGTTCTTTATGGCTGGCATCTGGAGCTATTAAAATCTCTTCTTTGTGTACAGAATTAAAACTACCTGGCCATTTGAAGAAGGCAAGCTGAGGCACTGAGAGAGGGAGACTCAGGAAGCTGAGTCCAAAACAGAGTGGTGAAAGTAGACTATACCAATGTTAATAAATAAACTTTGCTCAGTGGAGTGGTAGGACAGGGGTAGGATCCACCCTACAGTCACAATAAATACACCAAACTATGCTTTATGGCTGTCTCCACATTCCTCTGGGTGTTTTCTTTGAAGGCACTGCCCCTCTTCATCCACAACAGTGGAAATTCACCCCCCAAAATTAATTTCTTCCAACTGTGGCTCTATTTAAGCACTGGAAATCCCACCCCCACTGTCTTCCACTTTGGTCCTTCTGCCCTGTGCAGGGAGATTCCCCATCTTCCAACTGCCTAATTAATGACATTTTAACTGTTTACACTATCAGAAACATTTTCAGCACTGCTCAAGAAATCCCCCCCCCCAAAAAAATTATCTCTTCTGCAGGACAAAAAATGTTGGTTCCCCCTGCCACTGGTCTATACAAACATGCACAGGGTTGCATGTTTTGGTATTGGGAAGCAAATGAAAGCACATGCCCCCTCAACGACCGGGTTATCCATGGAAATCAACCAAACAGTACAACTAGTAGCAAAAGCAGCTACTGTGTAGCTGCCAAGCTGTTCGCAAGGGAGTTCATAACGTTGGCTGTGCAAGTGAGATAATCCCTGGACTGGCTCTCCATATTCACTCCCCATCAAATGGCAAATTTGCCTGACAAACTCATTTGTAGTGAAGTTCAAGGCATCCCTAGATGAGAGAAATACTAGAGAAATACACAACTAGATGCACACAGACAGATAAATCTTCGGATTCTGCATCACTTGTGACTTTACCTAGATAGCTTCATCACTCAAAAAATATCTGACTGAGAAGCTAGCCCACCCAGGGGTGTCAAACACGGCCCACAGGCTGGAACTGCCCCATCCAGGGCTGTTACCCAACCCATGAACAATTGGTGATTACCTTCATTGCCAGACTAGCTGCAAAACCCATTGTAAAAGGAATACAATGGGCCCTAGAAAGACATATCTGTCTGGCTGCACAAAGGGGGCCCCTACCACCCCACTTCTCCCCCCTCAGCAGACCCCACCTCTTCTTGCGGCCTCCAGGCCAGCCCTGTGGCACACCTCCTGTGGCATCCTCCAGGCCAGCTCCATGGTCCACGTCCTCCTGTGGCCTCCAGGCTGGCCCCGCAGCCCACCTCCTCTGACACACTCTTGGCCAGCCCCACAGCCCATGTCCTCCCATGGCCTCCAAGCTGGCCCCACAGCCCACGTCCTCCTATGGCCTCCAGGCCAGCCCCGTGGCCCACCTCCTCCAGCATTCTCCAGGCTGGAGCCGTGACCCAGGTCCTCCTGTGGCCTCCAGGCCAGCCCCACAGCCCTCCTCTCCAGTGTTCTCCAGGCTGGCCCCGTGGCCTGCAACCTCCAGGCCAGCTCCACAGCCCACCTACTCTGGCATCCTCCAGGCCAGCCCCACGCCCCACCTCCTCCCACGACCTACAGGCCAGCTCCTCTGGCACCCTCCTGGCCAGGGCCACAACCCACCTCCTCCTACGCCTTCACCCACAAAGTGTCTATCCCCTTCACTGGCTCTGTCCAGACTGAGGTTGAGACACTGGCCACCAGCTCTGTGGGCAGGACTGAGTTGACACAGTGAGCCAATGCCTAGGGAGACCAATGATGGGCAGCTCAGGCAGCCAACTGATTTTGGTGTACATAGAAGATTGCCAATCGAAAACAGAATTATTATATAGGAGAGATGACAGAGGCTGTGCATTATGTCCCTGTATACTATGCCAGTGCTAATGAGTAATAGCTGCTGGAAGTGGAAGGGTGGGCATCAGGGAGATGCTTTAAGGAAATACTCTAAGGGTGTTAATGTTTTAAGCATGTTTGTATTTTGAGCAAAAAATAATATTGTTAATTGGATTTGCCTCTGTTATTTATAAAGTTTATATCTCTGGTACCCGGCATTCCATTTTATGGCACACATGGCTCGGCCCAACAAAGTGATGTTTATGCCGGATCTGGCGCTTGTAACAAATGAATTCAACACCTCTGAGCTAGCCCATTTCTTATACTTGCATGACTCACCATGTTGAAGTGTGCAACATTATCAGTGCCATCCTAGGCAGAACTACATCCTTCTAAAACCATTGGGCTTAGAAAGGTGCACTGCAGGTTGTGTAAAGGCGCAATGCAGAGTATGAACTGATGAAAATTAGAAATGTTGACCAATATTTTGTAGCTGATTTAACTGAAGATCGATGCATAGAAATTCCTGAAGGAAGGGAAAGGAGGGGAGAGAGAGAGAGAGAGAGAGAGAGATGTTTAGGACAGAAAAGAAGTTCATAAGGATTCTATGGTCCTCAAGGCAAAACAGAGCATGTCACAGTCCTTGTACAAATTATTTCTAAGACACACTTGTATAAAGAATAAAGTTCTGTTCTGAGTGATGAAATGTGTTATTGTTTAAAAATTTATGCAATTCAGACAACAAAAAATGGTAAATTATGAATACTGGTACTGTTTCCTCCGTGGACTGCTTGCTTCTGATGATACTTCTAAACTGCAAACATATCATACTATGCATGTGACTTTCATTTTATGCGAAATTTACAAAGCCATAGCTTAAACAACAATGATGAATGGAGAGATCTAAGGCAAGTAATGTGCTCACACACACCATAGGCTTAGTTCCTTCCTGCATATTTCTGTTTGGCAACTCACATCAGCTAACAAATGCTTTCTGTTCATTGCATATTCTAAGTGTGACTGGCTTCTATTAGGGCATGTTCTTTTACTGTGAAGGCCCCTGCCTCCAAGATAGCCTTCAGGAAGACGCCTGTCTGCCCCCTCCCAGTTATCTTTTTATCAAACATGTAACATTGTCATGTTTTGAAGGATGTTTGGCTAAAAGTGAGTCAGTAGTTCAGTTGTTCAAAGATGGTTTCTTCTGAAGAGCAAAATTAGAACTAGCTGCAAGCCCATTTTTATTTATTTTTTAATTTTTTTATAAAGTTTATTTATAGTTTTACAAGACCATTCAACATGTTACAACAAGCACATGTAGTTCTTTATATCCACTGTCCCAGTATTAATATACTTTCCTATTAGTTTTACATGTCCAACAAATTGCAAGTCTACCTTTTTATCATTGTCTGTATCCATTCATATACATTTGTCCATCTTTTCCAATACAGCATTTCACCATTATTTAACCACACTGAGTTCAACCTATCCATCTCCGCTAGTTCCAACACTTTGTTAATCATGTCTTCTCTTGTAGGAAATTTCTCTATTTTCCAATTTCTTGCAACTAGAATTCTAGCAGAAGTTAAAATGTATGTCATTATGTATCCATTTTTCTATTGGCTAGAGTTCTGGGAAATTTAACTGGGGTTACTGGATGACATGTCCTCTTTTTTTGTGGTGTCTGTCCTCTTTTGGGCTCTTTTTTTAAAACTGATGAAAATGTCCTATTTTGGGGTTGGAAGGTTAGGAATATTCCTAGTTAGTACCACAGCTTAAATAGTAGGGGAATTTAAAATGAGATTTGTCACAGTGATCACTTGTTTGAAGTTTTTCAAAGTATGGTAACCCTACTTTAGCAACATCAATGATTGTGTGTGCATGCACATGCATGTAGTGGAAACCTACTGGGTTCCTCTAGTAAAGGGTTTTTTTCTGTCAGAGGAAGAGCCTCTTGCATCATCATAAGAACCAAAAGAAAGCACTGCTTTTAGTAGGATGGATCCAACCCAATATGTGCATGAGGTTAAAAGCAGAATCATTCAAACTAATCACAGTGGGGAGGCAGTTATACATGCATATAAATGAGAGACAGAGTGCTGATGTGTATAAATGTACAGAGTTGTTCGAAAGTCCAGGTGAAATAAAACTGTGCACTGTGAAAACAGTAATCAGAGCACCAATAAGCAATTAAGTATAAATTTGTTATAAATGGCTAGTAATAACAAAATGACTATTCTTTTATTCAATTCAAAGGCTTTTAGAAATATTGATTCTTAAACTGCTTGGAGAATGTACATGATACACATTTAAACTGATTCAGTTGCCATGACTTCCCCTAGGGAACTCTGGAATTTTTGGGAAGTACTAAGATCTTTAGAAAACTTGTTCCCAATATTTCTTTCACAAACATGTAAGAAGAATTGTTAAGCAACAGTCTGCTCTACACCCTGCTGCAATAATTTTGCTCAGCACTTTGCAGATAAAATCTCTCACATCTGTTCTGACTTGGACTCTACACTAGTAGTGACAGGATTGGATGGTCTCAGGGTGCCTGTTGGTCCAGTTGTTTCAGCCTGTTCAGCCTGAGGACATGGACAGGATTCCTGGAAGTCCGAGACCTGCCACCTACTTGTACAACCCTTGCCCCTCCTGGCTGCTTAAACCTCCTGGTGGAGGGAGCACTGGTGGACTAGGTACAGGAGACAGTAAATGCCTCTTTGAGAGACTGGGTGATCACCCTTGCCTGGAAGCAGGCAGTGGTGTGTCCACTCCTAAAGAAACCTACTCTGGACCCAGGGGACTTATTCAACTACCATCCAGTCTTAAATATACCATTTTCGATCAAGGTAACAGAATAAGTGGTGGCTGACCAACTTCTGGGATACCTAAAGATGGTAGATTGTTTGGATCCATTCCAATCTGTTTTCAAGCCTGGTCATGGGCAGTGTTCCCTCTAAGCTAAGTTAGTGTGAGCTAGCTCACAGTTTTTTAGCCTTCAGCTCACACAGTTTTGTCTCCGCTCAGGAAGGGATGGCTCCAGAGCAAACTAATTTATGCAGGAGCCAAACTGCTTGCTCACAACTTCAATGCCAGAAGCTCACGAAGTAGAATTTTTGCTCACAAGATTCCACAGCTTAGAGGGAACATTGGTCATGGGACTGCCTTGCTCTCTCTGGTAGATGGCCTCCACTAGGAGATGGAAAGGGGAATGTAACCCTGTTAATACCCTTGGACCTCTAGGTGGCTTTTGGTACCATCAAATCATAGTATCCTTCTGGACCACCTTTCAGGGGTGGAACTGGGAGGCATTGTTCTGTGGTAGTTTCAGTCCTGCCTAGAAGGCAAGTCTCAGAGAGTGGTACTTGGGGACTGCTGCTCCACCTTTGGTCTATAGCCTACAACGTCCAGCAAGGTTTCTTCTTGTCCCCCATGTTTTTTAACATCTATGTAAAGCCACTGAAAGAGATCAAGGGGATATCTAGGCTGAACTGCCACCAACTTGTAGATGACACTCAGCTCTATCTCACCTTTCCAGCAGATCCCAGGGAGGCTGTAGAAACTGTTAACAGGTGCCTGGAGACATTTTTGGAAAGGATGAGGGGCTCACAAACTGAAACTTAATCCCAACAAAATGGAGGTGCTACTCATGTTAGCAAGGCTTGACCCAGGAAATGGGACATCTCCAGTTCTGGATGGCCTAGGACTTCCCCTAAAGAAGCAGATTTGTTGTGGGTGCTGCTACACACAGGCCTCCTGTAGGATAAATTACCTTGATCCATAGTAATCCCAGATCATTTTAAAATAAATAATATTATACTCTACAAAACCCTCTTCTGAAAGCATTTTCTGAACTCCATTCAAGAGTAAATTCTAAAAGTGACTTATCAAAAACATGAAGTGGTAACACGATTACTGCAGTTTAAAACTTTGCACAAACGATAAAATAACTTTTACTACTGCTAAAAACTAAAATAAGCCTCTAGCTAGACTAGTTGCTTTCTTGCAGAGTAGTTAGGAAATGGAAATATAAACAATTCCTTAAAAGGACCCAAATATATACATCAACAGAAGGTAAACTATACAGGTTAGTGAAATTTTGAAACTTTGACACCAGAGAGGAAATCTATTAATACTGACACATTTTACAGCTCATTTTCTTGTATCCATAGAAGTCCTGCAAATTGCAAAGTAACTATGGTTCTCAGCAGCTAAATGTGTTGTTAAAAAAATCAAAATCTTCTAAGTAACAAAAGCAAAAAAAATAGAATCTGAGAAAGATGTGATCACTTTTTTCTCCAGTCTACTGTGGTGATTATTTTTACCACTCAGTGCAGAAGTAGGTCATTTGACAGGACCAACATATGTATAGAAACCAAATCTAGGGGTCTGTAAAACACAGAGCGATATGTGAGCAACAGATTGATTCGCATGTACTCCACTCCCTGGAGTATCCCACCTTGGGAAGAAGGATATATAACAATGATGGGAAAGAGCAGCTGTGTGGCTCCAGTTTGACTGAAGTGGTAAAAGAATTGATTGGCAATAAAATTTAACTTGCTGGGATACTATTACATAAATTAGTATACTACAAATTTCTAAAATGCCTCTTAATTTTTGTAAGTTGTTAAGTGAGAGCTAGTTGCCCCAGATGAAATATGACATGTTATTTTCATGCAGGTTTTACAAGAACATGAATGGTCAACAGCTGTTTCCTTTGGTACCAGCAGAAACATGTGCAAAGGACAGCCTACAACTAGGTCAGGTAACTACATCATTCTTATTTTTTTTTTAAATATCCTATAGTGATTGACCATAACCTGTCAGAAAGGACCAAACTGTTGCTTACGCTGTGTTCAAATTAGGAAAAAATACTGACTGCAACCTGCTAACAACTTGCCCTGGAATAAATCACTGCTGATTTCAGTAGGGTATAGGTAAAGGTAAAGGTTTCCCTTGCTCAAAAGCCTGTCAAATACAACTCTAGGGTTGCGGTGTTCATCTCTGTTTCCAAGCCAAAGAGCCAGCACTGTCCAAAGACGTTTTCCATGGTCATGTGGCCGGCATGACTAGATGCCGAGATGCACGGAACGTTGTTACCTTCCCACTGAAGTGGTACCTGTTTATCTACTTGCAATTTCTTGCTTTCGAACTGCTAGGCTGGCAGGAGTCAGTAGGGTATACTTCTGAGCAAACAGAGGCATAACTGCAGCCACTGAAATCCAGGATCCTCCCTCCCTCCTAAACATATATTACTTTATTTTACTAGTGGCTTATATTTAATTCTGTGGGAATTTTTGCAACCCCCCCCCCCCCCCCTACACACACTAATGGTAGTAGATTCATGTCGCACACAGTGATGTTCAGCGGATGTAATTCAAAGATAAATCAGTTTGTTCCTTCTACCTCAAAGTACAATCTTCCATACACATCCTGAACACCCACCCGTTCAGTGAGCCCCATGTCCTGTTATGAGGTGAACCAGAAAGAAACAGAAATGAGGCACACCACGACAGGCCTACAAAAACTGCACTTTCCCAATCCCAAACCAGTAATGGCTCATTCCATGCATTATATGGCAGCAAGCCCAGGCTTGCCACCAAGTGTAGATTCAACAGTCTCTAGGTTGTCTGAGGAATGTACCTGTATATACATGATTCAATATACATTACGGTCCCATTTGCACTTTACAGTGTTAGCTGTAACTCTAAAACACAATAGGTGAAGCAATGCTGATGATGTCTTAAATATGTATCAACTCTACAAGTTCATTAATAGAGCTATTCATTGATGACTGTCCCAGTCCAACGCAAATTCACCTACGGCAACTTACACCAAATAATTACACTGAAAAATCAACCACTAGAATTCATCATGTGATCAGCCATGTATGGTTATTTCTGTGATTAACCATGAACAAACTTGGATAAGGAGGAAAATTTACACGTGAAATTCAGTCTGCCATAGGGTAAACTGCAACATTAACACCAGTGGATCCAATACTGCAGCAATGAGCTTTATTTGGAGTGGAAAAGACCTGGATATTATTATCATCATCATCATCATTATTTCAATTTGTTAATTGCCCAATCCCAGCGTATGCCAGGCTATGGGCAATGTACATGGGGGCCATAAAACATGTAAAACTTTTAAATTCTACAGAACAATTTAATAAAACTAAGATCCAATTAGTTTTGCCAATTGATGGCATCCTGGTAATTTCTACCCTAGATGTGGACTATCGGGCCATTTTCTGGGCAGGGGAAGAGGAAACTCATAACAGCAATTCAAGGGGGGGGGGTGGAGGAAGGGTGAGTGTTAGTCAAGGGAAAATCATTGCTGCCCTCAACCAAAAGCCTGGCAGAATTGCATAAGATCCCGCAGGGCCCTGATGTCATTTGGCAGAGAGTTCCACCAGATTAGGGCATCTGCCTTAAACTGTAAAACAGCCATAGGACCCGTAACCATGTCCTGCAGTTTATTTCAGATAAGACCAAGTAAAAGTTATCTCTTCTCACCACAGATCAATATCGCACAATATTTACATCTGACTTATTCTAGGGCTCAACAAAGTAATACTTTTATGTGTATTAGTCATATGTTGTACTCTCCACAGCACTAGTTTTTGACACACACAGTCTTCCAATCTACTTTCCTCCACAGACCCTAAGAAAAGATATATTTACATCCTTGGTCCTTTTCATACATTACTCCAAAAATAACATACATACGAAATAAGTTGACACCAACCAGCAGAAAACTTTGGAAAGTATTTTGGTTATTTTTCAATGTGTAGCACCTGCTATACGGGGTCAAAAGAACAAGGGACAAACACCCTTACAATATCAGATAGTGTTGTTCTCATACTCTGATCCTATATTATGCTTCTCATGTGCCTGTGGGAAGATTGCAAACAGATAGCAATTTGGTCCTATCCAGCATAGCATTTCCTTCATTATTATCTTTAATATATAACATATAAAAACTGTTCTACACTTTTTTAGAAATTTCACTAAAAAAACTTAACATTCCAAGAGTTTACATCCCCCAATGAATGAAGCCAAATGGACAAGATTAGACAGAAGAAGGAGGAGGAGGAGACTGGATTTATACCCCGCCCTTCACTCCTTCAGAGTCTCAGAGCGGCTTACAAACTCCTTTCCCTTCCCCTCCCCTCCCCACCCCACAACTGACACCCAGTGAGGTAGGTGGGGCTGAGAGAGCTCAGACAGAAACTGCTCTTTTTCAAGAACAGTTGTGCCAGAACTATGGCTTGCCCAAAGTCATCCAGCAGGTGCAAGTGGAGGAGTGGGGATGACAAAAGATGACAAATAGATTGCTTCCAACCTCACAAAAATTGATGGTTTTATTGCAACATATAAAGAACATGGACATATATTGCCTACAAACTGATAATAAATCTTCGTCTTGTACTTATCCTAGTTCCTGAAAGCTGCAATTATAGTACAGGCTCTTTATCTTTATGGCAAATTGGTGGTCTTTGGCCACTCTATACTGTGGCAATTTTCTCCTTTCATAATGTTAACTACTCAACAACCTGTTCCACCAAAACTCATTCCTTTAAAACAAGTTTGGAAGTGTGACATTTTCTATACCTGCCCAATTAATTGGAACTGTGAGATGCCAACAACTTTCCATCCTCCTGACAGACCATTTAGCAAAACCCCTGCTAGGGGACACCGAACACAAACACAGATTTTCTAGAAAACAGCTTGTTCTTCAATACATGGCCACTGTAGAGTGCTTTGTCAGTAACAGTCTGGATGCTTTTGCTAAGCAGAACAATGCACCTTATTACACTTCTTACCCAAAAATACTAAACAGAATTCAGACTCAACCACAGACTCTTGGTTAACAGTCTGGGAAGAGGTTCAAAACAGTTACCTACACTTTCAGAAAACTCAGTTCCAAGCTTTCCTCTCCAGCCTTCCTGAAGAGGCGTTAACTTTTCCTGCCTTGCTACAAAACCAAGCCTCTTATCAGCCACTCCATCCATGGCAATAGCCTATGAATCCCCATTCTCTTCCTCCCCAAGAAACCGCACCCTCAACTTCGCAAAGCAACCAGACTTGATGGGCCTCCAAGAGAGAAGGGGCATCAGTTTTCAACACAGTGGCAGCCCGCGTCTGGGCACTCCGCCTGTGCACCCGAAACAGAGTTCAGCGGGGTAGGGTTTAGTCCCGAGTAAACGAGCAGAGCGCTGCAGTTTGGGGCAAATATATCCATGTGGATGGATGCCTCTGACGTGTTCACCTCCCAGCCCTGAAAAGCTCTTCTAAACATCACCTCTGCGACTGTCTTGGGTTTGGGATTTAAGGGACACAATCAGCAAGGAGAGGCTTTTTTAAAACACACACACACAAATTTCGGAAGGAGGAGAGCCGCGAGCCACTTACCAGTTGCATGCCACAGATAAAGATCAGCGTGCACCTGCCGCTACAATAACCCATGGTTCCCGAGACCCCTCGACACAGCTCTGCTGTCCCACGCAGAGCCCGGCCCTATCCAATCAGATGGCGGGAGAAGGTAAGCAAGCCTTAGCAGGACTCCGGGGGTTCCTGCTTGCCGCCGCCCGCGCGTCCCGGGAAGTGACAGGCATTAGGACCGCGTTAGCCGCATCCCCACAAACAGCCGCCTTTGCAGCCTTTTAGTTCCCTTGTGCAAAAATGCCTCCGCCAAGAGCAGCAGCGGCAGCAGCGCGGGCGGGAATGGTGTCCCGGAAGCCAGCAAGAACCGCCACCATGCCCAGAGGCATCCGGCCTTTCCAAGTTTGCCCCCCCGCCTCTTGAGCCATCCAGCCGCTTGGGCAAAGAGACAAGTGGGCTCAGCTCATTCTGGCAGCCTGGAGTCCCCCAGAGCGACGCCGGTTACTGGTTACTCCGCCTTGTTCTTCCTCCTTAGCAGAGCTCAGACAGCAGCAGCAGCAGCAGCGACGAAGGCTCTCCTCCTCGCAGCTTGTTCAGGTATCTCCTTAGCGAAGGCTTCGGCTCCTCCATGCAACGGCAAGGCGATTATTCCCAATGCTGCACAGCAACAGAAGGAGGAGGAGGAGGAGGAGGCAGGGAGCTGGCTGCTGCTCAAAAGCATGACAGGCGCTGTCTCTCAGTGTTAGCAAAGCAACGGCCACCGCCGCTCTAGCTTCCTGCTCCTGCCCAGCTTGAAGACCGGGGGGAGGGGGGGGTGATGGAGATAGAGGAGGCGGAGGACCTCCCAATCCCCCCTCAGACTTCAGCTCTGCTCTAGACTTCGGGGTTCTTTCCCGCGGCAGACACACAAAACGCTTCGCCTTGCCCCCCACCCCCACCACCCCTTCCCCGCCCCCCCGGCAGAGCTCAGGAAACACCTAACTTGGGGGGCTGTCTGTTCTGACGCCTTTGAAAGCGGGGGATACTTCACACAGAAGGTGGGCGGAAAGGGGCAGGTGGGGGACGACCGTCGTCGTTAGCACGGCTCTGCGGAGGAGGAGGACCAGGGCAAGACGACGACAGACGGACTTTGTGCTCCGCCGCCCACCTCATCCTCCCTCCCTCCCTCGCCTTGGCTCCTGGTGCATCTGAGGATGCCACCGGGGGAGGGGAGGGGAGGGGAGGGGGGCTGCCTCTGGAGGAAAACGCAGAGAAAAGACGGAGGGGTTGAGCGCAGAATTCTCTGCTGCCGCCTGCTGGGCCCCAGAAGGAGAAGGGGAGAAGGGGGGGGGAAAGGAAGAAGGTATTCATAGGGAATAAGTTGCAAGACGGATCAGGCACGGGGGTCCCTAACTTCTTTTTGCTCGCTGCATTTCTGCGAAACATGCCATCCAGCGCTTAGAGGGAAATACGTTAGAGTCTGAGTAACCCCGGGGGTTCCCAAGGAAGGCTGCCACCTTTTCTGTTGGGGCCTTTGTTTCTTTAGTGGCCATAGGACAGGAAATTTCTCTCTGCCTGGCAGCTGCCGAGGTCTCAACAGCCCCACCAGGGGAGGGGAGTGGGGGCGGGGGGGGGAGAGAGAACAACCTGATTCATGGAATGGCATCCATGGGCTCTGACAGCAAGCCAGCCTCTGCAAACAGGGCTGCTTATGACAGCAGTTTTTAAGAACAGCATCTAAAACAAGTAGGACAAGCACGAAACCCAAGAGGATATGGGAGGTGTGATTTAACAAGGAATGGGAAGTGAGGAGGAAAAGATAGGTCTTTGGGTAAAAGGAAGGGAAGGCCCTTACAGGAGCGAAGTGAAAAATCATTGTGGCTGTGAGAGAAGGGTAAGGAAGGTGAGGGGGGGGGGGGGAATAGCAAGCCGAAGACAACAGTAGTGTATGATCGGCGTGATTGGAATGGCCCATATCTCATCCTTCCTTTTCTCCTTGGTATAAACAAGTGATAGACGTCTAAGAGATCTAGATCATTTTGGAGTGCTGGAGTTCAGAAGAGGCATTGCTAGTCCCTACCGTCTAGACTCTAGACCATGTGTTTTCAGAGGTACCTAGATACTTTTAAGAATTGTGTGTGTCTGCTCTTTCCTGTGTGAAAAAGGATTCCCTTTATAAAGAATGGCTACATTGGGGGAGAGGGGCACTTACTGGCCTGGTGTTGTGTACAGACCCAAAAAGTGGCATTCCCTGTTCCAGGGAGGTTATAGTCTACATGAAAGGATAAAAAAGGGATTAAAAGTCTACATGAATGAAAGGATAAAAAAGTCCTATCTATGCATAGCCGTTCAGGCTGTTGCATGATGAAAGCATTTTAAACAACTTCTCTAACAGGGTCAGAATTAATGGTTTACTGATTTGCATTATTTCTTAGATTTATATACTGCCTTCTGCTTTAGAGGCAGAAAGTGTGGAAACTAATGACCTCCTGAAAAATATAGTGCCATTACCCCACTTTCTAAGGCTAACGTCATACTTATTTTAGGCAGGGGTCATTTTGTAGAAAAAGAGGTGCAGGAGCTCATTAGCATAACTCATTTGCATATGCCACACCCCCTAACATACCGAAAGTGTGTCAGAAGGCAACACCCACCCCTCAGGCTCCACTCCGCAGGTGAGTGAAACTGACCTGCTCTTTCTCCATTCCCTTCCCCATCCAATACTTTGTGCAATAAAAATAAGTGTAAAGAACACACCCTCATTCTCTTCCTGCTCAAGTAGACTTGAGATACCCAGGACATGTGCACCACCCATCCCTTTCCCTTCCCCTCCCCACAACATGACACCCTGTGAGATAGGTGGGGCTGAAAGAGGTCTTTTGAGAACTGCTCATGAGAGAACAGCTCTGAGAGAACTTGTGACTGGCCCAAGGTCACACCGGCAGCTGCATGTGGAGAAGTGGGGAATCAAACCCGGTTCTCCCAGATTAGAGTACAACTCCTGACCACTACACCAAACTGATGGAGTGGAAGCTGCTGAAGGGTTGGTGAAATTTCTCCAGTACTTATGTGCCATGTGCCCAGATAAAAAATTGTATACTTAGAAAATTTATATGCCACCTTGAGCAAGTCTCTGGAAAAGCAGCACACAGTCATAAAAGGAACAATGATAAAATTATCAATATTAAAACAAAGCATTAAAAACAATAAAGACCCTAGCAGGGCTTTCCCCAGGGCGCTGCGCCTCTGCACTGCTTGGGAAGCCAAGGAGGGGGTGGGGCTTGGTCATGTGCTCACCCCCGGGCTCCTCACTCCCAGAGCTGCACTCCTGTGCGCTCCCGCTCCAACGGACCCCTGATTTTAGGTGAATCAATATTGAAATTCAAACATTTCCTAAACACAGATTTCATGGAATTCTGAAAACAACACATGGTTTTACTGAGCTTCAGTTTGTATGCTTAAAAACTAACCCTTGCAAGAGACAGAGACTGACCAGGACACATGCACAAAGGCCCTCCCTTTACGTGCTGAGCTCAGGTGGGTGCAGGTCCAGCGCCAAAGCAGCCAGAAGAGTGGGAGCATGATCCGTCTGCCCCTACACTGGAAAGTAAGCTGCACCAAGGCATACTTGGTTCCAGGAACACTACTCCATATGTCATGATCATCAAGCATTAACCAAGAGAACCAGTGTGGTGTAGTGTTGTGTCATGGAAGCTTGCTGGGCGACCTTGGGCCAGTCACATAAACTCACCTACCTCACAGGGCGGCTTATGAGCATAAAATGGAAGAGAAAAATGTAAGTCACTTTGAGCTCCCATCGGGGAGAAAGGTGGAGTAAATCAATCAATCAATAATAATTGTGTAATGTTTTGTAATAGTAATTTCTAACACTAATAATTCCTGATTATTGCATCGTAGATAACTATGTTAGACTTCCACCAAGCCAACAAAAGCAAATTAAAATAAAGCAGGCTACAGCAGTCTCAAATAGATGTCTCCGTTGCCAAAGAGAGACAGTTCAATTCCAGATCAATATTAGTGTCAGTTTTCTAAAAGATAATGTTTTATTGTGTATAAGCACATCCTTTGGTCAACATTTATATAAGGGGAACAGACGGGTTCATGAGCAAAGCAGTGAAGATATTCATTTGCTGTTTCTTGAGGACATTAAATGCTACCAATGGGTCTGCATTGGCAAAGGTAACAGATGGCTGTTCAGTCATTGACAGCAAACACACCAGCTCCAGGTGGAAGATCTACCTCAGCAGCTGAGCAGGGCTCTGGAAAAGGATCTATTTTAAGAACAAGAATGCCCAGGTGATCAGAAAGTTACTGAGGCAGAATCCTCCTCTCATTTGTCAACATCTTCAACACATTTACCATACCCACTGTCCTTGACAGCTACGCTGATAAGTTCCAAAACAGGTTGTATTCATGCACAGGTGTTGTGAAAGCAAAGGAGATAATCACAGAAACTAGATGGCTTTTGTTAACTTTGAACCTATATCAATATTATATCACTTTACCATTTTTGCCCTTTCCAATTTGTTCTCGAGCATCCTGCTATCCTTCCTTTTCTTAACCTTCTTTTGGTCTTTCTGTCCTTTCTTCAGATCTTCTCCCTGCTGCCATTCCATCTGTTCTCCTTCCTCCTTTGTTCCACTTGTCAATGCTTTTTTAAGAAAAAAAAATATTTTCTCTTGGCCTTTCCCTTTTAGGCTACTCTGCTTTAGCCTGCTCTCTTTGATAATTCTGCTCTCTCTTTTCTGCTTTTTGCTGAAGTTTTCTGATCCCTTCCCTGCATTGTAGGTCTGTTCAGAAGCATGAAAGGAATTCATCACAACACAGCATCGGTCTACTGCTAAATCACAATGGGAAAGATTTGCCTGTATTTTCATTGGAAACGTTGGGACCGATTCTATGCAAGCTTACAAAAATCATCTTTGGTCAGTGACAGCCCAAGCAGATCATCATTCATACAGCTTAAATGAATTGTATTTGGAAGCACTGGCTATCACAGTCCACAAGAGTATGCATTCTTTTTTTCAAAATGCAGAATATTTTATCCGGAGTAGACAAGGCAGAAACAGTTTTGCATAGCAATATAAATAATCCAAGAAACCAATATAGCTCTATAGGTATCTAATATAGATATTATATTACTAGGGAAATACATCATTTCATTTTAACTAATACACCTGTTAATATCATGCGCCTGACGATATATATTACATGGGAATATAAATCAGTGTTGAGGAAAATGTGATTAAAATATTATTAAAAATTACTGCACATTTAAATTTGTGCAAATCTAGCAAATCTATTGAGAAACTTTCTGTTATATGAATGTATTTGGTTATGCATTTGTATTATGTCAAATTACCTCTGAACCTTATTGCTACCATGAAAACTGTGTCGAATGCCTTTTTCCCCCATCCTGAAGGATTTCAAGGCTTGATTGCCCAAATGACAGTTTACTTATTTTACTGTCACATACTTTTGTGAGATGCCATAACAAGTTGATTACAGGGTTCACGTTTTGCATAGTGACAAAATCATCTGTCATATTATAGTCTGATGTCTCAAATCCATTTAACTAAGCAACAGCTCCTACGGAAAGAAATAATGATATTCAGTGCATTAAAATGACTTTATAAATATGGAAGGTCTTTATGCAAGGGTTTGTTTAACAAAGTGGCAAGAAATAGCAAATGTTCCTTGTCCATGAAATCAGCCACAGATTGTGGGGGAAATCAACACCTGTACCATATGTTTAGTTAAAAAGAAATAACCACCAGGTACTTGCTCCCTTCACAGTTGCCAAAAATAGTGGGTGCTTGTCTTTTGTTCATTGGCCCAGCTAAAAAACATTTAATCATGTTTATCAACATATGTCACGTATGATGCTCTAACAACTGAAATGTGATAACGCTGTTTACTGTTTTCTGTGATCATCCAAACAACTTAGTAATATGCCAGAGGACAGAGCTACTGCTTTGTCCATCCACCTTTTGTGGGAAAGATGACATGCATTCTCTTTCTCAAGTACATCTTCATTACCTCAAATGCTATATTTGACAAAAAGGCTTTCTCCTGGAATTCGCAAGGAGACAGAAAAACTTGTGGGAGGGAGGTAACTAGCGAGATTCTCCACCTATGTTTTATGTGGATCTTTCCCTTAGAGAAACTCTCAGAAATGAACCAGGCAGTGGCTTAACCAAAAGGGTTGTTTTTATTAAAAGAAGAAATCCTAATAAAATGCACACATACAGAAGTAAAATACACTTTAAAACATACACACAAGTACTGGAAATACAAAGGTGAGCGGGAATAATAGGAGTCTGTTGGGAATTGTAATTACCATTCCAGACAGGCAGAAATCCATGGAGAAGAGGCTGTGAAATTGGAAAGGAACCCAAATGAACTTGGGGGTGACCTGTCAGTAGGCACCCAGGACAGACACTGCAATGGAGAAATGTTTGTCCAGATATAGGGCAAAATGATACCTTGAGGCATGGTGATGTGTTTGCTTCTTGAAACAATGTGCTGAAGGGATTAAGTGGGACCAGAACAATGTGCTGAGGAAGCTCTAAATAGCGTTCCCACAAGAAGACAAAGACGTCATATTTGCATCTGTGTAAATGAATGGATTTTCTGGTGCAAACTGTAACTGTTAATGTTTTTTGTTAGAATATGGGAAGTTATCGATCCACTGATGATCCCTGATTTTTGGAGAGAAAAGCCTACCCAGTTGTGTGAATAGCCTATTGATTAGGGTGATTTGACCAGGAAGGGAGGAACCAGGTGTTGGAATCTTGCATTCCGGAGGAGATCCTCTTTCCTGTGGGCTCCATTATGTAGAGAAATGTCTCGTTGTTTTGGATGGGGGGGAGAGTTTGACAGATGCCCTAAAGCCAGGGGTCCTTTCATAGAAAAAGAGGTGCAGGAGCTCATTAGCATAACTCATTAGCATAACTCATTAGCATATGCCATGTCCCCTGACATCACCAGAAGTGTGTCAGAAAGGGAATGTCAGTTTCAGCCCCATTATACCCTATGGGCCATTGAAATCAATGGCAAAAACTCATAGGGTATATGAGGGGCTGGAGGAAAGGGGGTTTAAGGGAGAGGATCCAAACTTGCAGGGTAGCTGCTGGAGCCTCTCCCCCAAATACCCACCAAGTTTCAAGAAGATTGGACCAGGGGGTCCAATTCTACAGGCCCCCAAACAGGTTGCCCCCATTCCCTCCATTGAGGAAAAAGTAACACTTTTTCCCACCATAGAGAACAATGGAGGGGATGGGACAACCTGTTTGGGGCCCCCGTAGAATTGGACCCCATGGTCCAATCTTCTTGAAACTTGGTGGGTATTTGGGGGAGAGACCCCAGCAGCTACCCTGCAAGTTTGGAGCCTCTCCCTCAAACCCCCTCCCCTCCAGTCGCTTTTAAAGTTGCTGCTGAATTTCGGCAGCAATTCGGCAGCGAGCCGAATCAGATCAGAGAATCTGATTTGGCCCGTGGCTGCCCTAGTGGCCACTCCTGAGCTGGTGGAGCTTCGCTCTGCCTCGCTTCGGCCCCAAAGGACCCCTGCCTAAAGCCATCTTCCCAACACAGCAATCTCAGACTTGTTCTGTGCTGCTAAGAACCATTTTGTTGGCTCTGCTCCATCTTGGTTAGGTGTACATTTCCAGGCCACACTCTGACCTACTTCTAGGCTAGGCATGGCCAGTACTCATACACAGAGGGTGTGTGTGTCTGTGGGGGGGTGAAAGATGATGAGGGCATTTTTCTGCCAGTTGCTCCCCTTTGCAGGAGCACATAGGGAGCCTTACAATTCCACTTTTGGTTATTTACCATGGTAAGCACAATAAATTGGTATATAGTGGATAACAATCCAAATACTCGTATTTAACTGATAAATGCTAACTCTGATGCTAGTGTTTGTGTGTGTGTGTGTGTGTGTGTGCACTTACACATGTTTTTTCTAAAGCTTGGAGTTACAATAAAAATATTAAGTAAAGGCTATTCAAACTAATAATTCCAGAAATTCTCCCAAACAGAGAGAGTTTGGGTTTTGTTTTGTTTTTTACTACAATGCAAATAACAACTAGCATTTTTGAGGGAAGTTATGTTGGTAAGAAACGGGATTGTCAATTCTTTGGCCAGTAGGTGGGGTCATGGGCACTCAGCATCAATTTGCTGTGGTGGCCTCAACATGGTAGCCATGCATTCTGTCTCATAAATCTCAGTTGTATGGCTAGATCCAAGGAAACACTCTGGCTGAGGACAGACTGGCAATGTAAAGCGGGACAGCCCCGCGTTGGAAGTAGAAGGGAGCGCGTTCAGACCATCTGTCCGTCGGCTCCGTTTCGCACTTACCCGTCTCCCACTCACTTTCCATCCGCTTAACAGGACACCGGGAGAAACCGGTGTCCAGGGGCCATCTTGTGCTTGCCTCCCGCTTCCAGGCAGTGTGAACCGGAAGAAGGTGGGAGGCAAGCGGAGGTGGCAGTGTGAACACAGCGTTTTGCCAGTTTGCGCATGTGCGCACGTGCGCACATGCGCAAATTGCCGAACCAGCCCTATCACAAGCTGCGGAGGCCGGCCCACGTGGGGCCACTCCGCAGCAGTCTGAACGCTCCGTATCGGCACCATTGCACAATACACTGGCCGGTGTGAACGGCCAGCCCCGGGGAGTTTTTCCCCCGCAGCAGTTTCCTCCACATTCATCTCGCTCCTAATTGCCAGTCTGTCCTCAGCCTCTGTATGCACCCATAGGCATCCTGTTACTGTGTCATATAATTCAGTTACTTCAGTGACCTCAATCACTGATACAAATTTTATTATTCGCATGGTTACTTCAGTCATAATATAAAACGCCTCATAAATAATTGTTGGTGGATTTGTTTTTCTTATTATTTTGTAATGAAGCAAATACAACTTTTTCCCCTTTCTATCTTCAGGGCTAAATGTTGCCCAGTTTTCCTGATCTAAGCACTTTGTGAAAGAAAATGCTTAAAAGCTTTACCATTTTGCTGTCAAAAAAAGATGATCTATCTTGACCCTCAAGGGGAAGTTTGCTATCTTAAAAGGATGCCAATGGATATATTATAAGCACTCTTCTGGATATAAAAGGCTGGCTATCTATTATTCTTGCCAATTATCTAATAAAATGTATGATACAGGAAAGGACATCAAGGATTGAAGCATGGGCCATTGCTGGTTTTGATATTGCCAACATCTCTAAGTGTCCTTTGGTTAAGTGGCTTTATGTGTAGAGGTTTTTTATTATTATTTAAAAATATAACTAGTGCAATTTATATGGATAAATGGAATTCATGGAAGGAAGTGATATGCCAAAAAGTACCAGATGGTCATTCTTTCTCTGCTAGCTTCTGGCTCCATGCAACATTTGTAATGGTCACTGGGGATGCTACACCTGTTTCTAGCAACAACTTCTAGTCTTTGCAACATTAGGAGCCCATTTCCCAGTTAACTTATTCAGTCATTGCACCTTCAGCAACTGTCTCTGGATGCTGTCTATATCAGACTGACTCAAGGCAGCTGGCAAGAAAGGGAGTCCAGCATAGTACTTCCACTGGTGAGGGAGTGTGGTGAAGGACCAATTTCACCAAAACATTTTATTGGGTTCATGTTTTTTTAAATATTTAGCTATTAAACAATACAATCCTAAACAGATACACTCAGAATCCTACTGAAGTCTACTCCACACACCTACTCCCAGGAAAGTGTTCTTAGGATTGCGCTTTACAAGTTGGATAACCCAGGATAGATTCCCATTTTCTTGTTTGCTGATTCACATTTGTTGTATTTACGTCATAGATAGGCTGCTTTTCTAATAAAGGGCCCAAAATGTCAAACACAATTTAGAAAAGTAATAACCTGTTCAAATCACATACTATAAAAGCAATAAAAATGGTTTTTCTAATGACATCAAAAGTTAATTATTTATTCACTGCTTTATGAAATGCTTGGTAAAAAATATTTAAAATCTTAATCTTTCATTGGAAAGTAGCTGATAAAAATGATTGGCAGGTTTAATTTATAGATTATAAAGTAGGTGCCATCACTGAAAAGATCCTATCTTCTGCACTGGCAGATTGCAGTGGTAGTGGTAGGAAGACAAGAACATAAGATATTAGACATCTTGAGTGGGAATATGTTTGCAAGAGTTTACCAGGCACTACAGAACCTGTGCTCAACATGTGCTGCATTATGGGCTGAGGACAGATTGGCAGTCTCGGCCGCTCTGCCTCCACTTCAGAAGCGGAGGCAGAGCGGCCGTTCAGACGGCCGCATCTGCCCTGAGGAGGCGGCCCAGATGCATCGCGTCCGGTGCCGCGCTCCTCCCGCAGCAGCCGAGCACCACTTCAAAGTGGTGCTCGGCTGCTGCGGCGTGCCGTGCACGTGCGTTCCACCCGCCGGAGTGGGTGTGAACGCGCGCGGGCAGGGGGAGCCACGCAGCATCCGCCTGCCGCTGCAGGAAGCCGCCCACAGTCTGAACGCTGCAGGCGGCTTCCGGCAGCATGCGAACGCCGCGCCATGGGGGAAATTCCCCCTGCCCCAGTCTGCCACGCCGCGGAGGCACGGCAGACAGGCAGTCTGTCCTCAGCCATGGATAGGGAGGGAAGTAAAGGTGGGGGAAAGTCAGGGAGACTCTTTGAGCCCGCCGCCCACTCACTCCACCAAAGCAGACAAAGAAGAATTTGGTGTACATAATAATTGCTGTACATTGATGGTATTCATTAAGAGCTGCTAAAACTCATCCTTCATCAAGACAGTTCAAACTCTGGACATATCCTTAGCAACAACAATAGAAGATGGACCACACTTCATTCTAGGTGGAGCTTAAAAGTAAAATGTGCCCTTTTGTTCAGTGAAGAAGAAGCAAGTGGGGGGAATTTGACTTGGAATGTTTTCTCTGAGGGAAAATTAAGTAAGATTGTTTATTCACCATTGTGGGGGTTGGTTATACCTTGAATCTTATGAGTATCCAGCCACTGTTTGGGTTGTCTCGGCAACAGGCAAACAAAAATGGTGACTAACTAAACTCTTAATGGCAAGGACTCTTGCAACAGTTTTGGAAACTGTACAAGGCATGTGTGACTTGACACACTGTTTGCCACACACTGGTGGTACAAAGAGGGAAGGAGGATTAACACCAGTTGATGGGGTGAAGGCAGAGGTGGATTTACCTGAGGAGAAGACACCAAGGGGGTGAAGCAACATTGTAACCACAGAGGATATGACTAAGTAGGCTATCATTCTCCAAAATTTGTTGCCTGAGGACCTCACCTCAGTTGGCTTCAATGTAGAGCCAGCCCTGCCTGTGTACATTTACATAGCTGTCCAATAGATTATGCTTTTCATTCTGTATTCAAAAAGAAAGAGAAAGTAAAACCTGAGGTGCGGTGTCTTGTGACTTTAGCAGTCTCATTATTGTTGTAAAATCAAATAATTAATTCCAGAAAACTAACGCTTAGTTTTTGACACTAGTCTGCAATCTTACTGGAAGTGTAGGGCTAAATATAAAAAAAATAGTAAAGCTGAATGAAAATAAATGTATGAGTGAAAATATCTGTACATTGTCACATGGTAATTCTTTCAAGAAAATCAAATAAATATATCTTGAGTGAAAATGAAAGAAAAGACAAGTGCTTGACATATTTTCATTAGTTAATTTCTACCAAGACACCCATTGTCTTATCTTCCTTCCTTCCTTCCTTCCTCCCTTCCTCCCTCCCTCCCTCCCTCCCTTCCCCCCTTCCTTCCTTCCTCCCCCCCCCTTTTTTGCCTTTTCACTGTTACTGTTTTTCTGGAGAAGGACAGTCGAAGAAAGCCATAATAATCTCAAAGATTTTGACCTGATACTAATATTAGAAATAAGATATCCCTGAAACCCTGGCAAAGACAATATGGGTAAAAAAATAGATATCACAGCTCAAAAACCTCTTGGTAGATGACAGAAAGAATGTGACAAATACTATATGTATATATTCAACCCACAGAGAGTTTAAATTTGCAAACTGTTTAAAGAAGAGAGACAAAATGAAAGGGTAAACCTTCCCAAGTAATAAGTATTTTAATATGTCTGCTCAGAGCTTTGTAAATAATGCAGTGGTATAATACTTTGTTGTTAGAAGTAATCATTACTTTTCAATAAAACAAAACATTTTTTTTCATTTTAGCTGCCATATAAAATGTCTTCAGTCATTAGTTGTCTTCAAGCCAATTACATACAACATATGTATCATTTTAACATGATGTAAAGACCCACAGCATCTCAGGAAAAGAAGCTGTTTAACCTCCATAGATCCAGAAAAGATCATGTAACTGCCATGCCAAGTAACAAGCTTTCAGATTCTTCTGGTCTATTTACAGTGCCATTTTAAGCACTCTGACAAAAGTAGACTAAGAAGGGTGTAATTCTGTTTGGGATGACAGGACAAAGATTAGTGTTCAGGTATAGTGCTCACAGACATGATAAACGTGTCTCCAAAGTGAATACTTGAATTTAAACAAGGAGGCACTTATATGATTTAGTTCTTCTCTGTTAAAAAAAATGTCCACAGAGATGACTAGGCCAGGGGTGGGCAAACTTGCTCAGCATAAGAGCCACCTAGAACAGGGGTGGCCAAACTTGCTTAACGTAAGACCCGCATAGAATAAACATCAGATGTTTGAGAGCCACAAGATATGAACAAATATTACCTGCTTTTATTGGAAAATAAGCAAATTTGCTTTTTATTAACATTAAATGAGACTGCCAAAAATAATAACAAAAGGAGTAAAAGCAGATATTGATAATGATATTAATTTGTCCAATGATATTTATTTGCTACTGATATTTAGCTTCCCCAGCCGCCCTGCTGGGAGCCACATAATATATGTGAAAGAGCCGCATGCGGCTCCCGAGCCACAGTTTGCCCACCACTGGACTAGGCAGTAGCAACAATGTAATATTGACTGATGTGGACTTTGTAAAACAATCTCCCAAGAGACTGAGATATGATGGAATAAACAAATGTTATGTTGTGCAGCTCTTAGAACAAAATGGCTGCAGTGCTAAGTTTTAGTTCTCCACTGGTCTTTCTCAGACAAGTGGCTATTCTTAGAAGTATCCAGATCAGCCTTATTTTGGTCATGTTGATTCTTTCCCCACACCAGAGTATCGTCTATATCAAATGTAACACCATCAAGATTCTCAAATGTGTTTTGGATTGTCCTTTGGTAAGCTTCAGGGCCATTGAGATAGTGAATACTAATAGTAATATTTTTAAATCGGTGCCTGCCAGAGGTATGTTAAATATTTATAGACTGGAACTTCTGACATCCAGACAAATTCGCCAAAAAACAGCACCAGGCACCATGGACTGGAAATAGTTCTGTTCTTGCTAACTTTCTAGTAATGTCTTCGGCAGCTCTTAATTTAAATGTTACCTTCTTTATTTAGAAACTATTTATGCCACCTCTCCAAGGAACCTGCTGGAGATAGCTTAAAAAATAAAACATAACCAAGACCAGCAAAAATTGTTAATTAAAAATGCAGTATTTAAAACCCTGCCAGAGCATAAAACGTAAATCATTGAGCTGCTGGAAATGAATAAGTGTTCAGTATTAAAGTACACTGTAAACATGGTGTTAATTGATCAAATCCTTAATTAAAAGTTCATGTAAACATAAAAGTATTGGCCTGGTGCCAAAAGCAGGCAAGCCTAAAAGGAAAGGGCATGTTATAGGCGAGATGCCACTACTAGAAAAGCCCTGTCTTGAGTTTCCACCTGTCTCACCTCTGAAGGTGGGGGCATGGAGAGTAGGGATTGTGAGGCAGATCTTAAGTGGTGGGCTGGACAATATGGGAGGAAGTAGAGAGTAACTTTGTTCATCTCTGTTTGGGCCCAAATATATTTCTCATTCTCTTTGCCTTCCGTTTTCACAGTAACTATTGGATCAATCCACTTGGTCAGTTCTTGTACCATGTTTTCCACTTTCACTGTTTTCCATGCAATATAGTTTCTTTTAGTTTCAGATGAATTTTCCAAGATGTATGAACTGTAGCTGGTAACTGTGCATTAATTTTATGGAATATTGCTCCAGTAATCAATATATCTTTACAGTCTGCATTGGCATCCCAAAAGGATCTTCTAATTCCATTTTCTATCAAAGTAATTATTTGTCCCAAATTTAAATTATTCATAGATTACAGACCCATTAGAATCTACTACTTTAGTAAGTTTGTTTTTAGGCCTGCGCTACAGCTTGCATTTTCCAAATATTTGCAATCTTTATTACAGAGTATGTTACTAATCTGGTATTTGAGTAGTGATTCAGTGTGCAATATTTTGTAAGTTTAAAGGACACTGTATGTATGCTGCAAAATTTCACAGATAGAAACATTTGGCAGACAAACAGAAATATACTGTGAATACCCAAAAGACATCTCTGAGCAGTATAAGGAGAACATGATTCACAATTTTGACTAAAAGAAGGCTACAAAAAAGGAGGTAATAGAGCACATTAACACAAGTGACAATGGATCACCAAAGCAGGTGAACCCAAGTTGCAAGCAAGAACACATGACAATGCAGAGATTTTGAATACCGTACCATTAATGAGATCCTTGAAGATATACCATTTTTTCAGCTCAAGAAACCCAAGAGTACTGTTCATGTCAGACAGTTCTGTTTTTACAGTTTGCAATGGTTTTCAGGACTGTATTAAAGAGAAAGGAAGAGTGCTGGACAAGTAGGAACTGAAAACAAAAGTAGACAATGTATGTCATAACAATGAAGCAAAGGAGCTATATTTTGACTTGGGGACCTGAGATAATAATGAAAAACTATGCAGAAACAGTGGAAACAGCTGGAGCCCAGGTCTGACAGCCAAGACACAAGGTTGTCCCCCATCCAGTGTAGGAGCAGACAAAGACCTATGGTCCAGGACTGACAGCTGAGAGCTGAAAACTCAATGAAGCTTAAGAAAAGAGGGAGGATCTTTATCCAAGGACTGATGGCTTAAAGCTGAGAATATGATAAGGCAATGTATGTCATGCAGAAACCAAAAGAGGATCTTTGTGTGAAGAATTGCAGGAGATAAAATCATGTCGTGATACTGCATGTTGCATTGTAAGACTAAAGGAGTTTTGGCTAGGGTTGCGAAGTCCCTCGAGCTTACCGGCGGGGGGGAGTCCTCTGCCAGCTGGGAGCTTCATCAGTGCGCACGCAAAGCGCGCATGCCGGCTGACGTCACCGGAAGTGACGTCAGCACGTTGGGGGTGTTGCCAGAGCGTCACCCTGGCAACGCCCCCAATGTGCTGATGTCACTTCCGGGTGATGTCATTACATAAGGGAAGTCATCCAGGTTGGACGACTTTGGGGGCGGAGTTTCCCCCGCTGGCTGAATACTGGCCGGCAGATCAGGAACCCCTGTAGCGGGGGATCCCCCCGCCCCCCGGGCTGACTTGGCAGCCCTAGTTTTGGCCTAGCTGAGAATTTATCAATAAAATGTTGGAATAGCTCAAGGGACCAAGCAGAAATATGAGCAACACATCTTGAAACATTTTGAAATGCAGAAATCTCCAGAAGAGTTGAGCATCTTTGGGGACAGCAGTATTTAACATATTGAATAAATAAAGCTGAACATGACCAGTTCCTCTTCCCTTCCTTACTTTCTTCTCTTGTCACCAAGCTCACCAAAGACTCCTGAGTAAACTTAGCAGTCAGGGGATAAGAGGACGAGTTCTCTTATGGATTAAAAAACTAGTTAAATGGCAGGAAACAAAGTGTACAAATCAATGGACAGTTCTCTCAATGGAGGAAAGTAAGCAGTGGGGTCCCACAGGGATCAGTAGTGGGGCCAGTACTATTTAATATATTCATAAATGATCTTGAACTAGGGTTGAGTACTAGTGTAGTGGTCAGGTTTGCAGACGACATAAAATTATTCAGGATGGTGAAAACCAAGGCTGTGAAGAGCTCCAAGAGGACCTCCACAAACTGGGTGGGCAAATGAAGGTGATGCACATTGGGACAAACCCCCCCTCCCCCCAACTTCAAGTTTAGGCTAATGAGCTCCAAACTTGCTGAGACTAAAAGGGAAAAAAGATCTTGAGGTCATAGCAGATAGCTCAATGAAAGTGTCAATCGAGTTGTGCTGCAGCTGTGAAAAAGGCAAACTCTATTTTAGGGATTATTAGGAAAGGGATCAAGAATAAAATGGCCAATATTGTAATGCCCCTGTATAGACTTATGGTGCAGCTTCCTTTGGAATATTGCAGAGCTGGAAAAAGTATAGAGGCGGGCAACCAAGATGCTTCTGGGGTTGGAGCACCGTCCCTATGAGGACAGGCTGAAGAGTCTGGGACTTTTCAGTTTAGAAAAGAGACCACTTGAGGGGGGGGGAACATCATATAAAAATTATGTGAGGGAGAGTTGGCAAAGGGAAATATTTCTTCCTTTCCCCAAATGCTAGAACTCAAGGGCATCCGATGATGCTGATGGGCAATAGGTTCAGGATGGGCAAAAAGAGAGTGAGTAAAAAGTGAAACTTGCTGCCAGAGGATGTAGAATGTATTCCGGCCACAGAAATAAACAGCTTTAAAAGGGGGGTTGGATAGATTCATAGAGGATAAGTCTATCAATGGCTACTACCCATGGTGACTGAGGATCCCCTGAATCCCAGAGCCTGGAGGTAACATCAGGGGAATGCCTCAGCCTCTATGCTCTGTTGTTGGTCATCCAGAGGAACTGGTTGGCCACTATATGAGACCAGATGCTGGACTATTGGTCTGATCCAGTAGGATGCTTCTTGTGTTCTTAAGCTTGTCTATGTAGCAAGTTTGTTTTGCCTATCAGGCCACTGGTTTTGACCATGCTATGAATGTAGGGTATATTGAGTACATTGATTTTTAATTCTGTTACTGTGCAGAAAATTAGTCTGATTCCAGTGCATTCCATAGAATCATTTTCGTTGATCATTGTCCTTCTGCTGACTTTCATAAGGCGTTTCCAAACTCAGTTGTATTGTCCTTCACTATGTTGAAACTGCCTTCATCGGAAGTGTTATAGCATGCAATGAGTAACATTAACTGATTGTGCAAGTCACCGCTACCTGTGGTTCCTACTCAGTCGCTGTGTCTCTAAGTTTTGATATCTGATGCTAAAACAGATCTGCTCTAAAGTTCTCAAATGATACGAGATTTTAGAGACAGAAATTACCATGCAAGGGTAATTTTTTTCTGGTCTGTGGTACATCATCAGGAGATTTCTCCTTAATTTTCTCTATCAAGAAGCCTGAAGTCTGTCTGTCTATAGTATCAAACACTACTGCTGCATTCACTTATAGAGGGGTCCTTTAAATATATTTGCCAGTCTGCTGTCTTACATTCCAGGTGACATTTCTGTTCCTTCTGTTTTGCAGTATTTTATGGACTAGGCTCATTGTTGTCATAATGGTCTGATAGGAAGTTTCACTCAAAGACATCCTCAATATGAACTCTTCCAAGCACTCAAGGCATGCTTCATCATTCCACAGGAGCGTATTTATTTATTTATGTAAATATCTATATGCTGTTTTTCTCCTAGAATTCGAGACTCAAAACTGCTTACAAATTATAAAGTAGTTGGAAAATTGAAAACAAAAAGTTCATCACTCAAAATCCAAATACATGAAGAGATCCATTACTATTACATCAATCGCTACAAAACTCAAACTAGCACCAGTCCCTTCTTGACATCACTAAGGGTACATTCAGACAGGCAGCTAATCCCACCATTGGCCCAGCTATAATTTGATCTAGATCTTTTAAATCCAGCATTGCATGACCAGAGAGCTCCCCCGTAAATCGCTTTACCGTGCATGACTCCGCAGTGGATTGTCTAGAAGGCATCCACCTTAAAAAGCCATGCAGTCGGGTTTCTTTAAAATCCTGTTTTGCATGTGTATATCTGCATATGTGTCTCACTGTCTGTGGACACCGCATGTTTAAGCAGTTATGCGCACATCGCTAAGAGTTTTTTAAAATGGTGGCCATTCGGGATGGTCTGGAGACCATCCCTATGGGCTGATTGCATGCTGGTGGAATGACCTGACAGTGGAAAGTCCAGCATTGGCCCGTTGGCCAGCTTTAAACCAGACTTTAACCACTATCTTTTAAGTATGGATCCCCAATGGGAATCGATGGGCTACTAACGAAAGCAGCATGATTCCCAGATGTTGAGGTCTGGACGTGCACTTTAAATCTACCAGGCATTTGTGCCTAGCACGGCTCAAAAGAGCCATCTGAACGCACCCTTAGACTTCAAGTTCTTATTTCAATAATTGCAAAAGAGCCTATAGCAGCAACTAATCTTGGTCGAAAATTCTGTACCACAAAACAAACAAACAAAAAACCACACACAGACATTAGAATAGGAAGTCTGAAGGCCAAGGTGGTAGCAGCCTTCTGCCTTCCCAGTCTCAGACAGCATGTCTTTTTATCACCTTTAAGAATTTTGCAGGTAGAATTGGGAGTTGGCAATCTACAGGCCAAGGTGATAGCAGCCTTTTAGTACCTTGATAGTTACAAAATGATAATGTATATCTGCCAAAGCATCAGGTGGATCAAGTGAAAGAGCCATTGTCTTATGTGTATCTACTAGTCCGTCCATAAATTTTGCTACCAGTCTTTTTCTACTGAACAAGTCTCAATACTGCAGTGTGCCCACCAATCATTACAGAGATATTGTATTATACAAACATAGCTCAACTCTTTAAGCTAAGGTTGCACTCCTAAAAACACTTCCCTGACAGCAAGCTCCATTAAAATGGGACTTCTGAGTAAAAATGAAAAAAGATTGCACTGAAAGTCTTGATTCAGAAGAATCCTTCCATGACTTTTGTATTGTTTATGGTGGCATATCAAAGGAGTGAATCGTAATTAAATTGTGTAGAACTTCAAAGCTGACAAGTACTGGGGAGATCTTTCCATCCTTATCAGAACTGCACCTATACTGGGGTAATACTATTTTTAATTCATCAGAGGTTCACCTGAAAACATCAACCCTTTATGTAAATCACCCTCAGATGTCTGACAAGATATATTAATCATTTCCTTTATGCTACAGCATCCAAAAATAAATTTGGCTGCTCTCAAAATGTAGCCCATATTTAATATTATTAGGGAGTATCCTATAATTCTGTGTGTGCAACTACTCATTTTCCCCATGTTTTCTGTTTTTGCAATCCCTTCTAACCACTGGAAAGATCATTTTCAGGGTTGCAGGACTGCACAGCCATGTGGGTTGGGGGGGGAGGTTAAGTGAGGAGGTGAAATCACTTTTCCTTATTCATAAGCACAGGTCTGCTGTGGAAAGGGGTGGATTTCATATCCTCGACACACCTCACTCCAGCCCACCATCCCTCACAGTTATATCTCTGCAGATCCTACAATCCCAAGAATTATCATTTCAAGCATCCGAAAGAGCTTCAGGAAAAGAAAGAAACGTGGGGAAACTCTGTGTCCTTTCAATACCTGGATGGTAGGACATTGCCTTTGACCCCTCACAAAAGAAGAAAAGCTGACAGGGCAATAGATTAAGATGGGTAACCATGTTTGTAGCAGTAGAAAAGAGCAAGAGCCCACTAGCACCTTAAAAGACAAACAAAATTTGTGGCAGGGGAAGATCTTTCGTGAGTCACTTCTTTAGATATAGCTAGAATGTGAGTCCAACTGTCCTTATATCTTGGATCGTCGAGTGATTTCAGATACTGAATGACTATAGCAGGTGAATAACAATAGCAGGCGTGATTGAATTCGGGGAATCACACCTGATCTAATCACACCTGCTATTGTCATTAATGAAAGCTCATACCCTGATACGTATTTTTTTTAGTTTTTAAGATGCTACTGGACTCTTGCTCTTTTCTACTGACAGGACAATAGCATTCTCCCCATGCATCATCAATATACCACCATTGTCTGAAGACTGGATTTGGACGTTTGTGAGAGAAAAACTTTTATGGATTTTGAACAATAGATTTTTTTTTAAGGATAAAGATTATTCAAATGTTGATGTTCCTGGATGTTCCTTCCCATAATAAACCCTTCTACTAAAATAACTCTCATGTCAGTTTGAATTTTCTTTTATTGGTTTGGAGATGTACAGAGCATAAAATATCTAATCATTAAGGTTTCATTTCCTTTCATTTATAGTCCCATTTATTTTTTGATGACAATCACACAGCCTTTATCTGCTTCTTTATTTATGATATTGAACACATGAAGCTGATTCATACTGAGTCAGAACACTGGTCTATCAAGTTCTGTATTCTCTACTGTGACTGGTAGCAGATCTGCAGTGTCTTGGGCAGAGGTCTTTCACATCATCTATGACTTGATCCTTTAGACCAGAATTTCCAGGGACTGAACCTGGATCTTCTGCATGTAAAGCAGATGCTCTACTGCCTCCTTAGATATCAAGCTCTTTGGCCAGATCTTTGTGTCATTTTTATTTATGATACAGATTTGTCCCAAAATTTTTAGGATTCTGTTCCAATTTTTCTGGTTAGGTAAAGCCCAGTCTTCAAAGGTCTGCATGGCAAACAGTTGGAAATAGAAGGCCACAACTCAGCATAGAATGAAAAGGAGTGTGGAACTGATTAGCCAGTTAGAATTATTTTTAAAAGACTTCAGGTTTAATAATAAAACAGAATAAATCCAGCCTGACAAACATAGAATCATATTGTGGGGTTGGAACGTAAGACTTCATTTCAAATGCTAGTGCATTATCATTCACAATTATATTAAAGTGAAAAACAAAATATCTGTTTAGAGCTATCTAGATAGCATATATGCTCTCAAAGTTATTTCTTTCTGCTGCTTGACAGCATGCTTTCAGTAACTGGAAATTGTGTATCTTGGTCTAAAAACATCACAGATGAAATGGTAAATCTAATACAATTAGTCTTCTCCTTTGTGGTGTTTCTGTTCTGACAAGGATTCTGAGTCAGAAAATGAAACCTTCTGTGCTGATCTGTGTGATATTTTTAAAAGCCAGGGATATATTCTTTTATTAAATTAGTCATTCTTATTTTGGTGGATTTTTTTTTAAAAAAATAACTCTCTTAGTTTGAATACAGTACCCAGTTGTTCCAACTTCTGCTTAGTTGCTCTCTCTGCCTTAATGTCTCACAATTTAGACATTTTAACATGTATAGTAGATTTCATGTATGTAAAATACATAGTAAATTTTAACATGTACAGTACATTTTCATGGCATAAGCTTTTGAAAGTCAAAATTCCCTTCATCAGACACTCTGAACCTATTATGACACTATCCAAAAGAAATGAAGATATAATACTGGAAGACAGGACCTATGGGTCAGATGGCAGCCGGTCAGCTACAGGGGAAGAGCTGGGGACAAATACAACTGGGCTAAAGCTGAAAGGACATTCAGCTGTTGATGTGAATGGATGCAAAAGGAAAGTCCAAAGCTGTTCTATGCCTACAATAGGAACATGGAGTCTGAGAACTATGAATCAAGGTCAACTCAAAATCATAAAAAGAGAAATGGAACATATAAACACTGCAATCGTGGGAGTGAGTGAACTAAAGTGGACTGGATTAGGCCATTTTCAGTCAGAAAATTATGAAGTGTTTTATTCTATAATGTCAAATTAAGAAATGGAGTTGCTCTCGCTAATAGTGAAGCAAGATGTAGCACAAGCAGTCAGGGGCTATAATGCAAAGTCTGACCAAATAACATCAAACTTCATGGAAAGTCTGTCAACATAACCATCGTTCAAGTTTGTGCCCCAGCTACAGAAGATGAAGAGGAAGAAATTGAAAGCTACTATGCAAGTGACCTGGAAGAAATTAATCAGACACCTAAGGAAGATGTGCTGATAATCATAGGTGACTGAAATGCAAAAGTAGGAAACAAAGCAGAATCTAGTACTGTTGGAAGTGAAATGAAGCAGGATCATGAAATGAAGCAGGAGAGTGACTCATAGAATTCTGTGAAGACGACGTTATTTCAAGCCACAGAAATGTATTTCCTTCAAAATCTTAACAAGAATAGGCCAATATGGAAAACAAACAATGGCACACAGACTGGAAATGCTCAATTTAGATCCCAGTTCTGAAAAAGGGGATGTCAAAGACTGTAGCAACTATCAGATCATTACATTAATTTCTCATGCAAGTAAAGTGATGTTCAAAGTCTTATAACAAAGTCTGTTACCATACATGGAACAAAAAAGCCAGATGTTCAAGCTGGGTTCAGAAAATGAAGTGGCACACAGATCATACTACAAGTGTTCATCAGTTACTGGCACATACAAGAGAATTGCAGAAGAAAATCAACTTGTGTTTCATTGATTACAGCAAAGCTTTTGACTATGGGTCATGAAAAGCTATGGTGGGTTTTAAAAGAAATGAACATGCCACAGACCCTGAGGGAAGGCCAGGTCTCTGGTGGGACTGCAATTTCCAGCTCTACATGGAGTCCAGTGGACTCAGTAAAGAGCCTGGGGGCATGGCTTGTTTCCTCACTTCTGTTGGACAAACGAGGATCCATAGTGGTAAGGTCACCATTTTCTTTCTATGCCAAGCCTGCATATTTTTCTTTCTATGCCAAGCCTGCCAACAGGCCCCCTGTTTGGTTCAGCCTGATCGTCCCACAGTGAGCCATGACATGGTCACCTCCAGACTGGACTACTGCAATGCACTCCACAGAGCTGCCCTTGGGGATTCTTTGGAAACTTCATGTGATCCAGAATGCAGTAGCTAGGCTGTTGTCTGGCTCATCTTTGGCTATATATGAGTAGACAGCTGCACTGGTTACCATTTTGTTTCCAGATTAGGCTCAAGGAGTTGATTATAACCTTTACAGCCCTAAACAGTCTAAGACCAGCATACCTGAAGGACCCCCTCTCCTGATATAACCCTTCATGCTGCTTTCACTCATAATCACACAATTTTTTGATAGTATCCGGTCCTCAGGAAGCCCATCTTGCTTCCACAAGCATGAGAGCTTTTTGCATCATAGCCCCATTCTGGTGGAATGCTTTATCAGAGGAGACATGTGCCCTATGAGACCTTTCAAGGTTCCATAGAGTATGTAAGATGGAATTGTTCTGTCAGGCCTTTGGTTAATCCTTGTTTGCAGCTGCTATTGGTTTGCTAGATGCTGTCTCTTTTGAACATTTTCTAGGTACCAGGAGAATGTCAAGATTTAATTGTTTAACTGTAAGCTTATGGTTCTGTTTTTTTGGGTTTTTTTAGTGTTGTGGGCTACCCCAAGCCCAGGTTGCAAGAGAGGTGTGGGATTTAAATCTCAAAATAAATAATAAATAAATAAACAACATCTGATTGTTTTGATGTGCATCCTGTACTCTGAACAAGAGGCTACAGCTAGGACAGAATATGGAGAAACAGAACGGTTTCCAGTTGGCAAAGGTGCCAGTCAAGAATGTTTTTTATCTCCCTACTTCTTCAGTCTGTATGCAGAACATATCATAAGAAAAGATGGGTTAGATTTAAGTGAAGATGAAGTGAAAATTGGTGGAAGGAACATTAGCAATTGGAGATATGCAGACGACACCACATTACTATGTTTGAGTATGAAAGTTGGTCATTGAAGAAAGTTGAAAGGAAGAAAGTTGATTCATTTGAAATGTGCTGTTGGAGGAGAGTTTTGGGGATACCATGGCTACCGAGAAGACAAATAAGTGGGTTCTCAATATCAATCAGGCCTGAACTCTCCCTAAAAGCTAAAATGACTAAACAGAGACGATTGTACTTTGGTCCCATTATGAGAAGACTCGACTCACTGAGAAAGACAATAATGCTAGGAAAAGTTGAAGGCAGCAGGAAAAGAGGAAGACCCAACATGAGATAGATTGACTCAATAAAGGAAGCTACCACCCTCCATTTGTAAGATCTTAAGTCCGTTAATAATAGGACATTTGGGAGGTCATTCATTCACAGAGTCCCCATAAGGTGGAAATTACTTGATGACACTTAACACATACATGTACATAGTAGATTTCATCTTCAACGTTTCCTAATTAGAACTCTCTGCAATGAGGATCATAAAGTCTGGTGAATATTTATTCAGTATAGAACACCACTTACTAACAAATGACTTATTATATTTGAAGAGGTCTGGCTCTTTATTAATTTTTAATCCACAGAGATTGTGCTTCACTCTGCAGTACTCTACAGACCTGACACATGTAAATAATTTTAATAATTTTAATAGTCTTAGAAATTCATCCCAATCCATATTATAGCACAATACAAAAATAGATGTTCATTTCACTAATTTATTGATGTGTGATTTAAAATATTATCCCAGTCCATTATGAGAGAAAAGAATACAAATAACAATGGACAACAAAGAAAATAAGACCCCTCCAGGGCCGGTGCTACCATAAGGCAGTTGCCTAGGGGTGCAAAACCCTGATGAGCGCAGAGGCCAGCTAGCGGGGTGAGGATGATGGGGAAAGCAGCCCTGACTACAAGCGGGAATCCTCGTCTTTGTGTTTTTCATTCTTCCTAAAATGCATTCATGTTTGAAAATTGGTGAGCACACTGTGTGTGTGGGGGGGGGGGGGGCGCCAGAAGGTAGCCTTGCCTAGTGTGCAAAAAAGCCTGGCACCGGCCCTGGACCCCACCATACCCTAGAGAATATAATATGGCAAGGCCAAAAAGGTACAAGATAAAGTTGTTTTAATAAAAAAATTCTTTCAGAAACAAATTGTCTAATGTGCTGCTATATTTCTTAGAAGAATTTATTAAAAAGATAGAAAATCCAGTCAATTCCAGATTATTTGGAATAAATTGTTTATATATGATTTTAATGTTCATTATTTGTGATGAGAAAAATCCACACCTTATCTGTCATCCAGTGAACTCAGTGAATCAATGAAATAATCCTGATGTTCACACATGCACACGTATATTCGAGCAAAATAATTAACAGCCCATTGATTTTTAGGAGTAATTCGGCATAGAATTACACTGTTAGTTTGCCACATGGTCTCCATTCTATCTCATGTGCTAGACAGTAATTTATGCTATGGCAGTTGCCTTAGCCACTTTTCCATACTTCCATGGTATTTCTTTATGTTACTGACTTTTGTTCTGTGGTTGAATTTTTTTTTTAAAGTTTTTTGATAGTATCTTTGTGTTATAGGATATGTATCTGACCACACCACATACAATGTTACCTTTAAGCAGGGGCCATTTCATAGAAAAAGAGGTGCAGGAGCTCACTAGCATAACTCATATGCCACACCCCCTGACATCATCGAAGTGTGCCTGACATCATCGAAGTGTGTCAGAAGGCAACACCCACCTCTGCTGTCTGCCTTCCCTTCTCTAGCTGACATGGGATAGTTGGAGAAGGGCAGGCAGGGAGCCCAGGCAAGTTTAAAATGCCTTTTTCCCCCTCCCCAATCCGGGGAGGGAAAGAAAGGCATTGAAACATTCCCCCCTTTCCCTCCCCTCTCTGAGTTTCTCCCCAGTAGCAGAGAAGCTCAGATAGGGAAGGGAGGAGGAGGAGGAGGCATGCCTCCATGCCTTCCCTTCCCCAGTGGGTGCGGACACCTGGAGAAGATCGGATAGTGAACTCAGTCATGTTTAAAATGCCTGCCCTTTGCTTCCCCAGCCAGCTTGCCACAGCAGGCTGGCTGGGGAAGGGAAGTGCAGGCATGGAAGCCTGCCAGCCTGCTGGCCTCACCAAAGTTCTCCAAAGCTCCTTCCCCCTGAAAGCAGTCCCTGCCAGACTGCCAGCCTCTCTGCCCCCCGCCCCGAAAGCATTCCCTGCCAGCCCACCAGCCTCCCCCCTCCCCCGTCACCCCCTGCACCAGAGTGCCCAAGCTGCCCACTGCCTGGGTGCCCTCTGCTCCCACCCACCCCACCTGAAACAAGCCCCCATCCTCTACACATGTATTAAATCGTTATCTTGTGTTCTCACATGAAGAAATGGTACTAGTGACGTCTCTCATCTATTCCATTTCCAGTGCAGTGTAACTCAAATCCTTGTTTCTACATTCTTCGGTTCTCTGCAGCATTTCCTTCAAACATCAGCTTTTTTGGGAGTCTAGTCTATTTTAACTTGCCTCATTTGCAAACACCATGTAGTATTTACAGCTGAAAGCTTTAGAAAATAATGTCACAGAAGAGCAAAGGATAAAAGAAACACCCTACTTCGTTCCAGCTGTGTGCTGGTGTTCCTTAGAACTGCATCTACCCATTAATCTTTTTGGTACTAGGATTGCCAGGTACCCTAAGCATGTGCTTATTTTGCTTAATGGTAAACCAATGTGGTGAGGTCACTGCCAGTTATCTGCTGTCAGCATGACATCATTCCCCCCAATCTCCACCCTCTCCCTCTCCTGCTGTTTTCCAGCCAATGGCTGGCAACCCTAGTTTATATCATCACAGTGTATTCAAACACACTTACTTCCTGCAGTTTCATGTATGCAATTTAATGTAATACAGTCCAGATGCAGGTCTACCATCTCAACAAGAACTATGCCTAACAGGATATTCCCCACATGGCTGGTAAATTAGGACACTAACATTGCGAAATGTTGGGCTTCTCCTTGCTTTGACCCAGGTTCCAGACATGGATCTTTCCCAAGGAATTTGGCTACTGTCTCTGATGACTCCTCTGCCTTAAGGGTTAAGACCTGATATGACTAGACCTGATATAACTAGACTTTATTCCCCACCAGGAACACCACCTCTGTGGTCTGGAGCCAGGACTGCTAACAAGCTGGAAAAAACACCGATCAAAGTGGGCAGCCGTGTTGGTCTGAAGCAGTAGAACAAAGTTAGAGTCCAGAGGAGAGGGGGGGAAAAAGTCTTATCTCTTTAATAGAAATGTAATGTGTGGAAATGGGCAGTTGAAACTTTTCATGGCACAGAGGGAAATAACATCACCTGGTAAATAACACCTCCTTAAGCCTCTGTTAAAGGCACAAACATTTTATCTGTGTTCTTAGTAACCTTAGTCCAGGAGGGAGGATGCTCTCATCTCTCTGAAATTCAGGGTCCCAGGTCCTGCCTGCTACTTTCCCTCCTAGTTGCCTGCTTTGCCAGCCAGTTGATTTCTTCTTTATTTATTTAGTTACCATACTTCTATCCCACCCTCCCTGCAATTGGGCTCAGGGTGGGTCACAACAGAAAACCAATACAAAATTCAACATTAAAATTTTAAACATTATATTAAAAAATTACTGTGATTAAAAATTAGATTACTTATTCTTGCTGCAGACTTTTATCCTCATTCTGGCTATTCCCAGTTCCTGCCTCCCTTAGCATATCTTGAGACCCCTCTCCCGAGAGGACTTCTGCATCAGAGGCCTTTACCCCATAGGGAGTTAATGCTGTCATTCTTCCTATCTGCTCCCTAGTTGCCCCCTGCAGCTCTGCCTTGCCCTCCCTTCTGCTCCACAGCTCTGTCGCTGCTAGGGCTGCCAGCCTCCAGGTGGGGCCTGGGGATCTCCCGCTTTTACAACTGATCTCCAACTGACAGAGATCAGCTCCCCTGGAGAAAATGGCTTTGAAGGGTGGACTCTATGGCATTGTACCATGCTGAGGCCTTTCCCTTCCCCAAATCCCACCTTCTCCTGGCTCCACCCCCAAAGTCCCTGGCAACCCTAGTCACTGCCTCTTGTAAGGCTTCACCCATATCTCCCCCCCCACTCCTCTAGGGTTAGGGTGACCTGAAGTATGATAGAAAAAATTGAAGAATTTGTGGGACTTGAACCCCAATGTTTTTGTTTTTCTTACATGTTCAATGAGGACTTTATTGTATTTTCTCTCTGCTTCTTCACTCAACACAAGGTCTCAATATATTTTTTTTCAAGAATGCTCTCATTTTGCTGGGAAGATTGCCCCTTTCCTCCTTTTCCACCCAAGCCATACGAAAATGAAGTAGAAATACAGAGCTTGTCCTAGCTGATGTTTTGTCTGTAGATTACTGCAGCTGATATAATGCATATTGTTTGTTAGGCAACATGACTTTAAAAGAAACAGTATCCTTCACCCCTGCAACCATATAATTAAAAGATGTTGGCTGAAAATAATGTGATGGATTCATGTTTTGATTTAAATGACGCATTGGAGTCAATGTTTGACAAAAAATCTCCCCCAAGTTAATTCAAATTGGTATGGATCTAAGAATAATGAATGTCACATGACCAGAAATCCACTTTAATTACTGCAAACAAAGGGTAATGATAAATTGAAATAAGGAAGTAGCATTGAAGTCAGTGATAGGTCAATTTTCTCTAACATCGTCCTTAATGATATGGAAGTGGGAGTAGATTGGATGCTAATGAAAACCATTTGCTATATTAAGGTTGCATACACTAGCATATAGAAGTGAACACTAAGAAAAGCAGCATATTGGAAAAACTGGTATTTGTCAGAGAGAAATGTCATTTACTTCATCAAATGCAAAATGGAAGTTTAAATAGTATCTTGACACTATTATGTCTTACCAAAACAGAAGGGGGAAAAAACCCAACCCGAAGAAACAACAAAGGTGACTATCCAAAGGTTAGGTGAGATGCACTAAAACTCAGCTTTAAAACGTAAGGACATTCCACTGTTGAAACAGTGAATATTTGGACTAAGAAGTTGTGAATCTATGTAACATGATACAATTAAATATCTCTAGGTTGATAACCTTGAACCGCATTAAAAAAGGACCAAATGTGTTTTGCCATTTAAGGCCTTCCTCAGTGGTCAAATTATTGTATATGTGCACACTCTGACATATAAACATGAGTTAGTGCCAAGGCAGGTTGGTAATAAGGCCTAAAAATGAATAAAGAATATAATTATTCAATATCTAAATATAAAAAATAACCACTTTGACTATATAAAACTTTATTTTTATTTTTTTGGAATTAATTATTCACATTCCAAATATTCTGCGTGGCAAAATAATTAGACTGTATAAAAGGTTTTCTTAGACTTTTAAGTACACCGTGGTGAGCAACTGCATCAGTCAGGATGCTGGGCTAAATCGGCTACTGGTCTGATCCAGCAGGGATCTTATGTTCTTACATGGTGAAAAAGCCATGCAGGCCAGTGGGCCTCAGGAGGAAGGGGATGATATTGCTCTTATTACAGTGGCTATTACTCCTGATAAGCCCATGACTCTGGGAATGTACTTTCTTTGGTATAAAAAATGGTATAGAAATGTTTTAATAAATAATTTTTTTAATTTAATTTTTTTTTAGTTTTAATAAATTACTAATACATGTTAATGTTTTTATTTTTAATAAATAAATAATTTAGTTTTCGTTTTAATAAATAAATAGTTTAGTTTTAGTTTTAATAAATAATAAAGAAACAATTTAGTTTGAATAAATAAGCAATTTAGTTTTAGTTTTAATCAATAACTAATACATTAAAATGCTGGGGATAAAAGTATTTTATTAGAAATCAGGGATTAAATTGATTGATTGCCTTGACTATAGAATCATTCAAAAAATGAGTACTTGATGAATAAAACTGAGAGAACAATGAAATAATTTAAATGAATGACTAGAGGGAACAATGAAATGATTTCAATATATGTGGATCCGCGGAACATCTCAAACTATGCATCTCATACGTTGCTATGATCTAGTTTTAATTTAACCTTCCAAGCCTAATTATTATTGCAATTGTTAATCTACATCTATATACATAAATCTTTACTGACTAACATAAAAGAGGACCCTACCTCAATGATCTTACAATGTAAATTTGACAGGAATGGCAGAGTCAACAGAGGGAAGGAAGGTGAAGAGGCAAAATAACAAACCAGCACAAAAAATGAGTGAAAAGGAAGAAGGTATAATAAGAGATCACTTGAACAGGAGGCTTGTGGTGACCTAAAGACTAGCATCGTGTGCCTTCATGGACTAGAGCCCACTTCTTCAAGCACCATTTGTGTATTTATTTATACAAAATTTATACTCCACCTTCCTACCCTCACACAGGCCACTAAGACAGCTAACAAACTGCATACCAAAACCACATCTTAAAAACCATTAAAGGCAACAACAAAAAAATCAAAAGCTACAGTACATGATTTATTTACTTTTTTGGCCTTCAAGTCACAGCTAACTTATGGTGACCCTTTAGGGATTTCAAGGTAAGAGACGTTCAGAGGTGGTTTGCCATTGCCTGCCTCCATGTCATGACCCTGGTATTCTTTGGAGTTGTCCCATCCAAATCACTAGCCAGAACTGACCCTGTTTAGCTAGCCTGGGCCATCCAGGTCAGTGCAGAAACATATACAAAAACATAAAAACAACACTTAAAATCCTGGGCAACGAGAAAGGATCGCTCAGTGAACAACACTATATGCTGGTGATAGATGGCAACAGAAGGGGTCAGTTGAGTTTTCCCAGGTTGCTACTAGCATAATCTCAGAAGGAGGGAACATGTGAAGAAGGGCCTTGGAAGATGACTATGGTGGTCAGGTAGGTTCATAAGGGACCAGGTGTTCCTTCAGGCAGGGCTATTTTTGGGCAGGAATACAAAGGAACGGAGTTCCGTCTGGTTTCCAAGTTGGCCACGCCTACAGCCTCACCCCCCCCGATCCAGAAACTGCCTTCCTTCCCTCTGGTTCCCCATGTGCCCCACAAGCCGTGAGGCACCTTGGGAAGCTGATCCTGGGAGGGAGCTGCACGGTCAGGGGTGTGGCCTAATATGCTGATGAGTTTCTGCTGTTGGGGGTGGCCTATTATGCTAATGAGTTCCTGCTGGGCTTTTTCTACAAAAAAAAAGCCCTGCCTTCAGGTATGTTGTTCCCAAATTGTACAGGGCTTTAAAGGTTAACAGCTGCACCTTGAATTGTTAGATGGCCCAAGACTGGAGTGATATGGTCCCTACAACGCACTCCAATCAACATCCTGGATGCAGCATTTTTCACCAACTGAAGTTTTTGAACACTTTTTAAGGGCAGCTGCATGCAGAATGCATTGTTGTGATCTAATCCAAATGTAACCAGTGTACTAGGACAGCCAGATTTTTTCTGCCCAGGAAAGGCTGCAGCTGGCTCACCAGTCAAAGCTAGTACAAGGCACTCCTGGCCACAGCTTCCACCTGCTTATCCAGAAGTGAGCCAGGGTCCAAGAACATTTCCGTAACTATGGACCTGCTCCTTCAAGGGGAGTGCAAGTTGTACATTCTGAATATGTTCAAACCATCCCTGCTTCATTATTGCACAGAGAACTGCATGCTTAGGCACATGACTGTTTGTGCTGTGAATTTTCTGAGCTGATGACCACAGCACTAATGCCTTGAGAGCTGAAATTATATTATCCAAATATATTACTAAGCACTGTAGTATGAGCTTTACTAGCAAAGCTCAGGGGGGAGAACCCAACAATAACAGTGTCTTAAGTCAGGACGCGATTTTACTGCACTGAAATTGCAAACGCCTATGGGGCTTTTGTGTCCAAAAGCGCTGAAATTGAATTTAAGCTTGAGCAGATAACTCCATGAGTAAATAAGTTATGCCATAATGGTCCATTAGCATAGAACAATATGTTGCTTTTTAGATAACTTTCATTTTACTAATTAGAAAATTGCAAGCATATGAAAGCCTTCAGAATGACAGCAACATACATTTGTGTATAGTCACTTATTTGAATGGATTTGGTCGTATTAAGCTGTTCTGGAATTACAGACGTCCCATCATAGGCATTATTTCTTTGCCTGAGTACAAAGCACAGATTCCTATGATTCAGCCCAAGTTTGCACCATTTTCTGACTCTTGGTCTTCCATTTTAACAACACTCAGCTGCATTCTTGAAAACTTACTGTGGGAAGGACCAGAAAAGTTGCTGTGGAATTTTCATCTTGTAAAGTGACTGAAGATGGACAGCTATATATTTCTCAGATAAAAGAAGGCAAATAGATGTCAGTAGCTGCTCTCTAGAGAACCCAATTTTTACAGCCTCATTAGCAGTGCCTTAATTAGATGTCAAGCAGGTTAGCACTTACTTCTTAAGCTGATGTGAAAGGCAGTGAAGGGCAACTGATATGTTCTCAAATTGCTACATTCCCAGTTCATAATGTATGATATATCAGTTAGAAAGGGTTGGAATTCTGTTTGGTTGGAGGAGAAGGGGGTACTTTTTCTAAGTCCTTTGGATGATTTTTCAAATATTTCTGTTTTGAATGAAAACAACTAATATTGCTTGATAATGTCTTCCATGTACTACATGAATCCTAGGACTTTACAGCAGATGGAAAATACTTCACCCAGTATATGTTCTACTGCACAGTTTTCTTCAGTTCCCATTAAATGAGAAAATGGAATATCCTCATGTTATTGTGGCTGTACCCATAGGAATGGGAGAAACAGGAGACAAGGAAATGTTTTTTTAAAATTGTTTCTGTATAGAGACATGAAGGGACTTCCCAAACCTTCCCTTCAGTTTTGCATACTTTCATCTTGGAATAGCAAAGGGCATTTAGCACATTATACATGGACAGAACTTTTTTTTTTTCTGGGAGGGACATGCCGGAATGGAGTTCCGGAACCTCTTTGACAAAATTATTTTTTTAAATGTTTAAAAGGTCATTTTCAGTATACAGATTGAAAATTTCATTTCCCTCTTGAGAGTTCAAAAAAGAAAAAAGAAAAGCCCTGTACGTGGCAAATCTGAGACTGGCGCCACGTCATCTAGTTCTCATTCCCTGATGAATGCCTGACCTGGATGGCTCAGGCTATCTTGTCAGATCTCGGAAGCTAAGCAGGATTAGCCCTGATTAATATTTGGATGGGAAACCACCAAAGAGGTCCAGGCTTGTGATGCAGAGGCAGGCAATGGCAAACCATCTCTGAACATTTCTTGCCTTGAAAACCCTGTGAGGTCACCATAAGTCAACTGCAAGTTGATTGCACTTTCTAACACCAATGAATGCACTGGTATGATGCATGTTCACAAATAAGTTTTTGCATTTATACGGTATACTTGTTAAGTTGCTTGCAAAATATCTTATGAATATACCTATATATACCTAAAAATGTAAGGTATGAAGAAGGTCACATCTGTGGTAGATGTCTTCATGAGAATGTTGATTTCAATTATATACTGCATCATACAGCTTTTCTAAACAGCTGATACGTATTCCTATTCCACAAATATTTATGGTTGAATGATGATACCAAATGTTGTATATTTGTTTTGTATTCTTCATTATGTCGGAATCCTGGTGTGTGACAATGTGTGTAACTGCCTTACCATGTTGTAGTCTTCTCACCTGAAATTTGGTGGAAATTAGTAGTTTCTAACAAGGGTGCTGTGAAGATTTTTAAAAACCTGATCCAACAAAGCACTTAGGAACATAATAAATGGAGCCCTGAGGGTAATCCTAATGACCTCAAGTGCTTCCTTGGAACAGGACTTAATTTATTAACACCTGCACAAGCTTTCACAGATGAAAGGATCAGAATACTATTAATAGAAGATCACTTGGCAGGATTTTGTCTTTGAACAGAAGATAGAACAACTATTTTTCAGCTTGAAGTTGAATTAAGAAACAAGACTTAGGGACACTTACTGATGCTGCACACATACAATACGGATCACAAGAGCTCATTTTAGGAAGCAATTGCTCACCAGTCCACAATGGCTGCCCATTCTGGGGTATTTGTTTGGTCTTTTCCTGTATCTATATAACTTTGGCTCGTTTCCTTAAGTCATTGAAAGCTCTGTGCTCCGAAGCTGGTACAACACACCTTGCTCATTTCTTTGGTGGTCTGCTTATGGCACACATTGTGAGAAGTGAATGTATTATGTTACTTTATACTAATTCAGACTATTGACCCATCTAGCTAGGTGTTGTCTACTTTGCCTGCTGCTCAAAACCCTTTAAGTGGAGATACCAGGAGATCATATGCTTTGCTACCTGTCCTCTAGGTTAGATCTAAATTACACATAAGACTCAGTTGTATGTTAATCCCCCCCCGCCCCAGAAGATTTTTTGTTTGTTTGTTGAAAAGCCAACAGTATGCAGCAAAAATTAAACTACTAAAGAGGAGTGGGGGAAGGGCTTCTCAACCATTCTTTTCTCTTTTTTTAACTGAAAACCCTGCAGTTTCTTTACCCTTATGGGAGCAGAAATAATTGAAAATGGAAGCAGATAAGAGGCTCATCCACACAGCTCCAGTCTTCTGCTTTGAATTGTAACCTTCACAACTGCATTTTATTAAACAAAATTATACAGGGAAAACAACATATGACTCAGTATTATGCATGTTTTTTAATCTGTTGGGGGCCTAATGTCTGAAAAATCTTCCTCTGAAGGCATTTGTATTGAACTTATGCTCTCATTTAGTCCTATGACTCTTTGGGCCAGCTCATAAATGCAGCAGCCTCCATGTAAGGGCCTCTAGGACAATGAGAGCTTGATACCAAGTTTGTGTCTACAGTTTTGTAAAAGGCAGGATGGTTATATGAATGAGAGCCTTCCCATGCAAGCCTCATCAAAGGTAGTGTAATGAACTGCTGTAACCATACAAAATACAAAGGCCTCACAAATAAAGCTGAGGTGGAAGCACCAATCCATGTCCTCCTTGTTGAACTAAAAAACAAACAAATCAGCATAATAATTCAATTATCTTTTCTTGAGAAAAAACCCTAAAATAATTTAAGGATAGTTAGGCTACAAATGCATCCTTTTTTAATTTTAAGAGTTTAATTACTTATGTGGATGCATCCCAGTTTTTGACAGGGGAAATATCCTTTATTGTTGTAGACAATCACATTCTAGCAGAAATCAACTCATATCAAAGTTTTAACTTGTAATTCACATATGAACAACAGTGACCTCATGTGGCTATTGCTTTAGGGATGAGCATTTATCACACAAAGATCAAAAAGAAAAACTCCATCTTAACCATTAGCCTGTAAAACAGCCTAAAGGAAGACCACCGTTATGGAGCTTTCATTCTAACACAGTATTTAATAGAGCACCGGCTCTTGGAATTTTTTTAATTCTGACTTTAATAAGGGCTTTCTTTGGGACTGTGGTCAGCCCACCAGCGTGTCTTATGCTACAATCCTAAGAAAACATTCTATGGAGTTAACCCATTCAGTACAATGCCTCTGAGAAGACCTCTAAAATCCCTAACCTTGCGTCTAATGTTATCACTAGTGGAATTCTGACATCTTCAACTATTGTCCTCGCTCTACAAGACATACCAAGACTGTTTTACACAATGACCGTATCCAGTTGAAATTGTTCATGTGTTCCACTGAAAAAAATGGACCGTAAGTTACTTAATGACTGACTCAAACCTCATTATTTTCAATGGAACATGGACATACCTAATATTGCATTAAGGACAATACACTTACACAAATTTTAATAGACCATTTTTTTCTTCTATGGAGACTATTGTTATTGTTCAGGAGTCCCAAACACAGCACCCATGGGTGCCATGGCACCTGCCAGTATCTTTCCTGGTGCACCAAGTATTTTTAGAACAAGGAGGGATCCAGGTGGCTTTTTGAGTTTTTGATGTTTATGGTAAAATGCAGCTTTATGTAAAGTACTTCACCTGTTAAAAAACCAGACTGATATTTGGAAAACATAGGAGGATTTGATTTTGACTTTAAAAAAAGGCTTACTGGAAAAGACAATAATGCTGGGGAAATTTGGAGGCAGTGGGAAAAGATCCATCCCAATAGTGCAGGATTGACTCAATAATGGAAGCTACAGCCTTCAGTTTTCAAGACCTGAGCAAAGCTGTTAATGATAAGTCATTTTGGAGGTAATTAATTCATAGGGTCACCATAAGTCAGAAGTGACTTGACAGCACAGAACACAAATACAATTGGCTTGCAAGATTACTGTGCACATGTCCAAGGAGCTCTCACTAGCTCTTCAGCACCGACTGTCATTGTTACAGTAATAGTGAAGGTTAAAAATGTCTGTGCTCATGAGAGAGGGGCTCACGTAAAGGGGATGGACAGGAGAAGAAGCATGTTTTCTTTTCCTTTTTGTATAAATCCGTTAGATGCCTGCAAAATGAAGACATATACTCCAGATAAAGGTTTCTTAGCTAGCTCAGTATAAACACTTATTTTGGATTTATGCAAGAACATATTTTTAAACAATATGTTAATTTTAAAAGGCATCCTGTTAAACAGAGCTTCTGCTTGAAATGTTAAAGAGCTGCTATCAAAGTTATGAATAAAGAATAACCTAACTCCCTGATATGTTGTGGTTAGCCCCATAGGCATAGAGTACGGGGGGGCTCAAGGGCTTGAGCCACCCCCAAAATTTCCTGGGGGGGGGCTCAGCCACCCCTGGGAAAATGGAGCGCCTGCTGCCGTGCCTCCCTGGGTCCTTCCAAGGCCAGCGGCCGCTGCTGGAGAGGGAGAGGGAAGGGGTGGCGGGGGGGAAGAGAGGCAGCAGCGGCTCGCGGGCCTTGGAAGGGCCCGGGGAGGTGTGGTGGTTTCCGGGGGGGAGAGAACATCACTCCAGCGAGCGTGCATGCAAAGTGTGCACGCTAAGGAGCCCCCGCCCCCCCCCCCCCCGATTTCCGAAACTCTACGCCCCTGGTTAGCCCTGCCTCCCATGAGAGATGTTTTATGGTTGGCTCCACCTCATCTGGCAATCATTTTGTGGCTGCACCCATCACCCTGTGTCAGAATTCCAAAGGTGCCCACAGGCTGAAAAGGGCTGGGATCCCTGTTATGGCTTGTATGCTGTATGTTATTGTTTACTCTTATAACATTTATAGAAAAGCCATCTGGAACAACTCCATTTTCTATGGTTTGTGAAACAAAAAAAGCATGGGAGACTTCCTGTTCACCTCAGGCAGGCCATTCTACAAGGTGGGGACCACAACAGAGAAAGCATGCATACAGGTATTGCCCAATTGCAGAGTGGCACCCACAGAAGGTCCTGTCATATGAGCAAAGCTGTCATGGTGGAACATAGAAGAGATGGTACTGCAGATATGAGGGTCAAAGACCCTGCAGGGCTTTGTATGTGATAGTCAGTACCTTTTTATTTATGTATGTATTTATTGCATTTATATTCCACACTTCCCCCAAGCAGGCTCAGGGCGGGTAACATCAGAAGTATACCATTATACAAAGCAGACACTTAAAACATTCAACTTAAAACTAAATTAAATTAAAATTTAGTTAAAATTTAGTTAATTAAAGACGGCAACTTATAAGAACAAAATAGTTCCAACAGCTGGATTGGTGTTGAAAGGAGCCACTGTGCCATAACACTCCATGTAGACAGATATAATAGGGCTGCATTCTGCAGGGAGGCCAGAGAATTGGACGTCCATGCCTCAACCAAAGGCCTGGAGGAACAGCTCTGTTTTACAGGCTCTGCAGAACTGTAATAGATCCTGCAGGGCTCTGATTTCAGGTGGGAGCATGTTCCACCAGGTGGGAGCCAGGACAGAGAAAGCCCTGGGCCCTGGCTGAGGCTAAATGGATGTCCTTTGGGCCAGGGATAACCAGGATATGATGGTCAGTGGAATGCAAGGCTCTCTGGGGAGTACATGGGAAAAGGAAGCCCCCTAAATATTATTTATTTATTATTATTTATATTTGCCAGTCTCTGGCTGCTTAGGGCTTTAAAGTTTAACATTATCACCTTGGAACGGATCCGGTAATTGATTTGGTGGCCAATGCAATTGACTGGTGGCCAATGCAACTGGCCGAGCACCAGCCAAATGCATGCCCGCATAGATGTCGCAGTCAGTAGGCATGCCACCACATTTTGTACCAGCTGGAGTTTCCAGATCAGATTCATGGGTAAGCCCACAAAGCGTGTTACAGTAATCTAATCTGGAAGTGACCATTGCACGGGTTACAGTGGTGAGAGATCCTGGGTGAGAGAGAAGGAGCCAGTTGCCTGATCTGCCAAAGATGAAAAAAGGCTGACCTGGCAGCAGTGGTGACCTGGGCCTCCATAGAGAGTGAGGCATCCAGGATCACCCTCTGACAGCTACCAGCTTTATTAAATAAAATTCTTGCCTTTAGTTTGTTTGTGGGAATTAGCATCAAAGGCAGAGCTAGCGAGAGGTGGGGCAATAGCGAGAATCTGCTATCAATATTTATTGAGATAGTCCCTTTAAGACCCCTGGCTGAGTCAATAACCAGTCCAAATTGTAAAGAGAAATGGCTTTTATTAAGGAATACAATAATTTAGGTATTTACACTCAAATCAAGGATTGCAAGCATACAAGAAGAAGCAAAAAGAAGTTAGCAGACAGATAGAGGGGTGGGGAGGCTGGGTAACACTATACCTATCCAGATGTACAAGGGTCCATTGCTGGAAAGGAAGAGGACCCAAACTGTGAGGTTTGGGGATGCATCTCTACTGTAGGCTGCCTCAGAGGCCATGTGCTTTAGCGGATATATAAAATACAGCGAAAAACACAGTAAATGACAAACAAATGAAAAGTCACTGTTTAACGTAGAAAAAATACAACCAATATAATTGCCCAACAGGGTCTATATGTGTAATAAACAAGCCACAGGTCTGTAAGCAAAACACATGTCTCTCTTATACAGAATATGATTTTCAAACAAAGAATATAACCAATATAATTGCCCAACTGGGTCTACATGTGTAATAGACAACCCACAAGTCTATAAGCAAAACACATAAGTCTTTCTTATACAAAATATCATCAAACAAATACACAATCTTCAGACGAAGGACGAAGATGCCGGCTTTGATCCTTCGTTTCGTCAGGAGCTGCTTCAGCTTGCTGAATATAAAACATACATGTCACTACTCCCAATGCAAACCACTCCAAATACAAATACAATTATTGATTGTTTCCTTTTACCAACAATGCATACGCATATACTTACAACCTCCTCTGTACAAGGAATCCAATTGCTATTATATTCAATTATTTTTTCAGATGGTTATTCTGTAAGAAAGATGCCACCATAAATTATTTACATAAATTCACACTATTTAGAACCCTAAGAATGAAAACCTATACTTAGAAAAGCTCCCCCCAAAACAAGAGCGTTAATGGGCAACCGATCAACAGGGCCACAGCCTCCCCTAGTCGGCACGCCTTAACAATCAACTACACCAATACCCCTATATACAGAAACACAGCATAGTATTTAAAGGGGCAGGAGATGCATTATGCTCACCTATTTCATAAAAAAGAGTTAAATTCAGTTGACTGATTCAAACCATAAGGATGCTGACTGCGCAAACGGAAGATCCAGAACGCCTCTCTCTGTCTCAACTTTCTCTGCACATCGACCTCATTAAACTGCTGGGAAGAAATAACCCCCAGAACAAAAAATCTGAAATCATTACAAGTGTGCCCTTTTGCCATAAAATGCTGCACAAGAGGCTATTCTACTCTGCAGTTTCTAATGCAAGATCTATGCTCAATCATACGGGTCCAAACGGCCCTAGACGAAATCCCCACATAAAAAGGGGGGGGGGGAACGGGACAAGAACATTTCAAAAGATACACAGCCCGTTTTGTAGCATAGAAGGAACGTAACAAATAATCACAATGCACTTCAGGGATATTGACTCTCATAGTTTGCCACACCAAGGGGCAGACTCCACAATGCCCACAGGGATGGTGGCCTTTAGAGCCTGCAGTTGTGCCTGTAGGGCGGATTGCCATGTCTGAGTGAACTAAGGAGTCTCTAAGGCTTCTAGTTCTCCTAAAACCTATGAATGGTGTGTTCTCACATCCCAAGATCTCCTTAACCACATGCCAATGTATCAATACGATGACTCTAATCTGAGAAGACAAAGGCATGAAATCAAAAGCACAACTAAAGGACCTTTTTTGCTTAATGCGTGCTATCTCTTTAAGGCTGCGGTCACATGGCCCCTTTAAATCCGGGATCCCTCCTGGATTAAAGGGTCTGCATTTTTTTACCTTGGGTTGGGATGTCTACATATCCCAACCCCTGTGGCGGCTGGCAGTGGCAGGAGGTGGCGGCGGCGGAGGTGGTGGTGGTGGCGGCAGAAGTGGTGGCAGAAGTGGCGAAGGAGGTGGCGGCAGCAGAAGTGGTGAAGGAGGAGGCAGTGGAAAAAGCAGCAGCGGTGGAAGAAGCGGAAAAGGACCCGCCAGCCGCCTGGTAAGTTTGGGGGGGGTTTTCCCTCTTTTACACTTGGGCACTTGAGTGGCCAAGCGCCCAAGTGTAAAAGGGGGGAAATGGTGGGGGGGCCATCTGGACAGCCCTGCTCTCGCAATGATTGTGAGAGAGGGCAGGCCAGATGGCTCAAATGCGGGTTCCTCCCGCAACATGACCCAGTTTTTTGTCTATAAGCATCCCCAAAGTGGCTTATTAAAGATCACAAACTTAACCAAACACGATGCTATCGCAAAAGAACTAATAACTCTAAATAAAAATCTAAAAGATGTTACAAGCCAGCAGAAAAAACACCAAACAAAGCCACATATAATCCCATATTTAAAATAATCAATCAAAAGAGGCGTTTCTGGAAAGTTAGTTTAAAATAGTTTCTAGTGAATCTCAAAGGAGGGGAATTCCATAATCTCAGTATCTCCACCAAAATGATCCTGTTAGGGGAAACCACTTGTCACACTTCAGAGGTCTTCCTCATTCCTGACCCTTTTAACTGGAGATGCCAGAGATCAGGTGGAAGTACCGAGGCTCCAAACTGTTTACAGCTACACTATAAAGACTAACACCTTCAAATTGATCCGAGATCAGAAACAATCAGAGATCAGAACTATGCATGAGACTAGTGACGATGTAACAAAATGTGTAATGTGTTCTCCCTGGCTAGCTTTGTTAACAACAGGGCAGTTGCACTTCAGACCAATTTCCCAAGACTTGTTTAAATTGAACCACATGTTCAGCATGTTGCACAAGGTCACCAGCACATACATAATCGCAGGTGAAACTTCTCTAGGAAAGGTTCTCGAGAAATGTGACTGTGCAGCTCTTTTAATCTTTACACAAGTAGATCCTCATGGAACTTCAGTGAAAGCTAACGTCAAATGGTTAGCTGGTATAAATGGAAGATCAGGATAGGACCCCTCAGCTACACATTTTTGAGTAGCAATGGAATATAAATTTGGGTAATGATTTGGAAACTCTCCAATTGCTGCTAAAGCTCAGAAAACAACTGATTCTGTTGAAGCTCATTGTAGCTGAACATGAAATGTCTTGTAATCCTGCCACAAGCTGACACTACACAAGCATCAGTGATGACTTGTATATCAAAGAAATAGCCACCTTCTGAACTTATGTTCTGAGAAAAAACAGAAGCAGTATTCACTGGATGGGTGACGAATAAGGATTTTTTTTTTTTGCTTTGTTTTCTTTTAAGGCTCTTTTGTTTGTTTGTAACTAATTTGCTGATCCATAAAATTATCAAGAGGAAATTGGCAGTATAGTTTTTTTTACTTTGAAAACAAAAGGAGTTATATGTGAACCTGATGCTGGCAGTTCCTTCATTTGTAAAAAAATCCTGAGTACTTCAAGCCCATATATATGTGATCCTATTATCCTCAGTGCATCCTAACCTTATGAAGAAATGCAGAAAACAATTAACTGAATATTTTTATTTATGAAATCTTCAAAGAAGGCTGCTGTTGAACAAAATGAAATGCAAGACAGAGTTAGTAATCAGGTGCAGAGACAGATTTGTGGCAAGAAATAAGATCTGGAAACTCAACGTATTTTGAACTATGCATTTATCAGTGTCAATAGTAAAAGAGAGACAATGGCATACGAATCATGAAGACATAATGTAATATAGAAGACTAGAAGAAGAAGAGAAGAAGAGATTGGATTTATACCTTCACTTGGAGTCTCAGAACAGCTTAAAAACTCCTTTCCTTTCCCCTCCCCACAATAGACACCCTGTGAGGTAGGTGGGGCTGAGAGAGCTCTGACAGAAACTGCTCTTTTTCAAGAACAGCTCTGACAGAACTATGCTTACCCAAGGTCATCCAGCAGGTGCAAGTGGAGGAGTGGGGAATCAAACTCGGTTCTCCCGGATTAGAGTCCATGCACTTAACCACTACACCAAACCGGCTCTAACTGCTTAATTCAAATCAATATAAGACACTCAAAACCCCTCCCATCCTACTACTCACTGACTGTCCCCATTGTATTTCCACATTATAATTTTGTACACAGGTAGAAGATTTTTTCTTTTTGATCAAGAAAGGTGCAGGAATTTTCCCAGGGTACACTCTTGACAATCTTGATGCCCCTTTGGCTTCCTAGCCCACAGTCCCAATACCTGTCCTCAGCCTTTTGTTTCTTGTATCTGCATTTAATTTGGGCTCCTGCATCTTCTTCTCTATTTACTTTGTCCTTTTACTGTTTCAACTCTATATTTTAGTTTTCTGCCATTTAGGAAATTGGGTGATTTTTTTAGAACGCCTCCCATTCAGATTTTCAGTACAATTTTCAAACTGTTCCATAGAAGGCTTGTGTGAAATTTTAATTCTAGCCCAGTGTTAACTTTTGTCACAGACACTGAATTGCAAGCATTCTGTAGCTCTTTGAGCAACTGAAATGTTTGTGAATATTTTGTGCCATTATACTAGCTTAACAATTTGTTGCTGAATCCTCATGTCTTTGGCTGCGGCCACACAGGCCTTAAATGTGGGAGGAAGGGCTATTTTTTCCTGCATTTAAAGGGGGCGACCACACGGCCCGCCCCAAGTCCCGCGCTGAAGCGGGCTCCAATGCGGGTTCCTCCCGCATTTTCCGACCCCGGGAAAATCAAGTGTTTTCCCGGGTGTTGCGGGAGGAACCCGCATTTGAGGTATCTGGACAGCCCTCTCTCGCAAGCATTGCGAGAGCAGGGCTGTCCAGATAGTCCCATTGGCCATTTTTTCCCCCTTTTACACTTGGGCGCTTGGCCACTCATGCGCCCAAGTGTAAAGGGGGAAAAACCCCTCAAACTCACCTGGCGGATGGTGGGTCCTTGGCCGCCACTGCTGCTTCTGCTGCTGCTGCGGCCGCTGCTGCAGCCGCCTCCGCCGCCATTCCCGCCAGCCGTTCTCGCCGCCGCCGCCGCCTCTTCAGCAGCAGCCGCCGCGGCCGCTTCCACTGCGGCCGCCATCGCCGTTCCCACCGCGGCCGCCGACGCTGCCGCAGGGGTTGGGATGTGTAGACATCCCAACCCACAGTAGAAAAATGCGGCCTTTTTAAATCCGGGAGCCCTCCGGGATTTAAAGGGGCCGTGTGACCGCAGCCTTTCACATGTTTACCCCACCCCCAGCAGTACCTTTCATTTCCTGAAAAGATTACTACTGGAGTTGCAGGACCTGTGTAGACAAAAAGCTGTGTAGGTTTGGAGCTGCAGTAAGGAGGGATAAAAGGGGAAAGTAGTTCTCTTGTATTAGAAATTTTGCCACAAACCCATGTGAGTGTTTGTCCATGTGACTTCCACAACTTCTGAGAATCAAAAATGTCCACTTTGGGAAGAGGACTGCAAGAAAATTTTATATCTTCTTCTGTTAACTGTCTAGATTCAAGTGACTTTGTTGCCACAAGAGCAGCATAGCAAATGCCATTTTGGGCTGTATCAACAGAAGTATAGTGTTCAGATCACACAAAGTGATGGTATCGTTTTACTCTGCTCTACAATCACACGCGCCAGTTGAAGTGGAGGGGAAGTGAGGCTATTCCTTCCAGTGGAATTAAGCCCATGGGTGCGAGATAACACAGCACTTTGTCGCTGCGAGCCCAGCCCGTCACTGTGTGATCAGATGCAACTGGGGGTGAGTCTCTTTTTTTGCCGTTTGTTTCCCATGTGCATAAACGAGGAATTGCACCTCCACACCAAAGGCCCCCTATGGGTATGCGATGATGCACATACTGCAAGGGGGGGGGGGAACGGCACCGAGCTGGGATGACCTGATCAGACCATCCCAATGGTTTGGAAGCGTGCTTGCACGATCAGACAGGGGAAAGTCCATCTGTGGCCCATCGCAACCTGTTTACTTCCGGATTTTCCCCAGTGTCTTTTAACTTTGCTTCTGCAGCAGAGCAGAGCAGGTTGCCAGCAGCTGCAGGACGCTTCCCAGATGTTGCTGTCTGATTGCACCCTTTTGGTCCGTTGGGCATTTGTGCCTATGTCAGATCTTCTGGCGTGTGTGATCACAGCCATAGAGTATTGTGTTCAGTTTGGGCACCACAATTCAAGAATAATGTAGACAAGCTGGAACATGTCCACAAGAAGGCAACAAATGGTGAGGAGTGTGGAGAACAAGTCCTTTGAGGAAAGGCTGAAGGAGCTGGGTATGTTTAGCCTGGAAAGGAGACGATTGAGAGGTGACATGATAACCATCTTCAAGTACTTGAAGGGCTGTCATATTGGGGATGGTGCAGATGGTGCCCCAGAAGGTCAGACCAGTAACAAAGTGCTGAAATTAAATCAAAAGAGTTTTTGGCTAAACATTAGGATGAACTTCTAACTGTTTAGAGCAGTTCCTCGGTGAAACAGGCTTCCTTGGAGGTGGAGGGCTCTCCTTCTTTGGAGGTTTTCAAACAGAGGCTAGATGGCCATCTGACAGCAATGCTGATTCTGTGAACTTAAACTCATCATAAGAGGGGGGAAGGAAGGGTTGCATCAGTTCTTGTGGCCGTTTCTTACGTGCCCAGGGAAATGCTGATCGCCACATTGGGATCAGGAAGCAATAGTTCTTCAGGACAGTTTGGCTGGAGATCCTGGAGGGTTTTTTGGTCATCTTCTGGGCATGGAACTGCAGTCACTGGGGGTGTGGGGGGTATTTGTGAATTCCCTGCATTGTGCAGGGGGTTGGACTAGATGACCCTGGAGGTCCCTTCCAACTCTATGATTTTCAGAAAGAGCTTTTTACTAGGCACAAAACCATTGCCATGCAATCCTTTCATCTGTAGTCTGTTCATGTGTGCTTCTCTTACTTTCTTGGACCAAGAGAAGCAAAAAAATAAAGAGAGAGAGAGAGAAACTCCAAATTACACCAATTTTTGCCTCTTTGCCAGTGGTATACCATTGGAATGGTGGTATGCCATAGCAATGATATCACTATGCAGTGTAATGTAAATCCACACTGCCAGCATCCACCATCTCATGGAGATTTATTAGTAATCCCATATTTGCACGGTGGGTGTAGTTCAGTGATAGGATTGCACTATACATTTGTTCAGGATCCAATTTCTATTGGTGGCAATTTCTGACCTTTAAGAAATACAGAGGGACTTTACGTACAAATCTTATTTTAAAAAGCCTTATTTGAAAAAGACATCTGTAATCTAGGAAAAAACATATGGAGATTATTTCCCTATCTCATTTTTAGTTTCCTGTATAAAGATAGTTTATTGCTATTATCAGCATCTTTTACAGTCAGGAGTCATAGCAACCAGTCCCTCGCTGGGTTGGGTGTACATTACACAATCTTCAGATATTTTTTTTCTTTCATGTTTATCAAAGAGCACGAATCATTTCTACGCTATTTATTTATTTACAAAATTTGTATTCCGCCTTTCTGCCTTGTAAGGGCCACCAAGGCAGCTAACAAATTTAAAACATACATGATATAATTACATTATAAAACCATTACAATCAATTTTCTTTTCAACATACATCATTAAATCAATTTTAAAAGAGTTTAAAAAACAAAGTTCAATCACATACAAAACATAAAAACAATGAATTTTCCCCATTCTGTGGCACAAACTCCCTGGAGAGGTGAAGGGGTGCCATCTCTAGAAATTTTTAGGAGGTAATGCAAGGCCATACTGTTTTTATGCCTTTTAATGGGGTGTAGACTGCAGGTATCTCTGATGGTGGGAAGTATGTTATTTTAAATAACATACTTAAATAAATAAATTCAATTTTGGGGTTTTTTTTTAAAAAAAGTTTTCAATTGTGATTTTCAAGCCACCTTGAGCCACAGGAAAAGGCAGAATATAAATATTTTGATAAAATAAAATAAATAAACTTCAGTTTTAAATAAAAGAAAAACGGATTCACTGCGGAAGATGCAACATAGCATTATATACAAGGTCAGGTTATGAACCCATAGAGCTGGCAATATGTATTTCAAGACTATATCATGGATATAATTAGTATTCTACCGGGTCTATGCTGTTTGCAGGCAGGCTTCAATGAGCCTTTGGAGACAACCCCATAATCATTCCTCTGCAATGCTATACAAAAACAAATGCTGATGTTCCTATGACGTTATGCATGCACTGACAGATGCGGAACAATCACAATCATTGTAGTGAGAAGTATGATAACAGGAGCACCGGGGCACTTTTGGGGGGGGGGGTTGTTTTGTTTCATCTGACTTCCTTCAATGACCCCGGCATTCTGCTTTATATTTTGAACAGATGGTTTTGTGTTTTTTATTTATGTGGGTTTTTTTATGGTGTATTTTGTATCTTTTTTTCTTTTATACAGTTTTGCTATTACTTGTAAGCCACCTCTGATGGTGGAGCCACAGCTCTCAGCTGTAAAGCACAGTTTTTGTTGAGTGCACTCGAAGCAGATGGTTCTGCTGGGAAGGGCTTCTGCTTGAATGAGGTGAATCAACTGCCTGGCAGACAGGATACCTCTGGGGCTTGCTCACTGTGCTTTGAACAGGGCTTCTAATAGGGGAGCTGAGCTTGAGAGTTCAGTGTGAGAGCAGGAAAGAAAGCCTCTAGTCCAAGTTTCCTGAGAAAGGAATACACTCTCCACAAGGAGAGTGGTGTGCTGGTGTCTTTCCTGCTACGGAAATCCTCATAGTTCAGGTAAGCACCCTATTTCACTCTAAGATACCTTTGAATGACTGACCATTAATGAAGGTAGAAAGCTAACAGGGGAGTGGGGGGGGGGGCAGTCTCCAGTGTTTTGCAGAGAGTGCCACATATATGACTATCTAGCCTAGGGCTGCCAAGTCCCCCAGGAGGGTGGGGGAAACACCAATTTTTAATGCTTACCCCCGCTTTTTCAAAATTGGCCACCGGGGGAGGCAATGGCTGCCAGCAGGAATGCAGGGGAACGTTGGAGCCTGCCCTGCCCTCTCCCTGCCAGGCCTGAACTCTTAAAAGGGAAATGTCTGCAGAGAGCCTGCCCTGCAGTAAAAAGCCTCCCCAGACATTTCCCCTTTAAAAGCAGAGCCAATAAGAGAAACCCCCGCCCAGAGATTAAGGAGGGACTAGACTCTTTGTACTGAAGGGCGTGCTTTTGCATGTGGCTTGCAAGGTTGCTGGGGTAAGTGCCTCTGCTAGCTCTTTTCCTTCTCTCTCTCTCTCCCCCTCCCCCTTTCTTTCTTTCTTTTTTCTGTCTGTCTGTCTGTCTGTCTGTCTCTCTCTCTCTGTCCCTATCCAGCAGAGGTCTATCAGTGGCTATTATTAGCCACAAGGTCTAAATGGAACACTTTGTCTGGGGCAGTGATGCTCTGCATTCTTGGTGCTTGGGGGGCAACAGTGGGAGGGCTTCTGGAGTTCTGGCCCCGCTGCTGGACCTCCTGAGGGCACCTGGTATTTTTGGCCACTGTGTGACACAGAGTGTTGTACTGGATGGGCTGTTGGCCCGATCCACTGTGGCTTCTCTCCTGTTCTTATGATATGAAAATCATATTTAGCACTTGTGTAGCACTTAGTGCTTCATATTCTGCCGAGATGAGGAAGGATTCAGTAGGGCCGTTGCTCAGTGATAGAGCATCTGCTTGACATGCAGGCGGTATCAGCCTCTTCAGCTAAAAAAGGATCAGGTAATAGGTGACATTAAAGATCTCAGCCTGAGACCCTGGAGAGCCACTATTAGTCTGAGTAGTCAATACTGACCTTGATGGACCAATGGCCTGATTCAGTATTAGGAAACTTCATGAGTTCATGTGTCAGCATGTGGAAGCAACATCACAGGATGTGACATCACAAAATGATGTCACTTCTTTTCTCCTGGCTCCACCTCCAAAGTCCTCAGATATTTCCTAAGTTGGACTTGGCAGACCTACTCGCCACTGAGTGGAAATCATGGGTGTATGCTTGCTGCATGGAGCCCTTGGCTCTCAGGGAGCAGGTTCATTCCCTTGAGGCTAGGGTTGCCAACCTGGAGAAGAGAGAGGTTTGGGGAAGAGACCTTCAGAGACTTACCAAAACAGTCCCACTCCTGCAAGACAGTTCTTCTTTTATTTGATAGGGGTCCCAGATTAAAGTCCGTGCACTTAACCACTACACCAAACTGGCTCTAGTGTAAAAAATGAAGTGAGACATATGTACTGTTTTTTTCTCTTTTCTGAAGGACCTCTCTATAGACCACATTGGTGGTTCTGCCCTCAGTTGCTAGGATCACCAGGCTGCTTGGTGAGCTCACTCTGGAGCAGGCCACATAGAGCTGTTCACGTGAGAAGGAGTCATCTGTTAAGTGAATTCCTGCCACCTTCAGTGTCTGGCCTTGAGACTTGTTGATGGTGGGTAGCAAAGCAGACCTTGAAAGGGAACTGCAGTCTCTTGAACTTAAAGGGGTTTTCTGATGGTATGAGTGGTATGTGTGGTATGAACACCAACTCTCACTGGAACCCCCACTTTGAGGAGAAGCTTGTGGGCTGTTTTTACTTCAGAACACTGAGATCCGCAGCTGAGCAATCAGAGGGAGGCGGGTGCAAGCAGGCAGGTTTTACCTCAGAACTCTGAGTGACACAGTTGACCAATTGGGGGGGGGGGAGGCAGCAGCCTGCCAGGCATGTGGAAAACAATTGATGGAACACATTTTGCCCCTTTTTTACCCCCTTAGAAATCTTTTCGTAGTGGGGGTTGATGTCACGGTAGGAATGCACTCCCCTTACTTGGGGGGGGGGGGGGTGCAGGGCATACTCTGTTGTTGTTGGTTTGGTTTTTTTTACAAACATGCTTCTTATTTATGTTACATTTAAGTAGTGGGACATAACTACATATTCAAAACAACATCCAAGCAATCAGATATTAAGCAAGTTCATATACACTAATTTTCTAGAACCCACATCATCAGAAGTTAAGTAACCTAATACAGGAAACCACTTTTCTACAAATTTGGGGTATATTTCTATAGTGGGTGGGAGTGTGGCTACAGCCACTGGGGAGGTGATCCTGCTGGGGCAGACTCCCTGATGGATTAAAGTACCCTGGCCCTAGTCCTACACCTGACAAACACTCACCTGTCTGGTATAAGGGGGGGGGATTGTGTCTAAAGGTATTGAGGAGGCTGGGCCAGCAGCAGTGCAAAGGCAGTCCTGCTGAGCAAGCCTCCCAGATGGCTGTAAGCATCCCACCCCCTCTCCTACACCTGTCCAGTGTAGGAGGGGGAGGGGGCGGAGATTGAAAGCCATTGTGGAGGCTGGGCTGGCAGGATCACTAAGGCATTACTGCTGGGGTGAGCCCCCTGATGACTTTAAGCACACTGCATCCACTGCTGCACCTGACAGACAGCTGCCTGTCAGGTGTAGGAGTGGGGGGAGGCTGGGCCAAACAGCATTGCTGCACCTCACAGGTGGTTGGCCATTCCTGATGTCCTCAACTGTCATTAGCTCTCTACAGTCTCCTGTAACTGTTTTTTGAACCTCAGAACACTGAACTCTGCAGCCGACCAGTCGGGGGGGGGGGGTGCAAGGAGGCAGCTGCCTGGTAGCCACATAGAAAGAACAAGTACAGTTTGTCCATAGGACTGAGATAAAGTTTCTGCAATAAGTATTTTTGGTTTGAGAAGTTGCATTGAAAAATATCTCCCAAGACCTCTAAAAGCTTGTTTTCACATTATTTTGTCACTGTTCATAGCCCAATCAATTATAGCATTGGTGGCATGTTTGTCTGAAGAATAGTCCTTCTTCATCCTATAGTATGCATGAAACTGTTTTACATGGAATAAGACTTTTTCCCTATCAAGTTCAGTATTGTCCTCTGTGAATGGTAGTGGCTCTCCAGGGTATCAAGTCGAGGTCTTTCATATCACCAAATACCCAGTCCTTTTAACAAGAGGTGTTGGTGTAGCAGATTTAACTAGGTACTTTCTGCATGCAAAGCTGATGCTGTATCACTGAGCAATGACCCTTCCCCCCCACAGAGTCATAGCATCATTGCACAGCCAGTCAGGTTTAGTTAAGTGCCAGAAAGAACATGCAAGACTAATTCAGAGTGAGGACAATATTTTCTAAATAGTCATTGCTTTCCATTTGAACTAGCAACATTTGTCTTCTGTGATGTCATTATGCAGTGATTGGTTTGGGTGTGTAGTAGAGGATGGTTTTTTCAGCTCTGTGGAGAGCCCTGCTCCACTGTGAGAAAAACTATTAATCAGCAATAGGTTAGGATAAACCTGGCTATGGAAAGACATGGGAAAAATTCCTTGATTCCTTGCTCATCAACACAAATATTAGGTGAATACATGCTAGAGGAGGAGCTTAGCTCAGATGCTACAAGGGGCTGCACAGCTTTTGTCCTTCTTCCTCCTCACTGTCTTAGACTATGTTTCCCACAGTGGTTTGCTGGGACCACAAAAGGTATGTTGAGCAGGGGATGCTCTATCATTTGGCCAAAAGCTCTATGGCCACTATAGAGTTTTTAGCTAAGTGATAGTGCGTCCCCTGCGTTACATACCTGGTATGATGATGTTACCTCTGGGTGACATCATCGTGTCAGATTCATCAGGCACGCTGGGGTTCTTTGGGGGTAGGGCTCCCCCCACTGCCTAACTGGCTGGAGCCAGATTGGGCCCCCTGAAAGCGGGGGAACCCCTGCACCCATTGGGGGATGGCAACTCTACATCACTTTTGGGTTTTAGCAGGAAGTGATGGCGACACATTGACAACATCCTTCTTCTCCCTCACCCCCATTTTCTCCTGCTGGTCAATTGAGCACCAGCGGGGAACAGGAGTGCTTTGGCAGGAGGATTGCCCTCCAAAAGTGAGCTAATGGGACCCCTATCAAATAAAATATGGCCTTGAAACTACAGTTAGATGGGCCTGGGAAAGGGTTCACTCACTGCTGGCATTGCCTGATTACCAGGTATGTGTTTGTGTATCTATGCATGGACCTGCGTATGTGTTGGAGGTGGCACGCCTTCTCCCTGCAGCATACCCTATTAAAAAATCAGTTGTATAGTGCCCCATCCATGATATCTCTGAGGGGAAAGGCAAAAAAAAAAAAATCTTGAAAAGTGCCCCACTGTTTCAGCTCAGCCCCATTTTGTATAGCTTCAATTTTTCTATATTTTAGTGAGCATTCAGCTTTTTAATGGCTCCTGTGCTGTCTGCAGGATCCTTGTCTTTACCGAAATACATTTTCTGATTTCCTTCCCCACTTGTGATTTTTTTTCAGCAGTATCATGTCTGTTTATGCAATTGTTTAATGCAATTGAGTGGGGGGGAATTGTAGCTTTTTGACAGGTTCTTTTAATTTAAAATAAAATATGTTTGTTATTTGTGTTTTGGGGAAAGCATCGTATTCTGTTTTAGCATTATGTTGACTTTAAAATACACCAAAGTTTGCTTAATGGAGCTTCAATGGTTTGTGAATCCCAGCAGCCAGCCAAATGGCAACTCTGTGTGTTTTTGAAAAGCTGAGATGTGAGACTCTAAAATCTAGAATTCATAATGAAAATACCAGCTCAGGGATAATTTAAGTCAGATTACTGAACTGTTGCAATACATACAAAAAGGCTGAGCTTTTTAAAATAAAAAGAAAGAATCAAAAGGTCTGCTGATCTGCATCCACATGCCAGTAAAATTTAGCTTAAATATTAGTACCAGTTTTAAAACATTAATTATCCAGTCTCCTTTCAATGGTTTACAAACTAGTTCCTAAAGGATTTTTCATTTGTTTTCAATACATAGTGATAAAAGGAACTGCTCTAGTTAGTAGAATCTAGACAGCAGAAGAATGGCTAATGGTCTTGGCTTCATTCCTCTTAGTACCTCCTGTAGAGAATAAACTGCTGCTATGACCGGGTAAAGATGTCTTGCACATTCTCTTTATATTACATTCATGCACTTGGGTAATTTATATTCCATATCTCCAGACAGCTGCTTGCCACAGCTAACAACATAAGAAGTAAAACAATAAATAGGACAATTTTAAAACAACATAAGAGACAATTAAAACAATGCAAATCTTTCAGCAGTTAAACCAGTCTAATAAATGTAGTAAAACCAAGAGTCTTAAAAGCTGAAGAGTAAAACAATCACAAGCATAAAAGCAGGGAAAACAGGCCAAGATCTATAAAAAAAGGGAAAATTTGGAATAAAATGTTAATTAAAAGCCTGGATAAACAAATGTGTTTTAACTTGGCCAGTTTGGTGTAGTAAGCCAGTTTGGTGTAGTGGTTAAGTGCGCGGACTCTAATCTGGGAGAACCAGGTTTGATTCCCCGCTCCTCCACTTGCACCTGGCTGGATGACCTTGGGCAAGCCATAGCTCTGTACCAGCTGTTCCCTCAAGGACAGCTTGGGAAAGAGTTCTCTCAGCCCCACCTACCTCACAGGGTGTCTGTTGTGGGGAGGGGAAAGGAAAGGAGTTTGTAAGCCGCTCTGAGACTCCTTTAGGTAGTGAAGGGCGGGTATAAATCCAATCTCTTCTCTTCTTCATCATCTAAAGCTCAACACAACGTGAGCTTCAAACAGGAGGGCATTTCACAGACAGGCCACATGCCTAACTTCTTCAACTGAAGCATAGTGTGTTTTTGTAAAGTGCCATCAAGTTTTAGATGATTTATGGTGACCCCTGTAGGGGTTTCAGAGCAACAGACTAATGGAGATGGTTTGCCATTGCCTTCCTCTGCATAGGTTGTCTCCCATCCAAAAACTAATCAGGACCAACCCCACTTAGCTTCTGAATTCTGATGAGTTCCTGGGCCATCTAGGTCAGGATGTATAGAGATTTATTTCTTTAAAACATTCTTGTTCAACCTTTCCACTCAACTCAGACCAGGGGCGTAGACTTTGTAAATCCCCAGGTGGGGCGGGGGCCCTTTAGTGCGCACACGCACTGGACCATGTCCCTGCCGCTTCTCCCCCCCCCCCCCGGCCCCAGGGAGGCAGACCCAGTTTCTTTGCCTTTGGGCGTGCGGGGTGTGTGCAGATGAGCGCAGTCTTGGCGGTGGCGGCAGCCAGCTGGCCAGCTGACTGCCACGCGCTCGAAGCGTGGGACCATGTCCCTGCCGCCTCTCTCCCCCCCGCCCCAGGGAGGCAGGAGGGCAGGGCGGGGGTGGAGGGGAAGGAGAGGCAGCGATGGCAGCCAGCTGGCCAGCTGACTGGCCACCGGCGGGCACTCCATTTTGCTGGGGGTGGCTGAGCCCCCCCTGGGAAATTTCAGGGGAGGCTCGAGCCCCCCCGTAGTTGATGCCTATGACTCAGACTCCCAATAGGACTGCTAACTCTAGGTTAGGAAATTCCTGGAGATTTAGGGGTGGAGCCTGTGAAGGGTGGGGTTTGGGGAGGAGAGGGAACTCAGCATAGTATAATGCCATACCGTCCACCCTATAAAGCAGCCATTTTCTCCAGGGAAACTGTAGTGTGGAGATCAGTTGTAAGTCTGGAGGTTGGTGACCCCAACGCAGAGAAAATTAAATATTTCAGACATTAAAACATTAAACATTTCAGACATTAACTTATTTCAAACATTAAAATAGTTCTAAAATACCAATATATAAAAATAAAATAAAAAATTAAATGGAACACATAAACAAATACAAACACAAACAGGGAAGAGGGCTAATAAGAGTTAATGATGGAATGCCAAGTAAAACAAAAAAGTGTCCCCCCACCCCCACAGGTGAAAGACAACAATAGAGGGAGATAGATGTCTCCCTGAATGATCAGGCAGACTCATATAAGAGTGGGCAGTCCTTATGGTATGCTGGCCCCAAGCCATATATGGCTTTAAAGGTCAACACCAGCACTTTGAATTGGGTCCAAAAGCAAAATGGGAGCCAGTGTAGATGGAAAAAGACTATAGTGGTAGGGTCTTTATGACCTACTGCAATCAAAATTCTGGGTGTAGGTTTCAGACAATCTTCAAGGGCAGCCTCACACAGAATCCATTGCATTAATCTATTCTAGATGTTACCAGGGAATGCACCATAGCAGCAAGATGAGTTATGCTAATGAGCTCCTGCACCTCTTTTTCTACGAAATGACCCCTGCTTTTCAGGCATAAATACCAGGCTTCAGCCAGGGATAGCCGGTCTTCTTTTCTCCTTGCTGTAATCACTAATAAACTATGAGCAGATCATTCTACGCATCTGAACCCAGTATATTTCACGGACCAAATATTCATTTTGGTTGCCTTGAATAGGAATTTCATAAGTGTTAACAAAACTGGGTGATCTGCACTGATCTGCAATGTAAGAGGTCACTGACAGTGTTCTTGCTATGCTGAAAGGTATATTTTTCAGTGTCCCCAGTGGTCAAGACATGATGCTGCAGTTGGACCTTCCCTCCTTCCTTCCTTCCCTCCTTCCTTCCTTCCTGTCAAAGGATTGTTAAAAGCCATTATGATGCCTCTAAAACTAACAGAGAATCTCCTTTAGACACTTCATGTTAACTTTCCTTTTCTAGGGAATTTACAACTTTTACACATTTTTTTGAGAAGAATCTGAAAGCATTCCTGTTCTATATAGTTTTTCCTCTGCTTCCACAAAGCTCTGTTGAACAAACATTTCATCTTACCTTTTATCCCAGCAAACTTCATGGCTGAGTGTGGATCTGAATACGGGTTTTCCTAGTCCTAGTCCAACACACTAACCACTGTACAAGCCTGGTTCTCCCTAGGCCCGAAAAAAGATTTTCCATGGATATCTCTGAGGACTTAGCTTCCTGACCCTAAACTACAACCCAGATATTGTGTGTTCCATTTCAAGACCTCTTGAAATGTTGCTGGATCCCCAGGGCTTGAGTTTATAGCTATTACTCCCCAGTGCCTCAGCATTTCAGAACTCAAAGCCGTATGCGAGGTGAGGCACAGAATAAATTCAGAATGTGAATCTTCCCTACACTTTTATTCTTCTGCTTAATATACAAGGGAAGTGTTAGTCTTTGATTAAATTAAAAACAAAGCTTTTGGTGGGGATTAACATCAGATCCTTTGAGCATTTGTGATATTCAATTAAAATGCATTAGGTAATAAAAAATGCATGGCATATGCAGCAAATAATAGCTAAAAAGGCTAATTGGAAACCTGGCTGTTAGAATGACAAATTGCTCCTTCTCCTGCTTTTGATTCATATACTGTTATATATCAATAAGGGCTAATTGTGAAAAGTCTCACAATTGTGAAATGTCTTTGATTGACACTTTATCACTGGCTAGCTGTTGTTTCACTCAATGATAAAACAATCACAGCAGTCTCAAGTGGAAAAGGGTCAACATTATGCAACCTTTAAGTACAGTTTCATTTGATGTGTAGATTTGCAAAGAAAGATGATATCACCCAACATAAATTTTCTTAGATTACTGACAGTTCTCTGAGAATATTCACTAGTACAGTCATTCACATTCTTTTTAAAAAAAAAGACATTAGTCTTTGTATACATAATAAAAGACATTCATTTGTACACATTATCACAGCAAGCAACCAGCAGGTGACTTGCTGCCATGCAACTTGCTATGGTTCAAAGCAGGCACCCCATGAAAGCCAGTGTAGTGGTTAGAGTTTCAGACTAGGACAGGGGTGGCCAACCTGTGGCTCGGGAGCCACATGCGGCTCTTTCACACATATTGTGCGGCTCCTGGCAGGGCGGCTGGGGAAGCAAAGGGGAGGCATGCTTTTTCTCTCTTTCTCCCTTCCTTCCTTCCTTCCTTCCTTCCTTCCTTCCTTCCTTCCTTCCTTCCTTCCTTCCTTCCTTCCTTCCCTCCTCCCTCCCATCTATTTGCTTTCCTAGTTTCTCTCTCTCTCTTTCTTATAACTGGTTTTCCTCATTTGTTTTTATTTTTGGCAGTCCCATTTAACGTTAATAAAAAGCAAATTTGCATATTTTAAAAAATAAAAACGTGTGTGTGATATTTGTTCCTGTCTTGCGGCTCTCAGACATCTCTATGTGGCTCTTACATTTATTCTATGTGGCTCTTACGTTAAGCAAGGTTGGCCACCCCTGGACTAGGATCTGGGATAGAACTTAGGATCTAGGATAAATTATAAATAAATTATGAATCAGCGGAAGATATACAGGCAGGTAAAAGGTAGGTGGCATGGTTGGCAGAAAGGAGAAAATGAAGCAGAGAAAGGTAAGGATATGGAGGCTGCCAGGAGGAGGGAAGAGTAAGTGGGAGGAGAAAATAGCAGGGGTCCGTTGGAGCGGGAGCGCACAGGAGCGCAGCTCCGGGAGTGAGGAGCCCAGGGGGTGGGCACATGACCAAGCCCCACCCCCTCCTCGGCTTCCCCGAGCAGTGCAGAGGCACAGCCCCCCGGGGAAAGCCCTGCTAGGGTCTTTATTGTTTTTAATGTTTTGTTTTAATATTGATAATTTTATCATTGTTCCTTTTATGACTGTGTGCTGCTTTTCCAGAGACTTGCTCAAGGTGGCATATAAATTTTCTAACTATACCATTTTTTATCTGGGCACATGGCACATAAGTACCGGAAAAAATTCACCAACGCTTCAGCAGCTTCCACCCCATCAGTTTGGTGTAGTGGTCAGGAGTTGGACTCTAATCTGGGAGAACCGGGTTTGATTCCCCACTCCTCCACATGCAGCTGCTGGTGTGACCTTGGGCCAGTCACAAGCTCTCTTAGAGCTGTTCTCTCATGAGCAGTTCTCAAAAGACCTCTCTCAGCCCCACCTACCTCACAGGGTGTCTTGTTGTGGGGAGGGGAAGGGGAAGGGATGGGTGGTGCACATGTCATGGGTATCTCAAGTCTACTTGAAACCTGGTGATTTCAAGGGAGCAGGAAGAGAATGAGGGTGTGTTCTTTATGCTTATTTTTATTGCACAAAGTATTGGATGGGGAAGGGAATGGAGGAAGAGCAGGTCAGTTTCACTCACCTGTGGAGTGGAGCCTGAGGGGTGGGTGTTGCCTTCTGACACACTTCCGGTATGTTAGGGGGTGTGGCATATGCAAATGAGTTATGCAAATGAGTTATGCTAACGAGCTCCTGCACCTCTTTTTCTACGAAATGACCCCTGGAAAATAGTATGGGAAGGGGATACAGGAGAAAGTAACAGCCCCCCACAGGCCAAATGAAATCTTTAAACAATGCATTGGGGGGTTAACAGGCCTCCAAATGACAGAAGCATCAACTGTAGCTTTAAGAAATGGATGCCCTCAGTGGCCTTTATTAGGCAACCACAACAGAACTGCCAATCTTCCAGTCTTGCTTTCTGTCTGTCTAAGGAGTTGTCAGTAGTGGAGAAAGAAGGAACAGTATGGGAGGGGAACACAGACAAAAGTGATAGGCCCCCGCAGGTCCTTTTAGGTTCCCCATCATGTAACTGGGTCCAGCCTGATGGCCTCCAGTGCGCAACTGGGCCAAGTCCTGCAGCTGGCACCTTGAAACTGGGCCTAGTCTGGCCTCTGGAACACAACTAGGCCCTGTGCTGTAACCATACAGTATTTTCTTAGGGAGACGCTGCCAGGCAGGAGGGAAGTAGGGAAAATCAAAGACAGGGAGGGCAATAAAGGTGGATTGGCTGGTGCCTGGAAAGGAAAAAAGGAAGCAGGGGGGGGGGCTTTAGGGGATCCCAGGAAAGGGGAAAAGGGAATAGTGGGGGAGGGGGAAATGAGATGCCCTTGCAAGTCCCTGCAGTGCCCATTTGTGCAAGTCCCTGCAGTGCCCATCCTAATTATGTGCATATGGATAGTACTATGCTTCTATACATTACCTATTTTTAAACTGGTGCTATTAAATGTATAGCTAGGCACCTCAACCTTGCTATTTACAAGGGATGTACAGTCATATATTTAATAAGAGTGATTCAAACCAAAGTATGTCCCTTGATGAAATATGAGAGAGAGGAAGGTAAATGAAGTCCTCCAGAGATCAGGCTGTCTCAGCCAGCAATGACTGAAAGTTCAGTGTAATTGTGTGTGTGTTTTTCTTAAACAATCTTTGATGACTTCCATACAGTCTCTTTGCTGTGGTTTGGGCTTCCAACTGCAGCGGATTATTTTGGCGCTCCCACACAGATTCATTTCCTGTCCATTGTGTTCCCATGGTTCCCCTGTGCTTTCTCAAACCAGTTTTGATCTGATATTACATGCTATTATACCACAAAATGCATTTGCTTTCTAGGTGGGAGGTATATTGCACTTCAAAAGTTGCCACCCACTTTGGTGGCATTTTCTCTGTCCTGTTCCCCCACAGCTGCCATTTCCTTCCTTATTCCACCAAGTAGCATTGTTAAGGGGAGTGGAATTTATTTTTTCCCCCAAATTCTTTTATTTAGAGCACCCAAGTTTGAGTTGGGCATGGGATACAAACCCAAGGGAAGGAAGTAGGTGGAAAACACATCTCTACAGAAAAATGATCTGGCCAAGTATTGCCCTGCCTGTAATCTGCCCTTTCTGGGCAAAGTGATTGAGAAAGCAGTAGCAGACCAACTCCAGATCTTCATTGTTAACTCATCTGCTCTAGACCCTTTTCAGTTTGGCTTCAGGCCAGGCTTTGGGACAGAGATGGCTCTGCTAACTTTAGCTGATGACCTCCGAGTATAGACAATGACCATGCAGTCTTGCTGAGGTGCTTGGAAGCAGAAGTAGGTATCAGAGGATGTGTGCCAAACTGGTTCAAATCATCCCTCATGGATGGTAGTAAAAGATTTCCTGTTGGAAACCAGTTATCATCCGTGTGGAAGCTAACCTGTGGAATTCCATAGGGCGCAAGTATGTCCATCATGCTTTTCACTCGCTATGTAAAACCCTTAGGACATGTTATTCATAGCTTTGGAGTTGGTTGTCATCGAAATGCAGATGATACCCAGCTCTATATATCCTTGCTGAAGTCTCTTGTGATGTGGTAGAGGTCCTAAATAACTGCCTGGCTGCCGTGACAAATTGGCTAAAACTGTTATTGCTGGAGAAGCAAGTTAATGTGGCTACAAAAACAAGCTCCCAACTCAGCCTAGCCTGTATAATGGCCCATTATCTTGATATGACTGAAACTGGCCATCTGGATCCACACCACAGTGACATACAGATTAGACTACTGTAATGCACTGTACATTGGTCTTCCCTCAAAATCAATTCAGAAACTCCAGTCAGTGCAGAACTCTGTGGCTATTACCGGGTGCTAGATGGAACATGCATGTTACTCCTGTTCTACAGTCACTCCACTGGCTGCCCATCAGTTAATGGGCTCAATTCAAAATACTGGCCATTACGTACAAAGCCCTTCATGGCCTTGGGCATTCATATTTGTGAGACTACCTCTCTCCTTATGCACCGCCATGACAGCTTCACTCATCTGAGTAAGGCCTTTGGCAGGTGCCAACCTGCAAACGGGCAAAACCAACAACTGGCTGTACGCATACCTTCTCCATTGTGGCCCCCACCTCATGGAATGGCTGGCCCGAAGAGGAGGACAGGAAGGTTCCCACTCTGCTGGTTTCCCACAAATTTTGCAAAACCAAATTATTCAAGAGAGCTTTTCTATTCAGGCAATAGAGTTGCACTGTACTAAATGAAGTTACTTAGATAAGTTATTAGGGGCAGTGGTCTATGCTACTGGGTTCAGCTTGCTGAAACTAGGAACCTACTGTATAATTTTTGTATCAGTTAGCTTACTGAAGCTAGGATCCTACTATGTAATTATGTATCATTTAATGTGTCACATTAAGACTTATGTTTATGCTTTGCTTCAGTTCTGTTCTTAGACTTCTGACTGGTTCCACAACCCTAAAGCTATTGTATAGTTTATTGAATGCCCTGTCCTGTTGATTGTATTGACCCCCATAAAATGGGGGGGGGACTTTGCAGGGGGCCAGGCTGCTGGAGCCTTCAGCCCTCAGACTGTGGTGCTGCCTTCACCTCCCCATAAGCGCCGGCCAGGCTACCCTGGGATGGTGCCCACTACTGCCTCCTCTCCCCTGCTAGGGGTCCATCTCATCCACCTCCTGTCTGTACTGTATGTTTGGGTGGCACATTGATGCCAGAGAAGGCACCATGCTAGGCGATACCAGGCATGCATCAAGACACTACAGCTCCCTCAGGGCTGCTTCCACCTGGATAGGGCAGCCTGTACAAGGAGCTCAGACCAGCACTTCAGGACCAGGCCCCTGCCCCCCATGCTATCTCTGGCTTGCACAAGTTGCAGATCCCTCTCTGATTCCTAGCCATAGGCTCCTTCCAAGGCATCATGGTGAGGTCATGGAGGTGGCCCCATTGTCAGCGTCCTGTGCTCTGCCAGCAGAAGGGCTGCACCAGTTTTTGGTTTGCACTGGTGCCTATGGGCTACACTGTGTTTTTTGTTGGAGTAACTTTCTGCCACTGATGGGGGCGTTCCCAGGCTGAAATGCCTAGGGAGCCTACTAACTCTTACCATGCCCACTGGCTTGCACACTTCCACACTGACAGAGGGGCCTACACCACTCCAATGAGTAGCTGCTGTGGGGCTGTGACAATGGCCTGGAGCAGCAGAGCAACAGCGAGGCACTGTGCCTGCAAAACCCTCATTCATGCTGGCATATCTCGAAGAGACACCAAAGTAATGACTAATTGGTTCCCTGAGCATCTCCCCCCCCCCCCCCCTTCGGATTGCACTGCTTGTTACCTTTGATTCTCAGGACTGTTTCAACTTGGTTTTTGGCACGTTAAATGGAACCAGTCAACTTTCTTGGGTTTCTCCTCATCCCATCCATCTAGCCACAAATTTCTAGAAGCATGTTTACGTCAGGATATACATATACACAAAGGATTAAGGGTAGGATCCAAATTAAATTTGCAGTTTCCATAAATTCCCTCTTCCCACTCCAGACCCCCTCACACACGTCATATCTCAGGGTCTCCTGTCCCCCAGGAGCAGTGCTTTCTGGCAATCAATGGCTGCAGTGGGAGGAAAGCCCTGTTCAGCTGTTGGAAAATTCAGTCTGGATCCAGCTCTCTACAAATCGTATATACATATAGAACTGAGACTGCCTAGTTTCATTGACCATATTCAGTCCTGCTGGGTGAGAAAATGCTAAACAGTAACGAAAATAACCTCATAAAAAGATATCTCTGAAGATGCATTCTTGATAATAATGAGTAACATTGTGTTGAATATACATTTGTTTCTTTCTATTTTAAGAATCGCAGTACTTTTTTCCAAATAATATTTTAGATAAAGCTCTGTTCATTCCTTCTCTTTATTAAAAAAAAAAGATTGAAAATGTGCAGTCGCATTTAGCATAACATTGACAAATGAGAATGTTCAGCCTTCCTCCCCAAATGGGGGGGGGGGGGGAGGGGGTGACATGCTGTATGACTGTTCTGAATCTGAAATTCCAATTCATATAAACCACTCACCTGAAATCTGAATAAAATATGAAGTATTTGGCAGCATTCATAATATTTATGTCTTTAGTTCAGCTAGAGAAATATGTTTGTAAAGACGATTGGCCAACGATGCCATGTTACACTGTCATGCCTCTGAGAAACTGTTCCCTCCTAAACCAAAAATGCTTTAGAGAATCTTGGGTGTTTTCAATTTGGATCCAACAAATACAGGTTTCCATGGTGATTAGCAAAAAAAAAAAAAAAGGTGCTAGAATTTCATTTTATGATAATTGCAACATATTTGCAGTTGAAGTGTGTCTTTCAGTCTCAACCTAAGGCTTTGAGATGATAATCACAGATAGACTGAGATCTCCCAATGACACCTTTTGTATAATGCCCAGTTTGGTTTTGTGTTAACAATTACACAGGCAGCGAAGTAATTTTTTTAACAAACACAAAAAAACAAGTGCCTTTTTCCTTTGTTCCATTATTTATGTCATAGTACACACCTGTTCTTTTCCATTTCTGAAACAACTTTTAAAACCCATCTTTCATTACAGTGCTAAAGCAGGAAGATCTTGAGCAGGCTCATAAACTGTGATTGTCGTGGTCATTTGTGTGGTGAGTAAGAATCTCCTCCAGCAGGCAGGGAAGCTTTTGCAAACTGGAAGACTGTTGTTGTTATTATTATTCAGGATGTCAGTGTGCTAAACATGACTTTCATAGTTATATGTCAGCAGGCAGACTAGTAAAAATACCTGTTGGATAGTAACACCGGTGAATTTATTTCCAAGACTGAACCGTGCCATGACTGCCAATGTATTTTGTATACTGCAGGCTCCACTGCAGATGACTTACAACGTCTTAAAGTGCTGGTTTTCCCCCTCCTTGTGCCTTCACCAGTATTTTCATGCCTTAACTCTAGGACTGTATTTTATCTCCACAAAATGACCTCCTACCCAGCATCACACCAGACTCAACTCTGCTCACCTCTTACTCCTCCGTTCCCTGACTACTCACTGTGGTCTCTGCAAGCTATCTGTTAAGCTGCCATAAAAACTGCCATTTTAAGCATAGCTTTCCCCCAAATAGGTCTATAGAAAATTTGTACCTTGTCTACACAATGTAGAATATTCCTGGGGGGTTCAGCCACAAAGATACAACAGAATTCCCCCCATGAATGCCACAGAGTGATGTTGCTTCTCCCCCCCCCCCTGCGATCCCTAGTGGCACCCACCTCGAGCAGTGGCTTTGTCATCTTGCCAGGGTTGTGGGGGGATGCTGCCTGTCAGGAGAAGATGCTTCATGCACAGGTCTCAACTAGCCACCCTTGCCCCCAGCCCCTTGATGCAGCATGCAAGGATAGCCTAGTCACTGGCCAAGTTCAGACTGGCTGTTTGGCCTGATATAGGCCCACTTTGCAAGCAGATTAAGAGAGCCCATTCACACAGCCACAGCTGCCTGGGATTGCTGTGCCACACTCACCCCATCCTGAAGCACTTTCATCCTGCTTAAAAAAGGTACCTGGTGAAACCGGCGTCAAGCCGTCTGGGTGCGCATTCATCCCGCTTCCTGGCAGTGTGGACGCAAATAAGCCACACATCAAGCGGCGCTGGTAATGTGAACCTGCTGATCCAGCTGCTGCGCCCATGCGCCCATGTGCCCATGCGCAGGTTGGCCAAATGGACCAAAGCCATGTGCCACTGTGGTGCCGCTGCCAGGGGCCACCCCACAGTGTGAATGCTCCGTTCTGCCTCCTCCCCGGTATGGTCCCGCATCAGTCTATGCAGTGTAAATGGAAAGCCCCCCCCCCCCCCCCCCCCCGAAAACTCAGCCTGGGTCTTTTTGTCCCACTTCCCTTGCGCCTCATTTTGCCAGTCTGTCCTCAGCCACTTACCCTCCCTTCCTCCAGCTGCAGCAAACACTGCACTTTCCTACCCCTTGTCTTAGGCTGATTTTACATCTGACTTTCCCGCTGGAATCATTCTAGTTCCAAAAAAACCTGCCCACACCTCTGTGTGGTGTGAAACCGTGCTGCTACTGAAATGTCCACATCTACTAATTGCCCTCCTGTGGTCAAGCTAGTATTCAACCGGCTTGATTCTGCTTTAAACAATTGCTGTTGATTAGTGCACTTAGACCCCCTGGAGTGAAATTTCACACCACTGTGAAATCAGCACAGGAAAAGACAGCAGTCAAACTACTTTAGAGGGGAGGTGTAAAATCAGCCTTAGTTGAGGGAGGTGATGCTGGAACCAACTCCTGAGTATCTCGGAGTATCCACATTTCTAGGCAGCTATGTGAAATCCGCCTATGGGAGACCATAACCATGCTATCCTTCAACTTGAGAAATGTACAGTACAATCCTACGCAAAGTTATGCACTTCTAGGTCAATGAGCTTAAAAGGGTGTGACTCTGCTTAGGATTGTACTGTGGTGGAGGACATTGCCATTAAGTCTCAGCTGATAATGACCCCATAGGGTTTTCAAGGCTAAGAGAGGTGGTTTGACATTGCCTTCCTCTGAGTAATGACCCTAGTATTCCTTGGTGGCCTCCCATCCAACTACAAACCAGGGCTGAAATTATTTAGCCTGGAGTTCAGATTTCCCGCTTCCTTTCAGACCTTTGGGAAACCAGTAGAAACCTTTCCCGAGTGAGTTTCTCTAGTTGTCTTCCTACCTCCCTCAGCAGAGAACACACTGCACAGCCTCTAAACATTCATCTTTTGCCTGTTTAGAAGACTGGCATTCTTGCAGGTGGGGGAAAGGTTTAGGACACTATCACAGTTGGAACCACATTGCTCCAGTTTTTGAACAAAACCACTGGTAGCCACAGCCTAGTAAAATCATACACAAATGAGATAATGGCTTTGTTAATCACACAATTTCAGTAGCAATAGGGATTCCTGGTGGGGTTTAAACCAATTAATTCTGGAGGTAAGGGTAGCAAGTGTGAAAGAATGAATGACTTAAATTAGGAGGTGTCCCATTTTCCTGTGCGTGAGTGTGTTAATACAGTGATGCTGATTCTCCTTATTACATTGCAAGCCAGAGGAACAAATTAATTCACTTTTAAAGAAAAGCAAAAAAAAAGAAGCAGAAATATCCTATTTGATTCATTACTTCAAGTTGTAGATCAGTACCACAAGGGGCTAAGCAAACCCTCAGCTCTGTTAGACACTAACGGGAGGAGAAAAAGACCAACACGTTGCTTTTTCTTACATGGCGCGAACCACTAAACGCTGAATTGGGGGCACGCATTTGTTTTCAGCCCACGTATTTTGGTAGATCATTTCTCTAGTATCTGGATCTTGGAGACCAATATGATGGGTCCAAATGTTTCTTCTCTTCCTTTATTTCTGTAATGCAAGTGGTGTGAGAAGCAGCTGTGCCTAAAAGGTCCTTCATTTCTAGGTCCGAGGCAGAGGAAATCTGTATCAGACCGATTTCCCACGAGGCACTGCTCCGGTGTTGTTCTTCCCTTTGCCCCGATTGTGTGCTTGAATTTCCCACTATTTGCCCCGCACTGCGTTTTGACCCACAGCTTCGCCCGAATTCCCCCGTGGCTTCAGTGATCCTCAAAAAAACAGGATCATTGAAGTTGCGGGGGAACTCGGGTGAAGCCATGGGTCAAAGTGCGGCACGGGGTAAATAGTGGGAAATTCAAGCACGCAATCGAGGCAAAGGGAAGAACAATGCTGGAGCAGTGCCTCGTGGGAAATCAGTCTCAGGGTGCGATCACACGGACGTTTATTGCGGGCCTCGCGGCTGTTCCCCATTACAACTAAAGGGGCTGACTAGACGGGCCGCATCTGTCTCCCGTCTCGAAGCCGCCGCCCCCCCCCTGCACTCGAGCCCGCTTTTCCAACCACCAGGAGAAACAAGTACCTTCCGTTTGAGCCATCGCGCTTGAAAGAGACCCGGGTTTAAATGCCCGTGTGATCGCACCCTTAGTTTCCCAATCATTGCTGAAACAAACTTGCAAGTTGCAACTGAATGTCATGTTACCTTTGCTTCTAGGCTTTGTACACATAGACAGTACTAGACCTTATTAGTTGACAGTCCTTGGAGTGATTTGACCCTCTGGCCATACCTTACTAACAGAGCAATCCTTTCTTGTGCCTGTGCGGAAGTGGCTGGCCCACCATGTAACCTTGGCAGCGCTAGTCCATATCCGAAGAGGCCAGGGACACTGCAGCAGAGCAGGGGGGAAAGTGTAGTTGGCTGCTTGTGAGGCCGCATCCATGGCAATTCTGCTGCAGCATGCCCCTACACATAGTGTTGAGGTGGGGTGGCGCAAGGGGTGGGGCACTTTGGGTCAATGGGAGCACCAGTCCTGGGGGCCGATGCCTTTGCACATCATAGCTAGGAGGTAGGGAAAGGCAGCTTGTGAGAGCCCCATCCTCCTCTCCCACCCCTTCTCCCCTGACGGAGACCCACATCAAAGACAGGCACACATCATTTATTGTTCCTGCATGTCAGTCTGCCCCATAGTGAACGCCCCCCAAACCCCACCCCTTGAACACTTTGAGACTGCCCACTGCAGTGGCTCCCCACAGCCATTGACTCAGGAAACCCCCATGATCCCCGCTTCCTCAGTGCTACTGGCACAGATGCCTCCCCCCCCCCCCCCGAGTGCCACAGGACCCCCTTCCTGGAGCAGACACACAGAAGCCTCATCCCTTCACTCATCTTATTATCAACCCCCCCCCCCCGGCTTGCAGCATTCCCCTGTCCTCCATTGCACGCTCACAACAACCCTGTGAGGTTGGTCAGGCTGAAGGTGGGCATTTGGCTCAAGGCCACCCACCTGGTTTCCATGTAACAAGTGAGGAATGGAATCTGGGTCTCCCAGGTTAGGATAATGCTTTAACCACCACGCGAAGCTGGCTCATCCACCCGGACCACCCTCTGGCCCCTCCCCTCTTTACACAGGAGCCTGCAAAGCAAGGGATCCTGTCTATGTAACTGGCACCCTGCTGTGTACAGAGGATGACTATGACCAGTGGGACCTGCACAACCCTCCCGAGTCACCCACTGCAGCTGAGAGCCCTTCCTCTGAGACTTGGCCTTGGGAACCCTGCAGGGGTAGTGGCATATGGGGTGGGAAGGAAGTGCAGCAGGGAAGAAGAAGAAGAAGAGGAAGAGGAAGTAGGAGTAGTAGTAGTTGGATTTATACCCCACCCTTCACTCAGAGTCCCTGAGCAGCTTACAATCTCCTTCCCTTCCTCTCTCCACAACAGACACCCTGTGAGGGAGGTGGGGCTGAGAGAACTGCTCTTGAGGGAATTGTAACTGATTCAAGGTCACCCAGCTGGCTGCATGTGGAGGAGAGGGGAATCAAAACGGGTTCTCCAGATTAGAGTCCGCCGCTCTTAATTACTACACCAAACTCCTGTCATGTAGCAGAAACCAAGCAGCCAACACACAGCTGTGGGATGACAGAGACTTTATTGAACTGGAATCCATGGCAAAGGGTGAGGACTCCACTGGAATCCATGGCAAGGGGTGATGACACCTTCCACTTCCACCCTGAGGACTGAGTCCCCGGCATGACATGCATCTAAGTGGGATGACATTGCTGGTGGAACTGGGAAGGGGTTGCTGGATGTGATGCTCCTCTCCACGAAAAGGGCTGGAACAGAGGACTGAGTGAAGCTGGAAAAGTGGACTGAGCAGAGTGTGTGGGGTGGATGGGTGGGACTTGCTATGCCCACAAGTCCTTCTGTTAAATCTCTACCTGCACAACAGAAAAAACGAGCCATGGCAACTGGCTGTGAGTGCCATGCCAGCCTCAGCCATGAATGTCTTGTCCTGGCAGGGTCTGCAAATGCAGCTGGGGGAAGGGTTCTCACCAGGAACCCCCTCCCCAAACCACATGTTGGAACCAGCCAACTTGCACTCACTTGTCCTGTGGTGCAGTCCTCCCGGTTTGTTAGCAATCCATCTGCCAGCAGCTGCAGCTCAAGCCTCTGCAGCTCAAGCAAGGGAATGGCTTAAAGGGACAGTTGCCAAGCTGGATCACCACATGCAGTGGAGCAGATGCCAGACACCCCCCCCCCAACATGCCCTTTGTTCTGCTGTGGGTGAGAACCAGGCAACTGACAGAGCACCCCCCCCCCCCCAAGATCTTCTGGACAACATTCCAGGGAAGTTTTACCATGACATATCAGGGCCCATGGCACTAAGCAGCCACAGCTCCGGCTGCCCCATGCATGCACTCAGTATGGGGCTTGAGTGCAGGAGATGCTGTCACAGCACCCAGTCTCTATCCAGGGGAGTGGGGGAGCAGGTTTGGAGTTCTTATGTATTGGTGTGAGGTTGCCCATGTGGGTCGAGCCTCCAAAGGCAGAGTACCTGTTAGCGTTCTGAAATGGGAGAGGTCAGCCACAGAGTACAGACTTTGCTTTCCTCCCTGGATGTCAGCGCGAAGTGCTCACCCTGTGATGCAAGGAGCCTTCTCTGTGCTTCTGCCACTACCAAAGTGCCTCATTGCTCGCTCTATGGCTGCGTGGCAGGGAGTTCCGTGACACAGTCCCAAGCCACATACTCTAACTACTGAGTTGTGTGTTGTCCTGTCGGAAGCATTTGGTGGGGATGCAATTGGGCACTGGGGAGGAGGCTTGGCCACCATGGGGATGGAAGTGATTAGGCGAACCTGTAGTCAACATCCTGAGCTCCTCCAAGCTTTAGGGGCGGCACCATAGTAGTTGGGGACACCTTGTTTTTCAAGATCTATGGTTGCCTATGGGCTACACCATGTTTTTGGTTGACGTCACTTTTCGCCTGTGGCAGGGGGCATTCCCTGATCGAAAGGCACAGGGAGCTGACTAACTCTGGGCATGCCCCCACAACCACACTGGTGCAGGGGCTTATGCCTCAGTTGCAGCAATGGGCAGCCGCCATGGCCCACTGCCATGGCCTGCAAGCAACAGTGCAGTGCTGGGGGTCTGTGCCATTGTATTTGGCACTTATGCAGGTGTATCTTGGACTTACACCAGCAAAAGGCTTCGTTGGATCCAAGAGTGCTTTCAGCCCCCCCCACCCCCATTGTTCTGTAAGTGGCTGTTGTAGTCTTATTTTGCTGATCACATGGATTCTGACATTAAGAAGGAATCAAAGGCTGTTTTCTATGCAGGTTAGGTAACAGACAAGACTAGAGAGTCCATATCATAGGCGTCAACTATGGGGCGGCTCGAGGGCTTGAGCCATCCCCAAAATTTCTTGGGGGGGGACAGAGCCCCCCCCGGGAAAACAGTGCGCCCTCCGCCGTGCCTCCCCGGGCCCTTCTTAGGGCCTCTGCCACCGTCTCTCTCTCTCCCCCCCCCCCCCGCCTGGCCACTCCGTCCCTCCCTCTGTCTGTCCAGGGGCCAGTTAAGAAAATGTCCAGCTGGCCCCTGGACAGACGGAGGGAGGGACGGAAGCAGGAGAGGTCAGGCGGGGGGGAGGTGGTGGCGGCGGTGGGAACATGGTCCTGGCAGGCATGCACGCTTTGCATGCACGCACGGAAGAGCTCCCCCCCCCCGGATTTTGAAAACTTGATGCCCCTGGTCCATATGTCCAGTACCCACTGAAGGCATTGCTGTCTTGTATTTAGGAATTAATAGAACATAGGATTAAGAGAGTATTACTCTGACTTGGTGGATCTCACTGTGATAATGGCCAAAAAAGGAAAAGAGATTTTTCCTTCATAACCACTGCCTGTTGAAGCAAGGAGATACTACCAGACCTATGGTGCAGTATTCTTTGCCATTTGGGAATAAATACAGAAAAATTAATAGCTGTCCTTCTGAATACATATTCTTGGGGTGATCTGTGGCAAAACAGTGAGCTTTTATTTATTTAATATATTATGTAGCACTTTATCTTTTTAAAAAAACCCTCAAATGAATCCATATAAAAACAGCTTCCAAATAAACTGATTAAAATCACACATTCGGGCACCAATCGCCCATCATAAAACCATATGGGGAAAGATTTAATCCAAGGCTGTTCAAAACAATCCTGCTTGGCACATTTCCTAAATGCTAAAAAGAAAACTGTAGCCCTCTCTCCATTAGGCTGCCCTTTCCACAATTATGGGGCTACCACAGCAAATGCCCTTATCCAGGCTGATGTCTTGATCTTTTTCAGGGAAAATATGACGAGCAGGCTGCAGTGGGATAAACATGGGGAAGTAGTCTTTGAATACTTAGGTCCTAAGCTGTAGAGACCTTTAAAGGTCAGAACCAGCCAATATGGCTATTTACAAAATTGAAAAAAAGTCTCTTAAAAATTTAAACAATTGAAAGAAGTCTGTCCGAATAAAAGAGCCAACTTGCTTCCTCATTCAGAAGGCCAGATCCAGGAGCATTCCCAAGCTCTTAATTGAACTTATTAGTGCCAAAGGCAACAATTCAAACCTGGAAATAAAGATTCTTCCAAGGCATCTGCCTTTCTGACCAACATCACCTTCATTCAGGGATGAAAGTGTGAAGCGTACTTGCATTTGTAATAGTAAGAAAAATCTACAGGGATAACCTTTGTGGTATGTTATATCCAAAACAAGTGGCAACCTGCAAGGTCTTGATGGAGGCAACTCATCTCCCCCTCCCCCACTATTTCCTCTTTCCCTTCCCTGAAAGCCCCCATAGCCTCTCCCCCTTTCCTGCTTCCTTCTTGGGTTGTCAGCCTGAAGATCTCTTGGAATCACAATGGATTTCCCAACTACAGAGTTCAGTTCCCCTTTGAGTTGCCAGCTCCAAGTTGGGAAATTCTTGGAGGTTTGGGGATGGAGCCATTGGAGGGCAAGGCTTGGGGAGGGAAGCAAACTCAGCAAAGTATAATGCCACAGAATCCACTCTCCAAAGCAGCCATTTCCTCTAGGGGAACTGATCTCTGTCATCTGGAGAACAGTTGTAATCACAGGTAATCTCCAGCCCTTGCCTGGACGTTGGCAAACCTACTTCCCCTGGTGGAAATGGCTACTTTGGAGGGTGGAATGAACTGCATTTTTGTAGTTCAGTTCATTTCCTGCTTCTTGACTGAACCACGAACCAATACACCGGTTTGTAAACCAGCCAGTTCATATCAAGTTGTGAGCCATTTAAAGTTTAAACCCCTGCTTCCTGCTCCCCATGGTTTTTTATGAGGAGTAGAAAGGAGGGGTTTCCAAACAGCTAAGTGGAAGGAACTGCTGCTCAGCTGCTTAGTTTAAAAGGTTCCAAGCCATTTAAACCCTGCTTTCTGCTCCCCATGAAAAGCTGCAGGGAAAAGAAAGCAGGGGTTTCCAAACAGCTGACTGGTGGTCCCTGCAGCTCAGCTGTTTGGAAAACCTTGCTTTCTGCTTTCCATGGCTTTTCATGGGGAGCATAAAATAGGGTTTAAACGGCTCAGAGCCATTTAAACCAAACAACTTCATGAACTGCCATGAACTGCATCAACATTTGTGGACGTTCGTGGTGGTTCTTCAGTTCACGAACATTGCTTCACAAAAAATGAACCAGCCAGTTTGTGATGAACTTTGGTTCATCAGCCAGTTCACACCCACCCCTAATAGAATCTACAACATTATACTCTTCTGGGGCCCCTCCCCTCCTCATCCCCTCCCCTCCCCAGGCTTTACCCCCAAATTCGTAGGGATTTCCTGGACTTGGAAATCCTATCCCCTTCCCACCCAACAGCCAACCTACTTTTTTCTGCCCCTCATGTTAAACTTCCCCTCTCCCTCCACTGGCAGCTTCTACCTCAGAAAACTGGCCCAATTTTATGGTGCCAGCCACTGCTACGCCCACTTGCATGACAGGGAACATGTAGGGTGGAACCTCACTTTCCCCCTTCCCACACTATTTCCTCTTTCCCTCCCCGGACAATCCTGATATCTCTCCCTTTTCCCGCAGGGAGAAGAAAGCCAGTTAGGTGTAGTGGTTAAGAGTGGCTGAATCAAATAAGGGAGAACTGGGTTTGATTCCCCACTCTTCCACATGCAGCCAACTGGGTGACCATGGGTCAGTCACAGTTCTTTCAGAGCTGTTCTTTCAGAGCTCTCTCAGTCCCACATAACTCACAGGGTGTGGTTTGTGGGAAGAGGAAGGGATGGAGGTTGTAAGCCACTCTGAGACTCCAAGTGAAGGGTGGGCTATAAATCCAACTCCTCCTCCTCCTCCTTCTTCCCTGCCTCATTCTCACCTTCTCAGCCATTTACCAACCTACTTTTATCTGCCTTCCATCTTCAGCTATATTTATTATTTATTTACTTCATTTAGACCCTACCTATCTCCATAGTGGCGTTCAAAGCAGCCCACTTTCTTCTCCTGTCCTCCATTTTATCTGCATAACAGCTCTGTGAGGTAAGTTAGGCTGAAAGTATGTGACTGGTCTAAAATCACCCAGAATCTTCTACAGCAAGATGGGGATCTGAACCTGGGTCTCTTGACCCTACTGTTAAGCTCTAACTGCTACACCACACTGGTTTTCATGGAGTGGCTGCTGTTAACCTGTAGCAAGCAGCCAAGCCTAATCGAAGCATGCAAGCCAGATGGTATCAAGTCACCCAGAAGTTGCTGTCAGGTCTAGGGTTGCCAGCCTCCAGGTGGGACCTAGAGATCCCCTAAAATTACAACTGGGCTCCAGACAACAGAGATCTCTCCCCCCTGGAGAAAAGGGCTGCTTTGAAGAGTAGACTGTAGCATTATAGCATTCTGAGGCCTCCCCCCTTCCCAAACCCTGACCTCCTAAGACTCCACTACAAAATATCCAAGAATTTCCCGACCTGAAGCTGGCAACCCTAGTCAGGCCTGGCCCCAAGAAATCCTCCCTCAGTGCCAAAATGGGGCTGGAAAGGGCCCTTCCCCTTCCCCCCGCCTTTTACTCACAGAAACTGAAGCCTGGAATAGTGTCATTGCCTAGCAACAGCCACTGAGGGAATCTATTGCTTAAGGGTACAGGTGCTCCATTTGTCATTTTGGGCTTTTTAAAACTCTCCATGTTTTTTTAAAAAAATATTTTTAAAGATTTTTCTGCAAACTTGAGGCCCTTTTCAGGTTAGCAGAAAGAGCTATCTTTCCTGTTCCCAGCTCCAGTCACTGGATTTAAGTATCCAAAAATTTGGCCAACTTGGCTATTAGTATATAGATAAAATAGCATAAAGCTGCAGTCTTAAATATACTTTGTAGAAAATCCCATTGAATTTACTTTCAAGTGAACATATATAGGATTAAGGTGGAAATCTTGTCACTATTTTTAGCCAATGTAAGGTAAATGATTTTTTTTTTTTTAAAAAAGAACTAGCTTCAATGTATCCAGTAAGTTCTTGTACCTTCAGTCGTGATGGTTATTATTTAAATGATCACACACTATATGCCTCTGTTAGCATCCTAGTTATAGGACAGAAAAGGAATGCAAAATGAAAGCTCCAGTATTTGTTTTTATCTGCTATTTATAGCTGGGATTAGAGACCACTGAAAAGGCCCAGGGGAATTATTATCATGTCGTAATAGCAGGTCCTGCTGGTATTTTATTGCTTAATTATTTTTTTCTCCTGTCTGATATTTAAATTGAGGGTGCTTCTTTTGAAGCTTATGTTTTAATGTTTTTTTAATGTTAAAACTTGGAAGGGGGGAGTGTCCACATTTCCATATATTTTGTCTTGTGCTATATGAATTAATGGTTATGATAATATATGCTGGGGGACAACACATAGATTTGAATATGATCCAGTAAAAAGTGGGTCACCATTACTAGCCTGATTCACTGAAAAAGCATTACTAAAATAGCAGTGGAGTGCCTTAGAAAACAAAGACATATATGCCATTGTACTATTCGAGTCCTTTCTGGAAATAAAGTTGTTAGTGTCACCATAACATATGATCAATTCTGCTTTTATACAAAAGGGTATATTTATTTATTCATTTTAATTTGTTCCCAACTGTCCTCTTCCATAGGAGACTCAGATAGAAACCCAAACATATCAGTCTTCTTTCCTCCATTTTATCACATGCACTCACAACAACTGTGTGTGTGTGTGTGTGTGTGTGTGTGTGTGTGTGTGTGTGTGTGACTGGGCCAAGGTCACCAAGCAAATTTCTATAGCAGAGTGGCAATTCAAACCTTGGTCTCTCAGATCCTAGTCCAACCAGGGGCATTCTTGGTGATTAAGAACATAAGAAGGTTCCTTCTTTCCTTCAGTCCAAATTGGGTCCTTGTGGTGCTTACAAATGACTTCCCATGGGGAACAGGCGTCTGGCATTCTGCAGCAAGCACCTGTGGCTATCATGAGGTAAATGTAATATCTACTGAAGCCCTTAGACTGGAACGTAAAAAGGGCCTGCTGGATGAGACCCGTGGTCCATATAGTCTGGTATGCTGTTTCACACAGTGACCAACCAGTTGCCCTGGAGGGCAATGCTGCCAGCAGCACTAGCATTCAAAGATTTGCTGCCTCTGGATACGGATAGAATCTCCCTTTAGTCACAATAACTACTAGAAATTGATGGATCTATTTGTTATGAATCTGTCTACCCCCCCCTTTTGTGGGTATTTGTGTATGTGTGTGTGTATGTGTGTATGTGCTTACATGCCTGGAAGCCATGGCAATTTCTGTTGACCCTTACTGGTGGCTTGAACGTTTTTCAGAAGCGGCTTGATAGCCTGCTTTTGTGTTCTGAGCCCATAGTTTATTTATTTAAAACATGTATTTCCACTTTTCCACCCAAGCAGTGTTCCCAGGGTGGCAAACATCAAAACATTTTAAACACTAAAGCATCATTTGAAATAAGATACAAATGAAATATTTAGAGAATTCAATAAAAATACCATATAGACATATAAGCACACATAACAACACTATCAGGGAGGAAGGCCAAAAAGAGTTTCTTGGGGGTATGCCAAACACAACAAAAAAGGCTTCACCAGCCAGCAAAAGATAACAATAAAGGGAGACAGATGAATCTCCCTGAGGTGGAAGTTCCAAAGTTTCAGCACCACATCAGAGAAGGCTGTTTCTCTGGTTGCCACCCATCTAAGGCTGCGGTCACATGGCCCCTTTAAATCTGGGAGGGCTCCCGGATCTAAAGGGGCCGCATTTATCTACCGCGGGTTGGGATGTTTACACATCCCAACCCCTGCGGCATTGGCGGCGGCTGCGTCGGTGGCGAGATCGGCGGCCGCGGCGGGAACGGCGGTGGCAGCTGAAATGGTGGCCATGGCTGCGGCAGCGGCGGCAGCTACCGCTGAAGAGGCGGCGTTGGTGGCGAGAAAGGCTCACGGGAATGGCAGCTGAGGCGGCCGCAGCAGCGGGAGAAGCGGCGGTGGCGGCCAAGGACTCACCATCATCATGAGTTGGGGTTTTCCCCCCCTTTTACACTTGGGCGCATGAGTGGCCATGCACCCAAGTGTAAAAATGGGGGGAAATGGTGGGGGGGGGCATCTGGACAGCCCTGCTCTCACAATGCTTGCGAGAGAGGGCTGTCCAGATACCTCAAATGCGGGTTCCTCCCGCAACACCCGGGAAAACACTTGATTTTCCCGGGATTGGAAAATGTGGGAGGAGCCCGCATTTGAGCCCGCTTCAGCACAGGAGTTGGGCCGGGCCGTGTGGTCGGCCCCTTTAAATGCAGGAGGAAATAGCCCTTCCTCCCGCATTTAAGGCCCGTGTGCCCGCAGCCTAACTTAAGATGGTGGGGGAACCAAAAGCAGGGCCTCTATAGATGACTAGATTGGAAGGGTAATTTCACACGAGATAAGGCTATTTTTCGAGTATGCTGGGCACAAGCCATATAGAGCTTTAAAGAGCCAGAACCTTGAATTGTACCTGAAAGCAAACTGGGAGTCAGTGTGAATGGAAAAGGACTGCAGTGATATGGTCCCTACACCCAACTCTAGTTACCATTCTGGCAACAGCATTCTCTACTAATTTTATCTTCTGGACAGTTTTCAAGGGCAGCACCATGTAGAGTACATTGTCGTAATCTAATCTCGATCTTACAAGAGCATGCACCACAGTGGCAAGAGCTCTGCAGCCCAAGAAGGGCCACAGCTGGCTCACCAGCAGGTGAAAGGCACCCCTGGCCACTGCTACCTCCTGTTTATCCAACTGGAGGCCTGGGACCAGCAGTATGCCCAAGCTATAAAGCTGCTCTTGTAAGGGGAGTGCAGTCCCATCCAGAACAGGAGATATTCCCATTCCCTCGTCAAATATCCCCCCCACCGAACTGGTAGCAACTCCATCTTGTTTGGATTAAGTTTCAAACTTGTTAGCCCTCATTCATCACAAAACTACCTCTGGATTGTATTTCCTTTTCTCTGTTCTGAATCTATTTCCCCATAATTTTATTGGATGATCTAAGTTCTAATATTATGGGGAAAAGAAAAAAAACCCTCTATCACGTCTCCCTCTTCTTTTACTGGACTGGAAAGTCCCACAATCCCAGCCCATTCCTCATCGAAAAGATACTCCACCCCCCTAATCATCTTGTTTGTCCTTGTACGTACTTCTTCCAATTCTGCAATGTCCTTTTTGGGATATGGCGACCAGAACTGCACACAGTACTCCAAATGAGGCCCTACTATAGCTGTGTACAGGGGTATCACAATACTGGCTGTTTTGTTTTCACTTCCTTTTGTACTAATTCCTGGCATGGAATTTCCCTTTTTCACTGCAACATACTGGATCTACATTTCCATTGAGCTTTCCACACTGCCTCCAAGAACTCTTTCAGTCTCCATCTCAGCCACTTCGGATCCCAACAACATATATTTTAAATTAGGAATTTTGTTCTAATATGAATCACTTTACACTTTACCCATGTTGAACTTAATTAGCCACGAGATTGCCCACTCACTCGGTTTATTATTTATTTATTATTTATTTATTATATTTATATCCCGCCTTGCCAGCGAATCAGCTCAAGGCGGCTAATAAGCATAAAATACCAACAAAGGTTTACAATATAAAATAACAGTTAAAATTGACGCCACATCCAACACAGAACAGATGGAGACTTCAGAGTTCTCATGGCAAACAGAAGCAGCAAGGGGTGTGACCAACAGGACCAGGGCGATGTTACCAGATCAGTTCCTTCCCCTGTGGCGGCTCCTAGTTGAAAGCTTGGCGGAAGAGCTCCATTTTACAGGCCCTGCGGAATTGCAATAGATCCCGCAGGGCCCTGATGTCATCTGGGAGCTCGATTTAGAGATCGTCCTGCAGCTCATCACAATCTGCTTTGGCTTTTGACATCTTGATTGATCTGGTATACCTGCAAACTGCTCAGTCCCAATTCTAAACCATTTATGAGCAGATTAAATAGCACTGTTCCCAATACTGACCTTTGTGGGACCCCACTGCTTACTTCCCTCCATTGTGGAAATGTTCATGTTCTTTTTCCATCAGGTTACTCAGGAGTCTTTGGTGAGGTACCTTGTCAAAAGACTTTTGAAAGTCCAAGTATAATATCTTCCAGATTGTCCTTATCCACATGCTCGTTAACCTGCTCATTAAACTCCAAGAGGTTGGTGAGGCAGGACTCCCCATTGCAGAAAGCCATGTTGATTTTCCCTCAGCAGCCTTTGTTCCTCAATGTGCTTAGTCATTCTCTTTTTTAAAATAACAGTTTCTACTAATTTACCTGCAACAAGTTAGGCTAACTGGCCTGCAATTTCCTGGATCCCCTCTGGACCCCTTTTTAAAAACTTGAGTGATTTTTTCCCCCCCTGTCATCCGGCACAGAGGGCAATTTAATCAAAAGTTATATATATTGTTAGCAGAGCAACAATTGTATATTTAAGTTCTTTACGAACACTTAGGTATAAGCCTAGATGGCTTATATAAGACCTACTGACTTACTGGTTTTCAGTTTGCCTAGTAATCCTAGAACTTCATCTCTTATCACCTCCATTTGACTCAGCTCTTCAGACACCCCTCCTTCAATCAGTGGCCCTAGCACAGGTATGTGCCCATTTTCCACAGAGAAAACAGATGCAAAGATCTTTCCCGTTTTAGTTAACCAGAGATCTTTTAATAATATCCCTTTAAGAGATTTGCAACAGTTGATAAATTGAATACATCTGTTGACACATAGTAAAGCTCTCTATTTAATGGTTTGTTAGACGCATAGGAGTGAGAATGCTATATCTGTATTTGAAAGATTTGTCTGCATTTCACTTTGGAGATTTGTGTTCTGTAGAATTGCCAAGATGTATCTTTCTCTGCCTTAAGGTCATGCTCTGATCAAGGATGGCTTAGAAAAAAGTTTGGTGAGTGTTTACAAGTCAGGAATGTGAGTGCTTTTATCCCTTTGTGTAAATCTTGGCTCTCTGTGCATCATATCATTGATTATATTTTTTACAGCATGACTTGAAGAGACGAGCGATTCTTGAAAAAAGTATTCTTTGAAATGGGCAAGAAAACTGGCTATTTGTTGAATCACGAATGGGAGTTCCCTTTAAAGAATGAAGTGTTAAAGAGCCAAGTTATTGGATTTACTTGTTTTAAGCTTATCAGCAGAATTGATAAGGGGATTTCTCTTTAAAGCGTGAGGTGTTTAAGACCTAGCACATCACACTTTACTGTTCAAGTGTATTAGTATTAAATGAGAATTTGTATTCATTATTTACATAGTGAAATATCTACATGGTGTTATAATACTGATGACTGGAAATAGTTTTGTATGTAATGATTGTATTTTTGGATGTGTAAGATTTTTGCATGTATTCTAGTAAGAGTCACATTTATTCTGAATATTTTCTACATACATGTAGCCAGATTTTGCATGGTATCCTAGATATTTGCAGCAAAATATCTTGCCATACAGTCCATTATTTAATATAGTGTATTCTACTCTCAAAGCGCACAGGAAAAACAAATAAATAATTGATGCTAAGGGAGTTTCGGAAGCCAGGGAGTCAACAGGCAAAGGTTTGTGACTTTCTTCCTCATTTGTGCCCCTTCGTTTTTCTTCTGGTTCTGGAAAATGAACATCTGGTAGTCACAAAGAAATCTGACTATAATGCTCACTGTATAAACTGTAAGCATATTTCTTTAACTTGGAAAAAAGCCTCGGAAAACTGCTAAAAAGCTTTGGGGATGGGGAATGTAATTTTATATCCATTTTATTATAAGTACGGATCCAGCATTAGTGCAATCCTACCTGGATACTCGTGCCATGTGTAATGAATTATATATATATAATTCCACAAGCATACGTTCCTTCTTCATCAACAATTTTTAAATGGGTTTGTTTGATGGAAGTGCAGATGGAGGATATACAAGCTCCTTCCAATTGAATTCCCATTACTATCCTTTTATCACATTCTCCACAGATACCGCCCACTGTTTTCTAAAAGTACGCTCTCCACAACAATCTGCCTGTATTACACTTTAAGAAATTTTCTTCATTAACCTCTCTGTAATGTTATTTCTAGCAACAACTGTCTTGATGTTTGTAATTGCTTTTTTTGCTTCCTTCCTTCACAGTGCCTGTAGAATGAAATGCCAATTTTGTAATTACTGATATGCTGAAATAATTATTTCTGCCATTCTTTACTCTTGTGTTCCTTCTCAACCCATAAGTGTCCACTTGTTAAACCCTTGAGGATTCATAAATAACTACATAATTTTAATTGTTAACCAGGACTCAGGGGAAGCACATACATAATAACCATTAGCACTGAATGGAGACACTTGAGTATTCACTTAAACCCATTGACATAAATCACTAATAATATTTTTCCTTGCACTTTTCAGGGTACAAAGTGTTTTAAACAATGCTTGTTTTGATTATTCTCACACATAGCCTACTTGTGAGGTGCGCTGGGTTGAGATACACAGACCTGCCCATGGGCACCCAATTAACTTTACAGAAGAACAGAGATCTACTCCCCACATCTGTTCACATGCTGTGCACACTACGAAAACCCTAATTTTAAAATTCTGAGCAGAACTCCCTTAGAGCTGGAGTGTATCAGGAGTATATTCATATGTACTGCTGTTTAGGATTGCACTGTTAAACAGGTACAATAGTCATTCCTGCTTTCCCTAGAAGGCCAGAAACTATGGCTGAGGACAGACTGGCAAAATGAAGCGCAAGGGAAGCGGGGCAAAAAGACCTGGGCCGAGTTGAGCTTAGTGAAGAATGATGGGAGCTTGTCCATCTCACCACTTTTCCCTTGAAGCCTATGTAGTGCTTGCACAATATCTTGCTTAAGCCTAGAGAATTTGAATCCCATATCAATTTGAGCTCTAATGGGGAGAGGTTTCTCTGGACTTAAAGATGGGTAAAATTGTATTAGATTCAGTGTTGCCCTTTGGAGCCTTTGTGCAAGGATTAGAAAATGTACCATTAGTGATGGAAAAGTGGTGTAAACAATCAGCATTGTGTGAGTATAGAATGCTAATACATCAGTATCTCTAACCCCAACAGGGCCAAATCTGTGGATCCTTAAATCCAGAGACTGGAGCCATCAATAAGCAAGACTAATCTTTCTACAAACCTCAAAAAACTCCAGGTTTGCAGAAAGATCTGCAATCTTTAAAAAAAAAAAAAAAAACATTAGGAAAGTTGAATCTCCCCAAAATAATAGAAGCCACTCATGTAACTTTAAGAAATGAATGTCCATTAAATGGCCATTTGTGGGGATTGCTAGGCACCACAGCAGTATGCCAGCCTTTAAGCCTTGGTTTCTTTCAGTAAAAGAAAGGCCCTTTCCAGACTGGTTTTGGTCTTACTGGGGGGACTCATTGGAGCCGGGCCTGGCAGAAAACACTGGCCAGTTTGATACCACATGAATTGCATGACTCACTCAGGATTGGCTGCTTGCTACTGTCCAACAGTAGCAACCCCACACAAACCAGTAGGGTATACCGGTTAGACTTTCACACTAGGATCTGGAAGACCCAGGAAGAAAGCACTACTCTGCTCTGGAAACTGACTGGGTGACTTTGGGCCAGTCACACATTTTCATCCTAACTTACCTCACAGGGTTGTTGTGAGGATAACATGGAGGAGAAGAGAATGGTGTGAGCTGTTTTGGGTCCCCATTGTGGAAAGAGGTGGGATATAAATATAAGAGGAAATGAGATGCCCCCTGGAAGTCTTTACTCAGCTGTTTTTTGGGGGATTTTTTTTTGGGGGGGGGGAATTACATTGCATAGAATAGTAGTTCAGAAAAGCTCTCCTGGACGTGGTGGAGACTGTCTACAGCTACCTGACAACAAAGCCAAGAAATGCACAACATTCTGCTGAAATAAACGGTTTGGTTTCACAGTTCCATGGTTATCATCATTAGTGAGTGCAGTAAGGATTGGAATTTAAAAGCAATTTACTTTTAGAATGCTGAATGATGAACAGGAATAGGTTAATAGGTCCCTTTGGTGAGATGCAGTCAAATTAGTATGCAAAAACTCTATACACTGCAAAGTAGAAAATGCAGTCTGATGGATGGAATGAAAGATTTAGGGTGGATCAGGAATACTGCAAACCTACATTATTAAAATTAGCACTGGGAAACCTAAGAAATGTGTCATGAGTTGGAAAACATGTACATTTTGCTTTTCATTTTTTTTAAAAATCCCAAATATAACTTGCAATTAATTTGCATCATATGTAGTGCAATCTTAAGTAGAGTCACACACCCTTCTGAGTCTATTGACTTCAGTGGACTTCCAAGGGTGTAACTCTGCTTATGATTGCACTGATGATAACGTTATGATACAGATGACAAAGGTACACCATGGATGCTGCTTCATTGGATAGCACCTTTCACCAGAACTCATTCTAGGCAGGTAGGCTGCTCCTTAATAATTCTGAAACACATCCTCATATTTATGACATGAATTTAGATAAAATGGTAAATGAAAAGATCCTTTATTCCTTTCTGATTTTTCGGGCTTCTAGATATTCATTTGTTGAAGCTTATCTTCATATTCTTGATAACTATTAATATTTTTTAAAGGACTGACCTGGATAGTTCAGGCTAGGCCGATCTCATCAGCTCTCAGAAACTAAGTGGGGTTTAGTCCTGGTTAGTACTTTGATGGGAAACCACTAAGAAAATCCAGGGTTTGCTGCACAGAGGCAGGCAATGGAAAACCACCTCTGTTTGTCTCTTGCCTTGAAAACCCCATAGGGTTGCCATAAGTCGACTGTGACTTAATAGCACTTTCCACCAAGATGGGGTATTTTAAAAGGAGCCTGACAGCTAAATGTGAGAGTTTAGGGCATATATGCAACCCACTTGCATTACTGGATGTGTCTGTTTCATAAATTGTAGCTGATATTATTGATCCAATTATTTTGTTCTATTTGTTCCTCAAAAGTTTGTCATCCCTTCTGTTTCTTCCCATTTTAATCTGAGACTCAAGTTTTTAAAAATGCATTTCTATACATAATCAGATAAACTGAGTAAGATCCTTTGATCATCCCCAGTTCCTATGCTTCTACTTGTGAATACAGATGAACATTTGCCAAGCACACCTGTTGAAGCAGCCTTATACTGAATCAGACCATTGGTCCATCAAGGTCAGTATTGTCTACTCAGACTGGCAGTGGCTGTCCAGGGTCTCAGGCAGAGTTATTTCACATCATCTACTGTCTGGTCCTTTTAAGTGAAGATGCCTGGGATTGAACCTAGGACCTTCTGCGTGCCAAGCAAATGCTCTACCACTGAACCACACCCTGTTGCCCTGCAATGCGCTTATCACGCTGTTATGGACTTATAATCCATAAGTGTTAAAATGGACTGTGCAAGTAGTGTGCAAAAAGGGACTGAACTGTGGGGTAACCAAATGTGATGCCGGCTGCAGACACACACCAGCAGGGGAAAAACCCTTCTCCTGAGATGATGTGCCAGTGGTTCCTGAGGTTACCTGCCTTCTTACCCATAGTGAGATGGACCAACTCCCTAGCCATGTGAAGCACCCTGAAGCCAACTACTGTTGCTGTTTAAACAGATGGCATGCCAAGGCACAAAGGACCAGAAACCTGGATGCTAAACTTCATGAGTTACACCTTCCTTGTCTCGCAGGCAGCCTTCCCCCCCCCCCCCCAGCCTCGCCAACAAAGGACTTTACATTCATAAGTTAATGAAAGAATTGACATGTACCAGCTCTGCTGGTACCCTGGAGCCACGGACAGACTATACATGACAATGACTCTGGCTGCATGAGTCATCCTCCACCCAGGTGCCTCTGCCTCCAGAGCAACTAGAATTCAATATTGCCCAATTTCTTAGCCCCATCCCCCAGAAACTAGTTTCAGGTAGCATGTTTGGGGGATGGACTAGAAAGGGGGACATGCCAGGGGATGTGGCCAGTATGGCCCACCCCCAAAGCCCCCCAATAAAAGAAGATACCTGGCCATATGCTCTCTCTCCTTACCTCTAGACTTACCCTACCCTCACAACTTTTGGTTAGTGCTGCCAGAGTCTCCACGTGTCCTGCTGGTTCAGGACATGATCCCTAGTTCCCTATAGTCTCTCCCTTATTTTTTTTTTTCCTGTGGATCGCTTCATCATGCTGAGGACAGGTAAATGTTACCCCTCAATGAAACATCCTGCTAATGCAAAGGTCGCTGTCCCTTTCTTTCTAATTTTCCTAGAACTGTGTAATTGTGAGTGTGTTTGAGTTATTGTATGCTTGTGGAGAATCATCAGTAAAGAAGCTCGCTGTTACCAGGGTGAGGGCATTCTCAGTGGTGGCTCCACGCTGGTGGAATGAGCTCCCGGAAGAGATCAGGGCCCTGTGGGACCTACTGCAGTTCTGCAGGGCCTACAAAACGGAGCTCTTCCACCAGGCTTTTGATTAGGAGCCACCCCCACTGTACCATCACCAAACTGCGGCCCAGATGGTCGGCCCGACAGCAGAAATCTGTGAAATTTCAGGCCATCTTTGAAATAAGAACATCTACAGCACTATTATTAGTAGTATGTTTGAATTTTATGATGTTTTATTGGTTTTAAACTGTTACTAACTATTTATGTACTTTGTAATGGTGTTTTAAGCATGTGAGCCACCCTGAACCTGCTTCGCGGAGAGGGTGGGGTACAAATACAACAATCAATCAATTAATTAATTAATTAATATACCATTTCATTCTGAAGTTGGTCTCTGCATCTATTTTTGGTGCTTCTGTAAGAAGCGGGACCCCTGTATACATAGGTGATTGATCCCATATTTGCCTCTTGCCTTTTTATAATAGCTTAATTCCCCAATATTATTAATAACTCAAGGTAATCTGGCTAACAACCCCCTCCCCTAACATCACACTGTGTAATAGGAATGTGCAGTCAGAAATTTACTAACTGAGATCCAATTTAGCCAAGCTGTCTGTAAATTCTCTGAATCTAAGAAAATTGATTTCTAACATTCGGAAGTGCTGGAAAACTTCTGATATAGCATTCATTCAGGGACAGTCTGGTTTCATTTTCCTGGGCAGCAGGAAGTGTGGAGAGCAGTGAGGGCAGAGAATGATTCGGCAGGTATGTGCTGGGCAAATATTGTGCACCCTGTACAGTCCATCTTCTCTTCCTATAGAATGGGTATTTCTTTGTTCAGCATTTTTACTTTCTGAAAATCACTGCCCCGTCTCACTGACTTCAGACAGCTGTCAGATTCTAATTACACATGAATCTAGTTTGTGCAAGGTATTCCATTCTATAGGGTTGCACTTGGAAGGCTGGGACAAATACTTTGTTTGCACATGCTGCAAGACAGGTTGTCTTACCTTTCATAACAGCAATTCACCCACTGAGGCTCATTATCCCAAATTTTGTCTCTCAGGTGTAAATGGAACCCACCTAGGGCTGACTCCATTGAGGACAACCCTTGTTGTATTCACAGTATTTGCTTATGTTGACTAATGGAGGTCTTACAGGTCTCTCATTACTTTGAGGGTTTGCGGATCATTCAAACCTGTCAGTTTGTTTAGAGGTTCTGTTTGGTTTTGCAAATTGGCTTGTGATTCTACTCAGAGTACTGGGTTCTACAATGGTTTGGTTGGGCTTATTGTTGGTTCTTCCATGGGAGGCATTTGATCAGTGATTGCTACTTTAAGGCATGCCTTTTGCCTTGGAGGCAGGGTTTCTCCCATCCATAGGGAATAATGGAGGATAGGTGGGGGCACCATGTTCAAGGGCCTATAGAATTGGACCCCTTGCTCCAATCTACTTGTAATTTGGGTGTTATTTAAAAAATGGGCACCAGCAGCTCTGCTGCAACTTAAAAACTATCCCACCAGCCACCTGGAAAGTTTCCCCATAGGGACTAGTAGACTCAAAAAATTTCAAAACCCCAGAGAGAAAAAAAAACCCAAACCTGAATATGAATAGCATACCACTATTTGGTATTTGGAAATCTCTGGGATACCAATATTTTTGGAGTCCAATATAGTGGAATCCTACATCTACAGGTTTTGGTTTTTTTTGTTTTGCACAGCCCTAGTTGTCAAGTGCCATGCAGTGACAACAGGTCTGTGAGGGAGGTAAAGAGGGAAAGTAGGACTGCCACCAAGCTCTGTGAAAATGAGCTGAAGTGAAACGCTGCCAATTGTGCTGCAATATACTGTTCAAATAATTGAAAAGTATCCCAATGAACAGGAAGACAATAAGCTCACAGTTCACATCCAGCAAAGACATGGTGTGCCGAACTGGAGGGTGTTTCAGCATCCCTAGTTCTGCTTAGCTATTGTGGTTAATAGCTCCTCATTAAAAAAAAAATGCCTCTCTAGATTTTGTCTAAGCCCCTCACCCCACAGCAGCAAATATCACTGTGCTTTGTGCTAGTCAAAAAAGAAGACAGCTTTGCTCTGTGAGGGTTACTCAGGAGGGAGTCATGTTCATAAGGTCTAGTGTCTTTGGCTCCTTTTCATCTCCATTTCCCCTTCTTTGTGCTGCATGATGAAGTTACCACCTTCACATCCTACTAGTTTACTTGTAGTAGGAATCGGGGGTACACTGTGTGGTCCTTGGTGCCCCAGCACCCTATACATCCTTGAGCCACATCCCAACACCTTGCTGATCATTCCTCATGTATCTGGGTCTGAGGCTTAAACAAAGGCACAATGGGGCCAGATTAAACAGCTTGTGAGCGCACTAACGAGGTAGTTGCATAGGGCTAGAGGATTACTCATTTGACCCTCAGGCTTCAGTTATCCCTTACAGGTTCTTTTGCTTTGCTGTAATTTTCAAGAGATGTTACAGAAACAATACTGGATCGAAACATATAACTATATCCTAGAAACTTTCTGAGGTGGAGGTGTTGAAATGGTGACACTGTGGGTAGACAAGACGCAACAGAAGGTCAAACTCTCTGAAATCAGACTTGTTCTGTAAAGGCTCCCGAGAATGTGTAGCTCCAGAAGACAAAGCAAAAAAAAAAAAAAAAAATCAAATCTGAGACTGGTAGGTCATTCTAAGGTTGAAAAGAGAGGTGAGATGCTGTCATTTAAAAATAGATTTCTTTAGGAAGCCTTGCAATAAAGGACCTTTGAGCTTTCTTTGAATTACAAACAGCCAATTATGGAAACCCCCTACTGGCAAACAAAAAGAGCAGTGATAAAAAAAAAAATCTGGATATTTCAAGTCACAGAGAAGATTTTACACTCAGCCCTGTAGCCTATATAAGCCTGATTTTTAAGCATATTAACAGACACATTTCCTCTGACAGAATCAGACCATGGAGATAGTGGTTAGAATACAGAGCTCCATACGGATGCAAGATTCCTGTTGCTGGGTGTGATGGACAGAGCTTATGAGTGCACAGGAGCCCCTTGCTGTTCCACAGCCAACATATGCAACACCCAAATTTTCATAACCGATAATTAGTATTACTAGTGTGCACCGCCTCTTTTGCCACATTTGAAAACCGTGAAACCCCCCACCCCCACCCCGGTGCTCTTTATATCATGTCATCTATGGCTGTTACCCAGGCATCTTGGTATTCAGTGTACATAACAGACTGAAATCTGACGTTCTTTATGCCATCATTGATTTTGAGAGCAGAGGTGAGCTTCAAAACATGCACAAGCAGTTGTTAAGCCATGTGCTTCTCAGCTGGAGCCTAGTCTTACTTTAAGGAGCAATGTGTTTCCCAGAGGAAAGAGCGGATGCTAGGCACAATGTTGTTTGCAAGTGAATACCTGTTAATGTCTGCCCATCTCAAAGATACACACCAGCAACTACAGCGCCCCCCGGCCTCTGTGTCAGGTTCTCCCTGCTCAATACATATATACTTCTGTGTTCTCCATATTGCAGTGGCTCAGCTCCTGTAATAGCCTTTGCCATGAGAGTGTGCCAGGAGAGAATTTCACTTTTGGCAGAAATAGTAGTAGAGTTACAAAATCCTTCTTCTGAGGCTATCCTTCCAGTGCCCCCACATTCTGAGACCAAGGAGAGGGTCTTCTCAGTCATGGCATCAAAATTCAGGAACTCTCTCCCTAGAGAGACCCACCTGTCCCCTTGTGTTGCCATTTTCTGAGTGGGTGAAAACTTTTGTTTGCTCCACCTAATGTTCCCTCAGTGATCCCTCCCTCCTGCCATATACTATTGTTTTTATGTATATTTTATGTATGTTTATGTATTTATGTTTTAATAAATATAAATATTTATTAATATTTTATAAGTACATAAATAAATATATTTATTAAAATTTATAAATGTAATTTTATATATATATATATATATATATATATATATATATATATATATATATATATATATATATATATATATATATATATATCCTATTATATAAAGCCATTTTAAGATTCCAAGGGGCAAGATTCCATGGGGCGCCAAAATCAGTTTGCTGGAAGGACTGCCACTCAAAAGGGGGTCCCTGGCCACTGGCTGCATTCTCTCCCTGCTTTGCCTCAGTCCTGCCCACAGATCCACCAGCCAGCGTCTCGGCTTCAATCTGGAGGTAGCCAGCAAAGGGGAAGGACTGGGTGCTTCTTCTCCTCTGCCCATTGCCAGGTGGGTCTAACTGTCCAAACGGAACAAAGAGAAGGGGGGAAGGGAATCCAGGTGCTTCTGCCTGACAGAGAGACCAGAGCGCCTTCCCTCTGACAGGCAGAACTGCCAGGGATCCATTCTCTGCCTTCCCTTCCCATTGCCTCCAAACGGAGCAAAGGGGGGGGGAGAGAAAGGGAATCCTTTCCTTTGCCTCCAAACGGAGCAAGGAGAGGGGGGGGGAAGAGAAAGGGAATCCAGGCAGGTTGATGCTTGGCTGGGAAGGAGATAGGGTGGCCAACTCCAGGTTGGGGAATTCCTGGAGATTTGAGGGGTGAATCCTGGAGAGGGTGGGGTTTTAGGAGGGGTGGGACCTCAGACAGGTACAATGCCATAGACTCCACCCTCCAAACCAGGCATTTCTTCCTGGGGAACCATTGTTGCCAATCTCCAGGTGAGGGCTGGAGATCACTCAGAATTAAAACAGCAGAGATAGTTCCCCCTTCAGAAAACAATGGACTTTGTGTCATTATACTCTGCTGAGGTCGCCACAGCAAATTGATGCTGCTCAGCATTCTGTATGTTGAAGTGCATGTGATGGGCTTGAAAAAAAATGTCCCACTCCTTCAGTTTGTACTGCAGGGATTCTCTGGTTTGACTTCAGTCCCCTTTTACTTGCATTGCTACATTGGCACTGGCTTCTGCTGGGCACTAGTACATTGCATTGTTTCTGCTGGGTTTGCACCCCCCATGCCTGGAGAGTGATTTTGTGCTTCACATCAGTCCTGTTGAGCTGGCATTGCCACAATGGCACTAGATTCAGCTGGGCACTAGTACATTGCACTGGTTCTGCTGGACTTGCAAACACCCCCCCCCCACTTGGAGTGTGATTCTGTTCTAGACATCAGTCCTGTTGAGCTGGCATTGCCACAATGGCACTGGATTCTGCTGGACAATCTTCGATTGCACTAGTACTGCTGGGCACTCTGTACATTGTAATGGTTCTGTTGAGCTACAAAAATGCCCCCCCCTTCAGTTTCTACTGCAGAGATGTTCTGGTTTGACCTTAGTCCTGTTGGGTTTGCACTGCCACAGTGGCATTGGTTCTGCTGGGCACATTGCACTAGTTCTGCTTGGCTTGCAAAAATGGCCCCCACCTTCAGTTTCTACTGCAGAGATTCTTGGGGACTTTGGTTATATACTACTGGGCTTCTATTGCCCTTGTTGCTTTTTTTTTTTTTGCTGTGTCCCCCCTTCATTGGGAAAAATGAGGGATGGGGCACCTTCTTTGAGGGGCCACAACTCAGACCTCATAAATCCAATTCCCACCAACCTTGGAGGACAGCTAGAGGAGAGTCAGCTGGAGAACCCTTGTAAGTTTGGTGTCTCTAGCACTCCAGGGGCTGTTCTACCACATAATGAACCTCACAAACTGAACCAGTTCATTTAGCCCCTAAAAGTTCATGATGGTTCGTGGTTTGTGAACTGTCCACACCACAAACTATGAACCAAATCACATCTTCCTGGTCTGTGCCCATCCTTATTAGTGGATGAAATATTGGAATGCTCCCCATGGGGAAAAAATCCCAGTGAGTAAAAGAAAAATTTCCTAGCAGAAAAGGAAGAAATGTTCTCTTTTGACATTCCCTATTGGGCTAGGGTTTTTTTTTAATTTGCAGGGGTTTTTAACCATAGGAGAATATTAATATATATGCCTGTTATGCAGTCTGATGTGGTTCAGTGCTATCACCATAGAACTCTTCCAACTTATTCCTGCCACATTTTCCTGCATATGTAGACCAGGAAATCTTTGCTTTGCCAGCCAAACATAATTGCAGCAAGGCATTCTGCAGGTGCAGAACAGAAACTGCCTTTCCCTTTTTGCTTGCTATGATATGGTTTTAAGAAATAAATGTGATTTCCCACAGAATCCTGAGTGTGCAGTGCAGATTAGCATACTGAGTAAACACATGGTTCCAAACATTTCTCTTAGCACATTCTAGACTGATGTGTTCTGAATAACGTATGTGTTGAACTGGATCTGCAGGTTCAAATTTGAAGTGTGCCACCTTGAAATACTGTTTCTACCATGATGAAATTCTGTGATACTTTTTAAATTCTGTATATGCTACTGAATTTGTCTCCAGGGAGACCAACAGGCATCCACAGCTTTGTTACATTTCAGTGCAATAATATTTATTTACGCATAAGAAAGACCCCATAACTGTAAACAAGGATCTGAGAAAGACTAAACTAAGTAGATGATTATTTTATTATTTTTTAATAATTGTGTATTCGGTAATGGCATTTTATGTGCCAGACTAATCAGGGATGCTGAGGACTTTGACATAACCATGATTGCCCCCAAAGTTATTTGACTTACATACAAGGTGAGCTCTTGATCCAACTGCTTCATTTTTTCTGTCAGAATGCATCTTAAGCACTGCACTGTGAACAGCCTTGTCCACTAGCCTTGGTGATAAGTGGTGAAAAAATGTAGCTTGGACAATCTGTGAACCAATTAATATCTCCATCACATACTACAGAGTGTGGAGGTTGGATGTGGGTTCTCAGCCTGTGCCAGATATAACACAATCACCCTTGAGTTCTGGCTTCTCCTCAGTTCCTAAGTGTGAAATCCCTGATGAGGATCAGGACTTCAGTGTGCCATTTCCCCAGCCTGAAGCAGTCCCAGGCAGGTACCATTGGGAGAATCCCCCATATATCTCAGGGAACATGCGGGTTTTCCAAGTAGCATCCCCCCTTGGACTGTATCAGGTTGGGGAAATAATACTCTGTACTAATTCTGCAAACATGTACTCAGTTCTATAGACAGAGAGGACCCATGCTGAATGTTTTGCTTGATAGTGAGAAATTTGGGGGTGTTTATGGGGTGTGTGATGAAATGTATTTTTTTCCCTGGGAGGCTGGCAAGGAGCAAAGCCTCCACCTTGCACTTTAACAGTTCCCCCCCTCTGGGCAGGTGTGGAAGTCAGTTTGCTTGTACCTCAGCCCACCTTCATACAAATGCTAATGGGTCTAGACAAAAGAGATGGTCAAGCTTCCCCCTTCCCCCTTCTTCAGGCTGGGAACAGAAAGTTGGGGGTATCAGATTCTAGAAAGGCTTGAGGAAGGAACTTTTTGGAGATGACAGGAAAGGCTTCCTTGACCTGGGCTGACCAGGGTCAAGGGGGTGAAGTACCAGAGATGATAAAATACAATGGCAAGAGGAAGGCAGTTTTTTCCCCCTCAGATGCAGAGGACATGATAGCACATAGATCTCTCCTGTGGGAAGGCAGCCATGTTTGACCCTGTGCTCACCCAGAGAGCTGCAGACAGCTGCAAGGTAATAAGAACTCTTTAGATATTTATCTATATATCTAATTCCCAAGTGCCCCCCCGCGTGCAGAAACTTAAATCCGTGCGGGGGGCACTTGGGGGGCGGGGAGGGGGTTCTGCAGATGGGGGTGATCCCCCCCGTTTGCAGAAAAATCAAAAAAGTTAAAAAAAGTTTTCGGGGGATACTGAAATCCCCCGAAAAGTAAAAAAGCGTTCCCTGTGCATGCGCAGGGAATGAGCTTACCTTGGCTGCGGTGGGCGGGCGGAGACAGCGGGCCGGGCCGGCGGCCAATGGCGGACATGGCTGGCGAGACCATGGGGAGGGAGAAGGAGAAGCAGCAGACTCGGCGAGCGCCACCGAGGCCCGCTGTAAAACGGAGGGGGGAGAGAAGCCTGGAGGGGAGCGGTGGGCCCAGCAAGCACGCCGAGGCCCGCTGCAGTCCGTGGGGGGGAGTGCTGGCAAGGCCCGGAGCTACCGGGCCTCGCAGGGCCTGGAGGGGGGAGAAGAAGACCTGGAGGGGGCAGGAGCAGAGAGAAGCGGCGAGGCCTCGCTGGTGGGCAGGAGGGGGGAAGAGGAGCTGCAGGGGGCAGGGGGGGAAGAGTGACGAGGAAGAGCAGCTGCCAGAACTCACCAAGGCCAGCTGGGGGTGGGAGGGGGGAGAGCTGGGGTAAGGTCGGGGAGGCGGCGCGGCAAGGCTGGAAGAACTGGAAGAGAGGGGGGAGGCAGTGCGGCAAGGCTGGAAGCCCGCCATGCCGCTGTGCAAGACTGGGGAGGGGGAAGGAAACGCAAACGGGCTGAGGGGGAGGGAGAGGGTGGGGGGGAAGAAATGTTGAGCCCAAGTTGCTTAGCACTCGGCCCGAACGAGAATGGGTGGGGGGAAGAGAAGAAACACCCGGCTGAGTGGCTGTCAGCCACTTCGCCGAGCGAGAGTAGGCAGGGAGAGAGTGAGAGGCTCTGGACAGGATGGCTGTTGGCTTCTCTCCCCCCCCCCCCGTGAGTATCGCAGGTCCCGTCTCTTGTAACATCCTAAGCTTAAAGAGCTTGTCCTATTGTAACATCTGATAGGGCATGTATAATGAGAGGAACAGAGGATTGCATTTTTACCCATTTCTTTTCTATCCCTTGCTCAAATCTGGTGCTGTGCTAAAAGTATTCTTGTAAACATTTTCTTTTTAATAAATACTCTATGGTTGCAGTCACATGCATGTGATAAGGGGGGGAAGAGAGGCTATTTCCTCCAGTGGAAGTTGACCCGCAGTTGTGTGATCACACAGTCTTTTGAAGTTGCAGGCACAGCCCACCACCACATGATCAGATGCAACCATAGGTGAGTCTGGGGTTGGGTTTTTTTTTTGCAGTTTGTCTCTGATGCACTTAAATGAGGGATCGATGACTTGCACCTCAGTCCTGAGGGCTCCCTATGGAGTGTGTGATGATGTGCACAGTGAGAAGGACAAAAAACAACAGCACAGAGTCAGGATGGCCTCATCAGACTATCCCGACACCATGAGAGCATGCTGGAGTGATCCGATGCAAAAAAGTCCATTTGTGGTCTGTAGCAACCTGTTTGCTACTGGACTTTCTGAGGTGTCTTTTAAATCTGCTTGTGCGGTGGAGCAAAATGGGTTGCTGACAGCTGTGGGGCGCTTCGCAGATGTTGTGTGATCACGCTCCTTTAATCTGCCCAGCATTCACACCTATGTTGGGGCTAGTTGTGCATGTGAACACAACCTCTAACTTTGGATGCTGGTAGTAGTTCTCTGTACCACATAGATCTCCCCTTTCTGACATGCTATTTTAAAAGGGGAGCCAGGGAGAGAGGAAGGCAGTTGGTAAGTGGCTCTTCCTCTAAGTGTGCACAAGGCAGTAAACTGTCCCTGTGGTGACCAGGTGCTGGGCAGCAGAAGACATAGAGGCAAGGCCTCTGAACTGGGAAGGGAAGCTGGGAGTCCTGATCCTCCAGTAGGAAATCCCAACAACTATCAGGTGGTGGTGGTGAGCTACCTGAGAGTGGAAGAAAAGCCCCTCCAGGGAGCAGGGAACCCCCAGGAGGGCAGGGCAGAATAGGGCCTCCAGGTCAGAGCAGGCCTGTTCCACCACAGGGGGTCTTGATGCTGACTTCTGATAGGCTTCTTAATTAGTTAAAATTGTATCCTCCAATGTAGGCAGGGCCTTCACATGGGTTGGTAGTGTCTGGATCCTGGGGCTCCATTTCAGTGGCACAACTTTATGCCAGCAAGGGATTTGAGAGAGCACTATTTTTGATCTCCCCCAAATCTGCCGTTCCTTCCCCTTATTCTAGTGTATTTATGCCAGCATAGCATTTATAATATCATAATTATGCCACTGTAGCTTCACTGCAGTGGTGAGGGATTTAGTTACAATCCTATTTTCAATCAGGCCGTGCAGCAAGGATAGGATTGTGTGGCATATTTTGTAAGCGTAGCAGTACTTAGTTGGTAAAAGCTCCATATAGCTAGTACATTTTCTTTTTCCACTGTGGTCATGCATAAAAGAAAATACTTGAATTGAAAGGATTTATTTTTAAAAGATCTTTTTAGAGTTTAAGTGTTCATACAAATCACTGGGTTAATTATACATTCAAAATTATACATATAATCATTTTAGCAGCAGAATAATCAACATTAATAACTTGAAAAATAGCTTGTAAAGGCGTTGTTTTTTTTTTTGCACCAACATGTGAAGTAATGACAGATGAACATTCCTTGTGTCATTCTGGTGTTGAGCGACAGCCACAGTCAGTGGTAATTTTACCTATGTGTGAAAAAATTATATGAAAGACCGGAAAAAATTCTATGAAAGACCTGATGTGTTTTTAAGAAGTGTAATAAATTGAGGTATTTGTTAATTTCTAATTTAGTGGAGAGTTACATTGCAGGGACACATTATAAATAACAAGCACCCCTGCACATATGTATTGGGCCTGGGGGAGAAAGGAACCAGTGGCAGCCAGCACAATGACTGTTGCATGCGCTGTGAGGCAGGCGCTGTAGGTTCATCTGTTGCCCTGCAAGGCGCTTATCGCATTCTTATGGACCTGTGGTCTATAAGGGATAAAAATGGACTGTGCCAGCAATGGTGCAAAAGGGACTAGACTGTGTTGTGACCAAACGTGGTGCCAGATGCAGACACATACCTGCTGAGGAAAACCTTCCTCCTGGCTTGGTATGCCACTGGTTCTTAAGTTCGCCTGTTCTAAAATGGATTCCTAGCCACATGGAAAGCCCAGTCACCATGAGTGAGAACTTCTCTACAATGCAGGCAATCCCCCTTCCCCCGAAACCATCTCTGCAAGGAAGGCACAAAAGCCGCTTTTCCCGCCTTTGGCTAACAAAGGACTTCATCTTGATAATGCAATCAAGGAACTGGTTCTACTCGCTCTGGAACCTAGGAACAATAATGTTGGCCGAGTGAGTCACCATCCCTCCAGGTGTCTCTGTCACAGACGCTATTAGAATGCAATATTGCCCAAACTCTAGGCCCCCTCCCCTAGAAACCAGTTTCAGGTAACTGACTTTGGGGATGGATTAGAAGGGGGATGTGCCAGGAGGAGGTAGCCAGTTGGCCCACCCCCAAAGCCCCCTTATAAAAGGAGCCACCATATCCTTTGGCTCTCTCTCTCTCTCCTGACCTCTATACCTACCCTATCCTCACGACTCTTGGTTAGTTCTGCCAGAGTCTCCAAGTGTTCTGCTGGTTCAGTACACAACCCTTAATTCCCTTTTTAGTCCCTTCTATTCTTCCAGTTGGAGTGCGTCATCACGCCAAATATTGCCCCTCAACGAGTATCCTGCTAATGTGAATGTTGCTATCCCTTTCTGCCTTATTTCCTAGAACTGTATAAGTGTGATTGTGATTGTGTATTGTTTGCTTGTGAAGACTTACCCAGTAAAGATACCATTTCATTCTGAAGTTGGTCTCTGTTCTATTTCTGGTGCTTCTGGAAGAAGCAGGACCCCTGTATACAAAGGTGTTTGCTCCCTTATTGCCATTTTATAATACTTCAAATTCCCCAATATTATTAATACATCATGGCAATCTAGCTAACAGATCCCCTCATATTGCATCTCACTCCACTCTCATATGAACAGCTGATTGTCAGATAGTAAAACTGGTTGGTGCTGATTATGATTGCACACCAATGTAGTTGTACAGGTAATCCAACAAGGTGAAATTGGTACACCTGTGAAGTTAGGAAATGGCAACTTCTGCTTCTATTATACAAGGTTGCTTGGTCAAGTGGTACCATTTGTATGGAACAATACTTTGGAGTATGTTGTATGCATCAAAATGTTACAGAAATAGGTTAGCTGCCTTACTAAAATGATTTTTTGTGGTAGGTCATTCTATGAATGATATGCTACATATATGTACAGTTTTTTCCCTCTAAAAGAAACAGGCAGTTGTGCATGATATCATGTCTTTTAACCCCACCATCACAAGCAGTTTACTGCCACTAACAATGTAATCAAAAAGTTAGTGACATTTTTTCTAAGTCCATTGAAATTAACAGGCTTACAAGGGTGTAACTCTGTTTAGGATTGAAGTGTAAATTTGTAGCTGATCATCTTTTCTCACCCAGTTCAGATTATAATTTTTCTCCAATATAGGCCTTGAACACATGAGCTGTCTTACACTGAATCAGACCATTGGTCCATCAAAGTCAGTATTGTCGACTCAGACTGGCAGTGACTCTCCAGGGTCTCAGTCTTTCACATCACTTACTGTCTGTTCTTTCACTGGAGATGCTGGCGATTAAACTTGAGACCTTCTGCATGCCAAGTAGATGTTCCACCACTGAGCCACTGCCTGTTCCCTGAACATATTACAAATCAAATTTATTTCTCTGAGGAATTTTCTCCAAGCTTAGAATATGCAATGAGATTTCATGCACACATGGTTAGTATTCACAACTTCAACATCTGGTGCATCGAGGAAAAATTCACACAAAACAACATTTTGAAGAACACGCAGGTAATACTCTATCTTGGCTACAATACTATCAACTAAAAAGCTTAATAGAAACACTAGCATCTACAACAATGTTTAAAAGACAGATGACCCCTTTTGAAGTGTTAATTGACAAAGATCCAGATTCAGCTACTGGTCTTCTTTCAAAAATTCATAAAATCCTCTTAGACCAAGACTGCTCTTTCAAATCTAAGGCTGAAGACAGACTGGCAATCTGAAGCGGAGGCAAAGCAGAGGGAACTGGAGTGGGGGAAAAAACCCACGGAGCTGGCCGTTCACACTGGCCAGAGCAATACGGATCAGCGGCGATACGGATCAGACTGCCACGGAGCGTTCAGACTGCCGCATAGCCAGCGCGCGCGGCTTGCGCGCGCCGCTGCACTTTTTTTTGTTTTCCTTTGATGTTTTTTGCATGTGCGCAAAACTTTTTGCCAGTGCGTTCACACTTCCTCCGGATGCCTCCCGCTTCTTCCAGTTCACACTGTTTGAAAGCGGGAGGCATGCGGAGGAAGGCCCCTGAACACCGGGAAAAACCGGTGTCCGGGTAAAGCGGAAGGAAAGCGACTGGGAGACGGGTAAGTACGCAACGGAGCCGACGGACAGATGCGCATGTCTGAACGTGCTCCTTTCCTCCGTTTGCGAAGCGTGCCTGCCCCGCTTTAGATTGCCAGTCTGTCCTCAGCCTAAGTTTCAAAAAGCTTGGGAAAAAGATCTCCAGAGAGAACTCTCCGAGGCCCAATGGCTCTTATGCTGGAACACCTCAAGAAGAATTAGTAAAATCTTCAGCATTCAGATACAGTGGTTCAAAACTATTACAAGTTGTTATTATACCCCAGACTGTTTGCATCGAATTAATACCAAACATAGTAATTTATGCTGGAAGCATTGTGGTCAGGTGGGAAGTTATATACATAGTTGGTGGGGATGTCCATTGATCAACAATTTTTGGAGCTCAGTCATAACAGAAATTTTATCAACAACCTCTCAATCCATTCCTCTTATCACCAGAAGTGGCACTGCTTCAGATATACGATCCACCACAAAGTCAACACAGACTAACTGACCTGACATTATTTCTTTTGGCTGCAGCACGGTTAACAATTGCAAGGTCATGGAAACCGGCTTCTCCTCCCACGCGGACCATGTGGAGAAATAAAGTTTGGGACCAATTTATCTTGTGTAAAATCACAGACTCAATACATACTCAACAATTTGGCAACATACAAACGTACTCCAAGTTTGTAACTACGTGGTTCCCATGGCTGCAGTACATGTCGGAAAAAGAATTACTTCCTGAAAACACGACATACACATCACTACTTCATTTTTGATTCTTTCTTCTATAAACTAACTCACTAATCCTTAATAACCAGACTCAGAACCAACAATTCACAGTACTTATGAAATTTTAGTTGATAGACTTTGAAGATGCGCACTTATAGTAATCTTTCTTCATAGGTTACATCTTTGATAGTTAGTCCTTTTAAAATTTGTGTGTTATTAGCTATTCAGCAAACTTTTCAAACCTTTGTATGTTATATTTGATGTTATTTATTTGCTATTGTTCAATAAAAAAATATCTTTTTTAAAAAAAAGTTGACCAGGTGACTGTGTAGATGCTTGCTCAAAAGTATTTTCGATGGGAGAAAACAGTCAAGCTTTAAATCAAGTTGGGGGGGGTGGATTGGGTAACCAACTCACCTCCTACTGCCAGCTACCAAAGTTTCCATTTGGAGCCACATAAATTTGAAGTTCAGCAACATACTAATTTGAATGCAAGTTCAAGTTCAAGTATTAATCAAAGCTCAGAGAAAAGACCCAGGAATTTCCCAGACCTTGGTCAGCCAAGCTCAGAGGACTCACAGGTCCCTGGATTGGCTAGTAGCTTGGGGATAATTCTGGAGGATAGATGAAAAGTAAGGCAAGCTATTCACCAAGAATCTTCCAAGAGGGCTCCTAAATACTGGAGTGCTACCTAAATAGACTTTGCATTTATAGCTCTTGATGCAGAGCATCCTCTTGTGTGTCAAGTACACACATGCGTATTCCAGGGAAAATTTATATTAAGGGACCACTGTCTGGTGTATACCAGGGTCCCAAATTTGGGTAGCACTTTGATATGGGAATGGGGAGGTTTCCAGAAATAACAGGTGGAGAATAGAATCAGAAGTCAAATCTTTATTCGAAAAATTAGCAAATAGGAAAGCAAGAGGCACACAGAGTATTGTATGCTCATTCAAACACACACACACAGACACACACAGAGGTAATCCTATGAACCAAACATCTAAATGATATAATCACAATATAAAAGAAAGGGCAAATAAAAGTATACAAGCCTGTTCTGAAGAGGGTGGAAGTCCTGGAGAGTCCAATGAAAGAAAGCAGAAAGACACACAGCAGTACTGTGTGCCAGGAGGTCACAAGCAAGGATAGAATACAAGGAAAGCAGGACAGAGATTGAGACCAGCTTGAAATCTCTGAGGATCCTGTATGGTCACAGGAACAGAAGGTGGAAGATCCAAAAAAATGCTGCAAAGTGTCAGGGGGATTGGGATTATATTTATACAGGGGGAAAAAAGCTAAAAGTGAGACATCAGAGGCACTCCAAGGCCAAGACTCTATTGGAGCCAAAAAGTTTGATTTTATTAGTCAATTTGGATTCTAACTGCAAAATCAAAATAGGAAAAGTGATGCATATAAAAAGGGGTGCGTGACTGAATGTTCTTGTGGGTCTGAGGGTGAACAAAAAGGCTGAGAGTGATAGATAGCTGTGTCCAGGGGAAACAATGGGCTTATTATAAGGATAACTAGTCAGCTAGATCCTTCTGTGCATTATGGCTTGTTATGAGACAATAACTGAGAGATTCCTGGAATTTTAGGTGGCGAAGTGACTGATTTAATTGCTGGAAATTAGACCAAATTAGGCTGATTCCTTTTGGCATGTTGGAAGTGCATTTGAGCTGTGTGGAATTTTAGTGGAACCCTAATTTTACTGCATGCCATGACATGAAACTTGGGAGGGGCATGATGTAGGAAACAAACACAGAGTTGAATCTGGAGGGTCCCTTAACAGGCTTTCTCTATAGCACAGGAGGGGGGGCTGCCTATTATCTCTGACACAATATGTTTCAATGGAAGCTGGTCACACATTCAGCTGCAGGTCATCAAGTGGTGAGACATGAGGGGGAATTTCACACAGCCAATATGTTCAATTTCAGGAACTCTTCAGTAATGGTTTCTGTCTGACGTTTCACAGAGAACCGTATTAGACATTGTGGGTATTTCAGAAACTTGGTGGGATGAGGAAAATCAGTGGGATACGGTGATTCCTGGTTATAAATTATATCGGAAGGATAGGGGGGAGAAACTTGGAGATGGGGTGGCTCTTTATGTCAGAGAGGGTATACAGTCCAGTAAGACTGAGAGGGTAGGAGAACTGGATTCACTTCTGGAAATGCTGTGAGTTGAATTAGTGGGCCCAAAAGGAAGCTTAACATTGGGAGTTTGTTATCGCCCACCAAATCAAAAGATAGAGGAAGATTATAAAATGATGAATAAATTCAAGATAGTGGCTAGATGAAATAACTGTGTTGTAATAGGTGACTTTAACTACCCACACATTGATTGGGTCAATATGTGTTCAAATCGGGAAAAAAGAGATTGAGTTTCTAGACACTCTCAATGACTGTGCTATGGAGCAGATAGTTACAGAACCGACCAGGGGAGAGGCAATCCTAGATTTGGTTCTAAGTAATGCCCAAGACCTGGTGAGAGATGTTCCGCTTGGGAACAGTAACCATAATGTTATTGAGTTCAACATTTGTATAAATAGGGAGTTGCCCCAAAAGACTGACACAACCACTTTTAACTTTAAAAGGGGTAACTTCTCTGATATGATGGGATATGTGAGGAGAAAATTGAAAAGAAAAGTAGAAAACGGAAAGGGGGGCGTGCCTGCCGCTGAAATTCTTCTTTTTTTTTAATTTTTATTTTTGACAAATTTTTTATCTAACAACAACCAACTCATACAGGTGGTAGACAAAAATAAGCTATACATTCAATATTTTTATAAGTGATTAAGTACATTCTGTTCTTGTCACACTTTACCAAATCTCTATTAATCATGTTATTACAACTATCTTCTAAATTTATTAACCTATTACTAACCCGCCGCTGAAATTCATGGGCATAGAATGCTCTGGTCTGGTGTGGGAAGCTGGGGACAGTTTGGCTATCTGGGTGGTATATCGGCCGCGCAATGCACCATCCACTAGCCTGCCATCTCTGGTCGATGCTGTGGCTGGCTGGGCACTGGAGCATCCTTGGCTTATAGTCTTGGGTGACTTCAACGTCCATGCCAGTGATGCAGCTTCTGAGCCGGCGATGGACCTGGTGTTGGCCACGGTGGCACTAGGACTCACCCAATATATAACAGTGCCCAATATATAACAGTGCCCACGCACATATGCTTGACATGATTTTTTGCGGCGGGGGTTATGGTGGACTGGATTACTGCTTTGGCAGTACCATGGTCAGACCACCATGCCCTGAAGGCCCAACTGAGGGTGCCCCCGAGACCCTGTGTGGGTAGTGAACCTATTTTGGCTTGCCCACGGAGTCAGATGGACCCCCAGCAGCTCCTGATGGCTCTGTGGGATCCCATGCCCCCTGGTGGCTCATTGGATGAGCTGGTCGAGGACTGGCAATGCTGACTCCCGGCAGCCATCGATGACATCGCCCCCCCCCCAACGCCCTCTGCACCCTCGTTCTAAACAGGCTCCCTGGTATACCAGGGAGCTGCGGCAGATGAAACGAGGTCTTAGACGGCTAGAGAGATGGTGGTGGCGTGCTCGTGACAAAGCATCAAGAGCATCTTATAGGACGTTTATGAGATCCTATGAGGTGGCAATCAAGACTGCAAAGAGACAATTCTAGGCGGCCAAGATTTTTTCTGCAAGTTCGTGCCCAGCACAATTATTTAGAACTATTCGGTCTTTAACAGAGTTGCCGCAGGGCAAACCAAATGATAGGGAATTGGATATTGGCTGTGAGGCTTTTGCAACCCATTTTGCAGGCAAAATCTTGCTGCTTTGCCGTGACCTCCTGGCCACAACTGAGACAGTTAGCAAACTCGAGGCTCCATGCACATCTTCTAGTTCCATTCTGGATTATTTCGGTCCACTCAGTCTGGAGGAAGTCGACAGACTGCTCTCAACTGTACGCCCAACCACATGCAGCCTTGATCCATGCCCTTCGTGGCTTATAAAAGCTGGCCACGAGGGGTTGTGAGGTGCCCTTAGGGAAATTATCAACATGTCCTTCAAGGAGGGACTGTTCCCGGGGGCACTCAAGGAAGCAATGGTCCACCCTCTCCTGAAAAAACCAACACTGGACCCGGCTGAATTGGCCAACTATTGGCCGGTCTCCAACTTGCCCTTTCTGGGCAAGATCTTGGAGAGGGCGGCAGCGATTCAGTTGCAGAGCTTTCTGGATGACACTTCCACACTAGACCTGTTTCAGTCCAGCTTCCAGCCAGGTCATAGGACAGAGACAGTATTGGTCACCCTCACAGATGATCTCCGATGGCATCTGAATCGGGGCAGATCGGCGGTGCTGGTGCTGTTAGATCTGTCGGCTGCGTTCGACATGGTCAACCACCAGCTACTGATCCACCACCTCGCCAATGTGGTGGTTCAGGGGCTTGCTTTGCAATGGCTTGCCTTGTTCCTCCAAGTCTGGGGACAGAGAGTGGCACTGGGGGAGCAGACGTCCCAGAGGCATCCACTGGTATGCAAAGTGCCACAGGGGCGGTGCTATCCCCGATGTTGTTTAACATCTACATGCACCCTCTTGCCCAGATTTCCCAGAGGCATGGGCTGGGTTGTCTCCAGTATGCTGATGACACCCAGCTCTATCTGTTGTTGGGCGGCCGGTCCGGTGCCACCCCAGATGACCTGGAGCGGGCGCTTCAGGACATAGCGGGCTGGCTCAGGCTGAGCCAACTGAAATTGAATCCAGTGAAGACGGAGGTCCTGTGCCTGTGTCGGAGTGGACCAAGGGTAGGGATCCCATTGCCAGCCTTTGGGAGGTGCTGTAGGTGCCAGCACCAAGGGTTCGGAGTTTGGGAGTGCTCCTGGAAGCCTCCTTAACTATGGAGGCCCAGATAGCAGCCACTGCCAAGGCAGTCTTTTACCATCTACAGCTGATTAGGCAGTTGGTTCCCTTCCTCAAACGCAATGATCTGGTGACAGTGATCCATGCATTGGTTGCCTTGAGGTTGGACTACTGTAATGCTCTCTACATAGGGCTGCCCTTGTCTCAGCTCTGGAGGCTGCAGCGAGTGCAGAATGCCACGGCCAGGCTGCTGGTGGGTCTCTCGGTGCGAGACCACATCCAGCCTGTGCTGAGGACACTGCACTGCCTGCCTATAGTGTACCGGATCCAGTTCAAGGTGCTGGTTTTAACCTTTAAAGCCCTATATGATCAGGGGCCTGCCTACCTAAGGGACCGCCTTTCCCCATATACACCCCAGAGAGCACTGCGATCAGGTACCCAATGCCTCCTGACCCTCCCTGGCCCTAGAGAGGCCAGGTTGACAATCCCCAGGACCAGGGCCTTCTCAGTGGCAGCTCCTCACTGGTGGAATGAGCTCCTGGAGGACATCAGGGCCCTACGGGACCTTTTGCAGTTGTGCAGGGCCTGCAAAGCAGAGCTCTTCCACCAGGCCTTTAATTAGGAGCCGCCATGGGGGGGGGGGAAGGGGTCCCTGGAAAACTGGCTGAGTGAATTCTCTAGCCCAAGGCATCGACTGGTGGAAGCCTCCTGGCTGAAGTCTAGTCAGTCTGCAGCAATCAGTGTTGGAAGGACTGTACTGCTGCCATCTACTGTGATTTCTGTGCCAAGTTTATGGCAATGAATTTTACACTGAATTATGTATGTCACTGTTTTAAACTGTTTTATATTGTTGTGAGCCACCTCAAGCCAGCTGTGCTGGTCAGGTGGGATAGAAATTTAAATAAATAAATAGATAAATAAATAATAAATAAGAAAGGGTCAAAACCATTGGGGAAGCTTGGAGACCATTTAAAATTACAATCCTAGAGGCTCAGAGAAAATATATACTGCGGGTTAGGAAAGGCACAAATAGGTATAGAAAAAAGCCTGCATGGTTAATGAACTAAGTAATAGAAGCTGTAAAAAGTAAGAAGGATTCCTTTAAGCAGTGGAAAGCTAGTCTCAGTGAGGCTGATAAAAGGGAATACAGGCTGTGGCAAATAAAATGCAAATCTGTGATTGGAAGGCAAAAAGGGAATATGAGGAGCATATCGCAAAAAACATAAAGACCAACAATAAAACTTTCTTCAAATACATTAGAAGTAGGAAACCAGCCAGGGAAGCAGTGGGGCCCTTGGATGACCATGGGGTAAAAGGTGTAGTGAAGGATGATAGAGAAATGGCTGAGAAGCTAAATGCATTTTTTGCCTCTGTCTTCACTGTGGAAGATGAGAAATACCTGCCCACTCCAGAACCACTGATTTCAGGACGGGGGTTGAAAGACCTGAGTCAGATTGAGGTGACAAAAGAAGAGGTCCTACGTCTGATAGACAGCTTAAAAAGAAATAAATCACCAGGCCCAGAGGGCATACATCCGAGAGTTCTGAAAGAACTCAAATGTGAACTTGTGGATCTCTTGACAATAATATGAAATCTTTCCTTAAAATCTGCCTCCATTCCTGAGTACTGGAAGGTAGCAAATGTCACTCCTATCTTTAAAAATGGTTCCAGAGGAGATCCGGGAAATTACAGGCCTGTCAGTCTGACATCGATACCGGGTAAGTTAGTGGAAACTGTTATGAAGGAAAAAATTAGTAGGCATATTGATGAACAAAATCTATTGAGGAAGATGGGTTCTGTAAGGGAAGATCTTGTCTCACTAACCTGTTAGTGTACTTTGAGGGAGAAAACAAACATGTGGGCAAGGGGGACCCAATAAATGTTGTTTACCTTGACTTCCAGAAAGTTTTTGATAAAGTTCCTCAACAAAGGCTCCTAAGTAAGCTCAATAGTCATGGGATAAAAGGACAAGTCCTTTTGTGGATCAAAAACTGGCTAATTAAAAGGAAACAGAGAGTGAGAATAAATAGGAAACTTTCTCAGTGGAGGGAGGTAAGCAGTGGGGTACCGCAGGGATCAGTACTTGGTCCGATGCTTTTTAACTTGTTTATTAATGATTTGGAGTTGGGAGTAGGCAGTGAAGTGGCTAAATTTCCAGTTGAAATGGAGTTGTTTGGGGTGGTGAGAACCAGGGAGGATTGTGAGGCACTCCAAAGGGATCTGTCGAGGATGGGTGAGTGGGCATCAACGTGGCAAATGGGGTTTAATGTGGCCAAGTGAACATTAATATGCACATTGAACATTAAGATGCACATTGGAGCCAAAAATTCTAACTATAAATACACATTGATGGGGTCCGAACTGGCGGAGACTGACCAAGAGAGAGATCTTGGAGTTGTAGTAGATAACTCAATGAAAATGTTGAGACAATGTGTGACTGCAGTGAAAAAGGCCAATGCTATGCTGGGGGTTATTAGGAAGGGAATTGAAAACAAGTCAGCCAGTATCATAATGCCCCTGTATAAATCGATGGTGCGACCTCATTTGGAGTACTGTGTACAGTTCTGGTCGCCACACCTCAAAAAAGATATTATAGCATTGGAAAAAGTGCAGAAAAGGGCAACTAGAATGATAAAAGGGTTGGAACACTTTTCCTATGAAGAACGGTTGAAGTGTATGGGGCTCTTTAGCTTGGAGAAACGACGGCTGAGGGGTGACATGATCGAGGTTTATAAGATTATGCATGGGATAGAGCAGGTAGAGAAAGAAGTCCTTTTCTCCTTTTCTCACAATACAAGAACTCGTGGGCACTCGATGAAATTGCCGAGCAGTCGGGTTAGAACAGATAAAAGGAAATACTTCTTCACCCAAAGAGTGATTAACACGTGGAATTCACTGCCACAGGAGGTGGTGGCGGCTACAAGCCTGGACGGCTTCAAGAGGGAATTAGTTAAACAGAGCAGAAGTCCATCAGTGGCTATCAGCCACAAAATATAGATAGGAACGCTCAGTCTGGGGCAAGTGATGCTCTGTATTCTTGGTGTTTGGGGGGAAGGCAACAGTGGGAGGGCTTCCTGCCCCCACTGCTGGACCTTCTGAGGGAACCTGGTGTTTTTGGCCACTGTGTGACAGAGTGTTGGACTGGATGGGCTGTTGGCCTGATCCAACATTGGCTTTTCTTATGTTCTTATGTTCTTATTAGTACTGGTTCCCTAACGGAACATATTGGCCCTTTCACACAGAAACGTGCCTCTCCCATTGGGGAAGTGTTCCTGAGCCAGTTTACCTGGAAACCTCCTCCTAAGCAGTTTTCAGTTCTTGTACCAGTCCTGAAGCGCTACGGGGTGCTGTGTGAAATGCTCCTGAAGCGCTTCCTCTGATGATGAGTGTTTTCGTGCCTCTTTTCGCCCGCATGGGCAATCTCTGTCATTTTTTTAAAAAAGGTTTGAATTAGAGCGCTATGACGCTGTAACAGGACTACTACTGTTTTGTAGTCCTGTTACAGCATCATAGCACTCTAATTCGAACCTTTTTAAAAAAAAATGACGGAGATTGCCCGCACAGGTGAAAAGAGGCGCGAAAAGAAAGCAGTCTGAAATGACAAACCGCTTCTAAGACAGCTCCAAAACGGTAGGGGAAGGGGTGTCTGAAATGGCCATCGCTGTACTGGTTTATTCCAAACCAATTCAGTAACGTTTTTAAAGGTGTAGTGTGAAATTCCTTGAGGTGTATGCAAGTGTGAATCAGCTTCCATCTTTCCAAATAGCTGGAATCAAAATGAATAACCTTTCCAGCTAGAGGAAGAGTTTCAGAAAGCTGAAGACAGTCACTTGATAAAATCATTCTTTTCTTCAGCTATTACCTCTTTGCAATGACGTCTGGAAAATTTGCAAACATATTTGGTACTACAGATATCTGTGAACAGTGACAACATCTGGACGAGTGTGGACACCATAAACAATGATACCATCATATCACTTACAACTCTGTGAGAAGAATTAAACCATTTTCTTTCTTCATCCTCAGTTTAAGCCATTTTTGGAGCAATCCTAAACAAAGTTCCAGCCTTCTAAGTACCTTGAAGTCAATGGGCTTAGAAGGGTATAACTTTACTTAGGACTGCACTGTTCATACCCTAGGAATGAGAAGTAGTGGCAGTGGTGACCCAGAGGCTTTTTGATAATTTCCTCTGTTGACAGCATGGGAAAACAGCTTGCTATCTTTTCTATTTTTTGAAGTCTCACACCACAAACATGGGAGAATACTCCTTATGATGACTCTCTGATAATACTAGTAGAATTATCTTTGACCACTGTATGCAGCAGAAAATTTGTGCATTTTTGCTACAATCTTACACAATTACTAGGAGTAACTGAACTTGATGAAACAAATTTAGAGTCCAGTGGCACCTTTACTTACGTGTGCAAGGCACACTTTTTTCAAATACATTGGCGTTTCTAAACTTATAGGCAGAAAATTAACAGCAAATTAACATGTAACATGATGATGTTTAAGTTATGCAAAGTGAAAAACTAAATAACAAGTTAAGGTTATAAGGTCAACAGTTGTAAAGCAATAAATATGTCAAAATAGCAGATAAATGTCTAAAGGTGTTTTTTTCTAATTGTGGGAAGTAACAAAATCGTAATTATCTCTCTCAGGCGTGGAGGGTGCATGGAGGGCACACAGTATATTTTGAGCTGGATGTAATATTGTCAGCAGACATACATTCAGTATTCTAATATACTATTCTGAAAAATAAATACACTAAAATACAGAGGATTTATAGTTCTTCTTGTTGAGAATATGTATGTGAGGACTGAATGAGTTAGCATATGTAATGGGATAAAAATCCAATATCCCTGTTGAGTCCTGGGGAGGTTTTTGTTCCCAGTGTTGTAATAACTTGTAATTCAGCAATTTCCCTTCTGTTCCTGAAGTTCCTTTGTAATAAAACAACTACTTTGAGGTCATCCGTTAAAAGTACTGGAAGGTTGAAGTGTTCTCCTACAGGTTTCTCAATCTTGTGATTCCTGATGTCAGATTTGTGTCCATTTATCCTCTGGCGCAGAGTTTGTCCTGTTAGTCCCATGTAGAGAACCAAAGGGCATTGTTGACATTGCTTAGGATTGTACTCTTTATACCCACATGTTAAAATTCTTTAAACAGTGAGTGCACTTTGAAAAATAAGTAATCTTTAACAGCTTTAAGAATTTTTAATTCAGTACAGATAGAGAAAAATAATCAAAAAACGCCCTGGCTTTGAAAAGTTTTACCTTGTTTGGTAAATGACATGGTAAATACCAGTGCTCACCACATGAGGGCACTTTCTAATGTAATACTCATCATGTGAAACTGACCTTCTAAACTCACCTTTCCCTGACTTCATCAAGTTGACAAGTAATATAAAAATCAGAGTGAAGTTACAGCTATAGGTGTTCATAGCCTATTTAAGCCAGAAAGAACAAAGGGAAGCTGACTAGATACTGTAAGGGTGATTATGCAGTCGAGTTTCCCGCATTTGGGGAAATCGCAGGGGTCAGCACACCTGGAGTGCAATGGATGAGCCTCACCCTGGGAAAACCTCCTTCGTGATCAAGGTGTCTCCCCTGCCAGGTACAATAGGGTACAATATGGATAAGTCAATAATAGCACAGTCCTAAAGAGGGTTACACCCTTTCTAAGATCATGGAAATCAATAGGCTTAGAAGGATGTAGCACTCTTTAGGATTGCACTGAAGATTGGATAGAATAGTTCAGTACATGGAAAATCTAAATACTATAAATAAACAACTGAGGTTGCAATCAAGCCTCAACAAAAATGAGAGTGACCATATTACACTCCTGCAGAAACATCCTGTTCTTTTCAATTAATTAAGGGGGGGGGACGATGACTCAAAAGTTGGTAAAAGTGTTTGTGGGGGATTGTACACTGGGTAGTGGAGGATAACCGTGATGGAGGGTATGGAACAGAAGAAGCAGTCTCCATAGCACAAAGAGCCAAGAAGTATCAGCACTGTCCTGTGGCCCTCTTTTCTATCTCACCCTTTCATAGTGAAGCATTTACCTTACACTAGACTGGCTTCATTTGCCATTAGTGATATCACTGCAGTTCCAGATTGGAATGGCCCCATGGCAAGCCCTGAACCCAAATATTAATTGTATGTCAGTAAATAAATAATATGTTCTTTATGAGTGAGCCTTTGTATTTATATTCCTCCAACTTAAAAAAAAAAACTAGCTAAAATAACTCTGGCATTGGGAGAGCAGTTGTAATTCTGGGAGATCTTCAACCTGCACCTGGCAATTCTAGTTCACCTGGAGAAAATGGCTGCTTTGGAAGGTGGAGTCTATGGCATTATACCCTTCTGAGGTCACTCCCTGCCTCAAACCCCACCCTTCCCAGGCAACACCCCCAAATCTCTAGGAATTTACTACCCTGAAGTTGGCATCCCTATCTCCTTCCCATCCAACAGCCAGTCTACCTTTATCTGCCCCTCTGAGCTTTCGCTCTACCTCCTCCGACAGCCTCTACCTAGGAAAACTGTGGCACAGTTGTGTGGTGCCAGCCACTAGGCCAGGCCCACTTGCATGGTAGGGAATCCTCAAGGACATGGGGGGGGTGGCTCACTTTCCCCTGTATCCCCTTCCCTGTGCTCTTTCTTCTTTCCCTCCTCCTGGCAACTCCCATATCTTTTCCCCTCACTCTCTCCTTCTCAGCCATTCACCAACCTACCTTTTATTAAGCTATATTTATTATTTATTTACTTCATTTATATCCCACCTTTCTCCACAGTTGGGACCAAAGCAGCTTATATTATTTTTAACTTCACAACTACTCTTTGAGGTAGATTAGCCTGAAAGTCTGTGACTGGTCCAAAGCAATGTTCCCTCTAAGCTGTGGAGTCTTGTGAGCAAAACTTATTTTTTGTGAGCTACTGGCATTAAAGTTGTGAGTGAGTGATTTGGTTACTGCATAAGTTAGTCTGCTCTGGAGCCATCCTTTCTGAGCTAAGACAAAAATGTGTGAGCCGGAGGCTAAAAAAACCGTGTGCTAGCTAACACTAACTCAGCTTAGGGGGAACACTGGTCCAAAGTCATCCAGTGAGCTTCCAGAGCAAGATGGGGATTGAAACCTGGGTCTCCCAGACCCTGCTCTGAAGCTCTAATCACTATACCACATTTGCTTTCATACTGTGGCTGCTGTTGAACAGTAGCAAGCAGTCATATAGACTGGGTGGTATCAAGTTACTCAGTCCTAGAGCTGCCAACCTCCATGTGGGACCTGGGGATCTCCTGAAGTTAGAAGTAAACTCCAGAGATCTGTCTCCCAGGAGAAAATGGCTGTTCTGGAGGCTGGATTCTATGCCATTATATCTGGCTGAGGCCTCTCCGCTCCTGAAGCACAATTAAACCAGAAACAGAACCAACCCAAGGATGAAGGTACTCAGACACCAGGATCAGGAGAAGCTGTTTTAATGACGTCAGACTCGGCCTGAATAAATTTTCCAGAACAAGTGCTGAGCCCCGATTTTATGCGGGCTCTCCCTTAAATACCCAAGGGGCGAGAGTTTACAGAAGAGAAGTGGTTAGTCTCATTTGTGTACATTCTGCATACTTTTCGTAAGCAAAGCATTAAATTTCAATCCTGCACATGTCTAGCAGAGTCGCTGGAATGTTCATTTCATGTAATGTAGTGAGCCGCCAGAATTCTCACGGTCTCCTGGCTTAGGCTATCTTAAGATAGTTGCGAGTGGAACAATGGGCGCTTGTGTACTTTTGCGCTCTTACACATGCGTCTCATGTAACCTCAGAGAATCTTGTGCTTTTTGGCCTTGCGGTTTCATAGCTTGCTAACTAAAAGTGGTTCATAATATGGCTTTTTGGAAATTCTATTCCTTCACACCCCGAACCCTGCCCTCCTCAGACTCTACCACAAACATCTCCAGGAATTTCCCAGTCAGGAGATGGCAACGCTAGGCCTGCCCCAAAGTGACCTCCCGCAAAGGCCGAAATAGGCCTGAAAAGGTCTTTGCCCCCTCCCCCTGCCTTTTACTGACAGAACCAAGTTTGGAATGCTGTGCTTGCCCAGCAACAGCCACTGGGGGAATCCTTTGGTTAAAGCTACAGCCACTCTATTTATCATTGGGGAAGGGGGGTTAAGCTCCCCAAAGTATTTTTTTTTAGATTTCCAGGTTCGTAGAAAGATCTGTCTTGCCTGTTCACAGTTCCGGTCACTGGATTTAAGTATCCTCAGATTGAGCTGACTTGGCTATTAGAATATCCAAGTGGGGACCTGCGAGAAACTTGCTCCCTCCTTTGTTTCCTTCTGTCTCCCCCTACTTCTCTGCCTCTCACTCTTTCTCCATCCATCTTGCCTCCCCTTCTCGTACTCTCTCTTCCAGACCTGTTGTTGGAAAATTGGCAAAAATACTTAAATACTTAGAGTTTGCAATGGATCTTTGCTTCACTGGAGAGGAGGCATTTGCTTCTGTTTGAAAAAATCTTTATTTTTAAAGGGTAGGGTACATTGGAAGAGCTAGAAAATAACAAAGAATAAGACTACATCTTCAGAGCTACAAAAGACTGACCCCACGGTCTCACAGCAACACAACTCCCACTGCCGCCTACCCCATCAATCTCTTTCTCTCTCTCTTTCTGCCTCCCCACCCCGGCCCTCTCTCTTTATCTGTCTGCTTCCCCCCCATTACTGCTCTCAGCAGATTGCCCAGCACATGTCTGGGTAGGCCCATTGAGGACCCCCCATCACTGTTCCCAGCTGCCTGTCCAGTGAAGCTGCCGAGGCTTCCTCCCCACATTGCCACTCCCAGTGGCTCGCCCAGCACAGCTCTGAGTGGGCCCAGTGAGGCTTCCCCCTCAACATCACAGTTCTCAGTGGGTCTCCTGCAACTGGGCTCCCAGGCTCTACTGTTTTGGCAGCCGCCGTCACCAGGCCCCTCAACTCCCCCCAGTGTATTTTTTAAACATTTTAGATTTTTCTGTAAACCTAGGGGGTTCCCCAAGTTCATAGTAAAATCTGTTTTGGATAAGTATGGCTTTGATCTGTGGATTTAGGTATCCACAGATGGGCCACACTTGGGAAACAGATATATAGATGATGGTATTATAGCACTATAATACCTAGTTTGTGTCCTGTTCATGTTAGGGTTGCTGCCAGGGGGACAGAGCTTCCTTTTTGGGATCTTCTGATGTCATCATGCTAGGCACGTCACCAGGGGGATGCTCTAGCATTCAGAAACTCTATGGTACCATAGAGTTTTTAGGCCAAGAGCTAGAGAGTCCCCCCAGCAATGTGCCTGGTACGATCCAAGCACTTTGGGGGTGGTGTTCCCTTGCCAGCTGGATTTGGACCAGCAGATCAGGGGGCCCTAAAATGGGCAAACCCCTGCCTCCTGGGAACGGTAAGCCTAGTTCATGGACACTGAAGTGTTTGCTTTATTGGATTTTTAAAATCTGTCCATATGACTTTTTAATAGGAAAAAGGTGTGATAATGTTGTCAGATTAAGTTCTGAAAACAATGAATTACATGAGAACATCACTATAGTGGATTTTGCCTTAGGCAAGAATATTTATTTATTTAATTTGTATCCTGTCCTCCCTGCAAAGAAAAACAGAAAATCTTAGCATAAGGAAATCCTTATTCCCAAACCAAAATTTTTGCTTGGTTGCATGCAGTTTCACAGTACTCAGACCATAATGTTTTGTTCCTTTGCAAATCCTTTGCAAATTCTCAATTAGTGCATGAGTTACCACACAGGGCAGAAACAGGTCATATAATGTAACTGTCCCAAACTAATCAAATAGTACCCATGACCAAACTGGCAATAAATACCACAAATATCCTTGCCATTTTGTAAACTTTTTAGTTTCTTCTAGTCAGAACACGATTTGGTTGAAGCACTCATTAGATGGCCCATGAAGCCCCTTGAAAAAAAAAAAGAAAAACAAAACTAGCAAAGTTATTTTTCACATCTCCTAAACATACCCCATACAACAGTCATGAACCATTCCAGTGCAGAAGAGGCACAGTGCCCGAACACAGATAGAATACAGGGAACAACTGCCAAAAGACCCATAGAATCCCATACCCCTTCCCATTCCTTCTCACCCACTTGCATAAGGCCACATCTTCTGTGTGCTGAGCTCTGAATAAGATGGAGTAATGGTCACACTCAGACTTTCCAGTTTGTGTAATGACCTTCTGTCTATGCTGAGGCTCAAAGAAGAGAAACCAAGTGTCTAATGAACCCTGTAATAATTTCTCCATGTATGTGTGCTAACAGCAGGGGTCCTTTCGTAGAAAAAGAGGTGCAGGAGCTCATTAGCATAACCCATTAGCATACCTCATTAGCATATGCCACGTCCCCTGACATCACCAGAAGTGTGTCAGAAAGGGAATGTCAGTTTCAGCCCCATTATACCCTATGGGCCATTGAAATCAATGGCAAAAACTCATAGGGTATATAAGGGGCTGGAAAAAAGGGGGTTTGAGGGAGAGGCTCCAAACTTGCAGGGTAGCTGCTGGGGCCTCTCCTCGAAATGCCCACCAAGTTTCAAGAAGATTGGACCGGGGGGTCCAATTCTATGGGCCCCCAAACAGATTGTCCCATCCCCTCCATTGTTCTCTATGATGGGGAAAAAATGTTAACTTTTTTCCTCCCATAGAAAACAATGGAGGGAATGGGGGCAACCTGTTTGGGGGCCCGTAGAATTGAACCCCCTGGTCCAATCTTCTTGAAACTTGGTGGGTATTTCGAGAAGAGGCCCCAGCAGCTACCCTGCAAGTTTGGAGCCTCTATCTCAAACCCCCTCCCCTCCAGTCACTTTTAAAATTGCCGCCGAATTTCGGCAGCAATTCGGAAGCAGGCTGAATCAGATTAGAGAACCTGATTCGGCCCGTGGCTGCCCTAGTGGCCACTCCTGAGCTGGCGGAGCTTTGCTCCGCCTCACTCTGACCCCAACGGACCCCTGGCTAACAGTATAGCTTATATCTTTACCGTGTAATCTTAAACAGAGTTACAACCTCCCAAACCTCGGTGGGCTTCAAGGTGTAGTTCTCTTTAGGATTACACTTCTGTATTTAGAAGTGACAGGTATATTCAAATCAGTCTGAGCTTGAGGCTTGATTGGCTGTAAGTAGTAGTTGTTTTATAGTTATGCTGTAACCTCTTATTTTGGGCTGATTCCACATGAAGGTGTTTTTCTTTTCCTTTCTCCTACTGAAGCTCATGGAGACTGTGCTCTTGAGCAGTAGAAATAGTTGTAATGTAAAGGATGAAAGGACTGAAAAAATTGACTACAGATAAACTAATCTGGGTGTTTTTATCACAAAGTAAAAAATTCAAAGCAGCCGAGATTGCAAATTCAGGATGACAAGCTAAAAAAGTGATAATAAAAAGAGCTCTGAGACCCTCATAAAGTGGACACTAGAGAAGGATATGAAAAGAAGTATCAATCTTACCTATAGGGTATGGACAGAGTCATTCAGAACATGAGATATTCATAAATCTACCTTGGTGAACCTGAGAAGTATTAGCATTCAACCTAGCCAGACAGAAGGCCCTCATATATCAAAGGATAGTCAAATCATATGCATAAATTGGAAGATTTTTGGGAGGGGAAATACCAGAAAATTGAGAGGTGCCGACATGACATGCTCTGAGCCTTTGATATACTTTGATAGCCAAGGTTCATAGCATTAACCTTGAGTTTCCTGTAACTTTTCATAGAATCTGATGCTATACCAAAGGTCATCAGCTTTTCATCAAGGAGTTTCATTCAAGAAGATCTAAAAAAGTCCAGTCTCAGTACATGCAAATACCATGTCTCACTAGGGGTGTGTGTTCAGCTAAATCCGAACCAACTCCCCCCCCCCCCCGAAAAATATCTTATCAGTATTTTATGGATATTCTTTCAGCCAGATAGAGATTAGCCATTTTTCAGCTATTCAAAATGGTTGGATATTCAGGATTTTTCAGGACCACCAGATAGCTGGTTAAAGGGCTTGGAGAAGGTGTTTAAAGGGGTCATGGTCCCTTTAAACACCTTCTGGGTGAACTCACCCTTTGGAGAAGGCATTTAAAGGGATCACAGTCCCTTTAGACACCTTTGGAATTGCACCACTCATATGACTTGGAGAAGGCATTTAAAAGGAACTTGATCCCTTTAAACGCTCCCCCCCTCCATTGGTTTCACTGGAATGATTCTCCAGTATACCCCATGGGGACCCCATGAGGTATAATGGAGACAAAAAAATTAGGGAATCCCAAATATTTACCAAACTTGAATACCATGCCAGTATTGGGATTCGGGAATATTGATTTTTGTTGGTTCAATATAACCAATCCCCAAAAATACTGGTTTGTTTGTTTGTTTGCACGCCTGTACTTCTCACTAAAGACCAGCTTAAGCCTTAAATTGGTGTGGTCCACCTGGCCTTTGATTAGGAGCCGCCACTAATAACAACTAAGGCCCTTTAGTAATACCTCAGTCTGTGTCCTACTTTGGACTCCAAATGTGGCCACATTCTACTAGTATTCCAACACTAGTAGAACGTACCGTCGCCAGCATTTTATCAGCATTTATCAGCACTTTATCTTATATTGTGATTTGTTTATGTTACGAGTTTTATTGTACAATATTGTGTTTTAATGTATTTATTGTAAAGTATTTTAGCTTTTGTTGTAAGCCGCCCTGAACCTGCCTTGGCAGGGAGGGCAAGATATAAATTAAACTAATAAATAAATAAATAAATAAATAAATAAATAAATAAATAAATAAATAACCGAACCGAAAGAAAGAAAGAAAGAAAGAAAGAAAGAAAGAAAGAAAGAAAGAAAGAAAGCAAGCAAGCAAGCACAGGAAGCCAAGCCATGGCTTCTAGTGATTTTTGGCCAAATTCCACATGAAGAGTGATACCTGAGACACAATAGGGAGGCATTCACAAGCCTCCAAAGAAATTGAAGAAGAGGGTGGTCCAAGTCCTTAGTTACAGAGTTTATCCAAATAGAACCAGTTTGGTATAGTGGTTAAGTGCGTGGACTCTAATCTGGGAGAACCGGGTTTGATTCCCCACTCCTCCACTTGCACCTAGCTGGATGACCTTGGGCAAGCCATAGCTCTGTACCAGCTGTTCCCTCAAGGACAGCTTGGGAAAGAGCTCTCTCAGCCCCACCTACCTCACAGGGTGTCTGTTGTGGGGAGGGGAAGGGAAAAGGAGTTTGTAAGCCGCTCTGAGACTACAACTGAAGGGTGGGGTATAAATCCAATCTCTTCTTCTTCTAGAGGCAGCAAATAAAAGGAGGGAATAACTTTTAAATTAAAAGCCAGAATAGCAACCAGTATGGATCTTTCACCTTTAGAATAGAAAAAAAAATTAGAATTGCTTCTGAACTCAGTTTGGCTTTATTAACTGCCAATCTATGGTGACAAATTTGATGCAAACAAAATGCCTAGAGTGTTTGGAAGTCATGTTGCCAGTGCAATTGTTTCCCAATCCTCTCTTGCAACAAAATTGAATGGGCTAATTTTTTTTCACACCAGATGCAGACTGCATTCCCACTCCCACTGCTGTCATGCTGCCATCATGACATGTACAGGGCCGGCCCCAAGGTTTTTTGTGCACTAGGTGAGGTTACCTTGTCCCCCCCCCCCCGGGCAAGGCTGCCTTGTAGCGCCCCACCACCACAGAGTCGCCTTCTCCACTGCCTAAGACTCACCCCCCCGGCCCCAGCCCCCGCCCGGGCTCACGAGCTCTCCAGCCCCACTGGCAGCCACCTGCACCAGCTGGCCACAGTGCCTACAAGTCTATCTGCATTGGCCCAAGGCTAAGTTTAGGTCAAATCTACATCTGACTTTCCCGCTAGAATCATTCTAGTTTCAAAAAAACCTGTCTATACCTGTTTCTTGTTTCAAACCATACTTGTTCTAGTTTATAAATTAATGTTTACATTTGTTAATTGCCCTCCTGTGGTCAAGCTAGCATTATACTACTTTAAACAAATTCTGTTGCTTAGTACTCTTCAGATCCCCTGGAGTGAAATTTGAAACCAGCGTGAAATGAGCTTGGGAAAAGACAGCAGTCAAACTACTTTAGAGGGGAGGTATAAATTGGGCCTTAGTTCTTAGGTTTCATTGGTGTCTGCAATGACACCAAAGCAGTTCACTGTGAAAATGCAAAGGAAGGAGGATAAGGTGTGTGTGTTTCCTTATGTTTCCCTTCTGGACTCATGAAAAAAAGAAAAGATCATCCCACCACGTGGAGAAAGACCAGCTGTTTCCAGGTATATGAAATAATCCTTACGTATTTTCATGGCTGTACCTTTGAACATGGTAACTTTTGCCCTAACAGTGTTTCTTAAAAGCCTTTGACGTACAAATGCAAAAGGAAGCACAGGAGTGCAGGTATGAATCATTTTTCTACACTCAGAGATTCTGCAGAAATGCTCATGCTTCTTTTTTGCCAAGAAAAATACATATCAGATCCTGGCCAGTTAAAAAACTCCATTATCCTATATGGACCGTTGCTGACTTTATGCGCTTCTCAATAGTCACCTAATAGACAGCTCCTGGCTAGGTATACAGTATCAATAATTACTCACTTAAACATTTCTTCTGTAATTCTGCTTGGCATCCTGCCCTCAGAGCCTCATGCTGCCCTTGTTGGACCTCATGAGTCAGAATGAATATGGTTTCAGTTCTCAGCTGGTCACCCACATTCCTGACACTCTATTAATGAATGATACTCACCTAAATCTATCTACACAAATAGGTTAGGCTGATTCTTCCTTACTCCAGGTTACAGTTTTGCAATCAGCCAGGTGGTCCCTGATTTAGCAAGTGAATATGAATAAGATATGTATAATAAAGCACAATAGCATTATATAATTTTAGCATTCTGTAAGGTTTCAGGGTTTGAGGGTACATGCATGTATTAAGATTGTCAATTGTAAAAACAAAATCCTGCCCCCCCCCAACTGGATATTAAACTTCTCATCAGCTGGAATTGTATACAAATGAGGAACAGGCAGCGGAAATTTTAATACAAGATTTATTCCTGCGGCCCACATGGAATTGGAAAACACCTTCTGAAATTCTTTGGAGAGCTGACTGTGGATGTATGTTGGAGTGTGGTCAAGAATCCGTGATGACTGACAGTCACAAGCGGTGACATATTGTTCAGGGAAACTAATATACAAGCTAAGCTGAATGACAGGCCTATTAAAGACCCAGCCTTTTCCCTTCATCTCTTAAAATGTCCTTTATTCACCATCGTCCTTCAGAACAGCTGCAGCTGTCATGACTGGCTGAGGATCTGCTAATTCACCCTCCCATTCACACTCCATGTAGGCCATCAATTGCCAAGTATAAATAGGCTCTCAATTCAGATTTTTTTTTTTTCAGTTTTAAGAAAGTGAAAATGGAGTCTGGATTTTGGCAATTGCCGTTCTGACCTTCGGTAAGCTGTTGCTTACATCCACTCCAACCTTAATGGAATCCCCATTTTCCTGAAAATGCACTGCACATATATGGTTCCCAAATAGCCCCCAATTGAGGTAGGCTTCAGCATTAACCAGCTTCAACCACAAAAATGTACCATACCTTGACACCAGCGTGGTGTAGTGGCAGACTCTAATCTGGAGAACTGGGTTTAATTTCCCTCTCTTCCACATGAAGCCTGCTAGGTGACCCTGAGCCAGTCACAGTTCTCTCAGAACTTTCTCAGCCCCACCAATCTTACAAGGTGCCTATTGTGGGGGAGAGGAAAGGACGGTGATTGTAAGCCACTTTGAGACTCCTTAAGGTAGAGAAAAGTGGAGGTACAAAAACCTACTCTTCTTTTTTTTCCCTCTCCCAAAATACTAGAACTCAAAGTGAAACTGATGGGCAGTAGGTTCAGGATGAACAAAAGGAAATACTGCTTTACACAGAAAGTGATTAAAATGAGGAATTTGCTGCCAGAGGATGTAGTGATGGCCAGAGGAATAAACAGCTTTAAAGAGGGATTAGATAGATTCATGGAGGATAAGTCTATCAGTGGCAACTAGCCATGGTGACTAAGGAGAACCTGCACATTCACAGGCACTAATCCTCTGAATCTCAGAGCCAGGAGGCAACATCATGGGAAGGCCTTGGCTTCTATGCTCTGTTGCTGGCTGTCTGGAAGAACTGGTTGGCCACTGTGGCTGGACTAAATAGACCATTGTTCTGATCCAGCAGGGCTTTTCTTATGTTCTTAAGTTCTTCTTCTGGATACAGTCCTGCAAATTAGGAAGAGTTAGTTATGTTGGTACAAAAGTTCACAGGACTAGAAAAAGAATACCGCTTTTGCCAGGGAGAATGGGAGAATTCCAGGCTCTTGCAACAACTCTAGCAAACTGTCTTGTAAACACTGAATACTCCCACATTCACTGGATGCTTATTGTTCTGTCATAAAAATTGTATTATTTTATTGCCCCTTTAATTCTGTCATTCTGTCCCTTCATGGTGAATTAACGTGTTTTCAACTTCGTATTTCGAAGCATCAGTTAATACTATGCAAATTGATGGCATAAATATGAACATAGATAATTTTAAGTACTGAGAGTCAGGAGACGATGAATCAAAGCAAGGCTTTTATTCTGAACATTACTCAGCTCTGGACAACCATAGCAAGAGTGGCACTCAACTTATACGATTTCAACAGTGAACGGTATACAATGTAACTATTTACAAGAGGTCTTATTTGACCTAAGCAGGGCTTTATGATTGGTTCCCCAGAGTGGCTTCAGGATCAATGGTTGATCTTTATTGTGCGGCCAATTGGAACGAGGGAATTATGATACCAGAGCCAAAACCATACAACATAGGATGAACTCAGAACATAACACTCCTCCCCCCTTGGTTTAGATGACATAGTCTTTTAGAAATGTGGGGGGCCACCTGGTCTGGCTGGACCATCGCAGCAATGGCGTACCCATTGGAGACCATCTGATCCGGGGGCTCTCTTGACATAAGTCAGGGTCCAAAAAACCCGAGGGCTCCTATGACCCATTGCAGTCCAAAACTGGGTCAGAGTCTAAGCAGCATGGTGCCGGCTCTACCTGTGGATGTTAAGACGCCTCGATCAGGAGACAGTTCGCTGGAGAAGAGCAGTACCCTAGGCAAGGAAGGATGATCAGACTTGACCGGTTTGTTGAGATGCCGTCCATTCCGGTAACTGGCAGTTACCTGGGCAGGAGTTGGCATATGTATCTCCTCAGGAGACTGCCTCTCTGCAGTGTTGACACTGCACTGAAACGGGAGGTCTCCCGACCTGGGCACAGGAACTGGGATACGTTGCAATTCCTCTGGAACTGGGGAGCATTGCAATAACCCAGGAACTGGGGTGCATTGCTACATTGCAGTGTCTCAGGAACTGGGGTGTGTTGCAAGGTTTCAACACTGGCTGGCCAATGATGGGCCAGGTGATGATGGTGGACCTGCCCTGGCTTGTCCTGTACCACATAGGAAATGGGGCCTGTTGCTTGGAGAATGACAGCCAGGACCCAGTGTGGACCTTCCCTGTGATTCTGTGCATAGATGGCATCACCCAGAGCAAAGGACCGTGTGCTCCCAGATATGATGGGGTTGTGGTGGGCGTCTGGTGCCAGGTCTGGGTGGATGCAGCTCAAGGTTGTGGACAGCTGACATCCCATGAGTAGTGTGTTGCTGGAGCAGGAAACTCGCCAGGTTGGCAAGGAAATTCCCTTCACCAAGCCTGCGGAATGAGTCCTTCATAGTCCGCACCATCCACTCTGCCTGGCCGTTAGTCTCGGGACGGAATGGTGCCAATGTGATGTGCTGGATGCCCCATTCATCCAGGAACCACTGGAACTCCGCAGATGTGAATTGCACCCCATTGTCAGACACAATGAGGTCTGGCAGACAAAGTCCAGACGGGGAACACTTCCAACCACTTGGAATACGCATCCGCTACTAACAAGAGTGTTCTGCCCTGAAAAGGCTGGCAAAGTCCACATGGATGTGGGACCAAGGACCCCACGGCTTCTCCCATGGGTGAACAGGGACTGTGGGGGCTTCTGGCCTTGACTCCTGGCATGGCTGGCATGTCCAGACCCACTGTTCAATTTGCTGATCCAGCCCAGGCCACCACACATAGCTTCATGCGACTGCCTTCATCTTTACAATGCCAGGGTGCCCCACATGCAAAGCATCTAACACCCGTTGTCTGAGTGGGGGAGGGACGATGACCCAGTTTCCCCACAGGAGGCAGCCCTTGCTCACCAACAGTTTTGTCGACCTCAACTGGAACAGCTGGAACTCAGTCTCGAGCTTCCCGGTTGGCCATCCCTTCCACACATGGTGATACACCCAGCTGAGTGTTCGGTCCCGGTTGGTGTGGAATGCAATGCCAGCAACAGAGAGTGGAGGCTGTGGCAGTTCCTCAATAAGGAGTGTCTCGTGGATTGGGGCCTCGTGCAGTTGGGGCAACAGCAGGCAGCTGAGAGCATCAGCATGCCTGATAGTTTTCCCGGGCCTATGGACGAGGTGAAAAGTATAGGTGGAGAGAAGGACAACTGAATGCATCATCCTCAGTGACAAGATCTGTGGGGTTTGGCCATCAGATGTGAAGATGCCGAGCAGCAGTTTGTGGTCTGTGACAATCTCAAACACATGACCGTAGATAAAATCATGGAACTTTTTAACTGTTACAATAATCGCCAGCCCCTCCCGGTCTATCTGGGCATAGTTCCTCTCCACTGTAGATAGAGTTCGAGAATAAAAAGCTATGGGGGCTTCCCGGCCGGCTCTGTAACAACCAAGTTCTGTGCTGAAAACATCTGGGAACTCTTCTTCGAAGTCAACGATGCTTGGTTGCCCGATGTGGTTGACGCTGACCACATCCATGCCCAGGGCGGTGATCCAGTCCAACCCGATAAGATTTGTGCGGCAACCCCCCACGATGAGTAGATACAGATGACCCTTGAATTTCTTGTATTTGATCTGGACAGTGGCGATGCTGATGACAGGGACTCAGTGCCTCCGGAAATTGAAAAGCTGTAGACTGCACTTCTGAAGGTGGTGTGCAGGAAAACAAGGACAGACTTGTTGGAAGGTGTTCCAGGATACAATCGACAATGCGAACCCGGAATCGACCCCCACCTGGCAAGCACGGACTTCAATCAACACAGTAGCCTTGATTTTAGGATTTTAGGTGGATGTACAGGCGATTTGTGTAGCCCTCAGCCATGCTTGCTTTGTTGTTGTATTTCAGTCTTTGATTGAATGCTCTAGACGACTGTGGACAATACGATTGGTGTGGTGTACTGGAAGATCTTTGGGCCCGACGGAAATCTTCAGGTGCGGCATGGCCTTGTGATGAGCAGCAAACTTTGGCAACGTGGCCCATCTTTCCACAAGAATGACAGATGGCATTGTGGAATTGACAGTCTCTACATGCACCATACCCAGCACACACTTTTCTTTGTGGGCTTTTTTGAGAGCAGCCCGGCCTCTGGTTGGTCCCCATGCTGTGGACTCCGTCACTGGATACATCTGATTGGTTGTCTTGGAAATCAGAGGAGTCCGTGGCACTGCCATGGTGAACACTATCAGTGCAGCATGACGTGTGGCTTTGAGGATCCAATCGCAGCTCGCAATGAGATAGGTTGGCAGCCTCCACTCGCAGTGCTTCTTTGAGGGCTGATTCATATGTAAGAGTCCTTTGTAATAGGAGCACCCGCCGAATGCTATCGTCTTTGAGGCCGCAGAGCAGTCAGTCTAAGATCAGGGAACTGACATTCTCGAGCAGCCCGTCTTAGTGCGGTGAGGTACTCAATGACAGACTCGCCCTCTTTCTGGTCACGCCGATGAAACGTGCATCTATGTGAATCAGCTGACGTCTTTGGTGAGAAGTTCTCAGTCAGTCGTGCCTTGATAATGTTGAGAGGGGTCTCGAGTAACTTGGAGGGAGCTACTAAATCTTGAGCAATGTCGAATACAGCCTGGCTGCATGTACTTAGAAAAGTGGCACGGCAGACATCATCTTCCTCAATACTGTTTGCTATGCGGAAGCATTCAAAACAGTCAAGGTATGATTCCCAGTTTCCAACCTTGGGGTTGAATGGTTCAATATGGTCCTTGGATGCCACGCCCATAGTGATTCACCTCTAGGCACCCTCAGTGATTGTCAGCGGGGAGGCAGAGAGCGATTTCACGCATTCGGTTATTTTATTTATTTATTTATTTATTTATTTATTTTGATTTATAGGCTGCTCTCCCCGCTTTTGCAGGCCCAGAGTGGTTAGGACTGGGATCCCATCCTCATCACCAGTTTTAAGTATTGAGAGTCAGGAGACGATGAATCAAAGCAAGGCTTTTATTCTGAACATCCCTCAACTCTGGACAACCCTAGCAAGAGCAGCACTCAACTTATACGATTTCAACAGTGAACAATATACAATGTAACTATATACAAGAGGTCTTATTGGAATTTTTTGTAAGGAATTTATATTCATGTTCTTTAAATCTGGTTACTTTAATCTCTTCTATTCCTTTCATAATTTTTTCTGCCATCCTCTCTGAAATCTGGCCTTCATAGCACCATCTCTTTTGTAAGTATTCTATTATTTTGTTTTTATTTGTTATCATCCTTCTATATATTTTTCCCACCAGTCCCTTTTTTTGCTTGGCCATTTCTTTATATATTTCTTCCATTGGTGCTTCTGTCCAGAGATCATCCTTTTCGCTGATCTTTTTAACTGACTTATATAGCCCTGCTATTTCTTTGCCCTGTAAATTCCTTACAAAATGGTACAAGAAACCAGCACAACTAGCTAATATGTTTCCAGGATTGAGCTCCCTGTGCTGGCACTGTAAACATCTCAAGGGTTGGTATGCACACATGTGGTGGGAATGTGTAGAAGTAAAGAAGTTTTGGGGGGAAATTATTGAAAATATTAGAAAAGTATGCAATATAACATTAACTATAGACTTTAACGTAATGTTGTTAAGTACAATGGGTAGCCCATTATTGGATAGGACTAATCAAAATCTAATTAATGCTATGATACTGGCGGGAAAGGCAATCATTGCTCTGGGGTGGAAAGACAAAAGTAAATGGTCAATAGAAATCTGGCACAACTATCTGTTTGATTTTGTACAGTCAGATATCGTGGCATCAATCAATAAGGGAATATCATGGGAAGAAAAATCCACAGAAATCAAGACCAGATGGAAGACCTACCTAGATTGGATACTGACTGAAGGAAGGAAGAACATTCAGTGGAAGATTAAGACTTTGTGCCCTTGGCTGGGGGGAAAAGACTACGAATAAAAGAGAGGGAGGGAGGGATGAAATTGTAAAAATTAATAAATATTCAATGTAACAAATGTAACAAATAATAATAAAATTAAAAATACTGCAAAAAAAAAGAGAGGTCTTATTGGATCTAAGCAGGGCTCTATGATTGGTTCCCTAGAGTGGCTTCAGGACCAATGGTTGGTCTTTATTGTGCGGCCAATTGGAACAAGGGAATTATGATACCAGAACCAAAACTATACAACATAGAATGATCTCAGAACATAACAGATAACACTGCAATCTGAGGAGTCAAGAGAACTGCATTTAGCAGATAATCCATATAAAATCCTTTGAAATGTCTGTGTGGCAGATTGCAGCACAATCAGGCAAGCATTTCTAAATAATAAGCAGATTTTTAATTACAGCACAATCATATCCAAAGGAAGCCTGATTTCAAGTAAATCTGCATAGGACTGCCACTTAGGCTAATGAGGTTAAAGTAACTCGGTGCTATTAGGCCTGCGGAAATCTCTCAGCCTAATCTAACCTTCAAGGTTGTTGTGACAGTAAAATGGGAGTTTCATATCTATATAAAGTTGAGCGCCTTAAAAAAAATCTGTTACAGTTCTCAAAGAAAGATATACTCCAAATACCAGTAACAAAAAGGGAATGCCTAGAGGAGTGAGCATTCATCAAGCATCTCAAAGTCAACATTTTCTTGAAGACTAAAAGTCAGTTCTGTGGAGGGGCATCACTGTGGCACAGTTGGTGCAGGAGGTTCCTTTAGCCTCTTCCTCATGCTGTTTCTTTGATAGGAATTATGTTCACCCCAAGCTATTGTCAACTAAGGTGGGAGGAGGGAGGCAAATACCTTACGGCTACCTGTATCTCTCCCGTGCTCCACACACTAAGGCTAACAGCAGCTTTGTCAGGCTGATGGATGATGGGGTGATTACTATCAGGAAAATGGTTTTAATAAAGGCTAATCTCTCCTCCCACCACTGTGGCTATGGTCACATTCATTTCCTTCCCCCAGCTACCCTTTTTGTATTAAGTCGCGACATGCAGTTGTTAGCCGAATTGCTTTAATTTAAGATGAGCAATTGGCAAAATACCGGGTTCTTGCCAGCTATACCAAGGTCCCACCCCTTCCGGGAGTTCCCAGTAAATAGGCAGTGAGGCTGTAGTTCAGTTTGAATGGGATTTACTGAAAATATGTATTTCAAGCACACGAAATCGTAATCACACTCACACTCACGCAGGCCTAGGAAATAAAGACAGAAAATAGCACGTTTGCATGAGCAGGAGTTCGATGAGGGGCAATACAATTACCTGTCCTGTAGAGGAGTTGTCCGCTCGAAGGAAGAATTGGATGAGGAAGAAAAATAGAAAAATGGGACACGAGGCTTGAACCTGCAAGACCATGTGGTTCTCTCTGTTCCGGGATTCAGAGATTTAAAGATGGAGGCAAGGGTATTGGTATAGAAAGCTGGGCATAAGGGGAGCAAAGCTGATAGGGGATAATGGCTCAAGAGACTGATTGCTTCTGTGCAGGGTCTTTTATGGGGTGGTCTTTGGGGCGGTCTGCGCAAACCACATCTCCTTGACACACCTCTCAGGTAGTCCGTCCCTTCAAATCCTATCATTGGTTAAGGTAAAAGGGGGCTGGTGGCAGAGGGGTGGTCAATGTTGCAAAACTATGACCTCAACAGGAACAGACCCCTGGGTGAAGTCCGATGACTCACCGGGGCCACTTCTATTGTCTATTAATGGCCCTGGCTGACTGGGTGATGGCCCGACCATTTAGTTGCCAGGTAACCACGTTTGCATAATCCGTTCAGGTATGTTGGAGGGGGCAGGGGTTGACCAGCGTGGTGTGACAGAAAGAAACCTCATGGCAGAAGGAGTCTTTGTCTCTGTCATGGTGAACTATGGTGGGTGCCAGCCTCCTGGCATGGGCTGGAGCTTCCCCCAGCAATGGAGAATGCACATGGCCCTTCCAATGCTAGCAACCCAAGTTCAGGCTTATGAATCTCAAAATCCATAAGAGCACTTAAAGTGCCTTGCTGGCCAACACGGTTGTTTCTAGAAGGGTATCATAGCTAATGGTTTCAAAAGTTGCTGAGAGGCTAAGAAGAACCAACAGGATTCACTGGAGAGAGACACTGATAATATTTATCACTCAGTTTTGGAAGATTTTATTAGCCAAGACAATGGGTGGTGAGTCTTGAACCTCTAAGTATTCGATCCACAGGTTATTCTGACTGAAAGGCATCCACAGAACACTAACAAGAGCCTTGGGAACATTCAGTGACTCAGTAATTAATGTGGTGACTAAATTGGATAGGATGTGAGTGATTTGATCTGCAGAGTGTTTAGAAAATTGGCTGCAAGACACTGCTGAGACATTCAGTCTCTCCAGGCCAAGATGCAACAGGCCTCTTGCTACCCAAAACAGCATTGTTGAATGATACTTTGCAGACATGATGGTGGTGGGAAAGTATAACTGACTGGTTGGTATCACTGCCGTGGAGTTGGCTAAGTGAGAGATAGATTGCATTCAGTCAAACTCAGCACAAGTTTTCTTGACCTCTGTTCCAGCTGTTGTCCCAGCCAATTTCATTTCCCAGTTTAGTATCTATTTAATTTTTGTTTACATTGAGTATAAATGGGAAACACATTTCCATCCATGTGGGATGAATGTCTTATTGGTAGTTATCCCTCACCCAAGGGATAATTTCTGTCGAATTTCTGACAGCTGGGAGAAAGAATATCCACATTTTGGGTGGCTACTTTGTGAATATCTGTCCAGTGTTTCTCAATTACAGAGCAGAAGAAGAAGAAGAAGAAGAAGAAGAAGAAGAAGAAGAAGAGATTGGATTTATACCCCGCCCTCCACTCCCCAAGGGAGTCTCAGAGCGGCTTACAAACTCCTTTTCCCTTCCCCTCCCCACAACAGACACCCTGTGAGGTAGGTGGGGCTGAGAGAGCTCTTTCCCAAGCTGTCCTTGAGGGAACAGCTGGTACAGAGCTATGGCTTGCCCAAGGTCATCCAGCCAGGTGCAAGTGGAGGAGTGGGGAATCAAACCCGGTTCTCCCAGATTAGAGTCCGTGCACTTAACCACTACACCAAACTTAACCACTACACCAAACTGGCAGACACATAGGGGCTCTTTAGCAGCCTTAGAAAGGAAGTAGTAGGCATAAATAATACAGATACAATAAATAAGATGCCTTTGTGTACTACATTTAACAAGAATGTCTTGCTACCTCTTTACTGGGCTTGGGTGAAGACATGAGTTGAATCTTGCAAAGCTACTGCCCGATTCTTCTGCCCATTCTGTGACATAAGGTTTTCCTTGCTTGAAAGCCAGTCAAAATATGACTCTAGGGATGCGGTGCTCATCTCCGTTTCCAAGCCAAAGACATTTCCATAGTCATGTGGCCAGCATGACTACATGCCGAGGCGCACGGAACGCTGTTACCTTCCCACCAAACACTGTTACCTTCCCACGTATTTATCTACTTGCAATTTCTTGCTTTCGAACCACTAGGTTGGCAGGAGCTGGGACCAGAGATGGGAGCTCACTCCATCAGGCAGCACCCAGGTCTCGAACTGCTGAACTACCGACCTTCTGGTCAGTAGTTCAGCATCTTAACCACTTGAGCTACTGCAGCCCCTTCTGTGACATTAGTGTACAATTTTCCCCTGTGGAAAATCGTTGTGCATTTATACATAACCCCAGTTGTTATCGGGGAATCTATTTTTAATTTAAATACGAGGCTGTGTGGCTGAAGAGAGCTAAGCTCTACCTTCTCTAATACATTATCTCACTGCACTCTGGGTTTTTTTTCTGCATTTCTCTTGTGGCCCAGTTCCAGTGTTGGAAGTGAGCCTGGGTGAGATAAAACTACTGAAAGCAATAGACCACAGCACTGGATCAGCTCCCCTTATCCATGTGCTCTGCTATTGTTTAAAAATAGACCCCACACCCCTGCTTTAGGGTAGACACATTTATAAATACATGAAGATCCCTCCTGCCACATGTAGCTTGGCCCTTAGTTTGTATAACTAGGAAAGGTTTACTTTTTTTTTTTGCTTCTGGAACTAACAATAGCCCAGGGTGTGGAGCAATTTTTATTAGGAAATGACATGAAATAACAGGGCTACCCCACACCCCATGCTTTAAATGGCATTGCCCTGATCCAAATTGACCTTTTTCACCATTGCTGCTTTAAAGGAAAATTAAACATATTAAAATAGCCGACTATCATCAACATCTCGTTTCAGCTGTTTCATTTTATATGTCTGTGTTACAGATTCCACACCACATACATTACTGGAACAATTTTGCTTACCTGGCGTAATGTATGGAGTATGTGGGAAAGCAAAACATTTGTAATTGTTGGCTTCCTGGTGCAATGCCTGTGACCTGGGAATGGGGCAAGTATAGCAGCTGTCTGTTTCCCATAGTCTGCACAGCTGCCTGTGTATCAAGGCGTGCAAGCAAAACATTTGTCCCCATATAGAGATAACAGAAAAAGACAGGTGCTCACTATCCTTCCACATTTGCAGGCTAATAGGAGCATGTTGTGGGTGGTTTCAGTGGGCCAAATCACATGGGGGAAAGGATTAAAACATTATTTACATGGCCTTGATCCAAATTAGGGATTTATTCACCTGAAATTTATGCATAACAGTTCTTGGCAGAGCTATGATCTCTGTCTCACCTGGTTTGAACCTTAAGAGTTTTTCAAACTACTTCTTTTTCAAAGTGGTCAGCATCTGCCATGATGAATATCCTATTTCCTCAGCTATATTACTTATCAATATATACCACATGCAGAACTTCCAGTGGGGGGGGGATTGGGGGACAAAATTCGGAGCCTCGAGTCAGCTGGTGGGCCCCTGAAGCCAGCGTCATGCTGTATTCAGCTGAATGCCTTTCAAACTATTTTTTTCTTTTCATGCAGTTTTGTCTATAGCCACTAGGAGTGCAGGAACTCTGAGCAGAATAAAATAAGAACACGAGAACTTAAGAGAAGCCATGTTGGATCAGGCCAATGGCCCATCCAGTCCAACACTCTGTGTTAGGGGCGTAGACTTTCCATTCTCCCAGGGGGCAGGTGGGGGCTCTCTCTCATGTGTGCAAAGCATGCACACCACCGGTGGGATGATATCCCTGCTGCCGCTGCCTCTCCCCCCTGGCTGGCTCCCACGCACCCCTCAGAGAGAGGGAGTGGGTGCGGGGGAGCTGGGCGTGGGGGCTCGTGCGGCAGCGGCGGCCGGGGAGGCTTGTGGCAGGCAGGGAGGCATGGCAGCGGTGTCCCTCCGCTGCAGCCAGAGCTGCCGCCACGCCGCTGTGGCCAGGGCAATGTCCCCACCGCCAGAGCCACCACGCCACCACTCTCTGGGAGGGAGGGGTGGGGAGAGTGGCTCTGGCAGCGGCACGGCTCTGGCGGCAGTGCAGCAGCAGGAAGGCGTGGCAGCAGGTGTTCCATTTTGCCCAGGGGGGCTCAGTCTCCCCGGGAAATTTCAGGGGTGGCTCGAGCCCCCCTGTAGTTTACACCTATGCTCTGTGTTACACAGTGGCCAAAACCCAGGTGTCGTCAGGAGGTCCACCAGCAAGGCCAGAACTCCAGAAGCTCTCCCTCTGTTAACCCCCACCCAGCACCAAGAATACAGAGAAGAAGAAGAAGAAGGGATTGGATTTATACCCTGTCCTTCACTTGGAGTCTCAGAGTGACTTACAAACTCCTTTCCCACCCTGTGAGGTAGGTGGGGCAGATAGAGCTCTGAGAGAAACTGCTCTTTCAAGAACAGCTCTGACAGAACTATGGCTTGCCCAAGGTCATCCAGCAGCTACAAGTGGAGGAATGGGGAATCAAACCCAGTTCTCCCAGATGAGAGGCCACACACTTAACTACTACACCAAACTGGAACTGGTGTTCCATCTGTACCTTGTGGCTAATATCCACTGATGGACCTCTGTTGCATATGATTATTTACTTCCCTTTTGAAGCTGTCTATGCTTGTATCTGCCATCACTTCTTGCAGCAGTGAATTTCACATGTTAATTACCCTTTGGGTGAAGAAGTACTTCCTTTCATGTATTCTAAACATACTGCTCATTAATCTTACTGTGTGCCCATGAGTTCTTATAGTGTGAGAAAGGGAGAGAAGTACTTCTTTGTCTACCCTCTCTATTCCACACATAATTTTGTAAACCTTTATCATGTCACCTCTCAATTGATGTTTCTCTAAGCTAAGGAGCCCTAACCCCCTTAACCTTTCTTCATTTTAGTTGCCCTTTTCTGCACTTTTTCCAGTGCTATAATATCTCTTTTGAGGTGCAATGACCAGAACTGTACACAATATTCCAAATGAGCCCACACCATAGATTTATACAGGGATGTTATGACTTTGGCTGTTCTCAATCCTTTTCCTAATAATCCCCAGCATAGCATTTTCCTTTTTTTATTGCAGTCACACACTGAGTCAGCATCCTTGGTGAGTTATCTACCAGGACTCCAGGATCTCTCTCCTAGTCAGTTACTGCCAGTTTTTAATCCACAAGAGGACTTGTCCTCTTATCCTATGACTTCAGAGTTTACTTAGGATCCTTTGATGAAGAACTTTATCAAAGCATTTTGGAAGTCTTGGTAAACAACATTTATTGGATCACCCTTGTCCACCCCCTCAAAGAAAAAAGTTAGTGAGACAAGATTTTCCCTTACAGAATCCATACTGATGCTTCCTCAATAGCTTTTGTTCATCAATATACCTACTAATTTTATCTTGAATAATGGATTCTACCAACTAACCTGGCACTGACACTAGACTGGCCTGTAATTTTCCAAATCTCCTCTGGAACCTTTTTTTAAAATTACATTAGCTACCTTTCAGTCCTTGGAATGGAGGTAGATTTTAGTGATAGATTGCATATTTTTGTCTGGAGACCCACAAGTTTACATTTGAGTTCTTCCAGAACTCTTGGATATATGTCATCTGGGCCTGGTGATCTGTCTGTTTTTAATTTGTCCATCAGTCTCAGAACCTTTTCTCTTGTCACCTCAACATGACTCAGGTCTTTCAACAGCCCTCCTGAAATTGGTGGTTTTGGAGTGGGCAAGCACATCCCATTTTCCACAGTGAAAGAGGCAAAAAAAAAAAAGGGCATTCAGCTTCTCTGCCATTTCCCTATCATCCTTTAGTAATCCTTTTACCCCTTGGTCATCCAATGGCCCCACTGCCTCCCTTGCTGGTTTTCTGTTACTAATGTATTTGAAGAAGTTTTTATTGTTGGTCTTTATGTTTTTTGCAATATGTTCCTCATAGTCCCTTTTTGCCTTTCTGATCAGCAACTTGGCATTTTATTTGCCAAAGCCTGTGCTCCCTTTTATTTACCTCACTCGGATTAGCCTTCCACCACTTAAAGGAATCCTTCTTACCTTTTACTACTTCCATCTTTGTCCAGGGGGCCATGGTGGCTCTTGGCAGCCCTGGCCACATGAATCAGATGTGTCATGTTGGAGTGTCCCCATACCCATGCATAAATACAATGTGATGGTTTTTATTCATACAATGATTACTGTCAAATGAATGATATGGCATGGATTAGAAGCTTGAAATGGGTGAGCTGAATAGAACTTATTGGTACAATGTTTTATACACCTTAAAACTGATGATATGCCAATAAAGGTCTATGAATGAATGAATGAATGAATGAATGAATGAATGAATGACTAGAGCATATAGCACAAGTTTAGATAGTGTCAGATTATGTGGACCAAGCAGATGGAAAGAGGAAACAGTTCTCAACAATGAATTCTCCTAAATAGATGGAAATAGTTCCAAGTGAACACACATCCTTTAGTTGCCATTCCAGATTTCTGTATCAGGACCGAAACCAGGTACCCAACCCATGCTTCCAGTTGGGGGGATCCCCCACCCTTTCCTAAACAGCCTGTACCCTATATGATCCACACAGAGAAAACTCAGGGGTCCGTTGGAGAGGGAGTGCACAGGAGCACAGCTCCGGGAGTGAGGAGCCCAGGGGGTGGGCACATGACCAAGCCCTGCCCCCTCCTCAGTTTCCCCGAGCAGTGCAGAGGTGCAGCGCCCCGGGGAAAGCCCTGCTTGGGTCTTTATTGTTTTTAATGTTTTGTTTTAATATTGATAATTTTTTCATTGTTCCTTTTATGACTGTGCTGCTTTTCCAGAGACTTGCTCAAGGTGGCATATAAATTTTCTAAAAAATACCATTTTTTATCTGGGCACATGGCACATAAGTACTGGAGAAATTTCACCAACCCTTCAGCAGCTTCCACCCCATCAGTTTGGTGTAGTGGTCAGGAGTTGGACTCTATTCTGGGAGAACCGGGTTTGATTCCCCACTCCTCCACATGCAGCTGCTGGTGTGACCTTGGGCCAGTCACAAGTTCTCTCAGAGCTGTTCTCTCATGAGCAGTTCTCAAAAGACCTCTCTCAGCCCCACCTACTTCACAGGGTGTCTTGTCGTGGGGAGGGGAAGGGAAAGGGATGGGTGGTGCACATGTTCTGGGTATCTCAAGTCTACTTGAAACCTGGTGGTTTCAAGGGAGCAGGAAGAGAATGAGGGTGTGTTCTTTACGCTTATTTTTATTGCACAAAGTATTGGATGGGGAAGGGAATGGAAGAAGAGCAGGTCAGTTTCACTCACCTGTGGAGTGGAGCCTGAGGGGTGGGTGTTGCCTTCTGACACACTTCCGGTATGTAAGGGGGTGTGGTATATGCAAATGAGTTATGCTAATGAGCTCCTGCACCTCTTTTTCTACAAAATGACCCCTGAGAAAACTGAATTATCAAGTATTGTTAAGGAGGAAGATCTTACTTTTTTTTTTAACATGTCAGACTCTCCCTGTTAAAATCTATGGAGATTTTAATGACTTTTACAGAGAGGCTTATTTGGGCAGCTTGATTCCTCTCTTATCTATTGAGTGTGGCAGACACAAGATTATGAATGCAATTAATGCAGTTTAATTACCAGCTTGCTAGGTTTGAAAGCATCGATAACTGTCCTGTTTGCCCTGTTTAATGAAAGACACTGAAGATCTGCTTCACTGTTCATTTGTGCATAATTATTGGACTGCAGAAAAGAAGGAACGGAATTGTCCTTGTTTAAAATGGCTTCTTTCATCAATTCAGTATAGTAGGGAAAAAACCAGACTTTTTTTTGCAGAGCTTTACACTGTGTAAAATTAATTGCATGTTTTCGACACATGTATATTTGACTAAATATTATTTGCAAATAAGAAAAGAAAGTTAACAGTAATTTTAATGCATATTTGATTTTTATTGTCCCACATGGGCAGTAATTAATAGGTCCATCCTAAGTCCTGGCATGCTTAGAGCATACAGCCTTGCACTTGGGTGGTGGAAACTGTACATGAAGGATGCTTAACACCACCAGCCAAGGGAGAGAATAAACATTTTGTGTATATGTGTGTATCCTTATAGCTATTTATGGATGCCAGCCCCCAGGTGGGACCTGGGGATCCCCTGGAATTACAGCTCATCTCCAGACTACAAAGATCAGTTCCCCTGGAGAAAATGGATGCTTTGGATGGTGGACTATATGGCATTGTACCCCACTGAGGTCCAGGACAATAGATATCATGGGGGCTTTGGGTTCTGCTCCCTTCTAAATCTACCCTGCCTCCAAATCTTACCTGACCCACCAAACCTTCCCAGAGCCCCTGGTTTTGTTTTGTTTTGTTAGTAAGCTGTGCTTTGCTGGCCCAGCAACCAAGCTGATGGCCACCTGGTCCCACCCTGGCCAGCAGCTCTCCCTGTGAATGACTCCTGTCCTTCTTGCTCACTTGCTCAGGGCCCAGCAGAAGCCAGGCAGAACAAGATAGGTCACTCAGCACTGCTGGTCTGGCCCGCTTTGTCTTCAGGGACCGGCAGGTGAGGCAGTGCCAGAGCCAGACAGGGGGAGGGAGAGAGGGAGAGAAATGGTGGCAAGTGATAGCAGCACCTGCCTGGTCATTTGTGCTGGATGGCCGGCCGGCTTCAGCCCAGCCTGCTGCTGAGGCGGTAGTCAAGGGCAGTGGTAGGCCCAACCAGTTGCCGTGGCAGCGGTTGCCAGGGGGCATGGGAGAGCGGCTGCTGACCCCACTTGCCAGGTGCCAAGGGGGGATAGGAGGCCCGACATGCATGCATGTACCAGCTTTCCCCTCCCTGCCACCCCCTTCATCTGCCACGTATGTGCCTTCCTCTTCCTGCCCCTCCTCCATCCAGTGCCCCCATCCATCCAGTGCCTTCCACCAAAAACTGTCTAGCAATGGGGCTGCTGAGGTCCCAGTCCTCCTCAGGCTCCATCCCCAAATCTCCAGGAGTTCCCCAACGTGGCAACATGGTAGCCAGGGGGGAGTTGGCAGCCCTACCAGTTACTCCATCCCAGGACAGTAAAGGGTAGACCACCCTCCAGGAGCTGCAAGGATAAGGCACCACCCTCCCCAATTCCCAGTACAATGCAAAGCACCTGATGAGCCTAAGATATGAATAAAGCCCGCAAATATCAGCATGGATCTTAGTGCTCTGCTGTGATGCTGCCAACTCTCTTGTTCCAGCCCACCTTCTGCACCACCACAGGCTGCTCAAACAGTTGCCTGGTCATCACAGTTGTCCTTCACAGTGATCACAGCCGCTCTGTCTATGACCCCCTAGGGTCTATCACTGCAGCTTGCAAAGGTACTGGAGCCTTACTAGAATAAACAAACAAAGTCGGGCACATCCAGATTTAACTGACTTTGGTTCCATGATGCCATTCAGTAAACATACGGATTGTTCTACAGCTGCATCTGTTTGACATATTTGTGTTACTTTCCACCTTTTGGCCATTCCTTATCCCTGCCATGTTCAAGATGCAGTTCACTCTTGGAGAGGCTGAGTGGGTGGTCCAAGGGGAAGCACAACCTATTTCTGTGCACTCATCTGGGTTAGTGGTTAGAGAGCAGCAGGCATGGGTTTGGCCGCTGCCTCTTGTGTTGCAGCTGCACAAACTGTTCCCGGGCAAAAGGTGAGACTCGTCTTCTGGCCAGCATCCCCCTTACTGGAAACAAGCCTCTGCCTCCCATTTGCCATATGGGTTATCTTCCTTGGTGAAGCATTGCCCTCACTGAGGGTGAAATTCCTCTTCTCTGGCCAAAGACTGGTGTTCCTGCATCTGACCTTGATCCAAACTCTTAAGCAGGAGGCCACTTGGGTGTTCTGCAGCCACTTAGCTTGGAGAACAGAAGCACAAAAAAGAGGCAGACTGATAGGCCAAGGGCATTTGGTGGCATAAAAAGGGTAAGGCATACGGGTAGGCAGGCAACAGCAGTAGGACCTTGAGGTAGATTTGCTTAGACAGGGGATAAGGTTTGGAGAGCAGCAGGCAAGCAGGGGAGTGCAGACTGCAAGGGCAAATTTGGTACAGTGGGGCAGGCATTGGGAAGAGAGAGGAAGGCAGAGTCCTACCACATATGCTCCAGTATTGGAATACCTCGCAAATGTATGTAATCTCAGTGGCAGTCCATCAAGGAATCCCACTGCTTGTTAGGGTCGCCATTCGCCCAGTGGGGCCAAGGAATCTCCCAGTTTTAGGGGCTCAGCCCCAAACCACAGCATTCCACAGGGATGCCACTGATGCCAGTAGTGATGTCATTACACTGGGGGCATCGTATGGCAACACTCTAGCATTTGGGGGGGACTCTATGGTTATCATAGAGTTTTTGCCCCAAATACTAGAGTGTTGCTGATGAGGAACCGGAAGCCCACCACCACAGGTAAGAAACTGGCAACCCTAGTTTCTGTCTTACCTTCCTCCAAGGAACACTGCATGCACACACACACTCTCTCTCTCGCTTTCTCTCTCTCTCTCCCCCCCCCCCATTAGACAAAATTCTGCCTGCCTTGTAAAAGTGAAACTGCTAATGGCAGAGATTACATTAACAAAGGAAACTAGAACAAAATGAAATAAAATCATGGGTTTTTTTTCATTATAGGTTTTTTAATAGTGATGCTTCAACAACTGTCAGTTCAGCTTACAGCACAGCAATTGGCTTTTCACACATGTGCATTCTCAAACAGCCTTACTGAGTTCTACTACCCCACTATCCTTGTTGCATACGTGCTCTGCTGAGGAGGCAGTTGTTTTAGTAGATAATTAAATCAATCATTAAATCACTCACAGATCATATAAATCAGTCGTCAGTGAATGTCATGTTTCAATAAAATCCTACCCTCCGGTGTTCATTTGCATAGTTCTTAGAGGAGCTAATGGCTGCCGATCAGTTTGAATTGGCAGTGTCTTTTGTATGCACTTTTGGGGGAAAACAGTGCAAACTGGTTCAGCAGGTGTTCGTGTGTACCCGGCAGGAACTGAACAGACTGAGTGATTGACTCACATCTGATCATCACCTTTGACTATGGTAAGTTCGACAGTTTAATGTGTTCAGAGAGCAATCTGCAGTATCCCTACTGTTTAGATGAGGGATTTGTTTCATTGTCATATTAACACCCCATTTATGTATTTTTTTAAATAAATTTTTATTGATTTTTCCTATATCTACAACTAATACGCTACAATCTAAGCTACATATACCTTATACAGAGAGTACTTTATCATTTGCTTAATACTACCATGTTATATAATATAATTATGAAGCATTTAGAACCTTGGATAAATTTCAATTATTTTGTTACTGCTACTATAAAAATTATCAAAACTATTTGGCAGGCACGCCCACCTAGAGAAATACGGTTAATTAAACAATTTATAATACATAGGTGCAATGCTTAATAAAACAGTTTAATCACTATTTCTTCTTTCGTCCTCTTCTTGTCTTAACAGTCTCATCTACTTTTGGAGCTGCTGCTCCTTTTTCCGAGTCAGACACTTCTTCTTCACTCTTTGAGCTATCAAATCCATACATGCTTTCTTGCGAGGCCAGTGAACCATCTGAGTCTCTCCCAGTTTTCTTTTCTTTGCTTTTTTCCAGAAATTTTTTCGCTTGTTGAACAGAGTCAATCTTATACTTCTTATCTTTGATGCTGAAGCATAGTCCTTCTGGAGTATTCCAGCGATAGATGATAGACTCAGACTGGAGCCAAGATGTCAATTTTCCATAGGCTTTCCTTCTTTTCCTTATTTCAAATGGGATATCCTTCATCACTTTTACTTCTTCTCCCAGGATCTTCAGAGCTGCTTTGTTTGTGGTCCTAAGCACCACGTCTCTTGTAGATTTTTTGGAGAACCTTATCATAATTTAACCAGGCAGGCTTTTCTTTTTAGTATAATCTGGATAGGTTCTGTAAACCATATCCATATCGCTTTTTATATCCGCTGCTTTCATGCCTGTCACTGGTTCAAGTGCTTCACTTAGCAAATTTTTAAGGTCTTCTCCTGTGTTTTCTGGCACATTCTGAAGTCTTAGGAAAAAAATCGATCTTTCCATTTGTAATTTCAAAAGCTGATCATGGTGGAAGGCCTTTTCCTTCTCTGCCTTTTGTAGTCTTGAGTCTTGGTTTTTTACTGAAGTTTTTACTTCCAGAAGTTCTCGCTGCAGCTTCTCTGTGGTTTTATTCGACTCTTTTAGTTCTAACTGCATTTTGTCCATCTTCACGTTGAGAGCTGTCATTTGGTCCACTAGAGGTCGCAATAACGGGGAGAACACCGCGCTCATCTCTGTGGTATCAACCTTTGCACTCGGAGCTGTACTTCCTAGTTTGGGGGAAGGTTTCGGTTTCCCCGCCATTGTTGAGGCTGCGCTCTTTGTTTATAGATAGATAAGATGAACGAAAGGAGCAAATTTTTGAACAGCACTTATGTCCTTTTAAAGTTTATATCTCCAAGTGAGCGATGCTGCCATCTAGCAAGGCGGATGGGCTTTTATTCATGCAGTAATGCCACGTGAAGAGTCTGGTAAGTACGCCAGTCCCGGAGGGGGGGTGGGTGGGTTTCACTCCTCCCGCCGTCTTCCCGCTGTATTCTCCCATTTATGTATTTGTAATGAATAACAAAAGAAATGCTCAAGTCCTCTGTGAAGTTCACTGGAGCATGTTAATTCTGGTACTTCTGCTCCTCACGCCACTGGCTTCCTTGAGGCTACAGGGACTGGCCACTTTTCTCCGCCTGCCTTCTGGCACCTCTTGTGTGGGTGACAGCTACATGATATTAGGGGGATGGGGACACTTCCGTGTTCTACCATGATTGGTGGATGCCAGCGTGATAACGATGCACTTGGACCCTTGCTGTGGAGTGTTTGTGTCACTTATTTCCCCTCAGCAGAATGGCCCTAAAACACCAACTAGCAGCTCTGAGCCCACATTAGTGTTGGTGCGCTGCTGACATTGCAGGCTTAGGATGGGGCTGTCCAAGACCTTTTTTCTCTTTTCCTTACACTTTTTAAACACTTACTGAATGTGTGGGTGAAGTTTTCAACAAAACTGAATTAAACCTACAGAATAAAATAGTCACTGAAATGTTATTTATTTATTTTATTTTATTAAATTTATACCCCGCCCTCCCCGCAAGCGGGCTCAAGGTGGCTTACAGAAATCGGTACAATGTACCTGGTCAGCTTAAAACATTGAAAACAACCATGCAAATTAAAGTGCTCGCAGTACTATACAATTTGTGCATTATAGGAGATAGCGTGCTCTAAGGTATACTATCAAATTCACACTACAGCGATCTTCGTCAGTCTTTCAGCAGAGATATGGCTCTATCTTCACACACCAAGGCTTTCTCCACCACCAGGGCCAGCCCTCTCCCACAGATGTCCAAATAGTGGTAGTAGATGGTAACCATAGGCAGCTCCTAGTCGAAGGCCTGGTGGAAGAGCTGCGTCTTGCAGGCCCTGTGGAACTGTAAAAGATCCCACAAGGCCCTGATCTCTTCCAGGAGCTCATTCCACCAGTATGGAGCCGCCACTGAAAAGGCCCTGGCCCTGGTGGCCAGAAGCCTGGCATCCCTGGGGCCAGGGGTCCTTAATCGGTGTTGTGACCCCGACTGTAGTGCTCTCTAGGTTCTACATGGGGAAAGGTGGTCCCTCAGGTAAGCCAGACCCTGACCATATAGGGCTTTAAAGGTAAGTACCAGCACCTTGAAGTGAATTCGGTATGCTATTGGCAGCCAGTGCAGTGCCTTCAGCACAGGCTGGATGTGCTGCCATCTAGGGAGACACATCAGAAACCTAGCCGCAGCATTCTGCACCAGCTGCAGCTTCTGGATTTGCAACAAGGGCAGTCCCATGTAGAGAGTGTTACAGTAATCCTATCTCAAGGTGACTATTGCGTGGGTCACTGTGGCCAAGTCATCGCAGTTGAGGAAGAGAACCAACTGCCGGATCAGCTGAAGATGGAAAAAGGCCGACTTGGCAGTGGCTGCTACCTGGGGCTCCATTGTTAAGGAGGAATCCAGGAGCACTCCCAAACACCTAACCTCCAGCGTGGGCACTAACGATGCCCTGTCAAAGGTTGGGAGTGGGATCCCCATCCCCAGCTCAGGCACAGGACCTCCATCTTCACCAGATTTAGCTTCAGCCAACTCAGTCAAAGCCAACCAGCCACAGCGTGCAGTGCCCAGTCCAGATCTGGCATCTGACTGGCCGCCCAACATCAGATAGAGCTGGGTGTCATCCACATACTGGTGACACCCCAGCCCATGCCTCTGGGCAATCTGGAAAAGGGGGTGCATGTAGATGTTGAATAACATTGGGGACAGCACCACCCCCTGAGGCACCCCACACTCAAGAGGGTGTCTCCCGGACTGCTGTTCCCTGAGCACCACCCTTTGTCCCAGACCCCGGAGAAAGGAAGCAAGTCATTGCAAGGCAGGCCCCTATATCCACATGCTGGTGAGGCAGTGGGCCACTAACTGATGGTTGACTGTGTCAAATGTGGCCGACAGATCCAACAACAGCGCTGCCAAACCACCCTGATCCAGATGCCTCCAGAGATCATCAGTAAGGGCAACCAGTGCTGTCTCCATCTTGTGTCCCAGGCAGAAGCTGGAATGGAAGGGATCTAATATGGAAGTGTCATCCAGAAAGCCTTGTAACTGTGTCGCCGCCACCCTCTCAATCAATTTGCCCAAATAGGGCAAATTGGAAACCGGCCAATAGTTGGCCAATTTGGCCAGATCCAATGATGGTTTTTTTAAGAGAGGGCAGATCATTGCTTCCTTGAGTGCCCAAGGGAACCACCCCTCCAAGAGGGACTTGTTGATAATCTCCCTTGGGGCTCCTCGAAACCCCTTGTGGCCTGCTTTAATAAGCCAGGAAGGGCACGGATCAAGGCCGCATGTGGTTGGGCATACAGTCAAGAGCAGGGGTCATTTCATAGAAAAAGAGGTGCAGGATCTCATTATCATAACTCATTAGTATATGCCACGCCCCCTGACATCACCGGCCGAATGTCAGTTTCAGTCCCATTATACCCTATGGGCCATTGAAGTCAATGGCAAAAATTCATAGGGTATATGAGGGGCTGGAGGAGAGGGGGTTTGAGGGAGAGGCTCCAATCTTGCAGGGTGGCTGCTGGGGCCTCTCCCCGAAATACCCACCAAGTTTCAAGAAGATTGGATTGAAATACCCACCACAGAGAACAATGGAGGGAATGGGGGCAACCTGTTTGGGGGCCTGTAGAATTGGACCCCCTGGTCCAATCTTCTTGAAACTTGGTGGGTATTTCGGGGAGAGTCTCCAGCAGCTACCCCGCAAGTTTGGAGCTTCTCCCTCAAATTCCCTCCTCTCCAGCCGCTCTTTAATCCACTGCCGAATTTCAGCAGCAATTCAGCAGCAGACTGAATCAGATCAGAGAATATGATTCGGCCCATGGATTCCCTAGTGCCGACTCCTGAACTGGCGGAGCTCAGCTCTGCTTAGCTCTGGCCCCAAATGACCCCTGGTCAAGAGCAATCTATTGACTTCCTCCAGGCTGAGCGGGCTGAAATGATCCAAAGCCAAAGCTGAAGACATGCAAGAGGCCTTGAGTTTGCTTACTGTTTCAACTGTGGTGGGGAGGTCATGGCAGAGCATCAAGATTTTATCTGTGAAATAGCTCGCAAATGCCTCACAGCCAATATCCAGTGCCCTGACATTTGATCTGCCCTGTGGCAGAGCTGTTATGGACTGAATCCTTCTAAACAATTGAGCTGGGTGTGAGCTTGCAGATGACATCATGGCCACATAGAATTCTCTCTTAGCAGTCTTGACTGTCATCTCGTAGGATCTCATAAACATCCTATAAGATGTTCTTGTAGCTTCGTCTCAAGCCCGGCGCCACCGTCTCTCTAGCCATCTAAGCTGAAGCTTCATAAGCTGAAGCTTCTGGGTAAACCAGGGAGCAAGCCTACAGCAGGGGTGCAGAGGGCACCGGGCAGTGATCTTTTCGATGACCACGGAGAGCCAGCTATGCCAGTCCTCCACTAGCTCATCCAACAAGCTGCCAGGGGGCATTGGATCCTGTAGAACCATCTGGAGCCACACAGGGTCCATTTGGCTCCACTGGCAAGCTAAAATATGCTCGCCACCTAAACAGGATTGGGGTGGAACATTCAGACAAGCCCTCAGAGCATGGTGGTCTGACCATGGTACAGCCAAAGCAGTAATCCAGTCCACTGTTACCCCAGCCGCGAAGATCAAATCAAGCATGTGCCCAGCCTGGTGAGTGGGAGTCGTTACAAGTTGGAAGAGTCCCAGCGCCACCATGGATGACACTAGGTCCACTGCCTGAATGCCTAAATCAACAGATTTAGGAAAAGTAAGTGGAAGGGAGCCCAAATATATTTCTGGAATGTTGTCAGTCAAAGATCTGTCAAGAGAAAGAAAACGCATAACTGAACCATAGCTTTAGCATTTGCCACATTAGTACAAAATGCTGAACATGTAAGCAATACTTGAGAAGCCATTCCCATCTTACCATAAGAGTTTGCGATACAGCACTGGAGAGGAGGAGTACCAACAGGTTCATCAAATTGTAATCAGAATTGAAGTTGAAGCTGTTCTGCTCACGTCTGCCCTTACTGTAGCGCAGCTATTAACTTACATAATGGTCACAAGAGAGCCTGACTCTCTCCAGGGTTGAATCAAAAGGTGACAATGATGGGGCTGGGACTCCAGTCAAACTGGCAATAAAATTTGTTCCGCTTAGTCACCATACATTTTGCTCCCTTTTATCAGTCGAAGCTAGTGCAACAATGGAATCTTTATCAATGTTGTTGATAGGATACTAAGCATGGCCAAGAATTGATCTTTTATTATTTATTCATGTGTTTGTTCCGACCCAAACCTGATTTTTTTAAACCTTCCGAATCAAAGCCCAGTCCATTTACAGAAGCTTGCATCTCTTGATATCAGTGCATCGGTGTGGGGTCCTGCTCTTAAGTACCTCAGCTGCATAGCATGAAAGGTCAGCAGGCTGCATTGCCAGAACCAAAAGAGGAACTCAGGTCCCTTTGTACTCAGAAGAACAGAGATCTATGAAGCAGTGAGGTAGAGGCAAGTAGGCAGGGAAGCTGGCACAGCCTGTTAAAAATAAATGCTGGCATAGTTTCTTGGTTCATCTACTTGATACCATCCCCCTGCATGCTTCTGTTCAGGAGCTGTTTCTCTGCCAAGAGAGAGAGTGTGAGAGAGAGCTCTCACAGCAGCCATACCACACCATTATGTATCCCTCATAAGGATACCAGTAGCATGTTACAGCTGCTTCCCCTCTAGATACTTTCAACTTCTTTAAATATTCTCTCTTTATGGGAGAGAAAAACAGAGAGCTGCAAACATAGTACTCCACGTATTTCTCTGGCTAGGGAGATGACATGGCATGCCAGAGCGCTCTGTAGCCTGAGAAATAGCTCAGATTACTTTTGCAGAATAGGCTGCTCCTTCCCACACTGCCAGGTAATGTAAGGAACCCTGCACCATGCAGGAGAGCCCACACGGCAGCTTCTCCTCATTGCAGGGAAGTTGGTGAGGGGAGAAGCTGTTTTGTGGGTGCTCCTGAGTGTTCTTCATGTTACAGTTTAGGGTAGTGGTTAAGTGTGTGGATTCTAATCTGGGAGAACTGGGTTTGATTCCTCACTCCTCCACTAGCAGCTGCTGGATGACCTTGGGCAAGCCATAGTTCTGGCACAGCTGTTCTTGAAAAAGAGCAGTTTCTGTCGGAGCTCTCTCAGCCCCACCTACCTCACAGGGTGTCTGTTGAGGGAAGGGGAAAGGAAAGGAGTTTGTAGGCTGCTCTGAGACTCTGAGTGAAGGGCGGGGTATAAATCCAATCTCCTCCTCTTCCTTCTTTTCCTAATTTGGCAACACAGAAAGGTGTGGCATTGCAGGGTCTTCCATTCCACCAGCCTCAAATCTGGCATCTGTCTTTTTCTGCTAGGGAACATAGACAGATGGTATTCCGTCTCAGCATGCTGCTAGGTGTCTTCTGCTGTGGACACCCAAGAACCTTGTGGTTCCAGCATCCGTGCACAGACACCAGTGTTAGTGGGACTTCTGCCCGGTTGCTTGAGGCAGCTTTTCCTTGTTACAGGTGGCCAGGTGAATGTCTAATTCTAAGGCTGAGTTAGCCACTCAGAGTTCTGGGTGTTTTAGGATAGGAAAGAAGCAGAGCCACTCTAAGGCTAAAATCCAAAATCAAAAGCCATATGACACTTTTTATTAAGACCATCCAACAAAAATGAAAACATTCTTTTGCTTTCGGATTTGGCTTTAGATAGAAGAGGAGGAGAAGGAGGAGGAGAAGGAGATTGGATTTATACCCCACCCTTCACCACCCAAAGGAGTCTCAGAGCGGCTTACAAACTCCTTTCCTTTCTCCTCCTCACAACAGACACCCTGTGAGGTAGGTGGGGCTGAGAGAGCTCTTTTCGGATCTGTCCTTGAGAGAACAGCTCTGACAGAACTATGGCTTCCCCAAGGTCATCCTGCAGCTGCAAGTGGAGGGGAATCAAACCTGGTTCTCCAAGATTAGAGTCCATGCACTTAACCACTACACCAAAGATAAATGCAGCTACCTGCAACCACTGTTAGGATAGTCGGGCAAGGTGAAACAGACCACGGCCTGCTGCTACAGAGATGCCCTCTAAAATGGCTTCCTCGTGTAAACAATACTGCCCAGCTCATAGCATGCACAAGTGATTCACTCCCATCTTATTGTGGCTGGTGATGCAGTGTCTTATTAGTTGGAATAATTTACAATGGCTGTAGGGTGACTGGAAAGGAAGGAGATTCTCTGTGTAGACCAGTGAGTACCAGGAGGTGGCAATACAGGCTGGGGGTATTTCAGTCAGATAATAGAAGTACACAGCTCTCTATTTTGCCACAGAAGCCCCAGAGGCAGCCAGCTTTCATGAGCTGGCAGGAGCCTCACCTGTCTCCTAGGATTTATTGGCAAGGGTTAGAATTCCCATTCCTCTCATTCCACCCACAGCAGTGGACAACAAGTCTGACTAGAGAACTTTTCACTTTCTGCCATTGCCCCATCACACTGTATGCTTCCATAGCTCCCCAACCTGAACTGTAGGAGGAGAGCAGACACACACAATGTGACGGGACCAAGTCACAGGGTGACATCTGGCTAATGTGAAGCATCTCGTAGGGATTTCTTGCCACAAGGTGGCATTTTCAGGGTCTTTGGATGGTAACTATGCAGCTCTGCCCCTTAGATTTTGGCTAACACCAATGGAGACTGCCTGAAAACTTGTGCATTTTAATGAACAATGTAGGAATCATCTACTATCTGCAAAAAGCATCTCCCAGTTCTGCAGTCCATAACAGGGATATAGTGGTGCATAAAGTCCTATCATTGCATTGGGGACTCAAGAGCGTGTAACATTCCCCCCCCCCCCCCCCGTACCAGTATTAGCTGAGTTATTATTAAAATACATGGCATATCCATGTTTTACTAACCAATATACTAGTGTTGTACACTCACAGATTTAAGGAACAGGATGCTGGAACAGGTGGACTCTTGGTCTAATCCAGTGGGTTCTCAGTACGTAAGGGAAGAACTACAAAAAAAGATGATGATGTATTTTCAGTGTCAGCGGGAAATTTAACAGGGTGAATTTACCTAGGTTTATTTTCCTCTTTAGTCATTCTGGCTGACTTCACGGCACCCTTCCCAACCCAAATAAGGCCCGGAAAGAATGTGCTAAGCATTAAGTGTGCTAAGAATACATTTGAGCTGTGATGGATAAGATTACTGTCAAGTCTATATTTCATTTATTTTTTTCTGACTAGACCTTGTAATTACATTTTAGATTATGGAGGGGCTTTAATGGTTCTTTCCAGCTCCTTTGTGCTGTTGCTTCTTCCCTTACCTGCGTTGGTGTCTCTTTTGTAGCTGGACTTTTTGACTTCTTTTATTTTTGGCCCCTGCGTGTGGTTCCTAGGATGCCAAAAAATCTGTGCTAGAGATTCGCTGAGAGCCCTGGCTATTTTTGTTAGAAGCTGATACTTTAGCCTGAGCTGTGAGCATTGCCTAGGGAGAGGGGTTAGTTTCTTGGGAGGTGGGGAGGGCAGAGCTTTACAGAGAAGACACCTCAAAAGAAGCGGAAAAGAAGGAGAAAAAGATATCCCCCCCAAGAAAGTAAGAACGGCAAAGGACCCTCCCACCTTTTAATTTGGCCTCTCCGGCAAGAGCCAGCGCCGAGCCTGACATCTCCTCTCAGCTGCCAATAGAACTTGACCTTTTCACCAGAGTGTTCCTTATTGTCACCATTATGACCGAGATTACTGCAGAAGGTACCGTAACAATCTTTATGTTATAATTGTCTTGGGGGGAAAAAAGATTTCTGCCTTGACATGTTAATAGATTCAGCCTACAAGTGTGATCTATGGGCTTTTAGGGAATAGCAGTTTTCCTGCAGGGCTGGTTGCAAGAAGCTGCTTCTGTACAGCAGCTGGAATTTGTACTAGTTAGTGAAGCTCGATCATCCTACACCTCTAAAAATAGCCTCCGTCACACAACCTTACCAACACTCGCTTAGATGGAGAGGCTGCAGGATAAAAGTTTAGCGAAGTCACATATATTTCTGTACCAAAACTGGAGGTGTTAAGACGGAAATTGTGCAGCTGTCCCTAACCTGTTGTTTAGTGTTTGTGTACAGAAAGAGCCAAACACACACATTCTTCATTCTTTCCCTTGTGGAAGAACTTTTGAAAGCTCAGAGTTTGTTGGCTTTCCGGTTGCTTAGTAAGTTCAGTTTTGCCTCTGTTGCTTGACAATAGATCAGGGCAGGGAAATGGAGGATTTGATGACATCATTTTCCTCTTTCCCTTTAGGGGAAGAGCTGGAGGAACTAGATAGGTGGGTGCTGTTTTCAGTGGTACGCCTATGATCAACATTGCGTCTAGGGCTTCCAACTGTCCTTACTGCATGTATAAGTAGGGTTGCCAATCACCAGGCGCTGCAGGCTGGAGGTTTCCTGGGCTTACAACTGATCTCCGGGTGACAGAGATCAGTTCCCCTGGAGAAAATGGCTGCTTTGGAAGATGAACTCTGTGGCATTATACCTACTGAAGTCCGTTCCCTCTCCAAACCCCACCCTCCTCAGGCTCCACCCCACAAATCTTGAGGTATTTCCCAACTTAGAGGTGGCAACCCTGCATATAAGGCACTGTTACTTTCATTCCTGAGGCTAACAATGCAGTCACTGACAGAGTTAAGCCCTTAAAAGCTCATTGTCTCCAAGAGACAGAAGGGTGTCATTCTGCTAAGATACTGCACTGTAAGAGACAGTGACTTTCTCAGGTCACATGCTCAGTCCACAAGTGGAGCTTGTCTAAAGGTCTCCAGATTCTAAGACCAAACCAAATGGACCACATTGGTAATCTATCTACCTAATAGCCAAGATGCCCCCTCTGTGCAGATATCTAAATCCGCTCATCTGGGGCACATAGGGGGCAAAGAGATTTTCCTGCACACTTGGGGCACTCCCCAGGTGTGCAGAAAAATCTGAAAAGTTGAAAAAACTATACGGGGAATACTTAGGGGTAATTTCAAGCAGGAGTGTGCAGGAGCACCGTTCTGGGAGTAACAAGCCCAGGAGCGGGCACATATGGTGATGCCCTGCGGAAAAAAAGCAAAAGCATACTAACTTGATCTGTATTTTCATGCTTGTTGTAGGGTAGCTTCCCTGCAAGAGCAAAGGAAACCTCAAGTGTCTTTAGTCAAAGTGTAAAGCTGGCTCACCAGCTCTGAGTTGGGAAATACCTGGAGATTTTTGGGGTGGAGCCTGAGTGGTGGGTGTTGCCTTCTGACACACTTCCAGTGATGTCAGGGGGGGTGGCATATGCAAATAAGTTATGCTAATGAGTTATGCTAATGAGCTCCTGCACCTCTTTTTCTATAAAATGACCCCTGGGGATACTTAAATACCCCCCAAAATAAAAGAGTGTTCCCTGTGCATGTGCAGAAAACACTCTGGGAACTCTGCCTCTCTGCTATTGGGGGGGAAGGCACAGTGGGCCCGGCAGTTGTGTATGCTGCCTTACATCAAATAGTTCCTCTGAAATAAATCTAGTGTTTGACAAGACTACACAATCCTGAAAACCTTAGGCAATTAATATACTCTTGGAAGCCCAGGAAAACTTTGCATATGCAAGGTCCAGAAAGAATAAGCTCTCATCCTATACATCAATAAATGGTTATTCTAAAAATATGAATACCTCATGAATATTTTTAATATATCCTGATCATTAATGTGTACAAATAACATTTTATCCAACACAATGGGAAAGGGAAACCGATAGGTTTTTAAAAGACAACTTTTCAATTTGACAAAGAAATGTCACACTAGACTTTTCTATTGTAGATCATTCCATTTTTCTCCTCCGGGCTTATTACTGTCCTTTTTCATATATAAAGAAAAGGCACTCAGATAATGTTCTTTGCACTTTTTATTCACCAAACCAAGCTGCTGTGCTCCAAGTCACAGTTATTAATTAAATATGAAAGCAAAATACGCTTCGTATAAGAGGATTTGCATTAAGCTTTATAGGAGACCAAATCTCTTTGCTCTCTAAAGACTGCAGAATTAAAGAAGCCCTGCATCAATTACTATCCATACTACCTTGGGCCATAGCTCATTGGTAGAGTGCATATTTTGCATGCTGAAGGTCTTGGGTCCAGTCTTTCCTGTCTTCAGTTGAAGAATCTCAGGCAGCAGGTGTTGGGAAAGAACTTTCTCTGCCTAGACATTAGAGTGCTACTGCCTGTCAGAGGAGATCAATGAGCTTGATAGATTGATTTGCACTATGATATCATAATACTTTTTCATGTAGCATACGTAAAATGGGTTAAGTCTGCAGATGTTTGGTAGAATAGGCAAATGCTGGGGGAAGAGACAGCAGGTGCAGCCCTGCTCCCGTCTGAATGTTCACTCTATGTCCTTTTGAATGTGTCATACAGCCCCATTCACACCTTCCGGCCGGCAACTTGTATTCTAATATATGAGCAGAATTTGTCATGGCTCCTCCTCTTGCAGATGTCTAGTGTAAGGGACTCATGCTGTGCTTGCTTTATAGACAGCGCAACTCCAGTAATTATTGCCATTAATGGACATGAGGAACACTGTCTTCCTGATTTATGCAAATAACTTTTGGGGAAAGAAGCAATTTAAAATACTGGGCTAAATGGCAGCATTATTTACCTAACACCAATGGGAGATCTGAAGTTATCAGATTCAGAAAATATAACTAAGGGAAGTAGCTGTTTTCCTATTTGAAGGAAGTTTTAATTAAATTGCCGCAAAATGTAACTAAACATTCTTTTAAAAGTTCACGATGAATGTAATATGCATGCAGCTTTTCTTCAAGGTGACTTATTTTAGTTGCTCAAAGTTATCTGCATTGTTAATTTGCTTTAAACCTTGGCAATTAATTTGAAAGGTGATGGTGCAGAAATTCTTTACTGCACAGTCCTATGCAGGGTTGCCCCCATCCAAGTCCACTGAAGTCAATGGACTTAGAAAGGTATGACTGTGTTTAAGATTGCAGTGTTAGTGGGTCACCCCTCTAATTTAAAGTATTAATTTCAAAGAAACCAATCCCATGAGTGTGGGTCAGCCCCTGATTTTATAAGTGGGGGATGATGTGTTCCCTGGGACTGCTGTCCACATAGATTGAATGAGGTTCCAGCTACTTTTAATAGCTAGCTTGAGTTGAGGTAGTAAACCCTGGAGTCCTGAGTGAGAGGGGGATAAGTATTTGAAAGTTGATGCTAACGGTTAAAGCACACGGCAGCTGAGTTTAGTTTAACCCAATTATCTAATCTACTTATATGTTATGCAACATTTTTTTTTAAAAAAATTACACAACCCTTTCTATTGGACCGTTTCTTAACAACTATTAAGCAATACAAAGATAGGCTACACTTTCAAAAACAGACAATAAAACTGATCAAAAAACAAACACAGCAATGATCCTCTCCTCCCAAAAAGAGTCTTGGGCACCTTAAAGATTTATTGAGTTGTAAGGTTTGTTGGGCTAGAGCCCCTTCATCACATGTATAAAGTGAATTTTTAGACAGCAGGCATTTCACAAATTTGATGCAACAGAATAAGTAACATGGCCACCACTGGAATCAGGAACAACCCAATAAAACAGAAGCTATAATTATAATAGCTCCCTGTTCTGGATGGGGTTGCACTCCTCCGAAAGGATCAGGTTCAGAGCTAGGAGGTGCTCCTGGACTCAGGTGTCCTGTTGGATAAACAGGTGGCAGTGGTGGACAGGAATGCCTTTCACTAACTTTGGTGGAACCAGCCAGCTGCAGCCCTTCCTAGATGGAAAAGATCTCGCCACTGTGGTGCATGCCCTGGTAACAACTAGATTAGATTACGGCAGTATGCTTTATGTGGGGCTGCCCTTGAAGACTGTCTGAAAGCTACAGTCGATACAGAATGCTGTGGCCAGAGTGTTGACTGGTGTGGGCCATAGGGACCATATCACTCCAGTCATGTTCTGTCTACACTGGCTCCTGATTTGCTTCTGGGCTGAATTCAAAGTGGCAGTATTGACCTTTAATGCCCCATACAGCCTGGGAACAACATACCTTAAGGAACATCTCCTGTATGAATAGGGTTGCCAGGTGGGATCATCGTGCCAGCAGGGGGATTGGGGGGGCATTCCAGGAGTGGGCAGTGACATCACTCAACATGCTGATGTCACCCAGAAGTGATGTCACTGTGTTGATGATGTTGGGGGTGGCAGTCTGGTTTTTGAGTAAAACTCTATGGCAAAATTAGCATCAAACCATAGAGTTTTGCACAAAAACCAGAGTTTTACTGTGCAATGTCCATGATGCAATGATGCCACTTCCATGTGACCTCAGTGCATCAGGGCCTCATGCAGTGCATCAGTGCATCAGGGCCTCATGCGGTGATGTTTCTGTTTGGGGCCCAAAAAATTGGGATCCCCTGGAACTGGGGAATGGCAACCCTACATATGAACGTACCAATACACTCCAGTCATCTTTGAAGGCCCTGCTTCAGTTACCCCTGCCATCTGATACTAGATGGGTGACAACTTGAGAAAGGGCCTTCTCTGTCGTGGCATCAAAACTTTGGAACCCCTTCCCCAGGGAAATTCATCTGTCTTCCACAATCAGTGTCTTTTGCCAGCAGCTGAAGACTTCCTTTTCCCAGTAGCAGTAACTGGCCCTCCCTCTAGTGTTGTTTGTTGATGTGTTATTAATTTAATTATTTTATAATTTTAATTGTATTTTTAATTGCTTAAATGTTTTATTTTAAAATATATATTTTTAAATGCTTATTGCTTGTGGACCCTGATTGAGTGGACAGGCAGCACTGAAATGTTTAAATAAAAAAAGCAACATTCCATATTCTACCAAAGTCTTGATACAACACAAACGTCTGCTTCTTGCTCCTAAAAGGAAATGCACCTGGCCAGGATGGGGTGGGGGGTGGGGATTCCAGAGTTAACACAATACCATACAACAGGCCTTGGCCCTGGTAACCAGCCATTTAACCAACCTTTTGAGTTATCCCTGGATACCAGGTTATTAACTACAATAAGCACATATCACTAGTGCCCATATCATGGCACCAAAACTTTGGAACTCCCTCCTCAGGGAGATTCGTCTGTCTCTCTCCACTGGTGTTTTTTGCCAGCAGGTGAAGACTCCCCCCCCCCCCCCCCCCAATCTGTCATACCCCCAGTGGTGGTGACTGGCCCTCTTTCTGGTGGTGTCTGTTTATGTTATAATTTTAAATGTATTTTAAATTGCTCAGATTGAGTACTCAGGGAAAGCCTTTATGTACATGAGACGTGTTTAGTCTAGTGAATAACCTGGTCACTATACTCTGTACCAGTTCGTTTGTCCAAATGCTTCTCATAGAAAATCCCATATATAATACATTGTATAATTAAAACTCCACTGGATATTGGAAAGGCCAGATACTAATCTTTTCTTGATGAGGAAAGCTACCCAATTTGCAGTACCAGTGGCAGTTGGTGAAAAGCACTCTTAAGCGAAGGATAACACTCGAGGATCCTACACAAGGCTGAACAGTCCTCCCCAGCTTTGAATCTGATCCTTGAGTGTGAATACGCAGCCTCAGCTGGAACACCATATGCATGGTCAACTGCATCGCTGCCAGCAACACCCTGGCCTTGTCTGGACTGAGTTCCAGTTTTTGCAACCCTCACTCGATCCATTTCAGAGTCCAGGCACCTGTTGCAAACATTCAGTACCCCACCTAGATTAGATGGAAAGGATGTCATCAGCAGATTGACGATACTTCACTCCAGATCTCCAGATGTCCTCATGCAGCAATGATTCTGGATTAGAACTTTCACTTCAGATGAAAAATAATCCCCAGCCATTTACTTATCAAAAATTCTTTTCAGTTCCCTCAAATTTCCTCTAGATGTGTGATCCTCCTATATTAGAATAAAAGTTACAACCTAAAAGCATGAGCATTAAATATAAAATGTAACTACTAAGTTCAAAGGTCCAAACACATCACAGGCTGTTGACTACAAAGCAGAAGGCAAATTAACTGACTTTTACTTTTTGCAAGGGAAGCATCCAACTCCTGAAAAATTGTACTGAGTATTGTCATACATTTTAGCAAGAAAAAACCCTGTTCTTGCTGTATTAAAATGTAGTTTCGCCCCCAACAAGAAAAAGATTATTTTCAAAAGGCTACATTACTGAAATGTTATGTTATCCCTCTTTGTTATTGTTAGAATTTTAAGATGGGCACATCTGGCTAGTCTGATCTCCTTCATAAAACCAAGCTCTGTATCTTACCATTTCCTCCCTGGATCAAATTCATAATTTGTTATTGATGTACAATGGAAATTAATCCACTGTTGAATTAATGACTTCCTATAACATACAAGAATGTACCCTCCTGGGATTGTTTCGCCATTTCATTGCATTTGCTGCTTGTAATGTGAACTGCATTTATGCTCTGAAGTTCTTTCCTTCACTTTTATAGCCATTGGACCTTGATATGCCTTTCTGTCCTTAGGAAGCACATTTCCATCAAGATGCATACAAGAGGCAATCAACAATCCTCTTGAGCCTTATCCTGGAAAAGCTAAATAGATATGACTTCTTAATGTAGGATATTTATTAAGAAACTCACATTGCAACCAAATGCTTCATAAGAATAAATCATTGGACAATCACACAAAACATCTACGTCTATAAACAACAAATAAATTAGTAGGAAAAAAATACCCCTTCAGTTGTCCATAGCAATAAAACAAAGAGTAACATTCAGCAATCGGAACAGGTCACGCTGTTGACAGATCCAGTGTTCCTTAACGCATTGCTTTCTGGACCCCAAATGGACAACTCTTGCTTTAATTCTCTCCAATGAAAAAAGTGAAGTGTGTGTTTGGATGCCATTTTGCTGACACTCGATAACTTGTCCCCACCTAGAGACCCACTGTTCCTAATGATTATTTTGAGAGTCTGCTTGCCTGTCTCTCATTATATAAACTCCAGTTCCTATAGTTTCATCCACATTTTAGTATGATCTCATTCCTTCTGGATGGATCCTACAAACTGAGAGCATAAGATATTCTCAGAAGCTGGACCTTGTCTACCAAGTTTTGTCGCTGTTAGGTATGAGCACAAACCAAGAAAATGCAGTTCATTTTGGTTTGTGGTTCATGGCATGCCCGATTCATGAGCCATGGACTGTCATGAACTTTTAGGCACCAAATAAACTGGCTCAGCTCATGAGGTTCATGATATGGTAAAACATCCCCCCAGCAAGGAAGAGACATCAATTGTGCAGGGCATCTTCTGCTGACTATCCTATACTGGTCCTCCAAATTTGGTGAGGATTGGATTTACGGGGTCTGAGTTATGGCACTCCAAAGAAGGTGCCCCTAGGAAAGTGCTTTCTGGGGAAATGATAAGTGTAGGTTCAGGAGGTTCAGGAGTGTACAGAATGAACCTGTGCATGCTAGGGACATCAGACTCACAGAAGACCTCCCCCTTATGCTCCTCTACATACCCTCCAAGTTATGTGCAGATTGACATTAGGGTGTCCAAGTTATGGCACCCCAGGAGAGTTCTTTTGGGGTAAATGTCAAGTGCAGGTTCAAAAGTGTATAGAATGGACCCCCTTTAAGCTACTCACCACAAATGCACAGAGAACCTCACCCTGCTGCCTGCTCCTCTACAATCTCTCCAAGCTGGAGGCAGATTACATTTCTGGAGACCCAGAACTGGAGTCCCAGTTACGAACCCCCCCCCCCCCCCAGGTCTCCCCAGTGCTCTTTCTGGAAAAGACAGGAAAGTATGGAATGGCTCAGAAACAAGCCAGTGACATCAAACTCACAGGGAAACTTCACCTGAGCAGACCTTCCCCCACATCCAGACACTGGAACCAAGGCAAGCATCCCCCCTGTGCTTGTAGACCCCCCGAGTCTCCAAAGGAAAGTTCTCAAGGACAGAAAGACAGACATCCCCAGAGTTTTGACAGGGGTGCCCCAAAGCACCCCACGTCAGCTTGGCAGGCACCCTAGCCACACAACACAAGTAAGGGAAGAGTGCCCATAACTCTCACAGTGCCCCCACCCCCCCGCAGGCTGAAACTCACAGGTCCAGGGCACACCCATCAACCAGGTTGTATTCCTCTATGCAGCAAATGAATGGAAACACATGTTGAAATGGCAGGGCCACCCCCAATTCTCCAAAGGCCAATTTGGAATGACAATTTGGAATTACTCCCCAAAATAACTCCACAGTGCCTTGGCAGAGACTCCTGGAATCCAATGACGCTTGTCCACAATGCTCCCAGGCCCCCTCAAGCCCCAACATATAACTCCTCTGGTCCCAGCCCACCCCAGGTGAAATTTCTGGTTATTCACCATTAGCCAAACACATTGTACAGATAAGAGATCACTTGTTGTGAATTGTACAAATGCAATGAAAAGGGGTAGTCAAACAGGGGCTTTCTTGTACACACAGATGTTTATTGAGGTAGGTGTTTGCTGAGGTGGATGTTGTTCCATAAAGTAGGTGTTGTGTTATGAGGTAGTAGTTGTTCCATGAAGTAGGTGTTGGGTGAGGGCGATTTTCTTTGGAGGGGAGATTTTAGTGAGCAGGGGGATTTTAGTGAGAAAGGAACAGATCGTGGGAAGTAGAATCCAAGACCCCTGGTGATGCCCTGCTAGGCTTGGCTCCAGTGTGCTGGCAGGATGGGTTTGGTGCCTGGGGATGGGGACCTGTGGTAGGCAGGGGGTTAAAGACTTCTTCCCCCCACAACCAGCACCCTTCGCATCCACTTTCATCCCCATGGCACACAGAGGCATTCACAATCAGGAGGGGTGGGTGAGTATAAAATGTGAGTTGTCAGCTGAGGCACCCAGTAGCTAAGCCCCCCCTGCTCATTGTGAGCAGAGAGACAGGGTGGCTCAGAGTCCTGAGTCCACCTAAAACCCCAACCCCACCAGGGAAGAGGTGTTCACAGTGAGGAATAAATGAATGTGCTCTGCTTTTAACAAATTCCCTTCCTCTCTGTCTAACTGCCAACACCAAACAGAGGAGAGGATGCAGAGATGAGCTGAGGGAATATATAGCATTCTGATCCCATAGAGCAGAATGGGAACTCTGTTATTGGCATCCAGCAGTGCCTGTTAAGTTTTGGAGGGCCCCTATTCCAGTGTTGTAGAATTCCACCCCCCCCCCCCCAATTGCTTTGAAGTTTGGTAAACACTTTTGATTTAGCAGAGTCTGTCTGGAAATGTATCCATTCATGAACCGCCATGAACCGTTTTGAAAGTTTGTGGAAAGTTCGTGCCAATTGACCTGCCAGAAACTTCAGTTCGTAAATCACAAAATGCCCAGAATTCGTGAGCCAGATGATGCCCATCCCTAGTCATTGTTGTGATAGCAATGGGAATTCTGTTCTATTTTAATCTTAAAGAAAAATATGGTTTTATAGCTTGTTTTATATAGAAGAGACACAATGGTGATTTTAAGTTGAGTTTGCATAAATAGGAAAAATACAGATTTTAAGAGCAACAGCGAAAAGAAATCCAATATATCATGTAGGAGACAGAACATAATAGTAAACATAGCATTATTTAGATAAAATATATAAATGAATGGAGGACACGCCTTTCAAATGCTTAGCATTTCATATATGTTCAATATTTCTTGGTCTCCAATCCAAAGATCACTATTTTTTTTCTAGCATTAGCTTGTAGTTTAAGATACAGTGCTAAAACTTACTGTTTCATTTTTATTGTAAAGAACAGTGATATAATAATGTTATTTTAAAAGAAATTCAACAAGCTGTGACAGCAATGATGACAATTTTTACTAACTGACTTTCTTTTGATGTTGAAAACTGCCTTAAGGGAGATATACAAGTAAATGTATGAAATTTGATTTCCAGGGCTTTAACAAATTATATTTAGTTAGCATACATTTATTTAAGATACCTTTCCCTATAATTATTCAAGGCAGCAATGTGTCGTAGTTTCACCCCCCCTCATTAAAACTGATTAGGAAAATGTTCTTCATCAAATTAAATTTGCTACACTTCTGTTTGCTGCCTTTGCAGGCAAGCATATATCATCCTGAGGTGTGCTAAAGGCCTGCCTACTGGAAGTTATAAACGCAAAGTGATGTGATAGTTGTATTTTGTGCTCCTATCTTCTAAATTGTATTTTAATATGTTTTCCATGATAAAATAGCATTACACAAGTAGGGCTGTGGACAGACTGGTAGTCTGCCGCGCCTCCGCGGCGTGGCAGACTAAGGTAGGGGGAATTTCCCCCGTGGTGCGGCGTTCGCACGCCGCCAGAAGGAAGCCGCCTGCAGTGTTCAGACTGCGGGCGGCTTCCTACAGCAGCGGGTGGATGTGCGGCTCCCCCTTCCAACGTGCGTTCACACCCGCTCCGGCGGGTGGAACATGCGGCGCAGCAGCCGATGCATCCGGGCCACCTCCTCGGGGCAGATGCGGTCGTCTGAACGGCCGCTCTGCCTCCGCTTTTGAAGCGGAGGCAGAGCGGCCAAGACTGCCAGTCTGTCCTCAGCCTAGGGATCTGCAAAGCTACATGAAGGGGGAAGGAAAAGAGCAAAGAGAACAAGGAAAGTAGGCTCCTACTTTCATTGTACATCTTCCTCCATTATTCCCAAGATATCAGTGGTAAGGTATTACTTTGCTCCTTCCATTCAGTCCATGTTTGACCTCACCCTAGAATAGTCTGAAGTCACGATACTAGTTCTACTGGTGTTCCACAGGTCTGGCTGTGTAAACTGCTTTAGTTGGTAGACCATTGGTAACCATGGCTGAGGACAGACTGGCAATGTGGCCTGGGATAGTTCCACTTTAGAAGCAGGGGAAGGGAGGCAGTTCAGACAGCCACAGCTGTCCTCCATCTCCCTTCCATACTCACCTGTTTTGGAGCGCTTTCATGGCACCTCAGTCAGACACTGGCATAAAGTGGTGTCCAGGGGACTTCCTCCACTTGAATCCTGCTTCCTGGATGTGTGGATAGGAAGAAGTGGGATTCAAATGGAGGCAGCCCAGGTGCATTTTGCAGCTCGCAGAGTTAAAAGGTCATTAGAATTGCTGCTGTGCCCATGCACCCATGCACCTATGCGCATAGGCACACATGTGCTGGTTGCTGAAATGGCCCCGCCACGAGCTATGGAGGCCGGCCAACCAGGGGCCGTTCCGCAGCAGTGTGGATGCATCATTGTGCCTCCTCCCCATAACGCTCCCGCAGGAATCTGGCCAGTGTGAACGGCCAGCCCTGAGCCACTTTGCCCCGGAGCTTTTTGCCTTGCTGCCGTTCCGCGTCAGATTCCCAGTCTGTCCTTAGCCTATAAGTAAGCAGCTCTCTTGGATGATGAGTGATGCATAAATGAAATAAATAAATAGATTCTATCATTATCAGAGATTTCTCCCCCTCACTATTTCATTTTCACATTCCTATCTGCTGATTAAAGCGATTGATGCTTATATTCTCAGTTATAATGGTGAACAAATATCAAAACTTTCCCATCATTTACAAGCTGACAAACTTTTTTCTCTTAAATTGAATGTATGCCAGTACCTTTCAGTTATTTATCTGTACAATGCATTTATATCCTACCTCTCTGGAAGCCTGCTCATGGCAGGTACCAGGTAGCCTCGTAGAGTCACACCCTCAAAACTGGTATATGTAAATCAACCTTAAACTGTAGTTCTACAATCTTCTTCAGTGCCCATTTACAACCTCCTTGAATTTCTTATCTGCAAATCAAATAAGTATTGAATTGTTCATTATTTTTTCGGTCTGCTGATTACACAATTTTACTTAAATTACCCAATCAAGGTATCATTCAATCAAGAAATAACTAAACAATACATGATGAGATTCTGACAGTCACCATGAACTGCTCTGAATGTCCCGAAGATCATAGATGTTATTTTAAAAACATTATGTTATAGGGAGGACATTTTGAATTTTGTTTTGTGATTTGCAGTTATCCAATTTGTGATAGAAAGCATCAAGGTTCCTTGCATATGTTACTTGTTGTTACAAATTATTGTGATTTGAAGCTAGATTCGAAAAAGATGATGACAGTGCATGCTGGTATGACCTTTTATTACAGCATATTATGTTTGTCTTCAAGGTTCATTGTATGTTCCCTCCCCACCACATGTATGGTCGCCAAGTCTTATATTACAAATAGATGTCCTAGTCTGTTAGTATTTGTATCCATATTCTCATTTGAGTCCTGATTTATTTGTTAATGAAATAATCCTTTCATTTGCTACATCAGCTGCTTTGCAAAGAAGTGATAACAAGATTTGCTTCAGCGCAAAATGCAGGATCCAGTTGAGTAATTTCACAGAATTAATATACTGTACTGTTTCTCCCTACTCCCCCCTACCCTTCCGCCTCTAGACTTCAGTAAAATTGTGTAAGGGTACAGTTTTTGGAAACAAGCCTTTTAAAAACCCTGTAAGACCACTTTGCATTAGATTTGGATTGCATTCCTACAGAATTTGTAGACTTCAGTGGTTCTGTTACTAAACATGACCTAGAAGATCTATGATTAGGACCCCCCCATGTTATTAAAAGGATAAAAATAGCTACAAAAGAACCCTTTTGGATGTCTGCTATGGAGCTGGGGAAAGGGATTTTGAAGGGCAAATTGCCCCAATAACTTTTGTTATTCAGGGTGGTGAGAACCAGGGAGGATTGTGAGGCACTACAAAGGGATCTGTCAAGGATGGGCGAGTGGGGATCAATGTGGCAAATGGGGTTTAATGTGGCCAAGTGCAAAGGGATGCACATTGGAGCCAAAAATCTTAACTATAAATACACATTGATGGGGTCTGAACTGGTGGAGACTGACCAAGAGAGAGTTCTTGGAGTCATAGTAGATAACTCAAGGAAAATGTCGAGACAGTGTGCGACTGCAATGAAAAAGGCGAATGCTATGCTGGGGGTTATTAGGAAGGGAATAGATAACACTCTGATAATAGATAATCAGCCAGTATCATAATGCCCCTGTATAAATCGATGGTGTGACCTCATTTGGAGTACTGTGTACAGTTCCGGTTGCCACACCTCAAGAAAGATATTATAGCATTGGAAAAAGTGCAGAAAAGGGCAACTAAAATCATAAAAGGGTTGGAACACTTTTCCAATGAAGAAAGGTTGAAGCGCTTGGGGCTCTTTAGCTTGGAGAAACGACAGCTGAGGGGTGACATGATCAAGGTTTATAAAATTATGCATGGGACAGAGCAGGTAGAGAAAGAAGTCCTTTTCTCCCTTTCTCACAATACAAGAACTCGGGGGCACTCCATGAAATTGCTGAGCAGTCGGGTTAGAACAGATAAAGGGAAGTACTTCTTCACCCAAAGAGTGATTAACACATGGAATTCACTGCCACAGGAGGTGGCAGCGGCTACAAGCATGGACAGCTTCAAGAGGGAATTAGATAAACGTATGGAGCAGAAGTCCATCAGTGACTATTAGCCACAAGGTATAGATAGGAACTCTCAGTCTGGGGCAAGTGATGCTCTGTAATCTTGGAGTTTTTTGTGGGGCAACAGTGGGAGGGCTTCCTGCCCCCACTGCTGGACCTCCTGAGGGCACCTGGTGTTTTTTGCCGCTGTGTGACAGTGTTGGACAGGATGGGCCATTGGCCTGATCCAACATTGGCTTTTCTTATGTTCTTATGTGTCCAGTTTGACCCATACAAACTCACAAGTAATTTCTGGATTATAGCCTATTTTTCTTATGGTACAATAAAACTGTGATCTCAAGCTGCCTGATTATTCTACTTAATATTTTGTTTTGATAGCCCATTTGCTATTAATTTTCTTTTATTACATATAGAAGGCCCTTTGTTATTACTCCAAATAATTTAGGTAGGGATCATTTTCATACTTATTTTATTTTTGAGCTCTTTGAGGAAATACCTAGCAGAGACTGAAAATGTGATAAGTCTCCAGTGTAACAACAACCTGAAGGAGATTACAGTACTATTGTAAATACTCCATTTCACCAAATGTGGAAATATACATTTTTATGATTATTGCTTATCTAATTAATGTCAAAGTGCAACACTATTTATATAGCAGGAAAGGAAATTAATAAAGAAAGGTTACATGATGAATGACCACAGTCTGGTAGCCTGAGAAATACTGAGACATAATATGAATAAATAAGAAGATTTTTGATTATTATTATGAATAATATTAAGATGTTGATAACATTGTCACACTGACAAAGTTATTATCTGGAAACTTTTATATTAATATGAAGTTAACTTCTGAAGAGTACTTGCTATTTATTTGGGATCACAGTGGATATTTTAAAATCACAAAAGCAAAGTTTCCTTGTATAATCTTTGTCATAAAAATGATATCCAATCTGGACTAGATGTAGAATAGCTACACTCACAGTCATGGGCGTAGACTTTCCAATTTCCTGGGGGGGGGGGGCTGGGCCAGAGAAACGGCGCCTGGGCAACCAGGCACCCCGAGGCTCTATCCTGGAAGGATACCAGCCCCCTCTCTCCCTCCCAACCTCCCCCCCATGGGCAGCTCTGCAAAAAAAAAATGGCATGAGGCTGCAGAAATGGTGCCAGGGTACCTGGGTGCTCTGAGGCCGATGATCCTGGAAGAATGCTACCCCCCCCAGCTCTGCAAAAATATTCGGCACAAGGCTACTTACCTTTCTGTGTGGGAAAACTGAAACCATGTGCAGCCCCCAGCTCCACCAGGCCCTAATAAGGGCTTCTGGGAGCTGGGAGTGGGACTTAGCAAGCCCTGAAGCAATTTCTGACTTTCCTGCCACCCCACCCAACGTCAAAATGGGGTGGGGGTGATATGGGGGGGTGGCAAAGCTGGTGAGCCTGGTTGCCCAGGGGGGCTCAGTCACCCCCGGAAAATTTCAGGGGTAGCCTCAGCCCCTGAACCCCCCCCCCCCAAAGTTGACACCTATGCTCACAGTCTTTCCCTTGCCTAGCCAGAATGTGCGGGCCTTATGAAATGAAAAAGGCAAAAGTTCTGAGTTGTTGCTGAAGATTGCTTTAAAATACTAGAAACATACAAATCTTGCCAGCCAAACACTCTGGCCCTATTTTAAGAGGCAACTGCTATTGGAGGAGCTTCTGTGTGCTTTGCCACAGGCCTCTGAAAATCAATTAACATATCTAGGGATGGGCATGAAGTGGGAAAATGGAGGTTCATCCCTGTTCATGGTTTGTGCAGTCACACAAACCACAAACTTTCACAAACCTCCCCATTTACCAAACTGGTTCATTTTGTGAGGTTCGTGATGTGGTAGGAAGGCAGCTTGCCACTTGGACTTTACTCTCGCACTTCATGGCTTGCAAAAGCCATTTAAAGGGAAGGTTCCTTTAAAGCTGTGTGGCGCAAGAGTGAAGTCCAAGTGATGAGTTCACCTGGAAGCGACTGAACTCACTGCTTGCACATCACTCTCACATGGCACAGCTTGCAAAAGCCATCCCTTTAAATGCCTTTGCAAGCTGCACCACGCGCAAGTAGGGCTGCCAAGTCCAACTTGGGAAATATCTGAGGACTTTGGGGGTGGAGCCAGGAGACTTTGGGGGTGGAGCCAGGAGAAAGGAAGTGACATCATTTTGTGATGTCACATCCTGTGATGTTGCTTCCACATGCTGACACATGAACTCATGAAGTTTCCTAATACTGAATCAGGCCATTGGTCCATCAAGGTCAGTACTGACTACTCAGACTGGTAGTGGCTCTCCAGGGTCTCAGGCTGAGATCTTTAATGTCACCTATTACCTGATCCTTTTTTAGCTGAAGAAGCTGATACCTCCTGCATGTCAAGCAGATTATCACTGAGCAACAGCCCTACTGAATCCTTCCTCATCTCGGCAGAATATGAAGCACTAAGTGCTACACAAGTGCTTAATATGATTTTCATATCATAAGAACAGGAGAGAAGCCACAGTGGATCGGGCCAACAGCCCATCCAGTACAACACTCTGTGTCACACAGCGGCCAAAAATACCAGGTGCCCTCAGGAGGTCCAGCAGCGAGGCCAGAACTCCAGAAGCACTCCCACTGTTGCCCCCCAAGCACCAAGAATGCAGAGCACCGCTGCTCCAGACAAAGTCTTCCATTTAGATCTTGTGGCTAATAATAGCCACTGATAAGACCTCTGCTGGATGGGGACAGAGAGAGAGAGAGAGAGACAGACAGACAGACAGAAAAAAGAAAGAAATGGGGAGGGGGAGAGAGAGAGAAGGAAAAGAGCTGTCAGACCCCAGCAGCTTACTCCAGCAGCAACTTTGCACGCCACATGCAAAAGCACGCCCTTCAGCAGAAAGAGCCTAGTCCCTCCTTAATCTCTGGGTGGGGCTCTCTTGCTCTCTCTTAAAGGGGAAATGTCTGTTGAGGCTTTTCACTGTAGGGCAGGCTCTCTGCAGACATTTCCCTTTTAAGAGGCCAGGGCAGGCTCCGACGTTCCCCTGCTGGCAGCCATTGGCTCCCCCGGTGGCCAATTTTGAAAAAGCAGGGGTAAGCTTTAAAAATCGGTGTTTTCCCCGCCCTACCGGGGGACTTGGCAGCCCTACGCGCAAGTAAAGTCCAAATGGCAAGTTCACCTGGAAGTCCATCCCACCCGTTGCTTTGACAATTAATTGATCAGCACCAGTGGTCATTTTGAGAAGGAGCTCGGGGGAGCTCAGCTCCGGGAGTTGGTGCCAGCCCCCCCCCCATGGGGAATGCCTGCTTGTGTTATGGCTGCAGCAAAATGACCCCATCCCCTGGAAAGGTCCTTGTTCCTCTGAGAAGCCTTCTGGAGGCTTCAGCCACCACAGAAGCTGTCCTCCCAGAATAGTGGTATTTCTGAGGCTTGGATCAGTAGCTGTCTCCTTCCTTCCTTCTTTCCTTCCTTCCTTCCTTCCTTCCTTCCTTCCTTCCTTCCTTCCTTCCTTCCTTCCTTCTTTCCCTTCCTTCCTTCCTTCCTTCCTGCCTTCTGACATACTTCTGGTGATGTCAAGTGGTGTAGTATATGCAAATAAGTTATGCTAATGAGTTATGCTAATGGGCTCCTGCACCTCTCTTTCTACGAAATGACCCCTGATCAGCACCATTATGTCTGCTACATGACACCTGACACAAACCACATCAACCTCTGCAAAAAAAACATGGAGTGTCATCAGAGGTTTGTTGCAGGTGTGATCACATGACCCTTGGCTCATGAACCACAAATTGAGCAATGTTTGTCACAAAATTAGGTTCATGATGAGGTTTATGCCCATCCCTAAACATAACTAATTCCCTGTGGATACTTAAAGTCCGAGACTTAAGCCATGAACAGACAAGGCAGATCTTTCTACAAACCTGAAGAAAACCCTATCTGAAATTAATTAAAAATAGGGGGTTAATGATAGAATGATAGAAACAGCACCTGTAGTTTTAAAAAATTAATGCCCTCATTCGCCATCACTAGGCAAGCACAACAGTGTTGCCAGCATGCAGGCCTTGGTTTCTGTTGGTAAAAAGTGGGGGAGGGGCAGGGCCCTTTAAGGGCTAGTTTGACCTTTGAGGGAGGACTCAACAAGGCCAGGATCAGCAGCCACCATCAGGCAATTTACTCACTATCGCCCAGCTTGCATGATTCACCCAGGCCTGGCCACTTGCTACTGTTGCACTGTTCCCTCTAAGCTGAGTTAGTGTGCACTAGCTCACAGTTTTTTAGCCTCCGGCTCACACATTTTTGTCTCAGCTCAGGGAGAATGGCTTCAGAGCAAACTAATTTATGCAGTAGCCAAATTGCTCGCTCACAGCTTTTATGCCAGTAGCTCACAAAGCAGAATTTTTGCTCACAAGACTTCACAACATAGAGGGAGCATTGGCAGCTATCCCATGAAATCCAGTGTGGTGTGGTGGTTAGAGGTTCATGCTAGGATCCGGGAGGCCCATGTTCAAATCCTTACTCTGCCATGGCAGTTCAATTGGTGACCTTGGGCCAGTTACATATACTCAGCTTAACCCACCTCAAAGGGTTGTTGTGAGGATAAAATGGAGGAGAGAATGATGTAAGCTGTTTTGTGCCCACATTGTGGAGAAATAAATAAATAATAAACATTGGTGAAGATGGGCAGCAGGTGAATTGTTAGTTGGCTGGTGGGTGGGAGCAAAGGAGTGAAGGAAGCAGTGAAAGGTGAGGATATGGAGGTTGCCAGGTGGAGGAAATAGGGTTGCCAGGTCTGGGTTGGAAAACACCTGGAGACTTTTGGGGTGGATCCTGGAGAGGAAGGGGTTTGGAGAGGGGAGGGGCCTTAGTATGGTACAGTACCATAGAGTTCACCCTTCAAGGCAGCCATTTTCTCCAGGGCAGCTGATCTCTGTCAGCTGGAAATCAGTTGTAAAAGGAGGAGATCTCAGGCCCCACCTGGAGGCTGGCAGCCCTACGAGGAAAAGAGGAAAGAGTATGGGGAAGATGATACAGGAGAAAGTTAGGTGCCTTCTGCAAGTCCTTGTGGGTTCTCTTCTGTACAACTGGGCCCATGTCTTGTCTGTCCATGACTTCAGTCTCTAGATTTAAGGGAATTAGATATATTGTTAAGATATACTGTCAGTCTAGCTGGTGGTTTTGCTCCGATGAGAAGGATGAGGATAAAGAATCCTTGACAGATTTCGCACTAGGGCTGCCAAGTCAGTCCGGGGGGCAGGGGATCCCCCGCTACAGGGGTTCCCGATCCGCCGGCCAGCATTCGGCTGGGGGGGGGGAACCCCACCCCTGAAGTCGTCCAGCCTGGACGACTTCCCCCACGCCGGGCGACATCACCGGAAGTGATGCCATCACATCGGGGGCGTTGCCAGGGCAACGCTCTGGCAATCGCCCCAAAACTCTATGATACCATAGCTGGCTCCCGGCCAGCAGAGGACTTCTCCCCCCCCCCCGCCGGTAAGTTGAAGAGACTTGGCAACCCTAGGGCCCAGACCAGCCTTGCATACAGAACCATACAGAATTTTCTCAGGAAGAGGCTGCCAGGGAGGGAGAAGAAAGGAAAGCTGAAGACAGGCAGATAAAGGTGGTGGGTGGGAAAGAAAGAAGGAAGGAGGAAAAGGGATAAACCATGGGGGATTGCAGGGAAGGGAAAAAGGAACTAATGGAAACAGGAAATAAAATGAACACCCACAAGTACTTGCCAGTCCCCTGCTTGTCAATATGAAGGTGAATCCAGAGCAACTGGTGTGGAATCGACCAGAAGCTCCAGTGCAAGCAAGAAGGCAAACCTGGGGCAAACACTAGTGCGAAATAGGGTTGCCAAGTGTGTAATACTCACTGGCGGGGGGGAGTCCCCTGTCCGCCGGGAGCTTCCTCAGTGCGCGCGCTTGGTGCGCGCGCCCGGCAACGTCACCCGGAAGTGACGTCAGTACGTTGGGGGCGTTGCCAGGGCGATTGCCAGAGCATTGCCCTGGCAACGCCCCCAATGTGATGATGTCACTTCCGGGTGACGTCATTACGTTTGAGAAGTCGTCCTAGCTGGACGACTTCGGGGGCGGGGTTCCCCCCACCGGCCGAATGCTGGCCGGTGGATCGGGAGCCCCTGTAGCGGGGGATCCCCCACCCCCCGGGCTGACTTGGCAGCCCTAGTGCGAAATCTGTCAAGGATTCTTTATCCTCATCCTTCTCATCGGAGCAAAACCACCAGCTAGACTGACAGTATATCTCAACAATATATCTAATTCCCTTAAATCTAGAGACTGAAGTCATGGACAGACAAGACATAGTTTTCTACAAACCTGATGAAAACTCCAGATTTGCAGAAAAATCTGAAATCTAAAAGTGCGTGCACATGTGTGCACACACACACACACACACACTGAGGTGTTTTTTAAAAAACCAAATGAGAGAAGCAACATCTCTAGCTTTAAGAAATGAATGCTGTCAGTAGCCATTTCTAGGCAACCACAATTGTATTGCTGGCCTTCAAGGCTTAGTTTCTGTCAGTAAAAACCTGAGGAAAGGGGCAGGGTTCTTTCTGAGGCTGTTTTGGCTTTTGAAGGAGGGATCATCGAGACCAGGCCCAGAAGCAATTATCAGGTGACTGGATCCTACTTGACTTGCATGACTCATCCAGGCCTGGCTGCTTGCTACCATTCAACAGCAGCCACCCCACAAAAGCCAATGTGGTGTCGTGGTTAGAGGCTCATACTAGGTTTGCAGAGGCCCAGGTTTGAGTCCCCAGTCTACCATGGAAGCTCACTGTATGACATTAGCTGGTCACACACTCTCAGCCTAATCTATCTTACAGGGTTGTGGTGAGGATAAAATGGAGAGGAAGCGAATAATGCAAGCTTCTTTGTGTTTCCATTGTGGAGAAATATGGGGTAGAAATGGAGTAAGTAAATATCACATTGAGGTTAAGGGGCACAGATAAACAATTGTTTGGTGGGTAAGAAGGAAAGAAAAAAACAGGGAAAGGTGAGGGTATGGGCATTGCCAGTTGGGAAGAAACAGGAAATAGTGGGAGAGGGTATACAGGGGAAAATGACGTGCTCCAGACAAGTCATTGTGGGTTCCTGACTATCCAACATGGCTTGACCCAGTAAGTTCAGTGAATTGCAGGGGGGTGGGGGCTGGCATGCTGATGTCACACTGACATGCTGATGTCACCTCTGGTGAAAACCAGAAGTAATGTCATGGGTCACTCTAGAATTTTCCAAAAACTCTCTGGCAAAACTACAGAGTTTTTGCAAATCCCACAGCATCCTATGACATCACTTCCAGTCTTCACTGGAAGTGATATCAGCACTTTGGTGTGATGACAGACACTCCCCCATTCCTCCCATTTCCTTTCCCTGGCACCTGAAGCACAAGCAAGAAATGAACTGAATGAGTGGGAGATCACCCATTCTTGGGAATCCTATCACTCAGTGGCCAGCACTGTGCAGTGGTTTTCCCTGGGTAGAGGCTGCCAGGGGGAGGGGAGGGGGAAAAATGAAAGGGGGGCAGATAAAGGTAGGTTGGCTGGTGGGTGGGAAAGAAAGAAGGAAACATGAAAAGGGAAGAGGTTATGGGGACTTTCAGGGAATGGAAAGAGAAAATAGTGAAGTGGGGAAAATGTGATGCCCACCACAAGTCCCTGTAGGTCCCTTGCTTCTTTAAAATTGCCATGCTCCTATAGATTTATTCAACAGTTGATCCAACTGAAAATAAAGGGTGCCGTTAAGAATACTTAGACCATCTAGTGTTAATCTTCCTGATCTCATGCCTCCCTGCAGAAATTACTGCACAAAGGTGATGTAGCTACAGATGAAATATGCTGCACACAATATCCCACTAAAACCTGCTATTTTGTTCTCTAAGTATTTGAAACCTGAGCCTTAGGACTTTCCTCTCATCAGTCATTTAGAGTAGAAATGATTTGGTAGTACTATACAGTACACTCACAATTGCGTGAGAGTGTTTTGACAGGATCAACAATACCGTCTGAAGACTTTTGGATGCTAATCCCCTGTCTCCAGTTGTAATGCCTGAATAAGCTGAAATTCATAAAAGCACTGCACAATAAAATTCATAAAAGCACTGCACAATAGAAACAGTTGCATAAAAAGAGGAGCCCGAATGTCTTATGTGAACAATATTCTTCTTTATATGCATTCATACTAAAACAAGGATTTTTTAAAATCTCATTTCAGTGGGCCATGAAATTACCTATGCAATAATTTTTTAAAGGAGACTTCAGGACTGGTTTATTATTATTAGTTTGCTGTTTTTTTTTTTTACTTAGGAAAACATTAAAGGTTGGGGGGGGGGGCTTCAAGGGTTAGCAAGCGAGGTTTTCAGTTAGGGTAGCTCAGTTCCATGCCACGGACTTCTTGGGCATCATCCTAGGGCTTTTGTGGGAAGCCTGTAAATGAAACTCGGTTTAAGGATGTTTGGTTGTGGTTGCTTTTTAAATTTGTGGGGAAATTGTGGAGCTCTTGAAAAACCATCTACTTAGGGGGGGAAATCTATCTACATAGATACATACATTTTCCCTCTTCTTGTGAAATAAATTTACATTAAAATAGTATACTTAAAAAAAGATCTTAGCTTTTCCTGCTGCTTCACTCTCAGTTAAAGTAATCACAGTCCTTACAATAGATTGATGTGGAAATTATTATGATATCACAAAGGTAGGATTATGACTCCAGGTGAATGTAAGCAGTGGGGGTTGATGAACTCTTGAGAAAGGGAGATCTTGTTTCCATGCAAATGCCTTTTAAAAATAAAGAAGAGAAAAGCAATCGCAGATTACAAACTGTTTCTAAAGAGCGTTTTGTGAAGTTTCCTTAAGTCTCCCTCCTGCAATTTCTTCTGTACAGATTTTTCTCACACAAAGTCCCACTGTTAGGCCTTTAGACAAAGAAGATGTTTTCTGTAAATATTTCTGCATGGTTTCTATTAAATCCAACCCCTAAAAAGTAGTTGTACGTTTTTTTGTTCATAGCTGTGGATAAGCCTTATTCTGCATCACTCCTCTGTGAATTGTAAAAAACCCTCCTTGGCAAGTGATATAGAGTAAAGAAGCTACATATCCTGCATTACTTATACCACTGGTCCATTTAATAGTCAATTCTGACGGGCATGCACTCTGCTGTGGTAGCTGCTAGCAGTTTGTTTTACTTTGAAGATGAAACCTCGAGATGAAACCAGCATGCAAAGCAATGAGCTTTACCCCTTATTTACAAAACTCTAGTGCAGATGATATATCTGGGTAAAATTAGTGTATGTCCAATAGAAGGGAGATCACATTCATGGGCTACATGCCTAAAACTCACCACAGAGATTGGCTCATATACACACATTTCTGCAGAGTACAGATCATGCATACAAAGTCTTTGTGCATATGGTAGAATTTGTAGGCTCTGTGCAAGTGACCTATAAGAGGTCATGAGGCTATGAGCAAGCGGTACCCACTCCCCCATGAGTTGGCACCTACAAGCCATGAATAGAAGGAGTTCACACAGCAAATCTCGCTCCCTTCCCCTGCACTCTCCTGCAGCCTTCTGTCTTCTCTGGAAGGTTGGGAACACTTAGGAATAGAGTGGGGTATAACATGAAGAAGATGGAATCAGCAGAAATCTCCACTTATTCTACAAGTGTTTGGAAGATGTCCTGCATCTTTCTGCTCATTTCTCTTTTATCTGCCACAGAAACAGCATTGATTAGGAACATTGCCCATGAGATTTTTCTTTCAGAGGCTGAGTTCAGACTGGCAGTTTGGCCTGATATAGGCACGATTCTCAAGCGGATTCACACAGCCACAGCTGTCTGGCATTCCCATGCCGTACTCACCCCGTCCTGAAGCATTTTGATCCTGCTTTTAAAAAGTACCAAGTGAAAGCCGTGGTAAGCCATTTGGGTGTGCGTTGATCCTGCTTCCTGGAAGTGTGGACGCAAATAAGCCGCAATCAAGTGGTGCCAGTAATGTGAACCTGCTGATCCGGCATAACCACCCATGCGGGCTGTGTGCTTGAGTGCACAACTGCTTGCAGGGACGCTTCCGGCTCATGGAGTTAAAGCTCCCAGCCATGGGATCCTGCCCCGCAGCTGCGCCTATGCTTTCATGCGCCTACGCACAGGTCGGCGAAATGGATCAAAGCCACATGCATCTGGGGTGGCGCTGCCAGGGGCCACCCCACAGTGCAAATGCTCTATTCTGCCTCCTCCCCGGTATGGTCCCACATCAGTCCACGCAGTGCGACTGGAAAGACCCGTGACAACTTCACCCAGGTCTGTTTGCCCCGCTTCCCTTCTGCTTCACTCTGCCAGAGTTAGTTTTTTCTTCCATTGTGAGTTATAACCATCTACAAGTACTTAAAGAGCTGTCATATAGAGGATGGTACAGAGTTGTTTTTTTGTTGCCCCAGAAAGTTGGATCAGAACCAATGGGTTGAAATTAAATCAGAAGAGTTTTCGGCTAAACATTAGGAAGAACTTCCTGACAGAGTGGTTCCTCAGTGGAACAGGCTTCCATGGGAGGTGGTGGGCTCTCCTTCTTTGGAGGTTTTCAAACAGAGGCTAGATGGCCATCTGACAGCAACGCTTATTCTGTGAACTCAGATCACGAGAGGAAGGGCAGGAAGGTTTGTATCAGTGCTTAGTTCTTGTAGCCCTTTCTTACATGCCCAGGGAAATGCTGATCGTCACTTTGGGGTCAGGAAGCAATTTTCTCTTGGCCAGTTTGGCTGGAGATCCTGGAGGATTTTTGTCATCTTCTGGGCATGGAACAGTGGTCACTGGGGGGGTGGAGGGGAAGGTATTTACAAATTTCGTGCATTCTACAGGGGGTTGGACTAGATGGAGGTCCCTTCCAGCTCTATTATTCTATGATTCTATCTGGGTAGGAAGTGCTTTAATTTATGTATCCTCTAGAGTTCCTACCACATGAGTAGTACTGAATTAATATAGTAGTAGTGGTAGAAAAGCATTAGCAGCAGAGGTTTTATAAGAGGTGACTGTTCTATACCATCTCTTACAATCACAAACATGCAACATTTTAAATGCTACGGATCTGGAGTTTGACATTTTAAAGTAAATCTTCATACCTGCTTGTTATTTGCAGTGTAGTCTTAAACAGAGTTCCAAAGCCCATTGAAGGATGTAATTCTTCTTAGGATTACACTGCTAGTGATGTTCCCTCCGGCAGTGAATAGACTAAACTAAATGCTGCTCAAGAAAATAGGACAGCTGAAAATTTTAAAATGGAAAAAGCATATGGATTACATCTGGCACTGCAATCCTAAGGGCACTTCCCTGGGAGTAAGCCCCACTGCCTAGACTTTAGTAGGATTCTGAGTATACCCGTTTAGGATTGAAATTATATTTGTGAACTAAGTAAAGAATTCATAAATAGGACCAGAATTATTTAATTATACCTATTTATTTACTTCATTCATACCTCACCTTTCTCCCCAACAGGGACAGGAAGGGCCTTACAACAACCTTTTTCTCTCCTCCATTTTATCCCCACAACAAAATTGACAGACAGGTTAGACTGACAAGGGTAGGCTGGGCGAAGGTCACTCAGCAAGCCATCATAGCAGAGTGGGGATTTGAATACGGGTCTCCACGATCCTACTCCAACTCCACAAATATGCCACACTGACTCTTATTTCCATTTCTGTTTCATGAAAAGCTGTACAGCATGCCAATCTTGTTCAGTTTATACAACGCTAGAGACACTAAACGTAAAACAGACCACTTGATCAGCCTAAAGATGTTTGAAAAATATGCATGATGGAAAGAGGACAAAGAACAAGGGAAATTGTGTACAAATGCAAAATGGGAAGAGCTGACAAGAAGGCCAATTAGAGTGGCTGTTGTCAGCTCTGAAAACCATTAGACTTTTTAGTGGCAGTACTGAGAGACCTTGTATTATCACAGACAATTGTAAGGGCACATCTGGACAGCTCTAATTCTGGGGAATGAATGAGTTTTTTCAGTACTTCTTGAACTATGAACATGTAAGGTGTTTTGTCTATTTTGGACTCCTGACAATCCATATTGATGACTGGGTCTAACATATGACCAGGATAGGTTGTGCTGTCTATGGGCTGAATTGTACCTGCCTTTTCCACAGTGATATACAACTCCTTGTTGTGAATAATAGTACATAGCTAGGAGCACATCAAGCCACACTGCAGTTAAACTCTTGTAATCTTATTTCTTGTACTCTTATTTCAATACTGCAGTCACCTTAAATTAATAAACCATGCTGTCCACAGAATTCAATTATGTTTGTAAGATGCCTTAATGATGCAATGATTGGCCCATTATGCACACACATTTAACTGCAGATTTTCAGAGCAGTAAGCCTTTAATCTTGACTTTGGATTCTATTCCTGATTTATACACCATTCTTTTTCCTCTGGTGTATTTATTCCGCAGCTACAATTCTTAAGTTTGGTGGTTTACAGAAGGTCCATGTGGCTCAGCTGCCATTTTAATGTCAGGCTTTTAGAAACTGCCAAAATGTCTGTCCCTCCCCCCCAAAAAAACCCTTTTGTTCACTGAAGCATTAAAGGGAAAATGTTTTCAGAGTTTTAGGCTTCCCATCCCAGTGTCTCTCTCTCTCTTTATTTCACATGTCAATTTCATTCCACACTGATGATCATCCCCTTTATTTTGTTTGCATGCAGCACTGAAATCCTTTTTATTATTTTTTTTTGCACTGGACACGCTGGGCTTTGCCTCCTCTCTGATCCTCATTTCAAGTCATTATCAGCAGGAACTAAACCTTGTGCAGCTCCTTTTAAACCCCCCCCAGTCATTTTAATTTTTTTTTTTTATTCAGCGATCCGAGACTCATGTCACTTGTAAAAAATATTTAAAAGTGATGGGGAAGTGGAGCTTGTACACTGATGAAGGGGGGAGGATGGCGGAAGGTGCAGAGTGGGTGTAACAACCTCTATGTGGGTGGGGGAGTGACCTTTGAGGGGTGGCAAAAGGGCAGGGGGAATCCAAGGAAATCTGTATGCTTTTGAAGTAACTTTGGCTTCAAACCAAAGCAAGGGAAAAATCGGCACAAAAGCACTCTCAGAAAACCCTGGGAAACAGCGACCAGAAAGCGAACTGAGAGCTGAAGGGAGGAAAATCAGTGCAGAATGAAAAAGAAAACCCGACAGACATGCATGGTGAAAGTGAGAGAAAACATCCGTTCATAATAGGCCATTGTCTGAAAACAGAAACTCCATCTATCATGAAGTTCCTGTTCAGCAGGAATATTGCAAACTGTCCAGTTAGAAATACTCCTGTCAAGTACATATCTGATATGTTGTGCTCTCTCCATGCTATTGCTGCATCTTGTCTCTCTGCCCCTTCTGAGTTGCACTCTCCCCATGCTATTGCTGCCCTCAGAGCCAGTTTGGTGTAGTGGTTAAGAGCAGCAGGACTCTAATCTGGAGAATTGGGTTTGAATCTCCACTCCTTCACAGGAGGCCAGCTGGGTGGCCTTGGGCCAGTCACAGCTCTCTCAGGGCACTCTCAGCCCCACCTACCTCACAGGGTGCCTGTTGTGGGGAGAGGGAGGGAAGGTGATTGTAAGCCACTCTGAGATTCCTTTGGGTAGTGAAGGACAGGGTATAGAACCAACTCTTCTTCTTCTGCCTAGGAAATGCAAAGAAACAGCAAGACACCAGAATAACAGTCAGATCAGAATATTTATAATTGCTATTGAATCTGGAAATTGTAACAGCTGGCTTGATTCTATTAACTGTATTAAAGAATGCATGTGATTCAGTTCAGATCTTGATTTGTTATTTTCCAGATACCTATCTCTACTGATTACATGATGTCACTGTTGCTGGCAGACAAAGGCCAATTTTTTTTGGGGGGGGGGGGTTGTCAACATTCCAAAACTTCAGCTAATGGGAACTGTGAAGACACTTGCGATGGAGCACCGCGACTACTGGCTAATGCCAGAAATGATTGGGGGGTGTCACTACCAAAATGTGCGGGGGGATATAATAGATATATTGTGCTTCACATAAGAATATTGCTTTAAAAAAAAACCAGTTGAGAAAAAGCTCTTTGCACAGGAGAAAATGTCCACCCCTATTTTAGCTTACCCTTACTTTGTGGGATTTTAATTTTAGTAACATGAAATATTAGATAGTGAAACTGGAGCCTGCTACTACTCACTTGAACTGCGTGCAATATAGGATGTTCATAACTGCTAAAAAAGAAATTATGCTAAATAGTTCGAGGTTTAAAAATGGGCTTCTCATTTAGCCAGTAGACAGGTGGCAATGACTTGCTTGAAACTGCCATAGTGGCTCATCTTACTATACTTTTCTTGTAAAGGGGTAAGGGACACCCCCAGTCCCCACTAGGGCAGAACCTGAGCCATTAGGGGGCAGTCAGTTGCCTGCTGGGGGGCAGTGTTCTGGCCCTGGCAGGATCCCATTGGCTGCTCAGTGCAGAGCCAACAACGCAAACATAGCCTAACAGAGTGATAGGGATCAGGAGACTGTTTCAGACAGTAGCTGTGTTGGTCTGCAGTAGCTGGATTTGAATCCAGTAGCTTCTTAGAAACCAACATGACTTCCAGGGTATGAGCTTTCAAGAGTCAAAGCTCTATTTGTCAGAGACCTTGTCATTATTACTGATAATTGGAAGGGCAGTTTGGTGTAGTGGTTAAGTGCGCGGACTCTAATCTGGGAGAACCGGGTTTCATTCCCCACTCCTCCACTTGCACCTGCTGGATGACCGTGGGTAAGCCAGAAGGCACAGCTGTTCTCTCAAGGACAGCTTGGGAAAGAACTCTCTCAGCCCCACCTACCTCACAGGGTGTCTGTTGCGGGGAGGGAAAGGGAAAGGAGTTTGTAAACTGCTCTGAGACTCCTTCACGTAGTGAAGGGCAGGGTATAAATCTAATCTCTTCTTCTGGGTGGCTCTAATTCTGGGGAATGTATTAGTAGGGCTGCCAAGTCAGCCCGGGGGGCGGGGAATCCCCCGCTATAGGGGTTCCCGATCCGCCGGCCGAATGTCGGCCGGCAGGGGGAACCCCGCCCCAGAAGTCGTCCAGTGAGGACGATTCCCCCGTGTAATGACGTCACCTCCGGGTGACATCATTACGTCGCTGTGGCGCGCGCGCAAAGCGCACACACCATAAGAGCTCCCGGGGGGAGAACAACTCCCCCCCGCCGGTAAGTTGCCGGTACTTGGCAGCCCTATGTATGAGCTATTTCACTACTTCTTGTAATATGAACATGTAAGGGATCTGGAGGGGAATTATGGCCTTAAAACTGGGAACAGGAAAGTATGAGGCTGAAAGTACAAACCAGTCAGCAAACCATCTATTGAGGGAAGGCTCACCTTCCCATAGAAGCCGGGAGGCTGTGTAGTTCCAGTTTTTGTTAAGTGTTTTTTTTTTTTTTCCAAACTTTGTTGTAAGCTGTGCTGGGCTCCTTTTGGAGAGAAAAAGTATTTAAAGGATTCTGCAGGTAAAACATTACTTTCTGCATTGTGCCTTAAGTTTTCATAAATGCTATAGCTTTTAGAAGAGTATTTCGTGAATGCTGGGAAGTACAATGCTGAAAGTATTTACTTCATCTCTCCTATTTATTAGGACCTGTATCCACCACTACAGTGATAGACAGCAAGAATGGAACGGTCCCCATGCCACATGTGAAGATGTCCAAGAAGTCAGTTTCAGAAGACTTTGTGACAACGTTCAGCTCACCAGCGGCATGGCTACTTGTTGTTGCACTGATTGTTACCTGGTCAGCTGTGGCTATTGTCATGTTTGATCTGGTGGATTACAAAACACTGGCAGGTAAGACTCAAATGTGATCTAGAACATGAGACAATCATTTTAAGGTGTGCCATGGGAAGGGAGCCTATTTAGCCTGAGTGTCAAAAATCAAAACAAAACGCAACACCTTCTAGTTGTGGTGATGGGAGTCTGCCAGCAAGCAAAAAAGGCAGGAGGAGATGCAGGTTGCATTTGGCCAGACACACTGGGAGCAAGCCAAGTTCCAACAGTTCTGCCAGTGCCTCAGGCACTTGCCTCACGTCTGATCTAGCTGGCAGCTGTGTAGCTAATGACAGATACAATCCATGTCTTTTCCCATGTTGCCGACCCCAGTGGTGCTGCTAGCCTTGCCTTGGTTGCATGGGCAGAGATCTGGCCTGGTGTGCTGAGCAAAAGGTCTGGCATGCTTCTGTTTGACATGTATGCCAAGGGTAGATGCTGTTGGGGTGTGCATCCTGTGAACCACTCAAAACTAATGCTATCTCCAAATTAACCAAGAGTAACTATTTTGAAATACTATAGTCCACTCTTCTGGTTTTCTGTTATCTGATATAACCAGCTATCACTCATAAAGTAAGTTTTTCATTGGGGGGGGGGGCATCATTTCTGGTAGACTTACATTTGATATCTACAAGATGTACATTTAAGTTTACATCTCTCTGGTGAATTGGTCAAAAAGCAGAAACATTGCTAAATAGTATTTAGAATGGGATATAATCAACGTACTAGAGTCTAAAGCAAGCGGAAGACTCTTTTTGTACAAACCTAGATGAGAAGCTCTGTTTCTGGTAGCATTTTGTGAAAAAAAAAAGAGTGTAATCATTCTTATGGGTTTCAAAGATAAATTTTAAAAAGTAAGAGTAACAATAATTAATAATATTTTAACATCAGTCTTGGCTTTTAACAGTGTGACTGTCAGTGCTGCGGAGTCTAATGGACTTAGGAGAGTATAACACTGCTTTGGATAGCCCTGTGGGGCTTGGATCCTAAGTAGTATGATCAGAGATACACTAGAAGGAAACCTACCTCCCCCTCACACTGTAGCCTTCTCCGTCCCAAGGAATCATGTTCCGATGGTTTGGTGAAACCAAAGGAACAGTGGGGGAGGGGGGCAAATTGGGAGTCCACAGCAGGAGGAGGAAGGAATTTGCAAAAATCACCCTCCCCTCTTCCACAGACAGGAAAGATGCTCTGCAGGAGGAGCTGTTGCTGTGCTGATGGAATGGCACCACAGGCTCTAACCCCTTATCTACAGTGTTCAATTTCTCATGTTGTTCTTGATGCAGCACACCACACATATACCGTGCTGACGCCTAGTATGGTCACAGTTTTTTAAACCAGATGAGGAGCCAATTCATGGAAAGGGTCGCTGTTCCAAAGGCGGGGGAAGTAGATTTCTTTTGGGACACTGTCAGGCATACCTTCTGGACTGTGGCCTTGTGCTTAATTGTCCACACAATTTAATAAAATAATTTTATCCTGCTTTTCTTCTGTATTGCATATTTGATCCATAGGCTTGCCTTACTCTTGGCTGGCAATCCATGGGATGCAGGGCACCTGGAGAAGATTGGGCAGGGAACCCAGGCATGTTTAAAATGCCTTTCTTTCCCTTCCCCAGATGGGGAAGGGAAAGAAAGGCATTTAAATCCCCCACCCCACTTCCCTGTGTTTCTCCACAAAAAGCGGAAAGGCTCAGGGAAGAAAGGGGGCATGTCTGCCTGCCTGCCTTTTCCTTCCCCAGCCAACCTGCTGTGGTCTGGGAAGGGAAAGAAAAGCACTGAAACAACCCCCCTCCTGCTTTCCCTCCCCTCTCTGAGTTTCTCCACAGTAGCGGAGAAGCTCAGATAGAGAAGGGAGGAGGAGGAGGCATGCCACTGCCACCACCGCCATCCTGAAAGCACTCCCTGCCAGCCTGCTGGCCTCATCCCTCCCCTGACTGAGAAGCAGCCCCTGCCACTCCCCCACACCAGAGTGCCCAAGCTGCCGAAGGCCTGGCACCCTCTACTCACATGCACCCCACCTGAAACAAGCCCGTCCCCTACACCCCTACCAACTTACCTTGCCTTCTGGCTGGTGGTGGCAAGCAGAGGCAGCACATGCTGCGTCCTGCTCCTCCTGGTTCCTCCTGGCCCGGCTGCTGGGGGCAGGGCTTGAGGGCTTGTTACTGCTGGAACACCATTCCAGCTTGAAATGACCCCTGAGTATTAATATGACATACTGAACAATGCAGAAATTACTCCCCCCCCCTTTGCTCCCTCTGCTGCTCTGGGGAGATTTTGATACATGGTCAAAATGCATATAGTATAACACAAAAGCATTATTTCATGCTTGATAGCAATATAGTAGAAGAAGGCAATGTATGGAACAACTTAAGTAAACCATCTGCTTTATACCAGAACCACCTACTCCATCAGGGTTTTCATATTCATTGTAGTGATAACACCAGTAACAGCTTGCAAATATGCCTTGTATACATGAAGTTCAGTAAATGTGAGAATCCTCACTGTTCACTAATAGTGGAATGATCAGTGCCTGCCCATGGAGCAGATGCTGGCTTTTACCCGCCCTCCACATCTTTTTTGGATGAAACAAGGGGAGTGAGCCAATTATGGCCCAGCACAGGAGGCCTGGCCAATCAAGGGGCAAGCCCACCAGCCAGGTCAGGTAGCAGGGACCACCATCCATGTTCAGATTGGCCTGGTGCAAGCTCCCCACCCACCCACCCTTTTTTTGACCTTGTGAGATTAGCTAGTCACCATTTTGGGGGCTGAGTAGGGATTTTTGGGGCCTCACCCAGATTGGCCGAGCCCCCCCCCCCTTTCACCTGCTTCACATGGTCTGAGATGGTGAGGTATAAATAGGCTTGGTAAAGCTGGTTAGACCCTAACTGGGATGGTGGGAAAAGCACGGGTTGAGGGGTTTTTGAGGTGGCAAGCACCCTGAGATATCAGCAATTGGGGGGGGGGGGTTCTCATATTGGGTGCCTATGGGATCAGCAGTCAGGGTGGCTCAGTTGGGGATCTCTTCGGGGGGGGGGGAGCATATGATGAGCCTTAAGGCTTTGCAGTCATGGGCTGGCATGTGCCCTCCCATCTACGCACTGGCGTGTGGGCTGTGACGAGTAAGGTCCGGAAGGATCTCAGACCTGGATCTGAGCCAGGGTGTGTTTGCCCTGTTAGAAGGCTTGCGTGGCAAGCCCAATGCAATCTGTGCTTTATGGTGTTGTGCAAATCAGCTTATGTATGAATAAATTCCCAGTTTAACGCATAACTTGTGTTGTGTTTCATTCAAGGGGTGGGCGGGCACTGCACTGGATATAGTAAAAGTTCCATATAATTTTTGAGGCTAACACTAATCTCATAAATTAAACCAGACCCAAGGAAATTGATTTGACTTAGGTCTGATGTGCCACCAAGCAAGATTAATGTAGCCCATTGCTATTTAACAGGACCTACTGGGTAGCTGAAAACATCTTTCCCCTACCAGGCAAGCAGTAAAAACAGATGGGCCAGCATATTCAGAAATGACAGCATCCGGCTTGGTTGATGACAAATTGAGCAAAGATTGTTTGAGTGTTGGTCAGTTTACTAGACTTTCTTGTAGTAAATGGTATAGATGGTAAATGGCTAGCATAGGGATGATTTGGGTAGGAAAAGACAATAATTTCACTGGGATATCTTCCTCACACCCATGATTGGGTTATAGCAGGGGTGGGCAAACTTGCTCAGCGTAAGAGCCACCTAGAACAGGGGTGGCCAAACTTGCTTAACGTAAGAGCTGCATAGAATAAACTTCAGATGTTTAAGAGCCATACGACATGAACAAATATTACCTGCTTTTATTGGAAAATAAGCACATTTGCTTTTTATTAACATTAAATGAGACTGCCAAAAGTAATAACAAAAGGGGTAAAAGCAGATATTGATAATGGTATTAATTTGTCCAATGATATTTGTTTGCTAATGATATTTAGCTTCCCCAGCCGCCCTGCCGGGAGCCTCATAATATATGTGAAAGAGCTGCACGTGGCTCCCGAGCCACAGTTTGCCCAACCCTGGGTTATAGTGTTAAACTGAGTTAATAGGAAAGTACTGTCTGACCATGTCCATCATGATCAATATGATGGAATTACACATATCAGTCTACAAGGGCAGATAGTTGCAAAGGCCTAGACTCATCAGGTACCCATCTGTGAAGGGCACACTTCTGCCTCTGCCCTCAATTGCCCATGCTTGATCCAATGAGCCATAGGAGACAAATGGAGAGGGAATGGCACCACCCACCCACCCACCCACCCGCACATACGACACTCTAGAAATTCTTAGTGTCACTGGGGTGGGAGACTGTGATGTTACTTCTGGGTGATCACCTGGGAGTGACATCACAGGGTCCACACCATTTCCCGCTCCCAGGCACCACCCTCAAAAGCTCTAGATTCACAGGCATGAGCTTGATAACCTACCAAGGCCCTGGAATGCAATTTCAGTGTCATTGTCAGTGTGGCAAAAGTCCAGCACTCTAATTGTAGTTAAGACAGCCTGAGAGTGGGCAACAAATTCCCTCAAAAGGAGAAATAAGACAGAAGTGGTACCTTGTGACACTTCTCAAACATTCATCCAAAATACTTATTTAAATATTTGAATTCTTTTCATGCCCTCTGTAGATCGCTGCAGGTATAGCTTGTTAGCAGGAGCACAGAGATATAGGCATTCTAGCTAGCTATCTTCTTTACGGAGACAGATTCTGAAAGCACAGGTTGCTCTCATGGAGGTCAGCAAGACGGAGAGAGCACAGAGACAGGGAGAGACAGAGGATAGCAGTCTGGGTAAACAAAGAAAGGGCAGCAGAACAGACATGAGGAAGGCTGCACAGTCCTTCCCTTCCAACACGACAAGGATTGTTTGTGAATACTTCCAATCAATTTAAATGTGTCTTACAAAAGAGAAGCCAGCACTGCCTTACCCTCCTAAACTTCAATGTATACTGGGGTCATTCTTAAGATATTCTCTCATAAAAAGTAAAATCCCCTGATTCCTCTGAGGTTTTTTTTTAACAGAATACTTAACTTGTTCATATATTTAAATCAGATTCAATGTGCTAAGGCATTAACATTGGGATGGGTAGTTATATGGCACAATATGCTTAATTGAAGAAGTTCATATGACATATACTAGCTCCCTTCTTATAAAGGCCATGAAAGATGTGAGCCTATAAAAATATTAATTAGTCAAACTACTGAGTTCTCTTCAGGTAGGCACATATGCTGTACTAAAATGCTTTCAGTATTCTCTGTAGTGAAAAAGCTTTTAATATCTTTCAGATCTAACAAAATCAGTCTAAATATGTTCATATACAATAGCCTGTTATTAGTCAGATCATTTTAAATAAATAAACCTGTCCGCATAAATCTGCCCACATTTGTACATATTTTAATTGCTTTCAGTATATTGTTATATTCACATATAATTGGAGGGAAAAAATCAATTATTAAACAAATCTTAGCAATCCATCCAGAGCCAGTTAAAATATGACTCTCATAATTATTTCACAAGCACAGAAATGAACTGAAGACCAAAGTTTAATCCACAGTGTTCTCATTAAGAGCAGAAAACTAAGTGGAATAATTTGTGCAGACCAATCTTTTAGTCACTTTTGTGCTGCACAGTGATAACTAATTAGAGCTGAGCTGAACTTTCATAGATTTTGATTTGTATGTTCAATATGGAAAAACCTCTTATGAAGAAAGGCATTTTTTTTGGGGGGGGGGGGGTTTGAAATGAGCAAAACCTTCATTCTGGGCAGAGAACAGGGTGGGGGGAAGGAAATCGCTTTCCAGACTTACCTCAGCCCATCTTCATAAAAATGCTAATACGTCTAGACCAGGGGTGGGCAAACTGTGGCTCAGGAGCCGCATGTGGCTCTTTCACATATATTATGAGGCTCCCGGCAGGGTGGCTGGGGAAGCTAAATATCATTAGCAAACAAATATCATTGGACAAATTAATATCATTATCAATATCTGCTTTTACCCCTTTTGTTATTATTTTTGGCAGTCTCATTTAATGTTAATAAAAAGCAAATTTGCTTATTTTCCAATAAAAGCAGGTAATATTTGTTCATGTCTTGTGGCTCTCAAACATCTGATGTTTATTCTATGCAGCTCATACGCTGAGCAAGTTTGCCCCCCTCCCCGGTCTAGACAATGGGAGAGTCAAGCTCTCCCCTCTCCTCTCCAAGCAGGGAACAGAGATTTGGAGGTGTTAAATACTAGAGAGGCTTCAGGAAAAAAATTCTGGAGACTTCAGGAAAAGCTTCTCTGACCTGGCCTGACCTGACCAGTGGGTAGGGAAAAGAGAGGTGATAAAACTCCTGGAAGCAAGGAGAGAGGTCTCTTTTGTGCTGGGTTCCTCATAATGGACAGAACTCTTAACTGAGGTCTGGAGGCATTGACCATTGACCTTCCTTCCTTCCTTCCTTCCTTCCTTCCTTCCTTCCTTTATCTCCTTCTCTCTCTCTCTCTCTCTTTTTCTTTTATATCCTGCCCATCCCACAAGTGGGCTCAGGGCTGGTAACATCATTAAAGTAAATACAATTTCAGTTTAAAACATTAAATATTAAAACACAATAAAACGTTATAACAATTAAAACAATGGGTATAGCTTGAAACAGCATCAATTGGCTATAAAGTTCTGGCCTGAAAGTTAAAGGCCAGTTCTTGGTGGTCAGTAGACAGGTGACAGACGGGTGGCAGCAACCTCAGGGAGGCCATATATAGGCATTCACTGCCTAAACCAAAGGCCTGGGGGAACAGCTCCATCTTGCAGGCCCTGTGGAATTGAAGAAGATTCCGTAGGGCCCTAGTCTCAATAGGGAGCATGTTCCACCAGGCTGGGGCCAGGACAGAGAAATCCCTGGCCCTGCTTAAGGCAAGATGGGCATCCTTCGGGCCAGGGACTACCAGGAGGTGTTGATCTTTCGAGTGCAACGCTCTTCGAGGCACATATGGGAAGAGGTGGTCCCTTAGATATGTTGGTCCCAGACCATATAAGGTGCTGGCTGGAGAGCTACAGAAAGCTTCAAGGTAAAGGTAACTCTGTAGAGATCTGTAACTTCCTAAGTTAAGGAGCCTGCCCTATATTTTAACATCTGATACGTCATAGAGAGAGAGGAATTGTGTTTTACCCATTTCTTTTGAATCTCTTCTTCAGTCTGGTGCTGTGCTAAAATATGCTTGTGAACTTTCTTTAAAAATAAATACTTTATAAATTTTGATGCTGGTAGTGGTCCTCTCTATCACATAGACCTCCACTGTCTTTGACATGCTATTGTAAAAGGAGCACCAAGGGGAAGACAGTTAGTTGGCAAGAGCCTATTCCTCCAGTGGTGCACAAGGCAGTAAACAGTTCCCATGGGCAGTGGGAGACACAGAGGCAAAACCTCAGAACTTGGAAGGGAAACTGGGAGTCCTGACCCTCCCAGCAGGTAATTCCTATAATGGTCAGGTGGTGGCAGTGGGGGGGAGGAAGAGAGAGACAGAGAGAGAAAGAAGCATCTCCAGGTGTTGGAATAACCTTGACGGCCAGGGTGGAATAGGGCCTGCATGGGTGGAATAGGACCTGTTCCACCACACCGCTCATCAAACTGCTAAGCAAATAACAGCAGAACTGAAACTGTTTCACTGCCCCCCCCCATGTTCTGAAGAACAAGAGAGGAAAGAATAAAAAAAAATCTCTAAAGGCTTCTAAAGGTCAATTTTTATTTTTAATTTGATGCTTGAGAGAACTGTGCAATCTCTGATTTAGCCCTTAGGGTACACCACAGAGACATTTGCAAGTCTTAGGAGCAGGACAGGTCTTGGCTGAGCGTAAAGCATAAGTCAAACCAGATGTGATGCCAAAAAGCTCATGACTGGATTGTAGCTAATTGAATTGGGGCAAATGGGAGGGGGATCAATTTTCTCCCTTCTGCCATTTTCCCTGACCTCAAATGGCTCTTTAGCCACTATTTTCCTCATTGGAGAGAATATACAGCTTGCTACTTTATTAAAAATCATCACATAGGGTTGCCAACCTCCAGATGGAGAGAATAAGAATAAGAAGACAAAGATGACATTGGATTTATACCCCGACCTTCACTCGGAGTCGCAGAGCGGCTTACACACTCCTTTCCCTTCCCCTCCCCACAACAGACACCCTGTGAGGTAGGTGGGGCTGAGAGAGCTCTTTCAAGAACTGCTCTGACAGAACTATGGCTTGCCCAAGGTCATCTAGCAGCTGCAAGTGGAGGAGTGGGGAATCAAATCCAGTTCTCCCAGATTAGAGTCCGCATATCCAAGAATTACAACTTTTCTCAAGACAACAGAGATCAGTTGTCCTGGAGAAAATGGCTGCTTTGGAGGGCAGATTCTATGGCATTATAACCCCAAATGAGGTCCTTCCCATCCCCAACTCCTCTCTCCCTGGGCTCCACTCCAAATTTACAGGAATTCCTTAACCCCGAGCAGGCAACTGTAGTACTAAAGATACCTCTGAGGTTAAGAAAATGACATTAGTGGGGGAAGGGATACACTTTCCAAGGCCTTTTCTGCATTGGCCTTTAATCATAATCACTTCAGTTGGAACTTGTTTTTATATGTTCTTTGTAAGCCATCCCGGCCCCAGGTCATGTGACTTCAGGCAAGGTACTGGCTGTGTGGGTTATGTTGACCTTTCATGTAAGATTGTCTAAATGGGTCCTGCTAAACATTAGCTGTAAGAGGGAGTAGTGAAGTGGCTAAATTTGCAGATGACACAAAGTTGTTCAGGGTGGTGAGGCGCTCCAAAGGGATCTGTTGAGGATGGGCGAGTGGGCATCAATGAGGCAAATGCGGTTTAATGTGGCCAAGTGCAAAGTGATGCACACTGGAGCAAAAAATCCTAACTATAAATACATGTTGATGGGGTCCGAACTGGCGGAGACTGACCAAGAGAGAGATCTTGGAGTCGTAGTAGATAACTCAATGAAAATGTCGAGACAGTGTGCGGTTGCAATGAAAAAGACCAACGCTATGCTGGGGATTATTAGGAAGGGAATTGATAACAAATCAGCCAGTATCATAATGCCCCTGTATAAATAGATGGTGTGACCTCATTTGGAGTATTGTGTACAGTTCGGGTTGCCACATCTCAAGAAAGATATAGCATTGGAGAAAGTGCAGAAAAGGGCAACTAGAATGATAAAAGGGTTGGAACACTTTCCCTATGAAGAAAGGTTGAAGTGCTTGGGGCTCTTTAGCTTGGAGAGACGACAGCTGAGGGGTAACATGATCAAGGTTTATAAGATTATGCATGGGATAGAGCAGGTAGATAAAGAAGTCCGTTTCTCCCTTTCTCACAATACAAGTACTCATGGGCACTCCATGACATTGCTGAGCAGTCAGGTTAGAAGAGATAAGAGGAAGTACTTCTTCACCCAAAGAGTGATTAACACGTGGAATTCACTGCCACAGGAGGTGGTGGTGGCTACAAGCTTGGACGGCTTCAAGAGGGAAATAGATAAACACAAGAGGTGGGGACCCGCGATACTCGCGGGGGAGCTCCATGTGGTGGAGGAGAAAGCCCCCACAGATAAGCCTTCTCCCCCCGGCACCAGCAAGGCCTCAGTGCTTCAAGTCAGCCTGCCACTTCTCCCCCTCCCACAGGTCCATGGGTCTAAAGTTAAAAGTGGGGGGAGGTCTGGCTTCAGAGGAGGGTTGAAAACCTTGAATCCAAGACTGGGGCAAACTCAGCATGGGCAGCTGATGAAGTTGAGCCAAGAGAGGGGTTTCCCAGAAGTGAGGAAGGCAAGGATCTATGGGTCTAAAATGAAAGGGGGGAGGTCTGGCTTCAGAGGAGGGTTTAAAATCTGGAAACCCAGACTGGGGCAGACTTTCCAAGGCAGCTGATGACAGTAAGCCAAGAGGTGGGCTCCCCAGAAGTGAGGAAGACAAGGATCCATGGGTCTCAAGTGAAAAGAGGGCGGGAGGTCTGGCTTCAGAGGAGGGTTTAAAATCCAGAAATCAAGACTGGAGCAGACTTTCCAAGGCAGCTGATGACAGTAAGCCAAGAGGTGGGCTCCCCAGAAGTGAGGAAGACAAGGATCCATGGGTCTCAAGTGAAAAGAGGGCGGGAGGTCTGGCTTCAGAGGAGGGTTTAAAATCCAGAAATCAAGACTGGGGCAGACTTTCCAAGGCAGCTGATGACAGTAAGCCAAGAGACAGGTTCCCCAAAAGTGAGGAAGGCAAGGATCCATGGGTCTCAAGTGAAAAGGGGAGAAACACATTCTTCTGGTCGGATTGCCCGGCTCCCGGGACACCAGACCTCAGCTCCTCTTTCTCCCCCTCCCCTTCCGCTGTTGCCTGCCCTCCACTCCTCCCCATCCCTCTGGCTTGGAGGGGCGGCCAGGTGCGGGAGGGAGCCCCCTCAGAAGGCCCAGCCACCCCTCGGTGCCCTGACCCTGTGGATGGCAGTGGGGAGGCTCCCGTGCAGGTGAGCGGCACCATTCTCTGGTTGGAGAGGCCTGCGAAGGTGAGCCCTGAGAGAGCCAGCCACGGGTTTCTCGGTCCACATGCTCTTCCCCTCCACTGAGGCCTGCATGGCTCCAACCACCGGCTGGCCAAGCCCTCTCCCTCCCCTCCCCCTGCAGCAGAGGTGAGGCATAGTTTAACTGTGTTCTCTGCGCACGTGCAGGAAACGCTCTTTAACTTTTGGGGGGATTTAAATATCCCTCAAATGTTTTTTTTTTTACTTTTAAGATTTTTCTACACACCAGGGAGTTCCTCAAGTGTATAGGGAAATCTCCCTGCCCCCCAGGTGCCCCCCGTGTGGATTTAGATATCCACACACAGGGGGCGCCTTCGCTATTAGTATATAGATATGGAGCAGAGGTCCTTCAGTGGCTATTAGCCACAAAGTATAGATAGGAACTCTCAGTCTGGAGCTAGTGATGCTCTGTATTCTTGGTGCTTGATGGGGGGGACAGTGGGAGGGCTTCTAGTGTCCTGCCCCCACTGCTGGAACTTCTGATTGCACCTGGTGTTTTTGTCTACTGTGTGAGACAGGGTTTTTGACTGGATGGGCCATTGGCCTGATCCAGCATTGTTTTTAAGAGAGCTTCTGCAAATTGAATCAAACAATTAGGTGTTCCGCAGCTTCTCTTGTGTCCACGGCTCAGAAGCATTAAAAACCAGTCTGTGAAGGGTTTTGTATAGCTGTCAGTTATGGCTAGTACTTAAAGGCTTAAATGAAAAGTGTTTTGAGGGAGCACTTTAAACTTAACTGAAACTGCCAAGATCTGTCACAGGGCCATTGTTAAAAATTCCCTCTACCTTTCTCCCTCTCTATCCACTGCTAAGGAAACACACACATATACAACATATGAAGCTGCTTTATATCTGCTGGGTTCCTTGCTAATATGATTTCAAGTCAAGCAAGGGTTAAAGTGCGCAAATATGGACTCCTAGAGAGGCTTGTTTTTGAAGCCCTGAATTCAGCCTCGACCAACAGGCACCATACTTGCTGCTGCCTTGTACTCTGAGGAAAACAAAATGAAGCAAGTGAGCTGCCCGAATCCCACAGCAACCTGGCCCCAGGGAATTTTGAATACTTACTCCCCTTCCTGCAGCAGCCCCGGACTTTTGATACCAGCAAAACAGAAATGACAGATTTGTCCATAGCTCCATAAAGAATATATCATACTATGATACAAAAAGAAACATGACACCCTATAATCATCATACAGCTTAACTGTTTATAATTAAAAAACAGTGTTAAAATTTAAATGAATTAAATAAGTTTCACTGGCTATGATAAATTCATTTCTTGATGTTTTCAGGAGATTCCGGCTCCCCCGCAGGTGCCGACGGAGGAGAGAAGCTGGCTGCATTTGCAGCTGGGTCCTGGAGTGGGCGGGGCCAGCGCCGTGTTAACGGCTGGCCCCGGCCACTCCTCTTCAGTCTTCGCCTCATGCTCGGCCCATCTGCCCTCCCTGGAAGTAGTGCAGGCTTTAGGCTGGTCACCCCCTTTTATGAGTGAGGGTCGGGTAGGAATTTTTTATCTCTTATCTGATTGGCTGTAGATGAGGGCTGTTTTTTGCCTACCTTGCACTGCATTCAGTGGATTGTGGAATTGGCAGGGGTGGTGCCGGTGGTTAGGTTGTCACTTTATGGTAGGGCTGAGTTTCGTATTAAAAAAATCTGTTGTGGCTTGGTAAGCACCTATCAGCAACCCTGGAGGATATAGGGGTCTGTCAGTATCACCACTGTGTGGCTAGGGATGAGCAGAGCAGACTGCCTTTTGGATTGCCTGGATGGAGCCTCTACACAGGCTGTGCGGCTGTGGTGAGGGGTCGTCAGGGCATATTCCATGGCTGGGCTGCCTGGATTTGAACCGTTTACAGTGGTCTTCATCCCAGGGCCAGGTGCATTGCCCATATGATGTAGGACTGCCAAGTCAGCCCGGGGGGCGGGGGATCCCCCACTACAGGGGTTCCCGATCTGCCGGCCAGCATTCGGCTGGCGGGGGGAACCCCGCCCCTGAAGTTGTCCAGCCAGGATGACTTCTCAAACGTAATGACGTCACCCAGAAGTGACGTCATCATGTTGGGGGCATTGCCAGGGTGATGCTCTGGCAATCGCCCCAAAACTCTATGATACCATAGAGTTTTGGAGCGATTGCTAGAGTGTCGCCCTGGCAACGCCCCAACGTGCTGACGTCACTTCTGGTGATGTCGCCGGGCGCGCGCGCAAAGCACGTGCGCCGAGGAAGCTCCCGGCGGACGGGGGACTCCCCCCCGCCGGTGAGTATTACACACTTGGTAATCCTAATATGATGGCAAGGGTGGTGTGTGGGGGACCCCAGGCCTTGACCATGCCGTATGTCTCTTTCTTCTGTCTATGGGGGCAAATATAAAACCTCTCGATCCATCTTGATTATAATGAGTAATTTCCCCTTGATTGGGCCCATTATATAAAAAGATACTTTGTATAGAAGCAGCTCACCTTATGATTTTTAGTAACACCTCTCTTTTCATTGCTGCTGAAATCCCATAATATAATCCTCATTTTAGCAGTTATTACTTTAACAATGCAATCCTAAAAACACTTTTAAGGGAGTAAGCCCCACTGAATAGAACTGAGAAAGATTCTGAGCAGTTCTGCGTATGACTGCTCGCTAAGAGACGTAAGATTCCATTTTCAAATCATTTTTTGAGGACAATATTAGCTGAAGAGAGTTTTGAGTTGGGGAAATGTGGCTGGTTCCTTTGGGTATAAAAGATAATTTTTGCTTTCATTTTTGGACCGAACTGCAGTTTTTTTGCAGCAGCAGTATTGGAAAGCTACAGAGGAAGAATTAGATTAATCCAGTTTGGATGAAATAAGCATGGGAACTAGTCTTCAAATCCACATAGGGTTTAAGAAGATGCAACATTGCCTAATCCTCACAGCAATTCTTAAAAGATAAAGAAAACTTTTTGCCTCTATTGAATGTGTTTATCAAAGAAAATCCAAGCAAACTTGCAACTTTCTTGCAGCTCATTACTCTAGAGGAATAATTTTGGATTTTGTCAGGTAAGGCTAAAGACTGTATTAAACTTTAATTTCACTTGAATTACCCATGGTCACTTTCGAAAGGCTTCCAGCATTAAAGAGCTTGCAAAACATTTTAAAAAATTAAAGTAGCCTAATGAAAAGCAATTTATAAAGATGGCTGAAATCAAACCTGCTGTTCTCATTCTTGCAAAAAATGAATGTTGCCCTGGCACCCCCCCCCAATGACATGAGACAACAGAATATGGATTTAACTAGTTTTATTTATTTAAATAGTTGTTTAAATTAATTGAATAAGTTGATCTACATCACTTATTAGTCCAATAATCTGACGGTTTTGAGGGCAGGCTGCACTAGGGAGATACCTGGTATGCCTTTTGGGCAGATCCACCGTGGCTCCAAACTTGGCTGGCTTTTTACTGGCCTTGCTTATCACTGCCTGCACAGCCGTATATGCAGAGAGATGCTCACCCCTCATCATGCAAGATGTGTCAGGATCAATGTTCCCTCTAAGCTCCACAGTGTTGTGACCAAAAAGTCTACCTCATAAGCAAAAAAGCTAGTAGCGTTAAAAGTTGTAAGTCTACATTTGACTATTGCATAAATTATTTTTAGAAGATTATTTCCATAACCTTGTAAAAATCTCAGAATGAATTCTTTTAAACTATATTTAAACTATTTTTTAAAGAATAATTTAAACATTATAAGAGAAAACAGAATCAAATCAAATTTCATTACACCGAATGTTGTCCTCTACAGGGGTGGATCAGGCCTCCAGAGAACAGGTCTTCCTGCCCCTTTCTACTATATTGGTAGACTTGACCTCTGGAGAACAGGTCTACCTGAGCCTGCCTTGGTGAGGAGGGAGGGGTATAAATTGAATAAAATAAAATAAAAATAAATAATATTGGTAGACCTGGGCTTGGACCATCTGTCTCCATGTGCTGACTCTTAGAAAACATACCACTGCTTTGGGGAGAAAAAACTCTTGCAGTCTACTTTGGGTTGTTTTAGTGACCTATGACAACCAGCATTATGGGTCAGGTGGAACAGAGGTGGAACAATCACTGTCAGAACCCTGCCTAACCTAACAAACAGGAAGTTGCTTAAATGTTATCAACCTGTCCAAACTACTTATTTATTCAAATATTTATATCCCACTTTTCCCTGTGACTCAAGGCAGCTTACAAATCATACTGAAAAGCATAATTAGGGTGTGCAAAAAAAGAAAAGAAAAGGTGATTCTGGCTCAGTTATCGCTTATGGAGACCATTACAGTCAATGTGCCCCATAGGCTATAATGAAGAATTAATCTGGGGGTATCTGTGGCTCTGGGGGGGCTGTATTTTGAGGTAGAGGCATCAAATTTGCAGCATAGCTGCTGGTGCCTCTCCTCAAACACCCCCCCATTTCAAAATGATTGGACCAGGGGGTCCAATTCTGTGAGCCCCAGAAGGAGGTGCCTCATCCTTCATTGTTTCCTATGGAAGAGAAAAAATGTGAGTTGAAGCTAAAATGCTCTGAGAAGTCCTCTAAAATGTTGTGTGCCAGTGCCCCCTAGCATGAACTATGGTCAGGATGCCTCCCAACTAACTCCACCTATCCTGAGCAACCTCCCCTATTCCTGCCAACTCCTTGTGGCCTATCCAGTTTTATAACCAAGCCTATTTAATTAACAACACCCTGCCCACAGAGACAGCATGAAGCAGGCAAAAAAAGGACTTCACACTTAGCCAGCCTAGTGAACCCCCCAAATTCCTGGTTGGCCCTACTACAGCAACCAGCTAATCTCACACTGTCCATAGGGAGGGAGGGAGGGTGGGTCAGTTGCAGCAAAATGCTGAAGGCGTCAGCCTGCAGCTGAGTAAAGTAGCCTGCTACCCTTTGCTAACTGGCCAACCAGACCTTTGTGACCCAATTGTGTCCTGTGCCTCCTTTGAAGTTAATGGAGCCGGGCAAATTGACCCACAGTGTGACTTGCTGTGAGTGTCTCTACTGGCAGATCTGAATCTGACACTCACACAAAGATACTGCCTGTTATAGACAAGTAAGGTATAAAAGGCATCCAGGAGTCAAGTGTTACCTTTCAGGGCAGTGGAATATCTCAGTCCTAAAAACAGTTAAGCAAAAATAGTTAATCTATTGATTTGTCCAATTTCAGACATGGCAGAGAAGCCAGGCAGCCAAGCTGAATACATCAGTGAGCTGCAACTGCCTGATCCTTTGGGCTCTCAAATGTGCGCAGGTGTAGCAGATGAACACACCTGTGAGTCAGTTCTGTCTCTGCACAAACATTTATACAGTCTGAGTCTAAGAATGGCAAAAGAGCAAGATGTTGTAAATTGGTCAGGATTTGAACCTTCACTCCACCACATTATTTAAAAGCTGCAAGATATGTTGTTTTACGCATGGTGCTTGGCTTTTTTTTTTTTTAAATAAGTTTTCCGTATTTGAAATTTGGGATTTGAGGGTACAACAGTCATGACGAATCTTGGGAGCAACTGGGAATGTTTTGGTGTGACTTTCAGATTCCAGTTCAGTTATAAATGTAGTACAAAGGGGCCAAAATGCCTGGGTACAACAAACATCCTTCAGGAGTTTTTTGAGCATTTTGTGAGAGGTTGCCAGAGAATAGCTCTCATGCCATGCTTGAATCAGCCATCCTTGGGAAATCAAGCTGCAGATAAACTGCTTCCCCCACAACTGCTCATGGATCTCTATTTGCAGTCTCACACCAATTAAGATATACAACATTTTATTTCATGAGAAACTTGAAATAAGTGCATTATACAAAAACAGGGATTTGTCTTTTATGAAGTTAGCACTTTGTGTAAAAAGACTTTTGAATGTGATTTCAGGTGCAATGCCAAATGCATTTTCACGTGTATATAATTCCTTAGAATTATATATTTTTTAAAAAAATCTGACCTGCTTATTATATTTCTATTTTCCGTTTCAGCTATTTTTCAATATACTCTACAAAACTAACCCAGAACATGATACACACAATCCAGTCAAAAAGTTCTTAGCAAAGTATAGTATAGTATAGTACGTTTAGTACGGCAGCGAGAAGCATAACCATAACACGTTGGGATACACAGTTATAAAAAATCTGGGTAAAATGCAGTAAATACATATAAAACTATAAAAGTGTTTGACAAATCCAGTGAAAAAATATAAAAGACAAAAACGGTTTTAAAAATTTAGCCGCAATAGCATACCGCCCAAAATTTAGCCACAGATTCAGTAATAGTCCGATTTTCATTGGATAACAAACGGTTACAACACTCCCAGTCTGTCTGGCCAGATTTTTCTTTTACAAAAGTTGTGATATGTTTATCTTGGATCTTATTTTACCAGTTGCATCTAAACATCATATGTCTGATGGTTTCTACCTCTCCAGAATCACACTGGCAGAGTCTCTGGTCAAATGAGACCCTTCTATATCTACCCTCAAGCACTGTGGAGGGGAGAGCCTCACATCTGGCTAGTGTGAAGGCTTTCCTAAACTTATAGGTATCTAAATGTGATAAATAGTCCATAGGGACCGGGTGGTATCTAATTTGTTCAGGCACTCTAAAGTTGGGATATTTACCAAGATCTGCCTGCCTCTCCATGTCCATTATTCTCTGTTTGAGAGCTAACTTTGCCTGATCCCATCGCATGGCCAGAATCTCTTGGGGAGAGAAACCAAGTACATGTAGTTTGTTATGACCTGATTTTAAACATTTGGATTGAAAATTGTCCAACAAGAGCAAATGAGTTAGCCCCATTGGCTGAAGATTTATTTTAAGTCAATAGAGCTCAGAACAATTTTGGCTTCCATTTTCAGAGTGCCCATTTTCTAATCATAATAATGCATTTGGCATGTATCATGGGACCTGTAGAACCGCTCTGAGAAATTTGATCTGGAGTGCCTCTCAAGGGGAGTGAAGCTAGAGGTTGAGGGACTAGTGAAGGTGCCATAAAGCATTTGTATTACTGTCTTTGCCTGAAAGAGTTTTGGGGCCACTGGAACATAATGTGCCCCCTTTGTATGATAGAATTTAACAATGGCATTTGCAGTTCTTTCACCTTGAGTTGCCACATGTTGTAACTGAGCTTTTTTGGCCCCTGTACATTGGAGAACCATGCCTAAGTACTTAAAGCAGGAAACTTGTGTCGTGGTGTCCAGGGCTTTTTTTGTAGAAAAAGCCCAGCAGGAACTCGTTAGCAGAATAGGCCACACCCAACAGCAGAAACTCATTAGCATATTAGGCCACACCACTGACAGCACAGCTTATTAGCCTATTAGGCCACATCCCCACATTACCAGAAGAGTGGTCATCCAGCCACCCCCACCTTTTGCTTCTTATTCTGTTTACCTTGTTTGTTGTCAAAACCCAGGGCTTTTTTGGTAGCAGGAATTAATTTGCATGTTAGGCCACATACCCCTAATGTAGCCAATCCTAATAGGTTTCTGCTGTTGGGTGTGGCCTATTATGCTAATGAGTTCCTGCTGGGTGTGGCCAACTCAGGAGCCAGCCGGAACTCCGTTCCTGTGTGTTCCTGCCCCAAAATAGCCTTGGTTGTGTCTAAAGTCAGCCTTTGAACTTGAAGTATGAAGGCCTAAATAAAAGCTGTTGTACAGAGCAGAGGAGAGTACCAAGAAAACCTTTAGATATGCCTGATATTTTGTAAGCAATATTTTAACTAAAGACCACTTTGTATATGACAGCTGAAGTGGGTGTATGCTAACTTTTTGTAATGTGTGAAGCAGCGCTTAGCTTTGGCACCTATAAACTTCAGATACATTTATAAAGAAGTTACCTTTGCAGTGAAATGAATCTGAAAGGGGGAAAGACACAGTGTCTGAAGGCTGGGGAAAGGCTGTAGATGTAACATTCAACAGGAAATGGGTAAAGAGAACTGCAGGTGTAAAATGTATGCAGCTTAACCTTTTTCCTCTTCCTACTCTTACTTCATGTGTATTTTGTTCTCATAGGAATACATCAGCTTGATATTGGCAAAGGTGTGGGGGAAGCAGAGATCCCTAGAGGCAAGGAACCCATTTTATTCTCTTAACACTTCATACACATCTGGCATGCTTTTTGATCGTATCAGTTTACACAGCTACTGCAAAGACTGCTTAAAAAATTTTTTCAGGGAGCATAAAGAAACATCAGACTAAATATAAGAAGTTTTCAATAACGTCACACAACCTGTGAAACTGGTCCAAAACCCATTCAACCAAAGTTTGTTTTTGTTTTTAATTGAAGTCCTTTTAGGCTGATTTTACATGTGAATTTTTGTAACAGCTTCATTCCAGCGCTCCCTGCACCGGTAACACATTGGTGTCAAAGCTGTTGTAGGGGAATGCCCACATCTGATTGAACTGGCGTGAAAGGAGTCATTCCTTTGAAGTGCTGTTAAGAACAGGAGTTGTTTACCGAGGTGTGAAACCAACTTAAAGGCTAGAGGGCAATTAGCAGATATGGACAGTTGAGAAGGAATGCAGATTCACACTTGAAAGAGATGTGGGCGAGTTTTTTTGGAAGTAGAATGATTCCAGCAGGAAAGGCAGATGTAAAACCAGCCTTAGTCTTGTTACAGTCAGACTGAGAGAATGGTATGCTTAATACCACCATATTTACTTGAATGGAAGATGACCCTGAATGTAAGACGACCTCCCTGAAAAAAGTTATACACCAAGAAAAATATTATAACTTGTATGCAGATATAAGACGACCCCCTCTTTTTTATGGCATACCTGGAAAAAACAGTCTTGCACTGCAGTAAATACTGTATTCAAATGCAGAAGCAAAGAGACTACCTGGGGACGTAAGCAGCTCCAAGATCCGGGGCAGGGGGGAAGGAGAGCATAGTATAAATGTAACTAAAAGATAATGAAATATGTACATGCAGTCTCTCTCTCTCTTTCTGTATGTACGTATGTATGTATGTGTATACACAAACATATGCACACACACACATACACACGCACACGCACAAATACAAACACAAACACACACAGTGCTATAACCACCAAAAACATTTTAGGAAAGGTTATAACTGACCTACCTAACTTTCCAAAGAGTTAATTGTCTCTGTTAACATTGACAGCATTATACATCCGTTGGGCAGCAAGGAGATAGATAGATGATAGATAGATAGATAGATAGATAGATGGAAATCTATCTATCTATCTATCTATCTATCTATCTATCTATCATCTATCTAATGCATGTTCTTCACTCTGTTCTTAAGTAAATACCTCACTCTGTTCTTAAGTAAATTTGTTTTAATTCAGTGTTCCATATTGGAGTAAAAAGTACATGTATAAATATATTTTATAGCAAATAAAAGCACATTTTTTGCCCTTGTAAATATGTTTTATGCTTCAGTGGTCTTTAATATTTTGAGTTATTCCTTTCTCTTATGTGAGTTTCCTTGGCAGCCTCAAGGGATCAAAGGGCAGAGTGAAAATACTGCTGCTATTATTATTATTATTATTATTAATCACACTTGCTAAATGATCACTACATCTAGAATTCATATTGAAACATTCTCATTAGGGTTTGAGGATACTTAGATATTGTGTGTTAAAAATATGACTAAATGAAGGTATATAATTATAGTGCCTGATTGATATTGCTATGGTGGATCGCTCCACTGAAGCAAATAGAGGACAGAACACTGATGCTGTTAGTAGCTAGGTGGGAAAAGGGAATTTTGGGGAAAGCACTTGGTGTGTGAGAAAAATTGTATTTGGTTTGATATAGTTATTAAACTTACAGACGCTCTGTCCTCTATTTCATCCTGTCAGCTACCAGTGTGAAAGCCACAGCATACACTACTCAGGTGTATGTGTGTGTGTCTGTATGGATATGCTGACAATACTACTTTTGATGGTGGGAGATGGAAGCTAACACTATAAGACTTGTGACTGCCGTTTTTTTTAAATCTGCCCTTTTTGAAGGCCCCCAATTTGAAGGGCAGATTACAACCGACCATGAGTACATTTTTAATTTTTTTACGCCATTTCTTTTTATTCAAATACCTGAACAATAAGAATAAGCCAGTTTTCTTGGGTCCAGGCAATATAGGAAAGCGGTGAAAGCCAATATTTTGGTACTTTGGATAAGAAAGAAGACAAAAAGAGCAGTTATGTGCCGTGGCTGGCCACAGTTTAGTAAGTGTAACACTGGTATGAATTGGGGGTGGGGGGGACTGTCTGCAGCCTTTCTAGAGGGCTAACAAAGAATGTATATTGGAAGCTGAACTGTGCAGGGAAAATACTAAACAAAGATCAAGTACTGGGTTTAGAATAATTGACTTCTGATATTAACTGAGGTAAAGAAGGGTAGTGAGCTATTAACTGCTTTGATAGAGACTGTGGCAACTGGCTGGATTACTTGTTAGAGCAGTTCAGTTTTTTCAGGTTTGGATCTGTTAAAGCAACTATGTAGGTGGCCATGTAATCAACACAGATGTCAGAAGGCAAAGCTTTAGTGACTTTGGTTGTGCTCACATTTTCCTGGATGAGGTGCATTGTTGGGAAAATAACATTTAGGATCTCTTCAGCAACTAGAAAACAAATTCCTCCTAGTTTCAGATAGGTAGCTATGTTGGTCTGTAGTAGAAGATTTGACTCCAGTAGCACCTTAAAGTCTAACCCAATCTAGCAATGGGCACAAATCGGATGACGAACTAAGGTTCATCATGAATTTTTTGCCATTGGGCAGCACTAAATGGCTGGTCCTTAGGCAGCTAGCCCCTTTAAACAGCTGAGCCAGCACTGCCCAAGAAAGCCCTTTAAACCAGGAGTGTCAAACTTATTTGTTATGAAGGCCAGATCTGACATAAAAGAGATCTTGTTGGGCCGAGCCATGTGTGTCATAAAATGTAATGCCAGGTAGCAGAGATACAAACTTTATAAAGGATACAAACGCAAAGATTTTTTTTAACTTAAAATAAAAACATGCTTAAAACATTAGCACTCTTACAATATTTTGTTTATTTCACAATGTCTGATAACTGACATCTCTTGCTCTGAATTATTGCATCCGAATGTCTGTGCTGTTGCAATCTTGAGTATGCTGTTCAAGTGTGTATCTGTAAGCTGCAAACCAATTTTTGATTTATTGACATTCACAACAGAAATTTCATGCTCAGATTTCTGAGCCTAGGGCCCAGGGTAAAACATGAAATGGCTGGGCTTTTGTACATAAATTGCTTCATGTGGTGGTCAAGAACATGAGAAGGCACCATGACACACTGAAGGCTATGTGTTTGTCTACAAAACTATAGTCTTCCTCAGTGGTCAGTATCAGCCTACTATCTCAGAAGTCTAAGTTCAAAATCCCTAAAGGGTGGGTGAACTTAGTCTGCTCTCAGCCTAATCCACCTCACTGGCTTGTTGTTATTCCTCATCTAAATAATACACATTGCTTTCCTACTGGATCATGAAGGCATGAATACAGTAAAAAAAAGGGAGGGAACCAGTTGTGACCAGGAAAGCCACAGCATAACAAGCCCAAGAAAACACACACATTGTAGCAAGAAACACAAAAGCTCATACCTTGGATAAAACTTTGTTGGTCTTAAAGGTGCTTTGTATTTCTCCCATGCAATTGAGGCAGCCAAGCAAAGCAAGTTCTCCTTCCTTCCTTCCCTCCCTTTGGGGAGGAGCCTCAGCCAATGGAAGGGAAGAAAGGCTTGCCTTTCTCTCCCGTGCAATTGAGACAGCCTGGCCAGGAAGCAAGCTCTGGCTTGTTTCCTCTCTCCCCCTACAAGGGGAAGAGGGAGGGGGAGGAGCCTCAGCCAGTGCAGGGAATAGAAGCTTGCCTATTTGTCTCTCCTGAATGATTGAGAGAGTCTGGCAAAGCAAGCTACGATGACACAGCAGCAGCAGAACTGGAAGAAGAAGCAGGAGTCAGCCAGTTCCACTGCAGGCCTGATAGAAGCCCTCTGGGGGCCTCGACCAGCCCCCGGGCTGCATGTTTGACACCCCTGCTTTAAACAGTTGAGCCGCATGGAGCAAATTGCTTCCATGGCTCAGCTGTTTAAAGGGGCTTTCTTGGGCAGCCAACCCTAGGAACTAGCTGTCTTCTCCACATGGCTCAGCTGTTTAAGGGGGCTTTTTTGGGTTCAGCTCTGAGTCATTTAAACCCTACTTTCTGCTCCCCACCAAAAATGTGGGGAACAGAAAGCAGGAGTCACAGACACAAAACGAACTGGTCTGGTATGCAAACCAACCTCCCAGTTCATATACGTTTGTGGTTCAGTTTGTGATTCAGCCATGAACTGAACAGCAAAAAAAGGCAGTTTGTGCCCATACCTAACTAGATCTCCAGAGTATAAACTTTCAACACTCCCTTTTGTAGGGATGGAGACCCCTGAGCCTTATATCCCAGTCAGAAGGTGGAAGGAGTGTTGCAAGAAGGAAGCCAGGATGCAAAGTTACAATGCAAAATGTAAACAGCTTGATTAGAGCAGAGAAGAAATGCTTAGGAACAGAAAATTAGCATCTGTACTGAGATCCTCTGTCTTTATTCAGTCCTGGGGGTCCATTTTTCTGAATTTGTAAATGAACCCAAGTTCAGCAATTTGTGGCCACAGGCTTACCAGTAGCTGCTTTGTGACGGCAGAGTGAGGGAGCTCTGGCTGAATTAAGGGCTCTCCGAGAGCTGCAGCATGGCTCCAGCTGGCCTGCGGGGATCTCATGAGCCACCGGGGGCTGGGTGGTTTGCTGGAGGCTTTCTTGTTCTTGGCTCGGCTGCCTTGTCATTGTGCCCCGCCAGGTTGGGGCTGGCCATGGTGTGTGTCAACTATTGCCCAACCCCTGTTCTTCACTTTTTAAAGCCCCAGCAGCTATGCGTCAGGACTGCTTCGATCGTTGGACACCCCTTCCCTACCTCTTTCTTTTAATTCTGTTATGTGTATTTTCATTTTATTGTTTTTTGTCATAGAATTATGATGGTTTCAGGCATTGGGGCAGATCCATTTTTGGGGAGGCGGCACCTGTGTGCTCACCTACCCTTGTGGGGTCTTGGGGGTTGAGCCATTTAGTGGCATGCCTATCTCAGAGGTGGTTGCCTGGTTCCACTCCCAGGTGGCAAAGGTTCCACGCAGGGGCCTGTGCTTTTGTGGGACCACCTGCTTCACTCCTGGTTCCCCCAGCATGCGAGCTGGGGATGGGGTCTCATCAGCCAACAGTCGAGTCACTTGATGTTTCCTGACCTATGCTGTGCCAAATGCTCTGTATGCTGTGATCAATAGAACTGTGGCCCAGTTTCATTCCAGTCTGTTGTCAGTATGTTTATTCCTGTTTCCTTCTTCACCCGGTGCCCCTCACTGCCCTTAGGAATGCAATCTAGTGTTATAATCTCCCAGTGAAGCTTCTCTTTTTCCTCCTAGTTTCTCTGATTAAGACAAACCATTTACTGAAATAGAACAAATTGTATTTTCCAACCTTGGCTGTCTTTTTATTCTGCTCTCAGGACATTCTGTGAATAAACTTACTACTGACCCACTGAGAATCATACATGGTGCTGTGGAAGAGACCACTGATTGGGTTTATGGCTACCTTTCATTGCTATCGGACCTCATATTTGAAGATGAAGATGAAAGTGAAAAAGGTATTTGTAACTGGAAGCATGCTCTGATGTTTTCAAAGCTTCCTCCCCGCATTGCTGAATTCTTATACCGGGAGTTCTTATTTTGAAACTAGCCTGACACCCGTGCTTCGCTACGGTATTTAAGTTCGGCAAATCCAGTTGTAATACTGATGATATGAAGTTTGAAATGTAACATTTGTTGTAGGAATTCTAATGGAGAAGATTGTAGTGTAAAAAACGAAGTGAGACATACATACTTCCCCCCCCTTCTCTACTGAAGGACCTCTCTGTAGACCACACTGGTGGTTCTGCCCTCTGGTGCTGGGATCACCAGGCTGCTTGGTGAGCTCACTCTGGAGCAGGCCACATAGAACTGTCCATGTGAGAAGCAGTCATCTGTTAAGTCAACTCCTGCCACCTTCCATGAAAGTGATGGCCTCTCTACTTGTGTTACTGGATTGTTTTGCTCATATGGAGATTGTTGTTCTGAGCGCCTCAGGGTGATCTCTCCGGTACTTGGCCTGTGCAGCTCAGTGCCCCGCAGGAGTACTATGTGCAAATGTCTTTGCTGCATTCCTAAGTTGCCTCCTCCTAGTAGAAAAAGGTCTATTCAGGTGTCTTGAATCGCTGATTTCTGTAACTGCCCTCAACTGTTTGCAGTCTCTTTTAATTGTGTTTTTACCTCAGAACAGAGACTGCAGACAGTTGCGTCTCCAGGCACATGGAAAACAATTGGGGAAACACATTTTGCCCCTTTTTTACCCCCTTCGGGGTCATGTTTCTCAGAAATCTCTTTGTGTGGGGGAGGGGTTAGGGTTGCCAACCTCCAGGTGGGGCCTGGGGATACCCTGCTTTTACAACTGATCTCCAGCTGACAGAGATTAGTTCCCCTGGAGAAAATGGCCGCTTTGAAGGGTGGTCTCTATGACATTGTACCCTGCTGAGGCCCCTCCCCTCCCCAAACCCCGCCCTCTCCCAGCTCCACCCCCAAAGTCCCCAGGTATTTTCCAACCCGGACTTGGCAACCCTAGGAGGGGTTGACATCATGATAGGAATGCACTCCCCTTATTTTGGATTTCTTGGTGCAGGGGTTTTGCCTGGGCATTGAATTGGAGGAGAGGGCATACCCCCCCCCCTTTTACAAACTTATCTTTCATTTATATTACATTTAAGAAGTGGGACATAACTATGTATTCAAAACACCATCCAATCAATCAGATACTAAGCAAGCTCATATGAACCAATTTTCTAGAACCCACATTATGAGAAGTTAAATAACCTAATAAAGGAAACCACTTTTCTAGAAATTTGGGATATATTTCCATAGTGGGTTGGAGTGTGGCTAAAGCCATTGGTGAGGCTGGGCCAGTAGCATTAGCTGTCTGCAGTCTCCTGTAACTGTTGGCTTTTTTTTAACTCAGAACACTGAGCTCTGCAGCTGACCAATCAGAGAGTGGGGGGTGCAAGTTGGCAGCAGCCTGGCAGCCTCATAGAAATCAATGGGGGGAGCACATTTTCCCCCTTTTGACCCACTTAGGGATCGAATTTCTAAGAATCCCTTCTTAGTGAGCACCTACACCATGGTAGGAGCGCTTCCTCTGAATTTGGTGTTTCTAGATCCAGCGGTTTGGCCCGGGCGTTGATTTTATGGTGAGGTGACCTTTTTATATATATATATAGATTGTTGCAATTTTGTTTCTTTTTTCATCATCACAGTCTTCATTGCATCATCAAATAAGCCATAGCAACAATGATTCCATTAAAAGGAAACCACAATTTTCAATTAAAATACATAGGAGTCATTTACAACATCTTAAATAAAAACATGATAATACACCATTCAGATTTCCTTTCTCATTTTTAGGTACTCAAATGCATCAAATGGTCACTGAATTCCCCCAAAAGCTTGCTTTGTTGTTGAGTAATTCTCATTTATGCTTAATCTGACATTTTACAGAGGAAGTCAAAATTAAAATGTCACCATTGCTGTTCCTCTATAAGCAAACAAAAAATTGTAGAATCACAATAGGAGCAATACTGGTACCAAAGAGCTTGCTTTAGTGAATGGCAGAAGCTATTAAACAGATTTTCTCTTTAGTTTTGTGTAACGGGAACATTTGACCAATTGAACAGCTTTCAGCGGATGCATTAGAAATTCAAAATCCTCCTGTCCCATTTGGTGTTTGAGGCTGAAGTATGTTGAAGTGTTACTGGAATTACAATTATAGATGTTAAGTCAAAGGAAATTTGAGCGCTAATGTAGGGCCTACTGTCTAGGACTTATGACACTAGCTGTAGTCTAGTGAAATTGCATAACTAACTCCAGTGCCTCCAGAGGCTGTTTTTTCTGAATAGCAGTTTGGTGTCACCTGCACTGGCAGAGTTTATAATTTGTGCAATTTGGTTACGAAAAAGTCAGTTATGTGCAAGCCCTCTTGAACACATGAATACATTCCAATACATTGGACTTCAATGTCAGTATTGTCTACTCTGACCAGCAGTGGCTTTCTAGGATCTCAAATAGTGGGTTTTTAACATCTATCATATGATTCTTTTAACTGGAGATGTCGGGTATTGAAATGGGGGACCTTCTGCATCCAAAACAGATGCTCTTCCAATGAGCCATGGACCCTCCTCCTAAAAGAACTCCCTTTATATTGGCCATCGCTTCTGCTGTTTGTTTGTTTTTAATATTTATTTATTGTCGTTTTCGTTTTAACCTGATTTGATGTATAATTATTACATACATATTTCCATACAAAGAGGTTACCCCATCCAAAAAACTTAAATACTCTAAACCTCCCTCTTTCTTGCATTTATAAGTCTGTTTTCATACCAAACATAAAATTTCTCCCATGTTTTTTTAAGCACAATTTCATTTTTGTTTTTTAGTCTTATTGTCAACATATCCATTTCCGCTACTTCATATAACTTTGAAATAAAATCCTCTATGCAGGGAATTTTGTCGGTTTTCCAATGTTTTGCTAGTAATAGGCGGGCGGCCGTGATACCATGTAAAATCAATTTTTTCTGATTTCCTGTTATATTCTTAGGTAATATATTAAGTAAAAACATTTCCGGCTCAAGAGAAAGTTCACTTTGGGTTATTTCCTGCAAAGTTTTCTTAATCATTTGCCAATATTTTTTAACTTTTGAACATGTCCACCATAAGTGGTAGTAAGATCCCACGTTTGTTTTGCACTTCCAACATGTATTAGGGATTCCCTTAGAATATTTAGCAATTTTTACTGGTGGTAAATGCCACATGTAGAACATCTTAACCAGATTTTCCTTATACGTACTTGCCCTAGTAATTTTTAGGTTGTCTTTCCATATTGTTAACCAACTGTCTAGTTCTATATTTTTACCTATAGTCCGTGCCCAAGTAATCATATTGGGTTTCACCCACTCGTCTTGCATTTTATTTTCTAGTAGGCAATCATAAATTTTCGATATCATTTTTTCTTCTGCTCTCAACCATATTTTGTCAAATTCGGTTAATTCTTTTGTCAAATTCGGTTAATTCTTTCTCAAATCCCTGCTGTTTGTCAATATTATATCTCAAATAGAGCTGATTTGTTTCCCACCATGTTAATTTAAAATCCTTCAATTGTTCTTCTGTTTTAGTTTGTACTTTAAGATCTAACAAGTCTGCATATTTTAGGGTCTTTTCTTCTGTTAATAGTGATGGTTTTGTAAACGCCTCGAGGGGGGAAACCCAACGTGGCGTTTTCCAATAAAATTTATACCTGGTTTCTTCCCAGATTTTTAACAAAGCACCGCGAATTGTGTGTTGTCTAAAGACTTTGTTTCTGGCCCCGTACCACAATATAGTATGCCAGCCTGTTTGCATATCGTGGCCTTCCAGTTTTAGTAATCTAAAGTTTTCTAATTTTGCCCAATCTCTCAGCCAAACCAACCCTGAAGCTACATAATATAAATGCCAATCAGGGAGGCCGAGGCCCCTTCGAGTTTTCCTGTCTTGTAGGTACTTAAGCCTGATTCTCGTTTTTTTGGATTGCCATATAAATTTGGAAATGTATTTATTTAAATCTTTGAAAAACAGTTGATTTTTTAATATTGGCAAAGTTTGAAATAGAAAATTTAAACGTGGTAAAATATTCATTTTTGTTAGGGCAATATGTCCTAAGAGTGACAGTTGTAGGCCTTCCCATGTGTCAAGGTCTTTTTTAATTTCCATTAGGATTTTCTGATAATTTTCTTGGTATAGTGAACTACACCTATTAATAAGGTTAACATTTTCATTTTTTGCTTATTTACCCTAAATCCAGCAAATTTGCCATATTCGTCTATTATTCTTAGAAAGCTTCCCATTGATTCCAGTGGATCTTCAATAATACAGACTAAGTCGTCAGCAAATGCCAACAGTTTGAAAGTTTCTCCCTTTACCCTTAATCCTTTAATACTATTTTCTGATCTAATAGTATCGCACAGTGTCTCCAGCGTAAATATAAATAGGAGGGGTGAAAGTGGGCATCCCTGTCTAACCCCTTTTCCTATCAGGAAATTCTCAGTTGCTGTTCCATTAAAAGTTACTTTCGCTTCTTGTTGTTTGTAGATTGCCTCGACCATCCTGTAGAAATTCTCGCCGCAGTTCCAGTATTTTAATTGATTCAACATGAAATTCCAATTTAAGTTGTCGAATGCCTTTTCGGCATCTATAAAACATAAGGCTACTTGTTTTCCTGGATGTGTTTCGTAATATTCTAACGAATTCAAAATTGTACGCATATTCTGTCTTAAATGACGTCTAGGTAAAAAGCTTGACTGGTCATAGTGGATAGTTTCTGAAAGAACCTTTTTCAATCTAGATGCTAAAATGGTAGCGTATATTTTATAATCTGAATTCAACAACGAAATCGGCCGGTAATTTTTAATCTCTGTTGAATCTAAATTTTGTTTAGGAATCAGCGTTATTGTTGCTTCTTCCCATGATGCGGGCATCTTTCCTTTCTCAAAAGTTTGTTGTATCGTATCTTTTAGGGGTCCCACTATCTGCTCCGCAAATAATCTATATATTTCCAACGGGATGCCATCTGGACCTGGGGATTTTTGAGGTTTTAGTTTTTTGATTGTGTCTATGATCTCCTTTTTTGAAATAGGTTCATTAAGTATATTCCTTTGCTCTTCCGTAAATTTTTTCTTAATGTGTTTACTTAAGTATGTGTCTAACTCGTTTTGTGAGGTGTTTTCTTTTTTATATAATTCTTTATAGAAATTCTCAATAATTTTCTTTTGTTCATTTAGATCTGTGGTCTCTTTACCCTGGCGGTCTTTCAACAATTTGATGTTTCTATTGGCCTTTTCTTTTTTAATTTTATATGCTAGCCATCGTGAAGCTTTATTCGCATTTTCAAACGTATATTGTTTTGTGTAAAGCATTTTATTTTCCAGTTCTGCTGTCAATAAACAGTTTAACTGGTGGTGTAACTTCTTCAGTATGTCTTTACTCGTAGAGTCTGAGGGATTGCTTTCTATTTTCCCTTCTTCTACCTTAATTGATTTTACCAAGTTTTGATATGCACTTTTTTGCTTTTTCCTAAGCCAGCTTTCTTGGCTTATCATTTTCCCTCTAAAAAAGGCTTAAAAAGAATCCCATACTACTTGTATGTCTATCTCTGGGCTAATATTCCTTACAAAAAAATCCTCAAAATCTTTTTTACATTCTTTAATAAAATCTTCATCTTTTAACGTCCACAACTTTACTGACCATTTTATGGCCTTATGTGCATCTAGTAGGGTCAACATTATTGGGTTATGGTCGGCGAAAGTCGCTGGAAGTATGTCCACCTCTTTTGTATCCCTTAACAGAGACATTGATGACCAAAACATATCCAAATGGGACCATGACTTATGTCTGTGTGAATAAAAAGTGTATTCTTTTTTATCTCCATTCTTTAATCTCCATAAGTCTACCAAGCCGAATTCCTCCACAGTTTGAAAATATGTTTTGGGTAAAGTATTACTTCGTGGACTACGTAAAGTTTCTGTTTTCCTATCTAGTTTTGCATTTGTAACTGCATTGAAGTCTCCTACTATAATTAGGTCATCAAATGTCTGCTTAGCTATTACCTCACGTAGTTTTTGATAAAAATTTTCCTGTGCTTGGTTTGGTGCATATAGATTGACTATAAGGGTCATTTTGGCTTGCCTTGTAGTTTTTATAATAAGTATTTGACCATCTTTTGCCTCGTATATCGCTTCTGGGTGTAGATACTCCTTAACATAAGTAGCAACCCCTGCTTTTTTCTTTTTTTCATCTGCCGCTACAAAACACAGACCAAGTTTTTTAGAATGTAATAAATGTTTATCCCCTTTTTTAATATGTGTTTCCTGAATACAACATATGTCAGTTTTCAATTTACCAATCTGCAAAAAAAAATTTTCCCTTTTCTGGGGTATATTTAGCCCGTTGGCATTAATAGATAGGATCTTTAGTACACCTCTACTCATTGTTTGTGTTTTTCTCTTCTCCCTTCCTTGTCTGCTGTCTAGTTATAATCCTGGGTAAGGGATATCGCTTAGGTTTTCTCCCTTTCTCGTACTTTTTATCTTTCTTTTCCTCTGTTATTATCTCCCCTTCTGAGACTACTTGGTTTTCTTCCTCTGAATTAGAGGTCTCTTCTTCTGGGATCTCTAGTTCTTTCCCGAATTTCCTTATGAACTCGTTTAATTTAAAAATAGATGTCAAATTGTATTTAATCCCTTTATAATAAAATGATATACCCTCTGGCATAAGCCATCTGTAAGCTGTTTCCTTTAGTCTTAATACAGAGGCTAACGTTTGGTAATTTTGTCTCTTTAGTCGTACTCTCCAGGGTGTCTCTTTTAGTATACGTATTTCTTTTCCCAGTATTATTAATGGATCTTTTTTCACTTTTTCTAGTATCATTTCTCTTTTCGCCCTTTTATAAAACCTCATATGGACTTCCCGGGGTAGGTTGTTACGTTTTGCAAAAGCTGTGTTCCTTCTGAACACTAGCTCAATTTCGTTATTTAAGTCCTCTGGGGTTTCCAACGCCAACCATCCGCTTATATTAGACGTTAATATCTCTCTAAGTTCTTCATCTTTACTTTCAGGAACATTTTGGAGTCTAAGTAATAAGGATGCCTTTTCTATTTCCAATGCAATAAGGGAATTTTCCAAGGAATCACATTTAATATTAAGTTCCTCAAAACGTTGGTCAACTGCTTCTAACTTTCCCTCTGTCTCCAGATTTGCTTTCTTTAATTCTAATATGTCTTGTCTGTTTTCAATGCTTAAAGTTTTAATTTCCTCCATTTGGGAGCTCAGTTTCTGTGTCACTTTATCTAGTTTGTCTTCAAGATTATCTTGTAGGGGTTCTAAAGCCTTGGCTATTAAACTTGGTATGGTACTCTGTAAAACTTGATTCATTACCTCTGAGATATTTTCATTAATTTGAGTACTCATATCTTTTGGTATTCCTGAAATAGACATCTTTCTTCCTCCAGTAGCCATCTTATTCTCACTAATCTTAAACCTCATTATCTCACTCTTATTTTCACTACTATTTTTTAAAGTCTCTCCCTATTTCTGTTTCAGTGTTTCTACTCTGTTCAATCCTTCCCTTTACTATTTTGTACTTATACTAGTCTGTAATGGTGTCCAATCCTCTCTTAACCTATCATAATTTATTCCTATTTTTAACTCTGTTTCCTCCTATTCTATTCTATTCTATTCTGTTCTGTTCTGTTCTGTTCTGTTCTGTTCTGTTCTGTTCTGTTCTGTTCTATTGTGTTCTATTCTATTCTAATCTTATCGAGTAACCTATAATTCCAGCCTGTAATCTAAACTACTTACTGTTTGGGTCATTAATCTTTTATCCTATTCTAAACTGTGTTTCTACCCTTTGTCTAGTATTTGTAGTACTTCCGCTTTGCACTGTATCCGCTTCCCGCAGTATATAAATGGAGGGAGATCAAATCGCCCCCCAAACAAAAAACCAGCAACCAATTCTGTGTTAAATTTCACACACTCAATACTCTTGAGTAGTTCCTGCCATCAAAACCTATAGCTGCCTCTATTCAAACCCCCCCCCCCCAAGAACAAAACAATCATGAAATTATGTATTATACAGCACACTACCCGTTCCCTCCCTTGGGTCCCTCTTGCCAAGTCAGTTCCTTTATATTTTGGATCTTAGCAGTAGTTACAAATAGCTTCCCGCAGTATATAAATGGAGGGAGATCAAATCACCCCCCAAACAAAAAACCAGCAACCAGTTCTGTGTTAAATTTCACACACTCAATACTCTTGAGTAGTTCCTGCCATCAAAACCTATAGCTGCCTCTATTCAAACTCCCCCCCCCCCAAGAACAAAATGATCATGAAATTATGTATTATACAGCACACTACCCGTTCCCACCCTTGGGTCCCTCTTGCCAAATCGGTTCCTTTATATTTTGGATCTTAGCAGTAGTTACAAATAACCACACTTTCCCCTTGTTTTCGTTGTCTGTACTTCTTTCTCTTCCAATTTTAGTTTCCTTTCTAGTTAAACGCTTAAATCAGGTTTACGTCGTGCTGTTCTTCTCCTCCTCCGCTTTCCTTCCAATAATACTTATTTTGTCGGAAGTAATAGCGTAATCAACGTCGCCTGCCTGTCAAAACGCTTGCTGACAGGAGTACATAGAAACGTAGTTCCCTGACTGCTTAGTCATTACCAGTCAATCGCTGAGGCATCGCCCTCCGGTCGACCTTCTCCGCTTTCCTTGTGGATTTTGTCGTCAGTTCTAATTCTTGTAAACAGACCCAAAGTAACACCAAAGTAACAGTAAATAGAAAACAAATTTTTCTTCGGTTCTGTTCTCTTTCACTCTCTCTCTTTCTCTTTAATTCCACTGCAAATGGCACTAGACGGGCTTAACTTTTTGTAGCCGCCTCACTGCTCGGCAATCCGCTCGTCTCGCCTGGTACAGTTCTCCAACTCACTCTGCGTCGGGACGCTCTCAGCTGTGCCTCCGAAATCAATTTGCAACTCTTACACACGGTATTTCCTTAACCTTGTTGAGCTTTTAATTTGCTGTTGACTGTTTTGTAGTTTTGTCAATAGTAGATAGTTGGTAAAAGAGCGTACATAATATAAGAAGAGGGAAGGAAGCAGTAATATTTTAGCTTACGCTTCTCTTAGGTTGCCTCTTTGTCGGTTGCTCGGTACGCAGGCTGTGCTTCTACGCTTGCCGCGAAGCTCCTTATTTCTCCTTAAGCTGCAGCTTTGCTCGGTCGGGTGAGGAGGACCGCCGTCTCAAACCTCACCCCCGACGATAGCTTTGCTTTCGGGTTCTCTACAGGAACCTTTTTTTGGGGAAAAAAACCCCTTATTCAGGAGAAGATTTCTGCGTTTGGTCGGAGCGGTGCTCTAGACCATCCGCAGCCGCCGCGACCGGAACCCCTCTTCTGCTGTTTTCATAATTGTGTTGAAAATGTGTTATCTAGTCTGATTCAATGAAACATCAAAAGACCATCAATTTTGCTGTGTATTGATACGTTAAGGTGGCCAACTCTGGGTTGGGAAATTCCTGGAGATTTGGAGATGGAGCCTGGGGAGGGCAGGGTTTGGAGAGGGGAGGGACCTCAGCATCATATAATGCCATAGAGTCCACCCTCCAAAGCAGCCATTTTCTCCAAGGGAAGTGATCTCGATAGTCTGCAGATCAGCAGTAATTCTGGAAGTAGCCAGAATTCTATATTCTATATGTTGTTTCTACATTTTATTCTTGTTTATCTGCTCTTTGGTATGATGAACACAACAGTAAAGTCTTCATTCCATATTCATTGTTGCTTTGCAGCTTTAGAGAGCGCTCATTCTTAACAAATATAATTAAAACCCAGCTGGAACCAAAAAGTGGTTCCCTCCAAATACGTCTGTCAGTTTGAAGCATCGCCTAATTTCTGCCACTGCAGGGGGCTCTCAGATTAGTATTGCTTTTGAATACTAACCAAGTATGTCTTTATAACACTGGGTCCTACTCTGTGGTAGCACTTAATGTCACTGTCAGATCACCTATTCCTGAAGCTGGAGTTGAAAAGGGTGAAATGCAGTTCACATTCAGTTATTTGAAAATTGGAAATACATAGTACAGGGAGTTGGGTGTGTATGATTTTGTGTGGGGGATTTGGAAATTCTCTCAATCAGCCATCCAGTGAGTCCTTGGAAGCAATGAGTCCCCAGAGAGTAGGCTGATTTCTCATCCCCTCAGTTTCCTTCCTTTTAATTGATACTCAGCTGCTCTTTAACATTCCATTCCTTCTGGGGTGAAACAGTCTTTATCAGTCTGTTCTTGTTTTGTTTTGTTTTTAGCGATTTGCTCCATTTTCTAATGGATACCTAACCTTATGAGCTCAGAGGTTTTGTTGTAAATCTGGGGAGTCCCCTGACTCCCCTGCGTATAGAGACCCCTTCGTTTTCTGTGGATGGTTCATCACCTGTTTCTTATCCAAACAGGTGCTAGATAGTCTACACTGCAATTTCACATAGTCAAGTCATGAAGCAGTAACTGTGGTTATTCCCTTAAGGATGCAAAGGATTCTGTGGGTAAATTCTTCATTGGATTCCACCCTACCACGCTACCTGATAAGCTGCCCTTGCAACTCAGGAAACACGTAGAAATGTCACCTGACAGCACAAGGAGAGCCAGTATAATGCAACTGTTGGACTAGGATCTGGGAAACCTGGATTCAAATCACAACTCTGATGTGGAAGCGTACTGGGTGACCTTGGGCCAGTCACACATACTCAGCCTAACCTATCTCACAGGATTGTTGTGTGGATAAAATGGAGGAGATGGGAACGATATAAGGTCTTTTGGGTCCCTACTGGGGAGAAAGGCAGGAGGTAAATAAAGTAAATAAGTGAACAAAGAAGTGCAATTAGAACAAGAAATTGTTGGTGTCTGCACAGAGTCTCAGTGTCTGTGGCATTCTTTGTTTCTTGAACTTAACATGTGAATCCCCTTCAGGCTTCTCATTCCGGTATGGGACCAAAATGGCTACAAGCACCCAGATCTACACATGGAAATAAAAATGTGTAAGACTTACAGCCCCAGAGTAGAGCCCCTTTCCCTTCTTTGTATTGTTGAACTCCTAACACTTGAGTGCATTTAAACATGAAAATAACTGAGCATGGAAGGAAAATGTTGCTAAGATATTATTATGCTGCTATTCATCTTCTTATTATTTCCTCTTTTGGTTTAGGTGAAGTGGAACCTTCCTTGAAAATAAAAGGTTGGTTTTGCTCATCTTTATAAAAGGTCACATGCTTTGTTTGATTAAGTGGGTATTAGGCAGGAACAATGCAGCTTTATGCTGCCAGTGCTACTGCTAATTATACATCTTTCTACTAATTGTGCAGCCTCTCTGCAGATAAAAATCATTAGTAAGTCATGCAGAATAGTGTGTTCCTCTGCAGTATATTGAGTCCCAAGTTGAATGGTTATTCATCTGAAAGACGTTTGTTGTTAAAAGGAGACCATTAAACAGGGAGCTTGTAAAGTACTGGGTCCAGAGATGTGTTGCAGTGAAATCAGTTCATAAGTTTATTGATAGTACAAAACATGACTGCTGAATGGGGCTCGGGGGTCTGCTTAAATACACATCTAAACCGCACCCACAGCTTCTCCCAAACACCCTGATAGTCCCCATAAACCATAGGTTCCCTGGTGGATCCTGGGTGGCTGATTGGTCTAATTTACAATCCAGCTGAGCTAGTGTCTCCTGAGGCGAAGCTCGGTAGCTTGGCCAGCCATGTGCATTTTTCCTGACTGTATGCACAGATGCTATTAGGACATAACAGAGCTGGTGTAGCATAGTAGCTAAGAGCTGTCCTCTAAGAAAATGCTGGTTCGGTCTTGTCTCTGCTATGGGTTCTCTTAGGGTCATTTTACACCTCCCCTCTAAAGTAGTTTGACTGCTGTCTTTTCCTGTGCTGATTTCACAGTGGTGTGAAATTTCACTCCAGGGGGTCTAAGTGCACTAATCAACAGCAATTGTTTAAAGCAGAATCAAGCCGGTTGGACACTAGCTTGACCACAGGAGGGCAATTAGTAGATGTGGACATTTCAGTAGCAGCACGGTTTCACACCACACAGAGGTGTGGGCAGGTTTTTTTGGAACAAGAATGATTCCAGCGGGAAAGTCAGATGTAAAAACAGCCTTAGCCTCAGCCTGTGATACAGGAGTAAACCTGGCCTACCATACAGGTTTGTAAGGATTACATTAACTTTGAACATTGAAAGTGCTTGAAACCCTTAAGGATATCATCCATCAAATGTGTCTTCTAAGGATATGCAAGAGGTAGCACTGTGATTCTGAGAAGTATTAGAGTTGGGAGTCCATGGAACAGTGAAACAGCTAGATCTTTATTGCTGGTCCGGATGAAGCATACAACCCAGGGCTCCGAGCCCTCCTTTTATGCTGGTCAGGGATAATCCCCTGACCTCGCCCAACTGGCCTGATAGGCTATTATCAGTCTATTTACATCTCATAGGTTCCCTGGGAGAAACCTAGGTACAGGATTGGTGGCCGGTTCGAATCCACCTGGCCTTTGTTCTACCTGGCTGAAGCTCAGGTAATTTCTTGGCCATGTGCTCTGGCCACATGGCGGTCGCCATTACTGGAGCACATGGCGACCGCATGGTCAATACATAACAGATTCATTCTCATAACATCTTATATAATCCATTGTTCTGGGATAATCACAGCCCTCAAATGAGGCTCAATGCCTCATTTTTGTGGCAGAGCTGCCTGAGATTCAGCTTTGCAGCAGCTGAAGTTACCTCATGACTTCATCCCCATGTAAGCTGAAGGTGGATCTGCTGGATTTCTACCCATCATGCAGATGCGAAAGGTGCAGAAGCCCTGCCAAATGGGAGGACACTATAAATTCCATATGGGAATGCACTGGCATGTGAAAGTTGTGAATGATCTAAGTGAAAAAATGAGAGCAATGGCTGAAACACTCATGAACTGGAGAGCAGGTATTGTGCAGTGGTTAGAGTGTTGGATCAGGATCTGGGAGACCCAAGTTCAAATCCCCACTCGGCCATGGAAGCTTGCTGGGCGCCCTTAGGCCAATCATACACTCCAGCTTAACCTACCTTGCATGGTTGTTTGGAGGATAAAATGGCAAATGCAGAATGTTGTAAACCTTTTTGAGTCACCCCACTGGGGAGAAAGGTAGGTGTAATTTAAGTAAACAAACAGACTCCTTGCTCATGAATGAAGGCGTGTTCGTCTCAGGAGAACTTGAATAGGGGTAGAAATGCCATAATAACAGTAACTGAATCTTGGGGTGTGGTCACACTGGCGGCTTGGTGTGATATGGTGCCACCTCTAATTATACCAGTTTAAAGTGTTGCAGGGCATATCATCCAGACAGCACATCCTGCTGTGGGTTACCCATATGGACATCCTGTGGTCAAGCATCCACATTACTGCAGTGCCCTGGCCACAAAGCGCACTACCCAGTCATTTTTTTAAAAATGCAGATGGGTGCATATGTGCTCATATGCATGCACATATGTGCAGACACATGCACATATGTGCACATGTGCATATAGGTAAAAGCTTGGGGGAAAAAACCCACCCTAGCGGCGGGAATGGATCTGTGGATTCAGACCACCAATCCGTTCTGCACACGTTCCCCCCCCATTCAGACATCTGGCCATGCACAATGAATGCATGAGGAACCAAAAGCATCACTTGTGATGTGGTGCCTTTTTAACCCAGTTCCTAGTCATCCTATGACAGGGTGAGTATGCTTAGGGAACACCTGACAGATGTGGCTATGTGACTGCACCCATTTGATCCAGCGGGGAGGGGTGGCTATGTCGGGCCAAACGGTTTGTGCGATCACACCCTTGGCAAAAGCAAGCTAGCCTTTCAGTCTTTCTTTGCTGAAACTGGCTCATCTAATTAGACTGCTCAGTCTTATATTGTGGCCAGAAAACTTTGTCACACAGCCCTGGTCCCTGCTACTGCAGAACACTCTGTGCTCTATGGAGGGAAACAATTTGAACGGATCAGATTGCCCAAGCAAGTGCTTGGGGGTGCCAGATTGGCAGAGATGACACAGGAAGAAGTGCATGTCATAGACATTTGTGCTGCCATGCTCCAAGGCAGGCTGTAGAGGAACTCATCTATATATCTAATAGCGAAGGGGAGCCCCCCTGTGCGGATATCTAAATCCGAGCTAGGGGGCCCTTGGGGGGGGGAGAGGTTTTCCTACACACAGGGGGCACTCCCACCATGTGCAGAAAAATCCGAAAAGTTAAAAAAACCATAGAATCCCCCAAAATACCTTTTGAAATGGCCTCAGCTCCAGGCGTCAACTGTGAGGAGATTAGAATGTTCGGGGGAGGGGGGGAGGTTCCAACTGTTTCTGTCAGTCAAAGGCAGGGATTTTACTGGCAGCAGTCTAGGGTTGCCAAGTATCCCCCCAGCCACCAGCAGCGGATCCAGATTCAGGCTGGGAAACTCCTGGAGATTTGGGGGTGGAGCCTGGGGAGGACAGGGACCTCAGTGAGGTACAATGCCATAAACTCCCCCCTCCAAAGCATCCATTTTCTCCATGGAAAGTTATCTCTGTAGTCTGGAGATGAGCAGTAACTCCAGGGGATCCCCAGGTCCCACCTGGAGGCTGGCATCCCTAGGCAGCACCCTCTGTGTGACTTGATACCACCTGATTTGCATGACTTAATTAGGCCCAGCTGTTTTGCTACAGTTCATCAGCAGCCACCGTATGAAAGCCATTGTGGTGCAACAGTTAGAGCTTCAGACTGGGATCTGCGAGACCCAGGTTCAGATCCCCATCTTGCAGTGGAAGCTGACTGGGAGATTTTGGACCAGTAGCATACTTTCAGACTAACCAACCTCACAGGGTTGTTGTGCAGATAACAAAGAGGAAATAATAATGTAAGCTGCTTTAGTCCCCATTGTGGAGAAAGACTGTAATTTTCCTAGGTAGAGGCTGCAGGGGAGGGGGGTGGAGATAGAAAGCTGAAGACAGATGAAGGTAGGTTGGCTGTTGGGTGGGAAGGAAATAGGGTTGCCAACTCCAGGTTGGGAAATTCCCAGACATTTGAGAGGTGGAGCCTGGGGAGGGTGGGATTTGAGTTGGGAGGCAGAAAGAGAGAGAAAGAGTGATGAGGTGGGAAGGCAGAAAAACAAAGGGAATGATGACAGGTCAGAAAGAGAGAGGAAGTAACATACATGGAGGAGAAAGAGAGAGTAAGAAAGGGGGGAAGAAGGGAGAAAGAGTGTGAGAGAGGTAGGGGGAGAAGGGAGGAAGCAAAGGTGTGAGGAATGGGATAACCATCCCGCAAGTTTCTTGCAGGTCTCCACTTGTCTGACCTAATGGGGGCCACTCAGGAGTGGGGAAGTTTGGGCTGCAAAACTCTTTGAACCATCCCTGCTAATCTATAGGAATTTAGGTACAAATTATACTAGGGCTGCTTTTCAGAATTTGCACATAGTATTGTGAAGGCAGAATACTGAGATCACAATGAATGGAGGAAGGGAGAAGAAGTAAGACTGCTGAATTGGGGGACCCATGAGGACTTGCAGGGAGGTGGACAAAAGGAAACAGTACTTTAGACAGAGAGTGAATAAAATGTTGAATTCACTGCCAGAGGATGTAGTGATGGCCACAGGAATAAAAGCACTTTAAAAGAACAGATTCATGGAGGATAAGTCTATCAATCCCAGAGCCAGAAAGCAACATCAGGGGGAGGCCTCGGTCTCTGTGTCCTGTTGATGGCTGTCCAGAGGAACTGGTTGGCCACTGTGTGAGACACGATGCTGGACAAAATAGGCTCTTGGCCTGATCCAGCAGGTTTCTTCTTGTGTACTTATCCCCCCACTGTTCCCTTTGTTCCTTCTCTAAAAGCCCCCACAGCCTCTCCCCTTTTTCTGCTCCCTTCACTTCTTCCCATCTACCCACCCATCTACCCACCCATCTACCTACCCATCTACCTTTATCTGCCCTGCTATCTGCAGGTTTCCCTCCTTCCCTCCAGCTGTCAGTCTCTCTCTGGAAAAACTGTTGCGTAGTACTGGCTGCCAATCTGGGCTGAGTCCAGTTGTGCAGTAGGGAACTTGCAATGATTTGCAGGGGGCACCTCACTTTCCCCTGCATCTCCGCACTCAACTATTTCCTCTTTCCCTGCTCCTGGCATCACCCATATCCTCACCTTCCTGTCTTCCTTCTCTCCTTCCCACCCACAAACTGACCTATCTTTTATTTGCCCCTCATATTCTGTTGTATTTATTCTTTATTTACTTCATTTATACTAAATCTTTCTCCACAATGGGGACCCAAAGCAACTTACGTCATTCTCTCCTCCTCCATTTTGTCCTCACAACAACCATGGGAGTATATTAAGCTGCAAGCGTGTAACTGCCACAAGGCTACCTAGTGACCTTCTGCAGCCAAGTGATGATTCAAACCTAGGGCTGCCAAGTCAGCCTGGGGGGGTGGGGGATCCCCCGCTACAGGGGTTCCCAATCCACCGGCCAGCATTCGGCCAGCGGGGGAAACCCCACCCCCGAAGTCGTCCAGCCTGGATGACTTCCCCCACGTAATGACATCACCCAGAAGTGACGCCATCACATTGGGGGCGTTGCCAGGGCGATGCTCTGGCAATTGCCCAAAACTCTATGATACCATAGAGTTTTGGGGCGATTGCCAGAGTGTCGCCCTGGCAACACCCCCAACGTGATGGCGTCACTTCTGGTGACGTCAACCGGCGCGCACGCTTCGCTTTGCGTGCACACCAGGGGAACTCCCGGCCAGCAGAGGACTCCCCCCCGCCGGTAAGTTTAACCGACTTGGCAACCCTATTCAAACCTGAGTGTCCCAGATCCTAGTTTGAAACTCTAACCATACTGGTTCTCTTGGGGTGGCTGCTGTTGAACAGTAGAAAGCAGCCAGTCTTGGGCGAGTGATACAAGCTGAGCGGTAGGAAGTTATCCCAGGGTTGCTGCTGGGCCTGGGCCCAGGAGTCCTCCCTCAGAAACCAAAATAGCCTTGGAATTGTCCTGCCCTCCTGCCTTTTACTGACAGAATCCAAGACTTGAACTTTGTCACTACTGCTGTGGTTGTCTAGCAACAGCCACAGAGGGCATTCATTTCTTACAGCTACAGGTGCAGCTTCCATTATGGGTGGTTAACTCCCCCAAATGTGTGTGCATGTCCGTGTATATGTATAGGATTTCACTCCCCACCCTCCTTTTTGCAAACCTGGGGCTCTTTTCAGGTTTGTAAAAATATCTGTCCTGTCTGTTCACAGCTCCAGTCTCCAGATTTAAGTATCCACAGATGAGGCCATGTTGAGAATTAGATATATTGATATCTGGTGCTTCTTCTTGTATGGCTGAGAGATTTTTTTAAAATGTGCAGATTCCCTACTATAGTATGGCAGTAGTATGAGAGAAAAATATCCAACCTGTAAAAATCTTCTTCCTACACAACTATAAAAGGTACATGAGTTTTATAATCCATTGAAACGATTAAAGTCAGGGTAACAGAATGAATAACAAAATCTGAGTCCAGTGGCACCTTTAAGACCGACACATTTTATTTATTATTTATTGGTCTTAAAGGTGCCACTGGACTCAAACTTTGTTCTGCTGCTTCAGACCAACATGGCTACTCACCAGAAAATGAATAAGGAAGAGCCAGGCCAGCATTAAATAGCATTCCCTTCCATTCAAGTGACAGATGGTGGTACAGCAGAGCTAAGGTAGGCTGCTGCTCCCAGGCCCGTCCACACTGTCACTTTTGTCACTCATTTCTCCCTATTGCTTCAGGTTCCCCCACCCCCCATATGTTTTGTTCTCTCTAATAGTCCCAGAGGGAGCAAAACACATGTGGAAAAGGGGGAGGAACCCAAAGCAATAGGGAGAAATTAGCGACAAAAGTGGCAGTGTGGACGGGGCCTAAGGGTGTGGCAACATGCCAGATAAAGTGAGGGAGGGGGAGCGAGACTATTTCCTCTGGAGGAATTTGACCCACAGTTGTGAGATCACACCTCCTTTGAAGCTCTGGGCGCAGCCCGTCAGTGTGTGATCGGACACAACTGCGGGTGAGTCTTTTTCCCCCCATTTGTTTCCTATGCGCTTAACCAAGGAATCGATGAATTGCACCTCTGCACTGAAGGCTCCCTATGGAGTTTGCAATGATGTGCATACTGAGAGGGGGGGGGGGGACAACAGCACAGAGTTGGGATGACCTGATCAGACCATCCCAACAGCATGAGAGGGTGCTGGAGTGGTCAGACAGGGGAAAGTCCATCTGTGGCCCATTGCAACCTGTTTACTACCAGGTTTCTCCCAGTGTCTTCTATGGAAGAGCAGAATTGGTTGCTGATGGCTGTGGGATGCTTCCCAGATGTTGCTGTCTGATCGCTCTTTTAAAATCTGCCCAGCATTCATGCCTATGTCAGGTCTAATTGTGCATATGATCACAGCCCCAGCCTCTTAAAACCTGCATATATTAAGGGACTGTGAATGTTTGAAAGGATACTAGCTCTGAATTCACTACAACCCCTAGTTCTTTCTTCCACCTAGCTTGCACAGAGAACTGAGACAGATGGCACAGACTTCCTTCTGGTACCTGGCCCATTCCCAAGAAGTTTTGTTTTTATTCCCATATATAAATTCCCCACCCTATTTCTCCTTAAAGAAATTTTATGAATATTTTAGGAGAATGAAAACCATGCTGAAGCCCAAACCTATTTGTATGAAAGCAGACCCATTAATTCTAGCTGAACTCACTTCCATATAAATCATGAAAGACTGCAGAGTAAAGGACATTTTATTAACACAGAACCAAATTGCAAACTAACATTTCTATATGTTTGTTTTCTATTTAGAAGAAATACAACCACCAGTCAAAAAGAAAGGTGAGTAAATTTCAAACATCAGTTTCATCTTTCATAGTAATGTTACAGGTGTTTTTATGCAAGAATGCCTGCTTGTCAACCTTATCCATGCAGTTTATTTCAAAACTGTAGGCTGAAAGGTAGTGTTAAAAGCTGAAAGGTAAAATTGAGAGGTAATGACAGTTTTGACAGGAGGTTTCATCTGAGAGAAAGCCCCCGCCCCCCAAATTCACTATCCTGCTAAAAGCTGGAGGAACAAACACTGTCAGTGCAGAGTGAAATTGGAAGGCTAACAATAAATATGGCTGTGACATTTTACTGTGTCAGGGACTTTACAGGCCTTTGGCACCTGACAGAAAGAAAGGTGCCATCCGGCCTATCGGTTGCAAGGGCCCAGAGAAAACAGGTTAAGCAAAGCCAACTGAGAAGGGAATTTGCAGGCTTTCAGTCACCCATTCAGAATTCACAACTGTCCTCACATTTCAATAAACACGTCTTCAGCTATTTGGTAGACATCTAACATAGCTTCAAGGAAGGGCTACAACTGAATAGGACTGAAGAGAAGAATCAGAAATAAACCTAAACTAATGGTGGAGGTGAGGCACTGAGCAGGAAGTCCACACTGCAGAGTGAAAGAAAACAGGCGCCAAGGCAGATAAGGACTAGTCTATGCCAGCTGTGAATGGAAATGGGGGCTGACATTCACTCATGTGCTCTCTTATGGACCACCTACATGGCTACATTTCCCTGTTCATTTTTATCATTTTATGGGAGCTGTGTTATAAAATAAGCAAGTAAATAGCATTAGAAAAAGCTAATGAAATGAAATGCAGGTCACTGAACTTAGCCCGAGTACTGGTGGAGAGCTTCAGTTTATTTTATTACAACCTCAATTCATAAAATGAGGTCAGTGGAATATAGTGGCTAGTGTGTTGGTCAATGATTGGGGAGAGCTGGGATCAAATCTCTGCTTGACCGTAAGGTTAAGTGGTTATGAGCACGGACTCTGATCTGGGAGAACTGGGTTTGATTCCCCACTCCTCCACATGCAGCTGCTGGGTGACCTTGGGTCAGTCATAAGTTTTTTCAGAGCTGTTCTCTCAAGGGCAGTCCTTGAAAGAGCTCTCTCAGCCCCACCTACCTCACAGGGTGTCTGTTGTGGGAAGGGGAAAAGAAAGGAGATTGTAAGCTGCTCTGAGACTGCTTTGGGTAGTGAAGAGTGGGGTACAAATCCAGTCTCTTCTTCTTCTTCTTATGGAGTGACTGTCAACCAATCCCTTTCTCCCAGCATAATCTACTGTGAGGAAAAGGGAGGAAGCCTATTATAGGCCGAGGACAGACTGAAGGTCTGCCCCGGAACAGCTGAGGGGCCGAAAGCCCCGTGGGAAAAGCAGCCCGTGGTGCCCCATTCGCACTGGCTGCGAGGGGCGGAGGTGCACGGCTGCCGGCTGCCTGTGCGAGCCGTGGCTATGCGCAGCTGCGGCCGCCACTCAGACTTCCGGCAGCATGTGCAACGTGCCTTTGGCACATTCACACCCTCAGGAAGCGCGGGGGAAGCGCACGGAGATGCCTGGGGACCAGTTCCCAGGTGTCTCCGGCTGAAGTGGCGCCAGGGCGCTTCATGGACGGGTGAGTCCGCGCCAGCGACGGGGGACAGCTGTGGCTGTCTGGATGCCTTCTCTGCCTCCAGATCCTCAGTCTATCCTCGGCCATACTGTCCTGAGCACTTTGGATAAAAATGCACGATAGAAGTGCAATGAATTTAAAATAGAGTAATTTCTTTTTTAAAAATGTAGTGCTCTAATATCCATTGAAGAAAACGTACTTGTTCTGAAGCAGAAGATGCCATCTTCACCCCAATTCTGTTGTCCCAAAGGAAAAGCAACACTGGCCAAGGGTATTTAAAAAGTTAAGTGATATGGATTTACGTGGTCTGTTGCTCACTGGATCCATTATTCACTGAAATCATCAAAATGTAAAGGCATGAAGAATTGCATTTAGGTACCACCTATTGTTTTTAGGTAAAATCCCCAAAACTGCTGAAGATCCTAAGGTAAATTTGGAGGTTCCTACTTAAATAAAATATCTGAGCATTTTTTTTCCAGAGGCATTCCTCATGTTCCCACTCTTCCCTTCCCAAAAAATGCAGCTTAGACAGAGACCAGAACATGCTCCTCTACTTTCCCAAATCCCGTTCACTGTGAGAAACAAGTGCCAGTCCCCTTCTGAAGGTTAGTCATGGATACAGTTCTATCCATAGTTTTTGATCTTCTCTCCAACAGGTTGGAGCCTGTGGAACTGCTCTATTAATGGCAGTGCTTTCTCACAGTACAAGGAGATTATCAGCAAGAGAACCTTGTGCATCAGTAGAAAGCTCCTTGCACCAGGGAAAAGAGCTGCTGTTGGCAGAACGGGTCCATGGAATTAAATCCACGGAGTAAGAAAACTGCAATCCTATGCAGAGTTACTCTGGTCTAAGCCTTTTTAAACTGAAGTAGTTCAATATAGAATTGCATTGTGACATCAGAATTCACATTCTGAGACAATCACAATTTGTGATGATGTGTGATCAAATACAAGCCACCCTGAACCTGCCTCAGTGGGGAGGGCAAAATATAAAAATAAATAAAGTTTTGGAATAGAACACAAAACTGGTGATGGTTAGAGAGCTGTGTTGGGTATGTCTTGCTACAGTCAAGTTTATGATCAATTTTTGCTAGTTCGTGGTTCATGAAGTGAAGTTTGTGACAGGCCAACTGGCATGAATTTTCTACAAACTTTCAAGCTGTTCATGGGAGAAGAAGAAGAGATTGGATTTATACCCCGCCCTTCACTACCCAAGGGAGTTTCAGAGCGGCTTACAAACTCCTTTCCCTTCCCGTCCCCACAACAGACACCTTGTGAGGTAAGTGGGGTTGAGAGAGCTCTGGCAGAAACTGCTCTTTTTCAAGAACAGCTGTGCCAGAACTATAGCTTGTCCAAGGTCATCCAGCAGGTGCAAGTGGAGGAGTGGGGAATCAAACCCTGTTCTCCCAGATTAGAGTCCACGCACTTAACCACTACACCAAACTGGCTGGAGGTCCATGCCAGTTTGTGAACAGATACATTTCCAGACACACTGTCTCTGCACAATTAATGTTTACCAAACTTCAAAGCAACATAACTTGACGGTCATGTAGAGGAGCATCCAGGGGACTGGTGCAGGTTCCAGAGGTTCAGGAGTATATAGTATGGATCCTGTGCAAGCTGGAGACACCAAACTCACAGGGGATCTCTGGCTGACTCTCATTTACCTGCTCCCAAGTTTGGTGAGGATTGGATTCACGGGGTCTAAATTACAGCTCCTCCAAAATGTGCCCCCTAGGAAAGTGCTTTCTGGGGAAATGACTGCTTGTCATTTCTCCAGAAAGCACTTTCCTGTTGGCAGCTTCGGGGGGTATAACTCAGACCTCGTAAATCCAATCCTCACCGAACTTGCAGGGCAGGTAGCGGAGAGTCAGCCAGAGATCACCTGCAATTTTGGTGTTTCTAACATGTTAGGAGGACTGTTCTAGTGGACCTGAACCAGTTTGTTTGACCCCTAAAAGTTCATGACAGTTTGTGGTTCATGAACCAGGTACACCATGAACCAAACTGTGTTTTCCTGATTTGTGCCCATACCTACATAGTATATATGTCACACTTCTGAGTTCTCCCATGTAGCTACTTTACTTTTGAGTAAAGGAATGCTTAGAATATTTGTATGCTTGTGAAAAAAGAGATATGTTACTAACTCCCCCTCACTATGCTTTAGGACAGTGATAATCACTTCATGGCTCAGGAGCCACATGGGGCTTTTTGATTGGGCATCTGTGGCTCTTCTGAGCACTATTTCCCACCTCATGGCCCAGGAAAGTAGGCAAGGCCATTGCATGGTGTGACCTGTTGCTGACAAGTGGTTCCCATCTGGAAACATCCACTGTCAGAGGGACTGGAGGGTAGGTAAACTGCAGGACCCATGCTAGGGACACCAGTAAAGGGCCCAGAAAATCATGTGGCTGCAACCACATTTATAGTTACATATTCATGAGTTTTCTCTTATGTGTTGTGTGTGTGTGTATTTGGGTAGGATGGTGCACAAGGTACACAGTAGTCACGGGGCTCTTTTGGTTTCTTATAATTGAAAATGAGGCTCTCTGCAAACCACAGACTGAATACCACTGTTTTAGGGTAACTGAGAATCTCCCCCCCCCCAACAAAATTTAACAAAGATCAAGTTCTTTCATTGTCCCTTAAACGTATCACATATTTATAAATGTTAATGTCTTATTTGCATTGTCCCCTCCCTTCCACTCGTTGTCAGTTCTTATTCTCCTTTCAGCGCATTCATTCTCTTTAATAATTCAGTCATGGTAATGTTTGTATTTGGAAATTGTTAAATCAGCAAATTAAAAAAAAACTTATTATCTAAATCTGAATTTCCTCCTTCAAGCTACAGAAACACTTAAAATGCAAGCTCTAGAATAGCACAACTCTCTCCTGAACCCATGGGCCTTACAGAGTTTGCCAGTATGGCTGATGTTAGGACCATTTGGGTAATTAGTTATTCCATTCACTCCTCTCTAAAGAATACCCCCATTTGCATATTTAGTGCTTTCCGACTTCAGCTGATTTTCTCTTTATATCTCCATATGGCAGTGTGCTCTTTTTTTGTATGTGAATTGCTTTTACCATAGTCTGTAATGGGGGCTTGCTGTCTTTTAACTACTTCTCACTGGAAAGTGTTTTTTTCCCTTTAAATCTTCACGCAAAGCACTTTATGTTAAAATACACACAATTTTGTTTTGGAGGGTTCCAAAATTACAAAAAGATTGCCCTGAAGTACTTCTTAAACTTTGCAATACCGTTATCTTTTATTCATCATTGTAGTCCATGATTATCATACAGTTTAGATCAGGCAGGCATTGTGAAGGCCATTTTATGAACATAGAACAAGAAGACAATTAGCTTACTTAAGGACTGACAATCTGAGTATAACCTCATTTCAGTTTACAACATAGCCTTGGAAAGGATAAATAAGGCATTTTTTTTCTACCCTCCACTGCAAAATAAGACCATTGGTCTACCTTTGTACCAACAACCAGCTTGGACAAACAAGATCATAATGTTCTACAAGATGGGAAGACATGTGGTGGGAAGGGTTTAGAGAACAGATAACTCACAAAGATTCACACACATAAACCAAGTTCCATTTTGTGAGCATATGTATATATACATATATATACACACATATATATATATATAGGGAGAGAAAGAGTGAGTTATTGGTCAATGTGTCCTAGAAGAAGAAGAAGAAGAAGAAGAAGAGACTGGATTTATACCCCGCCCTCCACTCCCCAAGGGAGTCTCAGAGCGGCTTACAAACTCCTTTTCCCTTCCCCTCCCCACAACAGACACCCTGTGAGGTAAGTGGGGCTGAGAGAGCTCTTTCCCAAGCTGTCCTTGAGGGAACAGCTGGTCCAGAGCTATGGCTTGCCCAAGGTCATCCAGCCAGGTGCAAGTGGAGGAGTGGGGAATCAAACCCGGTTCTCCCAGATTAGAGTCCGCGCACTTAACCACTACACCAAACTGGCTCTCCTAGAGAAAATTCATTGATACTCCAGCACCAATGGAAGAGTACAATCCTACTATCATTGAAACAATAAAATATAATTCTACATCTTTTTCTGTACCATAGGATGAACACCCTGAGATTACAGTACATAGAATATTTGTATTTAAATGAAAATATAAGGAATATACTGAACCAGAATATACTGAACAGATGAGAGAAGAAGAGTAGGTTTTTATACCCTGCCTTTCTCTAACTTAAAGCGGCTTGCAATTGCCCTCCCTTCCTCTCCCCACAACAGGCACCTTGTGAGATAGGTGGGGCTTAGAGAATTTGGAGAGAACTGTGAATGGCCCAAGGTCACCCAGTAGGCTTCATGTGGAGAAGTGGGGACTCAGACCCAGTTCTCCAGATTCGAGTCCACTGCTCTTAACCCCTACACCATGTACTTGGTAGGAAGCACTATATGTGAGGAAAACAACTGTATGGTTTTATTTATTTATTTATTTTAAAAAATTCCAGTAATGGTTTTCTAACCCCCCCCCCCCAACCTATCATAAGGTAGTAATTAGGGGTGGAATATTGGTAATGGGATTAATAGAAAACATTTATGTTCCTCGTTGTTAGTACATTTTTGGAGGACTCTGCTCCTTCTAGTCCTGAGTTTCTTGAAGGCTGAATGCAGCTATTGGGAAATAAAAATGAGATTATACCAAACTTCTGTCTAGCAAGACTCCCAGAGGGCACCATGGACCCTCAGACAAAGGCTCCTACTGGTATCACCTCATGCCACTCAGACCCAACCAAAACACAGGCAAATAAATTGCACAACTTGCTGTTATTTATTTATTTATTTGGATTTATATCCCGCCTAACCAGTGCAAGTGACTCTAGGTGGCTCACAACTAAAATCAATACATACAAATATAATTAATCACAATAAAACCACAGAACCACTTAAAATGGTGGCAATTACAAATCCCAACACCAGAACAGCGACTACTTCCCCATAGCCAGGAGGCTACCACCAACAGATATACCAGGCCAGTGCTTCTCTGGCCACTTACCCGTGGCCATTTCCCCCAGTGGCGGCCCCAAAAGCCTGGTGGAAGAGCTCCATTTTGCAGGCCCTGTGGAACTGCAAAAGGTCCTGCAGGGCCCTGATGTCTTCCAGGAGCTCATTCCACCAGTAGGGGGCCACCACTGAGAAGGCTCTATTCCTGGTGGTCGCCAATCTGGCCTCTCTCGGGCCAGGAAGGGCCAAGCGATATTGTGTGCGTGACCGCAGTGCTCTCTGGGGTATATATGGGGAAAGGCGGTCCCTTGTTTGCATAACAAGGCTAATTTAATTGTTCTTCTATGCGTTTCCCCCCTGTTCCTCACTTTTATATTCCGTCCTTTCTCCAGGCACCTCAGGACAGTGTACATGATCCCCCTCTTATGCTTATAAAAAGCCTGAGAGGCAGGCTTGACAGATGCACAATGACTGCCTTACAGTCACACTTCCCCCTTGTCTTCCACTCTGTTATGGGGCCACTGAATTTATAGTTACCAGGGCTATTTTTGGGCAGGAACGCACAGGAACGGAGTTCCGGCTGGCTTCCAAGTTGGCCACACCTACAGCCTCCCCCCCCTCGGATTCCCCAGGTGCCTTGCAAGCCGTAGGGCACCTGGGGAAGCCAAGCCAATCCAGGGAGGGAAGGCAGTTTAAATTGCCTCACCTCCTCAGGTTTCCCAGATGCCCCACAGCCACGGGGTGCCTGGGTAAGCCAATCCAGAAACTGCCTTCCTTCCCTCAGGTTCCCATGTGCCCCGCAAGCCGTGGGACACCTAGAGAAGCTGATCCTGGGAGGGAGCTGTGCTGTCAGGGGTGTGGCCTAATATGCTAATGAGTTTCTGCTGTTGGGTGTGGCCCATTATGCTAATGAGTTCCTGCTGGGCTTTTTCTAGAAAAAAAGCCCTGATAGTCACATATACCAGCAGTACTTTGCTGGGCTCTCCAGAGCAAGTAGGGCCCCATGGATCTTCTTTTTGAGGGTCTTTTCATTTTGTACTGCGTTCTGTTTCCAACATGGCCAACCAGATGTGTCTAAGAAACTCAAAAAACAGGACATATTAGAGAGATTTCATTAAAAAAAGCTCGACAAGTGAGTCAGATGGTTAGAGATTGTCCCTACACATTTGCAATATGCTATCCTTTGCTGAAAGAGCAGGGTTTCTCTCTCGACAGGTAGCTGATACATTTGCAGTTTGCCAACAACATAAAATAGAAACCGATCTTACAAGTACTTCCATACGGTGCTCCCATTTTGGCTTTATTGTCCAACAAAGAAATAATCAACAATAATATCCCCCAGATCAAAACACCTGCTGCTACAAGAAAGAAGTGATGCTTTTGAGTAGCCTGTACTAATATTTTCATCATTGAGGACCTTGATAGAGCTACACCCCAGTGAGAAAATCGCTTAAAATTCTCAGCAGTAAAGCCCTAATCCACGCTGAATCTGTACTGCTCTCTTCCGATAAAGTAGGATTTTGTTTGAATGCATCATACAAATAAGCCCATTTCTTCTATCTCCTTGGTAAACATGGAACTACTGGTTCTGTGGTTTTGTTTACTCCCCAATAGACCCAAGCAAGACATTGCAGAACAAGGTACAGCTGGGCTTTAAGCCTGCAAAGATTCTTCAGTGCAGTATTTTATTACAATACACAAAGCAGTCAGTTTACAAGCAGCCTCATAGGATGTAGCAATAATTTTTTTTTTTAAAAAAAGCATCCTGCTGATCACAATTACCAGTAATTTGGGTATGGGTCCATTATGTATATGGTTGCTAGTTCAAGGCTTATCAGGATAATACAGTTCAATCCGGCAATCAGTTTTACTGCCTGGCACAGCAACGCAAGTTATTTTGATGCTTTTAACATGATTTATTGGTTGTACCTCTTTTTACCTGCCTGGCACACGTGTCCTTGGAGAAAGGTGGGTTTCTAAATGTTTGAATAAGTCAATAAATTGAGGAAAAGGGAGGATTACATCTTGCAGTATGGGTACTAGCTGCAGGTCAGGTTTTCCCTTCCTTCTTTGTGATACTATTGCTTGTAAGAATTTATTATCTACTCTTTTTCTTCTCCAGCTTACAGTATTGGAGTGTTTCCGCATAGAGCCAGTGTGGCATAGTGGTTAGTGTTGGATTAGGATCTGGGAGACCCAGGTTTGAATCATCAGTCTGCCCTGGAAGCTTGCCAGCCACACACTCTCAGCCTGTCCAACCTCACAGTGATTCTGTGAGGATAAAATGGAGGAGGGGAGAATGACATAAGCCACATTGGATCCCCACTGGGGAGAAAGGCGGTGTATAAATGAAGTAAATAAATACATATGTGTTTGTGTGTTGTAGCTTCCTCCCAAAGATCGTTTGCTGTGGCTTAACTGATCCCTGTTTAGTGAATATGATAGGTTCACCTTCAGTGAATGCAAATCTGCCTGCTGTATAACTGGCTGAACAGGCTTCTTTGATATAGGTGGAATTATGGTTCTTAGCAGGTTAGGGTTTTCCAGTGTACCTTTACCTCTTTCCCCCCTAAAAATGTGCTTGCATCCACTAAAACTGTATGCTTTTTATATATGTATCCTCCAGTCTATATCACTTGAGCAGTGAACATGCAACTGCAGACATTCAACAGATATTCATATAGTTGTAGATTTTCCGGGCTGTGTGGCTGTGGTCTTGGCATTGTAGCACCTGATGTTTTGCCAGCAGCTGTGACTGGCATCCTCAGAGGTATAACACAGAAAGATGGAGTACGCTCTGTGTCAATGTGAGAAGAAAAAGGGTCAGCAGGTAATTTATATCTACTCAGGAAGGTGGGGTAGGGCTGAGTCATTATCTTGTAGGAGTTTCCCAGACTGTGACATGCTAATGGAAGTGCTTTCCTGAGGAGGTTCTTTTTCATATGGATTGGCTGTTCAAATTCTAATCTTATCAGTTGTGCTGTTGTAAGATGTAGAGCATTTTGTGTTTTTCAGGACTGGAAACTATGCCCTATTTATTTTTAAATATTCATATCTTGAAATTTACAAGCATGTACACATACATACAATTTTTGTTCCTTTTTATATTATTTTTCTCCAAAATGCAAGATGCATAGTTCTTTCCCAATTTTATTTACACGGCAATTCTTTGATAGAGTGAGTGGATCAAGACCAGCCACTGAGTTTCACAACAGAGTGGGTATTTTGAGTTTGGATCCTAGTCCACCTCTCTAGCCACTACACTACATCAGTTCACCTCTCTAATACACATGAATATGTACATGGCCCTTCCTTGTAGCATTCATACTCTGGCATCATGACTGAGAACAGAAATTGTGTTTTGTTGTTGAATCCATGAATGCCAAAGCATATATTCATACACTAGATATTTCTTAAATAAGGATTTACATTTGTTTCCAAATTAACAGAAGAATGGACTGAAAAAGTCTCACATTTATGAATTAACAAAACAAAGATAGGATTCAATGAATGCCTTTTATTTCATTGATTCCCCTGGTATCTGGTGTAAACAGTTCAATGAGATCAGAGGGAGATAGAAAGAGTCAGAGATATGAAACTGACATTGATACTTTCCGGTCAGCAAAGTCAAACATATCTTGCAGCAGAAAATAAATATGCTGGTATTTCTTGCCCAATGTTTCCACCATTAATTGCTGGCCCAGTGGTTAGTTTCAGGCTCTCTCTGTTATTGATTACAATAAATACAAATTATGGCTTTGTGTATGCTAATAACTCTTGCTGGAGTATATATCCCCACTCTGCCTTGTTGCCTTTCTGTGAGCACAAGCATAATGCCTACATATGGGCCCTTCTATACTGCCAAATACTACTACTTTCTGCCTGATATGCACTACTTCATGGATTCCTGGGTTGCCAGCATAAATTTGTCTGTCTCTGTGACCTCTCTAACTCTGCCTGGCTGCATGCATGTGTCAAATGTGAGCTGTGTGTAAAATCCCTGTGGTTTGTGGGTAACCAGCTGCATCTCTATGTGGTAATGCTGCCTGTGTTCAGGGATGCCAGCTATCCATCTTTACTGCCTGTGCCTATCACAAATTCCCTTGGGGAAATAAATGTCACTCTACATTTCATAGTAACTTGATAAGTAGCTTTCTCCATGATAAAACATAAACACTAAGATTCACAAGCCTTTTTATAATGTCTTGTCCATTGGAACCATTTTTATACTCTTTCTGAAGTTTGGCAGAGACGATCCTTTTGAGAAGGTGTAAAATCCTGCGGAATTCATTCAAAATTTGATGTGAATCAAGGAAGTTACCACCAGAAATAGTGCTTTCCCTCAGAACCAGTGGAAACAAAAAAATGAATTTAGCAACAAAAATAAGCACATATAAAACAAAAACAAAGCACAAACAAAAACAAAAACAACCCCCAAACAAACCAAAACCATACTCCTATTAAATTAAGTTCAAAGTTATGTCAGAACTGGAGGTCACAGGTGATAAGAGGAGTGGTGGCAAGAAATGTGGTGGGACAAGTGGAGGAAATGGACAAGGGACTTGGCCTCTGCTGTGCATGGCAAGAACTGCACATGGTTCTTGATCTGAGAGTTTACTTTGAAACTGATTAGACTTTAAGCACTATTAAAAATTTGATTAGAAACTGCCTAACTCTCCGGAATGTATCTCGTTTCGAGTCTCAAAGATCTTCATCTGAAACTGGCACATTAATGACCTTAAAAAACAGTGTGCAATCAGTCTAACTGAAGAGTTGTACCCAGTACCTATAAAGAATATTCTAAGATTAATAGCTTTCATACTGTACCAGAAATAAGGTTACAAACTGATCATACACCAGTCACGGGGCGAACAGAGCAAACCTCCGCAAAAAAGTTTATATCTAAAAATATGAAGCATTATAAAGCATTATAAATATAATTATAATCATAATTATCAGACTGAGATTCCTATAAGCATACATATATCTATTGAAAATATACACAGAAGCCAGACTCACCCAAAACGGGGTAACAGTATATGCTTTTCTACTACGACCGGGCCATCGACATTTTAATTCAGAAGCCTTCCCAGGTGTTCCCACTACACGACTATATATTCCACTCACACCCTAAGCCCAACAGAATTAAAGGGACATACCTTGCAACATAAAAAGCGTGCGGATCTATTTAAAGAGACCTGGGACATTTCTCCTTCTAGAATCTATTGGACCCTGGACTTCACACCTTTGGCTTATGCCATACGTAATTTGGTATTCAAGCATTGGCATATTGTCAATGACATCCCGGGATGAGAGAATAAGCCCTTTATTGGCTTTCACAAGACATCGAGCATTAGGAATTGTTTGATCAGAGCAGATGTTACACCCATTACTGATCCCATTCCTACATGTACAGGGTTCTTTAAATGCAGTAGATGTGTGGTCTGCCCACATCTGTGGGAGACGTGGGTCTTAGACTTCCCAGGGGCAAACTTTAGAAAGGAGAGGAGTTTTCTGGCCAATTGTTCCACAAAGAGATTAATTTACCTTATAGAATGTCCATGTGGGCTCCATTATGTGGGACAATCCTCATGTGCCATCAGGACGTGTTTCTGAACATCATTCTCATATTAAACAGGGATACATCAATACATTTTATAAGTAGGAGGCATGGTCCTACTAACTTCAGATTCCTTGTATTAGAGGTTATCCATCATAAAAGATTTTGTAAACTTGACATGCGCAAATGCCTTTTGCAATGTGAGGCGTTCTGGATTTACAGGCTGAAAATTTACCATCCTTGGGGTTTGAATTCTCCCTTAGATTTAGCATGTTTCTTACAACAATTGTTGTGGTTCTATAGATACTGTAAGGTATGTCCCTTTAATTCTGTTGGGCTTAGGGTGTGAGTGGAATATATAGCCATGTAGTGGGAACACCAGGTAAGGCTTCCAACTTAAAATGTCGATGGCCCGGTTGTGGTAGAAAAGCATATACTGTTACCCCGTTTTGGGTGAGTCTGGCTTCTGTGTATATTTTCAATAGATATTTGTATGCTTATAGGAATCTCAGTCTGATAATTATGATTATAATTATATTTATATTTATAATGCTTTATAATGCTTTGTATTTTTAAATATAAACTTTTTGTGGAGGCTTGCTCTGTTCGCCTCGTGACTGGTGTATGATCAGTTTGTTACCTTATTTCTTCTACCGTATGAAAGCTATTAATCTTAGAATATTCTGTGTAGGTACTGGGTACAACTCTTCAGTTAGACTAATTGTACGCTGTTTTGTAAGGTCATTAATGTTCCGGTTTCAGATGAAGATCTCTGGGAATCTAAACAAGACGACATTCCAGAGATTTTTGTCAAATACCAGCATATTAGTAGTAGTGAACCTTTGTATAGAGTTTAGGATCATTTGTCAGTAACCTTAAGGGTTTTTTTTTACATTTTGTATAAATTTTTTCAGCAGCGTATACACAGCTTCTATTGCCTTACATTCACTTGTATGTCAGCTGTGTTTTTCAGCTGTGTTTTTCTAGTTTATGGTTATATTCTTTCCATAACATTCCTCAATGAAGTTTTAAAATACCTTAATTGTTTCATAGTAGCAGTTTCTTTTCTGCGATGTGTATTAAGCCTGGATGAAAAGATGGAGTCTCTCTCTCTCTCTCTCCTCTCTCATTTTCATAATTTGCAAATCCAGTGCAAATTCCCAACTTCAGTTGGGAATTTCAAATTTAGAACCACTCACATATGCTGATTTGCCAAAAAAATATAAAGGGACATACCATTTCAATATTTAAAATAGGTTCTCAATAGGCTATTGGGTTTTTTTGGTGAATGATATAATAACTTTATTTCAGGAATTATATTACTACAGAAGATATGTATCCTCACATTATCAAGAGAGGTGATGTCCACAACTAAAAATATACAGTCATAAACTACTGTAAAAGCAGATGTGTAGAAAGGTTTTCCTCTGTTCTATTTTTTTTGTAGCTAATGAAAACTTGGCAATGAACTACATTTTTTAAAATACATAATCCCTCACAATAATTTAATAAACTGTGCTGTCATTTTATAAAGAATCAGGATGGTTGCCTTGGTGACAAAGATTATCATCGCTACTGCTGGATTCTGTCAGTTTTCTAAATGTGAATTCATAATATTTAGGATTTATTAACAATATGAGTCTCTGATGGAGATAAATTGCATCCTTTCAACTGCCCATGTAAGTTTTCTATTAAAATACAACGGCTTTGGCAACTCAGCAAAAAGATATGATATGATTAGCAGAAAATTAATGGTATTTGTCACCCATGTGCTTTAAAAACTGACTCCATCAATATAGCCCTAACAGTCTTTTGTGTAATTTGCTGCTTCCTCTGATTTGTACTGTTTTAATGATTTTTAACTAATGAGTCTTTGACTCAGTTTGTTGTGATCTGCCATGAGCCCGCTTGGGGACGGCAGAATAAAAATACATAAATAAAAATATCCACCACCACCCCATGCAGTGGCTGTGCTTTGGTCCATTGGGGAGCATTCTTCAGCAATTTCTTCCACTAGTCCTGCCACTGAACATGCCCCCCCCATGGACCACCTTTAGCCATTGGCGGCAGCTGCCTTATGGGGGGGGCAGTGATCTCAGATTATACGGGTTGTTGGATAGCCTGGGGCCTCTGCCACTTGTGCAGCCTTGTGCATGCGGTGCCTGCTCCCCCATCAGATGATCCAGTGGCTTTTGGCCTAGGACAGCTGCTGCTACATGGGGGTGGTGCAGCTTGCTGACAATCTCTGGCTTGAACTCCCAGCCTCACCCCACCATGGATCACTTGGTGGCCTTGGTCGGAGGCAGCTGCTGCAGCCCACACATCTCCAGGTTATCAGGCTTTACTTGGCCTGGGTCCCACCATGCACATGGCCTCTGGCCTGGGCCACTGCACCCCTGCTTCTGCAGCTAGGGGGTTAGCTCGTCTTCCCAGTTCCCTTCCATGGTGGTTTGGGGCAGGAGGGAGCTTGCAGTATCCAGTTGCTTTGTGTTTTTACCCTGGGGCCCGGGTTCACAAGCACTGATAGTGGGAGTGGGCTGGGGAGGAGGTTTGCCTCCCTCCAGGCATCAAGAAGCATCTACCCAGAACTGCATTGCTGGCTTTCCAGTCTACCCATGAGGATTTTCCTCTGCACACACACCCAGCCTATGGGTCCTTGCAGTGAGGACAGACCAACTTGGAGCTTACCAGTCCTTTATAAAGTTTATATCTTGCTGTCCTTTATAAAGTTTATATCTCAGGTACCTGGCATTATGTTTTATGGCACAAATGGCCTGGCCTGCAAAAGTCACATTTATGTCAGATCTGGCCCTTGTAACAAAGAAGTTCGGCCCCTCTGCTTTAGGGCATCTTTTTTTTAAAAAAAATCTATAAACATGGCTCTAAAAGTGGCCGTTTCTTTTATGAGAAATTGACGAGCCCAGAGGGTTGATTTTTTGGTTTTGGTTTTGGTGGGAATGGAGACACAGGCTTGTTCTTTTCTCCAGCAGTGTTGTCAGTGACTCCTGCTTGTTTTATCTCATGTAGTACTTATTGGAAGCCACTGAGAATTGGATCTACTTCTAACTCCATAGCCACGACCCTTTAGCTATATGGTTCTACCCCCTGCTGCAGGGATTTGGAATCTTACACTGCAATTCTGAACAGAATTACACCATTCTAAGTCTCCAATAGGCTAAAAGGGTTTGGGATGGCGCTGTTAGTCTTCTTCAGTGCTGGCTCAGCCAAGGGGTAGTATTTCTTGATTGCTACCCTTGATTGCAGCTCTGATTGCCACCGCCTCCTTTTGTTACCCACTTTGTCCCCCCACTTCTCATTGCCTCTCTGCATCCCAAGTCACAGCACCCAGCTTTCCTCCTCTTCTTATTCCTCAGGCATCTAAAAACGTCACTGAAAGCTATACATGACCTCCAGGGTTTCCAAAGCTCTTTGAGGTTGCAATGGCAGAGAGATAGAGGCTACTGTCTTCCCAAAATATGCTGCCCAATGCATTGCCTTGTTATGGAGTTGTATGTATTCATGTTTGAGTCTGAAAAGATAGATACACTGGGAACTGTCTGTTACAGAGAGGAACTTCTATTTAGTAGCTCAGCTTGACTTTGATTTATATTTAAATTAAATATAAATTAAAGGCAGATGTGTGTGGACAGACGTTTTGTTGACTTTTGTAACATGGCACCTGTTTGTATTGAGATGAGTATTATGTATCTTTCAGCAGAACATGTATCCATATTATATGAAATCAGGAAATTTAATACGTTTATGAGTCAGTCACTTCTTGACCCACTTTCATAAACAATGAACTAAGGATATTTTATTTATTTCTTTAGCTCAGGGTTCCCTAACCTTTTTGACCCTGTGGGCACCTTTGGCATTCTTACAGAGGGTGGAGGGCACAGCCACAAAATGGCTGTTGCAGGGGCAGAGGCACACACACAGAGGAAGCCCAAGTACATGGGAGAAGAGGGATAATTTAAAGATACATTGGGAAAGAGGAATGAGGAAGAATAAAACAAACACTGGTGGCAACTGCTGCTTCAGCAACATTATTTTTATCACATCTCAAGAAGCCTTGCTGGGCAAGAGTCCCACTTGATCTCACCCACTTTCTAAAAGCACTTAATGGGTGCTAAGAAAGGTCTGGGTGGATGCCATGATTCTCACAGGCCCCGCGTTGGGGACCCCTGCTTTAGCTGATGCAGCTCCAGTTTGTACTGTAATTGCTTGTTTGTGTGAAATCATGATCACAGTCTTGCTCTCTCCTAATTTGTTCTGATCATGGCATAATCTCTCTTTCTTAGTGATGGTTTTACTTGCTGAAAGATAATGTGGGGTAACAAATCATGACATTGTCTTACAACAAGAAGAACTACTATTGCTACTACAAAATAGTTACTATAATACCCAGTAGGATGTGATAAACTGTCAGTGGTCTTAGAAGGATATAACTCTGCTTAGGTTAGCTCTGTAAGATTATCACATTGATTTTCTTATGTTTGTTCAGCACTGATGTTCCCGGTAAAGAACTTTTCTACAGCATAGGTATTCCTTAGGATGTTTGTAGTTCCCAGGGGTCCGTTGGAGCGGGAGCGCACAGGAGCACAGCTCCGGGAGTGAGAAGCCCAGGGGGTGGGCACATGACCAAGCCCCGCCCCCTCCTCGGCTTCCCCGAGCAGTGCAGAGGCGCAGCGCCCTGGGGAAAGCCCTGCTAGGGTCTTTATTGTTTTTAATGTTTTGTTTTAATATTGATAATTTTATCATTGTTCCTTTTATGACTGTGTGCTGCTTTTCCAGAGACTTGCTCAAGGTGGCATATAAATTTTCTAAGTATACCTTTTATCTGGGCATATGGCACATAAGTACTGGAGAAATTTCACCAACCCTTCAGCAGCTTCCACCCCATCAGTTTGGTGTAGTGGTCAGGAGTTGGACTCTAATCTGGGAGAACCGGGTTTGATTCCCCACTCCTCCACATGCAGCTGCTGGTGTGACCTTGGGCCAGTCACAAGTTCTCTCAGAGCTGTTCTCTCATGACCAGTTCTCAAAAGACCTCTCTCAGCCCCACCTACCTCACAGGGTGTCTTGTTGTGGGGAGGGAAAGGGAAAGGGATGGGTGGTGCACATGTCCTGGGTATCTCAAGTCTCCTTGAAACCTGGTGGTTTCAAGGGAGCAGGAAGAGAATGAGGGTGTGTTCTTGATGCTTATTTTTATTGCACAAAGTATTGGATGGGGAAGGGAATGGAGGAAGAGCAGGTCAGTTTCACTCACCTGTGGAGTGGAGCCTGAGGGGTGGGTGTTGCCTTCTGACACTTCTGGTATGTTAGGGGGTGTGGCATATGCAAATGAGTTATGCAAATAGATTATGCTAATGAGGTCCTGCACCTCTTTTCCTACGAAATGACCCCTGGTAGTTCCCAATGTACTTTCCCCCATTCATGGTACTGTACCAGCACTAAAATAAGTGCAAGTGTACCCAGCAGCAAGGGTATGGACAGATATAACAGAATTATCAGCAACATGCCTCCTAAAGCAAAATTCTAAACAAATCTAAATGCATGTCTTCAAGGGAAACATTGGAGAAACTGAGAAGGAAGTCAAAGGAAAATGAAGAATGCCAAAACCATTGAGGTGGGGTTGTAAACTGCAAATTAATTCGAAGGTGTCCTTATGTAAAACATCTGAGGAGTTTCGAAGAAAAACCAGAATAATGTCAAGTCTTTTTTTCCAAAATAGAAAAAAAAGAAATGTCTTCAAGTGTGTGTGTGGGGGAATGAAGTCATACAACCCATATTATTAACAAAATCACAGAATGAAAAAGAACAATAATGCATTTTGAAAATAGTAACACAACTCTATCAATGCCATGTATGGGCAATATATTTTATTCATATTTCAGACATTCAGATCACTTTCAGATGTACATTCAGATGTACTTTCTTTGCCACATTCATATGACAATAGTTTTACTTCTACTAACTTAAAATGGTATTGCTTCCAGAGATCCAGATAGACAAGACTGAAAAACCTGAGAAAGTTGAAATAAAGCCTCCACTAAAAGGTAATCATTTTTATCATGTTTGTATTTTTATTTTATCACAGTTATACTTGTTTTATCATGTTTGTACTTGTATTTTTACGCTTGCACATAACTGCTGAAAAACCTGCTCTGAAAACATGCACAAAGATCGTATATTGGATTGAATAATCTTATCTTTGTTGAAAGATTATCCATTGATAAAAAAAACTAGAGAAATCACTAGCTCCATGTTACTCAGACGCAGTGGAGAATTTCTTGTAATGGATAGCATCCAGCAACACTGCCGTAGCACTTCATTTTACTTTGGGAAGATTGCGCTGAAGCATGTGGAAGTGCCCATTATTATCAATTAGAATGAAACAGAATACATTGCAATTTTCTTCTGAAACAAATGGTCATCTTAAGGCTGGTCTAGATATACAGCACAGTGAGGTGAGTGCTGGTGAGGCAGAATGGACTGTACCACTTCAAGTGAAAGATGAGTTATGCTTGATCACTTGCCAATTTGGCTCCTGTACTTACTCGTCCCTTACAATGCTTTCTTAAAGTCACTGCCCCCCCCTTGCTGCTGCTTCCAATTTTTAAAATAATAATAGTAAAAGAAAAAAAATCCCATTTGAGACTTACTACTTAAATGTATTTTGTTTGTCTTTGGTGACTTCCCACGAACACAGCTAATCCTGTGATCCATTCCTATGATCCCTTCTTCAATAGATACCACTGACTATTTAGGTGCAAAATGTAAGCAATGCAATCTAGCTGATGTTGCTCACTTAAAGGATGTTTCTTACTTCACTGCACAGGCAAAAATTAGGGACACGTATAAGCACTGGTTTACATAAGTCAACCCATTTAATGATCCAATCATGTCCCTGGGGACATGTGCCTCTTCTCCAAAAATTGCTGTGATTTAGTTCCTGAAGTGAATGAAAGCAGCCACAAGTTGCAGTGTTTTCACCTTGTTGCACAAGTGGCTGCTGTGCAGGTACGAAGCTGCTCAGCATAGTGCTATGCTTGAGACAAAGTTTGTAAGGAAACTGATCAGGAGATCTCTTACGTATCATCAAGGGTAAATTCAACTGGCAGTCATGCATTTACTGACGTTTACTGCATGTCTCTGAAAAATTATATTATTCACGGTACCCCTACATTAATTGTTCACTGCGAGGGGGAAAATAGCACAACAGGTGAAGAGCTAGGATAAAACCCTTCTCCTAGATGTTTGAATTTGCAGGAAATTTAAAAATGTTTTCTCTACCTACAGCCTGAACTAGTACTGCTCATTCTACTACCTCAGAATTTCACTAGTTCATTCAGCTGCATGCTAGTCTTCCTCACTAATTTTTTTTCCCTGAACAACAAAATACAAGCGCTTATATCTTAACCATAGGCGTAAACTATGGGGGGCTTGAGGGCTCGGGCCACCCCCAAAATTTCTCAGGGGGGGACTGAGCCCCCCCGGCGAAACAGAGCGCCTGCCGCTGCCTCTCCCCCCGCCTCCCCGGGCCCGTCCTAGGCCTGCCGGCCGGCCGGCCGGCTAGCCACCGCCGCTAGAGCCTCTTTCTTCCCCCTCAGCTCCCCTGTACCCACTCCTCCCTCCCTCCCTCCTTCCCTCTCCCTCTTGGGGCTCCGGGTAAATGCCCAATGTGATAGCATCACTCGGCTATCACATGGGCATTCGCCCGGAGCCCCAGGAGGGAAAGGAAAGGAGGGAAGAGTATCCAGGGGGGGAGAGGTGGTGGCAGCATCGTTTTGGAGCATGCGCACGCTTTGCACACACACAAGCCCCCCCCCCCCGGATTTCAAAACCTGACGCCCCTGATTTTAACTAATAGTACTAATAAAAACAGAGTGAACCCTGAAATCTGAAGATACTGTTTGAACCTGCACAATCTGAACTACTTATGTCCATAGGCCATCTTGCTATCTATCATATGATTTGATCATGTAATAACTTTTGACCCTTGATCATAATTGCCGGGAGTTGACTGGACTTAGCTCATTGTGTGGTATGCAGTATGCACACAAATCCCTTGTGGGTAGAAACTAGTCCAGGCTGTCTTTAAAAAAAACAACTAATGTGCCCACAACAGACAATTGTAAGTGAACCCTTAATCAGTGGCCTTTCTTGATCATTTTAGGGTTAAATTTTAAATCTGTGCTAACTCTGTGCTAACTCTTAATTGTGTTTGTTGTAGTTATATTGGTTCATATCTATAGCTGGTTTTTTTAAAAAAATAATATTGGTATGGTATAAACTTTGCAATTAAGGAAGCATGTTTAAATATATGTTATCTTCAGAACAATCCTGTGAAGTAGGTTAGACAGAGGCAGGGCTGCCAAGAGCCACCATGGCCCCCCCTAAAAAGATTCCACCTGGGCTCCCATGTGACCCTGATCCAAACCAACAAAACAAAGCAAATCACTTGGCTTGCTGTTACCATGAATCTCCACATAGTAACTTTTGACATAGGGGACAGAGGGTCACACTGGGGGGAGAGATGTCCTCTAGGTTCCCACTATTATGTGGAGTTCCTCAAGGGGCAGTCCTCTCCCTGATGTTGTTTAACATCTTCATGCGCCCCCTCACCCAGCAGGCCCAGAGTTTTGGAATTGGGTATCATCAATATGCAGATCACACACCCAGCTATATCTGCTCTTGGACAGCCACCCAACTACTGCTCTGCAACATCTGGCTGAGGGTTTGGAGGCCATGGCAGGATGGTTAAGGAAGAGCAGACTGAGACTGAATCTGGGGAAGACAGATGTTCTGTGGCTGGGGCGGAGCTCCAGGATTGGGGTTTCAGCTTCCAGCCTTTGACAGGGTGCCATTAACACCAGTGCACTGTCAGGAGCCTGGGTGTGACTTTGGATGCTTTCCTGTCTGTGGAGGCACAGGTCACCAATACTGCCAGACTGGCATTTTACTACCTACTCCAGGCATGGCTGTTGGCCCATCTCCTGTGGCCCCCCAACCTGGCCACAGTAATCCATGCAATGGTCACCTCCAGACTGGACTACTGTAACTCGCTCTATGCTGGTCTGCTCTTGAGACTGACCCAGAAGCTCCAACTGGTTCAGAATGCAGTGGTGCGAGTCCTGGCGGGAATGCCATGGACAGCACATATACAACCTGTGCTGTGCCAGCTAGAGTGGTTACCGGTAGAATACTGAGTCAGGTTCAAGGTATTAGTGCTGACTTTTAAGGCCTTGAGTGGTCAGGGACCCAGGTACCTTCAGGACCACCTCCTCCAATATGTCCCCAGAAGAGCACTGAGATCAGCTGATAACAACTTATTGGTGATCCCTGGCCGTAGGGAGGTTCAGCTGTCCTCGACCAGGGCCAAGGCCTTTTCAGTCCTGGCCCCAACCTGGTGGAACTCTCTGCCGAATAACATCAGGGCCCTACGGGATCTGATGCAATTCTGCAGGGCCTGTAAGGCAAAGATGTTCCACCAGGCCTTTGGTTGAGGACAGCAGTGGTTAAAACTGGGGCCCTCCTTTTTCACTTTTGGCCCCGTGTTCCCTTCCCCGCCCTGCTGCACAGAGAGCATGGCAGCCAGCAAAAAAGGATTGATCGCCATCTGGATTGATTGTTTTATTAGTATGTTGTAATAATTTTATCATGTTGATTGTATTTTATCTGTTTTAATGCTGTAAATCACCCAGAGCCCACTTGCGGGGTTGGGCGATTCAGAAATCTAGATGATAATGATGATGATGATGATATCAATCTGTCCATCTGTTTTTTAATTTATTAATTTTATTTTACTTATATCCTGTCTTTCTCCCCAATGGGGACCCAAAGCAGCTTATATCGTTCTTCTTTCCTCCCTTTTATCTTCACGACAACCCAGTGAGGTGGCTTAGGATGTGTGACTGGCTATAGATCGCCCAACAAGCTGCCATTGCAGAGTGGGAATTTGAACCTGGCTTTCCCAGATCCTAGTCTGACACTTTAACTACTACACCACACTAGCAGGGATAACTAATCAGAGCTTGAGAAACATAACAGTTACGAAGATGGTTTCTTGTTTGACTTATAATGTGGAAGAGAAAGACTTTTTGACATTAACAGTACCACCTTTATAACACACAGCAGATAGGTTTCCCCCTTATGAACTGTTTGTGAGAGGAACAGTATCTAAATCCCAACTATCCACAATATCTAATCCCTAATGTATTTCTTGACTAACCAGCGGACCTCCTAACCCTTTCCCACCAAAATCCAACAACTCTCAGCTATGTCAATTAGGCAGCAATTAAACACCAAACTCCTTTCTTTTCCTTCTTCTTTTTGAACATTCCAGTCAACTGTTTGATTTGTGAGGCTGAGGCTCCTAGAAGATGGAACTTGAAACTGTCCTTCACAGCTGCCTTACATAGCCGCGGTACATGTCTTTGCAATGAAGCAAGATCTATACTTGGGTAAAGGAAGCATAACAGAATTTGGGATTTTTAAATTAATCAACTGAAAACACCCTTGCTTGATTAATACACACAGCCTTGAAAAAGATTTTGTTGTTTAGATGGCATCTCACAAGTTTAACCGTTTTGTATCGACACTTCTCCCAGAAGAAGAAAGGTTATTCCTCATTTGCTAATTTATACAACTGAGTATAACTTTAAAACTTTTAATGTTTATTATTGTGCTTGGATATGTGCTGTGGATATGATGTTGCCCGCCCTGAGCCCACTTGTGGGATGGGTGGGCTATAAATACAACAAACAAGCAAACAAACACTTCCCATTGAGGCAGAGCTAAAAACTGACCTTGGCAAAAAGTGGTATATTATACATACTTTAGGCTAACACAAAGTTCACTGTTACAGGTGTTTGCATGGGCCAAAAGCTAGGAAAGACTATGCAGAGTAAATGTCTGCACTGTACAATATCCAGCTGGCCCAGCAGAGTGGTTTGTGGAAAAGTACAGAACATATCGTTATGATGAGCACATGTATTTTTTCTGTTGCCAAATACAAGATGAACACTTCCATTAGTTTGCCAGCCCTACCCTTTGAGATTTAACATCATAGTCACAGCACAATATGCTGATCTTCTATTGTAAGACAACAGTGATTGCTGCTTCCTCATAAGGACATGGAAAGAGTATGGCTTAAGGCTAGACACGTCTAGGAATGGCAGATGCTGCCAAAATATAAGATGTCAAATTCCAGGAGTGATTAGACGTTTTGACATCTCTTGCATGACACCGAATATCTGAAGCAGTTAGGCCATGCAAGCATGTCTGGGATTAATTACCTTTTGATAACTTTGATTAAATCTACCTGTATGCGTGTTATTCTTTTTATATCATTGTTTTTATTGCCTTGTTATTTTGGACTTTGGCTTTACAGTGGGGCTGAAATTCAGTTAACAAATCAATATCATCTCAAACTAATCAACATCATCCCATGATAGACAGAGGCCGAGGACAGACTGGCAGTCTGGCCCGCTCTGCCTCCACTTTAAAAGCGGAGGCAGAGCGGCCGTTCAGACTGCCGCATCTGCCTGGAGGAGGCGACCCAGATGCATCACGTCCAGCGCCACACTCCTCCCGCAGCAGCCGGGCACCACTTCAAAGTGGTGTCCCGGCTGCTGCGGCACGTGTTCCACCCACTTCTGGTGGGTGTGAATGCGCGCCGGGCGGGGGAGCCACACGGCGTTCGGACGACGACGACGGAAGCTGCCCGCCATCTGGACGCTACGGGCGGCTTCCTTGCGGCGGTGTGCGAACGCCGCACGGCCGGGGCAATTCCCCCCGCCTTGTTCTGCCATGCTGCGGAGGCGCGGCAGAATACCAGTATGTCCGCAGCCAGAGATTGTTAGAGACATTTTGGCTCTTTCTCTTACCAAAAATGGCTACCCTGAAAAATCCTGAAAATATTTGAGATTTTTCAGGACCACTGAATAGCTGCAGTTAAAGGGCATTTAAAGGGCTGTGATCCCTTTAAAGGGACTGTGATCTCTTTAAATGTCTTTCCCGCCTTCATTGGAAACAATGGCGGATGGGGTATATTCTTCTGGGGCCCATAGAATTGGACCCCCTGGTCCAATCTTTTTGATACTGGGGGGGGGGGGGTTGAGGAGAGGCACTAGCAGCTATGCTGCAAATTTGGTGCATCTACCTAAAAAAAACAGCCCCCCCAGAGTCCCAGACAGTAGAGGTGAGCAGCAAATTAGCATACAACATAATGAAAATGTTTAATGGATGCAAGGACCAAACAGGAATAACATACTTAGTTTATATGCTCATCATTTGTTTGGATTTAATACAGGGAAAAATACAATGAAGCAAATAAATATATCAAAATTGGAAATTGATGTGTAAATGTACCCTTCTTGATTGTGGAATGCTGAGAGTAATTAACTGAGACCCTGTTGTTACACTCCATCTGTCTCCTCTCCAGTATGGAGGTAAAAAAGAGTATCCTTTTCTTTAATGTGGGCTGATTGGTTGTGCAATATTATGTCTCCTCTGTCACCAGACCAGAGAAATAAATTCCAATCTACCATTCCAGATTGGAATGTATTTCTCTGGTCTGGTGACTGAGGAGACATAACACTGCACAACCAGTCACCCCACCTTAAGGAGACGGATGCTGTTAGTTAGGAAAATGAAGAAAAAAATGCTGTCACAGGGACAGTATGATGTCATTTCTGGGCTAAACCTACAAGTGACTTCACACCACTTGAGGACTCCTAGAGCAGCATGATGCCACTTCTGGGTTTGGGCTGAAAATGATGTTATGCTGCCGTGTACTCTGTGCTGGGCACTGTGGAGTTTGGGCAGCGGGCAGGCGCGAAGGCCAGCAGGGCCATGCTCAGGACTAGCTGGACATGATCTACATGTACACTGAGGGAGAGTTGGGGCACATCCTGAGCACCCTACTGGCTTCTCACCCCCCCCCCCCCCCCACTCAACACACAGGAGAACAGGAGAGAGTGTGTGTGTGTAATGCTACCCCAATGAAAAATAATCATCAGGCTTTCCCTTCCCTTCCTATTTGTTCTTTGACAAACCCCCCCCCCCCCAGCTTTCTTAAGCAAACACATTAAAAAGAGAGTGTAGAAGACCTTGGTGCAGGGTTCTAGGAAGATGTTTGGCCTGATCTGGCAAGGTTGGTTTAGATACTTGGAAAGTCTTAAGTGGAACTTCTATTTTCAGAGGCAGTCTATGATAGACTCTTATGGAGATGAGCCACAGAACTTACCCCTCATGAATTACAGCCACCCCTTGTCCCCTCTTCATCCAAGCCATCAGGAGACCTGTGGTTCACCTTCTTTGGAAACCTTCCCTCCAGTGCCTGCTGGTTTTGCAAGCTGCTGAAAGGGGAGGGGGTCACTTATATTCTTCAGCCCCTGGGTCACGGGGAGACAGGAAGACAAGATTTTTTTAAAAAAAAAATATTGCTGGTTGAGTCTTACATTTGTGCCCCACAGGATTTTCCAGTGCCCCACCGACCAAAATTTTCTGGCTGTGCCCTTGTCATGGTCCCACTCTCCCACCTCCTATTGGGTGTCATCCACCAGCTAGCAACATTATGCATTCCACCAATCATAAAATGCTACTTGTGAAAGACATGAAAACAGAAAGGGAGACTGTAGCAGGAAGGGAGAATTGGTGTAAATTGCCAGTTTAGTCTTACTTTAATCCATGGTTTACAAGGACAGGTCTCAGAGGGAAGGAGATTTTACAGGGCCACAACACAAAAAGCCTTCATTAATCTCATCCTTCTATTGGAAGTAGGATTGCCAACCCCCTGATGGGGGCGGGGTTTCCCCCAGTTTTGGGGGCCCCAATCCGCCACCAGCCAGCTGGCCAGTGGGAGGAGCCCCAGGCCTGAAGTGTCCTCGCACGCCCAACATGCCCAGCACAATGATGTCACCCAGAGGTGACGTCATTGTGCCAAGCACATTGTTCAGGAGACATTCTAGCATTTGGGTAAAAAGTCTATGGTGACCAGAAAAGTCCCAGAGCCAGCCTGAAGCCCCCTACCGGGATGAAGGTAAGGCCTGGCAACGCAATTTGGAAGGCTTTGTGCCAGAAACAGGATGAAATTTTCTTATTTGTTAATAACTGCTAGCCAGAAAGGTAGCTGGAAGAACTTTCAGAGCTGCTCATAGGGGACTTTACTTGAGTGGAAAGATGGCGTAGAATTGTTTTAAATAAAGAAATATAAATAAAACAACAGTATCACAGAATACTGCTTGCTTTGTCATTGTTGAAACCTACAATTGGCTGTTACCTATGGATGCAGGATGGTGTTGCACTCTCCTGAGCTGAAATACTTGCTTTGGAAAAATCTATTGAAAACCAGTTCAGTTGTATACCTGAAGTAACAATGATGACTTTATTAGGACTGTACCTCCGTCCTGCCACTCAGCCAGTTAGAGTACCTAAGACTGAGCTATTGGATCTTGGCAACTAGTCAGTGCATTTTCTAGCTAGTTCTGAGGTGATTTGAAGGGAGGCCAACTGCTGGTAGTTCCACACATTTTTATGTTTTGAAAGAGGGGGATGCTGAATACAGGGCTATTTTTGGGCAGGAACGCACAGGAACGGAGTTCCAGCTGGCTCCTGAGTTGGCCACACCCAGCAGGAACTCATTAGCATAATATGCCACGCCCAATAACAGAAACTCATTAGGATTGGCTATATTAGGGGTATGTGGCCTAACATGCAAATTAATTCCTGCTGCCAAAAAAGCCCTGGGTTTTGACAACAAACAAGGTATACAGAATAAGAAGCAAAAGGTGAGTGTGGCTGGATGACTACTCTTCTGGTAACACAGGGGTGTGGCCTAATATGCTAATGAGATGTGCTGTCAGTGGTATGGCCTAATATGCTAATGAGTTTCTGCTGTTGGGTGTGGCCTATTATGCTAATGAGTTCCTGCTGGGCTTTTTCTACAAAAAAAGCCCTGGCTGAATATATCCCTTTTCCTGAGGTGGAGGGTCTCTGCCCCCCTTTCCAGAAAACTGGGAAGGCTTAATTTTGACATTAGCCTGTCATACAGGTTCTTCTCTGTCCTCTAAAGGATTTGTAGACTTCCTGGAATACCGTCCTGAATCCCAGAGGTTCCAGGCCCTAGTTTAAGACTCATTGCTCTGGCTCTTACACCACACTGCCTTTCACATTGTGGAAAGTACTGATATTCTCCTTGCCTACAATTACAGTACAATCACAGCATAGATGATATATTGATAATATATTTCACTGATAATATATTTCATTATTTCAATAGCTATAATTATCATCAAATGGAGGGGGGAAAGTTAAAGTTTAATTCAGTCAATCATTGGCATTGATTCTGAAAGAATGTCAAGGTTTTTTTCTGTCCCAAAGAAGCAAATCATGAATTCCATAATGTGAAACAAAAGGGTATCATTAAAACTGACTAAGACCACAGTCTGAGACCTCTTTCTATGAAGCAGTGTTATTTCAGTGCAAATTCACAACTATATACTGTTTTCAGGAGCTGACCCACAAGGCATTTTAATGATTCAAATAAATAGCTAAATGCCTTGTGGAAAGGAGAAAAAAGGGGTCTTGATGGAACAGCTTGTAAATGGGATATCCCTTCTTCCTGTAGCAGGAAAGAGGTTGCAGGTCAGAAAAAAAACCTCTGTACTTTTCTCATTCATTTCTTCTTCAGGAGCCTTTAACACCCAACTACAAACCTGGTTCAAAAGTCCTCCAGGTCACATAAGCAGATCTTTAGATGTTCTTTATCACTGACTTCCCCCACGACCATCATTGCCTGAATCAATTAGTCTTCATAAAGGAATGTGAGGATGGATGTGTGTAGATGTATCCACGTCCATGTAATTCCACCTATCATTTGGCTCTATCAGACAGTAAAGACTGTACACAGTTCAGGTGGATCACTGTGACAACTGTGTTCTTTTCTTCCAGAATGTTATAAAGCATAAATGATTGCATTCTGTATTAAAATTCTGTATTAAAATACTCAGGGGTCATTTCGTAGAAAAAGAGGTGCAGGAGCTCATTAGCATAACTCATTAGCATAACTTATTTGCATATGCTACACCACCTGACATCACTGGAAGTATGTCAGAAAGAAAGAAAGAAAGAAAGAAAGAAAGAAAGAAAGAAAGAAAGAAAGAAAGAAAGAAAGAAAGAAAGAAAGAAAGAAAGAAAGAAATGGAGGGAGGGAGGGAGGGAGGGAGGGAGGGAAGGGGTGAGGGAGGGAGGGAGGGAGGGAGGGAGAGCTGGCAGAGAGGGGACAGCTACTAAACCAAGCCTCAGAAATACCACTGTTCTGGGAGGATAGCTTCAGTGGTGGCTGAAGCCTTCAGAAGGCTGGTCAGAGGAACAAGGACCTTTCCAGGGGAGGGGGTCATTTTGCTGCAGCCATGACACAAGCAGGCATTCCCCTGCGGGGAGGGACTGGCACCAACTCCCGGAGCTGCGCTCCCCCAAGCTCCTGCTTGAAAGGACCCCTGAAAATACTCATCAAAGATAATAAGGAAAAATTGAGTTTTTTAGTTTTCCAGAGAAAAGTATATTTTGGGGCTACAAGATCTATATATCTAATTCTGAACATGACCTCAGAGTGTGTTTCAAAAAATCTGCACAATGGGGCCATGCACAGAGAAGAGGATTCCCCCCCCCCTCCTGGGAACTCTCAGGTTTGCAGAAAAACATGACATGTAAAAAAAAAAAAAAAGATACATCAAGGTGTTTAAAAATACTCAATTCATAGAACCCACAACTGCTTTTAAAAATAAAAGAATGTCACTAAGATTTAATAAGACTACATTGTGAGATCTCAGTGGGCATTTTAGTAAGGAAAAGCAAAAAGAAAAGTGGGAGTATGGAAACATCCTCATAAGTGCTTGTCAAAGCTCTATAGCTTCATATTGGAAAAAAAGAATCCCTCCCTAGCATACAACCAGGGGTCATTTCGTAGAAAAAGAGGTGCAGGACCTCATTAGCATAACTCATTTGCATAACTCATTTGCATATGCCACACCCCCTAACATGCCGAAAGTGTGTCAGAAGGCAACACCCACCCCTCAGGCTCCACTCCACAGGTGAGTGAAACTGACCTGCTCTTCCTCCATTCCCTTCCCCATCCAATACTTTGGGCAATAAAAATAAGCATAAAGAACACACCCTCATTCTCTTCCTGCTCCCTTGAAACCACCAGGTTTCAAGTAGACTTGAGATACCCAGGACATGTGCACCACCCATCCCTTTCCCTTCCCCTCCCCACAACAAGACACCTTGTGAGGTAGGTGGGGCTGAGAGAGGTCTTTTGAGAACTGCTCATGAGAGAACAGCTCTGAGAGAACTTGTGACTGGCCCAAGGTCACACCAGCAGCTGCATGTGGAGGAATGGGGAATCAAACCTGGTTCTCCCAGATTAGAATCCAACTCCTGACCACTACACCAAACTGATGGGGTGGAAGCTGCTGAAGGGTTGGTGAAATTTCTCCAGTACTTATGTGCCATGTGCCCAGATAAAAAATGGTATCCTTAGAAAATTTATATGCCACCTTGAGCAAGTCTCTGGAAAAGCAGCACACAGTCATAAAAGGAACAATGATAAAATTATCAATATTAAAACAAAACATTAAAAACAATAAAGACCCTAGCAGGGCTTTCCCCGGGGCGCTGCGCCTCTGCACTGCTCGGGGAAGCCGAGGAGGGGGCGGAGCTTGGTCATGTGCCCGCCCCCGGGCTCCTCACTCCCGGAGCTGTGCTCCTTTGCGCTCCCGCTCCAACGGACCCCTGCATACAACAATGGTGTAACAAACTTTGAGAGTATTGCATGTTACATAAGATTTTGACTGACATACTTAGCCACAAAAATAGCACAAATCAAATAGATTTAACAGAGAAATGGTACCCAGTATTTCTGGACTGATTTACCTGATTATATCTTGATGTTTTAGAATAGCCACCTTTGCTTTTCTCCATCTGCTTCCTCCTCCTCCTAATTATCTTGTTGTGTGCATTATATATGTTTTACATGCTATATAGAATAGTGTTGAAATTGTACTCCTTCTATTAATATTGTGTATTTTTTCTAAAGAATATCCACCATAAGGTTTAACGTATTGTAATTTCTGATGAAGCTACATATATCTATGTTACTGTTGTTTATTATATGTTAATTTATAGTCCTATGTTTTAATAAAGTATATAATTAAAAAGAGTGCTTGGGAGTCCTCTCCTTGTAACTATCTAATTTTTAAGTAGTTTTGAGAGGTTTCTGCTTATTGTTCAGCTATTTTACGAAGTAAAATTAAAAGTTTGTGAAGTATTTTTTTTACTTTGTGACCTTAAACTATAGAGTAATCACAATAAACTACATTTCAGCAAAAGTCTGACAGCCTATAAAGGGCTATGTGACAATTATAATAATTTGCTATTTGTGTACAAGCAAAGTTCATGGGCTGGGTGCCACAAACTGCTAGCATCTTACGTTCATAGAAGCAAATCTTTCCCTTCACACAGCAGCTCCCCCACATGCCTTGGTCTAGCTTTAGGGCTGCCAAGTCCAGGCTGGAAAATACCTGGGGACTTTGAGGGTGGAGCCAGGAGAAGGTGGGGTTTGGGGAGGGGAGGGGCCTCAGCATGGTACAATGCCATAGAGTCCACACTTCAAAGCCATTTTCTCCAGGGGAGCTGATCTCTGTCAGCTGGAGATCAGTTGTAAAAGCGGGAGATCCCCAGGCCCCACCTGGAGGATGGCAACCCTATCTAGCTAAGAGGACTCCTTGAGACAAAAGGCGACCCAACATGGTTGGGCTGCAATAAGAAGGAGGCATGAGACACCGTCACTCTTCCTCTTTTGCCAGTGGAGCCTATTATGCCACAATGATCCTTCCCTACCATTTCATTGCAGCTCCTCACTGCTGGATTTTTTTTTGTCTGACCACCTACAACACCTTTTCAAGGTTCATAGAGGATTATTGTAGGAAAGGGAAGACAGTAAAGGTCTGTATTTGAATGCCTGGTGCTTGCAGTTTGTAGGATCCAATCCAGTATTCCTAAAAATAACAATAAAATGCAGGGCTTCCCAAATCTTGAACTCCAAAAGTTGGTACCTGGCCACCACCTGGGGCAGACTTCTCCAGTTCAAAAAGCACAGCTCAGAGCATGTGTTATGGTGGAGCCAGTGAGCAGAGCCTAGGGAATGAAGCCAGCTGAGGGAACAGTCCAGCAGTCTGAGGAAGATCCAGAGTCAGACAGCGCACAATGTAAATCTACCTGTTCACCTGAAGTGCATAGATAATAAAAACAAAAAAAAATACACAGCTGAAAAGAAAGACCAAACTTGCACTTTTCCTGAAAAGTGGTCTAAAAACAAAAGTCCAGCAATACTGGGGTATTTGTGTGTTTTTTATGTGTGTGTGTGTGTGTGTCTTTGTGTGGTTAGTTGACAAACTTATCTGAACATTGTAGTGAATACAATGCAAGTTTCCATACAGTGTTTGCAGAAATATTCTGTCCTCTTATATTGAAGAACATTGCTAAACTTGGGGGACAGAAAAGAATATTTTTGGAGGGTGTGTGTGTCTGCAAAACTGAAATCCTGTTATTCTTCTATATGTCTGGTGAGATGTAATTCCTTAAGTCCTGAATGCAACAATGTAGGGCGCGATCATACGCACCCATTTGTGACACAAGAAGGACGATTCCCCGCCGGCTCAAAGTGGCGCGATCACACAAGCACATCTGGGAAGCATCCTGCAGCCGGTGTCAAAGTGTCGCAAACCACTTTGAGCCGGTGGGGAATCGGCTTATTTAGCTACCAGTGAAAAGGTAGTCTCAAACGGTTTGCGATGGCCCAGAACTGACCTTTCCTGGTGTGATCGCGCCAGCGCAAACAAGTGGCATTGGGGAGCGGGCTTTTTGGTTTTTTCCCCCTCCCATCCCGGTATGCACATCATCGGATGACCCCGAGGGTGGAGAGGCAAGTCATCCTTGTAGAAGCAGATAAGCGCACTGAAAACGGCCGGGGGGGGGGGGAACCAACTCACCCATGGCTGTGTGTGATCATGCAGTGGCAGTTCGCCCTCACAGGTCCATGGACCTGTGTGATCCCGCAAAAGCGTGCAAATTGCACCGGCACAAATTTGTGTCACTTCCCCTCTGGCTTATCTCGCTCATGTGGACAGGGCCGTAGATTAGCAGCTGTCTGTAGGTGTTCAGGCAGGACATTAGCTAGCACTCTTTAAGCTAACAGCCCATCCAAAAGATATGTGCTTACTAAAGGAACCCACCATCACAATTCTGCCTTCCTGCTGCTGAACTAATGTCCAAAAATAAAAGCTCCTTTGGCCAGCAATGTATTTTTGGTGAGAACACAGTTGCACAGTCAAGGGCCATAAAGTAATCTTCCACATAGTGCTAGGAAATAAGCTTGTTGATGTAATATGAAAAATTAGATGACACAAAATAGGTTGTTGCTTGTGGAATAAATATTTTAAACGCTTAATTATTTGTTTCTTATATCATTATGAATTGCTAGCAGCGTAATGTGCTGAAGAGAGTGCTAAATTTGGATTAGGAAGACATCAGATCAAATATTTGCACAGTATACTGGACAGGTCTGTTGTGAGGAGAAAATTGGCTATATATAACATGAAGGCCCTTGGAGGAACAGCTAAGGCTGCAAATTTTATTTAGTCAAGTAACTAACTTCAGTCATAATTGTCTGTACTCCAAAACAATCAACAATACAAAAATATTAGCATCCTAAAAGGCTTGCCATCATGCAGTCTCGACTGATTTATAACTCTCTTCCTACATCAGATGTTATGCAGAAGAAACTTGCACAAAGATTGCAAAATTGATGGGTCTTGCCCTTGTTTTGTGTATGGCTAAGTCTGTACCTGACTCGACTGTGGTTCAAAAATAAATCCACATAATATCATCAGGAGCAAAACAGTGGTGGTGTTTCTGCAAAATCTGGAGGAGCCCCCAGTTATAAAAAATAAAACATTTTTAAAAGTCAGGGGGTGATAAAACACTTTTAAAATTTTCTTATGAAATCTTGTCAGTCATTTCAGATTGACTAGACAACTGTGGTCCCCTCATCATTCTGGTGGGAGGATTGGGGGGGGCATTCCGGGGATGAGTGGAGATGCCCCCAAGCCTCACACCAAGAGTGGTCACCCATGGCCACTCCTCTCCCTCCTGTCCTGCCCAATTTAAAGGGCTTCAGCTGATCAGAGGGGAGCATGTGGCCCACCGATCAGCTGGAGGGCCCTTTAAATCTTTCAGGAGGGGGCTGTTGTTGGCCACATGCTCCACTCACAAAAAGACCCTTTTTGTGAGCAGGGTGGGGACCAGGGCACTTGGGGCTGATTTCCCAGTGGTGATTTGCCATTTGGGTTTCAGGTGCATACCCCACTGCCCCACTCGCTGTGAGCCCTGCTCTCAACCTGCCCCGCATGCTCCTGTCCCGTTCACATATTTTCTCTGTTGTGGTTTCTGCCTTATGGAATGGTCTGCCTGAGGTGGTCAGGAGGGCCCCCACTTTCCTGGCTATTTGCAAACTATGAAAAACTGAATTATTCAAGAGGGCTTTTTTGTACAGGTAATAGGTCTGGACTGTACAAAATGGTTTACAAACTTACTTGGATAAATGATTAAGGACTGTGGTCTATACTTCTATGTATAGCATACTGTAAGTAGGATCCTGTTATGTAATCTTTGCACTGCTTAATGTGTTATGTTAATTCTTATGCTGTACTTCAGTTTTTTTCTGATTGGTTCCAGATTTCTACAATCCTAATGTATTATCTACTGAGCATCCCATTTTGTTGATCATACTGACTCACTATGTGTAATCCACCTTGAGTCCCTGTGAGAAAGACAAACTATAAATATTGTAGATAAATAAATAAGTGGCTTAATGAATTGTTTTACCTACAAGGGACCAATCAGTGCTGAATTCCAATTAGTGCTGAAGACAAAGTGTTGGATCTGAAGAACTGCAAACTAATCTGTGCCTCTCCCCCTGCCCCCAAGAAAATATTCTGTGTAATTCACATACTGTGTTATGAATATTGGTAGATCTAATACAGAAGTGTTCTGTGATCGAGATATTTTAGTATAACCACCTTGCTATGAAAGATATGTATTTCAGACACATGAACATTTTGGTGTTGTCATTCTAGAAATTCACAAAGAAAAAGTCAAAAAACCTGAAAAACCTGAAAAATGGGAGAAACCTGAAAAACGGGAGAAACCTGAAAAACCTGAAAAACGGGAGAAACCTGAGAAACCTGAAAAACGGGAGAAACTTGAAAAACGGGAGAAACCTGAGAAACCTGAAAAACGGGAGAAACATGAAAAATGGGAGAAACCTGAAAGACGGGAGAAACCCAAAAAATCTGAAAGACAGGAAAAACCTGAGAAACCTGAAAAACGGGAGAAACCTGAAAAATCTGAAAAGCGGGAGAAACTCAAGAAACTAAAAAAACCTGGAAAAAAGGAAATACCTAAAAGTAAATGATAAGTAGTGGAAACTGTCTTGTTAGTCAGTTGCTTCTGAATCAAAGATGCTGTGGATAAACAAATGAAGATCAGTGTAACTGCACTATTTTGGCTCTTGTGTTATCTCCTGCTGCATTCTGCCATTCTTGCCTTAAATTCTGTTCCTGGGACTCAATGGACCCCTGGGAATAAGCAGCAAGGAGGAAAGTGAAGCGGGAGACTGCAGTGGTAATAGAGTATTGGTGGAAATTGCTCCATTCCTCATGCTGGTGGAAGTGTTTTATTAGCAGAAAACATAAGATCTAAGGCATTAAAAGAGGTTTTCCACCAGGTTTTCCACAAGACAGATGGTTGTGTCCACTTTTCTCTTTGTGGACAAAAATAATGTGGGTATTATTTTTTGCATAGACTGTGACCAGCAGAGTATGGATATGGTAGTGGAGTTTCCACATTCTCTAGAAAGCTGAGACTGCCCAGATATAGCATCCTCTGGCATGGATTCTAGGCTTCTACCTGTTCTTTCTTTTTTTGCCCAATTAAAAGTTGATTTCCAAGCAGCTTGAGCTCTAAGGGTGTCATCACTGCATGTGGAACCAAACAAGGAGCAATGTGCCACATTTTCTTTCAGCAGCAACTATAGAAACAGGGCTCAGATCTCTTGGGACTCTAATGACTATGCAACAGTCACATTCACAACGGGACTTCTAGTTGGGCAGAAAAATTACTTTTTCTCAGGGATAAACTATAGTTGTCTTGTGTGCTGAGAAGGCAGAGCTTCCTGACAACAGAAATGTGCCTTATGGGGAAAATGTCTGTACCCCATGTACCAACCAATATTATTGTGCACAAGCAATACAAAAGTTCATTATCCAAAAAGCCCTTTATGAATACTAATCTTGCCAATTGTTTGTTACAGCAGACCATGATAGTAGCTCCAGGGTCCAGAACAAAAGCTGCTGCATTCACACAAATTCTGGCAGCTCCTTGGTGCAGATATATTAAAAATTACCTCCACACAGGAGGCTGCTGGTAGCCCAGCCCATTTTGCATTGGGTCTGCCAAAAATGTGAACTGGGTCATAGCCATTTATACAAAATGTTTACTAGATGTTGCCACTTACCAGTGGCTTGCACACTAATGTGGAGATCTTGCTCAAGTAAACACTACTGCTGTGATAAAAGATCTGGGTTATCCCAAACCTATTTCCATGAAACAGCCTTTTGAGGCTGGTGTCCTGAAGAGAATAGTTCACTTTACCAGTGGCCGAACAGTGATGCCTTTGATAAACCATTTCATTTACAGAGAGGGAACAATATCTGGTTTTAACTTCTAATCAAGGGGAGAACTTCATGACAATATGTAAAAAAAACAAATCCAACCCCCAAAAATAGATCTAGAGGGCACCCCCATTAGCCACTCCATTAGCCACCCCATAAATTTCTGTCCATTGGTAGGTTAGAACAAGAGTCCATATTACTGTACAGCCTGTAGTGTTCGACGAATTTCTAAATATGGTTGGAGACTGAATAGTCAGTCCTCTCTTTGTTTCGTATTGAGTCAAATGGTAATGAAGTTTCCTCAAAAGACTTCTTTCATGGGGCATAGTTGGACAAGGCAATCTTCCCTTTATTTTGGATTCCAGCAAATCCTACCCTCTGATGTTTTTCTCTGATAGAAAGTTTTATCCTATTTTTCAACATGTTATATCACAACAAACAAGATGATTACATCATGAAAGCACATATTGACATTTTAAATTGCTTTTCTCAATTAAGATCTGAAATGGATTAAAGTCATATATACAGCTAGTCCATTTTTATCCCATCCTTCCTCTTTAAGAACATAAGAACATAAGAAAAGCCAATGTTGGATCAGGCCAGTGGCCCATCCAGTCCAACACTCTGTCACACAAGGGCAAAAAACACCAGGTGCCATCAGGAGGTCCAGCACTGGGGTTAGGACACTAGAAGACCTCCCACTGTTGCCCCTCCCTCAAGCACCAAGATTACAGAGCATCACTTGCCCCAGACTGAGAGTTCCTATCTATAATTTGTGGCTAATAGCCACTGATGGACCTCTGCTTCATATGTTTATCTAATTCCCTCTTGAAGCCGTCCATGCTTGTAGCTGCCGCCACCTCCTGTGGCAGTGAATTCCATGTGTTAATCACTCTTTGGGTGAAGAAGTACTTCCTTTTATCTGTTCTCACCCGATTGCTCAGCAATTTCATGGAGTGCCCATGAGTTCTTGTATTGTGAGAAAGGGAGAAAAGTACTTCTTTCTCTACCTGCTCTACCCCATGCATAATCTTATAAACCTCAATCATGTCACCCCTCAGCCATCATTTCTCCAAGCTAATGAGCCCCGAGTGCTTCAACCTTTCTTCACAGGGAAAGTGTTCCTAACCCTTTTATCATTCTAGTTGCCTTTTTCTGCACTTTTTTCAATGCTGTAATATCTTTTTGAGGTGTAGTGACCAGATCTGTACACAGTACTCCAAATGAGATCGCACCATCGATTTATACAGGGGCATTATGATACTGGTTGATTTGTTTTCAATTCCCTTCCTAATAACCCCCAGCATAGCATTGGCCTTTTTCATTGCAGTCGCACACTCTCAACATTTTCATTGAGTTATCTACTACGACTCCAAGATCTCTGTCTTGATCAGTTTCTGCCAGTTCAGACCCCATCAACATGTATCTTGGAATCTCAGGGCCGTTTACATTATTACCCCTTACCTATTGTATCCTCACCTTATGATGTGAGGTAGGTTAGGCTGAGTGAGAATGACTAGCCCAAGGTCATCCTGCAAGCTTCATGGTGAAGTGGGGATTTTGATTTGAACTTGCCTCTCCCAGATCCTAATCCAACAAGAGACCCAGCTGTTATTCCAGCCTGCCTCACAGAACCCAGCTGGTAGAAATGCCTTGCCATATCACCAACTTGCTTGCCTTTGGTTACCAGAAATGTGAGGAAGGAACCCCTCCCCAGAGGCTGGCTAGGGAAGCAGCAAGACTTTCATGTTAATCCATTCCTCAACTCTCATTCCCCCAGAAAATAATATCCTATTGCCAATATCAATGTAACCCTCACATGCAAACTTGACCAAACTCCCTCCAAGCACCCCATCTCTGCTCCAAGTTACACAAGATGCTGTTGGTTGACATGGCATGCTTCCTAGTATTACCATGGTTTTGTGTCATGTCTTAACTGAACTGACCCTGTATTGGCCACTGTGTATCATTTCCTTTCCAATGCACTTGTTCATATCTGCACCATATTCTTCAGGATGAGGGCAAAACAAACCTTGTTATGTTATGCATGGCATCAAAACAATTAATAACACTTTTAAAAGTCAAGAATATAGTTTTTTGAAACATAAAGCTTTATTTGTTAGCAGTTTTTGCCTGCAATCCAGTGCACATTTAAGATTTTCAAATACTAATGTCAATATATTCTCATTGCAGTCCACAAAAATTATCAACAAGCAAAATAGTTTTGCTTTCCTACAGAATAATCACCCTCCTCCCCTTTTCAGTTTCCAAAAATTTCCAGTTTTGGAAAGAGGTTTTTGCTTGCCAGCAAAGTAAAATCTTGCTTCCTGGAAGAACTGAACCCAGATCTAGTTATTAGCAATTTTAAGTGCTGTTGTAATAATAACAGCTGGTATAATTCTCATTGCATAATAGAGACAAAAGTGCAACTCTCACCATTATACTGGAGTCTCAGATCCAGCATAGATGAGATCCTAAAGAAAGTTACATCCTTCTAAGTACATTAAAGTCAATGGTCTTAAAAAGGTTTCACTATATTTAGGTTTGCACTGTTAAATTGTGAAACCAACATGGGAGGAAATGATTAACTCCTGGCTGGATGACCTTGGGCAAGCCATAGCTCTGTACCAACTGTTCTCTCAAGGACAGTTGTCTCAGAGCTCTCCCAGCCCCACCTACCTCACAGGGTGTCTGTTGTGGGGAGGGGAAGGGAAAGGAGTTTGTAAGCCGCTCTGAGACTCCCTTGGGGAGTGAAGGGCGGGGTATAAATCCAATCTCTTCTTCTTCTTTTTCTTCTTCTTCTTCTTCCTGTGCCATGGTCCTCCTCAGATTCCTGTCCCCAAAACCATGGCCTTAAACACTGGAAAAGGCAGAGATGCAGTCACAGATTTTCCACCATATTGTTGAGTTTGGTTTTCAGCCAATTGTTGTTGGTATCCTGATACCTCTATCTTGGTGTTTTGTACTTTTAATTTTTAATTTTCTGTGGGGTTTTTTTAAGTAGCTCTTTGTAGCTCTTTCTGCCAGTAAAACGTTTACCACAAGTAAATATGCTGTCAAAACAGTTTATGTAAAATTGCAAACAAAGATAATTAGCTTTTCCTGTAGAAGAAAAGAGGGACAGCAGGTCAAGTGAAAAACAATGGGAGATAAAGAGCAAAATTTGCCAGGCTCCATTGCTTCATGGTATTGCCCAATTTCTACCCAGCACAGGGGAATCCTTGTCAGCCTTCCTTAAAATGAATAGAGAAGGCAGCTGTGCCTTGAAGAGTGAGGGCTAATCTGAAGGCCTTGTTTTGTTTTGGTTCTATTCTGCCAAAGAGCTGTTTCCCCCTCCTGTGTTATATAAAATATGCCTTTTATTTTTGTAGTGCACAAAGAAAAGCTGGAAATACATAAAAAACCTGAGAAAAGAGAAAAGCCTGAAAAGAGAGGGAAACCTGAACAACCTGAAAAACTGGAAAAGAAAGAAAAAGTTATAGGTAAGCATCCCTTTTCATGAACTAGTTGATTGTGATGTTCTGACTCATCTAATGACTGCCAGAGATGTGGGGAAATGAACCCCTCAAGAACAAGGGTGAGAGGGGAAGACCCACCCCCTTAACTTTGCTCCTCAGTGTTGTCCTCCCATTTGCCTGTAAATCGGTTATACATCCACCAGCCAATAAGAGGCCAGTGTTTGGAAATGGTGCACAATGCTTTCATATTCTTGTCAGTGAAGATAAATACACTTATTTGATATCACATAAGCTATCTAGAGGAGGGGAAAAGCTAGCAAAGGGCAGGAATCAGCTCTGGCTCCAAAAGTAAAATGTGGAAGATACAGGGGCTTTGAAGATGGAGATGAAAGAGACTGAATTGAAAAGCAGTGGGCTGGGAACATAAAGTGAGATGAATGAAGGAATTTGAAGGCAGTATAGAAGGCAAAAAGTTGGTGAAAGTAGCTACGTAGGTGCTGAGCAGGGCTGGGGAAATATGCTGCATTCCTTGTTGCATTCTCTTCACGCTTTACTGTGAGGAAATTGAGTTCAAAATATGTTATGAACCAATATCCATTTATATATGGACTTTTCAGCTCATTACCGCTCCACAACACATAAAGCTTGAGAACGATAAAGAAACATAAATTTCCAAGCTTTAAAAGTTATTGACTTTAAATCAGAAGGCAATAGAATTAATCCTGTATTTCTTGTTAGCCTGAAGTAACAGTTCTCTCTGCAAAATTAAAGTCTTTGAGTCCTCACAGCTGGCTGGCATGACCAAAGTCAGTTAGCAGTTGAGGCAGAAAAATACCATTGGTTGGATGGATCCTGCTCTTCTGGTCTGTTAATGGCCTTTCCCCTGCCCCTGGTTTAAGGAGAGAGCCTCTTGCTCCAGGGGAAGGTGCTTGTGACAGGGGGAAAGTGCCACCATTGGCAGAATAGATCTCCACAATCCAGCATCACAAAATTATTTCTGTTTCCCCAGTGTGAATGTTTATAGGCTCTGCCTGGATACAGAGACTGAGATCACACCCTGAGTTTCTTTGAAATGTTTGCTAAGTCAGGGAATAGTGAACTACAATCTTGCCATATGGCTGTCAGTAGTATATATTAAATAAATTATCCCAGTCTGCACCTAACATTCGCTCTGTTGATTTACCAAACCCACACTGGAACAGAAAAAGATGCGGCTCAAAACCTCATTTAAATACCCCGGGCCAATGCTGTAGTGGCATGCAGTCTGGACACTGCCATAAAATCTGACTATCAAAGTGAAAGTGGCATGCAATGCAGAGGGGAATTTCTGTTCCAGCGTGGATCCAGTTGGTCAGCCGTGTTGGTCTGAAACAGTAGAACAAATAGAGTCCAATGGCACCTTTAAGACCAGCAAAGCTTTATTCAAGATATGAGATTTCGTGTGCACGCACACTTTATCAGTGTTGGTTTGGTAAAACAGCAGAGCAAATGCTAGATGCAGAATGGGCCATAATTCAGGGGTAGGTGGGAAACCCGGGAAACCCACCTCCATGGCTGTTTCTTCTAGGGATCAGACCACAACACTCTCAGCTTTGCATAGGATGATATTGCTTTTAGCTACAAGGAAACAGAAGCTTAGTGCCACTGCTTTCAGATTTAAAAATTCATATGTGTAAAGCCTGAAATTTTATCTGATTAGCTTTTAAAATTCAGGGAAGGGTAGTGAAGTGAGAAAAAAATGAAACATTGGTTTTAATTAAATAAGATAATGAGCCAGCATGGTTGCAGTCAAAGCTGCAGATAGAAAAAAAGACTAATTAATTTAGTGATTGCTGAATTGTTTGTAGATAGTGCGATGTTAAATGTTAAACACTTTATTCTTTAGAGACTCGAATAACAAATCACAGGTTTTCATAATGCGTTTGCATACCAGCAGTCATTTCTTTGCACATGTAGAAACCACAAGGAAGATATTTCACTCACACATAGCAAGAGTTGTATCACATTGGACAAAATCGCTCTTCTTTCTTAGCTTCAGGTTGGTAGCCATGTTGGTCTGCAGTAGAAGACCAAGATTCAAGTCCAGTAGCACTTTAAATATCAACAAGATTTCCAGAGTATGAGCTTTCAAGAGGCAAAGCTCCCTTTGTCCCTTCTTAGCTGTGGCTTATGACATTATATGCATGTCAGTCTTTAAGGTGTCACAAGCCAGGATACAGACTCACACAGGGTCCTGTTTGTGGCACCGCGGGGAGGGGGAGGGAGGGGCAGCCATGGCAATCCTTGCCAGGCAAAGGGGGTGGACCAGTAGCAAGTGTGGGAAGCTTGCACCCACATGACTTGATACTGGCCCTATCAGAGGGTGTTGGGTGGTGGGGGGATGCCCTGGCTGTTACTAAAGGCATTGCTCTGCCCAGCTTGCCATCTATTCGGCACCAGTCTTTAAGGTGTCACAAGACTATCTGTCATTTTGGCTGCAACAGGCTAACTCACTCACCCCTCACATAGAACAAAGGTGCAATGTACCAAGATGGTTTCCTGCGTAAGTCTCATGGGAAAGAATGAGCATTTCCTTAGTTTTGGATCTTCATGTGGGAATAGGTGTGCTGTAGAATTTCACAGCCTTTTTTTAGACTTGCTTTTTCTTTGTTCAAATTGAATTTGAGAGTCCTTATTTTCATGTTATTTTCACTGGGTTTATACCAAGTTCCAGTGTTAACTTTGCGCAGGGGTCCTTTCGTAGAAAAAGGTGCAGGAGATCATTAGCATAACTCATTAGCATATGCCACGTCCCCTGACATCACCAGAAGTGTGTCAGAAAGGGAATGTCAGTTTCAGCCCCATTATACCCTATGGGCCATTGAAATCAATGGCAAAAACTCATAGGGTATATGAGGGGCTGGAGGAAAGGGGGTTTGAGGGAGAGTGTTACTTTTTTCCTGCCATGGAGAACAATGGAGGGAATGGGGGCAACCTGTTTGGGGGCCCGTAGAATTGGACCCCCTGGTCCAATCTTCTTGAAACTTGGTGGGTATTTCGAGGAGAGGCCCCAGCAGCTACCCTGCAAGTTTGGAGCCTCTCCCTCAAACACCCTTTCCTCCAGTCGCTTTTAAAGTTGCCGCCGAATTTCGGTGGCAATTCGGCAGCAGGCCGAATCAGATTAGAGAATCTGATTTGGCCCGTGGCTGCCCTAGTGGCCACTCCTGAGCTCCGGCCCCAACAGTCCCCCTGACTTTATGCATTATGTTTTGCATCAGTTACATATCAAAACTGTAAAAGGCATTAAAATGTCATTGGAAAAACCAGCAACAAAAATGGGTGATACAAAAACATTCACAACATTGTGCAAAAACAATGTAACCCCTATATGAAAAATGGGAATGAGACTGTGGTGTTCTTCACGGGGCTTATTAAAACTCATGGGACTTATGAAATAAGAAAATGTCACCTGCCTGAGACCCTGAAGGGGATGACTTTAAATTAAAATATTCAGTAATATGTTGACAATTTTTGATTAGGTGGGATATAAATCAGATAAGCAAATAATAATAACCTTCCATGCCCTCCATTATATCCCCAGGATCGACTGTTACATTAACTGCTTCAGCAGAAATCATGGGTTGTACATTATATCCATTATATGATTATGTCATGGAATTGCCATGAAAGCAACATTGCTCTCCCAGTCTCAAAGACTACTTGTGCATCATTTCCAAGCTTGATGGATGATAATAAAAAACTGATTATATTGTACTTGCCTGTAAAGAAAATGACTTGCTTAAGGCAAGTGGACATGTGGTATTTGCAGGAGCACTTACGGTCATTTTTCATTTTAGTGTATTGAATTTAAGGCTTTCTTGAGGCATAATCATGTTTCAGTATTTTCAGAGGCCAGTTGGGTTAAGGTTCATGCCCTGCAGGGAATGGCGCTATCGACAGACAAAACTGCTGTTGCCTGAAATAGTAGCTGATAAACCAGGCTTTTAAAAGGGTAGGCAGTTGTCATTATCAGTCTTGTATGGGAGGGTACAATCTTTGCCTTGATCTTTAAAAATATAAATCACATCTAATTGTTTTAAACTCTGGCGAAAACAAGTCAGCAGGCACGTACCATAGCTAAGCATATGAATCCTTTCAAAAACGCTGAAATCTCATGGATTAGCTGTTTGCCAGTGAAGGAGGAGTGGAGATAGACTGAGTTCACATTCCCAAAGCCCTCTCCCTCTGCGACACACACCTGTTTCTTAAATGTTTTTCTTTACAGGCAAGTAAAACATAATCAGTTTTTTTCATTATCTGTTTTTCATTGTAAGCTGCCTTGAGCTCCATGAGGAAGGCAGGTGGCTAATAAATGTTTTGGTGGTGGTGGAAAGTGCTGTCAAGCCACGGCCAACTTATGGTGATCCCATAGGGTTTTCAAGACAAGACATTCAGAGGTGGTTTGCCATTGCCTGCCTCTGTGTCAGGACTCTGAACTTTCTTAGTATTCTCCCATCCAAACACTAACCAGGTTTAACCCTGCTTAGCTTCTGAGATCTGACAAGATCAGACTAGCCTGGACTTTTCAGGTAAGATAAATAAAAGTAAGTAAGTAAGTAAGGTAGTGGCAGAATAGACTGGAGCCTCCTCCTGTCCTTGTCACCACAGCTTAAGTCCAGGACAGGCTCCAGAAACAATGGCTCTGGAGCTTGCACCTCACATGAGCAGTAGGTAGGACTCCCAGCTCCCCGGTCTGGGTGGGGGATCCCCCAATTTACAGCGGGCTTCCCCACTGCCAGCCAGCTGGCTGGTGGGGCGGAATCTCACCCCAAAATGATGTTTTTTGTTATTTACCTCCCCTGATTGCTGAAGGCTTGCAGCCATTTGAGTGGTCCCCTAGGAAAGCAAAAAGAACCACTCAAATGGCTGCCAGCCATTTCAAGGCTAGTTTCACTCCTCCCCACTCCTAATCGGGGGAGGGGGGGACTGATTGCTGAAAAGATTGCTTTGCAGCCGGTTTCAAGCCTTTTCAGTGATCAGTTTTGCTCCCTCCCAATTAGAAGTGGGGGGAGTGAAACTGGCTGTGAAATGGCTGGCAGCCATTTGAGTTTTCCCTTTTGCTTAAAGGGACCAGTCAAATGGCTGCATCGGGGGCAGAACTTCCAGTTTTGGCCACTTCTAGTTTTACTGGAAGTGAACCAAAATGTCATTGGGATGGGACATCCCCGCCCACCCCCTGGAACACCCCCCCAAAGGCCCCAGCCAGTAAGATAAGGGGACCTGGCAACCCTAGCAGCAGGGCTTGGAGGGGGATGTCTCTTGTCATCCTTGCCCTTTGTGATCCCTGTAAGGAGGCCCTGGACCCAAGCAGCAGTGACATGGAGAGGAGGACACTCCTCTTCCTCAGTGTTCCCTGTACATAGAGGTCCTAGTCCCAAGCAGTGACGCTGCAAAGATAGGGGGAGGCTCCCGATCTCCCTTTTCTTGCCACCATCACCACTTAGGTCTAAAACAGGCTAGAGGTCAAAGCTCGGAACTGTACAAACAAACAAACTTCTGTTGCTAGTAAGTCACAACTTACACTGCTTATTTGCCATCTCAATAAGAGCCTGTGTATGACTTGTCCAGATGGTATCTACATTATGGGCCTTAAATATGCATATTTGCCACACCTCCTTGACTCATGATCTTTCCCAAACTGTCCCCCTTCTGCCCAATAAACTCCTTTCCCTTTTTTCTTCATTGTGCTAAGTTATTTTCCCTTGAATGGAAGTACTGTGTCATTTCTATTACCTTCTAGTACCTCCCAAGGAGAAGCCTGCAAAGCAAGAAAAACCTAAAAAGAAAGCACCTCCTTCACCAAAAGGTACTTTTCTTTATTGGATTCAGTGCGGTAGTGACTTTACCATGAAGGGGCCTATCTCAGGCAGCAGGCAGAAGGCATCCAAAATGCTAGCAAATGTGACCTGGTTGATCAGGAAGTACAACCTCTTGAAATTACCAGGAAGCTCTCTTAAGAACATGCTAGTGGTGCTCCATTAATACCACTAAGGTTTGTGCATAAGAACTTTCCAGTGGATTGCACTCCATATTAATTAATATGATAGGTAGTTGCCATTTTGGGTGTTCTGCCAAAGGTGCTAAGACCTTGGGCTAGCCCTGTTTAGCTTAGTGTGTGCAGCACTTCTCCTAGTGCAGCACTGAGCAAGCAACCTACACTATATAGAGTTTCCACGTAATCGTGTGGATACCAAGTAAGACGTGGTTGTTGTCCTTTTCTTCCAAAGATAAGTCTGTAACAAAGTCTTTGTGTATCAGTTTTCTATTTAGTGAGGATCAGGATATTTTTGAAGTTGTTTACCGTGCCTTGGTCTGTGACTTCCATAGCATCTAAAAATAGGCTTTTTCATTTACTGCACCAATTTTTTTCATTCCAACATATTATGTGCATTTCTCCCACTGACAGCTTTACTTTTATTCTGCAGCAAGGCAAGTAAAGATGCCTAGATAAGATGTACATATCTTGCAATTACCACACACATTCTAGGGTGTGAGGAGCCAATCTGCTGTTCTTTTTATTGGAGTTCTATTTTAAAATATACTTTGGGACAAAGTAAAAAAGAGTATCTATATATTTTCTCATCAAACTCTTCTTCACCACTGCTGTTATGGTTTTTTGGGGGCTAAATGTTTTTTTTTTACAAATGTATTAACTCTGGTCCCATATGTTTACTTTTTTATTTTCTGAAGCATTTATACATTGCTTTTCCTGCTCCCAAAGAAACATCCATAACAAAAACAAGTATTACAAGCCTTTACAAAAAAAAGGCTTACAAAAGAAACCCCCTGACTTAACCATGGAGAGCATTTGTGGATGTTTTCATCCCGTCTGTAACAAATATACTCACCCTATCTGTGACCTGTGGATTCTGCATCAGCATTACTTCTGTCTTTTCTGAACTCAGCCATACATTGTATTAGTTCATCAAAATAACCAGAGCCTCCAGATACTGGTTTAGGAGAGAAACAGCATGTCTTGGATGCTTAATTAATGAAGTGTCAATGACATGACCCCATAGCTCTGGATAATGTTTCTATGATGCCCTGTTCTACTTCCCTCCTTCAGAGGCAAGATTTTCCCTCTGTTTCTCTTTGCCTTTCTGACTGAGCAGCCCTAGTGGTCTGTTTTCATCTTTCCAGAAGAACTTTGGCTGCCTCATCCTGCCTCAGTATGATACTTTACTGGTGGCTCAGCCCAGGAACCTGAGGAAAGGGTCAGAATTGCCCTTTAACTTAAACCACTGAAAATGATGCTTGAGATGTTCTGAAATTCAAAATTAACAAAATATTTTATTCAACATAGAGGGGGAAAGTCTGGGGAAATCAGAGGTTGAAATTTCTGAGTTAAAACCAGTACACACAGATACTTTAGTTCTTACGTTTCAGGCTAATGAGACTTTCTTAAGCTATTCACAATTACTTATATCTTTATGTTGGGAGGCTTTTGTTTTAGTGTTTCCCCAAGCACTCCAGTATACTTTCTTTGAGTATTCTCTGACTCTTTTGGTTTCCAGAAGGCTGGTACACTTTTTCCATTACCCAAACCCCTTCTATTGAAACACCAGTACTTAACTTGAGTTTTTAACTGACTCTTAAGGTTTCTAAGGCAGTTTCTAACCACACCAGGGATCTCTGCAGTCTCCAGAGCAAACTCCCAGTTTGACTCAGCAGGGAAATTCTTCTCTCTCTAGAAGATCTATCCCCTTTCCTAGCCCAAATGGGAGTCTTCGCCTACCTTCCAAACTTCCTTGTCAACTTTCCCCCAGTTCTCTTGTCTGTGTTAAACTGCACTCAGTGAGGGCTGAATTTCGAAACTGTCAGTACTCAACTCTTCTCAGCTAGGGCTGAAATCAGACTGAATTTGCAGCATCCAGTTCAGAAGTCTTTCTCTGTTCAGCTGATGCTAACCAGTCAGATCTCTTGGAACAGCCTGTCACTCAAGGCTCTCTGGCTCTGTGAAGAATTAATCCTTCACAGTCCTTTACCTGTTAGTACTGCACTTCTAAGCTTTTAAAAATGTAGTCCATCACAGTTTCATAATGGCTTCATGTAGGTTTTGAACAGCATCAATGATACTTTCAATTTGTGTTGAACTTATTTCCATCGGTCTGAGAAGCAGTATCTCTAAACAGATAGACAAGAGTGAAACCACTGGAGAGTCAACTGTAGCCAATTGTTCAAGCCATTCCAAAAAAATGGCATTGTTTACTATATGGAAATTTACCAAGAGATCCAGCGATAGCAACAGGGTAGCATACCCTCATCCTTTAGATGTAGTTCAATAATCAGGGCTACTCTGGCAGTTTCCATCATAACCACAATGGAAACTCCATTGAAAAATGCTGAGGAAAAATGTTTTCATTCAGAAATATCTGGAAGCTCTCAGCTATCACATGCTCAATTGACTTCTCCAGAAAGCGAGGATTGGATGCCAGTCTAAGACTGGTTGTGTCATCTTTATAATTATGAGTTTTCTCAGAAGGTGAAACAGTCTGGCTTATGGGGTACTGCAGGGACCCATTTTCTCTCTCATTGTGTTAACATCTACATGAAACCACTTGGATAGCTCAACTGGAGATTTGGATAACAGTATTGTTACTATGCTGGTGACACGCCACTACCTTTCCTTTCAGTTGACCTCTTAAACTGGTGTTTGGCAGCAGCAAAGACCTGGAGGTGGCCAAATAAATTGAATCTTAGTCCAGAAAGGATGATTCTAGAAACCAGTTAATGACCACCTTCCCTTCAAGCCAGTAGAAGAGGCTCCTTTTGTTTTGTTTTTGGTATTCCCTGAAACCTGCTGCCCTAGGCAATCACCTAGGTCTCCCTAGTGGTAGGGCTGGCCCTGCCCTGTAGTTTCATTAAGCCCAGAGACTGGCCCTGCCCTGTAGTAGTTTTGTTAAACTCAGAGGCTCTAATGTGAAGCCCCCCCCCAAAAAAAAACATTAAAAGTTTATGGGGAAAAGCAATCCCCTGCCCCATTATTTTATTCCCCCCCTCTCCAAAGCCTTTCCCCCTCATTTTTCTGAAGGCCAAATTGGAAGTTTGGGGGAATACTGAAGTAAACTCCTACGAAATATATTTTTTTACCTTATAGAATGAGTGAAATGTTTTTAAAGACAAAGTGGGCATGCTATAGACAAATACCTCTCTTAAATCCAACATGCATTTCTACACCTACGATACATAATCTTCAATGAGGGGATCATGCAAGGCTCTCATTGCATTACAATTTTTGCATACCTTCTGTCGTCCTTTTGACCTGACTCATGGTTGACCTTGTGGTTGACCTTTTAACCTTTCTCTTAAACCAGGGTGGCATATATGCCCACAGACTGGGTTAAAATTACCTTATTGCCCTATGGTACCATAGAGTTTTGGGGTGATTGCCAGAGTGTTGCCCTGGCAACGCCCCCAACGTGGTGACATCACTTCCTGGTGACGTCACCAGGCATGCGCACTTTGCATGCACTTGCTGGAGGGGAAAAAAAGATCAGAAGGAGATGGGGCAGAAACTGCAACAAGCCTCAGAGGAAAACTCTGAAACTTTTATTGAGGACTGAAGTGTCTGTAACCAGATAGCAAAGATTAAGGACCATGTGCTAAAATAGCATATGGTGCATCAGCTTGAAGTTTTCTCTCAGGTTTTGAGTATATTTGCAATTTTGCTTGTACAAAACTAAGGTATTTATAGCGTTTAAATGCCTTAAATATGTCAAATATTGCAATTGTGTATGCTAAGTAAGTTACAGTGCCTTGAGTCCAGTGAGATACATTGGAATAGAAATATTTTAAACAACAGCTGGAGAAACAAGCCTCTTTTTATAGCACTGATGAATATATTGCTTCCATGCATATATTGCATTTGGCTGTGAAGCAATGAAGCTGATTATCTGATTTATCCATCAAGGGTCAGGTATTCAGCCTGTGATAAGCGTTAACTGTTCTTGAATGTGTCGGGAAACTGCTTTTACCAACATGACATCAATTAGATGATTATTTTGTTCTGTGCCTTCTGTAAAATGCACTGAATTTGCTGGTTGCTGTGACCCTTAAAATGGATGCTGAATAGAATATATAACATAAACATCTCAGAAGAATATCCACAGCTGAAAGCTGTTGAGCAATATGTAAGGTTGTCTAGTATTGCTAAGTAGATATACGATAAAAGTATGTTACTGTAATTGCTACATAATTTCAGGGTCATTTTGAATATGTTTTAGTGGCAGTTAGGAATACAGACTATAGCGAGGCTTACATAGAAGTATCTGATCTATGCAAATACATCAGATAACAAGAAATCAATATTAACATTCCAGAGACATGGCACTAATCTAAGTAGATTAGTCTGTATGTTTTTTACAGCAGCTTTGGTAAAGTAAGGATAATCTCTATTTCAGTAACAGAAAAGGTGAAACCTGAACAAGAAAAAATTGAAAAGAAGCTTCCTCCAAAAGGTATTTTCCCTTTATTAATTTCACTTTTTCAAGCAATCATTTTGAATAGGTAACTTTCTGTCCCACCTCCCAATCCAAAGGTTGGTCATTTAAATCTGATCCCTCTTGATGAGATGTGTCCTCCAGTTCTTATACAGCAGGAATAACTCAGGCCTAATAATAGGGCTGCCAAGTCAGCCCGGGGGGCGGGGGATCCCCCACTACAGGGGTTCCCGATCCAGCAGCCAACATTCGGCTGGCGGGGGGAACCCCACCCCTGAACTTTCCCCAGCGTAATGATGTCACCCAGAAGTGACGTCACCATGTTGGGGGCGTTGCCAGGGCAACACTCTGGCAATCACCCCAAAACTCTATGGTACCATAGAGTTTTGGGGCGATTGCCAGAGCGTTGCCCTGGCAACACCCCCAACGTGGTGACATCACTTCCTGGTGACGTCACCAGGCGCGCGCACTTTGCATGCACGTCAGAGGAGCTCCCGGGCCAAGGAGGACTCCCCCCCCGCCATTAGGTAAGTAGGACTTGGCAACCCTACCTAATAACCATAAGAAAGGCCATTCAACTAAGGAACAAAGTTTTGTTTCAGTATGCAGTGAAATATGAACAATTTCAGAATTCTTTGTCAAGGTTAGAAGAACATGAGGCCTAATCACTTGGGAGAGCTAATGACAAAATTTGCCAGTGAGCTCCAAAGAATAAAATTAATCATTACAGATGATATTGTTTTGGGGGGTGCTATAAAGATATCCTGGTCTGATTTCCTCAGATGCTGTGAGATACTGATGCTTCTTTTAACCTTCTAGATATGCTAAAAGTAATTTATTCTCAATTGTACACTTTAAAATATGAATAACATTTTTGCAACACAATAGCAGAATTGTAATATCTCTTTGATTTTGAGCAGCATCATTAGCGCTATCATTATTGATGAGTGGTGGAAGAAGGTAGAAGCAGTTAGTCTCTAAGTGCTGATGAATATAGAATGAGAATTGTTGCGTGCAGACACAAGGAAATCTGCAGTGTAGGTGACATCCAATAAAACTGTACATGTCCATTGTGTGTTGAGAACGGAGGCAACTTCTTGATTCCCTGCCCTGGGTTGAAGACAGATACCCACTCTTCTTACAAATCATACAAATCAAGTAAAATCCAGAGCAACAAGGAACGGCAACTTGTATCTTCTGCATATAGACAATCAGACCTGGTGATAATGAGATTGCAGTCCTAGGGTCAGGGGAGGGAGCAAGTGCCAAAAGGGGAACAAAAGAAATGCAGAACATGACTGGAGAAAAAAATAGGCCATAGTTTTATTGAACACAACCACAGAAGCATTGGCACAGCATAAGGCATGGATCCAGCATTGGATGACCCACCTGTCAGCCTATGGCACCAACCATCCCCAAGCTCACCAGCTGGGTACGCAACATGGCATGGCAGGTTCTGGAGTTTCACATGGGCACAAGTCACCCTCACCATCTGAGGGTGAGGGCTGGCCAACAGCCCCCAAGCTGGACAGATTCTTGAATGGCCTCACCAACAAGACCCATTATGGGTCCCTCTAAATTGGATTCGGCCTGATGTCCAAACCACCTACCACTGCTGTGACAAAGCATGCAAGCAAGAAACCCAATTTTTAAGACAGAACAATGAAACACAAGGGTCAGTGGAAGGTGGGCAGGGAAGCTGGAGGCAACTGATATCAGGCCCTGACAGCAGAGTCAGCTATATAGGGGAGGGACAGACTAGTGAAGCCCCCATCTTCTGCCCCTCCCCAGCCAGCCCAGGCAAATGATTGGCTGGCCTGGGCTGCAGCTGGGGCCTTCCTCTGAGGCTCCCTACTATTTCTGTGAAGGGGAATACTTCTGTGAAGTATTTCTGAGGGAAGGAAGGGGAATCCCTTCTCTTTTGTTCACTCCCTGGCCCCAAGGCTGCAAAACCAGATATGCATGTGTCTAGTTTAGTACACCATGAAAAAATGATAATACTATGTCAGGCAGGACAAAGCTACAGGATTCCATCAAATATTACTGGAATATACTGAAAAAACAAATGAGTGAAATATTTTCTTTTTTTTCTGGTTCCATTGTAGAGTATAAAAAGGAAATGTGCATATTTCTCCTGCATCTTTTTTCACAGAGAGATATATGAGTTCCCCTTTTTGTGATTTGTCCCAGAAGTACAACTCATGCTTCCTTTTTTTGTATTGGTTAAATATTATCCTAAGGCAGATTAAAAATAATAAAAATATCTTTCAGAGTAGTGAAATCATATCCCGACAAAACTTCCTTTTCTCTTAGCACTCCTCTGTGATTCTAGTTTTCTTCCTTGAAGAAAAACTATTGAAAATGTAAGATATCTAAGATGGGCACAATATTCCAGACAAGGGCTAGGTTCCAAACGCCTCTCCTGCAAAACAATTTCAGTATGATTAAGGGGGCTTTACATCTGTTTGTTTTTCAAACTGCAGACTCTCTCAGTTTATTTTGAAACTGAGGAAGAGTATTGAAAGCAGTTTCTGATTTGACATTAGAGTCAGGGTTGAAAGGAAAACATGGAAAACATTCCACCTGCCTACTACGTGCATGACCCTCCAACTATATGGGGGGAAACTCAAAAATACAATACTTCATCACTCTGGGGAACTGGCCTTCCAAGGAATTAATTCATTTCCTACCTTTTCAGTTGTATCACATAACGGACTCAAAAGAACCGTTCAAACTCATGGCAGTTCCTGTATAAGAAACTTGGCTTCTGTTCCTTTCCTTAGACTGCAAGGGTGTTCCGGGCATGGACTACATAAGTTAGAGGCTCAACTTTTTGTTGATATACATATGGCCTCGTCCACACTGTCACTTTTGTCGCTCATTTCTCCCTATTGCTTCAGGTTCCCCCACCCCCCATATGTTTTGTTCTCTCTAGTTGTCCCAGAGGGAGCAAAACACATGTGGAAAAGGGGGAGGAACCCAAAGCAATAGGGAGAAATGAGCTGCAAAAGTGACAGTGTGGGCGGGGCCATAGTGTCCTTTATGTACCGAACTGGATAAATAGTAACTTGATTAAGCATAAGTGAGTTAAACATATTGTGAGACTTTTAAACTCAAGCCTCACTTTCTGGAAATCGGATTTATATTTTAACTGGTGTTGAGGGGGCAAGGCAGATGCTTATTTTTCTTCCATAAAAACTGCACTGAAGGTTTTATTGTTCCACAGTTTTAATAATTTGCATTTTAATTATTTTTTTTTGGTTTTTATGTTAACATTTTAAAATTTGGTAGTCAAACCAGGAGCCTCTGTAGGCACAAATGAAAATGGTATAACATAAATAAGCCATTATCTTGACTGTTTTCAAATACCATACAGACAAGAAAAGCGTCAGAGTCGAAGAGAAGGCTAAAAAGGATGTGAAAGAAAGGACGCCAGAACCCAAAGCTTCTGAAAGAGTGAGACATAAGGAAGCGAAAGCAGAGAAAATGACAGCACCACCAAAAGCCAAAGCAAAGGAGGAGACAGCGCTGATGCTGCAAGAAAAGTCAGAAAAGAAAGGTAACCAATCCCAGGAGACAGCATCAGAGGATCTTTGAAGTGCAGGGGGAAAGAAACCCAGGCCAATGAAGCTAATCTTGATTCAGACAGAAAACAAATATTCAGCCCTACCTATGGGCATGAAAATAATGGTTGAATTAAATCCCTATCACATTTCAGGTCATTAAATGAAGATGTGGCACAAATGAAAAGCCTGTTGTTTTTGTCTAATGGCTAATGATTCGTTTTGCAAGCCAGCTGATTAATTTCGCAGTGTTTCTTTAAGGAACCAGTTTGGTGATTGAGGATTTCCCATTACAAGAGTGAAGGGGTAAAAAAAGATGCAAGTTAACAGCATATATCGATCTGTCTGTATAATGTCTCACGTTAGTCTGAGTTTCTGCTTGCACTTCCTGAACTGATTTGCCAGTATGGGAAGCAGAGATACCATCAGAAAATGGAGAGGGAAGAAACATCAGCAGGTGGTAAAATGGGAATTAGTAACATTTCGGCTGAGAAAGTGAGACCCCCTCCGTCAAATGTCTTTCAATCCCTGTGAATTACAATGGAGGAAGACAGCATGGCTCTTTGAATGCTTTGTGACATCAACAGCGAATAAGCCAATCCCCTTTTCTGCTCCATCTGCTCCTGTATGTGATAAATAACTTCTCTATGACTGACACAGCTTTGAAAATTTCACACTAACCCCTCAGTCAGGGCTGCCGGTTCCATTTGAGGCAGGTTTCTTTAGTGAAAATCTTTTATCTATGCAGCTAGGCATTTGGGTCCTGCTGTGAGTTACAAGTGGTTACAATTTCAGTGTCAGGATGGATTGAGGAATAATTGCTCAACCCCAGAAATGTAGGGTCCTATAATCCTGAGTTGCCCTTTGCCAGGAAATTTATCATTGTGGTTATGTGAGAAAACACAACAGGGAACCTTGTGACTGGAACCAGCACACTGCACATCAAAATTACTTTAATTCTTGTTTCTTCTGGCCTTAAAGACTGCATAAATTATCAAGAAGAGTTAGGGACTGGTACTTGTGGGACAACCTCCCCCCCCCCTCTTTTCAGTTTCAAGTTACAGCATAAGCATTTATTTCTGTAAGATACATCTGCTTAAAATGAATCTTTAGTCATGGAGTGTTAGGAAATAATGGCAGTATTATATATTTATTTTAAAAAACCTTTCTACCCAGTCATTTTATTTATATGTGTTATACCGATTCACTCAGGGTGGAGGACATGTTGAAACTCTTACTGCCTCGTAATACGTTTTTTTTCTTCAGAACTGTAGCATAATTTTATATTATAAATTGCTAAATCCCAAGGTTTAGTAACTTGGTTTGGGGTCATGATCCTTTCTTGCAAGGGTACAGAACTAGAATACAGAGGGATTAACATAGATTTCCAAGGGATTCAGTTGCCACCTTCCTGCCCTTAGTGTGAGCTCTGAGCTTGGGTAACTTGCTTGGGCAAGAGAGGGGGCAGAATGAAGAAATGACCAGCTGTTCCTGTGGTGGGCATACACTGAGGTGTAGGGGTGTGGAAACAATTATCTTTCAGGGGTCAAAGACAGCAGATGGCCTCTCTGGGAACAACATACCATGCTCACTCTCAGGATTCAGTTTCAGATTTAATCTAAACTTTTTTTTAGCTGAACAAAGAGAATTCGATGGAGTCAAATTATTGCTGGCATTAATATTTTTTTTCTACATCTGTTTTACTGTCAATAAATTTTATGCAGGCCATTTTAATCTTGGAATGTATAATGGGAAATCAATGGGAATTTTTTCAGTAACTTCAGTAGCATTTAGATTGTCTAAATATTAGACTCTGGCCCCCATCACACACAGAGTTAGCCGTGTGATAGGCACGAATGCCATGTGGATTTTAAGGGCGCGGTCACACCAGAACATCTGGCAAGCATCTCACACTCATCGGCAACCCGTTTCTCTCCACCAAAGAAGCGGAGTTAAAAGATACTAGGGAAAGTCCAGTATCAGACAGGTTTACTACGGGCCACAGACGGACTTTCCCCGTGTGATCGCTCCAGCACACACTCATGGCATCGGGGATAGTCTGATCAGGCTATTCCGATGCCATGCCTTTCCCTCCCTTCTCAGTATGCGCATCATTGCATACTGCCATAGGAAGCCCTCAGGGTGGAGATGCAATTCATTGATCCCCTGTTTAAGTGTGTCAGGAAAAAAACAGCAACCCCCCCCCCCCCCCCGACTCACCTACGATTGTGTCTGATCATGCAGTGGCGGGCTGTGCCCACAGCTTCACAGAACTGTGTGATCACGCAACTGTGGGTCAAATTACCCCGGAGCAAATAGCCTCCCCCCCAGATTATCTCACTCATGTGACCGGGACCATTGACTAGTTGCTAGTAGATATGCTGTGTGGAGAATATCTCTGGTGAAAGTGCCACGAAATGAATGGGAGCTTTTATACAGTACCAGTGGAATATTTATTTCTGGAAACTAGGCTTAACAAATTGAGTGGTTACGTTACACAAGCTTCATTTCAATGCAGCTTGAAAAGGAATTCAAATGCATGTCCCATATTAACTCAAAGAGATTGTGTAATACTTGTCCTTACTACAAAACATTTTTGAAAATTGTATAGACATGGGAAACATCTCTGAAACTGTGTGTTTTTAATTAAGAAATGAACAATCCTAAACATGAATGTATAATGCAAAGTGATGCTTCTGTGGAGAACAAAGTTTGAATCCAGTGGCACTAAGTCCAACAAAATTTTAATCAAAGTATAAGCTTTCGTGTGCAAACACACTTCTTCAGATAAAGGTTTGAATAAACTTTTGTTGTCCTTAAAGGTGCCACTGCACTCAGACTTTGTTCTGCTTTGTTCAGACCAACATGGCTACTCACCTGAATTTAGCTTCTGTGGATAGTTTGCTCTAACAGAAAACTACTGATGTAAAATAATCCTTACAAATCAAGAATGTCATGCTAGCCTGTCAGATTATATTTCCGATGCAGATATTGTCATTCCGCTGGTGTGGACATGTATTTCAGGCTGACATTGTGACAAATTCTGTTGTAACTTCTGTCATTAACAATGTACTCTAGCACATAGTGGACACAGGAAAAAATCAGATGCCTTATTTGCATACACTTGAGAGTACTGGTCAGGAAAAAATGAATGCGGTTGGGTGTGCAACATCTCTTACAGGATCGGAGTATTGTGCTGAAACAATAGTGCTGAAACAGACAAGCTTTCTCAAAGCCTTACCAGGAGCCAGAAAAGGCCCTTCACTGTAGATATGAAATTGGTATTTGAGTTTGATCCTCTCTTCTTTATAGTGAAGGGACTTGTCAGTAATGCAGGGATGAAGGGAAACTTGTCAGTTTCACTGCTGCTGTTTGCAGTCTATGAGCAGGGTAGAAACAATGTGCTGTACAGCCAGTACTGTAAATGTTAATACCTGTATGGCCATCAGTGGTATTTGCTCGTGTAAAATGGTAACATGCATCTGATGGATTCACTGTTGTTAGGTACATTTGTTTATGCAGCTGCTCTTTTGGCATCTGGGAAAATATTGCCTGCATATAAGATTTCTGGAAATGCAAGGGTATCTGAGACACTCAGCAGGCTTTCTGTGAATAAACATGAACATAGGGCAGAGACATGGGAAACTGAGTTAGGTTCATTTTACACACACTCATTTTCCAGAGGACATTCTTTTCAACTGAATTGGGATAGAAGACATCGTTCTTGATAGAATATGCCCGTGGAACTATTATTGCCCTGGAAGATGAGCTGGTCCTAAATTCTTCAATGAAAGCCCAGGATTCTCTATCTCTTGAGTGCAGCTGCACGGTTATTTAGCAACAGCTGCAGATAAATTAAAAACAGAGGTTTCATTGAATTAAATAAGGAAAATGAATTAGAGAGTCAGTAACATATCACTTCTGTTATGTGAATTTAGCAAGCCGTTAATTTTGTATTGCCTCTAAATTTTTAATTTTCAGTGGTCTGCATAACTTTATTTAGAATGTACATAATTAGATCACATATTCTGCCCAAAGGAAAACTGCTAGCTCTAGAAGTGAATAAAACCATATAAAACTATGATGTAATGGCCAGTGGCAAACCCTGCTGACTGTCAAGTTTTGTCATTGTTGATTCCAAAACTGCCATCTATCACTACTAGATAAATTAATTGCTTGGTTTTAGAAACTCAAAGTTAGTATATGAAGGTAGCTACCACACTGATGTGAGGGAAAAATTCATCTGGAGACACCAGTGTAGGCAGGCTTGTTGGCTGACTTTCTGAATGATCAGTCAAGTTCTTTGCCATTTGATCTCGGGGTTTAAGAGTCCCTTTGAACATTTCCATTTCACTTTGGAAGATGAACTTTGTTGCACTTTATAAAATAGAAATAGCCATGTAAATGTCTGATCTTGGTCTCAGTGAATATGTTCTGAATTGAAAACAATGTTCTCAAATATGTATCAAGCCAATAACCACATTTAACCCTCAATAATGTGGCATTTAACACACAGTCAGAAATACATAAATCCCCAAATATGCATTTGAGCATATAAAACTGTAACATCGAGTCTTCAGAATGTCACAGTCCAGTTCATAATCTGAGCTGATACCGGCACAAGCATTTGCTTGGCCTCCTCCACTGGCTTATATATCCATGCATAGCTATTTCACAGAAGTGATTACTGGTAGCACTTCCAGAAGAAGTGAGAGTTTTAAAGCCATGAGTATGTAGTACCATCAGAATGGGACAAGAGAGAAGATAAATGGCCTAATAGAAAGGCTGCTAAATGTTATAAACCCGGCTGCTCTTTGATCTGAAGCCTATCCTAACAGTTATTTGTAATTAGACATCTCTGGCCATCGGGGATCCTTACATCATTCAGTAAATTACTATGTCCTTAAAAAAGAAACATGAAAACAAAATTCAGTTTTGTTATTGATTGCTTTAAGCAATATATGAAATGCTAAGCTGTTACGCAAGTGTAAAAAGATCTCTAACCATGTCTTATTACTCTTTTTTCCTTTCTGTTCCGCTAGATCAATATGCATTCTGTCGCTATATGATTGACATGTTTTCACACGGGGATTTTTATACAGGTATTCGAACTGAACTCTATCATTGAACTTTTGGTTTCTCTGAGAGCTTCTGCTTTGTTATGCTCTTGGAATGTGTGTGCTCTTTTCATTTGTTAAAACTTGGAAGAGTGTGCAAACAGACTTTAAATAAAGCATATCAACTAATGGCTGTACCATTAAAGCTTCTAATACTCTTTTCTGTAATTGCATGCCTGAAATATAACAGAATATAAAGATGGTAATACAAAAAAACAGCAGAAACCAATGGAAAGAATAGAACAATCTTTATAACAATTAGTTGCTATTGGAGTTACACGTATACCAAACCCCAAGGATTTGCATGTGTTTATGTCATAGAGAAGATGAAATATATACTTAAAAATAGAGAGGTCCTTCACCATTACCATCTTTAAAAAATGTAAGGAAATAAAAAAGACCATTAGATTTAAATGCATTCACTTTAGCTATGCAGCTAGTAAAAGTTTCATACAAGTACATCTTTGCATGGTTAAGAATCAGCCCTTTATTATGTACCTCTCTTGGTATAATATATAAGAAGCTGCAGTGACAAACAGGAATAAATTATTGGGAATTTCCCCAAATCTCCCCCTCCAGAATACAATGTGCTGTTAGGGGCTTAGTATGTCAGTTTCCCTCTCCTTGTTTTAACAGACTTTCTCTCAAAATTCTAAGAGCTTCTCATCAAACCACTGTGGAGAGACCTGTTTTATCTATGGATAGGGTTGCCAGGTCCCCTCGTCGCTCTAGTGGGGAGATTTGGGGGGCATTCCAGAGGTGAGTAGGGATGCCCCCAAGCCCTGCCCCAAGAGTTACCACCTGCCCGGCCTCCCCACTCCCTCCCCTTCTGCCCAATTTAAAGGATGTCAGCTGATTGGCGGGGACCATGTGGCCCACCAACCATCTGGAAGGCCCTTTAAATCTAGCAGGCGGGAGGAAGAGGGGCAATCGTAGGCTGCACACTTGGCTCACAAAAAGACCTTTAGAGGGTCTTTTTGTGAGCAGAGTGGAGGTCATGGTGTGCAGGGCTGATTTTCCCCACATGGTTCCTGTCAATCAGCTGAAGCCCCTTAAATTGGGCAAGAGGGGAGGGAGGGGGTAGCTTTTGGGGGTGGGGCTTGGGGCAGGGCTTCCCCCACCAGCCAGCTGGCTGGGAGTGCATTGAAGCCCCCAGAAGCAGGGGAACTCCCACCGGGACCTGGGGCCTGGCAACCCTACCTATGGAACCCCTCAGATAGTCCAAATAGATCATTGTCTCTGTGTAGGATACCTTTCCCTGGTTCAAGATAGGTAGAAAACCATGAAGTTTCCTATTAGAAAGAATGATGTATGTACAAAGGTCGGGGTTAATTTGTGAACCTTTTTGGTTATGTTGTTGGCTTTGTCTGCTGGAGCTAGCAGTACAGATTAAGCTTTAGGATGATTTCCCTCAAACTGTAGTGGAAGTGAAATCCTTGGCTTTTAGAAACTTCCATTCATGTTGACTTTCTCCACAATTACAGTATTTTTAACACACACACACAAAATATATGTTAATTAAAGAATTGTTTACTTGTGATGACATTTTCTGTGATGACATGTCCTGGACCCACTGGTGGACCTCCTGATGGCACCTGGGGTTTTTTGGCCACTGTGTGACAGATTGTTGGACTGAATGGGCCATTGGCCTGATCCAACATTGGCTTCTCTTATGTTCTTTTGTTCTTATGAATAGGGAGGAAACATGACATCTTATTGCACATGTGAAAGATGAGAGAATTTTTAGATAAAAGTCCAGTTTATATGATTTTGATGATTTTAGTATGACTACTGAAAAATACCTGTTCGCCATGAGTTGGATCCAAAGGTTCTTTTCTTCCACCGTAAAGCTTATGATAGCAGACTGGCACTTCTATTAGCAGAGGAGGATTATTGCCAATTCATAATGCCACTGGAGTCCCCTCCCTTATTTGCTAGGATGCTTGACCTCCAGGAATAGAATTGGAAGGGACGTTCAGTGGACTACAGGGGAAAGGAGGAGGTGGTGAGCTTCGTCCCAATTGTAATACTTTGGCTCCAACCCCATATATTTTCTATAAAGATGTAATCTATTACCAAGGACATTTTATAAACTAACTTAGAGATGCATGAAATTTGATTACCTCTCAAAATGTATGATAAATGTGATGCTGTAAGGTCACCTTCATGCTTGAGTGGAGACAGATGGAGCATAATGGCAGGGTCTCAGTTAATTACTCTCAACATTCCACGATGAAGGATACATCTGCCCATCATTCTCCAATTTTGACATATTTATTTCCTGAACTATGTCCCCCCACCCCCGGAATTAAACCCAAACAAAGGGTAACCATATAAACTAAGCTTGTTATTCCAGTTTGGTCCTTGAATCTGTTAAACATCTTCTCACACTCTACCTATATGTATGGACTGGTAACTTCCATTTCATTGTAACTGAAGAAGTGTGCATGCACACGAAAACTTACAACTTTAATAAAACTCTGTTGGTCTTAAATGTGCCACTGGACTCAAACTTCGTTCTGCTGCTTCAGACCAACATGGCTACCCACCTGGATAAATGTGATGGTTAGCTTTAAAATATACATTTATTCATAATCCCAGAGTAGCATAGGTTACCTGTCACACTGTTCTAATGGGACTCAAGCTTTGTCTACTTTTTATGGACTAGGTAAAATCTTCAACTTCAGATGTCTGGCTGGTCTACAACCACACACTGTTTCTTCCAGTTTGCTAACTTTTTCTTTCTCAGCACATTGTAAGAAATGTGTTCTGAATTCTGCAACTTTAACTGACCAAGGGTGTGTTCAGACAGCTCTTTTGAGCCATGCCAGGCACAAGTGCCTAGTGGATTTAAAGTGCACGTCCAGACCTCAACATCTGGGAATCGTGCCACTTTCGTTAATAGCCCATGGATCCCCATCGGGGATCCGTACCTAAAAGATACTAGTTAAAGTCCAGTCTAAACCCGGCCGATGGGCCAATGCCGGACTTTCCACCATCAGGTCTTACCTCCAGCGTGCAATCAGTCCATAGGGATGGTCTTCAGACCATCCCAAACGGCCGCCGTTTTAAAAAACTCTTAGTGATGCGCTCATAATTGCTTAAACAAGCGACGTCCTCAGAGCCCTGCTCAAGTGATCCAAACAATGTTATGTTTCTGATGGTCCCCTGAACTTTGTCAACTTTATTAAGTGAAATGGTACTTAGGGGAAGGTACTGCTGGCCATGTTTTTACCATTTTTAGTATGTGCATGCATGGAGAAACAAGTATATGGTGAGGCGCCTATGCACATGCGCAGACAGGATTTTTTTTTTAAAGCCAACCACACAGCTTTTCACAGTGGATGCCATCTAGACAATCCACCGTGGGAGTCACGTGTGGTGAAGTGCTTCACAGGCGGACTGTCTGGTCATGCAACACTGGATCAAAAAGATCTAGCTCAAATTACAGCCGGGCCAATGGTGGGATTAGCTGCCCATCTGAACACACTCCAAGAGAACAAATATATTCCTTTTGTGTAATCACCTGCAATGGGTATTTAAACTAAAACAGATTTTATATCATTTCCCTTAAACGCTGTATGAAAGTACAATTCAGTTATCTAACAAAACTTACTAATATATTAACAGAACGTGTCAAATGTATATAAGATATATGGGGAGGAAAGCCAAATCCAGAAAGACTACTGTAAACTAAGCCTAAACAGAACCCACACTTTGGAATTACAAGATCAGGCTCCAATGGGTGGCAGTGTGATTCTTCATATATTTTGAAGAAAGTTGTAAGCAAACAAAGAACTTACAAAAGGAAAAATGTGTTTTAATAATTTCTTTGAATAGATCAAAAAATTCTATGATCTCACACAGAGACTGCTTTTGTGCTCACACACACATATGAGCCAGTTTGGTGTAGTGGTTAAGTGCGCAGACGCTAATCTGGGAGAACCGGGTTTGATTCCCCACTCCTCCATTTGCACCTGGCTGGATGACCTTGGGCAAGCCATAGTTCTGGACAAGCTGTTCTCTCAAGGACAATTGTCTCAGAGCTCTCTCAGCCCCACCTACCTCACAGGGTGTCTGTTGTGGGGAGGGGAAGGGAAAGGAGTTTGTAAGCCTCTCTGAGACTCAAAGGGGATGGCGGGGTATAAATCCAATCTCTTCTTCTTCTTCTTCACATATACACAAACAGACACATATAGAGGTTGCCCAGAACTTTCTAGAATTCTACAAAGATGATAAGTGTTCCAACTTTAGTCCTCAGCAAATATAGGTCAAGCTAAAGTGACAATGGAGTTTGTGTCTGGAACTCTTGACTCGGTTTTTCGGGGTGGGGTGGAGGGAATCTAAAAAGCAATGTAGTGATATGGATCAGGGCCACGGTGTTGAGGGAAGAGGGTTAATTCTCTTCCCCATGCTTTCTTTGATAAAAATGATCTGCAGACTGATTTTAGTTTAGTTGGAGAAAAAAGTGCCCAGGCTAGCCTGATCTCATCAGATCTTGGAAACTAAGCAGGGACGGCCCTAGCTAGGATTTGGAAGACATCCAAGGAATACCCAGGGTTGTGATGTGGAGGCAGGCAATGGCAAACCACCTCTGAATGTCTCTTCCCTTAAAAACCCTATGAGGTCACCATAAGTCAGCTGTGACTTGACAGCATTTTGCACCACAAAGGAAAAGAAGCACACAAATCAAAAAATAAGTGTTGGGCACTTCATTTACAGAGATTCAAGGACAGACTGAATACAAGTCCTCTTTCCTCAGCCATGTCCTGCTTACTGTACCACTTCTTCACATCTTAAAACTAACTTTCAACTTCAAGAGGTCTCAGCTTGACTCCATACTGTACAGCAGGGTAGGGAAAGTGTTTATTTTGTCAGAGATGCAAAATCACTTTTAAGCATTTGTTGATCTTCTGAGACAACCAGCAAGAATAGTCTCCACTAACATCAATTAGACATGATATGGGATAGAAGAAGTATAATATCTTCAAAGTGGGGACAAACAGCTATGACTGTTTTATCATCATGAGATGCAACAGCAAATATCAGAAGTTGTGCAACAGAGATGCCCAAGGTACTCTAAATTCACTGGCAACATCTTCATGCTTTCATGAGTCCCCTCTTGTTATACGCTTTTCTCCTTTCTCATGCTCACCACGACGCTGCAGAAAACTGGATATCTAGAGCGCTCTTTGCATCTTGCCTGTCTCAGCTTTACCTTGACAGCTCTGGTCCATTGATCTGCTCTGACTGTCCAGTAAGAGCTGTGAGCTATCAGTAACACTAGACTTGCTTTGACAAACAAGGATCACATTTTCCATCATAAACATAATTCCTTTCATTCATGTGTGATGTGCAGAGGCACAAGATCTGTGCCAGAAGAAGGATGTCATTTTCAGTACAAGATAATTCTCCACACGAAGGCTGTATCAGTACAAGTGAAAATGTATTATTTCCAAGGTGAAATCATCTTGAGAAATTGTAGAACAAATTTAGAGTCCAGTGGCACCTTTAAGACGATAGTGCTACTGGACTCTAAATTTGTTCTACCACTTCAGACCAACGTGGCTGACCATTGAGAAACTGTATTATCATTCTGGTTATCTGCAAAATCCAAGCCTTGCAACTAGTATAATATCTTTCCTTAGCCAGATAGAAAGGTGGAATATCTTTTCACATCCACGAACTATTACTTTGTCACTGACAAAAATATTCTCTCTTGCCATTAAAGCAATTTATCTCTTTCTTGTGTATCAGGTCTGTGAGAGGGCTGCTACCGAAAGTAGTTTCCAAAGTAAGAAAGGTCTCAAAGACAGCAGCACCACTCTGGTGCAACCCACATTTCCTTCATGATACTGAGTTAGGGTAGTCCTAGGACCCAATCCAGCCTTACGTCTAAAGAAATCTCATCATTACACTTCAATGAAAACATGGTTGTATTGGTTAACCTCCTTGGCCCACACCCAACAACCATCACTCATTTGTTATCTTGAAAGCAACCTGCTCCTATCCACACCACTCTGAAAATCTAACCACCTGAGAAGAAGAGTATAGAAAGAACATCTCATCTATCAAAAGTAGACCACACAACCTGAAATCTCCTCTTCTCCCCTTTTATTTACACCTTCATTTCTCAAGAGTTCAGTCTTTGCCATTGTGTTGAGAGGAAGCCAGTGCTGGAGTTGAGTAAGGCACAACAGGAGCCCTTTCTGCCATCATTGTGAGATACCACATATCAGTAGAATGGAGCCTCAGGTGTGAAATGGTGCATAAATTTTTACTGTTTACTGGTGAAGAACTGTTTACATTCTATCTGGAAGGAAGGAAGGAAGCTTTGTACTTGGTATATCTCATGTGTGGGAATGGATAAAAGCAGCAAAGAAGAAAATAGGGTTGTTTATCTGTCACTGTTCTTTTGTTCCTAAGATCCAGATCCTTGGTTAAGGTGGAATAAGGTCATCCACATAATGTGACTTTGGTGTTGTATGACACCCCATGTCACCTTATACCAGGGTTCCTGCTAGACTGCCATCGCCAAACTGCTTAGAAAGCCATTTCTTGGTCCCTTCCACACGCACCTATTTGCCACGCTTGAGGGACACTTCATCGACGGATCAAACTGGTGCAATCACACCAGCACATCTGGGAAGCATCCTGAAACCGTCATCAAGCCGTTGCAAACCATTTTGATCCAGTGGGGAATCATAGTAAAAAGCTACTAGTGAAACTCCAGTATCAAATGGTTTGCTGTGGTGCACAGTTGGAGTTTCCCTGTGTGATTGCACCAGTACGGAAGTGTGGCGTCACGGATAGCGTGATCACATGCTATCCCGACGCGACACTATTTCCCCCCCTTCTCTGTGTGTGCATCATAAAAAGCCCTGGGGGGGGGGGGAAGCAAAGCATCGATTCCCCCTTCCCTCCTTGCAGTGATTCATTGATCCCCCGTTTAAGCACCTCGGAAACTCACCACAAAAAAAAACTCGCCCATGGTTGCGTCTGATCATGCAGTGGCAGTTTGCCCCGGCAGGTCCATGGAGCTGTGTGATCACGCAACTGCAGGGCAAGTTGCTCCAGAGCAAAAAAGCTTCGATTCCCCTCTGGATTATCTTGCTCGTGTGGAAGGGGCCCCCGTGTCCCTTTTATTATTCTTTCTCCAGATGCATGTTACTCCCGGCTGTTTGCTAAAGTTCTGTGTGGGGTGGCTTGTCTGTAGGAGCTGTGGCAGAGTTTGCATACTGAAGCTCTGGAGCTTCTCTTGAATCAACTGTCAAAATTGTCAAAACTGACTGACCCCATGAAGCCAAGGAGAGGGCCTTTTATAATCTCCTTGATCTAATGATGCAACGTTATCATATTCTCTCCATGTTTACCCAAGTTCTGTGTTTTGACGGTACACTTCTGGTGAAGTCTTCAAGCCTGGGGCAAACATTGGAACACCACTTCAGGGTATTCATAAGGAGAAGTATATTCTTTTGTTTGTCCTGAATCAATGTGTCTGCCCATCCGATTAATTAGGCGTCCACAAATTCAGGTATATTGGGGAAAATTCCAGTATATTGGGAAAAATCTCTCTGTGTCCACTTTCTCCACAACTTGCATGATTGTATAAATAACTGGCTCCAGTTCTTCAATCATTTTGATTCCCCTTTCTGCGCTTTTCCCCATCTGTTTTATCCTATGTGAGATTGGGAAATCAGTATTCAAAATGCAGCTGCAACCAATATTTTCAGTCACGCTCTAGTCTGTAACGGCTAGTGATTGTAAGTTATGATTTTTTGCTACAATGTGTCACTTTTATACTTACGTACTTTGAACCTCGTTTGTCACATTGTTACCCACTATTTGGAAAAATCTGCATGGAGCTCTTTATTATCTGCTTTAATTTCCACCATCCAGAATACTTTGATATCATCAACAATCGGCTGCATTACTTCTCATCCATTTTAATGGATAATTTATGAACAAATTAAACAGCACTGGACCTGTAACAGATCCCTGGGGGACTCCACTGTTTACTTCTCCCAGTTTTGAGATCTGCCCATTGGCTCACACCCTCTGTTGCCTGTGAATTTTATTTTATTTAAAACACTTTTAGGCCACCTTTCCACTAGCATATGGTCCCCAAAGCAGGGAGCAATAAAAAAATCAGAACAGGCTTAAACAGGCACACGTGAACACAAAAAAACAATTAAAAACAAACATATAGACACATGAACAAAAAGGATGATCAAGGAATGGATTTCTCCACAGTAGTAGCAGCAGTGCAGGGACCAATCTGAACTGGTACCACAATGCATGACATGAAGATGTCAAGGGAAAGAGAGAGAGCAAATGTTGTTAATTCATTTTGGAAGGGGGAAAAAACTCCCTCTCTTTGTATGTCCTTTTTTCACTTACAGGGCTAACTTATTTACTTACGTATGTGTACTTCAACTTGACAAAAGTACATTAGGAAGGGGTTAAACTCTCTCTTTGCCCTACACTGTGTCCCTATTCCTAATCAAGGCCCTACATTTCTCCATTTTCCTTTAAACATGCAGTGTCCAGTTTGACACTGAGCTCCATCTTGTCTTGGGATGGTGGTGCTGCCTAATGCCTGCAAAGCCAATAAACATGAATAGCTTGGGTATATTGGATCAATGTCACTTTAAACCCTCCTGATGTTCCTATTTTACGCAATAGTAGACCTGGATTGTAGTGGCTTATTTTTGAGCATGTGACAACAAAGGAAGCTAAGTTTGATATTTGCCACCATGTCTTAGCTGACTGAAAGTTTTTCCTGTGTGTTTTACTATTTAAAAAGAATTGTAGCCATTTTATTTCCAAAACAAAACAGGCAGTCTGTTCTTCTCCAAACAAGTTTCCTTGTTCCTCACAAGCTAGGGGTTCTTTATTAACTATATCTGTACCCTGTCCTCTCTCCTAAAGGCTCAAGGTGGTTTGCATGACATTATAATGTTATCCCATGTTATCCTCAGAGTAAGATTGAATGGGGACCACGGTGGAATAATAATATTAATTGGCTGCGAACAGACTCAAGTTCTGCCATGCCTCCGCGGCATGGCAGAACAAGGTGGGGGGAATTGCCCCTGCTGCACGGCGTTCGCACGCCGCCACAAGGAAGCCACCCGCAGTGTCCAGACTGCGGGTGGCTTCCGGTGGGGGTATGCGAACTCAGCGCGGCTCCCCCAGCTGGCACGCGTTCACCCACCAGAACCGGGTGGAACGCGTGCTGCAGCAGCCAGAACACCACTTTTAAGTGGTGCCCGGCTGCTGCGGAAGGAGTGCGGCGCCGGATGCGTTGCATCCAGGCCGCCTCCTCTGGGCAGCTGTGGCAGTCTGGACTGCCGCTCTGCCTCCGCTTTTAAAGCGGAGGCAGAGCGGGCCAGACTGCCAGTCTGTCCTCAGCCTATCAACACACCATGATAACCATCTATTGGTAAAGGTTGCTATATGAATATAACAAACTTAACAAAAAAAGAACACTGGAAATAAGTACATTCAGATAGTTTTCACATGAAAGCTGAAAAATCCCATTAACAATGTCCACTAGAAAGCAAATCAAACATATATAATAATATAATATAATAATAAGATAAATCCTCTGGATCCAATGCCTGATGACATAATTGTAATCATTAGAAGCCTTCCTGTTTGAAACTGGGAAGGCTGTTGCTGGATTAAAAGGGAGCCAGAGAATTATTGCCACATTGTATAATTATCTCAGCAGGCATCGGATGCAGAGGATTTAAGTATTATTATATGGTTCTTTGGGCTTCATGGAAGATGGAACCCATAAGCCGCTTCTCAAGCCACTTCTCAGCCGCTTCTCACAGCCATGTTCAGCTGCTTTTTGCAGCAGTCTTGTAGCCAACTGCTGCAACCATCAGGGATTCCATGTGAGCCTTCTTAAGGACAGTTCTTGCCTAGCACAAGACATTTACATAGGAGAATTGTATTATTTGCTTTCTAATGAACACTGTCAGTGGGATTTTTCAGCTTTTATGTGAAGTCTGTCTGAATGTACTTATTGTCAGTGTTCTGTATCTGTTAAGTTTCTGATATTCGTATAGCAACATTTACCAATAGATGGTGACTATTTGTTTTCACAGTGTGTTGATTCTTAATATTCTCAGAGTAAGGCCACATGATGGATTTTATGGCGAGCTGGGATTTATACCCAAATCTTCCTAGTCCAAAATCAAGATTCCATTGACTACAGCACACTGACTTTCCAACAATGTTGCTAAAGTTTTCATTTATGCATGTTTCTTGCCAATCACAAAAATGACAATTATTTGATGGTACGACATTTTGTCTTTTACTACTCTGATATCCAGCTGGGATCATTTCTCAGTGCATTTTTAAAAGTGTATGAAAGGGAAGATGTAATACAGAGTAATTTCAAGTACCCCCTAGGAAGAGCACAGAAAATTAAGATTTAATCATTGAATCGTTTAAGTCTAATCAGGTATTATTTATCATGAGCCATTCTTTTGGTAATTACAACTGCAAGCTCTGCAGTTGTTTCTTTATATTGTTATTTTTAAAAAAGAGTGTGGTTTGATGTATGTCAGCTCTTCATATTGGATCCAATCCACCAGGACACTCTACTGTGCATGCATATTGAAATGAATGAGAACACACACCTACTTTTAATTTTAATGGGCATTTCCCAGAGATTGTGACTTTTATCTACTCCTATAGTATTAATCTACTTTGATGCTGATATCAAAATACCCCTTTGGGGAGGGGCTGTAGCTCACTGGAAGAACATCTGCTTGGCTTGCAGAAGTTCCCAGGTTCAATTCCGAAGGTGATGTGAAAGACCTCAGCCTGAGACCCTGGAGAGCTGCTGCCAGTCTGAGTAGACTGATGGACCAAGGGTCTGATTCAGTATAAGGCAACCTTGGCCAAAGACAGACTCGGCTTCTGCTGTGCCTCCGCGGTGCAGCAGAATGGGGCGGGGGGAATTTCCCCCGCGGCACGGCGTCCGCACGCCGCCGGAAGGAAGCTGCCCGCAGCATTCAGACTGCGGGCAGCTTCCTGAAGTGGCGGGCGGACGCCGCGCGGCTGCCCCTGCCCCCACATGTTCACACCCACTCTGGCAGGTGGAACGCGCGCATGGGGCGCACTGCAGCAGCCGAGCACCACTTTAAAGTGGTGCTTGGCTGTTGCGGAAGGAGCGCGGCGCTGGACGGAACGCGTCTGGGCCGCCTCCTGGGGGCAGATGCGGCCGTCTGAACAGCCACTCTGCCTCTGCTTCTGAAGTGGAGGCAGAGCGGCCGAGATGGCCAATCTGTCTTCAGCCCTTATGTGTTCATTATTTATAATAATAATCCTAGTCCCATTCTTCAGAGTTTGCATAATCAGTCATCATCCATTTCTTCTGATACCATTCCTCATCTTAGCCAGATGGTAAATACTTTTTGCTTAAGCATTCTTCACCATTTCAAAATGAGAATGTATCATTAACTAAATTCCCGCATTCATAGTAAATGAATATCTAGAGAAAGACAGTATCTCCCACTCCATGTGTGGAAGTTTCAGTTTTCCCACAGTACAGAGGAATGTGGGGAAATGTGTGCCTTCCACACATGCATGGTTGGATAGGATGCTGGCCATTTCTGGTTATTGATTAGATACTAATGGCAGTTTATTAATTTATTTGAATATTTATATACTATCTTTCTGCTTGACAACAGGTCTTTGGGGCAAATTCCAATTCAAAAACAGAGAAAATTGTTATGTCACCATTGCCATAATATTTTCCCCTCCAACATTCCATGTGTCTTTGAATCAAAATGGGGAAAAATCATTATTCCCTGTAGTTACTTATCTTTGGTTAAAATATTTTATGTTGCTTTAAGTTAATATAAAACTAGCTGGTAACACCTGGGAAAGGGATGTAATGAAAACGATTTCAGAAAATAATAATAATCAGAGAGCTGGGCAGAAAGAATGTCAATGAAATATTAAAGACAAATGTAAAGTAGTACACACAAAGATAAGGAAAGAAAACTAAACAGTGAAGAGGGAGCTTGGCTAGATCCTAAGGATGGAAGATTACAAGTAGATTAACAACACTTATCAGCAATGAGTCACTCTTGCAGAGTAGGCATATTATGTTACAGGTTGTTTCAGCAGATAATCATAGTCACATCATGGAAAATAAAAGCATGTATAGTTCTATTAAAAACTTCATCACACAACTAAATGTACACACGATCCCAGCAGCTACTGCAAATCTCCACTAATCTCAGTCAAGTATTTATGCTTTCTAGAAACATAAGTATCTTTGGCTAGGAGTATACTAATCTTCAGATGTTTCTAATATGGAGGATACACTTGGATCAGATTCCAGTCACCTACCTAATACTGGAGAATGTTGACCATTTTGGCGTCTGTCACGTCACTTTTTCTAGAAATCCCCTTTCTTCTTTTTAAGGATTTGGTAGAAAAACTCTAGTAGGCAGCTTCCTTTTTACTGTAAAAGGATTTGTATCTTTAGCACACACCCAAGGTACATAAGCCATTTTACTTTTCTCAACAATATTGCTCCTTTTGATGACCTATTGAAATGGTAAGACATGTAAAGGCCTCTAAAGAATAATCATGTGTGAACTGTAACATAGAGGAAGGATATGATCCTCCTCCCTCTGTTTCCTAAACCATGCCCCTAATCAGGGCTTTTTTTGCAGAAAAAGCCCAACAGGAACTCATTAGCATAATAGGCCACACCCAACAGCAGAAACTCATTAGCATATTAGGCCATACCCCTGACAGTGCAGCTCCCTCCCTCCATCAGCTTGGCTTCCTCAGGTGCTCTCATGGCTTGAGAGGTGCCTGGGGAACCCGAGGGGGGGGGGGAGGCTGTAGGCATGGCCAACTTGAAAGCCAGCCGGAATTCCGCTCCTGTGCATTCCTGCCCCAAAATATCCCTGCCCCTGATAAAGATCCCTTGCTTTTATAGCTTATTACTCATTCCTGAAAATGAATCCCATTGCTGTATTCTTTTTGTTTCTTTGGGTGCATTGTCCTTAAGAATCTTCTGTAAAAAGCAGATTGCACAATCAAAGGATATATTCTTTGAGTCCTATGCACAGGCTCCTTCTGTTTCTGAAAGAGCATCATAATGAAGTGTGCTGCTTCTTAGGGCTCTGTTGCCAGCAAAGAACAACACTCAGGTAACACAGGAGACAGAGCAAAAGGAGTCCTGAAGAAAACGTATGACATCCTTTTGTCATATTAAATCTCTCTGGTTACAAGTCCTGAAATATTTTCCATCTACTTTACAATTCTCTGCTTTGGCATCTATGCCTGTCTCCAGTCCTTCTAGAAAGCATGTCATGAAAAATTGCCCCCAGTTGCATTTTGCTCCCCAAAAAACTTGGCCTTAAAAAAAAAATCATTTTCAATGTATATATCATACTATTTAGAATAGTGTGCCAAGTCACCCTCACATCCTTAGAATAATATGCCAACAAGGAAACTGTGCTCAGCTGTATAATCAGATGGGAGGGGGGAATTAGGAGTAGACATTGAAGTCCTCTGGAAAGTTCCACCAAAAGGGATTCCTGATTGGAACCAAAGGATCACCTAAAGTAAGGATATAGACCAAAGGGAAGCCATGCTAGCTTCATGTTCATGCCATACTAGTGTGCTTTGATATGCTATGCTATGCTACATCATGATGGACTACAGCGTATAAGAATGCTTTAAGCTACAGCTTGGACACTTTATGCTGTAAGAAGGTGTGCCATACCAGGTACTAAATGTATTAGATAGAGAAATTACTGTTCCTATTTCTCTGCTGCTAAGGTACAGAGACTGTACAGCATAGTGATATCCTTTTTAAAACTTTTGAATAAACCTTCATGTATTTTTTACCAAAGTCTGCTTTATCTGGGTGCATTTAACCTTGAGGATCCACAGGGCTGGCTGCTGCTCAGGCAAAAAGGAGTGGTGACCCAGGGGGACCCAGGCTTGGGTTTCTGATAGTATCTTATATACTTCACTTTGTAATATACTTTTAAATAACATTTACATAGACTTTAAAATGTGTTCATGTGGTTGACTGTTATCAAGACTCTAAATAGGCATGTTTGCCACACAATTGCCTGTTACAAAGTATAATAAAGCACCACTCATGTCTGGTAGCCATCAGAATGACTATAATCTTATCAACAGCAGGATTTCTGAAACAGATCAGCCTTTTTTTATTTACAGCCTGGTATTATTTTTTTAAAAAAAGCCATCTAGTGTATGGACAGCAATGATAAGAGCTCTGCTGACAGATCTTGTAGACTACTTTTTGGTGCAGTTGCCGGATTATTTAAAACCAAGGCTTTGAATCTGTGAAGAGAGGGCAATTTAAGTTAGGATATCCCCTTTAACATATTTAATCAAAAGGAAGGATGAAATATTAATTTGGCTCTTCTATTTTGTGCTACCTCATCAAAGAAAAGAGAAAGATATTTAATAACATATGAAAACATAAGATTTTAAAATCAGATTGCAAGAGGGGCATTTCAGAGTACTTATTTTTACCTGAGGGTAAAGTCAAGCTTTTCATGTTTTTCTTGTTTTTATATTCAGGCCATATGGCATCTGAAGGTGATGTATCATGGCCCCATGTGGTAACCAGTTCCTAAAGAAATCTATAGGGCAATTTAATGATCAGCCATTTTATTTTAATAACCGGCATACTCAGCATTCATTGTCATCCTTCACAAAATACAATTCGTTCTAATTGCATAATTTGTCACATTCTCCCAGATGGCAATGGACAAAGTAGTAATAGAACATTAAGAACATTTTTTGTACAACATTTTTAACTTTAGCTCAAATCTTTTAATAGAATTATTAACATGTAGAAAACAGAAGCCCATACTTGCCCCCTCCAGTCTGTCTTGTACTTGATTTGTATTTGCATAGAGTCCACTTAATGTCCCCTTGGTCCTCTCTTGATTGCCAAACACTCTGTGAACTAGAAGGTGAGCACGTGATCTGCTTCCTTTCAAATTGCAGTATGTCAGGATCGGTCAAGTGTTATTGAGTGGTGTTTTATCTAGGGATATGCAAAAGTCCCTTGAGTTGATTTGAAATAGGCTTGCTAATGGGCTCCCCACCGCCCGGCATCGCCGTGGCGCGGGGGAGCAAGTTTGCCGCCTCGCATGAAGCGAGGCAGCAACAGAGCGCGTCGGCGCTCATTGGCTGGACGGGGGGCGGGGCTAGCTCGATCAGAGCCGTTGCCCCGCTCCCGCCTACGCAGTCCGTTTCGCGTGCTCGCCCACCCACCCGCCCTGGTTGCAGTGTAGGCTGAGGCTGGTCGCCTTTGGGGGCCGGGTAGGAATTTTTTACACCCCTTCCTGTTTGGCGCTTGGATGTGGTGTTTTTTCGCCTACCTTACACTGTTGCTAGTGGTTAAGGGCATATATGGTGGTCGGGTATTAATTAGTATGGTCACTTGGTAGGTTTATGCAAGCAAGAAAATGGAACTGGTGGGTGCCTCACGGCATATCCCTGTTGGGAACAGGAGGTCATCAGGAACCACCTTAGGGCCTTGTGGTCTGGGGAGGTGAATGGTGATCGCCTCTGGGAACCTCTCAGACTAGGCTCCTCCCTGAAGGTCTGTGCAGCCTCAGGGGTAGGCGCCCCTGGGAGGGGATGCCAGTATGCTGGGCCGCCGGTTACAAGCCAGAATCTGACTGGGTCAAGACTGGGGCTAGGTTAGCCCATTACAAGGGCAAGGAGGCTGTGTCTGGGAATGACGCCTGCCTTGCCTGTTCCTGAGCTTGCTTAGTTGCCCGTTGCTGCATGTCCTGTTTAAATAGTTAATAAAGTGGCCCTTGTTTGATTCCAAACCGTTGTCTGTCTCGTTATTTCATGCTGGGGTGGCAATTATGAAGGGGTTTTTGGCAACTTTATTGGGGGAATCTGTTTGTGAAGCTTATCTTCTGTCTGCTAATGCTGAAGCGTGTAGATTGATAGTGTCATGTGCCTGAGCTTTATCATACTTTTCAGACAAGGCACTGGGAAATTTAGCTGCCTTCCCCTACCTAAACATCTGGGAACAAGAGTTTTAGAAAGACATTCTAGAGTTTGAATACAGTAAGGGAAAAAAATGAAGAAGAAGAAGAAGAAGAAGAAGAGATTAGATTTATACCCCGCCCTTCACTCACTTGGAGTCTCAGAGCGGCTTACAAACTCCTTTCCCTTCCCCTCCCCACAACAGGCACCCTGTGAGGTAGGTGGGGCTGAGAGAGCTTTTTCCCAAGCTGTCCTTGAGAGAACAGCTGGTACAGAGCTGTGGCTTGCCCAAGGTCATCCAGCCAGGTGCAAGTGGAGGAGTGGGGAATCAAACCTGGTTCTCCCAGATTAGAGTCCGCGCACTTAACCACTACACCAAACTGGCTCCGCGCACTTAACCACTACACCAAACTGGCAAACTGAGCAGAGGCAATACTCATTAAATAAAATTAGCTTTGTCGGGTGATCTGTTCACAGAGTATACAGCAATCAACTAGAATTTCACAGAGAGTGAGGGCTTACCATTAAAATTTTCTGCACATGCTCTGAACCAGTTAATTACGAACTCTGGCAGCATGACTAGTGATAACAGTCATAAATGTTTCACATATATCAATCATTGCTTTGAACTCTCCATTTGCTTTCCATAGCTCTCTGGAAATAAGCCTACTAATGAAATTGTTGGGGAGATACCGGACAAATGTTCTTATTAATATGGCCTAATCCAGTTCTTACCCTGAACTGGATGGCCCATGCTAGCCTGATCTTGTCAGATATTGGAAGCTAAGCACAGAATCAAAGAATCACAGAGTTGGAAGGGGCCATATAGGCCATCTAGTCCAACCCCCTACTCAATGCAGGATCAGCCTAGACTATCCCTGACAAGTGTTTGTCCAGATGCTGCTTAAAGATTGCCAGTGAAGGGGAGCTCACCACCTCCATAGGCAGCTGATTCCACTGTTGCACAACTCTTACTGTAAAAAAGTTTTTCCTAATATCCAGCTGGTACCTTCCCACCCTTAATTTAAACCCATTATTGTGAGCCCTATCCTCTGCCACCAACAGGAACAGTTCTCTGCCCTCCTCTAAGTGACAGCCCTTCTGAGTGACAGGGTCTGCCCTGGTTAGCATTTGGATGGGAGGCCACCAAAGAATCCAGGGTTGTGATGCAGAGGAAGGCAATGGCAAGCCACCTCTGGATGTATCTTACCTTCAAAACCCCATGGGGTCGCCATAAGTCAGCTTTGACTTGATGGCACTTTTCAGCACCAGCTGTCCAGTTCTAATGTGAAATATGAATGTTTAAGTACAAATTAGGCAGGGTTGTTTTGGCAAAATTTGATAATATTTGGTTTAACTTTGCATGACCATCTTGTAGTGGGAGTTTCTTATAACATTATTAAAAATGTGAAAAGTTTTGAAAGTTACCATATCTAGATTCCTCTGTTAAATATGGTATATACATAAATATAACGTTTTTTCCACCAGCTTTATTTATTATTATACTTACGTTTACTAAACTGGGATAAATATAGATTAGTATTAGCTTTATATAGGTTTCATGCTTTCCAGTTTATGCAAATACATCCTTAAATTTTCATGGATTTATCTTTTACTTTGTAGAGTGAGGCCTTTGGATTAATGATGGGCATGCTCAGAATTCCATTAGTTTGATTGTTTGTAGTGTGATAATTCTCTTGAACAGTAAGATATCAGAATAAAAATCAGTATATATACTCAGGACATAATTCCAGTTCAAATATAAACTCCCCTGTACACCTGTTTTCTAAAGTGGAGGGAGGAGGAAAGCAATAGCTATCTTGTAATTAAATATCTGCCTTGAAAGTTAAGATATCAGAATGAAATTTTGATCAGGTGCTACACTTGGAGGATGATCCAGGTTCAAATCTCCACTCAGTCATGAAGATCATTGTATTACCTGTGGGCCAATCACCCTCTCTCAGCCTAACCTACTGGCAGAGTTCTTGTAATGATAAAATGAAGTAGAGGAGAATAATATAAGCTACCTGAGCTCCTTGAAGGAACAACAGAATATAAACAAATGTATTTGGCATACATGTTCAGCATACTTACAAGTATCTGTTTCTTTTCCCTGTGAGCCAATAAGAACTATGATTTGGGAAGACATGGAGACACATCGAGCAGCTCCTCTGAGGAGGACTCTGAATCTGAATTAGGAGCTGCTGCCCCTATGTTTCTTAAAGTCAGATGGGACTTTGATAAAAATAAGCTGATGGGGAAGAAACTGAAAAAATAAGAAACATGAATCCAGTTATATGTTTGGAACCATGAATTGCCTGACGTGCCTATTTCAGCCTTTAAAAAATCCTTCTGTATTACTAAATAGTATATAAACATAACTCTTATGCTTCATCTTACTAAAATGTATTGTAAGTGAAATTTCAACCAAGCTATGCAACATTGAAAATGACCCTTGCCACTTGGGCTTTTAGTGGACTTCTTTTCTTTCTCCCATAGTTTGTAGTTCCCCCTTCCTATTTTCTGTTGTAGTTTTATAGAAAATCAATAAAAATATTTTTAAAAAAGAACTGCTGAATAATAAGAATAGCATGGGAAAACAGCCAACCCCCACTTTTTTGGCACTGTTTCCTGCACCAACTTTGCTCCTCCTTCATCAGTTGTTGTGGTTGCCAACTCCAGGTCAGAAAATTTCTGTAGATTTGGAGAGGGAGCCTGAGGAGGACCTCAGTGGGGTAGAATATCATAGAATCCACCCTCTGAAGCATCCATTTCCCCCAGTGAACTATCTGTGTAGGCTGGAGATCAGTTGTAATACCAGGAGACCTCCAGGCCCCACCATCCCAGGTGTAAACATTAAAAAAAACTAGTGGGTGGCAGGGATCCTGATTGTGGACTTATTGTATCATATATTCTCTTGCACTGACTGAGTTATATTTCCTCTGCTTATACTTCTCTGGTATAACATATGATGGGAGAAATCATGTGATGTAAGGGCATTTATGGGAATGCATACCTTTCCCCTTTACGCATTATAGCAAAAGTGTGGGAAAAGCAAGTGCAACTCAATTTTTTTCATCTTGCTGAGTAGCATTAAAAGCTGTCCTTTGGAGAACACATCTTTTCAGGCATCTTTTAAGGGAGGGGATTTGGGGCTTTATCTTTAGTTTTAGCTGGTGGTATTTTAAATATTATTGTAAGCTGCCTTGAATGAAAAGGAAATGTTTTAAAGCTTTAATAAATGAACAAAAATAAATTTGTATATAACATAGCCGCTCATTAAACCACCATGGCTCCTAAATCTACTTTCCTAGGTAGAGACAGAATTATAGCGCATAGCAAGGTATTAGTCAACTTTTTTTTTCTTCATTGCCAGCTAGACATTGGTTAACTAGACTAAAAAAATACACGTGCATTCTTTCATATCATCAGGAGCATAAGTTTTTAATTATATTAATCCTTTGAGCTTTTAAATTATGAAGAAAAAGTAACAGAATGGCAAATAACCCATCAATTCCTTTTTGTTCTGTTTTTTTTTTTTAACTTTTCATGTGCAGTAATCTTGTAGCTCCCTTTTAAATTTCACCATTTTTGTTTGTTCCAGCTTCCTCTTGCCAGTTTGGTGTAGTGGTTAAGTGTGCGGAATCTAATCTGGGAGAACCGGGTTTGATTCCCCACTCCTCCACTTGCACCTGGCTGGATGACCTTGGGCAAGCTATAGCTCTGTACCAGCTGTTCTCTCAAGGACAGTTGTCTCAGAGCTCTCTCAGCCCCACCCACCTCACAGGATGTCTGCTGAGGGGAGGGGAAGGGAAAAAAGTTTGTAAACTGCTCTGAGACTACAAGTGAAGGGCAGGGTGGGATCTTCTTCTCTTCAGTGATGTGCGCTTGGTACTTACTAATATGCCCCAACAATTCAGAAGCAAGCTCAGTCTCCCAAGGGACTGTTAAAATATAGAAGTGTATGCTAGGATGCCAGTAGGCATCACATTTGAGAAAAGAATGGTTTGATTAACTATGAATGCCCTTTTATTCCCATCTTGTGTGCAGGACCAGCTCCTCACCTATTCTTACCACAGGCTCCAGGAATGACACCTGCCATGCCAGCTGCTGAAGGCAAGTTCAATTTTCCTTCTTCAGAGATTCACTGATAGCTTCCTATGGGGATACTTCTAAGCCCTGCCTGTACTGAAGCCAACATTATAAATTTCATTTTACTGTATCAGACCAGACTCAAGTCATGTAAGTAGGAAGTTACCTATCTTGGCTGTTGGAGTCCAAGACCATTTTGTGGATTGCATGGTGCATATTAAGAGTCTGGAATGTATTGTGTGGCATTTGCAGGAGTGGTCATCATTAGCTGCTTCATATGTACCTGTACACGTGTGAACTGATGTTCTGTTAAACACAGAGGATCTGGAAATAAACCACAGCTATTACTTCATAACGCACTATAGTACATTTTGTTTGTCTGTTTACGGTATTTCTCAGGTATTATGCCATGAAAAGTACCCGAAGTCATAAAGCAGTTTAAATCAAAAGCAAAATCAATGCATATATACACAAACATAAAAAGCAGTACATAAACCCCCAGTAAAACCACTTAAACATAGCTAGATATCATTATATAGTTGTTTGAAGTGACAATATTTTAGGAGCACCGTGATCTGGATGGCCCAGGCTAGCCCAATCTTGTCACATCTCAGAAGACAGTCAGGGTAAGTCCTGGTTAGAGCATGGATGGAAGACCATCCAGGAAGCCTGGTGTTGCTAGGTCCCATATGGGATCTCTTGTGTCACTTGCAGTGCAGTCCAATCCAGAGTTACTCCAGGCTAAACCAATTGAAATCTATAGGCTTGGGCTGGAGTACTTGTAGTCCTAAAACAGAATATTCTGTCCTTTCATTTCAGATGCAGATTCAGGTAATTCATCGAAATGATTCCTCAATAATTTGGCCAGAACTAATTTGGTATATGTTCAGGGGTTGACCTAGATCTGGCACCCCCGGCCTTAGCCCCAGGAGTCCCCACAAGGGCTGAAGCCACAATGGGGATGGGACAGCCTGATGGCAAGCATGTGGCAAGATCAGGAGAGTGAGACAGCAAGGGCCCACCCACAGAGAGCAGGACGGGTCATGCCAGGGAATGAATGAAGCAGCAGCTGAGGGCAGATGGGACCTACCTGGGATCAGATGGCATCAAGGTGACTAAAGGTGGGAGGGAAGGGGGCTCCTGACCCCCATCCTCGCATCCCACCCTGCAGAGTCAGCACTGGGAAGGCAAGTAAAAGAGGATGTGCAACCCGCCCCACCAAGCTACAAAGAGGATGAGGAGGGGAGGGGTTGGGTGCAGGGGTTGGGCTTTGGGATCAAGAGAGCTCTTTGGCCTCTCTCTTGTGATGGGGAGGAGGGAGTGGACAAGGTGGGAGGAGTTGGGCTGGGGACAGGTGATATAAATGGAAGCAGGAGGGGAGGAAGAGCCTGAGACTCTATGAAGACTTGGAGGATGCCAGAGAGGGATAGCTTCCAAGAAATAAGAGTCTGGGGGTGACTGAGTGGGAATCAGGTGAGTTCCACCAGCCCCCACACAGAATTCTGAGGCCACGTCCACTGTTTTCCAGGAAGAAATCATGCCCTGGAGCAGCATATTCCCTCCACCCGGAGACACAGGGAACCCAGAGCTTGACAGTATACCTCAGTAAAAAAAAAAATCACACTTAGCTTGAAACTTAAAGGGAAACAACTCAATCTTAACCTCCTTAAAAAGCACCTCTGGCTTAAGGTATTTTTTATTAGATTGTTGGCCAAGTTTTTCTTAAAAGCCCCCATGAAATGTACTATGATTTCTCAAGGTAACCTACACCATTGCTAAGCCATGCTTGCAACTATGAAATGTTTCCTAATGCTTTACTAGAATCTGCAGCTTTGTGCTTAAATCCTCAGCGTATAAGAACATTTTTATCTGTTTGTATTCAGTAAGTGAAAATGACCACTATATCGCCCCTTAATCTCCTTTTAACTTGACATGAACATATCCAGTTCTTTCAATGTCTCCTTAATTCTTCCAACTTAGTTGCCAGTAATCTTGAATTGTGGTGCCCAGAACTGAACACAATATTCTATTATCTCTTTCTTCCTTCAGCTTACTTTCTGCCTACAGTTTCCCTTTCCCCTTTTCTCCCTTTTTTTTAATTATTGTGTAACATTTGTGAAACTGGTAAATTTTGTTTGGTGTTCTGGAGTTTATCTTGCAGCCTGCACAGCAGTAGTATTTCTAAGCTTTATAAAATGCTGTGAACTCATTCAGTAACACTATTGGCAACTTCTCAGCAGGCACAACACAATTTCTATAAGTCAAGAATAGGAAAAAAAAATAGTTAGGTGTTGGGATGGGCAAGAACCAGGAAAAATAGAGGTTCCACGAACTTCTCAATTCCATGAACCAGTTTGTGGTTCGGGAAGGGGATCTGCAGGCACACTTTCCTTGGATAATAAGAATTTGAATCACCTCATCATTGTGGTATGAACTATCATATCAATGCACATGAAGCCAGTTCTGTCTGGTTCCCTTGAAATCATCCCAAATGTTATTGGGAAGGGGAGGCAATACGAAAGAGCCACAGCATTTAGATTGCAGTCATTCATTAAGGTAATCCGGCAAGGCAGAGACGGATGGAAAGAAGAATAAAGGGAGTTCCTCACACTGAAGATGAGGCTTAGGCCACAAGTGCCACATGCCCTGTCCCCTTCAGCAGAAGTCATACATCAGGCATATTGCCTTAAAAGACTTTCCCTCTGCTAGGGAAAAATGATGTGACCATGTTACTGGAGAGGGAGAATTATGTGACCCTTCTAAGAACTTTCTCCCTGACCATGATGAGTAGAAAGGGATTTCAGCCAGGGAGTCATGTGATGTGGCTTCTGTAAACCAGGAGGGTAACACAACCCCTCAAAGACCTCATACCATTATTCTTGACCAACAATAAGGGGTTTCAGTCCATTGACACAGATAGGAGGGAAACTTCCTGTTTGCCGGAGAGAGTGGGGGAGTGCAGAGGTGTTACATGACCCCCTCAAGTCATGGGTACATGCCATTTTCCCCAGAGAGTGAGAAAGGCATTAGGTGAGATTTCTGCATCTGTCACTTTTGTCAGAGCCCATTTTTTAATTGGAGATACCCTCCCTTGTTCTTAGGGCATTGAAAAAGAAGTCAAGTGAGTGGGAGTGAAGTTCTGAGGAGCACTCTACTATGTTAGATGTAACACAGCTAAGTAGCTTCCTTTGTTGATTAGATACTCAGCCTGGAAAGCAATACTAGGACCTTTGGCTTATCTAGAAAGAAGTGGAACACGTTACTTGTGCTGCTTCTCAAGCTATTTTAAGCCATTATTTAACTGGCCATCTACATTTCATTCAGTAGTTGATATATGTAATCATTTGCACTAATTGATGCTTTCAGCTACAGAAATGGTTAATAAGGCCCACATTTTGTACACACAGCTGAATCTAAACTCTGTATAAGAAAGTGCAGAAACCATATTTTCTCTCTCTCTCTCACACACACAAACACAAATAAGTTCCCAGGAGTCAATTGAATGCATTCAAATATGGAAAGCAGTAAGAAGGAAGAAAATGAGCTGCTTAAGGATTCTGACATAAATAAATGGCCCAATAGTGTCTAAATTTTATAAAGAAGTCTGAGCAACATAGATGCAGTCCTACTCTGGAATTACAAGGAACTAAATAATCACTCTCAATAATCACTAGTATTATCAAATTCTCTAGGCAAAGGTTAACAAACCAAATAATGATTTAAAATATAGAAAGATAATTGTTTCTTTCAGTGTAAATATTAATAAAACAATTAGCTTAACTGGAATGTAAAACTATAGGCTAAAGCAGATGAGAGATCTTAGCACCGCTGATACACACTAGTTCAGAAAACTAATGATCCCTCATATCCAAAGTACAGTCTGAGGCCGCAGTGACACATGACATTGGCTGTCAGCCCAAATGGTTATTAAGTGAGTTTTCTTTCTCTTCCATAATGTTTATTCAGACTTCTCCATGTAATTTCCCCAGTGGCCACCAATGATACAGGGTGCAGAAACAACATGGATATGTCTGTCTAAGCATTATGGGAAGGGAGTGGGGTATCTGATATGGCACTTCCATTTTCCATGACAGCCCAGGTTGAAAATACATATATCATTCTAATCTGAGTCTGAAATGGAAAGAAATATTTACATTTTCCATGGATTCCTTGACACTAGCTAGTTGCTATTCTCTGAACGCAGAAAGGAACATGGAATATATTTTGCCACTGGAAAATTGTCTATCATGTGTGGTAATCCAGTATTAAAGTCAATTTAGTTAAAATCAGCAGTCCACACCCCAGAAAGCCCAATGATATAACCTCGTAGATCCATGATCAAGAACATCTATATAGTCCTGTGCAGAAATAATTGGCTAAAAAACACTTGTGGCAAGAACAAGTTTATCTTTTTCATGACAATCTATACACTGCTGTTTTCTGCCTAATGAAAATCTGGCAATATGCCTGAAAAGTATAAGCTTCCTGTGCATAGTTGAACTTCTGTGGAGAGAAACATTCGCCTCCATTTCTGGCAGCATCTTCTGCTGGGAAATGAAAACCAGTTAACAAACCTATCTGCATTACCAGGTTCAAATTTCACATGTCCACAAATGAAGCTGCCAAGGTGCCGGAAAATGTCTAAAGCAGACTGCATAGTATACAGTATATTCATGCAGTATGACCTAATTTACACAAGAGCATATCGTGCTGGTGTTCTCCCTGGGATCATTTGTATGAAAGACTGTTTTTGTGTGTTACTTTTATATTGTTCTGATGTTGTGCTTGCCACTGAGAATGCTAAATAGGTGGGTACCTGACCTGACCACATAGAATCCTGTTTGTGTGAAGAAGCTGCCCACATGATTTAGGCAATTTTAGCCATGCAGCTAGATAGCCTGGTCAGTCAAGGAACAAAAATAAGAGATAAAGAACATAAAATATAGGGAAAAGAAGTTTTGAATGATCTATGTGTGGAGATGGGATCTGAAACAACCTTTCCATCTTACTAGATGTTGAACACTCAAATCCAGTCTTGCTGGATTTTCCTTTTAAATCTTGAGATTCTAGTTGGACATTGAGTAGTTGTGGCCTCTAGGACTGAATTTATAAGTACCGAAAATACTGTTGTAGGGTGTAAGAAGGCTAACTTTCCTTCTCAAGCTCCAGTTTATGGGCCATCCATCATCTCGGAAAGTGAAGGATTTGGCCAAGGCAAATGGAACATTTGTGTAGGAGATTGTGTTCTTGAATCAGTGTTTGTTTCTTCCACAAAAGCTAAAACCGTATCCTATTTCAGCTGCCCAGAATTAAATTGCCTGTCTTGTAAGGAAGGATCTGTACTATAGAGAAAAGAATGAAGACTTTCATGTTATCAATCCATCCATCACTCAGTGGAGGCTTGGAGAACGCAAACAAAACAAAATAACAAAAAAACTGAATGATATAGATTTTTGTAGAACATGAAACTACTGCATTGTTTGTGAACAGCCATCCTAATGCTTATCGCTTTGATTAACACAGAGTTTACACAGCTTTTATATTCATACATTTCTTTAAAATAAATCTCTGTGTTAACTGTATACCAGCAACCCATAGATCATTCAAACAAATGATATATCACTCTACATACCTCTGTAAATGTAAGCAACTGATGTAATGTTTGGATTAAATTCAAACTAACAAATATGGCTATATCTGATAAACAGGGGTTTTTTTCGTAGCAAAAGCCCAGCAGGAACTCATTAGCATAATAGGTCACACTCAACAGCGGAAACTCAATAGCATATTAGGCCACACCCCTGACAGCACAGCTTATTAGCATATTAGGCCACATCCCCATGTTACCAGAAGTGTGGTCATCCAGCCACACCCACCTTTTGCTTCTTATTCTGTTTACCATGTTTGTTGTCAAAACCCAGGACTTTTCTTGTAGCAGGAACTTCTTTGCATGTTAGGCCACACACCCCTAATGTAGCCAATCCTAATGCGTTTCTGCTGTTGGGTGTGGCCTATTATGCTAATGAGTTCCTACTGGGCGTGGCCAACTTGGGAGCCAGCCGGAACTCCGTTCCTGTGCGTTCCTGCCCAAAAATAGCCCTGTTGATAAAGGAAGCTTTGACTCTCAAGAGCTCAGACCCTGAAAGGCTTGTCGTTCTCTAAGGTGCTCCTGGACTCACATCTTAATATGGCTCTGCAGAATGATGTACTGGAAATTCTAAATGGCCGTTTCCAAGCATTAAAAATGCATGATAAAAGGCACGCAGTTGCCTTAAATATCTCCATAGTTTTAATTTTAATATCGTTTTTATGTAAATGAACTTTGGGAAATATTTTTGAAGAAATGATAGCTGTATATCTGCACATTATTTCCTGAATGGGGCTTAGAAGGTAACAGCACAATTCATAAGAGTATACATCAGCATTCAACAATAACTTTCTGTCCTTCAAACATAAAAATCTGAAGGACAACACATAATTGAATGCATAGATAATGCTCTGCTAGGTACCTCAAGCTAGAAAACAAGCTCCAGACATACCTACACCGTTGGTGTTCTTTTGTTTTTTATTATTCCTGCATGCTTTCTTGGGGAAATGTCTTGCTATTTTCAAACAAAGAGCTTAATTCCAAGCAATTGGGCATGACTGCAACCTCCACCAGCAAGTGCCCTGAAGAGGGTGGAAAGGTGGCCTAGAAAAATGATATATGCCTCTTATGCCATGTTGAGACATACCTGAAACTGTAATAACACTTAACACTTACAGAGATTATTCAGTAGAAAAGCGTAAGAGTCCAGGAGCACCTTAAAGACTAACAGAATATGTGCCAGGGTATGAGCTTTCGTGAGTCACTGCTCACTTTTTCAGGTGCTACTGGACTCTTTCTGCTACAGACAAACATACCATCTTGATCTATCTCCATGAAAGAGATTATTCAGAAGAATATTATGTTGTTTCAGTCCTCATAGCCCCCAGTAAGCTTAACCAGCATTATTAGTTTGTACCCAATGATATCTGGTCATGGAGTGCAAATTCCCCACTTCCCCATCTGTCTGCAACTCACTGAGCACCCTCAAATATTGTTTCTTTGTGTCAGCAGCCCTCCAAAACAGCACTGAGGCAAACTGGGGTTCTTCAGTCGGAGGGGTTAATTAAACGAAATTGCCACAGCCTCTTCCAAAGATGAAAATATCCTTACACCTTCAGAACTGTGTGATTGTGCAGTGCAGCTTTTACTAACTGCACAGAACTATCAGTAGGCATTGCAGCTTACTTGAAAGGCACTTATCAGATCATAACACCATTTGTATCTGTTCCAGCATGACCACCACATCACTTTCAAGTGCTGTACTAGCACACCTCTTGGCCTCTGTAAATCATAGTAGCTTGGGTGAGCACCAGTTAGTTTCACATGAGGATGCTACAAAGTTCTTGAAGCAGTTGTATAAAAATGACCTAAAAGAGGGAAACAATTGGGAACAACATATGACAACCACAACCAAAAATAATTGAAATAGTACACATTTTACATCCCTGTCAGGAGTGTATCTTGAGGATCATCTCCAACCCTGGAATACATCTTCTCAGTCTGGTAATAGTTATGACTATGGATATGCAATTTTGTTTTTATATTCACTTTTACTTTCAATTTAAACATTTAATTTAGTTTTGGTTTAATACAATACGCTCACTTTCATTATTACGTTCATTTTCAGTTCCATTAGTTTAAATGGCAAATATTTCTTGGGCAGAATTTCTTTATTTTCCCTGTTGATTATCTTGGACCTGCCGGTGGCTTTTGATATCACCAGCCATGCTATCCTTCTGGATAGGCTGGCTGGGTTAGGAGGACAAGGCACATCTCCAGGGTATGCTTCTTGGCTCTGATCATGGTGTTTATGCCATGGAGTCCCCCAAGGATTCATCTTGTCCCTCATGCTCTTAAATATCTACATGAAACTGTGGGGAGAGATCATCAAGGGATTTGGAGTACAGTGCCACCAATATGCACATGACAGCCAGATATATAAATAAATAAATAGTTGAGTTGGGTGAACCTGTAGAACTCCTGATCCTGAGGAAGGTAATAACTAGGGCCAGTAGTCTGACTGAGGTGCTGAGGACAAGACTGAGGTGCCGGTGGTCAGTGACAAAGCTGTTCAAGAACTGAGGAGTCAGCCTGTCCTGCAATGGTTTGGTCTACCTCAGAAAGAGCAGGTGTGTAGCTTGATGGTGTTGCTGGATGCTGGCCCACAGGTGAAGGCTCAGATCACCTCTGTGGCACTTAGCATAGGAAGTCGGAGTCTGGTAACTTGAGCACTAACTAGAGCTTCAGTCAGAACAAAGTAGTGGCAATAAGGTTGCCCCAAGATGTAGTCGTGGCTATTAGGTTAGATGACTTTAAAACGTTGTCCTCTATTTCCTCTCCCCTAAGATGAAGGTCAATACTATCTCCTATGAGCCCTGACCTGGATAGCCCAGGCAAGCCTGATCTTGTCAGATCTCAGAAGCTAAGCAGTGTCAGCTCTGGCAAGTACTTGGATGGGAGACCTCCTTGAAATATCAGCAGCTAGGAGGTGGGAGCATGTTTTATTCAGCCACCTCTCTGAATATCCTCTAGGCCCCCAGTAGGGGTCAGTCACCAGAGGTCATCATAACTTCCAGGTGCACACACAGTCAGTTAACAGGGGTTGCCATGACTCCCAGGTTCATTCACTCACACACACACACACATATACAAATATTTTTAAAACCCTACCTCTTATGGGAGTTTACTTGCCTTAATGTTGCTTTGATTGGCATACCTGGTACGGGGAGCAACAATAGGAAGGCCTTTGTTGTCTATACTCTCTTTACAGGCCTTCTAAAGAAGAAAAGATGCTAGGCTAGGCAGACACATAGTCTGATATGGCAGGGCTCTTCTTATGTTCTTAAGATAAGCTATCTGATTTGAAAACCCTTTAACTACTGTCCATATGTAGCAAGAGGTGAAATGCCCTCCAAAATTATTGAAGGCTCAATATCATGAATGCATCTCTTGCATGGACAAGTTAGGATTGTACTAGGGCTATAACCATGTTCTCACACAGCATTTATGCAAGGAGGGCTCTTGTGCATGACTAGCTCTTATTGTTTCTGTTGGTCTACAGTTTCTATGGCAAACTTAATTCTGACATATGTGTTAGCTGTCTAAGTTCTATTATTCAAGTAACAAGAAAGCATAGGGAATATGACAGAGCCATCTATCTCTTTCATCATCTTTTCTATTGTTCTATTGTTGGGATTCATTGTTGGCGCCAGGGCTTTTCTGAAACCTCTGCATGGCATAATGAGGTTAGATTATGGTCTCATATTGTTGATAGACAGTTGATACACTTTTTCAAAATTGTGAAACTAAAGGACTATAATCACCTCAGGATAGTTAATTGGAATGTGGATGAAAGGTCAAGCTGAAGACCCACAAAAGGCTTAGATCATATGACTGAGTTTCCAAATAACCAGTTGCTATTTCTTTGAAAGATAGTAAATGAAAGGGGGGGAGGCTTTTAAACTGTTTTGTCTCCAGTGACTGACCTCTGTGCCTCATTATTCATTTGCTTGCGTAGTCACAGACACAACTGTATTTACAAGTCTGGTGAAATGAATAGACACAGTGTAACCCCCACCCATACACCAAGCATTAATATCTGGTGATTATTATGCCTAATTTTGGCTTGACATTCTATTGAGATGGAACTGGAATCTGATTTAAGAAGCAGTGTTTTAAAGGAAATTGTCAGATGTCAGGTGAATGGGGCTTCACAGATAGACCATATTTTAGTAAAGATAATGTATAATAGGAAATAACGTGAATGCCCTAAATGGTGTAAATAAAATTGAGCTAGCTAAGGTTAATTCTTGCCTTAACTTGGATTCCAGACAAATCATTTAATGTTCAACAGTGTCTGTGTGAAACATTAATACATTGTTGGAGGTGATGAATATAAGAACACACACCAATGTCAGACATGGACCTGTATCACATCATTAGTCCTGTGTCACTAATCTCTCTTCACTGTAGCCTCTGTCACACATGGCTTCTATCCACTCAGGTCTCACAATCCACAACATAGTCATTTCAGTGGTCAAAACAGACCCTTCTTCCCTTTATTCACTAGTGGAAAAATTGACAGTATACAACTATCTGATTCCTACATTGTTCGGTTCTTTCTTACTTCTGACAACTTATTTTATGAAAAGACAAACCAATGTAACAGATGTGTCTCCAAAAAAAGGTCTTTCTGTAATAATTCTAGAGATTTTGATAAGAAGCACTAGATAAGCTTTTGACGTATATAAGGCTGAACTGAACCGAATCACCCTTTGGCCTCCTTGGCATTCACTCCAGCTAGTTATTTTTACTTCTGGGTGTGTGTTTTTTTCCAGCAACACAGAATATTGATGATAGCCTTTTCAGCACCTTTCTTACCTTCTCTTGCAGTTGATGGATGGGCAGGCAAGCGCTTTCAGAGTCAGCACTAATATGACTTACTGCCTGATCATCTTGGAAGTTAGGTGTGAAAATACAGAGCCTGCAGTATGCATCTCCAGAGAGAGTCTCATTTGTGTAGCACCATGCCTTGTAACTCAAGAGCATTGCTATATTTAGAGTTCCCCATCACTGGCAGATCAACAGGCTGTTGTTACACTCAAATCTGCTTTGAAGGACGCTTGGCTTAAAGCCAGAGCTGATATTCCCCTCCTCCCCACTACCTCTTAAAAGACACTTGACATCACAGGTGGAGAACAGGAGATGTTGTAGAAGCCATCGAAGACCATCCAGCACAATATACCTGACCTTTTTAGGCTTACATTAAATCCTTCTTATTTTTCTCATCACATCTCTCAATCCGTTACTCCTTCAGATATAAATCTCTGTGACTTTTAAAAGTTAAATTTTACTTTAGAAAACCAGCTTTTTTTTTTTTACTCAGGCAGTTTTCTAATAACTTATTCCATAAACCTGGGATTGTGAAAAAAGTTCTGAAGAAGTAGAACATCAAAGTATATCTATATATTGTTTCTAGGATACTGTAGGGTCCTAGCCTAGCCTCTCTTTGGAAATGATACCATTAAAGGCCCAGATGAGTTGCCTATATCATAGCAAATTTAGTATGCCATCTCCTTGGTCTAACGATTCCTTGTGTGCATAGTTAGGATTTTTAAAAACAATAATATATTTTTGTATCAATTTGGCTTTCATATGCAGGACAGGGGTATGTGGCATGTTTGGGAGGCAATCTGATAAGATGAAAGGTTCATAAAAGAATTCAGGGAACACACATGATCCTCACAAGATGACTATCCTGTATACATTTATCTGGGAGTAAATCTATTTGACATAGTAGGACATATCCGGAGAAAACAAAACTGGTCTTCCACAAATTTCATGCATATATAGTGAAAGTTTCTTTAAAGGCTTCCCACATAATTGCCTGTGACATAATATCCAGCCTTAAACTTGGCCTTTGGTTCTATTTAATCATATATGTTTTTCAAAGTGAACGGGGGCTGACTATGTATTTCGCTTAATCTGCTTCTCAGTTGGGGCTTCCCCCTCTTATCTAGAGTATGCATGCCTAGCAATTTGGTAAACCATTGTATGTAACAAAGAACAACACAACAGGCCAAATCCACTGTTCCTTGTGCAAGACAGCAGTCTGATTGCACATGTAGACTTCCAAAGCATTGAACTCAACAACATTTTCTGGTGTCAAGTTTGATAGTACTGATAGTGTTGTACGGGGCAGGAAAGAAGGGTGGCCTGGATTCAGTACACCACCCTTTTCAAACAAGTGTTTGACACAGTCAGAGCTGCCTGTACTAAGCATTTGTTAGCAAGAGTCCAATGGTACCTTTAAGACCAACAAAGTTTTATTCAAGGTGTGAGCTTTCGTGTGTACGCACACTACATCAGATGATGAAATGGAATTACATATCATAGGCTGGAGACAGACCGGTAGTCTGCCGCGCCTCCGCGGCGCGGCAGACTAAGGCGGGGGGGATTTCCCCCACGGTGCGGCATTCGCCCGCCACCGGAAGGAAGCCGCCCGCAGTGTTCAGACTGCGGGCGGCTTCCTATGGCGGCGGGTGGACGCCGCGTGGCTCCCCCTCCCGGCGCGTGTTCACACCTGCTCCGGCAGGTGGAACGCGCGCCGCAGCAGCTGAGCACCACTTTGAAGTGGTGCTTGGCTGCTGTGGGAGGAGCGCGGCGCCGGATGCGATGCGTCCGGGCCACCTCCTCGGGGCAGATGCGGCTGTCTGAACGGCCAAGACTGCCAGTCTGTCCTCAGCCATAGTTGTATATATAGGGGAGGCTTGTTAAATTAGCATGCAAAATAGTGAAGATATTTTTTAACAGATCAAAAGAACAAGAAGCTCGGTTTCTGGTTATCATCTGTTTGGGTTCAACGGGGGGAAGGGGGGAACAACACAGGTAATAACAGACTCTAACTTTGTTCTACTGCTTCAGACCAACACGGCTGCAAACCTTGATCTCTCATTTGTTAGCAAATACACATGCAAACCTAGTCCAACAAGGTGCTAGATCTGGGGACTGTTTAATCCTAGGCAGAACCCTAATACACAAGCAAAAGTTGTGAGTTTACTTTTGTTGGACTGTAGGGATAAATTGGAGTTAATCCTTGTACTTTGTGGGTTGCAAAAGAGAATGGTCTAATTCAAGGGAGCTGAACAGTTTACCAGAGATTCCACAGTATTTGCATTTCACATTATTCTGATGCCGGTGAAAACAACTTAGTCTATCATCTTGCTTGAACCACTCCCCTTCCCTACCATCTGGAATATGCTCATATTTCTGGAACCAGTACGCAAAATGACTAATGGGTTCGTAGCTTTTAAGAAAATATATGTTTTGTAACACCATCAAGCACATTTGCTTCGGCTTCTGGGAACATGCTGTACTTTTTCAGCCTTTGTAATTTATTCTATGCATTCTGTGGTTTAACTAGTTTTATATTATTTTGCATGTGCAGTGGGAAAGCCTAATGTGACAACTGCAAAAGCAATAAGTAAGTAGCATACCTTGTTCTTTTTTTATATTAACTGTGGCCTGGTTCTCATTTGAAGCGACTGTATCAGTTCAGATTATATTTAGTTTTAAATACATTTGGTTTTATGTGCAGGGACATTTTGTTTTAAAGAGAAACATTCATATGTGAGTCCCATCTGCAGTCTGAAGATGTATAGCCATGTCCCAGACACACATTTACCACCTTGGTGGGACTCTAACTAGATGTTTCTATATAGTCATATCTTATATTTTAATAACAGATTCAGAATATGTCTGGATACTTAAATCCAGTGACTGGAGATGTGGACAGGCAAGACAGATCTTTCTACCCTAAGTTTGTAGAAAATTGTGAAATCTAAAAAAAAAGATAAAAGGAACACTTGTAGGTTTAAGCAACAGATTTTCTCTGTGGCTGTTGCTAGACAACCACAGCAGTCCAACCTTGGCTCTGTCAGTAAAAGACAGCGAGAGGGCCCTTTTCAGCCCTATTTTGGCCATTGAGGGAGAACTTATTGGGGCCAGGCCTGACTAGGGTTGCCAGCTCCAGCTTGGGATATACCTGGGGATCTTGTGACAAAGTGTGAGAATGCAGGGTTTGGAGAGGGGAGAGGCCTCAGCATGGTATAATGCCACAGAGTCCACCCTCTAAAGCAGCCATTTTCTCCTGGGGGACAGGTGTCTGGAGTTCAGTTGTAATTTGGGGGATCTCCAGGTCCCATTTGGAGGTAGCCATAGTGCTGGCAGCAACCTCTGAGTGACATGATGTCATCTGACTTGCATGATTCTAGTAGGCCTGGCTGCTTGCTACTGTTCAACAGCAGCCACCCTATGAAAGACAGTGTGATGTATTGGTTAGAGCTTTAGATTAGGGTTTTGAGACCCAGGTCCATCTTGGTGTGGAAGCTGACTGAGTGATTTTGGACCAGTCACATACTTTCAGCCTAACCTACCTCACAGGGTTGTTGTGTCGATAAAAAGGAGAAGAGAATAATGTAAGCTGCGTTGGTCCCCACTGTGGAGAAAGGTGGGGTATAAATGAAGTAAATAAAGAATAAATTTAGCTGAAGATGGAAGGCAGATAAAGCATAGGTTGGCGAATGGCTGAGAGGGAAAGAATGAGGCCGGGAGAGGATATGGGGATTGCCAAGAGTAGGGAAAGAGGTGAGGAAATTCCTTGAAATTTGGGGGAGGGGTGGAGCCTGGAGAGGGTGGGGTTTGAGGAAGGGAGGGACCTTAAAAGGGTATAATGCAATAGACCTCCAAACCTTTCTTTTCTTCCAGGGGAAATAGGGTTGCCAGCCTCCAGGTGGGTGCTGTAGATCACCCAGAATTACAACTGCTTTTCAGATGCCAGAGATCAGTTCCCCTGGAGAAAATGGCTGCTTTGGAGGGTGGACTTTATGACATTATACCCCTGATCAGATTGCTTTCCTCTCCAAACCTCGCCCTTCCAAGCTGCCACTCCCAAATCTCCAGGGATTTCCCAACCTCGATCTGGCAACCCTAGCAGGGGCCATTTCAAGCAGGAACACACAGGAATGCCATTCCGGGAGTAACAAGCGGGTACATAGGGTGATGCGCTGTGGAAAAAAGCAAAAGCATACTAACTTGAGCTGTATTTTCATGCCTGTTGTAGGGTACTTTCCCTGTAAGAGCAAAGGAAACCTAAAGTGTCTTTAGTCAAAGTGTCAAGCTGGCTCGCCAGCTCTGAGTTGGGAAATACCTGGAGATTTTTGGGGTGGAGCCTGAGCAGTGGGTGTTGCCTTCTGACACACTTCCGGTGATGTCAGGGGGTGTGGCATATGCTAATTAGTTATGGGGGCTTTCAGGAAAGAGAAAGAGGAAATAGTGGGAGAGGGGGAAGTGAGATGCCTCCCACAAGTCCTTGCGGGTTCCCACTTGTACCCTCCTATTCATGAACAAAGTGGGAAAAGGGATCTATTTTAGCACAAACAGTATACAGGTTAACTTAGCCAAAACTCTGCCTCCTCACCTACCTTAGCTTGATGTGCTGCTGTGCTTTAAGCATTTTCCTTCCAGCCCAGCACACTTTGGTATTGGGAAAAAAATGTCTGAAGAATTGCAATACAGCTATTTTAAAGGGTGGGGGGAGAGCAGGACTTTGCTTAAAATAAGCTGCCCAAGGAGCACATATGAACATTCAACCTAAGCCAAAGCTTCCCATGTGCTGCAGAGACAACCATGGTGCTCTTGTTAAATGGTAACAATCTGGATCTTAATTTGCCCCAGTAAACACTGACCAGTGAGGACAGGGACTGATTAGCTGGATCAAAATAAATGGAAAGGATTATTAAACACAATGCCCAACACAGCAGGTAAAGTATTACAGAAGAAATAAACCCTTCAAACCAAGAAAAGAAAATACATGGCGAAAAATGTGTAATAGAAAAATGGGCAGACTTCTAATGCATTTCAGGCCAAGCAATTGAAACCCATTGATCTGTGATACTTTTGCCACAGATTGTAGAGGGCCACATTTGCAATTCCCTTCAACCAAAAGAACCACATGACTACTGTATACCCAGGGCACCAAAGAAAGTATAACTTGTATAGCATGTAGATTGTCTCTTCCCACTACTGTTGAACCTCTGAAGGCCCTTGTGCAGCTGGAGAATGGAGAAGGGCTTGCAAGACAGAGTTATATGGCAGGCAACAGTGTGTAACCTTTCAGGCTCTCCAGATCTTGGTGCTTGACAGGGGGGGGGGTCAACAGTGGGAGGGCTTCTAGTGTCCTGGTCCCACTGCTGGACCTCCTGTGGGCACTTGGTGTTTTTGGCCACTGTGTGACAGAGTGTTGGACTGGATAGGCCACTGGCCTGATCCAGCCCTGGCTTCTCTTATGTTCTTATCTCTAGTAGGCTGGATATTTTTTAAAAAATGCTTCCTTATGTTAACAGTTTCCTCCCAGTTTGACTGCAGTTCTGCAAGAGAAAGGAACCTGTCTCCATGCTAAGTTTTCTACTTTTCTTTTATGGGCTAGCATTCAGAAGTGGCATGCCCTGCTCCACCATCGCATTCAGCTTCATATGTTGATGATCCAGCCTCACACACAGGATCCTCATGTCTCCAGAACCTTGACATAATCAAGGCTGGTATGACAAAAACCCGCACGAGGCTCTCAAGTCACTGACAATCACCGCCATGGATAGATGAAATGTGTAAATGACAAACACCAATATGAACAGGCAAAAGAAATCACAAAAGCCAATAACAGTGGTTACATAACAATGAATTATGCAATAGCCTAACCTCCCACTGACCTGCAGCCCATCTACTTGGAAAGCTAAGCGAAGTCCTCTCAGTTACCCCATGTATCTTATTCTGGAGCCTTTCCCTCACTCCAGCCCCAGGGTTCCCAGATGGAATCCTTCCAGCAGGGGAGCTTCCAAAAATATCCCAAAAAGGGAAAACCAAAGAGATAAGGAAGACTACATATAAAATGAAAATGATTATTTAAAAAAGAAAAAGTGAAGCAATGGAGTAACACAAAAGGCTGGAAAGAAAAGCGAGAAAGAAATAAAGCAAAAGGCAATACAAGCAGCATGAAATGAGGACAGTGGGATTAAGTCTGAGTTAGGAAAATGTTCGGACAAAAGTCTGATTATAGTTTGTACTCATCTAGTCTCCCTTACATTTTCCCCCTGCTCATCAGAGGCTTCCCAGTTTTAGGAGAAGTGACAACATTTTTCTCCTTAGCCAATTATCCAGATTTATTATCCAATTATTTTCTTTAGGAGTTTTAACATGACTGTTATCTTCCAAGAAGATTTCCTTCCTCGTTCATTGTTCTCATTATAGGAACTCTTTTAATTGTCCATCCCGTCTTCATTACTGCACGTTGGTGCACACAAAGACGTTGGCTCACCCTGTAAGCATCTCTGCAGCTCCTCAGCTTTATGTCACTGATAAAATGTTGTCTTCTCACTGAATGTTGAGTTATCATCTTCAGTCACCCAGCCTTCGCTGCATCTCTGAGCTCCTGAGGTCACATGGTTAGGCTGCTTTCACTTACAAAACATCCTTTTTGTCTGTCCCAGTTAGGGTTGTAAGGCCAAACTCAGGATTCTTGCAGAGTAATCAGACTGGTCTTCTTCTGGGTTCAGAGATAAGGTTTGGGAACTGGATTAATAAATAGCTAGAGCACATCTGCAACTAGCTTACATCTGCAACTAGTCACCATCATCCATTTAAATAACCGGTGGGGGCAATCCTTTTGGAGGAAGATCTGTGTTAACGCAAGTATCTTTGCATCCATAGGAAATGATTGGTTTAGGAAGATTAGGATGCAACTGGAAAAGGAGTTTCTCAGCTTGACATTCACAAATAGATAAGTCAATAAGTAGGAACATGGGGAGATAGATAAGAATGTAGACAGATGGGCTGATTTCTACAGTTGAATAAGTGCAGAAGTTTGGGTACGACAATTCGCCTTAATATTTGTGGTGTTTAACATCACTTATAGAGTAACTCAGAGTTAGTAGAATTTTAGTAAAAGCTGCTGACCTCACAGTCAACATTTGCTGCCTTTGGCTTTCTTTATATTTAAGTCCTATTAAGTTATTGGTTTTCTAGAGTGTGACAATCAATCCATTAAGAAATGTTCTGCCAGTCTGACCTGTAATTCTTGCGTGGGAAATGCAGTGCCAAATAATTACCTTTCAAATTCATTCCTTAGAGGAAGAAAAGGGGAAAAAGGTAATTCAAGAAAAGAAAGCTATTCCCGAAGTTAAAAAGAAAGGTAGGTTTTAAAGTGTGACAAACCTGATCTTCAAAGGACTCTGCCTGCCGTAATTTCTTTGGATACAAAAACAAATCATCATTTATTTATTCATGTCTTAGAAGTGGAAAAGGAAAAGAAGGTAATCCATGAGAAGAAAATTATTCCTGTTACTGCAAAGAAAGGTAGGCCGCTGAGAGGTTTTGCAAAATATTTAATGAACACCAATGGTATGACGAGTGCTCGATGGGTGTGCTGGGTTCAAATGGCCAAACAGCAACTTTTTTATTTGATTATGATTAAGGCTGCCAGCCTCTGGGTGGGGGGTGGGGGGTTGGAGTTATCCCAGAATTACAAGCAATCTCCAGACAACAGAGATCAGTTCCTCGAAGAAAATGGCTGCTTTGGAGGGTGGGTTCTATGGCATTATATGCCTCTAAGGTCTCTGTCTTCCCTGAACTCCATCATCCCTAGGCTCTGCCCTCATATCTCCAGGAATTTCTCAACCTTGAAGTGGCGACCCTGTGTGAAATGGCATTCCTAATGAGCTTTGGAAGGTGCCACCTATGCCCATTTTTAGAATGAGGTGTAATGTACTGTTCTCTTCACTGATTACATAGATCTATTGGTAAGGAAGTGGGTTACATTTTGTGATCCAGGTTGCATAGAATAGACTAATGAATGCTATAATTGTTATTGGTGTTATTTGTGAACTGAGAAGCCTTTTGAGGAGAAGTGGGATATAATTATTTTAAAGAAAGAATTTGTGTAAGTTGGTATACTAGGCAAAATGTACAGTTCTTTCACACCATGGTTCCGAAAACCTATATATGGGCTTATTTGCACTAGTGTGGTAGGTGCTGGGGATTCATGTAGCATTCACAAATGCTTTGCATGTGAAACAGGCAACTCATTAGGGTTGCCGGCTCTGGGTTGGAAAATACCTGGAGATTTGGCGGGGTGGAACCTGAAGAGGGCAGGGTTTGTTTTAAGTACTGAGCAGGAGGCGATGAATTCAAACAAACAGGCTTTTATTCAGTGACATTGTTCAGCTCAAAAAGACAGCTCTATGAGAGCAGCACTTTCATTTATACTGTTCCAACACATAACTTTCAACAATGTAACTATATACAAGCAATATTATTGGACCCAAGCAAGGCTCAGTGATTGGGTATCTAGATTGGCTTCAGGACCAATGGGAGTCTTTATTAATCAGCCAATAAGAACTGGAGCTTTAGGATACCAGAGCCCTTTTCAAGCTATTACTGCTTCATATTCTAAACGAACACAACAGTTTGGGGCACAACGCCAGAAAGTCTAACTTCCAAAGTGGCCATTTTCTCCAGATGAACTGATCTCTGTCACCTGGAGATCAATTGTAATAACAGGAGATTTCCAGCCACCACCTGGAGGCTGGCAACCCTACAACACATGGTTAGATTGAAAACAGCAGTCATGTGACCGGTTGTCATTTGGTCTTTCCTAAGGTCCTTGCTTCAGGGGGTGAAGAGGCAGGTGGGCATACTCCCTTGTTAGCAGATCATATATTTAAACAGAAATGGCACATTTAAACAGAAATGCTAAAGTCTGTGCGCACACGTGAACCCTGCACTCAGTTAATTCATTTCAGCATGTTTCTTTCAGCCCATGTTTTTTACCATCCATCAAGGAGCAGTGAAACAGCAGAGCACAGCAAGATAAGATGCAAGAGAGTGGGGGTTTTAGCTCCCTTCACCTCTGGGCCAGTGTCAGGTTTTGAGGGGCAGAAGTGTCCAGGGCCCCCTCTCTCTGCCCACCACTGCCTACAACTTACAGCATTCTTCCCATCTACCCACTTGCATGCCCCACACCTGCCTGTGCATCCTTTCTCTGCTTACTCACAAGCCCTCCCACTCTGCACACTCACAGTTGTGCACAGTCTTTTTCCCCAATGGTGCCAGGCAGTGTGTGACAAGGGGTGCTACTGCTGTGACTGCCAAAAGCACCACCACCAAACCATGAGATCAACCTTGCCCAGCACTGCTGGGCAGCACATGCAACCAACAGTGTGGGTGGCAGAGCGCTCCTAAGTGGCTGGGGGAAAGGTGCACAGAAAGGTGGCGAGGCAGGTACATGGGTAGGAAGGTGATAGCAGTGGGCCCTGCTAGAAGCCTGGGCCCTGGGCCGTTGGCAGCTGCCCTACCTCGGGGTATGCTGATGCCAGTAGGGTTGCCAATTCTTACCTTCATAACAGCAGGGGAGACCCAGTCCCTCTCCATACTCTATGGTACCATAGAGTTTTCAGGGCAATTGCTAGAGTGTTGCCTGGCGACGTGCCCAGAGTGATGATGTCGCTTCCGAGTGATGTCATCACACTGGGCACGTCGGCCTGATTGGGCCACTTTGGGGGTGGGGTTCCCCCCACCAGCCGGATTCTGACCAGTGGATTAGGGAGCCATTTAGTGGGGAAATCTCTGCCCCCGCGGGGGGACTTGGCAGCCCTAGACACCAGCCCTGCTTCACCTTCATTCTTTAGGGTTTTGATTTAAATATTCCTACCCCAGTGCAGCTTTATACATGAAGTATACGAGAATTTTTATTTGCTGCTTTACAAAGAGGAAGAATTGTATGATGAACTAGGCCTCTGCATTATCAGTGGCCTTCTGTAATTCCTCATGATACAAAAACAATGCTCATCTTTTATTCCTTCCTTAGATGAAGAAAAGAAGGTAACTCAAGAGAAAAAAATTATTTCTGAAATTAAAAAGAAAGGTAGGCTATTTGATGGCTTTTGTCACTAACAGACATTAACTACTTCAACTAACTGCTACCTTTAAAAGTGAGAAGGGTGAGACCCAGACAGAATATTTTTTCTGGTGTCCCACGGTGGCTAGGGTTTCCAGGCAGGAGACTAGGGAGAAATTGGGGGGGGGGGGGGGCGCTAGCTGTCAGTGATGGTGTGATGTCACTTATTTTATTTACATTTATTTATTTATTTGATTTATACCCAGCCCTCCCCACCAAGGCAGGCTCAGGGCAGCTTACATAAAATTTTAAAACAACTAAAACAACACATTTCTAAAAACCGACCATAAAGTGCTCGGGTGCCACATTATAAACTGATGACAAGATACAATTGGTAGCAGATCCTAATGGGGCACAATCAGCATTGATGTAAAACTATCTCTGCCCCTTTGCATCAGTGATGCACAGGCTGTGATGGTAATACCAGGGCACAGGGGTCCTACAGTGCACCTCCTTAATCGAATGCCTGGCAGAAGAGCGCCTTCTTGCGGGCCCTGTGGAACTGTAAAAGGTACTGCAGGGCCTTGATGTCCTCTGGGAGCTTATTCCACCAGCACAGAGCCACCACCAAAAAGGCCCTGGTTGAAGCCAGCCTGGCATCTTTGGGACCCAGGAGGGCCAGACGGTTTGAGCACAGTGCTCTCTGGGGAACTTCTGTGAAATATCTGAAAGTGATGTCATGCCTCTCTAGGAATCACCAGAAACTCTATGGTAAAACTGCAGAGTTCCCAGTGGTTCCTAAAGACAACAGATATCAGTTCCGTGCTTTTCCTGGAAGTGACACCATGCCATCAGCACAACAGCCATTTTCAAACCACCCCCCCCCCCACCGCCACTCCAACTGGTGGCAGAAAAACAGTGCCACGAGTGGAGAACCTTGCTCCCACTGGCTCTCAGAAGCCCTGTTTAATTTTCTTTTAACTCGTTAAAATCTAGCATTTTAATGGAATTGCAGAATCTTCTTTGCTTGACACTTCAGTCCAGGGAGGCATGAATGTAGGGCAAGTCCTTTGGCATCATGCAAGTCCTTCAGCACCTCTGGTGCGATTGCTGCCTTCCTAAGCCTTGCTTTATTGCAAGAATAAAGTACAGCCAACCCCCCCTTAGGACTGTTCCATACTGAATGTGGGAATGTAAAGAAGCGCTTCCAACTCCCTCTTGGTAATTGCAGGCTTACCTGTTTTCTTCTTAGTAACTCTTTGGTTAACAACAACAACAACAACAATAATGTTTTCCTAGTGGATGAAACTAATTATTACTGTTAGCAGCTGAACAATAGTGGTTAAATAGCAACAATAGTTTAACTACATAGTCTGAACTACCATTAATAAAGTAAGTGTAATTGCCACTCTACTTGAACTACTGTCATTGCACGGATTTACTTAAACTCTCTTTAAAGAAAATGTCTGATGACTGCTTGCTGTGTAGGCAGCTCCACAGGGTGGATTCAAAGAGCCATGCATCCCCATGCATAGGATGATTCCTTTAAACTGGATGACACAAAGATTGGTCTACATGGAAGTGATGTCTATGAAATTTCTTACAATATGAAGCTTCCAAATTTCACCATTTCCAAAAAACCCGTATGCAGTAAGAATGTATTGCATAAGTATGGTAAATATTAGATGTTCATGTTATTAACTGCTACACACAAAAGGCACAAATATCCAGTTCAAGTATTTCTCAAGTCCTGTTCCAGTAGTGGAAGAGCAGGTGAGCAAGCTCCCTTTAATAACTATCACATTGCAATGTGTGCGTATTGTTGGCAGAGTGTAGATGTGCAATAAAGCGGAGCACAAGCTGTTTAAAGAATAAAGTCGATTGATTAAGAAGAGAACAAACTTTGTAAGAAAGAAAAGAGAGAAAGAGAAGTCTAAACAGTAAGGAGGCAGACAGTAACAAACTGTTCTCAGCAGCAGCAGGGAAGAGCCCTAACTGACCCAATCAGGAGACAGGAAGAAGACTATTTAAAAATAATAGGAAGTCCCTAATCTCAGTAGGCTAACTAGTTGTCCCCTCTGCTGCCCCCTGAAGGATGTTCTTGACATTTTCTTTATCTATGCACAATAGACCTTGCATATTCCAGTGCATGTCCCTGTGCATCGTGTGAAGAGGAAGAATTACTTGGATTGGTACTCTGCCCAATTGGCTGCCTAGTATAATTCCTTATGATACAAAGCCAGCTAACCATTTTATATTCATGTCTCAGAAGCTGAAGAAGAAAAGAAGGTACTCAATGAGAAGAAACTTATTCTGGAAGAAGAAAAGAAGGTGATCCATGAGAAGAAATTTATTCTGGAAGAAGAAAAGAAGGTAATCCATGAAAAGAAACTTATTCTTGAAGAAGAAAAGAAGGTAATTCATGAGAAGAAACTTATTCCTGAAATTAAAAAGAAAGGTAGGCTATTTGAAGTTTTTTTCAAACTTTTTGCTTAGAGAACTTGGATAAAGAATAATTTACGCTGTGTGCACAGCTTCTTTGAGTGCATTTCAGTGACCGAACAGGCACATGATGATCACTTGAAATTTGTAAACACATAGATTGCTCTAGAAAGAAGCTGTTTATGTGTAGAGGCTTAGCTTGCAGAACTTCTCATTCCCCTCATGTTCATGATGACTGATCACAGTGTGTGGGAACTAATGTAATGTAACGTGCAAGTCATGGACTGCCCTTCATATGGAACAGCCATTTCAGGGTTAGCTTGAAAGCAAAAATCACATGACTCATTTTGCATCTGAATCTTTTCCAATGCCCCTTTTAGAATTGATCCAGGAAAGTGATTCTGTTCTGGTGGTAAATGAGTAGGTGATGATATTCCCTTCATCCCCTTTCCTAATGTAACATGCTACAGCTATCCATGTGTTTGAATGGTCAGGTGTGTGATTTTTGTCCTGCTTTTTTAAGGCAGAAAAAATTTAGTGATTGGGTTAGCCAACTGACTATTGTAATTCTTGATACAAATTGACTGACTTTATATTTATGTTTCATAAGTGGAAGTGGAAAAGAAGGTAACCCATGAGGAGAAAATTATTCCTGGAATTAAAGGGGAAAGTAGGCTATTTGATGGCATTTAGTAGGCTTTTAAGAATATGAATTGTGTGGCTGATTGCCATTTGAATATTTCATAAGGCCCAGTTCACACATTTTCAGGGTCATTTACCCTGTTCCAGTCATGGAAGAACAGGTGGTCATGCCTTCTTTTATCTAATCCTCATAGGCACAGGAGACAAAATTGGATGATTTTGTCCCCTGTTTTGAAGGGGGAGAATTGCATGATTTGGGCCTCTGCCCAGTCAGCTGCCTCCTGTAATTCCATAAGATACAAAGCCAATTTATCATCTTTGTATTCATGTCTCAGAAGTGGAAGAGGAAAAGAAGGTAATCCATGAGAAGGAAATTATTCCTGGAATTAAAAAGAAAGGTAAGCTATTTGATAGGATTTGCCAGATTTTCATTGACATGAATTGTATGGCAGATTGTCATTTGAATCTTTTAAAGGGTTCAGTTTCATATATTTCTTGCATCATTTATTCTGTTCTGTTCTGGCTAATATACACACAGAGAGAAAGAGGCAGAGAGCCTCTGCTGCATTGACTGCATACTATAATTTCTTAAAATATAAACCCAATTTGTCATTTTTTATTGCTATCTTAAAAGAGGAAGAAGAAAAGAAGTTAACCCATGAGAAGAAAACTATTCCTGAAATTATAAGGAAAGGTAGGCTATTTGAAAATTTGCTAGACTTTTACTGATTATAGCTTGTATGGTGAATTCTGTCTATACAGATGGTTTCTTAGGCTAGATTCAAGTGGCCAAGAAACCATGAGAACACAATTTGACCTGATGACATAAAGAACAGTCCACATGGAAGCCATGTGTGTATAGTCACTGTCCATACTGAACTTATAGGAGCACAATACACCTTTCTAAATACATTCAAGTTAATGGGCTTAGATAGGTATAACTCACGATTGTGCTGCAATTCTCCTCCTTGAATTCTAATTCAAGTTTAAATTAAACAGATTTCCAAATCAGTTCCTGAACTTCCATTATGGCCCTTAAAAAAACAACAACCTTAAATTACTTGCAATAATAGTGTGCTAAGTGCTGGCAGTTTGTGTAGTTAGCTTCAATTCATAAACAGCTGTGTAAATCAACCACTGTTTGAAATTAAATCAGCAGTCACATGAATGGCTGACATTAGGCTCAATCTACAGTGCAATCCTATGTTGTGTTACCCCAGTCTAAGCTCATTGAAATGAATGGGCTCAGACTGGAGTAACTCTTTTTAGGATTGCACTGTTAGACATTTAACCATGCAAGAGAAAATGGAAAGGCATCCTCCATTAGTGATACTCAGTGTAATATGAGATACGTGCCTGTATGAACAGAATTGTGTGATTTTTCTCCCTTTCTTTGATTGGAGACAATTGCATGACTATTACAGTTATTTTAAAGTACAGAGTTAATTGATCATCTTCATATTTATGTCTCAAAAGCGGAAGGGAAGAAGGGAGCCCATGAGAAGAAAATTATTCCTGAAATTAAAAAGAAAGGTAAGCTGTTTGAAATGTTTTGCTAGAGATTTACTTGTAGGGTTTATATAATCAATACTTGCTATGGGGGCAGCTTCATAGGGAGATTCTGATGGGCAACTGATGACATGACGGCCACTTTAAATCTGATCACATGTAGGCAGCTCCATAGGGAAGTTATTTGTGTGGAATGGCTTTCCCTGTGCATTCTCCAGTTCTCACCATGTTTCCTAAAAACGATTTAAGGATAGTTTGTAATACTGTTGTAACTATTGGAGGTTTATGTATCATAAACTAGAAGTCTAACTGTTAGTTAAATTATAAGCAGAGGTAAACTCACAGTGAATTAGATTGAACTCCAGCTAGAACACATCTTCATGGTTACTCTGGTGGTCATGACGGACAAAGTAGAAATACTTCTCCACTGCCACTGTGCTTGCACAAATCTGTATAGACGACCTGTTCCAGCCAGTCACAGGTCTTTTCCACCCATCCCTTATAATGTGAACCAGACCAATCAAAAGCTTGCTGTGACTTGCTAGTCTTTTCATGTTAGCCAGGAACAAACCTGGCAGGTCAGTATCATCACAGTGCAATTGCTTGGATGAGCGGAAGTTACTGTCTGATTATGGGAACTAGACAGATTGCTTGGGGCAGTGCAAGCTACCCAGAGCTGCCAGCTGCCTGGAGAGGGGGGAAAACTGTATCCCTTTAATACATGCTTAATAGGATATAATTTACCAAGTGATGTTATTTACTTCCATGCCGTGTAAAGATTCAGTTGCCTGTTTCCACACAGTAGAGCTCTATCGAAGGGGTGGGAAACCTTTCTCCAGGCCTGTTAGCAACCCTAATGCTACCACCACAATGCTTCACCAGCATCCATTTCCTACCATAGCTTACAACATCTAGCAAAAAAAATAAAATAAAAATAAAATCTGGGTGTAGAAAAAATCCTTTCTGGACCCGAACTATTTAAAGAAATATCAGCCGGAGACAAATGTCCACTTTCTGCCTGTGTATGTGGTGGCAGTTTAACTTTCAGTTTTCTTGGATGGGATTGCTTAAGTTAACCCATTTCAGTCTGGCTTTAGGTTTGCCTTTGAAATGAAAATTGTCTTAGGCATTTTGATGGACAATATTTTCCAGGGGAGAACTAGGGGGTGGGAAATACGCCCTGATTATTTGTTCTATTTGATATTCTTCTCAAATACCTTATGAGATACTGGTCATAAGGTGCCCTGTAGCCCCTATGAGTATTGCAAAATGTAATTTTAATAAACAAGCACATAGATAAGTGTTCCATGTAAAATAATCAACAGTTTCTGAAATCATGGGGTAGATTTGAATCTCTCCTAAGACCCAGCTGAGGCTTTTAAGGAGGCCAAAGATTTTGGCTTGGTGCGGGAAAAGGTAATGAACATAACTTCCTTAAGCACTCTCATTATGCCATTTGTGGTTGGATGCCTACATAGAAGCCAAACTGTGTGATTTTGTCACAAAGCCAAATGGCATATTTATATTTATATTTATATTCATATCTCAATAGCAGAGGAGGAAAAGAAGGTAACCTATGAAAAGAGAATGATTCTCGAAATTAGAAAAGAAAGGAGAAGAAGGCCACTTGATATGATTTCCTAGATTTTTGCTGTTGTGAATCATGTGGCTGTTTGCCATTAGAATCTTTCATAAAGTCCAGTTCACACATTTCCTGGGCCATTAGTCCTGTTCTGGTGGTTGGGAGAACAGGTGGTCATAGTGTTCTTGCCTAATGCTTGCATGTACAAGAAGCCAAATTGCATGATTTTGTCCCTTGTTTTGAAGACGATAAATTGTATGAATTGGGCACCTGCCCAATTGGCTGTCTACAGTAATTCTTTAAGGTATGAAGCCAATCCATCATCTTTGTGTTCATGTCTTAGAAGCTGAAGAGGAAAAGAAGGTAACCCATGAGAAGAAAATCATTCCTGAAATTAAAAAGAAAGGTAGGCTGATGGAAGAACTTTGCTAGTTTTTTACTGGATTTTAATGTTTGCTCTGTGGTTTCAATTAACCAAGAGGCTGCATGAAGCCTGATTTATAGGCGGATTCACACGGAAGCCAGTTGTGTGTGATGGTTCATCATGTGGTACTTCCAGTTCTCCCCTTGCTTCCAAAATCTTGTATAGGTGTACTCCACCACTTAATATGTGTGACTGAAACTGCTTTTGCTTGTGCCCACAAGAAGGAAGGAGACATGAAGCTCTGAAGAGTGAGGCTGATAAAAGGGAAGAGGCAGTGACTGCCCAACCCAGCAGACTTTTCATCCCTTGCTTCCCCCACCTCACCTCAGCATAGTAAGGCAATACAGGACTTTGCTTGTTATCAAAGGGCCAAGAAGGAATCTCTGATTGTCCTGGGGAGTTAAGACTTTTTCACCTGCTCTGTGCAATCTAAGTGGAGACATAGGTGTCAACTTCAGGGGGGCTGGGGAGCTGGAGTCCCCCCCCCCCGAACTTTTCCAGGATGTGCTGAGCCTCCCCTGGAGACAATGGCCTATAATGTCTCTGGCCCAGCCCCAGCCCACCCACCCCTGGGAAATTAGAAAGTCTGTGCCCTTGAGTGGAGAAGTGCTGCAATCGGCCTGCTGCTGGTCATGAATCTGGATGCTTAACCCCTAAAGAATATTGGCAAGAAGATGTGGGTTCTGGATGAAATCATAGGATTCGTGAGGTTCATCTAAAGGGTGAAATGAGGCTTACTGAAATCAACCTCATATAGCTAAGTATCTGAAGGAAGATGATGATGAGACTCCATTGGGCAAGCCAGCATTAAGGCGGTCTTCTTGAGGCTGACTGGCCTGGGGCGATGGTCAGAATATTAGACCCTTCTTGGCACTCCTGTAGGAATAAAGGCACTGAAAGACAAATAACAGAATATGCTTGGTGCTTAAACCAAGATGGAACTGCTCAGACTCTAGAGGCTGCTTGAGAGATCTAGTTTCCCCAAGTTAAGTGAACCATAAGGTAACTTGCACTGGGAAAGAGAGCTGGTAATACTTAAGAAGGTTAGGCTGCAGAATAGCTGTTAATAACATAATGTTCTAGCATAATTTAATAATCTGAGGCTTGTAGCTTTATTCTTGGGTGCATGGGCAACAGATGACTTGCAATGGTGGGATACATACTGGGGCTTCATGTTGTCAATTGCAAATCATAAAAGGCCCCGAAGACCTGTTTGCAAACCTTAGGGAAAACTTCCCCTTCCAGTGGGAGAGGAGCAAGTAGGCATAGTATCTGAATGCTTGTGCGACCAGAAGGCTGAATTGTATAATTTTTGTCACCTTTTTAAAAGGGCAACAATTTCTTGAATTGGGCTTGTGCCTAATGTAATTCCTCAAGACATAAATCCAGTGTATAATCTTTTTATTCATGTCTCAGAAGTGGAAGAGGAACAGAAGGTAACCCATGATAAGAGAATTATTCCTGACATTAAAAAGAAAGGTAGGCTATTTGAAGGTTTTTCAAAAATTTTACTGAGCGAAATTGCACAATGAATGTTTGTTGTGCAGACAGCTTTATAGAATGGTTTCAAAAGAGCAAGCAGCCACATGACGAGCACTTTAAAGTATGTAGATTGCTCCATAAATGAGCTGTTTGCCTGTGGTAGCTTAAATTGTGGAACTTCTAATTCTCCCCCTGCTTCCAATAGTCTATGAAGGGATGACACAGAATGGTATAAGTATTGGGAGTTCATTGTAACATAAACTGCCATTCATAAATTGCTCTTCATATGGAACTGCCCCACAGGGATGGACTGAAATCACACTCATTTGTCTCTTGAATCTTTTCTTTTTTAAAAAAAGATTTTTATTGTTTTTATCTATAAACTACATTTCTACACTACTTACTATGCTAAGTTTATTTTATACAGAGAATACTTTATAAAATGCTTAATCTATCAATTAAAAAAAATTATAGCATTTAAAAAAAAACATGGTTAACACATATTACTTTGTTACTTTTTCCATTCAAAAAGCTATTTGTCAGTATGCATAGTTTGGAGACAACACTTAATAACAAAGCTTATAATTCATACTAGTGCATATGCTTAATAAACATTTAACAATCATTTCTTCTTTTGTCCTCTTCTTGTTTTCTTAGTCTCAACATGTACTTTTGGAGCTGCTGCTCCTGTCTCTGAGTCTGATATTTCTTCTTCGCTTTTAGAGCTATCAAAACCATACATACTTTCTTGTGAAGCTAGCGAATCATCTGTGTCTCTGCCTTTTTTCTTTTCTTTGTCTTTTTCCAAAAAAAATTTCGCTTGTTCAACCGAGTCAATCTTGTATTTCTTATCTTTGATGCTGAAGCTAAGTCCCTCTGGAGTATTCCAACGGTATATTATTGATTCAGACTGAAGCCATGTTGTCAGCTTTCTATAGGCTTTTCTTCTTCTCCGTATTTCAAATGGTACATCTTTCAAGACTTTAACTTCTGCTTCTTGGATCTTCAGAACCGCTTTGCTTGTGGCTTTTAAAACCACATCCCTTGTTGATTTCTTGGAGAACTTTATCATAATTTCACCTGGCAGGCTTTTCTTTTTAATATATTCTGGGTAGGTCCTGTAGACCATATCCATGTCACTTTTTAATTTTTCTGCTTTTAAGCCTGTTGACGGTGCCAACGCTTCACTTAACAGTCCTTTAAGGTCTTCTCCTTTCTTTTCTGGTACGTTCTGAAGTCGTAGGAAGAAATTCGCCCGTTCCATTTGCAATTTCAGAAGGGAATCATGATGAAGAGCCTTTTCTTTTTCTGCTTTCTGTAGTCTTGAATCTTGATTTTTTACTGACGTTTTAACCTCCATAAGGTCCCGCTGCAGCTTCTCTGTAACTTTATTCGACTCCTTCAGCTCCGACTGCATTTTATCCATCTTAATGTTCAGTGACGTCATTTGATCCACTAGAGGTCGCAATAGCGAGGAGAACACCGCGCTCATCTCGGTGGTATCAACCTTTGAACTTGGAACTGTAGTTGCTAGCTTTGGGGAAGGTTTCGGTTTCCCCGCCATTGTTGAGACTTCGTTATTGTTTACGATTAGATAAGATGAAGATAAGAAGCGATTTTTTCAGCGGCACTTGTATCGTTTTAATTGTTAAGTCCTCAAGTATGCGATACCGCCATCTAGCAGCTCATCTAAGCTTTCCTTCCTTCAGTAACGCCGTGGGAAAGAGCCTCGTAAGTACGCCGAAAATGGAAGGGGGGGGATTTCTCTCCACCCACCACTTTTCCCACTAAGTTGCTTATTTTAACTTCGAGACTCACTTTTTCACCTTTGCGTAGCTGGAAGTTGCTGCTTTATCGCTTCATATTCTCTGCTGCTTCACGGTTTGCGCTATAGCCATGCAGCTCCCGTGATGGGGGAACCTATGGGGGTGATGAGAGGGACCTCGATCCTGCGGTCGCCACTGCTGGGAGAGATCCCGTCTCGTGCCACCCCAGGCAGAGCCCCCTCACTGGGGTCTCTGGGGGCTCGGCACCTGTCCAGAGCTCCTTCTTCCCATCGGGTACAGATCGCCTCCCCCGCTAGCACGGAAGGACGCATCCGCCATTCTTCGCAAGTCTTCCGGAAGTCTCTTGAATCTTTTCTGAAGCCCAGTTCATGCCAAAATTTGTTCCCATGATGGAGTAAACAATAATGGTCTCATCAACCCCTTTTATAATGTAATGTGTGGTAGATGTCCCATGATTTCTGATGGGCAAGTATATGGCTTTCTATCCCATTTTTATGAAGAAAAGATCTGTATTCCTTAGGTCTCTGTTCAGTAAGTTGGCCAGTGTTATTCCTTAAGATATGAAGTAAGTTAATCATCTTTGTATTCATATATTAGAGGAAAAGAAGGTAACCCATGAGAAGAAAGTCATTCCTGAAATCAAAAAGAAAGGTAGGCTATCTGAAGGGTCTTTAACATTTTTATTGAGAGGACCTCATATGATGAATGCTTGCTCTGAAGATAACAGCATGGTGTGGACTGAAATGGTTAAGGGGCCACATTATGATGATTTTAAATTTGATGACAAAAAGACTAATCCACATGGAAGCCTTTTGCATCTAGTGAGTTACCATGGACCACCAATGCCCTGCAAGTATCCAAAAACTTGTATAAAGAATGGAATGTGATGGTGTAGTATGAATTTGTGATTCATGCAATAAACCATTGTGCATGATGGTTCCAAAGATTATTACACATTTTCTAAATTCAAGGTCCTCTTTCACTGGAAGGGGGGAGCATACTAAATACAATGCGTCTCCTGAAGTATGATGATGCCTCTGTGTGCAGAAGGCCAAATTGTGAGAACTTGTTCATTTTTATAAAGAGGACAAATTATTTACTTTGGGATTCTGCCTGGTTGACTCTCTACTATAATTCCTTAAATTGCATAGCCAGAATAATATCTTCATATTCGTGTCTCAACAGTAGTAGAAGAAAAGAAGGTAACCCATGAAAAGAAGATTGTTCCTGAGATTAAAAAGAAAGGTAGGCTATTTGAAAGTTTTACAAAAATTATATTGGAAGAATTTGGATTATAATGCTTCCTGAATGGACTGTTTCAAGGGACCAAGCAGCCACATGATGGTTACTTTAAAATATATAGATTGCTATGCTGTAGCTCACATTCTAGACCAGGGGTCCTCAAACTACGGCCCACGGGCCACATGCGGCCCACCGAGGGCATTTTTCTGGCCCGCCGGGTGTGCCGCTGCCTGTCCTCCAATTCCCAGCAGCACACAAAGCAGTGGAAAAATTGCAGCCGACTCGTCCCGGGCCACATGACAAAGCCCCACCCCCCTGCTTCCAGTCAGCCAGGAGGAGGCAAAAGGAAGACTGGAAGAGGGTAAATGTGAGGTGGCAGGTGCTCCGGCTGGCCCCAAGTCTCCTAGCCGGCTGAGAGGCCTCTCAGCCGGCTAGGAGACCTGCGCCAGTCCCAAGAGCCGGGCGGGGGTCTTTTTCGAGGCTTTTTGTGCTGCTGGGAATCGGAGGGGGAGAGAGAGAGAGAGAGAGAGAGAGAGGTTTCTCTTTCCCATCATGATGCCTGCAGTAATGGAGTTTCAGGGAGAAGCAGCTGGGGGCTTGCTGCCTTAAAAAGTTTGTGAGGATGCTGAGTTCTTTGTTTCTTCGGAGAGGGAAAGACAACAGCCCCATCAACAGTGCCTGTTTGCGCACCCCCCCCCCGGCGCGCCTTCCCTACCCGCAAAATAACTAAAGAAAAAGCCCATCTTCATAGTTTTTTAAAAAAACTATAGTCCGGCCCTCCAACGGTCTGAGGGACAGTAAACTGGCCCCCTGTTTAAAAAGTTTGAGGACCCCTGTTCTAGACATTTTCATGCCTCCCCTTCAAAAACCCACATAAAGGATGGCAATGCAATGAGCATTAGATATTCATGTAGCATTAGGTGTTCATCAACCACCTTTTATATGAAATTGTCATCAAAGGACTAAGTTGAATGCAGCAGTCATGTGATTTTTTTTTTTTAGTCAATTGAATCAATTCAGACATTTATCCAGGCTAAGATCCTGCTCTAATGGTTAAGGAGTTGGCAGCAATGCTCTCTTCATCCCCTGCCATAATGTAATGTGTGACAGATGCCCACATATATCGAAGAGTAAATGTGATTTTGTACCCCAGTTTTGAAGGAAATATTTGCATTAATTGTAGCTTTTCTATAAGCTGACCACTGTATATCCTTAAGATTCAAAGCCAATCAAAACATCCTTTTATTTGTATACTAGATGTAAAGAAGGCAATCCATGAGAAGAAAGTCATTCCTGCAATTAAAAAGAAAGGTAGGCTATATAAAGGAGTTTAAAAAAAAACAACATTTTTACTGAGGTGAACTTGTATGATGAATGCTTCTTGTGGAGCCAGCATCACAGTGTGGATTAAAATGACCACGAAACCACATGATGATGTCTGTATTTCTGGTCTGTATGATGATGTCTGCATGTCTGGTCCACAAGGAAGCTTTTGGTTGACTATGTTTAATTCCCTCTGCCTGTATTCCAAAAAATGTGCATAAATGCTGCTTTATAATGGTCTGTTAAGCTTTGGTGGTTCATGTATTAAAATGCTGTTCACAAGGACTGCATATTTCCTAAGCCAAAAATCCAGTTTTAGTAGTTGAGGAACACTGCTACAGCAACTGTCTTGCTTAAATGTGTGATAATTCCCCTGTGCCAAAAGGGGCAAACTGTGGGAATCTGTTCCATTTTTTGAAGGGTCAGGATTACATTGAATGGGCTTCTGCCCAACTGGGTGAGTACTTTAATTCTTGAAGATGCAAAGCCTTGCATTCTGCTTTTTTTTAAAAACCCATGCTTTGTGCTTTTAATTATTGTAATGATGAAAACTAGTTAATTTACTTTGTTCCTTTTGATGTATCGGTCTTTCCTGTGTACTCTTTTTTTCTGTTATGACTAGTGATGGGTGGAAAAACATTTGAATATTTGTTTGTGTCTCAACAGTGGAAGTGTGGAAAAATGTAACCCAGGAGAGGAAAATTATTCCTGAAATTAAAAAAAAAGGTAGGCAACTTTGAAGGGATTTTCGAAAAAATTCTGTAAAGAAGTTGGATGATAAATGCTTGTTGAATTTGTTTGTGTCTCAACAGTGGAAGTGTGGAAAAATGTAACCCAAGAGAGGAAAATTATTCCTGAAATTAAAAAAAAAGGTAGGCAACTTTGAAGGGATTTTCAAAAAAGTTCGGTAAAGAAGTTGGATGATGAATGCTCGTTGGGTGGACTGCTGCACAGGTTGGGACTGAAAGCCGCAATCATAAGACTCATTTGTCATTTGGATCTTTTCAAAGGCCCCAGCAAACAATCCTGTTCTAGTATTAGTAGCAATCCTAAACAGGGCTACTCAGAATCCTACTAAAGTCTACTCAATGACGCTTACTCCCAGGAAAGTGTTCTTAAAATTTTACTGCAAGAAAACTAGCAGTGATGTTCCCTTCACCTCCTTTAACAGTTTAATGTGTGGCAGATTCCCATATGCATGATCTTTTTTTAGAGGCAGAATTGCACTGATTGGGTTACTGATCAGTCAGTGCCTGTTGTAATACCTTACGATAAGAAGCCAATTAACCATCTTTGTATTTAAGTTTCAAAAGTGGAAGAGGAAAAGAAAGTAGCCCATGAGAAGAAAATTGTTCCTGAAATTAAAAAAACAGGTAGGCTGTTTGAAGGGTTTTTTTAAAACTTTTGTTTTAAGAACTTGAACCATGAATGCTTGCTGGGTATACAGCTTCAAGAGTTGGGACCTAAGTGACCAATCAGCTACAATATGACTTTAAATATGATCACATGCTGCTAGAAGCCATTGCATGTATTGCCTTAGCCTGTGAAAATACCAGTTCTCACTAATTCCAAAAACTTTTCTAAGAGATCTGCAATAGTGTGATAAGTAGTAAGGGGGTGATGAAGCATAATCTGCTATTCACAAAATTCTCTCCAAGTGGAACACTTACTAGAATCAAACCAACAATCATGTAGCTGTTTCCTACTTGAATGTACCCTAAATTTACTTCTAGTTGTGGAAGATCAAGCAAAGGTGCTTTCTTTACCTACTGCCATAATTTAATGTATTCTAGAAGGGCAAACTGTTTGGCTGCATCTGTCTTAGCCTACATTGAGTCTTTGCTGAATCATCTATTTGCATAGACCATCAAATTCACAAGTAATGAAAACTGCATGGAGAAGGTCAAGGCTCATTTCGTAGCAGGAGCTCCTTTGCATATTAGGCTACACACCCCTGATGTAGCCAATCCTCCAAGAGCTTACAGTAGCCCCTGTAAGAAGAGCTCTGTAAACTCTTGGAGGATTTGCTACATTAGGGGTGTGTAGCCTAATATGCAAAGGAGCTTCTGCTACGAAATGAGCCCTGGGGAAGGTATAGGGCAACAATACTGCTATTCCACCCAGGCCTGTAGCCAGGATTTTTTCTTAATTCAGGGGGCCTTTAAATAAATTAGGGGGCACCCCCCCACACACACCCCTGCACACATACCCGAGGCAGCGCCTGGACTGGATGGGAAGTCAGGGAGCCTTGGCAGTAAGTCAGGGGGGCAGGCCCTGAGATGTTCCACTGTAGCTATGGGCCTGATTCCACCAGGAGAGCACTGGAATTGATCCACTGACGTGTAATCCAAGGCATTCTTACTTGCTGAAGACATTACAGAGTCCACTAAAGGCAGCTGACCATTAAACTGCTTCTAACTAAGATGTTACACTTGCAGTCTCTTGGGAGACATTAAAAAGTCCAAAAGTCAGAGCCCCTTTACTGAAAAACCTTTTCTGTTCTTCAGTTCCCGAAGTAAGTTAAATGGTCTGTCTTAAGCAAACCTTTTTGCTTGTTAGTCTTCTTTTGAGATCTCCTGTCATACTGGAATAAAAAGAATTTCCAGTTACCCCTCCACCAGTTAGCCTGCTAGTTATCCCTCTAACTCTGAATTTTTTTTCAGTGCCTTGTTCAGAGATCACACCTGTGTACCATTTATCAGTGTGAAATCCTGAATTAATAAATAACATTTGTTTGCAGCTGCCCTTTCGGGTGCTGTGACTGAAGGAAACTCTTATACAAATAATCTGTATATATTTAGAGATCATGGCTTCAGGACATGTCATTTAATTCCAATTCTGCCCAATCCCATATAAAGGGGTGGGATCAGATTTTGGGAACAAAATGGACATGAGAGCACAACCATGGGAGCTGAATGCTCTCATACCTGCTGTTTACTTCCCTGTAAATCCTACCCTCAGCTCTTTTCTTCTAGCTGAGTTCACTGTCAGCATTGGAGCTGAGGAGAAAAAAGCCTGAGGAGGGTACAGAGTAAGGAGCCATGGATGGGGGAGGGAGCTCCTAAGAGTGGCCAAAAAGTCATTTATTTCTAGGGCTGCCGAGTCAGCCCGGGGGGCGGGGGATCCCTGCTAAAGGGGTTCCCGATCCGCCGGCCGGCATTCGGCCGGCGGGGGGAACCCCACCCCTGAAGTCGTCCGGCGAGGACGACGTAATGACGTCACCGGAAGTTTTGGGGCGATTGCCAGAGCGGCGCCTTGGCAACGCCCCCAATGTGCCAACGTCACTTCTGGTGATGCCAACGGGTGTGCGCGCTTTGCGTGCGCGCCAGAAGAAACTCCCGGGCACAGGAGGACTCCCCCCCGCCGATGAGTCTATAAGACTTGGCAACCCTATTTATTTCTCAGATGGGTTCCCAAACCAATAAATGAAAAGGCAGTTCAGTTCTGACTATGAACTGATCTGTGTATCAGTTGCTGAACATGTGACAATTACAGGCTGAGGACAGACTGGCAGAATGAAGCGCAAGGGAAACGGGGCAAAAAGACCCAGGCCAAGTTGTCCACTGCGTGGACTGATGCAAGACCATACCGGGGAGGAGGTGGAATGGAGCGTTTGCACTGCGGGGCAGCCCCTGGCGCCGCTGTGGTGGTTGTGCCCGGTTTTGGTCCATTCCGCTGACCTGTGCATAGGCACATGGGCGCAGCAGCAATTGGGGCAGGATCCCATGGCTGGGAGCTTTAACTCCACGAGCCGGAAGCATCCCTGCGGGCGGTTGTGCACTCAAATGCACAGCATGCATGGGTGGTTATGCACATCCCTGCCGGATCAGCGGGTTCACATTACCACCACTGTTTGATTACGGCTTATTTGCATCCACACTTCCAGGAAGTGGGATCAATGTGCACCCAAATGGCTTGCCACGGCTTTCACCTGGTACTTTTTAAAAGTGGGATCAAAACGCTTCAGGACGGGGTGAGTACGGCACAGGAATGCCAGACAGCTGCAGCTGTGTGAACCGGCCCTCTTAATCCGCTTGCAAAATGTGCCTATATTGGGCCAAACTGCCAGTTTGAACTCAGCCACAGTGATGCCTCCCTAATATTTCTCCATTCAAGCATGCTAGTAATAGAGGCCTAAGGTAGGGTTGTTATAATTACCCACTAATACTTTTATCTAGGTTTTGAGATAGTTTCTGTGTTCTCTCTCCCTCTCCCATCTGCTTTTCTTCCTCAGACCCAGTCATACATGCTTATAAAATCATAGAGTTGGGATCTCCAGAGTCATCTAGTCCAACCCTCTGCACAATGCAGGAAAATCATAAATGTCTCCCCCTCCACACCCCAGTGACCACTCTTCCATGTCCAGAAGATGACAAAAAAAACTCCAAGATCTCCAAACTGGCCTGGAGAAAAATTGCTTCCCAAAGTCAAAAATTGACCCTAAAGTGGCAATCAGCATTTCACTGGGTGTGTAAGAAAGGGCCATAAGAACTAAGCACTAATGCAACCCTTCCTGCCCACCTTCTCATTATCTGCCTAAGTTATACTGAACTCATATACATAGGGGCAAAGCATTATTTTACTGGGTCCTGTACAAACTCCATACCCACACCACAAGCCCTCACACCATATATACAGTCTCAGGAGCTATTTTTAAAATTTTCTTTTTATTCTGCAATTATTATTATATATTCCACATTTCTGAAAAAATGCCTGTCTTTGATAATTTTGTTTAATAATAACACTCAGCCTGAAAGTCCTGCAAAGTTGTTAACACTTTTGTAACTTTTTGAACATTAAAAAGGCATTATGCTCTCAATGGCTTGATTTTTTAAAACTCTAATGAGCTGACATGGCTGACGCACATTATGCCAATGAACTTTGAAGCATTGTTTTTCTGGCCTTCCCTTTTCTTTGAAAAATCATGAACTAGTCCCCTAAAGTCAATTTTTCCTGCAAGTTCACACTCACTGGACAAGATAACTCTGTAGCTTAACCATTCTTGCCCCATTATATAATGCCTGCAATTTTTGATTAGCAGGGCTCATTTTGTAACAAGAACTCCTTTGCATATTAGGCCACACACCCCTAATGTAGCCAATCCTCCAAGAGCTTACAGAGCTCTTCTTACAGGGGCTACTGTAAGCTCTTGGAGGATTGGCTACGTCAGTGGTGTGTGGCCTAATATGCAGAGGAGCTCCTGCTATCAAATGAGCCCTATTGATGAGTACCAGCTTGCTGAATCTTCTTTCAGGTTGACACAGTCCCTGGCAGTGTGTGTGGGGGGGGGGACCCACAGGGCTATGCACACTTCACTGAAAACTGCTGTTGTTTCTTGTAAATCTCATTTAATACTACTTGTGAGAGGTAGTTCATGTTTTTTTCCCAAAAAAAGTAGACCTGAAGGTTTTTTCAGGTGCAACATTTCTCAAGGAAAATTTGGGGATTGTTTTGAAGAAGGCATTTAGAAGCTTCTTCCAGTTCTCCAAGGACTAGGGCTTTTTTGCATGGTGTAGTGACTCAGAGCAGCGTAGTCTAATCTGGAGAACTGCTCCTCCACATGAAGCCTAGTGGGTGACCTTTCGGCCAGTCACAGTTCTTTTAGAACTCTCTCAGCTGTACCTACCAACAAAGTGCCTGTTGTGGGGAGAGGCAGGGAAGGTAACTGTAAACCACTTTGAGACTCTTTTTCTTCATCATTTTATTTGCTTGTGTGTCCCCGTTCCTTCAGGGTTTTTTTCTTTTTCCGCATGTGTTTTGCTGTCTCTGGTGGTCAATTTGATATTGCAGTGCAAATGCAGTGCAAATGCAGATATAAACTGTAGGTTTTATGCAAGACATAGAGCGATGTAATATTGAATCAACCACTAGAGGGAGCAAAACACATGTGGAACAGACCCCCCCCCCCAAAAAAGCAACAGGAACACATAAACAAAAATGACAGCAGAAGAGCGCCTAGTGGCACCTATTTTAGTTTCTGTCACTACCCTTGTTTCTGTAACTACCCTCAGGCATGATCTATAGTTTATCCTTGGTTTTTTCCTCATGCAATAGACTCCAGTAAAGTGTACGCTTCCCCCCATGCGGACCCTGTACACATGCAAGGGAATTTCCCTCTTCTTCCATAACTGAAAGTGCTGCTTTCTCTCTAAACATCTTGGCCTTTTGCTGGGCCAGTCTGTTTGTCGTAGACCTTCTGAAGGCTAAAACATATCCTTTAATTGATGCCATGTTCATTCCTTCCCAGATGTGACTTTATCTTGTTCTTTCCTTCTGGAACTCTCCCTGCTCCTTTTCATACTGTAAACATCTCGGTAGCACTGCTACCAGCCCAGGTCATACATCAGGAAACTGTCAGTTCCTCACATATTTGATTCAAAAGTCACCTTTTCTTGTTCTGTCCTGTAAGGCAAGTTCATTCAGCTTTGCTTTTAACATTGCAGAGTGGTTCCATTTCTGGTTCAAGGATGTCTTGGAACATCTTCAGACACTATTCTGGTATCTCAGCAGCCCAGTGTGTATCTTTTTCTTTAACATAATGAACCTCCCTATTCGATCCTTTGTACATATTGTGCCCATGAGGCTTCACACAGTCTGCCACTGTTAGATCTAGTTAAATCTTAAATGTGTTACAATAAACACAAGGAAATGGCATACATCAGGTGCCATCACCACCTGCCAGTCCTTTTTGGTATCTACTGCCAGGGTTTAAACAAATGGGTCTGCCACAGCCATGCCTAACATGGTTCACAGAGATTAGGATTTATCACTATGAGTAGGAGTATAAAACAGATAATCTTTTTTTTTTTAAGACATCTACATGAGAAACTAAGCTGCATTTTCTTCTCTGTGCTCGGCTGAATGTACATTGAAGTGTGTGATTCATATTTCTAGTATTAAAATGGTTTCTTTTTAATTAACTTTTAGGGAAAAAAGAGGAAAAAAAGAAAGCTCTTGAGAAGACAGCTGTCCCCAGTGTTAAAAAAACAGGTAGGAAGTATCAATCTGTCACTCTCTTCAGTGAAATCCCATTATTATGTGCGTACATTTTTAGACTTTAAAAGTTTAAACTAGGTAGGTATGCAAATTATGAGCTCATTAAATTCTGGTTTTTTTTAACATTATGAATTTAGCATTTTGACAAAAACAAATATTACTTTCCCTGTAGCTTTATACTTCCTGGCTAAAACTACGTTTTTTAAAATCTGCTCTTTTGTTGTGCATTATGTTAATGAACACTGTAATTTTTTTTCATCCCCTATATCTAAGAAATGGGGTAGTTTAGACATTTATTCAATCCAACAAAATGTTTTAAAATATTTTTTTTTCCTTTCTGAAGCTCTGGCTTGTAGTCAAACAGGACTAGCTATTGGTAGTATGCTGGGTAGGGTTACCAGCTCTGAGTTGGGAAATATCTGGAGATTTTGGGGGCGGAGCCTAGGGATGGTGGTATTTGGGGAGGGGAGGGGCTTCGGCAGACTACAGTGCCATAGAGGGAGAGTCCATCCTTTAAAACAGCCATCTTTTCCCAGGGGAACTGATCTCTGTTGTCTGGAAATCAGTTGTGATAGTGAGAGATCTCCAGGCCCCACCTGGAGATTGGCAATCCTATTGCTGGGACACTGAACTGTGCAGTCAGGTTTTTTAGATTCAGATGGCTAAAACGAAGTCTTAAAAATCTATACTATAGGCAGAACAGTAACCAAAATATTTAGTTATCAGATGTATAGTGAGAAATAAATGCAAATATCTGTATTAATTGATTTATTGGTGAACATGCTGTTTTAAACAACATGTTCAACTTTGGTCAGCTAAAGAAACCATCCATCAACATTATTAATGGACTTATAGTAGAGGCATCTCTGTCCATTGCTTATGGTATACATGGAGGCTGGCTTTTCTGTATACATATTTTTCTAGCCTGGGAACCTTATGCACAAAACAATACTGTGTCTGCTATCGGATGTGTGAATTTAGTGCTTGGGGCTGCAGGTGTTGTTCACAATTTTGAATGGAAATTGTGCATTCCATGCTGAACAGGTGAAGATATTAATTAGTCAAATAAAAAACAAGGAAGCAACTGTTTGTTCATACCATTATTATAACTAATATGTATGTACAATGAATGAAATCCATTAATATTAATCATATTTCTAGCTCTTTATTATTCTAGCACTGGGCCAGACACTTTAGAGGTCACAAAAACTGAAAGAGTGGGAGAGAGGACAGAGGGAAAGGTGACAGATATCCCCCCCACAAATCCTAGGGGCCTGACACTAATTATAGCAATAACAGCAGTAATATACAGGGGTCCGTTGGAGCAGGAGCGCACAGGAGCACAGCTCCAGGAGTGAGGAGCCCAGGGGGTGGGCACATGACCAAGCCCCGCCCCCTCCTCGGCTTCCTCAAGCAGTGCAGAGGCGCAGCACCCCGGGGAAAGCCCTGCTAGGGTCTTTATTGTTTTTAATGTTTTGTTTTAATATTGATAATTTTATCATTGTTCCTTTTATGATTGTGTGCTGCTTTTCCAGAGACTTGCTCAAGGTGGCATATAAATTTTCTAAGTATACCATTTTTTATCTGGGCGCATGGCACATAAGTACTGGAGAAATTTCACCAACCCTTCAGCAGCTTCCACCCCATCAGTTTGGTGTAGTGGTCAGGAGTTGGACTCTAATCTGGGAGAACCGGGTTTGATTCCCCACTCCTCCACATGCAGCTGCTGGTGTGACCTTGGGCCAGTCACAAGTTCTCTCAGAGCTGTTCTCTCATGAGCAGTTCTCAAAAGACCTCTCTCAGCCCCACCTACCTCACAGGGTGTCTTGTTGTGAGGAGGGGAAGGGAAAGGGATGGGTGGTGCACATGTCCTGGGTATCTCACGTCTACTTGAAACCTGGTGGTTTCAAGGGAGCAGGAAGAGAATGAGGGTGTGTTCTTTACGCTTATTTTTATTGCACAAAGTATTGGCTGGGGAAGGGACTGGAGGAAGAGCAGGTCAGTTTCACTCACCTGTGGAGTGGAGCCTGAGGGGTGGGTGTTGCCTTCTGACACACTTCCGGTATGTTAGGGGGTGTGGCATATGCAAATGAGTTATGCTAATGAGCTCCTGCACCTCTTTTTCTATGAAATGACCCCTGAACTTAGCTTAGAACACAAGTGATTACTGCATCCAGATGCCCCACATAAAAGACACTTATGCATAATAGCTTCAGTGTATATACAAAGTGCCCATGTGCACACTCTTAACTGCAGTGGTAGGGACAGATCCATGTAAGCATTCCCACGGGATATGGAATGCTGCTTCTAGCATTGCAGTGAGTGGGCAAGCTTTTGTGACTGTAGAAGCTGATTTTATGCGCTGGAATGCTCCTGGAGGTTTTGGCAAAGGCAGGACCCATGGAGTCTGGAGATTCATTTGTTTCTCAATTACAATATGTTGACATAAGGTCATGCATACTGCATAAAAAGGACGTTATTGAAAATACATCTGAAATTCCAGAAAGCAAAATATTGAACTGAGAAATGGGCTTTTGTAACATTATTTAAATGTCATATATAAATATTACAGTATAATTTATAATAACATGACTACTAGGCGTACATGAAAATTGATTCATCTACATAGAATAAGGTCTTTTGTGGACTGGTCTGGGGGGAAAAAATAGATTTCAGCTGTGATAAAATAATTCAGACTCTCCATAGTTGCTAAGCCTATGGGTGTGATTTACAAACAAATAAAGCCACTGTGTTTGCACTAAAGCAATAATAAGCTCCAGACATAGACATGATTTACTTGTATTTAAGTTTCACTGGGGGAAAAGAGGCATTTATTTACTTGCAGAGGAGCTTAGGACTGAGCTGTCAGTTCAGTCCCCCCTGCGCTCACACACACTACCATTTATGTGGGCTTTTAATACACCAAAAGCCTAGGCACAGTGTAATATATGAAAACCATGTACCTAGATTTTGCCCGAAGAAATACATAAGAAATAAAAATGCCCATGAAAAAATGGTTTTCCCATTCTCAGTCATTCATACACATCCAGATAAACATCAGAAAGGTTGGCATTGGAAACTGGAAACGGAACCCTCCTCAAATTTAACAACATGGGACGAATGTGCTTAATGGATAATGTAACTGAGACATTCCAGGATGAATAATGTTCTGAATTACTCATCCTGATGAGTAACATTTTTCAGCATCCCTATACAAATCTGGACATGCTCCTTTTGTCCACTCTTCCTATTATCAGTCTGTGGCTGATAATGGGGAAGGGGGTGTCATAGGTAAGCCCTTACCCATGCAGTGCTCCATGTGCACCTAATCACATTTAAATCCTTTCATCACTGGGTCTGGTACACTCTCATTCAATTTTAAGCATGACAGCAACGCCTGGCCTTGACAGGTGCACCATAGGTGTGCTGAGGTAACATGAATGGGGTAGCTCCACACTGGGACTTCCTGTTCCCTCCAAGGCACTCTCTTCCCCTCTGTCTTTGTGCTGAGACTCAGACAGGGAGTGATAGGGATCAAATCACTCTCCAGCAGCTTTGGCAGGTTTCACTCATCTCCTCCCAACCTCCCAGGACCTCACTATCTTACCCTGCCCCTATTACACCATTGCCTACCTCCAACTCCTGTGGAAGGGCTGCACTGGCCTCTAGGCTACATGTTGGAATGCCAACTATGAGTCAAATAGGCTGTTCACTGACTTCTGACATCTCCTCATCCTTGCTTTACTGTTTTGGGGTATTGATGACAAGTTGTTTCAAGGCTGAAACCGCCCCGCTTGGTGGGCTCAGGACACTCATGTCCCACCCACTGTCCGGACAAATGATCAGTGTTGTCATATATCAGATCAGCAGCAGTACAAAACTAGATTGTGTAGGATTCCCCCATCCCAAATGATTAAAATACCAGATATTGAAAATGTCATATTGACTTACTAAGTTGCATGCATCAAACTGTTTCATCATGGTCCCACTGGAGGATTGTGGAATATGGAGCCATGAAAAGGTCACCTAGAAAGCTATTAGCTCTGATAGTAGTACAGAGGTATGTATGAGTTATGAATCATTCCTTTGTGCTGCCAGTCCAAATGTACATTTCATACCAGCAAATGCCACTGATTTCATTGGGATTTATGAGGAATATTATATCGGAAGTAAATTTCCAAATGAATAGCCATATTACTCTAGAGCAACAAAAAGAAATAAACCCTAAGATATTAAGAGTTTTTGTTTCAACCCATACATATTACTATCTTGGTAGGCTTTTCAGATGTTCTAAGTGAGTAGAATGAAAACACATGAGGTTCAGGAAGGAAACCATGGATAAAAATATGATAGAAAGACAGATGGCTGGGGGAGCAGCACTACAGTTCAAGTTCCCATTTGGGAACACCCAAAAATCAGGGGCCGAGGACAGACTACTGTTCTGCTGCGCTATAGGAGCACGGCAGAACAAGGCGGGGGGAACTGCCCCGCAGCGCGGCGTTCAGACACTGCTGCAAGGAAGTCACCTGCAGCAGCAGAACACCGCGCAGCTCCACCCACCCACATGCGTTCACACCTGCTGGAAGCAGGTGGAACGCGCGCGCAGCTGCCGGGGCACCACTTGGAAGTGGTGCCCGGCTGCTGCAGGAGGAGCATGCCACCGGATGAGGTGAGTCCGGGGCGCCTCCACGGGGCAGATGTGGCAGTCTGGACGCCCCCTCTGCCTCTGCTTTTGAAGTGGAGGCAGAGCGGGCCAGACTGCCAGTCTGTCCTCAGCCAGGGTTACCAACTACATGGAGAGAGGTGTGCATACATGTACATGCATGTAGATTCTACGTATATGTTCTAATACGTTTGTTTAGATTGGAAGAGAGCATGCCACTGTGGTCCTGGCCCTTATGTGTATTCATTTACCAGTTCAGAATGTCTGAAAAGGCTTTATATATATCTAATGGGAGAAACAGCATTGTTAATTCAAGTAACAGTTGTTTCCTGCTTAGTCATTCATTCTTTTCAAGTTATAAGCATTTCTCTTTGCTAGTGAAAGAAGGATGTTAGATTCACAAGTGTATGCCATCTCCTAAACAAAAATACACTATATGATTGTGTGCCTGTGTCTGTTAATCGGAGGGGGGAAATTAAGAATCATTCCAGCATAGCTCAAAATTCATAAAGCACTTTGGCATCTTTTGTGCAATATTACCAAGTTTTTGTAGGGAGAGACAAGAGAGTTGCAATGAACACATATGCACACTGTATACATGGCCAAGCTTTGAAATTTGGTGTATTGCCTCAGTTTGTAGAAGGTTATTATAGGTTATGGTACATCAGTTTTGCAGCCAGTGGAGTCTTCCAGAAGGGGAATCACCTAGGACTAGAGTGATGACCCCCGTGGGATGGTGAGTCCGGGGCGCTCTTGACTTTCAGGCTTTGTAATGAGGAATAGAAATTCCAGGTGCCAAGTTCTCAGTGCTGATACTCCTTGGCTATATGAAATTATTGATTATTACAGGTCTACTCCCTAGATTTGCTCAACTCTCCACAGGAACATCTTTAACCAGGTATAAACTGAAATAAAGGTTTCGCTTTGTTCTTTGAGGTTTGCACTTTATTCTATATGTTTTCAGTGTGGTAGCACATACTGACCCTCTTCTAATCCACCTTAATTATCTGATCTCAGGAAGGAGTACATTCCTTGAACCAAACAACTGAAGAATGTTGCATACCTCTCTTGCTTGCTCATAATGGCTATTGTTTGATCAGATCCTTTATTACAGTTCGGCTTGTAATGGTGTAAGGCAGGGGTGGGCAAACTGTGCCTCGGGAGCCGCATGCGGCTCTTTCACGTATATCATGTGGCTCCCGGGAGGGCGGCTGGGGAAGCTAAATATCATTAGCAAACAAATATCATTGGACAAATTAATATCATTATCAATATCTGCTTTTACCCCTTTTGTTATTATTTTTGGCAGTCTCATTTAATATTAATAAAAAGCAAATTTGCTTATTTTCCAATAAAAGCAGGTAAAATTTGTTCATGTCTTGTGGCAATCAAACATCTGATGTTTATTCTATGCGGCTCTTACGTTAAGTAAGTTTGGCCACCCCTGTTCTAGGTGGCTCTTACGCTGAGCAAGTTTGCCCACCCCTGGTGTAAGGTAATAGCAAATTTGCTAGTTTGGTTAAATTGGCAGGATGCTTCATAGTTAACAGTAGTTAATTTTGAATATTAGTTTATTGCTCTAATCTGTTTTGTAATATTAGATTTTATCTGGATAGCTGAAAAGCATACCCTTCCAAGTCTGTATTCTGGAGCACAGATGGCCTGTTATGTAAGGAGGGTAGATTTTTTTAAAGATTCCATTTGATGAACAGTAAACAGAGTAAAACTATTAATGTGTTCCGTTCCACAACCTGTTACTAATAGTGTATGAATCATCTTTCAAACAAGTCTGCCAAAACAGATAATATGGTCCAACCCAACGATCTATGTTTTTATTAGTTTCATAAATTATACAATTTTATCCTTAAGAAACAAAGACCTAGTTGTGTGTTTGTGTGTGTGTGTGTGTGTGTGTGTGTGTGTATGATTCATATTTAAATATATGTTATCTTTTATTGTTGATTGGCAACCTTCAAGTATTTTAGGCCTACAGTAATTACTACATATGCTCACATGCTAAGTGCAAATCATTCAACTATTTATTTGTGGCCACAGAAACAAAGTACAGTGAAATTAAATTCTCATCTACCTAAAAAGGTTTGCAACCTTATGCTAGATAAATGACTGGGTTTTTATTTACAGCATTTTTGCAATAAAATTTAAAAAGATGAAAAGCAATCATTCAAATGTAAATGTCCAAACAGCTTTGGATGGTAATTCCACCTTAGAAACTTATTGAAGCTTCTTCCACTCTTCTCTTACTTCTGTGCATGTTCCTAGTGAGTAGATTAGTGATCATACAGCATCTCATTTTTCTCTGCTATCAGAATACAATGAGCATATCTATATATATTTATCTATATACTATTAGCGACATGTGGCCCCCATCTGTGGATATCTAAATCTGATGATCAGGGCCACATGGATGCTAAAGTGATTTTTATGCAAATTTGGGCCCCCCCTAGATTTGCAGAAAAATCTTGCAGAAAAATTTGCAGAAAAATCTTGGGAGGTTAAATCGCCCCCAAACAAAAATCTATATACTATTAGTGACATGTGGCCCCCATCTGCGGATATCTAAATCTGCAGATCAGGGCCACATGGATGTTACAGAGATTTTCCTGCAAACTTGGAGGACTGTCAAAAGTCCATGTCCCAACCCTGGGTAAGGACATTTGCAGCAAATCAAAGTTACAAAATACCAGAGAGAGAGACTAAATCTCACCCTAGTCTTGGAAGGTGCCACTAGTCCTTTCAATCTATCCCAACAGCCCAGGAGTGAAATGACAAGTCTCTTGGCTTCTCAGGGAATTGACAAGAGAAGTCCACCCTGTAGACCGGGACTGCAGACTGAGTTTCCAAACACAAAACAGTTAGCTGGTAGATGGTCAACGGCCAAGGCTCTGGAAGAAGGCTGTGAGGTCAATGAAGACAAAAACCACGACAGGGTTCAAATATAGTTATTTATTTAAAGTGCAAAAATGTTTAAAGAGACTAGACTGTGAAGAAATAAAACAGATAAATCTAAGCATATCCAGCATAGCTAATACATAGATTCAAAGTTCCAAGTTACCGTTCTTGGTTCAGCTCAGGCAGTTAGTTCCAGCAAGTCAAAGGTGTTCAGGACGTAGCCTTTACAAGCAAGCCGTCAAGATGGATACTGATCATACAAAGGGAGCTGTATAACCACTGACATGCTTCAGTGTCAAGAGGTTACAAAGCCCAGCCCATATAGCAAAGGCTAACTAGATTTATGGAGAGGGTCTCTGATCGACCTCAGGCCTGTTAGGCCAATCAGGAACCAGAGAGGTGATGCAATTCTCCGTATGTTGCTAAACATATGATGAATCAGTCTGGGGGTATGTGAGGGTATCTGGGGCTCTGGGGGGCTGTTTTTTGAAGTAGATACACCAAATTTGCTGCATAGATGCTGGTGCCTTCCCTCAAACAACCCCCCCCCAAAGTTTTAAAAAGATTGGACCAGAGGGTCTGATTCTTTGGGTTCCAGAAAGAGGTTCACCCATTCTCCACATTCCCAATGGAGGGTGGAAATGTCTTCTCAGTTTACTTGTGAGCTGAAGCTAAAATCCCTGAGCTGCCACCTAAAATTTTGTGCACCAGCACCTCCTAGAACAGCTAAGAGGGAACTCTGGGGGTGGGCAGAGCCACACCAGGCTAGGCAATGGGGGGGAGATAGGATCTCCCCTCGTGAGTCCTGCTGAGCTGGCAAGGAGGGAATCAGCTGAGGGGATGTGGGAGTCCTTGCTGCCCCCTGAGCTGACAATCAATTATTTGAGCGGGGGGCGCTGGTGTCCTCATGGCCCCCTGCTGAGCTCACTGAACCCACCAGGCCACAAAGCCATAAAGCAGATATTGGGTATGGGGGTGCAGGAGTCCTTACTGCCTCTCTACCAAGCCAGCAAGCCCCTCTGCCTGTCCACTGAACAAGCAATCATAGGGATCAGGTGGGGAGACATGGCAGTCCTTGCCGCCGCCCCCCCAAGCTGGCAGTGGAGAAGCCGGATGGCTGCAGTATCAGTGGGAGGATTGGCTGGGAGACACCTCAGCCTGGCAGTGGCAGCAGTGGGGGAAATCTTTATAAACAGATATATACAAGTGGGTCCCCATTTGTATATGTCGATTCCTCAAATGTCGCTCCCATCTGCAGATAGCTAAATGTGTGGATCAGGGCCACACTGGCACTAAACAGATTTTCCTGCAAACTTGGGGGACCCTACAGATTTCCAAAAGACCTTAAAAATATATTAGAGGGTTAAAATCCCCTCCCCAAGAAATGACACATCTACCTCCAGTACGGTTGTTGGTGGAATTGGCAGAGACTGGGAACCATGGCAGGCCCAGTGAGAAACTTTTTCGGGGGGGAGATATCTAATTCTCAACATGCCCAAATATGAAGCTATGAAGATACTTAATAGAAAGATATGAAAATATGGAGATATGTAAATCCAAAGACTGGAGCCAGGAACAGACAAGACAGATCTTTCTACCATCCTGAAAAAAGCCCCAGGCTTGCAGAAAAAACTGAAATCTAAAAAAGGGGATGTTAACCCTCCCAATGATAGAAGTAGCACCTGTGGCTTTAAGAAATGAATGTCTGTCAGTTAAGCCAGGGAGAGGAGAGGGATCCTTCTGAAGGCTTTTTTGGCCATTAAGGGAGGACTAATCAGGGCCAGTCCTGGCAACAACCACTGATGACTTGCTGCCATGTAACTTGCATGACTCACCCATGCTTGGTTGCTTGCTACTGTTCAACAGCAGCCACCCACAAAATCCAGTGTGGTGTAGTGATTAGGATTTCAGACAAGACTCTAGCAGACCCCCTCCCCTGCCCAGGAAGCTCACTGAGTCACTTTGGGCTAGTCACACATTCTCAGCCTAACCTACCTCAAAGGGTTGTTGTGAGGATATAATGGAGGACAGGAGAATGAGGTAAGCTGCTTTGGGTCCCCATTATGGAGACTGACAGGGTATAGAAAGAGCAAATATTAATTATGGCTGAAGATAGAGGGCAGCTAAAAGATAGCCTAGTTGGTGAGCAGCAGGGGTCCGTTGAGGCTGGAGCGAGGCGGAGCAAAGCTCCGCCAGCTCAGGAATGGCCACTAGGGCAGCCATGGGCCGAATCAGAGTCTCTGATCTGATTCAGCCTGCTGCCGAATTGCCGCCGAAATTCGGCGGCAACTTTAAAAGTGACTGGAGGGGAGGGGATTTGAGGGAGAGGCTCCAAACGTGTAGGGTAGCTGCTGGGGCCTCTCCTTGAAATACCCACCATGTTTCAAGAAGATTGGACCAGGGGGTCCAATTTTACGGGCCCCCAAACAGGTTGCCCCCATTCCCTCCATTGTTCTCTATGGTAGAAAAAAAGGTAACATTTTTCCCATCGTAGAGAACAATGGAGGCATGGGACAACCTGTTTGGGGGCACATATAATTCGACCCCGTGGTCCAATCTTCTTGAAACTTGGTGGGTATTTCAAGGAGAGGCCCCAGCAGCTACCCTGCAAGTTTGGAGCCTCTCCCTCAAATCCCCTTTCCTCCAGCCCCTCATATACCCTATGAGGTTTTGCCATTGATTTCAATGGCCCATAGGGTATAATGGGGCTGAACCTGACATTCCCTTTCTGACACACTTCCAGTGATGTCAAGGGACGTGGCATATACTAATGAGTTATGCTAATGAGTTATGCTAATGAGCTTCTGCAGCTCTTTTTCTACGAAAGGACCCCTGGTGAGCAGGAAGATGAAAAGGAAGCAGGGAAAGATGAGGTTATAGGGACTGTGAGGAGGAGGAAAAGAGGAAATAGTTTGGGGAGGGGATGCAAGAGAATGTGAGATCTCTCCCCAAGTCTTTGTGAATTCTCCACCATGCCACTGTGCCCAGCTTAGTGCTTGGCACTGGGTAGCTGAGTTTGAACCAGCCTGGTGGGTGAAACCATTTAGACTTTTCCCAGGGAGAGTGAAGGATGAAAAGCTGAAGATGGAGGAGGTAGATTAAAGTAGCTTGGTTGATGGGCGGGAAGGTCAGAAGGCAGCAGGAAAGGGGAAAGTCTGTGGGGGCTTTTCAGGAATGGGAAAAGAGACGCCTTCTGTAAATCCTTGTGGGTCTCCCACTTATATGTGTATATGTACACACACGTATATAAAGTATATTGTATGCCCTCGGAACCACTGTTCCAGCATTCCATTGTGCTCTAGGGTAACCAAGATAAAGAACTACAAAGTGAAGCAAATTTGATTTATATTGGCTAGAGTCACCAGGTTAAGAGAACAGGGTTAGCCCTGAACAAACGTTACACTCTTTCAAATGGGGCACTCGCACAAATACATGGTGATGCCATGAAAGATTTAAAAAGTGTTAAGCAGTCATCTTATGATGTCATGACATTAATTCTTGTCAACTGAGTCGCTAGACCCCGCCTCGCTGTCGCTCGAGTCCAGAGTGGCGCCGCCTTCCGCCACTGTCAATTCGAACCCCGCAGGGCAGCCAGGGCCTCAGTTGCAAGGACAAGGGAGGGGGGTTACGTCACCACACCCTCTCCTAGTCCCTCCTGCGCAGACTTGGGTTTCACTCTCTCTCTGGAACCATCAATCAGTCTCACGTCAGGGCATCCTCCTCGGCCCCTTCTGGCTGCCCTCTTTTATCCCTCCCCCCTCCCAACATCCCCTTCCTGACCCCTCCTCCCTTCTAGACTCCTCCCCCCTTTTTAACTCAAGACGCCGAGCCTCTGGAGAGGCCCCAGCATCCTGTCTCAGTGCTCCTCCCCCTTCCTTCCCCTCTGGCCAGCCTAGCCACGGAGCACGGAGCAAGCTGCGGGCTCTCCCTCCCAGCTGCTGCTGTCTCTCTGCTGTTTCCCCTCGGCTCTTCCCTGCCGGCCCCTCCACACTCCACGCTGGCTGGGTGAGCGGGGAGAGGATGTTTGTTGGTGGGGGAATGACATGGGAGGGGGTTGCCAGTCCTCCTGGCTCCCTGGGAGTCCCATCGTCGGGACAATTCTTATGGGAAGCAGAGAAGCGTAGTGCCTCAGCAACACTGGGTTGATTCCTATGGAGAATCAGAAGGCCCTTGCACACCACAACAATCCCTGGCAGGCAAAATCACTTCCCTCTTCAACCAGCTGGCCTCAGTAGAAAGGGAAAAGTGGGGCGGTTTGGCCTGATTCTCTGCTGAAGTCTCCCATATTGTGATGTAGTTTTTGTTCTTGAGTGTTCCAGCTCTCAGCAAATGATTTTCGGGTCTTGAAGGTGGAAATTGTTATACAGAAGGAAAGTTGAGGGAAATCTGCCTGCACAAACTCCTTCAACAAGTTTTCCCATTTGATCCAATGTTTTGCAGTGAGGGCAAGACCTCAGTGCTAACATCAAGACATCAAGACTGCAGTCCTGAGCTGCTTAGTGACTTCACCGTGGAGGGTTTCTATGTTGACTGTGGGGGGTTTCTTAGTGGTCCTGGGGGTAATTTATACCTGCTACTGAATAGGTGATAAACAAAGTTTCATTTCAGTTGGGAGCTGGTTGTAGGGTTGCCAAGTCTGGGTTGAGAAATACCTGGAGACTTTGGGGGTGGATCCAGGAGAGGGCGGGGTTTGGGGATGAGAGAAGCCTCAGCAGGGTACAATGCCATAGAGTCCACCCTTCAAAGCAGCCATTTTCTCCAGGGGAGCTGATCTCTGTCAGCTGGAGATCAGTTGTAAAAGCGGGGGATCTCCAGGCCCCACCTGGAGGCTGGCAACCCTAGCTGGTTGATATGGGGGTGGTAATGTCCAAAGATAGGCAGTATTTGCCAAGAATGCTCCGTGCTCATCTAACCTCTGTAGCATCCAGAAAGATGATGATCCCTATCCTCTCAACTTCTTTTTTTTATTGTAGGCAATAAGGATCGGTGAAGCACAAAACTGCTCGTCTATCTGGGTTGCTACAGTAGGAGAAAACTGGCGTAGCTTGCCTTACAGAAACATGGTTGGAAGAAAATGACACGGTCTGTCTCTGTGTGGTTCAGTGGCGGAGCCTCTGCTTGGCATGAAGGAAGTCCCAGGTTCATTCCCTGGTATCTCCAGTTAAAGGGACCAGGCAGAAGGTGATATGAAAGACCTCTGCCTGGGACCCTGGAGAGCCACTGCCAGTCTGAGTAGGCAATACTGACTCTGACTGATTCAGTATGGCAGCTTCATGTGCTCAGCTCCACCTGGCTATGCAATCCTCCCTTAACGCTGCACAAGTGGCCAGGGAGGAAGAGTGGCTATTATCCTCCATGAATTCTTCCGTTGTTCCAGAGTCCCAGTACACACTATAGCTGGCATTGATTATATGCTGCTTGTGTTGGAGACTAAGGATAGATAAGGTATTCTGCTTGTTTACTGGCCACTTAGTTCTCCAGTAGTCACCCTCCCTAAGTAGGCAAAGGTCCTTTTGGATGTGGTGCTGGATACACTTAGACTGATTATTATGGGAGACTTCAACATTTATGCTTGCTGAGCACTCCTTGCCATGGCCAGCCCAGGATTTTATAGTTTCTTTGGCTGCCCTGGGCCCGACCCATGAAAGATTTAATCTTTTGCACTCAGCCTGTGAAAGGAGGTCTTGTCTCGGAGTTGGAGATTCATTCTGAAACATGGTCTACTCAAGGCAAGGTCTGACTGCTATCTACTCTTCCCCCACCCCCATGAAAGGGGCCCCCAGTTAAAATGGTCCACCTATGCAGCCTCATGGATCCTACTGGATTCTGGAATCCAGTAAACTCCGGGAGTTTTAGGATTCCACACATGCTCTGTTGGGTCTGCAGTGAGAGCTGGGAATGTCAAGATCCTCAAAACTATTCACAAAATTGCATCCTTGTCAACCTCTTCTACCCTTCAGATGGAAGCCAGCCCAGTGGTTTAATATGGGGGTGACCTGAAGAGGGTCGGAAAATATATAGAAAGATGCTGGCAGATGCTTCTACTGAATCTAACAGAGCCCACTGGAAAACCGATGAAGTAGCAGCGCTGATGGCAAAGAAATGTTATTTCTCTGCAACCATTGCATCAGCTAGTTCACAAACAATCCAGTTAAGATAACTCAACATCTGCTGATTCTTAAATCAGAGGATTTGTTATCTCACGAACAGACAATTAACTGTGATACTTCTGCAAAGTTTTTTCTGTGATGAAATATTTAAAAATCTGCTTTTGATCTGGATGCTAGTTACAGTGTAAGCCAGTCAGAATAAATGCCTAATACATACCAGTTATTATGAGGGGTTTTCCTAGGATCTGTAAAAGCCGGTACTTGTGCACTGAATCCATGCCCTTCCCTGCTGCTTAAAATCATCTAAGGACTACACTGATAAGCCCTTGATGTCCATCATAAATCAGTCACTAACTCACAGAACCTTCCTTCGGCCACTCAAAGAGATGGTTTTCTGTTCACTACTTTTAAAAGATCCCTACAGATAAATGATATGGCCAATTATCACTTAGACCTATTTCTCACCAGGCACTGCTTCACCGTCAGTCTTCCCTTTGCCCTGATTGCATGCTTCAATTTCTCACTATTTGCTGAGGGGCGCATTTTGACCCGTGGCTTCACAGGGTTTCCCCCGCGGCTTCAGTGATCCTGTTTTTTGAGGATCACTGAAGCCGCAGAGGAAATCGGAGGAAGTTGGGCAAAGCCGCGGGTCAAAATGCACCCCACAGCAAGTAGTGAGAAATTGAAGCACTCAATCAGGGCAAAGGGAAGACCAACGGCGAAATAGCACCTGATGTGAAATTGGTCTTAGTCTCTAGTTGCCTTTTCTGGACAAAGTGAGAGAGTAGTAGCAGACCTACTGAAGGTCTTCTTGGCTAATTCATCTGTTCTGAAATTTTTTCTGTCTGGTGTCAGTCTGGGCTACGGGACAGAGACGGCCCTTTAGCTGAAGACCCCTTGTCTGAAAGTAGACAAAGTAGTTTGTTGCTGCTACTGAATTAATCTGCAGCCTCTGATATAGCAGATCATGCCATCCTGTTGAGGGATTTGGAGGCAGAATTAGATACGGGAGTGTGCCTTGAATGGGTTTAAATCATTCCTCATGGATCATACTTAGAGAGTTGCCATTGGAAACCTATTATCTTCAGAGTGGGAATTGTCCTGTGGGGTTCCACATGGTGCAGTTTTATCCCCTATGTTATTAAATTTCTATATAAAGCCCTTAGGATAAATAATTTCTAGCTCTGGAATTGGATGTAGTAAATATGCAGGTGTCACCCAGCTCTACATCTCTGTATCCAAATTCCCAGGTGATACGATAGAGGTCTTGAGTCACAGTCTGACTGCTGTGGTTAAAGTGAACAAACTGAAATTGAACCCAGACAAGATGGCAGCAGTGCTGGTTGGGAAGCCTGATGCCTTGAATGACATCTTACTGCCTACTTTTGATGGGGTTCAGCTGATCTTTGGTTAGGATCCTCAGGGTCATATTTAACCCAGCATTATGGCTGGAGAAGCAAGTTAGTGCAATCACAACAAAAGTTAGTGCCCCCTACCTGGATTTGACCTATCTGACTACCATGCCATGGTAACATTGAGAGTAGACTACTATAATTCACTCTAGAACTCAACTCTCAAAATCAGTCTGGGAACTCCAGTTGGTGCAGAATGCTGCAGTTCATTTGTTATCAGGAGCAAGGCATAGTATGCATATTACACTCATTCTGCAGTCACTCTATTATACTCATTCTACAGTTGCCCATCAGTTATGAAGCTCTTTTCAAGGCGCTGGCTATGACATACAAAGCTCTTCATGGCCTTGTACTTTCATCTCTGCATGACAGCCTCTCCACCTATGTCTCGCCTCAACAACTTCACTCATCTGCACAGTGCCTTCTGTGGGTGCCACCCTGCAAATGGGCAAGATCAACAGCTGCCCATATACATGCTTTCTCTGTAGTGGTGCCCACCCTGAGGAATGTCCTGCCTGAGAAGGTGAGGAAGGCTCCCATGTGCCCAGTATTTCACAAACTATGTAAAAAAAGACCTGTTCCAGAGAGCATTTTTATAAGGGAAATTAGGATACATCATAACAAATAGCTCCAGGAAAATGCACTGTGTTTTCTCCTTATATAATACAATGTTCTGCTTTATTTAATATGTCTTGTTCAATACTTTTTCTTTGTTCATACGACACCATCGTTTCAAATGTCTGTAATCCTTGCCCTGTCACATTGCTTGTATCATCCTATTGACTGCATTAATTCAAATTGTGTAGTTTGCCTTATGCCTTGAGAAAGGCAGACAATAAATACCATAAAATAAAATAAATAAAGCCTGACCTTCTCTCTTGATGTGGGTGAGCTAACTTTCACTGACAGGGCTCCCATTCTGGGTTGTATTTCTTCCCAGTGGCTGCAATGTACGCAACATTTCTCTATACATGCCTCAGTCTTGATAAGAGTTGGTGGGTGGGTTTTATACGCCACTCTTCACTACCCAAAGAAGCCTTCCCTTCCTCTCCCCACAACCGACACCCTGTGAGGTAGGTGGGGCTGAGAGAGTTCTGACAGAATGGTGACTGGCCCAAGGTCCTCCAGCTGGCTTCATGTGAAGGACTGGGGAATCAAACCCAGTTCTCCAGATTAGCGTCCACCACTCTTAACCACTACACCACACTGGATTAGCATCTGCTACTCTTAACACACTACACCACCAGATGACCAAGGGCTCTTTGCTTGTTCATAAATAATTGTCAAGATTTTCTATACTATTTCTGCTACACAGAAGAGTTCTTTTCTGTTGCCAGTGTGCATTTTACTATTATCATGTTATGGCTGATGATTTCCAGTGAGAGAATCTTAATTCCCTGTGGGTATGATTAGTTATACTTAGCAAATACAATTCTTTTCCATATTGTACATATTTTGAGTATGAGACATTTACCTTTTTAGAGATGAGGAAAGACTGGAAGCGCTAACCTCTGTCTTGTCAGTTTGCATTGCCGTATCTTTTAATCTCCAAGAAATTAAATTTTTAGACAAATATCCAATAGCAGGATTGTGATCATAGCTTCCTGTCGTATTTGTTCCCTTACATTTTAATTCAGCAGAAAGACTGATTGGGCCTCATGCACCTATTCCCGGGCCATGCTTATGGTCTGTATCCTCCTACATTGTCAGCAGTTGCCGTTAAGGACAACCTGGTACAAGGTATAAAATAGACTTCTGGCCCAAGAGGAACAAAGATACCTGAAGGGGAGAATTGTAATTCAGTGGCAGAGTCGTGTGTTGTATGCATAAGATTCCAGATTCAATTCTAGCCCTTTCAGTTAGGGATCTTGAATATCAGGACTGGGGAAAGTCTTTATTCATTCATATTTATAGCCCTCCCTTCCCACAAGTGGGCTCAGGGTGGGTAACAACATGTTATCAATACAGAAGCAACATGTAATTAATAGAATAAATAATTAAATATTTAAAACTATCATACATTAAAATGGTGGTCACAGTCTTACAATAAAATTTATAATGGTTGTGAGAGATTCTGGCCTATAATGGGATACAGATAAAGGCCAGCAGTTGTTAAAATGGGTGACAAAAACTTCAGGGAGGCCATGTATGGCTATGTCTGCTGCCTCAGCCGAAAGCCTAGTGGAACAACTTCATCTTACAGGCTCTGTGGAACTGAAGAAGATCCTGCAGGGCCGTGATCTCTATAGGGAGCATGTTCCACCAGACCGGGGCCAGGGCAGAAAAAGCCCTGACCCTGGTTGCAGTAAGATGGACATCTTTTGGGCCAGGGACCACCAAAAGATGTTGATCCATCAAGCGTAATGCTCTTTGGGGTGTATATGGGAAGAGGCAGTCCCTCAGGTATGTTGGTACCAGGCTGTGTAAGACTTTAAAGGTTATTACCAACACCTTGAAGTAGATCCAGAACTCAACTGGCAACCAATGCAATTGGTGGAGCACCTGCCGAACCGGAGCCTGCACAAGCGTCGCGATTAGCAGGTGCGCCGCCACATTTTGTACCAGCTGTGATTTCTGGGTCAGCCTCAAGGGTAAGCCTACATAAAGCAAATTGCATGGGTCACTGTAGCCCAGTCTTGGGGGAAGAGACAAGGTCTCAGCAACCTAATCTGCCACAGATGGAAGAAGGTAGATTGGGTAACTGTAGTAACCTGGGCCTCCATAGAGAGAGAGGCATCCAGTATTACTCCTAGGCTCCTCACTTTCTGGACCAGCACCAAAGGTACCCCTTCCAGCGGGGGGAGCCTGATGCCCATATCTACTGCCTTCTGACTCAGGTACAATACCTCCATCTTTGATGGATTAAGCTTCAGTTGACTCTGCTATAACTGTCCAGCCACAGCCTCCAGTGCCTTGGCCAGATTGTCAGTGGTGGAAGACAGATGACCATCCAGTAACAGATAGAGCTGGGCATCATCTGCATATTGATGGCAACCTAGCCCATACCTCCGGACTAACTGGGCAAGGGGGACATATAGATACCAGTGGGTATTGTACTTTGTATTGTACTTTGATATTTACAAGTGAAATGTCACTATGTCTATTAATAGCAATCCTCTTACATTCAAACTAACAGGAAACTTGTCCTTAGATCTCTGAAACTTGTTTGAGACTTTCTGTAATCTGAGAAGTATCACCTGCCTTTACGTCTTTGAATATTAGCTCTATGTGTTACATATCCTCAAAAATGCAATTTCACTAAGACTCAATGAAGAAATCTTCCATAAATCACCCACCATTAGCTGTAATATCAAATAATTATAGAGATGACTCTTTCCACAAATCTGGGATACTTAAGCAATATGAAAAACACCCACCCCTGAAAAAGCCATGTTGCTTTTCATGTTTGGGTGCTTACTGTTTTCTGCAGCAGCAGATTCATGCTTTTCTTTGGCCGAGGACAGATTAGAGTTCTGCCGCGCTACAGGAGCGCGGCAGAACAAGCCGGGGTGAACTGCCCCGCAGCACGGCGTTCAGATGTTGCTGCAAGGAAGCCGTCCACAGCATCCACACTGCAGACGGCTTCTGGCGGCGGCAGAACACCATGCAGCTCCGCCTGCCCACACGCATTCACACCCACCGGAAGTGGGTAGAATGAGCGCGCAGCCACTGGGACACCACTTGGAAGTGGTGCCCGGCTGCTGTGGGAGGAGTGCGCCGCCGAACGAGGTGAGTCCAGGGCGCCTCCGTGGGGCAGATGTGGCAGTCTGGATGCCCACTCTGCCTCCGCTTTTAAAGCGGAGGCAGAGCGGGCCAGACTGCCAGTCTGTCCTCAGCCTTTGTCTCTCTTGATTTCCAAGGTGATTTGCAAACTGACAGCTGGATTCACCCAGAGCAGTCTTAGGACCTTTTTCACCAAGTAACTTAGTTTCCTCCCTACTGGTGGGTTCTCTTTATGGTTTATTATGAGAAGAGAGAAGTAGAGCATGCACATGTTAAGAAAATGTACATTCACAACATTTACAGAAATAGACAAATTCACAGATCATTCTTTTCTTTTCATAAACTCAAGGCAATCTGCAGTTTTCCCCTTTTCTTACCTGCCGCCATGCAGCCAGTGCTGATGAAGCCATTAACATAAAAGAGCTGCTGAAAGAGGTATCTCCTTCAGTTCAACGGCTGCATTAGAGAAGGAACAAAGGCCGTTTTCTATCAACCTTTCCTCTTTTGTGAGGAAATGCTGTGTCACTTTGTGAAGTCTTTTTACCCTAATGCCTCCCTTGCCAGGAATTCTCTTTAATGTGGATTGTGTACTGTTACTAAAACACAAAAGTAGCACTAGAGGTGCCCTGTAAAGTGGGAGTAGTAGTGAAGACTGTTATTTCCCAGAGTGCAAAGACAGGGATGTTTTAGAAAGTAGAGGTAGCCAAGTCGAAAAAATGTAGACTATAAAGAATGAAATGGAGGGACAGGGAAAGAGCTGATGGGGAAGTAATGCAGAAGCTCTGCCATATGAATGATGGACTGAAAACAGAAGTTGTGCTACAGGGTATCTTTCAGGGTATGGCAGAGATCTCACAGATGGAAAATGGGAAAGGAGAAAGAGGGAACTTTTTAGAAGTTCTTTCCAAGGGCAGAGATGCAGGGACAGTGTCGTCTTGATTGTCCTTTGCTTATGCCACCTCTCAAGTTCTTCCTATGCTAGGGTTACCGTATTTTGAAAAGCAAAAAAAGAGGACATATTTCCTGACTGACCAAACAAGTGATCACTATGACAAATCTCATTTTAAATACCCCTACTATTTAAGCTGTGATAATTGCTACTAACTAGGAATATTCCTAACCTTCCAACCCCCAAAAAGGACATTTTCATTAGTTTTTTTAAAAAAATCCCAAAAGAGGATGGACACCCCCCCCCCCCAAAAAAAAGAGGACATATCCTCTAAAAAGAGGACATTTGGTAACCTTACCATAGGCCTACTGGTGCTGTACAATTTTTAATTTTATGCATAGCTTTTTTTGTTTGGGAAGATTAGCCTGTTGTGATAATCCACTAGATAGAAGCAAGAACAGGGATGGTTTACAAACATTCAAGCCCCCTCCACAATCCATTTTGTTCCCTGTCTTGTAGTCTTATTTAAAAGTTTTGGCAATTGCCAAGTAAAATGTTAAGAGTTCTGCCAATTCATAACTAGGGCGCTTTTGTCCATGGTCTATCACTGAACCAAATCCTTCTAAATGGGATATTTATTTGCAGTGATATTCATTCTTCCCCAGTTTTGCTCTCTTCTTTCTCATTTGCTGCTGAGTAAACTAATATTGAATGTTTCACTCTTCAAGACAAAATGAACCCGAGGATTGTTAATTAGCTTTCGAAAATGTACGGGTAGATAAAAAGTATTAATCCTCTGACCTTCAGTAATGCAAGAAACATAATGCTAATTGGTCTTGTAAAGGAAAAAACCTCCACACAATAGTGTTGTTGACTTAGAAGTCTCGCTTAAACAAATATAACTCCCAGCAACAAATGTCTGGCACAATCCTGTTTGAAACTATTCATAAACTAATCTACAACACAGGTGATCACAGCAGTGTGTGCTTGTCTAGAGGACAACTTCCTTCATGGGTAGTTTAATGCTGTAGTTAGTAGAAGACTGGAAGATGGTGTTGGGCAGGGGCAGGTCACCACAAGATGACAGCTAGTATTGGGGTCTGTGAGGGCGTTACTGCTGTGGATGTAGGGATGCTTGAACACCCACCAGCTTGGTTCACAACCTATTAACTTGTTGCTAATAGAGAGAGGGGGGCTGCAGTGGCTCTTGTGGTTAAGACGCTGAACTGCAGACCAGAATGTCGGTAGTTCAGCAGTTCGAGACCTGAGTGCTGCATGATGAGCTCCCGTCTCTGCATGATGCTCCCATCTCCTGCGTGATGAGCTCCCATCTCTGGCCCCAGTTTCTGCCAGTTTCTGCCCCAGTTTCTGCCAACCTAGCAGTTCGAGAGCAAGAAATTGCAAGTAGATAAACAGGTACCACTTCAGTGGGAAGGTAACAGCATTCCGTGCACCTCAGCGTCTAGTCATGCTGGCCATATGATCACGGAAGCATCTTTGGACAGTGCTGGCTCTTTGACTTGGAAATGGAGATGAGCACTGCATCCCTAGAGTTGTATTCGTCTGGCCTTTGAACAGGGGAAACCTAATAGAGAGTCAGTTTTTGCTGGAGTTTTCATCTGTTCATTAAACCATTCATGGCTGTTCAGCAGGTCTTTCTACCATGTTCCTTCCTAACAGGCCAGGACAGTGCAGTCAGCATTTTGTACATACGCATCCTCACACATCCCAATTGAATCCTCTCCCCCCACCCCCACTTTGTTCAGCATGCAATTATTCAAATAGGTTGCTTCCAGGGGTCATTTCATAGAAAAAGAGGTGCAGGAGCTCATTAGCATAACTCATTAGCATAACTTATTTGCATATGCTACACCACCTGACATCACCAGAAGTATGTCAGAAGGCAAGGGGGGGGAGGGAGAGAGAGGGAGGGAGGAAGGAAGAGCTGGCAGAGAGGGGACAGCCACTAATCCAAGCCTCAGAAATACCACTATTCTGGGAGGATAGCTTCAGTGGTGGCTGAAGCCTTCAGAAGGCTGGTCGGAGGAAAAAGGACCTTTCCAAGGGATGGGGTGATTTTGCTGCAGCCATGACACAAGCAGGCATTCCCCTGCGGGGGGGGGGGGGCTGGCACCAACTCCAAGAGCTGAGCTCCCCCGAGCTCCTGCTCGAAATGACCCCTGGTTGCTTCTCCAAGTTACTAAAAACTGCAGTTGGGCAGTAGCAATTCCTCCTATTACAACCGGTTGAAATTTTATATTGGAAATTCCTTGGGGGCAGGGTATCTTTCTTCTTATAGCATCATAGCACCATGAACATTGATGGTGCTAATGAGCTGCAGGTGATGTGGGGATGAAATTAAAACTTTTCTCTATGACTTTAATACCATCTAATGTATTATGTTTCCTGTAAGAAACACATCAGTGTTTTATGCAGCAAACGCACAATATCCAGATGTCACACATAAAAGTGAATGTGTGTGTTTATACGTGCCCCTGTGTACACAGATCTGGGAAAGTGCTTTGGGCCAGATTTGGTTCCCCATATTATTATATGTGACACTGGCTGCGGTCACACACACTAAGTAATCCACTTTGAATCCACTTTCAGTGCACTTTCCAACTGGATTTTACTGTGTAAACCGGCAAAATCCAGTCGGAAACAGCACTGAAAGTGGGTTGAAAGTGGATTATTTAGTATGTGTGACTGCAGCCATACGGGTCATGCAGATGCTGTACTGAACACCAGCATAACACTGGTATTCCCAGCATTTATTATAACATCTGATGCTAATTTTCACTGAGTAGGGATTTTTTTTTTTAATGAGAGTTAGTCCTGTAGTCCTCAACCTGCAGTTTAAAGTGATACAATCCAGGAATGGTTTTACTGCCTCCTGAGCTGTACTTCTAGCCCCAGCCTGACTGGTCCCCAGTGAAGCACTGAACTGTCACCTAGTGAGTTACAAATCCACCTGGAACAGCCGGCGTTACCGCTTTGTAGCAGAGCGGAACAGGCTTCATTGACAGGGCTGGTTTTGCTTTCCCTGCTGCCTTTTTGCATGGCATGACAGCAGGCATATTGTCATCAATACTGTGATGTTTAAATGCCAATCTCTGCAGCTTTCAAAAGGGCACAGATACATGGGAAATGAGGAGAAAAGGCCAAGCCATTCTCCCACAAGCTGGCCTTTGTTACCCGGCTTTATAGACACATTTAAAAAAAAAAAAAGGAAGGCCTTGTGACAATTTTAAAACTTTCTGATGGTTTGAGTGAGCAACATTTTTTAAAATCCCTTCTTAACAGCCTCATCTGTGTGGTTTCCTGATGCCCACATTTGCCTCATGTAACATTCATTATGTTAATAGCTTTGAATTTTGTTCGCAAGTAAGTTGGGTGACCCCTTGTGGCAAAGCATCTGTTATTTTTCTTTCTGCTTTTCTATTTTTCTGGTTATTCCTTTCCCCCTGTAAAATAGCATTCCATTCCAAGCAAGCGATTTTATGGGAAAGGAAGAGTAAGGAGTTCTTCTGATAACGTCTTCTCAACGATCAGCATAAAAGAGAAGAAAAAAATCTAGGTTTGGGCTTTGCAATAATTTCGGTTCCACAATGTCAATTATATGTCTGGATAGCATAATTTTTATTTTAACTATTCAGGTTCCTCAATGCACTGCAATTCTGAGTTTCAGCTCACGGACTGCAGGGTGATTCTCCTTACTTCATAACTGGCCCCCGGCACCAGCATTAGCAACCCAGTCTCTTCCCACCTTTTCCCCATCACCCACAAAGTTTTGCTCATGACTCATTTGCCATTTCCTGGCATCCTCCAGCATTTCCTTTGTTCTCTCTTCAGATATCAACTATGTAGACTATATCTTCAGGGACAGGATACAGACTTCTTCACGGAAACTGCCAGTTGAAATTAATGTCCACCTGCCGTGAGAGTGTGCTATATTGTGCTCATTTTATTTTAATGCACCTGGTGACCCAAATCATCGATTGGCTGCAATGATATATATTTGAGTCAATGACACATTAATTATTACACAGCTACAAGTTTGCATATGAGCTGCAAAGATTTAGTGATTGAACTGAGATCCTGAAAGAGCACATTTTTTTGGAAGTTATATTAGAGCCACCAGGCCAGTTGTAAGGCAGCTGGCTGTTTAAGGACAAGCTGCCACCAATCAGCTGGCTGGCAGGTGGCTCTTAAAAGGGCATATCCACCATTCAACTGGGCCTGGCAAAGAGGAGGGGGTGAGACATTACCATACATATAAATGGGGGCTGTAAGGCAGTCTTGGGCTAGGCTAATTGGTTAGAAGAATCTCTTGATGGAATGTCAGACTAAGGCTGTAGGTGTTCATGTTTGCCTATTCCACCATACGAAAAAAAAACCCTGCACATAGAAAATGAGCATATCAGAGAGAAAAAGGAGCTAGCTGTATATATTTTAAAATATTTTGCCCTCTTTTTCTAAGGACCCGTCCACATGAGCAAGATAAGCCGGACGGGAAGTGACACAAATTTGTGCCTGCGCAATTTGTGCCACTTTTGCAGGATCACACAGGTCCATGGACCTGTGAGGGCGAACCGCCGCTGCGTGATCACACGCAGCGGCGGGCGAGCTGTTTTTTTTCCCCCCCCCCGGCCGTTTTCAGTGTGCTTATCTGTTTCTACAAGGGATCAATGACTTGCCTCTCCACCCTCGGGATCATTCAATGATGCGCATACTGGGATGGGAGGGGAAAAAACAAAAACAAAAAGCCCACTCCCCAATGCCACTTGTTTGCGCTGGCGCGATCACACCAGGAAAGGTCAGTTCTGGGCCGTTGCAAACCATTTGAGACTGCCTTTTCACTGGTAGCTAAATAAGCTGATTCCCCACCGGCTCAAAGTGATTTGCGACACTTTGACACCGGCTGCAGGACGCTTCCCAGATGTGCTTGTGTGATCACGCCACTTTGAGCCGGTGGAGAATCATCCTTCTTGTGTCACAAATGGGTGTGTATGATTGCGCCCTAAAATGCTCAAGTTTGACACACTGCCAACACTAAGAAAACAGTAAAATTTAAAACAACCAAAGCAAGCAGTCTCTTTCTAGGTGATACTAATCAAACAGCAATCAGTATTCAGAATTTGCAACATTTCTAATCGTCCAAAATAAAAAAAAGACTGGTAGCACCTTAAAGATGGTGGTGAGAACCAGGGAGGATTGTGAGGCACTCCAAAGGGATCTGTCGAGGATGGGCGAGTGGGCATCAACGTGGCAAATGGGGTTTAATGTGGCCAAGTGCAAAGTGATGAACTATGGAGCCAAAAAAAAAGTGCAGAAAAGGGCAACTAAAATGATAAAAGGGTTGGAACACTTACCCTATGAAGAAAGGTTGAAGCTCTTGGGGCTCTTTAGCTTGGAAAAACGACAGCTGAGTGGTGACATGATCGAGGCTTATAGGATTATGCATGGGATAGAGCAGGTAGAGAAAGAAGTTATGTTCTCCCTTTCTCACAGTACAAGAACTCGTGGGCAGTCGATGAAATTGCTGAGCAGTTGGGTTAGAACAGATAAAAGGAAGTATTTCTTCACCCAAAGAGTGATTAACATGTGGAATTCACTGCCACAGGAGGTGGTGTGGCTTCAGGAGGGAATTAGATAAACATATGGAGCAGATGTCCATCAGTGGCTATTAGCCACAAAGTATAGATAGGAACTCTCAGTCTGGGGCAAGTGATGCTCTGTAATCTTGGTGTTTGGGGGGGGGGCAACAGTGGGAGGGCTTCCTGCCCCCACTGCTGGACCTCCTGAGGGCACCTGGTGTTTTTGGCCACTGTGTGACAGAGTGTTGGACTGGATGGGCCATTGGCCTGATCCAATATTGGCTTTTCTTATGTTCTTATGTTCTAAAGATGAACAACATTTGGTCCAGCATGAGCTTTTGTGAGTCAGAGGTTACTTCTTCAGTGGCATAAGATGGGCAACCACATAGGCAAGGAGAGAGGTGAATGCTTGAGTAAAATCATTCTACATTTAAATGTTTTTTTTTAAATTGCATCACTTTTCCCACATAAATAAATGTCCAAAGTGACATACATAAAAATCTTCAAGCCAGTGTCATGGTGACATCATATGGGTAAGCAATCCCACACAATGAATTTAAGAAACAATATGGAACTGTATCAATCCATACAAAATGATCCCTGACATAATTCCATCTGACAATCTAGATATCTAATAGCCAAACTTTCCCCCTCAAGCAGATACTTATTTCCACCAACAGAGGGCTCAGTCTCCCCCAACAGCTTTTTCTACAGGCTCAGGAGACTTTCTGAGTCTGCAGAAAACCCCCAAAAGTTTTTTAAAAAAACCTTTAGGGACGCTTGAATTTCACCAAAAATCTTTTGAAATGGCCGCCTGGAGGCCTCCTGGATCTACTCCAGATATCAATGGTGAGAGATTAGAATGTGCAGGGGGGGGGGGGGGGAGGCTTCTAACTGGCTCTGTCAGTAAAAGGGAGGGGAAGGGCCCTTTCCAGGCCTATTTTGGCCTTTGACGGAAGGAGCCTTGGGGCCAGGCCTGATGAGGGTTGCCAGTGCCAGGCTGGGGGATTCCTAGATATTTTGTAGTGCACTTTGAGGAGGGCTGGGTTTGGGAAAGGGAGAGGTATAATTCCTCAGGTCTCAGCTGGGTATAATGCCACAGAGTCCACCATCCAAAGCAGCCATTTTCTCCAGAGAGACAGATCTCTGCTGTCTAGTGTTCAGTGTAATTCTGGTGGGTCTCCAGGTCCTGCTGGACAGCATTCTAGGGTTGCTGGGTCCCCCTGATTTGCATGACTCAACTAGGCCCAGCTGCTTGCTACTGTTCATCAGCAGCCACCCTATGAAAGCCAGTGAGGTGCAGCAGTTAGAGCTTCAAAGTAGGGTCTGCAAGACCCAGGTTCAGATCCCCAACTTGCAGTGAAAGCTGACTGGGTGATTTTGGACTGTCACATACATTCAGCCAGGCCCATAGCTAGGATTTTGTAATTTGGAGGCCTTCAAATAAGTCAGTGCTTCCTCACTGATGTCACAAAAATAAAATAAAATTTGGAGTTGGAGCAGGCAGGAGCAGTTGGAGCAGCCAGTCACTCATCCATGGAAGTCTCCCATGGCAGGGCGAGGGGCTCCAGCAGCAACAGGGCAAGTGGGTGGGTGAGTGAGCACCAATGTGCCCTGGAAGCTGAGCACCGCCAAGCCCCATGACAGTGGAGGGGAGAAGCAAGCTGCGCTTGGAGTGGGGGCAGCAGCAGCGGCAGTTCAGCTTTTGAGGAAAGGGGAAAGTAACATTCAGCATTGCTTGGGACCAGAAGGCTCCTTATCCTAGCTTCACAGGGAGAGAAGAGGTGACAAAAGTCTTCCTTTCATAAGATGGTGCAATGTTGAACACCTACCCCCAACTACTAGAAAAACTTCACAATCCACGCTTGGGGAAGAGGCAGCAGGGGGAAGCAAGCTGTGCTTGGGGAAGAGGCAGTGGCAGTGGGCTTGGGCTAGATGGAAGTTGGGGAGCCTTGTTAGGAAGTCAGGGGCTGGCCCCCAAAATACCCCAATGTAGGCCTGCATTCAGCTTAACCAACCTCAGAGGGTTGTTGTGCAGGTAAGAAGGAGGAGAGAATAATGTAAGCTGCTTTGGTCCCCACTATGGAGAAAGATTGTAATTTTCCTAGGTAGAAGCTTTGGGGGAGAGGGGTGGAGACAGAAAGCTGAAGACAGAGAGGCAGATAAAGGTAGGGTGGCTGTTGGGTGGGAATAAAATTGCATTGCCAACTCCAGGTTGGAAAATTCCTGGACATTTGAGGGGTGGAGCCTGGGGAGGGAGGGATTTGAAAAGGGGAGGAGCTTCAGACTGGTATAATACCATAGACTCCATCCTCCAAACCAGCCATTTCCTCTATGAGAACTACTATTGCCAGCCTCCAGGTGAGGGCTGAAGATCACCCAGAATTACAACTGTTGTCCAGGTGACAGAGATCAGTTCTCCTGGATAAAACATCTGCTTTGGAAGATTGAGTCCCAAGGCTCCACCCCCAAATATCCAGGAATTTCCCAACCTGGCAGCCCTAAGGTGAATTGATCTCTGTAGCTGGGAGAGCCGTTGTGATTCCCAGAGTGCTGCCACTGCTGGTGTGGGGGAAGAGGAAGCAGGCAGGAGGCTGGGAGAGTGACAAGGGCAGAAAGAGAGAGTGCTGGGATGGGGGCAAAAAGAAAGAGAAAGAGTGATGAGGTGGGGAGGCAGAAAAACAAAGAGAATGATGACCATCAGAAGGAGAGAGGAAGTAACATGCATGGGGGAGAGAGAGAGAGTAAAAAAGGGGGGGCAGAAGGGAGAAAGAGTGTGAGAGAGGTAGGGGGAGAAGGGAGGAAGCAAAGGTGTGAGGAATGGGATAACCATCCTGCAAGTTTCTTGTGGGTCTCCACTTGTAAGTTGCTATAAGCAGGGCTTTTTTCCTGGGGGAATGGGCTGGAACAGAGTTCTGGAACCTCTTCAACAAAATTCTTTTTAAAATGTTTAAGTTTATGAGTTTTTAGTATACAGATTGAAAACTTCATTTCCCTCTTGAATGTTCTGGCAACTCTTTTTCAAAAAAAAAAAAAAAGCCCTGAAAAAGTAACCATCAATGTAGTCCTAACTAGAGTTAGATATTTCTCTAAGTCCTTGGACTTCAAAGAATGTAGAAGGATGTAACTCCGCTAAAGACAGCACTACACATCAGTAGCGTTAACCTTTTTTTTTGTCTGCTGGTGAAATATCCCACCTTAAGTTTCTCACGTATTGCAGATTCTGATGGCTGTGCATGTTTCAGAGATGTGCAGAAGCAATGCAAATTGTTAGTGGCAAAATGGAAGAACTTGGTCCATTGCTAATGATACAATTACCTAAATTTGCGTCCAGCGTAGTCAATAGGTATTGAAGTTCCCAGCATTTCTTGAAGTAGAGCCAGCCTGCACCATTTTATATGAAACTTGAAGCTGTTAAGTTTTCTGTGTAATAATCAGTTTGACAATATATGCAGATGTTCTTGAAGGGAATGAGGGCAGAGACTTGTGGTTGAACACTAGGAAAAGGGTAATTATAATACTGTATGATACCACATGCTAAGACAAGCTGATGGATGTTGTATTATTCAGACTTCCCTTCTGGAGTGGGGAATGAAAGTGCGGTGATTGTGTGAAGGTTCTGAAGTGCAGGTCAAACATTCATCTTGGCAAATTCTCACATGCAAATGACACAGGCTTCTTTGAACTTATAAAACCCTTAACCCCCTTTTGTGTTTTGAATAGGCCATAACGAATAACCAGTCTTTTCAGATGATCGTTGAACTGCCCCTGTTTGTTCACAGACACACAATCAGGGAAAGTGTGATAAGCAGGATCTGAAGAGCTAAACTAGTGCTATAGAAAGAACATCTCTTATAATGCTTTTTTGATGATCAAAGCATGTATGTAGGTTTAATGAGACAGCTTGGGATATAATACTCTGAAACCCATAATTATTGCATATTCTTCTTCTGTGCTGGTTAACAGGCACCGTAAAGGCGGCGCTACAATTTTAACAGAATTCTTAATGACGCTACTGCAAAGCCCAACCAGGAACCAATCAAGTTCATTGCATTTTTAAAAAATCAGCAGGTATTTGTTCTCTGATCAAAAGAACACCAGAGCTCTCATTGCTCCTAATTCTGTTGCCAGTGCAAACCTGTTTGGTTTTTGAAATATTATAGATGCAGGAGCAGACCCTCAGTTCATGTCGTCTTGTTGACTTTAAGGACACTTTTCCGTTGCAAGTGGCTGCCTTACATTTCCTTATTATGTGGGGAAAGGTCATTTGTTCGGTTCAAGAAGTAATAAAACACCTCTCTGAGTGCCTTCCTTTGTTAAGCAATTGCTTGACTTCATAGTAGCAGTAGGGATGGAGAAGAATTATGAAAAAATGAGGATTCAGAAACAAATTTCTTGCAGTTCAGAAATCCTAGGTCTTTTTGACCCAAGCCACCCATGACACTTTTTACACTGAGATGTGCAGGTTTTGCACATCACTAGACAGGAGACAGTCAGTTCTGTAATAGCAAGTAGACAAGGTCAGGGTCCAACATACCTTAGGGACCGCCTCTCTCTGTACATACCCCAGAGAGCACTACGGTTGGGGTCAGAACACAGACTGTGTGTCCCTGGCCCCAAGGACGCCAGGCTGGCCAGAACAAGGACCAGGGCCTTCTCGGTGGCGGCTCCTGTCTGGTGGAACGAACTCCCGGAGGAGATCAGGGCCCTGCGGGACCTGATGCAGTTCCGCAGGGCCTGCAAGACGGAGCTCTTCCGCCAGGCCTTTGAATAGGAGCCACCACCAATGATACCGGGGATACCACCTACCACCTATCATCGCAACTATTGTGATGTATCCCTGGTCCTGCATGGCCACCGGTTACGGCTGCGGGGGAGGGGGGGGCTCAGACCTGCCATTTGGTTGTCATCGGATGCTGTATTATGGAAGCTTTTATGGGTATTTATATGGTTTAACTGTATTTATTGGAATGTTTTAATTGATTTTATAGGTTAATGTATTGATTAGGCCTTGGGCCCATGTAAGCCGCCCTGAGCCCGTTCGCGGGGAGGGCGGGATATAAATGTGAAAAATAAATAAATAAATGAATGAATGAATGAATGAATGAATGAATAAATAAATAAATAAGGTAGTATAGAAATCAGCGCATCTTCATAAGTCATAATTGTAACCATTGGCAGTCCTTGGAAATAATTTGCAGTCTTCTTTAGTTTAAGATTCACTAAGCCAAGCAGCATTAATCACTGCAAAATCAAAACAAAGGTCATTGGTACTGTATGGGTAGTTTCTTTCATAAAGAACGTAAATGAATTAACACTCCATTCTTTTCTTTTGCTATTCAGTAGATGGAGCTTTCAAAATTCTTATGAGTCACTGAAATGTTTATTCAGGTCTTACAGCCCACTGCTTCTATGGATAGTTCCTGATATGCAAAACATCTTTACTGTAGATTTAAAAAACAGGCTTCAGTAAGTAAATACAAAGGTTAAAAATAAGATTTAGTAGCAGTGTTTTATTAATCTCTGCTTGAAGTATGCTATGAGACTGTGCAATCCTGAACAGAGTTGTACCCTTCTAAGCCCATTGATCTAATTGATGAGGATGCTCAGGTTTGCACTGTTAGGCTTTCATCCAACGCTGGCACTGTACCGATACAGCTAACCAATCTATGCCGTCAGTTAAACTGTGGAAAGGACCCTGTTAATAAGTGGTTATAGAAAGAATAACTAGATGGACTTGGACTCACACATAAAAAGGTGGGGAGATTTTTGTTGTTTTGGTTATGGTTTTTTACCATAATAAATTTGTTGTGCTTTAAGGTGCTACAACACTTGTCATTGTTTCTGATGGAAAAAAAATAGTTATTTCTGCTTATTGAAATCTTTTTTAAAATTTTTTTGAACATAATAGTATTTTATGGAAGCCATTATAAGAAACTGGTCCCAATTGTGTTAAGTCTCACTGTTTTCAGTCGTAGTAATGGCTGGTTTTAGCTAGAAGACAAATGATGAACCAGAGAAATCTGCTGTGAAATCCTAAGCAATTTTACCTCCTTTTAGGTCCACTGATATCTGCTTAGGATGGCACTGTTGGCTAGGAAAATCCTGTCTGCTATTCCCATTATTTAAACACTTTTTGTTTCTTTTAACATACTGTAAGACATTAAATATTATGTTCTAGGTTTTTAAAAATAAAATTATTGTTCCCTCAGCTCCTGAATTTGGATAAGCATAGTTTCTGATCTGATGTATACATTAGTTCTAACCTTTACACTAGATATAACTTTATGATTTATAACCTACGAGACAGTGTGTACATGCACAAAGTGAATGCATAGTCCATGTATGTAATTTGGTATTTGGATCTCCTTTTCATGATATAAATTGGCAAACTAACCTATAATGAAGGCATGAATCCCCAGACCTCTTTGATTCAGTCAAGTACTCCTTATTAACAAATAATGCTGTGATCCAAATTTGGAAAATGGGATTTTGTTGGATTAGAAGAGGGGGTTATAACCTGCTTTTCTCTGCTCTAAGGAGTTTCAAAGCAGCTTACAATCGCCTCCCCTTCCTCTCCCCTCAGCAGTCAGCTGTGAGGTAGGTGGGGCTGAGAGAATTCGAAGAGAACTGTGACTGGTCCAAGATCACCCAGCAGTTCTCCAGATTACAGCCCACTGCTGTTAACCACTATGCCACGCTGGATTAAAGAGACGCCTGCTCCTTGGGAGGAAAGCTATGGCAAACCTAGACAGCATAATAAAAAGTAGAGACATCACCAACAAAAGTCCATATAGTCAAAGCGATGGTATTCCCAGTAGTAATGTATGGCTGCAAGAGCTGGACCATAAGGAAGGCTGAGCACTGAAGAATACATGCATTTGAATTATGGTGCTGAAGAAGACTCTTGAGAGTCCCTTGGACTGCAAGGAGATCAAATCAGTCAGTCCTAAAGAAAATCAACCCTGACTGTTCCCTGGAAGGACAGATACTGAAACTAAAGCTTAAATACTTTGGCCACCAAATGAGAAGGGAGCACTCACTGGAGAACACCCTAATGCTGGGAAAGGTTGAAGGCAAAAGAAGAAGGGGATGGCAAAGGACAGTGTTATCGATGCAATGAACATGGGGTTGTGCGAGCTCCGGGGGACAGCAGAGGACAGGACGGCCTGGTGTGATGTGGCCCATGGGGTCACGAAAAGTCAGACTCAACTGTGCGACTGAAAAACAACAAATCCCACATGGGGATGCCAACAGTTCCTCCCTGCCTATGGAGGAATTAGAGGTAATACCTCTGGTGCGATCAGCATTCAGAGCCAGTGTGGCAGAGTGGATAAAGTGTGGGACAAGTATTTGGGAGACCTATGTTTGAATCCTCACTCTCCCATGGAAGCTTTCTGGGTGATCTTGGACCAGTTACACAGTCTCAGCCATACCTACCTTATGGGGTTGTTGTTAGGGTAAAATGGAGGAGAGAACAACATAAGACACTTTGGGTTCTCCATTAGGGACAAAGGTAGGGTATAAATGAAGTAAATAAACACATAAATGTTACCACTTAGCATGTCAGTAGAATTTCTGCAAAATGTGTGTTTTCGTTTCATACAAAAATAGTTGTCAGAATCCCCTCTTTTTAAAATGTATATTTTTACTGTGGGTTAGTTTTTTTAAAAAACCTTTTTCCTAAGAAAATTTGTGTTAAAGTATAAGTTCAAGAATATCTCATACTGGGAGTGGACTTTGGCAGACATGGAAGGCCACTCAGCTGTTCACAGTCAGTATATGGGGAGAAAATAACAAAACAGTGGTCAAATTTGAGTGTTTCTCAGAAGCGCTCATACGCAGATCTGATCAGTGTTTTGCTATTCTTGTAAAGAGTGCTTTGGAGATGTCATGGATTTGATTTCATTTTAGTTCATTCTTGATTTGTGAGATTTGTCAGCTGTCTAGCTATGTTTTACAATCCTGGATAGAAATACAACACAAGTACACCAAGTCTGCTACATCTGCTATTTGAGAGCAGGCTATACTAAGAAGAGCCTCTCGTGGATTAAAGTACTTGGATGATAAGCTATTTTTTCTGACAATACATGCCACCTGCTGATTCTTTTATTTTAACGTGTTTGAACAGTTTGCTAGGGGCAGCAAATGGAACATTAAGTATCATCCATGCATGATGTATTGGTTTAAAAGCTTCCATTAATGTGTCAAATATGGAGGAAATGATTTCACACATATGGCTGACATACTGTATCTAGAAACCTTCTGCTTATCTAGTTTCTTGGAAGCAGTGAAGTCAGTGTGGTTATGCTGGATTTATATACCCATATAAGAGGAAGCACCAGACTGTAGACTTTGTCCAGATCATCAGTAATACATTTACAGTAAGTTAGTAATAGATGGTGTTTCCACTACAGATTTCAAACATGAGACAAAACCTTTCTTTCTTTCTTTCTTTCTTTCTTTCTTTCTCTCTCTCTCTCTTTCTTTCTCTCTCTCTCTCTTTCTCCCTCCCTCCCTCCCTCCCTCCCTCCCTCCCTCCCTTCCTTCCTTCCTTCCTTCCTTCCTTCTCTCTCATATGAAACATCTGCTATAACTTATTGTCTTTATAGATGTCATATCTTCCAGATTGTAAGAGCTATATTTGTTATAGACTCTATGACCCTTGGTTTCTAAATTATACATATGTGGATTTGTGTATATGCGGCTATCCCTCTTCTCCACATTTGAAAACATTCTCCTAGCATTCTGGGGGATGATTATCTGGAGAATGGGGATGCTCATCTGGTTTAATTCCCTACTCCGCCATTTGAAACCTGTTGGGTTACTTTGGACCAGTCACAGTTCTCTCAAACTTTCTCAGCCCCACCTACCTCACAAGGGGCCTGTTGTGGGGAGATGAAGGGAAGGCAATTGTAAATTACTGTAAGACTCCTTAAAGTAGAGAAAAGTGGGGTAGAAAAACCTTATTATGGAGTACCAGGTTGGGTCTGTAGTCCCTACCCTGTATCAGATGTAACACTAGCCCTGTTCTTCAATGAAAGTGAATGCATGTACAATCCAACTACAAGGTATGCTTGATTTTTCTTCATACATGGAGTAATTCTCATGTTACATTCAACATACGTGCAGCTGAACATGTGATTTAAACCCCACATGTATTCAACTGCTTGTCCCTGGTTTCATTTTTGCAAGTGAACACACGATGGCTGTTTCTTACAGATAGAGGTATGTGCATACATGCATGACTTGGATCAGGGGATGTGTGTGGAGAAAGGGCCCTGTTCTGTTTTCCCAACCTAAAACAGTTCCAAGGGATGCTACGTGGGAAAATCCATGTGGTCCCTGAGATAGATGTGAGTCTTCCTCTCAGGCCAAAGAATACCACCCAGGAATATTTCAGGTTGGGAAAATGTTGCAGGTGGAAAGCTGGAGCCCCTTCTCCATACATGCCATGGTCCTGTTCCAAATTGGGTGCCACATGTGCAGGAACTGAGGAGAACCCGCAACATAGTCTGATTGTGATGATAACTAGGATTCATATAGAGCTTTTATGGTTCAGAGCACTTCACATTATTGTGTCCATTAAGGTAGGCCAATATTATTGTCCTTATACGGGCAATGATGGGCTGTGAGAGAGAGGGTTCACAGCAGACATGAGATTGTCCAGATCACAACCCATTTGCTGAGACGCTACATTGTATTATCTCTCAGCCAGGGGAAAACTTGTTTTTTCCAGGCGCACAGTTTCTAAGTTTAAAGAAAGTGAATTTTTAAAAATCCGAGAAACAATAAAAGGGTTAGAGTAAAATGGACAGTTATTTAGAAGTTAAATAGCTGATTGCAGGGCAATGAACAGAGAAAAACAGCACTGAATACTTGTAGATACACTGGGCCACAGCTGCATGGGTGTATGCACTCAGCCATAAACTTCAGGAAGACTATTTCATCTGCTGGTGTAGAAAAAGTGCAGCTTGTTATCGTAAGAGTGTTAAATGACACCCTAACCTGGATACCCCAGGCAAGTGCGATCCCATTAGATCTCAGAAACTAAGCAGGACCAACTCTGGCAAGTACTTGGAAGGGAGACCTTGAAGGAATACCAGAGGTGGGATGCAGAGGCAGGCTACTCAAGCCACCTTTCTGAAAAACATCCACACCCCCAATAGGGGTTGTCAGAAGTCCCCATGACTTCCAGGCAAGCACACAAAACACACACACACAAACACACATAAAAGAGGATTAAAATAACGAGTACGATAATATAGCAATGTTTTACAATAAAGTAAAAAGTCTGTGGGAGCTACAGAACTTGTGAAATGGACTGGTCCACAATCTGTTTAGGGATGTGCATTTGAATAGTAACACATCAAGGATGTAAATGAATTTTTGTTAATGGTCTTATTAAACTGAATTTGAATAGGGGAAATGGTGATATTTGGTAACAGGGTTTCTAATGGCATCCTGAGAAATCTCTGGAAATTTGGGGGCAATGCCTGGGGAAGGGGGAGTTGGCAGGGGAGTCCAGTGCGGTTGGGATGCCACAGAGGTCATCCTCCAAAGCTATCCTTTCTTCCAGGAAAACTGAACCCCAGGTCCCTTTTGGAGGTTGGCAACCCTACTTAGTAATATTCATGGGGGGGGGGGGAATCTATTGGTTATTCTAGTGCATGGATGTATGGCGTAGGGTCCCTAGAGGTCACAGGGAATGGGAGAAAGAGAAAAGAGTAATCACTAGATAATGTAACTAATAGCCATAGAGCTAAACACATTGCTACAAAGAGCACTGTTCTTATAGGTATGTCCAGGGGTCATTTTGTAGAAAAAGAGGTGCAGGAGCTCATTAGCATAACTCATTTGCATAACTCATTTGCATATGCCACACCCCCTAACATACCGGAAGTGTGTCAGAAGGCAACATCCACTCCACAGGTGAGTGAAACTGACCTGCTCTTCCTCCATTCCCTTCCCCATCCAATACTTTTGTGCAATAAAAATAAGCGTAAAGAACACACCCTCATTCTCTTCCTGCTCCCTTGAAACCACCAGGTTTCAAGTAGACTTGAGATACCCAGGACATGTGTACCATCCATCCCTTCCCCTTCCCCTCCTCACAACAAGACACCCTGTGAGGTAAGTGGGGCTGAGAGAGGTCTTTTGAGAACTGCTCATGAGAGAACAGCTCTGAGAGAACTTGTGACTGGCCCAAGGTCACACCAGCAGCTGCATGTGGAGGAGTGGGGAATCAAACCCGGTTCTCCCAGATTAGAGTCCAACTCCTGACCACTACACCAAACTGATGGGGTGGAAGCTGCTGAAGGGTTGGTGAAATTTCTCCAGTACTTATGTGCCATGTGCCCAGATAAAAAATGGTATACTTAGAAAATTTATATGCCACCTTGAGCAAGTCTCTGGAAAAGCAGCACACAGTCATAAAAGGAACAATTATCAATTATCAAAATTATCAATATTAAAACAAAACATTAAAAACAATAAAGACCCTACCAGGGCTTTCCCCGGGGTGCTGCGCCTCTGCACTGCTTGGCGAAGCCGAGGAGGGGACGGGGCTTGGTCATGTGCCCGCCCCCTGGGCTCCTCACTCCCAGAGTTGCGCTCCTGTACGGTCCCGCTCCAACGGACCCCTGGGTATGTCTCCAAAGTGTCCGTCAGAGCAGTGCTAAGGACATTTTCCTGGGAGTAAGCCCCACTGAGTAACATGGGACTCACTTTGACTCTATAAAAGCAAGTACTACTGTTTGCTTCTTCCCCTCTAGTGCTGCTTGCTAGCCACAGGGGCACGTATTTTGTTTGCATCCCTGGACCACATGCAATGCTGCAGACTGAGAAAAGAAATAGAAGCAAACATTTTGTTCTTATAAAAACATCTGAAAGTTGTGCAGCCCTTTTGCACATGTTTACAGCTAGCACAATTAGCAGAGTGATTTGAGTGCCTTAGTTACCTAAATTTCTGACCTTCTATAAATGCTTAGATAGCAACAGCTGGCCGGTAGTCATTCTAAAGGCCAAATTAGACATGATGGTGTCCTTGTGGCCTCCACGGGGATGCTGCCTCCATTTTAGAGTGATTTAAAAATGCCCTGTGCTGCTCTTGCCCCATGTGTGCCTTATCGAGTACCAAAAAGAGCTGGAACCTTTCCATCGCTGTTTCCACTTGACACTTTAAAAAATGCATGGGGAAAACAAGAGTGTCATGTTGTGGGCCCAATCAGGATCAGGCCCTTGCATCAATTCTAAATCACTTTAAATTATGTTGTCATCCTGGTGGCAGCCACAAGGATGCCATCTCACCTAGCTTGGCCCTCTAATATATACTTTGTGAAATGTTTTTAGACAAGGTTTCTGAAGTCATGGCATACACTAAATTCTAAATTTGTTCTGGCTCAGGATCTGTAATAGTAAAAAAAATCATTTATGCTCAAAGTGACTATATTCTGAATCTGTGGAAAAGGTAGTATTGTGCATAATTTCTTATTATAAGCCACATAGGGATTTAGTTCTATGAAAGGTGCAAAGGAGGCTTTTTTTAACAGCCTTACGTAGTTTAGATGTCATTAATTGCAGCAACTGTATTCTTGCTAGTTTACTTCAAAGAAATGTTGATCAAGGCCTGAGGTAAAATAGAGCTGCTTATGCCAGAAAGAACTGAAAGATACGTGAGATACATATACAGTGTTCACCCAGACAGAAATATAATTAGATCATGTTTGTCAAAATATGTGGTGGTTGAATTACAGCAGTACAATACTTCTTTTTCAGAACCAGTAAGAAAAAAGCGTTCTTCTCCAGCTGAAAAGAAAGAAGGTAAGTTTGTGTATGATTTTCTTCCTCCATTTGGATTACACAGAAGAAATATCTCTATTTACATATATTAAAAAGCCCATTCTTAATGTTTAGCCACACTGTAACATGACCAGAAAATAGAATCTTGGATGAGGGTATACAAATGAAATAGTGGGGCTTTATAGAAAAAAGAACACTTGGCTCAGTGTCCATGCTGGCTTCCCGGGGCGTGCCTTGGTCTGGAACCTCGGTTGCTGGAGTTTCCGAGATGAGGGGTGCAGTGCCTGGGAGGCACTGCTGCACTTAGTCAATGTGGCGCCACCACAGCAAACCTTCCTCAGTGATAACCTCATAGGAGAGAGGGCCTGTGGAGCGGACAACTCTCCCAGGGACCCATGCCGGACCTCTGGCATAGTTCTGGATGTAGACGGGGTCCTCGGGGGAGAAACCTTGCGGAGCTGCCCAGACCTCTGACCTGGAGTTGCTGTCGGTGGCATGGTCAGGGTGGAGCTGGTCGAGCAGGGTGCTGAGATGCCGGGCCATCAGCATTTCTGCCGGACTGTGTCCCATCCTGGTGTGTGGGGTGGATCGCTGGCCAAACAAAAACTTTGCCAGCTTGAATTCCCAGTCACCCTGTTCCATCCATCAGAGGTCTTCCTTGGTGGTTCTTACCATTCTTTCAGCTTGCCCGTTGGTCACAGGGTGGAAGGGTGCGGAGCGGATGTGGCAAAAGCCGAGGGAGTCCATGAAGTGCTGGAACTCCATGGACATAAACGCCATCCCGTTGTCACTGACTAGAGTGTCTGGCAGGTCGTGTGTGGAAAACACGCGCCATATAGCTTGAATGGCTGCGTCGGAAGATGTGGTCTTCACCGGGATCACCTCCAGCCACTTGCTATAGCTATCTGCAATTATCAAAAACAGCTGGCCCTGGACCGGCCCTGCAAAGTCTAGGTGGAGCTGAGACCAGGGCTTGTTAGTCGACTCTCAGGCTCAGACAGGAGTGCGAGGGGGCTCAGGCCGCACCGCCCGGCATTTGGTGCATCAATCTCCTTGTCCATGCCGGGCCACCAAACATAGCTGCAGGCTAAAGTCTTCATCTGGACTATCCCTGGGTGCGCATCGTGTAGCGCTGCCAGTACCTTGGCTTGGAGGGGGCAGGAATGATCACCCTGGTTCCTCACAGCACACACCCCTTGTGGGTGGACAGTTCGTTGCGCCTTGCTGTGTGGGCTGCAAACTCCAGCCCCAGATGTTTGGGCCACTTCCTCCCACCCAGTCCAAGACCCAGGAGAGGATGCAGTCCCGGGCCATGTGGTAAGCCACGTCAGATACCTGTACAGGCCATGTCAGATACCTGTACAGGCCTGGGAGGTCCTCTAGAAGGGCAATGTGGAAAGCGGGGGCCAGGGTTGCAGGACAGCAATGGGAGGCGACTCAAAGCATCTGCATGGCCCATGGCTTTCCCGGGGCGATGCACCAGGGAATACTGATACCCCAACAGGAAAATAGACCAACGTAGGACCTGTGGGGAAAGTACGTGTGGGGTTTGGTGGTGTGGAGCGAAGAGGCCCAGGAGTGGTTTGTGGTCAGTGGCCACGGTGAATGCTCTACTGTACAAGTAGTCATGGGATTTTTTTACTCCCGCGACTATGGCTAGGGCTTCTTTATCAATTTGGGCGTAATTCTGCTCTGCCCCCAATAGGGTTCATGAGTAGTAGGCCACCAGCACCTCCCGCCCATCGGGAAGTTGATGGCCCAGGACTGCCCCCACCCTGTATGGAGACGTATCACATGCCAGAATCACCGGCAGGGACTCATTAAAATGCGCCAGTACAGTGTTGGACACCAGCAAGTCCTTAACTGCTTTGAAAGAGGTCATGTGGCATGGCCCCCATTTCCACTTAGCCCCCTTGTCCAGTAACCTATGCAGGGGCTCTGCCACCACTGCCTTGTGTGGAAGGAAGGTGTGGTAAAAGTTCAGGAGGTCAAGGAACACTTGCAGCTTGATGTAGGGGCAGGCACATCCATGATAGCCGACACCTTTTCCAGAGCGGAGTGGATGCCCTGTGCATCCACCGTGAATTCCAGGAAGGTCACCGACGGAACCCCCAAGATGCATTTGTCCTTGCGCACCTCAAGGCTGGCGTCCTGGAACCACTGGAGGACTGACCACAGCCGGGTCTTGAAGGTGGTGACATCCAGGGCTGCGATCAGGACGTCGAAGAAAGACTTCACACCTGGAGTCTCTTTTAATATAGGGTCCATTAGTTGCTGGAACAACCCGGGAGCGACACTGGCCCCGAACTGGAGTCGCTTCACTTTAAAGGCTCCCTTGTGGGTAACTATTGTTCGGGCTTCCACTGTGGCATCGTCCATGGGGAGTTGCTGGTAGGCATGTGCCAGATCCAGTTTCCCAAACACCTGGGCCCCTGCTAGAGAGGCCAAGATGTGACTGACCATGGGTACTGGGTATGCGTGATCCTGCAAGGCTAGATTTATGGTACATTTGTAGTCTGCGCAGATGCGGATCTTCCCGTTAGCCTTCAATGGGGTTACAATTGGGGTCTCCCACCTAGCGTGCGAGACCGGTTCTAATACGCCTTGCACAACCAGTTTGTCCAGCTCAGCCTCTACCTTGGGCTGGATCGCAAGAGGAGGCCGCCAAGCGGATGGGCTGGACATTTGGATCTAGGTCCAACGACACTGGGAGGCCCTGGTAGGAGCCCAGTTTGCCATCAAAAATGGCGGGGAACTCTGCACTAACTGACTCAGTCTGCTGAACCGACCTTGTTCACCCCATAGACTCCCAGTCCCTAAGGCTTGAACCAGGAGAGTCTGAGGAGGCTGGTGAGATTGCCCTCCACCACCAGGAGGTCCAGATGCCCATCAAAGTCCTTGAACTGGACCCTGAACTTGCCCAACCCCTTAATTGCCACCAGGTTTTTCTGAAAGTCCTGAAGTATAAGTTCCATAGGCTGTCTCAACCGCCCCCCCCCCCCCCGTGGACACAGCTTGCGGAGCGTGTCTGCTGATATAATTGAATACGAGGACTCAGTGTCCAGTTCCATACTATGGGGGCCCCTTAGATCCAAACATGGACTGGTATTTTCCCTGGGGTATTTTGGGGGCAAGCTCAGTACCTGGCTGTGTGTGGGGGTTGACATGCTGTCCACCGACTCATGGTGAGTGGCTGGGGGGCAGATACTGGTCTGGGAGTGGCAGGCCTTCATGATGTGCCCCATCTTTCTGCAGGATCTGCATGTTGCCTTGCGGAACTGGCAGGAATGACGCTCGTGGGGGTCTCTGCAGCTAGCGCACATTGGGGGTGGCCTGTGCTGGGAAACAGGAGTGCAGGCAGCGGCTGGGGCTGTGTGCTGGGAACGGGAACTGGGGGAGCAGGATGCACCTTTTTGTGAGCGTGGTTGCAGCTGGCAGATGTCCTCTTCCTCTGATGTGTCTGATTCGGAGGTCATGGTGTGGTGCATGTGGGTGGCCGGGCGATCGTTCTGGGTCATCTCGAATGCGACACCGTCTGGAGCACCTTTTCGATTGTGGTCTTGGGGAGTGTGATGAGCCATCGCCATAGCTTGGCTTCTCGTACCCCCGCCGCGAAGCTGGCCAGTAAGTGGTCCTCCACATGCCGCTACTTGCACCGACTGCCAGTCGGTGGAGGTCGGCGAGGAAAACAGCAGCACTCTCCCCCGTCTGCTGGGTTTTCTGAAGGAACCGTACCCGCAGTGCTAACATGGAGGGTTTGGGTGCAAAATAGTCTCCCAGCTGCTTGACCAGATTGTTGTACAAGATATCCATTAGGTCTCGGGGAGCTATCAGGTTCTGGGCCAGGTGCATGGTTTCCACGCCGCAGTGGCCTCTGTGACCACTTGTACCAAGAGGAGAAACCCGAGTTGCCTTGCCCATGCGTCCCAGGTCTCGGGTTTGGAAGGGTCAAATGGGGGGATGTTTCCCACGGCAGCAGCCATATTACCCGGAGCGTTGTGGCGGTGAGCGGAGTCCTCGTGGGTGGGTGGGTCAAGAGCAGAGTGCTGGAACTCTTTGGTGCCAGGTGCCTCTGGATTGGTGCTCGGTGCAGCATTGCTCGGGTCGGCTGATGTGTCGCTCATCGGGATCCCACCTTTGTCGCCACTGAAAAGTACTGGAATCGGGAGGCCGGTTATAGTGAAGTCAGCATTGTGGTTTATTGCGGGTCAAGATGGAACATGAGGGAGAGGGATTGGGTAGCCTGCTTATATGCACAGGTAAGCCGCACCCTGATCTCGCACCCTGTGGGGGAATGGGTAAACAGAGGCTATCATAGGATCATTTGAATATCCTAAGCCTCTGATAGGGGGACAATCAGTGTCCATAGCCAATACATAACAGGCACAATATTCTATTGAGACGTCCACTTAAATAACATGAGCCGTAGATTTCTTCGTTGAACAGTGATCAAATTATTCATCTGAGCCCTAGTCTCCTTTATTTTAATACATTTATATGGCTGTTTGTGTGCATATGTGATAGGGTTGCCAGCTCTGGGGGTGGAGCCTGGGGAAGGCAGGTTTGGGGGCATAATGCCATAGAATCCAACTTCCAAAGTGGCCATTTTCTCCAGGTGAACTGATTTCTGTCACCTGGAGATCAGTTGTAATAGAGGGAGATCTCCAGCCACCACCTGGAGGTTGGCAACCCTATGTGAGTTTATTTACAGTCTTTAGATCTTCTAGTAATCTTATAAATGAGGATGAAGAGGCAATTCTTAAACCATCAGAAAACTTTTTAAACATGCCAGGAACTAGAAAATGCAGAGAAGGACTTCGTTGGGGAGTGGAGACCCCATAGCCATGACTGACAGCAGTTGTGGGAGTGGGAAGGATTGCTGCCTTTCAGGATAACACAACAACCTGGTCCTTTAAAGGCTTGCTGTCTGGCAGACAGCTGAGCAGGAGCAATGAGGGGACATGGTGAGCAGTGACCTGGTGGGAAGCAGCCACCCCATCTGCACCCTTGGGGGAGAAAACTTCCCCTTTTTTTTAAAGTCGTGATTTTTAATGTTTTCAAACAAAACAAGACAAACAAACATACACACAAATTGGAGAGTAATATTAGTAACACTATACCCTTTAAACTGCTTCATAAAAATATACTACAGATATGTATCTCATTATGTCACTCTTACTTCCATGATATGTTTACAATTTAAGCAATATCTAAGCATTCCACTGCCATTTTTCTATTCATCTATCTTTGAGTTTTACTCAGTAAGATAACATGATTTCTACTGATTGCCTCTAGGGGTGGCCAAACTGCGGCTTGGGAGCCACATGTGGCTCTGTCACACATACTGTATGGCTCCCAGCAGAGCAGCTGGGGAAGTGAAGGGAAGGCATGTCTCCCTGATCGATCTTCCCTTCCCCAGCCAGTGTTCCCCTCCCTGATAGGCTTGAGGTAGGGGGAGCAGAGAAAGAAAGCAACTTTAAATGCATTCTCAAACACACACACCCGCCGCCTACAAATATCATTGGATAAATAAATATCATTATCAATATCTGGGGTTTTTTTTTTACCCCTTTTGCATTTATTTTTGACAGTCTCATTTAATGTTAATAAAAAGCAAATCTGCATATTTTCCAATAAAAATATGTGTGTAATATTTGTTCATGTCTTGCGGCTCTCAAGCATCTGACATTTATTCTGTGTGGCTCTTATATTAAGTTTGGCCACCCCTGATCTAAGCATTCTATATTAATCTTTTACAAAATATATGTGAGTACCCTTCCCCTACTTCATAATAAAATTCTTTTTTTCATTCTTTTTATAGAAGTTATTTAAACTGCTGGAATCCTTAGGTCAAAATTGAATACATAACAACTTTTTATAGAAAATGGGAACCTTCACCTCAGTACATTTTCATTCTATATGGTTATCAGTTATCAGCCTTGGACAATCTTATTCTAATAAACATTTCTGGAATTTTTCTAGGCTGAAGTTTTCCTTATACAATCCATACTCTTTTGGTTAAGCTATTTAAAAGACTAATTTTCATCATCCCATAGATATTTTCAGGGCTTTTTTTGTAGAAAAAGCCCAGCAGGAACTCATTAGCATAATAGGCCACACCCAACAGCAGAAACTCAGTAGCATATTAGGCCATACCCCTGGCAGTGCAGCGGCAGTTTAAACTGCCTTCCCTCCCTGGATCAGCTTGGCTTCCCCAGGTGCCCCCATGGCTTGCGAGGCACCTGGGGAACCTGGGGGGGGGTGGGGCTGTAGGCATGGCCAACTCGGAAGCCAGCCGGAACTCCGTTCCTGTGCATTCCTGCCTAAAAATAGCCCCGGATATTTTAAATGTAGACTAAATTTCTGTAAATATATCTTTTCTTATTATATAAAGCCGTTTTCAAGTGGCAAGATTCCGTGGTGCTCCAAAATCAGTTGACTGGAAGGACTGCCACTCAAAAGGGGGTCCCTGGCCACTGGCTGCATTCTCTCCCTGCTTTGCCTCAGTCCCGCCCACAGAGCCACCGGCCAGCTTCTTGGCCTCAGTCTGGAAGGAGCCAGTGAAGGGGAAGGACTGAGTGCTGGGTCCACTCTTCTCCTCCTCCCACTGCCAGGTGGGTCTAACTCTCCCCTCAGTAGCCTGCTTCTGTCAGTGAAAAGACAATGGACTTTCAGCATAACCCCCTCCCCCACCCACTGACTTTCCTGTGAGAATAAACTGTCAGAAAACGGCTCCTTCTTAGCTCCACCATGGCTGGCTGGCTGGCTAATGAGGTGGGCCAGCAACCATCAAACCATTCTCTTCAACCCCTACTGTGTGGCTGACTTTCTCCCTAGGATTGCCAATCTCCAGGTGGGACCTGGAGATCTCCTGCTGTTACAGTTGATCTCCAGATGAGAGAGATCAGTCCCCTAGAGAAAATGGCTGCTTTGGAGGGTAGACTCTATGACATTATACCCTTCTCCTGCTTCCCTCTTGTGTGTCTTACCTCAGTGGCTGTTGGTAGGTGTAAAGAAATGGCAGTTACCTGTGTTTATAAGATAGCTGCTGTCTGTGGTTTGTTTAAAATGTTCCCTCATAAGGTTCAATTGAGCTGTAGTTTCAGAGAGGGGCCTGCAGGGGTATCAGTAACTGGGTTGAATGAGGCTTCCTCATCTGTTGGACTACAGTTCCCAGCTTCCCGAAGGCCAAAAAATGTGGGAAAAGAGGAACCCTCCCAAGGGGTGGGGCACCATCAAGATAGACTCCAGCCCATTCAGGGAGGATTGTGTTTAACCCCTGTTGATTTATGCCCTGTTGGTTCATAGCATGTGCTTACTCCTACAGTTGTGCCTTATTCATTTAGTGTGTGCGTGTATGCGCTCCATAATTGTGTAAATAGTAAAATAAATTCTTTTATTTGGGCTAATAATCTGTGTTGTGCATAGTCTCCCCTGCTCTGCCCAATACCAAAGGGAGGGGGTAGCCCAGGGAAGCAAGGAAAGGCCAGACCCTTCAGTTGCCAACTTTCCAGGGATCCCCCAAAAATTGGGGATTCCATCTCCAAATAGGGAGATTTGGCCACAGGGGCCCTCTAAAAAGGCAGTGACAGTTCAGTGACTGGTGGCAAGGAACTTAAGGAGTGAGATATGCCCACAGGACGAGGGTGGGAGGCGAACAGCTGAGTTGCAAACTGAAGCCTGTTTTGTCACAGTAGGCAACCAAGCTTGGTTTAGACAAAGGAAGGAAACCCTTTGCAGGCCTTTGTAAAGAACTCATTGGGACCAGTTCTGACTAGGGTTGCCAGCTCCAGGTAGGGAGTTTCCTGGAGATTTTCTGGTAGAGTCTATGGAAGCCAGAGTTTGGGGAGGGGAGAGGCCTCAGCTGAACAGAATACCATCAAGTCTGCCTTCCAAAGCAGTTATTTTCTCTGGACAGGAGAGACCTGTTGTCTGGAGATCAGTTGTGATACCTGGTGATCTTCAGGCTCGACCTGGAGGTAGGGTACCCTAGGCATGGCAATCAGTGCTTCAGAGCAGGCTCTGCTAGATCCAGGTTCTTGCTATAGAAGCTGAGTGGGTGATTTTGAACGAGTCACAGACTTTCAGCCTAACCTACCTCACAGGATTGTTGTGCAAGTCAAAAGGGGAAGAGGAGAATGATGTAAGCTGCTTTGGTCACCATTGCAGAGAAAGACCACTTTTCCTCATGGAAAATTTATTCATTTAAATTTCTATCCCACCCTCCCAGCCAAGAAAACCATTGTTGCCAAAATCCAGGTGAGGGCTGGAGATCACTCAGAATTACAACTGCTCTCCAGATGGCATTGATCAGTTCCCATGGAGAAAACAGTGGACTTTGTGTCCTTCTCCCCTGCTGAGATGCCCCCCCCCCATGACAGCCAATGTGACGTGGCAGTCAGGGCTTCAGAGCACGGTAGAGGCTGCAGGTGGGGGGGGAGATGGAAAGCTGAACAGTGAGGGGGAAATAAAGGTAGGTTGATGCTTGGCTGGGAAGGAGATAGGGCTGCCAACTTCAGGTGGGGAATTTCTGGAGATTTGAGGGATGGAGCCTGGAGAGGGTGAGGTTTGAGGAGGGGTGGGGCCTCAGACAGGTAGAATGCCATGGACTCTGCCCTCCAAACCAGCTATTCCCTCTTGGGGAACCACTGCTGCCAATCTCCAGGTGAGGGCTGGAGATCACTCAGAATTACAACTGCTCTCCAGATGGCATTGATGGCATTGATCAGTTCCCATGGAGAAAATGGTGGAATCTGTGTCTTTATACCTCCTGAGGATGCCACAGCAAATTGACGTTGAGTGCCCAAGGCCTTGGCACTCTCCCAGAGCCTTTTTCTAGAGCCTGTTGTATTTATTTCCACAATGGGCCTTATTCCTAGTAAGCATATAAATGGGAGCTCTCCAAACCAATCTTATAACTAAGTCTCTAAGCTGGTCTTATTCCACAAAAAAAATAGTTTTCCTCTTCCCATAGATAGTTTACATGTAGGCTAAATTTTATATAAGCATATAAATTGGATCTCTCCAAACCAATCTTATAACGAAGTCTCTAAGCCGGTCTTATTACTATATCTTAATTTTCCCCCCTTCTTTTTGTAATTTCTTCTCTTTAGTACAGTCTTGGATCTACGCCCTTTCTCCTTGCGTGTGAAAAGACGTTCTTTCATGATTTGCCATCTATAGTCAATGCTTAGGTTTGTTTCATCTTTTCTCTGGTGTATTTTCCTCTTTGTACTTTTAAGGGTTCCAGGGTTTGACAATCCTTTAGTAGCACTATTATTCTCACTGCTGGGATCAGCTTGATTCTCACCATCGATTAGTTCCTTTTGCTTGTAACGTTGACCTTGCACAATTGGGCGCTGTAATTCCTTTTCATTGTAAGTTGAGTCAGTTTGATTGTAGAATTGTTCTGCTTCTTGTACAGTTTGGCGCTGGGGTTTCTTGTCAATGATTGAAGTTGATGGTAAAGGCTTTTGGTCTAGTATCTGTTCGAAAGTCTCCTTAACTGCCTTAGCTGCCTGGCTTACTGATTCAGTAATCACAGCCTGGATCTTCTCCCAAAATATTTGGATTTTATCAGATTCCACTGAGCTCTCCATCTCTGTATCATCTGGCATGTTTTCCTGAGGGTGCTAATTGCAAAATTCAACACAGTAACAAGGATCTCAGTTCAGTCCAGCAAAGCCCAGCATCTCCACAATGAACAGCTGTCTCTTTAAGGCTGCCTGCCTCTGCCAAATAAAGCTCCCCTCAGTAATCCAGTTTCTCACGCAAGCCAAATGTTCCACAGCTTTGCTAAACAAAGTTTGTGTCTATTCTGTTCTCAGCAGTAAAGCATGACGACGCAAAGGGTTGTCGTAAATCGGTGGGTTTCACTCGGTGGGTTTCACTTCTTTCTTTTTAAAGAAGGTTTAAGAAGAAAAAGTTTATGGTTCTCTTATAGAGGCTAAAGTCTCTCTTTGTCCCAGAAAGTGTTCATCTCAACATTCTTTTGGTAGCTGTTATCTCTTCTTGGCCACTTTGCGCAGAAAATGGCGGCGGCGGCGGGGGGGGGGGGATTCCACCACTCCTTTCTGTATCTTTTTGAGATTTAAAGGGTCTTATTCGAAACATTAATCGTGCTCTTCAATGCTGCTGTTACTGTTATGGGTACTTACAGGTGCGTGTCTTCATCAGTGTTCTGGATGAGGCTCAAAATAACTCTCTTGCTTTGGGGCTGTTCACATCTAGTGTAGTTATGGCTGCCCTAAATGTGTCTTCTCTGCTCTCTGCTTCTGGGATGATCCAGAGCTTCCACTTGCTTTTGACTCAAGTGAGGGGTCTGAATCAAGTCCCTTGCTCCAGACCTCCCTCCAGGATCCCCCCAAAAACCCCTCAAGAGAATGAAGAATCGGTTGTAGCTGGGAGCAATGTGCTGTCGCCCTCCTTCAGGGGAGAAACTTCCTGTCTGGAAGACTGGAAGTCTGAATGGGTACAGCGCTGCCTTCACATGAGGCTGGGAGCTGGCTAGTGGAAAAGCACCAGCTCCTCACTCCTCACCTTACAGGAGGAAGGCAGTAAAGAGCAAACAAAATGGCTCAGTGTGCCTTACCAACTCCCTTGCCTGTCTTTCTGAGGCCTCTGGACTCCCTCCCACTGAGCAGGAGACACCCCCCTACACGGTGTGTTGATATACTCAACATTTCATTAAATAACAAGTATGATGTACTATTGCATACTCCAAACAGCTTTTAAAAATATGTTTTGATTTCTTCTAGAGAAAGAATGAGCTCTTGTCCAATGTCTACATTTATTAAAAATGTTGTAGATTAGCCAATGCTATTTCAGTACTGCCCTATTTTTCAATGTAGATAGACACTTGCACACAAAAGCTTATACCTTGAATAAAACTTTGCTGGAGGTGCCACTGGACTAAAACTTTGTTCTGTTTTTCAGTGTTAGCTATGTTGAGTAGGGAAGTAGCCAAAGAACTCCCAGGAGTCCCCTCACAGGGATTTTAGAGGTTAGGAAGGCAGGGAGTAATGAGGAAGGCAGAGACTTTTGCTGTAGCCCACTACAACTTTAGAAGCAATACACAGAGCTCCTACAGAAGCTTAGGAAAAATCTAGTCTTTCTCCATGGCCTCCTTGATGTCCCACTCTCCTGAATCCTTGTTCACCATACATTCACATCCTTATTTAGCATGCATAACTCTACTTGGAACTACGTGGGAGATTGGGGAGGTGGGGAATTATATGGGTGGGGGGTGCAGTCAGCATTCCTGGTGTGGAGAAGGCAACTTTCAGCATGACCTGGAAGTGATGTTATCACTCTGGGGCAGTGCTGTAGCATTCATCTAGAACTCATGGCTTAACCATACAGTTTTGGGCGAACACTAGAGTGTCACCCAAGATGAGTATGCCACTTTTGGGTCATGCCAAAAGTTGTGTCATCATGCTGGGGATGTCAAACATGCCACCCATTTTGCCACCCATTTTCCTCCCACCATCCAGATGAATACTGGCAAGCAGTGACATTTGGAGACAGGAAACCTCCACCATGTGGCGACCATATTTATTTATTATTCATATATTGATTTAAAGCATTTCTATATTCCTTTCCCACCCAAATAGGGTCACCACAGTGGTGAACATCAAACATTAAAACATTTCAACCTTAAAAACATTTAAAATAAATTAAAAATACAGTAATTCAATAAAAATGTATAAACAGGCATAACACCAAAAGCCAGGGTCAAGGCTGTTATTGGGGTGTGCCAAATAGAATAAGAAAAGTGGAAAACAACAATTGAAGAAGACAGACGAATCTCCCTGGAGAGAGAGTTCCCAAGTTTTGTTGCTATGACCAAGAAGGTCCTTTCTTGGGTTGCTATCCACCTAGCCTCAGGTGGCAGGGGCACCAAAAAAAAAGGCCTCCAAAGATGACCTGGGTGGAGTGGGTAGGTTCATATGAGAGAAGGTGGTTCTTAAGGTATGCTGACCCCAAGCCATATAGAGGTTTAAATATCAGTACCAGTACCTTGAATTGGGCCCAGAAACAAATTGAGAACCAATGCAGACAGAATAAGCCTGGAGTGATATGGTCCCTACAACCTACTCCAGTCAACACTCTGACCACAACATTCTATACCAACTGTAGCATCTGGATAGTCTTCAAAGGCACCTTGTATTGCAGTAATCTAATCAAGGTGGTACCAGGACATTCATCACAGTGGCAAGTTCTCTGTCCCCCCCCCCCCCCCGGAAGGGCCTTACCATCAGGATCAAGTCTGAATAATATAACTGTCTGAGCTACTACTACAGGTAAGAATAGTTATTTGTCAAAAGACCCTGTGATATAATATTATATTATATCATTCAGAACACACACACTTGGGGTGCGTTCAGATGGGCAGCTAATCCCGCCATTGGCCCGGCTATAATTTGATCTAGATCTTTTAAATCCAGCATTGCATAACCAGACATCTCCCTCATGAATTGCTTTATCGAGCGTGACTTCATGGTGGATTGTCTAGACGGCATCCACCTTAAGGAGCCTTGCAGTTGGCTTTTTTTAAAAAAAATCCTGTTTGTGCATGTGCATATGTGCCATATGTGCATATCTGCGGACACATGTTTAAGCGGTTATGTACACATACTAAGAGTTTTTTAAAATGGCGGCTGTTCGGGATGGTCTGGAGACCATCCCTGTGGGCTGACTGCATATGTATTTATGTGCATATGTGCATATCTGCTTATCTGCATATGTGCCTCATCGAACATCGCATGTTTAAGCGGTTATGTGCGCATTGCTAAGAGTTTTTTAAAATGGCGGCCATTCAGGATGGTCTGGAGACCATCCCTACATGCTGATAGTGCGCTTGTGGAATGACCTGATGGTGGAAAGTACGGCATTGGCCTGTCGGCCAGCTTTAGACCAGACTTTAAGCACTATCTTTTAAGTACGGATCCCCGACAGGGATCTACGGGCTACTAACGAAAGTGGCATGATTCCCAGATGTTGGGGTCTGGACATGCACTTTAAATCCACCAGGCACTCGTGCCTGGCATGGCTCAAAAGAGCCGTCTGAACGCACCCTTGGAGTATTTAATTGTAAATCACAGCTGCTATTGTATATAATGTTGCTGGTGCATTCAGGCTTTATTGCTTCTGGTAATAGCAGATTATTGTGATAAATGATTCATATCAACTGCAAATGACACCTTTTAAAATTTCTGTATCTGGCAACTATAAAGTGTTCCTTGAATGCTCCAGCAGACCCCCATGGCCGAAAGCTGCTTTATGATTAATTTCATTGCAATGTAGTAATTAGCGTGCTTTGAAGTGATTCCTGGAAAACATGCTAATAGAGGCAGTAGATTAACCCAGAATTATTTTTAGCCCAGAGACCAAAGTATGCATAACCAAGTACAAATGTGCTTCCCCTTGAATTTTTTTCTAGGGTTTTTTATTGCTTTTGATCAACAAAAAGGCGTTTAATAAGAATATTTCAAAAGGGAATGAGGGACCAGACGAGTGAAAAAAATGTTCAAGTGTTATACTCTTGCACTGACAGTAGATTGCAGGTAGACATGTGCTTCACATGAAACCTTTGGGACTTCAAGAATATTATTACTAGCTGTCTGAGAGAACAAATATTTTTTATCTTCCATGACAATTAGATAAATAGAGTTGATTGTATCTCTGCTAGGGATCGTGTTGGGTTGCCGAATGAAGAGTCAAAACGATTTATAAGTGATTGAATCGTTTATAAGTTTATACCGCAACATTTGTTATGGTGTGATTCTTTTTTAAATATATTACAGAGAAGAAAGAAGTAATTTTGATCAAAGAACTGAAAAGTAAAAAATAATTTCTTCATGATCCTTTTACACTTTAGCCCAATTTTACAACAGCTTGTTCTGATCACCCAAATTATGGTTATTAAAACTGCAGAAGATGCAAATAAGAAAGAGGTGTCACCATTTATAATTCTAAAATGACATGTTTAGACTTCGGCTGCCTCTTCCATTCTAAATCAATTCACACTATTTTTTTTTCCAATTCCACATTCCTCTTTGTGACTGACAGTTATTTCCTGCTTTTCTCAATTTCTTTTTTAATCACATGTCTTGAAAAAGTAGAGATTTCACAGGGAACAAAATGTCAGCTGTGATCTTAGCTCAATGTATTCTTGGTGGCCATGAGCTTGGTAGAAGAGCTGAAAAAGTCTGTATGTCAGATTTCTATATAACAGGCTCAAAGTTGTCAACCTCGTAAATAAATAAAAGCTACTCTCAAATGTATAGGACACAAGCCACCAGATTTGCTGTCCTGAAGTCTCTATATCATATCAGTTGGGCTTTCAGAGAAAACAAGCAGCCATTCCACAGGGGTTTTTTTTAGAATGCTGCATTATTTGTTCAAGGGTAACACTTAAGGCTCCTAGCACTAACACCAGCTAGTGCCCATAGTGTGATATTTTTATCCACACAAAATTGAAAGGCATCTTGATAATTTTGCCCTTAGAAAGACAGCATGGTTTAATTGTGATTACCATTGTTTGTCATTACATAAACACGCCTGAAGGATCTTTGTGCTTGCATGGTCCTTCTGCGGGGAGCAGAAAGCAGGGGTTTCCAAACAGCTGAGCTTCAGGGACTTGGAGCCATTTAAATCAAAGCTGAATGATGGTCCTTGCCATTCAGCTGTCTGGAAACCCCTGCTTCCTGCTCCCTGTGGATTTTTGCAGGGAGCAGAAAACAGGGTTTAAATGAGTCTGAGGTATTTAAATCAAACAGCTGAGCTGTGGTCCCCACTGCTCAGCTGTGTAGAAACCCCTGCTTTCTGCCATGGGGAGCAGAAAGCTGAGGTTTAAACTTTAAATGGCTCACAAACCAATATAAACCAGTTCAGTTCACAAACTGGAGTATTGGTTTGTGGTTCAGCCATGAAGCACGAACCGAAGTGAACAACAAAAATGTGGTTCATGCCCATCCTTAGTAAGAAAGAGTAATAGGGATATACTAGCCTGTCCTGGTGAGTGAAATCTGGTAGAGTTGGTCAGAGGAAGGAGAAAGCGGCATGGGAGAGGGTGAGGTGAAGGAACTCAGCACAGATGCCTGCACTGGGATAGCAGGGCCAATGCAGTCACACACACACACCTTCCCCCAAGATGCGTTTTCATCCAGAAGTTTGGAGCCAGTAGCTGGAACCCATTATTGAGATGGCACCCAAGAGCTGGAGCACAAAAGCTGGCATTCTCGGGGCTAACTTTATACTCCAAAAGCGTGAGGAGAGAGAGAGAGAGAGAGAGAGAGAAGATACTTCTCAAAGCAGATTGGGTTGGAGTAAAAAGGTTTCAAATCTCGTTGGTAGATCAGTCAGATAACAAGGGGGGGGGGCTGGGGATATCGGTTACGCCTTTGATGAGCTGTAGACTGGATTCCAGGGAAAACCATTATGAAGGAAATAAGTATCAAAAGACTGATGAGTTGATGTATCTTTGCTAACTGATGGTCAGATCCTGTTAGTTTTTGTGGAATGCTGGATGTAACTAACTGAGAGATGGTTATTATCTTTTAATTTGGGGGCGAGGGTGAGCTTGTGCACATTTGGAGGAGCTTGTCCCACATATGGAGGTAATAGCCTTACATCCTCTCTTTGAAGTGGTGTGATTTGCTGTGAGGTGCGTGGCGTTTCCCTTCTAGCCCAAGATTACAGAAATACATTCCAATCTACTCTTACAAAATTTGGTAGAGGCCAAATTAAGAAATGAATTTTAAAAGATGCATAGCCCTTTTGAGGAACTGGTGAAGGGATCCCAGCTATGTACTCAAGCACTGACCCAAGAGCCTGCTCATGCTAGAAATAGGTACACCTCCTCAGGGAAGTTGTTCCATAACTGTGGGGCTGCCACTGAAAAGGCCCTCTCTTGTGCACACAGCAGACAAGCTCCTATGGTCAATGGGAGAGTTGAGAGGGCCTCTCCCTGTGATCTTACTTCCCGGGTGTTATGTACCAAGGGCAACCACTCATGCAGTCGGAAATTGCACACGCGGTTGGGGAAACAACCAGAGCTTCACATGGGCAAACAATAGTCCTCGCAGATCGTAAATCAGCCCAATCGGCTCCACAGGATCTTTAAGGGGACCTATGGGCATAGTTGCATTGTAAATAATCCTATCAGGGAAATCGGGTGTGACCAGGGGTGGGGTTTGTACCTACGTATAAGCAGACCCCTGGTCCTGCCAGTCAGTTCCCATGTGCATGCTTGAAATAAACTATGGGCTGATTTCACTTCTACGTGTCCGGACCCAGTATATTATACCTGGGCAAGAATATATGAGAGAAGATCATCCTTCAGATACCTCAGTCCCAAACCATGTAGGGCTTCAAAGGTGAAAAACAACACCTTAAATTGGGGTTGTGAGTGGGTTGGAAGCTGGCATGATTGCTGTAGGCTTGCGGGAGGGGTATATCATCCTGGTAACTGACCCCCACCAGCAGTCTAGTCACAGAATTTTGCACTAGCTGCAGCCTCCAACCACTCTTCAAGGGTGGACCCAAGTAGAGTGCATTGTAATATTTCAGTCTAGATGTAACTAAGGCATGGATTATTGTGACTTGATCTGACTGACCCACGAGCAGACACAGCTGACACACCAGTAAAAGCCAGGCTTAACACTCCAGACCACTGCAGCCAGCTGGTTGTCTAATGACTGCTGAGTTGCGTTGAGCAGCACTCCCAAGCTGTCAGCTTGGCTTTTTCAAGGGGAGTATTATTACATCCTAGATAGGAGAGATCTGAAGTCCCTGGTCTGCCTTTCTACTAACCTAGACAACCTCAGTCCTGTTCAGCTTGTTCACCCTCATCCAGGGGTCACTTCGTAGAAAAAGAGGTGCAGGAGCTCATTAGCATAGCTCATTTGCATAACTCATTTGCATATGCCACACCCCCTAACATACCAGAAGTGTGTCAGAAGGCAACACCCACCCCTCAGGCTCCACTCCACAGGTAAGTGAAACTGACCTGCTCTTCCTCCATTCCCTTCCCCATCCAACACTTTGTGCAATAAAAATAAGCATAAAGAACACACCCTCATTTTCTTCCTGCTCCCTTGAAACCACCAGGTTTCAAGTAGACTTGAGATACCCAGGACATGTGCACCACCCATCCCTTTCCCTTCCCCTCCCCACAACAAGACACCCTGTGAGGTAGGTGGGGCTGAGAGAGGTCTTTTGAGAACTGCTCATGAGAGAACAGCTTTGAGAGAACTTGTGACTGGCCCAAGGTCACACCAGCAGCTGCATGTGGAGGAGTGGGGAATCAAACCCAGTTCTCCCAGATTAGAGTCTAACTTCTGACCACTACACCAAACTGATGGGGTGGAAGCTGCTGAAGGGTTGGTGAAATTTCTCCAGTACTTATGTGCTATGTGCCCAGATAAAAAATGGTATACTTAGAAAATATATATGCCACCTTGAGCAAGTCTCTGGAAAAGCAGCACACAGTCATAAAAGGAACAATGATAAAATTATCAATATTAAAACAAAACATTAAAAACAATAAAGACCCTAGCAGGGCTTTCCCCGGGGCGCTGCGCCTCTGCACTGCTCGGGGAAGCCGAGGAGGGGGTGGGGCTTGGTCATGTGTCCGCCCCCTGGGCTCCTCACTCCCGGAGCTGCGCTTTTGTGCGCTCCCGCTCCAACGGACCCCTGCTCTCATCCATCCTGTTACTGACTCTAAGCACTGGTTCAGAACATCAACAGCATCCTCAAAATCAGGTGGGAAAGAAAGGTAGAGCTGGGTAGCATCTGCATATTGGTGACACTGCAGCCCAGACCTTTACATAAGTCTTCAGTATCTTGCCATTGTTAAATATTAGCATCTGGAGCTAACAGTGGGATTTGCGTTGTAGTGCCAATGCTTCCTTCTACGAAATGTTCCTATTCACAGAGTCCCCCCTCACTGCTGCCACCACCACCGCTCTGCCCTTATCCTGTTTGGGGAACCTGTGGATTTACTCAGTGAGCAAATACAGCAATTCCAGAGAAATTTTTTCATGTGGGGTTAAAAAACTAAACTTCCCTCTCTCCAGCTCTGCGGGGGCGGGGGGGGGGGGGGGACTTCAATCTACAGATCCCGCAGCCTCATTCGAGGCAGGAATGAAAATTTCATTGGGGTTTCGTTCAAGGGTCTTTCTGCTTCTCATATCAATTGACTCATAGTGGGTTGGATCCAGTGATGCATGGACAGAAATGTAAACACAGCTTAGTTCTGCTCGGATAAGCAGTGGCACTAGATATACCACAGTGTCTAGTACTTGCACAATGTCTTCCACCAGCTGAAATGCAAATTGAGATACAATAAGGTTAATGTAGCACAAGCTGCCAGTGCAGTCTTTTTGGGAAGTGTCTGCTTCAGCAAGGACTCTGAAGCACGTGAAACTCTTCTGCTGGAATTAGCCCAATGCCTGCAAAAGAAAGAAAAAGAAATATATCATTTATAATGGGGGCTATGCAATATATTTCTTATAGCGCTGATGCTAAAATAAACCACATTTTAAATTACATAGTTTGTCGTTCCTTAATAGCGATACATAGAATTACTACTAGTAGCTCAAAAATTAATACAAACTTGCTGGTGTCTTAACTACTGTATAAACTGTTGCTTTCTACAACTGCTGATTCTTCTTTCTTTCCCTGGATAATGGTTCCATCCTCATTCTGATTTAGTTATACCAGGATTATGGTACATGCATAAAGGAATAATTAGTCAAAATGTATTTTATTTATTCATTTTATTCGGTCTTTACCCCCACCCCATCCCACAAGCAGGCTCTGGGCAGCTTACAACATACCAGTACAACAATTTAAAAGATTTAAACATAATACAGTAAAAAAATTAAATTCAGTTTCCTAAAGCCAGTTTGGTGTAGTGGTTAAGTGCGCGGACTCTAATCTGGGAGAACCGGGTTTGATTCCCCACTCCTCCACTTGCACCTGGCTGGATGACCTTGGGCAAGCTATAGCTCTGTACCTGCTGTTCCCTCAAGGACAGCTTGAGAAAGAGCTCTCTCAGCCCCACCTACCTCACAGGGTGTCTGTTGTGGGGAGGGGAAGGGAAAAGGAGATTGTAAGCCGCACTGAGACTCCAAGTGAGTGAAGGGCGGGGTATAAATCTAATCTCTTCTTCTTCTTCTTCTTCTTCTTCTAAATAAATTGCAAGATGGCTATAATCCAATTAAAGCACTCTCAGCAAAATTTGGTCCATGTATGCATGCTCAATTTTACTATTTCCCCCCAAAAGTGGCAAAGTTCCCGTAGTCAGTGAACCCCAGTGAACACCATTTGGGCCTGACATTGTTATTGCTATTGGGGCCTGGAAGGCTGGGATCAAGGGTCGCCATTCTATGTGACTGAGTCTTACTGAATTTTGAGGTGATGTTTATAATGCTTTAATGTGTTAAAATTTTATTGTATTTATGGTATTTAAATCTTGGTACGTCCAAGTTCTGTAAGCCGCTCTGGGCCTGCAACAGCGGGAAGCGCGGCCTAGAAATTCAATAAATAAATAAATAAATAGTCAGTAAGTAAGTTTATACCTGTAGATAACACAGGAGATGGAGGTGAGTAGGGTAGGGGGGTGATCTAATGTGCTGTCCACTGCCTCAACCAAAGGCCTGGTGGAACAGCTCTGTTTTACAGGCCCTGCAGAAAGATAGCAAATCCCGCAGAGCCCTGATCTCAGTTGGAAGATTCTTCCACCAGGCCACAGCCAGAGCCAAAAAGGCCCAGGCTCTGGCCGAAGCTAAGCAGACATCCCTCAGGCCGGGGACCACCAGTAGGTGTTGGTCTAAAGAATGCAAAGCTCTTCGGGGGACATAGCGGGAGAGATGGTCCTACAGATATGATGGACCCAGACCACGCAAGGCTTTAACGGTTAATACCAGAACCTTGAACTTGATCCGGTATTCAACTGGAAGCCAATGCAGCTGGTGGAGTACAGGCTGTATATGTGCTTATACTAAAGTCCCTGTGAGGACACACACAGATGCATTTTGGACCAGCTGGAGTTTCCAAATCAGTGTCAACGTTAGCCCTGCATACAGGGAGTTACAGTAGTCCAGCCTGGAGGTGACCAATGCATGGATCACTGTGGCTAAGTCATGGGGGAGAAAGGTAGGGAGCCAGTTGCCTGACCTGTCGAAAATGGTAAAAGGCAGATTTGGCAACATTCGTGACCTGGGCCTGCATTGCAAGTGAGGTACCCAGGATCATGCCCAGGCTCCTCACCGCTGATGCTGGCATTAGCAGCATCCCATCGAGGGTGGGGAACAGTTCCCTCTAAGCTGAGTTAGTATGAGCTAGTTCACAGTTTGTTAGGCTCCACCTCACCCATTTTTGTCTTAGCTCAGGAAAGATGGCTCCAAAGCAAACTGATTTATGCAGTAGCCAAATTGCTCGCTACCAACTTTAATGTCAGTAGCTCACAAAGTAGAATTTTTGCTCACAAGATACCACAGTTTAGAGGGAGCATTGGTGGGGAGCCGGATTCCCAATTCCATCCCACTGCGGCTCAGGTACAGGACCTCCATCTTCAATGGATTTAATTTCAGTTGACTTTGTTTCAGCCAGTCAGTCATGGCCTCCAATGTTCTGGCCAGAACATCGATACCGGGTAAGTTGGTGGAAACTGTTATTAAGGAAAAAATTAGTAGGCACATTGATGAACAAAATCTATTGAGGAAGATTCAGCATGGGTTCTGTAAGGGAAGATCTTGTCTCACTAACCTGTTAGTGTTCTTTGAGGGAGTAAACAAACATGTGGACAAGGGAGACCCTATAGATGTTGTTTACCTTGACTTCCAGAAAGCTTTTGATAAAGTTCCTCATCAAAGGCTCCTCAGTAAGTCATGGGATAAAAGGGCAGGTCCTTTTGTGGATCAAAAACTGGCTAATTAAAAGGAAAGAGAGAGTGAGTATAAATGGGAATTTTTTTCAGTGGAGGGAGGTAAGCAGTGGGGTACCGCAGGGATCAGTACTCGGTCCGATGCTTTTTTTTTTTTTTTTGTAATAAATTTTATTATTTTCTAACACTCTTACATATTTTTCTTATACAAACCCTTTTTCAATATTATATCCATTTTTGTTCTATTGTATAATCTTGTTATCATCTTGTAGTGATGGTTTCCCACCACATCTGAAGCATTTAACATTTTCAACTTTAACCATTCTTTATATGCATATATATATATATTACTCCCTGGTAACGACGTATACAACCTTATAAAACTATCCATCATATGAATTCTTATTTTCTTATACAATTCTAAAAATATCCTTATTTTCTAACTGCCCTTTGTACATTCAAATATCTCTTTTTAATATTATGTCCAAGTATAAATGTAATTTTTCATATCCCAATATTGTTCAACATATTCTTTCAAATCTCTCCACTCTTCTAAGAAAGTCTCTTAGATGCTTTTTAACTTGTTTATTAATCATTTGGAGTTGGGAGTAAGCAGTGAAGTGGCTAAATTTGCAGATGACACGAAGTTGTTCAGGGTTGTGAGAACCAGGGAGGATTGTGAGGGGATCTGTCAAGGATGGGCCAGTGGGCATCAACGTGGTAAATGGGGTTCAGTGTGACCAAGTGCAAAGTGATGCACATTGGAGCCAAAAATCCTAACTATAAATACACGTTGATGGGGTCTGAACTGGCGGAGATCAAGAGAGAGATCTTGGAATCATAGTAGATAACTCAATGAAAATGTAGAGACAGTGTGCGACTGCAATGAAAAAGGCCAACGCTATGCTGGGGGTTATTAGAAAGAGAATAGAAAACAAGCCAGTATCATAATGCCCCTGTATAAATTGATGGTGCAACCTCATTTGGAGTACTGTGTACAGTTCTGATCGCCACACCTCAAAAAAGATATTATAGCATTGGAGAAAGTGCAGAAAAGGGCAATTAGAATGATAAAAGGGTTGGAACACTTTCCCTATGAAGAAAGGTTGAAGTGCTTGGGGCTCTTTAGATTGGAAAAACAACGGCTGAGAGGTGACATGATCGAGGTTTATAAGATTATGCATGGGATAGAGCAGATAGAAAAAGTACTTTTCTCCCTTTCTCACAATACAAGAACTCGTGGGCACTCCATGAAATTGCTGAGCAGTCAGGTTAGAACAGATAAAAGGAAGTACTTCTTCACCCAAAGAGTGATTAACACGTGGAATTCACTGCCACAGGAGGTGGTGGTGGCTACAAGCATGGACAGCTTCAAGGGGGAATTAGATAAACATATGGAGCAGATGTCCATCAGTGGCTATTAGCCACAAAGTATAGATAGGAACTTTCAGTCTGGGGCAAGTGATGCTCTGTATTCTTGGTGCTTGGGGGGGGGGGGGGGAGCAACAGTGGGAGGGCTTCTGGTGTCCTGGCCCCACTGTTGGACCTTCTGAGGGCACCTGGTGTTTTTGGCCACTGTGTGACAGAGTGTTGGACTGGACGGGCCACTGGCCTGATCCAACATTGCCTTCTCTTATGTTCTTATGTTCTCTAAGGCAGTATGTGGCAGTACAACAGCAGATATAGCTGGGTGTCATCAGTGTACTGATGACAACAAACCCAAACCTCCTGACCAGCTGGGCAAGAGGATGCATGTAGATGTTAACATAGGGGAGAGGATCACCCCTGAGGGACACTGCATTCCAATGAGTAATGTGGTGAAACTCTCTCCCCAAGCGCCACTCTCTGTCCCCAACCTTGGAGAAAAGAGATAAGCCATTGCAAGGCAATCCCTCGTATCCCCACGATGGCAAGGTGGTGGGTCATAAGATCATAATCAACCATATCAAATGCTGCTGCCAGATCAAGTAACAACAGCAATGCTGACCTGCTTCAGTCCAGGTGTCTCCAGAGGTCATCCATGAGGGCGACCAGTGCCATCTCCATCCTATAGCCAGGGTGAAAGCTGGACTGAAATGGATCCAGGGTAGAGGTGTCATCCAGGAAGACCTGAAGATGTTCCGCTACTGCTCTCTCAACTACCTTACCAAGAAATGGGAAGTTCGACACTGGGGGGGGGGGGGTAGTTGGCTGGATCCATAGGGTCCAAGGGTGGTTTCCTCAAGAGTATCTCACCACTGCCTCCTTTAAAGACCCTGAGAAAGTCCCTGAACTTAGGGATAGAGTGATAATATTTCCCAAGGGGACCCATATGCCATCACCGCCAGCCTTAACCAGCCCATGAAGAACATGGATCTAGGAGGCAAGTGTCAGGCTTCACAGCAGCCAGGACCCTGCCAATCTTATCCTGTGAGAGTCAACTGAACTGGTCCAATTTTGGACCTAAGGACAACCATGGAGCCTCCAGTTTATATCCCTTTGATCAGTTATCCCATAATTTCATATATCAAAGTCTGGGAAGAGGCTATAGCCCTTGTAAAGAGTTAAGCAACTTGTATTTAGTGATCTTGTGAACAACACATTTTAGGAGTGTCATTCTAACCCACACTACAGGACTGGAAAATAGTCTGGAGTGGTAGTTCTTCTTGGAAACCCGGTAAAATTGATGCTTAAAACTGAAAAACAGAAACTGAGTGTTCCTTCTGTGAATGGGGGGGTGGAGCAACTGCCCTAGATTGCTTCTGCTATGCATATTTATGCAGTTATCCATGAAGCAACAAACAAACAAACAGACTAGTAAGATGTGATCCTGAAAAAGAAACCCACATTTGTGAATATTGCTGATTATCGCAATTCCCCCCCACAAAAAAAATGCTCATCACTCTTTCTGCTGCTATGATTTAGTGGAATACCAATGGGCACTTGTTTTTTATAACCTCCCTTCTCTCTTCTTTCATAACAGAGATGCTGAGGGCAATATTTCTTTTCATCTGCAGTTTTCCCAGATCTTTCTGTTTTCATTGTAGAATTCTTTATAGTAATTGCTTTAATTTGTTCTCATTTTAAGAGGCAGCAAAAGCTCCTGCAGCTTGTGTAAAAGCAGAAGCACAAGGCAAACAATTAAATTCTTTCATCTTCCTTTATTTCAGTCAGTTTAATCCAAGTTTTTGGTGAAATGCCTTTCATTGCATCATGGCACCATCTGCTGGATTATGCAGGAATATATGCACTTTAGATCTGTGACACGTAAAATTTACGTGAAGGTACCTTGTGCTGAGTGTCAGGCCATTTGGTCCCATCTTGCTGAGAATTATTTACTGTCACTGGCAGCTTCCCGCCCCCCCCCCCCCCGGTCTTGGGCAGAGGTGACTTTCCCAGTGCCTGCTGCCTTTTAACTGGAGATACCAGGGCTTGGGTATAGGATGTTCTGTGTGCAGCGTATGAGGGCCACCACCAAGCCACCATCCTTTTCTGCTAATAATTGTCAGAAGTCCTAAAACATGCCATCATAAGTCTCCTTGGCACAATGTGTTTCCTAATGGAATTCAGGCAAAGAAAGGCAGTTTAGGTAGAAGGATCATAGTTAGAATTCCAGTTTCACTGGCAACCCTAGAGTAGCTAGGGTTGCCAGCCTCCAGGTCGGTAATATAAGAACAGGGACCACAGTGGAACTAAACCAAGACAAAAGAAACACTGTGTATAAAAATTACAATACTTGAAAAGTTTACATAAATTTAATGAAATTTATGGAATGTTATGATATACAGATGCAACTCTATCCTATAACAACAAACTGAATATTACTGTACATAACAACATAGCAGTCTCAAGGTTCAATTAATAAAGATCTGATGCACTTTAAGATTCATGTAACAGGTAAAGTTCATCAGTACTGGAATTATGCAGTATATTCTCCTTTTTATGTGTCTTGCTGCTGCAAAGAAAGTGATCCAAGAACTTCTTCTTCCAAAGCTTGCTACTGCAAGAGAAGCAGTCCAAATATCTTGCTGCTTGCAATAGAAGTGACTGTCTATGGCAGGAAAAATACTCAGTGTCTCTTGTAGTTATATGTTTTTCTCCTTTCCTTGGATAGGTCTATCAGGGTATAACTACATCTTATGTCAAGTTTATTCTCATGTCACCTTCTCCCTATGTCAGGTGTAAAATACTAACCTCATGGTCTTCTGTCATTGTGATGAGGCCTCCACCTTCAGCAGCTTATAGAGCTGGGGCAGACGACTGCACACGGTCACTTTAAAACAAATATATATTTTGAGAGGTCAGAACAAGCCATTTTCAGAAATCAGAAGATGAAAACTGGGGGTAGGGAATCCATTAGATGAATAATAATTTTTGGTAACAATCCAGCTGTATTGTCTGTTAGATAAAATTATTTTGATATCCCTCCAAACATAAGTCACCTGCTCACACTCAGCTTAAGCAATATTTCAAATATGATAGATTTATTCCCTTGGTTAGGGGCAGTATTACTAATTCTGGGGCCATGAGCAAAGTTCCAGGATGAGAACCACAAATCATTCCCCCCCACCGGGACCACCAGAAGCACCTGGCCCCAAGCGGGAGTGAGCCCTTGACCAGTGCAAGTTAGGTGGGAGTCCCTGCTGTGAGCTAGCATCCACCTGAGCCCCAGATCACAAGCAGCAGGTGCAAGCAGTTGTTGGGAGCAGCTTTTGTGACAACCACGCAGACAGGTGTGAGCATTCATGGTGGCAGTGATAGTGGGTAGGCATAGGCAGCTGTCCTAGCCCCTACTGCTGAGAATGACTGAGTGGGCAAACAGGCAAACAGGAGCAGCCCCTGAGGCTCCAGACCCACAGAAACCTGTTGTTTCTTTCTCCCTTCTGTTGGTGGTGCTCTTTTCTGGTCCAGTTTTGCTGCCCAAGCTGTTCCTGATCTCTAGGTGCAGCAGGGTGGCACCAGGGCAATGGTCAGCAGCAAGACTATCAGCGAAGAGCCCCTACCGCTTGACAGATGATTACCCCAGCTGCTGCCCTAATGACCCCATCATCTGTTGCAGCTCCAGAGGAAGGAGATGTGGGCCGTGGTGGAATCATGGATGCTTGAGTGGTCAGGGTGTGCTCCAGCATAGTCCCCCCCCCCCGCATGAGGTCCAGGTCAGCTGCCCCTTGTCCAATACTGCCCCTTGCCTTGGTAGCACAGCAGAAAATCACTGAAGGCATGTGTACAAACACTTATTTCATAACCTGTACATTTTTGCTTTACAAAAATAAGTTCTTGCATTTTGAATTGTATTTTCTCTCTGGTAATACAAAACCAATACTTAAAATATGTTCAGGGGTTCTATTCCAGATTAGTGAAAACATGGTTGTATCTGTATGAAGTGCTTACTTTTAATACTTTAAAACTATACTGTGATATATTCATGATAAATTATTTTTTTCTTTTTTCGTTACCAAGACATCTGTAGCAGCTAAGCCTGTAGTAGATAGAAGACAATATCTATATTGTCTATAAATGCTTACCAATATTTTGCTTATCATCTCTTTTGTGTTTGTAAGCTGTTTGTGCACAGGAAAATAAAATTATTCTGATATCCTTCCAGTTCGCATGCTTACCTGCACTCCAGTAAACCATTATGTCAAATGTAATCATTTTATTCCATTGATAGCACAGCAAACAATCTCTGCAGGCCTGTGGATGCACTAGGGCTGCCAAGTCAGCCCGGGGGGCGGGGGATCCCCTGCTACAGGGGTTCCCAATCCGCCGGCCAGCATTCGGTCGGTGGGGGAAACCCCACCCCCGAGGTCATCCAGCCTGGACGACTCCCTCACGTAATGATGTCACCCGGAAGTGACGCCATCACGTTGGGGGCGTTGCCAGGGCGACGCTCTGGCAATCGCCCCCAACGTGCTGACGTCACTTCCGGTGACGCCGCCTGGCCAGCAGAGCTTCCCCCCCCCCCCCCGGTAAGTTTCATACACTTGGCAACCCTAGGATGCACACATTTCTTCACTCATGGCCTATACATCCTTGATTTACAAAACGAAGACCTTTCATTTTAAACTATATTTTTCCTCTTGAAATATAAACTCAATTATTCAAATGGAGTCAGATGATTTTTTTTCTGGCTTCTCTCAGATGAGTGAAGACATGCTTCAGTAGAATTGTATCTATACTATAAAGCAATTACTATTTGCACTGTAAAACTCCACTACAATAGATTTATTGTTAATAAATGATTTTATCTCTCCCCCCCCCCCCGCATTGTTGTTCAGTTTCCAAGACACCAGTGGCAGCAAAGCCAGCAGAAGCTAAGCCAGCAGCAGGTACAGTAATATATCTGAGAATTTGCCTATGGAGTCAGTATTAAGAATTATCAATAATAAGTAAGAATTAATATAAACATTGGGGCTTAAATGATTTTGTACTTGGACATAGAACTGGCTACAATAAACAGATCAGAAACTTCTGCTCTGGTCTTCAGTTAACATAGACACTTTGAAGTACAATGTCTGTATGGTTCTTCAAAAAGAATACTGAACATGTTCAGATGGAAGAGAAAGATTTGACCTTATTCATTTAAAATATGTCTTAATGGCTTAAAGTGAATTAAGAAATTAAAATGAAAACTTAACTTGTAGATACATATATCTCATTTAAATAAGGATTCACCACTTGGAATTTAAGACACAGAGAAAATGAGAAAATGAAAAGTGTTTATAAATTAGAAGCAGTTTTCCATGTGAGATTCTAATAAATAGTAACAGCAATGTTGCTAATTTTCTGTTAACATTTGTTCAAAGAGATCATTGTACTGCAGGGGTTTTGTGGGAAACGTGCTGTTTTTTATACACTGTGCATCAAGAAACCAATCTGGAAACATCCAGAGAGACGGTTACCATGGGAACTACATTTCCCAGGGTTCCTGTAAAATCCAGGAAATTGCTGTAGATGCTTGCAGCAATTTCTAGGGCGTAACAGATTGCTTAATGTTGTGCATACTTTGGGTCCTCCCAAACGTTTACAAGTAAGCATGGGAAAAGGTGTAGTGTGTGTGTGTGTGTGTGTGTGTGTGTGTGTGTGCGCGCACGCGCGCAAGGGGAAATTAGATACTGCAGAAATTGGCTCAGTCCTCACTGGACTAAATTTGTGCCTTGGATTATTTAGCTGAATGCCTGTTTCCCCAAAATGCTTTTTGTTGAGGACCTATCATTATTTCAAATAGCTCTGAAGAACTTCCTTTTAAAAATTTGCTTCAGACCATCCTATTAGGTGTTTATATATGCATAAATAGGAGCTACTGTGATAATAATTGATTGCTAAGATGACATGATTCATATTTCCCAACAATAATACTGCGTTAATAAAAATGATTCTTGGATAGCGTTTCTGTTTGAATCAGGTAGGGGGAGCAAGATAACTATGAAAAGAAATCGGAAGCAGTTTTGTGCATGCCATGAGAAATAATTTGCATCAAAGCTAAGGAAATGGTGTTGACATTTTTATTAAAAAATGTAATTTTATTTGTTTTATGTTTCTTTGATCATATCAGCTGAGTAAAGATGTGCCTTTTACCAGACACATTCCCAGATTAGTGGAAAATAACGGCTTTGTACTTATGAAAAATACTTAATTTTTAGACTGTCTCTTGACATTTTTTTAGACATGTGGATGCTTAGCTGAGTGCCAGTTCATCGTCATGGCCTCTGTGCAGTCCCATGTGGACTGCACAGTCACAAGCCAGCCACAGAAAAGATTTCCAAGCTTTCTGACAGACTAGGACCACCACTTCTTCCTCTGGCACTTTCCTGCCAAAACGCTCACATGACCAGGAGGCGGGGCGCTACTCCCTCAGTTCTCTTTTTGCCACCGCCAGGGGTCATTTCGAGCAGGAGCTTGCGGGAGCACAGCATTCCCCGCGGGGGAATGCCTGCTTGTGTCATGGCTGCAGCAAAATGACCCCGCCCCCTGGAACAGTTCCTCCGACCAGCCTTCTGAAGGCTTCAGCCACCACTGAAGCTATCCTCCCAGAATAGAGGTATTTCGGAGGCTTGGATTAGTAGCTGTCCCCTCTCTGCCAGCTCTTCCTTCCTTCCTTCCTTGGGCAAGCCATAGCTCTGTACCAGCTGTTCTCTCAAGGACAGCTTGGGAAAGAGCTCTCTCAGCCCCTCCTACCTCACAGGGTGCCTGTTATAGGGAGGGGAAGGGAAAAGAGTTTGTAAGCCACTCTGAGACTCCAAGTGAGTGAAGGGCGGGATATAAATCCAATCTCTTCTTCTTCTTCTCCTTCCTTCCTTCCTTCCTTCCTTCCTTCCTTCCTTCCTTCCTTCCTTCCTTCCTTCCTTCCTTCCTTCCTTCTTCTCTCTCTCTCTCTTCTTTCTTTCTTGCCTTCTGACATAACTTCCGGTGATGTCAGGTGGTGCAGCATATGCAAATAATGTATGCTAATGAGTTATGCTAATGAGCTCCTGCACCTCTTTTTCTACGAAATGACCCCTGGCCACTGCAGAGATAAGATCTCCACTGCTGTTCTCTGTGTTTTTTCCCCTCCTCACCTCAGTATTGAGACTGAGATTTTTTTTTCTCTTAACCGTTTTTTATTCTAGTGAGCAATGAAATACATCTAAAGAAGAAATGTTTTGTGATTACCACTGAGTCATTGTCAGGGCTCATTTCATAGCAGGAGCTCCTTTGCATATCAGGCCACACACACCCGGATGTACCCAATCCTCCAAGAGTTTACAGAGCTCTTCTTACAAGGGGCTACTGTAAGCTCTTGGAGGATTAGCTACATCAGGGGTGTGTGGCCTAATATGCAGAGGAGCTCCTGCTACGAAATGAGCCCTGATCATTGTGACTAAAAGTGGTGCTGCAAAATGGACACTCTCTGTGCCTTGGCTGCCTAGGGGTTCACACAGCAGAGCTGCCTGCTCTTGCTGTCACCAGTTTCTCCTGAAGGCATGTGTGGAAAGAGCTGGACTCAGAAGAGCTCTCTTCAAAGTCTTCCCCCTCCCTGGTGAGGAGGGCTGGACAACGAGCCTAACGTTAAAGGCCCTCTTCAGAGATCGCCTGTGTGCCCAGAAAGCCTGATAAGCCATATTCCCCGAACGGCTGGAAGGGGTAGACAACGAGCCTGGACTCAATGGCCCTCTTTGGAGGTTTCACCTGTGTGGCAGCAGTCTGAATGGAGGCGCACCCTCCCAGTGCTGAGCTGTTGTAGACACAGCCTCAGAATAACTGGCTCTCTTCATGGGCTTTGGCTGTGTGCCTTGAAGTCTCAACCCCCTCGACGTTGAAGCATTTCTGCCTAGTCATTCCCTAAGGGGTCTCTGGCCTCTATGCCTTCGACCTAGAAGTCCTTCCCTCCCCCCTCCCTTTTCTCGGTGCCAAGAGTGCTGGCCCCTCCCTTCGCTTTGTGTGAAGCAGCTTGGAGGTGCCGCCTGGCAGAGACTGCCTGCCTGAAGGGTCCCCTGGCCACTCCCATCGCTTCCAGTGAAGCAGCTTGGAGGCATGGCTGTCTGAAATAAACTTTTCAGTTCTGGCCAGAAGCCTGTAAGTGTGGCCTCTTGAAGCCCGTTTTAAACCTTTGCTGTGCCTGACTGAAGGAACCTTTCCCTGGCTGTCCTCAGGTTCAGGATGGAATCTGTGGAGGCATGGGTTCACACAGCCTTGCAATTCTCTATGCCCCCTTGTGGAAAGTATTATGTGTCAGAATGGCATTGTGCCCTTTAGTTTAGTTGGGGTTGTTTGGACCTTTTCAGCTTCTGTAGTTTTGGAGTATCCCCGTCATGTTGTTAGCCATGTCCTGAGACAATCAACTACTTATGTTTAAGTCCTGCTGTGATTTTTGACCACTCTGTTGGGTTCCAGGATCAGAACCTGTTCTCTGCTGAGCTCTGCTCCAAGCCCTATTCCTAAGATCTAGTTTTCAAGGCTGACACAGCGGCCTCAATCCACCACCCTGCTGCATTCTCTCAGCACTGATACTTAACCCTACAGGGCTTTTCAATGCAGGTGTTATTTCACACACAGGCAAGGCTTACTTTTCCATCTTCATGGGGAACTCAGAATTAATCGGCAAGTATGCTCTGGCAGGCAAGCCTAAGTAGTTTGCCACTCCTCTCAGTTCCATGGTATCCTTCAGAACCGTTAATGAATTGGGGGATTCCTTAGCGCGCACAAGTCACTCTTATGTGACACCCTTCACAGCAAGACCCAGAGTCATATGTAGATTCAGTGTTGGTCTGGCCTTAGGAGACCAGGTTGAAATATCAAACTGTGTTACAATTTCCCGACCTTGTACGTTCACAGCTTCTCATGGTGCCCTACCTTGCAGGGTTCCAGTGAGGATTAAAAAGAAAGAAGAGGTGTTATAAGACTCTTTGAATCTAGTTTACAGAGTAGGGTCAACTTATCACTACTCTTTTTAAAAGTTAGCGTATGTTTTTTTCTTCTTTTAACAGCTGCCCTAATAGACCAGGGTCCAATGGGAAAATTATAATTGATGGCTCTTGTTACATCCTCTGCTACTATCAATGATTGTATTCTTGATTCCATGGGTCATCTGTATTGTTTCTGTTGGCCTACAGGTCAAATACTACTTACTCTTTATTTAACTGGTGCAGAGCAGGCCTCCGTTCGAGCCGGGGCGCGAAGGAGCGGCGCTCCGGCAGTGAAAAGAGGCAGCCCAGGGGGTGGGTACATAAGCCCCGCCCCCTTCCCTCAGCAGCCCAGAATCCCTGACCGGAAAAAGCCCCTGGTAAGGACTCCGCGCTCCGGGAAGGGCCTAGGAGGAGACCTCCAGAGCCTTTTTGTTTTTTTCCTCCCCTTGTTCCCCTCGAGTTGGGCCTCGTTCTCTTCCTCCCCTCATGCCGTGCAGGCCGAGGGAGAAGGCGGCGGGGAGGGGGGTGCCTTCTTTTCCTCCCCTCGTGCCGTGCAGGCCGGGGGAGAAGGCGGCGGGGAGGGGGGTGCCTTCTTTTCCTCCCCTCGTGCCGTGCAGGCCGGGGGAGAAGGCGGCGGGGAGGGGGGTGCCCTCTTTTCCTCCACTCGTGCCGTGCAGGCCGGGGGAGAAGGCGGCGGGGATGGGCTGCCCTCTTTTCCTCCCCTCGTGCCGTGCAGGCCGGGGGAGGCGGCGTCAGGGATGGGCTGCCCTCTTTTCCTCCCCTCGTGCCGTGCAGGCCGGGGGAGGCGGCGTCGGGGATGGGGTGCCTTCTTTTCCTCCCCTCGTGCCGTGCAGGCCGGGGGAGAAGGCGGCGATGACGGGTGCCTTCTTTTCCTCCCCTCGTGCCGTGCAGGCCGGGGGAGAAGGCGGCGGGGAGGGGGGTGCCCTCTTTTCCTCCCCTCGTGCCGTGCAGGCCGGGGGAGGCGGCGTCAGGGATGGGCTGCCCTCTTTTCCTCCCCTCGTGCCGTGCAGGCCGGGGGAGGCGGCGTCGGGGATGGGGTGCCTTCTTTTCCTCCCCTCGTGCCGTGCAGGCCGGGGGAGAAGGCGGCGATGACGGGTGCCTTCTTTTCCTCCCCTCGTGCCGTGCAGGCCGGGGGAGAAGGCGGCGGGGAGGGGGGTGCCTTCTTTTCCTCCCCTCGTGCCGTGCAGGCCGGGGGAGGCGGCGTCGGGGATGGGCTGCCCTCTTTTCCTCCCCTCGTGCCGTGCAGGCCGGGGGAGGCGGCGTCGGGGATGGGCTGCCCTCTTTTCCTCCCCTCGTGCCGTGCAGGCCGGGGGAGGCGGCGTCGGGGATGGGCTGCCCTCTTTTCCTCCCCTCGTGCCGTGCAGGCCGGGGGAGGCGGCGTCGGGGATGGGGTGCCTTCTTTTCCTCCCCTCGTGCCGTGCAGGCCGGGGGAGAAGGCGGCAGTGACGGGTGCCTTCTTTTCCTCCCCTCGTGCCGTGCAGGCCGGGGGAGAAGGCGGCGGGGAGGGGGGTGCCTTCTTTTCCTCCCCTCGTGCCGTGCAGGCCGGGGGAGGCGGCGTCGGGGATGGGCTGCCCTCTTTTCCTCCCCTCGTGCCGTGCAGGCTGGGGGAGGCGGCGTCGGAGACGGGGTGCCTGCTCTTCCTCCCCTCGTGCCGTGCAGGCCGGGGGAGAAGGCGTCGGGGAGGGGGCTACCTTCTATTCCTCCCCTCGTGCCGTGCAGGCCGGGGGAGGCGGCATCGGGGAGGGGGGTGCCTTCTTTTGCTCCCCTCGTGCCCTGCAGGCCGGGGGAGGCGTCGTCGGGGATGGGGTGCCTTCTGTTCCACCCCTCGTGCCGTGCAGGCCGGGGGAGGCGGCGTCGGGGATGGGGTGCCTTCTGTTCCTCCCCTCGTGCCGTGCAGGCCGGGGGAGGCGGCGTCGGGGATGGGGTGCCTTCTTTTCCTCCCCTCGTGCCGTGCAGGCCGGGGGAGGCGGCGTCGGGGATGGGGTGCCTTCTGTTCCACCCCTCGTGCCGTGCAGGTCGGGGGAGGCGGCGTCGGGGATGGGGTGCCTTCTTTTCCTCCCCTCGTGCCGTGCAGGCCGGGGGAGAAGGCGGCGGTGACGGGGTGCCTGCTCTTCCTCCCCTCGTGCCGTGCAGGCCGGGGGAGAAGGCGGCGGGGAGAGGGTGCCTTCTTTTCCTTCCCTGCGGGGACAGGTGCCTTCTTTTCCTCCCCTCCTAGGGGGCTTCCTTCTTTTCCTTCCCTTGTGCTGTGCGGCGGCAGCGATTTGGGCGTCATTCTTTTCCTCCCGGTGTGCCGTGCAGGCCGGGGGAGGTTGCGTTGGTGAGTTGGGCGTCTGTGATTTGGGCTTCCTTCTTTTCCTCCCCGCGTGCCCTGCAGGCCCGGGGAGGCGGTGGCGGGGAGAGGGGCCTCTTTCTTTTCTTCCCCTGCTGGGGGAGGCAGCAGCAGTGAGTTGGGAGAGTCTGGGAGGAGAAGGCTCCTCTCTCTCTCTGTTTATGTCTCTGCTTCTTTGGTCGTTTTCGGACAGAGGCTGGGTGGCCATTTGACAGCAATGCTGATCCTGTGAACTTAGGCAGATCATGAGAGGGAGGGCAGGAAGGGTTGCCTCAGTGCTCCGTTCTCATGGCCCTTTCTTACATGCCCAGTGAAATTCTGATCTCCACTTTGGAGTCAGGAAGCAGTTTTTCTCCAGGCCAGTTTGGCTGGAGATCCTAGAGGTTTTTTCTCATCTTCTAGGCATGGAAGTGTGTGTGGGGTGTCATTGAGTGTGTGTGGGGGAAGGAGGTATTTGAATTTCCTGTGAAAGGGGTTGGACTAGATGAGGTTACTTCCATGATATTCTCTCCCCCCCACTCAGCCATACATGGAGTGGCTAGCAGGGGACTGATGTGAGTGAAGCACCGTCTCCAAAGGGGGGATGTGAAGTCTTTACACATTTATTCTGGCCATGAGCTGCACAAAAAAAATTTCATAGCTCCCAGGGAGCTTTAGCCACATCTCTCCTCTTTTCACTGCCTTCGTTACCATTATGCAGGTCCTGATTCTCACTCCTGCTGACAAGTGAATACGTTGAGCATCTCCTTTCCTGCATTGTAGCAGTAGCCTCCCACTTTTCTGAGTGGCAAACACCACTCTTGTAGTGACAGACCTTGCACCTCTAAGTGGGGAGGAGAGTCTCTATAGAAACTGCAGCAAGGCTTGGACCCTGCTTCTTGTGCTGTTGAATGTTTTTGGCAACTGATATGGAAAAAAACAAAAAACAAAAACAAACCTCTCTGATCTTTTCCTTGTTGGATTACTAAGCATGCTACAAAAAAGGGGTATAACCCCTTGTTTTATTTTTGGCCCTTACATGGTGCTTCATTTATGACAGGGTTCTAACTTATACCCTGTCCATGCATGAAGTTTCAAAAGGTGATGTCCTGCTGGAATCCCTTACCAGGGGTTGTCTCTCACTCCTCATGTAATGCATGGTCAGTATACTCACACAACCCATCCTTGTGGGTCGGTTGATGCTGTCACACTGTTTTGAAGAAGAAGAAGAAGAAGAAGAAGAGAAGAGATTGGATTTATATCCCTCCCTTCACTCACTTAAGAGTCTCAGAGCGGCTTACAACTCCTTTCCCTTCCCCTCCCCACAACAGACACCCTGTGAGGTAGGTGGGGCTGAGAGAACTCTTTCCCAAGCTGTCCTTGAGGGAACAGCTGGTACAGAGCTATGGCTTGCCCAAGGTCATCCAGTCAGGTGCAAGTGGAGGAGTGGGGAATCAAACCCGGTTCTCCCAGATTAGAGACCGCACACTTAACCACTACACCAGACTGGCTCTCAGACTTTTGAGTGCACAGCCCTTCATTACCACTCTATGTATGATGGGTTTTTTTTCAAAAGAGTGCTCTTTTTCTTTACCACATTCCCACATGTATTTTGGTGGGGACACTTACACAGAACTTACTGTTCTGGCATAAGAGAGTTCTGGGTGAAGATCAATTTTTGCCACTAAACAACTGTTGATAAAGCGGTCCTTTGTTGTCTCCTTTTGAAAGCTTCACACCCACCTCCTTCACTCAGTGATCTTGCTAATGTTCCCGTGTGGGACTGCACAGAAGCCACGATGATGAAAACAAGGTTGCACTTACCTGTAACCATTGTTCATCGAGTGGTCTTCTGTGCAGGCACATACCCCTCCCTCCTGCCCCACTGTGAACTCTCTGGAACTTTCATTTTCTAAGGGTCTCTGGCAGCAGCATAGAGAGAACTGAGGGTGTAGCACCCCTCATCCTGGTCATGTGAGCATTTTGGTGGGAAAGTGCCAGAGGGAAGAGGGGTGCTCCTAGTCTGTTAGAAAGCTTGAAAATCTTTTTCGTGACTGGCCTGCAACTGTGCAGTCCCATGTGCGCCTGCACAGAAGAACATTCGATGAACAATGGTTACAGGTAAGTGCAACCTCATTTTCTGTCAGAACTGTTCTCTCAAGGACAGTTCTGGAAAGAGCTCTCTCAGCCCCACCTACCCAACACAGTGTCTGTTGTTGGCAGGGGAAGGAGTTTGTAAGCCACTCTGAGACTTCAAGTGAAGGGTGGGGTATAAATCCAATCTGCTCTTCCTCCTCCTCCTCCTCCTCCTCTTCTTACTGAGCTGTGAATCAGAATGCCCTGGATTCAAATCTTGCCTCTGCTATGAATTGATGAAGTAATTTCAGATACACAACTGTCTAGAAGCATCCTATTAAAATATGGGGATAATGTTTCTTTCTGATCTTACAAGGCTGTTGTATATGATGCAACTTCCATTTGAAGACGCTACATAAATGATTAGTAATATTAGTATTAGATGATTTCAATATATTATTTAACTAGGAAAACAGGTTTAACTGATTTATCTATATGAAGTTGAGTTCTCAAGATATTATATGAAGTATTTTTAAAAACTTTTATTGAAGTAAATATTCAAATACATATGTAGAAAAAACATGTACAACAAGCAAATACAAACTATACAGAAACAGTTATTAACAGGTAATACAACACAATGTGAACAATAGTGGAAGAACGAGATAACATATGAAAGCTAAAAAAAATCAATATACGGCATTTGTAACATCTAGAAAATGTAAAGTATTGAATAAGAATCAAATTGACCACTAAATATGCCATTTATTTGGGTAATTTCTAATGATGTAGTTGAAGTTTGGAATCAAGGACTTTAGTGAGCAAACACCCTATGCTTGAAATTTCCAGGTTAATTTTGAGCCAAGCCAAGTCACACTGAAATTTGGATTCAACTCATAATTAACCTAGCTCCTTTGGCTTTCAGACATGTACTCCCCTTTCACTACGTGAGAGATCTTTGAGTCTTGTTTTACATGAGCAGAAAACTCAGCAGAGTATGTCAGATAAAACTGGTGGTGGCAGCAAGGGGGGACAGAGACAACAGCAGGTTTTCATTATTCATTGAACATTTAAAAATGACAAATAAGAGCAAGAAAAGTAGACAGATGGGAAAACATTCAATTACCAAGTTTCAGAAATTACTATGCTACAAGTAACTGGATGACATATTTTTTAAAATTATTTATTATTGTATGGCATTGTGTGTAAAATAGCCAGGAGATCCTAAGATTGTCGGGCAGCCAGAAGTTATAGCTCTTTAGCATTATGCACCACTAGGTGGTGAGCTAGACTTGTTTTTAAGGCAAGATACATTTCAGAGGTGGTTTCACATTGCCTGTCTCTGTGTCACGACCCTGGTATTTCTTGGAGGTCTCCCATCCAAATACTAGCCAAGACAGACCATGCTTAGCTTCTGAGATCGGATGGAATCAGGCCAGCCTGGGTGACATGTGGGGAATAAGCAATAAGAAGCAATTTAGATTATTCCTATTGGAAGTCAACGTTAAACTAACTTCCCTCAGTCTAGTCCAATTATTTTTATTTATTTAATTTATTTATACCCTGCCTTCCACAGTAGGGACCCAAAGCAGCTTACATAATTCTCCTCTTCTCCATTTTATTCTCACAAAAACCCTGTGAGGTAGGTCAGGATGAAAAGAGTGTGACTGGCCCAAGGCCACCCAGCAGGCTTCCATGGCATGAGTGGGGATTTGAACCTGGGACTTTCAGTTACTAGTCCAACCCTCTTAATCACTGTACCTCATCCTCTATGTTGTTACAGTTGTAGAGTGCCCATAGGGCTACCAACCTCCAGTTGGGGGTGTGAGATCTTCCAAAATTACAACTGATCGCCAGACTATGAGATCAGTTCTCCTGGAGAAAATGGCTGCTTTGGAGGGTAGACTCTATGGCATTGTGCCCATCCTGAAGTCCCTGCCTTTCCCAAACCCCACTATCCCCAGCCTCCACCCCCGAATCTCCAGTAGTTTCCCAACCCTGAGTTGGTAACCCTAAGTGTCAGTGATAAAAGTGCAATTTTAGGGATTACATTGAATTTATTTTTGCTGTCTCTGGGTTGTCATTTCTGTACAGTTTTTACCTGGGTTGTTACCAATAAGGCCAAAATTTGTTGGCTGTATTTTTGGATCCTATTTGCCATTGGGCCAGATTTTAGGATCCTTGTTGCCACTGGAGAATTTGGAGTTGCTCTGTGATTGAAGTGGTATTAGAATCAGCTTTAGAGAAAAATGTTAGCATGCAAGCTGTAACGGGAATATTTGAACTTTTATTTGTGTGAGATGCTAATGAGGCGCCTAGGTGAGGTAACCGGGTCTTCTGTGTGTCAGGTAAGCACTATATGGAGTAGGAAAAGGATGCATTTGAGTAAATTTCTAGATGAACAATGAGCCAAGAAATAGTTATAGGATAAATTTCTGATTGGATCTGCAATGTAAGGGAGATTCCTGAATAGTCTAAAAGAATATGTCATTACCTTGCAAGCTCTGATAATTACATACAGCTAAAAACTGATGAACCTCAGGGGGTTAAAGGATGGACCCATTGAATAGGCTGATTCATGGTTCCCATGAGAACCAGGCTACTTTGAATAATGTAAATTCCTTGACCTTAATATGGCCCTATACTGGTCTGAGAAGAGAATGGGTTTCAAAAAACAACCTTTCTTACCATACAGGTGTTCAGGGGGTCGGTTGGCACCGGAGCGCACAGGAGCGGTGCTCCGGGAGTGAGGAGCCCAAGGGGCGGGCACATAACCAAGCCCCACCCCCTGCAGAGGAGGCAGAAGAAGGAAGGGAAGTTGCCTGGCTGCCTCCTCCTCTGCACAGAGGTGTGGCGCTCCAAGGAAGGCCTGGCCGCCCCCCATCTGTTTCCCTGGGTCACGCGGAGGTGCGGCGCTCCAGGGAAGGCCTGGCCACCCCATCCTAGGCTTCCCCAGGTCGCAAAGAGGTACAGCACTCCAAAGAAGGCCTGGCCACCCTCTCTTCTGCTTCCCCGGGCCATGCAGATGTGCAGCGTGCGGGGAAGGCCTGACCACCTCATCCTCAGCTTTTCCAGGCCGTACAGAGGCATGGCACCCCGGAGAACACCTGGCTGCCCACCTCCCAGCGCCCCAAAGATCACACAGTGAAGCCAGGCATGTCTGCCCGGCTTCCCTTCCCGTCTCCAGCCAGCTTGCCGCAGCGGGCTTCCCTGTAACTTGCTTACAGGTTTTCCCTTCTCCACTCACGGCTTTTCAGCCTAAGCACAGGGATGCTTTCCTCGGGGGCAGCCCCGTCCTCCCGCTTAGCCGGAATTCCCCTGCCCCCTTCCATGGCCAATGCAGGGAACATGGAATCTCAGCAAACAGACTTCAGAGCCAGGGGAGGGAGTTGGAGGAGAGATTTGCTGCTGTTTTGATGAGTGGCGAACATCTTGCCTTTTCCTCCCATCCCGGCAAAGCACGCCTCAGACAGCCCAGTGGACACAGACAAAGAAAGGGGGGAGGAACTTGCCTGGATCCCATCGTTCTTTCATTTCCTCCATCATCTCCCCCACCCCCCGCCTCGAAATGGGACACCACAGAGGATGATGTGAGGTGACAGTAAAGATTGCACTGCTGTGATTTCCAAAGTGGGGAAGCAGGCGCCTGCAGCTTGGGGTTGGGAGAAGGCAGTCCAACTACCTGTGGAGCAGTTGATCCATTGCTTGAAGGGAATGGGGCAACTGCCTGGGCTACACCTGTGTGCAGGTAGAGCAGCTCATGCTACTTCTCTGTGAGTGGGATGAAGGGGAGGGAGGCAACGGCGAATGGATGGGTTTTGCTTGCATAGCTTTCATGCTGGTCCTTCTTCCCCGCCCCACCCTCCTTAAAATAATTTTAAAGTGTTTGATTCCTCAAAAGCAAAATATGTAGCAGCTCCATTCTGGATACAATAAGAATGCCTTTTTCTTTAAGAAAAAGAGCCTCTTTTCCAGGAGAAGAGTGGGCATGGCTGCACAGGCAAGGAGTCCTCGGCTGATTCTGTGTTGCTCTGCAAATGCAGCGTGAATGCTTGAGCACTTATTTTATGTGCCTCCCAGCTGGGCTCAGCAGTATCCCAGCTGTGTGTTCTTGGTCTTGTGAAGACTGCTATTTGGTTTAGTTTTGTTGCTTTTCTCCTGTTACATCTTCGGCAGCCCAACATTCAGCTCAGTTTCAAGATGGGATGGCTGGAACGTTCTGATATTGGTCTTAACTTTAAAAACTTGGAGGGGTGCATGCCCTCATTTCTCCCCCTCAGCTCAGCAATGTGTTTGAGTCAACCACTTTTATGAGGTACATTGGGCTGAGTGAGTGAGTGAGTGAGTGGCCAAGGGTTAGGGTTGCCAAGCTCCAGTTGGGGACTGGAGTTCTGGAATTACCACTGATCTTCAGACTGCTGAGATCAGTTCCTTTGAAGGCAAGGCTCAAGTATTATTTTTTTCATGCCCACTACAAACTTATATATGCATTTTTATGTAAGCCACCCTGAGCCTGCGTTGGGCGGGGAGGGCGGGGTATAAATTGAACTAATAAATAAATTATAACATGTCTCCACACCTATACACTGACCCCACATTCCCTCATCCCACACATACAATCTCATGAATGACGAAGAAAGTTTAATTCCAAAATTACTGTTATGTAAGCTACATTTCTGAAGAAGGCCCACCTTTGTTTCTTTAATAATAACACCCAGCCTGAGAGTTCTACAAATTTGCTAGCTATTTTGTAATTTTGAAGTCAGTAAATTCATAGCCATCACTAGACACGGCAGCATGGGGGAGAGTGAGAGAGATGTGAGTGAATTAGACACATATATTGTGGGCATGCAGATCCTATCAGAAGCAGCAGCAGCCCTTGCTCTCACTCTCTTGGGAGTGCTTTGCTCTGCCCTCCCCTCCTGTCTACGCAGCACAGGGAACTCTGGCATTTGTAATTCTTAGCGTGGTTTGACTTGGAGGTATACTGCCTCTGTATATAGTTAATGGCAACTGTGAGTTTCTTCAGCGAATTAAATATCTTGCCTACTCCTCTTTTCCATTGCATCTTATTACACCCCCCTGAGCATTAGACACCTTTCTTGGACGTTTCAAAAGTCCTCACTGTCAGTCTGCCAGTTCTGGGGCAACTCCATGCTCTCTGTACCCCAAAACAAGCACAACGTGAGTTGGATGGTTGAAATGTTCAGGAAGTGCGCCACACTACTCTTGTTGTAGTAGCACACTGTGGGATGAAGGCTCAGGGTACCTAGTCTGATATGCCTAGGGGTTCATTAGCCAACATTCTGCCCCTGAAAAGCTGGTCGCTTCCCTCATTTGCATCTGGCACTAAGAAGTAGTCTGCTTTTGGCTATGGAGGTTCTATTTAATCATCCCTGCTGTGAAAGCCATTAACTGAGAATTAGAGTGCAAAGGGAAATTATGCTTTTATTTGCTTGGGATGGAGATTGGATTGCTGGATATAATGCAGAATGATGGCTCTTTCACAAACACATGTGGACTGAGGGAAACACATAGATTTGATTTAAAAAATGACCAAGTGGAAGCCGCATTGGCCACTATCTACTACCATTAAGGCACATTAATATAACCCTCTGCATCCTGAGGCCTTGGGACAGGCCATTCTGCTCACAAAGCCACAATAATAAACCCAAATGTCAGTGCCAAGTGGTGAACACAGCTTCTCAAAACTCAAACTTATAAAAACACACATGCGCTTGACAGTGCTGCAAAAGGGGCAACTTGGTTTGGCAACTATTTCAATTGAACATGCTGAAGCATCAGCACTTGACCTGAAGGAATTGGTGACAAAATTTGCTAATGAAAAGCCATGCAAAATGAGATTCTTATGTGCCTCAAATGGAAACATTAAAGACACTTAAATTTCAACATCACAGTTAATAGGATTTTTCAAAATGCTTTGTGATTTGTGTTTTTTCTGTTTGAGAGAGAAAATGAGATTGTATTACTCGTTCTCACAATTTTTTAAAAAATAGAATTTTTTTAATTTTTAAAAAATTAGTTTTTCATTCTTTCTAAAATGCATTTATATTTGAAAACTGGTGGGCTCATGGGGGGGGGGGTGTCAGAAGGTAGCCTTGCCTAGTGTGCAAAAAAACCTGGCACTGGCCCTGCTGGCTGGGGATGCAAAAAAAGGGGGGCATCTTCAAAAGCCTCCCCTACCCTACCAGGCAGGGTGGGAGGGAGGGAAACACGAAGGGGTTTTAAACCCCTTCTCTCTTCCCTCTCCCCCCCCCCCCCCACCTTGGCAGGCCAAAGGGAAGGGGAGGCTTTCGAAGATTCCTTTCCCCATTTTTTTGTTTCCCCTTCTGACACACTTCTAGTAATTTTAGGGGGCGTGGCACATGCTGATGATTATGTTAATAGCAGGTATGCTAATGAGCTCCTGCACCTCCTTTTCTACGAAATGACCCCTGCGGGTGTTGGGGTGTATCATGGTTAGGTTTCTTTATAGAACTGCACAAGAAGAAGAAGTCAATAGAAATTGTTATCATGCTCATATAGTACTGTTCAAAACATGTAATAATCAGCTATGTTTCCTTGTATGTATATTTTTTCAGTGAAACAACCAAAGAAGGAAGTGCCTGTAAAAGAAGCTGGTAAGAGCATGTGTAAAGTTTATGATGGAAATGAACTTTCCTAATTTAGCTTTAATGTAAAAGAACTCAGTACTATGGAAATGAGTGTGCAACACTACTGATAGACAAATGTATTAAAATATAGAAAATGGCTAAGGATGGTGGTAGCCTATTTCCCCCCACTTTGAGATCCTTTGGCCACTGGGTCAAAGTTAGATAGGTTAAGCTAGATAGGATCCACAGCCACAGAAGATCTACACAAACAGATTTTTGAAGGAGTATTAATTATATAGTGGTGATGTTAACCTGCACATGCCTAAATTGCTTAGGCCCAAGCTACATGATGACAAGGTATATACTGTATATACTAGCTGTATATACTACCTGTATATACTGGCTGATGCTCTGAGACCGGCTGGTAGGCTTATTGCTGGCATGCCCTGTCTGACCAACCCAACCAGGGGGAGCCTGCACAAGGGCTTTCTCAGCAGCCACACTGCCCCCCTTCTTATACTGCGGACCATTCTTTCTCTGGAGGTCCTCTAACATTACTTGAATTTTGTTTTTATTCTGGAAGACCTATTTTAATTACATCTTGTGAGGGTGCGTTTTCACTGGTTGTTATTAATGATTTTAACCGTTTTGTCTGCATTTTAATATTGGAAGCCACCTTGAATACCTATTTTAAATAGAAAGGTAGAGTATAAAAGTTCTAGCAAATAGATAGGCAACTGTACAGCTGCAGCATGGAAAGATGCAAATGAATGATTTTCAGTATGGCTCTTTGTGTTCCATAGTTGACAACACCTGCTTTAAATTAAGCTATTTGAAACTGATTGGTTTACTAGTGAACCTTCTGGTCAAAGCACTGAAGGAGAGGATTATGGGTTTGTATCAATGGATCCTGGCCAGTGACCAAGGTTCAACATGTGTGTTTGCAGACACGTAGCACCGTACATGCAGAGACTTTGCAGTTCTCTTCCTTGGTGGTGTAAATGTTCCACAACCACACCGCAGATTGTCTGTAGGTGGGGCATTCCTCCCTCCTCTTGTGAAGAAAATGTCAAGCTGATTCCAGCACAGGACTCTCAACTGCAACTTTTGTAATATATCCTGGAATGAATCATAATTTCTTCTAATTGAAAAAAAGTTTCTAAAATACTAGTGTTTTTTATGTGAAGTAATGCTAGACACTAACACAGCAAAATGTATGTGAATTGTATACACTTCAAGCAAGGAGTACAATATTTTACTCAGGAGGGAATTTTGAAGAAAGAAATTAGAACTGCAGTAGAACAGTACTGTCTAGGGGGGCACTTTACAATTGAATAGGATTGTAGTCCGCTGCAATGATTATTGAATGTATTACGTGCTTTTAGTGCATTGCCCTATACTTAGTAATCTACTTTCTGTATTGTTTGCCTTGCCTTAGGTAGGGTTTTTTTTTTTTGCATTTTCTCTAGTTCTGTAAGCCTAGTCCTATTGCATTGTTCATTGGTTTTTCTTACACTGTCTGAATACACTGCTTTATAGCTTGTAATCCTCACCTAGGATCAGTGAGAAAGGTAGACTACGAAGTAAATAAGTTAAAGAACAATATGCCAGACTGTTGATTGTTTGCTCTACCTATGGACTAGTCACAGAATTTCACAGCATATTTTCAATTTTGATTTTGTTTTGCAGTAACTGTAGAAGCTCGTAAACCAAAAGGTAGGTCCCAATGTTAATATTTTAATGTCATAATTGAGATCTGAGTTTATTCTTAAAGGTCTTAAAAGGCATGTTCTATTTGCCCTTTTATCCTCTCCATACCCTCTTGTATACAGTAGCCCTGTTCACAAGTTACAGTGAACACACAATCCAGCCCTGTTCCCTTATTATTTATTTATTGCTTTTATTAGCCACCTTTCTACCTTATAGGAACTCAAGGCAGTTTACAGTGCAGTAAAATACATGAAATACATAAAAACCACTAGTTGAAATAAATAATTTAAAACTACCAGTAGGCAGAAGAACTAATCGAACATGCCAGTTTAGAGCATCAACAGCTTCCTTGGTCTTAGGTGGAAAAGAAAGGAAGAGCTGCATATCATCTGCGTATTGGTGCTCCTTCAGCTCAGACCTCCTGATGGCCTCTCGCACGGGCTTCACCTAGATATTAAATAGCATGGGGTATAAGATCAATCCTGCAGAACCCCACAGGCAATGGCCGTGGGGCAGAGCATAAATTCCCCAGCACCACCTTCTGGGACCAGTCTCCTAGATAGGATTGAATCACTGTAACATGGTGCCCCTTTGTCCCAGCAATAAGAGGAATCCCAGGCTGAGGACAGACTGGCAATGTAAAGCAGGACAGCCCTGCATTGGAAGTGGAAGAAGGGAGCGCGTTCAGACATGCGCATCTGTCCGTCGGCTCCGTTTCGCACTTACCCGTCTCCCACTCGCTTTCCATCCGCTTTAACAGGACACCAGGAGAAACCGGTGTCCAGGGGCCGTCTTGCGCTTGCCTCCCGCTTCCAGGCAGTGTGAACCAGAAGAAGGCGGGAGGCAAGCAGAGGCGGCAGTGTGAACACGGCATTTTGCCAGTTTGTGCATGAACGCACATGCGCAAATTGCTGAAACAGCCCTATCACGAGCTGCGGAGGCCGGCCCACGTGGGGCCACTCCGCAGCAGTCTGAACGCTCCATATCGGCACCATTGCGCAATACACCGGCCGGTGTGAACGGCCAGCCCCGGGGAGTTTTTCCCCCGCAGCAGTTTCCTCCGCATTCATCTCGCTCCAGATTGCCAGTCTGTCCTCAGCCCAGTAGGGTACCACTGGTTGAATTACATTAGAAGTCAACATGCATCCGATTGCTTCATTAAAGTTGAAAACATCATAAACCCATGTCGTCGCTCAGTAATCGGCGAAAGCCTGTCCAAGTTTCAAGACAGTTGGCAATGAATTGGTGTGACCTTTAAGGAAGTAACCTGATGCATTTTGACTTCTAACGTAATTCATTCTGGTAGGCTTGACCTTTTCTTCTAGTGTGCAACTTATTTCTTTAAGGAAGTTTCTGAACCACTAACTTCTTTCAAACCTGATGAAGATATTCTTTGAAATGGGATTGTTAACTGGCTGCCCGTATCTTCTTGTTCTTCCTGATCTTCAGTTGTTATTTACTTGCATTTCTCCTGAGTTTATTTGTATTGTTTATAAGATGCATAGTGTCTTTATGACTTGAGTCTATAGATTTGTGTATATTATTCAACTGTTTTGTATACAAATTAATGTTTAAGTATGGATATTAACACTGAACATGAGAACTGAATATAAATAATTACATACAGTGGATGTTTTAATAGTTTATTTAAGCTTCAGAGATCTGTGCAGCTTATTTGGTAATTTTTCTAGAACTTTCAGTAGTTGACTTATGATCTGTCCATGACAAGGTACTAAGCTTTAACCTCCAGATCACCCTCTTTATCAGCACAGCAAACCAAATCCAGTGTGTGCCCTGCTAAATGTGTAAAACTAGTAATTACTTGGGACAAGCCCATGATTGTCATAGAAGCCATGAAATCCTAAACTAATCGTGACATCTTGGGCCGAGGACAGACTGGCAATCTGAAGCGGGGCAGGCACGCTTCGCAAACGGAGGAAAGGAGCCCGTTCAGACATGCGCATCTGCCCATCGGCTCCGTTGCGTACTTACCCATCTCCCAGCCGCTTTCCTTCCGCTTTACCCGGACACCGGTTTTTCCCGGTGTTCAGGGGCCTTCCTCCGCATGCCTCCCGCTTCCAAACAGTGTGAACTGGAAGAAGCGGGAGGCATCCGGAGGAAGTGTGAACGCACGGCAAAAAGTTTTGCGCATATGCGAAAAACATCAAAGGAAAACAAAAAAAAAGTGCAGCAGCACGCGCGAGCCCCGCGCGCTGGCTATGCGGCAGTCTGAACTCTCCGTGGCAGTCTGAATGCTCCATATCGCCGCTGATCCGCATTGCTCTGGCCAGTGTGAACGGCCAGCTCCGTGAGTTTTTTCCCCCGCTCCAGATCCCTCCGCTTTGCCTCCGCTTCAGATTGCCAGTCTGTCTTCGGCCTTGGTCTTGGCATGGATGTTGAACCATCCAGGACTACCAGTTTTAAGTCTCCAAATAAATGCACACACATTCTGCATGCACATGTATACATCAGTTTGTAACAAGGAGCCAATGCATGTTCACTTTACAAATGAACCGGGAGACCAGTACCTGAATAAATGTTTGGGTTTTTATCATACGTTCAGTTGTACATGCATAAAAAATAACATGAGAATTGCTCAATGGACATGCAAAGAACAATTAAGTGTACACTGTACACAGAATGTGTTTTCACTGTAACTTGTAAAAAGGGCTTCTGCATACAGCGTACAGTTGACTATTCTTTATACATACATAGATTAATTATTACGTTACATGCAAACACATGCACTTGAATGTGTGATTACAACCCCATATTTATCCAAGTACTGGTTGCTGGTTTTATTTGCAAAGTGAATGTAAGCGCTGTTACAAACAGGTGTCCACACATACATGCAAGTTGTATGTGTATGCACCATAATATTTGCACAGGGCTAGTGTCCAACGTACTGTTAGCAGCTCCTGGATAAGCAAAAAGCTGTGCATATTAAAAAGTGCATGTAAGGAATCAGCTAGATTGGACTGTATGCCTCCACATTAATTTCTGAATATGATGCATGAAGGTTTCTTCTCCACTGAAGTGATTATAGAAGGCTGTGTTATGCAGTAATGTTCAATTGGGGGTTTGGAATGGAGCTGCTGTATTCAAAGGATTTGATCTGGAAAATTGCAAATGTAGCTGAAATCTTTTCCCCTGCCCATAATCAGTAAACAGATGGAATAGGTACTGAAGAATGGAGATGTTAAGACTTGGTTTGGCTGCCCTTTGCTGCTACTCAGAATAGAGTTCCCAACTCCAGGTTGGGAAATTCCTGGAGATTTCGGGTTAGAGCCTGAGGAGGGCAGAGTTTGGGGAAGGAAGGGAGCTCAAATGTCCACTCTTCAAACCTGTCATTTTCTACAGGGGAACCAATCCCTGTAGTTTGAAGATCAGTTGTAATTTTGGGAGATCTCCAGGCCTCACCTGGAAGGCTGCTACCCTAACTCAATAGCAAATCACCTTGCGCTTTAGTCATTCATTTACTCAGTTATGAACTCAGGTATGCACTAGAATCCTGAAATTTGGTACATGCATACTCCCAGACACCATGAATATTAAAAGGTCTGAATAGGAGTTACTTTACAAATAGTTTTTCAAACCATGGATTCTAATTATATCTATGTATGGTCAAGTTACTTCTGCCCAACAAGAATGCTAAAATTTGGCACATATCCAAGCCAAGACAATCCCATTATTTTTTAAAAAAATGAAAAAATGCATTTGTATAAACATGGCAGTGGGAAGGAAGTCTACCTCAAATTTAGTAAGCTCCCTCTTCTGAAATCAAATTACACATTACATTTTCATCAGGGATGTCCCAGGTCCATTTGAGAGACGTATTCTGCAGCTTTCTGCTTCCCAGATACATGTGGGTTTGATTCAGATTGGGATTGTGGTATGTGAGGAATCTTCAGATCTTCTCCCACATCATCTTCAGAACCTGAAATGGCAGTAGGGAGACACTTTTTGTCCACATGTTTCTCAAACAGGAAAAATAGCGGCTCCCCAAAGTCATTCCTACTCCAGAATTTGAAAGTGGATTGAAAGTGCATTATTTAATGTATGTAAAAGTTCCAATGTTGTTGAAGTAAGGTCTAAGCCCTAGAGTTGCCAAACCCCTGGTAGAGATTGGAGATGTCTCAGAATTACAGCTGATTTCCTGACTACAGTTCCCCTGGAGAAAATAGCTGCTTTTCAGAGTGGACTGTATGGCCTTATAGTCTGCTGAGGTCTCTCTGCTCCCAAAATTCCACACTCCTCAGAAGAAGGGGCTATTGAGTTGCAACTGACTCATGGTGACCCCATGCACAGGGTGTTCTAGGCAAGAGGTGAGCAGAGGCGGTTTGCCATTGTCTTTCTTTGCATGGCAATACAGTCTTTCTTGGTTATCTTCCATCCAAGTACTGACTATGGCTGACCCGACTTGGGACAGAATGTTACCGCCAATGTCCTATATATAGGACATTTTAGAAGGGCTGCATCCAGCTATTAATCCATTTCATTTTTCACATTAAAAATGGAAATGTCAGAAAAGATTTCTTCAAATGAATATTAACTATGAGAATTTCCCTTTTATGAATCTACCTGTAATCACAGTTCCTTCTGTTAGCTGTTCCTTCAATGGTATTTTTATTCTTCACATTATATTGTTATTCACTGCTTGGTTTAATTACATGAGTCTTCACTTACTGAATGATGTCATGGGACCATATAGCTAATCCGATTTGGCTATGTGAGGCAAATGTAGCCATTGAAAGTGAGGGCACTTTCTGTACAAGTCACATGGGCAATGTTAGCTGATTAGGGTTCATATAACAAATTGGATGACATCACAATTATGTCGCCAATTGGTTTTACGCAATGCTGAGGGCAAGCAAGACAAATCCAGGAAGCATTCCAATTCAGACTCCATTGCTGAACGCTTTTGACTTCTTTCAAAACAAACATTGCTGGAATGGGGCAGTTCTCGACACTGCTGAAAATGTTTACAAAAATGTTATCTTTATAGTACTCCACTTTCAACACAGCTTTAAAGTTTACTTCATAATGGAGGCTAGTGTTCCAGTCCAGAAGAACCCAAGCCATTCCAAGGATGGAATGTTTCTCTGTGAGAGTACCGTTTTCACTTTGTATGCTTCAATTGGGGGGAAACAATTTAAGTATGGATGTTTTCAAAATGAGAATGCAGAAAATCTTATAATCTCTTTCTCTGTGTGTGTATATATGTAGGTGTGTAAAAGAGAAATAGAGAGACTGAATAATGTAATGCTCACTGTTTAATTTTTGAACATACTTCATATTTCCTAATAATATTTTTAAAATTTTGTTTCATTTTGAAGTGACACCAGAAACTCATAAGCCAAAAGGTTGGTAACACAGTATGTATTCTAGCCCAAAATAAAATACATTGGACCCAATGACTCCCTTCACCTAAGTCAGGGGTGGGCAAACTTGCTCAGCGTAAGAGCCACCTAGAACAGGGGTGGCCAAACTTGCTTAACGTAAGAGCCGCATAGAATAAACATCAGATGTTTGAGAGCCACAAGACAGGAACAAATATTACCTGCTTTTATTGGAAAATAAGCAAATTTGCTTTTTATTAACATTAATAAATGAGACGGCCAAAAATAATAACAAAAGGGGTAAAAGCAGATATTGATAATGATATTAATTTGTCCAATGGTATTTGTTTGCTAGTGATATTTAGCTTCCCCAGCCGCCCTGCCGGGAGCCACATAATATATGTGAAAAACCGCATGTGGCTCCCGAGCCACAGTTTGCCTACCCCTGACCTAAGTCTTTTTCTTTTGGAAAAGTTTATTCTTGTCTTACTGTATCAGAGGAAGAATAACTCCAGCGGGGGAACTTTTCCTCCCACAACAAAAGCAAAGGAGTAACTGGATAAAGCCCCATATTGTAATTTCCCCACAAATGTATTAACTATTTTTTGCTCTATGCTAGACAAAAAATAAATAGCAGTAATGGTGCCAGTATAAAATGCTGACAGAACTCAATGTCAGTTGGCTGACAAACAGTGATTTCACTAACCAGCCTCCTCCCTTCTTTGCAGTTTTTCAGTATTTTTGAAATAGTTGTTGCTTTATATGAATGTATATTTAATTAAATACATGTATATGCATCACTTTAAAAATTAAAAAGACAGCCATGCTGAAACATGGGAAAGGACAGATTACTGAGTCAGTATTCAGGCTGATGACCACCATGTCTGTCTGTCAAAATAGTTAGAATGATGTGGGGGAAAGCTGGGTCTGAGAAGCAAAATCTGTAGCAAGTCCTCATTAACTGAGCTCAGAGCCATGAAAGCACAGGGATGTCTCTTCTTCAACTGAGTATTAAGTGGGAACAGGGGAATGATGACATAACATCACTTCCAACAAAAGCTTCAATGTGATGTCACCACCAAACTCTATGGTTTTCCCGTATTGTGGAATCTTAGCCACACTGACATAGTGATGTCACTTCCAAATTTTCCCTAGAAGTAACATCACACTGTTGGCATGATGACACCCTGCTGAGTGGTGGCAAAGGCAGCAAGGGGACCTCGGGAGGTTTCCTATTACTGCAAGAAATTTGGTCCATCTATCTGAGATATAATGATCCTTACTTGCATGGGCACTCATAAATGTGACAGAGAAAACTGCACATGTAGGGCTATTGGTTTCTTTCAGCTACTGGTCCAAGTCCAAAAACTGCACTCAATATGTACAAGTTTCTGTGCATAGATCTGATGCAGTTCAAGAGTAAGAGCCATCTGCATACAGAGAGGGAGAGAAAGCCAAACCTTCACATCAAATAATAACTGGCTTGTATGAGAATGCTTCTCTCTGTTGCGTCCCTTTCCATCGGGAATGAAGAGCAGGGCAAGGATTGACTCCATCTGGGGACTCCTTTCTGTCTGTACTCACTTCCACTCAGTTCATCAGCATTTGCTCTGACAGTGCTGAAGATCTCTGAGACAGGACAGAGGAGAAGAAGGTTTTAAAAATGCAGCATCCTGTTGCTGCACTTGAGATCCCTTTGGAGCAGTTGTACATAAAGCACAATAATTAAACTCAGTTTCCACAGAACATCTTGTTTTAATTTGCAGTGAAACAAGAAACTCATCAATCAAAAGGTCTCTGTCTACATATCCGTTTATCAAGTGCGCCCCCCATCTGCGGATATCTAAATCCGCACATCAGGGCAACATTTACCCCAAACAGATTTTTCTACAGACTTGAGGGAACCCCTAGTTTGGAGAAAAATCTAAGGAGTTAAAAAAAAATATTGGGGAGTTAAATCCCCCCCCCCCATTAAATAAAGCATTGCCTGCACATGTGCAGACAATGCGCTTACCATTGAGGGGCTTGGCAGCGGCTGCTGCCGCTACAACAATAGACCCCAGGAGCCCAGCAATAGTGGCTGCTGTTGAAATGGAGCCTGGCTGCTGGGCTCACAGATAGGGAAAAAGGAGGGGGAGAGACAGAGAAAGAAGGGAGATTGTCTGAGGGAGGTGGGAAAGAAAAAGAAAGAACAATGAAGTGTATGTCATGTTTGAAGAGTAATTAACACAGCAATGGTGCACAACCTGAGTAGAGTGTAGATAAAAGTTTATTTAGGAACTAATACGCTTGATAGTAAGGAGGACAGGCAGAGATAGTGTCCTAACTATATCTCTAGCTGAAAGACAGGGTAAGAATAGGTGTGGAACTTCTGAGTAGAAGCAGGAAATTGCCCTAAGGGTTGTAATCTGGAGTCAGACAAGGAATGGCCCTTAACAGAAGAAGAAGAAGAAGAGATTGGATTTATACCCCGCCCTCCACTCCCCAAGGGAGTCTCAGAGCGGCTTACAAACTCCTTTCCCCTCCCCTCCCCACAACAGACACCCTGTGAGGTAGGTGGGGCTGAGAGAGCTCTTGTCCTTGAGGGAACAGCTGGTACAGAGCTATGGCTTGCCCAAGGTCATCCAGCCAGGTGCAAGTGGAGGAGTGGGGAATCAAACCCGGTTCTCCCAGATTAGAGTCCGCGCACTTAACCACTACACCAAACTGGCTCTCTCTGACCTCTCTGTCCTATCTAATTGTCTTCTTGCCACCACCTTCAGAGTCTTCTCTTCTTCTTTGTACACCGGACATTGTTTTTTCCAACATGCCATACATAGATTGTACCTGCATTTACTGAAACTTTTGTACAGGGATACAGAGAGAACTCAAGCAAAAGCTTTCCCCAGCCCTGCTATCTAAACTCCTTTTATAAATAGGAAATGCCAAAGATCTTTTGCACACAAAAGAATAGTCTACTGCTGAGCCATAGTCCCAGCCTCTAAAGTGGCTCTGTGGGATCCAAGACCTAATGTTTTTCTTATTTTTTTATTTTTTAAAAAGTAATCACAGAAGTTCACAGACTGAAAGGTTAGTAATCTTACATAAAATGAAAATGGGTTGAATAAGAGCTCCTGTGTATGGACACAGTTCATGATAATGGATCTTTCCTGTCTTTCCTTTCTCTCAGCACCCACTTCTGCCCCCCCCAAGAGCTATAGAAAGGGGAAACAGGCAAAATCACCCCTCTTGCACTTCTTGTTGTGCCCCATTCGTGGAGGTTGCTCTTCTTATCCAAGAGTGAGGGGTGGTGATTTCTTTCTATTTGAGGCAGTTTGGTATAGTGCTTAGAGTCTGAGATCTGGGAAATCTGGAAGAGCCAGGTTCTAATCCCTGCTCTGCCACAGAAGCTTGCTGGGTGACCTTGGGCCAGTCACAGACTCTCAGCCTAACCAGGGAAGAGAGAAGAGTGAGCCACTTTAGGTCCTCACTGGGAAGAAAAGTGGGTATAAATTGTTGGAATATAAAAGGTCTAGACATGGGGTGTCAAACTCATTTGTTGTGAGGGCCGGATCTGACATAAATGAGACCTTGTTGGGCCGGATCATGTGTGTCATAAAATGTAATGCCAGGTAGCAGTGATATAAACTTTATAAAGGACACAAACACAAAGATTTTTTTTACTTAAAATAAAAACATGCTTAAAACATTAGCACTCTTGCAATATTTTGTTTATTTAACAGTATCTGATAACTGACCTCTTGCTCTGAATTATTGCATCAAAATGTCTGTGCTGTTGCAGTCTTGAGTATGCTGTTCAAATGCGCATCTGTAAGCTGCAAACCTACTTTTGATTTATGGGCATTCACCACAGAAATCTCATGCTCAGAGTTCTGGGTCTAGGACCCAGGAGAAAACATGATATGGCTGAGCGATTGAGAGGGTCTGGTGAAGTAAGCTATGATGCAGCAGCAGCAACAGAACAGGAAGCAGGAGATAGCCAGTTCCAGTGTGGGCTTGATAGAAGCCCTCCAGGGGCCTGATCCGGCCCCTGGGCTGCGTGTTTGACACCCCTGGTCTAGACTATAATGCACCTACTTGAAGAAGAACAGCCTATAGGAGACAGCTGAAGTACTGCTGGTTAGCATAGCTCAGTTAAGGACTTCCCAGAATTTCAAATTATGTCCTTCCAACTCTGCCAACATAAATAAAGTAAATAAAAATAACTAAAACAAATAAATATTAACACTTGTTGTTGCTTGTTTACGTCGTTACCAGGAGTGTAAGAACATATATATGTATTTAAAGAACGGTTAAAGTTGAAAATGTTATATGCTTCAGATGTGGTGGGAAACCATCAATATAAGATCACAACAAGACTATACAATAGAACAAAAAAAATGGATATAATAATGAAAAAGGGTTTGTATAAGAAAAATATGTTAGAATGTTTGAAAAAATAATAAAATTTCTTAACAACAAAACAAAACACTTGTTGTTGCTGTCTCCCATGCTGCATGTTTCTGTTTCATGCACAGCAAAATTATATTTGCTTCATCCTGATGGGGAATGGATGCCATTAGGTCACAATAAATGAATATATAGATATGTCATCTCTACACACAAAGATAATGTGTTAGATCCAGCAGCGTTCAATTAAAAAAAAATCTATTTCACATAGTTCTGCTTATGAAAGTAATTACACAAGATCTTCTGCAACATCTCCCGCTCCCACCTTAATTTGCACACAGTGACAAGCACATGCAAGATCATGTGTAATATCTCCCACTGACCCACAAACTCATCCTTCAGCTGTTTCCACTTGGAACACATTTGGGGGATTATCCTGTGATGCCGCGACCTATCATTATGTCCTTAAGGCCAAATCTACATCTGACTTTTTCGCTGGAATCATTCTAGTTTTTTTTTTAAAAAGTCTATACCTGTTTTTAGTTTCAAACCATACTTATTCTAGTTTTTAAAAAGTGTTTACATTCATTAATTGCCCTCCTGTGGTCAAGCTAGCATTTTACTGCTTTAAACAGATCCTGTTGCTTTGTACTCTTCAGACCAGGGAGTGAAATTTGAAACCAGCATGAAATGAGTGCAGGAAAAGACAGCTGTCAAACTGCTTCAGAGGGAAAGTGTAAATTGGGCCTTTCTTGCCCAGTACACAGTAGAACTCTGTGAGGAGCTATTTGTCAACAGAGAAACTCCAGGGTTTAATGTAATAGTTTCAAGAAGAGTAACCATCTCCTCCCTCTTCCATAGCGTACCTCAGGAAGCCATTTTCAGAATGAAGAAGCTGCTAGGTTCACTTCCCGTTAACCTGGTATTCCTTCTACATATCTGGTGCAAGTAGAAGTATGTGTGGGGATAGAATAAGTATGACTTAGTGCAAACATTTACTGCAGCCTTTTATGTTTCGGCTTGCACAAGAGCTCTAGTAGCGCAAGTGGAAATTTTGCACTGGATCCAAGCCATTGTTTTCTGTTTCTAATGAAAACTTGAATGAATTGACAGGAATTCTGATGAGTAGGAACGTGACAGGTCCAGGGTGGAGGCAGGAGGCCCCTTGCTTTGTGGAGACACCTGAATGTCCCAGTCTATGCCCATAAGGAGTCAACCTGTCCACTCTAGATAAACAGTTTCAGTTGGCTGTGTGGTGTCTTCTCCTATAGAGATTTTTGTTTAAATATTTTGTTTTACAGTAGAAATTCATAAATCAAGCGGTAGGTAAAGTAATTGTATCTGCATTTAAAGGAAGCATTTGATGTCTCCTTCCTTGACTATAACAGTTGTGCCAGCATGTAAATATATGACGAGCCTCCCCTCCCCCCTGTAAATATATAGGAACTCTTTCAGGAACCTATATATAAAGGTATTACCATTTTTCCCTGACTTCCTTGGACCTCTTGCTAATGGATTTTCCTTTCCTTTCCTTTTTTCCCCTTCCCTTCCCTTCCCTTCCCTTCTCTTCCCTTCCCTTCCCTTCCCTTTCCTTTCCTTGTGAGGAGACTGACTTTATCCAAGCCATGTAAACATATATACAGTAGTAAACAAACATCCAGTCCAAGACTTAATGGAAAGTCAGGAAGCTTTTTCATCTATTTTAAATGCTTTTAAAAGTTTGAAATGTTTTAATATTTTACTGTTGACCACCTTTGGGACTCTGAATTGGGTAAAAAGGTGGCATAAAAATGTTTTATATAAATAAATCCCATGCAGGATCTCCATGAACACTTCTGTGTATGCATAAATGGGTTCCCTCTTCCGAATGACTGAGTACAGCCTGCATTGAGAGACCCTGTGCGATCATTAGGCTGTTGTCATTAAGCAGATTTCCCTGCAAGTTTCATGTGAAGCCAGTGGGACTTCCAAGTAAATAGACTGAGCAATAGCAGCATATTCTTTCTGTCAAGTGCCCCACTGTTTGGAAGATTGATTAATTCTAGTTTTGTTTCTAGAATGCGGGAAGCTGGTTTTGCAGAGGGCAAAAGGAAGCACCCTCCTTAGTCTTTCAAATAATACTGTTTTAAAACCTCATAAATAGAGTAGGAACAATGGTATGTAGAGACTTCTTTGTGGTGCCCCTGCTCTCAGATGTACACATTTATGGACAGCATGAATTGACTGGATGCTTTCAGCCAACTGTTAAGCATGGTATAAACACTTTCACAAGCACAACAAATAATTCAACATTGCATATAGTGGAACCACTGATTTAGGGGCACATCTCCAAGCAACCACGATTAAATTGCACCTTGGAAATTTCTTTTTGAGTCATTGTTCGTATTAATGCCACTCTGCACTTCACTTCCTTCCTCTAATGAGTTGCGTGTTAAGCTTAATTAGCAAGCAGCTTTCTGTTTTAATTGAAATTTTGTTGCCTTTCTTTTTTTTAACAAACTGGGCTTTTGTGTTCTTTGTTTATTTTAAGCACATGCCTGTATTCCTGCTTTGTGAAATGAACCCATGTTTTTAAATTTTGAGAGATACATTTATAATGGGGAAAGACATTTTGTACTTCAAAGTGTTCTGTTAACACTCAGGGGGGCTTTGTAGGAGAAACTAGTCTTAAAATGACCTTGACATCCTGTGCCCTCTTTCTGTCTCTGTTATCCTGCGAATTTTACAGTTCTATATAAGTGAACGATTGTCATGAACAAAATCACACAGAAAAATATTCTACACATTATGTTGCTGTCTGTGTTTTATTATTTCTGCAGGCTCTGCTCTGTGTATTTATCATTTATCATTTCATTTACAATTCTGATTTTGCAGAAGCTGAACGAGCTAAACAAGAACCTACTACGCATCTGACTAAAAAAGGTAAAAAATGTTTTCAACTCTTTTTCACCAAAAAATTTAAAATCCAATCTTTCTTCAATTATTTACTTTCTTCCCTTCCACTCTTTGTTTCTTTTGCCATGAAGACAGAGTTGCAGGATGAGTTTTGTGGATTTTGTACTCCTTACTTTTCAGCTTTGCCTAGAAATGTCCCAGACCAGGCACTTTCTGTGCATGGAAAAAAACTTAGTGACTGTGGATTTTATTCACTGCATTTGATGAAGTGGGCTCAAACACTCAAAAACTTTTGGTGCTATAACAGTATAACCTAACATAGGCTGAGGACAGACTGACAGTGTGGCCCGCTCTGCCTCTGCTTTAAAAGCGGAGGCAGAGCAGCAGTCCAGACTGCCACATCTGCCCGGAGGAGGCGGCCCAGACGCAACGCATCCGGCGCCGCACTCCTCCCACAGCAGCCGGGCACCACTTAAAAGTGGTGTCCCGGCTGCTGCAGCACGTGTTCCACCTGCTTCTGGCGGGTGTGAATGCGCGCCGGACCGGGGGAGCCACGCAGCATTCAGACGCCACCGCTGGAAGCCGCCTGCAGTCTGGACGCTGCAGGCGGCTTCCTTGCGGTGGCGTGCAAACGCCGCACGGCGGGGGCAATTCCGCCCGCCTTGTTCTGCCGCGCCGTGGAGGCACGGCAGAATACCAGTATGTCTTCGGCCATAGATATACACCCTTCTAAACCCATTGAAACCAGTGGTTTTAGAAGGTGTAACTCTGCTTAGGACTGTACTAGTAATATGTTAGTCTTATAATGCTGTAAGTTCTTTGTTTTTGTTACAACTGACTTACATAGCTATCCCCCTGCAATGCACAGAAAATTCTGTCTCAGGGAAGGAGGCAGCGTGGGATAATATAGAGGTTACACAGTATGAAATTTGTGTTAGAGAAATCCAGGTTCATGTCCCTGACAAACTGTGAAACTTGAATCTGCCACTGTTTGTCAGCCAAAAATTACCTCAAACAGGTTATGAGGAGAAAATGGGATAGCCCCATATATGTTGCTCTGAGCTCCTGGGAGAAAGGCTGAAAGATAAATGGGAGGCATTATTTTAAAAATCTAAACATGAACTGCTATAAAATGATAATACATGGTGTTCAATTGATTTCCCCCCCCAAGTGCTCAAATTTTGCATATATTTATCAATAATTATTATAATACTGTATTTGCAAACATGTTGTGATGGACTGCACATTTTAAGAAGCTTAGACGTGCTGTACAAACAGATAAAGGACTGTGAAGGCTTAATTCTCCACAGAGCCAAAGTGACAGGCTGCTCCAAGCAATCTGATTGGTTAGCATCAGCTGAGCAGAGAAAACTTCTGAACTGGATGCTGAGGAGAAGTCAGTCTGATTTCAGCTTTAGCTGAGAAGAGCTGAGTACTGACAGTTTTTGAATTCAGCCCTGACTGAGAGCGGTTTAACACAGACAGGAGAACTGGGGGAAAGTTGGCAAGAAAGTTTGAGAAGTAGGCAAAGGTTCCCATTTTGGGCCACAGAAAGGGGATAGATCTAGTGAAAGGAGAATTTTCCTACCCAGTCAAACAGGGAGTTATCTCTGAAGAGTGAAGAGATCCCTGGTCTGGTGTGGTTAGAAACTCAAGACGAGTACTAGTGTTTCAAGAGAAGGGGGTTGAGTACTAGAAAGAGTGTACCAGCCTTCTGGAAACCAAAAAGAGTTAGAGAATACTTAAAGAAAGTGTACTAGAGCGTTTGGGGGAAACAGTAGAACAAAAGCCTCTCAACATAAAGATTTGACTCACTGTGAAAAGCTTAAGAAACTCTTATCAGCTAAAAACATAACTAAAATCCTTACATGTACTGGTTTTACCTCAGAAATTTCAGCCCCTGATTTCACCTGACCTTTCCCCTCTACGTAGAATAAAATATTTTGTTAATTTGGGGATATTTTTAAAAAAATCTTGAGTGCCATTAAAGTTAAAGGGGGCGCTCAATCCTTCCCTCAGTTTCCTTGGCTGAGCCTACAGCCAAAATATCATACTGTGACAGGTTGGGACAGCCAGAGTTCTTCAGCAAAGAAGAAAACACATTACTTGGTCAGCTCAGTCAGTAAAGGGAAAGAAAAACGGAGGGGAAATCTTTGCCTCTGGGGAGGGAAGTGGATGGGGCCATCATACATGCAATTATACAACTACACAACTAATTTTACCAGTGATTTAGAATCCACCTTGCTACATGGATCACTAGGATCCAGATGTTACCAGGGCTGTATGGTATGGAAGAATAGCAACCACACTACTCCAGTTCCTCTAAGAAAAACAAAGGTTTTCTGCAGTATCATGTCTGCAACAAGTTTTAGGTCAGTGAATATTGAGCACACGCTAGACAGCCTATACCCCATAAATCTACTCAGTGGTGTATCAAGGGTGGGGCGAGGGGGTCACTCTAGGTTTAGACTGAGAAAGGCCCTTTAAGGAGGGTCCTTGATGTCAAGGTCATGCTGCATCTAGCCAAACACCTTTCCTTTTATTTTTAAGCTGCAGCCACTGGGGTACAGGGAAGTGTGAGCATAGCAAAAAACATTCTGGGATTGGCTAGACTTCCCTTTCTCAAAGACTGAAGCAAACTTCCTTAACAGATCATACAACAAATCTAGCACACTGATAGCTGCTCCAGTAATTGCCAGCCTGCAGGTAATTTTCTCTAATTATCTAGCCTTTCTCACTTCCTTTCCATGCACCCAGCTCACCCAGATCTCACAAAGCAGTGTTTAGGGTGCTACAGAAAGATATAACAACCTTTCCCTCCCTTAATTCCTCTCCCTCTTTTCCACACATTTCTCATTCACTTCTGTCTCTCCCTTCACCTAATTTTTCCATGTCCACCCCCCTTTAATGTGACTGGCCCAAGGTCACCCAGTAAGCTTCCATGGCATAAGTGGGGATTCAAACCTGGATTTCCCAGATCCTAGCCCAACATTTTAACCACTACAGCATGCTGGCTTTTGTGATGGAATAGCATGTTGGAATTTGATTATATGAAGTTAAAATAAATATTTCACTGTCTGTGTTTCTTTTCTGAACATTGAAACAAAGTTTGGGTCCAGTGGCACTAAGACCAAACTTCGTTCTGCTGCTTCAGAACAACACAGCTACTCATTTGAATCTATTTGTCGGTATTATGAACAGAAGGCACTGGGTTTGTTGGGCACTGTACATTGCAGTGGTTCTTTTGGGCTTCCAGCCTCCCCCCCCCCCCCCCCCCCCCGCTTGGGCTGTGATTCTGTGTTCCACATCAGCTGGCATTGCCACAATGGCACTAGGTTTGCTGGGCACTGTACATTGCACTGGTTTTTTACCCACTGGAAGGTTCAGGGCTCCCAACTTCCCATCTTCTGTGTCTCCCACTGCCCAGGGCACCAGGGGGACAGTTTACTGTCTTGTGTGCCCTTGGAGGAATAGCTGCTTGCCAACTGCCTGCCTTCCCCCTGGTGCTCCTTTTAAAATAGAGTGTCCAAGACAGTGGAAGTCTATGTGGTATAGAGAACCACAGCCATCATCAAAAGTTATAAAGTATTTATTAAAAAGAAAATGTTTACAAGAATACTTTTAGCACAGCACCAGACTGAGCAAGAGATTCCAAAAGAAACTGGTAAAATGCAAATTGTCTGTTCCATTCTCTATGCATCCCTATCAGATGTTAAAATAGGACAGGCTTCTAAAGCTTAGGGAGTTAAATGTTTCTGCAGAGTTCTGTTATCTTGAAGCTTGCTGTAGCTCTCTAGGTGAGCACATGGTCCATGGATGCTGCACCCCAGGAAAAGAGACCTCCTTCCTATTGCAAGGAGTTTTTTTTTATCATATCTGTTTCTCCACCCACTGACCAGGTGATGTCAGGTCAAGAGGCATTTCGCAGAGATCTCTAGGAATCTCCTTCCTAAACCAGTAGCATTTCATTCTTCCAAAAATCTCTATGTCCGAATTCCACCCTTTCCTGCCTATTCTTTGCCCGGGGGGGGGGGGCGTGGCATTGTTAAAACACACAGGAAGGGCTTTGCTCATTTCAAACCTCCCAGGGAAAAAATGCATTTCTTCACAACATTTCTTGAAAGAAAGAAAAAAAAATCATAGTGTTGGGGGAATTAAGAGTCCAGAAGCTTTTCCTAGAAATCCCATCTCGGGGGGGGGGGGGGGGGAATAAAATGCCTTATTGAAAGAAAACCATACTGCACAAATTTTCAAGCAAGGAGCAATTTCAGTACTTATCTTACAGAAGGGAAAAGACAAACCAATACTTATAAACAAATAGGGCACTTATTTTTCATTGAGGAATTATTGTCAATTTTGGAATGCATTCTGGTTGCTCTGGCAAGACCTAACCACGGTGTTGGCAGAGGGCCCTTAGCATCTCAAACACTGGTGTTAAATACCTTCAGAATCCAGATTAGTTGTTAATCAAGGGCTGAGGACAGACTGGCAATCTGCAGTGGGAGAGCTCCGCTTGGGAAGCGGGGGAAGGGAGCCCATTCAGACATCTGCAGCTGTCCCTCAGCTCCCTTCCACACTTACACATTTTGCAGCCGGTTTCCTTTTGCTTTAGGAGGACACTGGGAGAAACTGGTGTCCAGGGGCTGTCTTCCGCATGCCTCCCGCTTTCAGGCAGTGTGAACTGGAAGAAGGTGGGATTCAAGCGGAGGTGGCTGTTTGAACATGCCATTTTGGCAATTTGTGCATGAGTGCTCATGTGCACATGTGCACATATGCACATTGCCAAAAACAGCCCTGCCACAAGGTGCGAAGGCTGGCCCACCCAGGGCCGCTCCGCAGCAGTCTGAATGCTCCATAACAGCATCCTTGCACAATACACTGGCCAGTGTGAACGGCCAGCCCTGGGGAATTCCCCCCCCCCCCCCCCCGCAGCTTTTGCTTCTGGATTCCTCCCGCTCCAGATTGCCAGTATGTCCTCAGCCAAGAAATTGGATGGTCCTGACAAAACCCAGATCCTTCCCTTTTCTGACCAGAAGATTCTGACCAGAGTCACTGTATTACTATATTTAAAACACCTTCCCTGTCAGAGCAAGAGCTTGGAGGCACAGGTCCTCATATCTAGATGTTTTGGCTTCAAGTTCTTTTGGACCAGAGTGTAGGGTGCATTTTCAGACTGAAGAGCCTCCTGCAAAGCCTAATGGGAGAGAACCGAACAGACAGGCCTAAGCCAATTCAAGCTGCTGCACAGAACTGCCCCGTCTCACTTATAATTCTGCCACACACAACATTTTACAGTATCTGTCACAAAGCTCAGTCAAATCATTATCATGGTAATGGCATCTGCTTTCAAAAAAGCAGTACCCTTTTAATTCTTTGAGACAGCTTTTGCTTGCATGAACCATCTCTGCTTGTGAATGGAAGTGTTAGAATACCCTTACCTATGTTTTGCAGCTGTACATGAAAAGAAAGAAGATAGACCATTGAAGGCAGTGGAGCAAGGTAAAAAGAAACTGAGTGAAGCTGATATTATCTGAGGAGGGTGTCAGAGAAACGAGTAACATCATGTTCAAACATTCAGACAGCCTTGAGTTTGTTACTATAATTTTATGAGTTATCTTTTCTGTTGATCATATCTGAAACAAGTTTCTGATGGAATCTTGTATATATATATATATATATGTGCCAATGTAACCATGCAGAGATACAAAGTAATCACTTCTCTAATCTTTAGTTTACTTGCTACACAATCATCATAAGCGATAAGGGAATTCTTCCATTACCACCCCAACTAGGATTTGTTTCATCTTCAATTCAGAGGTTTCACATCAGTGATCTTCCATCAAATTTAATGGAATGAAACAGAAAATATGTTCCTTCCTGTTTTCCCCATGTCTATAGAGACCACAGACAAAGGGGAAACAATTTAAGCACCACAGCTGCCGTCTCCTAGGACTAGATCATCAAGGATCTTGGGAAATATGCACCCGCGTGCTGCAACGTAAAAACAACATAACAACAGAAGAAAACTAATCTTTCATTTGCCAAAAATATTTTCAAAGCGTACACCTTTTTCGACACAAAAAAGGGAATAATTTTGGAGGGGTTTCTGTATTATATTTTTTTTCTATGCTCCAAAAGAGTGCAGTGATGCACTTTTGCAACACAGCAAGAAAAAAACTAGAAACCCATTCAAAATTAGCTGTTTATATGCCAGATTAATTAAAAATATACTCCTCAACAAACAAGGGAATAGTTTTGAAGGGGGATTTTTTATATATATCTGTTTATTTAGAACACATGGGCCGATTCCGCACTAGTTGTTGCCCCAGCTTCACTCCCCGATAAAATCCGGGGCAGAGCAACAGTTCCACACCTGTTGCTCTGGGTCTGCAGTTGGCCCGAATGTAATCATTGTTTTCCCCGGATCTTCCATTTCTGGGATTTTCAGGATTTTTTTTTGCCACGGGAGTGAAATCGGGGCATTCAGGTGGGGAACTCCGAAATCGGGGTTTCTTGCTCCACCTCTTTAACACCCCTCTGCTTGTTTCTCTCCCCTTTCCCTCCCCTTCCCCGCCCTGGTGCAAGCAGGGGTGTTTTTTTGTTCCCCGCTTTGTTGCATTATAACAACACGACATGACATTGATCCACCGTTGACTGGCATTTAAATGCCTTTTTTAAAAATGTACTTTTGTTGTTGATGTCTGCACATTTCTGTGTTGCATCTTTTGTTGCACAAAAGTCGTGCCTGAGTCATGCCACTATAAAAATATGTATTGATGGCTTTGAGGCACAGTGTGAGCTGTCCCCCTCCCCTGGTTGCATCACAACAACATGACACAACATTGATCCATCATTGTGTGGTTAACATTTTTTGCGGGGCCAATGTATTGTGGGTGGCGTGGTGGTGTGGACACAAGTTTTGCAGGGGTTACAGGTGTTGTGTTACATGTTCCCCATCCATTTCCCATCCCCTCCCTTTCCCCTCCAACTCTGGCGCAAGCTTTTTTTTTCTTACACGGATGATTTTCGCAGGCTTGGAAGCTCAGATGGCCAATCACGGCTTTGTTGTATCACGATGTCATAACGCAACTCCACCTACACTAAAAAAAGGGGGGAGATGGGCAGGGGCTCAAGATTCAGGGCAAGGACAGCTGCGGAAATAAAGAACCAGCATCATCCCGGGTCAGATTCACATACTGCAGAAACGTGCACACTGATTCGGACCAATTAAACCCGGGAGGAAAGGGAAGCAAAGCCCTTGTGCGGAATCGGCCATGCCTATGCTTTTCTTGGGATCCCTCGGTCTCAGGTTTGAAGAAGTACACACCAATGTGACATTATCGGGGGGGGGGGCGGGAATCCCTAGCATTCATGATCTACACAGGAACTGAGGATTTGTTGTTGTCATATCACAGAGGACTTATGATGACCCCACAGGATTTTCAAGGCAAGGTTTGCCATTGCCTGCCTCTTCATAGTGACCCTGGTATTTCTTCATGGTCTCTTACCCAAACATTAACCAGGGCTGATCCTGCTTAGATTCCAAGATCTGACAAGATCAGGATAGCCTGGGCCATTGAGGTCAGGGCTGGGGGCGGGAATAGGAGGAAAAAACCCCAACAGCTCAAATACTTCATGGATTGCCTACAGCTTTTGTAAAGAATGGATTTCAGTCTAAAGATCAATCTGATGGGAAAGGAGCAATATTTCACTGGAAAATCTGCTTTCATAGGATTTTGTGAACATTGCTAGTAATCATTTCTGGGACAATTTTAATGTTCTGATTTGTGGCCTGAATGCTTTTAATCATGAGACTCTAGCTGTTGCATGTTTGCCACCATTTATTTATTATGAAGAAAAGTTCTTCGCTTGCTATCGATTTAGTTGTCCAAGGTAGTCTAAAAAGTTAAAAGCAACAACAACAAAATAACCATGAAACAATGTATCCGAACAACCTGTCCTCTCTACTCATTATAATATCAATATCAGAAGCCTAAGGAACACGGGCAATTTTTTTTAAAAAAAGTTTTGACCTGGTGCCAAAATAATGGGGATAATAGTAACAATAATGATCCAGTGGCATTAATAATCAAAACACTGTTGTCATAATCTGTAGCATTAGACCTCATTGTAAGAAAAACAGTGATAGCTGTGAAAGTCGACTCAGTGATTCAGCCAGCAACTTTACTGTATCTTCAAACGAGCCCAAATTCTTGTTAATAATTAACCCAAATTACAGGGTTGTTTCAAGTATGGAAAAGTGATCAGTTTATATACTGAGAGGCCATAACCTGGCATAGTTACTTAATTCTCTATCACAGTGAGGAAAATGTTTTTAAAGTTAACATTTTCCATGATGGGACATGCAAGTCTTACCGGGGTGTTCATTCACGTTTCACAACAGAAATTTCACTGTGAGAAGTTTCCAAACAGGGACCCTTCCATTTCAGAAGTCTTGCCCTGACCTGGATGACCTGGGCTAGCCTGATCTCATCAGATCTCAGAATCTAAGAAGACAGTTAGTACTTGGATGGGAGTGTCAGGGGGTGCGAGTGTTGAGCTGGCGTGTTAGCACCAGAGCAGAGATTCACAGCAACGTGCACAGTAAAGTGCTGAGCTTACGTCCCACAGAGTCCAATGTCCACACAGCCAAGTAGGGAAGGAATATATACAGGGTTTATTTACAAAAGCCTGTTGTTAAATGCAGGTATACGCAGTTCAGCAGAATCGCTATACAAACTGACAAAGCGCTTCGCCCACACTGGAATACATAGGAGAGAAAGATACACTGTACAATAATCACATATATACTTTGACCAGCCAATCAGCACTGACTGCTGAGTCACTCTGACTGCTATACAATTGTGCCAGTCAGAACCTGTTTGCTCCAGCTAGAACTGCTGGCTATGGAGCTCTTAGCTGTCACCTAGCTGTCACTTAGATCAGCACCATCTGGAATCTGGAACTCATATCTTCAAGCCCTGTCAGGGAGACCAGCAAGGAAGTCCAGGGTTGCTATGCAGAGGGAGGCAATGGCAAACCACCTCTGAAGACTTTTGCTGTGAAAACCCCATGAGAGGTTGCCACAAATCTGCTACGACTTGACAGCACTTTACACATACACAGACCTTGGTCTTCTGTTCATAACATATATTTGTCATATACAACCTCAGTCATTTCAGTGAGACAAGCTGATGTTGCATGCTGGTAATGTTTGTCAGGATTATTTTCCTGTTTCATAGAGTACCACTACATCCACCGATTGGCCAAGAAATACTTATTGAACTTTGCTGTGTGTTGTGGACTAAAGAATTATTATGCATCATTATTTTGCAGTTCCTATTATCTGAATATCTAAATAAATGCTTCTTAGCCTTTTATTTCAACCTATGATATCCCTTCACATGGCATACTGTTTCCTGAAGAAATCATTTATAAGATGAACTGATGTATTTTGATGAATTAATGTCTTTTTCAGAAAAACCAAAACCTAAAGAAGCAAGTAAGCCCGTATTACATTATCTATAAATATTGTATGTATAGTATACAGTAACTTAACACTTTTATAATATTTGTCCACATTTCTTACTTTAAGATGTGGTGAGATCAATACACACAACCCCCCCACACACACACCTCACCCCTGTGTTAGGCCAAAATATTATTTAAAAAAAAATTTAAATTTTTTTTTTAAAAAAAATTACCTTGTTATTTCAATGATATATAGTATGCTGCAACCCAAAAGTTACAAAATCAAGAAATGCTGCCAAAATTTGAAAGCACATGATTACCAACCATTTCAGCTTTCAAGAAAAGTGTAAGAACAACAAACCAATATAGCAGCTACCACAACAAACAATAAACCCATCATACAACAAACCTATTTTGCCACATCAGAACATAAGTACACATCAGTACTCTTCAACAACACTCCAAAATAAACTGGAAAGCATAACAGGAAAAAAAAAACATGTAGGTAATCTTCTCAACAAATTCAAACACAACCCATGGATTAAAACCCCTCAAAGAACAACATATAAAGTATGGTAGATTGTGTTCACACTGTAATTTATAAGGCATAGTACTTCTGCTTTGTAATATTTCGATGAAAGCTTCAGTGTATTAATTGTCTCATATATTTTCTATTGTATCTCTATCATCTGTCTATCTACTATCTATCTATCTTCATCATCATCATCATCATCATCTCTGCCACAATTACCCCTCCATTTCTCAGCCACATTTATACTGCATATATGTCACACTATCGCAAACATTACATTACTTCTGAAGATTACATTAGCCTCTGAAAGGCTGATTCCGCACCAGTGGTTGCCCCAGCATTGTCCCTCAATAAAATCTGTGGCAGAGCAACAATTCCCCACTTGTTGCCCCGGGTCAGCAGTTGGCCCGAATCTAATCCTCATTCCCCCCCCGGATCTTCCATTTCAGGGATTTTCAGGTTTTTTTTTTTGCCACAGGGTTGAAGTCGGGGCATTCTAGTGGGGAACTCGCAAATCCGGGTTTCTAGCTTCACCCCTTTAACACCCCTCTGCTTCTTTCCCTTCCCTTTCCCGCCTCTCCTCTCCCTTTCCCCTCCCTTTCTTGCCCTGGCACAAGCAGGTTCTTTTGTCCCCCCCCATCGTTGCGTTACAACACCGTGACACAACACTGATCCATCACTGACCAACATTTAAATGTGACATGTTAGGGGAGAAGGAGAGGCAGGTGAAGCATCCAGTTTTGAGCTACACACACACATGTACACACTGTTTAAAGGGGGGGAGTCTAATTTTGTATTTATTCCCCCCCCCCCCGCCCTTCCAGGGATGGAAAGATGGGAAGATGGGAAGCTGTCTTTGTGCTAACTCGGAGATTTGGGGGGGGGGGGGGAGAGAATTGGTGTTGGGTATTGGTGGCAGATGCCCAGGAGGGAGGGGGGAGGGCACGATTTGGCATTGTTTTGCTGCCTTTCCTTGCCTGCCTGCCTAGAGAGGATTTTTTTTTCAAGCCCAGGATCTCTGAACTCAGAAAACAAACAAAATCCATCGGGCGATGGTTTTTTTCTCCCAGTCCATTGTGTTACAATGCAAAGCAGACCTGTTTCCCAAAATGGGTGGTTGCGTTGTAATGCAACCACACCCCCAATCAAAAAAAAAAGGAGGGGGAAGAAAGGGAAGGGGACGCTAGATTCGGGGCAAGGCGACAAATGCGGAACTCCCTCAACAGAATCGGGCCAATTAGACCCAGGAGAAACGGAGAGCAAACCATTGGTGCGGAATCGGCCAAACTTTTCCTGAACAATTTGCTGGCTTATCAGATCACTTGGGAGTTAAGGCCACATCAATAATGAGTCAGACTCCAGAAGTGCTTGATCTCTTCCAATCAAATAATCAGTATGACTTCTTTTGAGATATTGCCCTAAAGCTCTTCTTGGTAATGTGGTTGCACATTTCCTTTGGGTGCTTATAAGCAAGGTTCTGAATCAATATATTTAACATTGCATGATTTTAAATACTGCCATTGCCAGAAGTAATTAGCAAACTCCTCTTAAACATTATGTGTCATGATGAGAGAAGGAAAAGCAGTAACACTCTGAAGAAATTTTTTGATATTGTATTGTGCTTCACTATGGTTGCCCATTGAGGTCCACATCTATACAGCAATGTGCCTCTGGACACGGGGTGTCCAATGTGGTCTCCATTCAGATCTGTCTCAGTATGCATATACTCAAGCTACTCTCTCAGACTTGTATATTATACCACAACCTTGTTGCTCATGATTACAGTTCATTCTCCAGAGGTGAAACGGAAGAAGGAATGTTGTTTTGTTCTGATAGATTTCAGCTGAACACTGAAAGACAGGAAGCATAAATAAAGGCTTTATACTGAACCAACCTTATGTGACAAATTCAGATGGGTAGCCATGGCCCCGATCACACACAGAATTAGCCACGTGATAGGCATGAATGCCATGCAGATTTTAAGGGCACAGTCACACCAGAACATCTGGCAAGTGTCCCACACCCATCGGCAACCCGTTTCTCTCTGCCGAAGAAGCAGAGTTAAAAGATACCAGGGAAAGTCCAGTATCAAACAGGTTTGCTACGGGCCACAGATGGACTTTCTCCATGTGATCGCTCCAGCGCGCACTCATGACAGGGATAGTCTGATCAGGCTATCCCGACACCATGCCATTGTTTATTTCCCCTTCTTAGTATGCGCATCATTGCATACTGCCATAGGAAGCCCTCAGGGCAGAGATATGATTCATTAATCCCTTGTTTAAGTACATCAGGAAAAAAAGGGGGGGGAATCCCCAACTCACTCATGATTGCGTCTGATCACACAGTGGCAGAGTGTGGTCGCAGCTTCACAGAACTGTGTGGTCTCGCAACTGTGTGTCAAATTACTCTGGAGCAAATAGCCTCACCCACCCACCCCGATTATCTCACACATGTGACCAGGACGATTGTTAGTCTGTCTGTAGCAGCAGAAATGAGCAAGAGTGTAGTAGCACCTTGAGGACTAACAAAGTTTGTGGCAGAGTATGCGCTTTCGTGAGTCACTGCAGGAAGTGACTCACGAAAGCTCATACACTGTCACAAACTTTGTTAGTCTTTAAGGCTGATTTTACATCTGACTTTCCCGCTGGAATCATTCTAGTTCCAAAAAAACCTGCCCATACCTCTGTGCGGTGTGAAACCGTGCTGCCACTGAAATGTCCATATCTACTAATTGCCCTCCTGTGGTCAAGCTAGTAGAATACCACTTTATTCTGCTTTAAACAATTGTGGTTTCTTAGTGCACTTAAACCCCCTGGAGTGAAATTTCACACCACTGTGAAATCAGCACAGGAAAAGAAAGCAGTCAAACTACTTTAGAGGGGAGGTGTAAAATCAGCCTAAGATGCTACTGGGTTCTTGCTTTTTTCTACAACCTTATGTGACTTTCTCTAAACCCAAACAACTTTTATAGTATGTAATTTCTAGCCTCTGGATTTCAGAAACATGGCTTCACAGGAACTTTTGCTTTGCAGGGCACATAAAAGAAAAAGAAGCTAAACCTCCTGGTACCCAGAAAGATAAGGATAAAGGTAAAGCAACCTGGATTAATGTAGAAAATAAATTATAACCATAATTACTCAAATGGCCACAGCATGGAAGCTTGAACACCCTTTTGGAAGCAAGTTCCACTGAAATGTGTGGTGGATGCCAGGAATGAAAATCTGTATATCAGCTATACTCCTTGTTTTACTAACCTTCCAGAAATGCTTTTTAAAATCCCTAAAATACCATTCAGTGTGTTCACCTGCATTGGCTGGCCTGTGACAGACTTTGTTGGGTACTTTTTGCTCACTCTCACACATACATCTTATAAGTTGTCTGAAAAATGACAAAAGTGTGCTGTATTCTTCTGCAGAACATGCTAAAGAAAAAGAAGCAAAGCATCACGGGGCATCAAAAGACAAAGGTAATGCTTAGCAAGTGAAATTTGAAATCCATACTTCTCATTATTAAATCAAATCTTAAATCACAAAAGAAATGTGTCCCCCCCCAACATGGCCACACACAGATGTGACAGGTTTAAATATATATTTTTCTAAGCCTAGTAGAAAATTGCTGTATAACTCTTTGAATATAACATGAATCCAGTCAAACAGCACCACATGTGTTGCTGAGAAGGTGTGATAAATACTTATATGTCTTCAGGGCTTTATAAAGATGGAGGTTTAAACAGCTGAGTCTGTAAAAGCACAAGTCCCACTGACTTCTATTCTCCCTTTCTTTCTGATTTAAAGGTAGTAACTGGCAATGAGGAGACCTCAGATCTTTGGTTTTAGGATTACTTAAATTGCCTATTTGTGTGTTTTTATTCTTTCTGTAAGCCACACTGAGCTGGCCTCGGCTGGGATAGCGGGGTATAAATCTGATAATAAATAAATAAATAAATCTGGAGTTGATGCTCTTGAGTATGCTCAAGGGTATCATTTCATATTGAGCATTGTGGGTTTTGTGGGTTTTTCTGCTTTCCAGTTCAGTTTGGTTATCACTCTCCAGTCAAAGAATATGGGCATTTTTGCTGGGAAAAGAGCCTTTTAGTAGGCTTTGCTTATGGCTGATTATACAAAAAATGGGCTTACGGCCGCCCGGCAGCGCCGTGGCGCGCGGGAGCCGTTTTGCCGCCTCGCGGGACGAGGCAGCAACAGGGTGCGCATTCTGCGCACGGTGTTGTGGGCGGGGCTTGCTTGGCGAAGCCATTGCCCCATTCCCGTCTTGGCAGTCCGTTGGCATGCTCGCCCACCCGCCCGCCCTGGTTGCAGTGTAGGCTTCTGCTGGTTGCCAATTGGGGCCAGGTAGGAATTTTTGCACCTCTTCCTTGTTTGGCTCTGGGATGGGGTGTTTTTTGCCTACCTTACACTGCTGTCGGTGGTTGAGAGCATAGATGGTGGTCGGGTATTAAGTAGTTTGGTCACTTGGCAGGTTTATGCAAGCAAGAAATGGAACCGGTGAGTGCCTCACGGCATGTCCCCATTGGGAACAGGAGGTCATCAGGAACCACCCTAGGGCCTTGCGGTCTGGGGAGGTGAATGGTGATCGCCTCTGGGACCCTCTCAGACTAGGCTCCTCCCTGAAGGTCTGTGCAGCCTCGGGGGTAGGCGCCCCTGGGAGGGGATGCCAGTATGCCGGGCCGCCGGTTGCGAGCCAGAATCTGACTGGCTCAAGACTGGGGCTAGGTTACCCGCCCATTACAAGGGCAAGGAGGCCGTGTCTAGGAGTGACGCCTGCCTTGCCTGTTCCTGAGCTTGCTTAGTTTACCCATTGCTGCATGTTCTGTTTAAATAGTTAATAAAGTGGCCCTTGTTTGATTCCAAACTGTTGTCTGACTCGTTATTCTTGCTGGGGTGGCAATATCAGTGTTTTTTGCTACCCAGAAAAAATACAGCATAGTGGGGAATCTATGGACACCCTTTCCCTCTGAGTGTTGTGATAAACGGTGGCAAGGAGGGCTTAACAATCTCAAGGAGGATGGATTTATATAAGGCTTTTAGCTAGATTGTGTGATAACGAGACTAGAAACTCCCCTTATTGAAGGGAGCATATGTAGTTTATGTCTAATTACCAGCTGTGGGTGGCTGGGCAGCCCTGCATGGCCCAGGCAGTGGCAAGGCATTCCAAATGGCATCGCTGGAAGCAACACAGTTTGGTTGGAAGAGACAGACTGCCGCTGATGGTGGGGAAGGGCCATCCCTCCTGCCCGCATCATCAAAAGGAGGCGGAGAGGGACTTCCGGTTTTCAGCGCAGTGGCAGCAGATCGGCTCTGGGGAAGCTCCTGTGAAGCTGAGCTGGATTGAGTGGGGGTTTGAAGCTTTTTGAACCCCCCCTGGACTTCCTGGAGAGGGGTCTGAAGCAAGGGGCTTGATTCTGGACTCTCTGCAAGCGGCAGCAAGTGGATTGAGACCAGGATCACCCTGAAGCCCAAGCCTGGATGAGAGTAACCATGGCTCCTCCATGGTTGTGGAGCTGTGAACACCAGGACAGAGGGGAACAGCGTTATTTACCACATCTGTATTTTCAACTACTTTCTGCACTGTGAGTACTTTGTATGGCTCAGCAATTGGAACAGACTGTGTTTTTATGCGCTTTTAAAGAGATTTAAACAAAAAGATTGGGCAGGTGAAAGGGATTCCCCCCCCCCCCTTGCAGTGGCTGCTTAAAGGTTTGAAGCGGTATCTGGAGGTTTTTTTTTTTAAAGGGCTGAAATGATGAGAAAATGGTGAAGGCCTGGGTTTATGCTTTCGACTTAAGACTTTGTTCTTTAACTACTACTTGCTTTACTTTGGCTTTGTGGATTACAACACTAAAAAGTCTGGAGATGCTCTGATTTTAATATCTTTAGGATTACAATTTGATCTTCAGAGAAGAAATACAATTGGATTACAATTTTATTCTTTCCTTTTATATTGTTTATTACAATGGAAAGAATACTATTTTAACTATCTCAGAGTTGTGGATTATAATTTTAAAAATTTGGAGAAATTTTGATTTCGTTACCTTGGGATTAAAATTTGGACTTTTTGGGAAAATATGCAGCTGGATTATAATTCTATTTTACCCTTTATTTGGAATATAAATAAGCAAAGAGGAGGCAAAAGAAAGAAGACAGAAGAAGAAAGTGGTTGTGGACCTTGCTGGAATGTACTTTCACTTTTTGAACATCACTTCCGTGTTAGAGAGATTCTAAATTTGGAACTGTTATGTCTTTGAAGCATATGTGCTGTTCTTGTTATATTTTGTTTTGAGTACAGAGAGTAATATAAACTGCTGATAATTCCTTTTGTGATTATACTGACTGGGAGAGAGATTATAAGCAAAGTAACTATTTTATAGTAAAGAGGTACCTGTTTATTTAGAGACATAATGCAGGATGAGAAAGGGAAACTCCCTCCTTCCACTATAACCCCTGGTCAAAGTAAAGCCGTGTCTACTAGTTTGGCACAGATCTCAGCAAAAGAACTGCAAACCCTAATATAAAATGCAGTAACTGCACCTATTAACCCTATACAAATTAAACTGGACTCCTTGGCACAACAGATAACACAACAGATTGCAGAAGTACAAAATCAACTTATGGAAAATAGACAAGAGACATCCACCTTGGCTAAAGTGGTCAACCAGATGGAAAGATACATCTTAAAGTGGAGAAAGTAGAATCCAAACAGAACTATATGGAGAAGGCCTTAAATAAGTTGGAACATGATAAAGCAGCATATATTTTAAGATTCCAGAATGCACCAGAGAAAAAAGATGAAGACCTGAAAACTGAAATGGCACAGGCACAAGCAACTTATATGGGTGCACAGACTCCAGATGAAGTATACAGTGAAACTGATGTGGCCTATGGAATGAATTCTGCTTATGCAAGAAGGCATGGACTACCAAGGGAAATACATCTGAGGTTTAATAAAAGAACAATAAGAGACACCATTCTTAATACAACAAGAGAAGCACCTTTTAAAACTGAGAAGACAGAAATAAAAATTCTAAAGGAGATCCCCTGGAGAGTGAAAGATAAGAGAAGGGATTATGCAGAATTTACGAATATCCTTAGAGAGAATGGAATTTCATATAGATGGTTGTTTCCAGAAGGCCTCCTCTTTACTTACAGGGGGAAAAGATATAGAATTAATTCTATATTCAAAGTGGAAGACTTTATTAAAACACATGGTGAGGATCTGAAGACAGAGAAGGATGAAACAGGTACTGACAAAGAACAGCTACATGATGAAACCCAGCAAGAAATACAAGGAATATCTGGAACAACTGCAGCAACTAGAACAACTAAGATGATTACATTATCCCTAAGGGTCACAAGACTGAAGTTGAGAGACATAAATGATAACAAAACCCAAAACCAGGATGTACAGAGAAAAAAATAAAGATAATTTCAATAAATGTCAATGGTTTAAATGCACCCCAAAAAAGAAGATAATTTTTTCAACAACTGAAGAAGATGCAATTGGATATCATATGTTTACAAGAAACCCACATAAGATATTTAGGTCAAAAATATTTGGAGATTTAAAAACTTGGGGGGGGGGATTGTATCTTCAGATAAGGGGGAGAAAGAGAGGTGTAGCTATGTATGTTAAAGAACACTTACATCCAGAATTGATATGTGGCTTCTAGTGTCCTGGCCCCACTGCTGGACCTCCTGAGGGCACCTTGTGTTTTTGGTCACTGTGTGACAGAGTGTTGGACTGGATGGGCCACTGGCCTGATCCAACATTGGCTTCTCTTATATTCTTATGTTCTTATATACAGCACTGAAGATGGTAGAATCTTGATGGTCCAAATATGAAGACCAGGTAGAATAGCTTTAATTATAAATATATATGTACCTAACCAACATCAAGAAAATTTTTTTCAAACTGCTTCAGGAACTTATTTTTCAACAAAAACATGATATTTTCCCAATTGGAGATTATAATGCTGTTTTTGATAGACTTTCAGATAGAAAGGCAATTACTGGAAAACAGAAGCAAGGTAATGAACTTCCCAATACCTTTTTACAGCTTGCAGAAGAACATAATCTGATTGATTCTTGGAACACCAGAAATTCAAAAAAGGATTATACATTTTATTCAGCAAGGCATAAATCATGGTCAAGGGTAGACATGTGTTAGATCTCTTCAACAATTGTAAATGATTCGATGGAAGTGGAAATTTTTACCAGCGACATTTGCAGATTACAATCCCCTCATGTTTACATTACAAGATGCTCCAAAAAAAAAAAAAGTAGAGAGATTCTCAATACATTTTTTACTAAAAACTGTAAAAATGGTGATGGAAAAAAAAAAAGGATTCCAAATGTTTTTTCAGCAGAATATACAACCAGATATCTCCATCAGAACAGTATGGGATGTATTTAAGGCTGGATAATTAGAGAAACAGCACATACGAAAAAAAACAAAAAATTGAAAAATTCTCACAAATTGAAGAACAGATTAAGAAGCAGGAGGATAAGTTAAAACAAGATACTTCAGCTGAGCATTTAAGAGTGAAATTAAAACTTCTACAACACCAAATGAATTGCCTGTTGACAGAGGAAACAAAAATTACCTGTGCAAAACAAAACTTATTTGAAAATGCTAACAAGCCAAAGATGGCTAGAATGTAAATTAAGAAAAGAAAAAGAAAAAAGATACATAAAAATCCTAAAGGATGAAGAAGGAAAAGAAAAAATATTCCTATTGAATTAAAAAAATAATTGAGACATTTTATAGTAACCAATTAAAAAAGAAGCTACACCAGAAGAAATTAAAGGCTTTTAAAAGAAGCATAATACCAACAAATTTAATGAAGAACAACAAAAAATTCTCAATGATCAAGTAACAACCTGCAAAATCACTGAAGCAATAAAGAAACAAAAAAAAAAAGGAAGACACCAGGCCCTGATGGTTTACCAGCAGAATTCTATCATATATTTGAAGATCAACTGACATTACCATTGAAATATGTTATCCAGAGTATAAGAAGAGAGGGCAAAACACCTGATACTTGGAATGAAGTCTTAATAACATTGATACATAAAACTCAGATGAGAAAGAGATTAAAAACTATAAACCGATCTTATTATTAATGTGGATTACAAAATCTATGCTTCTATTTTAGCGACAAGATTGAAGAAAATATTGATACAGATAATCCATCAAGATCAAGCAGGCTTTTTACCCAAAGACAACTCACAAACAATGGCTGAGGACAGATTGCCATTCTGCCGGGAATTTCCCCCACGGCGCGGCGTTTGCACGCCGCCGGAAGGAAGCCACCCGCAGCGTTCAGACTGTGGGACGCTTCCTGAAGTGGCGGGCGGACGCCGCGCGGCTGCCCCTGCCCGCGCGCGTTCACACCCACTCCGGCGGGTGGAATGCACACACGGGGCGCGCCGCAGCAGCCGAGCACCACTTTGAAGTGGTGCTCGACTGGTGCAGAAGGAGCGCGGCAATGCATCCGGGCCGCCTCCTGGGGGCAGATGTGGCCGTCTGAACGGCCGCTCTGCCTCCGCTTCTGAAGCAGAGGCGGAGTGGCCGAGATGGCCAATCTGTCCTCAGCCAATGTAAGAACTGTTTGAAATGTTATTGAATACTTTGAAGCTCACCCAGAAAAACAGAAGGCCTTAATTTTCCTAGATGCTGAAAAAGTGTTTGATAATGTCAGCTGGAGCTTTATGTTGGAGCAGCTGTTAGCTTCTCAATGTGGTGCAGAGTTTTTTATACCAGTCAAAGCAATTTATACTAAACAAAGAGCTAGAATTCTCATTAATGGTGATTTATCACAAAATATTGAAATTCAAAAAGGAACCAGACAAGGCTGTCCACTTTCACCATTGCTGTTTATATTTGTACTCAAAATATTGAATAACATGGTTAGAGAAGATAGACATATTTGAAGAGTAAAAATAAGAGAATATAAACTGCAAGCAATTGCAGATGGTATTTATTCTAGAAAACCAATTGAATTCAATTGTACAACTACTGACAATGTTTTTTTTTCCACCAAAAAATTGAAATACCTAGAAATAAATATAACAAACAGATGTAGTTCTTTGGTGAAAGATAAGTATATGGAATTTATGATAGAAACTAAAAAAGATTTGGAAAAATTGAAAAATCTACAAATATCATTGATGGGCTGAATTGCTACAATAAAGATGAATATTCTTCCAAGATTTATCTTTCCATTCCAAACAATACCAGTTCTTCAAAATCAACAGTACTTTAAAGAACATGATAATGTCACAATTTGTATGGCAAAACAAAAAACCAAGAATAAAAATGAAGGCCTTACAAGATGCTAAAGAAAGAGCTGGATTATCAGATTGGTTTTTATACTGTAGAGCAGTAGCACTGATGTGGTTAAAGGAATGAATCACATTAGAAAATACTAGAACATTGAAGGGACATAATCTGTTACTGGGTTGGCACACAGTTGTGTGGTATGGAAAATCTGATGCACAGAGATATTTTAAACAACTTTTGATTAGGAAATGTTTACTGATGGTATGGGAAACTATTAAATTACTGTTCTATACTAAGGTCCCTTCCACATGACTGGGATAATTCAGAGGGGAATTGAGGCTTTTTTGCCCCGGCCCAATTTGCCCCACAGTTGCATGATCACAGAGCTCCGTGGACTGGCTGGGGCAAACTGCTGCTGCATGATCAGACACAACCGTGGGTGAGTGGGGGTTTTTTGTGGTGGGTTTCCGAGGCGCTTAAATGGGGGATTGATGCTTCACTGGAAGAGGGGGGGAATGGATGCTTCGCTGGGAAAAAGGAGGGGGGGGATGGATGCTTCGCTGGAAGAAAGGAGGGGGGATCGATACTTTGCTGGAACAAAGGAAGGGGGATCAATGACTCGCTCCTCCCCCCTTACGGGCTTTTGATGATGCACACACGGAAGGGGGACAAAAACAACAGCGTGGCATCAGGATAGCATGTGATAATGCTTTCCGTGATGCCACACTTCTGCGCTGGCGCAATCACACGGGGAAAGTCTGGCTGTGGGCTGCAGCAAACCGTTTGCTACTGGTCTTTCACCAATAGCTTTTTACCCCACTTCTCTGCCAGGTCAAATCAGTTTGCCCCGGCTTGCCAACGATTGTGGGATGTTTCCCAGATGTGGTGGTGTGATTGAGCCAGTTTGATCCGTTGATGAAGCGTCCCTCTAGCATGGCAAATAGGTGCATGTGGAAGGGACCTAAGACACCCAAATGGGTTTCACCACTTGAAGCTTTTGTAAATCCTAATCTACTGCTAAAAATATGGGGTTAAAATATGAAGATTTCGTAGACATTAAAAATGAATTAAAATCAACAGAAAGAGTAAATGAATGACAGATCAATATAGGCTGGTAGGAAAGGGTACAAATAAAGTCGAGATTTGCTAAAGATAAGCCATTGGGCTTCTATACAAATGTAATTGAAATGGATAAGATATTGTTATATACTGATGACAAACTGATTAAGAAATTGTATATAATAATGTTAGACGATAAAACTCAAGATGAAATAGTTAAAAACTTTGTGGTTAAATGAGTACAAAACTTGGGTCAGAATATTGTTTTAGACTAATGGCTACATGTATGGAGAACAAATGTAAAGATTACTAAAGTGACTTCATATAAAGAAAATATATATAAATGTTCTATAGATGGTATATTACCCGAGATAAACTTGCTAAGTTTTACCCTGACTTACCAAATGACTGTTGGAAATGTAAAAAAATAATGTTGGTTCATTGTTTTCCTATGTGGTGGACAAGTGATAAAGTTAAAAAATATTAGAGTTGGATACATGAACTTTTGCAAAAAGTGTTAAAAACTATAGTACCTTGTACACCAGGACTGTTTTTATTGAACATAACGCCAAAGAAATATAAAAATCAAGACTTTTATCTCATAATACATATTGCGACAGCGGCACTATGCATATATCTGTGAGCAAAATGTGAAAACCCACAGTGTGTTCAAACCTGGCAGTTTTCAATCAAGGAGGAGAACTGCGTAAATAATTATTTAATGTTGGTTTCTGCAGAGTAATTCATATGGGCAATCTTCCGCCACAATCCACTGCATAGGTGCATTTAAGGTTACTGAAAATAATTAACTTAAAACATGCTTCATTATATGTTGGACTATCGTTTTTATTTTTTTCTTTACTATTTTTACTATTGCTTTTTTGGTTTTAGCTTTTAATTCTGCAGCAGCACAGCATAGAATGGAATACACACAGCCTCAGTGCTAATGCAGTGGCCACTCTTATGACGACATTAGTTAACTAGCTTGAAGTGTGCCCACTAAAATTATTTGTAATGAACTGCCTTTGAACTTTGGATTTTTGGATATTGTATTATGCTTCACTATGGCCGAGGACAGACTGGCAATGTAAAGCGGCAGGAATGCGGAGGGAACTGGTGCGGGGGAAAACTCCACGGGGCTGGCCGTTCATACTGGCCAGAGCAGTGCACAGCGGTGCCGATACAGAGCGTTCAGACTGCCACGGAGCCAGCTCCGCGGCTCGCACAGCCCCGTTGCGATGGTGGTGCATATGTGCATATGCGAAACGGCAAGAGATGGGGACAATGCTTTCTTTCATCTGTGTTTCGTATATGCGCACATGCGCACATGCACAAAACTTCATTCTGGCACATTCACACTGCCGCCTCCGGATGCCTCCCGCTTCTTCCGGTTCACACTGTTTGGAAGTGGGAGGCATGCGGAGGACGGCCCCTAAACACCGGTTTCTCCCAGTGTCCTGTTAAAGCGGATGGAAAGCGACTGGGAGACGGGTAAGTGCGAAACGGAGCCGATGGACAGATGCGCATGTCTGAACAGGCTCCCTTCCTCCACTTCCGATGCGGGGCTGTCCCGCTTTACATTGCCAGTCTGTCCTCGGCCTATGGTTACCCATTGAGATCCACATCTATACAGCAATGTGCCTCTGGACACGGGGTGTCCAATGTGGTCTCCATTCATATCTGTCTCAGTATGCACATGCTCGAGCTACTCTCTCAGACTTGTATATTATACCACAACCTTGTTGCTCATGATTACAGTTCATTCTCCAGAGGTGAAATGGAAGAAGAAATGTTTTGTTTTCATAGATTTCAGCTGAACACTGGAAGACAGGAAGCATAAATAGATACTTTATAATGAACCAACCTTATGTGACAAAGCCAGATGGGTATAGCCGTGTTTGTCTGTAGCAGCAGAAATGAGCAAGAGTGCAGTAGCACCTTGAGGACGAACAAAGTTTGTGGCAGAATATGAGCTTTCGTGAGCAACTTGCAAGAAGTGACTCACAAAAGCTCATACACTGCCACAAACTTTGTTAGTCTTTAAGATGCTACTGGGTTCTTGCTTTTTTCTACAACCTTATGTGACTTTCTCTAAACCCAAACAGCTTTTATAGTATGTAATTTCTAGCCTCTGGATTTCAGAACCATGGCTTCACAGTAACTTTTGCTTTGCAGGGCACATAAAAGAAAAAGAAGCTAAACCTCCTGGTACCCAGAAAGATAAGGATAAAGGTAAAGCAACCTGGATTAATGTAGAAAATAAATTATAACCATAATTACTCAAATGGCCACAGCATGAAAGCTTGAACACCCATTTGGAAGCAAGTTCCACTGAAATGTGTGGTGGATGCCAGGAATGAAAATCTGTATATCAGCTATACTCCTTGTTTTACTAACCTTCCAGAAATGCCTTTTAAAATCCCTAAAATACCGTTCAGTGTGTTCACCTGCATTGGCTGGCCTGTGACTGACTTTGTTGGGTACTTTTTGCTCACTCTCACACATACCTCTTATAAGTTGTCTGAAAAATGACAAAAGTGTGCTGTATTCTTCTGCAGAACATGCTAAAGAAAAAGAAGCAAAGCATCACGGGGCATCAAAAGACAAAGGTAATGCTTAGCAAGTGAAATTTGAAATCCATACTTCTCATTATTAAATCAAATCTTAAATCACAAAAGAAGTGAGAATTAGTGCCCCCCCCCCACATGGCCACACACAGATGTGACAGGTTTAAATATATTTTTCTAAGCCTAGTAGAAAATTGCTGTATAACTCTTTGAATATAACCACATATACAAGGAGTATAACCAACAAGACCACATGTGTTGTTGAGAAGGTGTGATTGATACTGACATGCATCAATTACTTCAATTCTAACAGTTCTCCAAAAAAGCCCTTTAGGGATTCTAGACTAGGTCTCCCCAGCTTTTCTTTTAATCCCTTTTATTAGGGTTGCCAGGTAGGGGGTGGGAGGGAGACTTCCAGGAGTGGGGCAAGGCTCCACCACAAACAGTGATGTTGCTGCGTGACATCACCAACACAATGACTTCACATGGAAGTGATGTCATCACATCAGGGACATCACACAGTGACATACTGGTTTGAGGGCAAAACTCTTTGATAAAATTGCCCTCAAACCATAGAGTTTTGCCCTCAAACCAGAGCATCACACTTCCATGTGATGTCATTGCGCCAGTGGCATCTCTGTTTGGAGGTGGGGTTTTGCCAGTCAGTTGGCTGGCAGTGGGCAGAAGCCCCCAAAACCAAGGTATTCCCCACCCAGACCTGGGGAATGGTAACCCTTTTTATCTATTAAGATAACTGCCTCCTGCCTAACAGTGACTTATTAGCATCAGGTTACATTGTGTATAAAACCATTAGACATAAGCGCACAACACCAAAGAAGCTCCAAATTTCTTACTGGTGAGAGACCAGTAAGACTTTGGCACAGTCAGACTACTTATTTTCTTTATAAAATCAGGCAGTCCCCTATTATTAAAAGCAGTGCTTATTAAAAGCAGTGCTTCAGACTCTGGCAAGCCAAAATCCCACCTCACCCCTTTCCCCAATGATTTCTTTGTCCTCCTGGTCTTTTGCCGAGATCGTTGCTCAAGTGGTTTGTTTTCCACTATTCTCTGGCTACCTCCTGGACATGTGGGCTCCTTAGCACCAGTGTTTTCCATCTGGGATCTTCACCCAGAACAGACACTAAGGAGGCCAGTGCAAAGCTTTGTCAGGTTATTAAAAACCTGGCCTACACTGAGGTCTGATTTTTCCTTGAGGCAAAAATCCATATACTAAGACATAGTTATTATTTTCTTATTTGGGGGGGGGGGGGACTATTAAATGTTTAAGCCAGAGTCAATGTCTTGTTTACAAAGCACCACACTTTTCTAACATGTTGTTTTCCTTATCACTAAATTTGTGTGACATTTGCTAATGACTGTTTTTCTTCACAGAGGCTGTGAAAGAAAAACAGTCAAAGACCTCAGAAGCCCCCAGAGAGAAGAATGGTATATACACATGCAAAATAATCTGAAGCATAGTCTCTCGACTTCTTTTGCCTTCAAACTTATTTGTTATAAAGTCTGAAAAAAACATATTGGTGGATGCTCAGAAATTCACTCACAACCAATGCTCCCTCTAAGCTGTGGAGTCTTATGAGCAAAAACTCTACTTTGTGAATTACTGGCATTAAAGTTATGAGTGAGAAGTTTGGCTACTGTATAATTTAGTTTGCTCTGGAGCCATCCTTCCTGAGCTAAGACAAAAACCGGTGAGCTGGAGGCTAAAAAAACTGACCTAGCTCACACTAACTCAGCTTAGAGGGAACACTGCATACTACCAGCTCTTTTTGTCAAGTTATTCTGCTATGATGACAGGACCATCCTAAGCAGGGTTGCAGTCTTCTAATAAACCTATTAACTAAATGGATTTAGAAGGATGTAACTCTGGAGGGCACTGAAAATGTAGCATCTAAAACACTGCAGATAGATACAAAAGGTGAGCCAGCACCAATAGGTGGGATAAGCAAGGACCAACTTTGACTTACAGCAAGATAAGGGTCTGCAACATCCAAGGGCACAACTCCCTCCATATTTACTCACAGTACGAGCAACTGGGCAAAGTTCCTGGCTCTGAAACCTGTGTTATCAAACTGTGTATCACCCAGGCTTTTCCTTGCCAGGCATTTACTGGTGCTTGGGGGCGGTTGCCATGTTCCCCAGCCATTCTGTCTTTGGGTCAAGGATAACAGCACCTCTCAGGGGGTTTCTGTCCAGTCCATGAAACCACCATAGTTCAAGTTTCTGGTCTGATGTATCAGGATGCTCACTTAAGAGCCAGTTTGGTGTAGTGGTTAAGTGCGCGGACTCTAATCTGGGAGAACCGGGTTTGATTCCCCACTCCTCCACTTGCACCTGCTGGATGACCTTGGGCAAGCCATAGCTCTGTACCAGCTGTTATTATAATCATGGAATCACTTCTCAAGTAATTCCCACGATCACAGGCCCATGAAAATGTTCTCAGTCATATTGCCATTCATATTACATCCTTGTAGGCAGTTCCTGCAACTGGAGCTGCATTTAATATGGTTGCAGCAGTTCCCAGGTTTGTGCCACAAGCCCTCTGTACATTTGGAATTGCAGTAAAATGTCTCAACCTCAAATGTCATTCTTGTCATCAGTGTTCCCTCTAAGCTGAGTTAGTGTGAGCTAGCTCAGTTTTTTAGCCTCCGGCTCACACATTTTTCTCTTAGCTCAGGAAGGATGCTTCCAGAGCAAACTAATTTACGCAGTAGCCAAATCACTTGCTCCCAACTTTAATGCCAGTAGCTCACAAAGTAGAAGTTTTGCTCACAAGACTCCACAGCTTAGAAGGAACATTGCTTGTTATCCCTTGGTTCCTTAATGTTATCACCCACAAAGAGAGGGGAAGGAAAACTAAACCAAGCAAGCAAAAACCTCCAAAGGAAGTTTAGAAAACTAGTAAAGGGCCGAAAGTTAAAAACATCAATAGGATAGACAAACATACACGTGTTTATTTCAAAACCATATAAACACCTTATAGGGGCCCAAATAAAGCCTCATAAAACAACAAAAGTGACAAACACACAAAAAGAACAATATATGACCTGACGTGTTTCGGTCCACAAGAACCTTCTTCAGAGGTCAAATAGTACAGAATACAACATGCAACAGAGCCCCTGTTACACTTGTAAGGCAGGACCAAAATGAGATGTATAGGACCAAAAATGGAATGTTCCCAAACTAACCCAGTTTGGACCTATGGAACTACTGGATTGATATTCCTTAGGGTACTCCACAATGTGTGACTTGTTAGTTAAATATTGGCTTCATTGTTTCATAGAATAAGTTTTGAGACTGGCACCCAGAGTACACTAAAAAAAAAAATCTATTTATTTATATGCCTCCTTTCTTTGTGAGTTGGTGGGGGGGGGTGTCCCAATATCTCAATAAAAATAAAGAAATTCTTTAATATTTCTTACCAGAACCCATTAAAACAAAAGAAGTGAAGCCTTCTGCTCCTTCAAAACTCAATGGTAAGAAACCACATAGTGTTGCATGAAAAATTAAACTATGCAGTTACTGGTTTTACTTTCTGTTTCAGTGTTTGATAACTTTCTTTCAGGGACCACTAAGGGAACAGATGTGAAGTCACCAGTTACTAGTAAGAGAGGTAAAAAATGTCTCTATACATGAAATTGATGTATAAACCTATAATTGCACATGGTCTCTAAAAACATTAACATTAGATATCACCAGGGTCCTTTCATAGAAAAAGAGGTGCAGGAGCTCATTAGCATACCTATTAGCATAACTCATTAGCATAACTGGCCAAATGTCAGTTTCAGCCCTATTATACCCTATGGGCCATTGAAGTCAATGGCAAAAACTCATAGGGTATATGAGGGGCTGGAAGAGAGGGGGTTGGAGGGAGAGGCTCCAAACTTGCAGGGTACCTTCTGGGACCTCTCCCCGAAATACCCACCAAGTTTCAAAAAGATTGGACCAGGGGGTCCAATTCTACGGGCCTCCAAACAGGTTGCCCCCATTCCCTCCATTGTTCTCTATGGTGGGGGGAAAGTAACTTTTTCCCCACCATAGAGAACAATGGAGGGGATGGGGCAACCTGTTTGAGGCCCCATAGAATTGGACCCCATGGTCCAATCTTCTTGAAATTTGGTGGGTATTTCAGGGAGAGGTCCCAGAAGGTACCCTGCAAGTTTGGAGCCTCTCCCTCAAACCCCCTCACCTCCAGCTGCTTTTAAAGCCACCACCGAATTTCGGCGGCTGGCCGACTCAGATCAGAGAATCTGATTTGGCCCGTGGCTGCCCTACTGCCCACTCCTGGGCTGGTGGAGCAGTGCTCCACCTCGTTCTGGCCCCAAAGGACCCCTGGATATCACTTACATTGCAGTGGCTCATAGATATCATCGGTTTTACCAGAAGTCTCAATTAAATATTATTTAAAAGTGACCAACCAGTACAGTTGCCAACTCCAGGCTGGGAAATACCTAGAGATTTTGGGGGTGGAGCCTGAGGAGGGTGGCATTTGGGGAGGTACTTCAATAGGCTATGATGCCATAGAGTCCTCCTTCCAAAGCAGCCATTTTCTCTGGGTGAACTGATCTCTTTACCTCAGAGATCCAATGTAATAGCAGGAAATCTCCAGCTACCACGTGGAGGTTGGCAACCCTACTAACCGGAGGTGTACAGCTTTCTGTGTTTGTGAATGTGAGGAAGGCCAAGCATACGAAAGTTCTCCTTCCAATGAAAAACATACTGTAACAGAATGACAGATTGTCATAGTTTTATGAGTTGTTCATGTAGAGACAAAGTGCACAGTGTTAATAGAAATTAACAGTTCTGAAGAAAGCCTGAAAATAGCAAGCACATGAAAGGACTTTTATGGAATGAGGCTGCTTCAGAATTAGACAGGAGGATGGGAAAGAGAGTTTGTCTCTTAGATACATAAGCTTTGTTGTATCAGAGCTGACAGAGTTACAATTATGTCAGAAATGGGGGGGGGACAAGCAATATCTCTGAGGCCTCTATTTCATTAATTTTAAATTGTACCTCTATCTGTGTTTCATGCTCCTTCTTTCTTCCCTCTGTGATTTCAGCATCGCTGTGCATATGAATGTGAGCTTTTTCATTAATTGAAAAAATACATTTTCTAGATGCAATAAAAGAAAAAGTGAAGCTTCCAGTTGTTGCCAAAGAAAAAGGTAAGCATCATTTTATTAAGTTCATGAGACAATTTGTTATTCGTCTCTTTACTTGAACTTGGCAGAAGGTACTGAATATTGATATTAACAGACTGCATTCTTCACACTGATTTTTAGGCCTGCAGAAGTATGGACATACACTGCACAAAATAGTAGCTTATGCTAAACTAATGAAATAGTGGCTCTCTGACTCCCTGGTTTTTCAAAACCAGATCCATAAAATTCCTAGCATAGTATTCTGGTGGAGCGATACTGGACCAGTGCAGACTGGCGCAAGTTATGTCTCATTCTGCTTTTCATTTAATTTTCTATTCTGTTTTTCTATAAATAAATAAACAAATGCCTCACATATATTCCATGTATGAACAAATGCAAATAATGAACACAATCCAAAATACGCACTGTTTCTGTCCAATTTGTGTATGTACTTCATAATTCCCGTACAACACAATATGCTTTGACTGATATTTGTTATCAGGACAATATGATAACAAATATGTGTGTGTGTGTGTGTTTATAAACATATATACATCTTCCAGAAAAAATATTTACATGTGAAAAACTAATAATTATAACATATTAAGGCTGTGATCTTATGCACAGTTAGACCTGACATGGATGCAAATGCCAGGTGGATTTAAAGGGCACAATCAGAAAGCAACATCTGGGAAGCATTCGTCAGTCGTCAGCAACCCATGCTGCTCCACCACAGATACGGAGTAAAAAGACACCGGAGAAAGTCTGGTTCTAATGTGTTCCGACAGGCCACAGTTGGACTTTCCCCTGTCTGGTCGCACAAGTATGCACTCATGCCGTCGGGATGGTGTGATCATGCCATCCTGAATCGGTGCCATTCCCCCCCCCCTTTGCAGTATGCACATCATTGCATACTCCATAGGGAGGCCTCAGTGAGGAGATGCGATTCCTTGTTTATGTGCATGGGAAACAAACAGCAAAAAAACCACAACTCACTCATGGTAGCATCTGATCACAAAGTGATGGGCTGGGCCTACAGCACAAAAGGGATGAGTGATCACACAACTGCGTGTCAGTTTCCTCTGGAGGAAACAGCCTCCCTTCCGCTCCACTTCAACTGGTGCACGTGACCGCAGCCTAAATGTTCTATGGTAGATTCATTTATTCAGAGAAGAGTAAGATTTAATTAGCCACTTTTTGCATGTTAATTAAACATCTCTTTTTTACTTTGTTAATGCAGTTTCTCACCTTAAATGGATAAATACTGTATGTACACATTTGCTACATATCTGTAAATCTAATAGTGATGTAAGATACTTAAATGCATGGATTGGGACCACACCGGTGCTAAACATATCTTTCTGCAAACATGGGGTATCCAAAAACACATTGGGGATTTAAATTTCCCCCATTTTTTTTTTAAATGCCAGTTGAGCTGGAGGTGGCCACTCCAGACTTGGCCACCCTGGTGGAGGTTGCCAGGAGCAACTATGGGCCTGGTTGCCGAGGCTAAATGCTTTGGGAGTGGCTATGGACCTGGCTGCCTTGTCTGCAGACTCCAGGAGTGGCTTGGATCCCAGCTACTTCTGTGGCAGATGCTGGGAGAGGCTCCAGGCCTGGTCACACTGGCAGAGCACTCTGGGAGCTGCTTCCTGCCTAGCTGCCATGGCAGAGTGCTCTGGGAGCCACTCCATGCCTGGCTGCGTGGCAGAGGACTCCAGGACAACCTCTGGGGCTGGCCATGGTGTTGCAGAATGCCAAGAGCCACTCAGGATTTGGAGCGGCTCCCGGGTACGATTGCTGTTGCCACAGGTGGGTGATGGGGCCTGGAACTGTGATGGCAGGAGAGAGGGATGGGATCTCCCCCCACACACGAGTCTCGTGGGTCTCCCACTTGTTTTTCACTAAAGTTCTTTCTAGCAATATTTGTTAAAGTAAAACAAACATCTGTGATTTCATCAATGCAACTATATAAAAGAAACAAATGGCATACATGACTCTGTGACAGCTTCTCTTGCAAGTTGGGAGGAGAGTTAATAAGGCTCATTTCATAGCAGGAGCTCCTTTGCATATCAGGCCACACACCCCTGATGTAGCCAATCCTCCAAGAGCTTACAGTAGCCCCTGTAAACTCTTGGAGGATTGGCTACATCAGGGGTGTGTGACCTAATATGCAAAGGAGCTCCTGCTATGAAATGAGCCCTGAGAGTTAATATGAAGGCCATCTGAGAAACAGGAAGATGTGAATAACAACTGTATGTATTATGCAGAGACAAGCCCAGATATATGTACATGTTAACTAGTAGTGCAGCCTTAGTGCAGCCTTGTTGGATACAAACAGTGCAGCCATCAGCAGAGTTATATCCTTCTAAACCTGTTGACTTCAATGGACTTAGAAGGGGTTTAACTCTGTCTAGAATTGCACTGAAAAGGTGCCTCAAGGGAATCATAACTCCAAGTAAGACTTCAGTATGACCAATCAACCATTTTACTTTTTTGCTGAGGTGCCAGGGGGTGGTTCCTCTCCGGCCACCTCAGAAATCAACAATTTACAGGTAAGAAAAATCTCTGTTAATGCTGCTCTCATCATTTTTTTTCTTGGCTGATACGTCTTTTTAAAAAAGTTTGACATCTGGATGTTTGTGTGCAAGCCAAGGTGCACATAAATGGCATATCTGTAAGCTAAGCAAACTGGATTTTTTTTTTTCAGCAGCAGCCAAACCAAAGGAAGCAAAGCCTCCAGTTGCCCAGAAACAAAAAGGTAAATGTCCTTTAAAACTATACATTAGGCAATTCTATGATCAGATTCCTATGCATTTTCTTGCATTCTTTTTCTGTCATTAGATCATTTTCCTCCATACTGTGGAAAGCTCTTGTCAGTGGTGGTGAAAAGGGAGCAAGAATGTTAATTCTTATTAATTAGTCTTTGATGTTATTGATACTAGTACATAAAGCTTGTTTCTTGAAAGTCTGATATATTCCTGACTGTCACAGGAATTCTTACATATACTTACATATATGCAGGGCTTTTTTTGTAGAAAAAGCCCAGCAGGAACTTGTTAGCCCAGCAGGAACAGGCCGCATCCAGCAGCAGAAACTCATTAGCATATTAGGCCACACCCTGATATTGCAGCTCATTAGCATATTAGGAGGGGGCTGGGAAAGCACAGGGCAGGTATGGAAGCTTGCCTCTTTCCCCTCCTGAGCTTCTACGCCCCACTTCAGCTTTGCCTTTCTAGTGTACCCCCCCACCAGACAGCCAGGGAAAGGTGCTGCTGAAGGTGCCACCCCACTTCAGCACCTTTCTAGTCCCCCGCCCCCCGGCCGAACCAGACAACCAGGGGAATGCGATGCTGAAGTGCCTTTCAGATCCCAGGCACTTCAGCATTGCCTTTCTAGTCTCCTACCCCCCCTCTGAAAGATGGGGGGTAGGAGACTAGACTTTTGTGGAGAGACTCAGGGAAGTGGGGGGGGGCATGGGTAAATGCCTTTCTCTCCCTCCCCCAGATCAGGGAGGGAAAGAAAGGCATTTTCAACATGCCTGGGTTCCCCTCCTGATCTTCTCGCACCTGGAGAAGATCAGGAGGGGAACCCAGGCATGTCTGCCTGCCTGCTCTCTTTCCCCAGCCTGCCCGCTTTGGCAGACAGGCTGGGGAGAGGCAGGCAAGCATGCACACATGCCTCATTCTTCCCTGAGCCTCTCCGCTATTGCATGCCTGGGTTCCCTGCCTGCCCTTTTCCAGCTGCGACATGTCAGCTAGAGAAGGGAAGGCAGAGAGAGGCTTTTCCTTGTCAATTTCACTCTCAGCTGACTGGTGGGGAGTGAAATTGACAAGGAAATTCCTATGGGCTCCCCAGAGGGAAAGACGGCATATGCCACCTTTTCCTTTTGTGTGTAATGTGGGGAGGGCAGCGTGCTCTGTAGCCAGGCATGCCAGAGGTTTTGGTTGTAGATGTGGCCAACTCAGGAGCTAGCGGGAACTCCGTTCCTGTGGGTTCCTGCCCCAAAATAGCCCTGCCTGTATATATGTTCCTGTGGTTTTGTGATTCAGCTTCACTGATAGTAATGTCTGCTAATTACTTCAAACCAGGATTGCCTGCCCAGTGATTCTCCAAGTAAACTAAACATCAATATATCTAATTGTCAGTGTGGCAAAATATGTGGATACTTAAATCTGTGAACATAAGAAGAGCTCTGCTGGATCAGACCAGTGGCCCATCTAGTCCAGCATACTGTCTCACACAGTATGTGGTCATACTTAGTAAATAATCCTCTTTCAATCCACTTTCAATGCATTTTCAAATTGGATTTTGCCAGTTCACACAGTAAAAATCCAGTTGGAAAGTGCATTGGAAGTGGATTGAAAGAGGATTATTTCATGTGTGTGATCGCAGCCACAGTGGCCAACCAGCAAAGTTGGCATCTGGGTTTATTGCAGACTCTGGTATTAGTGTCCGTGTTCAAATTATATGTTGTATTATTGTGGGTGAGGAGTTGTTTATGATTGGGGGGGGGACTGTCTGTCCAAGGAAAGGTCTGCCTTCTGTGTTAAAGAGAACTATCATGATTCAGTAGAAGATTAGCTGATGATGCGTTGAACTGTTTTTAGTTGAGAGCTGTATGTGACTACTTAGTGGTGTTTTGCTATTGTCTCTTTTGAGCCTGTCTCGTAATTGGCTTTCTCTGGGTATTGTTCTGGCTTTGTTAATCTGTTTCTTGACTTTATCAGGTAGATATTTTAATTCCAAAGAGGTTTGTTGTACATCTCTCATGTGAGAATCTCTATCTAAAGGATTGGAACGGATGTTGTAGTAGTGTAGAGCCTGGTTGTAGACAATAGATTGTTTCGTATGTTTAGGGTTGGTAGCTGGATGCATGTACATATGTTTGTCCATCAGTAACTTTTGTCATGTATTTGTACAATGGTGTCAAGAAAATGTATTTCTTGCATAAATTGGTTCATTGTCGGGTTGATGGTGGGGTGAAAGTTCTTGAACCCCTGGTGGAATTTGTCCAGGGTTTCTTTACCATATGTCCAGACAATAAAGATGTCATCAATGCAATGTAGGTATAGGAGAGGTGTGAGTGGGTAGTTGTTTAGGAAGCATTGCTTCAAATTGGTCATGAAGATGTTAGCATACTGTGGTGCCATGGCAGTACCATTAATCTGAAGATACAAGTGAGAACAAAATGTGAGAGTTTGGTGGTAAGATCACCTGTGGTGTTATCAGAAATCATGTTTCTTATAGCTTGTAATCCATCCTTGTGTGGGATGTTGGTGTACAGTGATTCCACATCCATGGTGGCCAAAACAGTATTCTCTGTAAGGCTATTCAATGATCGTATTTTCCTCAAGAAATCTGTGGTGTCATGAACATAACTCGGAGCATTAATGGCATATGGTATTAGAATAAAGACCACATATCCAGACAACCCCAAGATGAGAGTGCCTATGCCTGAAACAATTGGGCTTCCTGGGTTGCCAGGTTTGTATATTTTTGGTAGAAGTTAAGAGGTACCTGGTTGAGGTTCCTGTGGTATGTCCGAAAGGATTTTTTTAAAAAATCCCTGTGTGGTATCTAAGGATAGCTGTTTGTAAAAAGCAGTATTTGTAAGTTGTCTTTGAGCCTCCTGGATGTAGTCAGAACTATCCATGATGACAACAGCTCCACCTTTGTCTGATTTTTTAATTATAATATCTGGATGGTTCTTGAGATGGTCTACGGTCTTCCTTTTGGCATAGTTGACATTCTGTTATATGTGATGGTGTTTACATGTGGTTTGGACCCTATGGCAAAAGCATTCAGTGTAGAGATCCAATGTGGCACTGCAACCATCAGGAGGGGTCAATGTGGAATCTCATTTTTTGTAGTGTAGTTTTGATGGCAGTTGGTGGTTTAGTATTTTGTTCATTAGTGAGTTGGAGGGATGGTGGCTGTTCTCCAGTAGATAGTGTGATAATATGTTGTGAAGATATTGTCTGTTCTTTCTTATCCTGTTCTTGGGTATGTTGAAAGAAGTCCTTCAGGCATAGACTGTTACAGGTGCAATTCTGGTAGTTAGACCTCTCAAGAGCTGGATCCGAGAATCTGTTCCACTAACAGCAGTGTTCCCTGGTAAAAGGAGCCTTCCCCTGATGCAGGAATCTCTTCTTCTGAAGACTCTAGCACCAGGTTAAGGCTCCTTGTGCTGTGGCTGGCAACTTGTGAAATCGGTCTGATCCAGCAGGCTCTTCTTATGTTCTTATAGACTTTTGCTGAGGGAAAGGAGAGTTGGAAAATCCAACCCTGCATCAATATTTTAAATGTTGACTGGATCTGTCAGGGATGTGGAACAGTATATAGCCCGATATCATCAGATCTCAGAAGTAGGGACAGTACTTGGATGGGAGACCAGCAAGGAAGACTTTACAGAGGAAGGCAATGGCAAACCACCACTGCTTACTCACTTGCCTTGAAAACCCTGTGGGGCTGCCATAAGATGGATGCATTTAAGGATAAGTCAGCATGTTTAATGATTAGGAAATGAAAACTGAAAAACTCTCTGGATGGGTTTATGAGACCAGCAGGAATCATATTGTGGTAGCATACTGAAGTGACCACAGGGTCCTTCGTATGTTGGTCATCTTCCAATAGCCCACAGTTCCTTAGAGATCTCACTATATTGCAATTATAAAATTACCTGAGAGAAATAGTGAACCCACTCTCCATTTGATCTCTTGACTGACCCTCCATTCTGGTTGCTTTCTATATAATCTTGAATCAGAGACAAAAAAATGTTTTGAATGACAGCATAAATGATTAGCCATGCATAGAAAAAAAGCAAAATGAATTAACAATTAATTTTAAATAGGAATTTTAAGTTTAAATATTTTTATTCTTCTTTAACGTCAGAACCAGCAATAAAAAAGGAAGCAAGCTCAGCTAAAACAGGTAATGGAATGACTCTTTAATATCTTGTAATGGAGAATATCTGCACTTCATAGAAAGTATGATAGTCTTTTAAGTAAATTCTTCTCACATAATACTGGTGAAGCTGAAGGGCATAAAAATCCATCTTAATTATTCATATATTTCAATTAAAATACAGTCAATACAATATTCAGTTCTTATCACCAATAACAAGAGAGCCAGTTTAGTGTATTGGTTAAGAGCAGCGAACTCTAATCTGAAGAACTGGGTTTGATTCCCCACTCCTCCACATGAAGCCAGCTGGGTGACCTTGGGTCAGTCATAAGTTCTTTCAGAGCTGTTATCTCAAGAGCAGTTCTCTCAAGAGTTCTCTCAGCCCCACCTACCTCACAGGATGTCTCTTATGGGGAGAGGAAGGGAAGGAGATGGTAATCCACTCTGAGAGGAGGGCGGGGCATAAATCCAATTCTTCCTCTTCTTCTTCCTCCTCTTTTTCTTCCTCTTCTTCCTCCACTTCTTCTCCTTCTTCTTCTTCCTCCTCCTCCTCCTCTTCACCATTCATAATTGCATGCTACCTTTACTTTTTAAAGTAAAACATTACAGTTGCTGAACTGAGGTTACTATATTTCCTGTGTAATGTAAATACATTACTATATCAACAGAAACATCATTAATTTTGCTTACCTGTCAACCAGTATGACATTTTAAAGCACAGTCTGTGGAGATTGGCCAAACAGTTAGGGTTACTGGTGTTCTTTTTCAAGTAGCAGAAATAGTATTACAGAAAAGAAATTCCAAACAGAATCTGTGTTCTAACTAATCCTTTTAGAGGCCACTTGAAAATTAGTTTTAACTATATAATCATGGTATTTAATGATATGGACTTGGATACTGTCTAGATTTCCACAGGTACAAGAAAGGTGAGCAATTTTTGCCGATTCCATCTTCCTGTGGAATCCCAAAGCACATCCTGAGATGCTGTTCCTGAGAGATGACAACCCTCGCCCCCCAGAATAGCTTATGGGTGGAGGTCCTGTGTGCGAAGGGGGAGTCAGCAAAAAAAAAAAAAAACCTGTTGCACCCATAGAAATCTAGGCAGAATCCAAGGCATTATTTTATTGTGCAAATGTGACTTTCTTCAAGATTATACCACAGGGGTTACTGGGAGGTCTCAAGTATTGACCAGACCCACCCCGGAACCTGCTTTGCAAGGCCGGGCTTGTTATGTCACATGATTTAAGACCATACGTTGGGCCTCTTTAGCCATCCTCCACACCAACATTCAAAAACGTTTTGTTCAGTTGAGCTGGCATTATTTAAAACACTATTTTTTAAAATGATGTAGATACTATGGATACATCAGCAGCTCATACAAATGGATCTTCCCTTTGCCCCAGCAGTCCTCAAAACTCCCTGAACACTTTGCTGAGGTTGGGCTGACCCTCATGAACAAAATCCCATGTGGCTCCAGGGAAGCTGCAATGAGGAGGAAGAAGATTTTCCTCATTTCTCCTCACTACAGCTCCCAAGTGCCCCACAAAGGTCTCCTGGCCCTCAGCAGAAGGTTTTTATGGCACACAGAGGTTGTTGGGGGGGAGGAGTAAGAAAGATTTTTTTGGGTACAAGCTTATTCTGTTTTTGAATCTGTAAGATTCATCCCAACATTATTGTTTAAAAGAAGGACTTCCCAGTAACTGAAATGATACAGCTTAACACATATAAGGTCATTTATAACGTATCAATAGGTAGAAAAATATTCACTTCCCGCCCCCACATTTCTCTTTATGTTTTCTAATCTAAAGTCATTTTCTCCTTGTTATAAAGCAAATCAGATGCCAACAACAGTGGCGTCTATTTCTTAAGGACCATTAAAGTTCATCAGGAATAACCATTTATCCCCTACCAGTTATACATTCAGTTTCAATTTAGATATTAACATGTACTTTATTTTATTTACAATTATTCTAGCACCCAAAGTGATAAAAGAAGCCAAAGAAACTTCCCATCCTGTTGCTGGAGGTATGAGTAATCTCTTACACACTCGTTTTAAGAGTCAAATGTCCAGAACGATTCTTTAATGTGAATGCATGTGAATGTGTTAGTGGGGGAGGGCACCAAGCTTTCAAGCTACACAGAAAGATGTGCGCATTTGAAGATCAGGATTAGCTTGTACAGTAGTTTGCTGGGGGACTACCATCACCGAGTACCACTTCAATGGGGGAGAAGGACATGATACCTTTAGTAGAAAGCCATCACAAGATGACAATGTCTAGTTATTTAGCTTAATTATAACTTACCTTTCTCAGTGTGGCTCAAGGTGGATTACACAGTACAGGAAGGGGGGGGGGAAGTAATCATATGGTATAGGACATTGAATGAACAATGCAATTAACAAAACTGAATGCCGGTAGCAGTCCAATAAGAATATATGGGGACCTGATAATTCCTAACATGGCAGACAACTGCTGATTTAGTAGTAGTACCCAAAATGGGCTCAGGACATTTTTATCAGCAGTCAGTGCCAGACACTAGTACCCACCCACTCGGGAGCTACATCCATGTGCAGCCACCCCACCCCACCCCATGAAGAGGTGCTCAGAGTTGGAAGCTGATAGCCCATCAGTAAACTGCTAAAGGAGCCACTGCTGTTTAAGCTCTGGCCCGCTGTGACCCTGTGAGGAATTTGTTATGAATATGTTCTTCTGTGTAAGTCTTCTTTATATCTGTTCTATACATATACAACTTGCTATCTAGTTCTGCCAGCACAATCCATCTGTTAACTGGTATCACTAGCACAATTTCCATTCCTACTGGTGTGCCTGCTTAGGAACAGCATGACAAAATTGTAAGCAACTTTCTGACATGAACTAAAGGGGAAACCATTTTAATTGCTTATGTTCATTTTGTCTTATCCTTAGTTATGTCAAATACGGTCCTTCACCAATCACAGACTGAGGGATGGGGGGGTGGAGTGGCGCTGTTCATTCGGGAGGCTTACTCCTACAGAGCGCTCCCGCCGCTTAAGCTTGAGGGCATAGAATGCTCTGGCCTGGTGTGGGACACTGGGGAGAGTTTGGCTATTAGGGTGGTGTACCGACCGCCCAATGCACCACCCATTAGCCTGCCGTCGCTGGTCAAGCCATGTCGGGCTGGGCGTTGGAGCACCCTCGACTTATAGTCTTGGGTGACTTCAATGTCCATGCTGACGATGCGGCCTCTGGGCCGGCGAAGGACCTGGTGTCGGCCATGGCGACACTAGGACTCACCCAACTTGTAACGGTGCCCACACACCGGGCGGGGCATACGCTCGACTTGATTTTTGCGGCGGGGGTTGGGGTGGGTCCAATTACTGCTCTGCCAGTACCATGGTCGGACCACCTTGCTCTGAAGGCCCATCTGAATGTCCCACTCAGACCCCGTATGGGCGGCAAGCATATTTTGGCTCGCCCGCGGAGCCAGATGGACCCTCAGAGGTTTCAGATGGCCCTGCAGGAACCCATTCCCTCTGGCGGCTCGTTGGATGAGTTGGTCGAGGACTGGCATGGCCGGCTCCAGGCCGCCATCGACGAGATCGCCCCCACGCGTCCTCTTCGCCCTCATTCTAAGCGGGCTCCCTGGTATACCGGGGAGCTGCAGCAGATGAAGCGAGAGCTGAGACGATTAGAGAGACGGTGGCTCTGAGCCCGCGACGAAGCGGCAAGAGCATCCTATAGGACGTTTATGAGATCCTATGAGATGGCAGTCAAGGCTGCAAAGAGACAGTTCTACGCGCCACGATTGTGTCTGCAAGCTCACACCCGGCACAATTATTTAGAACTATTCGGTCTTTAACAGAACTGCCACAAGGCAGAGTAAATGATAGGGAATTGGATATTGGCTGTGAGGCTTTTGCGAGCTATTTTGCAGACAAAATCTTGTCGCTCCGCCGTGACCTCCCCGCCACAGTTGAGACAGTATGTGAACTTGAGGCTCCATGCACGTCTTCTAGTTCCATTCTGGATTCCTTCAGCCCACTCAGCTTTGAGGAGGTTGACAGTTTACTCTCTGCTGTATGCCCAACCTCATGCAGCCTTGATCCGTGCCCTTCGTGGCTGGTAAAAGCCGGCCGGGAGGGGTTACGAGGTGCTCTCAGGGAGATTGTCAACAAGTCCCTCCAGGAGGGACTGTTCCCTGGAGTACTCAAGGAAGCGATGGTCCGCCCCCTCCTGAAAAAAACAACATTGGATCTGGCCGAATTGGCCAACTATCGGCCGGTTTCCAACTTGCCCTATTTGGGCAAGATTTTGGAGAGGGCGGTGGCGATTCAGCTGCAGAGTTTCCTGGATGACACCTCTGTGCTTGACCCTTTTCAGTCTGGCTTCCGGCCAGGTCATGGGACGGAAACGGCACTGGTCGCTCTCACAGATGACCTCCGGCGGCATCTGGATCAGGGCGGAACGGCGGTACTGGTGTTGTTAGATCTGTCGGCTGCGTTCGACACGGTTGACCACCAGTTACTGATCCACTGCCTTGCCGACATAGGGGTTCAGGGGCTTGCCTTACAGTGGCTCATCTCCTTTCTCCAAGGTCGGGGACAGAGAGTGGCGCTTGGGGAACACGTGTCCCGGAGGCACCCACTTGTATGTGGTGTGCCTCAGGGGGCAGTGTTATCTCCCATGTTGTTCAACATCTACATGCGCCCTCTCGCCCAGATTGCCCGGAGGCATAAGCTGGGTTGTCATCAGTATGCAGATGACACCCAGCTATATCTGTTGTTGGGCGGCCGGTCTGGGGCCACCCTGGATGACCTGGAGCGGGCGCTTGAGGACATAGCGGGCTGGCTCAAGCTGAGTCGTCTGAAAATGAATCCAACAAAGACGGAGGTCCTTTGCCTGAGTCGGAGTGGACCGGGGGTGGGTATCCCACTACCGGCCTGCGGGGGGCTCCATTGGTGCCAGCGCCGCGGGTCTGGAGCTTGGGAGTGCTCCTGGATGCCTCCTTGACTATGGAGGCCCAGGTAGCAGCCACTGCCAAAGCAGCCTTTTATCATCTACGGCTGATTAGGCAGTTGGTTCCCTTCCTTGAACGCAATGACCTGGCGACTGTGATCCATGCTATGGTCACCTCAAGGCTAGACTACTGCAACGCTCTCTACATGGGGCTGCCCTTGACTCAGCTCCGGAGGCTGCAGCTAGTGCAGAATGCCGCAGCCAGGCTGCTGATGGGACTCTCAGTGAGGGACCACATCCAGCCTGTGCTGAGGGCGCTGCACTGGCTACCTATAGCGTACCGGATCCGGTTCAAGGTGCTGGTTTTAACCTTTAAAGCCCTATATGGCCTGGGGCCTGCCTACCTAAGGGACCGCCTTTCCCCATATATACCCCAAAGAGCACTGCGGTCGGGCAGCCAACATCGCCTGACCCTTCCGGGCCTGAAGGAGGCGAGGCTAGCAGCCACCAGAAACAGGGCCTTCTCGGTGGCGGCTCCCCACTGGGGGAATGAGCTCCCAGAGAACATCAGGGCCCTGCGGGACCTTTTACAGTTCCGCAGGGCCTGCAAAGCGGAGCTCTTCTGCCAGGCGTTTGGGGCCACCACCGGGGAGAATGGCCCTCAGGAGATGGCACGAGGGCCATCTCTAAAACACCATGGTGGCAGCCTCCTGGTTGGTGTAAGCTAGAGGCAGGTATTGGTGCTGGTATGACGCTGCTATTGTGATGAAAGTTCCGTTGTAATTTTAAAGTGTATTTATTTGATGTTATGTTTTAACCTTGTAATTGACTGATTTTATGCTGTAAGCCGCCTAGAGCCGGTCCGCTGGCTAGGCGGGATATAAATTGAAACAAACAAACAAACAAATAAATAAATAAATAAATACTTTCTCATGGCTGGTACACTTTTTAAACTTCACTGCACTGAGTATTCCCATAGATGTGTAGTCAACATGTGTTATGTCTGCAGACTGCCACTAGGCACCCACGATAGGCAGCCAGAGGTTGGCCCCAGAGAACCGAGGAGGCCAAGGAGCCTGAACCTTCAGGTAGTGACCGACAGTGACTTCGCTGGGACTTTTAAACCCTCCAATGGGACCTAGGGGTGCGGTTCAGGGATTGTATATAGTTGGCTGCCTTGGCCAGTAAGATGTTATGTTGTGTACCAATAAACTAGAGCTGTTCATCACTCTGTTGTCCTGCCTTTCCATGTGGTGAACCCACTACACAACAACATGGAAATTAACATCTGAGATGCTGAGACCACATTGTCAGGCAACAGTCTGGTTCACATAAATACACCTGGTTAAAAAAGTGAGCTGTCATGTGCACAGTTCAACTGTGAGGGAACAGTATTGTCAAAGGTCATGGCAGATCAGCCATTTCTTCATCATAGAAGCTTCATGTGGGGCAGCTTTAAATTGCCACATATGGTGGATTTTACCACAGGGTGTACCATGGATTCACCATTTGTATCAGAGGATTTTCTCCTTGCCACTGCTGACCTTTCCCATAATTATTGGTTGTGGGGAAAGCTCAAGGGTGAGGGCAGTGTACTCTGTGCATGTACAAAGCTGTTCATCTGATCTGAAGCATGCATTGCACAAGAGGGCTTTATTGTCATTTCCATGGAGGGACATTTCTGTGCATATATGGAGCTGGTCTCTGCACAGATGTTGACAGGGAGTCTCCTGCAGGTTCTGTTCATACTTCAGAGCTCCTCTTGTTGTATGCTGTCAATGGATTAGGGCAACTGCCTTTAAGATAGTTCAGTATGTTCCAGAGCCAAGACTTGGAATTAAAAACAAAACAAAACTGTATATAACAGCAGCTTAATGAGACATAGCCCAAACTATGCCATCAGAGATCTAATTAATCAGTGATGTAAAGCAATCGTTATAATACAGTTATTCTCATATAAACTATTCTAACTGTTCTTGTCAGTTTTACCTCTCTGCTTTCATTAGTGACCAATGGATACACTCGCAACTACCCATTATACTATGGTAGAAATAGGGAAGCGTGGATAAGGCCATAGTAATGAATGATTTTGATAGCATTACAAACTAAAATGCAATTTATAAGAAACGATGCACTTTTCTTTCTGCTACATGTAAAGGTGAACAGGTGCTTTAAAACTTACAGATCAAATAAACAATCTAAACAGCAGTGCAGCCTAACATGTCATATTTTTCGTTTTGACTAAGTAAAATTAATGGCTGTAGAATAATTATCGTTCTGTGTCACAACAAGCACACTTTTTATTTTCACTGTGTGCACAAAGCCACCCGTGAACATGACCTCCTGCTTACCCCACACACATCCACATCCACTCCGCTACATCCTGTAAATCAGTGTCACTTAGACTGAACAGTTGACATGCTACTCTGTATCAGAAAACATTTTCTGTTTTTAGTGCTACTAGTTCACGGTTCACTTGGCAGAAAGATTTTCACTCTGAATCCTTATTGGCAGCCAATTTGCAAGACTGTGCTGCAGATAATTAATACCCTTCTGGCATTCTGAAAAGAAAGCAAGGCTCAGTAGAAACTTGAAAATGCTTATAAAAATAGTAACTAATGACACCCAGTAACTTGACATAAAATACTCTGGTACCAACTATGTCAAGAAGCTCCTAACTAGCATGCAACTGGTGTTCTGTGTTTGACAACTTTCTGTGATATGTGTGATAATAAATTGGTATGGTAGGCTACAATCTCCCAGAAATCACTGCTATATATTGTGCAACCATTTTATTGAGGTTTGCCTCCTTATGATGACTTATAAGAAGCAATATCCTAAAGGAATATGCCCCTGCTGTTTCAGCTTCAGGGGTGCTGGTATGCATTTATACAAAACTTTTCTTCACTCAATGGGCTATCCTAGCAAACTCCCATGATGTATGATGGTATAAGCATTCTGGCATTCCAAATGACATGGAACAATTGCTGGGATTATTATTATTTTTTTGCATTGTTGCAAAGCTGTATGTATTTATATATAGCTTGCAATGCAGTTGCTTTTGTTATACAGTGGATCGTTGCTAGAATATGCTTTGCTTTTATGTACCACAGTCATATTTTTATGTACTGTATTTAGAGTTCTAATGTGTTTCTTCTACAAGTTTTATGAGTGAATTTTATAGAGGTTAGGTGGAGTGAATGAATAAAACTGACATATTGTTTTGTGTTTTGAGGCAAGAAAGCTGAGTATAAATTGCCAATTGTGGTGCTAAAACTAGAGAACAGAATTTTTTTTTAAAAAAAGATGCCTGAACAGTTTTCATAGATAGTATTATTGGGCAATGGAAAAGTCCACCCTAGGAGCACAAAACTTCGGTAACATTATGCTACTAATTTTTTTAAACGTCCATTTGATGTTACTGTTTCCTTTCCCCAAAACTGAATGCTACACAATACCCCTTGATAACAACTGTACTTTATTTTGGCTGTTTTGTTTTCATATTTCACTCCTAGTTCTTTTAATCCCATTTTATATTACATCTTATAAATTCCATTTTATATTACATCTTATAAATGAGAGTATAATAAGTAAATAAATATGTACTCACATACACAAACATGCACAGGGGTGCATACACACACTTGTCTGTTTATATCACAAATATTCAACAGGGCTTTTTCTGCATGGCTCTGGAACTCAGGAAGTTCAGCAGGACCCTTCACTTCTGGATTTCTGCTGAGCTATAAAAATGATTTATTCTGGAGGACTTTTGCAAAGAGCTATTTGGGTCCCACACACACACACCTTGTCTGCTTAGTAAATAGTCAGAATCTCACAAAAATGCAAGAAGGAACCAGACTCATGTGACATGTAAATAGTTTTATATAGGTTGTGGTCACACGTGCCAGATAAAGCGGGGGGTGGGGAGGAAGCAAGGCTATTTCCTCTGGAGAAATGTGACCCGTAGTTGCGAGATCACACCTCCCTTTAAAGATGTGGGCACAGCCTGTCAGTGTGTGTTCAGACAGGTAAGTCGGGGTGTTGTGGGTTTTTTGCCGTTTGTTTCACATGTGCTTAAACAAGGAATCAGTGAATCACACCTCCACACTGAGGGCTCCCTATGGGGTTTGCAATGATGCGCATACTGAGAAGAGGAAAAAAACAATGGCATGGAGTTGAGGTGGCCTGTTCAGACCATCCCAATGGCATGAGAGCACACTGAAGTGATCAGACAGAGGAAAGTCTGTCTGTGGCTCGTCGCAACCCATTTACTACTGGATTTTCCCCAGTGTCTTTTAACTCCACTTCTGCGGTAGAACAGAACAGGTTGCCGAGGGCTGCAGGATGCTTCCCAGATGTTGTTGTCTGATTGCTCCCTTTAAATCCACCTGGCATTTGCACCTGTGTTGGATCCATGGGTCCTTTCGTAGAAAAGGAGGTGCAGGAGCTCATTAGCATAACTCATTAGCATAACTCATTAGCATATGCCACGTCCCCTGACATCACCAGAAGTGTGTCAGAAAGGGAATGTCAGTTTCAGCCCCATTATATCCTATGGGCCATTGAAATCAATGGCAAAAACTCATAGGGTATATGAGGGGCTGGAGGAAAGGGGGTTTGAGGGAGAGGCTCCAAACTTGCAGGGTAGCTGCTGGGGCCTCTCCTCGAAATTCCCACTAAGTTTCAAGAAGATTGGACCACGGGGTCCAATTCTATGGGCCCCCAAACAGATTGTCCCATCCCCTCCATTGTTCTCTATGGAGGGAAAAAATGTTAACTTTTTTCCTACCATAGAGAACAATGGAGGGAATGGGGGCAACCTGTTTGGGGGCCTGTAGAATTGGACCCCCTGGTCCAATCTTCTTGAAACTTGGTGGGCATTTCGAGGAGAGGCCCCAGCAGCTACCCTGCAAATCTGGAGCCTCTCCCTCAAACCCCCTCCCCTCCAGTGGCTTTTAAATTTGCCACCGAATTTCGGCAGCAATTCGGCGGCGAACTGAATTAGATTAGAGAATCTGATTCAGCCCGTGGCTGCCCTACTGACCAGTCCTGAGCTGGCGGAGCTTTGCTTCGCCTCGCTCCAGCCCCAACAGACCCCTGGTTGGATCTAATTGTGCTTATGATTGCAGCCATAATATAATAGAACTGTGTATGGAAGTAGTTTTACTCCTTTAGTCCTCTAGAGCTGGAAATCCTTTCACTGAAAACTGCACACAATTTCAGCAGATGCTATTAGAAATAACAGGCTCAGGATTCTGTCAGTACTATCCTTACACCTTTCTAAACCCATGAATGTCAATGGGCTGAGAAGGGAGTTTCTCTGCTGAGGATGGTGCTATGTGCTTCTTTCTTTGTTTTGACTGTAATTTGAGTGATTGGTACTGATTCTAATTCCTTGACCTAGGGTTGCCAGGTCCCCTCGTTTTTCCATTGGGGGTTGGGGGTGTTTCGGGGTGGGTGGGGATACCCCCAAGCCCTGCCCAAGAGTGGCCACCCATGGCCACCACTCTCCCTCCCCTCCTGCAAGATTTAAAGGGCTTCAGCTGATTGACAGGGAGCACGTGGCTCGCCGATCAGCTGGAAGGCCTTTTAAATCTTTCAGGAGGTAGGGAGAGGGGTTTCTGCCAGCTGCATGCTCTGCTCACAAAGAGACCCTTTAAAGGGCCATATGATCCCTGCCAATCAGCCGAAGTCCTTTAAATCTCACAGAAGAACAGGGAGAGGGGTGGCAGGGCTTGTGAATGGGGCTTTCCGCACTGGCCAGCTGGCCAGCAATGGATTGGAGCCCCCAAAAGTGGGGGAACCCCTACCCAGACCTGGGGTCTGGCAACTCTACCTTGACCTATATGTGCTGCAAAGATCACCTCTGTTGTACATCTGATCTCTTGTTAAAGCGCCTTTACTGTTGGTTAGACCAGTATAGTTGTTCTCATCAGCATCAGTTTATGCCTCAGTTCTTCATCCCTTCCCTTTCTTTATAAGGGACAGAGGATGCAATCATAAGATCAATTTCCTGGGAGTAGGCACCATTGAATAAAACGGCACTTAACTCCTGAACAGGCTTCCTTACGATTGTTTCCTAAGAGAGCAATCTTAAACAGGTCTAGTCAGAATCCTACTCAAGTCAGCTCAGCAGGGCTTGCTCCCAAGAAAGTATTCTTAGGCATTGCAACTATGCTGGAGTAACTCTGGGTAGGATTGTACTATAAATGGATGGAGACCAATGATTTCACCTCTTTGGGGACAGAATGTAGTATTGTAGGAACAGAAATCATGGAGCCCTCTGTTTCCCCAGCAATGGAAGGCAGAATTTTCTACAGTCCTTAGAAAAACTATACATTTCTTCATCATTTGCAAACAGTTAAGATTTAGGAAAGATTTTCTAAATAAGATTGCTTTCAGACTTCCTTCACACATTACAAAGAACCAATGGTTCTTCTTTATAACATGTAAAGGAAATTCATGTGGTAAGTTGCCAACAATACGTTGAATTATTAAATGAAGAAATTGAAACCGTACAATGAAATACCACAGAATATAGCCTTTCGGAAGTTCTCACAACTTTTCTATGAAGCTGGTCTTTATTCGTGGCTTTCTTTTACACAAAAGTTTGAAGTCATTATGTAAAATTATTCTCCCTTTCTGTTTTTTTCCAATGTGTATCATTTCAAGTGTGAAAATTGGATATTATAAGGCTGGATGAGAAAATCCGTTAAATATGCAAGTTAGTAATGCACAAATTGTCTTGTCTCTCTTTGTATAGCTACAGCACAGAAGCATCATGTACATAGTAAGTATATGTTATAGATCTGTTTTATTCCCGTGTTTCTTATTTGAGCCCTTGGAGGTACTAGAAAAAAAACCCAATTCACATCTTAAAAGAGAGTGTTAAGAGTTGAAAATATACCAGGTAGAAGCTGTTAAGTGTCTTTGCACCTAAAGTGGTGTGACTAAAGTATTTGTCATATGTGGTTCCAGTTTCTCCACAAAAAGAAATTTATATTTGCCTGATTCTAAGCCTTCTCTCCTCATGTTTCTAAAAGAGTAGCACTTTTTTCTGCTGTGCATTCAGTGATCACCAAAAAGGCATTTTAAAATAACATCTGCATGACATCTAATCTGTTGTTTAGTTTTACCTGCAGAACATGAAACTGTAAAACAGGAAAAGGCTGTTCTTTCCAAGCCAGGTATACTTACATACATTTCCTAACATTTAGATTAAAAGACTACTTGAAGAAGTGTTCTATGTGCTGAGTAGAACTAAGTACCATTTGGATTGCTTGTATGTAGGAGGATATATTTTTAATATGTTCTTTTTAGTCCTTGCGGAAAACATATGGAACTTTTAATCAAGCTCTAAATGTACACATAATTGTTGACAAAATTTAGAAAGCTCATTTTGAGTTTCATTTGTTATACCTGCTCTTTGGTTTGGCAAGTTATTATCCCACAGATGTGGCCATCAATAATACCAGCAAAATAGTGTTGGATGTCATATTTCACTTCTGCAGATTTCTTCTTACATCCTAGAGGAGTTCATAAGGTTCTTCAGACAAATGGCACAGTTACAGAGCTGGCGCTACAGGACAGGATGTTCTAGAGTATCTCAGCCAAGCATCCAGATAAGAATCACATGTTTTTATACCTGTCCTCTTGACTTAGAAAAATGGAATTTGGAAATTCTCTCTTGCTTATTTATGCATACATTTATTCAGCCGGAACACAATGATTGACAGCAGCTCTGAATTATTTTTCATTCAATAATCAGCAGGCTGATCCTAATGGGCTAGTTTGGCAGCAGTTGTGCGACTGTCCGTGCCAGACAGTTGTATTGTCAGTGCCTGGATTGCACAGGTTGCTAGAGACTTCTGCCATGGCAAAAACCTCCTGAATTTAAAACATCCTTCTCTCCTAGGTCACTATTTGAAAGTGGCAAGCAGTAAATATATGAATTCTCCTCAGCTGTGGAAAGACCTGGAAGTGCTGTTTCCCCAACTCTTGGCACTAGCTAGCCTACTGTTCAGTTACTTTAAAAATACATTTTGTCCAGCACTGCACATTTTAAAACTTGACCTTTTTCTCACCTTTGTTAATCATATTTTCAGACTTCAGAAGCAGGCTTGTCAGGATAAGATGTTAGGTGAGTGAGTTGCCCAAATGTGAACATCACTACAATAGGGCAATTTCTTATCAGAAAAAGCGGAAAAAAGCAGAAACCAGAGAAGTGGTTAGAATGCAGGACTAGGCTCAATGAGACCCGAGTTAGAATCATCACCCTTCCATGAAAGCTATCTGGATGACCTTGGGCTAGTCACTCTGTCTTCATCCTGACCCACCTCACAGGGTTGTTGTGAGAATAAAATGGAGAAGGGGATAGCAGTGTAAGCCATTTAGAGTCCTGTTGGAGGGAAAGGGTAGGTTATAAATGAAATAAATAAAAATAAAATAAACCATGGCTAGGTATATTCCAATTACTCCTAATTCATAGATGGAAATTCTTTTTCTTTTAAATTCATACTTCAGATATACAAACCCACACAATGTGGGATTGATCCCCGTCGATACAGGCACTGCCTCATACAAGTTAACAGAGCCAGTTTTGGTATCAGGTAACCTGAGGCAGTTGCCTCAGGTAGTGATTCTGGTGGGATAAGAATATCATGTCCCAGCCACCCATCCCTCCCAGCTGCCCAGTGCCTCTGCCACCTGAAAACTATAACAGCTAATACTCCCAGCCCTGTTTAAAAGCAGTATCACAAAACCATACAAGCTGTATAGAGTTCACTGAACTCAGCCATCATTTTGGTTGCCTGGGCAACTATGTAATTGTCAGAGTTGCCAGGGCAGCTAAAATGATGGCCAGACTTTCATTTGAGAAATCTATCTTGCCAGTGTTCAAGAAGCATTACAGGGGATATACAGATATCTTGCCACACTGCTTTTAAAGAGGGGTGTCAGACTCTGGTGTTGGGCTGGAGTCTAGTGTCTGCTTCTCCAGGGTTCCTTTGGCAGGGCCTGCCCTGGGGGAAGACCTCAGAAGACAATGGGGGCGGGTTACAGCACCCTCTTCCCTCTCCCAGTCCTCCCAGCACCCTCTTCCCTCTCCCAGTAACCTCTCCCTGGTTGCCTTAGGTGAGGTCTGGGCCTGCCTTGCTGGTTTTCCCAGGGTTAGGGTTGCCAGCCTCCAGGTGGGCCCTGGGGATCTCCCACTTTTACAACTGATCTCCAGCTGACAGAGATCATCTCCCCTTGAGAGAATGGCTGCTTTGAAGGGTGGACTCGATGGCACAGTACCATGTGGAGGCCCCTCTCCTCTCCAAACCCCACCCACTCCTGGATCCACCCCCAAAGTCTCCAGGTATTTTCCAACCCAGACCTGGCAACCCTACCCAGGATGCACCTTTTAAACAGTTGCCTGGGGGGTGGGACAACTTCAGCCTCACTCCCCCTAATCTGAAGGATGGAAGTGGCAGTCCCCAGTTCCAATAGGCTCCTGCCTGCCTGGGATCCCATTTCCCTAGCTTGATAGGGCTTCTCCATGAGTCCATGCTGGCCTAAGGAGGTCACTACAGCCTGTTTCCTGCCCTTCCAAAGGAGCCTCCCTGGCTCACACAATGGGTAAGAAATGCTGCACCTCTTTCACCCTTGTTGCCTTGCATCTCTACTGCCAGCCCTCGGGGGTTGGCTGCTGGCTGGACCCCAGACTCAAGTCAGGTGTTTGGCAGGGACCCGGCCTGCCACAGCACTCTCCCTGCTGGGACTTTCTCACTGGGCTGCCTTTTTGTAGTGGTCTCCATCAGCCTTTCCCAGCTGGACACTACCTCCCCTGGCTTGCCCGGCATTGCAGTGAGCAAAGAAGCTGCTCCTGTGGCATCAGGTTGGGCTTCTGTGATCCTTCCTTGATGGTTCCCCCAGTGCAGTCTGGAGACCACCACCTCCTTGGAAGTAAGTACGAGAGTAGGAGGTGTGACCCTGGACAAGGGTCAAGGGTGAGTCAGCAAAAAAGATTCACTACTCCAGCTCTGAGATGGAGGTCGAAAGGGAACAGTGGTGGAGGCAGGGCTGCTGAGGGGTTGGGGCTGGGGATACAGCCTGCAGTGCTCTCATAATCACTCTAGCACACTGCCAGTAATCTTTCCGGAGGCTTCAGCAACAACTAGAATTATAGGAAGAATCATAAAGTGATTTATTGAATAAAAAGCAGCCATTTTCTAAGTAATTGAAGGGTTTGGGTGAAAAGTTATGGTAAGCAGTTTCCCCTCTGCTTTGTTCCATAAATAGGGTTGCCAGCTCCTGGTTGGGAAACACCTGGAGATTTTGGGGGTGGAGCCTGGGGAGGGCATGGTTTTAGGAAGGGAGGGACTTTTGCAGGGTATAATGCCATAAAGCCCACCCTCAAAAGTAGTCATGTTTCCTAGCTGAACAACTGTCCATTATCTGGAGATGTAATTCCAGGCCCCACCTGGAGGTCGGCAAACCTATCCATGAAGAACTAGCAGGCTGCTTCGATCACACATATCTCTTCTGTAAATGTGCGTTTATGGAGGGCTCAGAGCTTTCTTCCAGTGGCTCAAGGTAACCAGGGCCAGAGGTCTCGGGCAGCAAAATGCCTTGAGGCAGCACCTGAAGTCAGCCATAAATTGGAAGCATCTTAGTCTGAATGTACCCCCTCCAAGAAGCGTTCAGGTTTTGAAGTAACGGCTCTCTTTGCCAGCGTCGCCACATAAGCTTCTTTCTTATCTTTTTGAAAAATGCATGTAATCATAAAAGTGACTCTAAAAGCTCTGAAGATGATAGAGAACAGGCTACAGTGCAGCTGGCATATGACAAGAGCTTCAGTATGTAAAGTGGATCCATCTCCATATTCTTGAGTGTGTCTAAACTGCCTTGTCAGTTACATACGCAGCTGTGCAGTGGAGCTGAGCAGGAAGTTTACAGCATGTGGTTCTTTCCATCAATTGACAGTCTTGTTGGAAAGGAGAACAGCAGTAATTCAGTAAGGAAGGGAATCTGGAGGAACAGAAATTAAATTGGCGCTTTCTCTATGTCAGCTATGACACTTAGACTTTCAGAGAAAAAAAAGACAGAAAAGGAGTATATTTTTTCAAGCTTAATTGCACCAGCGTAAACATTGTTCTGTCTTGAAACAAGCTATTGTTTTATGTGATTCATTTATGGGAAAATATTTATTTTCCTTTTTGAATCATAAGAATAGGGTATATGAGCCCTCTCTCAGCTCCTTCTCTTCCCTTCCAACACCCTCTTTATACATCATATGGAAATCAACCTCTTCAGTCTGCAGACTATTTTGATCAATTTCTAAAAGGTGCTTGTCGTTGTTATAGAGAACTCTACAACCAAGATGTCATGCTGTGGATCTGGTCTCTATTACATCAGAACATTTAATAAGAGCGCAGAAATGGAACATTTGAGCAAGCATAGCATAGGTTAAACTCTGGCATAGGCGTCAACTACAGGGGGGCTTGGGGGAAGGGGCCACACCTGAAATTTCCCAGGGGGGACTGAGCCCCTCCCCTGGCGAAACGGAGCACCCACCCACCTGCTGCCATGCCTCCCCGCCTTCCAGGCCCCCTTCCTAGGCCTGCCCATTGCCACCGCAGGCGCCTTCCCCCCCACCTGGCTCCCCTGCACCCACTCCTCCCTCCCTCTCTCCCTCCCTCCAGGAGCCATCCAGGCAACTGCCCAGCATGATGATGTCACCCGGAAGTGACATCATCACGCTGGGCACATGGCCGGGGTGACACTCTAGCAATCGCCCTGAAACTCTATGGCACCATAGAGTTTCAGGGTGATTGCCAGAGTGTCACCCTGGCAACGTGCCCAGCGTGATGACATCACTTCCGGGTGACATCATCATGCTGGGCAGTCGCCCTGATGGCCCCCGGAGGGAGGGAGGGAAGGAGGGAGGAGTGGGAGGGGAGAGGGGTGTGAGGGAGTCAGGCAGGGGGGAGAGGCAGCGGCGGCGGTGGCAGCGACATCATCCCAGCACGTGCACGTGCTTCGCGCACACGCAAAAATGATTAATAACAGGTAAGAGCCCCCCCCCCGAAATTGAAAAGTCTACGCCCCTGAACCCCGGAGCATGATGGAAGACAGGAGGGCCTGGCATGATGTGGCCCATGGGGTCGCAAAGAGTCAGACTCAACTGTGTGACTGAACAACAACAACAAAAGCACAGGTCACTGTTGTAGTGACGTTATAAAGGACATGTGAAAAGCAGTGTAAATGTCTAATCTGAAGGTATCCACATAGATCAAAAACTGGTGGCTGTTTCATTCCACCATTATTAAGATTGACTCTAACCCAGATAGTCCAGGTTAGCCTGATTTTATCAGTTCTCGGAACCTAGCCAGCAACAGCTGCTGTCAGTGCTTGGATGAGAGACCACCAAGGAAGTCCAGGGTTGCTTCACAGAGGCAGGCAGTGGCAAACCACCTCTGTTTTTCTCTAGCCTTTAAAATCCTATGGGTCACCATAAGTCAGCTGCAACTTGATGGCAAAGAAATGTTCTTAATACAGTATGCTTGGAGTGAGTAATGGGCTGGCTGGGGGTGAACAAGCTGAAACTTAATCTTGATAAGGCAGAGGTTCTCTGGGTAAGTAGAATGGCAGGACCAGATGGGGAGAAAGACAGAAAACCACCTTAGAAAACCAGGAGGCTGTTGTGACTTAGAGCGTGTTTGCCCAGCTCCGGCTGGATCCATTCCTGGTTCAGTCAGATCTAGCCACAGTGACCCATGCCTTAGTTACATCTAGACTGGACTACTTCAGATCACTCTATGCAAGGCTACCCTTGAAGAGTGTTCAGAGGCTGCAGTTAGTGCAGAATTCTATGGCTAGACTGCTGGTCAGGGCCAGCTATCAGGAGTTCATGTCCCCAATACTGCAGCAATTACAGTGTCTACCGATCCACACCCAAGATGATTGCAGGGAAATGCCCTCCTGCCTGTCCCACCACTTAAAGATGCTTATTTGATGGATGTGCAAGAGAGAAGGCCTTTTCCATGGCAGCCTCGCATTGATGGAAGAACCTCCCCAGGAAAGTGTGCCTGGCTCCCTCCTTGTCGATCTTCAAGAGACAGTTGAAGACAGTTTTGTTTAGGAGAGCATTTTGATTGATTTAGCTTTTATTGCTGGCAGTCCTAATCAGAGTCTTTAAATTGCGGCAATGGGTGTTATTTAACCGTGTTTTATTTATGTTGTAATCCACCTTGAGTTCTGCAAGGGAGAAAGGCAGCTAATAAATGTTTAAAATAAATAAATAAAACAAATACGTAACATTTCACATTCCAAATCGCTTTTCCATCAAGCTATATCTACAAGATTAAAATGAAACGAGAGAGAGCAGTAAAGGTCGATTTTGAAACACAGTATGTAAAAGGAGTTGTGACTCAAGTCTGTCTCTAGCATTAGTCTGAAAGAGGCCCCTTGTAAGGTGGAGTATAAAAGTAAACAACAACATAGTAGTGGTCTTTCTCATAGCAATCCTGCGGGATTTTAGAAAGCACAACATGTTCAAAAATTGAACACAGTACAAATTGGGTCATGTTAGCCTGTGACAGGAGTGCTGACAGGGAATCTCCACATCCAGTGGCAATAAACCTCTGGATTCCAGAGCCAGGAGGCAACATCAGAGGAAGGCCTCAGTCTCTGTGCCCTCCTGAGTAACCGGCTGGCCACTTTGTGAGACAGGATGCTGGACTAGATGGACCACTGGCCTGATGCAGCAGGGCTCTTCTTGTGGTTGTTAGACATATCCCCATTTTTCTAGATGTACAAAGACTGGGTTACTTTTTTAAAACAAACTCCAGTTGCAGAACTATTAGAAAAGTGTAAAACTCAGTTAGAAATAAAAAGTTGTGGGAGGTCAGTGAAACGGGTACACACAGCTTGCATGAGAAAGCACCTATGAACAGGCAATATTGTTTGGATTGGTTAGTCTGATCACTTCATTTCATTTTCAACTACTGCTTGCAAGCTTATTTAATATGAATAAAATGTTTGTCATTTCCATGTAATGCCATTTTTGCTTTACGTCTTATCATGACACCTGACCTTATCAGAATACCACAACGTATATGTGCAAGCGTTGTTTCATAATCAATTGAGACCAGGTTGCTAGAGCACCCCAAAGTTTGTCGGATTGTGACCAAAGGCTTTAGAAGATTCCTAACTGGCTTGTCTTTGGTTTAACGCAGAGGGAAAAGTCAAACAGAACAAAACAGCGACTGTTGTAAAAGCAGGTAGGATCTATGTTTTAACATTTAGTTGTGGTGGAGGAAACAGAGAGAGGAATGGATTGTTTGTTTCCTTTTATAACTCTACAGGGCTGGTAGTGTGGGGGAAGAGGATGTATTACCATTATTAGTGAAATTGCATTGGTTTCTTAGCAATTTGCCAAGACTGCATCATAAAGCAGGCAGTGCATTCAGTGGTGGAGTGCTCTGTGGCTGAAATCCTAAAGACGCTTTCCTGGGTGTAAGCTAGGGGTGTGCATTCGGCTTTCCGAAAAGCGTTTTTGGGATACTGGAAAGGCTCTGATGAGACTCCCCGGTATCCCGAAAATAAAAAACCTGAAAAATCCGGCTTTTTCCAGCTTTTCGGCAAACTGAAAATGGCAGCTGCGGGGGAGGGGGGAGTTAACTGCAAAGGGAAGCCCATCACTTACTCTTTCATTTTCCAGCATTGTGTACCCTCTTTCCCGCCTTTTGCTCATGGTCCCAGGAGGGGGCCGGGGGGGAGGGACCATGGATGGCCAATCACTGCAATGCATTTGCAAATGCATTGCATCAGGGCAGCTTGCCTTGCAAAGTTTCCAAGTACTGTGGAACTCCTAGGCACTAGGCAGCTTGCACTGGCAGCCAATAGGATTTTGGTATCCGCTCTCTGGCCAATCACAGAAGGTTGTTTTTGTTTGAAAACCTCTGTGTATGCCCAGAGAGCATAAAAGCAGACCTGCACCCCTGACTCCCTGCTGTTCCTGAATGGTTGGTGCTGCTGCTGGACTGGTCAGAGTTGAGAGAGTTTGGCTTGGAGAGTGTGGCTGGCTGCTGCCCCTGCTCTCTCACCACTGTTAAATACGCTTTAAAAAAAGGTTGTAGGTTTATTTTCTAATAATATCTTGAAATAAATCTCAGTCTAGGGCTTTAGTTTTGGTTTGACCTGAGTGAGTCCTGTTGGGTCAAACTTTGGGCACTGACTGGCATGGTGGCCCTGTTTCTAGGGGGCAGATTGCACAGGTTCTGCTGCTGCTAGCCTGGCAAACATGCCCCTCTCACCACCTCACTTACTTTCTTGGAGAGATTTTTCAGGAGACACTGTCTGCTTCCTGCCTGCCTTTTTTCCCATAGGAAACAATGGAGAATGGGGCAACCTCTTTGGATGCCCCTAGAATTGGACCCCCTGGTCCAATCTTTTCAAAACTTTGGGGGTCCTTTGGGGAGAGACTTGAGCAGCTACAGTCCAAATTTGGAGCCTCTACCTCAAACCCCCTCTCCCCCAGCCCCCTGGAAACTTTTCAGACTTTTTTGCCATTGATTACAATGGCCCCATAGGGTATAATGGACCCGAATTTTTTGGGAATCCCGAAAAATTTTAGATATCTACCCTATACCAGTATAGATATTCGGGTTTTTTTGGGAATACTGAAAAATTCAGGTTTAATATACCTGAATCCGGAAAAAAAACTGAATATTTTTTTTTGCACACCCCTACTGTAAGCCCCATTTAATAAAATAAGACTTAGTCCTTAGCAGACCTTTTTAGGATTGTTGACTTAGCCTTTCTTTGGTAAGAAACCAGTGTGGCTCTCTGATGTATAGAAGTTCTCTCCCTCCCCCCATCCCAATCTTCACAAACATTTTCTTGTCTCCACTGGGTAATATTAGACATTTTTCTTGATAAATTCCTACTAAAACTTTAGTCCTAATTATTAAACAGGGCTTTTTGCCTGCTCACTTTCAGGAACCTTAGGGTGGTCTTTCCCATCTTTGTGGTCTTTCCCATCTTTGGGCTTTGGGTGATAACTGATAAATCAGCCTAATTTGTCTTTATCTTGAGGAATCTCTTGATGTTAGAATCGGATGGGTTTTTTTATTATTTTATAAATATATGCGATGGGTACCACAATTTATTACTTTGACATTTCAATTATACAGACCTGAAGGCTGGATAATCTAAGCAAATATGTGGGGAAAGTTTATTTGAAAATAATGCATCTTTACATGCTGTATTTTTTTCTCTCTTTATAGTCAAGCCTAAGCCAACAAGTATGTAGTAGTATATACCATGAACAAGAAAAATCCTGTGATGTAGCTGATTCTATCTGATGGTTCTGGCTTTACCATATAAAGGCGCTCTGTCTGTGGTTGCTGCTGTTGATTGCTTTGGTTTAAGCAGCATGATTAATGAGATTCATTCTGATTTAAAGCACTTGTTCCTAACTGGCAATCCATTATGATCCCCCAAACCAATTAATTCTGAAATCCATCTTCAGTAATTTGACCCTTATATTTGAATGCCAATAAGGCATTTAAATATATGTGAATATTTTTTTTAAAAGCCTGTTCCTCTCCATCATGTGTGTTTTCTGGAATATTTATTTATTTTTATTTGGAAATACATATCCCATTCTCTTCTCCATTCCAAGCAGTTCTTAATATATATGTAGTGAACTAATATCATCAGCATAACATTGTCATGGCTACAGTCAACAGTTTATGAAACTTCAAAGTCTAAATGCAAATGTACGTTGAGCTTAAAGAGTAGCTTTAAATGGATTTACTCCCATTATGTAGGGGGTTTGGGAATTAAGAGTGAAAGATGGGCTCTAGTTGCACAAGTCAGCTTTAGCTAATTCTTGTCTGAAATAATTATTGGGATTGGGGGGGAGCAGTTAATAAACTGCTTCAAGAATGTGCATCAGAACTATAGAAATTATTCTGTTGCCCTTGATGATTACATAATAAATACTTCTAAGATCCTCAGAGTGTTCCACAGATACACTGGCTTTGGTAAACGGAGATGCAGTAGGGGATAACTCTTAATATCAAAGAAAGATTTTATCTATTCTGTTTCAACAGTTATTGTTATCCTTCGGAATGTACAATTTCTTAATATGGTAGAATACTTTGAGGATCAGCGTCTCCATTGTTGTTGCATATGCTTTGGCTTTCTGGTCCTAATCTTTTTAAAAGTGCTTTTAGATTAGCACACGGGCATGTCTGCATTGGATTTTACTTTCCCCCTCCTTTAGAAGGTAGTTCCTCATGCTGCATCAGAGGTTGCTTCCCCTGAATTTTTGAGGTGATAACTTGTCTTGAAATAAAGGGGTCTTTGCTTTCAGGGAGTGTCTGAGAGCTGTTTCAGATTATATTTAAAACAGTTTACTCTTGCAAGATGGAAATTTTTTTATTGTGAAAAGGACCTGAAATGTTACTATTGTTCGGATGTTACATTGATTATAGCACTAGACTAATCACGCGAGGAGTAATTTTTGAGTACGAGACACTTCAAATATAATCTAAACTAGCTCTTGGAATCCCTATTAGTAACACACAGAACACACTGCCTGGCTTTTTGGATGCAGGTATGATATTTCTCTGTCTAATTGTTTAACAATGCCATCCTAAGAGCACTTTCCTGGGAATCACTCCCACTGAATAGGAGTAGGATTCTCAATGGATTTTCTTAGGATTGCTGTCCCGGAGTCTAGTTGTGTTCATATTTTACTTTCCAAATATTGGTGCTACACTACTGGATAATCTGGTAGCTTCCTTTGCAACTGTTCCATGCCAAATATAGCCAGGAATTGCAGTTTGATAATTCCATGCCCACTTTGGAGTCACAAACATGTAGCAAAGCTAGGGCAAAGTAGGGCATACACAGCCTCTGGTTGGTTAACCTGAGTAGCTGCTGAGTTGTGCTGTCTTAAACATGGCAGATTACCAGTTCTACAGACCTGAGATAAATTGCAGTCTCTTGATTTCTTTCCACGGTATATCTGTGTGAAATTAATCTACAAAATAGATATTGCCCTTGAATTTAGCAGCCGGGGTTTTTTGGGGTACCAGACCAGAAGTGCTTTCCTCTAAATAGATAGTCTGGTTTCCTTAGAATTTCTTTGCCCACATTGACTGTTTCATTGCCTTGGTTAGTTTTTCATTGTTTGCTTGTAAGGCTTTCTGATTTTTAACATTACCTCTGTTCCATTTTTAAATTAGAGATGTGTGCCATTTGCTTGACAATACTGCAATACACTGCAGTACACTGCAATAGTGTCTCCTATCAGTACCCTCTGGCTAATCCACCTGTATTATAAAGTTTTCCATTAGGGGTTTTCATAAATTTATAAAATATAAAGCCACAGGGAAAGAAAATCAAAATTCAAAAAATAACTATATTTAACATGAACTAATCGAAGTCTATATTCAACTGTATCTGTTTCACAGTGTATTTTGGGCTAAGGACACCACAGAATGAGACTCCCAAACACCACACACACCCCTGTGGGGAAGAGACCTTGACTTTTTATATCCATTCAAAATTGGCCATATTTAACCCAGTAGGACTCTATTGTCCATCCACAGAAGCTAAGACCAAAAAAACGGGCCTGAAAGTAGTCCTCAAGATTGGCAGCTATGCCGGGTGGCCAGATCTACAACAATCCCAAGCTCCAGCAATGCCTTTGGTCGGCAAAATTACTTATTTATGCTCTTTTTGTCTTACAGAACAAGATGCTGTTAAACATGGAAAAGAAATTCCTGAAGGAAAACCAGGTACATTTTAAAGTTTTCATTTGCACCAAATTACATCACTTCATCCAGAGAAAGCAAAAACCCTACTGCTGTACAAAACCACATGACAGCAGAAGCAAACACAGAACTGACAGATTCAGCAGAATAATATGGCCTGGAGCTTTCAGCCTGTTCTACATTTATGCCAAAAAAAAAATTCAAAGGGTTTCTTTATTGTGTAAGAACATGCCGTATCAAATCAGCAATGACTTCCATCGAGAATTGTGATACATTGCCTAAAAATCATTGCTAATTGTTTCTTAGCCAGGCTATTTTCATACTTGCCAGTGGGATCCATTTCTATAAGAACTTGGTGTGGAGGGAAGGATTGTAGGGGTTTTCTAAAACAGTCCACCTATCCGTATCCACCCTAAGTTCCAGCCTGTTCAAAAACCGTGCAAGCCTTTAGAGACCGGTTGTGTTTTTAATCTAGCTGTTCAAGTGGTTGGATTATATTGCTAACCTTGTGCTTTTCTTATTGGCAGTTTAAGTGTTCATATGTTTTACTATTGCTTATCAATTCGATTCGATTTATTATGATCAAAGATCAGAAAATACCTTAAATGTTACATATAGTTAACAATGAAATGCAGCCAGACAGTTGGTATGGGTAAAAATTTTAGTTTAGACAACGTAGATTTTAAAATTTCCTAGGAATTAATAATCTTCTGTGTGGTTAGGATAGCCATAGCACAAAATCTTGCTACCTTAGCAGTAGTTCCATTGCAAATATCAGCTAAAAGAAGAGTAGCATAAAACTGATTAGACCTGCCTGGGTAGGCGATGATTATTGGCATAATATATTTCGTAACGAATCTCGTGATAAAATCGACTAGATAAAAGAATGTGCTCAGTTGTCTCTGTCAATGGCAAGGACAGAGTTGGCTTGCATATGGGGTATGAGCATATCTTCCTTGCATGAGGGCAGATGGGAGAACATTTAATCATGTTAAAGTGAAAGTTCTATGGTGCTTTGGGAGTTCTAGATATGTTTTAGAAGACGAAGAAGAAGAGATTGGATTTATACCCCACCCTCCACTCCCCAAGGGAGTCTCAGAGCGGTTTACAAACTCCTTTTCCCTTCCCCTCCCCACAACAGACACCCTGTGAGGTAGGTGGGGGTGAGAGAGCTCTTTCCCAAGCTGTCCTTGAGGGAACAGCTGGTACAGAGCTATGGCTTGCCCAAGGTCATCCAGCCAGGTGCAAGTGGAGGAGTGGGGAATCAAACCTGGTTCTCCCAGATTAGAGTCCGCACACTTAACCATTACACCAAACTGGCTCTCAGTATTGTGGGTTGGATCTAATGGTTGCCTTCCACTCAGTAAGGAATGATCCACTGGTGGAAGGAGTTTTCACTAGAGGGGAACCATTGCTTCTTACCATATATTTTGTTGCTCTAATGTCATGTGTGGCTACTTGGATTAGAAACTGCCTTAGACTTTTTGAGAAAGTGGGGATGGCATGTAAAGAAAGTAACCCAAAAAAAGCCAACAATATTCCTTCATATCTTACCCCGTGTCACCACCAAGATTTAGCTCAGTACATGTTCTAACTGACCAGCCCCTATGAAGGATACAATATAGGATATGAAATTATCCTTGTGCTTTTCACAGTCAGTTCTCAGGAGGTTCCTAGACCTAGCCATGTTCTAGAGAATGAGTGATATGGAAAATGAGGAAGAGGCTTCTTTTTACCTGAGTCTCTTTCCTCTCTTGGGGCCATATTCTGTAACATGACTTCAGTCCACATTTACTCCAGGAAGAAACCCAGTTAGGAAAGCAGCCAGTCACAATCAAGGAGGTGGGTTGAGGTAGGGAAAACAAAGGATGCCTTGGCAGGTGAGTGGGCAGGAAATTTAGTCTGACTGTTCCCCCTCTATACAAGGGCACTTGTTTTTTTTTAACTTCTGGAATTGGGCCAGAGCCTACGGATTTATAAACCCCACTTACTTTTTGTGTTACCTGACAACTACTGCATTGGCATTTTGCAGTACCTTTTCCAGGCAGCAGCTCTGACAGTTCCCATCTACATCTAATATCAAATGAGCTGCTCCATTTTCTGGCAAACTACTATGGTGGTGTAGACGGGAAGGTGCCAGAGTTCCTGATTCAAGGCTGCTGGCCCCTTACACAAGGATCAGAATGTGCGCACTGACAGGACCGTCCCCTGGAAAGGTGTCCCGTACATCCAGTGTTTACTCTGCCTAGAGGAAGGAAGGTTCTCAAAGAGTCATTAATATTCTGATTGTCACCAGTATCACATATGTTGTACCTGTCAATATCGCATTCAGTGTTCAAATATTGTAAACTGAGCCAGAACTAAAACCATCAGCCTAAACTCTTTCCTGTTCATCTCTACTCTGACTCCTTTTTTATTCTTCCCTTTCTAGCCAAATCAAAGGAAACTACAAGTACGCACCATTCCATTTTTCATAATAGCTCTTGGTTTGGTTTATATGCATGGCATCTTGGTCTTTTTTAAAAACATTGTTATAAAGTACAATAGTCACACTAAGTCATTGTCCCTTTTATGAGTGGGTGATATTTACTTATTATGTTTTCAACCTTACAATCAGATTAACTGAATGTCATTTACTAAATAATGTCAGCAGATTATTTTACATAATTTACTGCTCCATTTTGAGGCAATGAGGTTTCAGTCTGCTGCCTTTTACCTGTCAGTTTAGGACACATTGAAAATGTTTGGGTTCTTTTCACACGCACACACATGCACATAGGGAAGGCAGTGTGTGCAGTGGACAAACCACTTCACTGGGTCAAGGAAGGTTTATATTAAATCCCCATTCAGCCATGGAATTCACTGAGTTCGCCTAAGCCAGCTCCTGGTGTGTATCATACCACTGAGGCTGCAAGGGTCAAATAATGTAATTTCAAAAATATATTTATTGTGTTGTGGCAAAGATTAAAAGCATCAGGTCTGAATATCAAACTGCATAAAACATCAACGTGGGCTTTACATAAGCTTTAGTAATTTCACATACGAAATTGATGGTTTTACATACATATGTATCAAATGACCAACATTTTTTCGGCATCTAGGGCCTTTCTTAGCGGGCAATAATAAATACTATTTCAAAAAGATACATTCAGAAGTTTATATATTTAAAGGTGTTGCTATCTGAAAATATAACAAAGCAGGGGGGAAGGCCAAATTATTAGAATAAATATAAGTATTATGAATTATATTGATTTTTTAAAAAAAAATCATAAAAAGTAAAGTTAATTTCTACCTTATATGTTGTGCAGTTGCTGAAGCTTTAAAAAGCAGTTCATGGATCTCTTCTGCACTCACAGAATTAAATCTTCAATGGTACAGCAGTCTGAAAACAAGCATTTTATATAAGCTAAAATATTATAAATATATAAGTATGCCGATGAACATTTACATCTGAAATAATTAGATTTGCAAATCAACCCGGTACAAAAATTCCAATGTCTCTGGATGTGTGTGTCATCAACTAGGAATTGCAATAAAGTGGCATATCTGTTGTACTAGGGTCAGCTGTATGATGGGGCTAAAGGATGATGCAATACCTCCCTTGTGTTGTGTAAGACAGCTCACAAAGGAGGAAGGGAGAAGAAAGAGTCTCAGGATCAGCATCGTTAAACAGAGCACAGCAGGCAGAAATTCATTCACGTTCAAAAGCAGCAGGTCCAGTCCTTCATTTCAATCACAATGGGTGTTAATGTCTGAAGATGATGTGTCGATGCTATGTTTCAGTAAAATCCTATCCTTTGGTGTCCAAGTAGTCCATAGTGATGCTAATAGATGCTGATCCGTTTGAGTCAGCGGCTTCTTTGTGCATGCACAGTTTTGGGGAAACCGTATGCTTTCCATGGATGGAAGCCTATCTCGCAAGGTTGTGATGAAGATAAAATGGGAGAATCCCGATGCATGCTGTGCTGAGGTCCTTGGAGGCAGGATAAACAATGGCTAAAGGTTAGAATTTTAGCTCTTTGACTGCATTGCCACTGAGGAAAGCCCATATAATGTCTCATTTCCTTACAGTAAGGAATATTAAATAAAATAGATACAGCTGGTCCCATTGTAGTATAAATGTAATTAAAAGAGGCTTTTGATAGGTGACATGAGGAAACACGAAGCGCTGCTGTTTGAGGGAGGCACACTTTTTAAGATTCATGCCAATGGACCACATATGAAGAAACTGTGCATCCGTTGGTGAATTACTATCATCAGAAAGGAGTTCACTGCAAAATAAATTCTGAAATCCAATTACTGTGGTTGTCAATAAGCTGTGTGTCAAATCCTTGGAAGTGTTGCTTGCCATGCCCAATGTAGCCAGCAGGTGGCAGCAGTGTTTCTGCCTGCTCATTCAAATGCTGTTTTTGTGCTGTTGCATTCTTTAATCACATAGTGTTTATTCCCTTTCCTTCCCTCCCACCCACACACCTGCACTGTCTGTTCTCAGCTGACCACGCTATTGCTGGACCTGGTTGCTCAAGTGTCGTGAAATACAACACAGAGCTCACTAACAGAACAGAGTTTTGATGTCTGGGGAACTGTTGCATCAGAAGAATACTTTTGATCTGACACATCCTTGGAAAGTACATCCAGTGTGATCATGTGCCCTTTATATAAACTGACATGAAAGCAGACACTTTGGCGGTTCATTCTGCAGCATTTTCAGATGGAGCCTATCAGGAGCTGAAAGAATGCTGCTTCGCATACATAATATTTCTGGGATCTGATGCCAGAATGATAGGCAGCTGTTTCAATGCGGTGACTGTTTCTGACAACAGACATTCATAATCAATGCAGAAATTCCAAGTATATCAACTCTATATGATAAATTAACTTTCAATTAATAATCTTGGTGTCGTTTTTTGGTGCTAGATCATGCAAAGCTTTAGGAGTTTGAAGCCCTAAATTATCTACACATAGATAAGAATAGCAATCAAAATTAATCATTGGCACTGTATTTTAAAGTGATAAGTAAATCATCTCATTGCCTTTATCTGTAATTAATTGCCTGCGGCAGGAGTTGATCATTTTGCAACATCAAAAGCTTTATCCACTTTTAAGGAACAGTTAAGGCATACTGATTGTAAGGTTATAACTTGGTGCCTAAAAGAGAGGGTAAGAGATTTCCCTCCCCAATGAAACAGTAATAATCTCATTATCATAGAGATCATACTATTTTGGATATAATATCTGAACAAATGGGTGATGGGTTCCTTTTACTGCTAGTGAACTAAAGGTCATGTCAAGATGAAAGGCAGCCAGTGAATTCAGAATATGCACCAAAGCAAGGAACGGTGCCTGACCATTGAGCCAGAATACAATAATATCATGGCTTGCTGTTTATTATAAAACAATTTGCCTTTAGGGATGCTGCAAATTTCACAGCAAACGTGTTTGACTATCAAACTGACTGTTTTCAAAGGTGGCGATCAGATAGCTCAGATTGTTCGGTTCATGCCGAACAGCCGTGAATGCCTGCCAAACTGGTTTGCATTGGGTTTCCCCCAAAGTGTGCATGCACAAAGAAGCTGCTGATTCAAACACATCAGCATCTATTAGCATCACTAGGGACTACTTGGATGAACACTAAAAGATAGGATTTTATCGAAACACAGCATTGATTGATGATGAGTATATATGATTTCTGAGTCACATAACTGTCTGTTGAAACAGTTGCCTCCTGATTGTAGAAGTAATGCAAAAGGGATGAGGTGCGGGGGGGGGGGGGGTGGAGATTCAATCAAGCTGTATGATAAGGTGCATGTGCAAAAACCAATTGTGCTGTGCTGCATGGTTAGAAAGGAATACAGTGAAATATGTTCGACACAGATGAAAAGATTGATGAACTATGACACCCATCTTTGAAAAATGGGTTGTCTGTTTGCAACCAGGGAACAGAAAGCAAGCTGAAGAGGCAGGTGTTTGAGCATTCCTAGTTGCATTCCCAGAAGTTACAGAGCATTTGCACAGCACTTTTCTTAAGTGGTCAAAAGATTTGCAAGCATTATCATATTAAGCCTAACAGCCTAACGAAGTAAACTAATATTATGATGTGCATGTTGTAAATGTGTGTGTGGGGGGGGGGGGGGGTGTCTGTGCACTGAGCAACAGTGGCTTGCCTAAACGCACCCAGTAAATTCCTGGATTATCTGACATTTCAGAGAGGGAAGTCTTGGTCATAAAGTGTTCAGAAACACTACACATGCTTGTCTCCCAAAGTTCATCCTTAAGTTTCATTCAATAGTTCGTGAATTATACCAAGCAGATTCCCGCCCCGCCCCCTCCCCGGTCATAAGGAAGTCTCAGAGTTCATGCCAGTTCGTCTTACAGTCCCCACGCTGAAGTTGCTAACAGCTAACAGCTGCTTGCTTAAGGTGGTGCTTCACATGTGGACAATAATGAGGGGGCATTATTTCATACAGGAATTTCACACAGCCAATATGTTCCATTTCAGGAACTCTACAGTAATGGTTTCTGTCTGGCATTTCACACAGAACCATACTAGTGCCAGTTCCCTAATTGAACATATTGGCCTTTTCACACAGAAACGTGCCTCTCCCATTGGGGAAGCGTTCCTGAGCCGGTTTACCTTGAAACCTCCTCCCAAGCGTTCTTCTGTTCTTCTCCTGGTCCTGAAGCGCTACGGGGTGCGGTGTGAAATGCCCCCGAAGCGCTTCCTCCTCAGACGAGTGTTTACGTGCCTCTTTTCGCTCACGTGGGCGATCTCTGTGAATTTTCTTTTAAAAGAGCCGATTTAGACTACTATAGCGCTCTAAATTGGCTCTAAAAACAATTCACAGAGATCGCCTGCACGGGTGAAAAGAGGCGCGAAAAGAAAGCTGCAGTCTGAAATGGCAAACTGCTTCGAAGATGGCACTAAAAAAGGTAGGGGAAGGGCTGTGTGAAACGGCCGTCACTGTACCGGTTTATTCCAAGCCGGTTCAGTACCATTATTAAAGGTGTAGTGTGAAATTCCCCAATGTTTGTGAGCCTCTTACCATGAAGCAGCACAAACAGGGCCTCTCCAGGGCAGTAACAGAATCACAAGGAGTAAATTGTGCTGACTTCAAGGCTTCTGCCCTAAGTCTGGTGTTTGAAGGTGTTGTTTGCAGTCTCCATTAAAGGTTCAAGACTTAGTATCATCATGCCTACATAGGAGTAGAACACTGATCAGCACTGTTCATTCTGATTGGCACTGCATCTCCAAGGACTCAGGTAGAAGTCCTTCTTAGGCCTGCTACCTGAGAGATTTTTTTTATTAATTGGAGAAGTCGGGCATTAGGGCTGCCAAGTCAGCCCGGGGGGCGGGGGATCCCCTGCTAAAGGGGTTCCCGATCCACCAGCCAGCATTCGGTCGGTGGGGGGAACCCCACCCCCGAAGTCGTCCAGCGAGGACGACGTAATGACGTCACCGGAAGTGATGTCGGCACATTAAGGGCGTTGCCAGGGCGCCCCAAAAGCGTCGCCCTGGCAACGCCCCCAATGTGCCGACGTCACTTCCGGTGATGCCGCCGGGCGCGCGTGCCAGAAGAGACTCCCAGGCACAGGAGGACTCCCCCCCTGCCGGTGAGTCCATAAGACTTGGCAACCCTATCGGGCATTGAATTGGGACCTTCTCGATGCCCCTGCTCTATGACAGAGCTTTTACACATCCTATTAACAAATCACTGTAACTTAGACATAAAACACACGCCTATACCCTCTAAGAGAAGTTTACAGCCAACATTATGAACAAATAATAATTACTGCATTTTATACTGCCCTTTCTCCAAGAAGCTCAGAGCTCTGGACATAGTTCCCCTCCCGCCTCTACTTTATCCTCACAATAGCCCTGTGAGGGTAGATTAGGCTGAGACATAATGAACTGGTACAAGGTTGCTCCAATGAGCATCTTTGATATGTGAGGATTTGAGCCTGGGTCCCCTCAATCTAACACTGGAACCACAACACTTTCCTGGCCCTCAGCATGAAGGGGTCCCACATATGCTGCTGTAATCAATGTTTTGACGTTAACAGAACAGAATCCTGTTGGATAAGAAAACCTGTGGCATAAGGCCAAATCCTCTCTTTTTACCTTTTCCATCCAACTGTCCTCCTGTCCTCCTCCTCTTCATCCCTGCTTTATTTCTGGTTTGAGCCCTGTCTTTTACCTGCCTGCTCTCCTGCCCCCTTAACTGGTTCAAAGAACTTTGTGGCGTTGTTCTTGGCAACTCACTTTCCTCTTCTTCTTCTTTTTTTGCCAGAATAGAAGGTGTGAAGTAATGGTTGATAAAATGGTGAAAGGGTGAAAGTTTTGTTTACTTGAAGGAATTAGGAAAACAAATAGGGGGGAAACTATAATTGTAAATGCTTCTGTGCTATGGGTTCCTTCTCTTTGCACATAATATCGCGTACACCTGCTTGCATCTGAAGTTTATATGGACGCTATAAGCTGCATCTGACAAAAGACTCTACATGTTGAATTGTAATCTTCCAAAATATGACTTTCAAATGTGGTATTTTTATGCATGAACCTAACCAAAGTGCATGCTGTATTCCAAACTGATACATCCTGCACAAGTGATGTGTTGTAAACTTGCCATATGTAAGGTATTAAAATTACTGAGGTTTACTGCTTATTTTTCTTCTATTCTTTAACGTTTTGTACAAAAATAAAATAGTTTCGATATATAAATTACAAAATTAAACAGCATTGTCATCAACAATTAATGATAATGTCTTACAAAAAATATCAATAGTCCCAGATGAACACATTGAGTAGAATATCTGTTCCAACATTGTAAAAAACTGATTGCCATTTTCATAAAACACCCTCATTTTATAATCTTTTCCTTGGCTTCCCTAAACTAAGCAAGACTGTTAACATGATTGTGTATAGCAAGTCTAAGATTCTTTTTAGCCATTCTCTGAGGTCCTTTCAGTTCTTAGTCAACTCCATTTTACCAGTTGTAATTATATTGTTAACTATGACTTTAACTTTCTGTTCTTTTCCTGAAGAACCATCAGCTGAACTTACAGTAGCAGGTGTGTGTGTGTGTTTATATGTTCTGAAACATCTTTTTCTGAAACAGCAGCAAATCTAACTTATCGCAAAACTGATGAAGAATAACAAATCTAGATCCTGAGCTCATTTTTTTGAATCACCCTGGGTCCATTTAGAGAAAGGCAGGATAAAGATAATTCAAAATAAAATAAATAAAATAAAGCAAATAAAATAGCATATCCATCAACCTCCATGAAAATATAGTACATTTAGGCCAGGAAGGGATTTGGCTGAAATTGTAAAGTATTCTGTTCCTGCCGTAACCCTTATTTGGAGTTAAATCCCACGGTAATTTACTACCAAGAGAATATCCGCAGATTCAGGCTGTTGAGTGCCGATGAAAGACATAGAATGATCTAGGTTGGCGTGATCAGCAGCAGCTTGCTCACATCTGAGCAGATAGCTCGTGTGCTAGAAGACATTGAACAAATCTGTATTATAGTGTAGGATCATATGGAGGGAAGAAATGAACAATTCTAAGGCTGACTGCCAGATAGCTGCTGTTGTTCTCGACCGGGAATATTGGAATGGCACTGATGCCTCCAGCACTCCACCTTAGTTGATTTCAATCTGTCTCCTTGTGTGAAGTCACAGCTGAGTGACTCTATTCATGGAGGTTGAAAAAGGGATGCTGAAAAAGGACAAGTATGTGTACCAACGTATTTGGATAATGTTTTATAGAAGTCCATACTGTGGCATATAAGCAGCTGAATATAGTAACAATGCTGTGTCAGGGCCTATACGCCCTTGCTGTTGCCATCAGTGTGAAACATCCCTAAATGTGTCTGAAACTGAAGCTGCAAATATCTAAGCCTGCTAAAATTCTGTTATGATACCTTATATGTCTTTTTTAGACAAGAAGAAAGCAGTCAAGCCTGTGAAAGAAAAACAAGGTAAGGGCTGGATACCTTTCTTAAAAACCATGTGAATGTGTTGACTTCACTAACACCAGGGGTCATTTCGTAGAAAAAGAGGTGCAGGAGCTCATTAGCATAACTCATTAGCATAACTTATTTGCATATGCTATACCACCTGACATCACTGGAAGTATGTCAGAAGGCAAGAAAGAAAAAAGAGAGAAAGGGAAAGAAAGAAAGAAAGAAAGAAAGAAAGAAAGAAAGAAAGAAAGAAAGAAAGAAAGAAAGAAAGAAAGAAAGAAAGAAAGAAAGAAAGAAAAGCAAAGCTGGCAGAGAGGGGACCGCTACTAATCCAAGCCTCAGAAATACCACTATTCTGGGAGGATAGCTTCAGTGGTGGCTGAAGCCTTCAGAAGGCTGGTCAGAGGAACAAGGACCTTTCCAGGGGCGGGGTCATTTTGCTGCAGCCATGACACAAGCAGGCATTCCCCCATGGTGGGGGGGCTGGCACCAACTCCCGGAGCTGTGCTCCCCCAAGCTCCTGCTCGAAATGACCCCTGACTAACACATTTTAATGTAGCATTACTAAGCTGGCTTTCAGATTCTTATAGCCTGTTGTGTTTTCATCTTCTTAACTTATATAGGAAAAGCAGTGCAGAAGACACATTCGAAAGAGGAAAAGGCCAAAGGTAAATGAAGGAAGGATGTAAAATTTTGCAAGCACTATTTGGACTGCACTATGGACTTCCTACATTTCTACATCTTTTAGAAGTCATCAAGCTCGATATGACTTAAGTCTCTTATACTCAAAGGACAGATCTCATCTGCATCACCTCTTCTCCATCCTAGTGGAGATGTAAATATCAGGAACATCATGTATTTTTTGTACATGTAGAAAAAAAGTATGTGCATCATCAAATGACATGTTTTTTGTGCTGCATGTAGGGTCTCTTTAAATGCCTGAGTTCACTTGCCAAGTCGTGCTGCCACTATATGGGCTGGCTTGGAGAAGAGATTTAAAGAAGTCTCTTTAAATCTGCTCTCCAAACTGGCCCACGCCACCAATGCTGGGCTGCGTGACTCAGCGACTGAACTCAGGCATTTAAAGGGACCACGAATGAACTCAGGCATTTAAAGCTATGCTGCAAATTTGGTGCCTCTGCCTCAAAAAACAGCTCCCCCTTAAGCCCCAGAACCCCCCAGATTGATTCTCCATTATAGCCTATGGGGAATGGTCCCCATAAGTTATAATGGAGCCAAATAAATTCAGGTTTCCTGATTATTTCCCGAATCTCAACACCATACTGATATTGGGATTTGAAAATATTAGGAAATATTGATTTTTTTGGGGTTCAATATACCCAAACTCGAAAAATACCAAAAAAAATTTGCACACCATACTAGGCATCTTACTGAGGATATTGTAGCCCAATCTGTGCAGCCAGTTATCTGTGGAAGTCCTGACCAAGGCCCTGGAGAAGGTAATGGGAAGGATGTATGTCAACAAACTGCAGTTCAATCCAGACAAGACTGAAATGCTGTTGTGCAATGGCAAAACTGTTTGTGGACTGAGGAGTCTGCTTGTCCTGGAGGGATTTGTGCTCTCCCAGAAGAAAAAGGCTTGTAGCTTAGGGATGCTGCTGGAGCCAGGTCTGTGGCTGGAGGTTCAAGTCTTCTCTGTGGTACATACTGCCTTTCATCAGCTTTGACTGATATGTCAGTTTGACAAGCGTGGTAATCTGTGCTCTTATCACTTCCAGGCTAGATTGCCTTAATGTGCTTTTAAAATTGTCTGCAAATGGTCCAAAATGTGGCAGCCAGATTATTACTGAGGACTGGACAGAGGGCTCATATCACCTTGTGCTGAAAGATCTGCATTGGCTGCTCAGGTGCTTCTGGGCACAATTCAGAGTCATGGTTCTTACCCTTAAAGCCCTAAATGGGTGGTGGCCAGGTGTACTTGAAGGACTGCTACCTCCCATATTGGCCAGCCAGCCAGCCAGCCAGGTGAGATCCTCCTCACAAGCCCTGCTTCCAAAGCTCCTGAGCTGTGTTGGATAAACTCCCATAAAAATCAACCTGGAAGACTTCAGCATATCCAAGATTTGAATGAAAATCTAAAGAAAATTCTATAACTTGCATGCCTGTATGACAAAAGATTGTTTCTTGTTGACAATGCAGATTTTGACATGAAAATCATGAAAATTTGGTTCAGCTCTAGTTTAAACAGAAAAGTGCTCATAAGCACCAATATATCCTTGAGCCTGTTGGTTAGATATTTTTTCATGAGATATGGATCCTTTTATATGCAAACAGATTTTCACATGATATCTATTTTTGTTCTAGTGCAAGAAGTACTGAATAGTTTTTTAATTCTGCTGACTGTGGAACTTAAGTTAAAATGAATTTAATAGTAACCTTGTTTTACTCCTGATTTAAAAGATCTTTTTTTAAAAAAAAAATCATGTTTGAGCTTGCACAGTGACTGTAGCGTCTGCTTAACAATACAAATGTGCTTTTCATGCTAAATTTGACCTTTGAATCCAAAGTTAATTAGATTGTTCTGTTTTCTTAACAGCTCCAGCAGTAAAAGAAACCCATGAACATCACAATGTGACATCAAGTAACTACTGGTTCCTTTTTATTTCAGCGGCACTTGATCATGACTAACTTTTTCTGGATTGGCATCAAAGAAGGGTGACCATTTATGGAGCCATAACTTGCTATTGTGTACCTATAATATTGTGTTATGTTGGTCATCTTTATTTGGCATAGAGATGCATGATGCTGCCTTGCTGTAGCTAAGTAGGTCTGTACTTGATCAGAGCCAGGATGGCAGACCTCTTGGAAACTGTATTACTGTGATACAGGTGCATTAATACAGGTGTGCTAATCACTTATCTACATAGCATGCTCAATTAATATTACACATACAATCATCCATACAGCAATGATATTATTACTATTACTACTGACTTTCAAATGGAGTAGTTTTCCCCCATGCTGGAAATACACAATTAGCTATGATCTGAATTAGCCAAAAATGTGGCAAGTATGTCCTACTATGTGTATCCTAGAACACGTAAGTAGAGGGTTTATAGTGCAAGGCCATTTATCTGCATATATCTCTTCTAAAATATGGAAAGGTAGATTACCAGTTGGTTCTCTTCGCTGACCACAAGCCTGGTGCACATCCCAACACTTTTCATAGCTTTTTCTGAAAAAATGGAAATAAATACAGTTTTCACAGGGATTGGTCTTGGTTACCATAGAGTTTTAGTCAAAATGCTAGAATGTCGCCACGCGACAAGCCCAGGATGATGTCACTTCAGGGTGATGTCATCATGTCAAGTCCGTGCGAGGGTGCTGGCTGGTGGTGGATTGGAGCCCCCCAAATTGAGGAAACCTCTGCACCAACTGGGGGTCTGGCAACCCTACCAGAAACCCATTCCCAGTGCTGAAACACTGGCACAGGCATGGCATTCCACCACTCAGAACTACTTCTGTATTCATTGTGGTGTCATGAGTCAGTTGTTTGTCCCATGTGACAGTGAGCCACATGCCCTCCTGTCCATCATAGTGCTGAGCTTTGGCTAATACTGAATCATAATAATACACATTAGACTCACAAGAACATATGCAGGACCTCATCTTCTTCTGTAACCCCTATCCTGCTATTTCCTCATCCCTTTCCCTGGCAGCCCCCATAGCCTCTCCCCTTTTCCTGTTTCCTTCTCTCCTTCACATCCCCGAGTAAACCTACCTTTATCTGCTCCCCTATCTTCAGCTTTTCCTCCTTCCCTCTTCTGGCAGCCCCTTCTTAGGAAAAGTGTGGTCAAATCATGCAGTGGCCACTACTGGCCAGGCCCAGTTGTCTAGTAGCCACTGAGCTTTGTCATGTAGGGTGGGTGCTAAGTGGTTGGTGGCAAGTCCTTCATCATCAGGGGACATGATGGGGGGGAGCAGACACTTTCAACGTTTGTTTTCTCCAAGTCCCCCCTATCCTCCCCCATTGTTTTCCTTTACGGAAATCAGGCTTGGAATGCTAAGCAATATTGTTGTGATTGCATAGCAACCTTCAAAATGGCCTCTGAGAGCTCAGTGGGCCTTCTTTTTTAAGTGCATTTTTAAAAATTTTCAGATTTTTGTACAAATTCGGGAATTTCTTCAAGTTCGTAGAGAAATGTCCCCTATCTGTCCCTAGCTCCACTTTGCTGATCTAGTAATCCAAACTCTATGGCCCAGTTAATATGACAGATTTTTTTCTTTTGATAGTTTTTTAAAATGCCAAATGCAACTAATTATAACCCTACTTTACATTATGTTGCAAGGATCGACCTAAAAAAACCCCTCTGTTCAGAATCCGTATGTAATTCCAGGGCAGGAAATGCAATATAGATGTAGACTGCAGAAATGGGAGCATTATATTCACTATTCACTCTAATAACAAAAGTTACACCTCAGGGAAAAGATGAGTGATTAGGTAGCAAGAAAATGTCCATGTTACAAGCATAAAAGGCTATCCTGCTTGAAGCAAGTTGGGTCCCCCTCTCAAAAAAAGTCTTACCCTTTGCATTCATAGTGGTGGGTAAGATGACTGTTTCTTAGATGACTGCCTGTGTAAAAAAGAGATGTTCTAATTACATTATCAAAGTTGTTCCAGGGCATATTGTCATTATCATTGCTTTCAAGTGAATTAACTGTGTTAATTGCAAAGAGAATGACTGTTACTATTAAGCTGCCTTTCCTCTGAACCCTCTGACTTGTGGATTTCTTTCCTTCCAGACAAGATTTCAAAAGCTGCAAAGTCAAAAGGTAAGTTTTGTGTAGTGTTTTAAAGAGATTTGTTTCTCAGCTTACATACTATAGTTGTCAGTATCGTACATAACATAGGAAGAAGAAAAAGAGAAGAAGAGATTGGATTTATATCCCGCCCTTAACTCACTTGGAGTCTCAGAGCGGCTTACAAATTCCTTTCCCTTCCCCTCCCCACAACAGACACCCTTGTGAGGTAGGTGGGGCTGAGAGAGCTCTGAGACAACTGTCCTTGAGAGAACAGCTGGTTCACAGAGTTACAGTTTGCCCGAGGTCATCCAGCAGGTGCAAGTGGAGGAGTGGGGAATCAGATCTCCCAGATTAGAGTCCGCGCACTTAACCACGACACCAAGCTTGTAAATGGTGATTAAAAATGTTATCTGTACTGGCATGCTGAGAAAAATTAGTCACTGCCCCCCTGAAAACTTTTTTATGGCCTGTAGAGAAATATTAAATCAAATGTGGTAAACCTGATGCTCCTATTTGGGTGACAAAGAAAAGGTAAACTGCCACCAAAAGGGAATTGAAAGAAGAGATCTAGAATATAACATTTGCGTGATGTCCAGTGATGAAATTTCTATTGCTTTAAAAGGATGAGTATTGCATTCCCTGAGACATGATGAGTGCATCAGATGTCACTTGATGCATGACTAAATGGTTTTGAACATTGTCCTCTAATTACAAGACTAAGTCTTGCAAGACAACTCTTGCAGTGACCGTAGCATTCTTTTTTTTTTTGTATTTCCCTGTCCGTACACAACACAAGAAAGCTATTCAACACCTCAACAAAAGCAGAGAAAAACAACGAGCAGGAAAAATGACAAGATGGAAATCAGGTGGAACACTGTTCCACTGAATATCTTATACCTTAATATAGTACCATGAGAATTACTTCATTGTTATCTTATCCTGAATCACCCTAAAAATATGTGAATGGAAGAACCATGTATGTGAATCTAATGATATGATATCCTCCTGTACAAACATCACCCAGCTAGAGGGGAAAGCACTGCTTACTGTAGTACCAATCTGTTCTGTTTAGCATATTACTTTGGCCTTCTGGTAGAATGCACCAGTTTAAGGAAAGAGTTGCTCATTTGGGAACATTTCCCTTATGGGATACCTTTCTTCATGAACCATTTAATTAGTCTGCCACTAAACAAAGGAAACACAAACCCCCAGTGCACCACAAGTGTCTTTATGGGAATTTACCAGCATCACTTGGGTCTTTTAATCCCTGGTTTACACAATTTGAGGCAGAGTGTGGTGGTGGCTTTAATGCTGCTTTGTGCAGTAACTTGTTTAGGTGTTACTGAAGGACCCTTTGGTCAAATACGAAAACCGTTCAAGAGTAAGGAATTTCATCACATAGGCAGAAAATCTTATATAACCACAAACCTCAGGGGGTTTGTGTAAATATGTATGTGTATGTTGAGGGGAGGGGCTTTCGCAAAACACCTCCCAGCAAATATATTTGGCACAATACCTTCCAGCAAATATGTCATATGATACTATGATTCAACTACAAGCCATCAGTTTCTGTTTGGAATGTGTATGGATATTTGTTTGTTTCCTTTATTGTGCAAGGACGATAAGGAGGCTTTCTCAGAAGAGGCGACCTTTGCTATTTCTAGCATAGATGTTAGAAGTGTCATTTAAAGTTGGCAGGTGAATTGACTTGGAACAAGTTTGATCTTTCTTTGTCATGCACATGAGCTAATGTTCCCGTCCCCCAGCATTTTAAATTATGCCAACAATTTCCTAAAGGTAGCTGCTGTTGTTGTTTTTTCTTCTGTAGTACCAGTGAGCAGAGATGATTAGAGGATGATTGAAGTGTGCATGGCCCTTAAAAATATTGATTTAACATCCAGAGGAAACAGGACAATCATATCTCACACACTAATAGAAACAACATGGCTATGTAGGTCTGTGAAATACAAAAAGCAAATTTTCAGTGTAAAATCGCCAAAATCAGAATCACTTTTGGACTCATTTGTTACACAGCATACAAATATCATGCTCTGCTGTCTTCCGCTCTCAGCTCTTAGTACTTCAAAAGCTAAATTTAGAGAATTATCCCACTGTATTGTGATGACTTAGACAGATATTTCAGATCAAAGCACTAAACCCCCCTAAAACAACAACTATTACCCAGATAATCCACCAGAATTCCAATGAGATTCCAATATCACAGGGAAACACCTTCAGCAACAGGAATATACCCTCAAAACCAATTCATAAAGAAGGCTGGGGGAGGGGCCTGTAGAAATGCTTGAGGGTAATCTCTAGAAGGGGTATTTCATATTAGGCAAGCAGCCAGTGTGAATTATGGTTGTGCATCTGGTATATCTGAGCTGAAAAAATAGCAGAAAATAGCTTCTCAAGGTTTTTCAGCTATTTTTTTCAGCCAAATATACATTTGAGGATCATTTTGGCTATCCGGTATAGCGAATCCCAAATAACCCCCAAAATATTTGGAATTATCCAGGAATGTGAGATAGCCACAGTTAAAGGGCATTTAAAAGGCTTGCAGTCCCTTTAAATGCCTTTGGAGTGGACTAGCAGGACCTGCAGAACCCCTTTAAATGCCTTTGGAGTGTTCTGCTGGACTTGTAAACCCTCCCCCCCCCCCGGGGCTTGGATTCGTTGAGCAGACATCACCACAATGACACTGGGTTTTGTTAGGCACTCTGTACATCACAAAAATCCACACACAAAAGACACCTTTCAGTTTCTACTGCAGAGATTCTCTATGTTGTCCTTGCTTTTTTTGTGGGTTTTCCCCCTATTGAAAACAATGGAAGATGGGGCACCTTCTTTGGGGGCCCATTAGAATTGGACCCCCAGGTCCAATCTTTTTAAAACTTAGGGTTCTTCTGAGGAGAAGCACCAGCAGATTCCCCATTGACTATAATGGTCCCCATAGGGTATAATGGAGAAAAAAAAATCAGGATTCCTGAAAAATCCCAAATCTGAATACTATACTGGTATTGGAATTTGGAAAATAGGGAATACTGATATTTTGGGGGTCCAATATACCTGAATCCAAAAAATCCCAGTTTTTTTGTGTGTACACCCCTAATGTGAATACCTTTTTTTCATATCTTTGTCCAGTCGTGTGCCAGGAAAATAGGCAACTGATGTTTGCTGTCAGAGTTTGAAGTTCCAAATGTTCTTACTAAATGGCCTTAAACAAAACCCTCAGTTTTTTTTCTATGCACCTCACTATGAACATAATAAACTATCTTATATTGACTCATCGGTCCATGGAGTTAAATAGCGCCTACTGCCAGCAGTTCTTAGGCAGAGATATTTACATCTTGCTACCTGAGTGCCTTTTAACTATTCATGTCAGGGACTGAACCTAAGATCATAGAATCATAGAGTTGGAAGGTACCTCCAGGGTCATCTAGTCCAACCCCCTTCACAATGCAGTAAATTCACAAATATCTCCCCCCACACCCCCAGTGCCCCTGCTCCATGCCCCAGAAGATGGCAAAAAAACCCCTCCAGGATCCCTAACCAAACTGTCCTGGATAAAATTGCTTCCTAACCCAAATTGGTGATCGACATTTCCCTTGATACGTAAGAAAGAGTCACGAGAACTAAGCACTGATGCAACCCTCCATGTCCTCCCTCTAAGTTCAAAGAATCTAATTTCAAAGAATCAGCATTGCTGTCAGATGGCCATCTGCTTAAAAACCTCCAAAGAAGTAGAGCCCACTACCTCCCAAGGAAGCCAGTTCCACTGAGGAACCGCTCTGTCAGGAAGAGTCTGGTCTGCCTTTCTGAGGCAACAGAAAACAACTCTGCACCATCCTCTATATGACAGCCCTTCAGGTACCTGAAAATGCTTATCATATCACCTTTCAGTTGTCTCTTTTGCATACAACACATGCACTGTGCCACCAAGGTATATGTAGGAATCACCATTTCAAAAGTTGTTCAGAGAACAAGTAAAAAAACCCCAGTAAAATACTTTGTGCATACCTGCTGAATTTAATGGTTGCTCTGTGTCTCACCTTGTTGAGAAACAGGCTGATGAGGGCCCAGTGAGTCCTGCTCATTTTCAGAGAAACCAGGATAGATGAAGTGCAAAGGCAAATAGTTGGAAGCAACTGAATGTGACATAGATTACTCTTAAATGACAACATAATATAGAAATAGATTATTTTGAGATCACATTGAATTATACAGCTGTCACTTTTTCTTCATTTAGGATTCGTTGCCATTTTGCACATAAAACATACCTTATTATAGTTTTATGATAGGTATTCCATTCCAGAGTCAAAACTTAACCTTCAGTTACGTGCTAGGTAGACAATAAAAAAACGAGATACCTTTATCTCACTAGGTGTATGCTTCCATGAATCAAAAATTGTTTCAGAACTATTCATTATGGGTGACACATGATCGCTTAACTAAAGCACCACAAGTATTCATCAGAGAAGAGAACAGTCTTGCTTGATGGATACCTGTGAAAGAGTTGGATCTTTGAGAGCCAGTCTGATGTAGTCGTTAAGAGTGACAGGCTCTAACCTGGGAGAACCGGGTTTTATTTCCCACTCCTCCACATGCAGCCAGCTGGGTGACCTTGGGTCAGTCACAGCTCTCTCAGAGCTGTTTTCTCAAGAGCAGTTCTCTCAGAGCTCTCTTGGCCCCAACTACCTCACAGGGTGTCTGTTATGGGGAGGGGAAGGGAAGGAGTTTGTAAGCCACTCTGAGTGAAGGGCAGGGTATAAATCCAACTATTCTCCTTCTCCTCCTCCTCCTCCCCCTTCTTGCTTTGAATAACCCTGTGTCATTTTAACCAGAGTGGAATTGCCAGCTAGATTCAAGTCCAGAACCACCTTAGAGAGCAGCAAGATTTTCAGTCTCTGCAACAGGAGGAGCTAGAAACTTTAAAAAAATGTAACCTGGAAATTCAGCAAACCTGGTATACCTAGTGTTCTACTGTTATCCTTTCCTTATTATATAAAAGCCAGTTGGGGGTGGCAACATTCCATGGGGCGCCAAAATCAGTTGGCTGCAAGAACTGCCACTCAAAAGGGTCCCTGGCCACTAGCTGTATTCCCTCACTGTGTTACCTCAGTCCCGCCCACAGTGTCGCCAGCCAGTGTCTTGGCCTCAGTCTGGAGGGAGCCGGTGACGGGGACGGACTGGGTGCTGGGTCCACTCTTCTCCTCCGTCCACTGCCAGCTGGGTCTAACTGTCCCCTCAGTGGCCTGCTTCTGTCAGTAAAAAGACAATGGACTTCCAGCATAACTCCCTCCTCTGCCCACTGCCAGCTTGCCCACTTTCCTATGAGAATAAACTGAAAACGGCTCTCTCTCCTGCTTAGCTCCACCATGGCTGGCTGGATAATGAGGTGGGCCAGCGACCATCAAACCATTCTCTTCAACCCCCTGCTGTGCACTGACTTTCCCCCTAGGGTTGCCAATCTCCATGTGGAACGTGGAGATATCCTGCCATTACAATTTATCTCCAGATGACAGAGATCAGTTCCCCTGGAGAAAATGGCTGCTTTGGAGGGTAGACCCTATGACATTATATCCTGCTGAGTCCTTCCATCTCCCCCAAATGCTGCCCTCCACAGGATCCACCCCCCAAATTGTCAGTAAAAGGCCCTTTCCATGCCGAACTACAACTGCTCTTCAGATGGCAGAGATCTTCCCCTGGAGAAAATGGTGGACTCTGTGTCATTATACCCTGCTGAGGTCACCACAGCAAATTGATGCTGAGTGCCCAAGGCCAGGGCACTCTCCCAGAGCCTCTTTCTAGAGTCTTTACTTCCACAACAGGCCTTATTCCTAGTATCAATATAATGCCTGTGGCGACAGAGGAAATGGCTGCTGTGACAGTCTGATCATTCGTTGTTGGTTGGTGTGTTTCTTGCCCAATAAGAGCTACTTCCTTGCTGGCTTCCTCTCTTCCCTCCCCACTCTTGTGCCTCCCTAAAGCCTCAAAACGTTCCTGAAATTCCAGGAGATATATTTTTGTTACTCCCAGAACTTTAGGAGGGCTTTGTGCCGTTCCGGGGGTCCCTAAACCAACACAAAACATCTCATTTCAGAGGTAATTCTGGCTTGGGTATAGACCTCAAAGATTCTCTGAACATTCAAAGAGATACTGAATCCTGCCCCCTTTTACAAAGTTTGAAACTGGAGTGTGAAAAAAGAAAATCATCTTTAACTGGATTTTTCGATAAACTTAATTATCTCTGTAGCTTTCAAAGACAAATATCAGACTTGCAAAAAAAAGGAAACAGATTCATATGTATTCCTTATACAAATCTGGGATTAGGAATCAGGGTTTCTAGTATTCTTTGGCTGTGGCACCTTTTCCAAAAAAAAAAATATGTTGATCTTGGCATTCAGCATCAAAAATACCCATTTGTTTTGATTTTAAAAACATTTCATCGAGTACACCGACAGCATGATAGTGAAAGTATCAACACAGGCACCTGAAAGGCTGGACTAATATAATTTCCTCGATTCTCTAGAAAATGTCACCAAATTTGGCCCCTTCAGACTTGATAGTACGCCATCTAAAATTATTTTCCGGTTTAGAAAACATAAGGATCACTTTTGTTTTTGTGCTGTCCACACCTTCCTGTGAAAGTAACACACATCTGCTCCTCTTCATTCCTGACAGTTCTTTCTTGTTCCCTGGATAAGCTCAATCTCTTTATGTATCTTCTCCTTGTTTCTGGTCCACATTGCCCTGTCACTGCAGCGGCCTCCTCCATATGCCACATGAAAAGTTCCAAGAAAGAATATCTGTTGGAGATAGTTTTCACTTCACTATTGTCACTCCAGCTGCCTCCTAGACTTTGACTTTCCACCTGCCCATGTCATCATGAAAAGGGACAGTTCTTCCTGCACAAATTATTTAATTTTTATTAAGACGTGCTGAATAAAAATGTTTATCTAACCTTCAACAAACCACACAATAAAAAATGAAGAGTGATTTTGTTTTTTTTCATAAGAACCCATCTGTATTTTCATTTCTGCAAAGTTTCTTCACTTAATGAAAGATATTTGCTGGGTGACTTGTTCCCAACACTCAAGCATAACTCATTACGTATTTTGCTCATGAGGGAAGAACATGGGGATTTCTCTAATGAGCAAACAATAGGTTTTGTATTCAGTTCAAGATGTATGGGTTAGGGTTTTGTTTCATTTTTTTTAACCGGGCGGCTGGAGCTACTTTGAAACCACTAATATAAAGACCAGCATAAAAAAATTATGCAAGGATAAATTGCTTCCCATAAGAGCACCAGCATTTACATTATTTCCTAAAAGCTCAGGCTAGCTGCTAATTACACTTTTTGACTCTGGGCCGAACTACACACGACAGCATCCCTGAGTCTTACTTATGGACACCCCTGTCATGTTAAAGCTTAATGAGGCAATTTAAAAATGTTGTGAGGGTCCAATTCTAACTGGGCCTACAGCTCTTGCTTCTCCCAGCATGTCTTTTCAAGTTCTGTTATCACTGCCGGGGCGGGGGGGGGGGAGGTGCACTGGGACAAGAGCACCTCATCCTCCTATGCTTTTAAATCACCACACTGAGTTTCAAAAATGCTGGTGGTGACTGTGGATGAGACCTGAGGACACTTCCATATCTACTTTGGCCCTCAGATATGTCGTCATTCCCTGGCCACTGTATATATTTTATGGGGCAAGTGACAATATACACATGCATACAACATACTGTATGTGATTTTTGTACTTGATACAGGTAAGTTCGAGTCCAGTAGCACTTTAGAGACCAACAAGATTTTAGAGGCATAAGCTTTTGTCATCTCTGATGAAGGGAGCATTAACTCTTGACATCTTGTACTCTGAAAATCTTGTTAGTCTCTAAGGTGCTCCTGGACTTGAATCCAACTGTTCTACTTCAATCCAACATGGCTACCCTCTGAAATTGTACTTGATGCAGTTACCTAAAGTACAAAATTATTAAGGATCATGTGCACAGCCTGTAAATTTCAGAAAAAGGACAAAATTCTTGGGAAACTGGTTACAGGGTATCATGGAGATCTTGCTTTTATGGAGGAAATAAGTGTCAGAAATAGTGCTGTGTACAGATATTTAGGAAATCTCTAGTTTATGGCCCATATTTCAGTAAAGAGGCACATATGAAAGCCCTTCAGCTGGTAAACAGACTTTAGATCTTCATTTATGTTACACAAGAGCCTGGAACTAAATATTTTGCATTAGAAACACAATACCAAAGGGGCATTTCCAGTCAATGGGATCAAACCTAACTCTGTCATTGACATGCTAGTTTTCTGCATGCAGAATGTTTTTAAATTGAGAGCATTTTTGGAGTACAGCATGTCCCCCTGCCCCCAGCAATCTGAAGTAGTATACTTCCTTAAGAGCTGTACCATATGATTCTGTTCATGAAAACTTCATGTAGACTGGCTTTAAGTAACATAGTCTGGGATTAAGAAGCTTCTAGAATATAATGGTGGATATTGGCCTATGACCAAGTACAGAGGGGACTATTGTGAATGGTATTCATCTTGCTATAGATTTAGATGGGAACAATTTATACTTTGGCAAACTGTGGCTGCTATCCTAAGGAGGGATGGGCACGAATCAGCTGATGAACTGAAGTTTATCATGAACTTTGGGTGGTTCGTGAAGAGATGTTCATAAACTGAAGAACCACCACAAACTTCCATGAATTTTGATGCAGTTTTTGGCAGTTTGTGGTGGTTTGTGAAGAGCTGCTGGGGAGCAGAAAGCTGAGGTTAAATGGCTCAGAGCCATTTAAACCAAATAGCTGAGCAAGTGATCCCCACTGCTCAGCTGTTTGGAGACCCCTTCTTTTTGCTCCCCACAAAAACCATGGGAAGCAGAAAGCAGGGGTTTAAACTGAAAGCAGGGGTCACAAACTGATTCAAAACATTTCAGTATGTGAACCAGTATATTGATTCATGGTTCAGCCATGAACCAGACTGCAAAAATGTGGTTCATGCCCATCCCTAATCCTGAGAAGCATTATCTAATTAGAATTGTACCTTTCATTTTTCCTCAGATGAATGCCATAGTAACACAATACTGACTCCCGCTAAAGGTTTGACCGCTCTTTTTATTTCTTTCCTTCCCAGCTTCTGTCCGCTACTATCAGTGTGTCTTTCTAAATGGATATAATGACTATACATCACAACATCCTGTTACTCCAGCTCAAGACTCCAAAAGGAAAGGCGGACAGTCAAAGACAAGAACACTGAAACAATAGAGGCGCGCATCCTGTGATGTTTCAACAGTTTTGCACTTTATGCCTTCAGTGGAGGGCCATATAAAATCCATTGTCACATGTGATCATGGAAATATGATCCAGCAGGTCACATGGACTTGGAGATGTTTTCTGCTCTTGATCAGGGCAGAAGCAGTAAAAGAGGGCAGATGTATGAGCATTTGAGGGAGTATCCAAGTACCCCTTTCCTGGAGAAAAGGCCGTGGTGCTGAAATAGTACTTGACAGAAAGTAATATTTGTGTGCATTTGCTTGCATTTATGTGTGGTTCTTTCTTCTTATGGTGTTTCTGGTTTGTCTTCTCAAGCCTTGTGGGAACAAAACAATTTTTCATGTATTGTCTTTGGGACAAATGACCCACTTGAAACAAGAATCAGAAAGAATCATTTGTGCCATTGTTTGCAATCTGTTAGGGTTATGCTAAATCATGGATTAATACTACAGTATTTCATTGAGTCACACACCTGGTTTAGAGATATATTTATTCTATTAAAGGATTCAGTAAAGAATTTACTATACAACATCACAATGATCATCTTGAAGGCAAAATAAAAGTCTTAATTTTTTTAGTTTCCCAATACAAAATGAGGGACATCAGGATCTGAAGCTAATGCTAGAATGGGTAAAGAAACAGAATGAAGCATAAAATGTAGAGACTCTAAGGAGTAGACTCAGTGTTTAAGATCAACCGTAAGAATTTCTGCCAAACTGTTGCTAGCTATAGAACAAATTTAGAATCCAGTGGCATTCAGTCCACTATTGAGTCCAGCTATATTCAGTATCAGTGTCCCGTGTGTTAAATGGGTAGAGCTAGATAACTCACTGGTGCTAGAGAAGCCAATGTGAAACTATATCACTGTTAGCAAAACAGAAATATGTAAATACATATTCTGGTTTACATGTCCGGTTGACACAGTATTGGTCCAATAAAACAAAATGTACATTTGGTCGATTTTGCTAGACAAAACTGAAACCCTTTCAAAGCTTTTTAGCCATACATCTTTCCCAACATTACACTTAATTGTTTTTACACTGGATGTCCACATATAACTCCTAAACCATGTTTTATTTTTTTATTTGAGCAAGAGTAGTGAGCTGATTTCTCAGCATCAATTAAAAAAACATACTATTGATCTAGGTGAAGATGCCTAATACTGCATTTCAGCCGTCTGTAAAAATAAATGTTGTAATACTGTGTCATTGCAAAGTATGTGTTTAATAGTATATTTATGCATTTAATCTATGATGCTTTATACTTGTATTTATCATGTCAATCCTCATGAATTATCATAGGATAATTCTTTAAATAGACCATCTTATATGAGATGGTACTTATTCTGTCAAGTTGGCACAAGGTTTCAGATACTCTAGGGGCTCTAGCCTTTCAAAACTGAGTATGGACCTCTTTTGTTCATCTCGAGGTCAAGCAAAGAGTGACGAACTTATTGCATCTGTTTTGTGAGGAAGGGGTAAAGTCCACTATGTGCTGGACTGGTACCAAAATCACAAAGAGACAGTCTTGGTGAGAGACAGAACAGAACTATGCGGGTAGCTTATCCTGGTGAGAAGAATAACTCTGTAGAAGTAACAGACTTTTCCATGGATAAGCAAAGAATTATGTGTGTGTGTCATTGTGACAACTTTCACAAAAAAAGATATTTTAAAATGAACAACTACAGCACCATTTCAGTGCCTTAGCGAAATGGACTTCTGATATGTCTCAGCATGAGCTGAGTGCCATAAGAGGCGACTGGCCTCTATTTTTGCTATCCTATCATTCATTCTTGATGAAGGAATCCAGACTTTTTGAACATAATACCTCATGAGAAACATGAAGACTTTTAACTGTGCCTGGTTATGTGGTGAGACTCCAGAGTTGGCATCCCTGATTTTTGCCACCAGTCCACCCAGATCAGGAATGAACTATGAGAAACTAGGGGTGTAGAGCTTTCAGAGCCAGCTATAGTTCTGGCTTGTTGTAGGTGAATGACATATACCTCCAAACCTTACTGTACACAGAAACCTTAAGGTTCTGTCATTTTTTCTTATATTATGACAACATGGCTAGTGATTGTCATGCTTAATAAAATACAGTTAACTCTGCTTTCCAGTGACCTGCCCATTTCTAATATAGCTTTGTTTAAGCCCAGTAGCACAAGACTTCCTTTGCATTTGAGTTGAATATTGTTTATTATTGGGTGGCTTTATTTATTTTTGAGCTTTTTAAAATGTAGGTTTAGTGACGCATGCCCCTCCTGAATGCTATTTAACTGAAGCAAGTACAATAACTTATTTGGGATTCCATTCTCCACCTTTTTGCTACTGGTGTCAGTATGGAACAGGGGAAACAAACAGCTGATTTTAGTCACAGTGTAAATCAAACGTCCACCACTGATCTGAGAATTAGTAATTTTTTTTTTTTTTTTTAGTTTTGCAGACGGGGGAGTGTGGCATCCTTCCACAAATTCAGTTATTCTGAAACCTTGATAAGCCATTACTTGAAGTGCATGCTTTAAATAACCCTAACTCTCAAGGATGGGTATATTAAACTGCTAGGGATTTTGCAAAGTTGATTGTGCTAAGTGTCTGATAGTGATGTAGTAAATTTTATATTTGTTTTTGGAATTTGTAGAAGAAATGTATTTGTAAAGATTGTTGTTCTTTTATTTATGTTTCTGAGAAAACATCTTCTCCGTCCACAATACAGAAACAGAGAAGAATGGTATTTTTACTATTACTTATAAGTAATCACTCACTAATACTGTTCTGTACGGGCCACATTTAATGTGTGGGCTGTCACAGCTTCCCTTATGATTCTAAGCCAAATTTATTTTTTCCATGTTTTTATTCCTGGATTGTGCTTTGATGTGAAGAGAAAGACTACAAGCAAAATTTTAACTATATTAACTAATCCACATAACGATCCCATGTTAATACACAACATTCATCACAAAAATACTGGTTCCAAATGTTTTAAGGACTGGCTTTTCTAATGGAAGTCTAAAGTTCTATCAGTACATGGGGACTGGAAGAACAAAGCTTTGCTGTACATCCAAAAAGAAGACCAAGAAATAATCAGTCCAGATTGCTCAGGTCACCCTCTTGACCCTGGAGAGGTCAAGAACTGCTATTGAGGGCAATGGCTGTAAAATTTTAGCCTGAAATACAGGTCATTTGTTTCTGTCTAATTGCAAGGTTTGTGACAACATAGTTTCTGTGTTTGTCTCCCCGCCCACCACCAATCAGTTAGAAGTCCCAAGAAACCTGCATGAAGGTGGTGGGGGTGGGAGTGCAGCTGCTAAGACAAATTGAAATATTAAGCATTAAACCAACATGTACAACTAGTTTCCTAAGTGTTCCGTCCTGGCATCAGCTCTTGAGATGCTGGGCTGAGTACCTTTCTGGAGAGTGAGCAACACACGGCCACTTTAAACTGAAATCCTTTTATTCAACTCCAAAGCATATTCATCATAGATCATGTACTCACGATCTTAGGTGAAGGCTGGGTAGCAGAGTTACATCTAGTGATTCCAATCTTCTGTAGCCATGGTGAGAAAGAGATGGTCTCCCTCTCCTCTCGCGGATTAGACAGAAAACAAAGGAGCAGGAAGGAAGCTAAACTAATTTCCCGCTTCTCATAATTTAGCCAATCAGAGGGATGCCTCTGGTAAGGACTACAATACCCAGAGGCACCTGCATTTAAAGCTACAACGTCTTATCTAACTTCTATTAGCTGGCTGGGGCAGCACACTAAGTTACCCACTGTCTGAGATGCTGAACTGGATTCAGACTAGATTGGCAATTACCATTGATTTCCCTTTCCTACTGCAGACTCCCCCCCCCCCAAGTCATAGTCCCCAGGGTCCGCTATCCAGCAGGAGCAGCATTTTGGGAAGATGGGTGGGTTGCAATGGGGAGGCAGAGGAGTTCTATTCTGCCACTGGAAAAAAAAGCCTGGCTCCAACCTGTTGTGTGGCCTTCCACATGCCTAAACATCAGTGCCAAGGGACAAACACAGAAGTAGGCATAGCAGTTCATAGTTCAGCTGACAGAAATGCAATGACAGAAATAGTTTAAAAAACAGGTAGACCAGGCTTGCATACAAATAAAAACAGTAGGCATATCAGAAGAAGAGGAGGAAGGAAAGGAGACCTGAGGATTATTATACAGCAAACGGAAGAGGATGTGTTTTGAAAAGGGAGTTTAAAAAAGAAGTTTTGTGGGATGAAAAAAAAGGAAAATATAATTTAAAAGGGGAGGGGAATGAGGGGGCCAAAACAGGGTCAGGACATTGTGGAGGAATGCTGGAGAGATTTCAGATAAGGTGGATTGCATGGGGATGCAGAATGAGAAGCAGACCAAGAAAGGGGACCGGAAAGGGTATGTTTTGAGAGACAGAGCCTAACAGGAGAAAAAGAAAGTAGCAGATGTTGGGTAGAAGCATAGGCATACAGTATGGGGGGGCTCGAGGGCTTGAGCCACCCCCGAAATTTCCCAGGGGGGCTCAGCCACCCCCGGGAAAATGGAGTGCCTGCCACCGTGCCTCCCCGGGTCCTTCCGAGGCCCGGTGGCTGCTGCTGGAGAGGGAGAGGGAAGGGGTGGCAGGGGGGAGAGAGGCACCAGCAGCAGCGGCTGGCGGGCCTCGGAAGGGCCCGGGGAGGTGGGGCGGTTTCCCAGAGGAGGGAGAACATTGTCCCAGTGAACACACGCCCAAAGCGCGTGCACTAAGGAGCCCCCCCCCCCCCGGATTTCCAAAACTCTACACCCCTGGGTAGAAGTGGGAAGAACAGCTGTGGAGAGAGGCTTAGCCAGCGGTAGTCTTGTGCAGCTGCCACAATGGATTTGCTCTTAAAGAACATAGTGTACAGTGTCTCAACATTGTTAGTGAAGTAATAATAAGAAACAAGGGGGCACATTGGTTCTGATCCAAATCTTCCGCAGGAATACCTGGGTACAGACAATTTCCATATATATAAAACACTACCCACCATCCTTGCTCATACATGCATGGGCACTTAGTATGGCAGGCTGTTACAGGGAACGAAGAGGCAGGTGCTACATCTCTGTCCAGCCTTCCCTGGTCTGCTCATCTAAGGCAGCAGTTTCCAACCTTTTTGGTATGGTGACACAGAAGTCCAAATTTACTTTTTATGGTGACCCATCCAGGGCTGGCACAAGGGTTTTGTGTGTGTGTGTGTGTGTGTGCCCTAGACAGCAGTCTATTCCAGCATTCCATTTTCTATAGTGCCCAATCAGATATTTTTTGAGAAACCAGCAAACATCATGCAAAGGGTATAGCTGCCCCCCTACACGCTATGAACCCCAAGCACGTGGGAGTTCATCTCCTCCTCCTCTGCCATCTGGGCCAGAAATGGAGTTTGAGGAGGTGTGCTTGGGGGGTGCAAGTTTGAGGAAATACATGCAGATGACAGATGGCGGTAAAGAGGTTGGTGGCAAGGGGCTCAGTGCCATAAATCTCCAACAACAGGTAGACGGCAGTGAGGCACAGCAAAGGGCTGAGTAAAAGGTTGGGCTGCTGAAGGAGCAACACCAAGACAGAACCCATGCATGTACATGCCTCATTCGATCTGTTTTTTCCCATGGCGTGCTGAACAACTCCCACCTACCTTTTCCCCTCCCCTTCTTTTAGCTACTACCATGAAGTTACTAGTTTCCAAATGCCTTGTACCCCTCGTTATTGTCACAAAGAAGGAGGAGGAAGGTGAGAAATTGATGAGGGAGGAAGAAAGATAAGGATGCAAAAGGAAGGAGCCACCATTAGGGAGGTCTGGCCTATGACCCACTTCCAGAGGCTTTGTGGCCCACTTTTGGGTTGTGACCCACAGGTTGGGAAACACTGATCTAAGGAACCTCTCTAGTTCCATGACCAAGGAGAGTGAGTGGGATGAATGGGAATATGGGAGGTGTTCATTCCCCTTAATGGCCTGGTTTGGTGACTGCTCATGAACTCATGCATGAGATCTAAAGGGCTACAAGGTGATGCAACTGATTACAATCTAACTACATATAGACTTTGTAACTACCACAACGATGAAAACATTTGTATCAATATTGTAAAAAATGACTGAGTAGGCTGGAACCCACACAGTGTAACCTAGTGGGGGGGGGGGACGGCAGAGGGACGTACAGACCAATGGTCTGCTTGCTTGCCAGAAAGCCAGAAGTTTCCAATGCAGATTGAACAACACCATTATGATGTCACCATAATCTGCATTTATGGTGTGCTTTGAGTGTATGTTGGTATTTTGGAATTTAAGCATCTAACACTGCATAGGCTTAGACTGAAAATACCAAATACTACACAATGCAGAAAATCAGATAGTTCAGATATCAGGAGATCATTCCTATCAGAAGCATTTAATTCTCCCTGGCAATTTTATTTAATACCTTCCAGTAGCGAGCTATCTAGATCTATTTTGTGGTAAAGAGTTACAAACGATAATACAATAAAGTAAGAGTTAATGCTTTGAGCAGAGCTCATCTGCTTGCTGGGGAAGAAGTTGTGGTGTTGTTAAGATGCCTGCTGGAGTTGTTGCAGTTAGGGTCTCTAGACCCATGTTGTAGTATATGTAATTAGGCCTTTGGAGTTCCTTCACAGGTAACGGATCAGTTCTCTGGGGAACCTGGAGGATCTTCTTAAATTGTACTAAAACAGTTTTTAGCCCTCCTGGGAAAATGCTAGTAGTTTGTTGGCCTGTGATTAAAAAATGTTATCTACCCTGTTTTATGGCTATTTAGCTATGTTATGGCTATTTGGCTACACATTACGGTCTGGGATCTCATTGTGATGGATGGAATTCAGCAAGCTCCTATAAATAGGAAATAAGCAAACACTGGAACTTTAAAAAAAATGTACGTGTATCCGCCACTTTATGTGGTTTATATTTCAGCATGCAACTAATAAAATGTTTCTCTTTCAAGAGTGAACATGACTAGTTGATATTGTTGCTCTTTGAATATATAGGATATAGCAGATATTTTGCCACGAACCTAATACATCATCCAAGTACATACAATTACAGCATCTCTTCCATTTGAAATGGACTTTCAAAGACTAGATATTAGACTTTTCCAAAGAGTCACTTAACATACAAATGTGCTGTTTGGTTTATGTCGAACTATCTGCAGCTGTAAATCTTGTCTGTGCTTTCTATTTTAGAAGTCATTAAGTTTCCTCATTTATTTTAGTTAAATAACACAGATTCATTGTACCACAGACATTTTCATCTCATTCTAAAATGAATTCAGAACCCAAAACTCTTCTGTGAATGCACTACTGCATGCTCCTAAGTTTGGATATCTGCAAATAAATATTTGGTAGAAGATTTGTCTTCACTTTGGAATTACTATTTGACTTGCCAATATTTGACATAATTCCAGCTCCCTCTGAATATGCAAAATCTATAAAACATCCATTCTTTTTTTAAATCATGCAGAAATGAAGCAAGGTAAAATGGGGGTAAGGAACACCAGGGAAATGGAAGTCCCACATGTGCAGTGCTCAATACACTCCTCCTCCCCCCCTTCAGAGGAATGAGCTTCCCACCATTTTAACTCTCAGAACCAGTTCCCACACAGCCCTTGTATCAAAGTCAATTGTGTGGCAAGATTAAAAATGAGTACATTCATGAACTAACAGTACACAGCAGTAGTTATGTCATGAACTTGGACATGAACAAGATCCCCAGGCAAACTTACCTTGCTTGACTTTCTTGATTAGATGTGAGGTGAGCTCTTCATCTGATCAACTTCAAGGCTGTTGTTGCATTTACATTGAGCAGCTTTGTGCCTGCCAGTATTCACTTATTGTAAGGGCTAGGTCATTGCACTGGGTTGTTGCTGTTTCAGTTGTCAGTCTCTAAGGTTGTGGTTGCCACAACTTTTTTTTTAAAAGATTTTTGAAGTTGACGCCATTACTCCATTGCATTATTTCTTTCATTAGGCAATATCCATGGTGTCATGGCCAGCACACTCATTCAGAATCCAAATGTGTTCAGAGCCATCCAAAACTTGCTAAATGCGCAGTTTCCTGCTCCCAGCTGACAAGCAAGATATGAACTGAACCATCAGGTGTGAGACCCTGCTTCCAAAGCATACACAGAGCCCAGTGTACAATGTGTATTCCATATATGTGTGTTCATGCTCATCTGTAAGGCCCATCTGTATGCAACGGAGAGGGCAGGAATGAGTCAGAGGCTCTCTCCTATGCCTTTTTTAAATCATGCAGATTTAAAAAGAGCCAGTTTGGTGTAGTGGTTAAGTGCGCAAACTCTAATCTGGGAGAACCGGGTTTGATTCCCCACTCCTCCACTTGCACCTGGCTGGATGACCTTGGGCAAGCCATAGCTCTGTACCAGCTATTCCCTCAAGGACAGCTTGGGAAAGAGCTCTCTCAGCCCCACCTACCTCACAGGGTGTCTGTTGAGGGGAGGGGAAGGGAAAAGGAGTTTGTAAGCTGCTCTGAGACTCCCTTGGGGAGTGGAGGGCGGGGTATAAATCCAATCTATTATTATTATTATTATTATTATTATTATTATTATTATTATTATTATTATTATTATTATTATTATTATTATTACAAATGTAATTTTGATACAAAGAAATAACCCTCACAAAGACACTAATGCAACATACCTGTTTGGTAATTACTATGAGCAATGGTAATAACCATTATTATGGTGATAACAATTTTGATTATATTACCATACATGTATGGTAATAACTATTATTACTGGAAACAATGGGCAATGGAGAGCATGTCTAATTTGCAATCCTACCCTCACAGATACAGAAATCCCAATCTAAATGCAGGTCACTGCCCTGGCACCAGAGGACCATGATCTACTCCCTCTGTGGAGTAGGACAGTACCTTCATTCCTTAGGACCATTTGGTATCTACCTACACATTGGACGAGTTCAGACTGGCAGTTTGGCCCAATATAGGCACATTTGCAAGCAGATTAAGAGCTGCCTGGCGTTGCCGTGCTGTACTCACCCCATCCTGAAGCGTTTCCATCCGGCATTAAAAAGGTACCTGGTGAAACTGGTGTCAAGCCATCTGAGTGCACGTTGATCCCACTTCCTGGAAGTGTGGATGCAAATAAGCCATAATCAAGTGGCACTGGTAATGTGAACATGCTGATCTGGCAGGGATGCACATAACCACGCATGCACACTGTGTGTTTGAGTGCACAACCGCCCACAGGGATGCTTCTGGCTCGTGGAGTTAAAGCTCCCAGCCATGGGATCCTGCCCCAATTGCTGCTGCGCCTATGTGCCCATGTGCCTATGTGCAGGTTGGTGAAACAGACCAAAGCCATGCACAACAGGGGTGCTGCCACCAGGGGCCACCCTGCAGTGCGAACGCTCCATTCCGCCTCCTCCCAGGTATGGTCCTGCATCAGTCCATGCAGTGTGAACTGAAAGTCCCACGACAACTTGCCCCGGGCCTTTTTGCCCTGCTTCCCATGCACTTCATTCTGCCAGTTTGTCCTCCACCATTGTCTGTTCCTAGCAAGTTATCATCCTTCCTTCATGAGCAACTTCAACTTCTAAATGGATCCCATTCGATTCCAGGAAGCTCTGCGGGATCCGAGGCCCCCTGGCGGCTCGCTGGATGAGCAAGTTGAGGACTTGCAGCATCTTTCGGCAGCCATTAACAAGATTGCTCCCTGGCGCCCTCTGCGCCCCCGCTCCCAACTCGCCCCATGGTATACAGGCTAGTTGAGGGAAATGAAGTGGGAACTCAGATGACTACAGAGACGGTGACATCGCACTCCTGATGAGGCAGCAAGAGCATCTTATAGGACGTTTATGAAAGCCTATGAGATGGCTGTCAAGGCTGCGAAAAAAGTTTTCTATGTGGCCAAGATAGCATCTGTGAGTTCCTGCCCAGCCCAATTATTTAGGACTATTCGGTCACTAACGACTCTGCTGACAAGCAGACCAAATGATAGAGAATTGGAGATTGGCTGCAAGGTCTTTGGGAACTATTTCACAAAGTCTTGTCGCTCCGCCGGGACCTCCCTGCCACGGTTGATACAGTAGCAGAACTTGAGGCTCCGAGCATGTCTTCTGGTCACATTTTGGATTATTTCAATCCACTCTCTCTGGAGGAGGTTGACAGTTTGCTCTCACTAGTCCACCCAACCGCCTGTAGACTCGATCCGTATCCATCATGGCTAATTAAAGCGAGCCATGAAGGGGTGTGAGGGGCACTTAGAGAGATCATCAATACATCCCTTGCAAAGGGGGTGTTCTCTAGTGCCCTGAAGGAGGCTGTGGTACGCCCTCTCCTAAAAAAGCCATCATTAGATCCGGCCGAATTGGCTAACTATTGGCCGCTATCTAACTTACCCTATTTGGGTAAGTCAATTGAGAAGGTGGTGGCAGACCAGTTGCAGAGCTTCTTGGATGACACCTCTGTATTAGATCCAGTCCAGTCCAGTTTCCGACCAGGCCATGGGACAGAGACTGTGCTGGTTGCCCTCACAGTTGACCTCTGGAGGCATCTGGATTAAGGCGGTATGGCAGTGCTGATGTTGTTAGACCTGTTGGCAGCGTTTGACACTGTCGACCATCAGCTACTAGCCCACCGCCTCGCTGATACAGGGATACAGGGATTGGCCTTACAGTGGCTTTCCTCATTTCCCCAAGATCGGGGACAGAGGGTGGTAGTTGGGGAACAACTCTCCCAAAGGCATCTGCTGGTTTGTGGAGTGCCACAGGGAGCAGTACTTTCCCTAATGTTGTTCAATATCTACATGCGCCCCTTGCCCAGGTTGCCTGGAGGCATGGGCTGGCTTGTCATCAGTACGCTGATGATACCCAGCTGTATCTGTTGTTGGGCAGTCAGTCGGACTCTAGTCCAGATGATCTGGACCTGGCGTTGCAAGCCGTGGCTGGTTGGCTCAGGCAGAACCGATTGAAATTGAATCTGACGAAGACAGAGGTCCTGTGCCTGAGTCAAAGTGGACCAGGGGTAGGGATCCCTCTCCCAGCCTTCAATGGGGCGCTGTTGGTGTCAGCATCGGAGTTGAGGAGTTTGGGAGTGTTCCTGGACCCCTCATTAACAATGGAGGCCCAAGTAGCAGCCACTGCAAGGTCAGCCTTTTATCATCTACGGCTGATCAAGCAGTTGGTTCCCTTCCATGAATGCAACAAACTGGCTACGGTGATCCATGCCTTGGTCACCTCAAGACTGGACTACTGTAACACTCTCTACATGGGGCTGCCCTTGTCCCAAATCCAGAAGCTGCAGCTGGTGCAGAATGCGGCAGCACGGCTGTTGTTGGGTCTCCCTGTACAGGAGCACATCCAGCCCACCTTAAAAGCACAGCACTGGTTGCCTATAGCATACTGGATAAGGCTCAAGGTGCTGGTGCTTACCTATAAAGCCCTATATGGCCTGGGACCTATTTATCTGAGGTATCGCCTCACCCCATATGTTCCCCAGCGAGTGCTTCGATTGGGATCCCAGAACCGCCTGGTTCTCCCAGGACCAAAGGAGGCCCGGTTGGCGGCTACAAGGGCCAGGCCTTTTTCAGTGGTGGCCCCATACTGGTGGAATGAGCTCCTGGATAACATCAGGGCCCTGTGGGACTTATTACAGTTCCGCAGGGCCTGTAAGATGGAGCTCTTCCACCAGGCCTTTAAGTAGGGGCCACCCAATAGTTACATCTTTGACCCTGGCCCAACTGAGAATCCGCCATCCTGAATGTTCTTCCACCATCTGGATTGTTTAATATCTAAGACACCACTCTGATAAAGAAGATATGCCATCTTGAAATGGGATACGCTATTTGTTTGTACTGTGTTTTATGATATTGTATATTTTATTCCATGTTGGTAGCCGCCCTGAGTCCACTGGAAGGTGGGGAGGGCGGGATAAATTGAAGAAATAAATAAATAAATATAAATAAACTTCTGTTCTCCCTCTCATCTTTATTCTCTCAAAATGCTCTTAGCTCCTTTCCCTTCTCTTCACACCTTTTTATATATCACTGAACAATTCTGACACCAGTGCACAGTTGACAGAGTTTCTTTTACCTGAGTGGATAGGATTTTCATTGCAGGTGGGCCCCCTTCAGCATAAAGTGAGGACCTCCTTTTTTTCCCCTATAGCCAAAGGGTCGTTTCCTAACTTGGAAGAGTGAGTCTATCAGCCATTTAATCCTTCTGCCCCATGAGTCTGATAAGATTAGAATGAGAGACAGCAAAAAGATTGGAAGCAACCGCACCAGGGACGACCCTTCCACCATAATATAAGCTCATTGTGTCAGCCTATAGCTGCAATGCCCTCATCTTCTCAATTTCAAGGGCCCCAAGGAAATTCTTCTCTTCCAGTCTTCCTCTCTGCAGATCAGAAGAAGTTATTATGTCCCTGAACAAAGGGAAAAAATTAAATTAATAAGCATATTTAATTTTCAGTTTTCAGCCCCTATTAACTTAGCAAATAACACTGATGTCCTTATATTACTCTACGATTTTCGAGTATTGTTAAGAAAATCATGTTCTGGATCTAGTTTGTTCTTTGACATAGCATAAATGAATTATGCATTAGACCATGCCTTAGGCCCTAAAATGTCACAAAAATCAATACTTTGCATTTGCAAGTATATTTAAACTTCTCTTAGATATTAACTATTGTTATGTTCTGGGCCAAGTAAAGTATTGAAATATGACTGTTTTAAAATACTGATTTATTTCAATCACTCCCCCCCCACACACACACACACACAAAAGTGTAATATTTAATATCTCTGATACATCTTGATTTTCTCATAAGAACTTAAGAAGACCCCTGTTGGATCAGAGCAGTGGTCCATCCAGTCAAGCATTCTGTCTCACATAGTAGTCAACAAGTTTCCCTGGCAGTCCAACAACTAGGGTTGCTAGCTTTGCACTGGGGAATTCCAGGAGATTTTGCAGGTGGAACCTGGGGAGAGCAGGGTTAGAGGACTGAAAGGCCCCCAGCACAGTATAATGCTACAGAGTCCACCTTCAAATGTAGCCATTGTTTCTAGGGGAACAAATGCCTGTAATCTAAGAGGGTCAAGCTAACAAAAGAAGTTATTATAAAAATACAAATATTTATTATGGTGTGCACATTAATAAAAGATAAAATGGGTTAAATGAAATGGTCCAAATATCACACTTTTGACAAACAGAGGCCGAGGACAGATTGGCAGTCTCAGAGGCAGAAGCGGCCTCAGAAGCGGCCGCATCTGCCCCCAGGACGTTCAGACGGCCGCATCTGCCCTCAGGAGGTGGCCCGGACACATCGCGTCCGGCGCCGCGCTCCTCCCGCACCAGCCGAGCACCACTTCAAAGTGGTGCTCGGCTACTGCGGCGCGCCATAAGCGCGTTTTCCACCCGCCGGAGTGGGTGTGAATGCGCGCAGGCAGGGGCAACCGCGCGGCATCCGCTCGCCGCTGCAGGAAGCCACCCGCAGTCTGAATGCTGCAGGTGGCTTCCTTCTGGCGGCGTGCGAACGCCGCGCCATGGGGGAAATTCCCCCCGCCCCAGTCTGCCGTGCTGCGGAGGCGCGGCAGACTGGCAGTCTGTCTTCAGCCAGAGTTGATAGTTTTACATATACAATTGATGGGTATATCTTATGACCAGTAGACCATACACGTTTCAGCCCCTTAGGGCGTTCCTCAGCAGCCAATATTATTATTGTAAAACAACACACATCCAGAGATAAATATATGAAAAAAGCTTTCTTTAGGGGCAAGTGTTGCTTTCTCATGTGATGTGCAGTTGCTAAAAGTTTACACAGTGGGCCATGGATAATCTTTCATGGTAACTGCACATGCTCTCCAAATTGTTCTCATGTGATGTGCAGTTGCCTTTACACAGTGATGGAAGAGACACACATCCTGACACATTGGATATTTGTTACCAGAACAGTGGCAGACATGGCCCAGCCCGACAAAGTAACTTTTATTTCAGATCTGGCCCTGATAACAAATGAGTTTGACGCCTCTGCCTTAGCCTATACTTGAAGTTGGGATTTTTGGTGTCGATGTGCACCACCTTACACTTAACAACACTAAACTTCCGTTTTCCACATTGTTGCCCACTCACCCAATTTGTGGAGATCCTCCTGAAGATACAGTCATCTTTAATTTTCACCATCCTGAATAATTTTGTGTCATCTGCAAACTTGGCCACCACACTGCTTGCCCCTAGTTCTTTATCATTGATGAACAAATAAAAAAATTAAAGCTGGGAATATTTTTAAAAAAAACTGAAATCGCTCCTCTGAGGAGAGGAATGGAGTGGTTTAACAATGGCAGCAGTCCAACCTTTGAAAGTGGGTTGGAGGTGGGTGGGACAAAGAAAACCAACAGAAACACTATGCACTAGTAAAAAGCCAACTCAAAATCAGTTTCCAGAAACACATTGGGGTAAGAGTGGTCTCAAAAGAGCCTGACACCTATGGTTGCTAGCCTCCAGGTGGTACCTGGAGATCTCCTGCTTTTACAATTGATCTCCAGATGACCAAGATCAGTTCCCCAGGAGAAAATGGCTGCATTGGATTCTATGGCATTATACCCTGAGGCCCCTCCTCTCCCCAAACCTTACGCTCCTCAGGCTTGACCCCCAAAATCTCCAGGTATTTCTCAGCCAGGAGCTGGCAACCCTACTGACACCCCCATCCTTGTGTGTGTGTGTGGGGGGGGGGGTGAAGTAAAAGCTAAAGGCAGAAAAATGCATGTGGGAATCAGGGGATAAACTGAAGCAACACGGGGGTCAGAACTGAAGCGGAAAAAACCATGCAGAAAAGTGCAGGTTTCAGTGCCCTTATAACATCAACAACCATTACATCAATCTTCTCCTTTCCACCACATCTATTTGCATGATTACAAACAATAACCAAAAAATCCCTTATCTTTTTGCTGAGGGGAACTTAAGAAGAAAAAAGGGCAGGGACCTGAAAGGAAGAGTAGAGCTAATAGGTAAAGAGAGGGAAGAAGAAAGTGCCTTGTTAAAAGAAAGGCAAGAGAAGCAAGCAGAAAGACACCAGTTCAGGCAAAATCAGATGGGGAGTCTAAAAAAAAAAAATGAGAAGAAAAGGGATGAATCTGGCAATAACTTTTAAGAGAAATCATTTGTATGCAGATTTGTATATTTGTGCATGCAAGTAGTTTCCTTTCTTTTGTTATTATTTTCAAAATGCCTGTTTCGTTATTGGGATGTTTTGTATGGTTTTGTTTCATTATTGTTTCTTTTGTTATTGTTGATTCATTTTCATAATTCTATTTCATTATTATTTCCCATTTATTTTAATGGAAGACACACACAAACAAACACCATTTTTTTCTGGCCTGTATCTTCATAGTTTTCCATCCAGACTGGTTACAATTCAGAGGGAATGTAAAACACCCAATTTGCCACATTTCAAACAAATAGAATAAAGAACCCCTCCTTTATGAGGCAATGAAATGTGCCCATGTTTAACATTAAAGTCTATGGGAGAATTGATAGGAAAGATGCCAAACAATAACACAAACAGTGGTGTTCAGTGAGGGAATCTGGTACAGCCGCAACTTAGCTTTAAGAATGGTAGCATGAGAAAGAGGCAGACTGATGAGGCCAGGGCACTGGGTGGCACATGGAGGGCGAGGCATCTAGGCAGGGAGCCATGAGGAGGAGGACCTTGAGGTAGAGTTGCTTGGACAGGAGATAAGGTTTGGAGAACAGCAAGCAAGGAGGGAGAGCAGACTGCAGCGGGACTTTGGCATAGCAGGGGAGGCACTGGGAGGACAGAGAAAGGCACTATTCCACCCCAGATCCTTCAAGACTGGAATACCTCACACCTGTATGTAATCCTACTGCTAACAGTTTGCAGTCACTCAAGAAAGCCCAGAGCCAGCCTCTTTGTTCCCTCCCCCGAAGGAATGCTAGCCCTGCTCACGTTACCATGCAAGCGTGTGCATCCTGCCTGTATACCTGCACCAGGGGCGTCAAGTTTTAAATTCCCTGGGGGGGCGGGGGCTTGTGTGCACGCACACGCCGGGACCGCGTCCCCGCTGCCGCTGCCTCCCTCCACCTCGCCATTCCTGCTTCCGTCCCTCCCTCCATCCATCCAGGGGCCAGCTGGGCATTTGCTTAGCTCGCCCCTGGACGGACTGAGGGAGGGAGCAACGGACGGAGGCAGCCAGGCCGGCGGGGGGGGAAGAGAGAGAGACGGAGGCAGTGGCACGGCGGCCCTAAGAAGGGCCCAGGGACTCGCGGTGGCGGGCGCTCCATTTTCCGGGGGGGGGGCTCAGTCTCCCCCGGGGAAATTTCGGGGGTGGCTCGAGCCCCCCCCCCGTAGTTGACGCCTATGACCTGCACATCTGTTTGTAAGAAAGTGTCAGTGTCCATTCATTTAACAAAAGAAACTGTGGGCCACTACCTGGATATCTCTACAGTATCAATCAGCATCATTCAGCTGTACATGCACTGAGTGTCACATGAGAATTATTCAACAGATCTATAAAGAAAAATGAGGTGTGCACTGTACACAGATTGTACATGTGTTCACAGTGACTTGTGAAAAGGTTTACCGTGTTACGTGCCATTATCTTAAAAAATGTCTGCATTGTAAAAGTGAAACCAATATAAACAGATTGCAACAATGAAAGAAACCAGAACAAATGAAAGAAAATCATGTTGCTATGGTTGTTTTCATTATAGGCTGTTTAGATGGGGATTTTGTTTAGTTTTCATATTAATTACCATAATTACAAAGCTCCCCATTTCATAATTATTGTAATTAATAATGAAAGGGACGCACAAGGATATGTGTACGGGGCTGCAAAGCAGACGTACAGGCCGCCTCTGTCTCTCTTGCCATTCTTTGGGCACAGCTTAAGCAGCAGAGGCATAAATCCCCACTCGTCCTGCCACAGCTCATGTTAATCCTTAGAATCAGGCTGCAAAGGCAGATCTTTTTACTTGTGGCTTAATCCTTTGTCCAAGGCTGGGCCATTCACTCTACAAATAAGAAAAGGGGTTCAAAAGAACATACATGTGATGAAGAGGCATTTGTGATTTGTGGGGCAACCAAGTCAGTTTCAGCACCGCTACAAGTGTTGAAGTGACACATGCAAGTCTTCTTGCCCTCCGGCAAGAAATCCAGAGCTCGCGTTGTTCTTCGTCTTGTCACTGCCGCTTGGGTTTGGTTTCTTCTTCCTTTCAAGGAGCTTTAAAAAAAAGAAAACATCAGATGAGTCTATGGTGTCAAAGACAGACAGTCTGGAATACAGGAAAGAGGAAAGGATAGATGGGATGTGGACAGGACAGTGAAAGGAGACACAAATGCTAGAAACAGACACTTGTGTCAAAGAATGGGAAAAATCAGGATTTAGTTTGCAATCCTAAATAAAATGATGTGGAAGTAGGGTGGCTACTGATAGAGAACAGGATATGAAGAATGTGGAAGTTCAGGGGGGGCTTTAGTGGGGTTTAGAGATAAGAAGCTGAAGGGTGGGGTCTGTGGGGTAGCAAGCTATTAATGAAGCAGACAAATCTTGTGGGGAAGAGATTTTGGTGGGCGGATGTCAAGATGAACAAAGTCTAAAAAGGGAGAAAAAAATTATATGGAAAAAGCAAACGGAAAGTATGGGGAGGGTCACATTTCCCCATTTGATCTTGTATACCAGCTGGGGTCATCTTGTGCCTCATTTTTGACTGTTCCTTCTATTCAGGAAGTTTGCGCATCTATAACCTGTGCATGCTCTGGTTCAGTGGCTGTACTTGCACTTGGGAACAGCCATTGAAGGTGCAAAGTAGACTTATTTCTGTGCACTTAAAGTGGAAGTAATTCATGAATACCTTTGATTAGTAGCTGGTTGTGATACATGATGCAGGAGTTGCAATTAATGTATGCTGTTTTATGTGTTTTAGCTATGTTTTTAACTGTATATTTATATTTTATGAGCTGTCCTGGGCACTGTGGAAAGATGGGATAGAAACATTTTAAATAAACTAATTTTATCCTTAGAGGCTATAAAGTGAGCCTTTAGAGGCAGGGCTATATTGTTTGAAAATGTTAAATTGGGAAGGGGAGTGGGGGGGCAGCTGGAGAAAAGATAATAAAGTTGAATAATTGGATAGGAGAGGATGTTTAATGGAGAATGGGGGGAATATCAGTCACGCCCAGTGTATTTTTAAAATTGCATGAATCACAAAAGTAACTTGGAAAGGGGAGAGGCCTTCCCCAAAAGAGTGCACCACAACATGTTCTTCCTTTCAGTATTATGAGGCATGGGGACAAGATCAGGGGCTAAAGCCTACTGACATGGAACTTCATCAAATGAAGACACGAAAAATCATTCCTTGAAGTTAGCAATTCTTATTCTGATAGTGTGTAACAATAAAGCAATAAATGTCCATTATACAAAAACCTATAACGAAAAACTCCGGATGTCCATCTTTGTTTTGAAGGGTCTTCCTCAGATAGTATTCTGGACACTGGGTAGAATAATAAATAAGCAATACTTAAAAAAAGAATGTGCAGTCTCCAAAAGTTATCAAAATTGTAATATAGTATATAAAAAACCCAAGCCAAGCGCTATTAACTACAGGAATGTCCACAAAGCCGGGATAACAATCCTCCTGTGATTAAACACAAATCATTTACATGTGTTTTATCTACTGCCAAATACATTGCGCACCAAATAAACTGAATGCTGCCACTATAGCAATTCATAATTTATCCATACTCACAGAATCTTAAATGACGGGCAGCCACTCTCAGCACTGGAATTTATTTCTACTAGGACGGCATGCCTTAATGTAAGTAGCATTGAGGCAGCCTATATAGGGTGCATTCAGACAGGCAGCTAATCCCGCCATTGGCCCGGCTATAATTTGATCTAGATCTTTTTAATCCAGCATTGCACAACCAGACAGCTCCCCCGTGAATCGCTTTACCACATGTGACTCCGCGGTGGATTGTCTAGATGGCATCCATCGTAAGGAGCCGTGTGGTTGGCTTATCTGCATATGTGCATATCTGCATATGTGCCTCACTGTCTGCGGACGTCGCATGTTTAAGCGGTTATGCATGCATCACTAAGAGTTTTTTAAAATGGCGGCCATTTGGGATGGTCTGGAGACCATCCCTATGGGCTGACTGTGTGCTGGTGGAATGACCTTACGGTGGAAAGTCTAGCATTGGCCCATCGGCCAGCTTTAGACTGAACTTTAAGCACTATCTTTTAAGTAACGGGAATTGACGGACTACTAACAAAAGTGGCACAATTCCCAGATGTTGAGGTCTGGACATGCACTTTAGCTCCACCAGGCACTTGTGCCTGGCACAGCTCAAAAGAGCCATCTGAATGCACCTATAGAGTTGGAAATTTGAAGAACCATAGTCCATAACAATGAAATGAAACCATACTAAAGTTTATGTTACTAAGGTCTACAGAAAACTTCCCAGTTCAAAAGACTGATTGAGGCCATGTGGGTATAATGTTTGCAATCTAAAAATCCAATATGCTTTTCCTGTGCAGAGTATATTTTCTGTGTATTCTCATACTGTTGTTCGTGCTTTTCGACTTGACAAGATCAAGGCACAGGAACAGTTTTTTGGTAAGCGAGTAGAAAACCCTGACTTGAAGCTATGCAAGAAAATCAAGATGCTGACACAATCCTACCCAGGACAGTGCTGTCCACCACCAAGACAGAGTTGGCAGTAGGTCTGGAGAAAAATGTCCTGTCCTCTTAACAGAGATTTAAATCATGGAAATGAGCATGACCCGGTAAATAACATCCCAATAAACCTTTATTGAAAGGGCAGGACATTTTTTCTTCAGACAGCTGGCAACTTCAAACCCAGGACCTTCAAGGCCAAGCTTAACATTTTGCTGCACAAGACTGTGTATGTCTACTCTGAGTTAATTCCCACCATAATCAATGGAACTTGCTCCTAAGTGAGTATGCTTAGGAGTGCAGCCTTGACTTGTTGAACAGCCTTGTGTTGGTGCTTCTCACCTTCTGAGAGATGGCGTCTGGTGCCATGCTGATACCAGACAGAGGAAAGAAGATAGGAGCAGGCCCATAGCCAGGATTTTGTAGCTAGTGGGGCAAATTGGGGTGTGTGTGTGTGAAGTTTTCAGTGCAGAAAGAAAAGCCTTTTAGCCAATAGAAAACTTACCAGAATTTAACAATCTTAGGTTTTATATTTTATGTGTGATTAAGGGCCTAATTTAGTTCAACCATTACTATAGTAATTATAGTAATTAATTAATTAACTAACTAATCAGCCGATCAACTCAAATTTATATGGACCTGTAGTCAGTTAAATAATCCCTGTCAACCTAATTTAATTAAATATGAAAGTGATTAACTGCAAAAACTATTCTACTATTTAGCTATTTAACTATTTAACCTATTATTTATTTATTTATTTAAATTCCCCCCCCCTTAATCAACTAACTCTGCTCTTAGTTAATCAATTAACTAACCAATCAACTAATAGATTTGTCTTCTATCGCTTCTAACCTCCAGGGCAACCTCCAGCACCACTAATCACTCAATCAGTATCCAACTACTACCAATCACAGAATAATCAAATATTTCCAAACACTATGTTCATTTTAAACTGGGTACATCTAAACAAGGAAAAGGGAAACACGAGAGGAGAAAAGAAAGGTAGATATTCCAATACTATAAATACCATAAGTACTTATTTTCAACTCAAATATATCCTACTGAAAGTGTAGTATTGTTATTATTGTTAGAATTGCTATTATTATTCCCTAATTCTAGTAGGCTCTGCAAGGTCTATCAGTTCCTTAACTTCAAGCCAGCACTTCTCCACTAAACTCCGCTTTCCTCTGTTAACTTCTTAAGGCACATTAATTGCTTAACCAACTTCTATCCAGTTAACCCTCTTAACAGCCAGCAGATTCCTCCCCTACACCGATTGCGTAAGGATCGGATGTTTCCTTCTTCTCTTGGTAGCAACTTTTCCTCTCTTGGTCTGTTTGCATAGCTCCTCCTTCTCCTCCACAATCGCACACTCTCCTTTCCTTTCTGCTACGTTGTCTCCGTCCACGCCCAACCTTCATGTTTCCCTTGCTTCCAAGTCGTCCTCGCTGTTCACCAATACCCGGGACCCAGAAAATATCAAAATCGACAACAAAACAGTAAAAAAGGTTAGTGCAGCATAATCTCTAACTATGTTTCCTTATCTCTCCCCCCCTCCACTTTCTTCTCCTTTCTCCTTCTGGCCACTTCTCCTACTCAGGGAGTGCTGTAATACTACACTAAATCTTTCCCCCTTCTTTAGTCTTTAAACGCCCATTGCTCTTGGCTAGTTAATGCAAATTATACTAAGCTTTTGTTCTTCTTCAGTTCCTTACTTGAGTCCCAAATAAGCTGAGTCTCTTGGTTTGCCATCTCCTCTTTCTCCCGTCAATTCTTTTTTGGCGGTACACCTTTTCAAACTCCGATAAGAGCACCTAAAATTGCCTTTTTCCCCCCACGTGCAGTCCAAAGCTCTCTTCACCACCCCTCTCTTCAAGAGGGGAAGTAGGCAGTTATTTAGCTTGCAAGTTTGAAGGTTTATCTTCAGACAGTCAGGAGCTTCTGCCTCCTGCTCCTGTTCCAAGGATGACCGGAAACCGGAACTCAATTTGGGTTCTGTTAGTTTAAGAGTATACATATAACACATTTTGGTAAGTATTCAAAGGTATTTAACAAATTTTATGGCTACTGGGTCATCTGGATCAGCAAGGAAAAAATCATTACCGTCTCCTGCGCAACTTAAGAGCATGAGTCAACAAAAGTCATCTGTGAGCAATCCATCTCAAATTTCCAAAGAAATTAAGGCAACAATTGATGAATCGGTGGCATCTGCAGTGAAAGCAGTGATTGAGAACACACTCCCGGCGTTGATGGAAAAGGTGGAAGAAAGGCTCCCTGTACTTATAAAGAAAGAATTGTCCCCGATGTATACTAAAATTGACAAACTTGCTACACAACTAAAAAGTGAGGTGGAAGAGATTAAAAAGCAAGTGAACATTAATAAACAAGACATTCAGAAAGTAATGACGGGAGGCAGACAAACTCATGTGAAAGTAAGAGAGCTGGACCTCGATCTCCAAGAACTGAAAGCTAAGAATGAAAGTCTGGAAGAATCGATAATAAATCTTGAGTTGGACAAGGCAGCAACAATTTTGAGATGTCAAAATGTACTTGAGAACGTGGGCACAAACCTAAAAGAAGAAATATCAAGTAGTATCGCGGAGCAATTGCAGATTGGTACTAAAAAAGGCCTTATGAGAGAGATTGAGATGGTATACAGGAGGAACACAGCATTTGCAAGAAAATTTACTGTCCCAAGAGAAGTCCACATTAAATTTGGCAAATGTGAAATTAAGAGAAAAAATTCTTAGAGCGTCTTATGAGAAAGCAGTTATAATACAAGGAGAAGAAATAAGATTCTTGAAAGAAATACCTTGGAGGGTGAGAGAAAAGAGGCGTGAATAGCCAGCATTTTGAGAGAAAAGGACATTAATTATAGATGGAATACTCCGGAAGGTCTGGTATTCAAGTACAGAGGTAGAAGACAGAAATTGGATTCGATTTTCAAAATGGAAAATTTTCTGGAGACTTATGGTGAGGAACTTGGAGTGGAGAAAGAGGTGTCCAAGGATGAGGAAAGGGATTTTCAAGCAGAGAGAGCGGAAGGTGAGACTGAAGAAGATACAAAGCAGCACGCCAAAAAAGGGGGAAGAAAAGGAGAGGTAAGGTTTCCCTCACAGATCCTAATGAGAAATCAAACAAAAAATAGGACTAGCGATCCAATGAATAAAGATGGAGCAACCCGGTAAGGATTTTAAGATATTATCAATAAATGTTAATGGGTTAAATGGACTGCAGAAGAGAAGGAGAATCCTGCAACAGGCAACCAAATTAAAGGCTGATATCACTTGTTTTCAGGAGACGCATATTAAGAAAGAGCATTGTAAATATTTACAGTCTAAAAGGTTTGGAGAGGCATTTTTCGCAGCAGATGAGGAAAAGAAAAAAAGGGGTAGTAATATATGCTAAAGAGTACTTGCACCCACAAGTTAGCTATGCATCCAAGGATGGGAGGATAGTGGCCATAATGGTAATAAGGCAGGGAGTTGAATATCTTATAATAAATATTTATGCCCCCAACTGTAATCAGAAACTCTTTTTTAAAGAATTGACAGAAGTCTTAAATAAGAAAGCTTGTAGTAACATCTGTCTTATAGGGGATTTTAACACAGTATTTGATAAAAAGATCGATAGGGAGAGTCATCAAGGATCTAAAAGAAGAGGAATAGTATTGCCTAGTAGTTTCTGCAATTAGTGGAAGAATATGAACTAGTAGACATCTGGAGAACTAAACAAATGAAAGGGAAAGGTTATACTTTCTATTCAGCGAGGCATCAATCTTGGTCAAGGATTGATATGATCTGGGCAACAATATCAGTTATGATAGAAATGGTAGATGTTAATATATTGCCAATGACCTTTGCCGATCATAATCCATTGATGTTGTTATTGAAAGATGTAGCTAAAAAAAAGAGATGGACAATGACTAGATCAGGAATTTATAAAGAAAACAAAAGTAGTAATTAAAGAGTTTTTCCAAATAAATATACAGCCAGATGTAGTATGGGATGCCTTTAAGGCATTTATAAGAGGAAAGATAATTAGCTTTAATATATGGAAAAGGAAACAGGAAAGAAGTTAATGTGATTACTTGGTTGCCCAAGCCAAATTGGAAGAAAAATATATGAAAAAACCTTCGAGGGAAGCTGCTGGTAGGTGAGGATTAAGAGTTATTCAACATAAACTTATTGTTAAATAAAGAAATTACTTTAAAAAAATGAATATAATAAACTACATTTCTTTGAGAATGCAAATAGGTCATCTAGGTGGCTGGTGTATAAACTGAGGAAAGAGAGAGCTAAAAGATCTATAATTGCTTTAAAAAATGATAAGGAAGAAACTAAATATCTTACATCTGAATTAAAGAAATAGTAGAGAGTTATTGTAGTAGATTATATAAAAAAAAGGGGAGGTAAATGAGGACCAAATAAAAGAATATTTTCAAAATCATAAAATAATAAACAAATTTACAGATACTCAAAAAAAGTTGTTGAATGAATCGATTTCTATGTGCGAAATTGTGGGGACATTTAAAAGACAAGAAAGAAATAAGGCGCCGGGACCTGATGGTTTACCCATAAAGTTTTATCAGGCTTTTGAAGATCAACTTACTCCTATTTTCAAAGAGGTTACAAAGAATATAGGAGATGAGGGTATCATTCCTGAGTCTTGGAATCAAGCACTCATAACATTAATACCGAAAGATCAAAATAAATTGATTTAATTAGTAATTATAGACCTATCTCTTTGTTAAATGCGGACTATAAATTTTTTGCTAGTATATTAGCAGAGAGGCTGAAAAAGGTATTAAAACAAATAATTAACAAAGACCAGACAGGGTTTTTGCCGCAGAGACAGATGAGAGAGAATTTACAAACTCTAATTAACGTGTTGGGATATTATGAAATGCATCCAGATAAATCAGTAATCTTGATGTTTATGGATGCTGAAAAAGCCTTTGATAACTTAGCATGGACTTTTCTAAAACAAAAGTTGATTGAATACAATTCAGGTGATCGGTTCCAGACTATGATAAATGCTATATACAGCAAACAACAGGCTAAGGTGAGTGTAAATGGGGACTTGACTCAAGATGTAATAATTGAAAAGGGTATCAGGCAGGGATGTCCGTTGTCTTCACTTTTATTTATTTTTGCCTTAGAAACCCTCAATGACCAGGTCAGATTGAATAAACAGATAAGGGGGCTCAAATGTAGGGGCCCTGAATATAAGTTATGTGCATTTGCCGATGATTTGATGTTTATAATGGAAGAACTGGAAAATTCTCTTAGGCAGTTATTAGAAGTGATAAATCAGTATGGGAAGGTGGCCGGATTAAAAATAAATTTACAGAAGTCTAAATTGCTTGCTAAAAACTGTTCCAAAGAGAAGGAAAATAAAATTCAAAATTTCTTTAATATAGAAATCATGAAGAAGATAAAATATTTGGGTATTTTATGCTCAAATAGGTCCAGCTCACTAATTGGTGATAATTATCAGAAGCTATTGAAAGAAATAAAGGAAGACTTAAATAAATGGAAGTCACTAAATTTATCATGGCTTGGAAAAATTGCAGCTATAAAAATGAACATTTTGCCAAAAATTTTATTCCTAGTCCAGAACATGCCATTATTAAAAGAGAATTCACCTTTCTATAGAGAGATTAATAGATTGACTAGGAGTTTTATATGGTTTCCGAAAAAGCCGAGGGTGAAATGGAAACTATTACAGGATAGAAAAGAAAGAGGAGGACTTGCGGTTCCCAATTGGGAACTATATGGTAGGGCTGCGGCATCAATTTGGATAAAAGAATGGCTAAAATTGGAAAATACAAGGCTTTTAGCGCTAGAAGAACATGACCTCTACATGGGCTGGCACTCATATGTATGGTATGAGAAACAGAAAATACACACAAATTTTCATTCTCATATTCTTAGAGCGGCCTTAATGAGAATCTGGACAAGGATCAGAAAAGAGTTTTATACAAAAGTACCCAAGTGGGTGTCTCCTTTAGAGGCCTTTATTAAACCTTCACTGCTAAATAAAAATAATTTGGCTAATTATGATATAATCTTGGATAACAAAGATAATATAAAACCAGAAGATACATTAGAAGAACTAAATATTAGGCTTTCTTGGTGGGAAAGAATTCAACTTCAGGACAAATACAATAAGGATAAAAAAATCAGATTTTATAGAGAAAAAAATGAATTAGATTGCATTTGGTTAGATAGTAATGATAAATTAATTTAAAAAAATTATTTATTGACTGGGAAATGCAAGAGGAGATAATTAAAAATGTGATGATAATATGGATGAAGGATTTAGGTCACAATGTGGCGTTGGAACGATGGACAAAAATATGGAAATGGATAAAATATACGAAGGCAATAAATTATAAAGAAAATATATACAAAGTCTTCTATCGCTGGTACTGGGCACCTGATAAGTTAAGCAAGTGCTACCCAAATATGTTGAATCTATGTTGGATTTGTCATAATAGTTTAGGATCTTTTTATTACATGTGGTGGGGTTGTAAGACGATGCAAAAGTTTTGGCATAGTATTAAGGAAATGATTAAGGGGATTTTCGACATGGATGTTCCTTTGGAGCCTGAGACATACCTGTTAAATATGTATCCAGAAGGTATGGCACATTCAGATGTGAGATTGTTGATCTCAATTTTAACTGCAGCTTGAATAATAAGAGCTTAACACTGGAAATCATCTAAAATGCCCTGTAATGAAGAGATTATCGATAAATTGTTAGATCTGGCTGAAATGGACAAACTAAGTTATTTGATGAATACTGAGAAATGCCAAGACTCGATAAATATTTGGTCCAAGTTCTATATTTGGTTAGATAAATATGGAGGCTCAAAATAATGATATGTTAGATGATATGTAATATTTTTCTGTTAAAAAATGAATAAAAATATATTTTTAAAAAAAAGAAAATTGTTACCAGGATTGTTCTCTACATTGCAAGCTGTCAACCACTTTAGATGGCAGTTCTCAGCTCCTGCAAGTTGATCACTTCTGCCAGCCTAAGCAACAGTTCTGATAACAAGCTGGCAGGTAGGGGTGATGACTTCTATAGTCAAGAAAGCTAACACTTAGGCAGAAAAACTCTCTTAAAGGAGACTAGTTTCTTAACACAGAGTTAGAAGGGATCCTAGAGGTCAGCCCCTTGCTCAGTGTAGGAAGTAGTCAACTACAGCACCCCACTCTGCTTAAAGGAGTGCATGCCTTTAAAAAATGTTTTTAAATGATTGAAAAAAGCATTTACAGGGGAAATTCTTGTAGGGCTGTGCCATTAAGAAAGGAGGCAGAGCCCCCAAAAGCTCCACCATAGCTATGGGCCTGGATAGGAGTGTCCTATATCAAATGGGACCAACAGCCACCCTATTATGAATACAGCATATGCAAATACATATCACAGTAGTCCAATGGCTGCTTTAGCTGGGGATGGTGGGGAGTGGAGAGGTGGTGAGGCACATAGCATTTAACCCTTTCCTGCCTGCCTGGCTGCTGCCCCTGCTATTCTGTGCCTTCTCCTCCACATATTGATTCATATCTGTTTTGACCACTGATGTGATTAGCCTATTCTCACTGCTGCCACCTGCCAATGATAGTCTCACCTTCTGCATTTGATCTGAAACCCCTTCTTGGGTTTGTTGCTTTCTGCTCTGCTTCCTTGTACTGTATATGGGCTAACATGCTGGAGACAGGTTGGTCTGGCTTCACTGCTCTTAATTAGAAATGTGGGGAAACAGCCTACAACAGCAATTTGAATGTAATTACATGAATGAACAATGCCGTTTTATCATTTGTGCTATTAGGAAGAAACCAATTAATATTTAGCATGCCACAGTATTTCGTTATGGAAATGGACATATCAGTATATGTGTAAATATTAAAATGTACTTCGTAAACTTCTTTGTTACTGTATGTACCCATTAACATAGTAATTGCCTGTGGCTGATTCTTACATAGAAAATCTGTATTTTTTTCCAAAGGCTTCTCCTGTTCAGTTGCCTTTGAAAACAAATCTCTCTCCCACGATAAACTAGCTGCATTTACCAATTCCTTTAACAAAGTCCCAAGTGTCAAGCATGTAGCTGATTAAAAAAAACCTCTGAAAAATAACAATGGAATTCATAATGTGTTTTCTATGATTTCCCAAGTGGTAGGAAGTCCCAGGGACAGTCATTTATAGAGTAGGTGCTCTTAAAGGGTTACCACCCTCCAGGTGGGGCCAGGCAATCTCCCAGAAAAATAACTGGAGAAAATGACTGCTTTGGAGGGTGGACTCTATGGTATTATACCCTACTAAGGTTCCTCTGTTTCAAACCCCACCATCTGTGGGCTCCACTCCAAAATCTCCAGGAATTTTCCAACTCAAGAGTCGACAAGCCTGCCTTGGGAGAAGAGAAGCCTATGGGAGATGGGAAGGAAGCACACACAGATATGCAGCACAGCAGAACTTTGCTCCACCCCGACACCGTCTAGGGGCCCCTTGCAACATTGTGCAGACAGCGGGTATCTTGTTACCTGGCAACGAGTGGCATCCATCACCTGACGATAGCAAACCAAATGTTTGTGTGTGTGTGTGTGGGGGGGGTTTAGTTCTAGAGATCCTTTACAGCTAAGAAAAATAATGGCAAAACAAAACAGAATCTCCCTCCCAAATGAAAATTCTATGCAGATTGAATGTTTCAGGGAAACAAAAACCTAAAGACAAAAATATAAAGTAAATTCACTGGTCTTATGGTTGAGCCCTCCCCATCCACTCTGAAGCCTATTGTGGGCACTGAGCAGCAACAGAAAAGGCTGCAAAGAACCTCATTCAGCAGAAAGCTCCAGCAGCCTGTTCAGAGCTCAGTTCGCCATACCTGAAAGTAGCAGAGTGGGGGCTATTTAATACGTACTGCCAGGATGATTACCTTCTATTCACTGCTATCCAGCAACTCCCATCTTACCAGAACATAAAAAGAGGTGAGGTGGTGGCAAATATCAGAGTGGGGACCCTTGGTGGTTTCATTTTTTCCATGAGTGTTACAAAGTCAGCTCTAATTAATTCTCTGAATAATAGATGCATGAGGTAGGGTTACCAACAGGACCGGAGGGAAAGTGTCCTGTCCCTTTAAAGAGGCTTAATGTGTAGAAATGGGTGGTTGAAGCTTTTTATGACATGGAGGTAAATGACATCGTGTGGTAAATAACATCCCATTAAGCCACTAATAAGGGGCAGGACACTTTTTCTCAAGGCAACTCTAGGCAACTCTAGCAAGTCACCCAGATCCATTTCTAATATGGAACACATAAGAAAAGAATAAGGCGGCTGTACGAGTCGTGCAATTTCCCTCCAGTCATACTCTGAAGCTTTGAGGATCATTTCCATGAGCAGGACAGCTCTTTAGACATAGAGCCAATCTTGTACATACCCAGATAGTGGCCACTTTTGCACTGTCGTTTTGGTCACGTGCTTGTCCCTATTTGCTTTGGGTCCCCCCACCCCTTTCCATGTGTTTTGTTCCCTCTGAGACTAACTAGAGAGAGCAAAAGACATTGGGGTGATGATGACCTTGAAGCAATAGGGACAAACAAGTGACAAAAATGACGGAAGTGGCTATGTAACCTCTTGGTATTTTGATTACTGAGAAAAGCAGTCTTTCAGTTATCCCAACATACTAAAGCTCACTTATTTGGGAGCAATTCTTACAGAACTAAGTGGGATTATTTTTGAGTAAACGTGCATTCAGGAACTTTCCTCTAACTCCCCATTTTTTTAAAAAAGGACTTTTTTGGCTCGTCTCTCTTTTGCTAGTTAAAACAAATCCATGCAAAAACTGACAGTGGAATTGGATTTCACATAATGGCACCTGTTATGCTTTCTGGATTCAGCGATGTCTTGACAGTGACTTTACAAAGGAAGAGCTCCCCACAGCATCTTATTCAGCGGCTGCATAAAGCCTGGCAAAGAGGCAATGCATGGAGCCAGCCAGCTATTAGCCTTATTGCTATAGCAGTTATCCTAATCTGGGGGAAAAGGCAATTTGAATCAGACAGTTTGAGCATGATCACTTCCCTACTGAACAGCAATCTAAATCACTGAACAGGGCAAGGCTAGGGCAGGCTGCCCATTGCTTGGAAGGAGGGAGCTACTGCAGTCAGGCCTCAGGTTCCGAGGGCTATTTGAGGTCAGTAAATAACCCGTTCTTTAATTTATGGTTCTTCTGTGACTGGTGAGAGAGGCACTGTTTAGCCTTAGCTGCAGCCAAAATGGCCAAAAATGAGGCAAAAAGCAGAGGCACTCCTCTTTAACTGGCCATGTGGTGCATTAGGCGGCTCTCTGATCCACCCCACCAGCTGCTGCTTATACCACCTGAAGGGCAAGCACAATAGTTTCCAGCAGAAATGGCTGACACATGCAGCTGAGAGCCATGAGACCCCAAGCACTGAACAAGTTGCACGAATCAGCTCTTTGACATGCTCAGAAGCTGTGATGCAAAAGTTATCTATGTTTAGGGAGAAACTTAAGTGCCGCCATGTGTAGTGCTTGGGAATTTTTCTGAAAGCCAGTTGATGAAATAGATCCTAGGCTTTGGCTGGGAATACAAAAATCTCATTTTCAGGGACTTTACAGAAGGGTTTATTCGGATTATAATGTTTTAAGTTTTTCAACTGCGTCATCCCAGAACCTTTAAAAGCCCTGAGGACTTTAGACGTTAGTCTTGGAGGCTTCACACAGTGAACTGTAAGCTTGGGCATGGGAGTGGATTTCATTTTTATTTTTTTTTATCATTCATTCCAAAAAAAGACAGCTTCTTCATTACCAGGTTGATAACCCTTGTGCATACAGGCTGCAGTCAATCAAGAAAGCCGAGATCCTCTCTCCCCTTCCCATGAGGGACAGGGTCCTCTCTCCATGTCCTCATTAGGAAAACGCTGCCTAACTCGGAAAAGTGAAACCAATAGAGGCAGGGACTGTCACAATGAAAGGACCCGGAACAAAAAACCCCCAAACCATGGGTTCTTTTCATTACGGGCAGTTTCGATGGAGTTTTGTTTTGTTTTTTTATTTACCATAACGGAAGAAATGCACCAGTCTAGTGTACTCCATGCAATGGAGCTTTCTCAGCAAGGACTAGGGCTACCAAGTCAGCCCGGGGGGCAGGGGATCCCCCGCTAAAGGGGTTCCCGATCCGCCGGCCAGCATTCGGCCAGCGGAGGGAATCCCACCCCCGAAGTCATCCGGCAAGGATGACATAATGACATCACCGGAAGTGACATCGGCACGTTGGGGGCGTTGCCAGGGCGACGCTCTGGCAATCCCCCCAAAACTCTATGATATCATAGAGTTTTGGGGCGATTGCCAGAGCGTTGCCCTGGCAACACCCCCAACGTGCCGACATCACTTCCGGTGACGCCGCCAGGTGCGCGCGTGAAGCACGCACACCAGAAGAAACTCCCGGGCACAGGAGGACTCCCCCCAGCCGGTGAGTCCATAAGACTTGGCAACCCTAGCAAGGACTGTCATCTGAGAATCAAGTCTTTCACAAAAAAAGCCATGGCTTCTCAGTTGCAGGTGCCATATAAAGCTAGCTTCTACTTACAAAGGAGGCCATAAGGAGAGAACTCCATTCCACACAATCTTCCTAATTCAACACTGCTCATCTTGCCCTACAGCAGAGTATTCATGTTTTGACACTCCGTTCTTTCCTTAAAATGTGTGACCCGCCTGCAGCATTGAGAGACTGCACAAAATCATTTGCTCACTAAAGATCAGTGAAAGTTAGCAAATGTCTGATGGTGGTTACAGATACAGCTCCTGTGGGGAGGATAACTTGGGGGTGTATTTCAGCTTTCAAGTCAGACATCCTAAAGTGATTTTGGAGTATATATTTCATCACAGGTTTTTTAGCTTTTCTAAAATGAGATTTATTTTTAAAAGAGACATCTGTATTTTTTTTTCTAAATGTCCATCCTAAAAGGTTTGGCAAAAAGGCTGGTGATGAACTTGCATGCAGGGGTGGGGTGGGGGCTCTTGCGCATGCGCACGCTTTGCATGTGCACACATCGGGACCATGTCCCCACCACCTCTCCCCCCCAGGCCTGGCCTGGCCTGGCCACTCCTGCCTCTGTCCCTCCCTCTGTCCATCCAGGGGCCAGCTGGGCAAATGCCCAGGATGCTGGCATCACCCAGAAGTGACGCCGTCACGCTGGGCATTTGCCCAGCTGGCCCCTGGGTGGATGGAAGAAGAAGAAGAAGAGAAGAAGAAGAGATTGGATTTATACCCCACCCTTCACTCCCCAAGGGAGTCTCAGAGCGGCTTACAAACTCCTTTCCCTTCCCCTCCCCACAACAGACACCCTGTGAGGTAGGTGGGGCTGAGAGAGCTCTTTCCCAAGCTGTCCTTGAAGGAACAGCTGGTACAGAGCTATGGCTTGCCCAAGGTCATCCAGCCAGGTTCAAGTGGAGGAGTGGGGAATCAAACCCAGTTCTCCCAGGTTAGAGTCCACGCACTTAACCACTACACCAAACTGGAGGGAGGGATGGAGGCAGGAGTGGCCAGGCCAGGGGGGGAGAGGCAGCAGCGGCAGCCAGCCGGTGGGCGGGCCTAGGAAGGGCTGGTGGGTGCTCCGTTTTGCCAGGGGTGGCTGAGCCCCCCCCCCGGAAATTTCTGGGGTGGCTCGAGCCCCCCCCAGTTGACACCTATGTTTGCATGCACACATTGCACAGCTTGCTACGGGGGGGGGGGGAGAGTGTCACTGGTTACTTAGTTCTGAAGAAAATATGCAGCCCAGAGGTGCTGCCTTACTCATGGGGTAGCCCCAACAGTGGGGCACCACACTTCTGACCTGAACCAGAGGCCCACAGGCCAAAGAGGACACTCTTCACGTGTGCTAAAGAGCTAGCCATAGCTCAGCAAAGGGTTTCAGTCTAAGGTGGCACAAGGCACCCTCAAGGGCAATCTTCAATCCCCCCTTCACCCAGCAAAGGTATGCATATGAAATGACAGCGAGTTCCTTCAGGTAAAGTATCTGCATTCTCAAAGCCATTCAGTAGACATCTGGCAAAACCTTCCCTGTCTCCATGTCCCCACGTAATTCCCTTTGTGTGACACCTATGCTTATGTAGAAATCTTTTGTCTCAACACCTGTCCTTCCTGTCCTCTCCCTCAGGATACTGAGTCAAATTGATTAAATCATTAACAAATCTTCCTGACAACTATCAGGGATCCATTTTCCCCTTTTGTCTGGGAACCCACTCAACCTACCTCAGTAGGACCATCAATGGTCATCAAACCCATTCAATCTTCCCCAGTAAAACCATTAATCTCATCAAGTAAGGTTATTAATCCCACCAAGTCAAGGCCCGGGAGACCATCCCTCGAATTCCAATAAAAATTGAAAATAAGCCTCGCTTCAGTGTGCACTCTGGTGGAGCCTACTATAGGGTACAACCCCAAAGCCTCTCCTTTGGGTCTCCTTTGTTAGTGTGGAATGCCGGTCATTTGTGCTTTCTTATACAGGGACGTCTGCACATCTGGACAGGTAGTATATACCCTTATAACTGCTCCTTAAACATCTCTATCATCACCAGTGTTCCCTCCAAGCTGAGTTAGTGTGAGCTAGCTCAGTTTTTTAGCCTCCGACTCTCACATTTTTGTCTTAGCTCAGGAAGGATGGCTCCAGAGCCAACTAATTTATGCAGTAGCCAAATCGCTCGCTCACGACTTTAATGCCAGTAGCTCACAAAGTAGAATTTCTGCTCAGAAGACCCCACAGCTCTGAGGGAGCATTGATCATCATCTCTTTATTTCTTAGTTCTGAATTGTGTGTATATTTTGACTGCTTAGCGTGACTGTATGCAGGAATATTCTCCAATAAAACTATTGAACGCTCTTTAAATCTGGGGTCTTCAGACTGAACTGGACCTTGGTATATATAGGTGTGTCATCCCTTGTACCCTCCTGGCCTCCTCTGTCTCATAGCTAATTTCCCCTAATATCGAGACAGGCCACTTGTGGTAACAAATAGGGCTTTCTATTCTATGCCTGTACTGCACATCTATATACTAATAGCCAAGTTCCCCCTGTGCGTGTGGATATCTAAATCCGCACATCGGGGGCACTTGGGGGGTAGGGAGTTCTCCTGCACACTTGGGGGATTCCCCAGGTGTGCAGAAAAATCTGAAAATAAAAAAAAACTATACGGGGGATATTTAACCCCCCCCCCCAAAGTAAAAAAGCGTTCCCTGCACATGCACAGAGAATGCTCTGGGAACTCTGCAGCGGGCCTGGTGGTTGGGAGGTGCCCAGGCCTTGCTGCCAGTGTTCAGGGGAGGAGATCAGCAGTGGGCTCGGCAGCTGGGAGGCATCTAGGCCTCGCCACTGGAGCCCAGGTGGGGGGGGCAGGGGAAGATCGTTGGCGGGCCCAGAGGCTGGGAGGTGCCCAGGCCTTGCCGCCAGTGCCAGCGGGGGAAGGTTGCTTGTTGTCGCTTCCTCCTCAGCTGTGAGGTCCTCCCCCCACGAGTATTGCAGGTCCCTCTTCTTGTTTAAACTAATTTTAGACTGCTCAGTTTTCACAAAAACAAAGATGTAATGGTCAACCTCTTTCTGGACTGGGTATAACTGTGTAATTTCAGCTGCAGGTGGAAAAGGCTAGTCACAGGACTCATGAAATTTTGTCCGCTGTTACCAAACATGTACTTTTTTTCATTTTAAAAAGAAATCCTATGTACTTTCTGTATTTCATGAAATGCAGTACATCATTTACATTTTCAGTCAGGCTAACACAGAGATGTGACCAACTGAATATGCAAGCAGCTATAATGTTCAAAAAGTAATACAGAGGAAATAAGCCAATGTATTCTTTATGTTAAGGAAAAGGACTCTAAAGAAATCTGTCTGGAGTAGAGAAGGGAACATGAAAAAGCACAGCTGCCTGAAGGAAAGAGCAGAAGTAGACATCCATTAAAAATTGAATTAACCTCTATTCAGCCTTTTTAACTGACTGCAATTTACTTTGATAGCTTGCTGTTTGTTTTCTTCCAGGTTTGCACAATATTCCAAGCAGCTGTAAGAGCAGTGGAAGCATTCATTGTTATAAGGTCCCCTGAGATAACTATATGAAGGAAAATTAAAACATGACCTCCAGGATCAATCTCAAGTGTGCTACTCAAACATTCCATATTTTGGAACTATGAGCTTCTTCTCACAATTAGTAATTATTTGCATAGTATTTCAGCATATCAGTCTATCTAGAACCTTTTTCTTCCACCTTCCTCCCAATTTCATAGGGCAGTATACAGGGACCACCACTCCCTATTTTATCTTTACAACAGCCTGTGATGTAGTTTAGGCTAAGAGACTGTTTTGGCCCAAAGTCAGCCAGCAAGCTTTATGATGGCCGGGGGGGGGGGGGGGGGGGGGGATTTGGAATATAAGTCTCTCTGACTGCCTAATCAGTATACCATAATGGCTTCACTTTGTATTCATTACATCAGTCACACTTCTGTGGTAAGTGTTTGTTTGTTTATTTTCCAAATAAAGAAATAATACCCTTATGACTTGACTAAGGTCAAATCATGAGTCTCTTAACTAAAGAGCAATTACTATTTGTATTATTATCTCTCATTCTGGGGCAAGTGTTGCACTGTATTCTTGTTGCTTGGGGTGGGGGGGCAACAGTGGGAGGGCTTCTAGTGTCCTGGCCCCACTCCTCCTGATGGACCTGCTATTTTTGGCCACTGTATGACAGAGTGTTGGACTGGATGGGCCATTGGCCTGATCCAACACTGGCTTCTCTTATGTTCTTATTACTATCAACATTTTTACTAGCACAATGAACTTCTACAAGGCAGGCAGAGTGCACAAACTGCTACAGATCTAGAAGACCTTTGTGGGATGGGGAGATGTATCTTCTGTTAGGTCCATGTTGGGCATCTTCTTTTAGCAACACCAAGATGGCCAGTCTTTTCTCTAATGACATAACATGTTACAATAAATGCACATGCATCCTACATGTATGTGCCTACATCTGCTTGTCAGAAAGAGCCTAAGTGTGTTCACTGTACATATGAAGCCAGGGACCGGAACATAGATAAATGTTGGGCTTAAATCACACATTCAGCTGTACACATGTTGAACATAATGTGAGAATTACTCAATGCATGTGTAAAGAGAAATCAAGTGTACACTGTACACATTGTATGTGCATTTATGGTAACTCATGAATAGGGCTAGAGAAATGCATTATCCAGCAGACACATGTGTATCTAAAGGAAACCCTCTCTGGTAAAAGAGCATTGAGGCCATGCTCAGAAGTAGATGCAGTGTACCACAGAAGAGACAGGAGGAAGAGAATACTGGGGATATCAATATTTACACATGTTCTGAAAACTGCTTCATTTATTTTATATGCAAGCTAATATTTTCTGGCACAGCAGTCCTGTTAACATGAGAGAGCAATGGTGTTCCATTGTTCTAAGCATAAAATATAAAAATGCCTTGCACCTAATGGCTCTCTTTAAAGTTACTTGGGTTCTTAGATGTTTACCTAGGTGGCACATTAAATAATAACAGGATAGTGTACATGCCATGATCCTGTGAATGGATGTCATAGAAGAGTACAGAATGGGGTATTAGCATATACTTAAAAACAAACAAAAAAGTTCTAGACCTTATGGTTGGCTGAACACATGCCTTGGTCAAGTCAAGTTTATTGTCTTGGCCATTGGCCATAACAAAACAAAATAAAATAAAACAGATAAAACAAAATACAACAGACATTATACACCAAAATGGGATAAGCCTTTCAGTAACTTGCTGTAAATCCTAGACTTAGTCTTATCTTTTTTGCCGCCAGTGCAAACAGAGCCATTCTGCTGGTAATATATGTGTCATTATCAGAGAGCAAAAAAACAGTCATGTCCAGATCTGAAATTCCATTATGCAGAGGTATAATGGGGTAAATGAACCTTTGCCTAAGTGATTCCTGCCAAGAGCATCTCATAATATAATGCTCGACATCATCCACTTCGCCTACGCCACATTGACATATTCTAGAGACAGCAGGGGAGCCCAAGAAGCAACCAATACAGACCATTGAAGGTATGGCATGAAACCTTAGGGCGGTAAAAGCCCTTCTTAGATCAAGGGTAGTTAGTTTCTCAAGGTAAACAGTCCTACAGTGATCTCTTTTAAATATCCTATACAAGGGGGCTGTACGGCAACTTACCACCGCTTGGCGGTTCAAAAGCCCATCCTTGTTAAATACCCATTCCTTCAATTTGGACTTTTGACTTTCACTGTCCCATACATCGTCTGGAATTGAGTATTTCAGTAAAATAGAGGTCAGGTGGTCACCTAATCTTTTGGAGGATTTCAAAAGCAATATAAAACTTTGGACACCTAGGATATCCTGGGGACATGTGTCCTGCTTAAAGACGTGTGGGTAATGTGCACTGCAATCTCAGAAACCAGGGAGGTTGGCTGCGTAAGATTTCTAATGCTGAAGACAGAGCTTCATTGCATTGCATAACTCCTTGTCCAGTCCTGTAACTAGCAGGAATGGGGAGGTTAGATTTTTATCTTAACATTCCTCCAAATGGTATCTTCCCACACTTTATCTATATAACTTTGTGAGGCAGGCTTGCCAGAGAGAGAGAAAGAGACTGAATCATAACCCCAAGGTTTTTATAAGCTGCTACCTGTTGTAGTTTATAGCCATTTATGCTCCATTCTCTGATCTTAGGTTTAGGGCCAAAGGCCATTATTTTAGTTTTGTTACAATTAATCTCCAAATGATTTAAATCACAGTACAGGCCAAATTGATTTAGCACCCTTTTCAAGCCAACTGGCATCCTAGATAGTAGCACCGTATCATCCGCGTACAATAAAGCTAGCAGATGTCGGTCAGCTAAAGTGGGCGGGTGGGTATCTACCAATCCCAGATAACTGATTAAATCATTAATGTAAGTGACAAAGAGGGTATTATCATATTTTTTCATTCAAAAGGGGGGCAATATATTCCCATGGCCCTTAAACTGTATCTTGCCAAGACTGTGCCTCAACTGTTGTACGGGATGACGCTGGGTCCAATATCCTCAAGTTTTTCCACTCTTGAAAAAATACAATCTAAATTTTTGAGAGCCATATTTCAGTTCCCTAAAGGTGTCCCAAATGCTATTATGCGTCTGAAATCTGGGTTGATAAGGATAGAAGCAAGGGTGACCCTTACATCGATATATACCTGGCTCAAGCTTAGTCATCCCCCATTGGAAACTACCTCTTTAATTTTGAAGGATAGGAACAGTTCCTGTTGGATTAGGGCTGCATATCAGAAGCTGGCTTTGCTTGGCTTTTCACCTGAATCTCTGCAAATAATGGCATTAAACCAAGCAAGAGCTGTGGTAAAGCAGTGATTATTTAACGTAGAGACAGAATGATATTCCTAGAGTCCCTAGTTTTTTTGGCTATCTAGTCTCTCCAGATCCATATCTGACAAGTTTGGTAATTTCATCTCATATTAGGGCCTTCTCTATGGCCTGCTGTAATATTTTTCCACTTTGAGGTCATAACAGATTGCTACAAGAAGATTCCTCTGGCTGAGCATATTTGTCCCTGTGGTATTGGAGAGGCTGATACTATCGCCCACATTTTGCTTGTTTATGGGTTCTATCAAAATATACAAGCCACATTTATTCAACCCATATGGGGAAGACTCTTAGGCCTTCCGGACTCTGATATTAGTATTATGCTTCTGATAGATGCCAATCCACAAGTGACATTAGCATGTGTCAAATTTTTGGCAGCAGCCTATAGAATTAGGAAGAGGTCTTCAATGCGCAACTTAAAGACTCCTTGGCTAATGCATTGTATTATTCTGAAAATGGTTTTTAATTATTTTCATGCTGAATGTATGTATGCTTGGAATATGCTACGGTTGGACTGTTTGTGCTGGTTACAAATTGTAATAAAGATTTCTGTACTGAGAGAGAGGGAGAGAGAGAGAGGCCCAAGGTCACAGTAAGCTTCACAGGAAAGTGGGGCCTTGAACCCCAGCTTCCAATACTCTACTAGACAATACTAGCTCACTAACAGTGTCATTCTAAGCACAGTTACGTCCTTCTGAGTCCTTTGAAGTAAATGGGTTTAGAAAGGTATAATAGTTTAAATTGCCCTGTAAATTGTATAAAGGTGTTTTTTAAGTGCAGAACAAATGATATAAAAAATAAAATAAACTGTGCTTGTGGGGAGGGCAGGGTAGAAATACGAAATAATTTAAATAAATAAATAAATAATTTTTCTTGAAGCAAAATTCCCAGGATATATTTACAGTGCTTCCCTTAATTTCTCATAATTGCCATGGCTATAGCAAAGTGTGTCAGGAACCAACTCCCAGGGGTGCAGTCTGGAGCCACAGTGCTCCCTGCATCCTTTGTGGATAGCTTTTTGAGTGCCTCAGTAGCTGGAAAGGAGAAGAATTAAATCTGGCCTGCATTTGGAAGGGACAGCTAAAAGCAGGTTTGCCCTGGGATCTCCCAGCACCCCAAGGAAAAGGTTAGAACCTTCTAGAGAGCCCAAAGCAGGCCAGATTAATACTTCAGAATCCCTACTGTCCCTTTGGCCCTTCTGCACTCCATGCCTTGATAAGCCATTTGCCCGCCGAACATAGTCCCCAGAGTGTCACGGAAATAGCCATCTGTGTTTTCAGGTGGGCTGGTGGGTCCACATTTGTGGCACCATGCCCCTTCATTGGATAGGTGCTGGTTACGGTGGCTCTGAGGACTGCACTGCCATGCCTCTGTTATCATCAGTCATGCAGCCATCTTGGTAAGGGTTTGAACCCTGGAGGTGCTGCTGCCATTGGAGGGTCAGTGTGGCCTTTCCCTGAGAAGATGACAAATGCAGGGATGGGGACTCTACCCCCAGTCCATGTAGTCTGAGGTAATAATTTAGTAATAAAGCAAAGGTGCTCTTTTAAATCTTCCATCCTTACCACACCATTTTTCCTCCTTGGAGTAAGTCTGACTATTTATTTATTTATTTAGAATATGTCTATGTCAATGTGAGTCCTTTCTGTGTTTCCCCAACCCCTGATCTTTCTTTCATCTCCCCAAGTGTCTGGTTGAGCTGGGGCAGCTACAGTTAATATCCTGAATTTATTTAGTTGCGATTAGGAAATTGTGTATTTGATGGACACATTCCAGAAAGTGCTGGTGTTACAGCTAGCCAAAGCTTTTGCTTTCTGCCCTTGAAAGCATGGAACTTCCTATACTGAAGGTCACCAGAAAAAATGTGAGCAGAATCAAAGCCCCTTAAGGAGATCTGTGTTATTTTCTGATGTGCAGCAAAACCAAAATAGCTTCAGCTGCACACAAAGCATCTCATCATAATAGACGGATCCAGGAACAAAAATAGAGAGCTGAGCTGCATTTTCTTTCTTTTTTAATATATATATATATATATATATATATATATATATATATATATATAAAGCTAGAGTCTGGCAGTGGGTAGTTTCTACTACAATAGAGCACATATACATTGATCTCTATTATTCTTTACATAGTTATATTTGAAATTGCCTTGATTATGAGATTACATGGGGTAATTCAGAGCGCTGCTCTGTGAAGGAATCTCCCTGCCAGTTGGGCCAGTGTTTTGAGATCTGTTGATAGTTGATTCAATCCAGGCCCTCCCTTCCTTTCCCCATACATACAATAAACAATGTCAGAGCTAAAGGCACTGATTCTCTGTTTGCTGGTGCATATCCAGTGAGGAGGCATAAAAATAGATCCTCCCCCATGCTGTACCAGTGAATTTATTTATTTTAAAATTTCTAATCTGCTTTTCAGTCAAAAGTTTCTCAAAATGAAGAACAACCCAACAGAGCAATAAATACAATAATAATATAGCAACACAATCACAGTGCAAAAACATAGCGGAGTAAATAGAACAGCCCTACAAACAGCTATACCTGTTAAACTAGTGCCCCTTTCCAATAAGGAACAGGGTTTATTTATTTATCAAATGTATTTATTTATCAAATTTATATCCCACTCCCTCTTCCTTGAACAGGACTTGGGGTGGCTAACAGCATATAAAATACACCAATAAAAACAATACAAAGATACAATAAATAATCTTTAAAATATAAAGTGCTTAAAAATCTATCCCCATTAAAATCCCTCCACTATCAAGCAGGGTAAGATGTGTGGATGGTGAGGACACAGGTGAAGTATACCAGCTGCCTGGTGGATCACAATCACCCAAAGGCTGCCTGAAAAAGTACAAGGCACACACCTCTTTGGCAGCTTTCACCAACCAGGAAGGGCAGGGATTCAAGGAGCAGGTCATAGGCTGCACTGCTGACAGGACCCTGTCAAAATCCACCTGGGAAAGTGGGTTGATAGAGTCAAAAAATGGACCCAATTGTGCACACAGGACCCCAAGGGTTGTTCAAATCAGCTCCAACCAACATGGTGTAGTGATAAGAGACTCAGACTAGGATCTGGAAGCGTCAGGTTTTTTTTCTACTGTGGAAGCTCACTGGATATCCAGTAATACTTTCCCAAGAACCTCACCAAGGAATGGAGAAGTGTTGGATATTTAGCAGAGTAAATGAAGTGCAGCAAAATAATGCAGCACAAACATGTGTGTGTTTAACTTCTAAGAAAAAGTTGACTTCAAAATTAGCAAAAGGATTACATGGAAAGAAAACAACAGTCCAACTCATCTTTCTAGTTCTGATCTAGTCCATCTTGTTTCTTTGTTCCCTGAGACTTTAAGAAGGAAGGAATGGAAGTTCCTCCCAAAGCTCCACCCCTTGTGTACATGGAGAATAGCATGAACTTTCTCCAATATTTTGATTAGCCAATAGTCAATCTCAAGGTCATTTCATTAAGAATAAAACCTCCCCCGGACTTCCGGTTTTGGCAGACTCAACAGCGGGCGCATTCTTCTGGAGCTCCAGGGAATGTGACCTGGACTTGGTGGTTCGAGGGGGATCCGAACTGGATTTGGACCCCCAGGGACCCCTGGAGGGGGACCCTGCCTGAGGCGCAAGGGGTAGCCTCCCCGGGGATGGCAATCGTGGGATTGAGGCACCCCTTTGTCTCTAGAGGCTCGGCTGCCGCAGTGCCTCCAGGCACAAACGAGTGCACACCAGACAGCTGCAGAAGCCAAGAAAGCTAAAAAGAAAGAATTACTTACATGTAACACACAGCAAAACCGTAAGTATCAGAAAAATGCAGTGATTCTCCAGCCGGAATGTTAATCAAAGTGGAGGAGATTTAACTTTTTTTTTTTTTAACAAAAACCATTTAAAGAAGTGGCGTGATGTTAAGACTCGAGAATCATTCGGCTACGGAGGGCCTGTAGCTCTACTGGGGAGTGATTTTAAGCTACTGTGGAAAAAAAGACTTGCTTTTAACTACTTTTGGTGGATCTTCTCTGAATAGTGAACAAAGTTAAAATGACTGGAAGGGGGGACAGGATGGCCTTCTCCTAAAGCTACTTCCAATCTTCCGGTTGAGAAATCTGAGCAGAGTACAGATCTATCTTCTTAGCTAGCAAATGCAATGCACCCTCTAATGGAACAATTGACTGTGATTAACTCTAAGTTGGATTGTTTACAAAAAGAGGCAGTGGAAACAAAGCCTACATCAGAAAATTTTGCAAAAGAGCTGCTAAAGATTAAAATCCATGAAAAAAAGACTGATACCAGGCTGGACAAGTTGGAGAAAGAAAGGTCTTCTGATAAAGACAATGTTTTGAAACTTCAGATGGAGCATTCTTCTTTCTTTTTAAGATTTCAGGGGGTGCCTGAACAAAAAGGAGAGAATCTCAAGAAGATACTGCTTGAGGTGTTGGTTCCTGTGACAGGTTTGCAAGTGGATGTACTACAAGGTGATATGGATATGGTTTATCGGGCCTAACCGGAATTTGTGAAGAAAAAAACCCTGCCAGGTGAGATTATGGTGAGATTCTCAAAAAGATCAACAAGAGATGTGGTGTTAAGGGCCACAAACAAAACCGCCCTGAAGATTCAAGAAGAGTAAATAAAAGTTTTAAAGGACATTCCATTTGAGATTAGGAAGATGAGGAAGCCTTACAAGAACTTAATAACTTTCTTGCAAGCAAGTAACACCACATACAGGTGGTTGACACCTGAGGGTCTGGTGTTCAGTTTTAAAGAGAAGAAACAAAAGATTGATTCAGCTGCCAAAGCAAATAAATTTTTGGATTATTATAAAGAAGGAAAAGAACAAGGTTCCACAGAGGACTCCTTAGAAAATCAAGAGAGCATTTATGGACTGGACAGTTCCGATGCCTCTGGAAGTAAAGAATCAGATGAAGAAGGGTCAGAATGAGAATTGGGAGCTGCGGCGCCAAAGCCCCCAGGGGAAGGGAAGAAGAAGAGAAGACAGAAGAAGACCTAGATAATGTTTAGTTGAAAGTATTATTTGTTTGATATGCTTATTCCCAGGGCTTTTTTTGTAGAAAAAGCCCAGCAGGAACTCATTAGCATAATAGGCCACACACAACAGCAGAAACTCATTAGCATATTAGGCCACACCCCTGACAGCACAGCTACCTCCCAGGATTGGCATCCCCAGGTGCCCTGTGGTTTGCAGGGCACATGGGGAACCCGAGGGAAGGAAGGCAGTTTCTGGATCAGCTTTCCCAGGCGCCCCGCAGCTGCGAGGCACCTGGGGAACCCGAGGAGGAGAGACAGTTTAAACTGCCTTCCCTCCCTGGATCGGCTTGGCTTCCCCAGGTGCCCCACGGCTTGCAAGGCGCCTGGGGAACCTAAGGAGGGGGGAGGCTGTAGGCGTGGCCAACTTGGAAGCCAGCCGGAACTCCGTTCCTGTGCGTTCCTGCCCCAAAATAGCCCTGCTTATTCCTCTTCATTATGAGCTATAGCTATTCATGCAATATTTTATAAGCTTAGTTTTGTTTTATTAAGCAACTTTAAATGCCTGAAGAATTTACCATTTTCTTTTAAGTACTGTAACAGCATTAATTTTTCCAGTTATATAAAACTGACTTCTGTATACCTTTGAGGTAGTTAGTGGGGGGATTTTTAGTTAGAGTAGTGTTTTTAGTTGGTGCGTAGTTGTAGAAAATAAAATTTAAAAAAGAATAATAATAAAAAGAATAAAACCTCCCCCTTTTTGGTGGGAAGAATCTACTCTACACCTAACTGGTTCTATGCTAAACTTACTATTGTTAGTTTACAGAAACTTCAGCTTAACCTTTTCATGACTGAAGGGATGATACTTGCAAACCCCAACAAGACTTGATAAAAAGGGCAGAGAAGAGATTGCGTGCTAAGTAGGCTAAGGAACTTTAAGAGTACGAGTAGCTAAAAGAAGCTGTCAAAGTTAGCAGTTGAAGAAATAATAGGTGATGGAGAAATGGAATTGTCGAACTGAGAGGCCAAAAAAGGAAGTAGGACTGTAGGGGAATGTGAAACATCTTATCTCTTTAGAATCTCTAATTCAAACTGATGCCATGCCCATCAGTAATCAGTGGAAGTAGCTTGTTTCCTTCATGCCAGCTCAAATGCAGGGGGCAAAACACACAAATGCCAGAACATTCAGGTCTGTAGGCAAGAGCGTTGAACTCCTGCTATACTAATGGGCTTCATGCCACTATGCTGTCTGGCTTCCCTGAGGCATGGTAAAGTAGATCAGCAGGGACTAATGATCTAAATGACCCTCACCGAGGCCTGAGTCTTGGCAGAGGGCATAAATTTCAAGAAGAGGGTTGTGTGTGTAGGAGAAGTCTTCATTAGAGACACTGAAGAATTTTTGCCTTCTCCCGCAGTGCATGGTTTGGTTCTCTGAAGCCATTTGCTCTGCTAGGATAGTTCTCTCCTTTTGTGGAATAATGCACCCTGGACTGTATACCACAGTGGGGCAGATGGTTAAGAGCACAAGTGGAGAAAAGCGCAAAGCGAATGTAACCAAACACAGGCGATATCATGTTATTGTGCCTACTCTGTGGCCTTGATGGCAGTAGAGCAATCTCTCTTTTCTACCACCATTGCCTCTGCACAATGCTATTTAGCAGAACTTTTCCAAGTTTTTATCTTGGATATCCAAGGGCTTTTATCTCAAGCTTCAGAGGATGTTGACCCATAAACATCTCTGTGGCAGTAGAATGGAGAATATCATGGAATCTATACTTGGAACCCAAGATGTTAAAAATCATGATAAACTGTAAAGGAAATCCATCTCTCATTAGTATTCATTCTTGAATACTTGGGGGGTAGTTCTTGTACTGCTAGCACACGTTTGTCTACAGTGAAGTAAGCAGGGCTCTTTTTGTAGAAAACCCCCAGCAGGAACTCATTCGCAAATTAGGCCACACCCCTGACAGCACAGTTTATTAGCATATTAGGCCACACTTCCATGTTACCAGGTGTGGTCATCCAGCTACACCCACCTTCTGCTCTTATTCTGTTTACCTTGTTTGTTGTCAAAATGGTTTTGACAAAACCAATAAAAATTATTTTTTAAAAAAAGTTTCCAATTCCATACTTTTAATAATAAATATTATATTTATTTTAAAAGTAACATTAACAGTAACATAAGCAAACATCTCAATAAACACTCTGGAACTTGGAAAACTATACTGAAATGGTGAGGTAAGTCTTTAAATCTAAGTTGAATTCATCCCTCCAAAATTTTCCAAAATGATGACAGGTCACCAGTTGCCTCTGGGCTGCACAATTTCCCAGGGATTTTTGGTTCACAATTTTACATATAGAGATGGAAAGGGAGAGGGAAGGTGTGATAACTATGGAAATTGGTGGCATCCAGATATGTATGTATGTGCTGTTAAGTCACAATGGATTTGTGGTGACCCCAGCAAGGGGCTTTCAAGGCACCTGGGAAGCAGTGGTAGTTTGTAATTGCCTTCCTCTGTCTTTGCTGGAGATCCCTGATCCAAGTACTGACCCTGATTATAAGATTGGGCTAAACCATATAAGATTGGGCTAAACCCAGCATCCAGACAGAGAGGGAAAAAAGGAGGGAACAAGGTGGTGCATTGTGGAATGCGAGTGAAAGGATGAACAACTTGTTTGTTTCAAATATTTCTGTCCCATCTATACAAAATCTTGCCTGAACCAATATCTTATGTCCAACAATTATTCCCACACTGGATTGGAATCAATTCCTAAAGGTTCCTATTGACTAAATAAAATCAGAATGAGTTCATAAAACAGACTGGTGGAGGTGAAGGGAGTGCTCTCAAGTCACAGCTGACATATGGCAACCCCCATAGGGTTTTCAAGGCAACAGATGCCATTGCCTGCCCCGCCTGGACTTCCTTGGTTCCTCCAACCCTGCTTAGCTTCCGAGATCTGATGAGACAGGCTAGCTAGCCTGGGCCATCCAAGTGAGGGCAAAAAACAACAACATACCAGATTAGGGGAGCTTTATTTGGTTATCAAATTCCAAAAACAAAGAATCTTGGAATCCACCCCTCCCCCCATCCCCCATTTCTCAGGCATCAAAACTTATTCCTTTTAGGCAAATCAATCATCTTCCTTCCTTCCTTTGGGATATGTTGCACTATCAAAATCACCCTTCTGGATTCAGTGTCTAGGGAAGTCCTCATGTAGCCATGTAACTGGCAGACGTGTGTGGAGCAGAGAATGTGGATTACATGGTCAGGCGGACAAGTGACGTTTAAGATATGCTTCTTGCAACCTTAACACTCAAAAGTCAGCAGGCATCAATTTGGTCATAGGGTGAATCTCTACCTCAGCATGTCCTAGAGTTTATTTATTTACTTACTTAAAATATATATTAGCTGTCTTTCTTCCTTACAGAGTTCAACAGCTTACAATATATATATATATATATATATATATATATATATATATATATATATATATATATATATAATAGAATACAGAAATACATAAAAACCAAAACCAGTTCTGAGATCAAATGATGTCTGCCTTACAGTGCAATCCTGAACAGAATTACAACACCCTTTTAAATCCACTGAAGTCCTTTGGCTTAGAAGGCTGTAACCCTTAGGATGCCAACTGATCAAATGGAATTAAGCAATGTTTGTAGATTATGACCCATATCTTATGCACTGATGCAGTATCTCTCAGCATCACATACATTCTACAAATGCCCATCGGGTTCAACACTTGTATCACTAAACTCAGAAGAAAAGTCATTTGAATTAATGGCAATAAACAGGCATTGTTCTGGGACTGGAATGAGAGACCACAACGTGGAATGACAGTCCTTCCACGCTGGGGCCTGTCATTCCATTCCCGGAATACTCCTTCTACCCCCAGGGGCTGTCATTCCACTCCATGGTCTCTCATTCCAGTCCCAGAATGCTTCTGTTACCCCCTGGGGCCAAGCAGGGCCTGTCATTCCAGTCCCAGAGTAGTCTATTTGGGCCCAGAGGCACTAATGGAAAATCCATTCCGTATTTTCTTTGCAACTCTACTTGTACTGTAATGTATTTCAGTGAAGCCCATGGCAAGTCAATTGGCATTCCTGACTCACATTATTTCCAATGGGCCTTCAAGTGTTTCCCACTGTTTCCAATGGGTAATCTTGTCCTTCCTATTAGTACATCCCTGCCAGAAAGGGATGAGCCAGAAAAATAAAAGCTAAGAAGAAACAAAGAACGGGAAAGCTGGAGAAATCCAAAAAGGACTTGGGGGGCGGGGGAGAGGAGAGCTGGTTTGGAGGGGGAGGGGAAAATAGAAGCCACATTTTGGCTTCAACTTTTTGGGCACTGCAAATAGTAAGAAGCCTGATTAGAAGATATATATTGTTTTTAATTCACAGTTTTTTCTACTCCTCTCTCTCTCTGTGTCCATACACACACACACTTCACCTTTCTTTCTGCCTTGGTGTTCAAAGTAAAGGGGGGGTGGCCACAGGAGGAGGGAACTCACCCTGTTCCCCAAGGATTTCCACATTTACAGTACAAAAGCTCACCAGAAGAAGCAGAAGTTGTGTAGCCTGAAGGAGCAAAACTTTAGAGCTGGCAAATAGCATCCTCCACCAACTGTCATTGCAGGAAGCACATAAGAGCAGACTACACAGCTTAAAAAAAAAGCTCTGAGGGTAGAGGACTCTGAAACCCCCCTCATACATGTTAGGACTTTTGTCCAATAATCAGAAAAATCAGAGTAATGAATCTTGCTTTTCTGGAAAGAAGAGATTGCTTCTTTCGGTTTAAAAGAAGTTTATTACTAAAGGGAAAAGGTAAACGGGATTAGCTACAAATAAACAAAACATGCTTTCTAAGGAGCTGCATTGTGCTCCGTCTTCACACTAAGACATACTGATAGAGAGTGAGAGATTGCAATGGAGGATCTCTCCTTCTTCTTGACCCCTGAAAGGAAACACCTGATATCACTGACCAATTAGCAAGACAGTACACCTTCAGTTTTCCCGGGTTTACAGATAATTGGCCAGCTGCCAGGTATCACTTCCGGGCTAACATAGGTAAACAAACAAGTTGCATAGTTAACCCTATAATGACTGAATTTCTCAGGCCTTGCATTACATGCTCATTTCTCCAACAACACACACACACACACACACTGTAGGGAAGCTACAGCTTGATTCCTGAGATAAGAGACAAAAGAGAAATTTCTCACCATCCAGGGGTGTCAAGTTTTAAACATCCGGGGGGGGGGCTGGGGCTCTTTTGTGCACGTGTGCTTCGCACGCATGCCTGCCGGGACCATGTCCCCGTTGCCACCTCCCCCCCTGCCTGACCACTCCTGCTTCTGTCCCTCCCTCCGTCCTCCAGGGTGGCCCCTGGACGGATGGAGGGAGGGACAGAGAGGCCAAGCTGGGGGGGAGAGAGAGAGAGATGGCGGCAGCAGCCGTAGGAAGGGCCCGGGGAGGTGCAGCGGAGGGCACTCCATTTTCCGGGGGGGGGGGGGGGGCTCAGTCCCCCCGGGAAATTTCGGGGGTGGCTCGAGCCCTCAAGCCCTCCCGTAGTTGACGCCTATGTCACCACCTAAGCAGGAAATAGAGTCTGGAGAAGGAAAGAGCTGGGAGGCCAGGGCTCTGCTTGGATTGCTGCTGCTTCTAGGTAAGCGGAGCAGGGCTTTTGGTGAGGGAGGGGAGGGGAAGGGTGGGCTCGGAAGCCAGTCAGAACTGTGTTCCAGTGCATTCCGGCCCAAAATTACCTCTGGAAGTAAGTATTTTTAAGTGAAAGACCATTCTTTGTTGTCAACTACAATACTTTACTGATTCCTCCTTTAGTTTTCCTTTGCAGAAATTCATGGGACTTTTTTTTTTTTTACCTTGATATAGTGCAGTGGCTGAGGTTAAAAAAAGGACCCCAATATAAAAATCAATAGATTTTTACTGTTGTTGTATGCCTCAGGTGTTCTGTCTATCCATAGAAAGAAAACAGTACATAGTAAGTGGCTGTTCTTGGAAACACTGGCTTTTATCCAATGGAACATTTCCATAAGTGGAAGGATTTTTGTTTGTGCAGCATAACTTTGTCATCTCCCCCCTTCTTCTGCAGCCCAAAGTGCTCCCCAAATGCGTTCCTGGGAGTGGCATGGGGGGGGGGGGTTGAGAATCTGTAGTGGAAGGGGAGAGGCAAATAAGTTTGACAATCAGAAATCCTTCTGTCTAAGGAAACATTCCATTGGATCCAAGCCATCATCAATCTATATATTATAGGCCATGCATGGCCCCGATCTGTGGATAGCTAAATCTGTGGATCGGGGTCGCTGAAATAAAAAATTAAAGGGGGGGTTAAATCCCCCCAAATACATTTGTGCATGCATAAATAACACTCTTATTGATGAGGAGCTGGAGGACAAGAGCAGCCAGGCCCTGTGTTGGTGGAGGATACCTACAGAAGATGCTGATAGCCATGCCAGCCTCGACAGTGGCCACAGAGGATTACACCAGCCACGCCAGGCTCAACCATGGCAGTGGAGCCCAAGAGCTGTTCCAAGCCCAGCCATGGTGGTGGTGGAGCCCAGCTGCCACTCCAAGCCTGGCCACAGTGGTTGCCTCCAGGTGGGGTTGCCAGCCTCCCGGTGGGGCCTGGAGATATCCCACTTTTACAACTGATCTCCAGCTGACAGAGATCAGTTCCCCTGGAGAAAATGGCTGCTTTGAAGGGTGGACTCTATGGCATTGTGCCATGCTGAGGCCCCTCCCCTCCCCAAACCCTCCCTTCTCCTGGATCCACCCCCAAAGTCTCCAGGTATTTTCCAACCCAGACCTAGCAACCTGGCAGTGGACCCCGACAGCTGCTCCAAGCCCAGCCAGGGCACCAGCAGAGTCCAGCAGCTGCTCCAAGCACCTGCCACCATGATGGCAGAGCCTGGCAGCTGCTCCAGGCCCAGCAGCAGTGGAGCCCAGCAGCCCCTCTGGGCTCAGAACAGCTCCCAGACACCACCGCCTTTGTGGCTGGGCTCCTAGGGAGTTGTGCTGGATGGTGATGGGGGGACTGGGATTTCTTCCTTCAAGTTTCATGGGCCAAAGTTTCACTTTGGTATCTAATTCTCAACATGGCGAAATCTGTGGATAGTTAAATCCAGAAATTAGAGCCATGAACAGACAAGACAGATACAAACCTTAAAAATGTCTTTTATATATACAGGAGAGAGAGATTATATAAATACAGGAGAGAGAGAGAGAGATTAAATAGATACAGAGATTAAAACCCAAAATAGTAGAAGTAGCACCTGGAGCTTTAAGAAATGAATGCCTTCAGTGGCTGTTGCTAAGCAACTATAACAGTATTCCCAGTGGGTCAGGGAGAATGAGATGCCCCCTGCAAGTCCTTGTATATTCCTCACTAGTAGGTAACAGTACACTAAAGGCACAAAATTTTTGAGTCACTTCTCTTTTTTCTGCCAAGATTTCCAATTAGTGCACCTGATGGAATAATTTTATTAGTTAGGTTTATCAGTTCTGTTAATCAGAATGACCAAAGAGAATTAAAAACAAAACAAAAACACTGCAATAGTCATATTCTCATCTGGGTAATGTAAATTTAAAACCACAGCCACTACCTTAATCTTTTTTATATATAATAAGCCAGTGGTAGCACGAATTTTACATTCATTGCTTTTGCTAAAACAAAACAGCAAAGTTAAAATTGAACCAATTTTTTAAATCAAGTCTCCTATATAGTGCTTCCATTTGTGATATTATTTTAGCAAATGTAATAACACAAAGAGAAAATTGCTCTCTAAAGTGATAGAATTGACTGTGCTACTGGGGCATCACAATTGCTAAGAAAATTCAAGATAAGACAGGTGACACATACACACACACACACACACACCTGCTATGGTATGAATGATAATGTTACATTTTTTCTGTGTGAGAAAACATGTAACGGACCCCATTCAGCCAAAGCTAAGGTTACTTTTAAGCCCTATGGATTTCATTGCTTGGTGTTTAACTCCCTTTTACAGTTGTGTAACTTTGTCTGGATTTAGTCCAGTCCCGTCCCTCCCAGAGATTTTCAGGGTTTATAAACAACTAGGAATAAGGCCCGTTGTGGAAATAAATACAACGGGCTCTAGAGAGGCTCTGCGAGAGTGCCAAGGCCTTGGGCACTCAACGTCAATTTGCTGTGGCATCCTCAGCAGGGTATAAGGACACAGAGTCCACCATTTTCTCCATGGGAACTGATCAATGCCATCTGGAGAGCAGTTGTAATTCTGAGTGATCTCCAGCCCTCACCTGGAGATTGGCAACAGTGGTTCCCCAACAGGGAATAGCTGGTTTGGAGGGCAGAGTCCATGGCATTCTACCTGTCTGAGGCCCCACCCCTCCTCAAACCTCACCCTCTTCAGGCTCCATCCCTCAAATCTCCAGGAATTCCCCACTTGGAGTTAGCAACCCTATGTCCTTCCCGGCCAAGCATCAACCTACATTTATTTCTCCCTCACTGTTCAGCTTTCCATCTCCCCCCCCCCACCTGCAGCCTCTACCATGCTCTGAAGCCCTGTCTGCCACGTCACATTGGCTGTCACGGGGGGCATCTCAGCAGGGTATAAGGACACAGAGTCCACCGTTTTCTCCATGGGAACTGATCAATGCAATCTGGACAGCAGTTGTAATTCTGAGTGATATCCAGCCCTCACCTGGAGATTGGCAACAATGGTTTCCTCGGCCGGGAGGGCGGGATAGAAATTTAAATAAATAAATTTCCCAGGAGGAAAACTAGTCTTTCTCTGCAATGGGGACCAAAGCCGCTTACATCATTCTCCTCTCCCCCTTTTGACTTGCACAACAATCCTGTGAGGTAGGTTAGGCTGAAAGTCTGTGACTGGTTCAAAATCACCCACTCAACTTCTACAGCCAGAACCTGGATCTAGCAGATCCTGCTCTGAAGCACTGATTGCCACACCTAGGGTACTCCAGACAACAGGTCTCTCCTGTCCAGTGAAAATAACTGCTTTGGAAGGTGGACTTGATGGCATCCTGTTCAGCTGAGGCCTCTCCCCTCCCCAAACCCTGGCTTCCATTGACTCTAGTGGAAAATCTTTAGGAATCTCCCTACCTGGAGCTGGCAACCCTAGTCAGAACTGGTCCCAATGAGTTCTTTACAAAGGCCTGCAAAGAGTTTCCTTCCTTTGTCTGAACCAAGCTTGGTTGCCTACTGTTGCTAAATGGGCTCCAGTTTGCAACTCAGCTGTTCGCCTCCCTCCCCCGTCCTGTGGGCATATCTCACTCCTTAAGTTCCCTGGCATCAGTCACTGAACTGTCACTGCCTTTTTAAAGTGCCCCTGTGGCGAAATCTCCCTATTTGGAGATAGACTACTCAATCTTTGGGGGATCCCTGGAAAGTTGGCAACCGAAGGGTCTGGCCTTTCCTTGCTTCCCTGAGCTACCCCCTCCCTTTGGTATTGTGCAGAGCAGGGGAGACTATGCACAACACAGATTATTAGCGCATATAGAAGAATTTATTTTACTATTTACACAATTAGGGAGTGCATACACACACACACTAAATGAATAAGGCACAACTGTAGGAGTAAGCACATACTATGAACCAACAGGGCATAAATGGAGTCTGTATTGATGGTGCCCCACCCCTTGGGACATTCCCTCTTTTCCCGCACTTTTTGGCTCTGGGGCCGCTGGGAACTGTAGTCCAACAGATGAGGAAGCCTCATTCAACCCAGCTAGGGATACCCCTGCAGGCCCCTCTCTGAAACTACAGCTCATTTGAACATTATGGGGGAAGATTTTAAACAAACCACAGACAGCAGCCATCTTACAAACACAGGTAACTGCCATTTATTTACACCCACCACCTGGAGTTTGGCAATCCTAGGGGGAAAGTCAGTCACACAGCAGGGGGTTGAAGGGAATGGTTTGATGGTTGCTGGCCCACCTCATTAGCCAGCCAGCCAGCCATGGTGGAGCTTAGAAGGAGAGAGAGCCATTTTCTGACAGTTTATTCTGACAGGAAAGTCAGTGGGCGGGGGTGAGGGGGTTATGCTGATAATCTATTGTCTTTTCACTGACAGAAGCAGGCCACTGAGGGGACAGTTAGACCCACCTGGCAGTGGGCGGAGGAGAAGAGTGGACCGAGCTCCCAGTCGGTCCTTCCCCTTCGCTGGCTCCCTCCAGACTGAGGCCGAGACACTGGCCGGTGGTTCTGTGGGGGGGACTGAGGCAAAGCAGGGAGAGAATGCAGCCAATGGCCAGGGTCCCCCTTTTGAGAGGCAGTCCATCCAGCCTACTGATTTTGGCGCCCCAAGGAATCTTGCCCCTTGGAATGTTAAAACAGCTTTATATAATAGGAAAGATGGTCATTTATCTGTATCTCACTTTTCTTCCAATCAACAGAACTGAAAGCTGCTTACATCAAAAGGGGGGGGGGATTTCAAATCACAGGTAAAAAGAAGCCCACCACTCAGAAGCTATTGAAAGAACATCAGAAAAGCTAAACAGTGTAGTGGTTTATTTAAATCCTCTCCAAGATATTTTTTAGAAGATACTAAGAAACAATGGTTTTATTTATCTATATCTCACTTTTCTCCCATGTAACAGAACTGAAAGCTGCTTACATGAAATGGGGGGATCTCAAATCACAGGTAAAAAGAAGCCCACCACAGCCCCCACTCAGAAGCTATCAGAATAACATCAGAAAAAATGTTCCTTTAGAGCCTGAAACTAGGGATGGGCACAAACCAGGAAAATGCAGTCCAGTTTGTGGTTCACGGCTGAACTATGAACCAAACCCAGGGGTCCTTTGGGGCCGGAGCAAGGCGGAGCACCACTCCACCAGCCCAGGAGTGGGCACTAGGGCAGCCACAGGCCGAATCAGATTCTCTGATCTGATTCGGCCCACCGCCGAATTGCTGCTGAAATTCGGTGGCAGATTTAAAAGTGGCTGGAGGGGAAGGGGTTTGAGGGAGAAGCTCCAAACTTACAGGGTAGTTTCTGGGACCTCTCCTGCAAATACCCACCAAGTTTCAAGAAGATTGGACCAGGGGGTCCAATTCTACGGGCCTCCAAACAGGTTGCCCCCATTCCCTCCATTGTTCTCTATGGTGAGAAAAAAGCACCTCTTTTTCTATGAAATGACCCCTGTCCAAACCATTAACCAGACCAAACCAGGAGGTTTCAGCAGGGTTTGCAAAAAGCCCAAAAAAAGCTGAGCAGTAGGAAGCAGCTTCCTCTCTGACACTCAGCTGTTTTGGTCTGTCTTGTGCAGTCCCCTTTAAACTTTAAAGGGACTGCACAAAACAATCCCCAAAATAGCTGCATCTCCCCACCTCATAGCTGTTTTTCGGGCTGTCTGCTGCAGTCCCTTTAAAGTGTAAAGGAACTGCACAAGACAGCCTGAAACAGCTGAGCGGCAGGGAAAGCCTCCCTGCTGCTCGGCTGTTTTTGCAGCTTTTGTGGGGAACAGAAAGCAGGGGTTTAAAGAGACTCCATTTAAGCCCCTGCTTTCTGTCCTGTCCACAGACCACCAGGAACTGTTTTAAAAATTTGTGGAAGTTCATGACGGTAGACCCGTCACAAACTGCTGTTCATGAACTATGAACAGGGTAACATTTATGATTAATTTTGTTTCGTGGTTCAGTTTGTGCCCATCCCTAACTGAAACCTATGCAAGATTAGGGCCTTCTTCACTTCCTTGGGAAGCCTATTCCACAACACAGGTGCCGCCACTGAGAACGCACATGCCCAAGCAGAGACAGTACTGTACTATATGGAATGGAAGAGCGACTAATAATCCCTGGTCCGATGACTGGAGCTGTTGTGAAGGTACATATGGGTGGAGGCAGTCCTGCAGATTTGAGGGTCCCAGGCTGTGAAATGCTTTAAAGATTAAAACCAGCATATTGAACTGAACATGGAAGCAACCTGAAAGCTAATGTAATGACATGAAACTCGAGGTGATATGTTAAGAACACTTGACTTGTTGTATGCCAGCTACAGCTTCCATATTGTCTTCAAGGACTGTGTGGCTGGGTCAGCTGAGTCTAGCTATAGGACAAGTATCTATGTCCTATGAAGCTGAAAAAAGGCACTTTTGCCGCCTGGTTACCCTGCTTTTAAAGCAGAAGAGCTAGATCCAACAGAACTGGCAAATTCTTAACTGACTCTGTCAATGAAAAAACCACACCACATGTGTGGATGGAATGACTCTCTCTAGAATATTATATGGTTGTGTTTACAAGCACATCTGTCATCATCATGCCAGATGTAGCATTATGACATCATCACAAAGATCACATGTGTTGGCACACCAATCCGTTTAAACAGCCATGAGTGCAAAGAAGAAGAAAAATTATGCTGACAGACAGCAGCAGCCCAGGGGAAAGAAAAGGACATTGAACGTAACTGAAAAAAATGTGAACATGTTTGCCACAAATGTCAAATAGCCATATGCAGGAGACACAGGAGTTTGAGGGGAAACCAAAAATTTAAGTTCTGTTCTTCCATCTGTCACCCCTCTGTCTGGATCACAATTGACTGGCAAATTGCAGGACCTTCAAGCCCTGACAATGCATTTTTAGCATTTCTTTTTTCTTTTCTTTTTTAATTTTTATTTATCACTTTTATAACCTTTTTAACCAATACAAATTTCCAAAAGTCTTGCATTTAAGGTTACATAATACAAAAAATATGTAAATTAACACAATCATTCATTTACCTTCAAAGTTGTTTAAAAGGTTTAGAAGTTTAGATACGATTTTTGTTTTTCTTATGTATAAGTTTTAATGAATAATTGTTGAGAAATGTAAAGTTTAGATTTCTAAAGCATTAGAAATTGGACTGAAACTGTTTCTTGAGATGCTTTCAGTTTGAATTGCAAACTGATGGTCACATGCATTCATTCACTGGTTGGCAGCACTGAAAATGTTCTGCACACTGAATGTTTTATATGTTTTCTGAAAGCAAGGCATTAAAACCAGGGAATTTGCATTTTGCAGAGCCTGAGGGCAGGGCTGCTCAAAGCCATTATTAGTCCTCAGGCAAAATTTCCCTCTGGGTCCTCCTCACACCACCCAATTCGAATCCAAACATCATACGAGTCAAACTCTTATGACTTGCCCTAAGACTCCTATGACTAATCGTATGCTATGCACCCACAGGTTATTCAGGGCCTTTGGGATTTTATCTCCCTTGTGGATAAGTTGTTATTTACAATGCTTAATAAAGACCAAGTATTGCTAAAATGCAGGGGTCATTTTGTAGAAAAAGAGGTGCAGGAGCTCATTACCATAACTCATTTGCATAACTCATTTGCATATGCCACACCCCCTAACATACCGGAAGTGTGTCAGAAGGCAACACCAACCCCTCAGGCTCCACTCCACAGGTGAGTGAAACTGACCTGCTCTTCCTCCATTCCCTTCCCCATCCAATACTTTGTGCAATAAAAATAAGCATAAAGAACACACCCTCATTCTCTTCCTGCTCCCTTGAAACTACCAGGTTTCAAGGAGACTTGAGACACCCAGGACATGTGCACCACCCATCCCTTTCCCTTCCCCTCCCCACAACAAGACACCCTGTGAGGTAGGTGGGGCTGAGAGAGGTCTTTTGAGAACTGCTCATGAGAAAACAGCTCTGAGAGAACTTGTGACTGGCCCAAGGTCACACCAGCAGCTGCATGTGGAGGAGTGGGGAATCAAACCCGGTTCTCCCAGATTAGAGTCCAACTCCTGACCACTACACCAAACTGATGGGGTGGAAGCTGCTGAAGGGTTGGTGAAATTTCTCCAGTACTTATGTGCCATGTGCCCAGATAAAAAATGGTATACTTAAAAAAATTATATGCCACCTTGAGCAAGTCTCTGGAAAAGCAGCACACAGTCATAAAAGGAACAATGATAAAATTATCAATATTAAAACAAAACATTAAAAACAATAAAGACCCTAGCAGGGCTTTCCCCGGGGCGCTGCGCCTCTGCACTGCTCGGGGAAGCCAAGGAGGGGGTGGGGCTTGGTCATGTGCCCGCTCCCTGGGCTCCTCACTCCCGGAGCTGCGCTCCTGTGCACTCCCGCTCCAATGGACCCCTGCTAAAATGGAAGTCTTGTAAAGAATCTGGGAGCAACTCAAGGGGCGAGACAGATTTTAGAAGCAGGGTCAAGATTAGGCCAGAGGTCAGGCGTCGGAATGAGCAGTCCCAATTGGAAGGCTGGTAAGTTCAACATAATGGGAGGCAGGAGAGTCCAATTAGAGCTGCTCAGGCTGGTTTAAGCAGGGAAAGGGGGAGCTGAGTTCAACTTGGGACAGGTCTTCCCTTCCTGGGAATTGCCCGGACTAAAGAGGTAATTTTCAAGCCCAGGCTTTACAGGTGCTAAGACACCTCTGATTGGGTCCTTGGGTCATGTGCTGGAACCCAGTCAGATGACCCCAGACCAGGGGAGAAATTGTAGCTGAAGTGATAATGTTGTTATGTGCAGGCTATAGCTAGAAGCCTGTGGTACAAGTTGTAAGGTGTTGGCCTTGGACTGGTAGGGGCCCTAATTTGAGCCCCACCCTGACACATTACAGGGGTTTTCTTAAGAGTCAGTTTTTAATGGTGATCGGCTACTTGCCCAGAAAACTCTTTCCATACATATATCTCTCATGACCTGCTGGAATAAGAGTGCCTAACTTTTGACATTAACCCTCTAACATTTGAAAGCTGAACTCTCCCAAGCCAACATTGTCTCATTCTGAACAAACTCTACCACTCTTCACGCGGCCAGAGGTCACTGGGAGAGATCAAAGTGAAACAAGCTTCTGTTTATTGTTAACTTCCCGCTTCCCTGACCAGTGAGATGTTCCATGGAAAAACACAACAGATTTTAGCTTCCTTTGAATAAGGAGTTAATCGAAAAATATGGTGCCCTTTGTAATATTTTATTCTATTTACAAATATGTATGCAGAACATATTAGAAATAGACATGATCAATAAAGTAAGCTGCAGGTGCTCTGAAGCGGCATCAGGTCCTCAGCCCCAGTTTCAGGTAACTCCAGCTAGGAACTCTATTTCTTTTTCAGTGTCAACATACAGATTTCAAAGTTGCTCCAAATCGTTCATCTGCCCTTTACTTTTAGTGGAGTATTTGTCTTTCCAAAGGCCTTATGGAATACTAATATTATGTCTTATGGAATACTAATATTATTTTCCATATGCCTTATGGAATACTAATGTTATTTTGTTAATTCCTTAACTTCCACTCCCATTTTCGACAAAAGTGTAGAAGCCTTATCAAGACAGTCAAAGGTCTTCATTATTGGTTTTTCTAATATACATTTCTTCCTGCATGTTATCTCATTCTTGCTTCTTCCTTACTCTAATCCTTACTACTATGTTCAAGCAAACTGGACATTATAGGAGGTCAGCCTTTATCACTTTTATAATAAACCCTGTTCCACAGTAATGTCAACAATATATTAGATTTGCACTATAAATATGCTATAAACTGTGTCAGCCCACGAGTCTGATGATTATCTTTCACTTTATTCATTATATATAGAGAGATATGTAATTTACTTGGGCGCACATATTGCCACAGATTCCTGCACAGCGTGGTATCAGACTTCCGGTAGAGTTTCATTTAATTCACAGAGGGTACAGATTTTCATGTTATTTAGAATGAGATCTTTGCAAATACTTGATTTATGTGCAGAGAGGCATTGCACCGATCAGCCATTTGAGTGCAGTGAACCTCCAGAAGGAGAATGACACACAGAGCATCACAGCCATTCCCCTCCTCCCGTTCAGGGTTAATGAAGAAGTATATACCCAGCCGAAATCAACTGAGATGGAACAGTATTATCTGACCTATCCAGCCAGGTGTTCGTCAAGCACGCCTGGTCTACCTGTTCCTCCCCGAAAAGGTGGTGAATCTCAGAGATGTTTCACCTTCAGTGCTGACACTATATAACATCAGGACTGAAGGGAAAGGTAACTGTTGAAAATGTCATCATAATCATTCTTTTAGAGAGATCAAATACTGAATGAATAGTGAGCACCACCGTGTCTTCCCATTCATCCAGCAGCACCTATACTACCCTACCCAAAGGCCCTTACGTGCCTGTAAGGAAAAAATTGTTGTTTGGGGAGAAAGAGGGCTCACAGAGACAGGGGTCTGTAGTTTATTTTTCATATATGACAGTGTTTGTAATCCCCATCACAAAATTATTAGCATGATAATATTTCTAGATGCACATAGCAAGATTTTACATCGCCCAAAGTGCTCCCTTTTCCAGCCCTGGTCCTTGCTCTGTGGCCACAAAACAGCCCCAGGTGAGCCCAGGGCCACAGTTTCTCTACAGTGGTGATCCAAAGCAGCTTATAGCATTCTCCCTGACTCCATTTTATCCTCACAACAACCCTAAGGTAGGTTAGGCTGAGACTGTGTGACTGACCCAAGGTCAACCAGTGAGCTTCTACAGCAGACTGGGGAACTGGAACCTGGATCTCTCAGATCCTAGTCTGAAAGTCTAACCACTACACCACAATGGCTTTCATGGAGTGGCTGTTGGTAAACAGTTTTTTAGGCTCCGGCTCACACATTTTTGTCTTAGCTCAGGAAGGATGGCTCCAGAGCAAACTAATTTATGCAGCAGCCAAATTGCTCGCTCACAACTTTAATGCCAGTAGCTCACAAAGTAGAATTTTTGCTCACAGGACTCCACAGCTTGGAGGGACCATTGCAGCCAGCCTAACTTTATTTGTTTCTCTGTCTCCAACTTCCACTCCTTCCTACCCTCTAACACTCTTTCCCTAGAAACAGTCTGGGCCAGTTGCTCAGTGCAAGCTGGGCTGGGCTGTATGGTGGAGAACTTATAAGGATTTAGGAAGGGGCTTACTTCCTTTGTATCCACCTCCCCACACTATTTCCTTTTTCATTCCTCCTGCCAGCCCCATATCCTCAACTTTCCCTGCTTCATTCTGTTCTTTTCACCCACCCACCAACCTACCTTCTACATACCCTCCATCTTTAACTACATGTATTATTTATTTACTTTATATATTCCACCTTCCCCCCCCCCACAGCTTGCATCATTCTTCTGTCTTCGCAAGAACCATTTGAGGAAGGTTAGGCTGAGAGTGTGTGACTGGCCCAAGACCACCCCGTGAGCCTTCATGGCAAAGTTGGGATTTGAACCTGGGTCTCCCAAATCCTAATCTGAAACTCTAACCATTACAGCATACTAGATTTGGTTTGGTGGCTCTGGTTGAATAGTAGCAAGCAGCTGGGACTGTTTAAGTCATGAAAGTAACAGATAGCATGTTGCCTAGTGGTTGCCCATTGGTGGTGGTGGTTATTATTATTATTATTATTTCATATTTTTCCTGCAAAGATCTGTATTGTCTGCCCATGGCTCCACTCTCTGGATTTAAGTATCCACAGATTTGGCCACAATGAGAATTAGATATATCGCTTATTATTTTAAATATTTCTATTCTACTTTTTTGGTATCCCCTTTCAAAGTAATTTGCTGCACTGATAAAAAGAAGATTAAATTTCAGATTAAAAAGATAATGTTTCAGTAAATGAAGGTTAATATGAACTAAACTCTTTTGAGTGTTGAGCAATGAGAAGAGAACCAGGAGGGATACAGTGACTAAATTATACCCCACAGCATAGTCTGAAAAAAACAAATTCCTCTAGAGCACTTATACTCAAGGTTGGCAGGCAACAACCAACCAGGAAAGAAGTGAAGTGGGGGATAGCTAGGGTTTTGTTGTCATAGCAACAGACAAGAAATACACACGAGCCTTTGGCTGTCTCCAAAATGGGACTAGGGGTGCTTTTTTAAACGGAAGCAGGTGGTTGACCTAAATCATAAAGCCCGTTGTAGGCTGTTATACACAGATGGGGAGATAAAAGAAATATTAAGAGTATTTTGTAACATAAGAACACAAGTACATCCAGCTGCATCAGACCAGTGGTCTATCGAGTTCAGCATCCTGTTTCACACAGAGTCCAACCTGTTGACCTGGAGGGCAAACGGTAAATACAGGCCAAGGACTTCTCCTGCTGCCGCCCTCAGCACTGATACTCAGAGGTTTGGAAGTAGTAACTGTAGAGATTGTGGATCCCACTTTGTGCTTGTGTTTGCACATATGAGAAGGCTAGCTTCGTTCTCCTCAGGGTTCAGTGTCTGAGGATTTGCCCTCCCTCTGATGCCAGTGATGGCTGCAGGCACCCCCGTCGAACATCTGTAGCTCATCATAACCCCTTCAGACTGCATGCCATAACAAGTTGTTATCAAAGAGTCTTTCTTAATTATACTTATAATTACTATAATATTACTAATGAATAATCTTTCCGAACAATACTTACAGAGTGGCCACACGGGACAATGGCTGAAAGTAGCAGCAAAAACCCCACTCATCTATACAGTTTTAATCTGGAAAATATTTCAATACACTTAAATAACAGTGCATGCTGGCAAACCCAGTGGGTACAAAGTAGTGACTGGTTGACTTTGTCTTTGCAAAAGTATATTTTCTGTTTGGTTCTGTCTGTTCTAGCTAGCCAGGTGCCACGTTGACTGCATCGTCTTCTCAGCACTGTTTACCTCCATTCTTGGAGGGGAATATTGAGAACATGTCTCCCAGCTGCAGAAGATCAAGGCTGAGCTTCCATTTCCCCTCACAGCCTGTAATCTTGAGTGATCCAGTCCAATTAGATCCCAGACAAGCCCAGGAATTGTACTGAATTTTCTTTTTGCTTCTGCTTGTTTCCCCCACTGAGTAGGGGGGGAAAGGATATAAATATCTAAGTAAAAATTGCTAACATTTCTGACTAATTTTAACTTTGTCATACTCCATTATGGTACAGCATCTATGGTAGTCATAAGCCTTAGGGATGCCAGCCTCCAGGTGGCACCTGGGGATCCCCAAGTATCACAGTTCATCTTCAGACTATTAAGATCAGTTCCCCTGGAGAAAATGGATGCTTTGGAGGGTGGACTCTATGGCATTGTGCCCCACTGAGGTTCCTGTCCTCCCCGGGCTCCATCCTGAAATCTCCAGGAGTTTCCCATCCACTCCGGTGGTCAAGGGGAACCTGGCAACCCTAAGGAAATGCAGTCCCTGCTTGTCTTCAGTATATCCATTAACAGTCATCTTTAAACACCCTCTTTTAAACGAGGAATCAAATTTGATTCATGTGAAATTGCACTGTTATGGTGGTCAATGCACCCTGCTGTAAGTAACCTATTTTCAGGCAAATAAAAATCTTTCGACTTCCATGGGTCTTGTGACTCCTTGGGAAATGCAATCCAGAAATACACTTGTTTCAGCTAATGAAGGCTGGATTGTACAACGGCCAAAGTAATCTTTGATGTAATTCTTAATGTTTTGAAACGCGTTTTCCTCCAACATTGTTTAGAGACTGTAATTCCCTGAAGATACAGCTTCTGACAGCCATTCTAAATCGGTCAGTACCTGGGGAGTCAAATTACAATAAATCTCATAAAATCCCAGCTCTGAAATTGAATGGAATAATGGTATTTAGAAAATGTGATTTAGATGTCTGGCTAGATCTTCCAGGACATTCTAATAGCCTCCCACAAGTCTGCACGACTTTGCTTGCATGCTGTTCTTTTGCATAATGTAGCAATTAACGTGGCACTATGCTAAAAGTTATTTCTGGACCATTAATATTTATGAGGTTGTCAAGGCTCTTCCTTTCAGTTTAGAGACACCTGTTGTAGCTGAGCAATTGCAAGATGTAATGCAATACCTATGGTGCAAACTTAACATAATCATATATGGCCACTTGTTGTTGTTTTTTCTATATGTGTATATACATATTCATACCGAAATGAATTACTCTTATAGAACATTTTGCTCCTTCTGAAGGTTCACCTGCTCACCTTTGAGCCTGCCCAGCAGTTGAAACTAGATCCAGGGTCTCAGCTTCATGAGCCCTCACTTTCAGAGTGGGAAGGTGTAGATGGATGGTGCCCAGAGGCAGGACTTTCTGTGTGGTGGTAGCTAGGGATGGGCACAAACTGGCTGATGAGCTAAAGTTCGTCATGGATTTTGCCTGGTTCATGGTTCGGGAAGCAATGTTCACGAGCTGAAGAACCGCCACGAACTTTCATGAAGTTTGATGCAGTTAATGGTGGATTGTGAAGAGCAGAAAGCAGGGGTTTAAACCACTGCTTTCTGTTCATCACAAAAACGGCAAAAAACAAAAAATACAAAAGCCAGAAGCAGTGGTGAGCATTTAAACCCTTGCTTTCTGCTCCCTGTGAAAAGCAGCAGGGAGCAGAAAGCAGTGGTTTAAACTTTAAATGGCTCATGAACCGATACAAACAGGGTTGGTTCAAAAACCAGCCTCTCGGTTTGAATAAGTTTGTGGTTTGGTTCATGGTTCAGCCACGAACCGAAATGCAAAAATGCAGTTTGTGCCCATCCCTAGTAGTATCCTGGAATGTTCTTCCCACAACAGTTTGCCTAAGGCTAGCCCATTACCTTTTAAGTGCCAGGTGATTTTTTTTTAAGTTTAGTTTAGTTGAACTGTATGGTCCTGCAACCTGCTGTTCTTAAGTGCCCTTCTAGTTTTCTTTTTAAAGGTTTCTATAGCTGCTTTGAAATTGTTTTTTAAATTGCTGTTTTAACATTCCACTGTGTTTAGCATTGTAATTGGTTGCATTTTTGTTTTATTTTTATTTTTAACATCTCGAGGGGCTCCCAGAAGTAGATGGTTAATAAATATTTCAAATAAATAAAACAAATAAGTGGTGTGGTTTTGATAACATTTTATGGCTACTCACAATCTAAATAGAAGTTTAGGTAACTTTCTTCCTTTTCTTTCTCTCTTCCCCCTTGGCTCCTCTACATTGTTAGCCATTTTCTTCTTTTTCTAAATGCTTATTTTAAGGTATTTTTGATCCCCCTTTCTCCTCTTGGGCATACCTTCCCACACTTCATCAAAGGTTGCATCTAATATAAAATAAAAGTCCAGTGGCATTTTAAAGGCTAACAATATTTATTTCTATCTGAGCTTTCCTGAGTCATGCTCATTTCTTCAGATTAAGTTGAGTTCAAATTGGATAGAAGACTTCACAAACTCTATAGCATGCATGATATATTCCACAGCAGTCTTTGGACCCAGGAATATGCACAAAGCTCTATGTGTTTGGGATTAAGTATACTCTTGCTGTTGCACATCAGCGGCAATCACTTTCTTATTGCCAAAGGCTATGTTTGCATGTAGCATCCATTAGATGAAGTGCATAAATCCAAGGGATTAGTTGGAGTGCACATAATATAGCAACTTTGTTAAAGCTAAACCTGTCTGAGTCTGGTACATCTTTTTTTCTTCATGTTCCTACCGGTACCAAGTCCTGGAGAAGGGAAAGGGAGCAGACTGGATATATACTCCAGCTCACATGCAGGTTAGGCAGAAAGGGAGTTAGCTCTTGGAGACAGAGAGGGAAGGCAAATGGAAGTCACTCCTTAATACCGTAAACAGAGCTCTGAAGCATATGTCCTTCTGCTAAAGCCAGGCAGAGGGGCTCAGCCAGTGGGTTCCTCAGCTGAGGACCCACACAGTTCCCCTCAGTGGGAGTCTTGAACACCTGTCCACAGTTGGGGCGGTATCTGGTGGGCTCAAGTTTCTGTGCCACCACCTGTCCCTGTACTAAAGCCAGGCAGAGGGGCTCAGCCAGTGGGTTCCATGGCTGAGGACCCATGCTCCCACCTAATTGTCAACACCCCTCTGTGCCATGAGGGTGAGAGTGGGGAAGAGGGGTGTTTTGTGGGAGGAAGAAGTCCACACACCCCTCATCCCACAGGCCCCCATCCCTGTGGAACAAGCCCGTCCTTCCAGTGCCCAGGTGTACTGAAGTGTCTGCAGGGGTCTCAGAGGAAAATGTGTTCTTGGGGATGGGCTTGGAGGCAGAAGAACTATTAACACTGGAAGAACCAGGGCAGTTGCTAAAACTCTTTGCAGAGGAGGAATCGAAGAGTGGTGAATTAGGGGGTGGTGGGAAACATACAGGCCCTCCACATCCCAACTCCTTGGGGCTGCTCCCTCCTTGAGTCCACCCCTCTGTCAGTTCTCCCAGCCCAGCACCATACTGCAGCAGCTAAGCCTCCGATCTGCCCCAATTTTGGGTCCCCATTTCCAGGCCACAGTTTAGGAGCATTTCTGCACCCTCCCCAATGACCCCTGTGTGGTAGAGTGCCAGGTGTGCAACCTCCAGATGCGAAGGGGCTTGAACTCCCACCGCATCATCCTCCACCCTCCACAAGCTCCACAGGCACCTACAAAGGGCACACCCAAGTCCATTGCTCTCAGGTTGGGGGGGGGGGGCATTGTCCCACCAAGAATAGGTACTTTCAGCCTCCCACATCCATGTCTGCCTCCTCAAGAGTTGTGTCCCACCAAGAATCAGCACTTCCAGCCTCCCCCCCATCCACATCCACACACCTCCAGTTTGCCTCCCTCACTGAGGACATTGTTGCTGTAGATAAACATTCAATCTTTTCAGTTTTGGGGTTCACACACCCACCTCTGCCAAGGTGGGGGGTGGGCAGGACCAACACACAACTCAAACAACATCCACTTCATAACAAAACACCTACTTCAAAATGGACCACTATCTACCTCATAGCCCAACACCCACCTCATAAACCAAGATCTACCTCATAGCACAATACCTACCATGTGAACCTAGGTCTACCTCATAGTACAATATCCACCTTGTGGAACAACATTCACCTATGCAAACCTCTAACTCATCAAACATCCACCTATATAAGCAAGCTTGTTTGACTGCACTCAAGGTTTTTCCATCTACAGCAATAATGTCTACAATGAGGAGGCGGGCGGGTAACTGCCTCCCAGGCCTGAGGGGAAGAGTTAGCCACCCCCAGAAACCATCTCCTCAATGAGAAGGCAGCCAGGTGACCGCCTCCCAGGGTCAAGGGGGTGTGTGGTGGGCCACCCCAACAAAACCCTGTCATCAGGGGGAGGCATGTGGGTGACCACCTACCAGGCCTGAGGGAAAGGACTGGCCACCCCCAGAATATATCTCCTTAACAAGAACACAGGCAGGTGACCACCTCCCAGGCCCAAGGGGGAGTGTGGTGTAGCGAACCACCCCCAAACAAAATCCTGTCACAAGGGGGAGGCATGAAGATGACCACCTCTTAGGCCCAAGGGGAAGGGTTGGCCACCCCCAGAATCCATCTTTTCAATGAGAAGGCAGGCAGGTGACTGCCTCCCAGGCTTGAGGGGGAATGTGGTGGGATACCCCCAACCAAAACCCTGTCATCAGGGGAAGGCATGTGGGTGACTGCCTCCTGGCCCTTAGGGGAAGGGCTGGCCACCCCCAGAATACATCTCCTCAACAAGAAGGCAGGCAGGGGACCACCTCCTAGGTCCGAGGGGGAGTGTGGTGGACCACCCCCAAAACCCTGTCACCAGGGGGAGGCAGGCGGGTGACCACCTCCTGGGCCCAAGGAAAAGGAGGCAGCAACAGTGTCTATGATGATGAGGAGGGCAGTACTCAGCCCCCCCCAGGCCAATCCTCACCAAACTTGGAGGGCAGGTAGAGGGGCATCCCAGGGAAGTATCCTAAACCTGCAGCTGTGATTTCCCCAGACAGCACTTTTGGGGGGGCACCTCCTTGGGGCGGGTGTAACTCACCCCCCATCCAATCCTCACCAAACTTGGAGAGCAGGTCAAGGAGAGTAAGCTGGAAACTCACTGCATGATTGGCATCTCTAGCTGTTCTTCCGCATCATGAACCTCACAAAATGAACCAGTTCAGTAACCAGGAAGGTTCATGAAGGTTTGTGGTTTGTGAGACCCCATGAACCAAAACAAACCTACATTTTCTGGTTCATGCCCATCCCTAATCTAGGATCTTGAACCTCCATGTGGTGGCTGGAGATCTCCCACTATTGCAACTGATCTTCAGGTGATAAAGGTCAGTTCACCTGGATAAAATGGCCACTTTGGAAGGTGAACTCTATGGCATTATATCCCATTGAAGTCCTTCCCCTCCCCAACTCCACCTTCCTCAAGCTCCATCCCCAAAATCTCCAGGTATTTCCTAATCTGGCCCTAGCAACCCTATGGGAATCCTATGTGTCCATTAAGAAATTGACATATTAATTTAATATTCTGCATCACTGGGAAGACCTCACCCTGCTGCTGTGTTAGCTGCAACACCAGATTTCTGTTTAAGTTACAATTGGGAAATTTAGCTAATAGGTGCGCAAGCTAGGGATCGTACTCCAGCTATACCGGAGTCAGAACCCTCTTGGAGCAGCACAGACAACAGACAAGAAATATATTTTATGAAATTTATTAAGCAATACATTCAGCTAATCAGTGAAATATCACACACACACATTTACACACTCACATACACCCCCCAGAGAACTAGGAAATAAAGAGGTGAAGCAATCTTAAAGACATCAGTGACAAAAGCGGGTGAAGCCTTGAATGGGGGGGATTATAACTACATGTCCAGATGTGCAGAAGTCCATTGAGAAGGGATTATGCCCCAAACAGAGTTTGGGGGTGCACTGCCAGTTGGCATCAGGGCAGAGACACACTCTGAGGCCATGTGCTTTGTAGGATATAGACAATGGAAAACAATGTGGACCAATGGGAGGCCTTGAGGGGTTTGTTTCAGATGAAGACAAAAGATTACCTAGACCAATGAAGGGCCCCAGGGGGTGTGACACCAGAAGGAGCAAAACCTAGGTTTGACCAATTAAGTCCCAGAGGGGCAGAGTCTGGTTTCACAGCAGTATTGATGAGATTAGCCAGGTGCTGGATGGCTCTACGGGAGCTGGCCAAATGGGTCTGATGACCACTAATGGTCCTTCCAAGGCAGGTTGAATAGGTTCCCAGGTTTAGACAAAATGTGAGAAATGGGTCCCTGATAGACGTCAGGAAGGATTGTTAATAATTTGAATGTTTGATTGGTTTATCTTGGAATCCTGCAGGAGAGAGCAGGAAGGACAGGTGTGAAGGCAAAGGATGTCCACATAGACATAGGTATCACACAAAAGGGCTACACGAAGTTCTGGAGACAGAAGGGCTATTTGCCAGGTGGCTACTGAATAGCTTTAGAAATGCAGATATTGTATTGTACTCATGGTTATTGCATATGCAAACCTCTGCTGGGTGGAGGGGGAGATTGGAAATTGTCTTGGAGGGCTGCCTTGTGCAACCTGAAATGGACACCCTTTTGCAGAGCTGTGGCTAGCTCTGTGTTTCAGGCCAAGAGTGCCTTCCTGGGCTTCTGGCCTGTAGCCAAGATTTTTTTAATGTCAGGGGGCATTTAAATTTCTTAGGGGACACTGGCTAATTGAATTTAAGATAATTTAATTGAGTTTCTGGGGAGACCTCTGTGCAGCCACCATAGCTGGCCCTTCACACCAGAGAGCTGTGCAGAAATACCCGGCTCCTTCCCTGCACCTGCTGGATGGGAAGTCGGGGGGCCTTGCCAGTGAGTCAGGGGGGCTAGACCCAAGATGCCCTACTGTAGCCATGAGCCTGCTTGATCTGCATTTGTGGGTCACGCCTTTCAGATTCAGGTCAGAAGTGGGGTGCCCCACTATTTAAGGCTACCCATGAGTAAGGCAGCACCCCTAGGTAATAGCTGACCTGCCCTTATTGGCAGCCTTCTCTGCCAGTCTTGCAAGGAGCTGCCCCACATATACCTAATGGCAGGGCTTTTTTAATAGAAAAAGTCCAGCAGTAACTCATTAGCATGATAGGCCACACCCAACAGCAGGAACTCATTAGCATATTAGGCCACACCTCGGCAGCATAGCTCCCTCCCAGGATTGGCTTTCCCAGGTGCCCTGCAGCTGCAGGGTGCATAGGGAACCCAAGGAGGGGAGGCAGTTTAAACTGCCTTCCCTCCCGGGATTGGATTGGCTCCCCCAGGTGCCCCGTGGCTTGGGAGGCCCCTGGGGAACCCGGGGGGGGGGAGGCTGTAGGTGTGGCCAACTGGGAAGCCAGCCAGAACTCCATTCCTGTGCGTTCCTGCCCCAAAATAGCCCTGCCTAATGGTGTACAAAGGGCAAAGATTAGGTCAGATACGATTGTTTTTTTAGCAACTTTCTGATAAATTGTGCAGATTTTCTTATGTACCTTTTGATTTCCTATCATAATTCCTAGAACAAAACCATACTAGGGGTTGGACCCCAAAAAGTATGCATGGAGCTACTTATAAAAAAGATCTTTCCTAACTCCTCCATTCTGCTACAGCTCACAGCACTTCCTAAAATGATGCTCTTAGGAACTTAAAACCCTCCAGATTCCCAAAAGGCATAACATGGAGGTCTACAGTGGGAAGGGGGAACTGGGAAAAATAATCCCCCCCCCCACGGGCAGAGGACAGCTATGGATCCCACCTTATGACCTGAAGATCAATTAGATTTTTTTGCTACATCTGGCCTTACCTAATATACAGAGCCAACATTACATTCATTTTAGAGTGTCTGATTTCTTGACACTTTTATTATATTGCTGATGATCTGTTTTTGTTTATGCTAAGTCAGAGAACCAAATGAAGCGGATAGTAAATTCCACTCAACAAAAATATCTGACTTGGATTGTGGTTTGATTTGATATATAGGCCCTAGTCTAGAGACACGTGAGAACAGATTTGTGTGCAGGCACTGGAGCCTTCCCCATGTGTTCCAATGATCAGTGCACATATGTGTGCATGCACACACAGACACACACACACCCTTATCACTTATGTCAATATACTATTCAAGATAACAATAGCATTATTACAAGACTAATTAATTTTCAAGGAAGATTTTGTTACAGAGGTCCCCACATAGCATCTGTTGACAGGCACACATGCCTTGCGGGTTTTCCTTAATCCCTGTGTGCAATGCTCCCTCTAAGCTGTGGAGTCTTGTGAGCAAAAATTCTACTTTGTGAGCTACTGGCATTAAAGTTGTGAGCGAGCAATTTGGCTGCTGCATAAATTAGTTTGCTCTGGAGCCATCCTTCCTGAGCGAAGACAAAAATGTGTGAACCGGAGGCTACGAAACGATGAGCTAGCTCACACTAATTCAGCTTAGAGGGAACACTGCTGCTGTGTGTATAGTGCTCGATTAGGAACAGAACTATGGTGCATGTGAAAAATGGCTTCAGTCCTCCCTTTACGTCATTTTCCCAGCCCCAAACAGACCCAGATGGGGATTGCTGGGCCTGTGGAGAAAACCCACATGCATCCCATGGAATGAGTGGGCTTCCCTAAATAGCTCTCCTGTGGCTGCTTTAGGTTTGAAAAAATGGTATAAAGGGAAAAGCTGAAACTCCTTCTCCAGAGGCACCATAACACTGATTCTAAATGGAGTCAACATGATCAGAAATTGAGGAGAATCCACAGTTTATATGTGATTGTGTTAGTCTGCCAAAGTATAGGCACCCAGATCCAATCTGTGTACCTTATAATATGTAAAGATTAATCTTTCCCCACCACAGCTGTGAAAGAATGATGTTTATGTGTTGGGACATGTTTGCACTTAAATTGTACTTCTTGACATGCGGTAAATCCACACGTTCACATGTCTATGAACACAAATGCAACCCACATCCCCTTCATTCCCAAAGTATTACCAGTGTTTTCAGAAATGACACTGTCAATAGAAGAGAGGGTTCTTGTATGGAGCAGTAACTTCAGCAACTCACTTATGTTGCAATAATATTTTTTTCATCAGGTCCATTGTATTTCTGAAATTTAGTTAACACAAAACATAGGATACTTCAATAGTTAGCGTATCTGTGTGGGAGCCACTTTCTTCGTGAGCTGCTCCTTATGTTTGCGGTAACCTTTAAATATTCCAGCTACATAAATAGGGGCAATTACAGAGGTTCTCCAGATAACCCTTGTGATTAGCAGCTCCTGCCAATGTGTGCAGATCATTCGAATTTCATCTAAGCCATGAGGCAGCCACACATGGAAAACCAGTTTCTGTTGGAGAAGCAACAGCTTGCTAGAAATCTGATTACTGTAAATAACTGCTGAAAGAATAGTTTCCACTTGTACCCTAGGGGGAGCTGTGGAGCATTCTCTAGCATTTAGGGTAGGGGTGTCAAACATGAGGCCCATGGGCTGAATTAGGCTCTCGGAGGGCACCAATCAGGCCCGCAAGGCCCTGGCTGTTTCCTACTTCCATTAGCAGTTCTGCTGCTGCTGCCAAGTTACAGCTTGCTTTGCCAGTCTCTCTCAGTCGCCCAGGAGAGATCGATAGGCAAGGCTCTTCTATGCGATTGAGAGAGTCTGGTAAAGAACTGCCTGAGGCTCCTCCCCCTCCTCCTCCCAGGGGGAGGGAGAGAACAGCCAGAGCTCACTTCCTGGCCAGGCTGCAGGAGACAAAGGGCAGCCTTTCTTTCCTTCCACTGGCTGAGGCGCCTCCCTGAAGGGAGGGAGCGAATGAGGGATAATTTGCTTTGCTGGTCTGCCTCAATCATACAGGAGAAATACTAAGCACTTTTAAGACCAACAAAGTTTTGTTCAAGGTATGAGCTTTTGTGTGCCTTGCTACTGTATGTGTGTGTGTTGTTGGGCTCTTTATGCCAGGACTCTCCTGAGTGCAACTGGGTTCCCTCCCCCTTTTCACTGTATTCATGCCCTCATGATCTGGTCTTTCTCAGTAAGAAAGCAATGTGAACTATTTTAGAGGAGGAATAACAACAAGCCAGTTAGGTGGATTAGACTAAGAGTGTGTGTCCAGACCAAGTTCACCCCCTTTCTAGGAAGTTGTAATTTCTCTGGGGAGTTTTGCAGACAAACATATGGCCCTCAGTCTGTGGTAGGATGCCTTCTCATGTTCTTGACCAGCGCATGAAGCAACTTATGTACAAAAGGTTGCAATACCCAGCCATTTCATGTTTTCCCCTGGGTCCTAGGCTAGGAACACTGAGCATGAGATTTCTGTAATGAATGTCAATAAATCATGCAGCTTACAAATACACACCTGAACAGCATACTCAAGACTGCTGCAGCACAGACATTTTGATGCAATAATTCAGAGCAGAGGTGTCAGTTATCAGAGATTGTTAAACAGACAAAATATTGCAAGATTGCTAGTGTTTTAAGCCTGTTTTATTTAAAGTTTAAAGATCTTTAACTGTGTTTGTCTGTTTCTTTTATAAAGTTTATATCTCCACTACCTGGCATTACATTTTATGACTCACGTGGCCCGGCCCAACAAGGTCTCATTTATGTCAGATCCAGCCCTCATAACAAATGAGTTTGATACCAATGGTTTAGGGTTTATTGAATGTTTTTCTCTTGCAGTTCAGCCCACCTCTTGATGGCCACCCCTCTCTCTGCTGTGTGTTAGTGCTTGTGCTTTGAAGGCCTCTCTGTTACACTAATGGCCTGCAGTCAGTTATTGTCTTTCTTCAAAATCCTGTTGCAGTAAATTCTTTAAAAGCAAACTCCACGGCGTGGATTGGATTATTTCCAGAACTCTGCCAACAGTTTCCATGCAGCTAGGTAATGTTGAAAGCATCCTAGTGCTTTCTAGTTCTTGTGCCTAAAGATTGCCTGCCTCTTTCAGAACTATTTGAGCCACAGTGGTAGCTTAAGGTGGCCCTTTGCAACTATTTAAATCCCAGCCTTGCAGATGGCCTATTAAAGAAAGAAGTATTGGGGGGGGGGGAGGATCTCCAGCATTTATGCAAGTGATTATATAGTGGGAGATTTATTATACCAGTTAGCATGTTCACAGGTAGGTCATGGCTGAATCCATATTATTCAGCCATTATCTCTTGGGACAACTCCATTCGTACTATTTTATAACTCATTCCAAACCATCCTTGTTAGAGGAAACCCTGGCTTCCTGCCAGACCTTCCGAAAGCAATCGCTTTCTTCCCACATGATCAGTAAACAGAGGCAAGGGCTTACCATTTGGGGCTCAGTTTTTCAAGCTTATTAGTGCGCTCTTCTATAGATGTGTGCCAGCCTCAGTTATTCATGGGTGACATGAAGAGGGTACACACATGCTATACCAAATGAAATCAGCGGATAGAAACCCATCTGAGAAGCTCTCTCTTGATTGCTTCTTTTCACAAAAAGCGGAGGAAGGGTATATCATCTCCAGCACAATAAGCGAGTTGTCTAGCTTGCAGTTCTCTGTACCATCTATGTCTCTGTGTTTGTTAAATTGCATTGTAACTGTTTATGTCACAATCTCCCCCCCCCCTTCATTAACCTTAGATGGTCTCATTGCCCAAACCTCATCATATATCACGAAAAGACTGTCTTGTCACATGCAGTAACTGCTGCCATAATGCATCCTTCAATTGCACTACAACAGTAGGGTGTTTGGATATAGCACAAGAGACATGCATTTTGAAAGGGTTTTTAAAATACCCTAAGTTGAAAAGTTTTTTTAAAATGTGATTTAAAAAAAACACACCATTGTCATCGTTTGTTGCTATAGTAGCTCCTGCTGCTATTCCTTTATCGCTTATTGATTACAGGACTGCTCCCTACCGGCATCGAATCTATTACTCCCGGGCAGGGGTCCATTGGAGCAGGAGTGCACAGGAGCACAGCTCCGGGTGTGAGGAGCCCAGGGGGCAGGCACATGACCAAGCCCCGCCCCCTCCTCGGCTTCCCCAAGCAGTGCAGAGGCGCAGCACCCCGGGGAAAGCCCTGCTAGGGTCTTTATTGTTTTTAATGTTTTGTTTTAATATTGATAATTTTATCATTGTTCCTTTTATGACTAAGTGCTGCTTTTCCAGAGACTTGCTCAAGGTGGCATATAAATTTTCTAAGTATACCATTTTTTATCTGGGCACATGGTGCATAAGTACTGGAGAAATTTCACCAACCCTTCAGCAGCTTCCACCCCATCAGTTTAGTGTAGTGGTCAGGAGTTGGACTCTAATCTGGGAGAACCAGGTTTGATTCCCCACTCCTCCACATGCAGCTGCTGGTGTGACCTTGGGCCAGTCACAAGATCTCTCAGAGCTGTTTTCTCATGAGCAGTTCTCAAAAGACCCCTCTCAGCCCCACCTACCTCACAGGGTGTCTTGTTGTGGGGAGGGGAAGGGAAAGGGATGGGCGGTGCACATGTCCTGGGTTTCTCAAGTCTACTTGAAACCTGGTGGTTTCAAGGGAGCAGGAAGAGAATGAGGGTGTGTTCTTTACACTTATTTTTATTGCACAAAGTATTGGATGGGGAAGGGAATGGAGGAAGAGCAGGTCAGTTTCACTCACCCATGGAGTGGAGCCTGAGGGGTGGGTGTTGCCTTCTGACACACTTCCGGCATGTTAGGGGGTGTGGCATATGCAAATGAGTTATGCAAATGAGTTATGCTAATGAGCTCCTGCACCTCTTTTTCTACGAAATGACCCCTGCTCCCGGGTATTACCAAGAGAAGGAAAAGGGTATGATTGCTAAGTTTCCTGCCCTAGTTTGTAGCAGGTTCCTAAACCTAAAATAGCTGCATGATAGGCAGGTGAGACCTCACAGAAAATGACATCTGTTGGATTTCTGTCCATAGCTGCCAAATTTCTGCTCCTTTGGGCGGATGTATTTCACACACATGGGGTTGTGGGTCAGTGGGAGGCTGATGAGGGGCATTGGTGAGCAGCATTTCCACAGAGAGAGAGAGACAGCAGAAGGGTACTGTGTTCTGAAACTGGCTCTACCGTCACCTGTCAAAGAACCCTGGAAACGGTAATCCTGTGGGATGTTTCATATGTATTGTGGAATTCGTTTGTCTGTGGTGGAACAGTCCGGTTTCTCCTCTGATATGCAAATGACCATGGGAATCATGTTAGCTGAACTGGTATAAAAACTATTAAAGTTCATAGTGTATAGATGCCATGTCTTTCAGAACTGGGCAGAGTTTTATTCATGGTATAAGCTTTCATGTGCAAGGGCACTTGGTCAGATGAATAAAACCTTGTTGGTCTTCAAGGTGCCACCGGACTCAAACTTTGTTCTGCTGTTTCAGACCAACACGGCTACCCCACCTGAATCTGTCTTCAGAACTGCACAGTAACTTTTCCATGAAAGGATAGTTATAACGCCATACTTCTAAAAAAAATGCAGCCAGGCAGTTGGTATTTAGGAGATTCATCCTTAGAGAATAAAACACCAAAGCTAGAAATGCTTTTGAAACTAATTAATTCAGGATCTTGCTACATTCTTGGCCATAATATAAAACTGATTAGACAACTTATCTTTTTGATCTTGGGATGCTACAGATGTAAATGTGGAAACTGTAAAGAGACGTGGCATGGCTAAGGGAAGAGGATTTCAGAAACTAAGTATCAGTAAAAGCCTTGAAGCAGGCAGCCAAACATGGGCCTACATTAAAAAGTCGAGCAAACTATTTATAGAGACTCAGAGGTGATGCTGATATTTCGGTCTCTCACTAGGCATCCAGTGTTCATGGTATTTGTGTGAACATGGCAATGACAGGCACCGCTTCTCCATCAAAATTCTGACATAAACAGGGCAAGCTACACAGCCCAAGCTTCTCTTTTCCGGGTCACAATAACCCTAATATGTCAACACTGGCCTTTTTCCCATTACAACAAAGACCAACAGTTGTGCAGTTAAGGGAAAAAAATATATTACATGTGGGGCATGATCCAGCCAAAGTCATGGAAGGAGAGTTAAGTATGTGTTGTATCAAGAGGATAAAATGCTTCACTTTGGTTGGACTGTGCTGAAACATTCATACGTTCTAGTGCAAGCACAGTGATGCACAGATATGAAGGCTTTGAGTTTGGTTGCAGAACACAACACTGTTCCTTCTAAAAGATCAATAATAATAAAATGATGATTTCAAATAGACTATTTCATTACGGCTCGTGTTTCACCAAGTTGTGAATGTAGTGATAAAATTTACAATTTAGAAACATTCTTTTATATTTTACAATGCTAAGGAATTGGTGGACTTGTTTTAAGGTTACATGACCTTACTTATCTCTAAAACAGGACTTAGAAACTGCTTTACGAGATGTTTTTGTTGTTCTTCATATTAAAGTGGTCTTAAGGCCTAGGTTGCCACCTCCAGATTGGGAAACTCCTGGAGATTTGGGGCAGAGCCATGGGAGGGTGGAATTTGGGGAGGGAAGGGAGTTCATTGGGGTTGTGATTCCACAGAGTCTATCCTCTGAAACTGCCATGTCCTCCAGGGGGATCAGTCTCTATAGTCTGGAGATCACTTGTAATTCCAGGAGAACTTCAGGTTCAGTTGGAGAACAGCAGCCCTATTTTAAGCCAATCCTCATTCTGGTAGTTGTTGAAATAGCGCCATTAAATTTTCATATGTCTGTGCTTAACTGATGAAATTACAATCCTTACTGAAGAATGGAGAAAGGAATTCAGACCGCTCAACAAACTTACAAAAAGTGGATCTGTAATGAAAAAGCATAGAGATAGTGAACATTTGCAGGGTTGCCTTTGGTAAATGAAGCATAGGTATTAGACTGAGGAAATAGAAGCCTGCACCCAGTCCATCGGCTCCCTTGCAAGGAGATGAAAACCAGCGAGCGCACAGCCCTCCCCAGAGGCATTTCCCATTTACTTGAATGGCGGGCCAGCTCCAAGACAGAATGCATACAACTTGCCTTTCTGTTTGAAGTGAATCCACAGAAGCACAAATGAGGTTGTGAACTAGAGGAGGGATGAGGGAGGGCTTTGTCAATGTCTACTGTATTTTGTGTAATAGGAGCTGAATTCTCTAACCAGAATATAATTCAGAGTTGGAGATAGGATTGCGAAGTCTGGGTTGGAAAATACCTGGAGACTTTGGGGGTGTAGCCAGGAGAGGCTAGAGTTTGGGGAGGGGAGGGGCCTCAGCATGGCACAACGCCACAGAGTCCACCCTTCAAAGCAGCCATTTTCTCCAGGATAGCTGATCTCTGTCAGCTGAAGATCAGTTGCAAAAGCGGGAGATCCCCAGGCCCCACCTGGAGGCTGGCAGCCCTAGTTGGAGAAAGTGGAATAGAAAAAATAAAATAATCAGGGGATGGAACATCTTCCCTACAAAGGAACTACTCATATGAATCTTTTTAGAAAATAACTAAAATGTCTGTGATTTTTTTTAAATTATAAACTATGTGGAGAGAATGCATAGAAAGATATTACTCCTTCCCTGTTAAACATAGCTAGAATACAGGGTCATCCAATAAAACTTGAATGCATGGGTACCCATCAGTGGTTATTAACCATAATGGATAAGAATGGGACCTCCATGTAATGGAGCTGCACTTCTGATTCAACAGATGGAGGGCCATAAAAACTCCAGGCACTTCTGTCTATTATCTCCTGCTTCTGATTGTTAGATTAGTTGGACTGTGATCTGATTCACCAAGGTAGTTGTGAGAAGGCAGCTAGCAACAACCAATCAACTAGTGAAGAGCCCATTTTCTTTTTTTTTTAGCCAGAGCAGTAAACTTCAGCAGTTAGAAAGAAAACTTATTTTTCTACATCACAGACGTTCTTCCATTTCTTCTGGGAAGAACTGCCCATTCTTTCCCTTCACTGAGGCATGTCATATTAGTCACCTCTCCACTCCTTCATGCCTGTCCTGGTGGTTTCAACTACTCTGCCCTTTGCCCCCATAGATGGAAGAAACACTTGGACAACATAATTTGGGATTATATGGCCACTTTATTCATTTATTTACATGACAAAAGCAAATGGCTACCCTTAAACGGCACGGTCAAGGCCTGGGGTTGACAACCCCACCCTTACCATATTACGGGCAATGCACCTGACCCCCCGGGCTCAGCCTGCGGTTGGTGGCTGGCACCTGGGCGGCCCAGCCTTGGGGGCATGCCGTGATGATACCTCACCCACATCCACCAAGTCTACGTTGAGTATCCATCACAGCACTCCCAAAGGGGCAGCCTGTTCACCTCATCCCTGGCCGCAAGGCAGCAGTTATGATCAAAACAGACCCCCTCACCCCACCGGGTTGCTGAAGATGCTGACCGAGCTGTAACCATTATCAACCAAATTGTGCCCAAATAAAGTGACAAGCCTACAGCAGACCCAGAACCGGAGCTAAAGCTCTAACCAAAGTATGCAATGTGGGGTAGGCGAAAAACTCCCCTTCTCCCAGCCAATCGGATCAGAGGTAAAAAATTCCTACCCGGCCCCCGTCAATGGGCGACCAGTCAAAACCCACATTACATACAGGGCAGGCGGGCGGGCCGACCACGAGGCAGAATGGACAAAGGAGGCTGGGGGGACAGCCTTGGAGTCGCTGGCCTCGCCTTATCTTCGTGTCCTCCTTACATGGAGGCAACCACGCCCCCTGACGCGAGCCTTCGGCCGCTGCCAGGGAACGATCTTCTCCAGGAATTCACTCCTTAGTGCCTCCTATATGCCTGGTACCTACAGCCTGCCCAATAGCTGAGCCAATCTGGCATAGCTACTGGTTTCCTGCCAGACAAGATTATTTTAAGAAAATCCAATTAAACTTCAGAAGCCGAGTTTTGTAAAATGTGGCCTTCCCTATCTACACGTATGAAAAGTCTCATAAAACCATGCTCAGCATGTGTCCAGTGCACCTAGTCTTTCACACAATGTTCCTATATTTATATTCCTACTGTACTTCAGTGTTCTGAAGCAAATTGGAGACTGTAACAAAAATGAACCTGGTTTAGTCTTGGTTTTGCACACTTTCCTAAGCACTGTGATGAACTGGGTCCCACAATCTTCAATCTGTTAGTGCCCAAACTGGGATGTCTTAGCAAACTGTGGGAAGAGCAAACACTTCAGAAACCAGGAGCGTTTCTTGAACGTTGGCTTTAATCAAAGATAATTATATTTATATTTTGCTTGAGAATTTTATTTATTAATTAAGCTGTCTGGATTTATATGTATCACAAGAGGCAGGACCTGCGATACTCACGGGGGGGGGGGGGGAAGGAGCTCCACACAGCAGAGGAAGCAGCTGCAGGTGAGTCTTCTCCGCCCCCACCCCGGCACCCACGGTGAGGCCTGGGCCCACCAATCCTTCTCCCCCCCTGCACTGATGGTGAGGCCTGAGGCTTCTAGCCACCAGGCCCGCTGATTCCACTCCCTCATGGGCACCGGCAAGGCCTGAGCAGCTCTCAGCCACCAGGCCCACTGCTTTTCTCCCCCAACACACATGGGCACCAGCGGCGAGGCCTGAGTGGCTCTCAACCACCAGGCCTGCCAATTTCCCCCACCCTCTGGCATTGGCGGCGAGGCCTGAGTGGTTCTCAGCTGCCAGGCTGCTGTTCCCCCCCCCCCAGCACCAGCGGTGAGGCCCAAGCAGCTCTCAGCTGCTGGGCCACCAATTCCCTCCCCCCCAGCATCAGCACAGAGGCCTGAGGAGCTCTCAGCCGCCAGGCCACCAATTTCCCTTCCCCACCCCCCTGGCACTGGTGGTGAGGCCTCAGCACCTCTCAGCCACCGAGCCACCACAGAGTTCCCAGAGCATTCCCTGCACATGCGCAGGGAACGCTCTTTAACTTTTGGGGGGATTTAAATATCCCCCCAAACGTTTTTTTAAGTTTCAGGATTTTTCTGCACACCTGGGGGGTCTCCCAAGTGTGCAGAAAAATCTCTCTGCCCCTCAAGTGCCCCCGATGTGCAGATTTAGCCTTGGGAATTAGTATATAGATTACTTCAGTTTTCTAAAATCTGTTGGAGTATATGTGTTATATTTATATATTATACTATAAATAAATTAAAATGGAAAGTGTTAAAAAGGGAACATTTCAATATTGGCAGGGCTTTTTTCTGGGGGAGCACAGCAGAATGGAGTTCGGGAACCTCTTGAACAATTTTTTTAAAAAAATGCTTAAAAGTTCATTTTGCAGAAGGACCTAGTGTCAATCACCAACAACACCAGTTAAAAGAATTGGGTACCAGATGATGTGAAAAGTCTTTTCCTGAGACCCCAGGGAACCACTGGCAGTCAGAGGATTGTAGTAAAATGGAATGGTTCAGGAGGAACCTTTTACAAAGGCACAAGAACTGTAATTGATGGCACTGTTTATGGTATGTATTATCTTGTCTTTACTGCATTGCTTTCTAATTTCTGTAACCCAGTTTTGCATTTCTTATATGTAACATCCTACTCTGTTTTTCACTACTTTTCCTCCTATCACTGTAAACAAGGATGTTTCCACAAATATTATTTGTCCCAGATTCAAAGCTGGTGTTGGGAAGCACTTTTTCTGGCTTGCTCCCCCAAAGCACTTGTGGACCTTTTGAGGTTTTCTTGGCTTTTCCCCAGGGCTATTTTTGGGCAGGAACGCTCAGGAATGGAGTTTAGACTGCCTCCCCTCCTTGGGTTTCCCATGTGCCCCGCAGCTGTGGGGTACTTGGGGAAGCTGATCCAGAAACTGCCTTCCTTCCCTCGGGTACCCCATGCGCCCTGCAAGTCGTGGGGCACCTGGGGAAGCCAATCCTGGGCGGGAGTTGTGCCATCAGGGGTGTGGCCGAATATGCTAATTAGTTTCTGCTGTTGGGTGTGGCCTGTTATGCTCATGAGTTCCTGCTGGGCTTTTTCTACAAAAAAAAAAAGCCCTGCTTTTCCCTGATCTTTTCTGAACCTGCTTTGCTTCAAAGTTTTGGGAACCATCACAGCAAAACCTGGATAGTGCTGAGTGGGTGGAAAAATCCAGATTTTTCCAGTCTTGCCTACATGGCAGCCATTTTCCCCATTGCAGCTATCCTTCCCCCCCCCCCCCCCCCCGGCCATCAGAGAGCTTTCATTTTAGTTTCAACTGGGAGACGAGAGTTGAATATTGTTATATCAATATAATGTTATACAGGGCCAGTGGCCGGCTTTTTTGTGCCCTAGGCATGGCTAACTACTTGTGCCCCCTCCGCTGCTAACCAATTCTTTAAAATAGATGAATTGTAGGAAAAATGAAAAGCATAAAACTTGAAATTGCTATTTAAAAAAAATGCAAGACTAAGTAATACAACAATCTCTGGTTTTCCTTATTAAACAGAAAACAGTTTTAGCAAACAAATCACAAATTATTTTGAATAATCCTGTGAATTGTGATGTTAAAATGTAAGTGGCTTGAACATTTCCATTTCAGGCTCATCAAAATCTCATTTTGCATGTCTTTTCCTTTGCGAATTTTGTCACCAATTCCTTTAGGTCAAGTGCTGATGCTTCGGCGTGTTCAATTGATGTGGTTGCCAAACCAAATAGTTTCTTTTGCAGCAGTAGTTCTCCTACAGTTTTCTCAGTTTTGTAATTCTTGATGTCAGATTTGTGTCCATTTATCCTTTGGCGTAGGGTTTGTCTTGTTTGTCCTATGTAGAGAACTGCTATTTACATGTCCTACCATATTGTTATTCAAATCTTGTTGTATTCATTGCTCAGTTACTTATGCATCTTGACTCTAATCATCTCTTCCTGACAACTAACTCCCCCTAACTGCATGTAATATCTGAGGAAATCTGTTTCAGTGTATGTGAAGAAGTGTGCACATGCTGAGTCTCTATTCTTGCATGTACCCACGGTTGAGTTTGGTTTGTCTTGGGGGTTAGGGTTAGGTTGCTTTCTATCTTTGTAATATCATTTTCTGCAGTGTTTGACATACCAAGTGTAATTATTTTTGCTCTGTTTCAAATTGCTGTAATCCTAGTCTTGTTGTATTGTTTATTAGATGTCTCATGTGAATTATTGCATTGACTTACACTGTCTAACCCATTTTGAGTCTCAGTGAGAAAGGTAAATGATATATAAAGTAAATAAAATAAATTAAGTGCATAGGATCAGGCTGTGAGTAGGATTCTTTTCTAAGTGAACAAACATAGGCTCAAGCAACAGTGGCATGATCCCTGAGGTGCCCACAGGTCCTCTCCCAGCAACTTTCAATCTTCAGAGCAAACATGAAACACAACAACCCTCCCCTCTGTTAATAAGATCATAGGAGTAGAGTACGGGGGGGCTTGAGGACTTGAGCCACCCCCGAAATTTCCCGGGGGGGGGGCTCAGCCCCCTTTGGGAAAATGGAGCACCTGCCGCTGTGCCTCCCTGGGTCCTTCTGAGGCCCGGCGGCCGCTGCTGGAGAGGGAGAGGGAAGGGGGGGGAGAGGAACCGGCAGCAGCGGCTGGCAGGCCTCGGAAGGGCCTGGGGAGGCGCAGTGGTTTTCCGGAGGGGGGGAAGAGAACATTGTCCCAGCGAGCATGCGCGTGCTAAGGAGCCCCCCCCCCCCGGATTTCTAAAACTCTACGCCCCTGAATAAGATTCCTTTGAGTCAAACAAGATGGGAGAGTCAGATTGATGCTTTGAAACCACTGAGATATCATCTTGGTGATGGAGATCACCGCTACCATTACCACCATTACTGCCACTGTCACCACTGGCATCTGACAGCTATGACAAGTGAGCCCTGACCCTTCTGGGCCCATCTCCCTCTCTCTTTCCAACCTGAGTACCATGGTCATCTGACGGGAATTGTGCATAAGAAGTTGACTGTATGCCAAGGAATTAAATGCAAGCACTTTGTATGTATTATTTATGGTTTAAAATGTTTGCATCACTAGATTTTATATTGTATATGGTATTGTCTTGTAGTATTTTGATATTGTTATAAGCCACCCTGAGCTGGCTATGCTGGAAGGGCAGGGTAAAAGTCTAATCAATAAAGAAAGAAAGAAATAATCTTTGATGACACAAGCCTAAAAAAATTATCTGGAAATACTTTTCAGATTGAAGCTAAGGCCCTTGCTGATGCAATTTGTAAGTTCAGGTTTGTGGTATCCATTGTTACAATATCCTTTTTGAAATTAATCTTACAAGCCAGCTGCTACAAAATAAGGACACTGATTGAAATTCAACTACAAAACAATTGCAAGTGACCAAGAATTACTTTGTGGGCTGTAGGTATGATTAGGGTTTTCAACAGGTTTTGATAGATGCTACTGAGATTGCAAAGGAGTTAGAAATACTACCAAACTTGGAGACAGAACAAATCAGAAAAAGGAGAAAGAAACAGCAGTTTGAGTATGAGGTCCAAGAAGAGGCACCACAAGATCCAAAGCAGTAATTTAAAGGTGATTTCTATTATGCTGTCATAGACATGGCCATACAATCTGTTGAAGAGAGATTCCAATAGCTACAATATAATTCCCTATTTGGCTTGCTGTAATATATATACTGGGGGGGGGGACAAACTTGCTTAATGTAGGAGCCACATAGAATAAATGTCAGATATTTGAGAGCTGTAAGACATGAACAAATATTACACACATGTTTTAATTGGGAAAAAATGCAAATGTGCTTTTTATTAACATTAACTGAGACTGCCAAAAATAAAAACAAAAGGGATAAAAACAGATATTGATAATGATATTTATTTGTCCAATGATATTTGTTTGCTAATTATATTTATTTGTCTAAGAGAGAGGGGGAGAGGTGAAAAGAAAGAATGAAAGAGAAAGGAAGGAAGGAAGGAAGGAAGGAAGGAAATACATGGGGGAGGGAGGGAGGGGAAGGGAAGAAGGAAGGAAGAGACAGAAATAAAGGAAGGATAAAAGAGAGAAAGAGAGAAAAAGAGAAAGAAAGCTGGAAAGAAAGCAAATAGATGGGAAGAGGAAGGAAAGGGAAAGAGAGAGAGGGAGAACAAAAAAGCAAATGGGGGAAGGAAAAAGAGAAAGCACATAAATGGGGAGGGAGGGGAAGGGTGGATGGAAGGAAGGGAGAAAGAAAGAGGTGGAAAGAAAGGGGAGAGAAAGAGAAAAACAGAAACAAAGAAAGCAAATAGATGGGAGGGGGAGGAACTAAGGAAGGAAGAGAGAGAGAGAAAGAAAGGTGAAAAAAACAGGTGGAAAGAAAGCAAATAGATGGGGAAGGGAGGGAGGGAGGAGGGAAAAAGAGAAAGAGATGTGGAAAGAAAATAAATGGGGGGGATGAAGGGATTTAAAGAGACAAATGCCTTCTCCAAGCTGGAGGGTGGGGCCATGGGAACAGGAGCTTGGAGAATGCCTTTAATTTTGTTTTCTCCAAGTCCTCTGCTGCTATGCCAGCTTGTCTTGGAGAAGGAATTTAAAGGGACAAATGCCTTCTCTGAGCCAAGCCAGCTGGCCAGTGGGGCGGAGCCTGGATAACAAATTTAACTTTAATTGGGGAAGGGAGAAAAAGAGAGAGAAAAAAGGTGGAAGAAAAGAAAGAAAGTGGGAAAAAAGCAAATAGATTGGGGAGAGGGAGGGTGGAAAGAAAGCAACTTTAACTTTAAATGTGTTCCCCAAGCCCCACCCCCACGCCTGCTGGCTTGGCTTGGAGAAGGGATTTAAAGAGACAAATGCCTTCTCCAAGCAGGCCGGGAGGGGGGCTTGGAGGCCACATTTAAAGTTAAAGTTGCTTTCTCTGCTCCCCACCTCCACCACCACAAGCTTACCCAGGGAGGGGAACACTGGCTGAGGAAGGGAAGACCAATTGGAGAGGCATGCCTCCCCTTTGCTTTCCCAGTCACCTTGCTGGGAGCCGCACCAAGGGCATAGACCTTCCAATTTCCAGGGGGGGGGGGGCTGGGGCTGGGCCAGAGGCATTGCTATAGTAAAGGTAAAGGTTTCCCTTGCTCGAAAGCCAGTCGAATATGACTCTAGGGTTGCGGTGCTCATCTCCGTTTCCAAGCCAAAGAGCCAGTGCTGTCCAAAGTCATTTCTGTGGTCATGTGGCCGGCATGACTAGATGGCAAGGCACACGGAACGCTGTTACCTTCCCACCGAAGTGGTTCCTATTTACCTACTTGCAGTTTCTTGCTTTCAAACTGCTAGGTTGGCAGGAGCTGGGACCAGAGATGGGAGCTCACTCCATCTATACTAGGTCCTTAAAAGGACTGAGGCCCAGTGACATCACAGGCCATTGTCACTATTTATGGAGGTGGAGTCATGTGGGATTTAGGAAGGGCTCTCCAGAAATTTGGGGGGGGGGCTGGTAACCCTCAGGAACCCCCCTAGCCAGGCCCCAATGGCTCAGAAACAAAGCACGGCATGGGCAAAAAAACCCAGGATTCCCACTGTTTACCTCAACATCTTTCCTTTTTTACTAGAAAATTTATACCTGATAATGTGACAGATTTCACACCCTAATGCTGATTGTCAGTTCTGCGCTCCACTGAGGTCTGCGCTCTAGGCAGTCATCTAGTTGGCCTAATGGTAGCACCAGCCCTGATGTTATTACAGTACATGGATTCTCTGAATTCTCAGTTTTCAATTTTTTTAAATAAAGTCTTTAGTACCTTTCATTGTGGCGATATAATGCAAAAGTCACATCTCTGAAACAAAAGGGGCTAGAACTTTACTTTTTAAAAGAAAGCTGGGAATTCAAGGAACCTCTTCTTACACATATGTTATAGTGTTATATCTCTATGATGATATTCAATTGCCAATTAGAAAAAAACAACAGAAAAGAATTTGATGCTGGCAAGGGGGATTTTTGCTGCCAGGGGACCAGGGCAGGGAAACTGTGGGGAAATCTGCCCTGTGGAAGCCCCAGTGCCCCTATACTGTTTTGGCAGCTGCAGCAGCAACAGCGAAACTACCCATGCCTGTTCCTATATGGGGGGAAAAAACCCAGTCTTGTAATTCTCATTGAGTCACAGTGAGAACGGCAGACTAAAAACAAAATATATAAGAGTAGACAATACTGGCTTTGATAGGCCTGTGGTCTGACTCTGTATAAGGCAGGTTCATATGTTCATGGCTTGCTGGGATGTTTAGTTAGCCTAGAGTATTTTAAGCAAGAGAGTATTTTATCCTGGCAAAAAATGTGCTGGGTACACTGGTAATGAGAGAAACCAACCTTTCATTGCTATGAACCACTGATACAGTCCCTGTGGGATCCAAACAGAATCCAGCATCTAAAGCACATCATCCTACACAACTATTTTAAAATCAGAACATCGTGCTGAGTCCAGTGGCACCTGTAAGACCAACACAGTTTAATTCTGGGTATACACTTTTGTGCGCTTGCGCACTTCTTCAGAGCATGCACACAAAAACTTATACCCAGGGTTAAACTTTGTTGGTCTTAAAGGTGCCACTGGACTCAAACCTTGTTCTGTTGCTTGAGACCAACACAGCTACCTCCCTGAATCTATTTTAAAATCACTCAGCCTATAATTTTTCTCTGTCTATAGAAGTTCAATACATGCAACAAGGGATTTCCACTCCAGTCTTAACCTGTCTGGCTGAGATCAAAGTTAAAAAACAAAACAATTTTCAGCTGTAAGGCAGCAACCTGAAAAACACCACTGCATATATACTATTTGCATGTCTGTGCATAAATCAATATGTCAGATCACTCTGTGAGGGCTATTTCACATAATAAAAGTTTACACACATATTTAAGATGCATAATTTTTCTTCACATACAGGTGCTGCACGCACTCATGGACTGCATACAAGATGTATTATTATTGCCTAAAACTACGATGGGTATATAATGCAATTATACACATCAAGTAACTGGGGTTGGCAGCAGTTTCATGTCAAATGTGCATTTGCTGGGAAACCTGGATTTCCTGCCACTTTGTGCTATCATATATCGAAGAACTACTGTGACCCCACCATGCAGATCAAAAGTCTGTACAATGGGGAAATCCAGGGATAGGGTAGATATTTAAAAAAAATGGGACTAAACAAAATACAATTTTAAACCAGCAAGATTTCATAAGACCAACTCAGAAGATCTTGGACACTAGTTTGGGTTGTCTAGGTAATTCTAACCCTGACCTGGTGTCAGAATCTGACAATAGTATGCCTGTCCTTCTCATAGTATATCTGTCTTTCTGCAACTTCTTTGTATCTAATGGTGGTTTACTGCTTGCCTTGAAGTATATTATCTGTTCTGCTTAATGTTACCCTTCTCTGGTCGGGAGGATGGCGTGTCACATTCCTAGACGTCACATAAACAACTGGGGTTATCACATCCACCCGCTTCCCCCCTGGCCTTTGAGGCTCGGAGAATGTTATCGGGTTGTTACAACCTTGGGAATTGTTTAATTGTTTCTAGCCAAATGTTTAGCCTATCATTCACACGGGAGGGACACCCAGGGCAGGAAGGGAATTTTTATTACTTTCTCACCTTCCCTGTGAGAACGGTCACCCTGTTTTCCCGCTTTTATGTAATGAATCTGATTGGTTCTTTACCTGTACCCTGGTATGGCTGAAGGTATATTAACCACTGTTGCCTACTGTCATGTATCTCTAACGAACATCGAGAACCTGAACCATTATTGGAATAAAAGAACTTTGCTTTTATCAAAGGTCTGGTCTGATAGTGTCTGCTCAGAAGCCTCACACCTGGATGGCCTGAACTTGTCAGATCTTGGAAGCTAAGTAGGACTGGCTCTAGTTAGTATTTGGATGGGAAACCACCAAAGAACTCCAGGGTCACAACACAGAGGTAAATAATGGCAAACCACCTCTGAATGTCTCTTGCCTTGAAAACCCTACAGGGTCACCATAAGTCGGCTGCAGCTTGATGGCACTTCCCACCATCACCTGGCAGTCCCAAACAGTATCATTCAGGCAACCCAAAATGGTGGCGATCTTGGCATCTGCAAACTTTTTTGCATTTTATTTCATCTTCTTTTGAGGTCAGTCATTGGGAATAGGAGATGGGAGCCAGAGAGAGAGGAAAGCCTAAGGGAGAGGGGAATACTGTAATCATCAGCAGTAGGGAGAGGAAGTTCAGCAATACTGTGAGGAAACAAAGAGCCCAAAGCAAATGGGGCGGAAAGCAGGGAGGTGACGGCAAAAGTGGGACTTATCGTCCTGCTAGAAAGTCACTCACAACACATTTCAAAACTGGCTTGGCATTGTTTGGAGATTGTTTCAGAATGGTATGTTCTGTACTAGATGGGATTCTGTATCCAAGCCCAGGTGCCTCACTCTTTTATAGTTACAGATGTCAAGTACTCACTTGTGGCATTCAACATCGGCAGTGCTGTATCTTGATGTTTACCACACTTTAAAAGTCAGTTTCGCCTTGTGTGCTTTTATTAATTAGAGTTCCACACTACGGTGTTTCATCTGGATCAGCTCAAAAGCGCTTGTGCTAGCAATAGATGGAGCAAATCTGTATTTGCAAGAACTGTACACAGAAAATGGAGTGGGAGGGCTCTTGCAGGCAGAATATTTACACGTGTTTGCTGGCACTGCCACAAGAAATCCCTGAATGAGGACACTTAGCATTCAGTTATTTTGTACTGTGCAAGTGAAACAACAGCTACTTTCAAAATATTCAGAGGCACTTTTTGTAGAAACTGAGTGATCTTTAAGAACAATCTGAAATTCAAAATTTAATGTGTTTTACTGTGTTTTATTTGATCTATGCAAAACATCCAAAAATTGCCATTTAAATATTACTTTTAGAACTGTCAGCATAGTAAGAGTGATTTTGTGAAATCTTATATCAAAAAACAAAAAAACACACACGCCAGACTGTCCTGAAGCATTTTTCTCATCAAAGCTTTATTTTGACAAAATTGAAGCCATCCTTACTAATTAGCTTCAGTTGTGTTATTTTTGTTCAAATATATATAATATATATTGTTTATATAAACAGTGAAAAGGTTTGTTACAACTTCTTAAAGTCTTCTGTGAATAAATGAATATGAAACGTTCTATTTCATGTTCTTACACTGGTCAGTTTTGGCACAAATGTACTACAATAAATATAGGTCTTCCCCATCAGTACACTGAACAACAAAAAAGATCTCTCTCAGCAGAACTCTCATCAGCAATGTGGCTCAGGCTCAATTCCCACAGTCTTTTCACAAGATGATTTTACTTGGTAAGTCTCAGATGGGGGATCATGCCTAACATAGTGATTGCATGTGGTGATAGTGGTCTATTTATCTACACATCCAGCCTCAGGCACTGCCTTTGATGTGGTAAATAACCAATGACACCAGGTCGGGTGTATTTTATAAAAAAACATTCACCATGTGAAACTGAAAGTAACTCTATTGCGTGATAAATTGGCATCATCAAAAGCGAGCATGGGAGTTGGGTCTCTGTCTGAAAACAGATTCACTCTTAATAACACTGCATAATTATGCATTCCATTTTCTCCTATACATTCTCTGGTTGCAAGTCCATTCCTTCATTTAAAGTAGTTGTCTCTCCCTGTCCTAATCCAGCATTTTCAACTCCATTGGTTTTCTATTTTTAACCAGCCTAGTAAAATTAAAATAATTTATCCACATAAATTATTCATCCAAACGCATTATTTATCCCCACCTAGAAGTATCACAGAAATTACTGTGTCTGTGACATATGACTATGAATAGATTTATGTATTATAGAGTGGATAATAATAATGCTCAAGGTAATAATATAGTGATATCCCCAGGAAAAAAACTCTCTTTGGAGACATTTACTTGGTTTACATGGTCATTTTAAACATAAAAATTACCATGAGGTTATCCTTTCCCTGAAATTTTCATGTGATGAAGATTCGTTTATGGGTCATTTATTAATGTTTTCTCATACCCTTCAGCAGTTCTCTAGGATATCGTTATTGCCACCAAAATCCTCTCAAAAGGATTCATTGGGCCAAAATTGCTGGGAGAAAGTCCTCATCTGACTTCTCCACATAAAAAAATGATCGTGCAAATTGTGGCCTCAGTGGCACAAGCAAAGAAAGAAAATCTTAAATCTGTAAATATTTAGTTCTCTCTTTTTCTTCCTGAATAATGGTAATGGAAAGACACAAAAATTCCTGCCTCAGTGTCAGCACAGTATGACAAGCAACACATAAATATTGTTTACATATCCAACAGGCATTAGTATATACATTAATACAGTACCTCGGAAATGTATTTCAAAGTCTTGAAATGGAATTATTCCCAATTGCTTTCATTAAGACCCATTATGCATGCACATTTTACTGCAGATTTTCAGAGCAGTAAACCTTTAATAATTCTCTGCTGTGTTATCGGCCACTGTGAAAAATGGGAAAGAGTCACACAATCTCATCATGTGGGGGAACATGTTGAGTATACAGAATGCATGGTAGAACCCACTGACACTGCAAGCTGTGATCATTGGCTGTGTGTGTGTGTGTGTGCACGCATGCGCGTGCAAAGTCAGGTGCAACTCCACCATGCTTTGCACAGGGCCACAATTTGTATGGAGGAGTCCTCTGGCAGAAGCTCTGGAGAGCTTTTTTCAGTGAGGCCCTAAAGGGAGTTGCTCCAGTCCAAGCCCACTGAAATTAGTGGGTTTAGACTAGAGTAAATCTCCTTTGGATTGATCAAAGTGGGCAGCCGTGTTGGCCTGAAGCAATAGAGTCCAGTTAGAGTCCAGTGGCATCTTTAAGACCAACAAAGTTTTATTCAAGGTGTGAGTTTTCGTGTGCATGCACACTTCATCAGACAATGAAAAAATGAATTCTTTTTTCATTGCCACTGGACTCTAACTTTGTTCTCCTTTGGATTGCACTTAAAGTCTTGTGCCACTAAAATGGATCAATTCCAAGCAATTCTTAAATTTGGCAGTTTGCAGATGATCCATGTGGCTCAGCCACCATTTTTACGTTAGTCTTCCGGAGACTGTCAAAATGGTTGCACACCCCCTCCCCAATTTTGTTCACTAAAACATAAAAAGGGAAAAATGTTTTCAAAGCTTTAGGCTTCTCATCCCAGTGTACTTCTCCCTTTACATCTCATGTCAATTTCATTCCACACTGATGATCCCCCCTCCTTTATTTTGTTTGCATGCAACACTTAAATCCATTTTTTTGCACTGGGGACACTGCTATTTGCCTCCTCTTAACTCCCCCTTTCAAGTCAATACCAGCAGGGAACTAAACCTAATGCATTTAATTTTTTTTAAATTCAGCGATATGAGACTAGCAATAAATTCAGCAATATGAGACTTATGCTGCTTGTCCTCAAAATTAAAAATTTTAAAATGAGGGGGAAATGGAGCTTGTACATTGATGAAGGCAGGGAGGATGGTGGAAAGGGCAGAGTGGGCAGAACAACCTTGATGTGGGTGGGGGACTGACCTTTGAGGGGCAGCAAAAAGATAGGGGGAAATCCAAGGGAATCTGTACGCTTTTGAATGATCTTTGACTCTGAAGCAAAACAAGGGGAAAATCAGCACAAAAGCACTCTCAGAAAACCTGGGGAAACAGTGACCAGAAAGTGAACTGAGCACTGAAGGGAGGAAAATCAATGCAGAACTACAAAGAAAACCCAACGGGCATGCACAGTGAAAGTGAGGCAAAACACCCGTGCATAATAGGCCTTAATGGCAACAAACTTATGGTTAATATTGAGCTCCATAATACTACTAGTCTGTTGTTATAAAACATTATAAAAATACTCCAAGAGAAAACAACTAAAATGTTTAGAAAACATCTCTTTTAAAAAGAGATGGCCTCAGCAATCATACCTTTCTGAAGAATCTAGTGGGCATACTGATGCCAATAAATCAAACATGATTTTCTTGTTTGATGAGGGCTGTACTGAAAGACCTAATTGATCTTTTAATTGTGATTGTACATCATCTAGAAAAAAGTAAGCACTTTTAGCACCCACTGATATTTGTTGAGAAATTAAGCACATCCTTAATTATGACTGAGTTGTAATCTTTTTCCAGGGGTTTAGACTTTTTTTGACTACACATAAAGAATGCTATATAAAGAGGACAATATTTGCAACAATATCACGGCTTATTCTGAGATTTAATGGCCATGATCCAATCCATTTTCCAAACTCCTCAGAGGCATTTCTAAGGGAATAACTGCAAGATGGTTGAATCAGTCATAAGGATGTTGTTACTGTGCAAAGATCTGAAGACATTCCTGGGCTATTAAACAACAATATATGTACAAATTAGGGTGAAGGACAGACACCAATACAAGACAGACAGATTCCACTGACACCAGGAGAAATACAAGAAAATACTGGAATATGTTGTTTAATAAAGAACAAGCCTGTTTCATTTACCCATGAAGAAAGGGGTCCTGCTGTGTGGAAAACATCCTCCAAGGGCATTAATTATTCTCTGTTCTTCTGCAAATGCCATCCCTAGCAGCAACCAGGGCACAGTTTTTGGCCCCTTAGTATGGCAGGAACTATACCCCAGCACTAAAACAAGTACAGCTGTTAGAGTTGCTGCCCTTGGAGTGCAGACAAGCTCCTAGGTGGAGCAGTGCAATGCAAATGTTGTCATGGACTTGGAAGGGGAAAACCTAAGACCCTGTAGCCCACTATTCAAAGGCCTTTGGTAACTACTCTGTTTCCCATTAACTCTGGTCCACCCTAGCATCAGTATTATGATGTAGCAAGAAGGTGAACTGTGTGTGTGTGCGGGGCAAAATTATAAAACAACAGGTGAGGAAAAACAGCTGTCCTGCTTCCTTGCATCAGACGTTGCTTTAGCCATCGTACTACAGTTTGTGAAAGACTGGGTTGCATGCCAACTACAGGTGAATTACTCTAAATCTTCTGTGTTGGAGTCAAAACTCATTTAGCGTATACAAGCTGAGAAACCGATTACTTTATCAGAAAACCCACTTCAGTGTACTAAATGTTTAATGTATTTTAAACAGTTTGCTTTTGTGCTCAGTTATTTGTAACATAGTCACTGGATTCTAACACCACTTGGTTATACAGGACAAGAAATTTGCTCTCTTGAAATGGAACCTGAGATTAATACAGTGACATCGTATGTCTTCCAGGCCTCTGATAGCCACTGCAGTAAACAGAAAAGCAGCTATTAGGCAAATTAAGATACAGAATATTGATCCCACAGATTACCTCTGATACAGTGTTCAAAATGATCATGTCAAGGGTACAACTCTCCGTACTGCTTAGAACATATTGATACCTAAATCAAATGCAGGTATTTTTCTTTCCTTTGCGGTTATACTCAGTTATGGCTAAATCAAATAACAAAAACTATGAATCACAACCTCGGAAGAAGACGGGCTGGTTTCATATTCTTTTAGGTTGCAACCGTCAAAGGCTTTTCACTACAGGTACTAATGATCTTCTTGAACTCTGAAAACCAACGATCCTGCTCAAACAAATTAGTTATTAATTCTTCACTACCACATTTGGTTTCAGCTTTTGAAATTGTACTGCTGTGTTAATAGGAAGCAGATGGACATGTACTGCAACTAGAATATGCTGGCACTCTCCGAAAATGACAAATGACCTGTGCCATCAGGAGGTCCTCCAGCAGGGCCAGAACTCTAGTAGCCTGCTGTTGCCCCCCCCCCCCAGCACCTTTTAGAATCCATTTGTTCTTGCCAAAAAACGGAGGCTGGATTTTGTAGACTTGTAGTGTTATCTACTGAGAAGAGTATCTGAACACATATTACAGCAATGACTGAATTAGACAGGAGGGTGTATTTCATAAATTGCACAAAGCACATGCACCCTGGATTCTTCAAATGTAGATCTAAAGCTTAAATTAGCTACTTAGTATACAGAGGTTTTCTAAATCAACACGTTGCTTTTTCTTCCATGAAGCACAGTAAGGATTTCAGAAATTATATCCTTCACAAGTGGATTTAAATGAAATGTAGGGAAGAAGGTTGTTGGCCATTATAAGAAGAAATTAATGAAGCGGCAGTGGCTGCAGTTTTGTCCTCCCTATTAAATTGTCAGTTGTGGCTTAACCACTGACATTGCCGAAGCTTAAATATGAAACATGCTCATGCAAGATAAATTAGTTCTGACACCCTACATTGGGGGAAATACTCCTAAATCTATATTGCTGCAAATGAAAAATATTAACCTATGAAACAGGCCATCTTTCCCATGTCTAGCACTTGTCTCTAGGGATTCATGAGACAGGCCTTAGGGACAGAAAATTGTAACCAGTCTGAAATTTGGATTTATTGATACCACAACTCTCAGGCTATCTCAGGGGTCTCCAATCTTTTTGAGCCTGTGGGCACTTTTGGAATTCTGACATGGGGGGGGGGGGGGGGAGTGCAACCACAACATGCCTGCCACAGGAGACAGAGCTAGCCACAAAATGTCAAGGAGTGGGGTTATGCATAACTCTAATAGTATCACTTCAACATTTCAGGCAGAAGCTCTGCTCAACAGGATGCCTTTTAAACGAATGTATTCTTTAAAAATATTTCCTTGCAGGCACACACAGCTTACCCTAAATCACACAGTGAAGATCTTTGTGCTGTGGTGGCAGCAGCTGCCCAAAGCAATTTTTTAAAAAATCTGTGCAGCCAATCAGATCTCCAATGGCCAAAAAGAAGCCCTCCCAGTCAAAAGCCTCCCTTGTCCATGGCCACTTTCTCAAAACACTTGCTGGGCACTAGGAAAGGTATGGGCAGGTACCATGTACCCATGAGTCCCCTGGACTATCTGAATGGATAAGAACCAGTTGGTGCATTGATGCCAAGAGCCCTGCTGAAAGGACAGCTCCTCTAGCCCATCATGAAGTGAAGTGAAGATGCTATCCCACAAAAGTGTCAACTACCCTCTCGCTCTTTTGGCCAGGCAGGAAGAATTAGCCACAGAGAATCTGACTGACAGTGGACTTCTGTATTGTTCAGACTAGGACAGGAGAAACCCATTTTAAAATGTTCATTTAACCATGATGTTCTCTGGGACCGATTTCACACTAGCCTTGGTCCCAGGCTCGCTCCTTCTTTCCCTCCACTGCTTCTGGTCAATTTCACACCATTTGTCCCACGCAGCCACCTTTTGACCTGCAGCTTCCCCCATTTGGTCCGGCTCAGCTCAATTCTTGATTTCCCAGAAGTTTCCTGTTGCCTCGCAGAGAAAAAGTGGGAGGGGGAAGGGGAGGGATTAAGAGGGCAAAGGCAGGAAAGTGGGAGGAGGGAGCTGCAGGAAACCTCGTCAAGGAAATCAAACTCTGGGAGTAGATTGAAAACAGCCAGGTGCCAAGAGCTCTAATGTGAAATCAATTTAAACGGTCTCGGGCAAACTGCCCCACCAGTAAACAGAGGTAAGTAGCATGTGCGAAATCGGTCTGGGTAATTTTGGGCCAGCCACTATCTCTTAATCTAACCTACCTAACAGGATATTTGCGAGGATACAACAGAGGAGGGAAGAATGGCGTACACTGCCCTGAGCTCCTTGGGGGAAGGCAGGGGTCATGAAGCTCCCTATTTATGCAAGTGTGTGAGATGAATCCAAACCATAAGGTTGAAAGGGATTAATAAAGCCATCTAGTCCAATCTTTTCTCCTCCCTGCCTCCCAGATCAAGCTGTACAGTCTAGTTTTACAGTGTCATAGAGCATGCTATAATTTCATAGCCATGCATTATATACAGTTGTTGCATTTCTGTTCTCAAGAAAGTACATAATAAAAATGTTCTCTCGGAGTCTGTTGGAGAAAGTATATGCATCTTTTAAGTTACACCACTCTTCCATCAAGCTAGATGGGAAAATGGCTGACTTAATGATTCTATGTAGTTGAGAACTGTGGTCTCATTGAAAATGTGTGTACGTAGGTAATCTTATCTTCTGAGAAAGAGCTACCATTACATTTTACTTGATGAATAATCACATGCAAATCAATCTCTATCCCAAACTGAAGGCAGCAGTTCCAAAAATTGTAACTCTACAATTTTACAGTACAGAATAAGGATCCAGTCTTCCACAAGCATCCTTATACCATGCAAGAAGCACTGTACAGTGCTGTACAGAAGACGTCTACAATTAGGGAGATTCAGTGTAGAAACATCAAATATTTGCCTAAACCACCTCTTGTCCACTGAATCAGACTCCCATCTGATGGCAGACATTGCATGATCTTCTAACTGCTGATACTGTCAAAGGGACTAAGGTTTTATTTGTAACAAAACACTGCTGCATTATACAAGGCTGCTTACCTCTTACTGAATTCAGTCACATTTAAACTGCCTAACTGAATGCACAATTGCACCCCGATCCAGGCTTTTTCATACATTACGTTTTAAAGTGTACACCTGAGGTTTTTAAGGTACACTTTTTAACTGTAAAGTGTAAATGTGACAAACACGTATTTGCAGGGGTCCGTTGGGGCCGGAGCGAGGTGGAGCGAAGCTCTGCCAGCTCAGGACTGGCCAGTAGGGCAGCCACGGGCTGAATCAGATTCTCTAATCTGATTCAGCTCGCTGCTGAATTGCCGCCGAAATTCGGCAACAACTGTAAAAGCCACTGGAGGGGAGGGGGTTTGAGGGAGAGGCTCCAAACTTGCAGAGTAGCTGCTGGGGCCTCTCCTCGAAATACCTACTAAGTTTCAAGAAGATTGGACCACGGGGTCCAATTCTATGGGCCCCCAAACAGATTGTCCCATCCCCTCCATTGTTCTCTATGGAGGGGAAAAATGTTAATGGGGGAATGAGCTCCTGCACCTCTTTTTCTACGAAAGGACCCCTGCGTATTTGCAAATGTGTGCACTGTACGATAGTAATGCTGTGACTGGCTGTGGCTTCCACACTTGGTGCTTTATTCTAATAGCTCCTCAGAAATACTTTTAAATGATTACTTTGTGTAACCATTTTTTAGCTGCTAGAGCAGATCAGCTTTGGTCTTGTCAATTCTAAGCCATTTTTTGATTGATAGATTGATCACAATGTTCCCACTCTGTAGGTCTGCATGCTTACAACACATGCTGCTTGTTTACAATGGGCTGAATCCATGGAGCTGAATCCAAAGGGGCCCTTCTACTCATAGGAAAGGGCACCTTTGGATCCTAATCATGTGGTCAGATCCAGTTCAATTCTATTAGAATTTGGAATGCTTTAATAACGCAACCAAGCATTACTGCAGCTTGTGAAGAATACAACTGCTTTTTTTAGTGTGAACCTATAAACAAAGCAAACAGAAATACAATTAAATAAGAACCTCTAAATGGATCACATAAGATGATCTAGCATGCACTGCAGCGTAGCATCAATTTAACAGGAGCCGGCAATGGAAAGTAATGATACTAGGCATGCTTATGATGTCTGGAAAGGGTCAATGTCTGATGTGTTGAGACAGTACAGGCAGAATATTCTATAATTTCCTCTTTCAAGAACCATCAGTTGTTGATCTCTGAATTCTACAGTGCTCACTCCTCGGAACTGGAGACCTCTGAAGCTTTCTTGTGGGATCACAAATTTACCCAAGGTCAAGCTGGATTTTAGGCATCTTAAATATCCACTAGTTAATTCTAATATATTTCTTCAGAGCCCTTAAGAGTTCAGCAGTAATGTTTTGGTTTATTGTGACCTAGGGATTTTCTTTCTAGTCCAAATGGAACATGAAACTCTGATGAAAGAGGTCTAAATTGTTGTAGGGCACATTGTTGTCTTAATGTACGGTGAAAATATACATGCATATCAGCAAACATCAAAGATGAAAATATATCCCCTAAACTATAGTTGACCATGTTTGATCCACAGTAGGAACCATTTGGTCTTTGAGGTAAAAATGTATTTTTGTTCTAATATGGCACATGTTTCATCTACACAATTACATCACAAAACAAAAAGTGGCATTGACATGATATTGTACCACACCTTACTTATAACAGTTCAGTCTTGTGCAAAGTAAAATGCTGTACAAAATGTTTCACTGTGTTAACGATGACATTGTCTCAATATACAATCGATAATAAACTCCAAGCACACCAAATAGGCATGATCAGGTTTTTTTATAAATCCTTGATTAAATATACTTATCTACCAATGACACTTTATATGTAGAGACCGGTAAAAATATATAGATATGTATTCAGGCTTAAGTTTTGTAAGATTTAGGAGTTGAATTTCAACCTGTTGCTAGGATCCCAAAAGCTGAGTGATGCCATGTCCCTTCCTCTAGAGGAGGCAAATTCTAAAGCATTCTTACTAGTGGACCCAACTGAAGGATGATCTTCTGAGGCCCATATTGTGTTCAGGACCAAAACAGTTCTTAAAACCCAGACTTTGTGTGAAAATATTAAAAAATCAGATGCCTTGTAAACCCCAATAGCAAAAAATGGAGCATAGCTCTATTTCTAAGGTTCCTTTTTCTGCCAATTCAAATCATATCCTAATATCAGCAATAACCCACAGCATTATCTGTCAAATACAGTCTTATGGACAGGAAATAACACACCAGTTACAACAATGTCTACAGGATCCTATATTCCCTTCTTAAATGAGAACCGTAGAAAGAAAATGATATAGTCCGTATGAAAGCTATAATATGGCTTTGTATAAAAAAATGAAATTTACTTAGGTTTGATTTTTTTTGTCTGAGTGTTTTTGTCATTTTACAGTGCATTCAACTGGCATATTTTAATGGCCACTATCTCTGTTTTCCTGTACTATATCCCTATCATTAATTACAAATGCAGAAAGGAGGAGGAGACTATTTACACACAGGTTGGCACTTACAGAATATATTATTGATATTTTCTCTTTTTCATTTTTTCCACCCTGTTTTCCAGCCCAGGGCACCCATGTTCCAGGCTGACTGGCAAAACCTGCTGCCTCATTACATTATGCTACATTAACATGAAAAATAGGATTCCAGCTGGTACATTCTCTCCCAATAGTTCGCTTGTTGCTGAAAGGCAATACCTTCCACCCCAATTCATGTTCCATGCTCAGACATTGTTAGTCAAGTGAAAGCAAAGGCTGCATGTTTTCTTCCTCATTTTTATCCATGCGCTTTAACACTCCAGGATCCACAACTGACTGAGACCTGAAAAAGCAAAACTGCATGAGATGGATCATATTAACACAAAAGAAAGTAGGTTTGCAATTTTTTTTTAAAAAAAGTTGCCCGTAGCCAAAATATATTCTTTGAGAAAATGATAGGTAAGTCACTATGGAAAAAACTAACCGCACACAAAAGTTGTTAGAATCATTTACTTATAAGAAATTATTCACATGGCTAAGGCAAATTTCTTATTCCAAGACAGTCTCATGAGATAAATCCAACAGATATATTAGACAGCTCCCAGCCAAACTTGTTAGATCATTCACAGATCACCTGTTCTCTATGGAACTGAGCTTCAGTCACCAAAAAGATCAACCTTAAATTGTTTACATACTCATCTGCTCCAGGATGAAACACAAATCAGTTAAGGGCCTCATAGGTGTAGAGTACGGGGGGGCTCATGGGTTTGAGCCACCCCCGAAATTTCCTTCCGAGGCCGGCGGCCGCTGCTGGAGAGGAAGAGGGAAGGGGTGGGGGGGGAGAGAGGCATCGGCAGCAGTGGCTGGCGGGCCTCGGAAGGGCCCGGGGAGGCGGGGGAGTTTCCGGTGGGGGGGAGAACATTGCTCCAGTGAGCACGTGCGCACTAAGGAACTCCCCCCCCCCCCGGATTTCCAAAACTCTACACCCCTGAAGGGCCTCCAGTGCTACCATGGGTCAATCACTTTCTCTCAGCTCACTTCAACCTTTAATGTATCCATTTTGGAGGCAGAAAAAAATTTGGAGACTGAAATTCACTTGGACATGAAGTGAATTAACCCTAAATACATTAATATGGTATGATATCAGCTCAAATGATTTCATTCACAATTAAATTGCAAAGAATATTGGCATCAATAATAATATGCTAACTTTACTTAACACTGACAAATCGTGGAGGTCAAAGGGCACAGTTTGTATGGGAAACCACAGAAACAACAGAGGGAACTTTGGGGTTTATTTCATGACTATTCATGATTTAAGGGTTTTTCCTACCTTCTAGGGATGTGATTGGGGTTTAGGTCAAAGCTGTTCTACAGGATTAGGTTGTAGGTTTTGTGTGTGTGTATGCTGCTACTACAGCAGGACTTGGAGAATTGATGGAGAGTTAACTGTTTTGGCAGGACTGGCTGTGTTTTTATCCTGCGTATTGTTTTTATCTTGTTGATCATATTGATTTTATGTCCATTGGTCAATTGTGTTGGTCTGAAGCAGTACAACAAATGTAGATCCCAAGGGCACCCTTAAGACCAACAAAGGTTTATTCAAGGTGCCATTGGATTCTAAATTTGTTGTGTTGATTTTATGTGTTTGCAGTCTGTTTTTGCTTTCTTAGTCGCTTTGAACCTAAGAGACATAAGGGGGGAATCTAAACATAAATAAATACAAAAATAAAATAAAATTCATGGGGTACTGCTATGGCCCTATGAAGACAAACGTGTATGAAGAAAAACAGCAATCTTATTAGGTTAAACAAACCCACCTGAATCAATCAGGTGAAAAACCTCATCTGAATTCTTAGGAAACGATCCTTTGTTTGCTAGAAGACTCTTCATTTGTCAGGACCAGCAATTAGCTGAAATTGTCCATGTTACTCAGAGGAAAGGGGCGCCAATTTCATATGACTCTGAACTATGAGCCGTAAGCTGCTGGCTGTGGAATATTTTCAACAACCCAACTGGCTAACAATATTCTGATACTGGCATGACATACCTCCTGGAGGTACTGTTGGTCTTTTGAAACACAGCCTTAACGGGCGGCCCAAATAGTGTTCCCCAGCGGCATGAAGCAGAACAGTTTTCAGCTGAGACAATATATTTGCTAGCTCTTCCAGTTAACTTTACTGCTAGCCAAGGGAGTAGCCAAAAGCTTCATTCACTTGAACACTGAAACAAGTTGTTTGTAGACATTCTATGAATTGTAATTTAATAATGCAAAACAGAAAGATTGAAAATCTAGTGGGGGGAGGTGTTTACATGTATAGCTTAGGAACAGAGAAAGGGGAAACGATATGATTGACTGACAGACTAAGCAAACTGAATTTAATGGAGTAACAACTGATTTCTGACAGCAAAGTTTCCCTGATAACATCTGCCTGGGTTGGGCATGAAGAATTTCCTCCAGCAGAGCTTAAGTCAATACATGCAGAGCAAGCCTCAAAACGAAGGCATCTATATTCCATTAACATTTTTAATCTTTCCTTTTGTGATGTAGAAGAAAATTACCATGGGAAATAGAATGCTGTTATTTTCACTGCTGAAGGCCCATTTTCATATGCTGTTTTAATATGTTGTAACTGATGTCCTAGAATTTGGCACATTCAGATCTCAGCATAGAACCTTCATAGTTCCATCCATTAACATCAGTCTCACAGGACTTGTTCTTGAGAGATGCTTAATCAGCTTACTCTTTACAACATCTAAAGATGGGGACTCTGCAGTCTTTTTGATTCCAATGTTCTCTGATCCCGATATGAATCCAGTATCACACTGTCTGGCCAAAGTCTATTTAGTCATTCCCTCCTTTAAGGTTTTTATGTCGGTACCTGCCTGATCTAGAGGGTTTTTTCCCCAGTGGCTACCCCTGTTCTATGGAATAGCCAAATCAACCCTGGTGATCAGTGAGATGATAGATGTCACAGCCAGATTGCCCTCACACCCCTGTGAAACAGCTGTCCTGAAGCTGTTGGGAAGGCTATTGCTGAGATGCAACAGACTGTGTTAGGAGGAGCTATTTGAGAGGGCTTTCGAAACTGACAACTATTTATTTTTTTATTATAGCCAAACCTTTTATTAGTTCTTATAGATTTTTAATTGTATATTTTATAAATTATTATTGTAAGCCATTTTGAGTTTGGTTCTGGTGTGTTATAATGCTTTTAATTAATTAACTAATTACATAGTATAGATGACAAAGATGTCACTGTAGAAGTGTCTAAAGTATGACAAATGGGGGGGGCATGCCTACCCTGTTTGGCTGACTTGTCATTTCCAATCCCACTTTTTATTCTTCCAACTATAACATCTGAATGAGGAATCTGCTTGACTCCCATGGCTATCCCCACTTCTGGAATCCACACCTCTCTCCAGGAACAATATGAATGTTCCCTCTTCTGACATTTCACTGGAAGTGAAAAAAGCAGGTGCAGACAAAGGATTTTTCTATATTCCTATTCTATGAGTCCCAGTTTGATAATGGGGCTGTTCCAACCATCTTCCAAGGAATCTTGGCCTAAAAAGACTTTTGACCAATCTAAATGGCTCTTCCTCCAATGGAAGAACCACAAGCTGGAGAAAGGCTTCAGATTTTGCTCAGTGAGGTGGTAGGATACAGGAAGGATTATAGGTCATGTCACCTCTCTAAACATAGATTATTGATGACTAGAATTAAAATTAATGACTAGAATGTCTGAATTACATTGGAGTCTTGCCATGAGCCCAGCCATCAACAGCTGCCATTCAGTCTAGGAGATCCTCCATATATGCCTTCTGCTTTAGGGTTGTAAGTAACTTACCTCTTCATGGATTTGGGAGACAGATCCTTTTCTACTTCTTTTGCCGAAGTATTGTAGGAATCCACACTATATTCACTGTCATCATCATATTCATGATCTAGCAGCGTTCTCGCCCATGTTCCCATGTCATAGGGGGGCAGCATCCCTCCAAATTCGGAAGGCAGAATCTCAGGATGGATCAGTTGGTGTAGACTGTTGAGATTATTCCCGTGGAGAAATATCTGATAAAAGAAGATGACAAAACACTGATAACCCCTTGCCCACAGCAAGACTAGCAGGTTGTGCAGCAGTAAATGTTTTTTAAAAAAACTGAAGCCCAGGCACATGACACCAATGTAGAGTCAACATCTTTTCCACAAAAGGTGTTCCATCTGTCACACTCTATTAAATAAGCAGCTTGAAGCCCACAGGAAATCCCTTTTGGTCAGTTGGTGGTGCATGAGAAGACAAGCAAAATGCAATCAGATTAAAAGGACAGGCTCTGCCATAGTATAAAATTATTACAGGCTATGGGTTAGATCCAGTGATCTGTCAGCACTTCAGTGGATCTTCCTCTTTCCCCTGCACCCCCTGTGACCTCTGAAAAGCTAATTCTGGTGATTAAGGAATGCTTGTGAACAAAACGCCATGGCACAGAGGAGGCTGCAGTGAGTAAGAGGAATCGTGTTGAGGTGAAATAATCCTGTGCCTTTTGTACAAGAGGAGAGCTTGTTCTGCTCAACTTAATTCATTAGCATAAGGGGGGTGCACTTTGCCAGACTGCCCCTTCTATTGCAGCCTGACCCCCCAGCAGTGTTCCCTCTAAGCTGAGTTAGTGTAAGCTAGCTCAATGTTTTTTTAGCCTCTGGCTCGCACATGTTTGTCCTGGCTCAGGAAGGATGGCTCCAGAGCAAACGAATTTATGCAACAGCTAAATCGCCTGCTCACCCCTTTTTGAGGCCAGTAGCTCACAAAGTAGAGTTATTGCTCAAAAGACTCCACAGCTTAGCAGGAGCACTGCCCCCCAGCACTGTCTTTTAACTGGTCACAGTGAGATGGTGGGGGAAGGTAGGGAACATATGCCCATGTGAACACCTTTGGTTTTCAGTTTGGAGCCTCCATTTCCATATGTGGAATTCAAAAAACTATGCAACAACTTGCACATGCCTAAGGAGTTCTCACTTTGTGTTTCTCACACTGCAGCTTACTCTCTTTTTAAAACAGACAGGACCTTCAAAAGGAGATGGCTGGATGGACTGAGAGGAAGGGCCTGCTATGTAAATCAGATTTTTAGAAAATCCCTATGACAAGAGTAATTCTATGGATCCTTGCCTGGGTGTGTGTATAAAGTCCCTGTATATACATTGTGCAAAACAGCTAGACAAAAGGTGAAAATTTGTGGTAGTTTTAGGACCAGATCAAGTTCCTAGATTATTAGAAGTCATACCAATTTGACAGAATTTTAAAATCTGGAAGTCTTCCAGTGTCGCTTTTACCGAAATAAATTTTATGCATCCTGGAATATTTTTGGTAGATCCTTAAGACACAAATAAATCCAGCAAGATGGTTTTTCATTTAATAAAAAGAATTTTAAAAAAAAATCAAACTGAAGTCTCCCCAAGCTTATTTCCCAGATGAAACAGGAAAAAAATCAAACATGAAACTGAGGGACACTACATTGTTTTTGAAGAGAAACAGAAAAATAAAAATAGAATGCCTTCGAGAACACAGCTTCTCTGAAGTTTCAGAACTCTAAAACAAAGCACTCTGCTGAGTGAGATCTGTGCTACACACTACAGACGTTACATATCCTTCCTTCATCAAATTCCAGTCGTTTTAACCACAGCAATGCATGGTAATTCAAGTGCATCTCACAGTTGCATCTGGATAGAGGCAATAGTGCTGATGTAGCAAACCAATACATGGCTTAAGCACATGTAGCAAAACTTACTTCTTTATACCCTTCCAAAGGACAGCAAAGGAAAGCCCCGAGTAACTGGTTCCATTGACTGTTGCCTCCATTTCCCCAGTGTTCAACCAAAATTTACCTACCTGTAATTTAAGCCTTTTACATCCAGCCTTGCCTTCAGGAACAGCAATGAACAAGTCTTTTCCCTCTTTTGAGTGACAGTCCTTCAGGTTTCTGATGAATGCTACAATGTCTTACCCTCATTCCGTTCTCCCAGCTAAACATACCTAGCTCTTCCAACCTTCCCTCACAGGACTTTTCCAGACCCATGGCTATCTTCACTGCTATTCTCTGAACTTTTTTGTCTACATTATTCTTTAAATCAGAGTTTCTCACAAATGGGTCATGAAGTCTGTGGAAATGGGTTGCAGGCTCTTGTGGGCTTATGGTGGCTCTACTCTTCCCCCTCTTGCCTGATGCCTGGCCAAACTTATGCTGAGGGCACAATTACATGTGACACTGTCCCTAGGTTCACTTCTGGGATGTGTTTCCATTTTCTAGAGCTGGGGAAAAGCCATTTAAGAGCGCTTTGAGGGCCCAATTCTGTTTGGGATGGGGGGGAGGAGTATCCCTGCATTCTCACCCCCCAAACACCCTCCAGGAATATTTTGAATCAGAAAAACAGCATGGGGGAGGCAGGAGCCCCTCCTGTCCCTGTGCTGCAGTGGTCCTGACCAGAATTGGGTCCCTGCAGTACTCTTAAATGGCTTTCCACAACACTAGAAAATGGAGGCACATCCCTGGGGTTAACCCAGGGACAGCATCATGTCTAGCTGTGCCCTCAGTCTCTGAAGTGGAGAAGTGGGGCCACAGCAAGCCACTAGCCAACCAGCAGTCCCTGAGGAGCAAGGCTGAAGCTGCAGCTGTGCCGAGAAGCAGAACACCAGCACAGACACTGGCTCTATTGTCCCCATCATTTTTATCCCCCTTATTTCAAGATACTTAACATCGACTCTGCTGTGCTGATTCATGAGCTACTGACTAGCAACATTAGCTTTTTAAAGTTGCTGTTTCACTGGGTGAGGTTTCTGATCAGTGTGGTAGCACTGGTGAAGGAACAGAATTATCTTCTTGTACTCAGATGAGTATGCATATATAGACTCATATGAGTCTATATTATTTTTCAATTCAAGAAAGATCTCTTGGATGTGCTCCCAAGCCTATATCTCACCACCTAAAAATGCCAGCTCCATTCCCTCCTAGGGTTGCCAGGTCCCCTTGTCACTTCGGTGGGGGGATCTGGGGGGCATTCTGGGAGTGGGCAGGGACACCCCCAAGCCACAGCCACCTGCGTCCACCCTTCCCCCTCTCCTCCTGCAAAGATTTAAAGGGCTTCAGCTGATCGGCAGGGAGCACACGGGCTGCTGATCAACTGGAGGGCCCTTTAAATCTTTCAGCAGGGAGGGAGAGAGGCAGTTGCTGGCCACAGCTGTGCTCGCAAAAAGACCCCTTACATGGTCTTTTTGTGAGCGGGGTAGGGGCCGTGGTGCATGGGGAAGATTTCCCAGCAGCAATTCACTGCTTGGGATTCAGGTCAATGTGCCACTGCCCCACTTGTTGTGGGGCTTGCAGTGAGTGGGGCAGCAATGCATGGACATGAATCCCAAGCCCCCTGGGGGCTGCGGCCCCCACACCACTCACAAAAAGACAATTTAAAGGGTCTTTTTGCGAGCAGAGCTATGGCCAGCGACAGCCCCTATCCCTCCCTGCTGAAAGATTTAGTGGGCCCTCCAGCTGACTGGCAGGCCACGTGCTCCCTGTCTATTAGCTGAAGCCCTTTTAATCTCTGCAGGACAGGAGGGAGAGGGGTAGCCACTCTTAGGGATGGGGCTTCCCCTGCCAGCCAGCTGGCCAGTGGCAATTGGAGCCCCCAGAAGTGGGGGAAACCCTGTCTGGACCTGGAGGATGGCAACCTTATTCCCTCCCTCACATCAGCCATGGACAGAGACAGAATGTGGGGACTCCAGATAGGATATACTGGTCTGGGCTGATGGTCAGAACAAAAAAAGAAGGTGCTTCATCTTTAGAAACAGATGTGTTTCACAAAAGAAGAAATGTGCTAGTGGAGTTAAATGGGGCCAGAGATCCTTCAATTCTAAAGGAGTATTATACAAAAGAGGAGCTTGAGGTTTGAAATCTGAAGCTTTCAGCTAAATAGGGAGCAATCCAAGTAAACTCCAACCTCTTGTCCATGTTTTCCTTTCTCAGTCTCTAGAGAAGAAATAAATGGGGGTGGCATGGGTTGGCACCTGGCTCTATATGCCCAGGTGGGGCCAAATCCCCCTAGCTCTAGCCAAATTTCTCTAAAGTAAATCCCATGTAATTCAGTGAGGCTTTCTTACAAAGTAATTCTATGCCTACTTACATAGGAGTAAACCCTGTTGAATATAGAAACTTACTTCTGAGTAGACATGCATAGGATTGTGCATTCTGACAGGCATGTAGAAGAGATGCATTAATTCTCGGTGCTTTTTAAAAAGTTATATTTTAAATAGCCAGTGAATAAATAGATCTAGTAGCCTTCAAGGTCCAACAAGATCCATTTGCTGGGTCTGTCATTATAATAGTTCATGAAGCGATAACCTGCGATCAGATAGCTGTGTTCTGACATTCGCATTAAAAAAAACAACCCGGAATAACTTGTGTAAGGGCAATAAATATTTCGACAAATTCCACATTACTAGGTGTTAAATAAATCTTTGCTTGGCTAACAAGCTTAAGTAGTTTTTATATACCAGGCAAACTTGCAGCATGAAAACAATGACACGTAACAGATGAAAAGCCCCACATTCCTTTGAATCAAGTCCTTCTAGTTTTCCATAAAAGTCTATGTCTGAATGACAACACCTCTGAACTGGGCAACCTGTGTCAGGTTGAGCCAGTTTCTGAAAGTTTTAGAGATCAAGGCCCACTAGTTGAAACTTTTTAAAAAGGCTTTTGTTATATTATGACCTAAAATCATTTAGTACTGGGCATGTCTATCATTGTTCTCAAGCTTTAAAAAATAATTAGTATTACAAGCAGGGGTCCGTTGGAGCGGGAGCGCACAGGAGCGCAGCTCTGGGAGTGAGGAGCCCAGGCGGCGGGCACATGACCAAGCCCCGCCCCCTCCTCGGCTTCCCCGAGCAGTGCAGAGGCACAGCGCCCTGGGGAAAGCCCTGCTAGGGTCTTTATTGTTTTTAATGTTTTGTTTTAATCTTGATAATTTTACCATTGTTCCTTTTATGACTGTGTGCTGCTTTTCCAGAGACTTACTCAAGATGGCATATAAATTTTCTAAGTATACCATTTTTTATCTGGGCACATGGCACATAAGTACTGGAGAAATTTCACCAACCCTTCAGCAGCTTCCACCCCATCAATTTGGTGTAGTGGCCAGGAGCTGGACTCTAATCTGGGAGAACCTGGTTTGATTCCCCACTCTTCCACATGCAGCTGCTGGCGTGATCTTAGGCGAGTCACAAGTTCTCTTAGAGCAGTTCTCTCATGAGCAGTTCTCAAAAGACCTCTCTCAGCCCCACCTACCTCACAGGGTGTCTTGTTGTGGGGAGGGGAAGGGGAAGGGATGGGTGGTGGACATGTCCTGGGTATCTCAAGTCTACTTGAAACCTGGTGGTTTCAAGGGAGCAGGAAGAGAATGAGGTGTGTTCTTTACGCTTATTTTTATTGCACAAAGTATTGGATGGGGAAGGGAATGGAGGAAGAGCAGGTCAGTTTCACTCACCTGTGGAGTGGAGCCTGAGGGGTGGGTGTTGCCTTCTGACACACTTCAGGTATGTTAGGGGGTGTGACATATGCAAATTAGTTATGCTAATGAGTTATGCTAATGAGCTCCTGCACCTCTTTTTCTATGAAATGACCCCTGATTACAAGGCTTCCTAATTCACAGAAATCGAGACCTTTCTCAGTGTAGTACAAAACTTCCTTACAGAGGATTGGCATCTGACATAACAAAGCAAACGTACTTTGAGGAGTGAGTGCTAGAATGCTAGAAATATTTGATTCCTGTGTTTCATCATGATCAAATTTATCACTTTTCAAAACCACAAAAATAAAGAAGAGGAAAAATACCCTTTTCCTTGTCTTTTCCTTTAGAAAAGGTCGTATAACTGTGTAGAGGGCATGGATGTACCATGGCTGATTGACAAAATGAATTCCTCCAAAGCGAGCTGGAAAACTGTCCTAGGAAAGGATATAAAAAACAGATGCAATGAGTTGGACTGGCTTCTTTAATTCATTATATTTATAACTTGCTCTCCATCCAAAGAATACAGGGTTGTGCCCATGGAGCTCTCTATCATCTCAACAACCAGGGATACAGATTTCTTTGAAAGATTCCAACGTGCAGTTGTGAATGAGCAACTATTTGAATCCAGGTCTCCCCAATACATATCTAACATTGTATCACTTCCATCGAAGCAGAAGTTGTTTTGTGCGTCAGCGACATTCTCAGTGCTAAAAGGCATCCATTTGTTAATTTAAGCTAAGACAGCAAAAACAACACCACACATCTTTAAGGCAATGTGCAAGCTACAGAATTTCAGTCTGCCCTCTAGGACAGCAATATCTGAAGCATCCGATTTCCTCAGGGTGGCTCAAGAATTCTAATAAATAGATGACATTTTTGCGTTCCACACCACTCCATTTATTTCCATTTTAGACTGCAGTTTCCCATCATAATACATTTGCCCTTTCCTCAGGCTTCTATTCACTTTCCTTCCTCTTTAAATTCCACAGCAATTTGTACCATTCCTCCCTTTTATGTTACACATTATTTTTCCCCATTTTTCAAATACCTAAAAAAAAAAAAATACAAGAAAGGAAAAAGGTCAGTTCACTTTGCAGGTTAATAGGTACCCACTATATATTATGAATGGTGTCCAACCTACACGCACAGAAGTTTTCCACAAGAAATTTAAGGGAAAAGCTTCTCCACTGAGATGCTTTCTGAACTGTTTTTGGCTGTTCCTCCATATACAATTGTTAAAGAAACATGAAAGAATGAACATTCAACTGTACAAACCAAATTTGGAAGCAATAATTCACTCCACTGCACAGGGGGGCAGCTCACACAATTTGTGAGGAATCTAACAACTGGGATAGAACCCTGGAATCTCAGCTTTTGTATCACAATGTAAGTTACTAGTCCTCATAGCTAGAAAGAAAACCTTGAAATTTCATCCACTTTGCAAACGTTGCCACTTGCTGTCTGCTGCATTCTCTCTGTTTGGATCAATCAACATTCCTCTTTCATTCCTGCAGAAAACCTCTTCTCAGAATTCCAGGTCTGTGCCTGTACAGTTTATACACACAGACTGTGCAAAAAGTGTAGTAATTATTTCTAGTTAGGGGTTAAGTTTTGCTGCTACCCTCTCCTTAAACTCTCACTCCCCTTCACACTGAGTGTGCAGGCTTGGATTGTATGAAGGGGACTAGTGTTACACAGAGGATTGCCAGTCCCCAGTTGGGGGTGGGGGTCCTCCAATATTGGGGGCTCCTGCCTGCCACCAGCTAGCTGGCTAGCGGGAGGACCTCCCCCCAACAGGAAGGTGGAGTGACGTGCCTACATCACCCAGAAGTGATGTAGACACATTGGTGACATTGGGGGGACACTCTCAGTTTTTTGAGCAAAACTCTATGGTTTATTTATTTATTTATGCGATTTATATCCCGCCCTCCCCGCCTTACGGTGGCTCATACCAACATATACATTACAGTAGCATAATTAAAACATTTAAAACACAGGAACTGCCCAATAGCACAAACAACACATTTACAAGATGCCGTATCTTCATTACAGGTAGTATCTTAGATGTTAACCCATGTGGGCAGTGGGAGATCGTTCAGGCTAGCGGATTCTAAATTGGGCCTGATGTAAATATTGGGCGGCCCCTACTTGAAAGCCTGGTGGAAGAGCTCCATCTTCCAGGCCCTGTGGAACTGTGGAACTGTGAGCCCTGATGTTATCTGGGAGCTCATTCCACCAGTGTGGTGCCACCACTGAAAAAGCCCTGGCCCTAGTGGTCGCTAACCGGGCCTCCTTTGGCCCTGGGAGAACCAGTTGATTTTGGAATCCGATCGAAGCCCTCGCTGGGGAACATATGGGGAGAGACGGTCCCTCAGATAGATAAGTCCCAGGCCATATAGGGCTTTATAGGTAAGCACCAGCACCTTGAACCTTATCCGGTATGCTATAGACAGCCAGTACAGTGCTTTTAAGGTGGGCTGGATGTGCTCCCGCACAGGGAGACCCATCAACAGCTGCGCTGCTGCATTCTGCACCAGCTGCAGCTTCCAGATTTGGGACAAGGGCAGCCTCATGTAGAGAGCGTTACAGTAGTCCAGTCTTGAGGTAACCAGAGCATGGATCACCATAGCCAGTTCATTGCGTTCAAGGAAGGGAACCAACTGCTTGATCAGCCGTAGATGGTAAAAGGCTGACCTTGCAGCGGTTGCTACCTGGGCCTCCATCGTTAATGAGGGGTCCAGGAGCACTCCCAAGCTTCTCATCTCCGATGCTGGTATTAACGGCACCCTGTTGAAGGCCAGGAAAGGGATCCCTACCCCTGGTGCACTCCGACTCAGGCACAGGACCTCCGTCTTTGTCAGATTCAATTTCAATCGGCTCTGCCTGAGCCAACCAGCCACGGCTTGCAACGCCAGGTCCAGATCACCCGGACTAGAGTCTGACTGACTGCCCAACAGCAGATAGAGCTGCGTGTCATCAGCGTACTGATGACAACCCAGCCCATACCTCCGGGCAATCTGGGCAAGGGGGCGCATGTAGATGTTGAACAACACTGGGGAAAGTACTGCTCCCTGTGGCACTCCGCAAACCAGCAGATGCCTTTGGGAGAGTTGTTCCCCAACCACCACCCTCTGTCCCCGATCTTGGAGAAACGAGGAAAGCCACTGTAAGGCCAACCACTGGATCCCCATATCGGCGAGGCGGTGGGCTAGTAGCTGATGGTTGACCATGTTGAATGCTGCTGACAGGTCCAACAACATCAGCACTGCCGTACCACCTCAATCCAGATGCCTCCAGAGGTCATCTGTGAGGACGACTAGCACCATCTCTGTCCTGTGGCCTGGTCGGAAACCAGATTGAAAGGGATCTAATACAGAGGTGTCATCCAGGAAGCTCTGCAACTGGTCTGCCACCACCTTCTCAATTAACTTACCCAAACAGGGCAAGTTTGATACCGGCCGATAGTTGGCCAATTCGGCCAGATCTAATGATGGCTTTTTTAGGAGGGGACATACCACAGCCTCCTTAAGGGCACTAGGGAACACCCCCTTTGCAAGGGATGTATTTATGATCTCCCGAAGTGCCCCTCATACCCCTTCATGGCTCGCTCTAATTAGCCATGATGGGCACAGATCAAGTCTACAGGTGGTTGGGCGGACCAGTGAGAGCAAGTTGTCAACCTCCTCCAGACAGAGTGGAAGAAGAAGAATAAGAAGAGATTGGATTTATACCCCGCCCTTCACTCACTTGGAGTCTCAGAGCGGCTTACAAACTCCTTTTCCCTTCCCCTCCCCACAACAGGCACCCTGTGAGGTAGGTGGGGCTGAGAGAGCTTTTCCCCAAGCTGTCCTTGAGAGAACAGCTGGTACAGAGCTATGGCTTGCCCAAGGTCATCCAGCCAGGTGCAAGTGGAGGAGTGGGGAATCAAACCCGGTTCTCCCAGATTAGAGTCCGCGCACTTAACCACTACACCAAACTGGCTCTCAAATACTGGACTGAAATAATCCAGAATGTGACCAGAAGACATGCTTGGAGCCTTGAGCTCTGCTACTGTGTCAACCATGGCAGGGAGGTCCTGGCGGAGCGACAAGGTTTTGTTTGCGAAATAGTTTCAAAAAGCCTCACAGCCGATATCCAATTTTCTATCGTTTGGTCTGCCCACTGGCAGAGTCATTAATGACCAAATTGTCCTAAATAATTGAGCTGGGCGGGAACTCGCAGACGCTATCTCGGCCACATAGAAAGCTTTTTTCACAGCCTTGACAGCCATTTCATAGGCTTTCATAAACATCCTATAAGATATTCTTGCTGCCTCATTGGGAGCGTGACACCACTGTTTCTCTAGTCATCTGAGCTCCCACTTCATTTCCCTCAACTCACCCATATACCATGGGGCGAGTCGGGAGCAGGTGTGCAGAGGGCGCCGCGGAGCAATCTTGTCAATGGCCACCAAAAGACGATGTTGCCAGTCCTCGACTTGTTCATCCAACGAGCAACCAGGGGGCCTCAGGTCCCACAGAGCGTCCTGGAATCGAATGGGATCCATTTGGCTCCACAGGCAAGCTAAAATCTGCTCGCCACCCAAACAGAGTCAAAGCGACATGTTCACCCGGGCCTTCAGAGTCTGGTGGTCTGACCATGGTACAGCCGTGGCCATAATCTGGTCCACCGTAACCCCTGCCGCAAAAAATCAAGTTGAGTGTGTGACCGGCTCTGTGCGTGGGGGCCGTAACAAACTGGGAGAGTCCTAGCACCACCATGGATGACACCAGATCCATTGCCTGCATGGAGGTTGCATCTCCGTCATAGACATTGAAATCACCCAATACTAGTAGCCAAGGGTGCTCAAGTGCCCAGCCTGATACGGCTTCCAGCAGGGATGACAGGCTGTTTTCTGGTGCGTTGGGTGGTCGGTACACCAACTAAACAGCCAAACTTTCCCCGGCCTCCCAGACAAAGCTGACACACTCTATGCCCACAAGATTCTGCGGTGGTAGCACCCTGAAGGTGTAACCCTCCCGGATGAACAATGCCACTCCTCCCCCCCGCCCCTGAGTCCAAGATTGGTGAAGGACCGAGCATCTGGGTGGTGCCATTTGGGAGAGAGAAACAGTCTCTCCCTCTCGCACCCAGGTCTCGGTCATGCACGCCAGGTTCACATTCTGCTCTGACAGAAAGTCATGGAGGATCCCGGTCTTATTATTTATGGACCTGGCATTGCACATCACCAGTGTCGGAGTGGGGTTCTGACTCCTAGCCCCACAACCTACCACTCTTGGGATGGGACGCAGATTGGAAGGAGACCGAGCTCGTCCATGTCTCCATCCCCTTCCCTTCCCCTTCCATCTGGTCCCACCGCCATACCTCCCCTCCCCAGGAGCACAGAGATCCCTAAGCTGGTCATGCATCTGCTGGGGCCTTCGGCTGAAAGCCTTGGCCTCCGTTGGACCGCCGATCAGAAAAGATGAAAACAATGCCCTGGTTCTTCTACCCACCAACCATCAGTAGTAGTCACTACTCCATATCTCATCCAATTTGGCTGCTCAATTTAGCTAAGAAGAGCCTGAACAGCAAAGCTACATGCTATGCTGTCCAACAACAATCAAGTTTCCCACCTAATTCCCCCCCACCTAATCTATCTATCTAGCCTAATCTAACCAAAATTAAGAGTGGGAACTAAACTAACTAACACCTAGGGCTACTATGCTAACTAATGAACTAACCTATCCTAACTATCACTAAAAACTAAAAGGGGAGAGGAAGAGGGAGAAAAGGAGATAACCCCTACTTCTACCTTCACCTCCTAACTGCACAGTTGTTACCAGACCTACTTTGATAGTACTCATCAAGGGTCTCAGGGCAAGGGACAGGTCTAAACTTGGTCAGCATTATTATGGCCTCATCCAAAGTCTCCTCCGCCTCCCAAGTCCATAGGCTTGCCCCGGGTAGATCGATCACATACCACCTGCACCTCCAATCCATCATAGGGGCCAGAAAGGCTCAGAGAAGTCCAGGTGTCATCCAAAAATTGAAGCAGTCGTGTCAAGTCTGCGGAGCTGAAAAAAGCTCAAAACAGTCCTGGAGACCCGGATCAAACGATGGGGTCCGAACTTGATCGAAGACCAAGGGTGATGTCCAAGCCAAGTCTGGAGCCTCCCAAGACAGCTCCGCAAAGCCGAGGAGGGCCAAGAAGTCTGGAGAGGCCTGAGGTCGGCTGAGAGTTGACAGAAACGGCCAGAAACATCTGAGGCCAAACGCACCAGGCTGACGAAAACCTCCGACGCAGCCAAAGGGCCCACAGAGAAGGCCAAACGAGGCCGAACAAACCCGAAGCCACCTGAAGGCCAGAAGGCCAAAAGAGCCCGAAGCTGGCCAAGAACAATGCCCACAGCCGAAGCGTCCGAAACTGAGTACTGCCAAAGGTCGCTGCAGAAGGCTGCCAAAGGTCACCGCCAAAGGTCGATGAAATCAGGGGCAGGGCCCAGGACTGGCTGAAGGCCGCCAAAGGGCAATTTTACCAAAGAGTTTTGCCCAAAAATCAGAGTGTCACCCTCACTGTGCCTACATCACCTTTGGGTGATGTAGGCACGGCATGCAGTGTCACTTTTGGGTGATGTAGGAACAATGTGCAATGTCACTTATGGGGCCCCCCGTCCCCCTGCTGGTGTCTCGAAGGAACCTGGCAGCCCTAGTTATACATCCTTAGTAACATGCTGTTAGTAACATTTAGCTTATGTCACACCCTCTCAACACTGTAATGTATTTACTTACTTTCTTCATTTATAGCCCACCTTTCTTACTGATGGATTACAAAATACAGAAAAGAATTCAACTAGACAGCAGCAGCTATACAATAAACAATGCAACAGGGCTACGTTTACAGAATTAAACAATGATGCAAAGAAAAAACAAATACATGACATGCCACAACGCAGAAATTAGATTACAAAGATAAAAGACAATTACAATGCAATGCAATTGTGAATAGAGATAAAGTTGCTGAACTTTTGTATGGTAAATTTCAGCAGAACTCTGATGACTACAAACCTCCTTCCTAAACAAAGATAAAGGAAGAAATTCGGTTATTACAAGATTCATCGAAGAAATTGCTGAATATCATTGGCCTAGTATATAGTAGCAAATAGGGATGGGCATCAACCACAGAAATGTGGTTCAGTTCGTGGCCAGACCAGAAGACTGGTGGAGGAGGAGGCCAGTGGAGAAGGGGCAGCCAGCTGAGGCATTTAGTGGAGGAGATGGCTGCAGCATGCAATGGCAGCAGGGCCGTGGTGGCAGTACAGTGGCCGGGCCCATCCCAGGAGCCCAGGGTGGGGGAGGTGACAACGGCAAAAAAGGAGGCTGCTCCAGCCCGGGGACCACGTGGGTTGGGCATCCCCCATGGCTGGCCCACTTCCTGCTAGGCCCAGCTTTGCCACCACCACTGGCAGAAGACACCCAACCTACATTTGAGACAACTCTGATACAACTGTCTCTGCTTAAGGGCCTAAGATTGCCTCTGCAACTCAGCGTTTCTGCCTTTTCCCTGAGCGCCTGTCTCACACAGCCTTAGCCCACTGGCTTTTCTTGCTTTCCTGAATCCAGCATCACTTCATCACTCAACCTCTTACAAGCTCATTATTTCTATATGTTCCAAATATGAGGCATTAGTCATTAAATGGGAAGTTTTCCAAGACTCTTGGGGATGTGGGGCATTTTTCTTTTTGTAGCAAAAGTAAATAACTTTCCATTTGTGAACTTTATGATCTTCTTGAATCTGCTAGCTAGAAAAAATTACTGTAGCATTAGAACACCTCACTTACAGGATGCACGCTCAGCGTGACAGAGAAGACTGCCTGGTGAGAATACAAAACAGTATAATCAGTAGTAACTGATGGTTTGGCAGTGAAAACTGGTACACTGAGAATTGCTGGCCTGTAAGGGCTTATCAGCAACATGCGGGAGGGGAATTTTTCTCCCGAAAGCAGTAGCATGGTTGTTTGAATGAATCCTGGAGTCCATGTGTTCCACTAAACGTGTAATGATGGGCCTTCGACTTTTCTGCAGTGCTGACAACTGTGACTTCAAAAACCAGATTCACCGTGATGGCAGGGATTCTGACAGTGTACCTGAACTGATTCATTCATTCTCTAGGAAGGCTCAACAAGTCCATGCTCCAAGAACCATCACATTGACTACTGGGTTTTATAGTTAGGAAGAGATAATGGTTCAGTGGACCAGACCCTGCATCGAGTGCAGAAGACTCCAGGTTTAATCTCAAGCATCCCCACGTTAAAGGATCTTGGTTAGGAGGTGTTGAGAAATACCTGCCTCTTACTGAGAAACTGGAGACCTGCACCCAGTCAGAGAAGGCAGTGCTGAGCTCAGTGGACCAATGGTTTGACTATAAGACAATTGTATATGTTCATTTCATCAAGACTGTGGCCTAACACATCTTGGGTCAACCAGCTGAGGCTGCCAGTTGTTCTGGTGTGTTAAATTAAGTCTTGGGGCTATCCTTAGAGCCTCTCTAGCTCATTCTCAATAAGGATGGCCTGCAGTGCCACAAATCTGAAACCAGATGCATTTGGTACCTGGGACCACAGCGGGGAGAGAGATTAGAAGCCAAACACTTCACTCTGTTTAAGAATCTGGAATGTCCTGCCGAGCACTGAATATCTACAATGTTAGCTAATGTTTCATTTTGGCTGCTGTGAGAGCCACTGGTGTTTGACCATCAGCCTCAGCAAGGCATTATTTACCAAGCGCTTATGCATCATTCTGGAATTATGGAAACCTACTTTCTGATGTGACTAGAGTCTAGGGGGTAACTCTTTATCATCAACCTCTGTCTTTGCAGTTACACCATAGCAGCCCAGGCAAATAAGTCCCACATGCAATGTTTATTCAAAGCTTTCACAGGCATGCTTGTCTGTCTCTTCACTCTGTTCTAGTTAATCCCACATTATCATTCCCTGTCATGGGATAGTTAAGTGGTCAGCTCTGGGGCCTTATTACCTCTTGGACTATTCACCTTATTTCATGAAACCTATTCACAGTTCTCTAATTCCAGTGAAAACATTTCTGCTTGCCATAGCAATGGGTGTTGGGTCCAGAAGAGTCCCCCCCCACACACACTGAAGCTCAGTTCTGAGTCCATGACTTCCAATGTCTTCTGGGAGCTCCTCCTCTTTCTGGCTTCCCCTCTCCACACTCCTGATGAGCCATGTGTAGGGTTGCCAAGTCCGGGTTGGAAAATACCTGGGGACTTTGGGGGTGGTGCCAGGAGAAGGTGGGGTTTGGGGAGGGGAGGGGCCTCAGCATGGTACAATGCCATAGAGTCCACCCTTCAAAGCAGCCATTTTCTCCAGGGGAGCTGATCTCTGTCAGCTGGAGATCAGTTGTAAAAGCAGGAGATCCCCAGGCCCCACCTGGAGGCTGGCAACCCTAGCCATGTGTGTGTGTACAGTGCCATCAAGTCACATCTGACTTATGTTGACCCCAGCAAGGGGCTTTCAAGGCAAGTGAGAAGCAGAGCTGTAATGGTTTGCCATTACATTCCTCCACAAAGTTTTCCTTCATGGTCTCCCTTCCATGGCAGAGTGAGGATTCAACCCTTGGTCTTCCATATACTAACCTGAAATTCTAACCATTATACCATATTTGCATTTTATGTACCACACAGATAGAAACCTTCATCACCATTATAAATTGTTGTTTCCCATGTTATGTATCCCATCGAATACATGTACAAGCTTTGTTTAAAATTGATGAGACCCAACAAGGCATTTTGGCATCCCTGTACCCTAAGAATTCCTCTTTAAAAGACCAACACATAGATAACGAACTAACACACAAATTATTCTGGCTTGAGGGAGGCATTGCATATGATACTATCAGCATCTTATCTTTTTCCTAATTCTTGAACAATTTATTTCATCAATTTAAAATGAGTCTCACTAGTTTACTGAATTTTAAAGTGTTCTGTTAGTTTGTTATTTGAGACACAGACACTTAATATTTGCCTTGATACCTGCGTTTCCTAACATCATTAGCAGCAGCTTCATGGCATTTTTTTAAAGTGTGAAAAATTGCTGCTGAAAGAGCTGTCACAGACAAAAATGCAAACCAAGCTCCTTGCTTTGCACCCACCCTTGTCTCAATTCTGATCCAGGGAATCAGGCTGCTGCCACTTAATATCGAATAGGCAGGAGAGCAGCTTTTAACTAACTTCTAGGGAAAGCTGACAGGAGCTGGAGAGCTTCTGGCCCAGAGCAACTCATTCCAAATGGATGGTGTGGTAAATCGTTGATCAAATATTGGATGGAGGAGGACTAGAACTTGAGAATGAGGGCGTGGCAGTAAAGGGTGGGCCATGTGAGGAAACTAGAGGGCTGAGGGGGACAGGTCTCCTCAGAAAGGGAAATGAGGTACAGGCGCCTGTATGCCAACGCTAGAAGTCTCTGAGTTGTTGATGCTAAATGACAGTGTAGATATAATGGCAATTTCAGACACCTACTAGAAAAGGGGGGTAATGGGACACTGTTATCTCTGTATATAAACTCTACAGACAGGACAGGGAGGGATGTGCTGGGGCTGGTGTTACTCTATATATCAAAGACAGCATAGAGTCAGCTAGAAAACATTAGGGGAAGAAACTCCCCCTCAGAATTGTTATGGATGGGGACACTAGGCCCAAAATGTTACACAGAAATGGGAGTGTACTATTGCTTCCATTGTCCAAAACCCAGAGGCAGACCTCCAGATGGAGAGGGAAATAAGGGTGGTGACTAAAGGGGAGAATGTTGTAATACTGGGTGCCCTCAACTACTCCATATGGACTAGACAACTATGTGCTCAAGTAATGCCATAGCAAGGGGTGTGCATTCAGTAAAACTGAACTGAAAAAAACCAAAAGAAAATCTTTTCGGCATTTTTGGGTATTTAGCAAGTTGAATCAGAATCTCTGATCTGATTTGGCTGCTGAATACAGAATGCCGAATAAAAGCAGAAACTATTCAGTTTCTATTCAGCATTATTCAGCATTGCCGAATACAATACTCAGGGGGTTAAGCTTTAAAGGGCTGCGCTTACCTTCTCTTTCCCATCATTTCTGTCTCTTTCCTGCCCTTTGCTCTGCTTCCCAGAAGGGAGGGGGAAGAGGGACCTTACATACAGCCAATCACTCCAATGTATTTGCAAATGGCATTGCCGCTTGCAAGGCTATTGTTGCTGCTGGCTTCAAACTTGAAGCCCAACTACTAGCTTGCTTTCCCAGGGACAGGAGGGGGAGGAGCACTGGCCAATAAGATTACTGGTAAGGGTGGGCACACTGCCAATCACAGAAGTTTGTTCTCTTTTGAAATTCTTCTGTGTATTGTTGTTGTGATGATTCCGTGCTTAAGTTGACATCGGTCCTCCTGTTGAACTGGCATTTCCCACAATAGCACTGGGTTCAGCTAGTAGGTTGGCACTGAGTTCTGTTGATAGGTAGGTTGGCACTGGGTTCTGCTGCTGGGCACTACTACTAGAACACTGCACTGCTTCTGCTGCTGGCCTTTTTCCATTTTCTTTTAGCCCAGAAGATGATTCCCTATTTTGACCCAGTCACGGATAGACTATTGTGATGCACTTTGCATGGGCCTGACCTTGAAAACAACTCAGAAACTTCAACTGATAGGAAAGGTCAGAGCGAGATAACTATTGGGGGCTAGGAGTAGTATATGCAGTACATCTGTTTTGAAGTCACTCCATAGTTTACCAATTAATTTTCAAGTTCAATTCAAGGTACTGGTTATTACTTACAAAGCCCTTCACAGCACAGGATCCACCTCTCTTGATATGCCCCATTACAACACCTGGAGTTACCTGAGCAAAGACTTCTAATGGGGGTGGTCTTAGCCACAGGGCAACTGAGGCAGCTGCCCTGGGCTCCACGATGGTGGGGAGTCCATGCTGGGGGTCCCTTACTGCCAAGCTAACCTCTTGCTGGTGCTGCTGCTGTTGACTTCTTTGCCACCCACATTCCACTACCCACAAGAATATGAGGGGGGGAAATCAGTACCACAAGTGAGGATCTGCAGTCCTCACGGGGAGGGATCCCTTCTACCTCTTTGCTTTCTTCCACACTGCCACTGTCTGTTGGAGTTCCTAATCATCCCTCCAACTTTGCCAGCACTGCAGGTGACTCCCCTTACACACTAACCATCACCACTCTCAGTGGTGAGCCTGACATGTTTCCTGATGGGCTCACTTAGGCTTCCCCCCCACCATTGCCACTCTCAGCAGTAAGACCAGATCCCCCCCGGTTGCTCTTCTCAGCAGTGAGCCCAGTGTGGCTCCTAATGGTTCCACTGCAGCTTCTCCTCCACCACAGCTGGTCTTAGCAGTGAACCCAGCATACCCCCTGACAGGCCCACTGAGGCTTCCCTCCCCCTCCAACCACCCCTGCTCTCAGTGGTGAGCCCAGGATGGCTTCTGGCGGGCCCACTGAGGCTTCTCTCCCCCCTCCAGCCATCAGTGCTCTCAGCAGTGCACATAGGGTTGCAGACCCCCAGCCTGGTTGGGGGTTCCCCTGATTTCTAAGGCTCCAATCTGCTGCACAGCCCTTGTTGCACAACCAAGCTATTAAATAAGTTTGAGCAACATATATATACAGAACTGCAGAAGTGAGAGTAGCATCTGTAAACATCCAGGTAGGGTATATAAAGGTAGATCAATATAGTTCGCACTTCTATGTGATCTCTCGTCATTTGGGCTTGTCTACAAAAATGTGTTTGAATTTGTGTTGAGATGGAAAAAGACAATATACCTCGTAATTGCTGGGAAAAAAATGAAACTCTGGAATTGTCAGTCTTCAAATACAGCAGAGACCATAGAGCAAAAACATTGACGAATAAATGCAGAAGATTCACAGATGTATTTTGGATTTAGCTGTCCTGACTAAAATTATATACACAACTAAAATATGCAGAGTGGTCACTAATCTATCTATTAAATATTGTTACTATGTCAATTCAACATTATCCATCCTTGTATATTACGGGTAGTATACATGTACATTTAAAAATTTCTGATTGCAACTGGAAGCCATGCATTTCTTTATATATTACACACACTTTCATTCTGACTTCGACTAAGACAGCTTTGCAATGCCTCCTACAAACCTCCAAGGACTGCACCCACCCACCTCTCACTTCCTCAGTAATCTCGTTCTATAAAATAGAAGCCACTATTGAAAAGGAATAGGCTATACTAGGTGCTCCTCTGGCAACCTTAGAGGGATGACCTCAAGATGGCAACCAGAGGACTGTAGCAGCAAGGGAGATCTGCATATGGAAACGCTGTTCCTTGGATTTAGCCTATGTGCATGTAGAATCAGAAGACTTGACTTTCAAGCTTACTCAGGGATTGACAATTTACATATAACCACTTTCCCAGTCAATGATTAATCAATCACAGGATGCTCTGAATAAAAAGATTTGGCCTCTTCTAAAATTACAAGAGGGTGGCAGTTTTCCTAACTTCCTCTGGAAGGTGGCTCCAAAGGCAAAGCACTACCTCAGAGAAATGTCTTTCTCTTGTCTACATGGACTCTACCTCATGAGAAGAAGAAATGATCAGTAATGCCTGCAAGTTCTGTCTCAGCTGGTGATGATATGGTGTTAGATTCTGCAAAGGAATTCCACAAATGGAAGGAAGAGTAATTTTTTCCCCTGATTCTCCCCTACTGCTGCAGAACTCAAACTCTTCTCTCATGTTACTCCTAGGGATCTCCTGTCCCCCAGAAGCAACATTTGAGAGGACATTTTGGGCTGCAGCAAGAGGGGGAGGTGAGAAAGTCATGTTCTACTGATAGAAATGCCTTCCATCAGCAAAAATTTCCAGTGGATCCAAGCCATGGAAATGGTTGGTTCAGCCACCAGTAGCTGTGTGCAACTGGTCATCCATGACTACAGCTGGATCAAGAACCAAGCATGCAACACAAAGAGAATTGCACCAGAGTGCTCCTTGAAGGGCTCTGCTCACACAAACTCCATTAAATTATTGTCATCTGTGCCACCAGCATACTTACAGGGTGAAGCTGTAATTCCAGAATAAGCACTGTAATCTTTTCACTGAACAGTCAAGAGCCTTTGAGAAAAGAAGCATATTCTTAGCAGCTGCAGGCAGCCTCCATCAGCGAGGCCATCTGACAAGCTGAAACACAATAAAAATTGCTCTGCCTTGATGCAAATAGACACCACTTATGGGGAATACGCCATTGACAGAGGATGCAGGTGGTGAGGCAGCCTGGAGATTATGTCACAAAATGTCACTCGCACACCTCCGCACAGGCAGAAAGACAAAAGAAGCAAGCAGTCAAATACTTCAGTGAGTCAACAGCAGGTGCAAGGTCAAAGCAGCAGAAAAATGCTGAGCAAAGGCCAGAGTGCAAGTGCTAAGCCTAAGGCAATGTTGGCTGACGATGTATAATTTAGAGGAGGGGTGGGCTCATAGCAATGAATGGTTTCATCCTCATCTCTTCACATGTAAGGAAATGGACTGTTTTACATTCGGACTGCGATTATTACTATTACCCATCCACTGACTTTAACTTAAATTTAAGGCAACACAGTGAGGACTATGTTAGTTTGATGTGTCCTGTCTTCAAGGAAAGCATCACCCACTGGGTTTAACTTATACTGAAGGCAACCCTATCTTCAAGGAAAGTGCACTATTGTTTGAGCAAGTCTATCTGCCTTGGTCGACTTAATCAAACAAGCCACGGCCCTCTAGCACTGATAGCTCCACTACTCTTAATTCCTAATATTTGCAGTGTAATCCTATGCGGAGTTACTCCCATCTCTGTCCACTATAATCAGTGGGTTTAGAATGGAGTAACTCTCTAGGACTGCATTGTTGGTCTTAAATATGTATTTCCCCTCCACATCCTGTTGAGTCTCCTTCCAGAGTTTCTGCCAGAGGATGTATTGTACTACACTGGTGATCCTGGAAGGACAATCCTGGGAATCTGAGATTGATTTCCCACAAGCGCTGCCCCGGCGTCGGGTCCTCCGTTTGCCCTGATTGCAGCTTCAATTTCACACTATTTGCCGCGGGGTGCATTTTGACCCAGGGCTTTGAGCGATTTCCTCCGCGGCTTCAGTGATCCTCAAAAAATAGGATCACTGAAGCCACAAAGGAAATCACGTGAAGCCCCAGGGCCAAAATGTGCCCCGCAGCAAATACTGTGGAATTGAACCTGCAATTGGGGCAAACAAAGGACCCAATGCTGGGGCAGCGCCGGGGCAGCACTTGTGGGAAATCGGTGTGAGACTCCAAAGCATCCAAAAGGGCACAGCCCCAACAGAGACAACACAGCACAGATCCCAACAGCAGATTTTGATTGCAGTTACTTTCTATCTGCAGCTGCATGTCTTAATTAAAAATGCACAGAACACTGTCCCACAAGACATAGATTTACAAGTTTATGGGCTTTACATCAGTAAACATTCAAAAAAGTTACACACTATTGATCAGATAGGCTTTAATGGTTATTCTGGAGCTGTTATCGCCTGCTGTTTAGATACATAATTACTGAGTTCAATCACTGGCCGAGGACAGACTGGCAATCTGCCCCCTGTCGTCAGCGCAGACTCACCCGTCCGCGAGGCGCCGTCCTTCCGCTTCAGCCGGAGACCTCTTTAAACAGGTCTCCGGCTCTCCAGCCGCGCATCCCTGCCGCTTCCTGGCAGTGTGGATGCGTTGGCAGCGCGCCGGAAGCGGGGGCGGAAGTGCGAATGGACCCGCAGCCACGCGCCTCCTCCCCGCCTCCTCCCCAGGACATTGCAGCCAGTGCGAACGGGCCGCACTGGGCTGCTTTTCCTGCGGGGCTTTTGGCCCCGCGTCTGTTCCGGGGCAGATCTTCAGTCTGTCCTCGGCCGCTGTTCCAATCTACTGTCTAAATGCATGATAAATAATAAAAAATGCAGAGCCTATAATTCGTCACGTATTCAAAAGAAATCACCCCCTATTGTGGAAACATGTATTGAAAGCTTTTAGGAATGGGGTGTGAGAATGGGTCAATAGATATAGTCCACAACAGGTCTCCTTAAGTAGAAAGTCCTTTATTTCTAGAAAAGACCATGTTGGTCAAACACTTTTCCTGTTAGTAATGTCCAAGCTTAGAAATGCAACTACAATTATACTTGATGTGAAATATGGCCCATCTACCATCTGCCAATCAATAGTGAGAATTACTGGCGCCCAAATACACTGGGCCCCTGTTCTCAAGGAAAGCGCGGCAAAACAGGTTCTCATGGAAAAACACAGTTGAGGGTTTTTGAAGATGTTCCCAGAGACAACTAAGCAAAGAAACATATAACACCTGTGATTCTTGTAACACATAACAGGAGGCTCTTCTGTTCAAGGCCGTTAGCAAGGAAATAGCCAGCTAGAGATAAGAGGGGAGGAAAAGCAAATGAGTAATGAGCATGCGCAAAGCATACATTCCAAAGGTGGGGGTCACCGATGCTGTCTCCCAAGCGGGACCTAAAGGGGTCGAAAGAAACATTGGAACACAAAGTAATGTTAATAGAGCATCAAACCCGAAGGTAAAACAGCAAGCATTAATACAAGTAATACGTTCAGCAGCCTTATTTATCATGGCAAGTCAGTAACCTACACCTTATGGCAGTGTCAACTGACATGAGGATGGAATGACATCTGCAAGTACATTTGCACCTAGGCTTTTGCATAGCTGTAATTTATTCCACCAGTAACTTCAGTAGCAAAGAGCATTTATTTCTCTACTGTCTGCATTGCCAGCTCAGTTTTAAGTCACCATTGAATCGGATAAGAAGAGCATAGATGTGACGTATTTCTCTATTCAAATAAACTACTAGTGTTTGAGAGAATAGAAGCAAACTCCATCCTGAGATAGTCTAGATAGTGATTAATCATTTAATTGTGCTTTTAATGTCTTAGGGTACTTCCATCCAACTTATGTCTCACATAGTAATGGCAATTCTTGGGTTATTGCTTGATTCTGCAAGCATCTATCACAAATCATCCACCATAGACCACATGTAGACAGACTCAGGGCTTTTTAAATTATTATTACTTTTATTAGTTTGTGCTGGAGCCATCCTCCCTGAGCTAAGACAAAAATGTGTGAGCTAAAAAACTGTGAGCTAGCTCACACTAACTCAGCTTAGAGGGAACACTGGCTGGAACTCTCAAGAGGGAAATGAATTTTTCAGTCTGTGTACTGAAAACTCATGAACTTTAAAATAATTCTGTCTGAGGTTCTGGAACTCCATCCTGGTGCATTCCCCCAGAAAAAAAAAGTCCTGATCACACATGTAATGTCCACACATTTGGACAAGTTTATCAGCGAATAAACCTGCTGCTTGAAACATATGAATGGTCAACCTATAAATGGAAAACATGAATTTTTGTCACTTGCTAAATATATGAAGTTGTCTTTTTCCTTCTTAGACCACTGATCTACCTAGTTCACTATTGCTATCCTGACTGGCAGCAACTCTCAAGCAGGGATCTTTCCTAAGGCCATCTACTGAAGATGTCAAAGGCTTAACCTTGGACTGTCTGCCTGAAAGCACATGCTTTGCCACTGAACCATAACCCCTTCCTTGTTTTCATTATTGTCTTCCATGAAAGCAAGTTATGCCAATATTATCAATTGGCTCATTTAGTCAACACATTAGTCTGAACACAGACAGTACAAGGCATATTTGGCTTGAAGGGATTCACTGAGCTGAATCAGCATAGCATTCTTACGCTGGTAACAGCAGTCAACCAGGGCTCTCTAATGTCTCTAACTATTCAGAGATGCTTATCGGTATGTTTAGTGCAGGAAACAACTGAGTAAGACCAGTGTAGCTTCACCAGACAAAATGTAGTGTGTCATGTGAAGAAGCTTAGAGTAGACTAGCATGAGAGATAAGTTAGTTCACTAATAGCCAACCTTTTGGGCATGTGTCCTACATCAAGTCCAGATTATGAGACTGTGCCACTCAAGGGTACTCTATAGTATATAAACCCTGATAAGTACTATCCATGTCTTAGGCTGAGGTCAGAGGTGCCTTTAGATCCGACATAGCTGCAAATGCCTGATGGATCTAAAGGGCACAATCAGTCAGCAACATCTGGGAAAGGTCTGTCAGCCATTAACACCTCATGCTGCCCTGCCATGGAAGCGGAGTTAAAAGGCATTGGGGAAAGTCCAGTCCTAACACTTGCCAACGGGCCATGGACAGATTTTACCCTGTCTGATTGCTCAAGAATGCACTCAAGCCATCCGGATGGTCTATCCAATCCATCCCAACTCGGTGCCAGTTTCCCTCCCTCGCTTAGCAGTATTTGCTTAATTGCATACTCCATGGGGAACCCTCTGCATGGAGGTTTGTTTCCTCATTCATGCGCATGGGAAACAAAAGGCAAAAAAAAAAACCCCACTCACCCAAGGCGGCATCTGATTGTGCAGTGATGGGCTGAGCCCGCAGCACAAAGCATAGGAGTCATCTTCAGGGGGGCTGGGGAGTGCAAGCCCCCCCCATGAAAATTTGCAGAAGGTGCTGAGCCTCCCCTGAATGCAACTGGTTCCAGTCAGAGCCTTGCTACCCCCCATCCCCCACCCCATTTTGAAAGTGGAGGGTTTTTCCCCTCTGCTTTCTGAGACTTAACTTCAGCGGCTGGGTTGGGACTGGTGGGGAGGGAGGGAAGTCAGGGTGGGGGCTTGCTTCCTTCTGGAAGCTAAGCTCCACCCCCCAGCAGCCCTCAGTTTAGCCTAGAGGAGCTGGAGGGCTGCATGTGGAGTCTGCTGCATTCCTGTGCATATATAAGCCCAACAGCTGGCCAGGGAGCCCCTCATCTTCTGTAGTTGCCCTGCCCCTTGCTGAGGGTTGCCGGTTTTCACCCCTGGTCTCTCCAGCAGGCTCCTTAACCGCCCAGTCGGCCAGGGGAATGTGATCTCCCTCCAGGCTGTGAGAAAACCTTGCCTGCCCATTTATATGCCCTGCGCCTCCATGCAAGAGATGGGGCATCTTTCTCTAGGCTGGATGGCAACTTTGCTCTCTGGGCAAGCCCCCCCCCCCATTCCTTCACTAGCCAGGCTTGAATGCATCCAAAAGCCAGGGGTGGGACTTGGCAGGTTTCATGGTGAAGCATTTAGTGAAAGAGAGATGGGGGAAAGGGGAGCTGCAAAGGGCATTTCCACACAGGTTCCATGTTATTTGGAAGAGGGTTTTGTTTCGTTCTTTCTTTTATCTCCAGGGGTTCCTCTGGCTGTTCTCTGTTCTTCAAGACTAACAAAATGTGTGGCAGGGTAGGAGCTTGGTGGGGGTGGGGGATGTGTGCACATGCGCTTGTGTGCAGGAGGATTCCTTGGACCAGAATACGCTCTTGCAGCCCTCCCTTTCCATCTCTCCCTCCCTCTCTCTCCTTTCTGTCTTTCCTCTCCTCATCTATTTTCTTTCTTTCTTTCTTTCTGTCTTTCTTTCTCTCTCTCTCTCTCTTTCCTCCCCATCTATTTACTTTTTTCCCATCTCCTTCCTTCCTTCCTTCCTTCCTTCCTTCCTTCCTTCCTTCCTTCCTTCCTTCCTTCCTTCACAGCCAGTTTGGTGTAGTGGTTAAGTGCGCGGACTCTAATCTGGGAGAACTGGGTTTGATTTCCCACTCCTCCACCTGCACCTGGCTGGATGACCTTGGGCAAACCATAGCTCTGTACCAGCTGTTCTCTCAAGGACAGCTTGGGAAAGAGCTCTCTCAGCCCCACCTACCTCACAGGGTGTCTGTTGTGGGGAGGGGAAGGATTTGTAGGCCACTCTGAGACTCCAAGTGAGTGAAGGGCGGGGTATAAATCCAATCTCTTCTCTTCTTCTTCTTCTTCTTCCTCTGTCCTCTTGCTTTCTTTTCACCTCTCCCCTCCCTCACTCCCTCCCACCCTTCCTTGCTAAAATAGCCCTAGTTAGGGTTGCCAGGTTCCCCCTGGCCACCTCTGGGGGATGAGGAGAGGGGTCACCCAATCCAGGTCAGGAAGCTCCTGGAGATTTGGGGATGGAGTCTGGAGAGGACAGGGACCTCAGTGGGGCACAATGCCATAGAGTCCACCCTCCAGAACATCAGTTTTTTCCATGGAAACTGATCTCTGTAGACTGGGAATTAGGTGTGATTCCAGGGGATTCCCAGGTCCCACCTGGAGGCTGGCATCCCGAGCTCCACTGCTGAAATTGGAAGCTCTGGTTCTGCTGTGTGAGTTGGTGCATGCAAACCACTGGCATCAGCTTGCATTTGCCAAATCACCCTGCTTCATATAGGATGCATAACAGCCAGGCGGAGGAGGGGAGGGTGTCACTCTACCAAAAATGAGAGTGTTTGGGTTTCTCTGTGAAACTGAGGACAGGAACTGGCACTGAAGTGAGATTGGAAAAGAGTGTGTGGCTTTCTGAAAACCCTTGTGCTACAGTAATAGTTATGCCACAATACAGTATGTTATTCTTAAAGGTGCTACTGAGCTTTTTAATACTTTGTATGTTATGGCAGTGATATGAGAGCCAATTGAACTGACAGTAGTTACACATTAGGCCTTGCCCAAATGGTTCTGGGCATTAAAGCGCACTTGCCCTGTGGTGATGGAAAGTGCTAGCAAGTCATAGCCAACTCATGGTAACCCTGTAGCGTTTTCAAGGCAAGAGACATTCAAGGATGATTTGCCATTGCTCGACTCTGCATCATGTCCCTGGTACTCCTTGGAGGTCTCCCATCCAAATACTAGTCAGAGCTGACCCTGCTTGGCTTCCAAAATCTGATGAGATCAGGCTCACCTGAGCCATCTGGGTCCATGGCATGGTGCTGTGTGAGTGCTTCCCAAGCAATCATCTTCAACCTATTCTTGGGAGCCACAACCATTAGGAAAGAGCCATGGGATAGAACTGTAACGATAATTTACTCATAGCTGCAAGAGCCAATAAGATTTGGGTTAGATGGGGGATTGGGCAAATTGATCTAAGAAACTGAAATAAGAGAAAGTATTAGCAAGCTCAGTGGTTAAGGATTTGAATAGAGCTCTTTATAGTCCAATCCTGAGGACACTTCCCTGAGAGTAAGCCCCCTTGGATAGACCTCAGTAGGATGTCTCTGTTAGCCTGATGAGGAATTTTTATAGGAAGGGGATAAACAATTAAAGTATATGAGAGAAAGAGAATGTCTGAAAATGTAATGCAGGTTTCTGTGGACTGCCTCTCCTATTATATCACACAGACCTTGCAATAGCATTGTAGCTAGCTAAGAAACTTCTATGCTGTTTCTACTTCACACCAACTGTGCATCTCCATTGTTTTCTAATTCTTCTCAACTATGTACAGCTTTCTATGCCGTACCATGGACGTATGTTTATGATGTTTTAGTTTGGGAAGATCTGTTTTCTTGGTCACATCAGTTAGTGCTAATTCCCCCCCCCCCCTAAACTCCTCTTCCATCACAATGGACTCTGCTCACATGTTATCTGTCAATCCCCTCCTTATCCCACCCTTCCTCCAGTCTCCCTTTCCTTATACTGACCTCACAACAATGGCAATATCACCCAGCCTGATGAAGGGAGCTTTGACTCTTGGAAGCTTATTCCCTGAAACTCTTGTTGGTCTCTAATCTGCTACTGGACTCAAATCTAACTGTCCCAGTATCACCGAGTAAGCGTAATGCAAAATGTAGATCTGAACATGGGTCTCCTCAATTCACACTGGTCTTCATGCCATTGGTTCATCTACTTCAGCATGGCTTGCTCTGATGCAGGTGAGCTCAGAGTCTCAAACAGAGAAAGATCCTTTCCAGCACCTGATCTCTTGGACCTCCTAGGTTTAAACCTTTATCCTTTGGCACACAAAGCATGGTCTCTCTACCAACAGTCCATCAGTGTCATCACTGTCTACTCAGACTGGCAGTGGTTCTCCAGGGTTTTATGTAGAGGATTTTGCCCATGCCATGCTTTGTTTTTGAGCCATTGGGGCCTGGCTAGGGGCATTCCCAAGGGTTCCCAGGCCCCCCTAAATTTCTGGAGAGCCACTTCCTAAATCCTACATGGCTCCGCCTCCATAAATAGTGACAATGGCCTGTGATGTCACCGGCTCCTCCCTGTCATGTCACTGGGTCTCGGTTCTTTTTAAGGACCTAGCACAGCAATGCCTCTGGCCCAGCCCCAGCCCCCCCTGGAAAATTGGAAAGTCTACGCCCTTGGCACAAAAGGATATGTGATTGTGCAACTGCATGTCAAATTCTCCCAGAGGAAATAGGGGCACTTCCACTCCGCGCCAAACGGGACATCTGACTGCAGCCTTAGTGTGGTTTTTTTTCCTCTACCCTATCAGGCCAAGAAGCGGGCAGCATTGCAAGATGGAGAGGCAAGCATAGGCCTGTTTGTGCTTAACCCAAGTTCATAGACCTTGTTGTTTCTATATGGACATGCCAGAAAACCCTACTGCACAAATCACTTGCATTGTGTACTCAGAACAAAATCAGGATTTTAAGATGGCCTGAAACCTAGGGTAACTATATTTCATGGACTTCATATTCTGATCTTATTTCTATGGGTTTCATAATACCTTACAAACACAATTTGTTCAATGAATACACTAGTTTCCACTAATGCATGATCACTGTGTGATACATTTCTTTTTAAAAAGCTTTTGCTGTATTAATACAGCCATTACTAGTAAAATGCGTGGGAAATCCATAGCTGTCAAAAAATGAAAGTGAGAGAAAGCAGTTAGTAAAAAAACTTTATTGGTAGAGAAAAACAAAATTAAAGTCATATATACAGGGGGGGTTTCCCCCTTCACCGCATTAAATAGTTTGCACAAGATGTTCCTTGAAGCGGTATCAAGTTAAGCTGATTGCCAATGGAGGCTGAATGTATACTAATGAAAAATCTTTGTCAGGGTTTTGCAATTCAAAAATAGGGAATGAAATCTCATTTAGCTCTTACAGCTTGAGGTTTCATGTCAGAAATATATAGACAGATAGCAAAAATAATATTACTATTTCTTTATTTTTTTTAAAAAAAACCCCACTTTTTTTAAAAAAAGGATGCTAACAGGTAATATACTTTTATATGTGTAACACACAAAGTTTAAAGCATTCCTGATATTTGAGCTTGAGAGTTGAAACATCAGGCTGTGGTCGTATTATATACATATACTCCACATAAAAATAATTCCTCTATTATATTTACATAAAGATTTTCCTCAGTACTACACAAAGCAGTAAAAATTATTGAGGTACTTCATCATTGAAATGTGAATGGAAGCAAAAGAAAATCCATTATTTCTGTTGAGGGGAAAAGAGGAATTTATTGGGTCTTTCCACAGCCAAGTCTCTAGTTGGATGGATGAACACCAGGGGAAAACAATAACATTTAGAGGCATTGACCAAAAAACCTGGGACTAAACTAGGGAACAAATACTGAAGAGATTTTACAATCCTTAACAAGGGAGAACACTTTTTAAAGGCTTCGCCTGATCTATGCACATTGCCTGAGTTTTCTCCTGTCTCTGCATCTTTGCTCAGCTTTTCAGGCACTATGGTTACAACTCTAAATAGTCTTTTCTATATACAACATGGGAATCACCACCGCACATCAGCCATGTGTAGGTACTGCCTATTTTTTTTCCCAGTAGAGTTAACAACAAATCTGAAAACAACCTGCCTAAATATCCAAATATTGGCAGGTCGCTACCCGCCCACCCGATTTCCAGGAAAGAAGGGTGAAACTTGTTTTCTCATCCCATCTGGTTTCTGAAATCTGCAGCCGCTCATTTTATATTTTTTATTTTGTGATCCGGATTTCTGCAGTGTAACTGAACACAGGGAGACCCCTGCGGACAACAGCTTGGATGTGACACAGTATGTCCATGGATGGAAGGATTGCTGCCTGTCAAGAGCGATTTTCTTGCCTCCCCACTGCAGCCCCCCATGCTGCTCCTAGAGGACAGGCAATGTGCTGAGCTAGATCTAAGCCACACTTTTATATATGCATAACGGTTGCCGACATTCAGGGATAAAGTCAGAGGGCACAATTCCACTCTTCTCCATGCATGTACAGCATGTACACATCTAAATGACGCTACAAGGTTAAAGCAAAACAAGATGCATTTGTTAACTGCTTCAAGAAAATGGAAAGTGCTGCAGCTGACCTATGGAGAGAAACAGGTGGCTTGCCATTGCCTGCCTCTGCATAGCAACCCTGAACTTCCTTGGTGGTCTGCTATCCAAGTACTTATCAGGGCAACCCTGTTTAGTTTCTGACAGCTGAGGAAATCAGGCTAGACTGGGCCATCCAGGTCAGGGCAACCGCCTTAATAGCCTATCTCAGTTACAATAGATTGTAGGATGTTGATCCACAGCAATAACTGGGAGAAGAAAACGGCCCCAGGCACAAAGATTTTTTTCTGCCAGTGCTACCACACCATTGTAAATCTAGTTAAAATGAATTCTCAGCATTTCTTCTCTCTCCCAAATGATGCATTTGCACAATTCAAACAGGACTCTTTATAAGAACAGACAACCTCCAGGAACATGTTGAATGCTGCTACCACTTGTAGTCTGAAAGCAAATTAAGCCAAGCCTTCATATAATTCACTCAGTTTCTTCAGATTTCACTTGCTTGTTTTAGAAACCAATATGCCTGAAAGTTGAATGTGGCCTCTCAAGCAAAATAGAAGGTGGAAAATAAAACTTGAAATTGTGCTGCTAGACTGTAACTGCAACGTGTCTGTGCTGCTAAAAACAGAGAGTTTGCCTGCTGAATTTGTTGGCAGTTCTCTTCCAACCCTGAGCAACCCTGCTTTCTACCCCAAAGTGTAAATTAGACACAATGGCTGGGTTGTGCTGAGTCACAGTTGTAAAGGCAGTCTCTCAATAATTCACTCATTTGAGCACTAAAGGAAATTCACAGTGAAAAATTAATTAAAATCCTGTGTGCCCCAAAGTACACCACCAGAAAATGCCATTTCCTGGTTCACCTTCCACCCTATCAAGGAATCACTACTGTAGGCTGATAATTGTGCTGTATGTTTGCATCAAATGTATTCAGATCATTCAGTCACTCTGTAGAGACGCAGCAGATTTCTAAACAATCAGAGGAAACTTTGCTGAAGTACCTGTTCTGGAAGTTGAGCCAGGAGGCATAAAAAATACATAGGGCGGGTTCAACTGATTGTGCATAATTCTTACTCTAACAGCAGTGTGAGCAAACTGTGCTTCCAGTTTTAATTCTGAAGAAAGAACCCTTGCATATCAGAAGTTGGGAGGCATTGGATTAATTGGCAGCAGGAAATCCATTTTACATTTCCTACTCCTGACTATTCAGGAGCTAGAGAAAATAATTTGAGGATGATGGGTTTTGAGGATTTGAGCCAAGCTATTCCTAAAATAAGCTTTACTGTGTATACAAATTAGAACTGTGCTGAATGTTTACTCCATCCCAACCGAACATTTTCGAGACAAAACAATTATTTTCACAGATTCTGACAAGCAGTCCAAGACCTGTCCCTCACTTTCCAAAGCTTCTTGGTGCCTGTTTGCAGTCATTGTTCTGTTATCTGCACATGGCATGCCGCTGAAAAACCAAATTACCACAGTTTCTTTTTTCATCTTCACTACATGATCTCATCCCACCAGGGATCACACAGAGAATGTAAAGTTATCAAGGAACCACAGAGCCAATCAGATATGGAGGGCCAACTGGTGTGATAGCTGACAGCACTGCCATCATTTTAAAAACTCTTAACTGCAACAGAATGCACACTGCATCGGGTGCGCATCTGAAGAAGCATCCACACCTAACAGATGTTATAATGAGCATCTCAGTGCAGATGTTGTCTACCTCCACTATACCATACACTATACCTCCACTATACCACTATACCATACAAATACATTCTTGAGTGTGTATTCAAATGCGCATTCTGGCTAGGGTTGCCAAGTCCCGGGGGGGGGGGGGGGCGGGGAAACCCCCGCTTGATTGGCCCGGTCCCCGCTGACCTGGATTGGGCCACCGGGGGGAACCCCACCCCCAAATTACCTGGCTGCGGAGACGTGCCCAGCATGATGATGTCACCCAGAAGTGACATCATCATGTCTGGCATGTTTCGGGGGGGGGGGGGAACGCTCTATAATTTGAGGGAAAACTCTATGGTGACTTTTGGGTGACATCATCATGGCATGCACACTTCGCGCACATGCCAGAAGACTCCCAAAGAGGACCAGGACTCCCCCCGCTAAAAGGTAAGTAAGACCTGGCAACCCTAATTCTGGCACAATTAGATTTGGATCACAGTTTCAGAGTAATGGGGCTTCATCGATGCAGTGCAGCAAGTAAAGAGGAGCAGTGGCATGGTTGCAGAAGCAAGGGGAATGCCTGCCTTACCCTTTGTGAACATTCTGCACCCTTTTAAGTCCCTCCCCTCAAAAACCTCCAAAGCTACAGAACATTTTTCAGTGGGTAGAAAACTGCTTGTAAAACTTGGTTTGGTTCAACCCTGTTACTAATATTTGACCTGGTAGACTGGTAGTATCTACTACATAGTAACTGTTGAGATTCTGAATAGACCAAGTTAAAGAGTACATTTAAGAGTAGATTTAAGTAGAATATAAGCTACAGAAAGTAGACTTAGAAGTCTCCAGTGCATGCAGTTATTTCTAGAAGTCAAGGTGATGAAACTGTCCTTTTTGTCCCGTTCTTCTTTTCCTTTTACCACAGGGAAAAACTCATGAAGTAGATAGATATACAAGGGGAAGGGAAATTGGAACATATAATGTACTGTAGGGCATTTTTTAAAATAAACTACGTAAATCTATAAACAGAAAATAACTCAAGATGCAGGTCACAGTCTTAAGAGCCCATCATGGCCTGGGCTCATCATATCTGTGGACAGCCTCTCTCTCTACATCCAACTGTAATCCCTCCCATCAAGTTCTCACTGGTACCTACAAAGACAACAAACATGAGCACTGAGGAGGCTTACACTAATGAGAAACACCAGTCCTAAAAATGTCTAACAAAATCTGCTAGAAAAGAACTTCAGTCCTTTTAATCCGTCCAATCTTTTAGTAGCCAGGGAAGGATTTTAATAGATCTTATTTTATTTTCATGGTTTATATACCTTGTTTTTTAAACACATATAAACTACCCTGAGCCTTCAGGAATGGTATGGGCTACAAACCTCTGTACAATAAATTTTAAGAGGAGCAGTCCTTATACAGTCTTTAACCATGCACTTCTTGCTTTGAACATCTAAGATATGTGTTTATTCCCCTGTACCAAAATTTGAAGAATGTCTGCATACTAACTGATCATGGCTCACTATGGTAACTCTCAAATTAATTGAGGACCCGCTTGGGGCCCACATGAACAGAAAACTACATGGATAACTGACAATATTTCTCCCATTAATCTCTGTCATTACTTTCACTGCAGTTCACCATTACCTGACACCAAACTGTTAATTAGCTTGGCTTGAATAAGATATTTTAATACCCATCAGTGTGAGTCTTCTCATGCCATTACGGTAGATAGCCAGTGTAATTATTTGTTCATACACAAGAGCAGGGGTCATTTTGTAGAAAAAGAGGTTCAGGAGCTCATTAGCATAACTCATTAGCATAACTTATTTGCATATGCCACACCCCTTGACATCACCAGAAGTATGTCAGAAGGCAAGAAAGAAAGAAGAGAGAGAGAAAGAGAAAGAGAAGAGAGAGAGAGAGAGAGAGAGAGAGAGAGAGAGAGAGAGAGAAAGAAAGAAAGAAAGAAAGAAAGAAAGAAAGAAAGAAAGAAAGAAAGAAAGAAAGAAAGAAAGAAAGAAAGAGCTGGCAGAGAGGGGACAGCTACTAATCCAAGCCTCAGAAATACCACTATTCTGGGAGGATAGCTTCAGTGGTGGCTGAAGCCTTCAGAAGGCTGGTCAGAGGAACAAGGACCTTTCCAGGGGACGGGGTCATTTTGCTGCAGCCATGACACAAGCAGGCATTCCCCCGTGGGGGGGGGGGGGGGCTGGCACCAACTCCCAGAGCTGTGCTCCTCCAAGCTCCTGCTCGAAAGGACCCCTGCACAAGAGTACTGATTATTCCCATTTCCATTCAATGAACTCGGAAAGAAAGGGGAATTCAGAGACCTATATGCTTAATGTTAGGATATTATTTGGAACAAAGAAAAGGATGAAAACCCCTTTTTCAAAATAATTTACATCTGTACATAAAAAATCCACTAAGTAAAAAGGACCAAAGGCTATCTTAGAGAATCAATACAAGGCATAAAGTGTATTTTTCCAATAAACAGCAGGCATAAAATACATATTTTTCCCAACAGAGCTTGTCATTTTACAATAAATGTACTTTTTTAAAATCCCACCCTTTGTCCAAGGAACTCAGAGTGGTGTACATGATTCTTTCATCCTCCATTTTATCCTGACAAAAACCTTGTGAAGTAGGTTAGGCTGAGACAGTGACTGACCCAAGGTCATCCATTGAATTTCATGGCAAAGTGGGGATTTGAAAACTTGTCTCTCCAATCTGACAATAAAACCACATCACTAAATGATTCTGTTTATGATGTGAATGGAGCTATATTACACACAGACAGAAAGAAAAATAAAGCCTCTTGGAACTCTGTATCTTTAATCCTAATATTTACTCCCCAACTGATGAAGGTGCCTTTATTCTCCAGCCTTGGAAACACCAATAGGAGCCCTCCAAAGCTTAACAGGCACTGCTGGCTGCCAATTACAGAGTTCCCATTCTGCTCTATGAGATGAGAAATACACACACACATACATTCACCTCAACTCCACATCCTCTCCTCTGTTGGCAGTTACACAGAGATGCAGGGAACTTGCTAAAGAGAGCCAGTTTGGTGTAGTGGTTAAGTGTAGTGCAGTTTGGTGTAGTGGTTCTCTAATCTGAGAAAACCGGGTTTGATTCCCCACTCTTCCACTTGCACCTGGCTGGATGACCTTGGGCAAGCCATAGCTCTGTACCAGCTGTTCCCTCAAGGACAGCTTGGGAAAGAGCTCTCTCAGCCCCACCTACCTCACAGGGTGTCTGTTATGGGGAGGGGAAGGGAAAGGAGTTTGTAAGCTGCTCTGAGACTCCCTTGGGGAGTGGAGGGTGGGGTATAAATCCAATCTCTTCTTCTTCTTCTTCTTCTTCTAAAAACAGACTTAGCAGAGCACATTCCCTCCTGATTATTTTATTTATTTATATGCCACCCTCCCCGCAAGTGGGCTTGGGGCAGTTTACATCAATATCATTAAACAATAATTTAATAGCAGACTGTGAGCTTCTCTCCCCTACTGGGGTTAGGGTGTTTGGTGGACTCAGGGCTCTGAGCTACCCTGTCTCTTTGCTCATGCTGAGCAGAGGGGCTTGGCTACTGGGTGCCTCAGCTGAGGACCCACATTTTATACCCTCCCACCTCTCTTGATTGTGAACAGCTCTGTGCCATGAGAGTGAAAGGGACTGCAAAGGGGGCTCATCATGGGGGGAAGACATCCTCCACCCTCTGTGTACCACAGGCCATTGCTCTCAGGCACCAAACCCATCCTGCCAGCCCACTGGAGCCTGCCCATCACCAGGGATTTCACAGCCTCCTTTCCCTGACCTGTTCCTGGGGCTCTCCACAGAGCCAAAAGAGTTATTAGCACTACGCAGAGACTAGCAGTTGCTAAGACTCTTTGGAGAGAAGGATTTGGGGGTGGGGAGCATCCCCCCCTTCCACACAACTCCCTGTTGCTGCTCCTGCCTTGAGTACATCTCTCTGTGGCCCCTCCCAGCCCATTGTCAGAAAGCAGCTGTCCCTCTTCCCACCTTCTCTAATTCTGGGTCCCAGTTCCCAGCCCACACTTTGGAAACATTTCTGCACCCTCCTCAGTGACCCCTGTGTGTCACAGTGCCATGTGTGCCACGTGCATGTCCAGAGGGGTGCAAACTCCCAACACTTCTCCATGCTTTCACCTGCTGTTACAACACCTGGCTCCCTGGTACTCCATCTCCTCATGGAGGACCATGAGCCAATGAGTCTTGCCCTCCATTCACTGCTCCACAGTGGCGATGGTCAAGGCTGAGCTCTCCAGAGTGCAAGGCAGAACTGTGCACTTCGTGGCAGACTTCTGGAGCAGCCAGCAGCATGGCTACCTCTTCCTCACCGCCCACTGGTGGCAACCAGAATACCTCTCTGTCCAGACTGTTCGGACACAGCCCAGGCCTCAGGAGAGGACTGTCCTGCCACCAGGCTACATAGTGGTTCTGCTCTATGAGCAGGGAATGGATAAAAACCACATGGCACAAAACATTGCTGCCACAATACAGAGTAGCATGAGGGAGTGGATGGATGGCGGCAACACTGCCCATGGCTGCATGGTCACGGATGCCGATGCCAACATTTTGGCAGCAATGAAGGCTGTGTGCCTCAAGTGCATCATGTGCCTGGTGCACATGCTTCATTTGGTGGTGAAGGATGGGCTGGGGAGCACTGTCAAGGCCACCAGGGATGTTGTCACACTCCAGATGTGATCCTTGCTGGAGACCTGCCAGTGCCTGGATACCCAGTTCTTGTGCAGCATCAAGTCCGTGTGAGAGGCAGGGGGAGGGGAATGAGCCTGAATACCAGGTCATCATGAACTTACCCACCCGCTGAAACTCCCCCTACTCCATGATTGTGCATTTGGTGGAGAAGAACAGCAGGGTGCAGGATGTCATCTCCTCCATGACCATCCTACATGGGGAAGAGGACCTCAGCATCAGATCCAATGACTGGCTGACCCTCTCACAAATAGTGTGTCTTCAAGCTCTTCCAGGACACCACGAACAGGTTATATTGTCTCTGCAAGGAAGGGGAGTACAAGCTGGCCTGTATCTGTGACCCCCCCCCCAAGATAAAAGGCAGCATTGCTCTCCAGAATGCAGAGCTTGTGCAATGGAAGTGTGAACTCTGCAAAGAAGTGTTGAGACTACAAACCAGCAGACGATGCCAGAGGGTACAGTGGGTGGAAGAGGCTGGGGGCGGAGGAGCCACAGCCCAAAATCTTTGCCTCAAAGAGCCCAACCAGGCAGAAGTTTCACTACTGATTGTCAGTGGTGAACTGGGAGGTCAGCAGCAGTGGGGATGCCAGGCATGCGATGGCAGAGGATTCGCTAGAGGTGATGGTGAGGGAGTTCCTCACCGAGTCCCATGAGCCCACTGACACCAATCCCCTGCTGCCATCTGGCCTGATCTCTCTTGTATGGCCATGAGTCTTCTCTCCTGCTGTCCCACCTGTGTAAAGAATGAGCAGGTATTCTCCCACCTGGGAGACATTCTCAGCCCCCACCACTCCTGCCTGGACCCAGCCAGGGTGGACAAGTTGGCCTTTCCCAAGGTCAACCTCCTCCTGTTGGGCTACCTCTCTCTGGATCTCAGAGGGTAAGATCCAGGCCTCCTGTTGTCCTCCTGTGTGTGTCCCCATCCCTCCTCCTCTCTGGGTGATCCAGCACGCGGCATGCAGGTTGTGCCCTTGGTGCTTGGGTGGGAGGATGGCCACCTCTGCTGGGTGGACTCCCTCACCCAACACCTACCTCATGAAACAATATCTACATAGCACTACACCTGCCTCTTGGAACAACATCCACCTCAGCAAAACATCTACCTCAACAAACATCTGCCTGTATAAGCAAGCCCCCATTTGACTACCCCTTTCCATTGTGTTTGTACAATTTACAGCAAATGATCTCTTTTCTGTACAATGTGTTCTGCTAATGGTGAACAAAGAGAAATTTCACCTAGGGATGGGCTGTGACCAGAGAATCTATGTTTGGGCCTAAGAGGGTATAGCAACATGGAGGGCACACCTCACTGGGTCCAGTAATTGCCAGGGGTGCCTGCCAAACTGTTGTGGGGTTACTTTGGGGAGCCCCTGTCAGAACTCTGGGGATGTCTGTCTTTCTGTCATTCTGAACTTGCCTTTGAAGACTTGGGGGTGGCCTGGCCAGCTCAACATGTGTTTCCATTCCTCTGCACAGTAGAAGAATCCACTGCAGTTGATGGGAGTGCTCTGGACCTGTGTGTTTCAGCCCGGGGGGGGGGGGTGCTGTGAGACTTGTGAGCATGCTTCCATTACTTGTCTGGTGCAGCTGGGGTGCCTGCCAAGCTGTCATCGGGTTACTTTGGGAAGCCCCTGTTGGAAATCTTGTAATGTCTGCCTTTCTGTTGTTCCAAATGTGCCTTTGGAGAAAATAATCTGCCCCACTGCATCACTTCCCCCCCACTTATCCTAGTGATACCTTAAACATTCAGGAATAATTGATTGCAATAGCTTTGTCGTTCCATAGGACCAAAGAGCTAATGAAAATTGTTTAGTGTTTTCTCCGTTTCATGGAGAACAAACAAGGGAGAATTTCAAATATTCTAATGTTGGTTTACTATGCTGTCTTTTAGTTGTAGCCTTGTCCCCCTCTTGACCTCATCTCTTTCCATCGTTTTCTCCTTTCTTCCACACAGCTTCATGGGAAACAGTCTTGAGAGTGAGTCTATAGAACTTCCAAGTAGACGTACTTCTGAAGATAAACTAGGAAAGAGTGTTAAATCAGGAAGACACAAGAGACACCGTGTTTTTCTGAAAGCGATGAAAGAGGCAGGGTGAAGGCAACACTGACCCCAGGAAATGAAGAAAACTGGTAGCAGTCTTAGAAGACAGGGCACTGGAGGTGATCTGTGCAGGACTAGAAGGGGTGGGGGATCTAGGCATCCTTCAGCATGACTCAAGAGTGAGAACAGAAAACAGCAAGGCATACAGAACTTTTTGCATGTGTGAGAAATTATAGAAACATTAATTAATATCTCAATATATTCAAGTACGGAAGAGCTGCATGTTCTTTAAAGGTTTCCTATTAAGTAATTTTTTAGTTTAATTAATTAACAGGCTGACTTGAAAATGCGCAGTGATGTGTGAAAGCCAATTAGGTATAATAACATAAAAAGGAAAATGAAACAGGGATAGATTTTAAACACCGGGTGTTTAGTTTTCAAGTGCATTAATAACACAGACAAGAGTGTCTCTTTTCCCAGCCTCAATGAAAGTCAGGAGAACTGGGCAAGACCTCACTCAGGGCACAACCCGGTGGGCTTGCTCCTGTGTAAGCAGAGAGGATCTGGAGCTGCTCTCACTCAGATTCTAGTTTTCGTTGGGCCTGTGGATTGTATTCTAGATAGTTTAGGCATTTGTTTTGTGTGGGGGTCCTGCCAAGTCACAGCTGACTTATGGTGGCCCTGTAGGGTTTTCAAGGTAAGAGACGATGGCTGTGATCATAAGCACAATTAGACCTGACATAGGTGTGAATGTTGGGTGGATTTAAAGAGCACGACCAGACAACCACATCTGGGAAGAGCCCCGCAGCTGTCGGCAACCTGTTCTGTGGCGTTAAAAGACACCGGGGGAAATCCAGAAGTAAACAGGTTGCGACGGGCCATGGATGAACTTTCCCATGTCTGATTGCGCCAGCGCGCTCTCATGGCGTCGGGATGGTCTGATCAGGCCATGCCGACTCCATGCCATTGGTTTTTCCCCCCCTTTGCAGTATGTGCATCATCGCAAACTCCATAGGGAGCCCTCAGTGCGGAGGTGCGATTCATCGATCCCTCATTTAAGCGCATAGGGAAAAAACGGGACAAAAAAACGACTCACACACAGTTGCATCTGATCACACATTGATGGACTGCAGCCGCAACTTCAAAGGGAAGTGTGATCATGCAACTGCAGGTCAAATTCCTCCGGAGGCAATAGCCTCACGTTTCCCCCCCCCCCCCATTTTTTCTGGCATGCGTGACGGCAATCATTCAGAGGTGGTTTGCCATTGCCTCCCTCTGCGACATGACCCTGGTATTTGTTGGAGGTCTCCTATCCAAATACTACCCAGGTCTGATCCTGCTTAGCTTCTAAGATCTGGTGGGATGGGGCTAGCCTGGGCTATCCAGGTCAGGACTGGTTTAGGCATTTACACAACTTGAAAAATAAGCACTGCTCCATGTCAACACACACGTTCCAATATACTGTCACTTTTAACATTAGTGTTATCCAAACAGGACCCAAAGAAGGGGAAATTAGCTTTAAAAGGGTTCCAGGAAGGAATATCACAGGACCTTGTAAGTCAGTGTACACCAAAGTGATTTTTGATAGCGATACCCCAAAATAAAATTATGAAGAGAGAGAGAGGGTGATTGTAAACACAAACAGATAGCTTTACTGTATACAAAATTTTAAAAAGTGTAAAGAACCTATTCTACACAGCTGGGAATTGATTCCCTAAGCAAGGTAACATGCGTGCACACACACACACACATACCAGTAAGTGGACGCACTTTTAAGAGGTAGAAGGGAGGGAATTGGAGGTCTGGAGAAGTCCAGGGGCAGATGCACATGAGATCCAAGGAGCAGAGCATTATGGAGGAAAAGGGGAGAAAAGCCTGCAGATTGTAACAGAGGCTCTCAAAAGGGAGCCAGAGTTCTGACTATCAGAGATCTGGACCAAGAATCTGAGGAACAATTTGCTAGAGCCTGAGATCCTTCTTTTAAGTGCAGAAGATCCCCAGGGTAGGTGGGGTTCAGCTGTCCTGGCTTTGGGTTGGGTCAAGATAAAAACTTTGAATCTCACTGGCTAGTTTAAAGATACCTGCTCCCTGACTTTGGTAGAAATAAGTGGGGGAAATACCTTGATTAGGCTACTGTGAACCAAACCTGTGGAAGCACAAAGTCCCTGCTTGAGGCAACATGATTAACATACTTTAATTAGGTTGAAGGGAGCCAGAATCTGTATGGACACAAAAGTTTGGGTAAGTCTTCTGAAACAGGATGGAGCATAAATTAATCACCTGAGTGTCCTTCTTGATTGAGTAAAAAAAGGAAAAAGAGGAACTGGGCATTCGTTAATGTTATGTCCCAACCGTTAAGCCACGCGTGCAGTCGGCCATACATGTGGCCAGACGAAGCTGTCAAGTTTTGCTATCCCAGGACCATAGACCCGGAGAATCGTAGTCAGGGACCAATGGGGAAGTCCACATCCATAGGTAGTCCTATAGGTGACAAGGGCATTGTAAATAAGCAATCACAGGTGTTGGGTGTGTGCATGTGTGCGGCCAAGAATGGGAATATAAGCGGACTTGCAAGTCCAGCTCAGTAGCCTTGTTCCAGCCTCTAAATAAACTATGAGCTTTAATCACTCAATGCATCTCCAAAGTCAGTACTTTACACTGGCAACGAGGATGGGATGCTGACGAGCGACACCAACGCCAGCTCCAGCACTACATTGAGCACCAATCCTCCGGCATCTGAGCAACACCCACCCTGACCACTCCACAGGACAACGTTCACTGCATCGCTCAGGAGCTATGGCCGCCTCTCTAAGACAACTCACCACTTTTGACCCCGCTCGCCCTGAGCTTTGGGAGGCCTGGGTCGAACAGCTGAAATATTTCTTCCTGGTCCAGGACACGACTGACACAGGGAAGAAGAAAGCATGGCTCATCAGCTCATGCGCCATCTCCACGATCTAGGTGGAGCTCTGGAAGGCAGCAGGAGAGAGATGCAGGAGGGGTGAGTGTTTTTCTTATTTGCCTTTCAGCTGCAGTGGTTTAGCTGAGGAAATGTGTGAGTGGTTTAGCTGTGTGGAAATGTGTGAGTGAGTTTTGAGTTGTTGCAGACTGCTGGCTGCTTGAGATAAGGATGAGAAAGGGCCATTGTTTAACTGCAAATTGAGGCCCTGGGTGCATTTGAATAGCTGCTAGCCATACCCTCTGCTGGGGGAGGCTTCTATTTAAGGCTCCACCTGACCAGAGGCATGAGCCGAAGGGCACAAACCAAAAGGTGGGGCTCTTGGCCTGTGGCTCTTAGCCTAGAGACTCTTAGACTAGGGGCTTGTGAGAAGCCAAGGAAGAGCCAGAACACCAGGGCCCTAGGCTCCTTGGGTTCCCAGCAAGGTAAGTAGACTTCTACAAGGAGAATACAAAGGGTTTAAAAGGAGGGTTATATTAAAATATTTTAAAGCAATTATGAAGCCAGAATGCCAGCAGGGGGTTGGGGGCTATCCAGTGTTTTGCATGGTGTGTCACATGTATGATTATCTGCCCACTGGGCAGAAGTCTTGGGTGTGTGCCCGGTGCAATGAGTTCCTGGTTCTCAGGGAATGAGTTTGCTCCCTTGAGGCCAAGGTGGCTGACCTGGAGAAGCAGAGACAGTCAGTTAGGCATGTGGAGAAGACTCTCGGGGACTTGTTAGATATGTCCCACTCTGTATCTGGCAGCCCCGCCACTGTCAGGGAGCATGAGGGTCGAGAGGGAACAGGGCACCGTGCTGTGGATAAGGGAAATGTGCCCTCAGAAGGGACCTCTTCTACAGCTGGTGAATGGGTATCCTTTCGTACCAAGGCACCATCCCTGGGCAGGGAGGGAGGGAGGGGGGGCTCTTGGTAGTTGGTGATTCGATCTTTAGGCAGATAGACAGCTGGATGGCAAAACTGCGTCTTGACCGTATGGTGACTTGCCTGCCTGGTGTGAAGGTAGCAGACATTAAGCGTGTTTTAGATAGGCTGGTAGATAGTGCTGAGGAGGAGCCAGTGGTCGTGGTACATGTTGGCACCAATGATGTGGGGAAATGTAGTCGTGAGGTCCTGGAGGAAAAATTTAGGCTGTTAGGCAGGAGACTCAAGGCCAGGACCTCCAAGGTAGCCTTTAGTGCTACCTGTTCCACGAGCAGGGCTGGAGAGACAGGCACAGGTCAGGAGTCTCAATGCATGGATGAGACGATGGTATAGGGGGGAAGGGTTCAAGTTTGTTAGGCACTGGGATGCTTTTTGGAACAAGAGGGAACTGTACAAGAGAGATGGTCTCCACTTGTCCCAGAAAGGAACCAGGCTGCTGGCGCTTAAAATCAAAAAGCTGGCAGAGCAGTTTTTAAACTAAATATTGGGGGAAAGCTGATAGGAGATGAAAAATCTCTGGTTCAGGATGGTTCATCTCAAAGAGATGAAGGGGTAGCTGTTCCTTTCCTACAAGGAAAAGGATTAGAATTGTTCTCTGAGACTGTAGCAAATGATAGGGACTGCCTGCCAAGGTCTCGAGGCAGCAAGAGGAAGGTTGTGGGCATACATGGGAAACTATAGATGTTTATATACTAATGCTAGAAGGGTCCGAGGTAAAATTGGGGAGTTGGAATGCTTGGTGTTGGGGAAAAACATAGACATTGTGGGTATTTCAGAAACTTGGTGGGATGAAGTAAACAGTGGGATATGGTGATTCCTGGTTATAAATTATATCGGAAGGATATGGGGGAGAAAGTTGGAGGTGGGGTGGCTCTTTATGTCAGAGAGGGTATACAGTCTAGTAAGACTGAGAGGGTAGGAGAATTGGATTCACTTCTGGAAATGCTGTGGGTTGAATTAGTGGGCCCAAAAGGAACCTTAACATTGGGAGTTTGTATCGCCCACCAAATCAAAAGATATAGGAGGATTATAAAATGATGAATGATTTCAAAATAGCGGCTAGACGAAATAACTGTGTTGTAATAGGTGACTTTTAACTACCCACACATTGATTGGGTCAATATGTGTTCAATTCGGGAAAAAGAGATTGAGTTTCTAGACACTTTCAATGAATGTGCTATGGAGCAGATGGTTACAGAACTGACCAGGGGAGAGGTGATCCTGGATTGTCCCATCCCCTCCATTGTTCTCTATGGTGGGAAAAAATGTTAACTTTTTTCCTACCATAGAGAACAATGGAGGGAATGGGGGCAACCTGTTTGGGGGCCTGTAGAATTGGACCCCCTGGATTTGGTCCTAAGTAACGCCCAAGACTTGGTGAGAGATGTTAAAGTGATTGCACCGCTTGGGAACAGTGACCATAATGTTATTGAGTTCAACATTTGTATAAATAGGAAGTTGCCCAAAAAGACTGACACAACCACTTTTAATTTTAAAAGGGGTAACTTCTCTGATATGAGGGCATATGTGAGGAGAAAACTGAAAGGAAAAGTAGAAAGGGTCAAAACCATTGGGGAAACGTGGAGACTATTTAAAATTACAGTACTAGAGGCTCAGAGAAAATATTAGGAAAGGCACAAATAGGTACAGAAAAAAGCCTGCATGGTTAACAAACAAAGTAATGGAAGCTGTGAAAGGTAAGAAGGATGCCTTTAAGTGGTGGAAAGCTAGTCTCAGTGAGGCTGATAAAACAGAACACAGGCTGTGACAAATAAAATGCAAGTCTGTGATCAGGCAGACAAAAAGGGAATATGAGGAGCATATCACAAAAAACATAAAGACCAACAATAAAACCTTCTTCAAATACATTAGAAATAGGAAACCAGCCACGGAAGTAGTGGGCCCCTTGGATGACCAAGGGGTAAAAGCTGTAGTGAAGGATGTTAGGGAAATGGCTGAGAAGCTAAATGCATTTTGCCTCTATCTTCCCTGTGGAAGATCAGACATGCCTGCCCACTCCAGAACCACTAATTTTGGGAGGGGATTGGACCATGGGACCACCTGGTCCAATCTTCTTGAAACTTGGTGGGTATTTCGAGGAGAGGCCCCAGCAGCTACCCTGCAAGTTTGGAGCCTCTCCCTCAAACCCCCTCCCCTCCAGTGGCTTTTAAAGTTGCCACCGAATTTCGGCAGCAATTCGGCAGCGAGCTGAATCAGATTAGAGAATCTGATTCGGCCCGTGGCTGCCCTAGTGGCCAGTCCTGAGCTGGCAGAGATTCGTTCCGCCTCGCTCCGGCCCCGACGGACCCCTGGATGTTAATCCAGACAGCTAAAGTGACCATAAGGCTTTGGCAGAGGAAGTACCTGTTGCCACTGTCTGCTGAATGATTTGTAATTCTGTCCCTTAAGGCCCCTTGATTGAGAGGGTTTTATAACAGACACACAATCTAAGTTGTTCTTAATATGTCTTTCTCAGGTAGTCATGATACACAGTACAAAAATGGAACACATTTAAAGGACAAATGCTTGGTTTCTAAGTATAGAGACTATGACCTATACCATACAGGTTAAATGGAGAGACTATGACTTCCCCTATACTATACAGGCTACCATGGTTCTGGCTGATGTTAAGTCAAGCAAGAGTACTTGCTATCAGTGTTGGCTTGCAAATGTTAATCAATCGTGTAATTTAAAGGATTTTTTTTTTTTAAAAAAAAAGACCTTTCCATTGCTATGTCCAGAGTTCAGAGGTTTCAGATATCCTAAAACATTACAAGCTCTATAAAGGAAGTTGTAGAAGCCATTATGCTGAAGGAGAACCACAGACACAATGACTAGATTGTGTGAAAGAATGGAGATTGTTTGGAATCACAATACGATGGCCAACAGATGCCAAAACCTCTTTCCTGGGAGGACAATGCAAATATTTTTTTAATTAATTTTTCCTAATAAGGGAAAAACAAAAAGGAAGAAGGAAAGGGAACACTTTACATTCAGTGTTACTCGATTGTACATATCATAAGATAGATCTCCATCTTACATTTGTTAATTGGAAAACATTTTCACACTTGCTGTGTTACTATATTTACTATTTAATTATCTCTTGCTAGGACATATTAGTTATTATTCATCCTTACTAAGATTTTCAGTCCATGACTATAGTCTCAACGAAGATTTTTCAAAAACATTATCACCTCTTCCTTGTAGTGCCATAGTAAGTTTATCCATTTCGGTCAATGCAAATATTCTAATTGCCACAAGCCAATTCATGAATTGGCACACTAAGAATTCAGCACTGCAAATGCACGTGGTGGCCTTTCTAAATCAACAAATATGTCACATGCAAACAAATTTCCCCATGATGATGAGACGTCATCTTAAATCTAGACTAGCATTTCAGTAGGCACAAGGATTTCCACCAGTGCAGCACAACAGAAAACTGTTAGGAACAGGATTTGGGGAGGCATTTTGGTTGCCACAGGAAGGGGAAGGCAAGGGAATGACACTCCATATGTAGAAAATGCTTGTGCTTGCCAAAACACTAGTTTGGATCAGGGGTCATTTCGAGCAGGAGCTCGGGGGAGCGCAGCTCCGGGAGTTGGTGCCAGCCCCCTCCCCCCCCCCCCCGCGGGGGAATGCCTGCTTGTGTCATGGCCGCAGCAAAATGACCCCATCCCCGGAAAGGTCCTTGTTCCTCCGACCAGCCTTCTGAAGGCTTCAGCTACCACTGAAGCTATCCTCCCAGAATAGTGGTATTTCTGAGGCTTAGATTAATAGCTCTCTCTCTCTCTCTCTCTCTCTCTCTCTCTCCTTTCTTTCTTGCCTTCTGACATACTTCCGGTGATGTCAAGTGGTGTAGCATATGCAAATAAGTTATGCTAATGAGTTATGCTAATGAGCTCCTGCACCTCTTTTTTTACAAAATGACCCCTGGTTTGGATACAAACTTATCTTTATCCTCACTGCGCCAATGATCCATTGCTTTGATCCAAAGAATTGCACATGGTGTTCCATGTCATACCAGAAAATGTTCCAGCTCCCTTTTCCACTGCAGTCCTTTGCAGGCCTGAGAGTCAATGGGCCACCCAAAATGCAGCCCTAAGAGTCAATGCCCATAATGGTGTGCAATGTGGCAGTACATTTATGTGCACAACTCTTCCCAAGGAGCCCAGAGCAGCCTGGGAAGTCTCTCACACAAGCACTTGGGCTCAGACACGCTCAGTTTCAGGAGTAGAACTGCACAGCTCTTTCTCTAGTCAACAAAAAGTAATTTAAATGCATAATTTTCACTATAATGGATATAGTTCAGGTGCAAACTAACAAAAAGAATGCTAACAAACAGAACTCTGCAGAGTGCTAGTGTTAAAAGTTGCACATGCTCAGAATCAGCAAAGAAAACCCCACAGTCCTCTTAAGTAAAATCTTATGACTTTTAATGACTAATTTATTTCTGTAATGTATGTTTTTCTTTGTTTTATTCAGAGAACTGTTTCTTATATTCTTTTGCATGAAAGTATGCTTTATTATGACCCCTCTCATGCGGAAAGGCACACAGTGGATATACTCTCAGACTAGGGATGCCAGGTATCCTGCTATGTTAGGAGATGTGTCCCGGTGGCAACCCTTCTTCCACTGCTGCTCAGAGGGCAGCAAGGCAGAAAGAAGCCAAATATAACAGTTGGCCCTATCCTCTAGGATTTAAAACCAGTGTTTCCGCTGAATCCTACAACATCATGTCACTTACAGGTCCACCCAGAAATGATATTACACCATCAACTCAATGCTCCCATGTCTCTGTCCCCCAGTCTCTCACTGAATGCCAGCCACCAGCTGACAATTCTGTCTCATACTGACTCTATTCATCTAGCTCCGTAGCATCCTGACAGAATTTGAGTGCAAAAGAGGCCCAGCCTTAGGAACCCTTTCATGAGTGTTTCTAGCAGATCCTATGATCATTACTCATTTCATATTGGTGTTGGAGACAAAAGCATGCCCTACAAACTGGATCAGCTATGGAAGACCAACTTCACCTCCCCAAGGGCATCAGGTGGATCCCCAGAAAAGAGAAAGGTGACAAATAGGATGTGGTTGTGGCAAGGAGACTTAATGGCAGTGAACTGCAGGAAGTTGGCAAGAGTGCTTCATCACACTCCGTTCCCTTTCCAAACTGATTGCTGAACCAGGGACACAGATCGTTAACACAGTTTTGTTGATTTCCTCCTCCCAATTCATCTACAAGAATCTACATTAACTGTGTGCTGTCAGCCAAGGTAAGAGACCTGTAAGCTAATTAATATCTTTTCTTCTTTGTTTTCAAGTTGACATTCTTGGTTCAGACAACTTAACTGTGGTTTGTCCATGTAGCCATATCTTTGGGGATTTTTTTTTGGGGGGGGGGTGTTTTGAGCACCTGTCTAAAGGAAAGTTCTGTATGATTCCAAAGTTTCCTTCCAGCTTTTTTTGAAAAAGCTGATCAATAAAGTTTTTGTCTCATTTGCCTTTTTCCCAAGTTGCTTTAAGCCATCCATCCTGCTCAGTCTTTCTGGTTTCAAAGCTGCATACATAATTGATTTTTCGTCCCTTTGGTCTGCTCAATTTCAGCCTACTACACAAAGAAGATTAAGTCTATCCACACAACACATTTGGTCAATCAATGAACAAGTGGTGGATTAATGCACAGGTTCATGGGAGCAGTGGGGAGTTCAGCTTTGTGCCACCTACCAAATAAGGACACCCTTCTTCTCCAATAAACTTGAGGTACTTGGCTAGAGCTGCTCCATCACACTTAACTCACTGTGGCCTACACTTTGCTTCTCGGTTCTCACATTAGCCTTTTAATGAGGTTCTGCAAGGCCTTTGGTGGCCACTGGTTCTGATAACATTACAAGCACCCACAGCTAGAAAGCCCCCATCTAGCTTGGGCCGCACTTTGGCAAGGATAGACCACCACCACCACCACTCCTCAGCCACCAGCACTGCTTTGTTTGTTTCTATGAAAAGGATCCCCAGAAGTTTTCTCTCCTTGTGCTTTCTGATGCATTTGTGCTTGCCTACAGTTGTAACAACTTCTGCGCTTGCCTACAGTTGTAACAACTTGTAACAATTTTCCCTTTGTGTCAGTGTCTCTTAATTAGTGGTGCAGCATCAGTGAGAGATATCTGACATCCCTATTTATCTCTCCAAAGTGTCTGGGGCTGCGTGTAGAATAGTGTGCAGAACAGAGCTGCATTACAAGCAACATCCGTTTATGCTCCAGAAGGAGCACGGAAGAGGTGCTTTGTAAAGAGTCTCCTGAACACCTATACGCTTGTCCTCTGAAATGTTCTCAGCAGCAGCCTCTCACCATGAAGCAGTTTCAAATATTCTTTTAGTGTTCCTCAGATCTGTATTCCTGAAAATGCATGTTGGCCATATATTAATTCTCTGTTTATCAGTATTGCTTCCGATCCTGCACCGAAAGCAGGATTTTTCTGAGCTGCTAATAAGCATAAGAAAGCCAGAGAACAGGAAGCTGCATCTGATGCTGTGTTTAAAGAAGAATGTAGAAATCTGCAGTCTTATCTGTATACAGTTAGTCTGAGAATCACAATACATACTTGGGATTCAAATGGCATCCTCACAGTGTGATAAAAGGTAGGAGTGAACCAACTTACACCACTGTCAGTGAAATCATTTGCATTGGTCTAGAAAAGAAAAACCCTGGAGAATCATGTTCACAGTCACCTCTAATCTCATGCCTGCAACCATGTTGTGCGTGATGAGTTTGCCTGGTCAGTTCTAGGAAAGGGAAGAAACTATGAAAGATGACCTAAAACAACACTGGGAGTTTCCACTATTTCCTGAGTAGGGTGTCATTGTCTGCTGCTTTCCAGCCACAGGCCAACCGGTCATTGTAGAGATCCAGCTAGTTGTTGGCTCTTCCTTCTGACTGTCAGAATCTGACAAATAGTCTGCCTGTCTTGTTAGAATAGCTGTCTTTCTTTTTCATCTTGTAACCAATTGTTATTTACTGCTTACCTTGAAATGTATTATCAGTTCTGCTTAATGTTACCATTCTCTAGTCGGGAGGATGACGCCTTACATTCCTGCACGTCACATAAACAAATGGCTCTCACTTCAATCCACTCCCCCTCAGCCTTTGAGGCTCAAGGAATGTTATCAAGTTGTTACAACCTTGGGACTTGTTTTATTGTTGCAGGCCAACTGTTTCGCCTAACTTTCACACATGTGGGTCACCCAGATCAAGAGGGGAATTTTTATAACTTTCTCACCTCCACTGTGGGAACCTCAACGATCATCTTTCTTTTTCCCGCATTCATAGGTTGGCTCTGATTGGTCCTGTATTTGTATTCAATTGCAACTGAGGGTATATTAACCACTGTGGCTTACTATAATGTATTTCTAACAAACATCGAGAACCTGTTCCAGTATTAGAATAAAGAACTCTGTTTAATTACAAAGGTCTGATCTTTTACTGATAGTACAGAAGCCTCACACTGACACACGCACGCACACACCGCACTCACAGATGAAAGGACAGATATATTGGACATCCTAAGCTATGGCACTGGAAGCCTGTCTGTCTCTGCTCGGTAATTGGTGAGGCAACCTCCAGACCTGATACTCTCTCATGCATTTTGCTTTTCTGTCTAAACATTTAATTTCCTAGAATGAAAATAGTTTGTAGCTGCCATTTTGGACTCTGCAAAGTTATGTAAATTAAAACTCATTCCATTTCACTGAGCAGAAACTACAAATAAATAATACGTTTCATGTCTCTCTTAGTCTCATCTAAGTATTTCGTCTAACCTAGCCCAGTGACAAGCTCTTGATATACATTTGATATGGCTTGTACAGAGAGCAATTATCAAAAAAGAGAAGTTATAAATGTATAAAACAGTCTAGAAGTGTCTAGGGTCCTAGTGTTGTCCATGGAGGCTCTGGGACTCTCCCAATTTGTATCGACACCCATGCACCAAGCAGGCCACGTGCTGGATCTGATTTTTGAGATGGGAATGGGGATAAATGTGGATCTGGTGGCTGTAGGTGCAGTCCCACTTCACTCTAGGTCCGGCTAGACACACCAAACCCTCTGGTGAGCATATTTATGCTTCCCCAGGGATCCAAATGGACCCGAGTCAGCTTCAGGACACTCTACGGGATCTGATGCCCCCTGATGTTTTGTTAGATGTGCAGGTGGAGGACTGGCATGCCTGGCTCTCTGAAGCCATCAATGAAATTGCCCCCCCGGCACCCTCTCTTCCCTTGGACCAAAGGAGCTGCATGGTACACCCTGGAGCTACGGAGGATGAAGAGAGAACTGAGACAGCTGGAGTGTGGCAGCGTACTCGTGACAGAGTGGCAAGAACATCTTATAGAATGTTTATGAAAGTCTATGAGATGGCAGTGAAGTCTGCTAAGAGAGGATTCTATGCTGCCTCCATCACATCTGCGAAGTCACACCTGGCTTAATTGTTTAGAACTATTCGATCATTAACCTCATTGCCAGAAGTCAAACAAAATTATAGGGAATTGGACATCGGCTGTGAGGCATCTGAGACTTATTTCTTAGATACAGTCTTATCACTCCGCCAGGACCTCCCAACCACAGCTGATACAGTAAAGGAACTGGAAGCCCCCTGTCCATCTTCTGGTCCAGTGTTTGACCACTTCAACTGACTCTCACAGGAGAATGTCAACAAGATCCTAGAAGCTGTGAAGCCTACCACAGTCTGAAATGGCAAACCGCTTCAAAGACAGCTCCAAAATGGTAGGGGAAGGGCTGTCTGAAATGGCCGTCACTGTACCGGTTTATTCCAATCAGGTTCAGTAACGTTTTTAAAGGTGTAGTGTGAAATTCCCCCTTACTGGCTTAGCCTGCTTACACCCAAGGCAGGCTCTGTGACAGGATCCCTCTAGTCTCTCTCTCTCTCTCCCATTTACTCAGTGTCTGAAGGTCAGACCCTATCTGACCTGAGCTGACAATGTGAAACCTTTCCCACCCTCACTCCCCTCTTCCATCTGGCTTCCTCAGCCATCCATGAGCCCTTATTGGATTTTAGCTGCTCTGCACAAGCACCAAACAGTCATGCAGAGGATTGGTGGCTGACAGGAAGGGGCATGACCTCTGCCCATCTATCCCACCTTAGAAGGCTATAACTCTGCTCAGAGTGGCACTGTACCTGAATCAGGTCCAGTCAAACCTTGAAAGCATCATACTTCGGAGAACAGTTCTCAAATAGCAAATTGTGACAAGATTTCAAGCGTTTGCTACTTCATATTTCCATGCTAGGTCAGTAACATTTTCCTCCTAGAACATTCCAGCTGTAGTCATGGGTCTCCCTTTAAAATAAGCAATAACCAAACATGTGTGTACCATATTTTTATACATAGCAATTTCCAGGGGTCATTTCGTAGAAAAAGAGGTGCAGGAACTCATTGGCATAACCCATTAGCATAACTTATTTGCATGTGCCACACCCCCTGACATCACCAGAAGTGTGTCAGAAGGTAACACCCACCGCTCAGGCTCCACCCCAAAAATCTCCAGGTATTTCCAAACTCAGAGCTGGTGAACCAGCTTTACACTTTGACTACAGAGACTTTAGGTTTCCTTTGCTCTTGCAGGGAAGCTACCCTGCAACAAGCATGAAAATACAGATCAAGTTAGTATGCTTTTGCTTTTCCCCACAGCGTATCACCATATGTGCCTGCTCCTGGGCTTGTTATTCCCAGAACGGCGTTTCTGTGCATTCCTGCTCGAAATGACCCCTGGCAATTCCTAACCCTAATAAAAATTGTTATGACCTGGATGCAATTCCACAGACAACCAGGCTGCGATTCTCTTTGTGTACACTTGTACGATTCTTTGATGTGACCAAACATGTAATGGCAGCCTAGAAAAGGTACAAGCTTGAGGAAAAAGAACAATAGCACCCAGGCTCCTAAAGATCCACCTATCAGGGGCTTAGCATATTCAAATGAACCAATGTAATCTCTGGTGGGAAGATTAACCTATCCCGCAGTGTGAGTGTGGACGGGGGCGAGGCTTTTCTGTGCATATAAGCTGACCCCGGCCCGCCTCAGGCATGCTTGTTCCTGACCTACAATAAACTTGATCATGCTGAAACTCACTCCACCGGCCTCCAGACTCCAGTACTTTTCAAAAATCCTTCCTTTTTCAAATGTGTCACGAGCCAAGCTGGTTTCTAGACTGCCTTTATCTTAATTCACACATCCACTACATCACTTGACAATGTACAACTGACAGCGCAAACTGGCTCCTCAGCCAGCAATATATTTGAGGTGGTGTCAGGTGCCGGGAATAGTGTTTTATCTATGATTGCTGTTTCAGATGTGCAAATCCTCACCTGATATTGCCGTCATTGCTGCATATGTGAATACAAAGTCACACTTAATCTTCAGTCAAAACACTATGAACATTTCAGGTCCAGGTAGACTTTCTTGGTGGGGAAGCCACTACCAGAAACAGCACATTTAAGCAACATATTCCAGTTAACAGTGGCCAAACATACGATTTAATCAAATTTTCTTATTTCAGTGTTCATCTAGAGTAGATTAGTACACTCAATCCAGTCAAACAAACAACTAGGAAAAATGTTTCACCACCACTACAAATATTTACATTGTATGAATGTAAATGGCTGCTTCTTTGCACCATTTTCTTTCTTCGTTGCTCAGCCTCATTGAACCACATAATTAAATCAACTGGCTGTAGCGATCCATGTGATTTGTTTATGCATGCCTGTGACAGGGTTGCCAACAATCTGGAGAAGAAAATGTCTTCCCCCTTTAATAAAGTCTGAATGTGTGGAATGGGCAGGGGAAGCTTTTCATGGCACACAGCTAAATAGCAGCACTTGCTAAGTAACATCTCATTAAGACTATGTTAAAGGCTCAGAATATTTTCTCCAGGTTGCTGTCAGCCCTAGATATCATCAAGTCATGTCTTGAAGGCTGTCCAGAAACTGCAGTTGTTACAGAATGCTGTGGCCTGAATGGAGTGGGTCATGGGGACAATATCACTCCAGTCTTTTTCCATCTACACTGGCTTCCAGTTTGCCTCCAGACTCAACTCAAGGTGCTGGTACTGACCTTTAAAACCCTGTATGGTCTGGGACCAACATACCTTAAAGTTCACTATGATGAGCTCACCCTGTTCCCCTCCTCACACACAGGATTTCCCTTTTTTCTTCTTTGTTGCTGAGCAGCCCCTATATCTATTTTCTTATTATTTGTTTGTCTACGGCTGTCCCACTCAGTATCTCTCTCTATATATATATATATGCTGGCCCAGCCCAGGGAATTGAGAAAAGAGACAAAATCATCTTCTTATATTCAGCTTCTGAAATGGCACATGAGAGGCTTTTGAAAGTTCAAAACAAAATGTTTTATTTAACTTTGAGGGGAAAAGGTCAGGTGGAATCGGGTAGGATATATGAGATGAACAGATAATAAAACTGAGGTAACTTTGTAATCACACTAACTCTAGATAATTTGTTTCCAATGAGTAAGTGACCCCTGCTACTCAAACAGTCTTTTAAATTTTTGAGAAGAAAGCCCCCCCCCCAGTTTCTGCTTAAACATTCAAGCATAGGTTTGAGTTTCACTGACTCTTAAAGTTTAGAAGGGAGGAACACATAACCAAGGCTGTGGTCACATGGCCCCTTTAAATCAAAGAGCCATCCCGGATTAAAGGGGCCACGTTTTTTAACCTCGGGTTGGGATGTTTACATCCCAACCCCTGTGATATTTACATCCCAACCCCTGTGGCGGTGGGCGGCGGTGGGCGGAGGAGGTGGAGGCGGCAGGCGACAGACAGAGGTGGTGGCGAAGGAGGCAGCAGTGGAGGCAGAAGAAGCAGCAGCGGCAGCATTCTTGGGCGTTTGGCGGTGGCGTTCTTGGGCATTTGGTGGTGGCGTTCTCGGGCATTTGGCAGTGGCGGCTGGCAGTAGTGGCCGAGGGAGGCACCCTTCCCCAAGTCCCGCCGGCCAGCTGGTAAGTTTGAGGGGGGTTTTCCCCCTTTTACACTTGGGCGCTTGAGTGGCCAAGCGCCCAAGTGTAAAAGGGGGGGGGGAATGGCCAACAGGACCATCTGGACAGCCCTGCTCTCACAATGATTGCGAGAGGGGGCTGTCCAGATGGCTCAAATGTGGGCTCCTCATGAGACTTCCGGGAGGACACTTGATTTTCCTGGGGTCGGAAAACGCGGAAGGAACCCGCATTTGAGCTGGCTTCAGCGCGGGAGTTGTCCCGGCCGTTCTGAATGGTCCCTTTAAATGCGGGAGGAAACAGCTCTTCCTCCCTGGTTCTGGTATTGCTTGTTTATGTATTTTTATCCAATTATTTTATCATTTTAAATATTGTTTTTAATTGGTCAAATGTTTTAAAGTTTTATGTATTCCTCCTGGCAACCAGTGGGGGGAGGGACTTACCAGAAGTGGGAGGAAGATTATGCTGATGGCAATGTAGTGATGCCCCTTCGACATGTACTGGAAGTGATGGTCTCACTTTGTGATGTCACAGTGACGCTCTGGCATTTGAGCCAAAACTCTATGGTAAAAAATGGCTTCTACTATAGAATTCTGCCCAGATACCAGAGCATCGCCATGACACTGCTGTTGTGATGATGTCACTTCCGGTACATGCTAGAATTGATGTTGGCATGTCACCGACGATGTAGTCTGGGCCTCCTTCCTGCTCCTGGTAAGTCCCCCGCCCATCAGCCAGCTGACCAATGGCAGGGAGTGGGGCCTGGCAGCAGGAGATCCCCTGCCTCCAGGTGGAAGGCAGTATACAAATATTCCAAATGAATAAGTGAGAGCCTCAGCAAAAACTGCATGATCTGCTACAGACGGTAAAATTAAATGATGGTATGTTACAAACATGGCAAAGGGCAAAGAAAATAGCACCTAAAAGAACAGCATTAAAATGGCATAAACATGACTATAATTTCAAACAATGAAATGTGCTTTTCAACATTCACAAAAACAGATGAAAACTAGGCAGTTTCGTCTGAGCCAGAAAATAAAAAACAACTAATTTTGAAAGAATACATTTATCTAACACTCTTGCCAAAGTTTATAACCTTCTGCAGCCATGATTATATAATGAGACAGGGGTCAATTTAACACGAGAGAACAACCTTAGTTCAGAACTACTAGAAAATTCTGGCAAACATTGCAGAAGTTGGCTATGTTATCAGAACACGTAAAAGCTCACAGAGACAGTTATTAGTGTGCTTTACAGAAGTCATAAAAGCATTTCAGTACTTTAAATGTAAGGAAATGAATGCATTTCCTTGTACAAAAGCAAACCAGTGACACAAAAACTTCAACATTTGGACATAAAAAAATTAAGCTTCCCCTCAGGTAAGCATTTATTTTAATGAAGACAATTTTTCATTTATTAAACACCACATAAAGCACTTAGGCACCACGATACAAACGATTTAACAATACAAGAAAAGCACTTTAGCCTATACATCACGTTAATCAAGTCAGCAGTAAATGTCTAAGGAAAAAAACCCTTCACATTAACTACCATTAAACATTAAGATGTCAGCCTTTTCTCAGCGGTAGCTACAGCATAGAATCACACAGCCATTCGCCGGATGGTGGCCTCCTAACAATTCACCTTCTGCTGACTCTAACCTCACAGTAAGCTGGTCTTTCAAAATCTCAGGAATTAGATGTGTGGTACATTCGGCATATTGCACGTTCTGAAATCAGCAATGTGAGTTTTCTGGAAACTTCAGAATTCAAAAACTTTCCGTAAAATCCTCTGAAGTCCTAAGCAGAAGGTAAACTGACTTAAATATATATCAAAATAAATAAGCTATCTTAAACATACCTCATGCTAATTTTACATCTCAATGGCAACAAATAAGTGAACGGAAATATTTGACAAGGAGAAAAAAAACCCCTAAACTTATCTTTGGATCCTACAGATCTGTCCAAATACCACCAGGTTTCAGACTTATCACTCCTGGGCAGAGTAGTTGAGAGAGCAGCTCCAGGTTTTCCTTGATGACCCTTCAGTCCTGGACCCCTTCCAATCTGGTTTCTGCCCCAGTCATGGGAAAGGAATGGCGCTGGTTGCCCTCACAGATGACCTTCACAGACAGCTTTGATCAAGGTGGGTCAGCACTGCTGATATTACTTGTCAGCTGCATTTGACACGGTTGATTATGATATGTTTATCCATCACCTCACTGCTGTGGGGATTTGAGAGACTGCCTTGATCTGGTTTGTCTTAATGCTTCAAGATCAGGGACAGAGGGTAGCACTAGGGGAGAGGGTTTCACCATGATACTCTTTGGTTTGTGGTGTCCCCCAAGGGGCAATCCTTTCCCCAGTGTTATTCAACATCTTTATGCTCCACCTCACCCAGCTGGTGCAGAGTTTGAGCTAGGGTGTCACCAGTATGCAGATGACACTGAGCTGTATCTATTGATGAGCAGCTGGCCGAATGCCACCACAGACATTCTGGCTGAGGAATTGGAGGCTGTGGTTGGTTTGCCAAAACAGAGCCAGCTGAAATTTAATCAATCTAAGATGGAGGTCCTGTGGCTGGGCCAGAGGGATTCAGGGTTAGGGTGCCAATTCCCAGATCTTGACAATGTGCCTTCAACACCAGTGCTGACTGTCCGGAGTCTGAGTATGATTCTGGATGCCTCCCTCTCAATGGAGGCCCAGGTCACAAATGTAGCTAAAATGGCATTTTACCACCTGCATCAGGTTAAGCAATTGGCCCCTTTCCTGTCTCCCCCTGACTTAGCCACAGAGATCCATGCAATGGTCACCTCCAAATTAGATTACTGTAACTCACTCTACATAGGGTTACCCTTGAGACTGACCCAGAAATTCCAAGCCTATGGTTGAGGGCAGTGATGGCTCTTCCATCTTAGATTGGCCTCCTTTTCTCTCTCCCTTCCCTCCATTTCAGGCAGATGTTAGGATATTTATCTCCCTCCTAGGATAAGGAGCACTAGATTGTGCCCTTTTATACACCATCTATTAGTTGTTGTTGGCTGTTGTTGTCTTATTGTCTTATTACTTTCCCATATAATTGCTATGGGTCATTACCTGGAAAAAATAATAATCACATCTTTGAAACTACCCAGTTTGTACTGCCAACAGCGTCCATTCATTTTTAAATTTCATAAAGCAATGCATCCTTAGAAATGAAAATCTTTCCTCAAGAAAATACAGTTCTGGAAATTTTTCTGGAAGATTTTCTGTTTTGCTGGTTTCCACAGAGTATTTTCAGCCTTGCCTCTTTGCCTGAAGCTACATTTACAATAGCCCTGTTCCTGTTACCGTGCATGTACATAAATCCTGCCTGTAGGTAAGTACATCTGTTTGTTAAAAAAAAAAAAAACCCAACAACAACCAGCTAATGTGTATTCACATTATAAATAAAACAGGGGACCAGAACCTGGATAAACGTAGGATTTCAATCACATGCACTGACTATAACATGAAAACTATATGTATGAATTAAAAAAACAGTGTACACTGTATGTGGATTGTACCTGCAGTTACTGTAAACTTGTGAATTGGACTAATGGGAAAACAAGACTGCAGAAAGAGTTAAACTGCCATGCTTTCCCAGCATTGTTGTTCTGATCCATTTCATACATACCCTTACCCAGTCAAAGGGATCGTTATTCCTGTGGTGAGTTTCCCATCTCTCCAAGCAGAACTCACCATTTGAGAAGGAGTCATAATGCATGACAAGTCCATGGTAGATACTGGCAGGTAGGGTTGCCAACTCTGGTTTGGAAAATTCCTGGAGATCTGGGCCTAGAGCCTGAGGAGGGCAGGGTTTGGGGAGGAGAGGGACCTCAGCAGGGTATAATCCCATGGAGTCCATCCTCCAAAGCAGTCATTCTCTCGAGGAGAACTACTGATCTCTGTTGTCTATAGACCAATTGTAACTCTAAGAGACCTCCAGGTCTCTGGAGACTGGCAACCCAACTGGAGACTGGCAACCCTGTGGCAGAGTGAGGAAAATTCCATTCCATTTCACATTTTATCAGTGGGGTCGAACCCCTCACCATAAAGATAGCAGTTCCCATGGTGAAAATAATGTCTAAACTGCCTCAGAGATATCATTATGCCCAGTGGTGGCCACATAAAAACTCACTGTTTTCATTTATCCATCATGCTTCAGTGAAAGAAGATGGGTTCAAGAAGGAATAGTTGGTAAAGACCGAAACCCCGTTCCCTGCCACAAAACTTGTTTGTCTCTCCTCCATACCACACAAGCCAACTGCCTTAATCTAACCAACAATGTACTGCAGCCAGAGATGAGACACATCACAGAAGGGAGTCCACAGATCCAGTCGCTCCAAATGCCGCAGCCATATGAGCCGAATGATGTATGGAGAATGGACATATGAAAGAAATACAAAATTAATTCTACAGAATGGTGCGCCCTGTGGCAGATACCATATGATTATTTACTGGGATCTTAGAATATCCCAATTTGAAGGACAGCTGACTTCACTTAATCCACATTTGGTGTCGTCACTTTGCTAAAGCAACAACTTGCATGCAACTTCTATTCCTGCTACCATGCTAGTTTAGTAAAGAGGTCCATCTCTCCTTTATAAGAACTTCATCAAACTTCGTCATAAAGTGACTTCTCTGTAAAGTGGTAAGGAATTAGACACAAGCATTTACAGCTGGGACTCTATGCACTTCTAGATTCAAGTAACCAGGCTACTACGTAATGCAGGTTTAATATACATTCTTTAACACATTAACAGTAAACAAAATTGAGCTTTCCTTTAGAAATAGAAATATTAAGCAATTAAAGCCACCTTTTCTTAAAATTAAAGAAAACTGAAGTGTGTTCTGCATTAATTGACAACTTTCTACCTATAACTGTACCACATTATTTCCAGCATTTCTTAACTATGTATTATACTTTTATAGGCTTCCAGGAAAGTTAGGGTTACTCCATTCAGGTCAGCGGCTCACATACACATACACAAACCACAAACATACACAACATTGTCTCAAAAGCTCCCTTGCATTCAATAAGCACCAAGCTTCTTTTGGTTTTTTCTACCCAGTAAAATGGAACAGTGCAATTATTTATTTATTTAGGGGAAAAAACCCTATGCCACCTCTCCAGGAACCTGCCTAAAGTGACTTAAGAATAAAAATAATAAAAAATATATTAAAATCCAGCATTAAAAATCCAGCCCAGCATAACAACACAAAACATGAAAACAGATCACTGGCAGCTTAAAATAACAGTTTCCAGACTAAATACTGTCAAAAGATCAACCTCTTAATTAAAAGCCTGGGTGAACAGAATCCTAAAGCCTAGGAGAAAAGAATCATAAACAAAGCTATACTCTTCAACGGAACTAGAAGGGTGTAACTGTTCAGGATTGCACTGTAAGCCTTTTCAGTCCTTTGCAAAGCTCATCTTTTATGTTTTTCTCTCTTATACCTTCCTTATATACTCCTCTAAAGAAGTGAAACAAAACCCAGCTTTCAAACCACCACTGAATTATTTTATTACCTCTTATTAGATATTGCTTGGTACCACCATAAAGGGGATATCAAGTGGGACCATACACTACAGCACATACAGCAATCTCTATAACCCAGTGCTGACTCCTTTTGAAAGATATTGCCCCAAGACCTCAATGGTAATGTAGAATGCATAGACTGAGGCAACCAACAGGCCTAAGAGCACTGTAGGCTCAACCTACAGTGTAAGATAGACAGCCCGAACCACATGTTCATCAAACTGACATTTCCTCAGTTCAGTCACAAATTAGGAAAATGGCACATGGAGAAATAGCAGGATATCATTTGAATCAACATTCCCTTCCTTTGCATGTTCTGCATAACCTGATTTTTAGAATGGAACCAACAGAAACATAATCCCAGCTGTTCAGACAAAAAAAATGACAGTCAAATGAAAGGTACTTTAGAAGAATTTTACCTGAAGGCCTTCTATGGCTAATCGAAGCATACTTGGTGTCAGTTTAGAAGCCTGCTTGAAAGTGAAATTGCTCCAGTCAATAATTAAAACAAATCCATTCACTTGAAGCTCTGGATCCTCAATCATGGCTTCTAATGAAAGAAGTATGGCACGTAATATATCCACCAATGTATATCTGTCAACATATAAGAGAAGGGATTGGGTTAAAGCGAACAAAAAATGTTTGGATGCTCAAAGAAACATGTTATTTTGCTATCAACTGCCCAAATGTGGCTGCTTTCACACAAGCTGGATAATGTACTTTCAATGCACTTTAGGATTTGTTTTCAAGTGGATTTCCCTTTTTTATACAGGAAAATCTAATTGCAAATGACCACTACAGTGCATTATCCAATATGAATGAAAGCAGCCTGTGAGAAATGGATGTGATAAATTATGCAACACTGATTTTACCACACAGGGAACTAGGTCACATCCTAGTATGGTAGTCAACCCAAATAAGAAATTCTATGCCTGAGCCACTATAGTGGTCTTTTTTGAAGAATGACAAAGATTCCCCTGATCTTCCATACCTCCCCATGATTGAGCTACCACAAAACAGATTTCATTACCTATCATGAGATCGCTGCGACATTGGCTATTGTCCCACACAGTTAAACTGCCTAAAGCCTTTTGGAGACAATGGGATTATAGCATTCTACCTGTTTGTGGGATTGCAGTACAGGCCATTAGAAAACCCTGTTTATCCAAAATTACCTATTAAAGGGATTTGAAAATCGTAGGTGATATGCAACTTCTTGGGACACCTAATTTTAAAATTTAAAAAGCTGCAATTCGGAGAAGTACAGGAAATTTAAAACAGCATTCTGAAATATAGGTTAGGTCAGTACTTAGGTGCTGGAAGCTTTACCCCCAATAAGAGTTGAACTGGCAGGTTTTACAAATCGAAGCTTTTGTTTTCAAAGTGTCAGCATCAAAGCATCTGTCAAATGAACTATGATTAAAAACTCTGCATTAAAGCCTCCACACAGCAAGGAACTATTTGCATAAAAGCTCATCACGAATTCACTCTAGACCTGCAGTATCCAATATTTCACCTCATCGTTATTGTTATTCATGTTGGCAGCACAGCAGGGGAGATCAGCGTAAACCTGAAGTTCTCTGTCAGAAGCCTGTGAAGGAACATTAACTTACTGCAGCACATGCTCCATTGTGAAGTACACTTTGAGAACTTGAAACATATGCGTTAAGGAGAATGGAAACAACATTTTGGCATAAATTTTAAATGAGCTAAAATTTCCCATTTAAAAAAAAATTATTGTTCTTTTGAAAATTTGCTCTGAAAAACCTAAATCCTGTTGAATTATTTGAATTGCAGAGGGGTAGCTGGTCTGTGAAAACAAAATAAAACAAAAATCTAGTGGCATTTTAAAAACTAACAGCATTTATTTCAATATGAACTTTTATGGGCCATGGCCCTCTCTATCAGACAGATATGTGATGAAAACAGTACTGGGAAATGTTATGGAACAGGCAGCGGGGGGGGGGGGAGAGTAATGGTTTGGGGTGAATTACGCAATCATCTTTATGTAAGTGGGAAAAGGAAATTCCCCAATACAGTTCTCTATCACATATCTATTTGACAAAGTGGGCTATGACTCACGAACGCTCATGTTGAAATAAATGTTAGCCTGTCAAGTGCCACCACATAACTGCTTTCTTCAAAGGTAATAACAATTAATAATATACCAGTGCAGTGATTTTACATACTTTGCTTCTTAACTCAGCAGCATTCATAGGGTAACTGGTTAAAAAAACTTAATTAGGAGAACATACACCCAACTTTTCCCAAAGCAAATTCAATGCTAATTTCCGTTCCCCCTCCAAAAAAAATCTGTTTCAGATCTAACCAAGTCTTGCTGGATTTCCATGTCAGCTTCACCAATACAGCTAAAATACCACCCATCCAGTTCATAGTGCACACATTTATAAAAAATGTCTCCTTCATATTTTCTCCATACATCATTATTGTCTCCTGATATGAACCTCTGTGGCATATGCACACCTCACAACAGGAACTCCCAGCCTTTCCCTTTCTCTCTGGAGAACAAAATTGATCATGGCCTGGGCCTTTTCCATTGCTGTATTGCTGCTAAGGAACAGCCTCCCAAAATGGGGGAGGTGGGCACCTTTCCTCAAGGCCTTCTGTAGAAGTTGTAGAATGACACTATTTAAGAGAATTTATAGAGCACATTAAAAGTTACAAATCTGGTCTCTGGCTTATGTGCCAACCTAAGCAATTATACCTTCTACATCCCATTGACTTCAATAGACTTAGGTACAGCTCTGCTCAGGACTACATTGTCAATGATGTGTTTGATTTTAATAGATGACTATTTTTATAATCTGTTTATTATCGTTACCTGCTTTGGGTCCTAACTCTGTCAAGAGAAAGGTAAGGCATATAAATACAATTAGATAGATAGATGATAGATTGATTTATAGTTAGACAGATTATTTCATTCCATTCTGTTCCATTCCATTGCTGTACCCATTGTCCCTAACAATTTATAATGTGGCATAAATGTTTGTTGCACATCAAGCAATCACTTATTTAATTAGCCGCCTTGAGCCAGTCTGTCCAGCAAGGCGGGGTATAAATACAAATAATAAATAAATAAATACATAAATAAATAAGAACCAGAAAATGATCAATCTTTACAGCTCAGTTTATAACGCATCAGCAAACAAATTTAGTAAGAAATTTTCTTAATGCTGGAACAAATACAACCATTTCACCCTTGTGTTACAATTAATACTTTTTAATTAATTGTTGAACAGTAGGCCAATGTCTGAATTTCTTCAATATTCCTGGGTGATATTTTTATCTCTCATGCTCTGTAACAGTGGGACGCTAAGGAAACTATTATTGTTATATCATCACCATCATCACTGTCTACCAATATTTCATAACTGATTCCTTTAATAATTACAGATTTTTATATATGCTGACCAGTAATTAGTGGCAAACAAAACAATTTTTTACATTTATATTTTCTACAAACATAATATATGAATATGGTATTGTAAAAGAAAACTTGGTTTTTCTATCCCACTTTTCTCTACCCTTAGGAGTCTCAAAGCGGTTTACAATCACATTGCTTTCTTTTCCCCACAACAAACACCTTGTGAGATAGGTGGGGCTGAGGGAGTTCTGAGATAACTCAGTGACTGGCCCAAGGTCACCCAGCTGGCTTCATGGGGAGAAGTAGGGAATCAAATCCATGCCTCCAGATTAGAGTTTACCACTCCTAACCACTACACCATGCTGGCTCTCTGTACATAGTACTGCCAAGATCAGTGCATAATAATTTAGCAAACAAAGAAAGGCTGTCCATGTTTCTACCTTGATAAATGCCTTTTTACCACAGGATCTCTGGAGTATTAAGTAAATTTAGGATTTTAATATTCTAAATCTCTAAAGCACTGCAATTTAAAATTACATCTATTGAAGTAGAAGCATGGCTGGCTTCCCTTTGATACTTGTCCTCTGTCAATGACTTTCATGTGGTTCAAAGTAAGGACTATTCAGTTTGCCTCATTTGACATTATGTGTGGCTTAAAGAAGTGGTTTTCAATGTGAGGTCCACAGACAAAACCCTGAAAAATCCATAAAAGAAACCTTCACTCTTACAGTATAGATATCTTCTTCCTTCATCCACTGTCACTATCCTCAAGTTTTTTCAGAAGAAACATAAAAGAGACCCAGAAAAGCCTTAAGAATCATGGGAACATGCACCCTTTCTGCACTGATATGCTAGAAAAAAATAAAACCTGTTTTATATCCCGCTGACCTCAATCAAACTTCATTTTACGGCCTCTCATGGGTCATATTTATGTGCTCAGTGGTTTATAACTAATTTCTACAGATAATCTAAGATTCATGATTAATTCAACTGCTGGGGAAAAAACAACAAAAAACACCTTGCCATTTTCTATTTCTAAAAATGTTTTAAAAAACGGATACCCTTAGCCCAGGGGTGGGCAAACTTGCTCAGCGTAAGAGCAACCTAGAACAGGGGTGGCCAAACTTGCTTAACGTAAGAGCCGCATAGAATAAACATCAGATGTTTGACAGCCACAAGACATGAACAAATATTACCTGCTTTTATTGGAAAATAAGCAAATTTGCTTTTTATTAACATTAAATGAGACTGCCAAAAATAGTAACAAAAGGGGGGTAAAAGCAGATATTGATAATGATATTAACTTGTCCAGTGATATTTGTTTGCTAATGATATTTAGCTTCCCCAGCCACCCTGCCGGGAGCCACATAATATATGTGAAAGAACCGCATGCGGCTCCCGAGCCACAGTTTGCCCACCCCTGCCTTATCCTATAGGAAAGTGCTTATAGCCCATGATGGCAGCAAGCAATGTTCATTCACATTGATTCTAATTCTCAATACAGATTTAAAGGGAAATTCACAGATTGAATTACTTACACTGGTATAGTATAACCTCCATAGTACAAATTAAATTTTTATCTCACAATTTATCCAAGAAATGCAGGACAGTATGTATTCCTCTCCTCCCCCTCACGTATCCTCACAACAACCTGCCATGTAAGTTAGGTTGAGAGAAGGAGACTGGCCCAAGGGTAACGAGTGACATTTGAGATAAGGTAGTGATTTGAACTTGGGTCTCCACAGCCTAACCACACAGGAGCACGGTTACACTTTCTTGGGGCTGCACCAATGTAAATGGTGCACTTCTGCCCAACTAAATTTTCTATCTTGGAAAACTGAACTGATGGATTTTGCTTCACCTTCAGGACTATGTATTTCAACATTATAAACAAGTGCAGAATAGGCACAGAATTGGTATAACATACTTACACTGACAGTGTAATCCTGCATCTGATGAATGAGATTGTTGACATGAATGAAACCATAAAGTACCACTGCAGTTTTTGTGTTCTTGTAGCCAGGTAATGTAATGGATTCACTTCTATGCACACATACTCTTGCAATTATCAAGCACTTTTACAGCATCCTGGTAAACGAACTGTTGGCTTTGTTCTATCATGCTGGCTATTCATCATAGCACTTGAACCTATCTTATTGAGAGATCTGATCATGGCCCTTTCATGTAATGTGTAGTTTGGCTCTCAACAGAAGATAGCTACATATGCTGTAGCTACCTTATAGAGAGACCTAAACTGCATATGACGTTCCAAACAGTCTTCTTACATCTTGTTACTTATGTAGCTCTGGTTTGGTCTTGCCCATGTAGGACTACCATGTTTTTCCCAGCAGGAATCCTGTGCGCACACACACCCCTTCCCACACTGAGTACCAGTGATGGAAGAAGCATCATAACTGAATTTCAGGCCGTCATGAAGCTGTTAGTCTCATAAACTCGCAGTAGCTATTTTCATGCCACCTATCCAATTTATTCTCCCCCAATCAACTCGTGAGTTTCATGTTTAGCACAAGGACAAGTATTTTTTCACACACCCAATTTTTAATTTCTTTAATTGGGCTTGATACTAATTGGAGTTATGTAAATTACAAGTGAATAGTGGGGGGAGTAAATTGTACATACTGTGGCTCTCGTTTATTTTAGAATCATCCCCTTCTCAATACCTTATGAACTTGCTGACAATTACACATGCATATTGAATTTAGAGACAGGCAAGGCAGCACCATTACCTTAATTAAGGAAAGATATTAAAAGCTGAGTGATGGAGCACAAGCAGTTGAGTTTACCTGATTCTGCAAGAAAAAAAGTATAATACTCCAGGCAGCAGTTAGCACACGGGTAATCCTGAAAGATGCTGAGAACTCAAGCTTGTCTTAGGGGGACAACCAAGTGTTCATTTCCTCTGAGGGCACAACTGCTTGCAAAATTGAAGACAGTTAGGTGGATCTCCGTAATGTACATTCAATTCCAGCAGGTCATGTATTCCTGTCATGTTGGCCCAGGTTAGTCCCTTGCCTGTCCCCCAGATGTCCACCAGACAAGGAACAGCACAGTCCATGCAATCTGCATGCTACACAGACTCAGTTGAGTTCTCCCTGCAGGATCTTAGTAAATTATAGACATTTCTTTTTGGCAGAATATTCAATTTCTTGCTGTGAGATAAGACTCTGCCTCTGCTCTTGTTTATAATTTAACTGTGTTTTTTATTGCATTATTGCATCTTGGGCTTTACTCTGGGAAGGCACCTATTTTAACGTACGAACATAAGAACATAAGAGAAGCCAATGTTGGATCAGGCCAATGGCCCATCCAGTCCAACACTCTGTTACACAGTGGCCAAAAATACCATTGGCAGGAGTCATCATTTCAGACTGTGAGATAGTGCTTTCTTTTCAAGGTACCTTTAAGTGTGATGAACCACATATACAGGACACATTGACTCATCGAGTAATATTTTGTCACAGTACTTAAACAGTCCTCAGCAGAATCAGGAAAGGTCCTTTTCAGCTGTTACCTCTGTGGTATCATTTTGCCCTGTTGTGCACTTTTGTCATACTGTGGTTGGTTCCCATGCTGCATTTCTAACATCTAAAGTTCTGCTTCATGAGGGCATTTCCCACACCCACCTCGATGCACCCCAATAAAGGCAGAAAACTAAGCTGAGACGTATCCAAGAGATCTGGACAATCCATGGGATGTGGGTCCGCAGGTGTTGCTGATAATAGTATAGGATAGGACCAAAAGGATGTGCCTACCAAACTACAAAAGAAATATCTGGGCTGGTCTAAAGTCATGGAGTGGATTTGTAGACTGAATTTTTCACCCATTTCCTTGAGCTGATGATATGCAAGTCCCAGCGTGTAGAAACACAAAAACCTACTTTCTGTAACCCACTGTGTAATCTTAGGCAACTCCCAGCACCTTCCTAAACAAAGTGGATCCACTGAAATCAATGGACTCTGGAATCAAAGCTCTGCTTAGAAATCACTGTCACAGTTCCTTAGTGCCCATACTTCTCCTTCAAGGATTTGGATTAACATACCTTGGTTTATACCAATAACTAGTATAAATGTTGGGATGCTGAAATCTCATTGATGCAAGAAATCTCATCATAGCCCCTTTAAACACATATAGTTTTCCTATTGTAATCTCTTCTGGAGACTGCTGTCCTCTAAGTATGAGAAAAGAATACCGCATGCCCTCAAACTTTTATCTTGGTAGTAAGAGCTGGGACATAGCAACTCATTGGGAAGTGTGGGTGACAACCAAATGAGTGCTACCAAAAGTCACACTCTGTTTCACACTGTTTGTGCCACAATGACTGTTTAAGAACAAGTAGACAAAGCTCCATATGATAAACGTCAGTACAAAGGGACAATATCTCGGAACCTGAAAAGACACTGTTGTTCTGCCCAGTAAACCAGACTTTAGCTTGGACCTTCCAGTGTATGTTGGTAGGTGAAACTGTTAATAGAAGTGAGAGAAGAACATAAATGTGGAGGGTGCAAGTTAAGAGTCTGATGTACTGATCATTCCATGCTGCATCATTTTATGACCCAAGCAGGCCAGGGAAAATTACAAATCAGTGTGTGTACATTTTTCCTACCACTGGGATGAAAATCTGGAAAGAACTTCAAGAACATCTGCCTAATCCTCCACTAGGCGACACCTAGACTGAATTAGATTAGGTATGTCATCAGAATTACAATGTTCCACACACAGAAGTGAGAAACAAAGACAGTGCCCCATCTTGCTGGTAGGGAATGGAATATTATCAACATAACGTCATTATCAGGACACAACACTTCAGCTACTTCCTTACAATGTGAACCATGCAGATTCCAGCGCTGTGGTAAATCTGCACATGTATCTCAACCTACCCCAGCTTCCCACAACATGCTAGAACCTAAACTCTGCTTTTACCTGCTTTGGTCCCAGTTGGCAGCAAAGAGGACCAGGATCTTCCTGCCGTAATGGTCAAGGTTGGCCAGCCCTCCTGGGAAGCCATCCTTGAGTGCCTGCTTGATGCCCGGGTCAGTGGCTTTGAAGCTCTTGAACATATCCAGGTTCTGCTGCCGATACTCAAAGTACTGGGCCAACAAGCGAAAAGCTTCAAAATGCTGGAACTTTCTGGCTCGAAGGAAGCGAAGAATGAAGGCATCATCTGTGCGAAGGAAGCCAATGTCTGGCCGGGTGATCACCATGTCCCGTACCTCCTGGATGTCCTGATGCAGCGTGTCCGGGTTCTCATTCAGTTCCAGCCGGGCTTTCTCCAGGGTCTCCGGGGACAGACCTGCCTGTAGATGAGTCATTGTGCCAGCCTGTCCAATGTTGCCTCCTCCACTTCTCTCAGAAGAAAGAAAGACTATAAACCCCCAAAACGTACCACAATCTCTGGTGTGCTGATCCTTTTTCTTTCTTTCTTTTTAAGGAACCTTCTCTTTCCAGACTTCAGTGAGTTTAATGTTCCTTTACCTTACAGCATGAATCTCTCCAGTAAAATCACCTGATACCTTCTGATCTCAAGGACTCCCTCAATTTTTGTCTGCACTTTCCATGGCAAGTGTTCGCTTGGATCCACACCCAGCTGACCCCCACTAAACTTCTTCTTCTTTGGCTGACCCCAAGTTGCTCCCACTTCCAGCACCCATCAATGGCTCAAAGCTGCAGGAAAACTAGAGCCGGCATATAAATGCACCCAACTGATCTCTTTCTGCTGCAATTGTCTGTTGATCGACAGAAGTAAAGGCTCTGCCAGGGCCCCAAGTAGATGGTCTTCTTATAATCCCCTCAAGCAACGGGATTCACATCTGCCCCCGCGAGCGGTACTGCCCTGTTAAGTAGGCATTTCAGCTGGGTAATTAAATGCCCTGATCAGCAGGTGCCCAGAAGCCCCATAATGGCCACAGAACAAGGCCAAGCGGCCAAACTGGGACGCTCCCTTAGATCAGGGAGAGCGCTGATAGGTATTGGGTTTAATTTGGATTTTCAGTACCCCCACACACTGCTCTGCGATAAACCAGTGATCTCACCCTGCTGCAATTGCTGTAGAAAAAGAGAGAGATCAGTAAACGAAAGGGTAGCTCAAAGCTCCCACGGGGGATTTTTTAAGAGACTCGTGCATTTAAAAGTCAGTGCATGCCCGGGCTCAAAGAGCATGCAGCGGGGTTTGGGTTTTTTAAAGGGGGCGGGGGGAGGGGGGTCTTGTTTGCAGCCTTTCCGTTTAGCCCACGGACCCTGGGGTGGATTGCCCCTCTTCCCCTCCTACGCCCACAGTGATCTCATCTAGTACCAGCCAGACTGCCGTTATGTCCCTCCCGTTGGGTCTCCGGTCTTCTCCCACCTGCTCCTTCCCCCCGCGGAGAGGAAAGCGTGGACTCAGCCGTTCCGCAGACACCCACACCAGCCGTCCGCCAGGAGAAAAAGCATTGGGGGGCGGCGGCGGGGGCGGGGGGGAGGAGGAGAGAGAAACAGCCAAGTCAATCCTACCAGCCGAGCAGGCAAAACATACACAAGGCAATGCGGCACCTTCCGGCATCCATCAGCTAAAGCAGCTCCTTCTGCTGGGAGGCGGCAAGGCAGAAGCGGCAGAACGAGCCAAGGACATGCCCATGTGGGCTCCAGGGGGCTCCGGTCCCCACCCCGTCCCCCGCGCTCCTTCTCGCCCTTTCCCAGTGGCTGGTGCCGTCTGGCCGCGGACAGGGTGTGGAGCAGGCGGGGGGGGGTCTCTTCCAAGAGGGAGCTGGAGCTGGGCGGCTGCCGGGAGCCCAGCTGCGCCTCCTCTTCCTCCGCCGCCGCCGCCTTTGTGTTCTTGCACGAGCAGCCGGTGACTTCTTCTGCCGCTGTTGCTCTGCCTTGTCTTCGGTGCGCCGCTTCTAGCAGGTTTACGTCAATCGAGCTTCCCTGGGCGGCAGCCGGCGCTGCAACTTACTCCAGATCAAATCCCCCGCCCCCACGCGCATTGTCATTACCCGGCACCAGCTCCCCTCTTGCTCCCGATTTGGGGGGAGGGGAGGGGAGGGGGGGAGACGGAGAGCCGAAGGAAGGGCGCGGGAGGGGAACGGGAGGGACGATCTTCCCAGAATAGCCCCCCCCCCCCCAAATCTCGTCGCCTCCCTCTGCACCTGCTTTTCCGTCCCTTCATGATCCAGCAGCAGAGCACTTGAATATTTATTTACCATGAAGCGGTGGACAAAAGCCCCTCCGAAACTCCCAGTGCGCCCTTCCCCTGCCTCGGTGCCGCCTGCCTTTCCTAAGCTTTCTGTTGTGTGCGCAGATCCCCAAACTGCCCTAGGAATGAGTCGCCCTGGGACTCTTCATGGGTGCTGGAGGCCTGACAGAAGAGGAAGCCAGTTTGGGGCAGGAAAGGGAAAACCCCCCACAACAATGGCTTGGAGCGGAGCTCTCACTTCAGCACCTCAGTGTGGGGTCCCATGTCGGTGGCTGACGTCCTTCCTGGGAAACAAAAAAAGGAGGCCTAAATCTATCTGAAGAGAATTTGAATAAATAAAATAACATCCAGGAGGATGTAATAGACAAGATCAGGAACAAATCAAACCTAAAAGGAATGGGCTGGCAGCTGAGGAAGGGGCTCCCCTCTCCATTCCCGGCTTCATTCTGGCTGCACCAAGTTCTTGGTAGAAACAGGGGCCTTTAAACTGGCACACACCAATTTAAGAATGAGGCTAGCAGATTGTCACATCGAACGCATGATGCCATCAAGTTTTCAGAGCCCTGACTATCAAAACAAGTGAAATATAGGAATCAGTGGCACTGGGTGCTTTTTAAACCACCCATAATGGCTCCCAATGGCTTGCGCAGAGAACCCTGGAATGAAGAGCAAGCAGCAGCTTTGTCTGACTATAAAGCTATTAGTTACTTATGGGCAGAGTCAGTTCTCATTTGCACCTATGCAATTCCATGAGACAAAATAATTCACCTGCTTTCCTCCCCTCTATACAAAACGGAAATAATCCTGGACAGGGGCAAACTTAGTCCTCACCCCTGAGTGTACGGCTGTGGTCACACACACTAAATAATCCACTTTCGATGCACTTTCCCACTGGGTTTTTACTGTGTGAACTGGCAAAATCCAATTTGAAAGTGCACTGAAAGTGGATTATTTAGTGTGTTTGCCTTTCACATCATCATAGTAGAGTCAAAACTTGCCCATCCCTGCCCTCCTTCTAAAACCCTGGAATTCCACACAAACTCACCTTGACAGACCAATGGTCTCTGACTTAGTATAAGGTAGCTTCATGTGTGTTCATGTGACATGGGATGTCCCGGTCTTCCCCGAGACGAATGCCTCAAGAGACCACCATATATCCTTGAGTGTAACGGACACAGCCTACTCCAGAGGCTTTTTTTAGTATACAGACCTTCTGCTCCACCACCTATAATGTATAAGTCACTAGTTAATTCATAAATATAGAGGAGCTATTCCATTGCAGTTTGTAGTGACTAGGGATGGGTACGAACCAAATTACGAACTGAAATTTGTCATGAACCAGGCTCGGTTCATGCAATCGCGTCTCCCACAAACCGCTCACAAACTAACCCGTTTTCCACAGGGGTTTGTGGGAGCAGTTTGTGGGCCAGACGTGCTGGTGCCGATGAATCAATTGTTCAGGGAACGGGGGATGGACTTCTGCAGTCCTGGAAACACCAATAGTGGCCCTCCAAAGCTTGATAGGCAGCTCTGGTTGCCAACAAGAGACTGGGGAGGTCTTCTGCGAGTTTGATGTCTCTAGCTTGCAGGGGATCCGTTCGACACGCTCCTAAGAGAGCACTTTCCTGGGGGCACCTGCATTGGGGGACTGTAACTTGGCCCCCCAAAACCCAATCCTCACCAAACTTGGAGGGCAGGTAGAGGAGAGTCAGCTGGAGACTTGCTGTGAGTTCGGCATCTCTAGCTCACAGGCTGTTCTACCGTGCCATGAACCTCACAAACAACCAAGGGTCCGTTGGAGCGGGAGCGCACAGGAGCGCAGCTCCGGGAGTGAGAAGCCCAGGGGGCGGGCACATGACCAAGCCCCGCCCCCTCCTCGGCTTCCCCGAGCAGTGCAGAGGCGCAGTGCCCCGGGGAAAGCCCTGCTAGGGTCTTTATTGTTTTGTTTTAATATTGATAATTTTATCATTGTTCCTTTTATGACTGTGTGCTGCTTTTCCAGAAACTTGCTCAAGGTGGCATCTAAATTTTCTAAGTATACCATTTTTTATCTGGGCCCATGGCACACAAGTACTGGAGAAATTTCACCAACCCTTCAGCAGCTTCCACCCCATCAGTTTGGTGTAGTGGTCAGGAGTTGGACTCTAATCTGGGAGAACCGGGTTTGATTCCCCACTCCTCCACATGCAGCTGCTGGTGTGACCTTGGGTCAGTCACAAGTTCTCTCAGAGCTGTTCTCTCATGAGCAGTTCTCAAAAGACCTCTCTCAGCCCCACCTACCTCACAAGGTGTCTTCTTGTGGGGAGGGGAAGGGGAAGGGAAAGGGATAGGTGGTGCACATGTCCTGGGTATCTCAAGTCTACCTGAAACCTGGTGGTTTCAAGGGAGCAGGAAGAGAATGAGGGTGTGTTCTTGACGCTTATTTTTATTGCACCAAGTATTGGATGGGGAAGGGAATGGAGGAAGAGCAGGTCAGTTTCACTCACCTGTGGAGTGGAGCCTGAGGGGTGGGTGTTGCCTTCTGACACACTTCCGGTATGTTAGGGGGTGTGGCATATGCAAATGAGTTATGCAAATGAGTTATGCTAATGAGCTCCTGCACCTCTTTTTCTACGAAATGACCCCTGCAAACAACAAACTGGTTCATTAAATGGAACCCCCACAAACCACAAAACTCCATTTTCCTGGTTCATGCCCCTTCCTAGTAGTGACTTTTGGGGTGAAATGTGCCACTGCTCAAGTCACATAATACTACTGTGGCCAAACAACCACCACCCTCACTGTGCATTTTCAAGGTGTTGCCACAGGACAATGGCCAAAAAGCCAAAGTCACCATTCTCATAATCCAGTTATCATTTTATACAAATCAATTGCTACCAGACAGAGTCCTGGATCTTTGTGGTACATACTGATGCTTTGACTTGTTACCAGAGTAACAAGGTTGTCTAATTAATCTTTATAAGATGTTTAATACATTTTGCAGCCTGGAAGCACACATTTGTTCTGTGTCAAAGAAACTTGTATCCAGTAAATATCCTTATGTGTTCCCAAATGTCATACGATTTCTGTGACCTTTACTTGTACATTTACAGCGAGATATATATCGGAGATATATGGCTTTCTGTCATTTCTTATTTCTGATGGCCATGATGTTAAGCCATTTCAGGATATTTAGACCCACCCTTTACACTGTGAAGTCTCGAATATGGAGTCTTAGCACTTGATGTCAATTCTCATATCAATGAATTATAAAGGGGGGGAAATATGTAAAGTTTAATTCCCCTCCTCTAAGCAAGATGATGAAGCCCTTTTGGATACATTATATGCAATTATAAAAGAATAAGCTAGAATAAGTTATTAAGATGTTAGACAATAAGACAAACTACAGTACAGAAGGGCGGTAAACATTCTTTAATGTGCTGCGCTGCCCAACTGGCAAGACAGTCTCCCTTTACCAGGAGGCATACAAGTGTTTCTCAGCATCAACTGTTATTTTGCAAGGGCATTTCTGCAAGAAAAATACAATTTTGAGAAGTCAGGACTTGATTTCCCCAGGCTAACTCTTTTATATGGTCATTGTTGTTTTGTTGTTCTGACCATCAGTAGCTAGTCGGTTGTGTGTGTTGATGGGTTCTTAGTCTGGATTTATACAGTTTTACTGTCAGTGTTTTCACGAAGTACTGCTGCACCGAGGCCAGTGTACCTCTTTGCCCATAGCAGTGCTTCCAGGACATATAGTTTTCTTTAACTGATACTTTGTTTCATGGGTTTCTAGTTCAACTCCTTTTCGGAGTAAGAACAAATTATTCCTGCATAGTTTTTTAAAAACTAATACAGCATTCTTAAAATCAGTTGCTTGAATTTAGAGATTTAAGAATGGCATATTAGTTTTGTCACTACCAGCACATTTTGTGCAGCAAGTCTATAGGGGGAAATTGCAGTTCTGGGGCACCTCAAATGTTTTGCATCTGATTTAAGTTTGTTTGCTTCTTTTATACTCTGCCTTTCACCCCCATGGGGACCTAAGGTAGCTTACAGCATTCTGCTGTGTTCCATTTTATCCTCACAACAACCCTATGAGGTAGGTTAGGCTCTTTTATTTATTTATACATTACAAAAAAATTATGTTACAAAATTCATATCCATCTTTCTGCCCCCACAAGGGCCATTCAGATGGCTAAGAGATTACAACAAACCTTATAAAATCATATTTTCAAACCATTAAAACCACCCACGATACACAAAAAAAACCCACAACTAAAAACAGAGCTAAAATACATACAAAGATGTAGAAACAACAATTAAAACATTGCTCAGGAAGGAGGGATCACTGAGGGAATGTTAAATGGAACAAAAAAGTCTTTGCCTGCTGGCAGAAAACCGCAACTGAAGGGGGCCGACAAGTGTCCCTGGGGAGAGAGTTCCAGAGTTTTGGTGCCATGGCCAAGAAAGCCCTCTCCTGGATTGCCAACCACCTACTCTCAGAAGGGGGGGGGGGGGCACCAGAAGCAGAGCCCCTGAAGATGACTTCAGTTATGTTGGTCCCAAACCACAGAGAACTTTGAAGGTCAATATCAGCTGGTTGAGAATATGTAATATGTAAGGAGTCAGACCTTCAGATATGTCATAAAAGTGCCCCTGGACTCAAACTTCATTCTGCTGCTTCAGACCAACACAGCTACCCCACCTGAATCTATAATTTGTAACAGTATATGCTAAAGAGCAGAGCCAAGGAAGAGACATAGAGATGCTGATTTTAGTGACAGCCACATCCATTTTTAAAATTATAGGGTGCCAAGGGGTGCTCAGCCTCCAACATCTTGTAATGCCCCCCAGCAACTATTTTGACCCCGGTTCTTCTATTCAGTAGCTTCACTGTCTGGCTCTCTCAGCTATACTTCTCTGTGGCTACGTTCCTATATGAGAAATCTGGTCTACAGTTCTACACTGCTTTGTTTATCCAGATCCACCAATCTTATGACCCCAAGTGGGATCTCTCTTTAGCATGCTGGTTGGCTTTCTGCCCCTCCCTCCCACACACTCTTGGTTTGGTCAGATTCTCCCTTCTATCAATCAGAGACTCTTTCCACATCCGAAGAGTCCCAGCTGTCTCAGAGTTTACTACATATACTAGCTGAGAGAACCTTCCAGCCAAATGGAAAACACCTTACTGCTTTAGAACTTCCCTCCTATCTGGGGCAATGCCAAGATTCAGGGGAAAAAATGCCCTGAATGGAATAGGAGATTTTTTAACTCCAGCAAGGAAATGAGCAGAAGAGGGCTGGGAGAAGTCCAACTCAAATCAGCCATCATAAGCCACGCAGAAAAAGGCCAGGCTGGTTAGGAGCCCCATTGGGGAGGCAGAATAAGAAATGCTTAGACTGCCACAGAAGAAATGCTTAGGCCGAGGACAGATTGGCAGTCTCGGCCGCTCTGCCTCTGCTTCAAAAGCGGAGGCAGAGTGGCCGTTCAGATGGCCGCATCTGCCCTGAGGAGGTGGCCCAGACGCATCGCCTCCAGCGTCGCCCTCCTCCAGCAGCAGCCGAGCACCACTTCAAAGTGGTGATTGGCTGCTGCGGCGCACGTTCCACCCGCTGGAGCAGGTGTGAACGCGCGCAGGCAGGGGGAGCCGCGTGGCGTCCGCCCACCACCGTATGAAGCCGACTGCAGTCTGAATGCTGCGGGCGGCTTCTTTCCGGCGGCATGCGAACGCCGCGCCGCGGGGGAAATTCCCCCGCCTTAGTCTGCTGCGCCGCGGAGGTGCGGCAGACGGACAGTTTGTCCTCAACCTTAGACTGTCTCTTTGCTTTGTGAAGATCCAGAATGAGAAATGAAAGCAGAGAAGACATTCTTAACCATTCCCTTCTGGAATTAAGAGAGTGGAAGCAGGATAAGTTCCAGACCAAGATGATACCATAGCAAATGCTATATCGACACACTGTTCACCTATCCTCTGAATCTGTCAATATTTTTAAAGCCATCTAAGTCAGTGCCCCACCCCAACCCTGGAAATACACATTAGCAGGGTGCGGGGGTTTGAGTTTGTCAGTGAAGCTGGGAGTAACACCATCAGGAGTCTTGATTCTGCCAGATTTCTAATAGAGTTGCTCAAGGTGGAATGGTCAAAGCTGAGAAATCAACTGAACAAGAAGCAGAAGAATTGTGGGTTGAAACCAGAGACATTAGCAAGGAAGAATGTGCAAAAGCTAAAAGAAATGAAAAGCCTTGAAGGATGACTAACAAAACTATTAAAATTGCTAAAGATAGACAAGAACAGGGCTTTTTTTGTACAAAAAGCACAGCAGGAACTCATTAGCATAATAGGCCACACCCAACAGCAGGAAATCATTAGCATATTAGGCCACAGCCCAGACAGCGCAGCTCCCTCCCAGGATCAGCTTCCCAGATGCCCCACGGCTTGCAGGGTGCATGGGGAACCTGAGGGAAGGAAGGCAGTTTCTGGACCAGCTTCTGCAGGTGCCCCATGGCTTGCAAGGTGCCTGGGGAACCCAAGTGGGGGAGGCTGTAGGTGTGGCCAACTTGGAAGCTAGCGGGAACTCTGTTCCTGTGCATTCCTGCCCAAAAATAGCCTTGGACAAGAGGCAAAGTAAAATGTGACAAAAATAGAATCAGAAATCTCAGTGCAGCTTTTCAGCAACTTGCATGTACAGACCAAGAGAACTATTATAATTAGTGCAAAGAGAACAACAAAAAATGAAGAACAAGAGATCTGTTCCACAAGATCCACAAAACCAAAGGGAAATTCAAACTACAGCTAGGGATGCTGAAAGATCAGTACAAAAATACATTATCTGATTAAGTCGAAATAAAGGGGGGGGGGGGAGAAAACAATACACTGAAAAAGTATATCAAAGAGATGAAAGGATAACAGATTCCTTCAAAGAAGAAACTTTTGAGGAACCTACAGTTTTAGAAAGTGAAGTGAAAGCCACACAAATCAATGGGATATCAATAGCGCTATTTCTAAGGGGATTGGGGGGGATCTTAATTCAGATTAAACACATCACCAGCTATACAGTACCAGTGAAACCTGAAGTAATTATCTTAAACTTATGGAAAGATCCAGAGATCCCAACACTAAGAAGAGACTTGATTTTCATTCTATTTGCAGCTGCCAAAGGCTTGATTGTGACCAAATGGAAGACTAAATAAACACCAAAATTTTTACAATGGTATAAGAAACTTTGGGACTCCTTTATAATTGGGAAAAATGGATCAGTTATTGACTATAGAGAACACTCTTTATCAATCTAATTTTCTAGAACAATGGCTTCCTTTTTTGGATTATATGACTAATAGAAATAACCTGGACACAGCAATCCCAGCCAACTATAGTTTTCTAGCATTATTTTAATTACATGCCTATTTCATTGCTTATAGTGTTAACACTAGGTCTATCCAACCATATGAAAGCAGATAGAAACAAATATATAGAAAGTTTAGTATCTTTATTGATTAAACTATCAAATAACCATTTGTAACATCTATATATAACCTTTTTTTATAGAATACATTCACATATTTGTTAATATGTTATGTACCTGCTATTTAGAAATTTCTTGGGAAAATGTTAAAAAGTTTTTAAAAATCGAGCTATTTCAAAATACAGAACTGAGTCCACCAAAATCTTAACAAGTCAGCAAATGTAGAAAACAAAACAATGGGCCACAGACTAGAAATGTTCAATCTGTATTCCAGTTCCAACAAAAGGAGATGTTAGAGATTGCAGCAACTATCAGATCATTGTATTAATTTCCCATGCACGCAAAGTGATGCTCAAATTTTTACAAAAGAGACTCTTACCATATATGGAACCAGAAATGCCAGATGTTCCAACTGAATTCAGAAAAGGAAGAAGCACTAGAGATCATACTGCAAATTAATATCGGTTACATGAGCATACCAGAGAATTTCAGAAGAAAATCAATTTGTGTTTTGTAGGCTCTAGCAACCTTTTCGACTGTGTGGATCATGAAAAGCTATGGAGAGAGGTGGAAAGAAAGTGGAAAGAAAGCAAATAGATGGGGTGAGGCAGGGAGAGGTGGAAAGAAAGTAACTTTAACTTTAAATGCATCTTCCAAAACCCCCATACCTCCACACTGGCTTGGCTTGGCGAAAGGGATTTAAAGAGACAAATGCCCTCTCCAAGCCAGCCAGTGGGGGGTGCTGTTTAAGAACACATTTAAAATTAAAGTTGCTTTCTTTCTCTGCTCTCCCCCCCCCCCACCATCTCAAGCCTACCCAGGGAGGGGAATACTGGCTGGGGAAGGGAAGACTGAGTGGAGAGGCATGCCTCCCTTTCGCTTTCCCAGCAACTCTGCCAGGAGCCACAGGCGGCTCCCAAGCCACAGTTGGCCACCTCTGATTTAGATGAAGGTGGATAGAAAATTGGTGGAAGGAAAAATAACAATTTGAGATATGTAGATGACACCACATTACTGGCAGAAAATAGTGAGACTTGAAATTATTACCGGTGAAGGCTAAAGGAGAAAGTGCCAAAGCAGGATTACAGCTGAACTTCAAAAAGAAGAAAGTAATGACTGCTGAGGAATTACATAAGTTTAAGGTTGACAGTGAATAAATTGAAATTGTTAAAAGATTTTCTACTCCATGGCTCAGTCATCAACCAAAAGGGAGACTGCAACAAAGAAATAAGAAAGAGATCGAGAGTTGAAAGAGCTAGAAAAGATTCTTAAATGTGAGGATGTGCTGCTGGCAACCAAGATCAAATTAATTCATGCCATAGTATTCCCCGTTACTATATACAGTTGTGAAAGTGGGATATGTAGAAAGTTGACTGGAAGAAAGTTGATTCCTTTGAAATGTAGTGTTGGAGGAGAGTTTTACAGATACCATGGACTGCCAAGAAGACAAACAAGTGGGTTTTAAATCAACCAAACTTGAATTCTTCTTAGAAGCTAAAATGAATAAATGAAGCCTATTGTTTTTCGGTCACATCATGGAAAACCAGAGTCACTGGAAAAGGCAATGATGCTAAGAAAAGTTGAAGGCGGCAGGAAAAGAGGAAGACGCAGCAAGAGATGAATTGACTCAATAAAGGAACCACAGTTAGAGGAAATATATACTGCACAGCCAATCATTCCACCTCAAAGAAAAAGATGCTGTAAAATTACCTCCATGTTTGAGACAAGACAGATGGAGCGTAATAATAGGCTCTTAGTTAAGTACCATCAGCGTCCCACAATTAAGAAGGGTAGATCTGGCCATCTAGCTCCAATTCTGATATATTTATTTCTTTCACTATGTTCTCCCATGGAATTAAACCCAAACAAATGGTGACCATATAAACCAAACTTGTTATTTCAGTCTGGCTCCTTGCATCTGTTAAACACCATTTATTATGGTTATGCTAATCTGCTGCTCACCCTCTACCTATATGTATGGACTAGCAACTTCCATTTCAATTTATCTGAAGAAGTGTGCGAGCACACGAAAGTATATACCTTGAATAAAACTTTGTTGGTCTTAAAGGTGAAAGGGGGGGGGGACACACGGAGGCAAAAGAAGATGAAAAAACAAAATGGTTCAGAGGGATAAGAATCTTTAATAATTGTACAACCCCAACACATTTCAAGTGCAGCTTCATCAGGGGGAGTCTGCTTTTAGATTCTTCTTAGTTCTGTCCCCCTGATAAAGCTGCACATGAAATGCATAGGGGTTGTACAATTATTAAAGATTCTTATCCCGCTGAACCATTTTGGGTTTTTTTTCATCTTTGTTGGTTTTAAAGGTGCCACTGGACTCAAACTTTGTTCTGAGCAAGGCTGTTAGTGATAGGACATTTTGGAAGTCATGAATTCATAGGGTCACCATAAGTCTGAAATAACTTGGCAGCACATAACATTCAAAAATCAGTGGCTGTCATCACCTCCCGTCACTGTGAATTTCATCAGTGGTGTGTTGGGTGAAGAAGGTCGTCATTTTATCTGACCTGAATCTACTGCCAATCAGTTTCACTGGAAGATCCTGAGTTCTAATAATGTGAGAGGTGGGGAAAGTACCGTATTTATTTTCTTTATACCACAAACACTTCTATAAATTTCTGTCATGCTCTCTCCCTTTTGTCATCTTTTTTTAAAAAAACTGAAAAGCCACAAATTCTTTAGCCTTTCCCACAGGACAAATGTTCCAACCCCTTCAGTATTTTGGTTACCTGCATCTCTGCTTTTTTCCGTCTCTGCAGTATCATTTTTCAGATGAGACCAATAAAAACCATGCACGCTATTCCAAACATTTACAAAGACATTATGATATGGGTGGTTTTATACTCAGTCTCTTTTCTAAAAAAAATTATACAATGAAAATTTCCTTTTTTCCATTGCTTCTCATTGGACTGATCTTTTTATTGAGCAGTCTACTATGATGTCAGACCCCCTTTTTCTGTGCAGTTAGCCCTGACCTGGATAGCCCAGGCTGGCCCAGTCTCATCAGATCATGGAAGCTAAGCAGGGTTGGTCCTGGCTAGTATTTGGATGGGAAACTTCCAAAGAATACCAGGGCCAGGACGCAGAGGCAGGCAATGGCAAACCACCTCTGAATTTCTTATGCTTTGAGAACCCTTGGGGTTGCCATAAGTCAGCTGTGACTTGACAGCATTTCCCGCCATCACCAGCACTCGGTCAGACCACAACATTATAAACCTGAAGTTGATTTTTGTTCTTTCCTGAAGTGCATCATCACTCTACACTTAATTGCACTATACCGTATTTTCCATTTTGTTACCATTCATCTGTTTGGGGGAACTGTTTGGAGTTGCCAAGTTTATTGCAATGGGTTTCTGTTGTGCAAGATCTTTTATCAGGTAGCATCGGGGCGGGCTGCGCTGACTACATCCCCTTGACACACCTACTAGTTGGTCCATCCCCATTAGCCTTACTATTGGTCAGTGTCATAAGGAGGAGGAGGTAGGAAGGAGTGGTCAATATTGCAAATCTAGGTGCTAAGCAGGAACTAACACCTGGGCCAGCTGGTAGGATTCTTGGCGCCAATCCTTGGTCCCGTTATGGCTTCGGCCAGGTCACTCGATGGTCGACGATTAGTTGCTAAGCAACGTCACTTAACATAATCTCTTACAGGAACTTTGGGGGAAGGTGTGGATTGACCAGCACTAAAGAGAGAAAGACTCTTTGAAATGGAGTCCTGGTCTCCATGTAGGTGTGAACTCTGAAGGAAGTCTCCTGCTGTGGGCTGGAGCCTCTCACTGCAATTGAGAGTGCATTTTGCCCTTTGCAAGATAACAACCCAAAGTTCAAACTTATGATTTTAACAGTTCATAAGAGCACATAATATGCCTTGCTAGCTTACAGGGACACCACAAGGACGAAGTCTGAGAAGTCTGAGAAGGGGGACAGGAGCTGGTCTTGTTACATCTATTAATGAATTAAACCAGTGGCTGAGGAGGAGCACAGAAGGGTGATTCCTGCCAGTAGGTGCAGGGGGACCCCTTGTCTGAGGTCAGTTTAGGACTTGACACTAGCAAGCACCACTTGCCTGCAGGCACACAGACTTGTTTGCAAGTCATTCAAGCTGTCTGACACTGAACAGAGCAAATCAAGGGATCAGCTCGCCCTGACTGCAGCCATTGAACCAAGTAAATGTAACTGTCATGGGTCTTTGCTGTGAAATTTGTGATATCACTAAAGAGGACATGAATAAAATGGAAACAGATGAAAAGTATACAGGCCTGTAATGCCCTGGGTCTCCTGGTTCCTTTCTTAATTGGCATTACACTGGCTTTAACTTTACGTTCAAATAAAGTTGCCAACTCCAACTTGGGAATTTCCTGAAGATTTGAAAGTGGGGTTTGGGGAAGGGAGGAATTGTAATAAAGATAGAGTTGTAATAAAGATAGAGTTGTAATAAAGGGAGTTGTAATAAAGATAGAGTCCATCCTCAGAAGTTCATGTTTTCTCCAGTAATTCCAGGATATTTCCAGGCCCCATCTGGAGGTTGGCAACCCTACAATCAATGGAGTTGTTTTTTTTCTTGTTTTGCCATCGAATAACAAAAAGCAATTTTTACAGGAGTTTGCTCAAAGAGAGCCGGAATAACTACACGGTATTGCTGTTTTCGTTGTGATTAGCTTGGAAATGAGTTTTCTACAGTAAAAGAGGCCTTAAGGAAGGAAAAGTTTGATTTTCTTTTATAACCTATGGTGATATTGAATTTTAGATACACTGCTAAAAAGCACAGAGCTCCTGAACTTTCAGTGGTGGCAATAAAATGAAAAATTAAAATTCCGTCACTGTTTGTTTTAGATTTTTCTGTGAGGAAAGGGCAAGAACGAAGCCTAATCACCTGTTCTTCCATTATTAATGGTCACAAAATATATAATGCAGTGCAATATTAGTGAGCACATATTTACATGCTGTTGTTATAAAACATAATCGTGGAAAATAGATCTTCACAAGCGCCTAGGGTTGCCAACCACCAGGTGGGGTTTGGAGTTTTCACAGGATATCAATTAATCTCCAGAGATCAGTTCCCTGGGGAAAATGGCCGCCTCAGAGGATAGAATCTATGGCATTACACTGTCTGTGACCTCGCTCCCCTCCTCAAACTCTACCCTTCCCCATGCACCGTCTCCAACTCTCCATGAATTTCACAATCTGCAGCTGGCAACTCTGTAATAAACAAGGCTTGTTCAATAATACATGGGGGGAACATTTATTTTTTCAAAAATGATCCTGGCATGACATGGGGTTGTGGAAAAAAGAGTGAGCTATGGCCACAGGAACTTAATTGGAATGGGCTGCCAACCTCCAGATGGCACCTGGAGATCTCCCTCTGTTAAAAGTGATCTCCAGATGACCAAGATCAGTTCCCCTGGAGAAAATGGCTGTTTTGGAAGGTGAACTCTATGACATACCCTGCTGAGGTCCCTGCCCTCCCTAGTCCCCACCCTCCCCAGGCTCCACCCCCAAAATCTCCAGATTTCCCAACCCTGAACTGGCAGCCCTACCTAACTGGAAGACAGCTATGGAGGAGTCTTACATTAAAGAGAAACAGCACAAAAATTCCTATATGTAACTAAGGGAAGTGATGTTAGTCTGAAAAATCATGCCACCTGCTGTATGGTGAATTGTAGCAGCAGTCCTGCCCCCATGACTGGTGTAGTATCACATATTATTTAGTATGCAGGTAAGGGTCTGTGGTAGGGATGGGCACAAACTACTCTTTTGCAGTTTGGTTCATGGTTCATGACTGAACCACAAACCAAACCACAAACCAGACTGACTGGAAGTGCTAGTTCGCGAACCAAACAATTTGTGTAAGTCCATGAGCCATTTAAAGTTTAACCCGCTGCTTTCTGCTCCCCACAAAAGTGGCAGGGAGCAGAAAGCAGGGGTTTAAAAAGGCTCCAAACCATTTAAACCCTCCAGTTGTGCTCCCAGCTGCTTCAAAGCAGGGGGGCAGCAAAACCAGAGGGTTAAATATGGGGGTGAAGTGCATCCCGGGGGGCATTTCACTTCCTCCTTTCTGCTGGCTGAAGCTTTCCCCGGCCAGCAAAAAGAAAGGAGAGAAAGAAAGAAAAAAGGAGTGAAAGAAAGCAGCCATCAGAAAGGAAAGAGTGAAATGCCCCCTGAAAGGCACTCTCCCCCCCCCCCCCCCATTTCTTCTCTGCTGGCTGTGGCTTGCCACAGGCAGCAGAAATGTGGGGGTAAAATGCCATCGGGAAGGCACTTCAGCAGAAAGGTGAAAGGGAGATCCCCCGGGAAGGGACTTCCCCCTTTCCTTTCTGGTGGCCATGAGTTGCTGCAGCCAGCAGAAAGGTGGGGGTGAAGTCCCCCCCAGAAGGGACTTCACCCTTCCATTTAAATCTTCCTTTCTGCTACCCGTGAAAAGCCACGGGGATCTAAAAGCAAGGCTTAAATGGCTCCCAGCCATTTAAACCCTTGTTTCCTGCTCCCTGTGGAGCAGAAAGCAGGTGCTTTAAATGGTTCCTGGCCATTAAAACCCTGCTTTCTGCTCTCCACGAAAAGCTGTGGGGAGATGAAAACAGCAATCGGTTACACCAAGCAGCTGAGCAGAGGGGAGTTCCCTGCCACTCAGCTGTATCTCAGCTGTTTCACAAACCATCTCAAGCCACCACTAATTGCACCAAAATTCATGGTAGTTCATTGCAGTTCTTCAGTTCATGAACGTTGGTTCGCACACCCCCAAATGAGCCAAAATTTGGAGGAACTTTAGTTCATCATCCAGTTCATGCCCATCCCTAATCTCCATCCTATGTAACAGTCATGCATGACTTGGAGTTCACACATCCATGGTGTTTAGTTTGGATCATGAGTGCAGTGTGTGAGAGAAAGGGTTACTAACTCTGACTTTGGGAATTTCTGGAGATTTGGTTGTGGGGGCTGGGAAAGACAGAGTTTGAGAAGGAAGCTTAGCAGGGATGTGATTGATAGGATAGCAACCCCATTGGATCACACACCACAGAAGTAGAGAGGTATTTAAAGGGTTAATTTACTTGCAAAGTTATTCAATAGATAGGGAGTGGTTGATGTTGCCTAGTAACTAACTGGGGCCTAGAAGTTTCTTTTCTAGTTTCTGTCCTGCTCATTCCTTCCCCTTGCTCCTTGCTCAGTCTGCTCCAGATCTGGTTATCTGTTCTCTGTGCTTCAAAGTTTAGTAACGGTTTTACTTTTTGAAAGAATGTTCAGCCTGAACTCATGTTTATTTGTAAAACTGCAGCATCTATCAGTGATCTCACATCCTGGCAGCTAGGGCTGTCAACTCCAGGTTGGGCAATTCCTGGAGATTTCGGAGTGAAGCATGGGGAGGATGGGGGTGGGGGGAGGAGGGGCTTCAGCATGGTATAATCTCATAGAGTCCATCCTCTGAAGCAGTCATTTTCTCCAGGAGAACTGATTTCTGTCATCTGGAGACAGACGAGCTGTAATTCTGGGAGATCCCCAGGCCTCACCTGGAGCTTGGCAACCTTTTGGCACATCCGGGTCAAAGGTCTGTTCCGCCACCTTCTTTGCTTCCTGTGATGTCACTTCATCCCACCAAAATTCAGACTTTAAATTTAAATTTCCTACCTCATATCACTCAACCTCCGCTTTTTCCCCACCTTACATCAGCTGCAGATTCTTGTATGCATGTGTTCTGCACGTTATACTAACACCTTGATTCTAAATATTTGTGATAGCATAACTAGCTGCTATCGAGTTGTATTCCACTACTTAAAAATCTCTCAAAATCCTCTTCAGGTTTTTCTCAGTGTTAAAGAGACAAAATCCACTCTGGAGGTTCACAGGAGGATTCCAGCCAACATCAGCCCCGTTCCTCTCTCAGTCTTCAACTAGTGTCTGAACTTTTGGGTCTTTACAAATTACAGTCTTCTAGACTCTGTGGAGTCTCTATGGGGTACGACAGGAGAAAAGGAAGTCCTAAGTCATCCAACCTTTGTAGCCACTCTGGGATGTCTGTTTCTCCTAGAGCAGGGGTGTCAAACTCATTTGTTATGAGGGCCGGATCTGACATAAACGAGACCTTGTTGGGCTGGGCCATGTGTGTCATAAAATGTAATGCCAGGTAGCGGAGATATAAACTTTATAAAGGACACAAACACAAATATTTTTTTTAACTTAAAATGCTTAAAGAGTGCTTAAAACATTAGCACTCTTGCAATATTTTGTCTATTTAATAGTATCTGATAACTGACACCTCTTGCTCTGAATTATTGCATCAAAATGTCTGTGCTGTTGCAATCTTGAGTATGCTGTTCAGGTGTGTATCTATAAGCTGCAGACCTACTTTCAATTTATTGACATTCACCACAGAAATCTCATGCTCAGAGTTCTGAGTCTAGGACCCAGGGGGAAACATGAAATGGCTGAGCAATTGAGAGAATCTGGCAAAGCACGCCATGATGCAGCATCAGCAACAGAACTGGAAACAGGAGATGGCCAGTTCCAGTGCAGGCCTGACAGAAGCTTTCCGGGGGCCGATGTGGCCCCCGGGCCCCATGTTTGACACCCCTGTCCTAGACTCTATACTATACCATACAATATGCCCTTCAAAGCTGCTGTTTCCTCCAGGCAAATTGATCTCAGATCAGTTGTAATTCTGGCAAAACTTCAGGCCCCACCTTAGGAGTGGTAATCTTAATGGAGAACAGTCTTCAGTATGGTTGCCAGACTCACACACACCCTGGTAGAGGCAGGGATCCCTCACTGCCAAGCCCCACTGCCCAGCCACCATTTAGCTGGCCAGTGGGGGGAGGGGGGTCTTACCTGGAAAAAGAGTGAGGCCCAGCCAATGTTGCAGTGACATGACATCATCACTTTGTGACATCATCACTTTGGTGGTGTCGGGACGGCACTCTGGCATTTGAGCAAAAACTCCATGGTAGAAGCCAAATTGTCAGGGATTTTCCAAGCTGAAACTTGCAACCCTGGTTGGTGGGACATATACTTCAACAGTATATGAAATTGCACCATTGAATTTCCTCTGGTAGTTGGTCTGAAGGCTTCATTGTTTAAGTAATGGCTGCAATGATACTGCATCTGTAAATCTATGGGACTCCCAACATTGTTCCAAGCAACGTGTACTTTCTGTTTTGTGGGAGACAGAAGCTCAATATCTACTTTTGTTAGCAATCCATTCCTCCCAATCGTTATTTCAGGGAGAACAATATTGTTTACATTTTTCATCTCTTGTTGCGAGTATAAAGTTTCATTTGCCTTTTTAGCCTCTGGGATACCTTTGATCCAATTCCAGTTCTCTGCAACAGCAGATTTAACATTCCATTTCAGAAACAATTTCTGGAAGTTCATGTATAACACTATGCTCATATAGCACTTTAATTTCAGTAAAGATGTATTTTTGTAATATGAGACAGGAAATTTGAACATTTTTAACATACTTTGTTATGGTAAAGGCACATCTTTCTGTACTGGAAGGAAATTGGATTCACTTGTGCCTTCAGGAATTTATTACGGGGCCTTGTATGATGACCTGATCACTCACTTGCTATGCGCTCTTTCGATGTTCAAGGCAGGTTGCACTGGATCATAAGGACTTGAGCTGCCCCAAATCTTCAGTCAGCACAACTGTGCCAATCACTGAAAAGTAATAAGGAGATAACGAGAATTTCTAATGAATATTTAGAGTAGCTGTTCTTAAACATCCTTTAATGTCTGAGCCTCATTCTCAGCCCAGTTTGCAAAGCACTGCTATAGTTTTTTCAGTGCAAACATATCTCTTATTCTGTGGTAGCTGAAGTGGCTTCTTAGGCTGTCCAGAGCCTTAAACAGAGGATGCCAGTTTAAATAGGTTGTGAAATGCAGCCTCGTAACCTTGCTGGAGGCTCTCAATCTCCTGGAATCTATTTCCCTATCTCTAAAACATGTACAGTAATATTTAATTAACTTTCTTGAGCAGATATTTTGAGATTAATTAGTTAACATCTACATACCACTTTGAAGTTCCAAAATGCTATATAATTAGAGGACATTGTTATCTGGATGTTTTTAAATTAAGCAATTTAAAAAGTACCGATTATTCTCTCACGTTTAGAGCATTAAAGTGGGAAGGGGGACATCAGGCTATCAAGGATGGAACTAGGAATAAAATAGTGGTCAAAGTGTTGGGCTAGGATCTAGGAGATTCGGGTTTGAATCCCACTCTTCCATGGAAGTTCACGGGATGATTTTGGACAGGTCGTTGTAAGCGTCTTTGGATCCCCACTGAGGAAAAAAGTGGGGTATAAATATCTATTATTTTATTTATTTATTTCTTAGAATTTATATCCCGCCCTCCCCACCGAGGTGGGCTCAGAGCGGCTCACAACATAAAAATAATACACTCAGTTAAAAATAGTTACATATTCTATCACAGAATCAGCGGCGTTACAGATTTTTTCATCTGGGTGGATCAAGCCAGCACTCACATATGATCCTTGTGTGCGTACACACAGGCTGGCCGATGACATTATCAGGGCCAGGGCTGGGATGTTTACCTTAGGCGGCCCCTACTTAAAATCTAAATAAATGAGAACAAAATTAAGACAATGGCAATTAAAGCAGGTTCTAATTAAATATTCTGGCTGATGTCTGTTTTGTACACTTTTTGTAGGTTTATGGATGGTTACTTCTAGAAAGAACACTGCAGGGCCACCAAGGTTGGGACTGGGACTAGGGGGACAAAATTTCTGGAGTTTAGGCAGCTGGAAGGCCCCAAAAGCCGGTGTCAAAAGCCTGTTTTCAGAATGCATCCAATTCATCTTATTTCTAATGTGGTTCTGCACTGCAGCCATTCGGGGCGCAGGGAAGACAGAGCCCAGTAAACAGCAGTAGCTCAGTTTTTGACTTTCTGCAAAGTTTACTATAAGGAGGCAAACACTTGCATATCCTGCCAAACCCATCAATCAAGCCAGCACTGGCACAAGGCAAAACCAACAAGCACAGTTCATCATTGTGATGGTCATTGCCAGGCTGCAGCCTCCTAACAAGGTTATTGTTTCCAGCAGTCTGTTTCCCTCTCCCTTTCCTTCCACCCAACTCCCTCGTTTTGTCTGCTCATCCAGATCTTCCCTGTTTGTTTTAGAAAATAAAACAACCTTTCATCTTTTCTTAGTTTCTCTTCCTCATTTCCATGTTTTTCTCACTCCTTCATTTTGCACCGGTAATTACATGATATGCCTTAATTTTTCTCTCCTCCATCTAATCCCCCTTTGTTTGTTAGCCTTAGGTCTCAATTCCTTTTCATCCATGCTTGGCAACTTAGAATGTACTTAATAATAGTATAATAGCAAACCCTGGTTAATATTATGAACAGAAGTGAGGATACAGAGGCTGAGGACAGACTGGCAATCTGCCCCAGGATAGGTCCGCATGGGAAGCAGGGGAAGGGAGCCTGTTCAGACATGTGCAGCTGTCCCTCAGCTCCCTTCCGCACTTACCCACTTTGAAGCCGGTTTTCTTGCGCTTTTGAAGGACACCGGGAGAAACCGGTGTCCGGAGGCCGTCTTGCGCTTGCCTCCTGCTTCCGGGCAGTGTGAACCAGAAGAAGGCGGGAGACAAGCGGAGGCGGCAGTGTGAACGCGGCATTTTGCCAGTTTGTGCATGAGCGCTCATGCGCACATGAGCACATGCGCAAATTGCCGAAACAGCCCTATCACGAGCTGTGGAGGCCGGCCCACCTGGGGCCACTCCACAGCAGTCTGAACGCTCCATAACGGCATCCTTGCGCAATACCCTGGCCAATGTGGACAGCCAGCTGCGGGGGATTTTTCCCCCGCAGCTTTTGCCCCCGGATTCATCCCACTCCAGATTGCCAGTCTGTCCTCAGCCAGAGTTAATATTTCCCCATTATCTATCAAACTAGTAAAAGGATGCTTCCCCCACCCCTTTACATATCTGGTAATGGAATGTTAAACTATTTGAACTATTTTAGTGCTTACAGCTGTGGAACAGAAGTTAGAACTCCTCCTTCCTTAATTAGATTTAATTACATTTTAAATGCTGCACAAGCAGTGGGTTGTGGCTGTAGTTTAGTTTATTTGTATTGGTGGGACATCTAATATCCCTTTGTAAACGCTGCTTTGCTACTACAGACATTAAGCTTCATGTTATATGACAAATGACCCAATATTTTTAGAAAATATGTCAGCAAAATCAGTCCCAGCAGTCCCAGTACTTCTCATAACGCACCACTATGTAATCAGTTTATCCCAGCTTTTGTGTTAGGTAAATGTAGAAGGGTAAACTGAAATAGTTTCCTTATTGATTTACTCACTAAAGATTTATTGTGATATGAAGTTTTTGTGAACCCCAGCCCATTTTATCAGGTGTATCCTATATTGGTACACATATGTATGTGTGTACAAATATAAAATTACAAAATTAGACACAAGGTTTGGATCAGGGTCATATGCGGGGGGGAGCAAAGGGAATCTTTGTCTGGGGACCCTTGGTAGCCCTGGAAAACTGGAAAAATTGGTCTTGGTGTGGTCCAGATATTTTGCTGTTCATCTTCTTTTCTCATACATATTTACTTAACCTAAATTTTTCTACTCCAAGTCTTAAAACTGAAGTGTTCAGAATAAAATTCTAATTATAGTAGATATTTTTACACAGTTTTTGTATTTATTAGTTATTATTGTAGTTCAATTGTTTTAAACTAATTATATTATTTATTTATTGTTTTATTTGTGTTGTTTAGCCATCTTGGGCGAAATGTTTTAGAGATGCAGGATTTAGGGAATTCAAAATAAGTGATAAAACCTGCTGACATATAGTACAATTCAGAACATTCTAACATTTCTAAAAATGTCAGAGATCATCAGATACATATAGCTAATTACCCACCTAACAGGCAAGGCTCAGATGTATGTGTCATATTTTGTCTGCTTTGATGGTTTATAATGTGCGGTCTGTCCCTCAGAATGCTTGAGAAGAATTTGCTTGTCTGTCACCTTTCTAAAGCACAGCTGTTTGGTTGTTACAGCCTGTGGCATTACAAACATCTTCTTTATCTTCTGCCACTGTTAAGCTCTTCTTCCATCAATTTATTATTTATGATTAAAATATTTTTAGCCTGCTGCTCTCCCCCTCCCTGAGGGTCCCTTGGCAACTATCAACAATATATCTGGCGAAATATTTTTATGGAGATCCCAAAGGGTTTTCAAGAAAGGAGACAGACAAGGTTTGCTATTGCCTGCCTCAACCAAAGGCCTGGTGGAACAGCTTCATTTTACAGGCCCTGTGGAACTGTAGTAGATCCCCCAGGGCCTTGATCTCAAGTAGGACCATGTTCCACAAGGCCAGGGCAAGGGCTGAAAAAGCCCTCACCCTGGTTGAGGCTAAGCAGACATCCCTCAGGCAGGGGACCACCAGTAGGTGCTGGTCAGAAGAGTTTAGAGCTCTCCAGGGCTCATATGGGGAGAGGCGGTCCCACAGGTATAATGGTCCCAGGACACATAGGGCTTTGAAGGTCAAAACCATGACCTTGAACCGGATCTGGTATTTATTCGTCAGCCAATGCAGTTGGCGCAGCACCAGCTGAATGCGTGCCTGCACAGGCGACACAGTCAGCAGGCATGCTGCCGCATTCTGCACTACCTGCAATTTCTGGATCAGGCTCAAGGGTAGCCCTGCATACAGTGAGTTACAGTAATCCAGCCTGGGAGTGACCATTGCATGGATGCCTGTAGCTAAGTCCCGGGGGGGGGGGGTGAGATAGGGAACCAGTTGCCTGATCAGCCAAAGATGATAAAAGGCTGATGTGGCAACCAAAGTGGCCTGGACCTCCATAGAAAGTGAGGAATCCAGCGCCCCACCGAAAACTAGAATCCTGATTCCCAATCCAACCCCCCATGACTCAAGTACAGGACCTCTATCTTTATACGATTCAGCTTCAGCTGGCTCTGCTGAACCCATCCAGCTACCACCCCCAATGCCCTGTCCAAGATTTCTGAGGTGGAGTCCAGCTGGCTGTCCATAAACAGATAGAGCAGGGTATCATCAGCATTTTGATGACAATCCAACCCCAACCCCCCCGACCAATTGGGGAAGGGTGCACATGTAAATGTTGAATAATATTGGAGAGAGGATTACCACCTGTGGCACCCTGCATTCAAGTGGATATTGTGGGGACATCCTCTCCCCCAGCACCATCCTCTGTTCCCAACCATGGAGAAAGGAGGAAAGCCACTGTAAAGCAGTCCCCCGTATCCCAACGTCAGCAAGGTGGTGGGTCAACAGTTCATAGTCGAACATGTTGAACGCTGCTGTCGGATCTAAAAGCAACTGCAGTGCTGACCCACCCTGATTTAGGTGCCTCCGGAGGTCATCTGTGAGGGCAATCAGTGCAGTCTCCACCCCATGGCCAGAGTGGAAGCCAGAATGGAAGGGATCCAGTATGGAAGCATCGTCTAAGAAAACCTATACCTGCTCAGCCACCACCCTCTCAACTACCTTAACCAGAAACAGAAGGTTGGAGACCAGGGCTCATTTCGTAGCAGGAGCTCCTTTGCATATTAGGCCACACACCCCTGATGTAGCCAATCCTCCAAGAGCTTACAGTAGCCTCTGTAAGAAGAGCTCTATAAGCTCTTGGAGGATTGGCTACATTAGGGGTGTGTGGCCTAATATGCAAAGGAGCTCCTGCTACAAAATGAGCCCTGTTCGAGACCAAGTGGTAGTTGACAAGGACTGCAGGATCCAACGATGGTTTTTGAGAAGTGGACATACTACTGCCTCTTTATATCCCTCTCTATCCCACAGTGGGCTCAGGACAGCCCACAACATGAATAAAATGCAATGAATATATAATTAAAAATCAGTTGAATAAAACAGGATGGCAGCTAAGAAACATTACTCAAGTGCAGTCCAATACGCCTCCTGTTAGACGTTAGCAAGATAGTAGGCAGCTATAGGCTTACTATGGGCAGGGGAGGCCGAGATGGTAGAAACAAGGATGTGTCCAGTGGCTATATGGCCTAGACAGGCCACAGAGGTTGCCCCACCCTTGCCTTTCCCCCTTCCCACAGCGGGGACACTGGTGCTGGTGTCTGGTGAGTAAGCTGGGTCATCGAGTACTTAATCCGGAGAGGGGGACAGAGCCAGATGTTCAGGGATCATAGACCTGGCTGAGAACCCAGGGCAAGAGGACATCAGAGTGCAGGGTGACTCCTCTGATGGTCCCTCAGTGGGCTGTGGCCCCACTACCCATACTGTAGAAGTGGGCCAGGAAGAACTGGAGGTCAGTGATGGGGCTGCTACCTACACTGCAGTCCCTGCAGGGCTGGATGGGATTAGAAGGTGAGGTGGGTGTGAGTGTGGGCCATGTCCATGGGCCTGCATGTGGTTAGGGTTGCCAAGTATTTACGTTTCTGCAGCGGGGGGGGAGTCCTTTCATTGTCGAGAGGCTTCTGGTGTGCACACTTTGCGGGCATGCCACAATGACATCACCCGGAAGTGATGTCATCATATTGGGCATGTTGGGGCAAGACCTCTCTAATTCGAGGGGAAATCATAGAGTTTTCCCTCAAATTATAGAGTGTCCCCACAAAAACGTCATTGCAGCCTGGCAATTTGGGGGCGGGGTCCCCCCCGGTGGCCCAATCCAGGCTGGCGGGGAGTGGGCCGCTCAAGTGGGGGTTTCCCGGCCCCCCGGGGGGACTTGGGAACCCTACATGTGGTACAGGTTGGCCCCACTGACTGATGTGTTGGTTTCTATTCCCCCCGCCACCGCCTCCTTCACCTTGACCGTCTCAATCAATGTCATGAAGCAGCTTTGCGCATTCTCCCCTTCAGGTTGGGCCACGGAGACCAAGGTGGTTGCCCTCTGGACTTTGGGGGATGATGAACTCCCTGACACAAGCAGTTGTGGACAAGGCTTTGCAGTGGACCAACCTCATGTCCTCAGACAGGGGGGGTGGGGGCTGCAAAGGGGGGGGAGGTTGCCAGGGTCACAGTGTTCCCTGGCATGGCCCAGGATGGTGTGGCCAGTGTGGCCCCCAGTGGAGCTGAAGATTGGAGCCTCTGTTAGGCCCCTGGGCATGAGATCTGTACCCAGTGCAGTGCATTCCACCACCCCCATCCATGTCAGCAGCTATCAAGAGGGAGTGGATGGGGACCCAGCACGAGTGGAGTGATGTTGTGGCCCAAAGTCAGCAGTGTTTGGTGGGTCTTGCAACAGCTTCAGGGCACCTCAGGTGTCTGGTGGCTCTTGTTGGGAGCATAGATGGGCAGCAAGTATGCATAAAGGGCCTGCTTGTGGACCTCAATGGTGATCCTTGGCCTCAGTTTGGCCCCACACCCATGGCCCCCTTCCCACTCCACTCGCAGTGGAAGAGGGAGCTGCCTGAGGTGCACCTCCGGGCCTATCTTGACACCATGGCCATAGTGGTGAGAGGTGCCCCCTTTGGTGACCTTCAGGCACCCATGGGCAGCCCCATGGTCCTTTTGCTCTGCATGTGTCATTTCCCTGGGGGTTTGCTTCTGGTGTGCAGGTTGATGTGGGGCCCTCCCCCCTTTTTTGTGCTGCTACCTCTGTTCTGTGTGATGGGGGTTGTGCCTTAAAGGGAGTAAAGTATATGCAGTGGGCATGGCCTGGCAGTGCATGGGCCCATCTCTCCCTGACCCTCTGCTCCTTTATGCCCAGGGGCAGCTCCCTGTGGCATCCACCCCATGGTTGGTTGGTTCCCTCCTGTCTGCCACGGCTGCGCTTTATGCCCCTATGACATCCTTTGGCCACTTTGGTGCTGTTGCTGGGGATGCCAGCATGTTGCAGCCTTTGCAGCTCCACTGCCATGGTGTTTGCCCAGTCCCTGGCCCATGCAGGTTCCCTTTAGGAGATGTACCAGCAGGCCACTCTTGTGCCAATGGCTGACCATCTCCACCTTAGCAGTCCTCAGGACTGTGTTATCCAACACTACAGTAAAACGCACAATATCCCAGCACCCTCATAGACTTCTGCAACACGTAAGCTCAAGGGAAAGGGAGTCAGTTTACTCTGGGCTTAGGCTAGGCCATCAAATGTATGTCTGAGTTTATCACGTATCTTGCAGGCGAAAAGTTTTGCCCTCATCTGTAGCCCCAGCTGGTACGTTATAGCAGTGCTTCATCTGCATGGCTCCTTGTTTCAGTGCCACACCACCAAACAAAGCACTGCCCATCAACTATTTATTGTGACCTATAAAGCACTTGACAATTCTCATTTTGCTGTCTTAAACAGGCTACAAAAATAGTATCGAGCTGCTGGTGGAACATCATGCATGTCTGGGGAGCTGTGTTTGTCTTTGTGGATCTGAAATAGGACAGCCTAATGTAGATTTATATGTTGCCACAGTGTTGTTCATTGCCTGTTCTCAGGGTGGTTTCCTCCATGTTGCATCCCTCCCGTTTTGCCCGATTCACCCTTCCTTGGTCCAGGAGGACAATATTCCACACAGTTACTTGGGGGCTGCATCTATTCCCAGCTGTGTCCGGCGTAGATCTTACAAGGGAGATGCACATTGAAATCACAAGACAATCTGTGCTGCAAGGTGGCAGTGTAGATAAACCAAACATTTCAGAATGAAAAGGCATCAGTAAATCTGCTTAAGACCACAAGTATTCCACCTGAAATGCCTTTTGCCAGGATCCTATGGAGATGTGGTGATGATGCACCAGGGCCATTTCTACTGACAAAGCTACAACCACGTATACAAGGCAAGCAGATCTGACTTGCTATTTGTCAATCACACCATTGGTACAAAGGGCTATTATAACTATGTACAGCTAATATATTCAGTTAGGGCATCCCTACAGGAAGATCTCCCCACTGAGATAGCCTGCAATGCGAACTGGGCCAAGTCATATGATTATTTCCTCTCTGATATGCCAATCGAGGTCTGTGAATGAATGATGAATGATTATTTCCTCCCTTTTTTCACAGGGGCCTCTACACTACAGACTACTCGGATGTAATCCCCAATTTACACTGAAAGCTATCTGCATGGCGGTGGTGGAGGGGTTCTACTGCTCTTCTACCGTACTTAGGGTTGCCAAGTCTGGGTTGGAAAATACCTGGAGACTTTGGGGGTGGAGCCAGGAGAGGGTGGGGTTTGGGGAGGGGAGGGGAGGGGCCTCAGCATAGTATAATGCCATAGCGTCCACCCTTCAAAGCAGCCATTTTCTCCAGGGGAGCAGATCTCAGTCAGCTGGAGATCAGTTGTAAAAGCAGGAGATCCCCAGGCCCCACCTGGGGGCTGGCAACCCTAACCGTACTAGTTTAGCACCACCACTGGCTGAATACATTTCGCTCATTACAACAAGGAGGCCCAGAAGCCACCCCAGATGCGATGAAAGTCTCACCCTCGTTAATTTCTCTGCCATCCAACAGCACTGAGCTCACTTGGGGGGTGATGAAGGTTTTTATATGCATGTGTTATGGCAGCTCATGCTGATCACACCCCAGGAAAGCTCACAATAGGAGCATCAATAGCAGCATCATAGTTGAGATATTATTGAGAGATTGTCCTCATCCGGCAGTTCTTGAGCCCATCTTATAACTTAATTCACTTGCACAGTCACATATAGAAACAGGCCTTTAAGTTAAGAAGAAAATGGGTTGGATCTTACAAATCAGTTCTGCTAAGGGTGGCAGGGCCAGCGCCAGGGTTTTAGGTTCTAGTTTAGGGTGTCCAAGTCTCCTCCTCCCCCCTTTTCCATGCTGTTGGGAGGTGGGAAGATGGCACTTGCCCCTCTTGTCACCTAGTGGCAAAGCAAGACCCAGTGAGCAGCACAGTTTGGTGTAGTGGTCAAGTGCGCGGACTCTAATCTGGGAGAACCGGGTTTGATTCCCCACTCCTCCACTTGCACCTGGCTGGATGACCTTGGGCAAGCCATAGCTCTCTGTACCAGCTGTTTTCTCAAGGACAGTTCTGGAAAGAGCTCTCTCAGCCCCACCTACCTCACAGGGGGTCTGATGTGGGGAGGGGAAGGGAAAGGAGTTTGTAAACCACTCTGAGACTCTTAAGTGAGTAAAGGGCGGGATATAAATCCAATCTCTTCTTCTTCTTCTTCACAGTAGTGCCCACCCTGCTCACCCTACATGGCACACCAGAAAGCCACCCCCTGCCTCCTCACCCCTCTCCACCACCACAAGCAGGCAAGGTTAGATGATAAGGCAAAGGGGAGGAAGAAGAAGATCAAGACCTGGGCCAGGCCCACCTATGCCCTCCGATGGAGAGAGGGAAGGACGGAGCAGCTCCCTGCCAGCCAGCCGCTAGGGCCAAGGAACCTCCCAGGATAGACCCCAATGCCATGGGAAAGAAGCCAGGTGAGGGGTGGCTGTGATAGTTGGGGCCCCTCCCCCTATGGCCCCCTAGGTCAGGAGTCCTCAGTGTGGTGCCCTTGGACAGCATGGTGTCCATGGGCACCTTTCCTAGCACCCAGCAACTGTCTTTAGAAAACAGGTGGACCCAGTCGGAGCTCTTGCCCAGCAGTGCTTCCGATTGCTCACTGGAGATCTGATTGGCTGCACAAATTAAAATAATATTGTTTCAATGGCAGCTGCCACCACAGTGCTGGTTTTATTCTCTGTCGCTCCTCTTTCCCGGTATATTTTTACAATTACCCTTCTTCTCCCCTGCACCTGGGCTTCTTCCATGTGCATGGCTTTTGCCGGCTGTGGCAGCCATTTTGTTGCTGCACCCACCACCCTGTGTGAGAATTCCAAAGGTGCCCACAAGGTCAAAAAGGCCCAGGACTCCTGCCCTAGGTAATCCCTCTGAATGGGGGAAACTTCTTCCAGTACATGGAGCTTTGCTTTGGTGAAACACACTTCTCCTGCTACAGCAAGCCTCCTTGTTCTGGAGGAAAGCTTCACCACTAGCAGAACAGGCTCCTAGGACCCAACCAAACATCTTCACATCAACCTCAGAGTACAGTCTGCAGGTGATCAGTGTGTTATACATGGTGCTATAGCATTCAGTATGATACAGTGTAAACCACACTTTCAAATTATTTGCATCCAACCTGACTCAATAGATTGAGTTTTTAGATATAATCCCATCAGAACTCACACATAATTACAGATGATAACTACGCATTTTTAAATTGAGCAAGCTACTCTTGTCAGGAGGGGAAATGCACTCCAGAGCTTTGCAAACCTCTGCCTGCAAATGTACTAGTTATCTTATTTTGACATACAGCAAAGGGTTATGAGCTCCATTTGCCAGAATATACATATGGATTTTTAGTGTCTTCAGGTATAATGCTTTTCAGCATGTTGTGTAATGTTTTGCATTGGTAAAACCTAAGTTTGCAAGCTGAGTACAAAACTCTGCAAAGAGCTTCCTCAGCCACAGACAGGGTTTCTACCAAGAGCAGCATTATTACGCTACTAAGAATAAGGGCCGTTGTGGAAATAAATACAATGGGCTCTAGAAAGAGGCTCTGGGAGAATGCCATGGCCTTGGACACTCAACATCAATTTGCTGTGGTGACCTCAGCAGAGTATGACACAGAGTCCACCATTTTCTCCAGAGGAACTGATCTCTGTTACCTGAAGAGCAGTTGTAATTTTGAGTGATCTCCAGCCATCACCTGGAGATTGGCAACAATTGTTACCCAGGAGGAAATGGCTGCTTTGGAGGGTGGAGTCTATGGCATCGTACCTGTCTGAGGTACTATACCTCCTCAAGCCTCACCCTCCCCAGGCTACACTCCTCAAATCTCCAGGAACTTCTCAGCCTGGAGTTGGCAAACATATCTCCTCCCCAGCCAAGCATCAACCTCCTATTATCTGCCCCTATAATTTCAGCTTTTCATCTCCTCCCCCCTCCTTCCTGGAGATCAGTTTTAATTTTGAGCGATCTCCAGTCCTCACCTGGAGACTGGCAACAGTGGTTCCTTAGGAGGGAATGGCTGGTTGGGAGGGTGGAGTCTATGGCATTGTACCTCTCTGAGGTCCCACCCCTCCTCAAACCTCACCCTCTCCAGGTTCCATACCTCAAATATCCAGGAATTTCTCACCTGGAGTTGGCAACCATATCTCCTTCCCAGCCAAACATCAACCTACCTTTATTTCCCCCTCACTCTTCAGCTATCATCTCCCCCCACACACACACCTGCAGCCTCTACCATGCTCTAAAGCCCTGACTGCCATGTCATATTTGCTGTCATGGGGGGGGGGGGCATCTCAGCAGGATATAAGGACACAGAGTCCCCCGTTTTCTCCAGAGGAACTGATCTCTGCGATCTAGAGAGCAGTTGTAATTCTGAGTGATCTCCAGCCCTCACCTGGAGATTGGCAACAATGGTTTCCCAGGAGGAAAAGTAGTCTTTCTCTGCAATGGGGACCAAAGCAGCTTACATCATTCTCTTCTCCCCCTTTTGACTTGCACAACAATCTGTGAGGTAGGTTAGGCTGAAAGTCTGTGACTGGTCCAAAATCACCCACTTAGCTTCTACAGCAAGAACCTGGATCTAGCAGATGCTGCTCTGAAGCACTGACTGCTATGCCTAGGGTAGCCAACCTCCAGGTGGAGCCTGAAGATCACCAGGTATCACAACTGAACAGATCTCTCCATCACCCCCCGGAGAAAATAATTGTTTTGGAAGGTGGGCTTCATGGCATTCTGTTCAGCTGAGGCCTCTCCCCTCCCCAAACCCTGGCTTCCATAGACTCTACCAGAAAATCACCAGGAATATCCCTACCTGGAGCTGGCAACCCTAGTCAGGACTGGTTCCAATGAGTTCCTCACAAAGGCCTGCAAAGGGTTTCCTTCCTTTGTCTGAACCAAGCTTGGTTGCCTACTGTGGCAAAACGGGTTCCAGTTTACAACTCAGCTGTTTGCCTCCCACCCTTGTCCTGTGGGCGTATCTCACTCCTTAAGTTCACTGCCACCACTCACTGAATTGTCACTGCCTTTTTTAGAGGGACAGTGAGACCCCTGTGGCCGAATCTCCCTATTTGGAGATAGAATTCCCAATCTTTGGGGGGGTTCCTCGAAAGTTGGCAACCCAAGGGTCTGGTCTTCCCTTGCTGCCCTGGGCTACCCCCTCCCTTTGGTATTGTGCAGAGTGGGGGAGACTATGTGGTCAGAGCACAACACAGATTATTAGCCCAAATAAAAGAATTTATTTAACTATTTACACAATTACGGAGCACACACACACTAAAGGAATAAGGCACAACTGTAGGAGTAAGCACTCACTATGAACCAACAGGGCATAAATCAACAGGTGTTGAACGCAACCCTCTTTCCCTACACACAATTCTTTCTCTACCTCTGGAGGTTGTCGGCGCAGGATAGGAACTCTCCTTGGACTGGCCTCTGGCTCTGCTTCAGCCTCTCTCTCTTGCCCAAGAGAGCAGGGAAAATTCCATTCATTCCCCAAACCAGCCAACTGTGGAGTGGCTGAATCTCTGCTGCCTCCAAGGGTTCCCCACATCTGTGGCTTGTAGCCTGGGTCAGCACAGGCAGCAGGAACCTTTCCTAACCTCCTGCAGGACGAAGACTGACTCCTCTCTGGATGGGCTGCAGTCTATATTGATGGTGTCTCGCACAGGGCCGGTGCCAGGCTTTTTTGTGCCCTAGGCAAGGCTAACTACTTGCCCCCCCCCACACTGCTAACCAATTATCAAAAACAGATAAATTCTAGGGAAAATTAAAAGTACAAAACTGGACCCTGCTAATTTTTTAAAAAATTGTGCAGGCTTGGGCAGGCAGGGTGCGGGGCAAAGCTGAAGGGAGCTGCTGCAGTTGCTATGACTTTCTGGAGGAGGAAAAGCATGGGAGAGTGAGTGAGGGTGAGAACCTGTGGCCAGTTGGAGGGGCGCTGATTGTCTGTTTCTGCACTCCTCTGAGGTCTGCGCCCTAGGCAGTCACCTTACTTGGCCTAATGGTAGAACCGGCCCTGACCTCGCCCCTTGGGATGGTCCCTCTTTTCCCGCACTTTTTGGCCTTGAGGCAGCAGGGAACTGTTGGCCAGCAGATGAGGAAGCCTCATTCAACCTAGTGAGTGATACCACTGTAGGCCCCTCTCTGGAACTACAGCTCAATTGAACATTATGGGGGAACATTTTAAACAAATAATCAGACGGCAGCCATCTTACAAACACAGGTAACTGCCATTTCAATTCACCTACCAACAGCCACTGAGAGAAAAGTTAGTCCCACACAGGAGGCAAGCAGGAGAAGCGTCTTCATCAAGAGAGAAAGCCGTTTGCCAGTAATTCTGACAGAGCACAGTGGCTGAAGGAGTGGGCGGAGAAGAGGAGCAGACCCAGCACCCAGCCAGTGGCACGCGAGTACTCTTGAGTGGCAGCTGAACAGGACTCAGGCAACACAGCCAGTGGATCAGGACAGCTTCTAAGTGACACATCACGGAGCCAGCTGATTTAGGAGTATGTGGAATGTTCAGAATGTGCCACCCCAAAACACAATTATTATAAGGAAAGATTTGTTTTTTGATGTTTTCTAAAAGGATCAACACAGCATTTAATGTGCTTGAACGATTTGTTTATACTTGATTGTGCAAAACAGTAAATTGCATTATGCTTTCCCATGGCTTCTTCCCAAGGTCACTACCACCTTCCTGTCTGCTGTTTGCCACATTCTTCATGTACACAAAATACTGATATTTCACAGTTACTGACTTTCAAATGTGAGGTGTCTCCTTGTGTGTCTCTTTTTGTGCCTGATGGGCTCCTTAATGACTAAGGAAGGCAAACTGTCCAGATTTGGATCAATTGTACATGTCCATGCTTGCACTGCCTCATGGAAACCGTATATTTCATATCCAACTATAGCTTCAGTTGAAGATGAATCAGGCAGGGCCAATTCAATGTCTGTCACAATATATTGTCAATTGACCAGTGCCATGAACCTACCATGAAATCAGAGAAAGAGAAATCTTCAACCCACGTTTAATTGCCTTTGCTTTTGCCATTCCCTATGGTTAGGTCCAAATTAATTTACAACTGGATCTGTGCAGTCACCTGTTCTGAAAATTTTGAGGGGCATTGTCTTAGGACTGATTCACACATGTATAAAAACTTTGTGGGAATAAGTTGGTAAAATAAGTGGCCCATCCAGTCCAACACTCTGTCACACAGTGGCCAAAAATACCAGGTGCCCTCAGGAGGTCCAGGACACTAGAAACCCTCTCACTGTTCCCCCCCCCCCCCCCCCAAGCACCAAGAATACAGAGCATCACTTGCCCCAGACTGAGAGTTCCTATCTATACTTTGTGGCTAATAGCCACTGATGGACTTCTGCTCCATATGTTTATCTAATTCCCTCTTTAAGCTGTCCATGCTTGTAGCCTCCACCACCTCCTGTGGCAGTGAATTCCACGTGTTAACCACTCTTTGGGTGAAGAAGTACTTCCTTTTATCTGTTCAGATTCATTTCCTCCTACAAATAATATATCCTTCCCTTGTGGCGAGTCCAGAAGAAAAGGCACCCAGGAGCAGGAAAAAGGATGGGGTTGTCCCAAAAGGAACATGAAAAAAATGTGGAGGGTAGATACGAGGGAAGGAGTCCTATCTGGGAGGAGGAGATTGGGGAAGGCTATGGGGACTCAGTGAGCAATAGCCAGCCAGCTGAGTATAGGGAAGGGAACTGGATAGATTGGAGCTAAGAAGTGGAGTGAAGGTTCAAAAAGGCCATATTCTGCTTGTCCTGTAGCAGGGTGCATCCTTGTTGTGCATCAGTGATGGAAGAAGGGCTACTGAACTACACAAAGGTCATTCTCTGTTATTGTAATTAGACTTTGAGGTAAAATATCAGCAGAGGTTAGAGAAACAGAATAAGACTGATATTCTCCCAGACTGAATACAAAATGAAAACCTCATTCTTTCATATGACTGCAAAATGCAACAGGAAAAAAAAACTCTCCTTCCTCTGTGAGCTACTTGAGGAGTGCAATAAAAATGATGACCGGTATCTGGTTCGGAAGGGCAGGATAATAATAAACAGGACGTAATGAAAATTAAATGGCCCTTGTAATTCAGCGTATGGAACGTCTAAATTTTAGGGTTGTGCTGCTCTCTCAGTTATGTAAAATTTGCCTTTGCCACTGGGCAAATAATATTGCACCTCTGGATGTATAAATCTTCCCTTGGTATTACTTCAAGACGGGAGGGCTGGAAAAATCATTACACGTTTGATGACACTTGCAATATCAAACTGATTTAGAAGACACTCTAGTTCCAGGACTATAAAGCAAGAGTGATAAAAGGAGATCAATAAAACTGTGCTTACATTTATCAAACAAAGGAAATAAAACGAAGACATGATAGAGATGCCGAATGAAAAACTGAGTCTGAGGAGCACGAGAGAACTGGAATGTTTAAAAATTGTTTTTGCTTTGTGTCTTATTCTTGCGGTGAGCCAAATGTTCTCGTAATAATAAAGAGGTGAGAGTTAACGCCTTGCAAGCCATTTTCACAAACCGTGGGATTTCATCTCCCTGGGCACAATTTCATGCCTGTTTTGTAACACCCCAGTAACAGCCCATCTTGCTCATAGACTTCTACTAAAATAATGTGGGAGGCTTGCAGCACTGTAAAGACTATTTTATTCCAGCATAAGGTTTCATGGACTACAGCCTGCTAAAAATGTATTGCATGTAAAGAAACTGTGAGGCTTCTGTATAGACAGCAAGAGATCAGACCTTTGTTGTTGAAGCAAAGTTCTTTATTGTTCTAATACTGCAGACAGGTTCCCGAATGTTTGTTAGAGATGCTTAATGGAATACAGACAGTGCTAATATACTCTCAGGCCTTTAATTGAACCCTGGTCCTAAGCCAATTAGGGCAGGAAGGTAAACGCGGGAAAAGTACAAGGGACCGTTGAGGTTCCCACAGCAAGGTGAGAAAGTTATAAATTCCCTTCTTGATCTGAGTGACCCACATGTGTGAATCTTAGGCACAACATTTCCAGGCACCCGGCCATAAAGAACTCTCAAGGTTTTCACAACAAGATAACATACGCTAGCCCGGAAAAAGGGAGGAGGGAATGCAAGGGAGTAACCACCATTTGTTTAGAGATGACGCCGAGGAATGCGGGTTGCCATCTCCCGCCTAGACATTGTAACATAAGCCAGAGCAACTAATATACTTCAAAGCGACATTTATAGCTGTCAGGAGGGAGGGGGGATAAGACAGATAAGGGGCACAGGCAAGGGGTCTGCGAAAACAAAGGAATCGAAAGCCAAAATACAGCAAAGTACAGAGACATCATTGTCAGATCTTGACAGAAACGAGCTTCAGTCTATGAAAACATAGGCTGAAAAAAAACATTATTAGACGTTGCAGTGCCACAAGCCTACTGCTTCGGTTTTGCTACTACGGACTTTTACTTAAGGTTGAACCAAAATCTATCTCTTCTTCTGCACACCGTCAAAGTCCCATACTGCTTTCCTGCAGCTGTTCCTGTTTTTCTCTCCTGTCCGCTCTTTACCCAGCCCTCCTGATATACTAAAAGCTAACTCGTGCAAGGGGTTCTTTTCTTGAATTTCTTGACCTGGTTGTGGGAGGGGAAACGTCTTCATAGTATTCTGGCCTTGCCTGCCTGACCCTCAAGGGTGAGCATGTTTGTGTTGAGTGTGCTGACCTGGATCACAGATTCTCCGTATGTTCTCACCAGGGCTTTTTTTGTAGAAAAAGCCCAGCAGGAACTCATTAGCATAATAGACCACACCCAACAGTGGAAACTCATTAACATATTAGGCCACACCCCTGGCAGCACAGCTCCCTCCCAGGATCGACTTCCCCAGGTGCCCCGTGGCTTGTGGGGCTCATGAACACGAGGGAAGGAAGGCAGTTTCTGGATCGACTTCCCAAGAAGGGGAGGCAGTTTAAACTGCCTTCCCTCCCTGAATTGGCTTGGCAGCTTGCGAGGTGCCTGGGGAACCCGGGGGGGTGGGGGAGGCTGTAGGCGTGGCCAACTTAGAAGCCAGCCGGGACTCTGTTCCTGTGCGTTCCTGCCCCAAAATAGCCCTGGTTCTCACACTCTCACCTGGGAACTGTGCTACGATCCAATAAACCAACTGCAGAGGTGTGAAAGCAGCACACATACATGAAACACAGCTGGTTTTAAATGGTGTATCACCTGCTGATATGACCATGGGTCATATGTAATCCAAGCATTCCAGCAAATCATGAGCATGTACCCTCAACAGCTATCTGGCCAGCTGCCATCCAAAATGCCACCATCTGCGCAGATGCAAAACTACTCAAAATCAGCCCCATAGCCAGCATTTTTTCTTGGAAGGGGGTACCCAGGGGGTTCTAATTAAATTTAAATGTCTACCCCGGGGCAACTAGAGAAATAAAAATTGACTCTAAATGGCTCTTTCTCTCTTTCTAGCATCCCCCACGCACACACACACCCAATTTGCAACTGCAATTGAAGCATTAAAACAAACTTGGAGATCGACCTTGCTTCTGAAGATGGGACTCCTTAGGCGGGGCTTGTTCTTCTCTTCATCAGGGAAGCCCAAAGTGCCGTGGCCCCTTCTCCAGCACCACTGAAGCCTTATCTTATTGGGGAAGCGCTTCCTGTTCCTTTCCAGTGGTTTCTGGGTGCGCTTGCACCAGCCTGCTTGGCTGGCTTTGCACTCCACCTGCCTTCCTCCCTTGGGCCCCAGGATAGCAGCTGCCTGGCGGCATGAACAGTCTGCAGTTGTTGGTTGAGGAACAGGTGGTGGCAGCGAGTCCGGCCCAGACAAGGAGTCAACCCAGCGAGCCCTGAGCAGCTGCAGCGAGTTGAGGATAAGGAATGGGTGCACGTGGCCGATGAGGGGCAGGTGTGGAGGGTGAGCTGCCCGAGGTGCTGCAAATTAGAAAGGGGGTGCTGTCCTCAGCACCCTCCGCTTGCTACAGGCCTACTAAAGATGCTGATTGTTTTCAATTGTTGGACACAGGTCATCACTGTGATCCTATGGGGTGCTTGACTCAAGAGAAGCGAACCATTTTCAAACTTCTTACCTGTGAAAATCAGTCCACTGGAAACACTCCCTTCTTCTCATATAAAACTTCCACTTCCCCAGAATAGTATCATCCTGGCCTTATACACTGTCTTTCCTGTGAGTGTCTTCTCTAATAATCTCCATCTCCTGTATATCACATCAAAGCTTGAAGCTGGCGTGGGTCCTGGGTCCCCAGGCCTGGGTCCTGGGTCCAACCTACCTGAGGGACCGCCTTTCCCTGTACGTACCCCGGAGAGCAGTACGGTCTGGGGCCCAACACTGGCTGACTACGCCTGGCCCCAGAGAAGCCAGGCTCGCTACCACAAGGGGGGGGGCTTTCTCAGTGGCGGCCCCTATCTGGTGGAATGAGCTCCCGGAGGAGATCAGGGCCCTGTGGGATTTAGTGCAGTTCCGCAGGGCCTGTAAGACGGAGCTCTTCCGCCAGGCATTTGAGTAGGGGCCGCTACTTCCACCTTCCCTCCCCCTCCCTGTTTTTCTCCTGCAGTATACCTATCAAAGCCTGACCACTACTTGTACCATCTGCCACGAGGAAACAGGGGCTCCGGAGTGATTAGGTTGCCGCCATCTGAATTTTTAGGATTGGGTGTTGAGCACCTTAGATTGTTAATTATGTTCTTGTGTGGTTTTAAAGATAATGTTTTATATTGTTTTAAGTTTTAGTATGCTTTGGAATCCTGGGGTACCAGGTCTTGTACGCCGCTCTGAGCCTGCAATCGCGGGGAGAGTGGCTTAGAAATCAAATAAATAAATAAATAAGCTTCCATAGACAGTTCCATAGGGCATGACAGTGGTGGGAGTGGTGGGAGTTCTAAGATAGGTTAGTCATAGCTAATGATTTCTTTTGCCTTACTACTTCTTTGGGCCTGAGTAGCAGATCGCTTTCTAAGATCAAATGAACATTCTGGCTCTTACTGATGCCCCTGGCTGCCGAGACTCATTCTTCTTTGTTAAGCAGAGATTCATTTTCACAGTGCAGCTGCAACAGCCACATCTCATTAGCCAGAATCCATCACTATATATTAAAATATTAAAGTTATAATACATACCTCCAAAATTATAGTTTGTTAGCTTAATGTTGCCTAAACTCACAAGATACCTCCAGTGTGGATTTTCAGGGGAGGGGAAATTCCATTTTCTCGGTTTCTCACCTTGGAATTGGCACTGGTGCCAGTTTCTCCCCAAAAAGTGCCAGCTTTGGTCCACCTCCCCCAGTTGTCTACTCTTCCTGCTGACTGTTGCTGCCGCCTCTGCAATGTCTCCTTCTTCTCCTTCCTGCCTTGGCCACCACTAATTTTTGAGATTTGGAGTTGATACAGCGGCCCTCCAGTGTTGCCTGAATACCGTCGATTTGTGTTTTGCAATGTCTGTGGATGTTATTAACTTTTAGAGGCTTTTAAAGCCCAACATTTGTTCTTTTTAAAAGTGAATTAGGGGAAAGGTTTGTAGAACTCTGAATTACAGACGTGGCTTGGCCTGTTGTGCAGATTTGGCTTCTACACACAGGTCACTGCTTCTATGTACAATGATCTTACCAATATGGTATAGGATTCCAGGGGATCCTAATAGCAGCAGCTGGGCAGAATAGAATGATTGAGGCTATTGCTCCAATAGCATCACCCCACCCCACATTTGGTGTGATAAGATTTCTGTTATATGGACCTAGTGCAAACTGGGCGCTGACCCAATGAGGCCCGTGCGGCTGCAGGATATTCTAGCTGGCTCAGTCAGAAGTAATCTTGGCTAGGCTGAAAACAACATGATTCTGCCAGTGGAAGGGCAGGGCTGAGCCTATTCAGTTAAATGGGGGCATGGGAGCCAATGGGAGGGAAGTTTGGGAGCACTGAGAACAAGCATAGGGGACCTCCAGAGGCTGGACCGATCCTCAAGAAGCCCAGGCAGGAAAAGGGGGAGGCTGTCACCTGGGGAAGACATCTCAGGCCCAATAGTTGCACTTTCCTGTAGCTGTGGATGCAGGGAGGAGGAAGGCATGCTGGTGTAAGGGTCGCACTTGGTCAAGGGACCATGGGAGGTGCACAACATCTGGAAAGAAAAAGGAACACAGAGTGAACAAGGACCAGGGGTCCTTTCGAGCAGGTGCTCAGGGGAGCGCAGCTCCAGGAGTTGGTGCCAGCCCCCCCCCCCCCCGGCGGGGGAATGCCTGCTTGTGTCATGGCTGCAGCAAAATGACCCCGTCCCCTGGAAAGGTCCTTGTTCCTCCGACCAGCCTTCTGAAGGCTTCAGCCACCACTGAAGCTATCCTCCCAGAATAGAGGTATTTCTGAGGCTTGGATTAGTAGCAGTCCCCTCTGCCAGCTCTTTCTTTCTCTCTCTCTCTCCCCCTCTTCTTTCTTTCTTGCCTTCTGACATACTTCCAGTGATGTCAGGTGGTGTGGCATACACAAATAAGTTATGCTAATGAGTTATGCTAATGAGCTCCTACACCTCTTTTCCTACAAAATGACCCCTGGCCAGGACCAAGGAAGAGCCAGTAAGGGGGAACCCGCAGGCCACTGAAAGAGGCCAAGGAACCTGGTCTGAGGGCTACAGCACTATAAGGCTGACACATATTTATTTTATTCTAACTAATTGTTGGAGAAATGAGCATGTAACACAAGGCCTGAGAAATTCAGTCATTATAGGGTTAACCTATGCAACTTGTTTGTTTACCTAGATTTAGCCTGGAAGTGATATCTGGCAGCTGGCCAATTATCTCTAAGCCCGGGAAAACTAAAGGTGTACTGTTTTGCTAATTGGTCAATGATATCAGGTGTTTCCTTTCTGGGGTCAAGAAGAAGGAGAGATCCTCCATTACAATCTTCTCACTCTCTATCAGGATGTCTTAGTGTGCAGATGCAGCAGAATGCTGCTTAGTAAGCATGTTTTGTTTATTTGTAGCTAATCCCGTTTACCCTTTTCCTTTAGTAATAAACTTCTTTTAAACTAAAAGAAGCAATCTCTTCTTTCCAGAAAAGCAAGATTCATTACTCTGAATTTTTCTTGATTATTGGACAAAAGTCCTAACACTAATCACCGGCTTTGTTTCTTAGGTGTTTGATCAAATCAAGAATTAACTCTTCATTTCAGTAAAATACCGAGTTTAAGTAGAATATAGCCACAGTCATTTTTTTTGTGAGATCATACCTAGCATAAAGACACAATAAGTTCCTTTTTATCAGTTGCAGATTTGCCAAACATTTGGCTGGGCAGATTGAAGTTTATGCTATGTAACCAGATAGTCCAATAGCTGTGAGTTTTCTCCCAGGCAAATTCAGCTGTCGCATCTGAGCATCTGTACAAAGCCATGAGGGATTGCTGTACTTACCATTCATTCCATTGGGACAGATGTTATTAACATTCAGAGGAGAAGAAAGAGGTGTCAGACCAGAGAATCAGTCCTTGCTCAAGTTAATATTCTGCCACATCAATCATATTGCAAGCATTAAATCTACTTGGCTGCCAAGCTGGATTTGGAATAAGAAAAATCGTTGTAGTGGAGGATGGCTTTGTCTATGTTTGTCAGTCTGTCTTGTCCAATCTTTCTTAATGTAATAACATAATTAGATCCTGTTTTGCCTTGATCCACAGGCCAAGAGTTTACCTGGACCCACTTGGAATACAGTAATTTTAATTTAACACAGGGCTCATTTCGTAGCAGGAGCTCCTCTACATATTAGGCCACACACCCCTGATGTAGCCAATCCTCCAAGAGCTTACAGTAGCCCCTGTAAGAAGAGCTCTGTAAGCTCTTGGAGGATTGGCTACATTAGGGGTGTGTGGCCTAATATGCAAAGGAGCTCCTGCTACAAAATGAGCCCTGAACAGCAGCAGCAGGTTAAGAACTTGGGGGATGCTCATGGACCGTGCCTTGCTCTAGGAAAAGCAGGTCGGAATGGTGGCCAGGAGTCCCTTCTATAAGCTGCATCTGGTTCACAGACCCTCTGGTAACCTAGACTCAGCTGATCTGGCCACCTGACATCGCCCAGAGCCTTCTCCAGCATGCTCTGTGGAATGGGCTCCCTGAAGAGGTGAGGGTAGCCCCCTCCTTGGAGATCTTCAGAAGGCCCTGCAAAGCTTGCCTGGTAGCCAGGGCGTGTGAGGTTATATAAACGGCAGGCATCTTTTAAGGGGGTGGCGGGAGGAAGAGATTTAGGGCCTGTTGTTTTATTTGGGTTTAAATTGAATTTTTTTTTAACTTTTATTGTAGGCCGTCTTGAATTACAAGGAAAGGTAGGGTACAAGTGTTTTAATAAACTATTTGTTTGTTTGTTTGTTTTGGAATGAAAAAAGAAAATACCCACCAGCCTGATCAACAATTGCAGATCGAATTGGCATAAGAAATCCAGGTGCCAGTACTGATCAAGTTCAGTACAGAATGTACACAAGAAGCAAATTTACACGCTTGGACTCTTCTCGGTAATCTGGTTTTGCTAACAGCTTCACTATAAAACTCCAGAACTGGTGTAATAGCTACAATATTTCTCAAGACACCGTTTGAGTCATATGGTACAGTCCTCATGAGGCTATATTACCCTGAATATGCACAATGTTTGTTAAAATGATTCCCAGCATTAAAATCTCTCTGTATATCAGGGATGAATCTTTACTGCTGTCTATTTGGCATGTTGTCTGGTGAGGCCAGGTTTTTGACATGCAGCAAATTCAAATGACTAATTCTCTATGGTTGTGTGGGTAGATATTAACTACTGAAAAGCCCAAATCAAATGCCCTTGTTGTTCAATACACTCAGGGCTATTTTGGGGCAGGAACGCACAGAAACGCACAGGAACGGAGTTCTGGCTGGCTTCTAAGTTGGCCATGCCTACAGCCTCCCCCCCCCCCCCCCAGGTTCCCCAGGCACCTTGCAAGCTGCCAAGCCAATTCAGGGAGGGAAGGAAGTCGATCCAGAAACTGCCTTCCTTCCCTTGGGTTCATGAGCCCCACAAGCCACAGGGCACCTGGGGAAGCCGATCCTGGGAGGGAGCTGTGCTGTCAGGGGTGTGGCCTAATATGCTAATGAGTTTCCACTGTTGGGTGTGGTCTGTTATGCTAATGAGTTCCTGCTGGGCTTTTTCTACAAAAAAAGCCCTGAATACACTTATTGTAACTAATCCAGACTGCAAAAATAATTATACTTGGAAACATTTGGATCAGGACATTACTCTGATACCTGGCTGTGTGGTTTGGAGGTCATGGAAGTAAGTAGAAGTGTGTGGGGGGGGGGGGTGAAGACAATGAGACAGAGGGGGCAAACTGAAAGAAACACCCCTCAGAATGACCCTGACCACGTAGCACTTGAACTTGAGTCCTTAGCAACCCTGCCAACATCCATCAGTCACCCTTGTGATTGCTAGCTACCAAAACAAGCAACTGTTGCCCACCAATGCAGCCATGGCCTCCAGATGTCATGTAGAGCACTGGAAGACAGAGGGAAGAAGCACTTGGAAGAAAAGTAGAGTATAAATATCTAAATAAATAAATATACTGCAGAACATAAATTAGATCAGATTAGTTTTATTATTTCTTCCCCTTTCCCCCCTCTTCCTATGGGCAAATCTAGTTAATTGAAGAAACTGCACACACCTCTATAGCAAATATGATTCCCTGACTTAACAGCTGTAAGAGGTTCTATCTGATACTGTTCACCAGTTCCCTACCTTTGGCACTGAAGTGCTTGAAAGGAAGTTCTCCATACAAATATGTACATAATGCAAAGTTTAGAAAAAGCTCCATCAAAAAGTATTAGAATGAACTATCTCTACCAGACACAGTTATGTTTTCATTCATTTTTTCTGCATTAGAGAAAAAAGGAAACAATTCAGTAATTTCACTGTCTGTTTAATCTAAAAGTGAAGTTACTGGTTTAGAGTTCTTCTAATGGCCCCTTAGTGCTCTCTACTGGACTCCCTGTGGAATAAGACTTACATGAAGAAAGAAACTTCTTATTACATTTTAGCTAGAATTTTCAATATAAGAGAAAATCCAGTAAGCAAAATACATACAGTCAAGTATCCATCCATCCCTCTGACCGAGCTGATAGATAAAGTAGGTAAAAATAAGAAAAAGAGAGAGGGAAAGCGGGAAAGGGAGGACTTCAATCGGAGTATAAAATCCAATTCATTATGGAAGCAGTGACATGCAGTGCAGTAGTTCTCTTAATACAAACAAAATTAGTGCTATCTAACAGCCCTCTCCAAACATTTCTTTTCTAAATTCACAAAAATAATATAGCTGAAGTGGGCAGCCAGGAAGCTTTCCACTTCGTTTCCCTCGAAAGACCAGGCATTTCGCTCATTCCTTATTTCCAAGAACCAGGGCCAGACAAAGGCCAACTGATGCTCAAAACACAGCACAGCAAAGGTGCCCCTCTGCCCATTGCTTAACTGACAAGACGTTAAGATGCCAAAGAAAACCTTTTTTTTAACAATGTAGATTAATGTCAAGCATGGTAGATAAGGACACTCACCAAAAAAGTGATTAAAGTCATGTGGCATTGAAGGAGGGAAAAAACTCTGTGGTGCCCCCCTTCCCTTGGTGCCCTAAGCGGGTGTTTATTTTGCTTAATGTTCAATCCAGGGCTGCTAAGAATTGTTCCTTATTTGGTATTAAAAGGCCTTTTAATGGGAAAAAAAGGGATGCCCCATTCTGGCAGAAAGCAGCCTTCATTTAATGTAGTACAAGCAGGGCCGGTGCTACCATTAGGCCAACCTAGGTGGCTGCCTGGGGCGGAGACCTCCGAGGGGCGCAGAACTGACAGTCTGCATTACTGTGCAGGACACCTACCGCCAGGCCCAGCACCAGCAATTTCAAATTTTGTGGTTTTCAGTCTTTCTAAAATGCATTTATGTTTGAAAATTGGTGGGCACATTGGGGGGGGGGGGGGGGCGCCAGAAGGTAGCCTCGCCTAGTGTGCAAAAAAAACCTGGCACCAACCCTGAGTACAAGGACAGCATATTCTAATGAAGTATTGGTAATGTTCTGGCCCACATAGTGGACATTATGCCAAAACATTAATGGTACTTTATTAGAATATTTTCTTACAGTCTCCAAAGGTGTTCTTATTCTGAAGTTCTTCAGATGGCATCTTTTCAAAAAGGTTATTTTCTGACATGCTCGTTTTTCCATACAGGATGGCCTCCAAACTTTTGTCCACCATTGACTTCCTGGTGGTGCATTCCTACCAGGTTATTTCACTGGACAAATCACTTTAGCTACCGTAAGCAAAAAGATAGCAAGGTATCTAAATTGGGATAGACTGGCAATGCGAAGGGGAATGTGTTCCTTCCTTGACAACTTTCTTAAATTTTTCCAGCAGAAAAATGGGAAATTTTGGGGAGCACTGAAAAAAAAGTTGATAAAATACTTTCTCCTTTGGAAACAATGAAATGTTCTTTAAATGAGGTTTACTGTTGTTAAAGCAATACAGTATAAGTTTGATAATAATGTATTGCATATATATGAATTTCCCCTGTATTTCTATGTTTTTCCAGGGGGCTGTCATGTTTTTGAAATTTCCAGAAATATTAAACTTCTAGGAAAATTTGTGGGACTTTCATGGAAGTTCAGTAAAATACTTATAGTGGTTGTTTGATAGTTTTAAAAAAACCCACTACTGGGGAATGCATGGTTAACATTCCTGAAGTAGAAAATCAAATGGCCACCTAAACTAAAAGGAGGAACTTCATTTTCTTCCAATACACATGGCTTGGATACTCGTCTCCTTTCCCCCTCATGGTTAGGACCGCCCACCCACAGCTGGCAACCAACAAGAGATTTCAAGGAGAGGGGGTAACCAACAATGTTGGGATATCTTTGATGACATTGGATGGGAGTGGCTCTCTAGCATTTGCACAAACCTCTATGGGTTTAACTATTGAGTTACGGGTGAATGCTCAAGCATAACCCAACATGATGACAAGACTTCTGGTACTGCTGTCATGGTATTGCTGGAACTGTCAATCATCCCTCCCCCCGCATTTCCCCCATAATTTTTTCTCTTGCCGGCAGGAACTATCTTGCCAGAGCAGAAGACTTGGCCTTGCTACATAGTAGGCACTTCCACTAGAACATAAGAAGATATAATAAAGCTGCCTTATCAAACCAGTCCATCAAGATCAGACTGGCAGCAGCTCTCCAGGGTCTCAGGTAGAAGAAGGGGGATATTTCTGCTGATTCTCTCCTCTCACTGCAACTTTCCACTCCAACCTCCATGATACTTCTAGGGATCTAGGGAATATGGGACATAACTTAGTGGTTCGACAGTTAGATCCGAATCCAATATCACCTTGGAGACCAACATGATTTTCGGTGTATAAGCTTTCAAGCGTCAAAGCTCCTTGCATAGATACCACCAACAAGATTTTCGGGCCATAAACTTTCGAGATGAGTTGGGAGAGGAAAAGACTACAGCATGAGAGATGGCAAATAAGTTGCCATTTTTGCTGCTCAGCTCTCCGTGTGCTGCATAGGATCCACGCTGTAACTCTAAAATTCAGTTCTCCCATAAGTTAATGGAAGAAGGAAATCAATGCACTCTTCAGAGATAACAGAATTATTCGTCCACAGATAACAGAATTATTCGTTCACAGATAACAGAATTTATTCATTCACAGTCCTCACCACTGACTCTTCAAACTTTTTAAACAATCTGAAATCATTAATGTAAGTGTCTAAGTAGATGCATTGCATATGTGTAAAAACAACTAGAGCCCATCCATCCATTCTATACATAACATCATTTATCAAGTGGGAATATTTAGTATCTATATATCTGTTTCTCAAGTGTGGGCAGATCTGCAGATATCTAAATGTGTGGATCAGGCCCACACTGAGAGAAAAGAGATCTTTTTCCAGACTTGGGGGACCCCTCAGGTTTGCAGAAAAACCCTAAAAGTTGCAACAATTATATTGGAGGGTTTTAAAACCCCTGAAAAAAGTAATGCTGTATCTGTGTGTGCACAGACTGCTCACCTGAGCAGCTGACACAGCATCTCAAGAGGGCCCTGCTGGCTGCAACTGCTGCTGCTGTGGAGGGAAAGGAAGTGGGTGGATGGCTGGGGGAGCAGCTGCCACTGCTGTGGAGGAAACAAAGAAGCCGGTAGGCAGCTGGGAGAGTTACCACTGCTGCTTTGGGGCGGGGGTAGAAGTGGTCGTGTTGTGGACAGAGCTACCACTGCTGCTGTGGGAGGGGGAGGAAGAAATGGGCAGTCGGCCGGGAGAGCCACTACGGGGGGGAGCCACTGTTGCTGTGGGAGGGCAGCAGTGGGTGGATGGCCAGGAGCATGATGGGGGCCTGAAAGAGTGATGGCATGGGAGACAAAAAGAAAATGATGGGGTGGGAGCAGAGAGTGAAAGAGTGATGGGGTGGGAGAGAAACTGACAGGCATGGGGGAGAGAAAAAGTGGTGGCGGGAGGCAGAAAGAGTGAGAGGACTGAGAGAAGTAGGGGAGAGGAAAGGAAGCAAAGGTGTGTGTGGGGGGAAATATTATAGCTTGCCGGTCTTCACTTGTGTATATCTATTTTGTGCTTCCAGCACATCCCAGAGTCTGTGGAAACCTTCAGCTGGTGCCTGAAGGCCGTTTCAGTGTATGTCAGGATAGTGTCCAGGATATTTAATCACTGGCTAAAGATTAAACAGATGATAGAAGATAGATTATCAAAGCTTTGTATCAGCTAACAAATAGATCGTTTGGGGCTCTTTTGATGTTCTGATTTGGAGGAATTAACTAATCAATTTGGTTAATTTTAGAGACATCCCTATAGATCACATCTCAAGTCCAGGGTGTATTTAGACAGCAAGAATCTGAAACAGTATCTGAACATTACACAGTGCTTTGACACCTTTAGGAACAACAAAGTTTAATTTAGTACCTTGAATTAAACCTTGATGGTCTTAAAGGTGCCACTGGACTCAAACTTCGTTCTGCCGCTTCAGACCAACACAGCTACTGAAAAGTACTGGACTCGGGAGGCCATTGGAGTGATTTCAATCATAGCTCTTTTATTAGGGAGTTAGGATCATATATACAGCATGGTGGTTTGTTGCAGGTCAGGATCGAGCATGGGGACAAAGGAATGGGGAAGCCACTTATATTTACAGGTAAACCACACCTTGACCATCCCCCCCTTGAGGGGGATTGGTCCAACAGGGATTATTCTCCCGCAGGGGCTATCATAGGTCCATTCAAATATCCTCAGCCCCTGATGGGGGAACCGGCAGGATCCCTAGGTCCATTGTTCTCTGGGGAAGGAAGCTTTGTTGTTATCACATCCCATTACAGGCGAACATGCCCAGACGTGTTCCCTGGCTGCAGACAAAGAGTCAAGAACTGGACAAACCCACCTGAATCAATATCAAACTGTAGTATTTACATGGGTATGAACTTTATCTAACCCCACAAACCTACTCCTAAGAGTATACACTGATCAGGCTTTAAGCGCAACCAACACACATTTTACAGGACAGATATGAAAATTTGTTCTGCCAATGACATGCATAATTGTGGGAATTGGATAGTTGAGGATCTGGCCCATCAGTTCTTATTTTCTACTCTCTTTTTTTGTGGAGGGAAGGCTCCTGTGTCAGCAAACCAGAAACTTGTCTGTTTGCAAAATTCAAATAAGAGTTTGATTATCTGTAAGGTAGCAGGTTTATAGAAACACTTTCCACTTACAGGAAAATCTTTTTAAAAATTGGACAAGTTTGTATCAGAGCATGCCTTGAATACTGGAACCAAACTAATAGCCAATGAAGTCTAATCAAGCCCTGTAGGTCCTCCTCAGTCAACAAGGAAAGTAAGGTTTGCATCTTCAGCCATATCATTCCTATGAGTCACTTAACGGAGGCACAGATCATTAAAAGTTCAGGGAAATTTATATATTATACATATTTATAATATATTGTGTATATTATAAACCATTAGAAACCATTATTTCTCCATACACAATTTAAACAGTTAACATAAGAACATAAGAGAAGCCAATGTTGGATCAGGCCAATGGCCCATCCACTCCAACACTCTGTCACACAGTGGCCAAAAACACCAGGTGCCCTCAGACGGTCCAGCAGTGGGGGCAGGAAACCCTCCCACTGTTGCCCCCCCCAACACCAAGAATACAGAGCATCACTTGCCCCAGACTGAGAGTTCCTATCTATACTTTGTGGCTAATAGCCACTGATGGACTTCTGCTCCATAAGTTTATCTAATTCCCTCTTGAAACCATCCATACTTGTAGCCACCGCCACCTCCTGTGGCAGGGAATTCCACGTGTTAATCACTCTTTGGGTGAAGAAGTACTTCCTTTTATCTATTCTAACCCGACTGCTCAGCAATTTCATGGAGTGCCCCTGATTTCTTGTATTGTGAGAACGGGAGAAAAGGACTTCTTTCTCTACCTGCTCTATCCCATGCCTAATCTCATAAACCTTGATCATGTCACCCCTCAGCTGTCATTTCTCCAAGCTAAAGAGCCCCAAGCGCTTCAGCCTTTCTTCATAGGAAAAGTGTTCCAACCCTTTTATCATTTTAGTTGCCCTTTTCTGCACTTTTTCCAATGCTATAATATCTTTTCTGAGGTGTGGCGACCAGAACTGTACACAGTACTCCAAATGAGATCGCACCATCGATTTATACAGGGGCATTATGATACTGGCTGATTTGTTTTCTATTCCCTTCCTAATAACCCCCAGCATAGCATTGGCCTTTTTCATTGCAGTCACACACTGTCTCAACATTTTCATTGAGTTACCTACTCCGACTCCCTCTTGATCGGTCTCTGCCAGTTCGGACCCCATCAACGTGTATTTATAGTTAGGATTTTTGGCTCCAATGTGCATCACTTTGCACTTGGCCACATTACACCCCATTTGCCACGTTGATGCCCACTTGCCCTTTGGAGTGCCTCACAGTCCTCCCTGGTTCTCACAACCCTGAACAACTTTGTGTCATCTGCAATTTTAGCCACTTCACTGCTTACTCCCAACTCCAAATCATTAAAAAGCATCGGACCGAGCACTGATCCCTGCGGTACCCCACTGCTTACCTCCCTCCACTGAGAAAATTGCCCATTAATACTCACTCTCTATTTCCTTTTAATTAGCCAGTTTTTATCCACAAAAGGACTTGTCCTTTTATCCCATGACTATTGAGCTTAATACTCACTCTCTGTTTCCTTTTAATTAGCCAGTTTTTGATCCACAAAAGGACTTGTCCTGTTATCCCATGACTATTGAGCTTATTTATTTGGTAAATAAGTCAAGGTAAACAACATCTATTGGGTCCCCCTTGTCCACATGTTTGTTTACTCCCTCAAAGAACGCTAACAAGATCTTCCCTTACAGAACCCATGATGAGTCTTCCTCAATAGATTTTGTTCATCAATGTGCCTACTAATTTTTTCCTTAATAACAGTTTCCACCAACTTACCCGGTATCGACATCAGACTGACTGGCCTGTAATTTCCCGGATCTCCTCTGGAACCCTTTTTAAAGATAGGAGTGACATTCACTACCTTCCAGTCCTCAGGAATGGAGGCAGATTTTAAGGAAAGATTACATATTTTTGTCAGGAGATCCATAAGTTCGCATTTGAGTTCTTTCGGAACTCTTGGATGTATGCCATCCGGGCCCGGTGATTTATTTGTTTTTAAGTTGTCTATCAGACATAGGACCTCCTCTTTTGTTACCTCAATATGACTCAGGTCTTTCAACCCCCCTCCCAAAATCAGTGGTTCTGGAGTGGGCGGGCACTTCTCATCTTCCACAGTGAAGACAGAGGCAAAAAATGCATTCAGCTCCTCAGCCATTTCCCTGTCATCCTTCACTACACCTTTTACCCCATGGTCATCCAAGGGCCCCACTGCTTCCCTGGCTGGTTTCCTACTTCTAATGTATTTGAAGAAAGTTTTATTGTTGGTCTTTATGTTTTTTGCGATGTGCTCCTCATATTCCCTTTTTGCCTGCCTGATCACAGACTTGCATTTTATTTGCCACAGCCTGTGTTCCCTTTTATCAGCCTCACTGAGACTAGCTTTCCACTGCGACTCAACAGGGAAGGCCCCCTGCCCCCAGGAACCAGGGCATCCTGGGGGCAGGTCTGCTGGGTGACCTTGGGTCAGTCATAGCTCTCTCAGCCCCGTTTACCTCACAGGGTGTCTGTTGTGGGGACATAAAAGGAAGGTAATCGTAAGCCGCTCCGAGACTCCTTTGGGTAGTGAAGGGTGAGGTATAAAAACCAACTTTTCTTCTTGGTCTTCTTGGTTCCCCCAACATCTTGAAACCCCACACAGCAAGATGTGCATGCCTGAAAAGGTTTGGGGCATGAGCAGCAGTGGTGTTTTTTAAGACGCCTAACGAAGGAAGGGATGATACCTGCTCCGGCTCTTTCCTGAGGACAGGCAGGCAGAGAAAGACAACAGAGGTGAGGCTACCACCTTAACTCACCTCATTACAAAGCCAGCCCTGGTTTTAAGCAACTAATGCCAGTTTACTAAAGTATCTCATGGTGCCTTAATGGATGTATTGTGGCAAGAGCGTTGGTGGGTTAGATCCCACTTTTTCTGATGACATGAGCCCTTAGATCTCACAAGCACTTATGCCACTGTAAATTCATTGATCTTCAAGGTACTGTAAGGCCGTTTGTTGCTGTTTGGTTGCCATTAATACAGCTATCCCTTCTGAAATAATAGCATTTTGTCACAAGTGGCTCTGTCATTCATGTCCTTCTGCCTTCATATGTAATTGCGATTGTGTTATTCACGATGACAGTGTCCTTTAAGTAGTTCATCTCCACTGGATGGTGTAATTCATAACCTTTTAGGAGCTTAGAGACAAACATATTTTGAAGGCTGCCGGTTTGCATTTACATTATTCTCCATATGATCTGTCCTGCAGAATAAATTACATCTAACAGCTGTTTAACTAATGACCACGGAGAAAACTATTATCCTAAAGTGGCACAACTGCTTGGAGAATGGCAAGAACTTTCTTTACTGTGAAAGATTTTCGCTGCTACCAATCAGGAGGACAAATGTCCATGCACACAGGATATACTTGCACATTTCTACAAGTTTAACTGTGCACCGAGACAGGAGACACGTGGTCTAGTGCCTCCTGTTTCTTGCCTAGAATTTGTAGTCCTGGATTTAGTTTTACCTCTTGTTATAGTTTGCCTGTGAACATGCAGGTAGGCAGGGCTTTTTTTTGTAGAAAAAGCCCAGCAGGAACTCATTAGGATAATAGGCCACACCCAACAGCAAACTCATTAGCATATTATGCCACACCTCTGACAGTGCAGCTCCCTCCCAGGATCGGCTTCCCCATGTGCCCCGCGGCTTGCGGGGCACATGGGGAACCCAAGAGAAGGAAGCCAGTTTCTGGACTGGCTTTCCCAGGCGCCCTGTGGCTTGTGAGGCACCTGGGGAACCCGAGGGGAGGAAGAGGCTGTAGGCGTGGCCAACTCGAAAGCCAGCCGGAACTCCATTCCTGTGCATTCCTGCCCAAAAATAGCCCTGCAGGTAGGTTTTCAGAAGTATGATAACATAATGACATTGCATACAATCTCTTGATGAATTCTACTATGAAATAAACGGCTTGAAATAAATGGCTAAGGGCGTGTACTCCTGCACAGCTCCCTTCATTTCAGCATGCCTTGCACAGGATAACATGCCAGAGAATTGCATTTTGAGCTGTCATAGGTGCTCATGTCTACAATTTTTCATGTTGCTATAAATCTTCAGATCAATTTCAAGCATTTAAGGCTGCAGCCCAGTATATACTGACTTGGGGGGAAACCCCGTTGAGGTCAGCAGTATTTACTTCTGAGTAAATATACGTTACGAGTCTCCTGTGCGTCTCTTGCAAACTGTAAGGTTTACGCAAAGGTTGTGAGTGCAGGATACAATGCAGACTGGCCAATGCGGGACTTAAAGTCACTTAACGATTTTGAAGCACAAAGGCTTTAAGCCACACATGTGGAAGTACCCACAAAGTTTGATCTTGCACCGTTTGCTTGGAAGTACTCCTGCATGGGTTTTGTGGACTTTGATCAAGGGTACCTAGGATTGTAGCCTTAGTCCTTTTTCTAAAAAAAATCTTTTTTTTCTGTAGCAGACCAGCATAATGACTCTCCTAGAATCTAGAAAAGAGCAGAAACAAAATTAGTCCAACCTCCACTGTCTGCAGTACTCTAAATCGACCTTGTTGGTGACACATCTTGGTGCACTATGCACTCCTGTGCTGGAGCTCACCAGGATGCAGCCTGCTTTCTAGTTCCATTGCCATGTAGTTAGGAAGACAATACCTGAGCACGGGCACCCAGCATCCCCCCAATAATAATAGCATAGGCCTAAGGTCTCAGATTCTTGGACTTCCTAGCAGGTCCGGCACCTTGAACATTCGTTTGAGAGCTCAGATACCATTGCTATTAACCAAAGAGGGATTCACCTCTGCACTCTGTATGGGGTACATGTTCAGTCAAGATCACTTGTTACGCAGATTTGTTTCTCCTCTTCCACACGAAGGGAAGGTGAAAACGGCAGATGCACAGAGCACTTTTGAAATGTCTCTAATAAATGCCCACATGCTCTTTTCTGTGAAGTGCCCAGATAGTAGAGAGACCTTCTGGCAATGGAGCCTGCCACGCGGCTCCAGGACAGCGGTATTGAACATGCCTGGACTATACTTGTAAACTTTTGATCACTCATAATCAATGCTCCCTCTAAACTGTGGGGTCCTACGAGCAAAAATTCTACTTTGTGAGCTGCTGACATTAAAGTTGTGAGTGAGGATAAATTAGTTTGCTCTGGAGCCATCCTTCCTGAGCTAAGATAAAAATGTGGTAGCCAGAGGCTAAAAAACTGTTGAGCTGGCTCACACTAACTCAGCTTAGAGGGAACACTGCTTATAATTATAAATTATAATATTTATAGCTGTCTTGTGCTGCTTCCCATTTCTTTGAAGGGATTGCAGTGATCTGTCAAAGGATTCTCAGACCACCATTTCCACAGTTGTCCGGGTTGGAGCAGCTCTGACGATTTAACTGGCAATCCAAACCAGGCCCGTAGCTACAGTGGGGCATCTGGGGGCTCCCCCCCAACTTACGTCAAAGGCCTCATGACTTCAAACCACCACCACCACCCCTGCTCGCCAGCACAAACTTTTTCCCGTCTCCTTTCACTCTCTTATTCCCCCTATGAAGTGTGAAGTCCCCCACCCCCAGCCCATGTGCAGCAGCTTCCAACCCGTAACACTCTGTGAGAGTCCTACAGAGTCATTCACCAACAAGTGTCCTTAAGGAAAGGAAGTCTTTATTGAGAAAGGTCTGTTGTGGTCATCTACACGTTCTGTGTTAGCAATGGCTGGTACGATCCCCAAGCAGTGTAATTATACAGAATTCAAAAGGGTCTGGCAAAGGAATGTAACCAATAATAAACATCACATAAAAAGTGCCCAAATATCGGTCCAAGGTTCTCATGGAAAAAGCGGGAAGAAACAAAGCCAGACACAAGAAAAGATACGTAGGCAGGCACCAGCAGTCTTCCAAGGTCAGAGCGGAACAGGGAGCGATAAGCACGCTCTGAGAAGTATGACGTAACATTCCACACACACACACACACACACACCCCATGTGTGCCCGCAAGAGGCAAAGATTTGAGGCTGGGAGGTCTGCTGTCAGAAGCCAGCCCAGAGAGGCTTTCCTTTCCAGTTGGGTTGAAAACCAGCCAGAAAACACAAATGCCTCCTGATCCCCTCAACACAAAGCTGGATTTGCTGGAAATGACAGGCACTTTCCCCTGAAGTGTGCTCCTGACAACATGCGGCACCAGGGAGCAGAATGCTGCGGGGAGGGGCGTGCCCTGCTGAGGAGCGCAGGGCAGGCAACTAGGCCAATGGTGCTGCCTCAGAGTGGAGGGCACCTGGGCAACCCTACCCCAGCTAGCCGGACTCGGAGGTGGCAGCAGCAGTCACCTAGAAACACCCTCGCCCCACCCCACCCTGAACGCCATGAGGGCTGCTGCAGCAGCAGAGGACACCCACTCACCCCGAGGAGGAGGGGAGTCTGTCGCAGGGTTCACCTGGTGCAATTGAGCGCCTTTTGAACTACACCATTCCTAGCTCACTTTTTCAAAAAAAAAGCAATCCCCCCCCCCCCAATCACCACCACAGGGAAAGGACTACTATTTGCAGCAGTTGCCTCCTCCTCCAATCAACCGAGGTGGGATGGGGGGCTCGCCGTTGGGCTGCCCACCCTCCCCCCGTTAGGGTTGCCAAGTCCGGGTTGGAAAATACCTGGAGACTTTGGGGGTGGAGCCAGGAGAGGGCGGGGTTTGGGGAGGGGAGGGGCCTCAGCAGGGTACAATGCCATCGAGTCCACCCTTCAAAGCAGCCATTTTCGCCAGGGGAGCTGATCTCTGTCAGTTGTAAAAGCGGGGGATCCCCAGGCCCCACCTGGAGGCTGGCAGCCCTACCCCCCCCCCGCTTTTCTCCCCCGATCTCCCCCCCCCTCGCCAGAAACTGGGCGGCGGAGGAATTGGAGGGGGAGCCTGTTCTTTGGGTGCCTACCACGGGAAGGGACGCCCACGGAGCGCCAGCAGGGTGTCCCGCAGAGAGACCGCCCTCCGCCCTGTTCTCTCTCGCGGGCTCTCCCTTGGGAGCGAGAGACTTTGAGGGCAGCCCGGGGGAGACACGCCAGAGCAGCCTTGCTGCTGTTGGTGGAAGGGAAGGGAGGAAGAGATCGCCCCGCTGGGGGTCCCTCGCGAGTCAAGGGCGCTTGGGGTGGACCCCAGAAAAGAAACGCCTTTGGATAGCGGGAGCCTGTGCCTGTGTGCGTGTGGGACCGAGGCTGCTTGCCCCTGAATGCAGAGCGGCCCCCATTGGTCTCCAGTGCCCCCCACCCCCCACTTGCGGGCGAGGGGCCTGAGCTAAGAGTGCTGCGCGGGAAGCCCCGCCGCGGGGCTGGAGGCGAGCCGCGCAGGGGGCGCCCTGTTGCCTGGCGGCGGCCCGCCACTGTGACGCCGGCGGGCGGCGCCTGTGGTGCGCGGGCGCCGCGGGGCAGGCCACTTCGGCCATGAGGCGGCACCAGCAGCGGCGTCGGCCGCGCCGGGGGTCGGGCCAGGGTGTCGGGGCGGAGCGCGGGTGGCGCGTCTCCCCGAGCGACCGAGGCGCGCCCAGCCCCAGCCAGGGCGGCCAGAAGCCGGCCGCCGCCTCCTGCCACAGCTTGTCCGGCGCCGAGTCCCCGCAGGAGATGAGGCGGCTGAGGAGCCCCAGCCGCTTCTCCCCGCCGCGCGGCTTCGCCGACCCCTACAGCTCGGAGCCCGAGGCGGCGGGGGGCGAAGGCGGCTTGTACCGCGACGAAGCGCGGCCGGTGGTCAAGAGCCGGGCGGACGCCCAGCCGCGCGGCAAAGCCCACCGCCCCGCCTCCGCCCACCCGCGCCGCCTGGCCGCCTGGCCACAGCACCACCCGGCCCCGGCGGGCGAAGGCTGCGCCACCCCCTGCGCCACCTCCTGCACCACCCTGTACGGCGGCGAGTTCCAGGCCCGCCCCGAGCCCCCCAGCCGCTCCCCGGCCGGCCGGTGCACGCGCGTGGAGGACCTGCTCCGGGACGACCAGTGGGCCAGCCCTGTGCCCAGGCCCCGCGAGTATGGCCACGACTTCCCCACCGACGCCAGCAAGCCGCCCTCCATCTGCCCCTCGTCCTTCTCCTTCTCCCAGCTGGACAAGCCCGCCCTCAAGCTGCCCAAGAAGGAGCTCAAGCGAGGGGATTGGCAGGAGCCCTGCGAGAGCAGCCCCAGCATCACAGACCTCATGCAGGCCTTGGCCAGGCCCTACGAGGACCACGAGCCGCAAGCATACCGCGGTCGTGACCCAGATGGCCAGCACCACCGACAGTACCACCGCCGACAGTACCACAAGTCCCGGAAAGGAGACGCCCAGATCGGCCGCCAAGATTTCACGGACAAGAGGTATGAGGATTTGATCCCGGACAGAGACAAAAAAATCGCCGCTCTGATGTTGGCCAGGCACCAGGAAGAGGAAGACTTGAAGGACAGGCAGCTCCAGGTCTCTGATGCTTGGGAGCAGATGAAGCGCAAGGAGAGAAAGCACAAAGCCCGGATGGAGAAGGAGAGACAGTACCAGCTGGCGGAAAGTCTAGAGCAGTGGCAACGGGAAAGGGATCAGAGGAAAGCCAAGCTCAGGTTGGAAGAACAGCAGCTGCTGGCGGCCAGAGAGAAGGAGATGATGTTACGGGACAAAAAGTGGAAAAAAATGGCCAAAGAGCAGGAGAGCACGCGGAGGATGAAACTTGACAGCAATAAACTTCAGGCGGAGTATAAGAAACGTTGTCAGGAAAGGCAGCTCTGGGACAAAGGTTTAAATGAGAAAAGTGCTAAGGAGCGTGCCTCTCATTTGTATAAGGAGCAGATGCTGCAGGCTCTGGAGAGGAGGCTCATGAAGGAGATGGAAAAGAAAAGGAAGAGAGCAGATATGAACAAATACAAAAAAGCCAGACACATGCACACAAAGGAACAGGTGGACAACAGAGTGAAAGCCGAGGAGCTCTACAAAAGGCTCTGTATTGAACAGAAGCTCCAGAGGTCTCAAGAAATCCTAGAGCAGCTGCTTGAAGAAAGAAACAGAGAATTAAAAGAGAAATCTTTCAAGGAAGAAGAACAAGGCTTGATAGCCAAGGTTAGAGCAAAAGAGACGGAGGAAGAAAAGAGGAGGCGCAAACAGATGTTGCTGCAGATAGCCGAGATGAAGATCCAGCAAGCCAAAGAAATTGTAAACAAAAATACCCAAAACAGAGTACAGCATGCGAGAGAAATTAACTTCATGAAAGAAAGAAACCATCACTGCCGCAAACAGAAGCTTGATGACGATGAGAAATGTCACCTGCGGGAAATTCGAGAAGCCATAAGAAGGAAAGATCAGAAAAGCAATCAGATTCTAAGGGACAAGGAGACATCTATTGAGGAATCTCGGAGAATAGCCAAAGCATCCTATGACCTGAGAGAAAAAATGAGAGATCTGATAAACCGTGGTTCATTTGATCAGATGGCTTTTGATGCCCATCGCCACGCGAGTCTCCTGAAGGGTCTCTAGCGAAGCTTAAGAGCACATTCCAGACTGTGTCATGCAAGAAAAAAGACGGTTGTAGTGCGTTCATTTTGTAGAACTCTGCATTGCTGTAGACTAAAGTGGTTTCAGCCTTAATTACTCTTTGACTCAGAAGTGTTTGTAAGGATTATGGTTTAAAGGAGGCTATTATACACACTCACAGTTGCCTGTGTAATACAATGGTGCATAGGAAGTGTTGAAACTTAGGTGCCTGCTATGCTGTGCAGCCAGTGGAATGTAGCTTTGCACTCTTGAGTATAACTTGTGGCTCAGCGATAGAGGATCTGCTTGGCATGCAGAAGGTCCCAGGTTCAATCTCTGGCATCTCCAATTAAAAGGATCAAGTAGCAGGTGATGTGTAAGAGAGCCGTTGCCAGTCTAAGTAGCCAGTGCTTACCTTGATGGGACTGATGGTCTGATTCAGTATAAGGCAATGGTGTGTATGTTATATTGGTTTCTTAAAATAGATTTTACAATAAACATCTGGAGGTTTTCAAAAATTAAGAGTATCGAAGGGTAAACACAAATTAGTGTTATAGATACTTCAAGCCTAAGGCTGCAATAGTCTGCCGTACATGAAGACTAAAATTATATTTCAAGATATTCCAGTAAATTAGTTATAATATAATTATTTATAAATTACGCTTCTAGCCCGCCCGCCCCTGTAAAACAGGGCTGAGGGCAGTGTACAACAATAAAAACATAGTCATAAATTAGCCAACAATTAAAAACAATAAAAAATCAATAAAAATTATCTAAATGAATACTGTTTTACAACTGAATAACCGAAGCAGTCGTTTTCAGATCTCGCCTATTCACAAATCTGATTTTTTTTTTTCTCAGGGGAATTTATGAGCACCTCCTGTGGTGTATTAGAGCAGCGGTTTGACAAACATGAGTATCCTGTTTAAGCCTGTGGCAGTGTTGTCAATTTTAAGTTTAAAAAGTACTGAAATGAAAAACATTTTATGAATGGAATTACAAAGAACAAATCGTGTACCATATAAAGTATTTTAAAATAAAAATATTTTTTCAACCTTCCCAAAGTAGGAATTGAGTTACTAGATGTTCATGTAGTATTATGAGTTGGTCTCTGATTTATGACGAACTTTTATCAACATGTGGAATCTGTATTTTATTTATTTTAATTTATTTTATTGGACTTATATCCCACCCTCCCCGCATAGCAGACTCCATCAGACATCATAAACAACATACAGCATACAAAGAATTAAAACATTTAAAACACCAATAAAATACAACAACATTCCTCTGGTACAAGTCATAGTTAAAGCTTCACAGATGCCATCTATTTCAGGTTTTAGTCCTTGGGTGGTAGTGCAGATCTGTCCCACTGGGGGGAGGCCCATTAGAGATGGGGGATGTTCGCCGCCTTAGCTAAAAGCCTGGCAGAAAAGCTCCATCTTGCAGGCCCTGCGGAACTGTAGAAGAAGAAGAGAAGAGATTGGATTTATACCCCGCCCTCCACTCCCCAAGGGAGTCTCAGAGCGGTTGACAAACTCCTTTTCCCTTCCCCTCCCCACAACAGACACCCTGTGAGGTAGGTGGGGCTGAGAGAAATCTTGAGGGAACAGCTGGTACAGAGCTATGGCTTGGCCAAGGTCAGCCAGGTGCAAGTGGAGGAGTGGGGAATCAAACCCGGTTCTTCCAGATTAGAGTCTACGCACTTAACCACTACACCAAACTGGCTCTCAGAAGGTCCTGCAGGGCCCTGATCTCATATAGGAGCCCATTCCACCAGGTAGGAGCCAAGGCTGAAAAGGCCCTGGCCCTAGTCAAGGCTAGATGGATGTCCCTGGGGCCGGGGATCACCCCTTTGCTCCTCCTTATAATCAAATGCCTTGTAAAACTAGTGAGCATATGGAGTGATACTTTGTTGACTGGACAGAGTAAGAGGCAGCAGTTAGAAAACTGATGTCTCTGATCACCTGACTCCCATTGGCTCAAAACTTTCCTTCACACATTAGAAATATGACTGAACGTTTCAAAGTATTCTACAAAAGTTTATACTCACAAGTAACTAGTGTAATAAAACGGGTTGTGTTACTGTCATTCCCTTTCCATTTCAGCTCTCTCCTAAACATGAACGGATTTGTTTGAGCAAACATTTATTTTTTATTTGAAATGTTAGCTAGATGCATCTCCTCAAAACGGGGGGCAATATTTGATAACTAAAATGTATCTCATAAACACCTCCCCATTTCATTTTCTCACGCTTCAGCCTAATAGGGGAAATAAGCTGTGTGCCTTGGGAAAGGTACAATTTAAAAGATCAGAAAGGTAGATTTGCTCAGTATTTCTCCATGTTAAGGGGTCAAAACAAAGAAATGAACAGATTAATATGGTTGGTTCAGAATAATATTTTACAGATAGTTTAGTCCAAAAACTCTTGCCCAGAATCAGTACTAGAAGTTAAATCTAATTTTGTCCAGGTAACTTCGCAAAAACTTCAGGTATTTCAGTTTATGATCATTAAAAATTGAGCTGTTCTCTGATGTTAAGTTACTTGAACTCAAGTTCATTTCATTTCCATAGCAATTCGTAGGGTCCTTACGCCTGGCACTTTGACCATGAGCTTATCTATATCAAAGTAAGTCTCACTGATTTTATTTGAATCTTAGTGTTTGAATCATTGTCGTTTAATCACAGGTTGTGAATGAAATAGCCTCTGAACTTTTCACCTAGATATTATAAAATGAGGGGCTCATATCCCACAGAGGATTTCTGCAGGTTGAAGGGGGGGCAATTTTGCCAATCCCCCCTCCTGTTGCAGACCTATGACTTCCCCAATCTGTTGATGGGGTTCCCATCACCCAGGACCAGCATTTGGGGAGCAACTTTGGGAAGTTTGGGTGGGGCAAGAAATGAGCCACATGAGCAGAAATAAGCCATTTCATCAAAGGTGCAAGTCTGAATGCTCTTGTCCTGGAACACTCAATCAAGCGCAACCAGAATCACTCCCCATCTCCCAACTAAGCAAGTAGCGGTGCTGATCAGCTGTTGGGAGGAGAAAGAAAGGTCTCTGGATCCAGGATAGCAGCCTTCTGTTGTGCTTCTTACCATTCTGTGGCTTTGTATGCACACTTTGGGGCTCTGGAGGAGCTAGATTTTGTAGGTAGGACAAAGACTGCCATGCATACAACCCTAAAGTCTAGGCAAAAGGATTTCCTTCCTATGTAATACACAGCAGTGTGATACTTCGGCAGGTAATATATTTATTTGCCTGTGTAAACCATTCCTAGAGGGACCGGGATGTCTACTACACTCTTCCCATTAATATACTTATGCTAATAATTTAAGGGAATGGGAATATATTCCATTTCTGTTTGGAAACACAGGCCTATAACCTAGGTCAATGTGTTCTAAATTAGGTTATTAATATACTTCTCTTGGGGGGGGGGGCGTTAAGTGTGCCTTTGTCATTTTGGAATTTGTAGTTGGTTTCCCTGAGCTAGCTCTTCTCCCCTTGCCAAGAAATCCTCACATTTGTATTTTCAAAGAATCATGGCGTTGAAAGGGACCTCCAGGGTCATCTAGTCCAACCTCCTGCACAATGCAGGAAATGCACAAATATCTCCTCCTCACATCCCCAGTGACTGCTATTTCATGTCCAGAAAACGATTAAAAAAAACCCTCCAGGATCTCCAGCTTTCCTGCCCTGGAGAAAAACTGCTTCCTGACTGACCTCAGAGGTGATTAGCATTTCCCTGTGTGTGTAAGAAAGGGCCACAAGAACTAAGCACTGAGGCAACCCTTCCTGCCCTCTCTCTCATCATCTGCCTAAATTCACAGAATCAGCATGGCTGTTAGATGGCCATCTAGCCTCTGTTTGAAAACCTCCAAAGTTCAGCCCACCAGATCCTGAGGAAGCCTGTTCCACTGAGGATTCATCCACTGGGTCTCTTTGTCATCCTGTGAAAAGTGACCAGCCACTCCACAAAGCTACATAGCCGTCGTGTGTAAAAGAATGGCGGAGAGAAGCAACTGATCCAAGAGGAACAGCACCTGCTTCTGAGCAGCAGTGGTGCTTACATACTACCCCAGGGCACTCAGCGCTGGCCCCATGGCTCAGGATTGTAGTTTGCTGAAAGATGTTCTAAGAGGGAGCTGTTTGGCTTGTGTGGCTTTTTCAGATTAAGGATCTCATTTGTGTGTAAATGCTGTAACAAAAGTAAAAGGAACCATGTATCTTCCAGAATTACTTTGTCATCTTGACTTTTATATCTTGTTTCTTTAAATCACTGAGACCAGTGGGAGGCAATTATTACAAGAACTAATACCGCATTGATATGAATGTTCTCTTCTCCAGGTTACTAATAGGCATGCGCAGGGGTCATTTCGTAGAAAAAGAGGTGCAGGAGCTCATTTGCATAACTCATTTGCATATGCCACACCCCCTAACATGCCGGAAGCGTGTCAGAAGGCAACACCCACCCCTCAGGCTCCACTCCACAGGTGAGTGAAACTGACCTGCTCTTCCTCCATTCCCTTCCCCATCCAATACTTTGTGCAATAAAAATAAGCGTCAAGAACACACCCTCATTCTCTTCCTGCTCCGTTGAAACCACCAGGTTTCAAGTAGACTTGAGATACCCAGGACATGTGCACCACCCATCCCTTCCCCTTCCCCTCCCCACAACAAGACACCCTGTGAGGTAGGTGGGGCTGAGAGAGGTCTTTTGAGAACTGCTCATGAGAGAATGGCTCTGAGAGAACTTGCGACTGGCCCAAGGTCACACCAGCAGCTGCATGTGGAGGAGTGGGGAATCAAACCCGGTTCTCCCAGATTAGAGTACAACTCCTGACCACTACACCAAACTGATGGGGTGGAAGCTGCTGAAGGGTTGGTGAAATTTCTCCAGTACTTATGTGCCATGTGCCCAGATAAAAAATGGTATACTTAGAAAATTTATATGCCACCTTGAACAAGTCTCTGGAAAAGCAGCACACAGTCATAAAAGGAACAATGATAAAATTATCAATATTAAAACAAAACATTAAAAACAATAAAGACCCTAGCAGGGCTTTCCCCGGGGCGCTGCACCTCTGCACTGCTTGGGGAAGCTGAGGAGGGGGCGGGGCTTGGACATGTGCCCGCCCCCTGGGCTCCTCACTCCCGGAGCTGCGCTCCTGTGCGCTCCCGCTCCAACGGACCCCTGGGCATGCGTGTAAAGTGCCATTCAGTCACAGCCAACTCAGGGTGACCCCATAAGTTTTTCAAGGCAAGTGATTAAACAGAGCGAGTGCCTTCCTCTGTGAAGTCTTCCTTGGTGGTCGCCCATCCGAGCACTAACCCTGCTTCCGAGATCTGATGAGTCTGGGCTATACGATACCATTCCACATCCAAGTTACGAACAGCCCAAAATATGTTGGGGACACCACGGGGGACACTCTGGTTTGAGGGCAACACTCTATGGTATTATTCTATTTTGTATTGTGATTTGTTATATTTATGTGTTTTATGAAGCTGTATTGTATTGGTAGGCATTTGTGTTTTATATATTTTTAACCCTTTTAATGTAAGCCGCCCTGAGCCTGCCTTGGCAGGGAGGGCGGGATAAAAATCAAATAAATAAATAAATAAATAAATAAATAAATAAATAAATTTCTTTTAGACAGTAAATAACACCATTTCTTTCCAGTGGACATTTTCTAGAGTGTAGCATTTCTGAACTGGGCCAGAGGAGGGCACTAAAGAGTTACACAACGATTTCTAATTTCCGAAGCCACCATTTCTTTAAAAGAGGTTTGCAACTGAAATATTATTTTGGCTCTATCTGGAATACATCGGTCAAAGAAATCACTCCATCACGAGCCAGAGTTAAGCACCTAAAACTCTCCCATCTCGATGGAAAAGCTGGGGACATGCTTAACCCTTCTCCCCACTGTACTCAAATCTGACAGGGATCATGCCACATTCATTGTAAATGTTCTCTGTGGGCGTCTACACTTTGAACTGCACTTAGGTTTCTCTCTACAGAATGCGAGGGGGGGGGGTCTGTTAAAAGCTAACAGACAGTTATAAGACCTCTGAGATACTGAACAACAAAATCAGAACATTTTACTTATATAAGAAGAGAGAAGAGTTTGGATTTATACCCCGCCCTTCACTGCGCAAGGGAGTCTCAGAGCGGCTTACAAACTCCTTCCCCTCCCCACAACAGACACCCTGTGAGGTACGTGGGGCTGAGAGAACTCTGATAGAAACTGCTCTTTATTAAGAGCAGCTGTGCCAGAACTACAGCTTGCCCAAGGTCATCCAGCAGGTGCAAGTGGAGGAGTGGGGAATCAGTCCCGGTTCTCCCAGATTAGAGTCCGCGCACTTAACCACTACACCAAAGTGGCAGCTATATTATATAGTAGATACACAGGTAGCTAGCCCATTTATGTTTTTAAAGCTTTCTTCTGTAATTAAATCATGTCATTTGAAATGAAGTTAGAAATGAAATGTGGGGATAACCTATTCAAGTTGTTTCATGTTCCCCTTACTGGACGTGTTCTGAGATGTCGGTGCCCAGTATTTTTTTCTTTGTATGAGTGTGTTTGTGGGGGGAGAGGGGGGGGGAAACCATTATCTGCAGGATGTTGGAACACTACAATTAGATGAACTGAAGTTGAAATGCATAAAACAGAGATTGGATGATCACTGGTGGGCCATCTGCTTTATCGGAGATGGGATTACCTATTCTAGAGTAGAGGAGGTTGTGGTCACACTTCCTAACAGATGGTACTCAGCACCATAATTCATGTCTGGGGTTGACCACTGCAATGGGCCTTATGTGGGGTTTCCTTTGAAGACTGTCTAGTAATTGTACTAATCTATCTATCTGTCTGTCTGTCTGTCTGTCTGTCTGTCTGTCTATCTGTCTATCTATCTATCTATTTGAATTTATATCCTGCCCTCCTCACAAGCAGGCTCAGGGCAACTTCCAACAATATAAAACACAATACAGTTAGAACCACTTTAAAACAACAGTGGATCCAGAATAAGGCTGTTTGCCTTTTCATTGGATGAGAGTTTGGAGAGCAGACAGTACTAGTGCTCTCTTAGTTCTACTGGTAAACAGTTTGTTTCCAAGCCTGACCTGAGATGCTGGTTTTGACCTCTAAAGCATTATCCTCCCCTTATTAGAACGGCCCGAGTTCTCTAGTGCACCTCCAGGGAATGCCATCTTCCAAGTGAGTGGCTAATGAAATGTTCCAGGAAAATGTGTATCCTATCTTTTACGGAGGTTTGTTTGGAATTGGACAGGGTAGAATGCCTTCCCTAGATAGTCCTGCCACGCAGCTTTCCAGTTAAAGTTTCAAACGTTGATGAAAACCTACCTTTCAAAGAAGCTTTGGGACATAATATTCCATTTCAATTTGGGCTTGACTGCTAAGATGAGTCAATTGTTGGATTGTGGTAGTTTTTTTACAGTATCGTCTCTCTCTCTTTTTTATAGTATCTTGGGCACACTGAATGACGAAGCTATCTGTTAATCTGAAATACACACACACACACTCACACACTTGGATGAGTCTTGTTGAATTTTTGAAACAAACTAATATTTACTAGCATTAAGAGGCAGTTACAGCAAGACATCTTACATACAAAATATGACTGATCATTTTGGAAAGCAGCGCATGCCTTCTTTGGCTGTACTGAGTAACATATTTATTTGTTTTGGCATTTGAATGCCAAATTCAATCCCTCATACTCTTCTATCCTCCCACTTATTGGAATTGCCTCAGAACTGAGTGGGTTAGGTACTCCTTCCCAAGCATGCCTTTTCAGTCTGTGCGCTGGTAAATACAATACAATACACAACCTTTATTGGCATACAGTGGTAAATAAACAGATCATATCTGTCAGTTAACTATTTAAAATAAGACCCGCTCACTTTCAAAAACAGTTGACCCTGCTAACAACCCTCTCAGTGCACAGGTAGTGTGGAGAAAAACATGTTCATGGGAAAATAAGTCACTGAAATCACCGGGGGAGGGCAGCCTTATTTTGCTTGGAGCTGTAGGAGGAATTGAAATGAATATTACTTGTAGATATAACTGGGATGAGAGCTACAGTTCAAAATTATCCCTCTGCTCAGATTCTACCGCCATTTGTTGCTCAGTGATATTCATACAGAAAAGTTAATTAAAAGAGTAATAAATCAATATCCCCAAACCATCTCACCGGATTCTGCTACTAAATTCTCTTGTGGAACTGGGAAGCCCTTCTTTATTGGGTTTTTTCCCCCCAATATTTCCCTGTCCCGTTTCTCTTTCCTCTGGAGTCTATTTGTGTGAATCCTGAGTATGACATCTCAGGCTTCGTTTTCCTCATTACTATACAGACAATATTCAACTATTCTCAATGAAAGTCTGGGTAACTATCCCTCCCTGCCCTCCCGTCTTTCTTCTTATTCATTTAAAAACAACTCTCCTCCAGCAACTGTCTGGCGCTGTCAGGTTTAGCCATCGTCTGATGATGATGTAATGGACAAGACCCACGCTGACTGGCCGCGACCAAACTGGTCATGTTTTTTGTCCACACATGGCACAGCAATCAGCTTTCAATGCCATCATACTGAAGCTGAAGCTGTTCTTACAAAGGCTGCTACAGGGAAAGCATTCACTGGCTAACAAAGCACCAGCGAAGCATGAAGACGAAGGAAACCTTGCATTCAACAGGGCAGTGGTTTCCAGCTCTTGTGCTCACAGCTGTGTTGGGACGAAATAGGGCATCCTCATGTAGCAACAGCAGGGTGTGAGTCTTCTTTATCTATATGAGAAGGAGCAAGGCTTTGGGGAGGGAGACGGAAGAGAAAAAAACTGTGAAAGAGCACTTGCTGACATTTGGTTATTGAGGCCTTCAGAGCGTCTCAGATGTTCATTCGCAAAAGCTATAGTTTCTTTTTTATTTAAGTTCCCCACAACACTTCTTAAGGTTAGCTGTTCAGTTTTAAACAAAACAGACAACTCTGCCCAGTGTTTAAAAGGAGAATCCAAGAAGAGAAAGATATTTCAGAGCACTGTGGGGAAAGCCACCGGTTTGTAATATATATCAGTCTTAAAACAGCTTTCAAGAGGTGCTGTGCAGACTTAATTCATCGCAAAGCTATGATAGCCAGTTCCCAGCATCTTTCTCCGTCACAACCCAGCATTAGACTTTAGCATGACCGAGAAACAGAACTGGGGTGAAAACACATGATGAAGAGATGGGTCAATGCAAAGACAAGGGGGTTGCTTGTCAGTCATTCTAATTGATCTGCTGGGACAAATTTAAGGAATTACAATCAGCTATACTGGGGGGGGGGGGGAGGAACAGAACCTGCTTTCTCCTCTTTATAAATCCAAAATAAATATGGAAAGAGAAGCTCCAATAGGGACCTTCAGTATATAAAGCCCTTTACGAGTTGGACCTGCATACTTGAAGGACCATTGCCTTCAATAAGCCCCTATGTACCAACTATACTTAGGGTGTCCTGTCTGGCACTGACCAGGGCCCCGGCCTTTTCCATCACTGCCCAGGCTCTGTGGAAGGGGCTCCCTGAAGAGGTGAGGGGGAGGCATCCTTGGAGATTTTCAGGAGGTTCTACAAGGCCTGCCTGTTTGCAATGACCTTTTAGGGGGTTTGAATGGCAGGCATTGTTTAAGGGGGGAGGGGGATAGTTTTGGGGTTTGTTATTTCATTTTTGTTTTTAACAGAAAATGTTTTAACTATAAATGTTTATAAATGTTTTAGTGAATAAATAAAAATAAGCGAGTGGCTGCCACTTGCTCTTATGAAGGGGGAAAGTACTGTACTTCGGGACACTGCCACCGAGGAGTGAGCTGTCCAGGCCCCTAACACTTAGACGGGTGGTTAGAGTTCCATGCTTGGAACTCAGTTCTAAGGTGTGCTGGGTATCGGGACTGTGGCATGTAGGGAGAGGAGGCTTATACCCCGAGGCTGTCTCAGATTAGCAAAATGGTATGGGGGGGAGGGCAACTTAAGGCTGCTTACCTGCAGACCCATCCTGTTCCATGCCACCATCCTGACCTGTATTCCTGGGAACCGAGTCCTGAACATGACACTCCCAGACCATGTCTGTCAACATGTCTGTATGGGGGATATGAGGACCTTATGATGTGTTGATCAGCCCCCAGATGGTAGAGGCTTCCACTGAGGATCCAGCCAGCCCTAGGTCTGCAATGTGCTTCTATATGTCAACCCCACAAAGACTCATCGCATCCCATCAATTGTCTTGGCACTTCACAGACTGCTCCTCATCAGCTCCGCCTTGTCCATCATCTCGGCTAATGGTGGGATGTGGTTCAGAGGCCAGTTTTGAAGTTACATTAAACATTGGCCGTCTTGCGACAAAAAACAACAGGCTGGGGGCCTAAATCTCAAAATTGTTCTTAAAAAGTAACAAAAAATGCAGTGTAGTTCTCCAGCTGTGACTTCAGCTCAGGTGTTTTTTTTATTACCTTCTTTATAGCCTGCCTTTCTCTCAATTTCTCCTGATTTCTTCCCCAAAGCACCTTACATCGTTCTCATCTCCTCCATTTTGTGCTCACAGCAACCCTGGGAGGATAGGCTGAGAATGTGTGACTGGCACTACGTCACCCAGCAAGCTTCCTTGGCAGAGTGGGGGTCTGAGCTCCTGGACTTCAGTGGTGGAACAGGGCCATTTAAAGGTGCCCTGCGTTTGCCTTCAGCCATTTTCTAAGGACTGATCAGACTGGCTCCAATAGGATGATTCTAAAATCAGTGACTGGATAGTTATGGGTTTGCCTTTTACCAGCGCTCATTATGGCCATCACTGTAGTTGCGTCTCCCTAAACTGTCCCTTCAGAAATTCCAAATTCTGAGAATAAAATAAGGCTTGCTTCATTTTCTGTAACACACAGCTTCAACTTAGACATATTCATTCAAAAGTAACTTCCTTTAGGTTCAATGGAAATTACACCCATTCAGATGTTCAGCGGCAGCTCTGAGGTTGCTTCGGAGTTCATATCATTTGGAATGGGGGAGGGCATTTTGAAAGGAAGGTGGGGCTGGGGGGGAATGATTGCTGGCAAAAAGGCACCTAAGCAACTTCAGAGTTTGTCTTCACATCCAAGAGAACTAGGTCTTGTCTTTTAAAAAAATGAATGTTGAGATCTCAGCGAATTTCTGACCAGCTACCACATCCTGTGCTTGTGCAGCAGTTAGGGAACACACCTGCGTTGGTTCCCGGTTTCAAATCAGTTAGCTCGACTTTGCTTGAGCATCCTGAAAAGTTCTTATTACCCTTCAGCTTTGCCCTCTCACAGCGTCTTTGCTGGTTAGGACTGTATCTTCTCTGCTTATTTATTTACTTCATTTATTCCCCAGCTTGCCCCCATGGGGAACCCAGAGCATGGGCGTCAACTACGGGGGGGCTCGAGGGCTCGAGCCTCCCCCGAAATTTCCCGGGGGGGGCTCAGCCACCCCCGGCAAAATGCTCGCCCAGCAGCCGACCGTCGCCACCTCTCCTTCCCCCCCACCCCCGGCCTGCCCTCCTGCCTCCCTGGGGCGGGGGGGGAGAGAGGCGGTGGAGACATAGTTGCGCGCTTCGCGCGGGCGGCAGTCAGCCGGCCAGCTGGCTGCCGCCGCCGCGGGTCTGCCTCCCCGGGCCGGGGGGGGGGGACGGAGCGGCAGGGACAAAGGCGCGCGCAGGCGCGCTTCACTCGGGAGGCAGTCAGCTGGCCAGCTGGCTGCCGCCACCGCCGTGGGTCTGCCTCCCTGGGCTGGGGGGGGGACGGAGCGGCAGGGACATAGGCGCGCGCAGGCGCGCTTCGCTCGGGCGGCAGTCAGCTGGCCAGCTGGCTGCTGCCGCCGCAGGTCTGCCTCCCTGGGCGGGGGGGGAAGAGCGCCAGGGACATGATCCCGTGCGCGCGTGCGCGCTTCGCGCGCGCGCACGGGAGAGCCACTGCCCCCCCCGGGGATTTAGAAAGTCGACGCCCCTGACCCAGAGCAGCTTACACCATTCTCCTGTCCTCCATCGTACCCTCACAACAACTCTGTGAGGTGGGTTAGGCTGAGAGCGTGAGACTAGTTCAAGAAAGCTTCCATGGCAGAAAAGGGGGGGGGGGGGTTGGACCTGGGTCTCCCAGATCCTAGTCCAGCTGCTACACTGCACAGGATCTGTGTTCTTTGCAGCACCTAAATACACCACTGATAGGAAACAAATGTTAAGTGGGAGGAGAACTGCCATTTATGTGCAGATCTGCCATTCAGACCACAAGTTTAATAAGTGTTCTAATGAAACTTTAGGCAACAACCATGCCCCTGCAGAGGAACGGAATAGAGTGTACGCTGGAAATGGTAAATGCAACAAGGGCAGATCAATCAACTGCCACAGCCTACCGCATGGCTCTAGTAGTTTAAAGGAGATTCAATACCATTTCCCATGAAAATGGGAGGGAGAGGACGTGCAAGCATGCACCCACAGGTGTACTTTGCTCTTATTGGTTACTGAATAGCCGAAGGGAGACGCAAGAGATCCTTCATCAGCGTGATTATAATGGAAGTTCTGAAATGCTCCCAGAGCTGGTTTTCTTTTGTGAAAATCTAAAGTTACATTAGGCATACGCTCCCATCAGGAAAAAGGATATTACACAAAGATATTTTATGCCTGTAGTACTACTGAGAGCACTGTTAAATCCACAAGACTAGAAATTATGACGGCCTGTGAGGAAATCTACATGCTGGAAGAAGCATAACTTTGCTTTGGGACTCTCCATTTCTCACTGGCTTTGTCTCCGGGGGCCACAGGCTTTCAGTCTGGATCGGTTGGGGAGAGAGAAATTTCTCACTGCTGAGTATGTTCGAAAGGACAATCAATCACTCGACTATGGCGCTGGGAGAGGGAGTGAAAGCAAGGTCATATGCAAGGGGGAGAAAAGCACAGTGAATCTCAAGCTGCATTGCAAGGAGCAATTTGGCTGTGGGAAAATAAGGACTGCAATCATGCAAGATCCTGAACTTGGCTCCCTGGAATGGAGAAGTGCTCCTCATGCCCCATACAGGGTGCTGAATCTTCCAGCCGAGATTTGCCTTGCCACCTATAAAAGAAAATCCTGTAATGAAAGCGGATTACCTCATCGCCACGGCACGGAGGCGAGTGATCCATCTAATTTCTCTTCTTTACAAATTGCTGGTGGGGTTACTACAGTTCAGGCAGCCTCATTAAAGGCAGTGCCAAACATGGTGAGAATGGCCAGGGATTCAATAAAAGCAGCTTGAAAGGCTATTCTGCACAATCCAATTGTTACTCTGCTTCTGCCTAACAAAGAGTTGTATTGTTCCGGGAGTGATTTCTGCCAGGGTGGGAAAAACCTTGGAGCGAGGAGCCAAATATATGTAAAAGGAATATTGTATACTATGTGACCCAATGAACTGTGGCTCCATTTCATTTAGCTGTTTGTAAGAATAAAGCACGAAAGTTTCCTTTTGAGAGAGATGGTTCTTCCCCATCACGTTTGAACCAGCTTTAATTCACCCCTCCCCCCATGGGTGAAAACTTCAAGGGGGTGGCTGGGCTGAAGAGACCACTGAGATTTCCTAGTGGGGGGCAGTGCCCCCACCACACCACATGGCAGGCTTACATAGGAAGGACCCAGCATCTAAGTCTGCCTCTACTTCTTTCCGATGTGGGTTATCTAAAAGCCGTAGGTAGGTATAAGAACATTCTGCAATTTACATAGAGGGATCTACTGCTCAACTTCGTATTGTAAGCAGGATCAAGGATAGATACTCAGATCCTAATAATCAACAAAAGTGTATAAAATGTATTAATTCCAAATGTTGTGGACATAAAAAGGAAAGTGGGGCTTAATATTGGATGCATTTTTCCCTAACAGGTGAAATCTCTTCCACTTAGTTTTTAATTTATGCCATAAATAGTTGGTTTTTTAAAATCATTCTGAGCTATTTTATTGGATCTTGAAGCTTTAGTTCTCTGTCATGTAGTTGTAGAACATATGGTAGAGGGACACAAGAAGCTTTTTTGGATTCGGCCCACCTCAGCCCACAGCCAGTTTGGAAAACCTGCCCCTGCCCCCTGATTTTCTGCTACAGGGATAAAACAACAGCACTTTGATCCATGCTAGTTCTTCCTGAACCTCTGCTGTCATTCCTGAAGCAAAACCCACACACCCCAAATACTTGTTAGTAATGACAGTAAAGTCATTACTAACAGGAAAAGTGTAACCATTCCAATAAGAACCTCTTTGCAAATTAAGGACTTTCTGGTTAAGAAGACCTGTCGCAGACTGTATCTTTGGGACAATCTCACAGGCTGTTAGAAATCCCATTTCTGGGACCAGTCCATCGTACCCACCATGGAAGACCCACCAAGTTTCAAGAAGATTGGACCAGGGGGTCCAATTCTACAGGCCCCCAAACAGGTTGTCCTCATTCCCTCCATTGTTCTCTATGGTAGGAAAAAAGTTAACATTTTTTCCCACCATAGAGAACAATGGAGGGGATGGGACAATCTGTTTGGGGGCCCGTAGAATTGGACCCCATGGTCCAATCTTCTTGAAACTTAGTGGGTATTTCGAGGAGAGGCCCCAGCAGCTACCCTGCAAGTTTGGAGCCTCTCCCTCAAACCCCCTTTCCTCCAGCCCCTCATATACCCTGTGAGTTTTTGCCATTGATTTCAATGGCCTATAGGGTATAATGGGGCTGAAACTGACATTCCCTTTCTGACACACTTCTGGTGATGTCAGGGGACATGGCATATGCTAATGAGTTATGCTAATGAGTTATGCTAATGAGCTCCTGCACCTCTTTTTCTACGAAAGGACCCCTGCTCATCTGTAAATACGTATTTTGAGCAAGGAAAATGTCAATGCTGATTGTGATCTTGTCACAGTTTGCTGTATCCCTGTTTGTTACAAAAGTGCTTTTTGCAAGACCTCTGAATCTGGGATTCACAGACTTACACATCCATGAAACATCAGAGAATTTCCCCATCGGTACAAATGGATGAAAAGAAACATTATGGACTGCTGTCTAAAGGGAAGTAGGGGAGGTGCCAGCAGTGAGCCTCAAGGGGAAAGGCATTCTACAGGTGAAGTACTGCGACTGAAAAAGCCCTGGCTCTGGTTGCTGACCACCTAACCTCTGGATGCAAGGACACAGAGAGCAGGGCTTGTGAAGAGGATCTTCTTAAATGGTGGGCAGGACTGTGGTCCTTGGAATTGTGCCTGGAAACAGATGGGCAGCCCAGGCATATCCTTCAGCACTGGGATATGATCCCTGTATCCTGCCTGGCTGCCACATTTTGAGCCAGCTGAAGTTTCTAGACAGTTTTCAACATCATCACATAGATCCAGCTACCTTGTATCTGAGGAAGGGCACATGCACACAAAAGCTCGGAACTTGAATAAAACTTTGTTGGTCTCAAAGGTGCCACTGGACTTCGTTCTGTCATCTCACAGAGTACATTACAGAAAGATAAAACATTCTTCACACTCTCTGAGTCCAACCACAACCCCTTGTTCTTTTGTGACACTGCAGTAAGAGTTTTCTTACTTGGAAAGAATAAAGATCCCACCCCCACCGCCAAAATCATGGCATACAGTTCCAGATTAGCATTGCAAGTGGGGGGAGCCATGGTATTCTTACTTATATGACATTATATCTTTGGCCGGAGATAACAAATGTAGAGCTGAATTAACATCTGAAAGAATGAATGAGGGACGAGATCTTCAAAGAGGACTGGAGCCCTGGAAACAGAAAAGGATGTATGGTACATCTTAAAGAGCAGCAATGGCTAAATATACAGTACAAGTAGGATGGTATTTGTAAAAACAACACTTTAGTCCAGGGGTGTTAAACATATGGCCTAGGGGCCGGATTAGGCCCTCGGAGGGCTTCTATCAGGCCCGCACTGGAACTGGTCATCTCCTGCGTTCAGTTCTGTTGCTGCTGCTGCATCATAGCTTGCTTCACCAGACTCTCTCAATGGCTCAGCCATTTCATGTTTCCCCCCTGGGTCCTAGACTCAGAACTCTGAGCATGAGATTTCTGTGGTGAATGCCCATAAATCAGAAGTTGGTTTGCAGCTTACAGATACACATGCTGAACAGCATACTCAAGACTTCAACAGCACCGACATTTTGATGCAATAATTCAGAGCAAGAGGTGTCAGTTATCAGAGACTGTTAAATAAACAAAACATTGCAAGTGTACAAATGTTTGAGGCATGTTTTTATTTTAAGTAAAAAAAAAATCTTTGTGTCTTTTATAAAGTTGATACCTCTGCTACCTGGCATTACATTTTATGACACACATGGTCCGGCCCAACAAGGTCTCATTTATGTCAGATCCGGCCCTCAGAACAAATGAGTTCAACACCCTGCTTTAGTCCTTCAGGAGACTTCACCTTATTTTGGCCTCAGAAAATTTTTGCATGTCAGCTGCGTTTCTCATTCCTAAACTTAGAAGGGCTGAGGCTTAGGGCTGCTTGGAAATTACAGCATCTTACCCACAAATCCTTGTGTCACTATGAATGCAGTATCTGCTGGGTGTGGGGGTAAAGGGTACTAATGCGAAACAAAAAGAGACCATTTCCTTATTGTGGCTTACTATCACCCTGGAAGGAGGCTCCATGCCTAAGCTCTGGCAGAACCCAAGTCCTGCTTAAGAAAGTTACTGCTTAAGAAAGCCACTGTCATACTTCCAAGTAAACGGTTTAATATCGAAACCATATTTGTGGAATTTGGTCCTTTTTGCTGCAAGCTACATTACAGCCACACATCACTTCCCAAAAATCTTATTTATAAATTTTGAAGGACTGCAGAATACTATGTAGGCTGAGAGCACTGTATAAATTAATAAACAGAAATGTCTGTCAGTGTAGTGCCATCTGCAGAACACGGTGAAATGATGTCTCCCAAACCTCGGAGACTTCAAACCTGTATTTGCATGACCGAGAAAGATAGGAAAAGGAGGGACCTCCAGCATGGCTCTCATTGAACATGGCACATGGAGCCAAAGGCTGCCCTCATGTCGTGTTTACCAACAAGATGATTTTTACATTTAATGCACTGTCACAGATGAAAGAAAGAACACATGGGGGGAGGTTGAAGATCTTCTGCCTTCCTGGAGAGATGCAATCAACACGGCTGTGTTCAACATGGAAAGAGAGAAAGTGCAATTCCTCCTGTGCATTCAATGAACCATGCAGCAGTGGCCATGGAGAAGGAAACACCTCTCCTTTAGGGATGCCAGAGCATTCTTCTCCCCAATCCAGTGACTGTTTCCCAACAGAAAGAGCTATGATAGCTATATATACACACACACTTTGCCATACATGTTGGAAAAATGAGTATGTAACACAAGGCCTGAGAAATTTAGTCATTATAGGGTTAACCTATGCAACTTGTTTGTTTACCTTTGCTAGCCTGGAAGTGATACCTGGCAGCTGGCCAATTAACTCTAAGCCCGGGAAACCTAGAGGTTTACTATTGTGCTAATTGGTTACTGATATCAGGTGTTTCCTTTCAGGGGTCAAGAAGAAGGAGAGATCCTCCATTGTTATCTCTCTCACTCTCTAGTAGGATGTCTTAGTGTGCAGACGCAGCACAATGCTGCTTAGGAAGCATGTTTTGTTTATTTGTAGCTAATCCCGTTTCCCTTTTCCCTTTAGTGATAAAGTTCTTTTAAACTAAAAGAAGCAATCTCTTCTTTCCAGAAAAGCAAGATCCATTACCCTGAATTTTCTTGATTATTGGACAAAAGTCCTAACAATACATACTAGCTTTCTTATTCCCTTCAATGGATGAAACAGCCCTTCATTTACAAAGGGATGCATGGACAGAACTGCCCCCCCTCCGCCATTTAAGTGGGTAGGGAAGCCCATGCACATGGAGGACATCAGTGCTGTGTCCCACTATGGGCTCAGGCAGGGGTGTCAAACTCATTTGTTATGGAGGGCCGGATTTGACCTAAATTGGACTTTGTTGGGCCGGGCCATGTGTGCCATAAAATGTAATGCCAGGTAGCGGAGATATAAACTTTATAAAGGACACAAACACAAAGATTTTTTTTTACTTAAAATAATAACACGCTTGAAACATTAGCATTCTTGCAATATTTTGTTTATTTAACAGTCTCTGTTAACTAATACTTCTTGCTCTGAATTATTGGATCAAAATGTCTGTGCTGTAGCAACCGGAGAGGGGGAGGAGCCTCAGCCCAGTGCAGGGAGCAGAAGCTTGCCAATCTATCGCTCCTGAGCGACTGAGAGAGTCTGGGAAAGCAAGCTATGATGCAGCAGCAGCAGCAGAACTGGAGGAAGAAGCAGGAGATAGCCTGTCCCCAGCGGGCCTGATAGAAGCCCTCTGGGGGCCTCATGCGGCCCCCGGGCCACATGTTTGACACCCCTGGGCTAAGGCCTCAGCTCAGAGCTGTGAAATGCAGCACAGAGAGCCTTCATGCACAAGGGCTGCCCTGTTCGTGACAGATCACTTTTCTCCTTCGACATAGTTATGAAAGTAATTAAGACTTGTAAAACCCGCCAGGTTAGTAAGAGGCCTGCTATCACCTGTATTTACACAAACTCTACAGACCTCAGTGGGTGGTTCTGCGGTCAAAAGCTTCAGGCAGCTTGCTCCTGCTGTAGGTATTTAAGAGGGAAATCTCATGACCATAACTTTATAAAACATTAAACCACAATCTTTCCTTAGGAAAAACATCTCCCTTTTTTGAACCAGAGAAGGTACTTTACTGCATAAAATTGTCTAGCTGCAATTTTCATCTGAAAACTAAAAAAGAATCCAGAAGCACACTGGCAGAACTCTGTGTGATTAATGGTTCCTTCTATTATGGAACAAAAACTACTTAGGGCCATCACTAGATTGTTGCCATGGTTTCTTGATGCCTCCTGGCACCAATTTACTAGCTTAGCAGGGAGGAAAAAGCAAACAATAGCATTTTTTAAAAAAGAGAGTGCTCCAACGAATGCTCATAGCCTTTCCAATCCAGTTCTTCTATCATGAACGGGCAAGTGAATAGGACAGCCCTTGTCCTTGAAGGTGTTTGTTAAAAAAGTGCAAGTGCAAGGAAGCTTTGTTAACAACAAACAAATACACTTTGAAACATATCATATAACGAGTGTGTAAATGTTGAGAGGCAAGAGTAAATCTCCTCCACCCTTCCACATATACCCCTGGGAAATATTTGTTAGGTACTTCAATATCCCAATAGCATTTTTAAACAGGCAATTGTGATTGCAATCTCATAGGGCTATCAACATATTCATGACCAAAGAATCTTGTAAAAGTTTGAACGGACTTCAAAAAGTGGGTGTAGTTAACCTATTCACTGTTGTCTGCCCTGTTGCTATGCAGGTTCACTTACAACAGACTCAGCGGTACGGCTTACACTGCTAGTGAGAAGTGAAATCAACAGGGGAAATATCTTTAATTTGAATATATTGCAGACATAATCCAGCCAAACAAGTGGTGTTAAATTATACTGATATGGATGGAAGCCCATACTTCAATCACTTCCTTGAAAATCACTAGGACTGAAAAGTTTTCAACTGTGACAGGACTGTATGTTTCTGGACTGGTTGTAAAAGTACTTGTATGCCTTGCTCTTTTTAAAAAAACAAGCATGTGATGTAGTTACAGCAACAAAATGTAACAAAATTATACGATTGTTCATCTGTTAGGGCTTCATATGTTACTCCATAGAATTGAAGGGATTTTAAATGTTTCGTATTAAATTCAATCATATGTTTTTGGTCAGACCCTCGTTTGCCTTTCTGTTTAATGAAGACAGCAGAATGATTTATTGTTTTCAATAAGGTCCCTAAATGCAAAAGGAGTTACTCGTCTGTTTAGAACAATGCCATCAGTTCCATTTTTCTTCAGTGATAACTCTGAGAAACCCTACAGAAACCTTGACCAAGTAGCAATTGACCACATTGCCATGCAGTCAATTGATAAAACATTGTCTGTATCTTGCCGCCAAGAGTCCCAGAACATTTTACCAAAATTTTGCTTCCCCAGATTTCTGCAACAAGGTTGTTCTACTGCGTGTGCACTTAATGGACTTAGAAGGGTATAACTTCGCTAAGGATTTCACAGCAATTTACTGGGCCGGTCTCATACACACTGTAGAACGTTGATACTTTGAAGAGTTATTTCTATTTAGCTATTCTCTGAAAATTCATGGCCACTGGGCCTGCCAACCAGTAGCTTCCTTCAAAAATAACACTTGTCATGTAAAGATCCAGGGCCAGCCCTCCCATAAGATGGGGTTAGGCTCCGTGGCACCCATGGGCATCCAGTCGGGAGTTCCTGGATGACTAGGGTCTGGGGGACCCAGGTTTGAATTCCCACTCATGCCACAGAAGCTCACTGGGTTACCCTTGGGCCAGTCACATGCTCTCTCTCAGCCTCACCTACCTCACAGGGGTTTTGTGAGGATAAAATGGAGGGAGAGAACAGCCACTTTGGGTCCCCACTGGGGAAAAAGGCGGGGTGTTGGCAATGGCTTTCCAGGGTCTCAGGCAGAGGTCTTTCCCATCACCCCCAACCCAATCAGTTGGTCAGTCATAAGTTCTTTCAGAGCTGTTCTCTTAAGGGCAGTTCTCTCAGAGCTCTCTCAGCCTCACAGGGTGTCTGTTGTGGGGAGGGGAAGGGAAAAGGATTGTAAACTACTCTGAGACTCCTTCGGGTAGTCAAGGACAATCCAGTCTCCTCTTCTTCAGCTAGAGATTCCAGGGATTGAACCTGGGATCATCTGCATGCCAAGCAGAGGGCAGAGGCTCTACCATTGAGCCATGGCTTCTCCCCAAATAAATACATAAAATAACATTTGTGAATGAGCACACTTCCTTAGTTCTTCTGGCTCTGAGTTTGGCCTGGGGGGTGGGGGACAATGACAGCTGAAGTTCAGTTATTTTCAGCATCTCCAAACACTATCCTGATGGTACGCTGTCCTGTAGAAGGTGCTGAGTGCCATTGGAATAGTGCTAATATCCAACTGAGTTAAGAAGGAGTTAGAATTGTTAGAGTAGGTAATATAGCAAAAATACAGAAGGAAAACTTATTATATATCTTATAGTAAGAACATTAAACAGACTTAAATTTCAGCATCACAATTAACAGGATTTTTCAAAATGCTTTGTGGTTTGTGTTTTTCTGTTTGAGAGAGAAAATCGGAGATGGTATTAGTTGTTCTCACAATAAAAAGAAAGACATTAGCAATTTCAAATTTTGTGTTTTCCATTCTTTCTGAAATGCATTTATATTTGAAAACTGGTGGGCGCACGGGGGGGGGGGGGGGGGGCGCCAGTAGGTAGCCTCACCCAGAATGCAAAAAAAAAACCCCTGGCACCAGCCCTGTGAGGATCTCGTACCTTCCCCTGGCTTGAATAGCAACATTTCAGTTATTTAAAACATGCGTCCTGTATTTTAATTAAAAACTTTAAAGCAGCTAAAAGCTTATTGATAAACAAAACACCAAGTAACATAATGTCACAAAAGTCAAGTGCAGAACAAAAGAGGTAACAGCTGCAGCTGCAACCCTCCACTGCTGTCACTTTGTCTCTCATGCCCAAATATTTTGTGAAATTCATGTTGTATTTTATTTCTGATTCTTTGAAACATTTTAGAGACTGACTGCTCACTGTAGGGGGGCAGCTACATACATGAGAAGTCATCTAAACATAAAAACTTCCTAATGTCAGTAATCTTTCCTTATATATAATTCAGTAGTGGGGTGGCACACTTTGAATATTCCACATGCTCCTAAATCAGTTGACTCCATGATGTGTCACTCAGCTGTCCTAATCCACTGGCTGTGTTGCCTGAGTCCCACCCACAGTACGCTCCATCAGCCATTGGACCGTCAGCCACCACTCAAGAGTACTCGCATGCCATTGGCTGGGTGCTGGGTCTGCTCCTCTTCTCTGCCCACTCCAGCCACAGTTCTCTGTCAGAATTACTGGCAGATGGCTCTCTCTCCTGACAAAGACATTTTGCCACCTTAGCTCCTCTGTGGGACTTTTTCCTCAGTGGCAGTTGGTAGGCAACTAAGCTTGGTTCTGTCAGTAAAAAGACAAAGGAACGAAACCCTTTCCATGCCTTTGTGAGGAACTCATTGGGGCCAGTACTGACTAGGGTTGCCAGCTCCAGGTTGGGAAATTCCTGCTGAGTCCTCCCCCCCCCCCCGCAACGCTGCCCTCCACAGGATCCACCCCCAAATCTCCAAGTATTTCCCTACTCAGAGCTGGGAACCCTACTTTCTCCTGAGTATCTGTTGCTGGTCAACCAAGCTTGGTTGTCAGTAAACGGCCCTTTCCACACCTGTTTTGCCTTTGGGAGAAAACTCATTGTGTCCTTATACCCTGTTGAGATCCCTCCCCCCCCCCCCCGACAGCCAATGTGATGTGGCAATCAGGGATTCAGAGCATGGTAGAGGCTGCGGGGGGGGGGAGATGGAAAGCTGAACGGTGAGGGGGAAATAAAGGTAGGTTGAGGCTTGGCTGGAAAGGAGATAGGGTTGCCAACTCCAGGTGGGAAATTCCTGGAGACCTGAGGGATGAAGCCTGGAGACAGTGAGGTTTGAGGAGGGGTGGGACCTCAGACAGGTACACTGCCATAGACTTCACCCTCCAAACCAGCCATTTCCACCTGGGGAACCACTGTTGCCAATCTCCAGGTTGGGGCTGTAGATCACTCAGAATTACAACTGCTCTCCAGATGGCATTGATTAGTTCCCCTAGAGAAAATGGTGGACTCTGTGTCCTTATACCGTGCTGAGATGGGGCCCCCCATGACAGCCAATGTGACATGGCAGTCAGGGCTTCAGAGCATGATAGAGGCTGCAGGTGGGGGTGGGGAGATGGAAAGCTGGAGAAAAAAATGAAGGTAGGCTGATGCTTGGCTGGGAAGGAGATAGGGTTGCCAACTCCAGGAGGGAAATTCCTGGAGATTTGAAGGATAGAGCCTGGAGGTGAGGTTTAAGGAGGGGTGGGGCCTCAAACAGGTACAATGCCATAGACTTCATCCTCTAAATCAGCCATTTCCTCCTAGGGAACCACTATTGCCAAGCTCCAGGTGGGGGATGGAGATCACTCAGAATTACAACTGCTCTTCAGGTAGCAGAGATCAGTTCCCTTGGAGAAAATGGTGGACTCTGTGTCATTATACTCTGCTAAGGTTGCAACAGCAAATTGATGCTGAGTGCTCAAGGCTGGGGCACTCTCCCAGAGCCTTTCTAGAGCCCGTTGTATTTATTTCCACAGCAGGCCTTATTCCTAGTATACCATATCTGTAGAAATGTCCTGTCATTTTGTGGGCCATATGCCATTTTTTTTAAAAAGTTGGGGCACATTCAATTCTTCCCCTTGATGTACCTCTTGATTCAAATATTCCTCTAAATGCTTTGCACAGGTAGGAAGTAGGGCACTGGGAGATCTCCATGAAATTAAAAGCAAGGGAACAGCAAGTGACTAGGTTCTCCTTTTCATACTGCCAATAGCTACCCTTTCCAGATGCAGCCAACTGTTTTCGCATATAGGTGTTGGTACATGGAACAAAAATTGTAGAGACACAGATTGAAATAGCATTGGAATAGGAGTTATTTGTACACCATTCTGAAAACATTGTATGTATCTATTACATTAATCATTCACCATGGAACTTCAGACACTTCCTCGGTAGACACTCAGACATGCTTTGCATAAGCAAAGTTCCTTCTACCCCCATCCAGGATTTTGGACACTGCAGGACTGAACCCTGTGTATGATGCTTGTTTATAACCTTTAAGAAGGGGACTTAATCCAACAGGAAGTATAAAATGGAATAAAATGGACTTCTCTCATTTGTCTAGTATAGGATGCTCTTTGGTACATAATAACCACAAGTGCACACACACACACACACACACACACAGATTCAAGGTGAGAAAAAAAGCTTGTTTCAAGTAATATCCAGCCTGTGAATCTGACAAAATCACAGTGGTTTGCTTAATGTGTGAGGAAAAATGCATGCCTGATATTTCGTGACTTTCTCAAGTAAAAAAAAAACCCCAGATCTCTTTCTGCAAGTGGATAGCCTAGTCATCTAGTGTGAGACAAAAACTCACAGCCTTCAGGTATGCAATCATATGCCCTAAGAGCCAATTAGTTCTGTAATTCAAACCTACACTTGTAAGAGCAAGTGTTAACTGCACCCTGAATGTGTGCACATACTAAACAGCTTCCTCCTTCAGAAGAGGTTGCTAAAGGGCTTCTTTCACTTCTGCCTCCTTGCTTTCTAGATCACTGTCCAGCAGTATTAACTATTAATGCTTGAAAGTGTGTCCACATGGGTTTTCTCCACCAATTGGAAACATTCCTTGCATAACATACTGGAATTTTAGTAGCCTCTTAAAGAATGGTTTAATTCACCATATTCTCTCATAGCTGCTTTAAAGATGAAAGAACTCCTACAAAGCCTTACTGACAAATTAAATCTACATTGACACCACTGGTATGTAAGTGGTAGCTACATAATTTCCTTGCCTCCATAACAGCCAGAATCTCATAACGTTAATTGGTCCTCAGTTTTGCTAATGATGGAACATCCAGAATTAGTAATTCCTCTTCTAATGTAGCTTGCCATATAACAGTGGTTTTGAAAACCGTGTTCCAAGGAACCATGGGTGCCATAAATGCTTATGGAGCATTTCTTCTATGAGATCAGCTTCCCTTAAAAACACCTTGTTGCCCAATATTACTAAACTTACTAAACTTCCTCTCAAAGAAGCAACAGCAGAAGAATGTTCAATTTGTTCTAGGGTGTATTCATTACATGGAGGGAAGGCAAATGAAGAGGTCCCATACACTGTGAAAATTTGTGCACATCCTAGGAACAGGAGTTCTGTTCAGTAGAGATCCCTGGCAGACTTGTGGGTATAGAAATAATTCCTTGTCTGAACAACCCCTGCTACAGAATAACTGAGGTTTCGACTATGATAAACACAGTGTACTAGAAATAAAATCCCCATACGGAGGCAAGTATATCTCAAATAATCAAGTTTATTTTAACCCCCCATGAGGTAACTCACACAAAACCCTGAGATCGTAGATGACATTGTACGTTTGTATTATCCTTGTGATCCTATGTTTACAAGGGAGTGTTCTACTGAACTCAGAATGAGGCCATATGATTCAGACCAGGATGAAGTTCCTGTAAATGTGTCATATAAGAAGTACCACAAACACTACAAAAATTTAACGTTTCTATTATCAGAGACACAAAGAAGGAAATGGACAAGATAAAACCTTCATACAGAAGAAAATAAGAAAAAATCTTTTGATACAAGCCTGTGAAAATAAATTCAGTGTGACAGTCTGACCTTTTAGCATGATAAATTTAGATAAGTTTGTTAAATATAACATTATTCTGATTAGGATGGTGAGCTGTACTTAATAAGAGTCTACATGCTTTGTTTACAGAATTGAAGATGAATTTATAAAGCTTTGTATCCAACTTTCTTTTTACTGATTTTTAAAAAAAATTTACTTACAAAAAAAAAGTGCCAGTGACTCTAAAAGCAAAGTGCCACAGCTTCATTGAGGGAAACATTACTTTGCACCGTCATATACTCTCAGGTGATCTTGAACAAAATCACCAGTCCTTAAAACACAGACAGAGAAACAAGGCCATCGCTTTAAACAAACAGATGTTTACTGTCTGAGACACTTTTGGCCCAAGTTTTTTCATGGCAAGTGTATCATAACATTTTTACAGATGAAAAATTGCATAGTGCTTGTGAGATGTACCCAGGCACATGTCAAAACATTCTGTATGACTGAATAATATACAAGAAAAGATTCCTGACTGACAAAGTGAGCAGCTACTGGATCCTCGGTGTTTAAGGGTTCACAGCTTGCATAATTTACACATTTGAATGGAACATTTTCTTGAATTCTCTTCAGAAGTACCCTTGCTTTAAACATACTGAGCAATTTCTCCAGTTGCCTTAATGGCTGCAGTGCCGAAAATTAAGGAAAGTTTTAGAAATGCTTATAAGAACCAAAAAGTGCTTGCTAACAACATGCTCAAGGGACTGTGTCCCCCCACCCCACCCCACCCCCCAAAAAAAGGAAAGAAAAGAATTTCATTTGGTTGTTGTTCAAGCCTCTTTATGCTGTGGCACAAGGAATGAATAAACTGTCCTTTGGGTTTTAGAGGAAATGGTTCCTTAGGCTGAGTTCAGGCTGGCAATGTAAAGTGGGGCAGGCAACGGAAGAAAGGAGCACGTTCAGACATGCGCATCTGTCCGTCGGCTCCGTTGCGTACTTACCCGTCTCCCAGTCGCTTTCCTTTCGCTTTAACAGGACACCGGTTTTTCCCGGTGTTCAGGGGCCTTCCTCCGCATGCCTCCCACTTCCAAACAGTGTGAACTGGAAGAAGCGGGAGGCATCCGGAGGAAGTGTGAACGCACCGGCAAAAAGTTTTGCGCATGTGCGCATATGCGCACATGCGAAACACATCAACGAAAAAAGGGGGAAAAAGCAGCGGCACGTGCAAGCCGCGCGCGCTGGCTACGCGGCAGTCTGAACGCTCCGTGGCAGTCTGAACGCTCCGTATTGACGCTGAGTCGCATTGCTCTGGCCAGTGTGAACGGCCAGCTCCGTGGGGTTTTCCCCCCGCTCCAGTTCCCTCCGCTTTGCCTCCGCTTTACATTGGCAGTCTGTCCTCGGCCTTAGAATGGACATTACCTTTTACTCGTATTGTGATGTATCTTCGTCTCTAATACAATCTGTATAAGACGGGAGGTCTAAATACTGAATTGCACAGAGTTGAGTGACCCTACAGTGCTCTTCACAGAACTTGTTCCCATCATAACTTACAAAATAGTTGTTGTAATATTTTGGGAACAGTTTACTGTGTGGTGCACTGAGCTGCTTTACCATTCCATGTAGACTTTCTGGCTTTAAGTCTTCTATCCCGTAAGCTTTGGTCATAACATATTCAAGTCTCCAATCCGATACATTTTTCAGGTTGGCTTCTGTGAGGTTCAAGTAAAACTGCCAAAGATCCTAGAATTAAGAAGAAACAAAGCATGCACCATTCTGTCCCCTGCTTCATTAAATTTCTAGAGATGATGTATTGATTAAGAAGCCGTCACAGCCTATTATTCACAAATGAAGAGAAGGGTCATGTCCCACCACAAGACATAAACTTCTAAACCAGCTCTGTGCTTGCTGTACACCAGTACTGGGGGAAGGGAAAGAATGGGAAGACAGAATTGGAGTCAGACTACACTGTTGAAAAGAAGCCTCGGGTTAGGGTTTTTTGTTTTTTTTTAAATGTATCCCAAAATACAATGTGCACCAATATAACCAGGTGCTGTGACTGCGGTACAGATGTGAAACTAGGCCAAAAATTCAAGAGCTCTGAACACAGAAAAACAAATATCTAGCTATTATAGGTGCAGATATATGCTTGAATGACTGTTGACAGTGCCTGCTGAATTCTAAGCAGCCAGCAATGCAGTGAATAATTTCAAACAGCCTTGGGATTTCAGTGCTCCTTAACCCTCATAACTAGCAGAAGTAGAATCAAAATTTGCAAAATAATAAATATACAAATGAACATAAATTATACATGACATAAAAATTCCGTTTTTATCGGTGCACAACTTAAATTGCCTGGTAGAGGAGGAGGAAGAGGCAATAAGAGTACAAACAGCCCAAATATACCTGAGAAAACCCCATGAGTGTTGGAAACAACATTAACAAGGAGTGCAAGATCTGCTGGGGGTGAGTACTGTTAAAGTGGCTTTAGGTACAGTTCACAAGGCTTCTAGATCTTCCGCTTTGGGGTAGAACTGCCACCACATTGAGGGTTGGTTCTTTGAGCTTGAACTGACTGCCGCACAATAACCCTTGAATCTCAGTGGCCAAAGTGTGAGTGTTTGTTATCGACAAAGTCCTTGCTGTGCCTTACGACAGAGACTTGGACAAGTCCCCTGTCTCCAGCAAGGCAACTGCCTCTGCCTCCTCAGCTTGCTGTGAAGTAGCATGAATTGAGCAGCTGGCTTGGCAGAGGGGATCTCTGGCTAAGGAAATCTCTCAAGGCTATTATTATTACTATTACTATTATTATTATTATTATTATTATTTAGATGCCATTTTAAAATTTTTATTCTAAGCACACATAGAGAAACAGATGATGTATAAGGGGAACTGGAGAAGAAACTCACCATTTAGAAAACAAAAAGAGAAGAAGAAGAAGAAGAAGAAGAGAGTGGATTTATACCCTGCCCTCCACTCCCCAAGGGAGTCTCAGAGCGGCTTACAAACTCCTTTTCCCTTCCCCTCCCCACAACAGACACCCTGTGAGGTAGGTGGGGCTGAGAGAGCTCTTTCCCAAGCTGTCCTTGAGGGAACAGCTGGTCCAGAGCTATGGCTTGCCCAAGGTCATCCAGCCAGGTGCAAGTGGAGGAGTGGGGAATCAAACCCGGTTCTCCCAGATTAGAGTCCGTGCACTTAACCACGACACCAAACTGGCTCTCAAAGTATACTTTCTAGCCCATTTAAAACTTACACGGGGGGGGGGGGGGGGGTTGGCCTTCACACCTCCCTTGTGTGATGGGCCAAGTGTTCTCAGGTTTGTCTCTTTTCTTGCTAGTTGTTATTTTAGGGGATCTATGGGAACAGTTTTGCCTTGGACCCATTAGAACACATGAGGAGAGGGGTCTTATGCAAAGCGTTCCCATGAAAAAGGTACAAGCCAATGAACTGCTCCCCCAGATCATGTGTATTTTGCACTCAGTATTACTGAAGTTGTGTGTGAAGTCTGGGGCAGAGTACAGAAGAGGCAGACAGGCTGCACATTTTTTTTGGCAGTGTACACCAGAGGTGCCAGATGGTGGTGAGGAGAACTTTTGTGAAATGAGTCATCAAGAGTGGAAGCGTTTCCGCTGGAGTGATACTTGACAGCCAAGTAAGTAATCTTCGAGGCTTATGTGACTTCTCCAAGGCAGGGCTTTCTCAGTGGTGGTAGCCCTGCTGTGGAGCATCTTCCCCTTTGCAGCTTGCCTGACAGATACTTTCTCTTCCCTCCTCAAATGAAACCAGACAAAGGCCAGGATTTGACAGAACTGCAAAAATGATGGACAGGGGGAGAGGGAAAAGCTAAGACAGAATGAAAAAGAAAAATCAAATGGATGCTGGGCTGTTAGAGGAAAGAGAATTCACATTCAGTACACTTGTTTTATTAGAATAGCTTATGTATTTACTTTTAATAGTGGCAGTCATGGGAGAAAAGCACATGTGTGAAAGACCTGAGGGAGGAATATAGCAGCTCTAAAACGACATGACAATGAGGAGGCAGCTACGGACTCAAAATGCAAGGAGATTTTTTCCCACCACCATTTCATGTAGTAAGATACTACTTTTAGGTCAGTCTATGTAGGTTGCGGATTATCTCAATTATTTAAAGATGCTAAGAAATTAAAGGGACATGGGAAATGTCTGTTTGGGCCATTGGACACTCAATTTCCTGCATTTTTAGCTTTTCCCACTCACTGAGGTAGGCAGGAAGTTTCAGCTTTGCAAAAGAATCCTCAGAAATTTTTTTACTTACCAGGACACTGTATGAGAGGGGATCATATTGATATAATCTCACTCCAGGATTATTGGAATCCACCTGCCAATGAGACTTCACTGGTGTCACAGCAGGCGCTACAAACAAGGAGTTTACTGGTTTCCCTAAACAACAAGAAATAAATAAATAGCATCTGGTGGCAATATGTAGATTCAATGAGACAAGTGCAGACTATGTTGTATGGGGGTAGAATATACTCAAGTGAACAAATATACGATTTAGGTTCAAATATTAGAATAAATAAGCCTTGGAATTAGCACCTTTCCCTGGCACATTATTAAAAATCTTTATGGAAGAATAACACTTGCAAATCCCAAACTGCAATCCATGATGTGGGTGGAATACTTGAAATCTAATATACGAAGGCAAAATCTCTGAAGAAAACATTTGAGATTTCAAAGATCTGGACCAAGAATTGTTTTTTAAAAATGTAAAGCGTTACAGCATTCTAATGCCATTTCCATTCCCTGTTGTGATGATGCCTGACAAATCGCCTTTCAGACTGCCTTGGTTCAAAACACACAGCACAGGGATCTGCTAAAAACACATACACACTTCCAAATATTCTACTGCGAGTTGCAGCAAGTCACGCAAACCCTCAAACCCTGGCCTTGACTTGAATCTAAGGCCCCGATCACACGCAGAATTAGCCGTCCGATAGGCACAAATGCCAATCGGATTTTAAGGGCGCGGTCACACCAAAACATCTGGCAAGCGTCCCACAGCCGTCAGCAACCCGTTTCTCTCCGCCGAAGAAGCGGAGTTAAAAGATACCAGGGAGAGTCCAGTATCAAACAGGTTTACTGTGGGCCACAGATGGCCTTTCCCTGTGTGATCGCTCCAGTGCACACTCATGGCGTCGGGGATAGTCTGATCAGGCTATCCCAACGCCATGTTGTTGTTCCCCCCCCCCCCCCCCTTCTCAGTATGTGCATCATTGCATACTGACATAGGAAGCCCTCAGGGCAAAGACGTGATTCATCGATCCCCCGTTTAAGCGCATCAGAAAGAAACGGCAAACCTTATCCGCAATTGTGTCTGACCATGCAGTGGCGGGCTGTGCCTGCAGCTTTGCAGAACTGTGTGATCACGCAACTGCAGGTCAAATTACTCCAGAGCAAATAGCCTCACTTCCATCCAGATTATCTCACTCGTGTGACCGCGACCTAAGTAGCCTTCTGGGGAGGCAGGCAAAGTATCACTTTGAAAGCTGTCTTTACAGAACCTGCTTAAAAAGAAGTTGTCTGATTTTTTTTTTTTGTATTCTTAAAAAAAAATCAAATTTCTCTCTGTATATATACATGTGTGTGTATAAATATATAGCGAGAATATGAATATACTGTATATGTTTCAAAAAGAAAACACTTGAGGAACGTAGCTAGGGTTAATATAAGGGAGAAAAGGGAAGGGACTAAGGATGCTTCTCTCTGCCTTTGTTTCCCCTAGCTTTTTTCCCATCATTTCTTGTGATGGGATATTGTATATTTATATTTAGGTATCTTAGGATGTACTGTACACCTCGAGAGTCTTGTTTATTCTGCAGAGAGAAAAATATTTAGAAAACAGATTTAGATTTCAATGCTTTGTGTCCTAAAATTTCTTTCTTTAAGACAGATGACTCCAGAGTATAATCTGTAAAGTTGAAAGTTGGGTTTTGCCTTATCCTCAATAATAGGGGACATGTTGCTGGCAAAGACTCTTTCTTCCCCTCCACCCTCACTCTCTGCCCCGGCCTTAATTAACTTTGAAGCCGCAGGGAGCCCAGAACAGAGACACATTAATGATGCAGGAAGCACACAGGGAAAAAAATGAGTAAGTCTAGCTATGTCAAGAACATTCCTTTGACACATTATACAATAGGAATAGACCAGTATAATTTGCCACTGTGGAAGGAAAGAGTGGCGATTTTTAGAAAGCTACCAGTGTTTTTAAGTGATCAAATGTGAGCCTTATAAGGCTGTTCTGGTTTCTTCAGCAAAATAAACTACCAGCCAGCTCACTAGCAAAATATGATCTAGTACACGGCTCCTATTAGAATGACTCTGAAAGAATCACAGAACATATTACACCAATTGTCAGCTAGCTGATATAAACTGGTTACCCTTTACCAAATCTGGTTCACACGGGTGAGGCAATTAATTAGCACTAAGTTAATGCCATTTTCTGCCCATTCACAAAAGCATGTCAAATGAAATTTTAATTCTTTTTTTGCATTGCTTATTGTTTGTGGATACCCCAATTTTACTAATTCAGATTAAGAAACTGAGAACACACACACAAATATACACAATGAAGCTGGGAAATGTTAACTTCTATCTCACATACAACTTACTATTTCACCACCCCAATGCAAGCCCCAACCCTCACCAGGCGCAGCAATGGTGAGGGAGGGGCGATTTGCCTCCTGGAGGCAATGAGGGAGAAGGGGGGTGGAGCCAGCTAATTTATAAGCTGGCTCCTCCCCCAGGAACAGTCTCTTGCGTTGGCGTGCTTGGCCCACTCTCCCACCCTGTAGTGCAGGTCACACCGTTCACCTTTTATGGGGCCAGGTAGGAATTTTTCGCTCCTTCCCGATTGGCTACATGGGAGGGAGTGTTTTTGCCTACCTTGCACTACATGCGGCTGGATTATTGATAGATTTGGGGCATCTTGTGCTGGTGGTCGGTCACTTATGTGGGGGCGGGGTAAAGCGACCAGAAAATATAAATGGTGAGCACCTAAGCATTGTTATGATAATTAAGGAGGCATCCAGCTTGGCGGCTCGGGAACAGAAAAAGGAGCTCCTGCTTGAGAACAACCTGGTTTGGCCATCCTAGCAGGCTTTGGGGCCTCGGGGTGGTGGACCGGGTTTAGCGGCTACAATTGCCGAGCTGCTGGTCAAGAGTCTTGGTAAAAAGGCTCTAGATCAGGGCAGGTGCATCGCCCGATATGCTAAGAAGGTGGTCAGGAATATGGACACCTATCTGGTATGCAATACCCAGCCCCTCGCCATAATGAAGAATGCATGATGTAAGCAACAAAGTGGCCCTTGTTCAAACCCAAACTTTGGTGTCAGTCTCTTTCTTGCTGGTTCAGGGGGCAAACATATAACAAAGGATGGTTCAGGTACATTCTGAGTCAGTTTACCCTATTAGATGATTTTGAGACTATGACCTTATACATAGAAGAGTGTAAAAATCATCCATTTATTCCACTAAGATCAGAATAAAGAGAGCAGGAGAAAATATTTTCCAGTCTGCAAACCATGAAACCAGCCAAGAAAGTGGCCTGCTATAAATATTATTACCCTTTTTATCCAGGAGGATCATGATGCTGTCTCTGTGAGTGTGTCCAAAAAACTGTCCAGCAATTACACTGCTGTATCTGCGAAAAATCTCTATCAGCCTCTCATTGTAGTATTCCCTCATGGAAGCAACATATCGAACAAAAGGCAGATAGCCTACTGGCACATGTCCGATCACATAGACCTATGGGATCAGAAATACAAATATCACAAAAATGCCTAGTATAATTCACACTTTAAAACAGAGGTTTGTGATATGCTGTTTTCTGATTGGATAACAGTTTGTATTCTAGTCGGGGGGGGGGACCCCCTATGTTTGCAGAATAAGCCTAGTGCGGCAAGGAAAATTAGACGATGCCTGGGCCTGCAAGACTGTCTCTTCAGTGGGTTTGCGATCAGTCTCCAGGATTGAGAATGCCCTGCCCCAAAGCTATAAAACTGACCATGCGAAGATCTAGTGGTAATTTGAACAAGGGTTTATTCTGACTCTGATGAACAAAATCAACTTCGGTGGTTAAAGAGCGGGTGAAATCTCACCTCAAATTAATTCTTGGAGGCCAGGTATCCTCTGACTTGATTACCCATTCTGAAGAACTGTGGCTGAGGACAGACTGGCAGAATGAAGTGCAAGGGAAGCGGGGCAAAAAGACCTGGGTGAAGTTGTTGTGGGGCTTTCCGGTCACACTGCGTGGACTGATGTGGGACCATACTGGGGAGGAGGCGGAACAGATCGCTTGCACTGTGGGGCGGCCCCTGGTAGTGGTGCCCCAGTTGCGCGTGGCTTTGGTTTATTTTGCCGACCTGTGTGTAGATGCTTGGGCGCATAGGTGCATGGGCACAGCTGCCAGATCAGTGGGTTCACATTACCGACACCGCTTGATGTGCGGCTTGTTTGCGTCCGCACTTCCAGGAAGCGGGATGAACACACACCCAGACAGCTTGACACCGGTTTAACCAGATAACTTTTTTAAGCGGGATGAAAACGCTTCGGGATGGGGTGAGTGCAGCACAGCAACGCCAGGCAGCTGTGGCTGTGTGAACGGGCTCTCTTAATCCGCTTGCAAAGCGTGCCTGTATATCCGGCCAAACTGCCAGTCTGAACTCAGCCTGTGTCGTGATAGGTAGGTAGTATATGAAGAGATGGAGAAGGTTCCTTCCACGTTCCTCACTAATCATTACTGAAAGCAAGCCCTGTTCTGTGAAATCTGCTGTGCTAGTCAGTGGCTGTCAGGACTGACTGCTGCTGAAGTAGCTAGAGGTTAAACTCTACTTCCCTATTCCATTTTGGACACATCAGTCTGACTGGGCTGTGAGAGTGGGGCTGAGGATGATGCTGGTTCCCCTGCTGCTTTCCTTTCTGGCGTGCTTACAATATGCACCAGTTTCTCACTACAAGGTCTGACCATTTTGCCGCAAGGTCCTGCACTACTTTCTGGTTCTACCTCATGCTGAGCAGTTAAGTCTCTAGTCTAGTTCTTATGTTTTGAGGCTTAGCAAGCTCTACTTATATTATTTCAGAGCCCAACACAGCCAGTCAGATGGCTGCCATGCTTTTCATTCATTCATTCTTCTTTCTTGGCAAGAGTGAATCCGACTTGCTGTTTCCCTGTACCAGTCATAGCTGGGATTTGGACTTGAGACTCTTAATAATTTTGGCAGCCCATGAGAGTGAACAGAATGCCCTCTTTATTTAATTTTATATACAGATGGTTAGGTGCATCCCTGTTATATAAGGAGTTCCCCTGGATCATCAGATCCAGATTTGGCACATGTCCTTCATCAAAGGAAATCACTTCTGGATTTAGCTCCCTTTATGTAAATAGTTATGTTCTCATGTCATTACTGCTAGCTAACATCAATATTATCCCTACCTTTTCTTTGTTCTGAAATGCCATCTCTAGTACCTCTTCCAGCCATTCTAGTTGGTTTGCTGGATCGGTCATATTCAGTGTCATATTATTGGGAACAAAGTACAAGACAGTATTTAGACTGATTATCCTAAGCGGTGGCCCAGAAGCACTGGGCTGAACCGTTTGTGTATAAAAGCCTCCTGTAGAAGAGAAAAGATACATTTAACAAAAGATTTCCAAACATTTGTCTGCAATTCTCGAATAATTCCATCAAAAAATCAAGTAAAGGTACTGAAAATTTTCTGGAATGACATTTTTTTTTAGAAGTTATTCGTCAATATACATTTTCATGTTGGATAGCACCAGGGGTCATTTAGAGGGGGAACGAGCAGGAATGGTGTTCCGGGAGTAACAAGCCCAGGGCTAGAGCATCACAGGCTCACTTCAGAGCCCAGTTCCCTCTATGGTGTGTGCTGGCACATGGAAATAATTTCCCCTGCTGCCAGCACAGCTCCAGCACACCCAGGTCTCCAGCCCCAAGTCTGAGGAGTGAGTGCTGGACTCAGGCAGCAGCCCTGCCCCCTCCTTAATAGCCTCCTGGCTATAGGGCACCCTGCTCCCAGCAGCCCTCACTTGTGGTGACACATGGGGGTCTGCTGCTTGTTCTTGTTGTCATCTCTGTCATCCCTCCATGCTTTTTTTTTTTTTTTTGGTGCTTTTGAAGCAGTTTTTCTCCAGGTAGGCTCATTAGCTCTGAGTTGGGAAATACCCGGATATTTTGGGGGTGGAGCCTGAGTGGTGGGTCTTGCCTTCTGACACACTTTCGGTGATGTTGGGGTGTGTGGCATATGTAAATAAGTTATGCTAATGAGCTCCTGCACCTCTTTTTCTACAAAATGACCCCTGGATAGCACCATCCTTTAACAAGGCCTATGGATACAATTTTACCAGAAGAAATCCTAGGAAAGTATAACATGTTCAAATCTAGCATTTAGACTTCATCAGAAGATCTCCATATTTCTGCAAAAAATATATTTCATAGGCAGGAATAAGTTACTTAATGTAGGGATTACTAGTCTCAAGTTTTATGTCATCTATTTTACTTTGTAAATTAAGAGTTAGTCCAAAGAAAGCACATCTTCCCATCTTTCAAGTTCTTCAGTGAATACCTTGGATTGCAATTTGATTTGTTTACCCTAATTCCAAACAGATCATAGGACCAAATTACACTTGGGAACTAAATTAAAATAATGCATTAATTGTACATGTAATATTTATTTTATTTATATGCATGTTCTTTTATTGTGCATCTTACCTTTCCTCAAGGTGCTGACTGCTTCATCAGTAAGCCAAGGTTTCCAGAAATCCGCTGCAGCACTATAGACTTCACTGACAGATGCAGGCAGCTGGTCCTGTAAAAGTACAGACAATCTTCTTAAAATTGCATTTTCAAATACAACGTGAAATCCACCTGGATTAAAAGTGGCTACCATTTGACTGGCACACAGGTATGCATAATATTGTACAATAATCAGAATCAGGTTGGATTTCAAGATGGATTTTGGCTAGGATTTGTCAGAATCTGCTGATTCAGACAAAGTATTTCTATTGCCTGCTGCTATGCTTTCTGTCTTGCTGCTGTGATTTCTGTTGCCATGTATGATTATATCGCACCTGCAATGTAGTTGCCCCCTCCACCATGTAAACCCTCACTTTGGCCAGTATGTATGTAAACTATATGACCCCAGGTTTATGACCCTGACCAGGCCTGGGTTGTGTAACTGTCAGCCCGGGAGGATGACAACTTCAAAGTATGGGAACAATGGGCCTCTCACACTCCTGCCTCCGCATTCCATTCATCCCGGCTGGGACAGCAAGGGAGGACAGGACCCATCTCTTATCAACGTGCGAAAGCCTCGAGGCCAACGATTGTTATGTGAAATGGTAACATCTAAGGGGTCTGGTTTGGGAAGGGAAATTTACAACTTAACACCTCACTTTCTTTCCTGTGGGAAGCAAACGGCCAGAGACCCTTTTGCCCGCCGTTTTTCCCCTTTAGTGATTGGCTACCTATGGGTAATTCAAACTGTTCTGAAAGGTATAATAGACCTGCTTCTGTCATATGCGTTATCTCTGACAATAATCCGAGAAGCTGTACCAATGTAGAGATTGGAAATAAAGAACTGTGTTTCATTAACAAAGATCTGATCCTTGACTACTTTGAGCAGAAGTCTCACAGATTGTCAGAGATCTGTGACTGGGACTTGGCCGTTCCTGACCATGTCGGACGACGGTACTCTTCCCATCCCTACTCCCGAAGACCCACCGACCACCCCTGGGGATCAGGGTGCCGGTGGTGGAGGCGGCAGAGGGGAGCCCGAAGTACCAGTGACTACGATTCAAGGGGCTCACTACATCCCGCACCCACCTCCTCTTCAGAGCGTGACCCCGAGGTACTCATGGAGCAATTTCGGTCACGGGACCGTAGACTCCTGGGTGCACGATTGGAAAGGGGCACGGGTTTCGTTCCAGGGGGATCACCTCGACCGTGGGAAGCCGAGTTTCCTGGGAGACGAACGCGAGACGACCTACGGAGGGGATTCGCGCCTCCCGTCCCTGGAAGGAGAGAGAACGGGGCCGTACGGGCCCGATCCCTACAGAGAAGACCAGACTCAAGCCCTCGACCGGATGATGGGAGATTTGCGGTTCCAGCTTACTACCGAACTGCGAGAGCTAGCCCTCGATCTCCAGTATCAGTTCCGGGATGCCCTCACGGCTATGCAAGCGGCTCAGCCAGCACCAGCCGGGGGAGGACCTCCCGCGGTCAGAGTCCAGCAACCGGTGGTGCCTCCCGGAGGAGTCCCTGCCCAAGTGCCGCCGCAAGTGCCGCCGCAGGTCCCCCCGGCCATTCCCCGCCAGGTGCCCGCACCCATACCTGCGCCGGCCCCCGTGCCAGCAGGGCCGGTGGTTTGCCCGGCCCCCGCCGATCCGTTGACGGCTACTTTCGATGGGGACCCCGAGAAGTTGCGGTTCTTCCTGCTAGAGATCGAGCAGTTCCTAGACACCTGGGGACATCTCTACCCCACCGAGAGGGACCGAATTGGCTACATCGGGTCCAAGCTGAAGGACACCGCCAGCGATTGGTATGTGAGCCTGCACAACGCCCCCGGGCCTGAATTGCGCTCGCTGAATAATTTCATGTGGGCCCTCCGACACCACTACGAGGACCCCTTGGGAGAAGAAAAGCCTGGAACCAACTGTGAAGGCTGACCCAAGGGCGGTCCTTGGTGAAGGACTACACCGATAAGTTCCGGCGCATCTCAGCCAAGATTCGCGGCTGGACGCAAGACCTGTTCATGGAAAAATATCGAGAGGGCTTAAGTTACGAGGTGTACGAGGCCGTGTTGCGGGGGGGAAGACCCGGATCGTTGGCCGCTTGGATGAGGGCGGCCGCGGACGTGGAAGAACGCTTCACCCTCATTAAGCTGGGAGCTTCATCGACGGCTCAAGGCAAAGCGGTGCCGAAGGCGAAACCCAAGCCCAACCTGCAAGAGATTCGAGACTCCCGCTTCAAGCAGGGGCTCTGCATGAGATGCGGGGAAAGCGGTCACTTCACCTCGGCGTGTCCTAGAGGAGGGGGAAAAGTTCCGAAGACCTCCACCCCGGTGACCGGGAGCACCCCCAGCAGAGGGAAGACCTCGTTCAAACCCCGGGCTTTGCAGCTGGAAGGGGCAGCGAGCGAGCAGGGAGAGCTGGAGCTGACGGAAGCGCAGATGTCGGGAAACTCCAACGGCCTGCAGTGAGCGGCGCAGAACTGCAGGTCCCCAGCCACGATGCGCCATCTCTGGTGAGCATCCCTGGCCCTTTATTGTATATGGTAGTGACTGTAATAACCCCTGGGACCGGGACCCATGTCCGAGTCCGAGCCCTCATTGACTCTGGGTGTGCCCGGGATTTGATTAGCCCTTTAGTAGTGGAAGGGCTGGGACCCAAGGTCACCCCGTTGGGGGAGCCACTCAAGTTCACGCAAATGGACGGTTCGGAAATGAAAGAGGCGTGTGTGGCAGAGACCGAGAGACTAATTGTGGGGACGGGGGAGCATTGGGAAAAGAGAGCCTTCATCATCACTCCCAACACCCAATTCCCCATGGTATTGGGGAGCCCCTGGTTAAGCTCCCATGACCCTTATATCAAATGGAGCGAGGGGAAGATCTCCTGGGTGGACGAAAAGTGCCAAGGCCAAAAATGGGATCCCGGGTGGGGGCCAGGACCTCCAGCGCCACTCCGGGCGGCGGCCCTCACCCTAGCGCCCGCAGCTGTCCCCCGGGAATATCGAGACTTAATGGGAGTGTTCAGTGAGACCGAAGCGGACGAACTACCCCCCCACAGACTATCGGATTGTGCCATAGAGCTAATCCTGGGTGAAAAACTCCCAAAGGGGAAACTTTACTCCATGAGTCCTCCGGAACGGGAGGAACTGAGGAAGTTCCTAGACAAGAACTTGGAGCGCGGCTTCATCCGCCCCGCTAAGTCCCCCTTCGCGGCCCCCGTCCTGTTCCGGAAAAAGAAAGACGGGGGTTTACGCTTGTGCACGGACTACAGAGGACTAAATGCGGTGTCTGCTTCCAACGCCTACCCCCTCCCCCTCATTAAAGACTTGTTAATGGAGGCGGCCAAGGGAAAAGTGTTCACTAAGTTGGACCTTCGAGACGCTTATTTCCGGGTGCGCATTAGGGAGGGGGATGAGTCCAAGACTGCCTTTAATACACCGTTGGGACAGTTTGAATACCTGGTGATGCCGTTCGGTTTGAGTGGCGCGCCAGGGGTCTTTATGAGCTTGATAAATGAAGTGTTGCACAAGCATTTATTCAAGGGGGTGTTATGTTACTTAGATGATATCTTGATCTACTCTGCTGATAAGAAAGAACACGTGCAATTGGTCCGAGAAGTGCTCTCAACCCTGTTGAAAAATCAGTTATATGCGAAGTTGTCTAAATGTGAATTCCATCGGGATTCAGTGGATTTCTTAGGGCACCGCATTTCTCAGAAGGGACTGGAGATGGACCCTGCCAAGGTAGAGGCAGTGGTTCAGTGGGAAGCCCCTCGGACGAGAAAACAACTCCAAAGTCTGTTAGGATTTTGTAATTTCTACCGCACCTTCATAAAAGACTTTGCCACCGTTACCCTCCCGTTGACTGAGTTGCTAAAAACCAAAGGGAGGGACCCGGAAGCGGGGAAGCCCGGGGAAAGAGTTGCCTGGACTGGAGAATGCCAGAAGGCGTTCGAAACTCTTAAGACTCTTTTCACCTCCGAGCCCATTTTGGCTCACCCTGATGAGACCAAGGAATTTGAAGTTCACATAGACGCTTCAGATGTGGCCATGGGGGGGGCATCCTACAGAAAGGGCCGGATGGGAAGCTGCACCCTCTCGCATACATTTCGAAAAAGTTTAATGAGACAGAAAGGAATTGGTCAGTCTGGGATAAAGAAGCCGCAGCCATTCGACTGGCCCTGACCATTTGGCGGCATTGGTTGGAAGGGGCGCAAACCCCTTTTGAAATTTGGACAGATCACAAAAACCTGGAAGCGCTGCGCACCCAGAGATCCCTGAATGCGAAGCAGCTCCGCTGGGCAGATTTTTTCTCAAAATTCAATTTTGTACTTAAGCACTTCCCTGGGAAAGCCAACTCGTTAGCAGACGCTCTCCCCCGATTGCCCCAGCACGAGAGTTTGAAAGAGGAAGTGTTCGACTCCATGTTCTCCCCTCAGCAGCTGGGAGGTGCGGTGACCACCAGGAGTCAGAGTAAGCAGGCGACAGTAGAGCCGGAGAAGAGCGATTGGGGGGGGGAGTATTCTCCGGAAGAAGTCGAAGAGTTAGAAACATTAGCAGACTGCTCCCTCCGGGAAAATAAATGCTGGTACCACGGGGATAAATTGGTGGTACCCTGAAGCAAGAGAAAAGACATACTACTAACCTGCCATTCCTCTAAATTAGCAGGGCATTTTGGATTTCTAAAGACGCTTAATTTAATTCAGAGGCAATTCTGGTGGCCACGCATGCGCAGGGATGTCTCAGACTTTGTAACTGCCTGCCAGACCTGCTTGATGTGCAAAAGGAGGGGGGGAAAGTCCCGGGATTGTTGCACCCGCTGCCCACCCCCTCTCGCCCTTGGGAGGCGATAGCAATGGACTTCATTACCAACCTGCCACCCTCAAAGGGAAAAACTGTAATTTGGGTGGTGGTAGACATGTTTTCTAAACAGGCTCACTTCACTCCGTTCAAACAGCTGCCTACGGCAAAGGGAATGGCCAAGGCTTTCTTCAACCACGTGATAAAACTGCATGCTTTCCCCAAACGCGTGGTATCCGATAGGGGCAGTCAATTCGTTGCCAACTTCTGGCGGGAGCTTCTGAAGTTTATGGACATTGAGCCAGCCCTGAGCTCAGGGTATCATCCAGAGACCGATGGGCAGTCCGAACGAACTAATCAAATTCTGGAGCAATTTCTAAGGTGTTACACCAACTACCACCAGGATAACTGGGTAGAGTTGCTGCCGTTTGCTGAATATAGCTATAACAATGCAGTGCATTCCTCTACCGGCGTTTCTCCATTCATGGCGGTAGGAGGCTTTGAAGGGAAACCACTACCCACCATTGAAAATGCGTCAAATACTCCCCCCACGGATTTCAAGCGATGGTGGGCAACCCTGCAAGAATCGTGGCCTCTGATAGCAAAAACTCTGGACCAGGCGAAAGAGGACTACAAGAAATATGCGGACCGTGGCAGGGCTGAGGGCTGGGACCTCCAGCCAGGGGACTCTGTTTACCTATCCACAAAGAACATACATGGCTTACAACCCAGCAGGCAATTGGGGTGGAAGTTTGTGGGCCCTTATAAGGTGTTGCGTAAAATCTCTGATGTGTCTTTCGAACTGGAGTTGCCCAAATCACTGAGTTCTGTGCACCCTGTTTTTCATTTCAGCTTGCTGAAGAAGAATCCTGGGCCGAATGCATGGCATCCAGTTCCTCCGACTCCTCCTCCACTGATGAAGGGGGAGGCACCCCATTTTGAGATTTCGGAAATTCTTGATTCTAAACTACGCAGGGGCCACATTTATTATTTAGTTAGATGGCTTGATTTTGGCCCTGAACAAAATGAGTGGGTTCGTTCAGAAAATGTGCATGCTCCTAAGTTAGTGAAAGCTTTTCATAAAAGGTTCCCAGACAAACCCGGGTAGATTTATTTTTGGGGTGCCAGTGTGTCAGAATCTGCTGATTCAGACAAAGTATTTCTATTGCCTGCTGCTATGCTTTCTGTCTTGCTGCTGTGATTTCTGTTGCCATGTATGATTATATCGCACCTGCAATGTAGTTGCCCCCTCCACCATGTAAACCCTCACTTTGGCCAGTATGTATGTAAACTATATGACCCCAGGTTTATGACCCTGACCAGGCCTGGGTTGTGTAACTGTCAGCCCGGGAGGATGACAACTTCAAAGTATGGGAACAATGGGCCTCTCACACTCCTGCCTCCGCATTCCATTCATCCCGGCTGGGACAGCAAGGGAGGACAGGACCCATCTCTTATCAACGTGCGAAAGCCTCGAGGCCAACGATTGTTATGTGAAATGGTAACATCTAAGGGGTCTGGTTTGGGAAGGGAAATTTACAACTTAACACCTCACTTTCTTTCCTGTGGGAAGCAAACGGCCAGAGACCCTTTTGCCCGCCGTTTTTCCCCTTTAGTGATTGGCTACCTATGGGTAATTCAAACTGTTCTGAAAGGTATAATAGACCTGCTTCTGTCATATGCGTTATCTCTGACAATAATCCGAGAAGCTGTACCAATGTAGAGATTGGAAATAAAGAACTGTGTTTCATCAACAAAGATCTGATCCTTGACTACTTTGAGCAGAAGTCTCACAGGATTTTTGTAACAAAATAATGGTTTTCAAATCTACCACGCCTGCTATTCAGAAGGGTTTTTAACATTAAAGGTCGACAGATCATGTAAATACTAAGTTAGGACAAGTTCATTTGTACTAAAACAAAGAACAAAATGTGGGTTGAACATGCGTAAAGGGAACCTGGGAGTATGGTGGAGTTTGGTTTTTGGATTGCTTCATCACTTGCACAAAGCTCAACTTTTTATGTTAGACTCATAATGTACCAAGCAAGGAACAAAGAGAGGGGAAACAAAAGAAGTGCTGCCCTGAATGATAAAACAGAAAAAGATGCTACCTCAAAATAAGAAATAATCTATGTAAAGCATGTATCTAACATGGGCTGCGGTCACAGACACTAAATAATCCACTTTCAGTGCACTTTCAAACTGGATTTTGCCAGTTCACACAGTAAAATCCAGTTAGAAAATGCACTGAAAGTGGATTATTTAGTGTGTGTGTCTGCAGCCTTAAATAGTTCCCCATGCAGATTTTAAAAAAAAGTCTGCAAGAGTGTGTACTAAGGATTAAGAGATACATTCTGCAAACCTGCAAGAAACTGTATGTTTGCAGAAAAATATCCAGAGATTTTTAAAAATTGGGAGGACTGAGCTACTGTGTGCATGTGTAGGTGTAGCAGAAACCTGTGATTTGTAGCATATATAAACTGGAAAACAAGATATATATTTGACACCTGTTAAGGTATGCATGCAGTTTTCCTACACGGAAGTGACAACCATATAAAAAAGTCATCTTGCTGCCACCAGAAGATGGCAAGTTTTGTCATTTGCCTTGATCCCAGGAGGGGCACACTGTCCAAATGGAGCTGCCATTTCCACTTTGCATACAATACTCAAGAAAGTCAAAGGTAGTATGAAAAAACCTCTCTATTTTCATATCTTGCCTAACTAAGGAGCCTTTACCTAAGGACCTCCACACGCCTCTACCCTATTAATGTTTGCTCCATAATTGAGGAGTTCAACTCTTTGTGGGTTATAATAACCTACTATTCCATTCAGCAAAAAAAACAGGTTGCCTACCTGTAACTGATGATCTTCGAGGGGTCATCTGTGCATTCACACTGATGGGTTTGTGCGCCTGTGCAGGAATCCTTCGGTACTGTAGAAAGTTCTGAACAGATTTTCGCACCCAGTGCCTCCGGGCATGCGCAGTGGGGCTCCACACATGCCCGGAGGCGCTGGGCGCAGACATCCCATGGAGCCCCACTGTGCATGCCCAGAGGAGTGGGTGCGGACATCCCGCCAGTTCCTTCTGACCACTGCAACCAAGCGTGTTAATGAGGAGAAAGCCTGGCAGCAGACAGGAAGGATGGGCGGATAGTGTGAATGCACAGATAACCACTCAAAAATCATCAGTTACAGGTAGGCAACCTGTTTATCTTTGACGTGGTCTCTGTGCTTCACACTGGTGGTAGAGTAGAGAGCAGAGTCCTACCTGGAGGAAGGAGCAGGCAGGCTGTCACTGAGAAGCAGTGGATAAGATAAGGCAACCCGTCACAGAGCGGGCAGCTACTTGAGTGTCCAGTGCATAGTGCCTGATAAAGGTGTTCGGAGTAGCCCAAGTTGCAGCCTTGCAAATGTCCGTCAGGGAGGCACCTTTGAGAAATGCCGTAGAGGCTGCTACAGACCTGGTGGAGTGCACCCAGATGGGCCCCGGAAGTGGAGTCTTGGTGAGTTCACAGGCAAGTTTAATAAGCTCCACAATCCATTTGGAGAGTCTTTGGGAGGTGATAGGTTTGCCCATTCTGTGTGACGCATAGGAAACAAAGAACCTGGGTGTTTTCCTAGTCGGCTGAGTATGAGCAAGGTAAAAATAGAAGCACTCGTTTTACGTCAAGGGTATGTAAGAGACGTTCTTGCTCAGAAACGTAAGTAGAGTAGAAGTCAGGCAAGATGATCTCAGATTGCAGGTGGAAGTCGGAGACAACTTAGGCAGGAACGAAATGTCCGGAACCATGCAAACTGCGTTCGGTAGGAAGCAGAGGAACAGAGGATCATGTCTGAGGGCTAGGAGTTCGCCAACTCGACAAGCAGAGGTGATGGCGAGTAAGAAGGCCGTTTTCCAAGCCAGCAGGTGGAAATCACAGGATGCCAACAGTTCAAATGGCTTTCAAGTGAGTGTGCAGAGGACCAATGGCAGATCCCAAGGTTGAGGTGGGACTCTGGTGGGTGGATAGAGATGGAGAAGGCCCTTCAGAAGGCATTTTGAAAGGGGGTGGGCGAACACAGAAAAGCCCTTCCTTATCCGCAGGGGTAGAGTGTGTTCTCCTGGATCTGGAAACCGAGGTGATGACCATCGAGTTGAGGCGAGGATGGTTTGTCAGGAACCCAGCATAAGTTTCCTGGACCCTGTACATATGATCCAGGCATCTGGTAGAGACCGGTGTTGACGAGGGTTTATCCCATACCGATTTGGCGGCTTGGAGGAGGACCGCAGACATCGGCAGTGCAATGGAAGTGGAGGTGTCCATTTGTATCATGTCGAACACCAGATCAGTTATAGCAGGCTTTGGTTGTACAATAGGGAGACCAAGGGAAAGGGCCATTTCCTTAATCAGGTATCCGTAAGAGGTGAGATCCTCTGACGGGAAGATCGGTAAATTTTCCGCCACATCAGGTTTTGGAGAAGGGTCGACAGGGGAACTGTGGTTGGACTGATCGCCATTGGAATCCCATTCGGATGAGGAAGAGACAGGTGCTGCTTCCATTTGAATCGACTGAGCTGGAGGTGGGGTCACACGGATGAGGGTCGTCTGTGTTGACTGCAGGTCCCGTATGGAGTGTTTCGATGCCGTGGCCGTTGGTGGCTCAGTGGCGCTCGGTGCCGATGGCAGAAGAGTAGGACGTTGCTGGTTCGTAGTCTGGGTAGGGGGTCTAGACTGTGCTGCAGAGGGCAGTGGACATGATCTTGCTGGCGATTGAGATCGAGCCCGATGGGAATATCTATCCCAGTCAGAGTGGGTGACCGGGGGAATCCAGGGCATCGATGTTGATGGTGAGTAGCCTCCGTACTGATAGGGAGGACAGTGCTGATCCCATGGTGCCATCGGAGGAGCATATCAGCGCATCGAAATGGGGGATCGGTGTCTAGGTGATCCATACCAAGGAGACCTGTGCCTCGGGGAGTGGTATCGGGGTGGCGGAGGCCGATAGTCATGTCTATCATCCCTGTCTGGACGAGGAGGATCGGTCTCAACATAGGAGAGGGATCCCTCCGATGGCGATCAGGACCAAGAATGAGAGCACCGTGGTGACGGAGCATAAAGCTGTTCTTGGTCGGTCTCGAGGAACTCCTATGCTTCCAGAATGTGGTCCGGTAGTGCCTCGTGCGGTTGCCGGATGGGAGAATCCAGAAGAGTGTCACACGATTCGCTGGAACTGGCCTCGCTCTCGCTTGACTCGCTGGCTATGCCTTGTGCCGCCACCTTGTCCATGCCCCCCCCAAGGCAGCCAGGGCCTCAGATATGGCACAGGAGGGGAGGGTTACGTCACCACTCCCAGCCCAATTGCCCCTTGTTGGGATTCTTTATTCCACTCTCTCTGGGGTCTCGCCTTATCCCCATACAGGCCTCTCCTCCCCGGCCCCTCGTGGCTGCCTTTCTTTTATGCCTCCCCCTCCTGTCACCTCCCTCTTCCCGTTCCACCCCCCTCTAACTCCACCTCCCTTCATAGCTAGTGACGCTGACTCAGAGGAGTTACTTCCAGGTCCGCCCTGCCTGCCCTCCCCTGCTGTTGGATGCGGAGCTCAGGGCCGTACCCGTGCCTGCATGTCCTGCGCTGTGCCTGGCCTTTCCTCCCTCTCTGCCCTACTGATGCTGCCCGGGTCCACGGCTGTCTGCCACGGCCATTGCAGGGCTTTTGCCGTACCTCCAAGCGGCAGTGGGGCTCTGTTGGGTGCCCTTCCCCCCGCCGCCCTCTCCTGGCCTGCTGCAGTCATCGGGCATTGATCCCATGCCGCTGCACCGCTCCTGGTGACCCTGCTGCCAGCCCCCCTCAGGGGCTCTGGATGCGATGCCGTCGTCCTGGCTGCGCCTCCCCCGCAACCCCTACTTGCGGCAGCATGTGGGCCGCGCCCTGGCCGCTTCTTTGAGTGAGCCGGTGAATCCAGGGGCTGAGCTGGGGTGCGTCGTAGGGTCTGCCAGGAGGTTGGTGGCATGTTTTGGGCCCGGGCCAGTCCCAAGATCGGGACAAAGAGTGATAGTGGTCACTTCAGTAGGTGGTGGAGGCACGATCAAGGGAGTTATTGGTACCAAGGTAGCATCTAATGGGGGTGCTACTGGTTCAGAAACCGAGGTAGGGGCCTTACTCGAAGGCTTGCCAGTGGCTGCGGATAGAGCCTTGTGGCGTTTTTCCGACTTATCCTTCTTCTTTTTGATTGGTGGCCAAGCCATAGACTGCGTCGGAGCCTGGTGTTTCAATACTGGTCGAGTTATATCGGACGACAGCCTTGATGTTGACAGGGCTGTGAAGTCGGCTGTCGATACCATGGATGTCAATGGGAAGGAGGTCATCACGGTCGAGGTCGATGCGGGAAGCAATGCCGACTCCAATAAAGCGACCTTCAGGCGGGCTGCCCTATTTTTTTCCCGAGTTTGGTTGCTAAACTTGGCACAATGAGGGCAGGAATCTGGCCGGTGACTTTCTCTGAGGCAGAGAATGCACAAGGCATGGCTGTCAGGAGCCGCTAATTTGCTGCCGCAAGCTGAGCAACATTTGAAGTAGCCCCACTTTGTAGCCATAAAGTAGAAAAACAGAGATGAAAACAGGGCGGGGGGAACTGAAGGCAGAAGAGAAGAACCACACCACCTGAGGAGAAAGGATTTTTTAAATGTTTTTTGACAGAAGAATATAGAAAGAAAGTGTTGAAAGTTAAGGAGAAAGAGTGAGGAGACAAAGAAAGTGAAGTGAAGGAGAGCCTTCCTCAAAGGACTCAGCTAATCGCAGAAGCTGTTAACAGTGCGGCGGTCAGAAGAGAACTGGCGGGATGTCCGCGCCCGCTCCTCTGGACATGTGTGGTGGGGCTCCGCGCATGCCCAGAGGCGCTGGGCACAAAAATCCATTAAGAGCTTTCTACAATACCGAAGGATTCCTGCGCAGGCGCAGAAACCCATCAGTGTGAAGTACAGAGACCACGTCGAAGATCTGGAGCATTCTATCATCACAAGTCTGTCCCAGCATCCCCTCCCTCAACTGAGATGGGGGAAGAAAAGATGAAGATTGCTGGGGCCAGCAGAAGGGAGGACCAGTCAGCCTCACCTCGTGCCCTTGCATGTTGAGGGGGGGGCAGGGCAAGGTTGGTCGCTTAAGTAGACAGTGTCACCTCCACACAGGCTCTTTGAACCTCTTGCATTGCTGGAAAGCTGCTTACACTGAAAAAATATATCAGCCTGAGCAAAGCAGTATGATAAATTCCATTATGTTTAAGCACCAGAATTTAAAGAAATATCTATAAATTTGAAATATGTCTACTGGAAAGACCAGCAAGTGACTGAATGACTGAACAATACTTAGCACACCAAACTACTAAACACTCAAGCTGACTTGGAAATAAGCCCCAATGAACTCAATAGAGCAAGGAAGCATGAAATGCAATTGTCATGCTGTTTACGCTGTTGAAAACTGAATCTTACCTGTGGCCAGTAGTCATGATTTCCCAATGCTGGGAAAACTTGAAGTTCTGGAAAGAAACTTCTTATGGTAGAAGTCATGTTACCAATAATATCAATGACCATTTTTGTGGAGAGTTCTTTAGCTGGAACATGAGGGGGGCTGTCTCTTTAAAAAAAAGAAAGAAAGAAAACCGAAATAACCTAATCTGTGCCACAAAATTAGCTGCACAACTGTTTCAGTAATACATGAAATACTATTTCAGTACCTCAGCCAATTGACAGTGATCAGTATTTCAATAAAATAGATTTTATGTTTCATGCATTACAGATTGCCTTATGGCTGGCCAAGCCATTAAAAGGAACTGCAGGCCCTTTAAAAGAAAGCTGGGTTTCACGATAAGCAGCTTTCAGCCCTCTCTCCATGCCCCAGATCTCTGCCATCTAGCCCACAAAAAGTAACATTACCAGCCCTTTCATTCTTCCCTTCTTGCCGAATTTGTAAAGGAATAAAAAGTAGCATTTTAAAAAAAAACTTCTCCCCCAAAGCAGAGAATTTTAAATACAGAACAGTCCAGATAAAATCAGAAACCATTGCCTCCAGCTACCCTCAGAATCTTTGCTAAATATCTCCACCTTACAGAGTCTCTCTCTCTCTCTCTCTCTCTCAACCCCCACCCCCTTGTTAAGAATAGGCGCTTTCCTGAACCATTCTGGGAGGTCACTGCATAAGACAGATGCTGCTGTAGTATTTACATTATTATTCATCACATTTTTATGCCTGCCTTTCTTCTGGCAAAGTCACAACTCAAGGCAGTTAACAAAAAAAAAAAAAAAGCATAATAAATAGCTTCCTTTTAAAGAATTCATCCTAATAAAAAAGAGCATGAAGTAGCAGTTCTAACAACAAGGAAACTACAATGGGGGTAGCAGTTTCTATTGTCCAACTATACTTTTCTCATGATAAATCCAACACGAAGGATCTGATTTGAGTTTCTAGTCCTTATCCACCCCATGATACCATACAAGCTCAGGGCCTTGTCTATTTATTCAGTAGGGGAGGAGACAGCTAATGATTTCATAGTCTCTGCTAAAAAGTTGGACAGAAATACTGTCTTCATTTAGAATTTAGAAACATAAAGCTGGAAGGGATCCCAAGGGTCATCTAGTCCAACCCCATGCACAATTCACATCTACCTCCGCCCTACTCCCCCAATGATCCCTGCTCTACGCCATATCACTGTATGATCCACTGCAGCCACACATGCCATAAATTGTAACAATTACCATTCAGATAACATTTATTTATTTATTTAATGTTTATTTAAGTTTTTTACATTTTACAAACAACGTTTTTTGACATACAAAAAGAATAATTTTGAGTCTAGTCGTGGTTATTTTCATTTAATCACTTATATACTTTTGACCATCTCTTATCAAACAGAGCTTCATCTTTCCCTTGTAACAAAATACTAAGTTTGTTCATTTTGGCCAGATCTAAGAGCTTGTAAATTAATTCTCATCTTACGGGCAGTTTTTCCGATTTCCATTCTTTAGCCACTAAAATCCTGGCAGATGTCAGAAGGTATATCAACAATCGTTCATCATTAGCTACAAATCCCTCTGGAATCATATTCAACAGGTAAGTTTCAGGAGTTAGTGAAAGGTCAATATCTAGCATCTTGAAAATTATATTATGAATCATTCGCCAATAATTTTGGGGTTTGGAACATCTCCATCACATGTGGAAGAAAGTACCTATGTTTGTTTTACACTTCCAACATACATTCAAGGCACCTTTGTGACATTTAGCGATTTTGTCAGGTGACCAGTACCATCTGTGAAACATTTTGAGGATATTTTCCTTGTAAACAGTGGCCCTCAACAATTTAGTTGTCTTCCAAATTTTTAACCATGCATCTATCTCTATATGGTAACCAAGATCTTGCATCCAGGATATCATTACAGTTTTAACACTCTCGTCTTGCATATGATCTTCTAATAAAAACTTATACAATTTCTGTATCATTTTATCACTTGAAGAAAGCCAGATTTTGTCTAAATTATTCTTATTTACCTGAAATCCAATTTTTTTGTCAATCTCATATCTTGATTTTAACTGCATGTTTTCCCACTATGTTAATTTAATATTATGTTGCAACAAGAGATTCTCTTCTAATTTCAAATTCTTAGCTTTATCTAGCAATATCTCATAGCTTCCCTTGTTATAATTTGTGCAGAGAGATGGTTTTATAAATGCTTCAAAAGGGGACACCCATTTCGGAGTTTTAGTGTAATATTTATTTTTTACAGCATTCCAGGTTTTTAACAATGCACCCCTTAAGATATGGTAACTAAAATTAGAGTGGACTTTATCTTTACCATACCAAATATAGGCATGCCACCCCATAAATAAGACATGACCTTCTAAAATTACGCCTCTAGAGTCTTCTAACATTATTCTTTATCCAAGAGAGAGCCACTGCCTGGTAGCACAAACTCCAATTTGGCACCCCAACTCCACCTCTTTCTTTTGTATCTTGTAATATCTTCCATTTTATTCTCGATGTTTTGGGGTACCAGATAAATTCTCTTGTGATCTTATCTAACTCCAGGAAACATTTTGAGTTCTTTAAAATTGGAACATTTTGTGCCAAAAAAAGAAATCTCGGAAGTATATTCATTTTTAGCATGGCGACTCTACCTAAGAATAATAATTGCAGTTCTCTCCATTTCACTAAATCTTTTTTTAATTCACTTAACAATTTGTTATAATTATCTTCTATTAAATTACTATTTCTATTAGACAAAGTAATACCCAGGTATCTCACCCTCCTTGCTATTTCCAATGCAGTTATCTCTTGGATTTCTTGGCAAGCAATAGGTAGGCAATTTTTTGTGAGTAATTTGGGGGTTTTTGCTTTGTAATTTGCTTTGTAATTTGCTTTGAGTAATTTGGTTAATCTTAAAGCCCGCTACCTCCGAGTATTCTTGTAACACATTTAATAGGTGGGTAATAGGTGATAACATTTATGATTCAGTGCATCTTCTATATATCAGAACTCCAACAAAGTCATAAAGTACATACAATAAATGTATCGGTTTTGCATAGCTTTCTTAAGAACAGAGCCCCATAAATATTAGCTTAGCATACAGGCTTACTTACCCTGTCCATATCATAAAGGATGCCTGTTGACCAGAATCCTTCATAAACTTCAAAGCTGACAAGATAAGTTTATATGGGGAATCACACATAAAATCTCCAAACAGGCCAGGGCTGGAGGCATTCACCCCTTTGGAAGAGGCACAAACCTGAGTGTGATTCACTGTAAGGTGGTAGGTGGGATCCAAATGTAAATCAGTGATGTGCCAAAACTGACCTGTTTTCAGGAAATGATAAATTGTGAATTTAATGTGTATTTTCCAAGCAAAATGTTGATTCTTTTGAGTAGTTCTAAAATTCACATTAGGGGTCACTGATCATCACCTCTGCCTTACCAAGAATGTATTCATTGGACCAGAAACCTTGTTTTTGGCAAGAATGAGGTCAAAATGTTCAAGTATTAAATAAAAAGCTTAGCTGAAAGCTTAAATTATCTTAACAACTGCCTGGATTTACTTCAAAATTTTTGAGCAGGAGATATTCACTAATATAGATAGCTGTCCTTCACAATTCTGATAACATACAGCCTAACCAGTTGCTTTCTCATATTTTCTTCACTGTAATCCTTTTTGTTTTTGACAGACCTGGTCATGATTTATTTAGCAGCCAGCACAATAGCAGCACAGTATAACTAGCCTGGACTACTGTAGCTTTATTTTATGCTCCAACCAGCAGGCGAGGTTTGTTGAGGTTGCTGATGGCTCTAGCCAGCTTATTCTTTTTTTTAATCTTTCCACGGCTTTTTTCTTAGCAATACCTGTACAAAATCTCCTCCTACCTCCACTATTTAAAAATGGGAGGGTTAATTTTCTTTTTTAAACTGGAGATTATTGCCATACACTTTCAAGTAAATGCTTCCACTTGGCCACATCAAATGCTACTTAAACTAAGGAAACAGGAGATATGATCCCGTAAGCACTGGAGGGGTTTCCAATTTCTAGGCAGCACCTTTCAGAATCCTCCCCCAACTCCTCCCATCTGTACTTCTAAAGCAGAGACTCCAGTACCAGCCAACAGGTATGTGGGTGAAAGAAAGAGCGGAGGTGCTGGAAGGGGCAAATGTGAGCATTTGCACTGTTATGAAGATAATATTCTTTGTGACTCTTAAGAAAGATGGAGATGGTGGGCATTGGCAGCATAAATTGGAGAATTTATGAATGTGACCAGAAACTGTTCAAAGAAAGCACTGTGGTCACCACAAGAGCCGGTTCGCTGGCTAGGCGGGATATAAATCGAAATAAATAAATAAATAAATTAAATAAAACAGGCTGCAAAAGAGGAGTCTGGAGAGTGGTGAAAGTCCTATATGAAGGAAAAAAGCAACAGGTGTTGTTTCATAGGGCTTGCTATGTCATGTGTGAAGATGGAGAAGTTTTCCAGAGATACATTGGTACATGTTTTACCGCCTCAAAAAAAAATTAAGGGTGAGTGGTGGCTACCGTTCACAGGCAACACGGGATACTACCCATCCAAAATGTACTCCTGCATTTGTGTAAACAAGAAATTGTGGGATGCCAACAGGGGATATAAAGCAGTATCTGTTATGTGTTCTGACCTGGATAGCCCAGGATTGCTTGATCTTGTCAGATCTTGGAAGCTAAGCAGGGTCAGCCCTGGCTAGTATTTGGATGGGAGTCCTCCAAGGAATTCCAGGATCATGACACAGAGGCAGGCAATGGCAAACCACCTCTGAATGTCTCTTGCCTTGAAAAAAAATCATACGGGGTCACCACAAATCAGCTGTGACTTGATGGCGCTTTCCACTACCACCTATTAAGTATACCATTTTTTATCTGGGCACATGGCACATAAGTACTGGAGAAATTTCACCAACCCTTCAGCAGCTTCCACCCCATCAGTTTGGTGTAGTGGTCAGGAGTTGGACTCTAATCTGGGAGAACCAGGTTTGATTCCCCACTCCTCCACATGCAGCTGCTGGTGTGACCTTGGGCCAGTCGCAAGTTCTCTCAGAGCTGTTCTCTCATGAGCAGTTCTCCAAAGACCTCTCTCAGCCCCACCTACCTCACAGGGTGTCTTGTTGGCGGAGGGGAAGGGGAAGGGATGGGTGGTGCACATGTCTGGGGTATCTCAAGTCTACTTGAAACCTGGTGGTTTCAAGGTAGCAGGAAGAGAATGAGGGCGTGTTCTTTATGCTTATTTTTATTGCACAAAGTATTGGATGGGGAAGGGAAGGGAAGGGAGGAAGAGCAGGTCAGTTTCACTCACCTGTGGAGTCGAGCCTGAGGGGTGGGTGTTGCCTTCTGACACACCTCTGGTATGTTAGGGAGTATGGCATATGCAAATGAGTTATGCAAATGAGTTATGCTAATGAGCTCCTGCACCTCTTTTTCTACGAAATGACCCCTGCTTTTAAGCACCCAAAAACCTGAATATGCCAGTGGGATTCTTGAAAGCTCTTCTGCCTTCAAATGGCATGCTGCATTGCAAACTGCTTTCTGAAAAGTCCTTCAGTTTTCAACTGCCATGAAACACAAAGGGGAGGGGGGAGGTTTGGTACTTATAAATTCTAGAAAATACCTTTTGAAGGTATTTTGAAAAAGAATGGTGACTTTTAGATCAGCAATAGAATATCCAGGAAGGCTTAAATGCTTTTACACTGGTGTCTCTGAATATTGCAAATCTTTATTATCCGATCAGTGTTCATTTCACATAATTACACGTCTGTACTTCCAGTATTTTATGGCTTTTGACCCTGTTATTTTGTCATATCTTCTACATAAAAGAGATCCTAGTGAAAGCCATGGCACTGCCTCTAAAGAAATAAGTTCTAGACCACAAAAATAAGTTCTAGACCACAAAAATCTTGGCATAAAATTTTAATTTGAATGGATTCCTGCTTATTTTTGCAGCAACATACTATTATGGCAACTCCTCTTTTCTTCCTAATATCTCTTTTGCCCAGCACCCCACCTCCCCCAAGCTTTTAAACTGGGCAAGTGTACAGTAAATGAACACAACATAAAGAAGGCATAGTTAGAGCCTCCAGGAATATGTAACAGTAAGCAGACTCAGACAGTGACCTTATTTGAGGCGTTACAAATATGTCCCTATTTGCTTCTGTGAAACATCTGGGAGAAGGTATATTTACTACACCCATAGGGTGCGTTCAGACACACCATTTAATCAGGTTTAAATGGCCCCGCTCTGTTGCGATTCTTTTTACTCCGGACAATCGCGATCACATGGGAGCGTGTGGCGGTTTTTCTACTTTTTCTAAGTTTGCGCATGTGCATAACTGCTCATCCATAGAACTGAAAAACTTTATTCTTGTGCATGTGCAGAACCATTTGACAGTCCCGCAGAGCACTGTGATTTCACCGCTGTGACAAAAGACTTCCCTTTAAACTTTTCGCCTGAAACTGGCCTCTTTGGGATCCCGAACTCAAAACTAGTGCCCATTTAAATGTTGGTTTTCTAAACGTGGGAGTGGAGCTCCGCTTATGTACATACTGCCGACACACCAAAAAAATGGCAGGCAAAAAGCAGAAGGGGGTTAAAACTATCGGAAGTGGCTTGACACCGGAGGAGCAATCACACAGGGGAAACTGCGACTTTAACCGGGATAGCTGAGAAAACACCACTTGGGACCCGGTAACAAAATACTCCAGCTTAAGTGGGGTTTTGCGCAGGAAACCAATGGATCAGGACGGGAGGCAGATGTTGCCGAGTGAACGTGCACATAAAATCCGTTGTTGATCAGTCACGAAACCTGATTAAATGGTGCGTCTGAACGCACCCTATGAAGCAGTATACTACCTTATCATTGTAGACTGCAGAATATTTGTTTTGAAAATAAAAAAAAAGCAATAAGTCACTAAGCCTGTTGGGAAAGAAGGAAACAGCTGGGGATTGTGAAACTGTTTCAGAACAACATGAAGAAAGAAGATATGGAGAAAAAAGTTCGAAGTTATTTTGCAATGATTCGGACTTACAAGCATACATACTCTGAATAGTAGAGTCCAATATAATTAAAAGATATCCCCTTACCTATTTTAATGTCAGAGGACTTACTTTCTTGGTTTGTGTCACACTGTATTCACACCATCGATCCCAGACAGCAAGAGCTACTACAGGACTTAGAATAACAGAGCTACAGAACTGTTGGACAATTGTTGGCCCCCAAGACTATACCAACAATGAAGATGAGAATCGGCGACCTATATCTGAAGGTGAGATCTGATACACAGGATTAAAAACCGTTTTAATGTAATTATGTAAGTCACCAAAAAGGAAAGGCTATAAAGAAACATTCATGTCCAGGATATGGTAATGTTTCTAGCAGCCTGGAAAAACTTTCAGAGCTGCCCGTAGAAACAAGACGAACAAAAAAAGAACACCTGTGTCATATAAAACCTTAGATGGAAAGTATTGGAGTCGGGAGGCGAGTGGTAGTGATTTCATAGTACAGCTCTTTATTGTGGGTCAGATGGAACATGGGAAACCCCGGGCTCAGAGCCGTCTTTTATGCCGGCCGGAGACAATGCCCCGACCTCGCCCACAGGTCCTGATAGGACCTTAAGTCCGTGGTTGTAGTTCATAGGTCCCCCAGCGGGAGACCTAGGCTCGTAATTGGTGGTCACTCAGGATCCAACTGGCTATTGTTCTACCTGGCTGAAGCTCAGGTAGATTCTGACCATGTGCGCTGACCACGTGGCGGTCGCCATTATGGGAGACCATGCGATCGTGGTCTTAGCACACAACATTAGACTTCCAATATTCAGTTGAAAATTGCAATGAGATATTATTGTCTAGTGGTACAGAGTGGCAATTCTCTACCAGAGAGAACACCAGTTAAGTTTTAAAGTCACCAACAGGAACAATCACCACATTAAGACTGTACCTCCTTGGTGCCACTCAACCGATCAGGGCTTCTAGGGCTCTGCTGCTGGATTCCAGCAACCAGCCAGTGTGTTTTCTGTCTAGTGTTCAGGAAGGTGATAAGGAAGCTAGGTAACTGCAGGAAAAAGCAGCTGTATAAGATTTTACCCATTCAAGTCTGAAGCAGATTCCATCTCCTTTCCCTGAAAGAGAGAGTCCCTGGCTTCATTCTGAGAGGGCTTTGTTTTCATGTTAACCAGGCGAGCAGGAAAATGGCTTCTGAGAGTAATAGTACCTGTCCACACACACACAGACTTTCACAGCATTGCACTTCATAGGAAAAGCTTTCATGTGGTACATTAGTTAAATGTTTCTTCCCAAAGATTCTGTGCTACACAGCCCAGGCAGATAATGTTATTCTCAGAGACATCACATTGTGGGTAATCCATTTCAATGTAAAAAAAATCTCTTGTCCCATTTCACCCCCCATGAAGGCCCTGGATGAATGTGAACTGTTCTTCCAGACTGGTTCAGTTGACTGGTGATCATTTCCAAAAACTTGGTTTTGGAAATGTCATGACCCACAGGAAGAAATGAGCTGTGGGCTACACGTACACTCACAGCACAGAGGAAAGCCGCTTACTGAGCACCAAGTGCTACACATTTCAAGAAGAAATATTTATTTAGAAAGTTATACCCCACTTTTCTTTCCAATAGGGATCCAAAGCAGCTTACAAAATCTTTCTCCTCTCCTTTTTATCCTCACAACAACCCTGTGAGGGAGGTTAGGCTGAGAAGAAACGATTGGCCCAAGGTCTCCCAGTGAGCTTCCATGGCAGAGTGGGGATTCAAACCTGGGTCTCCCAGATCGTAGTTAGATACTCTAACCATTATATTATTACAAGAGGCAGGACCCACGATACTCGCCCGGCGGGGGGGGGAGAAGGAGCTCCACGTTGAGGAGGAAGCACCTGCAGGTGAGCCTTCTCCCCCCCCCCCCCATGGCACCAGCGAGGCCTGAGCGGCTCTCAGCCACCGGGCCACCGATTCCCCACCCCACCCCGCACTCCAGTGATATTCTGCATGAACAACACACACTCCCAAAAACTCCGCCAGCCAGCCAGGCAGTGCGAGAGAGAGAGCGAAAAGCGTGCCATCCCCTCGGCTCCTCCCGGTACTTCCTTGTCTGCGGCTCTCGCCCGCGGCCCACTGCACCTGTGGGGACAGTCGGGGGAGACCCTTCTTCCCAGCTGTCTGCAGCCGTCTCCAGCCCCTCGGCAGTGAAGAGAGCTTTCTGGAGAATGGGAAGGACCCACTCTGGCTCAGCCTGCCCCTCCACACCTCTCTGAGAGGAAGTTGCAGTGCCATGTGAAGGCTGCTGCTCCCAAGCCCCTCTCATCTTCCCTATCCCTGGGACATGAGGAGTCCCAGCAAAAGCAGACTCGCACGAGGAACTTGGGGGGGGGAGTCGGCACAGGCCAATCAAGGCTGCGGTGGGCAGTTCAGGTAAGGCGACTACTCAGTGAGGGGAGGGAGAGAGCGATAGGTGCATCTGTGCTGCCAGGCCAATTTCCCCTTCACCCCCCGGCATTGGCGGCGAGGCCTCAGCAACTCTCAGCTGCCGCAGAGTTCCAAGAGCGTTCTCTGTGCATGCGCAGGGAATGCTCTTTTACTTTAGGGGGGATTTAAATAGCCCCCTGAAAATTTTTTAGATTTTTCTGCACATCTGGAGAGTCCCCCAAGTGTGCAGGAAAATCTCTCTGCCCCCCAAGTGCCCCCAATGTGCAGATTTAGATATTTGCACAGAGGGGGCAACTTGGCTATTAGTGTATAGATAGAACTTACAAGAAGTGTAAAGAGATCATAATCAAATATGGGAAATCATTCTTCTTCAAGTGAGTCCATGACAGTGGGCCTTCACTCTTCTGCAGATGACATTATACATGATTAAATCATCGCACAAAGAGGAAAAGGAGGCAGATAGCACCCTGTTCACATGTGATCATTGGCATGTGAACACAGAGTCTGTGTATGTAGGAGGTGCATGCAGGTTCCATCTCCATTCCTGGGAGTGCTCAAGCCATGCCACACATTACATGGAATGCACATGCATCTTGCATGTTTGCATGCAAATCTGGAAACAGCCAATGTATGTTTACTTTTATAATAACTGGGGATCAGAACCTGGACAAAAGTGTGGTTTGAATTGCAAGTTCATTTCTGATGCAAAAAAACATAAGAAAAACTCAATTTATATATTAAAAAATCAAGTGTATACTATACATAGATTGTACACAATTTCACAGTTAACAGGTGCACATGACTTGAAAAAATAGCATTCCCAAACACAAGGACAGAGTCTACACATGCATACTTCATACAAATGCAGATTCCGTGCTCTGAAGAAAGGTTGTCAAGAAGCCTGGAGAAAAATGTCCTATCCCTTAAATAGAGGTTTGATTTGCTGAAATAGGCAGCTGAAGATTTTCATGGCTTAGAGCTCACATTAACCCTCTATCAAAGTGACAGGACAATTTCCCCCAGAAAGTTGGCAACCCTACATCACAAGCCTACAATTTCACATAGATGAAGGGTGAGAATGGCCTATGTGGCGGAACAGACTTACTTTGGCCTACAGGCCCTATTCCACCCTGCCCTCCAAGGTTTTCCCAACACCTGGAGAGGCATTTCTTTCTCTCCCGTAACCTGCCACCCCCACCTGACCTTTGTAGGAATTGCCTGGTGGGAGGGTCAGGACTCCCAGTTTCCTTTCCCAGTTCTGAGGCATTGCCTCTTTATCTCCCACTGCCCAGGACCTGGTCACCATAAGGACCATTTACTGCCTTGGGCACCCCTGGAGGACTAGCCATTTGCCAACTGACTGTGTTCCCCTGTGTTTTAAAATAATGAGTCCAAGATGGTGGAAGTCTATGTGGTACAGAGAACCACTAACAGCATCAAAAGTTATAAAGTATTTATTAAAAAGAAAGTGTTCGCAAGAATACATTTAGCACAGCACCAGACTGAGCAAGGGAATCAAAAGAAATGGGTAAAACCAAATTCCTCTGTCTCTGTCTCTAGATGTTAAAATATAGGACAGGCTCCTTAAGCTTAGGAAGTTACATATCTCTACAGAGGTACCATTACCTTGCAGCTTCTTCCAGCTCTTTAAGCCACTGCATGGCTAATGGCTGCCTCCTCCAGACCTCAGCTAAGAATTCTGTCTGCTTTGATGGACTCAACAACAAAGAGAGCTTCCTCCTTGCTCCCCTGAGTTTTATCACCTCTCTTTTTCCCACCCACTGACCAGGTCAGGTCAAAGAAGTTTTCCCTGAATTCCCCAAAATTTCGTTCCTGAAGTCTTTAAGTCTAGTATTTAACACCCCCAAGTCTCTGTTCTCTGCTTAAAGCAAGGGGAGAGCTTAACCCTCCCACTGTCTAGACCAGGAGTGTCAAACATATGGCCCGCAGGCCAGTTCTGGCTCCTGAAAGCCTCAAATCCAGCCCAAGAGCAACTGACTCTGTGATGCTTCCTGCTTCTAACATCGCAGTTCTTTCCCCTCAGCCTCTCCTATTTCCTGCTTCAGAGGAGAGAGAGAAAGCCTTCCTTCGATTGGCTGAGGGCTCCTCCCCTCCTCCTCTGGGGAGGAAGAGGGAGGGAAAGAACCGGGGGGGGGGGGGATGGTGTCTCATGGGACTTTTAAAAAGAGCAGCAACATTTTATTTCAGGTATAAGCTTTCATGTGCAAGCACACTTTTTCTTCTTCAGAGACACAGGGGGAGGGAAAGAGCCAGAAGGAGCATGCCAGAGAGAGAGAGAGAGAGAGAGAGAGAGAGAGACCTGCGTTTAAGACCAAAAATGTTTTATTCCAGGTATGAGAGAGTCTCTTGTGTTTAAGACCAAAAATGTTTTATTCCGGGTATGACAGAGAAAGAGAGAGAGAGAGAGAGAGAGTGTCCTGTGTTTAAGACCAAAAAACGTTTTATTCCAGGTATAAGCTTTTGTGGGCAAGCACGCTTCTTCAAAAGAGGGTGGGCAGAGGAGGGAAAGGCCCAGAGAGAGCATGCCAGAGAGAGGCAGGAGGGAGTGCCAAGGCACTTGGAGAGATCCCCCTTTCTATTTCTAACAGATTGGGGGGGGGGGGAACCTAACAGCACAGTTTGCATTCCTTATTAGTGAAAGGAAGCAAAAGTACAGCAGCACCTTAATGACTAACAACATTTAGGGAAGGGCTTGAGCTTTCATCAATCACTGCTCACTTCTTCAGATAAAGCTGGAATGTGAGTCCATCTGTCCTTATAACTTGGAGAGTAGAGTGATATCAGACTCCAAATGACAATAGAATAGCAGGTAATGAGAAAAGAAACCCATGTCTCAATTCAGTCCAGGAGTTTGCAGTGTCTTGAGCTTATCAGTTGCAATTCAGCAGTCTCTCTTTCTAATCTCCCTCTGAGATTCCTTTGTAAGAGAACTGCTACTCTTAGGTCAGCAACTGAATGCCCTGGAAGGTTAAAATGTTCCCCCACTGGTTGTTGAATGTTGTGGTTTCTAATAGTAGTAGATAGAGTCCAGTAGCACCTTTAAAGACTTACAAAATTGTGCTAAGGTTTGTGCTTCTGTGAGTCACTGCTCACTTCTTCAGACTTATTTCCATTTATTCTTTGAATCCTCCTGGACTGAATCCTCCTGCACCAAACTGAGACCTAGGTTTCCCATTACATTACCAGTGCTGATATCTCCATGCCTCTGCATATCACACTAATGCTGATATCGCCACCCATCTGCATATCACACCTAATCCAACCACGTGTGCTATTGCCATTTGGCATCTGAAATGATCTTTATAAACAAGGGTCCGTTGGGGGTGGAGCGAGGCGGAGCAAAGCTCCACCAGCTCAGGACTGGCCAGTAGGGCAGCCACGGGCTGAATCAGATTCTCTAATCTGATTCAGCTCCCCGCTGAATTGCCGCCGAAATTCAGCGGCAACTTTAAAAGCGACTGGAGGGGAGGGGGTTTGAGGGAGAGGCTCCAAACTTGCAGGGTAGCTGCTGGGGCCTCTTCTCGAAATACCCACCAAGTTTCAAGAAGATTGGACCAGGGGGTCCAATTCTATGGGCCCCCAAACAGGTTGCCCCCATTCCCTCCATTGTTCTCTATGGGAGGAAAAAAGTTAACATTTTTTCCCACCATAGAGAACAGTGGAGGGGATGGGACAACCTGTTTGGGGACCCATAGAATTGGACCCCCTGGTCCAATTTTCTTGACACTTGGGGGGTATTTCGAGAAGAGGCCCCAGCAGCTACCCTGCAGGTTTGGAGCCTCTCCCTCAAACCCCCTCTCCTCCAGCCCCTCATATAGCCTGCGAGTTTTTGCCATTGATTTCAATGGCCCATAGGGTATAATGGGGCTGAAACTGACATTCCCTTTCCGACACACTTCTGGTGATGTCAGGGGACGTGGCATATGCTAATGAGTTATGCTAATGAGTTATGCTAATGCGCTCCTGCACCTCTTTTTCTACAAAAGGACCCCTGTTTATAAAGTTTATATCCCTGGTACCTTGTGTTATGTTTCATGGCTCACATGGCCCAGACTGACACAGTGACATTTATGTCAGATCTGACCATGGTAACAAATGAGTTCGACACCTCTAGTCTAGACTTAGTAGCATTTGTATGAAGGTGGGCTGAGGCAAGTCTGGAAAGCAACTGAACTGACTTTCCCCCTTTCTGTCTGTTCTCTGCCGGGGGGGGGGGGGGGGCTTTTAAGACTCAGAGTGAAGGTTTTGCTCATTTCAAACCTCCAAGGAGGGGGGGGGGAAGGCCTTTCTTCACACCCTGCCTCAGGGCCTGTTTGCTGTCTCTGCACATTGATTTGAACCCTACATATTTTATCCTATTCTTCCTGCAAGGCTCTTAGGCTCCCCCGTCCATTTTACCCTCACAACACCCATGTGGGCTAAGAGAACATAGCTACTCAACGAAAGGGCTACCAACCTCCAAATCTCCAGGAATTTCCCAACTCAGAGTTGGCAACCCTACTTCAAGGAGCTTTGGGGCAATATCGGGAGCTTAAACTCTTCTCTCCCCATTTCTAGTCTGGCACTGTAACTACAAACTAATAAGGAGAGCCAAGCGCCACTTTCAGGGGTGATTGTTTCGCCAAACTTCCACCCTTCCGAAGCGGGACGCTGGCGGAAGCAAGCTGACCCTGAATCGAACTTTGCGGGACTGAAAAGCGCCGCTGGACTCCGCCTGCGTTTCTTCCGCACGCAACGCCAATTACGCCGCCGAAACAGCCGAGCCGTGGCGTCGGGGGGTCACCTTACGGACCAACAGACCGCGGCGCAAACTTCTGTCGTTTGCAGGCAGCCGCCCACCGCGTGGAATCCCTACACTGCTGGTGTAACCACGTCCCCAGCGGGCGGGCGGGCGGCACACTCTCACCAACACACTGAACGGCGAGGCCGGAAAACAGCAGCGTTTCTATGGAGAGCTCAAACGCGAGCAAGGGCAGCGCCGTTGCTGAGAGAGGCGCGGGGGAGCAAGACGCCTGAGCTTCTCCCGACTTGCGCCTTCTTTTGCGCGCCGCTCTCCAGCTCTGGACAATCCCCAACTTCTGCCGGGCTCGCCCCCCGGCCTCCCCCTTCCCGAACGCCGCCCTGGCGTCTCCTCGACCTACTTTTTTGGAGGGAAGAGGGACGTCTCTCCCCCACCCCCACCCCCACGCCTGCCGCTGTCTCTTAGCAACCGGCTCCCGGGCACCTCGCGCTGTCGGGCCCGCATGATTCACACGGCGAGGGACGCCAAACTCACCGGCCGCGAAGGGCGCCTCGGGACGGGCTGGGGCTGAGCGAACGAGGCCGCGCATGGCGCTCCATAGCAGCAGGTGGCCCCACAGGCGGAGCGGGACCCCCCGCGCCCCTCCCATCTTCGCTCGCTCCGGCGCTGGGGTCCGGCGCGCGCGCTCTCTGGCGTGTGACCTCTTCTGCTCCGGAGGAAGGCGAAGAAGGAGGGGGATAAGCCGCCTGCTCCCCTTCGGAAACCCGCCTTTCAGTCCGGAAGGCGCCGAGAGCCGCGTTATGAAAGTGAAACGCTGCGGGAATAAGGCGCTGGACTCTCCTCTTTCCCCTACTTCCTTTGGAGGCGACGAGCTCCGCCATAAACCGTGTTGTGTCAATAGAGGAGTTTCCCCTTGGCTAGCAGCTGCCCGGGGGGGGGGGGGGGGGGGGGGGGAGGGGTTGTTTCCATTCCGTAGTTGCCGCTCAGGTTGCAGCAGCTTAGAAAGAAGACGCGGAAGTCTAGCCAGACGAGCGACTGAAACCGCGGAGACGCGCTTCAAAACGTACCCCTCCCTGCCGCCGCCCGGGAACAGGCTGATCCTGGGCCTTAACAGTACTGCGAACTGTTCCAGCTGGCTTGCAAGTGTTACAGGAACAGGGAGTACACCAGAAATGATTATGGCCGTAGGCAAAATGATAACCTTCGTGTTCTCTGTCCTCGCCGCCCTCCTGACTGATCTGGAGTACAATCCTTACTTTCAAAGGCAATATCTACCAAGGATTGTATGTGTTTGGTTTTCTGGGGGAGACTCCTATAGCTTTAGGTGCAAGGCCAACCGGGGGGGGGGGGGGGGGCGGTTAGCAAGTGAATCTTTCCTGTGCCTTGAAAAGTTTTGCCTGCTGAATCTTTGCTGATCCTTAAAGCTGGTAACGGTAGGGGAAAACCAGTTGCCAGCTGCTCTCTAACACCCATTTTGTCAGCGGAGCCTGAGCTTGTCAAAAGGTCCTTTATACATGTCCCTTTCTGTCAGCTACCTTTTTACCTCACCCTTCCTCTAAGTCGCTTAGGCAGTCTCAAGAACTCTTCCGCTTTATCCTCACAACAACCCTGTGAAGTAGGTTAAGTTAAGACATAGTCACAGGGAAGATCTGACAAACTTCATGGTTGAGTCGAAATTTTGAATCTGGGCTCCTCCTATATGGGATTGCCAACCCCCAAGTGGGGCCTGAAGATCTTCTTGAATTGCAGCTGGTCACCAGAAAACAGAGGTCATTTTCCCAGGAGAAAATGGCTGCTTTGGAGTGTGGACTCTATGGCATTTACCCTGTTTTCCCAGGCAGCCCCCACCCAAAATCCCTGGGAATTTCCCAACCCAGAGTTGGCAACCTTACAGGCCAGCGCTAAAACCCTAACTGCTATACCATGCTGCCTGTCACTTGAGTATGTCCTTTAGCTACAGCCATTTTAGTTGTTCAGTTCAAATCCACTGAGGAAGCACACTGGCTCCTAATATTTGAGATCAAACTGAATGGTCATGTGGGAAATAAATGCGGTGTTCCCATTAATACCTCACATTTTCTCTCAATGTTCTTTGCTCCTGGACCTTATTGTTAGTTTACAATGACATTTCCCCCCTGTATATCTGGGGAGCCCCCCAGAGTTCCTAGAGACTCCTGGTTTGTCTTTGGGTGGCTTGTTTTTGCTGCTTTATTGGCATCAGGGCTAGCAGTGGAAGCATGGATGTTTCCTCACTCTTTCAAATGTTCTTGGCCCTTTTAGACTCAGAGAATCGGCTATGCTTCTCAACCAATTCATTCAGGTAAAAGGATGAGACCCTGTATGTGGGTGCAGCTCTAGAAGCTTCTAAATGACCTCCAAACACTTCCTCCCCCCGAACTTGAAAAGTTCAAAGTTAGCAGTAAACAGTATTCAGCTTTTCATCAATACAGTAGATACCTTGTTCAAGTTAATCCGTGTCTCAATATGTTTTGAAGTGTAGTTTGTTTTATTTTTTTCCCCAACAACATTTTTTATTTTATTGTAGTAACATACAAAGAACAAACGTAACACAACTACAGTCAAGCACAACAGCGTGCAGGTTGAGGTTCCCTCTACAGATAGACTACTATAAGTGGTTTACACAGCAGTATCAGAACAATGTGTATAAAAACTTACAAACACAACTTTAACAAGCCTTTCGCGGGTTGGTCAAGATATGCATCTCACCCATATATAAAGGTTTTAAACTTAGCATCCATAACATGTTCCCAGTTACACTTATCAACAGTCTTCGACACTGAGTTCCATTTATCGATGGGGTTTAACAGCTCCCTTTCATTTGTATTACTACTAGTGTATATAGATAGTTTTTCTAACAGGAAAAAATCCCTTACTTTATTTAGCCATTGAGCTACAGAGGGGGCTGATTTATTCTTCCAATTTTGAGCGATAACTACCTTGGCAGCTATTAGGAGTATGTTAATTAGGTCTAGTGAGCTTGGAGGCGGTGGGTCTGGAGGTCTGCAGTGGAGTAGGACTACAGCCGGGTTGAGTGGCACTGTGTGCCCGGTTAAGATTTCAATCTTGTTTAGAACTTGCTTCCGGAACTGTTCTATGTGGGAGCACTGCCACCAGTTGTGAAAGTAGGTGGCTCTTTTCCCGCAAAGCTTCCGGCATAAGGGAGATGCATCGGAGTGGAGGTGAGCTAGCTTAACAGGCATTAGATACCACCTCATTAATACTTTGTGAGCGGCTGATTGTACGTATTGTGAGTTGGAAGTTTTGGCTATTGTGGACCAAATAGTAAGCCATTGGTTGTCAGTTAGTGGATGTTTAAGGTCTTTGTGCCAAGCTTGCTGATAGGCTAGCAGCTTGCTGCTGTCTGGTTTTGTGAGGAGTTTGTAGATGGTAGAAATGAGGCCTCTTGTAGTCGTTCTTGAGTAGAGCGTTTGTTCACATCCTGTTAGGGGGCTTTTGATGTTGTGGATTTCCGGATTTGAAAATAGGTGCTGAAGCTGTAGGTATTCATACCAAAGAACTTGAATGTTGTATTTTTCTTCCAGGAGCGACTTGGTAAGCAGTTTGCGGCCTCGAACCACATCTGTTAGGTGCGTCAAACCTGCGGATTTCCATGGTGTAGTTTGTTTTATCCTTAGCATAGAGAAGAAACCACTCTGCAACATATACATATACATAGGCAGGGCCAGTGCCAGATTTTTTTGCACACTAGGCGAGGTTACCTTCAGCCCCCACCCCGCCCCGGTGTGCCCACCAATTTTCAAAGATAAATGCATTTTTAGGAAGAATGAAAAACACAACATTTGAAATTGCTGATTTCTTTTTAACTGTGAGAACAAGTAATACAGTCTCTCAAACAGAAAAAAAACACAAACCACAAAGCATTTTGAAAAATCCTGTCAATTGTGATGTTGAAATTTAAATCTCTTTAACGGTTTGCTTTCTGATGTCCATTCTGCTGCCGTTTCGTAGAAAAGTCTGTTGCCACACCCAGGAAGAAGAACCAAGTAATGGCAATGGCGATAAGCACTATTACCACCTAGCAGCCTTGTCGGTGCTAGAGGGACTCCCTGCCATTCTTTCCCATGTCCCACCTAGCAACCAAGGGTCTCTATGGGGACACAGCTGGCTGCCGAGTGGGGGTTACTGCAGTCCCTTGCTCTGCAGAACATCTGACCAACATAGAAAATTTGCAGACATGGAGAGTCTGGCTTCCACCTTCTTGATCCCTCCTCTGCATCACTGCCAAGAACCTGGGCAGGGGCGAGAAGGCACATCTTGAAAACAAGTCCCAGGGTAGGATGTAGAACAGGTAGCGGGGAACTGGAATCCTGCATCTTTATGCCTCACAGCACAGAGACCAGGGAGCACAACTACAGCAGGAAGGGAAAGCAGATGTTTTACCAAGTGCACAATAAGGACGACTGGATGCTACTTGAGCGCTGACTCCAATGGGTAATTAGGCATCCTTCCCACTTTCTTCATTCATCCCTGTTTTAATGTACTGTATTGACTGCTTCATAACTTGTTGGCGGTAGATAAAAAGTATCAATTCCAAACAAGCTCAGTATTAAACCTACTGATTGTGATGGTGGTGGAATTTTTCAGTCTTTCCTTAACTAGACAAGGCTCCGTTCCACTACTTTCAGAATTCATCTGAAAAGGGACTGAAATGAGGGGACTATGTTTATTATCCCTTGATTTTAAATGTGCCCCTCTTTATTCCTCTACCTGCAGTCACCAAGGTTTTTTTCCTTCTCATACTTGTGCACAGTTCCAAAACAAAAATTCTCTACCTTCCTTGCTAAGAGAATGTTACTTCTGTTTGAAACCACAGCCAAGATTCCCTTCTTCCCTATTATCATTTGCTGGCTGCTCCAAAATTAAGCCAGGGAGGGTGGAGAGAATCTGTTGGAGCAACTGCAGAACTCCTTTCTTTCGGCAGCGGGGAAAACATGAAACCAAAAGCCTGCTCAGAGACAGGGATGGGTTTCCTCAGGAAGGTACATCCTGTGTGAAGCTTTTTTTTTCTTTCTCTCTCTCTCCTCTTATCCCTTTAAGTTCTTTCTCTCTCGGGACTCTTAAGTCAGCAGGCTTCCCTGTGTGGAAGGGAGCCCTCAGATCCCACCCCGGGCTCCACCGGTGCCCCCAACTCAAGCCAGGCTTACCTCTCCCCCTCCCGCCACCATGCAACCTGCCTGGATTCCTCTGGTGGGAGCTCGGCCAGCCGTGGACTGCCGGGCTGGCTGCAGGTGCACTAGGCAGAGGAGCATGCCGAGAGCAGCTCAGGGACGAGGCCAGGATGCTTCCAGGTGCCTTGTGTCCCAGAGCGCCTTACATCCATTCATCCACTTGGGGGTTCTGTGCCCGGCAGCGAGAAGGAGGAGGGTGGGTATAGCGGTGGGCACAGCCGCAGCACCGGCGCTCAGGCTCCCTCCCTCCGGCAGCGGCAAGGGAACATGCTCCACACGTGTGTTTGCAGCTCCCAGAGTGCTCCTCTTGCCACTTCTTCTAAGGGTGAGTGGAGCAGAGCAGCCTGGGTAATTGTGCTGAGGGAAGAGTGTGCCGCAGCCCCACCCCCGAAACAAGCCAACTTACTCTAGCAGCGGCAGCCAGAAGATGCTGCACATGATGCAGCTCCCACCGCCCAGCTTGTCCTGGCTGGACTGAGATCCCCTGGACGCTGGAAACAGGGCTTCTGCCAGTGTGCAGGCCCCCGCCCGCCAACCAAATGTTTTTTAAAAAGGTTTTAAATACTTTAAAAAACAGAGCAAAGTTTGAATCCCGTGGCTCCTTTAAGACTTACTCTTGCTCCCAACTCCCCACCCCACCCCGATGGAGCATGCTGCACCTCTCCAGGAGCGTCCTCGAACTGTCTGCTGCTGCCGCCCAAAGCCGATGGGGAAACTTTCCCCGTCAGCTTGGGGCAGCGGCGAGCAGCTCAAGGATGCTCTGAGCACCCTTCTGTCCCTTCCCCAGGCAAAAGGCTCCCCCCCCCCCCCGGAGTGCCCACCTGCCTCCAACGGGGAAAGTTTCCCAGCCGGCTTTGGGCGGCAGTGGGAGCAACCTCCTGCCCCTTCCCCAGGCAACGCCTTGCCCCAGGAGTGGCTTGGCTGCTGCCACCCTGCAGACAGCCATACTTCTTTTCTAAACGAGGAGCATGGGGGGAAGTCCCCAAGAGCTGCAGAAGAGGGCTCCGCAAGTGGCATGCGCTGAGCCCCTGCCCCTCTTTCCACCCCCGGTGAGGAAGTTGCTGGCCTGGCAAGAGTGGGGAGGGGCGGGGGTGCTCAGCAACAGACTGGTGGCATCTCATGGATGGCGCCACCCATAGGCAGGTACCTCACCTCACCTATATGGACACACCGGCTGTGTGCATAGGTAAGGTAAAGGTTTCCCTTGCTCAAAAGCCCGTCAAATATGACTCTAGGGATGCGGTGCTCGTCTCCATTTCAAGAGCCAGCCGCTATTCAAAGACATTTCTGTGGTCATGTGGCCAGCATGACTAGACGCCAAGGCGCATGAACACTGTTGCCTTCCCACGGAAGCGGTACCTGTTTATCTGCTTGCAGTTTCTTGCTTTCGAACTGCTAGGTTGGCAGGAGCTGGGGCCAGAGATGGGAGCTCACTCCGTCATGCCGCACTCTTGAACTGCTGAACTACCCACCTTTTAGTCTGCAGTTCAGTGTCTTAACCACTTCGCCACTGCAGGCCCTATACATATGCAAACAAAGTCATAAATATGATGTGGTTTGCATATATGGGACAAATGATCTTGTCAGGTCTTGGAAGCTAAGCAAGGTTGGCCTTGGTTATTATTTGGATGGGAGACTACCAAGGAATTGCACACCTGGGACAAATATCAGTATAGCAGAATACAAGCATTTCGGAAGCGTAAAGGAAGCTCAAGGGTAAAAAGAGACTTTCCACGTGTTACAACCATTGATGATCTTGATTTTCCATTTATTTCTGTAGCTATCAGCTTTGGGGGCGGAGTAGGGCTCCTCTGTCTTTAACAGCTGCACAACAGACAGAAATATAGCGAGTAAAGCTTGTCCTGTCACTTCCTCACCAATGTCCAGTAAAAGTTCCATCAGCTAATATTTTACATCTAGATTCTGCTTTTAAAGATGTAGCAACCCTTACAGAAAGAAAGTTGACAGCTAAACTGAAGTGCTGGGAATAGTTCTGATGCAATGTAAAAAAAAAAAATTAAAGTTACTCAGATTAGTAGTATTGCTTAATTCTTATAAGTCATAAATTTCTTTAAGCAATATGTAACTTTCTATGCAACAGATGTAGCATTCCTTGTCTGTTTATAACTGTTTATACATCTTCAAAAGTAAACCAGCTGGCTCAAGTTTTCTTTATCATAAAACATTCTGAAAGACATCACAAGTAGCAATATCCCTTGTCTTTTGATGTTCAGGGTTATTGGTCAGTAGTTTTATTGGATTGTTGCTGTATGTGAAGTATGTAGGTAGAAGAAGAAAAAGGGAGTACAGTTTAAGTATGTTTGTAATGTGTATGAAAACTATCAAATAATAAAAGAGTATGCATTGTCAAATATTTATTTGTTGTTTAATCCCAGTATATATGTCACTGTCTATTCCAAACACTTCTTCTCCCTTTCCCACCTTGAAAACAATTGCCTTTTTCTTCCACTTGGTATCACCATAAATCAGTTGCCATGGAAATTAACGCCACTCGAATGATGGCTTTTCCATGGAGATAAAGGGGTTTTTTTTCAAAGAAAAGTTGTTCTCACATCTTTGAGAATGGGAGGTCTGGGAAAGGCAGTCATCCACGAACCAGACAGCAGTGATGTGTACTGTATTAATGGATTACAGACACAATGTGTATTACTATACCACAGCCATGGCAAGCCCTGTAGAGAAGTATTACAGGGTTACACAAATAGGCTACCGTCTTGCAAACATTCACACACATACATCACACTTCTACATTTGTACCAATGCAGCAGCTTCTGAAAGCAAGTGTTGGCAGGACTTTCTGCACCACCATTGTGCGTTGTTTCTGGGCACTTAAGTGCTGATCCCCAAGAATGCTCTTCCACTGCACCAACACTACTCCAGCTCCCAGGGCAGATCTTCCTTCAAATAAGGCACCGGTTGGGCTGAGTTAAGGGAGTAGCTTGAGAAGTAGTTAAGGGAGTAGCTTGTAACAGATCTCTTGAATGTAAAAAGAAGAAGAAGAAGAAGAGATTGGATTTATACCCCGCCCTCCACTCCCGAAGGGAGTCTCAGAGCGGCTTACAAACTCCTTTTCCCTTCCCCTCCCCACAACAGACACCCTGTGAGGTAGGTGGGGCTGAGAGAACTCTTTCCCAAGCTGTCCTTGAGGGAACAGCTGGTACAGAGCTATGGCTTGCCCAAGATCATCCAGCCAGGTACAAGTGGAGGAGTGGGGAATCAAACCCGGTTCTCCCAGATTAGAGTCCGTGCATTTAACCACTACACCAAACTGGCTCTCTGTAGCCTCCCTATAGCACTTCAGAATGATGAAAGTGCCTTATCTCAGAAGCCTTTACAACTTTGTAAGTTAAGGTCGGTATTATTATCCCCATGTTGGGGATGGGGAAGGAAGGAGATGAAGCTGGCCAATAGAGAACAGCCTAAGGCCACCAGTTGAGTTCATAGCTGAGGTGAAATTTGAAGCAGAACCCTCCTGGCTGAGATAAGTTAAGTGGAAGAAATCTGAAGAGAAGAAGAAGAAGAAGAGATTAGATTTATACCCCGCCCTTCACTCACTTGGAGTCTCAGAGCGGCTTACAAACTCCTTTCCCTTCCTCTCCTCACAACAGGCACCCTGTGAGGTAGGTGGGGCTGAGAGAGCTTTTTCCCAAGCTGTCCTTGAGAGAACAGCTGGTCCAGAGCTATGGCTTGCCCAAGGTCATCCAGCCAGGTGCAAGTGGAGGAGTGGGGAATCAAACCCGGTTCTCCCAGATTAGAGTCCGCGCACTTAACCACTGCACCAAACTGGCTCACCAATCTGCATAATACAGTTAACTGTGTGTGACACATGATAGACCCACCATCTTATTACTCTTGTGAGATTAAACCTGTTTAATTGGTGTAGTGGAAAGTGCCATCAAGTCACAGCCAACTTACAGTGGAGCCCATAGGGTTTTCAAGGCACATTCAGAGGTGGTTTGCCATTGCCTTCCTGTGTACAGCCACCCTGAACTTCCTTTAATTGGTAGACTAACCAAATAAAGTGCATTAAAATTAGAAGTGTAGCAAACTGGGGGATTTATTACAATTCTGCAGGGCCTGTAAGACAAAGCTCTTCCACCAAGTGTTTGATTGAGATGCCGCACCTAATTGTCTAACATTGACCAAGGAACCTGTGTCCTACAATCCATTCTTGGCTGTTGCTTGCTCTTTAACATCTGCACCCACGTTAATGAACTATATGTTTGGGAGCCGGATGCCAGCCTCATATTTACTGCTGACTAGATTCCCCATTGTGAACAATCATTAAGGACAGTTATTCCGCCATCATATAAATGTAGCACCTTATGAATTGTTTTATGATTTTTTTGTTTTAATGTTTTTATGATACCAGCAGGCCTGTGAGTTGCCCTGAGCCTGCTTCCGGGGGGGGGGGGGGGGGATAAAATAAATAAATAAATAAACTTCCCTGAATTCAAAAATTGGCAAAGGACTCTTATTTATCTTGAAATCTATTCTGAACTTAACATCCTTGTAAGGGAGCCGTGTACCACCTCTCCTCTCCCTTCCTCTGCCCCTTTTCCTTCTACGCACCCTCCTCAGCCACACGATATAGCACCAGCAGCTGCTGCTGCAGTGCTAAGTTGGTTGTGGCAGCCAGCCAGCATGGAAGATGGTCAACCTCCCAATATATGCAGTGGCCCCTTTGACTTCCTTTATGCATGAGTTTGCGTGAAAGCAGCAGAAGGGGTCCCTGCATATGTTGAGATCCACATGCATCTTCCATATCAACAGCTAGACATCTTTCCTTGTATTGAGATGGAAGGCTCTATGGAGATATAGGAAGTGCACATAAAGCTCCCTTTCCCATTAATGAACTTCTATGCCATGTATATGGGCATGATGTCCACCCCCAGAGCTTTACCACAGAGTTCTGTTCCACATAGGTGTCTATGTGGCTATGTAAGTGGAACATGACTCTGTGGTAATGCTCTGGGAGTGGGCATCATGCCCATTACCAGACAGGACTGGGCCCTTAATCGCTAGAAAACCTATGGCAAAAATTCATTGCTTTGTTAAAAAACAGACTTGCTGAAAATTTAAAATCTCAGATTGGTTTGTGGCCAGTAACCTCTGTAAATTATTACATGGGTCACCTGTGCTTTAACTGTAAATGCAGTACTGTGTAACTTATTTTGTTCAGATTTTGTAGGCCTTAGAATCTGACTTCATCAATGAAATAATTTAGCAAATATATTCTGTTAGTTCTCTGAATATTTCATAGCCATTTTATTCCAGCTTTCCAAAACAATCCCTTTGCACAGTTTAGAAAGAAGAAACAGGAAAGTCTGAGGAAAGTTTTCGGACAGCATTTTTGTTAATTTTAGGACTTCTAAATACGTCCAGTAGGTGACCCATGAAAAAACAGAGGCCGAATACCATAAGTTTACCATTCTACCATCAATGAAGATGCCACAATCCTACTTATTGTTAAAGAATGTGAAGACACAGAGCAGGATTACCTGTTCCTTCTAATGCTGCAGCCACACGGGCCTTAAATGCGGGAGGAAGGGCAATTTCCTCCCGCATTTAAAGGGGCTGACCAGACGGCCGGCCCCTATTTCCGTGCCGAAGCTGGCTCCAATGCGGGTTCCTCCCGCATTTTCCGACCCCCGGGAAAATCAAGTATTTTCCTGGGTGTTGCGGGAGGAAACCGCATTGGAGGTATCTGGACAGCCCTCTCTCGCAAGCATTGCAAGAGCAGGGCTGTCCAGATAGCCCTGCCGGCTATTCCCCCCCCCCCCTTTTACACTTGGGCGCATGGCTATCCATGCACCCAAGTGTAAAAGGGGGGGGGAACCCGACTTACCAAGGCGGATGGTGGGTTGGAGGCCGCCACCGCCACTTGCAGTTCTGCTGGGGCCGCCTCTGCCACCTCCGCCGCCTCCATCGCCTCCGTCGCCTCAGCTGCTGTCTCTTCAGCGGCGGCGGCAGCCGCTACCGCCGCCACCCTTTCCACCGCCGCGGCCGAGGCTTTCTCAGCTGCCCCCGCTTCCACCGCTATTCCCGCCGCGGCCGCTATTCCTGCCGCGGCCGCCGATCCCAATGCAGCAGGGGTTGGGATGTTTAGACATCCCAACCCGCTGTTGAAAAAAGTGGCCCCTTTAAATCCGGGAGCCCTCCCGGATTTAAAGGGGCCATGTGACCGCGGCCTATGACAGGAACTCACCGTTTCCTTTAACACTGAAAACTAACTGTGAGAAGGGGAGGAGAGGGTTGACTTCAGGTTGGGGCTCAGGGGGAAATAAGGCTCTATGCACACACACACGAACATAGTCATATAGCATGCAGCTTCCCCAGTAGAAGGTGCCCTCTGGGACCACTATTAGTAACTGTGGCTGGGATAGGGGAATTGTACTATACCTTTCTTTTCTGGAATTAACAGTTCAAGGTAGGGAGGGGTGTCCTTTCAGGGAAATATAGGGAAATGGGTGAATCCTTCCCCCAAAAGATCCCTTCCCAATCCAAATTCAGAGGACCTAGTTACTGCTTGTTAATTTAAAGAAAACATTGGGAGAAGTATTCATGAATCTTCCGTATAACATGTTGTTGGACACACAGGCTGAGGACAGACTGGCAATCTGCCTCGGGATAGGTCCGCATGGGAAGCGGGGGAAGGGAGCCTGTTCAGACATGCACAGCTGTCCCTCGGCTCCCTTCCGCACTTACCCGCTTTGAAGCCGGTTTTCTTGCGCTTTAGAAGGACACCGGGAGAAACCGGTGTCCGGAGGCCGTCTTGCGCTTGCCTCCCGCTTCCAGGCAGTGTGAACCGGAAGAAGGTGGGAGGCAAGCGGAGGTGGCAGTGCGAACGCGGCATTTTGCCAAAACAGCCCTATCACGAGCTGCAGAGGCCGGCCCACTTGGGGCCACTCCGCAGCAGTCTGAACACTCTGTAACGGCATCCTTGCTCAATTCCCTGGCCAATGTGGACAGCCATCCCTGGGGGATTTTCCCTCCGCAGCTTTTGCCTCCAGATTCATCCCACTCCAGATTTCCCGTCTGTCCTCAGCCACAGATTTCACAGTCAAATTTATTTTTGCAGAGTCAGTGACCACAGTTGGATTTTTCTCTTCCTGAGATCACAGAGAGGGCTATAGGTTCCCCTAGTCCAGGGGTGGGCAAACTTGCTCAGCGTAAGAGCCACCTAGAACAGGGGTGGCCAAACTTGCTTAACGTAAGAGCCACATAGAATAAACATCAGATGTTTGAGAACCACAAGACATGAACAAATATTACCTGCTTTTATTGGAAAATAAGCAAATTTGCTTTTTATTAACATTAAATGAGACTGCCAAAAATAATAATAAAAGGGGTAAAAGCAGATACTGATAATGATATTAATTTGTCCAATGATATTTGTTTGCTAATGATATTTAGCTTCCCCAGCCGCCCTGCCGGGAGCCACATAATATATGTGAAAGAGCCGCATATGGCTTCCGAGCCACAGTTTGCCCACCCCTGCCCTAGTCTATACAACTCAGGTTACACTATCTCAATATGGTTGTGCAGCCACAAACAAAATCAGACAGAAGAATTTGGCAACATAGGGTATTGCTAATTGATTTTAGAACTGAATTTCTTTTTTCCTTATATTTTGGATTGTATTATCGTTGTGTTTCCAAAGATGAGATTTAAGTCATCTTTATTGTTTTATAGTTATGAATATAAGCAAGTTCCAACATTTAATTTTAATATGAATCCCATAAAAAGAATTTGTCATAATTAATCTGTTGTGTGTTATCTATTTGTGGAGTCATTTGACGAATATTCAGTACCTGAGAGCCCAATTAAAAATAATGATGTCACCTAAGATATATGAGAATAAAACAACAAACTGGAAAATTGGTTTATTTATATGTGGTTTGTTGATTTTGGCACCCACTAACAATCAATATATCTTTTAAAAATAGACACGTTTATTAGAGGGCAGAGTAAAAGAGGGGTTTTATCAGTGGTAGGATGACGTACCTTTGCAGACACATAGTGGGAGTCAAAATGGCCTCTTGTCTTCTCCAAAACTATTGTGAGTGAGGATTGTGCAGGTGCCCTCCCTGTATCATCAGGGAAGCTCCCCAGCAACAGTATTACATTTATACATTAGTCCTGGACCTGCCAGAAGAAGGAACTGACTGAAGCTTCCTTTCAGCCAAGACAAAAGGCCCTGCAGATCTCCTTATGATAGGGCTGGCTTAGTGTCTGTGTCCAGCCACTGAGGACATACTCTGCATCAGTCTATAATTAGTTGTTTCTCTGGAGCAGTCATACAGGAGGGCCCTGCAGAGGCTTTCATCCGGTCCCCAGCTCTTTTGGGGTCGGCACCAGACCATACATGTTTCTTCTGCCGGATGCTTCCTAGGAGCTACCAAGCATGAAGACTCTAGGGTGGTCACAGACATCAATGCTTCTGTTAACATAATTATTGCTGCCACCGCCAGTACAAAGAGTATAAGTATAGGGAGGGGTGAGGAGAAGGGCGGAGTGTGGAGAGAAGGAGATGAAGAAGGGACTGATGTGCATATATACGTGAGAATGTGTGCAGCATAGTGTATGAGAGGCAGGGAGAGTTTGTATGGATGTAACAAATGCAGAATAGTTGTAGAAGTTCATGTGGGAGAATACATATGCATGAAAGAGATGAATGTGTGCATGAATGTGTTGAGGGGAATAGAAAGGGAGAAGTGTTTAACATGTAATCAGTTCTTTACTGTGACTACTTATTGAAAATTGAGACAGTCCTATTTGAACAATTTGTATTGAACCATACATGCCATTCATTCAAACCCAGAATATTCGATTTTCACTGTTTTCAGTTTCATAAAATCTCAACCATTATTGATGGATATTTAAGCAGACATGGAAGTATTTCAGAGATTTATTGCAAAGTTTTACTTGTCACAATTTACATAAACACGGGTTTGCCAATCTGATGGCATAAAACTATCACGTTGTTTTCCTTCCATGTAAGCAATGTTCATTTCAGAGATAGTCAACTGCAGACAACTCTTTATTTCTTCCAGAAAAATTAAAAACCCGGATAGGGTATTGTCAGCTTCTATGCCTTTTCATAGTGGCGAACAGCAACAATATCGCCAAAGGTGAGGGTCTGCAGGTTCAAGAAGAAATCAAATAATTAGGATAAGTATGAGCCACTGGACATGACACAAAGTTCTAAATAGATTCTACAGTGCTTCAATAAGACACTGCTGTGGAATTTAGCTTCTGCTGCACAATCTGGCATGGGCTACAGAATTTATGAGGTATCATGTCAGTAGCTGAAGTCTGTCAACACAGCAACTGCTATTCACAGAGACTGCCCACTATCTACCATTTTCAGCATTCACTGTACACAAAGCTGAATTTTTCATATCCAGGAATGACAAGCCCTGAAGCAAGAATAAAGGTGAAGACAGAACAATTCAATTGTCATGATATCAGTTCTTCAGTTCTGTGTGATCCTGGCTTTGCACTTTGCCTCACTATGGCGGAGGACAGACTGGAAGAATGAAGCGCAAGGGAAGCGGGGCAAAAAGACCCAGGCCAAATTGTTGCGGGGCTTTCCAGTCACACTGCATGGACTGATGTGGGACCATATCGGGGTGGAGGCGAAATAGAGGGTTTGCACTGCAGGGCAGCCCCTGGCGGTGGCACCCCAGTTGCACACGGCTTTGGTCTATTTCGCCAAACTGCGTGTAGGCGCATGGGCGCAGCAGCAATTGGGGCAGGATCCCATGGCTGGGAGCTTTAACTCCGCAAGCCAGAAGCATTCCTGCGGGTGGTTGTGCACTCAAGTGCAGAGCACGCATGGGCGGTTATGCCAGATCAGCGGGTTCACATTACTGGCGCTGCTTGATTGCAGCTTATTTGCATCCACACTTCCAGGAAGCGGGATCAATGCGCACCCAAATGGCTTGCCACAGCTTTCACCTGGTACTTTTTAAAAGCGGGATCAAAACGCTTCAGGACGGGGTGAGTATGGCACGGCAACACCAGACAGCTGTGGCTATGTGAACTAGCCCACTTAATCCGCTTGAGAAACGTGGGCCAAACTGCCAATCTGAACTCGGCCTGTATAACAACAAACTGAGAACTAGCCCAGCCATCAGTCTTGTGATTTGTAAATATTTCAAAGAGGTGCATATAGAATGATGTATACATAAACCTACTTTCATTGTATGAAATGCAAGGGTTTTTTGTTTTTGTTTTTTTAAATGCTCTGGTGATTGGGGGAATCTACTGTGGATGTCACAAGTGTTTGCCAAGAGACACACTCTACAACCAGCTTTTCCTCAGTTTAAACTGAACCATGTCACAGTATTTCCCAGAGTGTGCCTGGGGGCAGAAATGATTAAATTCATACTGGATGTATTGAAGGTGTTTTTAACATCGATCTTCACCCTAATATAAATAAAATAAATTTGCATAACTTCCTAATTTGTGTAATACACTCATTAACGAACAATGATTCTTTATAGCTTTCTGGTTGTGTTATTTGAAATGTTAGTTCATTATGGATTGGGCACAAAAATTCATTGCAAATATATTCTCATTTACTACAACTGTAGATTACCCACAGGCATCATAATATTCAGTGTTGGCTGTAACCCATTAACACAATAAGAATCATATGGAGTTTTGCATATTTTAAGGACAATAGGAAATTGACCTGACCATGTTCTATAATGATTGAAAACCATGTGGATAGGAAAAGCTACCACCTTTAGGCCGTTTTTAGTAGTACATAATATGGCTTGGATCCAGAGATTTCTGCAGGTGAAAGGATTTCCATCTGCGGAACAGAATTTCCCCACTTCCCTTCTCCTGCTGCAGTTCAAAATGCCTTCTCAAATGTTACCACTGCGGGAAATGGGATCCCTAGAAACAACTCAAGGTGGTGGGGGAGTGAGTTGGTGGAAATTGCCTTTTTGTGTTTGTGGAAACCTCTCTGTTGGAACTAGGCCAGGGGTGGGCAAACTTGCTCAGCGTAAGAGCCACCTAGAACCAGGGGTGTAGAGTTGTGTAAATTCCAGGGGGGGCTCTTCAGCGCGTGCACAAAGCACGTGCGCTCGCTGGAGAGATGTCCCCCCCGCCGGGAAACCTCCACGCCTCCCCGACCCTTCCGAGGCCCGCCAGCCACTGCTGCCGGGGCCTCTCTCTCCTCCCCCCATTCCTTCCCTCTCCCTTCGCTGGGAAAAGAGGGAGGGAGAGGGAAGGATAGAAGAGTGGCCAGGCGGGGGTGGGAAGAGGCACCAGCAGCAGCAGCTGCCGGCCTCAGAAGGGCCCCGGGAGGCGCGGTGGCAGGCGCTACGTTTTCCCAGGGGAGGGGAATTTTGGGGGAGGCTCAAGCCCCCCCATAGTCTACGCCTATGCCTAGAATAGGGGTGGCCAAACTTGCTTAACGTAAGAGCCGCACAGAATAAACATCAGATGTTTGAGAGCCACAAGACATGAACAAATATTACCTGCTTTTATTGGAAAATAAGCAAATTTGCTTTTTATTAACATTAAATGAGACTGCCAAAAATAATAACAGAAGGGGTAAAAGCAGATATTGATAACGATATTAATTTGTCCAATGATATTTGTTTGCTAATGATATTTAGCTTCCCCAGCCACCCTGCCGGGAGCCACATAATATATGTGAAAGAGCCGCATGTGGCTCCCAAGCCACAGTTTGCCCACCCCTGAACTAGGCCAATCAGCCTGTATTAAAATAAAACACTGAAATATGTGGAAGCTAAGAATGAAAATTTGGTTTATATTACATTGCATGGTTATTCCATCAGCATAGGGCATGATGAACCAATTGTCAAGGTCTAGTGAAAGACACAGAATTCCTTGAACCAAATGAGGTTTAGACTTTGAAAGAAAATGAGAGACAAAATGTAAGCTTCAAGGGAAACCCAAGAGCAGGAGGGGCAAATGAGATAAGAGAAAGAGGCTGAGGACAGACTGGCATTTCGCCCCAGGACAGCTACGGGGGCAGAAGCTGCGTGGGGAAACGGGTGCGGGGCGTCCCATTCGCACTGGTTACAGTGCTGCGGGACCCTACCGGAGAGGAGGTGGAGCAGCGCGTCCAGACTTCCGCCGCCGCTTCCTGTGCGCCGTGGGAGCCATCCAGACCGGCAGGAAGCAGCAGCAACGTGCGCCCAGACAGCTGGAGACCAGTTCCAAGAGGTCTCCGGCTGCAGCGCGTGGAGAGCGGCCCACATGTGGGTAAGTGTGGGCCGCCGACGGGGGACAGCTGCAGCAATCTGGCCGCCCTCTCTGCCTCCGCTTTAGAAGCGGAGGCAGAGCGGGCCAGATTGCCAGTCTGTCCTCGGCCAGACACTTTATAGATTTTTCAGGGATATGATATGAAATCTCATTCGTTCGTTCATTCATCTGAAGAAGAAAGGATGACATTGCTGCAAGAGGACCAAGTTAAGATGAACATGTGGTTGCTTTAGAGCATTCCCAAGTAAGGTGAGCCTGGGAATCGGAGATTGTGCTTTTCCTGTTTTTCAAATTTTCATGGTTGCTAATCTTAACAGTGGACTGATGCTGTGAAACAGACTCTTTAGACACTTGTCTTTCTTAGTACAGGGAAGAAAATTCTCAAAATATTTGCAACAAGCCCCATATATACATTCTGTTACCCAGCATGTGTGCATACGACCTCAAAAAAAACAAAAAACACAAGAGCTTTCTGCACATACCATGACCATTTTGCCGTCTTTAATTTCTCTAACAAACTTTGTTTCTTTTCCATCCCATTTCTGTACATGAACTAGTTTATCTCCATCCAGGGTCACAACAGACTGTGGGCAGAAAAGCAACAAGTGAACACAAAGACAAGTTTCATTTGAAATCGTAGGAAGGATCAGGAAGATTTCACAAATACCTCGAAGAAGAAGAAGAAGAAGAAGAAGAAGAGATTGGATTTATACCCCGCCTTCCACTCCCCAAGGGAGTCTCAGAGTGGCTTACAAACTCCTTTCCCTTCCCCTCCCCACAACAGACACCCTGTGAGGTAGGTGGGGCTGAGAGAGCTCTTTCCCAAGCTGTCCTTGAGGGAACAGCTGGTACAGAGCTATGGCTTGCCCAAGGTCATCCAGCCAGGTGCAAGTGGAGGAGTGGGGAATCAAACCCGGTTCTCCCAGATTAGATTCCGCGCACTTAACCACTACACCAAACTGGCTCTCTTGAGCCATGAACTAGCACCATCCAGCCAAATTTAGGCACTTTCAAAATGCCTTTGATTTCAGTTGGAGAAGTAACAATATATCCTTGAGCTGTTATAATCACACTTGTACGGATATGGAGTGAGTCTGAGCCATTTTTAATTTCAGACCCGTGAACTAGCTGATGAATTTCAGACTGCTTACTTGTAAAATATATACATAATTATTTGATTCTTGTATGGGGAGCTGAATAGAATGAAGTATGTTTTGAACTGTTCGTATTATTAATCTCATTGTCATGCTTGACCTGCCATAGGGTGTTTCAATTTCAGCATCCTGCCATAAACACACTTGTTAATGGATTCTGTGTTCAGCAATAAACTTTCATGCTAGAATTTGGTTAGCTACTTAAGAAAGAGGGAGAGGTTCCCTAGGGTATTATGAACCATCTGATAAGGTCTAGTGAAAGACACAGAATTCCTTGAGCCAAATGAGGTCTAGATTTTGAAAGAAAATGAGAGACAAAAATTAGGCTTTAAGGGAAACCTGGACCTGAGCCAAGAAATTTCTGGAAGGGATCTAGGACATACTACTGTGCAGGAGATTTTGGAACTATTATGGAAATATAGCAGACATAGAGGAGGACATGTTTCTTCCTGTTGTTGCTGTTTCCACCTCGAAGTCTTTGGCACACTAAAAGTGCAATCCTTAACAGAATTACACTCTTCTAAATCCATTGACTTCAAGGGTCTCAGAAGGCTGTAGCTCTGCTTACCCAGATGGCTCAGGCTAGCTGGAGCTCGGAAGCTAAGCAGGATCAGTGCTGGTTAGTACTTGGATGGGAGACCCACCAAGAAACTCCAGGGTCATTATGCAAAGCCAGATAATGGCAAACCACCTGTCAATCTCTTGCCTTGGGAACCCTACGGATGTCCCCATAAGTCGGCTGTGACTTGACGGCACTTTACACACACACACACAGCTCTGCTTATAATGGCACTGTAAAGGAGCAACCGTAAGGCAAGTCTACTCAGAAGTATGTCCCGCGTTAGTTAATAAGGCTTACTCCCAGAAAGAGTGCTCTGTAAGAGGGCAATTCTAAGCATTCCATGCAGAAGTAGGTCCCATATTAGTTAATGGGGTTTATGCCCAGGATTGCACGGTTATTCCTCGAGCACAGTGAATAATCCAAAACCAACCCTTTCTTCCTTTTGTTCTCCCCCTTTTCCCCTCTGTTTGGTTAAAGCCCTCGTCAGTGACAGCAGACAAATTTTTCTCTCACTCAACCACAAACCTGTTATCTTTTCAGTAAGACTGCTGCGGCACAGGCTGTTGCTCACTTACTTTGCAGTTCCTGTCATCTGCTGTAGTTTCATCAAATTCTTCACCGAGTTTGAAGCTGATCTCCGTGTTCTTGAATGTGCTCTGGGTCCTGATCACCACTTTGTTCTCCTCCTGACTGATGATCACCGTTGGTTTGGTAACATTCCCCACTTGGCGAGTAGCAAAGCCAACTCCTAATATATTTTTTTTTTTAAAGAACAAATAATTACTGCAAGTGGCTGATTTTATTAATTAAGTAATTTAGAATGCGTCTATGCTGCCTCTCCAGAGTCCTGCTTGAGGCAGAGAACCAATATGTATATCTATATAGATGTGTGGGTGTGTTTTGACTATGAAAGGGAAGGAAATGATGTGCCTGTGCCTATTCAAACACCGTGTTTCATTGCAGAAGAAAGATGTTACTTTATTTTATTTACACCCCACCTTTTTTATGGACATGCTTAAAGCAACTGAAACAATCAGCATTCAAAAGAAAAAAATGATCGCAGTAAAGGCGCTCACTTTCCTGGAAGAAAATCCAACTGAACCCAGTGGGACTTGCTTCCAGCTGAATAGATAAAAGAATCAAAGTGTACCCAATTTTGTTCTTTTGTTCAGTCATCCGCATATTAACTTAACTGTTAATGGAGATTCCCCTCCCCCCATACTCCTTTTCAATACTGCTTAAGTAACTCACCAAATTGCAAGTAACGAGGGTACGGAGGCACTGGAGACACATACCATCACTTTGCCTTCTGGAGAGACAGCTACCTTTTTGCTCACAGTTGACAGCTTTGTGTTATTCTGCCCACATTTGTACCTGCCTTTGTCGCTGTGCCGAATATAATTTCTTTTCCATAAATACAAGGGTACAACCATTCCCAGTCACTTACAGAATTGAGCAAAGTGCTATTATCCTCTTTCAGACACTTCCTAAACACACACAGGCAGCTCTTTCTATTTTTATTATATTGGAAAACAACGTGATTTTCAATTCAGCTGAACTCCAATGCTTGAATTTAAACTGATGGACGTTTCAGTCCATTAACTTTCAATGGAAAGTCTCAACAGTGCCTCTGAATAAATGAGGTTAGGATCATATAGCTGGGCTATGATTCCTGGACTTTTCTTGGAAGAAACACTAACTGAAATGCTGCAACCTGATCCTAAAAAACATTGACAGGTCAGTCCTAAATAGACTTACCCTGTTCTAGTGATCGAAACAGAACCCATGTAAGCATTGATTAAGACCTCAGCCTTAATTCTAAGTTACACTGTTTTCAATTAAACTTGCTTCCTAGTAAGCACGTTTAGGTTCACAACCCACATTTGCTTAACTGTAAATGCCTTTATTTTAACAGGGTTGTACGTCAGCTTACGCAGATCTAAATTACAAAATCTCCTTTGCGACCATATGCATTGCTTAACATATTAAAAAAAATTCTTTTTTTTCTCTCTGTTGCCAATCTGACATCAGTCAGATTAGTCAAACCAACAGATAAATCTCAAACTCTGTCCCCTATAACTGCTAAAGAAAAATCCGGATTCTGCATAGCGCCTTCTACCTACCCAGTGCCTTCATGTACTCATCAAAATTCTGGCTGTCGGTCAGCTTCCAGGTAGCACAGAATGCCTCAACCATCTTAGCTGCTGGACGAACTAGACAGATGGAATGAAGCTGGGGAGGGAGAAGTGTATCCTGCTCCTAATACTGGGTTAAAGTCCTGCAGCTTCTCACCAGCGAAACCTCTTCTTTAGTGAGAGAAGAGGCAGGCAGTCCAGAAAAAAAATTTAAATGGCAAACTCCACCCTAGCCTTCCCATTCCTCCTCCGAGGCAAAGGTTGGGGTGGGGGTGTGTGTGAAGATTTTCACTCTGTTTGATGATTGGATCAGGCCACTGGGTCAACAGAGTGGGTTGGAATAGCTACCCTGCCCAGCCTGGGAAATTAGGGGAGGGAGAGGGACAGGCTCTTCTGTGAGTGAGGGGAATGCAAAAATGTGTAAGGGTCTTTTAGGTTCTGTGAAAACTTGGCAAGGAACATTGCAGCCTCTAAAGGAGAGCTGAACAATGAGACATTCAGATTAGTTTCCGCTGAAACTCTGTGCTGCTGACAATTTCAGAAAGACACTGACAGTCTTATTATCTGTGTGGAAAAAAACCCCAAGTATTAACTCCTTATCTCTTAAACAAGAAAGGGATGAAAGAAAAATGTAACGTTCACAAATCTACAGAAAAGAGTGGGATAAATTAATAGGCAAGATTGCACACATTAAATCTAGTTTGGTGAGATGTTTACAGAGATTTAAAATGATTCCTCAGCATCTGCCTCTCTTCCACTTGCGATTTGCCAGGGACATTTTTGTCATCTGGACCCACGGGAAGAAAGTCTTTAAGAGATTCTACCAGGAGTTCAACAATCCCCACACCACCTTCAATCTGGACCCTGTCTGTGCAGCAGGCCTAATTTTGGGACCCCAGTGCATAAATGAACTCTTCCAGCTACCATCCAGATCAAACTACATGTTCCACTGTCCACAGCCAAGTCTAGAAATTAAACCGCATCCGCAGCAGTCCATCAGACAGAAACAAACAACTGAAGAATTTACACCAAGCATTTTGAAAATTACTGAAGAGAGACTGGTTGGCAAGACTATGCAGTTACCCAATAGTCACCTTGTACAGGGCAGACCCAACCAGGGAAATAATAGCATGCCACTGTCTGTCACATACAGCCCCTCACTAACCTCTCCATCGCATTATAAGCATTTTGCAGCCTCTTCTGGAAAATGGTTCTCTAGCTCTTTAGGGGTCTCTAGTCCTTGCTTGCAAACATCCACCCCAACCTGAATCAACTACTCACCAGCAATAAATCCCACTACCAACTCTGTCTCCTTCTCCACTCAACTGACACTATCACAAAACTCGACAGCATCAGCTATATCATCAGTGGCTCATTCCCCTTGACATTTTCTGTGATATATAGAGTTCTTCTAATGTGATCGATACAGCTTCATGCCCTTTTGACATTTTTGCTAGCCAAACCATACATTATAAAATGGTAACACTCAGAAATCCAGGGGGTGGGGGTGAGATTTCTCTTTAACAGCTCAGTTGGGTTCGTGGAAATCCTGATTAGGTGCCTGGAGAGGGAAATGGGATGAATGAGGGCCAATCTAAACTGAGACTCAGTCCAGACAAGACTGAGGTGATGTTGGTCATTGTCCAAGTAGTGCAGAGTCAGCCAAGGGCTTCTGTCCAAGGACTGCAGAGTCAGCCTGTCTTGGTGGGTGTTCACTCCCCCTGAAGAAGTAGGTTCATGGCTTGGAAGTGCAGCTGGATCTTGGCCTACAGCTGGAGGCTCAGGTCTCCCTTTGTGGCATGTCACATTGTTATCATCTTCAGCTGATACATCAGCTACAACCATTCCTCAAAAACAAATATATGGATGGGGGTTCTACATAAGAACATAAGAGAAGGCAGAGTTGGATCAGGCCAATACCCCATCCAGTCCAACACTGTCACACAGTGGCCAAAAATACCAGGTGCCATCAGGAGGTCCACCAGTGGGGCTAAGGACACTAGAAGCCCTCCCACTGTTGCACCCCAAGCACCAAGAATACAGAACATCACTTGCCCCATCACTTGCCAGACCGAGGGTTCCTACCTATACCTTGTGGCTAATAGCCACTGATGGACCTCTGCTTCATATGTTTATCCAGTTCCCTCTTGAAGCTGTCTATGCTTGTAGCCACCATGCTTGTAGCCTCTTGTGCAAGGGGAATTCCATGTGTTACTCATTCTTTGGGTGAAGAAGTATTTCCTCTTATCCATTCTAACCTGACTGCTCAGCAATTTCATTGAGTGCCCATGAGTTCTTATATTGTGAGAAAGGGAGAAAAATACTTCTTTCTCTACCTGCTCTATCCCATGCATAATCTTGCATACCTCTTTCATGTCACCCCTCAGTCATCATTTCTCCAAGCTAAAGAGCCCCAAGCACTTTAACCTTTCTTTATAGGGAAAGTGTTTCATCAAAAGTTCCATCACCCTGTCAACAAAAGTCTGTATGGTCAAAGCAATGGTATTCCCAGTAGTAATGTATGCCTGCAAGAGTTCGACTATAAGGAAGGCTGAATGCTGAAGAATAGATATTTTTGAATTATGGTGCTGGAGAAGGCTCTTGAGAGTCCCTTGGACGGCAAGGAGATCAAATCAGTCAATCCTAAAAGAAATCAACCCTGTCTGTTTCCTGGAACTACAGATACTGAAGCTGAAGCTCAAATACTTTGACCACCAAATGAGAAGGGAGCATTCACTAGAGAAGACCCCGTTGTTGGGAGAGATTGAAAGTAAAAGAAGAAGGGGATGAGATGGTTAGACAGTGTTATTGATGCAACAAACATGAAGTTGCGCGAACTCTGGAGCATGACAGAAGACAGGAGGGCCCGGCATGATGTGGTCCATGGGGTCGCGAAGAGTCGGACTCAACTGTGTGACTGAACAACAAGAAAAACTATGATAATGGCTAATTTGTTTTCAGTTCCCTTCCTAGTAATCCCCAGCATAGTGTTGGCCTTTTTCATTGCAGTTGCACACTGTCTCAACATTTTCAGTGAGCTATCTACTATGACTCCAAGATCTCTCTCTTGGTCAGTCTCCGCCAGTTTGGGCCCCATCAACATGTATTTATAGTTAAGATTTTTGGCCCCAATGTGCATCACTTTGCACTTGGCCACACTGAACCCCATTTGCCACGTTGACACCCACTCACCCATCCTCAACAAATCCCTCTGGAATGCCTCACAATCCTCCCTGGTTTTCACCACCCTGAACAATTTCATGTCATCTGCAAATTTAGCCACTTCACTGCTTACTCCCAACTCCAAATCATTAATGAACAAGTTAAAAAGCATCAGATTCAGTACTGATCCCTGTGGTACCCAACTGCTTACCATCCTCCACTGTGAAAATTGCCCATTTATACTTGTTCTCTCTTTCTGTTTCCTATTAATTAGCCAGTTTTTGATCCACAAAAGGACTTGTCCTTTTATCTCATGACTATTGAGTTGACTTAGGAGCCTTTGGTGAGGGACTTTATCAAAAGCTTTCTGGAAGTCAAATTAACAACATCTATTGGATCCCCCTTGTCCAAAACTACAGAGAACAATTTACCAGAATGGCCAGATTCCTGGACATTGAGATTACCTGCTCAGCCCCATGATCAAAAGACCCCGTTTTTAGAGTCATGCAATCAGGGACATCAGGTCTGGTCACATTGTTCTTGAAGTTACTTTGGAACCATGGCTGAAGCCAGCTTCCACTCCAGCATCTTAGGGGGGAAAACCAGAGAATACATATCGTACAAATCAGGAGGGGTGTTCATTCTTATTTTCACACCTAACCTTAAATACAGGCCGCTGTATACAAACTTCTAGATCTCTTAAAAAGATGTGACATGCTCCCCCCGTGCCATTTTGTCTGCCTTTTTGAATTAATGTGTAGGGTGAACAAAGCACCTCCCCTCAGTTCTAATATGCTGCTGCAGAGAGCTCATCCATGTAGAAAGGGATCTTAATCAGAGAATAACTGCAAACTCAGTGCAGGGCAGGAAGGAGGGATGCACAGAAAACCACTCAATGAACAACAATTACAGGTTAGTGCAACCATGTTTTCATTGTCATGGTCAATGTGCAGTCCCAGATGGGGGACTAGTGAGCCAGCTTACCCTCTTGAGGAAGATGGGTATGATGCTCCCAATGAAAGAATGACTGTAACACCTCTTTTCCAATTTCTGCTTTCTTCACAGCATCAACCTCTGTGACATAATATTTCGCAAAGGTCAGACTGGGAGGACCACGTGGCTGCCCTGCACACGGTTTCAAGGGGTAGACCTGCCTTCCCTGCTGCTGCAGAGGCTTGTACCTGGTGGAATGTGCATGCACCTGTATTGGGCAAGGGACCTTGGACAGCTCATAGCGGAGCCTGCTTAGAGACACAGTCCAAGGATAAATAGATCTCCAGACTCTGTACCCTTTGTATTCAGATCTCTTTGTAAATGGCCCACTCTAAATCCTGTTTGCTTACCCATCTGGCCTTGTGAAATTCCTTGAACTCTTGTGAAATTCCAGAAGCCTCCACAATATCTTGACCCTAGCTGTGTTTACTCCTGAAATATTGGAAGGAAAAAGCATTTTCACAAAGAGAAAGAAACATATATTATTACTATGATCCAGAGAATGCAATCAATAAATATATGGATTATTTTAACTGATGGAGTCATCGGGTTTAGAAGGGTACAAGTGGAGACCCCCAAGAAACTTGCGGGATGGTTATCCCATTCCTCACACCTTTGCTTCCTCCCTTCTCCCCCTACCTCTCTCACACTCTTTCTCCCTTCTGCCCCCCTTTTTTGCTCTCTCTCCTCCATGTATGTTACTTCCTCTCTCTTTCTGACCAGTCATCATTCTCTATGTTTTTCTGCCTCCCCACCTCTGTCTCTCTTTCTGCCCCCCCCACTCCATCCCTCTCTCTTTCTGCCCCCATCACTCTCCCAGCCTCCTGCCTGCTACCTCTCCCCCCACAGCAGCAGTGGCAGAGCTCTGGGAATCACAGTAGATCTCCCAGCTGCAGAGATCAATTCAGTTTAGGGCTGCCAGCTCCAGGTTGGGAAATTCCTGGAGATTTGTGGGTGGAGCCTTGGGACAGTGAGGCTTGGGGAGGCGAGCAGCCTCAGCAGGGTATAATGCCATAGACTTAAACCTCCAAATCAGACATTTTATCCAGGGGAACTGATCTCTGTCACCTGGACAACAGTTGTAATTCTGGGTGCTCTCCAGCTCTTGTCAGGAGGCTAGAATGGTAGTTCAAGTGAAGGAAATGGCTAGTTTGCAGGGTGGAGTCTATGGCATTATACTGGCCTGTAGTCCCTCCTCAAAATCTACCCTCCCCAGGCTCCATCCCTCAAATGTCCAGGAGTTTCCCAGCCTGGAGTTGGCAGCCCTATTTCCTTCCCACCCAACAGCCAACCTACCTTTATCTATCTTCAGCTTTCCATCTCCACCCCCCTCCCCCACAGCCTCTACCTAGGAAAATTACAGCTTTTCTCCTCAGTGGGGACTAAAGCAGCTTACATTATTATTTCCTCCTTGTTATCTGCACAACAACCCTGTGAGGTTGGTTAGGCTGAAAGTATGTCACTGGTCCAAAATCTCCCAGTCCGCTTCCACCGCAAGATGGGGATCTGAACCTGGGTCTCGCAGATCCCAATCTGAAGCTCTAACTGTTACATCACACTGGCTTTCATAGGGTGGCGGCTGATGAAGAGTAGCAAATCAGCTGGGCCTACCTGAGTCATGCAAATCAGGTGGTATCAAGTCACCCAGAGGGTGCTGCCTAGGGATGCCAGCCTCCAGGTGGGATCTGGGGATCCCCTGGAATTACTGCTCATCTCCAGACTACAGATGTCCCGGTTACTCCCGGGACTCCCGGGAAGGCCCCCCACCTGGCAGCCACCCCTCCCAGATAGCCCAGGCACCCCCAGCCCACCCGGAAAATCCCCCACTCACTGGCCATGGACCCGGGGCCCAGGAGACAGAGGGAGACTGCTGTGGCGACCAGAGCCTCCAGGAGCAACCAGTGATGGAGGAGAAGAGGAGAGGGACAACCACGGTCCCAGCCTGTTCTGGAGGCAGCGGCAGAGCTCAGCTCAAGGAAGGGGGGGGGGGGCTGGGGAGAGGGGGGAAGGCACTGTCCGTGGAAAGAGTCGGTGACAGAACGGTGGGGCAGCAGGCAACAGCCAAGGCCAGCGAGATGCAGCTCGGAGCTGGCACTCCGAGCACACAAGGGGAGGCTGGAGACGGAAGGGCCAGCGTCTTTCCCTTTGAAGGGAGGCGGGGCCTGGTAGAGGGAGGGGAGGCCAGGGAGTGGGGTAAGATAAAAGGGGGAACTAGGAGCCTATGAGGACATGGAGACAGCGACAGCACAGAGAGAGAAGGAGAAAAAGCCTAGAAAGAGAGGAAGGTGCTGGATCCAAGTGGAGGCTGGGGAGGTGACGTAACCCCCCACTACCCTCTGCATCTGAGGCTCCCAGAGGCCCCAGGTTCCTGCCCATTCCTAGGGGTAAACCCCCCCTCTTGACCTGCTCTCCAGCCCCGCTGGCATCCCAGGAGCCCGGCACCGCAGAATTGCGACTCTGAGGGTGCCCCCAGATCCCGTGAGGGCGGCAACACCACGGCAACAGGCGGGACTCCCAGGGACCCCGACAACAGAGATTACTTTCCATGGAGAAAATGGCTGCTTTGGAGGGTGGCCTCTGTGGCATTATACCCAGGTGAGGCCTCTGCCTTCCCCAAACCCAGCCTGGCCCCAAGACTCCCTCCTTGAAAGACCAAAATAGAACTGGAAAGGGCCTTCCCCCTCTCCCTGCCTTTTACTGACAGAAACAGAAGCCCCCCCCCCCCCTTCCTGAACATTCTAGTCTCTCACAGTTGACACCTGGAGCTAGAGATCCCTGCGAAGGCCATTTCAAAAGGTATTGGGGGGGATTCAACGGTCCCTGAAGTTTTTTTTTTTAAACTTTTTGGATTTTTCTGCAGACTGAGGACTATGTAGGAAAAGCTGTAGGGGAAGAGGGAGCTCTCTTTTGGCAGACATAAGTATCCACACAGAAAAAAACCCTCTCAGAATTAGAATATAGATAACTTTGTTTAGAACTGCGCTGTGACCAGAGCCCTTCTGGCCAATGCAAGATGGGCCTGGGTAACATCCAGGCTGAATTACTGCAATGCATATGACATCGGGCTGTCCCTGAAGACAGTTCATAAACCTCAGTTTGCTTATTGCACAGAACTGGCCCGACCAGACAGGTGACTTCGTTGGGTGGCCAGGGTGCCAGATTTCAATGTATCTGAAGAAGTTTGCATGCACATGAAAGCTTATGCCTTCAATAAAACTTTATTAGTCTTAAAGGTGCCACTGGACTCAAATTTTATCCTCCATTGTGTGTGATAAACAAATCAGTTCCAGTCCCTTGCACAGGGAATCGCACCTGAAAGATTTGTGATCGGATTCACATCAAGTGTCTCCGCTTCAACTTCTCCTCTTTGTCCCCCACCACTTATATGCAAAATGATTTCTTTCCTAGAAGTATTTTAAAAAGTGAGTTCTGATACTCAAAAAGTTTGTGCTAGATGAAATTTTGTTAGTCTTTAAGGTGCCACTGGACCTTTGGTTTATTTTGCTACAGACTAAGGCAGCTGCCCCTTTGGAATTATTCTCCATAAAGTCTGTTGCTGAAAATGGCAGTCTCAGGTCCCCCTCTCCTCTGTCTAGTAATGAAAACAAGTTACATCACCCTACTCCTTATGTGCAGGGATCCTTTCAAGCAAAAGCTCGGGGGAGCACAGCTCCGGGAGTTGGTGCCAAACCCCCCCCCCCCCCAGTGGGGGAATGCCTGCTTGTGTCATGGCTGCAGCAAAATGACCCCGTCCCCTGGAAAGGTCCTTGTTCCTCCGACCAGCCTTCTGAAGGCTTCAGCCACCACTGAAGCGATCCTCCCAGAATAGTGGTATTTCTGAGGCTTGGATTAGTAGCTGTCCCCTCTCTGCCAGCTCTTTCTTTCTCTCTTTCTCTTTCTCTCTTTCTCTCTTTCTCTCTTTCTTTCTTTCTTTCTTTCTTTCTTTCTTTCTTTCTTCTCTCTCTCTCTCTCTCTCTCTGTCTCTCTTCTTTTTTTCTTTCTTTCTTGTCTTCTGACATACTTCTGGTGATGATGTCAGGGGGTGTGGTGTATGCAAATAAGTTATGCTAATGAGTTATGCTAATGAGCTCCTGCACCTCTTTTTCTACAAAATGACCCCTGCTTATGTGTGTTAAAGTGCTGTCAAATTGCAGCTGATTTATGGTGATACCATAGGGTTTTCAAGGCAACTGATTAAGCGGGGGGGGGGGGATCTGCCATTGCCTTCCTCTGTAAAGTATTCCTTGGTGGTCTCCCATCCAAGTAGTGACCCTGCTTGGCTTATGAGATATGATGAAATCAAGCTATACTATACCATTCCTCACCCCCACTTTCCTCCTTACCCACTCCATTTTATCAGTGATGGTTGCTTGTATGGGAGATGAGATTATTAGACATTCCACTGTTATTAGAGATTACTGAAGAAGTAAGAGGAGGAGACACAAGACTCTGCACTCTACTTATTTTGGTCTTGGTTTGCTGTTCATAGATGAGTGACAGATGAAAATAACAGAACTGTTTTGTAGAACAGCCCTACAGATTGTTAGATGTATACATATCCTCCTAGTACTTTAGGTAGAGGTTTCCCTTGCTCGAAAGCCAGTTGAATCTGACTCTAGGGGGCATTTCCGTTTACAAGCTGAAGAGCCAGCGCTGTCTGAAGATGTTTCTGTGGTCATGTGGCTGGCATGACTAAACTATGAGGCTCACGGAACACTGTTACCTTCCCACTGAAGTGGTACCTATTTATCTACTTGCAATTTTCTTGCTTTCAAACTGCTAGGTTGGCAGGAGCTGGGGCCAGAGACGGGAGCTCACTCCATCATGCAGCACTCAGGTCTGGAGCTGCCGAGCTACCAACCTTCTGGTCTGCAGTTCAGCGTCTTAACCTCTGAGCCAGCGCATTCTTCTAAGTGTACATCCAAATGAGCACAGAGGAAAAGGACCCATGATGGCAGGGGATGGGGAGGGACTAACCAGGGGGAAAGAAAGGCCCAGGCCTCATTGCTGGGATTGTACAACAAGTGATGTTATCATGCTAGTGACATCCAGGCAACGCTCTGGTATTTGGGCAAAAACTCTGTTGTAAAATCGGCTTCTACAGTAGAGTTTCCCCCCAAATACCAGACCACCTTCAGTGCGACACCAGCAATGAGGCCTGGGCCTTTCTCTTTCTCCTGGTAAGTCCCCCCATTGGCCAGCTGATTGGTGGGGCCTGGTGGCGGGGTACCCCTGCCTCAGTCGGGGGTCTGACAGCACTAATGACGGGGCTTGGGAATCCTCCATTGCCCTGGTGTTGAAACCAGCCATCTGTAGCAGGGCAAGAAAGACTGCAGCGAAAGGCACAGTGCTATGGAACAGCACAGGCTTAGCATGCCTATGGTTGCTGGCTGAAGCCTTCCGTGGGGCCAACTATAGGACATTTGGGGAAGGAGTCCCAGACACTCATTGACATCTTGAGCACTCAGATCCAGTTATTGGGAATTGGCCACTGCAGACGGCAGGCATTTTGCTTAGCCCATTTCTGTGTAGCCATTCCACCCCTGGATTCAATGAGGTCATTACTTCTGCCTGCTGCTGTTCATTCCAGCATCCCTGCTCTCCATCCCTTTCTCCCTGTGATGTAGCCTACACACCAGCAGTGATCAGGGGGATCATTAGCCCAAAGGGGCTCCCCTTTCCCCTTTGCTAGTGCAGGGCAGTGTGGACATGGGAGCCTCAGCCCTCTCAGCCCTTCCCGGCGTGTAGGTTGGCCATAGATCCCTCCTCTTTCATGACCCATTCAAACAGAGACAAAACTATGGAATAATCCAAAAATTTATCGAACGGGAGCAGCCTTCTGAACAAAAACTCTCATTCTCTTGTTCTTGAGAGGCTCCCGGGCCTCCAAAAGATGCACTGGCGGGCAAAAGAATTACAGGTAGAACGGTTCCTGTCACTACATGCCTATGCTAGGGACAACTATAGTGTTCCAGCAGTTGTCTGTTGAGCAGCAATGGTGATGGAGCCAAGCTACAACAATAAAGTTGGCGACCAGGCAAGAGAGCAGCTTGATGCACACTGGTCACTGCAGCTGTCGGTCCTGCTGTAGACTCAGCAGGTGGTTGGCACTGTACTGTGAATGGCATCCGTTCTGGCTCTGTCCCTGCTGGAGGGCTGCCTGGAAAGAACCAAAGAAGTTGGTGGTACTGGTGCCAGGGCAGAATGTGAGCCGAGGGAGGTGAAGATACTAAGCCCTGCCCCTCCTCTGGAATGTCCCAGCATTTCTCATTCCTGCCCCCTTCTACTGGTGCAGCTATTCCACAGCTGGGCTTCCACCAGAGTAGTGCTGGCATATCTCATTAAACTGGCATATCTTTAAGTTATGCCAACACATTACCACCGCAAATGTGGGTCTTACTGGCTATCTTGAGCCATTTACATACTGTCCTTAACCACTGTAAACAGGTGACAGTTATTTTGTCCTCACTGGTTATCTGTTGCTGCGATTATTCAATGAGATGTCAAAGCAAGAAGAAACAGCAACACTATTAATTGTGCAATTAATATTCCTCCACCTTTCACCAGATCAGATCCAGTGGTGCAGCCGTGTTATCTGTAACAGAAAAACATAGATTTGTGCTCGGTTGACTAACAGATTTATTGTGGCAATCAGCTTTCTAGACTTTGTTCACCGTTTGAGATTGCAGCCTCCCTGTTCACATTTCCCCCCTCTGTAAACATGTTTGCCTTGTCAGGCAAGGTAGCTTAGTCTTGTCAGGTCTTAGAAGCTAAGCAGGGTTGGCCCTGGAAAATATTTGGATGGGAGACCACCAAGGAGTAACAGGGTCGCTATGCAGAGGCAGGCACTGGCAAACCACCTCTGAACTTCTCTTGCCTTGAAAACCCTACAGGGTTGCCATAAATTTGCTGCAACTTGGCAGCAATGAACAAATAAATAAACATGTTTATGTCTGTCATTTGAGTATATATCTGATGAAGTGGGCTCTAGTCTAAGGAAGTCTATGCCACAGTAATCCTTTAAGGATTAGAATGGCTATACATAACACCGGGTATTCTGTGCCACATTAAAATCCATCCGTCTAATAAACTCTGATAGCATTGGACCGATGGCTCAGTTAGGCAACAAAGCATACTTTTAAAAAGAAAAATACAGGGGACAAAATGTTAGAACCAATTTCTCTATAGGCCACTGCAAAGGTCAGGGAAGAAGAAATGCATCAGATATGAGAAAGTGTCTTTAGGGAGATTTCCCCTTTCTCGTAATATCTTTGAATGACACATGCATATCGTGGCAATTTGAGAGCTGGCATGTTGGATACCCAGCAACTATTACAGATAGCTTGGATATTGAAGGTTAAAGTGAGAAAAGATTTAAAACCTTGAGAATGTTTCCATGATGCAGAACAGAAATTACTTTACAGCCAGAAGCCCTAGCCAAAAGAATCCCTACTGACCCAAAAGGTTCGATAAAATAATATTTTCAGTAGAACAAGCACTCCCCTTTCCCCAAAGCCTATTCCGTCTCTTAAATGTTTGGTTATATCAGAAGAAATCCTTAATGGAGTGCGACAAAACTCATTTGTGGACAGAAAACTCCCCCACGGTCTTCTCTTTCGCTGGTAACTGACAGTGCAATCCTTTGCAGAATTATTCCACTCTGAACTCATTGATTTCAGTGCACATAGACTGGAGTAAGATGGCATAGGATGGCACTAGCAGTTTCTCAGTGTTGGGCCAGTCCTTAACAGCTGCGGGATCTCTCCCGAGGTAGGTCATTTGTGCTGCCCACTTTATTTTTACTGAGACACATCCTCCCAACAGCCTTTCTGTCCAACTTCTTGCAGACCCATATATTTCTGCCTGGTCACAAACTATGGTGAATAAAATCAAAACTATGGGAATAGATTTAGACTCCTTGTACAACTGTGGCGAAACAGCTATTTTGCAGGCGGTGCGGAGGAGGATTTGGGATATGGAAGCCCAAATAATCAATGCTGGGAGTTCTGGAGTCTGTTCTCCATGCTTCCTTGATCTTCCCCTCCCCGAAGCCCCCATGGCTCCCTATATTTCCAATCTAATAGCTCTGCTTCATTGGCGGGTTTTCATGTTAGCAAGATTCAATCTTTTTCCCTCAGCTGTTGTGTCAGGCAGATATAGGGGTATCCCTTATAGGGATAGAACCTGTAGTTGTCTTTCTAGTGAACCTGACTCAGTGGCCCATATCCTTCTACGCTGCCCCCATTACTCCACTATGCGTAGCTATTTGATTGGCCCCCACCTACCCCCCTCAAGGAACTTGTCTGACAGTGACCTAAAATTTTTACTGTCCGACGAGTTCTCGGCAATTACTCTGTCTGTAGCCGAATTTTTTGCTTATGTTTGGAAGTTAAGGGTAAGGGAGTATAAGGCTTAATCCTCGCTGATTAGTTCCATCCAGTCATGTCGGCTACTGTCTGGTTTACTGCTAGCTGTTTGCTACTGTTTCTTTATTGATGTCCCTGCAGTGTATGCCAATAAAGGTTGTGTATTGTATATTGTATTGAGACACATTTGTAGGAGGAAAATCTTTATCACTGGGCAGGGTTACCATAAGGCCAGGCTACTAGTAGAGACACACGACCAACAGCTGAAAGGCACAGATGGCAGTGGAGGACTGACATAGGGGGCAGTCCCTCACACCACCAACTTCACCACCACCAACTTCTCCGAAAGACATTCCCAGCTTCTGACTCTTCATGATGGCCCCAGCAGATGCCACCACGTTTGATGTCACTTCTTTTACTGAGCAGAAGAAATGGAATAGTGCATCACAGCCGCTAGCTTTAATTTATATAGAGAGAGCCGCTTTGAGATTCAATCTGTCTCAAAAGCAAGCAACTGATATAATATATAGTCAGTGAACTATGGTAAATATTTCCCTGCATTGGAATGTTATGTCTTACAAGTCTTATAGTCAACGTACCTCTTAAGGAGGTTTAGGATTAACATCTATTCCCAATTCTTCAGTCTTAATTGTGATATCACACCGTGGCTGTGCTATAAAACCTTTATTTATTTAAAACATGTTTATGCTGTTATGACAACCTCATCCTCTTAACTTAATCTTGAAATAGCACACAAGGCTTTATAACGTTCAAAAATAAACAATATTTTATTCAACATAGAGGGGAAAAGGTCAGATGAAATCAGGGGTAAAATGTCTGAAGTAAATCAACAACTCGGAGGTAACATAATATTTTTGTAAACTATAGTTCATATGTTTCTAGCAACTGAGAGTTTTAAGCTTTTCACACAGTCTTCGGATCTTTGAGGTGAGAGGTTTTGGTTTCAGTGTCTCCTAAACACTCCAGTATACTTTCTTGAGTTTAACTGACCTTTCAGATTTCAGAAGGCAGGGATTCACTATTAAGCACCCAAATTCCTTCTCTGAGCACATCTGGGCTCCTTCCACTGTTTAGAGCTATCTCTCTTTCAACTGGGCAGGGAATCTCTTCTCTAACTAGAAGACTTATCCCTTTTCCTGGCCCGAATATAGGTCTTCACTGATCCACCCATTTTTCCTTGCCAACCTTCCCAGTCCCCTGTCAGTATGAAATTGTTTTCAGTCAGAGTTAAACTTTCCACAGCCAGGGCTAAACTTCAATGGAGTTCTCCTCAGCAGTCAGTTCCCAAGTCTTTCTGCTCAACTGACGCTAACCCATCACATTCCTTTGAACAGCCTGTCACTCAAGGCTCTCTGGCTCTGTGAGACATTAAACCAGGGGTGTCAAACATATGGCCCACAGGCCAGATCCAGCCCCTGCAAGCCTCCAATCTGGCCTGAGAACAACTGGCTGTGTGCTGCTTCCTGCTCCTTACATTGCAGTTCCTTTTGGCCAGTCTCTCCTACTTCCTGCTTGAGAGGAGAGAAAGAAAGCCTTCCCTTGATTGGCCGAGGGCTCCCCCCTCCTTTTCCTCCTCTGGGGAGGGAGGGGGAGGGAAAGAGCCAGAGAGAGGGGGGAAATGGCATCTTGTGGGACTTTAAAAAGACCAGCAATGGGTTATTCCAGGTATAAGCTTTCAGATGCCATTTGGAATCTGAAATCATCTTTATAAAGATTATATCTCCGGTATCTTGCATTATATTTTATGGCACACAACAAAGTGACATTTGTGTCAGATCCGGCCCTCATAACAAATGAGTTTGATACCTCTGCATTAAACCCTTTACAGTCCACTCCATATTTATACAGCACTTATGAGCTTTTAAAGTGCAGTTTGTCACAATTTAGGATGCCCAAGGTGATGAACAATCAAAAGTATTAAAACAAGCTTTTAAACATATGTATGTGTGAAGTGCCATCAGGTCACAGCTGACTTGGCGACCCTGATGCTTTTTCAAGGCAAGAGACTGAGGTAGTTTGTTATTGCCTGCCTGCATAGCAACCCCTGACTGTTTTGGTGGTCCTCCAACCAAATGCCAACTGTGGCCTACCCTGTTTAGCTTCTGAGATCTTATGAAACCAGGCTAGCTTGGGCCATCCAGGTCCACAGGCCATCCATGATTGAGAGTTCTTAGGTCAACCCCCACCCCAGTCCAGGCTAGTCTCTGAAGAATGGATTGGTACAAAAGAACTTGGGATGGCCATATCTAAGGTAAAGAAAGAATGAAAAAGGCAAGGGAGGAGGATTTGAGAATGATTTTGAAACTGCACATATCCCAAGCCAGATATGATGCCTCTATTGAGCTTCAGTCTCCTTGCTGATACACAGTGCAAAACTGGGAAGTGTCTTACCACGTCAATAAACATACAGTATTGTTATGTTTGTACTAGGAGTAAGGCCTGTTCTATAAGGCAGAGCTGTCTCATTTTGCTGCCGCAAGTGGGTAGTATGGGAGGACAGCCTCGTGGTAACAGGCATAGTTCCCTCCACCCCTGACTTATGTTAGTTTGGGGTTATGCAGTGGCAGCTAAGCTAGAAAAGTACCTCCTCCTATGTCATCTCTTCTCGGTTCCAAGGTTCTGGAAAGCGATTCCATAGCCAGTTACAGGGTTGCCAACTCTAGGTTGGGAAATACCTGTAGATTTGAGGGATAGATCCTGGGGAGGGCAGGGTTTGAGGTGTGGAGGGACTTCAGCAGAGTATAATACCATAGAGTCCATTGCCCAAAGCAGCCATTGGTGATTTCTGGGAGATCTCCAAGCCCCACAGGGAGGTTGTGACCCCAGGGAAGATTGGGAGATGTATTTTACCTCAGGACACATGCAATGACTCCCACAGCAACAGCAAACTGTTTAGAATGTTAGAGGCAAAGGCCAATCAGGCCACATATGCAAATGACCTCTATGTTCCGACTGGCTATTGGGGGGGGGGGGGGGAGAAGAACAGCAAACTGTTTAGAATGTTGGAGGCAGGACTCAGGCAATGCAGCCAGTGGGTAGGGACAGCTTCTGAGTGACACATCATGGAGCCAACTAATTTAGGAGCGTGTGGAATGTTCAGAAAGTGCCGCCCTACTACTCAATTATATATAAGGAGAGATGAGCCTCTGTGTGGTGCAGATAGGGAATGTAGCAGCTATAGAGCATTCACACATGTAGCTCCAGTGCAGATTCAGTGTCTCAAAGTTCAGCTGTTGAATTCAGCCCCATTTCTTTCAAGAGTAAGAGCTCTACAGTCTGCCAGACCTTAAGGCTCAGCAGAATAATTCACTTCAAGTGGGTGCAGTGTGCCACCCAGTGGCTGTAATGAGCAATATACAGTCTCAATTTTTTTTTTGCCTCCATTAACTGAGTTGATAAGGCACACATATACCTGTGGAGACAAGAAAACAATGATTCCAGTTTTTGTCCAATGACTGCTATATTTTTAAATTTAAAGATGTCATGTCTGTATACTCTGGTTCATAACTTTCAGCCTTGGAAAACAGATGTATAAAAGATAACATAATTCAGGAGATCAGATGAGCTGGCAAGGGTTTGGCTTGAATTTCTTAGTGTAAAATGCGACCTGTGGTTTGCAGTAGGCTTTGGAGAGAGGCTAACAGGGCCAGCAAGGTGAACTGAATGGACACATGGCCTGACCACAGCAGTTCTAATGGTACATGGCAAATGGTTTCCCTCCCCAGCGGTGGTGCATGTTGGGGGCAGACTCCATTGCTCAAGCATTGCTGTGCAGTGACAGAGAGGAAGGAAGGGCCCCTTGCCACAGGATGGAGCTGGAGGCAGGCTGGGGTTGCACGGTGCAGACTTGGTATCTGGAGAGGCAACGTACAGCTGGGGCACAGGCTAAGGCTGTTGTAAGGAAAATTCTGCTTCCCTGCCTTCGTTTTCAAGCCCATTCATTATAACAGATAATTGCTACAGACCCAGTAAGTAGGCTTGTGCTAGCAGTGGCCGAACTGCCTTCAGATCAGCACTGGGCAGAGAAGGATACTATGGGCCAGCTGTATATACTGCTGACAGACTCCATCTAGTGGCTTTCCCTGGTACAGCCTGTCCTATTTTACCAGCTTTATAAACAGTAAAACCGCTGGTAAAAATAGTCATTGTGCCCCATCCAAAATATTTTGTTCCCGGTATGATTGCCTCATGGAATGATTGTATAAAGCAGATGGTGAAAATAATATGTCCAGTGTACTTTAAATAATACAACCTTTATTATAAAACACAGATCAATCCTTTGGTACAGGCAAAATCTATGAGGAAGGAAATGATTCAACTACGATGATTGTAACAGAACCAGTCATGAATCAGCAACTCCACATTCCTAACTCGGATGAAAAGCTTGTGTTCTGGGGCCTTGTAAAGAGGTGAGTGATAAAAGACACAACTGAGCAAAAGGGATGGTAACAGATTTTCATTTTGCATGCCAAAATAAATCCAATTTAAAATAATTTACAGATGCCACAAGACATTGTTTGTTATGGACAAGATCACTTTAGGCCTGAATTACACAAAAGCATTAGTGTTTGGGGGGGAGGAGAAGGTGATATGTCTAAACCTCCCCCCTTTACCATTTTGTTTCTAGCAAAATACCCTACCATCTTGGGGGGGGGGTGTTTTACCCCAAAGGAGAAAAATAACCCCCTTTATGGGGTAAACAGCATTTGGGGGGCATTTTCATCAATAAAACAGCACAAGGGGATGGCTAAATGCTGGCTTCCTCTGCTGCATCTCTCCTCCCTCCATCCTCTTCCAGCTCAGTAAAAAAACAAACAAATTTGGGAGATTAATCATGGCTGTCCTATATAACATATAGTTTGGCCCAGAAGAGGTCAAATATGAGAAAGGGGGAGTCCAGTCAAAGGGATTTCATACTTCTAGGTGATCTCAATGCATCCTGATATTTTGAAAGGATGAGGGAAGAGCACTTTTCATTTTTCTCTGTACCCTTGTGCATCTCTAGTGAGAGTTCAAGCCTTAGAAGGTCTTCATGAAGTTATAGACCGATGACATTCCATTGCCTTTAAAGGTCAAACAGCCTGGCCTGGCACAAGTGTGCTCCAGCTTCTGTGGAAACAACCTTTGTGGTCTGGGGAGGGGAACAGATAAAGAGAAGGTTTTCAAAAAATAACCAATCAATGAGAAGGGTCTTTCCAGCCAATAGCATAATAAATGGGCAGTTGGTATGGAGAATCTAGAGGTCTTTTTTTCTGTTTTGGGACACCACATTTTAACAGCTTCACAATGTGCAAAATTCTCTCGCTAGGAAGAGATTCCCCCCTCAGCAAGCACATCGGTCGCCATTGTGATTTCTGTGTGGAATGTGGTTAACATGAGAGTCGTGGAAACCCACAAGATTCTGCCTATGACATCCTTCCAATAGCTTCAAATGTTGGGCTGGATCCTAAAAGTCTTCTCTGCTGGCACATTCCGCTAGTGCAAAGAACAGCCCGCTAATGCAAGAGTCTCCTCCACTGGTGGAAGAGTCTGTGGTGTTAGCAGAAAGTTCAAGAGGTAAGTGTCCAGCCACAGCAGAGTGGACTGCTATGATCCAGCACACTGCACCCTATTCTGGAGTATTGGGAGGTTTACTGATGGGCATTCTCCTGGTCACTGTACCACTAAAGCAGAGGAGTTCCCATGAAACTCTACACACAAGTGGTGAACACACAAGAGAGTATGTTGTCGAATGCTTTCACGGCCGGAGTTCATTATTTGTTGTAGATTTTCCGGGCTGTATGGCTGTGGTCTTGGCATTGTAGTACCTGACGTTTTGCCAGCAGAGTACTCCATCTTACTGTGTTATACCGCTGAGGATGCCAGTCACAGCTGCTGGCGAAACGTCAGGTGCTACAATGCCAAGACCACGGCCATACAGCCTGGAAAATCTACAACAACTAATAATACTAATAATAAAAAGGCGGTGTCCTACCATTCCATAACCTTTTGCCCTTTAAAAAATATTTAGTTCTTTCTAGGGTGCCTCTTTAAGACTGGAGTTGATTTCTCCCATGATTTATATTTGTTTTTAAAAATGCAACGAATACACCCTTCAGCTGCAGCACAGTGCACTGTACAGGCATTTTGGATAGCGGTTCTGGATTGGGTTTAATAACGTTTTTAAATCAATTTTTTTGTTATCTTCTGAAAAGGTCCAAGCAGGTATTTTTGTTGGATTGTGCTTATTTATTTACACCACCGAAAAGAATATGATGGACAGAAAACAGTTCTAAAACTTTTATCAGATATTCTGCAGATCGCCATTGGCTGCAATTTGCAAACAGGTACATTGCTATGTGATGGATTGGGTGACATCATAAACCCTTGAAGCAGCTTCTCTTCCCACCCAGCTAACAATATGGAGTCATTCAGAGTCCAGTGCAGATTGGGAGCAAAATCAGATGGTGGTCATCAGAAGCCAAGGTGCCCTTGGACATTAGGAATCCATGCCTTTTCCTTCTGCTTCTTGGTTTTCCATTGCAGTGTCAGAGCAAGATGGTTCTCCACCTTCAGCGCCTTCATCTGGAGAGATGTGCATATGAGAAAGAACATATTAGATGTACATGGAATAGCTGGGTCACGACATTCAGATCAACAGTATGGATATACAACTGCAGAATTCAGATAATCTGGGAAGATACATAATAAGGCTCAGATAATATTAATTTTGCTGCAGGACCACCTCTCTCAAGTATGTTCCAGCGCAGGAGCTGTGTTCCTCTGACCAAAGGCTGCTTGTTATGCCTTCATGTAGGCTGGTGTGGATTGCCTTGGCTCGCCCTGTGGCAATGCCCACATTTGGAGGGAAAGCCCTCCCTGACTTAGCCAGCAAGGCACCCACTTCGTTAACATTCAGGAAATTATGTAAGGATACACTTTTCAAGAGGTCTTTTTAGCTGATGTGTAATTTTATGCAGAGCATCATGACAGACTACATGACTGTAACATGTTTGTGTTCTAGTTTCCAATTATTTAGATGTTTAAATAATCACTATGGCGTTGACCTTGAGTTAGCTGCTTTGAACCGGCTTGTGTAGCAGAAATGCATCTTGAGTAAATAATTAAATGTGTAACAGTGCAAATATAAGCAGAGTCAGCACTTCTAAGTCCACTGAAGTCTGCTCAGGATGGCACTGTAAATGATACAATATCTTTTTGGAGATATACAGGCTGGCTGGAGATATACGGGTTGTAGATATAGGCAGGGGTCATTTCGTAGAAAAAGAGGTGCAGGAGCTCATTAGCATAACTCATTAGCATAACTCATTTGCATATGCTACACCACCTGACATCACCGGAAGTGTGTCAGAAGGCAAGAAAGAAAGGGGGGGAGAGAGAGAGAGAGAGAGAAAAGAAAGAAAGAAAGAAAGAAAGAAAGAAAGAAAGAAAGAAAGAAAGAAAGAAAGAAAGAAAGAAAGAAAACTGGCAGAGAGGGGACCACTACTAATCCAAGCCTCAGAAATACCACTGTTCTGGGAGGATAGCTTCAGTGGTGGCTGAAGCCTTCAGAAGGCTGGTCGGAGGAACAAGGACCTTTCCAGGGGATGGGGTCATTTTGCTGCAGCCATGACACAAGCAGGCATTCCCCTGGGGAAGGGTGGGGGGCTGGCACCAACTACCGGAGCTGAGCTCCCCTGAGCTCCTGCTCGAAATGACCCCTGGATATAGGATCCCTCCTTCCTCCCCACTGTTTAAAGCTGTTTTTATCTTTTGTACTTATTTTAAGCTTTGGTTTTTAACTTGTTTTAATGATGCATTTGTGTGTTGGTTGAAATGACTTTAAAGATGTTTTAATTTGTATGTTTTATTAGCTACCTTGGTGGTAACCTGGGGGCAGAAAGGTGGGGTAAAAATCTTGATGATAAATAACAAAGAAATAGGAACTAGGCAGCCATTCCACGTGATCACGAATTGGCTCGCAGGCTTCATATCAGTGGCACAGTCACTTAGAAGAAATAAGATCTCAGCAACCAAGAAAGGGAACTCCCTGCTTCTCAAGAATGGGAAGGCATTACCTTCTGACATGGATAGTTCAGCTAGTTTAAGTGGCAGTTCAGATGTGCCAGGTCCTGCAGCAGAAGAACCCAGGATGTCCGGTAAGGCATTTCGGCGGCCTGCTCTTCCAGATGCTGCAAAATCTGTGACCACAGGCTCCACATCAGTCATTTCTGACTTCTTTCCTCATAGCAACATCTGCCAAAAAGCACACAAGGGTTTTTTGTTTTTTTAAAGTTCCTCTGTTTCTACAGTCTGGTGTCAGGACATGAAGTAATTCTGTTATTTAACAGGAGAAGGTAGCTTGTCTTTTGTGCTCTGAAATGTCAGCTGGCTGAGGAAGTGATTAACCAGTTCTTCCTCAGTAAATGTCACAGGCCTCAATACACCAGTGCTGAAACTTTATCTCAAGAATCTATTTCACTAGTCTTTTTTCACTTCCCCTTTGTATTGTGACCACCAAACATAGGAAGCATAATAGAAAAGCCACAACATTAATTAACAGCACAAAGAAAGTCACTTGTAGATTTCCCATGAGTCTCCTTGGAATGATTCCCCTCGCACCCCGTACTTTGAGAACAGTTTTACCAATCAACAGGGAGGGCATTCAACTGTATTGTCTCATCTCAGAGGAGCATTTTGTGCACTGTTTTAGGCTGAAACCAAATCTTCCTAGAATGTAAGCTAGCTGCAAAAGGGGTTTTTGTTAAAAAGTATGTGCTACAACTGGGCATTTAAGTGCTAAACAGAAAAAAAGGAGGTGCATTATACATACATAGTTAGTGAGATATGGTAGCACATCTTTCAGAAGAGAGTTTGAAACAGTAACATGAGATACCTGAGGGAGCCAGTTTGGTGTAGTGGTTAAGTGCGCGGAATCTAATCTGGGAGAACCGGGTTTGATTCCCCACTCCTCCACTTGCACCTGGCTGGATGACCTTCGGCAAGCCATAGCTCTGTACCAGCTGTTCCCTCAAGGACAGCTTGGGAAAGAGCTCTCTCAGCCCCACCTACCTCACAGGGTGTCTGTTGTGGGGAGGGGAAGGGAAAAGGAGTTTGTAAGCCGCTCTGAGACTCCAAGTGAGTGAAGGGCGGGGTATAAATCTAATCTCTTCTCTTCTTCTTCTTCTTCTCTTCTACCTATTGCCCTACAACCTAGAAAGTACATTTAGATCATTCAGGATAGGGGAAGAAATGAGTACAGTTCAGTTACCACAACTGCAGGAGGATTCCCCAACCACTTTAGGAGGCTGTCTCATCATCGCTAGGCTACAAAAGGCTCTTCCACAAAGAACCAATGATGCTCAAGTGCAGAGACAGAGTTGTGTCAATAAGAGCCCGTAAACTGGGAAGAATGCAGCAAAGGATAGAAGGGAGACCAAGTGGAAAGCTAGGCATGTGGGTCTGTATGATGGAGGACATGCTGTGTATCTAGGTAATAAATACAAAACCAGATTCCCCTCCAGAGTGCCTACTTGAGGCCTGGCTGGACTAGCCATGACCATATCCTTTAGGACAGTTCCCATCTAAGAAGGGACATTGTACTGAAAATAGTACTGAATTGAAAGCAAACTTAAGTCTTTTTTTTTTGTCTTCCACATTTATATATTGCCTGTCCTCCAAGGACCTCCAAGCAGTTTACGTAGGTCTCTGCATTCGATCCTCTGCAAGGCAGATTTGGCTAAGAAAGGATTACCCACAGTGAGCATCCGCGCAGAATAGAGGTATGAATAGGGGTCTCCCTACTCATAGTCATTTGCCTAGGGAGTACAGTTCTGATAGACTGATTCTCTGAAGTCGCATTTGCTGGCATTAGCATTAGGAGGCACAGAAAAGGGCTCTCTATTTGGTTTCCATCAGAGATGGTTTTCACATGGGGATGGGCTTCTGTGGTTTCCCCACTGCTGTTGCAGCTGTCATGACAGCACAACAGCAACAGGGCTTCTACATAGCAAGTTCCCCAAAGTTTCCCTGTCCCAGTCTCCCAGCAGTGGCAGCCATGCCTCCTCTCTCATGCCACCGGGGATTTTTCCATTTTTTAAAAAAAAAACATTGGCAATTGAATATCAATATAACATTATGACAGTATGTATAACAGGTTCATTGACTTCTCAGCTTTCATTTTTTAAAAGGTATGTCTAGCTCCTTTTGTTGTGGAGCTCTGCCTTTTCCCTTATATCTCCGCAGTGGAAGGGGCTACATAACTACCTTTTAAAAAATGAAAGCCGGGAATTCAGAGAACCTGTTAAGTATGTGATTATAACATAACAGCAACATAATGATATTCAGTTGCTAATTTTTATACAGGCCCCCAGTGGTCGGAGAAGTAAATAGCTGTCAAGGAGGCAGGGAAAATGTGGGTTGGAAAATCTGAACTTTCCTGTCCATGTGGCAGCCTTCACTCTAATCTTTCCTCAAACCTCACAACAAAGCAAGTTTGAGAAAGATCAGAGAAACCCACCCAATCCAGAAAGCAATCAGCAACTGGGAGCCCTGTTTCCAGCAAGGACGATCAACAAGTGGATCAGAATGTCTATGGTTTTTAATTTATCAGGATTAATGATATACTTTGAATTTATAAACAAGATTGGAAGGTGAGGAAATTTTTTAGAGTCAGATAAGAACATAAGAAGAGCCCTGCTAGATCAGACCAATAGTCCATCGAGACCAGCATCCTGTCTTACACAGTGGCCAACCAGTTCCTCTGGATGGCCAACAACAGGACAAAGAGGCCGAGGCTTTCCCTGATGTTGCCTCCTGGCTCTGAGATTCAGAGGATTAGTGCCTCTGAATGTGGAGGTTCCCCTCAGTCACCAGGGCTAGTAGCCACTGATAGATCTATCCTCCATGATTCTATCTAATCCCCTTTAAAAGCTGCGGCCATCACTACATACTCTGGCAGCGAACTCCACATTTTAATCACTCTCTGTGTAAAGGAGTGTTTCCTTTCGTCCGTCCTGAACCTACTGCCCATTAGCTTTACTGGATGGCCTCGAGTTCTAGTATTTTGGGAGAGGGAGAAAAGGTTCTCTTTGCCAGCCCCCCCCCATCCCATGCATAATTTTATAACCCTCCATCATGTCCCCCTTAGTCATCTCTTTTTTAAACTGAGAAGTCCCGAATTCTTCATCCTTTCTTCATAGGGAAGGTGCTCCAACCCCCTAACCATCTTGGTCGCCCCTCCTCTGTGCTTTTTCCAACTCTGCAATGACCTTTTGGAGATATGGTGACCAAAACTGTACAGATTATTCCAAAGGAGGCCGCAACATAGATCTATACAAGGGCATTACAATATTGGCTGTTTTATTCTCAGTCCCTTTCCTAATAATCCCTAACATACAATTTGCCTTTTTCACTACTGCAGCACACTGGGTACACACCTTCCCTGAGCTATCCCCTACGACCCCAAGATCATTTTCCCTCTCAGTCTCAGCAGGTTCATACCTCATTAGCTTATACTTGAAGTTGGAACTTTTTGTCCCAATATGCATCACCTTACACTTCCCAACACTGAACTTCCGCTTTCCACATTGTCACCCACTCACCCAGTCTGTGGAGGTCCTCTTGGAGCTCGTCACAGTCAACCTCGGTTTTCACCATTCTGAATAATTTAGTGTCATCTGCAAACTTGGCTGCTACACTACACTAGTCACCCCTAGCTCCAGATTACTAAATATACCGGCCCCAATACCGATCCTTGTGGGATCCCACCTCTTACTTCCCTTCATCGTGAGAACTGTCCATTTATTCCTACTCTTCGCTTCCTTTCATTTAACCAGTTCGCTTCCTGTCATTTAGCTGATTTAACTGAATCTGTAAATGGCACGCTCTCGGTGTTCAGTGTTCTCATGGGAGAAAGGAACTGAGAGGCTGTAAATAGGATCAGGAAACAGCACAATTCTAGGACTTTTCTTTGCTGTAATGCCATTAACATTTGTCTGCTAGTGTCATAGTATTCCCCCCACCCACCTACCCCCATCATTTTGTGGTCATTTTCTCCCTCATGAACACTAGGAACTTTCTTTTAAAAATAGGAACAAAGGTTTTCACTGCCAAACTGCTCACAGTTTTGAGAATGATCAGCTTTTCCATGATTTTTGAAAATCATTGTTATTAAGAAATTCTTTTGCAATATATCAGGATTGATACAAGCTTAAAAAATGAAAGGATACTGCCAAACTGGGAAAAGAATTTTTAAGTCATAGTGTATGATTTGAAAGCTAGCTTCTGATTGCTTGATTATATTAATAAATATCAGAAGCTAGCTTTCAAATTCTTTCCCCAGTGTGGCAGCTTCCCTTCATTTTCATATGATACCCTCCCTCCCTGCTCTCAACTATTCTTAGAAGTCATAGGAGATTAACGGAAGTCCTGTTCCATCAAATGCAAGTTCAGATCACAATTTCATTTTGACCCAGCTGTGGCTCAAATGCTTAGGTCAAATACTGGCAGGGCTACAATAAAGCCGAGTGAGATCAGTTGTTCTTTTTTAGAGATATTGGACTATCTGTCAGCAACTCGTCCTGTCAGCCAGCCTAATTGAGGAAAATGAATCACAGACACAGAGTTGAGTTCGTTTTACGCAAGTAACAAAAGAAACTATGTCTCTTGAGCATCATCATTATGGTCTATCTCAGGATCAAAAATTGTTCATAGTAGATTGAAGAGTCCTCTGATGGAAACGTCAATATATCACTGTGCCAGCTCTCCATTTCAGTGTATTATTGTGTTATTTTCCTTCCTTCCTTCCTTCCTTCCTTCCTTCCTTCCTTCCTTCCTTCCGTCCGTCCGTCCGTCCGTCCGTCCGTCCATCCGTCTTATGGCCAAATTACATGATACATCTGACAGCTGCTGGTTCATGTGTATGCAACCGAACTCACAGACAGATGTGCATCAGAGAAATTCACCTAAAAAGTGCTCATTCACTTGGTACTGCAAGGGAGGGCTGCAAGAGGAGAGAAGGGGCTTCCAGTTTCCCCCTCAACCCCCTTTCACCAGCAGAAAGGGAGATGGGGAGGGGCTTTTGCCCCTTTTCTCTAGCTCTATGTGACCTTCCTAGATCACATGGAGATAGACAACGAATGGGGGGAAGCCCCCCCAAGCTTCATTTCCACAAGCAAAAGCAATGTGGGAGGCAAACTTGCAGTGCCAAGCAAAAGAATGTTTTTTTTAAGATGAGTTCCTTTGATGTACGTCTGGGTGCAAGTCCAGTTGTGCATCTGTGACTTGGCATGTGTTGGGTGTAAGATGTAGGTAAGCCCCCAGTTTAAGGTCCACACACACAAGCATATTCTACTGCTGAGGGGGGGAGTATTTTTGGAGAGGCACATTAATAGCTCACTTGGAAAAGGAAACCGTTCCTTTGGAAATGTCATGCAGCTCAATTCCTTTCCTTTTACACAGGATGTGGAATGGAACACCATTATTACTTGCCATTTTTAGATTGGTCATTTTTGAAACGTTGTCTCTTTTTTTGTAAAGACGCATTTTTCTGTGACTCCTCAAAAATAGGTTTAGTTCACATAAGCCAAAGGTGGCCATACAAGGGCACCATTTCAGCTCTCAACAGGGCCGAGGACAAAGTCTAAAGGCTCATGCTTGGATATATTTGAAATCAAATTGCAACATTTGTTTGGAATGTTTACAGATCAAAATAATAGAGTGATATAAGTAATTCAAGTCAAACAGTTACCTCTCTTATTTTTCCTAAGAAAACACATTTGTGGATTTTGGCATGTAGAACTAAGTAAAAAATAAGATTACTTGCTTATAACAATAGCTAGTGCTTAGTATCAGTGATATAACTGCTCTCAAGAAATAATCACATCTCACATATTTTACGTTTCACATTGTTTTTAAAGATTTTATTGAACCATTTTTATTTAATTAGCCCTGCTTTATACAATCCTAAGAACCAACAGTATTTTAGAATCAGCAGTCCTTTTCTGGGACAAGCTGTTAAGTGTATATGCATAGTAATCCACAGGAAACTGGAAACTGCAGATTACAAACCCAAGCCAACTCCCTCAAGTCAAAGCTAGGAAACTACCTCCTTTTGAGCAACTGCATTTCCTTGGCAGCACATATTCACCCCAGTAGATCAAGGACAATAAGTTGACACCGGGCTTCCTGTCCTGTCCCATGCCCCGGTGGGGCCAATGCTGTTTCCTATTATCTGTCCTATTCAAAGAAATGTTGCCATGTTGGGGCTACATATGGTAGATAGGTAACGGCGTAGGTAACTGCACTGCAGTGTCTCAATAATTCCTAAGCACTATTGGGCAGTATGGTTGAGAGGAACACATTAATTATGTGCAAAATGTTTAGGCACAAGCCACCTTCAGAAACCACATCTCATCCTCTGGAAACCACATCCCATTCCTAAAATCAAGACAAATATACAAGTAATCACGGCACGTCTAAAGCTTACCAGACTAGCCAAACATGAATTTGGTGGCAAAACAGAGGCGACTGAGACACTATTCGAACAAGTGAAAAGCTTGAGAGTACTTGGCCCAGACAAGCATTTGTCTATGTGGGGCTACCTTTGAAGGTAATCGGCAAGCTTCAACCGGTACACAGTGCAGTAGCTCACCTTTTGACTGGTGCTGGGCAACAAATCTTTATATCTAATCCTGAACTGTTTCCTAGAACGTGGATTAAAATACCCATATGGTAGAATCAGAGACGAATAGGGATATTTTCCTACAAAATAGAAGGAAGACCCTGGTTTTCAGGGGGGGAGGGAAATAATAATAATCACAATAGTAATAATAATAATAAGAAGAAGAAGTAAAAATCAATAAAATAATAGAAGCAGCATCTGCAGCTTTAAAGAGATGAATGCTTACTGAGATCTATTGAGACTTATGTTCTGAGATTTCAGTGGCCATTTTGGGGTTTTCTAGGCAACCACAATATTGCCTTCCAAGCCTTGGGCGTGTCAGTCTCAGGTGGAGGGAAGAGATTGAAAAAAGGTTAAAAAATAAAAGGGAAGGAAGGAAACAAGGAAAGGAGAGAGAAGGTGAAAGGAGAAACAGAACATTAAGTTGGTGAAAGAGAAGAAAAGGGGAGAGGCTGCTGGGGGAGGGGAGGGAGAAAGCTGAAGACTGAGGTGGCAGATAAAGGTAGGTTGGTTGATGAACAAGAGGGAGAGAAGGAAGAAGAGAGAGAGAAGTGGCTATGGGAGCTATTGGGGGAGTAAAGGAGGATACAGAGAGAACATGATATGTACCCCATGAGTCTTCATGAGTCTCCCGCTTACATAATACCAATTTACAATACTAACATTAGCTGCCTATATGCAGGCCTGTAGCTATGGTGGGGCATTTAGGGGCTCAACCCCCTCAAATTTGAGGCACACCCCCAAACAGCTGCTGCCCCTCTTACCCCTCCTCCCGTGACATTAAAAGGGCCCTCCAGCTGATTGGCAGAGTATGTGACCCACCAATCAGCTGGAGGGCCCGTTAAATCTTGCAGCTGCCCCTCTCTCCCCTCCTCCAAGATTTAAAGGGCCCCACCAGCTGATCAGTGGGCAATTTGCATATTGTAGGAGGTGAGAGCTGGAGTTCAGGCACAGGGCAGTCCCCGCTTGAAAAACATCATTTAAAAGGAACCCATTAAATGCTGTTTTTCAAGGGGGGGGGGGCTGCCCGCCCCTGAAATTGCCACTTGGAGTTGAGGGAAAGTGTGGGTCCACCCCCTCTCTCCTCCTGTCTCCTCCCCCCCCCCCCCCGCCTCACAAAATTTCCCCATGACCCACCAACCCAAAATTTTTGGCTACGGAGCTGACTATATGTTTCCCTGCACAGTTCAAAATTTCTAGTTTTAAAGCTCTTTGTGAGGCAGGACCCACATATCTGAAGGACAGTCTCTCCACATACAGACTTACTTGCCAAACTAGGTCAATCCCTGCAACATTTTCAAAATATACACTGCTTTTGGGAGCTCTGGCATCCGTACAATCAACATCTCTGTTGCAGCTCTGAAATGGCCTTCTGGAGGAACTGTGGTAAGCTCCTTTGCTGGTGATAGGGATGCCAGGTCCACTCCTTGCTCCGGTGGGGGGATTTGGGGGGCATTCTGGGGGTAGGTGGGGATAACAGTTTCTGGGGGTATGCCAAACAGAAGAAAAAAATCTTCACCTGCTGGTGGAAGACAATAATAGAGGAAGACAGATGAATTCTTCAGGGAAGGGATTTCCAAAGTTTTGGCACCATGACTGAGAAGGCCCTTTCTTGGACTGCCACCTGTTTAGCCTCAGATGGTGGGGGCACCTGAAGCAGGGCCTCCGAAAAGGACCGGTTTCCAAAAGAGACCTCCCTTTGAAAGGTTATTATCTTATCCTGCTGATATGATTGGAGCTGTAAAATTAATATAATCTTCTATTATTCTATCTGGAAACAAATACTTTTCAAATATTATCTATCAATTGCCTTATCATCCACTGACAAGGATGAATGCATTTTTCTCAGTCCACCCTTGTGGTCTGAAACTAACATCAGCTATCCTCTATCTGTGTTCCTGTTCCCACTTCTGAGATGTGGCACCCAAGTAAGCTCTGTGATAGTGGGTCTTGGTTATTAGAATTTCTGAGGTGAGACTGAGAAAGCTATTTAAAGTTATTTTTTAGTCAAGTACATCACTGTGACATCCGTTCTGTGGTTTACAGAGAACTCACACTGAAGACACCCGTGGAATTTCATTTATAAAATAACTACTCCTGATCACTGGAATTGCAAAAAAGAGGAAGCAGCGGCACACAGCAACCCCTGCAGCAGCACTGTATTTCTGAACACAGCAGTTATTCAAACCTAGAAATAACTAGCGGTCTTGGAACCTTCTGCTACCCAGATCTTATACTAAGAATGAGGGGTTTTGTATCCCTGACCTGGATAGCTCATGCTAGCCTGATCTTGTCAGATTTTGGAAGCTAAGCAGGGTCAGCCCTGGTCACTATTTGGGGCAGAGAGGAGACCATCAAGGAATACCAGGGTCATGATGCAGAGGCAGGCAATGGCAAACCACCTCTGAACATCTCTTGCCTTGAAAATCGTACAGGGTTACCACTAGTCAGCTGTAACTTGATGGCAAAAAAAAAAAATAACTCTTGTAATTGTCATTCATTGTAGATATTTTTGGGTGTACAATTAGATTCCAGAGACAAAACTGCTAGTAATGCTACTTAGTTTCTTGGGGAAATTTAATATATTATTCAGAAGCAAACCTTGGTTTGTGACCAAGTATCTACTAAGCAAGGAGGTAACTTCCAGCTGAAAGTACCTGCATGGTACATATATTAAAACAAACTTTCTCACATTCACCCATTCTTTTCAGGTAGTAACATAAAAATGTTTTGCATGAGATAGTCATAAAATAGGTCTAAAACTGTAGGAGCAGTAATTTCCACTGCCTTCAGAACTTGACAAGAACGAATAGATAGGCTCATGCAGGGGTCATTCGTAGAAAAAGAGGTGCAGGAGCTCATTACCATAACTCAGTTGCATATGCCACACCCCCTAACATACCGGAAGTGTGTCAGAAGGCAACACCCACCCCTCAGGCTCCACTCCACAGGTGAGTGAAACTGACCTGCTCTTCCTCCATTCCCTTCCCCATCCAATACTTTGTGCAATAAAAATAAGCGTAAAGAACACACCCTCATTCTCTTCCTGCTCCCTTGAAACCACTAGGTTTCAAGTAGACTTGAGATACCCAGGACATGTGCACCACCCATCCCTTTCCCTTCCCTTCCCCACAACAAGACACCCTGTGAGGTAGGTGGGGCTGAGAGAGGTCTTTTGAGAACTGCTCATGAGAGAACAGCTCTGAGAGAACTTGTGACTGGCCCAAGGTCACACCAGCAGCTGCATGTGGAAGAGTGGGGAATCAAACCTGGTTCTCCCAGATTAGAGTCCAACTCCTGACCACTACACCAAACTGATGGGCTGGAAGCTGCTGAAGGGTTGGTGAAATTTCTCCAGTACTTATGTGCCATGTGCCCAGATAAAAAATGGTATATTTAGAAAATTTATATTCCACCTTGAGCAAGTCTCTGGAAAAGCAGTACACAGTCATAAAAGGAACAATGATAAAATTATCAATATTAAAACAAAACATTAAAATCAGTAAAGACCCTAGCAGGGCTTTCCCCGGGGCACTGCACCTCTGCACTGCTCGAGGAAGCCGAGGAGGGGGCAGGGCTTGGTCATGTGCCCACCCCCTGGGCTTCTCACTCCCGGAGCTGCACTCCTGTGCGCTCCCGCTCCAACAGACCCCTGCATGAAACAGTCATAAAATAGGTCTAAAACTGTAGGAGCAGTAATTTCCACTGCCTTCAGAACTTGACAAGAACGAATAGAGAGGCTCATGTGTTTGTATGTTGTGTGGGACAGATACAAGGAAAGAGGAAGACCAAAGTTTGAGTCCAGTGGCACCTTTAAGCCCAACAAAGCTTTATGCGAGGTATAAGCTTTTGTGTGCATGCACACTTCTTCAGAAGCGAGTCTCATGCTGTGTATGATCATTCATAGCTTTTGTTCTTTTGGAGGAACTAATAACACGATCCTAAGTATGATTAATCAAAAATAAGCTCTAGAGGACTGGCTCACAATCAATGCCTAAGGGTTGGTTCAAAGTAATATCCAGTACGTGTGTGTTTGTGTGTGTGTTGTATTACACAATCATGTACTTGGGTTACATGATCAGTGAGAAAGTTTAGTGTAAACTGGAACTTGCGAGAGAGAACCATTAGCATGACAGCTACCAACAGGCAGAAGGCAGCAATGGATACAGATGCCTCTCCACAGTTCATATAAAGGTTTTTCATGTGGTCTTCTACCCAAATACTGTATTTTGGCTCCATAAGACTCACTTTATCTCCCAAAAAAAGTGTGGGGGGAAAAGTGTGTGCGTCTTAAACCCCCCTCACCTTTCCCAAGCCACGGCACCAAGCAGAGCTAGGTGCGTCTTATGGTCAGGTGCGTCTCATGGAGCGAAAAATACGGGACTTAAATATATTACTTCAAAACAGCACAGACCTGTAACAAATAGGTATCTCATTAAGATACAAGCAGAACACTGAGTACCAGCTGCAGTACTCTCATGGAAAGCCTTTTTAGTTGCATTTTCTGACAACTTGCATTCATTTCTTTTTAGTATGGAATCAGAACAATTATTTTATTTTTTAGACTATAGGTAATAACAAACTGTATAGTAACATACAAAAAGCAGATTATCAAAAACTAAATATAAAAATATATAAAATAATTGATTATTAAAACAATCTACCATTTTTGTACAAAGGGAACCTTCATCATGCGAGATCTGTTTCAAAGGCATATTTTATTTATTTTTCATTTCATTTTATTTTTCAGATTTATATTTCACACACACACCCCCCACACACAAATGGGCTCAGGGCGGATCACAATATAATTGGCCATTTGTCAAAACAAAACATAATAATAAATAGTTAATTACAAAAAAGTATTTAAATACAGTTTGCACCAATATAGGTGTCACTGGACTCTTAGTTAATTTAATCTAATCCAGGCTGGATAAAGACGGTGTCTTCCTCAACCAAAGGCCTGGTGGAACAGCAGAAAAAGCCCTGGTCCTGGCTGAGGCTAAACGGATGTCCCTTGGGCTGGGGACAACTGGCAGATCTTGCTCAGCAGACTGCAAGGCTCTCTGGGGCACATATGGGGAGATCCGGGGCACATATGGGGATACCCTTAGGTACCGTATTTTTCGTTCCATTAGACGCACCTGATCATAAGACGCACCTTGTTTTTAGAGGAGGAAAACAGGAAAAAATGAAACAGAAAGAAAGAAAGAGAGAGAGAGAGAGATAAAGGAAGGAAGGAGGAGGAGAGAGAGAGAGAAAGAGAAAGGAAGAAAGAAAGGTGGGGACAGAGAGAGAAACAGAAAGACAGACAGACAGAAAAAAGGAAAGGAAGGAAGGAAGGAAGAAAGATAGAGAAAGGAAAGAAGAGAGACGTCGGCATGCCATGCAAAGCCAGGCCTTTCTGTGCAAAGTAGCCACGGAGCTTAATCTGTGAGCGGGGCTTTCAGCTGCTGGCTGTCTTAAAGGGGAAAAGCACTTAAAGGGAAAGAGTACTTAGCCTGGTGGGGTTTTTCCTGCCATTTCCCTTTTAAGTCTTAACAGCTCAGGCCCAGCAGCGAGGGGCGGGGAAGGCTGGGATGCCAGCCTGAATGGCGTTCCCCTGCATTCCTGCTGAAGAAAAGCTCCATATTCACTCCATAAGACGCACACATTTCCCCCCCCCTTTTTTTGGGGAGGAAAAGTGCGTCTTATGGAGCGAAAAATATGGTATGTTGGTTCTAGGCTGTGCAAGGCTTTGAAGGCCAGTGCTAACACCTTGAAACAGATCTGGTACTCAATCAGTAGCCAGTGCAATTGGTGTAGTGCCGGCTGAATATGAGCCTGCTCAGGCAACCTAGACAGTAGGTGCACTCCTGCATTTTGCACCAGCTGGAGTTTCCAGATCAATCACAAGAGCAAGCCCATGTAAAGTGAGCTACAGTAATCAAGCCCGGAAGTGACCATTGCATGGGTCACTGTAGCCAAGTCCACGAAAGCCCAGAAGTGACCACTGCATGGGTCACTGTTGCCAAGTCCATGAAAATGCTGTTTCAGTAATATCTCTATTCCTTTTGTCTGGTTGATTAGATCAGAAAACAGTGCCAACAAGAACCTGTTGGAGGCATCTCTATATAATCACCAGGGCAACTCAACAAACAGGGTACATCCCACAGGCACAAAATCATAGTTAAACGGAACTACTCCAAAGCAGCCATTCAAGATGATAGAGAGCAACTGCTGAAACCGGAGCAGATACTATCAGAGTCTTCTTTGGCTAAATTTCATGATTTGTTTTCTCACATGTGGCATGGGCAATCATCCCATACAATCCTACCATGTATTCTTCCAATACACAACTGCAGTAGTATCTCCGTAATGCTGTCCTGCTTTAATGATTTAAATGAAATTAACAACAGAAAAATCTGTCTCACGGCAGGGTGACTCACAATGAAATTTGATTTGAAATGCAACTCTGATTCAAAGCAACCTTATCATTAATGTATCCATTTGAAGTCTGCTAATTTGAGTTAATCATGTCCAGAGACACCAGTGCCATAAATCTCCTTTGCCTCCGGAAATTTTCGGGTAGCCTGCATTAGCTATTGCAGTATACTGTGCAACAGAGAGGCAGCACAGACTTGGACTACTTGCCTTTGAAAGATCAGCTTGCCTTGGGAACATCCATTTAGAGGTGGTATGAAGGTTCTGCCAGAATTAGGAGCTGAGGGGGCATTGTGTAGTGTCAGGGTAGGGTGGAAGGGGCCAACTGCAGTCTTTCCCACTCTCCATCATATCTGTCCTCTTCCCATTCCCAAAAGCCTGCACTGCATAAGTGTTCACCCTGCACTGAAGCAGTAACACCATATGCATTCTTCATATTCACAGACGAATTCATATTCTGTGAGGTGAATTGCTTCATTGCTGTATTTTAGACCCAGTAATTATGCTCCAGTAGCAGACTTTGGGACACTGTGCTCCTATTGTGAAATTTTATTTAAGCACTTCTGCCTACCATAAACCTACGAATGGTCAATTGAAAGGTTCCTATGCAGGCAGGGGGCATGGAAGAGTCTTATGCTTCAGACTGAATCTATAAGTGTGGGAAATATGATCTACAAAACTCCACTTTCCCTCACTGACCCCAGTTGTGACCTGGGCTGGGTGATGCAAGGAGAGGGAGGTGAAGAGGAGAAAATAGTGTTGCATCCAGCTCACCGAATTCCACTTCTCCTCAGAGACCGCACTCTGTAAGAAATTCTTCAAACTCCATTTTCCCGATTAAGGGATCCTGCTGAAAATTTCCGAGAGTGGAGCACAATTTACTCCCACCCCCTGCAGTCCTGTGCCTCCTGAAATGCTCTGGGTAACAGGGACCCCCCCAGAAACAACCAGAGGGATTCAGAAGTCTGCAGCAATAATCATTCCCCTTCCACCAGCAGAACTCCTATGTAGGATTAAAATATAGCAAAGATGTCAATAGTGGATAGTAAATCATTGGCCTGCATTTTCATCTAACATTTCAAAGAGAACAATAAACTTGGAGAACACTTTACAGCAGCCAGGAGAAAGTTCCCAGAAGTTGGATCTCTATGGCCTGTAGGGTTGCCAGCCTCCAGGTGGGGCCTGGGGATCTCCTGCTTTTACAACTGATCCCCAGCTGACAGAGACCAGCTCCCCTGGAGAAAATGGCTGCTCTGGAGGTGTACTCTATGGCATTGTGCCATGCTGAGGCCCCTCCCTTCCCCAAACCCCACCTTCTCCTGGCTCCACCCCCAAAGTCCCCAGGTATTTTCTAACCCAGACTTGGCAACCCTAATGGCCTGTCAACTCCAACCAGGCCAAAATCTCTAGGAGTAATTGCTGTACATATTGGAGTCATGACCAAAAGGGGGGGGGGGACCAACCCCATATAGGAAAGGTAACCAAGAAGGTTGAAGTGAAAACAACGATTAAATATAGCTAAACATGCAGTGTTAATATAAAAATATACAATATATTTTGATTATACATAGGAAATATTAAAATTATAATAAAACCCACATATCTATAGGCCACTCAGCCAAGTGTGTTTTATTTCATATGCCCATAGATCTGTTTAGGCCTAATCTGCAATATTCAAAATCCAGATAGTGTGTTGTTGTTGTTGTTGTTCAGTTGCACAGTCGAATCCGACTCTTTGCGACCCCATGGACCACATCACGCCAGGCCCTCCTGTCTTCCATCGTGCTTCCGAGTTTGCTTAACTTCATGTCCATTGCATCGATAACACTGTCTGACCATCTCATCCTTTGCCACCCCCTTCTTCTTTGACCTTCAATCTTTCCCAGCATCAGAGTCTTCTCCAGTGAGTGCTCCCTTCTCATTTAGTGGCCAAAGTATTTGAGCTTCAGCTTCAGGATCTGGCCTTCCAGGGAACAGTCAGGGTTGATTTCTTTTAGGATTGACTGATTTGATCTCCTTGCAGTCCAAGGGACTCTCAAGATAGTGTGCTCAGCTACAATGTTAGCTGTTCCCCAGAAGCAAGAAGAGTGGCCCATGATGCATTTTAAGAATATTTGTTCCTACTTCCTCCACAGGCGAACATCTCTGTGTAAGGTTTACATTATATTTGATAATTGTTGGTTTTTAGGTCCATTCTGTATATGAGTTTGAAATATTTCCTCCACAGGCGAACATCTCTGTGTAAGGTTTACATTATATTTGATAATTGTTGGTTTTTAGGTCCATTCTGTATATGAGTTTGAAATATATTGATGTTTAACTTATGGAGTGCTCAGCTTGTATTTTACCACTGATGTTGACTCTTTAGGCAAAACGTGTTTGGTTCTTGTATATGAAGAAGTACCTTTTAACCTCTATTTATATATTCTGATATTTGTCCTGATCAGGGGTTTTTTTGGTAGAAAAAGCCTAGCAGGAACTCATTAGCATAATAGGCCACACTCAACAGCAGAAACTCATTAGCATATTAGGCCACACCCCTGACAGTGCAGCTCCCTCCCAGGATCGGCTTCCCCAGGTGCCCCGTACCTTGTGGGGGGCATGAGGAACGCAAGGAGGGGTGGCAGTACTGCCTTCCCTCGGCATCCTGCATCTTATGAGGCACCTGGGGAACCCGGGGGGGGGGGGGGGGAGGCTGTAGGCGTGGCCAACTCGGAAGCCGGCCAGAACTCTGTTCCAGTGCATTCCTGCCCAAAAATAGACCTGGTCCTGATATTAGGTATATATAGTTATATACAGAACCACAGATATGTAGTTTTTATTGTGATTTTAATATTTCCTATTTATAACAAAAACACATTGTATATTTCCATACTGGCATCACTAAATTTGCAGGTCTCTCGAAGTCTCGACCAGCAGCCACTGGGTTGCTTTCACACTTACTATTGAGTCTGGAATTGTCCATCTGGATAATATAATTAACAATTTGTGTCATTCTAGTGTTTTTCCTTTCATCCTCCCCTTTTTCAGGTCTGATTTGCTTAAAACATGTGAAATACTATTGCAACTCCAGGCTGTCTTGCATAGACAGTCAAAACAGTATTGAAGGTTCTCAAGGCTGTTGTCACTTTAAATGTTCATCTTCTTGCCTCCAGAGTAAGTAATTACTTTCTGCTCTCTTCCACCACCAGCCATGGCATTCACGGATCAACTGTTAATTCCAGTTTGGCAGAGAAATTAAGTAGTACTTTTGGTATGCACACAAAGTCACTTTCATTTACTTAATTTTATTTGTATGATTGTTGTAACACTATTACAATAAAAACAAAATAAAAATAATGAACAGCATCTTTGTGCACAAAGGGAGAAGTGGAACTGCTAAATGATTTGTGAATGCCATGACTAGCCAGGGACAAAACAGTAAATGGTTAACTGGAACAGAGGAACAAATGGGAAACTGCAGGGAGAAGCCAGACCTGTGCAGAAAAAGATTTACTTCTGACAAAACGTATAGCCTTCTCCATGAGAAGCAGCATTGCTGGATTTTTATGAAGACAGGGGTCATTTCGAGCAGGAACGCCGTTCCGGGAGTAACAAGCCCAGGAGCGGGCACATATGGTGATGCACTGTGGAAAAAAGCAAAAGCATACTAACTTGATCTGTATTTTCATGCTTGTTGTAGGGTAGCTTCCCTGCAAGAGCAAAGGAAACCTTTGTCTTTAGTCAAAGTGTAAAGCTGGTTCACCAGCTCTGAGTTGGGAAATACCTGGGGATTTTTGGGGTGGAGCCTGAGTGGTGGATGTTGCCTTCTGACACACTTCCGGTGATGTCAGGGGGTGTGGCATATGCAAATAAGGTATGCTAATGAGTTATGTCAATGAGCTCCTGTACCTCTTTTTCTACAAAATATCCAGGAGACTATAGTGCTACATTAAATGCTCTGTGGAACCCCAGTTTCAATAACACTTGCAGGTGGAGCCTGCAGATCTCCCACTATTTCATTTGATTTCCAGACAACTGAGATCAGTTCTATCCTGTAGAAAATGGCTGCTTTGGAGAGTGAACTCTATGGAATTGTACCCTGCTGAGGTCCCTCCCCTCTCCAAATCCTGCCTTCCCCAGGCTCCACCCCCAAAATCTCAAGTGCTGGCAACCCTACTTGAAGCTGCTTATGGAAAAGGGATGACTGAAAAGCACAAAAGTGTCCTAATCATGGAGCAGGGTGCATGGAGACTCACGATAGTTCCAATCCACGTGTCACATACACGAGGATTCGGGATGATTCACTGTGGAGAGGTCATGTTTCTAGCACCCCTACAGCAACTATAACACATTCTTCAATTTAGAGATGAAATATGGTAATAGACTCCTCTGTTTTCTTCTGCACTTGGAAGTGAATCATCACCAGCACGATATATTACCTGAAGAGATTTTTTTTGGCAGTAACACTGAATTGTTTGGAATATGTACTTATGGATCCTTTGTAATATCTGCTTTTTGGAGACAGATATAAAGCGAACAGAGTTTGGGGAAAATGTGACACTGAACCATTTAGAATTGATAGGTATATCACACACCACCTAAATGGATTTCTGTGTTTGGAACAGATCATTACCATACTGAATAAATAATATATCTTATTTGTATACTATTGAGAAGCTGCAACATAACTTAATCAATTTTTCAGTTTCAGCTTGGAATTTTCAAACACAGGGGAAAAGAGGAAGAGGATTGGTCTGTTTGTTATTGATATTGCAATCTCTGCTCATTTTCTTGTAGTTTTTTTTTGGGGGGGGGGAGTCACATGGGGGGCTGTCTTCTTTCCCATTTCTCTCTGTTTTCTGACAGTACTTTTCCTGCCTGCACTAGAAAAGTACTTGAAGAGAAAATTATTTCTTACCCCTGTGTAACACATCTATAGCCGTCCTCCTGGCTGGGCAAACATATATATTTCTCTATTTATCCCCCAGGTAAATCCAAAGCTCTCTTGTGTTTGCCTTTAGAAACGCATGTCTCATGTTTACCTTACCAAGAGCTTGCTGAGCTATTTATTGCAGAAGTTTGGTGTGCTATTTATGCCAAATTATTTTAATGATAATATCTTTCTTCCTTTCCTGTCATTAAAATAATTTCACCTTTTAATTTTGCTTATTAGGTTTCTTTTGACTTCCATAATTATATTTTGCCTCTCTGCTCCATCTGTATTTATAGTACTACTCTCCTTCATCTCTTCTCATTCTTCATTTCCTTCTTGTGGTGCCTTCAGACCATTTGCAGTGAATTGTTCCTCCACTGCTACACATATTGTCCCTATATTTCTTTCAAATTAACTTGTCATGTTGTTTGCCTAGCCTTATAACTTTATTTTTTAGAAAGCAGATAAGAACCGTCTTAATTATCCTTACAAACATCCCTAACAGCCTATTTATACCTTCCTCTTTAGAAAATGTCTGTTGTGTAACCCACTGATAAAACAGTATAACCTTATATAAAAATAAAACCAGGATCATATGCATTGTGATCTTTGAAAGATGTTGGACGAGGATAATAAATTGCAGAGAAACATGCACTCTTAGAGATGAAAATATTTATAATTATCGTTGATTTAGTGCTTCGTGAACTAATGTGATCTAAATATGGTTTTATATCTTTAATGTTGTTTGTATTGTTGATGGAATTTTAGTCAGAAGGTGCCAAGATGAATGTTTGTGTGATAGCATGTTATTAAATAAATGTTATTTAATAAATGTTATCAGTAGGTTATTAAATAAATACTGAATATTAAATAAATATTGAATAAAATAATAATATATAAACATTATTTCATAAGAACAGGAGACCCTATTGTGAGAACCATATTTGCCTCATGGGTTCATATCAGGGAAGATGATCTTTCAGCCATGTGGGCCCAAGGCCGTTAAAGGTTCTAAAGGAAAGCATCAGCCCCTTGAATTGGAGCTGGCAACAAATAAGCAGCCAGTGAACAGTCAACAGACAGAGCCTGATAGCCAAGGGGCTGCCACATTTTGCACCAACTGAAGTTTCTGGTTCATTACGATTGCTGCCCCATGCACATCACATTACAGTAATCTAGCCTTAAGGTTATCATAGCAGTAGTGTTGCCAGGCCTGTAGCTGGGAATCTTAAGGAGCTTCTGGGTGTGGGGCATGGGAAGGGAATGTTGGTATTTAAGACTCTTAGCCTCCATGCACTGAGCTGGCAGATCAGCAGGATCTAGATGACAGCCAGCAGGAATTATGTGACTGAGACAGAGGCTCAGTAGAACTTGTACAGACTGGTTCAGACTTGTTCTCTCTGTGTGACAGTGATGGATGGGATCTACATGACTCAGCACTAACCTGATTGGTTACTGTTTGTATAAATGTAATCAGGTACAGTAGTATTTAATCTCTTCTTGTTGTATGAAGTCCTGGCGAAGCACTTTGTCTCTTTGGATTAATAATTGCACTGTAAAATAAACTGTAAATACACTACCGCTGGTGTGGTGCAGTTTAATGTGCAGAGGGGTCTGAAGGACTTGGGTCTCTTAACGTTGGCGCAGTGTGGTATAGCACATAACAAACATCACGACAGGGTTATGGGCCCAGTCTGTTGCACTGAGACGTGGACGTTCTAAGCAAGACCTGATGGTGAGAGGAGGTGAGCCAGGACAGCTGCTGTTGCTGGAATTGCTGAGACCGTGGCTTCAGAGGACCAGCTCACTGTACACAGCTTCTCTGGTAGTGAGGAGGAGGAGGGCGAGGAGGAGGTCCAGATAGTGGAGACGGACGACAGCATGGTATAGTCTAACATGTCGCTGCTGGTTGATAAGCTGACTGCAACTAACTATAGTGTTTCGGCTACGCGTATGGAGCACTATCTAAAAAGGGAAAGCTTGTGGATATATGTAGCAGCTCCCCCAGCCCCAGAGATGCCACAGAACACTGTAAACAACCAGAAGGCCTTGGCAGCAATAATCTTGTGTGTGGCAGATGACCAGCTTGTGCACATTGCTGGTAAGACCACTGCAAAAACAGCTTGGTATGGTCTGAGAACTGTTTATGTAAGCGAAACAGCTGGATCTTTGATAACTATAACCCGACGGCTATATCAAACTGTGTTAAAGCCGGGAGGGTCAGTTAGAGCGCATTTAAATACTCTAGCTGAATGTTGCCAACAGCTGGAACAGCGAGGCAAAGCAGTGTCTGAGGAAGATCGAGTGTTTATTATTCTAAGCTCTCTCCCAGAGCAATATAACATGCTCATTACAGCTCTAGAGTCTATAGAAGCTCCAAGACTCACGTTGGCGTATGTAACAGGCCGGCTGCTTGAGGAAGAGATAAGGGCTGTTAATCCTTGAAGGACGAGGCAGCACAGTCTTGGAGTCAGTCCAGACCAGTGGAATCTGCAGGTGCTGGCAGCAGCATGGCCAGCAAAGCTGATAGCAAGGAGCAGCAGGTTGCCTTAAGGATCCGTCGTTATTTTAGTTGTGGAGCTACAACTCATCTCCGGAGGAATTGCCCCGAGGTGCAGAAGCGGCATGGAACAAAGGCCCAGAGACCTGCATCTACACAAAATGCTAAGCTTGTTGTTACAGGTACCTCTTCTGCTCGAGGAGTTTGGATTATAGACTCGGGAGCGTCACAGAACTTCTGTCAAGACAGGCATCTGTTGCAGAATGAATGACCATTGTGTCTAAAGCATGTGAGCCTGGCAGATGGGAGTGATTCACTTGTCGCTTGTGAAGGTGAAATATTCTTCCCAGTGCTTGGATATACATTCAAAAATGTTTTGTGTGTGTGCCTACCTTGGAGAACAACCTATTGAGTGTGAGTGCTCTGGACAAAAGCATAAAGATACCAGCGTGTACCTATAAATTCAATTTCTTTAGAAGCACCTCCTTTCAAAAAACTAATCTTAAGATTTCTGAAGATTACATTTAATACGCCAACTGCACCTCTGCTAACAGAGGGCACAATTACTGCTCAGTGATTCGATATGAAATTGTTTCCCACCCCCCTCCCTGCACCTCTGATCTTTAACATCTTCTCTGGAAGCTATGAACAAGTTCATTTTATAGTGCTGCCCATATAATCATGTTGCATCCTTACACAATATGGTATAAATTGATTTCTCATATTATGACTGTATAATTCTTCCCAGAGGGGTTAGTTTGCATTGAACTGCACGTTAGTAACTAAATACAGAAAGAAAAAAAATGAGGCAAGAGCCAGTATAATCAGGAATTCCCCCTCCCCCCTTAATTCCACACTTCTGCTTTGGTATAGAGATTGAAATCTATGGTGCAAATTTTGAGGACATCCACTGAGAAAAATAAGCTATGCATCAGCCTGCACTCTGTTGACTTAAACTGATGGGAGTGTTAAAAAAACATAAAATAAAAAAACCAAAGGTACAAAACTGTAATTCTAATCTCTTGTGTAGGCCTTATGCTGGTCAACATAGGCTTGTATTTATTTCTTTAAAATATTTATACTTCTGCTTTTTGATCCATGTTTACTAAACTTGGATAGCCATAATTTTGGACAATAGCTTAAAAAGTCAGTTACTAAAAGTTAACAAATAAATATAACAAATAAATTATAACAGAATTAAACTGAATCACCACAGGCAGCTGTGCAGTCAGACCTCTAGTATTAGGAGAAAAAGATTTCCCCAGGGAGGTTGTTCCGTTGAAAAAAGCCCTAACTGTGATCCACTCGTCACCTTCTGGTGATGAAGGGACACCTGAAATGTGTCAGTCACAAGCACAGGAGAGAAAGCTGTCCTAAAGTTGAATTCACAGAGGCTGCAGTCACACACACTAAGTAATTCACTTTCAGTGCACTTTCCAACTGGATTTTGCCACTTCACACAGTAAAATCCAGTTGGCAAGTACACTGAAAGTGGATTGAAAGTGGATTATTTAGTGTGTGTGACCGCAGCCTGAAGGTCAAGATCAGGATTTTGAATTGGACCTAAAGCAGGTAAGCAACCAACGGAGTTGGTGCAATATTGGAGATGTACTCCATTTTGCAAGCTCTAATCTGTAACCTCCAATTTGCGATTGCAATCTGTGGCAAATGAGGATTGCCTCCAAGCTATTAGGGCAGTTAGCTTTTTTGTAAATTGAAAGAAGTGATCCTTTCCCCTTCTGTGAGCTTCTAGCATGCAAAACAATGCTAATGTAGATATGTGTGGGCAAGCAGGCAGATATGAGCTAGTAACTTTCATAAATGTAACTGCAAGACAGTGCTAAGGTAGTTAGTTACCAAGGAATACACATGTGATTAAATATGTGAAACAGTGGGTTTTTAATTATTGATTTAGGTTATACTGACTCTGCTATGGAGTTAGTTTAGTTACTCACTAACAGAAGAATGTAAAGAAGTTGGGTGAAGATTTGGGAAGCGAAAATGAGAACAGCTCTTGTGGTATCTATCTATTCTGTTTTGTCAGCTGTTTATGCTCCCCTGAAAGTATTATATAAACTAGAAAAGAGATGTGGGTTTTGTAGTTCCCTTCCCTATCCTAATTTTAAAAAACTCTACTTTAAAAGAAAACAGAAAAGATAAAGCATGTTTGTCTTTTCTTTGTCTTTTTTCACTGCTGCGGTGGTCTAAAAGCAAAGCAAAGAATTATAGTGGCGTGAGTTTGTCATTCTCAGTCTAAATTTTTGAACATAAACTAAATAAAATAATCTAAATAATCTAAACAAAAATAGCTTTTATGTTGCCACTGCTCCAGCTCATCCACAGAGATATTTGTTTGGAAACACTCTTGTGGTTTTTGGTATAGAGTTTTGTTATGCTAGGGCACATTGGTTGTCCAGTCAGTCAAATACCATATTGTCCATCATTGCCTGTTCTTTGATTCTCCAAAAGAAATGCAGTACTGTTGCAAAATTGCAATAAACAAAGATTTGTCATTCATTTCTACATGAGTAATAATGTAAAAGAGAACTATGGACAGAACCATTGTCATTCATTTCTACATGAGTAATAATGTAAAAGAACTATGGACACAACCATTGCTTCTCTGGACCATTGGACACTCTAGTATTTGCGCAAACTCTATGGTTTGAGGGTGAAAAAACACCCAAATACCAGAGCGTGTCCCCACCCACCCCCAGAATACCCCCAAATCTCCCTGCCTAAGTCAAAGGAGTGCAGGGTTTAGGGAGGGGAGAGGCCTTAGCATAGTATAATGCCACAGAGTTCTCACTCCAAAGCAGCCATTTCCTCTAGGGACAGAACTCTGTTGTCTGTAGTGAGTTCAGTTGTAATTCTGGGGGATATCCAGGTCCTATCTGGAGGCTGGCAACCCTACACCTCACAGCGGCCTCTGAGTGACTTGATACCATCTGATTTGCACAACTCAGCTAGGCCTGGCTGCTTGTTATCATTCAACAGCAGCTACCCTATGGAAGCCAGTGTAGTTTAGTGCTTAGAGCTTCAGAGTAGCAAGGAGGAGACAGAAAGCTGAAGACAGGGGCAGATAAAAATAGGGTGGCCATTGAGTGGGAAGGAGACAGTGTTGTGAACTCCAGGTTGGGCATTTCCTGGAGAATTGGGGGTGTAGCCTTGGGAAGGTGAGGTTTGGGGAGGGAAGTGACCTCAGCAGGGTATAATGTCATACAATCCATCCTCCAAAGCAGCCATTTCCTCCAGGGGAACTAGTGTTGCAAACGTCTAGATGAGGACTGGAGATTACATGAGATTTTAGCTGATCATCAGACAGAGATCAGTCATCTCTGATGACAGAACTCTTATGCCATTCAATGTGTCAATCAAAAGGAACATTTAAACAACAAAAAAGGAACATTTAAATGGAAGCACCACCTCTTATCATTGAACTTCGCAGTTCTGTATTGGTGAGAAAGGTACTATATTACGACCCAACCTTGAAGAATCTGGAAGTGGGTACAAATAAATATTAGGTTGTGCCTGTAGAAATTTCCCCATCTAGTAATGCCATTGTCAACAGCACAATATGGAATCTGAAAGCAAGAGCGGTGCAGCTGGGCTTTGAACATAAAGACCTTGGTTTTAGACTCAGCTCTCTGAAAAATCATAGGGTAGACAGTCTTGCAGTCTGACTTCACTCCTACGGAATTTAGCAGGGAAAATGGGATAATCCAATGTATGCCACCCCAAACTCCATTTCTCATGCCTGAATGTAACCTGAAAACAATTTACACTGAAACAAAATGTAAATCTTGCTAAGAAACATGGCAAACCAGCCAAGAGCTAACCAAATTTCACAGTAAAACCCAGCAGATTTCAGTGATCCAACGGTAAAAATGCTCTCCAAACAAATGTATTGCCTGCTTTCTGAAGGTGAAGAGGAATGTGAAACAGAGAGCCTCAGTTTCAGTGTATCTGCTTGTAAGATCTGCCTCGTAATAAGAAGTTACAAGAACATTATTCAGGCATTGCCTTATCGCCCATTTCAAAAGGCAAGCCATCATAAATTAGCATAGTCCTGAGCATTTTTTGCTGCAGATTTAGCTGTCTTTAGACCCAGCTGGAAGACTGGCCTCATTTATTTTTAATGTGTAGTTAAAATGTAAAGTATAAAAAGAACTAGGAAAACCAGTGTCTACGGGGTGGGTGGGTGGGAGAGTGAGATCATTTTGTACCGAGGAAGCTTTAAAAACTGTCCTGAATTACAGAAAAACTACAAGTCTGTACCCCAGTATCAGCTGGTTGATTCTACCAGCATGTGACATTCAGCTCTCACCCTTGACAAACACACACACACACACACACACTCCTGGTTGCTTGACCCTAGGGTCTTCCTTCCTTCCTTCCTTCCTCCCTCCCTCCCTCCCTCCCTCCCATTGATATCCTTGCCTTTCTCCCCTAATGGGGACTTCTCTCCTCCATTTTATCCTCGCAACAGCCCTGAAAGTATGTGACTAGTCCATATTCACCCAGCAAACTTCCTTGGCAAGAGTGAGGATTGAGACATGGGTCTCCCAGTAACTAGTCTGACACTCTTAACCACTACATCATACTGGCTATCACACTGGTTTTGCCTCAGCCGACATTCCCTCGGTTTCTACTTGAGTTCCATCTCTCAACGTCCCATGATTCCCTTTTCAGCTCAGTTCCTTTAGCGAACCTGTCACTTGCACAGATGCCACAGAATATCTTGTCTCCCTCCTTGCATAGTATACAGTCCCTCTTGATTTCAAGTTCCATAAGATTCATTCAGGACCCCATCTGGCCTGTGGTTGGTTTTTTTTTCTGTCTCCTTTGAAAGCATTCTGTTTGGAGCTTTTGTGGCTTGCTCTGTTCCTATCAGCTGAGCTACGGTGCCACCACAAAAGCAAGGCAACAGGATAGTTTCATTATAACTAAAATAGTTTTACGACGAAACCTGAAGTAAAAGAAGGTTTAAAGCTAAAATTAGAAAGGTGAGGCGATACCATCAGAAGCTGAATGACTGCCTTGGCATTAATGTTTTAGTTCACATATGGAACATCTTCACTCTTAAAAATACATTATGCAGAATCTTTGCTGCTCACATGGTTTCCATTAATATTGTGTGGAAAGGACAACTCTGTTTCCTGCTACTGTAGCTCTTAAAATGGTGATTCAGTAAAAGTACCCTTCGTTTAAATAATTTATCTTGTGTATCTGTGCCACCCATTAGAGTGGAGGGATGGTGTAAGCATAACGATGGTGGAAAGTGCCATCAAGACACAGCCAATTTATGATGATCCTGTAGGATTTTCAAGGCAAGAAGCAAACAAGAGGCGGTTTGCCATTGCCTGCCTCTGCATAGCAATCCTGGGATTCCTGGCTGGTCTCCAATCCAAGTATTAAACCAGGATTGACCCTGCTTAGTTTCGGAGATCTGATGAGACAGGGCTAGCCTGGGCCTTCCAGGGCAGGGCATAAGTATAGTGCTATATCCTAAACTGGAACTCATCACTGGGTAACATAAGCAAGTAATAATACACCCAAACTCCCTTGTCAGGTTGTAAAGGTACACATGAGAAACAGCTTGAGCCTCTATTTTGTGTCTTTAGTTGACACCATTAACTTCAGTGTAATTTCATGCTACCATTTATTGACTTCGTTGGTACATAATTGCCCTTTGCAAGTGTCATAGAGAATCGGGTAACACACAGCGGTTGTAAAAAGCTCCTATGAATACCTGAAGTATATTTCTCCCTTGTTGCACAATCAGTGAGCTCGATATCTGGGCCAGATGATGCTCTTTCCAATCTCTTTCCTACCTGTGGCAGATGCTGACAAATTACACAAGTATGTCATGCTCAGGGTGCCGCCATTGCTTTAATTTTTCATCTACCCTTTCCCTCTGGGGCCCAATTCTTGTTTTTCTCTGGGCAAACAATCAATATGTCTTCTATCTTAAATTGCTGGTTCCAGTTCAAGTGACACATATGAATGTACACATGCTGGATGTGGTTTGTGTATTCCTTCAGACTTAGTTCATACACTGAAGTTAAATCTTGTGACTCTCTACATGCCATATGTTGGTTTCCCAGCTGCTTTCCCCATCCCGTGGGGTTCCAGTTTGGAAAAGAAAGTGGTGGACAAGGAGAAGGTTGTGAGTCTCTGCAGTGGTATTTTACTGCTCTAAATTCCCCCTCCCAAAGCAGTTTTCTCTTTTGATAACAAGCACAGCTACACACCATGTACTGCTACACATAATGCATTGTTAGTTCCTAGCCATTTCAAAAATACAGGGATGTTCCATCGGGCTGAGCAGAAACAGCTAATTAAACTTGTTCTGCCTGCTCAACCAGAGCTCAACCAGAGCTCAACCAGATGATAAAACAGAGGGGCTATATACTAATTCATGCAATTCATGATTTAACTAACACATACATGCACTTATGGACAAGATCAACAACATAGTGCCCATGTGTGCATTTGAATGTTCTCTTTTTTCAAAGAAATCTTACTACAGAGTAAAAATCTCCAAAGTACCTTTATGGTGATTAGAATAAGTATTTACTAATTTTTAACATAACTACTGTAAAGTTTACTGCATGGATATAGGCAGTGTTTTTTTTGGGGGGGGGACATTTCAGTTGGTTATGTTGCTGCTCTGAGGAAGATTGTTTTCTAGAGATAAAGGTGTTATACTACTTTACTCTTTTCAGAGTTTCATTGTTGCAAATCGCCTACCAGATATTTTTACAGAAACAGAGTATGAGTATTCCAAATACATTCATAAATGCTGTTCCTGTAAAGATATTATAATTCAGATTTAATCCTTCTATCTAGGTAAGTGCATGGAATTTTAAAAATAAACTTTTTTCAGAGTTATTTATTTTAAGGAATGCTATTCCACCATGTTATGAAAAAGACACATTAATCTAAAGGGCACTGTTCAACTGAACAAATTCCATTGCTATGCCTCTATTTTATGCTATGCATGCTATTTCTAAATACCAATCATTATTATTGCTTTTAGTTTTAATTGATTTTTATAAAATTATTCATCAGTAAATACAAATCAGGAAGAATTTTTTTTGCCAAACTGCATCTGACAAAGTTTATTCTACAGGAAACATGTTAGTCTTTAAGATGTTGAAAGACTCTTGTCCCCCCCCCCCCCCCCCCCGGAATGAACTCCCCATAAATATTCCTAGATTAAACACAAAACCAGAAATGAAAGAATATAAAATACAGTTAATGGAAGGAGCTTTTTCAGTTTTGTGAAACTTGTCTCTGGTGATATGTTGGTGTGAATACATCATGATATCACCAGTTCTGAAATCAGAAGTCCAATTTCCAGGGTATTCAGTACACAGAACAGGAAGGCCTCTGCCAGGGATGGGGGAAAATTTAAAAAATGGCCACTGGGCTGACAGCATGGTGTCACTTTTGGGAAAAACCCACAAGTGACATCAGTCTTCTCTACGTATCACCAGAAACGGTATGGTTTTACCATTATTTCTGGCAATTCCTAGAGAGATGTGACATAACTTCTGGGTTTTCCCAAAAGTACTGTCACACTGGTGTTGATGGCTGCCCCCCGCCCAGTGACTCCACCCCCTGGTCTCCTGCTGGCAACCATATTGGTAGAGGTCTTCCACATCATATACTATCGGATCTTTTAAATATGACATACCAAGAACTAAACCTGGGACTATTAGCAAACAAGACAGATGTTCTACCACTGCACCACAGCCCCTTCCCTGTGTAGGTACATGTGGTTACTCAGCACATCAAAACAATAACTGCAAGGGGACCCATGCAAACTATTTTGAGCTCCTTGGAGGATGGGTGAGGTATTACACACGATTTAATTGCTTTTTAAAAAGTCATCTATATGCTGGTCCTGGGGGGGGGGGGGGGTGTGTGTACTCCAAGGCTTTTAAAGAAACAGAATGTAATAGTTGCATAGAATTTGGAGGAGGGGGGTATGGAGGCATTATTTTCTTTCTGGGTATTATACTGAGTACAGATTTGAGTGCATTTCTAGCGTAAATATACTTTGTCATTCTATTTAAGAGGCATCACCATGACAATCCTTAAACCACCTTGCATTTTGCACCTGCTATAATCAGTAAAACATCTTAAAATTCTACCTATATGCACATTATACACTGTGAGGGCTACAATGAGTATAAAATTATAAAGGTAAAGGTTTCCCTTGTTTGAAAGCTAGTCGAATCTGACTGTGGATTTTAAAAAATCACATGTGTACATACATATTTTAAAAGAAGTTAAAATCTTGCATCAAAGTAAATTGTGGGAAATGTTAACAGAAATCCATTGTGAAAAGAATGGATTGTAAATTATATACCCATTTCTACAGGCCCTGGACTCCTCCCACTGCAGAGTTGGAGAAATATACTGGATTGGGTCCAGCAGTACATTAGTGGAAGGTGTCAACAGTCAAAAACCTCTCATTAGTAGTCCTTTCTAGCTTCAGAAAAGTTTAATCACAGGGTTGCAAGCTATGCTAGTTGAGAGTGGCTGCAATGAGACTGGTGCCGTGGGGGGGGGGGATTGTTCCCTTTCCTGAATCAAGAAGAACAAGAGGGTGATTTTGTCCCCCTCCCCACATTAGCTATAGCTATTAGTCTATGTGGGTCCTGCAGCCCCAAGAACAAACTTTTCTGGGGTTAGAAAGGACTGCTAAGGCAAGGGGAATATGGGAAAATCCCATAACCATAACCCAGTAGAAAGCTGATTCCTTGTGTTGGAGGAGAGTTATACAGATACCGTGGACTGCCAAAAAGACAAATAAGTGGGTTCTAGACCAAATCAAGCCTGAACTCTCCCTAGAAGCTAAAATGACTAAACTGAGGCTATCATACTTTGGTCACATTATGAGAAGACAAGAGTCACTGGAAAAGATAATAATGCTAGGAAAACTTGAAGGCAGCAGGAAACAAAGAAACCCAACATGAGATGGATTGGCTCAATAAAGGAAGCCACGGCCCTCGGTTTGCAGGACCTGAGCAAGGCTGTTAACAACAGGAATGTTAATTCATAGGGTCGCCGTCGGAAGTGACTCGATGGGAGTTAACACACCCACCCACTGGTGCCTTCTGTTCATGGATTGCTGGATTTCATTATATTTACAACTAGACTCCAAAGGTTAAGATTCTCCTGCAGGCATCCAAAATGCCAAGGACTTCAACATGAACATATTACCAGCAAGGAAGTTCTACTACACTTAATGGACCTCACTGCTGAGTAAACACATTAAAGATTGAATTAAGTAAATTGTATATTTAGAATATTACAAAAACATTTGCCAGACAACACTTAAGTAATGTCCAAGTATCCAGCTGCTGAGCACTCACTTCATAGTTAAATTACTGCCAACAGATAGATATGGACATTCATTTTAAAGTCTAAAAATAAATGCCAGATTTATTTACCATACAGAAACACTAAATAGCAAGCACAGAGAAAAAGCACTAAATTTATAGGCCTCCAAGAGAAGCTGTTGCATTTTAAAACCTGAAGGCCTGGCTCACAATGCGGCAGGACAAGGCACTCTGTTCCCCCTTCCCATGTCTTTTCAATTGCTAACATGGCTGTGGCCCCCGACTAGGGTTGCCAAGTACGGGTGACTTACTGGCTGGGGGGGAGTTGTTCTCCCCCTGGGAGCTCTTCTGGCGCGTGATGACGTCATCCGGAGGTGACGTCATTACACGGGGGAAGTCGTCCTCACTGGACGACTTCTGGGGCGGGGTTCCCCCCGCTGGCCAAATGCCAGCCGGCGGATCGGGAACCCCTATAGTGGGGGATCCCCCGCCCCCCGGGCTGACTTGGCAGCCCTACCCCCGACAGACATTTCTGTGCTTGAAAAGGCATGGGGGAGGGAACAGAGGGCCTTGTCCAGCCATGCCACAAGACCACACAGGATTGGATCTCTCGTGGCAATTTTAAATCGCTCATTTTAGGCTTTAAAATGGTGGTGGCATCCTGGTGTCAGACACGAGAATGCTGTCATGCGTAGTCTGACCCAAAGTTGCATTGGGATATATCAAATGAAGTGCAAACGCTGTCTTATTATTCTTCCCCAGAATCTCAGGCCTCCCAAAAGATGGTGCTGGAGAATATGGGGCCCACATGTACAAAATAATTCCTATGGAGGAAGAACTGGAGGAGGAGGAAGAGGAAGAAGAAGAGGAGAAGGATTTATACCCGGCCCTTCACTTGAAGTCTCAGGGCGGCTTACAAACTCCTTCCCTTCCTCTCCCCTCAAACACTTTTTTTTTGTTCTCTTTCTGTAGCGCTTCTGGGTAGGGTTGACAGTCTCCAGGTGGGGCTTGGATATCTTCCAGAATTACAGACTGTAGAGATCAGTTCCCCTGGAGAAAATGGCAGCTTTTGAGGGTGGGCTTATGGTTGCCAGCTCCAGGCTGAGAAATACCTGGAGATCTTGGGGGGTGGAACCTGATGAAGACGGGGGTTGGGGCATTCCCTGTGAGGTAGGTGGGGCTGAGAGAGCACCAAGAGAACTGTGACTGACCCAAGGTCACCTGGCTGGCTGCATGTGGAGCAGTGGGGAATCAAACCCGGTTCTCCAGATTAGAGTCCGCCACTCCTAACCACTACACAAAACTGGCTCTCCACCAGCTATGCTTTCATTGGGGCAATTTCAACTTCCCCTCTTCATCACAGCCCTCTGAGTGGCGTGGCTTTTTGCCCATGTGGGTCCTGTGACCTCCAGGATCAATTTTTCAAACTCTAGGAGGGTTGCTGTGCAAAGGAGGAGGGCAAGAAAGATCCATGATGTCAAGTGCCTTTCACAAACACTTTCACTGAATCAATTCCATAATCTCCATTACAAAAATCCTTACACAAAACCACGGTAAAATCCTGATTACTCACACTACTAAATATACACAATTCTGTAGAAATATTATGGATGCCCTTTATTTTAAACACCAATATTACAGACTGTTCTTTATTTTTTATTCAATCAGCCAGTGCTACCAATTACTGCTAAAGAGGAGTCCCAAGAGATACAGTTCGTTGCACATTAGTGACTTCTAATCAAGCACTGCTACCACTACTGTGGTGATTTGTCTGAAATCTGCTTTACAACTCTGTAGTTGTTGTGCTGTAGTCAATAAGTTTCCATGAAGAATCAGACTCCATGGTTGCACAGCTAACCAGAGGATTGCTGTGAGGCAGTCTATGGCCTGCTCCAGTTCCACTGATGCTCCTTGAGGCAGGAACAGAGATGAGAAACATCCACATCCTTGCAGATGTGGCCAGATTTGTGATGGAAAGTCAAAAAGAGTTTATTCTGAAACATCTAATGTTTGAATTACACAGATTTGTAATGCTAGGGCAGAGCAGAACTGGATTCCCTTGCCCCCATGTCGCATGAAGAAATCAAATCACATGCTATTCCAGGCACAGTTACAACCAATGGGATGTTAAGATGTGGCTTTCTTTCTTTCTTTCTTTCTTTCTTTCTTTCTTTCTTTCTTTCTTTCTTTCTTTCTTTCTTTCTTTCTTTCTTTCTTTCTTTTTGAAAAAGAGGTGCCAGAACTCTCAGGAGGAAAATGAAGTTTCCAATCTGTGTACTGAAAACTCATGAACTTTTAAATGTTTTAAAAAGAATTTTGTTGAAGCGGTTCTGGAGCTCCATTCCAGCACATTCCCACAGAAAAAAAGCCCTGCTTGCTCAGTTCTTAGGTTCAGAGGCACAAAAACTCCTTAGTACTCACAAAAGGTGCATTCCTCTCTTGTGTGGAAAGGTTCAATCAGACGTTTTGCATTGGTTCAGAAAAGGAGTGTAAAAATGATTATTTAAAAAACAGACTTTCCTTCAAGACAGCACTTAATTTTATTTATTTATTTATTTATTTGGATTTATATCCCGCCTAGCCTGCACAAAGCGGCTATAGGTGGCTCACAACCGTTAAAATCAATATACAAAATCAGTTATAAGTTAACAATAAAACCAATAAACCCACTAAAAAGATGGCGGCAATTTACAAATCCCGCACCAGAGAACTGCATCTACCACTACTTCGTCCCCTTGGCCAGGGTCAACCACCAGGAGATGTAACAGGCCTACATATCACTGGCCACTTACCCGTGGCCATTTTCCCCAGTGGCGGCCCCAAAAGCCTGGTGGAAGAGCTCCGTCTTGCAGACCCTGCGGAACTGCAAAAGGTCCCGCAGGGCCCTGATATCTTCCGGGAGCTCATTCCACCAGTAGGGGGCCGCCACTGAGAAGGCTCTATTTCTGGTGGTCATCAATCTGGCCTCTCTCAAGCCAGGCAAGGTCAGGCGATGTTGTGTGCCTGATCGCAGTGCTCTCTGGGGCAAATGAATGCTTACCATGTAGCGGGCTGTTACCATCATATTAGAGCTGCGGTCAGGTGTTAGTGCCAACACAGACGCTTTTCAGGGATGTTTGGTTCTAACCTGTCCCATCCCAAAAAGTTTCTCCATTGACTCTAATGAGCATTAAATTAGCCATTCATGCCTCCTTTTTTCTCCTTTAAAGCTACTGTGGGGGTCATGCCTTCTGGATGCTTACTACTCAGCATATTCTGGCATGTCCAAATAATACATCAGAAAATTAAGTGAAAATTTTGAATTTGGTTTTCATTGGAAGCTCATATTCCTTTGTGGAAGTCTCAGAAATGAATACTTTTACAAGCACCACATCTGCACAACTGCACACTCAGCATGCCATTCCATTTGTGAAACACCACATTTAGCATTTTCAGGCCCTAGTGAATTGATGGGTAATAAATCATTTCAACTCTCAGTGCCCAATTTGCTGTGTTATTCCAGTGCTGGTGAAATTTAAGTTTACAGTCCTTATATCAAGCCCAGCATGGAGCTAAACAACACATATCCATTATCTACAGAAATCCAAAATGTCTATCTCTACAGAACTGATACCTGCTCCTGTAACTAGGTAAGTGTTACCAGGGGTCATTTTGTAGAAAAAGGGGTGCAGGAGCTCATTAGCATAACTCATTAACGTAACTTATTTGCATATGCTACACCACCTGACATCACTAGAAGTATGTCAGAAGGCAAGAAAGAAAAAGAGAGAGAGAGAGGGAGAAAGAGCTGGCAGAGAGGGGACAGCTACCAATCCTAGCCTCAGAAATACCACTATTCTGGGAGGATAGCTTCAGTGGTGGCTGAAGCCTTCAGAAGGCTGGTCGGAGGAACAAAGACCTTTCCAGGGGATGGGGTCATTTTGCTGCAGCCATGACACAAGCAGGCATTCCCCCGCGGAGGTAGGGGCTGGCACCAACTCCCGGAGCTGTGCTCCCCCGAGCCCCTGCACGAAATGACCCCTGAGTGTTACAGTCACTGGCCTGTATCCACCCATTAGTGCATGGAAGCTTTCCTGCATTCCTCTCCATACCTGCAGTGATTTCAGACGTTTGGAAAGATAATCCCTGAGGTCTCAGTGTTCACGCGGAAGAGCAGTCATGTGATCAGAAGGCTGGAGTGAGCAGGGACAAGGGGATGAAATCAACTCCTTACTTCAGAGGAGCTGCACTCACAGAAAAGAAAGGAGCAACAATCTCACTCCCTTGTTCTTCTTCAACCCAGTCCTCCACATGGATCCCACTGTGCTGGGAATGCTCTTTTCAGAGGTTGGAAAGGGCTGCAAGTACAGAGAGAGGGATGCAGGAAAACGCTGCGTTCTGTGCATGGAGTGCTGGGATACAGGCCACCGGAGGCCAAAGACATGGCAGTCACCTATATTTGGTATGTTCTATAAGTAATTAACATGTTTGTCTATGTGATACTGACAACTATTATTTCCATCTCTCATTCAAAAGCAAGTAAACAGAAGAAAGATATTGCTTACCTAAAAATCCTTGGACACAGATTAGTCCAAAGCGACTCAAAGAGTCTGCTCCATTAAAGGCAACCCTCTCACTGTTGCACCATGCCGACTCTCCTAATAACTGTGCATATTCTAGCAAGCTCCTGACATGTGTTGCCACATTTATAGTGCCATCCTAAGCAGAGTTACCCACATGGACTTCAACAGACTTAGGTGTAACGCAGCAGAGGATAGCCCTGCAAATTTGCCATCCCCCAATCCATAGATCCTATGTTAATAATCAGCATGGTATGAACAGGCCAGGATGCAACAGACTCTGGCATACAGAAGCAGTTCATGAGGCATGGAGAATCTTGAAGTGGTTTGTCTTGTTCAAAGTCACCTTTGTAGTTTTCTTCGTATCTTTCATCCACTCTTGAAGCCACTCCACTTGCGCACGAACCTAACTACCACCCTAGCGGACAACATATTCTGCAGCCTTCTGAAAGTAATTGAGTCATATTGACAGCATGTCGTCCTTCATCATTCCTTGGAGAAATCAGACCTCAGCAAAATGAGCAGAAACAGCATCTTGCAACGTCTTGGATCACAGTCATATGTCTCAAATTTAAAATGGATTCTTGCTGTCATCTTCAAGTGTTTTGTAAGCCTGAATCCCAAGAAAGCTAATTAATAGGCGTTTTTCACCATTTATTTTCAGTAAGTTATGGCTTACAGTCATAGATAACTACAGGTTCACAAGCGTCCCATGAAGATCAATATTATTCTTTCGGAAAGGCTGGATTGACACAGTTTCACTCGACAGTTCTGCTCGCATTTCAGAGAGCCAGTGGCCTGACTGGTGGAATTAAGGTGAGGAAGAATGCTGTCACAGAGCTCACTAGGTGACCTTGGGTAAGTTATCTTCCTTTCTCAGCCTGTTCTACCTCAAAGGTTCTTGTGTCCATAAAATGGTACGTGAGGGTTTTGCTGTTCAGTTCTCCTTGGGAAAGAGCCAGGATAGAAATTAATACACACAACAAACCCTATTTGCAGCTAGCTTGTCTGATCAAGTCTGTCAGTATCCCCGCTCAGTTACTTTCTTGTAGCCTGATGTTGGGGCACATCAGTAGCGAGAAAGGGCAACTAAGGTAGCAGCAGCTAGATGTTCTGCAGGGCTGTTAGTCTAAGCAGTTTTGGTATTCTGAAGAAGCCAGTTTTGGGGGCAGGGGGTCAAAAAATCATCTATGTCCCATACTTAGTATAAACTGGAGCAGAGCATCATCTATCTCACAGCACACATCATTTTTGGCATTTATTGTTAGACTGAGATTGCAACTGGCACATAACAGAGAAGGATGAGCATGTCCTATTTCTAGAAAATTTAACTGTATCTGTGTACCACACATTGCTCTATGGCCAGTTGCAGCTACACATACCTTCAGGATCGTTGTAGCAATTAAACCTATTTTTCCACCAGGGAAAGTTGCTTGTGTCAAGGGAAGGCACCATCCTTGGCAGAACAGATCCGCAGGATTCACTTCATAGTACAATCACATGCATTCCTGCAAGGGCTTCTAAAATGATGTCCAGCATACAGAATCATGTACATGGTAAAGTATACATGAAAAACCATATAGTTGCATAACTGTGGGATAAACTAACTCCTTTCTTGATGTTTGAAGGGAGAACTGTTTGTGAAACAAGCTGGCATCACATACAACTAGCAGGTCTGATAGGACGAGTGTAATTTGTCTCCACAATTTTGCTTCCTCGGTGACAGCTAATCCTTATTATCCTGGATTAACAGTCTTCCTTCCTGTTTGTTGTTACAAAGTTCTTGCTGATTTTCCTCTCTTGCTCCCAAAGGATGCTCCTATGTTATCTGAGGAAGAATATTTCTCTCTTTTCCTTTCTCACAGAGGAGAACTAATGGTGTGAGTTTAGGTCTTCTGACAAGGTAACCTAGGGCAGAATTAGGCAACTGTATTTTATCTGTTATCATATGATGACACTTGCTGTTGAACAGAGTGGCTGTGGCAAATTAGTAGAGAGCATGGTTTGCACAGCTTCGGTCCTGAGTTAAAAGACCTCAAGTAGTAGGAACTGGGAAAGCCTTTTCTATGCCAGAGAGCCTAGGAGGAGTCACTGCCAGTAAGAGTAGACAATACTGAACTTGATAGACCAGATGGACATGGCATAAGGCAGCTTCATATGTATCACAGAGTTAAAATACAAGAGAACAGTCTATCTTCCCCCCCCCACAACAATTTTGATTTTATTATTTAACGAAGTCGCGAACATAGTTTTCCGCCATACATTCCTATATAGATGTACATTCACAGTTAATACTACACTTATGGCTTGTGGTTTTATATTTATGAGTCTAAAATCAGAGTTATATCTCCATTCAGATATGCGCTTTATTCCATCTTTTCGGGAACACATCTTCTCTCTTATTTTGCCAAACTAAATTTAACTTATCCATTTCTGCCAGTTCCAACATCTTGTGTTTTAAATCTTCTCTTGACGGAAGTTTCTCAGATTTCCAATTCTTTGCTACTAAAATTCTAGCTGCTGTCAAAATATATGTTATTACATATTTATCTGATTTGAAGTTATCTGGTAATATGTTTAATAAAAATACCTCTGGTAGCATTGGAACGTTAACATTAAATATTTCCATGATCATATTTCGTATTTTGTTCCAAAATTTCTAAGAGAAGAGACTATCTTAAGAATGTGGTGACCCTGTTAGTACCATGTTGGCAGTTTATTGGGTTCATTGTACATTAGAACCTTTCAGATAATCTACTTCTATTGAAAGAAATTGAATCAACAGATGAAGTCGTTTTCCATCTACTGACAGTGGCACAGAAATAAAATTCGGTCTGTCTTCATTTTAGCAATAATTAAACAAGTCCTAATCAATAAAAGTTTTATTACAATTAATGTACTGTATTAAATACAGAGAAGTAATTACCAATACGCAAACATGTTTCATATGCATAATATTTCATATTATTAGGAATGCATTAAGGGAAGAATTAGTTCAGCTGCTCATATATAATGTATTTATGCACTTCTATTGGCGGTGTTTTATTTTTCACACTGCTCTTTTTAGTAAATATAATTATCTCATTTCCCTCTCCCCCACTATCTCCTCTTTCCCTTCCCTTAACACTCCCATAGCTTCTCCCCTTCACACCCAACAACTAACCTACATTTACCTGTCTTCAGGTCGTCCCCGCCCCCCCAGCAGCCTCTATCTAGGAAAACTATGGCTCAGTTTGTGTGGTGATGGCTACTGGGCCAGGCCCACTTGCATGGTAGGGAACCCTCAAGGACTTGGGGGGGGGCCTCGCTTTCCCTTGTATCCCTCTCCCCATACTACTTCCTCTTTCCCTCCTCCTGTCAACCCCTATATGCTCCCCCTCCCCCTGCTTCACTCTCTCCTCAGCCATTCACTAACCCACCTTTTATCTGCCTCCCAGCTTTAGCTATATTTATTATTTACTTAGTTCATTTATACCCTGCCTTTCTCCACAGTGGTGACCAAAGCAGCTTCAACCGTTCTCTTCTCCTCCTTTTTATCCTCAAAACAACCCCGTGAGGTAGGTGAGGCTGAAAGCATGTGGTGGGCATAACATCACCTAGTGAGATTCCATGGCAGACAGGTGATTTAAACCCAAGTCTCTGAGACCCTACTCTGAAACTCTAACCACCACACCACACTAGTTTTCATAGGGTGTCTGCTGTTGAACAGTAGCAAGCAGCTGGGCCTAGTTGAGTCATGCAGTCAGGTGGTTGCTGGAAAGGGCCCTGTTCCCTCCCCCTACCTTTAACTGACAAAAATCAAGTCTAGAATCCCATGGTTGCCTAGCAACTGCCACTGAGGGCTCCCTTTTTTAATGCTACAGGCATTCCTTTTATCATTTTGGGGTTTTTAAACCTCCAAATGTATTAGAGGGGCTTCCTCCCCACACACACTGCTGCTCTTAGCAGGCAGTCCTGTTGAGGCTTCCCTTCCCCCACACTGCCGCTCTCAGCAGTTCGCATGGCACACAGCTCCAGTTGGACCCACTGAAGTTCTCCCCCCCCCATCACCATTCTAAGCCATTTGCCCGGCATGGCTCTGGGCAGGCCTGCAGAGGCTCCTCCCTACATTGCCACTATTCGTGGCTCTGCTGTGGCCAGGCTCTCAGGCTCCACTGCCACAGCAGCCACCACCAGGCCCTTCAATGGTAATTGAATTTATTTGATTTTGAGGGAATGTAACCCCTCCAATGTATTTTTTAAACATTTTAGATTTTTTTGCAGATCTCCTCTGGTTTGGAGGAAAATTTCCTTTCTCTCAGTGAAGACCTGATCTGCAAATTTAAACATCTGCAGATTTGCCTGCACTTGAGAAACAGATTGAGAAACAGATACATAGATGATATTATAATAAGAATGATAATGTGGTTTATAAAACACTCAAATCCTCGGGAGGGGAGAATGCTATCATTTCATAACTCCAATTATTATAGATAACTGTTAGTCAAGATTTTTCTAATTCTAATTACCTGAAGATACTACCTTTCACTGTTCAGTTCAGTTCAGTCTTTATTGCATAGGGCCAGTGGCCATTACAACAGGTTAACACTAAAAAACTGTATACAATAAAATACAGTACAGTGAGACTGAGTTAAAATACTATAAAATTACATTTTAAAACTTTCACAGAGAGCAAACATATCAGTTTCATCCACAGAAGTGGGCTCTTGTCCATGAATACTTATGCTGGAGTAAAATGTTGTTGGTTAGTCTTTAAGAGGGTCAAAAGACCGGTGTTTATTCTTGTTGCAACAGACTAACATGGATCCCCCCTGGAATTAATAACATATCAACTGATACCCTTTTTACATGATAACCAACTATCATCATGGCAATCAGATAAGCAAGACCCTGTTCAAACCTGTTAGAACGTATGTTGCATGCATTCAGATATGTATGTTATATATAGCCTGTGCCACTTGCGCAATACAATTCACCTGCCCTACCCACAAAACCAGATGCTGCAGTGGACCATATAAACAAGTAAGGTATGTATACATCCAGATAATTTTAGACATATGATATTGAAGTATGTTGAAAAAATTTACAAATGAAAAACTGCTTTGTATTATATATGCACAAACAACTGTATAATGAAGAAAGCAGACAGTGAAATACTCAGTGGTAAAGGAAAAAGGTATTAATCAGAGATGTTTGCTTTGGGGGAAAGGTATATTTATGAGCCCATAATGCTGGCTTGCTCATTAGGAAGGATGAGAAACAGAACAAGGGAGCTGACAATACCTTGCCATATATCAACTAAGAGAATAGAGGCACTGCATGGCAGTGTGGGGGCTTTCTTCGTAATATATTATTAATGCCCTCCAAAAACTCTCTGATGTATGGTGATACGTTTAGCAACACTAATCTGGTGCACAGTGAATTTAGGACACTTCACTGTGCCTGCATCACAGACCCTTTAAGGAATCTTCTTTATCTGTTGAAAGCAGCTTCACACATGATGGTACCTCTGTCAAAAAAAAGAGCACGCGGACTTCCGGCAAGACTTGCGATCATGGCGGACGTGCTCCTCCGCATCTGCGGGGAGCGCGATCCGTACCCGGTGGGAAGAAGGGGCTCCGGACTGGTGCCGAGCCCCCAGAGACCCCAGTGAGGGGGCTCTGCCTGGGGTGGCCCGAAGGGGATCTCTCCCTACGGTGGCGACCGAGGGATTGAGGTCCCTTTTCATCACCCCCATAGGTTCCCCCGTCCGTGGGAGTCGTATGGCTAGAAGCGCAAATCCGTGAAGCAGCAGAGAGTGCGAAGCTTTGAAGCTTGAACTTATAGTTACGCATGGAGAAAACGTGAGTCTGAAGTAAAAACAAACAGAACACAGCGGGAAAGGCGAGTGGAGTGAAACCCCCCCCTCGAGATCGGCGTACTTACGAGACTCTTTACGTGGCGTTACTGCATGAAAAAAAGTATGTTCGGCTTGCTAGATGGCAGCATCGCGCTTTAGAGGATATGAACTTTAAAAAGTTATAAGCGCAGTCGTAGAATTTGCTTCTTTCGTCCATCTTATCTAACTATTAACAAAAAGCGCAGCCTCAACAATGGCGGGGAAACCGAAACCTTCCCCCTGTGAGACTTCTGCTCAAAGTAGTCAAGGATCAGATCTTTGTTGATGAAACACAGTTCTTTATTTCCAATCTCTACATTGGTACAGCTTCTCGGATTATTGTCAGAGATAATACATATGACAGAAGCAGGTCTATTATACCTTTCTAGGCAGTTTGAATTACCCATAGGTAGCCAATCACTACAGGGGAAAAACGGCGGGGAAAAAGGGGCTCTGGCCGTTTGCTTCCCACAGGAAAGAAAGTGAGGTGTCAAGTTGTAAATTTCCCTTCCCAAACCAGACCCCTCAGATGTTACCATTTCACATAACAATCAATGGCCTCGAGGCTTTCGCACATTGATAAGAGATGGGACTCGTCCTCCCTTGGAGTCCCAGCCGGGACGAAAGGAATGCGGAGGCAGGAGTGTGAGAGGCCCATTGTTCCCATACTTTGAAGTTGTCATCCTCCCGCTCTGACAGTTACACAAACCAGGCCTGGTCAGGGTCATAAACCTGGGGTCACATATTCAACATACATACTGGCCAAAGCAAAGGTTTACCTAAGGGAGGGGCAAATACATGGCAGGTGTCAAAGAAGCATCTATCAGACTTACATGGCAATATGAATATAGTATGGCATACAGACATGACAGTAAGCAGCATAGCAATGAAACAGAAGACATAGCTGTAAGCAATAGAAATACCTTGTCTGAATCAGCAGATTCTGACACACTGGCACCCCGAAAATAAACCTACCCGGGCTTGTCCGGGAATCTTTTATGAAAAGCTTTAACTAATTTAGGAGCATGCACATGTTCAGAACGAACCCACTCGTTTTGCTCTGGGCCAAAATCAAGCCATCTAACTAAATAATATAAGTGGCCCCTACGCAGCTTAGAATCAAGAATTTCCGATATTTCAAAATGGGGTGCCTCCCCCTTCATCAGTGGAGGAGGTGTTGGAGGAACTGGATGCCATGCATTCGGCCCAGGATTCTTCTTCAGCAAGCTGAAATGAAAAACAGGATGCACAGAACTCAGTGACTTGGGCAATTCTAGTTCAAAAGACACATCAGAGATTTTGCGCAACACTTTGTAAGGGCCCACAAACTTCCATCCCAATTTCCTGCTGGGTTGTAAGCCATGTATGTTTTTAGTGGAAAGGTAAACAGAGTCCCCAGGCTGAAGGTCCCAACCCTCAGCTCGACCACGATCAGCATACTTCTTGTAGTCTTCTTTGGCGTGATCTAGAGTTTTTGCTATCAGAGGCCATGATTCTTGCAGGGTCGCCCACCATCTTTTAAAGTCTGTGGGGGGAGCATCCGAGGCGTTTTCAATTGTGGGCAGAGGTTTCCCCTCAAAGCCTCCTACTGCCATAAATGGGGAAACGCCAGTAGAGGAATGCACAGCATTGTTGTAACTATATTCAGCGAAGGGCAGTAACTCCACCCAGTTGTCCTGGTGATAGTTAGTATAACACCTTAGAAATTGCTCCAAAATTTGATTAGTTCGTTCAGACTGTCCATCGGTCTCTGGATGGTAACCAGAGCTCAGAGCGGGCTCTATGTCCATAACTTCCAGGAGCTCCTGCCAGAAGTTGGCAACGAACTGACTGCCCCTATCGGATACCACACGTTTGGGAAAAGCGTGTAGCTTGATCACGTGATTGAAGAAAGCCTTGGCCATCCCCTTTGCCGTGGGCAGCTGCTTGAAAGGAGTGAAGTGGGCTTGCTTAGAAAACATGTCTACCACCACCCAAATTACAGTCTTTCCCTTTGAGGGTGGTAGGTTTGTAATGAAGTCCATAGATATAGCCTCCCAAGGACGAGAGGGAGTGGGTAGGGGGTGCAGTAGTCCCGGGACTTCCCCCCCCCCTTCTTTTGCACATCAAGCAGGTCTGACAAGCAGAAACAAAGTCCGAGACATCCCTACGCATGCGTGGCCACCAGAACTGCCTCTGAATTAAGTTGAGCGTTTTTAGAAATCCAAAATGCCCTGCTAGTTTAGAGGAGTGGCAAGCCAGCAATATGTCTTTCCTTTTGCTTCGGGACACCACTAGTTTGTCTCCATGATACCAGCATTTATTTTCCCTGAGGGAGCAGTCTGCTAACGCTTCTAACTCCTCGATTTCTTCGGGTGCATAGTCCCCCCCCCCAGTCACTCGCCTCCGATTCGACTGTCGTGCGCTTACTTTGACTCCTGGTGGTCACTGCACCTCCCAGTTGCTGGGGGGAAAACATGGAGTCAAACACCTCCTCCTTTAAACTCTCGTGCTGGGGTAATCGGGAGAGCGCGTCTGCTAGCGAATTGGCTTTCCCAGGGAGGTGTTTGAGCACAAAATTGAATTTTGAGAAAAAATCTGCCCAGCGGAGCTGCTTCGCATTCAGGGACCTCTGTGTGCGCAGCACTTCTAGATTTTTGTGGTCTGTCCATATCTCAAAAGGGGTTTGAGCTCCCTCCAGCCAGTGCCGCCACGTAGTGAGGGTCAGACGAATGGCCGCGGCTTCTTTATCCCAAACTGACCAGTTTCTTTCGGTTTCATTAAATTTTTTCGAAATGTAAGCGAGGGGGTGCAGCTTTCCGTCTGGCCCCTGCTGTAAGATGGCCCCCCCCATGGCCACATCGGACGCATCTACATGGATCACAAATTCCTTAGTTTCATCGGGGTGAGCCAAAATGGGCTCTGAGGTGAAGAGAGTTTTAAGAGTCTCGAACGCCTTCTGGCATTCTTCAGTCCAAGCAATTTTCTCCCCGGGCTTCCCCGCTTCCGGGCCCCTCCCTTTGGGTCCCGGGATCTTCCCAAACTAGGAAGTACAGCTCCGAGTTCAAAGGTTGATACCACAGAGATGAGCACTGTGTTCTCCTCGTTATTGCGACCTCTAGTGGACCAAATGACAGCTCTCAACGTCAAGATGGATAAAATGCAGCTGGAACTGAAAGAGTCGAATAAAACCACAGAGAAGCTGCAGCGAGAACTTCTGGAAGTTAAGACTTCAGTAAAAAATCATGATTCAAGGCTACAAAAAGCGGAGAAAGAAAAGGCCTTCCATTCTGATCAGCTCTTGAAACTACAGATAGAAAGATCGAATTTTTTCCTAAGACTTCAGAATGTGCCAGAGGATAAAGGAGAAGACCTCAAAAATCTGCTAAGTGAAGCGCTTGAACCAGTAACAGGCTTAAAAGCAGCGGAAATAAAAAGCGACATGGATATGGTTTACAGAACCTATCCAGATTATACCAAAAAGAATAGCCTGCCTGGTGAGATTCTGATAAGGTTCTCCAAAAAGTCAACAAGGGATGTGGTGCTTAGGACCACAAATAAAGCGGTTCTGAAGATCAAAGGAAAAGAAGTTAAAGTGATGAAAGATATCCCATTTGAAATAAGGAAAAGAAGGAAAGCTTATGGAAAACTGACATCTTGGCTACAGTCTGAATCTATTATCTACAGGTGGAACGTTCCGGAAGGACTGAGCTTCAGCATCAAAGATAAAAAATATAAGATTGACTCTGTTCAACAGGCAAAAAGTTTTTTGGAAAAAAGCAAAGAAAAGAAAAAAGAGAGAGACTCAGATGGTTCGCTGGCATCGCAAGAAAGTATGTATGGATTTGATAGCTCAAAGAGTGAAGAAGAGATTTCTGACTCGGAAAAAGGAGCAGCAGCTCCAAAGGTACAAGAAGAGACTGTTAAGACAAGAAGAGGACGAAAGAAGAAATAAGGGCTGAACTGTTTTTATTGAAAATTGCACTTATATATTTTTATAATTTGTATAATTAAGCATTCCTCCAAAAGAGCATGTCTGTCAAATAGCTTTTTTATTTTTCTTATATCATCAGTAACAATGTTAATTGAAAATCAACCAAGGTTTAAAATGCTTCATATGTGTTAGGGGTAAGGTAATATTAAGCAAATGCTAAAGCACACTCTGTATAAGGTAAATGTAGCTTAGAAAGTAGCGTTGTAGAAGTAGTAATAGAAAAAATCAATAAAAATCTTAAAAAAAAAAAAAAGAGCACGCAAGATCACAATCTCTTCAACAAGGACATACATATGCTCCCATGGTAGGGACATCTTAGTTACTTCCTTTGTGGAAGACACATCAGAGAGTACCAGAGAAACATAAACATATTGTGCAAATTATTTGAGCTTCCTGTTACTGCACAAGTCTGATATCCTGACTTGCTCTCCTAGATTGGAAGGAGGAGGAAGAAGAGGATGATATTGGATTTATAACCCACCTTTCACTAACCGAAGGAGTCTCAGAGTGGCTTACAATCCCTTTCCCTTCCCCTCCCCACAACAGACACCCTGTGAGGTAGGTGGGACTGAGAGAGCTCTTTAAAGAACTGCCCTTGAGAGAACAGCTCTGAAAGAACTTATGACTGACCCAAGGTCACACCAGCAGTTGCACATGGAGGAGTGGGGAATCAAACTTGGTTCTCCCAAATTAGAGTCCATGCTCCTAACTACTACAGCAGACTGGAAGGCTGAGATTGTGGAGGGAGTTATATATTACTCACCTTGACTGACAGTATCATTAACAAACTCAAGTTAAGTATTTGGGGATTCTGTTGGAGTCAGCTCTTCTGCTGTAAAAGCTAGAAATCAGGCAGCAAAAAGCACCTTTTCTCAATTTCCCATAGCGTGGAAACTGTCTCCTTCTTTAGACTTGGCCAACCCAGCCATGCTAAATCCATAGTACCTTCTTTGTGGTCACTTCTGTTCCATGAAATGGGCATCCCAAGATGAGAAAGCCCCTAAAATGGCAGGGTTTCAGAGGCCCTGCAAGGCAGAGCTTTTCCAACATGCTTTTGGTGGCTTGTGATGGAGGTCAGTTATTATGATGCTCTGTTCTTTTTATTCATATTGTAATTTTTGTGAAATAAGATTGTAGCTGGTTTTCATTATGTAAATTGTTCTGAATCCCACTGACTGGGAGAAAAACGTGATATAAACGAATTTAAGTACTTGTTTCAGACACGAGATGGCTATAGTGCTCAACTCCTGAGATGTTAGGGTGTTCTTCCCATCTAGAAGTTATCATATGATCTGGATCAGTGGAACTATGGGCAAATATCTGGGGTGATCATTTTTACCCCGTCCACTTCCAATCCGAATTTCATGGAAGTGGGGGGAATAGTGAAATTCTCTGTACCATAGGAGCAAATACTAGAGGTGACCATCTTCTTATGTGTTTGTATGCAACTTGGTAAATGGTTGTCTGGAAGAGTTGCCACCCTCCAGGTCAGGCCTGGAGATCCCCTGGAATTACAATTAATTTCCAGACTACAGAGATCAGTTCTCCTGAAGAAAATGGCTGCTTTTGAGGATGAACTCTATGAAACCTATGCCCACCATGGTCCCTCCTCTCCCCATGCTCCACCCCCAAATCTCCAGGTATTTCCCATCCCAACCCAGAGTCTGAGTATTGTTAGCCCAATTGCCTTAATTAGTTATTAATATTGGGGAATTATGAACTTTAAATAAACTGGCAATAGGCAAAAACGGATCATCACCTGTGTATACAGAGGCTGTGCTCTTTCCAGACAAACCAAAGAGTAGACACAGAGGCTGAATTAAATGATAAAACAGTGTTTCTTTACTAAGAAATTATATCTCATTCAAACAATACAGAATCACACACACACTTATACAGATTCTAGGAAATTAGAGAGATTAAGAGATATTTGCATGAGCAGGAGATTGTTGGTTTCCTGTAGAAGGCAATATTTACCTCTCCAGTAGCTGGTGTGGTCCTTCTGGAAAAATAAATGATAGGCTGGGAGAAAGATGGGGGGGGGCATATGTGCTGAACCAGCAACAGCACGTGTAGGCCCTTGGCTGCACAGACCAAGGGAAGGGAAGGCAGGAGATCATGGAAGCAAGAGAGAGAGCTGGCTGCTGGGAGCTTTCTTTTATTGGGGGGTGGTCTCTGGGGGCAGGCTTGGCCAGATGCCTGTCCTGAGACCACCCCTTGCTGGTCCACCCACTAGCTCTTGTCCAGTAGGAGAAGGGGGGGTTGGGCAATGTTAGATTTTACCTAGCATGGTCAGAGTAATACCTGGGGCCGGAAGCTGACATCATTGGCTAGGAGCATTGTCTTGTAGATGGGATTAACCTCTCTGGGCAGCCAAACCGGTTTTCAGCTGGTCAAGTCCATTGTTTCACTGGTCAAGGAATATTGGGAGGGGTTTTTTTTGCAGCCTGCGATGTGTAGAAAACATGTAATGGAGTTCGTGAGCACATGTCTTTAGCCAGAGACAAGATGGCTATTTTCTGTGTAAGTGCCTTTGTGTGTTAAGAGAAGCCTTCTGGAGTTGGCAACCTCGGGAACCACTGTCTCAAGCATTTGCTGGGGTCATTTGTAGCTGTTTTTTCTCCTTGGTTATTCCTCCTAGTTCCTCTCACACAATTAGCAACAGTCCATTTATCACTTATGAATTTATCATTCATAAGAGTGCAAAAGCATCTTGCTGGTTTACAGTATATCTAGCAGAAGCATGGGTGATAAATGTCTTGTGGGGAAAATTATTCTGCCAGCTCTTTCAATTAGGGCTGCCAACTGTTGTGGAAAATTCCTGGCAATTGGGGGGTGGTGCTCTGGGAAGAGAGAGGCCTGTGTGTAGAGCACCCTCCAAAGCCACTGTTTCCTCTGGGGAACTAATCTCTGCAGTATTGAGATCAGCTGTAATTCCATGAAAACTCCAGGCCCCACCTGAAGGTTGGTAGCTCTAACTTCAAGTGAAGCATCATTAGTCAAACTGGACTAATGTCCAGGCAACGTGGGGACAGGGCTAGAGGGACAATCAAGCTCCCCCATGCTGATTTTGCACATAAGGCTGAGAACAACTCTGGACTTCTCTTTGCTCATAGCAAATAAGATTGGGGGGGGGGGGGGGGGCTTATCACAGTCCCAGATCAACCTCAAAAATATTTGTACAAATCATCCACCTTCAAACTGGCTAACTGATAGTGTTAATGTTATTCACAGATTATAGTACTATTGGAGATTAATTAATCTGATCTATAAATAAACCCCCAAGCATACATAATCACTCCACTGTAACTAAAGAACATGACCTCTCTAAACATGGAAATTAAATCTGAAATAACTGGGGGGGAGGGGATACCACACATATAAGCCTTGTTAAAGGAATTTGGAAAAGATGCAGCTTGGTGAGCCATTTTTGTCTTTTTATTCTGTGAATGCATTAATGCTGCCAACCAGACTGAAAGCCGTTTATTCATGCATCACTTTTGGCAGACATCAAATAGCTCTATGAGTCACTCTTATGTTTCTGTATTTTCAGTATTATACACTAAATGCATAACACACACACACAGGAGAAAGCGTACATGTCCCTGCAGGCAGGGCTAGATGTAAGGCTCCAGGAGTGCCAGGAAGCCTGATATATAGTGATCACAGTAGACTTAGAAAAACTGTACACTTCAGAATTTTATACTCGCAGTTTATCTTATATATGTGCTCAAACAGCTTTTTCCTTCCTTGGCTTGTGAAAAATCAGGACTACTTCACATGTTAGAAGACTAGAAGGAAAATGGATAAGATACAAACACCATTTTAAAACTGTGCATACATATTGATAGGAACTACATTTAGTGCTTCCTCCGTGTTGTTCCATGGGCAGCCACTTCAGCATGCTTGTGAGAAAGGTGTGCTCTAACCTTCATGCAGCGTAAGGAGAACAGCAGTTTATGTCTTCACTGTTTTGTGCAGATTATGAGTGCCAACAAGCATTTAGAAATCATCAAGTGTTCAAAAACAGTTTCAAGCCATCCTGATCTTGGTACAGGGGAAAATTAAAGCCATTCTAAAGGTCCCAAAGGGGTGCACTTGAGTTGTTGCTTTAGTGTTTGAAGTATGGGAATGAAATTCATTCCAGTTATGGTTCCCATAGGAAGAATAGCCAGGTAGGAAAAAAGACAGATTTGAAAAGGGTAATTATGCCACATGTTTCAGTTGCGTAGGAAACTTTGATAATAGTGCTTGATAAAATACACTTTCAAGTTTCCCACTGGTTATTTTCAGTCTGGTGTCATTTGTTATATAATCTATCAATTTGGGTTTGACCTGAAGTTTTACTTGCAACAATATTTTGAAGTGGGCTCTAGAAATAGGCTTTGTTCCTCTGTTTGTTAAACCACAGACAACCTTTCCCCCCCTGACTTGAGTATTATATAGGCAAGCATGGTGTCAAATCATGGTCTCAGAAGTTTACAAAGGACCTTACTAGTATCAGTCCTTGTCTATATTGGAGTTGGCCAGAATTATGTTCAATTCTTGAGACTCGCCCAGAAAAATACATCCAAGTACCTGAATAACACCAATGAAGTTTCCTCCCAAACTGATGATTAGGTTCCCAGAGTCCTAAAAGTCCTCATTCCTTGTCCACTATTGTTATTTGAGAGAAACAATAATGAACAATCATGACAGAGGTTCATAAAATTTTTCACAGATTAGAGAGTGGACAGAGAGAACTTTTTCTCCCTCTCCCAAAATACCAGAACTCAAAAGAATTTGCTGCCAGAGGATGTAGTAATGGCTGTAGGGTTGCCAGGTCCTACATTCCTCTGTTTGTTAAGCCACAGACAACCTTTCCCCCCCTGACTTGAGTATTATATAGGCAAGCATGGTGTCAAATCCTACATTCTTACTGGTGGGGGGGGGGGGCCTTGCTAGGACCTTCTGCTGTGTGCAATGACATAGCCCGGAAATGATGTCATCATGTTGCTGGCATCACATGGTGACACTCTAGTTTTTGGGCAAAACTGTATGGCTTGGGCCCAAATTTACTTCCGGGTGACGTCATCACTTTGTGTTCAGGGGCGTTTGCAGGCGGGGAGGAGCTCACAAAAGCAGGGGAACCTCTGCCTGTACCGGGGGCTGGCAACCCTAGATGGCTGCAGACATCAACAGCCTTAAAGGGGGATTAGACAGATTCATGGAGGATAGGTCTATCAGTAGCTACTCACCATGATGACTAAGGGAACCTTCATGTTCACAGGCAGCAAAACTCTGAACATCAGTGCCAGGAGACAACAACAGGGGATGGCCTTAGCCTCTATTCTCCGTTATTGGACCTCTGGAGGAACTAGCTGGCCACTGTGTGAGACCGGATGATGTACTACATGGACCACTGGTCTAATCTAGCTGGGTTCTTTTTATGTTCTTAACAAGAAACTAGAACTTTAAATATGCTCTAAAGATCACAGGGCACTTCCACTAAGAGGAAACTAAGAGGACAAATTTTGCTGACTGAAGAGACGCTATCCCATCAGTTTGCCCCCATGCTCTTCTTGAGGGTCCCCTTTCCCCACTGGAACAGCATTTGGGGGAGCCTCTCTCCACCTCAAACTGCAAACAGCAAAAGAAAAGGGAGAGTCTGAGCGGTTGTGGCTACCCAAATAACACCAGAATGGAGGGGAAGGGGAAAATTCAAGTCCCTCCCACACATGTGCAGATTCCCCACTCTTTGGCCAGGAGGCTACATATTAATTTTTTTTTTCCCTGAGGGAAACTGAATAATTTCTATCCTAATAAATGATCACAACAGTCCTCCACTTTACAAATCAGGAAAGATACACTGTATGGTTTGCTACAGAAGTACATGCAGTGGGAGGCTGACAAATCAACAATATAGGATGTCCATCATGGAATATTTATGAAGTCCCCATGTATCTTCTGTTATATAAACAGACTACTGCCAAACCTTCCGCCTTACCCAAAGACACCAAGGCACAAAACATCTATCCTTTAAGTCCTTCTTTATATCTTCAGCAAGCGTTTTTGTCTAAGACTGTGTACATATTATAGTTTTGAAGCAGTGGAAAGTAATTCTTGAAGCAGTGGATTCACAGGATCCTGTGACAGAATTACTTGATTTTTCAAAATGAGTACTCTAATTCTCCTTATTGAGGTAAAGTCATCATGAGAGAAGTACATGAGAGAAGAGTGTCAAACATTACATTACCCAGAGAAAACTTGTGGAAAGACAGGCCCAAAAGAGACAAGAACAGAACTCCATTAGTGGTAACATACAGCTCTCAACTAAAAAAAAGTTCAACGCATCATCAATTACTTACAACCTCTGCTGGATAATGACAGTTCTCTTTCACAAGTACTAGGGCCAAACCTTTTGTAGTGCACAAACAGCCCCCCAATCTCAAACAACTCCTCACACACAATAGTACAACATCTAATTTGAGCATGGACACTGGTACCACAGCTTGCAACAAACCCAGATGCCAACTTTGCTGCCACTTACACCCAGACAGCACAATTACTGGACCTAACATCAACTATACCATCTCAGGCTTATTCACCTGCTCATCTTCTAACACTGTATATGCCACTAAATGCCAACAGTGCCCTTCGGTTCTCTACGTAGGGCAAGCAGGTCAAACCCCACACCAAAGGATAAATGGATACAAATCTGACATCAAGAATCACAAGACTGAGAAACCTGTAGGAGAACACTTCAACCATCCAGGACATTCAATGGGTGAATGTACCTGTTTTATTGCAAAGGAATTTCAGAAACAGACTGGAGCGGGAGATTGCTGAATTACAAATTATTACAACACTCAGGGCAATGGAACCCCAAGGGCTTAACAGAGATATTGGCTTCTTATCTCACTACACACTCTAAGTCATTCTGTTCTTACCATACCCAGAAATTAAACTTAATTAGTCTTAGGCTGCAATCATATGCACAATTAGACCCGGCATAGGCGTGAATGCTGGGTGGATTTAAAGGGAGCAGATTTAAAAGGATCAGAAAACAACATCTGGGAAGCACCCCGCAGCTGCCGGCAACCCGTTTTGCTCCGCCACAGAACCAGAGTTAAAAAGACACTGGGGAAAATCCGGTAGTAAATGGGTCATGATGGGCCATGGGCGGCCTTTCCCGTCTGATTGCTCTAGCGTGCTCTCATGGCATCAGAATGGTCTGATCAGGCCATCCCGACTCCGTGCCGTTGTTTCCCCCCCCTTTGCAGTATGTGCATCATCACAAACTCCATAGGGAGCCCTCAGTGCGGAGGTGTAATTCATCTATCCCTTGTTTAAGCACATGGGAAACAAACAGCACAAAAAACCCTGACTCGCCCACAGTTGTGTCTGATCACACACTGATGGACTGCGCCTGCAGCTTCAAAGGGAGGTGTGATCATGCAACTGTGGATCAAATTTCTCTGGAGGAAACAGTCTCACTTCCCCCCTGCTTTATCTCGCGCAGGTGACTGCAACCTTATAGAGGCTACTGGACTCAAACATCTGTTGTTTACGCCTTTATTATCTGTATGCCAACTTGCTGCTATTTACAGGTGTTATTGCAATCTTAGCTATATTTATTGCTCAGTTACTTATGCATCTTGACTCTAATCAGCTCTTCCTGGCAACTAACCCCCCTATCTGCGTGTAATATTTGAGGAAATCTGTTTCAATGTATGTGAAGAAGTGTGCACATACTCTGTTTTCCCATGTACACAGGGTTGAGCTTAGTTTGTCCTGTGGGTACTGCTGGACTCTAGCTTCAGTCTCACAACTTTTTGTTAACTCTTGTATTTGCATGCTAATTTGCTGCTATCCATTGATCTTACTGGCCACCCAATTTCAGCTCTGCATATGCATCTTGGCTCTGAGTTGGCTCCTCCTAACAGCTGCCCCCATCCTCTTTTTTTTCTGTAAGTAACCCTTGAGGAGATTTTATTCCATTTGTCTGAAGAAGTGTGCTTTGCACGTGAAAGCTTACACTCTGAATAAAACTTTGTCGGTCTTAAACGTGTGACTGGACTCAAACATTGTCCAAACATTACGATTGTTAGTTAACAACAAAATGGAATATTTGTTGACTCCTCTACCCACAGAAAGTTAGGAAATGGTTTTTTTTTCCTCCAGAAGCTCATAAAATAGATTAAACTGGTTAATTAGTTTTAAAGGCATCAAACTATCAAAGCTTTCTATCCAAACTAACGCACACACCCTAAATATCCCAAGAAAATCTAAGATTGTGAAAGGGGGAATAAATCCAACCATTTGGGGGTTAAAGCTAAGCATCAGGATTATTTTAAAGGAAGCATTTTTGTTTGTATTTTATAGGCACGTTATCCTTAGAAGAAGAAGAAGAAGAGATTGGATTTTTATCCCGCCCTTCACTCACTTGGAGTCTCAGAGCGGCTTACAAACTCCTTTCCCTTCCCCTCCCCACAACAGGCACCCTGTGAGGTAGGTGGGGCTGAGAGAGCTCTGAGACAACTGTCCTTGGGAGAACAGCTGGTACAGAGCTATGGCTTGCCCAAGGTCATCCAGCAGGTGCAAGTGGAGGAGTGGGGCATCAAACCCGGTTCTCCCAGATTAGAGTCCGCGCACTTAACCACTACACCAAACTGGCAAGGATTCCATGTAACGTATGAAAAGAAATCAAGTGGCCATGTAATTACATTTCTAGATAATTCTATTTGCTGGGTAAATCTGTACAGTACTATAATACCCTGACCTCTGTAAGCCGCTGTTTTTTTGGATGACAGCTCAGGAGACTTCCAGCAGTGGCAGAGTACTTTGGCTCACTTAATTATTTTGCTCCCAGCTCCCAGATGTAGATGAAGGTCTTAGTTACACTTTAACGATTGCTCACCACAATTAATTTCCCTTCCCCTTCTTCTTAGCATCTGTAAGCATCTATCATAATGCACTTCTGTTTAAAGCACTGGCCTTGGAAAGTCTTTTTTGCAAGTGAAGTCCCTGCTGAGTGACAGTCTTCCACTTGACATGTAATTAAGAAAGCTGCACTTATCCCTGTAGCGGGGCTTCCATCACTTCCATTTGCAAACGGTTAACAGTGCTGAGTGTTTAATTCCTCCAAAACACACAGCTGTCTTCTGCTCTGGTTCACTGCCTCCCACACATGCAGAAAGTGAGCAGAGCAGGGAGGTGGGCGAGTTGATAGGATGTTGCTCATTCAAAGCGAACCCATGCACCTCAGTTTTGCTTAACCTTTCTTAATAGTGTGGCTCACTGGGTTTGCCATTTTGCGATAGTATGTCCTGGAATATGCTTTGTGTCAGCTTGCTTCCATAATAACACAACTCTTTTGAGTTTACAGCATGTTTAACTGCTCCAGCCCCCTTTTCTCCTGCCTTCTCTTGACAAAGAATCTTTGCACACCAAAACATTGGAGACCAATATGAAGTGGGATGTATGGATCTACTCAGAGGCGTCGACTTTTAAAATCCCCGGGAGGGGGCTCTTGTCCCGCCGCCCCCCCCCCGACTGGCCTAGCCTGGCCACTCCTGCCTCCGTGGGGCCAGCTGGGCAACTGCCCAGCGTGCCAGGTCAGTCTCGGGGGGGGGAGGCGGCGGCGGCAGCAGCCGGCAAGTGGGCAAACGAGGCAGCAGCCCGCGCCTGCCCCGCCGCCTCCCCCCCGCCCGCTCCTGCCTCCGTTCCTCCGTCCAGCATGCTGGGCATTTGCCCAGCTGGTTCCTGGACGGAGGGAGGGAGGAACGGAGCACGGGGAGAGGCGGTGGCGGCGGCAGCTGGCCCGGCGCTCCATTTTCCCAGGGGTGGCTGAGACCCCCCCGGGAAATTTCGGGGGTGGCTCGAGCCCCCCCGTAGTTTACGTCTATGGATCTACTAGCTACGCTAGGAAGGAGTCCGCAGAGGACTGTACTCCTCAGTCGGTCTGGATTGAAGAGCGTGACTTCACTATTGCATTTTCCCCCCTCACGAGCGGCACAAAAGATCTGGATGCAGTGCCTTGCAGTAGCGAGAGATGGGAGGGATGGGTTGAGAGCCCAAAGGATGCAGAGGTCATAGAGAGTTGCATTTATGGTGACCATTTAAACAGATGATAACAGAAACACAGAACATCTGGCAATAGTAGTTTGAATCTTACCTTCCACTCCAATGTATTTGGAAAAGTGTGCATGTGCACAAAAGCTCATACCTTGAATAAACCTTTGTTGGTCTTAAGGGTGCCTCTGGACTCTAAATTTGTTCTACTGGCAATAGTAGAATTCGTGCAAACTGTGAATATTCAAAGTGAGCGTGTTAAATTCCAGGTCATATTTGTGGTATATCTGAGGGGCTTCTTATCATGTGGGAAGTGTAATGGTGTGATATAGCCCAATCCTGTCAGAGCTCGGAAGCTAAGCAAGATTGGTACTTGGTTGGGGGACCACTAAAGAAAACTCTGCAAACCAGCTCTGCTTCTCACTTGCCTTGAAAGCCCCTTCCTGGGGTGAGTTGAGGAAACATACGGATGTATGACTTATCATGTACATAAGTAGAAATGTAATTGCTTTCTTTCTGAAGAACAGTTCAAACTGTGCCAGAAAGGTGTCATTTGCAAGTTCATGGCACACTGCATGAGATCTTGGTTCTTCATGGGCCTCAGACTTGATATTCTGACACTATTTTCCTGACCTGAAACAATCCATGGGGGGTATTATTTGGAGTACTGGGGAAACCCAAGAGTGAACACAGAGTTTTCCCCAATGGATTGGAATACCAGTGTGTGTGTGTGGGGGGGGGGGGGGGGATGGCTGAAGCCTCTTCTCCATGTATGTCATAGTTGCAGTCTGAATCAGATACTGCATGTATGGGAATGGAGGAGCACCAGCAAGTCAAATATGACCGTCACTTAGGACACAGGGTGGGGACCCCAGACCCAATATGTGTACTCCACGCAGTGTGAAGAGATCTCACACATGCAGCCATGAACATGTATACCATGATCCCCAAAGCAAAACAGTTGCATTATGATATCAGAACAAGGGCTGAGGACAGACTGGCAATCTGGAGCGAGATGAATGCGGAGGAAACTGCTGCGGGGGAAAAACTCCCCGGGGCTGGCCGTTCACACCGGCCGGTGTATTGCGCAACGGTGCCAATACGGAGCGTTCAGACTGCTGCAGAGTGGCCCCACGTGGGCCGGCCTCCGCAGCTTGTGATAGGCCTGTTTCAGCAATTTGTGCATGTGCGCATGTGTGCTCATGCGCAAACTGGCAAAACGCCACGTTCACACTGCCGCCTCTGCTTGCCTCCCGCCTTCTTCCAGTTCACACTGCCTGTAAGCGGGAGGCAAGCGCAAGATGGCCCCTGGACACCGGTTTCTCCCAGTGTCCTGTTAAAGCGGGTGGAAAGCGAGTGGGAGACGGGTAAGTGCGAAACGGAGCCGACGGACAGATGCGCATGTCTGAACGCGCTCCCTTCTTCCACTTCCAACGCGGGGCTGTCCCGCTTTACATTGCCAGTCTGTCCTCAGCCAAGGAGAGCCAGAGGGGGCAGAAAGAGTGCTCACAAGGTCCAAGGAGTGATTTCACGGAGTGACAAAGACCACCATAAGGAGGGAAGTTTGACACTCAGAATGTGCTGGCGGACTCACTTTCACCCCAACAATTTACAGTAATTTTCCATTTGTTTATATTGCAGGTCAAGATCCATGTTATATTAAAGAACCGTAATTGCGCTCCTGAATTCTACCCCAATTCTTTCCCCCCAGAAACCACAGTTACCCCAGCACTCCAGGTTGCTTCTGCTTTCATAGCCTTTGAACCACCCTTGCCCCAGGGAACCTTCTTGACAATTTGAAAACCCAGATGGTAAGCAGTTAACTGTCAACACAAAACACACAGGGACAGGAAAACAGAATAGACATGAAAAATAAAGGTAGTTCTTTAACCTTTAGAGAGATCGTGTGAATAAACTGCCTACACAGTTGTGAGAATGGGGTGTTTGAGTTTGAAATGGGAATAACAAAAGTAGATGTTGTAAGCTGAAAATTTCTCTGAATTTTCATGTGTCTCCTCTTTAGAAAAAGTGCAACTATTCAGTCTCTCCTATAGACTGATTACAGTATTTATAGGGCTGTGTTTGTTCCTACCATTGTTATCTTGAACAGTAGTGATATGATAAAGTTGTACGATGTGATGTGGCAAGGTAAACGTGAAAGGAAAGAACAATGAAACAATTTCCATTAAAGTTTCAGTCTAGATGGCTAAGCACATTGCTCTAGCTAATAGCTTTCTAAGCATGTGATCACTCCTCGAGTCAGTCACCTGCTAGTGGTGGTGTAACCTTCCTCAGTTTATGTCTTGCCTAGAGAGAAAATTCTTCCAGCACCAGCTGTCTGGATAACAGTGCTGAGGGGCGACAATAGGGGAGGCTTTGGCCTCCATGTCCTGCTTGTACATCATCTGGAGGCAGTATGATTGACCACTATGTGGAACAGAATGTTGGAGTAGACGGACCATTTGTCTGATATAGTACAGCTGCCCTTATGTCCTCATGTTCCAAATATGCACCCTGGTATTCCATTGACTGCTAGAGTTTCAGCAAGGCAGCAACTCTCTTTCCATAAGCTTTTTGTTCCCATAAAGTCTTCCTTCTAGACAAACGATAAGATTTATTTTGTAAACAACAGAGATTAAATCTGATCTGTGTTCATAAGACCAGTCCCCCTTCCACCATACTTGATCTTCTTGTAACTAAGCAGAGAGGCTGAGTTTGGTGAGCACCACTTTCTTGCCTTTGGTTTTAGTTACCCTTGAGGAGGCTCCATGTGGCAGTGGTTATATCCCTGAAACAGTGACATGTCCCTTAGTCAAGAAGAACTGAGAATTTCTTTTTTAAATTTGTCAAAACCTTTCCCATGACATTACCATTTTGTCAGATCAGTTTCGAATACTTTATTCATGTAAAGTCTATTTCACTTAGCCAAGTTTGGGAAACGTAAGTGCTGCCATCACTCCTAATCAAATACCCATAGACTACATTTTAACAACATTTTCCCCTGCCTGTTATTATTTATACTTAAGCTGAGCTCCAAGCTGCACCTATTTAAAAACAGAGGTCCCCACTAAGAGTTTACTACCTAGTCAACAAGACACAACAAAGAGTATGAAATGGGAAGGAATAGACATTGGGTAGACAGTGGGTTATTAACTTTCTGTAAAGAGTAATTCTTCCCTGCTGTTGACAATCTCTCCTCACAATGACTGTTAGAATCCTGAGATACAGCCTCTTTTATGGAGATGATTTTGTTCAGGAGTTTATTAAGTCTCAGTACTATGATTTCTTAACCTAATTTGTAAGGACGCTTGACTTTCATGTACACTGCTAAAAAAATATGACTTACGATGTATACATGGAGAGTGGTTGCTGAGGACTATGGATAAAACATGATTTTACTATTCAGTTGTAATAATAAATTCTTCACTGCATATTTTCTTTTGGCATTTACCATTAAAGTTATTTTGGTTCAACGCTTCACAAATAACCATCAATCATCCCCCATCTAGATAGGTAATGGACATATTTATCATCTGCCCTGCAGTTGTCTCACAGTCTCACCAATGTTTTGAGAAAGACTGATGCTCTCTTTCCCTATCTTGATTCCTAATTATACCTGGCTGTACAATCTTCAGCTGAATGCAACTCCAATGAAATGAGAAGGACAGTGACAGAGAGGCGGTGGACAAGATAAAAAGAGAAATGTTGACTTCTTATGAGTTTTATATGGCAGTGTAAGAAATGAGGTAACAATAAATGTAGTAAAGATAGGGAAATGGGGCAGAAAATTACATATGCTACAATCTCTCCCAGTAAACCATCTTTTAAATCCCACCGGTTTCAGTAAAGAGACAAGTACACACATATTTTTCCTGGTGACATTAATAGGATGCAAAAAAGCTTAATTTTGGCTGGATTATGTCCAGAGTCTGATACTACAGAGAGTTTAAAGATCTGCATTTTGTTGCTGCTTTCTTTGTTCCTTTTTAATAAGTCTGACCCAAGATCCATTGTGATAAGTAGAGAATTTACCAGCAAAAGTAAACACTGACTACAATCTCCAGTTAGCTTCAATGTGTTGACTCACTGGATAACAAGAAAAACAATTTAGGGCTATAATGAAAAATCTCATTAATGCTGCATCCATGGGTGGTTAGATATTATCATTGCGCTGTCAGAGTCATTTCCACAACTGAATTTTCCTGTGCGCGCAAGAAGAAGAAGAGAAGAAGAGATTGGATTTATACCCCGCCCTCCACTCCCCAAGGGAGTCTCAGAGCGGCTTACAAACTCCTTTTCCCCTCCCCTCCCCACAACAGACACCCTGTGAGGTAGGTGGGGCTGAGAGAGCTCTTTCCCAAGCTGTCCTTGAGGGAACAGCTGGTACAGAGCTATGGCTTGCCCAAGGTCATCCAGCCAGGTGCAAGTGGAGGAGTGGGGAATCAAACCCGGTTCTCCCAGATTAGAGTCCGCACACTTAACCACTACACCAAACTGGCAAGGCAACACAATCTGGGAAGTGAATGACTGATACAGAGCAACAACAGCACAATATCAAGTAATGCGTGGATGTAAACCTTAACACAGCCATCAGTGTACCTAACAGAAGTGGAGTTGGAAGAAAAACACCCTGCTAGTTAACCAGCTTATGAGCCCTGACTAGTAGAAATTTAGTTTGAGATCTCTCCAGCAATTTATGTTAAACAAGATTTAAGATGTGCCCCACAGGCAGCTGAGGGGAGGAGAACAGAGAATGCTCACCAGTGACTCAGGAGATTTTGTTCCTGGTCCAGGACCAGGTACAACGTTCTGCCCCATCACAGGGCATCAGTCCCAGGGGTCCGTTGGAGCGGGAGCGCACAGGAGCACAGCTCTGGGAGTGAGGAGCCCAGGGAGCGGGCACATGACCAAGCCCCGCCCCCTCCTTGGCTTCCCCGAGCAGTGCAGAGGCGCAGCGCTCCGGGGAAAGCCCTGCTAGGGTCTTTATTGATTTTAATGTTTTGTTTTAATATTGATAATTTTATCATTGTTCCTTTTATGACTGTGTGCTGCTTTTCCAGAGACTTGCTCAAGGTGGCATATAAATTTTCTAACTATACTATTTTTTATCTGAACACATGGCACATAAGTACTGGAGAAATTTCACCAACCCTTCAGCAGCTTCCACCCCATCAGTTTGGTGTAGTGGTCAGGAGTTGGACTCTAATCTGGGAGAACCGGGTTTGATTCCCCACTCCTCCACATGCAGCTGCTGGTGTGACCTTGGGCCAGTCACAAGTTCTCTCAGAGCTCTTCTCTCATGAGCAGTTCTCCAAAGACCTCTCTCAGCCCCACCTACCTCACAGGGTGTCTTGTTGTAGGGAGGGGAAGGGGAAGGGATGGGTGGTGCACATGTCCTGGGTATCTCAAGTCTACTTGAAACCTGGTGGTTTCAAGGGAGCAGGAAGAGAATGAGGGTGTGTTCTTTATGCTTATTTTTATTGCACAAAGTATTGGATGGGGAAGGGAATGGAGGAAGAGCAGGTCAGTTTCACTCACCTGTGGAGTGGAGCCTGAGGGGTGCGTGTTGCCTTCTGACACACTTCCGGTATGTTAGGGGGTGTGGCATATGCAAATGAGTTATGCAAATGAGTTATGGTAATGAGCTCCTGCACCTCTTTTTCTACGAAATGACCCCTGATCAGTCCTATTGCTGAAAATAAGTGCCAGGTCAAACTATAACTCAACTGAATACAGTTATTGGGGGGGGGGGTGTTCAGAGGTGGGGAATATAAACTGCATAGGACAAACACCATGGCACAAAAAATAATGCTTTCAGCAAAAAGAAAAACAGACAGACTACATGGACTAAGAATTGCCCCCTCCTTTAACAAAAATAAAATGCTTCTCTGTGGTTTTTTTTTTTAAATAAATGCACACTTCGTTTTTCAAATAACTTTTATAATGCAGAAGGGCATACATTTCCCAGAAATGAGAACAGCTGTCTTTCTGGTTATTCAGTCTTGAGGAGATTGGGGGGGGAGGTTGTTTGGGCCAGGAGGATGGTGCACCACAGGGCTGCAAACCGATCTACTTGGGACCAGGACTATAAGGTCTTGTATTCATGGAAGAGAACAAGTGGCTCCCTGCTTCTCTTAGGCATATTCATCCTGCTAGAACCAGCATTATAGGGTTGCCAAGTCTGGGTTGAAAAATACCTGGAGACTTTGGGGGTGGAGCCAGGAGAGGGCGGGGTTTGGGGAAAGGGCCCCAGCATAATACAATGCTATAGAGTCCACCCTTCAAAGCAGCCATTTTCTCCAGGGGAGCTGATCTCTGTCAGCTGGAGATCAGTTGTAAAAGCAGGAGATCCCCAGGCCCCACCTAGAGGCTGGCAACCCTAATTCTATACCCAGCCATTAGGGATCTCCAACAGCAAGATCTGCATTTTCTCCAAGAGGAGGGATCACTGCCTTCAATAGAAAAATGTTTTGTTCTGCTGCTGTTCTAAATATCTTTTTCTCAAACAAAAATAGCCCCTGGAAGAGAATGGAGTGGGAGGGCTCTTAAACCCTGCCCTGCCCTGCTGTTTGCCCCACTGATATCACCTCTGAAGTATTCTTATCCTCACTCAGGTAGACTTACTAGTAGTTATGTTTCTCTGTATTCCACCCTCAGTTGGACTCCTGGCATGTCTATACATCAACCTCCACTTTACCAAGGCAGACAGCTATAGAATGAAAAGGTAGGAACAAAATATTTCTCCACCTCAGCTTTTAACTGCACCTACGGTGGCCAATGGATTTCAAAGTATGTTTGACTATTCAAAATGAACAGGAGAAAGGAAGTACAAATGACACATACTTTTCTTCACTGTATTTTTGAATAATCCCAGACTGTTTCCCGTACCTTCATTTGAATGATTAATCTCCGATGCATAACAACGCCACCATAAAACATAAAGAAACACCATAATTCCTTAGCAGTCATGAGGCTTGGAGCTATACTTTAACACTGCCCCCCGCCGATCTGTTCACTTTAACAAGCACTCACCTATCATTTAAATATATCATATTCTCAGTAATTCCTTCCGCTGCTGAAAACTGGTTTATAACAGGTTTATAAAGAATGATATCTGGATCAGTCTTTATTTCAGGATTAACTACTGATGTAGCTTCAAAAAGAAAATAAAGAGACAGAGGCCATCTGTTTCTAATTAAAAAGTACTCCTATTCACTGCCACAGGATATTTGGTTTCTAGTTCTCCATAGCACTTTGCTCAGGTGCTTTGTTCAGATTAATAACCCTAAACTAACAGGATCTCAGAATGAAATGAGTAATCAGAAGCAGTCTTGGCTTCATAGAGAGAACTGCAATAATGCTGAAGACATGGTTAAGACACAGTTATTTGTTCAAGACATAGACACACATACATATAAGCCTAACCTTCAAATCCCTTTAAGCCTTTAAACTTCTCCAAGGCAAACAACTAGGAGTGAAAAGTTTCTAGCCAATGAGAGGAAAGTACAAATGAGTGAAAAGTTTCTAGCCAATGAGAGGAAAGTACAAATATCACCTGCCTCCCTAAAATGAATATTTGAATGCACAAGGACACCTGTGCATTTAAATGCACAAAAGCCCCCGGGGAACTTCCTGTACCTTTATGACACAACAGAGAAGAGCCTTTCACCTGTTTACATGACACCAGACAGATCAGTAACAGACACAATCCATCTTTTGAGGCAATTTTAAATCAATCCTAATAGCAGATTAGCAAAGCCTGAGCTTTTGCTACATTCCCAAGAAGCCATTTAAAGACTGGATGTTAAGAGCAAAGAACGAGAAACCTGGCTTGTGCTGCCGAATTTTTTATATTTGCTAAAAATACAAATAAATAAATAAATCTCGCTAACATTAATTTCATAAACAAAAGGGCTTCTCAATATAGATAGGTAGGTAAGGTGCCACCCTACCAGGTGAGTTCCATTACTCAAAAGCCAACAGTATTTGATGTTAATATCTCTACGCCAAGAGAGAAATGTCTGCAGGTGTTCACACAGGAACAAAAAGGGAAATAAGAAATTCTTCTTATACTGTTTCACACTGGGCATTCCTCTAAGTAAATCGTGCAATAGAGGGCAACACTGGAAAAGCCAGCACATACTAGTTATAATGTAAATACAAACAGTGGCGGTTCACATTGTTCCATAAACGGGCAGAACTTGGCTACTAGAGTTTTGTCAGGTTTGAGAATCATAGGTCCTATCCCTGCCTCCATAAAGACAATTAAGAATAGCTATATAAGTTTTGTCCAAATGCTGGGCCCCAAACCCATCCCCCACCCCAATCTCATTATTACTAAGCCAACTCATGACTTTGACGTTGAGCACTTAGGGTTGCCAAGTCCAGGTTGGAAAATACCTGGGGACTTTGGGGGTGGAGCCAGGAGAAGGTGGGGTTTGGGGAAGGGAGGGGCCTCAGCATGGTACAATGCCATAGAGTCCACCCTTCAAAGCAGCCATTTTCTCCAGGGGAGCTGATCTCTGTCAGCTGGAGATCAGTTGTAAAAGCAGGAGATCCCCAGGCCCCACCTGAAGGCTGGCAACCCTATGAGCACTGGAAGTTAGCCACAACAGCATTCTTTGTTGTTCCTGTTTGAACATCCGGTGGTCGTGCCTTCCAACATTAAACCATGCTAGCAACCATTTACTGATGCTGAACACAGGGGAAACTCTAATATATATATAAAAGAAACTTCTCTATCAGGCAATAGGTAGATTTTTATGAAAACATTTCCACCGACAACAGTACAATGTGAGAATTCAATTAAACAGTAATCACCTCTAAAATATTCAATTAACTGTCACATTGACAACTTAATCTCAATTTTTTTTCCTGCTGCTAACCTCTGGTTTTGGTTGGACTTATTTTCTTAATGGCATTACAGCAAAAAGCAAAACATGAAACTGCAATCAATAGTTTGGGTCCATTCTCTAGAGACGAACTATTCATTATGTGCAAATAAAAACACGGAAACCGGCTGCAGTTGTCCAGGTTGTGACTCATGCTAGCCTGCAGCAGTAAATAAATTGTCCAGTTCATGTGTCTCATGTTATTTCTGTGTTTCTTGTGGGGAGGGGGGGAAATAAGGAAGGTAAGCTTCTTTGTATTAGAACATCTTGGACTGGTAAATTGACTTCAGAAGAGCAGGATCTTTTGAAACCCACACACTAAAAGGTATAATTGGTATCAGAAAATATTTGGGAAACAAATAGCTGTATCAGTCAGATATGATCCTTCTCGGTTTGGTTGGCATACCTTTCACAGTTACATATTCCATGAAGATGGGCTCCCCCCCACCCCAGGAGGCATTTGTTAGCAAGAGCAGGAGGGAAAGCTCCTTGCCTCCTAGCCCTGCAACAGTTGGGACAAATTTAGCAGCATAGGAAAGCTTCTTCTACTGTCCATTTGCTGTAATGGTAGGCATCTCCAAACAGGAACAAATGCAGTCACAAATGATAAAGGTCACTGCCCAAGACTGCCCATGTTTTCATTCTCAAGACCTGACCCATTTAGCACAGCTGCTGTTAAAACAGGACTTCTACTGCTACTTAAAAAAAAACAATCATAGCTGTAAACTGTGCCTGGGTTTCACAGTGGAACTTGAAAGGTTATTGAACAAAAAGGCAAAAGCAAGGCAAAAGCCTTGGGAGGACCTAAACAACTTATTTGATTTTTAAGAGCTTGGAACATGAATGTGAGGGGGAAATGATATTTTAAAATATAATCTTATTTGCCACCATGCTAACCTCTGTCCTCCATTTCTAATTAAAACTGGAAATTGAGAATAAAACAAATCAAAAACAGAAGCAAATGCTTCCTTTTTAGAGTAAAAGTAACTCAGATTTTCCCATCTCATGAAGGACAGACCTTGCAAGCTGAAGTTGAGTAATAACTGTTACTAACAATTGGAGCGTTCGCACAAAGTTGGATAAATTCAAGTAAACAATTTATGCCCATAAAATTCAAGACAACATATAATGCTTTTTAATTGAATTGACTTAACTATTTAGTAGAGGCAGAAGCAATGAGAATCGACTCTTCTTATTTGTTGATATTTTATAACTAGCCATTTTATTGGCCAGGTTTACCCCATGTGAGAAAACAGACACTTGCTTCCTCTGTAGCAAAAACGGTTAACATCCATTCCATAACCAGCCATTTCTCCACAGAAGAAAGGGTCCCTCGTGGCACAATGGCATTATGGGCTTTAAAAATGTTTTTAGTGGGTTGAATCCAAACTACATTTCCAATCGGTGAAATGAAAACTTCTTTCCCCCTGAAGCCCACCAATCTCCATTAAATACTACTTAGGAGACCACTAGCAATTATATGGGGGGGGGGGGGAATGGTTGGAAATTGCCTATTTTTGTCTAGCTGTAACTCAGTAAGTACTCTCAGGAAGAGACAGAGCCAAGCCAAGGAAAGATTCATTTACCTAATGCCTTACTCTTTCTGATTTCCATTATATTTTACTTCAGTAACAACATAGTATCATGACAGTACTGACACTGGATAGTGTCCTTAGCACACAGTCTCTTGCACACTTATAACTGAGTATGTCATCTGCTTGAACATAGCATTCATACTGTGATTTCCTTCATACAAACACACAAAGCAACTCCCATGCTGCGTAGTGTATGTGTATGATTTTTTTCCCCAGTGGATTTCCCTTTTACTGGGACTTTGCTAAGGTCTGACACAGCACAGGAAGCATGATAACTCTGCCAATGTAATGGACAACCACTAGAACCACTTCTAGCAGTATTCTCGAGAAAAACAGGTTGCTTACCTGTAACTTATGATCTTCGAGTGGTCATCTGTGCATTCACACCTATGGGGTTACTGCGCCTGTAGTAATCCATAGGGGTGAAGCACAGAGACCACATTGAAGATCAAGGCCAGTCAGAGGAATGGTGAAATTGCCTACACTAGACAACCAGGAACTTTCATTCACTTTCACTTTGGAAGGGAGAAAACCTTTTTTTCATGGTAAGGCCTGCTGAATGAGAGCAGTAGCTTCACACTGCCCCATCAGTATAAGGCTATATACCAAACAATGTAAGGGTTTATTCAGATGTGAAGGCAGGGCAACCTGTTACAATGGAAGTTGTGCCAAACTCTGTACAAGAGAAGGTGATTTCAAGAGGGATAAGAAAGGCAGGCAGGCAGGACAGAATTCTTTCCTGGCCCATGTATTTGGCCTGAAACCGCCACTACCACTCCTCACTGTTTTTATTTGCTTGCTTCTTTGTTTGCTACGTATTTATTTTATTTCCTCCCTGTGCGGTTTACTTCTGGCTTCAGAGCCCAGCCAAGAAAGAAGGGTTCATGATGGGGAAAGGTCTGAAACCTCCACTCACACCTGATTTATTCTTCAGCAATTAACAAGCTGGGTTTCGAAGAGGTAGAGGAACTAGAGATCAAATTGCCAACATTCGCTGGATTATGGAGAAAGCAAGGGAGTATCAGAAAAACATCTACTTCTGCTTCATTGACTATGCTAAAGCCTTTGATTGTGTGGATTGCAACAAACTATGGCAAGTCCTTAAAGAGATGGGAGTACCAGACCATCTCACATGTCTCTTGAGAAACCTGTATAAGGGTCAAGAAGCGACAGACAATTAGAACCGGATATGGAACAACTGATTGGTTTAGCATAGGAAAAGGAGTACTATGAGGATGTATATTGTCACCCTGCTTATTTAATTTATATGCAGAATACATCATGCAAAATGCCGGCCTGGATGAAACACAAGGTAGAATTAAGATTGATGGGGAAAACATCAATAACCTCAGATATGCAGACCATACCACTCTAATGGCAGAAAGCAAAGAGGGCCTCAAGAGCTTCTTGCTGAGGATAAAAGAGGACAGCACAAAAATTGGCTTGAAACACACATTAAAAAAAAGCTAAGATCATGGCATCCGGCCCCATCACTCCTTGGCAAATAGAAGGGGAAGTCGTGGAAGCAGTGACAGATGTATGGCTGTGAGAGCTGGACTATAAGGAAGGCCGAGTGCCGAAGAATAGATTCTTTTGAATTATGGTGCTGGGAAAGATTGGAGGTCAAAGAAGAAGGGGACTGCAAAGGATGAGATGGTTAGACGGTGTCATCGATGCAACGAACATGAAATTAAGCAAACTCCGGAACACGACAGAAGACAGGAGGGCCTGGTGTGATGTGGTCCATGGGCTCGCGAAGAGTCAGACTCGACTGTGCGACTGAACAACAACAACAACAACAACAACAACGAACTGCATGGGGCTGCTATAAAACCTATTTAGGCCCTGTACAATCAGGTCATGCTTGCTCAGACTAAACACAGGTGTTATTTAAGCAAAAGGGCAGTGTTCAGGTGTTAATAATGTCTGAGCCATCCCTAATGCATGGATAAAATCCTAATGCACAGTTGATCCAGATGGATAATGTTTGAGAGGGAAAGGAAAGCCAAGTACCACTGCAATTCAGAAAATTGATTTTCACTTTTATTTCCATCACTCAACATGCCCATAATCTTTCTCTATAGTAAGATAATACAGGGTTAAAATCCTGCTTGCTGGGGGAGGAGTGGGAACATATTTGTCTTGCAGACAGATGGGGCAGGGCTGGTTTTATCAGCAAATCGGAGAAGAAAGCATAAATATAACAAGTGTTTAAGGTGTTGTGTTGCTTTTTTTAAATACAGCCTTTGCAAGTAAAACATTCCATCAGGATGTCAGCTTCCCTACTCAAACACCATGGGAGGAAAATCACCAGATATCTAGGAGATATCGAAAGGACCAGAGATAAACAGCTGGGATTTTCGGGGGGGAGGGGGGGAGATCCACCCAGACAAATCTGACACATTTCCCTGAGACAATCACATGACTTGGAGCCCCACTGTATTTTACTTCAGCTGAGCTTTTGATACAGCGCCTTATAAAAGCTATTCTCTAAATCTAATTCTAATCAGCTTGGCTATAACTGCTGTCACATAGGCTTTAAGCTGACCATAAACAAAGGGTAGTGATCATACGAAAAGTTTCATAATGGCAGGAATTTCTGTAAAGGTTGGTCTTATTCTTTTTTTTAAGTATTTACAAGACCTACAGAAGAATGGACACTGAACTGTGGAGATGCAGAACACATTGTCCTAAGAAATACAGTTTTTTTCAGATTTAAAAACTCCTTAGTACTACCACCAGGAAAAATGGTATATGAATAACTAAGCCGAGAAATAGAGCCCTACAAGACAATTAAAAGCACTTAAGACTTCTTTGCCATTTAAAACAATCAACATTGACTCCGTCAATAGAAGAGCTGTGGCATTCTGAATTATCCAGGGGTTATACAGTGAATTAAGATTTTCCTGATTATCCAGGGGTTATACAGTGAATTAAGATTTTCCTCTTTCATCGCTGATCCATACAACAGCTACAGTGAGTTGGTAAACTGTAAACTCTGATTCTTTAACTTGAATCTTAAGTAAATTGATGGCTTCAAGACAAGGCATGGCACATTATACAGGTGTTTTTAGTTAGACAATTCAACAGATTTAACTTCCGTGTAACTTTTTAAATTAATCTCTGTGTTCCCCCAACATCTTGCATCTTCCTCAGTAAATCTCTTTATTTGAGAATAGTTGGGTTTCTGCAGAGCAAAGTTACACCACAATTTAAACCAATCTGAAAATTTAATGGTGTAGTTGTCTGACAAAGAATTCTGGGAACTGTAATTTGGGGGAATTGCTTAGAACTCTTTGTTAAGAGTTCTCTCGCCCTTCACAGAATTGTAATTCTCAAAGTTCCTTCATCGGGAGCCATGAGGGTTAAGCAGGTTAGAAACAAATTTCAATTAATCATGAAAACTTTTGTGGTATGCCAAATGGAGGCAAGCTGACTACTCCTGTCTGCCCTGGCTCTTGGGACTAGCAGATGCTTAAAATAATTAGCAGAGCTTCTGGGACTAGAGGTCAAAGCAGAGCCCCTTCTGCAAGGGACCTGAGGCACAAATTTCCCCATGTCAAGCACTCTCAGGCCAAGCAGGAAATAGAAAGGTTGTTGTTCCATGGTATTCATAACCAGTACAGTGGAAATTTAACCATTCTGTACTGTTGTAGATACTGCCAAAGAGGCAAAATCAAACAGGAGTCCAGTGGCACCATAAAGACTAACAGCATTAGCTTTTGTAATTCACTGTTCACATCATCAAATGCAACTGACTTAAACTACAAGGAAGTTATATTCAGAATAGGAAGATTTTTAGATTTTATTTGTAAAAACAATCAGCTAATATTCAAAATGCAAGGTCTTTTAGGATACCCATCTTATATTTAAGAAGAAGGAAACCTGTTTATAGAAACATAAGAATATAGCAAATCCCACCACATCACAGGGATGTAGATCAGATGATGTTTGAAGTTACTTCTGAAACCGAGCTGGAAGTGTCATCACAAGACATTCTAATTCTGCATGTTTTGTTTTTTGAAGGCTATAATTCTACAACTGACAAGGAGGAAGAGCAAGACCTTTGCCTTTAGCTTGCTTAACCTAACAGGCACTTAGCCTACCCCAGTGGTTCTCAACCTTTCTAGTGCCGCGACCCTTTAATACAGTTCCTCATGTTGTGGTGACCCCCAACCATAAAATTCTGCCAACACACACAACAATGAAGCTACTTTTTCAGATTTTTTCTCTTGCATGGCAGTTAGCACCAAACAACTTTAATACAGACTTTAGACACACATATATTTGCAAGCCATTCCCAACAAGACACAACAAACGCTCAGGCTTCAGACTTACTTTTCTTCAACAGAAGATACCATGAGAAAATGAAGGTAGGTGGGGGGGAGAGGCTGTTGCAGGTGGGGGGGGAGAGAGAGAGAAAGGGGGAGAGAGAGAAAGAGAGAGAAAGGGGGAAGAGAGAGAGAGAGAAAGGGGGGGGAGAGAGAGGGGGGAAGGAAGGCAGGTAGGTGGGGGGGTGGCTTTTGCCGCCTTTCCTGGGCTCTACGCTTTGGCGCAGAGCCTAGGGAAGGTGGTGGGGGGTGGGGGAGGCTTGGATGCCAGCCGGCGACCCCTGTGAAATGGTCGTTCAACCCCAAAAGGGGTCGTGACCCACAGGTTGAGAACCACTGGCCTAGCTGCTCTACTCTAGGACTCTGTCAGCAGCCACGCTTCCTTTAACTCACCATGAGAAAGTGAGGCCCAACTGCCACCCATCCATCCATCCATCCATGGTCAACCACGTACAGGAGATGGAGGGAGAGACGCTTTCACCAGTTTGTACTTCCTATTTCTTTACTAGCCACATTGAGTAATTCTTTTTTAAAAAAGAAAAGTGATATACACACATATAATAAATGCATTCTCTTAAAATATATTTATAGTTTCAGACCAACAGGCCATCAAAACGGATAACAATAAAAAGTCTACATTAAAGCAGCAACATTAAAATCCGTAAAACAAAGCAACAACCAATAGCAAAGCCAGAAAGACTTCTACAGGCAATCTTGGATAAAATATTGTTTTAACAGTATGGACATGCAGGCTTTGGTTATTAACTGCAGTATTTTTTCCAAGGAAAACTACCATGCAAAATCCCGGCAAGGTGGGATAAAAATGAAATAAATAAATAAATAAATAAAAAAGGCAGAGGAAAGACACCACAACAAGAAAGCCCAGTATCATTACATAGGACACAGGGAAAAGAGGCCTGATGTGACAAGGCCACGTGGCAAGCTATTATAACACAACCCTAAGCAGTGTTGTACCTTTCTAAGACCACTGACTTCAGTGGCCTTAGAAGGGGGTAACTATGCTTAGGGTTGGGCTGTTGCCCATTAAAATGTTTATAGCATACACTGGAACATCTGCTTGAAATGTTGGCATGCCAATTAACTGTGCCTCAGTAAGCCAATCTGTTAATGTAGTAAGGCTTCTGGGCTGATCCATGCAGTGAGCATCCCTTCAGCAAGATGACAGTTGTATGGAACACCTACACATGTAATTGCTTTATCTGTAGCCTCATCACGTTTCAGTCAAGCCCCACTGTAAGATTCCTTACAACATGTAAGATTACCCTTCAATAACATATTGTAAGTGTATCTTAGAGGAATATAATTGCTTCATCCTTTTCAAACTCCAAAACCTATCAAAATACGATTTATGATTTAATATAAACAAAAAGCAAACAGCCACCAAAATCCAGGAAACAAGCTTCCTATTACCAGGTCTCTTCAGGTCCAGAACAGACTTTACATTGTTGTCAGCAGCCTACAGCACATTTGTTCTCTGAGCACCTCAGGTGACAAACAACAAAGTGTATCAGATAGGAAAATATTCCATCTTATTTTATTGTTCCTCTGCTAAAGACTAAAACAAAACCTATAAGGTTCCAATGCTTTCAGTTTTTAAACAACAATATTTCACATACTTTGTTGCCTTGATTAAGAGATCCACAAAAGCAACCGGCCTTTTGGACATCTACCATTTTGTCTCGCTGAACATCTACAATCAGGGGGATAAGTAAGAATAGTGTTTGTGCTGGCTTCCCCAGGAAGAACAGGGGGAGAAAAGGCGATTCAATGACAGCAAGCAACATACTGCCACATCTGAGGACAGAACACCAGTTGCTATATGTGGGAGAAGGCACTACCACTTCACTGCCTCTAAAGTCCCTTGATAAAACTGGGGACTACTGCTTCAGACCAACATGGCCGCCCACCGGGAATTATCTTCATGGAAGGCACCACATTCAGCCACCTGGAATGGAATTCCACCAACCTGAGGGATTTGAAAAAGTGTGCATGCACACAAGAGCTCATACCTTGAATAAACCTTTGTTGGTTTTAAAGGTGCCACTAGGACTCTAAATTTGTTCAACTGTTTCTCAGTTATGGAGAACAATGGAAAATCTATGGTATTTGAAAGCCCATTTATTCTTTCTTACAGAAAAAAATTAAAAAGTATTTCGCTACTCTTAACAAAATTAAACAGGAATATAGTGTCTCCAAAAATACAATATAAATGCCAAAAGAGTACAGTATGTTTCAGTTTCACTTTACATTAGAGTAAAATAAATGAATTTTGTGGGTGAAATCTTTCTGGAATTTCTTTAATATTTTAAAGAATCTGATTTGTTACAGTGTGAATTTTTATGAGACTCATAACATATATAAATGCTGATGCAAATTACTTCATTATTTCAAAAAAAGTATTAGCAGCTCAAATATAAATATAAACGAAATTGTAGAAAGCTTAATTCCCAAGGCAGCTGTGTTGTGTTAAACAAGCACATATAACCCCAGCTTTTTCTAAAGACGGTGCATAAACCATAATAGACTCCGAACACATATACGTGGGATCTTCATATTCACAAGGTTTATCATGAAATTATGAAATTCAGAGGGACTTTGCATTTTGTTATCAGACTAATATGCAATTTATAGTTCAAATCACATCCATAAAGTAGCAAGATCAGTTATTATTTGTAAAAGAATATTAGTTGAGTGTCGCTAAAGCTATGGTATGCCAATCATTCTCTGCAACACAGCTCAAAAGTAATTAAAACTTTTTCATTTGTTTCCACTTGTCTGAAAAGTCGGAGCAGAGGAAAAATGCTTGACATTTTCATGGAAAAAAAACAAGCTGTTCTTAAATAAGCCAGAACAACTTTTTGTCCACATGATTACCTGGCACTGTGGAGAAAAAGAGAACACACTTGTGTATTTTTCAGTTGCAGAATTCAAAAGGAACATCATTTCCCATCTCTGAAACTTCATGCTAAAAAAGGGCAACACTTCCTGAATTTCTACCTGATCAAGAAGCTTTTCTGTTAATTAAAAATGATGTCAATTGTCAAACATATTTATCATGTGTGGTTGTTCATCAAGCCAGAAAGAAGAGATAAATATCAGGTCACCAAAAAATTGTACTTGAAGATTTTGTGCGTGTGTGTAAAGTACCCTTGATTTACAACTGGTTAATGGTGACCCCATAGGGTTTGGGTAGCAACTCTGGATTTCCTTGGTGGCCTCCCATCCAAATACTAACCAGGACCAACCCTACTTAGCTTCAGAGATCGGATGAAATCAGGCTAGTCTGGGTTATCCAGGGTCAGAAAACATTTCTGAAGACTCAAAATAAGATGTTTCTCAGAAATGCATTGGGCTTGATCCAGTCCATCAGAAGTACAGAAGGCAACGGTTCTCATACTGTGGATTAGGACCCAAAAGTGGCTCATGACCAATGCTCCCTCTAAACTGTGGAGTCTTGTGAGCAAAAATTCTACTTTGTGAGCTACTGGCATTAAAGTTAGGAGCAAGAGATTTAGCTACTGGATAAATTAGTGTGTGAGCCAGAGGCTAAAAAACTGTGAGCTAGCTCACACTAACTCAGCTTAGAGGGAACACTGGTCATGACTCTGTCTCAGGTGGGTCATGAGGCTAGAAGGGAGAAAGAGGAACAGGGTGAGTTAGGAGAGGAGGCTCGAGGTGCGACTCCTATGCAGAGTGACTCCAGTCTAAACCCACTGATGTCAATGGGCTGGTGTTAGACTAAAGTAACTCTGTGTAGTAATATACAAGGGCAAATAGTAAATTTGGGTTTCCCTCGGAACAAGGTGCAACATGGACATGGAATGCAGCCTGTTTCTCTACAACGCTATATACCAGGGGTGTCGAACTCATTTGTTATGAGGGCCGGATCTGACATAAATGAGACCTTGTGTGTCACAAAATGTAATGCCAGGTAGCGGAGATATAAACTTTATAAAGGACACAAACACAAAGATTTTCTTTTACTTAAAACAAAAACATGCTTAAAACATTAGCACTCTTGCAATGTTTTGTTTATTTAACATTATCTGATAACTGACACCTCTTGCTCTGAATGATTTCATCAAAATGTCTGTGCTGTTGCAATCTGGAGTACGCTGTTCAGGTGTGTATCTGTAAGCTGCAAACCTACTCTTGATTTATTGACATTCACCACAGAAATCTCATGCTCAGAGTTCTGAGTCTAGGACCCAGGGGAAAACATGAAATGGCTGAGTGATTGAGAGAGTCTGGCGAAGCAAGCTATGATGCAGCAGCAGCAGCAGAACTGGAAGCAGGAGATGGCCACTTCCAGGGTGGGCCTGATAGAAGCCCTCCGGGGGCCTAACTTGGCCCCCGGGCCACACGTTTGACACCGCTGCTATATACTCATTAACTATAAACATGTAAAAGAAAATATAAACCTGCTCAGTACTGAAAGATGTAAGATTCCTGCATTTTATGCTGAGGAGTGAGGAAGTAACTCACAACTGGATTTCAAAAAATGCAATATGTTTGATGGGTCCTGAAGAGTACAGTAAGTTCAGAAATGGGCCTCACTTATAAAAGTTTGAGAGCCACTGCTACAGGATAGAATTCCTGTTTTCCTCCCGCCATATGCATGCAGGCAACAAACTGTGCCAGAACAATGAATGGGAGATCTGTGCACACCTCCCATATCCCCACCCAGCCCATCTTTCTCCACTCAGATAAGTCCCATAGACTCAAATCTTCCCATTCCTCATAATGGCTTGGCATGCTGAATGGCTTTGCATAGAGGAAAGGAGAGGGCAGTGAATAACAGTTTTTATAAAACAAAATTTTAAACAAAGGGGGAGGGAGAGGACTGTGTCATGCCCTAGAGATATACTTCTGAGTACAGTTGCTGTACTCACAGTGGCCTGGATCAAGCTCATTGTGTTAGTTTATTGCTGTATTCAAAGTACAGAAAACCTGTATTTCCTCTATCTTTACTGTTCACAGAACTGAAGAACTGCATGAATTTCAAATCGATAAGAGATTAAGTTACAATATCATTACAACTTTTAGAAGGGGAAAAAATTATTGTGATCTATGTATGCCCCCCCAACTGCTTTTCAAAGGAATGTTTGCCCCAAATCAGAAAAGTTCTGTGTGCAGAAGCAGGCACATGAAGGTGGATTGGCTTAAAACATCGAAGAAGATTGTGACAATTGTGTGTGTGTGGGGGGGACCTTGTATTGTGACAATTGTGTGTGTGTGGGAAACCTTGTATTTGGGATGTATTCATTAACTGAAAACAAACTGCAATGTATCTTGGGTAGTTAAATGCCCCCCCCCCCCGGCACACACACAATCTGTTTTGGGGTTTTTTGTGCGTGTGTACATGTGGCCAAGTCAGTATTTTTTACATTTCCCAGAACCTATTTCAAAAACCAGAAGCCTTGATTACACCCTTTCACATGAGGCAGAAAGTTCTCCAAGGCTGCGGTCACACACATTAAATAATCCACTTTCAATGCACTTTCCAACTGGATTTTGCCAGTTCACACAAGCAAAATCCAGTTGGAAAGTGCACCGAAAGCAAATTGAAAGTGGATTATTTAGTGTGTGTGACCGCAGCTTAAGTTTAGATTCTACCCTGCCTTGTACATATTTAATAACCCTAGTTCTGTGGACTGTTATCAGGTCACAGAGCAGCTAGATTCGAGTCCAGTAGCACCTTAGAAACCAAAAAGATTTTAGGGGTATGAGCTTTCAAGAATCAAAGCTCCCTTTGTCAGTTACAAGTAGGAATGGCTATTCCTACCTGTATCCAATGAAAGGAACTTTAACTATCTCTCAAAAGCTGGGAGCACTTTCTGTTAGGGAAAATCAGGGGTCCGTTGGAGCGGAAGCGCACCGGAGCACAGCTCCGGGAGTGAGAAGCCCAGGGGGCGGGCTCATGACCAAGCCCCGCCCCCTCCTCAGCTTCCCCGAGCAGTGCTGAGGCGCAGTACTCCGGGGAAAGCCCTGCTAGGGTCTTTGTTGATTTTAATGTTTTGTTTTAATATTGATAATTTTATCATTGTTCCTTTTATGACTGTGTGCTGCTTTTCCAGAGTCTTGCTCAAGGTGGCATATAAATTTTCTAAGTATACCATTTTTTATCTGGGCACATGGCACATAAGTACTGGAGAAATTTCACCAACCCTTCAGCAGCTTCCACCCCATCAGTTTGGTGTAGTGGTCAGGAGTTGGACTCTAATTGGGAGAACCGAGTTTGATTCCCCACTCCTCCACATGCAGCTGCTGGTGTGACCTTGGGCCAGTCACAAGTTCTCTCAGAGCTGTTCTCTCATGAGCAGTTCTCAAAAGACCTCTCTCAGCCCCACCTACCTCACAGGGTGTCTTGTTGTGGGGAGGGGAAGGGAAAGGGATGGGTGGTGCACATGTCCTGGGTATCTCAAGTCTACTTCAAACCTGGTGGTTTCAAGGGAGCAGGAAGAGAATGAGGGTGTGTTCTTTACACTTATTTTTATTGCACAAAGTATTGGATGGGGAAGGGAATGGAGAAAGCAGGTCAGTTTCACTCACCTGTGGAGTGGAGCCTGAGGGGTGGGTGTTGCCTTCTGACACACTTCCGGTATGTTAGGGGGTGTGGCATATGCAAATGAGTTATGCAAATGAGTTATGGTAATGAGCTCTTGCACCTCTTTTTCTATGAAATGACCCCTGGGGAAAATCACTTCGCAGAATATAGCTCTTAATACAAATGATAGTGTGCGTTCATTTCAAGCTGTTTGGTCTCCTATCGTTGATTACCTATCTCGAGACAGTTTCATACCTACCAACAGATATTACCAAAAACCTATTATATTTTTGAAACTTTAGTATAAGACTCTACTGTACTACTGTATTATAATTGCTTTAGTTGACGTTCAATGTTTTATGTTGGTTACTTGCGCTCTGACAGCAAAAGTTTTGTTATCAATGTACAACTTATTTAATCTTTTGTTCTCAAAATACAACTTATTTAATCTTGTAATAAATAATTTTTTTAATTAAACAAAATTTAAAAAAAAAGCTCGTACCCCTAAAATCTTGTTGGTTTCTAAGGCGCTACTGGACTCAAAGTTCTACTGCATATCAACACAACACTACCCACATAATCAGGTCATGTTTCTGTAAAAAGAGGGAAGGCCTTATCTCGTTAAGAGAACTTAATAATGCTTTCTTAGTTTAGTGCTTGGTTTTTTTTAAAAAAAATAGATTATGCGGTATTCTTAACCCCATATCTTTCCATACATTAAATTGTAAGGGCAAATCCCACCCCACCCCAGTAGCAAATCAATTGATTTTTCTGGTGCTTTTTTTGTTTATAGAAAGGAAAATGTTAAATGGTAAGCAGCTCTACTTTAAAGGGTACTATTTATTAACATGCAGTTGGCAATGCCCCAAAAGGGAGAAAAAAGTCATATACCTACATTTCTATTTATTCTGCAAAACAAGTGCAACCAGGGTAAAATTTACCCCAGAAAACTGAAAAATGTTTTTGCAGCAGATATACCATTTCTAGTTTATTTTTTTCACCATTCTCCCCAATGGGGCCCCTGAGTGGTTTACACCACTCTCCTCTCCATTTTATCCTCACCACAACTTTGTGAAGTGGCTTAGGCTCAGAGTATGCGATTGGCCCAAGGTCACCCAGTAAGCTTCCATGGCAAAACTTTAAACCTGGGACTCCAGACTCCTAGTCTGATACCCTAACCATCACACCACAATGGCTTGTAATGCTTATGTTACTGAACCAACATTAAAAACTGGTTGCAATAACAACTACACAATTTTATGCAGTGTATGGTCAGAAGGCACATGATGCTGCAAGGCTGCGGAAGCTAAGCTGGTCTTCTTAGCGTCTAGGCTGGAGATCTCCAGGGATCCTTCTGTCTGCCACTTAAGTTTCATGATAGGATATATAAATAACTAGGAATTAGGCCCGTTGTGGAAATAGATACAACGGGCTCTAGAAAGAGGCTCTGGGAGAGTGCCGCAGCCTTGGGCACTCAGCGTCATTTTGCTGTGGCAACCTCAGCAGGGTATAATGACACAGAGTCCACCATTTGCTCCAGGGGAAGATCTCTGCCATCTGAAGAGCAGTTGTAATTCAGCATGATCTCCATCCCTCCCCTGGAGATTGGCAGCAATTGTTCCTCATGAGGGAACAGGTGGTTTGGAGGGTGGAATCTATGGCATTGTACCTGTCTGAGGTCCTGCCCCTGCTGAAACCTCACCCTCTCCTGGGTCCACCCTCAAATCTCCAGGAATTTCCCAACCTGGAGTTGGCAACCCTATCTCCCTCCTAGCCAACTGTCAATGTATCGTTATCTGCCCCCTGGCTTCAGCTTCCCTTCTTCTCCCCTTTCCCTCCTAGAGAGCAGTTGTAATTCTGAGTGATCTCCAGCCCCCACCTGGAGATTGGCAACAATGGTTCTCCATGAGGGACTGGTTGGCTTGGAAGGTGTAGTCTATGGCATTGTACCTGTCTGAGGTCCCACTCCCTCCTCCAACCTCACCGTCTCCAGGCTCCATCCCTCAAATCTCCAGGAATTTTCCACCTGGAGTTGGCAACTCTATCTCCTTCCCAGCCAATCATCAACCTCACTCTTCAACTTTCCATCTCCCCACCCCCGCAGCCTCCATCGTGCTCTGAAGCCCTGACTGCTATGTCACATTGGCTGTCATAGGGGGTCCATCTCAGCCCGGTATAAGGACACAGAGTCCACCACTTTCTCCAGGGGAACTAATCTCTGCCATCTGGGGAGCACTTGTAATTCTGAGTGATCTCCAGCCCTCGCCTGGAGATTGGCAACCATAGTTCCCCAGCAGGAAAAGTAGTCTTTCTCTGCAATGGGGACCAAAGCAAATGGGCACTATCATTCTTCTCTCCCCCTTTTGACTTGCACAACAACCCTGTGAGGTAGGTTAGGCTTAAAGTCTGTGACTGGCCCAAAATCACCCACTCAGCAAGAACCTGGGCCTAGCAGATCCTGCTCTGAAACGCTACCTGATACACCTAGGGTACCCAGCCTCCAGGTGGGTGCCTGAAGATCGCCAGGTATCACAATTGAACTCCAGACAACAGATTCCCCCCCCCCGGGAGAAAATGACTACTTTGGAGGGTGGCTTCTATGGCATTCTGTTCAGCTGCCCCAATGAGTTTTCTCCCAGAGGCCAACATAGGTGTAGAAAGGGGCTTTCGAGAAGCAAGCTTAGTTGCCTAGCAACAGGAACTGAGGAGAAAGTTGCCAGCCCCTAAATACTTGGTGATTTGGGGAGGGGTGGATCCTGTGGAGGGCAGCATTTTTTTGGGGGGGGGGGAATGGAAAGACTCAGCAGGGTATAATGCCATAGTGTCTACCCTCCAAAGCAGCCATTTTCTCCAGAGGAACTGATCTCTGCCATCTGGAGAGCACTTGTAATTCTGAGTGATCTCCAGCCCTCGCCTGGAGATTGGCAACTCTTCTCCTCTGCCCACTGCCAGGTGGGTCTAACTGTCCCCTCAATGGCCTGCTTCTGTCAGTAAAAAGACGATGGACTTTCAGCATAACCCCCTCCCCGGCCCACTGCCAGCTTGGCAACCTAGCTTGCTCTGATTAGGGAAATACCTGGAGATTTGGGGGGGGGGGGGGATCCTGTGGAGGGCAGCATTTAGGGGGGGTGGAAGGACTCAGCAGGGTATAATGCCATAGTGTCTACCCTCTAAAGCAGCCATTTTCTCCAGGGGAACAGATCTCTGTCATCTGGAGATCAATAGTAACAGTGGGAGATCTCCAGGTCCCACCTGGGGATTGGCAATTCTAGGTGGAAGTCAGCCACACAGCATGGGTTGAAGGGAATGGTTTGATGGTTGTTGGCCCTCCTCATTAGCCAGCCAGCCATGGCGGAGCTAAGCAGGAGAGAGAGCCTGAGGAATTTTACACAGTCAATATGTTCCGTTTCAGGAACTCTTCAGTAACGGTTTCTGTCAAGCATTTCACACTGAACTGTATTAGTTCTGGTTCCCTAATGGAACATATCGGCCCTTTCACACAGAAACGTGCCTCTCCCGTTGGGGAAGCGTTCCTGAGCCAGTTTACCTTGAAACCTCTTCCTAAGCATTCTTCAGTTCTTGTACCAGTCCTGAAGCGCTACAGGGTGCTGTATGAAATGCCCCCCCCCCTTCGTTTCATAGTTTATTCATACAGGAAAATGGGCACGCTGGCAGTGGGTGAGGGAGGGCGTTATGCTGAAAGTCCATTGTGTTTTCACTGACAGAAGCAAGCCACTGAGGGGACAGTTAGACCCACCTGGCAGTGGGCAGAGGAGAAGAGTGGACCCAGCACCCAGTCCTTCTCCTTCGCTGGCTCCCTCCAGACTGAGGCCGAGATGCTGGCCAGTGGCTCTGTGGGTGGGACTGAGGCAAAGCAGCAAGAAAATGCAGCCAGTGGCCAGGGACCCCCTTTTGAGTGGCAGTCCTTCCAGCCAACTGATTTTGGCGCCCCATTGAATCTTGCCACTTGAAAACGGCTTTATATAATAAGGAAAGATAGTAAATAGAGTTTTAATGCTACCTGAGAATATAATTCAGATTCTTTGGTCATGCTAATCTGCCTTTTGCAAAACACAATTACATCACTGTACATATCAGAGAACTAAGCAAGGTCACTTTGAAGAAAAACTTATTATGCAATCCTAGGAAACATTACACTCTTTTAAGTTCAGAGACTTCAATGGACTTAGGCGGATGTAGCTCTGCTTAGTACGGCACTGTTAGATTGTGGGGCAAATGCTTTGGACTTTACAAAAAGAAAGCTGGTTATGATTAGGCAGAATAGTGTTTCTGTACAACTTGGAACGTAAACATCCTGGCTATTTGAAGGATATGGTCATAAATATTGATAACTTCCCACAATAAAAAATGCTGCACATGACTCATTATGTCATGTTTATACAGCTTGACCTCTGAACTCACATAATTTTCCTCATGGATTTTTCTTTTTCCTCATGGATTTTTCTTTTGCACAGAAATGCAGGAATATGTTTGATGGGGAAGTATAATTTCAGATTTGAGAGATTACACATTTAGTCTTTAAAACACTTGTCTCAATTTACCTCCGATTTTTTAAAAAGAGGCACTACTTTGAAGTTAAATAATCAATTTTTAATCATTAATTTTTGTCCCCCTCCCTTCACCAAGAACCATACATACAGACTGCATGTGCCTCTGGGAATCACTGAAGCACATGAAATGCTTGGCAATAATGTGGCTTTAATACTATCAAATGAGACACACCCCACCCTATAGTATAATCGGGGGGTGGGGTTACAGGATATTAGGAAAGGTTCTAATTTGAACCATACAGTGCAATGGCTGTGGATATTTCTTTATATAATTAGGGGTGGGGAAGCTATACAAAAATACCGGGGTGCCCCCCCTCTCAACTGGGCCTCCCCTCAGCGGGTCAAATCTGTATTATTATCATCTAAGGACCCAAACTCGAAATAGATTGCATCTGTGAGGCTTTAACTATGATTTGTATCAGAGGAATGTTGTTGTATTTTATTGGGGGTTTAATTGTTTTTAATATTTTGTATACTGGTTATTGTGTTTGATGGAACCCTCCCTGAGCCTGCTAAGTGGGGAGGATGGGATATAAACCCAATAAAATTAAATAAACATGACCGTGAATAAACCAGAAAAGGCTCTTGAAATAGCTTCACAGGGACTAACATTGCAATCCTAAAAACACTTTCTTGGGAGTAAGCCCCACGGAATCAACCTGAATAGGCTTCCGAGAAGACCTACTTGGGATTGTAGTAATGTAACTCAGAAGGGACAGATTGTTAGGTTGGATCCTACAGAAAAGATTGGTATGTACAGGGGGTGGGGGGAAGGGAATTTTTACAATTTCTCCCTCTGCAGTGGCAGAGCTCCTGGGGGTTCCCTGTCCCACAGGAACAGCATTGGGGATAATTTCAGTATGCAACAGGAGGGGTAGACAGGGAATTGTAATTTCTGTGCACACAATTTCTATACCCAGATGAGATACAACTTGTTGACAGCAATAGAAGATTGGTTAAAGGGATAAAGTGTGGGGGAATCAACCCACTCAAACCTTTCATTCCTTGGACAATTCTAGTGAAGGAGAAGGCGAGTATTTTCCAGTTGTTGTTCCTTGCGGGCCCCTGTATGTTGTTCTAAGCCTCGCTATTGAGGGACCAGCTAAATGAATCCTACTAGTCTTTATGGCAATCTTCTTCCTCGCTGAACTATCCTGTAACGGCTTAAAACGCCAAAACAATTATGTCCTTTCCTCTCCCTACCATTTACCTGCCTGAGGAAAGATATCAGTGCATGTCGCTATGGTTCTGTTTTCTCTCTGCAGAGACTAAAACTTCCGCTGAGAATTAGTAGCACCTTTTCTTGAGGACAACTATGAATGAAATCTAACGAACACACAAAGGAGGATGGTGGGAAGGAACTGGGTAATTTCTAAGGCCAAAAGTACTAGGAAGACACTGAGGCTCGTATAGAAGGCAGCCGAGAAGGACTTTTCCACAGGCTTTAGCAGCCCCACAAATTGGTAACCAACTGGAGGTTAGTGGAGAGGGCAGTGTTTTTAGCCATGCCTGTGGGAGACCCAGGTTCAAATTTCAGCAACCACAACAGAGATTGGTGGTTTAATAATAACAACCTGTACATATCCTATTATTTTGCAATAACTTATTACATTATAATAACAGGACAAAGTTTGAGTCCAGTGGCACCTTGAAGACCAGCAAAATTTTATTCAAAGTATAAGCTTTGTTGGTCTTCAAGGTGCTACTGGACTCAAACTTAGTTCAGCTGCTTCAGACCGACACGGCTACCCTGCTGAGTACTAATAACAGTGTTAGAAAGCTCTGCATGTTTATTATCTCAGTAGTGCAGGTAAAACAGCATTTTTATTCCCGGGGGGGGGGGGGGAGCGGAGAGGCGAGAGAGGTTTGCCTAGTGAGCTCACGGCTGAGGTGAGGTTAGAGCCAAGGACTGCCCAGCTCACATTCTTAGTCAGCACATGCCACATCAGCTCTAGCAGCCGGTGACAGGAGAATTCCACCCTGACACTCATTTTCAATGTTCGCATTGAAGTAATAAAAAAAAAGTGCTCCGGAGCATGTCTACAGTCTTCCCCTCCCCCCTAAGTAAGATCTCCAAGTCAGAGCTTGCCAAACCTGTCATCTTTGAGAAACCACAACACACCTGTCCATTTGGAAACCTACCTCACTGGTGAGGGCAGACAACTAAGTAGCTATAAACAACAACAACAAAATACCGGGAAGGGCTAACCTTCTAAAAGTGGCTGTAGCAGGAGAGGCTGGCAGTTGCCTCTGTGGAGCTGTCTAGCCCGGAACTTTTCTAGGGTGGGATTTCATGGGGAATACTTTGGGGGATTTGCCATTCATACACCCACAATTCAAATCAAATCCCTGTACTAGCTAGAACGAACGTTCAGTTGAAGAGCGAAATCACGCTAGCACCCAAACCCAGGGAGTTCGAATGGCGACTGTGACCTTCCCGCGTGAGTCGCCGCCAATTGAGCCAGAAGTCTAGTCCAAGTGCCTTGAAAACTCCCGGTCTTTCCCACGTCCGTAACTTAAGACTCGCGCAATCAGAACCGGCTTTCAGATGATTTTCACAAACACACCGCAACAAAAAGGACTGGGGGAACCTGTTTTTTTTTTTTAAGGGGCGCGTGTTAATTTATTGCAGGATAAGTTTTTCCCCCCGGCTTCCTACCCCACATTAACAACGTTCACACGTGCTAACCATCAACCCGAAGGAGGATAAAAAGCACGCTGAGCATCGAGAGCGGCTGACCCTGTCCGCCCCAATCTACAGATCCAGGCGGAGGGGCACATTGACTCCGTTCGCGGTTCGCCCCTCTGCCACATTCCCCGGCTTTTGAGAGCCACGAACTGATCCTCCCCCATTGGCTCCGGAGGGCTCGAGAAGTATTGCGAATGGGCCAGTCGTTCTGGAGCACTGGGCAAGCCCTTCCTGGCCGGGGCAAGGGCCGGAGATGCCCCAAAGGCGCTCAAGCACGCGGCGTTCTTCCAAGGCGTTCGCGTTCCGCCGGGAACTCGCCTCCCGTGTTGCGTAAGCCCGACCACAGGCAGGCGGGAGAGGGAAAACAATTGCCATGGCGCCCTCGCCTGCACGCCGCCTCCTCCTCCGCGTCCTCCAGACGCGACTCCTGGCCGGCCAGGGGAAACTTTGGCTCGCTTCAGCCCCGAGCCCCGCTCCCGCTCCTCCTCCCGCGCCGCCCCCTCCAGTCCCGCACCTACCCGTCGCTTCGTCGGAGGACTGGCCCGGCTGTGCCTCTCTCCGCCCGCCTCACGCGGTCTCAGGCTTCCATGGCTGGCGATCCGAGCGGGCGAGCTGGCAGCTACCAACCAGGAAGGAGCCGCGCATACTGGACCAGCCGCTGCCGGTGGGAATGAATGAGGCAGGCCAGGAGGAGGCGGGCGCTCGGGCTCGGCGGCTTCTTGGAGCGCTCCTATGAGAGCCTGCCTGCCTGCCTGCCTGCCAGCCAGGCCCCCTCCGGGCAGGGGGTGCGCGGGGACTGGCCCGCCCTCCGCCTGCCGGCTAGACGCCAGCCGTCTGCTCCCAAGCGGCGCCTGCCTCCCGGGGGAGGGCTTTCTGGCCTTGGGGGCGCGTTTGGCTCGGGTCCCCGAGGGCTCGCACCCCCTGCCCTGCTTTCCCCCCTCGCCCGGGGGCGGGATCAGCCACGGAGGCGCGCTCCTGAGGATCGGGAGACCACGCGTGGAACACCGCCGGGCGCGCTCTTCGGCGCGGGGACCCAGACGGCATCCACTGGGAGGGAGCGGGAGGGTTTGCCCCAGTGGTCCCTCTAAGCTGAGTTCGTGCGAGCCAGCTCACCGCTTTGGGGCCGCCGGCTCGCACGTTCTTGTCTTCGCTCCGGAAGGATGGCTCCAGAGCAGACCGATTTCTGCAGGAGCCAACTCGCTCGCTCGCAATGTAATGCCGGGAGTTCACAAAGTAGAATTTTTGCTCACGGGACTCCGCAGCTTAGAGGGAGCATTGGTTTGCACCTGCGTTTCTGGTATAAAAGATGGAATGCGTTGCCAAGAATGTAGGCCGCCACAGGCACAGACGGCGTTGAAATGGGGTTTAGATAGATTCACGGAGGAGAAGAGGTAAGCCTCTGGAGACCAGTGCCAGGAAGCACCGTCGGGGGAAAGCCTCGGTCTCCGTGCTCTGTTGTTGGCCCTTCACAGCCACTGGTTGGCCACTGTGTGAGGCAGGAGACTGGCCGCTAGAGGGATGGTTGGTCTGTCCAGCAGGTTTCTTCTGATGTTCCAGCCCACCGTAGGGGATCTCTGCCCTTCACCAGTTGACCTCATAGGCGTACAGTACAGGGGGGCTCGAGGGCTTGAGCCACCCCCGAAATTTCCCCAGGGGGGGGGCTCAGCCACCCCCGGGAAAACAGAGCGCCTGCCACCGCGCCTCCCTGGGTCCTTCCGAGGCCCGGTGGCCACTTCTGGAGAGAAGAAGAAGAAGAAGAGATTGGATTTATATCCCGCCCTTCACTCACTTAAGAATCTCAGAGCGGCTTACAAACTCCTTTCTCCTCCCCTCCCCACAACAGACACCCTGTGAGGTAGGTGGGGCTGAGAGAACTCTTTCCCAAGCTGTCCTTGAGGGAACAGCTGGCACAGAGCTATGGCTTGCCCAAGGTCATCCAGCCAGGTGCAAGTGGAGGAGTGGGGAATCAAACCCGGTTCTCCCAGATTAGAGTCGGCGTACTTAACCACTACACCAAACTGGCTCTGAGAGGGAGAGGGAAGGGGTGGCGGGGGGGGGGGGAAGAGAGGCATCCGCAGCAGCGGCTGGTGAACCTCGGAAGGGCCCGGGGAGGCGGGGCGGTTTTGCCCGCGTGCTAAGGAGCCCCCCCCCCTTGGATTTCCAAAACTCTACGCCCCTGGTTGACCTATTCAGGCCTAAAAGGTTAGGGAACAATGGATACAGTTCAGACGGTGTGGGTTCCAGTAGTCCTGGGCAGTGTTTCCTCTAAGCTGAGCTAGTGCAAGCTAGCTCACAGTTTTTTAGCCTCCAGCTCACACATTTTTGTTTTAGCTCAGGAAGGGATGGCTCCAGAGCAGACTAGTTTATGCAGTAGCCAAATCGCTCACTCACAACTTTAATGCCGGTGGCTCACAAAGTAGAACTTTTGCTCACAAGACTCCACAGCTTAGAGGGAGCATTGGTCTTGGCCCTTCTCATGCCAGGAAGAAAGCACAAGGGGGGGGGTGTATGTGCATATATGGACCTGTATGTTGGACAGGCAAGACACCAGCATTTCCAATTCAGATGGGTCCTTTCTGCTCTTTTGTAAATGCATTAGCCTTTGAAATCTTGATTCCCTGATGCCTACAGACGTGAGTGCTGAATTTGGATAGCACACCATCACTATTTTGGAAAAATGAGGGGGAAATTTTCAGTTGTACCACCCCAAGAGATGAGGAACTGGATTTTGAACCAGTGTCACGGTCTGCTGTGACCGGGATAGCCCGGGCTATACCCATCCCATCAGATCTCAGAAACTAAGTAGGGCCAGCCCTGGTTAGTACTTGGATGGGAGACAATGAAGGAAGACCACCATCACTATGCGGAGGAAGGCAACGGCAAAGCAATGGCAAATTTCTCAACGTCTCTTGCCTTGAAAACCCTACTGGATTGCCATTAGTTGGCTGTGATTTGACTGCTAATAATAGTAGTAGTTGTAGTAGTAATAATAATGTGGCTGATCTAATAAACTGCTGACCAGGAGGAACTTTTTAAAAGTTATCATTTAGTGGTTCTTAACTGCATGCAACCTACATTGTATCCACATATAAATATAAAACAAAGAGGAATCTTGTTGTACCTTAAAGGTGTCACAGTCCAATTAGACTAGAAATTATAAGATGATAAAGAAGGACTGCATGGATGCACTATATTTTACTTTTATATATAGACACACTATGATAATCAAAGCTTAACAATATAAACACAGAGAAACGATCCATAAAAGTAGTTGTTTGTTTTTGACTGAGTTTTCAGAATATGCTCCCATTTCGACAATGCTTCTTTCAAAATTCGACCAGTATGAAGTGTAGCTCTCAATATTAATACATAGAAGTGAACCTTTCACCGCTTCTCGAGTACACTAAATTCCTCTTATGGACAATCGATAAAGACAGGAATTGTTTTCAACAATGAGTTTAGCCTTCAATGAAGATGTCTTCTGTCTTTACTGATGTATTAGTACTGAGAGCTATACTTCATACTGGTCCAATTTTGGAAGAAGCATTGTCGAAACGGGAGCATATTCTGAAAACGCCATCAAAAACGAACAACTACTTTTATGGACTATTTTTCTGTAATTTCCTGTATTTATATTGTTAAGCTTTGATTATCATAGTGTGTTTATATATAGAAGTAAAATATAGTACATCCACGCAGTCCTTGTTTATCATCTTATAATTTCTAGCACCTTAAAGGTGAGCAGATATATTGTGGAGCAGAGCCCAGTAGACGGGATGAAGTATGTCCTCAGGTGGCAGATACCCCCCCCCCCCGCCAACACTGGTTACAGAAAAAGGTGTGATTGGGAGACAGTTAGAAGTGTGAGGTGGTAGTATGTTAGCCGCAGTTAAAGTTTGTATTATTGTGTACTGGGAATAATGTCCCCCTCTGTATTTCTGAGTGGTTTACGGAATCTGGTTCTTCTATTTTCTGACAAACTGACTTATCTTTGAGGATCCTGTTAGACAAATGGAAAGGGGGGGGAAGCACTTTCTGGTTGAGTAGGGGGGGCTTTTCCTCAATTACTTTAGCATAATGTTGTCATGAAATCCGTACTTGCTAGTGATGACAGATTAATAGGAACTCTAACTGGGTTTATTTTCCTTTGGACAACAGAGAACACTGGAAATGTATGGTACTTTAAAATATTGGCTTTATTTACAAATATTCATGCAGAGAACAAATGGAGCAAGGCATTTCTGCAAAGTAATACATCTGCGATCCCACATCAGATTTCTTGAAAGGAGGTCTTGCACACCAAGGTGGTTCAGCTAACTCACCTGTCTCTCTTTCATTTTCTTTCTTTTTAAAAAAAAAATCCAGAAACTGCTTTTTCAGAATACACCTTTTATGGAGTCTGCTCATGTAAGTGAATTGTCCAATCAGGAAATAACTGCAATTATTATAAATATTAATATTTAATTCCTTACTCCCAACCAGAGTCACTGTAGAGCAAAGCATGGATGGTTTCAAGAGGGAATTAGATAAACATATGGAGCAAAAGTCCATCAGTGGCTATTAGCCACAAAGTATAGATAGGAACTCTCAGTCTGGGGCAACTGATGCTCTGTATTCTTGGTGTTTGGGGGGGGGGGCAACAGTAGGAGGGCTTCCTGCCCCCACTGCTGGACCTTCTGAGGGCACCTGGTGTTTTTGGCCGCTGTGTGACAGAGTGTTAGACTGGATGGGCCATTTGCCTGATCCAACATTGGCTTCTCTTATGTTCTTATGTTCTTAAAGCCATATTGATAGATCCCATCCAGACAGCAAACTCACAGCAATATGCAACATGTACATTACACTAAGATTTATTCTTCTAATTGTCTAGCTGTCTAAACATATTGGTTAAATACAAGCAAGCGGATCAGAAGTTTGAAGACAGGCTTTTAAACATATGAGATAAACTCTGACATAACCTCCATTCAGAAACAGGGATCTTGTTAGTTCATCTCAATTATTCACTTGCATGGCCTTTTCAATGTAAATGCCTTAAACTTGACCCCACAGCTTCCTAAATTATGATAATTACATGAAGAAGTGTATTTGTATTCCCATTTCAGATAAGAAAATGAAGACCAAAGCTTATTCCAGGGCATCATTTTAAATCAAATCTGCCCATCAGTGATCCCACTGGTCAGCTTTATAATGTGCTTGGTAGAAAGTTATATATTTGGGCATCTCTGGCTCAGCTTTCTGCCGAAGAACTGTGTATGCAAGACCATCAATCTGACCGAAGGTTTAGACAACTTTATCTTACTGCCTAATTCTTCACTCTGAGCTCAGTGGCTCTTACTTTCAGCTAAGTGTGCGTAGGTTTACAGCTTTAATTTGCAAAGCAGCTAGAATCTTCTAAGACATTCTGCTTTAATCTAGCAATTCTGAGTGTCAGGGTATTATTAAAGGTAAAGGAGCAGAGCCAATTAAAACAAACTGACAGCTCTAAGAGCAAGAGATTACATTTCCTTTTTTCACGCTTCTGTTCAAAGTACCCAATTCCAAAATTAGCTCTTTCCTCCTCCCTTCCGTATTCCTTACGCCTGCACGTATTTTTGGAAGGATTAGTGTTGGAAAAGGACCAGCATTATAAACCTGTAAGGAAACTAGGACACCTCTTTAAAATTATAATATCTCACATCACAGTTTTACTTGCGTCACTTTCACAGGGTTTACTTGTTTCATTCCAATCATGATTCACTGAAGTTTGCAAAGGGATTTGAGACACTTATATAGTAAGTTACTAGAGATGAACAGACTTCCTCACCACCTTTTTGACATTTTCTGCTCCTGCTATTTGACTACCTAATTTCTACAAATTCTCTTATTCCAGTCAGATTCCGATGTTCAGTTTCATGAGGGAAAAATGTCAGAACAGTCAGAAATCAGGATGGTAAGGAAAGGAGTTCCTAGAGGCAGCCTGATAAACAACTGTGGATAAGAAACCGAATATATCAACTAGGACAGCTGCATAATCAACTCATGTAGGAGTTGCAAATAACGGGATATCCTAACCACACCACAGCACACCTGAAGTATGTGCTGACATAACATAATTTTAGCAGTGATCCCAGGGTGGAAATGCAGATTTTGAACGCATGTATAATCTTCTAGTTGAATTCTAGTCAGGAGGAATCTTGGAGCAGGGATATGGTGACTACCTGGCTTTAGTAGCAATTATGAAGCAATTATATACAAATGTGTTCAAAAGGTAATTTAAAAAAAACCCCATAGCATTTGGTCAGTTGAATATGGAAGTCAGTGTAAGTCTTGAGCAATGTTCCCTCTAAACTGTGGAGTCCTGTGAGCAAACAGTCTGCTTCATGAGCTACTGGCATTAAAGTTGTGAGCAAGTGATTTGGCTACTGCATAAATCAGTTTGCTCTGGAGCCACCCATCCTGAGCTAAGACAAAAGTGTGTGAGCCGGAGTCTAAGAAACCGTGAGCTAACTCACACTAACTCAGCTTAGAGGGAACACTGGTCTTGAGTCTATATGTGTGTAAGGACTGAAGTCAGAGGCAAGTAGAGCTCATTTTGCAGCAGGAAAAAACCCTGGCCTGTTTGCAAGTATATCTTGATGTAGCTTTGATTACTCTCAGTTTGGTAACTGACAGCCCACTGAGCTTTCTGCTGGTGGGAGTAGCTCAGTCCCTTTCACTGTTTTCCCCTTTTGACATCTGAAAAGGCTCTGCTAGAGATCAAGGAACCAACACACAAAAACCAAAGTGGTATATGACTAAACAGTAGAAAACACATCTCTCAATTGATATTCAAGAAACACTCATCAAAATATATACATGGAGATACCATTTGTGTCAGAAAATCTCAGCTAATTCTTAACAACAATATAATTCATACAAAAATCCATAAAGCACAAAAAGGTTCAATGCAAGCACCCAGTCTCCACAGTGTAAATATTGTTCATATGCAGCGTTTACTCAGGATACGCCTGATGCAAAGCTTGAATATCACTTCTCAATGCAGATGAAGGTTCTGGCGACTCCCCCCACATGACAGCTAGCTGTGGGATATCATGTTCCACCAAAGCGTCTTCAAAAGTAGAACCATACAGTCATTCACTTCAGAAACTATTCTCGAAGTCTATCAATCCAGCATACAGCTCCAACAGTCTTAGGTACCGTATTTTTCGCTCCATAAGACGCACCTGACCATAAGACGCACCTAGCTCTGCTCGGTGCTGTGGCTCGGGAAAGGTGAGGGGGGTTTAAGACACACACACTTTCCCCCCCCCACTTTTTTTGGGAGAAAAAGTGAGTCTTATGGAGCAAAAAATACAGTAAGTTCATTAGTAATTCCATGTATATATTTTGATGAGTGTTTCTTGAATTTCAGTTGAGATATGTGTTTTCTACTGTTTATTCATACACAGGTTTGGTTTTTGTGTGTTGATTTCTGTACTGTGTATCTCCCGTTTCTTGTTTAGAGATCAAGGAACCAGCGTGGGGGGGGGGGGAAGCCATGCAGAATGGGGGGCTTTGATAAGGAGAGGAATCAGGTGAGTCCCTCTTGGGCCAGCAGAAAATTGGTAGGATGCAATTGACTGGGTTTAGGTGATATGAGAGGATATGAAATTATATTTTTTAGGGCCCTTTCACACACGCAGCTCAGTGTGTGGCAGTGATCATGTAACAAGCGTATGTATCAGTGAACAAACATGGAATGAATCTTATACATAAATGGGATTTTTAGCATCCCATGAGATGCGTTAGCCGAGGCTGATTTTGGATAATATAAACAGTACTGAGCTGAGTGTTTATGTGATCCACAAAACACTTTTACATATGTGTATGTATATACTTTGGTATGTCCCCCAAAGAGTGTTACACTCGAGTGATCAAAATCTGTTGGTGGTCCCCGGCCCAGAGCGCATCCGGCTGTCCTCGACCAGAGCCAGGGCCAAAAAGGCCCTGGCTCCGGCCTGGTGGAACACTCTCCCGGAAGAGATCGGGGCCCTTTCGCACCTGGTACAGTTCCACAGGGCCTGCAAAACAAAGTTGTTCCGCCAGGCTTATAGTTGAGGGCAGCAACGGGCTCCCTTCTGATAGATTCATCTAGGATTGGCTTCCCCCTTCTTCTTTTCTCTCCCCCTTAACTTCCCCCCTTTTCCTTCTTATCAGATGATTATATATTGCCCCTCCATACGAGTTTACGCCATCTTGTAGTTGTATAGCAATTGTATGTTATTGACTTGTATAGTAGTTGTACGTTATTACAATACATATACTAACAATTAAATAATTATAATAAATATAATAGTATATGTATTGTAATGATTATAATGTTTATACTGTATGATTCATAAATGTTGTTACCTGCTCGGAGCCAGTTTCGGGGAGAGTGGGTTATCCATTTAATAAACAAACAAATAAATATATTTAAAATCAAAGATTACCCTGTTCTAAAGCCTCAATATTGTATTGATACTTCTTTGACCCTCCATTTCTCTCTCACACGCAGTCCTCAGTCTACCTATGGATGCTAAACGGAGGAGGATATCATAATGGGAACATAGTTATAGATACCACACAGAAATTGGTACTTACCTAGGAACAGCGTTGCTGCCAAAAACATGCCAAAATAGAAGTCTTCCTAACTTCCTTTGGGAAGCTATTCCAGAGGGATGCTACCACGCCACAACTGGAAATCTAACGAAGTGGCTGAAGGCAGTCTAATCAACTTAAATGTGGGAACAACGAAGAGAAAATTCAGAAATGATCTAATTTGGCAAGCAGGTTCATACTGGGACTAGTGGCACTTTAAGTGTGTGTGTTCGGGGTTGCAAAGGGGCTGAAAGCTTCGAACCTTGTATTGATCCCAGAAACATATACATAACATCAAAACAGGTGTGATACAGTACCAGTTGAAGATTCTGGGCTGACTCCAAGGACAGGCCTGTGTGAAGGATGTTGCAGCAGAAGAAGAAGAGAAAAAAAGAAGTAGAAGAAGAGTTGGGTTTTATACCCCGGTTTCCTCTACCTTAAGGAGTCTCAAAGCAGTTTACAATTGCCTTCCCTTCCCCTGCCCACAACAGGCACTTGGTGAGGTGAGTGGGGCTGAGAGAGTTCTGAGAGAATTGGGACTGGCCCAAGGTCTTCCAGAAGGCTTCGTGTGGAGGAGGAGTGGGGAATCAAACCTGGTTCTCCAGAACAGTTTGCAGCTCTTAACCACTATTCTATGCTTGCCTTCAAACCACAGTCAAACCATGCCACAGGGCACAGATCAGTGTGGCCTAATTGTCTGCATCTTGGAGACAATTTCTGCACTAAATGCTGTTGGGGGGGGGGGGAAGTATTATTTACAACGTTGTTGACCTGGTTTTCTAGCAGCTCTGCAGGAGCTAATAAAGCTCCCAGACTCTTCACAAAGTCTATCAAATGAAACACCATTCCATCCAAAAGGGGAAGATGACCATAGGCGTCAACTATGGGGGGGGGGGGGGCTCGAGGGCTTGAGCCACCCTCGAAATTTCCCGGGGGGGACTGAGCCCCCTCCTGGAAAATAGAGCGCCCGCCACCACGAGTCCCTGGGCCCTTCCTAGGGCCGCTGCGCCACCGCCGCTGTGTCTCTCTCTCTCCCCCCCCCCCCGCCGGCCTGGCTGCCCCTGTCCGTCCCTCCCTCCCTCCCTCAGTCCGTCCAGGAGCGAGCTAAGCAAATGCCCAGCTGGCCCCTGGACGGATGGAGGGAGGGACGGAAGCAGGAATGGCCAGGCGGGGGGGGAGGCAGCGGCAGCGGGGACATGGTCCTGATGTGGCGCACAAGCCCCCACTCCCCCCCCCCCCCGGAATTTAAAACTTGACGCCCCTGAAGATGACACCCATCCGTAAATGTATGTTTGACCTCATTTCAATAACTAACAGTCTAAATAGCACTATCAGAAAGACTGGGCTCTGTGGAACACTTCACGTTAAGTCTCATACCTCTGATTCAGAGCTGCCAACAGTGACTTACAGAAATCATCCATGCAACAAACAGCAAAACTACTTTAATACAGTGATTTTAATACATACTGTGGTACCAAGGCATCAATTTACAATGTAAAGATTAAGCAAAATCACTTATTTTGTTCATCTGCAATGGAGATAATCTACCAGGACAACTAATAAAGCCTCCATGCTAAGCCATACCTGACGCAAGATTGAGATCCAGAAAATTAAAGTTGCTGCACCATCATAAGTATATATTTGGCCAGCATTTCTTTTTAAATCACAAGAGAGCTTTCTCAGGGAAGATCAAATTATTGCCACCTTGAGGTTTTGGGAAATTCCTCTCTAATAGTGATGAGCTGATATTCACCATTACAGCTTTTATTTTATACCCATACATTTTAATTAGATAGGTGAAGTAGGAATCCAAATAATAAGTAGTTGACTTCATAGCCTCTAGGATCCTGACAACAGCTCAGGGAAACCATTCCAAAGCTACCCATATATAATTAAACTAATGCCACCTCTGACACTGCTACTACAAGACTGGCACCCAAATTGGTATCTAAGTCTGATTGGACCCAAGAGATTTTGCAGAAAAATTGTCATAGCTAATGCCCAAAGTAGTCTTACTTTGGAACTCCATTTTAGGAATGATTAAATCTCAAGTTTGTGGTCGTTCATGAAGAGCAGAAAGAATGGGTACTCCCCACCACTTTTTGTGGGGAAACCCCTGTTTTCTGCTGCCCATGAAAAGCAGGGGGTCATGAACCAATACGAACCAGTTCGGTTCATGAACCAACCTATCGGTTCATGATTCGCCCATAAACACTGAACCACAAAAATGTAGTTCATGCCCATCCCTAATTCAGACAATGCAAAAGTAGTGGACAAGTTTGTCACTCCCACATTATAGGGGCTATATGCCCTTTCAGATTTGTCACAAATTTTGGATGCTCCAGTCATCTCCTCACCCTCCTAATTTCCTCCAAATCCAGATGCTGGGGCTCTCATGAGTGACTCCATCAAGTGCCTCATACATCCTGATATCCCAAACTACCATGAAAGCATCAGAAGAGTCATCATATAGATGCCCCCATAGTGGTTTGGAAATCAGTTGGCTCCATTAGTCTCCATGACTGGATCATTGTAACGGGCCTAATAAACAGGTCTAATAACGGGTCTAATAAATGGGGAAGATTGGAGGGAATGGCCACAGCCTGCCCTAGCCCTGCACCCAGCCCCATACCCCTAAGGAGGGAGAGAGCCTGTCCAGTTGCCTCAGAACAGGAGGTGCCTAGCCAAGCTGGGTGGCCAGATGGGGTGAGATTAGGTGGGCCAATCATTCCCTGAGCAAGGGAAGGTCAGACCAGTACATCCCATCTCTTGCCATGGCAAGGCTGGGCCGGCATGTTATCTCTTGCTTCCCACCCTCAGAGGCAAGATTTTCCCTCTGCTGTTCTTTCCTTTGTGTGACTGAGCTGCCCTAGTAATGTGTTTTCTTTCCTGAAGAACTCTGGCTGTCCCACCCTGTCACAGTATGATATTTTGGCTGTTGGCTTAGCCCAGGAACCTGAGGGAAGGATCAAGAGCCCCCTTTAATTTAAATGGCACTTGAGGCATTTTGAAATTCCAAATTAACAAAAAAATATTCAGCATAAAGGGGAAAGGTCAGGTGAAATCACGGGTAGATTTTCTGAGGTAACTAAATATAGAACTCTGAAGTAAATCAGTATATGCAGACTTCAGTTCATATGTTTCAGGCTATTGAGAGTATCATAAGCTTTCCCCAGTGACTTAGGATGTTTAAGATGAGAGGCTTTTGTTCCAGTGTTTCCCAAACACTCCAGCACACTTTCTTTGAGTATTCACCAACTTTTTTGGTTTCTAGAAAACTGATACACTCTATCCAGTACCCAAAATCCATCTCTGAACATACCACTACTCTTCTTGAGTTTTAATTCACTCTTAAGATTTCTCAAGGCAGTCTTTAATCACACCAGACCAGGGATCTCTCCACTCTTCAGAGTGATCTCCCTGTTTTGACTGGGTAGGGAAATTTCTTCTCTCACTAGAAGATCTATCCCCTTTTCGTAGCCCGAATGAGAGTCTTCTCCTAACTACCCACTTCTCTTGCCAACTTTCCCCAGTTCTCTGTCTGTGTTAAACTGCTCTCAGTCAGGGCTGAATTCAGACTGAATTCTCCTTAGCATCCAGTTCAGAAGTCTTTCTCTGCTCAACTGATGCTAACCAACCAGCCTGTCACTCAGGGTTCTCTGGCTCTGTGAAGAAATAACCCTTCACAGTTCCATAACTCTCTATACAGCACTTCTAAGCTTTTAAAAGTGCAGTCCGTTACAGCTTTAGTGAGGCCAGACCAGGTGGGCACATCTAGGTGGTTAGTCAGGGCAGGTGGATGCAAGGCCAGGTTGGTGGGGACATTCCATCCCTTGGTGAGGCAAGCTGGGTGAGTGTGGGCTGAGTGGGTGCATCCCTCACCATGACAAGCCCTCTTTCCCCGTGCCTCCAGCTCATGCCCATGCCACTTATTGGGCTGGAGAGTCCATAGTGCATGGATGGTCCCTGAGTTGGGGTGGCCCCAGTGAGGGTGGCAGCCATCCAGTGGTCTTAATGGCTAATAAACCCCTGAGCACACTGAGCAACATTCGTTTTTTGAGATATTCTGCAGGCGCTTTGAACATTCCAGTAAATTACTTCTTTCACCACACAAAAATGGAGGTGGAACAACCAGCTTACTTGCAGATCATGCGAGTGCTGTTCTCTCTTCAGATCCCTACTGAAGGGCCAAAGGCCTTTCTATGGAGCCTTTTGTACTCTCCCCATAGGGGAGCAAACAGAAATAATGGCTGAGGAGCATCTCCTCACTTAAAGTATTTTGTGTGGGAGGAGAAAAACACTTTTAGAGGAGATAAAAATACTTCTAACACTTTGGGGCAGGGAGTCAAACTATCAAAATTGGGTTCAGCTGAAGGTCGAGTTCAGCAGTATTTTTTAATTTTTTGGTTCAGACACGAACTTTTAAAAAGTGGTTCAATAACTGATTCTGACACTTGGAATTGGTTTTGAATTATGTTTCATGAAAAATAATGTCACACTGTTGGCTTGCATTGAAACTCTATAAAATGAAAACAATAATGCTTGAATAGAATATTTATTTTGAACATTTTTTTGGAAACGTTTAGCTATTTCTGGATTTTTCATTATATACACATAACACAATAAACAGCATATTCCAATCCACTACAGAATACAGTTGGGGCTGGTTGTATAGGGTGCCCAAAGGGTCCATTTTATCTCAAATTCTCTTTAGTCTGTAGGTAAAACCACTGGCTAGGATCATCAGGAGCTTCAGAGTGGATTGTCACCAATACGTGGATTACATCAAGCTTTATATATCATTATATAAGCCTTCTGAAGTAGTTGTGAAGGTCCTGGGCCAATGTCTTGAGGCTACAGTCAAGCGGCTGAGAGTGAACAAACCAAAACTTAATCCACACAAGATGAAGGTAATGCTTGGTTGGGCAAGCAGAGTATGGAGATGGGGTTAAGCTTTCTCTAGTAGATCAAGAGGCTGGAGCTTGTCAATGGATAAGCAGTATTGTTGCTTACAGTGTCTTGTTTCAATGACATCATGCTCTGCCTACCTAGCCATACTGATCCATCCTACTGTAACCTCCAGGCTGAATTACTGTAATGTATTTTTTGTGGAACTGCCTTTGACGACATCTTATAAGCTTCAATTAGTGCAGTATGTAACAGTGAGACTCCTACCTGGGGTCAGCCACTTAGGACACACAACGCCAGTGTGGCAGTAACTGCATCAAGTGCCAGTTTGCTTGCAGGCTCAGTTCTGGTTATGACCTTTAAAGGCCTTCTTTGCCTCTCCTGGTATGATGCTGGGTGCCAGCTGCATTCTTCAGTCAGCCTTCTCTTAGTGGTGCCCTACCTAGGACAGTCTGTCTGGCAACAGTCTGGTCATGGGCATTCCAGGAGGTAGGTCCATCCCTTTGGAACAGCCTGCCAGCATGGGTGTGGCGGGCGCCTTTCACTTGCTGCAATGTACCATCTTTTATTTCTGAGTATTCCCTTTGAACCTTCTGTTGTAATTCTGCATCGGTCCTGCATCTTCTGTTGTTTTGTTAGCGATCTTGAGTTTGTGGAGATAAGACGAGATATAAATATTTTAAATAAATAAACCTCAACGTTTCTACCGAGATCAGGATTCTCTGATTTTTAATTTTTACCTTTCAAACAAAATGCATACAACAACTATACACTCATCAACAAAGATTCCAGTAAAGGGCCAATGCTTCTGTGGCCCTTGCTTTTCTGAGCATGTTTTGCTTTTTGTCATGCTGAGTTTGTCCCTTTGTATAAGTTCCACAACTCTTTCCAGAGGATGAAAGGGGCTGCAGGAACACAGAAGAACAAACACAGGGGAAAAAACACACACATTCCATGCAAAAGGTGGCAAGAGCCACGCTGCTAGCCCCAGTACAGTGGGAAAGGGAAAAACACAAACTTGGGATGTTGTTTGGTGCCCAACAAGTGTTATCAATATGATCTTCCTGAGTTTATCATCAGCTTTCACTGTTTGTGCACAGTTTCCTCTTTTGGTACAAAGCACTTTTCAGCAGAATTCCTATCACCAAGTTCTCAGTTTGTGAGACCAGTGATATAACCCAGAGCTGCATGTCCTGTCATCTGAAATATGAGCTTCCTGGAAGGTGTGTGTACTGCTATTGATGCTTATGATTGTCTGCAGAGTTAGACAAAATTGTATCTTCTACCAGGGCAGTATAAGTGGAGCAGAAGGCTGTGAGGGGTAGCTGCCAGGGTTTTGGGAGGGGTTGTCTTTCCACTCAGTTCACTGGTAGTATATAGCACTTCTTTTGTTGGCCTGATGTTACACCATAGTTGGGGTAGGTCTGGGGAATGAGACAGCTTAGGTGCCTAGGTCATTCTTCTTCTAGGATGTACCACCCATGGGTGCCTAGTTCTGGCCCCCATTCTGGCAGAGTTCTCCCAGGACTGCCATTGCAACAGCATATCACTCTGTCAGTGGCATGCAGTGCCAGTATGGTGTCCACTGTGCTGCTTATCTTGAAAATATGATAGTACGGGGCAGAGCTTTTTTTTCTGGGGGAACGCGCTGGAATGGAGTTCCAGAATCTCTTCGACAAAAAATTATTTTTAAAATGTTTAAAAGTTTATGAGTTTTCAGTATACAAATTGAAAACTTAATTTCCCTCTTGAGAATTCAAAAAACGGGGGGGAAAAGAGAAAAGCCCTCGTACGGGGGATTTAGTTAATACCCTATGGCTAGCTGCTATCCAGCTACAATAGTAGGGACTATAGAACTGTGGAGTTATTTTAACTGGATCAGTGCTTAGTGAATATTTATGAATCTGGCCCTGAGCTGGATGATCAGGAGCCATGTGATAGTGATTGTCATTTCCCAGAGTGCCCGCATCCACATCCAAACATGCTCTCAGCAGTGAACAAGCAATTACAATGTCATTTGGAAGTACAATTAGAGATAAAGACATGCATTTTAAATGATTACAATGATGAAGAGCCAAACAGATCCTTTGATAATTAATATAATCATCACCTCAGCTCAATCTCACTAGCAGATATCGTAAGGGATTTTTTTTTTTGCTCTTATTATTTCTATCCTATTGAATTCTGATGAATGTAAAACCAACTGGGATTAATTAGCCGCAAGCGTAGCTCTGCAAGCTGAACACGTTATTAAAAATGGCTGAGTATTTCTTCGGTTCTTCTTGATAATAAGAAAGGTGTCAAATAATTTGAGATAAATGTATTTAAATGTATTCATGAACTCCTTATCAAATCTGTGGGTAAAAAGTATATTAAAAGTCAGAGTCAATTAAACAAATGTGTGTGATTGCCAGATGTGTATGTCCTCAGGTACTTAGTAATATGTGCGAGAGAAAGGACAACATGATAGCCTGAGTTGTTGTCAGTGCTCAACAAACTAATATACAGCTGAATCATCTGAGCAATGAAAATAGATGAACAAGTGGGGGAGGGATTCATTTCCCCCACTGCAAATGGAAACATGATGATGCCAAATGTAGAGGTATAACAAGGGATAAAATAGACACAGTGAAATGTTAAAAATCACAAATATAAATGTATAATTCAGTATGTTACAAAAATAAAACGGAACCCTCTTAGAATATATCAACTAAAATATAACATTGACTGTGAAATTCTTAGAATCTGTGTACTTTCAGTTTTGAGGTGCCAAAATTCTCATGAAGGAAGTGAAGTTTTCAATCTGTATACTGAAAACTCATGAACTTTAAAAAATTTTAAAAAGAATTTGGTCGAAGAGGTTCCAGAACTCTGTTCTGGCACATTCCTCCAGAAAAAAAAGCCCTGCTCAAAACTGAGAAAATCTCAGAGTCAGGGCCGGTGCTACCGTTAAGGCCAGGTTAGGCGACCGCTTGGGGAGCAGACCCCTGATGGATGCAGAGGCCAGCAAGCAGAGTGAGGACAACAGCGAGGAAAGTGCTGACAATGAGCAGGAATCCTTGTCTCCAGCTGCCTCTGGGCTCACCTGATGGGGAGGAGAAGAAAGCAGCACCACGCCAATGCTGTGGGTGTCCCTCACCGGTCACCCTTGCCATCCCTCCAGGCACCCCTCAGCCTGGTACACAAAGCAGGGCTGGCCACAAGAGCACCACCACCATGCTGTCCTGCTGTCCCACCCCCTTTCTGCCCCTCACCAAAAGCCCTGGCCCGGCTGGGCTCCTCCTTTCAGATCCAAGACAGTGAAAGCAGTACCTTTCTCCTGGCTGTGGGGGCTGGGGTGGGGGCGAGGGGAGAGCTGACAGGTGCTGCTTCAGTGGGCGCATGGGGGGGGGGGCACCAGAAGGTAGCCTCGCCTAGTGTGGTAAAAACCCTGGCACCAGCCCTGCTCAGAGTTGAATGATATTTAAAAATTCATTTATTATGTATATGTTGGAAGAGTCAAAAAATGTAATTCATGCAATTAACTGCAGACATGAAGGATACAGCTTATGTGGATAGTTAAAACACTTTCAAGATAACATTGTGTAGATTATTGTTCCACTTGTGTACATCCAGCGAGACAACTACAAATACATAACTGGACTGGTGTACAAAACTGTGAGGGAAAAGGAGATCCAGTTTTAAGCAAGAAGATTCAGGCATTCAGCTCAAGCCTAGGTATGCCTTCTCAGTGCGCTTAATGACATTTACTCCCAGGTAAGCGTATACAGGATTACAGCTATAAACTGTTGGTGATTTGTTAAGACTGTGCCCCTCAGCTTCTTCAGCTAGATGTTCTCACAGGACATCTGCAAAGAAATGCAGTCAATCCTTTCCTGCAGCCTTGTCTCAGGTGAATGAACAACCGTATTTTCTATTGCAGGACATTTATCATGATTTACTCTCTGTACATTGACTCAACAATTCCTTTATTAATGTTGACAAGGTACTCAGAGGAAAGTAAGTGCCTAATCTGCTGTGTGCCTTGCAGGTATAAATACCGGTCAAAGGTGAATGATATAATTGGAACGCAGTGTACCTAAGTAGCAGGGATCACGTCATAGAAGAATTCTTTCTGGTGAACATGCGTGAATGAATGCATCCGGGTGAACATACGTAATTTCATACTGGTGTCCTGATGAGAGGGAAAAGTACTAGATTAAAAAAAGTTTTTTCCTTCTAAAAGACATGGGGCAGGGGTGGCCAGATTGCCACTCGGAAGCCGCATGTGGCTGTTTCATACATAGTGTGCGGCTCCTGGCAGGGCAGCTGGGGAAGTGAAGGGGAGTCATGCCTCCTAGATGGTCTTCCCTTCCCCAGCCAGTGTCCCCCCCCCCCCCGGGTAGGCTTGCGGTGTGTGTGGGGGCGGGGAGCAGAGAAAGAAAGCAACTTTAACATTAAGTTAAATTCTCAACGCCCGCACACTGACTGGCTTGGAGAAGGCAAATATTATCAATAACTGTTTTTACCACGTTTGTTTTTATTTTTGGCAGTCTCATTTAATGTTAATAAAAAGCAAATCTGCATATTTTCCAATAAGAATGCATGGGTAATATTTGTTCATGTCTTGTGGCTCTCGAACATCTGACATTTATTCTATGTGGCTCTTATGTTAAACAAGTTTGGCCACTGTTAGCCGAATTGCTTTAATTTAAAGTTAGCAATTGGCAAAATACCAGGTTACAGCCAACAATACCAGGGTCCCACCCCTCCTGGGAGTTCTCCAGGAAAAAGGCACGTGAGGCAGATGGCATATTAAATGCTGTTTACTAAATGATGTTGTTCAAGCACACCAAAAACAGACTCTCACACACATACACACAGGCCTAGAAAAATAAAGATAGAAAATAGCACTGTTGCATTAGCAGGAGTTTCGTTGTTTGGGTGATACTGTACCTGTCCTGAAGAGGAGTTGTCTGCTCGAAGGAAGAATTGGATGGGGAGAGAAAAATAGAAAAATGGGGCATGCGGCTCGAACCGGCAAGACCACGTGGTTTCTCTGGTCTGGAATCCAGAGATTTAAAGATGGAGGGAAGAGTATTTGGATAGGAAGCTGGACATAAGGGGTAGCAAAGCAGATAGGGGACAATGGCTCAAGAGACTGATTGCCTCTGTGCAGGGTCTTTTATTAGGTGGTCTTGGGGGCGGGCAGCGCAGACCACATCCCACTAACACACCTACTAGGCGGTCCATCCCTTTCTGACCCTACCATAGGTTAAAGGTAAAAAAAAGGAGGAGAGGCCGGGTAGTGGACAATATTGTGAAACTGAAACTAAACAGGAACTTGACAACTGGGCAAAGTCCGATGACTCACTGGATCGCGTCTATTGTCCGCTGATGGCCCTAGCCTGCTGGCTGATGGCCCGGCCATTAGTTGCCAGGTAACCTCGTTAGCATAATCCGTGCAGGTATGTTGGAGGGGGCAGGGGTTGACCAGCGTGGTGTGACAGAAAGAAACCTCATGGCAGAAGGAGTCTTTGTCTCTGTCTTGGTGAACTATCGAGGTTGCCAGCCCCCAGGACTAGACTGGAGCTTCTCCCAGCAATGGAGAATGCCTGTAGTCCTTACAGCATATCAACATAAGTTCGAGCTTATGAATATTACAATCCATAAGAGCACTAGAAGTGCCTTGCTGGCCAACACCACCCCTGACATAATTATTTGAACCAGGGCTCAGCCAGGGAACCATTTAAGAATTCCACCCTAGAACGCTGTTACAAGCCTTGTTCACAAGTTACCATGAATTCACATACAATTCTCATACAGTGTACATGTGATTTTTCTGTATATGTGCACCGAGTGATCCTCATGTTACATTCAGTGCATGAACAGCTGAACATGTGATTGAAACGTTACATTGATCCAGGTAGTGGTCCCTGATTTCATTTGTAAAGTGAATGCACATTGGCTTTTTCTAGAGTTGCTAACTGTGTTTAGAAATTCCTGGAGATACCAGTTGGTGGAGCCTGGGGAGGGTTAGGTTTGAGGAGGGGAGGGACCTCATTGGGGTATAATCCATAGAGTTTACCCTACATAACATCCATTTTCCCAAAGAACTGACCTCTGTAGTACGGAGACTGGCTGTAATTCCAGGAGATCTTTTTAGCAACCCTAGCCTTTTCTTACAAATAGAAGTACACACATAGGATTGCCAACTTCCAGGTCCTGTGAGCAAAAATTCTACTTTGTGAGCTACTGGCGTTAAAGTTGTGAGTGAGCAATTTGGCTGCTGCATCAGTTAGTTTGCTCTGGAGCCATCCTTCCTGAGCTGAGACAAAAATGTGTGAGCTGGAGGCTAAAAAACTGTGAGCTAGCTCACACTAACTCAGCTTAGAGGGAACACTGACTGTGAGTACGCTGGGTAACATAAGAGTGTTAAATGAATATGGATGAGCATCCAAGTTGGAACAAGCTGATGCTAGCTCTTAAGGTGTGCATAGTCATAGCCCAAGCTCTGTTGAGACTGAGGTTACGATACAACTGAGACAGAATGTAGCTTTAAAAATGCATGGATTACTGAGGAGGCAGTGGGGGAAGTGTGTCTCATTCTTCCTTTGAAACATGGAATATAGAAAGACTACTTTAGAAAATCACGATTGCTTAATAAACACCTTTAGAGAGTTTCCACACGTGTAATCACATGTGAGATAGTTCACAAAACAAAAGTCAGCAATCCTAAAGTAGACAAGAAGGCCAGCTACTTAGGGTGGCAAAACTGGGCATCTACTGGAGCATATCAGTGAAATATCATGTACGCTATTTTTATAATGGTGGGTTTTTGCACCAGAATTTGAAGCTGTGCGTGACCACCAGCTTTTTGCAAATCAACAATGTTCTGTTTTCTTCTGTGCAGTTGATGTACTTTGGACATCATTTCAATTTTTCCCTTTCTTCTTATTCTCTTTCCCAACAGCACTGCCATTTGCAGGTCAAGTATAATAGAGGAGGAACAGCAGAAAAGAGCAAGTGTCCTGTAGCACCTTAAAAACTAACAAAATGTGTGCCGAGGAATGAGCTTTTGTGAGTCACTGCTCACTTCTTCAGGAACAATCACTGTCAGAAAGCTGCCTAACTTAAAAAACAAACAAACAGGAAATTGCTTAAATGTTATCAGCCCACCCACACTACTTATTTATTCAAATATTTATTTCCCACTTTTCCCTGTGACTCAAGGCAGCTTACAAATCATACTGAAAAGCATAATAACGGTTTGCAAAAAATATTTTTCCACCTCCACTGTAGTCTATGGGGACCATTATAGTCAACGGGCCCAATTATAGTCAGTGGGCCCCATAGGCTATCATAGAGAATCAATCTGGGGGAATCTGAAGCTCTCAGGGGGAGGCTGGTTTTTTGGGTTTTTTTGCAGTGGAGGCACTAAATTTCCAGCATAGCTGCTGGTGCCTCTCCTCAAAACTCTCCACAAGCTTCGAAAGGATTGGACCAGGGGGTCCAATTCTATGGGCCCCAGAAGGAGGTGCCCCCATCCTCCATGGTTTCCAATGGGCTGAAGCAGTATTTGTGAGCTGAAACAGAAATTCTCTGAGCTGGCTGTTAAAATTTTGTGCGCCAGTGCCCCCAGCGCAGCTTAGAGGGACCTATGGCTAGGACAATACTGAATATTTTGTAACAAGAAGTTTTAACTAACATCGGTTTTCAGTACTGAAATACAAATACTCCTTTTCGGGGGTTTTAAGGTCAAATATACATTATTCAACTGTACTGTACTGCTCAGCTAACTTTATTTGTACAGAAGAGGTTTGACTTATTCTAACCACCCCGCCCAGCGCCCTTTATCCCCCAAGTACTTCATTACAAACTATCTTTGGAACTTGGAGGAGTTTGTAAATCCAGATTCTGCTGTGGCCTAGAAGACTGCTGTTCTTGAAACAAACAAGTGAAAAGACTTGGCTGTGCATCCTATTGCCTTCAAAGTGACATGTAAATATTGAACGTATTGTTTCATAACTGGTATGCACAGATTCTGGAAAACAGTTACTTTAAATAAGCACATTTAGTACGAAGCATAGTAAGAATCTAATCAATCAACCAATGCAGATAAATTATCCAGAAACCCAATTAATTTGAGCACCATCTGGACTTGATATCAGTACAAGAGCTCAGCTTTGATGGTGAGGCTCAAAACTTCAAGGCCATTCAGTATTAAACTGCTGTGGTTACAATTTGACCTATTAATCTGTAGCCCAAAATATCCAGATTTTACAGTCTATTTTTAGGTGCTTGTCTTTGTCAAATAAAGAGCTTCTTTGTATACAAGATACAACTAATCTCTCAGCCTCTGCTGTCAAATGCAAATTGCTAGATTCTCAGATGGGATAAATACATTGAGCTGTCCTGACACTGATTTAAGTACACTGATTTAACGCTAGTCCTCAGTCATAGGCTGTGATCACACGACAAGGAAACTGCGATATAGGTCCCACTACAACTGCAATCAGGTATTTTTTCCCCGGGCTGGGGATGATCACACATCCCCCCCTGAACCGCAACCATTGTGTGAGCAGTGTCTAGACAGCCACGCCACCATTTGGGTGGTACGGCGTAAGATTTTTTAAAAAGTGCTTTGCGCATGCACACATGCGCATGGCCAAATCTGCCTCCACAGGACTCACCCGAAGAATGATCAGATGACCCTAAAATCCCTTTAATATTAGGAACCAAATTATTTGAACGCTCAGAGAAGGCGGACGGAGGAGTGTTCCATTTTGCAGGGCAAGGGACTGGAGAACTTGCAGTCTGGGGTGTATCAAATGCCTCTTTTGCTGTTACATCCCTAATGGGGGGGGGGGGGGGGGAGACAGAGAATAAGCCTGGCCTGCACTGATGAACTGTGTCAGATTCAGTCCCATCAATGACAGGGGTTAAAAGCTGTGGAAATTAACCAGACTTCTTCTGCCAGCCAGTCAATACAGCAAGCGATCCATTGGCTGGAAGGGCCTCGCTGGGTGAAAGTGCACCGGGGGGGGGGGCACAATTGAAACAAAACTCACCTCTCCTGAGTGGCCGCGGCAGCTCCAACACCCAGTTGCCTAGTAAAAAGAGACAAGTCAGGTTCACTTTTATAGGACTCTCGTCTTAATGAGACTAGCAGAGCACGTCGCCTGCTTCAGCGCAGAAAACCCAGCGTGGCTTGTAAATGTTAGGGTGCAGGAACGAGATACCTGCTCTCCGGGTTCAGCCAGCTCCTCCCCTCCCCACCCCCCAGCATCAAAAAGAGCTGAAGGGCAAAACGAGAGATGTCTGTTCAGATCGGCGAAAATGCGGACTTAAAGCGCTTTCCCCAGAAAAATACTTGGTTTTCCCGGGGTCGGAAAACACGCTAGGGACCGGGAGCATTGTGGGCGTGAGCCCGCTTTGGCAGGGTAGGCGGATTGTCCCGTCTGATCAGCAGATTTAATTCTGTGAGGGAACAGTGGCGAATCCCAATCAAAACGACCATGTGACTGCACCCATATTATGCTAAATTAAGATGCTCACAGGCATGTGTTTTTTCATAGCAGACACTAGTTTTAAAATAAACATCTGCCCACCCAGAGAAAACAAAGAGCTCTGTTTGGAAACTGAGATCTATTGGAAATCTCAGTTCTTTAAAATACTGCATATAACCCAAACCCAAAAAGTAATATTAGGTATACTCTATACATTTTTGGAAATTGTTATTGCCAGGGGTCATTTCGAGCAGGAGCTCAGGGGAGCACAGCTCCGGGAGTTGGTGCCAGCCCCCCCCCCCCCGCAGGGGAATGTCTGCTTGTGTCATGGCTGCAGCAAAATGACCCCGTCCCCTGGAAAGGTCCTTGTTCCTCCGACCAGCCTTCTGAAGGCTTCAGCCACCACTGAAGCTATCCTCCCAGAATAGTGGTAGTATTTCTGAGGCTTGGATTAGTAGCTGTCCCCTCTCTGCCAGCTCTTTCTTCCTTTCTTCCTTTCTTTCTCTCTCTCTTCTTTCTTTCTTGCTTTCTGACATCTAGTGATGTCAGGTGGTAGAACATATGCAAATAAGTTATGCTAATGAGCGCCTGCACCTCTTTTTCTACAAAATGACCCCTGGTTATTGCACTGGCACCACACTCTTTTCACAGTTGCACAAGGCAAGGCAGTTCAGAGGGCAGCGAGATAGGAGTGACTTGGCAGACAATCTAGAGCTGTCTTCCGATGACAAAGGGTTTGCAGATTTTCCTGTCAAAGTGGATAATCCCTATAGGCATTTCTATTCACAATGTTTCCACTTTTTACTAATCAGTACACTAGTTTAGAAACTGACTTATAAGCATCCTCAGTGCTTCACCTGATAAATATTAGTCGCATTATAGGAGCATTAAAACATGGCAAGTTCAACCTAAAATCTACCACTTATGTATAGATAAAGTAGTGCATCTTCCCCCATCCCTTCTAACTCCTTTGCTCATCTTCTCTTGGAAGAAAAGATATTATTTCAGAAAACTTAAAGCTCTAACAGCTCAATACTATGGCCAATTTATTGTGGGGGGCTGAAGTAGGGTTACCAGCCTCCAGGTGGGGCCTGGAGATTGCACAGAATTACAACTGATTATCAGATGAAATAGATCAGTTCCCCTGGGGAGAAAATGGCTCCTTTGGAGGGTGAACTCTGCATTATACCTCACTACTCTCTCCAAAGGGGGCAGCAGTGACTTAAGTGGTTAAGACACTGAACTGCAGAGCAGAACGCCGGTAGTTCAGCAGTTCGAGACCCGCGTGCTGCATGACAGAGTGAGCTCCTGTCTCTGGCCCTAGCTCCTGCCAACCTAGCAGTTCGAAAGCAAGAAATTGCAAGTAGATAAATAGGCACCACTTTGGTGGGAAGCTAACAGCGTTTTGTGCACCTCGGCGTCTAGTCATGCTGGCCACATAACCACGGAAATGTCTTCGGACAGCGCTGGCTCTTCCATTCCCCCCCTGCAGCCTCCACCGTGCTCTGAAGCCCTGACTGCTATGTCACATTGGCTGTCATAAAGGGTCCATCTCAGCAGGGTATAAGGAAGTAGAGTCTGCCATCTGGAGAGAACTTGCAATTCTGAGTTATTTCCAGCCCTCGCCTGGAGATTGGCAACCATAGTTCCCCTGCAGGAAAAGTAGTCTTTCTCTGCAATGGGGACTGAAGCAGCTGACATCATTCTCCTCTCCCCCTTTTTGACTTGCACAACAACCCTGTGAGGTAGGTTAGGCTTAAAGTCTGTGACTGGCCCGAAATCACCCACTCAGCAAGAACCTGGGTCTAGCAGATCCTGCTCTGAAGCACTGACTGCTACGCCTAGGATAGCCAACTTTCAGGTGGAGCCTGAAGATCGCCAGGTATTACAATTGAACTCCAGACAACAGATCTTCCCCCCCTCCCTTGGAGAAAATGACTGCTTTGGAGGGTGGCCTCTATGGCATTCTGTTCAGCTGGCCCCAATGAGTTTTCTCCTAAAGGCCAACATAGGTGTGGAAAGGGGCTTTCAGAGAAGCAAGCTTGGTTGCCTAGCAATGGGAACTGAGGGGAAAGTTGTCGGCTCTGATAATAGAATAGGGTTCCCAACCTCCAGGTGGGGCCTGGGGATCTCCCGCTTTTACAATGCATCTCCAGCTGACAGAGATCAGCTGCTTTGGAGGGTGGACTCTATGGCACTGTACCATGCTGAGGCCCCTACCCTCCCCAAAACCGACCCTCTCCTGGATCCACCCCAAAAGTCTCCAGGGATTTTCCAACCCAGACCTGGCAACCCTATGATGGAAATACCTGAAGATTTGGGGGGGGGGTGGATCCTGTGGAAGGCAGCATTTTGGGGGGGATGGAAGGACTCAGCAAGCTATAATGCCATAGGGTCTACCCTCCAAAGCAGCCATTTTCTTCAGGGGAACTGATCTCTGTCATCTGGAGATCAATTGTAACACTGGAAGATCTCCAGGTTCCACCTGGAAATTGGCAACCCTAGGGGGAAAGTCAGCCACACTGCAAGGGGTTGAAGGGAATGGTTTGATGGTTGCTGGCCCACCTCATTAGCCAGCCAGCCATGGTGGAGCTAAGCAGGAGAAAGAGCCTGAGGAATTTCACACAGCCAATATGTTCTGTTTCAGGAACTCTTCAGTAACGGTTTCTGTCAGGCATTTCACACAGAACCGTATTAGTACTGGTTCCCTAACAGAACATATTGGCACTTTCACACAGAAATGTGCCTCTCCTGTTGGGGAAGCATTCCTGAGCTGGTTTACCTTGAAACCTCCTCCCAAGCGTTCTTCAGTTCTTTGTACCGGTCCTGAAGCGCTACGGGGTGCTGTGTGAAATGCCCCATTTCTGATAGTTTATTCTGACAGTTTATTCTGGGCACGCTAGCAGTGTGCAGGGGAGGGGGTTATGCTGAAAGTTCATTGTCTTTTCACTGACAGAAGCAGGCCACTGAGGGGACAGTTAGACCCACCTGGCAGTGGGCAGAGGAGAAGAGTGGACCCAGCACCCAGTCGGTCCTTCCCCTTCACTGGCTCCCTCCAGACTGAGGTCGAGATGCTGGCCGGTACCTCTGTGGGCAGGACTGAGGCAAAGCAGGGAGAGAAAGCAGCCAGTGGCCAGGGACCCCCTTTTGAGTGGCAGTCCATCCAGCCAACTGATTTTGGCGCCCCATGGAATCTTGCCCGATGGAATCTTGAAAATGGCTTTATATAATAGGAAAGATGGTCTTGACTATATCACACCAACTTTACTAGGATTACCAGCCTCCAGGTGGTGGCTGGTGATCTCCTGGAATTACAATTTTATATAATAGGAAAGATGGTCTTGACTATATCACACCAACGTTACTAGGATTACCATCCTCCAGGTGGTGGCTGGTGATCTCCTGGAATTACAACTGATCTCCAAGCTACAGAGATCAGTTTCCCAGGAAAAAGGTGGACTCTGTGGCATTATACCCTGCAGAGGTCCCCTCCTCCCCAAACCATGACCTCCTAAGGTTCTGCCCCCCCCAAATCTCCAGGAATTTCCCAATCCAGAGCTGGCAACCCTTTCCTACAACATTACACTGCCATTGACAGGCTGCCAGTGCAGCATGGTTTGAGGGTTATCCTTCGAGTTCTTGCAAAGGCTTCAGAACTATGACATAGAACAGGGGTGTCAAACACAAGGCCCAGGGGCTGGAAGTGACCCATCCAGGCTCTTACCCAGCCTGCAAGCAACTGGTATGGATGGAAATGTAAGGTACTCCCTCTTTTATGACATCCCTTGGGGGAAAACAACTAATCTTGGGTATGATTAAATACATTTATTGGGGGCTTTTGTGGGTTCCCCAGTAAATCAATTGCTTTCACTGCTAGGAATCAATTGCTTTTGTTGGTAGTTTGAGTTAAAAAGTGATATTGTTAATTGTGTTTGCCTGTGTCCTTCATAAAGTTTATATCTCTGGTACCTGGCGGCAGGGGTCCGTTGGAGCGGGAGCACACAGGAGCGTAGCTCCGGTAGTGAGGAGCCCAGGGGGTGGGCACATGACCAAGCCCCGCCCCCTTCTCGGCTTCCCCGAGCAGTGCAGAGGCGCAGCACCCTGGGGAAAGCCTTGCTAGGGTCTTTATTGTTTTTAATGTTTTGTTTTAATATTGATAATTTTATCATTGTTCCTTTTATGACTGTGTGCTGCTTTTCCAGAGACTTGCTCAAGGTGGCATATAAAGTTTCTAAGTATACCATTTTTTATCTGGGCACATGGCACATAAGTACTGGAGAAATTTCACCAACCCTTCAGCAGCTTCTACCCCATCAGTTTGGTGTACTGGTCAGGAGTTGGACTCTAATCTGGGAGAACCGGGTCTGATTCCCCACTCCTCTCCACATGCAGCTGCTGGTGTGACCTTGGGCCAGTCACAAGTTCTCTCAGAGCTGTTCTCTCATGAGCAGTTCTCAAAAGACCTCTCTCAGCCCCACCTACCTCACAGGGTGTCTTGTTGTGGGGAGGGGAAGGGATGGGTGGTGGTGCACATGTCCTGGGTATCTCAAGTCTACTTGAAACTTGGTGGTTTCATGGGAGCAGGAAGAGAATGAGGGTGTGTTCTTTACACTTATTTTTACTGCACAAAGTATTGGATGGGGAAGGGAATGGAGGAAGAGCAGGTCAGTTTCACTCAACGGTGGAGTAGAGCCTGAGGGGTGGGTGTTGCCTTCTGACACACTTCCGGTATGTTAGGGGGTGTGGCATATGCAAATGAGTTATGCAAATGAGTTATGGTAATGAGCTCCTGCACCTCTTTTTCTACAAAATGACCCCTGCCTGGCGGTATATTTTATGGCACACATGGCCCAGCCCGACAAAATGACATTTATGTCAGATCCGGCCCTAGTAACAAATGAGTCTGACAACTCTGATACAGAATATCGTTCGGACCCTGGTGCTGTTGGGGCCCACTGCTGCAAGTCTGATGGGAGAATACTTCAATCATGGCTTGGTGTGGAAGGACTGTTAAAATAAACACCCGTTTTAGTCTTCATTTGATAGCACGCTATTTTGCAGAATGGCATGTCTTTCAAAGACATTTGCCTTTCAAACAGCCAAAGAACGCACTTTCAAGGACAATAATCACCAAGCTGCACTGTTTCTCAAGGTTACTTCTTTACCTTGACCGTTTCTGTCCTGCACTTCCTCTGTCGTATGCAATTCAAAGATAAAATTAAAAAAAAATACAGCATCTAAGCTTAGTTAGCTTTAACGAAAACAAACCCAGGGCTTCATTTATATTTGATTAGAGGCATAGCTTCTAAGAATCTATTTTCGCTTTTCACAACAAAAAAGATAGTGTAGGATGACACAATGTTGAAAATACTGGGGAAATAGAGAAGAGCTGTTCATTACACATGGTTTACATACAAATAAATGCCACTCAAGCCACAGACAAGGTTATGATGGTAATGCACATTCCCGAGTGAAAAAAAATGTCATCTGATTGGTGACAGAGTGTAGATTAAGTAAAGGAGATTGCCAGCACAATGAGCATACATTTCTTGGCTTACACTGACCTCTAGAGGTTAGGGCAGTACTATAGGTAAGGAGGCAAACTTGGCTCCCCAATCTTGTATTTGTCTTCTAACTTTAATGCAAAAATATTGATGGGGGCACTTGCAGGAAAGAATAAAGGTGAGTGTCCGTTCTATCACCAGCCATTCATTCTGCCCTGCCAGCTGTCCCCTACCAACCAAAAAGCTTTTAAAGCTGCTGTTCTGCTCAGCTGGGTTCTGGGACTGGTGAATGGCACAGGGGAAAGGGCAATTGCCTTTCCCCCTAAGAGACAGTATCTCAGATATGATGTTGCTGGGAGATTCTTCTACAATGATGTTTATCCAGTTTTACCCAGTCATTTTGGTGCCAGTTTGGTGTCGTGGTTAAGTGCGCGGACTCTAATCTGGGAGAACCGGGTTTGATTCCCCACTCCTCCACTTGCACCTGCTGGATGACTTTGGGCAAGCCGTAGCTCTGTACCAGCTGTTCTCTCAAGGACAGTCCTCCAAAGAGCTCTCTCAGCCCCACCTACCTCACAGGGTGTCTGTTGTGGGGAGGGGAAGGGAAAGGAGTTTGTAAGCCGCTCTGAGACTCCAAGTGAGTGAAGGGCGGGATATAAATCCAATCTCCTCTTCTTCATTTCCCCTGGGGACAACGTGACCTCTCCCTCCCCTCGATGTTCACATTTTTCATAAATAAAATCCAGGTGCACGAGGTAATTTCACTCCCTATAATGCATTTTACTTGATCCATGCAAATGCACTGTCCCCTACTTCAAGCTCCCTTGTACTGTCTCAGACCGCCATTCCAGCAAGGTCAGTATTGTTTTCTCTGACCGGCAGTGGCTCTCCTGGTCTTTCACCTCACCTACTGCCTGGGCCTTTTTAATTGGAGATGCCAGCAACTGAACCTGAGTCCTTCTGCATTCAAGGTAGAGACATTTTCACTGAGCCACAGCTCCTCCTCAAGGTCACTGCCTGTAGCTGCAGATCGCTGCGTGTACAGAAGACGCATGCCATCTTTATCTCCCCCCGCCTTTTTTTTTGCTGAATAGCAGAGACAGTTACCAATAGCTTCCACAACATCTGCGAGACAGTTCCCACGCAGCAGGATTCATTTTGTTCATAGCTTAACTTGTAACAGGCCAAACTCAGGCCTCTTCTGGGCAACACAGCAGGCCGTCTTTAGAGTTTAACAGAACTGGGTTAACAGTAATAACAGTGTTTTCACAACAGAGGCAGAAGGATCTCTGATTACTGAGAGCCATTGCAATTCACTTCTGCACAATTTGCATGCATTTAGCTGATAAAGCTACAGAGCCTTTCTTTGGGACTTCGTCTCACAGTTCAGGTAGTGGACATTCAGTAAGAAAAAGCTAGGTGTTTTATGTTTTATGTGTATCTCCTTTGTGACCACTGTTGACAGATAAAATGTACAAGTGTTAGCCGAATTGCTTTAATTTAAGATTAGCAATTGGCGAAATACCGGGTTTCTTTGCCAGCTATACCAAGGTCCCGCCCCTTCCAGGAGTTCCCAGAAAATAGGCAACGAGGCTGAGTGGTTCCTTGGAATGATGTTTACTATAAGATATTGTTCAAGCATACAAAACTGAATCATACATGCATACACACAAGATCTAGGAAACTTAGGTAGAAAAATAGCACTGTTGCATGAGCAGGAGTTTCGTTGAGGGGTGATACGTTACCTGTCCTGGAGATGGGTGGTCCGATTCCAAAAGAAGATTGAGGAGAGGTAGAAAGGAAAAATGGGGAGCGTGATCTAAACCTGCAGATACATGCTTCTTCCTGGCTGCGCAAACCAGGGATTAAAGATGGAGGCAAGGTAATGGGATAGAAAGCTGGACGTGAGGGGATGGTAAAGAAGATAGGGGTCGAGGCGGCTAGCAACGATGGTCTGTTGTGCAAGGTCTTTTATCAGGTGGCATTGGGGCGGGCTGTGCTGACCACATCCCATTGACACACCTACTAGTTGGTCCGTCCCCACTAACCCTACCATTGGTCAGTGTAACAAGGAGGAGATGGGAAGGAGTGGTCAATATTGCAAATCTAGGTGCTAAGCAGGAACTGACACCTGGGCAAGCTGCTAGGATTCATGGCGCCATTCCATTGTCTCGTGATGGCTCTGGCCAGGTCACTCGATGGCCGGACGATTAGTTGCCAGGTAACGTCACTTAACATAATCTCTGCAGGAACTTTGGGGGAAGGTGTGAATTGACCAGCCTGAGGAGACAGGAGGACCCTTTGAAGTGGAGTCCTGGTCTCCGTGTCAGTGTGAACTATAGAGGGTGTTTCCTGCTGTGGGCTGGAGACTCTCACTGCAATAGAGAGTGCATTTCGCCCTTTGCAGAATAACCCAGAGTTCAAACTTATGATCATAACAGTCCATAAGAGCATATAATATGCCTTGCTGGTTTACACAAGTGGGGGCATGCAAAACGTGTAGAGCAGGGGTGGCCAATCTGTGGCTCGGGAGCCACATGCGGCTTTTTCACACATATTGTGCGGCTCCTGGCAGGGCGGCTGGGGAAGCAAAGGGGAGGCATGCTTTTTCTCTCTTTCTCCCTTCCTTCCTTCTTTCCCTCCTCCCTCCCATCTATTTGCTTTCCTAGTTTCTCTCTCTCTCTTTCTTTCCACTTCTTTAATTCTTTCTTTCCATCTCTCTCTTTTTTTCTCTCTCTCTCAATATCATTAGCAAACAAGTAATATCATTATCAATAACCGGTTTTCCTTGTTTGTTTTTATTTTTGGCAGTCCCATTTAACGTTAATAAAAAGCAAATTTGCATATTTTAAAAAATAAAAACGTGTGTGTGATATTTGTTCCTGTCTTGTGGCTCTCAGACATCTGACATTTATTCTATGTGGCTCTTACGTTAAGCAAGGTTGGCCACCCCTGGTGTAGAGGGAGAATCCTACCCCCCTCACTTTCTTGTTGAGCCAGCGCAGCCCCCAAGCTCTCTGGCAGGTGTTGCCCGGCCCATTTTGGCCCCCTGGGCTCTCCAGAAGTTGCTGCCGGGTCTAGTGTAGGCCCCAAGCTCTCTGGCAGTTGCCACCTGGCTTGGTGTGATTCCTGGGCTGCTTTATTGTCAGTTTGGCTTCTGGGCTCTCTAGCAGCTGCTGGGCCCACCATGGCCCTGGAAAGTTGCTGTGGTCCCCACGCCCGCTGCTGCTCCCGGGCTCTACCACACAGAGGTAGGTAGGAAAGAGCTTTTACCGTTGGGGAGATTTAAAACCCTTTGTGCATAGGCATAAACTCTGGGGGTGCTGAGGGGCTCAAGTACCGCCCAGATTTGCCCGGAGAGAGTGCTGAGCCTCCCCCGGACCCCGTGCCAGGCAATATTGACAAACTCACATGAGGGACTCCGTCAAAATGGATGGCAGCCAGAACACAAGACTTCTGTAAATGAACACCCAGTGAAACTTTTAAAATGTCCCCCTACAGGCTTTTCTGTGTTGCCTTTCTCGGTATCAGATCTGTGACCATTAGTTTGTCCTATGCACATGGTATGCAGGGGTCATTTCGCGCAGGGGCTCGGGGGAGCACAGCTCCGGGAGTTGGTGCCAGCCCCCCCCCCCATGGGGGAATGCCTGCTTGTGTCATGGCTGCAGCAAAATGACCCCGTCCCCTGGAAAGGTCCTTGTTCCTCCAATCAGCCTTCTGAAGGCTTCAGGCACTACTCAAGCTATCCTCCCGGAATAGCGGTATTTCTGAGGCCTGGATTAGTAGCGGTCCCCTCTGGGTCAGTCAGTTCCTTCCTTCCTTCCTTCCTTCCTTCCTTCCTTCCTTCCTTCATCCTTCCTTCCAACATCCTTCCTTCCAACATCCTTCCAACATCCTTCCTTCCGACATCCTTCCTTCCTTCCTTCCGACATCCTTCCGACATCCTTCCAGAGATGTCAGGTGGTGTAGCATATGCAAATAAGTTATGCTCAGGGGTCCATTGGAGCGGGAGCGCACAGGAGCACAGCTCCTGCTTTTCCAGAGACTTGCTCAAGGTGGCATATAAAGTTTCTAAGTATACCATTTTTTATCTGGGCACATGGCACATAAGTACTGGAGAAATTTCACCAACCCTTCAGCAGCTTCCACCCCATCAGTTTGGTGTAGTGGTCAGGAGTTGGACTCTAATCTGGGAGAACCAGGTTTGATTCCCCACTCCTCTCCACATGCAGCTGCTGGTGTGACCTTGGGCCAGTCACAAGTTCTCTCAGAGCTGTTCTCTCATGAGCAGTTCTCAAAAGACCTCTCTCAGCCCCACCTACCTCACAGGGTGTCTTGTTGCGGGGAGGGGAAGGGATGGGTGGTGCACATGTCCTGGGTATCTCAAGTCTACTTGAAACCTGGTGATTTCAAGGGAGCAGGAAGAGAATGAGGGTGTGTTCTTTACACTTATTTTTATTGCACAAAGTATTGGATGGTGAAGGGAACGGAGGAAGAGCAAGTCAGTTTCACTCACCTGTGGAGTGGAGCCTGAGGGGTGGGTGTTGCCTTCTGACACACTTCCGGTATGTTAGGGGGTGTGGCATATGCAAATGAGTTGTGCTAATGAGCTCCTGCACCTCTTTTTCTACGAAATGACCCCTGGTTATGCTAATGAGCTCCTGCACCTCTTTTTCTACGAAATGTCCCTTGATGGTATGTATATTTGCAGATCTAAAAGTGACTATTCTAAAAGTAAATTTCAAAAACAGGGCACAGCAGGAGATAACAGATACCACTATGACCACTCCCAGATTTTCCTGGGTTCAGCCCAGCCCAGGCGCATTGGTAGGGGGGTGCCCAGGCCATTTTAAATTTCTGGGGAGCCCCTCCTTAAATCCCCCATGGTCTCACCTCCATAGATAGTGGCAATGGAGGACCCTCCCTGTGATGTCACTAGCCCCTCCCTATGATGTCACTGGGCCCTGGTTCTTTTAAAGATAGAGCATAGCAATACCTCTGGCCTAGCCCCAGCACGCCCCGGGAAATTGGAAAGTCTATGCCTTTGCCCTTGTGTATTTTTTTAACATTTCAGATTTTTCTGCAAACCCGGAGAGTCCCCCAAGTTTGCTGAGAAATCTGTTTAGCATCCATGTATTTAGGGGGCCCGCACATTGCTAATACTATATAAAGTGAGGGGCCATGAGACTTGTGAGGGGATCCCATCTCCCCCCCCCCACACACACTTTCTTGCTGGACCTGATGTGGCCCTTGCTGGGTCCACTGCCCACTCTCCCATCCCACCTCTCTCTGCAGCTCAACCAGAGCAGCTCCAGAAGAGCCAGCTGAAGCTTCCGTCGAACTACCTGCTCTTGGCAGCTTGCCCAGAGCTGTCCTGAGTGGGCCTGCTGAGACTTCCTCCCCCCCCCCCTGCTCTTGGCGGTTCACCCAGAGCTGCTCCAAGCAGGCCCGCTGCCTTCCCTCCTCCCCGCCATTCTCTGCCAGTCGCCCAGAGCAGCACTGGGCGAGCCAGCTGATGCCTCCTCCTCTCCCCTCCCCTCCCGTCCCTGCTCTCAGCAGCTCACTTGGAGATGCTCTGAGCATCACTTTCCCTACCCCATCTTAGCAACTCACCTGGAGCTCCTCTGAGTGGGCCCACTGCCTTCCCTCTCCCCCCCCCCCCCCTTATTCTCTGGGGCTCGCCCAGAGTTGCTTTGAGTGGGCCTCCCGAGACTTCCTTCCCCCCTCCCCACTCTCAGCAGCTCACCTGGAGCTGTTCTGAGCAGGCCCACACACTCATCCATTAGATGTGGAGCCTCTGTTAACAAAAAGCAAATTTGCATAGTTCTCAATAAAAATATGAGGGCAATACTGTTTCCCTACATCTTGAAGCTGATCAGAAACTGGATGGGGGGTGGGACTGACCCACACAATACTGCACCTGCCATTCCTCCTCAGCACACATGCAACTTCATGGGAGTGATTTCAGTTGGGAAAGGGCACACACTACAAGGATTAAATACCCGTTCATGGAAATACCTGAGCCTGTTCACATGTTACCGAGAATGCATGTCTGTGCATACATGAGTCAACGAGCATCCTCGTCAGGAATAAAACCGGAAATCAATACTTAGATGAATGTGTGGTCTCGGTCTCACATTCAATTGTACGGGTGTTGAATGTAATAAGAGATTACTCAACGCACCTATAAAGAAAAATCAGGTGTGCACTACACAGCAACTGTACACACATTCAGTGTTCACTTGCAAACCGGATGCTGCTTTCAGAGATTGAGGCTGCCTGTCCACACCGCCGCAAGCCCCGAACTAAGACAGCTCCCCCACCCTCGCACCCCGACGCCCCCTTCACAGTCACCATCTAGGGTTGCCAGGTCTGGGCTGGAAAATACTTTGGAGGTGGATCCGGGAGAGGGGCGGGGCCTCAGCATGGTGCAATGCCATAGAGTCCACCCTCCAAAGCAGCCATTCTCTCCAGGGGAGCTGATCTCTGTCAGCTGGAGATCAGTTGCAAAAGCGGGAGATCCCCAGGCCCCACCTGGAGACTGGCAACCCTATCACCAGCCCTACAGACGACCTCCCCGCTTAGAAGCCGCGCCCGCCGCACCGGCTCTTCCTTCAGCCCCGCCCCTCCGCTGCGGCTGCCGTCAGAGGAGAGACGCTCCTCCTCTTCCGTTCATCCGGAAGTGACGCGCAAGGGCCGTCCCTAAGGCTGGGGAGTAAACAAGGCTCTCGCTGTCTGCCTGTCTCGCTGCCTCCATCTTTGAAAAGGCTGCCGCGCAACTCACCCACCGACAGGGAGCGAGATGGGGGGCGTCCTGGGCCTTTGCTCCGTGGCCAGCTGGGTAATGGATTCGCGATGGAGGAGAGGAAAGAGGACACGGGCCTGGGGTGCGGGGGAGGGCGGCTGCAAACGGCAGCTGGTACATGGCCGCATGGATGGGGAGGGGGGGGGGGCGCAGGCGCATTGGGGGGCTGGGTGACTGCAGCCCCTCCAGGCAGGCATTGTCACGCCCTGTTCTATACTCTCAGGCCATCCCTTTCTGCCTACGGCCGGGCCCGGGGGAGGGGAGGCGACATTAAGTTTTGCTAATATAAACTTCTGCCCCTTCCTTGCTCTTGATTGTTTATTGAGCGCCCGCTCTGTCTGTTAACCACATCTTTAAAAAGAAAAAAACATCTAGGGCAATAATAAGACTTACGGTAAGTCTTTTTTGGCCACAATGAGAATTAATGGATGGATGAAGCTGCCGCTTTTCACTTCATTTCGCTTTGTCACTTTCGTTCTGTTCTATGGGAGGGTGGGTGGGTGTGGCGTCTCTCCGTCGTGCCATTGTCTAGTTCGGTTTGGACCCATGGGCATTTTCATTATCCCTTTAATCCTATCCCACCCACATCAATCGCAAGCGGGTGAGACTTCAATTTTCCTTAGATTTGCCAGGTATGGAATTGAGGTGCAAGATTCTTGTGACTGGTTACTATATAGCCCCTTATTTTTACAGCGTTCCAAGCGGTCTGGCAAAAACTGGTAATCTTTTCCTGCTGCAACACATTTAGAGACACCATGCGTTTAGGCGTGCAGCTGCAGGTTGATAGATGTACTGTCTTAAAGTGTAACCCAATGGGGCTTGCAAGGGATGATTAGCAGACTTAGCAGGGCAATCCTATGCAGAGTTATTCCACCCTGCCCACTGATTTCAGTTGACTTAGACTGTAGCGGTTATGCATAGGATTGGTCTGTTAGAGTAGTTTTGAACTCTTCCTGACATCTTGCATTTAAAGCAGCATTATCCAGGTACGTCATGGTAAAATGAATGCCAGGAAAATGTTGAGTTTAGGGAGGGGGGAAAAGCAGTTAAGGCGCATCTGAACAACAGTGGAAAATCAGCGATGTGAATTTGCTTCCTTTTTGCATCAGTGTGTATTAAAAGGTTCCTTTTTTTTACTACTCAGGCAAATTGCTACTGCAGAATAATCAATGTGTAATGAGAAGTGGACTGGGAAATTAATAAAACATTGCTTACCTTTGCTGACTTTAGTATTGGCACTGCTGAAACATGAAAGGCTGCTCGAGTTGGTATGGATAGTTTATCTTGGGCCTGAAGAACATCACCAATATTTCTACCCAAAATATGCATATTGTGCTTTATTGTGACTTCTGTTCTGCATCTAGAATAACCGACAGGGATGTTGAACAATGTACATATAAAATGTTACATAGATGTAGCTGATGTTGGCCCTTGTAGTGGCCAGAATATAATAAGTGACTAATAGCACATAAGGGAGACAGGTTTCAGCTACTTTCCTGCAGGGAAAGAATTTTTGTACATTGTCAGTCATTCAAAGATGTGAATACTCTGCGTTCTGAAGCTACGTTACCCATTCAGGCATCTCAGGAATCCATCACTTTGTTCCCATCTCATCTGCACGTGTAGGCCGTACAGTAAGTTTAAGACATTAATACTTACTGGCTCAGTTTAGACTACAGAACCAACAGGAGCTTGTTTGTGGTGGACACAAACCTAGTTGATTGTTGTGCTTGCATTCCCTTCCCCCCAAGCAGGGTGGCATGCCAAAAACGAAGATGAATGCTTTCAACTGATTTCAGTATATTGTAATGTTTGAATGCAGATGCACTGACAGACTGAAGTGTCCCCGTCCCCCCTATTTACTGGTATTCTCAACCGTGTGAATCACAGTTACTGGCAAAGAAACAAACCTCAGAGTGTTAAGGCATCCCAAGCATAATAAATTGACATTAGTTAGAAATAGGCATCTCCAGTTTCAGTGTGCCACAGTTCGCTAGGGTTGTGCCTGTCACAAACAAGGACTATTTTCTTTATGATGTCTGATGCACCTAATAACAGACTGACTTTCTAAAGGTCTTGTCTGTAAAAACAACTGAAGGAGCACAAAATTTTACATTGCTCTCTGTTTTAATACGATTGGGTTTCCAGTTGTATATCTTGCTTGTACCATGAGGAGCTCGGGCTTCCTGTAATCCTTCAGTACTGGCTCTGATCAGTAAAACCTTAACCGGCTTAGGCTCTACACAGCTTAGAGACCTCTTGTTCCTCATGCTGCATGTAGAATATAGTTAAAAGGGCTGCTATAATCAGCTAGCCAGCTATTGCTATATTTGAATGGCCAGAGAATACATATAGGCATGCTTTGAGGAGGGAACAGTAGTCCCCTGTCACTCTAGGTTAGTTTAATTGACTACTTCTCCTACATATTTTTGTCTCTCTTTCATCTTAAGTATCTTCTATTAGTATCTGGGATAATTTTAAGTGCAGATAAGCACAAAGTGTTTTAGTGGTAAAAGGTAAGTGCGTGCTCAGCCTTCTGGAATCTAGAATTGAGACTTGCTCTGATTGAAGTTGGGTTTAAATAACAGAAAATATTTTTATGACTGAGCTACAGGTTTTCAGTTTTATTTAATTGTCCTTCATGGCACGCTTTCTGGCTCGGGAGATATCAACGCAGCTTCTGAGTTTGAGAGAAATAATTTTGAAGACAGGTGTTAAATAGTGGGAAGTCTGTGTCAGATTGGAAGCCACACAGTGACTATGTTGCAACATGTTGTTGGTTGTCGGTATGTCTCCTCACGCACAACTTGCAGTGGGCAAATGACCAGTCACTTTTTATAAATAGTCTCTTGGCTGCCTTCATTGTAGTTGACACAGTCAGAGTCAGTTAAGATGCAATGTCGCCCTGACCTGGATAGCCCAGGCAGGCCCAGTCTCATCAGATCTTGGAAGCTAAGTAAGGTGGACCCTGGCAAGTACTTAGATGGGAGACCTCCAAGGAATACCAGGGCCGGGATGCCGAGGCAGGTAATAGCCACCTCTCCAAGCCCCACTAGGGGTCGCCAGAAATCAACCCTGACTTTCAGGTGCGCATGTGCACACACACAAATCACCCCCCCGGATTTTTTTTAAAGTTGCAATGTTTGGGAGGGGGGCATCTGCTGTGCTGTGCTATGCTGTGCAACATCATATCTACCTTCCAGAAGATGTTTTCCATGTTTCAGTGCAAGTATACCAAATCAGGACCTTATAAGTCCTTTGCAGAAGTGCATAAATTTTAATATGGCTCACATCCATTGAAATAAAGGCCAGGCAGACCAAAAACGGTATGTTTTGTGCTATTGCAAATAGTATGAGGGCATGATCCTCAAATGCTGAAAAAAACGACAGCACCATCTTAAGCAGTTATACCCTTCTAGGGATTAGAAGGGTAGAACTCTGCCGAAGTTGGCGTCGTAAGGGCGGTAGTTTAGCACAAACTTTAACCACGTACTGTCAACGTAGTCACAACCATTGCATCATTCTTGAACTCATTCTCAGAGTTCTGTCTTTAAATTTCTTCCCATCAGATACCATGTTTATGTGGCAGTGCCCCATGCCTGCTGTGCCGATGCTGCCCCAGTGGTAATAATTCCACCATAACAAGGGTGATCTATGCGCTCTTCCTGCTGCTCGGAGTGAGTGTGGCATGTGTGATGCTAATACCAGGAATGGAAGAACAGCTGAAGAAGGTCAGTTTACTCTTTTGAGAACTGTGGTAGGGCTGGTGACACAAGCACAGCTGTTGAGATTTCCTTGGACTCCTCTGGTTTTTCCCAGGAAACCGTTTGTTGCTGTATATTTCTTCTGTGTATTTTACGGTTGGGTGTTTTTCTTCTCCTGATCTGTTTTGCTGCAAGCCAGTGGAGTATGAAGTGGCTTTATTGCTGTTTTTAAGTTTGTGGTGTTGCTGTTTGACTCTTTCCAGGTTTTAAAAGATTTTGTTTTACAAGTTGCAACTTTGGTTTGATATTCATTTAGAAAGGTGACATTGAACTATAAATAAAAACATAAACAAAATGGAATCCATTTTACACACTTTTCACAAACCTATCATAATTGATAGCTGTGTTCTATCTATAAATGGATTTAGAAACATGTTTCACTGTATGATGGGTAGAAATACTTACAAAGATAAGTATTTGTAAGCATTTAACTGCATTGCTTGACACAAATACGGCCAATAAATTCCAGAAACTATGTAAGCTGCCTTTCCAGAGACCTGACTCACATGTTGCTGAAAATACTGTATTTGTTGTGGTGAGTCTGGCCCCTAAAATTTTGGCTCCTACATTAAAATAAAACTTAAGAAGAGGAGTTTATTTTATACCTTGCTCTTCACTACTCGAAGGAGTCTCGGAGTGGCTTACAATCACCTTCCCATCCTCTCCCCACAACAGACACCCTATGAGAGAGTTCTGAGAGAACTGTGACTGAGCCAAGGTCACCCAGCTGACTTCATTTGGGGAATGGGGCATCAAATCTGGTTGTCCAGAATAGGAGTCCATCGCTCTTAACCACTGCACCAAGCTGGCTCTCCTGATGTAGGGCCTGGTGTTGTGGTTAGAAGGACTAAAATCTGGAAGACCCAGGTTTGAATCCAGACTCTGCCTCGCAATGTCGGAATCACATACTACATTAACCTACTTCACAGGGTTGTTGTTAGAATAAAATGGAGAGAACTATTTCAGCTGTTTTGAGTTCCCACTGGGGAGAAAGGTGGGTATAGAAATAATAAGGTAAATAAATAAGGCCGACATTGTGCACAAAACTGGCTTGTTGCACACCTCACTCCTGGTGTTCCGAGACAGAAGCGAAAGAAGTTTTCATAAATTGTTTACAGTTACAGAAAGTATACATTACAGGGGTCCTTTCGTAGAAAAAGAGGTACAGGAGCTCATTAGCATAACTCATTAGCATAACTCATTAGCATATGCCACGCTCCCTGACATCACCAGAAGTGTGTCAGAAAGGGAATGTCAGTTTCAGCCCCATTATACCCAATGGGCCATTGAAATCAATGGCAAAAACTCATAGGGTATATGAGGGGCTGGAGGAAAGGGGGTTTGAGGGAGAGGCTCCAAACTTGCAGGATACCTGCTGGGGCCTCTCCTCAAAATACCCACCAAGTTTCAAGAAGATTGGACCAGGGGGTCTAATTCTATGGGCCCCCAAACAGATTGTCCCATCCCCTCCATTGTTCTCTATGGTGGGAAAAAATGTTAACTTTTTTCCTCCCATAGAGAGCAATGGAGGGAACGGGGGCAACCTGAATCTGATTCAGCCCGTGGCTGCCCTACTGGCCAGTTGTGAGCTGGCGGAGCTTTGCTCCGCCTCGCTCCGGCCCCAACGGACCCCTGATACATTATATTGTTGGCATTCAGATGTCATGTGAAATCAGCACTGAGACTTAGTGTGCACGAACTCAGCTTTTCTTGGGTTCTCACACATGCCTCTCCTCTTCCTTTCTTGTACAGAGAGCAGTAAAGGGGTTTTGGTTAAAAATACACTGTAATACATGAGTGGAGGCACCTAGGTGTTAGAATTGGCTTTCCCTCCATAAACTGGTATTCTGGAGAACTATTTAATCCAGTCGTAGTTTCCTTTCTACAGACGAAGATTCTAACTTTGATTAACACAGTAAGCAGCTTTTGTATGTCATGGTCAGGTTAAGTTTGTTTTACATTGGGGGGGGGAAGGAGGCAGGAACAAAGACTGCACATGGGTGAGAATGCAGGCTTAAGCCAACATTGTGCATAACGTGGCACATGACTTTGGGTCTGGCCTGCGTTTTCAAAGGAGCTGTCCAGGGATGTTTTTCTTAATTAAGAAGCAGTTGCTGAAATAAGAGCAGTGAGAAACTGAAAAGTTCTGACTATTTGTGAACACACGTTGAAATATTTTTTTGCCTTTCGGTGCAGATTCCAGGCTTCTGTGACGGCCATGTGAATTGTGATGTTCTAGTCGGGTACAAAGCAGTGTATCGAGTGTGCTTTGGTATGGCGATGTTTTTTCTCCTGTTCTCCTTATTGATGATCAAAGTGAAGAGCAGCAGTGATCCAAGGGCAGCGGTGCATAATGGGTAAGCGCAAATAACCGATTGTATAGTATGTTTCTATATAAACGAGTATGCTGCAAATGTTAATGTGTGAAAAAAAAAATCCTTGGCAGCCACAGGGGGTCCCAGAACAAACGGGACTATTCTAGTAGACTTTGGATGCTTGGAGAATTTACATAAATTTGAGCAATAAAGAACAGAATGTGAGCTCTGAACATATAAAGGTCTTTCAGACTACCTCAACAAGACTGGAAGTCTCAATTTACTCTTGAGTTTATCCCACCCTTCCTGGACATCACTGGCATTTAAGCAAAAACTCTGTAGTAGAGGCCATTTTTACCACAGAGAATTTACCCAAATACCAGTGTGTCATCCCGACATCGCAGTGTGATGACGTCACTTCCGGCACACACTGGAACTGATGTCACCAGTGTCACCTGTGATGTTATTGGGCCCCCCTCCCGCTCCTGATAAGTTCTCCCCCATCCCTAACAACCCTAACTGAAATATAGCCTGCAAGGCAGGCTCTGTCAACACTTGCTGTTATCTTCTGTGAATATTTGTGTTTTCAAAGGGTTGGTTCTATTGGACTTTCTGAATACTATATAAAATACAATATTCAAGTGCTGTTGCTTCAAGAAATGCAAACGAGCATATGTATTATTAATTGTGAAACGTTAGGCATAAGTGCATTTTAAAATACTTGTACGGCCCTGACTTTGATGGTTCTGTGTTGAATTTTTTCAGATTCTGGTTCTTTAAATTTGCCACAGCCGTTGCCATTACAGTTGGTGCATTTTTCATTCCAGAGGGACCCTTTACAACCGGTACGATGGCATTAAGTCATTTTCAATGTGAAGTAACTATTTTATATTTCAAACAGGAACCGTTTCATCTCCATCTGTAATGGAAGTGCTTTTTAGTCGTTTTAATATAATTATTTTGGAGGAAGTGAGTAGGTCTCTTAAGTAAATGCCTTAATTCTCCTTCCCAGCTGTAATCAAGTGCTAAGTATGAACAATTACATTAATCTCCCTTCTGCCTTTTGTTTTCCTCACTGGATGTTTAGATTTTATAGTCTTCGGGAAAGCCCCAGGATTTTGTTGTTGTTAAGCTCTTTAAGGGGACACTTTGATGGCACTGTATCTAGCAGTCAGTAATACAAATTTGGATTGGGAAACCATTTTGTTTATGGCAAAGTTAACATGTCTCTCCCCCCCACCCCCACCCCGGCCCAATTCCCCAGTATGGTTTTATGTAGGCATGGCTGGCGCTTTCTGCTTCATTCTTATCCAGTTGGTTTTACTAATTGATTTTGCCCACTCCTGGAATGAATCCTGGGTTGAAAAAATGGAGGAAGGAAACTCAAGATGCTGGTATGCAGGTAGGCAACTGTATTTCACCTAGTGTGTTGATCATATTTTGGTTAAACGACCCATGAGTGCAGAGCAGTGTGCTCTTTGAAGCCAAGTTGCTTAGGAAGTAGCAGTTTCTAATAGGATACCGGCATTATCAGAGGACAGTTGATCAGTTGTTTGGGAGTGCTAGTGGAGGAAAGACTCCAATTATACTTGGGCAAAGAATATCCCTTCTACCCCCCCCCCCCCCCCGCAGTTCCTGCACCCCTTGTGTCCTGAGAGATACATACTGTGTAACTCTTAGTATTAATCTGTGGGAGATACATTCTACCCATGACCAGTAACTCTGGAGTCACATTCTTGCATACAGCTACACCAGTTTGGTGTAGTGGTTAAGTGCGCAGACTGTAATCTGGGAGAACTGGGTTTAATTCCCCACTCCTCCGCTTGCACCTGCTGGATGACCTTGGGCAAGCCATAGTTCTGGCACAGCTGTTCTTGAAAAAGAGCAGTTTCTGTCAGAGCTCTCTCAGCCCCACGTACCTCACAGGGTGTCTGTTGTGGGGCGGGGAAGGGAGAGGAGTTTGTAAGCCGCTCTGAGACTCCCTTGTGTAGTGAAGGGTGGGGTATAAATCCAATCTCTTCTTCTTCTTCTACTCAATTCTGGTTTTCCCACACCATGGGATGGATCTAATGATTTATCAGTGGAAAGCAGTATTAACCATGAATCTTCCCCAGGAGCCATTTCCAAACCTGGGGAAGTTTATTCCCAGGCTTTTGGGATCCATGTGGAATAAGAATTATGTGGGCCAAGAGGCTTCAGTGGGGTGGGGAAAGGGGACGGAATTATACTTTTCACTTTCGTTGATCAGTGTAGCTTTACTGATGGAAGAGAAGACAGGGAGCAGTTTCGCCCTCCCCCTAATACAGAGTTCTGACTTGCATTGTTATTACTCCAGGTGGGTCTGGAAGCCGTAGAGTCAGAAATGGTTGCCGGAGAGAGGGAAAGATACACAGTTATTGCATGGTCCTTGTGCGAATTGAACCTCACAAGTGCAGCGTGCCCTATAGTAATTTGCTGGTGGAATTAACTAAAGATCACTGGATTGAGGCAGTAGTTTGAAATTATATTGCTTTGATTAGGCGATGCTGCTGTCATCAGCCAATACACTCTTGGCTCAGAGATGATCTTGGTTGTTGGAATTCATGGACTGGCCGCTTCTTGATCTAGCTGTTCTGTGCTCTAGGACTTCTCTCCAAGCAGCACACCTTGTAAGACCTGTTTCAAATGCACCCACTGACTGAACCCAGCTTTGTTTGCTTATCCACAGCTTTGCTGTCTGCCACAGCCCTGAACTACCTTCTGTCCTTGGTTGCGATTGCCCTGTTCTATGTTTATTATACTCGCCCAGATGGCTGTTCTGAAAATAAGGCATTCATCAGTGTCAATATGTTGCTGTGCATAGGCGCATCGGTCATGTCAATTTTGCCTAAAATCCAGGTATGACATTTTGTTTCAGTAGTTGTTGGAGAATTGCCTTATATTTAAACTATTTTGTGAAATTTGTTGTTTGTTTTTCGGTGTCCTCTCTGCACATAGGAGTCGCAACCAAGATCTGGGCTGTTGCAGTCATCTGTGATCACCGTGTACACAATGTATCTAACCTGGGCAGCAATGACCAATGAGCCAGGTAAGATTTGACCTTGTAATATTTATTTACCTCATTTATACCTTGAACGTGTCCACAATGAACAACCGAAGTGGCTTACGACATTCTCCCCTCCTCTATTTTACAGAGTCCTGTAATTATGTATATATATATTGCGCAAGGTGTGCAGGAACTGTTTTGGCTTATTGTGCTCTGTTCTGCTTTGGGGGTGATGTTTTTCGTGTTCATGATTAAGATCACTACAGCCGAGACATACTCATACCCTGTAGTTGACATAGGTCAAGTTAGAGGGAGGTGGCATTTAATTCATCCCTTACCATATTGTATATCACATCAGGTCATATAAACGGACTGGAAATATATAATGGGAGTGTCTATGGGTTACTTGTATGTAAAGTACCGTCAAGTCACAGCTGACTTATGGAGTCCGCATGGGGTTTTTAAGGCAAGTGATTAAGCAGAGGTGGTTTGCCATTGCCGTCCTCTGCAGAGTCTTCTTCGGTGGTCTCCCACCCGAGCACTAGCCTTGCTTAGCTTCTGAGATCTGGCAAAATTGGGCTATACTGTACCTTTCCACCTCTCCAGGGGTTACTTAGTGTGTTTTCAATTGTAATTTGTGGGCAGCCTTGAGCCACAAAGAGAGGTGGGATAGGAGTGTTTTTAAGTGAGTGAAACATTGTGGCAGGTAGTTCTTTATGATTTAACTATAGCTTTGCTCAAATAAAAGGTGAAAATAAGATTTCATTTCAGAGTGTTTGGTTTTTAGAAAGCTGTTGTACTTAAATGATAAAAAAAACCCCAAAGGGGATCACAGGTATCCATAAGAAAATACAACAAACAAACCACTGTGACATAAATATTTATATAATTTTTATCAATGTTTATATTTATATTATTTTTTTATCAATATTATTATTATGATCACCCAGATATCAGCTCATTTCATCCACATCTTCCTCAGGAGTAGTCCTACTGTGTGGAAAGGTATCAGCCTCTTGATGCAGTTCAGTGTTTGTTAAAAGCAAACCAATGCTTAAACTTCTTCTTTACTTTCTGCATTTAAACCTGGAAGAAATCCATGAGCTTATATCTGGGTGCTCATTGAGTATGGACTTTCCTTGTAGTAAACTTTTATTGAGAGTATATTCTTGTAATCTTGTAAGTTTGATAAAAAAATAATATTGATAAAAATAACATAAATATAAACATTGATAAAATTATATAAATATTTATGTCACAGTGGTTTGTTTGTTTGTTGTATGTACTTAAATGATAAGTCAGGGGCTGTCTTCCAGAGTTCCTAAGGATCAACAGTGATGTAAATGATTCTGAGGGAACAAAAGGCTTTTCTGGAAGTTGTGTCCATTCCAGTAGTAGTCAGCTTGCATAAGTATTTATTTATTTGCTTTGTGTATACCCCCCTTTCTCACCAGTGGGGACCCAAAGTGATTTACATAGCTCTCCTCTCCTTTGTTTTATCCTCACAACAACCCCATGAGGTATGTTAGGCTGAGAGAGTGACTGGCCCATGGTAACCCAGTGAGTTTCCATGCCTGACACTGGCCTATCCTGACTAAGATCCTGACACCCAGCAATAAGATCTGCACACATCTTGCAATCACAGAATTTTGATCTAAGGAATGAGTGGTTGTGAACATGGATGCAGTCAGTTCCACCCAATACCCATAACCTGATAAAACACCCAACTAGAGGCCTGCAGGATTTGACTTGCCATGTAAAGTATGGAAGATGGCCTTCACCACAGACCAGGGTTGTCCTCGGGGCTCAACCCCTTTTCAGCGGGCAGGGATTATTATTCTTTTCCCTAAGAAGCAATAACCCTTTTTCTGTTTGGCTTGAATGGGAGTTAACAACCTAACAACCCAGCCATCCTTGCCAGATCTCTCTCCCAGTACTGATATCTGTGTAAAGCAGTTTTTAGCTTTCTGGACTTAGAATCACAATTCTCCCTCAGAGTAGTTCTTATTCAATTAGGGCAAAGGAGTCTCTTCTCTCAGAAGAAGAACCTGTCTGACCAGTCCTGTTAGAACCACTAACTCCAGCTGTCTTTCTCTATTAGAAGCTGACTCACTGGAAAAGCCCTCTTCCTCCCAGCACGCAGCTGGTCATATACTTTCTCTCAGTTGATGCTTGCCAATCTGAGAGTGTGTAGAGCAGCCAATCAAACAAGCTCTCCACTTCAGGGAAGATTAGCTCCTTACCTCTCAGGCTGTCTGAACTAGCAGCATTTTAAAACCTGCTTTTCATGTTCAATCTGTCACAGGTGCATTGCCTTTTTGATTGAAATGTTATTCTGCACTTTTCAAATCTATTATATCTGTTTAGACCTTTCAACACACTGTGGTTTATCCCGAGGAGATTACCTTGGAACCACCCACATACTGTTATTGTTGGCACTCAAACTAACACGAATTCTCTGCCCCAGTGATGTTCTGTTGTATGATTTCCCCCCCCCCCACCGCCCCCCTTTTTGGTCATGCAAAAGCTGTTTGCCTTAGCATCATTGCAAGGTTCTCTCCTATATGTGTATGCCATTTTGAATCTAGTGAAATTGCAAACTCCTTGTTTCTGTCTTTCCCCACTCCTTTCAGGAAGTGTATCCTTGCAGTGTCCGGTACTTCAATGCAGACAGCACATGCCACTTGGAAACAAACTTAACCCTCTTAAGTTTAGAGATGTAGCTAATGTTAATAAAGCACAACACAAAATCACCCCATGAGAGGTGGTCTTTGATTGGAAGGACCTTGCATATGTGTCGGTTTGCAGTTAGTCTGCGACTGAATGAATAGCTCAAGAATTACACCTTTAGACTATCTGAAGAACAGCACATGCACACAAAAGCTTGTACCCAGAATTAAACTTTTTTGGTTTTAAAGGTGTCATTGGACTCAAACTTTGTTCTGCCTTTAGGCTATGTAAAAGTTAGCACCTACTGTTGCTATGTAAGGGAATGTGAATATTGTTTACATTAAATGACCTTAATTATCGGTTTACATTGATTGCAAAAGCAAATTCATGCTCAGTGAGATAAAAAGTATCAAGTAGAATAATCTTGACGTTCACTTTCCTGTTTTTTCTAACACAGACAGACAATGCAATCCAAGCTTGCTGAGCATAATTGGCTATAATTCCTCAAGCACCGCAAGCCAGGGCCAATTTGTCCATTGGTGGGATGCCCAAGGAATTGTGGGGCTCATTCTGTTCTTGCTGTGTGTGCTGTACTCAAGGTGAGGAGAACATCTGGAAAACAGTTCTTACAACTTCATTTGTCAGAAATGATTAAAATGGGCTTTCAACAACAGTGTCTTCTTCTCTGACTGCAGCATCCGGACATCCAATAACAGCCAAGTAAATAAACTGACACTGACTAGCGATGAATCAACACTGATAGAAGATGGATTACCCAGGAGCGATGGCTCCCTTGATGATGGAGATGATTTCCACCGTGCTGTCGATAATGAGAGAGATGGAGTTACTTACAGTTACTCATTCTTTCACTTCATGCTTTTTCTTGCTTCGCTTTACATCATGATGACTCTAACCAACTGGTATAGGTATGTAAATGTTATGGGAAATTATGGCACAAAAAAAATCAAATATTGACAGATTCTCAATGATGTTGGTGTCAGTAGTGGTAGTCACTTGCAAATTTAGGAGTAGGCTGAATGGTGGACTCCTGGTCTTGTCTTCCGCCACTTGGCATAGTCTAGATTTCTCTTCTTACTTTAGTTCTTAAAATAAAAAGTAACATTATTGACAGAAAAGAAGTTACTTTATCAGAAACATTTATATCCACCCCTCTCTTTCAGCCCTGATCCTGCTTCTGAGGCAATGACCAGTAAGTGGCCATCTGTCTGGGTGAAGATGTCTTCCAGCTGGATTGGCATTGTCCTCTACGTGTGGACTCTGGTGGCTCCACTAGTTCTAACAAACCGTGACTTTGACTAAGCCAAGCATCTCATCTGAAGGAAGTTGTTTTGGTTGCTTACTTGAAGCTAACAGTATTCCTTACGAAGATGTAATTGTAAATATGTGTGTGTTGTGTACTATCAGCGCATTTTACCCTGTCTTATTCTGCATGGTTACTTTTAAATCATGTTAGCCTGCCATTTCAGTGACTGTTTCCCTAGCCGAGCTCACGGATGATCACTACTAGGTTCATGGCCATGCTGGATGTGATGATGGCTGTTCCGGGCGTTTCTTCTTTTGTGTAGAAAAAGATGGGGGACTGTTGGGTTGGATCCTCAGCAGTAGGGCAGAGTTCTGCTTCCTTGTGTGTTCCCCTCTTGTGGGGAGCAAATGGAAGTCTATAGCATGAGGGGGGAATTGCCAAAAATCTCCCTCCCCTCCTTTGCAGTCAAAAAAGCCATTCTATTGGAAGAGCTGCTATGGTAATATAACAGTGCCCAGGATCTCAGGCACTGTTTCAAAAGCAAGTACAGAAGCCTCCCTTGCCTGCAGCTGATATCCTTGCAAACACTTTAATAGGTACTTCTCTTCCAGTTGGGCTTCAGTACTCAAAAGTGACTGGCAGAAAGGGTTGCAAGGATACAAACCAAGGGAGTGGGGAGGGGAGATGCACACCCCTTTTGCTTTGAAAATGGGATCCCCTATCCTACCATTTTAGGGTTCTGAGTTTAATACATGAAATGGCCATTGTCACATCTTGTTTGGATCTGACTACGAGAAATACTGTCAGCAGAAATTGCATGAAACTCTTAGCCCTGTGAAAAGACACTTCAGTTTTGCCAAAGGTTGGTGGCAGGGAAGGCATGACAATTTAACGATTCAAAAATGTCCTTTGAACTGGCGCCTGCAGGACTCTGCTTCCATGTACAGTACAATCCTCCCCTTCTCTTGGTAATTGTAGGAGGACTGGGATCTACATATTGCAAGGAAGATTCTTTCCTTGTAATGTTCTGATGGAACCATTTTAAGGAAAGCACTCTGTAGGGCATTGCAGAGTTTATCTCAGGTTGCAATGAAAGGCAGTATTCTGGAGCACTTTTGTTTTGTTTTTTTTACAAAGACTTTACACTTCACAAAATGTCAACTTATGCTTTGAAAAATTAACCCTATAGAAATTTGGCTCAACTCTGCTCCTCTTGTGCTGACTGAAGGATGATTAAAAGTAATTGTGTGTCAATAAGCCAAGCTTGAAAGCCAGATGTTTGCTGCTATAATTAAATGGGGAACCACAAAGTGTGTTGGAAAATTACAAGAAAGCTGGGGCTGCCTTTGACAATCCTCTTGGCCGCCTTTGATTTACAGGGTAATTTCAATGCAGTTCACATATTGGTGTCTGATACTGCCTTTGCTTTGCTGCCACAATCTTGCGTCTGCGGTGTGCGCACTGGAAAGGTAAAGACATTAAGGCCATGAGAGAGTTGATGGCCGCTAGGCTTTGAGGCGACTGGTGACTTTAGAGAGCCTGGGTTTAGGTCTGATGCTCGGAGGTGAGCAGATGAATCATCTTATTTGACAGTCGATCTGTGAAAGCTGGAAGCCTGAGCTTCCTCAGTGAACTGGATGCAGAGTGGCACGAGAAAAAGAATGTCCAATCTAATCATGAGTCTTTGCTGAAAGAAAAGCAGCAGCAGTGGCCTGTTTTGATCGGGGAGGGCAAAAACAATGACTCAGCTGCCATTTTCATAAAATGTTGGGTTTGAAAAGCTGTCTGAAAAAGTTTTTAACAAAAGGGGATTTTTTACTGGAGTTTGCGGTCACAAAGCTGAGTTGCATAGGGCCTTGTATTCTATTGATGGTAGTGCTGACTTCAGTACAGGACTGGTATTAGAGGAATGGAGAGAGTTGCGTTTTAAGGTTACACTTCAGATTTTAACGACAGACACTCACATGAGGTTTCTGGATGCGAGAAATAAATGCCATGTTACGATTTTAAGAAACTGGTGTGTGTTGCAGTGTAATATTAACCTATTTAAATGCATGCTATACGCTTGTTCATTTTTGCGTCATTTTGATAGAATGCTTTTTAAAAACTTTTTATCAGTGTTTGAACGATTTAGCAGAAGTGATAACTGCAAGAATGGAGGCCTCAAAAAAGTTAGTGCCCCTCAGTACTGTTAATTATAGTGGGTATCCTATTGCTTGCAATAGAACACAGAGTCTTGGTGTCAGGATCTGATTTTTAGTTTTTTTGCAAATGCATTATATAGATGCCTTTCTGTTATTCTTTCTAAACTGAGCTCCTTTAGGGGTGTTGTGTAGCTTAATTTGCAGTTATGCTCCTCCTTTCAGGAATACTTTACCAGATAAGCTAATGTGATCTGTATTACTTGCATTTAAAGGAACTGCATTCTGTTGCTCTTTTCCACAAGGATGCTACTGGTTCTTCTGCTGCTTGCCTGTTATTGCTGGGCACATGGCTTTATATTTGGGAGATCTCGTGTCTGCTAGATCAGTAACTGTTATACATTTTAGTGTACTTCGAAAACTTAAATGTCATGCTTTAACTGGAAATACAGTGACAACATATTCCAATTGAAGGTTGTTCAGTTGGGAGTGAACTGTATTTCAGTTTCAGCAGCATTCCTTATACAGCCGTGCACTTGTTGCTTATTAAATTTAATTAAGTTTATTCAAAACAGTTGATTTAAACTGACACGCAGATTAAGTTCAATGTGAAAAATGCAATTTGAAGGTAGATTTAATATTAAATGTGTAGTCACTGTGAACGTATGCTGTACCAATCAATAAATGTTCAGATAAGTAATTTGTCATCTGTTGCAGAATAAATCTAAAAAGTGCTGAAAGCTCAGTGAGCATCGCTTTACTCACCATGGGTAGTAGCTACCATTAGACCTACCCTCAATGAAAACTACCTGTGGGTATCACAATATCTTCTGGTGGGAACTCAACATTTTAATGATTTCTTGTATAAAGATCTACTACTCATCAGTTTCACTGGATACCATTGAGAGCCAGTTTGGTGTAGTGGTTAAGTGCGCAGACTCTAAACGGGGAGATCCAGGTTTAATTCCCCATTCCTCCACTTGCACCTGCTGGATGACCTTGGACAAGCCATAGCTCTGTGCCAGCTGTTCTCTCAAGGACAGTTGTCTCAGAGCTCTCAGCCCCACCCACCTCACAGTGTGTCTGTTGTGGGGAGGGCAAAGGAGTTTGTAAACCGCGCTGAGACTACAAGTGAAAGGTGGGGTATGAATCCAATCTCTTTTTCTTCTATAAGAGAAAATTCTCATTCCAATTTCTCTACCCTGTGCATTTTATAAACCTTTATGAAGCTGCCCTACCAGGTGTTTTCTAAACTGGAAGAAGCTCCTAACCTGTTCACCCTTTTTTATTCCTTCTCTCAGGTTCCTGTCATTTAACCAATTTGTAATCTGTAAGAGGACCCATCTTATTTTATTGCCAAGTTTATGCAAAATGTTTGTGAGGCAAGCAGTTTCTTTTGTAGAAGCCATACTGATTTTCTGTGAGTGGGTTTTGTTCTATGTGCCTAATCTGTCTTTTGCTAATTTCTCTGGGACATTTAGGCTAAATGGCCTGTAATTTCCTGGCTCCCCTCTGGACCCTTCTCCAGAAATCAGTGTCATATTTGCTACACTCCACCCCTTTGGTACGGTAGGTACTTTTAGTGATAAGCTACACATTAGTAGCTGAAGACCTCACATTTCATTTAAGAACTCTCCAGAGCATGCCATCATAACCTGGAGACCTCTCGTCACCTCAATTTGACACATTTTTTCAGCCTCCCTTTCTGAAAGTTTGCTGTGGCCTGGGTACATGTTCCACAGATGCAAAGAATTTATTTGGCTTCTCTGCTATTTTCCTTTAGCAATCCCTTTATCATCCAAAGTCCCAGCTGGGTTCCTTGCTAGATATATTTGAAGAAATGTTTATTCTTTGTCTCAGTGCTTTTAGCAATCCATTCAAACTCACTTTTCCCATACCCTGTGCTCCCTTCAGTTTGCATAAGCAATCTTTTTTGCTTTTCGTGGTTTCCTTGACTTGTTAACCATGCAGGCATTCCTTTTAGACCTAGCAGTGCCTTTCCTAACCTGGGAAATAAGTTATATCCTGGGCTTTACTTAGTGTGGTCTTAAATAGCTTCCAAGCACCCTCTATAATTTGACTCGTGTTTCCATTTCAGCTTCCTTTGAACTATCCCCCTTCATTTAAAATCAAACGCTATAGTTTTGGACTTTAGGGGTAACTGAGTAGCATTGTGGCCACTGTTCCCAACTGGTGCAAAAACAGTCTCTCACCAGATCTTAAGCCCCATCCAGAACTAAGTCCAAGATCACTACCCCATCACTGGCGCTTAGTTCTTAGGACAGAGCCATTTATCATGTCTTGGAATCTCACACACTTATCCAGTTAATGTAACGGTAGTTGAGTTCACCCGGTACCACAACATTCTCTGCTTTAATCGTTTCTCTTATTTTTTTTTCATCTCAAAATTGTGCATGAGACAGCACACCCTCTGTTTTAAAGTAATCCTTAGGGCCCAGTATTTCCACCCATATCACTTCTGTTATGAAGTGAACTTATTTGACATTATGATCTGTTTGGTATACAATGCAACAAATCTCCCAACATCTCCCTTCCTACAGAGCTCATGCCCAGAGATTATCATCTCACTGATATTCCACCATGTTTCTGAGACAGCCATCATGGTCATTTAGTGCCAAGCACTCCTATTCCCCCATCTTAACTTCAAGGCATTTTGGACACCGACATCTTTTTTCACTTCCCTTGGATCTTTTGTCTCCCTACAAGACCTTCTTTTTCCATTCTATTCTACTCCCAAATTCTATTGTGGTCCTTCCAATATTATACCATCATCTCTCCCCGCCCCCCCCCCCCCCGGGTCCCTTTAACCAACCTTCACACTTTTTGCGGGCTAGCTCCAAAACCGATACACAGCCGTCTATTCTCTTTGAGTATGAAAAGACTGCTGGGTGAAGGGGGAACAACAGAAAGATCCAACTGCAGAATGAATGCTGATCACTAGCTCCAAACCTTAATGGCTGCAAAACTGAAGAGGTGTCCATGGCACACCATACTGGGCTCTGGTCCCCTAACAGTTTTATTTAAACAAAGCTGTAAAAATAGAAAAACAAAGTACAGAAGAATAAAACTTGGAGTGCTATCTCATTCCCTCCCCCACAGTACACTAATGAATTACTTGAGTCATACATTAGGACCAAAAGCAAACAGAAACTGTAAAAAGGTTAATTGAGCATATTTGACTACCCAGTATATTCTGAATCTGCTTAGTTCCAAGTGGACAGCACTAGAAGTGTACTAATGTGAACAAACTGTAGGTTTGTATAAATGCTTGAACCGCTTTGATTGAACCTGTGGGAAAGTGACAGAATTAGCTGTTTTAGGTTCCACATTATCTGCTCTCACAAAATGCCATTTACAAAAGATCTAAATAAATACTTTTGTCTTTTCACTTGTTAGTTGCTCAATAGTGGCATATCAGTGTCCATTGGCACCGGAGCAAGTTCACACAAATAAAACAGTGTAGCTTCACTGGCTTCTGCTTCTGTCAGCGGTTCCAGACGGACAAGTTTGCTTTGGGTTGGCTGAGGATCGAGATTGCTTTCCAGGAGTTCATCTACTTCCAACGCTTTGTCTACAGAAGATTCCACTTCAGATGTGGGATTTGTACTCTCTACTGTTGAACTGGGATTTCCATCAAGAAATGCAAGAAGGGGGAAAGCAGTATACTGAATGAGTTGTTTATCTACAAAAAGAATAGAAAAAGTCAAAATAATTATTTGTCAACTACAAAGAGCTCCTATGAATTAAAAAAATATATGAAAATATTGTAATTTTTACAGCCAGTCACCCCTGCTACAATTCCTTGTCCAGACAGGATGCGTTGCAAGCATGCTAGCGAGCTGCCTGGCCCTGGTGAGTCTCCTCTCAGGGACAGGAAAGAGGGGACGCAAAATAAGCCCCGAAAAGGGTCCCGCACCCAAACATCTTTCACTGATAGAAATCTAAATTTGTAACCTGGCAATCACCAAAAGGGCCACTGAGATTTCAGAGGACATCCGTCTTTTAAAGATACAGGGCGCTACTGCTCTTAATTGGGGTGTAATCCACCACTATGTATGTATTTGCATATCTATATATCTAATAGTGAAGTGCTCACCCCCGTGCGGATACCTAAGTCCACGTGGGGGGGCACTTGGGGGGGGGAGGGGTTTTTTTTCTACAGAAAAATCCTAAATGTTAAAAACCTTTGGGGGGATATTTAAATCCCCTCAAAAGTAAAAGCATTCTCTGCGCAGGCGCAGAGAACGCTTTGGCTGGGGGAAGGGCTCGGTGGGCCTCGCCGCCGCTGTTTTTGGGGAGGGAGGGGGGAGGAGGTTCAGCACACAGCCGCCACCACCGATTTCCAGGGAGGGAGGGGGAAGGGAGGAAGGAGAGGAGGCTCGGCATGCAGCCGCTGCTGCTGCCAATTTTTGGGAAGGGAGGGGGAGGGAGAAGGCTCGGCGCGTGGCTGCCACCGATTTTTGGGGAGGGAGGAGAGGAGGCTTGGCGCGCAGCTGCCGCCGCCAATTTTTGGAAAGGGAGGGGGGGAGGCTCGGCACACAGCCGCCACTGTTTTCAGGGAGGGAGGAGGGAGGGAGGAGAGGCTCACCTGCCCCCCGCAAGTATCCTACTGCTGGGAGCCCATGGGGGGGGGGGGGGGCGAGCGGCAGGCCCAGCAAGATGAAGGAAATGCCCCCTCTCCGCAAGTTTCTTGCGGGCCTCCCCTTGTATATTTAGATTTTTCAGGTTTTTAGAAAAATTTATCTGGTCTATTCATGACTCCAATCTTTGTATTTCAGTATCCACAAATGGAACCCTGTTAAGTATTAGATATGTGCATTATATCTGTGCTTCAATTAGTGTATACCAACCTGATTTAGGATTAGAATTAGAATCAGGCACATCTTTGTCAGCTGGGTGAGTGCCATTTGTCTTCATAGTTTCAATTCCCTTGGTCTCCAACTAGGGTATCAATACAGAAATCAGACTTCAGTAAGTCAGTAAAAATGGACAACCAGCAAAAATTCAAATTTGCAATAACTTTTAAGAGGTAACATACAAGGTATGTCTAAATGAATGAAACACCAACACTCAGAAGCTTATTTAGGAGTTAAAGCACAGAAATACCCTTGTTTCCCACCCCTACTAAGTGTTTATTTCTTAGTCAAGAGATAAACCCAAATAAGAAGCGTATTAAAAATAAAGCAATTTCAAAATCAGCTCTCAATGTGTGCAGTGTTTTTCTGCTGCTAATATATCACACTTTGAAAAGCATTACTGATATGTAAAACTGTACTATGCCCCTACCAGAATGAACTAGTCTCCAGTACAGAACATGAAAATGGTTTAAGCAATGCTCCTTCTAAGCTGTGGAGTCTTGAGGGCAAAAATTCGACTTTGTGAGCTACTGGCATTAAAGCTGTGAGCGAGCAATTTGGCTCCTGCATAAATTAGTTTGCTCTGCCAGCCATCCTTCCTGAGCTAAGACAAAAATGTGTGAGCCGGAGGCTAAAAAACTGAGCTCACACTAACTCAGCTTAGGGGGAACCCTGCAGATGGGTATTTTTTCTCCCCAAAACAAATTTCTAGCACTGGAAAGCAGCATCAAACAGCTTGTCTGTAATATATTTCCTTGCTAAAACATACAAAAATACACTAACATGCCATTTTAACAGAGATAATTGAACACTGGCTCATTGCTGTGCTTTTCCAACTTACTTTTGTACTATTGATATGACCTGTAGGATTCATCTGCACGGAACTTGAAAAAAGCTGAAGACAAAACACAAATTTCTGTATTATAGTTCTAAACTTCGTTTAATTACAACTTGCTCTTTTATTCCTCAAAACACAAGACTGCAGACAACTGCAAATCAAGTACTAACCACCATTTTGCCAAAAAAATATTCTGAACTCTGAAATTCACAGTTGTTAATTATACAGATAATCCTTGCAGGATATACGTTTAAAAATGCTAACATCTATACTTTCCATGACACAAGGCCTTTCAAAAAGAAAAATCAGAAGCCAAAAGAAAATAGTGTAAATATTTACATCTACTAGAAGATCTGGGTCTATGCTGAACTGCCGTCCTGAGAGCATGGCCTGGAAATCCTCTAAACTGCAATCAATGCTCTCAAGGTAGTCGAGAAGCTCAACCCTGAGACAGTACAAGAAAACACCGTAAGATTCTAGCAGTAAGGAAGAATTGCACCAATGAATCAAGAGAAGGTGCAGAACATCAAGTCATCTTCGGATTCTCAAATGTTACGATCAGATCAGGAACACAACTGGGTACCTCTTTTCCATTTAAAGCTGGTTTTCCTAGCCGCCTAGATTGTGATCTAAAATTTCACACCTAAAATTGTGATCCCCACTCCCCGTTGGAATGAAAAATATTTAGGGCTACCTGCTCAGAAGGCAGCCATTAAGTGTCTGAGATACAGTTCTCATAGTGGAATATCAGACAGCCAGAAGATCCATGCTGATCATTAGAAGTGGGACACGCTAATCATGCTTTCCACAACCCACACTGTGGAAATTTTATCATTTTTAAAAAATTACACCAAATAGTGCAATTACTTTGAAATTACCTCTTACCACTGAATTCCAAACTGGAAATAACCCAAGAACAGATTTAAAGCCAGCCCTCAGATCACTCATTTCAGAAGATAATGTTAAAGTACGGAGCAGTTCACCTTGAAATTCTTAACCAAGAAGTCTCATGAACTTTAGAAATGTCAAGAAAATCACTCACTTCCCAAGAAGATTGATATTCTGTGAAATCACACCATTCTCACTGAGTATAGAATCCATCATTGAGACTGGGTCTTCTGCAGTTAAGGCTGACTGGCTGTTTAACTGCACAGCACTGGACATTAATGGGCTTGAACCGTCGATGGAAGGACTGACAGAACCACTGGATGGAACAGTTACTGACGCAGCACTTGTGTTTTCTTGAACTATAGGACCATAGTCATCCTCCTCATCGTCTTCTACTATTACAATATCAGGATAATGGCTACAGCTGCAGTACAAAGAAGAAAAAGAGGTGAAGCAGCAAGGTTTATAAGATTATGCATGGGATAGAGCAGGTAGAGAGAGAAGTCCTTTTCTCCCTTTCTCCCAATACAAGAACTCGTGGGCACTCCATGAAATTGCTGAGCAGTCAGGTTAGCACAGATAAAAGGAAGTCCTTCTTCACCCAAAGAGTGATTTAACACATGGAATTCACTGCCACAGGAAGTGGCAGCAGCTACAAGCATGGATGGCTTCAAGAGAGGATTTGGAGAAACATCTGGAGCAGAGGTCCATCAGTGGCTTTTAGCCACAAAGTATAGATAGGAATGCTCAGTCTAGGGCAAATGATGCTGTGTATTCTTGGTGCTTGAAGGAGGGGGGGGGGGGGCAACAGTGGGAAGGCTTCTAGTGTCCTAGCACCACTGCTGGACCTTCTGAGGGCACCTGGTGTTTTTGGCCACTGTGTGACAAGAGTGTTGGACTGGATGGGCCACTGGCCTGATCCAACATTGGCTTCTCTTATGTTCTTAATCACTAAGTGCAGCCTGCTTTTAGTACTGCCTTCTCTGAAGTTCAAGATACCCTAATAGAAATTCCTTTCTTTGGAAAAGAAGACTGCAGACTTAAAATACACTTACTATTTATAGTGCCAGCCAAGTGTTCATGTATAGCGCATTAGTAATCCTCACAATAAGTGCAAGGATGCCGGCACTGTACACTCATATACAGCTGACAGTGACATGTAAAAACACCAAGTGGCCATAGACAACTACAGTTTTAAACCACGATCAGACCGGCTATCACTTGTGTTTGGTTACAATGCTTGTTTCCTGCTGCTAGAAGGACACTTCTGCTAGTGGAAGGTGTGTTTAATTTCCACAGTTTCCCTCGTCCTGTGTGGTTCCTGGGTACTCCTGAACCCCAGAGGAAATATTTCAAGAGGCATGGTAAGTGCAGGAGACTTTCGCTCTACAACCGAAGTTCTGCTTGGAATACTCGGGGGCTCCAACCCACTGTGGCTCTGCAATAAATTGCTGAACAGTATTAATAGTGAATAAGTAGGCACAGACTGCATTCTACTTATGTTCACAAACCTCGACTCTTATCACCTATCCAGGCAATAACATGTTGCTGCTATTCCTTTACTTGTATTCACTGCTAACTGCTGTGCTATACAGAACAGTGCACTAGAAACCACTTTATGCTGGCTATGACATCCCACGGAAATTTCTAATTTAACAAATGATTCGTAAAAAGAACAGACCCCCTGAGACAAGTGATGGCAGCTATGAGTAGAAAAAAAGTATTACATAAAAACTAGGATGACAGACGATGCAGTCTCTCGGTCTCCATTCAAACAAGGTGCATGAACTTATAGAGTTGGAAGGGACCTACAGGGTCATCTAGTCCAACCCCCTGCACAATGCAGGAAAATCACAAATACCACCCTCCCACACACACACACACACACACACTCCCAGTGACCCTTGCTCTATGCTCAGAAGATGGCAAAAAACCCTCTGGGATCTCCAGCCAAACTGGCCTGGAGAAAAATAGCTTCCTGACCCCAAAGCGGCAATCAGCATTTCTCTGGGCATGTAAAGAAAGGGCCCCAAGAACTAAGCCCTGAGGCAACCCTTCCTGCCCTCCCTTCTCGTGATCTGCCTAAGTTCACAGAACCACCATCGCTGTCAGATGGCCTCTGTTTATCCTAGTATTATGGAAGAAGACCCCCGCCCCCACATCTTTCCAGTAACTGAATTCCTGACTCCATGCAGATCTTACGTATTTAAAATTTAAGTTTAGAACACCTCTTTTCTTGATCAGTTAAAGCCAGATTTTACGATAGACACACAAGGCAGTGAGGTTCATCACAGTAAAACAGGGTCCCAAATTCTACTGATAAAAAGCACCTCCAGTGCGTAATTTCAACTATGCAAAGTTTGAGTCCAGTGGCACCTTCAAGACCGGCAAAGTTTTATTCCAGGTATAAGCTTTTGTGTGCAAGGGACCCTTCTTCTGAACTCTGTTCTGCTGCTTCAGACCAAGACAGCACCTACCTGAATCAAGTCTTCATTTCAACTTATGTATCCCTCCCTACTCCACTCCTAAAGGAAGTAATCCATTGGTGATGATCCCCCTACTCCTATGTCATGCTAATGTCAGGGGGACCCTACTCTGACAGCATCTCTGATACAGTTTACAGTACGGTTCTTAGCACTTCACAGCCATATATCTAAATATGTGCAAAAGCAAGACTGGCCAACTTGCTCCCCACCCCCCCCCGCCCCAAGGTGAGACAGACTCTATGATGTTCTCTTTTCCACCTCCTCTTCAACCAGGCTGAATTACTGCAATATGTTGTATATAAGCAGTCTCTGAAGATAGCTTAGAATGTGCAACAATGTGATTTTCTCACCAGCATTAGTTACAAGATCATTCTACCTCCAAACTTGAGAACCGTACTAACGTTCACCATGCTTCTGAGCAAGATTTCACAGACCTGGCGGATTACCTGTAAAACTCTGCACGGCTTTGAGCCAGACCCATCTGAAATGCCAACTTCTCATACACAAACCTGTCTCCCGACTTGGATCGTAGTCAGGGGCTCTATTCAGTAAACTGCCGCTGGCAGGAACAAACCAGACAAGCACCAGCCACAGGGCCTTCTTTACAATAGTACTCAGACTGTGGAAATCCCTTTTCACAAAGGCTCTCTCCAGACTTCGTTTCTATGCTTTATTTCGGTAAGGCACGTGTGAACATTTCTTACTTTGAATCTGAAGCCATGTCCTCACTGGTTTCTGGCGTAACTGGAGCTTTTTCTTCTTCCCCGACATCGTCAGTGATATCATAAATAATTATATCATCTGATAACTGTTCTCTTTGCTTTAGGCCGTCAGCCCTGTTGAGTGGTACCTGCACAATCAACAGGAAGAAAAACAGTTTCTTAGGAAGAGAACTCTCCAAATAGGCATATTTCAAAGCAGATCAGAAACTGATTATAATGTAGCAAACTCATGAAGGGGGAGGATCACTTGGTCCATTCTGATCACCCTCTCCATACTATCTGCACTTTCCCTCTTTCCCTTCATGTGGCACCCCCCCCCCCCCCCAGCCTTTCCCTTTCCTCTCACTTGCCCCTGTTTTTCTTTCCGATTCCTGGTCCTCAGTTTTACCTCTAGTTCTTTCTCCTCTTTCCCTTTGCTTCAATTGGGGGGGCTTTTAACTCCCCCTTTTACAGATTTTTCATTTCCACTATCTGTACACAGCAACACTGTCTGGACTTTTTGATTGTACCCTGGAGCCAGATTTGGAATATACTGTATTTTTTGCTCCATAAGACTCACTTTTTCTCCCCAAAAAAGTGGGGGGGAAGTGTGTGAGTCTTAAACCCCCCGTGCCTTTCCCAAGCCACGGCACCGAGCAGAGCTAGGTGCGTCTTATGGAGCGAAAAATACGGTAAATAAACTGAAACTGCTAATAGATCATAAAGTTATAAACAGGATTATAAAAGAGACTGAGAATTAAGACGCAGTGTGATCTAAATGCAACGGTAACATTTACTTGCAATTCCATATCAGCCCAAGTCTATCTGCAAACTATTACATTACATCAGAATTTAATACTGGAAAACTGCAAAAAACTTCCTAAAACTTCAGATATATAGAGATACCAACACATGTAGTGTTTACCCCAACATTTTTGCAAACAATTTTTTTTAACCAATAGGGTATATAACTTTTTAGATCCACTTTTTAAAGACAGGTCAAAATACAGCAGCAGCCTTGTACGATGCAAGTGAAACAATCTTGTTAGTTCCACCATCAAAACACAGACTAGTCGGTATGACTCATGCTAGTTCTCTCAATATTCTTTGACTGGCTCCATATCCACAGCTGATGTGATAGATGCTAGACCATTCCAAACAGCAGTTAAGGACTGAACCACAACTCATCTGTTCACTATGAAAAACCTGTACAACTGCAGTGGTTTCATGACATTTTACATCTGTCACTGTCACCTTTACGTTACAGTGTCATGAACTGCATTAACTGTGCCTTTCAGTTAGTACTGAATTGCATGGACACAGACAAAAAGTCATGAATTAAGCAAATCAACTCATAAGGCTACAAGCAGCTTTAATTCTGGGAAGGAAAAAAAAAAAAAAGGAGGGAAGGGTTGGATAAAAGAAGGCCCAATCTGTAGTGCATCAGCCCAAAGCCAGAGGAGAGATGCCTGTTAGAATCCATTAGAAGTAGTGTATGATTGAGAGTCAAATACACGGAATAATTTCCTGAACTTATTTCCTTGCTGTAGCCCTAAAGACAATACTCAAAACCAGTGAACTGAACTGATGGGTCAAATGTTCCTGTACAAAGATGCTTATCTGTCCAACACGAAGTCCAACATCTAGTGACGACTTGTGTCTTAGCCATCACAGGCATCAGGAATACAACATTCACTTCACTCTATGTCAAAGTCAAAGAATAGCTCAATTTAACCAAGCCATAATTAAGGATTCACTACAGTTTAGTGTGGTCTGAACTAATGCCATGGTTTTGATTAGAGACCATCATGTGAAATGGGTTCTCAAGTCATGGTTTGCCACCATGTATGAGGCAATGACCCATAGTTCATGACCCTATTCTGGAAGCCTGCAAATCAATACGTAATATGAAAAATAAAACCAGACAAGCAGCCCTATCCCAGTTTGCCCACATGTTTAAAGCCTCAAACATGGTTTGATGCGATGTCTTCATTAAAACATATTGATATAATTCACATCTGATATGTCTGGCTGAGAGTCATCAACTGATTAGGGAACAAACTGATAGTTGTGCACCAGTCTAAGGAGTGATCAAGAAACCATATCACAGGCCATGGGATGTAATATTTTTTTCCACTTTTCAAAAATGCACACAAACTGGCTCATTATAACTGAAGTCTCTATTTAGGATTTCACTCAATATGCTCTTCCTTGGATAACATGAAAAGAAAGGGGTGGGCTGTTTTCATGTCGTGCTGCTGTGTGTTGGCCAAAACAGCTGGCCTGAAATTATTTGTTCCACTAGGCTATGACTTCCGCCTGCACTCTGCTACTTTTTATAAATATACTTCGAAATGAACTCACGTGATGTTTGTTTTCTGCAGGATCTTTGACTATATGCTGGAACAAGTTGGACTTTGGAGTCCCATTGGTATTCAGAAGTAATGGGCTAACACAGAAAAGCACATATTTAGTGAAGAAAGCTAGGAATATGGCTTCCGAAAGCGGCAGTTTAATGAAAAACTCATTTTAAAATTCCAAAAGTCACCCAATGGCGTACTTACCGTTTGCGTTTTAAACTTACAAGCTGGTTATTCTGAACAAGGGTAACAATGAACTGTACAATCTGCAGAGGAAAATGTAAACGGTGCTTAAGTTTACTATATCCATAAACACAAACTGCCATTCTTTTCCAAGATTAAAGGGAAATTAAGTGTAAAGTTTTCAGATAAACATTTAGAATAGAAAAAGTAGAATAGAAAGAACCATAAACAAGATCTTCAATGAAGCAGCACTTCTTAAGAAAACTGAATTTTTCAACATTGCCTGTCCAAATCATGTCTGGGAGGGAGATCATTCTAAAAATATCTTTCACATCCCAGATTTTTCTTCAAGTCCTACAGCAGCTAGTACCAGCTGATGTTTTGCTCTTTAATCTACTAGTCCAGGGGTGGGCAATTGTTTTGACTCGGGGGCCACTTTGTGGGAGCGGAGGTTAGCGGAGGGCCGCACCTTTTAAAATGACTGCATTCGTTAGTTAACTTTCCATTTCAGAAAAGGTATAAATTGTATCATAAAAATCAATAAATATAAATTAAATAAAATAGTAGTAGTTTTATTCAATTTATTTATTGTGCTAATTTCATATCATCTATAGCTGCAAGCACATTTAATTTTAGAATCAGTTTAATGAGACAAATGTACCCTATCACACTTTTCTACATTTTTTTTGAAAGCAGGAGTGAGATTGCTTGTTGAGAAACCATGTGGCCGACTGTCTTGGCGGGCCGCAAAAAACTGTGGCGGGCCGCATGTGGCCCGCGGGCCGCAATTTACCCACCCCTGTACTAGTCTGTTCTGCAACCATCGACACTTTACCATCCCCATTTTTTTTTTCTGGCAAAGACAGTACAGTTTTACACCTCTCTTCAATCCTATTCTTCTATTATGGATGGAATTCTAATTCTGAATCACAGAAAACAAGGGTTATATAGTTACCTTCCGAATAACTTGTTGCTGCTGCAAATGTTTTGCTCTCAGTTCTGCTACTTCACGCCAAAGAGATTCATTTTCTCTGTTTAAAAATATCAATAATCAGACAACTGAAAATTAGCATACCTTGAATCTTTTAAATTATATTTCCTTGTAAACCATTACCAATGGCGCAATTATAGAACTGAACTGGAAGCTTTTTAGATTCTCAAAAACAAAAAACAAACCCAACCACCAAAGCAAAACACTACCCTTTCCTATTTTAATACTCTTCTCCTGCAAATCAAGTTATGCAAGCACAAGCCCCAACTTTTACATCAAATGTACCTTTTCAGAGCAGAGAGTCTGGATTCAATCGTCTCTTGTTTAATTTGAACTTTCTGAGCGCTGCTTATGATTTTAGATAGGTCTTCCTGACGAATTTTGTTTTCCTCTGGCCTTGAAGAAGAAACCTGTACAAATTAACATTAAAAGTATTAGCTGCCTAACTACTTGAGGATTATCTCAAGTAATTACTTGATAACATTTTATGGCTATACAGCTGTGAAGTTGCCAAATACTGATGTGAACTTACCGTTCATACTCCATGTATGTCCGCATCCTCTTTCTAGGTAAGAAACAGTACAGTTTGCATAAGGGTAAAACTACTATGTAAAAAAATTTAAATTAAAGGTCACCAATCTATATGCTGCTGTTGATGCAATAATGATAATACATGAAAAATATCTGAAAATGTTACTCTGCACTCTGATTTCTACTACTCACAATGAAGAACATCTGGAAGAACATATGTGTATTTGACTACATAAAAATCAGTTGGAGTTTCCAGTCAAGAGCTGTTTAGCAGAGTTTTAACTTTTTTTAAAAAAAAATCAAAGTGCTTCGATGGCTATGAGAACGTTTTCTAACAATCTGAACACAGAGATGCAGGGGTCACATGGTTCAGTAGAATTTGTCACTGACCTTTCTTTTAATGTGTTCTAATAAATCTTCCCGTCCTTGCTTGAAATATGGGTGCTGAAACTCAACAGGGCCATCCCGCTCCAACTTGACAATACCAGAGTCAACGTGGACTACCTTACGGAAACCATCTGAAAAAAACAAAACAAAAAACAAACCTTGAATATTTGAGGCTACAACTCTCATCAGAACAAAAAAACCCTCCCCAATTCCGCAATGATACAATTAAAAAGAAACTTGCCACCTTCATTCCCTCACACTATCTATATATCTAATAGCCAAGTCCCCCCCCGCGTGCGGATACCTAATTCCGCGCGGGGGGGGCACTTGGAGGGCAGGGGGGGGGGGGGTTCTGCAGGAGGGGGGTGACCCCCCCTGCAGAAAAATCCAAAGAGTTTGAAAAACTTCTCGGGGAATATTTAAATTCCCCGAAAAGTTAAAGCGTTCTCTGTGCACGTGCGGAGAAAGCTCTGGCCACTGTAGGGGAGGGGGTGGGAAGCGGCGCGGCGAAGCCTCGCCACCGCCGTTTTCGGGGAGGGGGGAGAGCCTCGGCGGACGGCAGTCTCCCTGCCACCACCATTTTGAAGGAAGGAGGGGAGGGGGGGAGCCTCGGCAGACGGCGGTCTCCCTGCTGCCCCCGCTGCCGTTTTGAAGGCAGGGAGGGGGGAAGCTGCCAAAGGGGGAGGAGGTAGAGGCTCGGCGCGCCGGGGGAGAGGAGGAGGAAGAGACTCACTCCCCCCGCCCGCGAGTATCACGGGTCCACCGGCTTGTCCCTCCTAATAATCAACCCCATTCTACTAAAAGCTATCTTTTACCAGTGGAACTATCCCAGATCACAGGAGGTCTGAAGTCCATGCATAGCCTTTGCAATGGTGCCCTCTTTTGTCTTTCTAGCCTTAGAAGTACTAGATCTTTCTAAATAAAGAACAAAACATGTGGCTCTCAGGGCACTGCTGTTTAACACTGGAGAAACATTATGACATTTGCAAGCATGGCATATTTTTTCTTGTAAATTAAAAGCCAAGCTGGATAAAAGAATGAAAGTCATGCATAGCCTCAATGTGTTGACCTGGGTACAAATATGGAAGGTACACATCTACCTTTCAGCATCTTTGAGGCTAGAAAAGATGAAAGCCACACATGCAGCTGTCATAACACAGCCCTGTGTAAATTCACAGCACAACACTATGGCAGCTGGTCTCCATCTGAGCAGCGGCTGTTGGCATGCTTCATTTACAAAACTTTGCTAGCAAATTCATATTTCTGATGTTCTTCCTAGACCAGGACATGAACTTGCCCTGCTATAACACAGATCAAAACCTGCCTACTCTGGGAGATACTATCATCATGATATTTCTTAATAATCACTGTCCTGCTCACTCTCAAAAATCTTATACAGTATAGATCAGGGGTGGACAATTGTTTTGGCTCGGGGGCCACTTTGTGGGAGCGGAGGTTAGTGGAGGGCCGCACCTTTTAAAATGATTGCATGGGTGGGGGCGGGCAGGGCTTCCCCAGAGCGCTGCAGCCCTGGGAAGAGGAGGATGGGGGAGGGAAGGTAACTTACCTTCCTTCTTCAGCCTCCTCATCGCCCAACAGGGCTGCTGGGAGCAGGGGGTGGGGCTTGGTAATGTGCCTGCCCCCTGGACACTTCACTCCCGGAGCGCCACTTCTCTGCGCTCCAGGCCCAACTGAGGCCTGACTGAAACCACGTGGCTGTCTGTCTTGGCAGGCTGCAAAAAACTCTGTGGCGGGCCGCATGTGGCCAGCGGGCCACAATTTGCCCACCCCTGGTATAGATTATTGTCACTTGTCAGAACTCAAAATAGATCTCTGTGCATGGGTGGTTGTAAGGGCTGTTCCTTGTTTTGGATTATTCTTGCACTACATCAACCGTCTTTCTCTTGATTTCTGTTTTGAGAAATACAGCATAAGTAGTTCTCAGATTGCATTCTGCTTGCTTTCATCATATGACATCTAAGTGAAAGACTTAGTGCTGCTTTGTGTGTTATAACTCAGTGATCATAGGAATAGGTAGATTTGAGTAACAGGTGGAGCTATTAATGCAAGAGATAAAATCTCCTGGAATGTTTATTAGATTTCTCTTTGTTCTAGCTTGTTAGGCAAAACATCTATATTTATTACTGCACAATGATATAGAACTTACACATATTTAGTTGTCTCACAAAACTTGCCATGTTATTGTGCTTGAAGTACTTTGGAAGAATCTCTTTTGCAAATCTTTGTTCATCCAATACAAGGAAACTCTGGCCATTCTGAAATTAAGATTAGGCACAATTATATTAGTTCAGCTATAGCAAACAATTTCTCAACCCTAACCAATTACCTCCCAAGTAGGTCACCAGACTATAAAAAAACAATCAGAATTCAAACTGGTATCATGGATAGAGGGTACAGTTTGTTAAACCAGTATTGGTGCAATATTTGGTGCAAGATGTTTTTAAATTCCTTTTTTTAATGTTTTAATGAACTGTTTATTTTTGTGTTTTTGTGATGCCAAATGTCCTAATTATTTGTTGTGATTCACCCTGAGCCTGTTTGTGGGGAGGGTGGAATATAAATTTTTAAAATAAACAAATTTGGTACAACCCCAAATGGAAGTATTGTAGATGTATATGGGAATACTATTGAGCAATTTCCAACTTGAAAAAGATACCACTATCACTCTGAAAAGTCAAACCTTTGAAACAGAAAAAATCAAGAAATAACCATAGAATAATCATACTGTTGAAAGCAAGAAAAGCAAATGAATAATTCAACACAGTAGCAGAAGTCAAGAAATGTGTTCAAGTGCCCACCACCATACTTTGCTTTCACTACAAAATGGGTTAAATCCGTTTAATCTGTAGATCTTATCTGCAGAACGATGGCAGGAGCAGAAGAAACATAATATTAACTACTGGAAAATTAGCAAAAATCACAAAAATAAATTTAAAATTCCACTTGGGTAAATTGTTACAGAGATGTGGTAATACTGTCTATGTTGCTGGAACTTAGTAGAGCACCTTTATTTTGACCTGTTAAAAAAAACAAACACCACCCTGAATACATTTAATACTATTTTTACTGACTGCCACATTTTTCTTCAGCTCTTCCCAGTTGAGTCTGCAGGGTCCCCTTTTGACTCACTTCTAGTTAAAAATGTTTATGACCACTAGAAAGGCTATGCAGGCACTGTTGGACCTAGCAGTCTGTAGCTTCAAGAATCATGGTTCCTTCCTACTTCCTCCCTCCTTTCTGGCCTTTCCAGCCTGTGTGGAACACCCGCCATGGGGGAGAGGGGGACAAGCTCATCTACATGGATCTCAGCCTATACACATTCAGTGAACTTTCTGAGAATCAAAAACAACAAGGTGGGAGGGGGTGTAGGAAAGGTTCTACACCATCAACGCCGTCCACTAACAGATCACTGATTCCAACCTAGCATTCTGAAGAGCACCAACATACAGAAAAGCTAGTTTTGTACTGTCCATTTTGACATCATGTCTTGTTACTATTAATTATATAAGCAAGCCAAATGAAGCTGGGTCCATATGTCACTGAAACACAGATCCTGGCAGGACCTGTAACTTGGGAGATAGGTAAGATCATTTACCACTCATGGGAGTTTGTGGCCCTGGAGGGCTCCTGGACTTTATGAGGTATTTAGGTTATCGGAGATCCTAAAACAAGTCCCCAGCACCTGAAATATGATGGATTGCTAAGCCTTCTAATGATAGTACCACAGATTTTCTGTGTCCTCTCATGGGAAGTTCACTGCGCTTCATCTGTGCTGTGGTTTCATAAACTGCTGAAGAAAGTCAGAAGGTATTTTGCTGCTGCAGCTAGTTTTTCTAAATAATCTAAATTTGTGGGAAAACTTGGAAAGCATGGGTTGTTTACGTTTTATAACTATTTTTGCTGTTTGCTAGTGTGCAATTTTAATCTTACTGGTTAATATTTTTACCATATTTGAAAACCGGAAGCTACTTTTGATTGCTTACTTCTTTTAAAACTGTACTGAAATTGTTAATATTTTATATCGTTTCAAGCATGCAGTAACCTACCACTTCCAGGACATAAGGGCAAATATAGATGTTTGCAATACATGTATATATGAGTAAATTTACTTCCTAATAGGAGCCTCAGCTAACTCTGAACCGAAACCAATCCTCTTTTATATAAGCTGTCTCTCACTATTCCTTGCATGAGAATACTGCATTATGCATGTACAGAACAGTTAGACAATGAAATAAATAAATGAAAACAGGGGTGTGACCCTCAACTGAAGAAAGGATCTTAAAAATATTTTTGGCTCCCCTTACTAAGCTTGGCACTATTTACATTTGTGTTTAGCTTTACTTATTTCTTAATAAAAATAAGAGATGAGCAGAAGCGTAATTTATAAATATCCACACTTCCCCCAAGGTCAGAGATACCAAATACGGAGGCAGATGATTTTATGATGCTCATTGTCAAGTAATGTACCTATGCTGCTTAGGTAGAGTGGATGTTACGAGGGATTTACGAAGGTGAAGGGCTTAGTTCTCTTGTCCATAGCATCTTGGCATGCACATCCTTCAGGGTACTCCAACATTACACCAGAACTAATGGAAAAATCAGATCATACAAACAACAGCTGCTCTGATGGATCAGGACAATGGTCCTCCCCCTGCTGCTGTTCCCTAGCTAGACAAGTGTCCCATTTTCCGCGGTGCTCAGCCAAATGCTAGGGAAATTTCCAATGCCCTCAATAGAACCCAATCTAACATTTGATTTTAGTACAGTTTTAAAAGCATGCTGATTTAATGCCACAGTGGCAACAAACTGTTGAAATAAAATATTTGATTAGGAAAAAAAAATCAAGTATAGGTTAAGTTACATTCAAATAACGGCAAAACCCTATGTGGAAACTATTTTTAATTATTTACTTCGTTTATACCCCTGCCTTTCTTCCCAATGGGTTTCCCATAGCAGCTCACATTATTCTTCTCTCCTCCATTTCATCTGAGGTAGATTAGGCTGCGTGTGTGTGCTGACCCAAGGTGATTCCGCAGATTTCTGACAGTAGGGATTTGCAACTGAGTCTCCCAGGTCCCAGTCTGACTCTCAATAATTTTTATCAGAAGAATACCTACAAACGTTTAAGAATGATACGGCACTTATTTCCCTTACATGCTTTACATAAAAAACCCCAAAGCATTCAAAACCGGTGACACTAATTTTAGCACATCCAAAGAACTGTGTGTTATATATTAGGTATGTAGCTGTCCGCTCATCTATTTCATCGGAATTTGGCTCTCTCCTACAGAGGTCACTGAGACACCTTAGTTTTGCAGTCACTCTCTGGAGAAAAACTATACACGAAGCTGCCTTTTAATGGATCAAACCCTTGGTCCATAGAAGTCAGTACGTCTGCTCTGACTGGCAGCGGCTCTCCCAAGTTCTCAGGGAGAGTTCTTTCATAACACCTACTGCCTGGTCCTCTAAACTGGAGAAGCCTGGGATTGAAGCCGGGACCTTCTGTATGCCAATCAGAGGCTCTTCAACTGAGCCGCAGCCTCTCCTAAAGCAGCATCATTTGTGAGGTCCAAATAGACTCTGATTACCGTATCCCTTCTATTTTTGTTTTTTTATTTAATTCACACAGCCAATCAAGTGAATCTATACCTTCTAGAAGGGCTAAAAGCAGCAGCCCAGAGGCCAGCCTCCCCATCAGTTGCTTCCCATCAACTAGCTTCCAGACATACACTACTCCAATGAGACTCCATTTAACCAATATGGCGAAGAGCCATTGATGGACCTATTGTTTATAAATTTATCTAACCCTCTTTAAAGCCATCACTACTTCCTACATCAATGAACTCCGTGAATTAAGCTCTGTCACCCATAGTTGTCTCCATCTTCTATCCTGAAAAGCACCAATCTCTTTGGACATTCACAAGGAAGATGTCCTAATCTCTCATTCATTTTCACTGCTCTTTCTGCACCATCTGTTGAGACCCCCCCCCCAATGTATATGCATACACCCCAACACAGGCATAATTTTACACTTACAGTGAACCCCTTATATGATGCACTAGTGCTCATTCAACCAATTTCAAAATCACTAAATGAATTAAACAGCATCAGCCCTAATATCTTCCTCATTTTTACTATTAGACGCAAAAAGGGAACAAGCCAGTATTACTCAGTAAATAGAAGAGAACAAGCCGGAGGACCTGCGATACTCGCGGGGGGGGTAGGTGAGCCTCTTCCCCCTCCTCTGGCCCCATGTGCCGAGCCTCTACCTCGTCCCCCCTCCAGGCAGCTTCCCCCCGCCTTCAAAACGGCGGCGACGGCAGGGACACCTGCCGTCCACTGAGGCTTCCCCCCCCCCCGCTTTCAAAACGGCGGCGGGGGCATAGAGACCTGCCGCCCGCCGAGGCTCTTCCCTCCCCCCCCGCAAACGGCAGCGGCGAGTCCTCGTCACGCCGCTTCCCACCCCCTCCCCTACAGTGGCCACAGCGTTCTCTGCGCACATGCGGAGAACGCTTTAACTTTTCGGGGGATTTAAAGATCCCCCGAAAAGTTTTTTAAACATTTAGGATTTTTCTGCACATGGGGGAAGTGCCCCCCGTGTGTAGAAACCACCCCCCACCCCCCAAGTGCCCCCCCGCGCAGATTTAGGTATCCGCATGGGGGGAGGGTACTTGGGAATTAGATATATAGATGGCCCATAGTGCCCTCTCTCCCCCATTTGAGAGGCAAAGAATGTAAAATGCTGTGTTTTGAGATATTATAAATTAAACATAGATAACTATTGTCAGCAGAGAAATGTGCATTAGGAGAATATTCAAAATGTACTAGTGCAATTCTAAAGAGAGTTTAATCTTGAGTCCACTGAAAATATCAACCATCAATATATCACAACAAAAAATTTCAGCTAATGTTAGAATGCTAAAATGTTTTTTAAAAAACAGAATTTTAAGATCATGTATTTTAGTAACAAAAAAGGTCAACTGGATTTTTAGGGGATGGGCTGCGGCTCACTGGTAGAGCATTTGCTTGGCATGCAGAAGTTCCTTGGTTTAATCCCCAGCCTGCCTCTCCAGTTAAAAGGATCAGACAGTAGTTGATAAGACTACTGCCTGAAACACTGGAGAGCCGCTGCCAGTCTTAGTAGACAGCACTGACCTTAATGGATCAAAGCTCTGATTTAGTATAAGGCAGATTCATGTATTCGTGTGCATCTGCTTTTCTGTTTTTCTAAACAGCCGGAATGAGAACCAACTAAATCCATTTTTACAATTTAAGATATTACTAGGAATAAGGCCCGTTGTGGAAATAAATACAACAAGCTCTAGAAAGAGGCTCTGGGCGAGTGCGCTGGCCTTGGGCACTCAGCGTCAATTTGCTGTGGTGACCTCAGCAGGGTATAACAACACCGAGTCCACCATTTTCTCCAGGGAAACTGATCCCTGCCATCTGAAGAGCAGCTGTAATTCTGAGTGATTGCCAGCCCTCACCTGGAGCTCGGGAACAATGGTTCCCCAGGAGGAAATGGCTGGTTTGGAGGGTGGAGTCTATGACATTGTACCTGTCTGAGGTCCCACCCCTCCTCAAACCTCACCCTCTCCAGGCTCCACTCCTCAAATCCCCAGGAATTTCCCAACCTGGAGCTGGGAACCCTAGTCAGGACTGGCCCCAATGAGTTCCCCACAAAAGCCTGGAAAAGGACTCCTGGCTTTGCCTTTTTACTGACAGAGCCAAGCCTGGTTGCCTAGCAACAACCACTGAGGGAAAAGTTGGTCCCACAGGAGTAAAGCAGGAGAAGTGTCTTCATCAGGAGGGACAGCCGTTTTGGCAGCTATTCCAACAGGGAACAGTGGCTGAGGCGGCAGTGGGCAGGGAAGAGGAGCCGACCCAGCACCCAGCCAATGGGAGAGCTGGAAATGGCCAATGTGTTAGGAACATTATATATATATGATATTAATATTTTTAAAACTTTTCACGTGTTAAGCCTGCTACTTTGGCATTTCAGCAAATAATGCCACAGAAACTACAAACAACTTAGTTTGAAACTACTGCAAAGCCAATGGGAAAAAACCCCATACTTTGCACCTATGGCAGCAGAGACTTCTATTTTTTTTTCTTGCCATCAAGTCATACCTGACTTATGGTGACCCTGTAGACTAGGAGTGCATTCCAAGAGAAAGAAAACTAAAAAGGGATGCAGACAATGTAAGCAATGAACTCAGTAACAGGAATATGGCTGGTAACTGAGAAAGAAGATTGATACAAGTAGGTGCTCTAAAGAAGATTCTCAGTACTACATATTAGGGGGTGTATTTCAGCAAAACAGACCTAGAGATCAGACATGATGCATCCTAAAAGCAGGACCTCAGGAAACAATGGAAGTAATTCCAAAGTAGCCTGCCCCCCACTCCCAGAAAGCTCCCTCCCACCCTCTGCCGAGGAGGAGGTCAGACCTGGCAACCCTACTTGAGAGTCAAATGGCACTGTTGACACATGGTGACATCCCTCACAATGGAGGATAAGCCTAAGATGGTGTACTGTAGCCAATATTATTGGGTACTATAATACTGCTGCCTGAGTAGATACAGGGACACAGCAGGCATGTCCCTGGGCTTGTGTCTCTGTTAGGAGGCCAGATGTTGCTGCTAAGGTGATGTTTTAAGTTGGAAGATAAGTAAATGTTTGCCACTCGTGGCTTGTGAAAAATACAGGTGTCTTAAGATGGATTGTTGAGTACAGACAATATGTTAGACTGACACGGTGACTACATGGAAAAAAAGTGCCAGAGAGAAAGTGGTATTTCCAAAAACTCTCACACAGCCCAGGACAGAAAGGACTGCACACTTCTGGGAGGAATAAAGTAGAAGACAGACAAGGGGGGGAAGTAGGGCTAGGGACAGTTGGCCAATGCAGCCAGGTTGCCAGGTCTAGAATTCAGACTCCCAGCTATTGCAATTAGCATATAAACTTGTATTTGGCATATTTATGGAACTCAGAAGTAGAAATGTCTTCATTTTTTTAATGCCTGCAAATACACCCAAATATTTGAGGAGAGGTTGCAAGCTGCTGCACCCTATCCTACTACAACACACATATTTTAACTTTTGCTACCTGAGAAGTTGGAAAAAAATAAAAGATGAAAGCAAAAAACAAAATAGCAGCTTGGATCCTCACCTAGATTCCCAGGCCACAAGGAGGGGATATTTTTGCAGACCACCTCTCAAAATACCTCCCAAAGCTATTCCTGGGGTACTGCATCACACATTTCAGGATGTGTTTCCATTAAACATTATAGCTAAATTTTGCCAAAATTAGTAACATTTAAACAAAAAAGTTGAAAATATTGATTATGTGTCAAGGAGTTCAAGCCTGAACCCCGTGGGTTCCCCAGGGCAATTGTACATAAATAACCAGACCACCATTTAATTTTAAAACAAAAGTTTTATAAAGTTTATTTCAGTTTCTGTCAATATAAGAAATTATTCTATAGCCAACACATACTCCAAAACCAGGCAGCAAGAAGACACACAAGCTAGCTCAACTGTCTAACACTTCTTGGGGTTGCATCATATGGCACCAAAGGCCAAAGCTTAATCATTCTCTATTTTGCTAGCAATTGCAATTCAAGCAGGTCATAGTTCAAGCCTTTACTCTGTCAGGATCCCAGCTAGCTTCCTTTTTTTTAGGTTCTTAGCTCAATTATAGTTTCTGGCCCACCAACCTCGGGTGATGATGACATCCAATAAGAACGCTTTGCAGGATAAGCCTCCAGAAAATTAACTTGTCACCTCTGACTCTCCTCCCACCATTCTATGGCCTTAAAGCAGGGGTCGGCAAACTGTGGCTCAGGAGCCGCATGCGGCTCTTTCACATATATTATGTGGCTCCCAGCATGGCGGCTGGGGAAGCTAAATATCATTAGCAAACAAATATCATTGGACAAATTAATATCATTATCAATATCTGCTCTTACCCCTTTTGTTATTATTTTTGGCAGTCTCATTTAATGTTAATAAAAAGCAAATCTGCTTATTTTCCAATAAAAGCAGGTAATATTTGTTCATGTCTTGTGGCTCTCGAACATCTGATGTTTATTCTACGCGGCTCTTACATTAAGCAAATTTGGCCACCCCTGTTCTAGGTGGCTCTTACACTGAGCAAGTTTGCCCACCCCTGCCTTAAAGTGTTTCTGGTTTCTTTCTCTTCTCTCCAGAAACAGAAGAAGCTAGGTCAATAGTTATGCAAATGGCTTGGCTTGCAAGGTTACTGAGGTAATTTGGTGTTGGGTATCTCTGGGGGACTCCTGGAGATTTCCCAAAATGTCGTCCAGGAGGGCTCCCAGGATACACCTGCATGCCCCAGGGCCACAGGCTCCCTTCATCTGTCCTTTAGGATGAAAAGGCCAAGAGACCAATTAGTAACACCTGCAAGATGGACCTATTTCTATTCACATTAAGACTGGAGAGGGAGGCCAGGGGTACTTTGCCTCACAGTAGACATACAACAGACATAGCAATTATTGTGTAACACTGCACATCGTTTTACATGATTTCCATACCACACAGTCTGAGTAAATAATAAACCAATTTCCTGGCTGTAGACACCTAGTATATATTTGTTAGGCTGACACATGTGAAGAGCATTCATTTTTATCTGCCATACTAGAAAGGGTATCTTGAGCTGGACAGCCCAGGCTAAACCGATTTGTCAGATCTCAGAAGCTAAGCAGGGCTGGCCCTGGTCAGTATTTGGATGGGAGACCTCCAAGTAATACCAGGGTCATGACACAGAGGCAGGCAATGGCAAACCATTCCTAAATGTCTCTTGCCTTGAAAACCCTACAGAGTCACTATAAGTTGGCTGCGACTTGACAGCACTTTCCATCCCCAAGATCTGGGAGACCTAAGTCCACTGTGCCATGAAGGCTGTTGAGTGACCTTGGGCCAGCCCCACTGTGCTTCACTGCTTTGACGGGGTTGTTGTGAGACTAAAACAGAGGGAAGGAGGTTGATGCATACTGCCCTGAGATCCTTGAGGGAAGGGTTGGATAAGAATGGTCCGAATAAATAAAATATGTTACACAATCTCTCTGTTGTATCCTTCAAAGAGTGAGGCAATATATCAACTCCAATACGTATGTACAATAATTATGATTAAAGTGCCGTTATCAAGGCAATATCAACACAACGAAGATTCCGGATTAATACTTCGTTTTGTTCAACCCCTTCTTCAGGAATATATTACATCATAATTTTGTGTCTCCTCTTCTTACAGTGATACAAGTTCAAAATAATCAACAGAATGGTAATCTTCTTAATCAGGCACCAGTCAAAAATTTAGGACATGATATATGCCTCCAGCAATTGTAAAGATACATATATCATGTCCTAAATTTCTGACTGGTGCCCGATTAAGAAGATTACTGTTTTGTAGATTCTGATTACCATACTACACCGATTACTTTACCATGCCGGATATCTCCCTGTTCCTAGCAAATTCACCACCACCCACTAACTGTAGCATTGCATACCAATGCCCCACTGGTGCCATGCACACAAGCAAAAAATTTAATGGTGACAGAAATGCTCCCAGAAAAATCCTAGCTGGCAAGATGGCTTATAAATATTCTAAATAAATAAAATACCACATCGTGGAGGTAGGGTAGGGAAGAGGTAGTAAAAGCTACATGTTGCTAGGTGTCCTCTTTTATTAGGGAGCTCTGGGAGGGCTTGCCTGGACACCTAACTTGAAACCACCCCTTGATGGTCCATCCCAAAAGTCCTGTTCAATAGAAGAGAGGGGCTTAAGGGGTTGGGCAAAGTTACACTCTACCTGATTGTGACCGGGATACCTGGAAGGCAGATATGACTCATCTGCTAGACCCTTTGTCTCGCTGATAGGCTTAATGTCTCTGAGCTACAGAACCGGTTTCTTAATAGGCTTAATGTCTCTGAACTACAGAAGCCAAGTCCATTGTCTGTGTGAAGGCGGGAATAAGCCTTTTATTTCTCCAGAGCAAAGAATGTTGGAAGGGGAGAGGTTTGCCTGTGCAAGGAAGAACATCTCTGATGGAGTATGAAAACCCATGTTCAAACTGCAATGGCGAGTAGTTGTTTCTGAGTAAATAGTTGTGTTAAGGGAAGTCTCTGGGAGCTAGCAACCTTGGGAACCACTGGCACATGGTCTCAGGCGTTGGCTGGCGTGTGTATACAGCTGGCATCGTGATCCGGTCATACTGCATCTCAGTCCCTTTTGCATTTCAGCAACAGTCTATTGTTAAAACACATAAACTTTATGTCTATAAGAGTGCACCACTGGCACATGGTCTCAGGAGTCAGCTGGCGTGTGTATACAGCTGGCATCGTGATCTGGTCATATTGTGTCTCAGTCCCTTTTACACATTTCAGCAACAGTCTATTGTTAAAACACTTATAGACTTTGTTTATAAAAGCGCATAAGCGCTTTGCAGGGCAACAGTAGTAACAGAAAAAATAGGAAGAGGGTTTGTTTTTATTTGATTTCTTTCATTTATAACCCACCTTTCCATTGAGACTCAAGATAGATTATAAAACAGGAAAAATTCAATCAGTCTGAGGCTAACAACAGCGGAGTTGTGAAGTGCAGCACCTTTTAGGCCGTGGTCACACGGCCCTTTAATACGGGAGGAAGAGCTGTTTCCTCCTGCATTTAAAGGGACTGTTCAGAACGGCCGGGACAACTCCTGCGCCGAAGCGGGCTCAAATGTGGGTTCCACCCACATTTCCCGACCCCGGGAAAATCAAGTGTTTTCCCGGGAGTCGTGTGAGGAGCCCGCATTTGAGCCATCTGGAGAGCCCTCTCTCGCAATCATTGCGAGAGAAGGGCTGTCCAGACGGTCCCGTCTGCCATCCCCCCCACCTTTTACACTTGGGTGCTTGGCCACTCAAGCGCCCAAGTGTAAAAGGGGGGGGAACCCCAAACTTACCAGGTGGTCGGCAGGGCTTGGGGAAGGGTGCCTCCCCCGGGCGCCGCCAAAGAAAAGCCGCCGCCCGCCTCCTCCTCTGCAAAACCCCCAAGAACGCCCGCTGTGTGTACATCCCAACCTGAGGTAAAAAAATGCGGCCCCTTTAATCTGGGAGGGCTCCCGGATTTAAAGGGGCCGTGTGACCACAGCCTTACAGATGTTCAGTTACAGTCACACAGGAGATGGGAGCAAACCCTGGGCATGTATCTGCCCAAATGCTCCCAGGTGAGAGTCTACCATAAATGCAGACACAACAGTAAATGGATCCCCAGTTTCAGTGTTTCCCAAGTACAAGGACGGTTTAGGAATCCTATCAAGTCAGGGATACGAATAGGTTGTAAACTTGTTTTCCTGTTTGTCTACAGAATGATTATGTTATAGAATGATTTAACAATTTCTTTGCCTCCTCAAATACCCTTGACTTCATAATCGAAAATCACGAACCAGACTATTATGGACTCAAATCATTACCCGCTAAAAATAAGCCACCCATGTCGTCATACTTGACAATGCAAAATATGAATGTCTCCTAGATTCCTGGCACCATTTGCCTTAGTCATACAAACGCTATGTGTAAAACTTGATCTCTCTAGCTCCGCTACACCATTCCAACCGTACATGATAAAAGTGTTCCAATGTCTACGGATGAAAGACAAAATTTGCACGCTACTCTTCTGCTCACGACACTCATCTCACAGTGCAATGACTTGCAGCCTGATCCTGCATACTATTACTCAGAAGTAAATCCCAATGTTCACTACAGCTGACTCCCAAGGAACAGTAACCATCCTGGATACAACAAATGATTTTGGGGACCAGAAGGACATCTATCCGCCATCTGTCTTCATTGGCTGTTACTTTAAGGATCACCTCCTCTGGTACTGTGTAGCCTGCCCGTTAAAATCCCCTTCCCAAAGCCTGCTCTCTATGCATCCACCTACAAAAACACAGCATTTGTTTTTTTTTCGTTTAGTCTATAACCAGGAAAATAACTGCTTTCTAGGACCGGCCAAGGCGAGACACTGGCTAGAAAAACCTCCGCTTGCAACACTACCTACCTTCCCCGCTGTGAAAACACAACCAGCCGCAGTTCTCTATGAACTGGTGGCTGGTTTTACTTCTACCCCCTTCTGCGCGCGGGCACAACACGCGCGCGCAGACAAGGTGCGCCGAGGGGCCGTACCGCACCTGCTGCGTCTCCGACACGGAGAGGATCTCCGCGCAGGAAAACACGGCACGCGTGAGAACAGCCCTCCAGCGGGCACGCGCAGCTACGTCACGTCCGAAGTCGCACGTCACACCCACATGGTGCCCCTTCCACACTCCCCCCCCCCCCAGCGCCGAGGACGGCCTCCGGACAGCCTGGAGGTGGCCAAGCGGCTTCCCTCCCTCTCCCCAAGGGCGCGCGGATTGGCCAGAGGCCTTCAGGAATCCTCGCCCCCCCCCCTCCGCCCAGGCCCGCCGGGAAACAGCAGCGTGATGGAGGCCTGACCACGCCCCCCTGCTCTCCTCCACGGGCCTCCGCGCCCGCGCGTGTCGGGGGGGGGGGCAGACTGAACCACTCCCGGGTGGGGGGGGCAAGAGTCCAGTTCTTCTCCCCCCCCCCCGGGTCACGCTGTGCAGCAAAAGGGGGAAAGTCTCTGTCGGCCACGGCCTTCCGAGGAGGAGGAGGTGGAGGCGGCGCTTACCTGGCTCCAGGTGATGAGCTGGTTGCTCGGCGCGTCGCCCACCAGCGCCCAGAGCTTACTGAGGAAGGCCGGGACTGCCGTGCCGGTGCCACTGGGGCTCGTCGTCATAGCCGCCGCGGCCGGCTGCTGCTGCTGCTGCTGCTGCTTCATGGTCGTCCCCAGGCGAGCCCAACCTTGCCTCCTCGGCCGCCGCGAGAGTCCGCCCCCGCGCATGCGCGGTAGGCTGCGCGTGGTGGGGGGGAGACTGCTCGCCCTTCGCCCCTCCTTTTACATAACGGGGACACGTGCTCGGCCCTCAACGTGCCGCAACGGCGCGAACTGGTTGGCTTTCGCCGGGAGCCGCGCGGACGGCCTTGGAGATACTATTGGTTGGGGAGGAAGGTGGGAGGTGTGCGGAAGATGGAAATTTCCACCCGACGTGAAATGCAAAACAGCGACGGGCCTAGCCAATCAGGGAAAACGTCTCCTCGAGCGACGGGAAGAAGGGCTGGTGTCTGCGCGCCTGGTCGAGGGAAGCCGGCTCCGTTGCGTAGGAGAGCGGTTCAAAATAGAAACCGGGGGGGGGGGGGGGGTGTTGCTTGAAACAGAAACTTAGATTTCTTCTGAACGCGCAGCAACTTACAGCCTAGCATGCGTCATCACGCTTTCATGTACATCCTGAGGGATCTGCAACAAACGTTTTTGGAACTAAAATAGCCACCTGATAAAGTCAACAAACATTAACAAAGCCAGACCGATACCCAGAGAAAGCCCAAGAGAGATAAACAGGCCCAAAAGCGATAATAGCTCTACTAGTAGTCCCACAAACCTCTGAGCTTAAAAACAGTTGACTGCATCTTCAATGGCGTGCAGCCCATACTGAATAATGGCAGTTCTTTCACAAGCACTGGGAGGCAAACCTTTTCTTGCATACAGACAACCCCCCAATTTTAAACAACTCATCCACAATAATACAACATTTAATTTGGAACATGGACACTGGTACCACAGCTTGCAATAAACCCAGATGCTAATCCTGCTGCCATGTATGCCCAGACAACACTATCAACTATGCCATCTCAGGCTCATTCATTTGCTCATTTTCTAACATTGTATGTGCTATTAAATGCCAAAAATGCCCTTCTGTTCTCTACATTGGGCAAACAGGTCAAACCATATTCCAAAGGATAAATGGTAGGGCTGCCAAGTCCCCCCCGGGATGGTGGGGATTCCCCTGCTAAAAGTGTCCCTCAATCCACTGATCTGGATCCGGCCGGCGGGGAAAACCTCACCCCTGAACTGGCCAAATCAGTCTGACTTGCTCAGCGCGATGATGTTGCCCAGAAGTGACGTCATCACGCTGGGCACATGGCCAGACGACATTGTAACAATCGCCCTGAAAACTCTATGTTACCATAGCATTACCATAGAGTTTTAGGGCAATTACCAGAGCGTTGCCCAGTGACATGCCCATGCGTGATGACATCACTTCCGGGTGATGTCATCGTGGCGCGTGCAAAGCACTCGCACAGGGACTCCTGGAGAGGGCCTAGGGCTTCCCCGCTATTCATTCGATAAGACTTGGCAACTCTAATAAATAGACACAAATCTGACATTAAGAAAACGGTAGGAGAACACTTCAACCTTCCAGGACATTCAGTGGGTGACCTCTGCAAAGGGACTTCAGAACAGACTGAAAAGGGAAATTGATGAATTATTCTCATCAAGAAGGGCTATACATCCTCTTTATTTTAGTGTATTTCTTATTTTGAACAGTAGATAGGAGTAGTCATTATAATGTAATGCAATGAATAGTAGAATGTAATGTAATTTGGAATGGTAGATTGGAATGTATTTCTCTGGTCTGGTGACAGAGGAGACATAACTCAGCACAACTAGTCACCCCACCTTAAAGAAAAGGATGCTGTTAGTTACCTCCATGTTTGACAGGAGATGGATGGAGTATAACGATTACTCTCAGCATTCCACAATTAAGAAGGGTACACTAATTTTTATATATTTATTTGCTTCACTATGTTTTTCCCTGGAATTAAATCCAGACAAATGGTGACCATATAAACTACCGTTGTTATTCCTGTTTGGTCTGTGCATCTGCTAAACAGCTTCATTATGTTGTATACCGATTTACTGCTTACCCTCTACCTATATGTATGGACTGGTAACTTCCATTTCATGTATCTGAAGAAGTGTACAAGCACATGAAAGCTTATTCCATGAATAAAACATTGTTGGTCTTAAAGGTGCTGATACAAACGCCCTGAGGGCGCTAAGGTTCTTTGACTTGTGTGGCTAGCCAATAAACCACACAGTTAAAATGATTATCCAGGCAGTAAAGGGTATCAAAAGTATTTATTCAAATAAGGAACAACCTCACAGCTATGAAATCAGCATGGGTGTTCAATTTGTTACAGCAGGGAGCTTGCTTATATACTTTTCTTGCTCCTCCTTATTTTACATCATCGCTGACATCATTCAGGCATGCTCAGTTCAGATCTCTTTGTCTAAAAACCTATCAATCACATATTTGACAGGCAGGATGTTACTTGGCTGCATCTCCACTCCCACAATGCAGGTGTTCTGCTTATTATAAATGATGAATGTATTCTATTAATTTTTTTCTTAGACTTCACTTGAATGAAATTTATACACACAGAGGGACTAAGTTCATTTTCAGTATCAAATCTATCAGTTCTATTACAAATTGGTTCTTTTACATTGATACAATATATACAAAAGCATAACAGCATTCTTAATACAGATTATTTCTATTGAGAATGCATATATAATGCATGTGATCATAAAAATAGCATTTTAAATATTTTTTTACTTTCTATAAGTACCTTTTAATATTGCAAAGTGATCTATATCATAAAGCTTTTATAGATATTCTGAACCTATCAGATTTTATTTTGGACCCCCTAAAACATTTTTATTAATTTTTATAACTTAAATTAAACCTCTTAATTTATAAAATATACTAACTTACTTTAGCCAGCAGGGGGTTCTCTTTTTAATGAGTTTCCTTTAATGAGCGTCTTTACCTGACAGGTTTATGACTGATGATCTGCACCTGGTTTTAATTCTTGATCATTATTTTCTAACGTTTTGCTTGTTAATTTCAAACGCAATTCTCTTTTAACCTTAACTAGTTTTCTTTTTTACATTAAACATTCAAAAACATCTTTATTCATAAGTCTTCATTCTTAGTTGTAAACATTCAGATTTACTCTTGTCCTTAAAACTTTTCATACAGTAGCTTAGACCTATGTTGTATTCCAGTTTCAACTAAACTTCCATTCAACTCTATGAATCTTGGCATTCTATAACTTAGTTAGTTCCCTGCCAGGTTAAAAACATCTTGACCAATTAATTTCAAGTTCCTGTGAAACAGAGGATAGGATCATAAATCTCTTACTTTCCAATTAAAAATTACTGGCATTACACCAATTAATTTAATGTAACTTTCTATACAAATTAGCAGAACCTTTTCTATTTAAAATAATAATAATCTGCAAAAGCCAGAGATACACACACACACATATATATTGCTCATAGATTATTAATTCAATATTTATATGTTAAAGCATTAGATATAGAGCAATAATATAAATTATAATTCTAGTTAGGAGAAACCTCCTGGCAATTAAAAAAGATTTAAACCACCTGTTTTCCATAACTTTGCTTTCTGAGCTAACAGGTTGTTAAGCCTCCAGGAAAGCCCCATAGAATTTTCTTCCAAAGGGTCCTGGAAATCCACAATAATCAATAGAAAATCACTGGAACCTTCTGAATGTACCCTACAGTGCCACTGGACTTGAATTTTTTCTGTTGCTTCAGACCAGCACGGCTACCTACCTGAATACTTGCATGTTGTTATTTATGTATAACCTAGCTACTTTTGGCATATCAATCACATGGAGCATTGGTACTGGTACAGCACCTACTTCCATATATATATATATATATATTACAAAGCTCTTCACTCCCTCATCATCCCTTGTAACTCCAAGGTTGAATGTCTTAGAAGAACAGTAAAGTAGGACCTACTAGGTGTTAGGGTTGCCAAGCACCCAGTCGGGGTGGGGTTTCCCCCCAATTTTGGGGGCTCCTATCTTCTGCTGACCAAGCCTGGAGCTTGCAAAATACAGTTAGACATTTTGTTCTCGGGCTATAGCGGGAAAAGTTTCAATAAACACCTGCAACAGCGAAAGCAGCAAAGTCGTTGAGAAAGTTCCCCAACTCCAAGGTTAGGGAGGCATGAGAGATAACATTCAGACTGTGAGAAGAGAGATACATTCCAAAGGTGGGGGTGAGGGGCTGTGACATGAACCTAGGTAGGAATCCACCTCCCTCCCAGGAATGGCAGCATGGAGCTGACAGGCAGCAGGAGTGGGCTGAGGAAGGGGGTTGCGCCCCTCCAGGCAGCACAGGAGCATCTGTCCAGCACTGCACCATTAGTTCTCCAGTCCACCCATGCGAGTTTTCCTTTGCGACCCCTGAGCCCATGGGGCATTGCAGTGAGGACACACCAACTTGGAGCTTACCAGCTGCTGTCCTTTATCAAGTTTATATCTCTGGTAACCTGGCATTATGTTTTATGGCACACATGGCCTGGCCTGACAAAGTAACATTTATGGCTAGGGTTGCCAAGTCCTACCTTCTTCGGGAGTAGGGGGAGTCCGTTCTCCTGGAAGGTTCTGGCATGCATGCAAAGCGCACATGCCACAATGACATCACCCAGAAGTGATGTCATTGCATCAGGCATGTTGGGGGCAGGACCTCAGTAATTCGAAGGAAAACCATAGAATGACCTGGTGATGTCATTGTGCCGGGCACATCCCCTCAGCGTGGCAATTTGGGGGTGGGGTTCCCCCTGGCAGCCCAATCCCAGCCGGCAGGCAGTGGGCTACTGGAGTGGGGGTTTCCCCGCCCCCCAGGGGGGACTTGGCAACCCTTGATCTGGCCCTCGTAACAAATGAGTTTGACACTTTTGATCTATGGAGATCCAAGTCTGAATCCCCACTTTGCCGTGAAGGCTTGCTGGGTGACTTTGGGCCAGTCAACCACTTGCAGCCTAGCCCACCTCACAGGGCGGTTATAAGGAGAAAACGGAAAAGAGAAGTAATGATGTAAGCTGCTCTGGGTCTCCATTGGTGGAGAAAAGCAGTACCAATGAATTAAATACATAAATTGCCCCATGCTCCCTTGGCCATTCCACAGATTTTGTTGTGCATTCCCCCCAACACACATACATTATGCTGTCCAACTGAATTTTTGAAACAGAGCCAATAGCAACTCCAGGGGACAGGCTGAGGATTCAAAAATGTCATGGTGGGGCAGGGTACTGAAGCTGCTTCTCCCTGCATGCCACAGTCACAAGCAAAAAAAGGGCCAGTGCACAACAACTCCCATTGCATGTCTGGTAACAAAGTCCTCACACCATTTCTCCAGCCAAACACAAGGACTTTGTAATGTGAAGGCTGGCCCTCAGCAGCTTGTGCCTGTATGGTGCAGCAGCTGCAGACCTGGTATATCTGTTGCCACTTTTTGAAGGGTGCCACTTCCCCCTCCCCTGCAGTTGCACTCAGTGGTGGGGCTGCAATATTTCTTGCAACCCAACCCATGAACTGCTTCTGTTACAGTCCCTGAGAATCTCATCCCAGCTGGGTTGGTGACAAAAAGTTACTGGGGTGAATGTATTTCCCATTGAAATCAGTGGACATAAGTAAAAAATAGAATAGTATAGATGGTATATGACTCTGAAAAAAATAGCAAATATTGATCAATGGCTATCTAATAAGTGTTGGAAATGTAAACAAAAAGAAGGTTCTTTCTACCATATGTGGTGGACTTGTGATAAAGCTAAAGTCTTTTGGTGTATGATTCATGCTGAAATGGAAAAAAATTTGAAATGTACTTTTAAAAAGCTGCCTGAAATGTTATTGCTTGGTCTTAAGCTAGAGGAAGTTAATGTAACTAAAAGGACATTAATATGGTATATGGTGACTACAGCAAGAATGGTCTATGCTCAGAACTGGAAATGTGAAAAAATCCCAGACATATGGGAATGGTTGAGAAAATTGCTATTTATGGCAGAAATGGACAAATGGACAAGAAAAATGAATAATCATGACTCAGAAAGATTTCTAGAAGAATGGAAAGATCTGAAAGAATATCTAGAACAACATTGGGATATGAAAAATAATATTTTTACATTAATTATTGATTTTTGATGTTTAAAAGAAGAAACAATTATCTTCAAGAGAAATATGCTGAACGACTGAAATGATAAGAATAGAAATTAGAGTACATATTACAGATATCTAGATAATACCTTTAAATGTTTAAAAATTACCTTTCTTTTTTTTTATTGTTGTAACCAAATTTGTTACCTGTAAGAGCCAATAACTTTAAATCTTTATAATTGCTATTATATATATAATGGTATAGGTGAGGCGGGAAGTCCCAAAATTTCTTGAATTGTAATCGGAATACATAGCTATATAGAAAAATGGATAATGATGATAATATTTTAAAAGTAACTATGTAAAGTTTTGTAACTGGAAAAACAATAAAATTTGTTTTCAAAAATAAAAATAAAAAATAGAATAAACAAGCAGTTGTATAATAAAGACAATAGCGAATGAAAGAAGGGAACCAAAGTGATCAGAACAAATTAACTACATGCACATCTCTAGTAACTACAGCTATTTTATTTTTTTGTAAACTTTACAATCCCTCTGAGGGCAGGACTTAGCCCAGGGCAAGGGTAAGATTCTGACTAAACTGGCTGCTCCTCCAGTCAGGCCCGTAGCTACAGTGGGGCATCTCAGGGCTAGGTCCCCTGACTTACTAGCAAGGCCCCCGCAAACTTCCCATCCAGCCCAGGGCGTCATGGCCTTCTCCCTGGGATTAATTTGATTAGCCAGCACCCCCTAAGAAATTTAAATCTCTCTCCACCCTGACTTTAAAAAATCCTGGCTACAGGCCTGCCTCCAGTACTACCCCACCACCGCCTCAACTTCTGCTCTTTCCCCTTTTACAACAGTGTGTGTACAATAACATGCCCTGACCTGGATGGCTCAGGTTAGCCCAATCTCATCACATTTTGGAAGCAAAGGAGGGTTGGCCCTGGTTAGTATTTGGATGGGAGACCCCCAAAGAAGTCCAGGGTTGCTGTGCAGAGCCAGGCAATGGCAAATCACCTCTGAACATCTCTTGCCTGGAAAACTCCATGAGGGGTCACCATAAGTCAGCTGCAGCTTGATGGCGCTTTCCACCACCCACCACTTACAATAATACAGCACTTGTACAGACATGTCACTGTGGCACCAGAACTTGGGAGTTTACCCAGCATAAGGTATTTAATAGTCACTTTGTCCTTGTCCAGCAGGTATAAAGGATAACATTACAGTTTAACTCTAATGAGACGGTTAACATCGTATTATATGGATATGGTAGCTCTTTGATTCCATTGTGAGGTGCCAGAAACTTGGTTCCTGACATAAAGAAAGGGGTTAGCTTGAATTTCTAGTCTGATTTTGTAAAGAATGTACGTTGCATCATTGGGAGTTACCGTAGAGAAGAGATTCTTGAAGCGGTACAGTACAATAGATAACACTTGAAGTTACAATAATAAGGGGGAAAATCCTTACACACACTGATGGGATAGAGGTTAAAGGCCTACAGAGAAACTGAGCACCATTTTAGACTCTAGTTTCTATGGAAACACAAATACATGACCCTATGTGGTGAAACCTTTAAATGAGCTTAGTGAATTAGTAAAATGCCAGAAGTTTCTGTAAGCTTAGAGAGCAGTTTAAAACATGCAATACTGAGCAAGCTTCACACAGAATCTGACAGCCTATTTATCTGCTAAAATTATTCAGAACTGATGATTAAAACTAATTCCTGAAAATGGGGTACACAACTTTACTCCAGAGTAACTGAAAAACAGACTAGGACCTTTACAAACTGTCTTTAAAAACACCCTTTTATGCAGATACAAGTAGAGTAATCCTAAGCATGTTTTCTCAGGAGTTCCCCTTGAGGCCAATAGGGTTTACTCCCTAGCACATGTGCTTATGATCCCTGCCTTTTCCTTACACTGCCATTCTGTGTCTTAGACTGGAGTAACTCTGCATAAACTTGCACCCAATGCATCTTATTTTTTTATGGCTCAAAATGTGATAGTTGATCTACAGCACTTGGGGAAAGGGGTCAGATTTCACTCTTCCCGTCTGTCCCTTTGCAGCGTCCCTTGAAGCCCCTATTTTTTAGACCTCAGCCCAGTTTTGGTCCAGTACAGAAGCAACATCAGCCAGCGGAGGCATTTCTCAGGGATATAGACTATTTCTGGTCATGAGTCATATATTTCCCTTAGCAACTGTTTACTGACAGGGTATTCTGTATAGCTTCAGAATATTATGACTCCACCAAGCCGTTCCAAATAGATTATAAAACACTGAAGGACATTTAAAAAGCAAATGTAAAACTGAATTGCTTGGCTCATCTGGCAACATTGTGGTATACAAAAAAAAGGTCAACGCTGGATTTGTTTTGTTCCTTATTATCCCTGTTTGTATTAGTTAGGCTAAGAATATTTTTTCCAGGGTTGCCAGTGCTAACTCTGGCTCATGAAATTCCTGGAGATTAAATCTAACAGCTGATCAGAGGGGAGTGAAACTGACCACAAGCAGAAGGGGGGCCTTCCCTTTCCTCTCCCAGCCTCCCCACCACCACTTGGGGAAGGAAAGAGAGAGAGAGAAGGCATGCCTTCTCTCTCTCTCTCTCTCCTTTGCTACCCCCCCCACCCCCTCAGGAATCTAATTAAGTTCCCTGTTCCCCCTCCTCTGGCCCAGTGCCCCGGTCCCTGCCCCATCAGCCAAAAATTTCTGGCTATGGGCCTGATAGTAATTCAATTGGGTGCGAGTAGTTGAAGCCAGTAGGAGGCAATGCCACTTTCTTTTTTTTGTCCCCCCCATTAACCAACTTAGGTCCCATACTTTCCCCCTCATTATCACATGAGTGAACCTTCCCACCCTTTCTTTCAGTCCTCCATTGGGAGACAGTTTTGGGGGTGTCTCTGTGTGTGTGTTTTTAAATAAAACTGAAATATATGGGTGATGGGAACTAAGGCCTGCACCCTGTTCTATGTTACCCCAGTGGAGCACTTTTCAGCATTCCCCCCCCCCCCCATCCTAGCTGACTTCCTGTACCAGAGCCTGTATGGGAGAAAATATTCTACCCGGTGTGGCAGGAAATAGCTCCCTCAATAGCACATTCCAGTGTTGTTTAACTAATAGACCCTCACTAGTGACTGATGGCTACATGTTTAGAATTCCCAGTGGGGCAAATAATGGGTCTCTGGAAATGAGCACCTAAAATTCAGGGTGAGAAAATGGTAGAGGAGGATGTCCTCGACACACTGTTGTCCCGATCTGAATCATAATTGGGAAATTTAAGTTCTCCAGGCACAATGACTCTGTAACATGTGAATCAGCCCTGAAGCGTTAAGAAGGCCTCCTGGAATTACCCAGTTCCATTTTGGGCAGGTGTACTGTTGCGATTCTGGTGTTTTTTCTCTTGCAGATTGGTCTGTGCTGAGGTTGCATTGCTCTTTTGCTATCAGCTGGGAGCAGAATTTTGATTATGTATGGCACAGTTTTCATTTTGCCCCCTTGGGTAGGGCTCTGCAGAAGTGGCATAAAAATCCCCTAAATAAATAAATTCCATGAACTGTCATGTAGTAAGGCCCATCTTCATTTTAAAGGCAAAAATGGGTAGCATATTACCAGACCTATTTCATTTCTGACGACTTTCCAAAAAGAGGTGCAGGAGTTATAGTGTGGTCAATTTCTGGTAGTGTCACTGAAAACTGGTTACATTTTTAAAGTATGCTATTTTACTGTGGCACACCAAGAAGCTGAAACTTACTTATAGGGAGGCTTAAAGTTAGCACAAAGAGTGTCCATTTCTGCCCATTGAGGCATACGGTGTTCCTGGTGGAGATCCCCAGTTCTGTGTGTGCTCTAAGTAGGGTGAAACCGTGTTTGACCACCATCATTTATTGATTAGTACCTGCAGTGTACAAGTACTGTAGGTGAATCAAATGTGGATGGTAATGGAATTACCAAAAACACTGAGTGAGTTTGTTGTCATTTTGACATTGGTGCTAGCTTCTACTGATACAGAGCAAAGTATCAGCTGTGTTACACCACTGTTAGCCTTGCTGCTATGACTGCCAATGGAGAAAGGTTATAGGATTGCCCTATTGACTTTGTATAGTTTGACATGCTATGTCATCCAGCTGGAATTTCTGACTCGAAACGCTGACACAGTTGTGGATCTATTTTACTGTAAATCTTTTAAAGATTTAATTCAAAATAAAGTATGCAGTAAGTGGTACAAAATTTCAGTATACCTTAAGCATCAACCTGTAGGTGGTGCAAGTGTCGTTCCCATCTTCAAAACCGGTTGATGAAAGAACTATTTCATGACAAAGAAAATGTCTACTGCCAATACACTTATTCAGTGGACCTAATGTTTATAGCCTGAGTAATGAAAAAGCTCACATATATAATATCTATTGAAAGATGTATATTAAAGAATATAGGTTCAGAAAAATACTGAATAGCTATACTGGAAGAATCATGCTGGGGGTGTATCTGCTTACACTGCTCTATTTGCCTTGTGGTACAGAGGGTGGTATGTCTGATTCAATCCATATATTCACTGGCGCATTAGAAATCCATATATTCACTCCCACCTCACACCCTCTGTCCTTACAAACAACATGTGGACCTCCAGGTGTGCTGTACCAGGGTTCCATGAGAATACCTCATCTTGTTTGTTTATTTGCTGCCTCCCCATAACCTGTGCTTTAGAGGGCTTATAACACTTTGCCCTGGCTTAGATATTTTTTCATCATTCATATACAGGGCTTTATTTTCCTGGGGAATGCACCAGCACAGAGTTCCAGAACCTCTTCGACAAAATTCTTTTAAAAATGTTTAAAAATTCATGCGTTTTCAGTATACAGATTGAAAACTTCATTTCCCTCTTGAGAGTTCAGGAACCTCTTTTTTTTTTAAAAAAAGCCCTGTATCATATAGCTTTATTATCAAACTGTATCCCATTTCCTTTTCTGAAGTCCCCTCAGTTCTTTCTAGTCTTTAGTATTTTGTGTGGGGATTTTCTTCAAGTGAGATATATTCTAGAAGGTATATCTGTGTAAGTCATCATGAGCAGTAATGTAACTTGTGATTTAGACTTCTCTGTTTCACATCGACTACAGCCTGTTATGAAATATGGAGGAGGCAGTGCCTGCTCTGTGAACTGCTACAAGCAGCTTGCTTTGGCATTCTCTCATCAAATATCTTTTTTTCTTTTCTCTTCACCCTGCCCTCAGCGTTCAGTTGCAGATGACTTGCCACACAGTGGCAGTGTGGGACTGTGTGAGCCAAACTGAATGTGAACTTCCTTTAAGGCAGTGTTTCCCAGCCTGTGGGTCGGGACCCAAAAGTGGGTTGCAAAGCCTCTGAAAGTGGGTCGTAGGCTCGCCCTCCCTATTGGCCTCTCCTGCCCTTTGTGATTTCCCCCCTTGTTTCTTCCTTGCCAAATTCTCACATTGTCATTTCCCCCTCCCTCTTTGTTAAAAGAATGAGAGGGCGGGGAAGCTGTCCAGCAACTAGTAACTTCATAATAGTAGCTTTAAAAAGGGAGGAAAGCTGGAGCTTGTTGCCCTCTACCTGCTATGGGAGATGTTCTCCACTGAGCCCCTTGCTGCCGGCCTCTTCACTGCCATCTTCCATCTAGGCATATCTCCTCAGCCCAGCACCCTCAAGTGCATTTCCTCAAATTCCCGCTCTATCCCAGCTGGCAGAGGAGGAAATGAACTCCCACTTGCTTAGAGTTCATAGTGGGACACCTGCACCCTTTCTGTGATGTTTGTTGGTTACTCAAAAACCTGGTTGGTCCCTATAGAAAATGGAATGCTGGAATAGATGGCTGCCAGGGTCATAGTTTGTGCAGAGCACCAAAAAACATTGGCCCTGGCTGGGTTATTGTATAAAGTAAATTTGGACTTGTGGGTCAACAAGGTTGGCAACCACTTAAGGTATGCATTAAGTCTCCGAAGTACTAAAGCCTTTGGCTTGTGATAATAACTGTAGGAATTCTTTCTAATGTTATATTATTATAATCTGAAGGGGTTTTTTTTGTATTTTATCCTTTTTTAAAAAAGGATATGGTTATTGCTGAATTTTGTTAACAGCAGATTTCAAGCTGAACTTCATGGCTCTGATAAAAAAAAAACTCCAGGACTGCAGGCTTACCAAAATCTATGTCACTTTTGTTAAACCATTTCCATCCAAATATTGTTTTTAGCACCTTAGCATTTTGTATCACTTCTTGTAATTGTCTCCAATCCTTATCATTCACTTTGTATGCCTGTTTAAAATTGTAAACATTTATTTCACTAGGATTTTAACCAATTTAAGACTGAAATTCCCCCTGATGCAGAGTGATCTCAAGTAAAATATACATGCATGAGAATGACTATGTGGTCATACAGTTTTAAGTCATCAAAGTATATGATGCAGTGGAACTATGAAAATAAATGTTCATAGACATTTTCCTCAGAAAATAGAATCCCCTATAGAATCTGCCAGAATTTGATTCTGGCAGTAGATTTTCCATAGAAATCTATGCCTTGGCAGTGGAAAACTGGAATTAGCAATGGCAATTCAATGAGTTTCATACATTCCAGCTCTTGACTTCTTCTTGATTGCCAGGAAAGATTTCCTGGCTCTTCAGAGCTCACTTATCATTTTATCTACCACTGGTTCTCATCCCACAAATATTCAGAATTGGCTCAATAATACGGAAACTACTTTAATTCTGCTTCTTTCTCTCCCCCCCACCCCCCCAGCCCCAAGACTAGCATATTGCTGGTTGGGATTTTGTGTCTGGAAAATATCAAATTCTTGTTGAGGGAAAGACTCAGCAGGAAAGTGTTTTGTTAGATTGCTTTGTACCAGCCAAGATTATTGCTTCTAGTCCAGTTGCAAAATTTGCAATTTTAAAAAAGGAAATTTAGGGTCTGCTATGACATGGTCCATCTAATTTTTTTCTATACATCTTCCGTCCTTACTTTGTGTATGTAGCAGTTATCTGAGTGATGCAACTTTTGTTTGGAATACTTTGGTATGGGTGCTGAAATAGTCTGGTACCAGTGTAAAAGACCTGTTCAATGACTGTCTGCCATTTTCACATAAAGCACTTTCCTGGGGGCACCTTCTTTGGGGGAGCATAACTTGGATCCTGTAAATCCAATCCTCATCAAACTTGGAAGGCATGTAGAGGAGAATCAGATGAAGATCTCCTGTGAGTTTGGTGTCTCTAGCTTTCACAGGATCCATTCTAAGCACTCCCGAACCTGCACCTGTCAAAACAACCACTGGTCAAGCTAGAGACATCAAAGTCACAGGGGACTTCTCCTGAATGCTCCACTATATGCCCTCCAAGTTCCATGTCCCCTGTTACTTTTAAGTTTGGTAAACATTTAGCTTAAGTGGAAACTGTCTGGAAATGTATCTGTTCATGAACTGGCACAAACCACCAGGAACAGCTTGAAAGTTTGTGGAAAGTTTGTGCCAGTTGACCTGCCACAAACCAGTTCACAAACCATGAATTGGCCAAAATTCATCATGAACTTTAGAGATTTCCCCCCTCATTTTCTGAAATTATTCAAGCCAAATGTTATCTTTTTGAACTATTCTAATTCTTTTTAGCATCCACAAGGATTTACTTGAGTTTACTTCAATCATGTGGAAACCTTTTTCTCTTTGATTACCATCTATCATTCCAAATAGGGACAGGAGACATCCAACTAAAGTTATGAGTCAAGAATATATTTTTGGAAACACAAATATTGATTTAGGTCACTATCAAACGCAAATATTGATTTAGGTCACTACATTAGCAGTACAATCCTACACAGGGCTACATCTTTCTAAGCCCATTGAAATCCATGGACTTAGAAGGGTGTAACTTTGGTTAGGATGTCACTGTAGATGTAGAATACATGATCTCCTAAATACTCATAGATATAAAAGGTCACCTAATTGTAAAATATGATATTGATTCCTTGCTTTGTATCTGGACCATTATAATCTTTACCCAAGCACCCTTCTGGGTTTGTGCCTCTCAAGGGCAGAGAATTATGATATCTGCTTCAGGTTAGTTTGGTGATCTGAATACAAGGCCAAGACAGCGAATATCTTCCTAAGTGATTGATTATTTGTAATGCCATCACAACATCATAACTTGTAGTGCCATATATGTACTACTGGTCAGTTTGCCATATATTATTAGTGTGGCTTGGGGACTAAGTCAATTTACTCACTCTAGTTGTAGTTAATCAAGTTGTGATTGCCAATTCATAAAGGTGAACTGGTGGCATGAGTGTCACATGTGTTATGGTCAGCAACGAGTTATAGTGTGCCTAGATAAGAGGAGGAGAAGGACCTGGGGGCTTGATTATGAAATTAGGGTTGCCAGCCTCCCATTGGAGGCAGGTATTTCCCCGTCCCCAGGCCCTACCCCCCACCGCCTATTAGCTGGCCAGCGGGGGACTTACCAGGAGCAGGAATGAGGCCCAAGCTATGTTGCTGGTGACATGGCTATGTCACTTCCACTGTGTACTGAATGTGATATAATCACATTGGTGACATCACTGTGATGATCTGGTATCGGGCAAAAACTCTGAGAGAGAAGCCATTTTTACCATACAGTTTTAGCCCAATTACCAGAGTGCTGCCATGATGTCACAGTGATATGATGTTACTTCCGGTATATGCTGGAAGTGACATTGCCATGTGCCAGTGACATTGCCTGGACCTCCCTATCACTTAGGAGGGACCTGGCAACCATACATGCAATAGAGGCCAGTCTGCATTTTCCCCTGCCTTCCGCACATTGTATCTCATAACTGACTTGTGGTACACATGCCAAAAACGAAGTTGGCGACCACTGCTCTATTTCAACTCTATTTCCACTTGCAGAATTTGGAAACTGTGTCCCTTTAGTGATGAGTATGTTGGTGAAGGAGGATCTAGAAAGATTTTTGTTCCGTTTCCCTAATGTAACTTTCCACCACATGGGCAGAAACCTGTGTGGATTTTAGTCTTCTCAAGGGAGAACAATCAGCTGTCAGGAGATTCTACCCGTGTTATGAAGAATTTTTAAGACAACAAAATTAAGACAATGAAAAACAATAACAACAGGTTACAGCGTCTTCAAATTTCAGAACTGTGCTTCATTTAGTATGTGAAAAAATAATGAATCATTGCCACATGCCGAGGTGTCAGTCTCAATGTTTTGTCACAAAAAAGGTTATTAGTTTATACTGAACATAACTGACACTGAACATAAAGAACTATGTCTAGCTTAATTTCTTCTCAGCGAGGAATTTATTATCATTTCAGCAGAATATTGCTGGGTTATTGCAATTGTCATCTGTTCATAAAGGGCTGTGGTATTGGCAGAGGGGGGGGGGGATAGATTCTGGGCCGGAACAGAAACTTCCAGATGTTATTTAAAAATCAGTTTGGTTTTAATTATGAAAAGATCCATAAAATGTCATGTGTTAAGTATGATGGATGCAGAAAAAAATTGAATACCATGCTTGTTTGGTAATCTGACCACTGCTGCCCTCTCTGTGTACTTCCTGTCTTGTTTAATGTTTTCGGCCCACTTGAACTTAATGTGCCTCATTTGCTTTCTACGATAATATAAAACAAGATAGATTATAATAAAGATAACAGACTGAAGAGTATTATAAAACTTCAAAGTGTATATGTGTTGTGTACTTCATGAGGCCACCTTGTTTTCTGCTGTCACTTCTTTGCACTGTACTATATTGAGGAAAAGTGTAAATCTGCTAGTCCAAGATTATGTTGAAACAGCTTTGAATGGAATAGAATCAGAATACTAGTCAGTCTGATACAAACTGACAAAGCAGTATTAATATACTCGGCAAGAGGATTGACCAAGATGGTATTATTGTTGGCCCTCCATTCCCTGGTTGTGATGCCATTTTAAAATACAGGGCTCATCTTTTCTTTTCTTTTAAAAAGCCCCTACACTGCAGGTATAGAATGTTTAAAATTAGGATTTTTAAAAGTTCCATTGATGGACAGCAATGACATTGATTAACTGACGTATCAATTAAAAGAAAGAAGTAAATGTTTATGGGATACTGCCTTAAACTGAGGAGAATATCACAGATAAATGCTACAGCTGGCTGAAGTCCAGGAGAAGGAAGGGGTGCTCAGTGAAGCTGCCCAAAATGGATTAGATTACAGTGGTTCTCAACCTTTCTAATGCCGCGACCCTTTAATACAGTTCCTCATGTTGTGGTGACCCCCAACCATAAAATTCTGCCAACACACAAAACAATGAAGCTACTTTTTCAGATGTTTTCTCTTGCATGGCAGTTAGCACCAAACAACTTTAATACAGACTTTAGACACACATATATTTGCAAGCTATTCCCAACAAGATACAACAAACACTCAGGCTTCAGACTTACTTTTCTTCAACAGAAGATGCCATGAGAAAATGAAAGTAGGTGGGGGGGGGGAGGCTGTTGCAGGTAGGGGGGAGAGAGAGAAAGGTAGGGGGAGAGAGAGAGAGAGAGAAAGGGGGAAGAGAGGGGGAGAGAGAGAGAGAGAGAAAGGGGGAAGAGAGGGGGAGAGAGAGAGAGAAAGGGGGAAGAGAGGGGAGAGAGAGAGAGAGGAAGGGGGGAAGAGAGAGAGGGGGAGAGAGAGAGAGAAAGGGGGAAGAGAGAGAGAAAGGGGGGAAAGAGAGAGGGGGGAAAGTAGGTAGGTAGGTGGAGGGGCGGCTTTTATCGCTTTTCCTGGGCTCAGCACCTTGACGCGGAGCCCAGGGAAGGCAGCGGGGGGGGGCTTTTGCCGCCTTTCCTGGGCTCTGCGCTTTGGCGTGGAGCCTAGGGAAGGTGGGGGGGGGCGTTTGCCGCCTTTCCTGGGCTCTGCGCTTCGGCGTGGAGCGTAGGGAAGGCAGTGGTGGAGCGCCCTAAAGGCAGCGACGGGGAGGGGGAAGCGGCCATTGACTTACTTGCTGGCTTCTTTTTCCTCGTGGCCCCTGCTGGAAGGGCTGCTGGAAGCAGGGGGCGGGGTTCCGGCCCCAACCAGCCTCTGCTCTTTGCCCATAAAGGGAAAGCTCCCTTTGAGGGCAAAGAGCCGGTAGGCCAGACCTCGCACTCAATTGAGCATGGGGCCCTTTCCTGCCGGTGGGGAGGGGCGGGGCGGGCTTGGATGCCAGCCGGCGACCCCTGTGAAATGGTCGCTCGACCCCAAAAGGGGTCCCGACCCACAAATTGAGAACCACTGGATTAGAATGTTGGAGGAAAAGGGAATTAAAGAGAGAATGTGCAAGGTTTTGCAGCATGGGGAACATCCTTGTGTACACATATGCTTCCCATGCAAGTCAAAGCCCCTATTTCTCATTCTAAATTTGTCTCTTGCTTGCATAGTACACATTCCATCTCTCCTCAGATTTCATAATTGATCTATTTCTCAAATAAGTTGCTATTTCACCATTACTGCATATTCACCAGATTTATTTTCCCATTCTTCTAATTGTGGACAGACATCTAGTTTCCATTTTGCTACATAGATAGTTTTAGCTGCTGTCACCATATATTTGAATATCTCTTCTAAATTTTTTGGTAATTTATTAGGCAGTATACCTAATAGCACATTCTTAGCTTCCATAGGAAATTTAAATTTTAGTATGTTCTGCATTTTTCTATGTATTTCCTTCCAATATTTTTTTTCCTTTTTACAAGACCACCACATATGGAAAAAGGTTCCATCTATGTCTTGACATTTCCAGCATTTTCCTTTATAGTTTTTTGTCTGCTTTTTCAATATCAGTTAGGGTTGTATACCATCAAAAGAAACATTTTATACCAATTTTCTCTCAATGCCTGGCTGGCTGTAAGCTTGATTTCTTTTTCCCATAAGTGTCTTCACTGATGCTTAGATATCTGCTCTCTAAAGTTCTGCATCCATTTAATCATACATCTTTTTTCACTTGTTCTTCTTCTGTTTCTAGCTGGAGTAGTAACTTATATATCCATCATAGTAAATTATCTTTTTGTTTTATAATCAGCTATGCAATCTCAGTTGCATCTCTCAGAGCTCCACCTTCCATATTGATGATCATCTTTAGTCTTGAAGCTAATTGATAATATATCAACTATTGAATGTTTATTCCTTTATTTCTAATATCTTGCCAAGACTGGATCTTGCCCTGAGCTTTTACCATATTCTCATATGTTAATGTATGATAAAACATTACATCCATGAGATTTTTAATTTTTTCAATTTAAATAGATCTGCTTGTATCAGTTTCCAAATCTTCTGGTAATTGTTTTTGAAAAGATTACATTTTTGGATTTACTGGGCTATGTTTTCAGACTTGTCTTTATGACTACAAAATGTAACATTTTACTTTAATGTGGGATATGACAAAGTGCCATGATGGCTTCTTGTGGTGCATATTGTTCATTTCTGCTTTACACATCACATTAACATGAACCCTTTTGAAAGTCAAAAGCTGAAGTTTTGAAGCTGCAGTTCAAACTCTGTGTGTGTTTGTGCATGCCCACACATATGCATACACACCTCACTCCTTCTAAACATTGTTAGTTGTGGGAATTTCACCTATGATCTTAAAGTATGGGAGGAAAATCCAGTGTGGGTTTAAATACTTCTGTGACATATTCTGTGGATTGTAAATTTCATTTACTTCATTTATATCCCACTTTTCTTCACACAGGGGACCCAAAGTGGCTTACAACATCCTTCTGCTCTCCACTTTATCCTTGGAGCAAGTGGGTTAGGCTGCGATTATGGGCCTGGCCCAGATAGGGTTGGGGAATTCCCAACGATTTGGGGTCAGGATCTTGGAATGGCAGGTTTGGGGTATGGGAAGGACCTCAGTGGGGTATAATGCCATAGAGGCCACCCTCTGAAACAGCCATTTGCTCATGGGAAATTGATCCCTGTCATCTAGAGATCAGTTGTAATTCCAGGAGATTCCCAGACCCCTCTTGGAGGTGGGCAACCATAAGTAAGGATGGGCATGAATGGGCTCATGAACTAAAGTTTATGATGAATCATGAACTGAGGTAAATAGTAGGTCAACTGGAATGAACTTTCAATGCACTTTCAAGCAGTTTATGGAGGTTTATGCCAGTTCATGAATAGATACATTTCCAGACAGACTGTCCCCACTCAAACAAAATGTTTACCAAATTTCAAAGCAATGGTGTGTGTGTGTGTGTGTTTGTGATTCTCCAGCCTCAGAAGCACTGTTGTCAGTTTCAAACTAGTCATGTCAGTTTAAAGAGGGTTCTCTCCCCCTCTTCCTTTATGTTCACTTCCCCTTTTTCTTGCACAAAGCTTGCAAAATCCCACCCCTTTACTTGCTTTGTGCTTTGAGATCAGTCCTGTTGAGTTGGCATTGCCACATTGGCATTGGAGTCTACGGGGCACTCCATCCATTGGTACTGCTGGGCACTCTGTACATTGCACTGGTTCTGCAGGCCTGCAACACCCCCATGTTTGGAGTGTGATTCTGTGCTAGAGATCAGTCCTGTTGAGATGGCATTACCACAATGGCACTGGGTTCTGCTAGGCGCTAGAATATTGCATGGGTTCTGATGGGCTTGCAAAAATGCCCCCCCTTCAGATTCACCAAACTTGGAGGGCAGGTAGAGGAGATCTCCTGTGAGTTTGGTGTTTATTAACATGCCACAAACCTCATGAATTGAACCAGTTCATTTTTATCTTAAAAGTTCATGACAATTTGTGGTTCATGAACTGGGCAAACCATGAACTGAACCACATTTTCCCGATTCATCCCCATCCCTAACCATGGGCTCAGGGGTTCACCCAGCAAACTTCCACAGCAGAGTGGGGGTTCAAACCTGGGTTGCCCACATCCTAGTCTGACACTCTGACCACTCTGCACTGTAAATTTCCCCAGGAGCCTTGTCCAGGCCTAAGTTCTTTGTCTTCAAAGACGTATAAGATTTCTTCTGTTGCCTATTCCTGTCCGTCTTCAGGGTGGGCAGGCTAGATGCAGTTTGGCAGAGAAGCCATTCCTGGTTGGCAAGTGCTTTTGGATCATTTGCTGCTGAAATCACTATATAACTCTCAAGTACTGCTGCAAAGGCAGGCTGTGGTGAGGAACTAAACAAAACCATTTCTGTGTAAAATGTTTTCAGTCACATAGTTCCCCATCAACATTTTTGGTAAGATTTTATGAGGACAAAGCTAATTTTTGTGGTCCAGCTGTATACTTTTATTCTAAGTAAAACTGGCTATAGCATTATGAAATGGAACTACTGCTGCTTAATGCTTCCCAGACGTTGGCAGCAGTAAGTTTATTGTTCACGATTTTTCATGGGGCAAACAAAAGTCAATAAAATGATCACAAATACTTTACCTGCCGAATTAGAATTCTAAAAAGACATTATTGTTTCTTATCAGGATGTTTTCCAGGATACTTGCAGAAAAAATTGGTGCCCAGTTCATATCACCTTTGGGGCTTTGTGTCAGTGATGTACCAGTGCAGCACCACTGGTTTGTTCAAAAACTGCTGGAAAGGAACAATGACCCAGACTTTTCATGTTGTTCGGTTACTAATGATCCAATCCTAGAATGACACATTCTGATATGTACATAAATCCCTGCCTGCAATTGGAGAAAAAAAATATTCACTGCCATCCAGAAGACAAATGGAATACACACTGCATGCTACGATGGGGGTGAGGAAGCACCAACTTGGACTGAAATTGTATAACTTATAATGTATGCTGTATGTTTTATATTGTGTTTTTATAGAATTTTATTGTGTGCAAAATGTGTTGGTAGCCACCCTGAGCCTGCTGCGAGGCGGGAAGGGAGGGATAAAAATCTAAATAATGATAATAATGATGATGATGATGATAATGATACAACATTTTTCCATATCCCATGTAATTGTGGATTTTTACCTTTTCTTGGCTGTCCATGTGGCTCTGTTTGATGGCAGCCATGATGTAGTTTTAAGTCCTCTTGATATCTACAGGATTAGCTTTTCATATAATATGCTCAGGCTGTCAGTGCAATTCGAAGCAGAGTTGCATCCTTATGAGCCCACTGAATTCAGTGGAATTGGAAGGATGTAACTCTCCATAGGACTGCACTGTCATTTTCTTGATTGGTGTGTTCTGAGCTTTCTGGCTCATTCAGCAACTCATCTGGGAGATTCAGCTGACTTGAAAGGTATGGATATGGGGAGCAGTTGTATTAACATTGTCAGAATTTTGGAGCGCAAATCAATTGCACTAGAGGCTGATTAGTGATTAGGTATTCTGAAATGGGATGGGATTTAGGAACTGCCACAGAATTTAAAATCATCCCAGACATTTCTACTGAGATAACAATTATTATAATATGTCAGCACACGAGCCATATTAGTACTATAAAGGGGAGAAAATGCTGCAGCCTTCAGAAGGGAATTGTGTTATTGTAGCTGAAATTTTTATAGGCAAGACACAGCTTTGTTGTATGGATCAAAGGAAGCAGGCTCTTTCTGTGGCTGAGTTCAGACTGGCAGTTTGGCCCAATATAGGCATGTTTCTCAAGTGGATTAAGTGGGCCGGTTCACACAGCCACAGCTGTCTGGCGTTCCTGTGTCGTACTCACCCTGTCCTGAAGTGTTTTGATCCCACTTTTAAAAAGTAACAGGTGAAAGCTGTGGCAAGCTGTTTGGGTGCGTGTTGATCCCACTTCCTGGAAGTGTGGACACAAATAAGCCACAATCAAGAGGCGGCAGTAATGTGAACCCACTGATCCGGCATAATCGCCCATGTGTGCTGTGCTCATGAGCACACAGCTGTCCGCGGGGATGCTTCTGGCTCGCAGAATTAAAGCTCCCAGCCATGGGATCCTGCCCCAATTGCTGCTGCGCCTATGTGCCCATGCACCCACTTGCAGGTTTGCAAAATGGACCAAAGCTGTGCGCAACTGGGGCAGTGCCACCAGGGCCCGCCCCACAGTGCAAATGCTCCATTCCACCTCCTCCCCTCCGGTATGGTCCCGCATCAGTCCACACGGTGCGACCGGAAAGCCCCGCGACAACTTAGCCCAGGTCTTTTTGCCCTGCTTCCCTTGCGCTTCATAATGCGAGTCTGTCCTCTGCCTATGAACCATCAGTTTGTCTTTAAGGTGACACGGTTCTATTTTATATTGATATGGTGTTTATCCAAACACGCTGTTGACATGCTACCACAGTGGTTTTCAGTCTGTGGGTTGGGGTCCTAAGGTGGGTTGCGGAGCCCCTCCTGCTGGGCTGTGAGCTTCTACAGTGCGGCCATTTTTGGCTGCCTTTTCGAAGGTCCTGCTGCACAGAGAATGCCCCATCTCCTGTCCTGTGTCTCTCTGTGTGCTGAGCATAGCAGCGTGACTACAAGTTGAGGTCATTCAGTTGTCCACGAAGCTGATCCTTGGCTTGTTCTTCACTTTTCTATTTCTATTTTTTAAAAGCGCGAGAGAGAACCAACCCCCCCTCACATATATAGAGTGGACATTAAAATGTGACAATAGTGGCGGTAGATACGCACATAAGCTTCTGTAAAAGGTTTCCAAATATCTAAAAACATGTCCATACACAATTGTTGCCTGTATGCTGCATGTTCAAATACAAATATTGATAAACTTGTCAGGTCCTTGATCCACTGATTTACAGAGGTTCTAGCCATAATAAAAAATAAGAATCTGTAACACATTATGCACAGGGGGGAAAAAACGAGTTGTGAAACTTTTCAAATACTAAAAAAAAGAAAAGAACAAATGTTTATATACGGGGCCCCCTTTGAGCTTGAGGCCCGTGCCAAATGGCCTTCAAGCCCCCCCCCCTCCTGAATTGGCCCTGGATCTATCATATTCCAGTTAATATAGAGCTACGCTTTAGCTCAAACATAGCTGCTATTTAACTCCCTTGCGGACAATGAACTTTGATAAGCACTTAGCCAGCCGCTGAATTACATTAAAAAGCACCCTTTGGCTGTATTCTATTAATATTCCCACTACTACTGTTATTAAGGTTGTTAATGCAGGCATGGATTTAGAGTCTGGTAATACTTCTGTGGCAGGTTCCAATAAAGAGGGAACTTCCATGTGGTTCTGGTTATTTCTTGCATGTGTTTGTCTAACAGGCTCTTTCAAGGTCAGAAAAACAGTATTAGCTGCAAGCCTTATTGCCAAAGTCCTTGGATCCATATCCCCCACCTACAAATTCTGTTGCAAGGGTTCTATTTGTTTGTTTGTTTGTTTATTCAATTTATACCCCAATCTTCCCCCCCCCCCCCCGAGACAGGCTCAGGGCGGTTTACGTGAGAAGTAGAACACATAAATTCCAGCTGAAATAATCATAAGACCATCTAAAAGCAGCTCAATATAAAAAGCAATTCAGTATCATAAAGTGCTAGCAGTGTCTATTTTAATAGAATTGCTTAATGATGGCAGTAACATATGAAGTAATTCAGTGACCTGTCTAGATATTCAGCTCACTGATCTTTCCCTGATGCAGTTGGCAAGCACAGGCTGTAGATGGCAAAACCGGGGGAGAGGGCCCTATGACTTTCAGTTATTGTTGTTGGTGGTAGTGGCAGCTCCTTAACTGAAGGCCTGGTGGAAGAGCTCTGTCTTACAGGCCCTGATGAACTGTAAAAGGTCCCGCAGGGCCTTGATCTCTTCTGGGAGCTCGTTCCACCACTACGGAGCCACTACTGAGAAGGCCCTGTCCCTGGTTGTGGCCAGCCTGGTGTCCTTGGGAACCAGGAGGACCAGTCGGTTTTGGGACCCTGGCCAGCATGCTCTTTGGGGTACATATGGGGAAAGGCGGTCCCTCAGGTATGTTGGACCCTGACCATAAAGGGCTTTAAAGGTGAGAACCAGCACCCTGAAGCAAATTTGATAAGTTATCGGCATCCAGTGCAATGCCTTCAGCACAGGCTGGATGTGCTTCCGTGTGGGGAGGCCCATCAAAAGCCTGGCTGCGGCATTTTGCACTAGCTGCAGCTTCTGAATTTGCAATAAGAGCAGCCCCATGTAGAGAGCGTTACAGTAGTCCAATCTCGAGGTGACCATCACATGGATCACTGTTGCCAAGTTGTTTCGGTTGAGGAAGGGAACCTACAGCCTAATCAGCTGAAGATGGTAAAAGGCTGACTAGACAGTGGCTGCTACCTGGGCTTCCACTGTTAAGGAGGCATCCAAGAGCACTCCCAAATTCCTAACCTCCAGTGCTGGCACCAGTGGCGCCCCATCAAAGGTCGGGAGTGGAATTCCTGCCCCCAGGCTGCCCCGGCTCAGGCACAGGACCTTTGTCTTCATCAGATTCAATTTCAGTCAGCTCAGTCTAAGTCAACCAGCCACGGCTTGTAACACCTGGTCCAGATCTACCAGTCTGGAGTCAGACTGGCCTCCTAACAACAGATAGAGCTGGGTGTCATCTGCATACTGGTGACATCCCAGCCCGTGCCTCTGGGCAATCTGGGCAAGGGGATGCATATAGATGTTGAATAGCATCGGGGAAAGCACTGCCTCTTGGGGCACTCCACAATCCAGTGGGTGCCTTTGGGACAGCTGTTCCCCTAGTAATTGGTAGTCAACTGTGTCGAACACTGCCAACAGATCCAACAACAGTACTGCTGATTTGCCCCAATCCAGATGCCTTCGGAGGACATCTGTGAGGGCGACCAGTACCATCTCTGTCCCATGGCCAGGGCAAAAACTGGACTGGAAGGGGTCTAAGATGGAAGCATCATCCACAAAGCTCTGTAGCTGAATTGCCATCACCCTATCTATTATTTTGCCCAAGTAGGTCAAATTGGAGACCAGCTGGTAATTAGTCAATTTGGCCGGATCCAGAGATGACTTTTTCAGGAGAGGATGGACCACCATTTCCTTGAGAGCCCCAGGGAACTGTCCCTCTGTGAGGGACTTGTTGATGAGCGCCCTAAGGGTGTCTTGAAACCCATTGCGGCCAGCTTTAATTAGCCATGATGGGCACAGGTCAAGGCAGCACGTGGTGGGGCGTACAACTAGGCGCAATTTGTCAACTTCCTCTAGACTGAGTGGACTGAAATAATCCATAACCTGACTCGAAGATGTTCATGGAGCCTTGAGTTCACTCACTGTATCAACTGTGATAGGGAGATCGCAACAGAGCAACAGGACTTTATCTGCGTAATAGCTCACAAAAGCCTCACAGCCTATGTCCAATGTCGCAATTGTAGCTGCATAGTACTCTCTCTTCACGGCTTTGACTGCCATCCCATAGGAGCTCATAAATGTTCTATAACATGCTCTTGTAGCTTCGTTGCGAGTGCACTGCCACCATCTCTCTAGCCGTTTCAACCCTCGCTTCATAAGTCACAACTTCTGGGTAAACCAGGGAGTGAGCCTAGAGTGGGGGTGCAGAGGGTGCCAGGGAGCAATCTCGTCAATTGCTGCAGATAGTCGATTGTACCAATCCCCTATCAGCTCATCTAACGAGCCGCCAGGGGGCAACGGATCTCGCAGAGCCATCTGGAGCCGCACAGGGTCCATTTGGCTCCACAGGCAAGCTAAAATACACTTGTTGCCTAAACAAGGTTGGGGTGAGACATTCAGACGGGCCTCAGGGCATGGTGGTCTGACCATGGTACTGTCAAGGCAGTAATCTGATCCATTGTAACCTCTGCTGTGAAGATCAAATCAAGCATGTGCCTGGCCTGGTGGGTGGGGGTCATTACATATTGGTAGAGTCCCAGCACCACCATGGATGACACTAGGTCTGTTGCCTGAGTGGAGGTCGCATTGTCAACGTGGACATTGAAATCGCCCAAGACTACCAGTCTAGGGCAGGGGTGGGCAAATAGCGGCCCGGAGGCCACATGTGGCCCGCCACAGAGTTTTTTGCGGCCCGCCAAGACAGTCGGCCACGTGGTGTGATACAGTACATTTGTCTCATTGATTCTAAAATTACATTGATTCTAAAATTACATTGATTCTAAAACAACGGATTCTAAAATTAAATGTGCTTGCAGCTATAGATGATATGAAATTAGCACAATAAATAAATGGAATAAAACTACCACTATTTTATTTAATTTATACTTATTGATTTTTATGATACAATTTATACCTTTTCTGAAATGCAAAGTTAACTAATGAATGCAATCATTTTAAAAGGTGCGGCCCTCCACTAACCTCCGCTCCCACAAAGTGGCCCCCGAGCCAAAACAATTGCCCACCCCTGGTCTAGGGTGTTCTAGTGCCCAGCTCAATATGGCCTCCATCAGGGTTGGCAGGCAATTGGCCAGTGTGTCACCAAACTCTCCTTGTCCTCCCATACTAGGCCGGTACACTCAATGCTTGTGATCTTCAGTGGCAGGAGCACCCTGAAGGAGTATGCCTCCCGAATGAATAGAGCCACTCCCCCCACCCCCAAGTCCATGATTGAAGGGGCAAGTTGGGGGAAAGCTACTGTCTGCCCATCCCATACCCAGGTTTCAGTCACTCATGCCAGGTCTACATTCTGGTCCAGCAGAAAGTCCCAAAGGACCATGGTTTTATTATTTATAGACCTGGCATTACACAACATCAATGTCAGAGAGGGGTCATTAGTCCTAGCCCCACTGCTTACAATCTTTGGTATGGGACGCAGGCTGGAAGGGGGCTGAGCTGTTCTGTTTCTCCACCCCCTTCCCTTACTTCCCTGCCTGGTCCCACCACTGTACTTTCCTCTCCCCAGGAGCACCAGACTCCCTTGCCCAATCATCGCTGCCATAGTGGTCTTCACACGTCTCAGACCGACTAGCAGAGCTGATGACGATGCATCCCGTATATAAGATGCCAGTAATGGTCTACAACTTCCAGCCCTGCTGGAACAGGGCAGACAAGTGTACATTTGCAATTTGGAGCACATACATAGTCCAGCTGAAGAACTGGCATATATCCCGGCTAGGCGGGATATAAATCTAAATGAATAAATAAATAAATAAATTTCCCTCAGTATGTTTTGGATCTTTTACTAGTTTTGCCTTTGGCAACCTGCTAAGTCCTGGAGTATTTTCTTTGTGACCACTACAAAGCTCAGTTCATGGAAACAGATCGTTCATCAAAAATGCACAAGAACTAAAATCTTCATCACCTCAATCACGTATTTATTTATTTAGCATATGTACACACCCACATTTATCCCAGGCATCTTTTGACCAAAGGCAAGTAACAACAATGATAATCAAGTTATGAACTGATCCTAAGGCCTGATATCAGTTGACATTAGAAATGTTCATTTCCTGGACACGACAGGGGCTTCGGTTGAGGCAGCGGGTGTCCATATCAGTTGGCCTCCCTGCTTTAGTTCCCAACCTGCTGAAAGGGTCCATCTGATTCTACCTTGTAGCCCCAACAGATTTATATTGCTGCTCCCAATTTTATTGTTTATTGTTTTCAAGATTTTGTTGTGATTTTATTGTGATGAGTCTTTGACTCGATTTGTTGTGATCTGCCCTAAGCCTGTTTGGGGAGGGCTTAATAAAACCCCCTAAATAAATAAATAAATAAATAAGTATTAAAAGGACGTTTCTCATCACATTGCATCTTTGTGCTTCTGGTCTTCACTGCTCCTCCTTACCTGCCCTACCTGAGTCTGTTCTGAGCTTCACAAGGCTCCCTAGACTCATATGGGTATCACCCATTCGAATACATGTTGCAACCCATTCTTACAACTGGGGCCTCTTCTTTCTCTCTGCCTTTTAGACATCTACAAGGGGAGACCCGCAAGAACATAAGAACATAAGAGAAGCCAACGTTGGATCAGGTCAGTGGCCCATCCAGTCCAACACTCTTGTCACACAGTGACCAAAAACACCAGGTGCCATCAGAAGGTCCACCAGTGGGGGTAGGACACCAGAAGCCCTCCCACTGTTGCCCCCCTATCAAGCACCAAGAATACAGAGCATCACTTGCCTCAGACTGAGAGTTCCTACCTATACTTTGTGGCTAATAGCCACTGATGGACCTCTGCTCCATATGTTTATCTAATTCCCTCTTGAAGCCGTCCATTCTTGTAGCCGCCGCCACCTCCTGTGGCAGTGAATTCCACGTGTTAATCACTCTGCGTGAAGAAGGACTTCCTTTTATCTGTTCTACCCCGAATGCTCAGCAATTTCATGGAGTGCCCACGAGTTCTTGTATTGTGAGAAAGGGAGAAAAGTACTTCTTTCTCTACCTGCTCTATCCATCTTAGAAACTTGCGGGGAGCGGGCATTTTCCCCACCTTTGCTTCCCTCTCCCCCCTTCTCTGTCATTCCCTCCTGTCTTTCTGCACCCACCCCTTATCTATCAATCTTCTCTCACCTCCCCTTCTCCTCTCACCCCTTCTATGTTAGCTTTCCTCCCTACCCCCTTCTCTAGAAATAATTTCTCACCCCATTTCTCCACTCACCTGTTGTATGTCTCACTCCTCTCTTACCCCAGCCCTTCTCAGACAATGTCCTTTCCCCCCACCCCTTGTCAGCTGCCCCTTTCTCTCCCCACCACAACAATCTCCCCCTCTTCTGCCTCCCTTTCTGCAGCTTCCCTGTTTTTCTGGCAGTGGGGAGGCCGTTTGTCTGGGAGAGATACAGTGGCGGTGTCCCCTGCCCCACGGCTCCAGGGCTGTCTTGCTGGCTGTGGGGAGGTCGGCTTCCTGGGAAGAAACTGGCCATGTTGGTGTCCTCTGCCCCATTGCTCCAGGGCTGTCTTGCTGGCTGTGGGGGAGGCTGCTCACCTGGGAAGGACCCAGTGGGAGGCCGGCCACTGAGCGAAGCTCCAAGTCCAGCGCGGGAGACCACGAGTCCAGACTGCTCAAGCGCAAACAACTCATTTTTTATTTGGGGGCTTTTTAACCCCTCCTGTGTATTTTTTAAAACATTTTGCATTTTTCTGCAACCCTGGGGAGTACCCCAAGTGTGCAGAAAAACCTCTTTTCCCCCTACGTGCCCCAAATCTGTAGGAATAAGTATCTGCATGCACAGGGGACCCTTGGCTATTAGTATATAGACAAGTGGAGACCCGCAAGAAACTTGCAGGATGGTCATCCCATTGCTCACACCTTTGCTTCCTCCCTTCTTCCCCTACTTCTCTCACACTCTTTCTCCCTTCTGCCCCCTTTCTTACTCTCTCTCTCTCCTCCATGTATGTTACTTCCTCTCGCTTTCTGACCCGTCATCATTCTCTTTGTTTTTCTGCCTCCCCACCTCATCTCTCTTTCTCTTTCTGCCTCCCACTCAAATCCCACCCTCCATAGGCATTGTACCTTACTGAGGTCCCTGTCCTTCCTAGGTTCCACCCCCAAATCTCCAGGAGTTTCCCAGCCTGGATCTGGATCTGCTGCCGGTGGCCAGGGTGGGTACTTGGCAACCCTAGACTGCTGCCAGTAAAAACCCTGCCTTTTACTGACAGAAACAGTTAGAACCTTCCCCACTCCCCTGAACATTCTAATCTCCTCACAGTTGATGCCTGGAGCTGATGCCATTTCAAAAAGTATTGGGGGGAATTAAATGGTCCCTGAAGGTTTTTTTAACTTTTCAGATTTTTCTGTAGACCAAGGAAGGGGCCTGACTATGTAGGAAAAGCTGTTGGGGTAGAGGGAGCTCTCTTTTGGCAGAAATAAGCATCCACACAGAAAAAAACCCTCTCAGAATTAGAATATAGATAAGCAGGAGGACCCGTGATACTCGTGGGGGGGGGGCAGGTGAGCCTCTCTCCCCTCCTTCCCTCCTACCTCCCCGAAAATCAGCGGCAGCAGAGAGACCCACCGTGTGCTGAGCCTCTTCCTCTCCCTCCCCCCTCCCTCCCCAAAAATCAGTGGCAGCCACACACCGAGCCTCTTCCCCTCTCCCCCCTCCCCAGAAATCGGCGGCGGTGGCATGCCGAGCCCCTTCCCCCCTGCCTCCCCGAAAATCAGCGGCAGCAGCAAGACCCACTGTGTGCCGAGCCTCTTCCCCTCCCTCCCCGAAAATCAGTGGCAGCCGCGCATCGAACCTCTTCCCCTTCCTCCCCCCTGAAAATTGGCAGTGGTGGTGGCGGCGCGCCAAGCCTCTTCCCCTCCCTCCCTGAAAATTGGTGGTGGCGGCAGCTGCGCGCCGAGCCTCTTCCCCTCCCACCCCTCCCCGAAAATTGGCGGTGGCGGCAGCCGCGCGCCGAGCCTCTTCCCCTCCCACCCCTCCCCAAATATCGGCAGCCACGCTTGCTCACCAAGCCTCTTTCCCTCCCCCCAAAATTAGTGGCAGCCATGCACCGAGCCTCTTCCCCTCCCTCCCCAAAAATCGGCAGCAGCGGCAAGGCCCACTGCTTGCCGAGCCCTCCCCCCAGCCAAAACGTTCTCTGTGCCTGCACAGAGAACGCTTTTACTTTTGATTTAAATATTTCCCCAAAGTTTTTTTAACATTTAGGATTTTTCTGCACACGTGGAGACTCCTCCATGTGTATAGGAAAATCTCCCTCCCCCCCCAAGTGCCCCCCCACAGATTTAGATATCCGCATGGAGGGGGCCACTTTGGAATTAGTATATAGATGTGAATGCAAAGAGTTCCATCTCAAGATCCTCATCATCATGGTCACCGGGGACTCTGAACGTGTTCCTGTTTTTTCTCTTTTGTATTCCCCCCCTGGATTTGTGTATCTTTATTCAATAAAGATCTCCAGCTACATTTTATCTTTGCATAGATTAGCAACAGAGGCTTGTGCAATTACAATGCAGTTTTAAGCAGTTGCACCCTTATAAGGCCATTGGCTTCACCGCCTTTTGCACTGTCCTTAATAGCTGCCATCCTAAAAAGCTTCTTATAATCTGCTAGCGGGAAGGCTAGTCTTGCTAAACATACAAAACAACTTCTACCAAACAAATTTCACTTGAAATAAAAATGACAATTTAACACAAACCAAGGTTTGGGCTACTGTGTAGTAGTGGATATTTCCTATGGAATTAGCTGCAATGGGGCAAATTTTTCTGTAACCATGACATCCCCCCCCCCCCCAACCTATTCTGTTTCTTTTTATATAATCATAATTCTGGTGTCCAGTCTTTCGTGCTGACACACATCAAAAGCTATTTCATAGTGTTGGAAGCCTGTGTGCAGTTAATCAAAAATGAATGGGGTATTACATCAAAGGACTTCAAACATTAAGTTTAAATGGCAATAATTACCTTACTGTTTGATTCTGAAGTGGACCAGCTAACAAGACAAGGAAGGTCAATTTCGGTTCATTCTAAAAAGGAATGAAATTGACTTCAATCCCAGATTTGGACTGAGGTATCTGCTAGCAACACTGTAAATGCTGGGAAAATGCTGTGTTGTAGGAACAGACTTAAGGTTGTTGGGAAACAGTGTTTAGGATTAGGGTTGCTAAAGGAATGAGTGTTTCTAAATTTGATTCCCCCCTCCCCATTCCGTGAAACTAAGATTTTGAAAATTCATGAGGCACAGAATTCTCTCCTTAACAGTATGAGCTATTGGATTTGACAGGGGATACGGTCAGCTGGGAAGCTCTGTGCTGATGCCCAGTCCCACCTGCTCTCTTCCTTACTACCATCCAGCAGAGCTTGGAGATCTTCTAAAGAAACTGAGCATGGTATAGTGGTTAGCAGGGCTATTTTTGGGCAGGAACGCACAGGAATGGAGTTCCGGCTGGCTTCTGAGTTGGCCACGCCTACAGCCTCTCCCCCCTCGGGATCTCCAGGTGCATTGCAAGCCGCGGGCTGCCTGGGGAAGCCAAGTTGATCCAGGGAGGGAAGGCAGTTTAAACTGCAGGGCGCCTGGGGAAGCTGATCCAGAAATTGCCTTCCTTCCCTCGGGTTCCCCATGTGCCCCACAAGACACGGGGCACCTGGGGAAGCCAATCCTGGGAGGGAGCTGCGCTGTCAGGGGTGTGGCCTAATATGCTAATGCGTTTCTGCTGTTGGGTGTGGCCTATTATGCGAATGAGTTCCTGCTGTTTTTTTTCTATAAAAAAAGCCCTGGCGGTTAGAGAGCAGGACTAGAATCGGAGAGACCCAGGTCTGGATCCCTAACTGCCACGGAAGCTCCCAGCCAGAACATACCTTGCTGGGTTGCTGTTGTGAGGATAAAATGGAGATGGAGGAAATAACATTGTAAGCTTCTTTGAGTCCCCACTGGAAGAAAAAGGGGGCATATAAATGCTTTAAATAAATGAATAAAATGTTAGTAACTCAAGAAACGGCAAGGTTTTTTCCCCCCTTACAGGTGTAACCCAGCCACACTCTTACTCTCACCTGACCTGTGGCAATTCAACTGCACAGCTGCCCACAGGCAATTTGGCCGTAACTGGACAATATACAGTGATGCATATCTGTAAATATAACTGACTGTAAACTTTCCGCACGGGATTGTAACAGGCAGGTTGCATAGCAAAGTGAACCAGCCTTTCGATCTGGCAGAGTCCACTGCTATACCTACACTTTTACATCTTGTCCCGTTAGGTAGAGTGCTTGGCTCCATAGGCATCACGGACACAAAAGCAGAAGTCCCAAGGCACCAGGGCCTGAGGAGAATCCAGCAGGCAGACAGGATGGAGTATCATGCACTCACATTAGCAAGAGGCAGAAAAGGCCAAGGCTGACAGTTACAGAGACATAGCCAAAGTCTGACCCAGAAGCATTTACAGCCTTACCAGGTCAGGCAAGTCAATAGACTGTCTGAATGGATGCACTCAGACATATTTGCTGCTTATGGTTGCCAAGAGGCCTGTGGGAAATGTCCTGTCCCTTAAACAGGGGCTTTAATCTTTGGAAATTGGCACCTGAAGCTTTTCATGGCATGGAGATAAACAACATTACGTGTTAAATAACATGCCACTAAAGAGGGCCATTTTTTGGTGTAGTGGTTAAGTGCGCGGACTCTAACCTGGGAGAACCGGGTTTGATTCCCCACTCCTCCACTTGCACCTGGCTGGATGACCTTGGGCAAGCCATAGCTCTGTACCAGCTGTTCCCTCAAGGACAGCTTGGGAAAGAGCTCTCTCAGCCCCACCTACCTCACAGGGTGTCTGTTGTGGGGAGGGGAAGGGAAAAGGAGTTTGTAAGCCGCTCTGAGACTCCCTTGGGGAGTGGAGGGCGGGGTATAAATCCAATCTCCTCCTCCTCTTCTTCTTCTTCTTCTTTTTCCCCTCCAGGCTGTTGGCAATGGCAACCCTGAATATTGCCACAAGCTGCACAAGATGACATAAAAATGAAAAGTGCATAAGATGCTGCATTCACCCAGGAATATACTTGTACTTTTTTTTCCAGAGTATGATTTTATTCTTTATTTTTATTTATTTATTTATTAGATTTTTACCCCGCCCTCCCCACCTCACGGCAGGCTCAGGGCGGCTACCAACATATTTCAATCACAATAAAATACTATAAAACCACAGTATAAAAACATACAATAACATTATACAGTTTCAAAACAAGATGGCACTTCATCACCCCCATATGGGTGGCGTCAGCAGGCACTTTACCAAGTATCCATTTGGTGCAGATGATCTGGCAGCGATCTTCAGTACTCGGGCCAGGGCTATGAAATTGTGGCGGCTCCCATTTGTAGGCCTGGCAGAATAGCTCCGTCTTGCAGGCCCTGTGGAACTGTAACAGATCCCGCAGGGCCCTGATGTTCTCCAGGAGCTCATTCCAGCAGTGCGGGGCTGCCACCGAAAAAGCCCTGGCCCTCATTGCCACCAGTTGGGCCTCCTTGGGCCCTGGCAGAACCAGGCAGTTCTGGGAGCCAGATCGAAGTGCTTGCTGGGGTACATACAAGGAGAGGCAGTCCCTCAGGTATACAGGTCCCTGGCCATATAGGGCTTTATAGGTAAGCACCAGCACCTTAAACCGGATCCGGTATGCTATAGGCAGCCAATGCAGTGCCTTCAAAGCGGGCTGAATATGTTCCCGCAGAGGGAGACCCAGTATCAGCCTTGCCACTGCGTTCTGCACCAGCTGCAGCCTCCAGATCTGGGATAAGGGCAGCCCCATGTAGAGAGCATTACAATAACCCAGTCTTGAGGTGACCAACGCATGGATCACCGTAGCCAGGTCATTGCATTCAAGGAAGGGAACCAACTGCTTAATCAGCTGTAGATGATAAAAAGCCAATCTTGCAGTGGCTGCTACCTGGGCCTCCATCGTTAACGAGGTGTCCAGGATCACTCCCAAACTCCTAACCTCCAGCGCTGGCACTAACAGTGCCCCATCAAAGGTCAGGAGAGGGATCCCTAGCCTTGGGCTGCTCCGACTCAGGCATAGGACCTCCGTCTTCATCAGATTCAACTTCAATCGGCTCTGCCTAAGCCAACCAGCCACGGCTTTCAACGCCAGGTCTAGCTCTCCCGGACTAGAGTCTGACTGGCTGTCCAACAACAGATAGAGCTGGTTATCGTCAGCATATTGATGACAACCCAGCCCATGCCTCCGAGCAATCTGGGTGAGGGGGCGCATATAGATGTTAAACAGTATTGGGGAGAGTACTGCACCCTGCAGCACACCACATACCAATGGGTGTCTTTGGAACAGTTGCTCCCCAATTGTCACCCTCTGTCCCCGGTCTTGGAGAAACAAGGAAAGCCACTGTAAGGCCAGCCCCTAAATTCCAATGTCAGCAAGGTGGTGGGCCAGTAGTTGGTGGTCGAACATGTCAAACACCGCTGATAGGTTTAACAACACCAACACCGCCATACTGCCTCGATCCAGATGCCTCCGGAGGTCATCTGTGAGTGCGACCAACACTGCCTCTGTCCCGTGGCCTGGTTGGAAACCAGACTGGAAGGGGTCTAGTATGGAGGCGTCATCCAAGAAGCCCTGCAACTGGTCCGCCACCACCTTCTCCATTAACTTACTCAAATAAGGTAAGTTGGATACCGGCCGATAGTTGGCCAATTTGGTCAGGTCCAACAATGTCTTTTTCAGAAGGGGCATACAACTGCCTCCTTCAGGGCACTAGGAAACACCCCCTCAGTGAGAGATGTGTTGATGATTTCCATTAGCACCCCTCGTAACCTATCCTGGTTGGGTTGGGACTACAGGTTGGGACTACAGGTGGTTGGGACTACAGGTGGTTGGATGGACCGATAGGAGCAACTTGTTGACCTCCTCTAGGCAGAGTGGATCAAAGTAATCCAGAATGTGACCAGAAGATGTCAGTGGAGTCTCAAGTTCCATTACTGTATCAACTGTGGTCCTGGTGGAGTGATGAGATTTTATCTGCGAAATAATTCCCCAAAGACTCACAGCCTATCTCCATTTCCCTATCATTTGATCCGCATTGCGGTACCATCATTAGAGACTGAATTGTTCTAAATAATTGGGCTGGGCGGGAATTCACAGATGCGATTGTGGCTGCGTAAAATACTTTCTTCGCAGCCTTGACCGCCATCTCATAGGCTTTCATAAACGTCCTATAGGATTCTCTTGCCACCTCATCAGGAGCACGACACCACCGTCTCTCTAGCCATCTGAGTTCCCGCTTCATCACCCTCAGCTTCCACATATACCATGGGGTGAGACATGAGTGGGGGAGCAGAGGGTGCCGGGGAGCGATCTTGTCAATGGTCGCCAAGAGCCGGTTTTGCCAGTCCTCAACCAGCTCATCTGACGAGCTGCCAGGGGGCATCGGATCCCGCAGAGCCACTTGGAATCCCATTGGATCCATTAGGCTTTGCAGGCGAGCTAAAATCTGCTTGCCACCCAAACGGGGTTGAAGCGACATGTTCACCCGGGTTTTTAGGGCATGATGGTCTGACCATGGTACGACTGTAGTCATAATCCAGTCCACCGTAACCCCCGCCACGAAAATCAGATCGAGCGTGTGATGGGCTCTGTGTGTGGGAGCTGAAACAAATTGGGAGAGTCCCAGTGCCACCATGGACATCACCAGATCCATTGCCTGCGTGGAGGTTGCATCCTCAGCATGGACGTTGAAATCACCCAGGACTAATAGCCGAGAGTGCTCAAGCGCCCAACCTGATACAGCCTCCAGTAGGGATGGCAGGCTACTCGCCGGTGCGTTGGGTGGTTGGTACACCAGCCAAACAGCCAAGCTCTCCCCAGCTTCTCAGACAAAGCTGGCACACTCTATGCCTGCGAGATTCAGCGACAGGAGCGTCCTGAAGGTGTAATTCTCCCAGATGAATAATGCCACTCCTTCCCCTCCCGCCCCTGAGTCTGAGATTGGTGAAGGCCTGAGAAACCGGGGGGGACAGTTCTGAGAGAGCCACAGTCTCCCCCTCTCGTGCCCAGGTCTTGGTCACGCACGCCAGGTCCACATCCTGCTCAGACACAAAGTCATGCAGGGTTCTGGTCTTATTACTGATGGACCTGGCGTTACACAACACCAATGTCGGAATGGGGTTCTCTCTATTCTCTATTCTACACAAACTAGCTTGAACAAAGGTGAGTCCTACCAGAGTCATTCACAGCTGCTTTCCTAGATCTGTGAGAGAGGGAGAGGGAGGGGAAGGAAAGAGAGTGAGATCCTGACCTGGAACAACTCCAGGTTCTGGTGACCCTGGAATAATAACAAAACATACAGAGCACTTGTAACTATTACAGGATGGATCACACAATTTTTTCTTTTAAGGTGTGAAACTCTTAGATTTCAGTTATCTACCACTGGTCCCCAGAACTGCTTCCCTCTTTGCACTCACTAACAGAACACTATGTTTCCTACCATCATGTCCCCCTTTAAAATGAAGGATTTTGTATCCCATAGGTGTTTTTATCTCTCTGCTTGTTGATGAAGTTGCAGTCGTCTCATCTCAGTGTTCCAAACCTGGTGAGGCCTCACTGGTGCTTTAAGCAGTAACAGTTTCATTTGTCTTGTTTTGAGATTCTAACTTGCCAGAATTTGAGGCAGGGAGGAACATTTTCATATTCAGTTTTTTCTTCCATCACTGGCTCAAAGTTCTTAGTGCTTTGCTGATCTCTTCTGTTCCATTTCCCAGTAGCTGAATTATCCATCTGAAACTAATGTTGAGATGTTAAGGTTTTACATTGCTCAGACTTTTTTTTTGCAGATTTTCTCCCTCCCTCCCTCCCTCCCTCCCTCCCTCCCTCCCTCCCTCCCTCCCTTCCTCCCTTCCTTCCTTCCTTCCTTCCTTCCTTCCTTCCATTTATGAATCACCCAATCCCTGTACGGACAGGACTCTGGGCAATGTACACCAAAATTTTAAAAAGGCAGTCAAGAAAAGTTAAAAATAATAAGTAACGTTTCTTACATCCTTAAAATAATCTTAGATGGCATTACTTTTAGATGGCATTACTAATCTGTGTTTAAACCCATTCTGGACTGTGTTACCGCGTCATAGGCGGGATAAAGAGGAGGCCGAAATGGGAGAGATAGTAGAAGGGGGGGGGGGGGAGAGTGCCAGCCATGATGGAAACTGTCACTGCCCTCAATCAAAAGCCTGGTGGAATATCTCTGCCTTACAGGCCCTGTGGAATTGTGTTAAGTCCCGCGGGGCCCTGATGGTGTTTGGCAGGGAGTTCCACCAGGTTGGAGACAGGACTGAGAAAGCCCTGGCTCTGGTCGAGGACAGTCAGATATCTTTGGGGCCAGGAATCACCAGTAAGTTGTTCTCGGCGAACATACCGGAGGCATAGTTGGATAATATGTGGTTCTTTTTGGTTTTAGTTTTTGATAGTTTGGTATGACTACCAGGTCTTCAATGTGAGCAATACATCCCTTATCAGACAGCTTCTCAAACCCTTTACTTAGGTGAATTCCCAGATGATTATTGTATTGAATGTGCACTATTTTGAACTTGTTGGGTTTTTTAAAATGTTTATCATGTCCATTCAATTTTTCTCTGTAATTCCAATAAACACAGATGTCTTCTGTGTTAGAACTTTTGTGTAATATTAGAGAAAATTCAGGGTTATGGATCTTGCTTTCTGGAAAGAAGAGACTACTTCCTCTAGTTTAAAATCTTTTTTACTAAAGGATAAAGGGAAACGGGATTAGCTACAAATAAACAAACATGCTTTCTAAGGAGCTGCATTGTGCTCCGTCTACACACTAAGGCATTCTTCAACAAAGTGAGGATTACAATGGAGGATCTCTCCTTCTTCTCGACCCCTGAAAGGAAACACCTGATATCACTGACCAGTCAGCAGAACAGAACACCTTTAGGTTTCCTGGGCTTAGAGTTAATTGGCCAGCTGCCAGGTTTCTCTTCCAGGTTAAGCCTAAGAAAACAACAAGTTGCATAGGTTAACCCTGTAATGATAGAAATGGTCAGGTCTTGTCTTACATACTCATTTTCCAACATTCTGAAGTGTTCACATTTAAGTTTAGCCATGAAGTCTTTTGACCAGGTGTTGCTTACAAGCTCCCGGCTGGAAACTCAATTTCCAGGTGTATTGGGCCCTAATTCATATTCAGACAATGGCACAGAGGGAGAAGGGTTCTAAGTCTTCCCCACATGTCATTTTCCTGGCCTGAAATGGTCCCAAGGGTGGACTGATTGCCCCACTGAGAAAACCTACATGGAACCGTCTGTAAATGTGAAGCCTCCATGGCACCCCCAGGACCATTTCAGAAAAAAATGACATCAAGTAAAGATTAAGCACCCTCTTCCTGTATGCCATGGTCCTGATCTGATCTGGGCTGCTGTATTGCTGGGAATTGAGTTCCCAGTGAGGAACTTGCAACATATATCTGATTAAAAGTCCTGATGGTGGACTTGGACAGGTGTTTAGCCTGAGATTAGGATTCCAGTGTGGAACAAAGGGAGGGTTTTCCCTCACACCAGTCTCCTATTCAGTGGGGTAAATATGTAGCCTGATCGTAAGGAACTGAGGCTTATATAGATATTCTGTGGGACCATTTTAAGACAGAAAACAGCATTAGTCAGTCCTGACCCGAACCAGGGCCTCACTCATCAATGGTTGAAAAAGAGAGAAAAGACTTGGAATTTCATCCATAGTACATCAAACGTCATTTCTAAATTGGCCCTTATTTTCAGTTTTGAGACTGATAAATGCCATGAGATATATAGCAACATCTACTTGCTGGGAACTTACTACTTCTTATTCTATATATGCCATTGGTAGAACCTCAGAAATTGTTAACTCTTTGCCAAGTTATTTACTTCCTGGTAGATCATATTTCTGTAGCAATGGAAATGTAGGATTGTTTAAATGTGTGGGAGATTGTGCCAATAGATGTAATCCACAACAGGTCTCCTTGAATAGAAAGTCCTTTATTTGCAGAAAAGATCTTGTTGGTCAAATACACTTCTTCTGTTAGTAATGCCCAAGCATAGAAATACAACTACAATTATACTTGATATGAAATATGGCCCCCAGAACATCCACCAATCAATTGGAAGAATTATTGGCGCCCAAATATACTGGCTCACTGTTCCCAAGGAAAGCGTGGCAAACTAGGTTCTCAGGAAAAGACACTGTTGAGATATTTAGGGCAAATGTTCCCAAGGAAAAACCAAGAGAAGGAATACATAACACCTGTGATTCTTATAACACATAACCGGAGGCTTTTATGCTCAAGGCCATTAGCTAGGGAAAGGTGAGCTAGAGATAAGAGAGGAGGAAAAACTAATGAGCAACAAGCATGCACAAAGCGAAGCAGGCAAGCAAGACTCGCATTCCGGAGGTGGGAGTCAAGTCCCCGATGTGATCTCCCGGCCAGGACCTAGAGGAGGCGAAATAGGACTAAAAGTACAGGCAAGGTTAATTGGCCATCAGGATAGATGATAAAACCTTAGACATTGCTACATAAGACAACTTCTGCAGTCCCATTGATAAAGACAGTCAATAGAAATTTATGACAGTGCTAACTGACAAAATGTAGGATTGTTTTAATTTGGTTAAATGTTTTAAATGTTTTATGCAGACCAGGTACATCGTACCGACCATTGTGAGCCACCCTGAGCCTGTTTGCGGGGAGGGTGGGGTATAATACAATAAATAAATAATAAATAAATATGTGAATTTGTTTTATTTTTTGTTGTTTTGGTTTTTTTGCCATCAAGTTGCAACCAACTTATGGTGACCCCCAGGGCTTTCAAGGCAAGAGATGTTCAGATGTGGTTTGTCATTGCCTGTCTCTGTGTAGCTACCTGATATTCATTGGTGGTCTCCCATCTAAATGCTAACTACGGCTAACCTGGCCTATCAAGGTCGTGAATTCTTAGGAAAATATTATATAAAGATTTTTTTAATGTTTAAAGTTGTTTTCACAATGACAATTTCCCATAGATTATTTGATAGAATCTTGTGAATTCAAACTGTTAGTTTCAACTATAATCATAAGTTCATAACCATTCCCAGATTATGAACTGGGAAGATGTCATATTGGGTAGCCAACCAATAGAAAAACATTCATCTTTATTGTTTAAATATTATAAAAAATATTAATCTTTATTGTTTAAAGTCTTTGTAACAATTGCCAGAGTATTTTGTATAAAAGCCAGGAAATTGCCCTGGTTGATGTCTGAATGTGTTATTTGTGAAAATAGAATAATTACTTATGAGAGCACCAGGTTGTTCAAACCAGCTGTAGGTCACAATTTGACTTGGAAATGCATGTGGGATATCAGGGTGTATGTGTGTTGATCCTTTTTGCCATCCCCTATAGGTTCTGTTGAGCCAAGCAAGACAAGACAGACAGTAGTATAATAACATGGCAATTTAGCAGCAGCAAGGCCACGGTGGCTCAGTGGTTAAGATGCTGAACTGCAAACCGGAAGATTGGTAGTTCAGCAGTTTCGAGTGCCACATGACAGAGTGAGCTCCTGTCTCTGGCCCCAGCTCCTGCCAACCTAGCAGTTTGAAAGCAAGAAATTGCAAGTAGATAAATAGGTACCGCTTCGGTAGGAAGGTAACAGCGTTCCGTGCATAAAAAGTACTGGGTTCAGAGAAGCGTTGCAGTGAAATCAGCTCATAAGTTTATTGAAGGTCCCCTGACGGATCTTGGGTGGCCGGTTGGTCTGATTTACAATCCGCCCAGGCTATTGTCTCCCAAAGTGAAGCTCCAGTAGCCAGCCCGGCCATGTACGTTTCTCTGACCACATGTGCAGTCGCCATTAGGACATAACACCCCTCCCCCATAGTTCGGACCTTCCCTAGCACACAAAGTCCCTTAGGTAAGTGGGCCTTCGCCATTCCCTGGTCGAGTGGCATAATACCGTTTCTGTGGGTAGCCGCTCGGGGACTGCCTTGACTGGTCTTGAGGATGGTTCTGGTTCGCCCGTTGAGGCTGGTGCTGGAGGGATGTCGAAGTGTGCGTCGGCTGATGTGCTTGGCCAGGGAAACTCTGGTGCAGATGTCTCACATTCACTGTCTCTGCCTTGCTCGGGAGCGGGGGTTTCATCCTTGCTCTCCTCGGGTGCGTTGGTTACTGTGGTCAGGAGCCGGCGGCACAGTTGGTCAATGTACCTTCTCCACAGTTGACCTTCTTCCCCTGAGACCTCATAGGATAGGGGCCCTGTCACCTGCACTATCCGGCCCGGCAGCCAGGTGAGACCCCTTGCAAAGTTCTTTACATAGATGGGGTCCTCTGGGAAGAACCCCCAGGGCTGTGCTATGTTCTGGGGTGCCATCTAAGTGTAGGTGGTCCAACCTGTTTGTGAGCCACCTACCCATTAGTAGTTCTGCAGGGCTGCGCCCAGTTGTGGCGTGTGTGAGGTTGTCTGTTGGCTGAACAGGAATGCTGCCAGTGTAGTTCCAGTTGCCTTTGTCCATGCAGTGCAGGGCTTCTTTGGCTGTGCACCCCATGCATTCAGCCTGGCCATTTGTGGCTGGGTGGAATGGGGTGGAGCATATGTGCTGGATCCCCTAGAAGTCCACAAACTCCTGGAACTCCCCTGATGTGAAGGCCGAGCAGTTGTCTGTCATGAGTGTGTCAGGGATGCCATGGGAGCTGAAGATGCACCACATGGCCCGGATGGCAGCCTGTGATGAGGTGGAGGACACTGGCACCACTTCCAGCCACTTCATGTAACTGTCTACTAATACAAAAAACAGTTGACCCCGGAACAGTCCCACAAAGTCCTGGTGGAGGACAGCTTGTGGGATGACTCCCAAGGTCACACCAGTGCCTGGGGAGGGTCTGGCTGTGATTCCTGGCAGTTCTGGCACCACCTGACTTGCTCCTCCCGGTCTAGCCCGGGCCACAAGACGTAGCTTCGGGTCAGGGCTTTCATCCACATGATGCCGGGGTGATTCTCATGAAGCGCGGTGAGCACCTGTTTGCGTAGCAGTCTGGGGACAACTACCCAACCGCCCCAGAGCACACACCCCTTGTGTGCCGATAGTTCATTGCACTGGGCTGTGAAGGTGGTGAAGTCAGACCCTGGGCTACTGGGCCACCCCCTTCCCACCCAGTCCAAGACCCAGGACAAGGTGCGATCTCATGCGGTATAGCGGGTGATGTCCTTAACCTGGATGGGCCGGTCTGGTAGCTCTTCAACCAGGGCGATGTAATGGGCCAGTGCTGGATCTGGGTCATAGGATGAGAGCAGCAGGCGGCTGAGGGCATCCGTGTGGCCCATGGCTTTCCCTGGGCGGTGGACCAGCTTGTACTGGTAGCCAGCCATAAAGATCAACCAGTGGAGCCCCCTTGGGGAGAGCATCTGGGGGGTTTGGCAGTCGGGTGCAAGGAGGCCCAGGAGAGGCTTGTGGCCCATTGCAATCATGAAGGGGCAACCGTACAGGTAGTCATGGAATTTTTTAATTCCTGCCACAATTGCCGGAGCCTTCTTGTCTATCTGCGTGTAGTTGTGCTCTGCCGCAGACAGGGTGTAGGAATAGTATGTGATGGGGACCTCCCTCCTGTCCGCTAGGCAGTGCCCCAGGACAGCCCCCACCTCATATGGTGAAGCATCACACGCAGAACTACCGGGAATGACTTGTCAAAATGTGCCAGGACCGCATTTGATGTTAAGAGTCCCTTGACGGCCTGGAAAGCCGCTGCGTGGTGGGGACCCCAGACCCAAGGGGTGTTCTTGTTGAGGAGTCAATGGAGGGTTTCTGCCATGGCCGCCTTGTGGGGAAGGAAGGCATTATAGAAGTTGAGGAGTCCTAAAAATGCTTGGAGCTCCACCTTTGACGTCAAAGCTGGGGCCTTGGCAATGGCACAGATCTTGTCAGGGGTCGGATGGATGCCCTATGCATCTACAGCGAAACCCAGGAACTCCATGGATGGGACCCCCAGCAGACATTTCTCCCTCTTTACCTTCAGGCCCATGTTGTTGAAGCACTGTAAGATGTATCGTAGCCGGGCCGGGAAGGTCTTGATGTCTGGGGCTGCTATCAGAATGTCGTCAAAGAATGGCTGGACCCTGGGGATACCTTTGAGCAAACAGTCCATTAGATTCTGGAAAATCCCTGGGGCAATGCTGACCCCAAATTGCAAATGCCGCACCTTGAACATCCCTCTGTGTGTTACGATTGTTTGAGCTTCGGCAGTGGCATTGTCCACCGGGAGCTGCTGGTATGCTGTGCCAGGTCCAGCTTCCCAAACACCTTGCCTCCCACCAGTGAAGCAAGAGCATGGCTAATCACTGGCACTGGATAAGCATGGTCTTGGAGGGCCTTGTTAATAGTGCACTTATAGTCGGCACAAATTCGAATGCCCTCGTTTGGCTTCATCAGGGTCACAATAGGGGTTTCCCACCGAGCATGAGGGACCAGCTCTAAGACCCCTTGGTCAACCAGCCAGTCTAGCTCCTTATCTATCTTGGGGCAGACCACTGGGGGGGGGGGTCACCTGGCTGTCATGCGGATTGGATGGACCATGGAGTCTAGGTCTAGGGACACGCGGGGGGTGTGTATATTTGCCAAATGTGCCATCGAAAATGGCTGGGAACTTGTCACAGACCGACTGGAAGTCTGTGCCACGGAGGTGGTTCACCCCCGTTACCCCCAGTCCCAAGGGCCCAAACCAAGACACTCCCAGTAAGCTGGAAAGCTTGCCCTCCACCACCAGGAGGTCCAATTGTCTGTCAAAATCCTTGTATTGGACTTGGAACTTGCCCCACCCCTTGATTGCCACTGGGTTCTTTTTGGAAATCCCATAGCTCAAGTCCCATGGGCTTCCATAAAGCCCCCCCTGTGGACAGAATGGTGTCCGCTGAAATTATGGAGAACACAGACCCTGTGTCCAGTTCCATTTCACAGGGGGACCCTTCTACCATTACAGGACAAGGATTTTGTTTGGGGTGTCCCGGGGCAAGTTCATTACCTAGTGGTGGGAGGATGTAATGGAATGCAGGTCTGATGACTCCAAGTGCGTGGCTTGTGTGCGTCGGGAGGCCTGGGTGTGACAAACCTGGGCGATGTGCCCCATCTGGCTGCAGGATCAGCAGGTTGCCTCTCAGAAACAGCAGCTCTGGCGGTTGTGTGGATCCCTGCAGCTGGCACATGATGTGGCCGTGTTGGTGCACAGTCTGGCTTCCGCTGATGTGGTGGCTGGGCATGGCGGTCCTTGCCAGTCCAATCTGTGGAGCTGAAGGACTTCCTCCCCATTGTCCAATAGCGTGGGGCTGGTAGTGGTCGCCAGATCGTGTGTCGTGGATCCTTGGTGATCCTTTTGCACTTTCTTGAAGGTGGCTGCCGCTTTGCAAGTGGAGTCAAGTTTTAGTTACTCGATGGCCACGAGCTTTCGGTGGAGCTTCGGCTCACGGACTCCCCAAATGAAGTAGGTCAGGAGGGTGTCCTTGACTGACAGGAACTCGCATGCCACTGCCAGGCACCGGAGGTCGGCCGTGAAGACTGCTACAGACCCACCGGTCTTCTGGGATCGAGCTCAGAAGCCCATTTGTAGCATCATTTTAGATGGTTTTGGTGCGAAATACGTAGTGAGCGCGGCGAGCAGCTCATCATAGGATGAGTCGGCCAGCGTCTTGGGTGCAATGAAGCTTTGCACCAGGCGGATTGTGGAAACGCTGCAGGAACTGATGAGCCAGGCTTTCTTCTTTCCTGCGTCAGCCATGCCCTGGACCAGGAAAAAGTGCTTTAATTGTTTGACCCAGGCTTCCCATTGCTCAGGGTGAGCGGAGTCAAATGTGGTGAGCTGTCCCAGAGCAGCAGCCATGACTCTGGAGTGATGCGGTGATCGATGTCCTGTGGGGTGGTTGTCAGTGCCGGGTGGCACTGGAGCCTGGCGTTGCTCGGATGCCAGGGGATCGGTGCTCGGTGCGATGCTGGAGCCAGAGTTGATGTTGCTCATCAGGATCCCATCCTCATCACCAGTAAAAAGTACTGGGTCCAGAGACGCATTGCAGTGAAATCAGCTCATAAGTTTATTGATGGTACAAAATCATGACTGGAGAACGAGGCTCAGGGGCTCTGCTTAAATGTCCATCTAAGCCACACCCCCAGCCTTGCCCAGTCTCCATGATAGGGTTAATTACAGGTGACCCGGCCTACAGCATAGGTCCCCTGGCAGATCTTGGGTGGCTGATTGGTCTGATTTACAATCTGCCCGGGCTATTGTCTCCCAAAGTGAAGCTCCGGTAACCAGCCCGGCCATGTGCGTTTCTCTGACCACATGCACGGTAACCATTAGGACATAACAGTGTGCCTTGGCATCTAGTCATGCCAGCCACATGACCACGGAAACGTCTTTGGAGAGCGCTGGCTCTTTGGCTTGGAAACGGAGATGAGCACCGCCCCCTAGAGTCGGATTCGACTGGCTTTCAGGCAAGGGAAACCTTTACCTTTACTTAGCAGCAGCAGTTGTGGGGATTCTTGTTGTTTTGTTTGCAATCCTCTTTCAGGCACTGCCCTTGGTCTTCCATAGGTATCAGCATGTTTTGAATAAAAAAAACTGGTGATGCCACTATTCCTGGCATGACCTCTTGAGTCACAAAGAGTAGCTGAAAGCAGAGTTGAAAATTCATGTTGTTAGTCCTGTGATTCCCAACAGTTTCTCCCCATATCTATAGAATTGCCATCCTGAAATTCTTATATGTAAGGACCATTTGTGCACATGATAAGTAGTGCTGGATGCATTGTGGGGTGGGCATTCTGTTTCTTCCCTGCTGATCAAATTGCATTGCTGAGCACATGAAGAGTTTGAAAGCAGAATGAGAATAATTAGTATCAATTATTCCATGATGGTTTGGGGAGAAAGTTTAAAGGGCAAATGAACAGAATGTCCTAGCTGTTGTTTCCTCATGCACATTAACCGTTTTCCTTCCCCCCCCCCCCCCCCCCGCACATTGGCATAACAGAAAAGAAACGACTATGCAGTAAGTGTAGTGATATTTTTTCCCTTGTGATAAAAAAATATTTTGGCTGTGCACAGTCTGTACATTTGGGAAAGTATAAATCATAAAGACAATAAAATGGTGAAAAGTACTGCAATCTAATTAGAGACTGTGCTATTTTCAAAGCCTGATAAGAAAAGTTACAGATGTGAGCCATATGGTCACGGTCACTTCCATGGTAGCTAAACTCACAAGTCCCCTCCTTCCAAAACTGCTTCCTGCCAAGCCCCACCATACAAATTGTCCCCTGCCCCAAAGTTTGGGGAAGCTTCCAACAATTACTCTTATGCAGGATATAATGCTGTTTAGGGGAGGGGGGGGAGAGAATGCCCATACACCTGTGTATGCCCGAAAGAGCTCTCTGGATTACAGTGTTAAATCCACTGAGCTGAACAATATAGTTAACAAAGTAACCATTCAAAATGGAGGATTATTTGGTATGCAATATTGCCTAAAGTAAAGCTAAGGCAAATTCTTCCAGTAAGATTTTACATGGGAAATAATGAAAGATTATTGGTAGAGAGACAGATTGAACCTGGGATCCATAACAGAGGTTTTTTTAAAACATAATTTATTTCATTTTATTTATTAAAGGATGCTCTTCTTTCCATGTAGATTCCAAGACTTCAAAAATCACTGCTAGGGGCCAAAACAGGTATTAAATCAGTGGTTCTTAACCTTGTTGGAGGTACCGAACCCCACCAATTTCATATGCGCATTCACCGAACCCTTCTTTAGTGAAAAATAATTCTTAGTACTTAGTAATAGTACTAAGTCGGAGGCCCCACCGAACCCCTGAGACTGACTCGCCGAACCCCTAGGGTTCGATCGAACCCAGGTTAAGAACCACTGTATTAAATGAAAGATTTAAAATGACACCCCCCCCCCCGAACTGTAAAGCTGCAGCTAGCTTTGCATAAGGAAAAGCAGAGGTCCACACACCTGGACTTGTCTTGTTCTCACTCAAGCTTTGGAGAGATGATTTAAATTGTGGAAGAGACAGGGAAAAGTGGGGCGGGGGGAGTTAAACACCATCTCACCCAATGACCCTTCCCATCTTTAAAGCTGTTGCCTGGGGCTACTAATTAGCTTTTTAAAAACTGTGGAAAATCTTAATCGTGGATGTTTCCTGTCAGGTCTGTTTTAGTTCTAAAAAGTATTAACATAAGAAGGTTTCTGTGTATTTATTTTACATGAGAGAAAGGTATTCTAAGGGTGATGGTTGGGTGTATGCCAAAAACAAGAACTAGTATTTCCCCCCCTCTTGGCCAGTACCCCGCCCCCTTCTTTGCACTAAAAGGAATCCCCAGAACCATGTTCCATGAGGGGAGACAGGATAAATTAAAATTATATTTTAAAATGTTGTAAACCACTTTAAAAGCCATTATGCTCAAAAAGTGGGATATAAATAAACAAATAGTAAATAGAACAATAGATACACTTGCTTGTGATCAGGGCTCCTTTCGTAAAAAAAGAGGTGCAGGAGGTTATTAGCATAACTTATTTGCATATGCCACACCCCCTGACATCACCTGAAGTGTCAGAAGGCCACACACCCCTGACATCACTGGAAGTGTGTCAGAAGGCAATACCCACCGCTCCGGCTCCACCCCAAAAAACTCCAAGGTATTTCCCAACTCAGAGCTGGCAAGCCTATCTGATGGCAAAGAAAGGAAGGAAGGAAGGAAGGAAGGAAGGAAGGAAGGAAGGAAAGAAGGAAGGAAGGAAAGAAGGAAGGAAGGAAGGAAGGAAGAGGGAGGGAGGGAGGGAGGGAGGGAGGGAGGGAGGGGGAAATGAAGGAAGGAAAGGAACAGGAAGGAAGGTAGGTAGGTAGGTGGGGGGGAGAGAGAGAAGAAAGAAAGAGAAAGAAAGAAAGAAAGAAAGAGAAAGAAAGAAAGAAATAGAGGGAGAAAGGAAGGGGGGAAGAAAGAAAGAAAGGAACAGGAAGTAGGTAGGTAGGTGGGGGGAGAGAGAGAGAAGAAAGGAAGGAAGGAAGACAGACAGACACACAGACAGACTAGGTGCTTCTCCCCCCCTCGCTCAGGCCTAGTGGCTGTCAGCCACTCAGCCAGCGTTTCCGTCCCTCCCCCCCGGCTCGCTCTTGCTTGGGCCCAAGTGGCTTAATGCCACTCAGGCCCAGCTTTTCCCTCCCTCCCCCCCCCCCCCCCCCCCGCGGCCTGGGAAGGGAGAGCGGGGAAGGGATGGGGGCTTCTCCCCAGGCGGCAGCCTGCCATGGCCCAGAAAGGGTGAGTGGGGGGAGGGATGGGGGCTTCTCCCCGGGCGGCAGCCTGCTGCGGCCCGGGAAGGGTGAGTGGAGGGAGGGATGGGGTGCCTCTCCCCAGGAGGGGATTGGGCCTGGGAGACGTGGCTGGGAGGGGAAGGCAGCCTCCAAAGTTTTCTCCCAGGCTCAGCGTCCGGCGCTGGGCCTGGAGAACGCAAGGCAACCCTGCTGGGAGTTTGGCTTCATCATGTGCCCACCCCCCAGCATCTTCACTCCCAGAATGCCGCTCCATGGCACACTGGCTCCAATGGACCCCTGCTTGTGATTCAAATATCAGTTATCATTTTTGCCCCTCCTCTATGCTTTCATTCTCTGTAACAAATGTAAGGCCATTCTTTTCATATGGACATTTGGAGGCTAATTTATATAATTTTAATGGCAGGTTATGTAGCTGTTCTTATTTTATTGTGTTTGAAATTGTTTGTTTCCTGTGGGTCAGGTGTTTTTGTAAGCTATCAAGAAGAGCTGCTGTGACTGGCAGGCAAGGTGGTATATAAATATTTAAATAAAGCATGACATGTTTTGTTTCATTAAAAAAAATGAGATGCACTGTTCAATACCATAGACTCCACCCTCCAAACCACCCGTTCCCTCATGGGGAACCATTGTTGCCAATCTCCAGGGGAGGAAAGGTGATCACACCAAATTACAACTGCTCTTCAGATGGCAGAGATCTTCCCCGGGAGAAAATGGGGGACTCTGTGTCATTATACCCTGCTGAGGTTGCCACAGCAAAATGACGCTGAGTGCCCAAGGCTGAGGCACTCTCCCAGAATCTCTTTCTAGAGCCTGTTGTATTTATTTCCACAATGGGCCTTATTCCTAGAACAATATATTTTTGTTTAAGATTTCAGGGTTTTCTACAATCCTGGGGGAGGGGTTTCCTCCAAGTTTGCAGAAAAATCTGTTTAGTATTGGTGTGGCCCCGATCCACAGATTTAGCTATTTGCAGATAGTGGCCACTGTTTGCTATTAGAGATATAGATGATGATGATGATATGAAGATGTGACACTTGGTTGTTGAAACTATAGCAATTGGTATGTTATAATTAGGCTTGCAATGCTATGACTACAATGTTTTCAAGAAGTTAAAAACAATGAAAAATGAAAAATCAGGACTGGAATGTATTGCATTAACCAGTGCTCCATATCAGAAGTCCAGTTAAGCAGTGTTCCCTCTAAGCTGAGTTAGTGTGAGCTAGCTCACAGTTTTTTAGCCTCTGGTTCAAGCATTTTTGTCTTAGCTCAGGAAGGATGGCTCCAGAGCAAACTAATTTATGCAGCAGCCAAATCACTCACAACTTTAATGCCAGTAGCTCCTAAAGTAGAATTTTTGCTCACAAGACCCCACAGCCTAGAGGGAGCATTGGTTATAGGTAGTTGTAGAACTTTAAAACCATTATTAGATGTATGCGAAATGCTGTTTACACTACTATATAATGGGAGGGATCCTCTCTAGTGCAAATGGAGTTGCTTCTCCTGGCCCCTGCCGTAGTCTTGTGCCCCTGCCTCCCTGAAATCATACCGGAGGGGTCAGTGAACTACCAGGAAGACAAAGTGTGGATCTGCAGTGGAAATGTAAGAATCGCTGGAAATCACTGTCCTCTCCTATAGGCACAATTGCCTTCCAAAAGCAGAAAGTGCCGTTTGGATCTAATCCAGTGTTTATTTGAAACCTTTTCTTTAAGGAGCCAGCAGGGATTTTTTTGGCTGTAAAGTCACAGCTGAATTATGACCATCAGAGTTTTCAGACCCAGAGACGTTCAGAGGTGGTTTGCCATTGCTTGCCTCTGCACAGCAACCCTAGACTTTACTGGTGGTTAGGGCTGCCAAGTCAGCCCGGGGGGGCGGGGGATCCCCCGCTACAGGGGTTCCCGATCCGCCGGCCAGCATTCGGCTGGCGGGGGGAACCCCACCCCCGAAGTCATCCAGTCAGGATGACTTCCCCAGCGTAATGACGTCACCTGAAAGTGACGTCGTCACGTTGGGGACGTTGCCGGGATGACATTCTAGCAATCGCCCCGAAACTCTATGGTACCATAGAGTTCTGGGGCGATTTCCAGAGTGTCGCCCTGGCAATGCCCCAACGTGATGATGTCACTTCTGGGTGACATTATTGCGGCACGTGCGTGAGCGCGCGTGCCGGGGAAGCTCCCGGACCGAGGAGGACTCCCCCCCGCTGGTAAGTCTCAATGACTTGGCAACCCTACTGGTGGTCTAAGTACTAACCAGGGCCAGTCCTGCTTAGCTTCTGAGTTCTGATGAGATCAGGCTAATCCTGGGCTATCCACCTCAAAGCCAGGATGGTGTTACCAGGTGTCCTTCTAAACTCAGTATTCACTTTGACCTAGGTTGCATAAAGGGTTTTAAGTGCATCAGGACTTTCTCTTTCCAGCAGGTAAAAATTTAGGGTGCAAGATTGTTCCATGTGCCACTCATATTCTCTTGATTGTGCAAGATATTATAGTTTCTTTTGATCTGTCCTTCTACCTAAAACAGTTGATACATACTTTCATACTAACCTAATTTTCCAAACAGAAATGAATTTAAAATATCAACCAGTTCAATCTTGTGTCACAAAACAGGATCAGTCATCCACCCACTTACCCCCCACCCCGAACATATATGAACTACGGCTGGGGCACCTATCAACTGGCTTTGCACAATTCTATGGACAGGTGCCTCACCCAAGAGGAGCTGACTCAAGTAAATGAGCCAAGTCATATGCTAGCAATGACCACCACAGGCCTATTTCATTTTTCTCTTGTTCTTTTTGAGGAGCTCAGCTATGCTGCTTAGCATTTTAATTTCCATGCCACATTATCAGGGTCCCACTCAGATATGAAACTGTGGAAAAATATTGTAGAAACTCTTCATCATGATGATATATTAAAATAATAATTTTCATTTTAACAATCATAAAGGCAATTGTATGTCAAGCCTTCAAGAACCATCCTAGTGGAGATATATCAAATTCTTATAAAACCAATCAGCTTCTTGTTCAAATCTTCCTTCACAGATTTTTAAAATAATTATGCAATTGCTTATTTGGTCGATAGGTGGCAGCAATCTTCTGCAGTAATGGCTCTCTAGCGGACTTGACTGATTACAGGGCCCAGGAACAAACCAGAATATGTTCTGGGTTTTCCCTCTCATGTGTTGAACTTTCAGTTTCAAATCTACTTCCACTATAAATCTAGGATGATTCTACTAATCTTTGACTATTGGCAAGAATTTCACTTCTGAATCCTGCAATGTGTATTTTCCATCTCTATATCTTAATTTTAATGCCAGATATTTGTTGTTTCTATGGAAGTGAAAGGCACTGAGTCAATTTTGAATATAGCAGATAAAAATCTCTAAGAAGGGCGCATTGCTTGATAATTGCGCGAACCCCTTCTTCTTTTCTGCTGTCAAGATTTTGACTCTGTTGGCTGAGGCATGAAATAGAAATAATAGTACAAGACTCACGCCCTCTCCCTCAGTCCTTCAACAATAGTAGATTTCCAATCCTAGCCTGTACAGACTCCTTGAACAATGGAGGCTTCATGTTTTATTCAGTACTCAAGATCTGTCTAGTAGTTTGACAGCATTTATTAACTCCTTGCCCATTTTTCATATGTTGTACAGAAAGGACCCTTCTCTGTAGATCTCAGAGAATGGTGATACAAGGTTGTTCTACTATTCCTTAGTAAGATGCAGTCGGAATAATTATATCCAAAGGGAGTTCTTTTCTTGAATTACTTATGCCATACCATACCTGTCTTGACATTCAAGAAATGAATTGCCTAGATCCTTATTCTGGGGAAATGAGAAAGAATACTATGAAAATACGATTGTACTATTTCATTGAAGTATTGTGCCCAAAGGAAAGGGTGGCTTGAAAGGATAAGGGTTGTACTTCTGTTGATCCCCTAAAGGTAGGGTTGTCAAGTGTATTTAACTTACCGGCGGAGGGGGGGAAGCTCCACTGGCCGGAAACTTCCCCGGTGCGCGCGCAAAGGAGGTCGCCCAACGTGATGGCGTCACTTTCGGGTGACGTCATTATGTTAGGGAGGTCATCCAGGCTGGACGACCTCGGGGGTGGGGTTTCCCCCGCCGGCCGAATGCTGGCCGGCGGATCGGGAACCCCTGTAGCGGGGGATCCCCCACCCCCCGGGCTGACTTGGCAGCCCTACCTAAAGGGGACAGACCACTCCCTATAGTGGGCTATTGTAATTCCACTGCTAAACTGCTGGTGCCCTGACCTGAATGGCCCAGGCTAGACTGATCGTGTCAGATGTTGGAACCTAAGGAAAGTCGGCCTTAGTTAGTATTTGGATGGGAAACCACCAAGGAATTCCAGGGTTGCTATGCAGGGCAATGAAAACAGCAAACTGAATGTCTCTTGCCTTGAAAACCGGACAGGATCGCCATAAGTCAGTTGCCACTTGATAGCACTTTCCACCACCTAGCTGCTGGTATTCTGCTACCATGCTGACCACACTTGCACACAGCCAGGCAAGTCAAGCCGTAACAAAGTCCTGCTACATTTTATAGAGCGACATCTACTGGCTCACTCGCCCCTTGAGCATGGCTGTACTCCCACTTCTTTTGTGCGTTGCCAGATGGTTCGAGGGAGCTCCTTGGATGAAGAGCAGGATATCTCTCTCTCTCTCTCTCTCTCTTCTTCTTCTTCTTCATAATCATCATCATCATCTGTTAGAAGAAGGAAGGACGTCTTCTTGATGAGAACTGTCTGGCTCTATTGCAGTTTGCCCACCGTAGCAGCAGTATACCTTCAAGAAGGCACTTTGGCAAGATACGGTTATCCTGCAGCCAACACTCTGCTTCCCAGCAACTCTGATAAACAATGCACAATACAGACTGACCTCTGGCCTAAGAGCACCTTATTTCAGCAGAACCAGATGCCCAGATGTTTCTATATTAATAAAAACATCTCCAACAGACAGGAGAGAAACATATCTCAAAGGATACTTGCAATTTAGAAGCAGGATGCTTAGAATCTGCTCAGCAGCTTATATCCCATCCTAAGTCCCTGATGACACAGTATACTATGGATGTCTTGGCTGTGGTTTATTTATGTTCTTGGGGGGGGGTGGCAATTGGCTGCTATGGAAACATGTGATTGGCTGCTGAGGGAGCAAACATACTAAGCTGCACCGGTGCTTAGGCTTGAGTGGTAGGGAGGAAGGGTAGTCCCTCCCCCTCCTTTGTGTCATGTGGACTCCTAAGGGATTGATGTGAACAATGCCAGGTGTTCAGTGGTGTAACATTCTGCTGACATTGGCTGTGTATCCAGGGCTGAAGGGTCCCACACCACTCATGGCATGCCTTTGACACTGTCTAGTTCTACGCTGGTGTAGGGGTCACAGTAATACAGTGCCAATGGGCCTTGTTGCTGGCATATCTCTTCATGTGCTGGTGTATCTCTTGGATATGCTGGCATGTTGTCTAAAATACATTGGCATGGAGCGTAGGCCTCCATCCTAACTTTTTTTGGGGGGTGGAGTTTAAGATGGGGCTTTTAACATTGTTGTTTTCACATATGTAAGGATGACATGTATCCTTACATGTCTCTTAAAACATTGTGCGCTCATCTAGTTTTGTGGAATGGAAGGCAGCCTTTTGACAGTGCAGAGTGACCATGCTTGATAAAGTTTAGATTCCTGAGTATGTCCTTCTGGAAGATGTTTTGACTACAGATAAGCGAGAGACCACAGCTGGAATCCAGGGAGTCTGTGACCAGTATTGTGCTCTTTGTTATAAGTGTAAAGATAAGCTCCTCTGGCATTTCCTTTTTCATTTGCTGCCAAGTTGAACTGGAAATGTACCTTCTAAATTGACAAGGAATAGCTCTGCCAGAGCAGGAAAAGTAATTCCCAAGGTTCGATGCACTCCTTTCAACTAGGCCAAGAGACAGCTTCTTAGCTCAAATTCTGCTGTTGCATAAAGTTGCAAAGCCAAGGGAGGGCCTACTTTATCAGAGTTCGTTAGACAAACTGGTGGGTATAGTGGCCAGCTTCCATGTGGCACCTGGAGATCTCCCGCTATTACAACTGATCTCCAAATGAGCAATGTCAGTTTCCCTGGAGAAAATGGTTTCTTTGGAGGGTAGACTCTATGGCATTGTACCCTGCTGAGGTCTCTCCCCTCTCTAAACCCCATCCTCCCCAGGCTCCACCCCCAAATCTCCAGGTATTTCCCAGCCCAGACCTGGCGACCCTGACTGGTGGACCTCTCACAAACTTGTAGCTTTCACCCCAACAGACTAACATGGTTAGTCTGCCAGAAAATGCTTACATATAAAGTTTGAACAGCTTCATTTCAGTGATCTTTTTCAATGGAAGCCAATTAAAATTTGGTTTTTTACTTCCGTAGCAGATGGATTGTATGTCAATGAGAGAAATTAAGACACAAAAGGGGATTTTATTTGCTTTCTGTATATAAATGAAATTTCTGAAATACCCCTTTCCAGTTTTATTACTTCTCAATAGGGGGTGTCTTATAATATAGCAACATAGGTTGAATGTATAATTTATCTAGTGTGGTATGTGAATTTGTCCAAATTGTAATACTCATCTGTATTACAAATCTAGCGCCATCTAGCTCCTTCACATGGCAAGGATTATTTGTGTTGCTTTCACTGTCCCTGAAAGTGTCGAGGCATGTGCAAGGGCGTAGACTTTCCAATTTCTGGGGGGGGGGGGACTGGGGCTGGGCCAGAGAGATCACAGGCCACTGTCACTATTTGTGGAGGTGGAGCCGTGTGGGATTTAGGGAGGGGCTCCCCAGAGCTTCTAAATTTGCAGAGTGGAATGACTCTCTAGCGCACAGAGGTGTTAAACTCATTTTTTACAAGGGCTGGATCTGACAGAAATGTCACTTTGTCGGGCCGGGCCATGTGTGCCATAAAATGTAACACAAGGTACCTGAGATATAAACTTTATAAAGGTGATTTCAGACGCTGAATGGTGATAGCCAGCTTGATCGGATTGGGTGTGACATGCAGAGGGGTAGGAGTAATAGAGATATCAGCACCGGTAATGAGACAAGGTCCCAGTTTGGTACCAGAGGATTCAGTCCAGGAGGATGCAGAGAATAAATGGAAATAAGTCTGAAGAAGTGAACAGTGACTCATAAAAGCACATGTACCCAACCATAATTTGTTAGTCTTTAAAGGTGCTACTGGACTCTTACTCTTTCTACTGCTATTACAAACCACAACATTCAAAAACCAGTGGGGGAACATTTTAACCTTCCAGGACATTCAGTTGCTGACCTAAGAGTAGCAATTCTCTTGCAAAGGAATTTCAAAGGGAGATTAGAAAGAGAGACTGCTGAATTGTAAATGATAATGGAGCTCAAGTCAATGCAAACTCCTGGACTGAATTGAGACCTAGGTTTTTTCTCATTAACAATGCCTGCTATTGTCGTATTGCATCTGTAATCACTTCGCTCTCCAAGATATAAGGATAGATGGACTCCCATTCTAGCTATATCTGAAGAAGTGAGCAGTGATTCATGAAAGCTCCTATCCTGACAGAAACTCTGTTAGTCTTTAAGGTGCTGCTGGACTCTTATTCCCTTCCACTAATAATGGATGCAAGCTGTACGGTTAGGTTTCTTCCCCTCCCCCATCTGTTAGAAATGGAAAAGGGGATCCATATTGCTCTGCCCCTTCCAACAACACACTTATTCCCTCTCCAAGGGTTTTCAGAAAGCTACATATTCTTTTCCAATCTCACTTCATTGCCAGTTCCTGTCCTCAAACTCACTGAGAGACCCAACACTCTAATTTTTGGGGAGAGGTGGAAAGAAAGCAAATAGGTGGGGAGCGAAGAAGGAAGGAAGGAAGGAAGGAAGGAAGGAAGCCTTTGTGGCACCAAATTAGTTTTTAAAAGATCTCAAAATTACACTCAAAGCAAACTCAAGCGGTTTTTCTCTCCCCTGGACTCACCAGCAACCAGGCAGGCAGGTAGGCAGAAGCCTCCATGTAGAAGCCAGCTCCTTCCCTCCCTCACCCCCCTAAAAAAACTCAAAACAAACTCAAGGAACTTTTTCTGCACCGGGACTCAAAGGCAAAAGCCGGTTCAAGGCTCCATGTGGGAAGGCAGCTTCCCCCCCCCAAACAAACAAACACAAAACAAACTCAAGGGCCTTTTTCTGCACCGGGACTCAAAGGCACAAGCCAGTTCAAGGCTCCATGTGGGCATACTGGCTCCTCCTCCCCCCCATAAACTACTGAGTCCAGAGATGCATTGCAGTGAAATCAGCTCATAAGTTTATTGATGGTACAGTTCCAGGTTACTGAACAGGGCTTGGGGGTCTGCTTAAATACACGTCTAAACCGCACCCCGCCTTGCACAAACTCCCTGATAGGATTACTCCCTGATGGGATTACCCTGATAAGATTACGCCCAAACTCCCTGATAGGATTAATCATGAGTTACCTTAAACCATAGATCCCCTGGTGGAACCTAGGTGGCCGCTTGGTCTAATTTATGATCCGGCCGGGCTATTGTCTCCCGAAGCAAAGCTCCGGTAGCCAGCCCAGCCACTTGTGTTTCTCTGACAGCATGCATGGTTGCCATTAGGACATTACACCCCCCCAATGAACAAACACAAAACAAACTCAAGGGCTTTTTCTGCACTGGGACTCAAAGGCAAAAGCCGGTTAAAGGCTCCATGTGGGCATGCCAGCTCCTTCCCCCCAATCCTCCTGCATGTCTGCTCAGCCCACCCCCACCCCTGAAAACATCCCCCCACCCTTGCTGCCCCAGCCAGCTCCAGTCCTCTTCCTTACCTTGGCTTTCTCTGCAGTCTACGTACATGGGAAAGCAGCAAAGCTGAAGCCACGTGCAGCCTCCAGGCTCCAGCTCCTCCAGGCTGAACTGAGGGCTGCTGGGAGTTGGGGGTGGGGCTTAGCTTCCAGGAAGCAAGCCCCTGCCCTGCCTGACCTCCCTTCCAGTCCCAACCCATCCAACAGAAAGCGGAGAACCCCCCCCCCTGCTTTCAACATGGGGGGGGCGTGCTGCACGGGGGATGTGCAAGGCTCTGGTTGCCTCCGGGGGAGGCTTAGCACCTCTTGGGAAAGTTTGGAGGGGGCTCCAGCTCCCCAGCCCCTCCAAAGTTGACGCCTATGGGCATGTGATTTAGCAATGGTGCTTCCACCCAGGGATTTTTGGGACCCAAACTAGGGTGGAGAAGCCACCCCGCTGCAATGTAGGGAAGCTGCCACCCATCTACCCCTCTCACACCATGTGGATGCAGGCAGCTACTACCCAGCCTCTTCACCCCCTCACCTCAAAGGGAAGTAGGAAGCCACTGCTCACCTTCTCCATCCTCCCCCCCCCCATGCTGGAGACCTGAGAACTTGCCATCCCCTCAGTAACAGCTCCAGAAAAAGGTCCCAACATGATCACTTCCTGCACCCTTAATGAAGGGGTAGAAGGAGCTGGGTCCCCACTGGTAGCTACTGGAGCTGGGGTCCTCCTGGGGTTGCGACTTGCTGCAGCAGATCATAACACCACAGGTGGGTAGTGCAGTGACAATGCTGGTTGATACTTTCCCACCTCCAGTGCCAAGGTCTACCTAATGGATGCGCCAGCCCTGCGTCTACCTGTGGCAATTTTCTGTATCCTATCTCTGTCTTTCCCCTGACTTTTCCTTCCATCTTCTTTCCTTCCAGCATCTCTGCACTGGCTCTTTGGAATGTCCTGCCTCTTGCCCCTCTTTTTTGTTCTTTTCTTCAGGCTATAACAGTTCTGTTAAAATTTGAAATGAAAATAGACAAGTACCAATTGATTGTTACAGCGCTATAGCAATTACTTTTTTTAAAAAAAAGCTCTCAAAAAGCTTTCTGATGGCATTTTTGGTAGGAGCTGATGTTTGGAAAATGGTGCCAGTGTGGATGGGACCTTTGTCGGACAGGGGAAACATGTGCTGTAGATTTCAGATGCCATGCTAATCTGCTTGCACTGTGCTCTTTCCAAAAAGATTGTATTAAAGCAGGTTTGGGAAAGAGCACATTGAGGATGGGGGAAACTTGAAAACAGGATGACCACATCTGTGTGGTAGTGCCCCATCACCAAAGCACCCTCCTCTTTGGAAGCTAAGATGGTGAAAAAACCTCTGTATAGAAGCCGCTCAAGAGTTCTTCTCTGGCTTAAATATTTTTTTGAAGTGTGTGTGCGCGCACACACTATTAAGTGTATGTGGCCAGTATTCAACACACCAGGTCCCTGATGTCAGCTATTTTGTAGGCCTTGCACCAAAATTATTTAATGTTAACGTCTTCTTTGTGAAAGTCTTATTGATTACCGTGAACTCCACATGTGCTTGACGCAATCAGCATGCACCCCTGAATATTATGAGTTGGGGAGAACTGTCAGAAAACAGGCAAACTTCTTCTGCTCACGAGAAAACTTGTGAATACTGAATTGATTCAAAAAGATGACTTACGTATCATCTCTGTACTATTAGTGACCTAACCCTAGCCCTAAATCTGCAGATTGAGGCCACATGGACACTGAACAGATTTTCCAGCAAACTTGGGGGATTCCCTAGGTCTGCATAAAAATCTGAAATGTTCAAAAAAATACATGGGTTTAACTCCTCAGAAAAGTAAAGCAGCATTCTCTGTGCAAGTGCAGAGAATGCACTTACTGTGGTTGTTGAAGTTGGAGCCCAGGAGCTGTGCTTGGCTTCACAGCAGCACTGATGATGTGGGGAGCCATGCTGGCTCCAGCAATGGTGGCAACACAGCTCAGGAGCCACACGGGGCATGTAGCTGGCAGCAGCACAACCTAGGAGTCATGCTGGGCCTGCTGCTGGCAGCAGAGTAGCCCCTGGACCCAGCAAGAAAGTGGGGGCAGGGAATCCCCCCCCCAAGTATTCACACTTGTATAATATATTCAAAAGAAGCATGGTAGATTACTTTCCCTTATAGGCTTCCTGCTACTGGATAATTTTCAAGATCATCTTTAACACTCCTGTAAACTTCTTAATGTTTCTCTATAGCCAAGTATTTCTGGTTGTGTACGCCTGGGTTTTTTGTTGTTGTTGTTGTTTTAGTTTTGTTTTCTGTTGCTGGCTCCTGTTAGTCATTAGATTTCTAATGCTGTTTTGTTCTCTAATTTGTGTTTTTCTGGTAACATCATCATCATCATCATCACATTTCCATGTTGCCGTTGAGGTCCTATTACTTTGAAGTCTTGCTCCCCTCCCCCTCAAAAGAATTTGGTGCAGTCTTCCAAGAGTACTCCTGCCCTCATGAAACAGGTGATGGGGCTTGTAAAGAAGCAGAGTTTACTGGGTTGTTCCATCGTACTTCTTAACCTTCCTGATGAGCACTGAGAACTGTTGTATTCAATACTGACTTCACTTTTCTGTGGTTTGGAATCGCTATGATTCTTCTGTTTTTATTTCTCTGTGTCCTTTCCATATTTAAGTTCTTTTGTATTCCTCAGAAAACAAGGGAAAGCAACAGACATAAAACAGGACAAATGGAGACACCTAGAAGTCAGTGATCCTTAGTGTGGAGCCATCCACACACTAGCTCCTGGTATATCCCAGGCCATAGGTGTAGAGTACGGGGGGGGGGGGGGGGGCTCGAGGGCTTGAGCCACCCCCGGGAAAATGGAGCGCCTGCTACCGTGCCTCCCTGGGTCCTTCTGAGGCCGGCGGCCGCTGCTGGAGAGGGAGAGGGAAGGGGGGGGGAGAGGCACCAGCAGCAGCGGCTGGTGGGCCTCGGAAGGGCCCAGGGAGGCGGGGCAGTTGGGGGGGAAGAACATTGCTCCAGCGAGTGCGCGCGCAAAGCACGCACGCTAAGGAGCCCCCGCCCCCCCCCCCTCGGAATTTCCAAAGCTCTACGCCCCTGTCCCAGGCAGAGAAATTTGACTGGCATCGAATGCTTCTGATATTGACTAGGGAATGTGTAAAATTCTACATAAAAGAGAATGGGACTTTCCCTCCCTTTCCTTCACAATACTGGAAAGTTTCACTGATAGTTCACTGGAGAGAATCTTTAGGAATGGTGCTTCCTCTTCCCTCTGGCGTCTTGAGCAATATTACATATATATATATAAAAAAATAATGGTTGGTTTTCATTACCTGTTGAGCCTGACAGCTAAGATTTTCAATTAGCCCCATGGCAATGCAGTTGCTGAAGTCTGATAATAGCATGGATTGTGGCATGGAGCAGCACAGCAAATTTTGTGGGTTTGTGTGTTAAAAAATTCATACAAATCTTGTATGTAGCATCAGGCTTCATATGATCATGACCACCTGACCATGGCTGATGGGGACAGATATTAACCTAAGCTGACTAGAAACCATGGCTGCCCATCTGAGAAGGTTAGGAGATCAGGCCTAAATTTCATCAACTGTAGCAACTATCCCCCACCAGTTTTAAAATCGGTTTAGGATGTTTTTTTCTTTCATATTAATTTTGTTTAACAAATGAACAGACTCAATTCATCCACCTCTTCTCCCTTCAGGTTTCTGAAAAGCCAGAGGATTTTTTTGGACAAATCTTGCTGTACCTTTTCATCAGCCATATTTGTTGAAATGGGACCGTGCCTTTTGCATGACTGAGGTGAACTGGGAGAGGACATCGCTTCTGAGTCTGAACAACGGAGCTCTGTTATTTTGCCCTTTAAGAAATGCTGTGGGTCTTGGAAAATTCCCTAATCCTTGTGAGGAGAAGCACACTCCATTTCCCAGAAAAAAATAATATGAATCCCATAGAACCTGCCAAACCAACAAGCGTTAGTGCTCGTAACTCATCAAAAGGATATAGAAACCATTTTGTTCATTTGTGGGTTTTAATATTCTTGGTAGTATTCAAGCTTTCTTCTCCCACCAGATCCTTTATTACAAGAAATTACTATCATGAGAACATGAGGTCTTGCTTCTTCACCTGCAGGCTCAGTCTCCTTGGGAATAATTTCATTGTTGCTCGGGAAGGAAAATTATAACCTCAACAGCTCAAGACAAGATGACCACAGAGGCAAGTCTGTTAATGAAACCTTGGTTTTCTTTGAAAGAACAAGAAGAACATTTAGTCAATGGGTATTGCCTTAGGAAGAGAATGGCTCCATTTGAAAATCTTGATCTTTCAAAATTGGGGCATGGGTATTGTATAAGGTGTATAAGGATTGTATGTGTGCGTGTGGACTCATAATCCTGACTATCTGGGAGGAAATTCATTGCTTCCACCTTCCTTAAGCACATTCTGTTCCTTTCTGCTACTGTATTGCTCTTGTTTCTTAATTCTGAGTTCTTCAGACTTCATCAAGCATATTTCCTAAATGAAATTCCCTCTAAAATGCCATTTTTGGATAGCCTTCGGTGGGTAATCAAGCTATGTACAAATTATTCTTTTGTTCTGAGAAATGATTAAACACGGTAATCCTTTTGTTATAGATATTCATACTTCTTCCTCCCTCTGGTTTGTGCTACAACAATTTGAGGTTACTGGTTGTCCACAACGGGCTTAGAAGGGTGCAACTCTTTGGGGGAATTGCACTGTATATAACTTTTTGAATTTTAAAACCTTTTAAATCTTTGCTTTAGTACTTTCCCAGATTTTGTTTTTGTCAGCTCTGCAACATGTGAGTGCTCTCGTGCAGGGGCGTAGACTTTTGGAAATTCCGGGAGGGGCGGGGGCTTCGCGCGCGCGCATGCGCTGGGGTGATGTTCTCCCCCCTGGGAAACCACTGCACCTCCCCAGGCCCTTCCGAGGCCCACCAACTGCTGCTGCCGGTGCCTCTCCCCTCCCCCAGCCACCCCTTCCCTCTCCAGCAGTGGCGGCCAGGCCTTGGAAGGACCCGGGGAGGCACGGCAGCATGCGCTCCGTTTTGCCGGGGGTGGCTGAGCCCCCCCGAGAAATTTCGGGGGTGGCTCGAGCCCTCGAGCCCCCCCGTACTCTACGCCTTTGCTCACGTGGCCCTTTAAAAAAATAAGTGGCAGCCTCAGCTACAGATAGCTTCTCATTCCTGCACTAATTTTTTGCCCTTTCAGACTGTGTATTTTTCCTGGAAAATGTGTACTTCCCCTCACCAACAGTAGAGCGTCTCCTTCAACTTTGTGGGAAATTAAATGGAATGAACAGCCTTTTATCCTAGTAAGGCTAAACCTCTACTCTGTGAGTCTTTCTGCACTCGCCTGTTCCCCTGCAGTTTGTCCGCAGCCACGTCAGAAGCAGAATCTTCCTCTGCATTGCATCCCACTCTCACTTTCCTCCTGCATCGCAGCTCTTTCCAGATCGTTTTATGGCCATTCAGCATTGACTTTGCAGTCATCATGGCGTTGCCCCAAGGGTATCTGAAAGTGGTTTCTCCCCGGACCTTTTTGTTCTTCACCTTCCAATTTAGAGGGAATAATAAGCAGACTACTTGACGTGGCTTTAGTCATCTCCACCCATCTCCCCATCCCTATTTCCACTTCTATTTTGATGCTTCTAGCTTGCAGGGGGGACATTTGACACACTCCTCCATCCGTTGCACATTGGACCCTAGGGATGGATTTCCCCCCCTTCCCCAAAGCCAATCTGCACACAACTTGGAGGGCAGGTAGAGGGGCAGCCTGTATAGGTCCTCTGGGAGTTTGACACTTCTAAATTGCAGGGTTTGGGTTTTTTTGACACACTCCTCCCCCTTTGCACATTGGACCCTAGGGAGGGATCTTTTCCCTCCCCCAAAGCCAATCTGCACACAATTTGCAGGGGAATGTATTGGAAACAGTGGGAGAGGCTTGAAGGCCCGTTTGTTTTGTTTTTTAATTTAAAACCCTTGGGATGCCACCCCTCCCGACAGACCAGCCAGCCAGTCACCAAGCTGGCATCCCTGTATGGGTCATGCATGCCTGGAGTAGTCCAGTGGCAGCTAGCCAAAGGGGGTGGGAGAGCAGGGAAGAGAGGAGAGAAAGGGGAAGGTGCACTGTGCCCCATCCTTTGCTCACACACTTGGCCAAGTCGGAGGCAACTGGACACCCCCTCTACAGGTAGGGTTGCCAAGTCTGGGTTGGAAAATGCCTGGGGACTTTGAGGGTGGAGCCAGGAGAGGGTGGGGTTTGGGGAGGGGAGGGGCCTCCGCATGGTAGAATGCCATAGAAGGGTAGAATGCCCTTCAAAGCAGCCATTTTCTCCAGGGGAGCTGATCTCTGTCAGCTGGAGATCAGTTGTAAAAGCGGGAGCTCCCCAGGCCCCACCTGGAGGCTGGCAACACTATCTACAGGTTACAAGTGATGTTAAGCACAATTAAGCAAAAAATGTGGGTTCTGGTTGTCGATGCAGAATGCGTACACAAAAATAAACTGGAGAAGAGTAGTGCAGAGGGCAGGAACACAAAATACAAAGTTAACCTTAAGGGCTCAGCTGCTCAGAGTCTCCTGAGTAAGCTACAGTGAGCTGTTAGTGCAGAAAGGACCTATGTCCACTGCATCCATTTTATGTCAAGCATATGATTGTGGACTATTAATCCAATGGATTTCCCCATCAACATTTGTTTTAAAATAGAACCCTCCATGCCACACAAGCCTTCTTTAACCATTAACAGTTCCCCTTTCTACTGATTAGTTAGTAATGCATATAGTTAGAGTGCGCGCCTCACAGACCCAATTTAAATATGATAGTGGCCATTTCATCCTATAGAGAATTCTGTCATTGAAATGAAGCTCAAAGAATACCGTCACTCCCTGATTCATTTATCTGTTCTTTTAGTCCACCACTGCCCGTACTTTAATCCTTCAGCAGATTTTAACAACTTTTTGCACACTTGAGCAGAGTTAATCAGGTTCCATCCAAGAGTATCAAATGGAAATTTTTGTTCATCTGCCCTGGTAATTGCAAGTACCGATTTAATGAGTTGGCAGCTACTCTGGTCTTCAAGAAATGCCTGATCTTGTGTTTACACACTTCAAGTCATTTCTATTGTCTTTTAGCCATCCTTCTTACAATTTAGCATGGGAGTCTGCCTAGGAACTTTCGAAAAATACTTTTTGGTTACCTCTCCTGCTATCCAGATAGTGGGACTCAGCTAAGGCTGCCAACTTCCAGATGGGAGTTGAAGATTTCTTGGAATTACAACAGAACTCCAGACTACAGAGATCAGTCCCTCTGGAGAAAATGGGTGCTTTGGAAGGTGGACTCCTTGGCATTATACCTGCCTGAGGTCCCTCCCCTCCCCATACCCCACCCTACCCAGGCTCCCCCCCCCAAAAAAAAAAATCTCCAGGAGTGTCCTAAGGCATTGCTGGGAACTTAGCCTCAGTGGAGCAATGGGTTACATTTATGTCAAAGAGGGCACTTGAAAGCTGTTGAGTAGCCACTCCTTCACACTGAAGCTGTAATGTTTAGAGCTATAGCGCATGCTTTTTAAATAAGAAATTCCACCTTGAAGGTGCTTAATCTGTCCGTCACAGTTGCATCATGGCACCAACTTTTCAGGATCTTCAGGTTTCCCCAGCCTTTAATTTGAAGATACAATGAAAAGAAGGGCATGTTTTCTGAACTTCTGAGCAAATTACAGATGCATTCTTATACATACTTTATTTGTTGGAAATAAGTCATACCAGATCATTGAGATTTAATATTAGTGCACATGTTGTTCCTCACCATGAGGCTATGACCAGACCCAACTTCTCCATGGCAAGCTACCCTAGCATTCAGAGTCTCCTCCTTGTTGCTATCAACTACTAGGAAAGTTCATTCAGGCTGCGGTCACACAGCTGTTCCCTCCCGGATTTAAATAGCCTGGGATGTTTTCTTTCAGGTTGGGATGATCACACATCCCAACCCAGTGCCGGCGGGCATGAGGTGGAAGAGGGACGACAAGGACGATGATTCGCTGGCTGGCCGTCTCGAGCCCGGTGGTGGTAGCAGCAGCAGCAGCAGCAGCAGAATGAGAAGGAGCAGGAGCTGCACTGCCGCCGCCCCAGACTCCCTCCCCAGGCACCGGCGGGGAGAATGACGGAGCTCCAGTCTGCCACAGCAGCCGCACTGCCTCAGAGTCCCTCTGCTGGGGGGAATGAGGGGGAAGGGAAGGGGAGGTCCAGGACAGTGCCTCCGGAGTCGTCTGGCTTGGGATCCGGGGTGAGCTGGCCGGGAAGCCCTCCGGCAGCGCCACACCGGCTCCTGGCGTCCCCACCTCACCACCCAGAGCACAGAGGAACTGGCTGGCTGGCTGGCCCCACGCTCTGCTCTGGGCCCCAAGCCCTGCTGGCCACCGCCTGATGAAAAAGCAGGGAGAAGGGGAGAAGCACGCCAGGGGGTGCCAGGGGGTGGCAGCGGCTGGCGGGGCTCAGGGCCCGGAGTGGAGCATGGGGCATTCCCCCCCCCTTTCTTGCACTTGGGTGCTTGAGTGCCCAAGCACCCAAGTGCAACAAAGGGGGAAAAAATCCCGGAGGGACGATCAGACAGCCCTCTCTAGCAATCATTGTGAGAGAGGGCTGTCCAGATCAGCTTAATCCCAGGTTCCAAACACGACCTCTGGGAAAATACTTGATTTTCCCGGGGTCAGAAAACACGCGAAGAACCTGGGATTGAGCCTGCTTTAGCACGGGAGTTGTCGCAGCCGGTCTGATCGGTCCCTTTAAAGGCGGGAGGAAACAGCAGTGACTCCCGCTTTAAAGGGCTGTGTGACTGCGGCCTCAGAGTAGAAAATCAATGGCAGCAATTTGCTTGGTATGTAATAAACATCATGTCCAAGCTTGGGACCATGCACAATGGGAAGGCTAATTCCAGAGGTGCAGCTGTGTTGGTCTGTGGCAACTAAGGTCTTGTGGCATTTTAAAGATTAACATACTTATTGTGCGTACACTTGCATGTCTGCAGAAGCTTGTGCATAATAAACACTTTTGTCTTTAAGACGCCACAAGACTTCATTGTTAGGATCCTCTTGGGGCATGTTAAGAATGTACCAGTCCTGACTCTAAAGAAAACATGGCAAGGATGGAGTGCAAATAATGCAAATGTTGAAGTGCTGCTTGTTGTGACTGGGTTTAAACTGGTCAGAATGGAATGCAGGTCCCTCAAGAAAAACGCATCTGATCCAAGATAACTGCTTTTATTGATTCATAGCATTTTGCAGAAGAGTTGTATTACATGGAAGAAGGTACTTCCTGCCAGCATAGAAAGAACTAAAGATTTCTAGGTTTACCTCATTAACAACTTGAACATTTACACCTTAAATCTTTTATAGGTATTGCAGATTTAGCACCGATGAGGTATATTCACTTGTTCTGTTCTTTGTTATTCATGATCATTAGCGCTAAAGGTTAAGGACTAGGGCATGAAACAGCTGGGGCAAAGACCAAAAGCACAAGAAAATGACTTGGAGGAGCTCGAAAGCAGTGCCTGCAGAATAAATTGAAGGAATATCCCTCGCAGAGGTGAGTAACACGGATGCTCGGTGGGAGACAGGGGCCTTCTATGCTTTGTACAAATGACAGCTTTTCAGAGAAGAGGAACTGTAGAGGTGCCATTTTATAAACATTCATTTTTTCCCCCTCTGGATGCCAGCCCGTCATGGATGCCAGCAAGCTTAGTGTCCCAAATTGTCGTAGTTCTTAAAGCACCCTCGTTGTTCAGTTGCAATATACATGCATATGTTTTGGTGTGACTATCACAGGAATCTATTGGCTAGGGCTTATTATAATATTTAACACGTATCCAACATTTGGGGAGCTGAGGGACCCCAGTTTGGTGTAAAGGTTTGGTGTAAAGGTTAAGTGCGCGGACTCTAATCTGGAAGAACCGGGTTTGATTCCCCACTCCTCCACTTGCACCTGGCTGGATGACCTTGGGCAAGCCATAGCTCTGGACCAGCTGTTCTCTCAAGGACAGCTTGGGAAAGAGCTATCTCAGCCCCACCTACCTCACAGGGTGTCTGTTGTGGGGAGGGGAAGGGAAAGGTGTTTGTAAGCCGCTCTGAGACTACAAGTGAAGGGCGGGGTATAAATCCAATCTCTTCTTCTTCTTCTTCTTCTTCTTCTTCAGTACACGGCACAGGCAAGGGCACTCATGGCTGGTCCCTCTTGTCCAACCTCAGCAAGGGGCCAGAGCTTCTCCTGCCGCTGTGCATTGATGGGGCCTCCCCCATGCCTTACAGTCTATTCACTACATCACTCTGGCTCGGAGAAAGAGTAGATTTGATGCATCTTTAAACATTTGGGCCGTCACTGGAAGCCTAGCATTAAAATGTCACCTCCTTGTTTTGATTTTTTTTTAAAAAAAAAACAACAACAACCCTTGGGACACCACCCCTCCTAACAGACCAGCAAACCAGCCACCAAGTTTGTGCCCCTCTGTGAGTCGCCCAGAGTAGCCCAGCAGTGGTGAGTCAAAGGGGGTGGGAGAGTGGGTAGTAGAGGAGAGAAAGGGGAGGGTGAGGTGTGCGCACTCAGCCAAGTTGGTGGCGACTGGAATCACCCCCCACAGGCCACAAGTGACGGTGCAAGCGCAGTTAAGCAAAAAAATGCAGGGCTCGGTTGTTGATGCAGAATGCATACACAGAACACACAATAAATAGACTGGAAAAGAAAGACTAGTGCAGAGGGCAGGCACAGAAATCTGAACTCAGCCTTAAAGTTGCTCAGATTCTCCGTCGTAAGCAACAGTGAGCTGTGCGTGCAGAAGGAGCCTGAGCCTGGGAAGGGCAGCCACAAAGGAGCTAGAAAAGATCCTTAAGTGTACGGAAGTGTGGCTGGCGACCAAGTTCAAGATAATTCATAGGCCGCAGCCACACGAGCGAGATAATCTGGACGGGAATCAACACAAATTTGCGCTGGTGCCATTTGCGCCGCATTTGCATGATCGAGGGCAAAGCACCGCTGCGTGATCACACGCAACAATGAGCGAGTGTGGGTTTCCCCCCCCGGCCTTTTTCGATTCGCTTATTCGCTTAAACAAGGGATTGATGAATTGCCTCTCCACCCTGGGGGTCGTCCAATGATGCGAATACCGGGGGGGGGGGAGAGAAAGCCTGATCCCCGACGCCGCATGTTTGCGCTGGCGCAATCACACAGGGAAAGTCTGGCTCCGGGCCGTCGCAAACCATTTGCTACTGCCTTTTCACTGGTAGCTTTTTACGCCGATTCCCCGCCGGCTCAAAGCGGCTTGCGACAGTTTGACGACACTTGTGGGACACTTCCCAGATGTGCTGGTGTGATCGCGCCACTTTGAGCCGGCGGGGAATTGTCCCTCTTGCGTCGCAAATGGGTGCGTATGATCGCGCCCATACAATAGTATTCCCTACTATGCATGAATGTGAAAACTGGACAATGAAGAAAGCTGGCCGGAAGAAGCATTCCTTTGAAATGGGGTGTTGGAGGAGAATTTTACAGATACCATGGACTGCCAAAAAGATAAATAAATGAATTCTAGATCAAAACAAGCCTGAACTCTCCCCAGAAACTAAAATGACCAAGCTGAGGCTGCCGTTCTTTGGTCACATTCTGAGAAGACAAGAATCACTGGAAAAGACAATAATGCTAGGAGAAATTGAAGGCAGCAGGAGAAGATGAAGACCTACATGAGATGGACCGACTCAATCAAGAAAGCCACAGCCATCGGTTTTCAAGACCTGAGCAAGGCTGTCAGTTATAAGTGGGAAACAACCTGATGGCACTTAACACTCATACACACACATATGTCTATGTATGTGTGTGTTTGTGTACATAGCACAATCATACATGATTATGTTGCAGTCCTTAAAACAATCTCATAAGGCAGAGCAGAATCATTATTCCCATATGGGCAAAAGGGGGGATGGCTGGCTGAGAGAGAACAGCTTGCCATCTGGTGGCAATGTGACAGAGGTGAGGCTGGAACTGGGAGTTTCCAGATTGATAACAGTGGCCCAATTTACACCTCCCCTCTGAAGTAGTTTGACTGCTGTCTTTTCCTAAGCTCATTTCATGCTGGTTTCAGATTTCACTCCCTGGATCTGAAGAGTACAAAGCAACAGGATTTGTTTAAAGCAATATAATGCCAGCTTGACCACAGGAGGGCAACTAACGAATGTAAACAGTAATGTTTAAACTAGAACAAGTATGGTTTGAAACTAGAAACTGGTATAGATGGGTTTTTTTTTAAAACTAGAATGATTCCAGCGGGAAAGTCAGATGTAGATTTGACCTCAGTCCCCTGTGCTACATGACCTTTGGAGATGAATAACAACCCCCTTCCTCCCGACCAAAGTATCTTCCGAATGGTTTATGAGGTGTTAATTTAAAAAAAAGAAAAAGAAAAGAACCTTGAGTAAAGATTAATTATCTATCGAGTATCTTAAAAAATATAAGTGACTTTTCCTTTTAAGCAAGGGAATACTCAAGAACATTTATTTTCTTTGTTTCTTTTTACACTTTGGAGTTAAATTGATCTGCTTGTTGTCAGATCTAGTCTCACTGCCTCTCCATTGAGTAGCAGAGATACTAAGAAGAAGAAACTGCAAATTAGGAATTACTATAGGACAACAACCTCCTCCTATGCTGTTATGTCTGTATTAGTGTGTCGCTTCTGGACCGGGACTAGTGCCACTAGTGAAGTCTAGCGTCTTCAGACAAGTTTAGAAGCATCTACTTCAACAGGAGTGTAAATGAATGCAGTGCTTCCCCAGTGGTCTCTTCCAATCACATGAATGGGCTCTAGCTGACATGAACATAATCCACATTTAGCTGGATAGAGGAAAGTATAATCATGACAAACATGCATAGATAATTGATACCAACAGCTACCCATTTTAGGTTGACTGTTCTATGCGAAGCAGTAGCTTCTACTGGGGAAAAAAACACAATGTCAAACACAAAGAAAAGAGCAAGAGTCCAGTGGTACTATAAATACTAACAACATTTGTGGCAGGGTATTGGCTTTCGTGAGTCACTGCTCACTTCTTCAGATTCAGATAGTCTGTCAGCTACAGACAGACGAACATGGCCGTCCGTCTTGATCTGAACACAAAGACGACACTTCAAAATACACAGCTCTGAAACTAAAATACTAATTCATCCAGATTCTGAATATATAAAAAAGAGAGATCTAGTCGGAAGATCTAGAGAAACAAATCAATGGAAAGAACTCAGAAGATGTGTAATAAATCTAAACTCTGGTAATGAGACCTCAGGGAAAGCAAAAGCTTTTAATGTAAGGCTTCTAAGGTGGGGGGAATCACAGTTCATCTGGCACATAAAAATGCTAGGGCACATATTGACAAGGTGTCAGCATTAATCCCACTGTTGCTGGCGTGTCCTTTGACTTCATTCTTCACCAAAGCACACCCACAAGGCTTGCATTTTAATAGCAAAAATCCTGACATCTTGGCCTGCTGCAGAAGTGTACACGAGGAAAAAACCCCAGAAAGTTAAAGAGAACAGTAATTTGTTTTATAAAGAAAGGTCTAATAGAGCCTCATTACACTGTACCACATATAGTATTCATTAGTGTTTTGAGATGAGGTTTCTTCTTCCATTAAATCACCTTGTGGCAGAGGTCATCATGATACTCCATGTGCAGTCTGTCTGTCTGTCTATCTGTCTGTCTATCTATCTATCTATCTATCTATCTATCTATCTATCTATCTATCTATCTATCTATCTATCTATCTAGATTTCACAGAATTAAAGGCTTCACCTAAGTTGAGAGTCCACCCTAAACCCTTTTGTGAAAGCTCTTGCTCTTCTGTGAAATATATGAATAACAAAGGTGAAAGGACAGGAATACAAAAGTTCCCTTTCATGACAGCAAGACATTTCTGCTTGAGAAAGATGGGGGTCTGCAATGTTTATGGCTTTCCCACATCTGTCTATCGCATTTTTATTCCAGCCTTCTTCCAGGGATCTCAGTGTGGTTTATGTGGTTCTTCCCTTCTCCATTTTGTCCCCCAAACAGCACTGCAAGGTAGGTTGTATTAAGGAACAACGACTAGCCTGTGGTCACCCACTGAACTTCATGCCCTGGGATTTGAACCCAGATCCTTCCAGCCCAAGTTAAACCTGCTAACTGCTAAACACTGACATTCTGTGCTGCATTCCATGGGGATTCCATGGGCATGCATTCCTTGGGGGTTCCATTGGGGAACCCCCAAGTGGCTTTATTGTTGGGATGGGGGGGGCTGCAGGAAATGGGGAGGATCCATTCTGTGAACAGAGCGCCACCCATAGTTCTTTGTGCACATGTGTAGACAACATTTCCATCCAAATTTTTGCAGGGAGGATTAGGGCCCTGGGCTTTCAATTTGACTGATAGGTCTGAACCTTGGCACTGTTGTTTTTAAAAGCACCTTTCATTTCCTTTTTCACACCCTGCTAGTGATATTATTGATGAAAGCCTTCTACGCACTTTAGAGTGACGTGGAAATGATTCCACTGTTAAGATCCTTCAGCATTTTTCACATTGTTGTTTAGATGTGTTCTGCCTCATTTAATTTTTCCTTATGGGAGTTCTCCTTGGAGTAAACCTCTGAGGTTTACTTAATGTTATTTTATACTTTGGTGGCTGAAGCTGAGAGATATTAACTAGCCCAGGTCTGTCCAATGAGTTTGCCGCTGAGGTGAGATCTGATCCCATCTACTGTTCTTGGTTAAAGACCCATCATGCATCACATTGAGCTGTGTACTGTCAGAATCTGCAGATTCAGACAATGGTTTCTGGGGTCTTCTGCTAATCTTGTAACCTGTTGCTATGCTGCTATGTATTGTAACCTGTGCCTGCACCCATTTTATACTCATGCCTATTGCTATGCTGCTAAGTATTGTAACCTGTGCCTGCACCCATTTTGTACTCATGCCTATTGCTATCAGTTGCCCCTATGCCCACTATGTAATGTGTACTATGTGACCCCAGTTTATGGCTTTGACCAGGCCTGGTCTATGTAACTGTTTGCCCGGGAGAATGACAACTTCAAAGCATGGGAACAATGGGCCTCTCACACTCCTGCCTCCGCATTCCATTCATCCCGGCTGGGAAGACAAGGGGAGGACAGGGACTATTTCTTATCAACGTGCGAAAGCCTTGAGGGAAGCATTTGTTATGTGAATATGGTTACATCTGAGGGGTCTGGTTTGGGAAGGGAAATTTACAGCTTAACACCTAGCTTTCTTTCCTGTGGGAAGCAAACGGCCAGAGACCCCTTTTGCCCGCCGTTTTTCCCCTTTGGTGATTGGTTACCTATGGGCAATTCAAATTGTTCTGAAGCGTATATTAGACCTGCTTCTATTGTATGCGTTATCTCTGACAATAATCCGAGGACCTGTACCAATGTAGAAATTGGAAATAAAGAACTGTGTTTCATCAACAAAGATCTGATCCTTGCCTACTTTGAGCAGAAGCCTCACATGTACTGACTCATAATTGCTATATCAGGACTATCTCACTGGTTTCTAGTATTATATGAGTAATCCCTGTGGTTGATTTTGAAGACAAATCCTTTGAAGAAAGTTTAGCCTAGAGTAAAGATTAAAGATGGATACTGTGACCCTTTTAAAGTATTTTAAAAGATATCAGAAAGAAGAATGAGCACTATGGTTCTCTATGCTTTTTTATTTGCTCCATAATCTCCATGCTTCAAAGGTACTGTAAGTTGAAACCAATCATTTCCTATCAAGCTAGAGTGCCTTTATAGAGCAGCCTGCAGTCTGAAACATGTGGAACATACGGGAGACAGAAATCTGGCAAAGAGGTCTTAAAATGTAAAAATATTCAGTCAGCAACACTTTAATAGTTCTTTCATCAAAACTAAGAAGCAGAATTCTGTGTCTGGCCCAATAAAATATCTTCAGGGCATAAAATTTATTGATAGGTATATTAACAAATGAGTTTCTGCTACCTAGAAAAGAGCTGTATAGGAACAGCCTGTCTGCCCTTCCTTTATGGCCAGGCAGCCATTTTGGACTTTTGCATTGTGTTGCAGTGGTCTGGCCAGACTTTGCCAGCCCAGCTCCTTTGGCCTTACGAACATGTTCATTGTTGTACTGCTGCAAATGCTTCACCATTTAAGGGCTCTTTTTGTGGTAGCAGAACAAACATTAACACATTTGGCTGTTGTTCAGTGAAAAGTAAGAATAGTCACTGCAGTTAGGGAATTGCCACCATCAAACATTTCTGAGGTATTTTCACAGCAAAGCTGGTAGGTGTCATACATTTGTCACTGTTAGCAGCACCCAACAAGACTGACTAGAAATTAAATTACTTTAATATATGCGGGGACAAAATGGTGTTAGATACGGCTGCAAGGAATATGCATCTGAGCACTGGCTAATCTTGAAGCATCATTAATAAATTGTGTGTGTGAGAAGTGCTGTAGAGTCACAGCCAACTCATGGCCACTTAGGGCTGCCAAGTCAGCCCGGGGGGCGGGGGATCCCCCGCTATAGGGGTTCCCGATCCGCTGGCCGGCATTCGGCCGGCGGGGGGAACCCCACCCCCGAAGTCGTCCAGCCTGGATGACTTCCCTAGCGTAGTGACGTCTCCCGGAAGTGACGTCACCACATTGGAGACATTGCCAGAGCGTCGCCCTGGCAACACCCCCAACGTGGTGACGTCACTTCCGGGTGACGTCACCAGGCGGCTCCCGGGCGGCGAAGGACCTCCTGCCAAATCGTAAGTTCGACTTGGCAGCCCTATGGCCACTCCAGCAAGGGGCTTTCAAGGCAAGTGAGAAGCAGAGGTGGTTTGCCATTGCCTTCCTCTGCAAAGTCCTCCTTGGTGGTCTCCCTTCCAAGTACCAACTCTGCTGAGCTTGCGAGATCTGATGAGACCGGGCTGTACCATGCTGCCTTCCCTTCCTAACGAATAGTAAATAAAATTTAACTACAATGAGATTGTATATTAAAACCAGAACTGAGTTATGTTTATCTTTTGAAAACACTGAAATAAGTTATAATAGAGAAATTAGTAAAGGTAAAGGTTTCCCTTGCTCGAAAGCCAGTCAAATACGACTCTAGGGATGTGGTGCTCATCTCCATTTCCAAGCTGAAGAGCCAGCGCTGTCGGTAGACTTCTCCGTGGTCATGTGGCCGGCATGACTAGACGCCGAGGCTCACGGGACACTGTTACCTTCCCACCGAAGTGGTACCTGTTTATCTACTTGCAATTTCTTGCTTTCGAACTGCTAGGCTGGCAGAAACTGGGGCCAGAGATGGGAGCTTACGGGAGCCTCATGCGGCACTCGGGTCTCGAACTGCTGAAATACCGACCTTCTGGTCTGCAGCTCAGCGTCTTAACCACCTGAGCCATTACAGTGATTTTTTTTTTTAAAAAAAAATTCTGCTAATAATAATTGCCCCCTAAAATGGGACACTTTTAAAAGGCCTGTGTGTCAGAACTTTACTTGCCAGTATGACACATGCAAGATACCATTCAGCCAAGCTCAACATTTTGAACCCATTAATTTCATTGGGAAAGTTATTTCTGTGTGTAAATATTCCCCATGATAATTAATGCCATTTTAAAGTGTCCAGCTAGAACATGTGGTATGGGAAATAAATAAATAAGTTAAGTAATGTTTACATGGTAGCACCAGTTACCCTTGAAAGATACGTGATCTCTTTCATTTCAGAATATATGGATCAAAGGAGAGCAACATCTGCCATGATCTACGGGAGTACTGGCAATTTAACTGTTGTCCTCATTCTAAAATTTCATTCAAAACATCAGTTGTTCCTTAATGCAACAGCAGAAGTAATACCTTTGACTCTGTCATTGACGTTCCTTGGTTAAAGTACAATTTGTCCTTCTCAAGGGGTTTAATATAAATTTTGTTCCCACCATAGAGAACAATGGAGGGGATGGGACAATCTGTTTGAGGGCCCATAGAATTGGACCCCGTGGTCCAATCTTCTTGAAACTTGGTGGGTATTTCGAGGAGAGGCCCCAGCAGCTACCCTGCATGTTTGGAGCCTCTCACTCAAACCCCCTTTCCTCCAGCCCCTCATATACCTTATGAGTTTTTGCCATTAATTTCAATGGCCCATAGGATATAATGGGGCTGAAACTGACATTCCCTTTCTGACACACTTCTGGTGATGTCAGGGGATGTGGCATATGCTAATGAGTTATGCTAATGAGTTATGCTAATGAGCTCCTGCACCTCTTTTTCTACGAAAGGACCCCTGCTGCTATGTCACATTGGCTGTCATAGGGGGTCCCTCTTAGCACGGTATAAGGACACAGAGGCCACCATTTTCTCCAGGGAAACTGATCTCTGCCATCTGGACAGCACTTGTAATTCTGAGTGATCTCCAGCCCTCGCCTGGAGATTGGCAACCATAGTTCCCCTGCAGGAAAAGTAGTTTTTCTCTGCAATGGAGACCAAAGCAGCTGACATCATTCTTCTCTCCCCCTTTTGACTTGCACAACAACCCTGTGAGGTAGGTTAGGCTGAAAGTCTGTGACTGGCTCAAAATCACCCACTCTGCAAGAACCTGGGTCTAGCAGATCCTGCTTTGAAGCACTGACTGCGATGCCTAGGGTACCCAACCTCCAAGTGGAGCCTGAAGATAGCCAGGTATCACAATTGAATTCCAGACACCAGATCTCCCCACCCCAGGAGAAAATGACTGCTTTGGAGGGTGGCCTCTATGGCATTCTGTTCAGCTGCCCCAATGAGTTTTCTCCCAGAGGCCAACATAGGTGTGGAAAGGGGCTTTCAGAGAAGCAAGCTTGGTTGCCTAGCAACAGGCACTGAGGAGAAAGTTGCCAGCCCCTAAATACCTGGTGATTTGGGGGTAGATCCTGTGGAGGGCAGCATTTTTTTTGGGGGGGGGGGATGGAAAGACTCAGCAGGGTATAATGCCATAGTGTCTACCCTCCAAAGCAGCCATTTTCTCCAGGAACTGATCCCTGTCATCCGGAGATCAACTGTAACAGTGATAGGTCTCCAGGTCCCACCTGGAGATTGGCAACCCTATAGGGGAAGTCAGCCACACAGCAGGAGGTTGAAGAGAATGGTCTGACAGCTGAGCTAAGCAGGAGAGTGAGCCTTTATTCTGACAGGAATATTCAGTTTATTCTGACAGGAAGGTCAGAAAGTCAGGCGGGGGAGGGGGGTTATGCTGAAAGTCCATTGTGTTTTCACTGACAGAAGCAGGCCACTGAGGGGACAGTTAGACCCACCTGGCAGTGGGCGGAGGAGAAGAGTGGACCCAGCACCCAGTCCTTCCCCTTCACTGGCTCCTTCCAGACTGAGGCCGAGACGCTGGCCGGTGGCTCTGTGGGCGGGACTGAGGCAAAGCAGTGAGAGAATACAGCCAGTGGCCAGGGACCCCTTTTGAGTGACAGTCCTTCCAGCCAACTGATTTTGGCGCCCCATGGAATCTTGCCACTTGAAAACGGCTTTATATAATAAGGAGAGATGTGCCACCTATTCATGCATTTGCACTTGAAGACATGTGCACTAGAGTTTCACCCTCCTGTACGCTTAGAAATTAATTTCTAGACTTTCAGAAAGAGCTGAGTCCTCAAAATGGCAATCCTAGAAATTTTATAGAAAACCCAGAGCCTTCCTGGTAGGTGGGAAGAGCTGGAGATAGCGCATACGTGAGTACATTGTTACCTATTCGAAGATGTCTAAGCAAACCTGCACATGATGCTGATGATTTTTAGGTGACGATGATGATCTTCAAATGGCTAGTTGGTCATGCCCTTTAGATATTGTTATGTGATTGCCTTGTGTTATAGAAGTACTGAGTTATAAATCCAGCATGGCGTCTATGTGTCTATTTTTTAAAATTAATTTATATGTTCTCTGGCAAAATAAATAAATAAATACATCACAGTGATTTTCTTTGGGGGGGAGATAGGGAAGAATATACAAGCCAGTGTGGCGCAATAATTAGAGTGTCAGACTAGGATCTGGGAGACCCCGGCTCAAGTCCCTGCTCGGCCACGGAAGCTTGCTGGGTGACCTTGGGCCAGGCACACACTCTCAGCTTCCCCTACTTGTCAGGGTTGTTACGAGGATAAAATGGAGGAAAGGAGAATGTTGTAAGTGGTTTGGGATCCCCACTGGAGACAAAAGCCCAATTTAAACAGCTAAATAAATAATATGTGCAGCAGCCATCAGAGCTGAATAGAAGGAAGTGGTTGTAGGAGACAGTGAGCAAGATGAAACAATCCATGAGATGATCCATGCTTTCTTACACAGTATAATAGTTACCTAGAGAATGCCTTTTTTCCGATGGCCCATGAGTGTCACTGCTGACTTGCAGTGGCAGCTATTGGAGCCACAATCGTAAAAAATGTAGCAGTGTTTTTCACAGTTTCTCCGGAACACAATGCTTTCTCAAGTGAATCAGTAATTTACTTTCTGGATTAAGTGTTCTAATGTCTTTTATGACTTAATAGGTTTTTCATTTTCTTATGATATTATATATTTATTTATAGTCCACCTTCTCACTGAGACTGAGGATGGATCACACAGTGTAAGACAGGGCAATCAAACCGCATGAGACATCCAACAAACAATCCAATAGGATGAGGATCACAAAAACTAGAAACCATGCCTCCCCAGGTGCCAATCTCTGTATGTCATAACAGGGCAAAAACTGGCATTACAAAAGTAGAAAGTAGTGAAGTAACTGAGCAAGATGATAGATACAACAAAGAGTGGAATAGACACCAACACTCTTCCCTTTGTAATGGAACCCTCCGTTCCATTATACTACATCCTGATTCCCTTTATAGAAATGCCTCCAAACCATTCTTCTTCGCACAGTTTGTGGAATGGCAGAACCCAACCTTCATTTAGTAAAGTTCCTTTGCTGAAATGAACATTAGAATTTGAACCGACCAGGACAGGCTGAAACTGAATCTGATTGACACCGAAGACAAGGCATTTATTTAGCTAGTGGGAACTGTGAGAGTCCAAGGGATAGCAGTCAGCGACAGGTGTTCTTAAACAGAAAGTCATTTATTGCAAACAGATCCAATTGTCATCCACACATCTTGTGTTAGTTATGCCGAGCATTCATACGTTCAGAGCAGCTATACAGTATTCAAAAGGCTAGAGTATAATTGCACCTCCAATGACAGGGGAGATAAAAAGGCGCCCAAAATATACTGGCCATTTGTTCACAGGCTATAAGCGGGGAAAAGTTACAGTTTGCACCTGAACACAAGAAGCAGCTGGGAGAGACACTCAAGGTCAGGGAGACGCGGGAGGCGATAAGCTAGCTGCTAGGCTGAGCACAGTGAGCACATTCCAGAGAAGTGGGCCCAGCCACACGGGAACCAACTCCTGCCCAGGAGAAGGCAGCATTAACTGACAGGAATGCCTGTTGATGGGAAGGTTTGGGTTTCTTTCTTTGCCATGATACTGACCTCTCTAAAAAGGGAGAGAAGTCAAAGTGTGGGAAATTTTAGGGAACACTGAACAGCAAAGGGTGTTTTAAGTGCAGTTATGCGTTAAAACTAAATAGATCTTGTGTTACAACAAAGACAAAAATGTTTTAGGAAGTATAAATCACCACCTTGGACAAAAGCAGATTGGTCATCTCAACAGGACTATGGATCAGGGAAGAAAATGAATGAGAGTTTAACTGTTGTCATCCTGAGTTAAATCTCTACATTGGCTTCATGATAGCACATTTATGTTACTTTAGGTAATATCCTTTTAAAAAGGCAAAGTCAATGTTATTATTGCAAATAACAATCAAGTGTGTGGATGTTTATAGAATTCCAGCTTTTATGCTTTTCTGGTAAATAAACTATGCCATGTAACAGATAATAGGCCCTATAACCCGAAATAAATACACTCCCATCTGCAGCCGTTCTCCCATCAAATGCTCTGCTGTTTTTTGAACTCTTCTGTTTTTCGCTTGTGATTTTGCCCAGTTGCTGGGATGGGTAAAAGCCTGCACTGGTTTGCAGCCATTGTGCTGTATCATTGCATGCTTCATAGGGAAGTACAGCACAATGGATCAGTCTCTCAAGTTATGTGACTTTTCTTGTGTGGCTAAAGGACTGTGTCCAAAAGAATGGAGGTTGCCCAACCACGCAGCTTAGTGCATTATACTTGAAGTCAGTTGGGAAACTATTGCTGCTTACCACTATGGGCAACAACGACTCCCAGCTCGTTGTGTATCTTGCCAGTTACTTACATCCTAACAAATATGGGCACATTCAGGAAGGAGTCAGTGATTTTTCTGTCCCAATACATGCAACAACAAGCACTTGGTTTCAGTGCTGATCGGATGCATTGTTCCTGTAGAAATAAATTCACGTAAAGTAATTCAAGTAGCATTTCATGTTAATGCATGCTTTGGTAATAAAACCTGATTCATTTTGCCAGATTGTGACTTCTTTAAGTAAGAGCCTATCTGGTTTAAAAATCATCGTCAAGGTTTTGCTGCAAATTTAAACTTTGGTACTCTAGTGCTGTCCAAAACAAACCGGGCACTTTCTAGATCCATTATGAATTTGGCAGAGAGATGAAGCAGTGGGAGACAGCAGTGGAAAAATAGTTAGCTATAAGACAGACAAATTAGAAATACGCACTAGAGAAAGTAATAATTTTAAAATGAAACACGAATATTGAATGCATTTAAAAATTAAAGCTATGAATGCATGATGTTTCTTGCTTTGATACATAGAGCATTTGCAGCTAATATCTATGGTTTGAGTTTGGGTGCTTTAAACATTCATTTTAGTGTTATAGGCTTAATATATTGGAAAAATTCCAGTGGGCTTTGTAATATATTGAAGGTTTTGAAAGAGAGGGAATTGCATGGATATCTTGTACCATCTGTTAGTATGAAATTAGAAACTGAATTATTTGGTAACTCTCATTATCCTTGCCTTGCTATTCAGGTGGAGACCAGCGCTGGAGGTGCTGACGCAAGGGAGGAAGTCCTTTGGATGCTGCCTGCCAAGAGGGCAATCGTAAATGAGGGAGCATTTTGAATGCAGTGGAATGACTTTTCTGCAACTTAGCTGTTTTATAAAATAAAACAAAATAAAGGAACTCTGGATAATACTGGTTTTTGTAAGCATCTTAAAAGTGCCAGCTCCAGGCCTTTGTGATGTCTTAAGACAATTTGGGCAAGAACAACTACAACTGACTTGTGGGACAAAGAAAGCTGGCGTGTGTTTCTCTCTCTGTGTGTGTGTGTGTGTGTGTGTGTGTGTATGTATGTGTGAAGGGATGGACAAGAGGGCCTCAATCTTCCTGGACTTTTTAGTGCTTGAGGGAGGGATCCTGGCTGAGTAGAAGAGCATCTGCTTGGCATGCAGAAGGTCCCAGATTCAATCCTTGGCATCTCCAGTGAAAAGGCCCAAGGTTATAGGCAGTGTTCCCTCTAAGCTGAGTTAGTGTGAGCTAGCTCACAGTTTTTTAGCCTCCGGCTCACACATTTCTGTCTCCACTAAGGAAGGATGGCTCCAGAGCGAATTAATTGATGTAGCAGCCAAACCACTCACTCATAAATTTAATGCCGGTAGCTCACAAAGCAGAAATTTTGCTCACAGGACTCCACTGCTTAGAGGAAGCATTGGTTATAGGTAATGTGAAAGAGCCAGTTTGGTGTAGTGGTTAGGAATGCGGACTCTAATCTGGGAGAACCAGGTTTGACTCCCCACTCCTCCACATGCAGCTGCTGGTGTGACCTTGGGTCAGGTTCAAGTTATTTCAGAGCTGTTCTCTCACAGGCAGTTCCTGAGAGAGCTTTCTCAGTCCCTCACCTCACAGGGTGTTGGTTGTGGCGAGGGGAAGGGAAAGGAGATTGTAAGCTGCTCTGAGACTCCTTTGGGTAGTGAAGGGCAAGGTATAAATCCAATCTTTTCTCTTCTTCTTCTTTTGCCTGAGCCCGTGGAGATCTGCTGCCAGTCAGAGTAGGCAGTTCTGATCTTGATAGACCTATGGTCTGACTCAGTATAAGGCAACTTATGTTTATGATTGATTTCAGTTAAGGTGTATAGAATACCAGCTGAAGGATGTAAATAATTTTGCATGGTTTGTTGGAGTTCAAGGCTCAGCACTGCTTGAAGAATAGATCATAACTCTACTAATATGGGAAGAAAAGATGTATGGGAGCCAGATGGAGAAAAGGGAGGCGGGGGCAAGGACACTAAGGCTGCCCCCCTAGACATCCTTAAAAATTCCAGTTGAAATGGGAGACCTATTCCGTCTTTTTCTCATCCTTTTCTTTCACTCATTGTGTGGCACAACTAGAGCCTCGGTTGCCACAGTAGCTAGTATATGTGTGTGGCTGTGTCACAGCGGGACAAATGTCCTTCTGGAGATATAAAGGCAGTGACTGGTTTTGAAGTTAGATTCAGGTGGGCAGCCGTGTTGGTCTGAAGCAGCAGAACAAAGTTCGAGTCCAATGGCACCTTTAAGACCGGCAAAGTTTTATTCAAGGTATGAGCTTTCGTGTGTAAGCACACTTCCGCAGATACAGTGCGACAGAACTTTGTCAACTATTAAATATAACATGGGGGGGTTAGTTGCTAGGGAGGGTTAGAGTCAAGAGGCATAAGTAACTGAGTGATTATAGCTGAGATTGGATTAAGGTGGTGGATAACATTTGTGAATAACAGTAATTTAGCATACAAATAAAAGAGTTAACAAACAGATGTGAGAACTAAGTTTGAGTCCAGTGGCACCTCCAAGACCAACAAAGTTCAATTCTGGGTATAAGCAAAAACTGAGAGACTTAGCATGTGTAGCTGCACACTCCTTCAGATATATTGAAACGGATTTCCTCAGATGTTACATATAGGTAGGGGGTGGGTCAGTTGCCAGGAAGGGCTAATTAGAGTCAAGATGCATAAGTAACTGAGCAATAAATACGGCTAAGATTGGAACAACACATTTGGTAAGGCCTGTGAATAGCAGCAAATTGGCATACAGATAATAAAGGAGTTAACAACAGATGTGAGAACTATGTTTGAGTCCAGTGGGACCTTTCAGGCCCAATTTACACCTCCCCTCTGAAGTAGTTTGACTGCTGTCTTTTCCTACGCTCATTTCACGCTGGTTTCAAATTTCACTCCCTGGGTCTGAAGAGCACTAAGCAACAGGATCGGTTTAAAGTAGTGTAATGCTAGCTTGACCACAGGAGGGCAATTAACAAATGTAAACAGTAATTTTTAAACTAGAACAAGTATGGTTTGAAACTAGAAACAGGTATAGACAGGTTTTTTTGAAACTAGAATGATTCCAGCAAGAAAGTCAGATGTAGATTTGACCTAAAACCAACAAAGTCTGATTTCTGGGTATGTGAGAACTGTTAAGCTCTGGGGGTTCCATTGTCCTGAGTGTTGTAATAATTTGTAATTCAGCAGTCTCCCATTCCAGTCTGTCTCTGAAATTCCTTTGCAATAAAACAGCTACTTTGTGGTCCCCCACTGAGTACCCAGGGAGGTTGAAATGTTCTTCTACAGATTTCTCAGTTTTGTGATTCTTGATGTCAGATTTGTGTCCATTTATCCCTTGGCATAGGGTTTGCCCTGTTTGCCCTATGTAGAGAACTGAAGGGCATTGTTGTCATTTAATGGCATTTACAATGTTAGAAGATGAGCAAGTCAATAAGCTTGAGATGGTGTAGTTGATGTTGTTAGGTCCAATGATTGTGTAGTCTGGGTGTGTGTGGAGAAAAAGTTGGCATCTGGATTTATTGCAAGTTCTGGTACCAGTGTCCATGTTCAAATTAGATGTTGTATTATTGTGAGTGAGGAGTTGTTTGAGATGGAGGAGGGGCTGTCTGTGTGCAAGAAAAGTTTTGCCCCCCAGTACTTGTGAAAGAGAACCGTCATCATCCAGTAGAGATTGTAAGTCCCTGATGACACGTTGAACTGATTTGAGTTGAGAGCTGTATATGACCACTAGTGGTGTTCTGTTGTTGTCTCTTTAGGGCCAGTCTTGCAACAGGTTTTCTCCAGATACCTTTCTGGCTTTGTTAACCTCTTTCCTGACTTCATCAGGTGGATACTTTAGTTCCAGAAAAGTTTGTTGTAGATCCCTTAGGTGAGAATCTCTGTCAGTAGGATTGGAGCAGATGCGGCTGTAGCGTAGAGCCTAGCTGTATACAAGGGATCATTTGGTATGTTTAGGATGGTAACTGTAGGTATGCTTGTCAGTCAGTAGGTTTCTGGTATAAGGTGGTGTCTGTGCATCCACTTGTATATTTTTGCAGTAGTGTCCAGAAAATGTATTTCATGCATAGATTGGTTCATCAGGTTGATGGTGGGGTGAAAGTCATTGAATGCCTGGTGGAATGTGCCCAGGGCTTCTTTACCATGTGATCAGACAATAAAATGTCATCAATGCATCACAGGTACAAGAGAGGGGTGAGTGGGTGGGTGTTTAGGAAGCATTGCTCCAGGTTGCCCATCAAGATGTTAGCGTACTGTGGGACCATGCAGGTGTCCATGGCTCTACCACTGACCTGTAAGAACAAGTTGGTCTCCAGATTTAAAGTGGTCATGGGTAAGAACAAAATGTCACAGTCTGGTGGCAGTCAGCTACCCATAGAGTAGACTAGAGAAGGGTAAAGTTAAGCAAAAGTAGCTGAGGAAGTCGTGGTGAGGGAGGCCACCAGGTGTCCCCAGTGTAGCTGATGGGTTAGGTGAGTTCTAATAAGTTTGAAAGGGAGGCACAGTTCCATAAAGCTTGAGATACTGTGTCTTAAACAAAAAAGAAATGTGTTTTATTGTTACGCTTTAGATGGCCATTAAAGCACAACAGTCAGTCTCAGTTAATGCGAAAAGAGGGTTTGCTTTCAGTCATCAAAGCGTCTCCACTGAACAGTGGTAATAAATAGCGATCTGGTTTCATTTACTGTGTGGCACCTGGCTCTCTCCTTTGTTGTGGGTAGAAAGATAAAAGAACTGAATATGTGTGCTACCAATCTGAAGTGTTGGAAATCCTTTATAGAACCTTTTGTAGGAATAAAAGGCAAAGCTGTAACCACATGAAGTCATAAAAGTGCAAAATTTGTCAGAGAGCCCTTGTTAGGTGAAAAGCAGATGACTAAAGATTCCTTTTTTACTTCGTGGTGACTAAAACCAATCTAAACAGATTGTCCTACATATCCCTCAAGGGATACTCAAAGATGATTTGGCCATTTTTGGAATTATCTGTCACATTTCTGTCCTGCCCTTGCTACAAGGAGCTCAGGGGAACACACTTGCTTTCCCCTTCTCTCATGTGGTCTTCTAGGTCAGTTGACTTCAGTGGACTTGGAAGCAGTCACTCCATTTAGGATTGCACCGTAACAGACTTCTTGAGGATAATCAGGGAACCTTTTGAATAGGTTTGTTCACAACTTTACGAAGACAAATCCCATTATCTGCAAAACTACGTAGAAATAATCATGTGGCTTCCCTTGTACCATGTTGCACTCTATGTGTTTTTACTTCTTATCCTGTACGTCTAACGTTTTACTGTATATTTGTATTTATAATTCACTTTGTCATGTACCAGCAAGGAATTTCTTCCGTGGTCAAATGAAGAGAAAAAAGCATAAACAACATGTTCAAGGGTGCATACAGAAATGTAAAGATGCTTAAAAAAAAGAGAAAGAAAATTGGAAACCAGATGATAATAATTCAGATTAAAGAGACCACCCAACATGATGTGAGTGAGGACTTCAGAACAATAGAAGATTACAATTAATAGATCAGGCAAAAGAATTCTTAGTAGTAGGATGGATCTGCAACTATTCTTGTGCAAGGAAGTATACAGTTTTCAGAACTTGTAGGGAATTTAATACAGTTTTAACCACAACAGAAAACACTTGGGATTTCTAACTCTACTTCCCTAAGCAAGTCTTCCTTAACAGTGTGCAAAAATTAGATCAATACAAGAAGGGGGACCCGTGATACTTGTGGGGGGGAGCATCCCAATCCTCCCCCCTCCCCAGTGGCAGCAAGAGAAGCCGATCTCTTCTCCCCTCCTCCTCAGCAATAGCGGCAGCGAGGAAAGTTGATCCCTTCTCCCCCGTGCACCGGCGAGGCCTGAGCAGCTCACAGCCGCCAGCCTGCCAAGCCTTCTCCCTCCCTCCCACACTGGCGGCAGTGAGGCCTGAGCAGCTCACAGCCACCGACCCAACGAGCCTCCCCCCAACAGCCAAAGCATTCTCTGTGCATGTGCAGGGAATGCTTTTACTTTTGGGGGGATTTAAATATTCCCCCCAAAAGTTTTACTTTTAGGATTTTTCTGCATACCTGGGGAGTCCCCCATGTGTGCAGAAAAATCTCCCTGTCCCTCAAGTGCCCCCTCCGCGTGGATTTAGATATCCACATGGAGGGGGCGCCTTGGCTATTAGTATATAGACAAGAGGCAGACCCGTGGGGCTCATGGGGAGGGGGGGAGAAGAGAAGGAAGAAGAAGAGATTGGATTTACATCCCGCCCTTCACTCACTTGGAATCTCAGAGTGGCTTACAAACTCCTTTCCCTTCCCCTCCCCACAACAGGAACCCTGTGAGGTAGGTAGGTAGGAGCTCCAGTGGAGTGGCAGCCCAAGGTAAGGCTTCCTTTTCCCCCCTGCCTCCCCCCACGTCTGGTTGCCCCAGCGAGGCTCGCACAGTGCAGAGCCGCCAGGCCTCGCCCATCTCTCCCCCTGCCCAGGTTGCCCCGGCGAGGCCTGCATGGTGCAGAACTGCTGAGCCTTGCTGATCTCTCCCCCCGCCCCTGGTTGCCCCAGCAAGGCTCGCGTGGCACAGAGCCGCTAGGCCTCACCAATCTCTCCTCCCACCCCCGGTTGCTCCAGCGAGGCCCGCACAGTGCAGAGCCGCCAGGCCTCGCCCAGGTTGCCCTCGCCCAGGTTGCCCCGGCAAGGCCCATGCGGCACAGAGCTGCCGGGTCAGTGGCAGTTCCCAGAGCGTTCCCTGTGCATGCGCAGGGAATGCTCTTTAACTTTTAGGGGGATTTCAATATCCCCCAAAAGTTTTTTTAACTTTTAGGATTTTTCTGCACACATGGGGAGTTTCCTACATGTGCAGAAAAATCTCCCTGCCCCCCCCCCGTGCCCCCCCGTGTGGATTTAGATATCCGCACGCAGGGGGTGCCTTTGCTATTAGATATATAGATATCTAATAGTCAAAATGGCTCCATCTGTGTGGATCAGGGACATGTAAACAGAAGGGAGATTTTTCAGCAAACCTGCCCCCTTAGTTTGGTAGACAAATCTGAGAAGTTTTTTAAAAATGGAGGGGAGGTACCCCCCCCAATAGATCAGTATTGTTTGTGCAAGTGCAGACACCATACCTTCATTGGCTCACCCAGAGAATTGGAGGAGGGAAGACATGTGAGCTCATAAAGGAGAGCAGGCACTGCTACCTCCACTGCTCCCCACAGCTAAACAGGCAGAAAGCAGTAGGGGGCCATGGGGTATGGGAGGCAGAGAGGCAGGAGAGGGGGATGGACAGGAGGCCAGAGTGGCAGCAATAGGGCAGATGGGCAGAGTGGTACAGGAGTAGGCGAAGGGTGAACAGTGTGTCGGGGAGGCAGATGGCCAGGAGGTCAGTATGGCATGGAGGAGTGGACAGGCATAGTGTTAGGGCTGTAGATGTCTGGGAAACAAGAGTGTGGGGGTTTAATAGGCAGCATAGAAAGGCAGCCGGTGGAAAGGCAGGCACAGTGATGGAGAAGGGAATGGGCAGGAGGCCAGAATGATGAGAATGGGGGCAGTGTAAGCAGAGTAGGGGTAGAAGTTTCTCCCTCCCCACATGTTTATCTCAGGTCCCTGAAGTGTGTGTGTGTGTGAGAGAGAGAGAGAGAACAAAGGGGCAAGTGAACTAAGCAGAAGGGGAGGGGATTCCCTCCCTGCAAATCTCACAGGCCTTTGTTTTTTGATAAGTGATTCTAAACCTGCAAATAAATTATTTCTTTAAAGTCCACATGAATTTCCCATAGATCCTATACATACATTTGTTAATGTGAGCAAGGTTTATGCACAGTAAGGCACTGGGACACCACCCACTCTCTACACTGATGTGAAATGTAGAGGCAAGGTGGAACTGGAGACAGGGATGGGAAGCAGGTACAGCCGTGGTGTATTTTAGCATACATTGCTGAATGTCTAAAGGCAACCTATATCAAGTTGTTGGCCAGCAAGGCACTGCAAAGTGCTCTTATGGATTGTAAAATTCATAAGCTTGAACTTATGTTGCTATGCTGTAAGGACTACAGGCATTCTCCATTGCTAGAAGAAGCCCCAGTCTAGTCCTGGGGGCTGGCAACCTCTATAGTTCACCAAGACAGAGACAAAGACTCCTTCTGCCATGAGGTTTCTTTCTGTCACAGCACGCTGGTCAACCCCTGCCCCCTCCAACATACCTGCACGGATTATGGTAAACGAGGTTACCTGGCAACTAATGGTTGGACCATCAGCCAGCCGGCTAGGGCCATCAACGGACAATAGAGGCGATCCAGTGACTCATTACATGAGTGCCCAGGTGTCAAGTTCCTGTTCAGTTCTAGTTTCACAATATTGACCACTCCCCGGCCTTTCCTCCTTTGTCACCTTTAACCTATGGTAGGTGTCAGAAGGGACGGACCACCTAGTAGGTGTGTTAGTGGGATGTGGTTTGCGCAGCCCGCCCCTCAAGACCACCTAATAAAAGACCTTGCACAGAGTCATCGGTCTCTTGAGCCATCGTCCCCTATCTGCTTTACCACCCCTTATGTCCAGCTTTCTATCCAAATACCCATGCCTCCATCTTTAAATCTCTGGATTCGCGACCAGAGAGACTACGTGGTCTTGCCGGTTCAAGCCATGTGCCCATTTTTCTATTTTTCTCTCCCCATCCAATTCTTCCTTCGAGTGGACAACTCCTCTTCAGGACAGGTATAGTATTACCCATATAACGTTCCCTGCTAATGCAACAGTACTATTTTCTATCTTTATTTACTTAGGCCTGTGTGTTTGTGTGTGTGAATCTGTTTTTGTGTGCTTGAACAACATCATTCAGTAAACGGCATTGAACTTGCTATCTGCCTCACGTGCCTTTTTCCTGGAGAACTCCCGGGAGGGGTGGGACCCTGGTGTAGCTGGCAAGAACCCGGTATTTTGCCAATTGCTAACTTTAAATTAAAGCAATTCGGCTAACAAAGTCTACTAGTTACATGGAATCTTCCCCCTTCTCTTATCTAATTATAAAGGCTATAGTTGTTCAATTTCTGGCATACATATCTTGCAATGAAAATTATATTGAGACGGACTGTGCTAGAAGAGCAGGGTTTTGCTGCCCTACCACATATTGGTTTTGAAGCACACTGCCAAATGTGTAAATAGGGCAAACTGGGTTTTCTTTTTATAGCAGAAGCAGGGCTCATTTCGTAGCAGGAGCTCCTTTGCATATTAGGCCACAAACCCCTGATGTAGCCAATCCTCCAAGAGCTTACAGTAGCCCCTGTAAGAAGAGCTCTGTAAACTCTTGGAGGATTGGCTACATTAGAGATGTGTGGCCTAATATGCAAAGGAGCTCCTGCTACGAAATGAGCCCTGATCAAAAGTATCTCTTTATGGATGTTGCTTTAAGAAAGATAAAGTCTTCTTATGGCTTAACTCTTTTGGCTGTTTGAGGTTTAGACATTTTGCCAGTTTGGTGTAGTGATTGAGAGCGGTGGACTCTAATCTGGAGAACCGGGTTTTATTCCCCACTCCTCCACATGAAGCCAGCTGGGTGACCTTGGGTCAGTCACAGTTCTCTCAGAGCTTTCTCAGCCCCACCTACCTCACAGGGTGTCTGTTGTGGGGAGAGGAAGGGGAGGTGAATGTTATTTACTCTGAGACTCCTTTGGGTAGTGAAAAGCGGGGTATAAAAACCAATTCTTCCTCCTCCTCGATGCTGAATAGGAATTTATCTTTTCAGAATGTTATGTTTTCTTATTGAGTTATGCATTGCTTTGTTGGGGTTATGGTATTACAATCCCCTCATACTTATTGGCTGCCGAATAAAGACTTTTCATTGGTCCTGAAGTCAATCCAGGGAACCAATCGCAGAGCCCTGCTTAGGTCCAATGAAATTGAGTCTTCATAGTTACATTGTATATAGTTATTTGTTGGAGCACTATAAATTGAGTGCCGCTCTGGCCAGAGCTGTCCCTGAGCTGAACGATGTTTGAATAAAAGCCTGCATTTGATTTATCGTCTCCTGACTCAATACTTAATACAGAAGACCATCTCCTCAAGGTATTTTGTCTCGTGAATATCTTGGTGTGGAGCTTGAATTGTGCTAATTTGTTGCTACCATCACAAATGGTTTTATTTACACCTCAGATGGAAATATAATTTGGCACAGGAATGCCTTTTCTCCCCTGCTCATACATCAGTCTACGGTTTTATTTTTCAGTCTTGGGGAAGTATGTGGGTGCATCTGCTAAAATCTAGCTACTTGAATCCCAAGGAAGTTGTACTCTCCCCATGTTATTGTGGTAGCAGAAGAGATGTTTCTGCTCCTCAGATTTTTCAAGGCCACTAACTGATTTATATTCTTGATAGATAAGACTGACTCTGTCTGAGTGGGCACATAGACACTGGGATGGAGCTAAAGGCTCCTTTCCACTAATAATAAAGCCTTCCTGTGAAGCAAGGAAACTTTCACTGACAGAACACATGTCTTCTGCAGCAGATGGTTCCTTGCATTGGTCTGTTATTTTGCATCACAGGAAGGTTCAACAGTTAGGGGAATGGAACCTTTAGATCCACTCTGTTATCCTCTGCTGCTTCAACCAGTGACATGATTTCATTCAAAACACAGAAAAGAGCTCAACCGATGGGCAGACCAGTTTATGTGCAGCTTGGCTGACAAATCATGTGAAAGGAATAGATTTTTGGATAGTGAACTGGGAAGCCTTGTGATAAATACTGGGTATACCCAGGGGTCCGTTGGGGCTGGAACGAGGCGGAGCAAAGCTCCACCAGCTCAGGACTGGCCAGTAGGGCAGCCACGGGCTGAATCAGATTTTCTAATCTGATTCAGCTCGCTGCCGAATTGCCGCCGAAATTTGGTGGCAACTTTAAAAGCCACTGGAGGGGAGGGGGTTTGAGGGAGATGCTCCAAACTTGCAGGGTAGCTGCTGGGGCCTCTCCTCGAAATACCCACCAAGTTTCAAGAAGATTGGACCAGGTGGTCCAATTCTACAGGCCCCAAAACAGGTTGCCCCCATTCCCTCCATTGTTCTCTATGGTAGGAAAAAAGTTAACATTTTTTCCCTCCATAGAGAACAGTGGAGGGGATGGGACAATCTGTTTGGGGGCCCATAGAATTGGACCCCGTGGTCCAATCTTCTTGAAACTTAGTGGGTATTTCGAGGAGAGGCCCCAGCAGCTACCCTGCAAGTTTGGAGCCTCTCCCTCAAACCCGCTTTCCTCCAGCCCCTCATATACCCTATGAGTTTTTGCCATTGATTTCAATGGCCCATAGGATACAATGGGGCTGAAACTGACACCCCCTTTCTGACACACTTCCGGTGATGTCAGGGGACGTGGCATATGCTAATGAGTTATGCTAATGAGTTATGCTAATGAGCTACTGCACCTTTTTTCTACGAAAGGACCCCTGGGTATACCAGTTATATTGTATACCTGTTTCAAACACTCTGTGGATCTAAATATGTGATAAGCTGGTAGTGATGGCCCTAATTTTAGGAGGCAGTATAAAGGTGATGGGCCCGGTCCTGTATCTGTAAGGTTATTCTAGGATCAGTTCTTGGCGTGGTAAGGGCATTAATTGAACTAGTTTGGATCCTATCCATAACAGTGACTGTAAAATGCTGAATCTTGATAAATGACATTTCCTTCCCCAGTTCCAAATAGAACTACACCAAGTGTCCTCCTGTCTTTGGGAGAAATTAAGACACCCCCCCGCCCCCCCCCAGCACTTAGACTGGGAAAATTTTGTTTTCGTTTGGCACAATTATTTGCCCTGCTGGTTCACCACCATTTCTTTCCCTGGCTGTTGTTTCTTTCTCATTCCTGGATTAGCTATACAGGTGATCCCAGTCCACCAGATATCATGCAGTTATTGTGTGATGAAATCACAATGCTACCTGGCCAATCAGATTTGGGTATGTGATGACATCATTTGAGTGTGAAAGAGGGGAGAGTACAAGAAGCAGCAAATATTTACCTAAGGAGGTCTGAGCAACTGCTGAATAGGGAGGCATTTTTGGGGGCACTGTTGAAAATCCAAGAAGTGTAAGTAGCTTCAGCTCAGTTTTCATTCAAGCTTTAAATGAATATTTTGTAAAAAATATTTTGAAGGAGAAAGAAATTCTCTTTGTCATTTTAGAAATACAGTATGTTTAAGATATACTCAGAATTCTCTGCAAGGCTATAAGGATGTTTGGAGTTAGGCTTTAAAAACAGCGGGATTCAGTGTAACAGGTTTGGCAGTCGACTTGGTGCAGTTCATTCAGCTGATGAATTGATGTCGACCCAGTTGCCTAACATGTACCATGTGTTTGCTTTGGCAGTAGAAGTGGAAAAATCATTTGGAGAAAAATTGTATTATTCAACAGATTTTTGTTTTGTTTGCATTCGTGGTTTTTTTTTTAAAGAAGTCTTCCTTTAATCGGAATCACAAAGGTAGGGTTCAGAGAGACCTCCTTCCCCTGATTAGAACCATACTTAGGCCACTGAGAGAAGCAATGTGCCAGGAAATGAATTTGTGCACCATAACCTGTCTGATAAAAGCCACCCCCCCCCCAATGGCTGCTAAAAATCTGATGTGTGCCTGCATGCTGTAAAACAGCAGTTTTTTCCCAGCTGTTTTTTGCTCTGAAAACTCACCCCAGAATAGTTTTACTAAGTAATGCTGATCTTTCCAACAGCATAATTATCAAAATCTCAGGGGCGTAGATTTTCTGCTGCTGCCGGTGCCTATCTCTCCCCCCCCCTTCCTTCTTTCTCCCTCTCCAGCAGCGGCGGCGGGGCCTTGGAAGGACCCGGGGAGGCGTGGCGGCAGGCGCTCCGTTTTGCCAGGGGTGCCTGAGCCCCCCCCCTGGGAAATTTCAGGGGTGGCTTGAGCCCTCCCCCCCCATACTCTACGCCTGTGCCCAGAGGGAACACTGAACTCCAGCACACACACCCCCTGAATCCCAGCAAAGTCCGCTTCTCCCGGTCCGGAAAGGGTCCTTTTCACCCAAATGGCCAGCAGCGCCCTGCGCTCGGCCCCTGTGCAATCCGGCGGCAACAGTTCCCTGGGCTCCCCAGGGCTCGGGGTGCATCCCTTTAACTCCTCATGCCCAAAGCCTGAGTCGTCCTGTCGCCAGGGCGGGGGCCACTATCGATACGTTTCTTTTAATTTCTAGGCCTTTTTAGTGGTAAATTAACTCCCTTGTAACAAAACCAGAAGGCATGTCTGGTTTTTATACTGAAGAAGATGAATACACAGGGGCTTCTATCAGTTTCAAGTGTGGGGTTGGCTTAGGGATGCTCAAGGCCCTGCCAGGTCAGCTCACTTTCTGTTCACCCCGGTGATCAAGCAGCTAGTTAATTGTGTGTGTTTCCAGGAACAGGCTACTTGCAGCCATCAGAAGCTGATGAAGGATTTGTTGGAGTAAAGGCGACTCAGCATGCCGGGACACTTTAGGACCACACTGTTACATATAAGTGTGATGCCTCTCTTTGTCTACACCACAAGCTTCTCTCTGACTCTTCCTTCTCTTTATGTGCCTTTTGTTCTCTTCCTCATGGTCTTGCAAGAGTAGGGTTGCCAGGTCTTGCTTGGAAAATACCTGGGGACTTTGGGGGTGGAGCCCGGAGAGGGGGAGGTTTGGGGAGGGGAGGGGCCTCAGCATGGTACAATGCCATAGAGTCCACCGCCAGAGCAGCCATTTTCTCCAGGGGAGCTGATCTCTGTCAGCTGGGGATCAGTTGCAAAAGTGGGAGATCCCCAGGCCCCACCTGGAAGCTGGCAACCCTGTGCAAGAGGCAAGATGCTTCTGCAGAGCTCTCCTGTGAAAGCAAGGCAGGGGCACATGCCCATGATACTTGCACACACTTGCTGCTGCATACTTGCACACACATACTCGCACACACTTGCTGCTGCATCGTTTAGCCACTTGTAACAGGGAACAGTATTGTTTAGTTTAGGCTTTGTTTTGTTTTTTCTACTACTACAAATGGCATGTGAATATGAATAAGCTTCAGTAAAAGTTTTATATTTGTTGCAGTGTACTTGTTTGAAAGGGGCTGTGGTGGCTCAGTGGTTAAGACACTGAACTGCAGACCAGAAGATCGGTAGTTCGGCAGTTTGAGACCCGAGTGCCACGTGACGGAGTGAGCTCCCATCTCTGGCCCCAGCTCCCTTCAACCTAGCAGTTCAAAAGCAAGAAATTGCAAGTAGATAAATAGGTACCGCTTCGGTGGAAAGGTAACAGCGTTCTGTGCACCTCGTTGTCTAGTCATGCCGGCCACATGACCATGGAAACGTCTTTGGACAGCGCTGGCTCTTTGGCTTGGAAACGGAGATGACCACCGCCCCCTAGAGTTGGATTCAACTGGCTTTCGAGCAAGGGAAACCTTTACCTTTACCTTACTTCTTTGAAGAATGTTTCACCACATGTGATTCCAGTTTCCTAACTGTACGACTTTGCTATAGTATCCAGTACATATACCTAGGGTTACCAGCCCCCAGGTGGGAGCGGGGGATCCTCCAATTTTGTGAGCTCCTGCCTGCCACTGGCCAACTGGCCGCCAGGGGAAGGCCCGCCCCCAACAGCTACGACCTGGCTCCAACATGATAACATCACACAGAAATGATGTCATCATACCAGGAACATCACATGGGGTTGCTATGGTATTTTGGACAAAACTCTATTGTTATTATAGAGTTTTGCCCAAAATACCAGAGTGGCACCACACAACATCCCTGGTGTGATGATGTGACTTCCGTGTGATGTCATCACATTGAGGACATCACATGTGGCAACACTGCCCCACCCCACCCTGACTCCCAGAAAGCTCCCTCCCACCCCCCTGCCAGCAAGGAGGTAAGACCCAGCAAAGTTTCTTCTGGAGGGTGGTAATGAGGCCCCAACTTCCATCTGATCCACTGTAAGTTGGGGGGTCTTCTGATCTCCCATCATAGAAACTTCACTGCCTGTCAAGTTGCTGAGATGCAGCAAATTTGGGCTGCAGAGAAAAGGAAAGAAAGGAGCTTTTTATTCTCTCCCTTTTGCAATACATAATACACATAATGCCTGACTTGGAAGGGAGGAAAGATAAATGAGGTCTTCCATCCCTCTTGCAATGCAGAGGTTAAAGCATTGCTTCTCTTTCTGCCCAGCTTGTGGGGAAGGGAAGAGAAATGAGCTCTTTCTCTTCTCCCTTTTGCGACTTCATTGTGTAGCTATTTTGCTGGAGGGGGTGGATAAGAACTGATCCCCTGATCAGCTATGAATCCACTTCTGATCAACAGGCAGATACTGAGTTGCTTGATGCAATCTGAACATATCCCTGATTAGCTCACAGTCCTATTGTTAATGTTAAACAAGGTAAGTTTGTCTGCTGAACAGAAATTCATAAGAAATTCGTGGCATCCTTGGTTGGCTTATCTTTCTTTAAAAACTCTGCCCTCTTTGAAGGAGCTCAGGGAAATATACATGGTTCTTCCTGGGTAAGGTAACTGAGAGAGTGGTTACAGAACAACAACAGATCTTCCCGAGGGAATGCAAACCTCTATTCACTATCCTATTCAGGCTTACTGAACAACATCTCTAGCATTCTTCCCAGAACCAAACACTGTGCTGGAGCAATGTTATACTGGAAAGGAATATCTCAGACTGACTCTGTATATCTAAACTCATGCAACTTTGGACACAAATAACCATTAGAAACTACATCTCTGCAGCACAGTATTGTTTGTGAAGATGTTAACATCTTCGCAAGGAAAGGAAAGGAAAGGAAACACCTTCACAGAAATCCACCATAATCTAAATATTTATTTATTATTTATTTATTTAATTTTAAGCCACTTTCCCTGCGTTTGCAGGCTAAAAAATAGCTTTTAGTAGCTGAAGACATGTATACTCTAGACATCTGTAAATGTGAATGCTGACAGTTTTCTAGTTTTAACCCAAGTTCACAGTGAACAGCCTCATCTTAAAGATAAACTTGCTTCTGCTGTTTACTCAGAGTGGCTTGCTTAGGTACTCCATTTGGTTTAAAAGACACCCTCAAAGTTTAGCAGTGGCCAACACAACAGTAGTTTCAGGAGAGTAGCTCTGTTGGTCTCCAGTAGAAGAGCTAGACTCAAGTCCAGTAGCACTTTAGAGACAAACAAGATCTTCAGGGAACAAGTATTTGAAAGTTGAAGACAAATGGAGCTTTGACTCTTGAAAGCTTATACCCCCAAATCTTGTTGGTCTTTAAGGTGTTCCTGGACTCAGATCTAGCTCTTCACAATGGGTGTAAGGGATCTGAATACATGGTGAGGTACCAGTACAAGCTTGGAAAGGGTACTGAGATCCAGATAGAGAGTAATAAAAATAAGGTCTATTAAGAGAAATAATACAAATCTCCAGGGGTCCTTTCGTAGAAAAAGAGCTGCAGGAGCTCATTAGCATAACTCATTAGCATAACTCATTAGCATATGCCACGTCCCCTGACATCACCAGAAGTGTGTCAGAAAGGGAATGTCAGTTTCAGCCCCATTATATCCTATGGGCCATTGAAATCAATGGCAAAAACTCATAGGGTATATGAGGGGCTGGAGGAAAGGGGGTTTGAGGGAGAGGCTCCAAACTTGTAGGGTAGCTGCTGGGGCCTCTCCTCGAAATACCCACCAAGTTTCAAGAAGATTGGACCATGGGGTCCAATTCTATGGGCCCCCAAACAGATTGTCCCATCCCCATAGAGAACAATGGTGGGTATTTCAAGGAGAGGCCCCAGCAGCTACCCTGCAAGTTTGGAGCCTCTCCCTTAAATCCCCTCCCCTCCAGTGGCTTTTAAAGTTGCCGCCAAATTTCGGCGGCAATTTGGCGGTGAGCTGAATCAGATTAGAGAATCCGATTCAGCCCGTGGCTGCCCTACTGGCCAGTCCTGAGCTGGTGGAGCTTTGCTCCGCCTCGCTCCGGCCCCTACGGACCCCTGCAAATCTCTGGGCTGGGGGACTGAGCAAATCTCAACCACTCAGGTTAATAGTACGCATGACCCCTCTGTGCATTGACTGAACATGAGGGGAGGGATAGTGGGCACAAACATTCTGACGCTGCCCCCATGTGATGTCTGGGTCATCTCGACAGTGTGAATGCACAAGGGAAGTATCTGTGCATCAGCATCCCCCCTGGACTGGGGACAGTGCTTTCTGAATGTGCCAGTCACATGAAGGAAGCGTACACACAGACACCATGCATAGACTCCATGTGTTCATGAGCTGATAATCCTGCAGAGGGAGTGGCCAGCATGTTCATGCCTTCTCTCTCTCTCCACATGTTCATTCGACATGCAGAGGGGTCATATGTACAGGGCTAATAAGAAGCATTTACTACCAGTACTAGCAACCCACTAAAGATCCAGTTATTCCAGGCACCAAACATTATACACGTTGCTCCATGTAAGAAGAGAGGCCGAAGACCAAAGAATTAGAATGAGACAAAAACCAAAGAAGAGTATAGCTATTGATTCTCAGAGGGTCAAGCAGAGGTCCAAACACTCAGGCAGGGTCCAAGTATCTAAGCAGCACAGAATTCAGAAAGATAAAGGCACCTCCCCCCCCCCAAAAAAATCATATGGGGTTTTTTGGTGTTATTTGGAGACTCAAGCAGCTTCCCGAACCTAGGTATTTTGAGAGCCACCAACAGCATGCAGACGCCTGAACTGATTTGCTAAACCAGGGTGATTCGGGCTTTTTTGCACATTATCTGGTAATGGGTGGAAGGATGAGGGAGTTAGTGAGGTACACAGCCACTGTTTCTGCTTTCCTCAGTGTGAGAAATGACCCTTCTAGCCACTTTTAATCTGGCCTGAATCTGAATCGAGAGGCTGTCAAGCGGTAAGCCTCTTCAGATGTCACATAATGGATCCTTAATGTCCAACTCATGTCAGGAGCGCCTGAGAAGTTTTGCATCCCAAGCCTGGTTTAAGTCAGTCATTTACCCTCGTTGCAGCAGGTTTATTTAATTTGATTTCCTTTTGCTTAATTTAATTTCCTCTAATTTAATGCAATTTCCCATGTTGTTTTTTTTAATATTGTATAAAACACATAAATGGAAACAAAATAGCAAGAAACCAGGATTAAACAGGGACAAAAGCCACCTTCCATCTGCATCCCTTTGATTAAATAAATTGCAGATGACATCATCATAACCATTAAGTCTGAACAAGCAAACATCTCATTCCTCAAAGTTTGCGTCAGAGGCCTGGTCGACCCACCGGTTTCATACCAGGAAGAAGATATTTCTCTTTCTCACTCTGTTATGATCAGTGCAAGAACACACACAGAACTGTAGCATGATGGGGGCAGGGAGTCCATCCCGCCACTTGGTCCAGCAGTTCGCCCCATCTAAGAATTTTTGTTGGCTTTAAAATGTGTGATCTGACAATATCCATTGAAAGAAGAAGCCGGCTTTTAGAATAAGAAAATTGTCTGCTGGAACCCCCCTTCCCCCAGTGGCTGTTGGTACCTTCCCAAATGGTAGTGCTCTGGACTATACTAATGTAACCCTTACAGCTGTACCCATCTAAGGTTCTCCCTGGTTTAGGATGGATTTTTCAAAAGTGCTATCACCCATATTGTGCTGGAGCTATCCCAAGAAATATTCTTTTTAGCTACTTGGTCCATGATTGCAAGAGCAAATTGCCAAAAAACAACAACAAAGGCCTCTTTCCCTAAAGCTGTTCCTGTAAATTGAATTATACTGAACAGGGGTCATTTCATAGAAAAAGAGGTGCAGGCGCTCATTAGCATAACTCATTAGGATAACTTATTTGCATATGCTACACCACCTGACATCACCAGAAGTATGTCAGAAGGCAAGAAAGAAAGGAGAGAGAGAGAAAGGAAAGGGAAAGGAAAGGAAAGGAAAGGGAGGAAGAAAGAGAGAGAGAGAGAGAGCTGGGAGAGAGGGGACCGCTACTAATCCAAGCCTCAGAAATACCTCTATTCTGGGGTTTCCAGTTGGGAGAATGGAGGTCTGACACGCTTTGCAAATGCGCAAGGCGGACAGCGGCTCTTCCTGACAGCTTGGGTGGGTTAATCCACCCGACGCAACCTCACACAGGTAGTGTGAGGACCAGCAAGCAATATAATCCAGGTTTGAGCAACCTCGGTGAAGGGAAAGTCTCGGAGGAGACTTTTCCGACACCTTGAGCACTGCAGCCGAAGAGGATTCTTGCGAGTATCTCTAAGGAGCCGAGCTGAGCTGAAAAATTCAGCATAAAACCTCCAATTCCCCTGATTCCTTAACAAAGAAGACAAAGTTTAAACGTTGGGACCACATCTGAAGCGAAGTAACAACAAAAGGTAACGGAAAAAAGTTTTTTGCCTTGCCATTGCCGCGTTTTGAAAGATGAAAAACAGATCGGGTGAAGCAACAGACTGATGTTGATTGGATGAGAGCAGTTTTGAAGTGCTAAAAAACCGAATTTGAACTTAAAAAGCCAAAAAAACAAGTTGTTTAACATTCCTGCGGTTAAAAGGAGTCGGGAGGGGAAGCCAAGCATCGCGAGACAAAGAGGGAGAAGGGAACCAAGCATCGCGAGATTAAGACGTGAGGACTGAATCAGGAAGTGACGGCTAGAAGAGCAGACAAGAAGGAAAAAGGAGAAGAACCGGAAGAAGGTAAAGGGGACTCTAAATACTGCCGGACCAGAAAGGGGACTCTAAATACTGCCGGACCAGAAAGGGGACTCTAAATACTACCGGACCAGAAAGACCATAACAGGAAGTGACGTGCAGAGAGCAGACAAGTAAAGAAAAGGAAGGGACAAAAGGAAACTACGGCAAGCCAGAAGCAAGGTAAAAAGACTATAACCTTTGACATTAACCATAGAGAAGTCGCGGCCGCCATTTTGGATTTATAAAATTTTTAAACTGCAATATCTCAAAGATTATATAACGTAGAAGGCTGAAACCAACATAATTTGACTTGGCAAGATTAGCTTGTTTGAATGCACTAATTGGTGTTTGATTTGGAAGACAAGATAAAATCGATCCTTTTAAAGAGGCAAAACGGACCGAGGACTAAGATCGAGAGCAGCCACATGGTCCTCTCCTACAATGGCAGCAAAAAAAGAAAAAGAGCTACTAGCTGTTATGGAAGCAATGGAAAAGAAAATGTTAGACGCTATAGGAGAGGTAAATGTTAAAATGAATAATATAGCGGCTCAAGCAGATAAAAATTGCATGGAATTAAAAGCAGAATTTCAAAAATTATCCACAAGAACACAAGATATAGAAACTAAAGTAAAAGAACTGGAAGAAAACACCCATAAGACAATGAGAGAGAACGAGAGGATGGAAAAGATGATGCATTATAAAGATATGCAAAACCACTTGAGATTTCGAGGGATTGAGGAAAAATTGAATGAGGATATTTTTACAAGAATGCAAGAAGCAATAGCAGATTTTTTACAAGAACAGGAAGAAGTTGTTAAAGAACACATGGATCTTGTTTATAGAGTTAATTCTACATATGCAAGAGACAAAAACATACCAAGAGACGTGGTTGTCCAATTTACAATGAAAAGAACAAAAGAACAAATCTACAGGAAGTGCTTTACTGACCCCTTTGTAATAGATGGAAAGAAAATCATAGTAATGAAAGAATTGCCTAGAGCAATACTGCAAGAAAGGAAAAAATTCAAGCGTCTGACGGATAAACTGAAGGAGAAAAAAATCAGATTTCGTTGGGAAATACCTCAAGGACTAAGTTTTTATTATGGCAGCTCCAGAGTGGTGATTAAAAGCACAGAAGAAATGTATGCATTCCTGGGAGAGAATAAAGACGATTTTGGAGATATTTAAGAATATATCAAAATGGATTACAAAATACTTACATGGAATGTAAATGGACTAAATTCACCCCAAAAACGTAGAATGGTAGGTCACTGGTTGGAAAAACAAAAATGTAATATAATTTGCTTGCAAGAAGCTCATCTTAAAAACCAAGACCATAAATATTTAATAAGGAAAAAATTGGGAGAAGAATTTTATTCTTTAGCAAGCAATAAAAAAAATGGTGTTGTAACATATGTCAAAAAAGATTTGGAACCCAAAGTAATATTCAAAGACAAAGATGGAAGATATTTAGCTATTGAAATTTTACTGCAAGGAGTGAAAACTTTGATTGTGAACATTTATGCTCCGAATGGAGCTAAAGAAATTTTTTTTAAAGAACTTCAAATGGAATTGGACAATGTAAACTATGATCAAATTATGATGTTAGGAGATTTCAACGGAACTGTAGATAATAAACTAGACAGGCGCTCTAAAAGAAAGGATGAGACGTTAGGGAAGCTTCCAAAAAACTTTTTTGAACTGATAAAACAAGAAAAGTTGGAAGATATTTGGAGGAAAGCTAACCCACAAGGAAAAGACTTTACCTTTTACTCTAACAGACATGACTCACATTCAAGAATTGACATGATTTGGATGACTACTAACCTAACCTTTAAGACAAGAAAAGTGGAAATTTTACCCAGAATAATCTCAGATCACAATCCGTGTTTATGGACAGCTGGGCAGATTAAAAAACAAAAGAGATGGAGAATAAACGAGGACTTATTAGATAATCAAGAAATAATTAAAAAATTACTTGAAGAAACAGACCCATACTTCCAAGTAAACATGCAGAAAGAAGTTAAAATTCAAACCGTATGGGATGCATATAAAGCAGTGATGAGAGGACTATTGATATCGTTAAATGCTAAAGATAATAAAAAGAAAAAAGAGCAATATGAAAATATTTTACAAGCCATTAAAACAAAGGAAGAAGAACTGAAGAAGAAACCAGGGAAAAAGAAACTGCAAAAGGAAATTTGGATGCTACAAGACCAAGCAAAAGCCATTTTGAACCAGGAGATGTACTGGAACTTAAAAAAACTTCAACAAAAAGCATTTGAAGGTGCAAATAAACCCGGAAAATACTTAGCATGGCAATTAAAGAAAAAACGTGAAAATAAATTTATCACTAAAGTGATAAGAGATAATATTGAGATAATAGATAACAAAGGAATAAAAAGAGAATTTTTTAAATACTACGCAAAACTTTTTAAGAAGGAAAACAAAGACAGAAGAAAGATTAAAGAATACCTGCAAACATTAAAGCTACCAAAACCAACAGAGAAAATTAAAGAACTATTTAATAATCCAGTATCATTACAAGAGATCAAAAATGCAATAAATGACTCAAAATTAGGTAAAGCACCTGGACCGGATGGATTTACAGCGAAGTTCTACAAAACGTTACAGGAGTCAGTTTCACCGGTGTTACTGCTATTGATGAACAATATAAGAGTTACTGGAGAGGTACCAGAAACCTGGAAAGATGCATCCATCTCACTGATCCCGAAAGAAAATCAGGATTTGACCAATGTTAAGAACTATAGACCGATCTCTTTACTGAATAATGATTATAAGATTTTTGCTAAGATTATAGCGGATAGACTAAAAGAGCACCTTAAAGAGACTATACAAACAGAACAAGCAGGGTTCTTACCTAATCGACAAATAAGGGACAATCTAAGAGTAGTAGTGGACGCTATAGAATATTACGACAAACATCCTGAAAAGGAAGTGGGCTTTTTCTTTTTAGATGCGGAGAAAGCGTTTGATAATTTAAACTGGGATTTTATGTTTGAAGTTTTAGAACATCTTGAGATCGGTGAATATATGCTTAACTTCATTAAAGCAATATATAAAGAACAGAAATCCTCAATAATAATTAATACTGAAAAAACAGACGATTTTAAAGTTGAAAAAGGAACAAGACAAGGATGCCCGCTTTCGCCGCTGCTATTTATTTGGATTTTAGAAGTTCTACTGTTAAATGTGAAGGAAGACAAAGATATTAAAGGCTTAACAACTAAAGGTTTTTCTTTCAAATATAGGGCCTTTGCAGATGATGTGATGTTTATAGTGGAAGACCCCTTATCCACATTACCACATTTGTTACAGAGAGTAAAAGAGTTTGGTGACTTAGCAGGATTTTATGTAAATAAAAACAAATCGAAAGTAATGTGCAAAAATATGTCAAATAAGAAACAAAACGAGTTACAAAAACTTACAGAATGTGAGGTGGTGAAAAAGACAAAATATCTGGGTGTAAACCTAACTATGAAAAATATTGATCTTTATAAAAATAATTATGAAAAATTATGGTTGCAAATTATGCAGGATATTAAAAAGTGGAATGTATTGAATTTGTCATTGCTGGGTAGAATTGCGGTGGTCAAGATGAATGTGTTACCACGATTAATGTTTTTGTTTCAAACTATTCCAATTGTGAAAGATGTAAAAACATTCAAATGTTGGCAGAAGGAGCTGTCTAAATTTGTGTGGGGAGGGAAAAAACCAAGAATTAAGATGAAAATAATGTGTGATGCCAAAGAAAGAGGAGGGTTTCAACTACCAAATCTAAGGTTATACCATGATGCAATATGTTTGACCTGGGTAGGGGCATGGACTATGTTACAAGATAGAATGTTATTGTCCCTGGAAGGTCATGATTGTAGATTTGGGTGGCATGCATATTTGTATTATGGCAAAACAAAAATGGACAATATGTTTAAACATCATTATTTGAGAAGAACACTAATGGATACGTGGACAAGATATAAAAACTTTTTTTCAGAAGAGATACCCATGTGGATTGTACCCGCAGAAGTCTTACATCCAATATCAAGATATAAAGGACAAGATTGGCTGAAGTATAGAGACTTATTAATAAGACATGGCAAGGATTTCAAACTGAAGGAGCAGCATCAGATTGATTTTGATTATGGTTGGTTAAGATATAGACAAATATATGACTTGTATAGAAGTGATAAAAAACACGGTTTCAGGGAAAAAAATAATGAAATAGAACAAGTTTGGGAGGAAGGTGGGGAAAAAAATGATTTCTAAAATGTATAAAGTCTTGCTAAAATGGTTTAATGCTGATGAAATGGTAAAAGAACAAATGGTAAAATGGGCGATAAACTTTAACAAAGACATTGAAATGGAATCTTGGGAATTTTTATGGAAAAATGCTATGAGTATATCTACGTGTTATAACTTAAAAGAAAATTGTTTTAAAATGATGTATAGATGGTATATGACACCAAAAAAAATTGCAAATATTGGTCAAAATATGTCTAACAAATGTTGGAAGTGTAAAAAGAAAGAAGGGTCTTTTTATCATATGTGGTGGACTTGTGATAAAGCAAAGACTTATTGGTCAAAAATACATGCAGAAATGGAAAAAATCTTGAAATGTACATTTAAGAAGTTGCCTGAAATGTTATTGCTAGGACTTAAACTAGAAGAGATAAATGTAAAGAAAAGGACAATAATATGGTATATGATTACAACAGCAAGAATGGTGTATGCACAAAACTGGAAAAATGAAAAAATACCAGAGGTGTGGGAATGGTTGAAAAAACTGTTATATATGGCTGAAATGGATAAGTGGACTAGAAAATTGAATAATCTCTACTCAGAGACCTTTCTGGAAGACTGGAAAGATTTGAAAGAATATGTTGAAAAGTATTGGGAGATGAAAAACTATATCTATACATGGTTATAATAGCATAAAGGAATAGAAATATATTATATGAATGTTTTAGTTAAAATTAGACAATGAAACTGTTTTTATTTAGAAATACATAAGAGTATAGAAAATAAGAATTGGTGTATAAGTATAAGTATTTTAAAGCTATATAACCGTTACCAGAAACGAAACATAGATATAAGTATTACTATTTTGAATAAAATGGAAAATGTGTTATGCTTCAGATGTGGTGGGAAACCACCAAAACAAGATAAAAATAGAATGTACAAATAGAACAAAATGTTATCTAATATGGAAAAAGGGATTTGTATAAGGTTAAATGTATTATTTTCGATGTTTTTTTTTTTGAAAAATAAAAATTTCTTTACAAAAAAAAAAGAAATACCTCTATTCTGGGAGGATAGCTTCAGTGGTGGCTGAAGCCTTCAGAAGGCTGGTCGGAGGAACAAGGACCTTTCCATGGGACGGGGTCATTTTGCTGCAGCCATGACACAAGCAGGCATTCCCCCGCGGGGGGGGGGGGACTGGCACCAACTCCTGGAACTGCGCTCCCCCGAGCTTCTGCTCGAAATGACCCCTGATACCGAAAAAGCTTTAAATGAAAGCTATGGAATATGACTGAAAAAGGAGCATGTGATAAACAAAGCAATACTGCAGTGCAATAACATAAACAAAATAAGCACTCAATAGCAGAAGGTGAAGCAAGGCTGAGGATATTTTCCTATCTGTTGATCAGTTGCTCTGCTGTAACTAAAACCAGGGCTATTTTTGGGCAGGAACACATAGGAACGGAGACTCCCAAGTTGGCCACACCCAGTAGGAACTCATTAGCATAATAGGCCACACCCAACAGCAGAAATGCATTAGGATTGGCTACATTAGGGGTGTGTGGCCTAACATGCAAAGAAGTTCCTGCTACAAGAAAAACCCTGGGTTTTGACAACAAACAAGGTAAACAGAATAAGAAGCAAAAGGTGGGTGTGGCTGGATGACCACACGTCTGGTAACATGGGGGTGTGGCCTAATATGCTAATGAGCGGTGCTGTCAGGAGTGTGGCCTAATATGCTAATGAGTTTCTGCTGTTGGGTGTGGCCTATTATGCTAATGAGTTTCTGCTGGGCTTTTTCTAAAAAAAAAAGCCCTGACTAAAACCGATGGTAATTGTCGTGTATAACTTGAAGTCTTCTGTTACTTTTGGCACTAGTTAAAGTTGTGTGGTAACAATGAGGAAGTATCAGTGAAACAAAGATAGAAAATCCGGAGTCTTCGTCATCAACCATGTTCTAAATCTATTTTGTCTGTGTGCTGGTATTCTTTGTGGTTGTTATGTTTAATGTGGGTCAATTGCACTTATCATTATATAAATTCACTTTTGTTGTGCTATCGAGTGTGTCTATTTGCAGTGCTTGTTTTGTTTGAAAAAGGAGCATAACAGAGTGATTAATGTCTAAAGTGAGTGGTGCCTACTTGGATGCCAACTGATTTGATAGGAACTTCTCCCCCCTTATCTTAGATGTTGTTAAAGAGATTGAATATTGTGTGTGAGCTACCCAAGGTTACTTAATCCACAACAGTGAAACACTCTTCATACACTGCAAGGGTTTCTTGGCTTCATTAGGAATTGACATTTTCCAGGACTGAGCCCTGGTTCAAATTAATCCCTTTATTTATGTTAAGGTTGATTGGTATGAACCTCTTCAGTGTGCAGTCCACCTGCTTTTTTGTTGGGGCAAACAACTCTTACGTTTATAGATTCCATTTCCCTGATTATTCTGTGGACCAAATGGGTAGCTGTGAATTGAATGCTGAATATTAGCTATCACTTTTGCTCAGACTTTTCCTCTAGATTATGGTTTAGCAATTGATGGGTTTGAGGACAAAACTGCCTCCTTGAGGGACACCAGTTTAAATATAAGAGAATGTCATGTGGAGGAGTGGCTGGCTGAGGCTGTGGGATTTGCCCTTAGTTTAAAGAGTGAGAGGAGATTAAGGCCCAATCTGCATCTAGCATTTGCTCCGCTGTTTTACCAAACCCACACTGGAACAGGAAGTCCCCCTTTGCATTGCATGCCACTTTCACTTTGCTTGATGATCGGATTTTATGGCAGCGTCCAGACTGCATGCTGCTGTCACTTTGATCTCTCGGTTTTATGGTGGCTGTCTGCATAGATTTATGGCCGTTTTATGGCCATTCAGGGGTGACTCTGCAGTCAGTACAGCGTTGGCCTGGGGTATTTGAAAGTGGTTTTGAGCCACATCTTTTTCTGTTCCAGTGTGGTTTGTAGGGTTGCCAAGTCTTTAGTACTCACCGGCGGGGGGGAGTCCTCCTCCAGCTGGGAGCTTCCCCGGTGCGCGCACAAAGTGCACGCACCCAGCAACATCACCGGAAGTGACATCAGCATGTTGGGGGCGTTGCCAGGGTGACGCTCTGGCAATCGCCCCAAAACTCTATGGTATCATAGAGTTTTGGGGCAATTGCCAGAGCGTCGCCCTGGCAATGCCCCCCAACGTGCTGACGTCACTTCCGAGTGACGTCATTACGTGGGGGAAGTCGTCCTGGCTGGACTACTTCGAGGGTGGGGTTCCCCCCGCCGGCCGAATGATGGCTGGCGGATCGGGAACCCCTGTAGCGGGGGATCCCCCACCCCCCGGGCTGACTTGGCAGCCCTAGTGGTTTGGTACAACAATGGAGCAAATGCTAGATGCAGATTGGGCCTAAATTGGCATTCGGGATTAACATTCTAGGATATCTGCAAAGGCCCACTGCCCATGCTTTGCTGTTTGCTCCTTTTTGTGGCTACTCCCTACTTCTTCTTTTATTTGCCATCAATTCACAGCTGATTGAGTTCTCCCCTCCAAATTCAAGCCAGGGGTGAGTTTCTGAGGTCTGATGAGACTGGGCTAGCCTGGGCTAGCCTGGGCTATCCAGGTAATTCCTGTTTACTTGACCTTTAAATTAAGTGAGCATTGACAGGAGTGAGGGGGAGAAGGAACCTTTGTTCACTGCTGCAGCAAGGAAAGTGGGCCCTTTTACCACAGGAACTTAGGGCTGGCACTAGAAGACCCATCCTGGACCACAGTTCTTTATCTTCTCCTGAAAATGACCACTCACTAAAGTTAAAGAGCCTTTGTAGTGTATGAAGACATGATCAGAGCACTGTATAAAAATAGCAATGTAATATATGCACGCCTTTGTGTCTCTTTTGTAAATGTAAATATGAGACATGTGCTTTGTTTCTGGTCCTCCTATATCAGAACTTTTAGTTAAGGAAGGAATTTTAATCCAACTGATTGCATGTTGGAGCACGGGCCACATCTGCTAACCATATTTACCTGTGCATAGTTCCTGTAGTGGTCAAAAAGAAGTAAATATATATTAGTATTCCTGTATATTTATTGATATATTTAAAATTGTATTCCTTCCTATTCTGAGGGTTTGGGGCAGGCTGAAATGTAAACTGATGTGCAGCTCAAACCAGACCAAACCTTTACACAGCAAACTTCCCAACTTTAGATTTGTCAGTGTGGTTTAGAAATTTTGTAAGCAGGGATTGATTCAAATTATAAGATTAAAAAATTATGGAACTAATGATGTTGGGTAGTGAGAAGGAACAGAATTGCAAGCCCCATTTCCCCCAGGTTCCAGGAGCTCAGAAAAAGTCCATGGCTACCCCAGGTCTCTGCACAGTAACACTGCCCCTTTCCCTTACTCCCAGGGTAGGGTTGCCAAGTCTGGGTTGGGAAATACCTGGAGACTTTGAGGGTGGATCCGGGAGAGGGCGGGGCTTGAGGAGGGGAGGGGCCTGAGCAGGGTACAATGCCATCGAGTCCACCCTTCAAGGCAGCCCTTTACTCCAGGGGAGCTGATCTCTGTCAGCTGGAGATCAGTTATAAAAGCGGGAGATCCCCAGGCCCCACCTGGAGGCTGGCAACCCTATCCCAGGGTGTACTAATTGCTCTCTGCTTAGTAACTGCTGCCACCAAAACCTCTGGGTTTAAAGGCTCCACCTGGTTGCATGCTGCATCTCCCACTTCTTCATACTAGCTAGCATGATCTATCCTATTGTACCTCTATGGCAGCCTCGGGGCTGTTTTGCAACTGCAGGTGAGGGGCCAAGCTGGGGAGAATGCTTCCTTTCCTTTGGCTGCAGCAACAGGAGGCCTTCTGGGCAGAGCCTGGCAGTTTCCTGGCACACCAGTCAATCACCGGCAGCTGGGAGCATGGGGGGTGGGGGCACTGGAGCAGGCCTGAGAAGCACAGGTTTCATTCCAGTCTGCTCCTCTCCTATTTAAATCCTTCTTTCCTGGGCCTGGCTGCTCAGTCAGCTTCGGACATCCCTTTCTCCCTTCCTCAGTACATACAGTTTTTTACCAGCATTGAAGCTTCTGGAGTGCAGCCCTAATTAATAGAACGCAGAGGTAGATTTCTCCACAGGTTGGATAGCTCCTTTGTAGCCTGATCTGACACATGGAAGCAAATCATACTGAAGTCCCACTTGGAATACTTACTTTCAAGAAAGTCTATATAGGCTTGCAGCCATAGCTACTTTATTTGCCTGTTATTGATGCTATGAATAAACTATATAAGGGCAATAATCGTTTTGTTTCCATTTGAACTTCACTGGCAAACTTGGATTTGGAGCAAGAACACATGAAGCTACCTTATACTGAATCAGACTGTTGGCCTATTAAAGTCAGTACTGTCTACTCAGACTGGCAGCGTCTCTCCAGGGTCTCACATAGAGGTCTTTCACATCACATACCACCTTTTAGATGGAGATGCTAGGGACAGAACCTGGGACCTCCTGCATGCCAAGCAGATGCGCTGCCACTGAGCCACACTCCCCATAATAATCAGTGAGCACAATCCAGGAAAAATCAAAGTGAAATCAGTTAAAACAGAGGGAACCTAAGTGCTTAACTCTGTGCTTAGGTCCCATGGAAGTAAATGAAATACAAGTAAGTTCAAATTTCTCTGGATTGCAGCCAACATTCATTTGGCGATTGCGATCACTGAGGGGATAGTTTCTGCTTTTCAAGGGGAGCATGTTTATTCTAGCATAATAAATACGTTTCCCTCATAAAGCTGTACAATCCCTTCGTGATTCAAATCTTGCATGCTCTCAAATGTTTCCTCTCCATCTGCCTCTATTACCTTATTTCCGAGAAAGAAAAATGATGGGGAAAATGTTAGAAAGAATGAAGCAATCAAGAGTTGTTCAAAAATCAAAAGTGCCACAGAATGGAAGTATTAAAAAAAAATCTGTGGTTGAAACATGAAGAGGAAAAGATTGCTTGCTGGAGAAGGTGTAAAGACGGAGAGATCCTGCCCTTGAGTTACAACAGCTGAGTGGAATAGGATTGCTTTTAATCTCCCTTGGACTAGGGTTGCCAAACACTGGACAGACTTGATAAAAATATGTACACACACACACAAAAAAAGAAAAAGCCCTGTCCCTTTAACAGAGGCTTATGTGTGGACATGAGTTATAGAAGCTTTTAATGGCATAGAGGTAAATAAGATCCTATTCAGCCTCTATTAAAGGGACAAGACATTTTCCTCCAGGCAGTTCTAACCAGGACCTACCCAGTCCTAGTCTGACATGCTAACCACTACAGTTTAACAGATCCCCCCCCCCCCCCAATAAAGCATTTTCTGGATTTTAAATGGTTTTGCAGCAGGTAGAAATTCAACATACAAAGGCTTTTATCAACAGGATTTATTTTCATTGGTTTATTTCAAATATTTATTTTTAAAAACACAGAGAGAGAGAGAGAGAGAGAGAGAGAGTGCACCAGTGTGGTGTAGCGGTTAAAGTGTCAGACTAGAATCTGGAAAGGCCACAGTGGCTCAGAGGTGAAGATGCTGACCTGCAGACTGGAAGGTTGGCAGTTCGAGAGTTCCGTGCACCTTGGTGTTTAGTTATGCAGCCCAGGTCCAGAGTGTTTATTGAGATGTTTGCTTATGTTACTGTTAATGTTACCTTTAAAATAAATATAATATTTATTATTAAAAGTATGGAATTGGAAACTTTTTTTTAAAAAAATAATGTTTGTATTGGTTTTGTCAAGGTAAACAGAATAAGAAGCAAAAGGTGGGTGTGGCTGGAAAGCCACACTTCTGGCAACATGGGGGTGTGGCCTAATATGCTAATGAGTTTCTGATGTTGGGTGTGGCCTATTATGCTAATAGGTTCCTGCTGGGCTTTTTCTACAAAAAGAGCCCTGTGTATTTTATATCACCTACTACCTGATCCTTTTATCAGGACATACCAGAGACTAAACCTGTGACCTTCTGCATTTAAAGCACATGATTTGCCACTAAGCCACAGCCCCTCCCACCCTTTAAAATTTGTCTTTAGAAAAAGGCATGGTATGAACTTTTGTCCTTTCAATCATTTCAATCATTGTGTCAAATATGATTGTTGTTATTCATGCGCTGTTGCAGCTCTTGACATTAATTCAGCACCCTGTGAAGTCTAAGGTCATTACACCTCCTTGGGGAATGGGAACTGCTTCACATGGAGTTAAATAAATACCCATTAAAAGATCAAATGCATTTGGAGGTTTCCCATCTTACTCAACAAACATATCCTTTCAGTAGAGTTATACTAAAGTGCTGTAATTATAAGGTATCCGTGGACCACATAAGAGTCAGGTAATTAAGTGGCTCTCCCTAAAGTGAAACTTGGTGATTCAATTTTTTTTGCATCCCACTAATCATTGCCTGAGCCTTTTGATGACTTCAGATGTAATTACCACCTCATAATCTACCGAACATGCAATTACCAAGCATTTATTATATAGTTTTTCACATAACTGTAGAGCAGGGCCCAGCAATGTAGTCCTTGTTAAAAAGAACAAGCAGAGAGGAGCTAAATATCTACTCTCATGTATCTATATACTATCAGCAACCTGTGGCCCCTATCTGCGGATACCTAAATCCACAGATTGGGGCCACATGGATACTGAACAGATTTTTCAGCAAACTTGGGTGACTTCCCAGCTTTGCAGAAAAAGCTGAAATGTTAAAAAAAAAACCACCGAGGGTTTTTTTTTTTTAAAGCCCTGAAAATTAAAGTAGCATTCTCTGCACTAGCGCTGGGCTCAGCAGCAGCAGGGGTGGTACTGGAGAGCCAAGTTGGGTCTAGCAGTGGTGCCGCAATCCAGGAACCCTGCTGGGCCAGCAGTGGCAGCCCTGCTGGGCCCAGTGCTGGCCATACAGTCCAGGAGCCATGCAGGGCATGCTGCTGGCAGTGGCACAACCCAGAAGTCATGCTGGGCCAGCCATTGGCAGTGGTGAAGCCCCTAGGCATAAGAACATAAGAACATAAGAGAAGCCAATGTTGGATCAGGCCAGTGGCCCATCCAGTCCAACACTCTGCCACTCCACCCTCCAAAGCATCCATTTTCTCCATGGAAAGTTATCTCTGTAGTCTGGAGATGAGCAGTAACTCCAGGGGATCCCCAGGCATGGGCGTCAACTACTGGGGGGCTCAAGGGCTCGAGCCTCCCCCGAAATTTCCCAAGGGGGGGGGCTCAGCCACCCCCGGCAAAAGGGAGCGCCCGCCGGTGGCCAGTCAGCCGGCCAGCTGGTTGTCACCGCCTCTCCTTCCCCCCCACCCCCGGCCTGCCCTCCTGCCTCCCTGGGGCGGGGGGGGGGGAAGAGAGGCGGCAAGGACATGTTCCCGCGCTTCGTGCGCGCGGCAGTCAGCCAGCCAGCTGGCTGCCGCTGCTGCCGCAACTGCACCCCGAGCAAAGGTCAGCATGGGTCTGCCTCCCTGGGGCCGGTGGGGGGGAGAGAGGTGGCGGGGACATGCTCCTGCGCATGGCAGTCAGCCGGCCAGCTGGCTGCCGCCGCCGCCATGACTGCGCCCCGAGCAAAAGCAAGCGCGGGTCTGCCTCCCTGGGGCCGGGGGGGGGGGAGAGGCAGCAGGGACATGCTCCCCTGCGTGGCAGTCAGCTGGCCAGCTGACCGCCACCACCACCGCGACTGCGCCCCGAGCAAAGGTGAGTGCGGGTCTGCCTCCCTGGGGCGGGGGGGAGGAGCGGAGGGGACATGGTCCCATGTGCGCGCACGAGAGAGCCCCCCCAGGGATCTACAAAGTCTACGCCCCTGTCCCCAGGTCCCACCTGGAGGCTGGCATCCCTAGGCAGCACCCTCTGTGTGACTTGATACCACCTGATTTGCATGACTTAATTAGGCCCAGCTGCTTTGCTATTGTTCATCAGCAGCCACCCTATGAAAGCCATTGTGATGTAAAAGAAAGAGCTTCAGATTGGGATATGCGAGACCCAGGTTCAGATCCCCATCTTGCGGTGGAAGCTGAGTGGGTGATTTCCGACCAGTCACATACTTTCAGCCTAACCAACCTCACAGAGTTGTTGTGCAGATAACAAGGAGGAAATAATAATGTAAACTGCTTTAGTCCCCACTGTGGAGAAAGAGGCTGCAGGGGAGGGGGGAGATGGAAAGCTGAATACAAATAAAGGTTGTTTGGCAGGAAGGAAATAGGGTTGCCAACTCCAGATTGGAAATTCCTGGACATTTGAGAGGTGGAGGCCGGGGAGGGTGGGATTTGAGGAGGGACTACAGACCAGTATAATACCATAGACTTCACCCTCCAAACCAGCCATTTCCTTCACTTAAACTACCATTGCCAGCCTCCAGACAAGGGCTGGAGAGCACCCAGAATTACAACTGGTGTCCAGGTGACAGAGATCAGTTCCCCTGGATAAAATGTCTGCTTTGGAGGGTTGCTGAGGCTGCTTGCCTCCCCAAGCCTCACTGTCCCAAGGCTCCACCCACAAATCTCCAGGAATTTCCCAACCTGGAGCTGGCAGCCCTAAGGTGAATTGATCTCTGCAGCTGGGAGATCCATTGTGATTCCCAGAGCACTGCCATTGTTGCTGTGGGGGGAGAGGAAGCAGGCAGGAGGTTGGGAGAGTGATGGGGGCAGAAAGAGAGAGTGATGGAGTGGGGGGGCAGAAAGAGAGAGAAAGAGTGATGAGGTGGGGAGGCAGAAAAACAAAGAGAATGATGACAGGTCGGAAAGAGAAAGTAACATATATGGAGGAGCGAGAGAGAGTAAGAAAGGGGGGCAGAAGGGAGAAAGAGTGTGAGAGAGGTAGGGGGAGAAGGGAGGAAGCAAAGGTGTGAGGAATGGGATAACCATCCCACAAGCTTCTTGCAGGTCTCAACTTGTGTTTATCTAATTCTCTCTTGAAGCTGTCCATGCTTGTAGCCGCCACCACCCCCTGTGGCAGTGAATTCCACATGTGAATCACTCTTTGGGTGAAGAAGTTCTTCCTTTTATCTGTTCCAACCCGACTGCTCAGCAGTTTCATGGAGTGCCCACGAGTTCTTGTATTGTTGGCCTGGTGAGAAAATGTGGGCCACCCCCCGCTAAGATTCTAAAGCTGTTTGTGTATCATGCAACATATAGAGGGATTACTATGTGGGCTTGCAGACAATATTTGTCTGTTGCATATTTGTGTATGCAGCTTGTATGGAAAATGCTGAAAAATGATGTAATGTTTTTAAAATGGAAATGTATGTGTTTTCATTCACATAAATCTAAAATTATTAAAAGCAACCAAACTGTTTGATTTAGGGTGAATTTAATCAAAGACCTATGTGGACTTATTTCCCTTCTCTGCATTCTGTATCATTCTTTGATCATTCTTAATGAAACCCTCATGGTTGAATAATTCTCCTACCATCCTTTAGATCAGTTTTTTTTAAAAAAACAGTGAAGTCCTGTGGTTACTCTATCCTGGATTTCTTCTGCATGGGCGTTTGTTTAAATAAAATGATTCATAGTCTCACAGAACTGCAGATTTATCCTGTACTATCACTGATTATGGCTAAAGTAACAGATATTTTCAAAAAAATTCTTTGTCCTAGGAGAAAATGCAGTAGATACTTTAGGTGGATATCCGACATCCTGGTATCATCCAGCGGCAATTTACAAGCACTACAAACATTAAAATGTTAAAATACAGTGGATTGGATCCAAAGGTAGTGTTCTGCTAGCCATTTTCCCTGATCCCATCCCCATTTTCTGTAATCCTGTCCTCTTCCCACCACAATAGGGCGTCTAATTTTTTTAAAAAAAGAATCACACTAAAATATTGAGATATTGATATACTGTTATAACACTTGTTACATTTAGCTGCAGTCACACATGCTAAATAATCCACTTTCAGTGCACTTTCCAACTGGATTTTTACTGTGTGAACTGGCAAAATCCAGTTGGAAAGTGCATTGAAAGTGGATTGAAAGTGGATTATTTAATGTGTGGCTGAGGACAGACTGGCAATCTGCCCCGGGAGAGGTCCACATGGGAAACGGGGAAAGGGAGCCGGTCCAGACATGCACAGCTGTCCCTCGGCTCCCTTCCGTACTTACACGTCTTGAAGACGTTTTCCTTTCGCTTTACTGGGACACCGGGAGAAAACGGTGTTCAGGGGCCGTCTTCCGCATGCCTCCCGCTTGTGAACCGGAAGAAGGCGGGAGGCAAGTGGAGGCGGCAGTGCGAACGCGGCGTTTTGCCAGTTTGCGCATGAGCGCACATGCACACATAAGTGCATGCGCACATGCGCAAATTGCCGAAACAGCCCTATCACGAGCTGCGGAGGCCGGCCCACGTGGGGCCACTCCGCAGCAGTCTGAACGGTCCGTAACAGCATCCTTGCGCAATACACTGGCCAGTGTGAACGGCCAGCCCCAGGGAGTTTTCCCCCCGCAGTAGTTGCCTCCGCATTCATCCCGCTCCAGATTGCCAGTCTGTCCTCAGCCTGTGTGTCCGCAGCTAAGTGTAACAAGTTCTCCAAATCCCCATCTTTCATTTTTTTTAAAAAAGTAAGTCTCTAGCCTCTCCTTTTCCAGAGATTATGATGATGAGTACAGCATTTATATCCCATGCTTCCTCTTGGTTCAAGGCAGGGGGTGGCCACTGCTGGGAGACAGGGCAGGGAAAATGCAAGGAAACCTGACACATGGAAGCCCAGTTGCCACTGAGCTTTATCTGCAGCTACACCAGCAATGGGGAAACCTTATAAGCCTCTTCCTGTATTTCTCCAGGTTGTTGACAACCCTGTTCTTTTTGAATGATAAAATAAGCCAGGGGTGTCAAATATGCAGCCCGGGGGCCTGATCAGCCCCCCAGAGGGCTTCTATCAGGCCTGCAAGGGACTGGCTGTTTCCTGCTACTTCCTCCAGTTCTGCTGCTGCTGCTGCTGCATCATAGCTTGCTTTCCCAGACTCTCTCAATCGCGCAGGAGAGATAGATTGGCAAACTTCTGCTCCCTGCACTGAGCTGAGACTCCTCCCCCTCCCCCATTGCTACAGCACAGACATTTTGATGCAATAATTCAGAGCAAGAAGTGTCAGTTATCAGAGACTATTAAATGAACAAAATATTGCAAAAAATACTAATGTTTCAAGCATGCTTTTGTTTGATGTTAACTTTGTGTTTGTGTCCTTTATAAAGTTTATATATCCGCTACCTAGCATTACATTTTATGACACTCATGGCCCAGCTTGACACAAAGGAGGGTCTCAGTTGCAGAACCCATTTTGTAGAATTATGTCCCCAGAGAAGACTGCTTCACTTGCTGTTTTTCTGGTTTTAGGGAAACAATCAAGTATTGTTTAAATAAAACAAAAAAAAATCCTTGGTCCTTGAGTTGAACGTTCCTGTTTAATTTATGGTGTATGCTGTCATGGTGGAATTGTTATTTTAATGTTGCTTTGTGAGAAATCTTGACAGTTCCATTGGAACTATAGGTGAGACAAACATTTAAAAATAATATGCTAAGCTTGGATGGGTTTCTGTTTATATTGTCTGTATCTTTCATAGAGGGTCTGAGAAGAATAGGAAACAAATTTGAATGTGTTGGTATCTGTGGCAGAAACAATCTGATAACTTTTTATCATACCTGATTGATCTTTAGTACCAGAAGCAGAGATTTGTTTTTTAAAAATTTGTACTTGATCTCCTTTGCCCAACATTTACTGACATATCCCATCCTTTTCTTAGCCTTTTCAAAACAAAACTGTTTTTCTGCTTCTCAGTACTTGACACCAAATGTTTGCTGTCTCCCTTCTCTGTCATTATTCTTTGGCAAAAACAGCTTTGATGAAGAGAGAGGGGGGAAAGCTCTGTCAGAATGAACCCTGGGCCATGCATTTGTTATCACAGGGCTCTCATGGCAACTGGGATCAAGACTTTAGAGCTAAAAGCACACTTTGGGAAATGTCATGAGGGAAAGCTGAACCAGTTAATTAGCTTGAACAAAGTATATTGGGACATTTTGCTCAAAGAACATGAAGGTGTGACATTCTGCATCTGCTACCATGATCCTTTGAAAAGAAGTCAGAAGTGGACAGCATAAACGGCTTCAAGTAGTAATGCCATATTCTTCCTTGTTTTTAAAGGATGCAGAAAACTATGATCCTATTAACTGGAATGTAAGTGGGGAAGCTTCAATGGCTTGATTTCAGAGCACAATAGTTCTTTTGTCTCTTTCACTGAGGAAAGATTAAAAATAATAAATAATAATAAATCAATAATAGTAATAATCAAATAAATAATTTAAAAACCCTCCACTAAATCTGTCACTTGGGAAACTACTTTGTGGCCATCAGCTCTGCAACCAGAAAGGTGTCCTTGTCAAGGAAACTTTTATCAGTATTTTACACCTTGGATCCAATACGTCTAAGGCATTGACTTCTCTGTGTCCTATCGCCATCTCTTAACGTAATTCCAACATATTCCATTTAAAGATATTGTGTATTTAGAGCAGAGTTTATTCTAACATACTGATAGACATATTTTATGCAGTTAAATATATATGGTTTAACAAGAAACTAGGTAGTTTCTCAAAAGACAGAAAAAAATTGAGGAAAATAAAAATGAACATGCATACATTGTTTTTGTCAGTTTCCCTTACTTCTTTTTCCAGTTAGATGACATTCTACAGGTTTCCCCCCCATTCCACAAGCACCGGTGCAGTGCTCCCCTCAACCCCCCCCCCCCCCAATTCAAGTACATATACAGTACACTTTAGGCCAGCATACTTTAGCTCTGTATAAGTATACTTTAGCTCTGTATAAGTATTCTCATCTTTCAGATGAGGGCTGTGTTTGAGAAAGACCTTTTCTAAGACCAGTGCTTGAGAAAATATAGCTGAGTTGCTTGATGCTATTTATTATTCATTTATTTTACCCTACCTTTCTGTTATTTATGGTATGGTATATATGTGGCTTACAAAATCTACCTATGATAAATTAGCAACATATAGACACAGATGGCTTATGGGCATGTGCTTCCATGTCCTCTCCACAGTTCTCATGGTATTCCTGCCAAAGCTGCTCATGCTATTGCTCCCCCTTCACGGTGCTGTGGAAATGTGTAAAACTACCGTATTCCCCCACTCCAGAAGCAGGTCCCCAAGCTTATACTCAGCAGCTAGATACTGTTAGCTCCTGTTAGCTAGATGCTGTTAGTCTTCTATGCACGCAAACTGAAGTCTTTGTCCTGACAGCTTCCTCATCGCCTTCAGATTGCTTCTCTTAGCAGGGGTAGCTGGAAACTGGATAAAAAGGATCTTCAGCTTGCGCTAGCTCCAAGTACAATGGAGGAGTGCCTGAGTGCTTCCTTTTCTCTCTTCGATGGCCTCGACAGTGGTAAGCAGGAGTGATAGTTGCTGGGTCCAGACAAAATGGGTGATATTTAGAACCAGAGGCTTCTCAGCTCACGAGCCTGGATTTTGTATTACACGCAACTTCACGTGGCCTTGGAGATGACAGGTTATTCTAGACCAGTTGCAATCCATATTCATGTCTGGGCTTGGGATGGAACCAGCCTTGGTTGCCCTAATAATTTTCAGCAGGAGAGTAATAGAGAGAATGCCTTCGGTAGGGGCTTGTTGGAGTGGGAAGAGACGGTGCCGTGCTTCAGTGGTTTTGCTCTTACTTGTCAGGTGAATTCCAGAAGGTGGTGCTGGAGGACTGCTGCTTGCCCCATGCCGTATATGCTACTGGGTCCTGCAGGGGCCCAGCTTGTCCTTCATGTTGTTTGAAATGTACTCTCTCTACCGGGAGAGATCATCACAGTAATAGGATGAATGTGCCATCAATTTTTGGATGACACCCAGCTTCATTTCTCCTTTTCCACGGGGTCTGTGGAAGTCCTGAACAATTGCCTAGAGAAGGTAACGGGATGGATGAGGACCCCAAACCCTGAAACTTAGTCCAGACAAGACTAATGTGCTGTTGGTCAATGTCTAAGCCACTCAACCTGTCCATCGCTGCTGAAGGTCACAGTGAGGAAAAAGGGGACAGGTAATGGCATTCATCCCCCAAAATGACATTGCATTTGGGTGATGCTTTAGGAATTCCAGCAAATTTCTGTAATTTTTACCATAGTGATTTGGAGGGATTCCTAAAGTGTCACACAAACACCACACCATTTCTGGGTTTAGGTGCCAACCCACTACCCCTTTTCTTACCGTAGAGATTGGCAGGGTACCTTAGAGTGTCTACCAGAAATGATGTCATTCCTGCAGTTGGACATAGCACCACCCCAAAAATCTCTCAAGGGTTTCAAGTGCAGGCCTAGACTTAGGCTGCCTTTGAAAGCTGCCTGGAAACTTTAGATTGTCCAAAATGTGGCAGCCAGGCTATTTCCACTGCCAGGATACAGGGATTATATTACCCTTGTGCTGAGAGGTCCGCATTGACTGCCCATCTGTTTCCAGGAATAACTGAAAGTTCTGCTTCCTACTTTTAAGGCCTTAAATGGCTCAGGGCTGCAGTACGTGAATGACTGTTTCTATCAGTGCTGTTCAGACTGCCAGTTAAGATCCTCTTCCCAAACCTTGCTCTCTGCAGAGGTGAAATGGTTAGCAACCAAAGACAGGACTTTTTCAGTGATGGCACCTTGCCTTTGGCACGCCCTCCCCATTGAGGCCCACCTGCCAAGTCAAAATACTGTTTTAAACTCAGGCATTAAATCGGGGGTTAATATCTTTTAAAAAATTGCTTTTTATGATCTGCTTCTAGCCTGTGGGATGTTTTATGAATAGCCTTTTAGGCTACCAAATGTTCAATGGATGGGTTTTTATGGATTGTTATGATAACATTTATAATAAAGTTTATTATATTGTATTATTGTATTGTTTTACTTTGTGAGCCACCCTGCGAAGCTCTCCAGAGAGGCAGCATGTATACTTTCTAAACAAACCAACACACAAACAAACAAGCCTCTTAAAAAGAAATCCTCTGAGAAAGATAGGATAGAGGACTTAGTTTAGAGCCACTCATCTGGTTCCAATATTATTGGATTTTTAAAAATATACTTGGATATAAATGTGTCAAAATAAAAAAAAACTTTAGTCCAGGCCAAACTACACATTACAGCGGAGATCTATGATTGGATCTCGGACAGTTACTTTAATGCTATAAAGCAGCTGTGGAGTGGGCATTTGGTGGGCTATGACATAGACGGGTTGACCCTTTCTCTGATAAAATATCCAATCACAAACCCCAAGTATAACATGTAGTTGGTCCTGAGTTATTCTAGAAGGTACTGGGAAAGTCACTTTAATGGAACAATGAAAATGAGAGTTAACACCACAAGTCTTTTCACATAACAATTTGTTTCTCTTTATTAGACATCTGTCACAATGAATTACAATATCTTGCTTTTGTAGTCTTGGAAATGAGTCATGGACAGGTACCATGCCAAATCTAGAAATTAATCTATAAATAACAACAACTTCTCAAAACCCGCAGAAGTCAAAAGTAGGCCAAGTTGTGGTTTCTCTTCCAAAAGAAGGAAATTGAAGCTTGGAGCTACAGCATGCAGACTGCATGCTTGGAAGTTTTAAAACTGATTGGACGCATTTTATGACTCCCTTCCTGGCAGAGAGCAACAGTCGAACTGAACACATAGAAATGGCATGGAAGAAGAAGGGCAAAATTCCTATTGTGGAATGCTTGTGTATGATCTATGAGAATGTGCAATCATTTTACAGTTAATAAAAAAGCAAAGAATCTGTGCCCTTTAGGCACGATGATATCAGAAATAGAATGAAAACACACACACTGGTTGTTCAAATTATATAAAAAAGGATCTTGTTTGCTTTACTGGCCGAACCAAAAGGCATTATTTAAGCTGCTCATATTTCTTGCACAAGGGTGACCAGATGCACACTACTTACTATCTGTCCAACTGTGTTTTCCCGCTTCGTGCATGAAGCAATTTCCATCCTCATCAGTCCATGTATGAAAGTGCACGTCTGATTGGCAAGATAACAAGGCTGCATTAGCAAACCCAACAAAAAGCAGCTGTGGACTGAAGCATTGTAAAAGCCCATGACTGGTAATGTTGCACATTTGTAAGCCAGCCTAATTCAAAAGAGTTGCTAAATGCCAACTGCATGAAATTATGTCAGAAACATCTAAATGTTAATAAATGGCAGATAAGGAGCTATCACCAAAATCCTTCCATCCGGAATTGTGTCAGGATTCAGGACATATTTCTGGAATATATAGTACAATAATAGAAAGAAATAATTGGAGCTTCTACTGAATGTATTTCCCACCATGAAGTAACAAGAACCACCTGGAAGGTTAGGTTTATTGAATCAATTTTTGGGGCTTCCAGTTAGCCTTGAGTTTCAGCAGCTTCGAAACAAATGAGCACCTCAACTCCAAATTGCCTGTTGAAAATAATGAGGCCTGTTCTGTTTCCCTCTAATTTGTGACCCAACAACCCACCCATTAGTATATATTAAGATAAATGTTACAACCTTCATGTTTATGCAGTCTGAGGGCAACAGCAAATGCTGGAGATTTGTCAAGCCCCCAAGGTCTGCAGGCTGTGATTGGCCTGGTGGATCTAAAGTTGTGTAGAGTTTCAGGATTTCCCCAAATCAGGTCTGTAGACGATGAGTTTACTGTCATGGCCCTGAGAAGCAGCCTTGCAATAGGGAGAATATTTCCAGCGGCTGCGGAGCTGCAGTTCTTTTCTGCTCCACTCTGTGTAGTTCTCTTGCTGAAACAACTTCAACCCTTCACAGCCAAGGGTTTACTTCTTGCCAACAATGCCTTGAAATACTCATAGATGGCACAGGTGCTGGTGGCTGGCATATGTTAAAAGGTTCTGCAGTAAAAATCTAAACCAAAACAGTGACACAAGCAACTCTTCCATAAGGGGTCACTGTAGTGCAACATCTGGTAAGCCCAACCTCATTTTTTAAAAAAGAAGAAAGTATCATGGAAGAAATGCTCAAGTGTTCCCTGTGGATGGGTTGTCACTGTTTTGTCCTTGAATAACTTGTCACACTGTTCCAAGCCAGCCTAGTCAAGAGCTCTGAATGAGGCTGATTTATTTTTACAAGCCCAATGAAACTTTCTTTACTATAGGGAGGAAGAGGGGAGGGAGGATTCTAGAGTGCTTACTGAAGGAATAGCTGTTTACAGCAATAAACATCGAGCTTTGTGTCTTATATAACGTAGCATCCAACTGGCAAGGACTACAGTTCTGGTATTCCAGGTCCCTCCTGAATAATTCATCAGAAGAATGCAGGCTGAATAACTTTCTCTGTGACAAAGCAGTTGCTAAGCTTAAAGTTTTAGAGATCTAATAACGCGAGGTTCCTTATCCTTCTCTCCGGGGAGCTCTGTCACTCACATGTTGGGGTACCGTCCTGGCAAGATCCAGGCTTTAGGCCTTTTCATGAATACTCAGCAATTGTATGTGGAGAGGGGGAAATTAACTCTTTCATCTGAGCATTATACAAAATGGGAAAGAATCAGGGAATGGTTTGATGGCCCCAAGGCCATTTGAAACATAAATTAGTTTTTTTCTCGGTTGGGTGGAATAATTCATCATTTCAGAGGCTTTTTTCAGGGATTCCTTTAATCCAGATACTGATTCTAAGGGCCAAACCGGACATTTGCTTTTTTTAAAGAGCTGGGTTCCCTGCAAGCAAACAGTAGCTGTGGGGAATGGCTATTTAAAAAATTAGATGGAGCCCACTAGGGCTTGGAATAGGGCTGCCAAGTCAACCCGGGGGGCGGGGGATTCCCCGCTATAGGGGTTCCCGATCCGCCGGCCGGCATTCGGCCGGCGGGGGGAACCCCGCCCCAGAAGTCGTCCAGTGAGAACGACTTCCCCCGTGTAATGACGTCACCCGGAGGTGACGTCATCACGTCGCCGTGCTTCAGAAGAGCTCCCAGGGGGAGAACAACTCCCCCCCGCCGGTAAGTCGCCGGCACTTGGCAGCCCTAGCTTGGAATGCTGTGGGGGCGGGGGGGGGGGGGGAGAAAGCCAGGGCTTCTGCTTCCACCCCAGCCATTTCCCATGTTTAAACAGGAAGTTATTTCCCTGTTTTTGCTTCTCCACATGCACAGAATACTCCACATGGGCAGCAAAAATAGAGAAATGACTCCACCCATGTAGTTCCTGCATAGGAAAATGGTGGTGGTGGCGGGGAGGCAGGAGTACCGTCTCCTGAAGTGAAATCTCTGGGGGGGGGGAGGAGAGTTAAGTGGGAGGAAAGTCTGTCATCATGGCCTCAGACAGAGCTTTGGGGAAGCAATAAAGAAACAGGGAAAACTACCAGGAGATTCGCTAGGTACTTAGGCTTTGTCTGGTGAAGAGAAGAACTCAGACATCTATAGTATAGGACATAGGGCCCAGGGGCCAATAAAGAGGCAAGAATACAGCAGGTATCCTGGGTTACCTTAGGGAAACAGAAGGTTAGGGACTTGTGAGGAGACTGAGGAAAATATCTTGAAGAGTCATCTATTTCAATAGGCCGAGATTCTTGGGTTTCAGGAGTTCCAAATGAAATCATTCTTTTTCTCTCTCTCTGGCAGAGACACCCTGTCAGTTCAGTAAAGCTGTGGGTGTCTCTGAAATTGTAACTGCTTTAAAGCAGAGTTCTGCTGTCCCTTGTTGCAAACAATCAATAGCTTGTGACATTCCCTGTCTTAGCCACCAAACCACTAAGCAGACTCCTTCTAAGGAAGAGACAATAAATTTATTTTTTTTGTGCTGTGAAAGGAAGGTGTTAGTGTGAATCCCTCCCAGAGAAGAGGAGATGGAAATAGTAGAAGTTGCCTTGGATTCCTATTCTACCCCTCTAGGCTTCCTCTATAATAGCCACAAATAATGCAGCACAGTTGCTTATTACCAATGTCTTACTGGCCACTCACAACCCAAGCCATAACTAAAATCAACTCAGTCAGTGCTGCTGGATGGTGTGGAGGGTGGAGAGCTGAGAAAGCACCTGGCCCTCACAGCTACATTGCTTAAAGTTGCTTTGTTTATATGGGAGCCCAAATTACTGTTAAGAGTGTGAGGTAATCACTAGGATTTTGCACAAAGAGCAGCTGGATCTGATCCATATCTGAAGCCATTCTGAAGGGGGTAGATGGTGCCCAGAAACAGTGCATTTTCTGTGGTGGCACCTTAGCTGTGGAATCTTTTCTCACAGCAATTTGTCTGAAGCTGAACGTCCGAAGTTTTAGGCACCAGGCAAAAACTTTTTTATTTGCACAGAATTTCTATTATTTTGTTTTCTATTGCACTTGCTAAAACTGTTTTATTGCTCCCACTAATGGTCCCTATTTACTGTGCCATTTATGTCACTTAGTGTTTTGCTGTTTATATTGACTTTGGCTGAGGACAGACTGGCAGAATGAAGCACAAGGGAAGCGGGGCAAAAAGACCTGGCCCAAGTTGTTGCGGGGCTTTGAGGTCACACTGTGTGGACTGATGCGGGACCATACCGGGGAGGAGGCGGAATGGAGCATTTGCACTGTGGGGTGGCCCTTGGTGCCGCCGCCATGGTTGCATGTGGCTTTGGTCCGTTTCGCCGACCTGCACGTAGGCACATGGGCACATAGGTGCATAGGCACATGGGCGCAGCAGCAATTGGGGAGGCTGTGGGCTGGGAGCTTTAACTCTGTGAGCCGGAAGCATCCCTGTGGGCAGTTGTGCGCTCAAGTGCACAGTCCGCATGGGCAATTATGCACATCCCTGCCAGATCGGCAGGTTCACATTACTACCGCCGCTTTATTGTGGCTTTGCAAAATGTCCACACTTTTAGGGAGCGGGATCAATGCGCCCTCCACGGCTTGTCCCGGCTTTCACCAGGTACTTTTAAAATGCAGAATCAAAGCGGCACAGGATGGGGTGAGTGTGGGAGGGGAATGAGAGGCAGCTGTGGGTGTGTGAACAGCCCCTCTTAATCCACTAGAGAAAGGTGCCTATATCAGGCCAAACTGCCAGTCTGAACTCAGCCTTTATTGCTTCATCACAGATTTCAGTAGTTTTATCATGTATTTAATGTTTTATTTGAGCATATGTAAGGTGCTTTGGGCAATTTCTTGTGTGGAGAACACCACCAATAAACAATACAAATAAATTAAATAGACACTTTCTTACAGTGGACAAAATCTAGAAGAGAAAGCTAGTACATATACTCTCGTCAAAGTTTTATACAGGCTAACAAAGAACTCTATTCCCCTACGCCAGGTGTAGAATAAATGAATTTAAAATATTTAAAATAAGCATTGGGTAATTTTGCCTCAGCCTTTCTCTTTGGAAATGAGTCATGTGAGAAGGATGGGGCCAAGGTGACAATTGCTGAGGCTCAAGTGGTTTGACCACTGATGAGAAAGAGACAGCTTAAGAACATAAGAAAATAAGAAAATCCAATGTTGGATCAGGCCAATAGCCCATCCAGTCCAACACTCTGTCACACAGTGGCCAACAATGCCAGGTGCCCTCAGGAGGTCCACCAGTGGGGCCAGGTCACTAGAAGACCTCCCACTGTTGCCCCTTCCCCAAGCACCAAGAATACAGAGGATTACTTGCCCCAGACCAAGAGTTCCTATCTATACCTTGTGGCTAATAGCTCTGTTCCATATGTTTATCCTCCTCTGCTCCATATGTTTATCCAATTCCCTCTTAAAGCTGTCCATGCTTGTAGCCACCACCAGCTCCTGTAGCAGTGAATTCCATGTGTTAATCACTCTTTGGGTGAAGAAGTACTTCCTTTTGCTGTTCTAACCTGACAGCTGTGCAATTTCTTGGAGTGCCCTTGAGTTCTTGTACTGTGAGAAAGGGAGAAAAGTACTTCTTTCTCTGCCTGCTCTATCCCATGTAAACCTCTATCATGTCACCTCTCAGCCATCGTTTCTCTAAGCTAAAGAGCCCCAAGCACTTCAAACTTTCTTCATAGGGAAAGTGTTCCAACCCTTTTATCATTCTAGTTGCCCTTTTCTGCACTTTTTCCAATGCTATAATATCCTTTCCGAGGTTTAGTGACCAGAACTGTACGCAGTATTCCAAATGAGGTTGCACCATTGATTTATACGGGGGCATTTTGATACTGGATGATCTGTTTTTGATTCCCTTCCTAATAATCCCCAGCATAGCATTGGCCATTTTTTATTGCAGTCGCACACTGTCTCAACATTTTCAGTGAGTTATCTACTACGACTCCAAGATCTTTCTCTTGGTCAGTCTCTGCCAGTTCAGATCCATCAACATGTATTTATAGTTAGGATTTTTGGCTCCAATGTGCATCACTTTGCACTTGGCCACACTGAACCTTATTTACCACATTGATGCCCACTTGTCCATCCTCAACAGATCCCTTTGGAGTGCCTCACAATCCTCCCTGCTTTTCACCATCCTGAACAACTTTGTGTCATCTGCAAATTTAGTCACTTCACTGCTTACTCCCAACTCCAAATCATTAATAAACAAGTTAAAAAGCATCGGACCCAGTACCAGGGGCATAGACTTTTGGAAATCCTGGGGGGGCGGGGGCTCCTTAGCGCGTGCGCTTGGAGTGATGTTCTTCCCCCCCTCCCAAAACCACCACGCCTCCCTGGGCCCTTCCGAGGCCCGCCAGCCGCTGCTGCCAGTGCCTCTCTCTTCCCCCCCGCCACCCCTTCCCTCTTCCTCTCCAGCAGTGGCGGCTGGGCCTTGGAAGGACCTGGGGAGGCGCGGCGGCAGGTGCTCCATTTTCCTGGGGGTGGCTGAGCTCCCCCGGGAAATTTCGGGGGTGGCTCAAGCCCTCGAGCCCCCCCGTACTCTACGCCTATGCCCAGTACTGATCCCTGCAGTACCCCACTGCTTACCATCCTCCACTGAGAAAATTGCCCATTTATACTCATTCTCTGTTTCCTTTTAATTAGCCAGTTTTTGATTCACAAAACGGCTTGTCCTTTTATCTCATGACTATTGAGCTTACTTAGGAGCCTTTGATGAGAAACTTTATCAAAAACTTTCTGGAAGTCAAGGTAAACAACACCTATTGTGTCCCCCTTGTCCACATGTTTGTTCACCCCTCAAAGAACACTAACAGGTTAGTGAGACAAAATCTTCCCTTACAGAACCCATGCTGAGTCTTCTTCAGTAGTTTTTGTTCATCAGTGTTCTCTCCTTAATGACGGTTTCCACCAGCTTACCTGGTATTGAAGTCAGCTTCAGCCCTCCTTTCCTCTCTCATGCACTCCAGCACCATGGCAATCCTACAGCTAATTCAGGAACAGAACTTGCAAAATTATGAAAAATATTCTTTAACTCCACCATTCCAGAATAATGCAACAAAACTCATGTAGCTGACACATAAATATAGCAGTGAACAAGAAACTGCAACCCATAGTGTCTCGGAGTTCCCTGAGTTCAATCAAACAACTGTTTCTTGATTGCCAAACTTTGTGATGAGCCAAGTCCCACTTAAAACAGTTTATTACGGATGGGAACATCCTGAGAGAAGGTTGTTTTACAGATCCCCTGACAAAGCAGCGCGTGAAACAAGTAGGGATCTTTGTGTGGAAAATGATTTTTTTAAATGCCCACTGCACCATAGTTTTTCTTCTTTGTTTTGACTCTGCGCTGGTGTGTCCATTCCTCAGAACTCCAGTGTAGTCAGGGAAGACATGAATATCACGTAAGTGTCTCTCATACATAAAAATGGTCTCTATGGTTAGGATTGAGATAAAAGATGAAGTTAGGATTGCCAGGTTCCCCCTGGCCACCAGCAGGGGTTTGGGGCGGGGGGCAAGTAGGGTTACCAGATCCAGGTTGGGAAACTCTTGGAGATTTGGGGGTGGAGCCTGGGAAGGACCTCAGTGGGGTACAATGCCACAGAATCCACCCTCCAAAGCATCTATTTTCTCCAAGGATATGGATCTCTGTAATTTGGAGATAAGCTGCAATTTCTGGGGATTCCCAGGTCCCACCTGAAGGCTGGCATCCCTACTCTTGCATAATTTTTTGACCCAGCAGTTATTTTTTAAAAAATGATCAGCTGCCTCTCTATTTTGTGGAACTCACTTCCCAGGAAGTCACCTTTGTTATTTCACAAATACTTCAGCATTGCCTAACATCATTCTTATCATTAGCCATACACTCTACAATGGGGTGATGTTATTTCATCAATATTTGTCTGTGGTTCTTAATAAACGATAACAAGTCGAGTCTCAAAAGGAATCCCAGCAGGTATGACAGGATTAACAATGGTCACATTCCCTCCCTCATAGTGCAATAGTGCTCCAGGAATAAAATGAGTAGTTTCTCTCCAACTTCATCCTGAACTTCAGCAGTCTGCTTCTATAGTACAATTTCCTTCTGGTGCTAACTACTGGCATTCAGGGCTTGAAGCAGGAAACTTATCATATGGTCCGCATCTAAGAAAATACAGTATGAGGAGCAGGATATGTTTTCCTCCTGCCCCTGTGCTCCATGAAAGAGGACTGGGGACAGAGGGTGGGCGCTTTATGGTGCTGATCCCATGACCCAATTTTCCTTACTGCTATCCTATCCTAATATATTTTAGGACATTAAGGCTCAAGCATTTCCCTCCTCCTCCCTCCTTCTCCTTCTTTGTTTGGTGCCTGCATTATTCCATGGCTTCTCAAGGCCAATCAGCATGCTCAGTACTTGATGGACTATTGTTGCATTTCTCCTTTAAAACCATTGGCTGTGTTTCTTACTCCATGTTATTAATAGTTATGGGGCCATCAAATTCATTATATATTGGGGTCATAGGGCTGGGCTTCTTTCTTTCTCTTTCTTTTTGGTGGTGTGTGCACAAGGGCCCACACATTGTGCACATGATCATATGAAGAACATACAAGATCTTTCCCTTAGCATACAAAGTCAGGAGTGACCTTTTCAGTGCTTTCTTAAATTAAATGAAGGGAAGTAGATGTGATTGAGTCTGGTGATTATTATAAGAAGTGAGCATAGAGGTATTATTGAATCCCCACTGTGCATCTTGGAATAGCATGTATTTTCATTGGTCTTCCCTACCAGCTGAGTTGCTGACTTCCCTGAACTAAGGAAAATGTCTTCCTTGAGTAGAATTTCACTGTAAAAACAAGTAAAAGAGTAGGTATTTGAACATGGGGTCCAAGAATACGGAGGACAATTGTGATTGAACCTTAAGATCACTGCAGACAAATATTTTTTGAAAAAATATTTAAAATATTTTACAAAATTTATGATTGCCAGAACTAACATCCCTTGGCTTTAATAAGTTCCTACAGAAATATTAGACATGGTATATAATATGGAAAAGCTTTGTGTCATATAATACTTTCCTGTTGAGAACAAAGGTGTAAGGAAACAAATGGAAATCACACTGATGCAATCAATTGTATTTTGTCAGGTCTTTACTACTGTGAGGAAAGAATGTTCTAAAATAACATGATTCAGTATAGCTATTCTTGTACAGTATATTTCAAGTATATGGACTCCTTCCCCCAACCAGCCATGAATACGTACTAAGGCTGTCTCTATCTTTCAAAACTAATTACTGTAGCTAACTTCTTGGAGGTATCAGTGGCCATGTGGTAGAAATTATTCAACTCAGCTGTCATGGAGTAGCATGCTGATGATGCCTGTGTTTCAGCCATATACAAAAACAGCCTTCCTGACATCACCATGTCCCCATCCATAGAACAAGGGAAAAACAAGGCGTCACAGCTCCCTCCACTGTACAGATTACTGTAGTGTGCTTAGTAGGAGCCCTGTGACAACCAAAGTCCTGGGAGTTCTGCAGACAGGGGTCTGAATTGTTTGAATATCAGAGGTGTCAAACTCATTTGTTACAAGGGCCGGATATGACATAAATGTCACTTTGTCAGGCTGGGCCATGTGTGCCATAAGATGTGACATGAGGTACCAGCAGGGGTCCATTGGGGCCAGAGCGAGGCAGAGCAAAGCTCCGCCAGCTCAGGAGTGGCCACTAGGGCAGCCAGGGGCCAAATCAGATTCTCTGATCTAATTCGGCCCGCTGCCGACTTGCTGCCGAAATTCGGCACCAACTTTAAAAGTGACTGGAGGGGAGGGGGTTTGAGGGAGAGGCTCCAAACTTGCAGGGTAGCTGCTGGGGCTTCTTTAAAAGCAACTGGAGGGGAGGGGGTTTGAGGGAGAGGCTCCAAACTTGCAGGGTAGCTGCTGGGACCTCTCCCCCAGATACCCACCAAGTTTCAAGAAGATTGGACCAGGGGGTCCAATTCTACAGGCCTCCAAACAGGTTGCCCCATCCCCTCCACTGTTCTCTATGGAGGGAAAAAATGTTAACTTTTTTCCTACCATAGAGAACAATGGACCTCCCATGATCTGGACACGATGCTTCTGTTAATGCATCCTAAGATTGCATTAGCTTTCCTCGCAGTCACATGGCACTGCAGGCTCATGTTTAGCTTGTGATCAACCAGAACACCTAGATCCCTTTCACATGTGCTGCTGTCAAGCCAAATACCTCCCATTCTGTATCTGTGCCTTTGATTTTTTTGTACCTAAGTGTAGGACTTGGCGCTTATCTCTACTGAAATTCATTTTATTTGTCTCAGCCCACTGTTCCAGCCTAGCTTGATAATTTTGAACCCTGACTCAGTGGCCTGTGTAAAATAGTTCTTTGACAGTGGACCTGTTGCCTCCATCTAATTATTAGAGATGTGCATCCTGAACCAGGGGTTCTCTCAGGAATTACAATGGGCACAGGGTGAAATTTTTGGAGAAATTGGGGGGGGGGAATAAATACTGTAAATAAATAAATAGCCTTCAGCATCAGGGTAACCCACAGGGGTCCATTGGGGCCAGAGCTCAGGAGTGGCCACTAGGGCAGCCATGGGCCGAATCAGATTCTCTGATCTGATTCAGCCTGCTGCCGAATTGCCGCTGAAATTTGGCAGCAACTTTAAAAGCAACTGGAGGGGAGGGGGTTTGAGGGAGAGGCTCCAAACTTGCAGGGTAGCTGCTGGGACCTCTCCCCCAGATACCCACCAAGTTTCAAGAAGATTGGACCAGGGGGTCGAATTCTACAGGCCCCCAAACAGGTTGCCCCCATTCCCTCCATTGTTCTCTATGGTAGAAAAAAAGGTAACATTTTTTCCCACCATAGAGAACAATGGAGGGGATGGGACAACCTGTTTGGGGGCCCATAGAATTGGACCCTGTGGTCCAATCTTCTTGAAACTTGGTGGGTATTTCAAGGAGAGGCTTCAGCAGCTACCCTGCAAGTTTGGAGCCTCTCCCTCAAACCCCCTTTCCTCCAGCCCCTCATATACCCTATGAGTTTTTGCCATTGATTTCAATGGCCCATAGGGTAAAATGGGGCTGAAACTGACATTCCCTTTCTGACACACTTCCAGTGATGTCAGGGGACGTGGCATATGCTAATGAGGTATGCTAATGAGCTCCTGCAGCTCTTTTTCTACGAAAGGACACCTGGTAACCCATATATTAATACTTATTGCAATATGCTTAAAGCTTGTCTCTTCACTGAATTCAGCAATTAAGCCTGCCATTATTCACTGTTATCTACCTGATGAAGTGGGCTGTGACTCACAAAAGCTCATACTGAAGTAGGTACCACTGGACTTCATCAGAACACAGATAGGAAATTTTGGACTGGAGCCCTATTCTGTGGGTGGCTAGTCTGTAAATGATGCCCGACTGTTCTCTCCAGTGCACAAAAATCATGACATTTTCATGCAGTTTGAACAGCAGTTCCTTCAAACCTAGCACTGTCTCTATTGAGGCGCCATCACCGCCTATGCTTTGCCATTGTACACAAGAGGACCCCTCAAAACCACTGCTCAAAAATTAGTAGTTTTGTTGAGATAAAATATAAACGATTCCTGAACAAAGCTGGTAATTTTAATCAAACTTTAAAACCCTTTTTGTATAACTTATACAAGTATAATTTTCATTTATCAAAGAACAATTTTTTAAATTTAAATATTCTGAGGAAAGTAAGAAATGAAAGGGCTGAGTTAGATGTGTATAATAAACATTTGTTTCCTTGCCTGAGTGAAAATAAACACACTTCAACTTAAAGCTTATTTTTCTTCATTTAGAGTTCTTAGCATAGTGCTCGTGACACAAGAACAGTTACGAAAACTCAGTGTATGCACCTCCCTATAGAGAAACATAAGGCATTTATTACAAATGAATTCCAGATAATTATTCCAGGAGATCATGAAATGTTCATAGGAAAGAAAGATTGCCTGAGATGTATTGCAAACAGGAGGGGGTCCAGGACATTAATGGCCAGTCTGTACTACTGCTAATCCCTCAGGGCTTCTGCTACAGGTGGTTTATATTTCGAAAACACTGAAAATGTGCTGCATGCAATGGAAAATTGCTCTTAAAATTTTCCACTACACAATTCCTCTTTCCTATGTTTTCTTGAGAGGGCAGGCATTTGGTATGCTTTATGATTACCACCCCATTTTAAGGAAATGATTGTCTTTCATAGGCCCCCCTCCGCTCTCACTCTACTGAAGGTCCATTTTTCCTCGGCTAAGTTGAAGTAAAACCATTGAGAAAACACAAGAAGGGGTTTCAGAGCTCAAGTAATATTTTGCTTTTAACAGCTAGGATTCCTATCAAAACGTTTTTGAAATATTCTCCTTGATTACTTTTTTTTCCCCTTCCCAAGTCTGGCTTCATTAGGTTCCTATCAAATGGTGTCATTTTGTTGTATGGCACAGGATATGAACAGACAATTTTGTCCCTGCCCCAGACACAGGAATGTAAGCTTTAATTAGTATATTAATTAAATGAAACTTTTGTTGATTTAAGAACATAAGAGAAGCAATGTTGGATCAGGCCAATGGCCCATCCAGTCCAACACTCTGAGTCACAGTGGCCAAAACCCAGGTGCCATCAGGAGTCCACCAGCAGGGCCAGAACTTCAGAAGCCCTCCCACTGTTGCCCTCTAAGCACCAAGAATACAGAGCATCACTGCCCCAAACATAATGTTCCATCTATACCTTTTGGTCAATAGCACCTGATGGACCTCTGCTCCAAATGTTTATCTAATCCCCTCTTGAAGCTGTCTATGCTTGTAGCTGCCATCACTTTCTGTGGCAGTGAATTCCACATGTTAATTACTCTCTGGGTGAAGACGTATTTCCTTTTATATGTTCTAACCCAACTGCTCATTAAGTTCATTGAGTGCCCAGGAGTTCTTGTATTGTGAGAAAGGGAGAAAGATAACTTCTTTATCTTCTCTATCCCATGCACAGTTTTGTAAACTATCATGTCACCCTCTCAGTCACCATTTCTCCAAGCTAACCTCTTTAACCTTTCTTCATAGAGAAGGTATTCCACCCCCCTTAATCATTTTAGTTGCCTTTTTCTTCACCTTTCCCAATGCTATAATATCTTTATATCTTCCCCACAGGTGCGGTGACCAGAACTGTACACAATATTACAAATGAGGTTGCAACCATAGATTTATACAGAGGCATTATGATACTGACTAATTCGTTTTCAATCCCCTTCCTAATAATCCCCAGCATAGCATTTGTCTTTTTTATTGCAGTCACACACTGAGTGTACATTTTCAGTGAGTTATCTCTCATTATGTAAAGCCGTTTTCAAGTGGCAAGATTCCATGGGGAGTCAAAATCAGTTGGCTGGAAGGACTGCCACTCAAAAGGGGTCCCTGGCCACTGGCTGCATTCTCTCCCTGCTTTGCCTCAGTTCTGCCCACAGAGCCACCAGCCAGCATCTCGGCCTCAGTCTGGAGAGAGCCAGCGAAGGGGAAGGATCCACTCTTCTCCTCCTCCCACTGACAGGTGGGTCTAACTGTCCCCTCAGTGGCCTGCTTCTGTCAGTGAAAAGACAATGGACTTTCACCATAAGCCCCCCTCCCCCACACACTGCCAGCGTGCCCAGAATAAACTGTCAGAATAAACTGTCAGAAGCAGGGGGCATTTCACACAACATCCCATAGCGCTTCAGGACCGGTACAAAGAACAGAAGAACACTTGGGAGGAGGTTTCAAGGTAAACCGGCTCAGGAACACTTCCCCAATGGGAGAGGCACGTTTCTGTGTGAAAGGGCCAATATGTTCCGTTAGGGAACTGGCACTACAGTCCCCTCAGTCCCCTCAGTGCCCATTGCTAGGCAACAGAGCTTGCTTCTCTGAAAGCCCCTTTCCACACCTATGTTGGCCTCTGGGAGAAAACTAATTGGGGCCAGCTGAACAGAATGCCATAGAGGCCACCCTCCAAAGCAGTCATTATCTCTGGGGGGGCGGGATCTATTGTCTGGAGTTCAGTTGTGATACCTGGTGATCTTCAGGCTCCACCTGGAGGTTGGGTACCCTAGGTGTAGCAGTAAGCACTTCAGGGCAGGATCTGCTAGACCCGGGTTCCTGCTGAGTGGGTAATTTGGGGCCAGTCACAGACTTTAAGCCTAACCTACCTCACAGGGTTGTTGTACAAGTCAAAAGGGGGAGAGGAGAATGATGTCAGCTGCTTCGGTCCCCATTGCAGAGAAAGACTACTTTTCCTGCAGGGGAAGTATGGTTATCAATCTCCAGGCGAGGGCTGGAGATCACTCAGAATTACAAGTGCACTCCAGATGGCAGAGATCAGTTCCCCTGGAGAAAATGGTGGACTCTATGTCCTTATACCCTGCTGAGATGGACCCCTTATGACAGCCAATGTGACATAGCAGTCAGGGCTTCAGAGCACAGTGGAGGTTGTGGGGGGGGAGATGGAAAGTTGAAGAGTGAGGTTGATGTTGGCTGGGAAAGAGATAGGGTTGCCAACCCCAGGCGGAAATTTCCTGGAGATTTGAGGAATGGGGCCTGGAGACGGTGAGGTTTGAGGAAGGGTGGGACCTCAGACAGGTACAATGCCATAGACTCCACCCTCCAAGCTAGCGAGTCCCTCATGGGGAACCATTGTTGCCAATCTCCAGGTGGGGACTGGAGATCACTCAGAATTACAACTGTTCTCTAGGGGGGGAGGAGATAGAAAGCTGAAGCCAGGGGGCATATAACGATACATTGACAGTTGGCTGGGAGGTAGAGTTGCCATCTCCAGGTTGGGAAATTCCTGGAGATTTGAGGGGTGGACATTGGAGAAGGTGAGGTTTCAGCAGGGGTTGGTTCCTCAGACAGGTTCAATGCCATAGACTCCACCCTCAAAACCACCCATTCTCTCATGGGGAACCATTGTTGCCAATCTCCAAGGGAGGGATGGGGATCACGCTGAATTACAACTGCTCTTCAGATGGTAGAGATCAGTTCCCCTGGAGAAAATGGTGGACTCTGTGTCATTATACCCTGCTGAGGTCGCCATAGCAAATTGACACTGAGTGCCAAAGGCTGGGGCACTCTCCCAGAGCCTCTTTCTAGAACCTGTTGTATTTATTTCCACAACGGGCCTTATTCCTAGTCTAGTATAATTGTCAATATGATGTAATTCCTTCCCTTTAGACATTTGCAAAACATAAATGGGATTCTAAACATACCCTTGTATCTGTCAATCATAAACCTAAGAATAGATCTGAAGTGGCCAGAATGCCACTATTTGCCCCATTGGTGAAACAGACAGGTTCTTGATCTGAAAGCATCAAATATATACAAGTATTTCCCTAACACTGCAGTACTAAACAGAGGTCCCTCTTCAAAGTCCAATGACTTAGAAGGATGTAACTCTGCTTAGGATTGTACTGTAATAGAGGTCCAAAAGGAGACAAGCGTGCCTGGGGAGAAAAACAAACTGAATATAATTGGAGCCATGGAGCACTCTGCTGAATTGCGGGTGATTATGAAAAACATGCCTTGGGTTGCAAGCCCTTTTATAACACCGGCAGACCAACATGTTTTTGATTACCTAAGTGGAGTAGGCATGATTACCTTTCTGAAGAACATATTCTTTCAAGACAGGCAGCCTCAACGTGGCTTTGTCTCCCCAAGCCAGCCCCAGACATCTTAAGGCCATTAGCCATCCCATGTGGTCTGAGAAGAAATTGGTAAAAATGCTTACTACTGTGAGTTTTCCAAAGTGGCTAGTAAATGAAGTTAAAGCTAAAAAAAGTTGATAAAAATTTACTAGGCCACATTTAAAAAAAAAAAAAGCCAAATCAAGCTATGAAGAATTAATAGACCATCTTTAAAACTTTCTGGTGCTTTTAAGAGACTAAACAGAGCTACCATCATTAAATGGCCATTGAAATACGAGCACCAGGGCAGGATCATTAAACCAACTTTTAAACTGTGCCATACTTTTATATGGTCTGAAGAAAACACTTCATAGAAAAGACATTCTGGCAACCTGGAACTTATTTGGATTTTCTGTTTGGTCGAAAGACCATTACAATGGTTGCTAAATCAGAGACATTTCTCACTGTTTAGCAGCCATTTTGTCAACACTGCTGTAGAAATACCACATTGAAAGCCTGAAAACTAATATGAGTGTTACAGCCCAAGCCTTGGTTGTTTGGCCAAAATGTCAGACAGTCTTTTCGTTGGTTTCAAGAGCCAGCCTTCAGTATCAATGGAAGTCTATCAGTGGGCAGTGGATGTTGGGAGAGAGACTTGGTTTGAATGAAAAGGGCTATCAGAAACATGGGAATACACAACACTCTGGGGACACAATACAGATGGGGGTAATATGTCTGTCTGTCTGTCTGTCTGTCTGTCTGTCTGTCTGTCTGTCTATCTATCTATCTATCTATCTATCTATCTATCTATCTATCTATCTATCAGCTATAGTCTGTCCTATCTGGACAGCACTGATTTCACACAAGTCTGGATACACATAAATTTTCTGTTCTCCAGGTCTACACAATTTCCATAATGTCAGTAAAAAGAGAAATCAGCTCAGCAATTCTGAAAAGAATTCTGTGTATGAATAAACCTTCTGAATGCAGCATTCCGAGTCCACAACGTTATGGTATGAACATGCATCAGCACTAAGACATACCAACTGAACTTTGGATTAAACTGGGGATGCTCCAGCCACTACAGTTGTACACCAAGAACTGAATACCCATTAGCCTACAGCACTGGTATAAATCACAAGGTTTCCAGTAGTGTCAACAGATCCCAGCTCACCATTTTGAAGCCACTTTTATGGCTACCATATCAACCACAAAGTGGGGCTTGGACTTGTCTGATCTTCAGACCACATATATCAGTTCCCATAAAAGAAATGGCAGCTTCAGAGGGAGAAACAAGTGTACTAGAGTGACATCACATCCCCGAACACCACCCTCCTCAAGCACCATCCCAAAACTCCAAGAATTCGATATCCCTAACCAATGGGCTAAAAGACTACATTCTTTGGTTATATTGTTTCATGTCTTTACTGTCATATTTTTACAGTCTTCTATTTTGGGGCAAGCATTTGGTGACTAATTTAAGTATATGTGGGGTTAGGTGGCATGGGAATGAATATTTATATTTGTTGTATGCAACCTATTATGCACCTTATTTATTTTATTTATTTATTTATTTTTGCGATTTATATCCCGCCCTCCCCGCGAACGGGCTCAGGGCGGCTTACATGGGCCCAAGGCCTAATCAAACATTAAAACCATTAAAACCAATAAAACATTCAATAAATACAGTTCATACATATAAAACTTCCATAAATATCCCATCAGATGGCCACTTAATGGCAGGTTCAACCCCCCCCCCCGTGCCGGGACCAAATAGGACCAGGGTTCCATCCCTGCTGTCAGGTGGTAGATGGTAGATGGTATCGACGGCGCCGGCTCCTATTCAAAAGCCTGGCGGAAGAGCTCCGTCTTGCAGGCCCTGCGGAACTTCCTCAGATCCCGCAGGGCCCTGATCTCTTCCAGGAGCTCATTCCACCAGATAGGAACCGCCACCGAAAATGCCCTGGTCCTTGTTCTGGCTAGCTTTGCGTCCTTGGGGCCAGGGACACATAGTCGATGTTTTGACCCCGACCGTAGTGCTCTCTGGGGTACGTACGGAGAAAGGCGGTCCCTAAGGTATGTTGGACCCTGGCCATATAGGGCTTTATAGGTCAGAACCAGCACTTTGAAGCGGACTCGGTATGCTATAGGCAGCCAGTGCAGTGCCGCCAGCACAGGCCCGATGTGGTCCTGCCTTGCAAGACCCATCAAAAGCCTGGCCGCGGCATTCTGCAGTAGCTGCAGCTTCCGGGTCTGCACCAAAAGCAGCCCCATGTAGAGAGAATTACAGTAGTCTAGCCTCGAGGTGACCGTCGCATGGATCACTGTGGCTAGGTCATCGCGGTCGAGGTAGGGAACCAACTGCCTTGCCAGCCTCAGATGGTAAAAGGCCGACTTGGCAGTGGCTGCTACCTGGGCCTCCATTGATAAGGATGGCTCCAGGAGCACTCCCAGACTCCTAACCCTCAACGCAGGCACTAGTGGTGCCCCGTTGAAGTTCGGGAGCGGGATCCCCCGCCCCAGGCCACAACGTCCCAGGCACAGGACCTCCGTCTTCGCCGGGTTCAATTTTAGCCTGCTTGACCTGAGCCAATCAGCCACGGCGTGCAATGCCCAGTCTAGATCGTCTGGGCCGGAGTCCGACCGGCCGCCCAAATTCAGATAGAGCTGGGTGTCATCCGCATACTGGTGACATCCCAGCCCAAACCTCCAGACAATCTGGGCAAGGGGGCGCATATAGATGTTGAACAGCATCGGAGAGAGCACTGCCCCCTGCGGCACACCACAATCAAGTGGGTGCCTCGAGGACTGCTGCTCCCCTAGCACCACCCTTTGTCCCCGACCTTGGAGGAATGAGACGAGCCACTGCAAGGCCCATCCCCCTATCCCCACGTCGGCAAGGCGGCAGGACAGCAGCTGATGATCTACTGTGTCGAACGCGGCTGACAGGTCGAGCAACAGCAACACTGCCCCACCACCCTGATCCAGATGCCGTCGGAGGTCGTCAGTTAGAGCGACCAGAGCCATCTCCGTCCCATGTCCCGGGCAGAAGCCAGACTGAAAGGGGTCCAAGACCGAAGCGTCATCCAGATACCTCTGTAACTGTAACACCACCGCCCTCTCTATTAATTTGCCCAAATAGGGCAAATTGGACACCGGCCTATAATTAGCCAGATCTGCCGGGTCCAGATGTACTTTTTTAAAGAGTGGGTGGACCATCGCTTCCTTGAGAGCCCCCGGGAATTTCCCTTCAGCAAGGGAGGTGTTAATAATTTCCTGGGCGGTACCTCGTAGCCGCTCATGGCCAGTTCTAATAAGCCAGGAGGGGCACGGATCAAGGATGCACGTGGTTGGGCGAACAGTCAAGAGCAGTCTGTCAACTTCCTCTAGGTCAAGCTGGTCGAACCCATCTAACCCCGGAAACGAAGACATGCAAGGGGCCTCGAGTTCACTTACTGTATTACTTGTGGCAGGGAGGTCCCAGCGGAGCAACAAGACTTTCTCCGCAAAATAGCTCGCAAATGCCTCACAGCCAATTTCCAATTCCCTAGCATTTGCTCTGCCCTCTGGCAGTACTGTTAACGACCGAATTGTCCTAAATAATTGGGCTGGGCGTGAACTAGCGGATGTAATCTCGGCAGCAAAGAACTCTTTCTTTACTGCCTTAGTTGCCATCTCATAGGCTTTCATAAACGTCCTATAAGATGTTCTTGATGCTTCGTCACGAGCACGATGCCACCATCTCTCTAGCCGTCTTAGCTCCCGCTTCATTTGGCGTAACCCCTGGGTATACCAGGGAGCCAATCTATTGCGAGGGCAAAGAGGGTGCCTGGGAGCGATCTCGTCGATAGCTGAAGCGAGCCGGCTGTGCCAATCATCAACCAGCTCATCCAACGAGCCGCCAGGGGGCATCGGTTCCTGCAAGGCCGTCTGGAACCGCCCAGGGTCCATTTGGCTTCGCGGGCGAGCTTATACATGTAGCTTGTCAATCTGCTTGATTGCATGTAAAATCTAATGCATGCACTGAGTTTCCATATGTGTAAGGGATTCGCCAGAGTCACCATTTACATAATAGTGTGCCTCATAAAAGCAGCCTGACACAATTAAATTCTGCCAAACGAACCCTCCCTTTCTCTCTTTCCTCTACTCCTCTTCCTTTGTATGTTTTGTCTTAAAGATGGTACAAATGCCATGGGCTGTGTAACATTTATTTATTTAACATATTTCTCATCTATCCTATTCCAGTGGTCCCCAATGGGCACCATAATACTTGCCAAAACATTTCCTGGCACCCAGAAAGTGGGTGGGTCCAGGTGGAACAGACTCTTAAAAAGTTGCTTCAGCAGCAGCTTCCACCGCAGCACAAGGATCTTCACTGTGTGATTTAAGGCAAGCTGTGTGTACGCAAGAAAATGTTTTCAAACTAGAAGTTCATTTTAAAAGACAGAGATTCCACTTGAAATGTTGCAGTTGCTATTAAAGTGATCAGTGACCTCAGCACCTGACATTTTGTGGTTGGCTATGCCTCTTGTGGCAGCCAGTTCTTAGTTGTGTCCTCCCCCCTGTGTCAGAATTCCCAAGGCACCTGCAAGCTCAAAAAGGTTGGGGACCCCTCTCCTATTCAATAAATAAAATATTCCTGAGGCAGACTACAACATTCAGTTAAGTACAAAATAAAACCAACAGCATCGATACCCACATAAATAAACGAACGAACGAATGAATGAAGGAATAAATAAGCAAGCGAGCAGCTAAAAAGCACTATATGGAATAGTGAAGGGCTGGCATAGGTGCCACTCTGATATCATTTATGCAACGCAGCTCCTGTGGAGTAGGAATTTTTCTGATGTGCTTAAACTTGACCTAAATCCCAAGGAAGCCAATTACCAGAAATGATTTTGTAAATAGAGAAGGGCTCGCACGGTTCTCTGTGTCGGTGGCAACTATACTTTTAAGCTAATATCTGGAAAGTCGTGCTTGAGAGCAGCAATACACTGAGCAAAGCTTCTTCAGCTGTAGGCTGTTGCTTGATGACAACAGTACCGTCCACCTCAGTGAGTGCTTGTGAATCGTTTGGCCGCAAAATACACAGCTGCTTGTGATTGACAGCGATTGGCCTCCTGTGTATGCTGGTGAGCCATACCAGTGTCTGAATATTAAATTGTATATGTTTCTTTTCTTTGTGCTGGGGAATGCGTTGCAGAAGTGTGTTGCAGGAAACAAGCGGAGCAACCTCTGGATATGTGTTCCACTTTGCATGATAGAAGGCATCATGAACAGGAAAGAGGCCCTCCGTGTGCCCACATGACGCTCCCCTGAGAAGGCTTTTATACAGTTCATTGTTAACAACAATGGGCCTACTGTATGGGGGAAGGGTGTATTGGAAAGAATTGTTTTATCCTTTTAGCTATTTTATGATCCGTTTCTGGTCTGAGATTTGTTGTATGGATCTTTTTACAGATCTGGGCAATGGTTACTTCATGCTGTGCTCCAATAGTGGATGTGAGTCTACTTGGGCAAGACTGACAAGAAGGCAGAAATGTTAAGAAAAAGGGGTCAGGGGAGAGAAGATTCAGGACACTCTTGCTGAAACATAATTCAGGCAGACCTATGTTTGAAGAGATAGTTCTACTGTCTAGGGGTGTGCAATTTTTTTTAAAAAATCATTATTTTTCAGTTTGGGTCTATTGGAAAAAAAAAACACCCAAATTTCAGGATTTCTGGAAAATCCCGATTTTTTTCTGGGTCCAATAGACCCGAGAAGAAAAACACAAATAAAAAAAGGGGGGCAGCCTGATCCTGGGGTTGGCGTGGTGTCAGGTATGCCTGCCACTTTCCCAGGTGGGAAATGGGATTTACTGAACTAAATGAGATGATTCCACTCCTCCCCTCGTGCCCCAGCTGGAATGTACTCCCTCCTCCTTGCTTGCTGGCTTCATGGGAGTTATTATCCACTTGCTAGCTTCACAGGGTTGTTATCTCTATTCAAGGCTTCTAGTAGCTTCACATAGACATGGTTTATGTTTTTAACTTCTGTTGCAGGTGCCATCTATTACCGTCTTCCCGCTCTTTAGCCTGGGAACTATTTTACGCGGGATTTATCCCTGGGCGGGGATTGGGGGGGTCTGTATGCCAGTCACTATATCTATCCAAACATTATTATCAAACCTCATTACTAACTCAACAAGTGTACCCTGAAGAAAATCCCCCAATAAAGAAAGTCTTATTCAAGATCCTTTGTGTGGGGTGAATTCATCCAGGAAGTCTCACAGAGAGTTAGTAATCCCATTTTCTCTCTGGGGAAGCCCCACCATTCCTGACTATGTCGGAAGATGGTGGTGAACCCCCAGCAACCTCAGGGGACATGGTGGTCCCTATATCCACGGAGGAGGATGTCGTACCTCCTCGCATTACCCCATGGGTAGGCTGTTGACCCAGGGGCCTCCGGTATTCGTGGACCCAATTCAGAATGGAACCAACAGAGACCTGGACCCCTCCCAACAAGGGGGTCATTGGGGATGGAGCTGAGCAGAGAACTGGGAGAAGGGGCACGATCCCGCGACTCCTGCCATCCAAAGAGACCCGAGTTCAGAGACTTGTGGTCCCATGTGGATCGCCATATGGAAGCGATGGAGAATTTGTTGCAGAGAGAGATGACCGCCTTGCTGGAGGGGTTACTCAGGATTTTCCAGAGGGTGGTCGATCCTCAGGTGGCGGGAGCCAGGGCCCTCAGGGATCAAGCGACGCCAGCTCAGATCCCTGCAGGTCAGCCGGTTCCAGTGGGGCCACTGGCACCTGGGCCTGTGCAACCTATGCCGGCAGGACTTCTTGTACCCATAGACCACCGGCCAGTACCACAAGAACTACTAGCCGCTACATTTGACAGAGAGCTAGCAAAACGTCTATTTTTTATTATTGAAGCCGGACGGTTCCTACAAACCTGGGGCCACCTCTTCCCAAATGAGGCTGACCGAGTGGGCTATATCAGTTCCCGTTTGTGAGAAAAAGCTGCTGATTGGTACGTGAGCCTCCACAACCCTCCTGGGCCAGAACTGGATCGTGTCAAAGACTTCATGTGGGCCCTTCGAAGGCAGTACGAGGACCCAATGAGTGAAGAAAAAGCCCGGAATCAGATGAGGAGGCTCACCCAAGGGAGAGGCTCGGTCCGTGAGTATACAGCAGCATTCAAACGGATTGCAGCCAGGATAAGGGGTTGGCCTGAAGAAGTACTGGTGGAAAATTACCGGCAGGGGTTGAATTTGGACTTGTACTGTGTTACGTAATGTCAACCCCACCACCTTGGCAGCCTGGATCCGGGCCACTGAAGAGGCTGAATCGTGCTTCACACTGATAAAGTTGCGAGCGGAGACGGAGAGTCCCAAGGGATCGGGATCCTCAGCTCAGAAGATGAAGGCAAAGGGGCCTTTTAAAGATGTCCACAAACTTAAAAAGGGGTTGTGCATGCGGTGTGGCGAAGCTGGGCACTACGCCTCATCCTGTCCCACCACCACGCTGAAAACAATGCCTCCCACTACCCCTAGACCCCTAAAAGTGATCCTGGGATCCAAACCACAAGCCTTGCAGCTTGAGCCTGCTCCTGAGGAAGTGAAAGTGGTGATCGTGGAACTTCCTTCGCCAGTGGGAAACGAGAGGGACCTGTGCTGAAAGGTGCAAAGCAACAGGTTTCCATCTCCTCAGCACCGAAAGTAGTGAGCTCTCCTGCCCCTTTGTTATATGTTGTTGTAACAGTTGTAGCCCCCCAGACTGGAACTCATTTGCGAGTACGGGCTCTAATAGACTCAGGGTGCACCTGCGACCTCATTAGCCTGCTGGTGGTCAATGGTCTGGGGGTGGGGGTGAATTCCCTAGAATAATCCTTACGGTTCACCCAGATGAACAGGTTAGAGATGAAGGAGCCTTGTCTCTTCAAAACCCATCCTGTGGTACTGGGAGTGGGGGAGCATTGGGAGGAACGGGCATTTGTTATAACTCCACACGCCCAGTTCCCCATGGTGCTCAGCAGCCCTTGGCTGAGCGGACATGATCCCTACATTATGTGGAGTGAAGGAAGAATTCGGTGGGTAGCTCCCATGTGCCAACAGCACACTTGGAACACAGTGTGGGGTATCGAGCCCTCCAAGGCATAAGTGTGTCTGGCAGCAGAGGATTTGTTACAAATACCTCCAGCATATCAGGATTTAGCGGAGGTTTTCAGTGAAGCCAAAGCCGATGAGCTTCCCCCTCATCGGAATACAGACTGTGCTATCGAACTGTTGCCTGGGGTAAAGTTGCCCAAAGGGAAGCTGTATTCGATGAGCCCCTCTGAGAAAGTGGAACTTAGCCAATTTATAGACAAAAACCTACAAAGAGGGCTCATTAGACCGGTTCAATCCCCCTTTGCCACTCCAGTGTTGTTTGAAAGAAAAAAGATGCGGGGTTGTGCTTGTGCATGGATTATAGAGGGTTAAACGCAGTGTCTGCATCAAACGCTTACCTTCTACCTCTCATCAAAGACCCACTGACAGAGGCGGCATGGGAAAATATTTTCCAAACTAGACCTTAGAGATATATATTTCAGGGTCTGCATCCATGAGGGGGATGAGTACAAAACTGCCTTTAACACCCCCTTGGGTCAATTCGAATATTTGGTCATGCCATTTGGACTTCAGGGCAGTCCCAGCATTTTTATGAACCTGATTGATTAATGAAGTGTTACACAAGCACCTATTCAATGGGGTCTTATGTTAGCTTGATGATATTTTACAGTACTCTCCAGACAAGCAATCTCATATACAGTTGGTGCGGGAAGTACTGACCACCCTTAAGGAACACAAACTGTTTGCTAAATTATCTTAATGTGACTTTCATAAGACTGAGATTGACTTTTTGGGCTACCACATTTCCTCTCATGGGTTGGAAATGGTCCCTGCAAAGGTGAAGGCTGTCAAGGATGGAAAATGCCCCGCACCAGGCGGCAGCTTCAAAGTTTTTTAGGATTTGCCAATTTTTATCACTCATTTATCAATAATTTTGCTGAATGTAGTCTCCCCCTTACGGAACTCCTAAAAACTAAAGGGAAGGGGGACGAAGCGGTTAAACCAGGGGCATTTCTACATTGGACGGCTGAATGTCAAACTGCCTTCGAGACGCTGAAGTCCCTGTTCACTTCAAATCCCATCCTAGCCCACCCAAATGAACTTAATCAATTCATTGTGCAAGTGGACACCTCCGATGTGGCAATGGGGGGGGCTATCCTGCAGGAGGGAACTGATGGGAAATTACACCCGCTAGTGTATGTCTCCATCGCAGAGATTCACCTTGCTCTCAAAACCTCAAAGCCCTCCATACTCAGTGCATGTTAAATGCCAAACAATTGCACTGGGCTGACTTCTTTTCCAAATGTAACTTCACCCTCCAGCACTTCCCAGGGAAATCTAATTCACTGGCTGACGCTCTCTCACACCTTCCCCAATATGATTGTCGAAGAGAACCCATTGTAGATTCCATGTTTACCCCCAAACAATTGGGGGGGGGGTAGTGATCACCCGCAGCCAAACACATAACCTCACAAACCCTGCCAAGTCAGACTGGATTTCGAAATGTGCAAAAGCCTATAGCCTAAGGGGGGAAATCATGCACTCTGCACATGAGTCCAAGCTAGCAGGGCATTTTGGATACTTAAAGACTCTAAATCTACTGCAGAGACAATTCTGGTGGCCATGCACGTGACAAGATGTTTCTGATTATGTCTCCACTTGCCAAACCTGCCTAATGGGCAAAAGACGGGGAGGGAAAACCCCAGGTCTTTTACAGCCGCTTGAGACCCCTTCCCGTCCTTGGGAGACCATTTCCATGGATTTTATTACTGATCTCCCCCCGAGTAAAGGCAAGACGGTAATTTGGGTGATTGTAGATTTATTCTCTAAGCAAGCCCATTTTGTCCCTTTCAAGCAGCTCCCCACAGCTAAAGCTGTGGCCAAAGGTTTTATGAGTAATATTGTCCATTTACACGGGATTCCAAAGAAGATTATCTCCGATAGGGGATCTCAGTTTATTGCCAACTTCTGGTGGGAGCTCCTGGCCATCTTAGGGGTTGAATTAGCATTAAGCAGCGCTTACCACCCAGAAACGGATGGACAAACTGAAAGAGTTAATCAAATATTAGAACAGTTCCTCTGCTGCTATACTAATTACCAGCAAGACGATTGGGTTGAGTTGTTGCCTTTTGCCGTATAGCTACAACAATGCTACAGCTGCATACGATGGTGTCCCATTACCCACATTAGACGCCGCCACTACAAGCCCCAGCCACCTCAGTGACTGGTGGAACTCTTTGCATGACTCCTGGCCACTTATTGTAAAAACTGTAGAGGCGGCCACAACTGATTATAAAAAACAGGCCAACAAATGTAGAGACCCTGGTTGGACTCTAGAAGAAGGGGAATCGGTTTAGCTATCCACCAAAAACATCAAAGGGTTGCAACCCAGCCGTAAATTAAGTTGGAAATATGTGGTACCCTTCAAAGTGAAAAAATAAATCAATGCTGTCACTTTCAAGCTTGAACTGCCTAAGTCTCTTAAAAATGTTCACCCTGTTTTTCATCTCAGCCTACTGAAGAAGGACCCTGGATTGAATTCGTGGAAACCTCGTCATCCGGTTCCTCCTCCTCTGATGAGGGGTGGGGAACCCCACTATGAAATAAATCAAATCCTCGATTCGAAACTGAAATGAGTCCACCTTTACTATCTTGTTAGTTGGAAAGACTTTGGCCCTGAGATTAACTAATGGGTTGCTTCTGAGCATGTTAATGCTTCTGCAAAAATTTGTGCCTTCCATAAACTTTATCCACTTAAACCTAGAGGTTGAAAGGGTTTTCGAGGGGGCGGTGTGTCAGGTATGCCTGCCACTTTCCCGGGCGGGAGATGGGATTTACTGAACTAAATGAGATGATTCCACTCCTCCCCTTGTGCCCCAGCTGGAATGTACTCCCTCCTCCTTGCTTGCTGGCTTCACAGGGTTGTTATCTCTATTCAAGGTTACTAGTAGCTTCACATAGACATGGTTTATGTTTCTGACTTCTGTTGCAGGTGCCATCTATTACCATCTTCCCGCTCTTTAGCCAGGGAACTATTTTACATGGAATTTATCCCTGGGCAGGGAATGGGGGGGTCTGTATGCCAGTCACTATATCTATCCTAACATTATTATCCAACCCCATTACTAACTCAACAAGTGTACCCTGAAGAAAATCCCCCAATAAAGAAAGTCTTATTTTTTTACAATACAATACACAACCTTTATTGGCATACAGAAAGTCTTATTCAAGATCCTTTGTGTGGGGTGAATTCATCCAGGAAGTCTCACACTTGGCTTCTCCTGCAGCTCATTTTAAACCAGGCTGCAGGAGAAGCCAGCGCAAAGCTGAGCTGGCAGGGAACAATCTGCTCCTCACGGGCACAGCCAATCCTGGCTGGGCACGCTTCTCCTGCAGTCTGCTTTAAACCGGGCTGCAAGAGAAAAAAGACCCGGGAGCTGCTGTGCTGTGCGGAGCACATTGCTCCATGCAGCACAGGAGACCCTGGCTTGGCTCGCTTCTCCTGCAGTCAGGTTTAAACCAGGCTGCAGGAGAATCCAGTACAAAGCCCAGCCTGTGGGGAGCAATCTGCTCCCGGCAGCACAACAGATCCAGGGGCATGTTTTTTTCCCCTGCAGCCTGGTTTAAACCTGGCTGTTTTAAACGGCTGTTTTAAACCTGGCTGGTTTAAACCAGGCTGCATGAGAAGCCAGCCCCAAGCTGAGCTGGTGGGAACAGTCTGCTCCCCACCAGCATAGCTGATCCTCGGGCTGTCTTCTGCAGTCCCTTTAAAGGGACTTCAGTAGAAGCCCAACAAACAGCTGAGTGGCAGGAGCAATCTGCTCTGGCCTCTCTGCTATTTTTGGATCTGCCCAATAATTCCTGAATATATCTGGGATTTTTTTGGGGATTTCCCCCCCTTCCCCAGTTTTCCCAAGAAAACCCAGTAAGGTAATTTTTTGGGTAGATTTTCGGCTCTGATAAATTTGAATGCATACCTCTATTACAGTCACCTTGTGTATTGGTGCTAATCTTCTAAATAGTGGGAAAAATAGAATGTACACGAATGCATGAAATTTAAATAACCTCCTTTTATAACGGAGTAATGATGTTATTTATTTTTCCATGTATCTTCACTTTTAGGCCTCAGTCCTTCAGCCTCTTCTGCTGCAGTAGTTGTATTGATTTCAGCAGGGACCATGTTGAATTAAGCAGGTTAAGGGTTACATTTTTCGATTTCACTTGGGAGTGGAAACAAAACAGCAGTAGAATTCTGGCCAAGAAGGCTGTTTTCATGACACTTCCCGGCTAACAGATCAGCTCCAAGAACTAAGCATCAGCTTCCAAGCCTCTGAGTGCTTATCTGAATCAAACTGTAAAAGGCTCACCCATTACTTTTCAAACACTGGGTTTCTCTGTTCCCTTTAGATGTGTTTTATGAAGTGCTGAAAATGTATTTTAAATCAACAATTTGTTCTTTGGTTCCCAACCACATCCTTGTGTACCATTTCTCATTAACTTCTGCTGAAAAACTATGCGTGTATTGAGAAAAAATGCGCCAAGATCCTCACCAGAATCAGCAGTTCACACACTCAGCCATACAGACTGAAATGATCCTGTTATGTTTCCAGTGAAGTTACCTTCAGCGAGAATTAGAGCCAAGATATTAAGACTACATGTTCTGGAAACATTTGTGCGGCCTTGAGTCAATTCCCATGATTGTTCCATTACTGCAGACTGTTTTGTGACAACAAATATTTCTTCAACTTCACTCTTAAGCTCTTTAAGAAGGCCTCATTCTTTAAAGCGGTACTCATCTGTTCCTGTCTCAGGGCTCTTTCCAGTGACACCTTTGCAGTGTGAAAGCCGTGTCATGGATTCTCCCCACGAGATCTGGGGCTTTCACTGCTACTGGAATGGCAGGTGAATGACATATACTCGAGTGGTCCCCCACCCCACTCTATTGGACGATATTGTTAGGACTGAAACTGGGAATGTGGGTAGGCGGCAGTCCTACGGACACTTTCCTGGGATTAAGCTCTGCTTAAGATCATGGGACTTGCTTCTGAATAGACCTGCGTACAAGCATGTGTCACAGTGAAATTGGAAGTAGGGTTGCCAACCTCCAGGTGGTGGCTGGAGATCTCCTGCTATTACAACTATTCTTGAGGTGACAGATCAGAAAATGGCTGCTATGGAAAGTGGACTCTACAGCATTGTACCCCACTGAACTCCCTCCCTTCCCCAAATCACACCCTCCTCAGGCTCCACCCCCAAAAAATTTCTAGGTATTTCCCAACCTGAAGCTGGGAACTCTAACTGGAAGAGAAGGCATCCATAATTGAAATCCTAGGAGCTGTAACTAACAACATTTCTTTGATCAGCATGTCTCCGCCTTGGGGATTCTTTACTGCATGAAACGCCTATGGACCAGTGCTTCTTTGTAAAGTGTGAAGACGCTCTTTGATATGACTCTTTTAAGTACAGAATCATAGATTATAATTCCCCAGCTGTGAAAAGCCTGCTGATTTTCCTGACTTTCACCTGACACTGCTAGAGAGTGAAGCTAATTCCCTTATCCTGTGATGAACAGGTCTAGAGCCCAGCAGTTGAATCTAACGGTTCACTTTATTGCTGCCTATCCACAACTGAGGCAACAAGACTATTTTGATTACAATCCAGGGGACCAGCCATGCACACAGCTGTTTTATTGCTGGCTACTGCAGGAAAAGAGCCATGACTGAGTTACTTACTGGAAAGCCATTTCATCTTTTAGCAAAGGTTTAAATAGAACAATTTAAAGGCCCGTTCTTGTAGATTTGCCACATGTTCCTTGTTTCAAGGAATGTGTTCTTATTTATTTATTTCAGAAATATTCGTACCGGGGGGAAAAGATGCATCATAACTGCAAAAAAAATACCCTTTAACTCAATTTAAGTAAAAGGTCAGCATATTCTTATGGAGTACTGGTAATCCTTTGACCAAAGTAAGAAGTAATTTTCTTACCATCTCACAATGTGTTCCCTATTTTGGATCACTGCAGATGGCCACTCTATTTCCTGGATGTGTTTGATTAAACTTCAGTAAAAAGTAGTGTTTGTGTGTGCGTGTGTTCATCATGCACTTCTTCATTATCAAATTATCAAAGCTACTCATATTAAGAACTCAGTCCAGTGGTTGTTTCAATTGATTTCAATGGGAAACACACTTCTGGTATACCCCCTTCTCAGGATCTGTAGTGCTCACTCAAAAGATCTTGAACAATCAAGGCAGAGGAGAGAAAACATCCTTGTTTTAGTGAAAATTGAAACTAGGGATATTTAAGAACCTACTGATTTGGTTTACATCCTGCTCACCAGTTGGAGACAGGGAGCTGACTTTTCAACAGACTGTTTGATGACCTGTTTGTGGCTGTTTGGCAGATTGCTTCACTCTAGTCATTACTAACAGTTCACTGTTGTTTAATGGGTTTTTTGTGCATGCACATTCTCATATATTCCAACAGCATTCTGACCGTCCCCCATACTTTCTGTGTTGCTGTTTGTCTCAGCAGGCAGTTGTTTAAATAGTTAAAACAGCTACAAATCAGAAACTTCAATCATAAAGACTGTTTTTTTAATCCTACCATTTGATGTTCATCTGAGTAATCCTTAATGACATTAATGAATGCTGATCTGTTTGAATTGGTAGTAGTTTCGTGCACGTACAGTCTTGAAAAAAAGCCTATGCAAACTTGTGTCTTGTTCCCAGTCAGAACTTAAAGTGTTGGTTTGGTGAACGGTCTGAGGTTGAGGTATCTTGAACGGTCTGAGCTTGAGGTATCTGGAGGACTGCCTTTTCCTGTTTTACCCTTCGGATAGCCTGCCCTGGGAATATTTTCCTTCAGAAGTAAAGATGGTTTCTATCAGAAACAGGATCTTTTCCGGCTTCTCCAGAGAAGGCTGTCCAGCATCTTCTTTAGTATATTTTGGCATAATTTTATCATTGATTAAACCATTATTTACCTATCACTTATTAAGGGCTGATTGAATGTTTTAGTTGATAGTTTCAGGGCTCCGTTGGGGCCGGAGCGAGCCGGAGCGCCGCGCCGGGGGTCGGGGTCGGGTGGGCCCCGTCCCGGCCCCAGTCGCCTTCTCCGGGGCTGCAGCTGGTCGCCGCCGGCCCCACCGAGAAAGCCCCGTCCCGCCCCCCGTCGCCTTCTGCAGGGCCGCGGCTGGCCGCCACCGGCCCCGCCGAGGAAGCCCTGTCTCGCCTCCTGGGAGGGGGAAGCCAGGCCTGAGTGGCTTAACGCCACTCAGGCCCAAGCAAGGGGGGGGGAAATGCCAGCCCCAGTGGGGGGGAGAAGCGCCCCTCCCTTCCTTCCCTCTCTCCCCCCACCTACCTGTTCCTTCCTTCCCCTCTCCCTTCCTCCCTCCCTCTCCCCTTCCTCCCTCCCTCCCTCCCTTCCTTCCTTCTCTCTCTCCCCCCAACTACCTACCTACCTTCCTGTTCCTTCCTTCCCCCCCTTCCTCCCTCTCTCCCCCCTTCCTTCCTTCCTTCCTTCCTTCTCTCTTTCCCCCCAACTACCTACCTACCTTCCTGTTCCTTCCTTCCCCCTTCCTCCTTCTCTCCCCCTTCCTTCCTTCCTTCCTTCCCCCTCCCTCCCTCCCGTCTTGCCTTCTGACACACTGCCCATGACGTCAGGGATGTGTGGCCTTTTGACACTTCTGGTGACGTCAGGGGGTGTGGTATATGCAAATGAGTTATGCTAATGAGCTCCTGCACCTCTTTTTTTACGAAAGGACCCCTGGATAGTTTTATCTTGTAACTTGTAGGCCATCTAAGACACTTACCTGAAATGTAAAGGTTGAATATACATGTCTCAGTTACAGAAATAAAAGCCCTTTATACACAATGCCACCTGTGTTGGCATCGCTGCACTGGATTTGCCCCTTCTGACATGTAATTGCCAGCTCACAAGCAGGGAACCTTCATGTGTGAGAAGTGTATACATGGAGGTTCTCTTCCTGGGCTCAGAATTTAAATATTGCTTTCTAAACATTCTCTGCCATGGTTGGGGGGAGCCTATGCATGGACACTTCCTATGAACATAGGCTCCGTGCTCACAAGCTGATGATCTTGTGTTAGCGGTGTAGTAGTGAGTGTGCTCGTGCCAACTCCCCCTCTGCACATTGATTTCCCCCTTCATGCTACTCAGTGCAGCTTCCTAACCCCCATGGCTATTAGTCAGTTCAGGTCCTGTGACTCATAAATCAATTTACCCAGGGATGGAAAGGGCTACTGGGGGAGAGAGGAATGTGACGAAGATCAACATTCCTTGCAACACTGGATTACTGGATCTAATCTCATGTCTGCATTTATGTACGTAAGTTTGTATATAATCTATTTCAGTGGCACTGAGGACTAATGTATAAGCTTCTCTAAAGCATCTGCCCATGGCAGCACTCCATAAGGTGGATGTAACAGTGGCCTAAACATGTGCAGTATCTCTCCATGCTACTGCCCATCTCTGTTGAGGCACTAGTGAAGAAATGCTGCATGTATTTGTGCTGGCATAGAGTGGAGAAGGTCTTAAAAGCGATGTCTGTTGCATAGAAAGCTGGTTTGGTGTAGTGGTTAGGAGTGCAGGCTCTTATCTGGGAGAGCTGGGTTTGATTCCCCACTCTTCCATATGCAGCTGCTGCTGTGGCCTTGGGTCAGACAAGTTGTTTCAGAGCTGTTCGCTCAAGAGCAGTCCTTGAAAGAGCTCTCTCAGCCCCACCTACCTCACAGGGTGTCTGTTATGGGGAGGGGGAAAAAAGGAGATAGTAAGCCACTCTGAGACTCCTTCAGGTAGCAAAGGGTGGGGAATAAATCCAATCTCCTTCTCCTCCTCCTCCTCCTCTATGAAGAACCTCTTTTCTGAAATTTTCATTTAGGTTTCTTTTTAAGCACAGAAGCATGTTAGCAATAATAATAATGCTGACTGGAGTGGGTCATAGGGACCATATCACTCCAGTCTTGGCCCATCTACACTGCCTCCCAGTTTGTTTCCTGGCATATTTCAAGTTGCTACTCTTAACCTTTAAAGCTCTATATGATTTGGGACCAATATGCCTGAAGGACCATCTAATCCCTTACAAACATACCTGACCACAATGGCCACCTTTGGAGGCCCTACTTTGGGTGGCCCTGCCTTCTGATACTAGGCAGGCGGCAACCCCAGAGAGGCCTTTCTCAGTCATGGCACCAAAGCTCTGGAACTGCCTGCCCAGGGAGATTCATCTGTTCCTTTCTGCTGAGGTCTTCCAGCAGCAAATGAAGACTTTTTTGTTTTGTTTGGCATTTCCTCAAAGATTCCTCCTTGCTAATCAATGCCTTTATGCTTTTTATGAATTCAAACTCTATTTTGTATGTATTTTAACTGCTTTAAATTGTTTAAATTATATGTGTTGGGGGTGCTGATTTTAATGGTTTTAAAGTATAATTTTATTGTGTGTGTTTTAAATTGTTAGATACTGTTGTGGCCCTTGTAAGAGTGGAAAGGTGGGAAACAAATTTTGTAAATAAAATAATAATATACAATAGCTATCTCATTGGGCTTAAACTGTGTTATACTGTACTCTATGTTGCTGCTATATTTGATACATCTACAATTAATACATAAAATACGATAACCTTGCACATCATTGCTTTCACAACTCAGAGATAGTTAATTATTTACATAAGGGTAATTGCAGTCTGTGTAAAAATACCATATGGGTGTCAGTGTTTCAGACGATCTTCGCCTTTACAAAGAAAATATTTTTTAAACTTCAGTGTTTGCCCATTCTGACATTTTTACTATACAAATTCTTATTTGGCCTTTAGGTAATAAAAGATACCATATATCTTTCACAAAGCATCAATCAGTGATGGAAGCAACTGGACCATCCGACAAACTCCAGAGCTCCAAGAACCACACAAGGGAGGAAACCTGCAGCAGAATTCTGTTTTGAATTCCATTTTTCAAAACAGATCTTTAGTGAGGTTTAGTGGGTTTAGTGAAAATGGAGTATAGCTATTTTAAATAAATCAGAATTCCATTGAATGGTAGCCTGCCAATTTGTATTTTGACTATATATATATATATATATATATATATATATATATATATATATATATACACATACATACATACTGCTCATCGCAACTAAAAGCCCTGAATGTATTTATTTATTTATTTGATTTATATACTGTCCTCCCTTCAACTGGGGCTTAGGGCAGTTAACAACAAGTCATAAATACATTCACATAAATACTACAATACATACAATAAAATTTAAAACAATAATAACAGCAATACTCGACTAGTCAGATGGTGTTGAATATTCCATTGGATAGTCTGTGTTTTATTCTGTGGGGAGGAGATGGGGAGGCCAGGTTTGATGGCAAACCATTGCTGTCCTCAACCATAGGCCAGGCAGAACATCTCTGTCTTATATTTGCAGTCACATTGCACCATGGATTTTGTAGTTATATAAGCAGTTATTTTTAATTACAAATATAAAGGTGATGTGGTGATTTGTTATCATAGGGTTAAAATATTCTGAGTATTCCCACAACTAGCTTCTAGTACATGAATGTTCGCCTATGAAATGCCCCTTTCCTTGAAGCTTATCTGGCACTTTCATTACTGACTTTTATGCACCAAGTCAAAATATTTGTTTCTTTGTTTTGTTTTCTCCATGTTTTTAAACTGCTTGATTTTATACTACTAGTTTTAATTACTGGTGTCTTAAAAGACTGATTATTGATATCCTTACTAATGTTGGTTTATTTTTGAGTTATTCTAATCATTTTCTGATTTTAATTGTATGTTAATTATGTTCAGGGGTCATTTCGAGCAGGAGCTCGGGGGAGTGAAGCTCCGGGAGTTGGGACCAGCCCCCCCTCCCCACAGGGGAATGCCTGCTTGTGTCATGGCTGCAGCAAAATGATCCCGCCCCCTGGAAAGGTCCTTGTTCCTCCGACCAGCCTTCTGAAGGCTTCAGCCACCACTGAAGCTATCCTCCCAGAATAGTGGTATTTCTGAGGCTTGGATTAGTAGCTGTCCCCTCTCTGCCAGCTCTTTCTTTCTTTCTTTCTTTCTTTCTTTCTTTCTTTCTTTCTTTCTTTCTTTCTTTCTTTCTTTCTTTCTTTCTTTCTTTCTTTCTTTCTTTCTTTCTTTCTTTCTTTCTTTCTTTCTTTCTTTCTATCTTCCTTTCCTTTCCTTTCCTTTCCTTTCCTTTCCTTTCCTTTCCTTTCCCTTCCTTCCCTTTCTTTCTTTCCTTTCTCTCTCTCTCGCCTTCTCACATACTTCGGGTGTAGCATAGGCAAATAAGTTATGCTAATAAGCTCCTGCACCTCTTTTTCTACGAAATGACCCCTGATTATGTTATTTTATTATTTTAGGTGCCTCAGGTTGATTCTGGAGAATCCACACTATAAATCAAATAAATAAAATACAAAAGGGAGCATTTGATACAGAACAATATGTGGATGGGGAATCTACATTCAAGTCTGAGGCTTTTTTATAAGGAAAAAATAACCGTACAGCCTATGAAGGTTTACACAGAAATAAATCCCACTATATTCAGTTGGGGATTATTCCCAGGTAAATTTGCATAAGATTGCACTGTTAGGGACCAATCCTAAACAAGTCTATTTGGACACAAGTCCCATTTTTATCAATGGGGTTTACTTCCAGTAAAGTGTTCTTAAGATTGCAACTCAAATGATAGCACACTTGCACCCTGCCCTTTTTAAATAGGGCATCAGCAAGTCTGGCTACCAAAGGATTCTGCCTGTCCCATTCTGACTTTTATCAGCCAGGATAGACAAGAGTCTGGCTTGCAAGTGTGAGCCTGTGTAGCCCCAAGCACACTTTCTGCATTGCAGAATTTAGTGAACTCTGTCTGAAACGGATCCAAATAAACAAGACAAGACCAATCCTGCAACATCTCCAGCTCTTATTATTGGCTTAAAGTAGCCAGATAGGAGTGATTGCTATCCATTAAAACAATGGTAGAAATGTTAAAGTGGGCACAGGATGGCCCACACAGCAGGCACAACACAGAATTCATTACCGTATGCTGGACAGCAGCCTTAACAATAACACAGAATGTCATGGCAATTATGTAAGCACTGTTTCGTGTTTCAGTTCTAATAGAGCACAAGGTTTTAGAACATATCATTAAACCACAATATAACAGGGTTCAGTTGTATGAATAAATGAACGTGGACATATTGGAAAAGAAGGGGATGAAGGTAATGGGTCTACAATGTCCTGTATTTCACACATTGGTTAAGACTCCTTTTGCCAGTAACAGGATATGTTCATATGTGGCATGTTTGGACTGCTGCTTTTGTTCTGAATGGCCATTGCATTAGTGTGTGTGGTTTGTCTGGGCAATTTGTGAACATTGGGGTAGAAATTTCACACACACACACACATTTTCCTTTTCTTACAGGATTCGTTTCTCCTGTTGGGTCCCCAAATGTAATTGTCTTGTTGAGTTTACCAGACAAAACAAAGTCAAATTGACTGCAGTCCTCACTTGAAAAAAAAAGTCTGAGAGTAGCAGAAGCAGAAACAGAAGAACAAAAGGAAAAGGGTCAAACGTGACCCCAGGTATTAGAAATAAAGCCACTGAGCCTGCTCCTTTTCTACCTTGCTCCATCATGGGCTGAGGACAGACTGGCAATGTAAAGCGGGACAGCCCCACATTGGAAGTGGAAGAAGGGAGCACGTTCAGACATGCGCATCTGTCTGTCGGCTCCGTTTCGCACTTACCCGTCTCCCACTCGCTTTCCATCCGCTTTAACAGGACACCGGGAGAAACCGGTGTCCAGGGGCCGTCTTGCGCTTGCCTCCCACTTCCAGGCAGTGTGAACCGGAAGAAGGCGGGAGGCAAGCAGAGGCGGCAGTGTGAACACGGCATTTTGCCAGTTTACGCATGAGCGCACATGTGCAAATTGCCGAAACAGCCCTATCATGAGCTGAACGCTCCGTATCGGCACCGTTGCGCAATACACCGGCCTGTGTGAACGGCCAGCCCCGGGGAGTTTTTCCCCCGCAGCAGTTTCCTCCGCATTCATCTCGCTCCAGATTGTCAGTCTGTCCTCAGCCATGGACATAATTATGCCATGCCTATATCTGCCTGTAACTTATTGTCTGAAAGAGAATAAGAATTAGGTTGACTTTTTGTTCTGAGGCCACATACAAAGACAGACTTGTGAGAGAAGAACCAGAGAAGAATTTTAAACATTTTTTTTTTTAGCAAATGGCAATAGCTTCTTAGGGTTGATTGACATATTTGAATGTACAGAATTTTTACAAAGTTCAAACGATGGACATGTGACCATCACAAGATCAGACAAGTGCCTAGAGCTCTGTGCTGGGAACTTAATTCCAAAGCTTGTGGGGCCCCGGTTCAGACAGATACCATAGTACAGGGGGAGGGGAGGGGTTTAAGCCCCTCGATTTTTTCAGCCCAAAAATGACACCAAGGAGCTACTATTTGTACCACTAGGGAAACTCACCAGCACTGATAGTTGCATGTAAGTTTCCTCACTGGAGCAAATAATAGCTCCTAGATCCATTTCAGATCAGAAAAGGATGCAGGGAGAAAGCTTAAGCCCATCTTCCTTCCCAGCATTGTCCTGTTCTTAATTCCCCAGACATCTCTTTGCCAGACCCTATTGCTGTTGCATGGATTTTGTAACATGAGAACCAGCCCTTGAATCGGTCCATTTAACCCTCTATTGTTTTACCTTGGTTAGTGACAGCTCTCTTAGGCCTCAGTCAAAGCCTTCCACAAACCTCTTACTGAGCTTCTTTTAACTGGAGATGTCAGCAATTGAGCCTGCAAATCACGTGTTCTGCTACTAATCTATTAGCCCCACTTTTAGCAGTAGGAGATTGTAAACCCACGGGCAAGGAAGGGAGCAAAGGTGAGCAACACAAACCAGTTTGGGGCGAAAATTGGCCATAGTATTGACTACAACCACAGGAGTATTGGAATAGCATAAAGACATATCCTGTATTCGGTGACCCACCTGCCACCCAATATACCCTATCCCCCCCCACCTGCGAGGAGGAAAACCACGGAATGCCAAGCCCCTGGTTCCATGTGGATGTTAGCTGCTGTGTGATTCCCTTACCACCTGGTGGAGAGAGCCAGCTAACAGCCCCCGAGTCTACAGTCACTCACTGCCAAGCATCCACAACTCCTCCAGGAAGTGGTTCAGGTGGTGGTTTGCCCTGGGGGCCAGCGCCCAGAACCTCTCCTCCTGAACCCAAGACAAGGTGTCTGCAATGTCATTACTGATGCCTGCAATGGTCCAGGCTGAAAAGGAGATGTTAGCCTTGAGACAGGTCAACACACACCTGCAGAACAGCTGCATGACTCACTCAGAGCATGCCACAGCTGTTGACTGTTGATGTTGTAACTGATTTTAAATGTTTTATATATCTTGGCATATTCGCCAAGCTCTGTTAGCCGCTCTGAGCCTGCGTGCGGGGAGAGCGGCCTACAAATATGAAAAATAAATAAATAAAAATAAATAAATATTAAATCTGACCACCGTCTGGTTGTCGCACCAAAATAGGACACAATTGTTCTGGAAGAGGTCCCACCAAATGATGATGTCACCAAAATAGGAAAAAAACTCTAGGAAGGTAAGGTCCCTGAGAGTGCTGGTTCCGTCTCAGTGTGTGAGCCAATGTTGGGCACACCAGTGACCCCCAAGGTATATACCAAACCCCAAGCTGCCAACTGCATCTGTGTAAACCTGCAAATTGTCACCCGGGGTTAAGGGAGACTGCCATATAGAAACACCATTGAAATTTGTTAGGAAGCTGAGCCAGATCCACAAGTCTTCCCTCATGCTATCGGTAATCCTGATGTAGGAAGGGGATAGGACTGCAGAGGTGGCCCATGTTGGAAATGTAGGGATATCTAACATATGCCAGCAGAGCATGGTTAACAGCCCAGGCAAGCTGCATGCAAAAAGCCCGCCTCAGAAACATGATCCTGTAGGCCAGGGGTGGGCAATTGTTTTGGCTCGGGGGCCACTTTGTGGGAGCGGAGATTAGTGGAGGGCCGCACCTTTTAAAATGATTGCATTCATTAGTTAACCCTCACTTTGGCGCGGCCCGGGGAAGGCGAGGGTGGGGGCAGGCAGGGTTTCCCCGTAGCGCTGCGGCCCTGGGAAGAGGAGGATGGGGAAGGGAAGGTAATGTACCATCCTTCTTCTGCCTCCCTGTCGCCCAACAGGGCTGCTGGGAGCAGGGGGTGGGGCTTGGTAATGTGCCCGCCCCCTGGACACTTCACTCCCGGAGCACCACTTCTCTGCGCTCTGGGCCCAACGGAGGCCTGACTGAAACCACATGGCCAACTGTCTTGGCGGGCCGCAAAAAACTCTGTGGCGGGCCGCATGTGACCCCCGGGCCGCAATTTGCCCACCCCTGCTGTAGGCAAAATTAAGGTACCCAAGGAGAGATTGCATCTCTCTAAGTGTGCATTTCTTGCTGCCGATAGCCTGCGTTAATAAAGCCCTCAGGGCCGACAGCTTGTCATTGGGAAGGTGGGAGCTGCCCTGCACTGAATCCCAAATAATACCTAAATACATTAGCTGGGTGGCAGGGCCCTCAGTCTTGTCCTGGGCCAGGAGCTCACCTAGCTCAGCCACTAGAGCCTAGAATGAGTCCAGGTGCATTGCAGAAGTTGGGGTCCCTGCTGGGCCTGCAAAGAAGAAGTCATCAAGGTAACAAGTAATGCGAGGGCAGCTAGAATGGTTCTTCACCAGCCATACATCACTTGGACTAGCCTTCCACAGCTTAAAGGAATTGTTCTTACCATTTACTGCTTCCATCACTTTTTTGTTAACCATGCAGGCCTTTTTAAATACACATTCCTAACCTGCAGTATACATTGTATCTGAGCTTCCAGTATTGTAGTTCTAAATAGTCTACAAGCTTCTCAATGGGATCTGAACCTCTTTGCCTTTCATTTCTGTTTCTTCCTCACAAGCTCCCTCATTTGAGAGAAGTTATCCCTTCTGAAGTTAAATGTGGTTATGCTGGTCTTTTGGGGCAACTCCCTGTTTACTTAAGTGCTAAACTTAATAGCATTATAGTCACTGTTCCCAACTGGTGCTATCATGTTTACGTCTCTCACCAGAATCGCCTCCCTGCTGTGACCATCTGCACCATAGCACAGTCATTGAGAGTATCTCGAAACCCCATCTCTTCTCCTGACCTGAACACATATTGACACAATCAACGTGTGGGTAGTTGAAACCACTTATTATGACACAGTTATTTCATCTAGCTGCTTTCCTTAATCCTTTTGCTGTTTTTAAATCATCCTCCAACCTTTGATCTGGTGAATAATAACAAACTCCCAGAGTTAAGCTTCCCTTTGGGCCCACTATTCCACCCATAGCGTTTCTGTGAGCAAACCTATTTCTATTAGATGCTCAATTTTACTGTCTGACATATAGAGCTATTCCACCTCCAACACTTCCCTCCAGGAATCACTGTATCCTCATCCCACTAAGTTTCTAAAATGCCCACAATGTCTATGTTCTCCTTTGACAATAAGCATTCCACCTCCCTCATTTTACCTTGGATACTTGTTGTATTTGCATATAAATATCTATAATTCCCCAGACATGTTAGGCCTATAACCTTCCTCCTGTGACCTCTAGACCTTGTCAGGCAGGCAGTATTGTTTGTCATTCTCTCAGTGGCCAGTCCTAATTAGGGTTGCTAGACCCCACCGTTGTGGGCAGAAGTCTCCTGGTTTCCAGCATGCCTCTCTGCTGCCAGCTGGCTGGCCACTGTGGGGGATTACCCCCCAAACAGGCAAGAAGTTTGAAATAAGCATTACATGCCTATGTCACCCAGAAATGACGTAGCCATGTTGGTGAAGGGGGGGGGGAATGCTCTGGTTTTTGGGCAAAACTCTATGGTTAGAAGCTGATTCCACCATAGAGGTTTTGCCCACAAACCAGAGCGTAGCGCCCAATGTCCCCAACATGCCTAGATCACTTCTGGGTGACATAGGCACATCATGTTTATTTCCAGTTTCTTCCCTACCTGCTTCCAGTAAGTGCACCCCCATCTCCGGCCAGCTCATCTGCCAGACCTGACAACCCTATAGCTAATCCATTTCCTTCAAGAACAGTAACAGTTACTCCTTCTTCTCTTAGAGATGAGCCACCCCAAACCAGAGACATTTCATTTCCTGTCGGCTTTCCCCCAGGATTTAGTTTAGAAACTGCTCTACCACCTTTTTGATTTTAAACACCAGCAGTCTGGTTCCTTCTTGGGACAAATGGAGTCCATCTCTTTGTACAGGTCCTGCTTGTTCCAAAAAGCATCCCCATGCCTAACAAACTTAAACCCTTCCTTCTTACACCATTGGCTCATCCACACATTGAGATGGTGGTGGAGATGGAGGGGCAGCCCGACAAGAGATAGCCAAGGGGCCGTGTTGATAACCCACTAAGAAGGCAAGGCCTGATCTTTGATGCAGTAGCACTGAACAAACTTGTGAGAAGGGAAGGAGAACCGATCAGCCGTTAAAGGAAGGGGGGCAGCCGGTCTACCCTGGAAGGGAGACAGGAGGGTATGCTAATCAGCTGGCCTACCCAATAACCTCAAAGAAATGCCTGCTTCTCAATGTGTGCTTTTCTGGGTGCAAGCTGCCATGCCTTCTTATCCCATCTGCTGCTGCTGAAGTCATGACTGCAATTAAAACTGCCACCTTTGATAAAGGTACTTTTTATTTTAGGCCTTCCTGATGACCAACACCTCCTGGCCTTGCTGCAACCAATGGCACTGCTTCCAAACCACTGGCTGCTTGAGCACATGGCCACTCACTGCCAGAGTCTGGGGGGGGGGGGAGTTCCAGGAACAAGCTGTGTTAGAAACAAAGTCAGGAGTTTGCTTGAATACATGGTCAGCCCTAGTCAGCCCTGGAGCTGCTACCATCCTCGAGCAGAGCTGGACCAGAGTGAAAACGTGATGTCAACATTCACTACTGTAACTTTAAAATTGTAGATGTCTGCCACATTTATTTATTCATTTGGGATATTTTTGTGCTGCCTCTTCAGAGTCCTGCTTGAGGCAGCTAACATAACTGTGACTGATTTCCCACAAGCAGCTGTGCCGCCCTCGCTCTTCCATTTCCCCCGGTTGCATTCGTCAATCTCACACTCTTTGCTGTGCAGCTGCAATTTGACTTGCATCTTCCTCTGATTTCTCCCATGTCTTCTCGATCTCCAAAAACAAGGATCGAGAAGACGCGGAGGAAATCGGGGGGAGATGCGGGTAAAAATGCAGCTGTGCAGCAAAGAGTGTGAAACTGACCAATGCAACAGGGGCAAGTGGAAGAGCAAGGGTGGCACAGTTACTTGTGCAAAATCGGTCTTTAAAAAACACAAGGAAGAGAATCAACACTGGTATATGGACATAGACAAGCTAGAATCCAGAGGGCTGAGGGTGTAAGAAAAATACTCTACAAACAGTTAAGTACTCAGATGTGCAAACCATCCCACAGTCAATGGAGACAATTAGCTGCATGAAGAAGGCTTCTACTTTTATGGAATACAACTTGATTTTCCTCAAGTGAGCTACTTGTATGAGGAAGATGTTTGCTCAAGGATAAAGAAACAGGATATTTGGAACTAAACCAGGTGTATTAAAAGGGGGCACATGCCTGCATTGTTTTAACTGGTAGGAAGGTCATAAAAATAATTTTGATTGGCTATATTCTGAGCACAGTGGTGCCTCTTTATGAAAACATTTCAAATATATCTGATGTGCTATCCGTGCATAGGAACGGCTTTCTGTAGGCACTGAGAAATCCTAAGGGCAAACCATCCTCCTGTTTGTTTATTTTTGTGGGATGATCAGCACCACCTCTAAGCCTTTCCTCTGAATGGTTAGAAGATTGCTTCTGAGTGTGGAAGGTGTAGTTCAACCTCTTCCTAACTTTTTGCTCCTGATCAGCCTGTTGCTGGCCTAAAGGTGAGCTTTGTGCTCTGGCCAGCATTCCCTGAATTCAGATTCAAACTGTTTCTCACAGACGTGCTTCACTGGGAGGCCTTCTGCCCCCACCAGCCTTGCCCACCACCACTCAGCTGGGGGGCAGGCAGAAATTTCTAAGGAAAACGGAGGGGCAATTGACATCACGTTGATGCCAAGATATCTCTTCTGGGGCGGAGCCTCACCCTGATGTAAGTCTCCCACTAGTTACCAGCAACCCTAGGTACTCATGCCCATCCAAGCTGCTTGCCTTGGATTCTGCCTTTTCTTTGCCTGCTGCTTCTTAGTCACCCCTTGCATCTGAATCCTTATGCAGGAAGGAGGGTTTCCAGGTCTGACTCAGGAAATATCTGGGGACTTTGGGGGTGGAGCCAGGAATCTTTGGGGTTGGAGCCAGGAGGAAGGCTGTGACATCACTTTTGTGATGTCACTAGGGTTGCCAGATGAGGATGACAAGCTGGAAGGGAGTTCTGGCCATCACATTTAAGCATTCCTTTTAAAAGCATTCTTTTAAAATGCTTTCCCTCTATTGGAACTAATGGGGGCACCTTCTTTTGGGACTCAAAGAATTGGACCCACTGGTCCAATCTTTTTGAAATATGGAGGTTTTTTCCAGGAGAGGCACCACCAGATATGCCTCAACCTCAAAAGTAGCCCCCTCAGAGCCCCAGATACCCACAGATTGATTCTCCATTATACCCTATGAGGACTGGTCTCCATAGAGTGTAATGGAGAGCCCAGTGACCATCCCCCCCGCCACTTTCTGACAGCCCCAAAGTGGGAGGAGGGGCTCCAAACCAGTGGATTCCCTGCCCCCAACTGGGGATTGGCAACCCTAGGAGGAGAGGTCTTGGATGTTTTACTAGGATTCCTCTGCTAAGTGAGCTGCTGAGGTGGGTGAGTGCTATGGCCACGTTTCCTTCCCTGTGTGTACATCTGGCAAAAAGGAACATGATAGCAGAAGCCGGCTCACACCTGAATCTGCAGAGCTCTCCAGGGCTACCAATATTCCCACCACAACCCCCCTTACAGGGTACTATGCTGTGTTGTCTTTGTTCCCTCCCTTGTTCTGTCGTTCATGTGGGTGCCAGTGGGTGTGACTGTGTCCGTGCGCACTGGTTGCCTGCTTCCCTGTCTGCCTGCTGTGGGGGTGCTGTCAGCTTTCATTCAGCATTGAAATTGATATGGCAGGATTGCTGTGGACTCCAGTGCAATTGCTGCGCTCTGTGCATCTTGGAGTGGGATGTTTTCCTCTCCCCCCTCTGCTGAGCAACTGTAGGATACCCCTAGTAGTACTTACTCTGCATCAGTCAGAAATGCACTGGTACCAAGATCTTAGGATGGAGCTGTAAAACTTTTAATTTCTATAGGGAAGTGCATTGGGGGGGGGGGGAGAAACATTAATAACTCCAGCCACAAAAGGAAGTAACTTTCTATTATTTTAATTTTCTATGTTTTTTTTAAAAGGAGTGCTGCTGATATGATTTTCCCTAGAATGGTTGAGTAATTCTTATTAATTCTAGTTGAACATTAAAAAACACACACACTTTGAAATAAAATCAGGTTTCTTCTTTTTTTAACATTCCAGTTGCAGCTATGTCAGCTGGAAAGCCCATAAAGCTCTAGCATCTCCTCCTCATTGCTCTCCAGCTGTGCTGAATCCATATGAACACAATGAAGTTAGGCCACTAGAGGTGAAACTCTTTAGTACCCAGTGTGACCCAGATCCACTCCCTCACTCCCACTGTTCCTTGCACACTATGATATTTTTACTTCTTTTCAAGCCCTTCCCTCTTCCTACACCATGTTATCATTAGCAGTCCGTCTGTCTAATGCTATTCAACCATGCAAGTATATTTGCTTTCTAATACATTTCAGTTCAAAACCCCTTCCTTTATTTGCTCACTCACCTATCTTAAAAACATAAGAACGTAAGAGAAGCCAATGTTGGATCAGACCAGTGGCCCATCCAGTCCAACACTCTGTCACATAGTGGCCAAAAATACCAGGTGCCCCCAGGAGGTCCAGCAGTGGGGCCAGGACACTAAAAGCCCTCCCACTGTTGCCCCCCTAAGCACCAAGAATACAGAGCATCACTTGCCCCAGACTGAGAGTTCCTATGTATACTTTGTGGCTAATAGCCACTGATGGACCCCTACTTCATATCTATATATCTAATAGTGAAGGGGCCCCCCCCGTGCGGATATCTAAATCCGAGCTAGGGGGCCCTTGCTGGGGGGGGGAGAGGTTTTCCTACACACAGGGGGCACTCCCACCATGTGCAGAAAAATCCGAAAAGTTAAAAAAACCCTTCAGGGACCTTAGAATCCCCCAAAATACCTTTTGAAATGGCCTCAGCTCCAGGCGTCAACTGTGAGGAGATTAGAATGTTCGGGGGAGGGGGGGAGGTTCCAACTGTTTCTGTCATTCAAAGGCAGGGATTTTACTGGCAGCAGTGATAGGGTTGCCAAGTATCCCCCCAGCCACCAGCAGCAGATCCAGATCCAGGCTGGGAAACTCCTGGAGATTTGGGGGTGGAGCCTGGGGAGGACAGGGACCTCAGTGAGGTACAATGCTATAAACTCCCCCCTCCAAAGCATCCATTTTCTCCATGGAAAGTTATCTCTGTAGTCTGGAGATGAGCAGTAACTCCAGGGGATCCCCAGGTCCCATCTGGAGGCTGGCATCCCTAGGCAGCACCCTCTGTGTGACTTGATACCACCTGATTTGCATGACTTAATTAGGCCCAGCTGTTTTGCTACAGTTCATCAGCAGCCACCGTATGAAAGCCATTGTGGTGCAACAGTTCGAGCTTCAGACAGATCTGCGAGACCCAGGTTCAGATCCCCATCTTGCAGTGGAAGCTGACTGGGAGATTTTGGACCAGTCACATACTTTCAGCCTAACCAACCTCACAGGGTTGTTGTGCAGATAACAAAGAGGAAATAATAATGTAAGCTGCTTTAGTCCCCATTGTGGAGAAAGACTATAATTTTCCTAGGTAGAGGCTGCAGGGGAGGGGGGTGGAGATAGAAAGCTGAAGACAGATAAAGGTAGGTTGGCTGTTGGGTGGGAAGGAAATAGGGTTGCCAACTCCAGGTTGGGAAATTCCCAGACATTTGAGAGGTGGAGCCTGGGGAGGGTGGGATTTGAGGTGGGAGGCAGAAAGAGAGAGAAAGAGTGATGAGGTGGGGAGGCAGAAAAACAAAGGGAATGATGACAGGTCAGAAAGAGAGAGGAAGTAACATACATGGAGGAGAGCGAGAGAGTAAGAAAGGGGGGCAGAAGGGAGAAAGAGTGTGAGAGAGGGAGGGGGAGAAGGGAGGAAGCAAAGGGGTGAGGAATGGGATAACTATCCTGCAAGTTTCTTGCAGGTCTCCACTTGTTGATATACTAATTCCCAAGTGCCCCCTGTGAGTGCGGATATCTAAATCTGCACATCGGGGGCACTTGGGAAGCAGAGAGATTTTCCTGCACACTTGGGGGACTCCTCAGGTGTGCAGAAAAATCCAAAAACTTTAAAAAACTGTACGGGATATATTTAAATCCCCCCCAAAGGGAAAGAGTGTACCCTGTGAATGTGCAGAGAATGCTCGGGGAACTCTGCAGCAGGCCCAGTGGTTGGAAGGCATCCAGGCCTTGCCAACAAAGCCCTGGGGGGGGGGGAGATTGGCAATGGGCCCAGTAGCTAGGAGGCATCCAGGCCTCGCCGACGGAGCCCTGGGTGGGGGGGAGATCAGCAGTGGGCCCGGTGGTTGGGAGGCATCCAGGCCTCGCTGATGGAGCCTGGGGGAGCAGGAGATCAGCGGCAGGCCCGGCAGCTGGGAGGCATCCAGGCCTCACCACCAGAGTCTGGGATGGGGGGGAAGATTGGTGGCAGGCCCGGCAGCTGGGAAGTGTCTGGGCCTTTCCGCTGCTGCCCAAGGGGAAGGAAGCTTACCTGTGGCCAGGGGCATAGACTTTTGGAAATCCGGGGGGGGGGGGGGGCTCCTTAGCGTGCGTGCAAAGCCCACGCGCTTGCTGGGGTGATGTTCTCCCCCCCAGGAAACCACTGCACCTCCCCAGGCCTTTCTAAGGCCTGCCAGCCACTGCTGCCGGTGCCCCTCTCTCTCCCCCGGCCACCCCTTCCCTCTCCCTCTCCAGCCGCGGCAGCGGCTGGGCCTCGGAAGGACCCAGGGAGGCGCAGCGGCAGGCGCTCCATTTTGCCGGGGGTGGCTGAGCTTCCCGGGAAATTTTGGGGGTGGCTCAAGCCCCTACATATTCTACACCTTTGCCTGTGGTCACTTCCTCCTCAGCCATGAGGTTCTCTCCCCCGCACGAGTATCGCAGGTCCCTCTGCTTGTTTATATACTAATTCCAAGAGGTTTTTTTTTCTGTGTGGATACTTATATCTGCCAAAAGAGAGCTCACTCTCCCCCAACAGCTTTTCCTACATGGTCAAGGGCCTTCCTCTGTTTCCAGAAAAATCCAAAGAGTTAAAAAAAACTTAAAGGACCATTGAAATCCCAATACCTTTTGAAATGGCATCAACTCCAGACATCAACTGTGAGAGATTAGAATGTTTGGGGGAGGGCCAGGCTTCTAACTGTTTCTGTCAGTAAAAGATAGGGTTTTTACTGGCAGCAGCAGCAGCCTCGGTGTGACTTTATATCACCTGATTTGCATGACTTAATTAGGCCCAGCTGCTTTGCTACTGTTCATCAGCAGCCGCCCTATGAAAGCCATTGTGATGTAACAGTTAAAGTTTCAGACTGGGATTTGTGAGACCCAGGTTCAGATCCCCATCTTGCAGTGGAAGCTGACTGGGAGATTTTGGACCAGTCACATACTTTCAGCCTAACCAACCTCACAGGGTTGTTGTGCAGATAACAGGGAGGAAATAATAATGTAAGCTGCTTTAGTCCCCATTGTGGAGAAAGACTTTAATTTTTCTAGGTAGAAGCTACGGGGGAGGGGGTGGAGATGAAAAGCTGAAGACAGATGAAGGTAGGTTGGCTGCTGGGTGGGAAGGAAATAGGGTTGTCAACTCCAGATTGGGAAATTCCTGGACATTTGAGAGGTGGAGCCTGGGGAGGGAGGGATTTGAGGAAGGACTACAGACCAGTATAATGCCATAGACTCCACCCTCCAAACTAGCCATTTCCTTCACTTAAACTACCATTGCCAGCCTCCAGACAAGGGCTGGAGAACACCCAGAATTACAACTGCTGTCCTGGTGACAGAGATCAGTTCCCCTGGATAAAATGTCTGCTCTGGAGGGTTGCTGAGGCTGCTTGCCTCCCAAAGCCTCACTGTCCCACGGCTCCACCCCCAAATCTCCAAGAATTTCCCAACATGGAGCTGGCAGCCCTAAGGTGAATTGATCTCTGCAGCTGGGAGATCCATTGTGATTCCCAGAGCACTGCCACTGCTGCTGTGGGGGGAAAGGAAGCAGGCTAGAGGCTGGGAGAGTGATGGGGGCAGAAAAAGAGAGTGATGGAGTGGGGGAGAAGAAAGAGTGATGGAGTGGGGGGCAGAAAGAGAGAGAAAGAGTGATGAGGTGGGAAGGCAGAAAAACAAAGAGAATGATGACTGGTCAGAAAGACAGAGGAAGTAACATACAGATAGGAGAGAGAGAGTAAGAAAGGGGGCAGAAGGGAGAAAGAGTGTGAGAGAGGTAGGGGGAGAAGAGAGGAAGCAAAGGTGTGAGGAATGGGATAACCATCCCACAAGCTTCTTGTGGGTCTCCACTTGTGTTTGTCTAATTCCCTCTTGAAGACGTCCATGCTTGTAGCTGCCACCACCTCCTGTGGCCGTGAATTCCATGTGTTAATCACTCTTTGGGTGAATTAACACGTGGAATTCACTGCCCTCCTGGGGACAGTCTACACCTGCAGTTACAAACCCGTGTACATGGAACCACCAGATGGAGGACACTTTACAAAGGTGTTAGTCATGTGCAGCAGCTCTGTGAACAATTTTTTTCTTCACAACCTTGGAAATCTGGTCCTCCTGTCCCCTTGGAGAGTAATTCCACACAGCTACATGAGGTGATTTAAAGTGAGCTTTTGCCTTAGCTGTAATTTGTTATTTGTATTCTCCTCTTGGTATAGGGTTGCCAACTGAGGCTGGGGAAATTTGTGGAGATTTGAGGGTTGTGCTTAGAGTTGCCATGCAGTGCCAGGCCGTAACAACTGGCAAGAGGGCTGGGTGAGTGTGTGTGTTTGTGCAAAGTTGCAGGAGAATTTTTTTTCAAATGCAGCATGGACGTTCTTATTGGAATTGACAGAGTAGCCCTAGGTATCAGTGAAAACTGTGGTAGAACTATAGAATTTTCAGCAGTTCTTAAAGCTACCCTTTGTCGCTTCTGGCAAGAACTTCCAGTAACTATGTGAGGCTGATTTTTTTTTAAAAAATCCTGCTACCACTCCAAGCAACGACGGGCAACGGGACCTGCGGGAGGCTTGGGCGCCCTGGTGTTGCTTGTGGAGGTGAGAACTTGAGGAGCAATTTCACAAAGAACCCTTGAGCAATTTGCCCTCTGAAGCTGCCATTTTGTCCAGGTAAAATGAGGTCTGTAGTCCAGAGATCTGTTGTAATTCCAGGAGAATTCCAGGTTCCACCTGGAGGCAGGCAACCCTGCTTTGGTTGTGCAATGTGCAGGGAGTTCAGACTCATGCTGGTGTCTGGATATCACTGATAGAAAGTGAAGCAGAACTAGTACTGACTGTAGACAACATTCAGGGCCCGAGCACATGGGAGGGGTAAATGTGATGTGTCAGGCTTCTTTCATACTGGCCTAGAGGACCACCAAAGAGGAGAGTCTATTGGCATCAAAAAGGTAGTGGTTTCCCACAAGGAGAGAAGAAAAGGCCACCAGTGCATTTAACCACCCTCTCCATCCTTATCTGAGGCTTGGAGAAGGGCTTGGGGCTGCTGACGTTTGGAAGGTCCTCTGGGTTCAGGGGTGCTAGATACTGCCAAGGAAACCAATGTTCTGTAGTGAGTTCAGGCCCTGGACAAGCCCATGGGAATGTAACATAGATAGATCACACACCAGAGAAGCAGTCTTTGTTGTTAAGATCAGTGTAAGTACTGCAAAGTGTAATTAGTGAGACAGAAGCTCTGTGTACATGATGTATTCATTGATAGGGCTAATGTGTATAGGGGAAGGGTGAAACCAAGAATGGTTGCTCTGCCCCCATGCATGACCAAATGTGACCCTGCCCCCAGCAACACACATTTGCCACAACTGGGCAATGCACATAAAACTGTACATGTGTAGGTTCTCTCCCTGTAGATGCCTGATCGTGGGGGTGGAACCTATGTGGGTACTGCTTGCTTTGCATATAGGTGTTCCATCCATGCATGGTAAATATGCACAGGAGAGATGCAGTCAAAATGCTTAGTTGTGAACAGGAGTGGGGTAAGCATGCTCATTCCTCTTCCATGTGCATAAGTCCTGTCCACAAATGCATCTTGTGCATATTTCATCGAGGAATTTCACACAGCCAATATGTTCTGTTTCAGGAACTCTTCAGTAATGGTTTCTGTCAGGCATTTCACACAGAACCATATTAGTACCGGTTCCCTAATGGAACATATTGGCCCTTCCACACAGAAACGTGCCTCTCCCATTGGGGAAGCGTTCCTGAGCTGGTTTACTTTGAAACCTCCTCCCAAGTGTTCTTCAGTTCTTGTACCGGTCCGAAAATTGTACTTGATCCCTTTCCTCCAACATCCTAAAAATAAACAGGGCTGTGAAAAGATAGCTGTGAGCCCTATTGGTTAAATTCTCATTTCACCTCAATATATTTGGACTCCAAGAGCACGGAACATTACAAACATATATTGTAATACCTTGGCATAATGAGGAAAGTTAATCCTTGGACTCAGATTTTCCTGGCTTTGTGTTTGTTACTGGCATATGACACGCCAAATTTGACAGTTCCAGAGACTAAGTAGTTTTTAACTATGATATTTCTCACATTCTGTGTCTCTGCTAATAAATATTGGCACTTTGTATGAGATTATATCTAGTATTCTTTTTTTATCAGAGTGATTTTTCACAAATAGCTATCGGTTGCAAGAGCAGGGCTCTCTTCCATGTAGATACACATTGCTCTCCATCATCATCTAGGTTCAATTCCATTATCTTTTCCATCTTGTTTGAGACATCGCTTCAACTTCTATTTTGGAACAGCTTTACTAATAACATCTTGGGATGGCTTATAGAATATAAACATTCTCAGATACTTTCTGTTGTGTAACATCTGCCTTCATATAACTTCTTGGCATCCTGATCATACTGTTCCAGCATCAGTAGATGGTGCTGTTTGTTTCACTATTAATACAGTTGCTCTAGTGTTTTAAACAATAAATTATACCCAAGCCTGGGTAAAAGCAGCATGTTGCTATGGCAGTATTCCTTGGTAGAAGGATATTAACAAGAAAATCTATGCCTTTTTGTTTAACTGTGGGCTACCGTGTAGAGTAGATTCACATCCAGTGCTGTGCCACTTAAACTACTTATCATAGTTACCTCAGGTTTTGGTGAAAATTTGCTCTGCTGAACGTAATAGATGAGGAGTAATCTTGATGTAAGACAATGTGGAATTTAGATTCAGGTGGGTAGTTGTGTTGGTCTGAAGTTGCAGAACCAAGTGTGAGTCCAGTGGCACCTATAAGACCAACAAAGTTTTATTCTGGGTATAAGCTTTTGTGTGCACACACACTTCTTCAGATACATTGAAACAGAAGTCACCAACCATTACATATAGGTAGAGGGTGAGGAGGTTGTTGCCAGGAAGGGCCAATCAGAGACAAGATGCATAAGCAACTGAGCAGTAAATAGACTGGATAAAGGCAATTGGTAAGAGCTGTAACTAGCAGCAAATTAGCATAGAGCATAATAAAGGAGTTTACAAATAGAAGTGAGAACTGAATGACATTAGCATGTATAGTGAGATAAGAAACCACTATCTCTGTTCAGCTATTGTCCTGAATGTTGTAATAACCTGTAACTCAGCAATCTCCCATTTTAGTCTGTTTCTGAAGTTCTTCTGCAATGAAGCAGCTACTTTGAGGTCCCCCCATTGAATGCCCTGAGAGGCTGAAATGTTCTCCTACAGGTTTCTCAGTTTTGTGATTCTTGATGTCAGATTTGTCTCCATTTGTCCTTTGGTGTAGGGTTCGATCTGTTTGCCCTATGCAGAGAACTGAAGGGCATTGTTGGCTTTTTTATGGCATATACATAGACTCAGTTGGTCAGCTGTGTTGCTCTGAAGCAGTAGAACAAATTTAGAGTTCAATGGCACCTTTAAGACCAACAAAGGTTTATTCAAGGTATGAGCTTTTGTGCGCATGCACACTTTAATGTGCATGCACACAAAAGCACATACCTTGAATAAATCTTTGTTGGTCTTAAAGGTGCCATTGGACTCTAAATCTGTTCTGTGGCATATACAGTGTTAGAAGATGAGCAAGTGAATGAGTCTAAAATGGTGCAGTTGGTTGTTAGGTCCAGTGATTGTGTTGTCTGGGTGTATGTGGCAGCAATGTTGGCATCTGGGTTCATTGCAAGCTCCAGTACAAGTGTGTCCAGGCTCAAATTAGATGTATTATTGTGCATGGGGAGATGTTTAAGATTGGGGGGGGATGTCTGTGGGGAAGTGAAGAGTACTGGACTCAGGAGACCAGGAACGGTGAAATCATGAAGCCTCTATTGAGTGATTCAGCATGCCCAGTAGATGGTCAGATCAAGCATGCTTACAGGACTCCAGGGCCCTCATTATATGCTGGCTGGAGCCACACCTCCGGCCACACCCAAAAGACCTGATAGGGGCTTAACATATGCGCATGTTTGTCATAGGTTCCCTGGAGGAGCCTTTGACCGCATTGGCTCCCCAGGGAGAACCTAGGTCCCACATTGGTGGAGGCTTAGAATCCGGACATCTATTGTTCCTCCAGATTCAAGCTCCCTCTCTGCCTGACCATGTGCTCTGGCCATGCAGCGGGCGCCATTACCTGGGAGCACATGGCAGGCTGATTGCTACACAGAACATACTACATTACAGGAAGAAAAGTCCCCCCCCCCCCCGAACTTGTGAAAGAGAACTGCTATTATCTGGTAGAGATTGTAAGTTGCTGATGATGCATTGAACTTTTTTTGAGTTGAGAGCTGTATGTGACCACTACTGGTGTTCTGTTATTGTCTCTTTTGGGCCTGTCTTGCAACAGGTTTTCTCTGGGTACCATTCTGGCTTTGCTAATCTGTTTCTTGACTTCATCAGGAGGATATTTTAGTTCCAAAAAGGTTTGTTGCAGATCCCTCAGGTGAGAATCTCTCTGTAGGATTGGAACAGATGTGGCTGTAGCGTAGAGCCTGTCTGTATACAAGGGATTGTTTGGTATGTTTAGGATGGTAGCTGGAGGCATGTAGATATTTTGTCAGTCAGTAGGTTGCCGGTATAAGGTGTTGCCTATGTGTCCATCGTGTATTTGTACAGTAGTGTCCAGAAAATGTATTTCTTGCCTAGATTGGCTCATTGTCAGGTTGATGGTGAGGTGAAAGACACTGAATGCCTGGTGGAATGTGCCCAGGGCTTCTTTACCATTTGTCTAGACAATAAAAATGTCATCAGTGTATCACAGGTATAAGAGAGATGTGAGTGGGTAGGAGTTTAGGAAGTGCTGCTCCAAGTCAGCCATGAAGAATGTAGAATTTGTACAAACAACAGCATGGAGGAAACACTGCAGATTTTATTATGAAAACCATAGATGTTTCAGAAACGTTATGAATTTTACAGAACATTTTAACTTATATTCTTGCTGTGGATTATGCCTTACACAAAAATGCTAATCATTTGCCATCCATCTCAGGAATGAGAACTTCTCTGGACCCTGAACTGAAATTGTTTTAGGCTTGTGAATAGCCGACTAAGGAAAAGAGGTTGTGAGATGTCAGCTGGGACTGTAGTGAACATAAAATATTCCTTGGTGGCAAGCATGTGGTGTTTCCCTTGATGTTCTTTTCCTCCACTGCTTTATGATGCTCAGGGGTTCAGGCCATTAATAAATCGTTGCTACTAAAAGCAAGGCTAGAGGCAAATAATAAATCACCCATTCATAGCCTAGCACACATTTTTTTTGAGTTCTGGTTGTATGTGGCATGCTGGCAAGCAGAATATGAGGTGCAGCTGTGAATTCTGAGTAATGAGACAGAGAACCATGCCGGAGTAATAAGGGGAGACCTATATTATATAAGCATTCTGCAAAAGGAATGCATGGCATCTTTAAAATGTTATGAATTGACACCACACTGAGTAAAATGAAATATACGATTGTTCATCTCAGACAAGGTTAATGTGACTGGTTATTTTCTGAACACAGGAATGCATGATTCCCTTTGGCTCCATCCCATACTACCCTCCGTAACATCTGTCCTTATTATATAATTCCATTTTCGTCTGGCAACATTCTATGCCCTCCAAAATGAGCTGGCTGCCTGATGTGTCACTCAAGCTGTACCTATCCACTGGCTGTGTTGCCTGAGTCTTGCCACCAATATTCTAAACAGTTTGCTGTTCCACTCCCAATAGCCAGTCAGAACACAGAGGCCATTTGCATATGCGGCCTGATTGGCTTTTGCCTCTATCATTCTAACCAGTTTGCTGTTGCTGTTGGGTCACTGAATGTGGTCCTGAGGTAAAATACATCTCCCAGTCTTTGCTTAAATGGTCACTGGAGTTGCTAAAACACGTATCCGAATCTCCCCTTAAACAATCACTGGAGTTGCCAGTCTTTTTGTGGGGTCTGTAGATCTCCCACAAATCACCGTGTTCCGCAGCCACAGCACATCCCTGCTGAGGTCCCTCTGCACCCCACACCCTGCCCTCCCCAGGCTCTGCCCCTCAAATCTACAGCTCTGGCCCTCCCCTCAGTATTGCCAGCCTCCAGGCAGCACCTGGAGATCTCCAAGATCAATTCTCCTTGAGACAATGGCTGCTTTGGGCAATGGACTCTATGGCATTATACCCTGCTGAGGTCCCTCCCCACCCCTTCCCTCCCCAGGGTCTACCCCTCAAATCTACAGGTATTTCCCAACTCAGAGTTGGCAATGCTGTAACTGGCTATGGAACCGCATTCCAGACCCTTGGAACCCAGAAGACATTGCATAGGAGGAGGTGGTTTTCTGCCTTAGCTGCCACTGCATAACCCCAAATCAACATAAGTCAGGGGTGGAGGGAAGCATACATGTTACCATAAGGCTGTCCTCCCATACTACCCACTTGAAGCAGCAAACTGACTTGAGACAGCCCTGCCTTATAGCTAAGCAGAAGGAAATAAACACGGCTTGCCTCCCTCTATTTCCCCCTTCCCTCTGCCGCCCCACCAGCCACAGCCAGGACACTCACCTGGAGCTTCCTTCTAGAGCCTGTTGTATTTCTTCCCACAACGGGCCTTACTCCTAGTATCAATATAAATACCATGTGGAATAGATAGTGGGATCATGTGGGAAAAATTACAATAACCCCACCTCCTCTTCCTCTGTTCTGAAACTGACATGGTTCTCCCAGCACAATCTAACTAGCCTCATTTTACTCCTGTATCCTTAGTAAATGGTCAAACTATGCATTACTTTGATCACATGTTCGCCACAGGGATTTGCAACAGAACACCAGCTGTGAGTTCCCCATGGGAACTCAATTCAGAAATAGTGCAGCGGGGCAATTTGGATTTGGACAATGGCACAGGGGACAAGGGGTTCCTGCCTCCCCTTTGCATAATTTTCTTCACCCAAAATGCCATTGGGGCAGCATTATTTGCCCTGTTAAGGGCTGGGGGCTCTGGGAGCCCTGAATGCTAGCCTGTGAAGCCCTTTCCCAGTGGGGCTAATAACTCTGGCAGGGCCATTCCAAGTTGAGAATATGTTGCAAGTAAAGTTGCCAACATCCAGGTGGGGGCTGGAGATCTCCCAGAATTACAACTGATCTCCATATGACAGAGGCCAGTTCCCCTGGAGAAAATGATTGCTTTGGAGGGTGGTCCTATTCCATTATACCCTACTGAGGTTTCTTCCTTCCTCAAACCCCTCCTCCTTAGTTTCTGCCCCCCAAATCTCCAGGAAGTTCCCAACCCAGAGCTGGCAACCCTAGGTGTGGGGGAAGGCAGGAACACCTCCTTCCCCCACGCTATGTTCTTATTTTGAATTGGGTCCCTTTGGTGCTTCTGAATTGATGGCAAGCTCCATGGTATATGCTGTATATGTGCCCAAGGGATGACCCACCAGAAGGTGAGTAAAACATCCACTGATGGAGCAATTGAAGTGCATAGCAACAAGACAAGTGGAGGCGGAGTAGGGCAGGGGAGGCCAATGTAATTTGACATCCATAGCCTTAACCAAAGGCCTGGTGGAACAACTCCATTTTACAAGCCCTGCAGAACTGTACTGTCTCGTAGGGCCCTGATCTCACTAGGGAGAATGTTCCACCAGGCCAGAGCCAAAAAGACTCTGTCTGTGGTTGAGGCAAAATGGAAGTCTTTTGGCTTGGGGATTACCAGCAGGTGATGGTCAGCCGAACATAATACTCTCTGGGGAACATATTGGGAGAGGCGGTCCTGCAGATATGTTGACCCCAGACCATAGGGCTTTAAAGGTTAGTACCATCACCTTGAATTTGATCTCGTACTCAACTGGAAGCCAATGCAGCTGGCAAAGCACTGGTTGTATATGTGCCCACAAAGGCATCCCAGCAAGGAGGTGTGCTGCTGCATTTTGCACCAGCTGAAGTTTCTGGGTCAAATTCAAGGGCAGTCCTGCAGGAAAAAGTTACAGTAATCCAGCCTGGAGGTGACCATTGCATGGATCACTGTGGCTAGATCATGGGAGGAGGAGAGATGGGCCAGTTGCCGGACCAGCCGAAAATGATAAAGAGCTGATCTGGCAACAGTAGTGACCTGGGCCTCCATTGACAATGAGGTATCCAGGATCACTCCTAAGCTCCTCACCCTTGGCACTGGCATCAAAGGTGCCCCACCAAGTTTTGGGAGTTGGATCCTTGATCCCACCACCCCCCCCCCCATGGCTCAAGCACATGACCTCTGTCTTCAATGGGTTTGGCTTCAATCCACTTTTCTGTAACCAACCAGCCACAGCCTCCAATGCCCTGGCTAAAATATCTGGGGTGGAGTCTGTCCGTCTGTTCATCAACAGATATATTTGGGGGTCATCAGCATACTGGTAACAACCCAGCCGGATCAGCTCGGCAAGAGGGCACATATAGAGGTTAAATAACTTTGGGGAGAGGATCACCCCCTGAAGGACACCGCATACCAGGGGGTATTGCAGAGAAACCCTCTCTCCAAGTGCCACCCTCTGTCTCTGACCATGGATAAAGGTGACTAGCCACTTCAAGGTGGTCCCCCATATCCCCGTGTCAGCGAGCTAGTGGGTTATGAGACTGTGTCAAACACTACTGTTAGATCAAACAACAACAGCAGCCCTGACCGCCACGATCCAGGTGTTTCCGGAGGTCATCTGTGAGGGTGACCAGTGCCATCTCTGTCCCATAGCCAGGGTGGAAGCTGGACCAGAATGGATCCAGTATAGAGGGGTCATCCAGGAAGGTCTGGCGTTGTTCTGCTACTGCTCTCTCAACTACCTTGCCCAGGAACAGAAGGTTTGACACTGGGCGGTAGTTGGCTAGGTCTATAGGGTCCAAAGATGGCTTTTTCAAGAGCAGTTTTACCACTGCCTCCTTTAAGGACCAGGTCTCTAAGCTCAGGGACTGATTGATAATATCTTCCAGGGGTACCAGTATCCTTACCAACCATGATGGGCACAGATCAAGGAGGCAAGTGGTGGGCTTCACAGCTGCCAGGAACCTGTTGACTTCATCCTGTGAGAGTCGACTGAACTGGTCCAATATTGGGATCCAGAACCTAAAAAGGTAAGTCAAACAGAACAGAGGGCCAACAATAAAAACGTAATGTGTATAGTATAAAAAGATACATGTATTTATTAACAAAGAATTAAAGAATATATAAGGGCCCAATCACACCTCATGTAAAAATACCAGAATCTAGCACACAAGGGCAAATGGACTTGACCTGATATGTTTCGGCCTGTATAGGCCTTCTTCAGAGGTCAAACACAATGAGGAGCTTATTGGCTTATATCATAATACAGTACAATCATACAATTATGCAACATAGATACAAGATGGACCAGAAAAGAATTGTTTCAAAGTGAAACCACTAGACATAGAATAAAAGTATAAATGAGGCCTCCAAAGATGCAATCACATGCCCTTCCTGTCTCCTGATTGGCTCTTTGGAGACTTCCTGCTCTAACTGACCCCTCCCCTTTTTCGTAGGGCTGCCCGGTCCTCTCACCACACCAGCGGGTGGATTTGGGGGGCTTTCCAGGATGTTCCTTGATGCAATGACATCACCCAGAAGTGATCTCATTGCATTGGCAACATCACATGGGATGCTCTGGTTTGAGGGCAAAACTCTATGATATTAGGCAAAATTTACCATAGAGTGTTGCCTTCAAACCAGTGGCCCAAGCAACAGCCCTGACATGATGATGTCACTTCTGGGTGACGTTATTGTGCCAGGGACATCATGCCAGAATGTGGCTGTTTGGGGGAGGGGTTTCCCCAGCTGGCCAGCTGGTTGGCAAGGGGCCAAAGCCCCCCAAATTGGAAGAACCCCTGTGGGGATCTGGGGACTAGTAACCCTACCCCTTTGTTCCTCTAACAACAGTTAGTCAGTTAGTTAAGTCTCTCTCCCTCTCCTCTGTTCTATCAGAGTTTATTTCTTCTTTAATATACCGTGTTATTTGCTTTAAACAGATGGTGCGCCATTACTCTGCATGTTTAAACTCTGCCAACATGTGTATGTGTAGCATCCATGCCTCTCCCATGGTGTGAGGCCATAGACTGAATATTGATATACCATGAATGTCAGCTTGCAGGCATATCTTGTTGACAGAGCAGCACATTCTTTGCTTTAAAAACTGTTGATTTTCCCGGGGTTGGAAAATGCGGGAGCAACCCGCATTTAAGCCCACTTCGGCGCGGGACTTTCTGCGGCCGTTGTGGATGGCCCCTTTAAATGCGGGAGGAAATAGCCCTTCCTCCCACATTTAAGGGCTGTGTGACCGCGGCCTCAGAGTATATGGACCATGGGCCTGGCTCAGTAGAAGGCAGCTTCATACACTGGGAAAATAGTGTCATACTCCTTTAAAAAAATCACCTCCAACATCTGTTTTTTTAAAGCTTTGCAGTACATGGATGTACTTGCTGAATTCCAGTGATAAGCTGCTGAACATAAACAACTTGCTGCAAGGAAGAACCAGCCATGGTGAACAATACAAAGTGGTCTTTGCTTGGTGGCTGTTCAGGAGATCATCCTTTAAGTTCTCCGTTTTGAGAAAAGAGCACACTCAGATGAAGGCACAGATGGCCATTTTTTCCACACAGTTTATTTGTCCTGAGTTCAATGGTTTTGGGAAGGAGGTCCCCCCCCACTCCCCGGCTGCGGCCACACGGGCCTTAAATGCGGGAGGAAGGGCAATTTCCTCCCGCATTTAAAGGGGCCGACCAGACGGCCGGCCCCCTAGTCCCGTGCCGAAGCGGGATCCAATGCGGGTTCCTCCCGCATTTTCAGACCCCGGGAAAATCAAGTATTTTCCCGGGTGTTGCGGGAGGAACCCGCATTGGAGGTATCTGGACAGCCCTCTCTCGCATGCATTGCGAGAGCAGGGCTGTCCAGATAGCCCCGCCGGCCATTTTTTTTCACTCTTTTACACTTGGGCGCATGGCTATCCATGCGCCCAAGTGTAAGAGAGTGAAAAATAAACAAACCCCGACTTACCCTGGCGGATGGCGGGTCGGAGGCCGCCACCGCTACTTGCAGTTCAGCTGGGGCCGCCTCCGTCGCCTCCATCGGCTCAGCTGAAGTGTCTTCAGTGGCGGCAGCCACCGCCACCCTTTCCGCGGCCGCCGCGGCTTCCTTAGCTGCCCCCACTTCCGCCGCCACCTCCGCTGCCTCCGCGGCGGCCGTGGCGGCTATTCCCGCCGTGGTCGCCTCTTCAGCGGCTGCGGCCGCCGATCCCGAGGCAGCAGGGGTTGGGATGTTTAGACATCCCAACCCGCTGTTGAAAAAAGCGGCCCCTTTAAATCTGGGAGCCCTCCCGGATTTAAAGGGGCCGTGTGACCGCGGCCCCCCACAGGATCATGGTGCATTTGTGCATTTTAGTGGGGAAAGGGGTCCCCAGTTTTTCTTTGATCTTTCTCAAGCCTGTTTTCTCTAAAATGTTGGGAAAGAGCATAATTAAACCTGGGTGGCTGCTGTGTGGGTGGGATAAATCATTTTTTTTCCTGGCCCACATGGCAGCCATTTCCCCTGAACCTGTCTTCATGGCAGCCATTTCCTCCCCCTTCCATCAGGGGGTGGTGGCTTTTTTTCTTTTAATTGGCACCGGAATCTTGTTATATAGATATATCATTGCAACAATAGGGGTAGCAGGTTAACTGAATTCTCAGCTTTCATGTTTAAAATCTATGTCTCTAGTTCCTCCCTTGAAGAGATCTAAAGGAAAAGGCTTACCTTTGTAAGAGAACGTTAGAGATTTTATTTAAAAAATGAAAGCTGGGAATTCAGAGAAACTGCTACAGCTATAGTTATAGTGGTATATTGATATACTGTATAAAGATATAAAGATGTTCTGATATTTTGATGTAAAGATATGATTTTTTAATTTTTTTTTGCAAAAGCCCTGGTAGCCCAGGAGAGACAGGTGGCTGCTGCTGGAAACCCTGTTGCTCTTTATCTGCTGCAGTACCAGCAATGGGAAAACCACAAAATCCCATCCCCTTTTGGAAGCCACAACGTTTTTTTATAGTATAATGTCACAGCAGCAAGGATGACACTATCCTCTTCCAGACAGGTAGCTGTATTAAGCTGTTGCCCCCCAAGCAATGAAGAATCTTACGGCAACGACTTAGAAATGAGAAATGAGTGAATGAGAATGTATTGAGGCAAAAGCTTTCATGAACCAAGCCCCTCTTGAACCTGATACAGTGAACTCTGGCTCATGAAAGCTCATGTCACAACAAATGTGTAAGTCTTTATGGTGCCATAAGATGATTAGTTCATATTGCTATCTCTTCTTCATCTGTGCTGAAAAAAATGGCCTACTTTCCAATTGTATAATCTGATATATATAAAAGCCCTAACTTACTGGCACTTTCCAGCTCTCCCACTGGCTGTTCTGTGAGCTCCACCAGCCATTGGCCCATCAACCACCACTCGAGTACTCGTGTGCCATTAGCTGCGTGTTGGGTCCGCTCCTCACTCCCACCCACTGCCAGCTTGGTCAGTCTTGGCCCTGTCAGAATAAACTGCCAAAACAGCTGTCTCTCCTGATGAAGATGCTTCTCCTGCTTGGCTCCTCCATGGCTGGCTGGCTCCTGAGGTGAGCCACTGGCCATCAAACCATTCTCTTCTCCTCCTGCTGTGGGGGTAACTTTCCCATCAGTGGCTTTGCTAGGCAACCAAGCTTGGTTCTGTCAGTAAAAAGGCAAAGGCAGGAGGCACTTTCCAGGCTTACTTTGGTCTTTCTGGGGAACTCATTGAGACTAGTCCTGACTAGGGTTGCTAGTTCCAGGGTGGGAAATTCCTGGAAATTTTGTGGTAGTGTCTATGGAAGCCCGAGTTTGAGGAGAGGAGAGGCCACAGCTGAATAGAATGCCATAGAGTCAACCCTGCAAAGCAGTTATTTTCTCCTGGGGAACCATTGCTGCTGATCTCCAGGTGAGGGCTGGAGATCACTCAGAATTAAAACTGCTCTCTAGGTGGCAGAGGTCAGCTTCCTTGGAGAAAATGGCTGTTTTGCAGGGTGGACTCTGTGTCATTCTACCCTGCTGAGGTCGTTTCCCTCCTGCTTGGGCTCCCACTGTGGAGAAAGACTGTACTTTTCCTAGGTAGAGTCTGCAGGGAGGGGGGGAGATGGAATGCTGAAGTCAGTTGGGCAGATAAAGGTACCTGTCTGAGGTTGGGCAGATAAAGGGACCTGCTCTAGACTCCACCTTCCAAACCAGCCATTTCCTCTTTGGAGCCATTGCTGCCAATCTCCACATGAGGGCTGGAGATCATTCAGAATTAAAACTGCTCTCCAGATGGCACAGATCAATTTCCCTGGAGAAAATGGTGGACTTGGTGTCATTATACCCTGCTGAGGTGGCCCCCCTATGACAGCCAGTGTGACACAGCAGTTAGCACTTCAGAGAAGGGTCTGCCAGACCCAGGTTCTTGCTGTGGAAGCTGACTGGGTGATTTCAGACCAGTCACAGACTTTCAGCCTAACCTACCTCACAGGGTTGTTGTGCAGATCAAAAGGGGGAGAGGAGAATGATGTGAGCTGCTTTGGTCCCCACTATGGAGAAAGACTGTACCTTTCCTAGGTAGAGACTGCAGGAAGTGGGGAGGAGATGGAAAGTTGAAGTCAGAGGGGCAGTTGATGGCATGTTGATAATTGTCTGGGAAGGAGATAGGATTGCAACCTCCAGGTTGGGGAATTCCTGGAGATTTGAGTGGTGGAGCCTGGAGAGGTGGGGTTTGAGGAGGGGTGGGACCTCAGACACATATAATACCATAGACACCACCCTCCAAATCAGCCATTTCTTCCTGGGGAACCATTGTTGCCAATCTCCAGGTGAGGGCTGGATGTGAGAGTCCAATAGATTTCAAACCAAAAACAAAGGATCTTAAATAAGAACTTCTTTTATTTATTGATGGATCAACTGGTGCACACTTGTTGAGTCTGTAATGGAGGAGTGAGGTGGGTCATAATACAGTTATAGTATCTTCAAACTGCAGTGTAGCAAATACAACTACCAATTATTAAGCAGTGAAAAAGGCCCTCAGAACCCCAGTCCGTTAATTCCCAGGGAGAAAGCGGGAAGAAAAAGCGGTTTGCACCTGTAGGAAAATTCCCAGTTAGCAACATAGTCTGTGAGAATACATGTCCAAGGCCATACATAAGAAGAAGGCAGAGGCGGAGGCACAAGCAAGGGAAAGGAGTACATTCCAATAGAGGGGGAAAGAAGCGCGTCATCAGATAGCTACATCCCACCTCCTGAGTGGGAAATGTCAGACTGTGACACTGGAGAGCAATCAGAATTACAACTGGTGTTCAGATAACAGAGATCAGTTCCCCTGGAGAAAATGGTGGACTCTGTGTCATTATACCCTGCTGAGGTTGCCACAGCAAATCGATGCTGTGTGCCCAAGGCCGGGGCACCTGCCCAAAGCCTCTTTCTAGAGCCTATTGTATTTATTTCCATAATGGGCCTTATTCCTAGCATATAATATTTCAGGAAGAGATTTATCGAAAGCTTTAATTATTTTCAAATTATTATCATGGAAACATAAGAAGACAATTAGAAACAGGGATCATTTTGAGCAGGAGCTTGGAGAAGCTCAGCTTCGGGAGTTGGTGCCAGCCCCCCGCCCCGCGGGGGAATGCCTGCTTGTGTTATGGCTGCAGCAAAATGATCCCATCCCCTGGAAAGGTCTTTGTTCCTCTGACCAGCCTTCTGAAGGCTTCAGCCACCACTGAAGCTATCCTCCCAGAATAGTGGTATTTCTAAGGCTTGGATTAGTAGCTGTCCCCTCTCTGCCAGCTCTTTCCTTCTCTCCTTCTCTCTCTCTCTTTTCTTTCTTTCTTTCTTTCTTTCTTTCTTTCTTTCTTTCTTTCTTTCTTTCTTTCTTCTCTCTCTCTCTCTCTCTCTCTCTCTCTCTCTCTCTCTCTTGCCTTCTGACATACTTCCGGTGATGTCAGGTGGTTTAGCATATGTAAATAAGTTATGCTAATGAGTTATGCTAATGAGTTATGCTAATGAATTCATGCACCTCTTTTTCTACAAAATGACCCCTGATTAGAATGGTACATATAAATGTGTGCAAACTTCTACAGGACAAAGGGGGGGGGGGAACTCAAGAGTCTACAGTGATATATTATGTGTAAATGTTAGCTATGACTCTGGTGTTAGCAAAGGCACTGCCTGAAACCCTTATTTATAATTCTGAGGACAGCTGGTACAGAATTTACATAAGGCAATGACACATATGCATTCTTTTCCTAGTTTGGCCACAATATCTGAAATAGGGATACCACAGACTTTGCGGTGAACATGTTCACTAGGTGACTATACTGTGTCCAACAGCTACAATCACACCATGTGCCAAACCTCCAGTCTGTTTGCTGGTCCACCAACCATCCCAAAGGCTGTTGAACAGCACTGCAGCTATACAGTAGCGGTGGTGATATAATTTCATTTTCTAGGCCTGGGGGGATTTTTTTTTTTGGCATCTGTACAGTATGTGAGAGGATTCTACCCAGGATCATGAATGGTCAGGCCAAGTATGTAAATGAAATGATGTGGGAATCCTGGCCCCTCATAAGACTGCTAAAATGTAAATGGGTATAAAAAAAATGTTGAGAACACCAACTTAAGGAAACACCAGACAGTAAGACTGATTGAAGTGCTCAACAAATCTTTAGAGGAAGGGGAAAGTAGCCCCCCATCAGGCTGTGTGAGACTGCACATATATGAGACACCGCTGTTGCACTGTATTGTAGCATACTGTATGAACATATGAAAACTAAGTCAACAAACTGGCCTGAACTGCTCATGAACAGCTGAACTGGTCGATGAAAGGCCATCCTTGTGTTTATGACCAATGAACACACTGTGAGCTGCACTGATGGATATTTGTGCACTCTTAATCTGAAGTGGAGTTCACAGACCTTGTTTGTTCTGATTTCTTTGAATTCCTGAAATCATCCTTTGCCAGCATCAAGGCTATTTCTGAAAAGACATAAATCAGTCAGTATAGGCAAGAGTCTTCCATACTGAGCTTGTTGTTTCAGAGTGCCAGGGATGTTTCAAGCCATGCCTGTTAAACGTGCACATCCTTAATTTAGCAAGGGCAGAAGAACCTGTTGTCCCTTCCTTTTCACCTGGGATGTTCTCCATCCAATACTTTAAACACTAGAAGGATTATGCCAGTTTCTTCTAATCCCTTGAAAAGTTGGCAGGGAAGACTTCAGCCCATTGATGTGTATGTTTTCCTGGAAGTTTATCAGCAGAGTTACTCCCATGTGTGCAGAGGATGATATCTTGAGGTCACGTACAAAAATTTTAGGCACAATTTCTTGGCATGTTTTTCTGCAGCTCTCATTGATTTCAGTGGGGCTTGTGCTGGAGAATTTCCAGATGGTCATGTTCTCTTGTGTTTCTTTTTTTTTTTTAACGACACATACCTATATTTTTCTGCAGAATTTGATATGGCAAGCAGCCATTATCAATGACAGCCCCTAGAAACAAAGAACTTTGATTCTAATGCCTAGGCAGATCCACAGACTTTGCTGTTTGCATTTAAAGAGATGAACTTACTTAAAAGCCTGTATTACTAAATGCCTCTTTTTGTCCTGGGAGTCTGACTTCTACCATAGTAGTAGTAGTAGTAGTAGAAGAAGAAGAAGAGAAGAGATTGGATTTATACCCCACCCTTCACTCACTTGGAGTCTCAGAGCGGTTTACAAACTCCTTTTCCCTTCCCCTCCCCACAACAGACATCCTGTGAGGTAGGTGGGGCTGAGAGAGCTCTTTCCCAAGCTGTCCTTGAGAGAACAGCTGGTACAGAGCTATGGCTTGCCCAAGGTCATCCAGCCAGGTGCAAGTGGAGGAGTGGGGAATCAAACCCGGTTCTCCCAGATTAGAGTCCGCGCACTTTACCACTACACCAAACTGGCTCCGCTACACCAAACTGGTGTAGTGTAGTAGCAAAGAGTGGCTGTGATTTCATAATGATAATATTTGAATTTATGCGTTATGTGATTTATCATGATGCAAGCAGAGCAAATTCTAGAACTAGTGTAAGGCCACGTCCACACTATCACTTTTGTCGCTCATTTCTCCCTATTGCTTCAGGTTCCCCTGCCCCACATATGTTTTGCTCTCTCTAGTAGTCCCAGAGGGAGCAAAAGACATGTGGGAAAGGGGGGGGGGGACCCAAAGCAATAGGGAGAAATGAGCAACAAAAGTGACAGTGTGGACAGGGCCTAAGTCTGTGAAATATCAACTGTACCAAAAACTTGGAAGAGATTTTTCATGTCTTGAAGAGCGCAGATGTTTGTCAAGTTATTCTGGACATGCCTGGGATAAAAGTGGGTTAACATTTGTTAACCATGATTGGTTTATCTTTGCCATGTATACATATTTACAAAAAGCACACACACACACGCACACAAAATATGGAAGATTTACATTCAAAATATTGCTTTTACCTTGGTTTCTCCCCCCCCCCCCCCCCGGCCTATTGGCTTGCAGTGGTGAATTGTAACATAGATACTATGCTATGAAAGAAGTCACAGAATCACTGGCTTTGAACCCTGACATGTGCTTCATAAGAAGGGATCTTTAAATGTCAGCAGGAAATGAGCTACTTAGGAATAAATCTTATCCAGATTCATTTTAAGATAAATTCTTATGATCAAGGTGCTCTTGAAACACACCATATTTTCATTTGGTGAACAGATGTGGACTGAGCAAATTTGGTTTTTGCTAGATGACACTTAATGATAAATTAATCTCCCAACTCTCTGAGGTGCTAAAACTGTGGGTTTTTAACTACTGACTTTTGCTTGATTTGAAAACAGGAAAAGCTCACCAGAAATGGGAATTCTGAACCCAAAACTTTGGCTGTATTCTGCTAGAAGTCTTTGAAATGAAATAATTTTCTCCAACAGACCTCAATTAACCCTGTATGTTTCAGCCACACTCTAATCTACAACATTATTAAAATGGGCCTATAACAAAAAAGGTCCAAATCCCTTATTTGAAGACATTCAGTTTCATTGATTTTGGTTTGTATGTGGTTCAGTCCTATGGACTGGTTTAAGTTACAGCAGCACAAAGACTGAATTGTGCTGTTCTAACTCTAGATTTTTGTAGACTAGCCACAACTTAGATGGCTTTTAAAAAGGATTAGAAAATTCATTGAGGATATGTTTCTTAATAGCTATAGACCATGCCAATGTGGTGTAGTGTAGTGGTTAAGACTCTAATCTGGGAGAACCGGGTTTGATTCCCCACTCTTCCACATGCAGCCAGCTGGGTGACCTTGGGTCAGTCACAGTTCTCTCAGAGCTGTTCTCTCAAGAGCAGTCCTCTCAGAGCTCTCTCAGCCCCACCTACCTCACAGGGTATCTGTAGTGGGAGAGGAAGGGACGGAGATTGTAAGCCGCTCTGAGTGGAGGAGTATAAATCCAATCTCCTCCTCCTCCCCCTCCTCCTCTATAGAAGCTGTACATCTCTGAATACCAAATGTTGGAGACAAGTCCCAGGAAACTGCCATCATTTCCACACTTACCTAGGAACATCTGATGGACTGGAGTTGTAAATACAATGCTGGAATATTTATTTATTTATTTATTTTTCACACTTTGACCCCACCCTCCCCGCCAAGCGGGCTCAGGGCGGCTTACAATGTGGCACACAGTGCCAAACCAGCAGAAAACAATTAAAAACATATTTAAAGTACAGCAACAAAACTACAGATTTACAGTTTAAAGTACTCGCAGTGATGGTAAATGACAAAAGTTAAGATGATGTTCTATAGGTACCGCTAGGGTTATAATCCGGCCCTCCACGGCTGTCAGGCCCGAGCTTCCTTCAGGGCCAGCCCTCATCACTGATATTAGTAGCGATGGTTGATGGTAATAGTGGCGGCTCCTAATCAAAGGCCTGGTGGAAGAGCTCCGTCTTACAGGCCCTGCAGAACTGCATAAGATCCCACAGGGCCCTGATCTCCTTCGGGAGCTCATTCCACCAGAGAGGAGCCACCACTGAAAAGGTCCTAGCCCTAGTCACAGCGAGCCTGGCCTCCCTGGGGCCTGGGACCAAAAGTCGATGTTGTGACCCTGACCGATGTGCTCTCTGTGGTATGTATAGGGAAAGGCGGTCCCTCAGGTATGTTGGACCCTGGCCATATAGGGCTTTAAAGGTAAGTACCAGCACCTTGAAGCGAATTTGGTATGCTATTGGCAGCCAGTGCAGCGCCGTCAGCACAGGTCAGATGTGATCCCATTTAGGGAGACTCATCAGGAGCCTGGCCGCAGCATTCTGCACCAGCTGCAGCCTCCAGATTTGCGACAAGGGCAGCTCATGTAGAGAGCGTTACAGTAGTCTAGTCTCGAGGTGACTGTTGCATGGATCACTGTAGCCAGGTCGTCGCAGTCGAGGAAGGGAACCAACTGCTGAGCCAACTGAAGATGGTAAAAGGCTGACTTGGCAGTGGCTGCTACCTGGGCCTCCATTGTTAAGGAGAGATCCCAGAGCACTCCCAAACTCCTAACCACCGATGTGGGCACCAATGGCACCCCCCTCCCCAGGCCACCCCAACTCAGGCACAGGACCTCCATCTTTGCCGGGTTCAATTTCAGCTAGATAGATCTTGGTGTGGTCCAGCAAGACCATTTTAATGAACTGACTTTCTAAATGTCTATGTGACTGTGACATGAGTCCCCAACAAGGTGCCTACAAAGTGTTTTTAGAAAGTGGTGTGGTCATGTGGGGCTTTCTCCAGCAAGGCTTCTCTCTGGTCATTAGAGATCTAATTGACTGTGCAGAATTTTTAAAAAGCTCCTCTGGCAGCATTTGCTCCCACAACACAAGGATCTTCACTGTGTGACTGAAGGTAAGCTGTGGCAGCTGTTTTGTGGCTGTGCCTATCACCCTGTGTCAGAATTCCAAAGGGGCCCATAGGCTCAAAATGGTTGGGGACCCCCTGGTCTATGACCTTCTAAGTGTCATTTAAATAAAAGGAATGCTGGGGTTCTAAAGATACTCTTAGAGCCACAGAAACCCTCCTGTCTGCCCTGACCTGGATAGCCCGGGCAAGCCTGATCTCATCAGATCTCAAGCTAAGCAGGGCCAACCCTGGTGAGTACTTGGAAGGGAGACCTCCAAAGAATACCAGGGCCGGGAGGCAGAGGCAAGCTATCAAGCCACTTCTCTGAATGTCCTCCATGCCCCAACAGGAGTTGCCAGACATTGCCATGACTTCCAGGCACAAACACACACACACACACACACACACACACACACACAAATGCAAAAATACCAAAGAGAGAGAAAGAGAGAAAGGAAGGAAGGAAGGAAGGAAGAAAGAAAGATAGAAAGGAACCCTCTTCTGCCTTTGTGTTAGGTCCCTTTAGAGCAGACATGTCAAATATTCAGCCCGGAACAAGCCCATCCAGGGCTCTTTTCTGGCCTGCAAGCAATTGGGGGGGGGGGGACCAGTCTGAACGTAGACCTAGGGTTGCCAGCCTCCAGGTGGGGCCTGGGGATCTCCCTTTTTTACAACTGATCTCCAGCTGACAGAGATCAGCTCCCCTGGAGAAAATGGCTGCTTTGAAGGGTGGCCTCTATGGCATTGTACCATGCTGAGGCCCCTCCCCTCCCCAAACCCCACCCTCTCTTGGATCCACCCCAAAAGTCTCCAGATATTTTCCAACCCAGACCTGGCAACCCTATGTGGACCAGAAGGGCCTATATTAGGGTATTATACTCTACGCTGAAATCCGTCCATTCTCCAAATGTGGGCCCTCCCCAAGTTCTTCCCCCAGATTTTTAAGGATTGCCCAATCTGGAATTGGCAACCATAAGGGGTGAGGAAGAGTGGTTTGGCCCCAAGCTCTGTGCAGCCAGTCACCTTGGCCAAGGCCAGGCTTGCCAGTCCCCAGATGGGGGTGGGGAATCCCTTGCTTTTCTGGGCTCTGGCCTGCTGCAGGCCAGCTGACTGGTGTGGGAAACAGATGTCACTGGGCAATGTCACCAATATGCTGACATCACTTCTGGAAGTGACAATATCGCATCAGCAATGTTGGGGCGACGCTTTACTTTCTGGGCAAAACTCTATGGTTGGTTGCTGTTTTTACCATAGAGTTTTGCCCAAAAAGTAGAGCGTCGTCTGCTGTCAACGACACAATGAAGTCACTTTTCAGAAGTGACATCAGCACATTGGTGATGTCCCTGCCTACCCCCAGAACATCCCCCAAATCCCCCCAACAGCAGGAGGAAGGCACCTGGCAACTCTAGCCAAGCCACTGGGCTAGGATGCACTGCCTGCCGCTGCCTCCTCCTCTGACCAGAGCGCATTGGGCTCCTGCTTGTGCCACCCGGGCTGTTGGAAAGATGGGTGGCTGTTCATGTGCAGCAGGAAGAATCTCTTTGGCCACACCTCCCTGAGCCCAACTGACTGGCTTCTCACTTGCAGGCAGCCCAGGGAAGGCACCCATGGGCACAGACGCCTGTGGAAAGCCACTGGCTGGCTTGCCAAATGTGCCCACTTATATAAGCATGTGAACAGAGTGACTGGCTGGGCTGGGTGTGCTGTGCACAGCTGCCCAGGTGAAAGGGGAAAGCCCAATGCTTATATAAGGGGTGCAACACATGTGGAACACCAAGGGTTGGGAATGGAGGAGGCCCACCGAGTTGAAGAGCCAGAGCCAGCTAACTTGCTGACCCAAATGTGCACAGCTCCTCTTCTGCCTCCCTCCCTCGACAGTGCAGGGAGGGTTAAATAAGAGGCAAAGCCAAAACGCAGCCACGATCCCTGGGCTCCCTGCAAGCGCTGCCTCATGTAACAGTCTGAATGGGGGGGGGGGGGCAGAGGGTAAAGCAAAGGTCAGGGATGGGAGCAATCAGTACAAAAGTGTGCTGCATTTTGCACATAGCAGTGGCGTCTATGCCCTTGCACATGGGGAGTAATATTTTGGTTGGCTGGATAAAGCCATGGAGCTGACACGAAATAAAAGTCTGGAAAAGGCAATTAAAGTGGAGTTGGCATCTTTGGAGAGTGGCAGCACTTGAAGACTGCTTGTGGTGCTGAAGAGCATTGCAGTTCCCTTTGTGGTTCAAGCTTGTTTCTGCATTTGGGACTTTGACAGAGGGAAGTGTGGGATTGTGTGGCTGTCTCATCCCCCTCCCCTCCCCCTCCCCTCCCCTCACACTGCTGACTACAGCAGTTTCTTTAAGGCAGGGCTTCTTGGGTTCCTCGGTTGATGCCACTTGGCCGCCCGCCTTTGGCTGCTGCACTTGTGGCAACAGAACGCAGCCCTTCACACTCCAGTTCATCAAATGTTTTAGTCTTTAAAAAGCCACTAGAGTCTTTGGTTGTCAGGCTGTGCAAAACCTTTTGTGCATATCAAGCAAAGGTTGGTTAGTAAGTGCTGAGGAGGGACGTGGATTAGTCAGTGGTACAATATCTCTGGATACCAAGCATTACACTTTATGGCACGCATGGCCCGGCCCAACAAAGGGACATTTATTTCAGATCTGGCCCTCATAACAAATGAGTTTGACACTTCTGCCTTAGAGCTTATTCTGAAGCCGCTGGGCAACAATAGCAAAGCCCCTGCTCCTCACTACATGCCTCATCACAGGATTTAGAGTGTGTCTTTGTATTACAAAATTCATGCTCTGCCTTTCTGCCCTCATCAGAGCCACCAAGAGGTTTGTATGTGTGCCATATGTGTATGTGCGCCATACCTGAACCCTGTGTTTCAACTTATTTATTCCATATGCTATACTAACACACACATGGACAAAAAGGGCATTCTGCCCTTTCCTTCTTCCATTTCCTTTCTCCCCTTCCTTCTTGCTTGTCCGCTTGCCAGCCTTTCTTTCACTGAACATGCTGGCTATAGCAGGTCTTTCACACCTTTTCCTCATTAGGTTCTGTTATCAGGCCATTTGTCAAAAGAAAATATTTGGCTCAATAGAAATCATGTTGTCATAAGGGTGGAGTGCATGTCTTGTTTGAAAATTCCTTCCATGACTTTTCTCCTTCATATTTAGTCCAAATGTTTAGCCCCAGAAAGAATATAAACAGAACTTCCCAAGGGCAATGGTAATATAAAACACCCAAATTAGTGTTTGTGACTTTATTTTTTTAAAAGAGAGTACAAGACATCATAGACTTAAAAGTTGTGTCATTACTCATTAATATAGGAATATTGTAATCACATTAGTAGAAGAGAAGAAGAGAGAAGAGATTGGATTTATACCCTACCCTTCACTACCCAAAGAAGTCTCAGAGAGGCTCACAAACTCCTTTCCCTTCCCCTCCCCACAACAGACACCCTGTGAGGTAGGTGGGACTGAGAGAGCTCTGACAGAAACTGGGACAGAGCTATGGCTTGTTCAAGGTCATCCAGCAGGTGCAAGTGGAGGAGTGGGGAATCAAACCCGGTTCTCCCTGATTAGAGGCCACACACTTATCCACTACACCAAACTGGCAGAATCAGCTAAACAGTGGGCTGACATCTCTCCCATAATCCTCTCTTTTCCAATAAAACCTTTTCCTTCATTGCCCACCCAATCAAAGACTAAATAAACGTAACTGAAATAATTCATCTGACCATTGCTTTTCCCTTTCTTCTTTTCCTTCTGTTCCACTGTTGAAATTTGGACTGCAACTCTTTGGGACAGGATCTGCCTTTTTGTGTTTATGCTACTTTGTAAAGTACCAGGTACTAGGGTTGCCAACTCTGGGTTCAGAAATACTGGGAGACTTGAGGCTGGAGGCTGGGAGAGTAGGTTCTAGGGAGTGTGTAATGTCATGTAGTCCACTTTCCAAAGAAGCCATTTTCTCCCTGGGAAGTGACATAAATGCTTTAAACAAGTAAATAGATACTAAATAAATAAGCGATTTATGTAGTCTGGAGATGAGTTGTAATTCTAGGAGATTTCCAGCCCCAACCTGGATCTTGGTAACCCTACCAGGTGCATTGATAGTGTCCTGTTAAGGAAGGGAGGACGTGTGTATGTGCTGTGCATGGTCTAGGGATGAAGTGATGGAGACGCCATATACAGAGTTCTTTTTAAAAAAAATATTTTATTTTGCTTTTAATTCCCATAGTACAAGTTTATACATAACATCATAACAAAGGAAGGAATAACATTTAAACTAATTTGTCAGAGATACCTACAATATGCCCAAATTGGCTTGATTTATAATATATCTCTTGTCCTATCTTTATAATCCACTTGGGAACATTCCCCAAAACTTAGTTCTACATTCTGAAAATATGTCAATATACAGTGCATACATCTTTTGTTTTTCTTATCCCACTTGGCCCCCAGCTATTTTTTTTATTTTAATTATTCTGAATTGCTATTTATCAATTTATTTCTTTACACTTCTGATGTATAATTTTTTTTGTATAACTGGTACAATGAAAGGAAAGCAAGAATTAATGCTGAACACCAAAATTTTTATTTTCCGGTATTAATCTTCAGGATGTGCCGCTCGCTCCGGAATCTTTGGTTTCCCGAAAGAGTCCCTTGGAGCGACCCGCCATTGGCGGCCTGGGGATCTCCCCCATATACAGAGTTCTTCATGGGTGCAAATCTCAATGATTTAGTGCTTGGCTGACATCCCTTGTGCATTTGTACTTTCACAACAGTTTAAAAATTGTTTGCTGTGGTCAACAACTCCTCAGAAGGCTCCTGAAGAGAGGCACTATTATCCTGGTATAGTGAAATGGCAGTGTTCTGGGCCTCTTAAAGAAAATCTAATAAATTTCATTCTCCAGTAACTTAGATAAAGCATACAGCCCATGGCAATCTGTGGCCACATATAGGATAAGTGTGGCAGATTGAGGTTACTCTGTCACCAGCCTCTGAGTTGACCTGATTTGACCTCAGTCTGCTGCTGTATCTCTCGCCAGACGCCTTGGATAGTTGTCTTGTTTGCTAAGGTGGCATGCACATTACACCCATCAGGGGAGTCTATCAGACAGGAGCCAACACCATCAGGCAACAATTTGCCTAAGAGCAAAGAATGCAGATCCGTGTGAGGCAGTACAGACAGAAGTGGCCTTAAAAATTCACAAGAAAATTTAAAAGAGACAGATTAGGACTGTAGTAAAATGGACAGCCTAGGAGGGCACCTTTATACTGGAATAATTTTCTGCAATGATTATTGTAGAAAGCACCTGTTTTTACTGCATTATCTTTATGTAGTCACACCCTTATGGTTTTCTTTATAGTTTGCCTGTCATCAAATACTGGCTGAGGACAGATTAGAGTTCTGCCGCACCACAGAAGTGCGGCGGAACAAGCTGGGGCGAACTGCCCTGCAGCGCGTCATCCACACTCCGGCGCAAGGAGGCCGCCCGCAGCGTCCACACTGCAGGTGGCTTCCGGTGGCGGCAGCGGGACGATGCGTGGCTCTGCATGCCGGCACGCGTTCACACCCGCTGGAAGTGGGAGGAACGCGCGTGCAGCTGCCAGGACACCAGTTGTAAGTGGTGTCTGGCTGCTGCGGGAGGAACACACCGCTGGACGGGGTAAGTCCGGGCCGCCTCCACCGGGCAGCTGCGGCAATCTGGATGCCCTCTCTGCCTCCGCTTTTAAAGCAGAGGCAGAGCGGGCCAGATTGCCAGTCTGTCCTCAGCCACTGTTTGCTGGCTTTCATCTAGCCTACTTCTTACACATATAATTAATTCTGGTCTCATTTATATCTTGCGTGCAGAAAGGTAGACAGGAAAATGCTGAGAAATATGTTTTGTCAAAGTCTGATTCAAAATCCTTCATGTGACATGGAATATTTTAAAGTTAGTATTCCTCTGAATGGCAGCTGAGACAAAAAATTAGAGGAGAATTTGATACCCTGCTTATAAGTATCTGGCTGACCACTGATCAAAATACAGTGCTAGGATGGATAGTCCTTTGTTCTGATACAGTACGGCTCTTCTTAGCCCATCTTGGTCCATTTGGCCCAGGCGATGGTTGCAAGTAAAATCAAAGCTAATAGATCCCTGGTCACATATCTTGATCTTTCCCTTTGAGGGCAGGATACAGCTTCTCCACTGACCTGTATCATGACTTTGAAACATCTGTCAGTCTTGATGCTAACTGGGAGGTATTTACAAGGCAGACACCGCTGCCTTCCTGATCGATGCGTCACAGTATGAGTCCTCTAGCATTTGCCTTCAAAACAGTGACACGCTTCTTTCTACTAACTTAGCGGCAATATTTTTTCATATTCATTTTAAATATCAACAGACTCAAAAGTGTAAAAAAAAATGTTAATGCTGAGCCAGGACTCTTTTTTTTTTAAAAAAAAAATCACAATACTAGCCAAAGTAAGCTAACAAGACCAAAGCAAAGGATATGTTTTCTACTAATCCCCCCTTTTGTGATTTTTTTTTTAGTCATATCTGTTGTGCAGACAACAACTGCAAATGCCTGGACTTGGCTCCCTTATGACATTATTATAGCCTGCCATTTAAAGAGGGCTGTTCTCTTTGGTTTCTTGCTGTGTTGTTTTCTAGCGAAATAGTAAAACCCGTTTTACTGGGCAATCGTATGCTGTTACTCCAGGATGCTCCAGTGGATTCAATGTGTTTAAACTAGCATTAACTCTGCATCGGACTGCATTATTCAAGACCCATGTGGAATACAGAAAGAGGTACTCGGTAGGCAGGTAGTCCTGCCTGTGAATATGTCTCCACTGCAAGGAGTTGTTCCTAGGTACGGGGGTGATTCTCTAAACACAGAGCAAATCTGATACCAGGGAAGAGCTCTCTTGGGCTACAGTCACACACACTAAATAATACACTTCCAATCCACTTTACTGTGTGAACTGGGAAAATCCAGTTGGAAAGTGCACTGAAAATGGATTGAAAGTGGATTATTTAATGTGTGTGACCACAGCCTTGTACAAGCAAACAAAGGAAAAAAATATGCCAGGTTTATACACCAGGTGGATTTTAAAAAAATTCTTTTCTAGGAAACTACCATGTTTACAGCCCCTGGGCAGCATAGGTGTCATCTTCAGTGGGGCTGGGGAACGTGAGCCCCCCCCCCCTGAAAATTTTCAGAAGGTGCTGAGCCTCCCCCAGGGGTAACTGGTTCCAGGCAGAACCTTGCTACCCCCCACCCCCTGTCACCCAACTCATTTTGAAAGTGAAGGGTTTTTCCCCTCTGCTTTCTGAAACTTAACTTTGGCAGCTGGGTTGGGATGGGGAGCGGGGGAGGGGGGAGGGAGGGAAGTCAGGGCGGGGGCTTGCTTCCTCCTGGAAGCTAAGCTGCACCCCCCAGAAGCCCTGAGTTCAGCCTAGAGGAGCTGGAGGGCTACATGTGGAGACTGCCTTTGCTGCTTTCCTGCGCACGTGCATGCACACACAGAGAAAGGTAGGAAGCGTGCCCCAGGAAAGAGGGGCAAAGTCGAGGAAGTCTGTTTGGTGTGGGGGTTCAGCCCTCCGGATTCCCCCATCCCCTGTCCGGGGCTCCTGGAGGTGGCAGATGCAATATCCTGAGCAGGGTCCCCCCCATTATATAAGCCCAATAGCTGGCCAGGGAGCCCCTCATCTTCTGTAGTTGCCCTGCCACTCACTGAGGGTCACTGGCTTTCACCCCCCATTTCTCCAGTGGGCTCCTTAACCGCCCAGTCAGCCGGGGGAATGTGATCTCCCTCCAGACTGTGAGAAAGCCTCGCCTGCCCATTTACATGCACTGCACCTCCATGCAAGAGATGGGGCATCTTTCTCCAGGCTAGCTGGCAACTCCACTCTCTGGCCAAGGTCTGAATAGGTGTGCAGCTCCCCCTTCAGTTCCCTTCCACATGGGGGTTATTCCTGAGGAGCACCCCCGACTTTGGCTCTTCAGATGAATTGGAGTCTCAAGAGGAAGCACAATGCCCTTTTCCAGGTCCAGCTCCCCCCCCCCCATTCCTTCGCTAGCCAGGCTTGAATGTGCACCCAAAAGCCAGGGGTGGGACCTGGCAGACTTCGTGGTGAAGCATTTAGTGAAAGAGAGATGGGGGAAAGGGGAGCTGCAAAGGGCATTTCCACACAGGTTCCACGTTGTTTGGAAGAGGGTTTTGTTTCATTCTTTCTTGTATCTCCAGGGGTTCCTCTGCTTGTTCTCTGTTCTTCAAGACTAAAAAAATGTGCGGCAGGGTAGGAGCTTGGTGGGGGTGGGGGTGCGTGCACATGCGCTTGTGTGCAGGAGGATTCCTTGGCACCAGAATGCGCTCTTGCAGCCCTCCCTGACGCGCAAAGCGTGTGCCAGCTAGCACCCACCTAGGTAGCTTTAGGACTTTACCAGCTTCTTCAGCACCACCAGCATTCACCAGCTTTCACTGCTGTGTAAAATCCTCATAGTAACCACACAGTACTCAGTCCAGTGGTGAACTATGTACAAGGATTTATTTATAATATTTACAGCAGTCCGACAAAAGCTCCCGCCAGCAACCATATAATACAGAGAAGGTACAATGGAAGCTACACAATTGAATATATACACAGCTCAGCCAATCACCTTCTTGCTGAGTCACAGTGACTGCACTTGCTCCAGTGCCAGTCATAAACCGGTGTGGACTTGTACTGTCCAGTCCCACACAGCTACCAGCTGTCAGCTAGATCTCCATGATCTGAATGCTGAAGCTTAACTGTCAACACTCCCTTTCCATCTCTCCCTCCCTCTCTCTCCTTTCTGTCTTTCCTGTCTTCCCATCTATTTCCTTCCTTCCTTCCTTCCTTCCTTCCTTCCTTCCTTCCCGCCTTCCTTCCTTCCTTCCTTTCTCCTCTTGCTTTCTTTTCATCTCTCCCATCCCTCCCTTGCTAAAATAGCCCTAGTTAGGGTTGCCAGGTTTCCCCTGGCCACCTCTGGGGGATGAGGAGAGGGGTCGCCCAATCCAGGTCAGGAAGCTCCTGGAGATTTGGGAATGAAGTCTGGAGAGGACAGGGACCTCAGTGGGGCACAATGCCATAGAGTCCACCCTCCAGAACATCAGTTTTTTCCATGGAAACTGATGTCTGTAGACTGGAAATGAGGTGTAATTCCAGGAGATCCTCAGATCCCACCTGGAGGCTGGCATCCTTAGCTCCAATGCTGAAATTGGAAGCTCTGGTTCTGCTGTGTGAGTTGGTGCATCCAAACCACTGGCATCAGCTTGCATTTGCCAAATCACCCTGCTTCATATAGGATGCACAACAGCCAGGTGGAGGAGGGGAGGGGTGTCATTCTACCAAAAATAAGAGTATTTGGGTTTCTCTCTGAAATTGAGGACAGGAACTGGCACTGAAGTGAGATTGGAAAAGAGTGTGTGGCTTTCTGAAAACCCTTGTGCTACAGTAATAGTTATGCTACAATACAGTTTGTTAGTCTTAAAGGTGCTACTGAGCTTTTTAATATTCTGTATGTGATGGCGGTGATATGAGAGCCAATTGAACTGACAGTAGTTACACGTTGGGCCTTGCCCAAATGATTCTGGGCATTAAAGCGCACTTGCCCTGTGGTGATGGAAAGTGCTAGCAAGTCATAGCCAACTCATGGTAACCCTGTAGCGTTTTCAAGGCAAGAGACATTCAAGGATGATTTGCCATTGCTCGACTCTGCATCATGTCCCTGGTACTCCTTGGAGGCCTCCCATCCAAATACTAGTCAGAGCTGACCCTGCTTGGCTTCCAAAATCTGATGAGATCAGGCTCACCTGAGCCATCTGGGTCCATGGCATGGTGCTGTGTGGGTGCTTCCCAGGCAATCATCTTCAACCTATTCTTGGGAGCCACAACCATTAGGAAAGAGCCATGGGATAGAACTGTAATGATAATTTACTCATAGTTGCAAGAGCCAATAAGATTTGGGTTTGATGGGGGATTGGGCAAATTGATCTAAGGAACTGAAATAAGAGAAAGTATTAGCAAGCTCAGTGGTTAAGGATTTGAATAGAGCTCTTTATAGTCCAATCCTGAGGACACTTCCCTGAGAGTAAGCCCCCTTGGATAGACCTCAGTAGGATGTCTCTGTTAGCCTGATGAGGAATTTTTATAGGAAGGGGATAAACAATTAAAGTATATGAGAGAGAGAGAATGTCTGAAAATGTAATGCAGGTTTCTGTGGACTGCCTCCCCTATGATATCACACAGACCTTGCAATAGCATTGTAGCTAACCCCATCTAAGAAACTTCTATGCAGTTCCTATCATTTCTAAAATGTACTTCACACCAGCCGTGCATATCCATTCTTTTCTAATTCATCTCAACTATGTACAGCTTTCTATGTCGTGCTTCATTTGGACTGCTTTGCTTTCTCAGGTCCTAGTTCCCTTCTTTTCTATAACCATGAATCTACATCCCTTTCCTCAAGCCTTGCTTCTTGTCCCAACTCTCTAAAGTCAGACCAGTTTGGCCAGTGGCAACCCAAAATACATCTGCCTGTCCAGGGAGTTCAACTAAATACCACTAGAGGTTTTGTCACCACTGTTACATCACTTAATGCATTACAATATAGGTTCATGTTCAGGCTATAATTTATGATGTTTTAGTTTGGGAAGATCTGTTTTCTTGGTCACATCAGTTGGTGCTAATTTTTTTTCTGTAAGCTCCTGTTCCATCACAATGGACTCTGCTCACATGTTATCTGTCAATCCCACCCTTCCTCCAGTCTCCCGTATAAATGGCCACAATTCATCCTTCTTCTCTCCAACCAGGGGCACCAGGCAGGGTGGCCCTCTGTCTCCTTTGCTCTTTGCGCTGGTGATAGAGCCACTGGTGAATGAACTACGACTTAATAAGAATTTTGCAGTTGTCCTCATCAATGGACAGGAACATAAACTGTCATTATATGCAGATGACATCACACTTTATGTAGCGAAACCAGCTCAATCTATTCCACTCATCCAATCCTTCATTAAACATTTTGGTGCAATTTCGGGTCTAAATCTGAATGTGACAAAATCAGAAGTCTACCCCATAAAGCTTTCTACAGAATCCCGCACTTCTTTGATGGACGCTCTACCATTCCATTGGATCTCATCCACCTGGTGCTACTTAGGAATCCAGATTCCTTTAAATCTCAGAGACCTTTGGTCAAGTAATTTTTATAGGGTTTTTAAAGAAGCACAAGAATGGATGAAAAGGTGGCATGAGCTTAAATTTTCCTTACCAGACCAAATCCAACTAATTAAATCCTTCGTGTTTCCAAACTTTTTATTTCTTTTTAGAGCTCATCCAATCTTTATACCGGAAAAAGATCTAAAGGCATGGCAAACAGCTACTCACCAATTCATTTGGAAATTCAAGAAATCTAGAATAGACAGCTGCACATTATGGAAACTAACGTTGTTAGGTGGCCTACATTTACCTCGCTTCCGTACTTATTATCATGCAGCTATTCTATCGAATCTACCGAAGATGCTCTAATCAAACCCGGAAGCTCGTTGGGTTCACATTGAACAATCATTTGTATCTCCATATTGACTATCAGAGGTTTTTTGGATTCCTCCCTCGCAATGGCCTGTACAATTATTGGAAAGTCCTTTTCTCACCACATCTCTTAAAATCTGGGATCGCAGGGAAAAAATTCTATCTCCTTCTAGTTCACCGCTTTCTACTTATACACGACAATCATGGGTTTTACTAGGGGAGGATACTTCAGCTTTCAAAAAATGGACATATGCGAGTTTTTCACAACTTCAACATCTGGTACATCGAGGAAAAATTCACACAAAACAACATTTTGAAGACCACACTGGTAATACTCTATCTTGGCTGCAATACTATCAACTAAAAAGCTTAATATAAACACTAACACCTACAACAACGTTTAAAATGTTAGAACTTTTGTGCAATATTAGAGAAAATTCAGAGTTATGGATCTTGCTTTCTGGAAAGAAGAGACTACTTCCTCTAGTTTAAAATCTTTATTACTAAAGGATAAAGGGAAATGGGATTAGCTACAAATGAACAAAAATGCTTTCTAAGGAGCTGCATTGTGCTCCGTCTGCAGTCTAAGACATTCTACAACAGAAGGAGAGATTACAATGGAGGATCTCTCCTTCTTCTTGACCCCTGAAAGGAAACACCTGATATCACTGACCAATCAGCAAAACAGAACACCTTTAGATTTCCCAGGCTTAGAGTCAATTGGCCAGCTGCCAGGTATCTCTTCCAGGTTAAGCCTAAGAAAACAACAAGGTGCATAGGTTAACCCTATAATGACTGAAATGGTCAGGTCTTGTCTTACATACTCATTTTTCCAACATAAAAGACAGATGATCCCTTTTGAAGTGTTAATTGACAAGTATCCAGATTCAGCTACTGGTCTTCTTTCAAAAATTCATAAAATCCTCTTAGACCAAGACTGCTCCTTCAAATCTAAGTTTCAAAAAGCTTGGGAGAAAGATCTCCAGAGAGAACTCTCTGAGGACCAATGGCTCTTATGCTGGAACACCTCAAGAAGAATTAGTAAAATCTTTAGCATTCAGATACAGTGGTTCAAAACTATTACAAGATGGTATTATACCCCAGACCATTTGCATCGAATTAATACCAAACATAGTAATTTATGCTGGAAGCATTGTGGTCAGGTGAGAAGTTATATACATTGTTGTTGGGATGTCCATAAATAGTGACAATGGCCTGTGATGTCACTGGCTCCTCTGTCATCTTACTAGGTCTCGGTTCTTTTAAGGACCTAGCACAGCAATGCCTCTGGCCCAGCCCCAGCCCCCCCTGGGAAACCGGAAAGTCTACACCCTTGCTAGGCAGCAGCAAATCTCATCCAGCAGCATGAGACTAATCTGCTGTTCTGTCAACATGGGACATGGCATAGAGAAGGATTTACTCCTCTGGCTGAAATGGATTGAGCTTTTTCTGGTGCTGGGGACAGTTGGATGGGGTAGACAATAATGATGGAGGCACTATCCCAGCTCACTTAGGAATGGGCTCAGCATCAAACCCCTTTATTTTGTAAAAAAAGCCCAGAACATAAATCATTGTTCCTGATGATATCTAGGGCATGTGATAAGGCCTGGAGATTTCTCCCTTTACGAGACCCTTTGCTCCACAGCGCAGGAGCCATGTTTCAGTCCTGACACCCCCTTCTTCCCTCCAAGTCTCACCTGGCTGTAGCAGCAATGGGAAAGCCTTGTGAAGGGGGTCTCAAGAGGCCCTTTGTGATGCTGCATCCTGACTATAAGGAGACATGAAAAAAAGCAGTTCCCGTTGATTTTAATGATGCTCCTTGGGATATCAGGAAAACAAGGGGTCTCCTTTTCCTACAGTTTCAAATGCCCAAGCTTCTACTGTGCATGTACTCGACGGCATCCCAGGTGACAGTAACCATGAGAAACCATGAGTAACCATGAGAAACGTAGCTCCCATGGTTTTTGATGTTGCTGACAGAATCTGTTTCCCAGCATACTTGATTATCTGGTGAGAGTTCCTGACTCAGGAATTTTCTCAGGGAAACTTGCTGATCCTTTTGCCATGCTCTAATCCACATATCTACTGCATCCTAATAATTTAAAATCTATGGTCACAATTACCCCACAGAACAAATCCATTCAAGCATGAGTTAACAAAGTGAAATTGGTAGGTTTTGTCAAACATGTATAATTAATTCCTTGAGAGTACCAATTAAACTGAAGCAGGGAAACCCAAACTCTTATTTGCCTCATTATCTTTGATTCTGCAGTATTTCACCTTTTAGTGATCTAGCCATAGCCTGTGTGGCTACATGGCATTTACTTTACACCTCCCAAGCTTGACTATAAGTAAGTCCATGTTAAACTGTTTCTAAAGCTGAATTTTAAACATAAACAAGTTTCATTTCATAGAAACTAAACAGATGGCTTTGCTGACCGTAAATATAGGCCCCCAGAAAGAGGCACAGAGGGAGATTATCCAACTGATCCCCAAAGGGATCTGCTCTGTCTACATCAACAGAATTGGCCTGAGAACAATAAAGTATTTTGAGGATCATACCGATGGGAATGCATTAGCAAAGTACATGCCTTTTGAGTAGTGGGCAAATCTAAATAAAGTCTCTTTCTCAGCCATGATAATCAGTAATGGCATATAATGCTAAGAACAAAAGAAGAGCCCTGCTAGATCAGGTGGTCCATCTAGTCCAGCATCCTAACACAGTTGCCAACCTGTTACTCTGGAGAGCCAACAACAGAGCATAAAGACTGAGGCCTTCCAGTATTCAAAGGTTTAGTGCTTCTGACGGTGGAGGTTCCTGGCCTCTAACTTTCTGTCTAGCGTCCTAATGTGAGGAAGGGGCCCCATCTAAAGGATCATGTCCCTTTTCCTCAGACCAATGCCCTCCAAACTCTCTGCCACTTCCATAAAGGAGCAACCACAGTTTGAAGACGAATTCTACATTTTCAAGCCTATCTACATCACATAAGGATGATCAGCCAAGCCACACTGAATGGTCAGGATGTATCTTCTAATGTAAACAGAATTTCATATCGTCATCCTGGATGACTGCTTGTTGCATATGACTAGTTGTGCAGAACTGCAGCTAGATCAGGGCTAGAGGTTAATGTCCTTTAACTCAGAGTAAATAGCCTGGCTTGTGGCTGACCTCACTTTGGAGACAGTGCATTAGCCATAAAAAATCCAGCACGACTGCTTTTGACTCTATTGCTGCTGCTACCTTTAATTAGTTTTGGATTCATTTTTAGATAGTTTCCTTTTGATTGGCTTTTATTCCATTGGTTTTTGTGAGCTGCCTCAAAAGCTCTGTATCAGAATGATGACACAAAATATTGCAAATAAAATAACTAAATAGGATCATAATTATTTTAGGGATTTATCCCTGCCCACGCACAATTTACAGGTATTTTGTCAGAACAGAAATAACATTTAACCGTATCATTTGATTGGCTGTAAATATGTAGAAAGTAGAGACTGATCTGAAATATCTTTGTTTCCATAAATAGGCTTATCCTTTGGCATAGGCTAAAAGTTGTAGCTCCGAGGAGGTAAATGGAAGGAGCTGAAAATGCAACATAATTCATTTCAGGAGAAAAGAGGCCATAGAGCAGGGAGAAGGATATCTGTTTATATATGACATAAGGATAAGAAAATAGTCCACTGGGGTACAGTGAATCTGGCAGCCATTTGGTACTTGTGTCTATGATTATGGCTCATTCTTCAGATTAACTGAAAGATGGATTTGGTGTGAGGGATCTTGGAGGGTATCGAGCCCATGGATTTTTCCACTAGTCATATGTAAGAGATTCTACATTGCAAGTGGTTTCGAAAGCTGATGTGTCTAAGAGGAAATTAGCCATCTCCTAATCAATCAGAAGTAAAAGGTATGTGTTAAATGTTTCGTTATATAGGACCATTTTAGGAGCAAAGAACATTTTATAACCAACTCCCAATATTCCCTCTTGGGCTGAGGTCAGACACGCCTTTAGATCCAACTTAGCTGCAAATGCTTGACAGATCTAAAGGGCACAACCAGACAGCAACACCTGGGAAAGGTCCCACAGTCGTTGGCAACCCATGTTCCCCTGCCACAGAAACAGAGTTAAAAGACACCGGGGAAAGTCTGCTGATGAGCGACTGGCAGATTTTCCTTAGTCTGATCACTCAAGCATGCACTCAGGCCATTGGGATGGACAGCTCAGTCCATCCCGACTCAGCGCCATTTCCCCCCACTTAGTGATATGCACCTAACTGCATAATCAGTCCATGAAGAACTCTTCATGCGGGGGTTCGATTCCTTGTTTATGTGCATGAGCACAAAAAGGAAAAAAACCCACTTGCCCAAACATACCATCTGATTGTGCAGTGACGGGCTGTGCCCACAGCAAAACAGATTATACTGGGATGTGTGATCAAACAGCTCAGTGCCAAATACCAATGGATGGAATACAAGCACTTCCTGACCGTGCCAAATGGCATGCCTGACTGCAGCCTTGGTCATCAAAACCAAGTTCTGGATGGGATGATTTTCTTTGGAAAAACAGTTTAGAGGTGGAAGAGGGTGCTTAACACTTCACACACTGTTTTTGCACAGCAACTTCTTTCCAACTGTCCCCACTCCAGTGGGATTCTACTTCCACATTTGCAAGGGTTACCATATAACTGGAAGCCACCAGGAAAGTTTGGTAAGAGCAGGGCTCATTTCGTAGCAGGAGCTCCTTTGCATATTAGGCCACACACCCCTGATGTAGCCAATCCTCCAAGAGCTTATAGTAGCCCCTGTAAGAAGAGCTCTGTAAGCTCTTGGAGGATTGGCTACATCAGGGGGCATGGCCTAATATGCAAATGAGCTCCTACTATGAATTGAGCCCTGGATAAGAGACAGTGGAAAAATATGGTGGTGAAAAGTTTAATCACCTCTCCCTAGCTATAAAAACCTCTGCATCCTCAATATGCTTTTATTTATTAAATCTAGCTGTTGGGGGTTCAATTCATGTGTTTACTTATAATATATAATTTAGCCTTTAATTAATGCCACATATTTGAGTTATTACTTTATCACAAAATGCTAGAATTCTTCTGTCACTTGAGATCCAGAAGGCTGCACAGGACTCCCTTTGTAGTTTTGTAACACCACTGCAATAGCTATCAGCGCAGTGGGGGAATTACATCTTTTTGGTTTTTATTATTAATGGGTTATAGTGATTGTGCAAAGCTTTGGTTTGTTGCCTGCCCGCAGTTTGACTTCCCTGTGTTAAAAAAAGAAAGTATCCCATACAGAACACTACTTGCATTTCTAGGAAATGTTTTCCTTATCTCTTTTAACCTTCATTCAATTTCCACTTGAATACCAAGTTAAGATAAATGATCCAAAGCAAAACATTCACCTCACCTACTCTGTGGTGGTACCTTTCTTTCATAATAACAGGAAAAAAACAGCAGTAAAATATTGCCAAATTTTGATTGGCAAAAAACTGTGTCCTCAGGCTCAACTATTTAGAGACCTCTTCAAAACATCAGCAAACAATCTTGTTTTTAACAGTTCTTTCTTTGTACTCCTCTTTCCCCAACAGATGGTGCTATAAGGAAAATTAAAGACGTGTTAGCTAGGATGCACTTTTGGAGGGGTCATTTTCAATGTATGTACTTCCTCGAGACATTGAAATTATAGTAATATTTCAACTCAACAGGTCTCAAAAATCGCAGATGGATTCTTTTCTGCATAGCAAAACCCATTTACACAACTGTTTCATTTTAGTATCTAAGAATGTGACCTGAGACATCCCTGCTTCAACTCTTGAACACCCTTTTCTGCCTTCAGGTGGATGATCAGATATGAGCCTACCCCCCCCCCCCCGCCGCCCATTCAGTTCAGAATCTAATTACTTGAATGCGTACCAAACAGGTTTGCATTGACCTTTTTTAAACATAAAAGTGCACGTCGACAAAGGCACTGCACATTCAAACAGGTTAGCAGCCATCAATGTTGCTAAGGACTACACAGATGAACATTGAAGGGTAAGGGTTGTTTTTTTTTTTTTTTAAACCCCAATGTTTATTATTGATTTATATGATTTGTAACTGATTTCACTGTCTTTTTAAACAATTTCCTGGCAGTTGGAGCAGCCGTACAGCAAGAATTGGGGGCAGCAAAAGTCAATCATACTGCATGGGAATGTACATATACGAAAAGCCATTTGTGGTGTATGGCACTGTTAGGGAGGAACAGGATGAAGCAGCCTCCTGAATATCCATGACTGGACTGACGATTATAAATCGGCTCCCTGTTTGTGACTGGTGAACAAGATGTGAGATATCAGATGAACTGGTGGGTGTTCCAACATCCCAAACTGATCACTTTGAGCCAGTTACTGTCTGCCTGCCTAATGGGGTTGTTCTGAGGATAAAATGGAGGAGGAGAGAATCATGTACACTGCTTTTAGAGGAAGAATGTGATTTAAATGTGATAAATTTTAATAAATGATAGATTTTCATTCTGACTGTAAAAAGCAGCTTTTGGGCATTCTGGATCCAGGCCATGATTCTGAGGGTAATGTGGATTAACTCTTTTCTGTATGCCATTTCCCTGGGGCTGCAGATGATACCTAAGGCTGCTTTAAGCTCTCTAGATTAAAAAAAAAGAAGACATAGTCTGGCTACTTAAATCAATCGGGGTGTGTGTCTGTTTCCTATTAGGGAAATAGTTTGGAAGAAATTCGAACCCCTGCTTCACCAGTGCATAGCCCCAATCAATATCAGAGCCCTCGTCCACTGTTTGTGACCAAATTACACATCTGGAATTCAAGTCATAACACTTCATTGGTACAGTAACTTGGTTCTAGGGTTGCCAACCTCCAGGTGGGGCCTGGAGATCCCCCAGAATTGCAATTGATCCCCAGATGGCAAAGATCAGTTCCTCTGGATAAAATATCTGCTTTGGAGGGTGGGCTGTATGGCATTGTACCCTGCTGAGCTCCCTCCCCTCCTAAAACTCCATACCAAGAGGGAACAGGGCTTGTGAGACTGTTCCTTCACATTTGTTTTCAGTACTGGTCCATCTTACCTCTAATTTTATTTATATATTTATTGAAATATTTTTATCTCACCTTTCTTTATGGCTGAAGCCAGCTTCCATATCATAATTAAAAGCATAAAAAAAATTAAAACCAACAAAATAACACCCCAAAGATACCTGTAATTTATAACCCAGAGAGAAGTTCAAAGAACAGGACACCTGAAGAGGATCTTAACAATGGGAACATGTGGTCCCTTAGTTAGCAGTCCGAAACCATTTGAGTCTTTGAGGCTCAGCACTTTGATTGTCTTTGACCTAAATTGATTGATTTTAGCCACTGTTGAATAACTTGATACATAAAAGAAGCTCAAAAGAAGATTTCTTCCTCTCTAGCCAGTTTTAAAACTCATGGTCCCTGCCTAGGGTTGCCAAGTCTCTTCACCTTACCGGCGGGGGGGAGTCCTCTGATGGCCGGGCGATGTCACCGGAAGTGACGTCAGCACGTTGGGGGCGTTGCCAGGGCGATGCTCTGGCAATCGCCCCAAAATAGAGTTTTGGGGCGATTGCCAGAGCATCGCCCTGGCAACGGCCCCGACGTGATGGCGTCACTTCCGGTGACGTTGCCCGGCGCGGGGGAAGTCGTCCAGGCTGGACGACTTCGGGGGTGGGGTTTCCCCCGCCGGACGAATGCTGGCCGGCGGATCGGGAACCCCTGTAGCGGGGGATCCCCCGCCCCCCGGGCTGACTTGGCAGCCCTATCCCTGCCTGCCTGTATGTTTGTTTATATAGACAAAGACTTCATCATACAAAATAAAAATAATATGAGCAACGTGAAAGCCATAATCACCCTTAGACCTTAGACATAAGCAGCTGTGTTTTTTTAACTTCCGTAAAGCCATATGGAATTTATTGGAAAATTGGAATTTTTGGAATTTATTGGAAAATTGCAGTGCTATAGATGGGATGCTATGCATGTTTCAAAAGTGGGAAATATTACAATGATGTTCTTATCAAGAAATAAAAAGCTTGGAAGATCCAAAACATGGCTTTGGGGAAACCTGAACAATTCAATGTGTATGTTTGACTCCTTCAGGAACACCTGCACATCCCTAATGTCTGCAGCCAGACATTTTGTGGGGGAAAGGCATTAAGTTACATGCAAGGTTGTCAACCTTCAGGTGGGGCCTGGAGTTCTGGACGTACAACTGATCTCCAGACCGCAGAGATGAAATGGCAGCTTCAGAGGGTGGACTTTATGGCATTACATCCTTGATGAATTCCCTCCTGTGAGCAAAGACCCTTGGCTCCGCCCTCAAGGGTTAAATTGAATGGCTAGGGGCCTGTTGCATCCTGCAGGTGTTACTAATTGATAGGGAGTGGGATTTGTTCCCAGTGGGAGTGGGGTTTACCCACTTTTGGGCCCCCAGATCCACTGGCCCTGATCCAGCTGGTGGAGGGAACGCTGCCCCCAAAGTGCTGAGTTTGCACCAATGGAGGTGACATCATTGTGCAGGGCATATTGTGTGTGTGTGTGGGGGGGGATTCAATCATTTAAGGAAAAACCATAGAGTTTTTCCTTAAATGATAGAGCATCCCCTACAATGTGCCATGCATGATGACGTCAATTCTGGGTGATGTCATCACAGTGTGTGTGCGAAACACATGTGCCAAATAGATCCCGGGAAAAGACTGGGACACCCCCCCCCCCCCGGCATCAAGGTAAGACCTGGCAACCCTACTAATTGATCTCTCCGCCTACACAGACCATATCATCTTCAAGGCTAGAGCTGGAAATGTGGTAATTAGCTTCTCTTGAGAACCTGCAGCACATAGATGGGAGGGAGGGAATCAGGAGCAATGAGGTAGTTTTCTAGAGAGTCCCAGCAAGAATGTATCCTGATTGGATGCCATCATCACCTGATGCTGCTTGGCCAAAAAACTATAAATGAGCTAAAGGCCTGGAGAAAAAAAAACTAGCTTGGATTCTGATGGACTGAAGGCCTGGATTATGATATGCTTGTATTGCAATAGTGTAGAGAATGCTTCAGCTATGTCCTTTGACTAGGGTTGCCATGTCCTACATACATTTTAGCAAGGGAAGTCCTGGTCCTCTTTGGAAGTCTTCTGGTGTGCGCGCAAGGTGCATGCACTGCAATGATGTCACCCGGAAGTGCCTTCATTGCAGCAGGCACATTGGGGGCGGGACCTCTATAATTCGAGGGAAAACCATAGAGTTTTCTCTCGAATGATAGAAGGTCCCTTCCGAAATGTGCCTGGCACGATGATATCACCTCCGGAAACGTCTTTGCAGCCTGGCAATTTGGGGGTGGGGTTTCCCTTGGTGGCTCAATCTGGGCCAGCGGGGAGCAGGCCAATCGAGTAGGGGTTCCCACCCAGGGACTTGGCAACCCTACGTTTGACTCTTGGATTTAAGTTTCATGCCATATAATGCAGGTTTTGGAAGTGTCTTAGCTAGTTAAACTAGTTTTCTTGTTTCTTCTGCTGCATGATTCTAGAGCAGGGGTGTCAAACATGTGGCCCGTGGGCTGGATCAGGCCCTTGGAGGGCCCCAATCAGGCCCACAAGGCCCTGGCTGTTTTCTACTTCCATTGCAGTTATGCTGCTGCCATGTTACAGCTTGCTTTATCAGTCTATCTCAATCGCACAGGAGAGATTGATAGGCAAGGCTCTCCAGTGTGATTGAGAGAGTCTGATAAAGAACTCACTGAAGCTCCTCTCTCTCCTTCTCCCAGGGGGAGGGAGAGAACAGCCAGAGCTTGCTTCCTGGCCAGGATGCAGGAGACAAAGGGCAGCCTTTCTTTCCTTCCACTGGCTGAGGCTCCTCCCTGAAGGGAGGGAATGAGGGAGAGTTTGTTTTGCTGGGCTGCCTCAATCACATGGGGGAAATACCAAGCACCTTTATGACCAACAAATTTTTGTTCAAGGTATGCGCTTTTGTGTGCCTTTCTACAGTGTGTGTGTGTTGTTAGGCTTTTTATGCCAGGGCTCTCCTCAGTACAACTGGGTTCCCTCCACCTTTTCACTGTATTCATGCCCTCATCATCTGGTCTTTCTCAGTAAGAAAGCAATGTGAACTATGTTAGAGGAAGAATAACAACAAGCCATTGAGGTGGATTAGACTGTGTGTCCAGACCAAGTTCACCCCCTTTGTAGGAAGTTGTAGTTATTTCTCTGGAGAAGAGTATAGTTTTGTTGACAAACACATGGCCCTCAAGTCTCTGTGTTAGGATGCCTTCTTGTGTTCTTGACCAGCACATCAAGCAACTTATGTACAAAAGGTTGCAATGCCCAGCCATTTCATGTTTCCTCCTGGGTCCTAGGCTCAGAACACTGAGCATGAGATTTCTGTAATGAATGTCAATAAATCAAAAGTAGGTTTGCAGCTCACAGATACACACCTGAACAGCATACTCAGGATTGCTACAGCACAGACATTTTGATGCAATAATTCAGAGCAGAGGTGTCAGTTATCAGAGACTGTTAAATAGACAAAATATTGCAAGATTGCTAGTGTTTTAAGCCTGTTTTGTTTAAAGTTTTAAAAAAATCTTTGTGTTTGTGTTTGTTTTGACAGAAACTAAATAAAACTTTATTCAGTTTTTTAAAAATTAAACAAGGGTTTGGTTGCTTGTGTACAACAGCTCTGAGGACCCGCGAGGTTCAGTCTTAGTCTTGCTGGTACATCCCTTCTCCAAACTCTGCCTTAGCCCAAACCTCCAGGCATTTCCCAAGCTGGAGTTGGCAACCCTAGTACTGGATGAGGGAAAGAGGTTGGGAATTAATACTGGACAGCCAAGAGTCTAAATATGGGCATCCATCTTTGTTTAAAATTGTATAGTGGTACCTAAATATAATTTGAATTATAAAATTTGCAAATAAAGGTATAATGCTTCACAGTGCTGTTGTTGGGAACGTGGCACCCAGGATGAAAGCAGGTTTATTTCTTACTGAGCAGTTGAATCAGACATCTCTTTGTGTATATATATCACAAGTAAAAGAGCTAGAAACTTGTTTTTTATTTTTTAAAAAAATGAAATGAGGTCTACCTCTGGCTATAGCTATTTCTTATAATGAAGTTGGTGGATCAGCAGCCTAACATGAATTTGGAATCCTGGAGGGCTTTTATTTTACTTATTTAGATTATTTAAACCATCAGTTCCCAAAATCAGGACATGGAGGCTTTGCCATTAGGCCTTCCTCACTCCTGAGTTTTTTAGATGAAAAGCAGCAAATGGCTACTTTTAGAAGCAAAGTGTGATTTACTGATTCTTGCAAAGCTACTGTGCTGTAAAACTGCTGTGAAGCAGCCATAAATTCATGTGCCTCCAACACCCCCTCTGCTCCTGCTAGGTCTTCATTTCAGATCACTTCTTCACTTCAGATCACGATCTTTCAAAGCTGTTTTTCCTTTGAAGGGAGCAGTTGCACAAAACTATTATTTTCAGAGAGGAAGTAATTGATTGTGCTCTTTGAGGAACAAATTTTGGTGCTTAAACTTTGCATCTTGGTCTGGAAAATTAAATTAGCCAGCTGAATTTTTGCAAATTAAAATATCTCTAGTAATTTCTTATGGTTAATTCCAGTTCTTATAGAATAATTCCAGTCCTCATAGCTCAAACACGGCCCTATTAATCCCTGAAGCATATAAAACTTTGACAAGGCATCTAAGACATTAAATGTCAAATGGCACACTGCAAAATTCTTCACTGTAAAAGCAAATTTATTTTTTGGCATACATAAACTTTTCACTGACAGAAAATGGGAATTTTTACTGTTGGAAAATGTGGGAAATTCTGAAATGGTTCAGTAATTCCAACCAGCCCTGAGTAATTGAGATGTACTCTAAACTCTGTCACAAACATAAGTCGTATTTGAATATTCTCAGAAGACCAGGGGTCTGTTGGAGCGGGAGTGCACAGGAGCGCAGCTCCGGGAGTGAGGAGCCCAGGGGGCGGGCACATGACCAAGCCCCGCCCCCTCCTCGGCTTCCCCGAGCAGTGCAGAGGTGCAGCACCCCGGGGAAAGCCCTGCTAGGGTCTTTATTGTTTTTAATGTTTTGTTTTAATATTGATAATTTTATCATTGTTCCTTTTATGACTGTGTGCTGCTTTTCCAGAGACTTGCTCAAGGTGGCACATAAATTTTCTAAGTATACCATTTTTTATCTGGGCACATGGCACATAAGTACTGGAAAAATTTCACCAACCCTTCAGCAGCTTCCACCCCATCAGTTTGGTGTAGTGGTCAGGAGTTGTACTCTAATCTGGGAGAACCAGGTTTGATTCCCCACTCCTCCACATGCAACTGCTGGTGTGACCTTAGGCCAGTCACAAGTTCTCTCAGAGCTGTTCTCTCATGAGCAGTTCTCAAAAGACCTCTCTCAGCCCCACCTACCTCACAGGGTGTCTTGTTGTGGGGAGGGATGGGTGGTGCACATGTCCTGGGTATCTCAAGTCTACTTGAAACCTGGTGGTTTCAAGAGAGCAGGAAGAGAATGAGGGAGTGTTCTTTGCGCTTATTTTTATTGCACAAAGTATTGGATGGGGAAAGGAATGGAGGAAGAGCAGGTCAGTTTCACTCACCTGTGGAGTGGAGCCTGAGGGGTGGGTGTTGCCTTCTGACACACTTCCGGTATGTTAGGGGGTATGGCATATGCAAATGAGTTATGCAAATGAGTTATGCTAATGAGCTCCTGCACCTCTTTTTCTACGAAATGACCCCTGCAGAAGACCAAACTATGTGTGACATTAGAATCCCCAGTTTCACCCTAAAAACTTGGAGGGGACTACTGTGAATCAGGGCCACAGTGGTGAGGAAGAAGTCTAACTCTTCTCCTTTCTGCTCTTTCCTCAACAGCAAATGCCCCCTTGTGGCTCCTTTAAACCCATAAACACACTGGCTGGTTGTCTGGGGTTTTCTATTGGAGCTTCACATGCTGGTGGGTTTATCAAACTGGATAAATGGTATAAGGGGAAGTTAACTCCCCATTTCAGAACCTTCAGGATTGGACTGGATGAAAAATCCAAACAGTTCCAATAGGAGGAAGGGCACCCTCTTGACTTTAGAAGTTTGAAATAAAGTGTCTGGCTAGATATGGACTGCCAAAGAGCAGTTAGTAATAGTGAGAAAAACAGCAGTAGCTGCCAGAAGTAGACAGAGTTGGTTGGACTTTTGCAAGCAAGTAATGCGAGTTCAGAGGAAACAGACCTGAGAAGAGAGCCTGTGAGAACTGCCAGTTTGGCAGCAATTGGTGGTTATTAAGATAATTATATCAAGCCAGATTCACTTTGCAATTTTGAGGGACTTGTGCTTTTTCTCTGCAAGCCATAGTTGCATGTAAAAACAAACCCAGATGAATGTTGAAACAGCCATGTTTGTAATGCAACACAAGACAACTTTCCTGTCCTACAAGAGAGCCAGTATGGTACAGTTAATCATACTGAACTTGGAAAAGAGAGATCTGGGTTTAGGTCCCCAACTCAACTGCAAAATTCACTCAAGAGATGCTGGGTCAATGGCCTAGTCTGTTTGGCAAGGCACCCATGAAGATTAAACAGGATAATAACTCCTGAATATAGCACACAAAGGCCATTCCAGAACAGTGAGGTGCAAATATAGTGAATAATAAGAAAAGAGAAATATTAACTGGAAAACAAGAAAAATGGTAAGAGTTATGAGTGGAAATGTATTGGATGCATTATGGCAAGTCACAAAAAATTGTTCCAGAAAAGCAAATGCATTGTCTTGATTATCAGAAATTTGAGCGCCCGACAGTAATAACGCTTAAGCTAACTAGTAAAACAAGCTTTCCATTGTTACTGTGCTAAAATAATTGCTAGTATGATGTATGGCCCACACAGCACAATTATCCAGTATAAAGCTTGTTTATTTGCTGTCAGCAGTGCAATTTATTCAGTCTTGCTTAGTCATTCATATTCATACAATTTTCTGACCAATTAATTTTCAATTCATCTTCATCCAGCATAAAAGATTTCTATTTGTTGAGAGCAGACGTGGCCTAGCAGTGTCCTCCAAGTAGCATCTGCCTCAAACCATGATTTTTATGTTTCTTTTTAACGTAACTCTGAAAAGTTGAAGAGTCAGGTTCCAGGCAAGGAGAAGACAAGATAAGGGCAGAAGAACCACCCATGGTCAGCTTTTAAGAAGCTATGCTGAAGATTAATGGCAGAAAATGTTCTCTGTCTCCTTTTCCATCTTAGAATACATTTGTTTTCCTCAGCTTTCCTGAAATAAAATTAGCTTTTCCACAAGAAGGCTCAGAAAAGATGAATGGAGAAGTGGACTCTCTTCCCTGCTAATTTCTCCCTCCAGAGGGATAACCCATTACTCTTGAGAATACGAAAGGGCTAACCAGTGGCAGTGACAGCTCACTAGATGTCCTTAGATGAAAAAATGACACCAGCCCCAAAGGATACTTTGTCTTCTGCCAGAAAAAAATTACAAATTGGAGGCTGTTATAGGGCTGCCAGGTCTGAGCTGGAAAATACCTGGAGACTTTGGGGGTGGATCTGGGAGAGGGTGGGGTTTGGGGAGGGAAGGGGCCTCAGTATGGTCCAGTGCCATAGAGTTCACCCTTCAAAGCGGCCATTTTCTCCAGGGGAGCTGATCTGTGCCAGCTGTAGATCAGTTGTAAAAGCGGGAGATCCCCAGGCCCCACCTGGAGGCTGGCAACCCTGGTTTGATATAATTTCCTTCTGGGGACCACACGACTAGCTCCCCAGTCTCAAAATGGCAGGAAAGAATGCCGCTGAGCTTGGTCAGGAGAATGATTTCCATTATATCTCTCCTTAGTGAGTCCTCTTTGCCACTGGCTGCCCTCTCCCCCATGCTTCAGTAGTGGTTATTTCTGCTCAAAGCCATAGCTATCAGATTTGACTAACACAAATTTGTTTCTTCATATCAATATTGAGACTGTGTACAACAACTGTTGAAACAATAGAACAATAGTTTAAACAACACACTTAGAGGGTAATTATCTGTAAAACAGCACATAGTGGCTTATATATTCTTCTGAATATATATTCTTCTGAAGACACTTTCTACTTACAAAATGGAATAACAAACTGTGACAGAAACTGACTGAAGTCAAGTAGTGAAAAGCAGACAGAGTACAACTTAAACATTCTTGCTACACATTCATAAAACTGCAGAGGTCGCATATAAGATTAAAGATTATCCACATATTGGAAAAGAACGGAATACACCACTATAAATGATTTAGGGCCAGCTTCTTGTCCGGATATCTTAATCTGGCATGGAGTTGTAATGACTAGAGTTCACACGCAATTTAAAAACCAGAAGTAGCAACACAAGAATTGAACAGCATCTTCTCCTTTATAATTTCTAGCTACCCGATCCTTTCACGAAATTTGTGTTGCCTAAAGCCGAGCAGGCCAGTGACAGCAGTACATTCCCAAAGGAATGCATATGAGACTTCTGTCTTGGTAGGCATTTGACAAGTGTTTGTGACATTTCCCAGCTGGTGTATGAAACTGCCTATACAGACTAGATTGCCACATGGATTACACAAAGGCTTCATTTGTTATGGTGAGCCCCTATGGAGTTGGGTTTGTTTAAAGTTCTTTACTGTTTACCAGGTACTTCCAATAGGGCTTTCTTTTCTTTCTCTTATTTTTTTCTCTCCCTAAATGAGGATAAGAGATGGGAAAGGTATAGGCTAAACTAAGTTTTGTTTATTTGTTTATTTTAAAGTTGTTATGTCTGCTGACTGCCACCAGGCACCAGCGACATGCAGCCTGAGCTTGGCTCCTGGAAACAATAGGGGCCAAGGATCCTGAACCTCCAGGAGTACACCAATAGGGTCTTCGGCAGGAGATTCAAACCCTCCAATAGGACAGTGGGTGTGACTCAGGGGGCTGTATATAATTGGCCGCCTCGGACTTGGGTACCTAATAAACTGAGCTATTTATCACTACCTCGTCCTGCTCCTCCATGCATTGGACCCAGTACACAATAGTGGTGACAAAGGTGGGATCCCGCTGAGCAAGCTGGGCTTCCGGGGCCTCAAGGAAGATGAAGACCTCCACTGCTGCTCTAGCCAATGCGCTCCAAAGGTGGACAAGTTGTTTCTGCATCACAGACATGCAGCACAATCGCAGTCGCTCTGGGAGCGGGACTTGTCCCTCCATTTGACCCGACTCGCCCTTACCAATGGGAAGCCTGGGTCGAGGGACTCAAGTCCATCCTGATTTTCTATCAGGTCACTGAAGAGGAGTGAAAGAGGGGCCTCCTCATCGGCTCCTGTGGCCCAGCCACCGTTGAGCTGGCCCAAAACCTGCTATCGGCTACAAAGCTCTCCAAGGCCTCGTTTGACCTGATTGTCAAGGCGCTCCAGGACCATTTTGTTCCCCAACCATTGGAGATTTTGCGCCATGTGGCCTTTTACTACCGGCTATAGCAACTGTGTGAGTCTGCCACAGAATACCTGGCTGAGCTCTGCCGGCTCGCTTCGGAATGCAACTTCGGAGCCCATCTGGAGATGGCCCTCTGTGACTGGTTAGCCTGTGGCTTAAGGGAGGAGAAGCTCCAGCACCGCATCATGGAGGTGAAGACCTGCACCCTTGCCTCTGTCCTCTTCACAGCCACCGCATGGGAATGGTCGCACCTGTCCATGACTGGGTCCACGGCCAGTCACTGCACTGCCATGGCCAGTCAATGCATGGTGGCCTCACATCACTTGCCAGAACTGTGGCCACTCCAGGCACATAGCACGAGCCTGCCCTAATGACACAGCCATCTGCATGCTGCTGGACCAACACGCACCATGAGGATGGTGCTGCCCCAGAAGACCTCTACCTCTATGTTTTTTTTATATAAAATTTTTTATTGATTTTACATCTATTTCTACATCTATACGCTAAATTCTATACTAAATTACCTTATACAGAAAATGCTGATTAAAATAATCATTTTTAGTAGATTAGTCAGTTTGAGAAACAAAAAATCTTGGTTTAACTAGTTACATATGCTACTGCTTCTAAAAATCACATAGCTGATTTGCTGGTACACATAACTTTGGAGCACGCTTATTTTCCATTAACATATACTTAGTGCTCGACATTTAACAACAATACAAAGTTTATTTCTTCTTTTGTCCTCTTCTTTTCTTTTTAGTCTCTTCCATAGGTTTGGGAGCCGCAGCTCCCTTCTCCGAGTCTGAGTTTTCTTCTTCGCTTTCTGAGCTATCCAAGCCATATATACTTTCCTGCTGTGCTAGCGAATCGTCTGAGTCTCTCTCTTTTTTCTTTTTCTTGCATTTTTCCAAAAAGGCTCTTGCTTGATCAATAGAGTCAATTTTATTGTATATGGCTGAAATGGACAAATGGACGAGAAAATTGAATAATCTGTACTCAGAGACTTTTTTGGAAGACTGGAAAGATTTGAAAGAATATGTTGAACAATATTGGGATATGAAAAATTACATTTATACTTGGACATAATATTATAAAGAGATATCTGAATGTATAAATGGTAGTTAGATAACGAGGATATTTTTAGAATTGTATAAGAAAATAAGAAAATAAGAATTTATATGATGCATAATTTTTTAAGGCTGTTTATGTCATTACCAGAAGTGTAAAAACATATATATGCATTTAAAGAACGGTTAAAGTTGAAAATGTTATATGCTTCAGATGTGGTGGGAAACCATCAATATAAGATCACAACAAGATTATACAATAGAACAAAAAATTGATATAATAATGAAAAAGGGTTTGTATAAGAAAAATATGTTAGAATGTTTGAAAATAATAAAAATTTCTTAATTTTTTTTTTTAACATTCTTTTCTTGATAGCTGAAACACAGTCCCTCCGGAGTATTCCATCGGTATATAATTGATTCAGACTGAAGACAGGTAGTTAAACTTCTGTAGGCTTTTCTTCTTTTTCTTATTTCAAATGGAATGTCCTTTAATACCTTGATGTCTACCTCCTGGATCTTCAGCGTTGTTCTGTTGGTGGCTTTTAAAACCACATCTCTTGTTGATCTTTTGGAGAATCTTATCATAATTTCACCTGGCAGGTTTTTCTTTTTGACTAATTCAGGATAGGTCCGATAAACCAAATCCATATCGCTTATTATTTCTTCTGCTTTTAAACCTGTCACTGGTGCCAGAGCTTCACTCACTAGCTTTTTAAGATCCTCCCCTTTTTTTTCAGGAACATTCTGAAGTCGAAGGAAGTAACTTGAGCGTTCCATCTGCAATTTCAATACATTATCACATTGAAAAGCCTTTTCTTTTCCAATTTTTTGTAGTCTTGAATCATGCTTACTAGTTGTCGCCTTAACTTCCAAGAGATCCTGTTGCAGCTTTTCTGTTCATTTACCTGATTCTTTCAGTTCATTTTGCATTAAGTCCATTTTGCTGTTGAGAGTAGTCATCTGGTCCACCAGCGGCCGCAGCAACGCTGAAAACATTGAGCTCATCTCTGTGGTATCGCCCTTTACACTTGGAGGACCGTTTCCTAGTTTAGGGGAGGGTTTTGGCCACCCCATCATTGTTGCAGTTTCGCTTTTATTTACACTTAGATAAGAAGGACCGTAGAAGAAACAATTGTAGTTGCACTAATGTCTCTCAAAAGGTCTTTTCTCCATGTATGCGATCCCGCCCTCCAGCATTTTTAAAACGCTTTTATAGTTGCAGTAACGCCGTGGGAAGGTCTCAGCTGCTTCGGTAAGGAGAGGGGGGGGGGAATACGATCCTCCCTTTCCCTCCCCGTCGCTTTATTTGCCGTTATATTTTGCAACTCACGGTTTTCACCATTGCGTATCAGGTGTGTTAATTGCTTCTCCGCCAAGCATTTTCTGCTGCTTTTCGGTCATGCTTACGCAGCCCGAAGGCTTCCTCGGCAGGGGAACCTATGGGGGTGATGAGGGGGGTTTCAATCCTGCAGTCACCACCATCAGGAGAGTCTCCCCCTCATGCCACCCCAGGCAGAGCCCCTTCACTAGGGTCTCTGGGGGTTCGGCACCCGTCCAGAACCCCTTCACCCTACCGGGCACGGATCGCCTCTCCCGCATATGCGGAGAGAGGCGTCCGCCATAACGCGTCTCTTCCGGAAGTTCCCTCTACCTCTATGTGAATGAACAGGTACTGCGGCTTCCGAGCCAGACCTCAGCTCCTAAAATCAACGTTTGAGTTAAAATAGAGGGGTCCCCTTGTTCCATGGAGTTAGACTTCAGGTCTGCAGCCTCCATCACATTGGTGGAGACACTTAAGAGACTGTGTCCTAATGAGGAACCCCGTCTACGTCCTTCACCTGTGACCCTGGTGGACTTTCAGTGGAACAGTGTTCCTATATGGGGTGTGGGCACTTTCTGAATCCAGTACCAGTGCTTTAATGTCTACCTGGACTTAATAGTAGTTGAGGGCAACCTGGTCAGCCTCTTGGGCCATGCTTGTTTTGCCCCTTTGGAAATCTCCATTGAGGAGATTAGGTAGGTGGGGCTGAGAGAGCTCTCTCAAGAACTGCCCTTGAGAGAACAGCTCTGAAAGAATGTGAAACTGACCCAAGGTCACACCAGCAGCTGCATGTGGAGGAGTGGGGAATCAAACCCAGTTCTCCCAGATTAGAGTCCATGCTCTTAACCACTACACAAAACTGGTTCTCCTAGTTTGAAACTGTAACCACTACACCACACTGACTTTCATAGGATGGCTAAGCCTTCACACCAGTCATGCAAGCACAGTCCCTCTGTTCCTTGTAAAAGTCCATATGAAAAACCCTGAGCAACATTTTTAGCGTACTGTGATAAAACTCTTAATGTAATTGAATGCAGTTCACTTCAATTGAGTTTCTCATGATTATATGTTTAAGAAATGGTTAGACTTTAAAAATACATATATAGGTATTTCTTTTCTCTAGGATTTCATCTCAGTCACTTGCAATGTTTGGCAGTCTGAGTCACTGACACACCTTGTCATCCTTTCACTCTCTTTGGCCACATGATATGTCCAAAGACTCTGTCAAGGCAGCTGGACAACAGTCCAGTTGATGGTCTTTCTTCAGTGCTTCCTTCTTGATTGGCATGGGGTTTTTCAAGCTCTGTTGCCTATTTTGCGTTCCCTTTTCTCCACAAACCACAGAACAGTGAGAAGTTATTTTCATGCTGTAATGGACAGGAGGCTGTCCTGCCTCTGAAGAGAGGAAACAGCCATTCAGTTGAACCTATGGGAGTGCTGCTCCAGCATCCAATCACCTTTCAGGAGTGGGGATGGAATGTTGGAGGGAAACAGAGCAGGGGAGAACACAATCCGAGTCCTGTGGCACCTTTAAGCCCAACAAGTTTTATTCCTGGTATAAGCTTTTGTATGCATGCACACTTCTTCAGATACATTGAAACAGAAGTCACCAGCAATTACATATAGGTAGAGGGTGGGGAGGGTGTTTCCAGGAAGGGCTAATTAGAGTCAAGATGTATAAGTAACCAGGCAATAAATACAGCTCTGATTAAGGCAACTGATAAGACCTGTGAATAGCAGCAGATTAGTATATCACATAATAAAAGAGTTTACCATCAGATGCAAGAACTGAATTATATTTGCATGTGTATATTTGTAGATAAGAAACCAATATCTCTGTTAAGCCCTGGCGGTTCCATTGAACTGAGTGTTTTAATAACTTGTAACTCAGCAGTCTCCCGTTCTAGTCTGTTGCTGAAATTCCTTTGCAATAAAGCAGCTACTTTGAGGTCCTCCAATGAATGTCCTGGAAAGCTGAAGGAAAACTCTCCGACAGGTTTCTCAGTCTTGTGATTCGTGATTTGTGTCCATTTATCCTGTGGTGTAGGGTTTGACCTGTTTGCCCTATGTAGAGAACTGAAGGGCATTGTTGTCATTTAATGGCGTATACAATGTTAGAAGATGAGCAAGTGAATGAGCCTGAATGGTGTAGGTGATGTTGTTAGGTCCAGTGATTGTGTTGTCTGGGTGTATGTGGCAGCAAAGTTGGCATCTGGGTTTATTGCAAGTTCTGGTACCAGGGTCCATGCTCAAATTAGATGTTGTATTATTGTGGGTGAGGAGTTGTTTAAGATTGACAGAGCAGGGGAGAGTTGAGTTCTGCCTCAGGGACAGAACAGTGAAAGCTCAGGTTTGGCTCAGAATACGAGCATGTTTGTGCCTGGAAGCATTAGGGAAAATTCATACTCTGAAGGCATAGCTAGTTTAAATGTAAGTGCCGCAGCCAGGTTTCTACTCTGTCTACACAGAGACCTATGCTGCTGATCTGTTCCTTGAAATCAACCTATAAACAAAGAAATCTTCTCTGTTAATACACCACAAAATTTACCTCATGGCAGCAAACCCAAAGCCTATAAACTCGCTACCTTTATACTGAGGGGAAGATTTATAGTTTGAAAACAAGCCTAGTTGCCCTCCCCCTACAGTCATAGGAGGCTGTGTGGGCCCCTCAGTTGACAGAAAAGGCCTGTCACATCCAAGTTCACAAAAACTCTTTTTGGATGTTAATTCTGCCTGTTTTTATTTCCTGCTACTGGTTTTAGTATTTCTTGATATGGAAGTTCTGTATTTGTATCTTATAATGTTCTTATTGTATTGCTACCTATTTTCTTGTTATGACCGTAAAATATTGTCAGCATCTTAGGTTTCTGCTTGAAGGGCTAGACAGAAATCCTTAAATAAATATTCTGTTGCTCCTATTTTAAAAGGTGGGTTTTATACAGATATCATAAAGTTTCAAGCAGAAGGTGCAAACAGAAGGTGAGCAGAGGAAGAACAAACTGCCCCTAGAAGGGAAACATCCGTTTATCCTCAGTACAGAGGGCATGACAGAAAGGGGGTGGCCAATTGTTCATCCCCCATTCCTCTTGTACAGAAAAAAATAACAACAATTGCTCTTTGTAGTTTCAGTTAGTTAAGAATAACCCCAATAGACATTGCATTTTATGTGCCTACATTTTGACACTGGGGTTAAAGTAGGTGTTTTGCCAAAATGTGCCCACTGGACTTGAAAGAAAGAAAATGTGGGTAGCTTGAAAGTAGAATGTTTATGATGGATCAGAGACAAAAATGTCCAGGCATCCTGCCATGGACAGAAAGGGGGGGGGGACTTGCAAAATTCCTTTAAAAAACTTATTTGTGGGTATTGTTGTGAAGCAGAAGTTAGAGAATTTAATGTTTTGGATTTAGGACTAGGCTAGGAGCTCCAGACCAGTTCTCCAGTCCACTCATTAGTTGAAGGAATGCTGTAGAATGAGTGGCTCCTCTGTTGTTAGCATGCCTGCTATTAAAGCCTGAAGTTCCTTTAATGACTCTAAGAAGATAAATCGAAAATACAGATTTCTTTCTTCCATTTTTCAAGACAGACAGTAATCCAGTGGTATTTTTCACGGAAATACCAAGGGAAGAGTACTTTCCGGAGGAATTTCCATCCTTAATACACGGACAAGAGTGAGGCTTTGAATAGTTAGCGGCAGAGATGATAATATCCATGCCAGTCGGAGTGTTCGCTGTGGGATTACATTAAGCCAAGAACCTACATCTGAAAGGGCTAGAACGGATACGAAACAGATTTATTCGCTGTTATTAGCATTTGCTTAAAATCTGAAAGGGGCGAGAGGCACGTAGAAAACCAAAATGACTGCAGCCGAGTACAACAAAGATGTCAATTTTTCAAGTCTCACTTACCTTTCTCTTTAGTACACCCGTATAATTTGAGCAGTCAAAACTTTTCACTTTAAAAAATCTGGAAAGACCCCAGGAGGCTGCCCCCTCTTCCTGTTGCAAAAAAGGAATGATTTATAGAAGCATGAGAAGGAATGATCAGGTGATATGAAGTTGTCTGTTAATAAAGAAGCTTTTGACAGTTGGAAATTGTTCCATCATGCTGAAGAAATCCGAAAACTCTACATTGTGGTACTTCCTTTCCCAACACCCCTCGGTGTCTTGGAAACTCATGAAACAAACACAGGCATTCCCTTCTCTTGCTGGATTGTGCAGAAATATTGCCATTTTTCTCTGCAGCTTAAGAGCTCAAGGAAGTATTTGTAAGCTGGCATACATTGATTTCTAGCAGGTAGTTTGCAAACGAACATTGCAAGTGACTGAGATGAAATCCTAGAGAAGAGAAATACCTATATATGTATTTTTAAAGTCTAACCATTTCTTAAACGGATAATCATGAGAAACTCAATTGAAGTGAACTGCATTCAATTACATTAAGAGTTTTATCACAGTACACTAAAAACGTTGCTCAGGGTCTTCCATATGGAATTTTACAAGGAACAGAGGGACTGTGCTTGCATGACTGGTGTGAAGGCTTAGTTGTAGTGCTTTGCTTTGCAAGGCATTTGTGATAAAATGCAAAAGGCAGCCATACCTTGGTGGCCTCAGTGTGAGAACATGAGCGGCTTGTTCACTCTAGTGCCACAATCACAACTTAATTTCGACACAGATGACCTAAAAGAAATTATTCTTACTTAAGCAAAGAAGGTGATACAATATTCTTATATTCTGAAGTGGAGTGAGATATGAAAGAAAGGGAACATTAAAAAAAAACTGGCATCAGGAAGTAGCAATCACCCTCATTTGCCCATCCAATAAAGTGCTAAATTATATTGCATAGACGTGTTTTATTTGCTTTGGGGCATTTAACCTGGTTTTATGTTGTATAAGATGCCTTGGAATCTTTGGCAGGAAGATTGCAGGAATTTTTTTATAGTGTGTGTGTGGGGTGTGTCTATCTGTATCTGTATCTATATAAAATCAGTCAGTGCATTTAATTCTCAGCATGACCAAGTCGGTGGATACCTAACATGGACAGACAAGACAGATCTTTCTACAAACCTGAAAAAGCCTCAGGTTTGCAGAAAAAATTGAATTAAAAAAGAACATTGGGATGGAATTAGCTCCCTCTCCAAATAACAGAAGCAGTGGCTGTAGCTTTAAGAAAAGCTGTGTTGGGTCACTGTGGGGGTGGCTAGGCAACCATGCAGTATTGACAATATTCAAGCCTTAGTTTTTGGCAGTAGGAAGCAGCGGGAGGGGACAGGGTCTTTTCCAGGGCTGCTCTGGTTTTTAAGGAGGACTTGCTGTCAACTACATGACTTGCATGTTTCACCCAGGCACAGCTGCTCACTACTGTTCAACATCAGCCATCCTATGAAAGTCAGTGTGGTGTAGTGGCTACAGTTTCAAACTAGGAGAACCAGTTTTGTGTAGTGGTTAAGAGCGTGGACTCTAATCTGGGAGAACTGGGTTTGATTCCCCAGTCCTCCACATGCAGCTGCTGGTGTGACCTTGGGTCAGTTTCACATTCTTTCAGAGCTGTTCTCTCAAGGGCAGTTCTTGAGAGAGCTCCTCAGCCCCACCTACCTCACAGGGTGTCTGTTGGGGGGAGGAGAAGGGAAAGGGATTGTAAGCTGCTCTGAGACTCCTTTGGGTAGTAAAGGGTGGGGTATAAATCCAATTTTCTCCTCCTCCTTCTCCTCCTCCTCGATCTGGGAGCCATGTAAGCTTGCTGTCTGACACTGGGCCAGTCACATACGCTCAGCCTAACATATCTCACAGGGTTGTTATAAGGACAAAATGGAGAAGAAGTGAATGGTGTATGCTTCTTTGGGTCCCCACTGAGGAAAAAGGTGGGTTATAAATAAAGCAAATAAATATAGCTGAAGGTAGGGGATCAGATATTTGGTAGGTAGGTTAGTAGGTGGGATCCCTGAGGATCCCCTGGAATTACAACTCATCTCCAGACTACAGAGATCAGTTCTTCTGGAGAAAATAGATGCTAGGGAGGGTGGACTCTATGGTATTGTACCCCACTGAGGTCCCGTATTCCCCAGGCTCCATCTAGGAGTTTCCCAGCCTGGATCTGGCAACCCTATCCCCCATCCCAAACTGATGGGTCAGGGAGTTCCTGGCAACCCTAGATGATGGAGAAGTAAGCCCTTGACTTCAGTGCTGGTTTCTCCCAAATCGCATGCATCGTATTACTAGCACTAAAATGAAGCAACTGAAAGATCTGAGCCTTTCTGTTTCCAATTAGCCTGTCCAACTGACAGAACATTTTATTGGGAGTTGGTCATCAGCAGTGCAGGGCCAAGGAGGCAGCCTGTGGTAGTGCGTGCTTCTACTGATTGACACCGCCCCCCCCTCCTGCTGTTATTGTAAGGGCCTTGAGAACTTGAGCTGCCATTAAACCTGACACTTCATTTTCCAATCACAGTTTGTAATCCATTGTTCCCTTGTTGGTCATGGGTCTGGATTATGAAGGAATACTTTGTTTCAATGAAATCTAATGCTTTCCATATTCCATTCACAAAGAATCAGCACTTCATAAGGAGGAAGGAGTGTTCTACATCCTCCTTGCACCGACATCAAAACATCTGAAGGAATGCAATTTTGTCAAAAGCAGCACTCACTGATGTTTGATGCAGCAATAAAATCCACACTGCATGTATTGTATTTAGTCAGGGAAAATAAGCCCTATCCTCCCCCTCAGCCTCACAATCACACATTCAAGTGTTAGAAAGCATGTTGTCCTGTCCTCTATAAGAATGAATCAAATGAGGGAACATTAGACGTTCCCGGGGCAAAACTTTTGAAGTCAGTAGGGCTAGAAAATAGTTGGTGTTAAGAAATGTGCTCTGTTTTAAATCATTATTTTAGTAATAATTTATATATAGATCATTTAGTATACACAAAGGTTAGAATTCTTTTATTTTTGGCTTTCGGTTTTGGCGGCTCAATGGTGGGCATGATCTTTCAGAGCTTTGAGAATCGTGGCCCGGACTCTGCGGCTAGAAGGGGTACCGAGTGGGACTCGGACCCCCAGGAATCCCGTAGGGGGACCCTGCCTGAGACGTGAGGGGTAGCCTCTCCTGGGATGGCGATCTCAGGATCAAGGCTCCCCTTTGTCTTGGAAGGTTCGGCTGCCGCAGTGCCTCCGGGCTCAGATGAGCACACACTAGATGGCTGCAGGAGTCGAACAAGCTGAAAGAAAAAATCTACTTACCTGAAACGCATGGCGAAATCGTGAGTGTTGGTTTCTGGTAAGATTCTCTGTTTTTAAATAAGCTGGAGAGTGTGGGATTTAAACCTTAAACCACCCCCCCTTAAAGAAGCAGCGTTGTATTAACGTTAGAGAATCTCTTTTGCTGGCTGGACGGCTGGATCTCAGAGAGGGGGAAAATCTACTTCATGGTGATTAAAGGAAGAACTTTCTAACTGACTTTGGGCTTCTTATCTAAACTGTAAACAAAAAGCGATGTCGGGAAGGGGAGAAAAGATGGCGGGGAAACCCAGACCTTCTCCAAAAGCTCCCTTTTCTCTTCCGGTTTCAAAAACCGAGTCTAGTACAGACCTAAATACTGTTTTACCTGCTGCATTGCGCCCTCTAATGGATCAGCTGACTGCAGTTAATGTGAAGCTGGATAACGTGCAGAAAAATGTAACAGAAGCCAATAAGAGGTCTGAAAAAATGGAAAAGGATTTGCTGGAAGTTAAATCCAAAACAGAGAAGAATGACTCGAGATTGCATAAGATGGAAAAGGACAGAGCCTCTGATAAGGACAATTTATTAAAATTACAGATGGAATGTTCAAACTTTTTTCTAAGGTTCCAGGGTGTTCCAGAAAAACAAAGTGAGAATCTCAAGCAGATGTTGAGTGACGCCTTAGCTACTGTGGCAGTTATGGAAGCAGATACACTACAAAGCGATATGGATATGGTTTACAGAACCTATCCAGATTTTGTCAAGAAAAAAAACCTGCCAGGAGAAGTCATGGTGAGATTCTCTAAAAGGTCAACAAGAGACGTGGTGCTCAAGGCCACAAACAGAACTACCCTGAAGATCCAAGAAGAGGAGATTAAAATGCTAAAAGACATTCCATTTGAGATCAGGAAAAAAAGGAAATCCTACAAAAATTTAACAACGTGGTTGCAATCAGAGAACATTCCATATAGATGGCTTAATCCTGAAGGATTGGTTTTCAGCTACAAGGATAAGAAGCAAAAGATTGACTCTGTGGCGAAAGCAAAGATTTTTTTTTTATCTCTGCAAGAACAAGCAAGGTGTTATTTCTACAGAGGATTCATTGGAACTTCAAGAAAGCATTTATGGACTGGAAAGCTTGAAGTCTGAAAGCAGTGGACCTGAGGATGAAGAGTCTGAGTCAGAATTAGATGCAGCTGCCCCTAAATCCCCAAGTGAAAAAAAGAAGAAGAGAAGACCGAAAAAAAAATAATTTGTGATTTCTTATAAGTTTTGAATGTTCTTTTTAAATTATTGTTATTGTACTCTCTTTGAGATTCAGTGATCTAGCTTTGTTAGTAAGCAATGAAGTATTATTTTAAGCAATTTTGTTAGCCTGGATTTAAAAAGTTTTTCTTGAACTATTTGATATGAGTATAACTTAGTTTTCTTTCGACTTCTGTATACCTTAGGGTAGATTAGTGTTTTAATAATTGTAGGGTTTTTTTAATAGTTGTAGTGGATAAAATAAATAAAAAAATTATATATATATAAAAAAGAGTTCTTTTATTTTTCCTGCTTGTGACTGTCCCTTGAGAATAAGATTGCGAACTCTGGGTTGGGAAATACCTTGAGATTTGGTGGTGGAGCCTGGAGACAGCAGGGTTTGAGGAGGGGATGGAGCTCGACAGTATCTAATGCCACAGAGTCCATGTTCCAAAGCAGCTATTTCCTTAAAGGGAACTGATCTCTGTAGTCTGGAGATCATTTCCAGGAAAACTCCAGTCCTCACCCGGAAGTTGCAACAAACACACGGGAAACACGGCAAGGGTGAGCAAACGTTGAAAAACATTGTGTTAGAACATAACACACAATACTGATATGCTAATATGTCTTCATATATTGATTTACATTATATATTTAAATACAATAAAGACCCTAGTGTATCTTATCCATTATAGTACAAAATCTAAAGAACAATATATATGTAGTGGAAAAGTCCACAGCTACAGAGACAGATTTCAATGCTGTAGATATCTTGCTTTCTGTTGAGAGACTAATGAGAGATGCATCAGTCGTCAGTGCCAAAGTTGTAGGCTGTTATTCTTTCCGAAAAGAGATACAGCACGCATCAAAACAACACATCTCCCAGGCAAAAATTGCATGTTTCAAGAGAATCTTCTTCAGGTAAAATTATTTCTTCCAGAGCCAAAGTTCACAATGCCACAATGCACAAGTCAACAATTCTATAGAAGGCTTCTCCTGGCTGAACTCAGAGTATACGATAGAAAATATGGGTGGAGACAGTCCTTCAAATACACCAAACCCAAGCTATTTAGGGTTATTTTAATGGCATCCCAGAGATGTTCTGTACTATTTGTAATGATGACTCTTCAAATCACTAATTGTGAACAGCAATTTCAGATGTTTGGAAAAAATGATTTTTTAAAATTCACCAAAGCGTTATATTGTTTCTTAGGTGGTTTGTGTGTGTGTGTGTGTGTGTGTGTGTATATGTGTGTGTGTCTGTCTGTTCATGCGAATTCTTGTATTACAAGAGATGGGGACCCACGATTCTCATGGGGGGGGAGAGAAGGATCTTCATGTGGAAGAGAAGCAGCCACAGGTGAGCTTTCTCCCCCACTCCCCACCAGCACCAACGGCAAGGCCCAGACCTGCCAATCCTCCCCCCCTGCACTAACAGCAAGGCCCATGAGGCTCTGAGCCACTGACCCGCCAATATTCCTCCCCCTGCTACCGACGGCGAGGCAGCAGGACCCATGGGCATCAACTACGGGGGGGCTCGAGCCCCCCCTGAAATTTCCTGGGGGGGGCTCAGCCACCCCCGGCAAAATGGAGCGCCCGGTGGCCAGTCAGCCGGCTGTCGCCGCCTCTCCTTCCCCCCCACTCCCGGCCTGCCCTCCTGCCTCCCTGGGGTGGGGGGGGAAGGAGAGGCAGTGATGGCCGGCTGACTGGCCACCGGGCGCTCCATCTGCCCCACCCCCGCATGCCCCGAGCGCGAGGCGGAGCGGGAGCCGGGGGCCCGCAAGGGCGACGTGCTGGCCCCCAGCTGCAGGCAGCAGCAGCAGTAATCCTACGCTGCCGCCGCCGCCAGAGGTGAGCGGGGAGAGGGAGGGAGGGGGGCGGGGAGCGCGGCAGGCGGGCGGGCAGGCACGGCCCGGGGGAGGGAAGCGGTGGCGGCAGCTCCCTGGGGTGGGGGGGGAGAGCAGCAGGGACATGGTCCCGCGCACGCACATGAGAGAGCCCCTGCCCCCCCCAGGGATTTAAAAAGTCTATGCCCCTGGCAGGACCCATGATACTTGCCTGGGGGGGGGGAGTATTCCTAAAGGCTGCAGCTCTGCAGGTAAGACTTCTTCCCTCCCGGCACCGGCGGTGAGGCCTCAGTGGCTCTCTGCTATCGATTCACCAATCTCCCCCCCACCCCTGGCACTGGCAGCGAGGTCTCAGCAGCTCTCAGCCACCGGGCTGCCGATTTCCCCCCACCCTGGCACCGGTGGCAAGGCCTCAGTGGCTCTCAGCCACCAGGCCACCTATCTCCCCTCCCACCCCCTGGCACTGGTGGCAAGGCCTCAGCAGCTCTCAGCTGCCGAACCACTGATCTCCCCTCCCAACTGCCGGCCAGCCACAGAGTTCCCAGAGCATTCTCTGTGCACGCACAGGGAACACTCTTTTAGTTTTGGGGGGATTTAAATATCCCCTGAATAATTTTTAAAAACTTTTTGGATTTTTCTGCACACCTGGGGAGTCCCCCAAGTGTGCGGAAAAAATCTCTTTGCCCCCCAAGTGCCCCCGATGTGTGGATTTAGATTTCGGCATGCACGGGGGCACTTGGCTATTAGATATATAGATGTTCTTGCAGCTTTCCCCAGCCTGTCACTCGTTCAGCCCACATTACAGGAGGAAAAGGGATGGGAAATCACTGGTGAAACAGTACTTTCCTTGGTAGTTTTTAGTTCAAGTGTGTTCATAGTAACTGAGAGTTCTAAATTGGATTGCAAATACTTTGCATGTTCTCACATTGCCAAGTGGGATCTGAAGTTAATAAATTCTGGCCTGTGTCGCCATGATGGACACCGCTGACTGATTAATGCTTTCGACTACACAGATGCAAAGGAAAACATATACTCTCGTGCAGTTTATTTGAAATGAGGTTCGACCTGCTCCTAAAGCTCCTGAGGCATATGTAATACAAGCAAGCCAATAAATTGTGGGCATGTGCCAACAGTGCTACCAAGCCAATTTGGTGGAGTGGTTAGGAGCGGTGGACTCTAATCTGGAGAACTGGGTTTGATTTCCCCACTCCTCCACATACAGCCAGCTGGGTGACCTTAGGTCAGTCACTGTTCTCTCAGAGCTGTTCTCTCAAGAGCAGTTGAGAACTCTCTCAGCCCCATCTACCTCAGAGGGTGCCTGTTGAAGAGAGAGGAAGGGGAGGAGGTTGTAAGCCGCTCTAAGTCTCTGAGTAAAGGGCAGGGTACAAATCCAACTCTCCTTTTCCTCCTCCTCCTATCATAAAACTCATCAAAACAGTGTTCATTTTAAATTGTGATGCCTCATCAAAGCACTCATAAATAAGCATTGCAAGCAAGGTATATCCCATTTTTGACAGTCTGATTGATGAAAAAAGACTCATCTCGGCTGTTTGAGAGCTCTGTGGCTACAGCTGCCCTTGAAATACCTTCAGCACCGAAGTCAATAGCAGTATTCCACAATGAGTAGGTTTAAGGCTTTCCTCATCTTAAAACTATAGCATCAGTCTTTACACATCACTGCTGTTGTCTGCGGCATAGTGAATAAGAACTGATCGTTTCAGTAGGCAAGACTCTCTCATGTTTAACACTCAAACCTTTTCATCCCTGATGGTATTCCCTTGATCATCTTTGCTGCTTCAACAAATGAGACCAGAGCAGGGGCATAGAGTTTTAAAATCCCCGGAGGGGGGGGGCTCTTGTGTGTGGGACCATGTCCCCGGGACCATGTCCCTGCCGCCACCGCCGCCTCTCCCCCCCAGCCTGGCCACTCCTGCCTCCATCCCTCCCTCCCTCCATCCAGGGGCCAGCTGGGCAAATGCCCAGTGTGTTGGCATCACTCGGAAGTGACGCTGGGCACGTTGCCAGGGTGACGCTCTGGCAACTACCCTGAAACTCTATGGTGCCATAGAGTTTCGGGGCAATTGCTCGAGTGTCGCCCCAGCAACATGCCCAGCATGTTGGCATCACTTCCGGGTGACGCCAGCACGCTGGGCATTTGCCCAGCTGGCCCCTGGATGGATGGAGGGAGGGATGGAGGCAGGAGTGGCCAGGCCAGGGGGGAGAGGCAGTGGTGGTGGCCGGCTGGCCGGCAGGCAGGTGGGCGGATGGGTGGGCCTAGGAAGGGCCCAGAGAGGTGCAGCGAGGAGGTGTGGTGGTGGACGCTCCATTTTGCCGGGGGGCTCAGTCCCCCCCGGGAAATTTCAGGGGTGGTTTGAGCCCTTGAACCCCCATGTAGTTGACACCTGTGGACCAGAGGATAATGTACATGCTTTCATCTTACAGAGCCCAGCTGATCTCTTTACTCTCTACACTTTTGCTGCTCATAATATAATATTTATACAGATTATTGACAAAGGAATATGGGCCACGAACAGAGTGTTATTGCCTGCTGGAATTCTCAGCGAATACATTCCTAGCTGTAAGCTGGATTCGTTTGCTGGTAACAAGTGGTCTGTACTTAACAAACCTACCCAATAATGGAGATACAGAAGCTCTTTTAAAGGCAGCACTCAGAGAGCAGCCACAAAATCCTGGGACGATAGGATCTCGTGTACAAGGAAAATAAGGTTATACTACACTGAAAAAATGAATGGTGTCATGAAACAGCATTCTGTCATAAGTCAAAGCCAGTTCGACATACATCACCACGACTGATGCTTCTGTCACAGATTTTCCCTTCCAGCTCTTTCTCCTCCTCCTCCCACCACTATAGGCTGATTCACTCCTGGAAAAACTTCTCAATATCCAGCTTCTCTTTGTCTCAAAGAGATGCAAGATTAAAGGCGTATGCCCCTCCTCTCCCTGCAAAGATCACTTTTTATCTATCTTCATTCGGAAGGTAATAACTGGTGCAGCTGTCCTAATTGCCTTCAACTTTTTAAACAATTTGTGGCCACTCTGCATGTAGATAAAGCCTTTGAGTCACACTCAGAAGAACAGGCAGGGGGTCAGTTTGCCTTTTCAGAGGAAGGAGGCCAGAAATGTTTAAGTGGCAAGTGGTAAAACTTTAAGACACCATATGAGCCTCTCCACATGAGCCCCACAGGAGCTTACGGTCTATTAATCAACATCTCCTGGTGGTTCCCAGCCCCAGGGATGTCTGACTTGCCTCAACAAGGGCCAGGGCTTTTTCCAGCCCCGGCCTTTACCTGGTGGATTGAGCTCCCATTAGAAATCAGGGTCTTGTGGGACATAGGCATAGACTACCGGGGGGGGGGGGGCTCGAGCCTCCCCCAAAATTTCCCAGGGGAGACTGAGCCCCCCCCCCCCGGGAAAACGTAGCGCCTGCCGCCGTGCCTCCCGGGGCCCTTCCAAGGCCAGCAGCTGCTGCTGCCAGTGCCTCTCTCTCCCCCCCTTCCATCCTTTCCTCTCCCTCCCTCTTTTCCTGGCAAAGGGAGAGGGAAGGAGTGGGGGGCAGAGAGAGGCCCTGGCAGCAGCGGCTGGCGAGCCTTGGAAGGGCCCGGGGAGGCATGGAGATTTCCCAGCGGGGGGGGGGGAACATTGCCACAGCGAGCGAGTGCGCTTTGCGCACACGCTAAAGAGCCCCCCCCCCCCCGAATTTTACAAAAGTCTATGCCCCTGCTGTGGGACCTTTTACAGTTCTGCAGGGCCTGCAAGATGGAGCTCTTTCACCAGGCTTTTAGTTGAGGCAGTGGACACCCACCTCCTAATTGGCCTCCCCTCCAGTGACCTCAGATCCAAATGGGAACCAATTTTTCCTTGCTAAGATCTGTTGAGGCACTGGTCTTTTTATATTGATTGCTGTTTTACATAGATTTTTAGGTATATTTTAACTGTTGATTTGTTATACTGTGCATTTATGATGGAACCCGCCCTGAGCCCGCTTGTGGGGAGGGCAGGATAAAAACTGAATTAATTAAATGAATGAATGAATGATTACTAGGTTTGTTTTATTTTGTGGCAGTACATTCTTAAGCATGTATGCCCAGAAGTAAGTCCCACTGAATTCAACTGGGCTCACTCTCTAGTGAATGCGTTTGGGATTGCATCTTCTTTCCATCTACAGCATTTCATCCCGTAGCTCAGGCCTCCACCCTGGCGTAGTATCCATTTCATCTGCATTGCCTTCTTAGCAGTAAATTAGTTCTGGATATTTTGCCTGGGCCCCAAGATCCATGATAATTACTTTGTGGCAAGTGCTGCATCTTAAAACCTGCCCCAAGCGTACACCCACTAGATTCCTGCTTCAAATGTTTCTGTCTCTGAGTAACAAAAGCACATATGCAGCTCCTTCCCTTGGGGGGAAACTGAAGAATGGGGAGAGGAAAAACAAGTCACTCACAACTTCCTCTCCTACTTCTTCCCTGGAATATCAGTTTTGGGTTGGAAAAGTTCCTGGGTCTTCAGGCTCCAAGGGTGCAGAAGAAGGTATCCAGAATATAACTTTGGCTCATGTGTCTCCTGCCAGATAATGTTGCCCCCACTGATGGAAGTGTATTAAATTTATGGTTTAATTGTCAGATTGCATTTGTGTGTTCCAACAGAAGATGAGGCTTCTCCCTCCATTTTGACACTTGATACACCGGATTAGTTTTATATGCAAAAACAGTATTTACTGTAACCATAATATGTATAAATATTTTTCCGTGAATCTGTTAGAAAACATGAGCAAGCCTTCACAGGTTGAACAGAAGAGAGCATGTCCAGATACTCCTTGCAGCTACATCCCTCAGTGTTGCTGCTTTCAAGCACACTGTGGCACTCTCTGGGCGTCTGTTTCCTGAGCACACACCAGAGGCATGCTACAGAGTTTGTCTGTGGGTGGCAATGTCATGGGGACCGGAAGAGCTTGGAAGAATAAGAACATAGAAGAACTATCTATCTCAGGGGTGTCAAACATGCCCCCAAAGGACTTCTATCAGGCCCGCAAGGGACTGGCTGTCTCCTGCTTCTTCCTCCAGTTCTGCTGCTGTAGCTGTGTCATAGCTCGCTTTCCCAGACTCTCAATCACTCAGGAGAGATAGATAGGCAAGCTTCTGCTCCCTGCACTGGGCTGAGGCACCTCCCCCTCCTCGACTGCAACAGCACAGACATTTTGATGGAATAATTCAGAGCAAGAAGTGTCATTTATCAGAGACTGTTAAATATACAAAATATTGGCCCGGCCCGACAAAGTCCAATTTATGTCAAATCTGGCCCTCCGTAAAAATGAGTTCGACACCCCTGATCTATCTCCTATTGCCGTGGCAGCAAGTGAAAGTGAGAGGGTGATTTCACAGTTCTAAAACAAGGTTATCCTCACCTTTTCCATTTAATTCTTCATGATAGGAGATGGAGAAATATTCTGTAATACTCCGTACCAGTTCATTTCAAAATACTTTCAGAACATCTGGTCTTTCCCAAAAGATACAAATTTATACCTTAGTTTTAAAAAATGTTCCAGCTATTGTGAACTGATTTTTTCCTATTAAAAAGTTGAAAACCCCTGGAAAGACCACCCCATACCATCTGAATTTTATTATGTAATTTATTGTGCCCTGTGGTATCTAAAATACCACTTAAGCTGTGGAAGTATCACAGATGAAGAAGTTTTATGCAATGATAGTACGTATTAAGTTTAAGAAAGACAAAGACAAGTCACAGAGATATGGACTATAAATGAAGAAGAGATTAGATTTATACCCCGCCCTTCACTACCTAAAGGAGTGTCAGAGCAGTTTACAATCTCCTTCCCCGTTCCCTCCCCACAACAGGCACCCTGTGAGTTAGGTAGCCAGTGGAACAAGATATAAACATTTTGCTAACAAATTTACAGCACCTCCGGTGTCAGCTACAGGGGGGCTTGGGGGCTTAGGCCACCCCTGAAGTTTTCCAGGGGGACTGAGCCCCCCCCAGTGAAACGGGGCACCCGTCCGCCACTGCCCCCATGGCCGCTGCACCTCCTCACCTCCCTTGTAAGGCAGGCAGGTCTGCCCACCCGCCCACCAGCTGGCTGTCGCCACCACCGCTGCCACCACAAGAGCTGGCCACCCAGCCAGCTGGCTCCCCTCCCCTGAACCAACTGACTCCCTCCTGGGACCATCCCAGTGTGATGATGTTACCCGGAAGTGACATCATCATGCCGGGCACATTGCCGGGGTGACACTCTAGCAATCGCCCCGAAGCTCTATGGCACCATAGAGCACCAGAGAGTGCTTTTTGTGGGGTCTAATCTATACACTCCAGGGGCACCTTCTTTGGGGGCCATAACTCAGATTCCCTAAACCCAATCTTTACCAAACTGGGTGCTTTTGGGGGAGACATCAGGTTTGGGTTCTGGAGTGTATAGAATGGACTCTGTGTGAGTTAGAGTGTGAGAGTCCAACGAGATTTCAACTCCAAACAAAGGTTCTTAAACAAGAGCTTCTTTTATTGAAGGGCTCAATTGGGGTACACTTGTTGAGTCAGTAATGAAAGCTAAGGGTGGTAGTGGAACTGTTATAGTATATTCAAACAATGTTGTCATAAAAGAACTCCCAATCAACATGTTAAGAAAAAGGCGCCCAAGACACTAGACCCGTTAGTTACCAGACGAAAGGCGGGAGTGTGGTTCCCAGGCAAAAGGCGGGAGAGGAGAGTTCTCGCACCTGGAGGGAAATCCCATTAAAAACAAAGCTGGTGAGAAGCTACAAGCTACCAAGGTCGCAGATAAGCAGGAGGCAAAGCAGGGGCCACGCGGGGAGAATAGCGCATTCCAATGCCAAGGAGGGGGGGGAGACGCTCTTCGTTAGTCACTGTATACCATCTCTACCCGGGAAATGACAATCTCACTGACATAGAGGCATCAGACTCACAACAGTTCTCCCCATGATGCCTCCCTACATGTCCTCCAAGTGATGTGCACATTGGAACTTTCCCCAAGTTATGCCCACCAAATAATGTGCTTCAGGAAAGTACTTTTGGGGAAGATGTCAGGTGCAAGTTCTGTAGTACATAGAATGGACCCTGTGCAAGCTAGAGGCATCAGACTCACAGCAGGTCTCCCTGGGATGCCTTCCTACATGCCCTCCAAGTTATGTGTGGATTGGAAGTGGGGGGTCTGAGTTATGGCCCCCCAAAGAAGGTACCACCAGCAAAGTGCTTTTGGAGGAGACATCAGGAGCAGGTTCTGAAGTGTATAGGATGGACCCTGTGTGAGCTAGAGGCATCAAACCTGCAGTGGACCTCCCTGGGATGCCCCCCTACATGCCCTCTAAATTATGTGCGGATTGGACTTGAGGATTGAATTACAGCCCCCCCCCCCAAAGAAGGTGCCCCCAGGAAAGTGCTTTTGGTGGAGACATTCACCAGCTGTGCTCCACCACCCGGCATGAGTGGAGAGGCTGTGTAGAATCAGAGCCCTGACCCACTGACACCCAAAGCCCCCAGAGGAGAGAGAGCCAGAAGACCCCCAAAAGAGGGGTGGGGTGCAAGTGCGTGTGTAAATGTGTGAGCCCTCATCCGAGGTGCCCACCAGCTATGCCCCACTGCCTGGCATGAACAGAGAGGCTGTGTGGAACCAGAGCCCTGACCCACAGATAACTAAAGCCCCCAGTGGAGACAGCGAGAGAGCCAGAAGCCCCAACATTTGGGGTGGAGTGTGTAAGTGTGTGAGCCCTCAGATGAGGCGCCACCAGCTATGCCCCACCGCCCAGCATGAGCAGAGAGGTTTTGTAATCAGAGCCCCCAGCAGAGAGACATCCAGAAGTAACAGAAATCAGCCACAGCAGAAGCAAAGGCAAAGCCCCAGGCTGGGCGTGGCTCATAGAGACCTGGCCCTGCAAGCACACCATGCACAGCCCAGAAAGTTGACTGACAAAAGGAGGCGGAGTATAGAAATCTGGGTCCTCATCAGAGAAAGCCACAAGCAAAGTCCCACTGCTCAACATGAGCAGAAAGGCTGGGCGCCATGGCACACACAGAGCTAAGAGCAAAGCAATCCCCTCACCTCTCCTGCTCAGCAAAGCTAAATTAGATCAACTTCCACATACTATTAATTGCAAATTCACAAAGACAATTTTGATCCTCTCCTACTTGCTGTAAGCCCCCAACAAAGAAACAAGGGGGTGCACCCACTCCTTATATAGTTTTCAGATGCCATAGAGCTCTCTAATTGGCAGCCAGCAGTGCCTGCCAAGCTTTGGAGAGCCCTAATTGGTATTTCCAAGGCTGGAGAGAATTCCACCCCCACCAAAGCCTGGGAGTTTGTTGGCATCAATGCCGAGTTTTCTGGGAGATGTTTCCATTCCCCGTACTGCCCCAGACTGCCTAGACCTCCCTCAAAGTTTGGGGAATGTCCATGGAGCAAGTGCTTTGCTGAACATTTTCTCATCCCTATGTAGCACCACTGGAAAGTATTGGAGTCGGGAGGCAAGTAGTAGTGATTTCATAGTACAGCTCTTTATTGAGGGTCAGATGGAACATGGGGAACCCCGGGCTCAGAGCCCTCTTTTATGCTGGCCGGAGACAATGCCCCGACCTCACCCCCAGGTCCTGATAGGACCTTAAGTCCGTGGTTGTAGTTCATAGGTCCCCCAGTGGGAGACCTAGGCTCGTAATTGGTGGTCACTCAGGATCCAACTGGCTATTGTTCTACCTGGCTGAAGCTCAGGTAGATTCTGACCATGTGCGCTGACCAGGTGGCGGTCGCCATTACGGGAGACCCTGCGATCGTGGTTCTAGTACACAACAACCACCATCTCCACCTGCCTGGTTCATGCAGCAAAGGGTCTGGGGGAAGGTTGGCAGCAGCCCCCCTCTTCCACCCCTGCCCTCCTCCTCCTTTTAGCCACCCACACAGCTGCCACCTTTGTCTGCTCACCTGCCTGCCCACCCACTTGCAACACCATAGTTCTCCATCCCCTTGGCTCACATTGGAGTGGCAGGTGGGGTGGTAATGAGAGGCTCCTACTTCTCCCTCTCCCACATTCCTGCACTGTACCTCCCCCTAGGAGGAAAACAAGGAAAAACCATGATGGCACGGGGATGTTAATGAAGATGTCTGGATGGAAGAAAAAAAAAGGTAACATGGGGGAATGGAAATGGAACATTAGGGCAATCTGGAAAACACCCATGGCTGGTAGCCACTGGTAGACCTATCCTCCATGAATCTGTCTAGTCCCCTTTGAAAGATAAATCCCATCTCTGACCCATCTCTGAAGCCCGTCTGGACCAGATGAACCCACCTCCAGCTTCTAGACTGGACCCAGCAGGCCCATTGCTATCCCAACATGATGACATCCCTATGACACCCACCAAGCACAATTTTATGCCCATTTGAGAATCATTCAGTTTTACATGGATCTTTACTGGTTCTCATCAGAGTCCGCAGTGGCTGCTAGTTTATTCTATATTGTGATTTTGAGTTTTATAATGTGATGGTTATTTTATATGGATTTTCTTCTAGGATTATCAACTCCCTTAGGTGTCTTTATTTTTAAATAGAAAAGCAGACTAGTAATCACCTGAAGAAAATTCATTTCCTGGTCAGTCAGACTCTTCCATGGTGCAGGATCAGAGTCAAGGACAGCTTACCACAAACTGCTAGCTAAATGGCTCCGGTGTTATTAGAGAGCCGCCATCTGAGTTTTTGATTGTCGAGCACTTTAAATTGTTGTTGTTTTTAACTATATGTCTTATATTGTTTTAAATATTTATAATGTTCGTGAATCCTGGCATACCAGGTCCTGTAAGCCGCTCGGAGCCTGCGAATGTGGGGAAAGCGGCCTAGAAATCAAATAAATAAATAAATAAATAAATAAATAAATAAATAAATAAGTATATGACTCCATTATGAAATAAGTATATGACTCCGATGAAGTAACAAACAGTATCTATTTCCTTTTGTCAAATGTTGAAGGGTATGTTCAGAAGGGGCCATGCTCCTAAACCAACCAGAATTTTCTTTGAAAGCAGATATTGAGATATGTAGCCTACTTCATATCCCCTGTGCAGCTAAGCTATTATTTTCTGCAAGGGCATATTTGGAGGCTCAACAGCCACACTGATGGTTGTTAGTGGAGAAGAAGAGATTGGATTTATACCCTGCCCTTCACTACCCAAGGGAGTCTCAGAGTGGTTTACAAACTCCTTTCCCTTCCCTTCCTCACAACAGACGCCCTGTGAGATGGGTGGGGCTGACAGAAACTGCTCTTTTTTAAGAACAGCTGTGCCAGAACTACAGCTTGCCCAAGGTCATCCAGCAGGTGCAAGTGGAGGAGTGGGGAATTAAACCTGGTTCTCCCAGATTAGAGTCTGCGCACTTAACCACTACACCAAACTGGCTCTCGATGCTCTGACAGAGATGCAAACTGGCAGAGAAGATGCTCTGATATGTAAAGCAAGCCATCCAAGGTCTCTTCTCCTGAACAGGATCGTTTATCTTTCCTTGCTACAAATCTAGCTTTTGTGGACACTATCTCCTCTAGGGAAAAAAACCCTCCTCTCCCACACTTAGCAGCTGCACAAGACTAGGTGTTCTCTGATTTGCTGCTATCTAAAATAGAGTAATGCCTCAGCTGATAAGGGAATTACGTTCCTAAAGACAAGGCAACATAAGGGATATTTTGACACAGTCAGTCGAGGGCAGATGATAAACTTGCTGAGTCCCCCCCCCCCCTTTCCAGAAAGCTTCAAGGCCTCTCATTAAGCCGCTCCATCCTGGGAGGTGGCTGCTGGCGAATACCACAAAATAATTAAAAGCTCCGTTCACCCCACGCTTCTCATTTCAGCCCAGAAAGGTGATTTGGCCAGCGTCTCTGAAAGCATGTTGAAATTCAAACACTGATCTTCCAAGGACCTTTTACAATACCCATTTCACATAACAATATCATTCTTCTGTAAACTGAGCAATTTTGGAGTATGAAACAGTGTGCCTTTCAGAGGCACAATGGAGACTTTCAAGTGCCTCTTCTTCCTCCCTCCCTCTCTTGGGGTGCCACCCTCTGCCGCCGCTAATTAGGAATGGCATGTTCCATAAAAAGAAAGCCAATAAAAATGGTCTGCAAGAGAAATTTAAGAATGGCTCCAATTCCCTCGAGTATTTAGGCATCTTATTGTACCCCTGTTCACTATTTTGCTTTTTAAGAGCTCTCAGCGGGGGACTAACAATAGGAAGGTCTTCAAACTGTGCTCACTCAAGCCTAGGAATTGCATATCAAAGGACAGTCAACAGAGGCATTGTCTCTGGTTAGTTTAGGACACATTTGATTCCCCAGCTTGGCTGAGGCCTCTGATTAATACACATTAAGTCTAGATTATGTGCAAACTTCAGTCAGAATCCAAAACCACAAAATACAGAATTGCAGAAATGAATGAATACCAAGGCAAAGCCAGCCCATTATTTTGCTGTATGCGAAATCTACAATGCAATAAAACAATCTCCGTGCAAAGGAAGTAATCAAACTCATGCTCTCAAAGAATTCTGGTTTTGCCTTCACACTTCATTATAGTTTAGGAGAGGGGCAGGGAGAATTATGCCTGAAGAGTACAACCAGCCTGAGATACCAGGAAAACAGCATGAAGCAGTTGCTTTAAACAGCAAATTTTAGAGGAGGGGCGGGGATGCACTTTTAAAGGGGCCTGCATGCCATTAAAATGTAGTTCCAGTCAAGACCCGGGCAGGTGGGAGAAGCCATCGCTTCAACAGTTCCCAGGCATGTGGTTGCTGAATTCAGATTGGGATCAGGGGTCATGACGGGAAGGGGCTGAAGCCTTCCCCCCATACCATTTTCCTGACCCAAAACGACACTGGGGGACCCCCACTTGGGAAACTTAACATGAACCAGTCGGCTGCACATGTACAGCAGGTATTTTTCTCCAACAGGGAAAACAGCAGTTCCTTGGGGGCCATTTCAGGACAGAAAAACACCAGGTGGGAAGGCCTGTCACCATGTGACACTGTCATAGCCATAATCCGGCTCCTGTGTACCTGAGAACTGGGTTCCCAGTGTGGAACTCCCCGACCTTATATGTCAAGACGACCTAGGAAAAGTATAACACATAGTTAGACTCTAAGTCCTACTAAAGCCCGTGGTTCTTAGGTAGGCTAGTCATGACCCATGTTATCAATGGGATTCATCCGTACTGACACAGGCACATAATGCTTTGCTGCTACTATAGTAGGTCTAGCCGGGTTAGTGCCTAGATGGAAACCCTACTGGCAACTGGAAGGTTTTATTCCCTGATAGAAGGATAGATGCAATACAGAACAGTAATTTTGCTGGATTATGCATAGGCCATGCTTCTTTGCTCATGAGTCTGGATTGCAGACTCAGTGCCATGAAATGCAACACCTGCAGATAACTGTCAGCAAGCAAATTGTGGCGACACTGACTGGGTGGTTTGTATCTGTTTACAATAAATGTATCCCCCTCTTTTAGGGCCCATTCCTTGCAGTTGCAGTTCTACACTTCTTCATATATTTCTAAGTGATGCACCAGCATTTATTACCTTTTGCACATTGATGATAAATGCAACTTTTGGCTGCCAAGGAAGAAAAATAATGTCCGCTCTTAAACTGTTTTGGAAAAAGTGCCCTTGAGAAGGTAACAAATAGCCACGATTTCACAGAGTGAATTTTAAACAGGGTAAGATCTTTTTTTTAAAAACAAAACAAAGGAGGGAATGTTTTCTTTGAAAAGATCAGATTAGTAACCTTCACCAAGAGCCAGAACACTACAGATGCTTTTGCCGCTTCACTGGCTCCTTCAGTTTCTCTTGTCTCTTAAAGAGTTTCCCATAAAGAAAACAAGATTTCAAGTGGAACATTTTTCCTCCTGAAAGGAAAGGTAAGGTCAGAGGCTGTGGGGCAAAACTTTGTGGGAAAGGACTGCTGTGTTTAATCGACAGCTTGACATCAGAAATACCCAGGTTTTACTGATTCATTTTATACCAACTTAAGAGAGCAATCCTAAGTGTGTTTACTTAGAAGTCCTGTTTCACCCAATGGGGCTTCTTGCCATGCAAACCTTTTTAGGATTGCCCTGTGACTCTGGAGGGAAGAATGGCTTTTCGCTCCACAAAGCCAGAATGTTAGCCCCAACCAGCATTTCCCCCTGTCTAATAGCAGCTGGACAATTTTCATTCAAAATACCAATTTTGCACAAAAGTGAAGTATTATGCACTTCAGGGAAATAATTGTGGGGAGGGAACGGAAGGCCTGAAAATAGACTGATAAGGAGAAAATAACAGATACATTGAACAATTAGAGACAAACTTTCACTTCTAATATCAGGAAGTGAATAAGGAGTTCTAAAGCAAATTGGTACTAAGTAGTAACTGGACTGCACTTAAATATATCACATGAATCTTGGGGTCTGAGCAGAGACACATTATAAAATGGCCACTGGGTGCCTGACCACCCACTATCAACAAGGTTTGCCCCTAAGTAGAGAACTTTACTTTTTCTCTTAGGAGTTTGCTTGTTTAGGGGCACATTGGGATTAATGGCTAAACTTAGGCCGAGGACAGACTGGCAATCTGGCCCGCTCTGCCTCCACTTGTAAAGCAGAGGCAGAGAGTGCGTCCAGATTGCCGCAGCTGTCCCCCGTCGGCGGCCCGCACTTACCCGCATGCGGGCCGCTCTCCACACACTGCAGCCGGAGACCTCTTGGAACTGGTCTCCAGCTGTCTGGGCGCGCATTGCTGCTGCTTCCTGCCGGTCTGGACGGCTCTCACGGCGCACAGGAAGCGGTGGTGGAAGTCTGGACGCGCTGCAAACAGGCGCGCCTCGCCGGACCAGCCAGAAGCCGCGCGCCGCAGCAGAGGAGGCTCCAGAGGACGGCCGGTGGTGTGGACGCGCCGCTCCGCCTCCTCTCCGGTAGGGTCCCGCAGCACTGTAACCGGTAGGGTCCCGCAGCACTGGACGCCCCGCACCCGTTTCCCCACGCAGCTTCTGCCCCCGCAGCTGTCCCGGGGCGAAATGCCAGTCTGTCCTCAGCCTTACTCTCTGGCCCTAATTTCTGGGGTAGAGGGTAGAGTTCAGTTAGTTATGTTCCAAATTATGGCTCATTTACGTTGCACCGCAGAACTCAATAGGATCCTTTAAGAACTGTCCTAACTGTATAGTCCCACCACTTCATCTGCATATCCCAGCCCTGAATTCTTTTTGCTGTTTATACTGAAAAGTGATAGGATGTGAGAAACTGGCTGTCTGGATTTATCAATACAGGGACACCTGTCTTTATTGTCCTCAGATGACAGTTATTTTGAGATCATGTAGGCCTGGTGCCCGTAGTCACCAGCCTACTCACCCAGCATTCCTGAGCAGACCAGAAAAAAGCTAACAGTGTGAACAAAAATAAGTATATTATCACTACAAATGGACTTTTATTTGAATATACATCGTGGCTTTATAAAATGGGAAATACCCCCTTCCCCCCCTTCTTTTTTACAGTGTTTGTAACAAAATAGATACTAATAGAAAACACAGTGAAATGGCTTTTTAGTCTAGAAACCAGATTAGCTGTCTTAATTCTGGGTATTAATAATAAACCCACAGAATCCAGGCTTTGACATATGGTATAAAATGCAGCCTATCAATGTAATTGGGTTTGATGTATCACATGTTCGCCAAACACATGAGAAACTGTCCGAGTGGTTTACTAAGAATTTCCTCACATTTAAGCATTATGATTTAAAATAGCATTTTACAAACTTTGCCACATTTGCCTTGTAAAAATACTTGTTTTTTATACGGTCATTTGGACAAGTGCTTTCTCCCATCCACGTAAACATCTGTTCATATCAAGCTTCATTCCTGTTATTCACACTGATCATATTTGCAACGGCACACACAGTGATTCTTTATAAATGGGATTTCCGATCTCTCTTCCCACCCCAGCTTCTTGGGAAATCACTAGTAAGCTACTGCCAGGATTTTTGGGATTTTGGGAGACCAGTCGTTTTGGATAGCTGAAAAATGGCCAAATCTCTATAGAGCTGAAAGAATATCTGGAAAATACCAATAAAGTATTTCTGGGATTTTTTCCCAGCTCAGATTTAGCTGAATCAGCTTTCTCCGCTGACTCATTGTGGGTATCTGGCAATGCAATCCTAAGCAGGTCATTTGGAGATTGGAAATGCCTGCCTGGCGTTTCCCCTCATGTTAAATCCCCCAAACTGGTACAGTATTCCCTTAAATACATTTACAGCTGATTTAGCGGTGACACTTACTGGCAATTAATGTCAGACACAGTACACAATTAATAGAAGCAGCTAGGGAAAAAATCAGGTTGCATGCAAAATCTTGAAATCATATAGAAGTAAGGCTAGAAGGCTACTGAGGTTAATCTAGTTCAACTTCCTGTCTAGAGTTCACATCTTCCCAAAGAAGGTTGCTTCATATCTAGTGTTGTGATTAAACTTCATCCACTGACATCCAAGGTGAAGTTGGAGGGTGCTGCTAAAAGAAAACAGCAGTGAGAATTTTGCAGAAGTTAAAAGAATTTTGAAAAGAGCAGCAAAACTTTCTCAAGATGGTTTCATATCTCTCTGTCTGAGACCTGGGACCTTTCTTAATTGAGACTTGCTTCAAGACATGCTAATAAGGTAAAATCAGAGAGACTAGAGCCTGTTTCAAATGGCAGCACCCCTAGCATATATGAATTTCCAGCTTAGCATATCTCAGAGAGACAGAGAGTGTGCAGATGGGATCCATGCTGGTGAAAAAACCCCATCTTTGATAGGTAGGTATAATGCATAGTATATGGCTAAAAGCTGTTACAGTGTAACAAAAACAACTGCCTAGCCAGTGATAAATAAAATAATAAAAGCAAAATAATATTGGGAGCAATGTTAAAATGTTGAGTGCCAAAGCAAAACATAAATCGGAGCGCATTAAATATTAAGCAAAAATTTCGCACTGCTTTCCTCAGCATTCAGCATATGCAAAGACATATAGGTAACATTCATAAGAGCCGCTTGCGCTGGTTAGGCAGGATATAAATCCAAATAAATAAATAAATAAATACATTCAGGTAGAAATCAGAAAGAAGACAGAAGAAGAAAGAAGACAGCTTCCAGATTCAAGTTTCTTGCAGCCATTTTAGCCAGGCTAGCTTCACACTCAGTGCAGAAAGACTATTTTATTGTGCACTGAGTGTGAAGCTAGCCTGGCTAAAATGGCTGCAAGAAACTTGAATCTAGAAGCTGAATACAGATGGCAAAACAGGAGGTAGTGAGGGAGGTCCTCAAGCTCTGGAGCTCTATCTCTATCTGTCTAGTTCTGCTCTTATAGCTATCACCTTGAGCAGAAGTTCCGGAGCTCCACAAATACATACATACTGCCAGTGGCTGTCCAGAATCTCAGACAAGGACAGGTCTTTCCAAACATGAGAGCCTTTGAGCTGGAGATATGAAGGATTAAACCTCTGTATGCAGAGAAGATGTTCTACCACTGAGCCACAGCCTCTCCTTTTAAGTAAATCCCATCAGATGATATATGTCTACTAGATTAAAACCCCAGAGACATAAAAGGGATTAAAAATCTTCTAGCTACCAAACAGAAATTGGGAGGAGGGGGATGCAAGCAGGAAGATCCTATAAATCATGCCAAGTTTCTGCTATGTAAACAGTTTACAGTGAAATAATGAGCAGACGTATGTGTTTCTAAATCCATCAAAGTGAATCAGTTTAGAAGGAATAGGTTTAGAAGACTGTAATTCTGTTGAGGATTGCACTGTTCGTCAATAGGACTACAACTGTCTCTACAAATATTTCCCAAACCTGACATGGGTCATCAGAGGAACTCTGCCATAAAAAACCAAAACAAATTAACAAAATACCCCCCCCAACAGTTATTATTAGAGAAAAGTAGCAATGGTTTGTGTTCTTGTTCTGGAACTGATGAACAATTGTAAGAATATACTACAAAGGTAGGGTTGCCAAGTCCAGGTTGAAAAATACCTGGGGACTTTGGGGGTGGAGCCAGGAGAAGGTGGGGTTTGGGGAGGGGAAGGGCCTCAGCATGGTACAATGCCATAGAGTCCCCCCTTCAAAGCAGCCATTTTCTCCAGGGGAGCTGATCTCTGTCAGCTGGAGATCTGTTGTAAAAGCAGGAGATCCCCAGGCCCCACCTGGAGGCTGGCAACCCTATACAAAGGTGTCAGAACAATTTCCTTCTTATTTCTATGCATAGGCCATCCTTATGGGGAAGGGGAGCCACAGTGTGATCAGTATCTGGGTCTATGCAAAAATATAGCTGTCCTTTCATTCTGATTTAAATATGTTATGATGGACTCCTTACACATGTCTCCTTCAGAGGCTAGATTTTCCCTCCATTTCTCTGGCCCTTCACTGACAGAGCAGCCATGGTAACATTTTTTCTTCCCCACTGAAGAAACTTTGGCTGTTCCACCCTGTCAGTAAGATATTTTTTTGACTATTTGCTCAGCCCGGGAACCTGAGGTAAGGGACTGGATTACCCTTTAACTTAAACCCTTGAAAATGGCACTTGAGACACTTTTAAAATTCAAAAATAACAAAAGATTTTATTTAACATCAAAGGGAGAGGTCAGGTGAAATCAGGGCTTGAAATTACTGAGGTAAAAGTAGGACAAGAACAGACTTTTGATCTTATATATCAGGCTAATGAGGAGTTCTTAATTTATTCACAGTTACTTAGATCTTTATATTGAGAAGCTTTTGATCCAGTGTTTTTCCAAACACTCTAGTTCACTTTATTTGAGTTATCACTGACTCTTTTGGTGCTCAGATGGCGGGTACCCTCTTCCCAGTACCCAAACTCCTTCTCTTGGAACACCAGTACTCTTTTGGAGTTGTTCAATGACTTTTAAGGTCTCTGCAGGCAGTTTCTAATTACAGCGACCAGGGATCTCGGTACTCCTTAGAGATAACTCTCCATTTGACTGGGTAGGGAATCTATCCCCTTTCCTTTGGCCTGAATGGGAGTCTTCTCTACTACCAAAACTTCCTTGCCAAACTCTCCCCCAATTCTCTGTCTGTGTTCAAACTGCTCTCAGCTACTGCTGAATTCAGACTGTGTTCAGTTAAGGTTGAAATCTGACTGTCAGCACTAGACCCTTTTTCTGTTAGGGCTATTCACATGTCTCAGTACACATTCCTTCTCAGTTAAGGCAGGAATCTGACTGAATTTCCTTAGCATCCAGCACTCTCAAGACTTTTTTTTGCTCAGCTGATGCTAACCAATCAGGTTGCTTAGAGCAGCCTGTCACTCAAGACTTTCTGGCTCTGTGAAGAATTAACCCTTCACAGTCCTTTAGTTGTTGGTACAGCACTTCTAAGCCTCTTAGAAAGTACAGTCTGTCACAGATGTATACCCAGTTTTTTAATGCAGTAGTTAGTGGGACCATTATACAGCGGTGTCAAACATACAGCCTGTGGGCTGGATCAGGCCCATCCAGGGGTCTGATCTGGCCCCAAAACAACTTCCTTCCTCCTCTTCCTTGCTGAGGCTCTGCTCCACAACCGCTGAGCTCCCAGCTTTTTTCCTCCCCAACCTCAGCTTCCCTGCTTCCTTTTATTCTTTCCAGTCATCCCACCCCTCTCCCTCTTCCCCATTTCCTCCAGGGTGATGCTCTGTATTCTTGGGGCTTGGAGGGCAACAGTGGGAGGGCTTGTGGAGGAATTCTGACCCCACTGGTAGAACTCCTGAGGGTACCTGGGCTTTGACCACTGTGTGACACAGAGTGTTGAACTGGATGGGCCTTTGGCCTGACCCAACATGGCTTTTCTTATATTCTAACCCAGTGTGTTGCAGCAGTGAGGAGAGACAAACTCTTAAGTTAGGGATGATTACGAAAGGGATTGAGAATGAAACAGCTGATGCTGTAATGCTCCTCTATATATCTTTGGGGTGATCTCATTTGATATATTGTGCAGACTTGAAGGAACTGATTGGCCACTATGTGAGACAGGATGCTGGCCTAGATGGACCACTGGTCTGATCCAGCAGGGCTCTGCTTATACTCTTATGTTTAAAGCATGCTTGTATTTTTGAGTAAAAAATATTGCTAATTGGATTTGCCTGTGTCTGGCCCGACAGTGACATTTGTGTCAGATCCGGCCCGCATAACAAATGATCGACACCCCTGCCCTATTAGGACCAGCAGGCACATAAAGATGTATCAGAGCTAGCACAGGCAACTTTCCATGTTTAACTGAATTACATAGGCATGCCACCAAAATGACCCCAGGAACTAACACCAGATCTCATCTTTGCATTTGAAAACACATTGCAAACTCCTGGGGTGAATGAGAAACCACTGGCATCTTTACTGTTCACAGCCAAAATGGAAGAAAAAAAGATTGGGAATATCATATAGTCTCTTTCATGTCCTATATTACATTGACACTCTCACTTGGAAAAGCCCTTTCTTGCTTCTGTGTTCCATACCTGCCCTTCTGTGTCCGCTCAAACTGTTTGTTTACATCAGGTTGCAAAAGAAAAGCCGAGTAAGGAAACAATATGCCTATAATGCCCACGTCACAAGGCTCCATTTCTCTCTTGAAATGCATGCCTTTCCAGTTAGGCATTGCAGTCCTTGTCTCATGTATCAACATGAAATGAGAAAATTGACTTACTGTTTCCACTAAGATATTACCAGGGAGCCACTGTCAGAATCTGAGGCCCTAGGTTTTCCAGGTCCCCCCGGCCACCAGCAGGGGATGGAGTCATAGGGTTGCCAGATCCAGACTGGGAAACTCCTGGAGATTTGGGGATGGAGCCTGGGGAGGACAGGGGCCTCAGTGGGGTACAGTGCCACAGAGTCCATGCTCCAAAGCATCCACTTTCTCCAGGGGAACTGATCTGTGCAGTCTGTAGATGACCTGTAATTCCAGTTCGGAGGACTGATGTGAGAGTAGATCATTTCATGCAACGGATACTTATTCAGTTAAGAATAATTCCAATAATTTATTAATTTATTTGCCCTGTCAATTTCAGTCTCAAGAATTCATTGTAAGCCCTTCTCTTGAGAGCTAGTTTGGTGTAGTGGTTAAGGGTGCAGACTCTAATCTGGGAGAACCGGGTTTGATTCTCCACTCCTCCACTTGCACCTGGCTGGATGACCTTGGGCAAGCCATAGCTCTGTACCAGCTGTTCCCTCAAGGACAGCTTGGGAAAGAGCTCTCTCAGCCCCACCTACCTCACAGGGGCTGAGGACAGACTGGCAATCTGGAGTGGGATGAATCCGGAGGCAAAAGCTGCGGGGGGAAAATCCCCCGGGGTTGGCTGTCCACATTGGCCAGGGTATTGCGCAAAGATGCCGTTACGGAGCATTCAGACTGCTGCGGAGTGGCCCCAGGTGGGCCGGCCTCCGCAGCTCGTGATAGGGCTTTTTTGGCAATTTGCGCATGTGCGCATGAGCGCTCATGCGCAAACTGGCAAAACACCACGTTTGTACTGCCGCCTCCGCTTGCCTCCCGCCTTCTTCTGGTTCACACTGCCTGGAAGTGGGAGGCAAGCGCAAGATGGCCTCCGGACACCGGTTTCTCCTGGTGTCCTTCTAAAGCGCAAGAAAACCAGCTTCAAAGCGGGTAAGTGCAGAAGGGAGCCGAGGGACAGCTGCACATGTCTGAACAGGCTCCCTTCCCCCGCTTCCCATGCGGACCTATCCCGGGGCAGATTGCCAGTCTGTCCTCAGCCAGGGTATCTGTTGTAAGGAGGGGAAGGGAAAGGAGTTTGTAAGCCACTCTGAGACTCCGAGTAAAGGGTGGGGTATAAATCCAATCTCTTCTTCTTCTTCTCTGTCCCTCTGACATTTGCATCCAGAGTGTCAGTTGATTTAGCAAACTAGTCAAATATTATGCCAGGTGTGTTTTCCCCCTAAGTTGCTCCCCATATGATGACATGAGCGAAATGAAAGGCAATTCATTGAGGCTATGTAGTTAGGGAAGAGGGGGAACACCTTTTGTTGATGCCACTAAGTAGGATGTATTTGGCAAGAAACTCCATTCATCTCACAAAGAGCCCTTCAGACAACAAACAGCTTAAGGGCGATGAACACAACCTGCGATATCAGAACTTTTCATGGAGTTTTGAAGAGCTGCCTGCCACACTGTAAACTTAAAAGACATATTCTGAAAATCCCTTTAAATACTACCCTAAGGAAAGCTCTGTGGGAATAGCTAACTGATTCCAATAGAAACCCACGCTCAAAGGGAGAGAGGTTAATAAATTGTGTGTGTCAGCATGTAAGAGACAAACCCACTGGCATGTGTTTTGCATCTTTTATCTCAGAATACAGGGCAATGTATAATTAAATGTAAGATGATCACTAGCTTAGATACTCACTAGCTTTTAAAAAGGTTAGCAGCTTCCTGGATGATCGCAGCTGATAAACCTACCTGCTATGATGGCTCAATGGATTCTCCATGTACAGACCCAGTATATCTTTGAGTGACAGCTGCTGGAGACTGGCCACGGGAGACTTGCTATTGCCTTTATGCCATGCTTCTAGACTTCTTCAAGGATGCTGGATGGGTTTGTGGGCTGTTCATTCAGTGCCTTTATCAAAAAAAGTTAGCAAACCAAGGCGATATTCAGAGAAACAAGAGAACCGTAGCATGTTGGAGGGGCTTGTTTCCTTCCATCCCCAGTCTCATTCTTACCTCCTCCTCGTAAGCATTCTTCACCACGTAGGAAAAGAACACCTCTCCTACCTGCATTTATAGAAGAGTTAGATGCCCGTCCTGTAGAAAACTGGCACATAAGGCTTTCCTGTGTTTCTGTATTCTTCCAGTGGATCTTGAAATACCACCATAGCATTTCTGGCTCCGGACTGGAATTACAATTGCAACAACTTCTATATCCACATCATCTGCATCACATAAGTACAGGCAGTGTTATACTCATTTATGTCAGAATTGGGTTTTGTAAAATTTGTCATAATCACAATAACTTTAGGTATTATCAGAGTTGCAATGCATTATAGTAATCACAGGCAATATTTTTATCTCACACAAAAGTAAAAAGATGCAATTGTAGTAACAATTCTTTCCCATGCATACTTACTTTCTGATTTGGATAAATGTTGCTTTATGGCTTGGCCTTCCTTGCTGCAATCTGATATTTTCCTCATCAAGTACAAGAAAGTGTGGAATACAGATTGGCATGAACTGGCTGATGAACTAAAGTTTGTCATGAATTTTGGCCAGTTCATGGTTCAAGAAGCAATGTTCATGAATGGAAGAACTTCCACGAACTTCCATGAATTTTGATGCAGTTTGTGGCAGTTCATGAAGGTTCATGAAGAGCAGAAAGCAGGGGTTTACCATTTAAACCCATGCTTTCTGGTCCGTGTGAAAAATTGCAGGGAGTGGAAAGCAGGGTTTAAATGGCTCCAATTCATTTAAAACAAACAGCAGTAGTCCCTGACACTCAGCTGTTTGGAAACCCCTGGTTTTTGCTCACTACAAAAAGCTGTGGGGAGCAGAAAGCAGGGGTTTAAACTTTAAATGGCTGAGAAACTGATACAAACCAGTTTGGTTCATGAACTGGCATGTCAGTTAGTGGTTCAATTCATGGTTCAGCCACGGACTGAACCTCAAAAATGTGGTTCATGCCCATCCCTAGTCTGGAAATTGACCCCACCATTCCAATTTAAGATTTTTACAAGCTGCTGACTAGAACATTCATTCTGTTCAGCGGCACAATTTTTTCCTACCTGTCTTCTTTTCTGTTTGTTCGCTTGCTTGCTTTTACTTCCTATTTATCCTAAAGGAGATTTCTGGGAAACTCAGAAGTGTCTATGCTACCCTGTGACTTTGGGTTGGTCATGATAAAACTTGTTTTTCACTATGCCTGGATGGAATCTTAAATCTGTGCACAGTCCATGCATTGCAAGTAGGAAAGGCAGGGGTACCAGTTCTCTAAGTCTCTGAATGGGGATATGTGCCAAATACAGCTGGTTGAAGTGTTATTGGTAATCTGGCCTACAACAATTCATCATTCATATGGTTCTTGAGACTAGCATAAAAGTGACTAAACTTGGTCATGAAAATTTTCCCAGCTGAAATATGATGAGGCAGAACAGAGACTCAGAAGCTCCACAGCAGGTATCTGTTGTTCTGTGGTATCATTTTAGATGGCAGCCGGGGAGACTGAACACTCGGACACTCCACTGGCATAAAACACTCCTTGCATATACAAAAGTAGCAGGCCAACAAAATGTTTCTTGGCTAACCTTTGTTTACATGCTTATTTCTTATTTGTAGGGTATTGTGAGAAGGATTAACCAACATGAGTCCAGCCACATATCCATCACATAGAGACTTTGTCTACTCGAAATTAAATGTTATACATGGACTAGAAATTGTAATATCACAAGGTGATATTAAGCCATCTGCACTTTTTATTCTTTGGAATGAAAGAGGCTGACATGAATCAGTGTTTGAAACAGTAAGCAAAGATTGGTTTTATGTCAAAACAAGACAAGGAGTTGTTCATCTCTAATAGATTTACCTAATATGGTACCCCTTATGAATGTCTGCTACTGCATGTATACTGCTTCTTGACACCACTTAACAGCAAGAAACAATGTTTACAGAGAGATACTGTTCAGGTCTTCTCTGTAACTTTCTTCAAGTGTTTTCGCCCTGCATGGAATATATCTATTATAGGCTGAGAAGTATAATTTTATGACAAGTGTAGGCTTTAGCTCCACTGAAATTATACGAAATAATATATAAACAGTACTAAACAACTTGTGGTTTTTTCTTCCTCTCAAGTGGACCGAAATAAAACTTTTAGGGTTGAACTATATGGTGTTGAAAATCTGTGCTTGGATACCCTGATGTGTTTTTGAACATTTATGGGCATCCACAGAGTGCCCTGTGCCGTTTCTTTCAGTGGAAATAAGTCCCCATTCCATTTCATCACAGCTTGGGTTGTATGAGCACTGACCGGGGTGGGGGGGGGGAGTATGACATGGTTGTCTGTCTTTTTTCTCTACTGGGTTTAATAGCAGCTCAGGATGTTGGTGAAAATACAAGGGGGTTAGAGAACGCCTCCTGTGTCCTAGTACCATGGCTCTGAGCCAAATGCTTTTCCCATCTGCTGCTGCTGCTCTTTAAGGTTAGGTCCATGTTGGGAGATCCAGTAGATCTCCAATGTGATGTGTAGTTTGATCCTCTGTATGGGCCATGCCTAACATTGTTATGAAATGTATATCAAGACCCCTTCTTTAATACTCTCTTAACACTGCTTTACAAAGATCATTTGTATGTATTTATTTATTAAAACATTTATATCCCACCTTTTCTTGTGGCTCAAGGTAGAGGATTAGGTGTGTGTCAGTTTCTGTAGACAGTTTCCAGTCTGGTTGATTGGAATGAAACTGGCATCAGTGTAGGGCTGCCAAGTCAGCTCGGGGGGCGGGGGATCCCCCACTATAGGGGTTCCCGATCTGCCAGCCGGCATTCGGCCGGTGGGGGGAACCCCGCCCCAGAAGTCGTCCGTGTAATGACGTCACCTGGAGGTGACGTCATCACGTTGGAGGCGTTGCCAGGGCAATGCCCCCAACGTAATGACGTCACCTCCGGGTGACGTCATTACGTCGCCGTGGCATGCGCACAAAGCGCACATGCCAGAAGAGCTCCCGGGGGGAGAACAACTCCCCCCCGCCGGTAAGTCGCCGGTACTTGGCAGCCCTACATCAGTGCCACAAATAACATTGATTCAAGAATCACATTAAGCGACAAAGCTCTAATAACAGATTCACATTTAAGATGAAAAGGAAATCTGGGCCTTAATTTTGTGACTCCAAGACTACATTTGTTATGAATTCACAATTCCATGGCTCATCATGCTCAGCTTTGCAGTTTCACATAATTTTAGCTTGAGCTCTGTTTCCAATAATGGTGTGACACCATTTTACGGCAGGTTCCAGAGCGCTTACCTGGTCCAAGGTACACTGGGTTGCCAACTGACCCCCAAAGGACCTGGTCTTGTTTTGTGCCCTTTAATGGCTGGGGATATGCTGAAATGAAAAGATGACACTTTCCACACAATGCAGATAAACAGTCTCTCTTGCTCTCATCAGCACACCAAGCTGCTGCTATTAAACAGAAAGCTAAAGTGGCCCTTTGAAAAGCTGGCCATCGTAACAACTGGTAGAAACAGAAAAGGTTTAATTTTCCTTGCCAGTTCATTCCCCATCCCAGCAAAAAGCAGCACTTACCGTATTTTTCGCTCCATAAGACGCACCTGATCATAAGACGCACCTTGTTTTTAGAGGAGGAAAACAGGAAAAAATGAAACAGAAAGAAAGAAAGAGAGAGAGAGAGAGATAAAGGAAGGAAGGAGAGAGAGAGAGAGAGAAAGAGAAAGGAAGAAAGAAAGGTGGGGACAGAGAGAGAGACAGAAAGACAGACAGACAGACAGAAAAAAGGAAAGGAAGGAAGGAAGGAAGGAAGAAAGATAGAGAAAGGAAAGAAGAGAGACGTCAGCATGCCATGCAAAGCCAGGCCTTTCTGTGCAAAGTAGCCAGGGAGCTTAATCTGTGGGCGGGGCTTTCTGCTGCTGGCTGTCTTAAAGGGGAAAAGCACTTAAAGGGAAAGAGTACTTAGCCTGGTGGGGTTTTCCCTGCCGTTTCCCTTTTAAGTCTTAACAGCTCAGGCCCAGCAGGGAGGGGCGGGGAAGGCTGGGATGCCAGCCTGAATGGCGTTCCCCTGCGTTCCTGCTGAAGAAAGAGCCCTGTTACAGGTAAGAAAAGCTCCATATTTGCTCCATAAGACGCACACACTTCCCCCCCCCCCCCCACACACACTTTTTTGGGGACGAAAAGTGTGTCTTATGGAGCGAAAAATACAGTATTTCATGCAGATTTTTAAAGACGTGGGCCCCTGAAAGAAAAAGGCGATGATGGTCATGCACAGTGAGTAATGGTTCCATGTTGTCAAATGGGCCATAGCTTAAGCACACATCTGACACACCACTGGAGTCACATTTGACTATAAGTTAGCCATTTCCTCAGAATGCATTGCTCAAGGCTTCTGACTAACCTTCTGTGGAGATTGTTGACTCCTCTGGGCCTGATAAGGGTGCCTCCAGCTGTCTGATAATCACTTGTCCTCCCTCCAAGGAGAGCCGTTTCATGACATCACCCCGCACAGTGTGTTCTGCCGCCTCCCCCATGCCCGGCCTCATTAAGAAAGGAACTCAGGATTTGATTGGAACAGGTCTGAGAGGAGCCACTTCCAGGTATAGCAGCCTGAGTCATTTGGCAAAGCATTTGGCTCTAATTGAGATACCTGGCTGGTGGATTTGTGCTGACCCCAGTCATTAAACATCTCAGAGCAATCGACAAAGGCATTAATACATGGAATTAACCCAAATGACCTTGTCTCCACCACATTCCAGGAGAGTAGAAAAGTCTCCTGGGCTCTGCCGCATGGGAAAGTGACTCCTTAATCCTTCTGATTTCATTCCCAGAACTTTTGTGTGTCCTGAGTACTGGACATGTCTTAGCCACCCTTAGAGATGGAGGATTAAATAATTTCCTTAATAACTACACTGGGGGGCTGGTTGGGAATAATGTGTGACACCCTGAAAAGGCAGATGTTGCAGATTTCCAAGATGTTTCATTTCTTCTCCTTTACCAAGGAGGTAGAAAAAAACCCAAGAAATGTCTTCTCAACTTATACATGGGTCCATGAGGTGTCTGTGTGCCTTTGTGCCTGCCTTCTTAGTGGGCTATCCAGACATAGCCAGAATAAGAAAAGGGTGGCAAAGGTCATAGGTTGTGTTTGGGGGAGGAATTGTGATTCTGGCAGCCAAGAGAAATCTCCCCATATCTCTTTTCTCTAAAAATACCAAGGGGGTGGGGAGCCCAGCACAGAAGCCAAGCAGAGTTTAAATGGACCAGCACATCAACCCCCTTCTTCCACAATAATAGAATAGCCATACAAAATAGCTAGCTAGTAATGAAGGGAGGCTGGCAAAGAGACAGGGGCCTAAGAGAGGAGGCCAGAGAAATCAAGACCAGAACTACGGGGTTTGAGTTAGGCAAGGAGATAGAAGAGAAGGGTATAAGCCTTTTGGTTTCTTTGTTTTACAAAATTTGTGGCAGGGTATGAGCTTTTGTGACCCAACGCTCACTCACCCTGCAACAAATTTGGTTTGTCTTTGAGGTGCTACTGGATTCTGGCTCTTTTCTACTTCTACAGACAGACTAACACGACAACTTGTCTTGACCTTTCTTTGTTTTGAAAGCTTCATTTGTTTTCAGTATACTCTTTCATTGTTGCTATTGCATTTGTTTTCACTCCCATGGGTTTCAGTCGGAACATTCTCCCACTCCTCCCCTTACCCATAACGGCACTGAGGGTGCTGTACTGCATAGCTGCAGCAATGAAGCCAGATATGTGGATTGCGGTGGCTGGACAGGCAGTCACAGCAGCCAGCAGGCCAGTGGGAAGAATCCCCCCCCTTTCTTTTTCTCTCCTTTCCTAACCTCGGATGCGGTTCCAGCATCCTGGCTCTTTACAAAATTAGTGATGGATACTTCTAAAGAATTTTAACCGTGACAAAAAAATGTACTGTGGTAACATGATACCTACATAAAAGCTCACTACTCAGGCTTGCCCACCAAAAGAAACTGAGGCTGAGGACAGACTGTTGTTCTGCTGCGCTACCGGAGCCCCACGCCACCACAAGGAAGCTGTCCGGAAGCGGGTGGAATGCACGCGCAGCTGCTGGGACACCACTTGGAAGTGGTGCCCAGCTGCTGTGGGAGGAGCGCGCCGCCGGACGAGGTAAGTCTGGGGCGCCTCCGCGGGGCAGATGCGGCAGTCTGGACGCCCGCTCTGCCTCTGCTTTTAAAGCGGAGGCAGAGCGGGCCAGACTGCCAGTCTGTCCTCAGCCTGAGTTTGTTCCTGGTTTCTACCACAGGTTCAACTCAATGTCACCTGTGTGGCTATGCTTCACCTTGCTGAGAGACGCTTTTTTCATTTGACTTGGCCAGATTGTGTCTATACCCAAATAGCATTATATATAAAGAATGTCCAAATATTGAAAAACCTTTTGTAGGTTTCTCAGGATATCTTATTAAAAAGGCAAACCCCTTTTTCCCTCATTGATGACCAAATACTCTTTTTTACAAGCTGTAACAAAATGTCAGGAAGCGAGGTCATGCTTAACTCTAATAGTAACTCGTGTCATGCCAAATGATGACTTTCCTGTCTGAATGGGTCATCACTGGTATCAGACAACAGGCTGAGCTTTATTCCATTTCATATGTATTTAAAACTGTCTCCCATGGAACTGCAGCTTCATGGGTAGAGAGAGAGAGGTTAGGGTGAGTGTGTGTGTCTGGCCCAAGGTCACCCAGCAAGCTTCCATGGCAGGGGGGTGGGATTTGAACCTGGCTTTCCCAGATCCTAGTCTCACACTCTAACCACTACAACACACCAGCTTTCATATGTACTCAGATGCACAATACATTTTTGCATTGCTTCTAATTTTTGCAGCTTTAGTTCTGTCCAGGGGTCTGTTGGAGTGGGAGCACACAGGAGCGCAGCTCTGGGAGTGAGGAGCCCAGGGGGCGGGCACATGACCAAGCCCCGCCCCCTCCTCGGCTTCCCCGAGCAGTGCAGAGGCGCAGCGCCCCGGGGAAAGTCCTGCTAGGGTCTTTATTGTTTTAATGTTTTGTTTTAATATTGATAATTTTATCATTGTTCCTTTTATGACTGTGTGCTGCTTTTCCATAGACTTGCTCAAGGTGGCATATAAATGTTCTAAGTATACCATTTTTTATCTGGGCACATGGCACATAAGTACTGGAGAAATTTCACCAACCCTTCAGCAGCTTCCACCCCATCAGTTTGGTGTAGTGGTCAGGAGTTGGACTCTAATCTGGGAGAACTGGGTTTGATTCCCCACTCCTCCACATGCAACTGCTGGTGTGACCTTGGGCCAGTCACAAGTTCTCTCAGAGCTGTTCTCTCATGAGCCGTTCTCAAAAGACCTCTCTCAGCCCCACCTACCTCACAGGGTGTCTTGTTGTGGGGAGGGGAAGGGGAAGGGGAAGGGATGGGTGTTGCACATGTCCTGGGTATCTCAAGTCTACTTGAAACCTGGTGGTTTCAAGGGAGCAGGAAGAGAATGAGGGTGTGTTCTTTACACTTATTTTTATTGCACAAAGTATTGGATGGGGAAGGGAATGGAGGAAGAGCAGGTCAGTTTCACTCACCTGTGGAGTGGAGCCTGAGGGGTGGGTGTTGCCTTCTGACACACTTCCAGTATGTTAGGGGGTGTGGCATATGCAAATGAGTTATGCAAATGAGTTATGCTAATGATCTCCTGCACCTCTTTTTCTACAAAATGACCCCTGGTTCTATCACATTGCTTATTATTTGTCTCATGCTTTTTGACTGCATTGACTTATATACCATATAATCTGCTTTGAGTCTCAGTGAGAAGGGCAGACTGCAAATAAAGCAAACGAATGAATGTCCACACCGTATCCCCTGTATAAAAGACAGTGATCATTCCCCCTTTTTCCTAGCTTAGGATACCAATGACAACTTAGTTTGAAAGTTTCCACGAAGCGATCAGAGTTGGCTGTGTTTCTGCGTTGCAATAAAAGGTATGACGGTAATAATAATCAAACATAAGCTCACATTTGGCACCAAACCAACAGAAAGTCATAAACAGCACCTACTGCATAGTGTCACACAACTTTCATCATTTCTTGAAGCAGTGGCTTGTGCCCATCTGTCTGCCTCTTAAGCCTCTCCAACATAACTTACCTGTAAATGGTTTTGTCTAGTGGGAGGGAAAGCTTTTGTATCATCCTGCTGGCATGGTGAATGAAAGCAAGGAATTTACCCTGCAGTGAGTGGCCTACATTTCTGTGACTGAAGAAAAATAAGCAGACTTAGCCATCCGTAAGATTAGTTTTAGAAGGAGACGATATTCCATATTTTTATGATTGGGCCATTTCTTTGAAATGGGTTGTTAAAACATGCAGTGACTTAAAAACCAATAGTTATCCTTTTCAATAAGGAGTCCAAATGATGGCTTAGTTAGTTCACTGTTCAAATACTTATTTGCATTGCATTTTTATCCATGCTAAGCCTAGTGTTCAGATGGCTGATAAAAACTCTGAGCTACTAACACGTTTACTCGATCTCATAAAGCTGGATGGAGGAAATGTTCTTTGTTATACAATAGGATTGCCATGCCTGGATTGCTGGAGAACAATGGCAGAAGTGTGGGAACTACTGAGAAGTGTTCACTCATGGACACAAAAAAGGCCACATCATGTTTTCCAGGAAGAGAACTAATTGGGAATCACATCCTACTCTAAAGTTCCGTGGAACCGGAAGACACCATCAAATTATTAGTGATCTATGAAACTGAAAGGTGTTGGAAAACACATGTAATTTATTAAAGTGTTTTTCTACCCACAGCCAGGAATTGGGGTTAATCAACAAATTCTCAAAACACTTGGTCTGATCACTTTACAGAGGATAAAATTCAGAATCACCATTTGGAGACAGAGGGAGAAGTCATTATATCTCCAAATTTCAGGCATGTGATTAGTGATCAGGAGCATCTTCCTATATTATGAGGTACAAAAATAAAAAATCTTAAAAAAAAAAAAGACTGTTTAATTTTGAAAAACAAAGCAAAACCTTTCTGAGAATCTCTCTCCCTCCCCTTCCCCAAACTTGAGATGTTATCCTGTCAAGTTTCAGTTTTTATATCATCCAGATAGGGATATTTGATTAAAATAGCAGTTTGCCCAGTCATGGAAGTGTGATACTGAGTGCAGTAAATAATTCTCCCAATAAGTATATTGCAAAAAAGGGTAAACTTACATTTATTCAAGGAGATCCAATTCACTCCATGCAGTCAAAAGAAGAGAAAGAAGCCCAATCTAAGGAGCACTTTCCCTATCACAAATGGCCAGCTTGTTATGTGGGAGTGTGATGGCACTGTATTCACAGGAGAGACCTGAAGAAATGCATGTCTTCATGGAAGGCCATATACAGAGAGTGAGAGGGCAAAGCTAGAGAGGGGAGGGGTCAGAGGGCAGCCCCCAGGTTATGACAAAGAGAGGCATTCCATTCAAGGAGAGAACACCTATACACACTTAGGGTGCATTCAAATGCACCATTTGATCCGGCTTGATCCGGCTTTCAAAACACTTTGAACCAGATCAAATGTGCACGATCAGACAGCCACAACTGCCTCCCGTCTTCAGCCGTCACTCACCACACCAAATTCCAGAGCGAAGTGTAAAATTTCTGATACCGGGTCCCGAGGTGGTGTCTCCTGTGCTCTCCCAGTTCAAGCCGCATTGTCTGCTGTGTGATCGCGGAGCCATCGTGGAGCCACTTCTGAGTCTTTACCCCCCACCCCGTGGAAGCCTCTGGCTTCTGGTTTTTCCCCACCATTTTTATTTTTGCCTCGGCAGTATGCGCATGGGCGCTCATCCACCCTCTCGTAATTTTTTTTTTAAATGGCCACTGGTTCTGCGTTTGGGATCTCAAGGAGGCCGGTTTTGGGGGGAAAGTTTAAAGGGACGTGTTGTTTCACGGTGGGGAAGTCACGGTGCTTGTGTAACTTGACAGGCTTTGCTTGCCTCCTTTGCACTCGCACAAGATTGTAGCTCCTTATGACTGCCTACGCACATGCACAGGCAGCGAAATTTTTTAAAAAACCCTGATACATGGTCTTGCATGCCAGTAGTGTAGACACTGGGGAGCCGCTTGAATGCGCTTCGAAGTGGGGTGAGTGTGATTGCGATGGTCCAGAGTGGGGCATTTTGAGCCGGCTCCAGCTGGCTCTAGCATGCCATCTGATCGCACCCTTAGAGTGATGTAGCGCCCCCCCCAATGTCCAGGCATTCTGAGTCGCTCACTTCAGCACTCCCCATTGATCTCTGGCAATTTGAGATGAACCACGATGCAGAGGCTCAGCAACTCTGGAAGTCTTAGAGATGAAGTGTATATAAATTGCTTATTGTGTGATTACCTACCCAATTGATTTGCCAAAATGAGAGCCAGTGTGGTGTAGTGGGTAGGATCTGGGAGGCCAAGGTTTGAATGTCCACTTTACCATGGAAGCTTGCTGGGTGACCTTGGGCCAGTCACACGCTGTCTGCCTAACTTAGCTCACAGGGATTTTATAGGGATAAAATAGAAGAGTGGAGAATGACATAAGCTGTTTTGGGTCCACATTGGGGAGAATGATAGGATATAAATGAAGGAAGGAAGTACCCACTGTATGTGTCACAGAATAGATAATGTAGTACTGACATTCTGTCCCGTTTGATATCTGGCAGAATGGGCCTCTATTTGTCCCCCATTTATCCCACAAAAGGAGAAACATGAGGTGACTGTTGATTCCCTCCTCATAGCCTGTGCCTTTTCACAAGGGGAGAAACAGGAGAAAGGAGAGTGCTGAGCTGACCAGCAGGATAGGATGTAGGCATTTTCCTTTTCCTCCTCTCTTTGCAGGGATAGGCAGGGCTATTTTTGGGCAGGAACGCACAGGAACGGAGTCCTGGCTGGCTTCTGAGTTGGCCATGCCTACTGCCTCCCCCCCTCAGTTCTCCAGGCACCTTGCAAGCCGCGGGGCACCTGGAGAAGCCGATCCTGGGAGGGAGCTGCGTTGCCAGGGGTGTGGCCTAATATGCTAACAAGTTTCTGCTGTTGGGTGTGGCCTATTATGCTAATGAGTTCCTGCTGGCTTTTTTCTACAAGCTCTGGGGATAGGAATGAGGTGGTAGAAGACTGTAACCAATTTTACTTCACAGCAAATTCAAACACTTAGCTATATGAGACTGATAGAATAGTATGTTGGGCTGCACTTTTTAAACTGATAAATACATTGAATTAATCAAAGAATGGCTTTTGTCTGACCAAATAAAACACCATGTGATATAATCAAAGAATTAACGATTTTCAGTACAAGTCCTTGCAAAAGCTACAAACAGTGAGTGCTATCTTAGAAAAAGCTTTCTCACATAGTGGAAAGTCAATGCTTTGATCTTTTCACAAGCCTGCCTTTTAAATAAAATATGTATATGGCTTTCTTTTCTTTTTGTCTCATAATTTTTGATATTTATCTTTTCTGGTGGGACATTTAAAAAGTACAGAAGTGGTTCTGTAGAAATTGCTTGTCCACTTGGAAAACTGTAGTTTGTTACGTGTGTGGTGCACACAGAATTATAGGCGTAGAGTACGGGGGGGCTCGAGGGCTTGAGCCACCCCCGAAACTTCCCAGGGGGGGCTCAGCCCCCCCTGGGAAAACGGAGCACCTGCCGCCGTGCCTCCCCGGGTCCTTCCGAGGCTCAGCGGCCGCTGCTGGAGAGGGAGAGGGAAGGGGGGGGGAGAGAGAGGCACCAGCAGCAGCGGCTGGCGGGCCTTGAAAGGGCCCAGGGAGGCAGGGCGGTTTCCCAGAGGAGGAGGGGAGAACATCGTCCCAGCTAACATCGTCCCAGCTCCCCCCCTGGATTTCCAAAACTCTATGCCCCTGCACAGAATCTCTCATGGCAAAACTCTCATCTGGATTTCTGCTTTGGATATGTTTCTCAGAACTGCATTCAATCCAAGACTGGATTTCTATGTTTGTGTATGTGTACGATACATACATGTGTGTGATTCCAGAGGGGTGGCTAAGTCAGCAATTGTAGAAAGGACAACCAAGAGTCTTGTGGTACCCAAAAAACTAACAAATATATCATGGCATACGGTTGCCATCCTCCGGGGGAAGCCTGGAATTCTCCTGGAATTATAACTGATCTCCAGACCGCAGAGATCAGTTCCCCAGTGGAAATGGCAGCTTCAGAAGGAGGACTCTGTGGAATCACACACCTGTTGAGATTCCTCCTCCACCAAAACTCTGCCCTATCCAGGCTCTGCCCCAAATCTCCAGGAACTTCCCAAGCTGGAGTTGGCCACTCTATTTAAATAAGCTGTATGTCTGAAGGGTGTGTGTGGAGAGCCCTTTTGCTTTTACTTACACTGGAGGGAATACATGACGGTCACCTTAAGTGAGTAAGGGGGAAAAAATAGCACTGTTCATTTGTCCTACATTTGGATTTTGCTGGATTGAGCCAAGCCCATTGGGGCCTGAATTGTGGTCTTTCCTGTTGTGCATCAAAATGAGGAGAAAACTTTTGTCTTTAGTCTCAGCAAGTTGGCTGGAACAAAAAGCTTCTCTCTGTATGAAAAAGAGAGCACTTTCTCCCATTCTTTTTGACATCATTCCCTGGCTCACTTCTTCTTTCCCCAGCTAGTTCACAGTGTTCTTCTCAGAGGCACACTTTTAAAGCGCACACAGCCAGCCTAGAATCCTTCTGAGCATTTAGAAGAGCCAGGACTGGGGCTGTTAACTCTGTAATTCTGCTCAAGCCCATCCTTCCTCATGATTCTAGCAAACCTCTGCCATAGCCCAGTGTTCTGCACTGATATCCTGAACTGGAACGCAGGCAATGAAAACCTTCACTCTTAGTTTCCCACGCTCTGCCCCAGCTATTGTTATCAACACAATTAGTTGGCAAAAATTAATCTCTGGGATAAAGCAGGCTGGATGCTCAGGACACCTGGAGAGATGTGAGAGAATTTGCTGAAATGTTTGCAGGAGCAATCTGAAGACTTAACCGAGCACTAATTCTAATCCTAATGGTGTTAAGACTTGGAAAAAGCGAGGGAGGCAACATAATTATGTCTCTGCAGAACACACACACACACACCAGGATGGGGGGGGGGGGAAACCACCAATCCAAATGGGGACCGGAATTATAATAGGTCTACTGGCCACAGAGCAGCGAGAGGGTTCAAAGACTTGATGGTGTTAAACCAAATGAAAAAAAGTTTCAGTAATTGTTGAAAGTGTGGGAGTATTAAAATGAATGTTCTCTACAAATTAAAAACTCTTCTTCCAGATGCAAAGCCAGACTTCCCCCCTCCCCCTTTATATGAGATCCAATCATTTGCACAATTCTTACACTACAGAGTTCGAGATAACGGTTCAACTGTAGGAAGGGTAGAAGTGGCTACCAAGCAAGCAATGGCTACAGTGCAACCATAAATAGATTTACACCCCTCTAAGCTCATTGACTTCAATGGATTTAGAAGGGTGTAACTTTGGGGGATTGCACTGGCCTTGGGTAGGGCTTGAATAACAGGACAGTTCTATTTATGGCAGATCCCTTCCCTTCATGCTCATAGCAAGAAAGTTGTCTGGGTTTATTGCCATGAGCAGAAGGTAAATTTTGTATGACAACCCAAAATTTACAGAAAATTCATATCCTTGGAATATACCACTCTGAAATGCAGATATGGGGGGAGCTGCATATCTGAATGTTCTAGGTTATCATTCTCTTTGATATTCTTTGCATCTTTCCATGTATTAATTTTACATGGAGAAGCATTCAAATATGTGATTCCCCCCACTTGCATCCTGAGGTAGAATAGTCCTGAAAGGATTAGAATCAGTCCTCAGATTTATGATAGCAAGCAAAATGATATATTCTTCTTGGGGCAATGGAGTTAGATAACCACTTTTGCACGAGCCACTCTAAGGTGGGAGAGAATGTACTAGCTCGCATTATAATAGTTCCTTCTGTGGATGAAATAAAAGTGTTTAACCCTTCACATGTACTCCTGAGTAAACATGCATTAGATGGGGCTGACAGTCTACATTTAACATCCCCCGACAGGAAGAAGAAGAAGAAGAAGAGGAAGAAGAAGAAGAAGAACTGGATTTATAACCTGTCCTTCACTTGGAGTCTCAGAGTGGCTTACAATCACCTTCCCTTCCTTTCCCCATAATAGACAACCTGTGAGGTGGGTGAGGCTGAGAGAGCTCTGAGAGAACTGCTCTTGAGAAAACAGCTCTGAGAGAACTGTGACTGACCCAAGGTCACCCAGCTGGATGCCTGTGGAAGAGTAGGGAATCAAACCCGGTTCTCCAGATTAGATTCCCCACTCTTAACCACTACACCAAATTGGAAAGGAATGGACTGGAAAGTAAAATGGCCCTGGAGGAAGCCAAGTTGAGCGGGCCCTGCTGTGGAATTGATGTCATCACTTCAGGGACATTGTGTGGTGACAGTTTGTATTTTGGACAAAACTCTATGGTTTCTGTGGCTGAAAACCATAGATTTTTGCCCAAAAAGCAGAGCGTCGCTGTGTGACATCCCAACATGATGACATCACTTCCACGTGATGTCATCATGTCAGGGATGTCACTGTGGGTCATCCCTCTTTGGGGGCAGGGCTTACCTCACTGGCCGGCAGTGTGCTGAAGCTCGAAATACTGGGGGAACCCCTGCCTTGTCTGAAGGTCTGGCAACCCTATCCAATTGCCACTTTTTAAAAATAACTAGTTATGCTCCTTGCACACTTTAGAAGATACTACTTTTCCTGTATGGGACACTAAGAATGCGGGCAAAGTCAGCCTATTGTGTGTGTAGGGAACAATGCCTGGACTTCTTGTGGGCTTTTCCATCTCGCCCCACACTGTGCTGCATCCTCATAGCAAAGTGTAGGAAGGTAAGGAGAGTCACCCAGTTGCCTATGAAAATGAGGCTGAGGACAGACTGGCAATCTGGAGCGGGATGAATGCGGAGGCAACTGCTGCGGGGGAAAAACTCCCCGGGGATAGCCATTCACACTGGCCAGTGTATTGCGCAAGGATGCCGTTATGGAGTGTTCAGACTGCTGCGGAGTGGCCCCAGGTGGGCCGGCCTCTGCAGCTCGTGATAGGGCTGTTTCGGCAATTTGTGCATGTGCGCATGAGCGCTCATGCGCAAACTGGCAAAACGCCGTGTTCGCACTGCCGCCTCCGCTTGCCTCCTGCCTACTTCTGGTTCACACTGCCTGGAAGCGGGAGGCAAGCGCAAGACAGCCTCCGGACACCGGTTTCTCCCGGTGTCCTTCTAAAGCGCAAGAAACCCGGCTTCAAAGCAAGTAAGTGTGGAAGGGAGCCGAGGGACAGCTGTGCATGTCTGGATGGGCTCCCTTCCCCTGCTTCCCAAGCGGAACTGTCCCGGAGCAGATTGCCAGTCTGTCCTCAGCCTGAGTATCACTTCTCTTCTTCCCATCCTGTCTTGTAAGCTGCCAAGAAGATGATGTAGTGTCTTCGGTTGCGTAGGTAATTAGGTGGCTTTCCTTACTTTCAGCAAAATTATAGCATAAAGTCTTTTGAGGATTAAAGCACTTCAGACTGCAGGTAGAAAAATCATTAAAAAAACAACACCCCCCCTAAAAAATCTCTCTGCACTTCAAATATTAGTAAAGGGATCACCAACCTTGATGAGCCTGAAGGTATATTTGGGATTTTGATACAAGATAGTAGATGACATCATAAGATAGCTACCTTGGGAGGCGGGATCAAGTCAACCATAAACTGGCTGCCACAAGATAGGAGCAACAATGTTGAGAGACTCCAGTGGAGGCAGCGAGGGGTGCCAATCTTCAAGAGGTGGCTGGAAATTTCCTGGGATTACAGCTGATACCCAGTCAACAGAGATCAGATCACCTGGAGAAAATGGCTGCTTTGGAAGGTGGACTCTATGGCGTTATACCCCATTGAAGTCCCTCCTTCCCCTTCCCAAACAGTGACCTCCTCACAGTCCATCCCCCCAAATCTCCAGGTATTCCCCACTTGAGAGCTGGCAACCCTAGAGGCAGCTGCTTCTGAACAGTCGCTCTTTGTAGGTGAAAAGGTTGGGCCTCCTAGACTCTTCTTCAGAATCTCCTGCATCAAGGAGGAAGGGGAAATCTGGGAGCTGCTGTTTGCTTTGAGAAGGAGGCATTGCTTGGTTTCAGTTTCCAAAGGAAAAGAGTTCATCATGACCAGACCAGAGAAAGTTTTTCAAACCCAGAGACATAAGGAAGTCTGTCTATGACCAAGCTGAGGGGAGCTGCCTCCCTGAGTTTTGCACTTCACTATTCAGACAGCTGATAGAAAGAGACCTAAAACTGCCTGTCATTTTCTGTTCCATTCACTTATTGGATTTCATCCCCAAGAGTCAACAGACAAGAGGGTGCTAGAGAATATACTTGTTGTCTGCCATTTCACCCCAAGCAACACACTAGTATATGAGGGAGAAGGCTGAACTTGAACCTTTCTATCTGTTGTGCTAGTTTACTACAACTGAAGATACTTCCCTGTGGAAGAACATTAAAAATGTGCTTCTCCCACTTGGCGATCAGAAGTGGTACAGACCATACAATCCCCAGAAGGTTGCACAGTGTTATCTGCTAAATGCATAGCTCATCACCAAATGATACAGGTCCTTTTTGCACGAATAGCTCACTGTAGCTTACTCTGGAGAATACGAGCAGTTGAGCCTTTAAGGTTAACTTCGTATTTTGTGTCCCCACCCTCTGCACTATTTTTCCCCTCCAGATTATTCTTGTGTATGCATTCTGCATCTACAACCAAAACACACATTTTTGTATCAATTGTGGTTAACATCACTTGTGATTTGGCTAAGTGTGTGAGCTGCTCCTCTACCTACCCTCCAAGTTGTGTGCAGACTGACTTTGGGGAAGGGGGGGAAATCCCTCCCTAGGGTCCAATGTGCAAAGGGGGGAGGGGGGAGGACTGTGTCAAACACCCCCCCCCCCAAGCTAGAAGTGTCAAACTCCCAGAGGATCTCCCCAGGTCGCCTCTCTACCTGCCCTCCAAGTTGTGTGCAGATTGGCTTTGGGAAAGAAGGGAAAAGATCCCTCCCTAGAGTCCAATGTGCAAAGGGGGGAGGAGTGTGTCAAACGCCCCCCCACAAGCTTGAAGCATTAAACTCCCAGAGGGCCTCCCCAGGCTGCCCCTCCACCTGCCCTCCAAGTTATGTGCTAGGTGAAAATTCAATAGAAGCGGGAATAGGGATTAGGGAACATCAAGTAGTCTACTTACTATTTCCTACAAGTTAGAAGCAGAAGAGGCAAAAGGTCCAATCCAAAACCACATTCAGATACCCTGGGGCGATGCTGTAATGACAGCAAAATCAGTGCTGAATGGCCATAAAACTATGCAGAAGCTCCAAAATAATCCAATGCACAAAGAAAATGAAAGCATGTTGCAATGTAGAGGGAGATTAATGTTCCGGTGTGGCTGCGGAAAAACAGTGGGGAAACAGACGGGTGCAGAAGGAGCCACAGTCAGGGTGATGTAGGACTGATCCTCTAAATCTGCACTTGATGATGGTATATGAAAAACAGGCTAAGTGAAATCACTTCTCTAGCACATGCTGGTGATTTATCAGGAAGACCTGTCCCAAAACTCAAATCTCGATTCTCCATAGGAAAAAAGGCGAACTAAAAGTGTTTGAGCTATTTTTGTATAACTCTGATCTTGTGCAAATGTTGCTTCACCACTGCAGATAAGAAAGCCTTGAGTAGGAAGCCACATACCAACACTGTGGTATGGTAATCTCTGTGGTTTGATGATCTCTGTTATCAGGAAAATGTCTTGCATTTTATTCCATTCTGTCAGAGTAATATTATTCATGATGGCAGTCTGATATGTTACAGTTTCCCCTCTTGTCCCATTCTGCTTCTTTATTAGCTTTTGTTATAGATGGCTGATTTAATTGCCCCTTTCTTTTTATTACAAGGTGTCATTATTTTATTTAGCTTCTTTGAGAGCCACTCTGGGGAGCCAATGGACGGAAAGGCTGAGTATAAATGCTTGACTAGATCGATGAAGTATGAGTAGACCTATAACTGTGACTTTCCCTGACAAATTGATAGGGCATCAGGGATGAAACAAAAGGGCTTTGAATTGAATGGTCCAGAATCTCTGTCCAGCCCCTAGAACGGGACATTCATGAGATGGTGGCAAAGGAACAGAGAAAAAGCTAGGGGCTATTTGGTTCTGAGCACAGAGAGAAAGATCAGAGAGTTGTTAGCTGACAGTAGCTAAACTGAAAGGAGTGTGGGGAACTTTGAAGATCCATGTTGTTGCTTTGGGGGAGCTGATATAGGATCAGCAATTTTTTGGCCTGCTATATCAGTTTTTCTGTTTCCACTGTGCTTGGCTTATATATGTTAAACTATAAATTAAAGTATGGTGGTCCCAACTCATAGGGCTTTAAAGGAACTGGGCGTGTAAGCAAATTGGGAATCACTGTAAATGGATCACAACTGGAGAGATACATGGTTATAGGAGTATTCACCTTGGGGACAGGACTTGGGGTGTCCCTGCCCACCCCCAGAATGCCCCCCCCCAAATCTCCCTGCCGGAGCAACAAGGGGACTTGGCAACCCTAATGTGTGACTGGCTCAAAATCATCAGTGAGTGCCATGCCCAAGTAGGGATTTGAACTTGAGTGAAAGCCATTGTGGTGGTGTGGTCAGAGTGTCAGACTGGGATCTGGAATCAAATCTCCACCTTACCATGGAAACTTTCTGGGTGACCTTGGGTTCATCACAATTGCAGCCTAAACTACATCACAGGGTTGCTGTAAGGATAAAATGGAGAGGAGAACAGTGTAAGCTGCTTTGGGTCCCCACTAAAAAGAAAAGTTCTGGTATAAAAGTTCATAAGTAAATAAATATTTCTGCAGTCCTAGTCTGAGCACTATCTTCTTCTTAATTACTGTTCTCACAACAAATGTCGTAAACAGTAAACAATCACACACTAAAAGGGAAATCTAAGACTTACTGAGTTACAATGTGATTTTACTACACCCGCCAAAAATTTAGCCACACACAGCCACCATAATGCACTGATCTACTACATCAGCAGATAGCTCATCTGCAGATCCATTCCATGGATTCCTGGTCAGGGTTAGCTTCAGAAGGCAGCCATGTCTGGCTGCCGTAGAACAGCTAGATTTGAGTCCAGTAGCACCTTAGAGACTGACAAGATTGGCGGAGGGTATAAACTTTTGAGAGTCAAAGCTCCCTTTGTCAGATCTGTAGACCCTGAAGATCTTGTTGGTCTCTAAAGTCCTCCTGGACTTGACTCTAGCGGGTTATGGTTAGCTAGCCCCACAGAAAATATTTTTAAAAATAAAATCTTTCTTTGCTGTTTTCATGAATACCCTTTCCATTTCACATGTTTTTGCCTGTCCATCTCATGATTTTACCATAAGGGAGCAGCCTATTGTTTCTGCATATCCTGTTAGGCATTTGAGCATATAGTTACAGTAGTAATTAGGGCAATGTGTTCCTGCCAGAACCATAAGAATCCAAAGCCAGCCACCTGGCTCTCCTAGGACCCATTCAGCAGCTGTCCCATGGGAGTTACACGCACTATTCCTGCCTCTTTCAGCAAGCCTAGTGTGGCTCTCAGCTTACAATATCACAGATGTAATACATACATCTGTCTTCATCTTTGTTCAGTGTCATGACAACAAAATAACTAAAATGTGAACAGAGGGCTCCTTCCTCTTGCTATCCTTGAGAGTATATGATCCAATTAATGTTTATTGTTTCAAGGCCTCTCCTCATTTGTATTGTTACACCATTGTTCCTTATATAAGTTGCATCCTTTTCACTACTGTGGAATCACCTTAGCCATTTGGAGTACACTTCGAGTTCTTCCCCTTGAAGGAAATATGTGACAGGGAAAACTAAAATGGTGGGTGTATGCACCTCAGCACTCGTATAAGAAAGAACTGAAAAGTCTGTGAACTGAAAGACTACCAAAAAAATGACAACTGAGGGTCCCTTCCGCACGCACCTATTTGCCACGCTAGAGGGACGCTTCATCGACGGATCAGACTGGCGTGATCACACCACCACATCTGGGAAGCATCCCACAACCGTCGGCAAGCCGGGGCAAACCGATTTGATCCGGCAGAGAAGCAGAGTAAAAAGCTACTGGTGAAAGACCAGTAGTAAATGGTTTGCCGCGGCCCACAGCCAGACTTTCCCCGTGTGATCGCGCCAGCGCAGAAGTGTGGTGTCGCAAATAGTGTGATCACACGCTATCCTGACGCCCCGCTGTTGTTTTTGTCCCTTACATGTGCACATCATCAAAAGGCCATGGGGGGGAGGAGTGAGTCATCGATCCCCCCTTCCTTCGTTCCAGCAAAGCATCGATCCCCCCTTTCTTTCAGCAAAGCATCCATTCCCCCCTTCCTTTCTTCCAGCGAAGCATCCAACTCCCCCTCCTTTCTTCCAGTGAAGCATCCATTTCCCCTCTTTCTTCCAGCAAAGCATTGATCCCCCATTTAAGTGCCTCGGAAACCCACCACACACACAAAAAAAACCCACTCACCCGTGGTTGCATCTGATTACGCAGCGGCAGTTTGCCCTGGCAGGTCCACGGAGCTGTGTGATCGTGCAACTGCGGGGCAAATTGTGCTGGGGTAAAAAGAGTCCCCTCCAGATTATCCCACTTGTATGGAAGGGACCGAGAAGTTGTAGATTAATCCATTGGTTAACCAGAAAACACAGTTACCCTAGCCAGTTTGGTGTAGTGGTTAAGTGCGCGGACTCTAATCTGGGAGAACCGGGTTTGATTCCCCACTCCTCCACTTGCACCTGGCTGGATGACCTTGGGCAAGCCGTAGCTCTGTACCAGCTGTTCTCTCAAGGACAGCTTGGGAAAAAGCTCTCTCAGCCCCACCGACCTCACAGGGTGTCTGTTGTGGGGAGGGGAAGGGAAAGGAGTTTGTGAGCCGCTCTAAAACTCCAAGTGAGTGAAGGGCGGGATATAAATCCAATCTTTTCTTCTTCTTCTTCTTCTTCTTTGAAGGTGTTAACTTAGTTGCCATGTGGAGATACGGTGACATGTCATGTTGCAATTTTTTATAACCTTTATGCCATCGTATCAGTGTGATGCAGTGAAACAAAATGAGAGTATAAACAAAACCAACTCCATTTGTATTACGTTACTTTAGTAAGTCTACACTTTCCTTGATTCTGCTATCATCATCAGTGGTACGCCCGTCCTTGGCTTATCTTCAAAGCTCAGTCAAAATTGCATCTGGAAAAGGAAGAACCATCTGTGAACTTTCCCCGAATGGGACACTATGTCTGGGTAGTAGTCAGCATAAAATATCCACATATATTTTTTTAAAAAAACAACTTCATTTGCGGCATTCCCCCCATTATGATTTCATAAAGAAACCCGTGCGTGCTGTTATGTGTGCAAGTATGTAAAAAGAAAGCCTTGCCCTAAGAGTTGAACAGCTTCATATTTCTTTCAGGGTTTCTCCTGAGACCTACATGAAGTCAGTTTCCCACTTCTGATGGTTTCTTTATAAAATCAAAACAGACAATAGATATGTAGTTTCCCCACTTAGTTGGAAATTGTTTTGCAATGTTTTCAGAGCACAATCATGAACTGTGTTCCCAATGAATGCCATTCTGAATTAGGATGTATTCCTGAAATATTTTCAAGATTTAAATGATCATGGCCTCCATTCAGAATCCTCTTATCCCAGACTCTGAAGTTTGATTTTTAGAAATATTTTGTAGTGTGCAGTTGGGCACCGGACTGAAACAATCAAACTATTTTTTAAAAAAACTGACACTCAGGTAACAACTGACACCCCTAAAGGCCAATTCATACATTCACAACACAATCTTAAACAGAATTACACCCTTCTAAATACATTGAAGTTAATGGATTTATAATTTCTAAACGGATGGAGTTAACAGTGAGAAGGTTGGGTGCTGCCAGGGTGCTGACTTGTCCAATTGCTTAGGATACATTTCAGTTTATTCAATGTGAGGATGTAGACAAGACCCTTGCAGGATTGAGGCCTACCACCTGCTTGTAGGGCCCTTGCCGTTCCTAGTTACTTAAATCTTCTGGGGAAGAAGAAGAAGAGATTGGATTTATACTCCACCCTGCACTACCCAAAGGAGTCTCAGAGATAGGTGGTGCTGAGAGAGCTCTTTTGAGAACTGCTAATGAGAGAACAGCTCTGAAATAACTTGGAATGACTCAACGGGAGGCTGGCTGACAGGGTTTGAGAGATAGTTAATACTTGCTTAAGAGAGGGGGTGATCACTCCAACCTTGAAACAAGCTGTGGTGCATCCACTTCTTTTTTAAAAACATTTTTTAAAAAAAAATTTCAACAACAATAATAAAACAATTAACAATTCAGCCAACAATAACAGAGTATGCCGCAACAATATAACAAAAATAAACTCACAAGTTAGATTAACAATAAGGTTTAAGAAGCGCAAAGCTTAGGAAAATCCATACATGTAGATATATACCTAACCAACGTTTCAACTGTTATTACTGTTTTTGTTGTTTTTATATATATAATCTATATATCTAATTCCGAGAGGTTTTTTTCTGTGTGGATACTTATATCTGTCAAAAGAGAGCTCACTCTCCCCCAACAGCTTTTCCTACACAGTCAGGCCCCTTCCTCGGTCTGCAGAAAAATCTGAAAAGTTAAAAAAAAACTTCAGGGACCATTGAATTCCCCCCAATATCTTTTGAAATGGCATCAGTTCTAGGCACCAACTGTGAGGATATTAGAATGATTGGGGGAGAGGGGGAGGTTCTAACTGTTTCTATCAGAAAAAAGCAGGGTTTTTACTGGCAGCAATCTAGGGTTGCCAAGTACCCCCCCCCCCCCGGCCACCAGCCACAGATCCCAGGCTGGGAAACTCCTGGAGATTTGGGGGTGAAACCTGGGGAGGACAGGGACCTCAGTGAGGTACAATGCCATAAACTCCACCATCCAAAGCATCCATTTTCTCCATGGAAAGTTATCTCTGTAGTCTGGAGATGAGCAGTAACTCCAGGGGATCCCCGGGTCCCACCTGGAGGCTGGCATCCTTAGGCAGCACCCTCTGGGTAACTTGATACCACCTGATTTGCATGACTGAATTAGGCCCAGCTGCTTTGCTACTGTTCATCAGCAGCCACCCTATGAAAGCCATTGTGGTGTAACAGTTAGAGCTTCAGATTGGGATCTGCGAGACCCAGGTTCAGATCCCCATCTTGCGGTAGAAACTGACTGGGAGATTTTGAACCAGTCACATACTTTCAGCCTAAGCAACCTCACAGGGTTGTTGTGCAGACAACAAGGAGGAAATAATAATGTAAGCTGCTTTAGTCCCCACTGTGGAGAAAGACCATAATTTTCCTAGGTAGAGGCTGTGGGGGAGGGGAGTGGAGATGGAAAGCTGAAGACAGATAAAGGTAGTTTGGCTGTTGGGTGGGAAGAAAATAGGGTTGCCAACTCCAGGTTGGAAATTCCTGGACATTTGAGAGGTGGAGCCGGGAGAGGGTGGGATTTGAGGTGGGAGGCAGAGAAAGAAAACGTGATGAGGTGGGGAGGCAGAAAAACAAAGAGAATGATGATGGGTCAGAAAGAGAGAGGAAGTAACATACATGGAGGAGAGAGAGAGAGTAAGAAAGAGTTTGAGAGAGGTAGGGGGAGAAGGGAGGAAGCAAAGGTGTGAGGAATGAGGACTTCCAGAAGAGACACGCTCAATGGCGAACGCCTCTCTCCACTTATGCAGGAGAGGCGATCTGTGCTTGGTGGGGTGAAGGGGCTTTGGACAGGTGCCGAACCCCCAGAGACCCTAGCGAAGGAGCTCTGCCTGGGGTGGCACGAGGGGGAGCCTCTCCTGACGGTGGCGACTGCAGGATCGAGGCCCCCTTCATCACCCCCGTAGGTTCCCCTGCCGAGGAAGCCTTTGGGCTGCATAAGCGCGACCGAGAAGCAGCAGAAAATGCCGGGCGGAGAAACAGCTAAACCCTCTGATACGCAATGGTGAAAACCGTGAGTCTCAAGCAAAGACTGCAAATAAAGCGGTTGGGACTGAATGGGTGGATCACGTTCCCCCCCATCTTACCGAAGCGTTCGAGACTTTCCCATGGCCTTATTGCAGCATTAGAAGCGTTTTGGAAATGCTGGAGGGCTGGATCGCATGTATGAAGAAAAGATCTTTTAAACGGCATTAGTGCGATAAATATAGCTCTTTCTACGGTCCGTCTTATCTAACTGTAAACAAAAGTGAAACAGCAACAATGACGGGGAGACCAAAACCCTCCCCTAAACCAGGAGGCGGAATACCGAGTTTAAAGGGAGATACCACAGAGATGAGCTCAATGCTCTCAGCGATGCTGCGACCCCTGGTGGATCAGATGACTACTCTCAACGCTAAAATGGACTCAATGCAGAAAGAAATAAAAGAGTCTGGCAAACGAACAGAAAAGCTGCAACAAGATCTCTTGGAAGTTAAAGCGACTACAAGTAAATATGACTCAAGACTACAGAAAATCGAGAAAGAAAAGGCTTTTCAATGTGACAATGTTTTGAAACTTCAGATGGAACGTTCAAACTATTTCCTGAGACTTCAGAATGTTCCTGAGAAAAAAGGGGAGGATCTTAAAAAAACTAGTGAGTGAAGCACTAGCACTGGTGACAGGTTTGAAAGCGGAAGCAATATTAAGTGAAATGGATTTGGTCTACAGGACCTATCCAGAATTTGTTAAAAAGAAAAACCTGCCAGGTGAAATTATGATAAGATTCTCCAAAAGATCAACAAGAGATGTGGTTTTAAAAGCCACAAACAGAACAACGCTGAAGATCCAGGAGGAAGAGATCAAGGTTTTAAAGGATATCCCATTTGAAATAAGAAAAAGAAGAAGAGCCTATAGAAGTTTGACTACTTGGCTTCAGTCTGAGTCAATTGTATATCGGTGGAATACTCCGAAGGGACTGTTGTTCAGCTATAATGATAAGAAATACAAGATTGACTCTGTTGAACAAGCAAAAAAATTTTTGGAAAAAAGCAAGAAAAAGAAAAAAGAGGGAGATTCAGACGATTCGCTAGAACTGCAGGAAAGTATGTACGGCTTTGATAGCTCAGAATGCGAAGATGACGTCTCGGACTCGGAAAAGGGAGCGGCTGCTCCCAAATCCAGTAAAGAGACTAAAAAGACAAGAAGAGGACCGAAGAAGAAATAAATTTTGCATTGCTGTTAAAGGTGGCGCACTATATGAAATGTAAATGGAAGTAGTAGGCATTCTTCAATACTATGTGTACCAGCTAATCAGTTTCATAAGTAAGCAGTTAAACCGAGAGTATTTGTGTTTTTCAAGTTTATTAATCTGATAAAAATGAATATTTTTCACAGCATTTTCTGTATAAGGTAACTTAGCTTAGAAAGTAGCATTGTAGTATGTAGAAATAGTTGTTAAAATTAATAAAAAATAATTTAAAAAAAGGAATGGGATAACCATCCCACAAGTTTCTTGCGGGTCTCCACTTGTAATTCTCTGTTAATGGTGGCACGCTCCTGAACATTCCATATGCCACCCCAGCCTTTGGTCCCCTGGCCTGTCAATCAGAAGCTGTCCCTATCCTCTGGCTGTGAGTACTCACATGCCATTGGCTGGGTGCTGTGTCTGCTCCTCTTCCCCGCCCACTCCTTCAGCCTCTGTGCCCTGTCAGAATTTCTGGCAGATGGCTTTCTCTCTTGACGAAGACACTTCTCCAGCTTCACTCCTGTGGGGGGATTAACTGATACCTCAGTGGCTGTTGATAGGTGAAACGAAATGGCAGTTACCTGTGTTTATAAGATGGCTGCTGCCTGTGGTTTGTTTAAAATGTTCCCCCATAAGGTTCAACTGTTACCTCAGTGGCTGTTGGTAGGTGAAACAAAATGGCAGTTACCTGTGTTTATAAGACGACTGCTGTCTGCGGTTTGTTTAAAATGTTCCCCCATAAGGTTCAATTGAGCTGTAGTTCCAGAGAGGGGCCTGCAGGAGTGTCACTCACTGGGTTGAATGGGGCTTTCTCATCTGCTGGCCTACAGTTCCCAGCTGCCGAAGGTGGTGGTGGGGAAATGGAAAACTGAAGAGTGAGGGAAAATTAAGGTAGGTTGATGCTTGGCTGGGAAGGAGATAGGGTTGCCAACTCCAGGTGGGGAATTCCTGGAGATTTGAGGGGTGGAGCCTGAAGAGGGTGAGGTTTGAGGAGAGGTGGTGCCTCAGACAGGTAGAATGCCATAGACTCTGCCCTCCAAACCAGCTAGTCCCTATTGAGAAACCACAGTTGCCAACCTTTAGGTGAGGGCAGGAGATAACTCAGAATTACAACTGCTCTTCAGATAGCAGAGATCAGTTCCCCTGGAGAAAATGATGGACTGTAAGTCATTATACCCTGCTGAGGTTGCCACAGCAAATTGATGCTGAATGCCCAAGGCCTTGGCACTTTCCCAGAGCCTCTTTCTAGAGCTCATTGTATTTATTTCCACAACGGTCCTTATTCCTAGTGTGTGTGTGTATGTGTGTGTGTATAAACTGGGTTATTAATTTTTCTAATAATGTGTTGGGTTTTCATAGTTTTAATGGTTTTAAAATGTGATTTTTTAAAATCATGCATGTTTTAAATTGTTAGTCGGCTTGATGGATGCATGAATGTGAATGCAGAATGTACCTGCATCCACTATACCTTATGAACAGGCTGAATGTCACTTCATTTGTTCATGGGGTAATACTCATTTGAAAGTATCCCTATATGAAAATCTGACTCTATGGGGCCTTTTCCTGAGGGGGCAAACCAGGGTACATGTGCATACCTGGATCAGAAGAAAAGCCAGGGGCACACAGAATAGACAGGACTAAGGAAAAGAAAGGACAGACTTGAGCAATGAAATCCAGAGCAAACAGCTCTAAGCAGAAGCCTAAGCAGAAGCAGATGAATCAGCCTCCCAGCAGCCCTTTTCTTTCCTTTTATTGGGGCTTCTGAGAAGCTAACATATTAATTGGGATAGCTCAAAGGACCTCAGGTAACCTTGCATACACACAAGACCAACATGGTACACTTGTATGAGAGGGCTATGGCTGTAATCCCAAGAATGCTCTCCTGGGAGTAAGCTCATTGAATACAATTGGATTTATGCTTGAGTGGACCTGTTCCCCATATCATTTTTTGTCAGCCATACCTGAAGCCATAGTAAAGCTATTATTTGATGTCCTTGAAGACTTTATACTAAGGGTCAAAACAAAGGAAAGGATGGGATGTTTTGTACCTTTGCATAAATGTTTGTAGCTGCATTGGTGTTAACTAAACTTAACTAGTCTTCAACAGCATTGAAATACCATGTGTAATGTATTCTATTGTCAGAAGACTGAGTCATTGAGTTGCTTTGTTCTGCCTAAAGGAATATCAATTCTGTTTCCTCAAGGGCTTCTTTTGGTAATATGGCATGGTAATACACCTGTCCAGAGTGCTTCTGGCTTCTAAATAAAGCTTTGGAAGAGAGGAGGAGGAGGAATAAATTGGATTTATATCCTGCCCTTCACTAACTGAAAGAGTCTCAGAGTGGCTTATGATCTCCTTTCCCTTCCCCTCCCCACAACAGACACCCTGTGAGGTAGGTGGGGCTAAGAGCACTTTCGAGAACTGCTTGTGAGAGAACAACACTGAAATACCTTGTAATTGACTCATGGCCACAGCAGCAGCTGCATGTGAAGGAGTGGGGAATCAAACCCAGTTCTTCCAGATTAGAGTCTGTGCACTTAACCACTACACCAAACTGGCTCTGGATCCCTCCCGGCCCAAGTAAATAAACCATCCTATTTTGTAATGGTGTTCTCTATTTTAACCAAATGTTTTCCACTACTTCATTATCCCAATATGTGTAACATATTTTATGAATGGTCTTTTTGCAATCTTTATAGAAATAGGAAATGCAGAAATAAGAGGATGGGTTTTCCACATTTTGAGTATCATCTGGAGTCTTGTACATTACCCAAACAAACTCTTTTTTTTAAAAAAACAGAACAAATCAAGGCAACAGCTTTCATGGTTCTGCCCTAATTTTAAAATGAACATTCCAGCTGTAATGCCCTGTTCCTTTGGGCTTGTTGTTCTAAAGACCCAAGTTATCCCTTCTGTAACATCATTTGTGCTAGCATTATTAACCATGGTTTTCATTTTTTGTTTACCTTTCATTGTCCCTGGCAAATTAATCAAAATGTTAAAATTCCAAATTTTACAGCTACCACAGATTCTAGAGGTTTCTGTGCAGTTTTAAAGTTTTCACAAGTAATTCTGAAAACAAAATTTAGTTAGGACTTCCTTAATTTTGATGTAGAATACTCTCATAAATAAATTGACGTTATTACTGTTAAGTTAGGATTAGGTGAAATTTGTAGCCTATTTTATGGCAGGGAGATTTAAGTGCTGATTCCCTGGGAAAACTCCACACACATCTATTATGTACAGCACTAGGGGTGAGCAACTGGAGGACCAAGGCTGGCCATGAGGGTTTATTAGCTGTCCCCTTAACAATAAAACAGCAACAAACGTGGGGGGGGGGGAGTAGTTGCCATGGCAAAAGAATTTCTTGATGGTTCCTTTGGGGGAGGGGGTGGGAGGTCTGACCATAGAGTTGCCAACCTCCTGGTTGGGGCAGGGGTTCCCACAATTCCGGGGGCTCCAATCTGCTGCTGGCCAGCTAGCCAGTGGGGGAAGCCCCACCCCAAACAGCCCCCTCCCATGTTGACATTGTCATGATGATGTCACCTGGAAGTGACATCATTGCAGTGGGCACATTGAACATTGATGCTCTAGTATTCTGGTTGAAACTCTACGGTAGAGTTTTTGGCCAAAATGCTAGAACGTCGACATGCAACATGCCCGATGTGATGACATCACTTCTGGATGACATCACCTGTGGCACACACACAAAGCACACACACAAGAAGATCCTGGTAAGGACCTGGGAGCCCCCTGCTAAAAGAAAGGTAAGACCTGGTAACCCTATCTGCCCCCATTACCCCTAATCCCATTTTCAAAGTGGCCCTGTCTTAACGCAAGTTGGTCATCAGGATATTATTTATCTATTTAGAACATATTTATGCCACCTCTCCAGGAACCTGCCTGAGGCAATTTATATAATAAAAATAATAAAAACCTAAGGAGGCATGCCTGGACTTGAATGGCCGACCACCTAGAGCAGGGGTGGGCAAACTGTGGCTCGGGAGCCGCATGCGGCTCTTTCACATATATTATGTGGCTCCCGGCAAGGTGGCTTTATCATTAGCAAACAAATATCATTGGACAAATTAATATCATTATCAATATCTGCTTTTACCCCTTTTGTTATTATTTTTGGCAGTCTCATTTAATGTTAATAAAAAGCCAATTTGCTTATTTTCCAATAAAAGCAGGTAATATTTGTTCATGTCTTGTGGCTCTCAAACATCTGATGTTTATTCTATGCGGCTCTTACGTTAAGCAAGTTTGGCCAACCCTGTTCTAGGTGGCTCTTACGCTGAGCAAGTTTGCCCACCCCTGACCTAGAGGGAGCGTGGAGAGGCATGTCTGGGCTTGCCTGGGCAGGCCACCTAGTTGGAGCTTGAAGCCCCAGAACAAAGGCAGGCAGGACCCTGGAACCTGCCTGCAGATAGGCCCCTGAGGCCAGCCAGCCAATCTGGAGCCTGGAGGCCATTTGAACTCACCAACTGCATGGGGGCTGGGCGTGGCTTAGGTGTACATAGTTAGGGCAGTTGCCCCATGTAAAGCATTCCTATAGAGATGCAATAAACTGCTACTTGTTGAAATCATTATGTCTTCGCCTCTGCCATGTTAAACCCACTATTTAACAAAAAGCTTAACTTTCATTTCAGAAACTGAAGCAATATAGCCATATGCAGTTTCTAAAACAGCAAAGCATTCCTTTGCAGAAGCTTTTCTCCCTGTTCTCAAAGCGATGTTCAATGCAGGTGGCAGGAAGCTCTCTGTAATTTTCCTCCTTTTAATATTTTCAGGAATACTGTCACCTTCTAATTAATTCCTTTGAACTCTGGAACTCTTGCATGCACTCTCCGAACAAAATACTCTAAGTGAATATCTGAAAATGCCATTGATTGCACCTTTAGATCTGCTGCTGAAATCTTAGTTGCACTGGCAGTTTGCAAAACTTCTGCCGACAATTGTTGCAGTTCAGGAGAAAAGTTTGCAGCAGGAGTCGAAGTTGCAGCTGGAGTCTTTTCCTCCACATGACTGCCACCCAGCATTCTTTCTTCTTCCTGTGCAAAATTATTTGCTTCTTCCCCAATAATTGTTGCAAACTTTGCATCTATAGGAATTACATCCCACTTTCCATCCTGCACTGCCTTCCTGCTCTGCAGACAGAACCAGGTCTCTGGAATTCACACAGCAACATCTCTTTCCCTCTTCCATTTATCCTTTGCATCTCAGCAATTGCACCATACAGTTCTACAGCATTTTGAATATCCTCATTTACATCTTTTGAACTTATATCACATAACAGTTTCATGAGGATCAAACCCTAACTTTTTGCACACTTCCATCGCAAGCAATTTACATTTGTGATTTCACCTCCAAGTCGCACGCTCGCTGGGTGCCAATTTTGTAACCTCAGTTTGTGGGCTCTGTGGAGCAGAACGTGGAATGAATCTTGCAAAAATGCAAAGAGAATAAAACATTTTTGCTTTTCACTTAACATCATATCATGTAACAAAAACATCATTTCCACACATTTTGTACCCTTCCGCATCTAAAGGCTCCATCCCTTCATTCCATTCCTAGCAAGGCGTTACACTTACTGTTGCTTTCAAATCTACATGGTTGGCATTGTTCAAATTACATGGAAGACATGTGTCCAGGGCAATTAATTAAACTGGGACTGAACTGTCAAATGCATACCAGGGTCTCAGTCTGGAACAACACTCAGAAGAAGATCTCACTGAAGGAAAAGGTTTTTATTACTCTAACCACAATACAGGTTTAAGAAGGAAATGGCAAAAATGGAACTATCAAGCATTTTAAAGCAATGAAATAAATACCCTGCACAACAAGCTACTTTTATAGGCTCACCTGCTTATGAGCTGTTGTTTATTGGGGAAAAACCTGGAAAAGGAGAGAATAAAGGGGAGAGAGATAACATACAAGCTTGATCCTGAAAAGATGGGTGAAAGTCCAGTCCAAGAGTGGGTGATGAAAAGTAGGTTGAGAGATGACGTTCCAGAGTTCAAAGGAAGAGTTCAAATGCCATCATCTGGGAATGGCGCACGGGTTGCTGGGGGTGTAGGGGGGAGGTAGTTGTGAATTTCCTACATTGTGCAGGTGGTTGGACTAGATGACCTTGGAGATCCCTTCCAACGCTATGATTCTCTGACAGCTCAGTGATTTCAGCGAGAATAAGGAAGGAGGTCAACAGTTACAGATAGACTCCAGAACCCAGTTACAAAACTGGTGGGGCTGGAGTGCCCTTTTTATAGGAACCACAGGGCAGGAGTCTATTTGGAGGTGTGTAGTCTTGGCTCTCATTGGCAGATTTTGAATTTAGGGGGCTGAAAGGTTAAAAACCTTAAAAATAAGGGAAAGCCAACCATTCTCTGTATGAGAAAGTCAACCTGGGAGGGGGGTGATTAGGTGAATAGAGGCCAAATGTTTCTCCCAGGCTCTTGCCTTAATCAGGCTGGGGATGAGAAGAGGAGGAGGTATGTCCTGGTTCAGAACTTAGCTTGGTTATTTTCCTGTACACCTGCATCTTTGCTTATGTCAAAAGGGCTTGGGGGAGCTCCAGAATCTGAATGGGTCCTTCATTAATAATTCTGTGAAATTTTTCAGGCAGATGAGGTACTCCTATCCAGAAGTGGCCTGGAGCAAACATGGCCTAGTTTTAGGTACCGCAATTTAATATTACATAGAATATTTCATGGAGGCTTCCGGCAGCCATGTTGTCCTGGGAAGGACAAATATGGTAGTCCCCATAGGGCAGGGGTGGGCAAATTGCAGCCCGTGGGCCACATGTGGCCCGCCACAGAGTTTTTTGTGGCCTGCCAAGACAGTTGACCATGTGGTTTCAGTCAGGCCTCCATTGGGCCCAGAGCGCCGAGAAGCGGTGCTCCGGGAGTGAAGTGTCCAGGGGGTGGGCACATTACCAAGCCCCACCCCCTGCTCCCAGCAGCCCTGTTGGGTGACGAGGAGGCAGAAGAAGGAAGGTATTTAATTTATATTTATTGATTTTTATGATACAATGTGTACCTTTTCTGAAATGCAAAGTTAACTAATGAATGCAATCATTTTAAAAGGTGCGGCCCTCCGCTAACCTCCACTCCCACAAAGTGGCCCCCGAGCCAAAACAATTGCCCACCCCTGCTGTAGGGAGTCTGTTCATTGGGTATCACCACAAGGGAATTCATGCTGGTAAAAATGGAACAGGAGCCATCATATTAGGTATGCATGGGCAAGATTGGTGCAGTTGCTTACGGAATGAACTGCCTCCTCTCATGCCTGCAATACAATTCCCAGTCAGTAGTATGAGAACATGCATATATGCATGGGGGGAAATACAACCTCAAGCCAATTTAGAACTTGAGAAAAAAAAGTTGTTCTTTTCCGTTCTCTTTTAGTGTTCACAAATGATGCCTGAAGGCCTCATTCCAGTTCAACCTGTGTGTTTGGCCATGACTACAATGGACCCCTCCATTTCCAATCTACAATCAACTCTTTTGTAATTTGTGAGGGATTCAAATTCACATTTAATTCAGAAGCAGTGTGGAGTCCATATTAATCATGAATAGAGAGAGTTGTGCATTGGTGGCACTATTTTGTCAATGAAGTCTTTTGGGCTTGTGACCCAGCAGCATGGAGACAGAGGCCCTTTATAGATATCCATTATCAACCCAAATAACTCTAAAGGAACAGTGGGGTGCTGGGTGGCTGGGACTTGGCACCCACTAAAGTTCTGGATGCATCCACACATGCATGAGCATAATGGGAAGCGCGGTTCCCATGGGTCAAGAGGCAGTCACGTTTCTTGCATAAGCAGCAACTTGCAGTGCAAGTACGAAATTCTATCTGCTGCCTGACTCTGCAGAAACTGGGAGGAGACTGGATTCTTGGTGTGCAGATCATCACATACTTGGAGTGCTCTACAATGTCGATTGCACCCATGACGACCTACATAATCTCAAGAACATCCACGTCCAACCCAGTGTGGTTGTCTGGTGAACTGTGTGAAGTCCCAGAGTGAGTCTGAAATTGAGATCTTGGGGGAGTAGGCGGCAGAAGGCCAAATTGTGAATTTCATCATAATCATAGGCTGAAATTCTCTCTTCTACGCAAGTATTAAAGACAAGGGCCCCTGCCCTTTATTGTTCCTGATCCTCTGACTGTTTTGCTATCTGTTTGGTTGCGATCAGGCCCAGAGAAAAAAGGTCCAGTCCCTTTTCTGTCCCATTAATAGAAGGGTAATGGGCAGCTGAAGCTTTTTCTTGCGTGGAGTAGATAACATCCCCTGGTAAATAGCACCCTATTAAGCCAGGAATTCTTTCTCCAGATACTTGGCAACTATAAACATATATGATGGTAAGTTGAGGCAGTTGGCCAGTCCAGCTCCTCCCAGTTAGTTGATTCCAAGTGAGACTGTATCTAGCTGCCATAAGTTCGAAATCACAGTCTGACAGCCTTTCTGCTTGTTGCCTTGGATGCCTAAAAGGGAAGCCTTTTATAAGAGTGTGTTTCATTCCTTTGAGCTCCAAACATCTGCCTCCAGCATCTGCTTTTCATCAAAGCAAAACCCTAGGTTCCCATCAATGGACAATATGGAACAGATAAAAAGAAGCTTGCAAGTGCTGTATTGACTGCAAAGCTTCAGCTTTCTTCTTCTCACTTAGATCTTTTGCCAGAGAACCTGGCTTGTCATTTCAGTTTTCTAGCAATTACCAGATATCATGCCCAGTCTTTCAAAGTCCCTTACCCCGTGGCATGGTCAGTTAAAAAAACACAAAACAAAAACCCTTCAGATTTTATAGTGTTGGGATCCCTGCAGAAATGTCCTTGGAGTATCTTTTCATGCTGGTCTTTGCCATTGCTTTGCTTTGGTTTTTACATTAGTAGTATTAGAATGATAATAATGTCTTTTCCCTGCAAGACATACTCTAGGGACCACCTATTACACCAACCTTCTGTTTCCAGCTTTGCAAAGTAATACTTTCTCACAATGCAGCAGTGTTACTTTCTTGTAGCAATTTAGGCACCCCTCCCCTTGTATTTATTGTCCTTTTGTCTTTTTAATAGTGTCTTTTTAATTTCAGTAATTTGCTACATTTGGACATGTGCTTTAACTGTGAATGCATTTCTTGTATGTTTAAAGCACAAAGCATTTTTGTATGTGTGTGTGAACATCTAATAAATGAAACCAAACTAATCCCCAAGACTTTCAGTGGCTTTGATCGGTTAGTGGGACAGTTCAAATGACACCTACCTTAGAATGGGACCGAAGTCGGGTCACATACCAACCACTCCCCTTTCTGCCGTAGTTTTCAGGTCAGAGGGAGCAAAAGGATGCTCTCGGCTGCTGGGATGGTCACTGAGTGATTCGAATCTGTAAGAAGTTATTCTGAGCTTCTCTATTAGATGGTGAAGCACAATCTTTATAGCATTGTTTTGGGATGGCAATGGTGAAGATGGACCTGGGCAATCTCCTCCGTGGCCTATGGCAATTGCTAGGCAGAGGTGCAGAGGCAAAGGGGAGAACCAATGACTGTTATTGATAGGGTTTCTGGGTCTTGAATAGGCAGGCATAAAAGAGAATTTAAGCCAGTTCAGCGTAGTGTTAAGAGTGGTGGACTCTAATCTGGAGAACCAGGTTTGATTCTCCACTTCTCCACATAAACTATCTGGGTGACCTTGGGTCAGTTACAGCTGTCTCAGATCTGTTATCTCAGGAGCAGTTTCTGTCATGAACTCTCTCAGCCCCACCTACCTCACAGGATGTCTGTTGTGGGGAGAGGAAGGGAAGAAGGTTGTAAGCCGCTCTGAGACTCTGAGTGAAGGGCAGGGTATCCATCCAATTCTTCTTCTTCTTCTTCTTCTTCTTCTTCTTCTTCTTCCCTACAGTTAAAGGTACAAAATAAAAGTGGCATGCTGTTCGAGAGTTTAAAAAAATGGGCCAGAACCCAAAATAGAATTAAATATGCCTAAACCCATTTATTTCTATTGTTACAGGAGTTGAACTCTGTATTAGATTGTGGTTTCAAGACACAATGAAATAACTGGGGATTTGCTGCCCTTGAATAATGCCCCAGGTTTGCTGCCTCAGGTGGTCCACTTCACTGTGCCTGCTAGTAAGAGTGGCTCTACATGCCACTAGTAAAGGTATAGGAGGAGCCCAGTCTCCGCTGTGTCCTGACTAAGCAACAGCACAGAAGAAGAAGAGAAGAGAAGAAGAAGAAGAGATTAGATTTATATCCCGCCCTTCATCACTTGGAGTCTCAGAGTGGCTTACAACTCCTTTCCCTTCCCCTCCCCACAACAGACACCCTGTGAGGTAGCTGGGGCTGAGAGAGATCTTTCCCAAGCTGTCCTTGAGAGAACAGCTGGTACAGAGCTATGGCTTGCCCAAGGTCATCCAGCCAGGTGCAAGTGGAGGAGTGGGGAATCAAACCCGGATCTCCCAGATTAGAGTCCGCGCACTTAACCACGACACCAAACTGGCTCTAGAAATCAATCTACAGGAAAGTGAAAGAGGCTAATATTAAGTAAATGTCATGGTTGTGGGGTTTCCCCTGCCTGTGAATGAGTCAATGATGCAGAAGAAAATATGCTGGGGGGGGGGCAGGGATAGAGAGCTATTGAAATTCTCCAGCTGGCTGGGGCTCAAAGGAGGAATTCTTCTACATGAATGGGAGCTGAAGCATGTTTTTGCTTTCTTCCCCGCCATGGTCAAGAAGTTAATTGCAGATCAGGTTACATGGCTCTGGCAGAGGTATCTTAACCCTGCTGCGTATGGATCTGGTGAAACTCTCTTAAATAAAAAGTGGTTGTCACCTTTATGAAGTTTGAGACCAGTGGCACATTTAAGACCAACAAAGTTTTATTCAAGGTATAAGCTTTTGTGTGCATGCACACTTCTTCAGATACAATGAAATGGAAATTACTAGTCAATATATATAGGTAGAGGGTGAACAGTAAATTAGCATACAGCATAATGAAGAGGTTTAACGGATTCAAGGACCAAACAGGAATAACAAGCTAATTTTATATGGTTACCATTAGTTTGGGTTTGATTCTAGGGAAAACATAGTGAAGGAAATAAATATGTCAGATTGAAGATTGATGGGCAGATGTATCCTTAACTGTGGAATGCTGAGAGTAATTAACTGAGATTCTGCCATTACACTCCATCCATCCCCTCTCAAGCTCAGAGGCGACATTAGTGGAATGTAATGTAATTTGGAATGGTAGACTGGAATGTGTTCCTCTAGTCTGGGGACAAGGGAGATAACTCTACACAGCCAATTGCCCCACTTCAAAGAAGAACATGCTGTAAAGTCACCTCCATGCTTGAGTGGAGACAGACAGAGCGTCATGGAAGGGTCTCAGTTAATTACTCTCAGCATTCCACAGTTAAGGATATAGCTGTCCATCAATCTTCAATTTTGACATATTTATTTCCTTCACTATGTTTCCCCTGGAATTAAACCCAAACAAATGGTAACCATACAAACTAAGCTTGTTATTCCTAAATTTGGTCCTTGAATCTGTTAAACATCTTCATTATGCTATATATTAATTTACTGCTACCCTCTACCTATGTATATGGACTGGTAATTTCCATTTCATTGCATCTGAAGAAGTGTCTGAAGAAGCACACAAAAGCTTATACCTTGAATAAAACTTTGTTGGTCTTAAAGGTGCCACTGGACTCAAATTTTGTTCTGCTGCTTCAGACCATCATGGATACCTACCTGAATCTATTGTTACATGTATATATCTCTCTTCCCATCAAGCCTTACCCGCCCCCCCCGGCCAAAAAAAATTCCAGATCCAATGGGGTTTTAAAAACAAATGGCAATGGCCTGCTTGGGTAGACTCCCTACAGCACACATACCTTGTTTGTGATAAACATCACAGTTTGAAATGCTCCAAAATCTTTGTAAGCAAATTTGTCTGGTGGTGGACCCTTGAGAGCCTGCATGTTTTCCATCTGAAAAGTAAATTGGCAAGAGCTTCCTTTGGGGTTAGAAAGGATCTGGAAGAACAAAGACTTCTGTTTTGACAGGACTCTGCCCCCTTTTCAAATGAAATGTTGTGTGACGTTTGCACGTTTTGTTGTTTTTCTAAACATAGCTTTGTTGTATGTTATAAACCCTTCATCGTTTCATGGAACAAAGCTGTAACCAGCTATACAGGCCCAGGCAAAATCCAAAACAAAAAAAACAAAATCCATGAAACACCTTTTCTTCAGGGCCAACTGAAATGACACAAAACACTGCAGCTTCCAAGCTTACCAGAAATCTAAATCAGGCCAGATGTTACGAAATAAGAAAAAAATGAGGGGAGAAAGAAAGCAGATTTTGCAGGTGCTGGTCTTTAGACTGGTTTTGCCAGCCTTTGACGTGAGATGCTGAGTTGGCTTGTCTGCTGGAGTGGCTGCTGGTGTTAGATTACAGCCCTTGCATCCTGGGAAGAAGACGAAGAGTCGCCTCTCTGGAGAGATAAAGGCCAGCAAAGTCCAAATGTCACTCAAAACCCAGATGAGAAGCATAGTTTTCTTTGAAGGCTGAGAGCTCAAGGAAATCCTGGGCAGTCTTTATATTAATATTTTGTTGGGGAAAACATTTTAATCTATTGTATATTTTTTTTTATCAAAACCTTTAAGTGCTCCCTAAACAGCTCATCATTCCCCCATTTCCATTGAAAGAAGAAATTAGAAGTACTTCTCTTAAAGACGCCATCGTTCCAGGAATCCATTATCTTCTGTACTCCAGCAGAGGCTACTGGAGGTGCTTCTGACAGAAAAGTCATCCTTCTTCCATTGGGCTGAGTGTTTATAACAAATTGGCTGCTTTTAGCCCTATGATGCCGCCATGTAAGTTACGTCCTGATGTCATTACCTTGAAGTTCATGACTACTCCTGATATTAGGCATGTCTGGCGCAAAAAGTATTTCTTGTTCAGGAAGAGTGTGCAGTTACTCATGAGTAGTGATCATTTACAACAATTTCATTGCGTGTACATAGAGCAGACATCTGCTTGAAAACTGCAGCCAATGTACCTGCGCACAGGGATTCCTGTTTGACAGTCTACAGACAGCATCAACAGATATGCCTTCTCTGTAGGCAGCAGAAAGTGTGTCAGGTCACAGCTGGCTTATGGTGACCCCACAGGGTTTTCAAGGCAAGAGACAGTCAGAGGTTTGCCATTGCCTGCCTCACAACCCTGGTATTCCTTGGAGGTCTCCCATCCAAATACTGTCCAAGGCTGACCCTGCTTAGCTTCTGAGTTCTGATGAGATTGGGCTTGCCTGAAAGAGATAACATTAGAAACAGTTTCATTCTCTATTCTTTTTTTTTATTATTTATTCAATTTTTTCCAAGTTTTCAGTACCAACCAGACATTTACACGTATATAGATTACAAAGGATAGCAACCACTATTTACTTAACATTTTGTGCCCTTCCACTAGTATCTATTCTCATACCAACCATAGAACTGATTCCACGTCCTATAAAACACATTCTCCCGTTTACATTTTAACTTCATTGTCAAATTGTCCATTTCCACAGTTTCATACATTTTTTTAAGATATTCCTCCAATTCTGGAATTTTATCAGTCTTCCAATATTTGGCAAATAGCAAACATGCCGCAGTAATGCCGTGTAGGATCAATTTTTTTTGTTCTTTAATGATATCCCTTGGAATTATATTAAGCAAATACACTTCTGGATTCAGTGGAATTTCAACCAACGTTATTTCACTCTCTATTCTCACCTCACTAACCACACAAACAAATGAAAACTAGGATATGACAGGCAAATTTATGTGGCCATGATAGCTGTTATTACATGAATAGAATAGAATAGAATAGAATAGTTTATTCACAGCAAAAGCCAGCAATCTAACATAGTAACTAAACTGAATTTGTCAAAGTCCATAAACCACAAGCATATATGAAATATATAAAATAAAAATATAAAATAGTGCATTCAAGTAAACCATGTTATATCCTGTAGCAAATTACATCTATTCTCCTTTCACTAGCAGCTTTCTAGTCCTCACAGCTAACCAGCCAAATCTGGCAAGTTTAGCTCTAACCTCGAGGAGCCTGCTTTCTAAGAGGTTCTTCAGTAATTGCATCTTTTGACTAGTTGAGGACAGAGTAGTTGTAGAGAGTGGGAGAATATAATGAAAGTGGCTATATGCCCTGCAGTCATACATAACCTGCATTTTCTGTCATTGCAACAGGGACATATACAATCAGCAAGGGTGTTTTTTTTTTTTAATTAAGCCTCCCCTCTGCAACTGCTGAAGGGAAAATATCCCATGTCATGAGGGTAAACATTCTCCTTAACTCATGATTTTCTAAACAAAAAAGATAAGGTATAGGCAGTACCTTATAAAGTGCTTCTAAGAAGACTCACCATTTGCATGAGCTGGTAACATCATCCTGTCTAGCTATGTTTTGGATTGATCACCAGGGTTGTTATTGCATCATATTTATTACATGGTCTCACTATGAAATAACCTCTTAAAAGTAGTAGCCGCCAGTTGGAAAAAGTTTCCCATGGTAGGATTATTGCTGTATAAATAGGTAATTATCTGGATATATGGTCCATAAATCCATACTGCAAATGCCTGTGATGTGACCACCTTTCCCTTCCTCTAAGTAAGTGTGATTGGGATTGCAAATTCAGATCCATATGAGTCCCAGCCAAAAGGAAGTCAAAATCTTTTCTTGCCCACCCAAACTTGCTTGTTACTTAAAAAAAACCTTGGTCATAAATACAACCAGAACTGTTATAAATTTTTCCAAATTATTGCTTTTTAAATTTGGTAACCCCATTGGATTAGTCCAATGAATTTGCATGCTTTTTTTGTTTTTTAAACAATGCTATAACAATCTTATGAATGCTATACAATTTGTTATTGAGCAGTGGTTATTAAACAAAGCACTGGATCTGAATAAACTCCATGTTCTGTAGTAATAATAGGAATATTTTGATTGAAACAGACATATACACATGTGTGACGGACTCCACTTTTAAAAGCCTAGAAGTGCTGTACAAACAGGTAAAGACCTATAAAGGGTTAATTATTCACAGAAACAGAGACTTGGGTGAAAGGCTGCTCTAAGCAATCTGATTGTTTAGCATCAGTTGAGCAGAGAGGGACTTTGGAGCTGAATGCTGAGGAGGAGAATTCATTCAGAGTTCACGCCTGACTGAGATCAGTTGAACACAGACAGGAAAATTGGGGAAAGTTGGCAAGGATGAGTGGGTAGTTAGATGGAGACTCCCATTCAGGCCATGGAAAGGGGATAGATCTCTAGAGAGATGAGATTTTCCCTACCCAGTCACACAGGGAGTTATCTGTGAAGAGTACAGAGACCCCAGTCTGGTGTGGTTAGAAACAGCCTGCAGAAACCTTAAGAGTCAGTTAAAAACTCAAGATGAGTACTGGTGTTTCAAGAAAAGGGGTTTGGGTACTGGAAAGAGTATACCAGCCTTCCGGAAACCAAAAGAGTTAGAGAATATTCAAAGAAAGTGTACTGAAGTGCTGGGGAAAACACTGGAACAAAAGCCTCTCAACATAAAGATTTAAGTCACTGTGAAAAGCTTAAGAAACCCTCATTAGCCTGAAATATAAGAATTAAAGTCTCTGCATGGACTGATTTTACCTCAGAAATTTCACCCCTTGATTTCACCTGACTTTCCCCTTCTATGTTAAATAAAATATTTTATTTTTTAATTTCAAAATGCCTTGAAGGCCATTTAAGTGGTTTAAGTTAAAGCAGGCTCCTGATTCTTCTCTCAGGTTCAAGGCTGAGCCCACAACCAAAATATCATACTATGACAGAGTGGGAGAGCCAGAGTTCTTTAGCAAAGAAGAAAACACATCACTAGGATGGCTTAGTCAGTAAAGAGAAAGAAAAATAGAGGGAAAATCTTGCCTCTGAGGGAGGGAAGTGGACGGGGCTGCCATAACTTGCTTGTATACTTAGTAGCTTTACTGAAAAGGGGAGAAGTGTTTGCAAAGAGAAAGGTAGGCTCAGTCCTGGGAGTCCAAACACAAAATATGTTTATCCCATTCAGGAAAGGTGGTGCTGAGGCTTCCAGCTGTGTTTCTAGTGAACTGTGGCAAAGTACTTAAAGGTGTAATCAGAATATATGCCTGGGAAGTCACATGGGCCTTATCTGATCTTGCGTCTCAAGAGTTTTGTGCTGATTTATTTCATGGTAGCTAACTCCTAGAAATATGTATAAGATTCCCTAACATAGCATTTTCCCACTATGGCAGCACTACAGAACTGAACCTTCCAAGCATATTCATTCATTTTATGTTGGCCGCCTAGAGCCGGCTCGTGCTGGCTAGGCAAGATATAAGTCTAAATAAATAAATAAATAATTAAAAAAAAAAAGAATCCTACTTTACTCTGAAGAGTAAAGAGAAGATTTACTCTGAAGAGTAAAGAGAAGATTCCCCTGGGGGAATTCCCCCCCCCCCCAAAAAAAACACTTGTGCCCTATATTATTCATATAACTTATTTTTTAAAAAACACTATATGTCTCAAGGGATACAAAAGATTAAACAAGCTATGTGTATATGTAAAGTGATGTCAGCTTGATCTATGGTGACCTGTAGGGTTTTCAAGGCAAGAGACATTCAGAGGTAGTTTACCATTGCCTGCGTCTGCATAGCAATCCTGGACTTCGTTGGTGGTCTCCAATTCAAATATTAACCAGGGCTGGCTCAGCCTCTGAGACTTGAGATTGGGCTAGCCTGGCATTAAACAATCTGGAAAGCCATAATAGCAATTCAACAGAATTATATCTTTCGAAAACAAACAAAAACAAGCAACCCCCCCCCTCCACACACTCCTGTTTCCATCATGCCTTACCTAAGGCTGAAGGCAGACTGGGGCGGGGGGAATTTCCCCCTGCAGCGCGGCGTTTGCACGCCGCCGGAAGGAAGCCACCCACAGTGTTCAGACTGCGGGCAGCTCCCTGCAGAGGCGGGCGGATGCCGCGCGGCTGCCCCTGCCCTCGCACGTTCACACCCGCTCCGGCGGGTGGAACGCGCATGCACAGCGCGCTGCAGCAGCCAAGCACCATTTTGAAGTGGTGCTCGGCTGGTGTGGGAGGAGCGTGGCGCCGGACGCGATGCATCTGGGCCCCCTCCTGGGGGCAGATGCGGCCGTCTGAACGGCCGCTCTGCCTTTGCTTCTGAAGCGGAGGCAGAGCGGCCGAGACTGCCAATCTGTCCTCGGCCTAAGGTGGGACCAACTCCTAGCTCTCTGCTTTTGTCTCCTTCATCCTAAGCTGAGCTGTCTTAACCATGCCTTATCTATACTTTTACTTCCTAGCAAACCATCTATGTTACTTATTGGAGGAAAATGTTTGAAATTCTTCTCTCTCTTGCAAATTTACTACAGTAAGGGAGCAGTTGTCCTGAAGCGCAGGGAACAATAGTTTTAAAAAATAACCTTGGGAGTCCTCAGTGATACCAGCAGCAGGGAAATCACTAATGGGTGGGAGCCACATGAATTTGGCTACATAGGCACTTTCATGTCGAACTGCAGAATAGGTAAGTGTAGCCCCCATTGCTGAACGGAGTATTTCTACCCCTGAAGTTGACTGCATGTTATATGGAACATTTATTGGTAGGTCTGCCAACATTCATATTAATGTTAACAAGCAGCTGTGTATATGTGTGGATGTGATTTCAGTGGTGGCTGCAGTACTGGAGGAGGAGGGGAGCTAACACTTAATGCAGCACCCATAACAGAAACTTCTGCCCCCCAGCTGCTGCTAGCCCCAATAGGGCCAAAGATACAGTACAAATATGGGGGATGCTATTGGAGAAATTGTGGTCTTTCCCCCAGAAATCACTTTCCTGGGGCACCTTCTTTTGGGGGCTGTAACTTGGACCCTGTACATCTAATCTTCACCAAATTTAGAGGGCAAGCAGAGGAGAGTCGGCCATAGCTCCCCTGTGAGTTTGGTGTCTCTACCCCTACCCCACTTTTTATTGGAGGAAGTCTTCTAGATTCAAGGGCATGCAACCATTTTATGGAGACCAAAATCTTGATTTACTCTTGGCTTCTGTGTAACTCAAAGGCTTTTGTATTTCAGAGCCAACAGATGTCGACCCAAAGAAAGGCCATTTTATCATTTTATACTTTCATGGGAAATGATTAAAAATGAAATGCAAATTCAAATGGTCTGATTCTATTGTAGCTGTAAATCTTGACAATGTAAATTAACGCAGCTTGGCTGGGAAACGAACTTTTTGTTACTTTTCATTGATTATTTTGTTTGTTCATGACAATGTGTGTGATATTCAAAAACAAACAAACAAATAAATATTTTTGGAAACTGATATGAGAGTAACAAAATTCTGAAATTAAATTGAATACCTGAGCCACAATTGGCTTTGTTAAATCTATTTGAGGAGGAAAATAAGAAATGCATAAATCATTAATCATTTTTTAAAGAATAGAATTAAGATCCATCATAACTCAGCACTCAAAACCCATAACAAAAATTCACATTAGTATGTGGTATGAACACCTGTGGAATGTTGAAAAAATTAACTCAGATTATATCAATTAAAACTTCGGTGAGGAAGGAGGGATCACTGAGGGAATGCCAAACAAAACAAAAAAGTCTTCATTTGCTGGCAAAAGATGGCAACTGAAGGGGAGAGACAAATCTCCCTGGGGAGCGAGTTCCAGAGCTTTGGTGCCATGACCAAGAAGGCCGTCTCCTGCACTGCCTAATCTCAGAAGGTGAGGGCCTCTGAAGATAACCATAGAGGTTGAATGGATTCCTTCAGGTATGTTGATCTCAAACCATATAGGATTTTGAAGGTCAAGAACAGCACCTTGAATTGTGACTGAAAACAAATTGGGAGCCTGTGTAGATGGGTGAAGACTGGAGTGATTTGGTCAGCATCCTGGCCGCAACATTCTGTACACTTCTCAAGGGCAGCCTCAAGTAGAGCACATTGCAGTAATGAGATATGTTACTGTTTATGTTTGTGTGTGTGTGTGTGTTCCTTCATTATTGTCACAGCTTTGGGCAGTTTGGGCATGGAATTGATCCTTTTGGTTAGTGAGGCAGTGCTGCATGCCCACATCCCACGCTTCTCGGACTCCCTTAAGGGGTCCCGGGAACTTCAGCAGCATGCCCAGCTTGGGGGCTGTTGGCAAGGCTTTCACCACCAAGTGGCAAGGGAGCTTTGCAGCGGCGCCCACACAGCTCCCAGGGGGAGGGGGGTTGCCACTTCCTGGTAGCACCCCGGCAGGCAGGCTCCTATGGTATAATCAATAAATCTGTGGCCATTTGTTTTCCAAAGTCGAAGTGTTCTTGTCAGTTCCTCACCTGCACCCCCATGCCCCTGTGATCCACAAAGTGGCCTTTCATATATACCTTACCTTTCAGTCTTCAGACCACAGGCGTACACTACGGGGGGGGGGGGGGCTTGAGGGCTTGAGCCTCCCCCAAAATTTCCTGGGGGGGACTGAGCCCCCCCGGGAAAACCTAGCGCCTGCCGCTGCGCCTCCCGGGGCCCTTCTGAGGCCAGCAGCTGCTGCTGCCGGTGCCTCTCCCCCCCCCTCCGCCTGGCCACTCTTCCATCCTTCCCTCTCCCTCCCTCTTTTACTGGGGAAGGGAGAGGGAAGGAGTGTGTGGGGGGGAGAGTGAGGCCCCATCAGCAGCGGCTGGCGGGCCTCGGAAGGGCCCGGGGAGGCACGGAGGTTTCCTGGCAGGGGGGGATGGGGGGACATTGCCCCAGTGAGTGAGCATGCTTCATGTGTGCACTAAAGAGCCCCCCCCCCCAGAATTTACTAAACTCTACGCCCCTACTTCAGACCAAAACCAAATCTCTGAATAATAATTCTCCTCCTTTTCCTCCTCATCCTCCACCTCTCTCTCTCTCTCTCTCTCTCTTTTTTCCCGCTCTCTCTGTAATTTTGGCTAGTCATTAAAGAAAAATTAGCAGGAAATTTGAAACAGCATACTGTAAAATATTAGCTACTTCAGTTATTAGCTTGTTTGCTATTATTCTGTTTTTACATGTCCCAAAGATAGTAAGAAGAATTTTTTTAAAGCCCATAAAATGGATGGGAAGAATCCAGGGAGAAAGGAAAAAGGTCGAGCAGACCAACAAACCCTACTGGAAGCGTAATCAATAAAACATTCTGCACTCCATCACAGTTTATGGTATTAGTCATGGCAGTGAAATGTACACAATAGGCAGAAAGTTTATGGAAGACCTTCTGTGCTCCTGAAGAAATAAAGGTTCAGAAATGCTTGGCTGACCTTCTGCTTCGTGCCTCCATCAGGTGCTGCAACGTAGAACATGATCCGCTGTGATAAAAGGGAAGAGCACTCCCTGGTTACTTTACTAGGCTCAGGGTCAAAGTACAGATAGTGATTCGTACAGATAGTACTGGGACTTTTAACTTGTGGGCACTAAAAAAGCAGCTATAGGGAGGTCCGATATGGCCGTGGCAGTATGGAATAAGTAGCGATTTCCCCCTCTGAAAATGCCCCCTATACTGCTTTTAGTCACATGGGTAAATAGGTCAGGTGCTTGTTTTGTGCTTGTCTCCCCCACTCCTGCCTGGACTAAAAACAGTTCAGTGGGCCATTTTCATTAGGAAGATGGTATCTTCCAATTTCCCCACACTACAGTCCTGATCAATATTAGCCTTCTCCCCAAAAGGGTAAAAACATGACACATTAGGAATACCAAGGGCAAAAAAGACACATTAAGAGTCCAGTGCCTTATGTTATGTGGTCCTTTGGGGTGGTTCAGGCATATATGCAGAGCTCTTGGAAAAGCAGACCACCAATGAGAATTCTGAATGACAAGGGTAAACCCACAAGAATCTTGCAGGGAGGAGGCATTTTCCCCATCTTTGCTTCCCTCTCCCCCCTTCTCTGTCAAAGTTCCCTCCTGTCTTATCTATCAGTCGTCCCTCAACTCCCCATCTCCTCTCACTCCTTCTATGTTAGCTTTCCTCCCTACCCTCATCTCTAGGAATCCTTTCTTACCCCCCTTTCTCCTCTCTCCCCTTGTATGTTTCCCCCCTCTTCCCCCACCCCTTGTCAGTCTGTCCTCCTCTCTCCTATTTACCCCCCCACACACACAATTTCTCCCTCTTCTGCCTCCCTTTCTACACCTTCTTTATGGTTTTATCTGGCTGTAGGGAGGCCACTTGTTTGGGAGAGACATGGCAGCGGCAGCAGCCCCTGCTCCACGACTACAGGGACAACTCACTGACACTTGAGAGAGAGCCAGCAGCAGTGGCAGCCCATGCTCCACGGCTCCAGGGATGACTCACTGGCTGTGGGGAGGCCGCTCGCTTGGGAGAGATCTGGTAGCGGTGGTGGCCCCTGCTCCATGGCTCCAGGGACGACTTGCTGGCTGCGGGGATACTGCTTGCTTGGGAGAGATCCGGTGGCAGCGGCAGCCCCTGCCCCATGGCTCCAGGGATGACTGGTTGGCTATGGGGAGGCTGGCTGCTGAGTGAAGCTCCGAGTCCATTTCAGGGAGACCACGACTCCAGACTGGGCAAGTGCGGACAACTTGGTTTTTTAAAAATTTGGGGTGTTTTAACCCTCCTGTGTATTTTTAAAAACTTTTACCCCAATTACCCAAGTGTGCAGAAAAACCTCTTTCCCCTCCATGTACCCCAAATCATGGGAAATAAGTATCTGCAGGCACAGGGGACCCTTGGCTATTTGTATATAGATGTGATATTATTGCAGGTTGCAGGGGACTTGGGAGCAGTTCAGACATAAAGAAATCAGTAGAGCTGTCCAGAGCTGTAGGATCTACTAATCTTATACCTGAGGTGTGTGTGTGTTTGTGTTTGCCCTACGTATTGGCACTTTCTTACTCTCCTATTGGCTTTGCTGTGCACTCCATCAGCCATTGGCCAGTTAACCACCACTCAAGGGTACTCACAGGCCATTGGCTGAGTGCTGGGTTCACTCCTCTTCCCTGCCCACTGACAGCTTGGTCATTCCCTGATAGAATAAAGGACCAAAACAGCTGTCTCTCTTGATGAAGACAGTTCACCTCCTCCTGCTGCTAGGCAAACTTTCCCTTTAGTGGCTATTGCTAGGCAACCAAGCTTGGTTCTGTCAATAAAAGCTGGGGGGAGGATGCTCTTTCCAGGCCTATTTTGGCCTTTGAGAGAAAACTCATTGCGGCCAGTCCTGACTAGGGTTGACAGTTCCGGGTTGGGAAATTCCTGGAGATTTTGTGGTGGAGTCTACAGAAGTCAGAGTTTGGGGAGGGGAGAGGCCTCAGCTGAATAGAATGCCATAGAGTCCACCCTCCAAAGCAGTTATTTTCTCCAGGGGAAGAGAGATCTGTTGACTGGAGTTCAGTTGTGATACCAGGCAATCTTCAGGCTCCACCTGGAGGTTGGCTATCTAAAGCCTGGCAGCGCCCTCTGGGTGACTTGATGACACCTGACTGGCATGACAACTAGGCCTGGCTGCTTGCTCCTGGTCACCTCCAGCAGCCCCTCTTGATGATGAAGAAGAAAAGATTGGATTTATACCCTGCCCTTCACTACCCAAAGGAGTCTCAGAGTGGTTTACAACCTCTTTCCCTTCTCCTACCTACAACAGACACCCCGTGAGGTAGGTGGGGTTGAGAGAGCTCTCTTGAGAACTGCTCTTGAGAGAACAGTTCTGAAAGAACTTGTGACTGACCCAAGGTCACACCAGCAGCAGCATGTGGAGGAGTGGGGAATCAAACCTGGTTCTCCCAGATTAGAGTCTGTGCTCTTAACCGTTACTCCAAACTGGCTCTCAACTAAGACAGCCAGTGTGGCATAGCAGTTAGCACTTCAGAGCAGAGTCTGCCAGACCCAGGTTCTTGCTGTGTAAACTGAGTGGGTGATTTCAAACCAGTCACAGAATTTCAGCCTAACCTACCTCACAGGGTTGTTGTACAGATCAAAAGGAGGAAGAGGAGAATGATGTGAGCTGCTTTGGTCCCCACTGCAGAAAAAGACTGTACTTTTCCTTGGTAGAGGCTGCAGGGAGAGGGGAGGAGATGGAAAACTAAAGTCAGAAAGGCAGATAAAGAAAGGTTGATGATTGGCTGGGAAGGAGATAGGGTTGCCAACTCCAGGTTGGGAAATTTCTGGAGATTTGAGGGGTGGAGAGGGTAGGGGTTGAGGAGGGGTGGGACCTCAGAAAGGTACAATGTCATAGACTTCACTCTCCAAACCAGCCATTTCCTCCCGGTGAACCATTGTTGCCAATCTCCAGGTGAGTGCTGGAGATCACTCAGAATTACAAGTGCTCTTCAGATGGCAGAGATCAGTTCCCTTGGAGAAAACGGTGGATTCTGTGTCATTATACCATGCTGAGGACGCCACATCAAATTGAGTGCCCAAGGCCAGGGCACCTGCTCAGAGCCTCTTTCTAGAGCCTGTTGTATTTATTTCCACAACAGGCCTTACACAAACACACACACACACCAGTTTATAACTTATCATTTAATAATTTACAGTTGAATGTGTGAAGTCCTTCCCTAGAAAATAGGCTACATTTGCAGTAACTTGAAAGCTCCAGCTTTAGGGCTTGATCTGTGATGGGTGTTTCACATATGCCTCAATAACTGGTGGACATGGGTTGAGAAACCAGCCCTGCAATCTGATCCCAGGAATGTTTGCTAAAGTGATCACCCATTACATTTTAATCCCATCATTTCTCCAGTTAATCCAGCGCAGTGTGCATAGTTCTCCCCTCCCCCATAATATTCTCATAACAACCCTATTTGGTAGATTAGGTTGAAAGAGAATGATTGATCCAAAGCAAGTAGTGAACTTCATGGCTGAGTAAGCCCAGCTTTCCCAGGAACCAATTCACACTGGCTTTTACATACAAATTTGATTTATGATGGTTCAATTCACCAGTGCAAATTAGCATTTGATGCTGCAGCTATCAAATGTTGGGTACCCAAATATGAACTATCCCTGGGTTTTTTTTCTCTACTCACACAATGTGCTAGCTTTGGTCAGCTTTTATTTAGTTTCCTCCACACAACTAGGATGGTTGAAAGACAGCAACAGATATGTGAGCTCAGCATAGAAAAGGTCTGTACGTCAGCAGTTTGAAGGATAGACATTCCTCTGGAGAGAGAAATTCATTCCCATATTCCTGTGGCTATCTGTGTTATTTAGCACTTCATTCTTTCTAGTACACAGGGGAACCAAACATCTTTGTGACAGAAAGTTCTGGCTTCTCTAATGCATGTGAATTGCCTTCCCTATTGATTGTTGATGGGGAAGAATCTGAGCACCTCCTTGTTATTACTAAGGCTGGCCTATCAGCACATCCCTGATGAACTAGCATCTAGAAGCACAAGTTCTTTAAAAAGAAACTTGGAAGTAAAGCTTGAATATATCAAGACAGTAAACGTTGGCCTTCCCATAGTCTTACCATGCTTACAGTCATAATGAGCTTTCCTGTTATTATTATTGGATTTCTACCCCGCCCTCCCAGCCAAGGACGGCTCAGGGTGGCTTGAATAAAAACAATACATAATTTACCAGTAAAACACAGCATTCAATATTTGCCTTGGATATTTCCTTCAGCGTAATATATTGTCACATATATCCATTTTTATAGTTCAATGGGAACAAAAAAGATTTCTAAATGGTTATTTTGTCTTGTGCTTTTTCCCCTACTGCTGTGGCATCTGCAAGCTAACAAAGGGCATGCCCATTAAGAGCCTGCTGTCTTGCTACTGAAAGGTTCACAGCAGGAGGGTGATCCTAGACGTTCTTTATTGCAGCCACTGAATTATTTTTAGAATTCTGAATTCCCCCCCCCCCTCCTCCTCTCCATGGAACCGATTTGAACCTGAGGAAAAAATTACACCTTAGCTCAGCAAATCAGTGTTCCTGTTCCTTGAGCCCCACAAATACAAGGATGGGGGTGGGTTGATTAGCAGGTAAGCCCACAATAAGAGGAGGATGCTTAGTCCTCCATTTGCCTTCTGAGTCTCCCTTTCAAATAGCTCCCACAATTTCCTTTTCCCACCTATCAGGCTTACTTCTGATTTTGGAATCTGCCTGTGAAAGATAATATAACTCTGAGGCCTTTGCCAGGAAGAATTGGGGGGGGGGGGAATGGGTCAAGCAGGTTCTTTCCTCCGAATGTTCCCTTCTAATCCCTGCATTAGCATTAAAATATAAAGTTGGGAGTACTTGTAAGAAGCAGTTCCAACATGAGGAGGGGACAATATTGCAAATCCAGTTTAAGATATGGGAACAAGTCTGCTCAAAGAAGAACGGCATATGGCCAAGCGTTTGAATGTGCTTAAAGGAGGCTTTTGGATCTCAGCCAGAGCACTGAGGCTGGAGGGGGACACTCCTCAGGTTTCAGCTTTTGTCATCCATAATGCTCACTCCTTGTGACTGGGCAGATCACTATGGCTCTGCAGAACATGGATCAGCCGAAATAATTGCTGCAGGAATTTAAAAAGCAATATATATTTCAATCAACTTTGATGTAGAAGGACTAGAAATTATAAATGAGTGTGAAATGTATTAAGGAAATTATGAGTCAATATATAAAATTTGAGTTTGGCTGTAGTCATCGGCAGTCTCCTGCTGGATTTGTATTGAGCTCTGCTTCCCGTTTTGTTCACCCCAACTCTTCTGAAGCAAAATATTTGGAATGAAATATGTGAAATAAATTATCTTCTTGGAAGACAATTTAAGATTTTCCAAAGCTCCATATCCTGGCTAATGCTATCAGCAAACAAGTAAAAAGCTAAATAGGCATTGCCATTTTGAATGAAATTACATCTCACCATGGAAGACTTGCATGATTTTTCTGCCCTCCATTTTTATGTGAGTTTATTTCCTTTCAAACTATTTTGATTTGTGTTTTTAATTGTGCAGTTTCCCTGAAATTATTTCTGAATGGTGGTCTGAAACTCACATAGCTATTCACTCACACGGCTAGTTCTAGTCACTATATTCACCTCTGAACATATAATCAGGTGTGTTTAATGAGCAGTGAATGAGACAAAAGTTGCTTTAATTGGGTGTGTGTGGCTATGAGAATACACTAGGAATGGAGACGGAACTTCCTGATGGAGACTGTTTATTTTCTGGCTAGGGATTAAAGAGGTGCTCTGGAAAGCTATTTTGGAAATGTAATCCTTGTCACTTAATAAGCAAACTTGTTCTTAAGAATAAGGGCAAGTTTGTCTTTGTCTAAATTTGAATTGCATTTAAATTAAGTGACAGTGACCTAACATTAACACCTAGACAGTTCTCGAGATCAGGCAATTAGATAAGAGAAAATCACAATAAAATAATAAATAAAGCATAAGCGACTGCAAAACAAAAGACAAACCTGACACAGAGACAACTTTCAGGCAGAGCAAAGACCAAAAATAACCCATTTTTCCTAGCCTAGCCCAAAAAATGGCCCCGTACCTTGATACAGCTGATCTGGCCACCTGGATCCATGCCACAATGACATCGAGACTAGACTGTTATAATGCACTGTACACTGGGCTCCCCCCAAAAATCAGTTTGAAAACTCTTATTGGTGCAGACTGCCATGGCTCAGCTATGATAGGGAGTTAGGTGGCACATGCCTATCATTCCCATTCTGCATTCACTCCACTGGCTGCCTGTCTGTTACTGGGCTCAATTTGCAGTATTGACTGTCACATACAAAGCCCTTCATGGCCTTGGTACCATCTGTCCCCCTATACTCCACCACATCAACTTCGCTCATCTGAGCAGGGCTTCTGCCGGTGCCAACCTGCATTGGGCAAAATGAACAGTTGCCTGTACACATAGCCACCTTGTGAAATGGTCTGCCTGAGGCAGTCAGGAAGAAGACGAAGAGATTCATACTCCGTCCTTCACTATCCAAAGGAGTCTCAGGTTGTGGTCACATGGTCATTTTGACTGGTTTTCACCGCTGTTCCCTCTCACATTTAAAATTGCTGATCAGATGCCCGTATCCATCTCCTGCACTGAAGTGGGCTCACTCGCACAATCCTCCCAGTTCCCTAGTGAGTCTTCCAGCATCTGGAAAATCAAGTACTTTCCAGAATTCACAGTTTTGTGCAACTGGACAGCCAACTCCCACAATGATTGCGATTAAGTCGTCTGAATGTCCTTCTCGCAATGCCCCCCCCCAGCTTTTGCCATTGTGCGCATGAACAATCCTGCATTGAATAAATTCAATATATAAACATTCAAGCACACATATAGCCTCCAGTGCTCAGTTGTACATAGCCAGTTAATTTTCTTCACTGTTGGGGGGGAGGGGGTGGGACCTGCAAAAACAAGGGAGTATGGCAAGTTCCAATGGAAGCAGTGATTCAGACATGTGCATATGTGCTTGCACAAAGCTATTTAAAAAACAACAACAACAACAACCAATAAATATCTGGATGGTGTCCAGAGCCTTGTCGCATGATGCAAGCAGTTTGGGGAAGGATGTGTGATCATCCCAACCTGGAAAAAAATATTCCCAATCAAATCTATAGCGAGAACAAATCGAGATAAGCTTGCCGTATGACCACACCCTCAGAATGGCTTACAATATCCTTTCCCTTCCCCTCCCCACAACAGACACCCTGTGAGCAATGTTCCCTCTAAGCTGTGGAGCCTTGTGAGCAAAAATTCTACTTTGTGAGCTACTGGCATTAAAGTTGTGAGTGAGCGATTTGGCTACTGCATCGATTAGTTTGCTCTGGAGCCATCTTTCCTGAGCTAAGACAGAAATGTGTGAGCCAGAGGCTAAAAAACTGTGACCGATTTCACACAAGCCCCTGCTCTGCCCCCGCTCTTCCCTTTTCCCTGATTACACACGTCAATTTCCCACTATGTGCTGCATGGCCGCATTTTGACCCGCAGCTTCACCCGATTTTCCTCATATCTTCGCGATCCTATTTTTTGAGGATCTAGACAACAACTGTGACTTTCCACCAGCAAACCCAGGCTTCCTTCTTCTGCCCCATTATTATGAGGTCTGAAGCCAATGAATAAAACACATGGTAGCATCTGATGCGGTGAAGTGAAAATGAAAAATAATAGTTTTAATTTTCCTTAAAATTCTGATGGTATCTTAACACTCCAGCCTAACAGAGGCTTCTTAGAATACCTGTTACATAAAGCAGAGAAGGGAGAACATTGTGTCTTTGTTCTAGTCACCAATATTTGTCATTTTAAATGTGAGACAAATACCAGAGTGTTGGAAATATGTGGGGGGGGGGGGGGGGATATGGAGAGAAAGAGAGGAATGAAAGAGAAACTTGAAGACTTATTTAATACAAACAAATGGGTAAAATAAATCTCATTAAGCTCTTTGTTCCCTAATTATTGTTTGAAATTCAATGGACAAATGAATCCTTCACACGGACCCCCTCTCCACCAATTAAATACAGAAACAAGAGTAAGCTAAAAAGTAAAGTACAAAGTAAAAGAGTGGATGGTTAAAGTTCACAAGGAGGAGATGCTATGCAGGAAACTGATGTACAGGGCAACTGCAAAATGAGACTGAGACCCAGGGCCACTCTGAAAGAAACAAATGTAGAATTCCTGAGCCATTTATTGGACTTCCTACCACTGGTGGGAAGAAATCCCAAGGCCATGTGTCAAGATTTAGCATGGAAAGAATTTCAAGCCCAGTAAAAACTACCCTGGAAAAAATGTTAAAAATAATTAAAGAGATTTTTTTTAAATCCTAAAAATATTTGACTGCAATAGACTAAGGACTTGCTTTCACAAAAGTGAGATTTAGATGTTGCTGACTGTCTCAGGACTGATATCCCTTCCCATCTGAGTAAGTTACAATCCGGATGAAAGCAACAGAGTTGTGAATGTCGTTTTCCAGACATAACACTGCTGTTTGCGAGATCCTTTCCCCGGAGACAAAAGAGGGAGCAGCCAGGGTCCTTGCTTTTTTCAGAGGACCTTGACGACCGTTGTGTTTCATCTGTACATTGGACAGCATAACACTGGGCACTATAAAGAAACTGTAAACCTAACAGTGCCCTTCTAAATCCATTGAAGTCAGTGGGTGTTGGAGCGTGGAACTCTGCTCAGGAGAATGCTGTAAACCTTACTAGATAGTATTCTGACCATGATAATGGAACCAACAAAAGTCCATCAATCCTGGATCACCATCTTCCCAGGTAGAACAGAAAACTAAGGTGTGTGCATGTGCTGAAGTCAGTGGGCCAAAGATGCCTCCATTATGTGTGTGGTTCTCCCCTCATACATCTTGGAGTCAGACCACCTTCTTTTCTCTGTGTTGTTATCATAGAGAGTAGAGCAGGTATAGAACCTCACTAAACCCACTATCCAGTCAGCGTGTTAGTAATCAAAAACTCCTAGAGATTAATCAGCCTACCATTAGCCTCAGGGAATCAGACGCAGTTTGTCCCTTTTTGGTCATTACACAGATAGATAGGCTGCATCCTTTAAAGAACTAACACTGGACAGAATGTCTTACCTGCTTTTTTTTTCTTGGTTATGCTTACCTGTCTGAGAAGTGATTGCAAGAACTGACAGTACAAATAGAAAGGCTCACGGGCAGACATTGATGGCACACAGAGACACACAAGTAGTGTGTGTGAACTCAAAAATCTCAAAGTGATTTCTTTCCTTTTACTATGGGCCTTTTAAAAATTGGAACGGAGGCAGGGAAGGGGACGGTGGCTGCAAGACAGCAGGATTTTTTTCGCAAGAAAGCAGTGCAGTATTCAGTTTTGGTTCGGCACATCTGAACAGCTTGCTGAACAATCAGCTCCCTGCTTGACAGCAGCTTGGGGAAAGTAATCCAAATGAGCTGTTGTTTAAACATAACTAACCCTGTTGTGTTCTCATTTGGGAAGTACAGTGATTAAAATACTGTTCGGTGTTTATTTTATTTGTTCAGTCCTGAATTTGCAATTTGTATTTCTGAAATAAATCTTATCTTTATTTAACAGTTTCTTTGTTTGGCATTGAGTTATTCAGAAACACTTGCAGCCACAAAAAGCATCTGTCTGTTTGAAAACATGTCAGTTTTGATATAATACAGAGTGATAGGGAAAGGATATGCTTAGAAAGCCACCTAAGTTCATTGGGGAAAGTGTGCATATACACCAGTTTTATTTCTGATAGGTAAGAACCCACAGGGACTTGAGAGAGGCATCTCAATTTACCCTCCCCTACTATTTCCTCTTTCCCTTTTCTGAAAGCCTCCATGGCCTCTCCCCCTTTTCTGCTTCCTTGTTGCCTTCTGCAGTTGCCAACTTGGAGATCTCATGCAATCTCAATGGATCGCCTAACTACAGAGATCAGTTCCCCCTTAGGTTGCGTTATGTCCGCTGATGACCGCGGGTTGAAATGGTCTTGCAGCACCTTGGCGATCTGATCATAAGTCGCTTCCTGGAGCCTTGTTGGTGCCAAGAGGTTTCTGGTGAGCTCGACCATCTCGGTGCCGCATGACCCGATGAGGAGGCCTTTTTTCCGCTCTTCCTTGGTCACTTGTTGGTAAACCAGGATCAAGTGGAGCCCCTCAACCCAGGCCTCCCAGTGGTGAGGCTTCGCTGGGTCGAAAGACAGGACGACTCCCGGAGTGGTAGCCATTGCTGCGCGGGGCAGCCTGGAAGCATTTCCTCAGGTGTCTTGGTTGCCATTTCCTTGGGCGTCTTGGTTGCCCTTGGTGGGAGCAGCGACAACGGACATCGGCTTCCTCGGGCACTGCAGCAGTCTCGCTCAACAGAACCCCATCCTCATCACCACTATTGTGTACTGGGTTCAAGGCACTGAAGAGGCGGATGACAACATAACTATCAGCTAATTTATTGGTAAACAACGCAGCATGCATTACTGGCTGCGAGGGCCAACTATATACAGTTGCCCAGACCTCAGCTCTGGTCCTATTGGCGGGTTTGAATCTCCCGCCAGAGATCTTATTGGCAGGCTAGTGTGGGTCTACGATCCTTGACTCCCATTGTTTCAGGAGTCAAGTTCGAGCCTTATGTCGCTGCCACCCCGCGGTCATCTGTGGACATAACACCGTTTGCCAGCTCCAAGGTTGGAAATTCCTGGAGATTTGGGGGTGGAGCCTTGGGAGGGTAGTGTCTGGGGGAAGGGGTGATGTTAGCAGGCTATAATGCCATAGAGTCCACCCTCCAAAGCAGCCATTTTATCCAGGGGAACTGATCCCTGACATCTGGAGAGCAGTTGTAATTTCAGTTGATCTCCATCCCCCATCCCCCTGGAGAGTGGCAACCTCCATTCCCCTGGAGGAACTGGCTGAAGAAGAAGAGTTGGTTTTTATAGCCTGCTTTTCTCTACCCTAAGGAGTCTCAAAGCAGCTTACAATTGCCTTCCCTTTCTTCCCTCAAAATAGGGAGGTGGGGATATGAGGCAGGTGGGCTTGACAGAGTTCTGAGAGCAGGGGTCTCTTCTCAAAAATGGTTTCTGGCATGGCTGTTTCCGGGGCTTCTAATTAATGGAGCAGGGCCCCAAAATGCCCCACTGTAGCTACAGGTCTGGACCTGGGTACCTCCCAGATTTACAACTGAGCTCTAGACAACAGTTAGTTATCCCCCTGGGTAAAATAACTGCTTTGGAGGGTGGACTCTATGGATAGGCTTGCCAGGTTCCTGGTTGGGGCAGGGGATTCCCCGCTTTTGTGGGCTCCAGCCCACCACTAGCAAGCTGGCTGACAGGGGAAACCCCGCTCCCAAATGGACATCTCTGTGTAATGTCAACAATGCTCTGATGGCACTTCCAGAAATGACATCATCACATCGGTGATGTCAGGGCAAAGTAGAGTGTCACCCTGACATCACTGACACAAAGATGTCACTTCCCCGCCCACCCTGGAACTGCCCCTCCAATCCCCCCAATGACAGGAGGAAGGCACCTGAGCAACCCTATCTATGGCATTATATCCAGCTGATGCCTTTCCCCTCCCCAAACCCTGCACTCTTCAGACACCACCATAAAAAGCTCCAGGAATTTTCTAGACTGGAGCTGCCAACCCAAATCAGTCTGGCCTGAATGATTCCTCCCTCAAAGGCCAAAATCCCCTTGGAAAGGGCACTGCCCCCTCCCCCTGCCTTTTCCCCAAAGAAGAAAGCCTGGAATACTATGGGAGCCTAGCAACAGCCACTGAGGGAATCCGTTGCTTAAAGCTATAAGCACTCCTTTTATCATTTTTGAGTATTTAAATCCCCAATGCATTTTTTTTGATGTCACATTTTTCTGCTAATCTGTGGCCCTTTTCAGGTTTGTAGAAATATCGGTCTTGCTCATTCACAGCTTCAGTCACTGGATTTAAGTATCCAGATATTTAGCCAACTTTGCTATTAGACTATGACAAGAAGAGGGACCCATGATACTCGTGGGGGGAGCCTCATGGCTGAGGAGGAAGTGGCCACAGATAAACTCCCCCCCCCCAGCACCAGCGATGAGGCCCAAGCAGCTCCCAGCCACCGGGCCCACCAAGCCTCCCCCTGGCATCAGCAGTGAGGCCTGGGCGCCTCCCAGCCACTAGGCTCGCCAATCTTCCCCCACCCCTGGGCACCAGCTAAAGTTCCAAAGAAAAAGACTAACACCCCCTCCCCCACACCCTGTAACTACTGTGTGTGTGTGTGTGTGTAAAAAAGAGGAGGGGAAAATCTTGTGCCTAGCCTTGAGCTGGAGAGAGGAGGAGGAGTCTGGATATACGGCTTACAATCTCCTTTCACAACAGACAGCCTATGAGGCAGGTGGGGCTGAGAGAGTTCTTTCAAAGACTGCTCCTGAGAGAACAGCTCTGAAAGAACTTGTGACTCCCCCAAGGTCACACCAGCAGCTGCATGTGGAGGAATCAAAGCTGGTGCTGTGCTTGGGGGGCACTGCCACTGTTTCCACGATCTTCCCTGGCCTTGCTGGGCTGCCTGCACCTTGGCCACAGAATTTCCCCAGCTGGCAGCCCCGGCCCCACACTGGGCCCACATCAGGGTCTTAGGATGGGACTGCGGCTATGTCCACTGCAGGCAGGAGTTCTCTTCCCCCTTTTTTACTCATCTAATCGAAAAACTGCCTGCTTTTTGTTTCCTCTTTTCCATTTCAAAATGATGAGCAACGGGCCAGATTGATACATTCAGGGTTTTTTGTACTAAAAGGCATTGATTGTCAAACACGCCCCCCCCCCCAACAAATTCCACTTACATAGGGTTAATCAAAGGGTTGCCAGCCTCCAGGTGGGGCCTGAAGTTTCCCCGGAATTACAACCGACTTGCAGCAGACAGAGCTCAGTCCCCCTGCAGAAAAGGGGCTGCACTGGAGAAAGGACTGTACGGCCCTTGTTCCCATCTGAGGTCCCTCCCCGGCCCCAAACCAGGCATTGCCCAGAATCTCCACCCCCCCACCCCCCCGCATATCCAGCAATTTTCCGGGAGTTGGCAACTCTGGCTGAGACTGATCCCCGCCTCCCCCCCAGACCTCAAAGCTTCTCCTGTGACACTTTACTTCGAAGAGACCCTTCCTGGGTCCGACTGCACGGCTTCTCCCGTGCCCTCCTGCAGCTTCTCTGCAATCTTCCCAGGCCTCCCTTGGCCTGTGCAAAGGCAACCCCCTCCCCTAGGAAAAGTGCCTCTCCCTCTTTTCCGCCCCCCCCCCCCCCACTCCTTGCTTGGCATCTCTGTAGCAAAAGGCTCAACCCTTCCAGTGCTGCAGAGACATGATAAACGCCTCCTGCCTTCTCTGTGAGGATAGTTCCCAAGTGGGTCTGAAGCAGCAGGACAAATTCAGGCCAGCCAAAGGTTTATTCAAGGTGTGCCTTGCACACAAAAACTCATACCTTGGGTAAATTTGCATTGCTCTTAAAGGTGCTGCTGGACTCTAAAGTTGTTCTCCTGGGACCCATGGGGGGGGGAGCTCCACATGGAGCAGCAGCCAGAGGTAAGGCTTCCTCCCCTTCCCCAATGTCTTCCCCCCACCCCCGGTTGCCCTGGTGAGGCCTCCCCCCATGGGCACTGGCGAGGCCTAAGCGGTGCTCGCCAGGCCCACAGCTTCCCCCCCCCCCAGGGGCACCACCACAGTTCCAAGAACACCCCCCAAGTTTTTTAAACTTTTCAGATTTTTCTGCACATGGGGGGAGTCCCCCACGTGTACAGGAAAATCTCCCTGACCCCAAGTGCCCCCCCACGTGGATTTAGATATTTGCACAGGGGTGGCCACTTGGCTATTAGTATATAGATGTAACTTTCCAGCCTTGAAATATCAAATTATATGTTTATTATCTGTTTCTAGAGCAGACTAGTGGGAAATTAAATAACTAACTAAGGTGCCACTGGACTTCTGTTTTATTTTGCTACAGCAGACTAACTTTGCAATAATCTCATTGCATGGGGGTGGGGGGAAAGCATGGTATAAATGAAGGAAGCAAGTACGTAAATATGTCAACTTCATTGCTCTTCATGAGTTACAACTTTGCACTGGTCCTTGTTTTTTATCATATTACTATGCATTTCCCAATGAATGTATCCTTTTGAACTTTTATGCAATGATTTGAAATGAGAGAAAAATACCCATCCCCCTCAAACCAATACTCATCATTGAAGTTCTGTGGGTGCTACATCTCCCCCCAAAAGCTGCTTTCACAAACTCCATGTCCCATCACTGACCTTCAAATTACAAGACAGAGACGCTTCCCACTCTCGGCACTGAAGAGGACATGCCTTCAAGCAGCTTCCCATCATTGTTCTGAAAATGGTAAACTGTACTTCCAGACCCTATTTTTCAGAGTCAACAATATTTCCTTTGTTGAGGCAATTCCCACTAGAAACAAAACAGAAAGATCCTGTTTGCTCTGTGTAGAGGTCAGCGCTTGCCATCAGAAATCAAAGACAATCCTGAGATCCTTCTCAATGTAGCCTCGTATTGTTTTCACAACCTGCTTAGGCACAGAATTTCACAACTCTGGCCAGACAATTCCTGGATTCTATGCTGTAAATTCTGCTCTGTCGGATTCTATGCTGTAAATTCTGCTCTGTCTGAAGGCCACGTTACGCACAAGTCCTTCCCCTCAATCAGAAGGCCTTGGCTTAGCTTGTGCCTTCAGATATTATGGAAAATTGACCACATCAAGAAAGCTCACACTCTGAGGAACACTTCTATACTTTGAAGAGGATGGAGTTTGTACACCTGAGGGACTAGTTTCCATTTTATATTAGTGCTTGTTAGTGGAGTGATTGATGCCCTTTTGGTTTTAGCAGAACTCCTGATATCTGTAGGGGCTCCTTGCCCTTTCCCCTACCTTATTTAAGGAGCTGTGGCTGTCACCTAAATAAGCAATGTGGATGCATGAAGCTCAACATAGATACGACAGATATGCTGTTGGTCCACAGTGACCAATGGCATTTATTCCAGTTGTCACTGCAGTCTTAATGTTTGCTGCTTTGGATGCTTCTAGATCTGCATCTGCAGATAGCTGTCCACATTGGTTCTGCAGTACATAGTGCCCTAAACCAGCTTCAGATGATTTGCCCACTGCACCCCTTTCTGAAGAGGTGAGATTAGGCCATGGTGAGCCACTTTCATGTTAGATTACTGTAGTTCCCTCTACATGAGGCTACCTTTGTTGATGGTTCAGACATTTTGATCAGTTCACTAGATGAACAATGTAGGCAGATTGGCAGGAAGATCTCCTGCCTATAAATGGTTCAATGGATCCAGCTATATGTGGATCTTCCTCCAGCCTCCAGCATCCCACTCAGTTCAAAGCAGAAAAGTGCTGGCATTACCTCCAATGTACCTGTATGCCATGATAAGAGAAGGGCCCGCCCGGAACAGCATGGGCCTTTCTCTCCCTTTCTCAGCTGGCTTGTAACCACTACTGAGCATGTCTCCTACCAGATCAGGAGTAGTGACAGGGGACAAAGGTCAACCAATTCATTCTGATGGGCCAGTAGAGATTAGTGGACACTGCTAATGATATTCGTGATACTACTACCCAGGGGTCATTTTGTAGAAAAAGAGGTGCAGGAGCTCATTAGCATAACTTATTTGCATATGCCACACACCCTGACATTGCCTGAAGTGTGTCAGAAGGCAACACCCACTGCTCAGGCTCCACCCCAAAAATCTCCAGGTATTTCCCAACTCAGAGCTGGCAAGCCAGCTTTATACTTTGTCTAAAGACACTTAAGGTTTCCTTTGTTCTTGCAGGGAAGCTACCCTACAACAAGCATGAAAATACAGGTCAAGTTAGTATGCTTTTGCTTTTCCCCACAGCGCATCACCATATGTGCCCACTCCTGGGCTTGTTACTCCCGGAACAGCCCTCCTGCATGCTCCTGCTCGAAATGACCCCTGCTACTACCTTACCTTTAGAGCTTGTTGCCTCAGGGTACCAAAACAAACTGCTGGTGATTCTTTCATACAGTCTGATCTGTTTCGGAACTTGTTGGTCATTTCTGTCTGGATTTTCCCTTAGGTGCTCAGAAAATGAACTCTTCTGACAATTGCTGGACTATTATATATCTGCATGCTGTTTTCTGTGCTGCAAGATGAATAGAAAAGTCTTGTAAACATGCGAGTGAAGGAAGCCTCGGCATTGCCCTGTTTGACAAGAAATGTTCCATCCGTTCCCTTTCTGAAGTTGCTACGGATCAGGAACATCAATAGCTATTGTGAGCTTCCGGGCCAACTGAGTGGGATAAATTCCCTATAGTACAGACATGAGAGATCCCTAGTCAATTCTGCCCGTCGTCTCCATGACTAACACACAGAAAGTTTATACATATTAGTAGGCTCCTTGTACATGTTCTTTGCTTGTGCTAAGGCTATAAGGAATGCACCATCTAAATGCAATACTTACCTGGCTCGACTATTAAGCTGAGTCCATACGCAGGCTAAAAACTGCGGTACATCTGGGATTCATGAATACTTTCATGAATATCCAGCAGTAGCCCAAACGTTAATGAGTAACAGATAATATGACCACATGAAACAGAGCACGCCAAAGATAAACATTTTTATTTGCAAAAATACTTGTGAATTTATTGATTATATTATCTCAACAGCTCTGCCAATAACCAAATCTGAAGAGCAACTTCATTTCCTGTCATGATATGTGCCAGTTTGTGGCTAACAGAATTTGAATGAGTAATAATCTGCACTGTCTGTCTGGATTTCTTCCTTCTTTTCCTTCTTTTATTACAGGATGGCTCTTATGACCCAAGGATCTCTCTCACATTGCTCATAGTGTCTTTTTTTTTTTAACAAGGGATATCTGAGAAGCCCACATCACACTTGGAATGGGGGGAAACAACATGTTTTTGTCATGCTTCTGAAACTCATGAGCCAGCACTTATTTGGGGTCACCTTCTGCAGTTGCTAGAATGCTTGATAGGGAGATTGACGTATCACAATTCAAATTCTACTCCGCTAAAGACTCACCAGTTTAACAAATCGACAAATAACATGGGTGCTGTTTAAATATTAGATCCTTGGATGCTTTCGGTTTCTTCAGTATCCAAAAGGAGAGTTTTGTCATCGGATTGTTTTCCTTCTCTCTGGCTCAGAATCACCATTTAGGATCAAACTTTATCTGTTAACAAGAGTCCCTGACTTGTTGTTCAGTCTTAGAAGTCTGTGGGGGAGGATGGGGATGGGTTGGGGCTGCAGGACTGAGAAAGAGAGGTTTAGCTCCTTCCCCTATATTATTTCCCCAATAAAAACTGCACCCACCTGCTTGTAGCCCTAGTATGGAAAAGAGGCATAAGAGAGCATGCCTGTCTCCCCCCCACACCCCCACTGATGCTAAAAGGAGCCTTGGAAATCAGTTTTGATAAGGGAAACGTCCTGTGTTGGTGGAAAGAATTAAACTACCGTATTTTTCGCTCCATAAGATGCACTTTTCCTCCCCAAAAAAGTGTGTGGGGGGGAAGTGTGTGCGTCTTATGGAGCGAATATGGAGCTTTTCTTACCTGTAACAGGGCTCTTTCTTTAGCAGGAACGCAGGGGAATGCCATTCAGGCTGGCATCCCAGCCTTCCCCGCCCCTCCCTGCTGGGCCTGAGCTGTTAAGACTTAAAAGGGAAACGGCAGGAAAAACCCCACCAGGCTAAGTACTCTTTCCCTTTAAGTGCTTTCCCCCTTTAAGACAGCCAGCAGCAGAAAGCCCCGCCCACAGATTAAGCTCCCTGGCTACTTTGCACAGAAAGGCATGGCTTTCCATGGCATGCTGACATCTCTCTTCTTTCCTTTCTCTATCTTTCTTCCTTCCTTCCTTCCTTTCCTTTTTTCTGTCTGTCTGTCTGTCTTTCTGTCTCTCTGTCCCCACCTTTCTTTCTTCGGGTGCGATCACATGGGCATTTAAACCCGGGTTCTCCCGCGCTGCTCTTTCAAGCGCAATGGCTCAAACGGAAGGTACTTGTTTTTCCTGGTGGTTGGAAAAGCGGGCTCGAGTGCGGGGGGGGGGGGCGGCTTCGAGACGGGAGACAGATGCGGCCGTCTAGTCAGCCCCTTTAATTGCGATGGGGAACAGCTGCGAGGCCCGCAATAAACGTCCGTGTGATCGCACCCTTCCTTTCTCTTTCTCTCTCTCTCTCCTCCTCCTTCCTTCCTTTATCTCTCTCTCTCTCTCTCTTTCTGTTTCATTTTTTTCTGTTTTCCTCCTTTAAAAACAAGGTGTGTCTTATGATCAGGTGCGTCTTATGGAGTGAAAAATACGGTACCAGTTCCCCAGAGTTCTCTACAGTACCACAGAGTTTGGCCTCTACAGAGAACCAAACAGGACTATTAGCCTATACTCTTACTATTTCAGACCATTCATGATTATTTTCCACAACTATCTGTATTATTGATCTACTTAGGTTGTGGTCACATCCGTGAGATAAAGCGGGGGGGGGGGGGAAGCGAGGCTATTTCCTCCGGAGGAATTTGACCCACAGTTTCACAATCACACCTCCCTTTGAAGCTGTGGGCGTAGTCCGTCAGTGTGTGATCCGACGCAGCTGTGCATGAGTGTGTGTGTGGGTTGTGCTCTTTGTTTCCCATGCACTTAAATGAGGGATTGAAGAATTGCACCTCTGCACTGAGGGCTCCCTATGGAGTTTGCAGTGATGTGCATACTGCTGGGGGGGGGGGGGGGGACAATAGCACACAGTTGAGTCAGGATGGCCTGACCAGACCATTCCAACGCCATGAGAGTGTGCTGGAGGAATCAGACAGGGGAAAGTCCACCCATGGCCCATCACAACCCATTTACTACTGGATTTTCCCTGGTGTCTTTTAACTCCGCTTCTGCAGTGGAGCATAACGGGTTACCGACAGCTGCAGGGTGCTTCCCAGATGTTTGTCCGATTGCTCCCTTTAAATCTGCCCAGCTTGGAAGGAAGACCTCCATGGAAGACTCTGCAGAGGAAGGCAATGTCAAACCAGCTCTGTTTCTCAATTGCTTTAATACCCCCTTGCCCTAAATTGGTTGTGAACTGATGACACTTGAGATGCACACACATGTGCTATGTTTTAAATTTCTCATCTAGGTCTGGAAGCCAATAGGTTGTTTGACCAGACATGTGCTATGTATGCATGCTGAAGGCACAAACTCTGCTGCTAAAAAAAAAGGTGACAGCAACTTCCCTTAATATACTTCACACACACACAAGAGTAATCTTGAACATTGTTCCCCTCTCTTGCTCCTTCTGGGGGGGGGGGGACACTTGGATTTTATTGGAGTCCCCCAATTTACCATCAGCCACCTAGGAAACATTGAGCTGTATAGTGCAGATGTTTGTTGCCAGTAAGTTTAACAATTAGTCTCCTTTCACACATGACTGGCTTTAAACAAATGGCCGGAGAATGTTGTTGTTTACCAGCACAAAGAGAGATTTCCTAGTGGCACAGGAAAGCATACTACAATTTCTCTCAGCAGGGCACTGTCACATCTGCTTTCTTGCAGGCTGCCTAATTGTTTGCAGTTGGGGGCATTTGCAAGTGGAATGAAGGGTGGTTTTTCCAGGGCCACTTCCAAGGATGCCTTTCCTCACTTATAACACAGAAGTAAATAATAGAGGAAATAAGGTACCCAGTGTATATTAACATACCAGATTCAGAGTGTGGCCAAATCGATGGATATTTAAATCCAGATGAGACAGATTTTTTTATACAAACCTGAAAAACAACCCAGGTTTGCAGAAAAACCTGAACTCTAAATAAATAAATGAATTAAACAAGGGCTTAACCCTTCCCCTGCAAAATAATAGAAACAACACCTGTAGCTTTAAGCAGTGAATGCCCTAGGTCAGGGGTGGGCAAACTTGCTCAGCGTAAGAGCCACCTAGAACAGGGGTGGCCAAACTTGCTTAACGTTAAAAGCCGCATAGAATAAACATCAGATGTTTGAGAGCCACAAGGCATGAACAAATATTACCTGCTTTTACTGGAAAATAAGCAAATTTGCTTTTTATTAACATTAAATGAGACTGCCAAAAATAATAACAAAAGGGGTAAAAACAGATATTGATAATGATATTAATTTGTCCAATGATATTTGTTTGCTAATGATATTTAGCTTCCCCAGCCGCCCTGATGGGAGCCACATAATATATGTGAAAGAGCCGCATGCAGCTCCCGAGCCACAGTTTGCCCACCCCTGCCCTAGGTGACTGTTGATAGCAACTATGCAGTACTTCTAGCCTTCAGACCTTGGTTTCTGTCAATAAAAGGCAAGGGGCGGTTACAGGGGCATTTCCAGGGTTGCTCTGGCCTTTTAGGGAGGACTCATTGGGGTCAGATCCAGCAGCAGCCACTGGTCAACCTGCTACCACAAGATTTACATTACTTATCCATTTTGGGCTGCTTGCTATCATTCAACAGCAGTTGACCTGAGAAAGCCAGTGTGGTATATTGGTTAGAGTTTCAGACTACATTCAGGAGACCCAGGCTCCAATCCCCAATCTACCATGGAAGCTGACTGGGTGACCTTGGGCCAGGCATACATTTTCAACCTAACTCAGTTTTGCCAACCTCCAGGTGAGGCCTTGAGGTCTCCCGGAATCAAACCTGATTTCCAGAGATCAGTTTCTCTGGGAAAAACCTGGCTGTTTTGGAGGGTGGACTTTATGGCATTGTATCCCACTGAGGTCTCCTGTTCCCCCAAACCACATCCTCCTCAAGCCCTACCTCCAAATCCCCAGGAACTTCCCAACCAGGAATTGGCATCCTTAGCCTAACCTATGTCTGGGTGGTTGTGAGGATAACATGGAGGACAGGAGAATGATGCAGGCTGCTTTAGGTCCACATTGGGAAGACAGGTAAATAAATAAAATAGCTGAAGGTTTAGTGCAGATAAAAATGTGGTTGGTTGTTGAGTGTGAAGGAAGAGAAAAAAACAGGGAAAGCTGAAGATATGGGGGCTTCCAGGAGGAGAGAAATAGTGTAGTGAGGGGATACAGGAGAAAGTTTCCCATTATGCAGCTGTTAGCCCAATTGCCTTAATTAGTTATTAATATTGGGGAATTATGAACTTTAAATAAACTGGCAATAGGCAAAAACGGATCATTACCTGTATATACAGAGGCTGTGCTCTTTCCAGACAAACCAAAGAGTAGACACAGAGACTGAATTAAATGATAAAACAGTGTTTCTTTACTAAGAAATTATATCTTATTCGAACAATACAGAATCACACACACACATACAGATTCTAGGAAATGAGAGAGACTAAGAGACATTTGCATGAGCAGGAGATTGTTGGTTTCCTGTAGAAGGCAATATTTACCTCTCCAATAGCTGGTGTGGTCCTTTTAGAAAAATAAATGATAGGCTGGGAGAAAGATGGGTTGGGGAAGCACATGTGCTGAACCAGCAGCAGCACGTGTAGGCCCTTGGCTGCGCAGACCAAGAGTCTTGAAGGTAAGGGAGGGCAGGAGATCATTGAAGCAAGAGAGCGAGCTGGCTGCTGGGAGCTTTCTTTTATAGAGGGAGTGGCCTCTGGGGGCAGGCTTGGCCAGATGCCTGTCCTGAGACGACCCCTTGCTGGTCCACCCACTAGCTCTTGTCCAGTGGGAGAAGGGGGTTGGGCAATGTTAGATTCTACCTAGCATGGTCAGAGGAATACCTGGGCCTGAAGCTGACATCATCAGCTAGGAGCATTGTCTTGTAGATGGGATTAACCTTTCTGGGCAGCCAAACTGTTTTTTAGCTGGTAAAGTCCATTGTTTCACTGGTCAAGGAATGTTGGGGGGGGGGGGTTTGCAGCCTGCGATGTGTAGAGAACATGTAATGGAGTTCGTGATCACATGTCTTTAGCCAGAGAGAAGATGGCTATTTTCTGTGTAAGTGTCTGTGTGTTAAGAGAAGCCTCCTGGAGTTGGCAACCTCGGGAACCGCTGTCTCAAGCATTTGCTGGAGTCATTTGTAGCTGGTTTTTCTCCTTGGTTATTCCTCCTAGTTCCTCTCACACAATTAGCAACAGTCCATTTATCACTTATGGATTTATCATCCGTAAGAGTGCAAAAGCACCTTGCTGGCTTACACAGCTTGGCCTAGCCTGGCCAGCTCATACAATTTAGTCCATCCCGGTGGCTGGGCTGGCACTGCAGAACGAATGGCCTGGAATTTTCCAAGGAGAGGCTGCCAGGAGGGAAGGATGGAAAGCTGAAGGGGGGGGGGGCAGATGAAGGTATCTTGGTTGGTAGGTGAAAGGAAGAGAAGGAAGCAGGGAAAGGGGAGAAGCTATAGGGGCTTCCAGGAAATAATGGCAGAGAGCAAAAATGTGATGCCTTCTGCAAGTTCTTGCAGGTCCCCTGCTTGTGTCTTTATAATATTAGAGGAATCTGCACAGATCTGAATACTTATGTCGTCTGACACTCCTCCTTCCAAGTTGCATATTCAGAGAGATATAGTCCTGAAGGCACATTTAGTCTCTTTGGATTCTACCAGTATGTTCCTTGCTGTTCTTTATTCCCTAAACATAGTTTTTTTTCCTGTATATAGGTTTTTTTGGTCAGTTTCATGTGTGAATAAATAAGGATGTTCTGCCACTGTTTGTTCATCTAAAAATACGTATTTCATTTATGTCCACCTGTTGAATAAATCTCACCGAACAATCTCTTGCCCACTCGCTTTAAAAAAAAACCCCTCCTTTCTCCTTGCTCTACTTATGTTTGTTTTTCAGTCACGTACAGTCAGCCGGATGATCAGATTGTCATCTTTTTAAAAAAAAAATAAAATAAAATAAGCAACCACACACATCCGTCCAGGCCTGGGTAGACCCCAGGTATTCCAGGCCAACAATATTATTACTCACTGCTGACCATTATTATGATTCCTGTATTGCAGATGTGAGGTTGTAATTGAGAGAATGGTGGTTTCCTCAAAGCCAGTTATTGAGTTAAAGGATGAGGTCAGGTTTCACCCAAGTACTTCCTGGCTCACAATTCATGCTCTTAGTTTCTGTGCCAGCTGTTTTGTGGATTACACCCTTGTGCTGCAGTTCTCACATAACTTGATTCACACTGGAGATTGCCATGATTTGAGAGATGTGGTCACAGGCACTTTGGAAAGTCATGCCCCTGTCTTCCCTTCCCTTCCCTTCCCTTCCCTTCCCTTCCCTTCCCTTCCTTTCCTTTCCTTTCCTTTCCTTTCCTTTCCTTTCCTTTCCCTGTAGTATATATCCCTGTCTTTTCTAGCCAAAATTACATGACAGAAAGAAGATAGGAAATGACAAGTTAATGTAATCTCTCCAGCAGTAATGAGCCTACATCTATATTTCTCTACAGGCAGCTAGTTTATCCAAAAAAAAAATTACAGCTTATGTGAACACTACATAATAAATCAACTTGACGTTCAAATTCAGACCTAAGATACTGCAAACAACTCCTATTTAAGTCAACAGAAGCATACGCTTTGGCCAAATTGAAATCCTTTAAAATATTTAACACAGAAACAAAGCAATAGCACTTCAAGAATATATTATGAAATTTCTCTTCAAATACATTACAGCCAGGACATGTGTTGGGTTTGCAATTTATATCTCAATGTATCCTTATGGCTCAAAACCGTCAACATCTCCATGTTTCCTTGAGAGGGGCCCAACAGCTGCTTTTTAACCTTAAAAATTATGCTGGAGATCTGTTCAAAAGAATTCTCATGTGTCATCTCTAGATGTGTACGCCTTGACTCTAAAACAGGCAATGGGGACTGAGGCAGAGTGACTAACCTTCAGATGGGGCCTGGAGTTCTCCTGGAATTGCAACTGATCATAGAGACCAGTTCTTCTGGAGAAAATGTCAGCTTTGGAGGGTGACTCTACGATAGAATCTAGGAGAAACTGAAGTCCATCCTCAGGCACTGCTCCCAAATTTCCCCATCCAGATCTGGCAATCCTAGCCAATAGAAAGTGTGCATGAAAGAGAGACAGAGATCTCTGCTTTAATAACTGGAGGTAATTTGGCCAATAGAGGCCAATGATAATCAGCAATACATACTGAGATTCCCCCCCTTAAAAAAACTTTCACCACTTTCAGGGTAGAGGAAGAAAGAGCGTGCCCAACCCACTTGCTCCTCTCTCTCTCTCTCTGTGCTGATCCTGTATTTGTGTATTATGTGTGAGAAGGTGGCCAAAAATGAATCAACATGTATCTATATGCAAATTGTATCTGTTAAGGAGAATACTGCCAGGATTTCCACAGGTGCAAGGGTGTGTGTGAATTTTACTGATTTCCCCCCTCCTGTGGGAGACCTCTGATTCCCCATTAAGTTATTCCTAAGGATTCCACATACCCCAGGAACATCATTTCAGGGTGTGTTGTGGACTACTGTGGGAGGGAGGAACTGATGAAATTTCCACCTTCTTTCACCCCTTGCAGCCATGGAAATCTAGGCATTAGCCAAGCCTATACCTGGAGCAAGATTATCTACTTTTTAACAATAGAACTTTGCTTATGGGGACTGTGTGTGTTAAGTGTGATCAAGTTGCTTCCAACTTATGGTAACCCTATGAATTAATGACCTCCAAAATGTCACTCTTGGAAAAGGAGGGCTGTGGCTTCCTTTCTTAAATTAATCCATATCATGTTGAGACTTCCTCTTTTCCTACAGCCTTCCACTTTTTCTACCATTCTTGTCTTTTCCAGTGACTCATAATATGACCAAAGTACAATAGACTCAGTTTAGTCATTTTAGCTTCTAGGGAGAGTTGATTTGATCTAGAATTCACTTATTTGTCTTTTTGACGGTCCATGGTATCTGTAAAAGCCTCTTCCAACACAATGTTTCAAACAAATCACTTTTCTTGCTCTCAGCTTTCTTCCCTATCCAACGTTCATATTCAGATATAGCAATGGGGAATACTGTAGTATGAATTATCTTGACCTTGGCCACCAGCATCACATCCTTTCATGTAAGAAACTTTTCTAGCTCCTTCAAGGCTGCCCTCCCCAGTCTCAAACTCCTGATTTCTTGGTTGCAGTCTCCCTTTTGGTTGATGATGGAGCCAAGGAATAAAAAATCTCAAACAATTTCAATTTCTTCATCGTCAACCTTAAAGTTGTGCAATTCCCTAATAGTTATTACTTTTATCTTCTTGATGTTCAGCAGTAATCCTGCTTTGGTAATTTCTGCTTTAACCTTCATTAGTAGTCATTTCAAATCTTCACTGTTTTCAGTCAGTAATGTGGCATCATATGCTTATATCAAATTGTTAATATTCCTTCCATCATTTTTCACTCTGTCCTCATCTAAATCTAATCCATCTTTCTGTGGGATATGTTCTGCATGCAGAATGAAGAGACAGGAGATAAAATGCAGCCTTGTCTGGCACTTTTGCCAGCTGGAAACTCTTCTGTTTCTCCATATTATGTCCTAAGAGCAGCCTCTTGTCCAGAGTACAGGTTGTGCATCAAAACAATGAGATGTTGTGGCACACCCATTTCTTTTAAAACCAGCCATAGCTTTTCATGATCCACATAGTCAAAAGCTTTGCTGTAATATATACAACATAAAATGATTTTCTTCTGAAATTCTCTTATATGCTCTCATATGCTCCAAGAACCAACATAAATTTGCAATATGATCTCTAGTTCCTCTTCCTTCTCTGAATCTAGCTTGAACATCTGACATTTCTCATTCCATATTTGTGGGCCCTGAGGATAGAGGGGGGCATAGGTAATAAATGATAGGCCAGCCACCAGATAGTTTGGAGAAACAAAGGCCACAGCTTTATTGAACAAACCACAGGAGCATTGGATCAGCAGTGGAATGGATCCTGAATTGGGTGACCCACTTGCTGCCCGATAGCCTCACATACCCCAGTTCGCCTACCAGGGGTGAAACCAAGGAGTGGCAAACACTGGCTGCTGTGTGGTTCCCTTGCCACCCGGTGGTGAGAGCCATGCTGACAGCCCCTGAGCTGGGTAAGTCATTGTTTGGCTCCACCCCAAGACCCCTTTGGGAGTCTCCAGAATGTGGGATGTGGGCATGGAGGCACTACCTCCCTAGCCAAAAGGATCCATCCCAGTGTTCAAACCACCACCAGAGGTGGAGGGGTGATTGCCCCCCACTCCTGCTAATGCTCCTATGCCTGTAACCAACAAAGCAACTTGTCCTAAATGCCATGCAGCCAAATATCCATGGCCCATTTAGACAAGTGTATCCCATCCACCCTATAAAGGGCTCGCTGTTTATAACTGATGTTCAGGTGGCCAATGACATATCCACCCAAAGATTCCACTATCTGCACTGCAGCCTTGCACGTTTTCCTCCTAGCCAAGTCCACCTTGTCTGGGGATATAGCTCTGGGCCACTCATGACATTAGAGGAGGCCAGACAACATCAGGCAAGTGTCAGGAAGCCAAGAGTGGATAGTTTCTAAGACCACCACTATAGAGCGTGAGAGCACAATCCCTTTCTGTGCAGGGAGGTCATTTCCCCTGTGCTGGATGACCAAGGTGTCTGGAAGTCCAAGGCATGAGATGTGATTTAAAAAAAAAAAACATGGAGAGGAGAGAAGACCAGCACATCCCCTGATGCCCCAATCAGGTTGTCTGAAGCTGTCCTAGGGCTTCTCCCAATCCAAACAAAGAGGCATAAGTACTAGCCCAGTAGACAATGCTGTGGCCCACGATCCACACTAATTTGGAAAGTTCTGAAAGGATTGAAAGACACAAACATTAGTGTGAAGCAGCAAGAATCTCACTGCTACTAAAAGCCCCCCAAAAGGCTAATGTAAAGGCTGCATAGAAATAGGTGGCCTCCAAAGTAGACCAGCAGGTCTGCAGGAACTTCTGAATCATGCCTGTCAACATATGCATAGTGATGGGCTTCCTGGTGTCAGGATCAGGCAGTGAAGCCCTCCTCCATCTCTTGATGGCCCATCAGGCCAGGAATGAGTCGCAAGGACTGGAGAAGCAAAATGCCTTGCTGTAAAAGGATATGGCTGCTAAGTGGATCCCCATGGTCCTGGCAGAAAGACCCCTGTCCCACAAGTGTGCCAGAGAGCATAGGACCAGTGCTTCTGAGGCCAGCCAAATCGCATCAATGCCAACAGAACCTGCAAAGGATAAGAAAGAAACAGAGTGAGAATAGGACTGGTGGGTAGAGGGGGCAATGGAGCCCAAAATTCCCTTGGCGATCAGGCGATGCCAAGTGTCCACAGCTTTTCTGGGGAGTAGTTTGAGTGTTGGTTTGCATCTGGAGCCAGTGCACAGATCTGCTCTTCGTGAAAGCGAGACAATGCATCTGCAATGTTGTTACTGATTCCTGCAGTGTAACACACTAACAGGTCCTCCCTCATGTGGTGTGTGATCCTAATATGGTGATGAGGGGCCTGAACCCCAGATGTGGTGCAGGCCAGCCATGCACAGAAGGCGTACCCTGGGGATACAATCCTGCAGGAAAAATTAAGATGCCTGAAATGAGCCTTTAATTCTTTCAGGGTGCATTTTTGGCCATCAATAACCTGCCTGAGCAGGGAATTAAAGGATGAAAGCTTATCCTTAGAGAGGTGCATGGGTAGCCTAGAACTGAACCCAGTTGAATGCTCAAATAAGTCAGCTGAGTGGTGGGGCCCTCAGTCTTGTCCTGCACTAATGGGACACCTAACTCTGCTGCCAAGGCTTGAAAAGGGGCTAGGCGATTAGCACAAGCTGAGGTATCGGCAGGGTCTGGAATTAGAAAGTCATCAAGGTAGTAAATAATGTGTAGGCCTTTTGTTTGGTCTTTAACCATCCACTCTATAAAAATACTGATTGTTTCGGAGGCTGCACACTCTACTGAACAGCTCATGGGTGTAGCTTTGCCAACATACCAGCAGCCCTTGAATTTAAACCCCAGCAAGCAGAAATCATCTGGGTGCACTGGCAGGAGGTGAAACATTGACTGAATGTTGCATTTTGCCATTAGGGCCTCTATACCACATGACATCACAATTTGCACAGTCAAAAAAGGCATATCTAACTGAGCAAAGTTCCAGGGGGAAATATCATTCACAGAAGACCCTTAGGGTAAGAGATCTGGTGAATTAACCGAAACTACCCTGGAACCTTCTCAGGTGCCATGCCTAAGAGTTAGCAATGGGCGGGGAGGCAAAAGGGCCTGCCACCCAACCAGCTGCACATTCCTTTGTGACCTTCTGAGCCACCGCCTCAGGTAGGTCCTTTGTGGACTTAGTTATTGCAGTCTGTGAGGATGCAGTGGCCCATAAATGGGATTTGTAATCCCTTGCTGAAAACCTCCTGCAGGTATTTGGTGGCCTCTCTGTTGAGGCAGATGATGACTAGGGGCGAGAGGGTGTGGAGGCAAACAGGGGTCCTAGCTAAACCTCTATCTATAACTGGTAAACTGGAGGAATTATTTGGCAGTGCCAGAGGTCAAAGTGACATCAGACCCCTGCCCATCCTTCTTTCATTCCATGTGTTAATGTGTTACTTGTGAGCAAGGTACGTGCCTGGTGGATATACACCATTACTGTATTTGGGCTGAATGAGGCCCCCAATGAGGAGCCATTGCTGGACGTGTCATGAACCGTAGTAGCCCTCCAGGACTTGTGTTGTTTGGTGTGACTCTTCCTGGCAGGGGAAGAGAGAAGAGGTTGGATTGATACCTTGCCCTTCACTACCCAAAAGGAGTCTCAGAGTGGCTTACAAACTCCTTTCCCTTCCCCTCCCCACAACAGGCACCCTGTGAGGTAGGTGGGGCTGAGAGAGCTCTTTCCAGAACTGTCCTTAAGAGAACAGCTCTGAAAGATCAATGGCTTGCCCAAGGTCATCCAGCAGCTGCAAGCGGAGGAGTGGGGAATCAAACCCAGTTCTCCCAGATTAGGGTCCAAGCATTAACCACTACCCCAAAAGTACCTCTGCAGAGTGCTTTCTCTCAAGAAGCTGTGCACATCGCTTTCAGCTGGCGTACGCTGCCACCTCCTGCCTCCTGGGGGGGACCCTGATGATCAAACCATTCTGAGAGCCGTGTGATGGCCTGAGCAATCCCCTGAAAAACTGCTGTATGATGAGGAGCCTGCATGGCAGATGGTACTACAGGTGGAGGCAGTGGCCAGGGGAAGCTGCAAGGGGCTGCTAGAAAGCATGTCCTTAGGAGCTTTATCCTGGTGGGAGCAGTGTTGTGTGCCATACAGTGCTGGGGGGCATTATTAGGTGCATAGCAGGCACCAGATTGTGGCTGGGCAGCCCTGCTATGGGGTGATCTCTGTGTGGATTTTGATGCCGGCTTACTCCCTCCTACAGCCTTTTTGGGAGGCATGGTGACCTTAACTCCTGCTAGCTTGTCAGCCAAAACACAAAGATATTGGCTCGCCTGGAACTGTACCCAGCTCGGGTCCTGTTGTCTGTTTACTTACTCTTACAGATAGTCTATGATGTACACTTAAAGTACAACCATAAAGTATTTAACCATAGCACAACAATTAATATAAGAATTGTCTATATTGAATTACTAGTGCATTCACCAGCTTATTTATTTACTATGTATATGCTTTTAAAAATAAACTATAAGCTATAACAACAAAACTAAACTTACAAGTGTGATTATCGTCACAGGTTTTTGATCTAGCCCCTGCCACACACACACACACACCTTTTATGTAGCTATATGCCCCTTTAAAAAAATCAAATATTTAATTATCCAATGCACAAAGCCTCCTGCAACAACCTGGAACCGAGACTGGGGCCAAAGGCCAAGACAAGGGGAGGTGTGTGTCCAACAGCCTGAGACAGCTGTCCCATTAAGGACCCACTAACGGAGCCAGAGAGCACCTGGCAGCCAAAGTGGGGCTGCACAAGGCTAAACAGGACGCCCCACTTGAAGAAAAAAGTCCCATGGGATTGGCAAGCAGCCAAGCCAAAAATTGGTCGACAGATAAGCAGCTACTGGAGAGCTATGCCCCTAAAGCCCAGCTCCCTCCCATTTCAAACCCCAAGCACCATAGGGCTCTGCTGATGCCGGCATCCCTAGACGCTGTAGTCCTGCCAGAGAAGAGACAGCCGCTAACATGAAATCCAGTTGAAACAAGAGAAGCTCCCCAGCAAAAACAGCAGACTGGGTGCAGGTGAGAGCTGCAGGTGCTCCCGAGTTTAAAAGCTACCCAGCTTGCCACTAAAACAGCTGGTAAGTGCAAGCGCGTGGCCTGCTGACCAGCTGGAGTGGCCCTTTACATAGAGAAGAAGAGAAGAGATTGGATTTATACCCTGCCCTTCACTACCCAAGGGCGTCTCAGCAGCTTACAAACTCCTTTTCCTTTCCCTCCCCACAACAGACACCCTGTGAGGTAGGTGGGGCTGAGAGAGCTCTTTCCCAAGCTGTCCTTGAGAGAACAGCTGGTACAGAGCTATGGCTTGCCCAAGGTCATCCAACCAGGTGCAAGTGGAGGAGTGGGGAATCAAACCCGGTTCTCCCAGATTAAAGTCTGCACACTTAACCACTACACCAAACTGGCTCCTTAGTGGCCAGGAGTCAAGAGCGAGAGTGTGTGAAGCCTGGAGCTCCAAGGGAAACTCACCTGCTTAGCTTCTCATTGGGTTGGAGCATGTGGCAGCTTGCTGAGATCACTCTGGGTGTGCTCCAAACCTCAAGCCAAAGCCGTGGAAAAAATCAGGCATGAGGTCCCAGGGGCAGCACTCTAAATAGAACAAGGGGGAGGTTAATGCCAATGCACACTCTGTGAGTCCTCTTACTGCCACTGCAGGGCCCCAGCCCCTCTGGACCAGGCGGTCTGCCTCAGGCCACATGGTTTCTGCCTAGTAATCCCCAGAGCCCGCAAAGGTAGCATCAGAGTGAGCCCTGACTGTGACATGGTAACAGTCCTTGTTGTAAGATTTTGAACATCACTTTACTTGTGTGAGAAATTCATGCAATGGTCCAAAAGTTGCTGCAGTCTTTGACGTCTCCTTTTTTGGAACTGGAACATAAATTGAACGTTTTCAGTCTGTGGGCCATTGCTTTGTTTTCCATATTTAATGGCATATTCTTGCTAAGATTTTAATGGACTCTGTTTCTTTGACTTGGAATCATTCTATTGATACCTCCTCTACTCCTGGTGATTTGCTTCTCCCAGTTGTTCTCTGTGCAGCTGTCAGATCACTTTCTAATACATAGGTTCTTCTTCAAAAAATTCTTCTTGGAAGGAATCTGTCATCTTCTCTTCTGTATTGTTCCCATCTTTTCTTTATTTTGTCCTGTTCAGTTAATGTATTTCCATGCTGATCTTTCAGCATGCCTAAATATGGCTGCAGTCAGACATGCCATGGTGTGGAGGGGAAGCGCCCATATTTTCTACAGTGGAATTTGACTCACAATTGAGTCACACAAGCATACATCCCTTTGTGCTGCGGGCTTAGCCCGTCACTGTGTGATCAGATGCCATGTTCAAGTGAGTGGGGTTTTTTTTGCCATTTGTTTCCTGTGCACATAAATAAAGAATCAAACCTCCATGCAGAGAGTTCCCCATGGAGTATACACTCCATGATACACATACTGCTAAGAGAGGGGAAAAAATAGCTCTGAGTTGGGATGGAATGGGCAGACCATCCCGACGGCTTGAGAGTGTGCTTGAGCCATCAGACTAGGAAAAATCCATCTGTAGCCTGTTGGGAAGTGTTAGGACTACACTTTCCCTAGTGTCTTTTAACTCTATTTCTGTGGTGGGGCAGCACGAGGTGCTGATGACTGCGGAACCTTTCCAGATGTTGCTGTCTGATCATGCACTTTAGATCCATCAGGCATTCACAGCTATATTGGATCTAAAGCCATGTCTGACTGCAGCCCATGTTTTAGATTTCCCTTTCCCTCCTTGGATCTTGTGGAACAGATCTTTTGTTCTTCCTTTTCTTGTAGTTCTCTTCTACTTCTTCATACTAATTATTATAATAGTTCTCTTTGTCTCTATGGTATGGGGCTACATGCCTTCTAACTACAATAGGCAACAGTAAACTCATGGATTTCTATTGACTCAGTATGCACAAAATAGTCACCTAAAATTTAATTCCTATTGTGCTATAAAGACTTCTGCTGTCTGCCTTACAAGGGTCTCCCTTTTGTTCTGACTAGGTGGGAGAACTGGGTAATTGCTAATGGTTTCTTTTTTTTTTCTCATTTTCAAAGGAAGAATTGCCATTGACTCAGTACCCCAGAAACCTGGTGCCATCTGGGATGGATGGCTTTCACACCAAGGATTTACCAGGTATCAGCCACCTGAGTTGCACAGGTTCCCCCCCCCCCCCCCCATGTTTTCACATGATGTTTATTTTATTTACAAAATTTGCATCCCACCTTTCTGCCCTCACAAGGGCCACCAAGGTGGCTAACAATTGAAAACATACATGATAAAATCACATTTTGAGACCATTAAAATCACCCTCCCCAAACACACATATCATTAAAACAATTTAAAGCAGAGTTTAAATATAAAACATAAAAACAGCAATTAAAACATTGGTGAGGAAGGAGGGGTCACTGAAGGAATGCCAAACAAAACTATATATATATATATATATAAAACAGAAGGTAACAGACAAAGCTCCCTGGGGAGAGTTTTAGAGCTTTGGTGCCATGAATGATAAGACCCTCTCCTGGCTTGTGGGGGCAAAAGAAAATGGGGACATAAGAACATCAGACCAAAGGCCTATTTAGTTCAGCATCCTGTTCACACAATGACCAACCAGATATCTATAGGAAACCCACAACAGCATCATCTTGCCTGTACTAACCAGCAACTGATTTAAAGAGGGAATGGATATCCATCATATGGCTTATGAACCGATATGACCCTGGTTGGTTCAGGAACCAACCTCCTGGTCCTTATGGGTTCATGATTCGGTTTGTGATTCAGCCACGAGGCACAAACTGAACTGCAAAAATGTGTTTTGTGCCCATTTATATTTAGATCCCATCAGTGTATATGTGAAGCTGGGGTTATTTGCCCCAATATGCATCACTTTACACTTTCTCACATTAAATCTCATTTGCCATTTTAATGCCCATAACCCCAGTCTGGAGAGAGCTTCTGAAGCTCTTAATCGCCCTAAATAATTTGGTATCATCTGCAATCCTCTTCTGCCTTTTAGACAGGCAGAAGGGGAGGTGTGTCTGCAAATGTGTGGAATTCTTTAAAAAGTAGTTTAAAAGGTGTTACATTATTTCTGTGTTACCTACACTCCTGGAAATTTTTTTTAAAAAACATTAAAACAGGGTGTGAGGGAGAATTTTGACCATCACTATGGCCAACATGGAAAGTCACCTTGGTATGGAAGCAGTCATGTTTTTCATACCTACAAAGACTTAACAGTTCATTGTGCATGACACTTCCACTGCTACATCTGACATTGTTGCAAGCAATGCTCCCTCTAAGCTGTGGAGTCTTGTGAGCAAAAATTCTACTTTGTGAGCTACTGGCATTAAAAGTTATGAGTGAGTGATTTGGCTATTCCATAAATTAGTTTGCTCTGGAGCCATTCTTCCTGAGCTAAAATGAAAATCTGTGAGCTGGAGGCTAAAAAGCTGTGAGCTAGCTCACACTAACTCAGCTTAGAGGGAACACTGGTTGCAAGCAATAGATGAGCTTTTACAGCATGTCCATCTCTCTCTCTCTGTCTCTCCACTTAGCTTTGCTTAATATGAAGGATTCTGAGAAACTAGAAAGCTTGCTTGTTCATTTGTTAATGTTGTAATGGTTGTAATACAATAGTATTATATTCCAATCTTTTAAAAAACTTAACCAACACAGGTACCTACAGTTTATAACCCCCCACACAGGATTTCATCTTAAGAAAGAAAAGGATTCAATTGATGCTAGTTATAGATGTTTGTGTTACTTGTAGGAAATGAACAGAACTGTTTACAATTTGGTGGTGTTTCATGGATACCCTTGAGAAGAGGACAGTAGCTTCAAGGGTTTATCACAGCACTTGCCAGGTCAAACAATACAGGCTGAAAAGTTTCAAAGCCTTGAGAAAGGGATAATTTCAGACCAGTTTGTTTCCCTTTTTGGCACTTTAACAGCAACAGATGATAGGAAGCGCCACAAGGTCAACTCTGCTGGGTATGGCTGCCTTCACAAGATCCCTTTCCTGTTCCGACCCCAGCATTTTCTCAAAGATGTTAAGCTGAACATTCAAAGCCTGCATTTTATTTAACCAGGAGACGGACAGTAATTGTATTTTGTGGCCATGGCTTCCATAGCTCTGCATTTAGAGTATTTATTGAAGGGAGGTGTGTTACTAAGGTAACAGCTACGAAACTCTTTGACAGTTCTTCCAACAAATTTCTGCTATGAGTAATGGATGATCCTTGCAGAAAAAGCTCTGTAAAGTTCACATCCTAAATGCCACTGAAATTCCATTGGACAAGTTGTGTGAATAATTTATACACACAGGTTCGGCTGTCCCTCTTTTAATGAAAATGTAAAACGTTGCATCCTGTGATCATGGAAAGTAAAATGCATGAACAGGCAACCAATCAAGTTGTTCCTGCTGATGTGTTAGCACTGCAGTAGTCCCACCCACATCTGCAAAACTGTGTACATTTCCAACTGAGCGATTCTGTTCCCTCTGTTGCCCCAGATGACCCCTGACAGCCAAATGCTGAGACTCAGACTTGGCTTGACATAGCTGAACTGCAGATGTCTAAATTTGTGGGGTACATATAGAGGTTCTGCAGTCTCTGAGGGCATGGTATTAAAAAAGCCGTAAATAATGTTTCTCATTGTATTCAGCTAACTTTGGTCCGTTGTTTCACACATGATCTGCTTTTCAGAAAACAATGATTTCTGCAGTTGTCTAAGTATGAAAACTGCACAAAGGCCTAACAGCTGGCTGCCAAAAGATTTAATTTCAACCCATTAGATTTCTCTTCCCTTGGGCTTTCAGTATAAAGAGAAAGCTAGTTGGCTGAATATTAAAAGAATCTGCCAGACCTGTTTTGTGCCACAGGAGGCTAAGAATCCAGAGAAGCCAACAATCTGTATTGGTGGGAATAGAGAAGTATGGCTCTACTGTGTGCAGGTATGCTCTTTTCTCAGAAGAATGCAGGCTGAGGGAACCTGCTCCTCTCCAGGGTAGGATTTAGTGGCTCTGGGAACAATTCGTCATAGAATTCTATGGAAATAAATATTTTCTTGATGTTTGAGAATCAAAACAGTTGAGATACTGGGCTACCTATGAGCAGAGGGGATTTAACTCTTCTCACTCAATGTGGTTTCATTGATCAAAAGGAGTCAAAATCAGCTATTGTTAGTCATCATATAAAAAAGGCAGCCAAAAGACAGGCTCTCCATCTTTTCTCTTTTGAAGGTTAAAAACCACACCTGGGGAGGGCTGGTCTCCAATGGAGAACTTTCACAATGGAAACAGTTGATCCTGCTTCCCCCCAATTTGTTCCCAGTCTGAATGCCCTCCAGTAAAGCATCCATTAGTATTTTAAACATGCTAAAAGGATGAATAATATACTCAAATGGACATCAAGATCCAAGATGGTATTAAGAGTACAGAGAGATCAAATGGAATATGAAGGGCATTTTGGCAATCTCCAGACTATAAAGGTCAATCCCAGCATCCTGAATTGAGCCCAAAAGCAAACTGGGAGCCAGTGTAGATGGAACATGAGTGGAGTGATACAACCTGTCAAGAAATTAGGCCTTTAGTCAATTTCTTGTTCCTTCATTAAATATAGGATGAAACATAGGCAAGCCTAATATTAAAGATCTAGGCCTGCAAAGGGGTTGAAGCGATCGAAATGGAAACATCTGGCTGCTGTCATTGGGAAAGTTGGCAAGTCCCTTTGAGCCTTTGAATAACAGAGACAAACGGAGCCACACCATTTGGTCTCTGGACACAGACCTCACGCTTTCTGTTAACGCTTGTTCTACACTTCGGAGGGGAAGCATCCTGTCATAAGCTGTTCCTCTTCTGAGCCATTTGTTGTCACAGTTTCCTGTCGGAAAACTTCAATGGTCTGAATTTTTTATTGGCCCTAGCCTCTGCAAATTTTAGACTTTAAGAAGTTTATCTCTCCTGTTGTTAGCTTTCTTGTTTTCTGCTCATGGCTTTGTTCTTTAGAAATATCCTTGAACTCTTTAATTAAAAAAAAATACTTTGACAATACTTGGTTGTTCTGTACTTCAGAAGCTTCAGACTAATTCCAGTACCTTATATTGGGTAGTTATCAGTGGAAACTCATTCTGCAAGTGGCCAGTGTTGCACAGCTGATTTCCTGGTTTATTCCCAGAAAAACTGGAATTTTGCCCTTTGGTTTCTAAGCATTGGGATAGTCAAAAGGGCTGGTGGCAAACTACCCACTGGTGTGTGTAGACTCATACTCCAGGGTTGTTTTGAAATTTCGAGATCTGCCCATCCATAACAAGGATTCCTGGATTGGGTATTCTTGACACAACCCACTCTAGTCTACACTCTGGCTGCAGCATTCTGTACCAACTGAACTTCCAGACAGTCTTCAAGGCCAGCCCTATGTAGAGCACATTGCAGTAATCTAATCTACATGTTACCTGGACATGCACAGTGGCAAGATCTTTTCTGCCCAGGAAGGGCTGCAGCTGGCTCACCAGCCAAAGCTGCCCAAAGGCACCCCTGGCCACTGCTGCCACCTTTTTATCCAACAGGAGGGCTGGGTCCAGAAGTGCCCCCAAGCTACAAACATGGTCTTTTAGGAGACTGCAACCACATTCCGAACAGGGGATAACCAATTTCCTGGGTCAGACTTTCCCACCACCAGTGGTACCTCTATTCTGTTGGAATTCAGCTTCAACTTGTTAGCTCTCATCCATTCCAAAACTGTCTCCAGGCACTGGTTCAGGGTTTCTACTTGGGATCGGGTGGAATGCAAGATAGCACTGACTGTCATCTGTATATTGGTGGTACATTAGCCAAATCTCTGGATGACCTCTCCCAGCAGCTTTAAATAGATGAAAAGCATGGGTGACAAGATGGAACCTTGGGGAACCCCGCAGACCAAAGGCCGAGGGGCATTGCAGCAACACTCAGCACTACAATTTGGATCCTATCCTCAAGGTAGGACCAATGCCACAGAACAGTGCCTTCTAGTCCCAGTCCCAAAAGGCAGTTCAAAAGGAAATTGAACAATACCTTCAATAGCTCTTGCCCTCAAATAATCCCATTCTCCCCACGGGATTCACTAGTGGAGATTAAGATGGGTAACCATGTTACTCTGTCTACAGTAGTAGAAAAGAACCAGGGTCCAGTAGCACCTTAAAGATTAACAAAATTTGAGGCAGGGTATGAGCTTTTGTGAGTCACTACTCACTTCTTCAGATAGTTAAAATAGACAAAGATTAGGGATGCTACTGAATTTCACATCCCCACTGCTTATTCCTTTATTTAAAACATTTTTATGCCACCATTCTACTCTGTTCAGAGTCCCCCAGGCGATTAACAGTCAAAAGATTAAATTTTAAAAGGTATGTATGTATAAAATAATTTATAAAACCAGCAAAATACAAACACATTGACACATACATATAAACAGGAAGGAGGGTCAAGGAGGGTCACTGATGGAATGGCAAACAAAACAAAAAAGTCTTCACCCACTGACAGAAGACATAATACAGTGGGAAAAACAAACTGGGGAATTCCAAAAGGGAATTCTATAATTTTAATGCTATGACTGTTTTCAGGTTGCTGCACATCAAACCTCAGATGGTGGCAGCACCTGGAGCAGGGCCCCTGAAACGGACACAGTGGTTAAGTAGGTCCATATGGGAGTAGGTGGTCCATCAGGTATGCTGTCCCCATGCCGCTGTGAAAAATCCCTGCTTCACTTTCACTTTCCTCCCTGCAGATCAAACTCATGAATCTTTATTTTCACACTATTTTCTTCCCCATGCTTAATTAGTCCAATTATATTAATGCAATGTTTAATGTTATTTTTGCATCATTTGAGTACAAATTACAAATGTAATGTGCAAATGGCGTTAAACATGTTTAAAAGATCTTCAAATGGTATAAAATTCCATTCAAAAAGCTCAGAATACTAACATACAAAAAAGAAAAAAAATGAAAACCAGCCCATTAGTACATAATACATTCTGGCATTGATCCAATGAGCTATATAAATTATAATAAATGGATTATATAGCAATGATATAATAAATGATAAATTATGTTTTAAGAATGTATCCCCTTTATGTCTGAGCTCTGAGGCCATATTAATATGTTTTCAGTTTTTCACCCTGCACTCTGATATTTTACAACTTCTTGAGGGGTTTTTTTTTTAAAAATGTGGCTGAAAGCCAGTTTAATATAGTGATCAGGATGTAAGACTAGGATTTGGGAAACCCAGGCTCAGATCCTTAATCTGCCATGCAACTTGCTGGGAGGCTTTGGGCCAGTCACTCTTTTAGCCTAACCTACCTCACAGGGTTGTTGTGAAGATAAAATGTTGGAGTGGAATAATGTACACCACCCTGAGCTCTGGGAGGAAGGGCAGAATAAAAATGTAGTAAGTAAATTGAAAATCGGATCCCAATACCACTGAATACCAGTGCTAAGATGCAACGTCAGGGGAAGGACCTACAGAGTGACTGATTGGCTACTGTGTGAAATGGGATGCTGGCTAGATGGACCATTGGTCTGATCCAGCAGGGCTCTGGGGTAAATGTAACCCAAAACCATATAAATAAGTATTTTGTAATATGAAACGAGCACGAAACAGCTACTCAAGAAGCCCTGCATTCAAACTTTCTGGTAACTGACAGCTGAAAGATACGTTTGAACATGCTAATCCACAGGAATTTAAGAGTTTAATCCTCCAAAGTCACCCCAGTGCCTTCTTATGCATAGCTGAGCATGAAAGCCGCACAAAACAAACACTGCATAAAGTCTGCCTGCCAAGAGATTTCATTTCAGACCATTAGATTTTTGCCCCCCGAGGCACCGCAAAGAAGAAGAATACAAATTGGTTGATTATTAAGACATATGCTGAGCCCAGATCTTTGCACTGTAGGCCTTACATAATTACTGCAAATAGGACTGCATGTATGCCATAATTACATGCAAGTTCAACAAAGGCACAGATTGCAGCATGCAATTTATACTTCATACTTCTTTTAAAGCACATTTCTGGTCTTTATGGGTTTCCTGAAAATGTTGGGGCAATGCCTGGTGAAATCTCAGAGGGCAAATAAATTTCAAACAGACCTTTGTGATGAGCAAAAGCAGCAGACCAGCATGCCAATATGAATGCAGCATCCACCTTAGCACTGAGTATACAAAGTACAAACCTTAAGGCTCCTAGCTCAAACATGTTTACTGGAGAAAGAGCAGTATGGAGCAGGGTTGTCAGCTCCGGGCTGGGAAATGCTCGGGGATTTTGGGGTTGGAGCCTGAGGAGGGCAGGTTTTGGGGAGGGGAGGGACTTCAGTGGGGTATAATGCTATAGAGCCCGCCTTCCAAAGTGGCCATTTTCGCTAGGTGAACTGATCTCTGACACCTGAAGAGCTCCAGGAGAGCTCCAGGTACCACCTGGAGGTTGGCAACCCTAATATGGAGTCATCCAGTAGGGTGGAGTGTTGACAGTGCTCTGCATGATAGTACAGACTAGGGGTGTCCTACCTTAGGAAAAGACTTACAAGCCATATTATCGATGTCTTCATTGAACACAGGGACAGAATGTTCTGAAGGGCCCTGAAACTTGCACTGATTCAAGACAACCAACTTCTGTGATACAGAATGCTGAAGTTTAAGTGCTGAAAAATTTGAGCAAACCTGTATTAGCCCAGGTACCTATTTAGGTCATCTGAGAGGCGCTTCTCTGTGTGACCCCACCTTTGGAAATCAGGTACATGACCACTTCCATTGTGGATTCTTGCTGATGGAATGCCATCTCCTCGGCTAAGCACCTAAAGCCTGTCGTTAGTTTCAGCTACAAGATAAAATTATCTATTTACCCTGGCCTTTTAATTGATTTTTCTTGTTTGACTATTTGGTTTTTAAATTCTGTTTTCTTGATCCTATTAAAAAGTCCCCGATAAGATTCTGGGAGCCGTACAAGAACAAAATTTAAACGATCCCTGCCAGCGAGCTCAGAATCTTTTCTTTTTTAAAAGAGCGAATGAAAATGAGAGAAAGGTTCACCATCAAGAAAAAACTTTGTATTGTCTGGGTTAAACTAAATTTTTTAGAAAAGTTAAAATTAGGGCCTATAAAATATTGACTATTTTAAAGCAAGAAGTAAACTGGATAACAGAGGTAACTTAAATCAAAGATATTAGATTAGATCAAATAATTCCCTTCTGTTACATCAGATTTATCTGATGACATCCTTCTGCTAAATCTTCATCCAGTGGAGAAAATACTTCCTCCTGTGTAAACAGAGTTCCGGTCTTTCTCTGTGGAAGGAAGACTAGGCAAAAGGGAGTCACTGAATACAGCTCTGAGAAAGTGAGACACGGGGAACCAATACACATAAGCTTTCAGACAGGCTTTTGAAGTTTCAGGAAGACAGATGCAATTGGTGATTTGTCGAAAGATGTTTATTAATTCAGTCAATGTACATATCTATAAACACCAGTCTTTAGCATAGTCTCATAGGATATACCAAATAAGCTCTTTTTAATGCATGCTTCATTGTCGTAGACACTAATGCTTTTTATTTTTTAATGGAGAGTGTAGCTTTAAATCCCTGTTTTGAAACCTTTGGCTTGGAACGCTAATTGAAAAACAAACCTATGTGTAATCCACCTGGAGAAACAAGAATGCATCTTCATAGGCTCTACATCTCCGGAGGCAAAACGCTGAGCTCTAAGAACTTGAGAATTATAGTCCAGGTGTGCGGGGATGATTGACAGAGCCATTGCTTTCAAAGAATTTCAAAAATTGTATTGCATTTATTACCAAGCATAGAACACTGGCAGTTGAAATAACACTTAGCCCATCTGAAGTGTTTTTTTTTAAACTTTCTCTAAATAATTCTCATAACAGCTGAGTAGGCAGGGCTGCTGACTCCCTCTGGTTTGGTGGCCAGGGGAAGGTGGCCCTCAGGGGAGGGAGCTCAGCAGTGATGTGTTGCTAGAGTCCACCCTCCACAGCTGCCACTTCCTCCAGGGCAAAGGATTTCTGTCATCTGGAGGTAGGCTGTAATTCTGGGGGGATTCCAATTGTTGCCAGAGGTGCTGTCTTTAATCTTGGGTAGCCCCAATAGCAAGGGGTACCCCACTGCTAACTTAAACCAGAGACCCACAAAACTCAGGCCAAGGAAGGCACTCCTGGTTCTGAAACACAGAGCAAGCCATAGCTCTGGAAACAGGGATTTCATATTCAGGTTTCAAAAGGCACCCTCAAAGCAAACCTCCAGTCTTCTCCTTCCACCCAGAAGAGATTATTTTTATGGGATAACAATGGGTTCCGCCAGGTGAAGTATCTACATTTCTAAAGGCCATCTGGCAAATAGTCCTTCTATCTCCAGAACCTCATCCAGCCCTTTTTGTGTCATCTCATGTCTATGTTCCTTGTCTTTCCTTGATCCATCCCTCAGGATACCAAGATAAACCAACCAAACATTCAAATTATTAATGATCCTTCCTGACATTAATAAGGGCTCATCTCCCTCTTTTGTCTGTTTCTAGGAACCTATTCAGCTGCCTTGGCAGAACTGTCAGTGGTCATAAAGTCCATTCAGCTAGCCCCAGCACACCTGGCTCCAATTGTTAATCCAGACTCTGCCCCCTCTGGAAGCTCATTGGCCACATCTAGGCCTTGCCCATCCTGATGCCACTCACCCCTGGGACTCATCATTGGTCCAGGTGATCTATTGTTCTCACCTGAGACCAGCCCCCAAGACATTCCATTGGTCTGCATTGTTTCCAATGCCTATATCTGTGACCACATGGTTTTAGACCATGTGCTTCTGCCCCAATGCCAATTGACAGTCTGCCTCTAAACTCTCTGGGTTTAGCCCATAATCATTTCTTCATGGACCTTGGCACATCTGGACAGGTAGTATCACCCCATAACTGACCCCTCTACTAAGCTATCAATCACCTCTGCTTCCTTACTTCTCTATTGTGTATGTGAATGCTTGATTTTATGTTTGTATGTTTAAGAATCCTTTAGTAAAAAAATCACTGCTTTAGTAATCTAGCCTCCGTGTCTATTTCTGGGTTCTTGGGGAAAACAACTCCAGTATACACAGGTCTGATCCTATAGTTATGCCAATTGCACATTAATATCATATTTCCCCATCTTTATCAAAGAACAGAGCAATTTGGCTAACACAGGCTCCACCTGGAGGTGGGCAACCCTATGAGTGGTGTGGGACACTATTGTGAGGTTCATATTGCATATGAAGGACTGAGACTGAGGCTGCGGTCACACACACTAAATAATCCACTTTCAGTCCACTTTCCAGCTGGATTTTGCCAGTTCACACAGTAAAAATCCATTTGGAAAGTGCACTGAAAGTGGATCGAAAGTAGATTATTTAGTGTGTGTGTGCTGCCTGAGACAAAGTAGGCTGCCTAAGGCTGAAGTGAGTTTCATAGAATTATAGTGGCATAGAAAAGCAGTCAGTGATATTTAATGTATTTATTCATTTATGCAGGGGTCCTTTCGTAGAAAAAGAGGTGCAGGAGCTCATTAGCATAACTCATTAGCATAACTCATTAGCATGTGCCACGCCCCCTGACATCACCAGAAGTGTGTCAGAAAGGGAATGTCAGTTTCAGCCCCATTATACCCTATGGGCCATTGAAATCAATGGCAAAAACTCATAGGGTATATGAGGGGCTGGAGGAAAGGGGGTTTGAGGGAGAGGCTCCAAACTTGCAGGGTAGCTGCTGGGGCCTCTCCTCGAAATACTCACTAAGTTTCAAGAAGATTGGACCACGGGGTCCAATTCTATGGGCCCCCAAACAGATTGTCCCATTCCCTCCATTGTTCTCTATGGAGGGAAAAATGTTAACTTTTTTCCTCCCATAGAGAACAATGGAGAGAATGGGGGCAACCTGTTTGGGGGCCTGTAGAATTGGACCCCCTGGACCAATCTTCTTGAAACTTGGTGGGCATTTCGAGGAGAGGCCCCAGCAGCTACCCTGCAAGTTTGGAGCCTCTCCCTCAAACCCCCTCCCTTCCAGTGGCTTTTAAAGTTGCTGCCGAATTTTGGCAGCAATTGGGCAGTGAGCTGAATCAGATTAGAGAATCTGATTCAGCCCATGGCTGCCCTACTGGCCAGTCCTGAGCTGGAGGAGCTTTGCTCCGCCTCGCTCCAGCCCCAATGGACCCCTGCATTTATGGTCCATTTTCTTTCCCAGCCTGGAGCTGTCCACCCTACCCCACCTCCACCAGTGGCTGGGGACATCTGGCAACCCTATGAATGTGACTGGCTCAAGATTACCCAGCAAGATTCCATTGCAGTGTGAGGATTTGAACCTGGAACTGACACTCTACCACTACAAACTGCACTGGACACTGTACTAGCTGTCCAACACAAACTGGAAAGGTATAGTGAGGCCTAGCATAGTCTTTAAGCAAAGTTTAGCCAACTCCAACCTGTGAAGAGAGGCTGAGAGCTTGCTAAAATCTGGGTTAGAACTACTCCGGAGTCTGATACATTACAATTTTCACAAAATGTAGAAACTGAACTTGTGGAGCAGCTTTTATAAACATGCCAAAAGCCACTGACCATGGTGGCTGAGGTGAAATCTGAGCTGCAGGTTTCCCATCATCTATTTAGTCATAACATTATATACAAATGTGGCCTGCTTTTCACTGTGAGACAATTCCAGCAGCATGTATTTGCTTATTCTTCCTTATTTCTAGTTAGGAGCAATTACAGGAAAATAGTGCAAAATGTAATCATTGCTTCCGGCACTCATCTTTACTTCTTGGCATAGAAATGGAGCTGGAAAAAAATAAAAAAACAAACTGAGCCCGGTCTCAGTCTATTTTTATTACTGCACATCCACTTCCTGTGTCACTCCTAAGGAGGAAGCTGACAGAGCTGTTACAGTATTTTTGTGCACATTTACTCTCCCTTAGAAATGTCAGCAACCAGCTAATGCAAAATTTGCTCCCAGACTCTGGTAAACTCTTGTTTTATTCTCTGTGAGGTAGTGCCTATTGTAGTAGATGGTGCATTCTTGCAAATGTTTGCTGGACACCTACATTTCATTTCTGCAAAGGAATGTTACAAAAAAAACCCTGCCTTTACTACTGACATGATATATGGGATTATGCCAAGGATCCTCTCTATCCTGTCCAGGGTGTCCTCCTTGTGTGTTTATATTGGCTAGATGACCAAGACTCAAGAGGACTCCATGTAAGCCTGTAGATAGATGCAAAAGCTCCTAATTCTGCCCTGTTCTAGGATTGCCTACTCATGGTGGAACTTGCCTGTCACACAACCAATTACCTGCCACCAGTAAATTTGGTGGTAGGAGGGGGGAAAGGCAGGGGTTCCCCCCTGCTGTGTACACAACATCAGTCCTGTCTGAAAAACTGGACATGACATGGTGATGTTCTAGGAATCCAATAGATCTTTATGGTTTTGCCATAAAGATCTGTGGGAATCCTGGAGCATCAAAGTCACATCCAGTTTTTCAGCTGGAAATAATATTGTGGTAAGCCTCTCACCAGTTACCAGTGAGGGGCCTGTTTAGGGCCTGTTCAGAGTTGGGAATGTGGTGAAGGAAAGCTGAACGGATGGTGTCACTATAGATACAATGTGAAGAATCCCATTGTATAATGCTCACTTAGGTACAAATCATTCCACAAATAGAAAATTAGCATGACAGAAGGTGGACAGGAATAGAACTTTTCTTCCCAATGTTCTAATTTTCATGCAATTTAGATGGAGGAGCATTAAAAAAATTGGGATGGTACTGTTTATTCTGTCATCCCAGCATTTTACCATCTCATTCTCTTCTTTGTCTACACAACGTCTTAGGGAAATTTCAGACTTCAGCACACAGCTATGACAACAAAAGTTCTATACACATACATGGACACGTTTGTATTGCTGAGTTTGTATGATTTTATGAGTTGAGCTGGCAGACTTTGGCACTGAGCCTTAGGTTTTGGGACTCATTCTCAGGGCAGCAGGATGAAATCTCTAGGCTGGTTTGTTTAGAGGCTTCTATGCATGCCAGCTTGTAGTAACTACTACACATGTAAATGAGAGGGAGGACAATAATTTGCCACTAATGGCTCAACTACATTTTATATTTTAGTACATACTTAATTTTTTTCTTGTGCATGTGTGTGGTACATAGTCCCCCTCCTCTATCTGCCCTCCAAGTTTGGTGACAATTGGATTTACAGGGTCTGAGATACAATACACCCCCTGAAAAAAACCGCAACAAAAGCAAGGGCAATAGAAGCCAAGAAGAACAGAATCAAAGTCCCAGAGAATCTCTGCAATAGAAACTGAAGGTTGGGGGGCATTTTTGCAAGCCTAGCAGAGCCAATGTACTAGTGCCCAGCAGAACCCAGTGCCATTGTGGCAATGCCAGCTCAACAGGACTGATCTCTAGCATAGAATCACACTCCAAGTTGGGGGGGGGGGGTTGCAAGCCCAGCAGAACCAGTGCAATGTAATAGTACCCACCAGAACTCAATGCCAAAGTGGCAATGCCAGCTCAATCACAGTCCAAGCAAGGGGGGCATTTTTGCAAGCCCAGCAGAACCAGTACAATGTGCAGAGTGCCCAGCAGTACCAGTGCAATCATAGATTGCCCAGCAGAACACAGTGCCACTGGAATTGCAAGCTTAAAAGGACTCAAAGCACAGAGCAACAAATCCAAGCAAAGGGGAATGAGATTTTGAAAGCTCTGTGCAATAGGAAGTGAACACAAAGAAACCCTGGCAAAGTGAGGAAAAAACTCTCTTGAAACTGACATGCCTAGTTTGAAACTGACAGTGTTTCCAAGGCTGGAGAATTCTGCTCCCCCATTGCTTTGAAGTTTGGTAAACATTTTGATTGAGCGGAAGCAGTCTGTCTGGAAATGTATACATTCACAAACCAGCACAAACCTCCATGAACTGCTTGAAAGTTCATGCTGGCTGACCTGCAGTGAACTTCAATTTGTGAATTACAGACCAGCCAAAATTAATCATAAACTGTAGTTCTCAAGCCAGTTTGTGCCCATCCCTAGTTGTATGGCTTGGGGTAGATCCAGACATTCTTGAGGAAGAGCCACTTAAGTTGAAGGAAGTCTCCTTAGGATGGAGGAAGGCTTCAAACTTGGCTGAGCAGAGTGGCTATATCCACCCTGTTATTTTTTTTTTTAAGATGTACAATGTTTGAGCGCTGTGGTAGGAAAGCATTTAATATATTAACCTATTGATGAATGTGCTTACAAACGCTGAGTGGGACTGAAGAAGTCTTTAGCCTCCTGTAGCAACCATCTACACTTCTTAGGTACCTTTCCTTGTTCTTCAAAATTGCTTTAATAAAATAATATATAGACTTTATTTATTTAAAACATTTATTAGCTGCCTTTGTTCACTGCAAAACTCAAGGTAGCTTACTATATAAACAAAGTGATTAAAAATAATAAAAACAATGTGAATAAAACAACAGTTATAAAACACATAAATGATTACAATTTAAAAACTCCATTCAGGAATGCCAATAAATGAAAACTAAATCAGTCAAATGCAGTCCTAAATGAAACTGTCTTCAACTGCCTTATGTATGGCTTATCGGCCGGCCGTTGACGAACAGTAGAAAGCAAGAGAAGAACAGAGGTTGTCTTTAGAGGTTATTCCAAATTATGTGGTCTGAGAATTACGTCATCATGTATTTATATGAATGGTGGAAGGGAAAACAGATGGCTTAGCTGTATTTCCTTATTGTTTAAAATAAGAATTGAATATGTTGCACCTGAAACTATTTATAAATTCTAGGAAATAAAGTTCCCAATGGAAGAAGGAAAATACGATAAACTTCCCCTCAGTAAATGTTACAGCTGACAGTTCTAGAATTGCTCAGCAAATCTTGCTCATATTACACTCATAGCTTTTTTCTTCTTCTAGAGAATTGTGTACATAACAATAGTTGATGCTACGCATGGGAAACTAAGCTGCTAGATACTCACAGCCAGTGGCCTAAGTCAGGATATCCTGTTACATTTGTATGAAATGGCATTGAAAACCCTACAATGTGATTTTTGGTGAAAACTCGTTAAAAACAGCTGAAAGCTGGAATCCTGAATGTTAAGAAGAATTATGCCTTTGACCCAAGCTGTACTCACCGAAGTAGAAAAGTGGGTCATGTGGTTTAGTTAAAACTGTCACAAACAAAATGTTTTCTCTTTGGGAGGGCCGAAATTCTGAGGGGTCTGGAGGAGGAGCAAGGAGAGAATCCAGATGTTCTTCAGAGTCTTATTTACTAAAAATGGATCCAACCCCAACATCCCAGCTTGTCTGGAAGGTAGAATTCAAGATATAACTGTCCTCAACAAATTCAATGGCTTATGATTTCACATTTTGATTAAAATTGTGGCAGTATGCCCTAATATTGTCTTAGACTGGGTATGAGATTAGACAGAAGTGCAAACAAGCAAAATATAAGCACATGAAACACCAACACCCCAGCCCGCTAAACAACAGACCTTCAAGCAACAACATAGCCATCACAGTTTTGACATCTGGTTTAAACCCCTGTCAATTTAAGAAAGTAACCTGAAGATATTTGATTAGCACTTATCCAAGGATCCGCAAGTAAAAATAAACTATATAGGCAAGTAGAACAGCTCAATAGAAGAACTGGGGATGGGCTGAGACTTAATGGTACATCGTCTGCTTTGCATGTAGAAGATTCCAGATACAGTCTTCGAAATCTCCTGTTAAAAGGCAGCACTTTTCTCAGCCTAAGACTCTGGGGAGCCCCCCTCCCCTCACTGAAGTAATCAATGGTGAAAAAGATGGACCTCTAGCCTGCCTGATTTAGTATAAGGTCAATTTGAACCAAGAGGAAAGTTGGGGTAACATTTTTAAATTAAATAAATAAATAAATAAGTGTTATTTTTCTTTTGCACCAGATACAGTCTTTCATAGCCATTTCCCTCCCTGCAATCACCATTTTTTTTTTAAAAAATGAATTACCTCAAACCAGGAGGGAAGGGACATAAAGGGAGGTAATGTAGGAAACTTGCAATGGTACGCTTATAAATCCCCCCCCCCCCTACTCATTAAACAACAGAAGAACAATACATTAAAAAAAAGAAATCTGCTTAAAGGATTATTTTACTGTGGTGGGCATGTATGGAAAAACTCCAGCTATTGTTGATTATATACTCCTTAAGAGACCTAGTTTTAAGATTTGAGACAGGCATTACATTCATTTACTATTATAATGAATAAGAAAGTCTTGTAAGGTCTTTTATACTTGTTCCAATAAGATCTGGTTGTGAATGACTTTCTTCTGTAAGACACATACCTTAAATTCACCTTAAGACAAACATATACTTACTCACCCCCAATGTGAAAGAGGGACAAAGAGCGAAGATCACCCTGAGAGAGAAATGGAGTTTCTCTTAGGAACTCAGTCCATAGATATCTTAGGCAAAATGTTAGATGCACATAAAACTTGAGCAGAGAGGAAATGTTTACTCATTACAAAAAAAAAGACAAACTGATAAAAGTTTATTGCTGCAGATGTTCTGTAACAAACAGCGACTATTGCACTGAGTAGCATTAATAAAACCATCGTGCATTGACAGCACATTTGATGATTACACTGTGTAATGCACTTTGGAAGAAGGAGCTTAAAGATACATCAATAAAGACAAAAATACAAGGTAATGACTCTTGGTGGGTGCTTGAGATGTCCTTTCCCCTTTCTCGTCATTCTGGAAAGGAAAGACGTCCAAGGTTTCATTTGGTTTATCTCGAAAGAGCATGATAAGCAGGTCAGAATCATTAGCAAGAGTGAAGACAAACCTTTTGTAAGAATGAAGTGTAGTTTATAAACATTATCATTTCATTAGTTAGCTCTAAAACTAGAATCAGCATTCTGTGGGTTGTCTGGACGTTACAAGCAGAAGGCGGAATCTACTGCACACAGCCTCACATGATAACTGTCCCCACCATAGCCATAATGGGTGTCATGGAGCTCTGCTTCCCAGTCTCTTCCTCATTTCGTGGGTGCATGGAGATTCCCCAGCAGGTCTGCAAAAGCCTAAGGTGTCAATAAGGCATGATCCCATTTCAGCTCCATGAAAACAACAGATTTTTTTTTTAAAGGGTTCTCATGTTCCTCTGCCCTTAACAGCTGTATGTCTTTCAAAAACCCAACAGGCAGACAAATAGTACAACAGGGAAAGCTTTACCTGCTGCATTTTTCCAGGTGGGCAGCCATGTTGGTCTGAAGCAGTGGAACAAATTTTGAGTCTGGTGGCTCCTTTAAGACCAACAAAGGTTTATTCAAGGTATGAGCTTTTGTGTGCACGCACACTTCCTCAGACACAATGAAATGGCAATAGAAATAACAGTCATACACAGGGGTCATTTTGAGCAGGAGCTCGGGGGAACACAGCTCCGGGAGTTGGTGCCAACCCCCGCCCCAACGGGGGAACACCTGCTTGTGTCATGGCTGCAGCAAAATGACCCCATCCTCAGGAAAGGTCCTTGTTCCTTTGACCAGCCTTCTGAAAGCTTCAGCCACCACTGAAGCTATCCTCCCAGAATAGTGGTATTTCTGAGGCCTGGATTAGTAACTGTCTCCTCTCTGCCAGCTCTTTCTTTCTTTCTTGATGTCAGGTTGTATAGCATATACAAATAAGTTATGCTAATGAGTTATGCTAATGAGCTCCTGCACCTCTTTTTCTACGAAATGACCCCTGGTCATACATATAGAAGGTGAGCAGGAAATTAGGTGTTTTTAACAGATTAAAAGAATAACAAACTTAGTTAATATGGCTATCATCTGTTTGGGTTCAATTCCCAGGGGGAAACATAGCAAGGAAGTAAATATGTCAGAATTGGAGATTGAGGTATCATTAATTGTAGAATGGTGATGGAACCTAATGGACACACAATTAAGGATACACCAGTCTCCAATTCTGACATATTTATTCCTTTGCTATGTTTTCCCCCTCCAGTTGAACCCAAACAGATGATAGCCATATAAACTAAGCTCATTCTTTTAATCTGTTAAGAACACCTTCATTATTTTCTATGCTAATTTACTGCCCCCCCTCTATAAGTATGATTGTTTGGTGTAGTGGTTAAGTGTGTAGGCTCTAATCTGGGAGAACCAGGTTTGATTCCCCAGTCCTTCACTTGCACCTGCTGGATGACCTTGGGCAAGCCATAGTTCTAGCACAGCTGTTCTTGAAAAAGAGCATTTTCTGTCAGAGCTCTCTCAGCCCCACCTACCTCACAGGGTGTCTGTTGTGGGGAGGGGAAGGGAAAGGAGTTTGTAAGCCGCTCTGAGACTCCTTTGGGTAGTGAAGGGTGGGGTATAATTCCAATCTCCTCCTCCTTCTCCTCTTCTTTTTAATATTATAATATGAAGAAGCCTTTATGAACTTCTAAAACCTCACAGTCTATCTCTTTGTAATCTGAAATAATAAGCAGAGAAGACTTATTATTCTTGTTCCCCTCCCATTCCTGTATACCCTAAAATCTCAATAATTTTTTTTTAAAAGCCTAGTTCTCAAAGAAGATGGTTTAAGAATAGCAAAAAGGAGCCATGAATTCACTTGTCAACCTGGGTACCATGTAATTTTACTTGTCATTTATATACAGTGCATGGGATGCCATTGATGTGGAGCATCTACCGTTCCTGTGTTAGACTGAATTTTACTAGAGTTCCAGCTTCCTTGCATTTACAGCAGGTAACTGGGGTATGGTAAAAATCTCTTCACATTTTTGGTAAAAGCAGGGCTTTTTTTTGTAGAAAAAGCCCAGCAGGAACTCATTAGCATAGTAGGCCACACCCAGCAGCAGCAACTCATTAGCATATTAGGCCACACCCCCACATTACCAGAAGAGTTGTCATCCAGCCACACCCACCTTCTGCTTCTTATTCTGTTTACCTTGTTTGTTGTCAAAACCCAGGGCTTTTTTTGTAGCAGGAATTAATTTGTGTGTTAGGCCACATACCCCTACTGTAGCCATTCCTTATGAGTTTCTTCTGTTGGGTGTGGCCTATTATGCTACTGAGTTCCTGCTGGGTGTGGCCAACTCAGGAGCCAGCCGGAACTCCATTTCTCCGTTTCCTGCCCAAAAATAGCCCTGGGTAAAAGGTTACTTATATGGTTTTATGTGCAGTCATCTACCTAGTAAATTAACACCCCGAAGCCCTGTACTATACATCAGTGGTTCTCACTCCATGTCTTCCAGAGAGCATTCACAGTTGCCATCCACCAAAAGAGCCACATTTACTTCCATCCCTGGCATGAGGTCTGCCCCTTAAGGAGGCTTGCAATGCACCCTGCCTGCCAGCAGCTCTGTCCAGCCACAAGCCCCTCTGGGCAAGGGCCATGCTCACTTTCCTGAAACATTGGACAGGTGCCATATTGAGAAAGGTGCTCAAATGAGCCACGGGTGGCATGTCAAAGAGGCACGTGGCTCCCAAGCCACTGATATGTCACTGGTATATATATTTAGTTGTAATCCCACAATGGATTCTCACCATGATTTACCAGCGTATCTTTCAAACCCTCCCATAGGGAGTCTCTGTGTTTTATAGAAAAGTTTAAAAAACATGGTTCACATAACTCCTCTATTTTCCTATATGTTGGCAACATATATTTGGCAGCTGAAACAAAAAAAGAGGCTCTTGCATGAATTATGAGAAATGCTGCTCACATTGCACAAACTGGGTCTCCGGCAATCATGAATAATTTATTCCAAATTATGTCACGATGGAGAATCCATGTTGTGATCTTCTGGGAAAAGGGAGTGTATGCAATACTATACCAATGCTACGACCACATCAAAACAACATATTGTTTCTGTTCCAATATTTGCTACTGCTTTTAGTCCAGTTTCTTCTGTCACAAGGCAGAAATGTTCCACTGCCGTTTAAATGCACTTTCAAAGCAAACCCAGAGCATTCTAAATGTTTATCTTGTGCTTGCTTCCAAGACAAGAAAACAGATCGAGAAGTTATTTCCACATCTAAAATCAGGCACAGGTGATGTACTTAGCGAGTGTTGCCACACCTTTTTAGAAAAATGCTTAGAGTGTTTAATAAATGATTGAAATGTCAAAAAGAAAGCAACATTTTTGTGCTGAATTCAACTGGGAGCTTGTTTACTGGCTTTCCAACACTGATACAATGAGGGCCAATTGTCTTTTACTGCCTGTTCTCCATGCTTCTGCAGCTTATCTAAAACCAGCCCTGCACATAACTTGAAATGGGGAGACATGCAACTGACAAGGATCACTTTCAACTTCAAAAGAGATGGCGACAGGCAGAGAACAGGAGGTGCATGTCAGTTACGCATTCTCTTCTTTCACCTTTTTGTTCAGTCTGATAAAGTTCTAACTGTACTCCTCCCATGGCATACATTTGCCTTCCATCCTGTCCAGTGTACAGTGTAGTACAATAATCAGTCCTTATGCTACACTTCAGAAGCGAAGACATGCATGGCTGTCCCTAGAAAGAGCTCACCACTGTGATTAGAAGTATCCAGCACAACTAAGCCACTATCCTGCTCCTTGTCCAAGTAGTCTGATGGCCAGCTGGGAAGGGCAAAGAGTGTGTTCAGACGGACAGCTAATCCTGCCATTGGCCCAGCTGTAATTTGAGCTGGATCTTTTTGATCCAGCATTGCATGACCAGACAGCCCGCCTGTGAAGTGCTTCATCGTGCATGACTCCCGTGGTGGATTGTCTAGATGGCATCCACCGTGAGGAGCCGTGCGGTCAGCTTTAAAAAAAGTCCTGTCTGCACATGCGCATAGGCGCCTCACCATATACTTGTTTCTCCACGCATGCTCGTACTAAAAATGGTAAAAACATGGCCAGCAGTACCTTCCTCTAGGTACCATTTCACTTACTAAAGTTGACAAACTTCAGGGGACCATCAGAAACATAACGTTGTTTGGATCGCTTGAGCAGAGCTCTGGGGACGTCGCTTGTTTAAGTGGTTATGCATGCATCACTAAAAGTTTTTTAAAATGGCGGCCATTTGGGATGGTCTAGAGACTATCCCTATGGGCTGATTGTGCACTGGAGGTATGACCTGACAGTGGAAAGTCTGACATTGTCCTGTTGGCCAGCTTTAGACCGAACTTTAACTAGTATCTTTTAGGTACGGATCCCCGATGGGGATCAATGGGCTACTAACAAAAGCAGCATGATTCTCAGATGTTGAGGTCTGGACGTGCACTTTAAATCCACCAGGCACTCGTGCCTGGTGCAGCTCTAAAGAGCTATCTGAACGCACCCAAAGACTGCATACAGAGAATGCCCCAGGGAGCCTTTCACTCCCACATTTGTAGCTCAGCGGATTGGATGCAGAGATCCACTTGCACAAACGATAGCATAAGGGCCACAGCATCTCACAGCATTTCAGGATAATTTTCAGTGAGATAGAAGTGTGCATATGGAGCAATGGAATGTATGGCAGATGGTTTGCATGATCTTATTTTTCTTTGAAATGGCATGAGAAGAAATACCTTTTGCTGTGTCTTGTGCTGGCAGAAAATGCAGTGGGGATCCTTTGTGCAAGTAGACAGCAAGGGGTGATTTTAGCACGTCCACTCTGCATACACAGAGATCCTTTATGAGACTTGTCATATTTACTTCATGACTTCCAGATCTGTGGCTGTTTACACTAAAACATGCATTTTAAACATTTATTACAATAATCAAAGTACTATTAAAGTTACTCTGATAGAATTAATACATTGAGAAAATCGATATGGGGGAAAAATATTTACGTCTTTGAAAATAGGTTTTAATATTCAGTCATAATGGTGTCAGAGCGGCAGCCAAACATTTAACAACAAAGAAAAAATTGTATCTTTCACTTGTTCAATTTATTGGATGGCGTTTCAGCCCTGCCAAATTATAGAGTTCTGCTTTCATGTTCATCACACAACGGCTGTGACACCAAGTGATGACTTGTGGATGTGGCAGAGCCTTCACAAATCGACACCAACCAGACCACCCGCCACCTCAGACATCACGGCTTTCAACAGAGGCAGTTCACAGAGTCAGCTCCTTCGCAAGTCCTCAAGCGATGAGACTCTCGTCTCAGTCCTAAAAACATTTCCTCCGAAGGAAGGCCTGCTGAGTCCTCTTCCTATGTGTGTATAAAACTGTATCCTTTCACTGACGTGCATGCATGTGTGAACCAGCCATCAGAAAGAAATTAGGTTTCATTTAAACCCAACACATTCTGGCTGTTACAAAAAGTCAGTAGAAGGGGTGCCAGCTGATAAATCAGTGCAGATGTCTGGAATCAGATGTTCTCTGCCACATCACACAGTACCGTACAGATTATTTCAACATGCTAAGCAATAATGCTCTAAAAGATGCTTTTGCTTGGGAAAAAAAAATCACCTTGATGGATGTTACAGCTTAATGTTTTTCTTCTCCAAGTACTTCTCTGTTAATATTACTGTAAAAATGGTGCCCTGACCTCGCTCTGCCCCGCGAGGATCAAAAGGCTGCCGGATCAGTAATCACCCACAGGTTGACATCGACTCAGTCTAGTGTGAACTTTCATTAGTTCCAATTAAATCTGCAATTTCGCAGACATGGCTTTTTTCCCTACAAACATCACGTTGGATTCACTCAATTTGGGCTGTTGGCATTACTGAAAAATCCAGCCTCCTGCTGCTAGGACATGATCTGGTTGTGGGCAGCTTCATTACTTCCATTTGTCTGCTTTTGTTCAGCTAATTACTGGTCCTCACTGATCTTGGGACCTTTGTGTGAAGCAGCTGAGCATGCTGCTGAGCATCCCTACTTTCTGCTTCCAGCAGCCAATACTACTTTATTTTTTTACTAGAGGTGGGTCCACATTCTCTCTCCACTTGAGATACGTGATGGTAGTTTGATTGCTGGCTGAACAGCTGTGTCTAGGGTTGCTATTCTCCAGGTGGGGCCTGGAGATCTCTCAGAATTACAACTGATCTACGTACTTCAGAGATCAGTTCCCCTTTAGAATAAGCTCCATAGACACTATGGCATTATACCCTCGCTGAGTTCCCTCCCCTCCCCAAAGACTCTGCCCCCAAATCTCCAGGAATTTTCCTAACTGGAGTTGACAAGCCTAGCTCTGCCTCTTGACCAAAGAGTTGTAGCAATACTGGGGCTGCAGTCAGACGGGCAGTTTGGCCCAATATAGTTGCTCTTCCCAAATGGATTAAATGGGCTTGGCCACAAAGCCACATCTGGCAGCCGTTCCCCAGTCATGTTCACCCCATCATACGATGAGTTGGAAATAGTGTAAATAGCCACCACGTAACATGTGGTACTTTTGGTTCATCGCATGTGGCCAGATGTCTGAATATGGGGGAGTGCAAATAAAGCGGATTGGCAGTCTGAACCTGCAGATCTGTTTCCACCACTGGGGTTTTTTTTGGGGGGGAGGGAGTTTCTGCCTATATGTGCATATGCACATAAGTGCATATGCCCAGGGCTTTTTTTGTAGAAAAAGCCCAGCAGGAACTCATTTGCATAATAGGCCACACCCAACAGCAGAAATTCATTAGCATATTAGGCCACACCACTGACAGCACAGCTTATTAGCATATTAGGCCACACCCCCATGTTACCAGAAGAGTGGTCATCCAGCCACACTTACCTTTTGCTTCTTATTCTGTTTACCTTGTTTGTTGTCAAAACCCAGGGCTTTTTTTGTAGCAGGAATTAATTTGCATGTTAGGCCACATACCCCTAGGCTGAGGACAGACTGGCAATCTAAAGCGGAGGCAAAGCGGAGGGAACTGGTACGGGGGAAAAACCCCACGGAGCTGGCCGTTCACACTGGCCAGAGCAATGTGGACCAGTGGCGATACGGAGCGTTCAGACTGCCACGGAGTGTTCAGACTGCCGCGTAGCCAGCGTGCGCGGCTTGCGTGCGCCGCTGCGCTTTTTTTTGTTTTCCTTTGATGTTTTTCGCATGTGCGGCGCGTTCACACTGCCGCCTCCGGATGCCTCCCGCTTCTTCCGGTTCACACTGTTTGGAAGCGGGAGGCATGCGGAGGACGGCCCCTGAACACCGGTTTTACCCGGTGTCCTGGTAAAGCGGAAGGAAAGCGACTGGGAGACAGGTAAGTACAAAACGGAGCCGACGGACAGATGCGCATGTCTGAATGTGCTCCTTTCTTCCGTTTCCGAAGCGTGCCTGCCCCGCTTTAGATTGCCAGTCTGTCCTCGGCCCTAATGTAGCCAATCCTAATGAGTTTCTGCTGTTGGGTGTGGCCTATTATGTTAATGAGTTCCTGCTGGGTGTGGCCAACTCAGGAGCCAGCCGGAACTCCGTTCCTGTGCGTTCCTGCCCAAAAATAGCCCTGCATATGCCTATGCACCCACTTTCAGTTTTTAAAAAACTGATCCTGCTGCGGTGGGGAAGGCAGGGTATAAATTGAATGAATGAATGAATGAATGAATGAATGAATGACATGCTCCGTGGCTGCGGCAGAACACTAATGTGGATGCCTGACCATGGAACAGCTGCTCTGATAACCTGCTTCAGGATGTGCTGTCAGGTCGGTATGCCCCATAACACTTCAAAGAGGTACCGTTAGAGGCGGCGCCATATCGCTCCAAGCTGCCAGTCTGTCTGCAGCCTGGGTGAAGCAGCAGCCTCAGATGTAATAATTTCCTGGCAAATGGTAGGCGAAAACACATTTATAACAATGATTATACCTCACCTTTTTCCCCAACAGGGACCTAAAGTTGTGTATATTCTCTTCCATTTTATACTCACAACAAACTGTGAGGTAAATTAGGTTGAGAATGTGGGCCTCAACAAAGGTCACCCAGCAACTTTCAGTAGCAAAACCTGGATCTCGTAGATTTTAGTCAGACACTAGATTCTAGTCAGACACCCATGAAGCCACACTTTATTTGTATTCTAAAAGACAGAAATGATACAGCAGTCAGACTTCCAGAGAGAAGGAGCTCCACAGTGCTGGAATAACTAATGAGAATGAAATCTACTAGGAGGGGGACACTCTGGTGCTTGCCTGTCATGGAACTGAGTCCTCACTGAAAGATTTCAGTGTGAAGGATTGTCCTTATGGGGGGTACTCGGTACAAGCCTGAGAAGTGATTTGGTCCTAGAAAACCCCTCTCATTCCATACAAATAGTCTGTAATGTGAACTATGCCTTAAACACTGCCCACTGAACTCATAAACCAGGGTTTAGCCTCTGCTGTACCACATGATTTATTGCCTATCTACCACTATCAACACACATTCCAAATTTGGCTTTCCTGAAGCTCTCAACTTCAAGCAGGAATTCTTTTCTGGGCTTGCTAGTTGAATCTGTGTGCCTTGAGAGATTAGAAAATCAAACACGGCATCTCCTACACATGTCATAAGAAATGCGTTCACAGCAATATAGATATGGATCTTGTTGTTCTGGCCACTTTTCCAGTTCAAATGAGTATGGGATTAGACTGGCTGGGACTTATGATATGTGTAGGCTGGTGTAATCAGTGGCTGAGTTTGGAGCTAGGGTGGATCTGCCCAACAAAAGCAGCTGTGGTTGGCCTTCCTATCATAGCCTGCCCTTATAATATAATATGCTGGCATATTTTAATGAATTATGACAGAGATCATCCATTTAAATGAAGTTGTCCGTTCCATGCTGTTTTGTGTCTTTGAGGGGGGGAGGATGCCTTGACCAACAAGCTTGGGCCCTAGAAAAGCCGATTATCACAGACGTTTCTCCCATACAGCTTAGTTGACTAGCAAAACAGATAAGACAAGATCACATGCTGCTTGTAGTCTAGCCAATTCTATTTAATATTGCTTAGAGAAACTTAATGAAAAGAAATGAACTGTTTCTGCATACATTACTGGAACATAATTATAAATACCCAGTATTAGTGATGAGTTCTGAAGTTGTTGTTGTTGTTTTAAAAAAAATAATGATTAGCCTAAATTTTGCTAGTTAGCAATGAGGAGGGAATGAACCTGAGTTTTCCTTACAGCTTTCAGCCATCATCTCAGGACCCCAGAAATTAATGCACAGTTTTTTACGAATTTGCAAACATCCAGGTCTAATGGAGATTTCTGGAGACCATCCTCATGCCAGTGAATCTTGAACACCAAATTGGCACAGAGACTCAGCAGCGAGGTCTGCTGTGAACTGTGTACTATGTTGTATTGTAAAATGTAATATCCTAATTGTGTGTCTTTGTGCAAACGGGCAGCATAAGCAACAGCTAACTGTCATGCTAAAATCCTCCAAGGGTCTTAGCACCCATCCAAGGACGCGGCTGTGCCTGCAAGAGCTTCCTGTTTACAGCCACACATCCTCTTTGACCAGAGCGTGCTGTGCTTCCCACATCCCCAAAGCCATACTCAGATCCTTTAACATCCTATATGGAACAGTCTTTTGCTTTCCTGTCAATACAATACTTTTGTCCTGGGAACTATGGGAAGAATTTTCTCACAGGATTGTTAACAATTGGTCATCACCTTTTTTTTTTATGTTGATGACTTTTGGACATGGAAGTCTATTAGGGCATTACAAACTCATTATTCTACAAGAAAGCATCATGCACAAACATCATCCCCTTTAACTGCTCCACTGTCAAGTGCGTGTTAGCACTTTGCCGTAAGTGATATTGTTTCCGGATATCATGACTCCGCACTTCCCTCCCATTCCCATGTCTGCACTGGAGTCAGCTGGGACCGGATACAAGAGTTAATTAAGGCTTCAGCTATTTGGCAGAACTTTGAAGAAAATTCAGTTCACAGCTGCTGCCCCATGCCCCCCTCCCCCAATAACTTTTCACAGCCATGAATACTTGCCATGGCAGAGGTGTCAAACAGAGTAAATGGTTTGTCTTCTTCCAAACTTATTTTGCAACAGAGTTTGCTGAGAAGAGCTTCAGGGAAGAAACTGGAGACAGTAAGCATGACGGAGTGCTCCCAGACCTACCATGTATTGAGGAGAAAGTGGTGTGCATGCTGGGAGGAACAGTCCTTCGGCTTCTACATCAATGTGCAATGATTGTTCTAACAAGGAGGGAAGCCATTTAAAGCTGATCTTTATTCTTAGGAATGACAGAAGCAACTGACACTGAGTCATGTGCAATCTGTGCCATTCACCATCTCTCACTATAACATAACTCAAAAGGGAGAATGACCTCCATCAGCAGCTTGGAGGGAAAATCAAGATACAAATATGACAAGTGCTAAGTTTCCCCCCTAAAAATTAATGATTAACTCTTTATCAAGTTGTTAAGTTACATTTTTTTTTATTTTACTAATTATATTGGGCAGGAGGACAACAAGGTGAAAGACTTAATGCCAAATGAAAGATGTTTTTAGTGCCATATTCAATGCTCTAAGTGTTTTACCTTTGCAAGTTGCAGCCTGGGGCCCAGTTCAGATCAGGAAACCCTGTACAGTTTGAGGGGGGAGCATAACCCTTCTGTTGCAGCATTTTCCTAACCTGAAACAGGCCCAGAGAGCAAGTATTTGGGTAAAGACTGAGGCAGCATGGACACAGGTGAAAGCAGAGGCCTGCTTATATTTTTCTGTGGGATAAGCAGAAGCTCCAGGGGACTGTTTCAAGTTAAGAAAATATTTATTTATTTATTTATTTCGCATTTCTATCCCACCCTCCCTGCAAGCGGGCTCAGGGCGGCTCACAGCAGTATGGCAACATATGCCTAAATCACAGACAACAATTTAAAACAAATTAAACATGAAAACACTCCAGCAACAATAAAAATTTATAATAAAGTGCTCACAATCAAGATGGCACACTAATGATTTCCCTTTACCAGATGGCATACTGGGTCCCGGTTTGGATGTCATTTCAGTCCTCCACTATTTTGTGGCTCGCTCTTCTTCCAGGGGAGATATGGTTTAAATCCACCCCCCCACCACACACTCATCCAGTCATTGGGGTCCAAATCAGAAACTGATGGGGAAATGGGAGGAGGGGAGAACAGTGTACATTACCCTGTGTTCTTTGGAGGAAGGGCAGAATAAGTATGTCTGGAATGGATTGGAATCAGGTAACTGATATGGCTGATATTAACAAAGGTTGGATGCTCCAAACACAAAATTCCTAATCTCTCATCTAGTTTGGTCCTAAGGCCAAAGATAGATGATAAACAGATTTAAATACAGCATGATAAAGAAATAATTTCTGATGGGGGCATATAGTCATTACTTTTGTAACTTGCCAAACAGATTTTGGAGGTAGCATGAACTTCTGCAAAACTTGCTGAACTGGTGGTAGTAGTAGGATGCAACCATCACTGATTTATTTATTTATTTATTTTGCATTTCCATCCCACCCTCCCTGCAAGCGGGCTCAGGGCGGCTCACAGCAGGCTGCGTTCAGACTGGCAGTTTGCTGCGATATAGGCACTACTCACAAGTGGATTAAATGGGCCTGGTCACACAGACACATCTGGCATCCGGGCCCAAGCTGTGCTTACCCTGTCCTATGATGATTCCATAATGTGGTAAAAAAGTACTAGGTGAAATCTGGTGCAAAACACAGAGGGTGCATTAATCCCCCGTTCCCATAAGTATGAACATGGAAAACTGCAAACAAGCTGCATTGGCAATGTAAACCCACCAATCTGGCTGGAATGCGCATAAGGGGCCATGTGCAGTAATATGCGCTTGAGTGCACAACCACCTGCGGGGATGCTTCTGGCTCCCAAAGGTAAGATCCAGGCCCACAAACTCCTGGGAGACAGACAGCAAAAATGGCAGGTGCACAAGGAGCTTCCTGGAAAGGGTGGAGACCTTGGACCTACTGGCAGTGTGGGGGGAATGGGCAGTGCAGGAGATCTTGCATCAGAGCCACAGGAACAGGGCTGCTCTAGCACCCAATGCGGGGTGGGGGCGGGCACAACAGGATCCTGCTCCAATTACTGATGTGCTGCTTCGCCTATGTGCATATGTGCTTGTAGGGGAGAGTTGGGGAAAAAAACCTGTGTCCAACCATGCCTCCTCCAGGGCGTGCACCAAGAGTGTGAATGCTCCCTTGCACCTCCACCCTGGTGTGCTGCCACATCAGTAGGTGAAGTGCTACCAGGGATCCCTGCTACTACTTGGTCCAGATCTATTCATCCTGCCTCCCTTGTGCTTCAAACCGCCAATCTGTCTGCAGCCATAGTGAACTTTTAATCCTCCGCCTTCAGCTTTGTGAAGAAATACTGCCTTCGCTGAACCTGTAAGAAATGGGGGGGGGGGGACAAAACAAAATTTTCTGGTCTACCACAAACTTCTAATCCAGAGGAATGAAAGCTTCCGTATTTTACAAAATAAAACCAAGCTTGTGACAGCCAATATTGTCACACAAGGCAAGTTTCTATCAACAAAAGCTCCTATTCAGGGAGAAAATAAAAGTACAGTAGCAGTGAAACATGACAGGATGGAAGCCAAGAGGGAATGAGACTCAGGAGAACTCTTAGTGAAATTCATTAGGGTGATCAATGACTTGATTTGCTCCATTCATTTGCCAATATGATTTCAGCTGTAAAAAAAAAAGAAAAGAAAGAAAATTAGGTTGTTTGACAGGATTAAGACTTTGGAATTAATTGCTTCTCCTATGGTATATCCAAAAGCACACTTGGCCTACTAATGAGGCAGGCACAGAAACGTAAACACTGCACTGCAAAAACCAAACCAAACATAATTAATTGGTTGAATGCTGATATATTTGCCAGCAGCAACCTCTGCAACATTTTGCTTTGTTTACAAAGAAATGGCTAGCATTATTTTGAGAGGACCAGGAGAATGTTATATAACTGCACATTGTGACTCACAGGAAAATAACTGACAAACAACCTTGTGACAGAAAGAAGTCCTTTGATTTTCTGTGGACCTGATGGGAAAGCAAATCCCTTCCTATTTGCGACCGTGGATTAAAAGGGTGTCTCCAGCTGAATACAAACTGTTTTTAGGAGAAGTTATGCTTTGCCAGACAGTTTTATTGTTTTAGTTGGCAGTGTCCCCACTCACAGGTGATTCCAAGCAGGCCAGGAGGTGGGACTGGGACAAAACTGAGGGAGAAGTTGGGTGGTCTCCTAAGAGCATGGTCAGGCTCACTTAAATACAACTTCCCGTCTTTCTCTCAGTTAAAATATGGAGGATGTGCGCGTCAAAATTTTTCATAATTTCTCATCTGGATTTCAGGTAGAACACCTTTGTAATTTTTCTGATATTTTGAAAGTGTTGCTACTGGTTCAGGGTTTTTTGTGGGGGTGGGGTTTCAAATAATTTGGGATCATTACACACACATCCCAAGGCAGCAAACATGGCAGAGGAGTGGGGGAAAGAGAGGAAGCCAACCCTGGACTTACTATGCCAGCATTGTTCCCACTAGAGACATCTCCCTCCCACCAGTATCAGAGGCAGTAAAACCCAATCCCACAGCCAGAAAGTGGTGGGTGGTCCGGTGAGCTACTGGATTCCCATGAGGCTTAGCTGTTACAGTTGTGATTTCCTCCATTGGCAGGGGGTATTAAAAAAAAACACCAGCACTTGATAGCTTTATATAGATATTACAGTATATCAATATGTGTACCCTGATTTTCTCAATTCTCAGCTTTCTTTTTAAAAATATAATAACATAAAATATCTCTGTAATGCAAGAAGCCAGATAATTCCTGCTTTTTAAAATAAAAGCTGGAAATTCAGAGCACCTGGTATACATATTGCTATACTGTTACCTTCATGCCTTCATACCTGCAAGGCTGCATCTCTCTGCTATCCCCTCCCCACTCCCTCCGGTCAGCCTTTTGGGGTTTCTTGCAGGTGCCTGCCCCGCTGATTGCCCGTTTATCTTCCATCAGGGCCAGGGTCTTCTTGGTTGTTGCTCCTGCCCTTTGGAACCTGCTCCCCGATGAGGGCCGTGCTCTACAGGATCTTCTTGCATTCCACAGGGCATGCAAAGCCGTTCTACTTCACCAGGCCTTTGGCTAAATTTTGTGGGACTGCCCACGGCCTGTATCTGGTAACTGTCATCTGGATCAGGGGTGTAGAGTTTTGTAAATTCCGGGGGAAGGCTCTTTAGCGCACACGTGAAGCGTGCACACTCGCTGGGGCGATGTCCCCCTTGGGAAACCGCCTCCCCGGGCCCTTCCAAGGCTCGCCAGCTGCTGCTGCCGGGGCCTCTCTTCCCGCCCCCCCTGGCCACTCCTTCTCCCTCCCTCCCTCTTTTCTGGGTGAAATGCATTTTGCCCGGAAAAGAGGGAAGGAGAGGGAAGGACGGAGGAGTGGCCAGGGAGGGGAGATGCACTGGCAGCAGCGGCTGCCAGACCTCGGAAGGGCCCGGGGAGGCAAGGTGCTGCGGCAGGCGCTACGTTTTCCCGGGGGGGCTCAGTCCCCTCCGGGAAATTTCGGGGGTGGCTCGAGCCCTCGAGCCCCCTGTAGTCTACACCTATGATCTGGATTACTTTTTAAGAACTTGCTATTATACTTATTGATGTCTGATGAATTTTTACTGCAATTGTATTTTATTAGCTGGAGTTATTTGAATGTTTAGATGTATTTTATTGATGATTTATTGTGGAATGTTGTATTGTAAACTACTCTGAGATTGCAGATGAGAGGATGAGATATAAACATTTAAATAAATGAGTAAATGTGTCAATATAACACTATTCAATTGCTGATTAAAAAAATAAAAGCCAAGCCTTGATGAAATGCAGGAGCCTGCCTCCCCACACATCACTATCTGCCTAAAGGGGGAGGGGAGGCTCTGGTGCCTCCAACGCTAGTGATGGGGAGATGCCTCCAGGGGAGGCAATGCCATTATGGTAAGTCCAGAGCCGGTTTAGTCCTTTCCCTTTTTTAAAGAATTAAAATTTAAAGGGTGGCAGGTAAAGGCTAGGTCTACCTGACCATCACCAGTTAGTTGGCATCTCTCTTCCTAAGGGAGGTGATGCCTACCTATAACCCTTTTGTCCCCATAGCATGGATGGACAGCATGGCCCCAGAGGTCATGGGCCAAGGCAAAGAAAGTGCTCCTGTATGGGTGGGTGATCACATGCCAGTGTAGCCCTTGCCACTGAGAGGGTCAGTTCAGCAACTGCTTGTTTCCATGCTTTCTGGCTTCTGCCTTGGGCTATGTGGTGTGAATGGAGCTGCCTGCTCTCAAGTAGTGTATTAACTTTTGGGGGCCTGCCCAGAGCTGCGGTGCATGCTTTCATGGCAAAGGGTGTTCCATACAACCAAAGGGTGGTAGAGGATGTGCCTGCTGCCAAGTCCCTGTTGTGTGCAGCAGGGGTCATTTCGTAGAAAAAGAGGTGCAGGAACTCATTAGCATAAGTCATTAGCATATCTTATTAGCATATCTTATTTGCATATGTCACACACCCTGACATCACCGGAAATATGTCAGAAGGACAGAGAGAGAGAGAGAGAGAGAGAGAGAGAGAGAGAGAGAGAAAGAAAGAAAGAAAGAAAGAAAGAAAGAAAGAAAGAAAGAAAGAAAGAAAGAAAGAAAGAAAGAAAGAAAGAAAGAGAGGGGACAGCTACTAATCCAAGCCTCGGAAATACCACTATTCGGGGAGGATAGCTTCAGTGGTGGCTGAAGCCTTCAGAAGGCTGGTCAGAGGAACAAGGACCTTTCCAGGGGACAAGGTCATTTTGCTGCAGCCATGACACAAGCAGGCATTCCCCTGCAGGGGTGGGGGGGCTGGCACCAACTCCCAGAGCTGAGCTCCCTTGAGCTCCTGCTCGAAATGACCCCTGGTGTGCAGTAATCCTCCTGTCATGGTGGAGAACTGCAGTGTTGTGATCCTCTCAAGTGGGTCTGTGGCCTTTCATCCATGGGGCACACCCTGGAGACCAGTGAGGATGCTCCACTGCCCCTTGGAGCCTGTTACCCCATGCCTTTTACCCTGCAGGAAACTCAGTCAATCGAGAGGATAGCGGTGGGGCTGGCCCTTTGGGTAATGGGGCTGCCAAGGAGACAGATGCATGTCCTCACAATGTGCTTAGCGATTAAGAGATACCTGCCGAGGTGGAGAGGACCATGCTCTTGTGCGCCTCTTGGGGCCACTGGGTTTCCCCTCTGGGGTCTACCTGGCAGCCACTTCTCCATGACATACCCCATGGTTGAGAGTTAGGAGGACATGGAGATCAGTGATGGTGCCACCACCTCCACCACAGCAGTGCCTGGGGTGGATAGAAACAGAGGTGGGCATCCGTGATAGGAGGGTGCCACCATGCTTTCCTGCATGGCCCAGCCAGATACCCTCCTCTGATTTCCTTGCCATTACCTTTCTGCAGGTTCCATCTGCTATGACCTCCTCTGTCCAGCCCAGTGACTCTGACTCCTCAGGAGAAGAGACTGAGGAGGACCAGAGACATCAGGAAGGACTCAGCACTGCAGCGGTGCATGCTGACAATGTTCCAGCAGAGCCAGAGGCCCCTTGCTATGTCAATTGGTCCACTAGATGCAAGCCTGTATGCTACCTTCTTGCCTCCAGTTCCAGTTCCTAGCTGTCAGCCCCTATCAAGGCTCCCAAGTCTCACTATCTAGACCTGTGGGCATTGCTCCAGAGGGTACCTGACTAGGCTGGCCTGCAGAGGATAGGACACCATCACCCTGCCTTTCTCTGCTGGCTTTTCTGTGCCCTCACCCCTTTGAAATGGGCCATGGAGGTAGGTTTGGTTGTCCTCCAAACTGTGGGCATTGACAGCTCCCTCAAACAGTCAGGTGCAGCCAGACCATCGTAGTGAGCAGCCTCCATGTTCAGATGTGATGGGGGTTATGGGGGGTAGTGTCTGGGGAGTCATCATGTCCTGGGTTGGCCACTGGTGTGGGTGCTGATGTGACACATGGTGGGGTTAGTGACTTTGAGATAGTGCCTGGCCCCAAGGCACAGGGTCTGCAGTCCATACAATGCCTCCTTTCCAACCTTGCCCTCATGCAGGTGGCCATAGAGAGGGAGCAGCTGGAGACCAGATACAGGTGGAAGGATGCTCTGTCCCAGGGCCAGCAGTCCTTAGGGTGACCTTGCCATGCACCAGGAGGTGGATACTGGCCACCTTGCATGGCTGGTGGCCGTCATCAGCATGGATGAGAGGCAAGTATACATCAAGGGGCTGCTTGTGGACATGTCAATGATGTTCCATGGCCTCATGCCCAGGCTTGCCTTTGTGGCCTCCCCTCCCGCTCTTCCTCCTGTGTTGGGGTTCCCCAGGGTAGCTCACAGGTATGGCCCAGCATACATGGCTGTGGTTCTGGGTGGTGCTGTTGCCACTGATTCATGCCCTTCTAAGGCCATGGACTTCACTTGACTTAGAATGATAGAATTCTGCTTAGGACTGCACTGTAACAACCTTATTTCTAGCATTTCTCTGCCTCTAGCCATCTTAACCTTATTTCACAGTTGTATAGGCAACAGAAATAAGCATTTAGAAACAAGGGGTAGAACTCAACAAGATGGTAGGCTCCCATAGGTGATGAGGACGCTGCAGTCAATCTATCACCATTCAGACAATGTGCCACAAGCACAACAAAAGAACAAGAAATATGAAGACAGCCAATAACTCAAATGCATGGACACCTGTTTTAGTGTCAACTGAATATAAATGGCATAAACTGCCATGAAAGAAATGTGGATCAGGAGCATCAATGACAAAAATGCCCCAAATGAAAAGGCTCACAGGGGCAACATATAATAACAAAGAGAACACACAAAAAGAGTGTATTTATAGATCTCTATCACCCCTCACAACAAGTAATTGGTGACTCCTACCATCCAGCACAGATGTAAGCCCTGGCTGGTTGGGCACTTGGTTGCCGAAGGGGATGTTGTCCTGCAAGTCAGCCATTCCTTTCAGCCAGATCCCACCCCTCCATTTGCTTCACCCCCTGAAGGTTGTTCCCTCTGCCTGACCTTTGTAAAGGACTACCCGCTGTCACAGACAGAAGGCAAGCTTTTTGTCTGTCATTGCTGTTGTAAAGCCGGGACACACCTGGGCTCAGAGAAAATGTTGCAAGTTGTGTGTTTATGACTGTCTTGGACTTCAGCTTTGTCTCCCCCAAATCATGCCATGTACTCTGCACTGTGTGAATCAAACACAAGCTTCAGAGATGCTCCTTGGAGGAGGCCCTGAGGAAAGATAGTATGAGACAGGTCTAATTGCAGGGCTAACTGAGGGCATCTTTACAGGTGTTGTGGAATATTTGCTAAATACATTGGCTAAGTTCAGGCTGGCAGTATGGCCCAATATAGGCACATTTCTCAAACGGATTAAGTGGGCCGGTTCACACAGCCACAGCTGTCTGGCGTTCCCATGCTGTACTCACCCTGTCCTGAAGCGTTTTGATCCCGCTTTTTAAAAGTACCAGGTGAAAGCCGGGGCAAGCCATTTGGGTGCATGTTGATCCCGCTTCCTAGAAGTGTGGACACCAGGGGTCATTTTGAGCAGGAGCTCGGGGGAGCACAGCTCCGGGAGTTGGTGCCAGCCCCCCCCCATGGGGGAATGCCTGCTTGTGTCATGGCTGCAGCAAATTGACCCCATCTGGTCCCCTGGAAAGGCCCTTGTTCCTCTGACCAGCCTTCTGAAGGCTTCAGCCACCACTGAAGCTATCCTCCCAGAATAGTGGTATTTCTGAGGCTTGGATTAGTAGCGGACCCCTCTCTGCCAGCTCTCTCTCGCTCTCTTCTTTCTTGCCTTCTGATATACTTCCAGTGATGTCATGTGGTGTAGCATATGCAAATAAATTATGCTAATGAATTATGCTAATGAGCTCCTGCACCTCTTTTTCTATGAAATGACCCCTGGTGGACACAAATAAGCCACAATCAAGTGGCACCGGTAATGTGAACCTGCTGATCTGGCAGGGATGCATATAACTGCCCATGCGTACTGTGCGCTTGAGAGCACAACCGTCTGCAGAGACGCTTCCAGCTCATGGAGTTAAAGCTCCCAGCACACAGCCTCCTGGGAGACAGTCCGGCAAATGGCAGGCATGTGAGGAGTGTCCTGGAAAAGGGGGGGGCGGGTGCCACAAGATCCGATTGCTGCTGCGCCTATGCGCCCATGCACTTACACGTAGGTCGGCGAAGCGGGCCAAACCCGTGTACAACCATGCCAGTGGCAGGGGCTGCCCCATAGTGTGACTGCTCCATTCCGCCTCCTTCCTGGTATGGTGCCGCATTAGTCAGTGGAGTGTGATCAGGAGTCCCCGCTACAACTTGGCCCGGATCTTTTTGCCCCACCTCTCTTCCACTTTATACTGCTAGTCTGTCCTCAGCTATATTTACTTTCAAAGCTTTGATGCAAGTCCGTTCTTATTTTTATGTTTATTCTTAGCATCTTTCTATTGTGAAAGTGCAGTCTGTCATTGGCTCTTCTCAGAATAACTATGTCAAGGCCCGCAGTATACATACCAGCCTGCATGGTTGCTAAAGCCACACAGAAAATTATAGACACATACTTCATAGGTATTACCCTTGATGCTGAAGAAGCTGTATTTGTCAATATCACTTATCTGTAGGTACTCATTTTTGCTAAATATAGAAGGCACTCCACCCTTCTGAGGATATTAATCTAGGCAACAAAGTATATTGAATGTTTTAAGATGTTCTGAGTTTATATGAAAGGGCAAGAGCTGCAAAGTTACTGGGAGAGAACTGGGGGAAGAATAAGCTTACAATTGTTGGGAAGAAAATCCAATTTACTCCCGTGTAATTTACTCTCAAGTAAGCAGTGCACCATGATAGCCCAAGCAGGTCTGCTTAGAATCCTAATCAGTTAGATACTGGGGTGGGGGGGCTGAGGCTGAGATTTATCCATTTGCCTTTGGTCATGCCACTATCGATGGCTTAAGAGGACTGCAATCCAGAGCCACCCTGGTAAAGTGGTGAGAGTGCTGTAGTAGGATCTGGCAAACCCCACATTCAAATCCCACTCTGCCGTGGAAGTTTGCTGGTTGATGTAGGGCCAGTTTCTGAGGTTAAGCTACCTCACAGGCTTGTTGCTGAGGTTAAAATAGAGTGGAGAATGCTGGTAATAAGCTGCTTGGGATCCCCAACTGGTGAAATATTTAACAAATAACTATATCAAGTCCCTGAGACTCTGCTGGGGTCAGGTCAGAGTCCAGGGCTGTAGGACTTTCCAGGGTCTCTTTTAGCTTGGGCACCAACCTCTAGGAGAGCCTCAGAATAGGGCAAGGAGGGGGACTGTTCATTTCACCCACTTTCCCCTCTCTCTTTCCTGCCAGGTGCCTCTCCCTCATTGTGTGAGGACAGGCCTGGCCCCTCCTCCCTGGCTTCCACAGCATGCTCCTTTTAGATGACCCCTGGGCTCTGCCATATTGCTGTCTTGTATTCAAATTCAAGCAGTTTTGCCCCATTGTAAGCCAGCAAGGCATCTTATATGCTCTTATGAACTGTTAAAATCACAAGTTTGAACTTTGGGTTGTTATTCTGCTGAGGGCAAATGCACTCTCGATTGCAGTGAGAGGCTCCAGCCCACAGTGGGAGACTTCCTTCAGAGTTCACACCTACATGGAGACCAGAACTCCATTTCAAAGCGTTCTTCGGTCTCTTTCACATGTTCACACCAACAGGGAGACCAGGACTCCATTTCAAAGAGTCCCTATCTCCTTAGAGCTGGCCTCTTCACACCTTCCCCCAAAGTTCCTGTAAGAGATTAGGTTGCTTAGCAACTAATCGTCGACCATCGAGTGACCTGGCCGAAGCCATCATGAGACCAAGGATTGGCACCAAGAAACCCACCAGATGGCCCAGGTGTTAGTTCCTGCTTAGCACCTAGATTTGCAATATTGCCCACTCCTTCCTGCCTCCTCCTCCTCATGACACTGACTAATAGTAAGGCTATTGGGGACGGACCAACTAGTAGGTGTAACAAGGGGATGTGGTCAGCGCAGCCCGCCCCAATGCTACCTGATAAAAGATCTTGTACAACAGAAACCCATTGCTAGCCACCTTCTACCCCTATCTTCTTACGAACCTCTCAAGTCCAGCTTTCTATACCCAACACCTTGTCTCCATCTTGAATCCATGGTTTGCGCAGCCAGGACAAGGCATGTATCTGCAGGTTCAGATCACGTCCCCCATTTTTCCTTTTCATCTCCCCTCAATCTTCTTGTGGAAGTGAACCACCCATCTCCGGGATAGGTAACGTATTACCCCTCAACGAAACTCCTGCTAATGCAACAGTGCTATTTTCTATCTGATTTTCTTGTGTGTATGTGTGTGTGATTATGTTTTTGTATGCTTGAACAACATTTTATGAGTAAACATCATTCAAAGAAATCACTCAGCCTCATCACCTATTTTCTGGGAACTCCCGGAGGGAGCAGGACCTTGGTATAGCTGGCAAGAACCCGGTATTCTGCCAATTGCTAAGTTTAAATTAAAGCAATTCGGTTAACACCATGACAAACTTTATTATAGCTACAGTATTACCACTTCAGTATCCGTACTAGAGTTTTAATTGAAAGGAAGGGGATTGATATAAACTGATATATTATATAGATTAATTTTATTGTCTTTCTCAGACAATAAATAGCCTGGATGGCCCAGGCTTGCTTGATCTCGTCAGATCTCAGAAGCCTAAGCAGGGTTGGCCCTGGTTAGTATTTGGATGGGAGACTATCAGGGTCATGATGCAGAGGCAGACAATGGCAAACCACCTCTGAACGTCTCTTGCCTTGAAAAACCTATGGGGTCGATGTTTTATTAATTTCATTTGCTGATAGCCTTTTGGATCTTTTTGCAAGGTTCTCCCAAATCCAACCATCAGCCAATTGGATCTAACTGTTCAAAGATGAGAAAATGGAACAGCTCCTGGGTTAGATGGCTTCCTAGTGTCTAGCACTGTTCATTTCTTTCATGCCAAAAGAAAAGGCAATTAGTTAAGTGGCCTCACAAAAGGGGTATAAAGATGCTGTTGTGAGACAGTTTTCAGTTATTCTCCTCCTGGCTGTGTAATCTCTATTATGGTCACGTCAACCCTTCTTGAGAACAGGGAGCAGAAAATGGAAAGAACAACTTATAATTTCTTATGTAAGAAAAACACTTTCTGGAAGACCTTTATTCTAAACAATATTTTAAGGGTCACATTATCTAGTCATTCTAATTAACAGTTGCTATGGACACCAGTGCAATTAGCAGGGTGACATGCTCTCTGCTTCACAAAGCAGTGAGAAGTTCTTTGGGGCAATGTAACAGGGGTTAATTTCCTAGGGATAAGAAAGCGGCCTGGAGATTTAAATTGCCTTTGTAACATTCGCTTTATTTTCAGATATACAAACAGAGGCAGCTGGAAGCAAACAGACAGACTACAGATCTCCAGAGAGAGAAAGACATGGCACTCCTAGGGTTCTTAATGTTTCCTCACACCACAACTCTCACAGCTCCCTCACAACTCTTAACCTGCCCCCCCCCCCCCCCATTATTTGCCCATTCAGGAACCATTCTTAATCATTATTTTGTCAAATTCCCGCTGATTCATTTACATCAATCACACCAGCCAAAGTCATAGTCCTAAAACACAAATGTAATGCTTGAGTAGTAGGCTGAATGAATAGCAACATAGTCAGCTGAGCTGAAATACTCTGCCAAAATGTGAATTTATTAAGCCAGTTGCCAGATCAGAGGGCCAATTCAGGTATTACATTTTTTTGTTGTTGGAAAGATAAATCAGAGTTCTGTGGTACCTTAAAGACCAACAAAATTTTATTTCAGCATAATTTTTCATGGACTAGACCCTTTTTATTCAGATATGATGAGTGGATCCTCAATAGGCTGTCATTCTATTTAGGATGTGTGAAAAAAAAACCCAAACAGCTGGGTCAAGGGCATATGAAATGGAGAAAATATTTTGTGAAATGATTATGCAGAAATCAAACTTAATCAGGGAAAATGCAGAGACCTCTCACTAGTCACAGATGCATCTGACCCCGATTGTGATGGGCCCAACTCAGGAAAACAGACATATGTTGGATTTATTTATTTATCTTTGTATTGAGACTTTGATGGATGGTCCAGTTAGAGGGCTTGAGATTCAGCCAGTGTCACGATCAGACCATTATGTCAGCACACTTGTGAATGTGGCACCAACTCCCTGCTGGGATAGGGGAACCAATTAAAATCTTCCATTTGTAGAGACCCATGGATCTGATTGGCTTTCCAGAATGCTCTGCCAGATTTTATTGTCCCAGACTACAGCTCTGTTGAGGCCAGGGTTACTTCAAAATACAAAGCTTCTGGAGACTTCTGCTCCCTTCTTCAAAATGGACAACTGCTCAGTGGCTTCCTTTGGAGATACATGACTTAAAGAGGGTTGGGAGACATCTTCTGGAGTGTTATTATTGCTGTTGTTGTTGCAAAACTTGAGCCAAATCTGACACATCACACTATTTGGTAGCCTGGGAGGTGGTGAAGAAATCTTACCTTTATGTTGTCAAAGGCTTTCACAGACAGAGTTCATTAGTTGTTGATTTTCCGGGCTGTATGGCCGTGGTCTTACCTTTCAGTTACTGTTACAGCTCTTACCTTTCAGTTACTGTTGCAGCTCAACTGTTTACGATATTTCAGTATTTGTTGGAGTCTCTAAACTAAACTGGAGTCTCTACATGCTCAGGAACTGGTAATGAGATGTGAGTTTTGGGAAATGAAATGGTTCAGAATGATGCTTTGGTAAAGGTATAAAGATACTGGATTATACTACTGTGTATAGAACATACTGTCTGTTGCTGTAAGTATACTCCTACTATGTAATTTTACCTATGCTTTTTCCCAGCTTCATTTTATCCCTGTTCCAAATTACTGCTTGTTTTTAGATTTCTGCAATCCAAACTTTATTGCCTTATTTACTGGATGTCCCATCCTGTTAATTATATTGAGTTACACTGTGTAATGGTGTCAAACATATGGCCCAGGGGCTGGAACCTGACCATCTAGGGATCTTATCAGACCCACAAGCAACTGGTGCAAGGGAACAGGAGGCTGCTGGGGGGGGGGAGGTGAGTGGGTGGAGCTGCTCCAATTGTGGCTTTAGTGAGGTGGAACACCTTCATCTGCAGCAATCAAGCCGAACCCCTTTGCTTTAGCAGCAGCCTCACTGGTAAGTTCTGAACTGCTGCAGTTGCACAGGCATCTCTGGCTTATTGGGCTTTGTTTGGACTGGGTCCTGCCATGTATGCAGTCTTGCACCTGTGCTGCCACCCCCCCCCCTTCTGCAGGCGGGGGTTAGTTCAACCCACCTTCTGTGGTGTCTTGGGGTGGGTAGGGAGCTTGCAATGCCCAGCTACTTTGCATTTTTCCTCTGGGCCCTGGGCTCACAGCACTGGCGGCAGGAGTGGACCGGGGAAAGGGTTTGCCCCCCCCCCCTTCTGGGCAGCTTGGGGGTGTCTGCCTAGTTCTGCACCACTGGCTCTCCAGTCCACCCAAGCAGGTTTTCCTCTCATCCCCCTCTCTAGCCAATGGGGCCTCATGGTGAGGACACGCCAACTAGGAGCTCACCGGCTGCTGTCCTTTACAAAGTTTATATCCCTGGGTACCTGGCATTACATTTTATGGAAAAAGGCGAAAAAAAAAGGGAGGGGGGAACTCAACCCAACAAATAGCTGCGAACCGAGAGGGTCACGCTAACAACAGAATAATTATAACGAAAAATATAGACATTTATTAGGGTGCACACATAAATAAAACAAAATTAAATTAAAAGAGACAGTCCAAGTATCAGACATATAAAACTAGGTTCATAAAGAACTAATAGCAGTATATATCAAGCTGATGGATAAAACCTTTGACCTAAGGACCATATGTGTTTCGGCCCCTATGGGCCTTCCTCAGTGGTCAATATTCCTTATAAAGTGACACACATCCAAAAATGCATACAGAATTTTGTATAGACATATATGACTATTTCACTTGATGGAAGTGACACACATCACTGATAAATGGGACATTTGTTACCAGACTAATGTGGAGAATTCATGCTACTACCACAGGTGTACTTGACTTGTGGTAAGCAAATATTTAGCATTCAAGACTGCAACACCTAGTCTTATATATACTCATATATGTCTAGAATGGTGGGCTACCCCTCTTGCTTCCCTCTTTACTATGATTAATCAAATGGGACATCCCCGATGCTTGGCGGAATGGAATTGTAGTCCCAATCTACAAGAACAGTGACCAAACAAACCCTTCTAATTATAGGCCAATTAGCCTTCTTTCCACCACAGGCAAATTGTACGCCAAGCATCTGTTAACTAAACTAACTTTATGGATGTCTCAGCAAAGTATTTTAGGCCCCGAACAACTTGGGTTCTGCAAGGGCAAATCTACAATAGATCATTGTATTACCTTAGCGCACCTAGTTGATAAGTATATGACATCTAGAAATTCCAAACTCTATACAGCTTTCTTGGACCTTAAATGAGCTTTTGACTCTATTGAAAGAGAGTTACTATGGACTAAACTGTATCAATCCAACATTGATAAGAGACTCCTAAAATTAATTATAATGTTACATACTTCCACCACCTGCCAAATCAAATGTTCAACTGAAGGGGAATTAACTCCAAAAATTCCCTTTAATAAAGGAGTTAAACAGGGATGCATACTTGCCCCTTTCTTATTTAACTTATTTCTCAATTATTTGGCTCCCATCTTAGCAGAAGATTTCCACTCTCCTAAACTGGGCTCCTTTCGAATACCCATCCTGCTATATGCTGATGATACTGTACTACTCTAGTGCACAAGGGTGGGGCTCAGGCGTCTGCTGAACAGATGTCTTAGATATTTCCTTGAGAATAAGTTACTCCTCAATTACGAGAAATCCAAAATATTAGTCTTTGCTAAGTCCTGCAAAATCCAAAAGTGGACATTTGATGGGAAAGAAATAGAGCAGGTCAAGCATTTCAAATACTTAGGTCTCTATTTCAGTTATAATATGTCCTGGTCATACCATCGCAAATTTATGATTAACCTAGCTAGCATTAATGCATCAGCCATCTCACATTTCTTCTTTAATAGGGGCAATCAGTTTGTGCCAGCTGCCTAAAAAGTTTTCAATGCTAAAGTGATTCCACAGATACCATACGGTATTCCAACATGGATAAGCACCTTTGAGACCGGAATCAAAAGAGTGCAATCCAAATTTGTAAGAAAAATCATGGGTCTGCCATGCTGCATCCCATACATAGCTCTTTGTTTAGAGGCAGGCCTTAACATGATAGAAACAAGGGCGTGGTTAATATCAATCAAATACTGGCTATGATTGTACTATACTGCTGACTGTGGGAGCTATATACATCAAATGCTGTCTGAATCTACCACGTCCAAATGGATTGCCTGCATAGAGAAGAAAATAATTACAATGGGAATATCCATGGATTCTCTGTATATGCTGCCTCTTACAAATGCATATCAGGTAATTAGACGCAGAATTCTGGACAATGAAATGCAGAAACTAGTTAGTGATGCAAATAAATCTTGCTTCCCCTTGAACTTTGGAATTCTCCCACTTACTTGCCATCAGCCCTCCATACCTCTCACCTGTGCCGAGCATTTGCACTTGCTAGATGTAATGCCATCTGCTGTTACTCATGGTAAATACAAAGGGATTCCATACTCAGCAAGACTCTGTGTGTGTAGTTTAAGTCAGGTCGATTCAGTTTCCCATATTCTCCTATAATGTCCCCGTTATGACGATATACGTTTTACTCTCTTAGACCCAATTTTATCTAATATGTTAGGTTACTCAGATGCTTTGAAGGTGCGCCATCTCCTGAATGACCCATCACCTGAATCAACCGAAAAGGTTGCTTTATTTCTAAGTTTGGTAATTAAGGATCGATTGTGCAATGCATATGATTGACTTGTTTTTCCTTGTTACCTCTCCTTCCGTTTATGTCTCTTTCTGTAACCTGATTTATGCCAAGAAAGGTATATGTATGTATATGTATGAGAAGTGGGAGGCAGTGACAGCCTGGTAGTGTTGGTGGCCAGTAAAGTAACCTCTGCAGCTCCCATTCTGAGGCTTCAGCTGAACTTCTCCCCCCCCCCCCGGACAGCAGAGGGTGGGAGCCTTTGGGAGGACAATGCCCAGCGCAACAGTACTATACCTCCGGCAATAGATGTGTTTGGTGCACTATCTGGTCCATTTATGAGTCATTTTGAGTTGTTTTCCCTAATAGATGCTGTCAGAGTCTTGGGTATTGCGAAGGCCAGCACATATTCTCTTGATCCCTGTCCTCTTGATTCTTATCTTGGGTACTGAAATCTTTCAAGGAGAAGATTAATGAACCTTTGATGTCTATTATAAATCAGTCTTTGCCACAAGGAACATTTCCACAGTCACTGAAGAAGGTGATTATTTTCCCATTACTGGGGGAAAAAAAACTTCTTCAGAGAAAAATAATATAATCAGCTTCCACCCAGTTTCTAATCTGCTTCAGGGGATGGCAAGGTAAGTAAGTATGTGGTGACAGTGACGCTCCAGGTTTCCCTGGATAACACCGTTGCCCTTGACCCTTTTCAGTCAAACTTCTGGCCAGGCTATGGGATGGAAATGGTATTTGTGGCTCTAGCAGATGTCCATTTGACTATTCATAAGGGTTCTACATGTTTGTTGATGTTACTGGATTTATCAGCAGCTTTTAATACAGTGGACACTGCCATGATGTTGAGGTATGGTAAAGCTGGTATATTAAAGGGTGTCACTGTATAGGTTTAAATTGTTTTTCACTGATCAAAAGTAAAGAGTTGCTGTTTAAGATCAAATGTTAGCAATATGGGGTTTCTCTGTGGGGTTCCACACTTTTGTCACCTCATATTTTCAATCTGCATGTAAAACCCTTGGGAGAGATCATCCATAATTTTAGTATTGGATGCCACCAGAATGTTGATGATACCCAACTATATAATTCTTTGTTTAAGTCATTTGATGCTGCTTTGATCATCCTGAGCTGATGCTTGGTCAACTGGCCAAAAGATGAACAAGCTGAAATAGAAGCCTAGCAAGACATAGGAATGCTGAGGTAAGAACATAAGAAGAGCCCTGCTGGTGCCAGTTTGGTGTAGTGGTTAAGTGCGCTGACTCTAATTTGGGAGAACTGGGTTTGATTCCCCACTCCTCCACTTGTACCTGCTGGATGACCTTAGGCAAGCCATAGTTCTGGCACAGCTGTTCTCGAAAAAGAGCGGTTTCTGTCAGAGCTCTCTCAACCCCACCAACCTCACAGGGTGTCTGTTGTGGGGAAGGAAAGGGAAAGGAGTTTGTAAGCCGCTCTGAGACTCCTTCAGGTAGTGAAGGGTGGGGTATAAATCCAATCTCTTCTTCTCTCTCTTCTTCTCTCCTCATTCAGACCAGTGGTCCCTCTAGTCCAGCATTCTGTCTCACACATTGGACAAATAATTACTCTGTTTCGGGACTTCCGTTTTCGGAATGAGTGTGCGATTGCAGATTAGGGAGGATAGAAACTGTGGATCATATAATCCTTTTCTGCCCCAAGTGGAATAAAGAAAGAGAGAGATATATCACTCCTGCCATGAGAAAAGAAAATCTTCCTTTCCTTCCTTGGGTAGTTTCAGTGTTATTGTCTGATAACTCCTCTGACAATCAAACCATGGCTCTAGTGGCCTCCTTCTTAGCCACGGTGATTAGGAAAATAAATCACCCTGAGCTAAATTAGGTCATTACTGATCATTGTTGACCATGTATGTACTTATTCGGAAATTTGAAGATTGTTATGCTGCTGTTATTATCTGTTTGAACTTAGGGCTGATCACCTGCTTTTAGTTTGAACTATAGTTCTTAGCTTGTACTGTTGCTATGGCTTTTTTTGCTAATGCAATAAAGATTTATGTTATAATTACTCTGGAAGGCCAACACCACAACACAGAGGCTGAGGCCCTCCCCTGAAGTCACCTCTTGGCGCTGGTATTCAGATGTTTACTGCCTCTGAATGTGGAGTTCCCTTTAGTCACCATAGGTAGTAGCCAAGGATAGGCCTTTCCTCCATGAATCAATCAAATCCTCTTTTAAAGCTCTCTATGCCTGTGGCCATCACTACTCCCGTTGGCAGCAAATTCCACATTTTTAACTGCTTATTGAGAAAAGAGCTATTTCCTTTTGTTTGTCCTGAATCTATTGCCTATCAACTTCCTTGGATGCTCTTGAGTTCTATTATTTTTTTTTGGGGGGGGGGAGTTGTCTTTGTCCACTCTCTCTATCCCATGCATACTTTCATAAACCTCTATTATGTCCCCCCTTAGTCATGTCTTTTCTTAATTGAAGAGTCCCAGACTCTTCAGCCTTTCCTTGCAGAAATGGAGCTCCAACCCCTTAATGATTTGGTTGCCCTCTTCTGTATTTTTTCCAGCTCTGCAGTGTCTTTTTTGATATACATTGACCAGAACTGTCGACAGTATTTCAAATTTCCAAATGATGCCACGCTATAGATCTACACAATGTTACCCCTTTCAGCTTTATTAAATAATATTCTTGCCTTTGGTTTGATGGGGGAAATTAGTTTCAAAGGCAGGGCTAGCGAGAGGTTGAGGTAAAGCAAGAATATGCTATCAGTGTTTATTGAGATAGTCCCTTTTAGACCCTGGCTGAGTCAATAACCTGTCCAAATTGTGGATGAAATTTTTATTAAGAAAAATAATTATTTAGATATTTACATTCAAATCAAGGATTGCAGGCATACAAAGAGAAGAAAAAGGAGTTAGCTGACAGAGGGGATGGGGAGATCGGGGTACTACTATATCTATCCTGTAGAGGTGATGAGATCCAGAAGTTATAGGGAGGAGGTGCATGGACCTGACCAGTGAGACCATGGGGAACCTGAGTTATAATCAGGGGTGATGGCTTTGTGCATGCCCAGTCCAATCACACCATGCCTATGTGGGACTGGATATATTTGTACCCCCAAAGTATCCTGAAGGTATGCTGAAGTGTGGTAGCTAGTTTCACAGTGGGTTGATGGGATTCCCATTATGGAACAATGGCATGATCTGGTGTTTCCCAGGAGTCAGACAATGGAGTTGAGGTTTCTTAATGTGTGGCAAGATGAAGCTGAATGGATGACCATTAACTAAACATGAAGAATTAATGTTTACCTTGATGGGTCTAGCATAGGTGTAAGAATGCAGAAATTTTAGACAAAGATAGAGACAGGAATGAGAGGATTATCCAGAAGGTATTTCCTGACATACAGGTGTGAAAGGATTTGGGGGCACAAAACATGCAACATATTCCCTTCATGACAATGACACAGACCTGAGGCTATTTGTCCCTGCCTGCCTGTACATTTGGCAGACAAAAGACTGGCCATTTGGTCAGTAGAATATGCCTGAGGCAAGAGCAGAGATTTGAGATTTCTAGTCCTTATGGACTGACAGGTGGTGGTGCTTGCTTAGGTGATGTTCTGACAGTACAGCTAGTCCTGTATTCTTACTTTAAGCCAAAATGAGATTCTCTTAGTCTCCCAGCAAAAGCCAATGTTTAAGCCAAGCCTGATTCCAAGAGGGCACTGCTTGTGGAGGTTCAGCGGTCATTTTGGGGTGTCCCTCTCTCAGGAAAGACCATCCCTAGTGCAGGGCATGAGCTGTCTGTTACAACAGGAACATTATAATATTGGCAGTCTTATTTTCAATCCTTTCCTAATAATCCCCAGCACAGAGTTTGCCTCCCCCCCCCCACCCCGCTGCAGTGATTGGGTTGAGACTTTCACTGAGCTATCTGCTATGACCCTGAAATCTTTTCTCCTCTCAGTCTCAGCAAGTTCAGGCCCTATTAGCATATACCTGAACTCAAATCCTCTGATACATTTCAATGAGATTAAGGAAGAAAATGAAAAACATAAACCTCTTGACAGAAAAGACACTAGCAGAAAATAGTTAAATCAAAAATAATATTTCTGAACTAAGGTTCAAGTTTAACAGGGAGGTTTAATACCCACTGGGACAACTATTCCACATCCACTGGTTAATTCTCACACAAACTGATGAATTAGTTGTGCATCAGGCATCACTGTTGTGTAGTATACTGTTAGACTGCCGAACTAGGATCTAAGAGTTCTGTGATTCAGGCTGGCGGTCAGTGCATACTGCCTGTCAGAAGGTGAAGTAGAATTTGTAAAGACTGTGTGGCAAGAATTCAGCCCAGAAGAAATTCTCTCCCTGTGTCTTATATTTACTTTCTGCACAGTCTGATGATATTGTTCAAATCTGTGCTGAAGAGACTTGAAAGTGACAGTGTCAGCTGCAGAGGACTCCATGATGTACTGCACAACATCTCTCCATTTGACAGGAGGAAATTCAGAAGAGAAGCAGACTGGACATTAACATGGTGCATTGAATACCTTGAGATATTGCATAATTTTTGACACATCAGTTTTCATGGCCATGGCACTCCTCTTGCTTGATGATTCAGTGACAGGGTCTCTGTTAAAGAGGCTTATTTAAACACTATGTGTGTATAAAGTTATTTCAAGTCACAAATGACATGGCAACCCAATAGGGTTTTCAAGCCAAGTGATTAAGCAAAAGTGGCTAGGGAGGGGCATGAACTGGCTCACAAACTGAACTTCATGATGAATTTTGGCCAGTTTGTGGTTCATAAACTGAATTTTGTGCACTGAAGAGCCACCACAAATTTCTGTGAATTTTAAGACAATTCGTGGTGGCTCGTGAAGAGAAGGAAGCAAGGGTTTAAATGGCTGGGAGCCATTTAACCTCCCGCTTTCTGCTCCCCGCCACTTTTTGCAGGGAACAGAAAGCAGGGGGGTAAATGGTTCAGAGCTGTTTAAGCCCCTGCTTTCTGCTTCCTGCAAAAAGTGGTGGGGAGCAGAAAGCAGGGGTCATGAACCATTTGGGTTCACAAACCAACCTCCCAGTTTGTATTGGCTCATGGCTCAGTTTGTGGTTCGGCATAGGGGTGGTTTGCCATTGCCTTTCTCTGCAGAAATTTCCTTGGTGGTCACACATACAAGTATGGACCCTGCTTAGCTTCCAAAATCTGACACGATTGGGCTGTACTATACCGTTTCACATCCCTACAAAGATACTGCTAAGCTTTATAACAATTATTGTGTTTTGCTGAAATGTCAAGACAGGATAGATTAGTGATGGGTGAAGGTTTTCAGAGAAATGCCATTCAACAATTATTACCAAATGTTGAAGCTGGTCTCTTTTGTACTTTCGATCCCCATATCAGTTAATGTTACAACTCTGGAGCAAAGAAAGAAATCAGCTGAGTGACAACCTCGTGAAAGCAGAGTTCCATGTGCAACTAGCAGTCTCAGTGAGCTACTGGGGGGATGGGAAGTGTAGGAGAGAACTATGCCCATGCCATGCTTACATCCACAGGAGCCAAGTCTGTGTTTTTCTGATTCACGTATAAAATGTTTTCCATCTAAGAATTGGGGTAGGTAATTTTTATGATTGCCATCCCCAGAAAAAGAACATCTTCATTGGTCCATGTAATTTTAAGGTAAAGTGTGCAATCAAGCCATGGTGACCCCCATGAAGTTCCACCTCATAGGGTGGTAAAAGCAAGAGATGGTTTGCCATTGCCATCCTCTCCATAGCAGTCCCAGTTTTCCTTGGGGTCGCCTACTCAGGTACTGACTCTGCTTAGCTTCTACGCTCTGATAAGGCTAGTCTGGGCCATTAGGGTTGCCACCTACCCACGTTGTTTTGGCTTATATACAAATTCAGAAAGTTGGATATTTGCTTAGACAGCCCAGTTACAGCTTGGTGTTGTGTGAAGTGATTCTGCTCCACTGACAGCAGAAGTTTCCTTCTGCTACTGCAAGATGCTATCCAGGGTTGTTGGAAGGCTTTTTGAAAAACTGGGCTGTTGGTCGAATGGTAATAGAATGGCAGAGTGCAACCCATTGGTTTAACCAGTTCTAATTCAGCTCATTTCTGATTGCCTGTGAGGTAGGTTAGGCTGAGAAAGCATGGCTGGCCCAAGATCATCCAGCTAGCTTCCATGGCATGCGTGGGGATTCAGGCCTGGGTCTCCCAGATACTAGCCGCTAATTTGCATAGTGTTCTAATAGACAGGTGGGCTAAAAATATTTTCTATAAGTCCCAGGTTTGGAGCCAGCTATAAACTAAAACCTGTCACCTTCCCTGCCTCGTATTCTAATTTCTTGGCAGGGAGGTGTGAGGGAAGCACAGAGTAGAGCTCTGTTGTAGGCATTGCCACCCACTGAGTGTTAATCCAATTGTATTTTGCTTTTCAAGTCTGTCACCCCGCTTTCTGGAGAGAGGGGGAAGGGCAAGACTCACTGGAACTTTTTCAAAGCAAAGCCTGCTCTCCTTCACCCCACCTCTTGTGTGCCAGGCTGAGAAGCAAAACAATCCTCTCCATATTAGCACTCTTCAAAAGGGAGGCAGAGAACAGTTCTGAGTGCCAGGACAGCGACCTCTTTTTGCTCTAGGATACAAAGAACAAAAAAAGAACTCCTCAGTTCTGTTTGGGGCAACCAGATTTTTTTTTCCCTTTCCACCCCCTTCCTTCTGCAAAAGCCCTTTTCTGGTGGTCTAAGGGACAGAATGAACTGGTGTTCATGAGCAAGCGGGACTGTGATGGCAAACTTCACTCCTAACCTATGTGCATTGAGTGGAAGGCGTGCATAAAGCCTAAAGATGTTCAAGTATACCCATGCGGTGTTCTCTTCAAGTGACTGACAACCCTGAAGGTTGCATGGAGAAAGCCCAGGGTGTATACATGTGTATGTCCATGGACTGTATTACGTTGCCATGAATGGAAAAGAAATTCTTTAGCAGTAGAAGTATACCAGAGGTGGTAAGGAGGATTTTTTTTCCCTCAGGGAAGGAATTTCAGTTGTGTGTATGTACAAATGTTCAGCCAATGCTGCACAAAGCTGGAAACATATTTACTTGCAAATCTCCTGTAAAGGCGGAGCATAAGAACTGAGCTGCTTGAGTTTGTTCTTAAATGTTAGTTAAAGCTAGAAAGAAAGCTGTAACTTCACTCTGAAATTGCTGTCCATGAAATTATAGCTTCCCCTCTGGCTTAAGAACTTAATTCTTTTTAAAACTAGTTGCCACACACTTCTGAGTACAATTATTTTGTTCCATAGTGCTCTACCGTATAATTAAAAAGATGCACTACAGAATTAAAAGGTTTAGCTAGGCAAAATGCTAACTCTGTTTAAACTATTTTGTCTTTTCCATTAAATCATGCCACCTAAGATGTTGCATTGTTTGGCATGAAAATAAACAGGCACCAGGTGATCTTTAATTTGCTTTTTTCTCTGTTTGCAATTTTTCTTCCTTATTTTTGTTTGTTTGTAGGTGGGGGATGCTGGAAGGACTTAGGATGAGGTGACAAAAAATGCAAGATGAAAGGAGGGAAGCAAGCTGAAATCTAAGAGATCCAGGATCTGAAAGATCAGAGAACTGTGCTTGCTTTTTAATTTCGCATCTGCCATTATAATTTTACACTGGCTGAGCTATAGTGATATCATGGAATGTTCATAATCATTCTAACTGTCAGGACGAATGTATCAGCAACAGAAACAGTGGAGATTCTGTGAAGGAATGAGAAGGTCATTTTGGTTGGGAGGAAACCTCTACACGTCATTTAGAAGAATATCATCTGCAAAAAGTATTAGTACTTCTAGCAGTCTTTACCTGCTTGCCAGGTCTCTTGTGTTGCCCATCTATATAACTAATAGTGATGTGTAGCCCCCATCTGTGGATACTTAAATCTGCAGATAGCAACTGCACTGATGTTTAATGTATTTTCCTGCAAAACTCAGTGTACTCTCCAGGTTTACAGAAAAATCCAAAAAAGTTTTTAAAAATAGACCAGGGATTTAAATCCACCCCCCCCCCCAATTAAAAAAAGTGCAGACAATGCACTTACCAGTTAAACTGTTGGTGGCTGCCTCTGCAGTTTTCAAGTTTGGGTCTTGTCGCTATGGCAGAGGATGACAGGAGTGGCTATGGGCCTGGCTGCTGCAGCAGCAGACTCCAGGAGCGGCTTGGTGCCCAACTGCCACTGTGGCGGGGATAGGATCTGGGTTTGGCTGCAGTGGCAGCAAGCACTGGGAGAAGCTTCAGCCTGGCTGCAGCTGCTGAGCATTCTGGGAGCCACACCCTGCCTGACTGCAATGGTGGAGTGCTTGGGGAGCCATTCTGGGCTCGGCCGTGCTGTGGAGAACTCCAGGAGAGTTTCTGGGGCTCGTCGTGGCAGTGGAGGATGCTGGGAGCAACTCTGGGCTCGGAGTGGCTCCCAGGTACTGTTGTTGTTACCACAGGTGGGTGATGGGGGAGGAGAGTTAGGATTCTTCCCTCCTCAAGTCTTGTGGGCCTCCCACTTGTTCTAGCTAACTCAAGGACAAACATGGCCAAGATTGTGTTTAGATGCAAAATGAAGCTGTCTTAGTCCTTCATGACTTAAGAGAAAAAGACTCTTCCACCAAAACCCTCTACTCCCTACTCTAATGAATTTATAATCTACATTTGCCCACCTCTGTTATGGTCAGCATTTTTCTTTCCTGTTCCCTCAAAGGAAGAAGTACAGTCTAGCTATTGACTTTCCTCACTCTATCCCCTAGGTGTGACAATCTAGCTGAAGTATTTGTTGGTGAACCATTTGTTTTCTCCTGGCCTTTCTGCCTATGTCCTTTGAGCTTTGGAAGATGACTCATCCCCTATGTTTTACCTTTTGCTGGCTAGTAATTTCAAGTCAAGTCAAGTCAACTAGGGAGTCGCCCTCACTACTACCACCAACAAGCCCAGCCCGCAGTTTTAACATCTGGCATCTACCACTGTGTGACTCAGGAAGACCATCTAGTTGGTAAACTGTCTCTTTGCAGGCATTTTCAGCATGTCATCTTAAGTAACTGATGTATTATCACTAGCACTCTATGATTTTATGATTATACTGTATCTGAATTGTTTTAAATGATTCTATGTGATTTTAATGGTCATTTATGTACCAATTATGTAAGCTGCACAGAGCCTGCTTGTAAGGAGAGTGGGGTATAAATTAATTTAAAAAATAAAAATAATTGACTTGTTTATGGTTTTGATTGTTTTATGATGGATTTTAACTGTATTTATATATGCATTTTATGTAAGCCACCCTGAGCCTGCCTTGGTAGGGAGGGCGGGGTATAAATCAAGATAAATAAATGAATAAACCCAAACCAGTTACCCAGCAGAACCTTGGGTTACTGGTCGTCCAATAAAATGCTGGCTAGTTGGCAACCCATTCCTGTCTTTGATGGGCTATACAATGGGAATAATGTGGGGTAGAGCAGGATACAAATAAATAAACAAACAAATGAAAGTGCTTTGCATATTAAATGATCATTGGCTTGAAGGAATGGATCTGAATCTTATTATTATTATTCCTTCCTTACCATCCATATTTTATACATCCATGACAATAAATGAAAGAATCACTTGGCTTATAGGCACTAGTAAGTTGCTTGTGGTATAGGGGCATGCTTAGACAAGGTATAAGCACATGCTGAGAGCATGAGATCACATATTTAAAGCATGAATTCCTACACTTGCAAAAAAAAAGTTAACTTGTAAAAGATATAGGTGTCTCACCCAAAATATGACCTATTTTTCTATGTACATCATTATAATATGCTGTGGTCTTCTTATATCATGCATTCTGATGAGGAGCCAGGGGTCATTTCGCAGAAAAAGAGGTGCAGGAGCTCATTAGCATAACTCATTAGCATAACTTATTTGCATATGCTAAACCTCCTGACATCACTGGAAGTATGTAAGAAAGAAAGAAAGAAAGAAAGAAAGAAAGAAAGAAAGAAAGAAAGAAAGAAAGAAAGAAAGAAAGAAAGAAAGAAAGCTGGCAGAGGAACAAGGACCTTTCCAGGGGATGGGGTTGTTTTGCTGCAGCCATGACACAAGCAGGCATTCCCGTGCGCGGCGGGGGGGGGGGGGCTGGCACCAACTCCCGTAGCTGAGCTCCCCGATCTCCTGCTTGAAATGACCCCTGAGAGGAGCAATAAAGAAGATCATGTAAACCATTCTGATAGCTGTTTTGAACTATGATTGAAACTCACCTTTACATCTGCTCGCTAGCATTAAGAGAACCAGCTGTTTTTCCACCTTGCGTCTACTTATTGTTGAGGTCTACTGTGGGAGACCAACAATCCTGTACAAACATTCTGTGTATGTAGAGATGTACACACTGGGAGAGGGGGAATCACAACCCAACAGCTAATTCTGCCCACTTGTGTTCAAGATATCCATGCTTTCAAAATCATGTTCCTATCTATGCATATTCCAACTCTCACAGGCTCCAGATGTGCAATTCAAACCCTACAAAATTGATATGGGGATCACAAGTGCATTGGTGTGTACAGGCCACAGGACCTTGCAGTTAAGCATGGAGATCAGACACAGTGAGGCAACAGTACCAGGGCAGTGGGTAAGATCCCAGTCTCTTTCCTCATATGTGTATCTCTACATGCATGTATCATCTGTACAGTATTAACGCCCTTAAATGAAGTCAAGAAGATTTCAGTTAAGGACATTAATACTGTACCAATGTTACATGCATGTAGAAGAGTATTTGTGAAATATGACTGAAGGGAGTGGGTGACTGAAGGGAGCCTCCGCACACAGCAGCAGTAGATGTCTGAATACCAGTACTGGGAGGTGGCCTTGGCTTCTATGCCCTGTTTGGTCCTCCTGGGCAAAGAGTATGCTGGACTAGATGGACCACTGGTCTGATACAGTAGGCTTTATTTATGTTCTTGTGTTTGAAGACAAATGTTTTTCTCTGGTGATTCCAGTTTTAGCAGAAAATACCTGTCCATACCTTGGACAATCAATTGGTTTGGGGATTTCTGGTGCTACATAGGGCCAACTTATTCTTAGCATTGTTTTCTGTCATTTTGAAATGCTGTCTGAAAACTGAACCAAAATGTTTTGCATTTTTTACATCCTGTAAAATAAAAGAAATTTGGGAGACATTTCTACAGGAAATGATTATTTTAGATTGATCCCTGGTCTGTGTATATAGAAGGATTTGGGGAACTTGGTTGTATGTTCCTGCCTTCTAAACCTTAAGAGTCAGTGAAACTCAGGAACCTACACTTGAGTGTTTAAGCAGACTTTGAAAAGAAAGCCTCTCTCCTCAGAGTTTCAAAGACTTTGTTGAAAAACAAAATCACTTACTTGTTGGCAACATATTATCTGTATTTAGTGTGATTACAAAGTTACCTCAGAGCCAGTTTGGTGTAGTGGTTAAGTGCATGGACTCTAATCTGGGAGAACTGGGTTTGATTCCCCACTCCTCCACTTCCACCTGCTGGATGACCTTGGACAAGCCATAGATCTCTACCAGCTGTTCTCTCAAAGACAGCTTGGGAAAGAGCTCTCTCAGCCCCACCTACCACACAGGGTGTCTGTTGTGGGAAGGGGAAGGGAAAGGAGTTTGTAAGCCGCTCTGAGACTGCAAGTGAAGGGCAGGGTATAAATCCAATCTTTCTTTTTCTTCTTCTTCTTCTTCTTCTTCTGTTCACCTCATATATACTATCCCTGATTGCACCTGACTTTCCCTCTCCAAGTTAAATAAAATATTTTGTTTGTTTTGAACTTTCAAAAGCCTCTCATATGCCATTACAGAAGTAGAATAAGCAAGTGACTGTCTCTTCCCTCAAGTTCTTGGGCTTGGGAGGGTGGGGTGCAAATAAAATAAATAAATAACATGCTAGGGTTAGATAGCCATAGACCAACAAATAAGAAGAAAACAGATATAGGGGATGCTAAGCAAGAAAGAAGAAACAAAGGGAAAATCCTGTGCATGAGGAAGGAAAGAGGATGAGTTTGCCATACCAACTTGAGATGGACTGACTCAATCAAGGAATCCCTGGCTCTCAGTTTGCAAGGCTGTTAATGCTAGGATGTTTTGGATGTCATTAATTCATAGGGTCACCATAAATGGAAAGCAACACACACACATTTATTTCTTTTGGAAAAATGTAGTTCAGATTGTCATCAGGATCATTCTGCAAGTAAAGAGAAGTATTATTCTATGTGTAGCCTTCTACACTCATCCCCCTAAAAAGAAATCCTTCAAAATGTTTCCAATGACATAAACAATGAATTTATAGGCATGCCAGTAACATTAACTGAAAGGCAAGAAAAAATATTCTTATCCCAGAGGGAATTATTTCCAACTAAAATAGAAATTATTTTTACTGATGGATTAATTTTACCTTCCCATGATGCTGTTTTGGTTTTACATATTCATTAATAATGGTCAAAATATTATTGAGTGAAAATCTCTTAATCCTGACAAATCTCCAACCCTGTGTGCAGCAGATTAAATTCACTGGTCTTGTTATTTTAACAAAACTTGAGAATCAGATATACAACATTTATCTCTATCTCTATCACATTTTCTTTACAGATTGCAGTGTAACAAGCTAAACCCTTGTGATTTACATTGCCTTTTTCCCGTAAAAAAATGTAAGTTAAATTTAATCATTATTATGTAGAATTATATGAAAATTACTCTTTATCACAGTCTACTGAAGTAGATGGCTACGATAAATGGTATCTGCCTGTAAAAATGACTTGGAAAATTATAGTTTACAAATATACTGCATTTCCTTGCATTTCCAGGTATACTGGGGCACTCCTAAGTATATTGCATTTGTTATACCAAATGCTTGGTTCTCTGAATAAAACTATGCTTTATTAAACACATGCATTATGTTATACGAATTGTTCTTTTATCACAAATGGCACATGTAATATGGAAGTTTTGAAATCAAGAAACTTTTCGTAAAGAAGTGAAAAGGGGAAAAAATTCAGTATATGAAATTCAGCCAAGTAGTCTGAAAGATCAGCCAAGGGAATGAACGTGTTCTTTCTGTTTCTCCAGATTCTCCCTGCCTGCTTCAGTGACTACCGCTATAAAGGCAATTCACATTAGCATGTGATAAAAAGTGTCTGAGATCACAGAGACAAGTATCAGGAAGAAGGACAATGAGTGCTCTTTCTTTTTTTATTAATGGGTCACAGGACTTATTCTTTTCTCTCTTTTCTTTCATTCTATTTTGCATGGGTTAACAGTAAATATATACAAAACTAGCATGGGGGGGGGGGGGAGAGTTAAGAAACCTTGTTCCAAACAGAAGCAGACTGGCAATGGCATTCCACCCCAGAATGCTCTTGATGTAGCAGGACAGCAAAACCTATATGAAGGTGTATGTGGGGAGTGTACCAATCATGTGTCTGTATGAATAAGGTCATTGCTTAACAGAGTCTAAGGCTGTGGTCACATGGCCCTTTAAATCTGGGAGCCCTCCTGGATTTAAAGGGGCTGCATTTTTTTACCTCAGGTTCCCTGTGGTGGCAGGCGGAGGTGGGTGGAGGAGGAGGTGGCGGGAGGTGGCGGCGAGTGGAGGACTCAGTGAAGGAGATGGCAGAGGTGGCAGCGGAGGTGGAAGATGCGGCAGTGGCAGCGTTGTGAGGCGTTTGGCGGAGAAGGAGGCAGTGGCTTCTTTTGGCAGAGCTGGCAGCTGGTGGTGGCAGCCAGGGAAGGCACCCTTCCCTGAGCCCTGCTGGCCACCTGGTAAGTTTGGGGTTTCCCCCCCCCCTCTTTTATACCAAGTGCCCAAGTGTAAAAGGGGGAAAAATGGAGGACGGGACCATCTGGATAGCCCTCTCTCGCAATGATTGCGAGAGAGGGCTGCTCAGATGGCTCAAATGTGGGTTCCTCACACGACCACTGGGAAAACACTTGATTTTCCCATGGTTGGAAAACGCAGGAGGAACCTGCATTTGAGCTCGCTTTGGCACGGGACTAGCCGCGGCCATTGTGGGTGGTCCCTTTAAATGCAGGAGGAAACAGCAGTTCCTCCCGCATTAAAGGGCCGTGTGGCCGCGGCCCATATACCTGATATAAGGGGGAGTGGTTGCACATATGTGCACACATACACACAAGCACTCCCAAGGGTTTATTTAAACAAAGACACATGGTTCCTAGACAGGCCAGGAATACAGAGATCCAGAATATTGGAAATAGGGATAGTTTATTACAGAACAATTAATACATGCAAGTGTTCAGAATAATATCAAGCAAGCATATAACACCAACACCTAGAATATACCAGAATGACCAATACAAGTGACAAATGTTTCAAGGCCCACATATACTGTGCAATGTGTAAACTCAAAGAGAAGTTTGAGAGGGGGTGGCGTATCAGGGAAAGAGACGGCTATATTACTTAATGGTGTTTCATCTGGCGACAGTTCCTGAGGACAGTTTACCAGGATCAAGCAAAGACCTGAGCAAGAGTTTGAATAAAATCTTCAGGGAAGAAATGCAGATGGGAGTCCAAGGAGAAGCACTTGGAAGTGGCCATATGGAAAAGGCTGAGTCCAGTAAGGCTCAGAGTGCAGAGCAGAAACATCTCAAGATCCAGTTACAAAGTGCATTTTAGGAGAGCCACTGAAGTTCTTGGAACACAAATGAGAGCAGAATAGAACAAAGCAGGGGTCATTTCAAGCAGGAGCTCGGGGAAGCTCAGCTCCAGGAGTTGGTGCCAGCACCCCCCCCCCCGCGGGGGAATGCCTGCTTGTGTCATGGCTGCAGCAAAATGACCCTGTCCCCTGGAAAGGTCCTTGTTCCTCCGACCAGCCTTCTGAAGGCTTCAGCCACCACTGAAGCTATCCTCCCAGAATAGTGGTATTTCTGAGGCTTGGATTAGTAGCTGTCCCCTTTCTACCGTCTCTTTCTTTCTTTCTTTCTTTCTTTCTTTCTTTCTTTCTTTCTTTCTTTCTTTCTTTCTTTCTTTCGTTCTTTCTTTCTTTCTTTCTTTCGTTCTTCCTTCCTTCCTTCCTTCCTTCCTTCCTTCCTTCCTTCCTTCCTTCCTTCCTTCCTTCCTTCCTTCCTCTCTTTCTCTCTCTCTCTCTCTCTCTCGCCTTCTGACATACTTCCAGTGATGTCAGGTGGTTTAGCATATGCAAATAAGTTATGCTAATGAGTTATGCTAATGAGCTCTTGCACCTCTTTTTCTATGAAATGACCCCTGGAACAAAGCATTTGATTTTCCTAGATTTGGAGAGAGGTGATCAGGTGAGCTCAGCAGACAAACACCTGATTGGCTGAAACTCTAGCAGGGAAGTTGTGGGAAGAATTTTAAAAAAGTATTTCATTTATAGCCTACCTCTCTCATTGTGACTCAAGGTTTAGATTACAATTTTCTAAATTAAAAAAAAACAACCACACATCGTCAAACTACGAAAAATATCCAGCCAGCGCTGTTTGAAGACTTTTTCTGTGGTCATGTGGCCGGCATGACTAGATGCCGAGGCGCATGGAATGCTGTTATCATCCCACTGAAGTGGCACCTATTTATCTACTTGCAATTTCTTGCTTTCAAACTGCTAGGTTGGCAGGAGCTGGGCCCAGAGATGGGAGCTCATTCTATAATGCAGCACTTAGGTCTCAAACTGCCAAGCTACTGACCTTCCGGTTTGCAGCTCAGCATGTTAACCTCTGAGCCACCACGGCCCCATCAAATGGGGGACACAGAATGTCCTTCATGACCTCAGCTTTTCCAAGCAGCATCTTTTAAGGATTTGAAGCCTTTCTTATAGGCTAATTTGGATTACACATTCAGTTGCTGAGTTCTGTGCACTAATTCTTAGATTGCAGGAATCTCATTTTAAATGTTCTTAAATTCAGATTTCTATTCCCCCCCCCCTCCTTCACATATTATGCTTACTCTGTATGTTGGTCTTAAGACCGTAACAATAAACTAAACTAAACTAGGCTAACTTGGGCTACATTCAGACTGGCAGTTTGGCCCAATATAGCTGTGTTCCCACATCTGTCAGCCATTTCCCAGTTGTATTCACCCTGTCATAAAGCAAGTTGGAAATGGAGTAAATAGATACCGGATAACATGTGGTGTTTTTGGTTCCCTGCACATGGCCGGATGTTTGTATGTGCGGGAGAGCACACAGAATGGATTGGCAGTCTAAACCTGCAGATCTGTTTCTGCCACTGGGTTTTTTTGGAGTATCTGCCTATATGTGCATATACACATGCACCTGCCTGCATTTTTATAAAAATATGGGGATGCACAGTGTGCGGCTAAGGTGTTGCAGTAAAGTGGATGCATGCCCCTGGGACTGCTGTGTGGCTGACCCGCAGTAGGGTGTGCTGTCTGGTTGGTATGCCCTGCAGTACTTCAAAGTGCTACAATTAGAGGCAGTGCCTTATCGCTCCAAGCTGCCAATCTGTCTACAGCCTAGGATTAACCCAACAACATCGCAGGAGGGCGGGGTATAAATCGAATAAATAAATAAATAAATAAATAAATAAATAAATAACATAGTATAGTTTAGGGCTTCTGTTACCCCTCTTTGGGACTTGCATTTCTTTGCCATGATGCTTGTAGAGCATCCATTGTGAAGACATTATATCGGAGAATATCCTGGTAGGGGTTTTTTTTTGTGCTTTTCATTCTCATTACCTTTGTTTCTTTCCACTAATACCAAGCACATCCCTCAATTGTTCTTGGCTTAGATGCCAATGTGGCTTCCTCAGAGATACCTTGAGAATATCCCTCCTGTTAGCAAACATGATAGGCAGTAGACTATTGGCAGGACAGCAAAATGGGGAACACACACAGAGAAGGCAGGGTGGGTGGTGGTGGGTTTTTGTTGTTGTTGTCATAATCAGGGGATTGCCCAAAAATACAAGTTTGAAAATTAGGAAGAAACCCACCAGCCTGAACTTTCATTTAACTTACTGAGTTCCTAAGTAAAACATGCCTGATGGCCCTTCTTCAGTCATGTGACCAAACACATCACCCCCATTAACCACACTTGTCCAGCTGCACGGCAGAGAAAATGACTAATTCAGTCACAGTGCATTAGATAAACTGATGTATGCGAAATTGGTCTCGTCTAACAAGAAACACAGATCATGGGCCAGTATCCAACCCACATTCATTCAGAGAACATTGGCTCTTACTTGGCTGTTAGCCCACTGAGTTTAAAGCAGTGGTTTTTATTGAATGCTATATTTAAAGTGTTGGATGCTGCCTTCAATGAAGGATAAAGCAGGATAGGATATTTTTTTAAAAAAGAAACAAACACAAAACTTCAGGTCCCACTGAGTTAAGCATCTGCATTTGTGGTCTGAACTGCAGCCACAATTAATAGGACAGACAGGTCAAAGTAACTGGAAAATGTTAACTATCATTTCTCAGGGGTGTGGGGCAGGGGACACTGTTTATTTCAAATGTCTATACTTTATTTTTCATTTAAGAAACCTTCAAGGCAGCAAAGGGTACAGGAGAGGAGAGCCATGTGTAGCTTCCTGGCATCCTTGGAGGAAGGGAGAATAAAAATCTAATAGAGGTGCTCAGTGTGCATTGGAGTACCTTTTTCCTTTGGGTTTTAACTAGTGGGGTGCATTTGGATCTACCTGAGCAAAAAATTTACCTGCAAAATACCTTATCAGTAATTTTGGGTATATTTCCGCTTCTCAAACATATCTGACTTTTCTCAGGAAAATCAAAAAAAATCCCAAGAAAATCCTGGATACATTCGATAATTACTGATAAATCTGTAAACGGTGGAGAGCTGGGAACAGATTTCTCCCACTGCTCAGCTGTTTGTCAGGCTTCTACTGCAGTCCCTTTAAAATTTAAAATTTAAAGGGACTGCAGGAGACAGTCAGAGGATCAACTTTGCTGGGGGAGCAGACTGTTCCCACTGGGTCAGCATACAGCTGGCTTTTCCTGCAGCCCGGTTTAAACTGGGTTGCAGGGGAAGCCAGCCCCAGAAGCTGCTGTGCTGCAGGGAGAAATCTAGCCGCAGTACAGCAGATCCTGGGGCCAGCTCCCCATGTGCAGCAGGGAGAGACACAACAGATTCTGGGGCCAGCTTCTCCTGCAGCATCGTTTAAACCATGCTGCAGAAGAAGCCAATCCCAGCCAGGATTTCTGGGCAGTAGAAACCTCTCTGCAACAGTTTAAATTGCACTGCAGGAGAAACCAAGCCAGTACCAGGATCGGGCTAGTTTTTTTTTAAACTGGTATTTTTCTTCTTGGGTCTATTGGACCCCCCCAAATTCAGGATTTCCAAAAAAAAAATCCTGCATCTAAATACCATACCCATATTGGGGTCTGGGATTTTCCAAAAATACGGAATTTTGGGGAGGCTCAATAAACCCAAACTGAAAAATTTGGATTAAAAAAAAACTGCACAACCCTAGTTTTAACCTTTGCTGCAGGGCTCCATTCTCAACGTTTCTTTCCCGACTAGATCCTTCCTTTTTTAAAGAGTCTCTCCCTGAACCACAGGTCACATTTTTCCTCCTGCATAAGTAGTGCTAGAATTTGAAGATCATTATAGAGTCTTCTCTCCCCTTCCCTAAGGCAGGATCCTCTATGTATTATGGCCTTTGAAACAACACATAGTAACTTCTCCCATGTCCAAAGAATAAACCAGCTGGCTGTAATTATTACATTCCCCAAGCTGGAAGCAATGATCTAGGATACCCTGTTGTTTTCAAAAAATATACAGCTGTCTGCCTTTCTTTCCTTTCCGACGTTGGGGAGCATCTGAGGGCATCTTGCAGGATGGCATGTCACAGTTGTGGCTCATATTCTCAGACCTATGACATGTAGGAGACTTACAGGCTGGGGTGGGCAAAGGAAAGATTCACTTGCACCCATACCACAAAATGATAACACGAGAAATGCATGGGTTAAACCAGGGTGATTAATCCGAACTGCACAAATAAACTCTTTTTTTTTTGTGCAATTCCCCAAGAGGTTGCCTCATCGTGTTTGCCAGTGTTTGGTAAACCCACCATCAGTAGTAAAAACAAACCATTAAAACAGCATAAAACAACAGTAAGCAGCTTAAAACTACCCATCAAAGTATCCTTGAGGAGGAGATCCGGGGGGGGGGGCAGCTTTAAAAAACAGAAGACCTTAGTTAAAAATGTGGCTAACAAGAAATGTTTTGGCCTGGCATCTAAAAGGCTGGCACTAGGGAAGCCTTAAGGAGTAGGGTATTCCAACAGCAAGGAGCTACCACTGAAAAAGTCTCTAGTTACCACCTGCCTCACCTCTGCAGGTAGGGGTACAGAGAGCTAGGCCTGAGAAGAGAATTTACATCAGTCATGCACAGTCGGATTTTTGTGTGTGCTCAATATCAGAACACCAGCTGGCTTTCTTAACATGTCCTAGTGAAGAACGTGCAATGGAAGGGAACGTTCTATTGTTTCCTTGTTTCAAAGAAACTGTGTTAAAAAAACACATATTAATCGACAACGGGCTAGGCTCCTCAACTATTTGGTCCAACCCCTCTTCTGTCCTTCTGCTGTGTGAATATTACCACTGCTGACTTCCTGATAAGAAGATGGAAAAATATGAAACTAAAAAAACCCTACAACTTCTAGGCAAAAATAATACTATCCCAACACTCTTTCCCCCATGCCAAAGTCTGCATGCTTCAGAATAGCTTTAGAAAGAGCTCTGCCAGCACATTTTTCCCCCCAGAAAGGCTAATACAAAAACTCTGACTGAAAATAGAATGCAGTGGAGTGGCTTTTAAAATGCACCACACCTATTCCAGTACAGGAATGCACAAGAAGGTATGTTTGCCACATAGCTTTTAATGTTAATATTGGCCACCAGCAAAAGCACATCTAAAACTGCATCATTATTTAAAAATTAAACAACAATTGCACAACAGTTCTGAGAACTGATGCTACTAGTAGGAAGAGAATGACAATTTTAAAAAGACACAGACATATATTTTATCAATATGTGTGACAAGTGGAGACCTGCAAGAAACTTGCGGGATGGTTATCCCCAGGGGTCCGTTAGAGCCAGTGCGCAGCGGAGTGCTGCTCTGGGAGTGAAGAGGCAGGGAGGGTAGGCACATGACGAAGCCTCGCCCCCAGCAGCCCTCAGTCAGGCCACCGCTGTGTTCTTCAGGCTGGATGCTGGGCCTGGGAGACAACTTTGGAGGCTGCCTTCCCCTCCCTGCCATGTCTCCCAGGCCTGATCTCCCCCTGCTCGCCACTCCTGGGCTGCGGCAGGCCGCCGGCCCGGGGAGAAGCCCCCACCCCTCCCCCCACTCACCATTCCTGGGCTGCGGCAGGCCGCCAACCTGGGGAGAAGCCCCCACCCCTCCCCCGCTTACCATTCCCGGGCCACGGCAGGCCGCCAACCTGGGGAGAAGCTCCCACCCCTCCCCCTGCTCTCCATTCCTGGGCCGCGGGGGGGGGGGAGAGGGAGGGAAAAGCTGGGCCCGAGTGGCATTAAGCCACTCGGGCCCAAGCAAGAGTGAGCTGGGGGGGGGAAGGAAACGCCAGGCCCGAGTGGCTGACAACCACTCGGCCCAAGTGAGGGAGGGAGAAGTGCCTAGTTTTTCTTTTCTTTCTTTCTTCTCTCTCTCTCCCCCGCACCTACCTACCTACCTACCTTCCTGTTCCTTCCTTCCTTCCTTCCTTCCTTCCTTCCTTCCTTCCTTCCTTCCTTCCTTCCTTCCTTCCCCATCCCTCCGTCCCTCTTTCTTTCTTTTTTTCTTTCTTGCTTTCTTGCTTTCTTTGCCATCAGATAGGCTTGCCAGCTCTGAGTTGGGAAATACCTTGGAGATTTTTGGGGTGGAGCCTGAGCAGTGGGTATTCCCTTCTGACACACTTCTGGTGACGTCAGGGTGTGTGGCATAGGCAAATAAGTTACGCTAATGAGCTCCTGCACCTCTTTTTTTACGAAAGGACCCCTGGTTATCCCATTCTTCACACCTTTGCTTCCTCCCTTTTCCCCCTACCTCTCTCACACTTTTTCTCCCTTCTTCCCCCCTTTCTTACTCTCTCTCTCTCCTCCATGTATGTTACTTCCTCTCTCTTTCTGACCTGTCATCATTCTCTTTGTTTTTCTGCCTCCCCACCTCATCACTCTTTCTTTTTCTTTCTGCCTCCCACCTCAAATCCCACCCTCCCCAGGCTCCAACTCTCAAATGTCTGGGAATTTCTTAACCTGGAGTTGGCAACCCTATTTTCTTCCCACGCAACAGCCAATCTACCTTTATCTGTCTTCAGCTTTCCATCTCCACCCCCCTCCCTCGCAGCCTCTACCTAGGAAAATTACAGTCTTTCTCCACAGTAGGGACTAAAACAGTTTACATTATTATTTCCTTCTTGTTGTCTGCACAACAACCCTGTGAGGTTGGCTAGGCTGAAAGTATGTGACTGGTCCAAAATCTTCCAGTCAGCTTCCACTGCAAGATGGGGATCTGAACCTGGGTCTTGCAGATCCCAATCTGAAGTTCTAACTGTTACATCACAATGGCTTTCATAGGGTGGCTGCTGATGAACAGTAGCAAAGCAGCTGGGCCTAATTAAGTCATGCAAATCAGGTGGTATCAAGTCACACAGAGGGTGCTGCCTAGGGATGCCAGCCTCCAGGTGGGACCTAGGGATCCCCTGGAGTTTCTGCTTATCTCCAGACTACAGAGATAACTTTCCATGGAGAAAATGGATGCTTTGGAGGGTGGAGTTTATGGCATTGTACCTCACTGAGGTCCCTGTCCTCCCCAGGCTCCACCCCCAAATCTCCAGGAGTTTCCCAGCCTGGATCTGGATCTGCTGGTGGTGGCTGGGAGGGTACTTGGAACCCTAGACTACTGCCAGTAAAAACCCTGCTTTTTAACTGACAGAAACAGTTAGAACCTCCCCCCCCTCCCCCAAACATTCTAATCTCCTCACAGTTGATGTCTGGGGTTGATGCCATTTCAAAAGGTATTGGGGGAAATTCAACTGTCTCTGAAAGTTTTTTTTAACTTTTCAGATTTTTCTGCAGACCGAGGAAGGGGCCTGACTATGTAGGAAAAGCTGCTGGAGGAGAGTGAGCTCTCTTTTGGCAGATATAAGCATCCACACAGAAAAAAACCCTCTTGGAATTAGAATATGGATGAAATATGATGTTGTTGGTTAGTGCTAGCCAAAACACTTGTGGCCAGTTTTTATTTAGCCCCAACAAAACCACAAGTAGAAACTCTGAGGCAGGAAGTTAAAGGAAGTGAACACTGTGCAGTATGTATGTATGCCTCCATGATAAAAATGTACAGATGGAATCCACTGTTCTGAAGTATTTTAAAGAGTTTTTGGTTGTCTATCGATCAAAAATCACCTGATTAATGAGAGTACCATGTTTATTGAAAGAATGTGCACCGTAGTTAGATATATTGAAAGTGCAATTTAAGGGAGGTTTTGGGTTTATGACTGAAATGTCAATCATGACAGCACCAGAGGTGCTGTTCTGAAAATAAACATGAGGCTGACAGCCAAATATTCACTGCGTACTTTGGGAATCATTTCCATTCATTTTCTCTCCACAGCTTAGGCTGGAAAACTAGCTTTCCAATCCAAGCTTCATTTTTACCCAGCCTAAGCTCCTTCCAAAACTAACTGAACATGCCTGAAGTTTTATAAGTATGATATTGTGCCAAGGATTTTAATGGAAAGTTTGAGGCAAATCAGACAATGTGACCGAGACATTATTTTAGAAATAAGAATTTTCATATCACACATTATGTGCAGAATATTTTATTTGATAAATTTGAGTGAATAATATGCCCTTTCTGGTGGTTTGGTTATTTAGCTTTTACGATGATATGTGAAAATATTCAGGCCTTTGAATCAAAGTATTCTTATGGACTTATGAAGTTTAGAGGACCAGAATTCAAACATATTCAATTTTGTGATTGTCCAAAACCAGTGGTGGTAGATTTTCATTTCCTGGTTTGGTGAGCCAGTTTGGTGTAGTGGTTAAGTGTGTGGACTCTAATCTGGGAGAACCGGGTTTGATCCCCCACTTGCACCTGCTGGATGACCTTGGGCAAGCCATAGCTCTGTATCAGCTGTTCTCTCAAGGACAGTTGTCTCAGAGCTCTCTCAGCCCCACCTACCTCACAGGGTGTCTATTGTGGGGAGGGGAAGGGGAAGAAGTTTGTAAAATGCTGTGAGATTACAAGTGAAGGGCAGGGTATTAATCCAATCTCTTCTTCTTCTCTTCTTGCAGGTACTTTTTCATCTGCACAAACAATGAAATTGATTCTGCTCCAGAGCCATGGCTGGTTGTGCCAGGTAAATAATGTCAGGCCGATTCCGCACAGGTGCTTTGCTTCCCTTTCCTCTCGGGTTTAATTGGTCTGAATCAGTGTGCACATTTCTGCCTCTGGACCATCTACAAGGGTAGCCCCACATATAGCACATTGCAGTAATCTGATCTAGATATTACCAGGGCATGTACGATAGCCCGTTCGCGGGGAGCCCGTTCGCGGGGAGGGTGGGGTATAAATAGAATAAATAAATAAATAAATAAATAAATAAATAAATAAATAAATAGTGGCATGATTTTTATTTTTTTGCCGAGAATGTCTACAGCTGGCTTACCAGCTAAAACTATTATCAAAAGCTGCTGAAACGTCTGGAATAATCCACAGAGCTGCACTCTCCCTATCCATCTCCTGGCACAGGTCATTCACCACGGTGACCAAAGCCATCTCAGTCTGATAGCCATGCTTGAAGCCAGATTGGAATGGATCTGGACAATCTACTTCATTTGGAATCTTTGAAGTTGCCCAGCCGCTGCTCGTTCAATCATCTTACATTTGAAACTATCAATAGTTATTCAACTCTCCTGGGTCCCGTTTAGGCTTCTTTATGATATAAAACTCAGTCTGTAGTGTTTGGTCTCTTGATGACTAGTTTATATATACTAGGTCTGATGTCATCACTGAGTGATTCAGAATTTTTAAGGCGGTTACAAAATCCATTATGATTTTTTAAAATAAACTTTGTCAAGGCAAATACTGATCTTAGTCACCTGACGTATCATAGACATATCAAGTTACTTCGCAATTTTCTGACTCAATCAATGTTTCAGATATTATTGAAACACACTTTCACATGCTTCGGGTTGTTTTTTTTTTTTTTAAGTGCCAGTACTCACATATAAGGTTTATTTATTAATTAATTTATTAATTAATTTATCTATCAAACTTATAGGCCACTCTCCCCACACGCAGGTTCAGAGTGGCTTACATGGCTTGGCTAGATATGCCAAGGTACATATAAACATTAAAATCAGTTAAAACACAATAAAACACAACAGTCATAATAGCAAATAATGTGCTTAGTGATGTAACCATACCAGATGACGTAATGTATATACCTGGCATTCTCCAGCTCTTTAGATGTCACGGCTTGTTCATAACCGCAGCCAGTCACAGGTTGTGCTGATCTCTGCCTCCTCCCTGCAGATCCCCACTAGACTGTTTCTGAAGGTACACTCATACATACACAGACCTTTATTGGCATAAATCAGATTACAAAAAGAAACATAAACAGATTGTCCCATTCTCGGGACTTCGCTGGGGGGCGACCCCCCCCTCGACACCACCACGTCCCCCATCCCACTCCTGGAGACCCCCCCCCACGACTTACCCAGGCAATACAGGGGCCTGAGAAGGTGACCCGCTGCGGCGGGCGACGGGATCTCGGCCAGGAGCAGCCTCGTCCTCCGTCCCAGCCGTGCTACTGTCGGGTGGGGCCGGGAAAATGCCGCCGACGCCACGGCTGGGAGGTGTTCGCAGCCAAGGGGAGGGAAAGGAGCAGACCACCCGGGAGCCGTGTCAGGGGGACGGGGAACCGTGCCAGGTGGGGCAGCTGCCGAGCAGGGGGTCAGCGACACGAGACCTCCCCGGCGGGCCGCGGAGGCAGGAAGAGACAGGCGCAGCTCGTCCGGCCGCCTGGGGGGGTGCGGGGCTTCACAGGTGCGCCTGAGCACGCGGGCAGCCCGCCCAGGCCTCAGGGAAGAGGGGGTGGAGGAGCAACCGGGGCCGGAAGGTCCTCAGCGTCCAGGCTCTTGTAGGGGGGTGGGGCCAGACCCAGGAGGGGGAAGCGAAGGGGGAGTGACGAGGGACAGGGATAAAAGATTGGCAGCCACATGGAGCCGGGGAGGAGAAGCCTGGAGGTGACGCTTCGCAGAGAGGACACAGAGAGAGAGCGACAGGAGCAGAACTCACCCCAGGGGCATTTCTGGAGGGTGTGGTGGCGTAACCCCCCTCCAGGCGCCACATCTGAGGCTCTGGCTGCCAGAGATAGGGGACTGCAGAAGTGGCGACGCTAGGAGCGGCCGCCGAGTCTAGCGACAGCGACTCGGGGTCAAGCAGCTCGTGTGACACAGATGAAGAGGTAACAAGGAGAAATGAATTAATCATATGTATCTATACACTGTGCAATCAATCCTTAATTACCAAACTTTGAAATAAGGCAACCTTTTCGGTTGTTTCAGGTGACAGATCATTCAGGAGATGGTGCACCTCCAGAACATCTGGACAACCTATCGTGTTGGATAAAATTGGGTCTAAAAGAGTAAAACGTGTATCATCATAGTGGGGACAGTGTAGGAGAATATGGAGAACTGAATCAATTTGATTTAGATTACATGCGCAGAGTCTTGCTGAATATGGAATCCCAAGGTACACTCTCTCTTTTCCTGGCTGAGTAGTGTGGGCCAGCGCATAAGGATTTCTTATTGATTTGTTTTCTAAGGATTATTGTGAACTATAGCCCACTTTATCAGATGCAAGAAGTATATCCTATATGTGTGTGTGTGTGTAAATATAAAATTATATAATTAGACACATGGCTATAGAGAGAAATATTGAAAAAACACGGGCTGTAGATGACAGATGATATGGTGGAAGTCAACGGGCAGTGATACAAAGAAAACAGGAGTCTTCAGAATCTTAAAGAGATAGGAGATGAGGGCATATTTGGCAGGACCAGGCATGCACCCCTATTTTCATTTTACAGAGGCATTAAAAATATAATTCATGATTCCATTGGTTCCCCTGCATCTTTAAGGATGCTCTTGAATTATTAAAGGGTGCAGAAGGTTTTCCAGGGATGAGGGAAAGGCATTCTGTGCACGCCCAGAAATATTTTTTCTTACAGGACTCAATCTGTGCTCAAAACAAACTCTTGGGCTGACATCTTGGCACAAACTGAGGCCGAGTTCAGACTGGGAGTTTGGCCTGATATAGGCACATTTCGCAAGCGGATTAAGAGGGCCGGTTCACACAGCCACAGCTGTCTGGCATTCCCATGCTGTACTTACCCCATCCTGAAGTGTTTTGATCCCGCTTTAAAAAGGTACCTGGTGAAACCTGTGGCAACCCATTTGGGTGCACGTTGATCCCGCTTCCTGGAAGTGTGGATGCAAATAAGCCGCAATCAAGCAGCGCCGGTAAAGTGAACCTGCTGATCCAGCATAACCGCCCATGCATGCTGTGCCCTTGAGTGCACAACTGTCTGCGGGGATGCTTCCAGCTCACAGAGTTAAAGCTCCCAGCCATGGGACCCTGCCCCAATTGCTGCTGCGCCTATGCACCTTTGCGCCCATGCACCTATGCACATGTTGGCGAAATGGACCAAAGCCGTGTGCAACCGGGGAGGGGCCACCAGGGGCCACCCCGTAGTGTGAACACTCCATTCTGCCTTCTCCCCGGTATGGTCCTGCATCAGTCCATGCAGTGTGACCGGAAAGCCCCGCAACAACTTGGCCCGGGTCTTTTTGCCCTGCTTCCCTTGCACTTCATTTTGCCAGTCTATCCTCTGCCTGAGTAAGTAGCTGTGAAGATCAACAGTAGTTGTGCCAGATTCTAGAGGGGCAGCCATGTTATTTCCCTGTGGCCAAACCAAAAAGCAATCTTACACTATCAAGAAAAATAGCATCACCGCTGGAGTACTCAGCTTCCTCTCCATGGAGGCTATGACTAACATTTCACATCCTTCCCCATTAAGCATCTTTACATTGGTCTAAGTTTGCTTTGTTTGGGGTGGGTAGAAATATTTTAAATGTTTTTTTCAACTTTTTGAGAGATACCCATGTCTCATTTCATCCAATGGGGCTTATTCCCAGGTAATTTGTGGCAGATCTGTATTTAATTTATAATACACTTTAGTATTCTGGCTAGGTCCCTTGGCAGGGGACTCTTTCTGATTCTGCTTGTTCATTTTTTCCCCCTGTATCCTATTGCAATCTGCACTGTGTAAATCATAAATTAAGAAATATCTGTTCTTCAATAATCTTTACCTTTTCCTTTACTGTTTCTTAGGTAGTGATCAATTATTAGTCTATTCATGGTATCAGGAAGCCCAATGATTTGTTTTGTTATATTTGGTTTGCATCAGGGTCATAAGGGGGGCTCAGATGGAATCTTTGTTTTGGGGGCCCATGGTGGCTCTCAGCAGCCTGCCAGTTCATAATTCGGGTCAGGAACTTGCATTGAGCGAGTTCCTGGTATCTTCAAGACTATAGGCCTGAACAGTTGACTCCTCTGTCTGTGACTAAATATGCAGAGAGGGAGACCAGGCACAAAAAACCCCTGGCTCTGCCTTCAGTCTCCATGTGATTGCCTGTTCATTAGCATGGTGCCTATGCATAGAGGAAGTGTCTGTACATATACCCACTTCCCTGAACCACAACTGATCTCCAGACAATATTGATCAGTTCCTCTAGAGAAAACAGCTTGTTTGGAGGGTGGGCTCTGTGGCATTATACCCCACTGAGATCCCTCTCCTCCCCAAACCCCACCTTCCTCAGTCTCAACCCCCCAAATCTCCAGGAATTTCCCAAACCAGAGTTGGCAACACTCGTTGTGTGTAGAGGGTTTGTGTGAGTTAAGTAGGAGGGGGTTAGTGTATTGGCCCATCTGATATACCAGAAAGTTCTGGAATTCGGCCTCTTAGCAAGAGTTCACTTTCCAGTTATAGATCAGTCTGCTTTTTGCTTAGGATCCAGTTTCATTCAAGGCTCCCTTCTGATGAATTTTTGTGGCTACAGTGAAGTTACCTGTCGGTTATGTACCTTCTGTGCACCCTCAAGATATGGAATAGAAACAAAGTTTCTTAATTAAGTATTGTTTGTTGTTTTTCTTGAATATTAAAATTTCTTTTGTACTGCCCTCTGTTACACTAAAGTTCCAAACAGACGTTGCATGGAAACAGTGTTTGTACAAACGCAATTCATACTTTTTGCACTTTCCCCCCTTAATATGTCCCCCAGTGGGCAAATTACAAAGTATTATCTGTTGAAGTGGGATAAAGCAGAGATAAACCACTACATAAATTATCTAAGGTGTTTCTCATTGATTTGGCCTGCTTTTCAATCCTTGCAGCACTGAATTCTCTCTTGCCTACTACTCTAGAGAATGCTCACACAAGTGACATGTGCATTTCAGTCATTTCTTGAGAAGCAGAACTGTCTGAAGTTGAGTAAACATATATAGGGTTTGGCTGTACATCAACTCAAATCATGTGGTGCATTTTTTGAAGAAACTGAGGCTGAGAAGATGGGTCACATTACCTCTGGCATAAATACTGGTGTGACTTCTATCACATTCCCAGTTCATGATTAAATGCTGAACCAAGTGAGAAATTGCTTGTGTACAGTCACACAACATAAAATGAGCCTTGTACACTGAATTATTGTTATAGACTTGAAGGTATTTGTCTTTATTTTCAGTATAATCCAGAAAGTTTCATCTCAGAATTTGGTGGCTGTTGCTCTCAGTTATTTAAATGTAAACACTTTATAATTTAAATTAAGAAATGTTCTTGTTCACCTCTCTCAATGATTGTGGTTACACAGTCATTTTGATCGGGTTTCACCACTGTTCCATATCACATTTTAAAGGGCTGATCAAGCAGCTGCATCTGTCTCCTGTATCAAAGCAGACTCATCTCTGCAATCCTCCCGGTTTCCTAGCAATTTTTCCAACACCGGGAAAGTATTTTCTGAATATTTGTGCGGTGAATCCACAGTTTCGCCAATCTGGATAGCCATCTCTTGCTATGAATGTGATTAGGTCGTCTGAATGTCCTTCTCGCACTGAATTTCCCCCCCAGCTTTCACCATTGTGTGTATGAGCAATCCTGCACTGAATATATTCAATGCATGAATGTTCAAGCGCACATATATAGACTCCAGCACACGATTGTACATCGATGGTTCATTTTGTTCGTTGTTTGGGGAAAAAACACTGCAAAGTCAAGGGAGTACAGTGCGTCCAAGTGGGAGCATGATTTGGCCATGTGCATATGCGTATACGCAAATAGGTTTTTTTTAAAAAAAACCCTCACACTGCACCGCTGCTTGGGCAGTGTGGCTATCTGGATGGTTTCTGGAGCCTTGTCACATGATGCAAGTGGTTCGGGGAGGGATGTGTGATCATCCCAACCCACAAAAAATTATCCCCGAATAAAAAATACAGTGGGAACAAATTACTATAAGCTTGCTGTGTGACCACAACCTCTCTCTCTCCTCCCATTATGGTTGGATTTGTTGGCATAAATCTAGGATTCCAAATAGTCAGAGGGTTCCCAGATTAACACTCATTCACGTATAGATGGCAAGGTCAGATACTGGCAATGAGGACATTTTATTGGCAGGGATAGCATCAGCATACCCTGAGGTGGGGCAGCTGCCAGGGCCAAGGGCTTCTGGTAGGGCTCACTGCCACTGACCATGCAGCTTCCCTGCTGCCCACCTGCTTGGTTACAAACACTCTGCCATCCTTGCCTCCAGCCATATGCACTGCTAAGCATCATCAGGAAAGGGCATGTGGGTGGTGCAGGCATCTGTGAGTACAGGTTGTAAGAGGGCTTGTGAAGGGTGGGGGAGGATGCAAAGGCATTTGGGTCAGCAGAGGTGGGTCTGGTGGTAGGCAGAGGAGTGTGGCCTGGGCACTCTCTACCCAGGGTCACTAAAATCCTGGAACTTGCCCTGTTCATGGGTCACTAAGGATATAGGATATGTGAAACAGGACAGATGTGAGGGGCCACTTCTGACTCTTACTCTTTGTCTCCCTCCTATTCAGGGAAGGACAGAAACCTGTACAGTGAGAAGCTAAGTTCGCATCCATTTAGAAATTACTTGTGTACTTGGTAGAGATGATCTAGTCTAGGGATAGTCTTGTTAAGACAAGACAGTGAGCATCTGAAAATTCAGATAACTAACCTGCCTGTGCCTGTTCTTCCCCTCCTGGAGGGTTCTAGTCCCACTTTATCCAGTACACTGGAGAGCAGCAGCAGTGGTAACTTTTGTGTTCAGGCTTGAGATACCTGATGTGTCAGCTGACTTGCAGCCATAATTTTATCATAGATTTTGGATGTGGTTCGGCAAAGGCATCCACTATGGCTGAGTTCAGGCTGGCAGTTTGGCCTGATATAGGCACGTTTCTCAGGCAGATTAAGTGGGCCAGTTCACACAGCCACAGCTGTCTGGCGTTCCCATGCCATATGGAAAATGCAACAAACAAACACTGTGACATGAATGACTAGAACATTTTATATTTTTTTTCCAATATTTTTTTTTTTATTTTTAAATGTTACTTACATATTTTTTCCATAACTGATCTTTGTACATTTGTTACAAGGTGAAAAATTAAACATTTATACAAGTCAATTTTATCAAGTTACCTTTTAGAATTTTTGTATCAAGTGGTGAGTTTGCTGCTATGTGAACTTATCATTTTCCGTTTCTAATTGTAATTCTAAGTGTGCACGTGTAATACCAAAATTGATTTTTACTCTTTTAGTACTGAAGCCATTTTAAATAATTTGTGTTAGAAGGTAGGTTATTGTGTTCTGACATATATTCTATGAAAGTGGCCCATTTGTTTCTGAAGGATATGTGTGATTTTAAGGAGTTTGTTGCCCTCCCTTCTATATTGTCCGCTATTTTGTCCATTATGTAATGTTCCCAACTTTTATTTCTCCATGCTTGAACACTTGGGGGGTTATCTGATTTCCATGCTGTCGCTATTGTGATTCTTGCTGTTGCTAATAGTGTTGATGTCAATTTGGATATTTATATCTTCGGATCTATTCCTTCCTCCAGATTTAATAGTAGGACTTCTGATTTTAGTGGAAGACTCTGCTTTGTGATTTTTTTAATTTCATCTAAGACCTTTTTCCAGAACTCTTGAATTCTTGCGCATGACCACCAGCAATGTATGAAATCGCTTGGTTTTTCGCAACCTTTCCAGCACTCTATTTTGTAATTTGGGTGCATATGTTTTAGTCTTTTTGGAGAGAGGTACCATCTTGTGTATAGTTTGAAAAATTGCAAACGGATCAAAAAAATTCTAGATTTGCATGCATATGAGTTCCATATAGATGTCCATTGGCCGGAAGTTACAAGATTACAAGGAACAGTTCATTATACTCTCAATAAAAGTTTACAACAATACAATACTCAATGAGCACCCGGATATAAGCTCATTTTATCTCCACCTTCCTCAGGAGTAGTCCTATTGTATGGAAAGGTATCAGGCTCTTGATACAGTTCAGTGTTTGTTAAGAGCAAACCAATGCTTAACTTCTTTATTTTTTGCATTTTATCCTGGAAGAAATCCATGGTATTTTAAATGAAAGGCAACATGAAGCTGAATGGAATATCCTTATTTTTTAAAAGATTTTGATAATTTCTTAATTAATTTTTAAGAGTTTGTTAGAACTTACTTCTGGTTCCATTGCAAGTGTTTGTATTAGGAGCAAGCCAGTCTTGTCTCTCAGGTGCTAGAAGCCTCCTACATTGTGCTGGCTAAAATGCTCTCCATGAAACACTATTGAATTTTATGTAGTAGCAAACTAGTCTCCTTTTATTTCTACCTGGCTACGAAGCCTTCAATTTTGAATGTGGCTGGCAAAATGCTCTCTACAACAAGCTGGACTCCAGGCTCTAGGAAGAAACTATTCTAATTAATTCCATGCAGCTGCATGTTGAACATCTCTTTCTTAAAGCTATAACCTATTAATAAGATTGTTAAAGGGCTGAACCTCTATATAGTATTTCCACTTTTTAAATTCACTTGTAATTAAAATAATATCTTAAAGAGATGAACTGGGCTCAATTTTTTACACCTTGACTTAATTATTATATTTTTAAATAGATGCAAAATCATCATCTTCAATGGGAGAGTTAAACCATTTGCCCAGTCTTCCTCAGGAGTAGTCCTATTGTATGGAAAGGTATCAGCCTCTTGATACAGATGAATGGTTATTAGGAGCAAACCAATGCTTAACTACTTCTTTATTTTCTGCATTTTATCCTGGAAGAAATCCATAGTGTGTACTGAAAAACAACATGAAGCTAGATGGAATATTCTTCCTATTTTTTTTAAAAAAAAGTTTTTGATGAATTCTTAACTCAATTATTTAATTTTTAAGAATTTTTTAGAACTTCTGGTTCCATTGCAAGTGTTTGTATTAGGAGCAAGCCAGTCCTGTCTCTCAGGTGCTAAAAGCCTCCTATATTGTGCTGGCTAAAATGCTCTCCATGAAACACTGTTAAATTTTATGTGGTAGCAAACCAGCCCCCTTTTATTTCCACCTGGCTGAGAAGCCTTCTAATTTTGAATGTGGCTGGCAAAATGCTCTCTACAACAAGCTGGACTCCAGGCTCTAGGAAGAAACTATTCTAATTAATTCAAAGCTGCAGCATGTTGAACATCTCTTACTTAAAGCTATAACATATTGGTAAGATTATTAAAGGGCTGAACCTCTGTATAATATTTGCACTTTTTAAATTCACTTGTAATTAAAGTAGTGTCTATATTGTGCTGGCTAAAATGCTAATCAATTCAAAAATTGTATCATTCTAGATATGTTGAATCAAACAGTCTCTCCAAGTATACAGTTGAAATTACTATAAACAGGCCCAGTCCAAATGAATTCTAAAGTTATACATATATATCAATTGTCTGTCAATATCCCCAGTAGAGACAGAAAAAACCAAGAAGGGGTCACAGGTATCCATATGGAAAATACCACAAACAAACAAACACTGTGACATGAATAACTAGAACATTTTATATTTTTAAATCAAGCTTACAAGATCCAGCACAACCACTCATGCATGCTGTGTGCTTGAGTGCACAACCGCCCGCGGGGATGCTTCCGGCTCAGAGAGTTAAAGCTCCCAGCCATGGGATCCTGCCCCAATTTCTGCTATGTCTATGCACTTATGCGCCTACACGCAGTTCAGCAAAATAGACCAAAGCCACGCGCAACAAGGGCGGTGCTGCCAGGGGCCACCCCCCAGTGCGAACGCTCCATTCCGCCTCCTCCCCAGTATGGTCCTGCATCAGTCCACGCAGTGCGACCGGAAAGCCCCGTAACAACTCGGCCTGGGTCTTTTTGCCCCTCTTCCCTTGCGCTTCATTCTGCCAGTCTGCCCTCTGCCTCTGTTTATCATGTGTGGTAACATGCATCCTCTGTGAGTGCGTGTGAGTTAGAAAGAGAGAGTGAATGAGAGATGGATGGGGTGGGTAGGCTGCATAGTATGGGCTCTGTGTATGTGTGCTAGTAAGAAAGGTAGTGTTGTAGGTAGCTGTGCTATAGTGTTACACTTTTTGACTCTGTGCTGATCTATGCAGAGGGTGTTCTGATGCCTCTCTTATCTTTGTGTGAGTGAGAGTGTGCATATGATGCAGGGGCTGCCTTTCTGTTTCTTATGTATGTTAATGACAGCATACGTGTAGTCTATGCAATGTTCCTTGGCTTATCTGCTCTAACTAACGTTAGATCTACATGTATTTGGGTCCTTTCTTATTGTTCACAGATTGTCCTTGGGACTACTGTTTCAGACTCATTAATCCCTATCTATAAAATGGGTAAATATTTTATGGAATTGCTTCTAGTTGTTAAATTGCTTAAACGTGCAAGTGACCTATATGAGTGTGTATTTATTGAATTCATCATCCTTTCATAAACACATTGAATTAAAGTCTATATTTTGATTTAAAGCTTTTCTTCAGAGTTTACCTGTGTCAACCAGGTTGGTTAAACTGCTGGGGGAAATCACATAGAAATTTATTTTCTATTAAAAATATGAATGAATGGAACATTAAGGCAGTATTCCAGGAAATAAGTCCCATTCAGATACCCTGTAGGACTTTCTTCTGAGTAAACTAATAGCATCAGGCTGAAAGATTGCCTAAATACTCTGATGAACCCATTGCTTTCACTTAATATAAGACAACTGCCCTTATTTGGCAAATATGGGAAAAAATGTAATAAATGTCTTCAATTGACCCTGCCTATTTTTGGACCCAGAGTTTTATCATGAGCTAACTTGACAGAGAGGAACTTGACATTTCAAGAACAGAATACGTTCTTCCTAAAGGCCCAACAACTATCTGTTTAATACATTTTTGATGGCAGTTACTCTGTGTAATATCATCATCTCCATAGCAAAAGAACAGAGGTTTAAAATTATTTACAGACATGTCCAAAAGATTGGCTTCAGCCTAGCTTAAGCATTTGTTCCACTGTCTGAGCTTTTTGTGCTGGTTTAAATAAGAACCCAGGTGTGGGGAGTTATATCCTAAGTTCTGAAGTTTTTATTTGTGGAATATACATACACACACACATATACGTCACTAGATTTGCAGAAGAATGGTCCTGGTCACATAAGCGAGATAATCCGGGGGGGGGGGGGGGGGAGCAAGACTATTTGCTCCGAAGTAATTTGACCTGCAGTTGCATAATCACACTGTTCTGTGAAGCCACTGCGTGATCAGACACAGTCTGTGGCCCGTAGCAAACCTGTTTGATACTGGACTTTCCCTAGTATCTTTTAACTCCACTTCTTTGGTGGAGAGAAATGGGTTGCTAATGCATGTGGGACACTTGCCAGATGTTCTGGTGTGATCACACCCTTAAAATCTGCATGGCATTCGTGCCTATCACACGGCTTATTCTGCTTGGAGCCAGTTTGGTGTAGTAGTTAAGTGCACTATCACACATCATTGTACTGTGTAAAGCTGCTCTTGAGGTGAGTATCTGTGGGCCACCTGGTAAAATGGTGAATATAGATTAACATCCCCATTTCACTTCAGCATGCCCACATATTACTGACCCTCTGCCAACTGATTAATTGAAGGCTTTATGATGATGTAGTAATATGTCAGCACACACTAAAAAAACCAGAGGGAAACTGCAGTCACATTGTCATACCCACACACTCAGCCTGTTTCCAATCCACATCTCCAATCCTTTTAGGAAGAAATCCTGTTTGGTCTTCATCAATGTACTGTCCTAAAACTTTTTTAAATCTATCAACTAATATACAAGCAAAAATCTTATAGTCAGCGTTTAATAGTGAAATTGGTCTATAGTTACCAATTTCATTTCTTTTCTTTTTTTATCCTTTGGAATCAAAGTAATTATTGCCTGGCTCCATGAATCTGGTATTTCTTTTTTTCCAGCAATGTTTCTGATTAAATTTTTAAAAGGCAATATTAATTGATCCTCAAAAGTTTTATAAATTTCTACCAGAAGTCCATCTGGCCCTGGGGCTTTTCTAACTTTCTGTTTTTTAATTGTCTCTATAATATCGCAAATTGTTATTGGGTTACTAAGGATTTTCCTCTGATCATCGCTAAATTTTTTACCACCTTTTTCATTCAAATATTTATTTATTTATTCTGGTTGCTCTTCCTCTCTTTTATATAGTTCCTCATAAAATTCTTTCACCATTGTTTTCAATTCCTTATTTAAATATTTATCATCCCCAGCCCTATTTTTAAGAGATAAGATTATTCTACTTTCTTTTTCTTTCCTCAGTTTATAAGCCAACCACCTGGTTGGCTTATTTGCATTAAAAAAATACAATTTATTAAATTTAATATTTCTAGCTATTTCCTCCATAATATTTAAATTTATTTTATGCTGCAGCAGCTTTAGTTTTATCCTACCTTCCTCTACATTTTTGGTTTTTAATAAGTTTGCCTCCACTAACCTTATTTGTTTAAGCAAAGAGTCATATTCTTGTCTTTTCTGCTTAGCTTTCCATGCTTGATAGCTTATTATTTTTCCTCTCAAGAAGGCTTTAAATGCGTCCCAGACTATACCCGCAGAGATTTCAGGTTGGCTATTCCTTACAAAAAAACCTTTTATATCCACTTTTGTATTCTTTACAAATTCTGAGTCCCTCAAAATAGCTGGGTTCATGCTCCACCTTTTAATCTTTTGAGTTTCCTTTAGTTCTAAAAGGACTGGGCCGTGATCTGCATATGTCTGGGGCAAAATTTCGGCTTCTAACAACTCAAAAGCCAGGGAGGTTGTTATCCAGGCCATATCAATTCTCGACCCGCTGTTATGTCTAGCCGAGTAGAAAGTAAGGCCCTTTTTAATTGGATTTCTTGTTCTCCATGCATCAGTTAAACAGAACTCTTCAACCAATTTCAGAAAGTGCTCCGATAACTGACCTCCTTTCCCCCCTCTTCCTAAAGTACTCAACCTATCTATATTTTTATCAAAAACACCATTATAATCCCCTATAACACAAATATTTTTGAACGTTCTTATAGCTGAGATTGATTTTAACTCCTCAAAAAAAATTTCCTGTCTGTTATTGGATGCATAAATATTAATGATCAATGTTTCCACCCCCTGCCTTCGAATCACCTTCCACTATTCTCCCATCTTCCGCAGTGTAAAGTAGCTGCAGGTTCAATTCTTCCTTAACATAAGTCACCACACCCCTCTTTTTTATTTTTATCTGCTGAAATAAATGAGATCCCTAGTTTTTTATATTGTAGAAGTCTGATATCCTTTTCCTTGATGCGAGTCTCCTGTAAACAAATAACATCCACTTTATTTTTAACTAATTGTTTAAACATTTTCCTTCTTTTGGGGGGCAGATTTAATCCATTTACATTAATGGAGAGTATTTTAATTTTTTCTCATGTTCCATTTTCAAGCTTGACCTCCCTTAGTTAGTTTGTTCTTTCGATATCTAGTTGTTACTTGTAACGGCGTCCTCTCTGGTTTCCTCTTTTCTTTTCTATAATCTTTTTCTCTTTTTCCCAAGTCTTCCTGAAATTCCTGTATCACTCCTTCCTCTTGCAGTTGACCTTCCTCTTCAATATCATCTGCCGCCTCCTCCTCCTCTTCTTCTTCTTTGAAGACTTTGTCTATTTTGTCTTTTACTTTGAAGACTGAGTCTATTTTTCTTCTCCTTCCTAGATACTCAAATAATAGCCCCTCCAGAGTCAACCATTTATAGGTAATATTTTTCTTCCTCAATAGTTCTGCCAATACTTGGTAGTTCCGCCTCTTATCTCTTACTCTCCATGGAACTTCTTTCAAGATTTTTATATCCTCACCTTGAATACTTACCTTTTTGTCATAAGCCGCCCTTAATATTTTATTTCTTGTCTCTCGTTTATTTATTTATTTATTTATTTATTTATTTATTTATCTATCTATCTTTATTTTTATACCCCGCCCTCCCCGCAAGCGGGCTCAAATTATAAAATTTTACATGAACCTCCCGAGGGAGGTTGTTCCTTCTTGCGTATGCAGAGCTTCTTCTATAAATGGCTTCAATATCTTCCTCTATGTCTTCTCTTGAGCCAACTTCCAATTGCTCCACCAAGCAGGTAGCAAGAATTTCCTTTATGTCTCCTCCTATTTTTTTGGGAATATTCTGACACCTAATCACCGTCGCTGTCTTATCTTACTCTAGTCTTATCACGGTGTCTTCTAGATCTTCTGTTTTCACTCGCACTTCCTGCAGGTCCAGATTCAGGTCTCGCACCCTATCTCAGGTCTTGGCCCCTCCCAACATTAGAACTTTTATATCTTTTTTGTTTGCATTCACTTGTTCTCTTACTTGCTCCACTTCTGTTCTTATTTGCTCAGATAGTTCATCAATTTTGTTTTGTATTGGCATAAGTTCTTTTTGAATTAGTGCCAGTAAAGTTGCTTTAACTTTCTGTAATAGGAGAGGTACCGTTGTCTCGATTGTCTTTTGAATCACTGTTGTTATGGAGTCATCAATCATCGCCTTTAACTCCTTATGAGATGTTGTTGGCAAATTCCCCGGAAGTACTTTCAGCTGGCTCATCATTTTCAACTGGCCTGGTGATGGTAGAGATAATTTTCTTGTGTTGCTGCTACTCCCCGATGCCATAAATCTATCTAAACACCCTATGTTTTGTTCTTGTTAATTTCTTATTTTATTATTATTATTCTATTTCACTATAACTAATCTCTCTTAATTATTTAATCCTTTACTTTTAACACTTCACACTATTTATTTATTAATATTATTATTATTAATCTCACATTTAAACAATTAGTTTCTGTTCCCAGATATTAGATAGCTTTTATTCCCCCTAATATTTATTCATTTATTTATTAACTTTTACCTATCTTTTTCCTAATTCATTAACTATAATATATTGTACTTCTAAATAATTAGTTAGTTACATTCACTTCCTAAATATTTATTTAAATCCTACACTACTATTTATCCTATGCTGCTGTGTAGTTTATATAATTTTACTCTGCCAAGCTATAGCACTTGTAACAAAAAGAATAACTTAATATAATTCATTAACCCCTGTAGTTTAACACCCCCACTTTAAACCCACCAGCCACCTCTCCTTCACACCCTGGTCCTTTCAACTGGTCACTTCTATCAAATACACCTCTTTAAATAATTACACACTTTCAATAACTTGAAATAACTTTAAAAAGTTTTTCTCCTTTTCAGTCTCTCTTCTGTCTTTCTCTTAAGTTTTCTCTGTCTAGAATGTCTTTTCCTTAAGACAGGTTCTTAAGTTACATCTTTTCCTTAAGACAAGATCTTCAGTTATGCTGAGTATCCCGGTTACTGCTCTCTTTTCGTAGCCAGTTCCTTTCTGTCACTTTCCTTATGCTGTCTCCTCTTCCCTCGCAAATCCACCACACTTCATCGGCGACTTTCACTTCCTCACACCAACTTGCTGGGTCACCTCTGGATCACCTCCTCTCTTTAATCAATTGCCTCCTGGATCGCCTCCTCCTTCTAATGGGGACAACAATTAGTGCAGTGCTTCCAAAGTAAGTCTGCTTCCGCTTTCCCCCCGCCCTCACCTCTTTCTAGTTTGCTCAGTCATTCCGGGCCACCATTTTCTGGGCAATTAGTTTAAACTACAGCACAGCATTTTAATCCTTAGCTTCGATTTTTAACCCACCCATATGTCCCTGTTCTGGAAAGGAGTAAGGTACAATGATATACTTAGCTTTTGTTTTCCTTTTGTGGCTCTTCAGGTTCCCAAGTCCCCATTTATGTCCTGCTGAAGTCTTCCCCTGCGGCAAAAACTTTCCTTCAAAGAGCTGTATCTGTCCACTTTGTTAATACAGCAGGAGTTGCCTATTCCTTGCTGCACGCAAACCAGGACCCCTACTATTTTTCCCTCTATGTGGGAAAAAATAAGATGCTGTTCTAGTCTAGCTTTCTTTGAGAAAAGTTCAAGAGTTTCTCAGAGAGCTCACACTTCTCTGACCACTCCTGAGGTGACCAGAACTGGTTCCCAGAAATTACAGCAATCTGTGGGAATCTGTGAGCTCACAGCCATGTTCACATGAACCAACCTCTGACTCAAAATAGGACTTCATAAAAACATTACAAAGAAATGGTGGGGGGGGGGACTTCAGTGCTTCTGCTTTACCTTCTTCACTTGTAAGAATGAAGATGGGTCTCTTGCCTTTCTCCTTATTGCCCCATAATTAATAAAATTTATTTTATTTTATGTGATTTCTATCCCACTCTCCCCTGCAAGCGGGCTCAAGGTTACAACCATAAAAACCATAGATACAAAATCATTGTAAGCCCCGATTCGAGATGGATCCAATAGCAGATGCCAGTTTGATAAAGCCTGTTAGATCCTGTATTGATTCCCACCCCCCTCTTCTCTCACTTTATTTAGCTTGTTTTTTGTTATACCTTTTTTGTAAAATTTTCATATTAATAAAGAATTAAATTAAAAATAAAAAAAACCCTAAGCCCCATTTAAAATCTAACACCGATATAAATACTAAAACATTTAAAACATGATGGCAACCCAGATAATTTCATACGCTCGAAGTGCACCCTGTGCAAGTGCCAGGGGGCAATAATTTGAACAGCTGGGCCAAATCGCTGTCCGGAACACAGGAACGCCATAATGCTCAGCGCAGGCAAGTTCAGGCAGGGGAGCCGGATATAATTAGACATCCACCACCTCAACAAAAGTCCTGGCGGAACAGCTCTGTTTTGCAGGCCCTCCAAAATTGTAATAAATCCCACCGGGTCCTGATCTCAAGTGGGAGCATGTTCCACCAGGCACGTTCCACCAGAGCTGAAAAAGCTCTGGCCCTGGACTGGTTGAGGTTATGCAAATGTCTTTTGGTCTGGGGACTGCCAGGAGATGATGTTCAGATGAGCACTTTAGCCATGCTTCAAACAGCTGTTTTTGAAAATGTAATAAAATGTTTTCTTCAAAACAGCTGAGCTCAACCATCACACAAAGGAATAAGCTAATTACAGCAGTGATGAGTCCCTGATATTACTTCATTCTGCAGCGAGGCTGTGATCAGATTAACAGTGCTTTACTTAATGTCTGATTTTGACATTAAACTGCTCATTTAGAAACTCAAGTTAACAGCACTCTAACTCTGTCTGCGCTTGAGCAAAACAGAGCTTCTATTCATTGTGGTTGACTCTTATTTTTATTCCAACTGGGAAAAGAACATTTAGACATGTATTTATTAACATTGTACTCATCAACCTTTCTTTCCCACTCAGTGTCTTAATGCTGTTAAATTGGAACAACAAGGACCACCCTGACTTCTCTGCATCTTAAATCCTATATTTCGAGTGGATGTGATGTAAAACATGCTGGCCTCAAAAGAAAGCAGGCTAGCTGCAATCAGTAGACCTCGTTTACCCAAAGGCAGACCAACATGGTAGCTACAGTTACTTACCAACAATGATTTCCCCAGCCAAGAACACATATGAATAACACATTCAGGTGGGCAGGGACAGTTGCCTGGGTCATTTCCAACATTGCCTTTCTGGCAGCCAAAGGAACCAGTGGCGTTAGAATAGGGAGCCCCTTGTGAAGCTATTAAAAAACCTGCAAAAGTGATGAACCAAAATTCAACAAAATCGTCATAAATATAACTGCTGAGTCAGTAATGCCACAGGAACATGAACAACCCAACCATAAAAATTACAAATTGCCAAGATTGCCTAGGCATGTACCTTAAACAAAACACACATTTAGTATAATACATTACAAAGTCAGCAGACCTTCAATTTAGTAGAAGCTCAGAATGACAAAACTGTCCATCTCCCTCTTTTTTAAAAGCTTATTGATGCTGGTAGAATGAGGTTATTCCTGAAGAAATCATCTCATGCCTGCAACTGTTCCATTGTGAGGTAAGAGCAAGGCTTGCAGTAGAGCCAGTTGTACTATTAGGGGAGCCATTTGGACTTTCTGTCTGATGTATCAAAGCATTTTGGGTCATCTCTGACTAAAGTTTGAAGGGAAAGTGATTCATTAATGGTGGCTAAAGTCCCAGCTCTGCTCCTGAGACTGGCTGGAGTTTGACTCCAACAACTGCCTCCAAGCATGGCAAACACTGGCTTTTCTGGATGGATTACTATATTAACTGAGTACGGTTTTGACCCCTTTCATCGGCGTGCTTTGTAGGATACATTGCTGGTTTAATCAGAATGGTTCAAAGCAAACAGAGAATCAGGAATTAATAAATGGAAGGTGCTCCATTTTAGGATGTGCCTGTCGATTTTTTTTACCACGCGTCTACTACACAGTGGTCTAGAAGAACCCTGCAACAGTTTTCTACGATGGACTGTACTAGCTTCTTTCCACTGCCAAATGCCAATATGGCTGGGTAAATAAGGGACCATCATAGCCTAAATATCAGTCAGTCAGCAGCATCCAGTTATGTAGTTCATCAGATGAAATGACCAGCGACTATTTATTTATTATTTATTTCCTTAGATATATATCCCACCCTCCCTGCCGAGGCAGGCTATTACAGGTCATGAAGAAAAATTCCATTCCTCAGCTTAGATGCTTGAAGATGGCAATTGATGCAATTGCAACCATCACTGCTGTTATCAGCTCTAACTCCCTATTCCATGTTAATGGCCTGAACCCATGGCTACTAATCAGTCAGCAACCATGAACTTATACGGAGCTTATTGTGACACCCTCTGCCTTCCACTGATTATGGATAGATGAAGGGTTTTGATTCCTTTTTCCGTTGCCTGGTGGTGACTGGCAGTGTCAGGCAATGAATTATTTCACTGGCTGCTACTGTACTCTGCGGCTTGCAAGAATTGTAACTACCCAATAGTCAACAGCAGGTAACTTTCCCCAAATATGCTGAGTGCACTAAACACATTTACAATGAAAAAACAATATGTTTCAAAAGAGATAATGAACACCAAAGTTCTAAAAAGCACTTTTAAATGGCTTGGTAATTCATGTCATGATTTTTCCATGTGGCACTCAGAGCTAGGCATGCTCAAACCCATCAGCATTAATAATAGGCTTCAGTGTTTTGCCTCTCTGCAGAATTGTGTCTGTAATAGCCATAGGAAATAATTATCACATTCAAGAGTCTATTAGAAAGTTAATAGCCATATCAATGTGAGTAGAAACATCCAGAAACAAACTTGGTTATTCACTTTCCAACTTAATCTAGAGAAGATGGAGGTGATGCTGGCTGGAAAAACTGAAGCCTCAGAAGGGGTTGTACTGTGCACCCTTGATGGGATACATTTCTTCCTGTTGGACTCAGTTAAAAGCTTGGATGTGGCTTTAGACTTGTCCCGCTAGTGAAGATGCGGGTTGTGGAGGTTGCAAAAAGTCCCATCTAAAAGTTACATCTTGTTTGGAGGCTCGGCCCTTTCTTGGACCCAGTGAAATCACCAGACTGATCCATGGAACATTAACTTTAAGGTTAATCTATTGTAACATACTCTACATTCCCATGAAGGTGATTTGAAATTTTTAACTAGTATAACCACCTCTGAACTAGGGGTGTGCGTTTGGTATAAACCGAGCCAAAATAATACCCTATAAATACCTTATCGGTATTTATCGGATATTTTCTCAGCTGATCATCAAGAGGTCTAGCGATTCAGCTATCTGAAAATGGCCTCCCCGAATACCTGCACTGGGCATTTAAAGGGCTCCAAGCTGCAGTTACTGGGCATTTAAAGGGCTCCAAGGCCCTTTAAATGCCTTCAGAGTGAACTCTCAGTTCTTTCACTATGGCACAAAGTCTCACAGTGGCTTGGAGAAGATATTTAAAGGAACTGTGTCCCTTTAAACACCTTTTCTCCCTCCGTTGGAAACAATGGAGGATGGGGGCACCTTCTTCTGGGGCCCACAGAACTGCATCCCTTCATCCAATCTTTTTGAAACTTGGGAAGGGGGTGGAGGAGAGGCAACAGCAGCAAAGCTACAAATTTGGTGCCACACCAACAGCAAAGCTGCAAATTTGGTACCTCTATCTCAAAAAACAGCCCCCCCCCAGATCCCCAAATACCCCCAAATTGATTCTCCATTATACCTTATGGGGACCATTGACTATAATGGTCCCCATAGGATATAATGGAGCTGAAAAAATTTGGCAGTCCCAAATATTCCCTGAATCCCAATACTGATATTGGGATTCGGGAATATCAGGAAATACCAATATTTTGGATATATTGGATATACCAATATATCCAAACCCGAAAAATACAATTTTTTATGCACACCCCTACTCTGAGTGTCTCCTGCCTTGAAAACCCTATGAGGTCGCCAAAAGTCAGCTGTGACTTGATGGCTGACTATATGCATCAGTCTGCTTATTAGCTGGGGGCAGCCCCTTAGCACATGTTACACCTACTCTGAGATCTCTACACTGGTTGAGGTTTGTTTCCAAAATCAGTTGATGGTGCTCATTGTTTCTTTAAGAGCACTTCGTAGTCTGAGTATCACCATTCCAGGACTGCCTCTCCCAGTATCAAGCTGCTTGACAGTTCCACTGCTTAGACCAACACCTATTTGTTATTCCATCCTGTAAAGCAGTTAGAATGGCCACTGTTTTTTTCAGTGGCTGCTCCTGTTTTATGGAACAGTGCTTCTACTTTGAGATTCTGCATGTTGTGTAGGGCGAAATTGTTCAAGAGGACTTTTGACACTGCATACTAATTTTTAACAATATCTCTTAGGGATCTTTTTAATGGATTTGTAATTCTATAATGTTTTTATCAATATAGCCTACCTTACGTCTGGTATCAGAGTAAGGTGGGCTTAAATTGGTCTAAATAAATAACTGCCCTGTAATCATGACCTGGATAGTCCAGGCTAGCCTGATCTCATCATATATCATAAGCTAAGCAGGGTAAGTCCTGGTTAGTTCTTGGATGGGAGAATACCAAGGAAGTCCAGGGTTGCTATGCAGAGTCATGCAATGGAAACAACCTCTGACTGTCTCTTGCTGTGAAAACATTATGAGGTTACCATAAGTTGACTGAAACTTTACCACAAAAATAAAGTAATACCTTTAATTACGATCAAACAAAATAGTATGCAAGCTTTTGAGTTCTTAAACACTCTTAAGAAGAAGAGATTGGATGTATACCCTGCCCTTCACTACCTCAAGGAGTCTCAGAGGTAACATTACAGTGGTTGAGCCTTGAGGCATCCTTAGCATGGATCCATGTTCCCACAATTAATTTTTTTTTAGCAATTTCAAATTTTGTGTTTTTCATTCTTCCTAAAATGCATTTATGTTTGAAAATTGGTGGGTGCATGGGGGGGGGGGCAGAAGGTAGCCTCGCCTAGTGTGCAAAAAAACCTGGGGCCAGCCCTGGTTACCTTCCCACCAAAGCAGTACCTATTTATCTACTTGCAATTTCTTGCTTTCAAACTGCTGGGTTGGCAGGAGCTGGGACTAGAGACAGGAGCTCACTCCGTCACTCCGCAATGGGGTCTTGAACTGCCGAACTACCAATCTTCCAGCCTGCAGTTCAGCGTCTTAACCACTTGAGCCACCACTCACAGTACATGTTAAATGGAGCAGGAAGAAGATGTTTCAGTCCATGTTATGGCCCCTTGTCTGCATACCGTGCAGGATGTGTTGCAGACTTGACTAGGTAGAAAAAGAAATTTTCCAAGAATATGAAGACATTTTAGTACTGTCTGCAGAGTTCGTGTTTCTCTTTGATCTCGTGGCACCTCCATTCTATTTAGTAGGTGTGAGAGTCCTGCTCAAAGTAGTCAAGGATCAGATCTCGGTTGGTTAACCACAGTTCTTTATTGCCTATTCCTACATTAGTACAGCATCTCGGGTTATTGTCAGAGATGAGACAAATAATACAAGCGGGTCTATTATACCATTCCAAGGAGTTTGAATTACCCATAGGTAGCCAATCCCCTGAAGGGAAAATTGGCGGGCTAAAAGGTGTCTTGACCGTTTGGTTCACACAGGAAAAAAGTGAGGTGTTAAGCAGTAAATTTCCCTTCCCAAACCAGATCCCTCAGTTCACATAACAATTCATGGCTCCAAGGTTCTTTAGCATAGATAAGAGATGAGAGCCGTCCTCCCCTTGAAGTTACTGCCGGGGCAGCTGGAATGCGGAGGCAGGGATGAGAGGCCTCCTTGTTCTCACCTCTAAGGGTTGTCACCCTCCCGACCAAAACAGGATTAATACAGGTTCCATACAAATGACTATAAGGTTACATAGTGTGCATGCAAGATTACATTGACTGAATTGACAGATTCTGACACCCTGCCCTCCCCATAATTCCCTTCACCTAGCTTTATCAGGGAACATTTTGTGAAACAGTTTAATCAACTTGGGGGCATGAACATGTTCAGAACGAATCCATTCATTGTGCTCCGGGCCGAAATCTAACCATCTAACTAAGTAATACAAATGGCCCCTTTTCATCTTGGAGTCAAGGATTTCGGTTATCTCGTAGTGTGGACTCCCCTCCTTCATCAGTGGAGGAGGAACTGGAGGAACTGGATGCCATGCATTCGGCCCAGGATCTTTCTTCAGCAGGCTGAAATGAAACACAGGGTGTACAGAACTCAGTGATTTAGGCAGTTCCAGTTCAAAGGATACATCAGAGATTTTACGTAGCACTTTATAAGGTCCAACATATTTCCATCCCAGTTTCCTGCTGGGCTGCAGCCCATGGATATTTTTAGTAGAGAGATAAACGGAGTCCCCGGGTTGAAGATCCCATCCCGGTGCTCGCCCTCGGTCAGCATATTTCTTGTAGTCCTCTTTGGCATGATCCAGGGCCTTCCCAATTAATGGCCAGGAGTCCTGGAGGTTGGACCACCAACTCCTAAAATCCGAGGGGGGGGTCCGGGGGTTGTCCTTAATGGTAGGGAGTGGTTTACCTTCAAAGCCTCCCACCGCCATGAACGGTGAGACCCCAGTAGAGGAATGCACTGCATTGTTGTAGCTATATTCTGCAAAGGGCAATAATTCCACCCAATTGTCCTGGTGGTAATTTGTATAACATCTGAGGAATTGCTCCAGAATTTGATTAGTTCGCTCGGATTGGCCGTCGGTCTCTGGATGGTAACCCGAGCTTAAGGCAGGCTCTATGTCCATTAATTTCAAAAGCTCCCGCCAGAAGGTGGCAACGAACTGACTTCCGCGGTCAGATACCACTCTCTTGGGAAAAGCATGTAATTTTATCACGTGGTTAAAGAAAGCTTTAGCCATCCCTTTGGCTGTGGGCAATTGCTTGAAGGGGGTGAAATGGGCTTGTTTAGAAAACGTGTCAACTACTACCCAAATCACCGTTTTTCCCTTGGAGGGGGGCAAATTGGTGATAAAGTCCATGGCTATGTCTTCCCAGGGTCTTGAGGCAGTGGGAAGGGGGTGCAACAATCCTGGGACTTTTCCCCCCCGTTTCTTACACATTAAACAGGTTTGGCACGCCGAGACGAAGTCCGAGACATCGCGGCGCATGCGTGGCCACCAGAATTGACGCTGGATCAAATTAAGTGTTTTTAGGAAACCAAAGTGCCCGGCTAGCTTGGAAGAGTGACAATGCAGCAAGATCTCCTTGCGTTTGGTCTTAGGCACCACTAGCTTGTCCCCATGCAGCCAACAATGGTCCTCTCTTTTGGAACACTCTCCTATTGTTTCCAATTCCTCTATTTCTTCTGGAGCATACTCCCCCCCCCACTGGCAGTCCCCCATGGTTAGCTCGGCTTTCTTTGCTTTGCTCCGGGTGACCACCGCCCCTCCCAGCTGCTGGGGGGAGAACATGGAGTCGAATACCTCTTCCTTCACACTCTCATGTTGGGGCAATCTGGACAATGCATCTGCCAGGGAGTTAGCCTTCCCGGGGAAATGTTTTAACACAAAGTTAAATTTGGAAAAGAAGTCAGCCCAGCGCAGCTGCTTGGCGTTGAGGGACCGTTGCGTGCGCAAAGCCTCTAGGTTCTTATGATCAGTCCATATTTCAAACGGAGTTTGCGCTCCCTCCAACCAGTGGCGCCACGTAGTGAGCGCTAACCTAATGGCCGCGGCTTCCTTGTCCCACACCGACCAGTTCCTTTCCGTTTCGTTAAACTTTTTTGAGATGTAAGCCAAGGGGTGCAACTTCCCCTCTGAGTCTCTTTGCAAAATGGCCCCCCCCATGGCTACATCCGAGGCATCGACATGGATTATAAAGTCTTTTGTCTCATCCGGGTGTGCCAGAATGGGCTCAGAGGTAAAAAGAGTTTTTAAAGCTTCAAACGCCTTCTGGCACTCCCCATTCCACGCCAACTTCTCTCCTGGCTTCCCTGCCTCGGGTCCCCTCCCCTTGGTTTTCAACAAGTCCGTTAAGGGAAGGGTGACTTTAGCAAAGTCCTTGATGAAGGTCCGGTAAAAGTTACAAAATCCTAAGAGGCTCTGCAACTGCTTCCTTGTTCGCGGAGCCTCCCATTGCACCACAGCCTCCACTTTCCCCGGGTCCATTTCCAACCCCTTCTGAGAAATGCGGTAGCCTAGGAAGTCCACCGACTCCCGGTGAAACTCGCACTTAGACAGTTTCACAAACAGCTGGTTTTTCAGCAACGTTGAAAGAACTTCCCTGACCAAAGTCACATGCTCATTCTTATCAGTAGAATAGATCAAGATATCATCTATGTAACATAACACGCCCTTAAAAAGGTGCTTGTGCAACACTTCATTGATTAAACTCATAAAGACCCCGGGCGCGCCACTTAAGCCGAACGGCATCACTAGGTATTCGAATTGTCCCAAGGGGGTGTTAAAGGCAGTCTTAAATTCATCCCCCTCCCTTATGCGCACCCTGAAGTAGGCATCTCGTAGATCCAATTTGGTAAAAATCTTCCCCTTGGCCGCCTCCGCCAAGAGATCCTTTATTAACGGGAGGGGGTAGGCATTAGAAGTGGAAACTGCATTTAGCCCCCGGTAATCAGTGCACAGTCGTAAGCCTCCATCCTTTTTCTTTCGGAACAACACGGGCGCCGCAAAGGGGGACTTGGCGGGTCGGATAAACCCCCTTGCAAGGTTTTTGTCTAAGAACTTCCGCAGTTCTTCCCGCTCCGCCGGGCTCATGGAATATAATTTGCCCTTCGGGAGTTTCTCTCCTGGGAGGAGCTCTATGGCACAGTCCGACAGTCGATGAGGGGGCAACTCGTCCGCCTCGGATTCACTGAACACTTCTAGCAAGTCTCTATACTCTTTAGGCACCATGGCAGGGACGAGGGCGAGTGCGGGTGCGGGGGGTGGTGGGCTCGGAGGTCCAGGGCCCCATCCGGGGTCCCACCGGTGGCTCTGGCAGCGGTCGTCTACCCACGAAATTTTCCCCTCGCTCCACTTTATGTAAGGGTCGTGCGCCCCGAGCCAAGGGCTGCCCAACACCATAGGGAACTGGGCGTTCGGGGTGATGACGAAAGCTCGCTTCTCCCAATGCTCCCCCGTTCCCAAAATCAAGCTCTCAGTCTCTGCTATGCACTCCTCTTTCATTTCCGACCCATCCATCTGGGTAAACTTCAGGGGTTCTGCTAACGGGGTGACTTTGGGTCCCAACCCCTCCACTACCAGGGGGCTGATTAGGTCTCGCGCGCAACCGGAGTCAATTAGAGCGCGAACCCTCATGTGGGTCCCTGATCCAGGGGTCACCACCGTCACTACCATATATAAGAGGGGGCCAGGGATGCTCACCGGAGATGGCGCTTCTTGGCGGGGGACCTGCAGTTCTGCGCCGCTCACTGCAGGCCGTTGGAGTTTCCCGACATCTGTGCTTCCATCAGCTCTAGCTCTCCCTGGTCGCTCGTCACCCCTTCCAGCTGTAAAGCCCGGGGCTTCATCGGAGTTTTCCCTCTGGTGGGGGTGCTCCCCGCTCCGGGAGTTGAGGTCTTCGGGCCCTTCCCCCCTCCTCTGGGACAAGCGGAGGCGAAGTGGCCACTCTCCCCACACTTCATACACAACCCCTGTCGAAACCTCGCATCACGTACGTCTTGCACATTGGATCGGGGCTTCGCTCGGGGGCCTGCTTTGCTGGCGGCCGTCGCGGACGCTCCCATCTTAATCAGGGCGAAACGCTCCTCCATGTCGGTGGCAGCTCTCATCCAGGTGTTCAGGGTGCCCGGGCGACCCCCTAACAGCACTGTCTCGTAGATTTCCGGGTTCAGGCCCTCCCAATACTTCTCCATGAATAGTTCCTCCGGCCACCCATGGATCTTGGCAGCGATGCGCCGGAACTTGTCGGTGTATTCCCTCACCGACGACCTCCCCTGGAATAGCTTCCTCAGTTGATTTCTGGCTTTTTCCTCACCCAGGGGGTCCTCGAACTGATGCCGGAGGGCCCACATAAAATTGTTCAGGGAGCGCAGCTCAGGGCCAGGGTTGTCGTGAAGGCTCACATACCAATCGCTGGCGGTATCTTTCAGCTTGGACCCGATGTAGCCGATGCGATCTTTCTCGGTAGGGTAGAGGTGACCCCAACTGTCCAGGAATCTCCCGATCTCTAGCGTGAAGAAACGCAGCTTCTCGGGGTCCCCATCGAAAGTGGTCGTCAAAGGGTCGGACGGGGGTGGGCGAACGGCCGGCGCGGCCGGGACTGGGGCCGGTGCGGGAACGGGCCCCGGAACTGGAGCTGGGACGGCTGGCTGGGCTGGTTGCGCCGGTAGAGCGGGCGCCTGCGGTTGAGCCGGAACCCCTCCGGGTGCCTGCGGCTGTGGTGGGGCTCCGACTCCTTGACCGAGGAGGGCGCCTTGCATCGCCACTATAGCGTCGCGAAATTGGTGCTGGAGATCGAGGGCCAACTCGCGGAGCTCGGCGGTGAGTTGAAGCCGCAGGTCTCCCATCATCTGATCCAGCGGGACCGTCTGCTCCTCGCGATACGGATCGGGCCCATACAGATCTAGTGTCTCTTCTTCGGGAGGCGGGCGACGCGGCCCTCCACGGTAGATCGGCTCGCGGTCGTCTCCGAGGTAGCTCGGTCTCCCTCGATCGGGCTGGTCTCCGGTGAGTGAAACTCTCACCCCTTTCCTGTCGTGCACCCACGAACTCACGGGACGGCCCCCGAAGTGGCTCCAAGCGTACTGGGGGGTCACGTTCTGATGGGTAGTCGGGCGGCGTGGAATGTAGTAAGCCCCTTGGCTCGTGGTCACCGGCACCTCGGTACCTCCTGCGCCGCCACCACTCCCGTTCCCCGGATCCGCCGGGGTAACGGGAACCTCCTCTGGAGTAGTAGGTTTGAGGGGGACAAGGTCGTCTTCTGACATGGTCAGGAACGGTTGAGTCCCAGTCACGGATCTCTGACGATCTGTGAGAGTCCTGCTCAAAGTAGTCAAGGATCAGATCTCGGTTGGTTAACCACAGTTCTTTATTGCCTATTCCTACATTAGTACAGCATCTCGGGTTATTGTCAGAGATGAGACAAATAATACAAGCGGGTCTATTATACCATTCCAAGGAGTTTGAATTACCCATAGGTAGCCAATCCCCTGAAGGGAAAATTGGCGGGCTAAAAGGTGTCTTGACCGTTTGGTTCACACAGGAAAAAAGTGAGGTGTTAAGCAGTAAATTTCCCTTCCCAAACCAGATCCCTCAGTTCACATAACAATTCATGGCTCCAAGGTTCTTTAGCATAGATAAGAGATGAGAGCCGTCCTCCCCTTGAAGTTACTGCCGGGGCAGCTGGAATGCGGAGGCAGGGATGAGAGGCCTCCTTGTTCTCACCTCTAAGGGTTGTCACCCTCCCGACCAAAACAGGATTAATACAGGTTCCATACAAATGACTATAAGGTTACATAGTGTGCATGCAAGATTACATTGACTGAATTGACAGATTCTGACAGTAGGAAAGGTTCCAAGCTAATGTAAACAGATGAAAATCTTAATATCAATCTACACTTGATGAATGTGGGAATCCAGACAGAAATGTAACTGGAGGAACAACTATGTGAATGTCATTTAGAAGCTGTCCCAAAAACTTACATCTAAAACCTTAAATCCACTGCCTTGAAAATATAATTGGGTTACACATAAGTCTGAGCTTCTAATAATAATAAACGGAACTAGACTATGCACAGATTCAGCAAGAATTCTTATAGGCATCAACTCTTCTAACTCTTCTAACAAGCATCAACTTTAGTTTTATTCATCCAGCCAAAATGAATTGGTGTAAAGATCAGTTTACCAGTGAGAGGATGGTTTTTGCTGTCGAAACTCTGGCATTAAGAAGACTGGAACCGTCAAGAGACAGCAATTGCTCTGACCATTTTTATTGTAAATCCGCAAAATCCTGCGTTTGAATTATAGTTAACAGGATGGTACATTTCAATAAACAGGAGTAGGCAAGAGATTTGCGCTGCTTGTTCTGTGTTCAGTTTTGTTATAGTCCAGGATTTGTCTCAGCAGAGCACAAGCTTCAAAAGTGGACTTTGGAGGGCTTTTTAGGTGTGTTTTTGAACATCCAGTAAAAGCACCACCCATGACCCAGATCCAGCTGATTTAGGTCACAGCATAACACAGAGTTGGGTGTGAGCATTACAAATATTGCAAATCTGACTATTTTAGTGAATGAGCTCCTGCTGATCCATAATGCCTCAAGCCACAGCTATGCTGCTTTTGGCTAACCCAAAAACAACACTGGTCAATAGTGGTTATGGGTGAACTCCTAGCTCCGTTTGGAATTCACCTCAGCAAACTGAACTGTGATTATGTGATAACTGTTTGAGATTTTTTCTGAGCCCAGTTCTGAATGCAGAACCTTTCATGATCCTAGTGACATCCTAACTCCCTGGGTGCTCCTGAACGTTCCCTTCTCTCCCAAAACACATCTGGCAGAGCAGCAACAGTGACACGGTTTCCTTTTATGACAACTGAAACAATTTAACCAGAAAGCCAAACAATTACAGTATCGATTCCAATGAAAAGAATGTAAGGTTGTCATGACCTCAAAGCCTGGCACAGGGTATGGATGGAAGACACATGTTCAGCCATCTTGTTGAAGCTTGCAGGTCAGTGTCTAGACTAGACACTTTCCATGAACTCTGTGTATGTTATGTTGAATTCCAAGATGAAACCAAAGCAGGATAAAAAGGCAGTAGCCAAATAAAATTGTTGTATCCCTTTATATCCTTTGCAAATATAATGGACAAGGTACCTGCGATTCCTCCCGTTTAACATTCCCTCCATGGTTGTATTATCCACTCCTTGACTTATATGAGGCACAGTAGTTTTGGCAGCAGGAACAAGAGTCCTCCAGTGCTCTTTCCTTTTAACAGGCCTCTATCCAAAATAGGGTTGCGAGGTCACACCTGGCAGGGGATGGGGGGACTTACCAGGAATGGAAGGGAGGCCCAGATTACATCACCGGCAATGCTCCCTCTAAACTGTGGAGTCTTGTGAGCAAAAATTCTACTTTGTGAGCTACTGGCATGAAAGTTGTGAGTGAACGATTTGGCTGCTGCATAAATTAGTTTGCACTGGAGCAGTCCATCCTGAACTAAGAGAAAAATGTATGAGCTGGAGGCTAAAAGACTGTGAGCTAGCTCACACTAACTCAGCTTAGAGGGAACACTGATCACCGGGGATGTCAGTTCTGCGGTGAACTGGAAGTGACATTATCATGTTGGTGATGTTGCGGTGGCACTCTGGCATTTGGGGGGGGGGAATTCTATGGTAGAAGTCATTTCTACCATAGAGTTTTTTTCTCAAATGCCAGAGTGTTGCTGTGTTGTCATTGAAGTGATGCATTCTTTTTAGTTCCATTCCCATGTTCTAGTGTATGTATTGGACTGTAACTAAAAAGAAAGAACTAAAAAGAATCTGAAAGATTCCCCCTGATGCAGTTGCATGTAAAATGTGTAGGGGATATATAATGATCACAGATTCATTTCTCTCTGCATCAGTTTATTTCTTCGTCTTCATTTCCCCAGCCATTTAAACCAAACAGCTGAGCGGCAGAGCTCTGTTCAGCTGTTTGGTTTAAATGGCTTGAAGCTATTTAAACCCCTGTTTTCTACTCCCCACGAAAAGCAGTGGGGAGCAGAAAGCAGGGGCCATGAACCCATACAAACCTGTTCAGTTTGCAAACCAACCTCCTGGTTTGTATAGGTTTGTGGTTCAGCCATGAAGCAGAAATTGAACTGGACCATAAAAATGTGGTTTGTGCCATCCCTATTCTTCAGTGTATGGTTCCCATCTTTTCTTTATTTTGTCCTGTTCAGTTAATGAATTGTTGTGTTGATCTTGCAGCATGCCTAACTGTACTTTAAATTTCCCTTTGATTTCTTGGATCTTGTGGAACAGGTCTCTTGTTTGTTCTTTTTGATGTTCTCTTCTATTTTTTTTTGATGGTTACTATAACAGTTCTTTGTTTCTCTGTGTGAGTTGCTAGAAAGCTGAATTCAGCCTTTTGATTCTGTCACCTTTCATTTTTGCTTTTTATCTATCTTTAGCAATTTTAAGAGCTTCATCCATCATCCATCAAGGCTTTTAATTACAGGAGTAGTCTTTGTGCATTCTTCCTTGATAATCTCTCTGGTTTTAACCCATAGTTCTTACAGTTTCTATTCACTCAAATTCATCAATGCAAGCATTTTCTTTACATCGTATTTAAACTCTTCAGGAATATTGTCTGGATTTTATTTTGGTACTATGAATATTTTGGTGTTCTTCTTCAACTTTATTATAAATTTGATATTAACAGTTCATGATTTGTACTTCAGTCAGCTCCTGGTCTTGTTTTATCAATGAGAATAAGCTGCTTCATCTTCTGCTTCCAATAATGTAATCTATTTCTGTAATGGCCATCTGGTGATGTCCCTGTATACAGTTGTGTGTTTGGTTCCCTGAAATGTGTTCACAATTAATAAATTGTTGGCTTCACAGTATTCTATGAGTTGCACCCCTGCTTTATTTCATGCTTTTAGCCCAAATCTTCCAACAATATTTGATTCTGCTTTGTTTCCTACTTTTGTGTTTCAGTGTTAGCCAGATTGCCTTGAGTTATTAACAATATTGGGGAATTGAGATATTATAAAAGGCAATAGGCAAATATGGGAGTGATCACCTATATATACAAGGGTTCCACTTTTTCCAGAAGCACCAGAAATAGATGCAGAGACCAACCTCAGTTTGAAATGGTATCTTTTACTGAGGTAGATCTTCACAGGCAAACAATACTCAAACACACACACAAATACTCAATTCTAGGAAATAGGTAGAAAGGGGTAGTGAGGTTCACTTTGCAAGAATGTTTTGTTGAAGGGCAATAACTGTCCTCGGCGTGATGAAGGGCTCCAACTGGAAAAATAGATGAGACTAAAAAGGGGGTTAGGGATTGTGTACTGAACCAGCAGAACACGTGGAGACTCTGGCAGTGCTAACCAAGAGTCATAGGGATAGGGAGGTCTAGAATAAAAGAAAGAGTGCATGCTTGGGTGGCTCCCAAGTCCATAAGAGCACAATAAGCACCTTGCAGAGCAACATCAGTCACCTATGATTACCAGCAAATCTTGCTTAGGTGTGAGATCCATTTCTTCCTGGACACTTGCATAAAAACTTTCAATTTCTTTTTCATCAGTATCTATAGCTGGGCATAAAGTTGAATGATGGCTGTATTGATAGGCATTCCATAAAGTCTGATTGATATAATTCAGACATTGCATTATACCTGATTGCTTGTTCTACATCTTACCTCACTATTAGAGAAATTCTGTTTCTTCTGTGTTTGTCATTTCTCAAGTAAAACACTTTGTAACTTTCTGACTGAAAATGCCCTAATCCAGTCTGCTCACTCCCATGATTGCAATATTTAAACATGCCATTTCTCATTTTACAATTTTTACTTTCCCTTGATTTAAAGGTACAGGCCTAGCATCAATGTTTGCATCCTGCTGATTAATGTGTTGGCATCTCTAACATTCTCCAGTTAACCTAAATTATGATTAGGAAAGTTTTCTATAACTGCAGTAACCCCCCAATGTAATAGAATAATTAGCATAATGAAAAAAACCAGAATAGATGGTACAAACTATATCAAATGCATGAGTTTTTTTTTCCAGATTTTACATCTTAATTTTTATCCAAAATTGTTACTTTTCTATGAAATCCAGAGCTTTGGCACATCTGCTGCAACAAAGGTATTGGTATAATCAATGTAACAGTTTTTAAAATACATATATATATGTTTTCCCAGAGTAGACCTCTTCAAGGCATCATGCAATAACTAGCCGTATGTCTACCAAAGAAGCATTTCTTTCTTTTTTAAAAATAATTTTTTATTTTGTCAAAATGTTGAACAGTTACATAGCAATCAAAGTGTTTACATTTATATCGCATACATATATTTTGTTAATACATAACTGCAGTTTAGTTCACTATTCTGTACTTAATATATTTTGAGCATGTAACATAAAGTAATTTATATAGTACAAATAAAAATGGGTCTTAAACTGTGTAACATTACCATTTCTGAGAAGCATTTCTGGAGTCTGTCCCTCTCCCTTTGCCTATTACTAGTAACTGTATGTATGCTCCAAATTTTAATTCCATGCAAAGTAGATAAGGAATAATCACTTGAGTATTTACAGTGTTTTTATTTTATTGTCATAACTACATGATTTTTCAGGGTAAAATAGCAAAATCTGGGCTGTGATCACACACACAAAATAATCCACTTTTGATCCACTTTCTGTGCACTTTCCAACTGGATTTTTATTGTATGAACTGGCAAAATCCAATTCAAAAGTGAATTGAAAGTGGCTTATTTAGTGTGTGTGACCACAGCCCTGGTGAAGTGGCTATGTTACAGAGGAGCAGTGCTCACAAAGCAAGAATGGACAAAAACAGCATTTACATCAAGCTTACTTAAGGCTTTAGTATCTCAACTGATGTTTATTTTGCAGCAAAATAGATGGATAACCTGAGGGGGGAGTTATTCTCCCAAGAGATCATCATGGTATCCTATCAGTAAACAGTAGTTAGTCATAATTGGGGGGGGGGGGAATGTAATATTTATAATTATCATTTTGCTTTTACAGGGCACTATCAGTGGTCTCCCACGCAAGGGAATAGGGATGGGCACAAACTCAACCATGAAGCAAAATTCATCATAAATTTTGCCCTGTTCATGGGTCTACTGTCATGAACATTTAAAGCAGTTTGTGGTGGTTCATGGATGGAGCAGAAAACAGAGGTTTAAAAGGACTCCAAGTCCCTTTAAACCCCTCCTTTCTGTTCCCTGTGAAAGCTGGAAAACAGGTGCTCCCCACCGTGTAGCTAGCTGTCTTCTGCAGTCCCTTTAAACTTTAAAAGTTTAAACTTTGTACTTTAAAGGGACTGTACAGGACAGCCCAAAACAACTGGGGGAGTGAGCTGCAAACAAAAAATGGAAATTACCAGTCCATAATATAGCTATTATATAGATATTTGTTCTGCTGCTTCAGATCAACATGGCTACTCACCCGAATCTATCAACATGGGTTATCGTTAACCTTCTTTGTAAAATTATCCCTTGTAGAGGCTTTGCACTACATCATAGCTCATTCATAATAAAATAAATAATGATGTGTTCACCATCACTGTACTCATTTGCCCCCTCAATAAATTTTTTCTGGCTAAAGGCCTGCCTACAAGAGACTGATCTGATCCACCACATCTGGCAGTGCTGCATCATTAGGTATTGCCAGATCCCTCATCAGTGCCAGGAAAACTCACACACACACCGGTGTCTGAGAATGCATCTTATCTAAACCAGTTTCCATGCACAAATGTTGATACGGCTATGATGGAGACAGCTCTGTTGCGGCTTAAAAGTGCTGGGGTGGACAGCTGTCCTCCAAATTGAAGTACCTTCTGATCAATAATCCAATATTTCCATGCTTTCAAGCCTTTAACAGTGGGAACAGCAGAGAGTGTGCATTTGGATGTGTGTCACAGTGCTTATGCTGTTGAAAGCTATGCAGTGCAGGAAAACAACATTCGCGTTTGGATGAGCATTTAGAATTTTAGCTGTGTTTTCTGATACAGCAAGTGATGCATCCTCAGAAAGCTACTTCAGGATACAGATTTCCTCCCCTAGATCTGGGAGGAGGAGGAGGAGGAGGAAGAAGAAGAAGAAGAAGAAGAGATTGGATTTATACCCTGCCCTTCACTTGTAGTCTCAGAGCAGCTTACAAACTCCTTTCCCTTCCCCTCCCCACAACAGACACCCTGTGAGGTAGGTGAGGCTGAGAGAGCTCTGAGACAACTGTCCTTGAGAGAACAGCTGATACAGAACTATGGCTTTCCCAAGGTCATCCAGCAGCTGTATGTGGAGGAGTGGGGAATCAAACCCAGTTCTCCCAGATTAGAGTCTGTGCACTTAACGACTACACCAAACTGGCTCTCACACCAAACCTGGGTGGTAGTGGAGGAGGAGGAGAAAGAGGAGGAGATTGGATTTATACTCTGCCCTTCACTACCCAAAGGAGTCACAGAGTGGCTTACATGTATCCTTTCCCTTCCTCTCCCCACAACAGACACCCTGTGAGGTAGGTGAGGCTGAGAGAGCTCTCTTAAGAACTGCCCTTGAGAGAACAGCTCTAAAAAACTTGTAAGTGACCCAAGGTCACACCAACAGCTGCATGTGGAGGCATGGGGAATCAAACCCTGTTCTCCCACAAACAAGTTCCTTTAGTTCAACAATGATTAATAAAAAATTGGGATTATTTTATTTTGAGTAAACTGTCTTTTAGTTTGTGTAATTGTTCAGAAAAAGACATCCTACCAAAAACCCCTCTGTATCATGATTTAATTTGCTTTTGATTGTCTCTGTATATTAAAAAAAATGACAGTATTGTTTGTTTTGTAAAATTGTTAAAACTTGTTAATAAAACCAACAGACAAAAACACGCTTCTCCCAGATTAGAGTCCACACTTCTAACCACTACACCAAACTGGTATAAAAGGAGAAAGCTGTCCTCCTTTTTGTCTTATCCATTTTCTGTATCGGAGTGGGATATATCAAAGTAGGAGCAAAATACATATGCTTTGATTTTTGTTGTTGCTCCTGCTGGCATACTTCTGAAAAGTTGGTTCTTTGTGACTAGGGATGTAAAATTAATAACTGCAGCTGTATCCAATTACATATTGATACTTCAAGGTAAAGTTCACTGAATTCCAGGGCAGGCAGCTCAAACTGAGTTCCACTAACTATATGCAAGAATGTAAATGAACTATTTCAGGGTTTGAAAAAGGAAGAGGTTGGAATTCTATGTAAAATAAACTTCCAGTCACAAATGTTTATTTAAGAAGTGTGAACATGTGGCCTTTCTCTCTTTTAACCTGAAAGCTTTATGCAAACATTTTTCAACTGTGGTGATTGCTGTAATTCAGAGACACAGTCCTAATAAGGAACATGAAGGATAGGAGTTCATGGAAAATCCCTGCTGGCTAGAAGGGGAGGAGCAGGGGCACTAATGCAAGCATATAGGGAAGCCAGGGAATAATGTGTCTGGCAAAAAAACATTACTTTTTTCTGTAGTGGTCAGGCAGACTTACCACAGCAGTCACCGTAATCAGTAGTGGGATGCCAAACAGACTCCTGAAGCAAAGGCAGAAGCAGCTGGATTTCATGGGCAATAAGAGCCCCTTCCAAAGACCAGGAACTTGGTTGCGCACTAGAAGCACAAAGGTAGTTATGGAGCTTTGCAGTCGCCCTTCAGCCTGCAGATGCTGGGCAGTATTTCAGAAAACAGGAGTAAACGTAGGCAACAACTTAAACTTTATCTAGCTGCCACAGTGGCTAAAGAAAAACATGATGAAGTAAAATCATAGGCTGAGGACAGACTGGCAGTCCAGACTGCCACATCTGCCCAGAAAAGTGGTGTCCCGGCTGCTGCAGTATGCGTTTCACCCACTTCTGGCGGGTGTAAACGCGCGCCAGCCAGGGGAGCCACGCGGCATTCGCACGCCGCCGCCGGAAGCCGCCCGCAGTCTGGATGCTGCAGGCGGCTTCCTTGTGGTGGCATGCGAACGCCACACGGTGGGGACAATTCCCCCCGCCTTGTTCTGCTGCGCCGCGGAGGTGCGGCAGAACCTGAGTCTGTCCACAGCCATACATCTTGCTGTTTCTGGTGTGAGAGAAAATACTGAGGATTTAAGTCAATTTCCAATCAGCAGAAGGAGAAAATATGAGTCTCAGTGTAATAATGACAACATTTTAGGAATATTGTGTACCCTCAAAGAATGAGAACTTTGGAAGGCACAAATGTATGCAGGGAATTGATGAAAGCATAGAACAATATGCCACAGAGCTAATAACACTGAGTGACGCCATTTCCAGTTCATGCATTAGGGAGAACACAGGCTGGATCTGTGGTTCCCCCTCTGTGTCCTGTATAATAGCAATGTGTGAATTGTGGCTTCTCCTTGATTCCAGTACATGGGATGCCTGATTTGGATCACTGCTGTGGCACAAATGGCCTGTGGTCACATGAGCAGTTTGCAGTGATGCAGTAGCATGACCTTTGTGGATTTAAAGAGCATGATCAGATGATAACATCTGCCTTCTGTGCAGATGTTGTTGCCCCACTTTGGAAGCGAAGTGATCAGGCACTGGGGAAAGTCTGGTATTAATGGATGCCAGAACTTCCACTCTGCTTTCCCGGACGTCTGAACTCTCCTGATGCGAAAGAAATCTGGAAGGGAAGTCTGAACCCACAAATCCATTTCTGCCAGTATTTTTTTTTCCTTTGGAGTTGCTGCCTATATGTGCATATGCACATGAGTGAACCTGCACATGCACCCACCTGCATTTAAAAAAACTGAGTGGGGAGCGCACACCATGGTTAAGCTACTGCAGTAATATGAACACCTGACCACCAGATAAGCATGTAGGGAATCCGCCTTAGGGTGGGCTGTCTGGTTGGCCTGCCCTGCGACACTTTAAACTAGTGTAATTAGAGGCACACCCAGATCACAGCAAGCCTCCAGTGTGACTGCAGCCACGGAGAAGGGACTTAACCCCCACAACCATTTTCATAACCTGAAATTATTCTGGGGCTGTGACTGTTCAATAAGACACCGGGGTGGGAAGCCCAACTCAATCTGTGTGTTCCATAGGTTTACAACTTGCACGGTGAGTGGGTAATTTCCCGCCTCTGCTTTCGGTCTCCCAACACTGATAATTAAAGAAGCAGGAGAAAAATTGGAATGGAGAACGGCATTGATGGTGCTGTAAAGACATGGAGCACAGGTGTCAAATATATGGCCCCTGGTGGGCTTCAATCAGGCCCACAGTTGAACTGGCCGTCTCCTGCTTCCAGTTCTGCTGCTGCTGCTACATCATAGCTTGCTTTGCCAGACTCTCTCACTCGCTCAGCCATTTCATGTTTTCCCCCTGGGTTCTAGACTCAGAACTCTTGAGCATGAGATTTCTGTGGTGAATGTCAATAAATCAAAAGTAGGTTTGCAGTTTACAGATACTCACTTGAACAGCACACTCCAGATTGCAGCAGCACAGACATTTTGATGCAGTCATTCAGAACAAGAGGTATCAGTTATCAGGTATTTATTTATTTATTTATTTATTTATTTATTCAAATTTGTGCCCTGCCCTCCCCACCTAAGCAGGCTCAGGGCAGCTTACAGCAATAAAACATAACAACTTTCAAATATCATAAAACTTCTAAAACAGTTAATCAAAATCATATTATATCAATCAATACTGTTAAATAAGCAATGTTTTTATTTTAAGTAAAAAAAAATCTTTGTGTTCTTTATAAAGTTTATATCTCCGCTACCTGGCCTTAAATGTTATGACACACATGGCCCAGCCCAAGAAAGTCTCATTTATGTCAGACCCAGCCCTCATAACAAATGAGTTCGACACACCTGCCAGAGAGATTGGGGGATTCCTGAAGTATCACCCACTATATCCCTCGATCTCCCACTCAGAAATGATGTCACATATTGCTCTAGAAATCTCCCCAGTCTCCACAATAAAGACTACTGAGACTGGGAACTTACTCAAGTGTCTCCTGGGAGTCACATTCCCCTGAAATTCAATACTTCACATTCTCCACTCCAAAAATCTCCCAACATTTGGGCTCCCGGACGCCCGGCCACGCCGATGGCGCCCGGGGGCAGCTTTGCCACGCCGCAGGAAGGCGGGGCAGCAACGGGGAGGACGCGCAGCGTCCTGCAGCCAGGGGGCGGGGCTGGCCTGTTTAAAAGGCCGAGCCCCGCGCCACCTCGTCCTCTTGGGTCCACGTGCTCGGCGTTTCCAGTCGGAGGAGCAGCATCGGCGGCAGGAGGCCTCGGCGGCGGCGTTGGAGCGGCGGCGGAAGTTCGGGGAGTGAGCGGCGACTGGACGACGCAGAGAGGCGGCTGCAGGGGACGCGCGGCGGCGGGGGGACCCATCAGCAGTGAGGGAACCGGAGGCGGCTGCGAGGGACGCGCGGCGGCGGGCCAGTGAGCGGCGGCTGGACGGCCAGAGGCGGCTGCAGGGGACGCGCGGCGGCGGCGGGACTCATCCACGGCGAGGGAACCAGAGGCGGCTGCAAGGGACGCACGGTGGCGGCGGGCCAGTGAGCGGCGGCTGGACGGCCAGAGGCGGCTGCAGGGGACGCGCGGCGGCGGCGGGCCTCATCAGCGGCGACGGGACAACACGGAGGCGGCAGTAAGCAACGCGGCGGCAGCGGTGGGCCTCAGCGGCGGACCCCAGGGTGACGGGGAGTGACTCGGCGGCGGCGGCGGGCCTCACCGGCGGCACCCCAGGGGGTACTGAGCGCCTAGGCGGCGGCGGCAGGCCTCAGCGGCGGCACCCCAGGTCAGCAGGGAGCGACTCGGCGGCGGGCCTCCTGGCAACAGAGGGACCGAGGGGCGGAGAAGCGACGGCGGCAGCAGGCCCCTAAGACGGCATAGTGGCGGCGGCAGGGTGCAGGCGACCCAGAGGAGCGGCGCAGCGGGACTCGAGCGGCTCTCCTGGGGACAGAGCAGCGGCGGTGCTTTTACGCCGCAGGGTTTGTTGGGGGCGCGGGTGTTCCTAGTCAGCTGAGGCCAGCTCCGGAAAGGGGGGGGGCCTGCTAGCCAGCAGAGGCCTGATCGGGAGGTGTGTGTGCTTCCTTTACGCCCTACTCCTTTAATTCATAAGCCCTACTCCTTTACTGCAGCAGTCCGCTGGTGAGCTCGGCCGGCCTTTGCGGGGGTTTGGGTTGCCCACCCCATATTGGTTGCCCAGCCTCCGGGTTACGAGCCTACGGCCATTCAGCAGTACAGTTGTGATCTGGGAGGGTCAGGTTGGTTTCTCACTCCTCCATTTGTGGCTGCTGGGGTTGGTTTTGGCTGGCCATAGTTCTGTCAGATATCTTTCTCTTCACTGCCAGTCCGGTTGGGTTTGTTACTTGTTTCATTGGTAGGCCCTCCTCCTTCATCCATCGCCCAGCCTGCTGCCATTCACTAGTGCGCGGGCTGTGCTCTGGGAGGGTTAGGTTTGGTTCCACACTCCTCCATTTGAGGCTGCTGGGTTGGCTTCGGCTGGCCATAGTTCTGTCTGGTCTTCTTTCCCCTTCACTGAAAGTCGGGTTGGTGCTTGTTATTTTGGTTTCAATTAACGGTTTGTGGCCAGTTTCATCGCATAGGTGCCATGGCTTCGAGGAAGGGGCAGGGCAAGTCTAAGGGCAAGCAGCCTGCTCCCAAACCTAGGGGAACACAGCCAGCTCCACGACGCCCCCCTGCACGTCTGGCTCCACCGCCATCGGACGGAGAAGAGGACGACCCAGTCAATGCAGCGATTCTCCGTCGGCTGGAGGTCTTAGAAAGGAGCAGGGGTGTATCACGGGAAGAGGTGGAGGCTAAGAGGCCTAGAACGGCTTCTAATTCTTCCTTTCAAGCGCAGGTGTTGGCACGCTTGGCGTTCTTGGAGGACGGCGGGGGGCCTGCACCGGTGGACGACGTGGAGGGACTGCAGTCCGGCTCACGCAATCTTGGCCCAGAGGATCAACAGGTTGGGGTGTTCAAGGGGCCATGGTGTCAGGAAGGTAAGGCCGGCGACTGGGGTACACCGGGATCACACTGGCCTTGGGGCCCTTACCCTCAAGGGGCTATGGGATCCATCACGCAGCCATCACCAGTTAATGGCCCACAAGGTACGCTGGTGGCTCCGCCTCCACACCAGGGATATTGGTCGGGGTGGGGTTCTCCAAGTGCTGCCTCCTATGACTCGGTACACACAGGTGCCATACCGAGTGGGGATGCAGCTCTCCCCCTAGGGGATCACTTGTCCACTTCCACTAAGGAGGAGATTCTTAGGGGAGAGTTTGTAGACGTTTTCTCTTTATTGTACAGGGAGTTAGAGAAAAAGGACAAGGAGGACCTCGATGACCGGGAAAAGGAACGGTTAAAAAGGAGGGTGGTGGACAGAACCTGGGCGAATTGGCATCCGGGGTTTTTAATCTATGCAGCGGTAATAGTGAGGCACCAACCGTGGAGGGCCTTGGCGATGCTCCAGTACATGGACATCGTTTATAAAGCATTTACCGATTTCCCAAGCCCAGCATGGTCACAGTATGACGAAGAATTTCGCATGCGTGCGGCCATGAATCCTGCTATAAGGTGGGATCAGATTCAACCTCAATTGTGGTTACAGGTGATGTCCTCAGCCAAGCTGTCTGGGGGAGAGAGGACGCATAGCGGTCATTCGGTGAGGAGGGCTGCAGTGCAGCCGGGTCCCCGCGCCCAGGCGGGGCAGGCGGTTCAGCGACGCCCGCTTTGCTGGGAGTTCACCTCCCATGGGACCTGTGGCCGCAAGGCATGTTCCTTTCGACACGAGTGTCCACTATGCGCAGGCCCCCATGCCTTTGCAAACTGCCCCAAGCCAAAGGGTAAGGGGAGTGGTAGAGGTGGTAAATGCGGAGGGGGAGGGAGCGGTCACAACCCCCAGCTTGAAAAAGGGCCCCAGCCCAATTAAGTTATTAGTTTTGGAGGACTGGTTGCGGGATTACCCCCAAGTCTGCGACCGGGTTTACCTATTGGAAGGGTTTCGGGGGGGCTTCAGAATACCTTACCAAGGACCTAGGGAGGCATATATGGCTCCAAATTTAAAATCTGTTGTCGGAATGGAGCATATAGTTCGAGAAAAGATCGCTAAAGAATGTAGGGAAGGTAGAGTCCTCGGCCCCTTTTCTACTCCTCCTGTTCCAAATTTGAGGGTTTCCCCATTAGGAGTGGTGCCTAAGAAAGCACCTGGAGAGTATCGCCTCATTCACCACTTATCTTACCCACGGGGGGAATCGGTGAACGACGCGATACCAGACCATTTATGTTCAGTTAGATACACGTCCTTTGATCAAGCACTGCGCATAGTGCGCCAGTGCGGCAAGGGGGCGGAGCTGGCGAAGTGTGACATCAAATCGGCCTTCCGCCTCCTTCCTGTTCACCCGGCAGATTTCGAGCTCTTGGGGTTTGCCTTCGAGGGTAAATTTTACATGGATAGGGCACTTCCCATGGGATGCTCGGTGTCTTGTGCCGCCTTTGAACGGTTTAGTTCCTTTTTGGAATGGGCTTTGCGGTACAGGACCGGCCTCGGCACTACAGCCCGCTATCTGGATGATTTCTTGTTGGTAGGGGGGATGGGGACAGGTCAGTGTGAGTACCTGATGGCAAGTTTTATCGCTATGGCGGGGGAACTTGGTGTTCCTCTGGCTCATGACAAAACAGAGGGCCCCACATCCACCTTGACCTACTTAGGAATAGAAATTGATACGATAGGACAGTGCTGCAGGTTGCCTAGGGACAAACTAGAGGCATTACGGAGTTTGGTGGACACGGCGATGGCACAGTCAAAGGTAACATTGCTGGAACTGCAGCGGTTGGTTGGCCATCTCAACTTTGCTTGTAGAGTCGTGGCACCCGGGAGGGCCTTCGTCAGGAGACTGTGTGAGTCAATGACGGGCCTTCGCCTACCACACCATAGAGCTAGGGTAACCAGGGGGATGCGGGAGGACCTCCTTGTATGGCAGCAATTCTTGCGGTCATACAACGGGGTTTCCTTCTGGCGTGAGGAGCTCCTACTGGAGGCTGAGCTGCAGGTCACTTCAGATGCCGCAGGTTCCTCTGGGTTTGGTGTATATTTTAGGGGCCATTGGTGTGCGGGTGACTGGCCGCAGGACTGGTTCCAGGCAGGATGGGTCAAGGACCTGACATTCCTGGAATTTTTCCCAATTGTAGCAGCTGTGTGGGTTTGGGCAAGGGAGCTTTCGAATCGAATGGTCCACTTCTGGTGCGACAACATGTCCACAGTACACGTGATCAACTCCCTGACATCAAGGTCACCCAGGGTCATGGCTCTGGTGTGGGCTTTTACGCTGCAGTGTTTGCATCATAACATCATGTTTAGGGCCAGGCACGTGCCGGGGGTCAGTAATGGGGTTGTGGATGCTCTCTCTCGCAAACAGATGACGAGATTCCGTCAGCTAGCTCCGGAAGTCGACCAGTTCCCAGTACGGCTGCCAGAGGAGGTATGGAGGATTGGAGGGCTGAGGCCAACAGGGCCATGCATTTGGCCCTTGCCCCGGCCACACGAAGAGCTTACATGAGGGCGGGTAAGCAGTTCCTGTCCTTCCGGGAGGGGGTCGGTCTGCAGCAAATCTGGCCCATACCAGTGGCACATTTGATGCAGTTTGGTGTAGCTATGAGAAGGGAGGGCCTGGCAGCACACACCATCAGGGGCAAGCTGTCTGCTCTGGCCTATGCCAGTAAGGCGGCTGGGTTTGAAGATCCAACGGGCAATTTCCGAATTCGGCAGATGCTGGAGGGCTGGTCACGGGAACATGGCAGGGTTGCGGACACCAGGATGCCCCTGACCCCAGATGTGCTGCGGGGGCTCGGGGCACAATGGGTTCACTGCTGCAGTGATGCCTATGAGGCTGCCCTGTTTCAGGCGGCATCTTTGGTTGCCTTTTTTGGGGCGCTGCGAGTCAGCGAGCTGGTGGCCGGCTCTCGACGAGACGCCTCTGGCACTGCCCTGGAGAGGCGGGACATCTCTTTCCCGGACTCGAAAGTTAGAATTAGGCTGCGCCGATCCAAAACCGATCAGCGCGGGAGGGGTTCCGAGTTCGAGTTGGAACGCTGTTCTGAGGCGGAATTATGCCCAGTACTGGCTTTACGCCACTATGTGGCACTGCGGGGGGACGGCCACGGGTACCTATTCCGGCACGGGGATGGTGCCCCTCTCACCAGATTCCAATTTTGGAGTGTGACAAAGAAGGCACTGGAGCGCTTGGGATTGGGTGGAGTGAGGTTTGGAACCCACTCCTTTCGGATTGGGGCGGCGTCCACAGCGGCGGCAATGGGGTACCCCAATGGTGAGGTTCAGAGGATTGGGCGATGGAGGTCCCGCTGTTATAAAGGTTATGTTCGGGCTTGCAGGAGGTAGGTTGATTGACTTTAGGGATAGGTAGGGATAGGTAGATGGCGTGGCCAACTTAATCCAGTTCCTTTTTTCAGAGGCTGCTGATGGTGGGACAAGACGGCGTGTTCTGGTCTGCGGCCATAGCATGATCTTTTGGGCGGCTCATCAGGCCCGAAGGACACCCATTGGGTCTCAACTGGGCCTTAGTGACCGGGCAGTGATCCAGTGGCTGGGGCGGAGGGGCATGGGGTGGCCGGCGCTCCTTCCCCTGCTATTCGATGAACACAGAGGGCTTCCGCCTCAGGTCTTGGTGATACACTTGGGGGGTAATGATTTGGGGCTGATGAAGGGTAAGGCTCTTGTGGTGCAGGCGGAGGCTGACCTTGTGAGGATAAGAGCAAGGTGGCCAGGCGTGCAGATTGTTTGGTCAGCCATCCTACCCCGCAAGGTGTGGAGGAACTTGGGCGACCCCAGGTGTATTGACCGTGCCAGGCGAAAGGTCAACAGGCAAATGCGGAAGGCCATGGAATCCGGGTTGGGTGTCTTTCTACAGCACCCCGAGATACGGGTTGAATTGTCCGATCTGTACAGGCCGGACGGGGTGCATTTGTCTGAGAAGGGCAATGAAATATTTTTACGGGATTTGCAGCACGGGATTCGGCTAGTGCTTGGTCACTGAATGGGGAGCAAAGGCCAAAGCAGAGGCTTGGCCTTGGCTATGGCAGGTTGTGCAAGCAAGTAAACGGAACTGGTGAGCACCTTATGGCATATCCCGTTAGGGAACAGGAGGTCATCAGGAACTGCCTTCGGGTTTTTTAAGGCCCAGGGTAGGGAATGATGATCGCCTCTGGGAACCTCTTAGGTCGGTGCCTCCCTGCACGTTTTAAGGCTTCAGGGGTAGGCGCTCCTAGGTGGCAACCAGCTTGCCAGGCTGCCGGGCACGAGCTAGATCGATGGCTCAAGGCCGGAGCTGGGGGTGACCCGCCCTACAAGGGCAAGGGGGCAGGTCAGGGAATGACGCCTGCCTTGCCTGTTCCAGGCTTGCTTAGTTTTGGTTATCCCGTTGCTGCAATGTTTTGTAAATTAATAAAGTGGCCCTTGTTTAATTCCAAGACTGTTGTCTGTCTCGTTATTCCTGCTGGGGTGGCAATTGCCAGTACTGGGCTGGCAACCCTGGTTGTGGAGAGCAAACCCTGTGAGTACTTTGTGTAAAGGGGAAAGGAAAGGAGTTTGTAAGCCGCTCTGAGACTGCAAGTGAGTGAAGGGCGGGACATAAATCCAGTCTCTTCTTCTTCTTCAAAATCCTTCCCTCCTGTGTGACTATAGGTAGGGCCAGGGCAGAAATGCTACTAGCCACATGGGCAGGAAGGTAGCAGGAGGATTTACCACTTTCTAAGGCTTGGTGTGTAGTGTCCTGGAGCCTTACATTTTAGCCTATGTGGGCTTTTGAATATGTCCTTCTAGTATCCAGGAAACACACAAACATTACATGGGGAAGACAAAAATACTATGAAAATGGAGATATTTTAGACAGTAACAAATATGAAATGAGTGATCATTCTCAGTCCATTCTGCCTCTAGATGACCAGCTTCCATGAAGTTAAGGCTATCGTGAGGAACGATTTAAATTACCCCACAATGATGTCACATGTTTCTTTCCTGGCTATTTGAATGACCGAAATTTCAGGGGAGTACTTCTGATCATTAACAGCGTGTACCTTGTCAGCTTGTAGAATTACCAACTTCTGATATCTAGAGGGATGCCATGTGAAGGATGGGTTGGACATATTTTCAGTCTTGTTGGATGACAGGAATCAGACTAAAGGATGTAAGCTACAGCAATGGAGGTTTTGTCTAAATTTGAGGAAGAACTTCCCAAAGGTGAGGTGTGTTTGACACTGAAACAGCCTCCCTCATGAGGTGGTGGATTCTTTGTCACTAGAAATTTTTAAGTATTGATTGGCTATCTACTTGTCGGGGATACTGTGGTTCCAGAATTATCAGGGAGTTGGACTAGATGACTCTGGTGGTCTCCTCCAACTCTGAGATTAAATAAATAAAATAAATAATGACAAAATTCTGGTTTCAGCCCAGACAACTATTGTGACTACAGTAATAGCTTGAAGGCGCATCCGATTTTAGTGTAATAAAACCCATTCAAAATAGTTTCATTACCCAACTACTGCACATTTTCCCAAAGATTTTTGCAGAAGCTGAACAGAGGCGTGCAGAATTTTTGTTCCTGTGTTTGGAAATCTGAATCCTACGTTTTCCTCAGCATGTAATCTATAAAGTAAACTGTATCTCAGTTACTGTTTTGCTGGCACACTGTGTCCTGCCCATCTAATGTAATTTCTTTTGTGCGTGCATTTTGTTGTGCAAGTCTGTTGTGCATTTTTTGTGTGTATTGTTTAAACTTGGTCCACAAAAATAAACAGTTGTTTAAAAAGGCATTGCTTCTTGAATGCTAAGTACTGTAATCCCAAACGTGTTTACTTAAAAATCAGTCCCCTTGTGTTTGATAAAAATTATTTCCAAGTGAATCTGCTGAACTCTAAGATGGAAATCAGACCCCCAAAATATTTTATTTAACTGAGTGCTGTCACACCTGTCTCTGGAGAGTACAGAAAACAGAGCCTAGCGCTGACATTAGAGTACAACTGTATAAACTCATTCAGGAAGTTCCACTTGCTGAATGATGGCTGCTTGTTTTCAGCTTTGTAACTGAAGAACCCCTGAAAGTGAAGGAGATGATGAAACCAATCAGATCCTTCTAAAAACAGTGATAAAGAAGAAAGAAGAAGTTAATAACCATGTTGTGCCATGTCCATTGTTTAAAATTATGCTTCTGTTGAATCCTTACCCTATTGAAAAGTCCAGGCAAATCTACCTGGTTTGTATGGTGGCAGGGTTATTTCTGAATCAGAAATCGTTTCTGAGGTTCTTGTTCCAGATCTTTTGATCTTTTTCATAGTATTTTACTTACCAAGGATGTTGAAAGTACATCTTCTGGTGACACTGAGCAGCTGAGTAGAAGATATAAGATGTCCAGGAAAGTGAGTTTTGTAGAAAAGGGTCTTCTTGTGGTTTGAGCTCTTCCCAACTGCCTACTTGAGGGACTGCCTTTCCCCATATATGCCCCAGAGGGCACTGAGGTCAGGCACACAACATCGCCTGACTTTCCCCGGTCTGAAAGATGCTCGGCTGGCCTGTACGAGGGCCAGGGCTTTCTCGGTGGCGGCTCCGTTCTGGTGGAATGAGCTCCCGGATGACATCAGGGCCCTGCAGGACTTATTACAGTTCCGCAGGGCCTGCAAGACGGAGCTCTTCCGCCAGGCTTTTAGCTAGGAGCCGCCACCGGGGGGATAACATCAACCTGGTCCTTTCAGCCGAACGTGGGCTGCCTTCTGGTCACCATGAGAACCTTGATGCTGCCTGTTATAATGCTTGCTTTATATTTGTGTATGTATTAATGTTGGTTTTATGTTAGTTTTATTTGTTGATTTGTAAACCACTTTGGTGGTATTTTATGGTTGTTAGCCGCCTTGAGCCAGTTCACCGGCAAGGCGGGATAAAAATGGAATAAATAAATAAACAAACAAACAAACAAACAAACAAACTCTTCTCTTTCTTTCTTCAATGCTTCTTCTTCCTGCTTCCAATTCTCATTTGTGGCACTTAAACAGCATAACTCAGGTGATGACAGATATCTTCTGCTGTCCCAGTGCTCCCTTTCTTTCCCACAGGACTAACTTATCACTGTCCTGTTTGAAAGCCAATTGTCCACATTGTGGCTACAGGCAGAGAGTCCATTCAGATGTTAACTCGATGGTTGTGGAAACTGATGTGTCCTGGATTGATCCCACCTTGCTCCAATAATATGGGTCACATCATGGATAGGATAAAATGGTAATGCAGCTGCTTTCTCAAACAGTGTGAGAGCCACGAAAGTGTTGTAGTTAGAGTGTTGGACTGAGATGTGGGTTACCCAGGTTTGAATCCTTGCTCTGCCTTGGAACTTACTGTGTGACTGTTATCTATTGGGAATGAATCACCCTGATTGAATCACCCCTGACTGAATCACCCTAGAGACTGGCTGAGCTTGGAGCACAAGAACAATAGCCAACCAGGACTCTGGCATAAACCAATCAAGTAGTAATGTTTTGTAAATAGCCTATCACAGGGAGTGGGTCTGTGAGGGTGGAGTGTTTTGCATGCATATAAGCAGGGCTTCGGCCCTGCTAGGGTCATCTTGTTCTGGCTTAACTCACTTAATAAACTATGAGCTGATCACCCTATGCGTCTGAACCTAGTATATTTCAGTCTTGGTCAATAAAAAATTATAAAACACTGGGGATTTTTGAAGGATATTGAACAGCAGGATGAGTTGTTGCAAGAGGCTGTGGGTCAACATGTACTGATCTCATTTTAGATAGCATTGGATCAATCTTGCTTAGAATGCAGCAATATGCTTCAATTGTATTTAAATATGAAATCACAAATGGTTGTTTTTCTTTTGTGAATATAGCCTTTTCAAGATTTACGTACTGGGAGTTGGGGGCAAACGCAGATCAGTTGCACAGGCCATACGTTTCAAAAAAACAAGCCTGCCTTTCTAGACAAAACATTGTCGCCAACAAAGCAGTTGAGGGTCTGCTGCAGTCTTTGGTACCTATCAGTTTGCAAGGAACCTGTTGCAAAAGTTCTGTGTATTCACTAATATGCACGCCTGCAATTCCGTGATTGTTTGTACACAGTTATTTTTGTCATTTTCTAAAGTGATGCGGGGTATCTCAGCACTATTGTGAAATACTGTAATTTCCTCAAGTTATGAATAACTCTTCCAAACAGAGCTTTTTTGACCAGATATATCTTTATCCTCCTAGAAGACAAACCACAGATTATAGCTTCTTCTTTTTTTAGCTTGTGATTATTTATGGTTTTAAACACACAATGGTGGACTGAAAATGTATAACAAAAACCTTAAGACGATTGTGAGAACCTCGGTCCCCTGAATCTCTTTGCTTCCCTCACAGGACAAACTTGGTTCTTCTGTTACATATTTGACAAGGTTTATATACTGTGGTTTAGCAGATTTCAGACTGGAGACTGCTTGCTCTCTTGACCTTGCTGTGTAAGCAGACAGGTGTTGACCTTAGTTCTGACTGGAACTGGAGGAAGCGTGTCCTTTTATTTTTAGCTTTGGGCATGATCTGACCAAAATTCATTATTGTTAGGATACATTGGTTTTAATGGGAGAGATTTAAGAAAATGCTTAACTCACTTGTTGAAACATGGCTTTGGTCATGTGGGCAGCATGGGTCAAGAGCATACTTTCCATTGGGACTAACCGTGTTACCTAAGAAGTAGCCAATTAAGCTATATTTTATCGGGGGGGGGGGAGTCACCTATAAAGGAACAAATCTCACTGCTGATTTAAACTGCAGGGAGATAAACTGGAAATAAACTGGTTTAATATTGGTTCAACCACTAGAGGGAGCAAAACACATGAGGAACAGGATCCCCCCACAGGGAAACAGAAACTTCAAAAGTAAAATGAGAATGTGGAAAAGCCTGTAGTTGAGCATTTAAAATCCAGATTTTAAGGAATATGGCCCTATTCCTAAGGAAAATGTCAGAAAATAAGTCTGATTTCCTGTTATGCATATCAAAGATACACTTTTCTGTCCTTCCACGAATATAATGGAAATTGTTCCTCCCATATTTCTGCAACACCATGGGTTGACATTAAGATATAATGTTACATAAATGGGAAATGGATCTTATCCAGTCATCAATAAATGGGGATCTAAATGTCCCCATCTTGCCCTGTTATGCTAAATTTTGCAACTAATGTGTTTGTGCTTCCAGAAAGAAGAAATGCTAATTTATTACTGATCAAAAGAAGGCTTTATTTACGATTCATTAGCCTTGTAGTGAACGCTTTGTTCACTCTGAAGCAGACTGTTTTCTATCTGTTACTTGAGAATATCCAGATCTGGGGAGTGCATTTTCACTAGGTGTTTTCATTTCTTCTACTGTCTTTCTTTAGTGTTCCTGAAAATATTTTCACTGGCATGAGAAGTGACACCTACATTAGATTTATTTACCAATGAAAACATTTTCAGGAGAAATGATACTCTTTTGACTTATACATGTGCCCTGGAATCTGGAATTCTGTGTTCTGTTTCCAGTTAAGCTACAGGTTGTTTGTGTTTTTCCTTCCTGAGCCGCTCCTTGGATGAAGACTGAACCTTATTTTTTAAATTAAGCGTTAAGTCCTATTGTCCTGTTGTTAAGAGTTAAGTCCTAAGCGTTAAGTCCTAGAGTTAAGTCCTACTTAATTAAGAGTTAAGACCCAGGCTTTTTGGGATTCTGCCTTCTGATTCAACCTTACATGTAAGATAATTACAGTCATACAGTAAGATCAAATATGGATGCAAAGAGACAACGGTCTAGCTTTGGAGATCCTTAACAGGAAATTGCTACAATACTGCACATTGTTCATGACAGACTAATTTCAAATTCCAGTACCTCCATCAGATTCAATGGGGGGCTTCCTGCATCTCTCTCTTTACATCCTTACTTCAGAAATACTAAGAAGTGCTGTATCAATGTGAAAATGAATTAAAGCATTTGGCTTTCTTACTGTGTTGCAAGTCTTATTATTGCAGTATTGTAGCAATTAATTAATTATGTAGCTAAATTTCATCCCAGGATACTGTAGAGGTTAAGCAAGATTATGGATGATGAATGGGGACCAGCAAGAAACTTGTGGGGAGGGTGCATCCCATCACATACAACACCCTTTACTTCCTTCCCTTCCCCACGTCTCAATCTTCCACTCCTCTTTCTCCCGCCTTCCCTTTTTCTGTCCAACTTTCCCCCTATTTCTCCCCTCTCCTTCTCTGTCAATATTGCCTCATCTTCTTCCCCCCCTTGACTTCCTCTTCAGCTGCAGCATTAGCAGCAGGGCCCCCAGCAATGAGCAGGGTCCCTGGGGACCACCGTGTTGGCTCTGCAGGTAAGTAATCGGTACATACACAAACAACATTATTGTTTTGGGTGTGTTTAAACCCCTTAATATATATTTTTAACTTTTAAGAGTTCACTGCAAACCTGAAGGGGTCCCCCAAGTTTGAGGAGAAATCTCCCTTCTCTCACTGCGGGCCTGATCTGTGAATTTAGATATAGGTTGCGGTCAATGCTCCCTCTAAGCTGTGGAGTCTTGTGAGCAAAAATTCTACTTTGTGTGCCACTGGCATTAAAGTTGTGAGTGAGCGATTTGGCTTCTGCATAAATTAGTTTGCTTGGGAGCCATTCTTCCTGAGCTAAGACAAAAATGTGTGAGCTGAAGGCTAAAAACTGTGAGCTAGCTCACACGAACTCAGTTTAGAGGGAACACTGGTTGCGGTCACATGGCCCCTTTAAATCTGGGAGCCCTCCCGGATTAAAGGGGCCGCATTTTTTCCCCTTGGGTTGGGATGTTTACACATCCCAACCCCTGCTGCGGCGGGTGGTGGCATGAGGAGGATGAGGCGGCAGCAGGCAACAGCGGCAGATGGAGGAGGCTGTGGAGGGAGGCGGTGGCAGATGGAGGCGGCAGATGGAGGCGGCAGCAGAAGCAGTGGCAGCGGAAGCAGCGGTGGCCGGCCAGCCTTGAAGTGTGCGGCGGCTTTTTCAGTGGCAGCGGCGGCCAGGGGAAGCACTCTTCCCCGAGCCCCCCCGGCCGCCTGGTAAGTTTGGGGTTTTTTTCCCCTTTTACACTTGGGTGCTTGAATGGCCAAGCGCCCAAGTGTAAAAGGGGAAAAAATGGCGGGGGGGGGGGCATCTGGCCAGCCCTGCTCTCGCAATGATTGCGAGAGAGGGCTGGCCAGATGGCTCAAATGCGGGTTCCTCCTGCAACACCCGGGAAAACTGTTGATTTTCCCGGGGTTGGAAAATGCGGGAGCAACCCGCATTTGAGCCCGCTTCAGAGCGGGACTTTCTGCGGCCGTTGTAGACAGCCCCTTTAAATGCAGGAGGAAATAGCCCTTCCTCCTGCATTTAAGGGCCGTGTGACCGCGGCCATAATGTAGACAAGTGGGGACCAGTAAGAAATTTGCAGGGGGGGGGCATTCTGCCCTTTGTCTCCTCCCTCTCCCCCTACTTTTCTGCCTCTCACTCTTTTTCCATCTTGTCACCCCTATTCTCTCCCCCATGCCTGTCACTCTCTCTGCTCCCTCTTTCTGACCCCTACCTCAGCACTCTTTCCTTTTCTCTCTGTTTGTCGTCCCCTCCCCCGCCCCGTGAGGCAGCTCACCCAAGTGAGCATCAGAGAAAGAGGATAGTGTGGTGTATAAAAACAGTACAAGTCAGGCAACATATATTGAGAAAAGAGTAGTGATGGTTTTGAGTTATCTGGTTCAAAATACAAACTTGCCTAGCTCATAAGACATGGCCTTATAAATCAATTTCCTCTCATATAGGCCCTAGCAACACCATTAGTGGACCCAGCAACATCAGCTATACCATCTCACATTTGTACTCCTGCTAATCCTCTAATGTGATTTATGCCATCACACGTCAGCAATGCCCTTCCACCCTCTACACTGGACAAACGGACCAGTACCTACAACAAAAAAAAATATTTATTTATTTATTCCATTTTTATCCCACCTTGTCGGCGAACTGGCTCAAGGCGGCTAACAACCATAAAATACCACCAAAGTGGTTTACAAGTTAACAAATAAAACTAACATAAAACCAACATTAACACATACACGAATGTAAAGCAAACATTATATCAGGCAGCATCAAAGTTCTCATGGTGACCAGAAGGCAGTACACATTCGGCTGAAAGGACCAGGTCGATGTTATTCTACAATTTCCCCCCGGTGGCGGCTCTTAGCTGAAAGCCTGGCAGAAGAGCTCCGTCTTGCAGGCCCTGCGGAACTGTAATAAATGGACATAAGTCTAATATTAGAAACCACAACATTCAAAAACTAGGGGGTTGGGGACATTTTAACCTTTCAGGACATCCAGTTAATCTAAGAGCAGCAGTTCTCTTACAAAGGAATTTCAAAGGGAGATTAGAAAGGGAGACTGCCAAATTGCAACTCCGCTTCCCAAGATATAAAGACTGATGGACTTAAATTCTAGCTGTGTCTGAAGAAGTGAGCAGTGACTCATGAAAGTTCCTCCCCTGCCACAAATTTGGTTAGTCTTCAAGGTGCTGCTGGACTCTTGCTGTTTTCTGCTGCTACAGACAGATGGCTACCCATCATGGCATAGGTGGAGTTCCAGCGGGTGGGTAAGCCCAGGATGAGCCAAGGTTCAGGCTCATTCCCCCTCCCCCTGCCTCTCACACAGCAGACAGGCAGATTTGATGCTGCAGAGCTGGCAGGTCTCGAGCAAGGACCGCATTTCCATGTTGGCAGTGTCCCAGGTGGACTTGACAGTGCTCCCCAGCCCCAGAGCATCCTTCACCACCAGAAGAAGCATGTGTGCCAGGCAGACAATGCCCTTGAGGAGTACAGCCTTAACCTCTGCCAGCATGTTGGTGCCAGCGTCTGTGACCATGCAGCCACAAACAACGTTGCCACCACCCACCCACTCCCTCAGGCTACTCGGTATCACGGCGGTGATGTTTTGTGCCATGTGGTCTACATCCATACCCTGCGTATGGAGCAGAACCACTTTGTATCCTGATGGCAGGACAGTCTCCTCCTGGGTCCTGGGCCATGCCCATGCTCATGAGGAGAAGGGTTGGCCATCCACAGCAATCATTTTGCCAGCTAAGCAAGGGATTGCTTCCTGGGCCTTCCACGTAACCCTTCTGGGTGGCACATTGGTGTCCCCAGGGGAACGGCCTCTTGGATGGTGGCTTGCCTTGATGTCCCATGCACTGCATCTTGAGCATGGGGAGCCTTTCTTGGAGGGGCCTCCTGCTTCCCCTCCGCTTGTCCCTGCTAAGATGGAGTGAGCCTCTTCTTCCTTTTGCTGGCCATCATTCTTTCCCCCAGTGGCAACATAGTGGGGGTGCACCGTTTGCAGGTTCCTGTGGAGGATGGAAAAGGGCAAGTGTTGGGGGGTTGCACCCCTCTGAATGTGGTCACTCTAGGATACAGGGGTCACTGGGGAAGGTGCAAAAATGTTTCCAAAGTGTGGGCTGGAAATGGGGCCCCAGGACTGGAGAACGAGGGAGGAGGGACAGCTGCTTTCTGGCACTGGGCTAGGAGAGGCCACATGGTGTACTCAAGGCAGGAGCAGCAACAGGTAGTTGTGTGGAAGGGGAGAATGCTTCCCCCCTCTGAATCACTGCTATTAGAGTCCTCCTCTCCAAAGAGTGTTAACAACTGCTAGTCTGTGCATAGTGCTAACAATTCTTTTGCTTCTGTAAAGAGTCCCAGGGACAGATCAGGGAAGGGAGGCTTTAAGACCCCTGGTGATGCCCTGCTAGGGGCCAGCTGCAGTGGACTGGCAGGATGGGTTTGGTGCCTGTGGATGGGGGCCTGTGGGATGGGGTGGTGGAGGACATCCCCCCCCCCACAACAAACACCCTTTGCACCCACTTTCACCCTCACGGCACAGAGGGGTTCACAATGAGGAAAACAGGATGGATAGGAGAGCATAGAATGTGGGCCCTCCACTAAGGCACCCAGTATCTAAACCCCTCTGCTTGGTGTGAGCAGAGAGATGGGGTGGCTCAGAGTCCTGAGTCTACTTAAAACCCCTGACCCCCTTGAATCCCAGCAAGGGAGAGGAGGTCACAATCAAAATGTGGGTCCTCAGCTGAGGAACCCACTAGCTAAGCCCCTCTGCTCAGTGTAAGCTAAGAGACAGGGTGGCTCAGAGCCCTGTGTCTACCTGACACCCCCAAACCCCAGCAGAGGAGAGGAGTTCACAATCCAGAGGGAATGTGCTGTGTTAGTCTGCTTACAACTAGTACCCTGCTCTGTGTAAGTGCCAGTGGCTGACAGAAAAAAGGGTACGGAGCTGAGTGTGTATGTGGATGGATAGATAGATAGATAGACAGATAGATAGATAGATAGACAGAGATAGAGAGAGAGCATTCTGATCCCATAGAGCAAAATGGGAATTTTATTATTAGCCGCCAGCAGTGCCTGTTAAGCTTTGGAGGGCTGCTATTGGTGTTTCCAAGGCTGGAGAATCTCCCCTCACCCCCAATTGCCTTGGAGTTTTTTAACAGTTTAATTGAGCAGAGACAGTCTGTCTGGAAATGTAATCATTCATGAACCACCACTAACTGTCATGAACTGCACCAAAGTTTGTGAAATGTTTGTGCTGGGCACCCTTCCACAAACATCACTTTGTGAACCACAAACTACCCAAAATTCATGATGAACTTTACTTCGTGAGCCAGTTCATGCCCATCCCTACTCCCTTCTTCTCTTTCTTAACTGGGCTTGCAGCTGTGGCAAGTTGATCTTTTTGAAGTTAATCTGTTCACAATAAGTTAAATGTACCTACATGAATATGTCATGTAAGATGTGCTTCTGTTTTTGAAAGTAAAATTTCTTTCTCTTGTTACCACTGAAGTTATATCATCTTTGTAATTTGTTTCAACAGCATTTTTCCCTTAACCAGAAAAATGGAGGATGGGGATACTGCGTAAAGCTCTTGTGCTTCAAGGCAATTGATTTTTTTTTACATTTAACCCAATAAAATCTGCCTCCAAGTACCTGTTCACAGTTTCTACAGCCTCACTGGAATCTGATGGAAGCTTGAGGTAGAGCAGAGTGTACTCTGGATTTTGGTTGATAACTCAGCTCATGTCTTCAGATGACCTCTCCCAGCAGCTTTATGTAGATTTTGTAAACAATACGAAACAATTTAAAACCTTGTGAGACGTTGTATGCCAGAGACCGAGGCCATTTCAGTCCCAGGATCCAGCAAAACAAGACTGAAATGGATCCAAACAATCGTTCAGGAAACCTTGATGTTGCCCAGTTACCACCTGATCAATCATGTTGCACAAGAATTGTACTTTTGAGATTGGATTATAGTTGTTCAATTTTGTTGCGTACGTTCAGGGCATTTTTTGTAGAAAAAGCCCAGCAGGAACTCATTAGCATAATAGGCCACACCCAACAGCAGGAACTCATTAGCACATTAGGCCACACCCCTGACAGCACAGCTCCCTCCCAGGATCGGCTTCCCCAGGAGTCCCGTGGCTTGCAGGGCACCTGGGGAACCCGAGGGAAGGAAGGCAGTGTCTGGATTGGCTTCCCAAGGTGCTCCGCAGCTGCGGGGCGCCTGGGGAACCCGAGGAGGGGAGGCAGTTTGGCTTCCCCAGGCACCCCACGATTTGCAAGGCACCTGGGGTACCGGGGGGAGGAAGGTTGTAGGCGTGGCCAATTTGGAAGCCAGCCGGAACTCCGTTCCTGTGCATTCCTGCCCAAAAATAGCCCTGTGTAAGTATCTTTAGGATTTGATGCACTATTGCCCACTTCAAGACAGGGGCGACTATGCCCTCTCTCAGGGAGACATTTACTGTTTCTTGAACCCAGCCTGCCAGCCCTCTCCCCAGCAGATTTAAGCAGCCATGAGGTGTAACAGTTGTACATGCAGGTGGTAGTTCTCAAACTCCCAAGAATCCTATCCACATCCTGACACAGGACAAACTGAAAGATATTCCATACAATTGGATAGACTGGGACTCTGGGACCATCCATTCCTGCCACTCTAATGTACCATCTGAGTTGGAGAGTATGAGAGAGATTTAATCTGCAGTGTTGAACAAAATGGTCACAGTGGGCTGCAGACCAGTCCACCACCTCCTGTAGGTAAGAACCCCCAGTAGACTTCTAACACCCCCCCCCCAAAAAAAAGAGTTCTGCAGGTCTACACTGTGCATGAGGCAATTGTGGCAGAGAAGGTCCCCCTTATTTAGGCTATTATGTAGGCCTGCACATTATTCTCAATACAGATTTAAAAACCCAGACATAACCTAGTGTGTAAACCCCATCGACTGTGACTGCAGAAAGTCAAGCAAAGATTGCCTCTCCAGCTGAAATAAATGAGAAGCAATTAAAAATGTTTGACTTTGGTTGGGCCACACTTAAAAGCAATTGGCAATCGTTCCTTTTAATTTCTTGCGATCAATAAATCTAATTATGGACCTGGTCTTAGAATGTGGCTTTAAAAATTCATACAATGGTGCCATGTAGTCACAAGGGGAAACAGAGTAAGAAAGGGCTAGGAGGAAAGGATGGGAAAGATATGGGGGAGATAAAGGCCCAGGGATATATAGAGAGAAAAATGATTGAGAGAAAGGACTGGAAAGAATGAGTGAAATTGGGGGTGAGGATAGAAAAAGCTGGGAAGAGAGGGAGCAGTATGGGGTATGGGATTTCTTTCCCCCATGTGTTTTATGGCTCCCCAGCTTGTTTAAGGTATCAATATGCAGAAATTTGGTTTTGAACTACAGAAGCCTCCCAAGTTGATGAACTTTTGACCAGGAATTTTGCATGAATTGTATTTTGTAGATAGCCTGTCTGGTCCCTAGGGTTTTCTGTCTTTGGTACGAATGTTCTGTATTATATCAAGTCAACACCTGTTATTTCATTTTTATCAGTAATGGAGATTTATGTGTTTCTGTTTTCTTTCATGATATACATTTACTAGTAATACTATAGAAAGGAAATTAATGCTAGGAGTTAAACACATCTGCCAGTATTTGAAAAGTTCACTTGTGTTTTAAATCTTGGAACAACATTCGCTAACCATGAATAATTTCAGCTGAGATTCTGTAATGAATCTTTAAAATAATCTGGTTTTTGTAACTTAAATTTCAAAATATCGTTAACAGTTGAAAATCAGAAACTTTTCAGGGTTAGAACATTATTTTTGTTAACAGTTTTGTGTTGATAGTTTAGAAGTATTTGCATTTGTATGTCAGAGTCTAGCCATTAGAAAGAAAAGTGGGTAGTGTATGTCACATTTAATGTAAACACTGTACAATACAAATAGTAAAAAAAACTTTTGTTTGATTTTTAAATAAAATTGTGATCCAATGTTCTTTAACTCAAAAGATCAATATAGAAAAGTAATATTCAAAGAAATAAGTGTCTCCCTTGAAGGAAGCTGGCAGGCTTTGACAGACGGCACTCATGATAGCACCCAGAGGAATCTCATAGCTGCCAATAAATATTTTTGAAGGTGCCTTACTGTCTGGTCATGAAAATGAGAATTTAAAATTATTTTCGGGACAATGCTTCCAATTTCCCAACTGTTTAGTCCTGAAGAGGATGAAGAGACTTTCTCATCTGGGTTCTCACCATGAGAAACTGTAGTAGCTCACAGGAGTTGCTTTGAAAAATGCACTCTTTTACTTCAATTTCCATAATATTTATATGCCAACATTTTTGACTAGTGATCCATTTCGCATCAGCACTTAAGAAGATAAGACACTGCATGAGTTGCAAGTATTTACTCACTTCTGCACTACATGTAATATGGCAACATTCAATGAAAGGTTATCTCGAAGTATGTGATAGTGGTTTCTTCTATATCCCCTTTCTTGGTACGCCAGTTGTCGATGAAAATCATTATAATGTACAAGCCAGATGGCCAGACTGTTTCCCATTGCTCTGATGTCAGCTCACAAACCCGATTTCAGCTTGTTGTTGCAATTTCCTTTTGAATTTGGCCCAATCCTTCTCTCAGCAAAGTGTCAGGACTTTCCCTTCCCTTCACAAAGATGGCAGGACAAAGGTATGTTATGTGCAGGGTTATGGGATATATTTATGTAGCGCCATCCCCCCCCCCCCTCCCAGCAGGACACCTATCCTCTGAGTTCTCCACAGAGGCCTCAGACTTGGAATGCCAGATGCAAATAAGGGCAATGTGGACACTCCGTGGCTGCTTGGTCATGCATCGTGTGTAAAGTGGGGTATGTATACCGGGTTCAGAAGTGACAGCAGGGCTTTTTTTTTTCTGGGGGAATGTGCTGGAATGGAGTTCCGGAACCTCTTCAACAAAATTCTTTTTGAAGAATTCCATGAGTTTTCAGTCTACAGATTGAAAACTTCATTTTGTCTTCCATTTTCATCTTGAGAGTTCCAGCACCTCTTTTAAAAAAGGAAAAGCCCTGAGTGACAGTCATCTTGCTACTACTCCATGTTGACTGGTATCTTCCCTGGATGAATACTGGAGTAGCAAAGTGATCAGTGAGTGAAGAATTTCCAATGATGTTGTGGCTGTGGCTCTCAGTGTTACGTTCTGCAGTTATTGTGCTGTTGCTTCTGCGGCTGGTGAAACACAGGATCATAACAGCATTCCATCAGCCTTGTGTAGTGGCTATATTGAGACCAAGCAATGACATTGCCAACCCAGTGATTTCAAAGGGTGAGGGATAAGACCATGGCTTCGATCCCACATACATTTCTGTGTGGAGAAGATTTTCACCAACACTCTCTCCCATGGGAGACCTTGGATTTGGACCACCTCCCCCCCCCCCCCCCCGCTATTCCTGGGAGTCCCCCATGCCTAGGAACAGCATTTCAGGGTCCAATTTTGGTTGCCACAAGAGTGGTGGATCTTCAAAATCCCCCCTCCACATACACACACCAGTGAAAATGTACACCATGTTTATATCTTCCACTGAAGTTAAGTGTAACTTAAGCAGCTGAACTTTGTCTGTATCATGTCCTTACACAGCACATTTCTCAGCAGTAAGAGGTTGCTGATGTCCTGGAAGTTAGATCTAGCTTGTCAGCACTTATCAACAAACCTCAACAAAGCTATCTGAATGCCCAGAACCAATTATAAACCTAGAGGCACTCAGACTGGATGTGATTCCTAAATTATAGGCTTAAAAATAATCTTTTTTTAAAACTTTGCATCATTATTTTTTCAAGCTCTTTTCGTGTGTTTCTTACACAGCAACAATAATCCGCTTGCACACAGCTTCACCTTAACCTGATGCACTTTACTGTTTCACAGCAGGAATTATTAGCTATAGTTTTCCAACAATGTCATACACTAATTCTGGGAATGTTCTGAAATTGAGTATGGAAAGGATCTAACAAACGAGTCACTTAATTAGGGACTTATCAAAGAAGACAGAAATAGTGTGCTTTCCCCAAGTCATTCTATTTACTTTTTCATGTTCCCTTTTAAAGGGCACAAAATTGGCAATGCAGTAATAGTAAAGGAATGATAGATGAATGTGCCAGTGTTAGTATGCCAGTAGTTCCTTCTCCACAGTAACACAGGCATTTAGATCTGCGACTGCCTAGGATTTCTTGACTCGTCTTTTTAATACATTTTCAGATAAACATTGACTTGCTTCCAATATCCTAAGCAGATATATGCCAACAATTTCCTTGAAAAATATTACCAATGTAGAGAAGACATAAACACATGGAATTCGTGAGGTAGTGATTAACACAGAAGTTTTGCAATGAACACTTCAGTCCCAAGCAGAGTTACTGTCTTCTAAGCCCATTGACTCCAACAGACTTAGGAGGGAGTAGTAGTACTTAGTATTGCACCGAAAATATATTAGTTCATAAGCTGGTACATTCCATTACAACTATTCCTTTTCATCTTATTTAAACTGCCTGAATACACAGAATCAAGAAACTGATATCAGTCCGTTTTGGAGGGATAACATCAGGTGGAGTATAGTGGAAAAAACATGGCTGAGACACAAGGGCATTGCTTTTTTGGAAAGTTTATGTCATCAGCTGTAAAAATGGCCTCTGTTCAGTGATATTTAAATCACAAATCAGGGTGAGATAGCCTGTCCTCAGTTGCTTCCTGAATGAAAGTGTATCCACGGCATCTCCACAATGTTTGTTAAAAATGTTGTAAGAGGAAGCTCAGGAAATAGGCATCTGCCATCTTGGTTCCTCTGATGGAGATGGTGCTGTGAATGCCAGCAAGGCTGCCTGCTCACTTCCTTTACTTTTGTCCTCAGACAAAGGGGCCACTACTAGGGGTGTGCAATTTTTTTCTCAGTATTTTTCAGTTTGGGTCTATTGGACACCCCCAAAATTTTGGGATTCCTGAAAAAAACCAAATCCCAATACTGGTAAAGTATTTGGATCCAGGATTTTTCAGAAATCCAGAATTTTTTCAGGTCCAATAGACCCAAAACAAAAAAACACTCGGGGGGGGGGGGAAGCAATGGCAAAGCTTATCAGTAAATTAGGGGTTTTTTTCCTGGTTTTCCCAAAAAATCCTGGATACATTTTGGAAGCTGAAATATTCCTAGAAAATACCAACAAGGTGTTTTTTGGATACAATTTCAGTTCAGGTAAACCCAAAATCACACCCTAGCCACTACCTCTACTTTGGGCTTGGCATTTGCTCCAAAGGCAGGAACAAATCCTCATATGGTGCTCATTTTGTTCACACAAGAAACTCTAAAACTGTCACCTTTGGTTAAGAAAACATCCACTCTCTAGTGTTTGATGGCCAGATAAAGGTGTAGGTTTTGACAATGATGGATGGATACAGATTGTTTAGTAGCATTTGGAAATCTGGCTCAGTTCTGCTGAAAGAAATTGGGTTGGATCCAGAAATCCACAAGCAGTGTTTTGAGGAACATGACTTCCCTGCTTCCTCTTTCTCACCATAGCCTCCCAAAATGTTTTCATGGCAACCCCGTTGGGCACAATAGGGGGGGGGGAGTCTGAAGAACAGAAAGAAATCAGTGAAAAGTATACTCTCTTCCACAACTGGAAGTGTCCTTGCACATGTGGAAGTGAACTAGACTAGGATCCAAACTAGTGCATGCAGTTGAGATCTTTGCATGTGTATGGATGGGCCAAAACAGAAAAAGTAAGAACAGAGTGACCAAAAATGCACACTTAGAAATGATCAAAGCAATGGAAGCAAGTTCTCTGCTCCATTACAAATTAACTCTGACATTACTTATGTGTCATGCTCATTATATTTCACTGCTGTGGAATATCACGCAAAAACCAGAACAACACTGCTACAGCCAGAGAACAATCAGTAGACTTTTGAGGATGGCTAATACAGGCCAAGATGTTTTAAACGTGAAGCTTGACTATGACTGCAATCCAGATGAGGAAGAGAATGACAATTACCGTGATGTGAAAACTCATGAGACAGATGTTTTTAACCACGTCCGATGAAGACAAGAGTGGTTAAGGATATTCATAAATGAATAAAAGATGTTTTCTGCTTTATCAGCCATGTCAGTGCAAGCCTTTGATACGTACAAAAATGTTTCTAGCATTTCATTATATATCTGTAATGTAAGTTTTACAGATGGAAATAAATATGGGCAAACTTTACCGATAGTTCTTTCACTGTAGAAGTGTACTTTCTGGGAAAATATATAGGTTTGTGCAAATGAAAGTTGTAAAAATGACATCTATGTAAGAAACAGTTGTCAGACTTTCTGGGTTGATACTCCTAGATAACTGGACAGCTCCTGATGTATGCAAGAGCCGACAAGATGACACCCATGCCCCACACTCACTACATCATCACTTGGTGTCTTGATCTAAGTTTCCCCCTAAAGGTGAGTAAATGAAAACTCGGGCCGGGGGGGGGGGGCTCTGTAAGTCTGCCAACCCAAACAAGTATGATACATTGATGCCGATAAAGAGGGGAAAAGCCTAGCTGTGTTAACGGTGATGATATCAGACATCTTGAAACTAGCTTAGAGTTTGGCTCCATCACTTGTGCTGTATACGTTAGACATAAAGTTATAAATGGCTCCAGATAATGTGTTTCAATTATGTCATCTCAGTGAGTTCACTGCTTTTGGATTCCACATAACACATTTATCAAACAGTGAGTGAAAGTAACATTGCCCCTTCCTAATACAGCTGGCGGTAAGACACAGCATTGTGCTTAGAAAAGTTAATCCAGCATCATTTGGGAGGAAAGATGCTAGGGTTTGTGCCAGACACATTCAATCTCTCAATGTAAAAATACCATGATGGCCTCATGTACTGTCCATTTGCCAGACTTAGTGTTGGCATTAGCCTATGTATTTTATCAGTAAAGCGTACATAAATGGAAAGCCTAACTGTCTGTCCAGGTCCACCACAACTCTGCGACTTTCATGACTGGAATTTAATTCCCAAGCACACAGGGCCCAAATTGTATCAGGATCAGAGCACACAGGGAGAGAAGTCTTAAACCTTCCCCATTTTTCCCACCTGAAACAGCCTTGTCTGCTACATGTACATTTATAGCCTGCAGGGCTATTTTTGGGCAGGAATGTACAGGAACAGAGTTCTGGCTGGCTTCTGAGTTGGCCATGCCTACAGTCTCCCCCCCCCCACAGGTTTCCCAGGAACCTCGCAAGCCGAGGGGTGTCTGGGGAATCCAAGCCGATCCAGGGAGGGAAGGTAGTTTAAACTGCGGGGCGCCTGGTGAAGCCGATCCAGAAATTGCCTTCCTTCCCTTGGGTTCCCCATGTGCTCCACAAGCCACAGGGCATCTGGGGAAGCCGATCCTGGGATGGAGCTGCTGTCAGGGGTGTGGCCTAATATGCTAATGTGTTTCTGCTGTTGGGTGTGGCCTATTATCCTAATGAGTTCATGCTGGGCTTTTTCTACAAAAAAAAGTCCTGATTGTCTGTATGGTCTCCTACATGTACATTTTCCCAGCAGAGCCAATAATTGCTCCCCAGGGCTGTTTCAAGTTGGCACAAGGGAAAATGAGGTCCTGAGTACTGAGTTCTAAACATGGAACTCCCAGCGTATGTCTGATCAATAGTCCTTGTAGTGAAACCAGACAGGATGCAAGAACTGTGTAATATGTAGTTGAGCCCTGAGTAAGAGATCATGCCACTAAATAGAACAAGAGTTTTTTTGGACTTGCGGGGCAAATAGGAGCTAGAAGCCCCAGGTTTCAGAGTCTTTATTCTGTGAGTCTTCATGGGTCAGTGGCAGCTCATGTGCTAGTTTTTTTTTTCAGTTCCCTCTTCCATCAGCACTGCTGCGTGGGGAAAGACATATGGCACCCACTGGAGGGCACTATGTAGACATGCAATTGTTGAGTTGACAGCAACAGGTGAGTACAGTGACAACATTCTTGTAATGTACTAGGTACTGCTATGGTGCTAAGTAATTTAACTACTTCTGACAACGCCACAGGTGGCCTTTGGTAAGGGTGTCTGTGATGCTCTTTCTCCCATTCACAGGTGCTCAGCAAAAGAAGTTTGGAATTCTTTCACAAACCACCACATATAAAACACCACTGCTATGTGTAGCATGGGTCATTTGCAGTAACAAGAGGGAGACTGTCAATGTAGTATAGGAGAGGAGCAATACAATAGATGGCCATCAAATGGAGAAGACACCACATTTCAGCTTTTCTTCATGGCCAGAATCCACTTGTTCCTATTCTAGCATGTGATACAGCAAAGCAAAGCACAGCCGTACAGTGTACTCTTACTTGGAAGCCAGTCCTCTTTGAATAAACATGCACAGCAGCAGATGTAGCCATTGGTTCCAGTCGGGGAAGATCTGAGCACTCCTTATGTTTCCGAGTATAATCAATGAGACTTCAAATTGCCTGGCTTTTGTTGGGTTGTGCTCATACGTTTTACTGACTCAACTAAACCTGTATCTTTTTTCATCAGATATTTATTTTTACAAGACACTTAAAAGAGTTCCAGCAATATCAAGCTGGTTGTTTACCTTCGATTCCTCCTCTTTTGTCCTGCTACAACAGCCCTTATTATTAGAGCAGCCCAGGAGGTCCGGGTTTGCGTGAAAATTCTAATAAAACATTCATGCCATTGCACTTCAAGGCTTGTTATCTTTTTGAAACCTCTGCAGCCCTTTTCCTCCTGCTGGGCGTAATGACTGCTGAATCCAATAATATCATCAAGAGCCTTATAGCGTTCAAGTCTAAATGACCAAACATTGCTTTCATATTGCAATATTCCTTAGTTGTTGTCAATTATATGTGAGAATGTTGGAGGGAAAGCATAAATTTGCTTTAAACGATGGCATAACTACACACACCATGGGGGGGTGTTATTTTTTTAACCCCGGGTCTAAGAAACTGTGGGTTGTGTTTTTTTTTAAATCTAGATTCTAAGAACTTGAGGGGGGATCCATTATCAAATACAGAGATAGTTGTCTTGCCCTCACAGTCTTACAGAACTATCCTAGGCAAAGCGATGGGCATAGAAGGATGTAACTCTGCTTAGGACTGCCTTTTGCATAGACAAGAAATAGAACCCAGAAAGGGTCTATGAAGATGGGATGTGGATCTGCTCTCAGTCATTCCCATGAAGATATGTCAGTGTACAAATTAAACAGCATACAAAAAAAAGGGGGGGGGGGAAGCATGTTCCTCAATCCAGACACATGAGTCAATGGAGTGATCTACTAACCCGTATATGTAACCTATCCAGGGGTCATTTCATAGAAAAAGAGGTGCAGGATCTCATTAGCATAACTCATTAGCATATGTCATGCCCCCTGACATCACTGGCCAAATGTCAGTTTCAGCCCCATTATACCCTATGGGCCATTGAAGTCAATGGCAAAAACTCATAGGGTATATGAGGGGCTGGAGGAGAGGGGGTTTGAGGGAGAGATTCCAAACTTGCAGGATAGCTGCTGGGACCTCTCCCCGAAATACACACCAAGTTTCAAGAAGATTGGACCACGGGGTCCAATTCTACAGGCCCCCAAACAGATTGCCAGATCCCCTCCTTTGTTTTCTATGGTAGGAAAAAACGTTACTCTTTTCCACCATAGAGAACAATGGAGGGAATGGGGGCAGCCTGTTTGGGGGCCTGTAGAATTGGACCCCCTGGTATTTGGGGGAGAGGCTCCAGCAGCTACCCTGTACATTTAGAGCCTCTCCCTCAAACCCACTACCCTCCAGCTACTTTTTATGCCGCTGCCGAATTTTGGCGGCAATTCGGCGGTGGGCCGAATCAGATCAGAGAATCTGATTTGGCCTGTGGCTGCCCTAGTGCCCAGTGCTGGGCTGGCGGAGCTCTGCTCCACCTAGCTCCAGCCCCAAATGACCCCTGAACCTATCACTGAATTCAGCCACTGCACCAGGAGACTGGAGAGTAGCAAATATTACGCCAATTTTTAAAAAGGGATCCAGAGGGGAACCAGGAAATTACAGGCTGGTCAGCCTAACGTCTTCCCAGGCAAATTAGCAGAAACTGTAATCAAGATAGAATTGAATTTGAGTCCAGTGGCATCTTTAAGACCAACAAAGTTTTATTCAAGGTATAAGCTTCTGTGTGCATGCACGCTGAAGACAGCCTGAAAAAGCTGTGCAGTGGGGAGCACCTCCCAACTGTGCCGCTGTTTTTCACTCTGTTTTACAGTCCCAAAACTGCTGAGTGGTGGGGAGCAAGCTGTTCCCCGCTGCTCTGCTGTTTTGGGGGTTTTATGCAAACCCCATTTAAAGGGATAGCAGTCCCTTTCAATGAGGTTTGTAGGGCCACGAACTGGTTTAGTTCATGAATGAGCCTCCTAGTTCAGTTCAGTTCAGTTTGTGCTTCAGCCATGAACCACAAACCAAACTGCATTTTCTCAGTTTCTGCCCATCCCTACTGGCAAATGTAAGGTGATGCATATTGGGACAAAAAAATCCCAACTTCAAGTATACACTAATGGGGTCTGAACTTGCTGAGACCAAGAAGGGAAAAGATCTTGGGGTCGTAGTGGGTAGCTCAATGAAAGTGTGCTGCAGTTATGGAAAGAGCTAGCTTTATGTTAGGGAATAGCAGGAGAAGGGTTGAACATAAAATAGCTGATATTATAATGCCCCTGTATAGATCTATGATGTGGCCTCATTTGGAATACTGTGTGCAGTTCTGGTCACCCTATCTCAAAAAGGACATCACAGAGCTTGAAAAAGTACACAAGAGGGCAACCAAGATGATTAGGGAGTTGGAGCATCTTCCCTATGAGGAAAGGCTGAAGAGTCAGTTTAGAAAAGAGATGTCAAAAGAGAGACATTATATAGGGTTTATAAAATTATGCATGGGGTGGAGACAGTTGACAAAGTGAGTTTTTTCTCTCTTTCCCAAAATACTAGAACTTGAGGGCATCCAATGAAGCTGATGGGTAGTAGGTTCAGAATGGACAAAAGGAAATAGTACTTTACACAGAGAGTGATTAAAATGTGGAATTTGCTGCCAGAGAATGTAGTGATGGCCAGAGGAATAAATAGCTTTAAAAGGGGATTAGATAGATTCATGGAGGATAAGTCTATGCTGCTAGCCATGGTGACTTAGGGGAACTTTCACATTCAAAGGCACTAATACTCTGAATCCCAAAGTCAGGAGGCAACATCAGGGGAAGGGGCTCAGCCTCTATTCCCTGTTGCTGGCCATCCAGAGGAACTGGTTGGCCACTGTGTGAGACAGGATGCTGGACTAGATGGACTATTAGTCTGATGTACTATTAGTCTGGAGTTGGACTAGATGGACAATTAGTCTGATGGACTATTAGCCCTAATTAGGGCTCTTCTTATGTTCTTATAAGTGTATCCAAACACACAGTTCTTCCAACAGATGAGAGGATGGTGATTTCTGCTGATTCCCCTCTCCCACTGGAGACTCCAGCTTTGCTCCCAGGCTGTTCCTGAAAGTTCGCTGACCACCCCCCTGCCCCATGAACAACATTTCAAGGGTTCAGTGGGCTGCAGAAGGAGAGGGAAGCAGGAAAGTCCTACTCTACAAAGTCCATGGATGTTTGGACATGCCCATTAGGGTAGTGGACAGCATATCTAGCTTCATAAAGAAGCTCCTGAGTAATCTCATTATACCACTCAAATAAAAGGCTGTCTTTCCCTCCTATTGGGAAAATGAGGTACAGCACTTGTTTTTCATTTTTTAATATAAGATTTGTAAAGTAAAGTAACGTTTTCAGTAACAATATGGCCGATTTCGCACTAGTGTTTGCCCCAGGTTTGCCCTCATGCTTGCACCGGAGCTTCTGGTCGATTTCACATCAGTTGCTCCGGGCTCACGTTTTGCTCTGGAGTATCGACCTGCTGCACCGGAGTTTCCCTGGAGCAAACAAATCCTGTTTTTAGAGGATTTTTCTGTTTGCTCCGGGGGAGAACCCAAAATGAAAATACGCCCACTCGCCCATCTTTCATCAGGGCCACCCCATTGTGGGAGTTTCTAATTTTGGGGGGGAGAAAACCCTTCATCACGCTATATTGAAAGGGCTGAGGTTCCAAGTGGGAAAATGAAGAAAATATTCTGGAGGAAACTGGGAGGGGAAATTCCAGAGAGAACGAGAGGCAATTGGCCAGTGTGAAATCGGCCTATCTCTTGCACATTCCATTTCATATTGCTGATAGCTGCATACTCATGGACAGAGCTGATTATATTCACCCTCTATGATATGAAATACTGCACAAATGTAATTCATCAGAATCCAAGCACATAGATTTTCCTTGACATAAGAAAGTCCATGCACTTTCCCTACCTCCTGTCTTTTATCCTTTCATATTGGGAAAGCAGAGCAAATGAGATCTATGATGTATAGTTTTAATGGTTTGTATTTATATCCTGTGATGTAATTGCTACCAGAAACTTAAAAAAATATATATTTTTTTGATAGAGGACCATTTTCAAGTTGCAGTTCAGAAACCACAGACTCATAAAAAGAATTGAAAAATGATCCCATAAATCTGGAAATCTCATAAAGGCATCTTTGAAATAAGGCTTTTGCATGAAAACTTTGTATGAAAACTTTGTTTTATGAGCAATGAAATTTGCAGTACAAAACATTTTGATTACCCTAAAATGCTTTCCTTCCTCATTGTTGTTTGTTTTTGTCTCCTGGGAGAAAAAGGGAGAGAGAGAGAAAAATCTCTAAGCGAGACTTTGCTTTTCGGCATAACCTGCTGTCTCCTCTGACTGACCAACAAATACTACCAGATTTCTATTGCCTTTCTCTGCAGGGTTGTGTCTTGGGGGACTGTTTTTTTGCTATGTTTTTACATTGCCAGTCCCTCACAAAGCATCACTGTGTATTGCCTGGATACAAGACACAATGCATGTTTTAAAAACCTTTTCTTTTCGGAGTTTAGGGATACTTTCAATTTTTTTCATCTTGGCTCTTTCAGCCCTAAAATCCCTGTTCTGGTTTTTGCTTCTACCTCGCACACATTAAATGTTGCTTTATTATTCCTGTGAAATACCCATATTATTGCTGTTTGTGCATCTGTAAATCAGTAGATCAGTAAGTCAGTAACACGGTATGTTTAAATGGTATATACATTATGTGCAGAAACCATACAACGTATACCCAATCAACATATTTACAAAACCAAGAGCAAAACTTTAGCCTTCTGCAGCCAAAACCACATAAAACTCTGTGGCAGCTTTGTGTATTTGTTTCGAGTGTACTTGTGGCATAAAGTTTCACAAGCCAAAGCCCACTTTGTCAGATGCAGCTCGTGGAAGCTTACCTACATACCTATGTGCTGTTAAGTCACAAACCAAATTATGGCAACTCAGCAAGGGGCTTTCAAGGCAAGTCATGGAGGCTCATGCCATAGTAAATGTATTAATTCTTTATGGTATTACAAGGCTCTTTTTTTGTTTTGGCTACAGCCAACTAATTTGCTGATGACTATGGAGAGGGATGTAGCTGCCACTTTCACAAGCTGGCGATCATGTGGATGCAGGGCAAGGGGACAGCACATTTGTGCCCAGGGGTGTAGAATTTAAAAACTCTCTGGGGGGGGGCTCTTCTGTGCACGTGCGCCTGCAGGGACCATGTCCCCCCCCACCTCCCCCCTGCCCACTCCTGCTTCCGTCCCTCCGTCCGTCCAGGGGCCAGCTGGACATTTGCTTAGCTGGCCCCTGGAGGGACGGAGGGAGGGTCGAAGTGGCCAGGCCGGGGGGGGGGGGGGAGAGGCGACGGTGGCCCTAGGAAGGGCTGAGGGAGGCGCGGCGGAGGGCGCACCATTTTCTCAGGGGGGCTCAGTCCCCCCTGGAAAATTTCGAGGGTGGCTCGAGCCCTCGAGCCCCCCCATAGTTGATGCCTATGTTTGTGCCCACTCTTCATCACCTTCAGTCAAGAAGTTGAGGGATTATGTGTACAGTGTTAGCATCAGGAGGTAGTGTTAATAGGGTTAGTGTCAGTAGCCCCAGCAGTAGTAGCCAGAGGTGCTCAGTTATCAGTTACTCACTGGTAAGCCTCACATCTTGCTGGTAAATAACTAGTGTGGGGGTTCACTGTTCTACACTGTTGAGCAGGGTTGCCAACTCTGTTCTGGGAAATTCCTGGAGAGGTAAACCCTGGGGATGGTAGGCATTGGAAAGGGGGAGGGGAAGGAGCTCAGGAGGGTTCTAATCCCACAGAGTCCACCTTTCAAAGCAGCAATTTTCTCCAGGGAAACTGATCTCTGTCACCTGGAGACATGCTGTAATTCCAGGAGATCTCCAGATTTCACCAGAAGGTTGGCGACCCTGCTGGTGAGGTACAGCCAAACAGTTCAGACAAGTCTGTGAGGAAAATATGACTACCCTTTCCCTGATCACCTACTTAAAAGAAAGAGGCACACTGTTAAAAGGCAAAAAAAAAAAGTTGTACATTTCACTCCTGACTCCTTCAGTGTCTGCGTGCCTTATTATGCCATCATATTCACAGTCTGGTAATAGCTGCTGAGCTGTCCAGATGCATACAGATGTGTACATTGTTATTCTCACACAGCCTCATAAGAGTTATAGTTTATTTTTCTCCCCCTGCCATGTCAATAAGACATGTGTTTTCTAAACTTTAAAACTACAGAATCAAAACAGTGTCATACAATTTAAGAGTTAGATGTAATCTTGGAGATCATCTGGACCAAGTGTGGTGCTGGGGAGTCACAAAGGGGCCGGGTGCCTACAAGGGCCCTTCAGGGAAACCCAGCTCAAGGCAATAAACCCATTGCACAAGTCTGACTGGAAGGGCACCAGCTGGGAAGAGGCTGGCTGATGGGGGCTAATGCCCCAAGGTTGGGGGAGGACATGCCACTTGGTTGGTGTAGTCAGTAGGGGAGGTGCAAGGACTCCACTGCAAAACCCCAGGTGGCAGGTTGAAGCTGAGGGAAGAGTTAAGGGTGGTCATGGAAAGGAGTTGGGTGCTGAAAAGGCGGGAGCAACTCACATACCGAGGCTCAGGAAAGGTGTACCAGTAAGCCCAGGTGAGGAAGAAACAGGCCAGGGGAAAGCAGTGAGAAGAACTACCCTGGAGACCCTTTTCTGTGGTGTGGTTAATGACTGAAGGTTTGTTGGAACAACCCACATTCAGTCTATGGTGCTTGTTTGATAGGCTTCCCATTTCCCCCAAGGGGATGGGGTTTTGCCCAATTTAGAGGGCCCCGATCCACCAGCCTGGATCCAGCAGATTGGGGAACCCCACCCCAAAGAACTGGGATCTTGGGCACATTGCCGAGGGGATGCTCTAGCACTCGACCTAAAAACTCTATGATACCGTAGAGTTTCTAGCTGAATGCTAGAGCATCCCCCTGGTGCATGCCTAGCATGATGACATCACTTCCAGGTGACATAATCACGGTGCACAGAAGATCCCGGACAGGACACTTGGTCTCCCCAGTGGCAGAAGTTAGGGACCTGGCAATCCTATTGTTTGAGGGGAACGGTAGGCTCACCCAGGCTAAGGCTGTTAAAACCAGCAGTTCTGGCCTGGCCTGGCAAGCTGGTTAGTAGTAGGAGCTTAGAATGAGACCCAGAGACTACACCAACCTCCTGTTCCATATCACAACACAGTACTATAGTATCCCCAATAGATGGCTATCCATCTTCTGCTTAAAGACCTCCAGTGAAGGAAAGTCTACTGTGGCCTGCTGCACTGTTGAACAACTATTACCCCTAGGAGGTTTTTCCTACTATTTAGCCAAAATCTACTTTCTTCCTTAATAAAATCCCTTTACATAGAAACTGGTTACCCAGTGAATTTCATGGTGAGTAGACATTTGAACCTAGCTCTCCCAGGTCTTGGTCCAACACTACCCCACGGTACTTTACTAGTTTATGTTCTTAGTGTGAACAGCTTCACTCAGAATATAAATAATTCATTTCTTTATTTTCCTTCTATTTAATATGATTGCCATGATATTTATGCATTCATACATCATTTGTGTGGATTTGGGCTTGCATGAGCCGGCTATGGCTGGGAGGGTGGGTACAAATGTAACAAATAAATCAATAAATTTATTGTCTGTTTACAGCAACAGAAGGACACTTCCATCAACAGAAGAAGAATGAGGTGATTTCCACCAATTCCCCCCTTTTACTGCAGAGCCTTAGTCCCCCCCTCCCTTATGTTTGTAAAATTCCCCTGACCCTAGGAGCAGAATTCCGGGGAACTCGGCAGACTGCCGAGGAAGGGGGAGTGAGAAATTCCTGCTTCCTGAACTCCGCTCTTCTAGGGGCCTTGTAAGATACAGGCCAGTATATTTTTAATGTAATACGCTGCTTTATTGCTACATAAATAATATTGCGAAATGTGTATGATTTATGGGGGGGGGTGTTCAATGAGGAAACAGAAGGTGGCAAGACAATAAAGACTCATAAGTTCAGTTCACTGAAGGGAGAAACAAAATCAAAATGGGGATGTTCAAACAGAAATGTTATAGCTGGGCAATTATTTTCCCACAGGAAAGAATGCCATTATGTGAGCGCCCCCCCCCCCCCCCCAACGCGGTAGAGTACAGACACAGGTTTACTATTCCAAAGATTAGGCACTCATTTAGGCCCTGAGTCAGAGTGTGTGTGTGTGTGTGTGTGTGTGTGTGAAGTGCCACCCAGTTGCTTCCAATTTATAGTAACTCTGAATGAATGACTTCCAAAACATCCTATCATCAACAGCCTTGTTTAGACTGCATGCATGTGAGGTTGCAGCCAACTTATGGTGACCCTGAACTAGAGGAAAAAGTTTTCTGCCATTCGTCAGGCAGTTTTGGGCCTCTGGAAATGCAACACAATTAACAAATTACAGAGTTTCACTTCAGACTCCGTTACAGAGCAGAGGTACATCCTTACTTGGAACATAGCCAAGAATGCTTTTCGAAATGCCAGATTTAGTGGCGGATATAGCTTTTATCAGTGTTTAAACCGTTGTGTGGACAGAAGGCAAAGAGTCACAGTTTCAAAAGTGAAAACTAGAAAGAAGATATCGCAACCCCAAAGGCCTTGACTAATAAACTCCTGTAAGAAGGGGACCCATAAATGTTTAGGGGAAAGGCAAATCTGATTTTCCTTTTTAATTCCCCCTTCTCCTGCTTGCTAGGGTACCTGTTCCTACACTGCCAATTTTTGCAGCCCTGCCTGGATGTCCAGGTAAAAAATCTTTCTCCTGCAGGGGCAGACCGGCCTTTTAACTTGCAGGGAAATTTCCCAGTGGGCCCTAGAGAGCTGCCAGTGGCGATGAACATGCAAAGCCAAGTCCCAACCCCTCATCAGCAGTGGCATCTGGGGTCAGCTGATGAACTGTCTCACCCCACACGGGGATGATGCAGTGGGTGAGCTAATGCCCATGGTTATTTATCAAATATATATCCTGCTCCCTCTTCCTGGAATGGGACTTGGGGAGGCTAACAGCATTTAAAATACACAAATGAAAACCATACAAAGACACAATAAATAATTGTTAAAATAGAAAACAGTTAAAAACCTATCCCCATCAGGATAGGGGTTACATGCACTGACCAGGGGACTCCTGTCAGTAATCTGGCAGCTGCATTCTGGACGACTTGTTGCTTCTGAAGCATCTTCAAAGGTAGCCCTGCATAGGGTGCATTACAGTAGTCCAGTCTCGAGGCGAGTGTTGAGTGAATTACCATGGCAGGGAGCCAGTTGGCAAGCCCAGCGTAGATGGTAAAATGCAGTCTGTATCACCAAGGACACATGTTTGCCCATGGAGAGCAAAGAACTGAGCCATACTCCCAAATTCCTGAGCGAGTTGACTATAAAAAGACAGACCCCATCAAGGGTTGGTAGAAGTGGCCACTACAGTGGTCTGGGCTTCCCCAGCCACATAATCTCTGTCTTAGATGGCTTTAGCTTCAACCAGCTTTCACCTAGCCATTCCACCACTGCATCCAGGTAGGAGGCCAAGACCAGAATTCTGGATACCAGTCACTCCTTAAAAAAGAGGGTGAAATAGGTGTCATCCAGTTCCCTCTGTCCGTATAGCGGCTCTAAGACCCAATATATATGCCACAAAATTATAGTTTGATCCACAGTTCCTCTGTTCCCCATTTAGAATTATCATGGCAGCACCCTTTATTGTTTGGGTCCCTCAGAAAAGCAAGTGTTAAAAATGAAATAGCGTTTCAAACAATAAAATCCCCATTTACTTTGAAAACATGGTTTTCTTAAGACCAGTAGATGAAATTCAGTTACTGGCAGGGGAGCAATAATATTTAAGGATTCTTTTTTTGTATGTAAAATGAGCAGCTACATAAGCTCAAGATCCAAGCACTATGTGCTCTTGGCCAAAAGCCATACATACCACTTTGAGATATTGTGCCAGAGCTCGTAAAATAAACAAGGCTAGTCCTGTTCAATGAGGGGTTCAGATGGAGAAGCCTTAAATAAAAGTCCAGGTGCTCTAATAAGCAGGACTGCGGATTCAGTAAGCATGGCTGCTCTCTCTTTCATACAGGTTGAAATCAGTACCCCAATTGGATGTTGAAAAGAAGAAAAAAACCGTTCAGCTGAAAATGTTGATGGCAGCAAAGGCTGACAGGTTTTCAAAGGCCAACTCCTGTACACAAGAGGCTGTTTGGAAGGATATTTCCTGAACATTCTGGACACAAATCTGCAGGGGGAATTATAAAACACCAACCAAAATATGATCACAACTCAACACTCTGAATGAGATTGTACGACTGCAAAATTGTTAGTAATTTTGATAGATAACCACACCGAGGATATGTTATGCTGAGAGTCTTTTCAGAACTGAGGAATAGACGGAATACAGAAGGACAGGTAGAGAAAGGAACATATCTCCGTCTACCTGTATGGATTGAAGCATCTGGGATATAAAGAGGAGATAATTGAAGACTGGCAGTCTGGAAAATGAAATAGTGTAGTCTTAAACAGGTCTACTTATAATCCTTCTCAGTGGGGCTTACTCTCAGGAAAGTGTGTGCACTGAAGACCATGTCCTTTTGCACATGATGCCTGAAGAAGTTTGGCATGCTTAAGGCTTATCATATACAGCTGGCCTTAAATATCTCATTGTAACCTTAAGCACAGTCAGGAGTTGTTGATTCAAATGCGTAATGGTGGCTTTCAGCTATGAACGTCTTTCTGGTCTATCATGTTCTCCTCAAATCCCACAAACCAGCTGCTGTTGGTCTTTGCACAATGTGTGCTGGTATGATTAGATGCACATAGCAGTATGACTGGATAAATGCATTTCCTAGAAGAAACCCAGAAAACATCAGTGAAAAAGAGTTTTTAATTTTTTTTAAAAAAATATACTCTTTACATATGCCCCAGTCATGCACACACCACAGAGCATATGTGCTGTTTTCCTTCCTGTCACCTTAGTGGAAGAACCAAGGATTTCCTTTCACTCAGTAAATGCCAGTACAGAGCACTGGAATTTATAGCAAGGGTATAGGGACAAGGATATATGCAGGGCTATTTTGGGGCAGGAACGCACAGGAATGGAGTTCCGGCTGGCTTCTGAGTTGGCCACGCCTACAGTCCCCCCCCCCCCTCAGGTTCCCCAGGCATCTCACAAGACGAGGGGTGCCTGGGGAAGCCAAGCTCCCATATGTTCCCCAGCGAGCACTTCGGTCTGGTTCCCAAAACCGGTTGGTCCTCCCGGGGCCAAAGGAGGCCCGTCTGGCGGTTACTAGGGCCAGGGCCTTTTCGGTGGCGGCCCCGTGCTGGTGGAATGAGCTCCCAGATAACATCAGGGCCCTGTGGGACCTTTTACAGTTCCGCAGGGCCTGTAAAACGGACCTCTTCCACCAGGCCTATAAGTAGGGGCCGCCAATAGCTCCATCTTGGGCCCTGGCCCCGATTTTCTCCACCAGTATATGTGATCATCTTTTGTGGCTAACATCTAGGTGCTACTCTGATACTCTAAACTGAAGAACTGCCATCTGTATTAGGTTTTCTAATTTTATAAGTTTTAATGTTTTAAATATTAATGTGTATTGTTACCTGTTGTTAGCCGCCCTGAGCCTGCCATTTGGCGGGGAGGGCGGGATATAAATCTCAATAAATAAATAAATAAATAAATAAATAAGCAAGCCGATCCACGGAGGGAAGGCAGTTTAAACTGCGGGGCGCCTGGTGAAGCTGATCCAGAAATTGCCTTCCTTCCCTTGGATTCCCCATGCGCTTCACAAGCCACGGGGCACCTGGGGAAGCTGATCCTGGGATGGAGCTGCTGTCAGGGGTGTGGCCTAATATGCTAATGTGTTTCTGCTATTGGCTGTGGCCTATTATGCTAATGAGTTCATGCTGGTTTTTTTCTACAAAAAAAAAAGAATCTCATCCTAGAGGTTCTAGAGGTACTAGAACCTCATCTTAGAGGTACTAGAACCTCATCCCAAGACGGGAGCACATCCAGCCTGTGCTGGTGGCGCTGCACTGGCTGCCAATAGCGTACCGAATCCGCTTCAAGGTTTTGGTGCTGGCCTTTAAAGCCCTAAATATCCTGGGTCCAACCTACCTGAGGGACCACCTTTCCCCGTGCGTTCTCCGGAGAGCACTACGGTCTGGGGCCCAACACCGACTGATGATACCTGGCCCCAGAGAAGCCAGGCTCACTACCATGAGGGGGAGGGCCTTTTCAGTGGTGGCCCCGACCTGGTGGAATGAGCTCCCGGAAGAGTTCAGGGCCCTGCGGGACTTGATACAGTTCCGCAGGGCCTGTAAGACGGAGCTCTTCCGCCAGGCATATGAGTAGGGACTGCCACTTTTGCCTCCCCCCCTCTCTATCTCCATAGAACATCTATTAATGCCTGACTGTATTAATGCCTGACTGTATTAATGCCTGACTGTACCATCTATTAATCGGCCTGATTGCCGCTGTGCTATTTGCCGCTGGGAAAGGGCACCGGGGCGATCAGATAATCGCCATCTGAGATCTGGAGTTTGGAGTTCTGATTGTTGAGCATGTTATATTGTTTATTGTCTATTGCTGTGTTTTTAAGGAAATGTTTTATACTGTTTTAAATATTTATTCTGTTTATTGAATCCTGGTGCGCCAGGTCTTGTACGCCGCTCTGAGCCTGCGAATGCGAGGAGAGTGGCTTAGAAATTAAATAAATAAATAAATCCCATAGAAAGGAATGGTGTCCCCCTTGCCATTTCCCCAGCTGCTCTGGAAATATCAAGGAATTTTACTTCTTCTCAAGGACTTATTTATCTTGACACACACATTTCTTTTCCACAATGGGGGGAAAGTGAAAGGCAGAATGCCTGGGTAGAAGTGTCTGGAGGTTGCCAGTTCCCCCCTGCTGCCTAGAGATCAGTTGTAATCCCAGAAGATCTCCAGCCACCACCTGGAAGTTAACAACCCTAGATCTAGGGGCGAGCACCTGGTGGGGTGGAAAAGGGGGTAGGCAGTCCCAGCCTCACTAGACCCGAGGAAGCCAGGGGGTGGGGAAGGGTGTGCCCAGACCTACAGGAAGCCCCATTGGCCCTGGCTCCTGAGAGTCTACAAGGTCTAGTCCCTAGACTAGACAGAGAAAGAAAGGCTGGGCATGTCCCTACCCCAGGGAATACCCTAGGAAGTGCTAAGAAGGAAGAGCTAGGCCACATAGGGTTTCCAGTCCCCCCCCCTGGTGGAGGTGGAAATTGCCTCCTGCTGATCAGCTGGCCAGAGAAAGGACTTACTAGGCGAAATAGGAAGATCCAGGCCATTTTGCAGGCATCACACAGGAAGTGACATCATCACACTAGTGACATCTGGGTGATGCTCTGGTATTTGGGCAAAAACTCTACGGTAGAAGCCATTTTTATCATAGAGTTTGTGCCCCAGTACCAGAGCGTTGCAGCAACATTGCAGTATGATGACATTGCTTCCTGAGAGATGCCAGCAACATGGCTTGGGTCTTCCACTTCTCCTGCTAAGACTCCTCCCCATCCCTTGCCAGTTGCCAGGAGGGACCTGGCAACGCTAAGTCAGAAGAAACTTGACAGTCAGAAGAAAGGGAATAGGGTGCAAGCAAACTGCCCTCCTTTTGGTAACTGAGGCTTTCTGAGAGGGAAAGGGGAAGTTGAACGGCATTTCATCCCTGGGCTTTGTTCTTATGAAAAAGGAATCTGACAAAGAGTTCTGTCATTTCCCTACAGTTATGGGCAGGGCAGGGAGAAAGGAGGGACACATAAGTAAGGTGTTTTTGAGGGAAGTGGAACTATAACTTCTCCCTACTCACTTTATGCATTCCTCTCCACCTCCTCCCACACTTAACCAACTCATTCATGATACAGCAGATGTTGAAGCCTCACTATCCTGTTAGTAAAGCTAGGCAACCCAATCCCCCCAAAGTAACTTTAAGATGCTGAAATCTTTTCCCTCAGTTCAAGCCTGAGGGCCCTCCAGAGATGCTGTCCTTCCCTAACATATTATACTCAGGCATTCCAGGGTATTAGTTTCTAGTTGCTTTACTAATGTAACAACCTGTTTTGCATACTCATAGTAACAGTAACAACCTGTTCTGGATACTCATGAACATATCTCTCCTTATATATAATTGAGTAGTGGGGTGGCACTTTCCGAACATTCCACACACTCCTAAATCAGTTGGCTCCATGATGTGTCAGTCAGAAGCTATCCCTATCTACTGGCTGCATTGCTTAAGTCCCATCCACAGCAGCGGCACCCACCAAAACTTTCCTCAGAAGATGGTTGCTTCGTTCCGGTGAACACAGCTATTGTATTCACTGTCGTCACCAGACGATGTTTGATTCCCTCAGGGGACAAAACCTTTAGCCTCCAAGCCAAGTTTGCTGAGGCAACACTTACAGAACAGGGGGGAAAACCACGAAGTAAACAGCTGTCAGCGTAGCGGAGGGGGTGGGGGGACCAGCCCAAGTTATTTTTAAAAAGCCAGTGGATACACACACAAGTAGAGATAGAGGACGGGGCCAGACACACAAAAAACAGGAAGCCAAAAACCCAAGGCATGCTTAAAAGCACAAATACAGACACAGTCACAGACAGATCTACGTCAGCACACACAAACAGGAGGAGTGCAGGAATAACTGGCTGCAGGGGAGAATGACATATACATTAAAATAATACAGACAGTGTGTGACATTGGGATAAAACCTGCGAGTGGGGGGAACCTTTAACCACACCCAGAGTGTGAAAGCCAATCACAAAGAAAGAGGCAAACCGACAGAGACAGATACAGTCATCCAGATACATATTTAAAGCAAAAAAAGGAAGGGAAAAAACCAGGAACCCAAGTCACAACTTGGCTGTTTGCCAAAAGCCATGAAAAAGACACTTGCTGTTTTGAGTAAAGCTGTACTGTATAAAAGAGGTGTCACTCGTGGAACTCATATGCCCATACTCCTCTTCATCATTCCGACCTAACCTATTGAGACTTTCATCACAATCACTTGCTTTCAACCCAACTTCCCTTGAGACCTGTTCTATAACAGGGTGGGCAGTGTGACCATGACCACATTGAATGACAGGGATGCCCAACATAAAATGACTTTGCAGACTGACCAATTGTAGACATTACTCCACAGAGCCCTTTGTGCTGCATTTTCTGGCCCACACTGTGTGACCTTGGACATTAATGTGTAACATAAGGTATGTGAGACTTTACTTCCACATTTGTGCCTTTCTATTACATTCTGCTAATGTGTACTTAACCTGCGTCAAGCTGATACTTTAGTTACACATCACATCTTTCTGGAGCCCGTTGTATTTATTTCCGCAACGGGCCTTATTCCTAGTACAGATATAACTGTCATCCACAAATTTCAGAATACACAAGTTGTGTCAGGCAAACATAATCACATGTGAGTTGTGGGTTCTCCCCAGTTCCCCTGGTGGGACCAGGGGATCCCCCAGAATTACAGCTCATCTGCAGATGACAGAGATCAGTTTGCCTGGAGAAAATGGATGCTTTGGAGTGTGAATTCTATGGTAGGGAAAGGCATGAACTGGCTCACAAGTCAAAATTCAGGCCAAACTTGGGCCAGTTCAGGAAGTGATGTTTGGCAAAGTGCACAGGAAGTTCAGGAAGTGATGTTTGGGCCAGTTCAGGAAGTGATGTTTGGCAAAGTGCACACTCCCCGAATATTTACTAGACTTTGGGCTGTTCTTGTTTGGCTCTTCAAGGCTGTTCAAATGTCTCTCTCTACCAGCTCAGCTGTCTTGGGCTCCCTCGTGCAGCATCTGTCAACAGGCTGCAAGAGGGGTCCTCTTTCAATGGGCTGTGCGAGGAAGCCCAAGACAGCTGTGCCAGTGGGGGTGGTCTCTCTACACTAGCCCAGCTGTCTTGCACTCCCTTGTGCAGCCTCTTTCACCAGGCTGCATGAGGAAGCCCATTTAAATGAGCACCTCTTTAGCTCCCCAGGGGGCCATTCTGCAATGCCCCAAACTTCCTGAACTGGCAACTGACCCCGAACTGAATGGAATCACTTTTTTCGGGCCCATGCCCATTCCTATTCTATGGCATTGTACCCCACTGAGGTTCCTGTCCTCCCCAGATTCCACCTGTAAATCTCCAGCAGTTTCCCAACCCAGATCTGGCAACCCTACCCCCCATCCCCTGCCAGTGGTTATGGGAGACCTGGCAACCCTACATGTGTGTAGGTTTTCCAACCTCCTGATGGGGCCTGGAGATCTCCCAGAATTACAGCTCATCTCCGGATACACAGATCAGCTTTACTAGAGAAAATGGCTGCTTTGGAAGCTTCACCCACTGAAGTCTCACCCCTCTCCAAACTCTGCTCTCCCTAGGGTCCTCCCCCAATTTTCCAGGAGTTTCCCAGCCCAGAGCTGGCAAACCTAGCATGCCTGATTTGGAACAGGAGTGTGGTGCATGGGGAAAAGGAGCTGCAGCAGTTTGTATCACTGCAGAATGCCTTGCTTCTTTGTAGTTGGCTAAAACTGGACAATTAGACAGCTCATCAAGAGAGAGCTAGATCTAAAAACATTGTGGTTTTTTATTCAGCTCTCTTATTTAGGAAAAAACAAAACCGGAATGGAACTGTTGACACCAAACCTCAAAGGGTGCTTCAGTGCCTTCCCTGCCCCTGTGGCAGAATGCATGAGGTCACCCAGTGTGGCTTCCCCTGCCCTGACTGTGCAAAACTTTTAAAAGCTCCGGAAGCTCCTCAGGGTTAGGAGTTGTGAACGCTGTTATTAAAGTCTTGTAATTATTAGGGCAGCACTCCTGCCTGCTGTAATGCATGTGTACATTCCACTGATATCAGGACGTGCACATGAATAAGTGGTTCAGGACTGCAGCCTAACGAAGGACTTTTTCTCATCTGTAACAGTTTTATCAGGAAGTCAGGAACATAAAACTACAAAAATTGCAAAAGGATACTTTTCATGTCCCGTTCCCCACCCCGCTGGTTTGCATGTGAAAGAACAAAAATCTCCAAAGACCTTCCACAAGGTTTCTGGATTGAATTTTCAGATCAACAGATCTTCCAGATATGTGTATAGCTTTTTTTTAACTGAACTGCAATGAACTTCAGCACTTCCACACACGTACAGATCTCATCCATCCATCCACATGATGCTGATGGAGGGAAAACACAAGCATGACAGCATCGCATAACAGCTGTGTGCATTTTCACAAACTAAGTGAACATCTGGTTAAGTCTCAGCAAGAGTCCCTTTATCCAACTGATACTGCTAATACATTCCAAATCAGCAGGGGCTGGAAAACTATTTGCTCCGGTATTCTACTAACAAACAAATTTGCTTGAGTAAAACAGCCAAGAATAGTTTCCAGTGAATTTTCAAGACTTGTAATTCTGTGGAAGCCAGGTATTTGAAGGAAACTGACCATCTTTCGGTGGAGGGGAGGGGCACAGTTATCCCCGTCAACCTGATTATTTTTTTCCTCATGAGTATCTAATGTTTTGGGGCAACTTACTCATTATTGTTGAAAATCATAAAATAGGCTTAAGCATATTAAATGTGCAAATCCCCTTGCTGAAAAAGGTGAATGTTTCACTAATGATACAGTTATTATGAGGCATGAATATATAACCATAACTCACATATTTAAAGTACATAACTTTCTTGCATTTTAATCATAAATATGTCCAAGATCAGCCCTTCAAACCTTTAATTGTCACGATCAGCACTTAAATTTTAAAAACAAAAAACCCAAAAGATTGTCATGTGCATACAGTTAGGTGGGGCCGCATGTTTTCCAAAGTCTAAATCTGGTGCTCACTTTCCATAGTTTAATCTTTGTCAGAAGCCAAATGCATCTGTATCCAGTTAGGGTAAGGATTCAAACCTTCCTTCCTTCCTTCCTTCCTTCCTTCCTTCCTTCCTTCCTTCCTTCCTTCCTTCCTTGAGATAATTTCCTATTCACGTCAGTGAAAGACAATTTCCTCCTTACCTTTTCAACGCCTAATATGTAAACCACCAGTCTCTCTGAAAGTGCACAATCCCCAAAGGATGCTTACTGCCTTCGTCAAAGAAATGTGGGGAAAAGTAACAAAATAACAGTGTAAAAGAAAATACAATAGAACCATCAGAGAGTTGAGGAGGTCTTTTCTTTAAAGGATCCAGTTGTGGCTAAAAAATGAATATTGTGAACAAAGGCTATTTTGTACTTCTTCCCCTGAATTCCAAAACTGTGATGAACATTCAACTTAATATTTAGTGGCTTCTGTACAACTATTAGATGTGTAATGTTGGATGATTTAAGTATAGCGGTCAGAGCTCAATTTACTGACCAATATTTCTCATTGCTTTCTTGGGCTCCGCCTGTCTGGCAGTTGTAGCCATATTTTGGCTGCAGTCCACGGTCCATTTACTCCAGAGTAATATTAAATTCAGTGATGATGGAGTCACCTTTTCTGAGATCTGCCAGCATTTTCCTCTTAGACATAAAGTCTTCTGCTATGCATACACTGTTTTTGTGAACAGATAATTTCTAACAGTACACACTGTACTATCCTGAAGTAGCTGCATTTCTCTGGTTTCTTTGTATATTATCAGAAGCTAACACTTTGCACATTCATTTAGCTAGATTTTTTCTTTTAAAAAAAGCAATACTGGGAGGGGGAATCTTTAGACCATGGTTGCAAGGTCTATATCTGTAGGATGCTTTGTTGATTTACATGGGCACAGAGTGGGGTTGCCAGCTCCAGGTTAGGAAATACCTGGAGACTTTGGGGGTGGAGTCTGAGGAGGGTGGAGTAGAGAGATTTTACAGGGGTTAATGTCATAGAGTCTGCCTTCCAAAGTGGCCATTTGCGCCAGATGAACTGATCTCTATCACCTGGAGATCAGTTGTAATTCCAGGAGATCTCCAGGCTATGCAAACCACCAAAAAAAATCACTGTACATATAAATCATTAGACAACAATTTGGGTCCTTAAAATGAATTCATATTTTCTTTTACAGTTCTTTTTTACAGAAGTTATTGATCACTCCCTTTTTGTCTTTGAACACAGTCACAAACAAAGCAGCTATGGATCACCTAGGTTGCTGTCTGTGTCTTCTGACTTCTTCAGGCTGCTGTCTCAAGGGTGGAGCCCCAAAAGCTCTAGAAGTTAACTCTGACTTTACAGTCTATCTGGCTTCAGTCCAGCTCTCCCGCAAGATAGACTGCAAAGTCCTGGGGTGTTTGTATGGCAGGGGAGAATGACTGCTGCCAGGGAATTGGGGCAGGGAAATGACAGATAATTCAGCCCCATTTTCTCTGCACTGCATCAGCATCCACAGCAGCAACTGGGAAACTACACAAGTCTGTCCCTGCGTGGGAAGTACCCCAGTCTCTCAAATGTCAGACAGAACTCATAGCCTTAGGACTGCCAACTCCAGGTTGGGAAATTCCTAGAGATTTTGTGGGCAGTGCCTGTGGAGGGTGGGGTTGGGGGGAGGACCTCAGCAGGGTACAACGCCATTCAGTCTACTCGCCAAAGCAGCCATTTTCTCCAGGGGAGCTGATTTCTGTAGTTTGGAGATCAGTTGCAATTCTGGGAGATCTCCAGGCCCTACCTATACCAGTCCATTAAAAGGCTGACAGCATGGGTGTTATGTCCGCTGACTGCCACTAGGCATCAGTGCCATGCAGTTTGAGCTTGGCTCCAGGAAACAATAGGGGCCAAGGATCCTGGACCTCCTAGAGTTCACCAATAGGAACTCTGGCAGGAGATTCAAACCCTCCAATAGGACTGTGGGTGTATCTCAGGGGGCTGTATATAGTTGTCTGCATCAGCCAGTAGTGTGTTGTTGTGCACCAATAAACCATGAGCTGATCATCATGCTGTTGTCCAGCCTTTCCATGCATCGAACCCAGTATGCAACAATGGGGAAAAGGTGACCATTCTAATATTAGCAATGCTGGAAATTAATTTAACTTCATTCACTAAGTAAAGAGCCAGCAAAAGTCAAACTGTGGTAGTATTACCTAGTGCCACTTCTTAGTCTTATATCTGAAGTGTGTCCTTCTTCAGTGGCTAAATTCTGGTATTCCGTGGCTCAACAGAAAAGTAAATAGGCACGTGGGTCCATAGCAACATCCAAAATCCAAAGGCAAATGATACCTTTTATTGAGACCAACCAAAACAGAGCAACACAGGGTGCAAGCTTTTGAGTTCTTCAGAACTCTTCATCAGGCCAGATGTTAAAAATCAAGAAGTAGAGGAATCTTTATTTCTGCTTGATTATTTTATTTAAAACATTTTAAACTATGATTATGAGACTCTCTCTCTCTCTCTCTCTCTCTCTCTGCAGCTTGTGTAGGATGCTTTGTTGATAATTGGTGTGAGCAAGGGGGCTTTTCCCACAAGAGGTACAAAAAGTTGGCAAGATGGGAAGAATGAAAGCTTTAAACCATCATAATATTTTCAAGGGTGTTCTTTTCACCACTCTAGAATGTTTAACGGAGCTGAACTGAGGTAGAGCCCTCCCTTGTCAATACCATCAGGCAACTGTGCCAAAAGCCTCCGTCTCTTTCTGTCCCAAGAAGACCATGCTGCTATCAAATACACCAGCCTGTTTTATGACAGAGCTTTGATTGTTTCCTTATTATTGTGACATCCACTGGGAACACTGAGATTAGGGTCAGGGCAGCTTTCTTAGTTACACTTGGAGAGCCCTGCCTCGGTACTTTCTGAGATATGCGTGCCACTTCTTTTTGAAAGCACCAGCAGCTAATTTGATCGCTCCATTTGGCGGAACATTCTGACACCTTTTTTCCAAAGAAGATGTCATATCTTGTTTAAGTCTGAATTTAGTGTACTGCCTCATTGCATAAAAGTTGTCAGGAATTTAAACAGGTGGTTTATTCTTCTTTTTTTTTAAAAAAAAAGAAAAGAAATGTTGTATTAAATTAAACACGTCTGCTTTACTTAACAAGGTACAGCACTCATACCCATGTCTCAGTTAAGATCCAGTCTGGAACACTGGCATACATTTTTTTAAAAAATCTTTCAATCATGTCACTATATTTTATTAAGCCAAAATATTTGTTAGACAGTCTGATGTGCATGTTATTTGCTTATATCATTTAATACATCTGTACCCCTCATATGCCTAAATGGTTTACAATTAGGAATGCTTGAACGTCGGCCATTTTGGCATATGTTCCCCACATGTTCCCCAGAGAGCACTACGATCGGGGTCCCAAACCCATCTGGCCCTTCTGGGCCCCAGAGAAGCCAGGCTGACTGTGATGAGGGCCAGGGCCTTCTCTGGAGTCTCTGTACTGGTGGAATAAGCTCCCAGAAGACATCAGGGGACCTTTTACAGTTCCGCAGGGCCTGCAAAATGGAGCTCTTCCACCAGGCCTTTGATTAGGGAGCCGCACCCAATAAACTGAGGCCCTGGCCCAATATTAACACAATTATTAACAGCCTGAGCTCTGCTGATATAACCCAGACTATGACATGAGCTGACTGTATGCCTATGTTGGATGCTGCTAATGTCCCACATTGTTAGATGAACTGCACTAGCACTTTGTTATGTTTTTATATTTATATTGTTGTGATTTTATTAAATTCTCCTGTTTCAGTTGCTCAATACATCCTATGTAAGCCGCCCTGAGCCTGCCTTGGCAGGGAGGGCAGGATATAAATTAATTAAATAAATATGTGCTGTTCACCAGTTGCAATCAGGCAGCTCATTTATTTTTGTTCAGCTATTTCGTACTAGGTGCGGCAGGAGACCAGAAGCCAACTTCAGTTGTTGCCCTATCAGCTGGAATTTGGCTTCTGATCTCCAGATGGAGAAATTTTGGTGGGACTCAAGGTCATTGGTCCCCACTGAAGTTTGCTGGAGGACAAAAGGGTAGCTGACGCACAGCTGATCGCGGGAATCAGTTGTAAGTTGGATTCTGATGTCCCACCCTGGGAAAATTTGCTTTGATTCCATAGCTTCGGTTGGTATAGAATATGGCTACTGTTGGTGAGAGCCCAGGAGTAGGAGAATATTACTCCTATCCTGAAATGATTTCACTAGTTGCCCACTTGGCTTTTCAGTGCAGTTTAAGATGCTGCTTAGGACCTGCCTAATTGAAGGATTGTCTCACCTGATACTAGGGCTGCCAAGTCCCCCCCCCCCGGGGGGGGGATTCCCCGGCTTAAAGGGCCCCGAATTCGCCGGACCAGATTGGGCCGACGTGCCCAGTGTGATGCTGCTGCTCGGATGTGATATCATCATACTGGGCACATTGCCAGGCAACACTCTAGCAATCACCCTGAAAACCCTATGGCGCCATAGAGTTTTCAGGGCGATTGCTAGAGTGTCGCCCACCAATGTGCCTAGCGTGATCATCATGGCATGCGCACACACAGATGTCCCAGATGGAGACCAGCTCACCCCCACTTTTTACAGCAAGTGACTTGGCAACCCTACCTGATACACACCTGTCTGCTACCCCATCTCTCTTTTGCTATTCCAGCTGTTTCAAATCCAACCATTTACCCACCACACAAGCGTACCCCTTCACAGCAGCAGCTCTGGATCTCTGGAAAAACTGTCAGAATGAGGGCTCCCCTACTCCAGCCCAGTTCTTCAGGTAGGGTAAGGCTGTTCTTGAGGCAGGCCTTCAGTGGACAGCAGTTGGGTGGCAAATGAGAGTTGTTGGTGTATTAAATGGTATCAGACTTTGGATTTTAGTCTCTTGCTACTAGCTTTGGCTGGGCTTTGTCAGTTGGTTTATAGTTTACCATCTTCAGTGAGCAAGGTAGGATAAAAGAGTTTAAATAAATAAACAAGGTGAGCGGGTTGACTAGAGAAAGGCCAAACACAGCCTCTGATGTCATGCAGAGGATGACATTTTTGACAAGACAGCCTTTCTCCTTCCCTCTCCAGGTTTATGCAATAACAAAGCTGCATATTCCCTCTTCCACATCAATATTCATGACACAGGAGCCCCATCTTCCATGACACCTGGTCACTTTCAGTGCTAAACAAATACTGGGATATCTGTCCAGCTATCTTGGCCAGAGTATCCTTCCCTCATTTTAGTTAGATCACACAGACAGAAAGGACTGCAGTGGGGCAGAACAGAGGAAGGGCTAATAAGACCAGATATTATATGTTACCTACAGAAAACATTTCATATTTTTATAAGGGAAAGTAGGGAGTGTTACTTCAGCAGGTGATTGTAATACCTTCCTTCCCCCAAACTGGTTGCATAATAGTTTACTTCTCTTCAAACAATCCAAGAGACTGCATTCCACTTTTTTTGTCACAACTAAGATACCAGATTTATTATGCTTTTAAATCCCCTCCATTGTTCTGCCTGGGACCAAACTCCTCCCAGCAGCAGTTCTACTGGCAACACAACACACACACACAGACAGAGATATCAAGCCATTTCCATCAGCCTGCCTAGGATCAACTGCCTTTTAGCTCCATCCCTCCCAGAACTGTTCCCTGCAGCTGCCACCCAATCAAGTAATTATGGAACAGTTATGTATGTTATCCAAGAGTTAGTGCCTGCATTTTCTTGTTTTTTTCTTTTCCCTTTCTGTGTCTCTCCAGCTTTTGTGGTGTAAGCATTTCATTCTGTGTTCGGCTTTAAATAGCAATCTGCTTTGAATGCAGTTGCAGGAAGATGGTATATACATATATCAAATAAATTTTAAAAATAGAAAATGTTGATGATGGTACCAGGTTATATTTAAAGCAAAGTAGCTATTATATAATACAATGGAGCCCTTCAAGGACTTGCAGGGGGCATCTTATTTTCACTTTCCACACTATTTCTTCTTTCCGTTCTTTGAAAGTCTTCATAGTCTCTTCCCATTTCCAGCTTCCTTCTCTCCTTCCTCCCCTCCAGCCAGCCTACCTTTATTTGCCCCCTGCCTTCAGCTTTCTCTCCCCCCGTCAGCATCTTCCAGGTAAAAATCTGAGCAGTACCAGCTGCTTGGCTGGGCCAGCCTAGGCCCAGTTCCATGCTGAGGGGTACCTCACCTTTTCCTTTGTATCTCCCTCCTTCCTCTTTCAGGCAGTCCCCATATCCTCACCTTTTCATGCTTCCTTATTTCCATCACACCTACCAACCAACCTATTTTAATCTGTCCACCCATCTTCAGCATTATTTATTATTTATTTATTTCATTTATACCCTGCCTTTCTCCACAATCAGGACCCAAAGCATTTTACATCATTCGCGTCTCCATTTTATCCTCACAACTACCCAGTGAGGAAAGTTCGGTTGAAAATGTGTGTCTGTCCGAAGACCTAGAGAATTTCCACAGCAGAATGGGTATTCAGAACTGATCCTAATGGAAAACTCTAACCACTACACCACAATGGCTTTTGTGGGGTGGCTACCATTGAACAGTAGCAACTAGCCAGGCCTGGATGCCCCCAATCATTGATGCCAGGCCTGGGCTCTATGGGTCCTCCTTCAAATGTTAGTCAAAACAGTCCTAAAAAGGGACCTCCCTCCTGCCTTCTACTGACAGAAACCAAGGCTAGAAGGTTGGCAGTACTGTGGCTGCCTAGCAACTCTCAATCTGTTTTGTCAGTTCATGGCCCCAATCTCTAAATTTAAGTATCCACACAAGGGACCCCATTGAAAATTAGATACATTTACAAGCAAGGGATCCACAAGGACTTGCATGAGCATCTTTCCCTTCCTCACTATTTACTCTTTCCCTTTCTTGAAAGCACCCATAGCCTCTCTCCTTTTCCTGCTTCCTTCTCTCCATCCCACTCACCAGCCTGCCTGCCTTTATCTGCGCTTGTGTCTTCAGCTTTCCCTCCTTTCCTCCTCCTTGCAGCCTTTCCCAGGGACAACACTGGCCAACTTACACAGTGTCAGTCACTGGGTCAGGCCCAGTTGCATAGCAATGGTTGAGCTTGGCCCAGTTGTTTGGTGCCAGCCAGGCTAAGCCTGGTTGGTCAAAGCAGCTTACATCAATCTCCTCTACTCCATTTTATCCTCTCAACAATCTTGTGAGGTAGGCTAGGCAGATAGTGTGTGACTGGCCCAAAGTCACCTAAGTGAGTGACTATGGCAGAGTGGGAATATGAACTTGAGTCTCCCAGATCCTAATCTGAAACTCTAACTACCATATCACACTGGATATTTACTGTGAGTTATCTACTGCTGAACAGTGGCAAGAAACCAAGGCAGAATAAGTCATGCAAGTCATGTGGTATCAAGTTGTCCAGTGGTTGCTGCCAGGCCTGGCCCCAATGAGTATTCCTTTGAAGGCCAAAACAGCTCTCAGGAAAGTGCCTTGCCCTTTCTCTCTTCCTTGCTGACAGAAATGAAGGCTTGAAGACTAATAATACTACTATAGTTGCCTAGCAACAGCCACTGAGGGAATTCATTTCTTAAATCTCCAGGCACTGCTTCTATCATTGGGAGGATTTAAATCCATGATTTTTAAAAAAGATTCCCCCCCCCTTGCAAATCTGGGGCTTTTCCCAGGTTTGTAGAAAGAGTTGTCATTTCTGTCCATGGACCCAGTCTCTAGATTTAAGTATTCACAGAGGGGGTCATATTGAAAATTAGGTATATTGATATATTAATGTTTCCTGTGGTTTTGGTTTGAACGCTAGTGGGGACAAAGAGCACCTCTGCTAAAGGAGAAAGATACATGTTGAGTGAATATGAAAATCCATATTTGCAAATTATATTTACATAGAGTCATGTGGACAAAGCCTTGCGGCAATAACAGTATGCAGAAAATGGCTTTGTTGATACAATGGAAAGTGCTTGCTTGTTGCCAAAGGCAGAAACCCATTATTGGGAGAATCCCATGAACTTTAAACCTACATGAGTATGATGTATGTGATGCAAAAATCATCAGACCTGGAAGGAACATATTTGCTCACATCATGTGTAGATCCTCACAGACGGGGCACTGCCAAGTCCATGTTTTTATTATTGCTCTTAGTATCATCTGTGGTAGCCATCTGCAGTAAACGCAAAGACATTATGAGGAGAACATGCTGCACTCAAGAACTACTGATTCAAAGACTCTCTTAAGAGTTATGCTGCTGCTATCATCACACCTTCCTTGTCTTCCTCTAGTGCTACTGATTTCCTAGGGGTTGGGTAGTGATAGGAATACTAAAAAACTCTGATTGATAATTTGCAACAGGACTTGATTCTAAGCTTTAAAAGAAACAACAGCATTGATCAGGCAGGACCATGTTTGGATCTCGTTTTCTGTTTGGCAAAGGTTAGCAATGTTGAAATGACTAATATGAAAAACAGATTACTGCCTAGAGACTTGCGAGCTGTGTAAAATATCTTTTTAGTAAAGTCACCAATGCCTGCGTAGCAATGAAAAAGAGACTCAACAAGCTATTGACACACAAGGAAACTGAAAACAGTACAATAACAAGACTCAGTGCATTAGGGCCTACGACACAGTGAGTGCAGTCCTTTGGGAACATCTCTTGTGCCAACCCCATTCAAAATGGGAGGGGACGGGAGAAAGACGAACACAGCTGCACTCTTGTGCAACTCTTATTTATTTCAACTGTGACTGAATCTGGAAAAGCTAGCCCCTTTTCGGAGGCCCAATGTAAGAGACACTTCTGGTATATCATATCCAGTAGCTTCTCAGCTTCCTCTTTACCTTTTATGATGAAGTTTATCTCCTTCAAATATAAATGGAGGGGGGGGGGTTGATAACATTTCTACATTAACATAGGAAATGTAGGTTTGGCTGAATCATGGGAATTACCTCAGTCTATTATACCATTAACAAATATTTATATCATACGCATACTTTAAATATAAGTATGCGCATGATATAAATATTTGTTAATGGTGTAATAGACTGAGGTAATTCCCATGACTCAGCCAAACCCAAATCCCACTTATTTTCTTTTGCTTATAAACATAATCAAACGTATCCTGTCTTCCCTTATTCATGTGTTCTTTTTACTCTGTTGTGTCTTCGCCCTTTCTGACGTCAACATGAGTATGCTTATACTCTTATCATTTTAATATATCCACAGGAATATTGAAGTCCTTTTTCCTTTGTTGAGCCTGGCATTTTACTAGTTTTATATGGGCTTCATTGTTTTATTAAGTGATGTGTTGGTTATAAACCATACTGAGCTATATGTCAAAGTGGGGTATAAATCTAATCAATAATAATGATGGAGAGAAGGATAATTAATTTTGGACATTGCATTGTTCTCAGCACATAACACTTTCTTCCTCCTGCTGCTAAAGGATCTCCAGGCTCAGAATACAAAACACTGTTCCTGAGAAAAGCAGCAGAATCTACCACCAAAAATATCAAGAAGATCTACAATTTTTTATTGGATTTTAAGATGTTGGACGAAGCGGTTAAACCCACAATGATATCCTGGGCGCGCGACCTTGGTCATAATATTGAGTTAGAGGCGTGGTATAAAATTTGGTCTACAAATATTAAAATTACCAGGTCTGTAGCTTTTAAGGAGAATATTCACAAAATGTTCTTCAAATGGTACTTTATAAATATTCAAAGACGATAGCAAATGTTTGTTGGAAATGTAAAAAGAACTCCGGTGCTTTTTTCCATCTGTGGTGGCTATGCAATAAAGCAAAAAAGTTCTGGTTAATGGTTCAACATTTACTTCAAGAGGTAATTAAATCTATAATACCATTTAAACCAGAACTATTCCTTCTTAATTTGCTACCAGAAGTCTATAAAAGGGCAGATAAGATAATTTTAATACATGGGGTTACAGCAGCCAAAATTACATATGCAAGGTACTGGAAGACTACTAAAATCCCGAGTAGTCAGGAATTTTTGCAAAAATTTTTTGAAGTGATTGAGATGGACAAATTAATTAAAAGGTTAAAAGGTAAAGATGATGAATCTTTCAAAATGGTGTGGGCTAAAATGTATAGTTGGTTGAATGAAAAGACCAGTTAAGCCTTATAGTTGTATTTTTGGAAATTTAGTTTCTTTGGTTTGGTTTGAAGGCATTTGAAGGTGATTTTGTATTTGAATTTATTGTATGTGCCCTTGAGTGGCCTACTTTAGAGTGCTTCTCTTCAATGGAAAGTTGATGGCAGTATTGTTTTGTTTAAGATTAAAAACCAATAGATAGATAGATAGATAGATAGATAGATAGATAGATAGATAGATAGATAGATATAGATAGATATAGATATAGATATGTATATATATAGATATAGATATGTATATATATAGATATGTATATATCTATATATATATATAGATAGATATAGATAGATAGATATGTGTGTGTGTGTATATATATATATATATATATATATATATATATAAAGAAAAGCAGCAGAATCACTGAAAAGCACATTTTTATGTCAGCTTTTTCATTGTGGTCTTGACTGTTTTTACACAAGCAGTTACCTGTTTTATGCCATCCCCATTCCATTCTATTTTTGCTTTGGTGTTTTATTTAGAGTCGACATGAGATAGTGCCTTACTGGGATCTGAGAGACACAGGTTCATGTGCCTAATCTGCTATGAAGGTTGCTGGATGTCCCCAGGCCAGTCACAACCTAAGCTTCCTCACAGAGTGGTTGTGACGAAATAATGGAGGAAGGGAGGGCAATGTGTGCCACCTTGAAATCCTTGGAGGTAAGGTTGGCTAAATATGCAAATAAAGAAAGAGTAATGACTCTCTGGCTTGTTGGTAGTCTACACATATATTTCAAGAAAAAAGACATCGGACTTGCCTTGGCCCTCAACCCCACCTAGTGGAATGAGCTCCCATATGAGATCAGGGCCCTGCAGGATTTATTATCATTCTGTAGGGCCTGTAAAATGGAGCTCTTCCACTGGATTTTTAGTTGAGGCAGCGGACGTCCCATGTGTCCCCCGCCTAGGGTTGCCAGCCTCCAGGTGGGGCCTGGGGATCTCCCGCTTTTACAATTGATCTCCAGTTGAAAGAGATCAGTTCCCCTGGAGAAAATGGCTGCTTTGAAGGGTGGACTCTATGGAATTGTACCATGCTGAGGCCCCTCCCCTCCCCAAACCTCACCTTCTCCTGGTTCCACCCCCAAAGTCCCCAGGTATTTTCCAACCTGGACTTGGCAACCCTACCCCCGCCCCCTGGCTGGTCTCCCATCAGTGGCCTGGATTCTTAATCCTATTCTAATTGCTGAGACATCTGATCAGATTTTACATGGTATTTTAGGATTTTGTGCTGTTTTATTGTTTTAAGTGGTTTTAATTGTACTGTATATTGTATTACTATTGTTGGAACCCGCCCTGAGCAAGTTTGCGGGGAGGGCAGGATACAATTCCAAATAAATAAATAAATAAAAATTATATCAAATTCACACATGACTTTACCTACTCAGAGATTTTTTTCCCCCTCAGAGATAATGTCACATATGAATCAGCCCTGAGGTTGCTGATGCTCAGCTATACATAGAAGATTAGAGACATCTTTTATTAAAAGAAGGTTATGTGTCATGCTGAAATTGCACCACTGTTGTAGTCACAAGTTATGAGTTTGTTTTGAGGTTGGATTATTTTGATTAACGTGAATGGGTCTGTCACCTTAATTTTTTCCTGGCAAACTTGATGGGTGATCAGGGACATTTAAAAGGGAGTTAAATGTTCCTTAATAGCCTCAAAATGTTTTCATTCTTCCCTCAGGATGTGATACCATCAGAATAGGGGAAGGACAGAGAGAAAACTAGACTCATTGAAAGTTATTACTTTACTTGCAGATAGAGGCAGAGAGATCTGAGAGGTTTTAGCAAGCCTTTGCTGAACCGGATGGAAGCAGCTGGGATAGTCATTGGTTCCTTCTGTTTGGATGTACGTACTGCTGCTTGGGGGAATCTGAGGCAGGATCAGAAATCTAACTACTGTTTTTTGGAGTCTGCTTGCTTCCAGTAGGCCCTGATTATATATTTGTAAATAAACAATAGGGTTGCCAGCCTCCAGGTGGGGCCTGGGGATCTCCTGCTTTTACAACTGATCTCCAGCTGACAGAGATCAGCTCCCCTGGAGAAAATGGCTGCTTTAAAGGGTGGACTCTATGGCATTCTACCATGCTGAGGCCCCTCCCGTCCCCAAACCCCACCCTCTTCTGGATCCACACCCAAAGTCTCCAGGTATTTTCTCACCCAGACTTGGCAACCCTAATAAACAAGGCATAGGTCTCCAGTGCTGTCTTTTAGCCAAAGGAAAATAATCCTGTAATACTACCCCTGAATGTCTTCCTAAGGGAAGTGAAGAATGCTCAACAATGTGATAAATATGGCTTGGTGGTGTACACTCTGGGGTAGGCCCCACAAGGCCCCAGCATTCTCTTGGTTTTCAGTAAGGCCTATGTCCTGCTTCCCAATACATAGAATATTCACTACAAAGTGGTCCTCAGTAAAATATAAACAAGGCTTAAGGAACTCTGGCTGTAACATGGGGTGCCATTAGGGATGCCAGCCTCCAGGTGGGACCTGGGAATCCCCCAGAATTACAGCTCATCTCCAGACTACAGAGATCAGTTCCCTGGGAGAAAAAAGATGCTTTGGAGGGAAGTGTCAGGTTCCCTAGTAAATCAGCACTTAACAACTGTCCTTAAGTAGGTTCACTCTATTGGAGTCAGTATTTCTAAGACATTCCCTAAGCACTTCTTTGTTAAGACTAAAGCGGGGAAACGGAAATGGGATTATGTACACGATTCAAACTGAGGTGTTAGCTGGCTACAAGCCAATGAGTGCCCTGGTACTCTCGCGCTGAGAGTAACGGCTTCAACATTCAGGTGGGAGACTCACCAGAGAAACCCGAGATCTTATGTAAACAGGGGCAAATGTTAGGACAGCATCAAAGGCGACATTCCATAGTTTACCACAGCAATTACACCAAACCTTCTTCCCCCTCCTTTTCCTTACAGCAGCATCTCCCTCTCTCCCCTCCTTTTAGTTATGACAGCCTAGCTGACAGGGAGACACTATGGCATTGTACCCCACTGAGGTCCTTTCCTCCCCAAATCTCTAGGAGTTCCCCAACCTGGATCTGGAAGTCCTATCCCCCCTATCCCACCACTGGCCAGGGGGAACTGGCAACGCTAGGTGCCATTCAGTGTCAGCTGTGTGCTCAGTCTAAGTCAGAAGACATAACCAAACAGTTACATAGATTTCCCACCCTTAGTTGCTGAGGAAGTATGGTGGAAATCTTCTAAGATTCAATGGCAGAATTCATTCTACCTTTATATTCTAAAATGCAAAATGCCTTTTAGTGAGGAAATAAGAACTTACGTTTTGTAATTATGCCACAGATATGTTGACTTTGCTTTGACCATTCCCTTTGTTACAGTGAACTCAGTGGTGAGTAAGATGACAGGGAGCAAAACCCTTTCCATTACTGAAAGTGGGGCTCTGTGGTAGAATTAAACTAGGAAAATTGAGGGTAGATGGTCTTTCAGTGACAGGACTGTGCTCTGTTATATTGTTATGTTTATGGTTTTCCGTAGTACTTTAAAATAGAAGGGAAAGAGCACCAAGTTTCAGAAAGACCTTTTTCTTAAAATAGAATGAGCATGAGGGCATGTAAGTGCATGTTTCCATGAAAAGTATGAGAACAGTCCCTTTTTAACACCTACATCGGAAATTACATGCAGCCACTAACAGACTTCAGCCATTTCGGAGCACATTAGGAAACACTGCTTTTAATCATGCCATGCATTCTGTTTTATGCAAAGGTCTGGTTCCTTTTGATCCAAGAATCTAAGCTGCTGTCATTTTAAGGCTTTCATTATCTTGGTCAAATAAATTGTTCCTATGTAAATTAACTGTAATCCTTTCTCTGAATTGTTCTTCTTTTAGTAGGCATCAGGTGTGAAAGAGATGTACCTGCTTCCTTATAAGTTTCATCACAAGTTCCCATAATGATCTGGTCTCTTCCTTCTAGGAATACCAGAAATTTTGCAGCAAGCATATCTGGCAATCAAATGTATATATTTTATTATTTAATTCACTTAGAAAATTTGCATTCCGCTTTTCTGCCCTCCCAAGGGCCACCAAGGTAGCTAACAATTTAAAACCTACATAAGAAAATCACATTTTAAAACAACTAAACTCACCCCTGAATGCACATAATTAAAACAATTAAAAACAGAGTCAAAAGATATACAGGACATAAAAACACCAATCAAAACATTGGTCAGGAAGGAGGGATCGCTGAGGGAATGCCAAACGAAACAAGTCTTCACCTGCTGGTAGAAAACGGCAACAGATCAGAAGAGACAAATCTCCCTGAGTTGAGAGTTCCGGAGCCATGACTGAGAGGGCTGTCTCCTGGGTTGCCACCGGCCTAATCCCAGAGGGCAGAGGCACCTGAAGCAGGGCCTCTGAAGATGGCTATAGTGGTTGGGTGGGTTCATAAAGGTGTAGGCTATCCTTCAGGTATGTTGCTCACAGAGCTATATAAGGCTTTAAAAGTCAAGATAAGAACCTTGAATTTGCCTGGAAACTAATTGGGAGCCAATGTAGATTGGCCAAGACTGTAGTGATGTGGGCCCTACAACCCCCCCTCCAGATAACATCCTGGCTGCAGCATTCTGCACCAATTGAAAATTCCAAACACTTCTCAAGGGGAACCCCATGTAGAGTGCATTACAGATCTAATCTGGGTGTAACCACGGCATAGTGGCCAGAACTTTTCTGCTCAGGAAAGGCCACAGATGGCTAACCCATCAAAGCTGGTAAAAGACACTCCTGGACACAGCTGCCACCTGCATAAGCAGCAGTAGGCTTGGGTTCAAGAGCACCCCCAGCCTATCAACTTCTTCCTTCAAGTGGAATGCAACCCCGTCCAGAATGGGTGACAACTTACATTTCAGGTCTGATCTGCCCACCAGTAGCACTTCCATCTTATCAGGATTCAGCTTCAGTTTAATTAACCCACACCCATTCCAAAACTGTCTCCAGGTTTCTACATCATCCATGGGATCAGCTGGAAGCATGAGATAGAGCTGAGTGTCATTGGCATACTGGTGACAACCCAGCTCAGATATCTGTATGACCTCACCCAGTGGTTTCATGTAGATGTTAAGGACCATAGGAGACAAGATAGAACCTTGTGGGACCCCACAGGCCAAAGGCCAAGGGGCTGAACAGCAGTCTCCCAGCACCACCTTCTGAAACCAGGTAGGACCAGAACCACCACAAAACAGTGCCTCCCAGTCGCAGCCCAGAAAGAAACCATAATCAATGATATCAAAAGCTGCTGAGAGGTTCAGTAGAATCAACAGAGTCACACTCCCAATGCCCATCTCCCCACACAAGACATCCACCAGGGCAACCAAGGCTGTTCCAATCCCATAACAAGGCCTTAACTCCAATTTGAAGGGATCTAAACTCTTTGCCTTATCCAGAAAAGCTCAGAGTTATCCAGCCAGTCAAAATATAACATGTTTGACTGTGACGATCAGATGCAAGCCAACCATTGGTCTGTTTGGTTTGGTGCTGAACTTCTCCAGAGCCTGTCAGAGATGTCCTTATGTGCAAAACTACTCATGTGTAAAAATGCTACCAGGCCAAATAGATCAGTGGCCATTAATGTTGCCAAGGTCTACAAACACCAATTAGTAGGCCTTTTAAAACAATAGAATTTGTTCATGACTGATTTTTGTCATTTGTGACTGATTTAACTGTATTTTTAAATAATTGCCTGCTGGGAAGGGCAGTGCCACCACATGGACAGTGGTATGGGGCTGTGTGAAAACACACCGATGCAAAAAGCAGATTGTGCTGTCCTGTACTGTTATGAAGGAACACTAAACAGCCACAAATGTATCAGTGACCAGATGGATAGTCTTAGGGTCAAATTAAAGGATAACTACACCTGTGTATGCGGGCCCAGTTTGCACTGGGAGCACATGGGGGCAGGAGAAGAGATTTAATCCTTCCAACATTCATAGTTTTGCTAGTTACCACCGCTCAGATAATCTTTTAAAGAGAGAAAATATATTTACATGCCTTTTGCTCCCTTTTGACAGACGATAACAGCACAGGACCCCCAGTTTCAATCTGTGAAAGTATGTGGGGCTGAAAAGTGAGAGTCCCTCCCCCATCCCTAGTATGAGTTGGGGACCCATATGGCTGTAATTGAGCTTAAAAAGACACTGGGGAAATCTGATCATAGATTTCTCCAGAGTCTTTTTTATTTTGACCCATATTCAGAAATGTAAAAGAAAAGGGCTAAATGGGAACAGAGAATCTGTATGATGTTATCTAAATTATAATATGAGGCATTGGATGTCCTCTCAGAGATAGAGCTACATTCCATTTTCCACTGTTGGTTTACCTGTTTGTTTTTGCCCATCATGCACCATAAGTCTATTTAAAACTGAAAGCCACTTGTTCATCTTCTTCTATTAAATTTAATTAACATAATGGTTGCTAGTGGTTATCCTTTTATGTGGCTTAGAATCTCCTCTTTGTTCCCACAATATCTCATCATGACATTCTGGAGTTATCCTATGTGATGACTCTGTCTCAAATTTATATATTAAATGCTAAGCGCTTTGAAGATAAGACCAAGACTTTATTTAAGCACCTTCCCCAGTATGGATTGTTATTGATGCAGCATATAAGTACAGGCTGGTGGCAACTTCATTTATTTATAAGCCATCGGGTTGGGGAGGAACTCAGTCCTTTCACTGACCCATAGTTTTCACTGCATCTGAGGAGCTGGGAAATGTGCAGATAACTATCACCTAGTGTACCATTTCTGTCTGCTTTAATTACAATGTGAGGCAGAAACTAAAAGCCCAGACAAGTATGGACAGCTGTAAAGGGAGAGATAAAATGGTTTCTTCAGCTATTTGACCCAAAACTAATTATAATGGGTAACACCTGCAGGCTTCATCCCGAGCTAAGCATTTGTCGAAAGCCTAAAATATTAAGCTTGCTATTGAAAAGAAGCTTCATAGAACAGGATGTACTAAATCATCATTCTAAATACTGCTCTGATAATAGAACACTTCCCTTTCAGCAAGGAAAATCCAGTATTGTGCCAGTGTTTGGAAAAGTGTGGGGAAATCTACAGTGTCATCTTAAGAAAAGTTGCACCCTTGTAAGCCCAATGGGCATGGGTGTAACTCTATTTAGGATGGTATTATATGTCATACAGTGGTTCCTCCTTTAAAAGCCACTTTTGCTCCAACGTGGAAACTTAAATCTCTGCATGCTTCTCTATTCATGTATAGTGACAAGGAAAAGATTCTGCCCTGAGGGAAAAAAACAATGTGGAAGATTGCACAGTCATATGACTTTAAGTGGACTCCTGTTGATGAAAATCTGGAGAGCTGCTGTGGTGACCTGGGGTGGGAGATGGGCTCTTTCTCCTTATCCATGGTATAATGGAAAGCAAATTGGTAAATGCTACCACTAACCATTGCAGGTTAAGAGGAAAATATCTGTATCTGAATTTCGCCCAAGGTTCAGTATTCAGGCTAGTATTGTGTAAGGAAGCTGCAGAGGAAGACACAAAAGCAAACACCAAGCCTTGTTTTCTGTTGAGGACAGTTTTAGTGATCGGTCCTGGAGTGTGTGCAAAATCCCAATAGCCACTTAGTGCAATTCAAAAGAAAGAGTTTATTCAAGTGTTAAAAACGGGATAATGGAACAGAGATTTGGATGGGTACTGCTAATTGTGCCCAGACCTGGATAGCCCAGGCAGTCTGATCTCATTTAGATATGGGCACAAATCAGCTTATGAACTAAAGTTTGTCATGAATTTTGGCCAGATCATGGTTTGCAAACTGAAGAACTGTCACACACTTCCGTGAATGTTGATACAGTTTGTGGCGGTTCATGAAGAGCAGGAAACGGGTTTAAATGGCTCCAGGCTGCCTCAACATGATTGTAAGAAGGACAAAGTGATCAACTCTATGTTCACCCCAGAACAATTAGGGGGAGCAGTCCTTACATGGAGTTAAACCAAAAAGACTGTAATCCCAGAACCCACTGAGTGGAATATAAAATGTTCCAGTGCCTAGATGGAAGAGGAATGGGCAGAGTTTTGTGAAAACAATTCCCTCTCCCAGGGACCAGATGGTTGTTGGTTTAAAGACCTGAAATTAAGTAGTCCCCATGGCACTGTGAAAGGAGGTCATGCATGCAGCCCATGAATCAAAACTTTCAGGACATTTTGGCTACCTTAAGACTTTGCATTTACTTCAACAGCAGTTCTGGTGGCTTCGCATGTGGGGTGATGTGTCAGCTTATGTGTCCTCTTGTCAAACCTGCTTGATGTGCAAAAGTCAGGGAGGAAAACCACCAGGTCTCCTCCAACCATTGGAAACCCTGAACCGGCCTTGGGAGACTATAGCTATGGACTTTATTACCGACCGACCTCCCAGGAAAGGCAGGACAGTGATTTGGGTCATTGTGGACACATTTTCTAAACAAGCACATTTTGTCCTGTTCAAACAGCTCCCAATGGCTAATGCCTTAGCTAAAGTGTTTTTAAGCAATGTCATTAAATTGCATTCCATCCCGTGGAAGATAATTTCCGACTGCAGATCGCAATTCACTGCCAACTTCTGGCGGGAGATTTTACAGATTATGGGAGTGGAACCTGCTTTGAGCAGTGCTTATCACCCAGAAACCGATGGCCAAACCAAACACATTAATCAAGTCCTGGAACAGTTCCTGAGGTGTTACACTAACTACCAACATGACGATTGGGTTGACCTGCTCCCTTTTGCAGAATACAGTTATAACAATGCAGGTCATTCCTTGACAGGGGTCTCTCCATTTATGGCTGCGGGGGGGGGGGGGGGGGGGGTTGACGGAGTCCCCCTTTCTTCGTTAGGACCAGCAACCCCAGATCCTGGAGGCTTTGCAGACTGGTGGGACTCTTTACATGACTCTTGGCCACTCATTGCTAAATCTTTGGAAACTGCTGAAGCGGATTACAAAATGCATGCAGACAAGGGGAGGGCTCCGGAGTGGGATCTCTCCCCAAGGGACTCTGTTTGTGTTTCCACGAAGAACATCAAGGGTCTCCAACCTAACCATAAACTGGGATGGAAATATATGGGGCCTTTTACTGTGATTAAAAAAATAAACGAGGTGACTTTTGAACTGAGACTGCCTAAATTACTAAAACTTGCTCACCCCGTTTTCCATTACAGCCTCTTAAAAAAGGACCCTGGACCGAATGCGTGGAGACCCCAAACTTCTACTCCTCCTCCTCTGGTGATGAATGGTGAACCTTACTATGAGGTGGACCAAATCTTGGTTGCTAAATGTAAACAGGGCCATATATTCTATCTGATTAAATGGCATGATTTTGGCCCTGAGGAACAGGAATGGGTTGAGTCCAAACATGTTAATGCTCCTGCAAAGCTTTGTGCCTTCCATAAATTGTACCCTTTGAAACCAGGGGGTGGTATGGGGGGGTCTTTGGGAGGGCAGAATGTCAGCTAATTCTGCCATCTCCCCGGGATGGGAGGTGGCTTCCTATTACTGAGCACCCTCTCTTGGAATGTGCTCACTGTTCTCAGGCTAGCAGCTCGCTTATTGCCTCCCTCACATCTCCGACCTTGAGTGCCTAGCTCCCAGCCGCTTCTTCCCTTCAGGTGCAAACTGTAACTTTTCCCACTTTTACTATGGGAACAAGTGTCCAGTATATTTCAGGCGCCATTTTATTTCTATATGATTGGAGCAGCCATTATGAACTAACCTTTGAATACTGTATATCAGTCCTGCCTGTATGAATGCCTAGCATTACTAACACAAGACGTGTAAGTGACCAACAAGTCCTTTAGCAATAAAGGACTTTCTGTTTAAGAACACCTGTTGCTGACTGCATCTTTTGGGGCAACCTCACAGTTGACCAACTATCTCTATGGTTAAGGTTCCTGTGGTTTTCTACAGGATTAAGTTTCTGGATGAACCAGTAGACTGTAACCTGGAGGGGTTATTATAAGGCAGTCCCTTGAGGTAATAATCCATATCAGTAGCTATGTTGCCAGGGTTTGTACCACCCTGTTGGACATACTTTTTTATTATGGGTTTGATATGTTTTAAATGTCTGTTTAAATATGTTTTAACTATTTTAAGGAATGTTATTGTTGCCAGAATGGCCTGTTGTTAGCCGCCCTGAGCCCGCCGTACGGCGAGGAGGGTGGGATATAAATCCCAATAAATAAAATAAATAAAAAAATAATTGCCTGAGCCAAACTCAGCTCAGATTGTAGAAACACACACACACAAGGATTGGGGTGATGTGATTTTGCCTGAGTGACCTTTGATCATCGTGTGCATTTATTTCCCTTTCCTTAGTTCTATGAATTTTCCCGTCAGCTTTCTATATGGCCACAAAACTGTTGGGGATACCCTGGTGCCTAACCACTGCCAAGTAGATCCATTTATGTCAAATAACAGTGCTAGATGATAAAAAATTTGTCCTTACATGCTCTGCATTTCTCTGACAACACTATTAGAGCACCTGTGTGATCAGTTCTCTTTCATTTCCATGACTCTGACAGAAGGCAAAAGCAAACACTGTTAAAAGCCACCCCTGTTTCTGTCTCATTACATTTGAGCTCACCTCCACCCCCCTTTAATTCAGAGAGGTTTCTTTTTACCAAATAGGACAACTTTGGTTTTGAGAAGCTACATTTACTCTGTCCTGCCCCATTGCTGTAAGCTAGCTCTAGTTCTTCCTATTTTAATCATGGTTCTAAGCATCCCAGGAGAGGAGGTGGAATCTCTTCTTCATGCAGAAGGGCTTCCCTCTCCCACACAGTATTACTTCTGGCTGTTAGTCTTTGTGGTGGTATCCTTATACCTTTCTTGTAAGGTATTGCCCTCCTACAGAGCCTTTATGCAATTCTGCCAGCCTTTCCTCCAGTAAGGCCTGGGTTGCCCTGCTAGATATACAGCCAGAACATCCAAACCTATCTCTGTTCCCTCCATTCCCAAAATGGCCACTAGAAAATGGATTATTTAGAAGGGCCAAGCAGCAAGACCCTTATTTTCCTTTCCTTTCCCAGCTTCTTCCTTTGTCGTCTCTTTCCCAGACAGGCTAACAAGAATTGACTGGCTTGCTGCTCCTTCAGGGCATTCCAGCTAATTCAGTTTGCTGGTGCCAGGGTGAGTTGTTCAAGGCGTGGTGTTTAGGGATGGGTTTTATATTTAAAAAATGCCCTAACTAGACAAACTCTACAGGTGAACTTTTCAGGCTCACATTCAGATTTCATTGTTTTTGGTGCAATGGCTTATCATGGCTATACTTTTGCAGTCTACATTGAGCCCTGACGGAGGTATCTGGCATTAGATTTAGAGGTGGATGAAACCTGGTGTTTCCCCAGTAAATCCCAAACTATAAGCCTATCATACAACAACTCGGCTGAGTGGGATGGGTCTGGATCCCTCCCCCAACTTTCTGTGGGTCCTCAATCCACTGTGAGACCCTCTGCCTGTCGCAGCTTCCCCATGACCTAGTTTTGGGCGCAGTGGCAAAAGTTTATTTATTTATTTATTCGCTTAAGTTGTACCCCGCCCTCCCCGCACGCAGGCTGGCTTACATTGGTTGGTACATAATAACATTAAAATCCATATAAAATCATGTAAAACAAGACAGTTACTAACAAGATGATAAAACCATAAAGTGCTGGGCATTAGTTACTTAAGATGGTGAGCTGAAGAGTGCATACGAACAAACAGTTTTTCAGCTTGGTGATCTTCCTAAATCGCACAGAGGCACACGCCGATGTCAGAGCTAAAGGCCAGGGACTATAACTACGGTTGTTGGTAGTAGTAGTGATTGCGGCTCCTTGAATGAAAGCCTGGTGGAAGAGCTCCATCTTGCAGGCCCTGTAGAACTATAAAAGGTCCCGCAGGCCCTGTAGAACTATAAAAGGTCCCTGATCTCTTCCGGGAGCTCATTCCACCAATATGGAGCTGCCACTGAGAAGGCCCTGGCCCTAGTAGCAGCAAGCCTGGCATCCTTAGGGCCCGGGAGGGTCAGTCAATTTTGAGACCCTGACCGTAGGGCTCTCTGGGGTATATATGGGTAAAGGTGGTCCCTCAGGTATGTCAGACCCTGACCACATAGGGCTTTAAAGGTAAGTATCAGCACCTCGAAGTGAATTTGGTATGCTATTGGAAGCCAGTGCAATGACTTCAGCACAGGCTGGATGTGTTCCCATCTAGGGAGACCCATCAGAAGCCTGGCCGCAGCATTCTGCACTAGCTGCAGCTTTCGAATTTGTGACAAGGGCAGCCCCGTGTAGAGAGCATTACAGTAGTCTAGTCTCGAGGTGACCATCACATGGATCACTGTTGCCAGGTCATTGCAGTCAAGGAAGGGAACCAACTGCCTAATCAGCCAACTATGGTAAAAGGCTGACTTGGCAGCAGTGTTCCCTCTAAGCTGAGTTAGTGTGAGCTAGCCCACAGTTCCTTAGCATCCAACTCACACATTTTTGTCTTAGCTCAGGAAGGAAGGCTCCAGAGTAAACTAGTTTATGCAGTAGCCAAATTGCTCACTCACAACTTTAATAACAGTGGCTCACAAAGTAGAATTTTTGCTCACAAGACTCCACAGCTTAGAGAGAGCATTGCTTGGCAGTGGCTGCTACCTGGGCCTCCATTGTTAAGGAGGCATCCAGGAGCACTCCCAAACTCATAACCTCCGGCACTGGCACCAATGGCACCCGCCGAAGGCCAGGAGAGGGATCCCTACCCCTGAGCAGCCCCGACTCAAGCACAGGATCTCTGTCTTCATCGGATTTAGTCTCAGTCTAAGCCAACCAGCCACAGCTTGTAGTGCTCAGTCCAGATCTTCCAGTCTGGAGTCCGACTGGTCGCCCAACATCAGATAGAGCTGGGTGTCATCAGCATATTGGTGACATCCCAGCCCATATCTCCAGGCAATCTGGGCAAGGGGGCACATATAGATGTTGAATAGCATGGGAAAGCACTGCCCCTTGAGGCACTCCACACTCCAGCGGGTGCCTTCTTGACTGCTGTTCTCCTAGTGCTACCCCTTTGTCCCTGACTGTGGAGAAAGGAAGCAAGCCATTGCAAAGCAAGCTCCTGAATTCCCATGTTGGTGAGGTAGTGGGTCAGTAACTGACGGTCGACCATGTCAAACGCAGCTGATAGGTCCAACAACAACAGTACCACCGAACTGCCCCGATCCAGATGCCTCCAGAGGTCATCTGCAAGGGTGACCAATGCTGCCTCCGTCCCGTGTCCCGGACGAAAGCTGGACTGGAAAGGATCTAACATGGAAGTGTTGTCCATGAAGCCCTGTAGCTATATCACCACCACCCTTTCAATTAATTTGCCCAAATAGGCAAAGTTGTAGGCAGACCTCTCTGGGGACATTACTATGAAGTCTCCTCTTCTCTTGGTACTTTGAATACAAGTTATGTCAGCATCCTAGGTACCATGAACCCTGGGAAATGTAGTTTTCACACAATGTGTTAACAGTAACATATAAATTTTCTTTGGATACTGTTGTAGAAGAGGTTAAGGCTCCAGGGAGGGAGGGAGAGACCTCCCAGCCAGTGTTCCCTCTAAGCTGAATTAGTGTGAGCTAGCTCCCAATTTTTTTAGCCTCTAGCTTATACATTTTTGTCTTAGCTCAGGAAGGATGGCTCCAGAGCAAACTAACTTACGCAGTAGCCAAATCATTTGCTCACAACTTTAATGCTCACAAGGTAGAATTTTTGCTCACAAGACTCCACAGCTTAGTGGGAACATTGCTCCCTGCTACTGTTACCACCAGCAGCACACCCTGGGATATGGCAAACTGGTACAAGGCAGGCTGGGACAACTTCTGCCGCTTGGATTGTGATCTGAGCTGAAGAAGAATTATCTGTGCTTGTAATACTTGCTTCTAATTAGAGTCGGCATTATGAGCCACCCAAGTTTGTGAATGGAGCCTGTTAATTACGATGCTCACAGCCTTTCATTCAGCTTAGCTGCCACTCTAATTGCCAATGCTAGGCATACAGGGGAAATCCAAATGTCCATGATTTTAGCCACAAAACCACAGTGGACTCACCTTCTTTTGGGTAGGCATGCAGGTTTCCCTCCTGAATGAAATGCCGGGGAAACCTGCTCTTCTGGTTTGCAAATTGGAATTGATGGGCCTGTGCACAGAGCTCATTGGCTGGATCTTGAGTCCATCAGCAATTCAGCTCCTCACAGCCGTTTTCTGAGTATGAATATCTGACTGTGTTTTTAAAAATAATAATGAAACACCAAACCAAAGTTGGATCAGGTAAACATGCAAGCTATTTAAAGAAAATAGAAAGACTGCCTGAAGTATAGTGGGGGAGGCAAAGAGGAAGAAATAAAACTTGTTTGGTTTGGAGGCTGCTGGTGCATCATTTGAAAGGACGAGGAGGGAGCAAGCAGAGCACAGCAGAAAAACCTGAATGCACTCCTTTTTGCAGGTCTGTCTGTATACACCCAGGGCTTGCAACACGGAAATGCAGGATGAGAGCCAGAAATGGCCCTTTCTTTATCCATAAAACACCATGGACAATTGTGCTTTCAATTTAGGACCAGCAGCTTAGGTTTTTTCTTAACTCTCTGTGTGCTCCATATTGTCTCCTCTTGGCCATTCACTTTTCAGTGCACATTTGCAAATTGCAACATATTGGGATACTGCGATATTCACTGTGAATGCGTTCATCAGCCAAATTTAGCTCATCGGATGGAAAGGAAGTATGGTGAACCAATCCTGGGATTATTCGGCCGGCCTGGAAAAACATCAAAAACTCCTCATGAACTAGTTAGAGCAGTGGTTCTCAAACTTTCTAATGCCGCGACTCTTTAATACAGTTCCTCATGTTGTGGTGACCCCCAACCATAAAATTCTGCCAACACACAACAATGAAGCTACTTTTTCAGATGTTTCCTCTTGCATGGCAGTTAGCACCAAGCAACTTTAATACAGACTTTAGACACACATATATTTGCAAGCTAGTCCCAACAAGACACAACAAACACTCAGGCTTCAGACTTACTTTTCTTCAATAGAAGATGCCATGAGAAAATGAAGGTAGGTGGGGGGGAGAGGCTGTTGCAGGTAGTGGGGAGAGAGAGAGAGAGAGGGAGGGGGAGAGAGGGAGGAAGAGAGGGGAAAGAGAGAGAAAGAGAGAAAAAGGGGGGAGAGAGGGGGGAGAGAGAGTGAGAAAGGGGGAAGAGAGAGAGGAGGGAAGAGAGAGCGAGAGGGAGAAAGAGAGAGGGGGGAAGGAAGGTAGATAGGTGGGGGTGGCTTTTGCTGCTTTTTCTGGGCTCTGCGCCTCAGTGCGGAGCCCAGGGAAGGCGGGGGGGGCTTTTGCTGCCTTTCCTGGGCTCTGTGCTTTGGCGTGGAGCCTAGGGAAGGCAGCCGGGGGGGGGGGCTTTTGCCGCCTTTCCTGGGCTCTGTACTTCAGCGTGGAGCCCAGGGAAGGCGACGGCGGAGTGCCCTAAAGGCAGCGGCAGGGAGGGGGAAGCGGCCATTGACTTACCTGCTGGCTTCTTCCTCCTTGTGCCCCCTGCTGGAAGGGCTGCTGGAAGCAGGGGGCAGGGCTCCGGCCCCAACCAACCCCTGCTCTTTGCCCTTAAAGGGAAAGCTCCCTTTGAAAGCAAAGAGCCAGGAGGCCAGACCTCGCGCTTGATCAAACGCGGGCCCTTTCCTGCCAGTGGGGAGGGGCGGGGCGGGCTCAGACGCCAGTTAGCGACCCCTGTGAAATGGTCATTCAACCCCAAAAGGGGTCGCGACCCACAGGTTGAGAACCGCTGAGTTAGAGGATATGCAATTGCTTTTTTTTTTTCTTTCTTTTTTTTGCTACCAGCAGTATTATTGGTTTGATATCTGGGCATAATTAACAGATGGAGCAGCCATAAACAGAGTGAGAGAAGGGGGGACCAGGTAGAATGTCAGGCCGAACTCAAGGAAGGGAAGAAAGTCTTTGTGGCTACTTCTAAGTTTCTCCATGAGTCACCAAGGTTTCTGGCAAACAGTGGGCCCGCTCAGGGGATTTGCCTGGCAGCATAACCACTGCAAAGGAAAAAAGAAAAGAGAAAGAAAAAATATTTCGCATCTCCGCCCCTTCCCCTCCTATCCATTGCACCCTGGCAAGCCAGTGACTGAGGGCTCCACATTCATTCACTTGATAAACTATGTGCTAGACCTTACCTTTCTGTGTTTCACTGTCCTTTAAAGGCTGCCGCAAGTAGGAGAGATTTCCAGGATTTTTTCCTTTCCTTGCACAAAGGGAAAACTCTAAGGCAGAATGGAAAGCATTCTTCTGCATCCTAGATTTAGGAGGGGAGTACATCAGATGCCTCCATCTTTTTGTGCCTCCATCTGCCACTGCCTGCTCATGGAGGCCCTCCTTTTCAGTTACTATGTTGGCTTTCTACCCCTTCTACCACTCTCTCTGCTCTCTGTCCTGCTGTCTAAATTTAGATTGTAAGGTCCTTGGAGGTAAGGACCTTGCTTTAAGCTTTTTTCCTGCTGTCTTTTACACTAAGACTGATTCCCCACAAGCAGCTGTGCCACCCTCACTCTTCCATTTTCCCTGGTTGCACTGGTCAATTTCACACTCTTTGCTATGCAGCCGCACTTTGACCTGCATCTCTCTCTGATTTCCCCGCATCTTCTCGATCTCAAATAAATAAATAAATAATGCAGCTGCGCAGTGAAGAGTGTGGAATTGGCCAATGCAACCGGGGGAAATGGAAGAGCAAGGGCGGCACAGTTGCTTGTTGGGAATTGGTCTGAAAACCATGGGGTTTTAGGGTGCAGTCCGTGGACCTCTCTGTAATAATGTGATCTGATGGTAAGCTGGGGTGACCCTGTGTAAAAATCATGAGGATCCATTTAAAATCATCTAGTTGGTTACGTAGCATAATGAATAAAATTCATCATCTTCGATCATATTTTTGATCATTTTCTTGCCTGTCAAGTTTACTATCCAAGTGCCCATCCAAGGAAGAAAGGGCAGACAAACAGCTTCTGCAAATACTTCAATTAGCTGCTGCTAAATTGAAAGAGAGTGTTGTATAGAATATGGGCTTAGAAAGGTGTCATGCTGAAATGGAGTCCAAAACCCGGAAAGAAATCACTCATGGAGGAGTGAGGTGAGATTTCAACTGCTAAAATGACCCCTCCCCCCCCCCAAAGGGGAGGCATTTGTACTGGAAAGTGATGCTCAGAATATCAGTGAAGAACTAATACAAAAAACAAGAGACAAATCTATTGTTCTGTCACAAGCAGCCTACTGCTGCACTTCCTTTTGAGAAACCTTGTTCATGATCAAGTATAGCAGAGCTCTTTTTGAAGGTTACTATATACTGTTCCAGTGCAATCAATCCATGTATAAGTGGAATCCTACTCAGGTAACAAACTTGGGATGGCATGCAAATTTCAGCAAACAGTTTATTGTGAGTGTGATTGACCATCAAGGATCAATGCCTAACGTAGTATAAGAATCTTTGAGTGACAAGTTACTGGAACAGAATTCTGTTGAAAGAGTCAGCTAAGGAAAGACAGTTGGGAACTGACAGTTGAAAAGGAGACAGTTAAGCATTGGCTGTGGACTGGGAAGGAGGCTAAGGATCCTCATTCAAGCCCAAAAAAGGGAAATAGCTTCCCAAAAAAGGGAAATAGTAAAGAGAAATGATCCCTGCCCACTTAAGAAGGGAAATAACTTCTGGAAAAGAGGAGTGATCTCTGGTCTGTGTATAAAGAAGGATTCTGGGAACTTGGTTGTATGTGCCTTCCTCCAAAACTTAACATGCTGGTGAAACTCAGAAACCTATGCTTGAGTGTTTAAGCAGAAATGGAAAAGAAAGCCTTTCTTCTCGCAGGCTGTGGTCACATGGCCCCTTTAAATCTGGGAGCCCTCCCGGATTAAAGGGGCCACATTTTTTTACCGCCCTGCGGTGGCGGGCGGCGGCGGCGAAGGAGGCAGCAGGCAATGGCGGCAGACGTAGGAGGTGGCGAAGGAGGTGGCAGCAGTGACGGAAGAAGTGGCGGTGGTGGAATAAGCAGTGGGCAGCCCGGCCTTGAGGTGTTCAGTGGTGGCGGTGGCTTTTTCGGCACCGGCAGTGGCAGCGGCCAGGGGAGGCACCCTTCCCCGAGCCCCGCCGGCCGCCTGATAAGTTTGGGGGTTCCCCCCCTTTTACACTTGGGCGCTTGAGTGGCCAAGCGCCCAAGTTTAAAAGGGGGGGGAATGGCAGGTGGGACCATCTGGATAGCCTTGCTCTCGCAATGATTGTGAGAGAGGGATGGCCAGATGGCTCAAATGCGGGTTCCTCCCGCATCTCCCGGGAAAACAGTCGATTTTCCTGGGGTCGAAAAATGCAGGAGGAACCCGCATTTGAGCCCGCTTCAGTGCGGAACTAGCTCCAGCCTTTTTAGAAGTCCCTAAGTTTTAAAGACCTTGTTGAATAGCAAAAACACTTACTTGTTGGCAACAAATTATCTGATGTTTGTGTGAATACAAAGTTACCCCAGCTTTAGTATCTGTTTACCTCGTGCATCCTATGCCTGGTTCCACCTGACCTTTTCTCCTCCAAGTTAAAGAAAACATTTTATTTTGAACTTTCTAAAGCCTCTCGTGCCATTTCAAAAGCAGAATATAAGAAGGTGATTTCATCTTTTTCCTCAGTTCCCTGAGTTGGGCCAGCATCAATATATATTATGGGTTACATATATTATTCATTGAAAGAAAACTTCAGAGTGGGATTCAGTGGTCCATTAGTGGAAGACACTGCCAGATGTGGGTTTTGGGCATGTTTTTTTCCTCCTCTAGCAATTTTTTTCTGATCACTGGAAAGCTGATTCTCAGGACTGTAGGAGTCAGGACATGCATAAACAAACAGGTATAAAGTTTGGGGGCTGCAATGAGGAGGAAGAAAAGAGCCTAGTTCCTCTTTTGTCAGCAGAAGGGTGTGCAAAAAATGGGGGGGGGGGCTCAGGTATACTGGACTTGAAAAATATTGGTATTCATTATGTTCCTGAATTCCAGATACTGGTACAATATTTGGATTTTTTTGGATTTCCAATTTTTGGGGGTTTATTATTTCTTATGGGGAATGGCTGGGGGAGTTGTTTTTAAAGGTTTCTGGGTATGTGGGGGAGCTGTTTTTAGAGGTACAGGCACCATAATGGAAGTGGAGCTGCTGGTGCCTGTCCTTTAAATAACCCCCAAGTTTCAAGTCAATTGGACCACAGGGTCCAATTTAATGGGCCCCTGAACAGAATGCCCCCAGCTGTTTTCTATTATTTCCTATGCAGGGAGGCAGAAAACAAAAACCTTGCAAGGTGATTCCAGATCAAAAAGCCATGTCTGAAAGTAGCAATCACTGAGAACGAACAGTAAGTCCAACAGAACCACTGCAGAGCTCAGTTATTCCAGAAGAACCACAAGCCAGTGTGCCGAGCCAAACAGAACCAAAATCAAACCAGAGAATCTTTGCAGTAAAAACTGAAGGGGGGCATTTTTGTCCAGCAGAACCAGTTGCAGTGTACAGAATGCCCAGCAGAACCAGTGCCACTGTAGCAATGCAAGCAAAAGATGACTAATGTCAAACCAGAGAATCTCTGCTGTACAAACTGAAAGGGGAACATTTTTGCAAGTCCAGCACAACCAGTTGCAGTGTACAGAATGTCCACCAAAACCAGTGCCACTGTGGCAGTTCAAGCTTAACAGAACTAATGTCAAACCTGTTGGATTCTCTGGACTTGGTACTGCCAGGGAACCACAAAAAGTAGCAGAGTGCTCAAGGCTTTAACACAGCAGAGCTGGGGCTAGGTGTGGCAACAGACTTACAAAGATACATGGAGTCAGCAATCAGTTCTAAAACTAATAAGCAACTTTTATTAAAGGAAATACATGCTGGAGAGTGCAGGTAAAAAATAGATATAGATTACCTACTCTAACTAACTGGATGGTGGATGCATGTCCAGCCTCTGTGGTACAAGATGGAGAGATCATGCACCTTCTTTTGTGAGCATGTGAGAGAGAAGAGTGAGAGAGTGGTAACCGGAAATTGCCCTTAAGAGTAGCATCCTACTTCAAAGGAAAGGATCAGATAGTAAGAAGGAAAGGATGCTCTATGTGATCTGTCTAGACTCTTCGGTGCCATCTCTCAAGTATGAGACAGGAGACAGCACAAAATCCTCCACCTCTAACAAAACCAAAGAATCTCTGCAGTACAAACTGAAGGGGAGGGCATTTTTACAAGCCCAGCATAACCAGCTGCAGTGTACAGAAAGCTTAGGTCAAATTTACATCTGACTTTCCTGCTAGAATCATTCTAGTTTCAAAAAAACCCTGTCTATACCTGTTTCTAGTTTCAAACCATACTTGTTCTAGTTTATAAATTATTGTTTACATTCATTAATTGCCCTCCTGTAGTCAAGCTAGCATTATACTGCTTTAAACAAATGTTGCTTAGTACTCTTCAGACCCCTTGGAGTGAAATTTGAAACCAGCATGAAATGAGCTTGGGAAAAGACAGCAGTCAAACTACTTCAGAGGGGAGGTGTAAATTCAGCCTTAGGCTGAATTTACACCTAAGTAAATTCAGCCTTAGGTGTAAAATCAGCAGAACCCAGTGCCATGGTAGCAGTTCACATTTAACAGGGTTGATGTCAAGCCTCATAGCATGGAATCAGAACAAGTCCAAGTGGGGTGGGGGTGAGGATTTTGGAAGCTCTGTGTGAGAAAATTGGAGGGAACACAAATGAACTGCCAGAAAATGGGGGAAACCTTGAAACTTACAAGACTCATTTGCAATTGACAAGGGCAGCCAGGAAGCCTGTAGACCCCCCCCCCCAAAGAAAAACAAAGTGGGGGGACAGAAATAGTTCCCAGAAGCCTGAAAATTCTGACTCCTGATCTTCCTGGTAATTTCAGAATATTTCTGGGATTTTTATCATTACCAGTTTTTGGTTTGGGGGGTATATTGGGGGTATATCGAGAGCTAGTTTGGTATAGTGGTTAAGTGCATGGACTCTAATCTGGGAGAACCGGGTTTGATTCCCCACTCCTCCACTTGCAGCTGCTGGATGACCTTGGGCAAGCCATAGTTCTGTCAGAGCTGTTCTTGAAAGAGCAGTTCTCAAAAGAGCTCTCTCAGCCCCACCTAACTCACAGGGTGTCTGTTATAAGGAGGGGAAGGAAAAGGAGTTTGTAAACCATTCTGAAACTCCAAGTGAATCCAATCTCCTCCTCCTCCTCTTCTTTTCAGTTCATATGTATCTGAATGAACACCTCTAAGCAGAGGTACACATTCTGAAGGGAAGGAGGGGTGATTTCACCTCTCCCCTTTTTACTGTAGCTTTTCCAGCTTACATGACCATTAGTCTGTCATGCTCCAAAACTCTGAGAATCAGTTTTCCAGGGGTCAGAAAGGATTACTAGAAGAGGAGAACACAGCAAAAACTCAGTTCTCCTGTTAAAAGATTGCTGGGTCCAGTGTATAGATACTGATTCTTATCTAATATATTAGGATGAATTTTTATATTAAGAAAATGCTCCTGGAAGAGGTTCAACAAAATTATTACTTTTAGTCAGGGGGGGGTTTTGTAGAAAAAGCCCAGCAGGAACTTGTTAGCATAATAGGCTACACCCAACAGCAGAAACTCATTAGCATATTAGGCCACACCACTGACAGCACAGCTTATTAGCATATTAGGCCACACACCCCTGTTACCAGAAGAGTGGTCATCCAGCCACACCCACCTTTTGCTTCTTATTCTGTTTACCTTGTTTGTTGTGAAAACCCAGGAGCAGGAATTAATTTGCATGTTAGGCTACATACCCCTAATGTAGCCAATCCAAATGAGTTTCTGATGTTGGGTGTGGCCTATTATGCTAATGAGTTCCTGCTGGGTGTGGCCAACTCAGGAGCCAGCCGGAACTCCGTTCCTGTGCGTTCCTGCCCAAAAATAGCCCTGCTTTTAGTTATCTAAGGCATTCATGGCACACATTTCTTCTAAAGAAGTCTTCGGACAGGTTACAATGATTTTTTATAACGTACCATAATAAGTCCAACCTACACAAAACAATTTAAACAATTTCAGACAACTTTATCTATTCAAAGACATGTATAATTTGTTCATACACAAATGTTGAAATGCTAATAATGTGGGAGTCTTCCTGACACTCCACTGAAAAAGCCCTAAAGTGAGCAGATGCAAATCTAATCTGCCTATATAATGGCACTCTCACAGTGGCTTCAAGAGATGGGTGTAACTCAGTTTAGGACTACCCTATAAGTAAACTGTGACGAAGCTGTGCAGGTATATGGGTCCTAGATGATGAACGGTCAGAACTAGCAGCTTGGATTGGACCCAGAAACCAAACTGGCGACCAATAAAATAATTTTAACACTGTTATGATACGTGGATAGCAGCTACCTCTGGATCGTTAATGAGCAGCAGCATTTTGCACTATCTGAAGTTTCTGGGTCTTCTTCATGAGCACCCCTTGTAAAGAGTGTTATAACAGTGCAGCCCAAAGGTTACTGTAGCATAGATCAGCATGGCCAGATCAGTGAGTCAAGGCGGGGAGCTTATTTCCCACCAAATGCAGATGGTACTATGTTCTTTTAGCCACTGCATTAATCAGTCTCTCTGTAAGAACAGCAACACATCCAAACTCTGAACAGCCGAAGATAATTACATCCTATTAAAACTGGGGAGGGCTATTCATTGTAGAACCTCAGCCTTGCTGACTAGCATCACTCCTATCTTTAACTATGTAGATTGGAAACTCAGGGATTAATTTTAAAGATAACTTTACATTACATTCAGCATCTATGTTCATTCACAGCGTGATCTGCGAGCCACTGTGCCATCCTAAGGAGAGTTCCTCGTTTCTAAACTGACGGCATAACTCCTTTTCAGATTACACTGACAGCCTCAGTCCCAGCAACTTCTAACAGTCATCAGAAGCTACAAAATTGCATGTCCAGATTGTCATGAATCCAGAAGAAGAAGAAGAAGAAGGAGAAGGAGAAGAAGAAGAAGAAGAGATTGGATTTATATCCCGCCCTCCACTCCCCAAGGGAGTCTCAGAGCGGTTTACAAACTCCTTTTCCCTTCCCCTCCCCACAACAGACACCCTGTGAGGTAGGTGGGGCTGAGAGAGCTCTTTCCCAAGCTGTCCTTGAGGGAACAGCTGGTACAGAGCTATGGTTTGCCCAAGGTCATCCAGCCAGGTGCAAGTGGAGGAGTGGGGAATCAAACCCGGTTCTCCCAGATTAGAGTCCACGCACTTAACCACTACACCAAACTGGCTCTCTGAAGTGTAAGGAGACCCTGGCCCTTTCGGCGCTCTCCTTTTAATCCATGTTCACTGTGGTGTCCTCCAAGTAATTCTGCACTAAAATTAAATCCAACCATCTTTTTAATCCAGGTCTCCCACCCCCATTCTGCACTAAAATCAAGCTAAACCTTCTTTTTATTCCAGGTTTCCTCTCCATTCTGCGTTACATTACCTCCCTTCAGTGGCCAGCCTGGTTTCAGCCTGCTGTTGCCCTGGGTTATTTGGATGCTGTTTTGCAGTGGACTTATATTGCCTCGACTCAAACGCTGAGAAAATCCACAGTGGCAGGCAAATGCAGGAAGGACCTGTGACAGCTGCTTGCTTTCCCAGGAAAGAGGGCCATAAAATACACCAAGAAGTCAGCCAGAGCAGAGGTGGTTTCCCCAGAGAGATAACTATTTGCTTTATCTGCCAGGAAAGGAGAGATGGATAGTTTATTATAAAACATGATCTGAGTATTGAGGTGTGTGGAACATGTGCCCTTGGATGACTTGGAAGATAGGAATTCACCATCCTCATGTGAATGAGTGCCCTAATTCTGGATTGTGTGAGAGACTTCCAGCCCATGAAGGCAGGAAGGGTTAAGAGGTTGGAACAGCCAGTTAGCATTGGTCAAATGCTAAGAATGGGATTTTCCTGCATGGAGCAGGGGGGGGGGGCATTTAGATTTGCTCCCTGAGCATCCAGGAGGGATGTGGAGGTAAACATCTGTATTGTTAAGTTTAGCTTACTGACAGGATTTTCCCTATTTCTTTCCTTAGATCTGCATAATTAGTAGGATTCATAGTCATTTTCCCTTTTCTCATGTTCTAGTTTAAACTGGTAACAATAAAGTTTCCTGTTTAAGAGACAAAAAAAGTTTGAACTTTTCCCTGCACTCCTGGCCCCTCATTCATACTGACATACATGCACACAGGTGAAGGGAAACCAGGAAACTCTACCCTTTGTACATGCTCAGGATATTCCCCAATGTGAATCAGGTATAAGAATGAAGCTGTGTGATGATGTGCTTGCCAATGCCTTTTATGTAATACAAAGGAAACTTATACCAAACGTCTACAGCACCACTTTAACAAAGTAATATAAATGTATAGCCACAAAGTTGCAGTCCAATAATTTATGTAGCTGTTCCTGTGTCAGTATTCATCAGCTGAGTAGATAGTTGGTGAGACGAGATTCTCCGGAATAACTCCCGTTTCGAATCTACTGATCTTCTTCCATGCCATTATTTCAGAACAAGAGATGGAAACTCTACATCAGGCGTGTATGCCTATTTTAGATTGCCTTCAAACATTATGCCCCTCACAGGGGGAAAAAGTTCATCCAATACACTTCTATCAGGTCCTACAGCCTCTAGAAGTGTATGGGATGAACTTTTTCCCCCTGTGAGGGGCATAATGTTTGAAGGCAATAATGTCTGAAGGTAGACGTTTGGTATAAGTTTCCTTTGTATTACGTAAAAGGCATTGGCTGCACATCGTCGCACAGCTTCATTCTCGTACCTGATTCACATCTCTATAGCTGTGCTCCAGAATATTCCCCAAGCCATTGGTAACTGGGAGGATGGATTTAGCTTGGTGTGGTAGCACTGAAGAAGAGGATGATAGACCCACATGGACCCAGGGTGGGCTTATGACACAGATCATGAAGGTTTGGGGAAAGAGGATATTCATGTGCTTCCACCTGACATGTTACACTGATCATTTGAGAAGAATCACGTGAGTAGAGACTACAGCTAAAAGTAATGTCAGGGGATGTCTGGAACCCTGGCTGCGGTCACACACACTAAATAATCCACTTTCAATCCACTTTCAATGCACTTTCGAATTGGATTTTGCTAGTTCATACAGTGAAAACCCAGTTGGAAAGTGGATTGAAAGTGGATTATTTAGTGTGTGTGACCGCAGCCCCTGTCACCTCTAAAAATTTATAGTTCACACCAGAAAATTACTGGCAGTATCACCACGGGTAGTTTAATGCTAAATCCGTTGTCATTTTACTGTAGGAAGATGATGGTGAGTAAGATGAACACCGGCATCAAATGATAAAGAGACTTCTGAGATCTGATATATTTGCTGTCCTCAGATGGAACAATAGTTAGTTAGACTGTCTTTGCAAAATATAACAGTCTTATTCTTCCTCACCTGTTCCAAAGGGCTGTGGGGAAAATATTTACAGAATAAAGCGTGTGAGAGAAAGAATCCGGCGACAATGGGAAGTGATTACATCGGGGACAGATCCTATGATTTACGTAAACTGAAGAAATATATTTTTACATAGCATAATTACTATGTGGCTTCTAGCTGGAATTCAGGCCTGCGACAGGATTCTCCAAAACACTAGCACTTGTGTGCAATTACGGGTGCTTGAAAGCTTCCTTGGCGACTGGCAGCCATAAAAATTGAAACAGGCTGAGTTTATGACGCACAAACGAAAAACAGGGAAGTTCGCTCTAAAGGCTGACATTGTATCGTTAACAGATCTGACTATTGGGCTTATTTACTCCAGCAATGATTTGTGAACAGGATAGTAAATTGTGGGGTTATTTAAACAGTCGGAATGTGCAGTTCCAGAGCAGCTTTGCCTCTGAGTCGGGCTATTTCAAAAGTCTTTAAAAATAAAGCAAACTCTGTTACTCAGGCTGAAGCCGAGACTGAAAGTGCTTGTTTCAGCAAGTACCGTCATTTTTAGGATCTTGACATTTCCGGGGTTTTTTATAACTACTAAAAATATTTTTTTTTCTTTTGCTATATGCCAGAGAGAGAGAGAGAGAGAGACTGACTGAGTGACTCTTGAGCAAGGATGTATATACTGTAGTAGTATTTACAGTAACAGGATTAGACGATTAATAGAGCATACTAATAAAAACAGTCATGAATCAAGCATCTGAGAATATACGTTTTCTTGAGGAGACTGGTGGTGCTGCTGCAGGTCCCTGTGTAGTGGTTTGCCCAGGAACTCATTAGCGTGATAGGCCAGACCCAACAGCAACAAATATTAGCATATTAGGCCACACCCCCTGACAGTGCAGCTCACTCCCAGGATTGGCTTCCCCAGGTGCTCCGCGGCTTGTGGGGTACATGAGGAACCTGAGGGAAGGAAGGCAGTTTCTGGATTGGCTTTCCCAGGTGCCCTGCAACTGCGGGGCACCTGGGGGACCCAAGGAGGGGAGGCAGTTTAAACGGCCGTCCCTCCCTGGATCAGCTTGGTTTCCCCAGGTGCCCTGCGGCTTGAGAGGTGCCTGAGGAACCCAAGGGAGGGGGAGGCTGTAGGCGTGGCCAACTCAGAAGCCAGCCGGAACTCCATTCCTGTGTGTTCCTGCCCAAAAATAGCCCTGGGTTTGCCACACTGGAAGGAAGTAACAGAGACAGCAGGCTATTGTTAGTACTTCATGTCGGTATAGACTTCCTTAATAGTGACCAGGACTGGAAGCTGCTGAAGGCTTGACAGACCATCAGTCTAGACCAGGGGTGGCCAACCCGTCAGAAACCAAGAGCCACTTTTTTTACTGTGTTACAGCAAAGAGCCACAATTGGGGGGAACCAGGTTTGAATCCCTGCTCTGCTACGGATTCTTGCTGGCTGGCCTTACATCATAGTCAGTGTTCCCTCTAAGCTGAGTTAGTGTGAGCCAGCTCACAGTTTTTTAGCCTCCGGCTCACACATTTTTGTCTCAGCTCAGGAAGGGACAGCTCCAGAGCAAACTGATGCAGCAGCCAAATCGCTTGCTCACAACTTTAATGCCAGCAGCTCACTACGTAGACTTTTTTTGCTCACAAGAGTCCACAGCTGAGAAGGGGGCACTGATCGTCATCCCTTTTGCCATTCTATCCTCACAACAGCCCTGTGAGGCAGGTTAGGCCGAGTGTGTGTGTATGAGACCAGAAGACTCAGCCTAACCTACCTCACAGGGTTGTTGTAAGGACAAAAACGGCGGGAAGGGGGCAATGCCACAAGCTGCCTTGGGCAAGGGAAGGCGAAACGAAACAACCGAATCCGAAGGGGTTTTGTGTTCCCGAGACGTGCATTGAGGATCGCAGCTCCGTGGGGGAATGATCCCCTTTCCCAAGACATTTTCTCCCCCCGCCCGCTCCATTTTCAACCTTACATACGATTTGTGAAACAGAAGATTCTCTCCCCCCCCCCCGCGTCGCTGCCAAGGGAGCATGCGCAGTGCTTGGCCAGCCTCCACCATGAGAATGCGGGGGGGGGGGAGAGCTGAAGCCTCCACCACCGCCTCCCCAGCAACCACCCTGCCGCGCTCCAACTGGCAGGGCTCGCGCTTACCCGGTACATCCGGGTCACTGGCATGCACACGCCTTACGCACGCCCAGCGGCGGTCGTCGTCTCCCTGGTGGCAACGGTGGCGGCTCTTTCACGGCTGCCTGGTCCCCGTGGGCGGCTTTGGCGTTGCTGCCCAGGTTGGTCCCTCCCCTCAGCTTCGGGGCAGGGCGAGTCCATGTGCCGTGGGTGGGGGGGGTTCCACAGAGAGCCTCAGGAGTGGGTAGTGGTTACAGTCAATGCTCCCTCTGTGACTACTCTGTCAACTACCACCAGGGGGACTCTTGTGTGTTCCTTTTTTTTAACCGTTGACATGGGTCAAAGCACGTGTAACATTACAGAGACCTGCTTTTATGCCCTGCCCCCTTCGCCTCTCCCGGAGCCTCCCCTCCCCTGCTCCACGTGCACCTTCCCCGTCGCCATAGAAACCGCCCCGGGAGGGGAAACGGTCGCGGCACGGTCGTCTCGGCTGGCTCTATGCCTGCCGGGCGACCCGCGTCGGGAAACGCCCTAAGAGCCGCATAAAAGCAGGCAAAGAGCCGCATGCGGCTCGCGAGCCGCGGGTTGGCCACCCCTGGTCTAGACAGACCATCAGTCTGACCATGTAAGGTTGTTGTTAGACTTTTAGGAGGGTTCTCTTATTGAAAATGAATGGACTATGAACCTAAAATATATTTCTTACCCTGAGACATTGTTAATGTCAGATATTTTATCTTGAGCGTCCGCATAGATCATCCTCAGCCCTTAGTTTGTGGATACATCATCCACACATTCCAAGGAACATAATTAAATATGGTTATTGTGTGATGTCATTGTTGGGCAATGATGAAAGTGTGTTCCATCCCACCCCCACCCCCACCCCCCAAAACCCTCTCTGATCATGCTATAAGCTAAATAATGAACTTGGGTGCAGTGTTTTTCTGTACTTCCATATTTGTACATTCCATCATTGTTCGAATGGTGGTCTATCTATTTACACCACTTAAAGAAAATTGCAGGTTCTTTTCTGCAGATAAGTGCTGAAGATCTGATGTCCCTCTCAGTTCTAGCAACAGAGAGAACATTTTTTTTCACGAGGAACAAATTCTCTCAGTAATTCAGTTTCTCTGAGTAATTCATTAGCACAAAGGAATTTGCACCTAGGTGTTAAGGGAGGCAGAACTTAGGCATAAGAAATAGCACAGCAAGGCATCACTTTGGCTCATAAGCAGAAAAAGGGATCAGAACAATACAATGGTTGTCCAGAACTTAACCTTGCAGTCCCCTGATCTGGAGACCAAAGTGTAGAAGGCTAATCTGCAGGCAAGTTAGGGCAGTTAGCAGCGGCCATGGCACCTTTCCAAAGGGGAGGATTTCCCATAGGCTGCTTCTTTTTTCTGGTCCTGCCAGCAACAAGTAATAATGTAAGAGCTTTTGCAGTGGCTGTTTCATAAGGAGATTCTCTCTCCTAACCCATTTATAGGGCTAGTTTAGCTTTTGCACTCGGGTATGGAGACCTGAGTACAAAATACACACACATCAGAAGGTATGAAAAGCACACACAAGTGTAATTTGTGTGTCCCTTTAAAAGGAGCAGCCATCAGGGAAGGACTGGGATCTCATTTCTGAGAGTGGTTCAGCTGTAGTGAAATGTAGCACAGTTGCAGTCATTTGTACACATGACTATAACGTGAGTTCCAGATGTCGTTGTCATCAATCTCCTCATCTCCTTTCCTGTCACATTCTTTTTGAGAAAATGTTCTGTTGTGATTCCCCCCCCCCTTCTCTGTGGAATAGAAGTGCAATCTCTGTGGTGCGCGGATGGTCTTTGTGCTGCTGTTTCACCATGTTCTCGGGATGACATCTGTTTTAGTACACTGTACAATGGTTCCAGTTGTTAACCTCTGAATTATTTACTGCCGACACCATTTCCTTTTATATCATTTTGCATTGCTGCCATTTCGACCATTAGACAATATTCCTATGTGATGTCTCGGGGGGGGGGGGGGGGAAGCAGGCAAAGTGTGTCCTGGTGGTAGAAGGAGGTTGTGTATTTCCTTGACATTTGGGAAGAACAGAAAATTCAGCAACGAAGCCACCAGTTGTTCATTAAAGTCAACAGTGCTCTGTTCTAATAATATTGCTGGTTGAATCCAAAACTGTCAGCAATAACTGCAAATATATACTCAAAAGTGATAAAAGTTTGGTGGAATCTATGCCACCCACTTCTTGAGGCAAAAAACCAGGTAGGGACAGTGAAGTATTTATATATTGTCACACATGACTATATTAGTACTGTATTACTAACTATATAGTACTGTATTACTAACTGGCTTATACGGGGGGGGGGAACACTAGTGAATATACCCCCCGGTAATGTTGGGGGGAAAACATAATGAACGCCCATGTGTGGATGGGAAACATATGGGAGGTGAATGATTTCATGGACATAATACTCATAAATGTTTGTGTAAATCTGAGTCCTAATTCTATGACTGCGAAGAATAGCTGGGCTTGTCAACAGGCCTGGAGAAAACTGTCCTCTCTGTTTAACAGAGGCTTAATGGGTTTTCATTTATCAGGTGATTTATTTACCTTGATGCCACAAAAGCTTCAATTACAGATCCCCATACACTAAAGGGACAAGGCATATATTTTTTTTTCCTGGCCTGTTGGCAACCCTAAGAATAGCTCCAGTGTGGAATAGGGATGGGCACAAACCAGGAAAATGGAGGTTTGTTTCAGTTGGTGGCCCGTGGAGTCACACGAACCATGAACCTTCATGACCTTCCCGTTGACCAAACCAGTTCATTTTGCGAGGTTGTTGATGCAGTAGAACAGTACCTCTGTGGGCTAAGATGTCAAACTCACAGTGAGTCTCCAGCTGACTCTCCTCTACCTGACCTCCATGTTTGGTGAGGCTTGGATGTGGGGGAGGAGTTACAGCCCCCCAAAGCAGGTGCCCTCAGGAAAGGGCTTTCTGGGGAAATCACAGCTGCTGGTTCAGGAGTGTGTCAAATGGACCCCCAGGGAGAGGTGTTCACAGACCCCAGTGAGGGTGTGCGTGGGTCCTCAGCCAAGGAACCCAGTAGCTAAGCCCCTCTGCTCAGAGAGACAGGTGGCTCAGAGCCCTGAGTCTACCAGACACCACCACAGCTGGGGAGAGGTATTCACAAATCCCAATGAGGGAGGGGAGGGTGTGGATCGTCAGCCAAGTAGCCCAGTATCTAAGCTCCTCTGTTTGGCATGAGCAGAGAGACAGGTGGCTCAGAGCCCTGTTCACCAAGCAGTACCCTAGCTGGGGAAAGGTGTTCACAAATCCCAATGAGAGAGGGTGTGGGACCGCAGCTGAGGAGCCCAGTAGCTAAGCCCCTCTGCTCAGAGTGAGCAGGACAGGTGGGTCAGAGCCCTGAGTCCACCTGGTACAACTCCAGCTGGGGAAAGGTGTTCAGAAATAAGTATGAGGGAAGAGGGGTGTTCTAGTGAGGCAACCAGCAGCTAAGCCCCTCTGCTGAGTGTGAGCAGAGAGACAGGGGGCTCAGAGCCCTGAGTCCATGCCACCTCACACAATCCCAGCTAGACAGCTAGTCAGAAATCCCAAAGGGGAGGGGTCCTCAGCCAAGGAACCAATGAAGTTAAGTCCCTGTGCTCAGTGTGAATAGAAGGACAGGTGGCTCAGAGCCCTAAGTCAGCACCAAACACAACCCCAGCTGGGGAGAGGTGTTCAGAAATAAATATGGGGATGTGGTGTTCTAGCAAGTCAACAAGCAGCTAAGCCCCTCTGCCCAGCATGAGCAGAGATATAGGGGGCTCAAAGCTCTGAGTCCACTCCACCTCACACAATCCCAGACAGACAGAGCTAGTTGACATAAAGCCCAAAGGTGGGGGGTCCTCAGCCAAGGAACCAATGAAGCTAGGCCCCTCTGCTCAGCATGAGAAACAGAGCCCAGCACCAAACACAAGCCCAGCCAGGGAGATGTGTTCAGAAATAAGTATGAAGGAAAGGGATGTTGTGGCAAGGCAACCGGCAACTAAGTCCCTTGCCCAGCATGAGCAGAGAGATAGGGGGCTCAGAGCCCTGAGTCCACCTCACATCACACAGTGCTAGCCAGCCAGAGCTAGTAGTCCTAAAGCACAATGGAGGGATCCTCAGCTGAGGAACCAATGAAGCTAAGCCCCTCTGCTCAGTGTGAGCAGCAGGACAGATGCTTCAGAGCCCTGAGTAAGCACCAAACACCCCCAACCCCACTGTTCACAGGAGGAATGACTTCCAGTTCCCTTACCAGCACCCCAGTATAGGAGGTTGCAGTCACACACATGAGATAAAGCAGGCGGGGGGGGGGGACAAGACTGTTTGCACCAGAGTAATTTGACCTGCAGTTATGCAATCACACAGTTCTGTGAAGCTGCAGGCACAACTCGCCACTGCGTGATCAGACACAACCACGGGCAAGTTGGGGTGTTTTTTTGTCATTCGTTTCCGATTCGCTTAAATGGGGGATCGATGAATAGCATCTCCACCCTGAGGGCTTCCAAATGGTAGTATACAATGATGCGCATACTGAGAAGGGGGAAAAATGGCATGGTGTCGGGATTGCCTGATCAGACTATTCCTGATGCCACAAGTACATGCTGGAGCGATCACATGGAAAGAGTCTGTCTGTGGCCCATAGCAACCCGTTTGATACTGGATTTTCGCTAGTGTTCTTTTACTCCGCTTCTCCGGCAGAGCAAAATGGCTTGCCGATGGGTGTGGGACGCTTGCCAGATGTTCTCTTGTGATAGCGCCCTTAAAATTGGGCTGGGAGTTGTGCCTATTGTGTGGCTAATTCTGTGCATGATCGGGGCTGGAGTCTCTTTCCACTCCCAGTGCATGGAACATGGTGTGTTAACTAGCGCAACAGCTATTGTTATAGCTGCAGTTCCCTCCTTCCCTCTTTGCAGGGTGATCAGATGGTCAGATAATCAGATGTCTTTATTGAGGCATTTCCTCTGAAATGTTAAGGTTCTGCTTCTGTCCAGAAAGATCAACTGAAGTGGCTGTGGAGATGAGACTCCAGAACATCTACCTGCTGCTAAAGTTATATTGGCTGTTTGGAGTGAATTAAAGATGACGAGTCATAAGAGATAGTAGGGATCTAGAAAAGTTCCCCATCAACACTAAGCACCTGGAGATCAGGTGGTATGATGAGTTGGATTTCTATTTAAGTTGTTGGATCCAACTATGATGAGTTGGATTTCTATTTAAGTTGTAATAATGTGTAAATTTTCAGCTATGAATATACATTAGCATATGCAAATTTAATGCAACTTTTGCCCTTTTTTGAGAACTCTATTTTAGTTGGTCAGAAAAATAAAAAGCACAACATAGATCTACCTTAAGTATACATGTATTATAGACAGTGTCATATTTTCCCATCTCTTCCTAATACTGTGGCTGAGGACAGACCAGATATCCGCAGCGCAGTGCGAGTGGGGGAAAGCACCATGGGGACAACTCGTCCTGGGGCTCCCCATTCGCACTGGCTGCAGCAGTGCGGGAGAGTACCTGGGAGGAGGTGGACCATGGCATCCACACTCCGTGGCGGCTCCTGGTGCCTCCATGGCCATGGTGCACGAACAGCCGCACTTCACCGGAACAGCCCGTTCACATTTCCCATGCCACTTCCTGCGCGCCGTAGATGCGTCCACACTGGCAGGAAGTGGCAGGGACATGTGGCCAGATGCCTGGAAACCAGTTTCAGGGGTCTCTGGCTGAAGCGGAAGGATGGTGCCTCAGCGACTGGTGAGTGCGCGCGGCCGACGGGGGACAGCTGCGGCTATGTGGATTGCCTCTCTGCCTCCACTTTTAAAGTGGAGGCATAGCGGCCCACATTGCCAGTCTGTCCTCAGCCTGTGACCCTCAGGTTTTGTATTATAACCTCCAGATGACGGCTAGAGATCTGGGATTACAACTGATCTCCAGGTGACAGAGATCAGTTCACTTGGAGAAAATGGCCACTTTGGAAGGTGGACTCTATAATATTAAATCCCATCAAAGTCCCTTCTCTCCCCAACCGCCGTTCTTCTCAGGTTCCACCCCCAAAATCTCCATGTATTTCTCAACCCGGAACTTGCCTACCAGTATTTCATGGCCTGCACCTGATGATCTAGCAAACCCATATCTTTGGTATCACTTTACAATGCTGGCTGCTAAAGATATTGGGTCACACCTGATTGCTCCTCTGCTTTTCTTTCCAGCTTGAAATTGGAATGACAGAATTGCAGTTTTCTACAGCAGAATGTTCGTCCAATATATGTTGTCAAATTTTGCCACATTTGAATCTGTGGTTGGGCAGGGTAAAATCATACTAGAGTGCTCTGAAAACTTACTAGAATAGTCACAGGTCTGTTTCATTCTAGAGGCTTCTTAAAGACAACAGGCCTCATGCTACAGCATTCTCCTCTGCCACCATGGTGAGAGTATGCCACATAGCTTTAAGAGGCATCTGCAAAAGTGCACTGAAAAAGCTCTAGAATCACCAGAACATGATACGTCTGAAGGAAACACTAGAGCTTTCCGAATCCACAATGAATTTCAAGAGGGGCAGATGGTTTGGTGGATATTCAAATTTTTTAAAAATGGGTCCATCAGATCTTTTCTGGTGTGGAACAAGATAGTTCTGCCAACCTTCAACAAACACTCTGTCAACTGCTTATGGATGCTTGTAGATCATCACGTGCCACAGAAAGACAATAAAATGAGTTGTTTAGAAAACTACCCAAAAAGTTAAACTTGTGATTTCTGCCTCAGGGAAAGATAAATGGTGTCCTAGATCACAATCACTCTGATATATAGAGCAAGAACTTCTCTGGAACATATCAAAAGGAAGTGCTGCTATATGGGTTCAAATTCTGGCATCTTCTTGGTCCTGTGAAGCAATCCTTTGTTTCCAGAATACATAGGATTCAGTAAGGATAATGAAAGGACACCAGTCTTCAGAAAAGGACTTGGTTCACATTCTTGTTCAGCAGCCTGAAATTGTAACTGCAACTTCCTTCACCACCATCCCCAAAAAACCCATATGAGATCCAGATGTGCTACAAGGGGGTGCTCCAAGAGCAGAAGGGAATGGACAGAAAGTTGTGCTTTGTTATATATGAGTTATACCGGGTTGCACAAAACTTCTCTGGCTGTTTGTATTGAGGAGCATAGAACTTCCCAGGGAACTTCTATAGCATGGGGAATACCACAGACAAAACAGCCTAATTTGTTTTGTTTTTTTAATATTATGATGGCAAAGTTACACAGACACACAAACTGACTATTGGCAAGCCAATTTATACTAAATTAAAACTTTATTGAGTAAAGTTTGTTCTCCAGAAAAAGTGATTTGATGGACTATGGCGGCATACATGCAATCAATGAGCTTGACAATAGTTTGAACATGGAATGTCAAATGACTTAGTATAACATATTATAAGATCCCTAAGTCTGTGCTGCTGCAAAATGAAACCAGGCTGTGCTCCTGGTTGAACTGTGTTGAAGTAAAAGGCACTGTGTGGTTGAAAACAAATATATTTCAAATAAATTAGAATTGTACTCTTTCACCCTCACTTGCACTCCCCCCCAAATTTATGTGCAAATATCAAAACTGTCACTGAGAAGGAATGAACTATCAAAGCTGAATTAGACCATCATGTTACAGTTGAGCTGATCTGAATGTGAACAACACTCAAGAAGTGCTTGCTACCGTAAAACTGACATAGACATATATTATTAGTAGAGCTCAAAGCAGTTGTTCTAGGATCCTATTCACACAATCCTCTGAGGCTGCAGTTATCAAGTGCTTTTTTTGCTCCGTTCTTGATATATAATCCATGATGATCTTTTCATATCCTTGAGCAATCATGTGATAACTGCAATTACTACAGGATAAACGTGTAAATTGTCCCCAAGTCTCTCACATTATTGGCAGGCTAACACCCCCCCTACCACCACCACCACAGTACTATCATTTATGTTATTCAAGCATAAGTCATTACAAGTCAGAGAAATGGACAAGGTAACCTAGTAGATCCTTTCCTTCTTAATTTAATCAAGCAATACTAGGTATTTTTTTTTGAATGGATAGGGATTTTTTTTCAAAAACTGCAGGATCTTATATTGAGAAATTTATAGCATCTGCTGTAGACCACACAAAAATATGGTTTCAATTGTTAAAAATGGGTAAAAGATGTGTTTATTGGAATCATTTGATGTAAACATCATAGTGACACATGGATGCATATTTGTGTGTATATTCATGTGAGAGTAAACCATTCGCTAAACTTCTCAACTCCATGCATACCTGTCCTTTGAAGAAACACACAAATCCATACACTTGACCTCATCTAGTAATGTGCCATGGATACAGGTGTCTAAATTTATATGGAAAGCTCATTGTACATAGTGGGTACTTCATACTCTTGAGGGTGCAGAAGTAAATGATATGGTTCTTATGGACAGAGCTCTGTGCATGCATCCCACTGCACAAGAGAATCTGACAGAAGTAAGTAATTTCCAGCAAATTTAATCATCCTGGATTGTACCCAGTGACTATAACTCCAACCACAGTGTTCAAATGCCACTAATAACAGTAGGACTTAACTGTGGACAGATAGGCAGTCTATGTAGGTGATAATATTAAATAAAAATGGCTTGATTGTCCAGCTTCACACCATACCTGACAAAACTGTTTTCCTAGCAACTGGTGAGGGCTGTATGTAATCAGCAGGAGGCTGAGGTGGTAAAACAATGGCACAGGAACACGAACTCCATTCTACACCCTGAATTAGATCTGTTTGAATCATAAGGCGAAGAGGGCCAAAGTATGACTTGTCTGAAATGTAGCTGACTGATTTTAAGGAAACAGATTATACTCGCATAATCATATAGACACTGGCCAGATCATACCAGGAAGTTTTCCTTCAAAGTGCAAATTTTAACAATGGAATGTTCTAACAGGAAAATCATCAGAATCTGATGTAAGACTGTCAGTTTTCAGTAAAAGAATACCATCTCCATTTCATCTTGATAAAAAAAAATCAATTAAACTTTTGTTTTTAGTATAACAAAAACAAAACTCTTTTAGAAAAATCAGCATATTATAAACACACACATACCCAGTCATTTATAATCTTTCTAAAGCAAAAAACAAACCCCAGTCCCCCTAATGTAGTGTTGACTAAGTTTTTTTTTTTTTTTTAAAAAAATTAGCATTTAAACATTTTAAAATCATCTACTTTAAATACCAACATGTGCTGTACTTCCCCACACCACCCCAACTTCCCACTTAAAAAAAAAATTCCCCAAGTTTTTTATGTTTGTTAAAATCTCCTGACTGAGACTGTTAAGTACCACCTCCAATGGAACCGCATGGAAATCATACGTGCATCTTCTAATGCATTTCATAGCATAGTTGTGATAAGTACTGTGGCTACCAAGGGTTAGATTTCCAGATCATCAGGTCGAGGTCTGCTGCTGGCTCGACTACTGGCTCTGCTTGGTGGCCTTTGGTCCACAATGGTGAGAGGTTGTAGCTCATGCCCAGAACCCATTTTCTTACTGTTCTGGGGGTCATCGGCAAATTCAAATGGCTGGGCATGGGAGTTGGAGATGGTGCTCCCGGCCTGTCCAATCCTGTTCTGCTCAGCACTGTAATTTGCCCAGTTTTGTTCACTGGCTTGCTTATTGTAGTTACGACAAGAAGAGGAATTGTTCCTGTCTCCAGTGACAAGTTTATATCCTGGTGGAGACATGGGCGACAAAGGGGCAGTTGGAGAGGAACAACCATTGAAATAGGCATATTTCGGGGATCCACATTCCTTGGAGGGACTCAAGCCGCTGTTAGGAGAGAAAGGATCACTTTTTGTCTTCATGCGATCCTTAACGCTCTTGAAGGTGACGTAAAAAATTTCAATGATGTTTAAGGAGAGGGAGACTAAAGACACCACCAGCATGAAGATAATGAAGATGGTTTTTTCTGTGGGACGGGAGAGGAAGCAATCCACCTTGTGTGGGCATGGCACTCGTTCACAAGTATAAATGGCTTGCAGGGTGAAGCCATAGATGTACCATTGTATGAGCAGGAAAGCCACCTCAAAGATCGATTTGAAGATGATGCTGATGATGTAGGTGCGGAGCAGACCTCCACGCATTTTGACCTTGCCATGTTCTTCAATCCCATACTTGAACTTCTTAATCTCTATTTGTTTGAGGTGCATCTCGACATTCACACCCTCACTTTGGACAAGCTTGAGCTCTTCTTCTTTCCTGTTAAGCTTTTCTTCTTTCCGCATCACATAGAAGACATGCGCCAAGTACAGGAGGGTTGGCACGGACACGAAAATGAATTGCAGGACCCAGAACCGCACGTGAGAGATGGGAAAGGATTTGTCATAGCAAACGTTCTCACAACCAGGCTGTTGGGTATTGCATCGGAACGCTGATTGCTCATCTCCCCAGGCAGACTCCACTGCTGTCCCTAGTAGCAAGATTCTGAAAATGAAAAGGACAGACAGCCACACCTTTCCTCCTGCTGTGGAATAGGCTTGGACTTTGTCAAGAAGCCTTCCTAAAGCACTCCAGTCACCCATCTTCACTGGCTGCTACCTACAAACATACAAGAAAAACAGATGAAACACTGGTGACTGCCAGCACAATGGTGTTCCAAGGAAATATTGCATTATCACACCAAACACATGTACTGCAAGATATGATGACATTTACTTGCATCAACTGTTTCTAGGTTTAAAAAATCTACCATATGACTTTAGCCTAAACACTTGTTCCTTGGTCTTGTTAAAATATGAGTATTGGGGACTGAGACTCTTCTTATTGGGCAGTCTCACAATTAATTTTGGATTAGCAGCCTCCATAATTCTTTCTAACATATTATGAATTGGGATAACTAGGTATTAAGGGGGGGCATGTTTTGGCTGTTGTAGTTACTACATGGTGAGATCCTTGTGAAAACAAATTGTTTGACGTGCAATAAATTTCATGGCCAGAATACTTGCAGCAAGAAAACTTTCTGCAACTTCCAAAATACAGCGACATCAAAGTCTGTTATGCAATGGCTGCTACCATCATATGGACAACGATGAATAACAATGATTACTAGCACTTTATGGTTTTAAAATTGTTTTGCTGTAACTTATGTTTTAAGGTATCTTATTCATTTTATGTAAGACGCCCTGAGCCGGCCTTGGCTGGGAGGGTGGGGTAGAAATTGGATAAATAAATATTTCTACTGGAATTCCTTAGGCCTGTAAGACAGAGCTCTTCCACCGGGCTTTTGGTTGAGGCAGCAGACATCCTGCCTCCTTCTGGCTGACCTCCCATCAGTGGCCTGGATTTGAATAGCTATCTGGGAGCCCACACGCTTGTCCCATTTTAACTGCTGAAACATCTAATTAGATTTTACATGGTATTTCATGATTGCGTGCTGTTTTAATCTGTTGTTTTAAAGTGGTTTTAGTTGTATTCTATATAGTATTGATATTGGTGGAATATCACCCTGAGCCTATTTGCAAGGAGGGAGGGATACAAATCCAGATGAATAAATATATAAATAAATAAAATCACTGCCTGGCACATGAACCCTCACACTTAGGCACCTCTCGATCTTTGCAGAGCTTCCAATCTGAGTGTATACATATCTGGAAGTTTTTGCTTTTTAATTTTTTAAAACACACACATACACACTGTAGATGTCATTACTTTTAGATTACGTTATAACTCCCCTGTGGCTATTTTAATATCAATACATTGAAATTGTCAAGATTATTAATTTACCAAAAATTGGAGAAAACTCCAGGAACAAATATTCCAGACTTTAAAAAAAAAAAACTTCTGGGGGAAGAAAGGAAGGAAATCTACTAATCTAAAGTCCAGTTAGACATAGCTGTTAAGTATAACTATGAGAGCCTGAGGAATCTGAATGGTAAAATTTCAATGAAGAAAGATCTTGGGATAGTTGTTTCCAGAAAACAAATCTAGGTTAACCACTAGAAAGGGTTTAGCATGCATATCAATCAATCATTGGCTTTTCTGTCGTAAACAGATCTAATAGCCAAATGCATCTATCTTTTAGATCTATAAAATCATATTTTGACTGTACACTCAAATATTGTCTTACCCTTCCCCAAAAAAGATTCCCTTTTACCAGTCCTGTGGTAGGCTAGTATTATTCTCAAACAGAGCACTGAAAATAAGAGACAGTAAAATGCACGGTGCTGAATAGAGATTCAAACCCAGTCTTTCTAGGTTCCTCTCAACTAATATTCCAGGTGGTAGAGCACATTAGGTCTCATAGTGTCTTTTATTTATTTATTAAAACATATATCATCTGCTTTTTCTCATGGTTCAAGGTGGCTTCAAATAACAGATTAAAAACATTTCCAGTTAAAACCAAAATAAAATAGCAAATGCCAAATCTCTCCCCACCCACCTGTGCCTTAAAGATACCTACCATTCAAACCTCTTCTAAAGCCCTAGCAAGTAGGGTTGCCAGGTCTGGGTTGGAAAATTCCTGGAGACTTTGGTGGTGGATCCAGGAAAGCATGGGGTTTGGGGAGGGGAGGCACCTCAGCATGGTACAATGCCATAGAGTCCACCCTTCAAACCAGCCATTTTCTCCAGGGAAGCTGATCTCTGTCAGCTGGAGATCAGTTGAAAAAGCAGGAGATCTCCAGGCCCCACCTGAAGGCTGGCAACCCTACTAGCAAGCAAACATCTTGCAGCGCCCCCTGAAGATCCCCAAGAAGGGGGCTCCCCTCTTCAGGGAGCCCATTCCATAGAGCAGCAATCATTATTAAGAAGGCCCACACTCTGGTAGATGCCAGACAGGCCACCCTAAATAGTGGGATAGTCAAGAGATGGTTGCCCAAAGACCATAGTTGATACATAAGGACATATGAAAGGAGGTGATCCTTTGAATATTTGGAACCCAGATCATGACAGGATTTAAAGGTAGCCAGCACCTTGAAGTGAACTTCAAAACAGACTAGCAGTGGCAGCCAATGTAGCTGTTTCAAAATGGGCAAAATATGTTCCCAGCAACTAGCCGCTGACAATAGTCAGGCTGCCGTATTCTGGACTAGTTGTAGTTTCCAGGTTGTCTTGAAGGGTAGCCACATGTAAAGCCTGTTGCAATAATCAAGCCATGAGGTTACAGAAGCATGGATCAGCATGGCCAGATTGCCTGAGTCTAGGCAACAAAAGAGCTGGAGAACTAGACACAGAAGGTATGCCTGGTAGGATTGCCAACCTCCAGGTTGAGCCTGGGGTTCTCCTGGAGTTACCCCTTATTTCCAGACTACGAAGAACAGTTCCTCTGGATGAAAAGAAACTTCAGAGGAGAGACTCTGCGGTATATCATGGACTCTATGGGAAACTGAAGTACTAGAGTGACCTTGCATCCCTGCTGAGCTTCCTCCTTTCCCCAAACACCATCTTCCCGAGGCACCACCCAAGCCTCCAGGAATTTCCCCAAACCAGAGTTGATGACCCTCGTGCCTGGCCACCATGCCAACCTGCTTTTCAAACAGCAAGGCAAGGTCCATGAGCACCCCCCAAGCTGTTCATTCTTCTGAGCTAGTAAAATTGTACCACTAAAAAATGGCAGTCCTTGCATTCCTGAAGGTACTCTTAATGTCACTTGGGCATTAGAATAAAAAGTTAGCTACATTTGTCTAGAAACCAGTCATATGAAACTGCATACTCTGTGCCCAGGCAGGATTCTTTTCTTAAGTCTTGCTGCCTGGGATCCCAAGGATGGGACCTTGGACCTTCTTCATAGATTGCCAAACCCAGGTTGTGAAATTTCTGGAGATTTGGGGACAGTGCCTGGAAAGAATGGGCTATAATGTGTCCACCCTCCAAAGCAACAGTTTTATCTAAGGGGGCTGATCTCTGTCATCTGGAGATGACTTATAATTCTGGGAGAACTAGAGGTCCCACCTGGAGATTGGCAATACTACTTCAGGTACTGCACATGTTCTTCTACAGAGCTATGGTTCCAAAGTATGACTGTGAGAACACCAAAATGTTTTCAGATCATGGAGTCTGATGAAAACATTGGCTCCAGCCCAGAGACCCTCCCATATAGCATTGGGCTATGTGCATTTCGTGAACTTTGATGATCTCCCTGCCCAAACAGATAGTTGTTGCGGGGTTTTTTTGGCTTTGAAAGTATTGAGTGCTTGTGCCTAATATCAGAATCATCACTATCCAAACATATGATTGGAGATAATAGATTGTAGCCTGGGGTGCTAAACCCCCCCCCCCCCCCCAATTATATTCCTATAGAGTTACATCTGCCCTGACCTAGATGGCCCCAGCTAGCATGATCCTGTTGAATATCATAAGCTAAATATGGTCAGCCCCGGATAGTACTTGGATGGGAGAACACCAAGGAAGCCCAGGGTTTCTATGCACAGGCAAGCAATGACAAACCACTTCTCTTTGTCTCTCGCCTTGAATACCTTGCAGGGTCACCATAAGTCATCTGCCACACTTGATGACACTTTCCACGACCAGGGCTACATCCTAAAGGACAATCCATGTGCTGAAGTTTCCATAGGTGGATTGCCATTGCTAGACAAAACCATATGTGAATACCAAGTAGATTTTAAAGCCACAAGGAATGAAATAAAAAGTTATGGAAGTTTTCTTTGAAAAGCTACCTTTCTCTGTGCTCTATTGGGGGGGGGGGGAGCCTTCCCTCTCAAGTAATAGCTTCTTGATTTCATTAACTGCTTTGCTGATGATTTTAAAATGTGCCATTATCAAAATTCCCTCCAGGCTCAGTGGATTTCTTTACAGTATAATGTTATTTCAGATTGAAAGTATAATTGAAAACAAAGGAAGTATTATTCCTGAGGAGTTTTAAATTATTTGCTTTTAATTACATTCCACTCTGTTCCATTAATATAAGGAGATATACACCAAGTCTTATCTGTTTAATTCCACGTCAGCAATATTTCTTTTCAATTTAGCATCAATTTTAAAATTTGTTTTAGCAGGCAAAATTCATTATCTCCTGGCTATATTTATTTCAGGAGGAAGCATTCCTTGCTTGAATTATTCATACAGTTCTAAGAAACAAATATATTTTAAAAAATCACTCACAAAGCATTCTGAGTTCTATCAGTGCACAGTAGACTACTATTTTAACAATATGGTTTTAATGAGGCCAGGCTAAAGATACTTTTTTTTTTTCCATTGGTCACTATGTGTTTATTTGAATGACAATATTTTATGGCATCAGGGAAATAAACTAATATATTTATCTTAAATACATTTAGAGAATGGTTGAACATTTAGCACCTTTTTAACTAGATTTTAAAAGTGTTCCAGTGCTACTTCTCGGTTTGTTTAGGGGGGAGCATAATACACAGGGACTCAATTGTTTATTTTATACAGCTTAAAAACCTTGACTACAATATCCTAATGTGCCCAGATCTCCAATATTTAATTTTTAAAATATTCTGATTATTTTGCCCTATGATTTATTACTTATACGCTACAAGAAGTGCTATGCTGACACAAGTGCTAAACATAATTTTCTTAATTTTCAGGAATCTCTGAATAAGTATGCTTAAATGACTGGAAATGAGGCTGTGGACTTAAATATACTTGTTTGAATGCTTATGTCATGGAAATCGAGTTGAATTTAGGAATGACTCAGACATATAGCCTCGTGACTGGACATCTCACCACGACTCAGTACTCAGTGACTTACAGCTGAATGTAATTTTTTTTAAATGTTCAAAATCATGTCAAGTGATCTGAAAACATTTGATGACATTTGATCTATGGCAGCTGTTTCACACATGCAATGAAGAAAATACACATGTTAATTCCAGATAACTGAACGTAAATGGTGTCCCTCAGCTAGACTCAGACTTCATAATCATATAATGCTGGGTATCTGGACAAAGATTATGCTATTGAAAGTCTGTGTGGTTCATGTCCTCCCATAATTATATTTGTTAACCTTGGAAACATTTCTATTAGAAAACTATTATAAGTACAGCTGGTAGACAACCAGTGTAAAAAGACAGAAAACTCAAGCGGCAATCCTTATGACTGCTTGCTTGGGAGTACAGCTGAGATTCTGTGCCCGTTTACCAAGAAGTAAGCTCCACAGAATATAGTAAGATTTACTTCAGAATAAAAGCACATAAGGCTGTGGTCACACACACACACACACACACACACACACACACAATAATCCACTTTCAGTGCACTTTCCAAATGGATTTTGCAACTTCACACAGTAAAAATCCAGTTGGAAAGTGCACTGAAAGGGGATTGGAAGTGGATTATTTAGCGTGTGTGACCGCAGCCTAAGTTTGTGTTGTACAACTTTTCAACAAGTTGCTTGACTGCTTTGCTTCTTAAGCTGTGAATGTAAAAGGAGTTCAGTAGTTTTGAATGGATTTTATTGGTGTGAATGACGTGATGCTTATAGATTTGGAAACTCAAAATTGCAGTGAACATTTTTACCATGATGCGATAGTTTTGTTTTCAGAAAATTAATCTGAAAGAATATAATGCCTGGGGTGATTTCTGCATATGTCTTTGTCTACCAAATAGAATAAGTCATGGAATAAAATGAATCTCAGTATTCATTTTTATGTTTCCCCTGTAGAACATTTAATAATAAAAAGAATACTCCGATCCCCAACATTTAGGCTGACAAATGTATCTATGCATCTGTGATGCTTATATATTTTTACCACAGTAGTGGCACAAAGTTATGTCATTACGTTGGTGTCACAGCTGGCACATCCTAGTCTACCCACTTATGTGTGGTCAAAGGAAGCCTTCAACCATTTTCCCATTTATCCTATGTGAAGATGCCCTCAGAACTGAGTAGGGGTGCCAGGTCCTTTCTGGTCACAGGAAGGGGGGAGGGTTGCCAGATCCAGGTTGAGGAACGTCTGGAGATTTGGGGATGGAGCCTAGGGAGGACAAGGACCTCAGCGGGGTAGAACGGCACACAATCCCCCCCTCCAGAGCATTTATTTGCTCTAGTGGAATTGATCTTTGTCTAGAGATGAGCTGTAATTCCAGGGGATCCCCAGATCCCACCTGTAGGCTGGCATCCCTAGAACTGAGTCACTTGTTTGGAAGAGATCTTCAGAATAACCAATGGCTATTTCCAAATAAACATGCCTACAATTCAGAGACCCATTTGTTTTCAGAAACAAATTATTGGAACTGCTATCACAGACATGTAGGAGATAACAATGGTAGAATTTTGTTTTTCTGTTTGTGGTTGTAGTATTCTGTCTAGCAAGCAAAGAAGATTTTGCATGGGTTTCTACAGAAGTTCTCTTTATCTGATGAAGGGAGCTTTGACTCTCAAAAGCTTATACCCTGAAAATCTTGTTGGTCTTTAAGGCGTTGTTGGACTCAAATTAATCTGTTCTACTACATGGCAACATGGCCACTCTCAAACTACAGAAATTCCCTATGCTTCAGGTTCAGTGCTCTGGTTTATACAAAAATGACTGAAAGACTGGTCTATGGAAAATGCAAAGTCCTTTTCCTTTCTGAGACAAACCGTCTCTCATTTTGACAAGCCAAGTACAAAACCTGCAAACCCTGGACTGGTCCCTGTGATATGAGGAGAGGCTGTCAGGGTTATGGAAGCCAACCTTCAAGTGGGACTTGGGGATCCCCTAGAATTACAGCCCATCTCCAGACTACAGAGATCTGTTCCCCTGGAGCTAATGGATGCTTTGGAAGGTGGACTATTTGGCATTGTGCCCCACTGAGTTCCCTGTCTTCCCCAGGCTGCAGTTCCAAACCTCCAGGAGTTTCCCAACCTGGAGTTGGCAACTCTATACCTGCCGATCAACAGGGAGACCTGGCAACCCCAGGGTACCAGTTTAGACTGTTTCAGATGTGATGATTCCATGCTGAATGTTTAGTCAGTTCTTCACTGACCTGACAATAATAGCTACCACATCTAGAAAGTGGGCAAAGTAAAGTTACATGGGCTACAGCAGAACATATTGCTTGTATAATGGTCTTGTGTATCTTCCTCCTTCAAAGGTATGTATGCTAGCTACAGTGACAGCCAAATAGATGGGACTATGCATTCAAGCAGACTGGGTGGGTTTGTCACGTTTGACTTCTGAAGCACCCTGTATAAATGATCTTTTGGAATCAGGTATGAAAAACAATGGATTTCATCTGCTAATGGAGCTGACCTTCACAATATGTCTGGATAAAAAGAGAACCTGTCATCAGATGGGGGGAGGGGAGGAATAACAGTGTTATTTTATTAACATTTTTAGATGACCATATGCAAGAAAAACTTTGACCTGCAAGTCACGACTGGGGAAATGGAGCACTTTAAAAAGAAAGCTGGGCTGTATGTTGTGGGGTTCGTGTTTTTCAGGCAGCCCCAATGCCCCAGTGTGTCTATGGTAACAGAGTGCCATGTCAAAAAGTTATAGGTAAGCATTTGCCGTAGAGTCCTGTGGGATTGTATTGTGGAGTTACAAATGCCTATTGCAATTAGGCAAGGACATTGACCCAAGTCTTGGGCTCACATAAAAGCCTGAAGTAAAAGCCTGTAAAACTAAAGCTGCCAAAAAGCTTCCTGTCAGAATCTGAACAATATTCAAGCATGTGTTACTTTGAACATTTTCCAGGGAATAACGAATACATAATATATATCAGATAAGAAGAGGAATAAGCAGATGATTTAGGATGGAGGACAAATGTGGGTGTGAAGCAAAAGCTCTCATGGGAAGAAATCTGAAGTTCCTTGAGAAAACTAGAAGGGAATTTCAGATATAAGCAAGAAGGACCATTAACTATTCTGTTACTTGGATTAAACAAAGAATCCAGTATTGCTTTTCAACTCTTTAAGATCTTCTACAAACATTTACTTCTGTTTGATAAAGCTGTGAATTCACTGTCAATGAGAGAAGTGGAGAACCAAAGGGCTAAAGGGGCTGAAATTGAGGCCCTGAATCAGTGTGTGGGGAAATGGGGAGGGCCCCTAAAGTATCTCTGTCATAGTTGAGGTCAGATTCGTTTTACTTTACAAACTTTTACAAAAAGGTAAGATTGAAAGAGTCCTGTGACTAAGGCATTAAGCATACAGCTTGTCATGAACAAGGATAATCAAATGCTACGAAAAGCAGGAAAAAACTACTCCAATTGGAACCTGTAGTCAACTTAACATTGAAGCCAATGAATAGTACTTAAAATGCCTACATAGAATGTTGCAGAAAGACTAGTCTAAACATGCTTCAGAGGGCCAATATTATTTGTTCAGTCAGAAGCGCTACACAGCAACAAGCAGATATCGTGTATCCAAGGGCTTTCTACTCAACCCCAACAGGCATTTGGGTGTTAAGATCAAGCACAGCTCACTTTTCAAGACAGGTAAGGGAATTATTGTCTGCTGTATAGATCATTGAGTTTCGAGTTGTCTGACATATAGCATGATCCCATGAATATTCAATCAGAAACAATTCTATATAAAGCATTGAGCTTTGTGGGACTTGCTTCAGCTGCAGTTCTTCAGCTGCAATTCTTAGATTCAGTTAGTACAACGTATTACACTGATCACTGTAAAAACAACTTGTTGATTTAAACATTCTTTAGATGCAACTGAGTTGGCTCCAAACCTCATTTCCTTGCTCAAGTTAAGTCTCATTTGCCAGTCTAAAAAAGAGAACAGGGACCCTAGAGTTTTTCAGGATGGTGAATGAGATACAAATTGTAAAGCATTTTTGCATATGGGAGTGCTACAAAACTTAATAATGTTTGTTCTATATGTTTTCCTCCGCCTGATGGGCAATGATGTACACTTCTTTTTGGTGTAGATGAATTCCACTGTATATTTTTCTTTTCCTCATTTGAACTCTGCCTGTTCACTCTTCTCCTATTAGTATTCTAGCTAGGTATCATGGGTCAGTGCCAGCGTTTAACTTTGAAGGGTTCTTTTTTCCAGCAAATACTGCAGTAAACATTTCAAAGTCTGGAGACTTCTGAAGTCCAGATGTTAATATGACTGAAAGAAAGACCAGGGCAAGGCATTCCCTCCCCCCTCCCCAGATTCAAGCACATGCTGAAATCAGAGAGATGTGTTCTTCCACTGGCTGGCCTTGTTGGCTATAACAGAGCTCTCTTTGAACATTCTTCTGTTTCTAAAACTCAGTGCTTCAGACCTTAGGACTACCCAACCACACTGGGACAGAACCTGGATGAAAGCTGAGGAACTGGGCTCGGAACATTAAGGTTGTCCAATAAAAAGCAGGTGGGTGCCCCCCCCCCCCCCAAAAGAATTCCCACTGAATTCTCCTGCATTCCTCTCCTCCCCTCGTTTCTGGAACCCTAGTCAACACTCACTGTAGAAAATCAATAAAGGAATATGAGGGACTTTTCTGTGCTTTCAGAAGAAAACCAGCTTTCCAGACCTAAACTGTGTTTTTTGAATCAGAGTGAAGGAACTGGATATTGACACAGACAGCAACTGAAAGTCAGACAAACTCAGCCAACAGGCAACCCAAAGTTTTCACAGGCATTGTAAGTGTGGTGAAAGGCATCAGATTCTTTCATGCCGCACAAGCAAACATCTGGGGTTGCTAAATCAGGGTAACTACACATAGAGAGGGTTTAAAATCACCAACAAAGGCCTGGACTTATTATCAAAAAAGGAGGAAAAAGTTCAGAAAGGCCACGTGAAAGTCACTTGATTAGTAGCAACTGTAGCAGAAGCAGCATCTGAACAAAGCAACCAATTAAAAGACTTTCCTTTGTAAGAACTATTAAACACCAGTCAGGATTTCCATATGAAAGCAAAATGTGTGCATGTGTTCGTGGCAGAGGTTGTTATGAACTTCTGTGATCTTTTTCAGAGTGAGAGATTCCGGTGGACTGTTGCAGTGTGCCTTGGTTAGTTTTTCCTAAAGCAGAATGTTTCTTCTCTATGGAAAAATCATCCCACTGTTATTTTTTTAAAAGGACTTCAATTAAACAAGCTTACTTGGTATATAAAAAGAAAACCTAGTAAATGATATTTTATATAATGGAAGCTAAGTAACGCAAGCAGCTGAAAACTGATAATTTCCTGAAAACATGTTTAAATTGTACAAGAAGCAAATCAGACATCCACAGAAACAATATACTTGTGACTAGAAAACTTTAAAAAAAAATGTTAAAATGTAGTCTTAGTATTCAAGTTAGAGGTAAGTGCAGTTTTCTGAAAAGATTTACTTGGAAATAATTCAAAAGTGGGGGGAAAAAATCCATCCTTACCTTAATAGTCAGCAGTGAAGAAAGTAAAACAAGTGCTTCTGTTCCTCAGGGGGTTAAAACTCAAATGCGAGAACTACTTCAGGCACTCAGACCTGCCTATTTAAACTTTAAAAGTCTCCTGCTCTTTTGTTTTCGCGTGTCTTTCCTTCCCCCTTTCCTGAAAGAAAAGTGCTGAGAACTTGTTTTTTAAAAAGGACACCCTCTTTTTTTCTCACTTGAAGCGATGTGAGAGCTTTTAAAAAGTTTTCAAGCCACTAACTGTGAGAGAGGAGGGGAAAAGGAGGAGTGAGAGGAGGGACTGCCAAGGAGTGGGGAGGAGGAAAGACAGAGGATACCGAAGAAGCAGACGGGGTGGAAAAAAGAGAAAGGCAGAAAGGGTACGGAGAGTCAAAGTGGTTGATGTATGCACATAACTTTTTAAAAGTTGGGGGTTACATGAAAGAGTTCTGAATGGGAATTTTTCCAAAGATGTCTTGCCGTAGGAAAATGACACATTCATTTACTGTGGTTTGTCTGTCTCATTAAGTTACCATGGGCTAGGGATGAGCTGATGTTGATTTAACCAGCTGCTGGCTGCAAAAGTTTATCCCAAAGAGCCATCTGGGGATCCTCACCAGAAGCAGTGCCCCCAGAAACTGGGTTTCTGTATGGTTTAAGGTGTTTCACTCTGAAGAGCGGACAAAAATTTGCAGTCAGACTTAGCAAGGTACAAAACTATGTGGAAGGAAATATTCCTCACATGTGTAGGTGGAGATGATAGATTTTGTGCCTTTCTTGCCTGTTATTTTGTGTAGCCATACACATCTGCTAGGTTTCACTGTGAACTTTGCACAATTGCACAATTCTCCTTACATTTTTTAAGTGGCTTTTCTCAATCTTCTTGGGGGCGGGAAACAAACAAACTTGCTTTCCAGACAGTGAGAAAACAAACACCAGCCTTCATTTTGGAAGTCACTTTGGGATAGGATAGCCAACTGCTGTTATAAAAACAAGGCTTCTCACATAATTCAGCAGCAGTTTTAAGTGTGAGCAGACCCAGAAATACTGAAAGCCCTGTGAACTAATAAATAAGCATGCCCAGTGTGTTGAAAGGTACAGGACAGGATGGACAATTCTCAAGAGGAAAAGATACATGTAAGGGGAACCTATTTCCCTGTTCTGCAATCAGCAAATTGGTGAATTTAAAAATTGCCTCTTTATCTTATGGTTTGCTTTTAAAATTGATGCTGACTGGGTTATAAACTAATACCTTAAGAGATGATGGTCATAGGCCTCAAATACACCAATGCTTTTTCTTCTTTAATCACTTATTGGTCATTTAGTCTTTTCTCATTCACATCACTCAAAGTGTGCTTTCTGCCCTTGTCACTGCAGCTTATGAGAGGGATATATTGCACCAGACTAGCAATGCAAGTATTGCATTCCCATTGTTAGTTATAGCAAGAAAACACCCCATTCCCTGGCAGAATGACTTCTGCCACAGCAAAATTTGAATTTGAACTTTGGGTGCAAAACTTTACCTTACAATTTGAAATTCGGGTGTTTTGCTGGCAACTGTTTTTTTATTATTTTTAAAGTGGCTAAAAATGAAATTGTGTAAGATATCAAGTGTTAAATACCACTAAATATTACACAGCGTTCCTTGCTCTCTGTTAAATACTAGGTATTACTGCACAGTAGCTACCATAAACTGTCAGGCACTAAATCTATTAAATGCAGTCAAACATGAAATACAATTTAAAATTATGGCATATTAGATATTTGTCAAAATGTTGACACAAACAAAAGAGAATCAGGTATCAAATCCAGTGCCAAATGTTGTGTATCTGTCAACATTAAATGAAAATCCAAAGAAAATATTCCCTATCAAGATTTGCAAAAGAGAATTCTGAGGAGATTTATGGAGGCAAATTGCACTAATGGCAGCAGTGTGTGTGTGTGTGTGTGTGTGTGTGTGTGTGTGTGTGTGTGTGCGCGTGCATGCGTGTGTGTGTGTGTGTGTGTGTGTAAGGTCTACAGGAACACCAATATTGCATTCCACCCCAGAACAAAACACAAAGCAGAGCTTTCTTATTTCTGAGGGATAGAAAACACAAACATTCTACTTGTTCTGAACGGATACTGAGCCAATCCCTTGTCCTGCTTTATAGAATAATTCCTTCTTAGAAACCCATTCAGAAAAACCTGTGGCAGTGCCAAACTACCTGTTACACTGCAGATACTCAGTTGTCCCCTTTCCAGCCGCTTATTTTGGATTTAAATGTGAGGCTGGCAAGCTTCCTCATGTGACCCCAAGCCCAGTAGTCTCATTTCAATCCATGCAAAACAGCTTCACGTGCTTAGTTCTGTAGCTAGAGATTTGTAGCCCTTGTAAGTATCATGCTGGTATGCTGACTAAGCACATATAATCACTTTGCACTGGTTGAGCATCATTTAAATGAGATGCTGAGCCCTTGCAGTGCAACATGGGCAGTCTGAGCTGTAGTCAGAGGCCCTGGTATGGCATTTGAAGAAGAAGAAGAAGAGATTAGATTTATACCCCGCCCTTCACTCACTTGGAGTCTCAGAGCGGCTTACAAACTCCTTTCCCTTCCCCTCCCCACAACAGACACCCTGTGAGGTAGGTGGGGCTGAGAGAACTCTTTCCCAAGCTGTCCTTGAGGGAACAGCTGGTACAGAGCTATGGCTTGCCCAAGGTCATCCAGCCAGGTGCAAGTGGAGGAGTGGGGAATCAAACCCGGTTCTCCCAGGTTAGAGTCCACGCACTTAACCACTACACCAAACTGGCTCATTTGTGTATGTGTGAAGTTGCAGCCAATTTATGGCAATCCCGTAGGGTTTTCAAGGCAAGTGATTAAGCAGAGGTGGTTTACCGCTTCCTGCCTCTGCATAGTGACCCTGAAATTCCTTGGTGGTCTCCCATTCAAACACTAACCAGGGTTAACTCAGTTTAGCTTTTGAGATCTGACAAGATCGGGCTAGCCTGGGCCATCCAGGTCAGGGTGATATGGTTTAGACTAATCTCATCTTACCTTAGGATAGAGCCTCTTTGCACTTTGATGAGCCATGTTGAGCTGCTTTGTACCCTGCACTTCTACGAGCACCGGGCAACTCCTTGAAAGGTATAACAGATATTCTGGTGGCTCTCAGTGTTTGGACAGCTCCCCAAGACAATTGTTCCGCGAGGTTTCTATATTTTGACAGCTGAGAATTCTTGCTTTACTGCTGGGTTTCAAAAGGCTCATTAAAGGCCATAACCCTGATGGTGCTCATTCAAGATGAACAACCTCTTGTACTTTATAAGAGGCAGCAATTCACGCATGGAGACAATAATATGACTTACCTTGCTGGTTTTACTTTCAGAGGTAACAGTGAATGCCAATGAATGCTGTCCTACACTATTTAATCAAGTCAAAATGTATGTCTTATTAGACATTCTTTTTAAAAAAAAAAAGCTGATGAATTTCAAAGCATGTTCAAAGTTGAAGGCAAGTTTCATCATATACCTAATTTCTAGCTTGGCATTACTTGGTGGATCAAAAAGTCTACAAGATGAAGCAATCTGATATGGGGTAAAAGTTTCAGGAACATTTGAGAAGTTGTAACTAAATTTCAGAACTAATCATCTCTCCCCAAGTAACAAGGGATATCTGCACACATACAAATATCGGCACATAGGCAGATGTTATGCAACATTCTGACCAATATCTTGGCCTAGTAACCCAAGGAAGTAGTCTAAAAAACAGAGGTTGGTACCAAGTAGTGAGCGGAGACAATTTGGTGGGGTTGGAAAGAGGAAAAACATGGGCAGTTGTGTGGGTGAGCAACGGAGATTGGGTCTTCCATGGTGGATGGGACTGAAAATGTGCAATGCTCATCTCTAAGTGACCCCCAATTATCTGGCTGGTGATGGCCGAGGAGAGGGTTTGGAGCTAAAATCCTACCCAGTGTACACTTTCAGGTGCAAGCCATGTCAAGACAGCTGACTAGGGGGGTTTTGGCAGTGACTTGGGGCTGTAAGCGTGGCCCCAGGCCGCTGTTAATCACCTGCCTGGCAGCCTGTATAGTACAGAGCCTGGGGCTAGCAAGGGAGGAGGAGATGGGATTCCCCCCCTCTCTTTGAGTCTTCACAGTTCTTGTGGTGGCTCACTATTATCAACCGTGGTGCATCAAGGCTAGCCTCTGGGATATTATAGGTTACCATCTAAAGGAGGGGGGCCATAACACCATAAAGTGGAGTTTAAACTTGCCTAACTGCACCACTGGTTTTGATAATAAAAGCAGGAGACCTAGGCCACCCACAGACAAGGCTAGTTGTCTGGGCAGTTAAATCTGTTAATTAAAGAAAATACTACCCTCCGTAACAGCTTGAGGAGGACTTAAAATGCTCCAGAGTGATGGGATATTGACAGCACAGGGCAGCCTAGTATCATTTAATGGCAAGGGGGCACTGGCCTGCTCTAGCCCCTGAGAGGTTACAAAATCCTGGAGGCAAAGATCTTGAGGAATGGTTTGGGATTTCCACCCCCCCCCCCTCTTCTGTGGGTTCCTCTGCATCGATACAGAGATGGGCAAGAGGACGAAGAATATTTTTCTTCACAGAGTACACCACTAGCAGCAGCAGGGAAGGTCTACTTCCAGTTCCAGTTCTACCCATCATACTTCTGCCCCATGTTTAAAAAGCAAAATGCAATTATGCTAAGAGAACATGCTTCTCAAGATGGGTTCTAGCCTATCCTAGATTATTCAGTAGTAAATTTAATATTGCCATCTGTCAATTGAAAGGTGATGAAACTGCATCTTACATGAGAGCCAGTTTGGTGCAGTGGTTAAGTGCGTGGACTCTAATCTGGGAGAACTGGGTTTGATTCCCCACTCCTCCACTTGCACCTGCTGGATGACCTTGGGCAAGCCATAGCTCTGTACCAGCTGTTCTCTCAAGGACAGTTGTCTCAGAGCTCTCTCAGCCCCACCTACCTCACAGGGTGTCTGTTGTGGGGAGGGGAGGGGAAAGGAGTTTGTAAGCCATTCTGAGACTCCTTGGGGAGTGAAGGGCGGGATATAAATCCAATCTCTTCTTCTTCTTCTTACATCCCAAGGGACTATTATGATGTTAAAGCATTGTAGAAAGACTGGAATCTATAAGTCCTTCAGTCTGATAGCGATGTAATCAGAGCTGTATCACTGTTATACAAGTAATACTAATGGAAGCTTTGAAGGACTTGGGCAGTGGTGGTAACATTTGCATTTAGAAAAGCTGCCCATGTTTTGCAGTCTCGGTCTCATACTTTAATCTTCTCAAAAGTTTCCCTGTTATATGCATTGACATAACTAGACTATTTCTGACCTAAAACAGTGTCTTGTGCCAATTTTATCTGTTTTACATTTTCCTTGTATGCTTTCTAACAATTTATTGTTTATGTAATTCATCATAAAAAGCTATTTTGCTTCTTAGCTCAGCAAGTCTACTGGTATTTAGTAAAACTATAGCCATTTCACCTGGCCTATGATAGTTTTACCACTCAAGAATGATGAGATTGCTGCTGATTTCTGTTCCCTAGAACTTATATTTCATTTCCAGATGATGCGTTCTTTATCATTTCAAAATTCCATGCTAAAATATTTTTCTATAAATGACGTTTGGAGGCTGGGTGAAATATTCTTAGAGATTCTTGCTGTTTTTTCTCAGCAATCAGCAGGAAATCACAGGAATGCCAGGATGAAATATGCTAAGTGGGTGAAAAGTTCAAATCTGAGCTGTAATAGGAAGACTGCTTATTTTGAAATCAAACATAAATCCTCTCATTTCTCCAAACCCACAGTGCTGCCAACTGATACTGGGTGATTCTTACATTTTGAAGCAATAAATTTCACGTAACACTAGAAGTTAAGATTACCAAATGAAATTGCTTGTATGTAGGTTTAAGAGAGTCTTTTTCATATAATCGAACACTTATGGAATTCACTGCCATCGTATGTGTTAATGTCCACTAGATAAGGCTACAGGAAAACCTGGGCCCAATAGGGTTTTTAATCCCCCCTAATCTTCATCTTTAGACAGATACCAACTAAAAAGAAAACAAATCCCCAAAATGGTAGTAATAATTCTTATCAACTCAAGCGGGACCATATGCAATAATTTTCTAGGAGTTCTTTTAGCAGTTGGAGGTGACTCAATTCACATATTAAACCCAAATAATCTACCTGTCAATAACAGGGAACACAACAGAGTGGTTTGACTATGGGTGGATGTAGAGAATGTTGGTTGGTTCCCTTGCATAGCCCTTCAGTACGTTCTTCAGACAACAGATATGAAAACACATTGGTTTGTTACATGTTGGGGAATCCACATGGCAAGCTTGTCCTTGAATCCAAAAAACAATTTTGATCAAACATTGTCTGAGGACAGACTGGCAATCTGGAGTGGGATGAATCCGGAGGCAAAAACTGTGGGGGGAAAATCCCCTGGGGCTGGCTGTCCACATTGGCCAGGGTATTGCGCAAGGATGCCATTACGGAGCGTTCAGACTGCTGCGGAGTGGCCTTAGGTGGGCTGGCCTCCGCAGCTCGTGATAGGGCTGTTTCGGCAATTTGCGCAAAACGCTGCGTTCACACTGCCGCCTCCGCTTGCCTCCCGCCTTCTTCCGGTTCACACTGCCTGGAAGCGGGAGGCAAGTGCAAGACAGCCTCTGGACACCGGTTTCTCCCGGTGTCCTTCTAAAGTGCAAGAAAACTGGCCTCAAAGCGGGTAAGTGCGGAAGGGAGCTGAGGGACAGCTGCACATGTCTGAACAGGCTCCCTTCCCCTGCTTCCCATGCGGACCTATCCCAGGGCAGATTGCCAGTCTGTCCTCAGCCATTTTCGTAACATCCTTTGAATTTCTAAATAGTAAAGTAGTAAAGTAGAAAAACAGGTTAATTTCTAGGAAATATGCATCACAGAGCATTCAGACATACAATAAATGAGCGATTTCAAAATCTGGTTTAAAAGTTTACTCCCACCCCCTACTCCTGTATGGTGAAAGAAACAACCATTTATTCTATTCATGCTATTTCAGAAGATCCAAGATTGCACTGAGCAAGTATTTTAGGCTATCTCTGTCCTGAGGTACCTCGACATGGGTGACTTTTTGCACATGCTTTTTTGCTTTTTAAATTATGTTCCCATCCGGAGCCCACTTTGTATGTGATGGGTCAAGCTCATACATAAATAGAAGGGTCTGCTGCCATCATATCTAGTTTGACCCAAATATTACTCAATTTTGTGAAATATATGAACACACTATGGTGCTCTTCTGTTTATAATCCCAGAAAGCGTTGGCTGCAAACCTAGCTATACAGCCTGTTATAAATCAGTTGAGGGAATGAGGTACTTAATAACAAAGCCAACTGAACAGAATACAAAGCACAAGCTTTCAACTGCAATTCAGGAGGATTATGCAGCTAATCAGGAAGACCACATCTCATCTCAGTGACCTTAAATAGCCTATTATATTCTAGCTAGCTTCAGGTCTAACTTTGGTAAAGGAGGAGACATGGGCAAAGGCCTGAGGCTGATCACAGGGAAAGAAGAGGTATGCATAGAAGAACACATTATCTTAGTTTTGTAAGGTGCAAACTATGAAGGACTTTGAAGGTATGAATCAGAACCCTGAACTGGGCTTGGAAGCTTAGAAGAGAGAACAGGTATTTAACACCAGTATAATATATTCTGCATAGTCCATGGCCGAGTTCAGACTGGCAGTTTGGCCCGATATAGGCACATTTTGCAAGCAGATTAAGAGGGCCGGTTCACACAGCCACAGCTGTCTGGCGTTGCCGTGCCATACTCACCTCGTCCTGAAGTGTTTTCATCCTGCTTTAAAAAGGTACCTGGTGAAACCAGTGTCAAGCTGTCTGGGTGCATGTTGATCCCGTTTCCTGGAAGCATGGACGCAAATGGCCATGGGATTCCACACTAGTTGAAACATCCAAATGATCACACACACTACAATGACAGTAACTAACTAGAATGTTACCAGGGCATGGATGACATTTGTAGAGCTCTAGTAGAAGGCAGGATAGGGCAGGCTCACCATCCAAAAAGCACACCTGGCATTGGCACTACCAGGTATATTACCCAGCTCTGTGTCTGTCCTTTTGGTGAGAACATATGAACAGATAAGGTCACTCCCCCCCAAATTGCCCAATGTCTCAATTATTTTTACTGGAAAGGATTCACCTTCAGTGTATTTGATCAGATTAATTCTCTCCATTTTGTCAGCAGCGTAGTGACTTGATATGAGTACAAATCTGATTCCCAATAATCTGTTCCAAATACCCAAGATATAACAGGAATGGGTATTTCACAACTCTGTACTGTCATGACTTAACTATAATGGCACACTCTGTGCTTCTCAGCTCCTTTGCATAGTATGTCTTGGAACAGTCTGATTCACTGTATTTTGGTTGACTGCCTGCTTGTCAGTAATCAGGAAGGATGATAAATGCTTCTTTTAGTTGTCCTTTGGCTCTTGACTTTATCCCAAAACACCTTTGACTTACCAATTGATTTGGTTTAAATAGACTTTAGTAGACTTCCTAGAAAGTAGTGGGAAATGGAATATGGAATGGAATAAATATGGAAATGAGTCACATAAAGAAGACTGCAAATAAACAATGTAGCTGAGATTTTTTTGCATTTGGCTCCCCCTTCTGTACACAAAAGAAACAAACTGAGGAATGAATGCACGCCTCCAAAGTTCATTTTGAAAGGTTGTGAAACACATGTATAGAAGAAGAAGAAAAAAAACTCAGGGTTGTTTCTGGAATTACGTTTCTTGACATTTGTAAAATTAGTGCAGTGAAGGAATCAAACAATAATAACTTAACAACATAAAAACAAGCCTTTACCACAAGTCCATGGACATAAACAATATGAAACTGCCCACAAAAAAGAACTCAAGACCAAAAGCAGGTCATTTTAAAAGCTGGAAAGAGTTTAAAAACTCCCATTAAAAGCCTGGGCAAAAAAATGCACGCACCCCAAACAGTTTGGCCTGGTGCCTAAAATACAGTAAAGTAGGTGCCAGGTGAGCCCCAAGCAGGTGTGTATCCCAAAGCTGACGTGCCTTGGTACTAGTTGCCACTGGTGTCACCTCTGAAAATTGGGGGGGGGGGGGGGGCGGGCGCACAGTTAGCAGACCTTGAGAGACAGATCTTAACTGGTGGGATGGATGGGATGGGAGGAGATGGTACTTCAGGTACCCATTTATGGCCTTAAAGGGAAGATCTAGAATTTTCCCCAGAAATAGATAGGTAACCAATATAGATCAGTATAGATCTTTCAGCTCAGGGGGGACAGAATCTCTGTAACCACCCCCTGACAGTAGCCTGGCCACCCCATTTTGAACCAACTGGAGCTTCCTGACCAATTTCAAAGGAAGCACCATGGACACTGCATTACAGTAATTTAACGAAGATGTGATCAGAGCATGGATCATGTGGCCAAATTTGTGTTATAGAAGAATATAAAACGGAGCTGTTAACATAAGAACATAAGAAAAGCCAATGTTGGATCAGGCCAATGGCCCATCCAGACCAACACTCTGTCACACAGTGGCCAAAAACACCAGGTGCCCTCAGAAGGTCCAGCAGTGGGGCAGGAAGCCCTCCCACTGTTGTGCCCCCAAACACCAAGATTACAGAACATCACTTGCCCCAGACTGAGAGTTCCTATCTATACTTTGTAGCTAATAACCACTGATGGACCTCTGCTCCATATGTTTATCCAATTCCCTCTTGAAGCTGTCCATGCTTGTAGCCTCCACCACCTCCTGTGGCAGTGAATTCCACGTGTTAATCACTCTTTGGGTGAAGAAGTACTTCCTTTTATCTGTTCTAACCTGACTGCTCAGCAATTTCATGGAGTGCCCATGAGTTCTTGTATTGAGAGAAAGGGAGAAAAGGACTTCTTTCTCTACCTGCTCTATCCCATGCATAATCTTATAAACCTCGATCATGTCACCCCTCAGCCGTCATTTCTCCAAGCTAAAGAGCCCCAAGTGCTTCAACCTTTCTTCATAGGAAAAGTGTTCCAACCCTTTTATCATTTTAGTTGCCCTTTTCTGCACTTTTCCCAATGCTATACTATCTTTTTGGAGGTGTGGCGACCAGAACTGTACGCAGTACTCCAAATGAGGTCGCACCATCGATTTATACAGGGGCATTATGATACTGGCTGATTTGTTATCTATTCCCTTCCTAATAATCCCCAGTTTAGCATTGGCCTTTTGCACTGCAGTCGCACACTGTCTCAACATTTTCACCAGGCCTTTGGTCGAGGCAGTGGACACTCAACAATCTTGGCCTCTTCTGTGCCCGCCTATGCTATTTTGCTCCAAGAATGTCAACAGGGCACTGTAGTAAAATGGGGTGCTATTAATCATTATGTGACTAACATCCCGCAGGAGGCATTATGGACTACTATGATGTTTTTTGTTCAGTTGCCATCTTGTTCTGATTGTTCTAATTTTAAATTTGAATTTGGCTTTTAGATTATATGTTTTAATGTCAATGTGTTTCTTAAATGTTGTAACTGCCCTGAGCCCAATTCTGGGGTAGTGTGGGATATAAGTCTAATAAAACAAATAAATAATATGTGTTATAAAAACTTCTTTTCAGGTAAGCAATCTTTCTACTGTTTACTTACTAACATGTATTTGGAGAACTATATCTAGCAAAGGCTAAGCATTTGAAGAAAAAATCCTAAGGATTCCAATGCAGGAGGTTTAGAACTTTCCCACTGAAAAATACTTAATTATGGTAGTTTTTTTCTTCTTTGCTTTAAAAGATATTTGTTAGTTCTCTTCAATAATTATATATGTTGGGACATTTGCAGGATTTGAAATATTTTAGATAAAATACTTCCACAGCATTTCTGTGGATTTCATTAACCCAAAAGTATTAAATAGTTTCTCAAGCCTCTTTGAAGTACTGTAAATACTAGTATTTGTTTTACTTAACATTGTCCCTAAACATTGTCCCTGCAAGGTCAAAACACGCAAGTGTGAACAAAATAATGATTTAAAAGTTGCTGCCTTTCTTCCCAAATTAGCCTTTACATAGATTTTGTCCAGTTCCTGTGAAATCTTCCATGTTACCCTAAATACACATTTGGACAACCAGGACATGTTAAATCTATCTGATGGTCTTCACCCAGAATGCCTACATTAAAAAGTTTACATTGAAAGACATTGTACTTCATGAAGGTTAAAGGTAATGAACAAAGGACACAACTATCTGTAACTCTGTATTTACACTTGAAGACAGTGGGTGTTTTGTGTGTGTGTGTGTTTTGTTTAAAAACTGTGCCCATACTGGTACATAAGGTTGCACTGATTTCTGCCAGTTCCTGTCTCAGGACTTGGGAGGGCTCTCCAAAAGGTGCTGGTACTCCATACTGGTGAGTATCCCCCCCCCCCCAAAAAAAGCCTGCTTGAAGACAAGATATAGTTAACGATATATGGTTCACACCACCTTTCCCAAGCAAAGAGTGACCTTGTGTCAGTACTACTGTCGCAAATCATTTATTGCAATCATTTGGAAGGTGGCAGGAGTAATCATACTGTGTATAGAAAAGGGCTGTGAAAAATCGTCACACCATTGTAAGAAAGGCAGAAACGTTAACGAGTGCAGCTTTCCTGACTGTACAATATTATAAAGTCCTTAAAAAGACAGATGCTGCATTGTTTTTGGAATGTGATCACTCTTAACAGATGTTCCCCACAGCTGGCCATGGAAATATAGCATTGTGCTGAATGCATACTTTTTGGAACACTGAATTCCACTAGCTCTGTAGAGCTGAGTCCCATAAATTCACCCATAATTTGCTACCACAACCACCACTCCAATGACTTCTTTGGGAAGTGTTTCACCAAAGATATCTTAAGACTTTCACAACATGTCACTTCATACTGCATTTTAGCTCATACATAAAATGCAGGGCAACTTAAAATTGCCTAGCAAAACGAATATGAAAGCTTATCAAACTGTGGAATAATTCATGAACTGAATAGATGTAAACATTTGATGCAGATAAGGAATGGGTACTGTTGGACGAATCTAGGAAGTAGGTGTAATGCCTTTGTTAGAAGTGCGCTTCCTTTGAAACTCTGGTCTGCAGCTTGGGGGTGCTCCTGGATCAGTCTCAAATGCTAGATGGTCAAATGGATGCTGTGGGACCAGGAATGCCCATAAACAGCCTTGGTTGGTATGCCAGCTTGTCTGAAGGATCTTAGCTAGGTTTATTCATACCTTAGTGGCATCCAGACAAGTGTGAAGCATTATAAGTAAGGCTGACTTTGAAGATTTTTTTGGGACTGCATCTGGTCCAGAATGTGTCTCTCAGGCTGTCAGCTGCAGCAAGCTGATAGGAGCATGTGAAGGTTACCCAGCAAGCTTCATAATGGAGGGGGAATAGGTTTGCCAGCCCCCCCCCCATCAATAAGCTGGCAGGTGGGGGAACATGCCAGGAGAAAGAGGAAGGCACAGGCCACATTGCTGGCATTGCACCAGAAGAGACGTCATCACGCCAGCAATGTCCGGGCTATGTTTTTTGGGCGAAAGCTCTATGGTAAAAATGGCTTCTACCATAGAGTTTTTGCACAAATACCAGTGGGCTCTTCCGCATTCTGATTTTCATAACTTGTGTGTTCCTATTGCTTCAGGGTTCCCCTCCCCTGTGTGTTTTTCTCTCTCTAATAGTCCCAGAGGGAGCAAAACACATGTGGGAAGGGGGGGGGGGGAACCCAAAGCAATAGGGAGAAATGAGTGACAAAAATGAGAATGCGTAAAAGCCCAGTGTTGCCTGGATGTCACTGGTGTGATGATGTCACTTCTTGTGCGACTCCGGCAATGTGGCCTGGGCCTTCCTCTTGCTCTTGGTAAGTCCCCTCCATCCCCCGCTTCTTGGCAACCCAAAGTGGAGAACTGAACCTGGGTCTCCTACAGTGCAGCCTGCAACAGTTATGCCACAACAGCTGCCAGCTGTTTTTAGGGCACAATTAAAAGTGCTGGATCAGACCTTTAAAGTGCTAAGTAATCTGTATCCAGAGTATCAGCTTTTCAAGACACTGAGGCCCCGACCACACTGTCACTCTTGTCGCTCATTTCTCCCTATTGCTTTGGGTTCCTCCCCCTTTTCCACATGTGTTTTGCTCCCTCTGGGACTACTAGAGAGAACAAAACATATGGGGGGTGGGGGAACCTGAAGCAATAGGGAGAAATGAGCGACAAAAGTGACAGTGTGGACGGGGCCTGAGAACATCATAAGAGGTCCTTCTGTGTGGGCCCTCACTGCTGGAGCATGTTGGAGACCTGCAAGAGAGAGGGCCTTTTCAATATGTGTACCATAGCTTTGGAAAGGTTATGTTTTACTGACAGTTAAAGGAGTGTTGTTCAGGAAGAAATGTGCATGCACATGAAAGCTTATACCCAGAATAAAACTCTGTCAGTCTTAAAGGTGCCGCTGGGCTCAAACTTTGTTGTTCAGGAAGGTTGGGTGTGTGTGTGTGTGAATTTCTGGCAGTTATATATTGTATTATGGACCCTCATTATATTTAATGTAGCACCTGATTTTTATGCTGTTGATGTCTGCCATTGTTTCTTATTCTATTATTGTTACTTTTAATATTTTGATGTATTCTTTGTAACAATACTTGTAAGATACCCTGAGGATACTTACAGGATGAATGTGTGGTAAAACACTTTTATAGACAATATAAACATGGGTTTCCCCTCCTGATTCTCAGATACATTTCTGTTTTTAGACCAAGCTATACATTAGAAGGACTAGCTACAGACAGTCATTTACTGCCTCTGAGACTGTTATTCCTTCTTTGGGTAAAGAATATGTTCTAATTGGAATGCCAGCTTTATTTTTATCACGTCAAGATTAGGAGTATTATAACCATACTTTCAGTGTGCAAAGCTGTAATTTTAGATCAGGCAGCTCATTCATATATTTCACTGGCAAGAATAAGCACCCTGTCAAATTCAGTAAACAATCATTATTTCAATGGACTTCTCTCACACGAATTGATTTTTTTAAACAAATCCTTCATTATCTAACACCCAAGCACAATTCAGCAGTTTTCAAATGATATAGGAAACTTACGGACTCGTTACGGGGGGTTCTTCAAAGGGAGGATTAGAGATGGAGAACAACCTGAAAGACAGTTTGTTCATCCACTATCAATCTTCCAGTCCAATTTGCCACTTCAAGGGATTGTTGGGAATGTTCTAGGGGCTTGCTTCTCAGTTTGCATGACTGAGATGAGGATCAGACAAAAGCTTGGCCAGTGTATTACATCAACCAGTTGTGCACCCAAGAACATGCTTCAAAGTCCCTTGCAATGTGACAAAGCTGCTTATTGAACCAGTCAGTGTGGAAATAGACTTCTAAAGGCAGAACATTTGAATACTACTAATTAGATGAAAGACCTTAAATTTGACATATCAAAGCAGTATACAAGATTATGTGAGGTGATGATTGGAAAGGGCAATGATGGCAAGAGTGTTGCAATGAATGGCATTTTGATCTGTAGATTCTAACCAGTCACAACCTCCATTTCTGCCCTTCTAAAAACAGACTCACTGAATAGGGGAATAGTCAGGTGCAAAAGCTAGGACTCCACGGCTGCAATCACACACACTAAATAATCCACTTTCAGTGCACTTTCCAACTGGATTTTACTGTGTGAACTGGCAAAATCCAGTTGGAAAGTGCATTGAAAGATGATTATTTTGTGTGTGTGACCACAGCCCATCTCTGTTATTTGCCAGATTTTTAGAAAGCTGGACAGTTCTGAAGGAGAATTATTAATAATTTTCTTAGGGCAAGGTGACTGTTTCACTTGCCACCATCTTAGAAAATGGTACCATTTCCACAGGTGCTATATTGACCATCAAATGTTGCATTGAGACCCATATGGTAATCCTTATTTTTGTGGGAGGATTTGGAATCTTCAAGTAGTGCATGCTGGAAAGGAACATATAAGCCTAAAATTGTCACATATTTGGGACTGGAACCAATAGGAATACCCAGTTTAGAACAAACTTACTGTTTATAATCATAAGTCATCACCATATAAACAATATTAACTGTAAATTAAACTAGAAAAATATTTGGATAAAAATGAAATAAAAAAGACATTTTTATCTTCTTAGATTTAACACATGGTCAAATTGGCTGAGCTCCAGTATAAAGAACAATTGATAAACCTGTGGTGAGTTTTATTTTTATTATTACTATTTACAAAACTGATACCCTGTCTTTCTGCCCTCACAAGGGCCACCAATGTGTCTAACAAAGAACACATTTTAAAACCATTAAAACTATTTTCAAACTCCCAACCACACATCATTAAAACAATTAAAAACAGAGTTAAAATGTGTAGAAAACATAAAAACAGCAAAACAGCAAAACATTGATTAGGAAGGAAGGATCACAGATGGAATGCCAAATGAAACAAAAAAGCTGTAACCCGCTGGCAGAAGATGGCAACAGAAGGGGACAGACAAATCTTCCTTTGGTGTCATGACTGAGAAGGTCCTCTCCTGGGTTGCTATTTGCGTAATTTTAGAAGGCAGGCAGACTTGAAGCAGGACCTCTGAAGATGACCATAGTCTTGGCTGGGCAGGTTCATAAGTATATAGGTCATACTTCAGGTGTGTTGGTCCCAAGCCATATAGGGCTTTGAAGGTAAAGACCAGCACCTAGAATTATGCCCAGAAACTAACTGAGAACCAGTGCAGATGAGCCAATAATGAAGTGATATGGCCCCTACAATCCACTCTACTCAACATCCTGACTGCAACATTTAAAAGCCAAAACAGCCCTTCCCAATGTTTGATAGGAGATATACAATGCAATCCTAAACATAGTTACAACCTTCTAAGTCCATTGACTTTATTTATTTGTTTATTTATTTATTTATTCATTCAATTTATAGACTGCCCTCCCCCGCATGTGGGCTCTGAAGGGTCTAACTCTGCACAGGATGACACTGACAATATCTGATAATGAGCTTGTAACTTACAGGCATTGTGGCAGAATAGGGTCAGTCCTGCCCCCCAAGCAGAAGACATTACTGTAGCCATATTGGCATGAGCCAGTGTGTGGGCTTCTGCAACACAAACTCATATAGAACTCTTTAAGAACTGACCAAACTTCTGAAGTTTCTGTTCATATCTGCTAAACCTGGACAAATAATCTCATAAAATAAAAAAAACCCCAGACATTTATTTCAGGTGCGTTAGTGTCATAACAGCAAAAAGCATGAGCTAAATTTGTTCAGTGATCAGAGATGTTGGAGTGATGAAACATCCCCATGATATAACTAAAAGTTCAAAACTTGCTCTGACCTGGATAGCCCAGGCAAGCCTAATCTCATCAGAGCTCAGAATCTAAGCAGGGCCGACCCTGGCAAGTATTTGGATGTGAGACCTCCAAAGAATACCAGGGCTGGGAGGCCAAAGGCAGGCTATCAAGCCACTTCTCTGAAAATTTCCGTGCCCCAGTAGAAGTTGCCAGAGGTTGCCATGACTTCTGGGCATTGGCACACGTGAACGCACACACACATAAAACAAAAACAAAACAAACAAACAAACCAAAAATAAAATTTAAAAATAAAAGCTCAAAACTTTAAGATTTATTTCATACCAACTCCTCCTGCTTGATAAATGAAGAGGAACACTCTTCATTTGCTAGTGGAAAGGAAATTTTTGATACAGAAACTCAATAGCAGCTATATGTAAAATTAGAGACTATGTTTGCAATCACAAGCACAATTCACCCCGACATAGGCACGAATGCCGGGTGGATTAAAGGAGCACGATCAGATGCCAACATCTGGGAAGCGCCCTACAGCTGTCAGCAACCCATTTTGCTCCGCCACACAAGCAGAGTAAAAAAACACCTCAGAAAGTCCTATAGCAAACGGGTTGCTACAGGCCACAGACAGACTTTCCTGCATCTGATCACCCCAGCATACTCCTACGGTTTCGGGATAGTCTGATCAGGCTATTCTAACTCCATGCCATTGTCGTCGTCCCCCCCATCACAGTATGCACATCAGCATGCACACCCCGTACATTCCATAGGGAGACCTCAGTGCGGAGGTGTGATTAATCAATTCCTCATGTGTGCACATTGAGAACAAATGGTATATATATAAAAAAAACCCCAACTCACCCGCAGTTATATCTGATCATGTAACCACATCTACAAAAATCTATGTGATTGTGCAACTGCGGGTCAACTTACGTCAGAGGAAATAGCCTCACTCCCCCCCCCCACTTTATCTCACGTGTGTGACTGCCACCTACATATGAAGAATAGGTACATTTATATCAATTGCCTGTGTTTCTGGCATAAAGCTGTGACATAACCTGCCAGTTTGTTTAGAGAACCTTGCACTATCCAATCTCAGTAGCACTATGGAGAACAAAAATGTGTTATCTCATTGAAAAGAATGCAGTGCAGACAGGTGGTGACTATACTCTAAATTCTAATAAGCATTTTCATGAGCATCAGATTTATATCTGTCAGTCCTGATCCAGCAAGTGATACTTGTACAAAAGTTTTCTTACATGTAGATCTCTTAAAGAGCCAGTTTGGTGTAGTGGTTAAGTGAGTGTGTGGACTCTAATCTGGGAGAACCGGGCTTGATTCCCCACTCCTCCATTTGCACCTGGCTGGATGACCTTGGTCAAGCCATAGCTCTGTACCAGCTCTTCTCTCAAGGACAATTGTCTCAGAGCTCTCTCAGCCCCACCTACCTCACAGAGTGTCTGTTGTGGGGAGGGGAAGGGAAAGGAGTTTGTAAGCCGCTCTGAGACTCCAAGTGAGTGAAAGGTGGGATATAAATCCAATCTCGTCTTCTTCTTCCTCTAAAGGGGAGGACACCTGAAGTGACTCAATACAGATAAATTATAGTGTAGTACAATGAGGTCTGAATAGATTGACCAGTGAATATAAATATACATTATGTTTACAGTATCTTTTTAATGCCCAGGCAAAAACCCCTGCACCAAGAAACCCAAAATAAGGGGAGAGCATTCCTATCATGATGTCAGCCCCCACTATGAAGGGATTTCTGAAACATGACCCCTAAGGGGGTTAAAAGGGGGCAAAATGTGCTCCCCAATTGTTTTTCATGTGCCTTTCAGGCTGCTGGCTCCTTGCCACTCCCATAGGTTCTGAGGTAAAGCCTGCCTGTTTGCACCCACCTCCCTCTGATTGTTCAGCTGTGGATCTCAATGTTCTGAAGTAAAAACACACTTAAAAGAGATGGCAGACAGTTGAGGGCAGTTACACAAATCAGTGATTTAAGACTCTTGAATAGACATTTCTCATAACAGCCAGCATGGCAATTACAGAGAGGTCCTTCAGTAGAGAAAAAAAAATAGTACGTATGTCTCACTTCATTTTTCACACCAATCTTCTCCATTAGAATTCTTATAACAATGTTACATTTCAAACTTCACACCATCAGTATAATAACTGGATTTATGGAACTTAAATACCATAGCAAAGCACAGGTATCAGGCTAGTGGTCTAATGAAAGAAACAGGTCTCATAGTTTTCTTTTAGCTTTGTGACCAATTGCAGGGGGTGGGGGGACTGTTCAGAGCTTCAGTCCTAAAACACTGACAGAAAAGAAACTAATTTTTAAAATCTGTGCTACTTTTCTAATGGTTTCAAAGTGTAGAAAATGTGAACAGAAGAGTAATATTAAATGTGCATTTCTATACTTACTCCGCCCCCTAGTGTTTAAGTCTATTAGGGATGTCTTTATGGCAAGTACTGCTTATACAGCAAATCTGTGGTTGTTCCTAGACAACCCTGGGGCTAATCCCAACTCTCTAGGGACTGAAATGTGTGAAACAGACATAAGATTTTGGTTTCAGCTGAAATTAGTTGCTTGTTAAATGCTCTTGTGGCATCTGGACTTGGTTCTTAGAACAACAGCATTATATCTAACTAGAAATAAGACCCATTGTGGAAATAAATACAACAGGCTCTAGAAAGAGGCTCTGGGAGAGTGCCCCAGCCTTGGACACTCAACGTTATTTTGCTGTGGTGACCTCAGCAGGGTATAATGATACAGAGTCCACCATTTTCTCCAGGGGAAGATCTCTGCTACCTGAAGAGCAGTTGTAATTCAGTGTGATCTCCATCCCTCTCCTGGAGATTGGCAACAATAGTTCCCCATGAGGGAACAGGTGGTTTGGAGGGTGGAGTCTATGGCATTGAACCTGTCTGAGGTCCCACCCCTGCTGAAACCTCACCCTCTCCAAGGTCTACCCCTCAAATCTTCAGGAATTTCCCAACCTGGAGTTGGCAACTCTATCTCCCTCCCAGCCAACCATCAGCATATCGTTATCTGCCCCCTGGCTTCAGCTTCCCATCTCCTCCCCCCTCCCTCCTAGAGAGCAGTTGTAATTCTGAGTGATCTCCAGCCCTCACCTGGTGATTGGCAAAAATGGTTCTCCATGACGGAATGGCTGGCTTGGAGGGTGAAGTCTATGGCATTGTACCTGTCTGAGGTCCCACCCCCTACTCCAACCTCACTGTCTCCAGGCTCCATCCCTCAAATCTCCAGGAATTTTCCACATGGAGTTGGCAACCTTCCACCTGGAATTATCTCCTTCCCAGCCAATCATCAACCTCACTCTTCAACTTTCCATCTCCCCCCTGCAGCTTCCACCATGCTCTGAAGCCCTGACTACTATGTCACATTGGCTGTCATAGGGGGTCCATCTCAGCAGGCTATAAGGACACAGAGTCCACCATTTTCTCCAGGTGAACTGATCTCTGCCATCTGGAGAGCACTTGTAATTCTGAGTGATCTCCAGCCCTCGCCTGGAGATTGCCGACCATAGTTCCCCTTGAGGAAAAGCAGTCTTTCTCTGCAATGGGGACCTTCTCAGAAATCACTCAGAAATCGATGGTGTGACCTCATTTGGAGTACTGTGTACAGTTCTGGTCGCCACACCTCAAGAAAGATATTATAGCATTGGAAAAAGGGCATTAAAGGGCAACTAAAATGATAAAAGGGTTGGAACACTTTTCCTATGAAGACAGGTTGAAGCGCTTGGGGCTCTTTAGCTTGGAGAAATGACGGCTGAGGGGTGACATGATCGAGGTTTATAAGATTATGCATGGGATAGAGCAGGTAGAGAAAGAAGTCATTTTCTCCCTTTCTCACAATAAGAACTCATGGGCACTCCATGAAATTGCTGAGCAGTCAGGTTAGAACAGATTAAGGCAGGGCTATTTTTGGGCAGGAACGCACAGGAACGGAGTTCCTGCTGCCTTCCAAGTTAGCCATTCCTACAGCCTCCCCCCCCCCTCAGGTTCCCCAGGTGCCTCACAAGCCATGGGGCACCTGGGGACGCCAAGCTGATCCAGGGAGGGAAGGCAGTTTAAACTGTCCGCAGCTGTGGGGTGCCTGTGGAAGCCGATCCAGAAACTGCCTTCCTTCCCTCGGGTTCCCCATGGGCCCCGTAAGCCATGGGGCCCCTGGGGAAGTGAATCCTGAGAGGGAGCTGTGCTGTCAGGGGTGTAGCCTAATGTGCTAATGAGTTTCTGCTGTTGGGTGTGGCCTATTATGCTACTAAGTTCCTGCTGGGCATTTTCTACAAAAAAAGCCCTGGATAAAAGGAAGTACTTCTTCACCCAAAGAATGATTAACATGTGGAATTCACTGCCATAGGAGGTGGTGGCGGCTACAAGCATGGATGGCTTCAAGAGGGAATTAGATAAACATATGGAGCAGAAGTCCATCAGTGGCTATTAGCCACAAAGTATAGATAGGAACTCTCAGTCTGGGGCAAGTGATGCTCTGTAATCTTGGTGTTTGGGGGGGCAACAGTGGGAGGGCTTCCTGCCCCCACTGCTGGACCTTCTGAGGGCACCTGGTGTTTTTGGCCACTGTGTGACAGAGTGTTGGACTGAATGGGCCATTGGCCTGATCCAACATTGGCTTTTCTTATGTTCTTATGACCTGAGGGCACTTGGTGTTTTTGGCCACTGTGTGACAGAGTGTTGGACTGGATGGGCCACTGGCCTGATCCAACATTGGCTTTTCTTACGTTCTTATGTTCTTAAAGCAGCTTACATCATTCTCCTCTCCCCCTTTTGACTTGCACAACAACTCTGTGAGGTAGGTTAGGCTTGAAGTCTGTGACCCACTCAGCAAGAACCTGGGTCTAGCAGATCCTTTTCTGAAGCGCAGATAATGCCTAGGGTACCCAACCTCCAAGTGGAGCCTGAAGATCACCAGGTATCACAATTGAACTCCAGACAACAGATCTCCCACCCCCAGAGAAAATGACTGCTTTGGAGGGTGGCCTCTATGGCATTCTGTTCAGCTGAGGCCTGTCCCCAATGAGTTTTCTCCTAAAGGCCAACATAGGTGTGGAAAGGGCCTTTCAGAGAAGCAAGCTTGGTTGCCTAGCAGCAGGCACTGATGAGAAAGCTGCCAGGTCTGATTAGGGAAATACCTGGATATTTGTGGGGTGGATCCTGTGGAGGGCAGCATTTAGGGGGGGGGGGGATGGAAGGACCCAGCAGGGTATAATGCCATAGTGTCTCTGTCATCTGGAGATCAATTGTAACAGTGGGAGATCTTCAGGTCCCACCTGGAGATTGGCAAACCTAAGGGGAAAGTCAGCCACACAGCAGGGGGTTGAAGAGAATGGTTTGATGGTCGCTGGCCTACCTCATTAGCCAGCCAACCATGGTGGAGCTAAACAGGAGAGAGAGCCTCTTTCAGTTTATTCTGACAGGAAAATGGCCAAGCTGGCAGTGGGCAGGGGAGGGGGTTATACTGAAAGTCCATTGTCTTTTTACTGACAGAAGCAGGCCACTGAGGGGACAGTTAGACCCACCTGGCAGTGGGCGAAGGAGAAGAGTGGACCCAGCACCCAGTCTGTCCCCTTCGTCGGCTCCCTCCAGACTGAGGCCGAGACACTGGCCGGCGGCTCTGTGGGCAGGACTGAGGCAATGCAGAACTAAAAATCCTAAAGAGCCACTTGAGTTGTCATTATTGACTATTTTTAACATATAAACAATTTCTGATTTCTTCTGTTGACGTGCAAAGCAGTAGTGGAGCTCTACAGAGCTGAAAGTTCTTTCTAAAATCTCAGAGGGACTTGTGAACTTTCTTGGCAGCCTGTATCTCTCAGCACCCTCTCATCTGCTCATACTATATAATACAGGACAATAATAAAGCCACACATTGCAGGGTTGTTGTAAGGGAGGCAATAAAGTGCTTTTAAAGGCACTATACCAGTACTAAGAATTTTTATTCTTTGCTTCTTTAGAAAATAAAGATAATATATCTAACATCGTGGAAATAGTGTCTGAACTTGAATTACATGAGTATTACCCCACGGATGCAGGAAATGAACAAAAATTATTGAAGTGCCTACTGTGAAAAAGCCTTTAGATGTTATATTGAACACAAAACAGTAGAAGTAATTATTCTGTTTTCCTTCCTGGTGGGGAAAAACTAAGTGATACTAAGCGTTGTGTTATACCCCATTTTCCATGTTCAAAGCCTGTTTAAAATCAATTCTGAACACAGTTTAACAACACTGTAGCAAGTCATTACTTCAAAACTGAAACAAATTCTTCCTTCGAAAATACACTGGAGAAAACTGAGTCTATATCAGCAATTATCTAAATATGCAAAAGGAGCTGGTGATTTTTGTTTTGGGTTTTTTAAAAGCAATGAATAAATATTAAAATTAGAAAATATGTCCCACCAGGAAGATATGCAGCAGGAATTTCTCTATGTATTCCTGCACAATACTTTGAATGTTTTCCTAATCTTACAAGCAGTATATGGCTTCCAAAGGTTCAATTTGAATATATTTCTGGTCATGGTTATCAACTGTACTGTTTATAACCACAGGCCATTAGAATCTGTTTTCAAGTTCAGCTGAGATTGTTGTAAGGGTTACAAAGAACATCAGCCTACATCCTCCTTCTCATCATCCAAAAAATCCCTGGAATTGCTATTCATAAAATCTACTGAGCATGTGGCATGATGAAATTTTTGAATATATGCTTCTGATTTCATGGTTCAAGATTTGTCCAGCTGCTGCTTAAAGACTGCAAGTGAGGGGGAGCTCACCACCTCCCTAGCCAGCTGATTCCACTGTTGCACAAAGAATCATAGAATCACAAGAGTTGGAGGGGGCCATACAGGCTATCTAGTTCAACCCCCTGCTCAGTGAAGGATCAGCCTAGAGCAAGGGTGTCAAACTCATTTGTTATGAGGGCTGGATCTGATGTAAATGAGACCTTGTTGGGCCGGACCATGTGTGTCATAAAATGTAATGCCAGGTAGTGGAGATATAAACTTTATAAAGAACACAAACACAAAGGGTTTTTTTAACTTAAAATAAAAACATCTTTAAAACATTAGCACTCTTGCAATATTTTGTTTATTTAACAGTATCTGATAACTGACACCTCTTGCTCTGAATTATTGCATCAAAATGTCTGTGCTGTGGCAATCTTGAGTATGCTGTTCAGGTGTGTATCTGTAAGCTGCCAACCTACTTTTGATTTATTGACATTCACCACAGAAATCTCATGCTCAGAGTTCTGAGTCTAGGACCCAGGGGAAAAACATGAAATGGCTGAGCAATTGAGAAAGTCTGGCAAAGCAAGCTATCATGCAGCAGCAGCAGCAACAGAACTGGAAGCAGGAGATGGCCAGTTCCAGTGCGGGCCTGATAGAAGCCCTCCGGGGGCCTGATCCAGCCCCCAGGCCGCGTGTTTGACAACCCTGGCCTAGAGCATCCCTGACAAATGTTAATACATTATATCCATGATAATACATTGTATCCTAAAATATCCATGTGCAAACTGATTCATACTTCCCATGATCTTCAATGCATTCAACCTGTATTTAGATGGCTAATCTAGGAAGATTGACTGGTATCTGTACTGCATCACTATTTTTGTATGTGTAGCTCTCTGAATACCTGGAAACAGAATGCTTTGTGGATCCATAGTTGATTCCTTTGTTACCCATATTCCAGGGCCATCAACCTTTTGAGACTGTGGGTGCCTTTGGAATTCTGACATAAGGTGGTGGGTGCAGTCACAAATGGCCACTACAGGAAGTAGAGCCGAAAACAAAATGGCTGCCATAGGAGATTGAGTCCCTCACACACAAACACAAATGAAGCCCAAATGCTAAGGTCGAGGGGAGTGATTTAAAAATACATACTGCAAAAGAATAGTGACAATAAAAAAAAAAAGTGGTGGAAGCTGCCAGTGAAACAACATTTTAAAAATCGCACAGCAAATTCAATCCCTGATGGTGTATTAGAAGCCCTGCTGGGCAGGAACCCAATTTCTAAAAACACTTGGCGAGCACCAGGAAAGTTGTCAGTGGGTGCCGTAGTGCCCGCAGGTGCAGATTAAAAAAAATTCCTAAGGATCAGAAGAAAGATGACTGTGGCAAAACAGGGATCCCAACCACCACAGAGGAATGGTCTGCTATCTGGAATGTATCACAGGAATCTTCACCTGTAGTACAGGATCCACCCACCCCTTCTTGGGGAGGAGTATACTAAGACTGCTTTTCTTATCAGCAAATGAGTACCACTGGTAGAGGACAGTTGTACTGCTTGCTTTGAGGACTATCCCACTAGTGATGAGATGGGTGCTGGCTTTTAAGTTGGGTGCCTGGGGACTCATCTGTCAAACTGCTGTACAGACTATTGTGGCTCTTAATTCTGATAGAGATTTCATCTGGACTAATCAAAGTGCCTCACACACTATGGCTATGGAATGACTCATGAATGTTAAGTCAGTCCAGTTTAGTAGTCCTGAGCAAAACTGTCACCTTGATAGGCTTGCCAGCCCCCAGGTCTGGGCAGGGGATCCTCTGGTTTCAGGGGCTTCTCCCCACCGCAGAGCAGCTGGCTGGTGGGGGAAACCCTGACCCAGAAGTGACACCATCACGTCAGGGACATTGTGCAGGGATGCACTGCTGTTCAGGCAAACTCTATGGTTTGAGGGTGAAAAAACCATGGAGTTTTGCCCAAATACCAGAGCATCCCCACATAACATCCACGATGCAACAACATCACTTCCGGGTGATGCCATCACAGTGACGTTGTCATGCCTGCTCCTGACCCATCCCCTGCTGAACCAGACCAGGCTCCTTTAACGGACTTAGACACACATCCAGAGGAGTTAAGCCAGCAACAGGAGCCACCGGGGACTGGTCAAGCACCTGAGACCCATCAGGCTCCTCCTGGAGAAAGCCCCGAGTCATCACCTCCACCTGTCAGGCGTCTCCGTGAAAGGAGATGCCAGGAATTAAGAGACAGAAGGAGTGAGGCACGCATGAGGGCCAGGAGATCTATCAGCCCAGAGTACTAGCAGACGCTGGGCCGTGGCCGGCGGCTGCTAATTGGTTAATAAGCCGGCATGCTTTATCAACAGCCTGTCAACGCCCAACAAATCGTGCTGGCAAAGAACGCTTGTCATCAACGTGACCTCGCCCTGCACCCTTCTGAACTCTGTTCCGGAAACCCGGCTGCTGGACTCTCAGACTTCTGACCCTGGACTTGGCATTTTGGACTGCGGATTGGTATTTGGACTTTGGCTTGTCTTTCTGATTTGATTCCTGTTACCTCTGACTCCTGGCTTTCATGCTCTCCGGCTCTGACTTCTGGCATCTCTGTTGACGATTCTTCTGCTTCATCCTTCGGCTGACTGATTTATGGTTGTGACTCCTGGACTGTTGATAACGCTTGCCTTGTAACTCGAGAACTCTGGTCTGCATGCCTGCTGGCTGCAGCTCTGTCTCAATCCAGAGGCTCAGTCGTGACAGACGTCCATTCCCACCCCCAAAACACCTCCCAAATCCCCCTGCTGGAGCGACGAAAGAACTCTACACTCCAAACTAGAGACTGAATGTTCAGAAAATTGTTTCCACGCATGGTTCATGTTTATGGCTTACACAGGAAAAAACCTTTCTTTCCAGCAGTCATTGAATGCAGTTGCATAGCTAATAGCTGGATAGCATTTTAAAAGTAAAGCTATTACAGGGCTGTGGAGGGGGGGGGGGAGAGAGCCCTAGAGTTGGCTCTAATGACCCCTTTCTTCTCTTTCCTGTCAAATAACTGTCATTTGAAGAAGAAAAACTTCACAGCTGTTTATTTCTTTGATGATGTAAACTGCAGCAACAAAAACAGCAAATGATGGCCTCAGCTGTACATATGGCTAGTTGGGTAGTGAAGCACACTGCACATTAGGAGCACCAGATAAATGCTAACAAAGATGACAAGCTGGAAAGAAAGTAGGATTTCAAGTACAAAATTAGTGACATCATGAAAACAATAGCAAAATTATTTGTAGTGTATGAGAAAAGGAAATTAAAGCACCAAAGGCATTTTCTATCGTTCTTCATACAGCTGAAAGAGTTATAATGACAATGAGTTCAGGAAAAAAATAAACACATTTCTTAAGCAAAATTTCCAGTTTCCCTTCCTGAAAGGTAATAAAGTCAAACAATTAAGAACTTCAGTTTATCAAAGAAAGATGTCATGGGCCCACTATTTTGTTCACTGTGTTCTTCTGAAAGAGAAGAGTACTAAAAGTGCTTGAAATCATAATTTCCAAATATATTTGCACTGGAAAACTAAACTACTGGCATAATAATAATATACCTGCAGTGAGAAGAGATTTGATAGCTGTCCTCTTAGCAGCTGCTAAATCCACAATTGCTGCAATTGCTGCACAACTGAAGGATTCCAACCCCCCCCCCCCCCCTTCAATAACTATGTGGTATAAAAGAGCATGGAACCACTACATTATGGAAAAGATACCTGATCAGATTTCACAAACTGACTCCAACAAGTACCAATCATACGTTCTGCACCAATGGTTTCCTTTAATAGAATATATGGCTAATAATGAAAAAGGCATCAGTCATTTTCATCCAACTGATTATCTTATTTTATACATTTATGTTTTAAGTTATTGCTAATGGCCTTGTTTTATAATAGTCTCGTTTAAGGATTCTGTATTTCTTACCTTGTACCATTAATGTTATTGTTTGAGACTGTTATAATTTGTTTATACTGTTATAAAAACATTTAAAATAAATATTTTTAAAAGGATTACTGTACTTGAAAGCTGTTTAATCTGCCATGGAACAGTGCAATTTACCAATAGAAATTTATTTCTGATAATCTGTAAAACAGAGAGAATACTTTTGTTCAGTAATCAATGCAAAATATATCAATATGTATTTTATAAGAGGGCATACTTAAGTTCCCAAGGATAGTGAGGTACAGTGGTTAGATTGTTGAACTAGGACCTGGGAAATCCAGGTCTGAATCCCTACTCTGCAATGGAAGATCACAAACTGTCTCTTAGCCTAACCTATCTGAAAGGGTTTTTGTGAGGATGGAGGAAAGGGAGAATGCTGTTGTAAGTCCCTTTGAGTCCCTATTGAGGTGAAAAGTGGAGTATAAATATCAAAATAAATAAATAAGAATTCTGATGCATATATTTGGGTAGATATATTTTTATTTTTTAGAAATAGATATAGATTTTTTAAAAAGATATAAAAGGGATACAGAAATGAAAAAGGGGTTACATATCACAATTATGTATACTAAAAATATTTATGTTCCTGTATGGTTAACAAATCTGTTTGTACAAAGACTTTTGTCCCTTGGAAGCAGTGCAGTCTAATTCCTTAGATGTTCATTTGGTTTCCCTGTTGTGCACCAAATACAATTCTCAAAATAGAACTGGGGCAGATGTCACTTGAAGCTCATCACTGATATTAAGCTATATGTTTCTGGCTAAACTAAGCCTTAACCCATCTGGATTAACCCCCTTAACTCTTGCGGATATCTACATCTCAGGTTGGGTGGATGCAATTGAGAATAAAATAGCAATATGCCCTCTCAGGTTCCTGGGAGCTGAAGAAATACTCAAAGAACTAATATGGGATACAGTTCTTTAAACTGATAGGGCTTGGGCACATCTCTATCTATAATCCAGCAGTAGGGAATCAGCCAAAACTTTAGTTCCAGCGAACTCTTTACACTTTAGATTTACCCAAATACCACAGAGCTTTCACCCTAGCCCTGCCCTGAGTTCTATTGGACAGGAGATACTTACATAGTCCCTACCCTCAACATCTATGTTCCTGCCCACTGAATGCAGTTGAAACAGTGGAACATAATACTGTTATTATACTGTTATTATACTGTCTATTATACTGTCTATTTTAAAAGGAAATCCATTCCACATCTTATCCCTATTCTATCCAAGTTCCAGGAAGATCTGAACAATTCAAGACATATCTCATCCTTGCATACCACTCCAATGAGACCACCTCTAAAGCAGCTAGATTCTGTGCTGAGACTCCTTCCGTAAGAAAGCAGATATTCCAGACTTTTATAGAACTTTTATGTATAATTAATTACATCGCAAAAAATACAGCACAGTTAAAATTCATCTCTGCATATTAATTTTACATTTTTATGTAAACTGTGCTTTATTGTTGACTGCTCTGTAGATTGTAATAAATGTTGATTGATTGGTGTGGGATTGAAGGAAGGGAAAGCTGAAACCCCTCCTGACTGCATGCCATACTCTACAACCGATTTGCCCACCTCTCCAGCTATTTTGAAGGTGGGTCCCAATCAGATGTGAAACATGAGTCACACTGGGGGAGCCCCTAACCTGACCGGCATTTCTCATCTTGTGTAATAAGTCCCTCAGTGATAATGCTGGGCTATAAATGAAGTAAATAAAAACCTTACAGTGTTGTTTGGAAGGGGGGGTAAAATGAGGAAGGGACAACTGTGGGTGAAGAAAGGGAGAGATGAAAATGTGCTGGACAGATTCTATGTTATAGGGCTTTTTAGAAATAGTTATGTTCTGAACTGTGAATCCTCTGCATTCTGAATCCTGTTGTCCTCCTAGGATAACTCTGGCTATGTGATTTTGATGTATTTGTGGACAATAAATTCAGGGAATTCGGGTTCTTGGACTTTAAAAAAATACTTATGTGACACAGGGTGTATGAAACAAAAAACATTTCTCCCTAATGCACCCTTTATTATAATTTTTAAAACACTATCTATAATATACAATGGTACTTACTACTGTTGGGGTACATTTATATGCAACATTTTTTACTTCAAATTACGTAACTAATCTATTTTACATCTACATTACTGGTTTAATCTTTACTACATTTTTGGTATTATATATTTTTGCCGCCTCTGTCTACTCACTGTAACTTTTGACAATAATATATCAGAATATAGAAAGAAAATCTCTTTTATATCTTATAATAAGAAGATATTTTTGCTCAGGATCTACTTCTTTATACATTTTTATTTACAATGTTACATTTAAAACTTTTTCTCGTTCTGCTTCTATATTTCATTTGTGTACAATTTTTTTTACTACTTCTCATTCTGAATTTGTCTCCTGCTTGCATAATACACACTCCATCTCTCCTCAAATTCTGTGGCTGCGGTCACACTCGGAAAATGATCCACTTTCAATCCACTTGCAGTGCACTTTCCAACTGGATTTTGCCAGTTCACACAGTTGGAAAGTGTACTGAAAGTGGATTGAAAGTGGATTATTTAGTGTGTGTGACTGCAGCCTGTGATTGATCTGTTTCTCAGATAAACTGTTAATTTCACCATTACTGCATATTTGGCAAGTTTATTTTTCCATTCCTCTAAGCAGGGGGCAGACATGTTACATCTTTATCTTATGGATCAAGCTTTTGCTTCAGTCTTCCACAACTCCCTCCACATTAACAAAATAAGTTGTTTCATATCTCAAGGAGAAAGAAAAACAGAACTACCCCAAGCTAGATGCCAGCAAACCCCCCAAAAGGAAAAGAGATGCTAGGTGACATTGACTAAGTTTTGACTAAGCTTACTTTTGGTTTCTTACCATTCCAAGTAAATTTGTTTATCTGTCTCTGCCACTCTTTCAATATTCTTTTTTTCTATATGTATTGGTAACATTTGAAATAAGAAATTTAGTTTTGACAGCATATTCATTATGATGGCAGAGATTCTTCCCAGCCATGAAATTTTTATTTTTCCCCATCTAGATAAGTCTGCTTATATAATTTCTCAAATCTCATGGAAATTATTTTTGAAAAAATTAAAATTTTGCCCAGTCACATTTATTCCCAAATATCTGGGGTTGTTGGTTAGTGTGCATTCTGTACTCTTTATAATGTCTTCTTCTTGTTGTTTGAAAAAAATCATTATCATTTTTGTCTCTTTTCTACTGATTTTGTATCCTGAAAATTATCCAAATTCTTTGATATATTCCATTGTATACTGTAGTGATTTTGGGGGGTCCAGGACTGCTAAAGCCACATTGTCTGCATAGCTTTTCATTTCAAATTCTGTATCTTCCAATTTTATTCCTTTAATCCTTGTGTCTTGTCTGATCTTTGTAACTAAAGTCTCTAACTCTAGGATAAATAGTAGAGGTGACAAAGGACATCCCTGACATGTTCCTTTTTTATTGAGATTGTTTCAGTTAATTTCCCATTTATTAAAATCTTTGCTTGTTGGTGTAGGGAAGATCTGAGACTGGGATGCTAGCCAGACCAAAGTCCATGCTTCTCCTCCCTCCCTGCTACACAATGAGCATTGTATAACCCCTTCGGCAAATAGTATACTCTCGAGACAGATGTCTCCCATTTATGTGGATTCCACCCTCCCTGCTACACAATGAGCGTTGCCCCATTGAAGCTGATAATTCCTACTGCAAACAGTGGCTCTTGAGACAGTTGTCTCATCCCCTATGTTGATTCCATGATTGACCTTATTGTCTGCTGAACGCTGACGCAGCAACCTAAGGGTGTGGTGTGTAAGTCTGTGTATGTTTAAAAATAAACTGCTCACTGCCAGGGGCAGACTTGAGTTTTTCTCCTTCAAACTCACTTGTCTCGTGTGCAAGTCCTTCATGTGGGTTCGAATATACACCTTGCATCCAGTTCCAGAGTTCAGGGCCACAGTTCAATTTTTGAAATATATTTAATTTAAAAAGTCCATATTAAATTTCTCTTCATCCAGAAGTAAAAATGCTGTTTTCTTTCTCTTCTTGTTCACAAATTTGATTGCATCTATTATAAATCATTGAAGCATATATTTATTGTATGCATATCTATATAAGAAAATCATATATCTAAATCTGAACCACACCATGGAATGTATGATCAATAGAGCCACAACATGGAGGTAAGGATAGATGGAGGGGGTTGCTCTACAAACCTGAAGGAAGTCCAAAATTTTGGGGGGGAATCTGAAATCTAAAAAAACAAAGAACATCAGTGGGTTAAAACTCTACCAAAATAATTGAAGTAACACCTGTAGCTTTAAGAAAGGAATGTCCACTGAGCTCATTGCACATTTTGGATATTGCTAGGCAACCATAACAGTATTGTTGAGCCTTCCAAGCCTTAGTTAAAAAGGTCTCATTGTTCTCACCTGTCACTTTCCCTGATGAAGGACTAACTGGGAACAGGGCTGGCAGTGACCACTGGAGACTCACTACTCACAGAGCTGGGCCCAGCCTGGAGGACACAGTGCAACTTGGCCTGGGCTAGCAGCAATGGCCACCAATCAGCTCTGCCAGGCTTTTCCCATGGAGAGGCTGCCAATAGGAGGGAAGGAGGCAAAGCTGAAAATGGGGGCAGATAAAGTTAAGTTGGCTGGTGGGTGTATTGGAAGTAGACAAGGAAGCAGGAGAAGGGGAGAGGACATGGGGACTCCCAGGGAAGGGAAAGATGAAATATTGATGGGAGGAGAATACAGGGGAAAATAAGATGATCACCAGAAGTCCTTGTAGGCTCTCCACTTGTTATAATAACAAAGTATTGGATCCACTGGCGTACTCCCTTGATGGACTTCCTCCCACGGAGCATTAATTTCTCACCTCTGCATGCCCATCCTAAATGCCCCCCCACTTCTGTTCCTGTGTTGTTCCCAGTTTTGGACACTTTGGGCAGCAGTGAGCGGGGGAGATGAAAAAGTCACACTGTGTCAGCAGAAATCCATCCCATCTGAGTAAACACTCTCATGGATGTAAGCTAAAGACTGAAATTTTCAGCAAGTACTAGTATGCTCTCATTTAAATTTGTCTTCTGACAATGCCACAGTCCTCCAAGCTGACAAGTTAGTATAGCAATTCATGCCACTGAAGCCTTTCAAACTGCTGTAGCTGCTATACTATAGGGAAACCTACCATGGAGCCCTTTTGCACATGCAGAGACAGATCCTGAAGGGCAACAGAGTATTTATTTTATAGGCAACTGCGTCTAATTGAATTAAGAAGCATCATCTTACATGATTTCCCACTATGATTTTAACCAAGCAATCAATCCAGCTAATTTGAAAGTGTAGATACACAAATGGTTGGCTGACTGATGATCAAAATTCACAATGAGATTATGATGAAAGTGGCAATAAATCACTAGGCAACATTTTATTACATACAAACAGCCCTATAGGAACACATAGGAGGGAAGTGCTCTTTGATTTAGCACATGGTATTTATTTTCCATCTAAAAGGCAGCTCTAAATATCTGTATCAACCGAGCCCACCTTCAATATGGAACAAAGGACAAGGTGAAAAAGAAAGCAAAGACTCCAGTGTACTTCAGATTAGCAGAACTAGTTAATTTACAGACAGTGGCCTAAACATCTTGTTCCTAATATGTACACTACATATTAAAACTATGCCAAACACAGATGAAGCTAGATCATACTAGAAAGAATCAGGACAGTACCAGTACCAAGGAGCAATCCATAGTCTAGGGTTCCCCAACCTTTTTGAGCCTCCTAGCACCATGGAATTCTGGCACAGTGTGATGGGCGCAACCACATAATGGCTGACACAAAATGGCTAACACAGGAGGCAGAGCCAGCCACAAAATGGCTGTCACAGCTTACCTTCAATCATACCATCAAGATCCTTGTATTGTGATGGCAGCTGCTGCCAAAATAATGTATTTGAAGATCTACACAGCCAATTAAATCTCCATTGGCCAATAGCCCTACCTGGCCCCGCCCACTTTAAGAATATAAGAGAAGCCAATGTTGGATCAGGCAAATGGCCCATCCAGTCCAACACTCACACAGTGGCCAAAAATACCAGGTGCCATCAGGAGGTCCACCAGTGGGGCCAGGACACTAGAAGCCCTCCCACTGTTGCTGCCTCCACAAGCACCAAGAATACAGAGCATCACTTGCCCCAGAGTGAGAGTTCCTATCTATACCATGTGGTTAATAGCCACTGATGGACCTCTGCTGCATATGTTTATCCAATTCTCTTTTGAAGCTCTCCATGCTTTTAGCCACCACCACCTCCTATGGCAGTGAATTCCACATGTTAATCACTCTTTGGGTGAAGAAGGACTTCCTTTTATCTGTTCTAACCCGACTGCTCAGCAATTTCATGGAGTGCCCATGAGTTCTTGTATTTTGAGAAAGGGAGAAAAGTACTTCTTTCTCGCCTACTCTATCCCATGCATAATCTTGTAAACCTCGATCATGTGACCCCTCAGTCATCATTTCTCCAAGCTAAAGAGCCCCAAGTGCTTTAACCTTTCTTCATAGGGAAAATGCTCCAACCCTTTTATCATTCTAGTTGCCTTCTTCTTCACTTTTCCAATGCTATAACATCCTCTCTGAGGTGTGGTGACCAGAATTGCACACAGTATTCCAAATGAGCTTGCACCATCGATTAATACAGGGGCATAGCATTGGTCTTTTTCACTGCAGTCACACACTGTCTCGACATTTTCAGTGAGTTATCTACTATGTCAGTTGGTCAGTCACCGCCAGTTCGAACCCCATCAATGTGTATTTATACTTAGGATTTTTTGCCCTAATGTGCATCATTTTGCACTTGACCACACTGTACCCCATTTGCCACATTGACGCCCACTCACCCATCCTCGACAGATCCCTTTTGGATGCCTCACAATCCTCCCTGGTTCTCACCACCCTGAACAATTTAGCGTTATTCACAAATTTAGCCCCTTCACTGCTTACTCCCAAATCCAAATCATTAACAAACAAGTTAAAAAGCATCAGACCCAGTGCTGAGCCCTGCAGTACACCACTGCTTACCGCCCTCCACTGTGGAAACTGCTCGTTTGTACTCATTCTCTGTTTCCTATTAATGAGCCAGTTTTTAATCCATAAGAGGACTTGTCCTTTTATCCCATGATTACTGAGGTTACTTAGGAGCCTTTGATGAGGAACTTTATTGAATGCTTTCTGGAAGTCAAGGTAAACAACATCGATTGGGCCCCCCTTGTCTAAAATCACTTGGCAGGCACCAGGAAAGGCACCATGCTGGGGACCCTTGCCCTAGTCCTTCTAGAACATCTAGCAGAATTTAGTCATTCTTGGGTCCTGCATGGCAGGCTGAACAGCACTTTGGCATCTCTTGATGTTGTCACAAGTGACTGCTCCTTGAAAAAATACCTGATTCTTTTTCAAACATTCAGAATTGCATGAAAGGTGTTCTGTTTTAAATCGTGCATGAGCTGGCCATTCAAGCAAGCTAATAAATTCTGAGTGTGAATCAGCAATGGTTATCTGTTACCCCAGGGCAGCTTTATTAAATAAATATCTTGCCTTTGCTTTGATTGGGGAATTAGCTACAAAAGCAGAACTAGCAAGAGGCTGGGATATGGTGTGGATCTGCTATCAGTTTTTATGGAGATCGTTCCCTTTTAGAACCTTAGTTTAAGGCAATAACCAGTCCAAACTGTAACAGAAATGGGTTTTATTTTAACAACAGCAACATTTACATTCAAATCAGAGACTGCAAGCATACAAGAAGATATAGAAAACGGTTAGCAGACAAAATGGAGGGGGTTGGGGAATATCAGGGCATAAGAACATAAGAGAAGCCAATGTTGGATCAGGCCACTGGCCCATCCAGTCCAACACTCTGTCACATAGTGGCCAAAAACACCAGGTGCCCTCAGAAGGTCCACCAGTGGTGCCAGGACACTAGAAGCCCTCCCACTGTTGTTCCCCCCCAAGCACCAAGAATACAGAGCATCACTAGCCCCCAACTGAGAGTTCCTATCTATACTTTATGGCTAATAGCCACTGATGGACCTCTGCTCCATATGTTTATCTAATTCCCTCTTGAAGCCATCCATGCTTGTAGCCGCTACCACCTCCTGTGGCAGTGAATTCCACGTGTTAATCACTCTTTGGGTAAAGAAGTACTTCCTTTTATCTGTTCTAACCTGACTGCTCAGCAATTTCATGGAGTGCCTCCGAGTTCTTGTATTGTGAGAAAGGGAGAAAAGTACTTCTTTCTCTGCCTGCTCTATCCCATGCATAATCTTATAAACCTCGATCATGTTACCCCTCAGCCGTCGTTTCTCCAAGCTAAAGAGCCCCAAGCACTTCAAGCTTTCTTCATAGGGAAAGTGTTCCAACCCTTTTATCATTCTAGTTGCCCTTTTCTGCACTTTTCCCAATGCTATAATATCTTTCTTGAGGTGTGGTGACCAGAACTGTACACAGTACTCCAAATGAGGTCGCGCCATCGATTTATACAGGGGCATTATGATACTGGCTGATTTATTTTCAATTCCCTTCCTGGGCAATACTATACCTGTCCTGAAGAGATGAAGGAATCCACAATATGAAGAGAGGAGACACATGGACCAACCAGCGAGATCACAGAGGACCTGAGTTGTGCTCAGGGGTGTTAGCTTTGTGAGCGCCCAGCTAAATCACATTGGGCATGTGCAAGACTGGGCCCAAAATGTATCCTGAAGGTATGTTAAAGTGTGAGAGCTAGTTTCACAGTGGATTGATGGGATTCCCATCATGGAATAATAGGGTGATCTGGTGTTTCCCTGGTACTAGACAAAGAAAGAAAAAATCCTTAATGTTTGACAGGATGAAGCTGAACAGATGACTATTCTACCGAAATATAGCATCATTGTTTACCTTGATGGGTCTGGCATAGGTGAGAGAAATGCAGATACCTTGGATGAACAGATAGCTGCAGAAATGTAAAGATTATCAAGATGTATTTCCTGAGTTTCTGGAGTGTGAAAGGATTTGGGACAGGAAACATACAACATATTCCATTCATGACGGAGACACAGTGACCAGTGGCTTATTGTCTCTGCCTGCCTGTGCATTTGACAAACAAAAGACCTGGCTTCTGGTCAGGAGAAGATGCTTGAGGCAAGAGCATAGGTTTGTCCATCCTTTGTCTTTATAGACTGAGCAGAGAAGAGTGGTGGTGAGGTTGCTTGCATGGAGGATGTCTGACAGTCCAGCCAGCCTGGCGAGCTTCATTTGGACTGAGTTTCCCCAGCCAAAATGTGGTTCTCCTAGCCTCCCAGCAAATGCCTCTGTTTGAGCCAAGCCTGGCTTTATGAGGGCACTGCTTGTGAAGGCTCAGAAGTCATTTTGGGGTGTTTCTCTCTCGGGAAAAACCACCCCAGGTACTGGGTTTGTGCTGCTGGTTACATATCTGGCCAGCACAATCATGGAGGGGATTGGGTCTCAGTGGAAGACAATCTGTTTTGCATGTAGAAGGTCCCAAGTTCAAGCCCTGGTGGATAAAAGGGTTAGGTAGTAGTTGGTGTGAAAAACCTCCACTGGAGACTGGAGTCTTGGGTGTTTTTTACATTGGGGGACAGGATTTTGTGGCTTCCCCACTGCTGCTGAGGCTGCAGATGAAGGGCAGAAGCAACAGGGCTTCCACATGGCAGGTTTCCCCACTATTTCCCCACCCCAGTCCCCCAGAAGCAACCCCCCCCCTTCTCCTGGGCCCCTAGGACTTAGATTTTTTTTTAATGGTATGAGAATATCATTATATCGATATACTATTGTAAATATAGGTGTCACAGGTTCTTTAACTAGCCAGCTTTCATTTTTTAAAACAGTAAGTCTCTAGGCTTCTCAGTTGCAACAAGATGCCCCTTTCCTTATATTTCTACAAGGAAAGAGGATAGAGACTTTTAAAAATTGAATGCCAAGATTGCAGAAAACCTGCTACACCTATTGTTATAAGGTATATTGATATAATACTATTCTAATGCTGGTTTTTTAAATAAATAAATAAATAAAAGGCTCCCCAGTGGTTGGGGGAGGAAATGGCTGCTATGGGGACTGAGAGGGAAAATGGCTGCCGGGTGGGCTAAAAAACCCCAGCTTCCCCACCCAGACAACAGCCATCTAGGCTTTACTGCTATTTTCCATAAAACTTCAGAGTAAAGCGGGTCTGAGAAAGAGAAAAACTGAGAAACTTCCAGAGGGGCACAAATGCATCACAGTGCTGTGTTGGGGTTGGGAAGTACCTGGAGATTTTGAGGGCAAAGCCTGAGGAAGGTGGGGTTTGAGGAGGGGAGGGACTTCAGTGAGGTATAATGCCATAGGGTCCACCTTCCAAAGTGGCCATTTCCTCTAGGTGAACTAATCCTGGAGATTGTAATCCCAGAAGATTTCCAGCCACCACCTGGAGGCTGGCAACCCTAATATTGTGGGGAAGCAGGAAAAGCATTGAATTTGTGCATATAGGACATGTGGAAGCCATCCTGGAGAACCTCGTCAGTAGCACCTCGTCAGTAGCACCTTGATAATGGTCTGATTTAGCATAAAGCAGCTCCATATATTCATGTGCAAGGTGAGTGTTACTATTGCACAGGGTAAGACGACTGTTTGTGAGCAAATCATCTAGGCAATCACATAAAATGTTTGACCAGGCAAAAAAAAAGAAGTGCACTGTTAGCAGGAGCTGGCTCTGCACTAGCACAAGGGGGAGGATGCTTTTAGAACAAAGGCTGTGTGAGGTTTCTTGCTTTACAAAAGGAAGGTCTTTATTATTAAAGAAATCCATACCAACAGAAAAAGAGAGATAGGCATTCTAGCTATCTAAGCCAGGATGGAACAAGATTCAGAAAGAGCATATCACTGTCATGGAGGTCAAGGTACAAATACAGGAAAAGAAGGAAGCAAGTAGAAGGTCCCTGAGAATAGCAATCTGGTTAAAGGCTGCGGTCACACACATTAAATAATTCACTTTCAGTCAGGGCTCTTTTTGTAGAAAAAGCCCAGCAGGAACTCATTAGCATATTAGGCCACACCCCTGACAGCCCCATCCATTAACATATTAGGCCACACCCCATGTTGCCAGAAGTGTGGTCATCCAGCCACATCCACCTTTTGCTTCTTATTCTGTTTACCTAATTCGTTGCCAAAACGGTTTTGACAAAACCAATAAAAACTTTATTTTCTGTCCCATCTATACAAAATCTTGCCTGAACCAATATCTTATGTCCAACAATTATTCCCACACTGGACTGGAATCAATTCCTAAAGGTTAGGTTCCCATAGAAATCAGCTTGCCTTCCTGCTGAATATGAATTTTTAGGTTTGCCAACCTACAGGTGGGGTCTGGAGATTTCCTGGAATTACAACTGAGCTCCACACCACAGAGATCAGGTCAATGGCTGCTTTGGAAAGTGGAGTCCATGGCATTATGCCCCTCCTTCCCTCAAACCCCACCCTCCTCAGGCTCCACTCCTAAATCTCCAGGAATTTCCTCAACCTGGAGTTGGCAACCCTAGTTCACTGGCAGAACAACCCTAGGAGCCAGTTTGGTGTAGTGGTTAAGTGCGTGGACTCTAATCTGGGAGAACCGGGTTTGATTCCCCACTCCTCCACTTGTACCTGCTGGATGACCTTGAGCTGTACCAGCTGTTCTAAGGACAGTTGTCTCAGAACTCTCTCAGCCCACCTACCACACAGGGTGCCTGTTGTGGGGAGGGGAAGGGAAAGGAGTTTGTAAGCCGCTCTGAGACTCCCTTGGGTAGTGAAGGGCGGGGTATAAATCCAATCTCCTCTTCTTCTAGGTTTGTGGATGCACTGGATGGGAGTAGTTTGTGGGCTATTTTGTTCAAGGTTCAAAATTTTATTCAAGGTGTAAGATTTCATGTGCCACCCACACTTCCCCAGATGAAACCACACTTCTTCAGATGGAAGAAGTGTGCATGCACACAAAAGCTTATACCTTAGATGCAACTTTGGACTCCAACTTTATTCTGCTGTTTCAGACCAACACGGCTACCCACCTGAATTATTATACTATAATATTTTTTACAAGCAATTACGTACCAGTGGAGTGGTTACCATGCAGAGTCTGTCCCACAGGTAAAATGATCCTGTGAAAAGGTGGGCTTTACCACATCAAAGTATCACTACCATCACAAGATCACCAATTGTTGGATGTCAACTCCTCAGAAGCAGAAATCTCTCTTATTAGGAGGTTTAAGAACATCAACTTTGCTGGCCCCTTAAAGGCAGATGTCAGCCCTGTGGCAGGAGAAGAGGGACAATCATCTTCTTCAGAAACTCTGTCCACTTTTTAAATTTCACAAAACAGGCAATCTCCACAGTGGTGCTGACCAGGCTCATTTTTAGATACAACTCTGTTTCTCTGCAGATGTCCCCCAAAGTCCCCCATGCAACAGTCAAGTGTTCTGCCAACACACACAACAATGAAGCTACTTTTTCAGATTTTTTTTCTTGCATGGCAGTTAGCACCAAACCACTTTGACACAGACTTTAGACACACTTATATTTGCAAGCCATTCCCAACAAGACACAACAATGAAATAGTTAACACTCAGGGTTCAAACTTGCTTTTCTTAAACAGAAGAGGCCATGAGAAAACTAAAGAGATTCTCAAAAATTAAAAGATATTGTCAATACCAGCATTTCCTGGGCTCTCTACTTTTTTACATCCCTCCCCTTTTCCAACAATTTTTTTTTTTTACAAAAACACAAAGAACAAAATAGAACAACAAGAAAGAAAGAAAGAAAGAAAGAAAGAAAGAAAGAAAGAAAGAAAGAAAGAAAGAAAGAAAGAAAGAAAGAAAGAAAATCTTAGGATGTTTCCATAATAACATTTTTCACTGGTACTGACACCATTCATTCATTACTCCTATTTTCCTGAGAATTCAGACAACATTCCTCCCAACCACTGCTGCATTCCTGTATTTTTGCTGTTGTAATTCCCTTATTCTTAAATTCTGGTTTGAGGCAATTTTCAGGGCTTCTTTTGCAACAGCAGCATAAAACTTTCAGGTGTGACTTAACAGAAGTATTTGGTTTAGAGTAGTGAATGGCCCAGGGGGAGATGGTATGCAGTCCTACCTTTCTGAGTTACATGCCCACTTGCCCTGCCTTTGGTATACAATTCTTGGAGGAATGGCTTGTCAGTTATACCTCTACACTGAAGTCTATTTAAAACATAGTTCTCATTTTTGGAAGGAAGTCAGTTTTTATAGCCCCCTTCCTTGCAATTCAAAGAGTCATCCTGATCTTCAAGACTTGTTCGTACTATGTCTAATTTGTGGAATATATTTGATTTGATCCTCTAATGTAGACTGAAACAAGTTTTCTCATGAGATTTATATCCAGGGTTGCCAACAGCCTGGGGAAAATGCCCTGTCCCTTTAATAGAGGCTTGATGAGATGTTATTTACCCTCATGCCATAGAAAGATTCAACTCTCTATTTCTACACATTAAGCCTTTACATGATTGCGGGGAGAGAGAGAGAGGAGAAGGGGAGACGAAGGGAAAAGAGAGAGGGGGGAAGGGAAGAGAGAGAGAGGGAGAGGAAGGGAATGAGAGACGGGGGAAGTGAAGAGAGAGAGAAAAAAAACAGAGGAAGGGGGGAAAGAAAGGGAGGGTAAGAAAGGAAGGAAGGAAGAAAGAGAGCGAAGGGAGGGAAGGAAGGAAGAGAAAGAAAGGGAGATAGGGAGAGACTGAGAGAAAGAAAGAAAGAAAGAAAGAAAGAAAGAAAGAAAGAAAGAAAGAAAGAAAGGGGGAGGGAGGGAGGGTGGGAGGGTGGGAGGGTGGGAGGGAGGGGGAAAAGAAACAGAAATCGAGAAAGGGAGGGAGGGGAAGAAAGAAAAGAAGAGAGAGAGAGAGAGAGAAGAGGAGGCTCTTACTGGCAGCAGGGAGAGAATAGGTGTGGCAACAAGCCTGATGGAGAGAGCTGCACCAGCCAGCCCCTTCCCCACAGCTCTTTGTTCTTAAAGGGAAAGCTCCCTTTGAGTGCAGAGAGCCGGGAGGCCTTGCCTGCCGGTGGGGGGGGGGAGGGGGGCTTGGACGCCAGCTGGAACGCTGTTCCGGTGCCTTCTGGCCCAAAAAGAGCCCTGCTTTCAATCTACCTTCAGTGCACTTTCCAACTGGAAAGTTGGAAAGTGCATTCGAAGTGGTTTGAAAGTGGATTTAGTGTGTGTGACTGCAGTCAAATAAAGACACAGCAACAGAGCAGACAAAAGGAAGGATATAGAGGAATCTGACCTGCCCACCTTATTAGTTTGTCCTTCCCCTATGGAGTACTGATCTGCTTGGCACAAAATATATTGCACAGTCCTTCATTTCCAACAACAAACAAAAGTTCAAATGTCAATCATTTCAGTGCAGTTCACAGCATCCTCCCATGCAAATTCATATTAAGCATCATGTTTCTCATGTCACTTAGGCCCTTTCTGCACTAACAGCTCACTGTAGCTTACTCTGGAGAATCTGAGCAGTTAAGCCTTTAAGGTTAACTTCGTATTTTGTGGCCCTGCCCTCTGCACTATTCTTTCTTCTCCAGTTTATTTTTGTGTATGCATTCGGCATCTACAACCCAAACCTGCATTTTTTGCTTAATTGTGGTTAACGTCATTTGTGACCTGTGGAGGGGGCGTCCAATTGCCACCGACTTGGCCAAGTGTGTGAGCAAGGGATGGAGCACACTGCACCCTCCCCTTTCTCTCCTCTCCTCCCCCCTCTTCTACCCCCTTTGACTAGCTGCTGTTGGACTATTCTAGGCATGCCCGACCCATAGAGGGACACAAGCTCAGCGGTTGGCTGGTCTGTTGGGAGGGGTGGCATCCCAAATTTTAAAAACCCAAATGGGCCTTCAAGACTCTCCCATTGTTTCCAATGGGCAATCCTGTCATTCCTTTTAATATATCTCCTCCAAGTTGCATGCAAATTGATTTTAAGGAAGGGGGGGAAACCCTCCCTAGGATCCAATATGCAAAGGGGGAAGGATTATGTCAACAACCCGCCGGTAAGCTAGAAGCATCAGACTTGCAGAGGACCTCCCCAGGCTGCCCCTCAACCTGCCCTCCAAGTTGTGTGCAGATTGTCTTTGGGGAAGGGGGAAAGGATCCCTCCCTAGGGTCCAATGTGCAAAGGGGGGAGGAATGTGTCAAACACCCCCCCTGCAAGCTAGAAATGTTAAACTCCCATAGGACTTCCTGAGGCTGCCCCTCAACCTGCCCTCCATGTTGTGTGCAGATTGTCTTTGGGGAAGGGGGAAAAGATCCTTCCCTGGGGTCCAATGTCCAAAGGGGGGAGGGGGGAGGAGTGTGTCAAACACCCCCCTCACAAGCTAAAAGTGTCAAACTCCCAGAAGACCTCCCCAATCTGCCCCTCTACCTGCCCTCCAAGTAACGTGCTAGGTGAAAATTAAATAGAAGAGGAAATAATGATGAGGGAATGGGCGGAGATGACTAAAGCCATGTCAAGTAGTCTGCTTATTATTCCCTCTGAATCAAAAGTGGAAGAGGCAAAAAATTCGGTCCAAAACCACATTCAGATACCCCAGGAAAACACCGTAATGACTGCAAAGTCAATGCTGAATGGCTATAAGACTATGCAGAAGCTCCAAAATAACCCGATGCACAAGGAAAGTGGCAGCGGAATGCAATGCAGAGGGAAATTAACATTCCGGTGTGGCTGCGGAAAAACAGCGGGGAAACAGACAGGTGCAGAAAGAGCCCTTACTCACCCTAAGTTAAAGGCTGGTACTGCAGAGCTGCAAGGGAACAGCAGGGAAGGGCCTGGGTGAGACTAAATGAGACGGCAATAGATCACAGTGCAGGGATCACTTCTTGGCATATACACAATGTGAATGAACTATGTTCTTCTCTAATTCTTTGGTTGCTCTTTCAGGCACCCTGCCTCCTTCTACCACTAATAGGGTTTTTAATCATGAAGCCCAATGCTATCAACATTTCCTTTCCAAAATATTTAATGGATAGATCTTATGCTTGCATTTGAGGTGGCTGAATTCACTTCTGTGCTTCGGTTGTTGAACAGCTCTTTCTAATGAATACAAGTAATGCTTTAAGGCACATTGTTCTGGTTTTCATTAAAATGGTTTGGTCGAAGAACATGACAACAACCGGGGAACATAACAAATACTCCTTAGATCCACTGTTTGACACCACAACTCATGTCTGTTTCTTCTGTTCAAAACACTTAAATCCTGCTCACCAAACACTTGCTTAATATATTAAGAGAAATTCCAGCCAACTTCCTGATAACCAGCAACACAAATAATTAGAAGGGTAAAGTTACATGAAAAATATGAATTACTGCTTCGCGACACTCAGTTAAAAACTCTCACTGTGCATACTGCTGGAGAATTGAAACATGGTGTTTCCCTCAAAGACGTGTCCCTCTCACTAACCATTAAAAGCTGGTGCACTGCACAATTTCATGCCCATTTAGGAACTGTAGAGCGAAAACCATAGAAGTGCTAATTCTACAGATTTCTCCAGTTTAAATGACATTGTAGTTCCTCACAAACTTGCAAAGGAAATGAGGCTTCACAGCGTTACATTTCCTAGATACCATCAGGCATTCAGTCAAGGCCTTGGGTTACCAGTGCCTTAAGAGTACACATACTGATTTCATCCCCATACATCCCATCTCAACTGCAAGAACCATATGTGAATTCATACCTTTGATCTCACTATAGATCAAAAGGTAACCACAAGACCCAAGCCTGAGACAATTGAACCCCTCAACAAAGCCCTCAACAAAGCGTGTAGTGTGGATCCAAATCCAAATCCAAAAGTGTCGTGTGGATAATATTGGATTTGGACTTGAGAGACCTAGGTTCACATCCCTTTATGCAGCCACAGAAGTCACAAGGGAACCTTGCAACAGGTAGGCTGCTAACCTCCAGGTAAGACCTGCTGTTCTTCCAGAATTACAATTGATCACCAAACTCCAGGAATATCCAGGAATTTCCATTCCCCGAGTTGGCTACCTTATGTATAGGTTTATAATGAAGATGAAAGGTAGGGCAGGTAGCCATCCTGAGATGATGATGATGATGATGTGATTGTAAGGGATCTGTGGCAAGAGACTGTGCCCATCAGCTGCATGATATCGCCCAGATGAGTCATATTTGTGAATGGCACACTAAAGTGAGCACTTATGAGTATGATGTCAAAATCATCTTGATCCCTAGATAAGGAAAGTGTTTAAATGACAAGCTAAAGAAGTTAAAATGACTTCTATGTGAATAAATAACAGAAACAAAGTGGTTTCACAATTGCAATCTACTCTATTCCTTATACTTTCTCTATCCACTATACTTTCTGGACATGTCTGTTACTTTGATTTCATGCTTTAATTTTTTTCTATTTCTCTTTTTCAGACTACTAGGTCACAGCCACAGTCTGGTTTAGATAACGGTATTATGATGTGGTTTCTGAAATTTGGTGCAGTATTTCTTTACTGGCTAACTTTGACTCTCAGTCAACAGCAGTTGTGTGTCAAATGCAAATGTGGTACTTGGGGTGTTCAGTAATTTCAAAACAGATTTTGGTGACTATTCTTGCTGTCTGCTGGGATTTATTTTTTTAAACAAGCAGCACTTGCAGTACTATTCGATTTGTAAATTGATTGTTTTCAGATTTAAAATGAAATTTATTTAACAGCAGCCACTGCTATGCCTTTCTCCTTTGTCCAATAGGGAACAAACATCTGCCAAATTCAATTTCCTTTATTCCTTTGAAGTGGGCATAGCTCAATAATTTAAGATACTGAGGATGAGAGAACAGGATTGCTGACACATTCTGAACTTAGGCTGTGAATCTTCCTAACACAAATGGATTCATTCCAAACCTCTGAACAGTACAGTCAAAGTTACCATTTAAGCAGTGACCACAAATATGTATTTAGAATCTGCGCACGCATCTTGGTAAAGATCTTTGAGGTTAATATGAAACACAATGACTTATACATTTCTCAATCAAACAACGATGTGTGATCTAGAAGCTCCTATGTTTAATCTTGTAGGACATAATTCTTAAACATACAGTTTAAGACAAATTTAAACTTTCTGCTTGGCACTCATTTCTAGTGAGATGCATTCAGACATCAACCAAAGGATCCATTTATATATGGTCACTGCCACTAATCTGAATTGAAAAAAAAAATGACAGCTGGTCATTCTTCTGGAATCTTCCTGGTTTAGATCATAGATGTCAGAAGTCAAAGGGAAGAGTGAAGAGCCGGTTACTCTGCCCATATGATTTTGCCTCCCAAAAGATATAGCAATACATCAACCTTTCGCAGACATTACTCCACTCACATTGCTGGCTCACTGACCTGGAAAGTGCTTTGATTCTATATAAGCAATGACAGCTTGTGAGGCAGACATGAGCCTGAGTTCCCCTCTGGTGCTGCAGCACTCTGTAGTGTTCTGCTCCCGGGGAGCAGCAGCTTCAATGAGTGCAGCACAAACTTGTGAGAAGAGTTTCTATCACTCCCATGTACTCTCTTTTTGGCTCTCCTCCTGGCTGGTGCCTCTTAGCTGTCAGAGACCGTCCAGCCACCCATCTTCTCCTTGGCTGTCTGATTTCCGTTTTTAAGAGCTGTAATGGCATAGGCCCAGACCTGGCCCCCAACTCATCACATCAGGTGAAAAGTACTGGAGTCGGGAGGCCGGCTGTAGTGAAATCAGCATGGTAGTTTATTGCGGGTAAGATGGAACATGAGAACCCCCAGGCTCAGAGCCCTCTTTTATGCCGGTCGGAGATAATCCTCCGACCTCGTCCAAATGTCCTGATAGGACCTTACAATTATGGTTACCTGGCATAGGTCCCCTAGGGGAACCTAGGTCCGTGATTAGTGGCTAGTTAGGATCCGGCTCTCTATTGTTCTCCCTGGCTGAAGGTCGGCAGCTCCGCACCTTGTGAGGACAACCATGTGGCGGTCGCCATTACAAGACTGCATGGCGACCGTGATACATAACATCAGGACACTTCATATGGGAAATTCCCTGGGACAGAAAGCCCTGCCCTTGCTAATGGGGAAATCCCCACTCCTCTCACAGGGCAATAAGACCCAGCTGGGATTAGCAAAGGTCACCATGCCTCATTCCCTCCCCCTAGGGCTGCCAGCCCCCTGGTCCGGGTGGGGGTTTCCCTGCTTTTGCAGGCTCCTCCCTGCCCACAAATGCCTCAAAATGTGGCATGGTGACATCACCCAGAAGTGATGTCATCACACTACCAACATCACATGGCAAAGCTCTAGTTTTTGGGCAAAACTCTATGGTAAAATTGGGCTCAAACCATACAGCTTTGACCAAAAACTAGAGCATCATCATGATGACATCACTTCTAGGTGATGTCATTGCACCCCGCACACTTTGCACATGCAGCAGAAGCTCCAGGAAAGGCCTGTTGATCCCTGTGCTGGCAGAAAGGTAGGACCTGGCAACCCTACCTTCCCCTCACCACCTGGATGGCTGTGGGCTCCTGAGGAAGAAGCCAGGCCCAGGCATCTCTGCTGACTCCATGCTTGCCTCAGAGGTCCACACTCCCTTAAGGAGCCTCTAATATGGAGTAGACCCCCAACACCCCACTACCAGGCATGCGCCGACTCTTCTTGGGTAAGTCCAGGAGAGTGAAGACAGGCTCCAGAAACTGCTCTTTTGTTTTTAGCCCAAGTACCCAGGCAGCATTGTAGACTTGGAGGGAACAGAAACAGATATACTTACCCCAATCCAGACAGACATAGCACTTGTTTAAGCCCTTGTGACCACAGGCAGCAATACACACTGAGGGAAGGGAGGATTAGGACATAGCAGCAGATCTTACACTTCTCTTTTCCTGATACCAGCCAGCTGTCTCGTCTCAAAATTGTCTGAGCACTACAATTAACAATACAAAGAGAGAAGGAACCAAGCCTAATATAAGAGGCTCTTGATAAGGATCTGAGATCTGCTAATGTCTTTAATAAATACATCTCATTCTGAACCAGGCCATAAAATGTAGATCAAAAAATCCACACAACAGGGCCAGAGAGAACAGAGGGTTTTTTCTATATGCCTGGTGGAAGGACCCAAGTTTGCAGAAGGACATGATATATATATATATATATATATATAAAGCATTTATCTAAGTAGATCAAAGGTATGCGTGTTTTTTTAATCCAAGTGCCCCAAAACCGAAACAAATATTTGTGAGGATGCTCATGTGCTTCATAGCAAACAAAAAGAAAGGGGGAGAGATGCAGATTGTATTTAGCCAGGTGTGCTGGGAGTAAGCTGATCCCTAGTGGCATAGCCAGCATGCTGAGGGTTCATTTTGGCCCCATGAATGGAGAACCCACCATGGGCACAGTCTGAATGGCCAGTGTTTGGAACATGGCGGAGGGGTTGCCAATCCCTGAACTAGACCAACTTGTTGGATTATTTTTTAAACTTCTAAACTTTTCTTGAGTTCCTTCTAACTGCAATAGTTCATATTATCTCATTTGGAGAATTTAATAGTCCTGTTTCTGCTAAAAAATACTGCAGGCCATATGACACAAGCTGTCAAACTGAGAATACTGGTCATCTATTTTCCCAGTTTTAAGAGCCTCAGAACAACAGTGCATGGCTCAGTGGGGCTCCATTGTTCTCTTACAATTCTGTCAATCTGTAGTATATATGGATTTCGGAGGCCTTGATCCAAATCCACATGGAGTCATTAGAAAGACATCAATTGATTTAGACATGCAGCGTTCTCGAACAGCAGCCTGCTGAAAGATTAATGTGTCACAGTGATATAAACTGATCTGTTACCTGCTTTTTAAATTGAGGATTTATTTCCAATAATGACAGTTGGGTGAGGGACATATGTATTACTTTTCCTCCATAGCCGTACTCACAGGATTGAAAAGCATTAATTTAAGGAATCAACTTCCTCTCTACTTAAATTTTCCCCTAATTACTGTTATCAGAAAAGTTTTCATCCAACAGGTGGTCTCTGCACTAGGATATGCCCTGACTAGCATCTCACATCTAGAATATTTAATGTCAGTACCTCATTAAAAGAGACTAACTATGAAGGAATGGAATAGAGTTTGAGTCCAGTGGCATCTTTAAGATCTGAAGAAGTGTATGAGCACACAAAAGTTTATACCGGGAAAAAAACTTTGGTAATCTTAAAGGTGCCACTGGACTCCAACTTTGTTCTGCTGCTTCAGACCAATGTGGCTACCCACCTGAATCCATGAAGGAATGGGCCATACCAAGGTTGAGGAATTGACAGCCAGGAGTGGCCTTAGGTCAGTACCACTGGCAGGTCTGAGAGATGTTGGTTAGAAATGGCCTCATTACAAAGCCTGGATGGTTTCCCCAAAAGCCATGTTACAAACAAGAAAGACAAGGATTCAAGACTGCTATTTGTAAGCAGCGTAAGGAAACAGGGTGACTTGCGAGTAAAGAAAGGCAAACAGGATTCAGGCGTTACTTCAAAACTGCTGATAAAACAGGGAGAGACTACGAAGTAATCTCTATTTGCTTTGTTCTGTACTTAAGAGAAAGTCAGAGAGGCAGATGAAAGATAATTCTGCCAAATTATTCAGCTCACTAACTGGTCCATGCAACTATCCAGCGCTGAATGATGTTTTGCAAATTAACAACAAGCATTAAAACACACTGATGATTTCGTCAAATGGTTTTATATTAGAAGTCTGAGTTCCCACCTGAAAAAGGCATCATGCTAGGCAGCCCTTGAATTTGGACTAGCTGGGGCTCCCCCTCCCTCTGTTACCACAACTAAATGTATGTTGCGCACCATATTGAAAGACAAATGGGAAAGGGGGATGTGAACTTTCACAGACGTCTATAGGGAATGGCAAAGTTAGTCTGAACTGCCAGAAAATATATTGAGGGTGTAAAGAAGTCTGCTTTGCAAAGATGTGGTGCATATCATCCTATTCACTAGAGTAATAAAAATGATTTAAAATTTGGAAAGGTGGCAGGAGGGGGGACAATGGCTGGGATAAAACAAGACAAGTCATCCAACAGCATGCTGACTTTGCTCTTAAGGTCTTTCAACAAACCACTGTCACAGCTGAGGTGTCTAGCTTTCATCATTTTATATAGTACTCTGATCATTTTTAGTACTTTACAATGTGTACATTTTTCTTGCCAACAACTCTGAGAGATGCATTTTTACTGACTCCAGTTTTATGGATGAGGTTCTGAGGCTTGAAGACATGGAGCCACAAAAATCTAAGTGAGAGCTGCATTCAATATTTGCTTTATGAACAATCATCTCTTCAGGCCCACACCTAAAGGTCTTCAGTCAGATCAGCCAAAACTGGTTAGACACACAGCAATTGCAGCTGCTGTCTTTAATCCCTGAGTTATACATTATGTCTGGGCAAAAGCTTGTGCAAGTAAGAAGATCTGTAAAAACAAAAAGTAACACCAGAAGAGGATGTGGGCTGGATCCAAATCCAGACCAACATTCCATTCTCACTAGAGATGCTTCTGAAGTCTACACTCCTTTGGCTATGAGTTTCAGCAGGTTGGAAAGCCAGTCTTCAAAGTGAAGGAACCTCAATTGCCAAATTCTTCTCTGGCTTGTATGGTAAAATGGAACCAGAGAAGAATTCCCTTTCTCCTACCCTTTCCACCCCACCCAACTTCTCTGCGCTGCTGCTGGCAAGTGACTGAAACCATTATAACAGGAGTTACAACACTAATGAGCAGAAGATGGAGATCATAGTTTTGAGTACTGATGGTTACAGGAATGATGTTAGAAGGCCTATAGTACAGTATAGAATTATAGGAAGGTTACAGAGATATGTATCTATGACTTGTACATTGTTATCACTTTGACAGAATATTGTAAGACATTTCTTTGGATCTGAGAAGGTGAAATGAAAATTAACCAGAAATTTTAATGTTTCCTAAGTTTTATTTCCATTATACAACCTGTAAAAGAAAGAATGCATAAATGAGTCCAACATTGAAATAGTTTACTTGGTCTAATAGGGATGGGTATGAACCAGGAAAATGCAGTTCAGTTCATGGTGTGCCTGGCTCACGAACCATGAACCATCACAAGTTATGGTCCCCCAAAGAAGGTGCCCCCAGGAAAGTGTTTTCTGGGGAAGTGACAGACAGTCATTTTGACAGGTGCAGGTTCAGGAGTACATAGAACCAATCCCGTGCAAGCTAGAGACATCAAAGTCACAGGGGACTTCTACATGCCCTCCAAGTTTCACTCCCCTTGTTGCTTTGAAGTTTGGTAAACATTTAGATTGAGCGGAGACAGTCTGTCTGAAAATGCAGCCATTCCTGAACTGGCATGAACCACCACAAACTACTTGAAAGTTCATGGAAAGTTTGTCCTGGTTGACCTTTCACAAACTTGAGTTCACAAGCCATGAACTGGCCACAACTGGTCACAAACTTTAGTTTGTGAGCTTGTGTGCCCAATCCTATAGATTAACCTCCACATACCAGTGAATACCATGTTGTGGATATGTTTTACAATTATCACTGACATCTGTTATCATGCATCATAATTATGGGAAACCATTGATTAGTTCCAAGATGATAAGAAAGAAATACAGGCTGTGTTACAATACAGTATTAAAAACTTTAGATCAGGATAGGTTAAACTATATAGACCTAAAACAATCAGAGAAAATACAGTGATCGTTGCCATACTGATATCATTCTGTCAGACTTTGCATTATAGTCTCTGACTGCCTGTGCTACATCTTGCCTCACTATTAGAGCAACTCTGTTTCTTCTCTGTCATTCTCTGAGTAAAACACTTCATAGTTTTAAGATAGAAAATGTCCTACTCCAGTCCACTTTAGTTCTCTCACTCCCAGGATTGCAATGTTTAAATTTTGAGCTTACCTGGCTTCATACTTCTCACATTCCATGTTCATATTACATGTGTCAAACAGTTCTGTGCTTTCCTTTTTCATCTATTCACATCAACAACTGCATGTCCTTTCAGTATTAGTACAGTTGCATCACAGTGCCAAAACACAATCTAAGCAACATTCCTGAAGAGTTCAAAGATCTTGTAAAGAACAGATTTGCACTACTAAATACAAGTGAAAATGCATCAGAAGAACAATGAGTTGAAACCAGAGACACTTTCAAGGAAAAATGTGGAAAGACTATTCCTGTAGCCAAAAGAAAAGAAAAACCTTGATGGATGACTGAAGAAACTCTTAAAATTGCTATAGATAGACAAGAAGCAAAAGTCAAAGGCAACAGAAGCAGAAGCAAAAGTCTCAATGCAGTATTCCAGCACCTCACATGTAGAGACAAAGATAAGTATTATAATAACCAGTGTAAAGAAATAGAAGAGAACAACAACAAAAACAACAACAAAAAAGAACAAGAGATCTGTTCCACAAGAACCAAGAAATCAAAGGGAAATTGAAGGCAGGGTTAGGCATGCTGAAAAATCAGCACACAAATACATTAACTGAACAGGACAAAATAAAGATAATATGGGAACAATGCACCTAAGAGCTATACAAAAGAGAAGAAAGGATGACATATTCCTTTCAAGAACAGTTTTTGAAGAACCTACAGTTTTAGAAAGTGAAGTGAAAGCTGCATTGAGAACAACTGAGAGAAAGAGATCACCATGAGTAGATGGGATATCTACAAAGCTATTCCAAGCCACAGAAACGAAGTCCACCAAAATCTTAACAAGATTTTGCCAGCAAATATGGAAAACAAACAATGACACACAGACTGGGAATGCTCAATTTGCATTACAGTTCCAAAAGAAGGAGATGTCAAAGATTGCAGCAACTATCAGACCATTGCATTAACTTCTCATGCAAGTAAAGTGATGCTCAGCCTCTTTCAACAAATACTGTTACCATATATATGCCAGATGATCAAGCTGGATTCAGAAAAGGAAGAGGCACTAGAGATCATATTGCAAATTTACATTACATATGAGAGAATTTCAGAAGAAAATCAGCTAGTGTTTCATAGATTACAGAAAAGCTTTCAGCTGTGTGGATCATTAAAAGCTATGGTTGGTTTTTAAGGAAATGGGTGTGCCACAGCATCTGATTAGGACAGAAAATGGAGAAACAGAATGGTTTCCAACTGGCAAAGATGTCAGAAGGGTGTATTTTATTTCCTTATCTCTTAGCAGTAGCAATTCAGTTTCCGGGCTTTTTGGATGATGCTTCCATACTAGACCCCTTCCAGTCCGGTTTCTGCTCTGGTCACGGGACAGAGACAGCACTGGTCGCCCTCATGGATGACCTTTGGAGGCACCTGGATCAAGGCAGAACGGCAATGCTGCTGTTGTTAGATCTGTCGGCTGCGTTTGACATGGTCAACCATCAGCTACTGATCCGCCACCTCTCCAACACTGGAGTTCAAGGACTGGCCTTGCAGTGGTTTGTTTCCTTTCTCCAAGGTCAGGGACAAAGAGTGGTGCTAGGGGATCAACTGTCCCGAAAGCACCCACTTGAATGTGGTGTGCCCCAAGGGGCAGTATTGTCCCTGATGCTTTTTAACATCTATATGTGCCCTGTTGCCCAGATTGCCCGGAAGCATGGGCTGGGTTGTCACCAGTATGCAGATGACACCCAGCTCTATCTCCAAACCGAAAGATCTAGATCGGGCGTTGCAAGCTGTGGCTGGTTAGCTTAGGCTGAGCTGGTTGAAATTGAATCTGACGAAGACGGAGGTCCTGTGCCTGAGTCGGAGAGGTCTGGGGGTAGGGATCCCACTCCCAGCCTTCAGTGGGGTGCCACTGGTGCCAACACCGAGGGTTAGGAGTTTGGAAGTGCTCCCAGATGTCACCTTAACTATGGAGGCCTAGGTAGCAGCCACTGCCAAGTCGGCCTTTTATCATCTTAGTCTGATTAGGCAGTTGATTCCCTTCCTCGAATGCAACGACCTAGCTATGGTGATCCATGTGATGGTCACCTCGAGACTGGATTGCCGTAATGCCCTCTACATGGGGCTGCCCTTGTCCCAAATTTGGAAGCTGCAGCTAGTGCAGAATGCAGCAGCCAGGCTGTTGTTGTGCCTTCCCATGTGGGAACACATCCAGCCCGCCCTAAAAACACTGCACTGGCTGCCTATAGCATTCCGGATTTGGTTCAAGGTGCTGGTTCTTACCTTTAAAGCCCTTTATGGCCAGGGACAGGCATACCTGAGGGGCCACCTTTCCCCATATGTTCCCCAGAGAGTGCTGTGATCGGGGACCCAGAATCGGCTGGTCCTCCCAAATATCAAGGAAGCCAGGCTAGCAACAGCTAGGACTATGGCTTTCTTGGTGGCGGCTCCAGTCTGGTGGAATGAGCTCCTGGAGGAGATCAGGGCCCTGTGGGACCTGCTGCAGTTCTGCAGGGCCTGCAAAACAGAGCTCTTCCACCAAGCTTTTGGAGCCACCACCACTACCACTACTGCCACTGTCACTATTGACATCTGACCCCTGACATCTGGCAGTGACAAAAAGTGAGCCCGACCTTTCTGGGTCCCCCAGTCATAGTTCAATCATAGCCCAATTATAGCCTGAGCTGAGTGCCGTCGACATCTGAAGGACACTAAGAAGCGGAGGAAGTAAATTAAATACTAACACTTTCTTTGTTAGTTTTAAATTTGTGTATGAATGGATTTTATATTATATATTGTATTATTGTATTGTTTTATATTGTCTGTGTAAAGCCGCCCTGAGCTGGCTCTGCTGGGAGGGTGGAGTAAAAATATAAATAAATAAATAAATAAATAAATAATAAAACTATATGCAGAACGTATCATAAGGAAAGCTGGGTTAGATTTACATGAAGGTGGAGTGAAAATTGGCGGAAGGAACATTAACAATTTAAGATACACAAATGGCACCACATTACTGGCAGAAAATAGTGAAGACCTGAAATGACTGTTGTTGAAGGTTAAAGCAGAAAGTGCCAAAGCAGGATTACACCTGAGGACAAAAGTGATGACTTCTGGGGAATTATACAACTTTGAGGTTGACAATGAAGAAACTGAAATTGTTCAAGACTTTCTATTCCTAGGATCCATCATCAACTGAAAGGGAAACTGCACCCGTGAAATCAGAAGGAGACTGAAACTGGGAAGATCAGCCATGAAGGAACTAAGAAGTATCCTTTAAGTGTAAGGATGTGTCACTAGCTAACAAGATCAAGCTGATTTATGCCACGGTATGCCCCATTACTATTTATGGGTATGGAAGTTGGACAGTGGAGAAGTCTGTCAGGAAGAAAGTAGATTCCTTTGAAATGTGGCTTTTGAGAAGAAAGTGCAGATATTACAAACAGAACAAAAAGAGGAAAAGGTTCATTCAAAAATTGTAACTGTCCCAAAGTATCTGTGTATTTAGTGCAAAAAGCAACCAACATAAAGACCCTCTTAAGTACCAGCTGACCATTCACTGGCTAATAAACAGTCAAGAAGGGCAAGACTTATAGTGCCTCTTGTTTGTCAATCATGCAAATAAGCTGTGCTTGCATTTGGCAGAACATAGGAGGGTAGTAGGCAGGCTTAGTTCAGAGGAACAGCAGAATACCACAAATGTGACAGCTTTAATTCATTGTGTACTTTGAATATTTAACCCAGAGCTTGGAGAGCTACAAAGAAAATTCAATATAGAAGCCAGGTGATGCATTATTTTGGCACGGGAGGGCAACTAGGAATCTAACATGTTTGGATTTCTGAGCAGTGTTGGCCCCTGGCAGCCCAACATACAGAAAGTTTAAAAAAGAAAAGCAGAATGCAGAGACAGCTAAAAAGAAGTATTCAGCGGTATATTATTTCCTTAGTGCTACGAAAGACTATTGCTCTTCCTCTGTGCAATAGCTGATTAAAAGAAAGCTTTTAAGAATAGATCTGGCAACAATCTAAATGCAAATATTGAATCACAAGACATAGTTAAGCTTATTATGAGAACAAAGACAACTTTCAATAACTATTCTCAAATTATCGCTTGAATTAAAATGCAATAATTTTAACAGGAAACCAGATAAAAATTTAATTTCTATGCTTTAATGAATAATTATTTAAAACTCCTACTTAAAATGTATATACAGAATGAAAGTTGCCAGATAAAATTAAAGATGTTACTGTTGCCTCCCACAGTTGCACAGAAAGGGGAAAAAAAAGGTAACTTTTTCATACTCTCTCCCTCACTTTAACAGCACTGGAATTCTGGGTGACTATACCTGCTGAAATTCACCTCTGGGCAACTGTTAAAGGAATGGAAGCCTTGCCTTATGTGTCTATATCCGCTATCAAGTCTCAACCAACTTCTGGTGACCCCAGCAAGGGGCTTTCAAGGCAAGTTAGAAGCAGATATTGCTTTCCTCTACAGAGCCCTTCTTGGTGGTCTCCCATCCAGGTACTACCCAGCATAGCTTCTGAGAACTGATGAAAATGGGCTATACCATTATGCCTTCTCTCCCCCTTGCCTTGAGAACACTTCTGTGACCAACTGAATTGTCACACGTCACTAATTCTGCTTGCATACAGTTCAGTATGTTGTTTTATGAAAAAGGGGCTCTGAGAAATGTGACGGGTGTAATGCTACATAGGCTTCACATCACTTTTATATACTGAACATTACCTAGGTAAAGGTTTCCCTTGCTCGAAAGCCAGTCGAATACTACTCTAGAGATGCGGTGCTCATCTCCGTTTCCAAGCTGAAGAGCCAGCGCTGGCCAAAGACGTTTCTGTGGTCGTGTGGCCAGGATGACTAGATGCCGAGGCGCACGGAACGCTGTTTCCTTCCCACCGAAGTTGTACCTATTTATCTACTTGCATTTTCTTGCTTTCAAACTGCTAACCGATACCAAATTACATTTGGATCCTAGCAGGGGTCATTTCGAGCAGGAACACGCAGGAATGCCGTTCCAGGAGAAAAAAGCCCAGGAGTGGGCACATATGGTGATGAGCTGTGGAAAAAATCAAAAGCAGACTAACTTGATCTGTATTTTCATGCTTGTTGTAGGGTAGCTTCCCTGCAAGAGCAAAGGAAACCTAAAGTGTCTTAGTCAAAGTGTAAAGCTGGCTCGCCAGCTCTGAGTTGGGAAATACCTGGAGATTTTTGGGGTGGAGACTGAGTGGTAGGTGTTGCCTTCTGACACACTTCTGGTGATGTCAGGGGGTGTGGCACATGCAGATAAGTTACACTTATGAGCTACGCACCTCCTTTTTTTACAAAATGACCCTTAGATCCTAGTAAATTATACCATGCCAAAACGCCTTCCTTGAAGCTTTGTTAGTGTAGTTCTTTTGCTCGGATTTTGCTTGCCTGTCATTTTTCTAAAGTAAAAGGCAACATAAGAAGCTACAAATGCACAATTTTGAATCCCATAAAGCTCTATACAGAAAAATGCAATGTGTACATTTAAGTGGTACCTTTGTGCACTATGCAACAGAGGCAAACAAACAAAACACTCAGCCATCACAACTTGCTACCTGTCTACGAATGAGAAATAACTTCTGTCCTGTCCAGTTTTTGTGCAAGACTGACAAAATAAGACAGTGTGTGTGTGTGTGTGTGTGTGTGTGTGTGTGTGGGTAAATACAGTCCAGCTTGGCCAAACAGGGGGCCAAAAATCACTGTTATTCTTTTATTTTAAACTGTATGCTGACTTGGGTGTTAAGGCATAAAGGTGGGGGTGTAAACACTCTAAATAAATAGCCAAATGTAGGTTACAAATCTGTTCGCATAGTTTGTTCATCCTTAATGTTTACTCCTTTCAAGTGATGCACTTTTGCATACACAACCTACCATGACTTCTACATGGATTCTCAAATCTTTCGACTATAGGTGTTTCAGATAAACATCTACATCAGGGGTACCCCAAAACTGTTGAGCCTGTGGGAGGTTTTGGAATTATAAAAGAGTGGTAGGAATAACTACAAAATGAAAGGCAACACCTATCACAAAATGGCTGTCATGGAGAGAGATTACAAACTGTATGGAGGTTCCAAGCCACAAATCCTCCTTTGGTGGAGGCATGCATTTCTAAATAGATGTCTCCTGCAGACCAAAGGGTGATTCCTCCTTAGGTTTTCTTAGAGCATCTCTATACTGAGATCTTCTGCCGATCCTATGGTTGAAGACAGGGACAGTTAGAGAGATCAGCTGACCTCCCTCTTTCTCACTCCCCCTCCTTCTCTTGTTTTTCATTTCCCTTCCTCTACCTTGTTAGTCTTATTTCTTTTATTCAGCTCCTTTCTGTCTTGATCTTACCCTCCTCCTTTCCCCTTCCTTTCTCTCCTTTTTCTAGGGCTTTCCTCCTCCGTCTACTGTTGGGCCGCGAAATTCTCTATGCTGGCTGCTTCCCCAGTTGCATGGATTGTTGGGGCGCTATCTGATATAGCAGTTTGTTAGGTTTTTAGCTTGTAATGTTGGATTTTTAAATTGTATTATGTTGATTTATTGTACACCTAACTGTTGGAAGCCGCCCTGAGCCCTGCTGGGGAAAGGGGCAGGATATGTGGAATGAATGAATGAATGAATAAATGAATGAATGAATAAATAAATCTAATGAAGTGGAAGAAACCCAAGATTGGTTGTTTGCTTTGGGGAAGAAACATATGGGCTTTACAAACCACAGTGGTGGGCACCTAAAAAGCCAGTTTGGTGTAGTGGTTAAGTGCGCGGACTCTAATCTGGGAGAACCGGGTTTGATTCCCCACTCCTCCACTTGCACCTGGCTAGATGGCCTTGGGCAAGCCATAGCTCTGTACCAGCTGTTCTCTCAAGGACAGCTTGGGAAAAAGCTCTCTCAGCCCCACCTACCTCACAGGGTGTCTGTTGTGGGGAGGGGAAGGGAAAGGAGTTTGTAAGCCGCTCTGAGACTCCAAGTGAGTGGAGGGCGGGGTATAAATCTAATCTCTTCTTCTTCTCTTCTCTAAATCAATCTCAGCTCACTACCGACCTCTTGAAAAAGGGAGTGTGGTATACAAGACCATGCAATGTGCCAAGGTTCTTGATAATGTAATTCCTCTATAACTTTATGAATACTACTGTAACTTTCATGACTAAGAATATACCCATAAAATGATCACCATCTCTTTCAAATTCAACTTTTAAGAAGAAGACGAGACTGGATTTATATCCTGCCCTTCACTCACTTGGAGTCTCAGAGCGGCTTACAAACTCCTTTTCCCTTCCCCTCCCCACAACAGACACCCTGTGAGGTAGGTGGGGCTGAGAGAGCTCTTTCCCAAGCTGTCCTTGAGAGAACAGCTGGTACAGAGCTATGGCTTGCCCAAGGTCATCCAGCAGGTGCAAGTGGAGGAGTGGGGAATCAAACCCAGTTCTCCCAGATTAGAGTCCGCGCACTTAACCACTACACCAAACTGGCTCTCTAAGAAGCACTGTATGTGGTATGGAGTTCAAACATGGCTTTATCTGCAGATCTTTTTGTGACATATGGTTAATAAATTTCTTTGTAATCAGAATATTTGCTATGTTCTGTTCTTCCTTCAGTAAATATTAAAGAAGAAAAACAACTTTCCTCCCCATATTTGGTTTACAATTCCACCTACAATGCAGGCATCTGTTAAAGTGATAAAAATCAGTGACAATATTAAATTGAGTTATGTGCAATCTAATATATGAGTTATAGGCAATCTAATATCCAAAACACCATAAGGTACATAAACCATGAAATAATGAATAAAATACAGAACCAATATAATTATTCCATGATTTAGTAAGAAAATGAAAGGGAAGCGCACAGCATCTAATTACTTAGCATGAAGGGGGGGCAGGAGACTCTCAATTAGAATAACAGCACATTTAAAATCAGATGCATCTAGCTTCTTGATGATGGCATTTTTTTTAGTATATCTGGTGGCCAGGTGGCTAAAGATAACTGTGCAAACAGTGAAGAGAAAGGATGTAACATCCTCATCACGCATACAGCCACTGCAGGCAACCGCTACACCAACACTGTAAAGGAGTTACAAGATGTCTAGTCTCTATAGTCAAAAAGAGAATGGTCCCTTCCAGGTAGGGTTGCCATCTCCAGGTTGGGAAATGCCTGGAAATCTGAGGGATGGAACCTGGGGAGGAGAGCGTTTGGGAGAGGGAGGGACCTCAACAGGGCATAATGCCATGGAGTCTGCCCTCCAAAGCCCCCATTTTATCCAGGGGTACTGATCTCAGTAGTTTAGAGATCAACTGTAATTCTGGAAGATCTTTGGGCCCCACCTGGAGGTTGGCAACCCTATCCCTATGGCTAAGTACAGTTAAAATTGGCTGATTTGTTTTGGGTGTTCCAAATTAATAGCTGCAGTCAGGAACATAACCGTGCTGCTTATGGAGTGCAAAATATATTTGCTCATGTAAGTAGCTAATAAGTGTGTGTGTGTCCTTTTTGTGAGCATTTCAGGACCATGCGATCTTCTTAAGTAAGGAATTTCCTCTGGAATAAAACTGCCCTCTTAAATAAAGCTTCTAAGTGAAGGCACACACAAGTAGGCCATCCTAAAGGACTGAACCTACCTTAGAAAAAGCTCATGGCCTAACTGTTGCCATACAAACTGTCCTAGGAGAGGCCCCATCCACACTGTCACTTTTGTCACTCATTTCTCCCTATTGCTTCAGGTTCCCCCACCCCCCCATATGTTTTGTTCTCTCTAGTAGTCCCAGAGGGAGCAAAACACATGTGGAAAAGGGGGAGGAACCCAAAGCAATAGGGAGAAATGAGCGACAAGAGTGACAGTGTGGACGGGGCCAATAGGAGGCTGTCTGAAGAGCTTAAATGGTACATGGGAATATACTAGGAGATGTGGTTTGACTAACTATGAGATCTCCAGGCTGTGAAGAGCTTTATAATGGTAATAACCAGCAATATCAATTGGGCCTGCAAACAAATAGGTAACGAGTGCAGCTGATGCAGCACTGAAGTTAAACGTTCCAAGTAGCTGATGTCAGGCAGGAGACTCATCACCTCATTTTGTACCAATTGAAGCTTCTGAGATGTCTTCAAAGGCAGCTCCACTGCCTGCTATATTATATACTCCATTCATTTATTCTGCACTAGACTGTCCTCCTCTGATTTACAACACTTGTATTTATTTTATCAAATTTACATCCTGCTTCCTCTCCACTGAGTGGGACTTGAGGTGGTGAACAACATATACACACACAATAAAACAGTACAAAAGATGGAAGAGACTGGAGAATTAAATGTAAGACACTAAGGGGAGTTGCAGAAACAAGCCATGTACTTTACTCTTTAACCTTAGGATCCCTGGAATCGGGAACAGTAAAAAATAAAATTCATAATAACATATTGGTCAAATTGTCATCGGAGGATCCTTTAAACTCTCATTTACTAAGTTTTATGTGTGCCTAGTTCTGGATAAGTTGTTCTTACCCTAAAAGACATCCAGTTTAAACATTAGAATTCTAGGATATTTTCATGCTAAAAATATCCACAGTAAGCTCTTCTATACAAAGCATAGGTTCTATACTCAGACTATATTTCTAAAAAATCATATTTAAGTGATAGTGCGTACTTGTTATGCTGCTTGCATACTAAATACTCATATAGATGGGGCATGGGAAATAAGTGATTGGATCCCAATTTTTGTTTAACTTCAAATTAGTCTTGCAGAGCTAACAAAACACTGGAGTTTTGCACTTGAAAGTCCCTATTTCAGTGGGAGAGATTTGTCCACACTTAATGCTTTCATTGGAATCTATGGTCTTTAGGGTGCTTAATTTAGCTTAACTTTTGTGTTTTCATTTGTAAAAAGTCAGGCATTCCATTAGGGCTGCAACACTACGCCATTTACTTGGAGATAAGCTGCCATGAGTACAACCATTTTTATTTCTGAATAAACATAGTTAGACCATTTATTTATCTGGATATTTATTAGTTGCTTTTCTTCCCAAAGCAACCAATTAAAAATGTAATTTAAATGAATAAAACAAACACACTGCAGTGCATGGGTCAAAAATCCTTTGGCTCAGGCCTCTGGCTACACACAAGATTAGAAACCTACAAGAAGAGGAGAAAACAAACTGCTGTGGCTAGCAAACTAGCAGACTGTTTCCAGCTTTCTTCTGTGCCAGCACATTAACTTAGTCATAAATAGGAAGATGGAATACAGTAGAAAGTAAAATTCCTGTATATCTTTTTACATTTTGTAAACGACAAATGACAATAAAGATTTTAATTATTTCAAAAGTAAGCATAGTGTGTAAACTCAATCAGTCTATCAATCAGTGGGTTAAGGACATTTTGTAGAATCTGTTCATAGGACTTCTACTGTGGAGCAAGCTGCGTGAGGTAGTCAGGGTTGCCAGCCTCCTAGTGAGGCCTGGAGATCTCCTGGAATTACTATTGACCTCCAGACTACAGAGATCAGTTCCCCTGACTGTTCTGAAAGGTGGACTCTCTGGCATTATACCCCACTGAGGTACTTCAACTTCCCAAATTCCATCCTCTCCAGGCTCCACCCCCAAAGTCTCCAGGAATTTCTTAGCCAGGAGCTGGTAACCCTAGACATTGTTTGTGCTGATTTAGTATAGAACAGAAGAAAGAAGAGTAAAAGCACTGTGCAGAAACATTACCTCAGGGTAACAGCCACAGCAAAAAATAATGAAAGTATTAATATAAAATCAAACCTTTAATGGCATACAGAATAAACCAGGATATGTTACAGCACTTTCAAGTAAGAGGAATAAAAAGAAAAACTTATACAGTCAGGGGTTTGTTGGGGCCGGAGTGAGGCGGAGCAAAGCTCTGCCAGTTCAGGACTGACTAGTAGGGCAGCCACGGGCTGAATCAGATTCTCTAATCTGATTCAGCTTGCCGCCGAATTGCTGCTGCAATTCGGCAGCAATTTTAAAAGCCACTGGAGGGGAGGAGGTTTGAGGGAGAGGCTCCAAACTTGCAGGGTAGCTGCTGGGGCCTCTCCTCGAAATGCCCACCAAGTTTCAAGAAGATTGGACAGGGGGTCCAATTCTATGGGCCCCCAAACAGGTTGCCCCCATTCCCTCCATTGTTCTCTATGGTAGGAAAAAAGTTAACATTTTTCCCCTCCATAGAGAATAATGGAGGGGATGGGACAATCTGTTTGGGGGCCCATAGAATTGGACCCCGTGGTCCAATCTTCTTGAAACTTAGTGGGTATTTCGAGGAGAGGCCCCAGCAGCTACCCTGCAAGTTTGGAGCCTCTCCCTCAAACCCCCTTTCCTCCAGCCCCTCATATACCCTATGAGTTTTTGCCATTGATTTCAATGGCCCAGGGGGTATAATGGGGCTGAAACTGACATTCCCTTTCTGACACACTTCTAGTGATGTCAGGGGACGTGGCATATGCTAATGAGTTATGCTAATGAGTTAAGCTAATGAGCTCCTGCACCTCTTTTTCTACAAAGGGACCCCTGTATACAGTTAAAATTTAACATCAGATCTATCCCCTTAAGGATAAACAACAAATTATTATAAAATGTTCTTAGAAGTACTATGGCATTTGCCTAACATTGAGCTGTATATAATAAATGATCAATATTATAATTCTCCATGATGTGTATTAATTGCAAGGCATCTCTACATTATTTGGAGCAGCCATCTGTTGAAAAATGTTCCATCTATTAATATTCATGATACAATTCTACTTTGTTACATCCCTGGTAGTCATTCAGAATGTGGGAAGGATCTCATTTAAGAATAATTTCATATATTTCTGATAATAGATCTTTGTTGTTGTTTTGACATTCCAAGATCCTGGGTGTTATAAAAAGTCAAAACTCTTTTCCCAAGAGACATTTTAACCCGATAAAACCCAGTTTAAAACTCTGTTGTTTAAGCACCACAGCACAACAAAATTGCAATAAAAAGTTAAGTAATAGATGTTAGGAAGTCTACTGACCTTGACAATACAACAAAGATATTCAGCAATGTAGCTCTTGTTGATAGCCAATAACACAAGATGGGAACTAATGATTACAAGTTTCTCCTACTTAAATTTAGCCCTGTTAACAACAGTAGAAATTAAAATAAATACTGCTTTGCTGGGGGATATGCAAACATGGAGAAAGCATCTTGATTCCTTCCGTCTTCTTTTTGCAAATGGGCTTTGCAAAAAGTTTTGGGGTTTTCTTTGAACGTTTTTATTGAACAAAGAGATAAGTAGTACAGTCAGTTTCCTCATGTTACACTTCTTTTCGGATTACAGTTGGTTTGATTACAAGTCAGGTTACAACACATTGATAAGAGAAGTAGATAATATTTTGGTCTTACAATTGAAGCAAGTCTATAGGGCATACACCTTTTGGCACAATTGGACTGGTTGTGTCAACAGGAACGTATATGCAAAAAGGCTCCATAATCATAACATAGATTCAGGAGAAAGCATGGTCTCTTGCCTGTATCACATAGAAGTGGTATAGTGTAGGAAATTTTAACAATATTTAACAATGGTTTAAAATACAAAAAGCTTGTGTCTTTGGAAGCTTTTCAGATTCCTCAGTGAAACAAACAAACAAACAGTTGAGGCAGATTCCCTAAAATACAGTTTGGTTAACGATTGGCAGGCTGTGCCTGGCAACCTGTGGGAATTTGGGGGGACGGGGGGACAGGACGAGACCAGTGTTCCCTCTAAGCTGAGTTAGTGTGAGCTAGCTCACAGTTTTTTAGCCTCTGGCTCACACATTTTTGTCTCAGCTCAGGAAGGAGGGCTCCAGAGCAAACTAATTTATGCAGGACCCAAATCACCCACTCACATCTTTAATGCCAGTGGCTCACAAAGTAGAATTTTTGCTCACAAGACTCCGCAACTTAGAGGGAGCATTGGGACCAAAAGCTGGTCACAAGGCCTGGGTTGTCATTCTGTCCAATCCCAGAGCAATGTATTTGGACCATCATTTCACTCTGGAGGCTGCCATTCCAGCCCGCAGATTTATGCTACTCCCATAAATTTCACTCTCAGAGCTGTTGTTCCATTTCCTAGGGCAGGGATACTACTCCTGTGGACGGTCATTGTACTCTGGGAGGTTGTCGTTCCAGTACCAGAGCACGATTCCGGTCCCCATTCCACTCTGGAGTCTGTAATTCTGGTCCCAGAGCACTAACGTCTCTCCCAGGGACAATTTTACAATGCGGCGGGGGCATTCTAGTACCAGAGCAGGGGTACTCTTCCCAGGGACTGTCCTTCCTTCTACTTTGGTGGTTGTCATTCCTGCACAAGAACAATGATTTAGCGCCCGGAGACTCTCATTGCACACAAGTTACCGTCATTGCAGTCTCAGAGCAGTTTCATTCCAAGCCCTGACCTGAGCAGATTTCTTCACATTCGTTCCACATTCTCATTCCAACGTTTCAGTACGGAAATGTATTTCAGCGTCGCCCATGCAAGTTAATTGGCATTCACACAATGGGCATCCCTGTCATGTTAAATCACACGGCACCGATGCTTTTTAAGTGTATCACCTTACATGCGCAAACTCCCTAGACGCTCACGCAGAAGCAAATTTCACATGCTTTCTCCTGTTTAAACTGGAAGCAGACGCCACTGTCTATTGAGTACAATTACACTTCCCACTCTCTTTTCCCCAGCTAACACGCCAAGTATCCCTGCGCCGTTTTGTGGCTCTCCCCGTCTTTAAGGCTTTCTCCGTTCCTCCGCCCCCTTTCCCAGCGAGCTTTGCAGGGTGCGTCTCAGTGGCCGCTGTTGCTAGGAAGTCTGCGCGAGCGAGCCGGTTGCTAAGGGCCGCGCTGGCAAGGTGACTCCGGGCAGGGGCACCTGTTGGGCGATTCCCCCCGGAGGGTGATTTTTGGGTGCTCCCACGATCTGCAATTGCGGGAGCCGCCGCGGAAGTTTCTTGTAGAGAGCGCTGCAGATCCGTTCTCTCGGCTCCCATTAAAGCTCCAGCTTTCATGCCCAAGAACAAAGCCCCCAGGTAAGCGCTTTGGATGCATCCCGAATACCAAGTTACTGGGATGAGCTGGTTGGGATGTACTGACAGGTTCTTTGTAGGTTCACGTGGAAGCGGGGCCCAGCCCACTCGACGGAACTCGCTCCAGAGTTAAGTATAGGAAGCCGACTGTGCTACCTACCAGTGTTCCTTCTAAGCTGTGGCGTCTGGTGAGCAAAAAATTCTACTCTGTGAGCAACTGGCATGAAAGTTGTGAGCCAGCAATTTGGCTACTGCATAAAGTAGTTTGCTCTGGAGCCATCCTTCTTGAGCTGAGACAAAAATGTGTGAGCTGGAGGCTAGAAAACTGTGAGCTAGCTCACACTAACTCAGTTTAGAGGGAACACCGCGTACCTACAGTTATTAGGTATCAAGCCCTGTTGAACTTGGTGGAGTAAACATACCTACAACCTAGTTGTACACCTGGCAAACTGTGGTGGGGAGGCAATGGGTGCTGGAATGGTTGGTTTGCTCCTGATTTTTCTGCAGAGGTCCTGGTGGGGGGGGGGGGGGGGGAGAAACAGCTCTGGAAAAGATCCCAGACCGACCTTGCACCTCCAAAGCAGAAAGGAAATTCCTGCCCGGCCAGTCCAGAGCCGGAGGTGACAGGGCAAGGCAGCTGGGTAGGGTGAGGCAGGTTGGGCCTGCCCATTGCTGGATGAGGTGAGTCCAAGGAGGCCTGGTGATCTCCTGGAATTATAGCTGATCTTCAAACTAGAGGTCAGAAATGGAGAAAATGGCTGCTTTGGAAGGTGGGTAAAGGTAAAGGTTTCCCTTGCTCGGAAGCCAGTCGAATGCGACTCTAGGGATGCGGTGCTCATCTCTGTTTCCCAGCCGAAGAGCCAGCGCCGTCCGAAGACGTTTCCATGGTCGTGTGGCTGGCATGACTAGATGATGAGGCACACAGAACACTGTTTCCTTCCTACTGAAGCGGTACCTATTTATCTACTTGCAATTTCTTGCTTTTAACAGCTCAATGCAATTATATCCCATTAAAGTCCCGCCTATGCCTAAACCCTGCCTTCCCCAGGCTCCAGGACTTTTCTAACCCAGAGCTGGCAACCCTAGGCAAGGCAGTCCCATTCTATTGCTCACCATGGCAGGGCAGCTCCATCCCTTACTGGAAGAGGTGAGGCCAGCAGAGCAGCCATGTACCCTCCCTTCCCCAGTGAGGCCAGGAGGCCAGTATCCTGGAACAGCAGCCCCCAGGGTGGAATGATGAGGCTGGACCCCTCAGTGTGTGGGGGTGCTGACACCGAGAACACTGAAGTGAGGCTGGCAGCCCTGTCCCTTACTGTGGTGAAGAATGGGAAGACTGGGACTGTTCCCAGTCCCCTTAATGGCCAATGTGCCCCTGTTGCTAGTTTACACTCTCTCTGCCCCTCCATAGCTGGGTTCTAAAAGCTTTGCAAACAAGCGTACAGATTTAGGATTTGATGGGAATGACTGAGTAATAGATTTTAGGCCAGGGTGAAAAATGTTCCCACAGAGTATTTAATTCCAGAGACATGGCTCAGTGTACGTCTGTTGCAGCAAGAAATAAACAGGAGCACTGTGCTACTTAAATAGTACCATAATTTTATCGTAGTGTAAATTTTCATAGTCTAGAGCTCACTTCTTGCGGGAAAGTAAAATTTATTAGTCTAAGTTTCCACTACATTTCTGTTTATTTTCACAGAATGCAATTATGTAGCTGAAGTATCTTTGTGTGCAGGACTAGTAACCTTTTTTATAGATGTACTGTATATGTATTTCTGTATGCATGAGCACTTGTTCTACCTGATACTTCTGTCTGCTTTGTAGGGTTTTGGTGCATCTGACAGCTGTGCAGTAGCCCTGAGTCTACTATTTGGGAAGATCCTCTCCTGTTATATTTAAATAGACATATATAAAAGGCACAAGAATCTTATCAGGAAAAAGGTGACAGCTGTGGAGGTATGTTACCTTTGAACTACACGGAATTAACTTTTTCATTTCAGAATTGTTCTTTGTAATTAGTGGACATAAACAATGACCACGCATGAGGAAGTTTTCATATCGCTGTAACACAATGGAACAACATCGAAAAAGATGGAGGTCCCCAATGTTGTATTCTCTGGACTTACTAATACTTACTTCCTCTTGAACATAAACTCACTATAATTGGTTAATTGTGAATGCAATTGAGTTGCTCTTAATTTCTTTAGGCATGAAACTGAAAAGCCTGTAATCTGCCCCTTTCCCTCCTGTTTTCAGCACCAGCAAAGTAAACCATATAACAATGAATATATTATTGGGAACATCACATTCTCTGTATAATTAAATATTTTGCCTGGCTGACACAAAGGCATGTAACCTTTGGTACTACATCAGCAATAGTTTTCTGCTAGTTCTTAAACTTTCCTTCTATGGGTTTCTGCCAACTGTTTCTTTTTTTCCTCCTGTCCTGTCCTGTTCAGAAATGCCTGTTAAATGGACTAAGAAAGTCTCTTGTTTTTTCACTCTTCATCAGTATTGCCAGAAATGTATAAGCTCTTCTGTTTTTATAAAGGATTTCTGCACAAAACATGAGTTCCTCGATGTGTCTATCTGCAAATATACATGAAGTCAGGATTGCTAATTGCAGCATGCTAGTAATTCTCAGTGTGGGCCGAACACGCTGAATAATGATACTTTACTGTAGTTCAGTGAGATACAAAGGAAAGTCCTAGCTGTGTAGCCAACAGTCCTTACTGCAGCAACAGAGTTTGCTGTAGTTTTCCGTGTGTCTATGTAGATTGCAGGGACTGTCATTGGGTTAGGAACGGTTGAAAAAGATTTTTAAAAGTGGTTTTGGGGGTTTGGTTTGTTCAGAGAAGAGGAAAACTTTATACCCCTCTGAAATACTATCCATTTCCTAGTAATAGTGAGAAGATTCCAGAATGATTTAATTTCTTTTGATGAGCAAGTATGGAAGACTTGTAATATTTGTTTATGTACAAGCTGAGCATAGTGTGTGTGTGGGGGGAAATAGACTGCTACAGCAAGCAGCAAGGCTGCTGTTACTTCATCAGCCCCCCCCCAAGCACCAGTTAGAGGTTGTAATCCAGTTTACTTCAGCTAAGAAGAAGAAGAAGAAGAGAAGAGATTGGATTTATACCCCACCCTCCACTCCCCAAGGGAGTCTCAGAGCGGCTTACAAACTCCTTTTCCCTTCCCCTCCCCTCCCCACAACAGACACCCTGTGAGGTAGGTGGGGCTGAGAGAGCTCTTTCCCAAGCTGTCCTTGAGGGAACAGCTGGTACAGAGCTATGGCTTGCCCAAGGTCATCCAGCCAGGTGCAAGTGGAGGAGTGGGGAATCAAACCCGGTTCTCCCAGATTAGAGTCCGCACACTTAACCACTACACCAAACTGGTGTAAAATCATCTCTCTGTTCAAAAGTAACCTGCTGCCATTTTTCAGTGCCTTCCTCTAGCATTCATGGGTGCCATATTCCCAAGGCTGGAGAGACATTCTAGGATTTGAAAGAACAAATAAAGCTACATCCCTGATTCCCTGGCAGGTTTGTCAAGCAAGACTACAAGAGTAAGCTCATTGATGCTGATTCAGATAGCCAAACTTCTAACAACCCTCTCTAACCAAGTACATGTTAAGTATAAGCAACAGCTGACATTGATAGCTGCTTGGGGTTCCAAAGGCACCCTGGCAAGAAAGTTGAGATGGACTGGTGAGAAGGCAGCCAGGGAAAATTGGGCCATGGAAGTCTCCCCCATCCTGCTGTGGATGGGCCCTGTGCTCCAGGCATCATCCCCCTGGTCAGATACAAGCAAGAAGTCTGGTCATCAAAGCCCTGACCTGTGGCCTGGACTCAGCCCTAAGAAGATGCCAGTCTAGGAGGAGGCCCTGGGTTGAGAATAGTCACAGTGGGCAGAATCTAAGGCAGCAGAATCTGAGGCTGCCTGCCAACACCGTAGGCCTGGCATGATTCCCATTGTCGCTGCTCCCCTAAGATCCTGTTACCTGCCTTTCCCAACATTGTATCCCTCTTGGTCCTAAGCAGCTCCCAATGTGGTTGCTGCACTCCCCAATCCCACAAGTTCCTTGCGGGTCCCTGCTTATGAATATCTAATAGCCAGGTTCTCCTCTCTCTCTCTCCCTTCTCTCAGATGTCTCATTTTTCTAGTGAAGATGAAGCTCTTTTGCAATCTATGCTCAGGCAGTTACTGCAAAGCGTCAGAGAGAAAATTACAGGAGCACCATCAGTTGAGTGTTCAGAAGAGATTCTGCTGCATCTGGAAGAAACCGATGAAAATTTTCATAAGTAAGGTTTTGCTTGGTTTGTTTAATGTCGTTAGTGAAGAATTTGGGCTATTTGCAGATACAGGAGGGGGAGGGTTGACTTTAACAGTACGTTGCTAGCTTATTTGTAAACGTATGCATCTTCAGAATGCATTTAGAAACAACCACAGTTTTGAATTTCGGTGTTACAAATTATGCTTAACACTCTCATAAGGATGTGCAATTACGGGAAAATTTGAAAAAAAATGATGACTTGCAGTAATATTTCTGGTTGCTACTTAGCACCATTTTGCTAATATGCATAGACAGGGTGAGTCAGTTGATTAAAATCAAGCCTTTGCATTTCAGCCGATGAATGTAAAAGAAATAATCACCCTGCAACAGTTTCCAATCCCCTGATCTTTGCTTGCCTGTATACTCTAAGTCAGCATAATGACTGGATCTTCGACGTGGTCTCTGTGCTTCACACCATGGGATTCTGCGCCTGCGCCAGAACTCATCGGTATCTGCAAAGCTCAACGGATTTTCGCGCCCAGGTCCACCGGGCATGCGCGGGGCCCCTCCGCGCATGCCCAGAGGGACCGGGCGCGGATATCCCGCCAGTTCTCTTCTGACCGCCGCGCAGCTAACAGCTCATTTTCGTCGGTCCTTTAGTCTCTTCGGAAAGCTTCTTCATTCTATACGACCTAACGGGCTGGTTTCTCAACTACTCTTACGGACATCCTTTGGATTTGACGCACTCGGACTAGGGAAGTTAAATTTTCTAACTTTCCCTTTCCCCCCCCAACACCCCCCCACACCCCCTATAAGCCCTCAGTGAAACTCTTTATGAGGCGTTGGGGCTGCTTCAAACGCTGCTCGTCCTGTGGGAGCAAGCTAGCTACTTCAGACGGACACTCACTTTGTATTTTATGCTTGGGGGAATCCCACCGCCCTGAGACGTGTCCCCATTGTGCCCGCTTCTCTAACCAGACGTGTAAAAATAGAGCGGCACGACTTAAGGTAGCTCTGCTTGAATCCGCACTCCGACCGGAATCTTCAACCTCAGTCGTCATGGACACATTACCTTCCACATCGACATCGACAGCACCATCGACGTCGACGAAGCCTCCCATACCGAGGGCGGCCTCCGACACCGGTCCGTCGGTACCGAAACGATCCGCACCGCCGCAGTCTTCTTCGTCATCACCAGTGAAGAAGAAGAAAGACAAAACTGAAAAACGACCCAAAAAGCTGATAACCGATAAGTCCCGCACTAAGGGCACGGCCTCGGCTACACCAGCCCGACCGGCACAACAGGAGCAATCTTTACCTCCTTCGATACCGGCACAATCTACTATTATACACCTACTGGACTCCCCGATACGGCAGCCCGATGCCGAACCGCCGCACGACATCATGGAGACGCAAGTATTCTCGGGACCCCGACACCCCGAGATACCTCCAAGTCGAGATCGATCCAGACACGCCTCTTCAGCCTCATCTCGCCATTCGGAGTCTACGCTCGATAGGGAGCCCCGTCACTTCACGACGGATTCGAGACATCATTCTTCGACCTCCCGGGTCCCATATGGAGAACATTTCGACCAAGATAGACGTCGAGATTGACAAAGCAGGTCGCCACAGAGTCGGCGAGGTCACACCTCACCTCCACATTGGGACCTAGTTTACCATCGGTATGGAAACTACCCTGCCCAACCGATCCCATGGCAGTCATCATACGACCATCGTTATGACAGGCCTCGATCGCATCGATCCAGATCGCCGAGGATAGTTTCCCATTCAGCTACCTTGGCTAGACCTCAGGGTGACTTCTATGTGGGACGCGAAGACTACCATCGACACCGATCACGATCCCCGATGCCACATATTCAACAATACCGACACCCGCTACCAACGTCACCGAGACCACAGGTATCGACACCGGCCCCGGAACCACTCCCGGACCCGATAATACCTCCCCTCTCTCATGCCTCATCGGATGCTTCAGAAGGGGAACCTGAGGATGACTCCTCCTCTGACCATAGTTCACCGGAACATCCATCTCAACCAATCACACCAAACCTACCAATCTCGCCGTCAGAGGATGTCCCCACTTATGGGGACCTAATAAAACATATGGCTCACACATTAGGCATTGCCATATCACAGCCTACACCAGAAATCTCCGACCCAGTCTTTGATGTAGTCCAAAGTGATACATCAACGTCTATTGCCCTGCCAATGTTCTCAGTCCTGCTACAGGCCACAAAGTCACAGTGGGACAAACCGGCATCGGCACCTGTCTCTACAAGGAGACTAGACCACATGTATCGTCTACAAGAGACTGGACTAGAATTTCTGCATGCACACCCAAAACCTACTTCCATGGTGGTCTCTTCGTCCACCAGGACAAAAAAGTCACATTCTATACCCCCTGACAGGGAAAGTAGAAAACTCGACTCCTTTGGCCACCGCCTTTATTCTACAGGAGTTCTTGGCCTTAAGACCACGAATTATTTAGCATGTATGGGACGATACCAATACGCTCTATGGGAGCAAATGTCCAAATTCATCAGTGCACTACCAGAGGATAAACGCCTGATGGCCCGCAAACTTCAAAAAGAGGGACTACTACTAGGGAAACAACAAATTAATTCATCTAAACATGCGCTGGACGCAGCGTCAAAAACTATGTCTTCGGCCATCGCTTTAAGATGTCATTCGTGGCTGAGAACGACTACTCTCCAACAGGATACCAAATCCCTGATTGAGGACCTCCCGTTTGACGGTCAAGGTCTCTTTCACTCCTCCACAGATTCGGTCTTACAAGACCTTGATAAAAGTATCAAGGCATCACGCACGTTAGGAGTATCCATTCCACCATCTAGGCAGTACAAGCCGCGTTCTTGGCCAAAACAATGGTCACGCAGACCATCCTCACGATCCTCTCCAGAACGGACCTGGCGCCCGAGAGCCTCCCCGAATGCTCAAAGACAGCAATATTCGGGCAAACAGAAGATGGCTTCCGGCCAACCAGCCAACCGCAACAAATTCCCACGTCAACCTAAACAGGGCCTTTGACTCCCTAACGCCTCTAGAATCAGACACTCGCCTGACACCATTCCTACCCCATTGGCAAAAGATTTCCTCAGACGCATGGGTGCTTTCGATCATCACCCAAGGATACTTCATCAAATTCTCCCACCAACCACCAAAGGTATCCTTTGTGAACACAGTACCCTCTCCACCACTGCTCAAGGAAGTATCCACACTGCTACAAAAGAGAGCTATAGAACCAGTTCCCTCACACCAACAGGGAATAGGGTTTTTCTCACACTATTTCACTATCCCCAAGCGGGACGGTGGCACTCGACCCATACTGGACCTGAGACGTCTCAATCGGTTCGTTACTTACAGGAAATTCCGCATGGTTACACTGCGATCAATCCTTCCACTCCTCAGAAGAAACGCCTGGATGGCGACACTGGACTTACAAGATGCTTACTTCCACATCTCAATTGCCCCATCCCACCGCAGATTTCTCAGGTTCACAGTAGGCCCCACCCAATATCAATATACGGTCCTCCCATTCGGATTGTCAACCGCCCCAAGAGTATTCACAAAAGTAATGGTGGTGGTGGTCGCCCATCTTCGCCTGCAAGGCATACAAATTTTTCCTTATTTGGACGACTGGCTCTTAGTGGCGAACTCCAGAGACCTGCTAGAGCTACACGTCCACAAGACCCTGACCACCCTCTCACGACTGGGACTTCTGAACAACATCGACAAATCCCATCTCCTGCCATCACAGAAAGTTCAGTTTATCGGAGCAATTTTAGACTCCACTCTACTGACGGCATATCTTCCGGAAGACAGATCCTCCCCCATCTCGACCCTCGCGGGAGACATCATCATGCGACCCACGTCAACAGCTCACATGATCCAAAGTCTTCTAGGTTTCATGGCAGCTACTACCACAGTTCTCCCCTTCGCACGTCTCAAAATGCGAAGACTGCAAACTTGGTATGTGCGTACATTCTGACCACTAGAACACCCGCAGTCTATCGCCCTCGCCCCCCCCACCAAGGTACGCAACTCTCTACAATGGTGGACGAGACGCGACAACTTGCTCCAGGGAGCTCCGTTCCACCTGCCTAACCCCCAGTAGACCCTAACCACAGACGCTTCTTATTGGGGATGGGGCGCACACCTCCACAACCATACTACGGGAGGCCCTTGGGAACCACATCTTCTCTCCAAGCACATAAACGTATTGGAGATGCTAGCAGTGACCTACGCCCTTCGCTCCTTCCTCACACTCATAAAAGGAAACTGTGTCGCAGTCCTGTTGGACAATACGACTGTCGTCGCATATATCAACCGGCAAGGTGGAACAGTCTCCCGCTCACTGTGCAACCTGGCCATAAACCTATGGGAATGGTGCCTCAAAGAGGACATATTTCTTCGAGCGACGCACATCCCCGGAATATACAACACAACAGCGGACCTCAGCAGAGGAGGAGCCCACCCGCACGACTGGGAATTATCCCACCATTACATCCTCCCAATTTTTCACCTATGGGGATTTCCAGAAATAGATGTATTTGCGAACAGACAGAACACGAAATGCCCCCTATTCTGTACCCGGGGAGGGGTCGATCCTTTGTCACTAGGCGACGGTCTTCTCCTTTCATGGAATCGATGATTCCTCTACCTGTTCCCACCGCTCCTCCTGCTTACCAGAGTGGTGAGAAAGATTATGCACGAACACGCAGACTGCATCTTAGTGGCACCATGGTGGCCCAGACAGCCATGGTTCCCCATCCTCCTGACCCTCTGCCAAGGCCACTACATTCACCTCCCGCCCAAAGCAGACCTCCTGTCGCTACACAACTCTGCCCTTCTATATCACGATGTCCCACACCTCAAATTAACAGTGTGGAGGATTTTTCCACAGGATTCTCCGACAGAATCTGTAACGTACTCTTGAACTCAAGAAAACCTTCAACTAGACAATCGTACTCTTACAAGTGGTCCCGCTTTTCCGCCTCTCTAGTGGGATCCTCTGTTTCACCCACGGCAGCGGGACTTCCATGCATTTTTGACTTCCTACTCTCCTTGAGAGAATCGGGTCTGACACACTCCTCAATCTGAGTGTACTTGGCGGCCATCTCCGCCTTTCACAACAGAGTAGACGGCTTCTCAGTTTTTACACATCCGCTCTCCAAACGCTTCCTTCGGGGACTCCTCCACCTCTAACCCCCATCCAAACCTCCAGTACCTGTTTGGGACCTACCGCTGGTGTTACGCCAACTCACCAGAGCTCCATTTGAACCTCTGTCAACGTGTGCCCTCAATCTTCTTTCATGGAAGACAGCCTTCCTTGTCGCGATTACTTCAGCCAGGAGAGTTGGAGAGATGCTCGTGTTCAGGCACGATACGCCATATCTATCATTTCTACCCAACGGCATTAGGTTACTTCCAGACATCTCATTTCTACCAAAGGTGCTCTCGGAGTTCCATTTACATTCATAAGTTGTCCTCCCCGACTTCTTCCCTAACTACAAGTCAGAACATGAGAGGCTCTTACATTCCCTCGATGTTAAAAGAGCAGTCCTTTTCTATCTACACAGAACCAAGGCAACCAGACGTACACCACGACTGTTCATCTCATATGCATCTACACGTCTGGGAACACAAATTACGTCCAGACGGCTTTCTAGGTGGATAGTTGAACTCATAACGCTCTGCTATAAGATAGCACGTACGCCACTGCCAGGGCCCCTCCATGCACACTCCACTAGGGCCATTTCTACATCCACGGCATTTCTAAAAGGCGCCTCCCTATCTGACATATGCAGAGCTGCCACCTGGAACACTCCCAACACGTTCATCAAACATTACGCCCTAGACACCAGGGCGGCTGAACGCTCCTCCTTGGGAAGACTCATCCTTTTGTCTACTACACAATGACAGCCTGCCTTCACCCTCCTCCAGGTATGTCACTGCTCGCTAGTCTCCCATGGTGTGAAGCACAGAGACCACGTCGAAGATAGACAGGTTTCCTACCTGTAACTGATGATCTTCGAGTGGTCATCTGTGCATTCACACAACCCGCCCTTCCTTCCCCTCTACTGCCAGGCTGTTCTATAGTCATGGTGGTGGCGGCCAGAAGGAACTGGCGGGATATCCGCGCCCGGTCCCTCTGGGCATGCACGGAGGGGCCCCGCGCATGCCCGGTGGACCTGGGCATGAAAATCCGTTGAGCTTTGCAGATACCGATGAGTTCTGGCGCAGGCGCAGAATCCCATGGTGTGAATGCACAGATGACCACTCGAAGATCATCAGTTACAGGTAGGAAACCTGTCTTTCTGGCTAGCGTCTGGTCTGCTTGGCCCATGGCAGTGAGCAAACTGCAGTTTACTTTGGCACGACCCATTATGCTTTCAGGCCCATGGAGGTTTCTTTTGTCCTTGTGTGTAATAATCTGAAAGAGCTTCTAAGAAATGGGTTTGTGCAGTGGAAAAAAAAATGACATATCCTCAAGTTTTGTGTGTGTGTGTTTTGTGCAGCAATTAGATGGCATGCATTGTAGATTTTATTAATTTATTCTGCTTTTAGCAGAGTGAATTTCCAGTTTCGTTTAACTGATAAGTAACAAATTCTATTGAAGGTCAATGGGAGAGGAAGACCTAGTTACTGTCCCAGGTCTTCTGTATTAATCTTCTAAGCTGCCTCTGGAATTAATTGAAGATTTTAATGGTAGCTTGATGAGAGGAGTTATATGGTGATGATAAAGATGATTTGAAAGGCAGCCGTGTAAAACAAGTCACATTTTGATTTCTGAATGTTTTTTGCAGTTATGAATTTGTGAAATATCTTAGACAATATATAAGTAGCAACCTGGGCTCCGTAATAGAGGAAGAAACTGAGAAATGTACATCTGCACAAAATCAGGGTGAAGGAACTGGCTATGATACACTTGTACAGCATGTTACTAAAAAGACCCGAGAATCAAAAGAGTGAGTAGATCTCAAAGAATGCCTATAAAACCCATTTTACAAAACTGACTGTTTGCCAAGTCATCTTGCTCAACTGTTCTTCTCTTCCTTAATTTTGATTTTATAGTTACTGGTAACACCATTCTAAAACTTTATTGTCATTATAAATCTGCAAGATTTACTGCTTTGTAGTTTGTTCATGAACAGTTTCTTATAGGCTCACTTGAAATGTCAGTCAAAATCATGGTTTAATTTAACTACTTGGTTTACTATTCGCAGTTGGTCTTAACCATATTGTCTTTTGATATCTGAATGCACACATAATGGCATAATATCAGTTTAATTCTGCCTTGTTTTCTGGCAGCACTTTTCTGGGAGACAGAGAAAGTACATAAGAAAATGATAGAAGCCATGTTGGATCAGGCCAAAACCTAGGTTCCATCAGGAGGTCCACCAGCAGGGCCAGAACTCCAGAAGCCCTCCCACTGTTGCCCCCCCCCCCCAAGCACCAGAGCATCACTGCGTCAGGTAGAGTGTTCCATCTATATCTTGTGGTTAATAGCTGCTGATGGACCTCTGTTCCATATGTTTATCCAGTCCCATCTTGAAGCTGTCTATACTTGTAGTCCCTATTAATTCCTGCGGCAGTGACTGCCATGTGATAATTACTCTTGGGGTGATAATTTTATTCCTAATAATTCTCAGCATAGCCTTTGCCTTTTTTATTGCAGTCGCACAGTGAGTCATCGCCAATATTTCTCTCCTGATCAGTTACCACCAGTTTGGACCCCATCAGCATATATTTATAGTTAGGATTCTTGGCTCCAGTTGCATTACTTTGCACTGGCTCATGTTGAACCTCATTTGCCACATTGATGCTCACTTGTCCAACCTTGACAGATTCCTTTGGAGCACCTTGCTGTCCTCCCTGGTTCTCACCGCCCTGAACAATTTAGTGTCATCTGCAAACTTAGCCCCACTGCTTACTTCCAACTCCAAATAATTAACGAACAAATTAAAAAGCACTGGACCTAGTACTGAGCCCTGCGGTACCCCACTGCTTACGATCTTCCACTGTGAAAACTTCCCATTTATACTCACTCTCAGTTTCCTGGTAAGTAACCAGTTTTGAGCCCACAAGAGGACTTGTCCTCTTATCTCATGACTGCTGAGTTGACTTAGGAGCCTTTGATGAGGAACTTTATCAAAAGCTTCTGGAAGTCTAGGTAAACAACATCTACTGGGTCACCCTTGTCCACATTTTTGTTTACCCTCTCAAAGAACTCTAAAAGGTTAGAGAGACAAGCTCTTCCTTTACAGCGTCCATGCTGATTCTTCCTCCATAGTTTTTGTTATCAATGTGCCTACTAATTCTATCTTTAATAACAGATTCCACCAACTTACTTGGTATTGACGTTAGACTGACTGGCCTGCAATTTCTTGGATCTCCTCTGGAGCCTTTTAAAAAGATGGGCATTATATTATCTACCTTCTAGTCCTCGGGAATGAAGGCAGATTTTAGGGATAGATTGCATATTTTTGTTAGGAGATCCACAAGCTCACATTTGAGTTCTTTCAGAACTCTTGGATATATGCTATCTAAGCCTGGTGATTTATCAGTTTTTAATTTGTCCATCACTCGTAAGACCTCCTTTCTCATCACCTCAATTCAACTCAGGTCTTTTGAAACCCCTCCTGAAACTGGCAGTTCTGGAGTGGGCATGCACATCCCATCTTCCACAGTGAAGACAGAGGCAATAAATACTTTCACCTTCTCTGCCATTTCCCTATCGTCCTTTAGTAATCCTTTTAGCCCTTCATCATCCAGTGGCCCACTGTCTCCCTGGCTGGTTTTCTGCTTCTAATGTATTGGAAGAAATTTTTATTGTTGGTCTTAATGTTCTTTGCAATATGTTCCTCATAATTCCTTTTTGCCTGTCTGATCACCGACTTACATTTTATTTGCCAAAGCCTGTGCTCCCTTTTATTTGCCTCACTGAGTCAAGCTTTCCACCACTTAAAGGAATCCTTCCTACCTTTTACCTTTTATATTGGCATGCCTGTAGAATTCTGTATCAGCTTTCAATTCTTTGCATATCAAGAAAATATGTTAGGATCTACTGGAGAAATTGTAATTCATCAAATTGAGATATGCTATGAAACTGTTTTTTGAGGATTATTACAATCTGAGAAATAATCTCTCGAGATGACAAAAGAAATATTGGGAGATAAGGAATGTAGGAAAAATTCTTTTGGCAGGTCATGGTTTCCAGCAAGCAAGTTTTTGTCTAGTTAGTGTGATATTAGTCTCAGCTCCATATCTGTATATCTAGTTCTCAACTTGGCTTCATCTGTGGATACATAAATCCATGGCTGAGAGTCAGGTGGAGCGTAACTGTAATGTTGATGGAACTGTTATGCACTGTAACGTTATGAAGACGGATCTGTCCTTGAGGTTGGTCTATATGGGGAAGGGAAAGCTGTTGTGAGCATAGCAGTTCCATGTGTGTGCTGGTGCTATTAGTACACATATCTAGAAAAATTAAGAGTGCCACATAGTAATATTTATAATCCTGAAAACATCCAAACAAATCAATATTATTGATTAAAATAATTCTGTCAAATTCGGGAACTGTGAATTTGTATCAAACAAGAAATTATTGGGATCCCTTGTAATTCATTCAGATGGATAACTTAATCAGTGCTTAATTGCTTTTATAAATTAATGAATGGGCTGGAGTTTTTTTTAATAAGCCATTTATTTAGTTTGGAGCAGCATGTCAGTTTTGAGCCAATGACACGCACACATTCTTTTCTCCATGAAAGTACTGATTTATTGGAAAACACAGATTATTTCTTCTAATCATGCAATAGCTCGGCACCTGTGGGTGTTATTTGTTTAAGAAGCCCAACAATAATAGAATTTATTGAGGGTTCTGAACCTTTATAATATTTATTTTTAACATCTCCTTGACTCTAAAGGTACAGAGAAATGATGCATTCTCTGAAGAATGTCATGATGGTTGTTGTTGAATCTCTGATTAATAAATTTGAAGAGGATCACATGCGGTCTAAAGAGATGCAACGGAAAGTGAAAACAGAGCAGCACAGCAGTTACCATACTGATAACTGTTCTGATAGTGATTCTTCCTTTAATCAGGTATGATGAAAGCCCCTGTTCGAGAAATTCTGCTTTCTGGGTATGTGTGTTTATATGTGACTATTCCTATGTACATAGGGTTTCCACATCTTCCTTGAGTACCAGTGTGGGGTCAGGTTGCCAGTTCCAGGATGGGAAACTTCTGGGGATTTTGGGGTAGACCCTGGAGTGGACAGGGACCTCAGTGGGGTACAATGCCATTGAGTCCCCACATTTTCCATTTTCCATTTTCTCCAAGGGAACTGATCTCCGTAGCTGTAATTCTGGGGGATCCCTATGACGCGTGGCCTAAATAAACTGCCGCTTTGCGGCGTTCTGTGAGGTGACTGATCAGGATTGGCTCTACTTCACTCGACCAGCACCCTTGTAATAGTCTCTTCGGGGTTTAATTTTAATAGGTAGTCACTCAGGCTTTTTCTTTAACATAAAACAGAGCTTTATTTACAGAACCAAACAGAGGGGATGGGGGATGTATTTACATTGGACACGTTGTTTTGGTAGTGGCCGACAGGTTTGTCAGAAATTACTCTTTGGCAGTAGGTTATTTTGTTTTCAGGTTTTTTTTTTTTTTGGTAACCTTTCATAAGTTCCCCACACACTTTCTCCAGCACTCTCTCCTGTACAGCTTAGGGTTAAGTCTCTTGACTTTGGCTTTCCTGGCCCTGTTCTTTGAGTCCTAGCTGGCCCCCAACCACTGATCCAGACTCTGACTGGCCTTGCCTCAGCCCTCACTTAAGCACCTATACCAGGTTCTTCAGTGCTGATATGTCTTTGTGTTGACCACTTATGTGTTCTACTTGCACAAGACTGTTCACGGTCCTGTGAATCAGTCTATCCTGCACCAGTTCTCAGCTTAAACTGGTCTTTTTGGATTGCTCCCACAGAGCCACAGAGACTCGCTTCCAATCTCTCACAGCTATCCCCAGAACTGTTCTCCACACAGACTTTTTTTCTCTCTCTCTCCCTGAACGTTCTAAACTGTCAGGTGTGCCCGTTAACTGCCAATCATTGAGGGTTCCGGGCTAAATGGCCCCCTCCTCACTCAGTCATGTGACCCAGATTTTCATCCCGTCACAATCCCCAAATCCCACTTGGAGGCTGGCATCCCTATATGTACACCATAGTCTTTAGAACACCATTTTGAGGAGACAGCTATCAGTCTTCTGATAATCACATGAGCTTGTGCTGTTCTGGCTCACTTCTACAGTACTTCTCTTTCTCTTCTTCACATACCTCTTTGTTATCTAAGAGGCAGAGATGAGATTGTGCAGTGTTTCCCTGATGCTAATGATGGCTGTTTTTTGTTTAGGACTAGTTTCGCTCTAAGGCTAGAAGGCCAAAAAGAGGTGATGCAGCACTCAGCATCTTTATCATAATTTTGTCTTCCCAAAACTCTATGCCAGACTGTGTCTTTTTGGGAGCCCAAAACCAAAAGTTGCATCATGCTTTTTATTAAGACCAACCGAATATCACAAAACAGTATGCAAGCTGTTGAATGTTCAAGAACTTATCTTCAGGCTGGATGTTCAAAACAAAATGAATGCGAAACAAAAAGGGCAGGGATGGGAGAAATAAATTAGCTCTTCCAAGGCATGGGGGCAATGCTTGAACCTGCAGCTGTAAAAATGGTAAACAGGATGTGTTGCTGCCGTCAAAATTGGATGAAGCTGGATGCAAAAAGGGTTTACAAGCTGTAGGGACAAAGGAGAGAATATTTGAATATTGTGGATGTAAAAAGCAGCAGTTTGTCAAATATCTCTCCAGTGCTGAGACACAGAGCAGAGAGTTCATAATAAAAGCATGGTGGTCCTATACTGGTTTTTTTCTCTCTCTGCCTTACAACAAGTGACTTCTGTGTCTCATTTAGTTCTGAAGAGACATTTGACTGCCTTTTGAACAGCAATTTTGTCATTCAGTTGGTATAAATTGAGGTCACAGTTATAGGCCGAGGACAGACTATTGTTCTGCCGTGCTACATGAGCGTGGCAAAACAAGGCGGGGGGAAACTGCCCCGCAGTGCGGCGTTCAGACGCCGCCGCAAGGAAGCCGCCCGCTGCGTCCACACTGCGGGCGGCTTCTGCCGGCGGCGGAAGAACGCCGTGCGGTTCCGCCCGCCCACGCTCTTTCACACCCGCCGGGACACTACTTGGAAGTGGTGCCCGGCTGCTGCGGGAGGAGCGCGCCGCCGGACGAGGTAAGTCCGGGGCGCCTCCGCGGGGCAGATGCGGCAGTCTGGATGCCCGCTCTGCCTCCGCTTTTAAAGCGGAGGCAGAGCGGGCCAGACTGCCAGTCTATTCTCAGCCATAGTTTAAAACAGATAAATGTTTTGGAGGCAGAATATTGTTCAGAGGCAGCATTATTGATGAACATCATTGTGCTTGGTGGCTGGCGCTGGAGTTGTTGCCTTTTTTCTTCTTACTGCTATTTGCATCTGATGTTGCTGCTGGGGGAGCATAGGATCCCAAGTATTGTGCTGGTTTAAGCTCTGATGTAGAGGTGGCCCTCTTAACTGTGTTACAGGATTACCCTATTCAATACATGGGACTCCTTTGTGAAAGGAGAGAGGGGAAGAATCAGCCCAGCATACTTCCTTTAATCTTTGTGTCACATGAAGCTGTTCTTTACTCCTTTTCTGAAAGCAGGAACTTTCAGGGCCAACCTAGACATGACAATAGGGTTGCCAACCTCCAGGTTGGGACTGGCGATCTCCCAAAATTAAAACAGATATCCAGATTACAGAGATCAGTTTCCCTGGACAAAAAGGCAGCCTTGGAGGGTAGACTCTATGATGTTATACCCCACTGAGGTCCTTCCCCTTCCTAAACCCTGTCATCCCCAGGGTCTACCCCAAAGTGTCCAGGAATTTCCCAATCCAGAGTTGACAACAGCACAGGACAGTGATAATTCCATGCTAAAACAGAAATATCTCCATTACATAAAAAGAGGTGGTGGGGGGGACAGAATCTGCAGTAAGGGCATTCAGGTGAAAGGCATCTCATGGGTTCCTTCTCTATAGCCTCTTTCCTCAAACATTTTCAGTACAGGAGGCCTGTCTGGGAGAAAAGTGCCAGGGAGGAGGAGCTGGTAGGGAAAGGGATGGAGGGTCCTTCTTACTTTTGCTCCTTTGCTTTTAAAAGTAAGACACTTCTGTGTTTTAAATGCGTGGAGGTGCCAGTGTCACATCTAATTTGTATGTATGTATGCATACATACATCTAATTTGTTTCTCACACGTAGACTGTGTTTTTTAGCTTGTAAACAACTTGTGTTCCCCTCAGGAAAATAGTTATTTACAAGGGGAGACCTGCAAGAAACTTGCAGGGAGGGGGCATTTCCCCCATCACGCCGGGCCCGCCACTCGCCCCCTTCCCCCCTGGGCTCCCGGTGGGCCTTGGCAGCTCTCGCCAGGCCTGCCGCTCGCCCCCTCCCCCCCCATGGGCTCCTGGCGGGCCTTGGCGGCTCTCGCTGGGGTCACCACACTTCTAAAATTTAAATATCCCCCAAATTTTTTAAAAAAGTTTTTGGATTTTTCTGCACACGGAGGGAGTGCACCCCCATGTGTAGGAAAACCTCCCTGCCCCCAGGGCCCCCCCGTGTGGATTTGCTATCCGCATGCGGGGTGGGGGCGCCTTCGCTATTAGTATATAGATAAACCTCCTACATAATATTATGAGATACATGGAGTGTATGAAACCTGCAAGAAATTATTTTATCTGACATGTACTGCCAGGCTCATTTTTAAAAATTATTGAAAAATCAAAGAATACAATACATTTCATTTAGATTAAGGGCCAGAGGCCTGTTGATTTTTATGGATCTGTATTTCCTCACCAAAAGTCAGAATACATATAATTTCAAAGTACAGAAAGGAGCACACATAATTCTTTCACATATTTATTAGTAGCACCACCATAAAGTGTGTTATTTCCAAAATACTTCCTTCCTACCTAATATCATGACAGACTATTTTATTTAGCATTTTATAATCAAGAGTGGCAGGGTTTTTTTTGTCCTTAGGTTGTTAAGCTTACTAATTGAAAATACCCCCTTCAATATTCCAGTAAGATAATAGAGTCTCCTAAAGTAAATTTTATACCACCACTTGCTAATTATTAAAGCTATTATTTATTTTTGTTTGTAACAGACTTTACTTAACAAGCATTTTACAATGCATTGCAGAGTTATACATTCATGAATCAAGAACAATTGCAGCTACTTGTAGAAAGATTAGATCCGGCTCAGCCAAAAGAGGTGAGTCTAAAAGAAGTGAGGGAAATGCTGGGTATAGTTGGTTCTTTTCTCATTTCATACAGCAGCAATCAGTCGATGAATATGTAAACCAGATGCAACTGCTTTAAGACTAAACCAAAGTCAGCCATTTGTTTAATTTTGTTGGAATAAACAACCTTCTATTAAAACTAGGGGCGCTCTTCCTTTTGGACGCGATCCAGACGGAATACCTTTCAAATATGGTCTCAGATATCTGTAAAGGATTCCCCCCTCAGCCCCGATCCTAGCAACAGAGCTGTGGCCATTAGATTTATCTATGGGTCAGACCAGGATCAGTCTAGAGCAGCATTCTGTTTCCAACAGTGACCCTACTTGTTGTCTCAGCATCTGGTGCTGACAAGATGTCATAGTCCCTCTGTACACCCCATTGGTCACACCACATCTGGAGTACTGTGCACTGTTCTGGAGGTTTCACTTCAAAAAGGGTGTTGACAGAATGGAGCAGGTGCAGAAGAGAGCAGTGAAGATGATGGGGGGCCTGGAGACCACGCCCTACGCGGAAAGGCTGAGGGATCTGGAAATGATGCTCTGGAGAAGAGGAAGTTGAGGGAAAACATAATTGCTCTATTTAAGCAATTGAAAGGCTGTCCCTTAGAGGAAGGCAGGGAGCTGTTCCTGTTGGCAGCAGAGGATAGGACTCGCAATAATGGGTTTAAATTAAGAGCAGGAACGTACCGGCTGGATATAAGCAGGGGTCCGTTGGAGCGGGAGCGCACAGGAGCGCAGCTCTGGGAGTGAGGAACCCAGGGGGCGGGCACATGACCAAGCCCCACCCCCTCCTAGGCATCCCGAGCAGTGCAGAGGCGCAGCGCCCCAGGGAAAGTCCTGCTAGGGTCTTTATTGTTTTTAACGTTTTGTTTTAATATTGATAATTTTATCGTTGTTCCTTTTATGACTGTGTGCTGCTTTTCCAGAGACTTGCTCAAGGTGGCATATAAATTTTCTAAGTATACTATTTTTTATCTGGGCACATGGCACATAAGTACTGGAGAAATTTCACCAACCCTTCAGCAGCTTCCACCCCATCAGTCTGGTGTAGTGGTCAGGAGTTGGGCTCTAATCTGGGAGTACCGGGTTTGATTCCCCACTCCTCCACATGCAGCTGCTGGTGTGACCTTGGGCCAGTCGCAAGTTCTCTCAGAGCTGTTCTCTCAAGAGCAGTTCTCAAAAGACCTCTCTCAGCCCCACCTACCTCACAGGGTGTCTTGTTGTGGGGAGGGGAAGGGGAAGGGATGGGTGGTGCACATGTCCTGGGTATCTCAAGTCTACTTGAAACCTGGTGGTTTCAAGGGAGCAAGAAGAGAATGAAGGTGTGTTCTTTACACTTATTTTTATTGCACCAAGTATTGGATGGGGAAGGGAATGGAGGAAGAGCAGGTCAGTTTCACTCACCTGTGGAGTGGAGCCTGAGGGGTGGGTGTTGCCTTCTGACACACTTCTGGTATGTTAGGGGGTGTGGCAGATGCAAATGAGTTATGCTAATGAGCTCCTGCACCTCTTTTTCTACAAAATGACCCCTGGATATAAGGAAAACCTTTTTTACAGTAAGAGTTGTGCAACACTGAATTCAGCTGCCTCGGGAAGTGGTGAGCTCTCCCTCACTGGCAATCTTTAAACAGCGGCTGGACAAACACTTGTCGGGGATGTTCTGATCCTGTATTGAGCAAGTGGTTGGACTAGATGGCCTGTATCCCCCCCCCCCCCCTTCCAACTCTGTGATTCTCTGGACAAGGAAGTCCCATTTAGCTGTCTTGTATAATGTGATGAGACCCACCTTGCCATGCACTGCCTAGTTGTTTTTCAGGCCCTCTAAAGCAACTACCACATTCCTTTTTGAATATTTAGTGTCACTTAGCATGAATTGTATTGTGACCTTATCCTATTATGTAACTTAATCTCATTTTCCCGATTGCCTTTGTATATATTCGGGTTTTGTGTGTAGCAGTGCAGGGATCATGTAAACTGGTATATGCACGGAGGTTTCCAGTTTGCCCTTTCAGCCAGAAAACTTGTTGCACATCAGCTGCTATTTTAGATGGTCTCCCAACCTCTGGAAGCAGTTCTTCAGGGCAGGAGCAGGGAATGAGGGAGTAGAAGGCCCTGTGTGGGGAAAGTGTCCTTTGGCCAGGAAGTTATCTCGTATGAGAGTGTTTGGCAGTGAAGGTTTGCAATGAATAGCACATCCATCAGGAGAGAGAAACGATGCCGGAAGGAGATAATGATTACCAAAATAAATGAGGGTGGAAGACGTGATACTGCTGCTGCTGTTACAAACTTGTTCAGTGCTGATTAGGAAGTAAAGAAGAAAGTCTGAGAATATTGTTCTTCTTATAAACATCTCTTCCCTGGCTGCTACAGGTGCGTCAGGAAGCAATGCAGACACTGTGTTCTGCGCCTCCGTCTGATATATTAAACTGTGAGAGTTGGACTAACTTGCGTAAACATCTTGCAGCAGCCCTCTTGGATCCTGGTCCCAATTTCAGTGTAAGACAAATACTAGTATTTCTTTTTGCTCTGTCTACTGTGTCACTTGATTTGCATTTACAGACTGTCAGTAAAAAAAATACATCTAATGATCTTCTGAAACGTTTCATGTAGTTGTCAGATTTATTTGAAAAAAGGGAAAATAGGCCTGTGTATTGTGTCTATAGGTGAATTTGACTATAAGCACTGAAATAAGATTTAGGAGTATGACATATCCTGTGGTTCCCCAGATGGTAATGGAGCCTTGCCTCCAGTCTGATCTGTCAAGGAATGTTCTTCCTTGCATCCACTTGTTAACATGGGCCTTTCCTTCAAGGCAAATGCAGATCCTGATGGGCCAGATGCTTTGGTTTTGCCATTCATCTGTGAATCTTTACAGCTTATCATAAGCATGCTTGTGCTCTTCCAAGGCAAATGAACACGTCTTGTTTTCTAGTCAACAAATACAGATAGGGTACAGTCATTCTGAGATGTGAAGAAACATTTAAAAATGAAGAATTCCCCTACGTGTAGAGAAATAAGATACTCAAGATAAGGGTTCTAGTCTAGCGTTCTCCCTACCCTCTTTCTGTTTGTAAGTTTCAGGTGCTGAACAGTGTAGAATAGAAAATATAAAAACTTCAATTTTATTTATTTATTGAACCCAGTTTTTGCCCTTTACTCACAGTAAATAATTCTAAAGGTAATTTTCAGTCCAGAGTTAGATGCAGTACAATATACAGAGCAGCATACAGTTTCAACAAAACAGCATAAAATTATGACAAATGTATATTTGATGGAAATAACCAAAATTATGAAGCAACCATACAGCAGCAACAAGAGTAAAAGAGATAAGGCATTCTTTGTAGTTTTGTCTCATTTCTGGTTGCCCCCACATCACTTCTGAAATTCAGGGTACATAAAGCAGGGCCACAAAAAATTATTGTAACTGTATAGTGTGTTTAATGTTTATTTATGGATCCACTATTATATCTGTGATTTTCTGTATAATACAACCTTTGACACAGATGATTAAAAGTGCAATCCAGTGCAGATTTCAGTAGAATGAGACTGGAGTAAATCTGTGTAGGACTGAACTGTAAATTTTGTATGAATTTGGTCAGTAATCTGCAAGTAAATTTACATGAATTTTTTTTTTAACTTTTACAGGACAAAGTGTTGAAATTCTACGCCAGGACATTTTCTTCATGTCCACTAAATATGACAAGGGAACTCTACACAAGTTTAGGCAAGTTCATTAAGTCACACAAACTTGCTGCTATTTAAATTTGCCTTTAAATTAATGAAACATACAGTTGCCCTGATCCTGAAGCAGTTACTTTTCTCTTTACAGCAAAATATTTAGAACTATACTTCCTTTCTGAAGATAATTATGTTCCTGCCATATCAGTTGGTGTTGATTTGAGCAACCCAGATATAATTCGTTTACTTAAAAAGGTATTTATTACCTTTTAAATAGTTCTTTTTTTCTGAGTTAAAATGTTTTTGAATCAGGCACATTTAAAAAATAAAGCAAACAATTACCTTTTTTATTTACAGATACGTTTGCTAAATGAGTACCAGAGGGAAGTCCCATCATTTTGGATTCGTCAACCAGAAAAGTATATTACCATTCAGCATTTGTCTTCTTTATTCTCTTTTGTCACCCAATGCTTCTTTGTAATAAATTACTAACACTGGTAATTTGTTAAGTTCCAACAGTACAGTCATATGCAGAGTTACTCCAGGATGAAGAAACTCTGCGGAGGATTGCACTGTAAATTAAAGGATGGTTGTTTTCTGCCTCTAAGTGGTATGAGCAGTTAAAGCCTAGGGTTGCCAGCCCCCAGCTGGAGGCGGGGGATTCCTGGAGTGACATCATCATGTTACCAAAGTCCCAGTGATGCTCTGGTATTTGGGCAAAATCTCTATGGTAGAAGCCATTTTTACCATAGAGTTTTTGCCCAAATACCAGAGTGTCACTGCAGTGTCACAATGTGATGATGTCGTTTCTGGTACATGCCGAACATGACATCACCAGCAACATAAGCTGGGTCTCCCTCTTGCTTCTGGTAAATCCCCCCAGCCCCAGTGGGTTGGGTTGACAGGAGGGACCTGGAAACTTTATTTTAGCTGCTGCTTCCAGTGCTGGCTCTCATAAAGTAATCTGTTCAAGACTAAGGTAGATGCAATAAGAATAAGATACCTTAGCTCAGTTCCCTAAACTAACTGCCCTTTATGTGTCCTTTAATAGATGCCAGCAGTTGCCAGTAGCTTGGGGTTTGGAAGTGAGGTTTCTTTATGTACTATTTCTGTGTTAGTTTCGGTTTGGTCATTTAGGACCACAGATACTTTCCCCTTTGACTGGGTCTTGGTTACATTTAAGCATGAAGAATTACATTCCACCAGCCTAAATTCTTTTGGCCATTTAACTGTTGTGTATTCATTCTTTCCCAATAAATCTTCATAATGTTATTCTGCACATTGTTAATTTCTTAATTTTCTTCTGAAGGTGACTTCATTTCATTGGGGTACATAAAAGAATAGCACATTCAGTTTCTGGACTTCTTAAGCTATATTGTAATACTTTCTGCTTCAGCATGAACAAAGTTAAATGCATTTGGTTCTTCCTTTATTGTATATTTATCTGGATTATATAGAAGGCTAAGTGATATTATGAATAAGTTTAAAATGTTGATGTAATCAGTATAAAATTGATTTTTTAATTTAATAGCTCTTTATTTGAATTCAATTTAGGTACATGGAAGAAATAATGGAGAGTACTCTTTCACTTCTGTCAGTAAAATGTGAACCAAACCACACAGTTTCTCTAAAATCATTGGATCCAGTGTATTTTTTGGCTCTGGTTGATCTCAAAGCTGTGTGGTTTAAAAAATGGATGGTAAGAAAATCGAAATGTTTTGCTGATTGCATCTGATTATTTTTGTTATGCTTAGGGCCGATTCATAGTGACCCTTCAAGGCCCTTACTCATAAAGCCTTGAATTAAAAATTCTTTGTAGGATTCTGTTTTCAAAAGGTACATATTTGAATGTGTTATTGCAGTGCGACACAGTCTAGATGAAGAAAAGGAAAGTAGCAATTTCTGATCATCTGCAAAAAAGATTGCAGATTCTCAGTACATCTGCATGTATGAAGTAGGGGTATTATGGAAATACACTCCATTGTTTGCTGGGCTACCATGCTCTGATAGCACATAATAAGATGGAAATTCAATGGCGTAGACCCCCCCCCCCCCCCCAAAAATAATTAAATAAAACCCCAGGATTTTATGTTCAGTGCTGTTGTTCTGTCTTCCTCTGATGCAACAACATTAGCAATATACTCTGTCCTGCCCCATATTCCGTTGAAAAGATTAGTTTTGCTGGGAGGATTGGCGATTGCCATTTATTAGCAACTATTTTGTTTTGAGAATGAGGCCGATGAACGTTGTAATGCTACCTTTGCATTCTGGGAAGCACATAATCCAATAGTAAAAAATAAAATAAAAATGAAATCCTGCAATTCCAAGTATTGTTTTTCTAAAACTAACATTGTGTGAGTGCTATAGAGAGCTTGCATAACACATGATAAACCAAAGGCGTTAAGTCAAGTAATGGATAACTACATTTTTGCACTAAACTTGGTCAAGCTGAATGTTCCTTAAGCAAAGGATAATATCCACTGAAAGTTTTCAGTATCAGTACTGATAAAGCTAAAAATCCTACTCAACAATTTTTTTAAGAAGTTCTTTTTAACTGAAACTTAAGTTTTGAGAAACGTCTAGAGGTATCCTATAGGAAACAGGCAAACAGGAAATAGTGTTGGTACGGCTCTCTTGGGAACTCGCTCTGCTTTCAAGCGAATGTGAGGACCTTGCTTTGCTTTTAACCTAAGAAACTATGTAACTGATCTGTTTAAAGTTAAGCACTTTTAAGTCTGATTGATTTAATTTGGAAAGGACCATCAGAGAAGGGCATTAACCCTGCCTTTGTTTCTAGAAGTTGTCTGAACCTTCCTAATTTAGTGTCCAAGCCTAGGGCTTCCAACTGAAGTGTAACGTCTTAGTGTATTTTTATTTCATCATTTCTAAAATATATTATCATTAAAATACTGTTTTGTCTTTTAAAGGAAACGGCATATGTTCCGATGCAATCTGAAATTCCTTTCGTTTTAAAATAATAGGGAGGATTTCTGTTTTTGCTTACAGTTAGACATAAAAGCAAGTGTTCTAATTGTCCTAATTTGTGTTGTCATTTTAGCATTCCTATTATAGCAGAACAGTGGTGTTAAAGCTACTTGAAAAGAAATATAAATCTTTGGTAAGTTTTTTTTTTAAGGTTTTGGATGCTATTTTGGAAGAGGTGAGAGGAACTCTTCAGCAGGGTGGTATTATCTGGCAGACTAGCTTTCCCTTTTTACCTCAGCTGTTCGCCCTCTTTTCCTGATAACATAAAATGTTATGATAAAATAAAACGTTTTGGTTAACATTCATTGCAAGAGCCCCAGAGAAACCTGTGTCTTCCCTTAGTAATGGGGGAAAAAAGCTTTGTCATACTTTCATGGACCTTGTAAATAGCACATGCAGGGGTTGGGGGGGAAGACAGTGGCCCATCAAGGAATGGCACAAGCGAGAGGGAACCAGACAAGTGAGGAAATAAAATTCTGATGCAACTGGCTATACTTTCCAAGGCTGGCAGAATTACATTTCAGTTGATTCTGACGGTTCAACCTGTACATGTTCCCTATGGGGCAGCACATTGTACGGACCTCACACAGTGCACCTACATGGAGGTTCTGCATTCTTGAGATTATACTGTGGCTCACAATCCTTCTCTTCCCTTTCTTTTGAAAACACTGAGTGTTGTGCTGTCTTGGCGAGATAGAAGAAGAGAAAAGATTGGATTTATACCCCGCCCTTTACTTGTAGTCTCAGAGCGGTTTACAAACTCCTTTCCCTCCCCCCCCCCACAACAGACACCCTGTGAGGTGGGTGGGGCTGAGAGAGCTCTTTCCCAAGCTGTCCTTGAGAGAACAGCTGGTACAGAGCTATGGCTTGTCCAAGGTCATCCAGCCAGGTGCAAGTGGAGGAGTGGGGAATCAAACCCGGTTCTCCCAGATTAGAGTCCGCGCACTTAACCACTACACCAAACTGGCTCTCAATATGTAATATTGTACATAAATACAATATTGGGGCCATTTGATAGTGTGGTAAATGAAGTATAGAGTTTAGGATTTCGTTGGCAGTTAAGGAATAAAGGATGTATTGATTAAAATAGCTCAGGTTAATATCATCATCATCACCATCATCATATCTAATTCTCAGTGTGGCCAAATGTAGATTAGTTGTTGGTGAGGAGAGAAGCAGAAAAAAGTGAGGTGTCTCCCACAGGTCCACTATGCAAGTGGACCCTGCAGCCCACATTGCACAACTGGGCCTGGCCTGACAGCCTACACTGCACAACTTGAACATAGTTGTCCTGGGCAGAAGTTGCCAAGGGGAGGAAGGGGGGAGAGCTGAAGACAGAGGGGCAGATAAAAGTAGGTTGCCTTGTGGGTAGAAAGGAGAGAAGGAAACAGGAAATGGGGATAGGCTGTTGGGGCTAGGGTTGCCATCCCCCCAATGGGGGTGGGGGTTTACCCACTTTCAGGGGCCCCGATCCTGGAGCCCCAAGCAGCCCTGTCCGCACCACCATGCCCAGCATGATGATGTCACCCAGAGATGATGTCGTGCAGGGCACATTGCAAGGGGGGGGGGGGACTCTAACATCTGAGAAAAAAACTCTATGGTAACCATAGAGCTTTTTTCTCATATGTTAGATTATCACCTCACAACGTGCCCTGAGCGATGACATCACCTCTGGGTGACATCTTTGAGGCATGCGTGCTTTGCGCACTTGCCAGGTTCTCAAGGACAGTGGGCTGGAGCCCCCTGCTGGCAACAGGTAGGGACCTGGCAACCCTAACGGGGGCTTTCTGGAATGGGGAAGAGAACATAGTAGGGGAAGTGGAAATGAGATGCTCCCCAGAAATCCTTGCAGGTCTTCGGTTGTATGCTATTAATTGTATTTTTGAGAACCAGTGGAGCCCTTTGGAGGGTCAGCCTTCATATTCTTAATGTCACATTTTGCAGAGATTTGTATGATTTCATATAGTCTTAAGGTAGTGAAATTTTTATTCTAGTGAAATGCAGCCAGCTAAAATACAAATTGCTAATGAGCTGCAGATGGTGAGGCTGAGTTTCTTGTCCTAAGGAAAATGTGTACAGTGTCTGGGATTTACTATGAAGCTTCATGTCATTTTATTCCTCAGATTGCTGCATCTATTGAGCAGTGCATTTGCTACTTAGAAGCTTGCGAATCAGTAGTTCATGGGACTTGCTGGTGTCATTCTTTTTCTAAATCGCATATTAGTAAGTAATTTTTTTGTGTGCTGAGTGATATTTCGTTACTGTATTTGAAAAGTCTTGTCTGTGCATGTCTTAATAAAAAGTGTAGCTGTGTGCTGTTTTATGACAAAGAAAGTAAAAGGGTGTTCTGATTTAAACATCTCTTTTTTACTCCCTGTGTGGATTTTCCCTTTTAAAATGACAAAACCGGTTCTTCTTAACATTAGACACATTTTATACTTTCTCAGTTTCCTTTACAAACATATTGTTCCATATTTTGCAGTAGTAATTGTTTCCTCTCTAATAATCAAGGGCAGCATTTTTATTGACATATATTGTCTCTTTAAAGGCAATAAACAGAAAAATTTCTACACGGGAAAAGAATTGCAGTATATACGAGTTGTCCATTCCCTGAGCCTCTTAGGCAGACTATTGATATATAAACAAGGCAGGAAACTGTTTCCAGTTCAACTGAAAAACAGAAAAGGTAAGGTTAGATTTCAAAAGATAGCAAACTGTTTACATTAGGGCTGTTTTCCAAAGTTTTTTTCCCCCAGCTTGATTCTGTTATTTTACATGCTTCTCATTTTAGGAAAAGGAAGGAATTGCAATGTGGGAGATGGCCAAAGCCAAAACAGTCGTGATGAAGATCATAGATCTCCATCAGTCTATAAAGAGTAACTTTGGAATTACACACATCTGTGATGTGGATTGGGTGCACAGGAAGTGATTTAACCATCCACGTTCCATTCAATTTTGCTGATCAGAACCAGGCTTCTTATAGCATTCCTAGTTTTAAAGGGATTTTTTTTTAAAGATTTTTAAAAAAACCTTTTCTTGGGCAAGGATGAAGGACAAACTTATCAAAACTCAGAGATTTTGGTTCTGCAGATACACAAATATTTTATTTGAAAATTCTTCATCTGCCCTCTCTGTGTCGTATGATTAAAACAATAAATGTTTTCAGTGTGTATCTGAAACAGGTCTCCCAGCAATGGCCTAATTACTTAAATCCAAGTGGTTAAGTAATTAAATGAATTGCTTCAAGCTGTGAAGTTACAGAGACCTTAAGGAACATTGTGTCAGTTTATCTCTGAATTTATTCTGAAATATTGTTCATGCATTGTGGCTAATATATAAGCCCTTTTTCTCTTACTCTGCTTTTCATAGATTTGATGTCTGTAACTGACCTTGTTATAATGTTTATTCGAATTATCTGCTGTTCACCAAATTGCCCAAAAGCTCTTACTGGGCATACAGGTAACATTTAGCTTTATTATTCTTAATTTTATGTACTGTGGCACACTATGCGATATGAAGCCTGACTGGCTGTTGATGTCTGGCTGTAATTTAAAGTAGTGCTGATAAGGATAACGAAGTAATTTTAGCTGCTTGGTTTTCTTTTCTCTAGTCGCATCAATCAAAATGTTCATAAATATTTTAAAATAACTTTCATTTTGTTTCCAGGCAATTATTCCCCATCTAGCCTCATCACGGATGGGCTAAGAATTCTTTGTGATCGCAAAGAATGTGCAACTGAATGTCTGTACACGAATACAGTGATAGAGGCACTTCTTCAACCAATACATTATTTACTGAATGAAAAAGAGGTATGTTCCTCTTCCTCTAAATGAATGTAAACAAAACTAGTGTAGGAATAATCCCTCTGAATTTATGCACAGCAAGGTTCTTTCACATGACTAGTGGGCTGAGGAAGTTCTGATCAGTTTGGCCAGAGACAGGGCTACTGTTTAAACAGGAATTGTATTGAATGTCTTGTTTCTGGATCTATATCAGCACCTGGTCTGAATGTGTGGTTCTTTTTCCAGCAAAGTATCCCCATACAAGAGCCTACATCCATGCCTAGATTTCTCCTTTTGAGTTAAGGGGTTTGACTATAATGGAAAAATCATGCGCACCATTTGGGAGTTGACTATAATGGAAAAATCATGCGCACCATTTGGGAGTTAGGGTTATCCCTTTCATAAGCAGGCAGACATCTTCTCCCTCTGAGGTGGAGGACATCTTGAAGGGTGATTCCCACCGTCCAAGCAGGGAGTCAGGAACAATTTTTCAGCTTCTTGTCTCCAGCCTGTGGGAGTCACTTTTTTGAGTTTCTTCCCTGCCTCAACAGGGAAATCAGCTGGGGAATAGACGTTCCCTCTTCGGTCCTGAAATCTTTAACCTTTTGTCAGTTTGTTTCATTAATCTTTCTGTCTACTTTCTTAACTTACTGTTTTTTCCCCCCTTAGTCTGTTCCCCCCTGCCCGATCCTTCTTCACCTCATTCTATCCCCTTCCGTCCCCCAATCTCTGGGAGCCAGGTGAAAGGAGGCCATCAGAGCTTCTCATGTACTCTCTCCATTAAGGAGAGAGAGAGAAGAGTAAGATTGCCTTTAAAATGGCATGTACCAACGGCGGCGACAGATTCCTCTTGGAAGGGGAAGTGGATGCATCTTTAACTTTAAGCACAAAGGAGACTCCTGGGGAGATCGGCAAGGACCACGATCTGTGGCTGCAGCCGACCCCTTGCTGCTAGCAAAGTGTGTGAAAAAGCGCCGCCTATTGAAAAGCTCACCAGCCTTGGCCCATTAAGAATCCACTATTAATAAAATCAATATTAATAAATGATAGGTTAGTAGGCTTGCTCTACAAGATCATGAAAAAAGAGCACTTACCCGTTTGAATACCACAGAAGGTAAAGATCAGCCTGTTATGGTGGACAAAGATGTCCAACTTACTTCAAGGCAAGACTTCTGGACATTGGAGGTGAGACAGATCTTTACATATGCCAGCTTATCAAGATGGGGAGTGATGCTGAACAGCAAACCAGTCCAAGGTTGGTGGTCCCAACCAGAAACGAAATTGAATATCAACATTCTAGAGCTGAGGGACATAGATCCAGTATTAGGGCACTTCCAGCCACAGATAGCCTATGCGCGTGTCCTAGTGAGAATGGACAATGTATCAGCGAAAATGTACATAAACAAACGGGGGATTGAGATCAACCGCCCTACACAAGGAGGCAATAAAAGTAATTTCCTGGGCAGAGAAAAATCTGACATCAATTCAGGCCAAGCACATAAAAGGGACTTTGAACAACCGAGCAGCCTGGCTAAGCAGGCAAGTGATGCAAGGAGAGTAGTCCCTCAAGAGGGAGCTAGTCCTACAGATCACCAGGCATTCCAGGCTCCTGCAAATATATCTCTGTGCCCCCAACAAATCACCAACTCAGCAGATTTTACAGAAGGTTCTTCCACCCCAGACAGCGGTAATGGATGCTCTCACCTCTCCATGGCCAAAGACCCTGTTGTTCACCTTTCCACCGATTCTGATCGTGCCCAAGGTATTCAGGAAGATCAAGGAGCAGTGATCAAACATCATTCTAGTGGCTCAATTCTGGCCACACAGGCCATGGTTCTCAGCCCTTCAAGAGATGTCGATAGAACCTTCCTGAAGATTACCAGTGTCACCAGACATGCTACGTCAGGGTCCCATCTGGCATCCACAACCAGATTGGCTGCACTTGACTGCCTGGAGGTTGAGAGGAACAATCTCCTCCACCTAGGGTATGACGCTGATGTCACAGAAACTCTCTTGGCCTCCGAAACACAATCAACAAACAGAATTTATAATACATCCTGAAAGGCAGTTATATTTTGTTGCAGGAGGGGGGGCAGGGCGTCGACTCAGAGGAAGCCTGACGTGCAGAGACTGAGCTCCTCAACTGTTCTCCCTCCTCCTGCTAAAATCGGCACAGAACAAAACTGTAAGTAGCCTCAAATATGAAGAAAATTAATGGAAACAAAGGCAAGCAAGCCTCTAAGCCTACTAAACTAGTTCAGAGCCTCTTATCCTCATCTGGCCTGGCTGCTGATTTAAGCACTGCATTGCCACAGAGAGACAAAATGGCTGCCGCTGTATCTTCTGAGGCTCTGCCCTCCCAGACACTTACTGCGTCTGACTTCCATACCACTATAATTTCTTTGAAACAAGATATACTAAATGATATTCAAGGTATAATACAGCCTTTGGCTGAACAATTGGAGTCTTTACAATTGACTATTCAGGAGGTAGCCCAAACAGCCAATACTGCAATGGAAACGGGCATAGCTAATCAAGATGGAATTAGGAGCCTAGAAACTCGGGAAAAGTGGACTACAGAAAAAGTTCTTACCTTGGAGAATAAGCTGAGGGAGCGGAATTTGAAATTTCGTGGGATTGCGGAGAAAGAAGCTACTACAGATTTGCAGATTTTTATGGCAACGTGGCTCTCATCAGCTCTCCACTTAGAAGAAGGCATTGCTCCAAATATACTTAAGGCATATCGAGTGGGCCCCCCCTTCACGAATAGAGATCGGTTTTCCAGAGATATTATCATAGAACTTGCAGACCATCGTACAAAGAAAAAAATCTTAGAAGCATCACGAGAACAAAGAGGTCTAATGTATAAGGACAAAACCATCTTGGTATTTCCTGATTTACTGGCTGAGACTCTTCAGACTCGCAGACAACTTAAACCTATTGCACAGCAACTTGCTGAGGCTAACATCAGATATCGCTGGCTCCCTACTGGTAAAATGCAAACCCGGCATCAAGGTAAAACTTGGACAGTGGAAGATCTGGAAGGTGGAGCAGTAACTTTGCGAGCTTTAAATCTCACCGTGCCAATGGACTGTGATAGATCTCTCAAGAGAAAACTGGATTTTACTTCACCATTTAAGTCCAACAAAATACCTGTAAGAGAAGCAAACTGAACTTTTTTTTTTAATTGACTGATGGCTACCTACTTTATGTGAGATTTTAATTCTGTGTGAATCAGGAGGCTTTATAGCCTTTTATTATTTTGATTTTCTTTTGCGGGAGGGGGAGGCGTTTTGGAGTCTTAGTATTTGTGCGCTCCCTAAGGAAGAGGGACAAGTTTGCGGAGTGTGTTACACTCTACCCTGACAAAGGTTTTATTTGTGCAGGGTACAATGGTTCCCTATATGGCAAATAGCAACTTCTGGGCTTTATGGTTTTTTTTTTCTTTTTTAATGGTTATGAAGTTGCAGTTTAATAAAGTTATGTGGGTGGGGATGGGTAAGTGGGAGGGTGTGGGAGGGTTTGGGGAAAGCAAGATGCAACCTTTGAGTTTTGACTGTTTAATACCAGAAGGTGCTTTGCATAATTTACTGGTACTTTTTATTTTATTTATGATTATGGGACTGCAGTTTAACAAAATCCTAAGGGTGGGGGTGGGAAGGTGGGGAGTGGGGAGGGAGGACTGGAGGAGCTGGTTGCCACTTCAGAGTTTAATGTTTCTTGTTTACAGCTTTTTGGGGGGACTATTTTGTTCCGTTTTATGTTTTAGGGTTAGTGGAATAAGGAGGGAGGGATTGGGAAGAAGAGACATAGCAATGAATGCTATATGTGTATTAGTTTTTTATTTAAATACTGGAATCAACATTTTGTATTATTATTTGAATGTAGAGGAGACCTTTAAAAATAAGAGGTTATTGGGCTTTTTTAATGCTGCAACAGTTGTTTATTGGTATTTTAATCCACAAAAGATGTGCTGCTCTTTTTTGTTTATAGTATTATTTATGGATAGACTGATGAAAGATCCTTTTGGTAATCTCTTTTATAGATTTTTAAATGGCTACTAATGTTAAGATCCTTTCTTTAAATTGTAGGGGGATTAATAATATTATTAAGGCCAAACGTATTCATCAGTATTTAAAACAGCAAAAGGCAGATATTGTAATGCTTCAGGAGACTCACTTAAAAAATCATGTCAATTTTATATTTAAATCCAAATGGTTTATTTACTCTTATTCAGCACCTGGATCCTCTAAAGCTCGTGGGGTTGCAATTTTAGTGGCACGTACACATAGATTTAAATGTTTAGATGTAATTATAGATAAGCAAGGTAGATATTTATTCGTTAAAGGCCCTTTAGATGAGCAACTTTTGACATTAGCATCTGTGTATGCACCAAATTCTGGCCAGTTGGGCTTTACTTCAGAAACTTTGCATAGACTTCAGACTTTTCAAGAAGGTACTGTTTTTTTAGGAGCTGATTTTAATTATATTATGGATTTGAATTTATATTAAAAAACAATAAGGGAAAAAACCACAGCTAAAAAAATTAATCATGATACTGGCCTTAAAAAAATCATTCATCAATTCGGCTTGATTGATTCTTGGAGGATATTGCATGAAAATGAACGTGATTTTACTTATTATTCTAGTAGATTTTTAACTCATACAAGAATAGATTATATTTTTATATCTAATTCTATGATTGATAAATTAGTGGATGCTGATATACATCCAAAATGTTGGTCTGATCATGCTCCAGTAACGTGTGATGTAAGAATGACAACTCTTCAAACTCGAAGTTTTAGATGGCGCTTTGATAATTTTTTATTAAAAAATCCAGTGGCAATTCAACAAATAGAATCAGAGATACAGGAATTTTTTAAATATAATTTAAATGGAGAAGTTCCATTGCATACAGTCTGGGATGCATGTAAAGCTGTGCTCAGGGGTAAAATCCTTTCTATTTCTTCAGCAATAGCTAAAAAGAAAAAAGAAATGAAAACACATTTATTACAGACCGTCAAAACGTTGGAGAATCAGCATAAATTAACTTGCAATACTAAGATATATACACGATTGCTAGAAGAACGCAAAAAGTTAGAAGCCTTAGATAGTCATCACATAGAAAGAAATTTGCTTTATTTGAAGCAATCATATTGTTATAAAAATCCTAGATCAGCACGTCTTTTAGCTTGGAAGGTTAAAGCCCGGAAATTGGAATCTGGTATTCAATTGATACATGATTCAAAAGGTAGTACCCAAACTTCTACCCAACGCATTCTTGCAGTTTTTAAAGAGTTTTATACAAATCTATATTCTTCAACTAAGCCCTCATCAACATTAATTTCTCAGTTTTTAGAAAATATTCCAGGATTACCTGTATTAACAGAAGCTCATAGGCTATCTCTGAATCAACCCATAGATTTTATAGAACTTCAATTAGCAATTCGTTCTTTGAAAAACAATAAATCTCCTGGAATAGATGGCTACACTTCAGAGTATTATAAACAATTCCAAACTATTTTGTCCCCTTATTTATTGGATCTTTTTAATTCAATTTTAGATACAGGTACGATTCCTGAATCCTGGCATATAGCTAATTTAATAGTAGTACCAAAACCAGATAGAGATGCTAGAGATCCTAAATCTTATCGGCCTATTTCATTGTTAAATAATGATTACAAACTTTTTACCCATATTTTGACTTCTAGACTTAACAAAATTATAGGACAATATATTTCATTAGATCAAACGGGCTTTATTCCTTCATGCGATATGACAGACAATATGAGAAAGGCTTTAAATGTCATTCATCTTTGTAGAGCTAAAAATCTTCATGACACCTGTATTTTATCCTTAGACATCGAAAAGGCGTTCGATACTTTAGAACCAACGTATCTTTCTGGCCTTTTGAATCAAATGTAGTTTGGTGCAAAATTTATTCAAACTATTGAAGCACTTTATTCATCCCCACGAGCTATGTTATATATTAATGGCCTTTATTCCTCAATGTTCCACTTAACCAGGGGCACTCGTCAAGGGTGTCCCCTTTCACCGCTTTTGTTTGCAGTCGCAGTGGAACCTTTAGCTATTCTTCTCCGTACAGATCCAGGTAATCCAGGTATAACGTTAGGCCCTCATTCTGTTAAATTAAGCCTTTTCGCAGATGATATGATTTTATATATTTCAGATCCCCAAACCTCTTTTCCTATTATTGAGTCTCATTTAAAATTATTTGGTGCCATTTCGGGATTAAAAGTAAATGAAGATAAAACTCTTCTATATCCTATTTTAATATATTCCCAAGTAGAAACCTTTATCAGGCAATCTTACAGATACCAATGGGTGTCAGATAAATTTAAATATCTAGGGATTCAAATTCCTTTGAATTTAAAAGATATTGTGAAGGCTAATCACCATCAAATCACCATATCAATACAAACGCTCTTAAAGCAAATTTCTTGTAAATCATTGACTTTGATAGAGCGTATAGGTGTGGTTAAATCAATTATTTTTTCCAAAAATGTTATTTTATTTCAGAGCACTCCCAGTCATTCTTCCTAATTCATTGTTCCAAAAATGGCAAACTGATCTTAATATTTTTATTTGGCAGTCTAAAAAGCCTAGGATTAATTTCAATACTATCAGACGTCCTTTGAAATTTGGAGGACTGGCGGTACCTGATGTCAAATTTTATTATTTTGCTGTTATTTTATTTAATTTGGTTAAACATTATCGGACTTCATATTTGGCTGATTGGAAGTGGTTGGAAGATTTAGATTTTGGAAAAGGAAATCTATCTGATCAAATGTGGCATTTTTTTGCTTCTAAGAATTTAAAGAGATATACTAATCCTTTCTTATTATCTACTTTACAAACTTGGTTCAGGTTTAGATCTGTTTTAGCACCGAAGTGGTCTTTGCTCACAACTTTTATTGGACAACCATGGTTTATACCGGGGATGGGCCATGGAACATTTTTGCAATGGAAAAAGAAAAATCTAACTAGATTCATAGATATTACTACAAAAGGTTTCTTGAAACCAAAAGCTACTCTTGAATATGATAATAATGTTAAGCTAAGCTACCTTGGTTTGAATACCACCAGCTAGCAGATTTACTCCGTAATAAAACTTTTGATAGTTTGCGATTGATTTTATCGCCTTTTGAAAAAATTCTTTATTCAGACTTAATTCCTATCAAAGGTTTAATTTCTCAAATTTATGTTTTGTTAAATGAAGCTTCTTTTAAGGAGCCAATGTATTATCAGAAGGCTTGGATGTTAGATATAGGTCAGGAAATTACGCCAGACCAATGGACACAAATTTGGACTTCACCTACTTTAGTGACTCCTGCATTGAACATACAAATTCAAACCTATAAAGTACTAGCGCGCTGGTATCTTACACCCATCCTGATAGCGCATATTTATAAATCTGCCTCTCCTCTATGTTGGAAACATTGTGGCCTACCTGGAACGTTTTATCACCTTTGGTGGACATGTCCAGTCGCAGTTATTTTGGAAATTAGTTTTAAAAGAGATTTTTAAGTTTACTGGGATTCAACTTCAGGCTGATCCGAGGATAATCCTTTTGCATTTGTGGATAGGCAAAGAGCCACCTGTTTTAGTTAAAAATTTGATATTGGTTATGTTAGTTGCAGCAAAAAGTGTTTGGGCCTCCCGTTGGAAAGAAACTTCTCCTCCATCTATAAATGTTTGGTTGAGTAAGGTTTGGGAATATTTTATATTGGAAAAATTGACTTGTGACCTAAATATTTATAGTTCACCACATGTTAAGTTAGATTTTGTTAAAAAATGGATGCCCTTTGTTAAAAAAGATTTTAATAGCACGCATTCCTATTATTGGTCTAAGCGATTTAAATTAGATCATTTTTTATTATTGCAGTGAGCTTAAAATGTTTATTTTATTGCTCTTGAGTGGCAGTATGATTTCAGTGTAATTTCTTTTAATGTTAAAATTGAATTCAAATAATTGTATTAATTGTATAATATTGTTGTTGTATGTTGGTTTGACAAGGTTTCAATAAAAAAAAATTAAAATTAAAAAAAAAAATTTGTTGCAGGAGAAAAAAATATCAACCCACCACTTAATTCAGTCTTGGCATTCCTGCAAGAAGGAGTCATGAGTGGGCTTAAAGCTTCCACTCTAAAATGACAGAATGCAGCGCTGGCCATGGTACTGTCCTCATATAAAACCACTCACATTTCTTGACATCCACACATATGGGTTTTTCTCTGAGGCGTGACCCTGAGAGATCCATCACAGGTTTCCCACGCGGAGGTTACATACAGTTCTTTCAGCACTGACTAAGCCACCATTTGAGCCACTCAGGGAAGTCTCATTGAAATGGCTGAGGATGAAGACCCTCTTCCTTATGGCTATCGCATTCTCCAGAAGGGTCTCTGAACTAGGCTCGTTATCAGTAAAGCACGAGCTGTGCATATTCCACAAGGACAAGGTGGTACTCAGACCAGACCCCACCTTTATTCCAGAGGTCAATTCCACCTGTCACAGAGCTCAATAAATATTTCTCCCATCCTTCTGCCCAAATCCAAAGTATCAGTGGGAGAACGAATGGCATACCCTTGACGTCAGAAGAGCTCTTGACATACGTTGAATGAACGTATGCCAATAAAGGTCTGTGTATGTGTATGTGAATGAACCAGCCACATTAGAAATACCGAAGCCTTGTTTTTGTCCACCTCCCCTCCTAACACAGGTCTAAAAATGTCTTAAGTTAGTCACAAGTAACATACTTAAAGCGTGTATCGTGGAGGCTCATAAAATTCACACGCTTCCCATCTCTACTGGGATTACAGCATGCAACAACTGAGGAGGTTTGCAAAGCAGCAACCTGGTCATCTCTCTCCACGCTTATTAGACAATATTTATTTATTTTATTGATTTCTACCCCACCCATTCTATCCCTGCCCATACAAGATCAATATCTATAACTCAGTAGATGCTGTATTTGGCAGAAGAGTGTTGCAGCACATCCTAAGTTATGACAACTCTGACCCACCGAAAATTTGAGGACACTGCTATGGGAGGTCCCTTCAAGATGTTCTCCGCCTCAGAGGGAGAATGGACAATTGGATACTTACTGAGAAGGGTCCTTCTCCTCTGGGAAGAGGAGGACATCTTGTCCCTTCTGGACTCATCGTCAAATAGTTACTCAGTGGGTTCACTTCTTGTCTTAGCCATAGCACTTACCTGAGTTTTTTTTTGTTTCTGTTCTTCTCTTGTTCATTTTTTATCTCTTCTAGAGCTGACAGTATAGTCTAACTGCTTTCAAAGTTGCCAAAACTGATCAGGGTGACTCCCACAGGTTAGAGACAGGAAGTTGAAAAATTGTTCCTGCCTCTCTGATTGGACCGTGGGAATCACCCTTCAAGATGTCCTCCTTTCCTCAGAGGAGGAGGACCCTTCATGGTTCATTTTCCTAATCAAGATTTTATTTTAATTTCCAGATACAATTAAATAATTTGCAGTGTTTTAGATAAATTAACATTTAAAATACATGTGCAGTGTGGAATCGAATGAAGTATATTGTTGAACTGTAATAATTGTAAAAGCTAGTATTAAGAATAAAACTGGGATTTTGGGGAAGCAGCATGGAGGAAATCAGTTTAAGGAATGATTCTGAACAGGAATAAACTTCACTTGAGTGAGAAGGCAAAAGGACAGTGATTTGATACTTGGGCTTACACCCCAGTCCTAAATCTATTTTCTCTGACATCAGTCTCACTTCTTTTTATTTTGTAATTAATGTGAAAAATGCCTAAATCCTTTGACGGTAAGCATGTATATTAATCCTGAAAAATATTATTTGGTAAATAATATCAATGTCATTTAGCCAGTGGAACTTTTACGGTTGTCCAGGAAACACTTTGACAGAAGCATCCCAGTCATTGACATATTCTGGATTATAATGTAAGAATCCCAGATTTTGTCATTTTACACTTTGGTTATACAAGGGATGTACGTGAGATCTGTAACCCGCTGATCATAGGACTTGTTTCAGATGCATCTGAATTGCCGGGAAATGACTCTAATACATATTGCTGATATTTTGGCAAGGATTGCTGCTGTAGATGATGGTCTTTCACTTCTTCTCTATGGAGGTGAAAAGCCGTCTGCCACAGACAATAGAAGGTAAGACTTTAACTTGAAATAAATAAAACAGTTTTATGAAACAGCAAGGTATGATGATGGTTTGCTATGGCAACAATAAATTTTGTATATGGACGTCATTATTAGAATGCTTGAATGCTATATTTCCTATTGATGGACTAAAACTGTATTAATACCATGTTTCAACTGGTGTGATATCTTAAAATCTCTTCTCATTCGCCATATTTCTGGAGCTCTGGGCTGCTTCTATGTCCAGTAATTGGTCATAATATTGTGGCTTGTTTTATTTCTTTATTTCATTCAGACCTTTGAATTTCAGATTACTCTGAATCAATGTGTCCGTTGGCATATAAATCATACCATCTGCTTAAGTGAACAACAATCAATAAAATGACATGATTAAAATTATAATTGTTTCAGCAACCTAGATGGTCACTCAAAGGAATAGGTAACTCAATATTAACTTTTTAAACAAGGATTGTCTTGCAAAGCATCCTTAAAAATCTGGAAATATCACGATAACCTCTTTTGGTAGGCTCTTCCACAAAATCAGAAGCAGGAACTGCTTGGAGGATGTAACTGAGGCACAAATTAATATAGTAAGATGTGGTTCAGATACATAGCTCTCCCAGGCTGTGAAGGCCTTTAGAAATAAATAGTCAGTGAAGTTATTTCAGATGGGCAGCCACATTCTGCACTAAATGGAGCTGCCCAGATGTCTTTTAGGGCTGTTTCCCTGTTAACCCAGCGGCACTGCCTTACTCTAGGGTAGCCCCAACAGTAGGGGCACCCCACTTCTAACCTGAACCAGGAAGCCACAAAGTCAGATGAGTTTATAGGGAATTGGGGTGGGGTGGGGTTGTGGATTAGAAGCCATGTCAGAGCGTGGTGAGAGAGAGAGAGAGAGAGGGTGATGCAAAGAGAGTAGGCGATGTAAGAGAAAGATATGGTGCTGGGAACTTTCCTTTATTCGGGGGGTGGAAGAGGTTTCTGGGGGCAGGCTTAGCCAGATGCCTGTCTTGAGACCACCCATTAGAGCAGGGGTCCTCAAACTTTTTAAACAGGGGGCCAGTTCACTGTACCCTCAGACCGTTGGAAGGCTGGACTATAGTTTAAAAAAAAACACCTATGAACAAATTCCTATGCACACTGCACATATCTTATTTTGAAGTAAAAAAACAAAATGGGAACAAATGCAATATTTAAAATGAAGAACAAGTAAAGTTAAATCAACAAACTTACCAGTATTTCAATGGGAACTATGGGCTTGCTTTTGGCTAATGAGATGGTCAATGTCTGGTTCCATATTTGTCACTGCTAGTCGTAACAAGTGATGCAAGTGTGCATCAGTTAGTCTAGATCTGGTTGGAGATTTCAGATGTTATTTTGCGGGTAGGGAAGGCGCACGGGGGGGGGGGGGGGGTGCGTGCGCAAGCAAAGCACCCTTGACGGGGCTGTTTTCTTTCCCTCTCCGAAGAAACAAAGAACTCGGCATCCTCACAAACTTTTTAAGGCAGCAAGCCCCCAGCTGCTTCTCCCTGAAACTCCACTACTGCAGGCATCATGATGGGAAAGAGAAACCTCTCTCTCTCTCTCCCCCTCCGATTCCCAGCAGCACAAAAAGCCTCGAAAAAGACCCACGCCCAGCTCTTGGGGCTGGCGCAGGTCTCCTAGCCGTCTGAGTGGCCTCTCAGCTGGCTAGGAGACTTGGGGCCAGCCGGAGCGCCTGCCACCCCACACTTACCCTCTTCCAGTCTTCCTTTTGCCTCCTCCTGGCTGACTGGAAGCAGGGGGGCGGGGCTTTGTCAGGTGACCCGGGACGAGTCGGCTGCAATTTTTCCGCTGCTTTTTGTGCTGCTGGGAATTGGAGGACAGGCAGCGGCACACCTGGCGGGCCAGAAGAATGCCCTTGGCGGGCCGCATGTGGCCTGTGGGCCGTAGTTTGAGGACCCCTGCATTAGAGAGTCCACCCACTAGCTCTTGTCCAGTGGAAGAGAGGCTGGGAGGAGTGGTCAGCATTTGATTCTACCTGATGGTCAGATAGATACCTAGGGCTGGAAGCTGACATCATCGGCTAGCAGCATTGTCTTTCAGATGAAGGTAGAACCTTTTGGCGGCCAAAACCGGTTCTTCCAGGAAATGTCCTGCTGTGTTCACATCTCTGTGAGAAAATCCTTTGTTTTACCAAACAGGAGGATGTTATAGGTGGGGAGGGGTTTTGGACTGCTGTGATGGTGTCTTGTGAAGACAAGTCTCTGGTTAAAATGCCAAGATGGCTATTTCCTGTGTAAGTCTCTTTGTGTTGGGAGAAACCTCCTGGCCTGGAGGTGGCAACCTCAGAAAATGGTACTTTAAACCTCTGATGGAAGCGTTTAGAGTCATTTTCCTTCTGGTTACCCTGTCCAAGAGTCCATCCCACACAGTCAGCAAAATAGTTCACCCATTTACTCTTATAGATCCCTATAAAAGTTCAGAAAGCATCATGTTGGCTTACACCGGCCACATGACCACAGAAAAAGTCTTTGGACAGCGCTGGCTCTTCAGCTTGGAAACGGAGATGAGCATCGCCTGCTAGAGTTGGATTCGACTGGTTTTCGAGCACGGGAAACCTTTACCTTTATAACTATGTGACAAAAAGATAAAGTTCCAGATCCAGACTCCTGCAGATGTAAAAGCAGAAATTAACAGTCTGTATGGCCTTACCTATTAAGCAACCAGTACTATTGAATGATATCCAGTGCTGTGTCTTGTAAAAAGTCATATGTGCATGCACATTCATTTTCTGAAAATTATACCTTATATTTCATCATATTCTACATGCCTTGTAGTACGATTGTACTAGGGTTGCCAAGTCCGGGTTGGAAAATACTTGGGGACTTTGGGGGTGGAGCCAGGAGAAGGTGGGGTTTGGGGAGGGAAGGATTCACCCTTCAGAGCAGCCATTTTCTCCAGGGGAGCTGCTGTCTGTCAGCTGGAGATCAGTTGTAAAAGCGGGAGATCCCCAGGCCCCACCTGGAGGCTGGCAACCCTAGATTGTACTGATATCTTGTATGAGAGATTACGTAGCTAAAGTGTAGTTCTGCAGACCAAATATTCTTAGTGTGTTAAATATTCCTGGTATGTTAAAAACACCACCCTGTGGGCAGGCTGCCTCATAAACTGTAGGTGATTTTACCAGTTACGTGTTTTGTTAAATAAAACAAGCTATTGAATTGGGGGAAATTGGTTTATTCTGATCAATTTGTTCTTAAAGTCACGAGAAGATGCTGCAGGCATTAAGTCTTTTTCCTGAACAAGTTTCAGACATCTTGTATAAACAGAGGATTCATTTGCCATTACAATATTAGCTGAAAATGTTTCATCTTATAGCAGTTTTGCTGAGTCAATAAACTATTCTTTTTTTTTTTTGCATTGTTTGTAGCCAGGGGGGTGCACATACAATAGTTCAATTTACAAAGAAGCTTCTGGATGAAGATATCTCAGTCTTGTCTGGGTCTGAGATGTTGCCAGCCCTCAAAGGTGCTTTCATCTTTGTGTGCCGTCAGATGTATAGTACCTGTGAGGGTTTAGAGGTGCTGCTGCCTTATCGTTTGCACGAATCTATAGTAGAGGCTTGGAAAAAGGTAAACATATCCTTATGCCGAAACATATAAATATTCAAAAATGTATGTTTATTCCTGATTGGCATTTTGAATTGTGATACGGTAATCTTCTTTACAGTGGAGGTAATACCTGAAAATGTACCCTAACATTTTTAACACAAGGCTGACTGTCTCCCTGTATTAAGTGAAAGTTATGGATGTCCTTTCTTCTGCATGTATATATTTTAGAGAACATAAGAAGAACCCTGCTGTATCTAGTCCAGCATCCTGTCTCATACAGTGGCCAACCACTGGATGGCCAACATTCCTCTGGATGGCCAACAACAGGGCATAGAGGCTGAGGCCTTCCCTTGGTGTTGCCTCTCGGCTCTGGGATTCAGAGGATTAGTGGCTCTGAACTCTGCTGTGCCGTCTTGTACTGAAATTGTATAATGGATATTGTATGTTTTTAGATTGTGGTCTTATAGTATTTTATTACCTATGAAATATGCAGGTAGCCGCCCTGAGCCGCCGTGAGGTGGGGAGGGCGGGGTAAAAAAATCTAATAAATAACATAAACAAACATGGAGGTTCCCCTCGTCACCATGGCTAGTAGCCATTGATAGATTGATCCTCCATGAATCTATGTAATCCCCTTTTAAAGCTGTTTATTCCTGTGACCATCACTGCATCCTCTAGCAGTGAATTCTACATTTTAATCACTCTCTGCGTAAAGTAGTATTTCCTTTTGCCCATCCTGAACATACTGCCCATCGATGAGTTTCATTGGATGCCCTTGAGTTCTAGTATTTTGGGAGTGGGATAAAAAATTCTCTTTGTCAACTCTCTCCACCCATTCATAATTTTATAAACCTCTCACGTCCCTCCCCCCTTAATCATCTCTTTTGTAAACTGAAAAGCCCCAGACTCTTCAGCCTTTCCTCATAGGGAAGGCGCTCCAACCCCCTAATCATCGTTGTTGCCCTCCTCTGTACTTTCCCTAGCTTTTCAATGTCCCTTTTGAGACAGAGTGACCAGAACTGTCCACAGTTTTCCAAATGAGGCTGCACCATTGAACCCGAGTAAGGTGGAGGTTCTGTTGTTGGGTGGGAGGGGGGGTAACCACAGTTGGGTTGCCAGCTACCAACTCTTGATGGTGTACTTCTATCACCAGCACCAACTGTTGAGTCTGGGCATGACTCTGGATGCTATGGAGTCCCAGGTTGCAAAGGTTGCCAAGCTGGCGTTCCTCCAACTACGCCAGGGTAGGCACCTGGCTCCCTACCTGTCTCATCCTGACCTAGCCATGGTAATCCATGCAATGATCACCTCCAGGGTAGACTACTGTAATTCACTCTACACGGGCCTACCCTTGTGCCTGATTCGGAAGCTCCAACTGATCTATCCGCGTGGGTCCTCACTGGGACCCCTCTAACAGCACATATCCAACCTGTGCTGCGCAAGCTGCACTGGCTCCCAGTGGAGCACCAGATCAGGTTCAAGGTCTTGGTTTTGACCTTTATGGCCCTTTGCAGTCAGGGACCCACATACTTTCAGAACCGCCTCTCTCAGTATGACCCTGGAAGAGCATTATGCTCCAAGAATAAGAATCTCCTCGTGGTCCCCAGCCCGAGAGAGATCCAGTTGTCCTCAACTTGGGCCCGGGCTTTTTTGGTGGAACTCCTGCCTGGTGGAACTCTCTGCCTGAGAATACCCTGCTCTGCAGGATTTACTACCTTTCCGCTGGGTATGTAAGGCAGAGATGTTGAGGTATGTTGAGGACAGTGATGGGACAGTGTGAAATCTGGCACTCTTGTACCCCCCCACCCCCCACCCTTTGCAACCCCTCCCCCTAGACTGCTTCTGAGGGGAAAAAATTCTTTTGCCATATTGGAAAGTGTATTGTTTTAGTTGTTGATATGTTATAGGTATTTTAAATTGGATTTTAACTTGTACGATTTATTGATTGTTTTGTTGTAAGCTGCCCTGAGCCCTGCTTGCAAGGGAGGGCGGCCAAGAAATCTAATTAAATAAATAGATCTGTACAGGGCCATTATAATATCAACTGTTTTATGTTGAATCCCTTTCCTAATAACCCCTAACATAGAGTTTGCCTTTTTCAACACTGCAGCACACTGAGTCGACGCTTTCAGTGAGCTATCCACCACAACCCTAAGATTTTTTTTTCTCTCAATCTCAGCCTATTAGCCTGCACTTGAATTTGGGATTTATTTTTTTTGTCCCAATGTACATCATCTTTGATTAGCCTTGTGTTCCAACAGTATGAGCAAGTTCATCCTTGCAAACCACAGAACAGTATATACCGGTGTGAATTTGCTAATATAAAGTGTAAGATGCCTGAACCTTGCATGATTTTTGTAAGTAGATGTTTAATGAAGATTAATTTACATAAAACATCCAGAGGTGCATTTGGATCATACCGTTTAAAATGGTTGTTGGTCCTAAGTTGCACGCAAAACTTTCAGAAAATAGTAATTTTTACCTTTGCCATACCTCCAAAACGGATCATATTTTTGATGGCATACTTAAATATCGGAAGCATACTATGTTTTTGGTGGTCAGATTCTAATGTTTTGGTAGTCTAATTTTTTTCAGCTTTTTTTTTTTTTTTTACTTTCATATTATACAGACTAGCATACTTTCAGAGAGAATTCCTACTCCTATAGCTGGGACAGACTGTATTTCATCAGTAAATCAAGAATCACAGAGTTTGTAAGTACTATTTTATATTCAGGCGTGTAAATTCGCATATGTGGAGTTAGAAGATATTTTAAAATTCAAAAATTTCTCTTATAAAAGTGTCTTGGTTATTTTGTTATGTGGAATATTTCAAGAGCTAATTAATTTCAAAACTGACCTTTTCTCTGAAGTCTTTGACATAACCCCTTATATTTCTTCCATACTGAAATGAATCCTGTGGCTCGAATCAGTGCATATTCTTTCCTCGCTTATCTGTCTCCTTTTTGCTCCTTTGAGATCTGGGATCGCAAGCTGTTCTGGACAAGGGCCTATATTTGTACTCTGTAAACCACAATACACTTGGACGGCGCTGTGTAAATAAAGATGTTTTTAGTGGGTTGATCAAAAGATTTGTGCTTTTTCTTTTCAAACACCTGGCTAGGCTGTGGCCTTCTGTGTTGGTAACTGGCATAATTCTTCCATGATGTGCCATTAAAACGAATAGTCTGTACATTCCATTTAATTTTTGTATGCTGTCACTACTCCGTCCAAGACACATAGGAAAAATAATGTGGACATCACAATGTCTAGTATGAATGCTAAATAACACTGGGTTTGTCCTTCCCACCAAAAAGATATTCAAAATGTTCTCCACAACAATTTCCCCCCTGTTTTTATCAGCTGACTATTTACAACATGAAGTGAAGGAATATTTATTATGCTGCCAAGCCTAGAGAGCAGCCACTATTTTAAAAATAAACTTTAAAGCAATCATTCCACAAAAGAAAAAGTAGTGTTTTATGGCAGTAGATTTTTCAAATATGTATAGGAGCCAAAGGGAGCTCTTCCAGGGTAACAGCACTTATACTAGGAAAGTGGCCTTTTGATTGGCAGTGGGGGAATATTTTTGCGGATTTGTTCCTCCTACTGCTTTGCCACCATGTTGTTTGTGAAGGTCCCTTGATCCCAGGGAGCAAAATTTCAGGAGTGGGTCTCAGTGGGCTGCACCATGAGGTAGGAAATGTGATGAGACAATTATGTTCTCTGTCCTGTGGATTCAAGTGACAGTTTAATAATCTATGGTTGCGGCCACATGAGCGAAATAATCTGGAGGGGAATTGAGGCTTTTTTTTTGCTCTTGAGCAATTTGCCCCGCGGTTGCGTGATCACACAGGTCTGTGGACCTGCCGGGGCAACTTACCACTGCGTGATCAGACGCAACCGTGGGTGAGTTGTTTTTTTGGGGGGTTGGTTTCCAAGGCGCTTAAATGGGGGATTGATGAATCGCCTCCCCACCCTAAGGGCTTTTGATGATGCACACACGGAGAAGGGGGGAAAAAACTAACAGTGTGGCATCGAGATAGCATGTGATCCCGCTATCCGCAATGCCATACTTCGGCACTGGAGTGATCACACGGAGAAACTCCAGCTGTGAACTGCAGCAAACCATTTGATACTGGTTATGATGATAGGCTTATATCTCTTCATAATAGTGAGGTAGGAGACTATTTCTCCATTTAAATCTTTCTATTTTGTCGAATGCAGTTATGTTTTCTCCTAGTTTGTTGTCTTTTTGCTGTAGTTATCTTTCCTTTATCAGGCAGTAAACTAGACTTTGAAGCATCTATCTTTGCTATGTAGGAGACTGAAAGTGTTCAGTAGACTTTACTGGCTAACCAGAATAAATCACATAGTATTATAGTAATATATTTTTTGATTTTTAAAATGATTAGAATTGTATTTACCGTGCAGCTTGCACAGCACAGTATGGCAAACACAAATCTAATCAATGGGCATGATCTGGGGGTCAAATTCTTGAATGCAACTAGGGCTTTCCTGTTGCTAATGATAAACTAATTCATGTGTATGAATCACTGACATCTTTAGCAGAATTTTCCTACACCTGACACTTAGAGTTTGCTGCTTGGTTGAAGTTAGCTATGTGCTTTTCTAAGTTCCTTTCTTAGGGTTGCCAGGTCCCCTTGTCACTTTGGCAGGGGGATTTGGGGCGCGTTACACGGGTGAGGATGTCCCCAAGCCCCATCCCCGAGCCCACCCCCAAGAGCAACCACCTGCCCAGCCATCCCCTCCCTCCCTCCTGCTAGATTTAAAGGGCCCTCCAGCTGGTTGGCAGGCCACATAGTCCCCACTAATTAGCTGAAGTCCCTTAAATCAGGTAGGAGGAGAGATAGAGGGGTGGTCAGGTTGGTGGTTGCTCTTGGGGGCAGGGTTTCCCCCACCAGCCACCTGGCCAGGGACAGATTGAAGTCCTCAGAAGTGGGGGAACCCTGCCCGGATCTGAGGGCTAGCAACCCTATCCTTTCTAGTTCTAGTATTTGTTGGCATTGTTCAAGAATTCTGCTGCTATAACTTTTTTTTTATGTGGGAGGAGGGCACATTGTTTTGAAGAGTCAGCTTCACTTTCTTTATGTCAGCTTGAAAGCATGGGTATCCTGTGGCCTCTGTGTTGACGAGAGTTAACAGCCCATCATGTTAGATCCAGGAAAAGAACTCTAGACCTCCCAGTGTAGGTAGAGCATCCATAGACATACAGATGCTTTCCTAAATGGATTAATTGCAGACAGATGGTAGATTGGGTGGTGTAGGCAGTGCTGAAGAGAAAACATTTTCATAACAGAGATCGTATACCGGTAGCGCACCATATGTCTTTTGTATTGCAAAACAACCATTTGTGAAAAAGTAATGGCTTATAACAGTTCATTTGGTGAATGAAGAAGAATTTCGTTTACTTGGGAGGGTGTGTTTATTTACTTCACTTTTTTACGGTTATGTTTTCCAGTGCTGTATTGGAAGAGACTTTATTAGATGACTTGCTAAATTTTGCTGCCACACCAAAAGGGCTTTTGCTGCTACAGAGCACAGGAGCAATCACCGAGTGTGTGACCTTCATGTTCAGCAGATTTACAAAAAACCTCCAGGTACATATAAGCATTTTAAAGAATAATTAGAATATAATCTCCTGGATTGTTGCCTCCCTCCGATTTGCTTTGCCTGGACAATTTTAATTGCCGATAACGTAATCTGTCTCTGCTGGAGCTATACGATGTCATCGGAATCCTAGTTAGGATCTAATGATACATTTGATTACAGAATTAATTGTTTGTTTTTGATAACAAATTGCAGTATATATAAAGACAAACAGGTTTATTTTCTTTTGGAAGCCATGCTCCTACTGCAGGAGTTATGTGTTTGTGACCTTTAAACTTAATGTGGGTTGTATTTATTTTTTCCAGGTCAGTGGATGTGAAAAGTTTGGCTATGGAGTAATTGTTTCACAAGTGGCAGCAACTGCATCAGGAGCCGTAGCTCTACAGAATTCTGGTAATTTTGTCTTTTTTGAGTTTATCCTACTGTAAGTGATCAATATTTGAACAAACCTTAGTAACAATCTGGCTGTGTGATAGATTTCCCCTGCTCCTTATCATTGTGTGCTTTGTTCCTTGCGTCGGTCATGTGCTGTTTTTTGTGTGTGTGCCACATATATAGTTTTTTAATAAGGGGGAAAAGAGACATGAGGTAGCTTTCAAAGCAGTTTCTCAGGGTGCATGGGTATGATGTCTAAACGTATTTAGTGAGTGACAGAAAATGTAGCTTCTGTCCAGTATCTCATGCTGCTGTGTATTTTGACGACCATACTCTGTCAATAAAATAAATTATCTTCTTTTTAGGATTTATAAAAGCACTCGTTACTGAGCTGTGGGGTATTCTAGAGTGTGGAAGAGATGATGTTAGAATTACTAATCCCCGATCAACGCCAGTAGATCCCATTGACCGAAGTTGTCAGAAGGTAAGATGATTCTGTGTCGTTCATTGAACAGTTGCTTGACTCCAGGGTGATCCCTAATCCTCTCCTGGATGATCTGTGATCCAAAAATGGAAGCAGCTCTCACAGAAAGAGGAAGCAGAATGGGTTGTGATACAGGGAATTTATAACAAGAAAGCGGAAGATACTGTACAGGAAATGCTTTTTGTAGAGTGCAGGGGGCTGCAGGGAGAAAGGATTTATGAAAGCACTTGTTATTGAGGAGTGCATGAAGATATGCAAGGCAGCTCCATGGGTTTGTTGTTTTGGTGGTTCATGGAATCCAACCCATGATACTTAAATGAAGCATAATATATGATGAGTATTTCTTTTCGTGTAGCTTGCCAGTTTAAATTTACATGTTTGAATGTAGTTGACTAAGAAAAACTATTAAGTAATCATCTATATATCTAATTCCCAAGTGCCCCCCCGCGTGCGGATACTTAAATCCGCGCGGGGGGGCACTTGGGGGGTGGGGTGGGGTTTCTACACACGGGAGGCACTCCCCCCATGTGCAGAAAAATCCTAAATGTTTAAAAAACTTTTTGGGGGATCTTTAAATCCCCCGAAAAGTTAAAGCGTTCTCCGCGTGTGTGCAGAGAACGCTGTGGCCGCTGTAGGGGGTGGGGGGGTGGGAAGCGGTGTGACGAGGACTCGCTGCAGCCGTTTGCGGGGGGGGAGGGAGGGAAGAGCCTTGGCGGGCAGCAGGTCACTATGCCCCCGCCGCCGTTTTGAAAGCAGGGAGGGAGGGGGGGAAGCCTCAGTGGATGGCGGGTGTCCCTGCCACCACCACCGCCACCGTTTTGAAGGCGGGGGGAAGCCTCGGCAGGCAGCGGTCTACCTGCCGCCACTGCCTTACAGGGGGGGAGCCTCGGCGGGCAGCTGTCTCCCTGCTGCCGCTGTCGTTTTGAAGGCGGGGAGGAAGCTGCCTGGAGGGGGGACGGGGTAGAGGCTCGGCACGCGGGGCCAGAGGAGGGGGAAGAGGCTCACCCCCCCCCCCCCGCGAGTATCGCGGGTCCTCCGGCTTGTCTATATACTAATAGCCAAAAGGGTTGTTGCGTGGATAAAAAGGAGGAGAGGAGAATAATGTCAGCTGCTTTGATCCCTGCTGTGGAGAAAGGTGGGGTGTAAATGAAGTAAAGGAATGATAAATACAGCTGAAGATGAGAGGTAGATAAAAAGGTAGGTTGGTGAATGGCTGAGAAGGGGTGAGGATATGGGGGTTGCTAGGGGGAAGGGAAGAAGAAATAGCACAGGGAAGGGGATACAGGGGAAAGTGGGGTCCCCCCCCAAGTCCTTGAGGATTCCTTACCGTGCAAGTGGGCCTGGCCCATTAGCGAGCACCGCACAACTGGGCCATAGTTTTCCTAGGTAGAGGCTGTTAGGTGGGAGAAGAAGAACTGAAGACGGGCAGATAAATGTAGGTTTGTTGGGAGGGAAGAGGAGAAGGAAGCAGGAGAAGGAGAGAGGCTGGGGGGGGCTTTTACGAAAGTCCTTGTGGGCTCCCACTTGTTGTGTAAGCTATCAACTCCAATCTGTGATTCGCTTCAGGTTGTAGTAGGGTTTTTCCTAGGTGAAAATCTTTCTAGGGAAGCCTGGTGACTCAGGGTGGTAAACGGTAGAGTTTACAAAAAGATGCAGAATGTTTGAATCAGTCCTAAAGAAGTTATGTGTAATCACATCACGGTATTTTCAACTTCAGTGAATGTTTCTATCAGTCAGTTTTATTATCTCAGCCAGGGGCCATAACAGTGAATACAATTACTAACGTCTAAAATGAAGACAATTACCCAGAATAAAATTGTACTCCTAAATAAAAGTCATGGTCCAAGTTACTCACAAATAATCACCATTTCAGCAAATAACCCTTTTTTTTGGGGGGGGGGGGAGGAAATTAAAGAAGTGTCGTTTGAAAGTAAATAGGAGAGTGGCTGCTTGTGCTGTATATTGAAAATTGCCATTGCTTTGTGAAGCATTGCATTCTTTCCTGTGTTTTATCCGAAACCTTTCCCTCATCTTTATGTGATTACAGCAGTAACTTTCTCCACTGATTTTTATTGGACTAGGTTATACATCAGGCATAGAATTTTTTAAAAAGTACTTCCTTCGGGATGAAAGAAGGGTACATATAGATAGAGCTTAAGTTATTTATTCTGTGAGCGGACGATGCTGTGAATGGCATTGCTAGTCTGAAGGAAAAACCTGATTGTTTCAGAGTGGGGATGGTCGAAGGCAAGGGATGGCGATGGCATGGCTGGATGTGTGGCTGGCTGTGGCTGCAGTGCGAATAAACAAGGGCTAAGGTTTACCAGCTGTCATTGGGATCGTGTCATGATTCCCTACTTGGATAACAGGATAGTTCTTGGTCTTAAGTCTTGGTCTTTGCAGGTTTAAAATGAGGGGAGCATTCAGCATAACAGGTGCTAAAGGCAGTAGGTTCTGATGTCATTCTCCTCTCTAATTTACTATCCATCAGTCAGATTGTCTACTGTCCTGCTTGATGAGTCAACGTCAAATCCCGGCCTTCTGATTGCCAAGCTTGCTAGGTTTGGATTAATTTCAGTAAGTTGAAAGAAGTTGTAGGTTACCCACATTGGTCCAAAACAATAAACTGTAATCTGTTTTTATCCCAGATATTTGTGCTAGGTCTCCTTTTTGCTGTAGGCATGCTACAAATGATTTGTATTACTTACAGTCAGCCTTGGTCTGTCAGAGGTCTGTTCCTTTCTGTTCTATATAACTCAAGAAAGAAGATGGCCTCACTGACTCATGTTGGTCCACTAAGGCTGCGGTCACACACACTAAATAATCCACTTTCAGTGCACTTTCAGTGCACTTTGAAACTGGATTTTTGCTGTGTGAACTGGCAAATCCACTTTGAAAGTGCACTGAAAGTGGATTGAAAGTGGATTATTTAGTGTGTGTGACCGCAGCCTAAGAGCAGACACCTTGTTTGTTGCATATGACACATTCCTAAAGAGCAAAGTAATGATAAAACCCCTTATAGTGACTTAACTTTTTCAACTAACAGCCACTAAACATTATGGTTACAGCATCACCCTGTTTCTTGCCTTAGTTTTTTCTAGCTCTGATCAACTTGCTATCCTTCCCTGCTGTTTATGAACTGATAGGCCAGCAACTGATCCCCAACAAACCAGAATATTCTCTTCGTGAAGTTCCCACAGGTATTATAGTAAGTATTGTTTTTTTCCTTATCCTTAAGTTCCTTACAATGACAATTTTGCAATGAATGATTTGCTACAAGCCAGTTTGATTTTTTTCTCCTTAGTGATACATTTCAAATACATTTTCAGCATTTTTGTTGAATGCAGCATGAGGGCAGTATATGCACATTGTATTTGGTGCGGCTTTTTCTGCACTCATAGAAGAAAAATGTAATATTTAAATAATTTGCACATACTGCTGCCTCATGTATTCTTGCCCACCTCTTATTTCAGGTATAAACAATAGAAGTGATTACGATAAACTTCTGCACGTGTATATTTACATTATACATATTGTACTTATAGAATAGTTAATAATTTTTATTATAACCAGTACCAAACCAGAGACCTATGTTTTATGTTATTGTTGTTGGCTTGTGTTTTGTTTTGTTTCAAACTCTAGGCCTCCATGTGAGATTCAGGATACAGTAATTACCTGTGTGTTTTTTGGTTAGGCCATTCCTGGAGATAATATAACCATTGCAAATCTGTCCTTTCTTTTGTGAAGATAGCTTGCAATTCTGGCATTTGAAATACAGAGTAAACTCCTCTGTCCAGCAACAGCTATGTTTGCATTCTTTATATAAGGCCTGTGATCTAACATATTTTTTGAAGATATTAGTTTTTAAAGACCCTGAGGTCTCCTGAAATCATTGTGCCACGAAACCCTGGCTCAGTCTTTCTGTAGTTCATTCTGTGGTTCATTCTTTTGATTGAAATGTCTTTTTACTGCAATGTGACCCAGTTGCCATAAAGTTGTGTTTGGGCTGACAACTTGGCTCCGCTCTTACAACTGAGCTGTAAGTAGCTGAAGTGCCACCTTTCACTACGCAAAGCTAGTGACTTGGAGCAAGAGCTTGTTCCCCAAAAATGACATTCAGGGATTAATTTTCTGTACATTTGAAACTGAACCTACTCTGAATTATGTTTCATTTGTTTTGGTACTTTGCCTTTTTTTTTTCTTTTTTCTTTGAAAAAGCAAACTACTATGTTGCTATCTCTATCATGTTGCTCCTTAGACATCTGAAAAGTATTCCAAACTGAAAAGTATTCCAAACTGAAACAGTATTCCAAATGAGGCTGCACCATAGATCTATACAGGGGCATTATGATACCAGCTGTTTTATGTTGAAACCTCCTAATAATCCCTAACACAGAACTTGCTTCTTTCCCAACTGCCGCATACTGGGTTGACACTTCCATTGAGCTATCCACTACAACCCCAAAATCTTTTTCCCTCTCAGTCTCAGGAAGTTTAGATCCCATTAGCCGATACTTAAAGTTGGGATTTTTTTTGTCCCAGTGTGTATCACCTTATACTTACTGACATTGAACGTTGTTGCCCACTCACCCAATTTGTGGAGATCCTCTTGGAGTTCTGCACAGTCATCCTAGGTCATCTGCAAACTTGGTCACTATACTACTCACTCCTAGTTCCAGTTCATTAATGAATACATTAAATAGTATTGGCCCCAATATTGACCTTTGTGTAACCCCACTGCTTAATTCCCTCCCTTGTTAAAACTGTCCATTGATTCCTACTCTGTTGTTTAATCATTTTTTAATCTGTAAGAGAACCCGTCCTCTTATCCCATGACTGCTAAGTTTACTCAGGAGTCTCTGGGGAGGTACCTTGTCAAAAGCCATTTGAAAGTCTTAAGTACATGATGTCTGCTGGGTCACCATTGTGTTCATGCTTCACTTTCTCAAAGAACCCCAAAAGGTTGGTAAGGCAGGACTTCCGTTTGCAGAAGCCATGCTGAATTCCTCTCACCAAGCTTTGTTTCTCTATGTTCCTAGTAATTTGATCTTTGATTAGCGTTTCTACTAATTTGGTGGGGACAGATGTCAGGCTGACTGGCCTGTAATTTCGTGGTTACCCTCTGGACCCTTTTTAAAAAACTGTGTCACATTTGCTACTCTCCAGGCTTCTGTTACAGCAGCTGAATTTAGTGACAGATTACATATACGGGTTAGTAGTTCAACTGTCTCACCTTTGAGTTCCCTTAGAACTCTCGAGTGTATGCTGTCAGGACCTGGAGACGTATCAATTTTTAATTTCTCCAGTAGGTCTAGAACTTCATTTCTGATCACCTCAATTTAACTCAGTTCTTCAGACTCCCTTCCTGAAAATAGTGGCTGTGGCATGGGTACATGTCCCACACTTTCCTCAGTGAACACAGAAGCAAAAAATTCATTGAGCTTCTCTTCCATCTCCCTATTTTTCTTTAGCAATATTTGTATACTTTTTGTCATCCAAAGGCTCCACTGCTTCTCTGGCTGTTTTCCTGCTCTGGATATATTTAAAGAAAGGTTTATTGTTTCTCTTGAACAATACAGTGTATTTGTATTTCAAAATGACAGTCTAGTTATGCCTTTCATACCAATACTCCTGTGTTCCTATAGGATTTCTGCATAGTCATGTAACTTTCTAATAGCCCATTCTTTGTGTTTTCAATTTAGCTATACCACTTGAGATTTACATGCCAACGCTCAGGTTTTCTGTTACTTTGAAACTATAGTAGTTGTTAGAATTTGCCCTGCAGTTCAGCCCCAAATTGTCTTCCTAAAGTATGGTGAATTAGATTGTGTAAAGTGACCCTAATTACATTTAAAAAACAAAACAAACCTTTTCAACATGCCTATCCAAGTCTGACTTCGTGTGGTCTGATTCTAAACATTACAGAGGCATCATGAAGTTGACCTATGGAGAAGAACATTTGATGAATACCACACATCCTCTTAACATGAATTTGGGCCCAGGAGAGAACATATCTCAAAGAACAAGAGTCATCCTCAGATGATAGAAATACACAGGGGTCATTTCGAGTAGGAGCTCAGGGGAGCTCAGCTCCAGGAGTTGGTGCTAGCACCCCCCCCCCCAAGGGGGAATGGCTGCGTGTGTCATGGCTGCAGCAAAATGACTCTGTCCCTGGAAAGGTCCTTGTTCCTCCAACTCGCCTTCTGAAGGCTTCAGCCACCACTGAAGCTATCCTCCCAGAATAGTGGTATTTCTGAGGCTTGGATCAGTAGCTGTCCCCTTTCTTTCTTTCTTTCTTTCTTTCTTTCTTTCTTTCTTTCCCTCCCTCCCTCCCTCCCTCCCTCCCTCCCTCCCTCCTCTTTCTTTCTTGCCTTCTGACATACTTCCGGTCAGGTGGTGTAGCATATGCAAATAAGTTATGCTAATGAGTTATGCTAATGAGCTCCTGCACCTCTTTTTCTACAAAATGACCCCTGGAAATACAGCCTTTGTCCTCTGTGGAATATATAGACATTCCCTGTCCATATGAACAATTAGTGGCTCTGGTGTCTTCCACATGGGACAGGCTTGTGCATTCTCCCTGCATCTGCTGTGGTTGCTAATACAGAGTGACAGGGACAGAGCTTCTACACAGCAGGTTTTCCTGGTAGGTTTTGTTTTTAATTAGCAATTTAACAGTGTTATATTGATATACTGTTATACTAAAATAAGCACCCGTTTTCTCTGAGTTCCCAGCATTCATTTTTGTAAGCAAGTCTCTATCCTATTCTGTTGTGGAGATGTGCTTTTTTCCATACGGAGAAAAGAAAAGGGGCTGGAGATTTAACTTTTTTAAAAAAATGAAAGCTGGGAACTGAGAGACCCTGGTGCCTATTTTAGTATAACAGTATATTGATGTAATATTATTTAATTGCCATTTTTTAAAAAAAAACTGCTGTAGGGGAGGAAATGGCTGCTGTGGGGGCACGACAGGAAAATCCAAACGTTTCCATCCAAACATTTCCATCCAGTCTTTTGGATGTGTGTGTGTGCATGAATATGCCACAATGCTGTGGGAAAGCAGGAAAAAAATGCCAAATTGTTGTCTCCAGTGCCTGGGTGAAGCCCAAAATGTTTCTGCTTGCCCAGTTTGCAAGCAGTTTCACCCCCAAAAGCTCGTCTGAATCAAGCTTCAAGGCTGAAAGCTGCCCTTTGGGAAAATAATTTGGTGGCTCTGGGCAAAGATCAGATCCCTTCTAGGGAGTCGGAACTGGAGTGTAAGGCCTGTACCCCATCTTCGGGGTCAGGGCCATCAGAATCTGTATTGGAACCGGGCCCAGTATTGGCTCCAAAGAAATCTTTGGCATTGTGGAGTTCCTCGGAACTACCACTACAGAAGGAAAAGTCAAAATCCAAGCATAAGACTTCTCACTCTTCCTCTACCTGGGTGGGAGCAGATCTGTCCCTCACCCAGTGACCCCAGACCCCTCCCCGACTCCAAGACCATCTTGTTTTTTGATGAAGTTGTCGAGTTTCCTCTACAGTACCCTTCTGTGGCTGAAGGTCCCCCAGTGAAGCGGCATCACAGATTCTCAGGTGAGTCCTCAGCTCTGCACTACTGGGGACCACCCCTTCTACAGTGGTTCCAATACCCCCTTACAGCTGTTCCAGTACTGGCCTATGCAGTAGGAATAGCAGTTGCCATCCCCTGTGAAACCAAGTTTCCGGCCCCGTCATGGCCCACCATCAACATTGTTCCCCATGGATCCAAGCCCTTCAGAACTGGATGAAGAGAAACCCCATCCTTATGCTGTTCTGAAACTCCATTGGAACTGGATGTGCATCGCGGACCAATTCCCTGTTTCTTTGACGGAGGTTCTCCACCTATATTCTGAATATTTGATTTGCATGGCTAAGTCTCTGAACCTTGATAGGGTCTGCTCAGAACTGACTACTTCTGATCTTATCGTGAAGATTCTAACCAGTGTGGGCTTGGTCACTTTCCTGATGCTCCCAGGAGCTTACTGGACATAGCCAAATCCATCTGGGCTATGCCAGCATCAGTCTCGCCCACAGCCAAGAAGATTGACCACATGTATGAGGTTTTGGTAGATGGCTGTGACTCTCATTGCCCACCCCACTGCCAACTTAATTGTGACAGAGGTCATCCCAGCTAAGAAGCATTCAGGGCCTCACTCTTTACCCTTCAGCTGGAAAGGCTGCAAGCTCAATGGTCTTGGTTTTAAGATCTGCACATTGTTGGCCTTAACCCTGCACCTGGCAAACTTCATTACCATTATGGAATACTACCAGATATTCCTATGGGAATGAATGGCCGCTTACCTTGACTCCCCCCAGAAGAGCACAAAGCTGTGCCTAAAGTTTTGCAGGTAGAGGAGCTAAAACTTGGGAAGCAGCAACTGAATGCAGCACAACATATTATGGACTCATGCACAACATATTATGGACTCATGTCCATCACCTCTGCTATAGTTCAACAGCACCACTCCTGGCTTCGATAAACTGGCCTTCCCAGTGACACTAAGGCAGGAATCAAAGATCTTTCCTTTGAAAGGAAGAACTTGTTCAGTTCTTAGACAGATGACTTCCTAGAACATATGCAAAAGAGCAGGATCACCACAAGGTCCCTTGGCATCACTGGTCCACCTGCCCAGACCTTCAAGCCCCGCTTCTTTCCACAGCATGTGACCCACTCACAGTCTTCTTGATATAATCATGACTACCCTTCCTACTGTGATTCTTCCCTACACTCCTCGTTCCAGCCCCCTCAGGGCAAGAAACAGCAGGGTTGGCCACACTCCAAACAGAGCCGTGTGTTGCCCTGGGAGACCCCTGGAAGGGGAAAACCCCAATCTTGACAATCCTTTCAATCCTTACCTTGTTCTCTTTGTCTTACTATCTCTCCATTTGGGAGTCAGTTACTTCTGATGCTTGGATTCTCAGCATTGTTGAACAAGGATATTGCCTACAGTGCCATGTTCCACCTGTTGGTTGGCCCCTCGTTTCTCCCTCCACCATACCCCCTCCTGAGTTAGATCAGGAGGTATTCCAGCTCCTTGATAAAGGGGACATTGAGCCTGTTCCATTGATTGGAACCAATGGTGGTTTTTACTCTTGTTATTTCCTGGTTGACAAAAAGGATAGTAAACCCTCAATCTTAGGTTTAAGTTCCTAGTGGTCCCTGAGTTTCGCATAACCCTGCTGTCAGCGGTTCTCAGCCTGCACCACCCTCATGACTGGTTTGATATTATTGACATTAAAGATGCTTTCTTCCACATTGCCATATGCCCTACGTCTAGGACGTTCCTTCATTTCCAATTTGTCCAGAACTTGTTCCACTATACTGCCCTCTCTTTTGATCCGACCACTGCCCCCAGGGTATTTACTAAATGCATGTCTGTGGTAGTGGCCCACTTGCACCTGAAGGGCTGCAGTGTGTATACCTTCTTGGATTATTTATTATTTTTATATATTTATTCTATTCTGTTACTTATATATTTATTTCAATTTATATCCTGCCTTGCCGGACAAGCTGGCTTACCTAAGTTGCTAGCCAGTCACATTTCCTTAGAAGTTTTGACCCTAAATACGTCCTATAGCTGACTCAAATCATTCCTTTCATTGGGGCCCGACTAGACTACTATGGGGGAAGGGCTTTTCACCCCCAAAATAAGGGACCCTCCATATGAGCAGTGGTGGTCAGGTTTTCCTCCGATTGGTTTCAGTCAATTAGATCTATACAGAGACTTCCAGAGCTAACGGCCTTGATTACTGCTGTGGTTCCCTTTGCCTGGTTGTTCATGAGACCCTTTCAGAACTGGTTCCTCAGATCCACCAACATACAGTCAGATTCCCTCTGGCAGAAGTTGTCCATTCCCAGGGCCATAATCAATTCCTTAAAGTGGTGTTCCCCTTGGGAGAACCTGCTAAGGGGCTCCTTGTTTGGGATGCCCTCACATGACATCCAGGTCTTTACTGATGCGTTCCTTTCAGGCTGAGGGATGCACTGCAGTTTCCACAGGGCCATTGGCCACTGGTTCCCTTGTGAATGGGAGATGCATATAAACCTGTTAGAGTTTAGGGCAGTTAGATACGCTTTGGTTTCTTTTACTGCAAACATGGGCTAATAAACCCCAGACAACACTGCAACAAAGTTCTACATAAACAAGCAGGGAGGTACTGGCTCCCTCTCCCTCTGCTCAGAAGCTTCCCTCCTTTGGCACTGGGCTCTTCAGTACGCCTTATCCTTGCAGACTATTCACAATGGTGGGTTGGCAAATGGGACAGCAGACACTCTCAGCAGAGATGCCACATCCACACCTGGATGTTCTCTCAAGGACAGTTACTTCCCGTATTCTGCTGTTGAGGCCAACCCCAGGTGGACCTGTTTGCCTCCTCTCTGAAGGCCAAGTGCCTCCAGTTTTGTTTACTGACTGGGAGAGATTCCCACTTCCTAGGGGATACTTTTCAGTTTACACAGCAAGGACCCCTGTTTTATTCCTTCCCTGATTCCCCTGCTAGGAAAGATTCTCTCCAAACTTTGGGTTAACAAGTCCCACTGCATTCTAATTGCACCCTTCTGGCCCCAAAGGAGTGTGGTTTTTGACATTGTGGACCCTGTCTAAAGGCTGTCATGTGCATGTTTTATGAGAAAACAAAAGTAATAGATGTTACCCATAGATCTGAATTGTTTTAATGATGCCTTAGACCACGTCAGAGCATTGGTCCATCTAGCCCAGTGTTGTCTACTTTGACTAATGGTGCATCTGCAGGGCCACTGGCAAGCCTTTGCAAGACCTTTTGCATGCAGAGCGTGTACTCTGCACCGAGCCAACACCCCAGATGAAGTAGATTATTAACGGTATTAAATGCCACTGAAAGGCCTAGAAGAATACATGGTGTTTATGTCCAGGTGGTTTTTGTATCAGTCTCTACATTTAGATCGTCAGTCTGGACAACTAAAACAATTTCTGTCTCCCTCTTGTAGAGCAAGGATACCGTATTTTTCGCTCCATAACACGCACCTGATCATAAGACGCACCTTGTTTTTAGAGGAGGAAAACAGGAAAAAATGAAACAGAAAGAAAGAAAGAGAGAGAGAGAGATAAAGGAAGGAAGGAGGAGGAGAGAGAGAGAGAAAGAGAAAGGAAGAAAGAAAGGTGGGGACAGAGAGAGAGACAGAAAGACAGACAGAAAAAAGGAAAGGAAGGAAGGAAGAAAGATAGAGAAAGGAAGGAAGAGAAACGTCGGCATGCCATGCAAAGCCAGGCCTTTCTGTGCAAAGTAGCCACGGAGCTTAATCTGTGGGCGGGGCTTTCTGCTGCTGGCTGTCTTAAAGGGGAAAAGCACTTAAAGGGAAAGAGTACTTAGCCTGGTGGGGTTTTTCCTGCCGTTTCCCTTTTAAGTCTTAACAGCTCAGGCCCAGCAGGGAGGGGCGGGGAAGGATGGGATGCCAGCCTGAATGGCGTTCCCCTGCGTTCCTGCTGAAGAAAGAGCCCTGTTACAGGTAAGAAAAGCTCCATATTCGCTCCATAAGATGCACACACTTTCTCCCCCACTTTTTGGGGGAGGAAAAGTGCGTCTTATGGAGCGAAAAATACGGTATATCACACATGTGTTAGAACAGAAAATAGCTGAATTAGCCATATAGGCCTTCACAGTTTGCAGGTCTGCCTAGCAAATCGTAAGAGACTCAAAAGGGGAAAAAGAAAGAAAAGAGTCCCACAGGGAATGTGTCATTTAAGCTCAGTGAACTGCACAAAGCCTTGTGACTTTCAAATATTGAGCATGGTTCTTGCAGGGAGTGGATCCTCTGTCATGTCGAATGCATTTGCTTCTAGAAAGGAAGCTGAAAAAATGTAAACATTTGGTGGTAGGATAAACTGCCGGGGTACCAGTTCTTGATCTGATTCTGTCCATTCACTCCCCCCCACACACACTCTGTAGGGCTGGGGTGGGGGCCTTGCTCTAGGCTGCTGTACAGCCTATAGCTCAGCAGAGCTGTCACATTTACAGAGCTGACTGAGCCATTTTGTGGTGTCAAAGTATCTGTATGTATGTACAACTCTAAAGAGTTTTAATACATTGGCAAACTTCCATTTTTAGCAGATCCCTAGTGCTCCTACATTACTGAAGCAGCATAAATCCCCTTGTTTCAGGAAATAAGCAGATTTCCAATTAAAGAGAGAATGCCTTTATTGAGAGTTGATTCAATGTATTGTTTTTCCCCAGATGTAAATGCAGATCTAAAAACAAATGTATTGGGTATTAAATACACAAAAAGTATCTGATTATTTATTTTTATGATTTCTGTATGCATGGAACAAATTGCTTTGGATCAGAGTAGCTGACTTTTAAATGGAAAAAACCCTCCTTTTTTAATACAAGAACCATTTACTGCATTATTTCTTCTCAGTTTAAAAGCTATTTGCAAAGAAATTTAATAACTACATCCATATCTTTAATATACTTTCTCTTTTTGGTCATGTATGTTATAAACTTTTTAAAAAACCCACCTTACAAAGGGTTGCTGAGTAATGATGCTGTATATTTCTCCAATATTGTATTTTTCTGCCACACTTTTGATGTTGGCCTTTAAGATTTCTCTCATTGCTCTTATGACTCCAATTTCTGTTTCTGAGATGGGGTTTAATTCTGATGGTGTGTTTTAAAACTTTAACTGGTGGGTTTTAAACTGATATTATCTGATAATTGTATGATTGTTGCCAGGGCTATTTTTGGGCAGGAACGCACAGGAACGGAGTTCCGGCTGGCTCCTGAGTTGGCCGCACCCAGCAGGAACTCATTAGCATAATAGGCCACACCCAACAGCAGAAACTCATTAGGATTGGCTACATTAGGGATATGTGGCCTAACATGCAAATTAATTCCTGCTACAAAAAAAGCCCTGGGTTTTGACAACAAACAAGGTAAACAGAATAAGAAGCAAAAGGTGGGTCTGGCTGGATGGCCACTCTTCTGGTAACATGGGGGTGTGGCCTAATATGCTAATAAGCTGTGCCGTCAGTGGTGTGGCCTAATATGCTAATGAGTTTCTGCTGCTGGGTGTGGCCTAATATGCTAACGAGTTCCTGCTGGGCTTTCTCTACAAAAAAAGCCCTTATTGTTGCTATAAAATAAAGAAATTTTATTTAGGCTGTGGTCATTTGGCTTTTAAATTGTAAAATTTGTAAATAAAACCTGCTTTGAATACAGTCATGGAAAATTGGTATATAAATACAGTAAATATTTGTATTCCTGGTAACAAATTAATGAAATACAGTAAAATGGTGAATATTTACTTATATTTTCCAGGATATCATTGACAGACTTATAATTGTGGATACAGATGCTAAAATTCATTCATTATTCAATTATGAGCAGTCACACATGTTTGGACTGAGGTAAGATTCAGTTATAATATTCCTCTGTCTTATTTGATACCTACTGTTGTTCATCAAAAAAGTTATGAAAAAGTTATGAATCCTGTTGGGGGATGTGAGACCCTTATTCAAATTGAATATATAGACTTTTGCAACCTAATAAAGTGCGGTCCTATTGAGCAACCACAAAGTGGTTCTTCAGTCCTTCCCTTAGACATCTCTTTTGGTAGCCAAAATCATTTTAGTTTTAAAGGCATGCCTCTCGATATAGCATGTTTTTTCTACCTTTCCTACTTTCTATTCCAAGCTGTTTATACATTGCAGTATAATTTGGTAAGGATGCAGCTCTCATGCCTCTTCGGAGTCTTGAACATACGCAGCTGACAATTGATCCATCTGGCTTAGAATTGTGTTCGTGCATTGGCTGTCCAGGGTTTCAGGCAAACAGAGATCTCTCCCAAAAGCTGATGCCTGAAAGCCTTTAAGTGGACTTGCCTAGTACGGAAGCTGACACTTCCTTCTGCCACCAGCCTATTCTTTGTCCCTACATCCTAGTCCCTGTACAACAGTTGCCAGTTGTCTGGATGGGGAGAACAGAATGCTATAGACTTTTAAGCTTCTTGATATGAATTGTTTGAGTAATTCTAAACAGTCACAGTTGATTGAAATGATATTTCACACCTGCTGAGCTATGCATAATCTTTGATCCTATTTATTCCAGGGTTTTTCATGCCTCGTGTTCCTTGGCTTGACAAAATTCCAAGTAACAAATGGGTCCTTCTTGATCCTGGCTAGTGAGGGACGGGGAATCCCCTACACAGTCTTGTCTGACAGTGCTGGTAGTGACTTCTGCCCTTCGTTGTTATATCCATCTGTCTCCTAAAATCCATTCTGATTCATTACTCTATGGAGGCTTCTTGCTGTTGTAGATTATTCTTTCTGATCATGACAAGCCCCTTTTGCAACTCTTCTTGAGAAGATCTCATTGACAATTGTGCGGTTGTATCTTTTTTACATCTGCCTTCCCTCTGAGTGGATCTTCTTGGCTGGAGGGGGCCAGATCCATTATTCAATATTACATGTGTAAAATCAGATTAGCCTGCAAAATAATTATCATGAAAAAAATACCAAATCCAATTTTAGTTCTAATATTTCTGTGCTCAGAAGCAATGAAATATTATTTCATGCAGCTGAATTTAGTGTTCAGTTCAGAACACTTCTATGGTGATCTTGCCCTCTTCCCTGTCTCACACAAAGGATTTCCCTTTGTTTCTTCTTTCTTGTTGAGCAGCCCCTATATCTATTTTCTTCTTATTTGTTGGTCTATGATTGTCCCACCCTGTCATGTTATTATGTTGATGCTGACCCAGCCTAGGGACTTGAGGGAAGAGAAAAAAATCACCTGCTGATTCTGCTTCTGTAATGGCACGCAAGAGGCTTTTGAAAGTTCAAAATAAAATATTTATTTAACTCGGAGGGGGAAAGGTCAGGTGGAATCAGGTATAGAATGTATGAAGTGAACCGATAATAAAAACTGAGGTAACTTCAGAATCACACTAAATCCAGATAATGTGTTGCCAACAAGTAAGTGTTTTTACTTTTCAGCAAGGTCTTGGAAACTTTGAGGAGAGAGGCTTTCTTTTCAGTGTCTGCTTAGTATAGGTTCCTGGGTTTCACTGATGCTTAAAGTTTCAAAGGCAGGAACATACAACCAAGTTCTCAAAATCCTTCTATATACACAGACCAGAGATCACTCCTCATTTTAAAGCTATTTCCCTTCCCACTGGGCAAGGATTACTTTTCTTGACTAGAAGCTCTGTCCCTTTTCAGCTTCAATGGGGATCCACTGGCTGAGGACAGACTTGCAATCTGCCTTGGGATGGCAGCAGGAGCAAAAGCCGCGGGGGAAAACTGGTCCGGGGCTGCGCGTTCCCACTGGCCAGTTTCTCATGGGAGCATGCCGGAACAGAGCGTTTAGACTGCTGCAGAGCAGCCCCAGGTGGGCCGGCCTCTGCAGCTCGTGGTGGGGCCGTTTTGGCAACCTGCACATGGGCACCTATGTGCATGGCCGCAGCAGCACATTAAAAATTTAGAATCACCCCACCTCCTGTATTGGGGCTGCTTGTGCGCATGGGCATGAGTGCTCATGCGCATCTCTCCGCGGCAGTGCATTCACACCACCGCCTCCGCTTGAATCCCGTCTCCTCCCATTCACACAGCCGGGAAGTGGGATCCAAGCGGCAGATGGCCCCCGGACACCGCTTTCTGCCGGTGTCCCTCTGAGGTGGCAGGGAAGCGGCTCCCACACGGGTGAGTATGGAAGGGAGCTGGAGGACAGCTGCAGCTGTTTGAACTGGCTCCCTTCCCCTTCTGAAGTGGAGCTCTCCCGGCCCACTTTCCTAGTCTGTCCTCTGCCACTGTGATCCAGTCACTCCAATTTCTTTCCCAGTCCACAGTCAGTGCTAAACTGTCTCTTGTTCAACTGTTAGTTTCCATCTGTCAATTTTTAACTAACGCTCAACAGAGTTCTGTTTGAACTGCCTGTCACACAAAGGTTCTTAGACTCTGTTAGAATGTTAACTCTTTTTTTAAATTTTTATTTATGGTTTTCAAGAAAGATTACATACAAGCATAAAAAAGAAAATCAGTTTGAGTCTATACACAGTTAACCTCTAACCGCTTGTACACCTTGACCATCTCTTGTCAAACAGAGCCTCATCTTGACCTTTTAACAAGATACTAAGTCTATCCATTTTGGCCAAGTCCAAGAATTTATAAATTGCATCCCTTCTCAAGGGGATTTTAACAGATTTCCAGTCTTTAGCCAGCAGGATTCTGGCAGATGTCAACATATATACCAACAATTGCACTTCATTAGTTGGAAATCCCTCCGGAATTATATTTGAAAGATATGTCTCTAGAATTAACATAAGATTTATGGATAACATTTCTAGAATTATTCTGTGGATCTTCCGCCAATACATTTGGATTTTTGTACATCTCCACCACATGTGATAAAAAGTACCTACATTCGTTCTGCATTTCCAGCAAACATTTGAAACATTTTTATGACATTTGGCAATTTTATCGGGAGACCAATACCATCTATGAAACATCTTAAATATATTTTCCTTATATGAAGTGGCCTTCATAAATTTAACTGTCTTCTTTTTGTTGTTGGAAAATTTTGAAACTTAATAAAAAGTTAATTGAAAAAAATAAATTTAATTGTCTTTCATATCTTTGACCATTCATCAATCTCTATGCTATAGCCAAAATCCCGCATCCAAGATATCATAGTAATTTTAACTATTTTGTCTTGCATGTATTCTTCTATCAGAAATCTGTATTATTTCTGGATCATTTTATCATTGGATGAAAGCCAAATTTTATCTAGCTTATTCTTTTGATCATGAAAGCCGACTTTCTTGTCAATATCATATCGAGATGTTAATTGCATACTTTCCCACCATGTTAGCTTAATGTTGTGTTGTAGTAAAAGATTTTCCTCAGATTTTAAATTGTTAGATTTGTCTAACAATGTCTCATAACATTCTTTATTATGGTTCATGCAAAGGGAAGGTTTTATTAATGCCTCCAGGGGGGACACCCATTTCGGAATTTTGGTATAATATTTATCTTTTACATCATTCCAAATTTTAACTAGCGCTCCCCTTAAAATATGGTGTCAGAAAATAAAGTAGATTTTATCTTTATTATACCAGCTATACGCATGCCAGCCCATAGGTGGGGTTTCATTTTTTAAAGTTTTAAGTACATAGCTTCAGAGGGAAATGAAAGAAAGGAAGATAGATGCTTCAGAATGGTAACTTTATTGTCCTAACCAAAATACAGAGTAGCAAGAAGAGAGAAAAATGCTTTTAAGTCCAGAGTGACTCCAGGCAGCCAAAACACAGTAGAGGTTTACTTATTTCAGCCCATAAAGATGTTTAATTTGCAACGCTTAGTATCAAGCTCAGATTCATTTACTCCTGCAATGAATGTCCTTCCATTGTGGTGAGTCCAGAAGAAAAAATACCCAGGATCAGGGAAAGTTGTGGGGTTGTCCCAAAAGGAACACAAAAAATGTGGAGGGTAGATAGGGGAAGGAGGTCTGGATGGAAGGAAGGAATCCCTGACTGGGAGTAGGAGGTTAAGGAAGACTGTGGAGATCTAGTGGGTCATTATACCCTGTGAGGGGCTGTGTCATTATACCCTGCTGAGGTGGGCCCCCATGACAGCCAGTGTGACATAGCAGTGTGTGTTTCAGAGCAGTGTTTGCCAGACCAAGGTTCTTCCTGTGGAGGCTGATTGGGTGATTTCAGACCACTCACAGACTTTCAGTCTAACCTACCTCACAGGGTTGTTGTGCAGATCAAAAGGGGGAGAGGAGAATGATGTTTGGTCCCCACTGCGGAGAAAAACTACTTTTCCTAGGTAGAGGCTGCAGGGAGGGGGGAGGAGATGGAAAGCTGAAGTCAGAGGAGCAGATAACGGTATGTTGATGGTTGGCTGGGGAAGGTTGCCCCCTCCAGGTTGGGAAATTCCTGAAGATTTGGAGGGTGGTGCCTGGAGAGGGTAGGGTTTGAGGAGGGGTGGGACCTTATACAGATACAATGCCATAGACTCCACCCTCCAAACCAGCCATTTCCTCCTGCAGAACCAGTGTTGCCAATCTCCACATGAAGGCAGGAGATCACTCAGAATTACAAATGCTCTTCAGATGCCAGAGATCAGTTCTCCTGGAGAAAATGGTGGACTCTGTGTCATTATACCCTGCTGAAGTTGCCACAGCAAATTGACACTGAGTGCCCAAGGCGGGGGCACATGTCCAGAGCCTCTTTCTAGAGCCCATTGTATTTATTTCCACAACAGGCCTTATTTATAATCACTTATAACTTACTTAGGACATAAAATTGCAATATATGACTTTTATAGAATTTAAAAGTTAAAAATGCTTAGTTTTTGACAAGTAAAATTACCAAAATATCCAGCATTTGAGAGAAAACTGCAAGTTGATGCACCCTGTTCTACCTTAGCGTATGTACCTTAATGTTTACTATTTGGTTAGAAAGCGCTCAGTTCTCAATGAAACTTTCTGAGTTTTTCTCTGGGGCTTTGGTGTGGTTTCTGCCCCGGCTCTTCTATCTTTTTTCCCTACAGCAAAGTAGGACAATAATCTACTTGTTACCCATTCTGTGGGTTTATGTGTCACAGTGGTTTGAGAGAGGCATAAAAAGGTCAACCATAAGGGAAGAGTCAGGTCAAAAGGACATCAGAAGGCCTGCAATAGCGGAGAACCAGTGAAAGCCCTGCTTTCCCCTTCATGAAGATTAATTATCCTTCCAGGTGCAAAACTGTATCTTGGATTTAAGAGCTGGATCTGTCTGCAGCATATTCACCTTGTCTGTAAAAGCATTTCACTCATTCTAAAACAGAAAATGTTTCATAGGAGGTTTTTTTCCCCAGTGTTCCCCCAAATTTCCAATTTTTCTCTTGGAAAAATTGAAGAAAAGGCCTTAGGAAGAACAAAATAGTTGGGGGGTTTGTGGGGGGTTTTCCCCATGGGGATTTACATCTCTGCAGGTGAGTGAGGAATGTGCTGTGACTCTAGTGTGGTAATCTGACTCATATGCAGTCTGCAAGCTGCTTAATGGGGAATGATGGCATTCCACTGGATCAGGTATTTAATGAGGTTACTGGGCAAGCTGATTTTGTCTGGAGTACCTCGTTACTATCCTGGAAACACTGGTTGTTAATCATGGCTGAAGTGTTTGGGGCCCCAAACAGTCCTAGAAAAGAGTCTTGATTAGGTTGTCCCAGAATTCCTGTGAGAATCCGGCTGCTTCCATATGCATTGGCCTCTTGCATTCCCATAGTGTGATCATGGCAGTTAAAGTGGCCAGTGGCCAATGGGTGTGAGTAGAAATTGACAATTTAAGACTTTAAATGCCAGAATATGGTATAAAAAGATAACCATTGGCCATCCCTTACATTACACTGTTGATATGCTTCTGTAATGTGTTCATTTCCATGCCATTTTTGCGAAGGAATTAAATATGAATAACTTGATGGGAAATGTGGCTGGGTTAATGGGTTAAAATATTTAGTTCCAGTAGCTGTTTTGTTTTCTCTAAAGGATTTCTGTATAAGAAAAAAATATTTTGATATCTCTGATTTCTGAATGTACCTTAATGCTGTTTTTCCCAAAATGATTATTCCTAAGTAATTCATTGTAAGCTTTTCAGAGTAAAATGGTTTAGAATGATATGATCATAAGTAATAAAAATATGAGGATCTCTTTTGTTCCATAAATCTTTGTGAACATATTAAAGTTCTCTCTACTTATATTATTAGTTTTTTTTCTATATTCCTTGAGATACGGTGACAAATGAGCTCTCGTTGTCTGAATTGCAGAGAGTAATTTTATGAATAAAGCATAAATACTCATGAATAAATTGCCAGGCATACAAATAATTATTACGGTCTTGACTTCAGCAGATTTGTTTATGAGGGAACACCTGAAAAGTAAAATGGGGTCTATACTTCCATATTATGTTAATTTGAGAGTACAACACACACACACCTGAAGAAGTAACTGGGTAAAATGCCATCGATGCCATCATGTAGCTAACTTATATCGGCAAAATGATATGATGTGAAAATAGTCATTTTCTTGCATAGGAAGTAGCAGAGGATTATTTTCTTTATGCCTCTTTGTAAAGGGCAGATGTCGTTGAGAATTAACTTTCAAGTGCTCCTGTTCAAAATTTCTCAACACCTTTTATCCTTGTACTTGTAGTAAATGTTGCAGATTATTGTCCACTTTTCTCCATAATGGTGAGAGCATTCTACTGTTCTGATTGCTCTATTATCTCAAGAGCTTTTGATCCATTATAAGACATTTTGACTAATAGTTAAAACTGATGGAGCCCAGCATTGGCATCCACAAGGACCCAGTGGGACGTGGCTCACAACTGAACAGCAAATTTCTTGAACCTGTTCCTTTAAGAAGTTTTTGGGGACAAAATTGCATCTAATCAATTATTGACTCAGGGGGGAACAGTCAGGCTTTCTTCCCTGTGCTCTTCTATGAAGGTTCTCGGAAGGAATGGGCCGGGAAATGGCAGCTCGTGGGTACTCCTGCATAATATTAAATACTGAATATCAGTTCAGTAAAAGAAACAATTACCGATTCTAGTGGTTAGCTGGTACTGTTTGTACTGCAGGTGAGAAGATCAAAAAATGTTCAGTTTAAACTTCTTGCATTTAAGAGAGAGGGATATATTGGGGGCTGGTTCAAAAGCACAGGCAAAGGAGCAGGATAGCTTTTGTGTGTTTTTTCTCTTTCTTTCCCTTTCTGATACAGCAGCTATATACTATACATCTGGGGACTGTGTCTACCAGTTCTGCCACCTAAATAATTAACATGTTGATTATTTCTTAGGCTTATTCAGATGCAAGCCACACTAAACAGATACTTTACCACTGTTCAGTCAGAAGTTTAGTGAGAATTTTAGGGAGAAATTGTACAAGACACTGAAGGATTTGTGATCAGATCTTTCCACTTTCTCTAAAAAAAACCCTAAAAATGGACCTATAGCATTCGCCTATTCAGATCTAGGCTGCAGCACAGAAGGAGCAAAAGGGATTTAACCATCCCCGGCATGTGGTTTTGCTGACTGAAACCACTTTTGACTGTTTTTAGCCCTCCCCCCCGGGGGGGGGGGACACTCTGCCTTCCTGTGTTCTCCCCCCCCCTTCCATTTCTAACAACAAACTGGGAAGTGGTTCTTGACTGTGAGGGGAAGGGAGAGTTAGGTTCTTCTTCCATACTGTGGTTTCAGTGCTGATATGGCAGGCGGAAAGGCTGTAGCCGCACTATAATTTTAAAAACATTTGGAAATCTGATCAACAAGCTTATTTGTTTATTTAAAAATTAGCCCTCCATTTTGAGCATCCAAAGCTACTTACAAACAAAAATAAAGTATACAGAATACCAGTAAAATCAAGTTTAGATTATTACAAATTCTATTATTCTTGCTGCATCAGAAACAGGCCTGTACAATAATCGCTGAATCTCTTTTGGAACTCAGCCAAGAAAAGATTATTGAAACAATATCACTTTACACAGTTTGCAGAAGTGAGCTGGAAAGGGTGCCCTGTGCATGTCATCAGGCAAACCATATCATAGGCTGAGGGCAGTCACTGAGGTTGCCACAGATCTACAGAATAATTGCACCTCCTAATAGCAGGGTGCTTCCAGCACAAATTGGGATAAGTAAAGTTGGTGGGTGGGTCTATACAGAAGCAGTCTTCAGCAGTGAGGGCCCCAGATAGTAAAGGGGTTTAAAGGTTAAAAGCAGTATCTTGAATTGTGCCCAGAAATAATTGGTGGCTAATATAATTAATGTAAAGAAAGCGTATTAAGAGCATATCTCTCTACCCCAGCTAACAGCTGAACTGTAGCATTCTGTACAAACTGCAGTTTCTAGATTACCTTCAAGTAATCTAGTCTGGAGATTATGAAAGCCTGGATTGGTGTGGCCAGATCAACAGAATCAAAAAGGTTTTGTTGTTGTTTGTTTTTTTAATAGAATGCAACCGATAGCAGATACTTTTGTCCATAGAATCAGTTTGCCATTCCCAAAGCTGGGTATGGTTCTACAGCATACTCAAACATTTAAGAAACAATTAATCCAGTTCCATAAGAACGCATCAAGATGGGTAGCCGTGTTAGTCTGTTTGTATCACTAGAAAAGAGTAAGAATCCAGTAGCACCTTAAAAACTAAAAAAAATTGTGGTAGGGTATGAGCTTTTGTGGGTCACTACTCCCTTCATTAGATTTCACTTCTTATCTGAAGAAGTGAGCCATGATTCAAGAAAGCTCATACCCTACCTCAAATTTTGTTAGTCTTTAAGGTGCTACTGGACTCTTAACTCTTTTCCATTGTATAAGAACACATGATTTCCTAACCACAATCGCCACTGTCTTGTCTGGATTCAGTTTCAGTTGGTTTACCTTCATTCACCTAATTCTATTTTATTTTAATTTTACTTCATTTCTTGTCTGTCCAAGAGGTTAAAGGTATATTAGAGACATATCACTGCATACAGATGCCAGTTCAGAAAAAGAGTCGGCAGCATCTGGAGGCTTAGATAAAGTAATGTAGAGTTAAGGTAGTGCTATGTTCCTGGTGTGACAGTCCTTTTATAACTTCACCTCACCAAACCCTACCAGAGGTTTGACACTTTTCTTCTTCTCCCTTGCACTGGGGATACCAAAAAGTATGTTATTTTGGGGTAGAATTTGGTTTGATTATAACACCCACCAAAGCCTGTGGCTAATAACTGAGAGCTGAGGTAAACTTGAAAGAGTGACAGGAAGGTTTTTAAAAAGAGAACAAGAACCCAGTTTATTTGGTACAATACTGATGTAATTATAACATTTAACATGGAGGTGAGGCATTAACACTTACAGAGTGTACATGCCAATCAACCATATTCTGATAGGGTTAACTAACTTTGGTCCATAAGTTATACAGTGTTCAGCTGCTGTTGGTAGTTGGAGCTCTGCTTTCATTAACTGCAGTGTGGCTGAGTGGTTCGTACTCTATTGTAGATGCATGAGTATATTTATGACAAGTCACTCCAGAGGTCTGGATGATCTCATTCAGGGGTTTCATAGTGATATTAAATATAAATATTAAAGGCCACATGTGAGAGTGCCCAGCCTTGAAGAATACCGCAACTGGGTATCCATGATTGTGGCTCTTCCTCTCTGAAAGTCTTTCCAACATCCACTAGTGCAACTAATGCTATCTCTGTCATATAAACCTGACTGAAAAAGTCTTGTGAAAAAGTTCTCACAGTGGCTTCTCTGGTTGAGCATTTAGCAATACAGGTTTCTGAATTAAACTAGTTTCATTCTTTTTAAAATGTATTGTTATGTTTTCAAATTCCATCAAATCCCTTAGTTTATCTGTTTTTGCATACATTGCTTCTTTAAGCCTTGAGGTAAGTTGAAGATAAGTTAGCCATTGTATCTTTTTTCCTTCTTCATTCATCGTCTGCCAGGATTTAATTTTGCCTTGAGAATTGATCATTATCTTGGTATATGATAAAATTCAGAGTTTTTTCTCATGGGTTTGTCATATTATTCATCTGTTGGTGACATTATAGGTGAGATTGATGGGCTAATTCTTATTTTCATAGACTGCCAAATTTTCACTAGACTATCATAATTGCATGGCCCTTCATTGCGTTTTTAGTGATTTTCCTGTTTCTTTTATCCAGAGATAACTATGTAGTCCTTCAGTCACATCCACTGTTTCCAATTTCATCAATCTTTCATTTGGATTTTTGATCCAACTGGAAATCCACATTTGTCCGTTTGCTTGATAATAAAGCTTAAAATTAGTTTTGGGTCTATAAGATTGTGGCAGCATCAGATCATCTCCTTCCTCCAGAATCAATCTTATATGTGCCTCTTGCCACGAATGGGGTAACATTTTCTTATCACTTATTTGATGTGGCAAAATCAGTTCTTCTTCCAAACATTTATAATACATAGCTGTCAAGCCATCTGGACCTGGTGCTTTATCCTTTTTAAAAACTTTTTATTGCTTGTGAGATTTTTTGGTATTGAAATGTTTTGATTCAGGATATCTCTGTCTTCCTTTGCAAATTCTGGTATTAAAGTATCCTTGAGGTAGTCATTTAATCCTTAAATGCTCTTTCTTATAGAGATTTGCAAAGAGGGAGTGAATTGTTCATGTGTATCTTTTTCTTTATAGGAGATTTCATTCGAGTGCCATTCTTGAAATAATAATGAAGATAGAAACAAAAGGCTAGTTTGCGTAGAGCCGCTGAACCCAATAGACTAATTGTGTGTTCCATATATGTATTGAGGCTTCCGATCTCCCCTTCCAGAACAACTGCCCACCGTCTCTGAAAGTCATGGAAACTTCAAATGACACTTAATGTAGTGTTCAGAGCGACTTTCAGGAAAAAAGGAGTTTGCTAACCAGGTCATAGTTATTCCTGGGGATTATCATTACGTTCTTTTAACTATTGAGCAGGAGGCGATGAATCCAAACAAACAGGCTTTTATTCAGTGACATTGTTCAGCTCAAAAGACAGCTCTATGAGAGCAGCACTTTCATTTATACTGTTCCAACATATAACTTTCAACAATGTAACTATATACAAGCAATACTATTGGACCCAAGCAGGGCTCAGTGATTGGGTATCTAGATTGGCTTCAGGACCAATGAGAGTCTTTATTAATCAGCCAATAGGAATTGGAGCTTTAGGATACCAGAGCCCTTTTCAAGCTATTACTGCTTCATATTCTAAACAAACACAACACATTCACATTCAAGGAGTCACCATACCATAAAGGAATTTCAGTTGTATACAGAGTTGTTATGGTTTCCTAACACTTGTTTGTGTTTGTTCCCCCCCCCCCCCCGGGTAAATCCATGTAATTGAGCTTATCTAAAAACCAACACATGTTCTTTTTTGTCTAGCTTCTCCCAGTGAATTTAAGACTCTATTGAAAGTTAGACCTGTTTAAGGTCATGCCAAGAAGCAGTCATAGTAATTGCCCACTTCTTCTTGTTTTATAGCAATTTAAAAACATTCATCTGTTGCAAATTACAACATTTTTCAGATTGCTAATTAATATTATGTAATTTCTTATCTGTTGTGTCCTGCAGGTTATTAAATGTGCTGTGCTGTGATCTAGATATACTTCTGCTTTTAGAATCTCAGTATAAGATATCAGAAGGGTTGTTAGAGGCACAGAAAGAGAATGTCGTCACAATTTCTGATAATTCTTTGTAAGTAATAACAATTCAAATATTGTTACCACCACAATTCATAATTCTGTGGGATACCCCCCCCCCCCATTCAGAGTTTCATAACTCACACAGTTCTGTTTTGTGGAATGAGTAGTTCTACATGTGTGAACCTTTTTCATGTGTGAACCTCTAATGGGTGTCTTGAGTTAAGAAACTTGTAACTAGAACTCTCCTTTCTTGCTAGGGATTGCAAGGTATGAATGAGGTGGCTGAATGCCAGTAATTAAGAATAGAAATGTAGTCTTCAAAATAGGATGTTGTAATATGCTATTGTATTCCATCACTTTGGCCATCTATCAGGGATGAGAGCACTTTTATACCCTTGGTACCTTTCTGGTGATGCTTTATTTTAGTTAGTACTCACTCTTGGTATCCACTTTCTCTTAGAAGTGATAACATATTTGATATATTTGCCCCGGGTAACTAAGCAAATCCAGTTCGCCAGCCCCTGGTCCAGCAAGGACGAGAAAGCAAATGTTTTTTTGCAGCAGCAATGCCGCATATGGGGCTCCAGGAGGGGGCGGGGCCGAGGTGTTTATAACTCAGCCCCCAGCCTGCTCAGCACCATTTCAGCACTGTTTTCACCCTCCCGCCCTGTTGGTAGTGCAGGCTTCGGCTGGTTGCCCGGTTGTTGGGGGCCAGGTAGGAATTTTTCACCCCTTCCTGATTGGCCTTTTGGCAGGGGTGTTTTTGCCTACCTTGTACTTCAGCAGTGGCCCAGGAGATTGTTGGGGTGGAGCCATGTTAGGCAGGTTGGTCACTTTATTGTTTGGCAGGGCTATATGTGGATACAGACTGCAGTATGGTGAGCACCAGCTGACTCTTCCTTTGGGAGTCTAAGGGGTCTTGTGAGTACAGCCCTTGCACCCTGCAGCCTGTGGCAGAGAAAGCAGACTGCCTTCAGGACTGCCCTGGATAGTTCCTCCCTTTGAGCCTTGCGGCCTGGGGGGTTGGGGCCCCAGGGCTGTCTTCCAATTGCTAGCTGGCCGGGCATCAGCCACAGCTGATGGCTCTCACTTGGGGCATGGTAGCTCACCCGATGTTACATGGCAAGGGAGAGGACTTCAGACCTCTGGCCTTGGCCATACCGCAAAGTTTTTGCCCTTGCCATTGTTCCAGTTAATGTCAGTTAATAAAATAGCCCATTAGTTAACCTAACATTTGTGTCTGTCTCATTATTCCAGCTTGGGGGGGCAATCATGGTGGTATCAGGTAGTATTATACTATGGACAGCTGGAACATAGAAAGGATTATGCATTATGCACTTGATTGCAGCACCGTATTTACTGCTGGTTCCAGGACTCTGATAGCTTTGTCAGAAATATCTGTGTTGAGAACTGGCTAACTACCCTATGAATTATCTCTCTTCTTGAACACCGTTCTTCTAGACTGACAGCTATTTTCAGAAATAATTCAATTTTATTTTATTGCAGAGAGTTTATAATTGATGGCTTATCAGTAGAAAGAAACCACATCCTTGTTAGAATAAATGTTCTTGGGGGACCAAAGGAACGGATCTTGCCTTCAAGAATACTGAATAAGGTATATATGTTTCATAACATTTTCTTCCAACCTCTCTGGGGTGATACTGTCTATATATCTAATAGCCAAGTGCCCTCTGTGCATGCGGATATCCAAATCCGCACATCGGGGGCACTTGGGGGGCAGAGAGATTTTCCTGCACACTTGGGGGACTCCCCAGGTGTGCAGAAAAATCTTAACATTTAAAAAAACTTTACGGGGGATATTTAAATCCCCCCCAAAGTAAAAGCATTCCCTATGCATGCACAGAGAATGCTCTGGGAATGGTGCCTGGCAGCCGTTGCCAGGGAGGGGGGGAAGGCTTGGTGGGCTGGCAGATGGTAGTGGCGTGTGCCTCGCTGCCGGTGCTGGGGGGAGAGGATTAGTGGGGCCAGCAGCCAGGAGCCACTTGAGCCTCGGTGCCAGGGGTGGGAGGAGAGAGCTTGGCGGGCTCGGCTGGGAGCTGCACAGGCCTCACCACTGGAGCCCAGGGGGGAAGCTTACCTGTGGCCATTTCCTCCTCAGCCGTGTGGTCCTCCCCCCCACAAATATCACGGGTCCCTCTTCTTGTTAAGAACTAATGATCAAGAGTTGCCTTGAATCTGAGGAGATAAGGCAAGATGGAAATATTTTAAATAAATAAAAGAACTTATGAAATTTGTGTCAGTGACTCCTTTGAAACTTCTGTATAGTTGTAGTCCTTGCTTCTGAATTATGGAAAAGAATAGTATAGTACTGTAGTGCTTAGTTTATGTCAAATGTTTGTTATTTTTTAGCTTCTGTTACTTTTAGTACAATTATGTTGATAATTTAGTCATTGTTTTTATGCCATTTGAATGCCATTGATTATACTAGTTATCTACAGATCTCATCAGCATTCCACTGGTGAAATATTTCTTTAAAGTGTCTTCCTGTCTTATCTGCTATTCTTTCTATAGATTATCACTCTCACAAAAATGAAACTGAAATATTACAGTATGGTTAGTCAAATTGGTATATGCGATTGTAAACAAAATATTCTTCTGAAAACAGTAATTTTCCTGTGAGTGGAGAGGGAAAAAAATATCCCTGTACTTACTTGAATAAGCTGGTTAAATCTCTCTCGCTAACTAGGTTTTCGATCCACTGTATTTAATTTTATTTACAGAAAGTAGTAGCATTAAAATATACTGCATAATGTTAGGTGTCTAAGTAACAGAGCTTTATAGATTTACTAAAACTGCAAAGTGTGAGATTAACTGGTTGATTGAATGAAATGGATAAACTCTCAGTTAAGTATTAATTGTATTCTTAATTGTTCCCCTTTAGGGTGATGATCCATATCCCTGGCCAATGTTTTCATCATATCCTTGTCCGATGTGCTATCTTGCTGGATTTCCTGAAAAACCTGATGTGAGACAAGGTACAAAATATGGGTTTACTTGAGTGATGAACTGAAAATACCAGAAAATGTGAATTGTGGGATCCATATGTGAGTTAATTGATTAATTAACGGTATGCTGCTGTACTTGAAGATTTCCATAGTTCTGCTTACCAGTCTATTTTATGCATTCATCAAGGTTTTTTTTTTTTTAAATGTTTTGGGTGAGTGAATATCCTTTGGTAGCTGATGGTGGCCATATTGACACTGTAAGATTTCTTTTTATTTCTTTCATCTCTTCTGTTTTGCATGACTTAACTTGTGTTTCAGGACTGACTTGCAATATGGATAGATAATCAGTAACTTGAATTATAAGGTATTGCCACAAATGCAGAATGTTTCACCAAGCAAAATCTCAATTTACACTAGGTATAGATATTTATCATATAAATGATATTCATTTCAAACAGTGAAAGTGCTTCCTCAGACAGTAAAATAATGTGGGGTTTTTTTTTGGAGAATTAAAATAAAAATCTTTGAGGAGCTTCATTTCAGATCAATTTTTTTTACTGAAACTAGTCCATGCTCTCTACAAGCTATATTTGTCCCCAAGAACATCTTTGTTTGTTCAAAACCTGTATAATTTAAGATCAAAGATCAAGCATAAGGCTTAACATTTAAGTTAATATCTATATTTACATGAACTACAAATAACTGATGAAGTATCTGAAGAAGTGTGCATGCACATGAAAGCTTATACCCAGAAATAACCTTTGTTGGCCTTAAAGGGCCACTGGACTCAATCTTTGTTCTATAGATAACTTTATTAGCGTTCCTTGAATTTAGTATAAGCAGTTGAGGGTTTCCATAATAAAAGCAATCAGATTTCTGTTTATTTATTTAATTAATTTCTAAGCCGCTCTCCCCGCATTCGCAAGCTCAGAGCGGCGTACAAGACCCGGCGCACCAGGATTCAATAAACATAATAAATATTTAAAACAATATCAAACATTTCATTAAAAACAATTTAACAACCTAAAGTGCTCAACAGTCAAAACACAAAAATTCAGATGGCGACAGTCTGATCACACCGGTGCCCTTTTCCTAGCGGCAGCTGGCACAGTCGGCGGTCAGGCATTAATAGATGTACCATATAAAAATCAATCCGTATACAAATCAAATAGGGCAAAAAAAGAGCTTTGGGCGCAAATTAGTTATTTTATAGTGAAATTAAGAAAATTCAGACTTCTTTTAGAGAAACTTCTTTGGTATGTAACAGAATCCGTACTGCATCACCCTGTGATACTAACTGTTGCTGAGTGCTCACTAACTTACGGACATCAGGTTTTCCGTTTTTGTTAGAATAAAGGGTTTTCATTTGTAGTGTAAAGTAGATTTGAAATCTTGGGAACCGTGGTAACATTTGGAAAAATAAAAGAGAAAAGATGCATTCAGGGTTTTTATATGCCGTAACTGTACACGGGTACATGACTATGGTTTGCTCCTGTACTGGCTATGCTGGTAGAAGATAAATCAGTCTTGTGTCAGATCGTAACAAAACTGCCTTGGGGGCCTAGAATTCTCTAATTTTCCTTCATACGAAGACGATTCCTTCCCACCCATCAGTGGCTGAGAAAGTCAGGCCATGATGGAATAAAGCATTGTTTAATCATCCTCTGCCTTGTGAGCGGCAAGTCCTTATTGTTTTTCTTTTGGTTCAGGAAAAGATAGCTTACTGGAGTAACAATAAGATGTCTGTAGTTGCCCCAAAGGATTGTGAATGCCTTAGGTATCAGTGGAAAGAGACGAATACCAGAGCGGCAGCGATGTGAATCTGCTACATCCAAAATGACAGAATCTAGCGGCACCTTAAAGACTTAACTAATTTATTTTGGCTCAGCTTTTCTTGAGCTGGAGCCTACTTTGTCAGAGCCGTTCTGCCATGTTGGAAGAGCTGCTTGGCAGTTCGTTCACAGCAAGGTTTTTCCATCTGTCTACTATGACTGAGCTTCTACAGGATGTTTTTTCTGTAAGCTCAGAATGGCTTTCGATGTATATAATGCCACAACAGAAAAAAATAATAGGATTGTATGAAGTAAATCCCCTGCCAGCTGGTGTTCTGGAAGGTGAACGATCTGAAGAGTGGGGTGCACTGAAACTAGACATGCCTGCTGGCAGTGGAGGAGAACAATACTTTCCATACATCTGACTTCAAATCCCCTAATTCCTGTGTTCTGCAAACGTTCTCCTGCGAAATTGCCTAGAAAATATGGCGATGGTCAGTGTAAGTCATATAAGTCCCTTGATGGGCCAGAGAGCCTCTAGCACTGCAGATGATCTGACTGGTATAAAGGCTTTTCTCTGAGCCAGGGAGAGATAAAATGAGTATAAGACAAAGACCGGAATTTGGTTTGCGCTGCCAGGCCATTGAAGAAGCCTCTTGGTGTAATTACTTGGCATTAGAATGTGCATACTAAATAGATTAGAATAACTGTACTTTGAAATGCAGCTTTGCTCTGGATCGGTCAAATGAATGCCAATGCTAGGGAAACTATTTAAATATAAATTATTAAGCTCCTAACTATTTTAAAATGCATGCTCTGCAACGAAACAAACAAAACAGCAAATATTTTCTGTTAACTAAAAAGGGGCTAACGGCATTTGTAAGTGATGATTTCATTTGGAAAATTAAATATTAAGTGGGATATTAAAAAGTTGATATGAAGCAGGGATAACAGGCTATTTAAAGGGACCCAGAAGCAAACATGCAAGTTTTAACTCCAGTACTGAGACAGTGTTTTTAACTTTGCAACTTTTGCTTGCCTTGAATTTTGTTAAATTTTTAAGTGAGGTAACAAAAACTCAAACTTTAAATTATCTTGAAAGCATTTGTATTTAAGGAAACCCCAGCTGCAAGCTCTGTCTAGCTATATAGAGCCACTTCTAGACATCTGTCTACAAAAACACACTTTTCGTTGCAGGAGTTCCACCAACTTCTACTCTTGTAATATTTTATCATTGAAGTGTTGCGTGCCACTAAAACCATCCATTTTAAAAAATGTTTTAAATGTGTTATGATTACTTTAAACCCTTTAAGAAATTTCTCTTGCTTAGAAATCTCTCTATAATTCATTGATTTGCAACTATCCAAATATCCTCTAACTGCTTAATTGCCTAAGTTAGCTAGGTGCTGTGTCAATATGTCATGCTTTCTTTCCTAGTGCTTGTCAGTTTGTACAAGTAATATTTTATTGGCTAACATAAACCATTTTGAATTCAAGGAGACACAAATATGTTTGACACACTCGGGCCCATGGACTCTGTCTTCTTTCAGATGCAACAAATAAAACCATTGTTGGCTGGGGACAGAAACGAGCCAGGACGTCTTCCCCTTGCAGTTGCGCTAAGGCTGAAGATTTCCTGTTTAGACTAACTGCAATCTGTTGTGCTGAACAAATCACAGACTTTTAACAAATTGCAGTTTGTTTCTTGCCTACAAACCAGGATTACTCATGATTTAAAATCTGGTTTGTAAGCAAGAAACAAACCACTATTTGTTAAAACATTCAAATGTTAGCCAGGAAATCTTCAGTTTTTTGGCACATTGGGGTAGCAGAGTACGTCCCTCAATCTCGTTTTAAAAAAAACCCAGTGGCTTGTTTATAATTTTTGAGTTTATTCCATTTGTGTGGCAAGTATGGAACAATGGCTAGAGTATTTATTTTAACTGGTACAAGTTAGCTCAAAGTTCTGTTCCTTCATGAAGCTCACTGAATGATCTTAGATTAGACTGAAATTTACCAGGTGATCTTAGATTATACAGCAACTAACCCATCTCACAAGACTGTTGTAAGGATAAAATTAGTGGAACATACCATATATTCAGTAAGAATTGAAAAATCTTCGTATAATACAAAACCAGGAAATGAAAGATAAACATTATTTGAAGAGTGTGTTTTACACAAGTGTTTGCAAGCACCTGTATTTTGGTCTAAATGATGGGGGAACGAGAAAAAAAAATCTCTTTTCTGATACTCACTTTCTGCTAGACTTTCTGATACTCAGGCTGAGGACAGACTGGCAGTCTGGACCGCTCTGCCTCCGCTTCAAAAGCGGAGGCAGAGCGGCCGTTCAGACTGCCACATCTGCCCCAAGGAGGCGGCCCGGATGCGTCTCGTCCGGCACCGCACTCCTCCCGCAGCAGCTGGGCACCACTTAAAAGTGGTGCCCCGGCTGCTGCGGCACGCATTCCACCCGCCTCTGGCGGGTGTGAACACGCGCTGGGAGGGGGAGCCGCACGGCATTCGCACGCCACTGTAGGAAGCCACCCGCAGTCTGAAGCCACCCATAGTTTCCTCAAGGCAGCATGATGGTGTGCCAGATATGCTGCTTCTGTTCCCAGTGTTCTTACTACTTGGTAGGAGGATGCTTGCAGCTGGATTAGCCCACGTAGGTAAAGAAAGTCTCCATGTTCAGGGGCAGCAAGGAATAGTGAGTAGTTTGTGAGCTTCAGGGGCATCTGGCAAGCCTGGGTGCTGTCACACACACATACCCCAAAACGAGTCCCTGCCACTCACATTGGAGCAGCCTGGCCGCCCGCAGCCTGCCTAGGCCAGCCGGGGGGAAACTCCCCAGCTGGGCTGGGCAGGCTGCGGCTGGCCTGTGTGCTCTCAGCCCCCACCCCTGAAATGAGTCCCTGCCACCCACACTGGAGTGGCCTGGCCAGGGAAGATCAGCCTGGGCACTCTCAGCCCCCACCCCAAATGAGTCCCTGCCACCCACACCCGAGCAGCCCAGCCATCTGAGGCCTGCCTAGGCTGGCGAGGGGAAAATTACACAGCCATCTGGGGTGTTCTCAGCCCCCTCAAAATGAGTCCCCACACCCAGCCCAGAGCAGCCTGCCCCCCCGAAACAATAAGAAAAATTAATCAATAATTATGCTGAATAGAACTCTGCATATTGCTTAGTAAGTTAGAAGCTTTGAAATGCAAGGTCAATGAAACAAGATTCTTTGCTGTCACGTGGAACACTAACAACATCTAGCTAACAGTCTTACATTGTTTAGTGTGCAACATTATTGCTCTTAGGCTGGGCTAAAGAACCATGGGAATGGCAAGCAATGAGCAACATTTAGATAGAAACATTCCTAACACTTGAGCAGCTAGTTAGGCGGAGTTATAGCGTATGATTTGTTAACAAATATGATGCTGTATGACACTGTCCCCTTCCTTTCTGTGCGTCCCCACCCCCTGGTATAAAACACCAAGCCTCAGTAAAATCTGGGCTCGGTAGCTTTAATGGATTACCATTGCCGAGACTGACGTCATAAAAATAAAGGCTTTCTTCTCTACCTGATGTTCGGACCTTAGGATCATTGGGAAATCTCTATTCTTGGTTTATAGTGCTTCACCCCCCCAAAAACTTCCAAATTTACCCTGCAGGCTCCAAGTGGCAGTGACAAGAAGAGGCAGCATGTGCAATCCCCAGCTCATCCTGGCCTGACTGAAAGTTGCTAGGAGTTGGGGGCAGGGCTTAGCTGCCAGTGAGTACACCCTGCACACCCACCCACCAAACCACCCAACTCTCGGAAAGGAAAAAATCCTCCACTTTCTACTCCAGTTTGGTGTAGTGGTTAAGTGTGCGGACTCTAATCTGGGAGAACCGGGCTTGATTCCCCACTCCTCCACTTGCACCTGCTGGGTGACCTTGGGCAAGCCATAGCTCTGTGCCAGCTGTTCTTGAAAAAGAGCAGCTTCTGTCAGAGCTCTCTCAGCCCCACCTACCTCCCAGGGTGTCTGTTGTCAAGAGGGGAAGGGAAAGGAGTTTGTAAGCTTCTCTGAGACTCCCTCGGGTAGTGAAGGGCGGGATATAAATCCAATCTCTTCTTCTCTTCAAGGGGGGGGGGGATGCAAGAACCACTACACCAAACTGCCACCCCTGTGTTAGAGCTACCTTGCGTTTGGTTCAGTTTTCAAATTGTACATCTGTGGGCCTTTTCAGACAAATCTAAACAAAACAATACACCACTTGAACATATACAGTTTGAAGTGGTTTCTGTAAGTGTGGCAGGACTTTTCTCTGCCATAGCCATCCAAGTACTTATTGTGGCTCCTTCTGTTAATTATGTTGGATGTAAGTGAAAATAACTGTGTGGCCCTGAGTCCCTTGTCTAGTCTTTTTAGGAACATACTTAATAGGAAGCTTTTAGTTAACTTTTAAAGAAATCTTCTAAACAATTTTGTTTACTTTGTGTTCCACCTTTCTCCCCACTGAGGCCCAAAGTGGCCTCCATCATTCTTCTCTCCTTCATTTGATCCTCACAACAGCCCTGTGAGGGAGGTCAGACTGGGTGGCCAGCCCAACGTCACTCAAGCAAGCTTCCACTGCAGAGTGGAGATCTGAACCTCGGTCTCCTAGTCAGAAACTGAAATCACTACACCACACCGGCTTCTCAAAAATAACGCTACAGTTTTCATTATAATATTCCCATCTTTCTTTTAGATGAAGATGTAAGCAAACTTTTATCTGCTCTAAAGAATACAACTAAACAAGTTGGATGGACTGAAAATACTCAAAGACAGTTTTGTGATATTATGGAAAGAAAACCCCATGTTGTGAGTGGAATGAGTGAGTACATGTATATAGATAGATGGTTTTCACCAAATGAAATGAAATGTTTAATTGTATTATCTTGATAATTCCCTGTATGTCTGAGGGCTTTAGTAGGGGAAGTCATGACATGTAAACCATTTTGCCAGTTGTGTTGATACGATTTTAATCCTTTTGGAGGCAGAACTATCCATTATCTCCCCCTTCGAAGTGTGTGTGTGTGTGTGTGTGCACACACATGCAAGAGGTTCTCTTATGGCTGCCAGTTTTCTTTCACAAATCCTCTCCTGCCTCCATATTAGCATTAGAGAGGAAGCACAGCATTGGGAATGCCATGTTTCCTTTGTAACTTATCATTCCATCGTAAGGAATGCTGTGCCAGGAGTAATTGTGAAGCAAACTGATGACTTAGGATCTTGGGAAGCAGCAAAAATTACATTAAAAATGGAAACTGGAAGTCAACCAGAGTTGTTCATCTTTGTGTGGAAGACTGCCAGGATAAGTAACTTGCATTATAACTGCTTTCAAATTAGCTTTTGTTGCATCTTTAGCATGGTAGTATTTTTAAGCCTGCTGTTTGTATAGCAGTTTTAAAGGCTATTTAGAATAGTATTCAAAATGTATTATTGTTTAGCATTCACACCATCAATTTATGTGAGTACAGCAGTATTGCAAGACTGCTCTTCAGCTTAGATAATGTAAATCATATGTATCATCCTGAATGCAAAAATATGTAACTACTTCTACAGAAACTATTTGCTTAAATATAAATATTAAAACTGCAATTCCTGATGTTTAAAATTAATGAACTTGTAAAAGGCAAAAAAGAAATGTATTGTTCTTTTTAATAGGCTATATCAATTACCCAAATGCAAGGCATATTATTTGTTCTGGCAGCTCCATTGTGACAAATGAAAATAATTCTGTGATATTTACACTCTGTTAATACTCAAGTCAGAAACTTGATGAATTCTTTTTCTACCAGCAGCTAGAGAAAAAGCTAAGCAACAAATTCATAAAAGCATATTAGCAAGTCTGGAGATAACTTTATTTCAGGATAATCATTTTATGTGAAATGTTGGCTCTATATAATTTTTAACCTGCCAGCACACCACTGTTAGAGCTGCAGCTGGGGAAAAAAATCAGTTAACGGGAGAAAATGTTTTGTCAGGAGGTAAATTTTCTTGGAATATTGATGTATATATCTTTAATTGGTGTCAACTACTAAACTATTTCTAGACAACAGGAAGCAATATATTTGAGTCCATTCCTGCAGAGGTAAATGTTCCACTCCAAGGTAGTGTGCTGTCTCTTGAATTTGTAAGCCAGCTTTTTTAGTCGAGGCAATTACTGACTTTTCACCTAAGAACAGTGGAATATCCACCCCCCAAAAAGAGGACAGTTGTGACAGAGTCACCCCGTGCAGACACTATTGACTCATTATCGTAAATCAGTATTTATTTATTCATGTTATTTACAGTCCACCTTTCTTACTGAGACTCAAATAGTATTACACAGTGTAAATCAATGCAATCAACAGGGTGGGGAATCCAGTAAGCAATATAATAAGATTAAAGGTAAAGGTTTTCCTTGCTCAAAAGCCAGTCGAATCCTACCGTAGGGGGTGGTGCTGATCTCCCTTTCCAAGCCGAAGAGCCAGCGCTGTCATTTCCATGGTCACGTGGCCAACATGACTAGATGCCGAGGCACACGGAACGCTGTTACCTTCCCACCGATTTATCTACTTGCAATTTCTTGCTTTCGAACTGCTAGGTTGGCAGGAGCTGGGACCAGAGACGGGAGCTCACTCCATCACACGGCACTCAGGTCTCAAACTGCTGAACTACTGACCTTCTGGTCTGCAGCTAAGCATCTCAAACTGCCGAACTACCGACCTTCTAGTCTGCAGCTAAGCATCTCAAACTGCCGAACTACTGACCTTCTGGGCTGCAGCTAAGCATCTCAAACTGCCGAACTATCGGCCTCTGGTCTGCAGCTAAGCGTCTTAATCACTGAGCCACCGTGGCCCTCATAATAAGATTAGGACTGCAGAAATCTGACATGTTAAACAATTACAACACACGATTACAATAAAAACAGAAATTACATAGCTGGTAATCCTGCTATCGACAGAACGTATTATGCCCAGTAGTATAGTCCACAGGCCCTTTTCCCTTTATTAAAGCATCTTCCTGAGCCATTCCATTACAACATAGTCCTATCATCTTTGTAAAAATGCTCTCCTAAAGTTTTGCACAGTTTGCAGAATGCCAGGAGAATGGGAGCCTTCCTGACCTCATCAGGTGGACCACTGTGTAAAGTGAGGGCCACAACAGAGAAGGCAAATGTACGGGCAGGTGTTGATCTTGTCCATTCGCATGGTGCCACCTACAGAAGTCTATGCTCAGATGAGCAAAGTTGTCATGTCAGAGCATATATGAGGGTGTAAGGCCATATGAAGGGCTTTGTATGTTATAGCCAGTACTTTGAATTAAACTCAATAACTAATGAGCAGCCAGTGGAGTGGCTACAGAATGGGAGTAGTATGCATGCTCTGCCTAGCTCTTGATAATAACTGAGCTGCAGCATTCTATACCAGCTAGAGTCTCTGAGTTGACTTTGAGGGAAGACCTAAGTAGAGGGCATCACAGTAGTCCAGTCTTTATGTTACTGCGGCATGGATAGAGGTGGCCAGATTAGCCAAGTCAATGTAGGGGGCCATCTTCCAGGTTTAAGGAAGTACTTTTTGCAGCTCCATTAATTTGCTTCTCCAGAAGTAATGGTGGACATAGTGTAACTAATAGGTCAACAAGGGCCATCTGAACCCCATGGAAGGATGGGAAGCACAATGACATTCAGGCTCTCCATCTTCCCGCCCAGCATTACCTCTGTCTCATCACAATTCAGTTTCAATTTATTTACTTTAACTATTTGACCATAGCAGACGGGCAGTGATTCAGGACCTCTGTCATATCACTAGTTGATTTGGATGAGGAGTAGAGAGCAGGATGTTATCACTGTCAGCATACTGATGAGAGCTAACCCCTAAACTCTTCTCCTTTTCCAGGCAGTTCTATTAATTTAAGTGATGCTGCTTGAATGGGCAAACTATCCATGGAGAGCGTTCAGGGCTTTGGGTACGGATGATAGCATAGATCTAGGAAAGTTTGCTGTTTGGAATTCTTTATCTCCAAAGGAGGACAAATTCTAAAGCAGTTTGACCTTTCCTTTTCTCTTCAGTTTGCATATATAGAACAATGTAGACAGATAGGGCTATCTAATGACAGCTAATTTCCTTTATATTAAAACTGTCCAACTAATTCAGGAGTAATCCTTGGAGGATCAAAAGATAACAGGAAATCCCCTTTCAGTTTACACTGAAGTAGATTGTTAAAGAGGCCATTCAAATTTAACTTTAAGCTAGAAATGTTATTATTAAGACAAAAGCAGAATGTGTACTTTGAATTGTTTTTCCATGCAAGTGTGAATAAACACGAAGCAGTTTAAATGGCTTTGGTTCCCCAGATACGATCATTTTTTGGGGGGGGGGGGTGTTGATGTGGTTCTGCGTTTTGTATAATGTAGCTTTTTTGATATTCATTTTGGTTTATTGCAGATTTGGCAGAATTAATTGAATCGTTTGTGTTGCATCTCTCTGAAACACCGTCAGATTGTTACTTTATTGACAGAGAATATAAAGGTAATTTTGTCTATCATTCTTTCTTCTGTTTTGAATTAGTAAATGGATAAAAGTCGGCTGCCAACTAGCCTCTTTTGAGTTCTATTATCAGCTAGTCCATTCTGCAGTTACCAGGAGAGGGAAGGGTTCTTCCATTGGTCTGCTTTGATTTATTTTATATATTGTGTTGATCACCTTGGGTTTTTCAGTCCAAAAGAAAGATGGGACATTGATATAAAATCGACCGCCCTACTATTTCTATTTATTAATTACACTGATGTTAATCTTCTCTGTTATAGTAGATTTTAATGTTTTTTCTAGCAGCTTAATTATTTATATATGTACAAGTGGAGACCCGCAAGAAATTTGCGGGATGGTTATCCCATTCCTCACACCTTTGCTTCCTCCCTTCTCCCCCTACCTCTCTCACACTCTTTCTCCCTTCTGCCTCCCCTTTCTTACTCTCTCTCCTCCATGTATGTTACTTCCTCTCTCTTTCTGACCTGTCATCATTCTCTTTGTTTTTCTGCCTCCCCACCTCATCACTCTTTCTCTCTCTTTCTGCCACCCACCTCAAATCCCACCCTCCCCAGGCTCCACCTCTCAAATATCCAGGAATTTCCCAACCTGGAGTTGGCAACCCTATCACTGCTGCCAGTAAAAACCCTGCCTTTTACTGACAGCAACAGTTAGAACCTCTCCCCCTCCTCTGAACATTCTAATCTCCTCACAGTTGATGCCTGGAGCTGATGCCATTTCAAAAGGTATTGGAGGGAATTCAATAGTCCCTGAAGTTTTTTTGTTTTTTTTAACTTTTTGGATTTTTCTGCAGACCGAGGAAGGGGCCTGACTATGTAGGAAAAGCTGTTGGGGGAGAGTGAGCTCTCTTTTGGCAGATATAAGCATCCACACAGAAAAAAAAACCCTCTCAGAATTAGATATAGATTTTACTTGAGAGAATAGCCTGCCAATCCCGAGAGTCACTTTGTATGTTGCAATAGGTTAAAAGCCAAAATGAAATGCAGCTTTACATTTTTCAAAGGGCTGTTTATTTAGTGCTTCTGCTCTAATATCTACTGGTACTGTATTCTTCCCCCTTAAAAGTGTTGTGTAGTGAGCCAGTACAGCACAAACTATATCCACAAAAACCACTATTTTTTTTTTTTTGGTAAAGATAGTAGATGAATTTGTGTTTAATGAGCCAGCAAACTACCCTGTACAGCTGAAACATGCACACCCCTTGGCCAGGTTTCTGATCAACAGGGAGTATGACAATAGTCTAGCCTAGCTTTCTAATGACTAGAATCAATGTGTTATATGAAAATCGTTTGAGGACAATGCATTGATATTCAGTATTATCATGTTTCTGAAAATGAGAAATTGATTATCTTAAACTACAGTAGCTTTTTAAACCCTTGGGTAGTTGAAATTAGAATAACACAATTCATCCAGCTGTTCTGAAATCCCTAAGGATTTCTATCCATTATAAAATTTGCAAATCTGGAAAGATCAAATTACTTTGGGTTATCGTTTTTAAAGATGAGGGAGAATAATAAGTTAATACATCAGCATTTATGCAGCTGCAGTTTTTAATTATAATCTGTTACAATGGTTAACTCTGTGTTGCTGGCCTGTATTGGCAAAGATGAAGCATACATGTAGGGCTTCCAAGAGAAGACTGCTGGAAATCCAGCCTCTGTGGCTGAGACAATGTATGGGCAAGGTGTAAGTACAATATATTCAAGCCAAGTATTTTGAACTTCATATAGGGCTGCCAAGTCCCCCCGGGGGGCGTGGATTCCCCCACTAAATGGGTCACCAATCTGCCAGTCCGGATCCAGCCGGTGGGGGGAACCCCACCCCCAAAGTGGCCCGATCAGGCTGACGTGTCCAGCGTGATGATGTCACCCGGAAATGACATCATCATGCTGGGCATGTTGCCGGGGCAATGCTCTAGCAATCGCCCTGAAAACTCTATGGTACCCTAGAATTCTAGGGTGATTGACAGAGCTTCGCCCCAGCAACGTGCCCAGCGTGATGATGTCATTGCCTGGTGATGTCATCACAGCGCGCACGGGACTCCCGAAGATGGACCAGGACTCCCCCGCTTTTTAAAAGGTAAGACTTGGCAACCCTAACTTCATATGACTCTGAAAATTATTCCAGTGTACAAAGGAACTATTTCAGAATCAACAATTAGGAAGAGGAAGAAGAGAAAGAGATTGGATTTATAACCCGCCCTTCACTCAGAGTCTCAGAGCAACTTATAACTCCTTTCCCTTCCCCTCCCCCCAACAGACCCTGTAAGGTAGGTGGGGCTGAGAGAGCTCCTTTAAAAACTGCTTTTGAGAGAATAGCCCTGAAAGAATTTGTGACGGACCCAAGATCACACCAGCAGCTGCATGTGGAGGAGTGGGGAATCAAACCCAGTTCTCCCAGATTAGAGTCCATGCTCTTAACCATTTCCATTTGACAGCCAGCTAGTGCCAGAGCTATTACTGAGGATCTTGCAGTGCTTAATGTTTCCACCATAGCAGCATCTTTAAGCTGTTGTGGTGGTAGCCTTATAACTTTCCAGCTGACTTCTAGTGGGCTCAGTGTATACCGTGTAAAGTAGAAAAGGAAAGAGCCATTGAGGATTAAAAGGAAGCAACAACAGAAATGGGTGTGCCACAGCATCTGACTGTTTTGATGCACAATCTTTACTCTGGAGAAGAGGCTACTGTAGGGCAGCATATGGAGAAACAATGGTCTCCAGTTGACAAAGGTGTTAGACAAGGATGTATTTTATCTCTTTCTCTTCAATTTGTATGCAGAACATATCATAAGGAAAGCTGGATTAGATTTAGATAAAGATGAATGTCACGTTCAGGGCAAAACCTGGTGCTTTTACTCTACCTGAGGTTTCCAGGATACACAAAATGCAACAATAACAAGTATAGCAGATACAAGAGCACAGTTTACAAACCAGTCCAGAGTCAGAGAGTCGATGGTTCAGTCCAGGGGTCGGGGGAGAAAGAGGGTCCAAGGCTTGGGAACTGGTACAGGGTACAAGGCCTAGGTTTCTAGCTGTAAAAATAAGCAGAGGTTAAGAAGAACAGAGTATAAGGCAGCAAGTCAGGGTGGCAAGTAATACTGTTTCCATGCCAAGCCTTGCTTGTGTTCCTTTTATCTGCCTTCTTTTGCTGACCCACCCCCCTCCCAAGGCTGAGGACCTGTATGGCCAAGGACCTACTTACTTTCCTCACATGTACCCCAGAGAGCACTAAGATTGGGTTCCCAAAATCGCCTGGTTCTGCCGGGCCCTAAGGAAGCCAGGTTGGCTACAACGAGGGCCAGGGCCTTTTCTGTGGCGGCCCCTCCCTGGTGGAATGAGCTCCTGGAGGACATCAGGGCCCTGCGGGACCTTTTACAGTTCCACAGAGCCTGTAATACGGAGCTCTTCCGCCAGGCTTTCAAGTAGGGTGCTGCCTCAATATTATGGCCCTGGCCTGATTACCAACAGAACCAACAGCACCACCAACTGAGGTTCAACAGCTAAGTGGGAGCTTGGAGGTACCACTCAGTTGACAACAGAAGATCGCCATCTTTTAATATAATTTTGTCTGCATAGTTATGGTTTTATATTGATTGGTTGTTTTGAGTGGTGGTTTAATGAATATTTATATATTGTTATATCTATATTGTTATTTCTGTATTGTTGTTGTCTGCGCTGAACCCGCCAGATGGTGGGGAGGGCGGGATATAAATGTAAATATAAATAAATAAATAAATAAAAATAAGGCCCAGGTGTCGCTTCTTCCTGGTGGATTCATCTTCCTCCCGGTGTAGGTCCTTGCTGCTTCCTAACAGCCTGTCAGTCCTGATCCTGTAAAGACTATGCTCCAGGAATTAACATTGATCGCTGCTGCGTAATCAGGATTCTCTCTAAAGCTGTCAAGCGCTCCTTCCTTCTTCTACTCTCTGTGGGTTCAGAGGCCCCCAGAGGAGACTGAGGCCCTGGCCTCTGGGTCCTTTCTTTCTCCTGCCAGAATAAGCAGCCTGGCCATGACTGGGAAGCGTTCTCACTTCCTGCTGCTTTTCCCTTTGGGTCTGCTTCTCAACCCAGCTTCTCGGGTGGGTATTCCACTGGTTTGGAGCCCGCCACTTCCAATTCCTCGTCCGAGGAAGAGGTGGCAGCTGGCTGGCCCATGACACCAGAGTGAAAATTGGTGGAAGGAACATTAACAATTTGAGATATGCAGACAATACGACATTACTGGCAAAAGATATTGAAGACTTGAAACAATTACTACTGAAGATTGAAGCAGAAAGTGCTAAAGTGGGATTACAGCTGAACATCAAGAGGACAAAAGTAACGAGTACTGGAGAATTCTACAACTTCAAGATTGATAATGAAGAAATTGCAGTTGTTCAAGATTTTCTATTCCTTGGCTCCATCATCAACCAAAAGGGAGACTACAACCAAGAAATCAGGAGACTGACTGGGAAGGACAGCCATGAAGGAGCCAGAAAAGATTCTTAAGTGTAAGGATGTGTAGCTGGTGACCAAGAACAAGTTAATTTATGCCATGGTATTCCCCATTGTTATGTATGGGTGTTAAAACTGCACAATGAAGAATGCTGACAGGAAGAAAGTTGATTCCTTTGAAATGTGGTGCTGGAGAAGAGTTTTATGGATACCATGAACTGCCAAAAAGGCAAATAAGTGGGTTCTAGACCAAACCAACCCTAGAAGCAAAAATGATTAAACTGAGGCTCTTGTGGTTTGGTCACATTATGAGAATACAAAAGTCACTGGAAAATACAATAATGCTAGGAAAAGCTGAAGGCAGCAGGAAAAGAGAAAGACCCAGGCCCATAGCTACATTGTGGCATTTTGGGGCCCGGCCTCCTGGCTTCCTTCTAGGGCCCCACGAGTTTCCCTCCATCCCAAGGCCCCAACACTCTGGGCCTCCTGGAGTACTTCCCCCACCCGCTGCTACCACCCCTTCCCAAGTGAGGCTTGCTTGAAGTGACTTCTCTCCCTGTCAGCAGCCCTGCCGGCTCCATCTTGGGCTGGTGGTTGGGATGGGAGGGGCTGTGGGTCCTGAGCTGGCGGCGGCTGCGCTCGCCTTGGCTGGCTGGCAGCTCTCTGAGTGGGCAAACACACCAGCGTGTTCCTTCACCACCTTGCCTTGCCGCCTACCTACCGTTCTTACGCGGCCCCTGTAAAAGGGAGAGCAACGGGCGGTTGGTGCACTGCACGCTGGTGTGAGAGGCTGGGCTTGCAGCCGGCTGACCAGGAGGAAGAAGAAAAAGCAGCCACCGCAGGAGAGGAAATGCATGCCTGCCTGATTTCAATCACCCTCCGTCTCCAGGGAAGACGTCCACCCTGCCTGCCTGCTGGCGGAGTACCAAGCAAGAGAGCCTTAGGAGGACCTGACCCCAGCCAGCTAGAGGCATGTTGGGAAGCTTCCCTTTGAAATTAGTAAATGAGTGAGTCAGCAGGGGGAGGGGTCCAAGCTGGGGAAGCTTTAACTTTAATTTAATCAACTTGGTGCCCCCTAAGAAATTTAAATGCCCCCCCCCCCCAAAAAAGAAAGAAATGCTGGCTATGGGCCTGGGGAGACCCAACGGGAGATGGAGTGGCTCAATCCAGGAAGCCACGGCTCTCAGTTTGCAAAACTTGAACAAGGCTGTTAACAACAGGACATTTTGGAGAACATTAATTCATGGGGTCACCATAAGTCGGAAGAGACTTGACGACACTTAACACACACACACACACAATATGTAACACACACACCCAGTCTCTGTACCTTGACTGAGTTCATCTAGTACAGACTTAGTTCAATACTGCATGCTTTTGTATGAGACCACAGACTTAGGTCTGGTTTCCGAAAAAGTGGCTTACATATTTTTTTGATGCTGCAGAGGATTTCAATGGATAGAAGGAATTTCTGTCTGCAGAGTGGGACTTCTCCACCTGCTTTTGTCCTTATGTAGCCCAAAACACCCTTGTGCTGTTTTTGGGGGAAAGTAGACCCCCAGAACAGCTTTAGGGGAGGGGGAATCAAAGGTCTGCAGGGGAAGAGGGAAATAAGCAAAAAATTGTCCCTCTTGTCATTTGTTGGATCCAGCCCTGGTGTCTGGAATGTACCATTGTAAATTGCAGGTGGGGGTAACATGATCAAATGTTCCTGCACGGAAAACTAATATGTCAGGGAAACTGCTATGCTAGGACCTTTCCCCCTGAAATGCTGTTTCGTGTATACCTGGAATCTTCGTGTGGAAGATCAGTCATGAAGATTCACGCCTACTGTTTGAAACAATACAGTTCAGACATACATTCATGGGTCATCACACTATCACTCATGGAGGACTTTGCTGGATTAGATTGGTCATTCTTCTGAACAAAACCTGTTAACTTTTTTTTTTTTAGAAGAACCCCCCCTTTCTTGTACTTGTTTGGCCAAATGGCTATCTTGTGAACCTTGAGCCATTGCTTGTAGATGAAGAGACCCCACATTTATTGTCCCGTTTTATCATAAAGCATAGCAAAAACTACACCATAGTGAAGTATACTGTGATTTCTTTTTGAGACGTGGCTATTAAAATGATATCTCTCAATTTTTTTTTACAATGTTTTTATTTGCATGCTTGCTGTTAGATTACATTATGTTCACTGACGTCTGTCAAACTAAGTCTACACCTTCTGTTGTTCATATTTTATCCTTTGTTCTGTTTAAAAAATTAGTCAAAACTCTGAGGTGTTCTTGTTTGTTAATAGTCTATTCAGCTTGAGTTATTAAACTACATTTAAAATCCTGGCAAATTTAATGTTATACTAGTAATACGTAGCTGTATATTCTTCACTTTGAACGGTGTTCTACTCACACATGTCCTGTTTAATTAGGTGTGGAACACATCCTGCCCATTATTTTTCACTTCCTTTTCAATAGCGGTAAAAACTGAAATGTTTTTGAAATATGGCAAGCTGTTTAAAATTTGACCTTTTGTGTTTTGAAATTGCTTCAGCCTTATTCATAGAAACCTATGTTTTGCTCTTCTCCTGAATAGTAGCTAAAGATGCAAATACAGAAGTACATTTTATGTAGTGTGCAGAATAGTCACAGATTGGAACCTTATGTACTAGGAAAAATACATTTTGTTATTTTTCCTTCTACTCTGAGTTCTCAGAACCTTTATAAATTATCTTAACTTTTAAACCGAAATACTAGAACTTTTGTGTGTGTGTGTGTGTGTGTACACAAATGGAAACCTCCAAAAACTTGTATGGACGCTTCATTTCTCCCCTCCCTACATTAGTACATCTTTCCCTCTTCCTGGCAAGTCCCTATATCCTCTCCATTTTCTCTTTTTCCTTCTCTTACTTTTCCTTCCTTCTCTTCTTCCTTCTCTTGTACCTGCCCACCCACCTTCTCAGCCCTCCAATTCTTCAGTGTTATATGTTTTTTTATTTAATTCATGTGTACCCTGCTTCCCCAGCAGGGGTCCAAAGCAACATATAATTCTCCTTTCCTACATTTTATCCTCACAAAACCCCTGTGAGGTGGGTTATTCTTAGAATGAGTGATTGGCCTAATGTCACTCACTCATAGCAGACTGGGAATTTGAACCTGGGTCTTCGAGATCCTTCTCTTAATCAGTGCACCACTCTGGCTTTCATTATGTGTCTGCTGTCAAATGGTAGTGAGTCACCAGGTGGTCTCTGCTAGCCTTGGTTGAGTCATACAAGTCATGTAGTAGTGAATCACCTGATGGTTCTTGCCAGGCCTGGCCCTGATGACTCCTTCCTCCGGGATGGAAGGGAGGGGAGCAGAAATGGATTGGGAGGCCAAAATAGTTCTCGGAAAATGGGATAAAAATAGATTCCAGGAATGTTTCTCAGTGTTTTATTACTCTGGTTAGATGTCCAAGTACTCAGAACTAGGAGGAGGAGGAAGAGGAGGAGATAATATTTATACCCCACCCCTCACTTGAAGTCTCAGAGCAGTTTACAAACTCCTTTCCCTTCCCCTTCCCACAACAGGCACCCTGTGAGGTGGGTGAGGCTGAGGGAGCTCTTTCAAGAACTGCTCTTTCAAAGACAGCCTGAACTATGGCTTGCCCAAAGGTCATCCAGCAGCTGCAAGTGGAGGAGTGGGGAATCAAACCCAGTTCTCCCAGATTAGAGTCCATGCACTTAACCACTACACCAAACTGGCTCAATTATAGTTATGCTACTTCAGCCCAAGTTCTCAACTAGGGGTTTGGAAGATTTTTTTTTAAATTTTTGGTATATTGGACACCCCCCCCCCCAAATATCAGTATTTCCCAATATTCCAGAATCTCAGTATCAGTATGGTATTCGGATTTGATAACTATTCACGAATCCTGAATATATTCGAGTCCATTATACCCTATTGGGACCATTGAAGTTAATGGCAAATCTATCCTAGGGTATATTCAGTGGTCTGTGAGGTGGAGTTTGAGGTAGAGGCACCAAATTTGTACCATAGCTACTGGAGCCTCTCCTCAAAAGAACCCCCAAGTTTCAAAAAGCCTGGACCAGCAAGCCCAATTCTATGGGCACCCAAAGAAGGTGCCCCCATCTTCCATTGTTTCCAGTGGGGTGGGAATAGCAAGGCAACACAAGCCCGGCAGTATGTTCCTGAGAATCTCTGCAGTAGAAAGTGAAGGAGGAGACATTTTTGCCGCCCTGAGCCCGTTCGCGGGAAGGGCGGGGTATAAATTGTAATTCAAATCTTCTATCGCTGAGGTGAGGAAAGAGATGGGTTTCCCCTTCTCCTTGCAGTAAAGGTTAGACAAAGAAGCGGAAAAGAACAATAAAACTCCTACCTTTGCGCATCCCGGGGTATAAATTGAAAAAAAAAATAAATAAATAAATAAGGTCAGCAGGAGAACCAATTTAATGTGCCCAGCAGAACCAGTGCCACTGTGACAGTGCCAAAACCCAACAGGAGTAAGGTCAAATCTGAGAATCTCTGAAATAGAAACGGGGGGATTTCTGCAAGGACAGCAGAACCAGTGCAATGTGCTAGTGCCCAGCAGCAGAACCCAGTGCTAAGTTTCTAGTGCCCTGCAGCAGAACTCAGTTCCATTGTGGCAAATGCCAGCTCAACAGAACTGATGTCAAGCACAGAATCACAATCTGAGCGATGGGGATGGGGGTTGCAAGGACAGCAGAACCAGTGCAATAGTGCCCAGCAGCACAACCCAGTTCCAGTGTGGAAGCAGTGCAAACCAAACAGAACTAATGAATGTCACAACAGAGAATCCCAGCTGGGTTTTCCCCCTAAAAAATCTAGGCTATTACTATTATACCACTGTTTTGAAGACACACACAACCTAGCCTCTTTAATATCCTCCTAGCACTGGCGTAGTTAGGAAGGAACGAAAGCCCTATGCTGAAACGTATTTAAAACAATTCCTAAAACAGACCCCTATTACTAAAAGCCACAAGCTACCACCTAAAAGCCACAAGCTACCAAACCCAAAGAACAACTAACAGTAAAATAAGAAAACCTTTTACAAAATGTTCAGTTAAACCTTGCTGTTTTCAGTCTTCTCCAGGCAGGTAGACATGTGCTGCCCCCAGTCAGTGTTAACTGTAGGTAAAAGTAGTTTAGTGAAGCTGCTGTGTATCTTTAAGTGCAGTTGCCCCTGGGAATTGTAGTCCTGAGCTAGGTATCCCAAAAGCATCTCTCTGACTGCCTTATCAAGAGTAATTTCCTGAGCTCAGAGGCGCAAAGGTAGGAGTTTTATTGTTCTTTTCCGCTTCTTTGTCTAACCCTTACCGCAAGGAGAAGGGGAAACCCATCTCTTTCCTCACCTCAGCGATAGAAGATTTGAATTACAAATATGTAACTTTCTACCCAGCTATCAGCTATGGTCGTGAGTACATAATCTAATGAATGCAGGTGAAGTTGAATAAAGATGATTCAAGTTTATATATTGCTGTGAGTTGATCACATCTAGAAAGCATTCAGCATTCAGACGGAGCTGAGTGCCAGACAGAACAAGGCAGGATTGGATCCAAAGTCCACAACAGAGTCAGGCAACAGGAGTCAGGCTCAGAGCAGCAGCCGAAGCCAAAGCGAGCCACACACTCGCCGAACCTCTCTCAGCAATGGAGTCTAGCTCAGCCAGATCCTTGCTTTTATGCTCTTTGCCCTTGCACAGAAGAATTTTTTAAAAGTACAGACTTCTGTGATTGGCTAAAGAGTAGTGTTTCCACCTAACCTTTGAGTCCAGTGGCACCTTCAAGACCAACTAAGTTTTATTCAAATTTTGTTCTGCTGCTTCAGACCAACATGGCTACCCGCCTGAATCTATCCCCCTAACCTGGAATCTTCTTTGCCAAATTGCTACTGCTCCTTCCCCCCCTCCCTCCCATTCCCTGGGAAATGGGTGGGGGAAGCAAGGTAGATAGCCGGAATTAACATCCGAAAGCCGACAATGCAAAGTTGCAAGCCTGCAATGCAATGCCATTTGCAAATGCATTACAGGCTCTGAGACACTGGACTGCTGAGATGTCTCTTCCCCCTCCCCCTTGTTGCCCTGGAAACCAGAACAAAAGGCAGGAAAGAGCCCTAAAGGAGAGAAGTAAAAGGTAACTTCGTAGCGCTCTAAAGTTTAAACCTCTCCAGCAGCAGCTGTTCAGAATTGCCAAATGAAGCCAAATAATGTTGGCTTTGGGGGTATTATCTATATTAGTAGCCAAATCAGATTCTCTAATCTGTATTCAGCTTAGAAAATACCTGAAAAATACTGATGAGGTTTTTATTTGGCTTGGTTTATACTGAACACACGCCCTTATTTTCAACAAGAATATAACTGGAATCCTGTCAGTCATCGAATCAAATTTAAGAGTATAACTGGAATCCTGACAGACATCAAATAAAATTTAAAATATAAATTAGGATACATTCAATGGAAGGTTTCTACTTAAATTGAATTAGACTTGTTCTGAGCAATTTTAATTTGTTTTTGAACTATGAGATGCTTTTCTGACTTTTGCTTAAATCCTTACTGAATTAGGCATCTAAGAAACTTCTGCATAGCATATTATATTCATTGTGTTTAACTACTATACCTGTATCCACCTCTTCATCAGACTGACAATTCAGAAGCTCTGCCTTTTGTTAGACCGAAAATGATTTTTTAATAGAGAAAAATCGATCCTTTGATGCTTTTGTCCTGAAAGCTTTTGTATCACAAAATATTTTAATAAAACAGATTTCACTTCAGCTTTGTGGAAAATTAAAAAAAAATGCATCTGGAATGAACAAGTGACATCACATTGTTACAATGATACGTTCATACTAGGGGTGTGCAGTTTTTCCCTTGGGATTTTTCGGTTCAGGTCTATTGGATCCAAAAAAATTGGGATTCCCCCCCAAACCCAGATCCCAATACCAGTCAAGCACACCAGCACACTCCTAATTCATGTTTACTCCATACCTAGAATAGCTGAGCTTCTGGTTAATTAAAAGAATACTACGAAGTATGAGTCCAGTGGTACCTTTAAGACCAACAAAGTTTTATTCACTGTATGAGCTTTTGTGTGCATAAATGTTTTATTCGTGTGTTGGTCTTAAAGATGCCACTGGACTCAAACTTTGTTCTACTTCTTCAGACCAACAGGGCTACTCGCCTGAATGAAAAAATGCTAGTTTTGTTAGCTGACCTCTAGTTTAAATCATTTGGGGAGGAGATTGTCATGAATGCTAAAGTATTCTAGTTCCTTGAAAAAGTAACCTTAGAACTATTCTGGGTGTCCTAAAGCCTGGCCAGGGAGCAATCTGAGGAGTAGCTGCCTTTTGAAAAATAGGCTGTCCTCTTACTTTGACCTTTTTTTGTTTTTAATTTGATTTGGGTTTTTTTTTTATAGAAACGGTGGATAATATTTAGAAGACAACAAAGTGCTTAGAAAATCTGATTAAAAGATGGGGAAATATAACTTCTGTTTCAATTAAAACCATTGTTATATGGCAAATATATATTCATCCTTTTTGTTTTTGTTTTTAGCTGATGCATATATAGCAACCAAAAGCCTTACATCTGTACAGCAGCTTGGCATTAAGATGACTATCAGGTATGCAGCATCAATATCGTTTGGTTATTATAAAATTGTGTTTCATTTTGCTTATGAGTGATATCAAATCAACAAGACAGATCATTAAAATCTAGCAGATTTGGATAATAGACATGAACCACAACAATTCACAGGGGGGGTGTATTTGTACTCAGAATTTTTTCCACTGTTATTACTGCACCTCCAACCCTTCCTCCCTTAACCTTCCGATATAATTTATAACCAAGAATCACCGTATCCCACTGATTTTCCTCATCCCACCAAGTTTCTGAAATACTCACAATGTCTATTCCCCACCCCCCAACACACCAAGCATTCCAACTCCCCAGTTTTACCATGGACACTTCTAGCATTTGTATATAAATATCTATAATTTCTATAATCTCTAAATATCTATAATTTCCCAGACATATTAGGCTTGCAACCTTCCTCTTGCTGCCTTGAGACCTTGCCAGGCAGTCCATATTGTTTGTCACAGTCTCAATGGGCAATTCTAATCCATTTGCCTGTAGAAAAGTAACAGCTACCCCTTAATCTCTTTGAGATGACCATCCTGAACCAGAGACTTTTCATCTCCTGTCAGCTTTCCCCCAATATTCAGTTTAAAAACTGCTCTGCCATCTTTTTGTAACACCTTTATGAGACATGACTATATTGACTGCCCTGATTTTGGCAGAATGAGAAGGGCTGAAGAGTTTGTGGCTTACCTAAGGTGGCCACCCCAATGAACTCACTGCAGAACTGAGATCTAAAGTGGGGCTCATGATCCTCTCTATACTATATCAGCAAATATCTATTGATCTCTACGTATTTCATTTATAGATACACTTTTAAATGTTTGCTTCAGTATAATTACCATCTTATTTTAGCAGATTGATTTTGATGTCTGTGGTGAAATGCCCTAAACCCCAGAATTCATATCAAAGTTTACAGTACTCAGGTCTGCACTCTGTATGCTCAGAGAGTGCTAAGTGCCTTTTACAAGCTAATAGGTACACAAGGGAAAAGCAGAGTGGTAATGGCTAATCTCCCAGTACAAGAGCTCCATAGCTTTACATTTTGAATACGATCTGTTTGATCTCTGTCACTATTTTAAGCCCTTATCAAGGACTCATAGGGGGAGGAGCAGCAGAAGATTATCCCCAGAGTGTGCAAGAGAGAGCTCTAGTCCCCACATTAGCTAGTGAAAATGAAGTGGGAGACATGAAAATTAGGCGGAGCCTTTAGGCAGCAGCATGGCAGAGGAGGCGTGGATTCAAATTTCCCCTTTCACATGGTATGTGGAGGCAGAAAGAGGGAATGAACTCAGACTGCAGGAAGAGGGTCTGGCCTTGTCAGGTGACCCAGGAAAGCTGAGTACATTCTTCCCTCCCGCATGGCAAAAATGGGGGCTTGTGAGTCCTGTTTCACCACGGTGTCATTGATCATGTTTAAATTGTTTGCTTTCAGTCCGTTATGCCTCATTAAACGACACCAATAGCTTAGTCCAGATGAGCACAATATATATTTAAATGGTTATGTTCTCTCCATCAAGGTCTAGGACAGGCTAATCATAATAAAAAAAATAGTTATCTGAGTGAATGCTATCTTTTAGGTGCCTACTAAAGACATATTTGTTCTTCCAAGCTTTTAGGTAAACTCTTTTTTTTTTCCCCCGGGTGCTTTGCTTTTATACTTCTGGCTTCTCTGTTTTAATGGGTTTTTCTCTTTTTTACAGCTTTAGATATCTTATGCTTCTTGTAATAGGTTTATTGGTTTATTTTGGTGTTGCTTTGGGATAGGCCAGTGGTCTCCAACATGGTACCCATGGGCACCATTGTTCCCATCAGTGCCTTTCCTGGTGCCAGCTAAGCGCTTTCAGAAAGTGGGTGGTGCCAGGTGGTTGTGGGTTGGGGTTTTGTTTTGTTTTTGTTTTTTTGAGTTTTTGATATTTATGGGATAATGTAGACAATGGATTTATGTAAAGTACTTTACCTGTGCGAAAAGTGGAACGATGTTCTAAAAACACAGTGGATCTTAATTCTGACTAAACATGATTGAGATGCAGGGCCAAAACGCTAAATGCACCTAACTGGACCTTCTACTGAAGACAAAAAAATAATCTCCCCAGTTTTAATGTATTTTTATAATTCAGGTGGAAGTTGATAGAACACCACCACATCAAGCTTTGTTCCCTTTTCAAACGTCATTTATGTTCCTATCAAAATGTGGCCAGAATCGCTCTCTTACTATACTCATGTGCAAGAAGCTCTCACCAGTTCTTCAGCACCAACTGTCATTGTTACATGTAATAGTACAAGTTAAAAATGGTTGGGCTTATGAGAGAAGATCTCGCGTAAAGGATCAGATACCTAGGAAAAGAAGCATTTTTCCCCCTTTTGCTTTGTCATAAGTGTGTTAGATGCCTGCAAACTGAAGACAAATACTGCCAGATGATGGTATCTTAAGTCAGCTCAGAATGTATGCGGGTTTTGTGCGTATGCAATAATTTTTTTAAAACAATGTATTAATTTTAAAAGGCATCCTGTTGAACAGAGTGTCTGCCTTAAATGGTGAAGAGCTATCAGAGGTTTGCATAACTTACTCCCTGACATTTTGGCTCTGCCTCCCACAGGAGCCATTTTGTGATCAGCCCCACCTGGCAGCCATTTTGTAGTTGTACCCACCACCCTGTGTCAGAATTCCAAAAGTGCCTGAAGCTGAAGAAGGCTGTGGACCCTTGGAGTAGCCTCTGTTTTACTAGTTTTATTTGCTTATTTTTATGTTACAATTTTAATATTTTTGTTTGTTTTTGTTATTTTATGAAAGGTGCCTCAAACATCTTGAGTTGTAGAGTATGGGGCATAAATGTTTTTTAAAAATATATAAATGCCAATGCATAAATAACCTCCTACTACCATCTAGGCTAACACTGGATTAATCAAAAGCCAACACAAAGAAGACAGGGCGTCTAGATATCACTGGAATTTGACTAACAGGCCTTCCATGAAAGAGAATCTCCTAATTCGATGGCATCCACTGAGAAGGCCTCTCAAAAGGCTTACAGTGGTATGGATCAAACTATTCTTCAAGGAGTCTTATCTTCAGCCTAAGGAGCCTTCTTCCAACTATAGTATCCCTTCCTTCAATGGAAGAGCCACTGAAGTTGGAGGAAGGCTCCTTTGATTGAATGAAGACATTAAACTTTGCTCAGTGGAGTGATAGTGGGGAGGGCGGGATATAAATCTCAAAAAATAAAATAAATAAATAAAAACAGAATAGGGGTAGGATCATATCTTGGACAGACAGATACAATCTCAAAAAATCCTTTATCCTACCGAAGTTCATATTTTTATTTCAGGTAATACCAATAGCTATCCCACCTTCTTTGCTTAGTAGATGGCAATCTACCCTACACAGTTTCCTCTGGGCAGGGAAGAAACTATGGATAAGTCACCATATCTTACAACAACCTAAATCCCGAGCCATATTTGGTTTGGCAGATCTGTCAGTCTACCTAAAAGCTACTCTATTGTTGAATGTGGTCAAGATGCAAAGATCAGTTTCCCCACCGTACTGGGTTTAGCTTTGCTCAGACTTATTCCATCACCATTCAGCAGAATCCCTTGTTTGGGGCACTCAGCCTTTGCCACTAAATGTAATAAGACATAATATCTTTCTGTACCCCTCCATAAGTTTATGGAGATCTATTAGTCATCATTTACTTCTGGAAGTTTCTCGATATTCCACATACACTCAGTAGCCTTGGTTTTTAGGAGGCATTAGCCCTTCATACCTCAAACACTGGAAAGCTTCCAAGCTTACATGCCTATGTGATATTGTAACAAAACAGGGTATGCTTTAAAAAGCAGAATTGGAACACAGACTTGGCCTACCAATACCTTGGTTCCTGTATTTCCACTTACCACACATGGTGAATCAACTCAAGGTCTGCTCCCTTTTAGCTCAACCACCCACAGAATTAGAATTTATTCTCAAACTCTTTGATTTTCAAAACCGGGCCTGATTTCAGCCATTTATCAATTATTACTAAAAGAAGCCAACCCCAAAATCTTGTCATGCCAAACGGCATGGCAAAAAGATTGTGACCTAAAGTTAGACGGTGAAGTGTGGTTGAACCTGTGGTCTTCATCCTGGTACAAATCTAAAGCAATTTCAGTGGAAGTACAAATGTTTAAAATTATGACACGGTGGTACCTTTCACCCCATAAAATCTCCAGTATGTGTTCTTCATCCTCCCCACTATGCTGGAAAGGGTGTCAGCAGAATGGCACTTTCGACCACTGTTGGTGGACATGTGATAAGATTCGTACTTTTTGGGTAGAAGTCTTCCATTATATTAAAACTATTACCGACACTGAAGCTTCATTACGACCGGAGAATCTTTTCTTAGAATGTTGGCCTGTTCATATCACCAAACATCGATATAAGTCACTTCTAGCCACACTGATCTTTGCAGTGGGATCGTCTATTGCCTCTTGATTGCCTCTTGCTGGAAAGATGCCAATCTACCCTCTATACAGACATCGTTTTGCAAACTATGGGACCAGTACCTTATGGAATGTGTCACTGACAAAATAAATGACACTCTACAGAAGTCTGCAAAATCAACATTTAATGAGAAATGGTTCCCAATGTTAGATTTTCTTTCAAAGGAGGAATTTATATCTCCTTCCTAATCTCAAATACAACAATGGTTATGAATTGTTCCTTTTGATATAGGTTAATTCAGAAAATACCTTATGCCAAAATAACTGTTATCTTTATCCCCTTACTGAGTTGTGCACCAGATGATATACTTATGTTCATAGTTGTACAAAACAGCTAGCTTACTACAACATTTAGTCTTCACTGTACAAATTTCATATGAATCAGACTTGAAAAGTTGTTTCTAGTTGTGTAAATGCTAGGTTGACTCCTGTCGGTTACTATCATTGATCAGTGTGTTAAGTTCAGTCAGGGGTCCGTTGGAGTGGGAGCGCACAGGAGCGCAGCTCCAGGAGTGAGGAGCCGAGGGGGTGGGCACATGACCAAGCCCCACCCCCTCCTCGGCTTCCCCAAGCAATGCAGAGGCGCAGTGCCCCGGGGAAAGCCCTGCTAGGGTCTTTATTGTTTTTAATGTTTTGTTTTAATATTGATAATTTTATCATTGTTCCTTTTATGACTGTGTGCTGCTTTTCCGGAGACTTGCTCAAGGTGGCATATAAATTTTCTAAGTATACCATTTTTTATCTGGGCACATGGCACATAAGTACTGGAGAAATTTCACCAACCCTTCCGCAGCTTCCACCCCATCAGTTTGGTGTAGTGGTCAGGAGTTGGACTCTAATCTGGGAGAACCTGGTTTGATTCCCCACTCCTCCACATGCAGCTGCTGGTGTGATCTTGGGCGAGTCACAAATTCTCTTAGAGCTGTTCTCTCATGAGCAGTTCTCAAAAGACCTCTCTCAGCCCCACCTACCTCACAGGGTGTCTTGTTGTGGGGAGGGGAAGGGAAAGGGATGGGTGATGCACATGTCCTGGGTATCTCAAGTCTACTTGAAACCTGGTGGTTTCAAAGGAGCAGGAAGAGAATGAGGGTGTGTTCTTTATGCTTATTTTTATTGCACAAAGTATTGGATGGGGAAGGGAATGGAGGAAGAGCAGGTCAGTTTCACTCACCTGAGGAGTGGAGCCTGAGGGGTGGGTGTTGCCTTCTGACACTTCCAGTATGTTAGGGGGTGTGGCATATGTAAATGAGTTATGCAAATGAGTTATGGTAAGGAGCTCCTGCACCTCTTTTTCTACGAAATGACCCCTGAGTTCGGTTGATATGTATCGGTTTTCTATTGTACACACTTTACACCAATAAAGCAATTTTTTAAAAAAAAGAATGGGGGTAGGATCCACCCTGTTTTTTTTTTTGCAGTAGGCAAACAGAAGTTAAAAGTGTACTTTGGTGCATTCACAATTTGTGGAATGAAGCTAGTTTCCTCGTACATAGGACTCAGGTCCTTTTTGGTCTTTTTGAGTCCAGAGCTGCTCTGTAAATTATGCTTAGAATGCAGCAGGGAGGCATTAATTCCTGAGGAATTACACCAGTGTGTTCTGCAATAGATGCAGCCTCTGAATGGTCTTCAGAATAAATTAATAACATATGTTAACTTTTCTGATATTTTATTCACTAACAAACAATGGAGTTTATATTCTTTCCACAGTGATTTAACGCATCTGCTACCAGTACGAGTTCACATTAATCATGCAGAGGCCTAGTAATCTTCCTTGTTTCTCCAATGATGTTTCATTCATTGAAGCTGTCAAGATGTTTCCATTGTATACATCTAAAATCTGTTTTATTTCATTAGAATGACTTTAATTATTTTAATCCATCAGTTCAACATGAGGGATCATTTCAAAGTCTCAGCTATGCACAGAAGGGAAAAGTAGATGCCGACAGCAAACTAAACGTAACCAGGGACGAATTTTAGAGGAGACGCACTCTGTTTTGTAACATTTTAAAATAATTTTGGTAGTAATCAAGTGTCACTTTTATACCTTGAAGAACTTTAAAATTGTGCTCTTAAAAGTTTAAGAGTGATACTTGCGTTTCATTTGTATAACCCAACTTGGGAAAGGAGATGACTTGAAAGAATAAAACAGATTCCATCCCCAAATGTTGTAGTGCATTGTTTTAAATAGGAGATACTTCTTATAGAAAAGCAAACATAAGCCTTTCATTGTATTTTCAGCAGGGGAGGGGGGGGGGTAGAGTTAATTTTCTTCTTGTGGTAAATGTACTGTGTGCCTGTGCTATCAACTGATTTCTAATATGAGCTTGAGTGACTTGTCTTATTATTGCTGTTGTGTTTTCTGGTGGACTGTAGGAATTTGTGAATTGTGTCCGTGTATTTCTGCTTAGTATGAGGATAAAGCAAAAAAACTCTTGGATACCCATGGCAAGTTATGGCATATCTTGGATGTCTTTGTTTTTCCAAACAAAAAAAATAAAAAAACACCCTTCTATCCATGTTGTTTTTATCGAAGAAATCTCCCTGAAAAACTAGTGGTACAAACTGATGCATATTATAGTGGAGGGCCTGTTCATATGAATGTTGACAATTTGCTTGGGGAAATGTATGCTGAATGGTTCAAACCGAGCCACATATTACATTTCAATTGTCCTTTCCCTTGCTGAATGAGTACTTGCTGAATGTGAGATTGGAAGGACCTTAGATCTGCACATCACATGCTTATTCACTATCCAGTAAAGTGATAGCAAGGGGCCCAAAATGCAGTGTTTGTCTTGTTTACACTGCACATTGGCTTTGCTCATATATACCCCGATCAAGCTGTAGATTCATTGACTCGAATCCAGAGCAATATTTTTGTAGGTAGAATGTTTTCTGTCTGCAAAGCTGTAGCCCAAAATGCCCCCTGGCCCCCAGGAGCTGTCTTTGGGGGTACAGCAGGAGGGAAGAGTCAAGAAAGCCACATTCCATGGGTAAATGGGGACATGCATTATCGTACATATTCAGCTCCCCCTCCCATTCTAGACTGTGAAGTTTGTGCATCCATTTGCTGATTTTTCCCTCCTCGAGGGAAATTAAATTGGCCATAATTTTAAATATAAGGAAATTCAGAATAAGTATCTGCAAGAGTAGCACAATAATATTAGAGTTGAAATTTGGCAGATTTTAGTATCTCTGATGGAAACAGATTTGTTTCTTTGGTTTTGCCAATGCTTTCAACCATTTAAAATCATATCGTTCCTACTGAAATGGATTAGTGACAACTATAGGTCTCACTGAGGTACCACTCTGCTTGCATTCCACAAACTACGCAAAACTGAATTATTCAGGAGGGCATTTTTACCCAGGTAATAGAACTATTCTATAATGGAATGGTTCAGAAAGATGGTTTAAGGAAGGAAAGGGCCTATGGACTATATCATTGTGTATAGCCTGCCGTAAGTTGGGGAGGGTGGGATACAAATTGCATAAATAAATACATACATACATACATAAAGTAGGCAGGGCTATTTTGGGGCTGGAACGCAGTGGAATGGCGTTCCAGCTGCCCTCCAATTTGGCCATGCCCCCTGCTCCCAGCAGACCTCAGTTGGGCCACCAGAGCAAAAAGAAGCAAGGTAAGTTTTCCCAGCCCACCTGCTCAGGGTGCTGGCGGCAGCAGCAGCAGGAGCACATGGGGAGCTGGGGAGGCCAGCAGGGAGTGGCCAGGAGGGCCAGGCTCTGGCTTGGGGGTCTCCTCTGTCATGGCCTGCTGCCAGGAGTGCCCCCTCCACCCTCCACCACCCATGGATGGCTGCCTGGACCCCTGCACACCCTCTTGCTCTCCCCATGGCAGAACCCTGGTGGTGGAGCTGCCCTTCCCCTCTTCTGGTACCTTGCCCCATGACACTGTTGCCAACCACCAGGGGCATCTACGCAGGATCCTGGAGTGTGTCTACTCTGCCTTGCTGATGCAGGAGGGTGGTGGGGGCTTGATCGGAGGTCGGCGATGGGCATGGCAAGGGCTTGATTGGGGGTGGGCCATGGAGGGTGGCAAGGCCTTGATTGGGGGGAGAGCCTCCCTCCATCCCCATCTCTTTGCCCTCTTTCTTTCCCTCTTTCCCTCACTCTTTCCTTCTCTCATACTCTTTCCCTTCTTTCCTTCTCTCTTTCCCTCTTTCCCTCCTTTTTTCCTTCTCTTTCTTTCTTTCTTTCCCTCCTTTCCCTACTTCTTTCCTTCTCTCCCTCTTTCCATCCTTCTTTCCTTCTCTTGCCCTCTTTTTCTCCTTTCTTCCTTCCTTCGCAGACCTGCATGTCCCCCCCGCATAGCTAGCAATCCAAAAGAGTCCAGTGGCACCTTTAAGACCAAGGTTTATTCAGGTACAAGCTCTCCCTCCTCTGTGAGGGCAGATCTGCACTGTCAGTGGTGTGGCCTAATATGCTAATGATCCTCTGCTGTTGGGTGTGGCCTAATATGCTAATAAGTTCCTCCTGGACTTTTTCTACAAAAAAGGCCTGATAGTGGGTACTATTTATTACTGTATATATTATCCTGTTATATAATTTTTGCACTGTTTAAAATGCCATGTTATTACTTATGCTTTGTCTCAGATTTTTGCTTAGTTTCAGATTTCTGCAATCCTAATCCTAGTACATTGCTTATTGGATGCCCCATCCTGTTCACTGTATTGGTTTACACTAGGCAATTTGCCTTGAGTGTCAGCGACTATAAATAACATAAATCAGTGCACGGTACTGTTTTGTTGAAATTTTGTATTCAGGCTTGTAAATGTAGTCTAGGATCCAAAGCACCATGAAGCTAGTTCCATGACCCCAGTGGCCTTTTGACTTGTTTCTCTTTAAACAGCAGCATCCCCAGGCTACAAGGCAAACTAATTTGAAAACTGAGGGGAGTTTTTAAAGCAGTTTGTGACATGGATTTCCAAGCTACTAAAAAAAAAACACCCTTAAGGCTAATGCAAATTTCCAGCATGAGCCAGAGTAGATCTTTGGAATCAGGCCATTGTTTTATACAAAATTATAGTATTATTTCGCCAGGAAAAGTTAGCAGTCTTTTCAAAAGAAATTGATACAGACATACTACCAACCATATGGTGACTTTAATATGGATTATAGCTTCATAAAAGGCTTTGTGGTTGGACTGCAAACCACCCTCATTAATATCTGAATTAAAATTTAAAAAAATGAAAACACATTTTGTCTATTTAAAGTTATTTATTTATTTTAGTTATGGCAAACGTTTGAACCTGCTAAGAGAGAATGCGGAAAATGATCTATGCCAAGTATTAATGCATTGTGAGAAATTTTTGAAACGGCAACAAACGCCTGTAAAGTCATCACTACGTATCCTTTTCTTCACCAAATCTTTACTTCTATAACAGTCAGTAACTTTGTTTTCTTGAATTTCTGTGCATATTAACTCAAAAGAGACATATTTGTGTTATAAATGCAGAAATAACATAACATAGTCTTTACTGTAAAGGCTGATTTGTCTAAAAGAGTTACATCCCAGTCCAGAAAATTCTCTATTGGTAAGAAAGGTTCTAAATTACAAGAATAAAGACAGCTGTAGAGATCCAGCATAAATAATCAAAGTCAATTAACATATCCCGAAACAAAAACTCCACCATTCAAACTAGTGGAGTGCCCGTAAAAACTCAGCTTCAGGTTAGTGTTTAAATACCAAGGAAGGGTTTCTGGACTGGGATAGTGATTTTACTGCAAACACTCTGACTTTTTGACTTCCAGTCTTTTCTTTAGTCGTCAACACTAGATTTCCTTAACTTGCTTGTACAGGCAGTCTTCAGGGGAGATACGTAAGCTACGACTGGTTTGCATCTTCTGTCTTTCTAATAATGATGGGAAACAAGGAGAAAACATTAACATTTCTTCAACAGTTCTCCCGTCTTCTTGTCTCTGCATTCATTTGGATACCACGACTACATAGTTCTGTAAGACTTCAAAAAACATTTCATCTTAACAAGATTACTTTGAACATTTTAAATGAATTTTATTAATAAGCTTTCCTTTTCTTAAAAAAGATGCCCTGAGTTGGATAGCCCAGGCTGGCCCAATCCCATGAGATCTCGGAAGCTAAGCATGGTCTGTCTTGCCTAGTATTTGGAAGGGTGACCTCCTAGGAATACCAGGGTCATGACGCAGAGGCAGACAGTGGCACTGGCAAACCACCTCTGAAACATCTTTTGCCTTAGAAACAAGTCTAGCTCACCACCTAGTGAACATAATGCTAAAGAGCTAGAACTTCGGGCTGCCAGACAACCTTAGGCTCTTCTGGCTATTCTATACACAATGCCATACAATTGTTGTTGTTGTTAAAATAGAATCCTTCACTTAAATGTTTTCGAACTGAATATTTGCCCTGTGAAATTTCTTTCAGAAAAATATGAGTTTGACATCTGCTCAAATAGCTATCTGAGAGCAAATGGGGGGAGGGAGAAATAGACTGATCGCAATGGTAGTATTATTGAATTTTAAAGTAAGCAATAAAATGTACTTTATTAGTAGTGTTAAATTCTGTGTGTAGGTAGAGAGAACCATTGAATGGCCTTTTCATTATTATTGCTCAGTGTTCACTCATTCTTTAGATTATTAGCTTTGTTTTATTATAAAATCATTAAAAGGCACAAAATATCAATGTTGTACAGAAAAAAAAAATTGGTTTGTAGTGTTAATACTAGCTGTGGTCTGCATAGTTTAGCATTTCATGCTGTTTCCTTAGCTACAAGAAGATTCATTGAACACAAATGCTCATGTAATTAAATCTGTTGCGTGAATTATTTTTAATATCCTATTGAATCCTTTTGTCAAAGCTAAATTTGATTATATATTAAAAATGGTATTGCCAAAGTTTACTTACACATATCAGCAATAGTGCTAGTGTGATTTCCCACTTGTGACATGTCAGCAATATCAGTCACCATCTAAGCACTGCGCTTAAGATTTTGTCCCCATGTTTCATTTTCCAGTCCTCCAGTTGTGTCTCAAAGATGAAAAGGAGCATCTTGGGGTTGTTCGAGCCCATTTTTTGCCATTGAAATTAGAGATTTAAAAGTTTATTTTTAAAAACTCTCTTTTGCCAGTAGACAAGCAGCATATAAATACATAATAAAAACACACACCTAATGTAGGATTTTAGCTGCGTTGAGAAAAGATGTACGTGCCATGAAGTTGCCACTGACTCATGGAAATCCCATCCACGGGGCATTCCAGGCAAGAGAGGGGCAAAGGTTGTTTGCCTTTTTTGTTCTCAGCATAGCAACCCCTTTCTTCCTTAAAAGTCTCTCATGCAGTTACTGACCATAGCCAACCATGTTCACCTCCCAAACTCTGACAAGCACAGACTAAGCCAGACTATTCGGGCCGTGCAGAGAGAACTGGTTCCATAAAAATAGTGACTGTATTTTCACCACTGAATATTTCTGCTACAGTCTTCTACAGATTTATTATATTTCCCGTTTTAAAAAAATTAGTGGTTTCATCCACCATATTCTTGCATTGCTGATTCTATAAACCTTAATAAATTACTAATGCACTGCAGATGTGTAGTGAGTTAGTGGTTAAATACTATGCCCTTACTGATTATGCATCAGTAAAACAGGTTGGGGCTTGGTAAAACCTTGACTTACTTACATGACCTCAGCTTAACTCACTAACACCTGCCTGAGTCAATTCGCTGCTCCTTTTCCCAAAGGTGTGTGTGTTGATCAGTCTAGAAATAGAAATAACCAGATATATTGCAGTTGTAATGTCATCCAGTAGATTGTGTTTGTGTGTTGACTTCTGTTGATTTTCTGGTGTATGTAAACCAAAGGGGGGGAGTTAACTGGTTGAATCACTGTCATCTGTTTTAATTAGTGAGGATTGGCCTTTGTAATGGTTGGATCACTGTCATCTGAAGGCATGAATGAGATTGCTCCTTTCTCCCTGTAGGGGCAGTGGACCCCTGAGGATGGTCTGCATTTGGGGACTAATGGATCCTACTGGATTCTAGACAGCTGTGCAGAATTTTGAGAGCATCATTAGTGGCTCTGTGCCCTTTAGTCACATGGAAAGATGGACTGGTTGGGGCTAAAAACAGGGTAGCTTCTTGGCATTCTCTCCCAGTGTTTGATAGGCTGCAGGCTCTGTGGTTTAGAAGGGAGCTGGCATCATAATGCCTCTTGGGAGACAACTAGAATACAGAACATTCAGGAGGAATCAGAGCATGCATTTTCAGATCCTTGAGATAATAATAATGGCAATGTAGGTGTTTTTACTTCCACCATTGTGCCTGCTGAATATTGTCCAGCGCAATAGTTTAAGGTGATCTGTGACCTGATAATGCTTAAATCTGGCCTGACTAAGCTAATTTGGTCTATAGCTATGATATTTTAACAAGGTATTTTGCGGATAACCCTGGATAAACTTGGAGACCAAGTTTAGAATAGATGATACCTGTGGTATCAGAAGCACCTACTTGTCCTTTTTCTGTGGATTGATTCTGATAGAACTTGCAGACAGAGTCATTGGAGATGGGAGAGTTGCAACTTCTGCTCTTGATCCATACCCATCCTGGCTTTGGAAATCATGCTGGGAAAAGTTTTTGAAAACTTTGGTTAAAAGTGTTTAATGTCTCATTAAGCAAGCAGGTTTCTATAGGAAGCAGTAATTAGAGTTTTGCACTGGCAGATAATCTCCATTTAAAGCTAAACTGGAGACAGTCAATCCTGTTGATATTGCTAGATCTATCAGCAGCATTTGACACAGTTGACCACTTCATCGTTGCCCATCAGGTTGGAGTATGTAGATGATATTGGAGGAATTAGCCTTTTTTTGCTGATTGTCCACAAAGAGTTTCTACAAGAGTAGATTCAATGGGTTGGGACTGGTGTTGTCACCAGTATTCCCTCTAAGCTGAGTTAGTGTGAGTTAGCTCACAGTTTTTTAGCCTCCAGCTCACACATTTTTTCTTAGCTCAGGAAGGATGGCTTCAGAGCAAACTAATTTATGCAGCAGCCAAATTGCTCACTTACAACTTTAATGCCAGAATCTCACAAAGTAGAATTTTTGCTCACAAGACTCCGCAGCTTAAAGGGAGCATTGCCAGCCAGTACTTCTTTTGGTGCCCTCTGAGCTTTTCAGAAAGTGTGTGGGACCATTATAAGGTCGGGCTTTTAATTGGTTGCCCTTATTCAAATGAAAGGATTTCTCCCTGGAGGATCAGGAGGACTAATAAGTACCTAGGCTTTCCTTAGTCAGTGTGTGGTTCCATTCACCCTTCAGGCTTTCCTTCTTCCTAGGTGATGTAAGAATAGATATACATTTGTCTCTGCCTCCTGCAGAAGCCATTTTGGAGATGGTACTCACCACTATCCCTCAAAATTGTGTGCCCACAGGCTCAAAGAGGTTAGGGGCCCTGGTCTACTTTTCATCATTTAAGTCTCTAAATATGTCTGTCTTGGTTTTGAAGCAAGGCTTTGAGGCTGTAGTCAGTGGCTAAGGCAGAACAAGCTGAAGATGAATCCAGACAAGACAGAGGTGATGCAAGTCAAAGGGGCTGATGGTTTGGAGAGATAAGACCAACCTGTTTTGGATGGAATGGGGTTGGCATTTGTAGAGCAGGTTAAGAGCTTGAGTGCACTCATGGGCTCAGCCTTGCTGTTTGAAAAGCAAGTTGATTTGGTAGCCAAGAGTGAACGCACATATGAACCTGCCTTATACTGATATAATCAGACTCTTGGGCCATCAAAGTCAGTATTGTCTACTCAGACTGGCAGTGGCTGTCCAGGGTGTCAGGCGGAGGTCTTTCACATCACCTACTGCCTCGTCCTTTTAAGTGGATATGCCAGGAATTGAACCTGGGACTTTCTGCATGCCAAGAAGAAGCTCTACCACTGTGCCATGGCCCCTCCCTTTCTATCAGTTGCATCTGGGTCACCAATGTTTCCCTTATGAGACTCAGCTGAGTTGACCTTGCTAATCCATGCTTCTGTAAGCTCATGGTTGGACTACTACAAAATGCTCCACACAGGGCAGCCCTTGAAGGCACCCTGAAAACTTGCTGGTTCAGAATACATGAGCCCGGTTACTGTCATGGGCTAACCTATGTGAATTTCTTGCCTCTTCTAAAACAGCTGCACTGGCTGCCAGTTTGTTTGAGTTTAATTCAAGGTGACATTTTAAAGCCCTTCATGACCTAAGACCCATACATCTGAAAGACCCTCTCTCCCCATATGTCCCTGTGCACCAATTACTGTCTTCTGGCTGTGACTACTTCTGGTTGCCCACTTGCCATCTACGGGCTTCTTTAAAAGCAGTTCCCTCCTTGTGGAACAGACTTGTTTAGCCGGCAAGGAGGGTGCCATCCTTATAAGTTTTTTGGAGATGTGGTAAGGGTTTTTAATGAGGTTTGAACTGCGGGCATTTTCTTATGAGAGGAAGACTTAATTGCGTTTTATGGTATTACGGATGGTTTTAATTTAGAACTGTAAGCCACCTTGAGCCATGGGATACATCTTTAGTGCAAAAGTGCAAAGTGTAAACATTTTAATTCATAAATGCATACAATTTATCTTCCTTTTATTGTTTTTACCCAGGCTGATAAAACTATGGGGCAGTATCAGGAGATGACAAATAACCTCTGAATGTCCCTTGCCTTGAAAACCCTACAGGGTCGCCATAAGCAGTTGTGACTTGACAGCACTATCTACCACCAAAATAAAACCCCTAATTAAAACCCTTAGTAAAAAGATCTTTTTTTTTGGCCTGACACCTAAAAGAAAGGGGGAGGGCATTTCAGAGGTGAGGTGCCACTATAGAAAATGCCCTGTGCCTGGTTGCCATCTGCCTGACCTCTTAAAACGCTCACAAATTAAGGAAAAAACAGTTAAAATACATAAACAGTAAGGAGAGTTATGAGGAAATACCAAACAAAACACAAAAGTCTTCACCCATTGGTAGAAGACGATGAAGGGGGACAGATGATTCTGCCTGGGGAGGGCATTCCATAGTACTGGTGCCCCAACAGAGAAAGCCCTTTCTTGGATTGCCATCCATCTATTTACAGATGAAGGAGCTACCCAAAGCAGGGCCCCTGAAGATGACTGTAGTGGTTGGGTACATTCATTGTAGGAGCTGGTGGTACTTTAGGTATACTGGTAGTAGGGAGAAGGTGATTCTCACCCACAGCTTCTCTGCTCCAGCATGCCGCCCCCCCCCCCTGCAATATTACTGTTCCCCTAGATGGCAGTGATTTCTGCTTGCATATTGGGTAATTCTGTTGGCGGCGGAGAGAAGTGCCAACCGAGGTAAACACTGGCAATTGCTTTTCATAACTTATTTCTCTCCTGTCTTTTCCCAAACCAGTAAGGTTAGCACCAAATATTATGTGGAATCCTGAGGAGTACAAATTGAGTTCCACTCAGAGAACAGAATTTTCTCACCTCCATCTGTAGCTCCCTGTCCCCCCTGCCCTGAAAAGAAATGGTATGGGATTTGGTGGGGGGTGGGGGGGTACAGCTGGCAGGGAAGAATCCATTGATCCGCTTGCTGTTCACACAAACCAGGCTTTGGATCTAATCCAATCTTCATTAATTTACCTCTAGTTTATTATGTGTTTACTAGTGTCACAGTGTTGTACTGCATTTCAGTTTAGACTGAGAGAATACTTAATATTCTTTCAAAAGTTGTCTAATATTGTATGTTTTTGCTTCATTTGGTCAGATTCACCTTCCTGTTGACACAGGAGCATCTGGCATCCATCCAGTCTATTTTTGCAGTGCACACTACATTGAAATGCTGCTGAAGGCTGAGTTGCCCCTCGTCTTTTCTGCTTTCCATATGTCTGGCTTCGCTCCATCCCAGGTGAGTTCTTCATTGTAGCATTTCTTTTATGATGGCTTGCCACACTAATTTATTATGTTTATGTGTTTGCCTGTTTTTTTTTTCTTTTCTGTAAAGAAAATCCTTTTTTCAATAAAAGTTCAAGTTTTAAAAAATTGCCAAGAAAATATAATAAGTTTTTCAATTGACTACAGCAAGCGCAATGAGCAATTTACGTAGCTGCTGCTGTGGAAATTACAAACTTCACAGTCTACCTATTCCCGAGTTCTGCTAGTGCAGAGGATCTTGAATGAAAACTTACTTGTCAAAAGGACAATAGAGGATTGTTTTATAGGCAGCAATGGGTAGTTAATTTATTATACTTGCTGCTAGTAAAGGCTTAGTAGGGAGCTCCCAAATGAGTGAGCCTTTGAAAGTTGCCGTTGCCTTCATAATAATATTAGTTGTGAAGTATGCAGGTGAAGAAAAACATAGTGTCTTCTGGAATAACGGGGGGTGGGGCTTGGAAAGGTCTGGCTGTTCTAATCTTATTATGTCTTTTATGACTACACACGCGCACACACACACATATGTATATGTTATCAGACACATGTTTTCTGTGAATGCAGTGGGGCTTGCTTTTGAGTAAATATTCACAGAATTTGATTGTATGTCTTACAAGCCAGCTCTTATTCCCAAACTTGTTAACATTCAAGTGCTAGTTTTGCAGTTGAACCACCAAACTATGTGTTGGGCCCAAATTCCTGTGACCAGAACTCTGCTCACAACAAGGATGTTTGCCAGCCATCCCTTTTTTCTACACACCATTGCACTCCATGAAAAGAAGTTGCTGAGGACTGGTGGAAATTGTATGTGATCGGTGGAGGGGGCTACAATTAGAAGTGGAGAGTAGCTTTCACATGAGCGCTCACCTCTTGTTCCATTCGAGAAGAAGAGGGATCTCCACTAATTCCCTTCTCTACAGTGCAGCCTACTACATCACATCTCATTCTATTCTTGAGGGCCCCCAATCCCTGGGAGTGACTTTTTTGTAGAGTAGATAGACTGCAGAAAGAAGAAGAAGAAGAGATTGGATTTATACCCTGCCCTCCACTCCCCAAGGGAGTCTCAGAGCGGCTTACAAACTCCTTTCCCTTCCCCTCCCCACAACAGACACCCTGTGAGGTAGGTGGGGCTGAGAGAGCTCCTTCCCAAGCTGTCCTTGAGAGAACAGCTGGTACAGAGCTATGGCTTGCCCAAGGTCAGCCAGCCAGGTGCAAGTGGAGGAGTGGGGAATCAAACCCGGTTCTCCCAGATTAGAGTCCGCGCACTTCATCACTACACCAAACTGGAAAGAAGGAGAAGGTGGTAAATATCCTCTCTGTGTCATGGTTTGGTTATCGTAACCAAACACATCTGTTACACTAATTTGTTTGGGGAAATAACCTTAGGTGTAAAAAATGTTTATAAATGCATTCATCCTATGTTTGTAAATGCATTCATCCTAAAACCTACCTTTTATTGAAATTTACCTTTCATTAAAAAAAAAACAACAGTCCTTTTGACTGATTCAGTTTTGTAAATATTTAGAGGCTGATTAAGAAAGAATTTATAATGCATAGTTAAATGAAATATGATTACACAAGAGGTTAAACAGATTGATTCAGTAACAAAAGAAACACTTATTAAAATCGAAGTTCTCACAAATCAGTTTAATACTTATACTTCAGGAAGGACCTACCATTTATTCCAAAGCGCAGAACAACTCTTAAATTAAAGCACATTAAATTAAAGCACATTAAATTAAAGCACATACAAACAGTAATTTTAAAAACTGTTAAGAGACATTTGTGCCTGCATAGGTTTTTTTTTCTCTCCAGTTGACTTTTATCAGAGCTAATAGCTATGGGTTCCATTTCTGTCTTCTGACAGAAGCGTGTTTATGCCTACTAGAGCCAGAAGGGGAGGTTTTGCTGGCTGGGACACTGTGCCCCACTTATCTCAGTTCATCCAATCAGGACAGTGCTGATGTAAACCATGCTCTGTTGGTGGTATAGATCAGAGTAAGCATGGGTCTTGTGCCTAGACAGAGAATGGAAGACACGTCTTCCGCATGGGTTGGCATTAGGAGATAGCCAGAAGTCACAATCATTGAGTAGCTACATCTCTTCTTCCCATCGTTGTAATGTAACAGTCTGGTAATGCATGATTGGTTCCCGTTTGGTCACTTCCACCTCTCCCTCCCATCCTCCTTCAGATCTCTGCTTCTCCGCCTAGTCTCTGTCCTCTTTCCTCGTCACCATTATTTAACCTTTGATAGAAGACACCATGGAGTGGAAAATAACAAAAAAGTTGCTCATAGAAAGCATATGCATCTATAGTAGAGGGGAGACTGTGGAATATGAGAAAAAGAGTGTAACTCGTCATGAACCAAACGTGAGCCGTCTAAATAAGGCTTCAAAATAATAGTTTTACTAAATGGGCTTTGTCTAAGTGGAGACTGACCTACTCTTTCTTGTTGCTAATGATGATGGCTGATAATAAAATGAATCTTCGAACAGACACTCAAAAATCAATTATATTATGACGGATAATTGAGGCTTCAATAATGAGTTATATTTTGGACCTTTTTTCTAGATCTGCCAGCAGTGGCTAATGCAGTGCTTCTGGAATTATATGGACTGGAGTGAGATCTGCCATTACATTGCCATTTGCATTTTCCTTGGCCCTGACTATCAGATATATCTGTGTATATCTGTGTTCAAACATCTTCAGCAAGAAATCCTCCAGCATACACAGAATCAGGATCTCCAAGTTTTTCTTAAAGTAATTTTTTTTTAATTCTGTCTTTCCTTTTCAGGAATAGAACAAAACTTAAGTGTTGAAACGAATGTTCTGGAGAGACCAAAATTTTATAATGTTTGTTTTTAGCTTGATTTTCTTATTAGCATCTGGGTTCTTTGCAAATGGTAAATGAAACTATTTTATCCTATAGAGAGAGAAAATACAATGGTAATATAAATTAGTTTCCTGCTACTCTCATTCCATTGGGAACCCAAGATAGACCCTAAAGTCTCTTTTGGACATGCAGGGTAGCAAACCTTGATGGACATTAAACAAGATGCCATGTTTCTGAATTCCCAAAAGCATTTGGCTAGGGTTGCCATTTCCCTGGTCCCAGCAGGGGCTTCCCCTGGTTTTGGGGGCTCCAGTCCACTGCCAACCAGCTGGCCAGGGGGGAGCCCTGCCCCAAGCCTGGCCCCCAAGCCTGACTGCCGACAGCCACCCCTCTCCCTCTCCTCCTGCATGATTTAAAGGGCCCTTCAGCTGATCAGCAAGGAGCACGTGGCCTGCCTGTCAGCTGAAGGGCCCCTTATATCTTGCAGGAGGGAGAAAGAGGGGCACGCACCACCCCTCACTTCTTCCCCAAGGCATTTAAAGGGACTCTTTAAATTCTTTAGAGAAGAAGCGGGGGGCCGCATGTGCCTGCACTTCAAGCCGTGAATTCGCAGCTTGGATTTGCAGGCACATGCCGGCCCTCACTTCTTCCCCAAAGCATTTAAATGTTTGGGGGAAGAAGTGGAGGGGGGTGCCTGCGCCTACAATCCAAGCTGCAAATTTGTGGCTTGGAGCACAGGCACCGGTCCCCAACGTGATGATGTCACTTCTGTGTGATGTCATCACACTGGGGCTGTCCCCACCCCCCTGGAACACCTCCCAAAGTCCCCTGCTGGGGACACAGAGGGACTTGGCAACGCTACATACATACATACATACATCTGGCTGATCACTACTGGAAATAGAATATTGAACTAGAGGAACCTTATATCTGAATCAGTGGGCCTCTTCTTATATTTTAAACTATAAAGTTTTATTTTTATGTTACCATGCAGAAGTGGTAACTGCTTTTTATTCTTTTTGAGATATTTGTTCAGTTTATAAAATCCACCAGGTTGGATTAAATGAATCATGAACAAAATGAGTTCTGGGAACAGATCTCTCCTCCTTGCCTTTTGACACTCCTTCCCCAACAGCCCTGGAAAACTGCTCTTGGGATTTGGGCAATAGGGTGGGATGCATCTTCAGATGAAACTTAGAAGATCAACCCCCTCCCCTCCTGCATGAGCTCTCCCATAACAGAGCAAGAATTTACAGAAGGGAAAATAATGTTACCTTCCACACTATGTTTCACTATTTTCCCAGAGGCCCCTGAACCTGTATAATGCCTTAGAGTGTTCATGCCTTACACACAGTTTCTTGTTATCCATTCAATAATCCAGTAAGGTCAATCAATATCATACTGCAGATGCAGTCCTGAGGCTGAGAGTGAGTGTCTAACCTAAAGCCATGTAATATGCAAGACACAAGATTCAAAATAGTGTGGATGGGATTTTTGAACCACAGCTTATGTCAAATCTGACTTTCCCACTGGAATCATTCTAGTTTCATAAAACCCTGTCTATACCTGTTTCTAGTTTCAAACCATACTTGTTCTAGTTTAAAAATCACTGTCTACATTTGTTAATTGCCCTCTTGTGGTCAAGTAGCATTACACTGCTTTAAACAGATCCTGTTGCTTACTGCTCTTCAGACCCAGGGAAAAAACCAAAGTGAAATTTGAAACCAGTGTGAAATGAGTGTAGGAAAAGACAGCAGTCAAACTACTTCAGAGGGGAGGTGTAGATTTGGCCTTAGTCTTTCAATTACTCTGCTTCACCAGTTCAAAGAAGGAAAATCAAGACGGAATCTAATTTCTGGGACTATTGTACTAGGAGGTATTTCTAATTCAAAATTGAACTTTTGGTAAACGAAGCAGCAGCATATATGTTTGGCATCCATACTCTAATCAGGAGGTTCGACAGTTTTTCCTAATTCCTAGAGCTTCTGTTTTCTGAAAGCTGTTGTTGTTGTTGTTGTAGTAAGAGTCATAACTGTCCTTGACCTTTTTAGAGGAACGGGCAGACTGAAATTCCATTCTGAAGAAAGGGATAGCTTGGGGCATTCTGAGCATTAAACTTGATAAGTCCTGTTTGACATCCATAACTTTAGAATCAAAGATGAATTTTATTAATATAAAATACTGGATAATATTTTAAAGCAAGAAATATCAAGTTAATTGTTGAAGCATGCTCTTAACTGCCGTCTGTCCATAACAGCCATTTTGTATAATGTGATTGGCCAAGTATACCATTAAATTAAAATCTTTGACATTAATTTTAAAACAGCATGACAGACCTGTAATCCTCATTATATAGTAGGAGACATCAGACCAGAGCTGTGCTTCCTCCTAATAAAATGAATGTTAACATCCGATGACAGGCCATCAAAATTAAATGGTTCTTAAGACACACAGGCCAAATAATAGGTCAAAATTGATAAAACTCTCATTAAAATTGCACAGAACACATTTAAATTGAATAGTAGGACTGTCTGTATTATACAAAAGAGAAAAATAAATGTTTGTGAGGGAAAAGTGAGGTTTTAATTGATACCTTCTGTCAAAATATCTTAGTTTAATAATCAGACTTCAGTTGGCAGAGATCAGAAATGTATTCCGTAACACTCCACTGAGTCAAATCGAGGTGATGAGAGATGAAGTTCTAGATCTATTGGGGAAATTAAAAAACAAGAAGTCTCTGGGTCCTGATGGCATACCCCCTAAGGGTCTGAGGGAACTCCAATTGGTGAAATTGTTGATCTACTCACCAGAGTGTAGCTTGTCACTAAAATCAGCCATTGTACCAGAAGAAAAAGAGTTGGTTTAATACCCTGCTCTTCTCTACCCAAAGGAGTCTTGTAGTGACTTACAATTGCCTTCCCTTCCTCTCCCCACAACTGGAAAGTAGCAAATGTTACAGCAGTTTTTTAAAAGGGGTCCAGAGGGGAATGAGGAAATTACAGGCCAGTTAGCCTAATGTCTGTCGTAGGCAAATTAGTGGAAACTATAATCAAAAATAGAATTATTAGGCACACAGAGGAACAAAGCCTGCTGAGGGAAAATCAGCATAGCTTCTGCAAAGGGAAGACCTGCCTCACAAATGTTTTGGAGTATTTTGAGAAAGTGAACAAGCATGTAGAGTATGGTGACCCTGTAGACAATATATACTTGGACTTACAAAAGGCTTTTGACAAGGTACCTCACCAAACACTCCTGATAAGCTTAGCAGTTATGGGATAAGAGGACAGGTCCTAGTATGGATTAGAACTAGGCTAAATGACGGGAAGTAAAGAATAGGAATAAACAAGAAGGGGGACCCACGATACTTGTGGGGGGTGGGAGTATTCCAATCCTCCTCCCACCTCCTCGCAACAGCGGCCCGCCGATCCTCCCACCCCTTCCCCCAGCGGCAGCAGCGGCAAGGCCTGCTGATCCTCCTCCTTCCTCCCCCCTGCACCAGCGAGGCCTGAGCGGCTCACAGCCACCAGCCCACCAAGCCTTCTCCCATCCCCTCCCCCTGTGGCCCAGGTTTGCAGATGACACAAAACTATTCAGTATGGTAAAAACTAAGGCCGACTATTAAGAGCTCCCTACAACTTCAGTGAGTGGGCACCAGTATGGCAAATGACGTTCAGTTTAGTTAGGTGTAAGTGATGCATATTGGAACCCCCCAAAAAATCCTAGTTTTGAATACATGCTAGCGGAGTGTGAACTTGCTGAGACTAAGGGGGGGGAAAGGCCTTGGATATCTCAATGAAACTGTTAACCCAGTGTGCCACAGCGGTGAGCAATACAGACCACCTATATTATTATGCCCCATATAGATCTATGGTGCAGCCTCATTTGGAATACTGTGTGCAGTTCTGGTTACTATATCACAAAAAGGACACAGCAGAGGTGGAAAAAGTACAGAGGAGGGCGACAAAGATGATTAGGGCAGTGGAGCACCTTCCCTGTGAGGAAAGGCTAAAGAGTCTGGCACTTTTCACTTTAGAAAAGAGAAGTCTGGTGGTGGGGGGGGGGGGATGATAGAAGTTTATAAAATTATGCCCTGGGTAGAGAGTGTGGAACAAGAGAACATTTTCTGCCTCTCCCAAAATACTGGAACTTGAGTATTCAATGAAGTTGATGGACAATAGATTAAGAAGGCACAGAAGAAAATACTTCATTACCCAGTGATTGATTAAAATGTGGAATTTGCCGCCAGAGGACTTTGTAATTGTCACTGGCATCGATGGTTTCAAAAGGGGATTAGATAGATTAATGGTTGACAGGTCTATCAATGGCTACTAGCCATGGTGATTAAAGGGAACCTCCACATTAAAAGTGGGGGGGGGGGCTCCACATTTAGTGACAGTAAACCTCTGAATACCCATGCTGGAGGCAACATCAGGGGAAGGCCTCAGCCTCTATGCCCTCTTGTTGACTCTCTAGAGTAACTGGTCAGCCACTGTGTGAGACAACATGCTAGATTAGATGGACCACTGGTTTGATCCAGCAGGGTTGTTTTTATGTTACAATTCCTGCTGAATTTCCTTTGGAGTAAATTTGCAGCCTTATAGTGAAAAGTGTTGAGTTGGAATCAGTGGTAATTTCCCACCACTAGGTAATTTCCACCAATTTGCACCTTTGACTACAGACCCTTAGTTCACCCCATTGTGTTATTCCTGCCCCCCATCTCCCAAAAAACATTTCTGAGGGGTCAGTGGACTGCAGTGGGAGACAGAAAGCAGGAAAGTTTCATTCCACTGACAGAAGTGTCTTCAAGTAGTAAAAATTTACTACCAGGTCCAGTTCCTTCCATGGAAGACATGCAGTGCCTGGATACCTAGTAATATAACATTAAAATAGAAATTTTAAAAAGTTGAGGCCCCTAGTGATGCATGGTCATTTGTGGCTCCAGGTATGTTTGGGCACACCCTTCTGCATTAGACAATTTAATGGAGCCCAGAGGTAATACAATGTACATCTGAATTGCTTTAATGCATGGATTAAATAAATGTACAAAAGAGGTGCATTCTTTAGTGAAGTAATTGTGGTCCCTGTTCTAAGATAATGTACTTTTTCATAGTCTCATAGGCAGTACAGTAATTCACAATGATGTACTCTTTGTATGCTAGTTGCCTAATGAAATCTAACAAACTTCATGGCAAAATAGTTCCCCATAACGTCAGGTAAGCAGATCATGTACATCTCTTTCTCATCACAGCCACAACACAGATTCCCCATCTTTTGGCATTTTATACAGGCTACATAGATAGCAGACAACTGGACAAGTCCAGTTCTCAAAAGCTAGATATGAATGTATATGTGGAACAAGATTTTGTTTTCCTTTTGCAAAGAAATTCGTAACAGATTCTATATACAAAGATGTGGAATTGTAGTCTTAGTTCAGTTTCGTCCATCCTGTTTTCTGAGAGTCCTTCAACTAAGGATCTACTTATGGACTTTCTCCTGCCTTTCCTTTGCAAAATAAAACAAAATTCAAGTCTGCACTGCACCATGAGTGGACAAAATAAAAACATGTAGGTGTTTTTGTTTTGGGGGGAGGGGTGTCCCAGGCAAAACAATACAGTTAAAACTTGTCCGTTATATGAAATAAGCAAGTACCAATTTTGAATACATTTAAATAATGATAGGTCAGAATAGTTAACCATAACCTTTACTTAAGATGAAGGATTAATTTTGTGACATGCTTTGCGACATGCAAGAGACACCATGAATTATTTTCACGATTGTGAACGGGAAGTTTTTGACTTTTTTTGACTAATTGTCACTTAACTTTACACTGATTTAAAGCTTTCCAGTGATTTATATTAATAGACCTAAAAACATATTCATTCTGAAATGCTTATTCTGTTAGCAAAGGTGCAATTGGAAAAAAGGTTGTCTAGACATGAGTGCCAGTTTCTCACTTTTGTTGCGGTGTGCGGTGTTCTCTTTCTATTGTATGTAAGTCTAAGTGTCAGTGGGGGACAAAATGAAGTGAGCTGCCTTTGGGGAAAAGCTAGAAAATATTAGCTTGATTGTGTGATTTTTTTCCCCCCTAGCTAATAATCATTTTCTTTGTGCAATGTACAGGAAGAAGCACTCCATGAATTTCGAGTGAGTGATTACTTCAGATACATGGAAAGCTTGGCTTCAACATACAGACCAGTGTTTTTAAGAGACATGAAGAACATTAGAGTGCCAAGCACATAGATCAAGCAAACGAGCATCTCATTTTGCATTTTAGTTATGTTCTTAGGGAGGCACTGATTGTTTATTTTATATACCTCTCTGTAAAAATGCATTCATTCTAAATGTTCCTACTGCCAAATCAGTAATGAGGGTTTTCAGCACACAGCTTTCACAGGATGACATCCTCTAAATTGAATCATCTGAAAATAACCTTTTTTTTTCTAGCTAGGCACTGTAGCCTGGTTTATACTTGGCTTCTGAACCTGCCCTTGAATTACTTAAAGGTCCTGCTTATGTTCTCTGGAGAAATTTCCATACTATTAGATTTTGCTTACCTTCAGTTCCTACCTAAAAGTTCTAAATCACATACAGGTTTGACAGTATAAAACAGTAATCTGAATAATCCTTTAGATAACTCAGCCATTGTTAATAGAGATGAGTAAAAGCAGAGCTTCTTTCCTGCATATAGCAGGACTAACCTTGGAAGGTCAGGAGATAGAATGCTGTAGATACTCGGTTCCTCCTGCTACTTGAAGCACAATGGGTCTCCCTTTCTGTTACACACAATTTAAACAATGTTGCTTTCACCAATGTTCTCCTGCTCCCTGAAATTCTACTTATTTTTTAAATTAATAAACTGAAACCATTATTAATGTGTTATGAAGATACGTCGTATTGATTCTGGATTAAAATTTTAGGCTTGGTCCACAGAAAAAAGCAAACATTTTATTAGGACCTAACAAATACCATTAAATAATGTGCAAGCTTTCAAGTTCTCCAGAATTCGTCATCAGTCCAGGTAGTAAAAGGAAATGCTTCCACATTTCTTTAGTGATACTTTTTATTGGAGCGAACCAAAATATTACATGACTTATATTTTCAAAGTGTGAGATAATGTGATTGTTGCCATGTTATGCTAAAAATGAAAGCAAATTTTATAGGTCCATACATTAATAGGGCTAATAATATTTTCTTTTATTATTTTTTAGAATGTCTTATGGTACATCTCACTAGGCAGATTTTAATACATGTTATTTATTTATTTATTAGGTTTTTATTAGGGTGGCTTACAACAAGACAGAACATACAATAAATAATTAAAAGTTAAAACTAAGAATAAATATATAAAACGTACAGCTCCAATAATAATCAGCATAATTTGGTTGATCCAAGATAATGGAAAAGTTCCAGATTTCACAGGCCTCCCGGCCTGTCCTCAACCAAATGCCTGTTGGAACATCTCTGCCTTACATGCCCTGTGGAAAGATAACAAATCCTGCAGGGCACGGATGTTCTCTGGCAGAGGTTTCCACCAGCTGGGGCCAGGGTCAAAAAAGGGCCTTAAAGGACAAAACCAGCACCTTGAACTTGATCTGGTGCTCCACCAGAAGCCAGCGCAGCTCATGCAGCACAGGTTGGATATGTGCCATCTGGGAAGCCCCCGTAAGGACCTACACAGCCACTTTCTAGACCTGTTGGAACTTCTGGGTCAGTCTTGGATAGGACCACATACAGCAAGTTACAATAGTCTATTCTGGACATGACCGTTGGCATGGATAACTATGGCTAGGTCAGAGTGAGACACATAAGGAGCCAGTTGCCTGACTCAGTGCAGTTGGCGAAACGCTAGCCTGGCAACCTTTGCAACCTGGGCCTCCATGATAAGGAGGCATCCCGAGTCACTCCCAGACTCCTGACAGTCAATGCTGGTATTAGGAGCGCTCCATCAAGAGATGGGAGTTGGCAACCCAACAGTGACCTCCCCCAGCCACAGAACCTTCATCTTACCAGGATTCAGTTTCAGCTGACTCTGTTTTAACCACCCTACCATGGCCTCCAAACCCTTGGCTAGATTCACAAGAATGGTGCCCGGTTGGCCACCCATCAACAGAAATAGCTAGATGTCATCAGTATGCTTCATGCCAGCTGGGCAAGGGGGTGCATATAGATGTTAAATAACATCAGGGAAAGAAGTGCCCCTTGAGGAACTCTGCAGACTAGCAGGCGCCTTAGGAACACTGTCTCTCCCAGCGCCACTGTCTGTCCCCAACCATGGAGGAATGAGGTGAACTATTGCAAGGCTACCCTGCAAATTTCAGCATTGGCAAGACAGTGAGTCAACAGATCATAGTTGACTGTGCCGTAGTTGACCGTGTCGAACGCTGCTATAATGTTGACTAATAGCCGTGCTGACCCACCTCAATCCAGTTGCCTACGGAGATCGTCTGTGAGTGCAATCAGCACCATCTCTGTCCCATGACCGGGGCAGAAGCTGGTTTGGAATAGATCCAACACCGATGTGTCATCCAGGAATTTCTGGAGCTGTTCTGCCACCACTCTCTCAAATGTCTTACCCAGAAACGTGAGATTCAAGACTAGGTGATAATTGGCCAGATCTAATTTATATCCTGCCCCCTCTCCCCTGAATGAGACTTGAAGTGGCTAACAACATATAAAATACATCTGATTAAACAGTACAAAAGATACAATAAATAAACTTTCTTAGAAGTTAAACACACATGAGTCAGTGCTACGTTATTCCACTGTCCTTCATTTACTTTGCTAAATATCCAACACACCTGCATATTGATGGCACCCCACTCCAAACTACCTGATAATATCTGCCAGAGGGTGCATGTAGATGTTAAATAACATTGGGGAGAGAATCAAGCACTGCAGAACTCCACAAGTTAGGGCCCATGGTGGCTTGGGTTTTGCATGTGTGCATATGCCTGGAAATAACGATCTGTGTGAGTTGGTTTCTGTAAACTTTGTGACCTAATTGAAGATTAGCTTTGCAGATAACTATTATCTCTAGAAATGGGAGTTTTCCCTTGATTTCCTTTTCCATGGTAAATTGCATGTTCAAGTGGATGTTGTTGAGGTGGTCTAAAAACTCCATCAATTCTACCTGTCCATGGCTCCAAATGATAAAGGTATCGTCTACGTACCGGAACCAGACTGTAGGGCCGTGGCCACACGAGCGAGATAACCTGGAGGGGAAGTGAAGCTATTTTGCCCCGGAGTAATTTGCCCTGCAGTTGCACGATCACATGGGTCTGTGGACCTGCCGGCGCAACTCGCCACTGCGTGATCAGACGCAACCATGGGTTATTTGTGGGGGGGGGGGGGGTTGGTTTCCAATTCACTTAAATGGGGGAATTGATGAATCGCGCCTCCACCCTAAGGGCTTTCGATGATGTGCACACTGAGAAGGGGGAAAAAGACAACAGCATGGCGTCGGGATAGCCTGCAATCAGACTATCTCCAATGCTACACTTCCACACTGGAGCGATCACATGGGGAAAGTCCGGCTGTGGGCCACAGCAACCCTTTTGATACTGGAGTTTACCTAGTAGTTTTTTTACTCTGCTTCTCTGGCGGATCAAAATGGTTTGCAACAGCTTGCCGACAGTTGTGCAACGCCTACCAGATGTGCTGGTGTGATTGCGCCACTTTGATCCACCAGTGAATTGTCCCTCTCGTGTGGCTAATGGATGTGTATGATCGCGCCCTAGGTTTGTTATTTACACAAAAACTCCAATCACCACCCTCGGCAAAAAAGAGGCATAACCAAAACAGATTGTGCAAGATGGATATGTGAACCACATTTTCTCAGCGATGAACTAAATCATCTAAACCCCACACTTCAAGAAAAATGGCTACTCCAAGAATGAAATCAGAAGAGCGATTAAACCAAAGGTAAAACAAACAACTGAGGAAAAACAGTCTCCCACAGGAAAAATATTTTTGACATATATCAAAGAAATCACTGATCAGATGGGAAAACTTATGAAAAAACACATCCTACAAACAGTATTCTGACCCACCAGAAAAATACAATAGATGCTATGATCGGCAAAAGACAGAACAGACCTCCTCACTTCTGCAGAAGTATACCGCAAACCCTGCAGTTGTGGACAGGTTTACATCAGGACCACACAACATAGCATCCAGACAAGAATAAAAGAACATGAAAGACTACAGACTTGGCCAACCTGAAAGATCAGCAGTGGCTGAACACAGCCTAACTCAAACAGGACACAGTATCTTATTCCAAGACACTGAAATGTCGGACAACACATCCAATTACCATGTCAGATTACACAGGAAAGCCATTGAAATTCATAAACATAAACACAATTTCAACGGGAAAGAAGAGAGTTTAAAAATAAATAGGGCATGGTTTCCAGTCCTGAAAAACACAAAATGTTCTATGTCTTACAGCACTACAGATAACATTAGAATTTCAACAGCCAATCCATATGCAAAAGAACAGGAAAGCTCCTCCCTTAGCATGTCACAGCCTGGGAAACTCCTACAAGATAATGACTCAGCCCTACCCCACCTTCCTGAGTAGATATAAATTACCTGCCAACCATTTTTCTCCTCACATTGACACCTAGAGTACCCCATCTTTCTGTGTTATACCTCTGAGGATGTCAATCACAGCTGCTGACGAAACGTCAGGTACTACAATGCCAAGACCATGGCCATACAGCCCAGAAAATCTACAACAAATAAAATTAAGATACTTTGTAAGAGTACAGGAAGATTTTGTTAGGTGATGATACTTGGTGAGCATGCCAAAATTGTTTAAAATAATTTTAAATCCCATTGGTTTATCTCCAATTGAAACCAATGAGATTTAATTGTAAAGTGTTTGTACAGTACCATCACTGTTTAAAGTGCTTATCTTACAACATCCTTCTAAGGTAGACCATTATTACAGTCCCCATATTACAGATGAGACTGGTTTGCCTAATGGCACCTAGTGAGTTTGTTGCTGAGCCAAGATTTTAAGTTGGGGACCTTCTGGATCATAGCTAATTATCTTACAATGAAGTCCTTTGCAGTTACTCCAGTCTAAGCCCATGGAAATCAACAGTGTTAGACTGGAGTAACTTCGCATAGAATTGCACTGTTAATTACAATGTGCCACCAGCACTTTGAGAGTGTGTGTTAACTTGGGCTGGATTACACTCAAAGATTATTATAGTATTCTGAAACATACACTTCTGAGTGCTTAATGGTGAGTATTTTTATCTGGTTCCCTAAAAACTGAAAATAGTGGACATTGTTAAGTAATGTTACCTGGATCCCTTATATCTGATGCAAAAAGTCAACAAATATGTTCTTTGGGCATGTTATTTTATCACTATTAGCTGGATTCATATATTGAAATTCGTGGTGACTTAAGTCTTGTATAGTTCTGTAACATTTACCTTGATGCAGCAGCATGAAAAGTCTGTAAGAGGCAGCTATCATAGTTGGCTGCCTGTAGTTTTTGTAATGACTGACACAAATTTAACAAAACATCTAAACATATCAGAAAAGCTGCACAAATGTTATGAAAGTTTATACTGTCGCAATGTATAATACAAATGTATGATTCCCCTTTAATTCCTGAGTTACTATTTTTGGTGCAGAGAATAATGGGGAGGAGGTATAATCCTGTCTGTTAAACTGCCAAAATGTGAATATTGATAAGTTCCAGTAGTTGTTAGGGCTTCTCAAACACCTGCCAGTTCAACTCACTTGCCAGTAATGATCAGGCAGCCAATTAATCAGTGGGCTGCTCACAACCTATTTGCTTGTATTTACAAAAAATAAGCTACTTGCCGCAATTGGAAGGTGACTCCCGGCTGATGAGGGATTGGCTGAGAGTCAGCATCTGATCTCCTACTGGGGGATATTTCTCTGTACACAGCAAAGGGTTTGGGGGGGGGGGGGGGGGACACAGGGAAGCAGGAACCAATTCCAAGCTGATCAGCTGGAAGTCAGGTTCTTCTGGGCTGTGATCACACACACAAAATAATCCACTTCCAGTGCACTTTCCAATGGAATTTTACTGTGTGAACTGGCAAAATCCAATTCGAACGTGCGTTGAAAGTGGATTGTTTAGTATGTGTGTGTGTGATTGCAGCCTTAGTCTCCCATCCTGGAAACTTTGCAGCCTCCCAGACTTGTTGAGGGGTGGGGCGTTAGTCAGAAGCCCAGCTGATTTCACTTCTCCCCAACACAAACCGTCAGCTTGGGCTACAAAGGAAATTAGAGGAACCAGCTCTTTCTCCTATCCTATTTGCAATGCAGAGATCAAAAGCATTGCTTCTGTCCTTACCTATCTTGGAGGGGAGGGAAAAGAAATGAGCACTTCTAATATTTTTGCAGCTTCTGTGTGTAGCTAGCTAGGATCAGAACTCAGTTCCCTGATGATTCCCTGAACAACTGTGAGTTGACAGCTGTTTGAGCTGCAATACGAACATATCTCTGATTGCCTTATGGTCTGACTGTGAGTGTTCAGCAAGGTAGGTTCGGCTGCTGAACAGGTTCACTGAGAAATTGGCTGCCTCCCTAGTGGTTGTACATCCATTTACAGTTGTCACACTCAGCCATGTTTTATTCATGCTGGGCTTTTTCAGAAAAGAAAAGGGGACTGAGAGCTAAAGCTAGTGCTGCCTGTTTGTGGTATTTGTAAAAAGAAGCTACTAACCCTTCTAAGCTACGAAGGCAGACATGTGTCACTGTAAGGGCAGTGCCTAGTGAAACTGCAGAAGTCAAAGCCACCACTAAGGTTACCAGCCGAAAGGTGAGTCCTGGATTTTCCCCAGAATTGCAACTGATTTCTGGCCTACAGAGATCAGTTCCCCTGAAGAAAACAACAGATTTAGAGGGCAGACCATACAGCATCCGATCTCCACTGAGTGCCTACCCCAGGCATGGTCCCAAATCCTTCTGGTGTTCCCCACAATGAAGTTGGCAACTCCAGCCTGCCGAGGTTTTCCAAGGGTCTGGAACTCAGAGCAACTGTTTGGATACCCAACATAGCCTCTTACCCTTCCCCATCAGTAACAGAAACAAAACGAATGATGTAAAACAATGGTGCTGCAGTTGCATAATGATCTATGTTACAAAATCTGAAACATGGTCTAGAGGTAGAATTCAGTTTCTTAGTGTAAATTCACACATCCTGGACTTCAAGTTTATAGAACAAAATGATGCTGTTTTATCCACTGCACATTTCACGGAGAAAATGGGAATAAACTCATCTCCTATGTGGCTAACTGGTGTTTTATCAAAACGGGATAGATGTTGCAGGGAAAGTACATGCTAATTAGCAGGCCACCCTGGCCCCAGGAAAGGGGGGGGGGCTAAACCCAAAACAATCCTGGCTTTTAAAAGGCATAATCTATAATAACAATGATTGGGAATTGAAGATGATATTGTGCCTCTCTGGGCCCATTTGGTTATGTATCTGAAAATGGATTTCGTCCCATACCCCAGCTTGTATCTCAGACTCTAATGTTTAAATATTCATGGTGACAGGCTGTAGTGTTGATATGAATAGCATGTTCCAAGAACTGTGTCTGTAAAATAACTTGAAGAGGGCACAAATTGCAGCTATCACAGTTCCCACTAAAGTGAGCGTACTGTCTTTTCTCTGATGTGCTAAATCACAAATTGCTGCACAAGAATGAAGATTTTTAATATATATATATATATATATATATATATATATATATATATATATATATATATCTACACACACATATATATATATATCTACACACACATATATATATCTACACACACACACACAAATGAACATGCCCCCACAAATAGCAATGACTGCTGAAATGTCAAAAGATGTTTTTCTTTGTTGAAAGATGTATGTATATCTTTAAACAAACAGAATGTCTTTAACATCCTTTCCCATTTCAGCACTTGTCACTATTTAGTCTGAATGGCTGAGCAACCAGATGAAATCATATATCTTCCCTCAGCATCCTATCTATTTCTGTTGTGTGGTCCCTTAGTCGCTGATACTGCAGTTTCACTGGAAATATAATGGTTATACCATCAAGCCACACTACTGAAGAAGCTTGAGCCGTGGAACGTTTTTTCCAAGGAGGCGGTGGCATGAATGGATAGATATTTGTGACCTACGTGGGCATCATTTGTAATGGTAGGACCTACTGGTATTTAGAGGCCCTTTGTTTCAGGGTGCCGACAGCTGTGCTTGTAGATGCGTTAAACAGAATCTCCAGATTGGTTGGACTGCTTTCCATTTGTAATCTGGAGTTTTCCTTCTGCAATTCTTCCCATAATTGCAGGCTTGGTTTTACTTCCTGCATAATCTCTTGTTATGTGCTACAGTGCTTGATAAAGCCAAGTAAAGCTATATAAAGCCCTGGAGTAGTCAGCTTCATCCATTTCTTTTAAAATATTGTGCAATGTATATTTGGAACCTCTCTGTTCCTGTGGAAAGCAGGCTTGGTCTGCAAGCTGTACTTTTAAAATCTTAAATATTTGGGATACGGTGCTATGCTTACTCAAACTGATCCCTGTGTCAAGTCTGTCACATGTAGATGGCCTCTGCACATTCAGAACTACACACATGTTCCAGGGTAATGATTCTGGGCCATTCCTGTCTGTTGTAGACAGGGATCACTTTCTATAACAATGCCTTTGGAAAGATTAGACAGAATCCCAAATAAGAAAAATATTCCCCTAACAAGGTATAATGCTAGAAAAATAAAATGCAAAGGAAAGCAAGAAGTCTAAAAACTTATTCAGTAAAGCAACACAATCCTGCTAATGCTACTCTTGATTGTTGTCTAATTGGGGTGCAAATGGGAAATCTAATGGGAAATAAAGGGTGGAAAGAAAATCATACGTTGCCTGTCCTGAAGAATGGTACACTGTGGTCAGAGTAGGAGAAGAAAAAGCTGGTACAAGACAGAGGAACGAAAAACCAAAAATCAACTATAAGTTGGGGGTGAAATTAAGGGATGGGGGTCTGGGAGCATAAAGAAAGAGATTCAATTATTCACAAACTCAGCTGCAAAAGCTGGGGTAGGAGATCCATGGCCAGAACCAACTAGAAAGTTGGGTGGGCTTAGGATGCCCTTTTATAGGTTTGGGAAGAGGAAGTGCAGGAAGATGCACATCTAGTGGGAAATGGAAGTCCCAAGTATGGGCATGCTACATCAGAAAACAGTAAAGCAGAATAATCCAAGATGAGTAGCCGTGTTAGTCTGTCTGTTGCAGTAGGGTCCAGTAGCATCTTAAATAGGTAAGAGTCCAGTAGCACCTTAAAGACTAACAACATTCGTGGCAGGTAGCTTTCATGATACCTGAAGAAGTGAGCAGTGACTCACAAAAGCTCATGCCCTACCATAAATGTTGTTAGTCTTTAGGATAATTCAAGTGAGTGACTGAATTAACCAGGGCGGTGGATTGGATCAGGCAGATTAGACGAAAGCAGAGCAATGGCTTGACGGCATTACCAAAATTTGTCCAGCAGACTTGAGTCAGTTATTCCTGTTTGTGGGTGAGAGGGAGCTTCTGGAGGCTGTAGACGAGGTTTTTAATCAGTGCACTTCAGAGCATTCCAGCAAGTGGCTTGCTGCCATGACAGAGGGCCCAGAGGAAATCCCCGCTAGTTCAGGGGCTGAATATTTTATCCGGTCCTCTGGCACTCAAGTGAGAAAATATAGGGGTCCAGTCTTGTTCACAACAATATGTTTCAAAGAGTTTTGTTTAATTCACAGGTGAATTTTGTTTCAGAGGGTAGTTGTGTTGGTCTGCAGTAGAACAGATAGATTCAAGTCCAGTAGCACCTGAGTGACCAATAAGATTTCGAGGGGATAAGCTTGTAAGACTTAAAGCTCCCTTTATCAGATGCAGCTGAATTTATCATCCCTGCTTCAAGCCACCTATACTTAGGTTAGTGGCTATAGAATCTCCATAATGTTCGTGGCTATAGAATCTCCATAACGTTTCCAAAGTTCATTCAGGTGACTACCACAAAAACACTCACCTTGAGTCTCAGTAATGGCCGATAAGCTTTGGTGCCATAAGAAATCTGCAAAACGTCCGATCTACATGATCTCTATGTTAGGTCAAATCCATTTCACAGAGTGATGATCATGAGAGATCTTTTTTTTTAAAAAAAAAAATATTGCTTTTCTATAAAACTACAACAGAAAATAGGAAGGGGAAACTACAAAGTATGGGAGAAAGAAAAAGTAAGGCCACGAAAAGCCCGAGTAGCAGTGGTCTTTTTCAGTGTTACAAAGCTTAATAGAAATTTCACCTACAATACATTTTAGTGAGAGGAAGCGTAAGAGTTATGGTTATATACTATTAATAATACAAAAGGATTTTTTTTAAGGCTGGAATAGGTGTGTCAGAACATTTAAAGTTCAAAACAGATAACTGGATTCATTCTTCTTATTTTTTCGGTTTCTTCCCTTTAGGTTTATTTTTATCAAAGTCCCATCTCCTAACTCGGATTCAGAGTACTCCTCAGAGGAGCTGCTCAATGTGTCTCCATATCTTCCCAAACCGTAGTAGCTGTGGTCTGATGTCTTGTCATCCTGTGCTGTTCCTTTCAGTTTTTCCATTGTTTGATACGGCTCCAAGAAGGCTATGGCTTTTGTAACAGAGTCCACTCTTTCTTTTTTGTCCTTAAGTTTAAAAGTGAACCCTTCAGGAAAAATCCATCTGTAGGACCTGAAATTTTTCTGTAAAAAGGTTCTCAGATTGTTATATTGTTTCCTCTTTTCCCTAATTTCAAATGGAATGTCTTTTAAAACTTTTATGTCTGTACCTTCGATTTTTATGGTAGTCCCATTTGTTGCTTTAAGTACTTGATCTCTGCTTGATCTTTTAGAGAATTTCACAAAAACCTCTGCGGGCAGATTATTTTTCTTGATATGGAAACGTAAACAACCCATCTCTGACTACAAAAATCATGGCGCTCAAAATCAGACCTTCCTCAAGAATTGTGAGCTCAGCTACATCGTCCTCTAAATCGGAAGTAACCATAGACTTTCCAAACATGTTAAATGCTGCATTGTGCCCTCTGCTGGACCAGATGACAACTCTTAACACAAAATTTTATACTCTTCAAAAATCGGTTGAAGAAACTAAGAAATTAGAAGAAACTGCTAAATCAATTTAAAAAGTGGATGCCAAGCCCAAAAAGCTAAAGCAGTGACTGGAGGCAGTGGAAAAAAAAGAGAACCTCAGATGAACATCAATTGCTACAACTGCAAATGGAAAAATCAGCTTATGTACTGAGATTCCAGGGAGTCCCAGAACATAATGGAGAAGATCTGAAGAAGCTTTTAAGTGATGCCTTGGCAACAGTTGCAGACACTACAGCAGAACTTTTACAGTTGGATATGGATATGGTTTATCGGCTCGTGAGAGATCTTAACTGCAGCCCCTCTAACAGCTAAACTGTACCTGAGAGTCGAGAGTTGTACTCAGGAGACATTTCTTCCTTGATAAACCCTTCTGTTTAGGCTCTGTCATGCACCAGAGCTTGATCTGCATATAAGTTTATTATCTTAGAGTGTTTAGCAGTTATTCTCCTAGTCAACTCTTCAGCAAGTTACTTGCCCCTATTTGATTAAACATGAGTCCAGTGACAACTTAAACAGGCAACTTGATATTTACCTGACTGCTATCAGCAGTGTGTCCCTATTTCAGATGAAGAAAGAGGAGACTCTTGAAGGCTGTGTAATAATTCAGCCAAAACCATTCTCAAACTAGAGAAGAAATGCTGTTTTATTGAGATATGTGTGGAAAGTTCTAGTCCATGTCTGGTGGGAGGAATGGTGTCATCTTTGAAAAAGAACAGGAAAGGCAAAAAAGAAATTCTCAGAATGAAATGTACACAGATAGTATTTAGGTGGAGGCAGCTTTATCATAATCTAGACTGTGTTTTAATTTCAGTGGCAGCACAGCCATCATTAAACCTGAAGGCTGAATGATCAGTTTGTGTTTACACAATATCTCAATTAAAATACCAACAAAGGAGCCACGTCTCTTGTTCTGATTTCCTTCTCTATCTTGAAACTGGTTTCAGTGGAAAGAAAGAAAATCTCAGCAAGCTAAGTGCTTTGAGCCTGCTTGAATTGCTTCTGGTTCTTTGAACTGTTTATCTTTATACTGAAGGCTGGAGAAAAAAAGGAGTTATTGTTACAATGCACCTTTTCTCCTTTCAGCATGTACTGTGTCTGATCCTCATACCTACACTTAACAGGGGAACCACCTGCTCATCTCAAACCACAACAACCTGCACTTACAGATTTTTCTTATGATTTATTGATTTTGTATATTTCTGAATTATATACATTTCAAGCAGACATTATTCATTGCATTGAAAAGAACAGACTTTTCGTTATGACTCACTGAAACTATATTTTGTACATTTGTGAACTGTATGCACTTCAAACAGACATTACTTATTGCATTTACACATTGACTGTTGATACTTTGGGGTCTGATGTTTATGGTCATTTTTTGATTCAGTTTGTCACATGAGACTGTGTTTATCATTATTGTTTATACTGCAATATTGGCGCCATCAGATATTTTCCTGTGTTCAGAAACTGCAGTCTTGTTGTATGGAGGAAATATAAATTATTAAATTTTCCACCTATATTTGCTTAAATCCCACTAGCCACAGTACTCTGGGTAAAATGAAACCTCACTCAACCTCCTGATTAGAATTGTGCTGTAAATAATTCACTTCGTGGCTGAATTTGTTTGGGGCTGCCAGAAAATGATGGAAGGCCTTGTTACGGTATCTTAGTTGAATGACCTTGTCTTCTTGTTTTTGAAGCATAGTACATAAGGGATATTGTACCCTGATTATAATGACACTGTGATGGCTTATTTCCCATGCCTTTGAATTTGAAAAGACATATCAACATTGCTTTCTCTGACCTCATTAGAGAAGAAAGACTGAGGGACCATTTTTGTATCTAGAGACTTGTATATTACAACAAAATAGATGACCTCTTGTCAAGTCTCAAAGCCAGGTACATGTAAAATTATTATTTGTTGCATTGATATCTCACCTTTCTTCCCATCATGGAACATAAGGTAAGAGATATTTATATCTACAGTATCCATATCCAGCATCACAAATATTAAGTGAAAACTGACCATGAGACTGTCTTTATGGTACTACTGTGGGAAGCTAAATGTGCCTCCCATTTGATCACACTGATGCTACCCAGCTTCTTCTCCCATATGCACTGTTGATGGGAAGTAGTATAGCCTGTGCAGGATCAAATCCCTGTATGGGGTTTGAAATTTTCACCAATGGAAACGACAAGGAATTGTTTCTAAAGCTCTAAATGGCTCAGGCTGAGTAGGCTGAAGCTGAACCCAGCTCCCAGTCCCGGCCTTCGACAGGGTGCCATTGGTGCCTGCGCCGGTGGTTAGGAGTTTGGGAGTGCTCCTGGATCCCTCCTTGTCCATGGAGGCCCAGGTAGCGGCCACTGCCAAGTCAGCCTTTTACCATCTGAGGCTGGTGCGGCAGTTGGTTCCCTTCCTGGACTGCGCCAACCTGGCTACAGTGATCCACACAACGGTCACCTCAAGGCTAGACTATTGTAATGCTCTCTACATGGGGCTGCCCTTGCTGCAAATCTGGAGGCTGCAGCTGGTGCAGAACGCCATCTCCCTAGATGGGAGCACGTCCGACCAGTGCTGGAGGCGCTGCACTGGCTGCCTATAGCATACCGGATTCGCTTCAAGGTGCTGGTGCTTGTCTTTAAAGTCCTAAATGGCCTGGGTCTGACCTACCTGAGGGACCGCCTTTCCCTGCATGTACCCCAGAGAGCACTGTGGGCTGGGGCCCAACACTGCTTGGTTATAGCAGGCCCCAGAGAAGCCAGGCTTGCTGCCACTAGGGGGAGGGCCTTTTCGGTGGCAGCCCCTTACTGGTGGAATGAGTTCCCGGAGGAGATCAGGGCCCTGTGGGACCTAATGCAGTTCCACAGGGCCTGCAAGATGGAGCTCTTCTACCAGGCTTACGAATAGGGGCTGCTGCCTTTCCGCCTTTCCCCTCAACTTAAGCCCACTACTGATCAGCCTCAGACATTATCATCCAGCTACTGGGGATATGGCCATCTGATTCTACTGAGCACTTTATTTAAATTGTATTGTCTTATTCATGAATGTTTTATAATGTTTTAATTGTTTTAACTTTTAATGTAATTATGAATCTTGGCCTGTCCAAGTCTGTAAGCCGCTCTGGGCCTGCTACCATGGGAAGAGCAGCCTAGAAATCAAATATATAAATAAATCAAATAAAATAAATAAAATAAAGCTTTCCTATAAGCGATGTTTTGGAAAAGAGAAGCAGAAAAAGCTCACTGGAGTTTGTCATTTGTATGAGTGGGCTGTGTCTACAGGAAAAGATACCAGAACTCAGTGTTTTGTAAGATATGAATCAGCAACTGGGAAGCAATTGCGACAAAAATCCCTTCTAAGGGTAGCAGTTAGCCAGTTTGGTCACTGCAGTTCCATTGAAATTCCACTGCTTTGTACGGAGGCAGGGATGTTCCAAAGGAGCCCTCTCTGGCTTTGTGGTGACGAAGGCTAAGGCTCTTTCAGTACATATCTGGCCTTATAGCTGCAGAAAATAAGCACCATGCTGCACATGTATCTGTTCAAGGCAGACAGAGTCAATTATTTTCAGGAAAAAGTCCCTAATTGACTCCCTGCATCTGGACAGAAATATCACATAGAAATGCAGCAAAGGGAAAATCGGTTTGTTGTTTGCTACTTGAAAAGGACAGCCCAAAGACTTGTGTGGAAATGTACCTAAATTGTTTCCCTCCCCACTCTGGACTGTGAATTGTTGGTAAGTAGAATGATGCCAACTTATGATGCACTTAAATATTTTTTGTCATTACCCTCTGAATTCATTTGCCTACTGACCAATTGCTAACTGTCAAAATTATGGAGTGGACTAGGTTTTTGCAGCTTTCTCTTCACTTTAGTAGAATTCATATATGGGCTCAAAGCAGACTAAGTTTAACTGTTCTTGCTGAGTTCTGCTAAATAAATTATTTGTGGAACATCCATATAGCCCAAGCCACATAGTTATAACAATTAAAATTTTACATATAAAGTATCTCTCCTACTCAAGGGTATAGGCATGTGCTATAATCTACTGGTGGAATTATATGAATCATTTTTTTTTTCACAGCCAAAAGTCTCTCTGTCCAATTCATTAAAAAATCCATGCAGTATTGTACCAAAATATTTCATTTAAACACACATATACACACACAAATTCACTTGCTGCAAGGAATGAGTAACCAAGCACCTCTTCTGCACAATACATCTTTATCATCTTATTCGAGGAAGTTCAATATTAGAATCTGAGTGGCTATCATTACAGAATGAATTTATGTTTGTGTGCCCCTCTCTTGATGTTGAACTTTCCCTCCCCAAATCAATAGGCACAAGTCTCTTGTTGGAGCACAGCAGTATAGGATTTGGAAGAAAGTCAAACTTTTTTTTGGTGGGGAATGAATTTTTCAGTAAATTACATGCTAAGCAAGCAAGTGAGTGGAAAGAGAGACCATCTGTCTAGATGACTTTGGATTCATTCAGTTACTCTGAGGAAATTCACTCTGCATTAATCCAAGGGACGCGTTTGAAACCACAATCCTTCAATACACAATGCTTTTGAAGATCATTCTGAAAAGGAAATGTAATGAATGTGGCAGCCAAGTCACTTGGAGCCAGTAATGTCATATTTGCCTTGGGAAAAAATTAATTCTTTACTCAGATTCATTATCCTTCCTTTAACCACATGCAAGATCTAAAGGGGGGGTGGGGGGTTTGAAACGGCACTACAACACGTTGAGAGTCTCTGCATACTGCATTTCAGTCCTTTTTAATGATCTTGCAGCTGCTCTGGTAGCTGATGCTAATTTTCATATGGATGTTGATCCATGCCAAATATTATTAGCACATGACTAGACACACTTTACCTTTGGCTATTCCAAAGTCGACAGCATTCAAAACAGCTGTTAAAATCAGAAAATGATCAGCCTGCCCAGTGTGTCATACTGGAAAAGCAGCCCTTAGCTCCCCCCGAGGATGCCTTTACCTTTCGGAAAATGCTGCCTCCTCCTGATGGAAGGCAGAGCTAATGGGTTTGATTTATTTGTTATGTTTGGCAGAGGAGCGGGATAGAGCAATATCCCAAAGTGGTTGACATCAGTTCCAAGACCCTTAAACTTCTATCTAAATTTCTCTAGTTTTGATCCCCACCCCCACCCTACACACACACACACCCCTTCTCCCTTTCCTCCCTACCATGGCACTGGCAAACACCTATAGGAGAGGGGAAAGGGAAAGTCCTCTTCACTTACACACACCAGAGAAGTGGCTGCTGCTCACCAAATAGGTACTTTATGGAGCCACTCACTTTCATCTTTGATTTGCGTATATGGTATAGATTGAGATGTTGTGTTGCTGAAAGCCACTGTGAACCCACTGGATACAGTAGGATGTACATTTCAGAGGGTAGGCATGTTGGCCTGCAGTAGAATTAGGGCTCATTTTGTAGCAGGAGCTACTTTGTATAGTAGGCCACACACCCCTAATGTAGCCAATCCTCCAAGAGCTTACAGAGCATTTTTTACAGGGGCTAATGTAAGCTCTTGGAGGATTGGCTACATCAGGGGTGTGTGGCCTAATATGCAGAGGAGCTCCTGCTACGAAATGAGCCCTAAGCAGAATAGCTAGATTTGAGTTCAGTAGCACCTTAGAGACTGACAAGATTGGGGAAACGGGGCGGGGGGGTTGAGCTTTTGAGAGTCAGAGCTCGACATCTGATGAAGGGAACTTTGGTTCTTGAAAGCTCATACCCCACCAAATCTTGTTGGACTCTAAGGTACTACTGGACTCGAATCTAGTTGTTCTACTGCAGAACAACACCATTACCCACTGAAACTTACATCCTTACAACCTGCTGTCCCATCCATCCCTTGGATCCAGTCGACAAGGTTTAACACTTCCTGTGTGAAGTCATGAATTCTATCACTTGCAGCACCCCCTCCCCACTGCATGACTTCAGGAAATGCATAGCTGAGCTCCTTGGGATAGATTGGGGCAGGGGTCCTTTCGTAGAAAAAGAGGTGCAGGAGTTCATTAGCATAACTCATTAGCATATGCCACGTTGCCTGACATCACTGGAAGTGTGTCAAAAAGGGAATGTCAGTTTCAGCCCCATTATACCCTATGGGCCATTGAAATCAATGGTAAAAACTCATAGGGTATATGAGGGGCTGGAGGAAAGGGGGTTTGAGGGAGAGGCTCCAAACTTGCAGGGTAGCTGCTGGGGCCTCTTCTCGAAAAAGTGTTGCTTTTTTCCCACCATAGAGAACAATGGAGGGAATGGGGGCAAACTGTTTGGAGGCCCGTAGAACTGGACCCCCTGGTCCAATCTTCTTGAAACTTGGTGGGCATTTGGGGGAGAGGTCCCAGAAGCTACCCTGCAAGTTCGGAGCCTCTGCCTCAAACCCCCTTCCCTACAGCCGCTTTTAAATTTGCTGCAAAATTTTGGCAGCAATTCGGCGGCGGGCCGAATCAGATCAGAGAATCTGATTCGGCCCGTGGCTGCCCTACTGCCCTCCTGAGCTGGCGGAGCTGTGCTCCACCTCGCTCCGGCCCCAAAGGACCCCTGGATTGGGGCACATTTTGCTGTTTTGTTGATTGGGGAGCACTTTGGCACTTGGATGGGAAAAGAAGCCAGTCCTTAGGATGGAATTTTAGTTGGCAGGTTGAGAACAGGAAGAAAAGGATTAACCCCCTCCCTTCTGTCAAACAGATGGCTGCTTTTAGCAGCTTGAATGCTGAGTGCCTAAGAAGGTCACTCCATGAAGGTAAGGCAACAGGGGGACTGTAAAGTCAGCAGAAATTAGGGGAAGGGGAATCACAATGCCCATGATTCATTACACCCATTCAGGGATGCAGCTTTGAGCATCAATCCTGCACTGAGAACTGCAAAGCAGACACACACATCTTCACAGTTTTCTGAAACGTTTGAAGATTAGCATTCTCTCATTTGCAGAGGCTGCATTTTTGAAGAACGGTATTAATATCCTGAAGTCCAGCTGTCAGTTATAAGACAGAGCAGTCTACCACTCAGCTAAAGAACAAAGTCTGAGTCCAGTAGCACCTTTAAGACCCCCAAAGTTTTGTTCAAGGTATAAGCTTTTGTGGGCACATGAAAGCTCACACCTTGAATAAAACTTTGGGGGTCTTAAAGGTGCCACTGGACTCAGACTTTGTTCTACTGCTTCAGACCAACATGGCTGCCCACCTGAATCTATCCAGCAAAAGGTTTTAGCTTATGCCTCAGTAGTAGAAAAACATGAGAGAGGAAGACAGGGTCTCAAAATTTTGTTCTATTCATGCTTGACCAGCTGCCATATTGGTTTTAACAATTTATTCATAGTACTGAGTTTTGAGGGGCTTCTGCTCTGGCAGGCCCAGTGAAGTCAAGGAGGTTTTTCCCCGTCATGAAATCAAAAGTTGACACCACCTTCTCCTAGAAGTAGGCTGTTTCCTGAAGGCCTGCTTCGGTATTGAGAATAGGAATTTTCTGTCTTGGAGGGGGAGGGCATATCAACTTACCATCATATTCTTAATCATGGCACATATTATACTGCACGTGGATAAACCAATGTTGTTGTTGTTGTTACCCATTCAGTTGTGTCCGACTCTTGGCTATGGGCCAGCTCTCTCCATGTTTTCTGATCTTGTACTGTTTCTTTGAGTTGTTCCTTGCTCAGGCTGGTGTCAACTTTTATGGTGTCTACATGAATATAAATCAACTACATTCGTTTTCTTCAGTCAATCATATATCAAGGATAAGAGGAAGAAGAGCTAGACTGAGCTTTATTGGGTTGTCTGTGGATTTTGCAGATGTGGTTACACAAATGCTCAGAATTACTCTTTAAAACATTCCATTATTTTATTCACAAAGGAAAAGAAGGAGAAACATCTCTGGTTTTGCACTACCAGTTGTGGCAAGCTGAGTTCATTTCAACAGAGACTAGTCATCATGGGAAGAAGCTTGGTGTAGGGAAACAAGGAACATGACCATTTAGAGCAGTGGTTCTCAACCTTCCTAATGCCGCGACCCTTTAATACAGTTCCTCATGTCGTGGTGACCCCCAACCGTAAAATTATTTTCGTTGCTACTTCATAACTGTAATTTTGCTACTGTTATGAATCATAATGTAAATATCTGATATGCAGGGTGTATTTTCATTGTTACAAATTGAACGTAATTAAAACATAGTGATTAATCACAAAAACAACATGTAATTATATACACAAAGTGCAAGTAAGAAGAAAAACAAGGCAAGGTTAAACATCACATTCTTTCAAAGACAGATAAGTGTACCCTTTGCTTTCACTATCTTGCAGAATATCACATCTCAGGGATGTGGTACAGACAGAGTCAAGACAGGACCAAGAGAAGAAGAAGAAGAGAAGAGATTGGATTTATACCCCGCCCTTCACTTGTTGTCTCAGAGTGGCTTACGAACTCCTTTCCCTTCCCCTCCCCACAACAGACACCCTGTGAGGTAGGTGGGGCTGAGAGAGCTCTGAGACAACTGTCCTTGAGAGAACAGCTGGTACAGAGCTATGGCTTGCCCAAGGTCATCCAGCAGGTGCAAGTGGAGGAGTGGGGAATCAAACCCGGTTCTCCCAGATTAGAGTCCATGCACTTAACCACTACACCAAACTGGCTCTCTAATCAGAGCCTTCCCTGATCTGTCAAACAGAAGGTGGATAGCAGACAGCACATAGTAGAGCACACACTTTTACACCACAGAAGGTAGATCCAAATAACATGAACTTCAGACAACACCAACACACAAAAATAAATGCATAGGAAGAAGGGAGGCAGGGGAGAATTTAAGAACGTAAGTGAAGCCAATGTTGGATCAGGCCAATGGCCCATGCATTTCCCCCCCCCCCCCTCAAAATCACAGGAGATAACATGGGTGGTTACTATTCTCATAAGTAAAAAATTAAAATACAAGTTGATTCTGGAGTAGACGACTCGCACGATGGAATGCCCCTTTGCCAGGAATTATACCTACACTAAGAAAGTGAGTATGAGGAGAAACTAGACTTCCCACTCCTCTCTCTCTCCCTAGCCTACCTGACAGGGGGAGTGTTGTGAAAATTAAATGGAAAATTAAATGTGACCATGAGCTCCTTAGAGATTGATGTACCTCACAGAGGGGGATGTCGTGAAAATTAAATGGAGGGGGACTTGCACCCACCACCCTGAGCTCCTCAGAGACTGACCTACCTCACAGGGAAGTGCACAGTTAAGGGGGGAAGGAGGGGCGGGGCCAGGGGCTCCCCCCACTACTTGGAGTAACCACTGCAAAGGAACAAAGGAGGCAAAGCCACCCCAAAGAGACCCTTGAAGATGAGGAGGGGAGGACCCGCCTGTGGGGGGGGGGAAGAGGCTTGAACCCGCCTGTGGGGGGAGGGGGGAAGAGGCCTTCTTCGCAGGCGGCCAATCTCGCCTCTCTCCCCACTCCTTCTCTCCCTGTGATTGGCTCCAAGGGTCCTCATGGTTTCCCTGAAGCCAGCCTGGGCTGCCGGGTTCTCCTTTTCCAGTAGAGAGGCAGGGGAAAAAAGGGAAAGATGCGACACCCACTTTCCTGTTTGGTTTGCGCTCTTGACCTGCGGCAGAGTCGAGAGGGTTGCAGGAAGCACGGCGCAGGGAAATGAATAGAGCACAAAGCCGGCCTGCAGCAGTCTGCCCAATGAAGCAGGCAGAGGATGGGACCCGGATCTGAGTTCGAATTCCAGGTGTTCAAGACAGAATTCGCTGGCAGACTTAGGTGACCCCTGTGACAAGATCATTCGACCCCCAAAGGGGTCGTGACCCACAGGCTGAGAACCGCTGTTTTAGAGGAAAAGGTGGGAGGCAGACAATTTTTCCCCACCACAATTTTCAAAAGAAAGACCCTCATGATACTGATAAAGGAAAGAAAGCCTACTGGGTCTTGAGTGAGCTCATCGTTGGAAACCTATAAGCCAGGGAAGCTATTGTTCAATACATGCCAGTTGTACACTTACCAGCAGGGGAACAGATTGACAGTTCTATAAAGAGATGAGGGGGGGGGGGAACTTCAGAACACTGTGCTGAGATTCTTATCGTTGTACAAAATTAAAGTGAGAACAGAGATTGTGTGGGGTACATGTGAAACTTGATACTTGGAATAGGATCTGATGATCTGGAAAAAAACATTCCTAAACTGGGCCCTAACGATTGTTCATTTTCTTTCTTGCTTATCTGATGTCTCATGATGGATACCTTTCTGTCTCAGCTGTAGCTGACCTCTAATTATGCCTTTGATTGGAAAGTTCACCTTTTCAAATAGTGGGGTTTTTTCATGGCTTATGTGCAGTGCTAGCAATAGCAGATCATCCCTTGATGTTGTCTTTATGCAACATAAAGGGCTGTAATCAGAAAAATGTTTTCTCTACAGTTAAAGAAATGCTTCTACGTGTAACTAAGCCTAATTCCTAAGTTTGTTCTCTAAACAGCATATGAGCAGCTGTAGTGGCTTAGAAAAATGGTCCATCTCATCCAGCGCCATAATTCATGTAGTGGCCAAAGAGATGCATCTGGTAGCAAGGGTATGAAGACCAAAGCTCCTGTAATTACTTTCCAGCATAGGTATTCCAAGAGATTCTTCTTCTGAACATGGAAGTTCCATTTAGTTATCATTTCTTGATATGCTGAGAACTTCACAAAAAACACAACTGTCAAGTAAAAATACCATGTTCAACTGCTGTGCCCTATATGTGAGTCAGGTTTCAGATCAATTTGTCCTGTTCTTACTGTTTGCCACCCAACTTACCCAAGCTGGCCAGCTTTGTTAGGTGTCATTTCACTGCTGCTTCTCCTGCACAATTCTTTGGTGTGTTCAGTCAATATCAGCGACACAATCCTTTTTCTGGCAACTCAGGTATAGGTGTAGCTCAGAGGCACTGCCTTACTCGCGGGCAGTGTTCCCTCTAAGCTGAGTTAGTGTGAGCTAGCTCACAGTTTTTTAGCCTCCATCTCACAGATTTTTGTCTCAGCTCAGGAAGGATGGCTCCAGAGCAAACTAATTTAGGCAGTAACCAAACCACTCGCTCACAACTGTAATGCCAGTAGCTCACAAAGTAGATTTTTTGCTCACAAGACTCTACAGCTTACAGGGAACAGCTTCTGACCTGAGCAGAGACCCACAAAACCAGGCCAAAGAGGACCCTGTTGACTTGTGCCACAGAGCCAGCCAAAGCTCTGCAAATGGGTTTCCATCTCAGGTTGCACAAGGTGCACTCCAGGGCAATCTCCAATCCCCCTGCAATGTGACTGACTGGGGGCACCTATTTTATAAATGGGATTCAGATTATTATTCTGTTATGACCATTTTACCCTAAACAGTCTCTTCAGGGTTTGTATCTCTTGTGGATGGAGGATATCTGCCAGATATGAATCCTTATCACAGCAGGGGGTGGAATAGTTACACAGGATAAATTGTTGCTTTTTGGCAGGGGTCTGTTGGGGCCGGGGCATGGCGGAGTGCCGCTCTGGGAGTGAGGAGCCTGGGGGGTGGGCACATGCCTCCCCCCACTGCTCCCAGGGACCCCGCCAAAAAAGCCCTGCAGCGCTCCGCCACCCCCTTCTCCGTCGGCCCCGCCGCTTCTCCGGGCCCGCCCACAAGGTGGATGGGCCTGGAGAAGCCCTGCAGCATGCTGCCGCCCCCTTCCCCACCTCCCCCGCTGCCTCTCTGGGCTTGCCCGCAAGTCGGACGGACCTGGAGAAGCCCTGAAGCGCCCCACTGCCCCCTTCCCCGCTGCCCCCGCTGCCTCTCAGGACCCGCCTGCAAGGCAGACTGGCCCTGCAGCACCCCTGCAACCTTCCCCACCACCCCCGCCACTTCTCCAGGCCTGCGCACAAGGCAGATGGACCCAGAGAAGCCCTGAAGCACCCCGCCGCCCCCTTTCCCGCCGCCCCCTTCCCCGCCACCCCCACCGCTTCTCCAGGCCCACCTGCAAGGCGGACAGGCCCACAGAAGCCCTGAAGTGCCCTGCCGCCCCCTTCCCCATCACTCCCACCACCTCTCCGAGCCCACCCGCAAGGCAGGTGGGCCCAGAGAAGCCTTGAAGTGCCCCACTGCCCCCTTTCCCATCACCCCTGCCACCTCTCAGGGCCCGCCCACAAGGCGGATGGGCCTGGAGAAGCCCTGCAGCACCCCCTTGCCACCTTCCCTGCTGCCCCCACCGCTTCTCCAGGCCTACTCGCAAGGCAGACGGGCCAGGAGAAGCCCTGAAGCACCCTGCCGCCACCTTCCCCCCCCCCCCGGTCTGGGGCCTCACAACCTCCATCACAACACCAGTTTGACCTCATCGCCAGCGGCTGGAGGAGGAAGAGGGGAAGGGGGCGGCAGCAGCAGCGGGGATGAAGGCAGAGGAGGAAGGGAGAGAAAAGCCGCTGCCACCTCCAGTATGCGCAAGGCCGAGCTGCTCCTCCAGTTGTTGCTGGCCAAGGAGCAGGACCACTTCCAGGACCTGTCCCTGGAGAAATGCAGCCCCACCTGTTTGCCATTGTCTACCTCAACCAAGGCAGTGCACAGCCTGGAGATGTGGCCAGTGAGTGGGGAGGGAGGCCTGGGAGGAAGGGGGTCTCTGGGGCAGGGAGGCTTGGTCTTTCTTCGGGGTCCTGAGGGGGCCAGGATGGGATGGGGTCTGGAGTTCTGGCCCCACTTGTGGACCTCCTGAGGGCACTTGGGTATTGGTCACTGGCCTGATCCAACAGGACTTCTCTTATGTTCTTAAGAGCAGAGGTCCATCAGTGGCTATTAGCCACAAGGTAGAGATGGAACACTCTGTCAGGGGCAGTGATGCTCTGTATTCTTGGTGCTTGGGGGGCAGAGTGTGTGGGGGCTTCTGGAGTTCTGGCCCACTGGTGGACCTCCTTTCGGCCCCTGGGTTTTGGCCATTGTATGACCCAGAGTTTTGGACTGGATGGGCTGCTGGCCTCATGATCCGACATGGCTTCTGTTATGTCTTGGGCAGCGACAGGCAGAAGCGCCTGAATTCTATTTGTTTCCCTCTCTCCCTTCTTTTGCCTCCAAGTGGGATGAAGGAAAGGTGGGGGGGGGGGATCTCAGGCTACTCTAAGAACATCTTGTAACTGGGGGGAAGATATACAGTTCAAAACAAACTTGGCTATGTGGGTCCCCTCAGTTCCAAGGTTCCCACCCTCAATTAGTTTTCATAGAACGACCAGTCAACACATGAATGCATGAAGTTGCCTTCTACTGAATCAGACCATTGGTCCAGCAAAATCAGTACTGCCTACTCAGACTGGCAGCAGCCTTCCAGCATATCAGGCTGAGGTTTTCCACATCACCTAGTGCCTGATCTTTTGGGACCTTCTGCATACAAAGCAGATGCTCTACCACTGAAAGTGTATATAGTACCCCAGAGGAACAAAGGCCTGTGTTTGGAGGGGCTCATAAGCAAAAACTGGTATTAGTAATAGCTCAAGAGTTGGTGGAAGGTGAACTATTGAGGGCAAGATGGAGGAAGAGTAAATGGAAATATTAGGGAAAAGTGAAGTGAGATATTAGGCTAGAGGGAGGGAGAGTGAAGTCTAGAATCATAGAATATAACAGTCACAGCGTTGGAAGGGGCCATATAGGGCATCTAGTCCAACAAACTGCTCAATGCAGGATCAGTCTAGAGCATCCCTGACAAGTGTTTGTCCAGACACTGCTTAAAGACTGCCGTCTGACACACTTCCGGTGATGTCAGAGGGTGTGGCATATGCTAATGAGTTATGCTAATGAGTTATGCTAATGAGCTCCTGCACCTCTTTTTCTACAAAAGGACCCCTGCTTTTTGGTATGAGGGATTCTCTCCCTCTCTCTGCATTAACAGGTTGTAGTTATATAACATTAAGCTGGTCACAGACTGTCTTTGGTACACTGAAACCCTTTGGGAGTTCACTCTCCAGTAACTATCTGTGGTTAGACCTTGGATTTTCTCTGTCTGGCTCTCTGAGACTGACTGGTGAGCCTATTCTAGATATTTCCACCTAGTCCTTCCCTTAACCACCTCACAAGTTCCATTGGAGAAGTGTATGTTTTGCTTTGTGACTACTGAGGAGTTCTTCCATTTCTCCTCTCACATCACTACCCTCTCTCTTTAGAGAGGACCAGTAAGAGCATTATCGAGCCCCAGTTTTCCTCAAATTTAAGGCTTGCTGTATCATTCAGCTTCAGAGTCTCCTTCTCTCTCAAGAGCTCTCCAGCTAGCTCTCTCTAACTAGCTCGCTCTCTAGCTCCAGCTAAGCTCTCTCACACCCCTCCACCCTGCAAAGGTATGCATATGTAATGACTGTGCATTCCTTCAGGTAGGTATCTGCATTTCCAAAGCCGTTCAGTGGACACCTGGCAAAACTTCTCTGTCTCCATACCCTTTTGTGATACTTGTGCCTATGTAGAAATCTTTTCTCTCAACACCTGGCTGTCCTGTCATGCTGCAGTCGCCATGTGCTCCTGCAATGGCAACCGCCACATGGACTTCGCACGTGGTCCAAATCTATCTGAGCTTCGGCCAGGTAGGACAATAGATGGTCGGATCCTGAACAGCCACCAATCCTGTGCCTAGGTTTCCCCCAGGGGACCTAAGATCTGCAACCGTGAACTTAAGGTCCTATCAGGACATTTGGGCAGGGTCGGGGGATTATCTCCAACTGGCATAAATGCGGGCGTGAAGCCCGGGGTTTTCCATGTACTATCTGAACCCACAATAAACTACTCTATTGTTTTCACCATTACCAGCCTCCCGACTCCAGTACTTTTCAGTGGTGACAAGGATGGGATCCTGATGAGTGACTCATCAGCCGAAGTGAGCAGTGGAGCACCAAGCACCGATCTGCTGGCACCAGGCTTCGTCGAGCCCCAGCGCCCCGAAGGACAGCCACTTGCCCCCAAGGACCTCGCTCACCACGCTGCTCCTGCTTCGGTAATTATCGCGGGAGCCAAGGTTTTTAGCAAGCTGGATCTGGCTCAGGCCTACCAGCAACTCTCCATGGACGACGCCACGGTGGAGGCACAGACAATCGTCACCCACAAGGGGGCATTTAAAGTTAAGCAGCTCCAGTTCGGAGTGAGCATTGCCCCCAGATTGTTCCAGCAGCTAATGGACTCTGTTCTTAAAGGCCTTCCAGGGGTAAAGCCGTTCTTTGATGACATCCTGATTGCGGCTCCGGACGTCGCCACCTTCAAGACCCGACTACGAGCCGTATTGCAGCATTTCCAGGACGCTGGCCTAAAGGTGCGCAAGGATAAATGCATCTTAGGCATGCCATCAGTGACCTTCCTGGAATTCACCATAGATGCCCAGGGCATCCACCCAACCAAAGAAAAGTTGTCGGCCAACACGGAGGCGCCTCTGCCCACCTCGAAAGCAGATCTACAGGCATTCTTAGGCCTTCTCAATTTCTATCACACCTTCCTCCCCCACAAGGCGGTGGTAGCAGAGCCGCTGCATCGGCTACTGGTCAAGGGGGCAAAATGGGAGTGGGGATTGCGACACTCAGCGGCATTCCAGGCCGTGAAGGACTTACTGGTGTCCAACGCGGTCCTAGCCCACTTCAATGAGGTGCTCCCGGTGGTCCTGGCATGTGATGAATCTTCCTATGGCATGGGAGCAGTCCTTGGCCATCAACTTCCCGACGGCCGGAAGTGCCGGTGGCATATTATTCCAGAACCCTGTCAGCGGCAGAAAGAAATCACACCAAATTGACAAGGAGGCATTGGCCATAGTCTCAGGAGCAGGGGTCATTTCATAGAAAAAGCGGTGCAGAAGCTCATTAGCATAACTCATTTGCATAACTCATTTGCATATGCCACACTTCCTAACATACCGGAAGTGTGTCAGAAGGCAACACCCACCCCTCAGGCTCCACTCCACAGGTGAGTGAAACTGACCTGCTCTTCCTCCATTCCCTTCCCCATCCAATACTTTGTGCAATAAAAATAAGTGTAAAGAACACACCCTCATTCTCTTCATGCTCACTTGAAACCACCAGGTTTCAAGTAGACTTGAGATACCCAGGACCTGTGCACCACCCATCCCTTCCCCTTCCCCTCCCCACAACAAGACCCCCTGTGAGGTAGGTGGGGCTGAGAGAGGTCTTTTGAGAACTGCTCTTGAGAGAACAGCTCTGAGAGAACTAGTGACTGGCCCAAGGTCACACCAGCAGCTGCATGTGGAGGAGTGGGGAATCAAACCCGGTTCTCCCAGATTAGAGTCCAACTCCTCACCACTACAACAAACTGATGGGGTGGAAGCTGCTGAAGGGTTGGTGAAATTTCTCCAGTACTTATGTGCCATGTGCCCAGATAAAAAATGGTATACTTAGAAAATTTATATGCCACCTTGAGCAAGTCTCTGGAAAAGCAGCACACAGTCAAAAGGAACAATGATAAAATTATCAATATTAAAACAAAACATTAAAAACAATAAAGACCCTAGCAGGGCTTTCCCCGGGGTGCTGCGCCTCTGCACTGCTCGGGGAAGCTGAGGAGGAGGGGGCAGGGCTTGGTCATGTGCCCGCCCCCTGGGCTGCTCACTCCTGGAACTGCGCTCCTGTGCGCTCCCACTCCAACGGACCCCTGCTCAGGAGTGAAAAAATTCCACAACTACCTGTACGGTAAGTCGTTCACTGTGGCCACGGACCACAAGCTGCTCCTGGGCCTCCTTGCTCTGTACCGCCAAACCCCACACATGCTGTCCCTGCAGGTGCTGCGGTGGTCTATTTTTCTTTCAGGATACTGGTACTCCTTGGTGCACCACCCTGGGAAAGCGATGGGCCATGCCAATGCCCTCAGCCACCTCCCGTTGCCGTCCTGGGACCCAGACCCAGCTCCAGCATTCCACGTGGCTCTCATTGAGGATCTCCCGAACTGGCCAGTCCAGGTACAGGATGAGGCCTGTTGCACAGCCCAGGATCAAGTCCTCTTGCGGGTCTCAGACTGGGTGGGGAGGGGTTGGCCCAATCACCCGGGCCCCGATTTTGCCGCCTACACCGCAAAGTGGAATGAGCTGTCAACCCACAAGGGGTGCCTACTATGGGGGACTGGGGTAGTTATCCTGGGGCTGCTCTGTGCCAAAGTACTGGTGGTCCTACACGAGTCCCATCCCGGAATTGTCCGGATGAAGGCCCTGGCACGCAGCTACGTGTGGTGGCCAGGCATGGACAAAGAGATTGAGGACCTGGTCCATCGATGCAGCAAATGTCAAGAGTCGTGCCCAGACCCTCCTCACACCCCCGTTCAGCCCTGGGAGTCGACCAACAAGCCCTTGTCATGACTCCACCTGGACTTTGCAGGGCTGGTCCAGGGCCAGTTGTTTTTTCTCATCGTCGACAGCTACAGCAAGTGGCTGGAGGTAGTCCCGGTGCGGGCTACCTCGACTGAGGTGGCCATCTGAGCGCTATGGCATATCTTCGCCACCCACAGGCTGCCCGACACCCTCGTGATGGACAGTGGGATGGCGTTCACCTCTGCGGGGTTCCAGCACTTTGTGGACTCCCTCTGCATTCGGCACATCCACTCGGCACCCTTCCATCCCACAACCAATGGCCAGGTGGAGCAAATGGTGAGAACCACTAAGGATGGAGCAAGGGGACTGGGAGTTCCAGCTGACGAAGTTCCTGTTTAGCCAGAGGAACACTCCGCATGCCGGGACGGGATGCTGGCCAGCGAAGCTGCTGATGGGCCAGCGCCTTGGCTCCATGCTGGACCGGCTCCACCCTGACTGTGCCATCAATGACCATGCAAGGTCCGAGCTCCAGCAAGCTCCCCTTGGATTCTTCCCTGAGGACCCAGTCTATGTACAGAGCTATGCCAGAGGTCCTGCCTGGGTCCCCGGAAGGATAATTCGTCCCACAGGTCCTCTGTCCTACAAGGTCCTAACTGAAGACAGCATGGTGTGGCAGCACCACATCGACCAGCTGCGACAGCGCCTACTGAGCAGCACACCCCAAGTTCCTGTGACTCCAGCCCCCAAGGAACCAGACCGGCAACCACTCCAGGAACCCTGCCCTGAGACGGAACCCATAGACCACCTACCTCCTGAAGATCCAAGAGAGACAGTGACACCTGAACCACAGCCGGACCTGCCCTGAGACTCGCCAGAGCAGACACCAGCTGCCCTGCTCCCAGAACCCAGTGATGCCCCGCGCCCTGCAATTCCCCGATGTCGGGATGTGAGTGTCGCTGGCCGGACTACTTAAAAGACTATGTGTGCTGGGGTTGTCTAGACTATGGTGTGTGTGTGTTGTGTATTGATGCTGTTGTTGCCATGTTCTCCCGCAATGGCGACCACCACGTGGACCTTCGCACACGGTCCAAACCTACCTGAGCTTCGGCCAGGTAGGACAATAGATGGTCGGATCCTGAATGGCCACCAATCCTGTGCCTAGGTTTCCCCCAGGGGATCTATGATCTGCAACCGTGAACTTAAGGTCCTATCAGGACATTTGGGCAGGATTCGGGGGATTATCTCCAACTGGCATAAATGCGGGCATGAAGCCCGGGGTTTTCCATGTACCATCTGAACCCACAATAAACTACTATGCTGTTTTCACCGTTACCAGCCTCCCGATTCCAGTACTTTTCAGTGGTGACGAGGATGGGATTCCGATGAGTGACTCATCAGCCGAACTGAGCAGTGGAGCACCAAGCACTGATCCGCCGGCACCAGGCTTCGTCGAGCCCCAGCGCCCCAAAGGATCGCTGCTTGCCCCCGAAGACCTCGCTCACCATGCTGCTCCTGCTCCGCAATAAACTACTATGCTGTTTTCACCGTTACCGGCCTCCTGACTCCAGTACTTTTCAATACCGAAACCAAAAATGATTAAATCTTTAATGATTCTTCCTGACAACTATCAGAGATACATTTCCTCCTTTTGTCTAAGCCTGGGAACCCATTCAACCTACCCCATCAAGACCTTCAGTGGTCATCCAACCCATTCAATCTGCTCTGGTAAGACCATCAGTGGTCATTAATCCCATCGAGTCATGGCCCGGGAGACCACCCCTCGAATTCCTATAAAAATAGAAGGCAAGCTCTGCCTCAGTGGGCACTCTGAGGATGCCTATTATTGAGTACATGCCCATAGCCTCTGCTTTGGGTCTCCTTTCTTAGCGTCTAACACTGGCTGCACATCTGGACAGGTAGTATAACCCACAGAACTTCTCCTAAACATCTCTATCATCACCTCTTTATTTCTTAGTTCTGGATTGCATGCGTATTTTGATTGCTTAGAGTGATTGTATATAGCATTGTTTTTCTAATAAATGTATTGAAAACTCTAAGTTTGGAGTCTTCCTACTGAACTGAACCTTGGTATACGAAGGTGAGCGATCCCTTGTACCCTTCTGGCCTCTTCTATCTCATAGCTAATTTCCCCAGTATCAAGACAGGCCACTTGTGATAACATAGGTTTCCCAAACCCAGCTCGCTTTACCTGCAGTCATACAGCTGCTGTGGAGAAGGTGACTTTAAAAAATCAGTGAGATCCTGATTCAGCACAGAACTTTGGTGTGAGGATAGAGGGGCTTCCACATCCCCCCCACACACATACACCATTTTCCGAAGCCAAAATGGCCCTGAGTTGTTTGTATTATTTTGCAAGCGTTTTGTATTATTGTTGTTATATTATTTTGCAGATGCATGTGGTTGGTGCCAGGTTGTTACATCACCAGAAAATAAATGAATGGGGATGCCAGGAGCCCCCCCCCCCCCACTGCAGTACCAAGACTTCAGGGCAGTTAAAGTGATTTTACTTTACAGTCAGTGTGGCAAGGCAACCCTTTCTTATTTTTGTGATTTAAAAAATATTAAAAGTCATCTAGAAACTGACAGAGTAGAGGGAGAATATGCTACTGCTCCCAGGAGTCTGTGTGAGAATATGCTCTGGATCTGGACAGTTCAGGAGCCATTAACAAGCAAGAGGTCAGATTCTGAATAAGGTTAAAACTTAAAAGGCAAGCAACTCAAAAGGCAAACTCAAAAAACTTCCCCCCCCCATGAAATTCTTAATTTAATCCAGGTATTTAAATGATTGGCAGTCTGGTGTAGTATTTCTGCACATATGCAAATGCAGCAATTCTCCACCAGAAACGGAGCCATTATCACATGACCCAAACAACCGAGTGAACGCTCAGCTTCCATGATAGCAACATGTGACCATAACACAAGCCAAACCACTGATTTTCAAGTATGTCAGCTTTTGACTAACAGCCACTGATCCTCTACTAATTTCCCTAATTCTCTTTTTAAGCCAGCTACACTAATGGCCATCACTCTAACCCACAGCAGTGAATCCCACCAGTTAATTACTGTTCGAGTGAAGAAATACTAATTTTGTGTATCCTGAGTCTACCACTCATCCTCTTCAGTAGGAGCCCACGAGGATTATGAGACAGAGAGAAAAGGATTGGACTGTGGTTTACTGGAAGAGCATCTGCTTGGCATGTCGGGGGACCCAGGTTCAATTCTTTGCATCTCCAGTTAAAAGAATCAGGTTATGTAAAAGAACTCTGCCTGAGACCCTGGAGAGTCACTGTCCGTCTGAGTAGACAATACTGACCTCAATGAACCAATGGTCTGCTTCAGTACAAGGCAGCTTCGTGTGTCTGTGTATTCCACGATGTCTGCTGTCTCCATACAAAACATAAGTTTATACTTCTCTGCTACATCCTCTTTCCATCACCTTTCTCAAAACTAAAACATCCCAAAGTCCTTAGCCTTTCACTGTAGGAAATGTGCTCCAACACCTTGACATCTTTTTTCTGTACCTGTCCAGCATTACGCTATGCTTTTTGATATATGACACCAACTATAGATCTCTACAAGAGAATTATGATGCCTGGGTCCCCCCCCCCCAAATCTCTGCCCTAGTAATTGCGAATTTAAATTTGCCCTTTTCACTGTTGTCACCCACTGAGTCGACATTTTCATTGAATTGTTTACCACATCCTCAATATCTCTTTGCTTGTATCCTCAGCAGTTCAGACCACATCAGCTTATATTTGAAATCAGCTTATATTTGAAAATGCTTTGCCCCCTAAGCGCATCATTTTTATGCTTAATTACACTGTGCCTCATTTCTCATGTTGAATGAATGAGTTGTCCATATGCAGAAATGATCCACCTGTACTTTGGGAATGTGGTAATTCATAGAAAAGTATAGCCAAAGATTGGTGGGCACATCTCTGGTCAAGTCAACTGATGTTTCTTATCAATGGTCTCTCACGGTTAGAACTTGCATATCAGCTCAGGTATAAAGCTTTTCAACTGAGCCAGTTCACATATTCAGCTGCAGGTCATCATTCAAATGTAAAGTAACACTGTATAGAACAGGGCTTTTTTTGTAGAAACAGCCCAGCAGGAACTCATTAGCATAATAGGCCACACCCAACATCAGAAACTTATTAGCATATTAGGCCACACCACTGACAGCACAACTTATTAGCATATTAGGCCACACACCCCCATGTTACCAGAAGAGTGGTCATCCAGCCACACCCACCTTTTGCTTCTTATTCTGTTTACCTTGTTTGTTGTCAAAACCCCGGGCTTTTCTTGTAGCAGGAACTTCTTTGCATGTTAGGCCACACACCCTTAATGTAGCCAACCCTAATGAGTTTCTGCTCTTGGGTGTGGCCTATTATGCTAATGAGTTCCTGCTGGGTGTGGCCAACTTGGGAGCCAGCTGGAACTCTGTTCCTGTGCGTTCCTGCCCAAAAATAGCCCTGGTATAGAAATCAAGTGACGTATATGTCAACCACAGTCCCAATGGTAAGGTAATCAAATGTTCAAAGGGATATAAATATCTGTGTGTAAAGTAGACAGAGGCTTCATTGATATCAGGGGTAGGTGGCTAAGCACTGCTTCGAAGTTTTCAGAGAAAATTAAAACAAAATCCAGCTTGCACTCTGGCACCAGTTCTCCCTTGACAAATGACGACGAGAGCTCAGTTCCTATGCAAGTGCTGTAGCAGAATCAATAAGCAAATTAGCAATGCGGGCAAGCATTGCTTGAGCTATTTCCACCACAGAGTGATATTCTTTTCCTTTTCAGCGTTTAGAAACCGAGGGAAGGTTTTTTGTATTTTGCTACAGTCTAGCCAGGGGTCCATCACTAATGGCATTGATTGTTGGGAAATGCACCGTCCAAATTAGCAATGGATCGTTACCAACACTTTTTTTCACCTTTTGTTGGGGGAAAAAGCCAGGGTGTGTGTTCCAATGAAATTAATTAAAAGATTCTAATATGCCTGAATCATCAGAATGAGCTGCTCAAAGAAAGATTAATATCCCAGCCCCTCTACAGCGCGGCTGCTTTTAGTACTGGATCAGTGACAAACAGACGACAAACAAATTTGCTGTAAAGACCCCATTCAATCCTTCTAGCCTATTTAGCACTCTGTTTTATTTTAAAGTCATTGTTTATGTGCTCTACTTTGCTATCCTGCCCACCGTGATTAGTTCCAGTCCAGCGCTAAGTTGTAAATCAGCCGTCTAGCAGGCTAGATCAAGGTGAACTCCATGCCAAGGATCTGATATGTGGAGGTATCATGCTTCCAGATCATTAAGTCAGCCCAGGCTTTTAAAGTTCTCCCTACTAGAAAAAGAATTATGCATTCTGGAGTTGTAGTAGGAGAGGTTTAAACATCCCTTGCCCCCTCGTTGCTTTAATCTCATCTGGCTGGTCCACTGTTGTCTATGGGGACGAAAAGACGGGGAAAGATTTTCAAGAGGCAGCAGGCTAACATTAGATGTTCAGTGGGTCAGGAAAAGATTGACATTTTGGTTCATGTTGTTGATTAGCGGAATTGATCCCATTTCTGGAGATATAAAGTATGATTGGGTATGTAGGCCACTTAGGATGATTCTTGGTGCTGCCAAGACTGACAAGCAACCTAATCCCTTGTGCAAGGGCAGTAAATGTCACTCTCTCAAAAGCTCAGCCTTCTGATGAAAGGCAGAGATGAAACACTTCCATTTTGCTTAACAACCTGGGCTTAAACAATGGGACTTTTTACTGCCTGACTGATAGGCAGTGAGACTCCCATTACAGAATGTCACTGCTGATGCATTGATTGGGTGCAGCAAATATAACACAGACAATGATGAGACACACTGCGCTAATAATTCACTGTGTTGCAGCTATGTTTTCTAGTTCCAGCCTCAGCGTGAAATGATTCTCGTCACCTGCCTGGTGGCCCTGTCTTAACACCTACATTATACATTGGTGTTGTTCTCTGGGAGCAGTTATTTACACCTGACTTTTTCATTGGAGTCTTCCCTTCTGAAAAATCATATCTCAATCTCTTGTTAAAGAGACTGAAGGGACTCTGCCCTGGGAGGGAAATTGTGTTGCTGCGTTTTATCCTCTCAACCTTACCCCCCACTTTTTCCTGCCAGAAAGAAATCATCAGTTGAACATGCTTAAAGCAGGTAAGGGCCCGTTCCCCCCCCCCCCCCAATTTCCATCATTCAAGTCTAGTATTCCTTATAGGGGCTTGTCCATGCTGCCATTCCTTATAGGGGCTTGTCCATGCTGCCATTCGACTACTGAGACTTGTTTTTCCTTATTTGTGCTCCTGTCTTCAAAAGGGCAGAAGATGGGGATTCCAGCTGATGCCTGGTATTCATGTGCAGATGACCATCGGCTTCTCTTGTGACCTGATTTACAACTGATGCCATGTTTGGTCTTTTGTTTTCTTCAGTCTGCGGGGGAGGGGGAGGAGAAGGGAAGAAAGGTTTATCTTTTCGCCTAGTATTTGTGACCTAGGATGCTCAGCATATCTTTCTTGAGGTGAAATTTGCCAGAAGCCTAGACACAAAGGGATAAAAACACATTTCCAGGGAGGTTATTTGAAAGTGTTTGGACTGTTATAATTTAAAAGAGTTGTAAAGGATGTCTGAATAAAATGTTCTCTCTGTAGTGTTAAAACAGCCCCATTACATGATCCTAGACCGGAAGTCCCCAACCTTTTTGACCTTGCAGGACGGAAGCAACAGTGGGAGGGCTTCTAGTGTCCTGGCCTCACTGGTGGACCTCCTGATGGCAACTGGTATTTTTGGCCACTGTGTGACAGAGTGTTGGTCTGGATGGGCCATTGACCTGATCCAACATTGGCTTCTCTTATGTTCTTATGTTCCTAAGAAACAAGTGGGTGCCAGGAAATACATCAGCACTCACTCTGTTAGGGATCACTAATCTAAAATATAATGCCCAGTTATGTTTTCGTCTTCCTTCCTGCCCTCTTCATAAACTGCCTTGAATGCAATGGCAGAAACATGGTGTATCAATAGCTTCTACTGGTCTGAAAGCATCCATCCTTAGGGTTGCTTGGCATATCCATTCATATCCATTTTGTAGATTTTGTAGGGGTGCTTTAAATAGACATTTGTTTCTTGTTCCTAGTACAAAGAGAAGCAAGTGTTCAAAGCAGAGCTGTCACATATACTTTTTCCTGTGTAAGTGTCTTTGCTATTAGAAGGAACCCCCCCCCCCCACAGGTGTAGCATAGAAATAGCAAGGGTCTCTTTTGCCCCTTAGTTCCAATAGAATCCAATACTTATGTGAGAGATTTTGGGAATCTTATGACCCTCATTCTGTAGCATCCAGGTCAGGAAGCCAGAGAAGAGGACTGAGGATATGTCAGCAGTTCTTGTAGAACCAGGAATCAGTTTAGGAAAATAAACAATGGAACTCTGCCAGATAGAGTTGCCAGGTCTGATCTTCTCCCCAGCGGGGTGATTAGGGGGTGTTCCAGGAGAGGGTGTGGCCATCTCCAGTGTGATGACATCACTCTGCATGACATCATCACGTCCCCACTTTCCACCCTACCATTTAAAGGGAATCTTCCCTTTAAATGGTGAGGAGAGGAAGTAAGAGTCAAGGGCTCCTGCACTGCAAGAATTTTGCCTCTTGCAGTGCAGGAGCCGGCAGCCCCTGCTCAGAAAGAGCAAGTGCCATGTGCCTGCCCTGCAAGTAGAGGATTTGCTGCTTGCAGGGCAAGTGGGTGTGGGGCTACAGAGGACTGTTGGGGGCGGGGCTCCCTCTGCTGGCCAGCTGGTGGGCATCAGGGGAGAGCCTAAAGATCGGGGGAACCCCTGCCAGCACCTGGGGACTGGCATCCCTACTGCCAGAAGCTATATGAGAATGTGAAGATGGTGTCCCCATCTGATGCCTTTGCTACTGTCGGTCAGAGCTGTGCTCTTTCTGCCATGGCCTCTAGCTGCTGGGTGCCTGGGACTGTGTCAGTAACCTCTTCTCTCTCAGTCAGCAATGGCTGCTGCATTCAGCCTGCACAGAAGATTGCTAGGCCTCATACTTGGCCTTCCGAACTGGAGCTAATAAAAAAGTAAGGCAGCAGAAAAAGTATTTTCTTCTTCTTTCTAGAACTTGCCAGCTGGTCTCTCTTGAGTGGTGCCTGGAGCTCTCCTGGAATTACAATTTATCTCCAGACTATAGAGATCAGTTCCCCTGGATAACATGGCCGCTTTGAAGAGTGGCCTCAATGGCATTATATGCAGCTGAGGTCCCTCCGCTCCGCCTTCCCAGGCTCTACCCCCAAATCTCCAGGAATACAGTTGGTAACCCTATCTCTCCGCCAGGTCTTGACAAAGATCTGGCATTTCTCACTCACTATTAAGATTTCCAGCGGGAATAATGGAAAATGCTGTTTCATGCCTCTTCTTGCTCCTGAAGAGCATGATGGGAAGGAGAGAGTAAGAAGTTTAAAGATTTGTCCAGGACAAGGCACTCATTGGACTTTATTTTGCAAAGCTGAACCCTTTCTCTAGCACAGCTGAAATGTTATAAATACAAAATGTCCATCAAAGCCTAAACTTACCCTGACATATGCAAAGCAAATGAATGCCATGCAGTTCAAAATGTCTTCCAAGAAGAAAACTCTCCAAGCTTCCTCAGCAACAAAGATATTTCTTGCTGTGACAAGTCCTTGCTTACCACAATGTGTTGTGTTGTGCAGTAGACCTGCAAGTGCCAGATAACAGTGGGAATAACTGATTATTTGACATTTTTTAAAAGCCCATTACAAAGAATAGCCTGTATGAGAAACTGCAAGCTGCGTGTCGGCACCTTTTGCTACAAGTTCAGACTTTACATTTCAGGGCCGCAAATAAGTAGCAAGCAGAGAAAAAAGAGCTTATCTTTTCAGCAGTCAACTTACCATCAAGCTTTTTAAGTAACAGCCTGGACTTCATTCTGAAGTCACAAATTGATTCCAAGCAACAAGTTGGAGCATGTCTGTCCTCTAGACATCCCTCCATTCCTAACAGACAAAGGAAATCTAAATAGCTACAAAAATGGTTTCAGCTACTTTGCCAAACAAGAACTGTCCAGGAACTACATTTAACTCTCCAAACAAAACAGAAATCCTTTCCCCTTCTATGCACAGAGTGTGATTTGAGTTGGTGAGTATCTGATAACCTCCATCGCCACTGCTGGTGCATCCAAAGTAACCCTGCCATGTCCAGGGATGGGCCCGAACTGGTTCATGAACTAAAGTTCATGATAAATTTTGGGTGGTTCATGCTTTGCTAAGTCAAGTTTGTGGCAGGGCAACCTGATGTTGTTTGTGGAGGTTCATGCCAGTTCGTGAGCAGATTTATTCCCAGACAGTCTCCGCTCAGTCAAAATGTTTACAAAACTTCAAAGCAACAACTTGGAGGATATGTAGAGGAGCATTTGGGGGAGGTTTCCTGTGACTTTGATGTCTCTAGCTTGAACAAGATCTCGTGAACCTCAAGTCATTTTAGCAGGTTCAGGTTCAGGAGTGTACAGAATGGATCCTATGCAAGCTAGAGACACCAAACTTCCAGAGGATCTCCATCTGACTCTTCTACACCTGCCCTCTAAGTTTGGTTTCTTTAAATTGTACGGGCTCTGTTCTATATACTTCTGAAGCTCCTGAACCTGCACCTGTCAAAATGACCAACTGTCAGTGGTTCAGGAGTATATAGAACAGTTCCTGGCCAAGTTAGGGTCACCAAAGTTGCAGGGGATCTCCAGCTGACTATCCTCTACTTGCCTTCTGAGTTTGGTAAAGATTGGATTTATGGAGTCCAAGTTATGCCTCCCCCCAGAAGGTGCTCCAGGAAAGTGCTTTGCAGGGAAATGATAGGTGGTCATTTATTGGGGCACCTTCTTTGGGGGGTTGTAACTTGGATTCTGTACATCCAATCCTCACCAAACTTGGATGGGTGGTAGAGGAGAGTCAGCTGGAGATCCCCTGCCACTTTGGTGTCCCTAGTAGACCGGTGGGGCATTCTACCACCTCATGAATCTCATAAACTGAATCAGTTTGTAAGGTGGCTAAAAATTCACAACACTTCATGGTTTGAAATGGGGCACATCACGATCCATGAACCAAACTGCATTTTCCTGGCTTGTGCCCATCCTTAGCCATGTCCTTCAATGTCTGCATAGCAGATGAGGATAAAATATGAGGGGCAGCAGAGGCTCTCCAGTCCATGTGATCAAAGACACCATTTGGAATCTTCTGTTTAAGGGTAATCTTCCTTGCTCAGGTTTGGCACTGAATCCAGACAGGACCCTAGAGATACACAGTGGGAAAGAAGAGCATGGTATCAGCCCGTTAGGTTTCTCCTTCTCCTACAATGTCCCCCTTTACAATTGTTTACACTTCCAGCAGAGCTATTAATGCCTCATCAACACATCACTAAGCACTCTCTCAAAAAGTATGGGATTAACACAGCTGCTTTCAAAGGCATTGTCTAATTATATCTAATAGCACATCTGCAAATGGAGCTATTGCAAGCAACAGTGTCCTTAAAGGAATATCAAAAGGACCATATAACCATGGAGACAACCTCTACAATAGTGAAAAGATATGAAGACCCTGAATAGCTACACTCCATGATTATTCTGTCACCACTTATAAATTGACTCAGTTCAGACACCACACAAAGCTACAGTTTAACTATGGTTAGTGTGAACATCCACATGAGGGCCACTCTACCAACTAGGATCCATTAGGGTACATCAAACAGGAATCTGAAACCATTGTCTCAGATTTGGTTTTTAACTACAGTTAGTCTTAATTATGGTTTTGCATGACACACACACACTCTCACTTGAACCTGGCTTAGCACCACTTTGCCACAATGCAGGCTGGCATACTAGCCTGGTCTAGATAATTCTAGATGGGTTGTCATGATAGCTTTTAGCAGAACATCAAAGGGTGAAACCAATGAGCAATTTTTGAATTAGCATTTATCAAGAAGCTTAACACTATCTCTGACTTGACTTCAGGTCTTGAAAGAGGTTCTAAAGTGTTAGAACATCTTGTCCCTTACAGATTTTAATTAATTCATCTAGTCCTCTATGTTTTTCTGGCTGGATCTGTTTATCATGTTCCACTCTGCATTAAACCTATTTTATTTATTTAATTTCATCTATAGTCCACAATTCTCACTGAAACTCAAGGTGGATTACACAATAGAAACAACACAATGGGAAAAGTATAAAACATAACAAAAAGGGAATTTAAAAATTAGGGGAAAAAACCCCACTATTATACAACATAGCTACAAAATACGTACATGTAATGCAGCAGAGTGGAATTGCTAAACTGAAGAACAATGCAATGGAACAGTACACTAAACACCAATAATGAAACACCGAAAACTTCATAAGAGTCACAGATGTTGACTGCAACTTTATTTCCTCTTATAGGATGACCCCTGAACAATTCTATTATATAAATTCTGTGGAATGATAAAAACTATGGGAGCCTTCCTGACCTCATTAGGCAGACCATTCCACAAAGTGGGAGCCACAAGAAAGAATGCTTTGGTACTGACAGCTGTTAATCTAATCTTTTTTCTGGGTAGCACTTTCATGAGACTTTACTCAGATAAGTGGAGCTAGCACAGTTGGGAGCGGTCCTCATTCACTTCCAGTGGCCTGATCATCGTTTTGATGGGATATGGTTTTAAATTAGCCTTTCTTTGTAATGTTCCGCCCCCTCCAACCTTTCTGCTGTCAAATAGATAGATTTGTCTAATGAATGAACACTTCATGCATCTGGCAAAGTGAACTCTGACTCATGAAAACTCATGCTGCAATAAATTATGTTTGTATTTAAGGCAACCTTAGAAGAGGATTACATCAGTTTATGGAGGAAAGGTCTGTCGATGGTTATTATCCAGATTAACTAAATGGACACTTCATGTTTAGTAATCCCCTGAATTCTGGTCCTGGGATATTTTAACCCATCCCTCACTCTTCTTTTGATCTTCTTGTAGGCTGTCTGGGTGAAACAAGGTGCTGAACTAGGTGGACTATTAGTCTGATTCAATGCAGGTAATTGTTCAGGGATTCTGGGACTCCAGGACTATTTCCCTGGGACCTCTCATTCCCCTTTAGTTCTTTTATTGGTTGGCTGGAAACTGGCAAGGGACTGAATCAATAGAAAGAGACCATAGTTCTTAAACAAACCCAGTTTATTCTGATATAAGCTTCATAATAAAGCTTAAGCTTTATTATGATATAAGCAGAAAGCACTTTAGCACTTACAAATCTTTTAGGATAAAAACATAACATTTCCATATTCAGCACAGAATACTTCAACACAAACATAGTGTGCTAGTATGAAATGCAGAGGACCCTGGTCTAGTCAACAAGAGCTCACAAAGAGCTGATTGATGACCAGTGCAGAGCAAAAAAGTCTTCAGCAGTTTATACCCTCAGTACTCATAGGTTCAGACCACTTTTAGCAGAAGAATATCAAAATAAAGAGAACAGTTTTACCCTGAACTCACCCCCTAGTTACCCTAAACACATTGGCGTAGAGTACGGGGGGGGGGGGGGGAAGCTCGAGGGCTTGAGCCACCACCGAAATTTCCTGGGGGGGGGAAACGGAGTGCCTGCCTCCGCAGCTTCCCGGGTCCTTCCAAGGCCTGGCGGCCGCTGCTAGAGAGGGAGAGGGAAGGGGTGGTGGGGGAGGAAGAGGCACCGGCAGCAGCGGCTGGTGGGCCTCGGAAGGGCCTGGGGAAGTGGGGCGGTTTCCTGGAGGGGGGGAAGAACATCATCCCAGCGAGTGTGCACGCAAAGCGTGCGCGCTAAGGAGCCCCTGCCCCCCCCCCTGGGATTTCCAAAACTCTACGCCCCTGCCTAAACAGTCAAGGGTGTTATGTGTAAACTTTATTGTGACCTTACTGGAAGCACAGGCACCTGCTTCAGCAAGTAGGTCAGAAGCTACAAACATCACTAGGAATCTTCAACACCATATGTGGGTGAAATGATAAACCTAGAGAAACATAAACTATTCTTTTTAAAGCAGAGTGCATAGTCAGGCTCAAGAGAGGCTTGGGAGATGACAATGGCTAATCCTGCAGATCCTTGTGGGAGAGGAGCCAAAAAGAGAGGCCTCAGCTATTCCAGGCTGTTATACAGAAATGCCCCAGGCTCATTTGTTTTTCTGCCACAGTACTCTTACATAGTTTTCTATTACTACTGATATTACTACTATCTTCTGGGCATGGAGCAGGGATCATTGGGGGTGGGGGGGAGGTAATTGTAAATTTCCTGCACTGTGCAGGGGGTTGGACTAGATGACCCTGGAGGTATCTTCCAACTCTTATGATTTTATGATTCTACTCTGTGAGGTAAAGCATCTGTAAAATTCACTGAACGATCTAAACAGGCATTTGAACCTTCATCTCCCACATTCATTTCATACCATACTTTGTTTTTCAGTTTACACCACGAAAAAAGCTGGGGGAACCCTGGGAAGTGTGCAGATGTCCCACAGTTGTGTGTGGAAGCAAGGGGGAAAACACCCTGCTTCCTAACAGTATTGAACCCACGGTAAATAACCCTTGTAGAAATGGCCCTGGTCTAAGCAGGGGACAGGATGATGATGATGATGATGGGGGGGGGGATATTTGTAAAGGCAAAGCAGAATCTGAATTATTGTCTGCAAGTCAAGTCCTAGTTCCACAACGAAACCCTGGTTTCACATTATACCTGAGCACAACCATATTGGGCAGCATTTTCATTCCTAGAAGAGCTAGACTTGAGCCCAGGAGCCTCTTAGAGACCCACAAGGTCTTCAGGGTAAAAACCTTTGAGAGTCAGATACAAGGGAGCTTTGACTCTTGAAACCTTATAGGTCTCTTAAGGTGCAACTGGACTCAAATCTAGCTCTTCTACAGCCAACCAACACAGCTGCCCTCTGAAACTATTCTCCTTCATAGTAAATCAACGTGAGACTGATGCTGCCCCAAAGCAAAACTGACCTATTCGTTGCTCCAGGGCCCTTCAGTTGGTTAGTCAGCTAACAGAAATGACACACACACACACACATATATATCCTGGACATTCAGCAAGAAGATAATTTCACTTGGAAGCACAGAGTATAGAAATGTCTTGTTTTACCACTCTGTTAAGTGATTCTGCCCTGCTGGGTTTCAGGCCTCCCAGCAAATTTGCTTCTTTCAGCCACATAGGAGGCTCCCCAGAGAGCACGTTCTATGGTAAAGATTTCCATGTTAGGGTGAAATACAAAACCTGCTGAAACTCATCAACCTGGAGCTAAATTAAATGATGAAGGAGGCAAAGTCTTTTCATCTGTCACTTAATCTGGGAACTGCCAGTGCCCATTATCTCTAGTGTGTGAACTGACACAGACTGACTGCACATATAAGGATGCTAAAAAGCCTTTGTTAAGACTGAAAGGCCACAAAATAAGATGTGGCATGTCCTTAAGCACATAGACACTTCTACTCCTGCCTGCCATTCCCCTTAGTCATCCACATATATATTTACTGATAGAAACTCTTCATAATCACTGTGAAAGGGCCATGTGGCGTCATATACCAAGCTACACAGTGCTGCTTTCAGCACAGGTATCAGATCTCATACTTTTACAGGGCATGCTGTTAAAAGGGTGCATACAGATGAAGCACTACTAGGCAGCTCTGGAAATGTACTCAAGACTAACTTCAGGAACAAGACAAAAAGAAAAGCGGTTGTGTAATTGGGAAGCAGAACACTGCTCTGCTGATTGGCTAGTGCCAATTACATCCCCATCCAAATTTCCTTGGGAAAATATTTTTTTTAAAAAAACCAAAGACATTTGAAAACAATTATTAACTCTGTAAATGTACAAACAGGGGTCTAAAAATAAAAAGGGAGACAGCCTTCTTGAAACCAGCGGAGTAGGGAGAAGAAGACTGCCAAATGCACCAGTGTTCAAACCTCTGGTAAATACAGTTGTCAGTTTCGTGGCAAAAGAGTGTGAGGAAGTTAGCATTACAGTGTTATGCTACTGAAGAATATGCTACGCTGACTTCTCTTTTATGATCAAATGGCATGCAGCCAGAACCAAGTGGGCCTCAGCCTGATCAATGCCTGATGAGAGACAGCCTCTCTAGGAGTTCCATGCGACATACTGTACAAAAGAAAGCAGGATACGGGATATTATTTATTAATTAACATATTTATATTTCAGCTTTCCCTGTTGCTCATGGTGTCACAGTCTATAGAGAAAAGGGATTTCATAACACAAAGAACTCTTGCAGGATCTAAAGGAAGAAAAATAAAGCTCTTTAACTAGCCTAACTTTGGAGTTGCTTTCAAGAACCCAAGCCTCCCCCCCCCCCCCCCCCCCCGGTCACCACTCCTTTTTGCCTGAGCAGCACCCAGCCATGTGGGTCCTCAAGGTGAAATGCACACAAATAAAGCAGACCATTGTAAATACATATATAAAGGCTTACTGAACAGTCAAAAAAGGACTATCACTAGTTTGTACTGTCTCTACCACTTAGCAGCAAAGATATATTCTAAAAAGGTAACTTTCTATATAATACATTCAGTATCTGGCATTAGATGGCACACTTTTTTGCACCCTAAGAGTCCAAGCTCTAGCCCAAATTGTTCTGTACATGGCTGTCCATCATGATGTAGCAGGGGAGTAGAGTTTAAAAACTCCCGGGGGGGGGGCTCTTCCGTGAGCGCACGCTTTGCACGCGCGCCCGCTGGGACCATGTTCCACTGCCGCTGCCTCCTCCCCCGCCTGACCGCTCCTGCTTCCATCCCTCCCTCCGTCCATCCAGGGGCCAGCTGGGCATTTGCTTAGCTGGCCCCTGGACGGACGGAGGGAGGGTCGGAGTGGCCAGGCTGGGTGGGGGAGAGAGAGATGGCGGCGGCCCTAGGAAGGGCCGAGGGAGGCGCGGCGGAGGGCGCACCATTTCCTCGGGGGGGGCTCAGTCCCCCCGGGAAATTTTGGGGGTGGCTTGAGCCCTCGAGCCCCCCCATAGTTGACGCCTATGTGATGTAGCATAACATATCAAGGCATACTAGCATGGCATAAGCATAAAGTTAGCATAGCTTCCCTCTGGTCTGCACCCTAATTATAGCCTTTTGCCCCCAGAGATCAGATGGCCTTAATGCTCCTTTGATGGAACTTTTCAGAGGCTGTTAGCAACCACTCCTAATCCCCCTTCCTCCGTTTTGGCCATACAACCAACACAGGTTATTGTAATTAACCAATTACCTCATTTTGAATCTGGCCTTGAAAGAGATAAGGATGGTAACTGTAGAAAGGCCCAAATGACAGATACCTGAAGGCCAGACTAAGTCTTTTAATAATCACATTAACCCTTGAGAGAAACTAGGGTGCTTTGCCTCGCACAGGTGTTACCACGGCATTCCTCGGGGGGGGGGGGGGAGAGGTGGGGATGGAACTTAGGGAACAGAGCTGACACCACTCTGTTCCTTCCATTGCTCCTGGTCCAGCATGAACACCTAGCTTGAACCATACATCTTGAACAAACAGCTTGAACACCATTAACAGGGTGTCCAGATTCAGAGCCAGTCTGGTGTAGTGGTTAAGTGTGCAGACTCTAATCTGGGAGAACCGGGTTTGATTCCCCACTCCTCCACTTGCACCTGGCTGGATGACCTTGGGCAAGCCATAGCTCTGTACCAGCTGTTCCCTCAAGGACAGCTTGGGAAAGAGTTCTCTCAGCCCCACCTACCTCACAGGGTGTCTGTTGTGGGGAGGGGAGGGGAAAGGAGTTTGTAAGCCACTCTGAGACTCTTAAGTGAGTGAAGGGCGGGATATAAATCCAATCTCTTCTTCTCTTCTTCTTCAGATCTTTTACCCCATCCTGCTGTTGTTGGCAGAAAATCCTTTACCTAACCCTGAGTTTGGGAACTAATGCCTTGTGGGACCTGGGCACTCTTTCCCCTAATCAACACGGTGTGCATGTCCTCCTGGTTTTATTGCTCAGCATAGATTTCTGCAACAGCTATCCATCTTGCCCCTTCCTGGCAGCCGGGCAAATGGTTATCTCCTTGCATGAAACTTATCTCTGCTTAGCTGGCAGTTTGAGTATTTTGCTCTTTGCTGGGAAACAGCGTGTTTCCAGAGTTTTGGGGGCCCCTGGGTAAGCTTTTTACGTCTCCTGGGCATGACAGCCCCTACTACAAGGTCCCCCAGTATAGTTCCAAGAGACACCATGGTGCTGACCAATACTATTCAGAAAGAGTGTAGGGCCATTGTGAGGCAGGGCTTGTTATTGTCTGTCCTCATTCGAATGAATGAGGTTTGCCCTAGCAGCCACAGTCACGGGGGAATCAGAAAGGCTGGTAAGCACCTAGACTTTCCTTGGTCAGTGTGTGATTCCATTTCCCCTTCACTTTTCCCCTTCCTCTATTCCAGATGTCCTTTATTACCTTTTATTCTTCTCTTTCTCTGTCTCCCTCCTCATCACTTTCCTTTATTTCTTTTTATTCCCCTTTCTTTTGCTCCCTCCTACTCTCACATTGGACTTTCATTCCCATTTCCCTTTCCTCTGCCCCCTTCAGGCTTCCCTTCCTTTCTTTTTATTCCCCTTCTGAGGGAGGCATTGAATTTGGATGTGTCTCCTGCAGCAGGCATCTGCCAGACAAGTTGAAAATCTGCTGGAGATAGTCAACCACAACTCTACCCGTCTTTATTTGAGAAGAAAGAGAAGAAGAGAAGGGATGAATGAAAAGGAAGGGAGAGAGGGAGGGAGGGAGGGATATGCTGGGATATTGGGTAGGTGGGTGGGAGGGAGGATAGTAGACTTTTTCTGTAAGCAAGTGGGGCATTCTGTATCAAAGTGGGGGCACCCAGGGCCCAGCACTGCCTGAAGAACATAAGAGAAGCCATATTGGATTGGGCCACTGGCCCATCCAATCCAACACTCTGTGCCACACAGTGGCCAAAACCCTGGTGCCATCAGGAGGTCCACCAGTGGGACCAGAACTCCAGAAGCCCTCCCACTGTTGCCCCCAAGCACCAAGAATACAGAGAATTACTGCCCCAGACATAATCCATACCTTGTGTTTAATAGCCACTCATGGCTATTATGGAGCTTTGCTCCATATGTTTATCCAATCCCCTCTTGAAGTTGTCTATGGTTGTAGCTGCCACCTCCTCCTGCAGCAGTGAATTCCAAGTGTTAATTACTCTTTGGGTGAAGAAGTACTTACTTTTATCTGTTCTAAGCCTACTGCTCACTAATTTCATTGCATGCCCATGAGTTCTTGTATTGTGAGAAAGAGAGAAAAGTACTTCTTTCTCCACTTTCTCCATCCCATGCATAATTTTGTAAACCTCTGTCATGTCACCCCTCAGTCGTCGTTTCTCCAAGCTAAAACGCCCTAACTTCTATGGATGGGCATGAACCGGGAAAATGTGGTTTGGTTTGTGGTTCATGGCCAAATCACAAACCAAACCACAAATCAAACCAGGAGTCCTGTTTGTGAACCAAACTGGTTCTTGGTTCATGGCTCTGCAGAACTCATTGAAAGGGACCACAGTCCTTTTAAACAAAGTTTGCATAAAGCCCAAAAAACTACTGAGCGATGGTGAGCAGTCTCCCCACGGGTTCAGCTGTTTTGGGCTCTCTTGTGCAGTCCCTTTAGATGGGTGTGTTTAATGGGGCTGCACAAGGGAGCCCAATCCAGATGCACCTGCAGAGAGAAGTCTTGTCACCAGCCCAGCTTCAGGCTGTCTTGTGCAGCCTCTTTAAACAGGGCTGTGCAAGGGAGCCCAAACCTGGGCCAGCAGGGAGACTTCTCCCCATGGGTTCAGCTCTATTTGGACTCCCTTGCACAGCCCCACTTAAAGAGGCTGCACAAGAGAGCCCAAAACTGGGCCAGTGGGGGAGACATCTCTCCATGGGCTCAGTTATATTGGGCTCCCTTGTGCAGTCTTTTTAAACGCGCCTGTCTAAAAGGACTCCCTAAGAGCGGGGAAAAACTGCTCCCTGTTGGCTCAGCTGTTTTTCAGACTGTCTTCTCCAGTCCCTTTAAAGTATAAAGGACTGCACAAGACAGCCTGAAACAGCTGAGTAGTGGGGAGCATATCTCCACCAGTCAGCTGTTGTTGCTGTTTACATGGGGAACAGAAAGCAGGGTGTTAAAGGGACTCAGGCCCAATTTACACCTTCCCTCTGAAGTAGTTTGACTGCTGTCTTTTCCCAAGCTCATTTCATGCTGGTTTCAAATTTCACTCCAGGGGGGTCTGAAAAGTACTAAGCAACAGCATTTGTTTGAAGCAGTATAATGCTAGCTTGACCACAGGCGGGCAGTTAACGAATGTAAACAGTAATTTATAAACTAGAACAAGTACGGTTTGAAAGTAGAAACAGGTATAGACAGGTTTTTTTGAAACTAAAATGATTCTAGCAGGAAAGTCAGGTGTAAATTTGACCTCAGAGTGCTCCACCCACAAACTGCCATGAAACACCACAAACTGCTTTTAAGGTTTGTGGAAGTTCATGATGGTAGACTTGTCACAAACTTCTGTTTGCGAACCACGGAAAGGGCAAAATTTGTGATGAATATTGCTTTGTGGTTCAGTTTGTGCCCATCCCTACTAACCTCCTTAACATTTCTTCATAGGGAAGGTGTTCCATCCCCTTAATCATTTTAGTTGCCCTTTTCTGCACCTCTTCCAACTCTATAATAACATTTTGAGGTACAATTACCAGAACTGTACACAGTATTCCAAATGAGTCTGCTCCCTAGATTTATACAGGGGCATTGTGATACTGGCTGATATGTTTTCAGCCCCTTCCTAATAATCTCCAGCATAGCATTTACCTTTTTTAATTGTGGTAGCACACTGAGTTGACATCTTTAGTGAGTTATCTACCACAACTCCAGGATCTCTCTCATGGTCAGTTTTCACCAGTTTGGACCCCATCAACATATATTTATAATTAGGATTTTTGGTCCCAATGTGCATTACTTTGCACTTTCCCACACTGAACCTCATTTACTGCATTGACACCCACTTGCCCAGCCTTGACAGATCCCTCTGGAGAGCCTCCCTGGTTCTCGCCACTCTGTACAATTTAGTGTCAACTGCAGACTTAGCCAATTCACTGCTTACTCGCAACTCCAAATCATTAATGAACAAGCTAAAAAGCACAGAACCTAGTATCAAGTAGGGATGGGCACAAACCAGGAAAATGCGCTTTGGTTCAATTCGTGGTTTGTGGCATTTCCGATTCACAAACCACAAACCTTCAAGAAGTTTTCAGGTCTAAATGAAATGGTTTGGTTTGTGAGATTAATGATGTGTCAGAATGCCCCCTGGCTAGAAACACCAAACTCACCAGGGATCTCTGACTGACTCTCCTCTACCTGCCATCCAAGTTTGGTACATATTGGATTTACAGGGTCACCCCCACCCCCAAGAAGGTGCTCTATCCTCCATTATTTCCAATAAAGGGGGAAAAACCGCAAAAAAGGCAACGGCAGTAGAAGCCCAGCAGAACAGAATTAAAGTGCCTGAGAATCTCTGCAGTAAAAACTGAAGGTGGGGGATATTTTTGCAAATCCAACAGAACCAGTACAATGTGCCCAGCAGAATCCAGTGCCACTGTGGTACTGCAAGCTCAAAAAGACTGATCTTGAATCAGAGTCACTACAAGTCCAAGCAAGGGCGGGATTTTGCAGTCCTATGCTCTGTGCAAGAAAATGGGAAGGGAAAACAAAAGAAAGCCAGCAAAAGGGGGGCGGGAACTCTCTTGAAACTGACAAGACTAGTTGGAAACTGACCCCCCCCCCATTGCTCTGAAGTTCGGTAAACATTTAGGTATAGCGGAGACAGTCTCTCTGGAAATGTATCCATTTAAAATCCAACAAGAACCTCCACAAACAGTTTAGTTCATGGAAAGTTCGTGCCATTTGACCTGCCATGAACTTCACTTTGCGAACTATGAACCAGCCAAAAGTAGTCATAAACTTTGTTCCCATCCCTAGTACCGAGCCCTGTGGTATCCCACTACTTACCACCTTCCACTGTGAAAACTGCCCATTTATACTCACTCTCTGTTTCCTTTCTAGGTAAACAACATCTACTGAGTCACCACTGTCTGCATGTTTGTTCACTACTCAAAGAACTCTAAAAGGCTAGTGAGACAAGATCTTCCTTTACAGAATCCATGTTGATTCTTCTTGAAGAGCTTTGTTCATCAGTGTGCCTATTAATTCTATCTTTGATAATGCATTCCAGGAACTTACCTGGTATCAACATTAGACTTACTGGCCTGTAATTTCCCAGATCTCCTCAGAAATCTTTTTTAAAGATGTGGGTTACATTAGCTACCTTCCAGTCCTCCGGAATGGAGGCCAATTTTAGTGGTAGATTGCATATTTTTGTCAGGAGATCCACAAATGCACATTTGAGTTCTTTCAGAACTCTTGGATGTGTGCCATCTGGGCCTGGTGATCTGTCATTTTATAATCTGTCCATCAGTCATAGGACCTCCTCTGTTGTCACCAGAATCCAACTCAGGTCTTTCAACACCCCTCCTGAAATTAGTGGTTCTGAGCATGGCAAGCACCTCTCATCTTCCATAATGAAGACAGAGTCAATAAATGGATTCTCTGACATTTCCCTATCATCCTTTAATCCCTTGGACATCCAAGTGCCCCACTTCCTCCTTGGATGGTTTTCTGCTTCTAATGTTTTTGAAGACATTTTTATTGTTGGTCTTTATGTTTTTTGCAGTAAGTTCCTCATAGTTCCTTTTTGCCTGTCTGATCACTGACTTGCATTTTATTTGCCACTGACCTGGCAGCTTTGGTAGCCAAGGCATTTTTTTATATATAAAATAGTAATTCAGCAGGAGAAAACTATCTTGGGCGCTTTAAAAGTGGAGGCAGAGCGGGCGTCCAGACTGCCGCATCTGCCCTGCAGAGGCGCCCCAGACTTACCTCATCCGGCGGCGCACTCCTCCCGCAGCAGCCGGGCACCACTTCCAAGTGGTGTCCCGGCGGCTGCACGTGCATTCCACCCGCTTCCGGTGGTTGTGAACGCGGGCGGAGCTGTGTGGCATTCTGCCGCTGTCGCTGGAAGCTGCCCACAGTGTGGACGCTGCGGGTGGCTTCCTTGCGGCAGCGTCTGAATGCCATGCTGTGAGGCAGTTCGCCCCGGCTTGTTCTGCCATGCTCCTGTAGCGCGGCAGAACAACAGTCTGTCTCTATGGTTCCTGAGCCCCCGAGCCCCCCCCCCCCCCAGTTGATGCCTATGCAACAAGTTGGTGAATTTAACCATCAGTCTTGTTTTAACTCAAGGCTCTATTTACCTATCATTGTTACAGAAGTTGAACTGGCATGGTACAATCACTTCATTCTGAATGCTGATCCTTCTTGCCCTCTTAAGGTGAAAGAATTGATAGCCAACTCTAAACCAAATTAAAATGCTGGAACAGAAGAAAACAACATAGGATACTTACAACTAAAAGATGTCTCAAATAGGAAATTCTGTAATTTTTGTATTGTAACTTTGAAGGTTTGTAACAAATACAACAATGTCCAGTCAATGTTTACATAAAGACACTTATCTGGTAGACTGAACTTCATATCACAATTTCAATACATTTCTGGGTTTTTTTCCATTCTGGTTAAAGGGCTTCCATCTATGAATTTTTTTTAAAAAAGCAGTTTGTTCTGCTTCCTCTCTAGCAGTAGTATGTGCTGAATCCATAAAGAGAGCTTTGGGATTATATTAATACAAAGACCTTTGAGACAAACAAAGATTTATTTCCAGAAAATATGAATGAGGAGAAAGCTTTGTGAAAAAAAAATAATGGACCGTTCTAAATAACAGGGATTGGAGATGGAAATGACCTTTTCAGATCAAATGATATCCCAGCAGGTTAAATGAAAGACAGCCCACTCTGTTTTCTAGTCAAGCAAAAGTACCCACAAATACACTGTGAAGTGCCAACGACATCACAGCTTAACAGGTTGCACACCACAGCAGGGCACAAAACTGTGCAGTTAAACTGTGGTCCAGCTTGCAAGTGGATTCACTGGAAATGTTCACAGAGTGGGTTGGCAGAATGAATCATTCTCCATCTTTCCCTTCCCTAACAGTCTACTATTTGTCCCAAAAATCCTTTCTGAGGGTCAGGGGACCTTTGTGAACAAAACGGTATGGGTAGCTGCAACGAGAAGGAGGAACCAGGTGAAATAATTTTCTCCTTCCTCCACTGGTGGAGGCCACTGGAAAAGGAAGGAGGGAGGAGAACTGTCTTGGAATAGAGAAGAGAGAGGAAGCACTTAACCCTTTCTCTGCCTCAACCCCCCCCCCCCCTTTGAGCTACATATCTAAATAGTGGCTGGTAACAATTCATTACTGTGTTTGGATACCCTGAGGTCAAAGCAGTTCTTGCAGGAGTTTTTTTATAACTGTTGTTTTATTCATTTTGTATAAATGAAGAATAAAGGTGGTTAGTAATTTAAAAAAATAAATGAATAAATTGCTTACAAGTGTATTTAATAAGAGTCAAGGGTTACAGGACTTCAATACTTGTTGGTTTTTGTTTTGTTTTTTTGGCATGCCTTATTTTTTTCAGGTGAAATTAGGTTTTTCCTCCCTACCTGGAAGAAAATGGAGGATTAACACCTATAAAAAGACTCTTCTGCCTGCTGAATTTATAAGAGTCTCTCACAGTTTTATTTATTTATAGTCTGCCTTTCTTACTGAGTTTCAAGCCAATCAATTGGATGTAACAGCTCATAAACAATGTAATCTGATTAGGATTACAGAAACTGGAAACAGAGCAGATCCCAGGGTTTGCACATCCACCCACCACACACACAGTCTAAAGAAGATGGACTTTTGTGATTGCCAGGGAAAAATGTTCTCTCTGAGGGCTCTGCCTTTATAGAGTGAGCTGCCGGCAGAAGTGTGAGCTGCCTCTTTTCTTGTTCACTTCAAACAATAGTGTAAGGCTAGATTGTTCGGATGGACTTTGCCTGTTGTCAGGAGATATGTTTGGTTATTGCTTTGATATGTCATGTTACGGCTGGTTTTCAGCTGTCTGCTTTTATTGTAAACCATTTTGAGCAACAAGAAAAAGTGGTATAGAAATCAAGTGAATAAATAAATAGGGCTGCCATCTCTGTGCAGGGAAATTCCTGGAGATTTCAAAAATGGAGCTTTGGGAGGCTGGAGTTTGGGGAAGGGAGGGACCTCAATGGGGTATAATGCCATAGAGTCTACCCTCCACAGTAGCCATTTTCTCCAGGGAAACTGATCTCTGTACTCTGAAGATCAGTTGAAATTCCAGAAGATCTTCAGGCCTGACCTGAAGGTTGCCAACCCTAATTTTTGTAACACACACCATGAAATTGATTGTTTTCCAGATGTCCTATAAGACTTTTGGTTAAAAATAGTTAAAAATAGAGGGTATACATTTATCACAGCAAGATTAATGGCTCTCAGGATGGCTCTCAAGTGAGAATTCAAAATCACCACGATGAGCTCACCAAGAGAATACTGAGATCTATGGGGAGTTTATTTATTTATTTATTTATTCATCACATTTCTATCCCGCTTTTGCAGACAGCTGGCTCAAGGTGGCTTACAGCAACAAAATACCATTGAAATGGTTTACAGTTTCCCTTCCCCCACAGAGTTCATCTGACAATAGATGGGTTCTTCTATGATGACCCCACTTCAGATAACTGCTCATCTCTTCAATTACTCTCTCTTAAAGCTCATTATGGGAGCTAGTGGAAAACAAACAGGAGATGTGGACAAGTTATGACTATTCAAGCAAAATACTCTAGAGTGTAGCCTGAAGAACAAATTAATGGGATGGATGCCCTCATCGGGTGGTTCTTCTCTTCTCTTCACTTCCTCCAGTCTAGTTACTGTTTTTGTTTCCTCTTCCACTCTGGGGGCTGTCTCTGGGGCTTTGCACTCAATCTCCAGGTACGTGCTATGGCACACATTTCTGTTGCTATAGTGGAGGTCGTGGACAGTTGCAGAGAAGCAATACAATTTAGAATATTTTTGAGCGTTCCGTAAAAAGTGAGCATTTTCCCCAAACATTCAAAGACGCTGCTTTCCATCAACTGTTAAATTACAATCCAAGTACAGGAGCATTCCCTGCAAGGGAAGAGATAAGAGGATTTTTGTGTCTCTGTGTCTAAAGGAAACATGGTGTCTGGCAGCAGTGTGATTTTCCAGAGAAAATGCGGGGAAGGGGACAGCAACAGTGAGGGAGTGGCTCAATGGCATCATATCACAGAAAATCCCCCTTTAATGTGTTATTTACAACACGTAGAAAAAAAATCTCAAAGTGTGTTCACTCTTAGCTCAGAAGCTGTGTTACTCCAGTGTTCACTGGAAGCATGCAAATCATTAAGGGTGTTAATTAATACTTATGCATTATACATTAACAAGGACACACTCAAGGGAGCTAAAACTGCATATGGCTCTTTACAGCATGTGTATACCATGCTTCCATGAGATACGCCTTCCCATTTGTCTTCATAGTTTGTGGGGGGGTGGGGAACCTGACACTGCTTTTATCCTTTCTCATTTAGGAGGTATCAAAATGGGGACAGGGATAGGATCATTATTAGTGAGCCCCCTGCCAAAACCAAGCATCCAATATTAATACTTGGAGTAGCATTGAAGGGTCATACCCTGTCCTATGTCCCTGTTGTGTGTGTAGTGGTTAGAGTGCCAGGCTGGGACCTGGAGACTCAGATTCCAATTCCCATACTGCCATGAGGTTTGCGGGGTGAGCCAGACCTACAATGTTGTTGTGAGGGTAAAATTAAGGAGGGAAGAAGAAGGCATGCCACACTAAGTTTCCTAGAAGAAGAAGAACATAAAAGGGTACTAAAGAGATAAAGAAATAGTTCAGTTGTCTTTCCACAAGTATTTCAATAGCGGGTCAAAATCTGGTTCCTTACACAGCGTAACCAGCGCCGCGTTCGGAAATACCTGACGATTTTGATGGCAGGGTTTAGAGAATGGAGGGACTTCAATGGGGTATAATGCCATAGAGTCCACCCTCCAAAGCAGCCATTTTTTTCAAGGTGAACTGATCTCTGTTGCACGGAGATCAATTGTAATAGTGGGAGATCTCCAGGTGCCATCTGGAGATTGGCAATCCCTTGAAAGTGTTTTATTCTCACAGAATTCAACAGGCTGTGTCTTTTTTTCTTTCTGCTGTTGTCTTTAGGATGTTTGAAACGTAGTCCTGAGGTTTTGTATTATGCTTTGGATTGCAAGGAACCACTCTGTTGGTGCCCCAGCAACAGCTCCTCCGATGAGGCAGCTTTTCTGTCTGCAGAGGTGGAGAGGAAGATTTTTGCCAATTCCACCCTCCTGCTGCAGATTCCCAGTTCACTCCTTCAGGTCTCCTGACCCACGGGAGCACAATGTCAGGAGGCACAGAAGACTTCAGTGGGGGGTGGGCAGGCACAACTCCACTCACACAGCTTGGAATCTAAGACAAAGAAAAATAATCCTGTTCTACTGTTGTATATTGCTTTTATTGTCATGTCCACCATGTTGGGTGCTGCCTAAATTGCAAAGAATGTGATATCTAAACATTCAAGTAAGAGATTTTGTTTTTTTTGCGTGGGCATCATTGTGTTGAGGAATGAAGAGCAGACCTTTGGCCTTCTTGTTCTGTTACTGTAAGTTTTACGCCTTCAGTTTGTCAATATTATTGCACAGTCTCCAGTTCCCTGGAGTTCTGGGCCAGAACTATATCTTTGTGTAATGTTGGCTTTATTTACACACATCCAGGTGGAGCACTGATAGAGGTAGAGACATACTCTTACAGAGCAGAAGATCCACGGCCTCTGCATTAGAACCCCAGACACAGAGAGATCCTGCTCCCCCAAAAGGAGTCAGACAACTCGCTGTTGCCTCCCATCCCCAAATAAAGACACTATTCGAGATCCATGGGTTCAACTGGGATTTCATTCATTTACCAACTGATCTGAGTCTTATTAAACCTACTCCTCTGTGTGGGCACCCTAAGTAATGGGCTGCCCCCCAAAATGCCAGCATTAAGGGCAATCTCACTCTGGCTTCAAACATGAGGCTGCTTATAACCATCCTTAGTGTTGTGTACTAGGACCACGATCGCATGGTCTCCCGTAATGGCGACCGCCACATGGTCAGCGCACATGGTCAGAATCTACCTGAGCTTCGGCCAGGTAGAACAATAGCCAGTTGGATCCTGAGTGACCACCAATTACGAGCCTAGGTCTCCCGCTGGGGGACCTATGAACTACAACCACGGACTTAAGGTCCTATCAGGACCTGTGGGCGAGGTCGGGGCATTGTCTCCGGCCGGCATAAAAGAGGGCTCTGAGCCCGGGGTTTCTCATGTTCCATCTGACCCACAATAAAGAGCTGTACTATGAAATCACTACCACTCGCCTCCCGACTCCAGTACATTCCACTTGGCTTATCCAAGCCTGTATACAATAGTATGCTAAGGGAAGCTGTAACTCCACTATCTTATTGCCATGCTGCCAAACACCAGGTACTGGTGAAGATCCAGCCCTGAGCCCCCCCCCCCCCGACTGTTAAGCCATAACAGTTCGGTTTGGGACACCTCCGCCCCAGTAAGAAATGCCTGTTCCCCATGGCTGGGAGGGACACCTTCCCCAAATTCTGACCAGTACTTGAACAGAGCCATAGGTATGGTTGCCAGTTTGGCTCCCACAAATAGTGAACTCTTGAAAAATAGTGTTCTGTGCATCACAATGCCGTGTTGCATACGTGATTTCACAATCACCATGTGGCACTCTAGGAATTCCTTAAAGCCCTATGGTAAAGATATCTGGGGTACATCAAGAGCATCACAGTGAGGCTGTGATATCACCTATGGGTTTTTGCAGAAAGTGGCATTGCAATGCATGCAACAACAACACCCCCCCATTCTTGCTGCTCTGGGGAAAACAGTGGGAGGGCCAGAGAGAAAGAGAGAGAATGCCTGCTGAAACCTCTAGCCGTAGGCAGCCTCTGGCCATAGGGGGACCATTTCCTAGCAATTAGTCCCCACTGAAGAAATGTTCACAGTCATATTAAGGAATGTTAAAATTTGTCATAGGCCCTGCTTGCAGTCCCTTTAGGCCAAATCTATTCACATGGATCTGACAGGAATCTCATAACTTTATTAATAAGATCTAAGGAAGAAAATATTTGAAAAATGGCAGAGCCTCTGTCTTGTTGCCTAGCACCTCCAATCATCATCCTGTTTTCAAACTCAAGAGGTAGGACTGTACAGCTCACAAGTGGAGTTTTGCTGGGGAAACTCCACTGACAATGGATTTCAGGGGATCCTCTTCTACAGACCAGGGACAATGAAGAGATCTACTGTAGGAGAGGAATTGGTCAGATGTCTTCTTTCTTCATTGTTGGGTGCCCTTGCTCCTGCAGAAATACACCATAGGATCCAGCTCAAGCTAAGTTTTATTCCATGTTCCATTTGGTGCTTTTGCATGTGTGTTGCTGCAGGGTGGGGCAGCAAGGTTGGAATTCTCCCAAAATTCTTCCCCATGTCTCACCCATCTCCCACTCTCCTGTCTCTCTCTCGTTCGCTCGCTTCACATGCACAGCATAATTTTGCTGCAGCATCTTGAATAATGAATAATGGCTACACTTTGTAATGTTTTTAGAATGGCAGATTACCACTCTAGGGGCCAAAATGCAGCATCAAGCATCTTTGAAACATGCGTCCTTAATCTTTAATTCCCCTTGTAATGGAATAACTAGAGCCAGCTATGAGTAGTCCCTTTAAAACAATTGTGGGAAAGAACACTAATTCATCAGCACAAGGGCTTGTATGATTTATGGAGCTCTCACAGGCTCGAAACCTCAGAACCCAGAGTTAGCCAAAGGGCAGATTGATAACTGGAATGCATAATGAGAAAAAGCAGGAGGTGTGATGTGTTAATATCTCTGTCTCCATAGGCCTTGTGCAAAGTTTTAAGGAAACAGTGACATTCAGGATGTTTGAACGATATCCAGGGCTGTTTAAACAATGGTCAAGCAATCTTATTTTGTAAAAGCAGCCGTGCAGCAAACGATTACAGCTGGAAGGCTGCATAGATTGGTGAGATTCCCTTGAGGCACCCATTAATTACTTCCTAGTTTACTGTTGTAACAAACGTGGTTACAATCTCATTTATCCAGCTATGCACACATCTATATGACTAACAGCTTTGTATAGTCCTAGGCCGAGGACAGACTGGCAGTCTGGCCCACTCTGCCTCCGCTTTAAAAGCAGAGGCAGAGCAGCAGTCCAGACTGCCACATCTGCCTGGAGGAGGTGGGCCGGACGCAACATGTCCGGCGCCGCGCTCCTCCCGCAGCAGCCAGGCACCACTTAAAAGTGGTGTCCCGGCTGCTGCGCGTGCGTTACACTTGCTTCCGGCAGGTGTGAATGCGCACCAGCCGGGGAAGCCAAGTGGCATTTGCACACCGCCACTGGAAGCCGCCCGCAGTCTGGACATTGCGGGCGGCTTTCTTGTGGCAGCGTGTGAATGCCGCACGGCGGGGGCAATTCCCCCCGTCTTGTTCTGCCGCGCCACGAAGGCGCAGCAGAACAAGAGTCTGTCCTCAGCCCTACCTCACGGAACAAAACATCTGAGAAATGGGGCAGCATGTGGCTACAATGAAGGTTTCTGTGAAAAAAAAAATCTTTTAAAAATTAAGATTTAAAAGTCACCAAAAATGTAGAAAAGATGTCTGCACATGCACTGACATTGTGTGTGTGTGTGTGTGTGTGTCGAGTGCCATCAAGCCGCTTCCAATTTACCGTGACCCTCTGGATTAATGTTGTCCCAAACATCCTATCGTTAACAGCCTTGCTCAGGTGTTGCAAACTTAGGGACGTGGCTTCAGTGATTAAGTGAATCCATCTCCTGTTGGGTCTTCCTCTTTTCCTACTGCCTTCAATTTTTCTGAGCATTATTGCATTTTGCATTGACTCTTGTCTTCTCATAATATGACCAAAGTACAATAGTCTCTCACTTTAGTCATTTTATCTTCTAGAGAGAGGCCAGGCTGAATTTGGTCTAGAACCCACTTATTTGCTTTTTTGACAGTCCATGGTATCAGTAAAACTCTCCTCCAACACCACAAGTCAATGGAATCAACTTTCTTCCTGTCAACTTTCTTCGTTGCCTAACTTTCACCCCCATTCATAGTAATAGGGAATACCATGGCATGAATTAACTTGATCTTGGTCACCAGTGACACATCCCTACACTTAAGAAGCTTTTCTAGCTCCTTCCCAGTCTCAATCTCCTTCTGATTTCTTGGTTACAGTCTCCCTTTTGGTTGATGATGGAGCCAAAGAAGGGAAGGGAAGGGAAAATTTCAGTTTTCTTCATTGTCAACCTTAAAATTGGTTAATTTCCCAGTAGTCATTAATTTGTCTTCTTTATGTTCAGCCGTAATCTTGCTTCGGCACTTTCTGCTTCAACCTTCATCAAGAGTCATTTCAAGGCTTCAGTATTTTCTGCCAGTACTGTGGTGTCATCTGCATATCTCAGATTATTAATGTTCCTTCCACCAATTTTCGCTCTACCTTCATCTGACACCTTTGCCAACTGGAAACCATTCTCTTTCACCATATTCTGTCCTAACAGTAGCCACTTCTGCCCAGTACTTCCCAGGGTTAGCTGAAATGGCACTACTGTTGTCTGTGAAAGATCCTCCACCAGTGTTACCTACCACTACTTCTGCTGCCCAGCAGCTACTTTTGAAGAATTCCTGAGCTCCCATCACTCTTGGAACTGTCAGTTCTCTTCTGCTAATGTGGCTGTGTGTAGATCCCTGAAAGGGGGGGGTACATCTAAGTCTGGTGTCTCAGCTGTGACCATTCTGCCTTGAGTGACTCTGCTAGGAGTTTAGACCTCTTACTGTATTACTCTCAGATTCGCATGTTAAGATGTGCATCCAAAGGGGGTGGGGCTGACCTTACACACAAAAAGTGTTTCTTAATACCCAAGACTTTGCAAGAATACTTCACAAGATCTTAGTCACCATTTTGAGTTGTTTCATCAACCCACAATAATAAGCTGGCAGTGGACATGATGATGACAAAGAGGGGCTTGGGAAGGGGGGAAGGGGGACATAGTAGTGTGTGGGGGTTAAACAAGGGCCAGAGCAGGGGGGATTTACTGGACAAAAAGACTTCAAGGGGCTCAGGGACAGGGAAGGCAGAAAAGGTGAGCAAGCATGTGGGAGAGTGAATGGCTGGATGTGAGGGGGAGAATTTGAGCCAGTGTGGAAGGAAGAAGAGTAGAAGAAGAAGAGATTGGATTTATACCCCACCCTTCACTCAGTGTCTCAGAGCGGCTTACCATCTCCTTCCCTTCCTCTCCCCACAACAGACACCCTGTGAGGTAGGTGGGACTGAAAGAGCTCTGAGAAAACTGCTCTTGAGAGAACAGCTCTGAAAGAATGTATGACTGACTCAAGGTCACCCTGTTGGCCGGCAAGGCACTTTCAGTGCTCTTATGGAGTGTAATATTCATAAGCCTGAACTTGGGTTGCCCATATTGGAAGGGCCATGTGCTTCCTTCATTATAGGAGCAAGCTCCAGCCCATGCCAGGAGGCTGACACCCAAGACAGTTCACCTGAAACAGAGACAAAAGATTCCTTCTGCCATGAGGTTTCTTTCTGTTTCAACCCGCTGGTCAACCCCTGCCCCCTCCAACATAGCTAAATGGATTATGCTAACGTAGTTGCCTAGCAACTAATGTTCGGGCCATCACCCAGTCGGCCAGAGCCATTAACTAACAATAGATGTGGCCCAGGTGAGTCATCGGACCCTGCCCAAGTATCCACTTCCTGGTGAGATCATAGTTTTGCAATATTGTCCATCCCCCTAGCCCTCCTCCTTTTGTCCACCTTTAACCTATGGAAGGGTCCAAAAGGGACGGACCACCTAAGAGGTGTGTTAGTGGGATGTGGTCTGATCAGCCTGCCCCAAGACCACCTAATAAAAGACCTTGCACAGAGGCATTAGCTCTCTTGAGCCATCGTCCCCTGTCTGCTTTACTACCCCTCATGCCCAGCTTGCTATACCCATACCCTTGCCTCCATCTTTAAATCTCTGGACTCGTGATCCAAGAGAACCACGTGGTCTCGCAGGTTCGAGCCTTGTGTCCCATAGTCTTTCTATTTTTCTCCCCATCCAATTCTTCCATCGATCGGACCACACATCTCTAGGTAAAGTGGTAAAGGTAAAATGGCCTGGGTCCGACCTACCTAAGGGACCGCCTTTCCCCATATGTACCCCAGAGAGCACTCCGGTCTGGGGCCCAACATCACCTGGCCATACCTGGCCCAAGAGAAGCCAGGCTCACTGCCACCAGGGGGAGGGCTTTTTCAGTGGCGGCCCCTAGCTGGTGGAACGAGCTCCCGGAGGAGATCAGGGCCCTGCAGGATCTGATGCAGTTCCGCAGGGCCTGCAAGACAGAGCTCTTCCGCCAGGCATTTGGATAGGGGCCGCCGCCTTTATGTCGATCTGCCTCCCCCATGTTGACATCCAGTGATTACAAATGCTGCCGACGATCCTGGGGGCTCCCAATATTAGCATGCACAACACCAGCATGCACAATACTGTCAGATGTATGTTATTAACAGCACAGAGCACTTTAAGAATTGTAATTGTACTTTTTAATTAACGATTAATTTTAACTGTTTTAATGGTTTTATTGTGAATGTGTTCACCTATGTAAGCTGCTCTGAGCCTACTGTGTGGGGAGAGCAGCTAAAAAGTCGAAATAAATAAATAAATAAATAAATAAATAAATAAAGTATTGCTTCCCCACCAACGAAATCCTGCTCATGCAAACGTGCTATTTTCTAGCTTTATTCCTTAGGCCTGTGTGATTGTGTGTGTGATTACATTTTTGGTGTGCTTGAACAACATTGCCCAGTAAATTGCATTGAACTTGCTATCTGCCTCACGTGCCTCTTTCCTTGAGAACTCCCGGGAGGGGTGGGACCCTGGTATAGTTGGCAAGAACCCGTGTATTTCGCCAATTGCTAAACGTAAATTAAAGCAATTCGGTTAACAACCCAGCTGGCTGCATGTGGAGGAGTGGGGAAATCAAACCTGGTTCTCCAGATTAGAGTCTGCCACTCTTGAACACTGCACCAAACTACCTCTCTACACCAGATTGAAGTTCAGAGAGCTGGAATAAGAGGGGCTAAAACAGAAGCAGAGACAGGGGAGGGAAAGTGAAATTTTACTTCCCCTGAAAGTTCCAGTGATCCTACAGTAACAACACCAACATCATCATCATCTTCTTCTTCCTCAACAACAACAACAACTGCTGCCAAGTCACAAACAGCTCATGGTGATCCATAAAGTTTCACCTCATGGGGTTTTCAATGCAAGAGATGAGCAGAGGTGGTTTGCCATTGCCTGGCTCTGCAAAGCAACCCTAGACTTCCTTGGTGGTTTCCAGTCCACATACTGGCCATGGCCCACCCTGCTTAGCTTCGAAGTTCAGTCTGGCCTAGGCTATTCAGGATGCTACAATGGAATTAATAAATAGAAAATGTGATGTTATCTGTAGTTTGGTACATGGTTCTATGGAGTTCACAGTGTTCATCACAATGCAGATGGCTGGGCCTTGCCTTCCTGGACTACTGTCGATTGGGAAGGTAGGGACCCCTTATGTTCAAGTTCTGAGAACAAGTGAAGAGGAACTGCCTTGGTAAAGACATGGAATACACTGCTTCTTGCAGACCCAACTTGCAGGGGCAAAGACCTCTTGCAGATATGGCAGCCTGGGAGAAAAGGTTGAATCCACTGCAAGATGATGCATTATCTCTTTTCTAGGGATAAAGTCCCACCTCACATGGTTCCCTGGGGTCTAAACTAAAATAAAATGTTGGAGGAGTGATACAAGCCCCTCCCCCTATATCACAGGCTTCAGAAGGTGTCTGATAACATAGAAAACCAGTCTGCATGATTTCTAGCAGCCTTTTTGACAGGGGAATTCAAGTGAAGCCATCCTTTGTGCAATCAAGTATTCATGGGGAGGGCCTGATTCACATGGAAACCTATCTGCATGGTAGAAGGGAGGGGGGCTCATGCCACTCTTCATGACAGTCAGTTTGGTGTAGTGGTTAAGTGTGTGGATTCTAATCTGGGAAAACCCAGTTTGATTCCCCACTTCTCCACTTGCACCTGGCTGGATGACCTTGGGCAAGCCATAGTTCTGGCACAGCTGTTCTTGAAAAAGAGCAGCTTTTGTCAGAGCTCTCTCAGCCCCATCTACCTCACAGGGTGTCTGTTGTGGGGAGGGGAAGGGAAAGGAGTTTGTAAGCCGCTCTGAGACTCCCTTGGGTAGTGAAGGGCAGGGTATCAATCCAATCTCTTCTTTTTCTTCTTCTTCTTCTTCTTCTTCTTCTTCATCTATACCACTTCAACGAAGCACACTGCCAAGGAGGGCTATAGGATACAACCTATACAACACTGCTTTCTTCTGAGACAAAGCACCTGTCCATCTCTCCCAGTATGCCTTTGATTGGCGATCAAACCTCTCAGTGTCCTCAGGCAAGGATGTTTGCCATTTAGCAGCTTGTTTAGGTGGAGAGGTCCGGTACTGAATTGGGTACTCTGCTACTGATGTAAGGCCCCTTCCCTATTTTAATGAAAGATAAGAGCCTCTTGAATGGAACAGATCTGGAGAACCACTGGCAGTGTTCTCCTTGGAATTAGTAAGAATCTTCAAACTCAAAATTGACTGACAGTATTAATTTTGCCACAGCACTTTATGTCAGTGCTGCTGCAGGATTGCTGCTCATTAAAAAAAAATTGTTTGCTAGAAAAATGTTTGTGCGTTCATTAAACTCACTCACACACAAATAGGACTTTGCCATAACCCTAACTATACTATGGCTAATTGGGCCTTATAACTACCCTATGAGGATATAAAGCAATTATCTTAATTTTAGAGATGGCAGCAACCATTTGAGTGACTCCTCTAAGGTCACTCAGAAAAGACAAAAGGGCAAAGGTGAGCTTATTATTCACAACTGTCTAGCTTCTATTTCCGCAACTAATCTACTGCATCACTCTAGGGATTGGAAATTATATGGCTTTGGTTACTTGCCAGGATTCAATTACTGAAAACAAGAACTCAAGGGAGCCTGCAAACAATCTGTACAAATAGTTGTTTTGCAAGCCCCATGGATGCCTCAGCCATTTTGCACCACCCCTCTAATGGATCTGCGATTGGGCAAAACAAAAATATGATCTGCCGGTAGTGTGTTGTTGTTCAGTCACACTGTCAAGTCTGACTCTTTGCAACGCCATGGACCACATCACGCCAGGCCCTCCTGTCTTCTGCCATGCCAGTAGTGTAGATTTCTTTTATTTAGTGAGGAATATACTTCATTACGGACATATGCAGCTCTCTCAACATATTGATTGTATATAACCTATTCTATGTGCTGTTCTATACACATAATTTAAATAATATGTTATCAAAGCTCCTGCAAGGCATCACCAGGGGTCCTGGAGCCTCAAGAGCCAGTTCTCTTAGAGCTGTTATCTCAAAAGGAGTTCTCACAGAGCTCTCTCAGCCCCACCTACCTCACATGATGTCTGTTGTGGGGAGAGGAAGGGAAGGAGATTGTAAGCTGCTCTGAGACTCTGAGTGAAGGGCAGGGTATAAAAATCCTCCTCCTTGTCCTTGCCCTGATTTGTCCCTGGGGCTCTCTGCAGAGGCTAAAGAGTTGTTAGCACTACCCAGGGACACTGTCATGCCTGCCCCTGATTTAGCCCCAGACCCAGTGCCTGACAGCCGAGGACAGGAGGACTTGGCTCAGTTAACTGAGGAAAACGTAAGTCCTGCAGAGGATCCACAGCCAAGTTCTCAGCAAGACCCACCTGAGGCTGATCAGGCAGTGGCTGGACCAAGCAATTCACCACCAGACTCGCCTCCACCTGTCAGCAGGCTCCGTGAGAGGGGACGGCAAGAGCTGAATAGGCGACGCAAGGAAGCATGCAGGCAAGGGTGAAGATCATTAAGTCCTGAGTACTGACAGAAACCAGGACCTGCACAGAGGTGCTAAGTGGCTAATGAGCCGGAACGCTATTTGAGAAGGCTGCCAGCCTGAAGCAATTCGTGCTGGCAACATTGTTGGCAGAACCATCCATTCCGTGCGCACCTTGTCTCTGATCCTGTTTGACTCTCTGGCTTCCGACCCGACTTGCTTTTTGGACTTCTGACCTCTGCTTCCTGATCCTGGACTTTTGACCCTCGGCATTCCTTGACTCTGGCTTCAGATCTGCTTCTGACTAACCTCGGCTTGATTTATGGACTCTGACCTCCGGTACATTTGACTACGCTTGCTGCTTTGAGATTGGGACTTGCCGCCACGCTCTGCTGACTTTCTCCATCCAAGTCACACATGGGGCATGCTTGCTGGCCTGTCTGCCCAGCCAGGCTACCGGGCTCTGCCGTGACAGACACCAGCAGTTCTTAACACTCTTTGGAGAGGAGGATGCTGATGGCAGTGATTCGGGGGGGGGGGAGCATTCTCCCCTTCTACATCCCAACTCCCTGTTACTGCTCCCGCCTCAAGTACACCCCTCCATGGCCCCTCCCCGCCTAGTGCTGGAAAGTAGCGGTGCATCCCACCTTCTCCAATCCTGGGGCCACAGTTTGGAAACATTTCCACATCCTCCCCAGTGACCCCTGTGTGGCACAGTGCCAAGTGTGCCATACCCATGTTTGGTTGCCACAGGAGGAAAGTGGAGGCAAGCAGGAGGAGGAAGAGGCCCACTCCGTCTCAGCAGAGAAAAGTGGAGGGGGAGCAGAAGGCCCCTCCAAGAAAGGCTCCACGCACTCAGGCTGCCATGGGTGGGACATCAAGGTGGGCCACCCTCCAAGAAGTCAAAAGGGCTACGTGGAGGACCCAGGAAACAGTGTCTCACCTCATTGGTGAGATGACTGCTGTGGACGGCCAACCCTTCTCCTTAGTGGAGAACATAGCCTTTCACCGGCTGCAGCGGTGATAGTCAAGGCTCAGCTCTCCAGACAGCAAGGCAGAACTGTGGACTTCACGGCAGACCTCTGGAGCAGCCAGCAGGACTGTCGGGCCATGGCCCTAGGAGGGGACAGTCCTGCCACTGGGCTACAAAATGGATCTGCTCCATGTACAGGGGATGGAGGCAGACAGCATGGCACAAAACATCACTGCAGTGTTATACAGAGAAGCCTGCGAGAGTGGGTGGTGGTAGCAACATCATTTGGGGCTACATGATCACAGATGCTGGTGCCAATATGCTGAGAGAGGTGAAGTATGTGAGTCTCAAGGGCGTTGTCTGCCTGGCAAATTCATTTCAGCTGGTGGTGAAGGATGCTCTGAGGGCTGAGACGAACTGTCCAGCCGTCTAGGATGCTGCCCCCCTCAAAATGCAGTCCTTGCTTGAGCCCTGCTAGTGCCTGGCCACCTACTTCTGGCGCAGCATCAGGTCTGGCCATCTGCTATGCAAGAGGCAGGGGGTGGGGGGATAAGGAACTCCCCCCACTCCATGATTACACATTTGGTGGATCTCATTGCCTCCGTGACCTCCCTGCATGGGGAAGAAGTGTTCAGCATCAGCTCCCATGACTGGCTGACCCTCTCTCAAATGGTGTGTGTCCTCAAGCCCTTCCAGGTCACCACCAATGTGCTGTGTGCCCATATGGCCATCTGGGGGCAAGTCATTGCCCTGATTAGAGGACTGGACTGGGTGCTGGCTTCTGTACTGGAACCAGTAGTTCTCCCACAGGTCAGTCCCTTGGCAGAAAGGCTGCAGATGGGCATCACCACAAGATTGCACCCTCTCTGCAATAAAGGGGAGTACAAGCTGGCCTATGTCTGTGACCCCCCCCCCAGATAAAAGGCAGCACTGCTCTCCTAAATGCAGAGCTCTTGCAATGGAAGAATGAGTTCTGCAAAGAAGTATGGAGGCTACAGAACAACAGACATGGCCAGAGGGAACAGTGGGTGGAAGAGGCTGGGGAAAAGGATGAGGAGCTGCAGACCAGCACCTTTGCCTTAAACAGCCCAACCAGGGAGAAGACCCACTACTGGTTTTCAGTAGTGAACCAGGAGGTCAGCAGCAGCAGGGATGCCAGCAGTGCAATGGTGGTGGATTTGGCAGAGGTGATGATGATGAAATACCTCGCCATTTGCCAAGTCCCCTGAGACAGTCACAGCTGATCCCCCAAAGTACTGTTCACACAAGGCTGGCCCAACTTCTCTTGCATGGCCATGAGCCCTGAGTCCATCTAACATCCAAACTACAGCAGAGGAGAGGAGTTCACAATCAGGAGGGTAGAAAATGTGGATCCTCACTCAGCCAAGGCACTCAGTAGCTAAGCCCCACCACTCGGCGTGAGCAGAGAGACAGGGTAGCTCAGAGCCCTGAGTCCATCTAACACCCAGACCTCAGCAGGGTAGAGAAGTTCACAATTAGGAGGGAATAAATGGATGTGGTCTGCTAGTTCCCTGCCTCTCTGTGTAACTGCGAACAGCTGACAGATGTGAGGATGTGGAGCTGAGCTGATGATATATATATATAGTTTTCTGATCACATGAAGTAGAATGGGAACAGTTATTAAGCTTTGGAGGGCTCCGATTAGTGTTTCCAAGGCTGGAGAATTCCGGCCACCATTGCCTTGGAGCTTTATAAACAGTTTAACTGAGCTGGGACAGTCTGTCTAGAAATCTAGCCATTTACAAATTGCCATGAACCACCACAAACAGCATCAAAGTTTGTGCAATGTTCGTGCCAGGTGCCCTTCCACGAACAGTGCTTTGAGAACCACGAACCATCCAAAATTTGTGATGAAATTTACTTCGTGAGCCGGTTTGTGCCCATCCCCACTTACAATATGGCAGTTTCATGTGTTCAAAGTTCTACAGCAGTGATCCACAGCCAGATAGGCTGGTGCTTTAGGGTTGCCAACCTCCAGGAAGGGCCCAGAGAGCTCCTGGAATTACAACTGATTTCCAGATGACAGAGACCAGTTCCCCTGGAGAAAATGGCTGTTTTGGAGGCTGGACTCTATGGCACTATACCTTGCTGAGCTTCCTCACCTTCCCCAACTCAAATCTCCAAGAATTTCCCAACCCAAGCCTAGTTCTCATCCCACAGGCTGGGACAGATATCTTGGCCTTTACTTGCTTGTCACATCCCGCACATTCTTAGGTGTCTTTAGACAGAAAGCTTACAACTGTCATCCTATCTCTTCTGTGTGTAGTAAAAAGAAAATACAGGGGCAAGGATGCCTTGAACTTCTCTTAAGTCTCCCTTTTGCTGAAGTCCGGTATGAGAAATTTAACCACAAGAAACTGGCGCAGGTGAGGGGTGACCCAAATATGGGAGGTCTGCAGCCTGGCTTGGGATACCAGTGCCAGTCTTACAATAGTTCTTAATGGGCCAAAGACCCACAACAGCTCTTTGCTAATATTGTTTTCCTATCCAGGGATAATAATAGCACAGCCTCCCCCCTCCCAACTTCAAGTGTTGGATCTGTGCAAGGGCAGAAGGATTGAAGTCCAAGTGTTGTGTAACTTTTTAAAAAATGGTTGGAAGATCTGATCACAGGTCTCCCAGTGTTTCATCTCATTAGGCCTTTGGAGGCTTTGATAGAACATGGGGAGAAGTGAAGAGGAGAGATTCTCATAGGGATGAAGAGCTTCTCACAACTAGGTTCCACTGCTCATTAAAAAAAAAAAAGATTATCACATACATATTGTTTGATCTGCTTGTTCTCTTCGAGAAGCCCTGAGGGAAGTATCTTGTGAGAAAAAAAAAATCTAAAGCCAGGAAGGAATTTTCAGATATCCCATCAAATGTGATATTTCATAACTGCTTCTCTTTTTGACGTTTCCCTCTCTCTTTGGTGTCAAGGTGCTTTACTGCACAGGGTCTTTGAAGTGGCTGACTGGAAGACAGAGCCTTTTTTGTTCAGTGATTGCTTAGTTTAGTTATCCTAAGCTTCACTCAGCTCATCAAGCAAGTTCACGGGTTTCTTATGGACAGGTCATTATCCCTAGCCAAAAAAGGGAATCACATATGCTGCTATGAGCTCCTTAGAGCAGTGTTTCTCAACCTGTGGGTCAGGACCCAAAAGTGGCTTGCAAAGCCTCTGACAGTGGATTGTGGGCCAATCCTCCCTGAAGTCGGAAGAACCAGATGCAATGTCCCTGTGCCTCAGCCTCCAAGAAGCAAGTGACCAGAGAGTTATGGCTAGATAGCCAGACACGAAGCATCTTCCTCTTCACTCTTCTGTCACTGAACCCTTTGAAGGGTAGACTGCTACTCTAAGGGAAAACAACTTCCTTCTATCTCCCTGCATGCCCACAAAGAAGAGAGGACATGTTTCTCCTTCTTTGGCATCATGGATGCCAGATCCCTCTATGCATCTGCGTCTATCACTAGCTAGTTAGAGCAGAATCTGTCCCTTTATGCTGCACTAGGAAGTATGTATTTCCTAAATAAATCAGTTCTTATTTTCTTTTAAACAGATAAGTGGCTCTGTGTAACTTTGTAGTCTTACAAGCATATGCTGCTCAAAGGAGCTCTGCTGAGTTCTGAGCCTAGCAAACTCTGCTAAATTAGTCAGGGATCTGGATCAACATATCCAGCCCTCCCAACACCTGATGTCCCTTGCCCTTTCCGTTGCTTTCTTTTGTACCTGGGATAGCAAGATCTGACCCTGGAAATGGTTATCTTCCATGACTTACATTACCTGGTATTTTTTCTTCACTATGTATACATGTTGATCAAATAAAATGTGCCCTAATCATTACTAGAGTGAGTTTCTCAGAATCATAGGGAGCGTTAGAGGGAGTAATGGAGTGAGAGAGGATGGTCCAAGGCTGGAAAGTAACCTCTATATGCAAAGGCTGTGTATGTCGGAATGCCATTTGCTTGGGGTTCATAGTGGAGGCAGCTGCAAACTTTAAGAACATAAGAAAATAAGAAAAACCAATGCTGGATCAGGCCAATGGCCCATCCAGACCAACACCCTGTCACACCAAAAACACCAGGTGCCCAAACTTTGTGGTTTGTTGGTTTCTCAGAAGCATCTGGTTAGCCACTGTAGAAAATGGCATGCTGAACCAGATGGGTGCCAAGGTCACAGTTTGCCTACGTGTGTGTAAAGGGCTTCAAACTGCAGCCGACTTATGGCAACCCCATAGGCAAGAGAAATTCAGAGGTGGTTTGCCGTTGCCTCCCTCTGCATAGAGGCCCTGGACTTCCTTGGTGGTCTCCCATCCAAATACTGACCACGGCCAACCCTGCTTAACTTGCAAGAACTGAGGAGATCAAGCTGGCCCGGGCTATCTAGGTCAGGACTCGTCTGCCTACGGTGCAAAGCAGGGAAGGGAGCAATTACAACACGATAGGCTGATATGGGGGGCTTTTAATCTTGCTTTCATGATCTATTGTTGTTTTAAATGATATAGTTGTTATTTCATCTATGCCGGAATGTGGCAATGTGTTGTGTACAATGAAGAGGAAAGAAGATCCTGAAGGGGGCAGAAAGCTCCAGCTTGTCAGGACTGTTGGAGGAATACCTTCTTTCTAAGAGGGGCTTTCCCCATGTCTGTCTGCAGACTGTCATTCTCAGGCTCCTCTTCCAGAACAGTCTAGAGCTCTTCTCCGCCAGCAGGGCAACTAGGCTTCTCTCTTCTCCTCCTGCCCAGTTTGTTCGTTCCTGAATAGTATTGGAGTCAGGAGTCCATGGAACAGTGAAACAGCTAGATCTTTATTGCTGGACCGGATGAAGCATACAACCCAGGGCTCCGAGCCCTCCTTTTATGCTGGTCAGGGATAATCCGCTGACCTCGCCCAACTGGCCTGATAGGCTATTATCAGTCTATTTACACCTCATAGGTTCCCTGGGAGGAACCTAGGTACATGATTGGTGGCCAGTTCGAATCCACCTGGCCTTTGTTCTACCTGGCTGAAGCTCAGTTAGTTTCTTGGCCATGTGCTCTGGCCACATGGCGGTCGCCATTACTGGAGCACATGGCGACCGCATGGTCAATACATAACAGTTCCTAAATAAAGCTTTGTCACTATTTAGTCAATTGGTTACATTATTTATAGTTTGCCTTTCTCACTGGCACTCAAGGTGGATTACCTCAACTAAATCAATACAATTAATACACCAGAGATGAAGTAAATATTGACACGACACGTTAAACTAAAGCAAAAATTACATCGTAGGAGTTTACAGCAACAGAGAGTACAAACTATACCCAGTGGTATAGTCTACAGCAGGGGTGGGCAATTGTTTTGGCTCAGGGGCCACTTTGTGGGAGTGGAGGTTAGCAGAGGGCCACACCTTTTAAAATGATCGCATTCATTAGTTAATTTTGCCTTTCAGAAAAGGTATAAATTGTATCATAAAAACCAATAAATATAAATTAAAATTAAATAGTGGTAGCTTTATTCAATTTATATATTGTGCTAATTTCATAACATCTATAGTTGCAAGCATATTTAATTTTAGAATCAGTTTAATGAGACAAATGTACCCTATCACACTTTTCTACAATTTTTTTTGAAATCAGGAGTGAGATTGCTTGTTGAGATTCTCATCACAACCTGCAAGTTAATTTCTGTCAAAGAGCATCTATATTTACTCGTGTTGATCTTCATGCAAGAAAAACTTTGCTCACAAATATATGTAGACCCAAATATAGAGAACATTTTCCCAGCAAATTTCTTCATACATGGAATTTTTTTCAGCAGACAAAGATTTGTAAAAGTCAACTAATGTCACAGCATTAAACATTTCTTTCACAGTGTGATCTGACTGCATGTCAATAAATTCAAGCTGCAGCTCCTCAGGTGCTGCATCAATATCAGCAGTGATGGGATAAGAGAGCAAATTGAATTTAGGCTCAATTTTCTTGAAGTCCTGAAATCTTCTTGGCGGGCCGCAAAAAACTCTGTGGCGGGCCACATGTGGCCCCCGGGCCGCAATTTGCCCACCCCTGGTCTACATCATGCAACCCTTTCCCCAGGCTTCTTTGTTCAATGATATCGTTACAGTGTGTAGCCCTGTTTCCTGTGCAAAAAGGTCCACAGAGCTTGCAGAAAGCCAAAAGTCTGGGCCTTCTTGACCTGTTCAGGCAGACCATTCCATAAGGTGGGGACCACAATGGAGAATGGCCATGTACAGGCAGTTTTCAAACTAGTTTAGTGTCCTGACTTCTGTAGAGGCACTTTGCCAACAATTTATACCCCCCCCCTTGTCTCCAATGGGGACCCAAAGTGACTTACATCATTCTCCTCTTCTCCATTTTATCATTGCAATAACTCTACCAGGTAGCTTAAACTAAGAGTATGTTATTGGCTGGAAGTCACCCAGCAAGCTTTCATGGAAGAGTGGGGGTTGAACCTGAGTCCCTTTAGTCCTCACCTGAAATTATAACTGCTACACCACATTAGCTATTTTGTTATGGCCAGGGGGACATTTTTTCTGAAAAGTGACAAAGAAATTTAATTAATTCCTCACAATTATATCCAAGGAGAAATTCTCATGAGCATTTTACTATGGAATTAAATCAAGCTGGAGCAGCCAAAGTGCAAAGAACATCCATTTATAACCTGCCTAGGATACAAGTCAATCTCTATATTCACATAGGAACATCAAACAAATACCACGGATTCTTCCCAACTCCAGGCTTCTCTTATTCCTCCTGAAGCACAAATTTAAGGCCTATGAAGTTAAGGAGCTGTGGTAAGTCGGTGCCTGTTGGTGACATTAGAGGATTAACAAGTAATTAAAACAAATAAGGGATAGCCCCAAGAAACACAGAAATGCCAAGCTATTTTTCTATTGCTCCATGCTGTGATACTTAAAAGAACAAATAATTACATCTTAAACTTGAGGACTCAATTAAAGTAAAACGAATACAATTTTACTTTAAAAAAAAAACCCAAATCCTCCATTCTGTCTGTTTTAGGAACCCCAGAGAAAAGGAATATTGTACAACTTGCCCAGGGAGTTCTATTCACAGATTTAAAACCTAAATTTAAAGAGATAGAGATGTCTGCCAAAATGGGTATTTAGATACCACGCCAGACTGAATATTTGCTCAGATCTCTGTTGAGAGAATGTTGCTTTGAATAATTTACATGCCAGGAGAAGCTCGACAATGAAATACAAATGTCTATGGATGATTATGCTTTATTTACTACACTGGAATTTTTAATACAATTTACAATCCAGCCTAAACAGGATTGGAGACTGACAGACATAGATCCTGTATTTAACATTAGTTGGTTTCTGTATGCTACTTTAATTTTGTCTTTCTGTCCTTTGCACATATACCCAAGTCCTGAAAGTCCGTTATAATGGTTACTTATTTCAGTTCATATGAGGCAGCAAAGCATTGGTCCATGCTATAAGAAGGCTTTCTCCCTTGTTTTCTGGATTCTAGGGATAGTACTTTATTTATATTCTCACAGGGTTCTGACTTCCCTAGACTGCATTTAGCCTGGAAGTGGGAAGAACCCCTAGAGGTATAGAAGTATATTGATGAATAGCTTGTAAGGTGAATATGTGCTGCAACTCACACACTCACCCACCCCTCCCAATCACAGCTACCATAGCAACCATTTGAACAGAGCTTTGACTTGTCCATGCCTTTCCCCTAGGGTGGACTGCAAGACATGGTGAAACTATCCAGACTCGCAGTTATGAAAACAATAAACTTTGAGGCAAAACCATATTGTTATGTTGGACAGCCGTTCATGTCCAGGTCCATTAATTTATGGGATACAGGATGAGCAAACATGTGATGGTTTCTCCTTCTAACTTTGCTATATACACATTAAAATGTTACCTCCAAAAGCTTCTCAAGGGAATGTTGGGAAACAAATGGCAAATCATAATGCTTATATATTCAGTGTGTTGTATAATGAGCTACCAAAATGAACCCCTAAGTAGCACGACATTAGTCATAGTACATGGGAGCATAAAGTAGGTGTCCCTTGAAGTAATTAAAATTTTCCTTTATTGGCTTTAAAAAGTATTCTTGTGAAATAAAACAGTGTGTGAAGGCATTATCCAAAGGTGAAAATTCAATTTAATCATAATGCTGAACTATTTTATGAACCAGATTCAAACCAGAATTTTGGGTGTGTTCTGTGGAACTCATAAATAGGGATGACCAGGAACCAGAAAAATGTGGCTTGGTTTGATTTGTAATTTGTAGCGTGCCCAGTTAGTGAACCATGAACTGTCACAAACTTTTAGGGGCTAAATTAACCATTTTGTTTCATGAGGTTTGTGATGTGGTAGAATGCCCTCCTTGGTGTGCTAGAGACACCAAATTCACAGGGGATCTCTGGCTGATTCTTCTCTACCTGCCCTCCAAGTTTAGTGAGGACTGGATTTATGGGGTCTGAGTTACACCCCCCACCCAAAGAAGGTGCCCCTAAGAAAGTGTTTTCTGAGGAAATGACAGGCAGTCATTTTGATGAGTGCCGTTTTAAGATGTTCAGGAGTGTGTAGAACAGATCCTGTGCAAGCTAGAGACACCAAGCTTGCAGAGGCTCTCTGGCTGACTCCTCTCTATCTGCTCTCCAAATCTGGTGAAGATTGGATTTAGGGGGGGTCCAATTTATGCCCCCCCTCAAAGAAGATGTGCCCAGGAAAGTGCTTTTTGGGGAAATGACAGGCACTGGTTCAGAAGGTTCAGAGGTGTATAGAATGGATCCTGTGCAAGCTAGAGATAGCAGAGTTACAGGGGACCTCCTTCAGAGCTCCTCTACATGCCTTCAGAGTTCCACCCCACCATTGCTTTGAAGTTCAGTAAACATTTAGAGTGAGCAAAGACAGTCTGGCAATGTATCCATGCACAACTGCCACAAACAGTTTGAAAGTTTGTGGAAAGTTCATGCCGGTTGACCAGCCAGGAACTTCACCTCGCAAACCGGCCAAAATTCATCACAAACTTTAGTTCATGAGCCAGTTCATGCCCATCCCTAGTCACAAAACTCTAGGACAACTGGGAGTCATAATTTTTTTTAGAGGAGGTGTAGCTTGCACTGCCTGAATACAATCTACAGAACCCATAAATCAACCACCAGTGGCTATATAGTGTTGTACCTTTGTGCTAAGGAGTAAAGTAATTTTAAACTATGGGCTTAATTGTCTTATTCTGCCCTCCCCATCACAAGATCTAAGTAATTTAATAGATTCAGTTTAAAAGATGCTTGGATCCTCTGGCTTGGAGTACAAGAGAAACATCCCAGCTGGTGAATCTCCTCTGGCTATGATGGTCCGCCTCTTGTCTTCCATCCCACACCAGTTCCTTGTTGATGGGGAGTGATAACTGTACTGGCTTAGCCCTCCTGGGAAGCAAGTGCTGGGACTCAGCAGGGCAGTCTAAAGGCAGACATTTCAGAGAGAGAGCAACACAAAGTCCAGCCCAAGATGCCAGAGAGCAGGTTAACCAACTCCAGTCTAGGATCAGGGGTTCTAGGAAACAATACCAAGTCCAGGTCAGGGATTCTAGAGAGCAACCAGCTCAGTGCCTCAGTCAAGCATACTTGTTACATTCACAAGCAGCTGCTTCCCTTGGCTGATTTTATAGCTAGGTCTTAATGGGCCATGCTTTCAGCCAGCTACTTGGTAGTCATCCAGCAACTACTAATCTGTCTCCTCAATTGGCAGCTGGTGACTGGCCAGGAGACTTGTGCTTGTTCTCCTTGCCTGCAACTCTGCACAACACTGATATCACCAGCATTCCATGGGTGTGTGGGAGCCAGGTGGGCTAGGAGTTGCCTCTGAAGGCTTGCTTACTGATTCAGACCTGCAGGGTGTTAGCTCAGCCACAGCTGTGGACTGTGAGTCATGAACAGCCAGTATCTCAATTCCTTGTTGATCATCTACTGACTATGGGCCAGCTGCAGCCAGCTCCTCTTCTTTTAAGGAGACCTCACTGCCACTGGTCTCAGGCTGACTTACAACATAACTGTGGCAGCAGAAGGCAGCTGGGTGGAGAGAACATTCTTGGAGTTTTATCCCAGAGAGCACTGGGAAAGGGAGGAATAAAGAAAGCTGCTGGTAAACTGGAGAGATGGGGAACTTGCCCATCTGTAGCAACCCCCAGCATTTCTTAAGCCTCCAAAGCTTGAATCTGAACTTTCACCACGACATCCAGCAGTGTTGGAATAATAATAATGGAGAATGATCTGAAAGTAAATACTATTCATGGGTCATCCATCAGATTCCTGAGTGGGTTCTGGATAGGAGGTCCAGGGGGCATCCTCAGCTGATGGGGGAGGGTGGGGGAGTGCCCGGGCTCTCTCAGATTGCCAAGCAATGGATGGGGGCTTCTACTGCTGAAGTGGCACCTGACCGCAGACAGGCTGCTCTCCGTTTCCTGGCTTTCTTGTGCAGTCCCTTTAAACTTTAGAGACCGTGGGTGTGGTCACATGGGACTTTACTGTGGGAATTAATGCTGTTCCCTCTCATTTTTTAATCTGCTGTTCAGATGGATTCCGCTCCGAAACTCGCCCACACACGCAACCCTTCCGCTTTTCTCCTGGAAAAACTAGTATTTTTCGGGAGTTTGCGTGAGGAACCTGCGATTGAGCCGATCTGAACAGCCCTCTCTCGCAATGATTGCAAGAGAGGGCTGTTCAGATCATCACTCCCTGGGGTTTTTCCCCCTGTTTTCGCACTTGGGCACTCAAGCGCCCAAGTGCAAAAACAAGAAAAAAACCACCCTGCGCTCTGCTCCCGGCCCCGAACCCCATTGGGCACTGCCGCCTCGCCCCTCTTGCATTCTCTAACCCAAAAAAATTCCAGGTGGTGACCGGAGGGGCTTGGGGCCTGATGCACAGGGTGAGCCAGGCAGCCAGGATGGTCCAGCGGCAGCTGGCAGCAGCGGCAGCTGGCGGTGGTGGCTGGCAGCAGTGGCAGCAGAGGGGGTGTAGAGGACTCTCCTGTGAGCAGGAAGGGTGCCTCCCCCCCCCCCCCCCCCCGCTGCCAGGAAGAAAACAAATTGGATAAAATCCCAGTGGGATTTTATCCACGAGTCGGGTACCATGGGACCACGGCCTGCATAAGAAAGCTGAAAAAACTGAGCAGTGGGGAGCACTCCCAGCTGCTCAGCTGTTTTTGTGGCTTTCTGCTGGAGCAGAAAGCTGGGGTTTAAAGGGGCTCAGAGTCCTTTTTAATCCCTTCTTTCTGCTCTGGCCAGGAACTGGCACAAACCCATGAGCTGCCTTAAAAGTTTGCAGAAGTCTGTGACCGTGGTCCCACCATGGACTTTGGTTTCCAAAACAAACAGGGCAAAATTTGTCATGAATTTGGCTTTGTGGTTTGGTTCATGCCTATCCCTATAGTGCATAGCTCAATGAAAGTGTCAACCCAGTGTGCCTCAGCAGTGAATGAGGCAAATATAAACTGGGGATTATAAGAAAGAAACTTAAAATAAAATGACCAGTGTTATAATGCCTCTGTATAGATCTCTGGTGAGGTATTGTTTGAAATACTGTGTGCAATTCTGGTTATCATATTTCAAAAAAGGACGTTATGTATGTAAGTGAAATCAAGTAACAGCCACCTTGTGGCAATTCCTGCAAGGGGCTTTTCAAGGCAAGTGAAAAGCACAAGTGGTTTTCCTCTGCACGTTCTTCCTTGGGCTCCCATTCAAGTACTGACACAGTTTAGTTTCTGAGATCTGACAAGATCAGGCTGTACCATGCCACCTTCCATTCCAAAAAGGACATTGTAGAGCTGGAAGAAGTAAAAAATGCCACCCCAAGATTATATGGCCATTGGAGTACCTTTCCTATGAGTAAACATTGTCTGGGATATTTCAGTCTAGAAAAGGGATAAATAAGAAAGGACATGATAGAGGTTTATAAAATTATGCATGGGGCAGAAAGACGTGGGGAGGGAAGGTAGGATGGTATAACCAGATCTCACTAGATCTCAAAAGTTAAACAGGGTCGGTACTTGGAAGGGAGAGCACCAAGGAACAGTCTGCAGAGGAAGGCAGTGGCCAACCACCTCGGCCTCTCACTTGCCTTGAAAACCCCTTGGTGAGGTCACATAAGTTGGCTGTGACTTGATGGCACTTTAGATACATACACACAGAGTGGACAGAGAGAACTTTTCTCCCTCTCCCCAAATGCTAAAACTCAAGGGCATCCAATGAAGCTGATGAGCAGTAGATTCAGGCTGGAGCAAAGGCATGCTTCTTTATTCGATGAGTAATTAATATGTGGAATTTTATGCCAGAGGATATAGTGATGGCCACAGGCATAGACAGCTTTAAGAGAGGTTTGGACAAATTCATGGAGAACAGACCCATCAGTGGCTGCTAGCCTTGGTGATTAAAGGGAACCTTCCCATTCAGAGGCAGTAAACCCCTAAACATTAATGCCAGGAGGCAATGTTAGGGGAAGGTATTGGCCTCCATGCCCCATTGTTGGCCTTCCAGAGCAACTGGTTGGTCATCATGTGAGACGTGATGTTGGACTAGATGGACCACTAGTTGCTCCAGCAGTGCTCTTCTTATATTCCTCTGTGGAAACAACCAGTATGTACACTGCAGAGCTTTGTGAGAATGGTTCTTTTACAAATGGGAAACAAAGAGAAGGTACATGACATGCATCTGCGCACTGGCCCAAAAGTCTATTTGCAAGTTTTCAAATATTGATTCACCCTAGTAAAAAGATTATTTCCTCCTCTGAAGATTTTAGATTACCACATTGCTCACATCTCGAGTCTGACCTTCCCCCCAAATATATTCTCCTTTGCTTAAAGCTTCTTAATGAACTCCAGCTCTAAGACACATTAAGTCCAATGTTTTCCTTAGTGGTTCAGCTCCCCTGTTTCCCTTTTTAAAGAGCACTATGTCATGTAGATAAGCTTATACCAAATAAAATCAATTGTCCCCAGCACTATTCTACTTTCCACAACCATTTCCCTCACAGTAGGAAAGTAAGGGAAACCGTGAAACCTGCCAAATTCATTCTGCTTCTAGGATTTAAAACGAGTGCATAAACACACTAATGTTGCTCACACAAGCAATGTGCCAGAGAAAAGCGACACAAATCTGGAAAGTTTGAAGTGGATGGCTCTAAGAAAATGAATGCTGGAAATAATTTTTTTTTTTGGTAGGGAGGGTTTTAGGTCAGATTCCAGTGTGGAAAATCAGAAGAACTTTCCATTAAATCAAAGTAGCTGTAGTCTGCAAAAGTACAAGATGCCTGTTTTAATATTGATAAGGATGTTGTGAAGAACCACTAAATATATCTATTATAATTTGGGCATCTCCCTAGGACTTTATATGCATAATTAATCACTACTGATTATACCAGTTTTACAGTTTGCTTACCTTTGTGTATTTTCTACACCCGTTCAGATGTTGCTATCTGAGAGTCCAGTCATAAATATTAAAAAATAACGTCACTTGATGAATTGTAACTGTGATATTTTGTCGTGTAAAGCATATCCACACTGAAGCAATAGCACAGGTACACTATTTGTGGAGCTGACTGTAACATAATTGAAAAGTATCATGCACAACATGAAAGCTCTACCTGTTTATGATATATCTGTGCCCATTCAAGCATTTGTGTTATCATCTGATGACCATGCATGTGTGAACAAACTAGCTGAGATAGCTAATCGTCTGCAGTGGTTTATGTTGACAAAAGTGGTCCCTTTTTACTGAACGAGTACACACAGAAGAAGTTGCCCAAACCAGGTCCAATGTCCAGAAAAATCATTCAAGGGTGGTATGGTTGAAGATGGTAGGGCTCTGCTACCATCATGGATGCTATGGTCTCCCTTTAGGACATAGTTCTGTCCTCCCTGAATACAAAGGAATGGCCTGAAGTGACCCATCATGTTTCTGCTGTGTTAGGTTTTTCTTCCTTCATTTGCCCCTCTCTCCCAACAGGGAGTGGAAATTACAATGCTGACACCTGTGTGATATAGCAGAGTATCATTGTGGGCTTGGGAGAGCAGGATTAAAAACTGCCATGAAGCTCTCACAGAGTGACCTTGGGCTAATCATGATCTCTCAGCCTGACCTATCCTGCAGGATCCTGTGAGAATAAAGGACTATATATAGTCCTGAGCTCCTTAGAGAAAGGACAATATTTAAAAATATATATATTTTTTAAAAAAGGACAATATTTTAAAAATACGAATAATGATAATATCCCAGGAATAGTGTATATTCTTACTATATCTCAAAGATTCAATTGAACTCACTGCTATGAAACTATTGGACTTAGCAGTGCACAGTAGACAGAAGAACTATGTGTCTGTGACTTCAAACAGCAAACATTGCACATGGTAACCTTGGTAATCTTAAGCCAAAACCCAGGCCAGCAACTGAGACCCAGAGAAAAATCACCACTCCTTCGTTACAATCACTCAGTGGATAATGAAGTCATAAGCTGCCGCATGGTGCTTTGGAAAGGTCATTCAAAATTACATTTGCCCATGCTGGTCTCCAAATCTGCTGCACTCCGCATCTCTGTCCCCTTGTGGCTGCCACTCATCCCCCTGAACTTTACTTAACTTGGGCACCTGCTAAATATTACAGTCACACAGATTCTGACCTTCACAGAGAGGTGCCATGACTATAAGGACAATAGTGGGAGCCAAGCAAAAGGCAAGCAATGAAGTCAAGCTCATTGCCTTTATTGCAGTAACAAGGTATTACAGGGAGGGTTTTTTTGGGTGGGGGGGATTCTATCTATCAATTGCAATTGCACTTGACGAGAAATATCAAGAGGTGGGAACAGCACTGCCTGTATAAACAGAAATTATAAAAGGTATTAACAATGATAACTCTTTGTTTTGGGTGTCTATTTTTCTTTGTTCAACTTGTGATCAATGCCTTGCATGGCGATTTTTGTTCTCCCATCACTCTGCTTTTGTTCTTCCAGAACTCTTGCAAAATATGTCCTGCTGAGGTTACCTCTTTGTCCAGCAGACCTGTAGTTTTAAAAACACTACTTAAAAACACTGTTTTAAAAACACTAAAAAACCTACAGGGAGCCCAAATCCCAAATCTCAATTTGCTTTTTCAGCACCTCCCGTTTACAGCTCCCTTTTCCAAAACTAAGTAGACACGGGGTATCTTAAAGTACGGTGGGTGGAAAAAGAAAACCAGATTTGTCTGCTGGAATATTCTGACAGCAAACTCATTTTTGTTGGGTCTCTAATCAGAAACACACCACCACCTTCCCACACTGGTTATCTTTCCTAATGAACAAGGGGGGGAAATGAAGGGAAAAAAACGACGAAGCCTTAAATAAATTAGGTAACCAAAAGGCTGAAAAAACAAATCAAAAGGAACAAAAGACAAAAGTTAATACAGAAAGTGAAAAACGAATAAAAATGTTTCAGTAGAATATATGACAATAAAAGCAGAGAATTAAAGCAATGGTTGTATGTATAGCACCTAACTATGGCAACTTTCCTGGAAGTAAGGCCCATCAAATAGACCTGAGTAAGATTCTGAGCAGACACACTTAGGATAGAAAAGAGTAAAAGTCCAGTGGCACCTTAAAGACTGACAAAATTGTAAGCAGTGACTCACGAAAGCCCATCCCCTGCCACAAATTTTGTTAAATTGTTCAGGTGCTCCTGGGCTCTCACTCTTTTCTACTGCTTCAGACATGGCTACCCATCTTGATCTATGCTTAAGATAGATCTGCAAGTTATCAGAGAAATATCCACCCATCCTGTCGAAGCTTTCCATGGCATGGCGGCAGGGCTCATTTCGTAGCAGGAGCTCCTCTGCATATTAGGCCACACACCCCTGATGTAGCCAGTCCTCCAAGAGCTGTAAGAAGAGCTCTGTAAGCTCTTGGAGGATTGGCTACATTAGGGAGGTGTGGCCTAGTATGCAAAGGAGCTCCTGCTACGGAATGAGCCCTGCAGGGCAGTAAATAACATCCCATTAGGCCTCTGTTAAAGGGACAAGACACTTTGCTCCAGGAAGCTGGAGTTTCACCGGCTATATGGGCTTGCATTTTTTCAAACAATCTTAACTTAAAATCTTCACCCACCTGACAGTACATGTCTGTGTCTGTGTGGGTTGACTGCCACCATCTTTTACTCTGCCTCTCACTCTGCGGGTACCGAGGAGAGCGATGAGGATGATGAGGGGCCTGGGGTCCAAGCCCTATGAGGATAGGTTGAGGGACTTGGGAATGTTCAGTCTGGAGAAGAGGAGGCTGAGGGGGGACATGATTGCTTTCTTTAAGTATTTGAAGGGCTGTCACTTAGAGAAGGGCAGGGAGCTGTTCCTGTTGGCAGCAGAGGATAGGATTCACAATAATGGGTTTAAATTAAGGCCAGGAAGATATTGGCTGGATATTAGGGAAATTTTTTCTTAGAAGAGATTGGATTTATACCCTGCCCTTCACTACCTGAAGGAGTCTCAGAGCGGCTTACAAACTCCTTTCCCTTCCCCTCCCCACAACAGACACCCTGCGAGGTAGGTAAGGCTAAGAGAGCTCTGACAGAAACCGCTCTTTTTCAAGAACAGCTGTGCCAGAGCTATGGCTTGCCCAAGGTCATCCAGCAGGTGCAAGTGGAGGAGTGGGGACTCAAACCCGGTTCTCCCAGATTAGAGTCCGCGCACTTAACCACTACACCAAACTGGCTCTCTTTTACAGTAAGAGTTGTTCAGCAGTGGAATCAGCTGCCTAGGGAGGTGATGAGCTCCCCCTCACTGGGAGTCTTTAAGCAGTGGCTGGACAAACACTTATTAGGGATACTCTGGGCTGATCCTGCACTGAGCAGGGTGTTGGACTAGATGGCCTCTCCCAACTCTGATTCTATGATTCACCCAAATGCTCAGATGTGTTTAGATTTTCTTAGCCAATGTGATCAACAAAAGTGACCCTGGATATAAACTAGGGATGGGCAAGAATGGGCTCACAAACTAAAATTGGTGACAAATTTTGGCTGGTTTGAGGTTTGTGAGCACAAGTTCATGGACACTGGAACCACCACAAACTTCCACAAACTTTGATATGGTTTGTAGCGGTTCATAAAGAGCATAATGCTGGGGTTTAAATTGCTCTGAGCCATTTAAACCCCTGCTTTATGCTCTTTATAAAAAAACAGCAAAGCCATGGGAGATTCTTACAGCTCAGCTGTTAGGTTTAAATGGATCTGAGCCATTTAAACCTTCTGGTTCTTCTCCCTGCCACTTCAAAGTGCCAGGGAGAAAAACTGGACAGTTAAATGGCTCTTTTAAAACATCTGGTTCTGCTCCCCCCTCAAAGCGGAGGGGAGCAGATCCAGAGGTTTTAAATTGCTTGGAGCCATTTAAACCCTCTACTTCTACTACCTCCCCAAGTAAATGGGAGCAGATCAGGAGTAGATCTGCTTTGGCTCCCTCGATAAAGCATTGGAGAGCAGATCTGGAAGGTTTAAATAGCCTGGAACCATTAAAACCCTCAACTTCTTTTTCTCCCCTCAATGGTGCATGGAGCAGATCAAAAGAGTTTAAAATGGCTCAGAGCCATTTAAACTCCACTTCTGCTCCCCCCCCCCCCAAAAAAAAAGTGGCAGGGAGCAGATCATGAAGGTGTAAATGGCTCCAAGCCAGCATAAATCTGGGGATGAAATGGCTCCCACGGCACTTCACCCCCTCCTGTCTGCTGGCTGTGGCTTTCCCTGGCCAGCAAAAAGAAGGGGATGAAATGCCTCCCAAATGGCTATGAAGAGATTGGATGGGTTTAAGTGGCTTGGAGCTGCAGAAAATCCCAGGGAGGTACTTCACTCACTCCTTTCTGTTGCCTGGGGGAAGCTGTGACCAGCAGACAGGAGGGGATAAAATGCCCTTGGAATTTCCTCTGCCAAGGGACAGGAGGGGGAGAAGTGAAGCCAGCAGACAGGAGGGGGGGAAGGGACCCTTTGGAGCAGTGGGGAGCAGAGCCAGAGGGTTTAAGTCTAATCCTCACCAAACTCAGAGGGCAGGTAGAGGAGAGTCAGCTGGAGATTCCTGGAGAGTTTGGTCTTTCTGGCATGCCAGGAGGGCCCTGCCATATCACAAACCTCATGAACTGGCAGTTTGTGATGGTTTGTGGTTCAGTTTGCAGGTCCACCATGAACTGTCAGAAACTGCATTTTCCCGTATTTGAAAAAGTATTTGAAAAAGTGTGCATGCACACAAAAGCTCATACCTTGAATAAACCTTTGTTGGTCTTAAAGGTGCCACTGGACTCTAAGGCCGCGGTCACACGGCCCCTTTAAATCCGGGAGGGCTCCCAGATTTAAAGGGGCTGCATTTTTCAACAGCGGGTTGGGATGAGTAAGTCGGGGTGTTTTTTCCCCCCACTCTTTTACACTTGGGCGCATGTGTAAAAGAGTGAGAAAAAAATGGCCGGCGGGGCTATCTGGACAGCCCTGCTCTCGCAATGCATGCGAGAGAGGGCTGTCAAGATACCTCCAATGTGGGTTCCTCCCGCAACACCCGGGAAAATACTTGATTTTCCCAGGTCTGAAAATGCGGGAGGAACCCGCATTGGATCCCGCTTCGGCACGGGACTAGGGGGCCGGCCATCTGGTCGGCCCCTTTAAATGCGGGAGGAAATTGCCCTTCCTCCCGCATTTAAGGCCGTGTGGCTGCAGCCTAAATTTGTTCTACTGCTTCAGACCAACACAGCTAACTACCTGGAACTATCTGCATTTTCCCAGTTTGTGCCCATTGCTAATCATAATTCTCAGGGAAAGCCAGAATAATTACACTTATATAAAATCAGTTAATGTTTGTAATGCTGATATGCTGTCAGGCTATTTGGTGCATCGTTCCTTTCCAATGTTCACTATCATCTGTTTGAAAGCAAATTTACAGTGTCCTAAGCAGGTCTACTCTGAATCTTGCTCAGGTCTACTCAGTGGGGCTTACTCCTTGAAAACTGTTCTTAGAATTGCGCTGTTACCATGTTATCCCAAAGAAAACATGCTAAGAGCTAACCTAACTGTAATCCCCCCAGTGAATTTCAAAACCCCAGCTTGTAGTCTATTTCTCATCATTTACAGAATTCTTTATCGTTGCACTTGCCATTCGCTTTTCATCTGCTTTGTCCTTTCCTTAGTCGTCTGGCTTCTGCCGTGCGTCTTTTATCCGGCAGGTCTGTTGCTTGACAAGCGTTTGTTTCCCTTGCTCATTTTGTCACTCAGTGCTGATTGAAGTTAAACATTCAGGCTGACTTAATACCAAACTATAAAGAATTCTTGAGCATGCAACACAAATTGTGTCAACATGCCAAGAACTCCACTGAGTACTTCATAGATGGTTATTATTGCTAAATGCACTCCGAGCAACAGATTTATTATCTGTTTTCTACTTTTGTTGATTTTATGCCCTTACATAAGCAGTTACAGGCATAGGCGTAGAGTACCGGGGGGGGGCCTCAAGGGCTTGAGCCACCCCCAAAATTTCCCGGGGGGGCTCAGCCACCCCTGGGAAAACGGAGTGCCTGCCGCCGCGCCTCCCCGGGTCCTTCCGAGGCCCGGCGGCCACTGCTGGAGAGGGAGAGGGAAGGGGTGGCGGGGGGGGGGGGAGAGAGGCACCGGCAGCAGTGGCTGGCAGGCTTTGGAAGGGCCCAGGGAGGCGGGACAGTTTCCTGGAGGGGGGGAAGAACATTGTCCCAGCGAAGGAGCCCCCGCCCCCCCCAGGATTTCCAAAACTCTACGCCCCTGGTTACAGGGTATTGCATTTTATGTGTTGTGACTTAGAGAGATCAGGTTGGACTAAATTCCAGAGATTGGAAGGAATTAACAGAAGTATTTCCCCCTCTCCTCTGTCCCTATTCCAAGCTGCCCCTTACGCACCTATAAAGCTGCTACTGAGGGTCAAGGGGACCCTAAAGAACAACATATGCTGGGGCATGGATTCTGCTCACGCCTCTGCTGTACGGAGGGGATGTGGAGCTTTCCCTTCTTGTTGTCAGGCGTTCACTCTACAGCCCTATTCTGCACATCCCAAAAGGCATAAGGGGTTTTTTTACACTGCCACCACCCAAAGCTTATAGAGGTACATTAGTGCTCATTTTGTTGATTCAAAGACATTTCTATAAATAAAGAACTCCAAGTTTTTCCTGGGCACATTCCTTTCCCCTTAGCTAGTCTGGCCCATATTTGGTTTTGTATGTGTGGCAGAATGACCACACTGAAATACCAGTTCCATAATAAAAGGCAGGGGGAGTTCAGTTAGCTTTACTTGCCATTAAGGATGATGAAGAAATCTGGCTTAATCATATTGTACAATCTAATTATGTTCCCGACCTCCTCACACTACTTGCTGGGCTGAATCCAATTCCAGGCTTTCCACTGAGCAGCCTGATCAATGGGGAGCTTCAGAATCAATCCCGGCAAGCCAAAATGGTTTGCTAAGTGCCTGGATCACTGAGCCCAGAAATGAGTACTCAGAAAAGCAATCCAGGCAATTCTAGAACTATTCCCAATGGTCTGGATCAAATCTCAGATGCCAGAAATGGGCACTTAGAGTCCAGAACAATCTTTCAATACCAGGCACACTTCCAGGCTCTGAGATTTGATCCAGGCACTTGGGCTGCAATCCTTAGAAGAGTTACACGCTTCTAAACTCACTGAAATAAGAGGCTTAGAACAATCTAACTGTGTTTAGGGCTGCAACAGATCCATTTCTAAGTGTCTGGACCAAGAGGGCAGTAAATACTAAGAGTTTTGATCTAGGCTGAAAACTTCTCTCTCTCTAATATTAGCTGAAAGGAGGGGGAAGCAGAATAAATAAAGTTTCCACCACTTTTTGCTGGTTCTGATTATCAGATCACATCCTTAAAGTGATGTTTTCCATTTACAGGCTGGAATAACAGCAATGTACCTACGCTGTTTTTTTTTATTTTAAAAAAGCCAGCAAAAGGCCATCCAGTAGCACAGGAAAGGGGAATGGTGGGCATGAAGGGAGAAGGGCTTCTAGTGTCCTGGCCAATGCTCCCTCTAAGCTGTGGAGTCTTCTGAGCAAAAATTATGTGAGCTACTGGCATGAAAGTTGTGAGTGATCAGTTTGGCTACTGCATAGCTTAGTTTGCTCTGGAGCCATCCTTCCTGAGCTAAGACAAAAATGTGTGAGCCGGAGGCTAAAAAACTGTGAGCTAGCTCACACTAACTCAGCTTAGAGGGAACACTAGTCCTGGCCCCACTGGTGGACCTCCTGTTGGCACCTGTGACAGAGTGTCAGATTGGATGGGCCACTGGCCTGATCCAACATTGGTTTCTCTTATGTCCTTAAAAAGGAAGGGATGAGAAATGGCCCCTTGCAGGTGCTCCATCACTGCTAGGGTTGCCAACCTCCAGGTGGGGTCTGAATTATAACTGATCTCCATCCTACAGAGATCAGTTCCCCTGGATGAAATGGAAGCTTTGGAAGGCGTGGCATCATATCCACACTGAGCTCCATCCTCCCTAAACAACACACCCAAACCTTCAAGAAATTTCCCATTCCAGAGCTGGCAGCCCTGGTTCACTGCTGTGAGTGTCTGTATATTTGCAGCGGCAACGAGTCCCCAACTGTGTGGACACCACCTTAGATGAGAGGAGAGATCCTTCCACACAGAGAGGACAGAAATGTCTCTTGCCTCACCTTGTGGGTGTTCGTTGGGAGGGCAGACGCCTCAGCCTTCACTCTGCAAAAGAGGCAGGTTGCATTAGGCAAGGGGAGCCAAATGGAGCAGAGGAATACAGAGGAGAGCTCTGTGGCTATCTTCCCCCAAGGGGCAAAGTAACGGTGTAACCTTGCTGAAGATACAAGCAGTTCCTCAACAAAAGTGCCAGGCTTGAGGCAGGAACTGGACTGACTTGCAGAGTGGCAAGTAAAGCATCTGCCTGCTCCTGAAGCCCACAAGCTGGAAGGGTTCAGGCAAAGAGTGTCTTGGTTTATAGGCTAAGAGCCCTCCGCAAGCCACTAAGGAGACAAGGGACTATACTGTGCATAGAAATGCCCACCTGGGATGATGCTGGAGGGATGATGCTAAGGAGGAGCCATTGTAATGCGAGGCTTATGGAGTCTGCCAAAATGGTCTCCCCCCCCCCCCCCGCCCAATTTGTCCACCAAAGCATTACACAGAAAAATGTTTTCAAAGCTTTCCCATCCCAGTCTCCGTCTTTGCATGTAATGTCAATTTCATTCCATGCTGACAAACCCCCCCCCCTTTATTTTGTGTGTTCATCCATCCACCTCCCACTGCTTGCTCCTCTGTACCCCTGCCACCGCCTCCTGCCACCAACTTGGGAGGCTTCTTAGGCCCTGGGGCTGCTGCCCTGTCGGAAAACAAGCACTGCACTCAAACGCAAACAGAACACTTATGTGAATATAACTACTGATATATTATAACATATCATATCATTATCACTCTTATTTTACAAGAAACAATGAAACTTGTTAACAGAAGCTAATAAAGCCAAAGGTATAAATAACACAGCTGAATCCAGCTCAATTCCAATCCAACGAAGACTCCGGATTGTATCTTCGTTTCGATTAATCTTTGTCAGAAGACTTATATTAGATTCATAGAGTACTACACGTAAATTTCACCAGTTTCACTAAGGTGAGGAAACTCCACGAGCATAACTATTACATGTTCACTGAGCAGAAATTGCTTCATCCATTGACAAGACAAAATGAGTAAAGATGGGCTACTGTTCCTACCATGGAACTACTCTCATATGGTCAGCTGCCCTGTCACCATGCCCCTATGAGGTGATGACAGGAAGAGGGGCAGGGCCCAGGGGCAGCCGCCTGAGGGCAACTGGGGTGGGTGGTCCCAGGCAGGCAGCAGAGGCAGCCAACAAGAAAGCAGCTGGCAAGGTGCCAAAGCAGAAAGCTGCCCTTTCCCCTCAGCCCCTTTCCTCGGCACTGTGGATGTGATGCAGATCCCTTGGAAGGCGCAGATCCCCAATTGTGCTGGAAAGAGGCACTGTGGAACAGGAAAAGGGGAGGAGGTAGTTAGAGGGGGGCTGCAGCGCTCATCTTTTTTTTGCTCTGCAATGGTTAACTGAAGCTGAAAAAGCTGGGAGGAGGGTGTTCGGAAACTTCAAATATGCATTGGAAGCCCTTCCATACCACCAGGCAAGCAGTGCAAAATGAGAGTGGAGCCCTGTTATGTATTGACCATGCGGTCGCCATGTGCTCCAGTAATGGCGACCGCCATGTGGCCAGAGCACATGGCCAAGAAACTACCTGAGCTTCAGCCACGTAGAACAAAGGCCAGGTGGATTCGAACCGGCCACCAATCATGTACCTAGGTTCCTCCCAGGGAACCTATGAGATGTAAATAGACTGATAATAGCCTATCAGGCCAGTTGGGCGAGGTCAGGGGATTATCCCTGACCAGCATAAAAGGAGGGCTTCGAGCCCTGGGTTGTATGCTTCTTCCGGACCAGCAATAAAGATCTAGCTGTTTTACTGTTCCATGGACTCCCGACTCCAATACTTTTCAAGCCCTAACCATGCTCGGGGGGGGGGGGGGGGGGCGGTGAACACAAAACAAGTAATGTATCGTAGAGCACAGTGCAATTGGTAAAGAATCCCCCAACAATGGCTTTTTTCGCAAACGATTCAAGATTAGCAAACGATCTACCTTATTGATAGATTTAAATGTCTTATTAAAAAGAAAAGGGTAAAGCAATGATGGAGCTGCATGGCAGTAGTGGAGAAGAAGTATGGCAGAGATGGGAAGGATGACAGTGCAGAATGGGAGAGATGCAAAACGCAAGCCTTGCCGTGGCATGGACAAAAAGCAGGAGGGGTGGTATAAAGTATTCAGTCCAGAGACCCGTTCAAGTGAAATCAGCTCATGGTTTATTAGGAGGTTCTGAAACACATGTCTGAGCTGGCTCAGGGGTCTGCTTATATGCACATCTAAACCGTGCCCCTGGCCTCACCCATACACTCTGATTGGATTACAATTAAGTCTTCCCAGATCATTGGTCCCTATTTGCATCTTGGCTGACTGATAGGTCTAAATCACAATCCAGCTAGTCTATTGTGTTCTGGAGTGAAGCTCTGTCTGTGCCCAGCCATGTGCTTGCTCCGGACCTCATGACTTATTAAAAAGAATGGCCAGACCGCATGGCGGTCGCCATTAGAACACAACAGGCGGGAAATGGGCAGCACGATGTTGCTAAATGCAAGGAAATATGCCTGCTTTAGCATTTCTTCAGCTTGGAAGAGGAACAAGTTTAAAGTCCACGGCAAAACCACTCTTGGAAAAGCCAGTGTCAAGGTGAATGGAAAGTGGTCTGACAGCTGAATACACAAAAATACATGCAGAAGTCAAAAGAAAATCCGATGGAGGTGAAAGTGGAAGGAAATGTAGAATGGCATTTAAAAAGCGATAGAGTATTGCAGAGAAAGCGAGGGAAAAGACGGGTGCAGAAAGGGCCATTCTCTCCTCTTGCTGCTCTTTGCTTATTCTTCACCACATGGGCGTCAACTATGGGGGGGCTCGAGGGCTCGAGCCTCCCCCGAAATTTTCCGGGGGGGGCTCAGCCACCCCCAGCAAAATGGAGATCTCGCCAGTGGCCAGTCAGCCGGCCAGCTGGCCGTCACCGCCTCTCCTTCCCCCCCACCCCCGGCCTGCCCTCCTGCCTCCCTGGGGCGGGGGGGAGAGAGAGGCAGCGGGGACATGGTCCCGTGCTTCGTGCGGGCAGCAGTCAGCCGGCCAGCTGGCTGCCTCCGCTGCCGCTGCGACTGCGCGGGTCTGCCTCCCTGGGGCTGGGAGGGGAGGAGTGGCGGGAACATGGTCCCGTGCGCGCGCGCTTTGCGCGCACACGAGAGAGCCCCTGCCCCCCCCCCCCCCGGGGATTTAGAAAGTCTACGCCCCTGCTTCACCACCATAGGAAATAGCAACTTAAAGTTGGCACCAGACCCTTTTAGCTGAAAGAAGAGCGCAACTGCAGAATTGCAGCAGAAGAATGGCCTGCTCAGCTTCAAAAGACTGAAAATATTTCATTTGAATTAATTACCTTTCCAAGGTTTAGGGTTTGATTAGCTACATTCTGCCTGCATGCATCTACTTTCTGTTCCCCACCCCCAGTCATTCTCAATGAAACGGAAGCATCTCTTCCTTCTTGATGAAGAGGAAGAAACTGTTATGCATGATTCTGAAAGTACTGGAACAATATAAAGAGAAAACAATCACCACCAATGTATTCATGCATACAAATTATATCCTTTCACATACAAATCTAATGAAACAGGACATAATGGCAAGACAATGATAATTCAAAAAAGAGGAAAGAACGAAGCTTATAATTTCCATATCTAAGAAAGATGACCTACAATAGTCAATCATATCTAAACATTTCCCAATCAGGTCATTCATCTGGTATGCTTATTTTTACATGTCCCAACATAGGAGGGAAAAGCTGCAATCCTAGCAGAGTATTTGTAATATTTAAAAGTCTATTTTGTTCCAGACAGGGTTATCAGCCCCCTAGAGAGAGGATGAGGATCAATTGTCCCAACTTCTGTTTCCTGCTGCTGTTTCAAGTGGTGGGCCAATGGCATGATGTTACTTCTGAGGAAAGCTTGGAACTGATGTCATGGTAAACCATAGAGTTTCTGGTGATTCCTAGAGATGACTGATGCTACTTCTGGGAATCCCTCACACCATCTGGCAAGGAAAACTGCTATGAATATTCTTAGGCCTTGTGTTCTTTTCTTTGTTCATTGTGAATAAAGTTATGCCATGTTTACTTAAGATGACCCTTTGCTTCTTCCTGAGTGACTGCAGCGTCTTACACAGTCCTAAGAATTATACTCTTCTAAGCCCATTGACTTCAATGGATAGCAGGGTATAACTTGGTTTATGACTGCACGGTAAAGTTATTTATGGCTGTGGTCACACATACTAAATAATCCACTTTAAATCCACTTTCAGTGCACTTTTCAACTGGATTTTACTGTTGTGTGAACTGGCAAAATCCATCTGGAAAGTGGATTGAAAGTGGATTATTTGGTGTGTGTGACCGCAGCCATTGTGGAACTAAACTCAATTGAAATCAATGATACTTTTATATAAATATAATTAGGTAGATTGCCAGGCCCCCATTGGGAAACTCCAGGACATTTAGGGATGGAGCCTGGGGAGGACAGGGACCTAAGTGAGGTACAATGCCCCCCCTTCAAAGCATCCATTTTCTCCAAGAGAACTGATCTCTGCAGTCTGGAGATAAGCTGTACTTCCAGGAGATCCCCAGGTCCCACCTGAAGGCTGGTGTCCCTGTGATTAGAACTGAGCTTCAGTTTAATGACATGTAAAGTGCTTTGCACACAGAGCCATAACCTGGTCATTGCAAATCTCCAAGCAGCAGAATTTTAAAACCTTCTAATCCTAAACATAACAGGACTTCTACTCATGATCTAGGGTAGAACTTCCAAATAAGAACATTTACACTTAGGGCTTTAGAGTACTGAAGTAATTTAAAGGCAGCCCTGGAGAGATCCAACATTGTACAAGTCTACTTGCAAAGTGTAAAGTGGGTGTTGGGGATAGGTGTATTTTTTTTTTACAGAAACAGAGCATTCAGGTAATAGGAGGTAAAGCCTGTGCCCTCCTATACTTTATATCACAGTGGGAAGCATTAGTTTTCTGCAAGCAAGCCCTCTGGCTCCTCAGAGGATAACTGGACATAAGCTAAGTTAGGCATGGACTGGAAGAAAAACTTTGAAATGAACAAAGTTAGTGCAGGGTTCATCTGTGTATATACAGTGGGTGAGGACAGACTGGCAATCTGGAAGTGGGATGAATCCGGAGGCAAAAACTGCGGGGGGAAAATCCCCCGGGGCTGGCTGTCCACATTGGCCAGGGTATTGCGCAAGGATGCCGTTAGGGAGCGTTCAGACTGCTGTGGAGTGGCCCCAGGTGGGCTGGCCTCCGCAGCTCGTGATAGGGCTGTTTCAGCAATTTGCACATGTGCGCATGCGCTCATGTGCGCATGAGCGCTCATGCGCAAACTGGCAAAACGCCGTGTTCGCACTGCCGCCTCCACTTGCCTCCCGCCTTCTTCCGGTTCACACTGCCTGGAAGCGGGAGGCAAGTGCAAGATGGCCTCCGGACACCGGTTTCTCCCGGTGTCCTTCTAAAGCGCAAGAAAACCGGCTTCAAAGCGGGTAAGTGTGGAAGGGAGCCGAGGGACAGCTGCGCATGTCTGAACAGGCTCCCTTCCTCCGCTTCCCATGCGGACCTATCCTGGGGCAGATTGCCAGTCTGTCCTCAGCCAGTGTTAACTATCCCTCACTTCGGGTAGGTTTGCCGAGGCCTCCCGCTGCCACTTCCCCCCCTTGCTTTTGCCAACATCTGGCTTTCAGCAGCTCGCCTGGCATGCGTCCAGGCTGGCTGGGCCCAGCGGTGCCTCCCATATTCTGCTGCCACCTCAGCAGCAGCCTCCATCACTGGAACGTTTAAAGGTAAATGTGTTTAAGCCCCCCCAATGTATTTTTTTTTAAACTTTTCAGATTTTTCTGCAAACCTGGGGGGTCACCCAAGTTTGCAGAAAAGCCTGTTTGGGGCATGTGTGCCCCCTATTTAGATAGCTGCAGTTGCAGCTGACTCACGGCAAACCCAAGACCATAGGATTTTCAAGAGATTATCAGTGGTGGTTTTCTATCCTTCTTCTGCATAGCAGTTCCCAGGGGTCATTTTGAGCAGGAGCTTGGGGGAGCTCAGCTCCGGGAGTTGGCACCAGCCGCCTCCCCCCCCCCCCCGCGGGGGAATGCCTGCTTGTGTCATGGCTGCAGCAAAATGACCCCACCCCCTGGAAAGGTCCTTGTTCCTCCGACCAGCCTTCTGAAGGCTTCAGCCACCACTGAAGCTATCCTCCTCGAATAGTGGTATTTCGGAGGCTTGGATTAGTAGCTGTCTCCTCTTTCTTTCTTTCTTTCTTTCTTTCTTTCTTTCTTTCTTTCTTTCTTTCTTTCTTTCTTTCTTTCTTCCTTCCTTCCTTCCTTCCTTCCTTCCTTCCTTCCTTCCTTCCTTCCTTCCTTCCTTCCCTCCCTTCCCTCCCTCCCTCCCTCCCTCCCTTCCCTCCCTCCCTCCCTCCCTTCCTTCCTTCCTTCCTCTCTACCTCCCTCCCTTGCCTTCTGATATACTTCTGGTGATCAGGTGGTGTAGCATATGCAAATAAGTTATGCTAATGAGTTATGCTAATGAGCTCCTGTACCTCTTTTTTTATGAAATGACCCCTGGCAGTTCCAGTCTTCCTTGGCACCCTCCCATTCAAATACCAACTGTGGCTGACCCTGCTAAGCTTCCAAGCTCTGACAAGACCAGGCTAGTTGAGGGTATGAGGCTGCTGGAAGCACTTAAATGGCTTATAAAATGTGGATCCTTTCTCTTCTCTGTTTGAAAATTAGCATGTAGGATCCCTTTGATTCCTTGCAAAATTCATGCTTGGTTGATTACATCAAACAGATAAACAAAAGGCAGGTGGACCATTCTCAGAACCAGTCAGTGACTGTAGACGATGGAAGGCCATGTATGTAGAGGAAGGGGCACATGGGTAGGCAAAGATAAGGTATGATTGGCTCTGGGAGATGGATTTCATTAAAATTTTGTCAAAGGGGCTGACAGAGTAACTCTAGCCAAAGCCCATTTAAATAACCTCTGCATAGGATCGGACTATAAGTCTCAATGAGATTTTGAAAGCCTCTTATGAGCTACTGTGAAAATATGGTGTTCCTTTCTTTTATGTATACATGCCTCTGTTCAATTTGGAAAGCTTAAGAGTAGCTTAAATGAGTTTCCCAGTGGCCTCCTGATCAGGCTCTGATCCCCAAAGTATAAGCACATCAAAACACTGATATAGTTTGATCAATTTTCAGCTATCCCTGGAAAGGAAGAAATCTTTTCTTTTTCCTTCCAGTTAATATCATCATATATATTTGAACATGCACTTATTTGAAATATTTGCTTTTTTAACTTTTAGAAACCAGGTGGAAAACGTTTGCTAGTGAACTGGGCTATATCTAAAATTCAGCACTTCTTCTCTGTAATGGTTGTTTTTCCATTGTCTAATTTTCCAATCTCAACTTTGTCACTTGGGAGTAGTAAAGATTTCTTGAGAGCCAAGGGGTTCATGTTCTAGCATTCTGCCATTTTTAGCTCCTCACTGGCTGTCAGCAATCTCTTGCTACCGATTGTACAGCTAAGTGCTGCCTGATAGGATTTTAAACTTGATTGCTTTAAATTATTCCTTACTTTTCTTCCTTACAAGTGCCTATTTTAAAACCAGAAGTATTTCTCCCTCCACTCTTCCCAGCACTAAAAGCATGTTTTGGGAGAGGGATTTTTTAATGCATTTGTGTGGGTAATGATGCTTGAATTTAAATGAAGACTTTGTGTTTAAAGTGACTTTTATCTTGAAATCAGAAAGCATTGCTTGTAGCAGTGAAACAGAAGACACTGATTCCTTTTCAAAGACATCCTTTTGACAAAATGGCCAATACACCTGGCAGATTAATAATAGTATCTTTTAAAAATTCCACACCGCTAATGTTAATTGCTACATTGTTTTGAAAAACAAAATGAAGACATATACACAGGAAAATAGCAACTGCCTCCCCATCAGCCAGTATCTAGAATTTGTGGAAGCTAATTGCCACACACCCAAGCGCAAAACATTATACAGCGCATCTTTCACAGCAGAGATACTTTAGTAAAAGTGCCTCTTTTCATCTTTCTGTCTTCTGAATCCCCCTTTTTGTTTCTCTTATCAGTTTACTTCACAGGCACACATAGAATGCAGCTCTGAAGAAGCCAGCACAGCACACAATTTAATTTGAATGGCCTCGAGAGAAAATGAACAGATTCAACAGGCAATTGGGATAAAGTTGGAACAAAAGGGAAGGCAATGTCTTAGAATTTGTATCTGAGGGAAGTTGTTTAGCAGATGTAATTGCTATTTTGAGACACTATTATAACCAGAGATTAATTTAAACCAGAGTTAGCTCAACAAGGACAAGCCCCCAAACTGGTAGCTGGCGCTCTTGATGACTGTGTTGGGGACCAGAATGGGAGCTGGGGTTAAAAAACTGGTTGCAGAGGAATTTGGATTGTGAGGGTCTGAACTGATAATTGCTTTCCAACTACTTTCGCCTTGTCTTTTCTATAACAGTTGCTTAAATATGCCCCTCCTCCAATCTTTTAATAAGCTCTCTAATCACTTCTCATCTAAAGGCCATCCAAATCATGGATAGGTTGCTCTGAACATGGCTAAGAGGGTAACCCTAAACCCGTCTACTCAGAATCCTACTCAGGACTTTTCAGTGGGGCTTCCAATCAGGAAAGTGTCCTTATGATTATGACAACACATAGAAGCAGGAAAAACGGAGTATCTAAATATGCTTTTAGGATCCTTCAGGTTTTTGCAGATGCACAGAAACACTTCAAAATATATTTCAGACACGTGTTATAATTTTGAAAATCTGAAAACATACAAGAATCTACAAAAATAGTGGTATGGAAAACCTTCATGACTGTAATTCTGCTTGTATACTTGAATGGTTTCTGCAGGAAGTTTTAAGATGAAGTCCTTTTCAGATCTTTAGATGGCTTGGATTTGATGTAGCCTTGTCTGTTCCAAGCTCTAGTAGTATATAATTCATTGTGTAAAAATATACTTATTAAAGCAGTAGGTGGAAGTTTAAAGAAATGAGACATCTTCATCTTGATTGCACAAGACTTCTCTATGTAGGAGTAAAACTGGGACAACGTGACATTGAAATGCTCTTTTTTACCTCATAAGGTGCTTTGAGAACTTACCAAGAGAGATATTAAAATGTGCAGGCAGTGATTTGGTTTCTTTACAGAACAGTAGCAATGCTTCTTAAATTTTATACTGTGGAATACAGAGATAAACAATAAATACAGAGGGTGTGATCACATAGGCAGTTTGGCTCAACATAGCCACCCCTCCCCGCCAGATCAAATGGGAGCAGCCACACAGCCACATCTCTCAGGTGTTCCCCAGGTTAAAAAGGCACCACATCACAAGTGGTGTTTTCGGTTCCTCATGCATTCATTGCCCATGGCCAGATGCCTGAACGTAGGGGAGGGGGGATGGAATGAATTGGCAGTCTGAACTCATAGATCTGTTCCCGCTGCCAGGGTGGGTTTTTTTGGAGTTTTCGCCTATATGCACATGTGCACACATGTGCATGTAGACATGAGCACATGTGTGTGCATGAGTGCATATGCACATGCATGAGCGCATATGCACCTACCTGCATTTTAAAAACCGATCGGGCAGCACACTCCATGGCTGGGATACTGCAGTAATGTGGATGCTTGACCACAAGATGTCCTCATGGGTAACTCACAGCAGGGTGTGCTGTCTGGATGATATGCCCCACAACACTTTGAATCAGTACAATTCAAAAAGGTGGGTGAGAGTCCTACAGAGTCAGTCACCAACATATATCCTTCAAGAAAAGGTAGTCTTTATTGAGAAAAGTCTGTTGTGGTCATCTACATGTCCTGTGTTAGTAATGGCTGGAACAATCCCAGAGCAGGGCAATTATACAGAATTCAAAAGGGTCTTGCAAAAGACTGCAACCAGTCATATAAGTCATGTCAAAGGTGTCCAAATACTGGCCTGAGGTTCTCATAGAAAAAGCAGGAAGAAATAAAGCCAGACACAAAAGAAGATACATAGGCAGGCACCAACAGTCTCCCACGGTCAGAACCGAGCAGGGAGCGATAAGCAAGCCATGAGAAGTATAACAGAACATTCCACACATCCGACTTCACTGGGCAGCAGACACCATCTCCTAGGCAGGAGATGGCAAGATTAGCTGACAAGGTGTCATATCACTCCAAGCCACCAGTGTGACCACACCCAGACAGTGACACTATCATGCACATGCTTTCGATGAGAGGTTTAAATCTTCCTTATCCTGTGGCAGGATGATTCTGGTGGCTAAGCTACTTTTGGATATTTCTATGCCACCCCTTCAGAGTCCTGCTTTGAGGTGCCTTACAATTAAAACAATGTAACAATGTTTGAAAAGCCATTAAAAAGAAGCTATTGGACATTATGAGTGTAAAAACTATTCAGAAGATAAAAGCAGATGATTAAAAAGGTGACAAGATAACCCCCCCTAATAAAAAGCCTGGGTAAAAAGATGTGTTTTGGCCTAGTGCCTTAAAAGAAAGTACAGTAGGTGAGCCTCAAGGGGGAGGGTATTCCAGAGGCAAGTTGCCACCATAGAAAATACCCCCTCTCTAGTTGCCACCCACCTCTTCTCTGAAGGTGAAAGTACAGAAAGCAGGGCCTGAGAGGCAGAGGTACCAACTATGTTTTGGTTTCTCTGCCTGCACAGATCGTAATAGATCCAGAAGGTGATATCCCCAAAAATGAGGAATTCTCTCAGCCCTATTGGAAGGTTTGGACTTGCCACTCATTGTCCTATCACAGCTACCACTCTGTGTTAAGCCAGTAGAATGTGGTTGTTATGTTCAGTTTACCACCATATAGACTTTATCCCTTTAGAGCACAATGCAGCCAAAGTCCCATCAAACCCATGTGCAGTGGCATACCAAGGGTGGGATGGGGTGCACTCGACCCTGGGTGCAGCTTGAGGAAGGTCCTTGCTGTAGCAAGCTGAACATCTTTCATTTTTAAAGGGCAGTTCTGGCTGCAGCCATTAGGGGCACAAGAAAGTCTGAGCATAGCAAAAAGCACTCTAGGATTGGCGAGACTTCCCTTTCTCCAAGACTGAAGCAAACTAGCTTAACAGATTGTACAACCAAACCAGCACACTGATAGCTGCTACAGTAATTGCCAGCCTGCAGGTAATTTGCTCCAATAGTCTAGCCTTTCTCTCTTCCTTTCCTTGCACCCAGCTCACCCAGATCTTGCAAAACAGTAATTAGGGTGTTGCAGCACGATAAAACCTTTCCCTCTCTTAAACTCTCTCCCTCTTTTCCACACATTTCACATTCACATTAGTCTCCACCTAATTTTTCTGTCCCCCCCCCCTTTTATTTTCACTTCTTGGTCTCAGGACCTTCTCATCCCTAGTGACAGAATAAATTTAAGAGTAGTATAGTAGCAAACCTTTGTTAATATTTGTTAATAACATTGCTGCAGTGGCACTGGGTTTGTTGGGCTTGCAAAAATGCTCCCTTCAGTTTCTACTGCAGAGATTCTCTGGTTTAACTTTAGTCCTTTGGGAAAAAAATGGAGGATGGGGGCAGCATCTTTTGGGGGTAGTGTGTTTCTTAACATCGACTCTGATGAAGCTTGTTATCACTGTTTTGTGATGCTTTGTCTAGTGTTTGTAAAAATTAGTGCAAAGGCAGACTTCTAGCTCTCAAAAATGTCTTGTAGACTTTTGGGATAGTCAGCTCATGGGCTTCAAAATGAAGAACAGAAGCCCTCCTAAGTGTCTGCTCAGAACACGAATGATGTGATGGGGTTTGTTTTTTTTTTGGCCGTCAAGTCCCAGCTGACTTATGGTGACTCTATAGGGTTTTCAAGGCAAAAGATGTTTGGAGGTAGTTTGCCATTGTCTGCCTCCATGTCGACACTGCTTAGCTTCTGAGATCAGACAAAATCAGGCTATCCTGGGGCTATCCAGGTAAGGGCTAGGCTGAGAGTAATGTGACTGGCTCAAGGTCACTCAGCAAGCTTCCATGGTATGAGTGGGAATTCAAACCTGGCACTTTAGTCTGACACTTTAGCCACTACAGCATGCTTGCTCTCATGATGGAACAGCATGTTGGAATTTGATTTCCCCTCCACTGGCATGAATATATATAGGAAGTTAAATAAAAGAAATTTTTCACTGTCTGCATTTCTTTCCTGGCCATTGAAACAAAATTTGGGTCCAGTGGCACCTGTAGGACCAAAATTTGTTCTGCTGCTTCAGACCAACAAAGCTAACCACCTGAATCCATTTCTGGCCATTATTATTATTCACTTTATTTCATTATTATTACTGAAAATAATTTTGTTGTATAAACAAGGAGCCCTGATAGGGCTGCCAAGTCCCCCGGTAGGGCGGGGGAAACACCGATTTTTCATGCTTCCCCCTCGCTTTTTCAAAACTGGCCACCGGGGGGGAGGCAATGGCTGCCAACAGGAGGGGAACGTCGGAGCCTGCCGGGCCCTCTCCCTTCCAGGCCTCTTAAAGGGAAATGTCTGAAGAGCCTGCAGTGAAAAGCCTCACCAGACATTTCCCCTTTAAGAGTTAGCAAGAGAGCCCCGCTCAGAGATTAACGAGGGACTAAACTCTTACTGAAGGGCCTGCTTTTGCATGCGGCTGGGGTAAGATTGAAAGGTTGCTGCTGCTGGGCCTGGGGTAAGTCCATCTGCCAGCTCTTTTCCTTCTCTCTCTGTCCTTCTTTCTTTTTTCTATCTGTCTGTCTGTCTGTCTGTCTGTCTCTCTCTCTCTGTCCCCATCCAGCAGAGGTCTGTCAGTGGCTATTATTAGCCACAAGGTCTAAATGGAACCCTTTGTCTGGGGCAGTGATGCTCTGCATTCTTGGTGCTTGGGGGGCAACAGTGGGAGGGCTTCTGGAGTTCTGGCCCCGCTGCTGGACCTCCTGAGGGCACCTGGTATTTTTGGCCACTGTGTGACACAGAGTGTTGGACTGGATGGGCTGTTGGCCCGATCCACTGTGGCTTCTCTCCTGTTCTTTTGATATGAAAATCATATTAAGCACTTGTGTAGCACTTAGTGCTTCATATTCTGCCAAGATGAGGAAGGATTCAGTAGGGCCGTTGCTCAGTGATAGAGCATCTGCTTGACATGCAGGAGGTATCAGCCTCTTCAGCTAAAAAAGGATCAGGTAATAGGTGATATTAAAGATCTCAGCCTGAGACCCTGGAGAGCCACTACCAGTCTGAGTAGTCAGTACTGACCTTGATGGACCAATGGCCTGATTCAGTATTAGGAAACTTCATGAGTTCATGTGGAAGCATGTGGAAGCAACATCACAGGATGTGACTTCACAAAATGATGTCACTTCCTTTCTCCTGGCTCCACCCCCAAAGTCTCCTGGCTCCACCCTCAAAGTCCCCAGATATTTCCCAAGTTGGACTTGGCAGCCCTAAGCCCTGAGCTGGATAACCCCAGCCTAAACTGATGTCATCAGATCTCAAAAGGCCCTCCTGTCTTCTGTTGTGCTCCAGAGTTTGCTTAATTTCATGTTTGTTGTATCGATAACACTGTCTAACCATCTCATCCTTTGCTGACCCCTTCTTCTTTGATCTTCAGTCTTTCCCAGCATCAGGGTCTTCTCCAGTGAGTGCTCCCTTCTCATTTGGTGGCCAAAGTATTTGAGCTTCAACTTAAGTATCTGGCCTTCCAGGGAACAGTCAGGGTTGATTTTTTTTAGGATTGACTGATTTGATCTTGCAGTCCAAGGCTGAGGACTGGTAATCTGCTGCGGAATGGCAGTGGGGCCAAAAGCCGCTGGGGAAAACTGGCCCCAGGCTGGCCGTTCACACTGGCTAGTTTCCTATGGGAGCATGCCGGGGAGGATGCAGAATGGAGCGTTCAGACTGCTGTGGAGCAGCCCCGGGTGGGCCGGCCTCCATGGCTTGTGGTGTGGCCGTTTCGGCAATAGGTGCATGGGCGCCTATGTGCATAGGTGCATGGCTGCCTATGTGCATAGGCTCATGGCCACAGCAGCAGCCTAAAAATTTTAAATCTCCCCACCTCCTCTATTGGGGCCTCTTGTACACATGATCACTCCTTTCCCCCACTTCTGAAGTGGAGCTCTCTCGCCCCACATTGCTAGTTTGTCCTCAGCCCAAGACTGCAAGGAAGGGGGCTGGCCCTTTAAGGTAGGTGGTGGAGCCCCCAATAACACCACTGTAGCTATGGACCAGTGGGCACAGACACACACACACAAAATTGCAAAAATACAAAAAAAATTAACCCCCGATTATAAAAAAGATTGGACCATGTGGTCCAATTCCATGGCCCCCCCAAAGAAGATGTTGCCATCCTTCATTGCTTTCATTAGAGGAAAAAAGGGATTTAATGGGCTTGCAGTCCCCTTAAATGCCTTCTCCAAGCCATGTGACTATGTGGTGATAGTCCAAAGGCATTTAAAAGGCTCTCAGTCCCTTTAAACACCTCCAAGCAGCAAGTTCACCGGGACTGTGAGCCCTTTAAATAACTTCCGGATGAACTCACTGTGGAGTTGCATGGCTTGGAGAACGCATTTAAAGGGACTACATCCTCTTAAAATGCCCTCTAAGTTTGGCTATCAGGCGGCCTAAGAAATCCTGAATATTTTTGAGATTTATGGAGCTTAGCCACTTCAGATAGTTGAAATGCAGCCCCATTCGGTAATTGGTTTGAAAAATACCCAAAAGATACCGGTAAGGTATTTTCTGGGTATTTTGGGCTCAGTTTATGCAGAATACACACCCCTAATCAGTAGCAATAGATATAAGACCCTTGTTTTCAACCAAGACGCCATGGCTAAATGGTTTTGTAGTGTTCTTGTACAGCTCCCCTTTATTTCAATGAGATTTGCTCAGGAGAGGTTTACAGGAAACTTTCCCCTCAATTGGCATTCATTCTAACTGCCTTGAGTTATGTCCAGAGATTTTAAAATATGTTCAGATATGCTTTGTTTCAACCATGAGCCACTTTGCTTTATTTCACTTCCTGTAAAGAAGAAAAGTTCCCAGCAGTGTTCACACTGAGTGAACTTTCATCACTTGTTTCATTCAGGCGATCAAGTTGTCTTAATATAGGACCAAAATGAAAACAGTAAAACAAACAAACAAACTCCTCACAGGTGACTTTTTAAAAGGCCCCCCCCCCCCATTTATAATAGGTGCCTTTATTTTTGTATTAGCATTAGTTTTTATCTTCTCGAAGAAAAATCTATTACATGCTCGGAAAATAAACTGGAAATTACAGTCGCAACCCCGAACCCATTTATCTGCTCATAAATCCTATTGAAGTCAGTGGGATTTACAAGCATGAAAGCTGGTTCAGGATTGTAACATAAATCTCATCATTAAAGTATGAAATATTGATAATTCATTCTGACATCCAGTGGGAACATAAAGAAAGCCACTTCTGCTTTACCTTGCTCCTATTCGGCTCCATTTGTGTTTCAAAAATAAACCATATGTCCTCGCCTGGAAAAAAAATAAGGTTTTTCAAATGTTTTAGAAATTATTTAAAAGATCATTATAGTCAGCCCTGTAGCCAGGGATTTTTTATTGGGGGGGCGGCGGCGGCAGAACCGGGGGCACTAATTAAATTAAAATTTTATTTGATTTAACAAAGCAGAGGTGAGAGAGTGAGGTGGAGGGAGTGGAGTAGTGGCTCCTTACCCCGACGGTTTCCTCCCCTCTACTGTGGCTGTGTTGCTTGGAATGAAGCTTCTGATTCAGAGGAGGGAAGGAGGAAGAGGCATGCCAGGGAGCCCAGCTGAATAGGGGGTGGCTCTGAGAAAATGTCAGTATGGAGAGGGAGGGAATAGGGAAGAGCTGCTGCCACCGCCACCCTTCCAAAAAATAATCACCAGCAAGGAACCCCCCCCCATCAAGTCTAGAAGCTCTCCAGGACAGCCAGTTGTGCCCGTCTCCCCTCCCCTCCTGCCCGGCTTTGCTTTGGCCTCTTCCCAGTTCAGCCAGCCAGTGCCCAGCTGGCCCCGATCTGCCCCTGCACTGCCCCTGCTAGGCATCCCCCGCTGGTGATACCATAGAGTTTTGGGGTGATTGCCAGAGCGTCACCCTGGCAACGCCCCCAACGTGCTGACGTCACTTCTGGTGATGTCAGCCGGCGCGCGTGCAAAGCGCGCGCGCCGGTGAAGCTCCCGGCTGACAGAGGACTCCCCCCCCACCAGTAAGTTCACCGGACTTGGCAACCCTACCCGCTGGCATCCCCCATGCTTTGCATTATGTGCCAGGTCTGCCAGCAGTGGTGGCGAGAGTACACCACCCCACTCCAGTGTCTCCTCCACTGCCACCATGGTGTGTGACCGAGGAGAGAGACATTTGAGGTAGGTTTCAGGCCGGCATGGTGGGGCGCTGTAGATTTAATAGGGGGTGCCGCCCCATGCATCCCACTGCTGGCTAGGTCCTGATTATGGTTATATTTCTTTTTTAGTATGTTTACAGCACAATGGGGGGAGTGAAAGTGCACAGGGAACCAACTGACCACGACTCCACCGAATCCCAGACTGTCCTGTCCTAGAAAGACATTGGTATAGGCCTCCAGAGGGGCACTACGGTGGCTGGGCAATGACATGGCTGTGCTGTGGCCAAGTGCCATTGACCCACCAGTGCACCTGCCATGCTGGCACAGGAAGGGGCATCCCTGGGAGTATGGCATAGGTTGCAAAGCTACCTAAGCTGCCCCAGTGGAAAAGTTTGTGCTATCACCACCAAGATGCTATGTCAAAGAAGCAGGCAGTATAGTTCATATGTATCCATTGTACAGCAGAAAAACACCCCTCATGCGGCCAAGTTCCTGAGGTTGGAAGGACGACAGGAGCATGATGAGCAGCGTAGCCTGAATCCATTGGCCCCCACCCCACCCCACCCCCTCAGTGCTGCAGCCAATGCCAGCTCCCAGTGTTCAATGTAAACTTCAGCCCATGTGTGGACAGGCCAGCTGCCAAGTCATACAGTATGGGGCAACATCAGCTGGCTTCACAACCATGGGACTTAACACCTCGCACCATGGTGGTGGCTTAAACACTTACAGGGAATGGGCACCTTGTACAGGGGGCACACCAGACTAACAGAACAGAACAGAGGAAGAAGGAGCTGCAAAGGGCCAGCAGAAGCCTGTGGACTTGAGTCTCCCCATGCAGGGTGTCCTGTGCCTCTGTACAGGGCACCCAGGACATTCTCCATAGGCACACAGTCCCTGATCAGCTAAGGCAGTGGTCTGCTATCTGACAGCACAGACCCGGGACAGCAGCCATGGCTCCAAGCACAGAAGCAAGGTATGTGCAATGGAGCCCCATTCTGCTTGGGCCCACAACCACACTACAGCTGCCAACTTGCCCCTCCCCACCTGGCTGCACTTTTTGATGGGCAGGGGCTGCGGGCACTCCTGACCAGCCACAGCATATGTCCCCTGGTGGTGATGTCAGCATAGCACCCAGGGCCAGGGGTGCTTTGGGTGACTGTGTGTAGGGTGTTGGGCCCGATTTCTTGTCAGTGCATCTACTGTGCCTGGCAGGCTCCATGCAGATCTTCACCGCCTTGGCTTTTTATCAGCACACATTCATCAACCATTTATAATAGAAATGTTGCAAACACTGCTGCAATTGAAGGCATCAGGCAGGCTTACCATATTCAATGGAGAGAGATTGTGGTGAGCTGAAAGTGGGATTACTTTGCTTGCTTGGCAACCATCATGAGCTGCTTTGCATACTAGGTGGTGGCTGCGGTAGCTGTTTTGCTACTGGTCATACTATCTGGCTGGTCTTCATGCATAATGAAGAGACAGACATGGCTCCCTGGTAAAAGTGTGAAGACCTGGGGGAGGACATGTTGCTGAGGAGCATGTGTTTTTGTTTGTTTTCCAGTACCCCAACCTTTTTAGAAATTCTCTGTGCATTCATATAGCACAGTGGGAGAGGAAACCATCTCCTGTTTTCCTGGGAGAGAAGTAGTGTCTTGATCAGTTTTGAAAATGTTTCTTATTAGCGTAGACAAAGACAATTGCCCACATTTAAAATATCCTTAACTGGGCAGTGTGTGTATGTGTGTGGAGAGGTGGGATTTCCCCATGCAGGAACGGAGATACCTGGAGTGGAAGATTTCATGGGTGGGGATTTCTAATGCTGAAATGAAGCTAGAATTAGGTCAAATTTACATCTGACTTTCCCGCTGGAATCATTCTAGTTTCCAAAAAACCCCATCTATACCTGGTTCTAGTTTCAAACCATACTTGTTTTAGTTTAAAAATTACTGTTTACATTTGTTAATTGCCCTCCTGTGGTCAAGCTAGCATTTTACTGCTTTAAACAGATCCTGTTGCTTAGTACTCTTCAGACCCAGGGAGTGAAATTTGGAACCAGCGTGAAATGAGCGTAGGAAAAGACAGCAGTCAAACTACTTCAGAGGGGAGGTGTAAATTGGGCCTTAGAAGTAATTGTCAGTGATGGGTTTTCAGTATAGAACAGGAGCCCTCAAATGGGAAGAAAATTCTCAGTATGAAAGCAGCCACGTGGACAATACAGCTCCCATGCTCTTTTGCTAAACCGTGCATGTGTGACACACTGCGCACGCATGTGTGCTACTGTAATAGATGAGCTACTGCCCAGTGAACTCAGATGAATGGCTTGGCGATCACTCAGCCCAATCATCAATCAATCTGGGGGATATCTGTGGCTGTTGATTAGGATGTGAACTGAACCTGCAGGAGTTTGTGCATCCCTAGTTTATAGTGTAGTTTTATGCAGCTACTCTAACCTAAGTCCACTGAAGTTACTAAGCTTAGACTGTAACTGTGTAAGACTGCACTGTTAATAATTTTCTTATTGCAACAATATGGAGCAAACTCTATCACCTACCACGGTAGCCTAAGGAAACACACTCCTGCTTTTTTCTGTATATCACATGCTAATACTGATTGAACATATATATACAGGGCTCCATTGGGGCCAGGGCGTGCCGGGGCGCCGCTCCGGGAGAGAGGAGGCCGGGGGGTGGGCACTTAACAAAGCCCCGCCCCCGCTCAGTCTTCCCAGGCTGCGCAGGCCGCCGCCGGCCCGGGAAGAAGCCCCCTCCCTCCCCCACTCACTGCTCCCGGGGCCGCAGCAGAGCGCCGCCAGCCCGGGAAGCCCCTTCCCTCCCCCCCCACTGCTCCCGGGGCCCGGGGAATATATATATTAATGTGTGCATGTGTGTGCACACACACCTGGAAGTTATGGTGACCTCTGGTGACTGATCCCTACTGGAGGCCTGGAGGTTATTTAGAGAGGTGACTGAGCAAAGCCTGCCCCCAACTCCTGATTGCTGGTATTTCAAGGAGGTCTCCCATCCAAGTACTTGCCAGAGTTTACCCTACTTAGCTTCTGAGATCTGACAAGATCACCCCAGCCCCCCCCCCCGGAATTTCCAAAAGTCTACGCCCCTGCTAGGACTTGGTCTCCATGTGATCAGAAGTATGAGTATGACCCTGGGGAATGCATTTTGTGAGACATCTGCTTAATGCATTGAGAACAGAAACATTCGTTCATAAACAGGATAAATGTTAAAGAACATAACGTATTAGACATGGCACTTTTTAAAAGGGGTAACGGAACTCTCAGGAGGGGAATGAAGTTATCAATCTGTATACTGAAAACTCATGAACTTTTAAACATTTTAAAAAGAATTTTGTCGAAGAGGTTCTGGTGCGTTCCCCTAGGGAAAAAACCCTATTAGAACAGAATCTTGAGGAATACTCCATTTCAGTTCCTAGGCAGCCCTTCATCTGACTGTCACCTTTCTGCAACTAAAGCTGTCTTTGTTCCAAAACCAGGATGAAAGCCAGACTGAAAAAGGGTCAGGTATGTCTGGAGCCAATCAGCCACAGCACTTTGCCTTAAATAGGGAGGTTGAACATTAGTCTATTATTTGCTCTGTCTTCCTTAAGAAAGTGCAGCTTCTCATGGCAGATAGTATTACTGCCTCCTTTAAAACTTTGAAAATTAACTCTCAACTGAAGAAGTAGCCATTATTCCAGCCAAAGGAACTCAACATGTGCTGACCAGATTTAACCAGCCAAGGAGGTCAAAGATCTATTTTGCATTAAGTGGCCTTCACAGTGACAAGGACCTTGTTCACATCTGTCAGGGAGGTAAATATGAAACTATGCGACAAGATACCTTAGGCAAAGGATTCGGCTTTTGACTGTCCTCAAAGTCTGACCAGATGTGAGAAATGTTACCAGCAAAGAATCTGGGAAAACCTCACAGCAGGCAAGCAGAAATATCTTCTGAATCAGAGGTAAGGGTTAACAGATCGGAACAATCTTCTAAATATCTCCTTGCTAGATGAGATGCAGTTCATGCAATGATCATCATCGCCACCTCATTGCCCTGCAAATGGGCTTGATGTCTGACTAGGTCCAAGCTTTTGGCCAGTGATGTTCTGTGTCTAGATGTCTCCCTATTTGTTTTATGTCTCCCAGCTCTGTGTCCAAAGCCTGCCTAGACCAGCCCTTGCAGCTGCCACAAGGGAACCCATTTAGTCACCAAAAGAATCCCAGAAAGCCCATAGATCATTCTGAGAACCATTTAGATCCACCTGTCTCCAGGCTCAGACAATTCTTAAGCCAAACCTTAGGCAGATACCTTCTAACCTCTCTATCAACTCCCCAGATTTCTGCACAATAGGGGATACTTGATCTCTTGCTAACTCTGCTCAAATGCGGATCACAAGTCATGACCAGGCAGTTGATTTATTGATGGCTTATTTGGCTGTTCATGACCCTTTTGTACAGCACAAATAGGCTGTGCTCAGGAGTGTAGCATAGTTGGAATGAGAAGAACCCTAACCTCCCAGTTGATTCCCCTTGGGTCAGTGGGTAGTCAGCTTTTAATCTTACACCCAAGAAATTTCACTGCCTCCTAGACTTGCTGGAAGTCAGAGACATTCCAGATGGAGGACAAATCAGCTGAGTCAATTTCTTTTCTTTTTTTTTAAATAAGTTTTATTTTTGCAGTTTTTATACATTTATACAGTTCTGTAAGATTAATATTTACATATTATTGGAGCCCTTCACCATTACTCAACCATACATAAAATTTGGACCAGGTCTTCATTGGATCTGTTTATCGAGGTTGGAACGTATTACCACATGTGGTGAAATTGTTGGAAAATGCAGGGATATTGGGTAATGGTGAATACTATGGTTAAAGAGGTGTTGGGACTAGATGTTCCCTTACTTCCTGAAATGTGTTTGTTAAATATATTTCCAGAAGGAATGCTGAGGTGTGATCAGAAATTACTTGTATATATTTTGACGGCAGCTAGGATTTCGCGGGCTAGAGTGGAAAATGGCAACACTACCGATGAAAGAAACATTGATTGCCAGATTGTTAGAATGAGCTGAGTCAATTTCTGATCCTCCCCACCAAAAAAGTTCACCACTTCCATGAAAGACTGGGGCTGCGGTCACACACAGTAAACAATCCACTTTCAGTCCACCTTCAGTGCACTCCCCCAACTGGATTTTAACTGTGTGAACTGTTGGAAAGTGCACTGAAAGTGGGTAGAAAGTGGATTGTTTACTGTGTGTGACTGCAGCCTGGGAGTCAGCTTCCGATCTCCTGACCAAAGCTAGCAACAACAGAACAGTTGAAACCCTGTTCAGGAGCTGCTTGATTTCTTTGATGTGGAGCTAAGCAGATCTGGGATCAGCTCATCTCTGACCATGAGAGGCCAAACCAGTACATTCAGCTGCCAAATATGTTCACTGAAATATCTGCAGCATCTATATTTCTCCATACAGAAAGATTAGTTTGGCATATGCACTTCTGCAGGTGTTGGAGCCAATACAACCTAGGATAGTCCTATGGAAGCTATGATGTTCTGTGCATATCTAGAGAGGGAGGACTCCTCATGAATTATGAAAACTTGTAATTTCAATAACTCAAGAGTGTCCAGTTGCAGGCTCAAGATCACGCACCCCCCCCCCCAATCTCTCCAGTCAAGGTTGATAAATGTGCTAAATTTATTATGGTAGAAAAAGTCCACCACAATTATTCAGACAGATTTTGGCCCAACAAGCCAGCATCCATCTTCTTAATTAATTCATGAATGAGCCCAACCTTATTCTTCATAGATCTGGCACTTGTCAAACACCAAGGCTAGCAGAGAAATTTCATCAGGGGTTCCTCTATCCATGAGTTCAAGATATGTTCAATCAGGCCCTGACCTGGATAGCCCAGACAAGCCTTGGAAGGACCTGGGGAGGTGCGGCGGCAGGCGCTTCATTTTGCCGGGGGTGGCTGAGCCCCCCCGGGAAATTTCAGGGGTGGCTTGAGCCCTCCCCCCATACTCTACGTCTATGAGTCCTAGGTTGAAGGAGCTCAGTATGTATAGCTTAAAGAGGAGATGACTGATACATGATATGATAACCATCTTCAATTACTTGAAGGGCTGTCATACAGAGGATGGTGCACATTTGTTTTTTGTTGCCCAGAAAGTTGGACCAGAATAAATGGGTTGAAATTAAACCAAAAGAGTTTTTGGCTTGTTGTGTTTGTGTTTTGGATCACTGAAGCAGCAACAGCTTGAAAGGGCTCTGGTATCCTAAAGCTCCACGCCCTATTGGCTGATGAATAAAGACTCCCATTGGTCCTAAAGACAATCCAGATACCCAATCGCTGAGCCCTGCTTGGGTCCAATAGTATTGCTTGTATATAGTTACTTCGTTGAAAGTTATGTGTTGGAACAGTATAAATTAAGGTGCCGCTCTCATAGAGCTGTCTTTTTGAGCTGAGCAATATCACTGAATAAAAGCCTGTTGTTTGAATTCATCGCCTCCCGCTCAATACTTAAAATGGCTAAACATTAGGAAGAACTTCCTGACAGAGTGGTTTCTTAGAGGAACTGGCTTCCTCGGGAGGTAGTGGGCTCTCCTTCTTTGGAGGTTTTTAAGCAGAGGCTAGATGGCCATCTGACAGCAATGCTGATTCTGTGAACTTAGGCAGATCATTACAGGGAGGGCAGGAAGGGTTGCCTCAGTGCTTGGTTCTCGTGGTCCTTTCTTACTGTTATGTATTGACCATGCGGTCGCCATGTGCTTACATAATAGCGACCGCCATGTGGCCAGAGCACATGGCCAAGAAACTACCTGAGCTTCAGTCAGGTAGAACAAAGACCAGGTGGATCCAAACCGGCCACCAATCATGTACCTAGGTTTCTCCCAGGGAACCTATGAAATGTAAATAGACTGATAAGAGCCTATCAGGCCAGTTGGGTGAGGTCAGGGGATTGTCCCCGACCAGCATAAAAGAAGGGCTTCGAGCCCTGGGTTGTATACTTCATCCGGACCAGCAATAAAGACCTAGCTGTTTCACTGTTCCATGGACTCCCGACTCCAGTACATATCACTTACATACCCAGGGAAATGCCAATCACCACTTTGGGATCAGGAAGGAATTTTATCCAGGCCAGTTTGGCCAGGGATCCTGGAGGGGCTTTTTTTTGCCATCTTCTGGGCATGGAGCAGGGGGTCACTGAGTGTGTGTGGGGAGGTAGTTGTAAATTTCCTGCATTGTGCAGGGGGTTGGACTAGATGACCCTGGAGGTCCCTTCCAACTCTATGATTCTATGTTCAAAAGAATCCAGGGGCATTCAGGCATAAAAGATGAAGCTTATATCAGTGCCATAACTGGCTTAAAGCATCCTCACTGATACTACCCTTCTTCACTAGCGTGGAGACTGATGGCAGAGAGCGATATATGACAGCAGGGAGTGTTGGATTGCCTATAAGCTGGGTCCAAAATCTGGGAGAGTTTAGGTTTAGCCCATAATGGCTTGCTGTTTTGTGAGCTGAGGAAATTCATTTCCTCATTTGTGCAATTCTGAATTTTTCTATTGTCACTACTGCATATTTATCATTTTATAAAGCAACAACTGTAAGCTAAAAGTGACTATAGGCCCAGAGTGCCTTGTCCTAAGCTGCACAGGCTATGGACAATTACAGCAGTGGTTGCAAAGCACAAACTTTTGAAGTTCACAGGCACTAAACTTTTCCAGAAGAAAAATGCTAATTTAATTGAGAATTGGGATGATTGCACAGTGAACTGGAACTTTCAGTTTATGAATCAAGCAGCACTCCAAACGTATCAGTGTTTTAAGACTCATACATCCTCTAATGAAACTCTCAAAATGCTAATGCAGTCCCAAAGGAAATTTATATCCCCCAAGAGTATTAAGTCTCCAGCCATATTTTACTTGTTAGCCCTTGGGTTTTTTTTTTAGGGGGGAGTATTCATTGGATTACTTCTCAATTACCATGTCAGTGGGAAGAAGGGTCACAAAAATATTATCCCACCAAGTCTGAAACACTCACTTTCGTCTCTCCATTACCTGGATAATTCTAAGACCAATTAGTTAACTTTTCTGGCTTGTCCATTGTCGGACATTGTTGGTTTCAAAAGTGCAAGGGAGAAATAATCATAGTACCAAGACACGAAAGTTAGTGGAGAAGTTATTACTGTTAAAGAGTTGCTTCCCTTCTTCTCTTCTTTCTCATCGTCCTTGCTCAAGAGAGGAAGGGAATCTGTGTGCAAGGCCCTTTCCCTGCCTGCTTTATGGGGTAGCAAGACACCACACAAATTATGCTCTTTATTTTTCTCCTTGCAGCTTGAGGCATGGATAGGGCTACGTGTGGGTGTTTTTTTTTTTGGGGGGGGGGGCGTTGTCCTGTCTCACACACTCCTCTCCCTGGCCAGCTGTCTACAGCATGGAATGGGCAGTCAGGTGCCCTGGGCGTGAGTCTTTGACCACAGTCTGAGATCTTTAAAAAGAAAAGATCTTTATTTACCAAAACACATTCTCAGGTCATTAGAGCACAGGAATATTGGGAAACTATCTCAAAACAGTACAGGCAGGGGTCCGTTGGAGCAGGAGCACACAGGAGTGCAGCTCCGGAAGTGAGGAGCCCAGGGGGTGGGCACATGACCAAGCCCCGCCCCCTCCTCGGCTTCCCGAGCAGTGCAGAGGCGCAGCGCCCCGGGGAAAGCCCTGCTAGGGTCTTTATTGTTTTTAATGTTTTGTTTTAATATTGATAATTTTATCATTGTTCCTTTTATGACTGTGTGCTGCTTTTCCAGAGACTTGCTCAAGGTGGCATATAAATGTTCTAAGTATACCATTTTTTATCTGGGCACATGGCACATAAGTACTGGAGAAATTTCACCAACCCTTCAGCAGCTTCCACCCCATCAGTTTGGTGTAGTGGTCAGGAGTTGTACCGGGTTTGATTCCCCACTCCTCCACATGCAGCTGCTGGTGTGACCTTGGGCCAGTCACAAGTTCTCTCAGAGCTGTTCTCTCATGAGCAGTTCTCAAAAGACCTCTCTCAGCCCCACCTACCTCACAGGGTGTCTTGTTGTGGGGAGTGGAAGGGGAAGGGAAAGGGATGGGTGGTGCACATGTCCTGGGTATCTCAAGTCTACTTGAAACCTCGTGGTTTCAAGGGAGCAGGAAGAGAATGAGGGTGTGTTGTTTATGCTTATTTTTATTGCACAAAGTATTGGATGGTCAAGGGAATGGAGGAAGAGCAGGTAAGTTTCACTCACCTGTGGAGTGGAGCCTGAGGGATAGGTGTTGCCTTCTGACACACTTCTGGTATGTTAGGGGGTGTGGCATATGCAAATGAGTTATGTAAATGAGTTATGCTAATGAGCTCCTGCACCTCTTTTTCTACGAAATGACCCCTGAGTACAGGGAATTACAGGCTAAGAACAGTAGATAAAACTTGTGTCGCTAACTAGGTTATACAGTCACTGGAGATAGCTTGGCATTCCCTTCCCTGGAATGGAAGGAAGCCCACAGGTACTTTTGAATTAGAGGCTGCCCACTCCATTTGCTCCTTTTGTTCCCCGCATCTTCACTTGCACACTTCTGACAGAGTATCCAGAACTTTTAACTCTTCCTATCCCAGATGTACCATGTGTGCCTTTTCTCCAATCAAATTAAAGTGTACTTTCTGAACATTTTATGACCCCACTGACTATATCCAAATAACCATCTATCTATCCAAATGGTCATCTCTATCCTCCACAAAGGAAACTCACCTGCTATCAGCCAGTATTCGGAGGCATTTGTGGTTTAGTTCACAGATAAAGCATGTTTTCTCTGACATCAGTCTTGAGTATTAGTCACTCTATCACTGCACTCACAAGATGAAATATAAGAACATAAGAGAAGCCAATGTTGGAGCAGGCCAGTGGCCCATCCAGTCCAACACTCTGTCACACAGTGGCCAAAAACACCAGGTGCCCTCAGAAGGTCCAGCAGTGGGGGGCAGGAAGTTGTCCACATTTTGTGGCTAATAGCCACTGATGGACTTCTGCTCCATATGTTTATCTATTTCCCTCTTGAAGCCATCCATGCTTGTAGCCGCCACCACCTCCTGTGGCAGTGAATTCCACGTGTTAATCACTCTTTGGGTGAAGACGTCCTTCCTTTTATCTGTTCTAACCCAACTGCTCAGCAATTTCATGGAGTGTCCACGAGTTCTTGTATTGTGAGATGTATGTCCCCCTTCTGCCGTCATTTCTCCAAGCTAAAGAGCCCCAAGCGCTTTACCCTTTCTTTATACGGAAAGTGTTCCAACCCTTTTATCATTCTAGTTGCCCTTTTCTGCACTTTTTCCAATGCTATAATATCTTTTTTTGAGGTGTGGCGACCAGAACTGTACACAGTACTCCAAATGAGGTCGCACCATTGATTTATACAGGGGCATTATGATACTGGCTGATTTGTTTTCAATTCCCTTCCTAATAACCCCCAGCATAGCATTGAACATTTTTAACTGCAATCACACACTGTCTCTACATTTTCATTGAGTTATCTACTACGACTCTAAGATCTCTCTCTTGGTCAGTCTCCGCCAGTTTGGACCCCATCAACGTGTATTTATAGTTAGGATTGTTGGCTCCAATGTGCATCACTTTGCACTTGGCCACATTAAACCCCATTTGCCACATTGATGCCCACTCGTCCATCCTTGACATCCCTTTGGATTTTTTCTCTCTCTTCTCTCTCTTCTTTTAAAGTGTTATTAAAAAGTCACTCATTGTTTTCAACAGATGAAAGCAGCTTTCCGTTGTCTGAGACTGTTTCCCAGAAGCCCAATCAAAATAGAGAGCCTGTCTTTGAAATCTAGTTTTCTGCAATGAGTTCATATGATTAACTTAGACTTGAATATATCATCATGAGATGACATTATTCATCATAACACATCGTATTTGAGAGTCTTTGCATAAATCTTGGTTGTGGGTTTTTCATATCCATCAAAAGATAATAGTAATTGTGAAGACTATATATGATGCAATTCTCAAAGAAGGGAGCTTTTTTAAAAGGGCATCATTAATTTCTTGTATTATGGTACAGTGTTGTAATTTACAAATTGGATCGGGCATGGAAATCTATATGTACAGTATTGGAGTTAGCCCTTGTCTTGCCATCACTCTCTTAAACACTTCACTGCAAGAATGCAAAGCCCTTGGTTTGTAAGTAAATGAATCATAGCTGGGCTAAACAAGGGAATCACAAAGCTGCTAACAATTTATGACATGTTCCTTCCCAAAATAGCAAACTCAGGCCACTTCTGCAAAGGACACGGAGGATGATGAAACTGTCCTCTGTCTTTTAAGTTTAGAAAGCCCCGAACTGACAAAATAAGCAATGGAAACAGAGAAGAGAGAGAAAAGATAAAGTCTATGAGACCTGGCAAACCACAAGATATATGTAAAAAAAATAACATTTGAGGCTTTGTTTGTCATGAGCATTCAGTTTGTAAGTTGGACAACAAAGACTTAAACATCTACTCAAATGCAGCCACATTTCCCATAGTGTTACAAGTTAGCCAACTGAAGAGAGGTGAGCAGAAAGACACCTTTAGGGTCCAAGTTTTTGTTCTGTGCGTGGTTTGCCATCTCGACTTCAAAACCACTGCTCCCCTTGGCAGGGCCCAAGGTAAAACAAAGTGTGTGGGGGAGGTAGAATCTAGTGGATCATTGATTAAGCTCAGAAACCAATAGCAAAATCTCTTTGCCAGTCCAGCTGGCTATTTAGCACACACAACATTGATTAATTCCCAGAATACAGTTTTATTATATCAGACCATAACATAATAGGTAGCTAGTAATCCTAAATTCTTTGCACTATTAACTCAAAAGGCATATTGGCCTATTTTACAGGAAAATTGCCCTACCTTACTTTTTTCTTGTGGCTGGATCAGTTCCTCAGTTTCAGCTGCTGGATCGTTTGCACCCGCGGAACTCAGTGGTGTAATCGGTATTTTTACGATGCAGCTATGGAGTAGTCTACAGAACTACAACCTCTGATCCTACTACTTTCCTACTCAAACAGGATAGCTTTGGACACTTCTACAGGCCAAGTGATCTCCTCATCCAGTAACACATTACCTGAAAAATAACCCAGACATCAAAATGTCCCTGCAGGTCTAGGGCCTTCTTCTCCCTTTTGGAATGGCTACCTCTTCCAGTGAGATGAGCTGGCACTGCATTCTCAGCAGGAAGCCCTCCCCTTTTGCAACAGGAATAGCATTCTGCTGGCAGCATGGATGGCCACAGCTGTCCATCCAGCAGTCAGCCAATAGTGCAACCAGGGAACTGGGTCTTTAGTTGGGGCAGTACTCATTACTGAGGACTATGGAGGTGGCTTGTCAGCAGGGTTTGCTCTCTGATTATTTACAAAAGAATTTCGAGGGGGTGAAATGCCGTCCAGACTACCACAGCTGCTGTTAACAAACATTTACTAAGGCAAGAATTATTAGGATAACGGTAAGACTGCAGGAATGTTCTGTGTGGTTCTATAGAAGCCTCATTTCCCTCCAAATCATCCTGTACAAGTTTGTACCCCTCGAGGCAGAAAAGTGGTTTAGAAGATAGGAGAGATAACTCAAATAGAAAGCTGTCCTGTAAAAACTGAGTGTCTACTGTACACACCTGGCTGACAGCCAGGAAGAAGGGTAAAGAAAGGGTTCCTTTGTTACCTGTGGTATGCCACCAGAGTTTATTTAAAATAAATAACGGAAACCTAACACAGGAGAAAATTAATACTCAATAAATATTGCAAAGTCTATGTAAGCAGATGAATGCCCCCACCATAGTCCTTCAATGTTTCTCCTGGTCTTGCCTCCAACTGCTGATCTTTAAGGATTTTACAATGTCCATTGGGAAAATAGCCCCCATCTGGAAGTATGCTACCTAGCAACGTTACCCAAAATAGGCAGTCTCCACTTAATTTGGGAGAATTAGCTTGGACACAGAGTGAAAGGCGGGTAACTGGAATCTGCACCTATGTATACAGGGATTTGTCCCTATGAGAACTCTCAGAAATAACCAGGCAGATGTTCAACCGGTAAGGCTTTATTAAACAAAAATTAAAAAAACAAGAATACACACACACAATAAACACATACAAGCCCTAACTAATAAAAGCAAGGAGTAAAGGGGGAAAGTTGTTTAGAGAAGAGTGATATTTACTGATCCTGAAGAGGTCCATGGAAGCAGCAAGTTGAAGAAGGAAATGGTCAGCATTTTAGGAAGTGAGAGAAAGAAGGCCCATGTGCAAGTGGGGGTGTGTGGAGGATCCAAGAACACACATACACACTCACAGCTGGGTCAGCCAGGTGACATATTTATAGGGCAAAACTTATCCTGAGGCAGGTTGACTCAGTGCCAGAGGACAATCACTTGATGGTTGTATCAGAGGCAGAAAAAGAGGTGTGAGGGCTCTGCAAGCACTGGACGGGAAGAGTAATTGGGAAGGTGAATAGACAAGTGTTGCTTAATCGCCGCTTAATCAGGAGTAATGGGTCAAGCGGAAGTTAGGCTGAGGTGTTGATGGGATTACTCTGGGTGAGTCAATATATTCTGGGTGACCCATTGTTCAAAAGTCCTGCATCTCTCCAGGGCAAGGAAGGGATAGTAGCCAGCCAGCCAGCCAGCCACTCTGGCTCGCACCATGAAAAATTATTTCTCAGGCTGATGCCTGTCTGGCAACCATCTTGATCCATTTTGGCCCAAGCAGTGCCCTGCACTTAAGGTACTGGGGTGATATTTAAAAGGATGTTTCCAGCTCTTTTAACCTATAACTTGCCCCTCAGCAGGAGGAGGGGTCTGATTGCTAATACAAGGGCTAGGTAGCACTGGAAATTTTTTGTCTCTGGGCCCCCTCTTTACTTAGACTGATGAAATCTGTGGCTCTTGGATCTTCCTGGTGTTGATTGGTGACAACACTGGGAGACAATGATGCCAAAAAATCTCTCTCTGGGTCTTAGTTATCACCAGGGGTCCTTTCGTAGAAAAAGAGGTGCAGGAGCTCATTAGCATACCTCATTAGCATATGCCACGTCCCCTGACATCACCAGAAGTGTGTCAGAAAGGGAATGTCAGTTTCAGCCCCATTATACCCTATGGGCCATTGAAATCAATGGCAAAAACTCATAGGGTACATGAGGGGCTGGAGGGGAGGGGATTTGAGGGAGAGGCTCCAAACTTGCAGGGTAGCTGCTGGGGCCACTCCTCGAAATACCCACCACGTTTCAAGAAGATTGGACCAGGGGGTCCAATTCTACGGGCCCCCAAACAGGTTGTCTCATCCCCTCCATTGTTCTCTATGGTGGGAACAATGGAGAATAATGGAGGGAATGGGGGCAACCTGTTTGGGGGCCCGTAGAATTGGACCCCCTGGTCCAATCTTCTTGAAACTTGGTGGGTATTTTTAGAAGAGGCCCCAGCAGCTACTCTGCAAGTTTGGAGCCTCTCCCTCAAATCCCCTCCCCTCCAGTCGCTTTTAAATTTGCCGCCGAATTTCGGTGGCAATTCGGCAGCAGGCTGAATCAGATTAGAGAATCTGATTCGGCCCATGGCTGCCCTAGTGGCCACTCTTGAGTTGGCGGAGCTTTGCTCCGCCTCGCTCCAGCCCCAACGAACCCCTGGTTATCACTGCTGCTGTTCTGTTCCAATTACAAATTATGATATTAGTGATTCAGGTTGTGATGGTTGATCACACATGCCAGCCACCATGGGATAGCACAGTTCTTGAATGAGTGGACAAACATTCATTTGTGTATGAAAATTGTTTTAGATTGTGAGGTCACCTCTATTCATGCTTTGTGGGTTTTTCTGTTCCATGCAATATTACTAAGTCCAAGTGCAGTCGGGTGTCCCATCATGGGAAAATGTCATTTTGAGACAGTCAGTTCATCACTATCTGCTCACTCCCCCCAGTTTTCAACAGCAAGGGTAATATAGTTAACCTAACCAGAATGAAAATGATCATGTTTTGAAATGGCAAAATTTTGAATAATTTTTAGAACATGATAATCTTGACAGGTGGTTGTTGTCCTGAAGTGTAAAAACTTAGGTTTTAATGACCTTGTAGTGACTTTCCCATCATGAAAAAGAGAGATTTAATAGCATGGATCCAACTGTTCTGTACATGGGACATCATGTATAACCCCAAGAAAGGTCATTCCCAGATTTTGCAGAACCTGCACAGAGAAAAAGCTGTATGGGTCAGGGGGCAAGTGGATGAAATCATTCCTCCTTTCTTTTCCACAGGTGCATCCCTGCTGAGGAAAGGGAACCATTTCACCACCCCCATCCTACCTTGCTTCACCTCACTCAACTGCACAGTTATTCCTCCAGACAGAAGCTATGACCGTGAATTAATCTGTCTAGAAGTCAGAAGTAGCTTCAAGAACAAACACTAATGCAGGAAAACTGCATGCTGTCCATGCATGGACGGTTAAATCTGTGACAATAAGAGACGGAGTGGGAGAAAATGGTGTATCTTTCTCCCTTTTTTTAAAAAAAAAGTGTGAATCTGGAAATATATTTCAGGTGATGAAATGACAGCTCTGTTAGGTTAGCAAGTCAAAACCTTATGATTTCCCCCCCAATAAAGGATCAGAAAATGTAATCTAGCCACCAAGGAAGGGAAGATGCAGATATGACCATAAAATACCACATACTACCAAAATGACAGAACAAACTGACTTTGATAACCTTTTATTGCCAGACTGCAGTGAAGATAGGAAAAGGCCATGTGTAGTCAGAGTCAATATGAAATTATTGCAAGATAAACTGAAAATGTCTTTGCAAAAGTTGTTTCTGTCTACTGAAGGAACACTGGCTCTGTTATTTCTTGATGAGGCATTAAATACAATTTGCTGCTGCCATCTAAGAAGCTTTTAAAAATCATCTGTTCTTTTAGGTGCTGTTTATTACTAAGGTAACTGATTTATTCGAAGGCTATTCAAGAGAGAAACATACAAAAAAGCCAATCAGACAGTAGCGTAATGATAACGGATGTCTCCTTCTGAGAGATAAATCAAAGACAGAGCTCATTTTCAATGTCCTACATTTTCATTAACTTCTATATACTAATGTACCTCAACAGGGATGCATTTTATTTATTTTGTCATAAATGTCTTCCTGCTGGGACAGGTGTAGAGAGATATGGGCAAATGCTACATTTGGAGGCTAAATCATCCTCAGAGTCTGAGTCATTTGGCATAAGGCAAAGGTCTCATTACCATTTGGGAATGTATTGCAATAAGAAACAAATTTGTCACCATATATGGAAGACAAAGCATCTCATTGGTGCGTCTTCTCTATTGCATGCACTTTTAGTTTCAAATTCATTCTCCCCAAATATTTTATAGGCTTAATTTAGTAATATGGGATGGCTGCATACAAAAGTAACACTGGGACCTTTAATATTCAGAATTGCTTAAAGCTATGGCATCTTGGGAGCAAAACCAATAATGTATAGGTAGGAAACTGCTACTCTGAAAGAAGCAAATAAAATAGGAAGAATTCCTATTGAAAAACAAAACTGTGCCACTTGAAATAATGCTTTAATAATTTCCTGCAGGCCACTTAAAAGCGGAAAGACTGGGGAACAATGAAGTCTGAGATATAAAACATTTGAAGTGGGTAATGAAAATGAAGATATGACTACCTGACCCACCACGTATTAAATGGAGTCAACACAGTAAAGGCAATTAATATGTGGGCAGTCCCAGTGCTAAGATACAGAGCTGGCATTATCGGTTGGAAGCAAGCAGAATTAGAAGCAATAAATTGCAAAACTCACAAGATAATGACGGTGCATCACTCACTACATGTTGATTTCCCTTACTTACCAAGAAAATTAGGTGGAAGAGGTCTCTTATAAGTTAAGCAAGCAGTTGAAGAAGAAAAATGAGCACTGAATGACTATACCAAGAAAAGCCGAAATGTACAAGGCAGACTTATTTCAGGTTATAGAAACCAAAGAAGATTGCAAGAAAATTAAAATCAAAACTTACTTTGACAACTGGAAGGAAAAGCACTTTCAGGACACTATTTAAAAGAAGTAGAAAATAAAGTTGATAGTGAGAATACCTGGAAATGGCTTCAAAATGGGAACTTAAATAAAGAAACAGGACTCATTCTAGCTGCACAACAGCAGGCAGCACTCAAAATGAATAGCATGAAAGCCAAGATTCAGAAGACCAGTGATAATAGCAAATGTCACCTTTGCAAGGTGAAGGATGAAACAGTCAACCACATGCAGTACCTGCAGCAAAATTGCTCAGGCTGACTCTAAAGAACATCGTGACAGAGTTGCAGCTGTGTCGGACTAGAATCTTTGCAAGAAGAATGGCTTACCATCAGCCAGAAATTCATGGGAGCACAAACCAGACAAGATCATGGAGAATGATGAAAAAAAGATTCTTTGGGACTTCCAGTTACAGACGATAAACACCTGGAGCCTAACACCCCTAATATCACAACTATAGAGAAAAAAAATGAGAAATAGGGTTTGGATAATTGACACTGCAATTCCCAGAGATGGCAGAATCGAAAAGAAAGAACAGGAGGACATCACAAAATACCAAGACCTACAAATAGAGTGCCTCTACGAGGAGAAGATTACCATTGTGCCAGTTGTCATTGGAGCCCTTGAAGCAGTGCCCAGAAGTCTCAAGAAACACCTGGACATTCTGGCATTGATCAAATAACACCAACTCAGCTCTAGAAGGCAGTGTTGCTTGGGACAGCAAGAACCCTGTGAAAATACCTCTGCAATTCCCAAGAACTTGGCTAGATCTCGAATTGCAGAACACCATCTACCAGTCAAATATCTGACTGCGACAATTCCTCCTCCTCCTCCTCCTTCTCATCACCAACACCATCACTGTCACCATCATCATTGTCATCATCATCATCATCAGTAATGGAAGGGTTTGGAGCTGAATATATTGGAGCTGAAAAATAACAGTATGACCAGGGGTCATTTCGTAGAAAAAGAGATGCAGGAGCTCATTAGCATAACTCATTTGCATAACTCATTTGCATATGCCACACCCCCTAACATACCGGAAGTGTGTCAGAAGGCGACACCCACCCCTCAGGCTCCACTCCACAGGTGAGTGAAACTGACCTGCTCTTCCTCCATTCCCTTCCCCATCCAATAGTTGGTGCAATAAAAATAAGCGTAAAGAACACACCCTCATTCTCTTCCTGCTCCCTTGAAACCACCAGGTTTCAAGTAGACTTGAGATACCCAGGACATGTGCACCACCCATCCCTTCCCCTCCACACAACAAGACACCCTGTGAGGTAGGTGGGGCTGAGAGAGGTTATTTGAGAACTGCTCATGAGAGAACAGCTCTGAGAGAACTTGTGACTGGCCCAAGGTCACACCAGCAGCTGCATGTGGAGGAGTGGGGAATCAAACCCAGTTCTCCCAGATTAGAGTCCAACTCCTGACCACTACACCAAACTGATGGGGTAGAAGCTGCTGAGGGGTTGGTGAAATTTCTCCAGTACTTATATGCCATGTGCCCAGATAAAAAATGGTATACTTAGAAAATTTATATGCCACCTTGAGCAAGTCTCTGGAAAAGCAGAACACAGTCATAAAAGGAACAATGATAAAATTATCAATATTAAAACAAAACATTAAAAACAATAAAGACCCTAGCAGGGCTTTCCCCGAAGTGCTGCGCCTCTGCACTGTTCGGGGAAGTCGAGGAGGGGGTGGGGCTTGGTCATGTGGGCTCCTCACTCCTGGAGCTGCGCTCCTGTGTGCTCCCACTCCAACAGACCCCTGAGTATGACCATTTTCCTTGGCTCCATATACTAGTTTGCTATTTGGATCGGGGTTGTTTTTGGATTTCCAGTATGTTTTTGCTCTATTATTCCCCTTGGGGAATCTTTTTTTTGGGGGAGGGTGGGGTTATTTTTAAAGGTACTGACATCAAAATTACAGGGGAGCTGCTGGTGCATATTTTTTTTTAAATAACCTCCAAATTCCACGTCAATTGGACCAAGGGGTCCAATTCTATAGGCCCTTGAACAAGGTGCCCCAGTTATCCTCTGGTGTTTCCTATGGAGGAACACCCCCCCCCCCCGACAAAAATGTAAAACCTGTGAACCTCCTCCAATATTGCAAGCTGTTGCTAAGCTCAACCAATGTGAAACCTGAGAATTTGAAACCATCTAAACCCCAAGAATCTCAAATTAAGTTAAACATGAGAGACTCTCAACCTATGTAAAACACACATGTAAACAATGAGAATCCACAAAAAAACAAACTCGGCACAAACTAACTTCACCAAAAAACATTAAAAAAAAAACCAATAAAAACCCCTGTAACTGACAGAATCTTACCTAAAGCTGCCTGGCAGGCTGATACCACATTCTGAGGGACACAGAAACGTGGGGGGGGGGGGGGAGGAAGAGGAGAAGAAAACAAACAACAAACCCAGCCCTGGGAGCCTGCAAAAGCTGGCTCCCAATATGCCCAGTTAATCCTGAATATTTTCAGGATTTTTTGGGACCCATTTTTCAGTATCCCAACAAATCCCAGAGACCCAAATATATTGGAAAGACCATTAAGGTATTTTTTCTGATATATATTGAGCTCAGTTATATCCCAGTGTACATCCCTAATGCATACTTCACTCAAAAATGTTGGCATAGAAGTACACACTAACAACACAATTTGAGAAGCAAGATTTATCCTCTGGTACTCATCACAGCCCAAGGAGATACATTGCTTTTTGCTTCCCCTTCAATGACATACACCAGTCAGTATAAGCCTTTCTTCTGGTATGAGAGCTGGACTAAATGTTATACTTGTCAGTGTGTGTGTGTGTGTGTGTTTGTGTACCTTATGTGATGGGTAGCATTCTTTTGGGAGGTTCTATTTAACAATAAAATATTGATTTCTGTGGGGAGAGTAATATCTAGTTGAGCTCCTAATCATAACCTTAATTCCCTCCTCAAACTATTTAACCAATCCCTTTGCATAGAAATAAGCAAATATCTTTCAACATGGCATTGACTCTAACTTAATCAAGATGTAGGAACCCCTTCAGAAACCCTGAAACCCAGTAGATCTAATGATAAAACCAATCCTGTTAACTGTTATTATTTTCAGAAAATGTCATAAAGGTTATCACTCAGCCAAGTTCTCACTGGAGAATTTACATCATACATTTGGAAGTATTCTGCTCTATCATATTTGTTAAATACTGTAGTGCACAGTGTTCAAAATGATGTCCTGTTGGTTTTTATAAACAGCTGGAAGCAATTTTCTGGTATTTTCCTAACACATCTCCATAGCCAGCCAATGTGCAAAATGGAGGGAGATGGTATTAATGATATCTGGAGGCACAGGGTGACTATTAAAGAGAACAGCTCCATAACTAAAACATTGCATTGCATAAAACATTTGCCATTTTGTACAATTTATTACAGCCTTTTATGAGTGCCAGTACATTTATCGGGGTTTACAATACATTATTGTTCAAAGTGCTTTTACAGCATTATTGAATTGTTCTAGAGATGAGACAGCTTTGGAAGGCAATTAGACAACATAAATCAGCAGGAGACCAACATTTAATGAAGGGCATATTACTAAGCTGACCATCGCAAAGATCTTCTAAGAGGGAAGGTTAATAGTGAGGTCAAAAAGATAAATTCTCCTGTATTATATATTTGCTGGTGGGAAATTAGGTGGCTGTTGAGTCCTTGATACAGAACAGTGACGTGTCTAAGCTTTCGATGTGTTGGCCATGAGCCAAAGAGCCATGCATGCATTAGCCAGCGATGGCAGACAAAGTTCCACAAGTGTGCAGGGTTCTCTCTTCTATAGCAAATGCCAGGAAAATCCTTCTATGAAATCACATTTTATCGGTGCTCGGACAATTGTACTACTGACACCTCTGGCTTCCTTAGCACAATTCAACGTGCTGGCTCTTATCTAGATAGCTTCTGGTCTTTTCTGCAGTAGACCTTAAATCCTGGTTCAGCCCTGTCCCCGAACTTACATTCTACACTACACGAGAGTTCTCCCCTGTAATTAACTTGGGGTATTTTTTTGTTTCCACATTGCATTGAAGTCACCCTGGTTTCCCCCCACACTTGTCCTGGGATAAATGGGTGCTGTTATAACCAGGGATAAATGCAAAGTATTGTGTTGCAAGTTGAACTCTGATAAAACCAGGGATGAAATCCAAGTGTGGGAAGGACCTCTGTGTACCTTCCTAAGATAATTTTTCCTCCAAGATGCTATGGGTCTCAAGCTCCAGTGTCTCAACTCCTGCACCACCATGCTGCCCAAAGGAGTTAAATTGTGCTATCCAGAGCAATGCTCCCTCTAAGCTGTGGAGTCTTGTGAGCAAAAATTCTACTTTGTGAGCTACTGGCATTAAAGTTGTGAGTGAGCTATTTGGCTGCTGCATAAATTAGTTTGCTTTGGAGCCCGTCCTTCCTGAGCTAAGACAAAAAGGTGTGAGCCGGAGGCTAAAACACTGTGAGCTAGCTCACAGTAACTCAGCTTGGAGGGAACACTGATCCAGAGAATATACCTAAGCAATATTAGCTATGACTCAGTATCTCTTCGAGCCTGGCATTCATTCTAAGTCTAGTGAGAAGGACCTGTCAGACCAAATACATGCTTGCCACCCTTCTCCATATGTTACTCAGCTGGTAGCTCTTTCTGGTCCATCTGTCTGTTTGCTGCTGTCTCTGGAATATGACCTTCTGCCTACATTACACCATGCTGCTTGTTTGTAGATGGCTTTGCAGGGTGGCAGTGGAGGAAATTGAATGCAGTGATGTTTGTGGAGCAGGCACCATAGTTGGCTGGTAGATGGAGATTTACCAACAGCACTTGTCACCCATGCTGGCTGCTGATGCTTACTATCCATCTATACTATGGACTTTCCCCATTCCTTTGCCACTACCCTAAAATAGGCCCACTTCTCTTGTTCAGCCATCACTTTGGGGGAAGAAGGCAAATAGTGTTCTCTGCTTTTTCATTTCACACTCCCTGTATATTCAGATGTTCACACAGGCCTCCCTCTATGACATGAATAAGGAATTTCATAACATTTTGCTTCCGGGCACTGGACGGCAACCATGAACATGCATAGCTGACGTAGATAATTTATTCCAATGGAGTTAAAGTAGAATTACTCTGTATTGGATTGCACACTTACCTAAGAATAAGCATCATTAAACACAGTGAGACGCATTTCTGAGTAAACATACATTGTCCTGGGTGGTACAATATGCTTTTGGAGGACTGTTTATTTCTTCACTTTTGGAAATAACATTCATTTGTAAGAGTAATTGTATCTGCAGTCTGCATACCCTTAGAAAAAAATGATAGTATAGTGCATTTTTCAGCCTGTTTAAAACACAGACACACACACACACACACAAATCAAGACCTCTAAGAAGGGAAAATTTAAACCTCACATTAGTAATATGAAGCCTAATGAGAAGCCTCTTAGACAACAAGGAGGACCATCTTGTCGCTCCCCAGGAGAAAACATTTCATGGAGTGTTGAAAGGGGGCTTGTTAGAGTGTGAACAAATAAGGGTTATTTTTATAGGCTTCTCCATTTCCCCCAGCCTTTTTATAGTAAAGCAATTTTTGCTCCTGCTTCTTTCTCTTAAACTCGTTAACATCAGACCAATTCTCTAAAAGAATTATTCTCTTTCATTCTAAATTCTCTTTCAAACGGTATTTCTCCCTCCCTCCTGGATGCTGTTTAACTGCGCAGTCTATGGACATCTGATGACTACGACAAGTACTTTGAATTCCTGCTTAAGATTTGTTTTTAATGCGCCATGCTTAATTTTAAAGAATGGCTCTGATTAGGGCCAAGTCCGAGAGCCCAGGGGGAATGTACTGCAGGGGAAAAAAGACACCAATAGGGGTATTCAGTGATGGGCTTTGATTTATTTTTGGCAGCGGCCTAGTTAAGTGGATTTTCAATAAACAAAAACAAGTAACATCCACTTATGATGAATATTAATTATCTATTGTGTACATCATGCAAACTAATCATAAAAGTGAGAGCCCTCATCCACACCTGTTCTGCATCTTAGGAACCTAGGAAGGAAGGAAATCATATTGGATAAAGAACCCCCCACACTGACAATTACCCACCTGTTCTCGGTTTAAATGGTGTTGATTACAAAGTTAACACAATTAAATTTTGGATGTGAATTACAGCCTCCTGCTTTTTATGAACACTTGGATGCTTGTTAGCACACCATCTAGGGAAGGGGAGGATATTTTGTAATTTTAAAGGGGCATTGCTTCAACTTCCTGGGGAGATTTCCTTCCGTACACTTGAAAAGTTACAGAGGCTTCTAAACATGCTGAAAGAGGGGAGGCAGTATTAGGCTCATATTCCTTGCATGAAACGTTCCCTGAATTCAGTACCATCCGCTGCCATTTTGGCAAACATGCTGCTTTGTTTTCTCTTACAATTCTGAATAGCTCTTTTCAGTCCATAGGAACCTGAAGTGCCTTACAAACTGGTTTGCAATTTCCAACACGTGGGAAGAAGGAATTGATTTCCCTGCCAATGAACTCCCATCACCTCTTGGGCTGAGACAATGAAATGCCTCACCATTACACAGTTGCATAGAAATCCAGCATAAAATATGCCAAGAAATACAGCATATGCATAGGTCTAAAAATAACCACCTCATTGTCTACCCAAAATTTACTTTGTTATTTCACTCACATTGCCATTTGGTTTTATATATAAAATGCTCCATGAAGTTTCAGCAGGTTTACTGAAAAAAACTACTGACATCTGTTCAGTGGAGCTTACCCTCAGCAAAGTGCTCTAAGGACTGCACTGTAAGTCAGTCACCTACTTCTATCTACCAGGGCCAGCCCAAGGGTTTTTGGCACCCCGGGCAAACTATTACTTTGGCACCCCTCTGCATGCACACATGCAATAGAGAGAAAAGTGAGATGCATTAAATGGGCCAGTCACAATCTCTCAGCATATGCTATCTCACAGGCCTGTTGTGAGGTTGAAACGGAGAGGAAAAAATACGTATGCCACCTTGAGTGCCTTCGAGAAAGGCTGAATAAAATGCACTCAAACAACAACAACAACAAAAGGTAGCACACATAAGGGACCCAAACAGGCACCAGCCGGACTAGATCTGCTGAGCTTCGGAAAGGTTGCTGGGTCATGTGGCGCCCAGCCATTTCCCTGGACTGGCCCTGGGAGCCAGTTTGGTGTAGTGGTTAAGTGCGCGGACTCTAATCTGGGAGAACTGGGAGTTGATTCCCCACTCCTCCACTTGCACCTGGCTGGATGACTCTGGGCAAGCCATAGCTCTGTACCAGCTGTTCTCTCAAGGACAACTTGGAAAAGAGCTCTCTCAGCCCCACCTACCTCACAGGGTGTCTGTTGCGGGGAGGGGAAGGGAAAGGAGTTTGTAAGCCACTCTGAGACTCCAAGTGAGTGGAGAGCGGGGTATAAATCCAATTTCTTCTCTTCTTCTTCTTATGCCTTTAGTGGCAACCTGCCTTGACAAGAATCAGCCAGGCAAAGCTTTTCCTGTCACTTTTTTATCCATGCCCAAAAAAGCTTCTCTCACCTGCTTTTTTACTTCATCTCAGACTACCTTTAAAGGCACTATGGTCCAGTGATCCCTAAAGAATGATAAAAATGTAAGTCAGACCTCCCTTCATCAGTTGACAAAAAAGCTTATGCTGAAATAAAATTCGTTAGTCTTTTAAGATACTACTGCACTTCTTTTTCATTTTGCTGCAGCAGACTAATGTGGTGTTAGGCTATGCAGGGCAAAGAAATCCCCCAAAGGCAGGTAGGCAGGCAGGCTCCCGTTTGGTGGCGGGAGAGGGAAGAGAGTAGCAGGAGTCTCTATGCAGCCAGACTCTGCTTGACATTGTGCTCCTGTGCCCCAGCCCTCTTCTCTGTGCCCCATCCCTGTGCTAGGACCAGTGCTCCCTCTAAGCTGTGGAGTTTTGTGAGCAAAAATTCTACTTTGTGAGCTCCAGGCATTAAAGTTGTGAGTGAGCGATTTGGCTTTTGCATAAATTAGTTTGCTCTGGAGCCACCCTTCCTGAGCGAAGATGAAAATCTGTGAGCTGGAGGCTAAAAAAACTGTGAGCTAGCTCACACTAACTCAGCTTAGGGGGAACTCAACCTAGAACTCAAGTTCAACCCTTACTTTCTGAAAATTAAACAGATATCTTTTAGAAAAATTTAATGGCACCTCCCAAAGAAAACCTGCAGTTCTTGTCAACGTATTTGCTAACTCCCCCCCCATTTATAATTCTGTGATATCACATTAGCTCAGCCAGTTTTTTTTTTTACCCCTTATACATATGACAACTTTTAAATATCACTCCTGAAATGCATATCCACATCAACTGATTGGTTGTGTTTGTATGGCCTTCGAACTGGGGAGGGGGGAGGATGACCTAATTTCCCGCATTTGGTACTCGTGTTTCTTTCAGTTGGCTACACTTTTTAATAAACAGATGTGTCTTGGCTTCAGTTACATTTTCTTTTGGCTCCAGTAGGGGGCAGTCCATTTCTAACAAATCTCGCAGCAGCGAACTTGAAACTAGGAGGCTGAGGGCCAGAGAACACAAGGGAACAAAATCTGATCCCTTCGGATATTTCCTAACCTTTGGTTACATTGAAAACAGGAGGGCCTCAGATAGATGAATCGTCATGAAATTCTTTCATGGCAACGACTATGATTTTTTTGATGTTGGATGCACTTTTTATGTGAAGAGACTTCTGTTGAAAACATTGAAAAGTCAGGATGAGAGGATGCTGACTTCTCTGGGACTCCATACAAACCCTATTGACATAAATAAGTGAAATAAATTGTTGAAGAATTCCCAGTAGCATTACACTGTGCTGCTGACATTTCCTCACACAGAGTTCAGTACACCGAAAGGTCTGTTGCTCTTTCATTTTCAAACGTCCCTGTATCTCCCACCAAGCTGCCCATAGTATATATCTAAATGTTTTAGAAGCATCTATGAAAAATGATGGGCTCATTCTCTCAAGACCGCTAATAAAACAGAGGGATCATTTTGAAATTTCCACAATATAATTTTTTTTTAAGTTAAAAACCTGAAATCCACACTCTTGGTTCCATTTACCTTTTAAGTTCCATTCAACATTGAGTTCATGTTCATACTAGTTTGACATGTTAAAAATAACACACATTATATTGGAATGGCTTCCCCCTTGCCCTTGATGTCTTTCAACACCAGGCCCAAACTTTTTATTTCAGTGAGCTTTTAATTGAAATGCTGAAGGGTTTCTTTCCCTTCCTTCTTTCTTTCTGCTGGAAATGATTCTGTGCCACTATTTTAGTTATTGCTGCTGCCCATGGCTTGGATCCCGCAGAACATTTCCACTGATAGAATGGGTTTCCATCAGTGACATCATGGCTTCTCTCACCTTCCCCACCACCACTTCAGCCCCGAATGCCAATGGAAATTTTGCACCTGGGGGACAAGGGACTTCCAGGAAGTCTGAGGGAGAGATGAAAGCAGACAGCCTCATTGGGCTTTATTGCAAGAGGGTAAGGCCTGTATTGCCCTAAGTTTCAAGAGACCCCAAATTTGTCCCTGGAGTCCAGCAAGTCTTGCAGTGAGAGGGGGGAATGGGACTTTTCTGTCCCACTTTACCCAATTTCCGTTTCCTTCTCTCTCCTGAGGTGAATCTAATGTCCAAACAATCTCTATAGAAAAGGCTGTAGTCAAATGGACTGGACTCTGTTAGTAAGTTAGGCTTACACAATGCATGAAATTAAGTCTCATCTTTCTGCCATAATTTAACTAAACTCATTCTCATTTGTAAGACTTATCAGTTTTCCTGTATGCCGCAGTCACACCCTTCAGGCAATATTTGTGAAATTCTAAGAAACCTTTAACTTCCCTGGCACATTTTTTTTAGGAATGGGGTAGGAAGAGTTTTAGCCTCCAACTTGCACTTGTATAAATAGAGCAACAGTTACTGTTGATTTCTGAGTGTGCAGCTAATTAGTATGTGGCTGATCAGAACTTCACTGCCCATAATTTATATCTGTTGCTTTGCCAGTTTCCTAAACATTAATAAGCATTTAAATATTTTATAAGGCAACCTCTAAATTATGTAAAATAAAGCTAAGCGCTATTAATACTCAACAGGGCACATTAAAAAGAGAGAGACGTCAGAAGGCACCGTGCAGCAGATCACTTAATGCAAAAGGAAATGTCATTCTCTGCTTGATGCCCCAGACCATAATGACAATTAAAAGAGGCTTTGGGGTTTCCTGATGAACCTGGCAAGTTCACAAATTGTTTCTGAACATTTCAGAACAGAAGAAAATGTTGTTCAGTTCAGTTCAGTTCCCTGTAACATCAAAAGGGTGTACTTCCCAAGGCTTCCAAGCAATCCCCACCTCTAGCAAATGCAATGGATTGATCCATCTGGTGTCTGAGGGCCTGTCCGCAATATATATTTGCATGAGAAATGAACATGTTTTTAGTAAGTTGTCAAAGAATTTTTCCTCACGGATATCTATTGCAAGGAAATCACGTGTCCCAGCATGCATAATTCATTTTTTAAAAAAATTGTGAAAATATACTTCCCAGCTAATGCTCTGATTGATATTTGGAATAAATTGTGAAATGTGGTTGTGGAAGTGCTGCAGATACATACTTGATAGAGCCAATGACACCATTAATCATGACCCTGTCACACGATTGCTGTGGGAAATACTTAATTCTCTAGTAAATAATTGACAGTACCTTCAGCTTTTATTTTAGTGAGACAACTCATCCATCTCCTTGCCCATATCTCCTTATTTTAAAAATGTCTCTAACTGATATTTGCTCCCCTCCTGCACCACTGGAGCTCTCACCACACTTAGGGTGCAGTCACATACAGAATTAGCCACGCAATAGCCACGAATGCTAGGCAGATTTTAATGGCACAGTCACACAAGAACATCTGGCAAGCATCCTGCATCCATCAGCAACCTGTTGCACTCCACCGAGGAAGCAGAGTTAAAAAATACCTGGAAAACTGCAGTATCAAACGGGTTTGCAACCGGCCACAGATGGAAGTTCCCGTGTGATCGCTCCAGCGCGCTCCCATTGCATCAGTGATCCCTCGTTGAAGTGCACCAGAAACATGCGACGAAGAAAAAAACCCCGATTCCCCCAACATTGCGTCTGATCATGCAGTGGCAGGTCAAATTACTGCGGAGCAAATAGCCTCGCTCCCCCCCCATGTCATCTGGCACGTGTGACCGCACCCTTAGTCTCTACCTTACAATATCTTACAGTATCATGAAACTGATAACAATTAACCCAGGGTAAGTCTTTTGGGAGGGAGCCTTTTGATTAAATTAAAATCAGTGAACAGAATAGAAATGGCAGAATTGTCCCACCTGAGCAAGACTCTCCTTCACTGCACATAACCATCTTTTATAAGGGGAATAGATATGACTATATGATGCTACCAATAAAATGTGTTTATTTTTCATCAACTGCCCTCTGTATAGTCTGTTGTCTATGATGAAGAATAATGGAATTTCCACACTACACAATTATACCAGGTCTAACTATCATGGTATTTCCTATGGAATTCTGGGAATTGTGGCTTGATGAATGTGCTGGAAGATTAAATATTTGTTTGTTTCTTAACCATAGTTCCCAGGGTGCTCTAGACAAGGCAATAAATAATAAACTAGGAGACCAGGAAACAGATGCCTTTTTCTTTATATTGAACCTGGAAGGTCTGGTGCCTGTTTCTTCATAACGCAAAAGTGCATACGAATAAAACAGTTACTCTTCAGTTTGATCTATTAAACTCATGGGCACAGAGAAATGGGAATTGAATGGCAGTAGAGGGTAGTTCAGTGATTTATTCACTGCATGATGTTTCTTAAGGAGAGAAGCACTAGTGTTCATAGGTAGGTTAATATGGTCATTAGGTTAACAGCTGTAGAAGCAAACATGCTGAGAAGCTTCTACTTTTTGTTCTTGCTCGTGATTCTTGATCTGAAATATGTAAAACATGAAGAAGAAATCAAGAAGATACAAACCCAAAGAACGGTATTTATATTAGATATGTCAACAAATGGGAAGCAAATAAAAAGGAGGATGGTTCAGTATATTAACAGCTGATAGTCTATGGCCAAGGACAGACTGGCATTTTGGCCCAATTAAGAGAGCCCGTTCAGACAGCTGCAGCTGCCCGGCGTTGCCATGCTGCACTCACCTGGACCCGAAGTGCTTTCATCCTGTGTTAAAAAGGCCAGTGTCAAGCTGTCTGGGTGCACATTCATCCTGCTTCCTGGCAGTGTGGATGCAAAGAAGCCACGCATCAAGTGGCGCTGGTAATGTGAACCTGCTATGTGCATATGCGCAGGTAGGCAAAATGGACCAAAGCCGCTCGCCACTGCGGTGCGGCCGCCAGGGGCCTCCCCACAGTGTGAACGCTCTGTTCCGCCTCCTCCCCAGTATGGTCCCGCATCAATCTCTGCTGTGCAGATGGAAAGCCCCGGGACAACTCGGCCCGGGGCTTTTCGCCCCGCTTCCCTTGCACTTCATTTCCCCAGTCTGTTCTTGGCCACAGAGTCTGCAAGGGGAATAACCAAAGAAACACCTGTTGTTGGGAATAGACCATAAATCTATGACAAGCAGAAAAATGCCGAACTATGTCAAATAGGTTTGCCTCTTATTATTCTCCCATATTACATAGCAACTTTGATCGCAGTGACAACAAATAGAAAACATATAGCTATACTACATGGATTGCTGTTATAGCCTGGTATAGTCCTTTATAAAGGAGTATGCACTGTAGTGTGCATGCATTTTAAGGAAGTTAAATTTGGATTCTCATTTGATCCTCAGCTGTTGGGTAGAATGGCCACTGAGTCTTGGCAGCTCGTGTCCATATGTGACAGGAAGTCCCTTCTCTGTACCAAGAATGAGACCTGCAAGTTCCAGCCTCTACTGCATCACCTATGTTAAGTAGCATAAGTAGAACAGCCAGGTGTGAGGGGAAAGCAGTCTCTCAGGGGTAGGATACAAGTTTCAGATGTACACAGAGACATACAGAACAAAGTTTGCATCCATTGGCACCTTTAAGACCAACAAAGTGTGTCTCTGTGTAGAAGAAGTGTGCTTGCACACGAAAGCTTATACCTTCAATAAAATTTTGTTGGTCGTAAAGGTGCAACTTTGTTCTGCTGCTTCAGACCAACATGGCTACCCACCTGAATCTATCTTTACAGAGACATACAGAATTTAGTCAAATTTGTAGCTAGCTGAGAACTTACATGGGTCTCCATGTATTCCCTGTGTCAGCAGGCTAGCATTCCAGGATTTGAAGATGAAAGCAGGCAAAGGTCCCCTTGTTGCTAGCCTGTATTTTCATGGTTCTTTGAGCAAAAAAGTGGTCTTTAACCTATCAGAAAGTATGGGGCAGTATGCCAGTATTCTCTTCATAAAGGTTCAACCAATGAACTGTTGCCCCCATTCAGTGTGAGCTGAGTACTTATTGCTTTTGGGATTGTGTGCAGAGCCAGGAGTGGGGCTGAAAACTGCAAAGGTCTCCCAGGCAGATTGTTCCAGAAGTGTGTTTTTTTTTTTGGGGGGGGGGTAGATTTCCCTGTGGTGGTTTTTAAGTATGGATGGAGCTCTCTTGTCCTCTTTTCCAGGGTATTTGACAAAGTACTGACAGTCAGCAAGAGGTCAAATCCTTAACGCTTATGTGACTTATCCTAGCTACTGATATGAAAGTTTGGTCAGTTAAAGATCCTCACAAAATCAATCTTTTTTTTTTTTTTTTACAGCTAAGCAGAAAATGAGCTGTTGTTGATGGATGGTGATGGATCACTGAAGAAAATGATGTCAACACTGTAGAAGAAAATTAAGTCCAGATCAAAAACAGCCATCCTGATGCTGTTTCTCTGGGGGATGCTATCTACCTGGTCAGGTGTGTTTCAAACCTGCCATTGATATTGCATGGTGTGACAAAGGCAATATTTTGCTTATATGTTTGTTTGCAATGCTTCCACACATAAGAACATAAGAGAAGCCAATGTTGGATCAGGCCAATGGCCCACCCAGTCCAACACTGTCACACAGTGGCCAAAAATACCAGGTGCCATCAGGAGGTCCATCAGTGGGGCCAGGACACTCTCCCACTATTGCCCCACCTCAAGCACCAAGAATACAGAGCATCACTTACCCCAGAATTCCTATCTATACCTTGTGGCTAATAGCCACTGACGGACCTCTCCTCCATATGTTTATCTAATTCCCTCTTGAAGCCGTCCATGCTTGTAGCCACTACCACCTCCTGTGGCAGTGAATTCCATGTGTTAATCACTCTTTGGGTGAAGAAGTACTTCCTTTTATCTGTTCTAACCTGACTGCTCAGCAATTTCATTGAGTGCCCATGAGTTCTTGAATTGTGAGAAAGGGAGAAAAGCACTTCTTTCTCTACCTGCTCTATCCCATGCATAATCTTATAAACCTCAGTCATGTCACCCCTCAGCTGCCATTTCTCCAAGCTAAAGAGCCCCAAACACTTTAACCTCTCTTCATAGGGGAAGTGTTTCTAGTTGCCCTTTTCTGCACTTTTTCCAAAGCTATAATATCTTTTTTGAGGTGTGGTGACCAGAACTGTACACAGTATTCCAAATGAGGTCGCACCATTGATTTATACAGGGGCATTATGATACTGGCTGATCTGTTTTCAATTCCCTTCCTAATAATCCCCAGCATAGCACTGACCTTTTTTATTGCCATCGCACACTGTCTCAACATTTTCAGTGAGTTATCCACTATGACTCCAAGATCTCTCTCTTGGTCAGTCTCTGCCAGTTCGGACCCCCATCAACATGTATTATAGTTAGGATTTTTGGCTCCAATGTGCATCACCTTGCACTTGGCCACACTGAACCCCGTTTGCCATGTTGATACCCACTCACCCATCCTCAACAGCTCCCTTTAGAGTGCCTCATAATCCTCCCTGCTTTTCACCACTCTGAAAAACTTTGTGTCATCCACAAATTTAGCCACTTCACTGCTTACTCCCAACTCCAAATCATTAATGAACAAGTTACTCCCAACTCATTAGTGACCAAGTTAAAACCAGCTTTTCAGTGACTGCTGCAAGGTACCATGGTTCAACAGTCTTGAACGAGTTGAAAGAAAAGCACTGCAATATTGTATCATCTTTTCTTATAAATTGTTCTGTACCCACTGTCTTCAAGAAAGGTCTCCTTGAATTGATAGGTCCAGAATAAAAAGCTGCCATTCCATGAGGTTTGTGTGATACATTGTTCATATGTACCACAGAAGAAACTTGTTACTCATACAAAAAGGAAGATGGACATATGTTCAGAACAGGAGAGAGGAAGACCCTATCAAGTGAAAATACAGACGCTGATTCCAGGGTCTTGCAATATGTTCATGATGTTTACTTTAAAAGGTCAAGTAATGTACATATTAATTAGGAATGATGATACTGATATCTTCAGCATCCTGCTGCATCATGTAAACCTGAACATTAATTTCAAATTTCACATAGACATGGGACATTCAGGAAATAATGTAAACAGGGTGACAGAAGTAATGTATCAGTAGAATTGTGCAGGTCAATGTGTGTAACTTTCCCTTGTACTCAGATACTAAGGGATTATTCATTCACATTCCAGCAGAAGGGAAAGTTTTGACCTCTAAAAAGAATGGCCAAGGATGCAGACCACATAGTAAAAGGTAAGGTAAAGGTTTCCCTTGCTCGAAAGCCAGTCGAATACGACTGTAGGGATGTGGTGCTCATCTCTGTTTCCAAGCCAAAGAGCCAGCACTGTCCAAAGACATTTCCGTGGTCATGCGACCAGCATGACTAGACGCTGAGGCACATGGAACGCTGTTACCTTCCCACCGAGGTGGAACTTGTTTATCTACTTGCAATTTCTTGCTTTCGAACTGCTAGGTTGGCAGGAGCTGGGGCCAGAGACGGGAGCTCACTCCGTCATGCAGCACTCGGGTCTTGAACTGCTGAACTACCGACCTTCTGGTCTGCAGTTCAGCGTCTTAACCACTTGAGCCACTGCAATGAACCCCATAGAAGCAATTAAACTGTACGAAAAGAATGTCGGTGTTGCAACTGGCAATTGTGCCCTGTCTCATAGAGACAAAAAAGGAAACAGTGTGAATACCATTCAGTACAAGATATTCAATTACAATTATTAACCGGGTAACATAAATACACCCTTTGAAAAAGTCAATGCAGCAGAAGCAAGTTTCCTACTGCCATGCAAGTCAAGAATCTCTCTAAACATCTGTAGCATGCAGAAGACAAAGAAATGACAACACAGCAGCCACGGAACAATGGGTAATGAGGAGACATTCTTATGGGAAATTTGTTTGATGAGTCAGATTATGATGAATGTGGCAAGGCGACCAGATATGAAGAAACGATGACCTGTGACACATTAGTACAGTGATCCATATTACAATGTTTCCACACAATTTTATCACAAATTTATCAAAGAAGATTTATAAATGGGACTAAATATACACAATCTTTATGGTCCTTTGTAAAAGTGCATTCCTTAAGAAAACATACAAGGTTGGGGAAATAAGAACTGTAGACTTAAACAGTACACTTTTTTTCCATTTAAGAAGCTGTTAAATTGTTTGGGCTCAAATTTATAATTAAACAGTTCTGGCTTCCAGATTAATTCTGTAATACGAATACTTACTTACAAAATGTTTAGACTGCTTTCTAATTTACATTTCCAAAGCAAATTCACAAAAAAAAAAGGAATTCCATACAATATAAAATAAATATAAATATTAAAATAATTTAATCAAAGTAGCAACCTCCTAAATGTCACAACGAAATAGCAAACTAGCATACAAGAAGGGGGACAACCCAAAGCACAATTTTTTTTTTAACTTGTTGATAGAAGGACAAGTGTAAACTTCAACTTTTCCTGGAGAGTAGCTGTGTTGGTCTGCAGAAGAGCTAAATTTAAGTCCAGGAGCACCTTAGAGGCTAACAAGATTTTGGGGGTATAGCTTTCAAGAATCAAAGCTCCCAGCATGGTGTAGAGGTTAAAAGCAATGGAATTTGGAGAACCAGGTTTGATTCCTCACCTCTACATGATGCCTGCTGGGTGACCTTGGGCCAGTCGCAGTCCTCTCAGAGCAGTTCTCTCAAGAGCAGTTCTCTCAGAACCCTCTCAGCCCCACACCTACTTCACTAGGTGCCTGTTAAGGGGAGAGAAAGGGAAGGAGCCACATTGAGACTCCTTAGGGTAGAGACTCCTTAGGGTAGAGAGACTCCTTAGGGTAGAGCGACTCCTTAGGGTAGAGAAAAGCAGGGTATAAAAACCGACTCTTCTTCTCCCTTCATCAGATCTGGAGCCAGGAATTCTCTGTTACCACTCTGTTACTTTGAAAAAGTAAACAAATTAATGTAGGGTCACCGCCCTCCAGGTGGGGCCTGAAGATCTTCTGGAATTACTACTGATCTCCAGGTTCATTCCTGTTAATTCAGTCCCCTTAAGCAAAAGGTGTCTATTAATTTTAGAGTTCTCACCCCAGTGGGTAAACAACTGTCAGTAGGAAAATGCAGAAACCAGTTTACTGAAAGACATGAATGAATAATACGCTACAAAAGCAATCCATGCTTCTCTTCACCCCATAATAACATGAAGGGTCAAACATCATTGAAGTCCTCTTGTGGGAGGGATCATCTGTTGTGAAAATTAATTTCAACAAGCCTGGATTAGTTTTAGGTGAGTTTGGGCAAGTTGCCCCCTTAACAAAAGCTTTCTCTTAATACTAAGGCTGTGCTCACACTGGAGGCTTGGCATCATCTGACTGTGCCTCTATTTGTAGTGGTTTAAGTAGTTGCTGGAAGTTTTAATCAGACATTCCACCCTGAAATGGCTTAACTGCACACTTTCCCCATGGCCGATCATACAGATTGTTGTGGCATTCTTTTTTTTTTAGTCTTTCACCCATTCACATAAACATGTATCCAAAGCTCTGGCTCCTTTTGGACAGCTCCACAATCTCTCTGCCAAGTACTCTGGCCCCTCTCAGCCTCCTTCCCTTTGCCTGTCTTCCATGAACTACATGGGTGTGTTAAAGTGCAGGTTTACATGAGAGTAGTCCCATTGATACCAGTGCATTTACCCTTGTGTCACTCATGGGATACTTTCAGACTCTGACATAGAAACAGGAGAGAGGGGTTTAGAATGGGATATGTCACTCAAAAACAACTCCCCCTAGGGACTCCCAATACAGAATGACTATTTGGCCATTGTGACTGACAATGCCAGGGGTGATTGTGCGCTTATGCACACATAGCTTCCTGATAAAAAAAAAAAACCTCAAAAAGGTGGAAACAGAAGGAATGGTTCAGATTTCCATAACGGTTTGACTGTGCAACAAGGGGGTTCAGGCATCAGGAAATGCAGGGTGGATGCATTGGGATCCCTTAATGCTGGACTTTCCCCGGTGCCTGAGTACTTTGCTTCCAAAGCGGGGCAACACAAGGTGCTGATGACTGGGTCAGGGAAGGCAGATGTTGTCATCTGATCACACTCTTTAAATCTGCAAAGGCAACGTTACTATAAAATGGCAAATTGACTTCTTTGGAGGGTGGACTCTATAGCATTATACCCTGATGAGATCCCTCCCCTTCATAAACCCTTTCCTTTCCAGGCACACCCTCAAAATCTTCAGGAACTTCCCAACCCACAGCTGGCAATCCTAACAGAGAGCCCCCTCTTTAGAAGGTCTTATAAAACAGCCTTATTTCAGGGAGCCTTTGTCAACTGTCGATTTTTTTGGAAGGGTATTGGAGGAACATTTGTTTGCTCTTGACAATTTAGAAGAAGAAGATATTGGATTTATACCCCGCCCTTCACTAGCCAAAGGAGTCTCAGAGCGGCTTACAAACTCCTTTCCCTTCCCCTCCCCACAACAGACACCCTGTGAGGTGGGTGGGGCTGAGAGAGCTCTCTCAAGAACTGCCCTTTCAAGGACAGCTCTGACAGAACTATGGCTTGCCAAAGTCATCCAGCAGGTGCAAGTGGAGGAGTGGGGAATCAAACCCAGTTCTCCCAGATTAGAGTCTGTGCACTTAACCACTACACCAAATTTAGATTTGTATTTTTAGGACAAACTTGTGCATTTGTTTTAACTGCTTTGATTTTTGAATAAGTTATGTTTTTAATGATATGCAAGGTTCCTTGAGCAGAAATCAGCAAGACAGAGTATATTTTTTAAAAGAAGACGGGGAAGATAGATAAACAAGCCACAAAAGGGCATTCCAGAATCCTGGGGCTACAAGCTAGGAGATTCTACACACTGTAGAAGCTACTCTTCCATTCAGATTAATTAAACCAGGACCTCATATCTATTGGTTTTGTCTTACATTACAGAGGCTGACATGCCACAAATAGTGAAACCTATATGGCCAGGTGCCACTTCATGCTGCAGAGCAGGAAACAGCACTCTTACACATTTCTCAAGTACACCATAAAATAAATGATGTTCTAGTTTTCTACTTGCAAGAAGGTGTCCAGGGGCAGTGGTGGCACCCCCAACTCACCTTGGGAGGAAACCCGGCTGCCAGTGAGGAAGCAGGAGTGAGATAAGCTGCAAGGGAAAGGGGGGAGATGCCCGACTTGCTGGAGAGGCTATAGACAGCAATGGCACACTCCATGTCCAAGACGTCCTCAGGCCGAATGATACAGAACATTCTGGTTTCACTGCAGAGCTCAGAGGAGAAGGAGGTTGGCGGTGGGTGGGAGGAAATGCATGGCAGCCCTGCATGGAGGCGGTATGGGTGACAAACCAACAGCCCCTCCTCATGCTGTCTCTGCCAACACTGAGGTAAGGGAAGAAGGGTGGAGATAGAAAAGTGGTACTCCACTGGGCTTGAGGGCTATCAGTCTCATGAGTCTCACCCCAGGGAGGGGAGGATTGGTGAATCTAGTGAGGTCACACATGGGGGGAAGATTTAAACAGAATGGACAAGGCAGGAAGGGAAAGAAGAACAAGGTGCCAGGAAAAGCACCTAGGCTGTCGTGGGAGGAAAAGAACTGAGTGCAAATGAACCCCCTCCCCACTGCACTATCTGAGGCTAGCCTAGACTGCTGGCTAAAAATTGAGCCCTGGAGGGCTTTACCCCATCGGACTCGCCCCCAGGACCTGTGGACCCTGACAGAAGATTTGCATGGAGAGGAACCCTGTGATTCCATTATCAGTGCGGCACTATGAATTCTTCACTGCCTCAGGACTGCCTCATTCTTCAGCATGTGCCTGAGAATAATATACTGAAACACTCTGAATCCTCTCACGTGGAACAGAAGTATGTTGTTATTGTTATTATTTCCTATGTAGTATGTATTTATGAAATTACAGCTCCCGCTGTGCTAAAAGCATTAGGAGGAACTGGATGTGATTGAAATCTAGCACTAGACTCCCAAAGATAATCTGGTCGCACAGAACAGCTGGTGTTTGTAATGACTCCATCAAGACTTGAGTTGCAGCACCTCTGAGATTTTTTTTTTTTTTTTTTTAAACATCCACACATGTTCTTTGTTATTGGGTGGGGAGGGGATCCTTATCAGGCAACATCTATGAATGTAAATGAGACCCAGGGAGGGGGAAACCAACTTGACCCAAAAACCAGACTCAAGAACCACAAGGGCAAGAAAGAAGTCTAATACAGGGCCAATATTAAAAATCTAGTTAACACAAATAAGAGCCCAATGAAAGCCTCACAGAAAAGTCCAAGTGGCCTGAACACAAGGAGGGCCAATGCAAATGACCTCACACATTTCAGCCCTACTGGCGGCCTTCTTCAGAGGTCAAACAGTCTGAGGTACACATGTTACAATATAACATATTACAGTAAGAAAACCAATAAATTAATACAGGACCAAGAAAAGGAGAGTTAAGCAGCAAGAACAATAGAAACAAGACAAAGATGTGTGTGAGGCCTCTAAAGATGAAAGACATGTGCCCGGTGCCAAATGCACAGCTGCTGAATTAGAACATCTTCCAATTTTGGTCCAAAAAGCACCTGCGTGGCTATCTTGGGCTGAGGACAGACTGGGAATTCGCCCCGGGACAGCTGCAGGGGCAGAAGCCGCGTGGGGAAATAGGTGTGGGGCGTCCCGTTCGCACTGGTTGCAGTGCTGCAGGACCCTACCGGGGAGCAGGAGGAGCGGCATATCCACACCACCGGCCATCCTCTGGAGCTGCTGTGGTGCTTGGCTTCTGGCTGGTCCGGCAAGGCGTGGCTGTTTGCATAGCCGCAGCTGCCAAAACAGTGCGTCCACACTTCCGCTGCTGCTTCCTGTGTGTCGTAGACCCATCCACACTGGCAGGAAGCGGCAGCGACGCGCGCCCAAACGGCCGGAGACCTGTTTCAAGGGGTCTCTGGCTGAAGCGGCACAATGGCGCCTTGCGGACGGGTGAGTCCGCTCTGCCGACGAGGGACAGCTGCAGCAATGTGCACGGCCCCTCTTCCTCCGCTTTTAAAGCGGAGGCATAGCTGCCCACATTGGCAGTCTGTCCTCAGCCATAGTCAAAGCTAAAGTGTCCTAAAGCAAATAGCAGTGCTCCATGAACGTATCCAGAATTTTAATTTCTCAGCTTCGAGACTGTGACGGGCAGCTGGTTTTTGTTTCTTTATAGAGTGTTACACAAGCTCTTTGGCTAGAGAGTCTCTCTTGCCTGTGCTGTGTGAATTGGAGGAAACACATTCAAACAGCCAGGATAGGACACACACAAAGAATAACAAACAGCAATTTACAATTTGTTTGCCTGCTTGGAATCTGGGATGATTTATTGCCAGGTGACATTGTCACTTGACTGATGTTGCTGATGTCAATTAATACGTTGCAAGCTGAAGGGAGCAGACCTCTGTAGGACTTGAAGAGCTTGGGGTCCATTACTGAGTTTTGTTTGGTGTGGTTGAGTCTCCATGTTGAGTCTCTTGCTAGACTTCTAATCTTCCTATTTCATTTCTTGTTCCTTGTGGAATTCTTTGATTCTTCTTCGTTTTTTGCATCTGACCTTTTCCCTTCATGTATGACCTTCCACGCTGTTCTTCCTCATCTTCTTGCTAGCTTACAACTTCCCCCTTTTCATCTATATTCTGTTGTCTGGAGGCATCCAAGGGGATCCTCATGACAATACCCATTTACTGCTCTCATGGTCGCTGGCATTAGGACTGCCAGAAGCGTATAACCTATGGCTCTCTGGAGCCACCCTAATTTTCTCATCCTTCTTTCTCCAGAGATGCAGCAGCACTTTTATGATGCAGGGAGAGCTGCCAGATCGACACAAGCCTACTGCTCTTCTATCTATTCGCTCCCCTGTCCCCCTTGTGTATAAAGTGCTCTTGTTTCTCTTTCACCTATCCGTCTCTTCACTATCAATCCAAAAAGGAAATGCAAGACAAGTAGTTCTAAATAGACATGCAATAGATCTCGACAATTTATGAATTCTGTGCTGTCTAAATGTTAACTTTCCAATTACCTTGCAGTAAAACAAAAAACACACACTGTAAAAAGTCTTTATAAGAAGAGAAAAAATCAACCTCTAAAAAAATTTAGTCCTCAGAAAATGGAATAAAAATATCATCACCCCTTTTTTCTGGAGCTGATTTATATATCCCTCCCCGATACCTTATACTGCCTACAAGAACGACTGGGGAGTGTCACTTCCGAGAAGCTGATTTCTATTGTGTTTTATTTTTAGTAACTTTTATTTGGTGTCTTTTATTACGCTGTAAACCACCTTGGGCACTTTTCAGTTAAAAGGCATTCGGTAAATCAAATAAACTAAACCAAGCCAAGCTACAAAACGCTGTCAGGCTAAAGATGACACTACATGTGACGGCAGAGTTTCATGTCTGGGACCCAAGATGTTTCCTTTGGCCCTAAACAACAGTAGGGCAATACGACTTGCAGTTGTGGTATTGGGATGGACAGGAACCTTAACTCTTCTTCACTTCGACCAAAACACATACCTACACATGTGTTGTATTCTTATTATTTTACAGCCACAGCTTGCAGAGACTTTGGGATGCAAAAGGCCCTTTCTGATTGGCTAACAAATAAAGACTCTCATTGGTCCTTAAGCCACTCTAGGTAACCAATTGCTGAGCCTCGCTTAGGTCCAATAGGATTGTTTGTACATAGTTACATTGTTTGAAGTTATTAGTTGGAAACAGTATAAATTAAGGTGCCACTCTCATAGAGCTGTCTTTGAGCTGAAGCAATGGTTTGAATAAAAGCCTGTTTGTTTGATTCATCGCCTCCCGCTCAATACTTAAAAACATGCAACCCCAGTACCCTGATTTAAGAGGGGCTCAGCTGCTTTCAACCTCTGTAGGCAATAAACAACCGCATGAGCCTGTATTTAAACGGCCACCCAACGAGGGCTTAAAGCAGCACAGGAGGACCCATCTCCTATCAGAGAAATGACACAGCTCCTCCCAGGGCTGCTGTAATTTCTGACCATACCAGCTTGCCCATGTTTGCTTCTAAAGGCCGAATGCAACACCTGCCAGCACATGTCGTTTGGCCTTAAGAGGGCCTCCATATAAAGCTTGTTTTAGACAAAGCTGTCTGATACACTTGTTTCATACCACACAGAAAGCCCTGTCCCAACTCCCCAAGGTCTTTATTTTCTTAAACTAGCCTTGAGCAAGGCAGCCTCCCTTTCTCCCCCTAAGGTCAGCTGATATGAGAAGTTATTCTTCTGAAAGTACACTGTATCCACAGAGTTTAGATTCCTTTTTCCTGAATGATGGAATGTGAGTCTGTAAACACCAAGAACATATATCTCCACAAACTTCTGAAATCTGTGGACCACACAACACCTTGTGACTTCCCTCTCTTAAGGCCCAGGAACATTTGATAGTTATAAAATATTAGAAAAAAAAAGAACATACACCAGAGCTCCAAGTCCATAAGCCATCAATCAGACAACACACACTTTGACAAAGACCCTACCCACTCTAACTTTATCAATACCATCATCCAAAGATATACCATCCCAGATTACCTCCTTACGCCATCAGCTGAGAACATGCAATTTAGGAATTGGATATATGACACTGATGCATTGATCGATCGTGCCCTAATTCTGAAATCCAAAGTGGCTCCCTGGTATAAATTCTGTAAATTGGACCATCGCAGGTTGAGTTACTTAGTCAACATCTCTAAGTCTTACCTCAGAGTTCCCTTTACAGCCCTATGATTTCAGTCTATGCAAACAGCACTTTTGGCTGGCCTCTATTCCCATAGTCCAAAAGAACTGTCTCTGCATACGTGGCTTGTCAGTGGTGGAGGACCTTCCTCACTACATGTTTTACTGTCCATTATATAGTATCCCAAGAGAGAAATTTCTAGCAGGCTATGCAAACACAACACCTTGTGAGAATAGTTCTTGATTCAGGGATCAAAGGGAAGCTTGGATGGGAAGCATTTCCTGAGACAAGAGGGGAAGCCTAGAATGTATAGTAAATTAAGTTAAGCCCATCTGTTTAATAATATTGGGTTCTGCTTTCTGTTACTGACAAGGGTTAGAGTCCCTGTATCCAGAGAGTCTAATTGTCCAGCCAACAGCACACACCCCATTTTAGAGATGACAAGAACTGGAGGTTACTGTATGCAGCTAATACACTTTGCAGAGCTTAGGGAATGCAAGTTTGACAGGCGCTCTCGATCTCATTTAGGATTCACAGAGCCCTTCCTGATCATGCAGAGAATAATTTAGGCTACAAGATCTGATGTCTCTGCTTGGAATACACATTAGCCTATCTCTAGAGACAGATTACTATCCACATTCCTAATCTGAATCCACAGATCAACCTGCAATGAGCTGCTTTCTGGATAATAGTATCATTAAGTAATGATGTCCACAACTACTAGCAAAACAGTGCACTAAAGGAACATCTATTTAAAGTCATGGCACATCCGCCATCATATTTAGATATATCTCTAATAGGCAGTCCTTGTGAGATCGATGAATAAAACTGGAGAATACAGCCGGAGTCTGTGATCAGATGTGCAGTTTAATCCGTTGCTGTTCCCTTATGGATTTAAAGTGCATGATCAGACAGCAACATCTGTCTGTCGTGCCCCAGCCGTCCCCCCCACACTTACTGCAATTTTCTTTGATACCTGAGAAAGTCTGGTCCTGTTGGTCTGAGCTGGTTCCAAAATGAATTTCCTGTTGTCTGATCACTCTGTCGCACACCCAAGCCATCAGGGCAGGTCTGACTGGTTTCTTATTTTCCGGCTGCCTTTTTTTTTTACTCGTTAGTGAAGTTCTCATAACTGCATATTCACCCCCCTCTTCCTCTCCCTCAGGGACTGCTCTAAACTTTGTTTTCTTCATAACAACTTTCAAAGAAAGATGCCCCTGTACTGCAACTTTTTTCTGTGGTTTGGGGAAGGGGTAAATTGAAAAGTTTAGAGAGGGAGGACTACAGGTCCCAGCAGGCTGATCAGCGCTTGTGCGCTTGTGCGCATGCTCAGACAACACACTTTTTTAAAAAAATGGCCAACAGCCCCATGAACTACCAGCATGCTCACCAGTGCTTGTGGGCATGCTGAAAGGATACACTTTTTAAAAAATGGCTAATGGGCTGACTCTCTGCCTATTGCCATCTGATCACTCAAGCACAAGTAAAAGCGCATTGGAGCATGATAAAAGGGGTGAGTCTGATCAGGATTCTGTAATAAAATAACTTGGCTCAATTAGAGGTGGGGCAACAGTGGATCAAACTGCCTGTCTGATCACAGCCTGAGACCATGATCCAGAGATTCAAGCTGCAAGCTTCACATGCATATCAGAGCTTCTAAATGGTTTTCTTTCTTTTCTTTCTTTCTTTATTATTTTTATTTATACCCCACCTTGCCAGACAAGCTGGCTCAAGGCAGCTTACAGAAGTTAAAATATCATAAAACAATAAAAGCAAGTTAAAACAAAATCAATTACAGATAAAACAGACAAGTGATAGCGACCTTCAGAATCAACTAGTAGTAAGGCAGCATCTGACAGGATCTCAGGCCAGGAGATGTTACAAGGGCTTGTTCACCGATGGCGTGTTCATCAGTGTCGGCTTCTAATCAAAGGCCTGGTGGAAGAGCTCCATTTTACAGGCCCTGTGGAACTGTAGAAGGTCCCACAGGGCCCCGATGTCCTCCAGGAGCTCATTCCACCAGCGTGGAGCCACCACTGAAAAAGCCTTGGCTTGGGGGGTCGCCAATCTGGCCTCTCTTGAACCAGGGAGGGTCAGGCAGTGTTGTGTCCCTGACCTCAGTGCTCTCTGGGGCACATATGGGAAAAGGCGGTCCCTCAGGTAGGTAGGCCCCTGACCATATAGGGCTTTAAAGGTCAAAACCAGCACCTTGAACCGAAACCGGTACGCTATGGGCAGCCAGTGCAGTGTCCTCAGCACCGGCTGGATGTGGTCCCATATGGAGAGACCCATCAGTAGCCTGCGGCATTCTGCACCAGTTGCAGCCTCCAGATCTGAGATAAGAGCAGCCCCATGTAGAGAGCGTTGCAGTGGTCTAATCTTGAGGTGACCATTGCATGGATCACGGTCCATTGTTAAGGAGTCATCCAGGAGCATTCCCAAACTCCTTACCCTCAGCGCTGGCACCAATGGTGCCCCACTGAAAGCCGGTAGTGGGATCCCTACCTCTGAGCTGCTCCGACTCAGGCACAGAACCTCCATCTTCATTGGATTCAATTTCAGTTGGCTCAGTCTAAGCCTGCCCTCCACGTCTCCAGGTCATCTGGGGTGGAATTGGACCGACCGCCCAACAGCAGATATAGCTGTTGTCAGCCCAGCCTATGCCTTCAGGCGATCTGGGCGAGGGGGCACATGTAGATGTTAAATAACATCGGGGATAACACTGCCCCTTGAAGAACCCCGCATACCAGCAGATGCCTCTGGGACATCTGCTCCCCTAATGGAGAAAGGAGAAAGGAGACAAGCCATTGCAAGGCAAGCCCCTGGATTCCAGAGTCAGCGAGTTGGTGGATCAGTAATTGGTGGTCAACCATTTCGAATACTGCCAACAGGTCTAACAGCACCAGTACTGCCGTACTGCCTTGATCCTTCGGAGGTCATCCGTGAGGGCAACCAGTGCCATTTCTGTCCCATGGCCTGGCCGGAAGCCAGACTGGAATGGGTCCAGCATAGAAGTGTCATCCATAAAGCTCTGCAACTGAATCACCATCGCTCTCTCCAACACTTTGCCCAGATAGGGCAAACTGGAAACTGGCCGATAGTTGGCTAATTCGGCCGGATTCAAAGATGGTTTTTTCAGGAGAGGGTGGACCATCGCTTCCTTGAGTGCCCCCGGGAACTGTCTCTCCTTGAAGGACTTGTTGATAATATCCCTGAAGGCACCTCGCAACATAAGCAGCACCTCCCACTTCACCTCACATATCTTAACATGAAGAGCTATCATTATAAACACAAATGTTAGACCTCCTTTGAATCCAGCTGCTGTTGATAATGCATGCCTGACAAAATGTTGTCAACCAAAGCAACTCATGAGATGAACAAGCATAGTTCCTGTTATTACAATGGCTGTGATCACACACACTAAATAATGCACTTTCAAACCACTTTCAATGCACTTCCCAACTGAATTTTACTGTGCGAACTGGCAAAATCAAGTTGGAAAGTGCACTGGAAGGGAATTGAAAGTGCATTATTTAGTGTGTGTGATTGCAGCCAACTTCTCTGACTCCAGCTCCAATTTGTAACAGTTTATTTATTTCGTATCTATCATGGCTTTTTTGCTGCAACTCAGTGTGGGATATAAAAACAATTCAATCAGAAAGCACAAGTCATCCAGTAACAATAGGACTAGGATTGCAGAAATCAGGAAGCCATGCAAACAGAATACTGTCTAAGGCATGGCATACTATAAACAATGAAGACAGTGGATTGCAAAGGTACAAGAAAGTGTAATAAATCCCATCCCGTATTACAAGTGCAATTCTGATCCTCTTATAAATATGCCCACTTGAACAGTTTTGTACATTCTGAAGAATGATAGAAGTACGGCATTTTTCCCGACCTCCTCTAGCACATCATTTTACAAGGTGAGAGCCCCAACAGAAGATGTATGTGTATGGTATGCTTGCTAACCTCCAGGTGGGGCCTGGAGATTTCCAGGAATTACAACTCACCTCCACATTACAGAGATCAGTCCTCCTGTAGAAAATGACTGCTTTGGATGGTCTCTTACCTCCCCAAACCCTGCCCTCCCCATGTTCCACCCCAAATCTCTAGGAATATCCCACCTCAGAGTTGGCAACCCTAGTTATGAGCAGTTGGTGATCTTACCTACTTGCAGGTTTTGCTCAGCTGAGTGAAACTGTCATGGTGGAACACAGTAGGAGAGGTGGCCCTGCAGGTACTTGGGACCAAGGCCATTAACGGCTTTGTACATGATAGATAACCAATACCTTGAACCGATCCCAGTAACTGGTAACTGATGGAGTAACTGCATAATGAATGAAACACACATGCTCCATCTAGCTCTAGATAGTAACTGAGCTGTAGCGTTCGGTAACAACTGCAGTTTCCAAGTTGTGCATTACATATAGTATACAATAGCCCAGCCTTGAGGTTACCAAGATATGCATCAGTGTTGCCAGATCAGTTGGGTTAAGGTAAACAAAGATGGATGCATACTAGTTCTTGCAGCTACATTTTTGCAACAGCATTTTTTTTTGCAGATACATTAACAGGCTTCTCTCCAGTAATAATGCTGGATCCAGTATAACCCCTAGGCTCTTAACTGAGTCAGCAATTGTCAGCTGGACCCCATAAATTATGGGAAGTGCAATGTCCTTCAAGACAAGTCTTTCCAACCAGCACCACCAGGGGTCATTTCGCAGAAAAAGAGGTGCAGGAGCTCATTAGCATAACTCATTAGCATAACTTATTTGCATATGCTACATTACCTGACATCACTGGAAGTATGTCAGAAGGCAAGAAAGAAAGGAGAGAGAGAGAGAGCGCTGGCAGAGAGGGGACAGCTACTAAACCAAGCCTCAGAAATACCACTATTCTGGGAGGATGGCTTCAGTAGTGACTGAAGCCTTCAGAAAGCTGGTTGGAGGAACGAGGACCTTTCCAGGGGATGGGGTCATTTTGCTGCAGCCATGACACAAGCAGGCATTCCCCCGCGGGGGGGGGGGCTGGCACGAACTCCCAGAGCTGAGCTCCCCTGAGCTCCTGCTCGAAATGACCCCTGAGCACCACCACCAACTTGTCAGGATTCAGTTTCAACCTGCTCACTTGTATCACTTTAACCACAGCCATCAGGCAGTGGCTCAGGACCTCTGCATTATCACTGGCATATTTGGCTAAAGAAATGTGGGGTGTTAGCCTATTGATGACAACATACTCCAAAACTGTGAGTGATTTGTCCCACAGAGATTAAATAGCATGGGGAGATGGGCCCTGTGGAACCCCACAGGATAAGTCTCATGTGGATGACAGCTGGTTTCCAGCAGCAACCCTCGGAGTCCATTCAGTAAGGAACAATGTAAACCAATTCAAAGCACTCCCCTTTATCCCTAGTTCTTCCTCCAAATGCTACATCAAGATGTCATTGCCATAGTATCAAAGGCTGCTGATAAATCCAGTAAGAGAAACAAAGAAAAACACACCCCCAACTCAACTCACCAGCACTATCTCCATTCTAAAGCCTGGTCTGAAATCAGACTGACAAGAGTCTAGAGTAGATTAATAGTCCTGGAAGAACTGAAGTTATTATCTTGTGCAGAAAGGCCAAATTAGAGAATAGGTGATAGTTGGCAATATCATTATTTTGTAGTGATAGTTTTTAAAGTAATGGATGGATAACTGCCCACTTTCAGTGGCCAAGGAAATGTGTCCTGAATCAGTGATTAATGATGGATGACAGGAACTCATTCCTATGATCCTTACATGATTCCAGCAACCGAGATAGACAAGGATACGGAACACACGTAGTGGTCTTCACAGATCACAAAATCTTGACAACATCCATCATAGTAACTGGAGAGGAACTGAAAGACTCTGAAGAAGAACTCTGGGCTCTTATCATCAGTCATGGTTGCTATTGCAGGCAGGAAAATCGTGTTATGTGACTGAAGGTAGCCAGTTGCAAGGTTGCGGTCACACTTACCAGAAAAACCAACTGAGGCTATTTCCTCTGGTGGAATTTGACCCACAGTTGCACAGTCACACCTCCCTTTGAAGCTGCGGGGACAGTCTATCAGTGTGTGATCAGATGCAACTGTGGGTGAGTTGTGTTTTTTTTTGTCCCGTTTCCCCCCCCCCCCCAATGTGCTTAAACAAGGGATCGATGAATCACACCTCTGCACTGAGGGTTCCCTATTGCTAAATACTGGGTTCTTACGTGTAGAACAGTGAACAGCTCAAGTTTATTACATACTAACACAAGACAAAGCACATGGCAAATGGCCAGCGTATATACAGGCCCACAACAATGCTTAACCACACACCCCTGTCCTACTGGAGGGTTTGAATTTCCCATGGCGTCCTATTGGTGTTTACTAGGATCTTTGGCCCTTATTGTGTTCAGGGACCAAGCTCGGGACTGAAGTCACTAGCGCACTAGTGGTGCTCAGCGGACACAATACCTGTGGAGCTTGCCATGATGTGCATACTGCGAAGGGGGAAAAAGCAACAGCACAAAGTCAGGATAGCCTGATCAGACCATTCTGATGCCATGAGAGCACACTGGAGTGATCAGACACAGGAAAGTCTGTCTGTGGCCCATCGCTACCAGTTTTCCCCTGCTGTCTTTTAACTCTGCTTCCACGGTGGAGCAAAACGGGTTGCCAACAGCTGCGGGGCAGATGTTGTTGTCTGATCACTCCCTTTAAATCCACCCAGCATTCGCACCTATGTCAGGTCTAATTGGGTGTATGATCACAGCCCAAGATTGGTTTACTATGCCTAATACTTGCCACCGTCTGCTCATGTCTCATATTAAAAGCCTATCTGAGAGCCAGTTTGGTGTAGTGGTAAAGTGCGCGGACTCTAATCTGGGAGAACCGGGTTGGATTCCCCACTCCTCCACTTGCACCTGGCTGGATGACCTTGGGCAAGCCATAGCTCTGTACCAGCTGTTCCCTCAAGGACAGCTTGGGAAAGAGCTCTCTCAGCCCCACCTACCTCACAGGGTGTCTGTTGTGGGGAGGGGAAGGGAAAAGGAGTTTGTAAGCCGCTCTGAGACTCCCTTGGGGAGTGGAGGGCGGGGTATAAATCCAATCTCTTCTTCTTCTTCTTCTTTTTTTTTAAAAAAGGGACAAATGAAGGAAGCGACCTCATGTTACATCAAAACGTTGTCCAAGGAGAAAATCACTACATCCCTCTATATAAGGGTGAAATGCATAAAGAGTAAATGCCGGCTGAGGTAGACTTCTGCTGTTAAGCCATGGTACCCCTTCTCCAACCTCATGCTTAGAGTTAACAGCTCAGAAGGTGATTCTGAGTCAGAGCCCTCTTAGCACAATGTCAGTTTCAAGACACAAGGATACCAAAGGCTGCCAGCCTCAAGGACAAGGAGTTCGTCAGCAGTATAAATGCCACACTACAGGGGGCTGATGTGTCATCCCAGCTTGGATTTAAACTGAAATGTGGTGGGAGGCGAAGTCCCCCTCAAAGCCAAAGATGAAAACATAATCTCTCCTATACGTGCACTGGGTACAATGTGCAGCAGTGACCTAGCATGACGCTTCTTTTCAAATGAGATTTCTCAATTAAGGAAATGGCTTTTCCTGGCCAGCTGGGTTTTAGAGTGCTGTATGGAAGTATCCCTCTCTTAGCATGAGCAAAACGATATGTTATAATCAAAGCAAATCCCTCATTCATTAACTCCATACTGAAAAATCCCTTCAGAATAGCATTTTTTCAAAAAATTGCAGTAAAATATTGATCTACATATACAGCTGCGCTGCCATCACTCACAACACAGAGGTGTATGTGTGTGTGTGCGTGTGCATATGTGTGAGTGTGTGTGTGTGTGTGTGTGAGAGAGAGAGATCATATAAAAATCCCCTGAACCTCAGCCACCAAACCACCCTTGATAATAAGACCTTCAAACTTGGGGAGATGCATTCATTTCCGTTCATTGCTAATGGGCTTCATTTTTCTTTGAAGCAGGTCCTTTTTTCCTCTGTACCTCACTGCAAGTCTCCAGCAGCACATGTCATGTTAAATTGTAGCAGATGCTGGAAAAAAGAACCCCTGCAGATATATACATGCTTGATGGTAAGAAGCTGCCTAACATCTTTTTACTCAAAGGCATTTTTCAGCTTTACCCCCTATTCCATTTTATTCCCTCCCTCCCTTTCTTCCCCAGCACACTAATCAAGTCTTCTCTGTGTCTTGTGCATGTTCAAGCATGTTCCCTCTCAAACACCTTCCAGGTTATTTCTCTTTGATTTCCTTTTTTTTCTTTTAGTAGTTCTTCTAATGAATATTTCAGCCACAGCTTCAGAGTGATTGTGAGATGACGGCGAGGAGCTGTGCAGAAGTGACATTATTTTGCCTTCTCTGTAATTACAGCTGAAATCCTTCCAGTTGTCTTACTCAAAAAAACCAATATATGTTCAAGAAAAATAAGAAGAGTTCAGCAGTGGAGGGAGTTGTGAGGATCATTTGGGTTTCTTAAATCTGTTGTATCATTTGCATAGACAAGTAGAATCTCGATGCCATTGATACGTAGTGATGTCATTAGGGATTTTAACACTGCTTTCAAACCAGACTTTATGAAGCCATACTTGTTTTAAAGGTAGACGTGAAAACATGATAAAATCCCAGCATAAGGGATGATTACATTATAAAATGTCATCTAATAAGTGCAATGTAATCACTGGTCACTTAACCTATTAGGCTTAGGGCCTTTCTGCATAATCAAAGTATCTCCCAGTTTTAACCACAATGTTTTCAAAAGTCCTTTCCCAATTCCTGCAACACAATATCCGATGTGCATGTGGAACAGGAATTATTTCAGGTCAATAGCCAAACTGTTCTTTGCCCAGTTACGAAAAACGAACTAACTAAAAATCTGGATAGTTGTACTTTCTAGCACAGAACAGAGGAAATAATCAGCATACAAATGTGTGTGTGTGTTCAATAAAAGGCCGATTATAATCCACACTGTTTTCCTTTGGTGAGCCACTGTAGGGACATGGGAGGGAGTTCTGGTATAAATTAAATTGTGTAAGAGCGTCACAAATAAAGTAACAGTTGCTTGTAGCAGAAATGATGTATTGACTCAGCTGTGTTGTGTTTGATAGTTTGTTCATTTTTAAGTAGCATCTTAAGATTTCATGTTTTTTATTATATTGTTATATATTTTGTACGGTTTTTATTATGTTGACGCTGTATTTTTTTAATGTAAGCCACCTTGGGTATAAAATATGGTAAGATATTCATAGAATGTTTCTGTGCTTTAAGGAAAGCATAAATTCACATAATTGATTGTTCTCTGTTATTAGGAAGTTTCTGTCAGTCACTTGATTGCAGTTGTGACCCACCACTGTGATTATGTGAATACTTCACCCCTTGCGCTGCTAATAAGACATCCCATGCTTAGAAGGGCATCATCTGAAATCATCCTCTCTCCTGATTTAAGCATGCTCCCAGCCGATAGCTTGACCCTGGAGTGCTGGGACTTTTTCACTGCAGCTCAAGACAAGAAATTCATGAACTGCTGCCCAAGACTAGGGGTACACCAGCAGCTGCCAGTTTGGCTCATGTTCAGTTCACTAAGTGTGAACAGCAATTCGATTTTTTATCAATCCGTTTGGCTGCTTGTGAAAAGCTCAAGTCTTTCCACTGAGTTAAGTTCCATGCTTTCAAACAGTCTGATACAATACAGTGTAATCAGCAGTGGTTCATGCATGTACATTCACACACTGCCAGATGGGAGTCCTGCATTCCCTCTCCCACACAGACCTATTATTGACAGCCAATCACATACAGAAATATAAAGTAAATCAACCAGTCAGCCAGCAATAAGAGAACATAAGAACACAAGAGAAGCCAATATTGGATCAGGCCCATCCAGTCCAACACTCTGTCACACAGTGGCCAAAAATACCAGGTACCATCAGGAGGTCCAGCAGTGGGGCTGGGACACTAGAAGCCCTCCCACTGTTGCCCTCCCCCCAGCACCAAGAATACAGAGCATCGCTTGCCCCAGACCGAATAATAAAGGAACACTTTACATGTTTTAAAAGTCTTACCATTTGGTGTTCATTTTGCACGTACTCATTTTCATGCAGTCTCATTTCTCCCTTACATCATTTAATTACCTGAACTGACCATCCATGAGCCTGGGTAGAATAAACTTACCTTCTGCACAGATGCAAAGTTCTTCACAAGAAATGGAGAGGAAATGCTGCCCTCGGAGCTACTGAGCAGCTTTCAGACTATTCAACAGCCCTTTCAGGGGGATGTTAGTCATGCAACAAAATGGGAGATGTGAGCCATGGGTATTGCTGCGGGAGAAGATAGGATGTTCATCTATCAAACGTGTTCACTGTGAAGTTTGCAACATCCCACTTCAAGGTATTTGAGGCTACTCTTGTCACTGCTGCTTTCACCCGGCAGCCAGACCAGTAGCCCTCATTCTCTCAGCCTGTTTTTTTATAAATAGCATGGCTAGTGAATGAATGCTCTACAGAGCTTCCCAAAGGGTTAAGGTTGCTAAACTCTCGCAAGATTTCTTCTTGTCATCTGAGTTCAGCCATCCTTTTGGTAGCCCCAGCAATCTTGGCCAATTTCATGTTAACCAAAATGATCGCCGAAAAGTCATGGGGGAAAAAAATAGAAGCCCTGTAGACACTCTATGGCTTATCATACTGTTTTTAAACAGGGAAAGAGGGCAAGATCAGCTGCTCTGACTACTGGAGAGAAATAGCAGAGGTGGACAGGTGGGTAAGTAGAGTTTGAGGCTGCTGTCTCCCATAAAACTACTACCTGAAGTGACTTCCCCAGTTTGCCTAATGATAGGATTAGTCCGGTTGCTAGTGCTCTCTAACATAATGGTGTCCTCTGTGAAAAGGATCTATACATCCAATATCTCAAATTTTAGTTTCATCCTTAGCTGCTTATTCAGTATCGGGGGGGGGGGGGGAGAGAAAGAGAGAGAGAATATCTTTTTTTTGGCATCTATCAACATATTTTCTTATTTACCCAAACTTACTTTCCTCTTAATTCAGGAAAAAAAATCTAATTACAAACAGCTGGGATTTAAAATTAAAGCTCACCTTGACTTAACACCTGAGAAAAGCAGAAATACAAGCGAGGAAAACCCTTTTTGGATTTACACTCACCCTTGATGCATACATATATTCTTTTTTTCCCCTCTTCAGTGAAGGTAGGAAGAAACCTTTGGAATTTCAGATGAGTTATTTTATTTTTGTTACAGTGCTGAATCTTCCAGGAGATTATGAAATCCATGGATAGAAGTTCAGACAGCTCTTGCTGACTGCCCCAGCCTCCTTTTTTTTTCACTTCAGGATATCTAGGCTTCTGAGTCTGTGTTCATAGAGGAAAATATACAAATGTAGGTGATGAAGCAACCATTTAGTTTGGTAGACAGAATATAGAATGGGCATACACACCAGTTATTGTGCATGTTCTCATAGAATGGGCATACACACCAGTTACTGAGCATGTTCTCATGTTCTCATGTGCATGTTCTCATGGAGAATGTGCACAAAGAGGGAACATTGCACAGTACCTTCAAAATATAAAATTATCCAGAGGATGTCACAGATTATTGCTTGAACAATATACACAGTTTCCATGCGGACACAGGTGTATACTGACCAAGGAAGGTACAAAATAGCCTGCCAATTTCAAGCATATTTGCCATATATTTATGTGGGTGGGTGGGTGGAGAACTTTAGGAGGGAAATCATTGTAGGAAAGAAAGGACTCTGTTATTTCTGGATTTCAATAAAGAAGAAGAGATTGGGATTATACCCCGCCCTTCACTCACTTGGAGTCTCAGAGCGGATTACAAACTCCTTTCCCTTCCCCTCCCCACAAAAGATACCCTGTGAGGTAGGTGGGGCTGAGAGAGCTCTTTCCCAAGCTGTCCTTGAGAGAACAGCGGGTACAGAGCTATGGCTTGTTCAAGGTCATCCAGCCAGGTGCAAGTGGAGGAGTGGGGAATCAAACCCGGTTCTCCCAGATTAGAATCCACGCACTTAACCGCTACACCAAACTGGCTCTCACTAAATAATAGTGTTACCTTGAAACGTCATTCATTGACTTTTGGTCTGAAAACCAGATAGGTCTTCCTTTAAACACAAAGGAATAATATTAAAGCTAATGCTCACTATAGTGCTGGTATTACCATACCATGGGTGGTGGGATAGCCAAACACATGAAGCTGCCTCATATTGAACCAGACCTTTGGTCCATCAATGTCAGAATTGTCTACTCAGACTGGCAGCTGCTCTCCAGTGTTTCAGGGAGAGATCTTTCACATCACCCACTACCTAGTCCTTTCAACTAAAGATGCCAGGGATTGAAACTGGGTTCTTGTGCATGCAAAGCAGATGCTCTACCACTGACCCATGGCCCCTCCAAAAGAGGTATGGTGGGAATAGCAGTGAGGAAGATATGGTTCACAGACAGAGGTGCATAGTCTCTATGGAACATTTTACAGTAAATTATAAGTCAATATTTTAACAAAATAATCCCAAAATGAAATTGCATGGGGGAAGAGATTCATGGCACCCATTCCAGTGATGTCACCAAACACTTCCAACTCAATGATAATCACATAACTGCAGACTTCATACAGTACTCATAGCTGAAGCTGAGACTTTGAATGATAGAGAATCCATGCTTTCCAAGCACTAGAATATTTCAATTAATTGCTAGGAAACGCATTAGTGTTCACTTTTTCCATAAAGAAATATGCCATTGCTGTCACTGGCAGAAAGGAGACAGACAATCATGGTAGGGCTTTGTAAATTCCTTTGTATTCTTTGAAATGTATGTTACAAGAACAAAATGAAAGGAGGCTTGCTGTTCCGTAACGGAACCTAAGGCTCATCAAGCTGTTTGTCTATGAAAGCTTTTCTGTGCTGGACAGATGGAGAAACGGATGCATAACTGTACTCTTAATGAGGTCTGACCCCATCACAATTAATGATCATTTTTATAAACTGACCAGGTTTTACACAGTCAGGCTGAAGTCAGACAGGAAATGCTTGGCTGAAGAATCAATTGCATCGGAACACCCAAATCTTTGGCCTTGTTTATGGGACACTTTGCACATTCATGACTCCAAGGCAAGCTTAATTGATGTCAAGGCAAAAGGGAGTGAAGGTGTCAGTGCTGAAAAAGCACAATTAGTTACCTTTCATTGCATACCTCAGACCTAAGTCACCTCTAGAAGGCTGACACCATACTATATTACCCTGGCCTAATTTTTGCACAATACGCAGCTTCAGCAGCCCTTGTGCTTTTTTGGCTTGCCTTCTGTTACAATTAAAAATTTTGATGGCTGCTGAAGAGTCATTACCAACACACACAAAATCATCAGAATGCCACTCACAGCACAGTTGCAATTTCTTCCCATAAATCCTGCGGACAGGGGATTATTTACAACTGAAATATTTTTTTTTCTTTGGGAAGGTATTATTAATAACTCAAAATGTATAAGGCTTGCACGCGCTGATAAATCTTTGGCACGATGAAGTTGTCACTCCAATTACACGAACAATTCAGAACAGCCTTCCCCTGCTTCCTGCAAAATACACAGCTATTGCTATGTCTAATATTAAAGTATCTGACCCCCCTATACTAATAATGGAACAGCAGCACAATAGGGCTGCCCACCAACAATGGAAAGGCCTGGACATACTCTGGGAACTCTTCAAATACAACCAAAAGAAAAGAAAAACTTCAGCCATCACGAGGACCATGTTTGCCAACCTCCAGGTGGGCCCTGGAGATCTCCTGGAATTACAACTGATTTCCAGACTACGGAGATCAGTTCCCTTGGGGAACCTGGCCGCTTTGGAAGGTGGACTGCATGGCATTATGCCCCACTGGAGTCCCTCTCCCCCCCCAAACCCTGTCCTCCCCAGACTCCCCTTACAAAACCTCCAGAAATTTTCCAGTCTAGGGTTAGCAACCCTAAAGGATTAAATATGTTCCCAGTGGCACAGCAGGGTGACAGCAGAAAATCAGTTAAGGGAGGGATAATTAGCCTGCTCATAAAATATACCTCCACATCGCAGTCAGGAGGGGAAAGCCCCAGGCCCATAGCAAGCCAGAAGGAGGAGGAGGAAAAGACTGGATTATTCCCTGTCCCTCACTACCCAAAGGAGTCTCAGAGTGATTTGTAATCCCTTTCCCTTCCCCTCCCCACAACAGGCAACCAGTGAGGTTGGTGGGGCTGAGAGAGCTCTCCCAAAAACTGCTTCTGAGATAACAGCTCTGAAATAACTTGTAACTGACCCAAGGTCACACCAGCAGCTGCATGCAGAGAAGTGGGGAATCAAACCCGGTTCTCCCAGATTAGAGTCCATGCTGGTAATCACTACACCAAACTGGCTCCCCCAGGAAAGGTTTCAGGTTCCATAGGAGTAATAATGCCCTTAGGAACAGGGTTTTTTTTTCATGAGAAGGTTGACCCAGATGCTAAAATACCAACAAGAGAACATACAACTGCACATTCACAGAATATCTCTCTTGTAGGAAACATGTAGAAAACAGGACAGAGCACTTCAGATCCCACTAAGGGAGAAGATGGAAATGTGACAATAAGACAAGGAAGACAGAGGGAGGAGGACAGGGAGATATGAAGAAAAAGGAAGGTGTTAGTCGTAGGTGACTCCCTGCTGAAGGGTATAGAATATCATGTGTCCAGGCCTGACCCCCTGGCCCGAGAGCTGTGTTGCTTGCCAGGGGTGAAAATTAAAGATATAGAGAGGATCCCCAAACTCATCAAACCTACAGAGCATTACCCATTCACAATGGTCCAGGTGGGAACTAACGACACAGCCGTGAACACCATCAAAAGCGTTAAAGCTGACTATGAAGCTTTTGGGAGGAAGCTGAAGGGAATGGGGGCACAGGTGGTTATAGAATCATTGAATCTCAGGCTGTTTTTACATCTGACTTTCCCGCTGGAATCATTCTAGTTCCAAAAAAATCTGCCCACACCTCTGTGCGGTGTGAAACCGTGCTGCTACTGAAATGTCCACATCTACTAATTGCCCTCCTGTGGTCAAGCTAGTATTCAACCGGCTTGATTCTGCTTTAAACAATTGCTGTTGATTAGAGCACTTAGACCCCCTGGAGTGAAATTTCACACCACTGTGAAATCAGCACAGGAAAAGACAGCAGTCAAACTACTTTAGAGGGGAGGTGTAAAATGGCCCTTAGAATCACAGAGTTGGAAGGGGCCATACAGGCCATTTAGTCCAACTCCCTGCTCAGTGCAAGATCAGCCGAGAGCATCCCTGGGGTTTGTCCAGCCACTGCTTAAAGACTGCCAGTGAGGGGAAGCTCACCACCTCCCTAGGTAGCAAATTCCACTGTTGAACAACTCTTACTGTAAAAAAAGTGTTTCCTAATATCCAGCCAGTACCTTCCTGTCCTTAATTTAAACCCACTATTGCAGGGGTGGCCAACCTTGCTTAACGTAAGAGCAACATAGAATAAATGTCAGATGTCTGAGAGCCGCAAGACAGGAACAAATATCACACACACGTTTTTATTTTTAAAAATATGCAAATTTGCTTTTTATTAACGTTAAATGGGACTGCCAAAAATAAAAACAAACAAGGAAAACCGTTTATTGATATTACTCGTTTGCTAATGATATTGAGAGAGAGAGAAAAAAAGAGAGAGATGGAAAGAAAGAATTAAAGAAGTGGAAAGAAAGAGAGAGAGAGAAACTAGGAAAGCAAATAGATGGGAGGGAGGAGGGAAGGAAGGAAGGAAGGAAGGAAGGAAGGAAGGAAGGAAGGAAGGAAGGAAGGAAGGAAGGAAGGAAGGGAGAAAGAGAGAAAAAGCATGCCTCCCCTTTGCTTCCCCAGCCGCCCTGCCAGGAGCCGCACAATATGTGTGAAAGAGCCGCGTGTGGCTCCTGAGCCACAGGTTGGCCACCCCTGCACTATTGCAAATCCTGCCCTCTGCTGCCAACGAGAACAGCTCCCTGCCCTCCTCTGACAGCCCTTCTAATTCATAAAAAGAGCAGACATGTCCCCCCTCCAACCTCTTATTCTCTAGACTGAACATTCCCTGGTCCCTCAGCCTTTCCTCATAGGGCTTGGTTTCCAGGCCCCTGATCATCCTCGTTGCTCTCCTCTGCACCCACTCCATTCTGTCTACATCCTTTTTGAGGCCTCCAGAACTGCACACAGTACTCCAGGTGCAGCCTGACCAATACAGCATATAGTGGGACTATTGCATCTTACAATTTGGAGAGGGTAGGATTGTGCACTGTTAGGAAGTTCCCACTATTCCTCTTTGTCCAGAGAAACACAGAAGCAGGTTCACAGTTAAAGCACAGTTTATTCAACAGCAGAATGACAGACAGAGCACTGTCAGCAAGCCCACTGTCACCACCTAAGAGGCAAGAGACTGTCTCCTTCCCAAAGGCAAGTCCCGTCCCACCTCCCAAGGCAGGAGAGTATCTGCCACAGACTCCCACACTCCCACAGAGAAATGAGGTATACCTGTAAACGCACTATGATGCCTGGGGTTCAGATGGTAGAATGGTAGCAAGTCCCCTTGCCAAGAGTTGACCCTTTCCTGCTCTAAAGGCTGCCCGTTTATAGAGCCTTCAAACTAATGGTCCCTTGTGCCTGCATTACATCACCCTGGTTGTAGGTAACCATGTGCGTGAACGCATGTTCCACATGTACAGTGTATGTTGCAGGTATTTGGGGAGGATAGTACAGAGCAGACCCTTCTGGGGTCTCATCTGGAAGTTGGTACTGGATGTCCTTCTTGGGCTGGCCTCCTGAAGGTCTTGCTCTTCTCTAACAAACAAGTGACCAACAGGGGAGATAAGCCAGTCTTCTGGCTAGCTCTTGCTGACACAGTAAGACACACCTCTTTCTGGAGAGACAGGCTGTCTCTGTGATTCTAGGGCTGAAATCGCACACACTAGATCAGTGGTGGCAAACCTATGGCACGCGTGCCAGAGGCGGCACTCAGAGCCCTCTCCGTGGGCACGCACGCAGTTTGGGCACTCAGTCTCTAAAAGGAAAAAGACGACACAGACTCGAGGCTGGGCTGCTCTCAAACTTACAAAGTCTGAGCCAAGGTTAGACAAATTATCAGCATGCATACAACAGGAGAAATCACATTAATTGTTCAAAAGCATGCCAAATGCAAACTTTTACCTTTCAATAAAAAGTTGTTTGTATAACTGAAAGCTCTGTTATTGTATTTTTCTTTTAAGACAAAAGATGTTAATGTATGAGTTCTTTTTTCTAAACTAAAACCTCAGTATTCAGGTTAAATTGTCGTGCTGGCACTTTGCGATAAATAAGTGGGTTTTGGGTTGCAGTTTGGGCACTTGGTCTCTAAAAGGTTCGCCATCACTGCACTAGATAATCCATTTTCAATGCACTTTCCAACTGGATTTTGCCAGTTCACACAGTAAAATCCAGTGGGAAAGTGCATTGAAAATGGATTATTTAGTGTGTGTGATTGCAGTCTTGGAAAGGCAGAATTCTAACATGGCTGTGCTCTAGAGAATAGAGAAGGCCTACCTAAGGTCCAGAAAATGGCTCAACACTGCAAGGTTGGTTTTCTGTTTTGTTAGTTTTACAGTAGGCCACTGAGTCCCTTTGCAAACTTTGCTCCTGGAGGCTATTCTTTAACAGTATTCCATTCTTTAACAATATTTTAAGAATCCTGGATGTAATCTTGAAGTATTCATAACAAGATTCTGAGTAGAGAAGATGTGTGAGCACTCCACTGTCTGAATCACAGTTTGATTGCAAATTGCGAGCAGCAACTTTGAACAAGTTGACAAAAAAAACTTTTCCTCAAAATTCAGCATTATATAGCAAATATCTTCCCCATGCATATTCTAAATGCTGCTTTTCCACAGCTGTCCCTGTCCCATCTTTCATGCACCTGACCCACATCATCATCATCATAGGGTGTTTCCCCCTAAAAAAGCATTAATGTGAAAAAGTCTTGATCTTATTAAGATTAAAGTCTTGATCTTATTAGGATGGTGGGGAGAGTTGCATGGTTTCTCTTGCAGCTTTGTGCATTTTTCCTTCCTGATCTCCAAAGTTGCCACCACTTGGGAAGAGTACCTCAATCCAGGAAGTTCCAAACATGAGCTAGCATGACACGATCAGTGTTGCCAAAAGATTCAGGTTGCTAACAGTGGATATGCAAAAGGGAGCATACGCATGTGAACTGCAGCTGATGAATGGCCATGATGGTCCCAGAGGCATCTGTAATCCCGCTAATCCATAAAACATCCACCAAATGTGTTAACCTGGACAGCTCCTATGCTGGAAGTTACCATCTACAGAAATGCAAAATAACTTGAAATAATGATAATTTAACTGAGTGAACAGATAGTCAAAGAAAGTGTTTGGGGTGCTTGACTTGAGAGAAAACAGGCTTTGAGAGGGTGAGGAGTTTGATTTAGGGGGTGAGAATCACAGCATCACTTTTCATCAGTTCTCCATTTGGGCCTCATTGCAGGGAAAGTAAAATGGCACTGAATTAATATCAACCTAGATATGTTAAATACAAAAATGAAACAATGATATAGGATACCAGAAAAATAAACTATTCTATGATTGACAAGGAGAAAGGATACCCATCTTCCTGTTCTGAAGTTTGTTTTAACCTATTTTTTTAACTATAGAAAAGTTACCCCCTCATTCATCTGTGGATTGAGATCAATTTTAACAGTGCCATCCTGAACAAAGTCCTTGACTTAGAAGACTGTACCTCTGCATAGGATTGCACTGTGAATGGTTTCCATTTGCAATATCTGAGATGCTAAAAAAAGATGCAGTTGAATTCTGTAGAAGAATCGAAGTTGCATTAGGATGGAGCTGCTTGGCTTGCCAGCTTGGCATACTATATGAGAGCTTATAGATTTTTACTTTAGGGAATGCCCAAGGAGGGATAGCATCACCCATCTTGATAGGGTGGGGCTGAATGATGTTTCCCTCACAAAGAGATCCACCCCCCATCTATCAGACACGAACTCAGAATACTGCCCTTTCAAGCTAAGCAAGGGGGAAGGAGCAACGGCCCTAGAGCACTGACTGTCCCAGTTTACATATATTAAAAGTAGTTGATGTTTTAGTAGCAGAGACACAAACGGAATGCAAAATAGCTCTTGGTGAGTGAATAGTTTCAAGTTCTGTCTCCAGGCAGCAAGACTCCAGAATGTGCTTTGCCTTTGTTTCATTCTCATTATTCTGGCAATAACGGCTGACCTTCAAGGTCAGCACTTTTCCTGAATCTTTCCCTATTGCCTTTATTTATCTTTCACTTGATGTTTTCATCACTTTTTTTTTTTTTTTAAAGAAATGGATTCAAGCAGCAGGTCCACAGGATAGCGCATTATTGTGAGATAGCAAAGCTGATTCTCTACATCTGCAATTGCAGTGCAATTCTAAACAGTGTTACACCCTTCTAAAGCCATTGACCTCAGTGGACTCAGAAGCTGTGCCTGCTTCAGTGTTAGATTCTCAGGTTTCAGGTGTTCAGTGTCAGAGATCAATTGAAAGCATATTTTCTGCTCTGTCTGGTAACTCAAAAACACTAACCAAAAACTCTGGTGAAGGTTGTTTATCGATGTTTCCAAGTCAAGTTTGAAATATCCCTGTAGGAATGAATTTCAGTACTATATACTTTCCCCGCCGCTCTGTTACTGAAGTGTCCTGTGCTTTCTGTACGCGAACTACTGTTAGAGATTGATTACTATTGTTTCTATTTTAATTTATTATTAGATGTTTATGTTGCCATTGTCATGTTACTGTAATGTTCCTGCCACATTGTTGCTGTAGTACATTGCACATCCTGTAAGCAACTACTATTAGGGGTTAATTAATATTGTTTATGTTTATATTTTATTATATTGCATTATGTTAATATTGCTATTGCCATGTTAAAGTTACTTAATGAAATGCTGAACAGGTTTAAAAAAACAAACAAACCTCTAACCATCTCCATCTCCCCAGTGATGGCCCCAGGTTTTTCTGCTCACTAGGTGAGGATACATTCTGGTGGGGCAGGACAGAATGGGGGTGGGCACTGGAGCCACAGCAGGTGGGCTGCAAATGTATGTGGGGGGCGGGATCACTCAAGGGGAAGGGGAGGGAGCCTGTGCCAGGCTGCAAAAGGAGCTCCAAAGAGACCGTGGGGGCGGCAGAGGGCGAGCGGCACTTTCCCATTGTCCTGGGCTGTTCCCCATGCCTGTTACCCCGCCTTCTTCTTCTTCTGTTTGGGGGGCTGCAAAGAGGGGAGTCTCTTGTCGGGGATGGGGCAAGAAGCCAGCAAGGGAGGCTTCCTGTGTGGGGCGAGGAGGGGACGAAGCCAGCCAGAATGGCGCCCTCGTTGAGCCGTTGCCCCAGGCGAGGGTCTAAAATTTAACAATAATGGGCCGGCCCTGCATCTCCCAGTGATTCTATTGTTTCCTTGTTTGTTTCATTTTCCCCAACCCACCCTCCCTAAAACCAGACCCATGTGCCAACCAAGACAAATATCATTGGCTTATGTGCCTGCTTGTGGAATGACCAGTTTTTACTGCACCAGGGAATCACATTGAAAACACACCAAGGTTTGTCAGGGTGCTGCTACTTCATGTGTTTTAACTACAGGTTATGGTTTTGATTTTCCTTGCCATCAAGAAATATGGAGAACAACAAAGAAAATGGGAGTGAGAGGAATACAACTGAAATACATGAGTTTGTAAGAAATGCCAAAAGCACTCACAACAAGAAACACTTTTTGAAAGAAAAATTAATATGACATGAGGTGTATCTCCTCTGCCATATTTCAGTAGCCAGGCAGTCCAGTGCTATTCTTCCTGTAGCACCTGAACTGAGCAACCAGTGGCAGAGGTAGCAGCAGAAGTACAACAACCAGAACTGACATTATGACATGTTCCACATGATAATGTCACCACACCAAAGAAGGAAGGATAGAAAAGCTCCTCCCAGTTTTAAGGGAACAGCTGGATGCTACCAGGGAAGCAGAGAAGAGCATGCAAGTGCTAACCAGCTTCTCCCCCCTCCCAACTTGGTTGCTCCCTCCATATCCCAGCAGAGGACAAGGGGAAAGGAGGGAGACCCCACAAGGGCTCAAAAGCTGCCCCACAAATCCCCAATTAGAGTGCCCCAAGAGCCAGAGAGGCCGAGACAGTATTTGGGTAAAGGAAACAGTGCTAGTGGGGTAGTACAGTGTCAAACTAGTTAGAGTGTCAGGGAGACCCATGTTCAAATCCTCACTCTGTCAGAGAAGCTAAGAAGAAGAAGAAGAAGAAGAAGAGATTGGATTTATACCCTGCCCTTCACTCACTTGGAGTCTCAGAGCGGCTTACAAACTCCTTTCCCTTCCCCTCCCCGCAACTGACACCCTGTGAGGTAGGTGGGGCTGAGAGAGCTCATTTGAGAACTGCTCTTGAGGTAACAGCTCTGACAGAACTATGGCTTGCCCAAGGTCATCCAGCCAGGTGCAAGTGGAGGAGTGGGGAATCAAACCCGGATCTCCCAGATTAGAGTCCGCACACTTAACCACTACACCAAACTGGCTCTCAACAGATACCCTGTGAGGTAGGTGGGGCTGAGAGAGATCAGACAGAAACTGCTCTTTTTTCAAGAACAGCTGTGCCAGAACTGTGGCTTGCCCAAGCTCACTGGGAGGCCTTGGGCCTGTGTCACTCTTTTAGCCGAACCTAGCTCATAGGATTGGTTTTGTGAAGATAAAATGGAGGAGGGGAGAATGATGATGTGTTGCTTTGTGTTGGGGAGAAAAGTGGATGTAAGTAAAATATCCCATACACAGAGCTCATCAGCCATACCATCCCCAAAGAGAAAGAAAGCAATAAGTAATGGGGTGGACCGAGGGTTGCCAAATCCCACCTGGCTGCCAGTGAGGGTTGGGGGGGGGGTAGGGTTGCCAGATTCAGGTTGGGAAACTCCTGGAGATTTGGAGACAGAGCCTGGGGAAGAGAGGAACTTCACCAAGGTACAATGTCATAGAGTCCACTCTCCAAACCATCCATTTTCTCCAGGGGAACTGCTCTCCATAGTCTGGAGATAGGCTGTAATTCCAGGGGATCCCCAGGTCCCACATGGAGACTGGCATCCCTAGGTGGACCCTACCCTGGTCCTCCCATTCCACTGAGCAAAGTTTGAAGCCTTCCTCTACTCTAAGGAGACTTCCTTCAACACAAATGTCTGTTTCATTGGAGGAAAAGCTACTTAAGCTGGAGGAAGCCTCCTTAGAGGATGGTTGGATCCACCCCAATATGTCTACAGTCAGATAATATAGACTAAAAGAGGGCCAGTGAAGAGGTAAGCCCCCCCCCCCCAATTCAGTAAAAGAAAAGGTATGGGTGTATAATAGGCTTTGTGCCCAAAGGGCTATACTCTCTGAGACCCAGAGGAGCATGGGTTAGTCCAAAGTATTATCACATTTTCATTTTTAAAAGAATGAAAATATGGTCTTGGGACGAAACTAGCAAGAAAAGAGTTCATGCGACCTGTGGGCTCAGTGCTCCTTACTGGTGCCTCAGAATGCACAATTGATAAGTAGTAAGTCAGTAGCAATGACAGCACCTTTCTCCATAAAAGATAGACCACTTGACATAGCTGTCACTGACTGCATAGTGCAGATAGGCTTCAAGACAACTTGGCATTTTTAAGGTTTTGGAAGAAGCTGCTCATCTATCAAGGGCACTTTTATTGTATGAATGCCTGCTCCAAGGCAAAATAGTGAAGTAGCATTTTTATTATATGACTGTCTGTTTCAAGGCAAGAATTCTTGATAAAGTAGAGAAACCTTGGGATTGCTTCCAACATTACATGTGGATGTTATGGCATCGTAGCAATAGCCTTGAAAGCATTTTGAAAGCGGTTGTTGCCCAATATGCTTTCATTAGTGTAACAAAGTAAATTAATGTAACACATTAATTAGGCAGTTAATATTCAAAGTTCAGGGTAAGCTCCTCAAGCATATTTTGGCCATAACATGTCTGCCCCATTTGAATGCCACTTTTTATTGCCAAGGTTTGTGTCTTAAAATTCATGCATCATAGTCAGAAATCAGCAAATGAACGTTTTCCTGGCACAGATACACAACAGTGCGCGAGAAAAACGCTGTTATTCAAATATTTAAAACAGCAGCCTTAACCCAAAATCCCATCCATGATCTGGGCTTTGGCTACTGCTGCAAAGGTCCTGACACAAGTTATAGAAGGAGAATATGCATTTCTTGGAGAAAAACTATTTTTGGGAAAGGTGCTAAACTTGCTGTGGGGATGCCATTTTGGGGGTGTTTTCATAGTTGACACATAACCCTTGCTCATGCTCTGAATCCCCCCTCCCCCCGTGATAGCAGCTGTAGAGGGAGATGATGATGATGATGTTCTTTACTTCATTTTGGGTGCGTTCAGATGGCTCTTTTGAGCTGTGCCAGGCACAAGTGCCTGGTGGATTTAAAGTGCACATCCAGACCTCAACATCTGGGAATCGTGCCGCTTTTGTTAGTAGTCCATCGATCCCCGTCGGGGATCTGTATCTAAAAGATACTAGTTAAAGTCCAGTCTAAAGCTGGCCGATGGGCCAATGCTGGACTTTCCATCATCAGGTTGTACCTCCAGTGTTCAATCAGCCCATAGGGATGGTCTCCAGATCATCCTGAATGGCCGCCATTTTAAAAAACTCTTAGAGATGCACGCATAACTGCTTAAACAAGTGACATCCCCAGAGCTCTGCTCAAGTGATCCAAACAATGTGAAACGGTACCTAGAGGAAGGTACCGCTTGCTGTGTTTTTACCATTTTTAGTACACGCACGTACATTGAAACAAGTATATGTTTAATGTCTATGCACATGTGCAGACAGGATTTAAAAAAAAAAAAAGCTGACTGCATGGCTCCTCACAGTGGATGCCATCTAGACAATCCACCGCAGGAGTCACACGTGGTGAAGCGCTTCACAGGCGGGCTGTCTGGTCATGCAACGCTGGATCAAAAAGATCTAGCTCAAATTACAGCCAGGCCAATGGCGGGATTAGCTGCCCGTCTGAACATACTCTTTGTTATTCAAACTGGATCCAAAGGGGAGGGGGGAATTAGATGTTAAAAGGTATTCCAAAAGGGTCCTGACCTGGATTGCCCAGGCAAGCCTGATCTCATCAGATCTCAGAAGCTAAGCAAAGCCAACCTTGGCAAATACTGGAAAGGCGACCTCCAAGGAATACTAGGGCCAGGACACAGAGGCAGGCAAATATCAAGCCACTGCTCTGAAACATCCTAGCCCCACTAGGGGTCAGCAGAAGTTACCATGACGTCCAGGCATGCAACCACACCTGCTCTCACAAATTAAAACATACTCCCAAAAAAGGTGTTCCAAAAGGAATAAGGCAAGATCTTTTAGTGTGTGTATGCCAGGGTAAATCTCAGTAAGGGTACACCAACAATTGCAAAGAAAGAGAGAGAGAAGAAGAGAAGAGATTGGATTTATACCCCACCCTTCACTTCCCAAGGGAGTCTCAGAGCGGCTTACAAACTCCTTTCCCTTTCCCTCTCCACAACAGACACCCTGTGAAGTAGGTGGGGCTAAGAGAGTTCTGACAGAAACTGCTCTTTTTCAAGAACAGCTGTGCTAGAACTACGGCTTGCCCAAGGTCATCCAGCAGGTGCAAGTGGAGGAGTGGGGATTCAAACCCAGTTCTCCCAGGTTAGAGTCCGCGCACTTAGCCACTACACCAAACTGGCTCTCCTTTGTGCATTGATTGCAAATGCACAAATAACTGTATACAGGAAAAAATGCAGACAACTGACACTAAGTATTTGAGAACTAGTTCTCTAATCACTCTCACACACTTACACATACACACGTGTGTGTGGGAAAATGCCTCATTAGAAGGAAAAGGGAGGAAACTGGTAAATTTCAGGTTGGGGCATACAATTTTAAATCCAGGCACTTGAAGTCTGGCAAGTTCTGAGGATCAGCACAGCAGAGGTCCGAGAAGCAGACCAAGGAGTTGGCAAGACAAGAAGAAAAGCTGGCAAAATGTAGTAGGGGGTCTCAGAAGGAAATCAGCGTTTTTACAAGCAGAGACCGGAGAAAACAGTTTGCTTTAATGTAACCCAGTTTCTCCCACCAAACCCAGCTGAGGGAAGGAATTATGGGATCTGGGTTTGTTAAGGGGGGGAAGGTTTGACAAAAAGAAAAAGAAAGTAGGAGTGCCTCTAGCCCACTGGCCTCTACTTCCTAACATGAGAGATGGCCAGCAGGCAAAAAAAGAGAGGAAAAAACCCAGGCCTCCCAGACCCTCCAATCCACTTTAACCAAACACTGGTATACCTCCTGATGGCATTTTTGGCCACTGTGTGACAGTCTGTTGGAATGGATGGGCCATTGGCCTGATCCAGGATTGGCTTCTCTTATGTTTTTATGTTCAACTTAAAATAGAAGTGGAGTTTAATTTAGCAAAGATGGATGGGGAATCAAAGCAGGATACACATGTACAAAACTCAAGCTTAGGCAACATGACTTAAAGTTGGAACCAAAGAGGTAATTAGAGTCTCTTGAAAGTCTCTCACACTCTGACTGCCAGGGGTCATTTCGAGCAGGAGCTCGGGGGAGCTCAGATCTGGGAGTTGGTGCCAGCCCCCCCCCCCCCCCCTCAGGGGAATGCCTGCTTGTGTCATGGCTGCAGCAAAATGACCCCACTCCCTGGAAAGGTCCTTGTTCCTCTGACCAGCCTTCTGAAGGCTTCAGCCACCACTGAAGCTATCCTCCCAGAATAGTGGTATTTCTGAGGCTTGGATTAGTAGCTTTCTTTCTTTCTTTCTTTCTTTCTTTCTTTCTTTCTTTCTTTCTTTCTTTCTTTCTTTCTTTCTTTCTTTCTTTCTTTCTTTCTTTCTTCCTTCCTTCCTTCCTTCCTTCCTTCCTTCCTTCCTTTCTCTCTCTCTCTTTTCTTTCTTGCTTTCTGACATACTTCCTGTGATGTCATATGCAAATAAGTTATGCTAATGAGCTCCTGCACCTCTTTTTCTAGGTAATGACCCCTGCTGATGGCTGTGGCTTGGCTGGCTGTGCTAGTGCTGCTGCTGCTGTTCTTCGGGCTTATTTTTGTCTTGCTGCAGCTCTCTGGAGGCTACAGCTCTCTTGAGGCTCCTTCTGAGGTCACTCTGTTCTCTGCCCTCAGACCTAGATGGCTTCTTTCTCTCTGTTCCTCCTCAGAACTCCCTCTTTTCCCTCAGAACTCTTTTTCCCCTCAGAAATGTCCTTTTCCTCAGGACTCTCCTACAGCCCCCCCCCCCCGGACAAAATACCTTTCCCACCAAACTACGAGAAGCAAACCACAGGGTTTCAGACAGAAAGTCCTGGGTCCTGGTGGAGGATTGGCTGTTTCGACTTTGGATTGGGTTAGGATAAGAAGTTGGAATCTTACTTGCAGATTTAAAATTAACTACTGTCAGTTTACTGGGAAACTGGGGAAATTACCTTGATTAGTTGGTATAAGAAGGATGCAGTCACTCAGACATGTATTATTCTACTCTGCATCTCTGAGCACACCCAAAAAGTGGGGTGAATTCTTCTACAATGAAATGGAAACTGGCAGGGCCACCCCTCAAGTCTAAAAACAGCCATTTTGGTGTAGTGGTAAAGTGCACAGATTCTAATCTGGGAGAACCGGGTTTCATTCCCTACTTCTCCTTCTGCACCTGCTGGATGACCTTGGGCAAGCCATAGCTTGGTACCAGCTGTTCTCTCAAGGACAATTGTCTCAGAGCTCTCTTAGCCCCACCTACCTTACAGGGTATCTGTTGTGGGGAGGGGAAGGGAAAGGAGTTTGTAAGCCGCTCTGAGACTACAAGTGAAGGGTGGGGTATAAATCTGCTTTTATGTGGTAAACTCCAAGGATGCTCATCTACAAGTCTAACACAGATGACCACTAGCTGAACCTTAAAGGACTGCCCTGAGTCTACAACAAATAAACATACTCAAACTGACTACAACTCATCAACCAAATATACGGTATTCTTTTCTTGACAGGGACAGGCATGTAGCACTAAATCCTGGTTGCACCAGAAGAGAAATAGTAACAGTCATCTCACACCCAGTTGAATTAACAGAACAGAGCAGAGAAGATGATAAAACAGCTGTTAAAAATAAAAAAGCTCATTCAGCTGATGCTATTTAAGATCTAGAGGAGCAGGGGAGAGTGACTGGAAAAGGGAACTGAGTTTAATATTTACTAGGAACTTGCACTAACCTCCCCTTGCCTCTTTATTCTCCTTTCTTTTCCTGATTTTGAATTTTGGTGAGTCTCGAAGGCACGGGTCCACGTTGGGGCATTGGCTGATCAGGCAGGGCTTTGGGTTGACTCGTGAGGAGAGAGAGAGAGAGATGATGACACGAGAGGAGAGTGGGCAGAGACCAGAGAGGAGAGCGGCGTGTGTAGGTGTAGTGACATAGTGATGCAGAACGGTGATGTGAACTGACATGATGTGACGTGGTGACATGGGAGAGGGGAGATGTGCGACATGTGATGAAAAGGACGGCAGAGGACAGAGTGGACTTGACGACAAGATGAGGGAAATAAGGAGGGCTAACGATGCGGGAAGAAGATTGAGAGAGACTTTGGCTGTCAATGGTGATAGAGTAGGAGGGAAAGTGTTGGTGTTGATATCAGTAGAGCAGTGTTTTTCAACCTTTTTTGAGCTAAGGCACATTTCTTTCATTGAAAAAATCCCGCGGCACACCTGACAATATCTCATGGCACAGTGGTTGAAAAACACTGAAATACAAGATAAATGGGTCATTAGTTGCCTCAGCTCAAGTATTAACTATGACAGTATTACAAATACACGTAATAGCCACTCAACTTGAAATCGTAAGTTACAGATCCAAAGTGTAATGGCTCCTTCCCATAACATTGACTTGAGTTTCAGAAGAAATATAATGTGGATGTATTTTAATACTGCGATTCTGCTAAAGTTTTTCAAATAGAGAGTTTAAACTCTTACTCTTATGTGAATGGCATTCCGCTGACCATAAATGATTTGAAGAGAAGCACAGTACACCCATTCTTCGCTGAGGGACAGTTACTGATTTGAACCCCACCCTGACAGAAACAGCTAGCTGTTACCATCAAACATATTCATGTTTACTGGAATGTCTTGGTGCAAATCACCCTACCTCAGGCCGGCCACAGAGCGTGCGAGCGGAATCAGCAAGACAGCGCCACTGTTCTTTCTCGCATGCGCAAACGCGTCCCAGAAGGTCAGCCCAGAAGGCACATTTCTTTCATTGAAAAAAATCCAGCGGCACACCTGACAATATCTTGCGGCACACCAGTGTGCCACGGCACAGTGGTTGAAAAACACTGCAGTAGAGGATAAGAAAATAAAAACAATGGAAAATAATAACTAGATTGCTATAAACTCAACTTACTATAAACTCAATGACAAACCAATAAAGTAAATTAATTACCTAATAGATTACTGGAAAATATAACAAAAAAAAACCTGCTGAAAAATTTAAATTTTTTCACTTAGAAAACCATTTATAAAACAAAAGGAAAAAGGAAAAACAGACAGGTGGAATAGTAGCAAGAAATTATAAAATAAAATAAATACATAAATAATAAGATTAAGTCATGGCGTCAGGTGCAGGACTAGGCAGAAAATTTTCCCTTCCCTCCCCAGGAACCCAAGCTCAACTTAAAACAATCACAAGTAATTTATCACAAATATCATTAAATGATCTGAAAACATTGATTTTTGACCCAGAACTTACCAATTATCAAAAAAATTCTATATTTTACTGAGCTCGACCAAATTACCAGAGAATTCATATGGCAGCACAGAAAGGCAAGAATCAAATGGAAAATACTCCAAGATCAAAAGGATAGAGGAGGTCTTGCTGTACCAAGCTGGCAATTGTACTATACTGCAACAGCATTAGGTCGGATATGACACATTAGAGAATACAAGATTATTGAAACTGGAGGGATTTGATTTAAAGATGGGTTGGCAAGCATACTTATGGTATGAGAAAGAGAAAATGCATGCAAATTTTCACGAACACATTATAAGAGGTGCCCTGATAAAAATTTGGACAAATTTAAGGGGAAAAAATTACACTGCAATCCCAAAATGGGTATCTCTGTTGGAGGCGTTTATTAGACTCACATTGCTTACAAAAAACAATAAAGAATCATATGAAAAATTATTAGATAAGAACAATGAATTAAAAACAGAGAAGATATTACAAAACAAGGAACAAAACTGTCATGGTGGAAAAAATCCAATTAAAATCAAGATTAATTGAAGATAAAAAAATTAAGCTTTGATAAAAAACCAAATGTAATAGATAAGACATGGTTACCCACAAAATAAATTAACTCAGAAACTATATAATTGGCTTGTTAATGACTATATGCAAGATGAAACAATTAAAACACCCATGATTACATGAATGAAAGATATAGGGTATACCACAGTGACAGATGAATGGTTGAAAGTTTGGAAATCAGCAAAATACATGAGGTCTATTCCATATAAAGAAAACATTTTCAAAATGTTTCACAGGTGGCACTGGTCTCCCGATAAGATTGCTAAATGTTTCCCAAATTTATCCAACAAATGTTGGAAATGTAAGACCAACATAGGAACATTTTTTCATATATGGTGGAGATGCGACAAAATATAGAAATGTTGGAATTATTTAAGTTCCTTAAATAATTTTAGAAATATTTAATGTTAACTTACCAATACTACTTAAGATATTTTTACTAAATATACTACCAGAGAACCTCAAGGCAGATAAACATGTATCAGTTATATTCTTACAGAAACTAGAATTTTAATTGCAAAATATTGGAAAACTGAAAAACTCCCATCTAGAGAATAAATAATTTACAAACTCTTAGAGTTGGCAGAAGTTCACATCCTGAGCAGAATATAACTGCTGTAATCTTAAAATGGGTAATGGGCAGTGCAAGACCCTGCACAGCTCCAAACTGCTGTTGAGCGGGGATTCCTGTAGTAATGAGAGGCTGCCCCCCCCCACAGCATAGAGTGAACAATGCTGTGTTACCCTGTGTACTGTTTTCCTTACAATGACCTTATTTAAATTAACACCTGTAGGAGCTTGTGGAACTTAGCGCTGGCTAATTAAAGTTGGAAGATCTCGCACAGGAATTCATCCCGATCTCCTGCAATGAAGCAGCCTGCCAGGCGGTGGCGGTGTGGAGCTGAGAAGGAACGGAACGAACACTGAGCCCAGAACATGACTCGTCAAAAAGCCAACAGAAAGACTCAGTTATATGTGTTGTCTTCCCTTCCCCCACTGAATTGTTAGTCCCTTGTCTTCAAACAAATTGTAAATCGCTGCAAGCCCGCCTGCGTGTGGGAAGCAGCGATCAATAAATCGAATGTATAAATAAATAAATAAATAAATAAATAAATAAATAACTTGTAATAGTTTTGGGGTACAGCTTAAGGATGAGTCAAGTTTCCTTATTTCATTCCTTTTTATATTCATATATTTTGTCAACATTTTTGGTTGTCAGCTGTTGCTGTTGGTTTTGTCGGTTCTTTTGCCCTGTATGCCTCTTGTATGGATTATATACCAATGCATTTGGTATGTATGCTTCCACAATACATAATTTATAGGCATAATGTATAGGGATGATTTACTGAAGTACAAATAGTGTTCAAAATGTGGACATTTTACAGGGGGGGAAGTGTAAAGAGAGGATAAATGGTATGAAAACAAAAGAATCACATATTTAATTCACAAAAGGGAGAAATGAAATTTAAAAATGTATGTTTTGGAGCTGGAAGAACAAGGATGAGGAATTTGAAATCACTTCTGGAATAGCTATGGTTGTGCTTTCCTGAATGCCTTACAATAGGTTGCATACTCATGAATTTATATTTCTTCTGTTCCCATCCTCATTCTTGCCACCCAAAATCATCACTGGAAATTGTGTTCTCTGAAAGTTCAGACTATGACCCAAAGTGTTTGAAAAATATCTACAGAAGGGACAACAAAACACCGGGAACGTATAAAAACGAAAATTGATAGCCAGCTACAGAAACCGGGACTCCTTAATTTCTTTTTTACTTTTGTGATGCTAGCGATCATAGTTCAACTGTTTAGTTTTGGCAGTAAAATACCTCAAGCAGAATTCCAGCCCCCATTCATTCTGCTCCTCTTCAGCCTCACATTCTGTTTCATGACCCCCCCTACATAGACTTCCAGTGAAATTAACTGCATTTTATTAGACTCTAGTATGTTGGCAAATTTTGTTTATAGTCATAAAATAACCTCACTCCAGAATAAATATAATTTGTGGGGTTTTCACTGCTGCATCAACATCAGTTTGTGGTTTGATTAATAATACCAAAAAAATGAGACTTTTCCAACTAGATAGAGACGTACCCCATCGATAAACCAAGCCCACATTATCATTTTCATTATAAGGCTTATCCAATATTGTCTTAAGGGAAGATACACCTCTGGCAGAGATGAAAAACAAGAGATCGGAAATTCCACTCAAGTACAGGTGGCAGAATTATTTACTGCCACCAGGTCATATATCTGCTGGCTTCTTCAAATTCACACTAAGGGAATATATCTTTTGCGGTTTGACTGTTGAAAAGAAAATCACACCAGTGAAAATATGTTCTTATAAATGATTAGAGGGGTTGGGGTTATCTGATCTCTTCACCTCCTGCTTATACGCAGTGCAAAGAGAAAGGGATAAACCAGCCATCCAAATGGTCCAAGCTTCTGTCTTAAAGCTTGTCAGCTGTTTTTCGAAACCTTGGATCTAGTTAGCAGAGAAATTACAACACACACATTCAGCTCTGGGTTTTTTTTTCCAGACCAAAGCATATAAATCTGATTTAAATACGGACACCAGGTCCTTATTGTTTAAATAAGGACACCCAGGGGTCATTTCGTAGAAAAAGAGGTGCAGGAGCTCATTAGCATAACTCATTAGCATAACTTATTTGCATATGCCACACCCCCTGACATCACCAGAAGTATGTCAGATAGCAAGCAAGAAAGAAGAGAGAGAGAGAGAGAGAGAGAGAGAGAGAGAGAAAGAAAGAAAGAAAGAAAGAAAGAAAGAAAGAAAGAAAGAAAGAAAGAAAGAAAGAAAGAAAGAAAGAAAGAAAGAAAGAAAGAGCTGGCAGAGAGGGGACAGCTACTAATCCAAGCCTCAGAAATACCACTATTCTGGGAGGATAGCTTCAGTGGTGGCTGAAGCCTTCAGAAGGCTGGTCGGAGGAACAAGGACCTTTCCAGGGGACAGGGTCATTTTGCTGCAGCCATGACATAAGCAGGCATTCCCCCGCGGGGGGGGGGGGGGGGGGCTGGCACCAACTGCCGGAGCTGCGCTCCCCCGAGCTCCTGCTCGAAAGGACCCCTGAGGACACCAGGTCCTTATTACTTAAATAAGGACACCCACTCCTGCTTCACTGAGGTGAGGACTGGTGGAAGGAAATTCCTTTAAAAAATGGTGCCATGCTGACAGTGCAACATCATTTCTGATGGATACGTGAGCGTGATGTCACACTGCTGGTGTGCTGATGAGGTGAAGCTCTATGATTTGAGTCCTATGATTTTACCATACAGTTTTGCTCAAATCCTAGAGTGTCAGTCTGACATCATACCAGTAATGTGATGTCACTTTCACTGTTCACTGGAATTGAAGTTGTACCACTTGCATGGCACCATTTCCCCCATTCCCGTCCACCCCCTCTGGTTGCCATCCCTAGATTTTAAACCTACCCATTGATATTCCAGGTTCCTAGAAAGGCCTTTCACCCTTCCTTATCCACATGATGACCTTCTAATGTATTCCCTATTCTTATGTTGCTAAATTGTTTAGCAGGTGTAAGGCCACCATTCAAGGAGATGCCCTTTCCATAGGTGTCTCTGAACACATACAATTATTTCTCAGGGCAACTGAGGTCTCTGGTTATCATACAAAAACAATAGAAATGAATTCTATTGAAATGCCAGTTGTTACCATTTAACCTTGACATCAGGTCTTTGTACTTTGTTGTGACTCTACCCCTCCCAATTTAATCTGAAATAGGCCCTTTTGAAAGGATTGGTAGTGAGTGAGACCCCCCCCCCCCCCCAAGCTATGGATATACATGAGAAAATGTACTGAGCCCTAATGCATCACATTTAAATGAACTGATTTATGGCATTATATTCCATTGAGGTCCCTCCCCAAATTCCACCTTCCCAAGGGTCCACCTCAAATCCCCAGAAACTTCTTAAACTGGAGTTGCCAACCCTACTAACAGATTATTTGTGCAGCCAAGTGTAGCATGTTTATGTTAAAGAGCTGCACTTGTGTATGTTATTACAACATATTAATAGATAACATTCAAAACTGCCACAGCATTCATTTTGGAACTATGTTAGGACAGCAGTTAAATGTAAAAAAACCCATGATATTGGACTGTTACTATTTCAGTATCAGTTGGCTTCAAAAATACCTAAATTTCACATATAAAACTTTTTTAAAAACTGCCTTTCCCCCCAATCATGGATGGAGATGACCATTCAGATTTTATTGCAAGTCTTTCCAGAGTGACATTGGGCACAATCATACGCACCCATTTGCGACGCAAGAAGGATGATTCCCCGCCGGCTCAAAGTGGCGTGATCACACAAGCACATCTGGGAAGTGTCCTGCAGCCAGTGTCAAACTGTTGCAAGCCGCTTTGAGCCGGTGGGGAATTGGCGTATTTAGCTACCAGTAAAAAGGCAGTCTCAAATGGTTTGCGATGGCCCAGAACTGGCCTTTCCCAGTGTGATCGCGCCAGCGCAAACAAGTGGCATCAGGAAGTGGGCTTTTTGGTTCCCCCCCATCCCGGTATGTGCATCATTGGACGACCCCGAGGGTGGAGAGGCAAGTCATCGATCCCTTGTAGAAGAGAATAAGCGCATTGAAAACAGCCAGGCAAAAAAAAAAAAACCCAACTCGCCCGCGGCTGCGTGTGATCACGCAGCGGCGGTTTGTCCTCACAGGTCCATGGACCTGTGTGATCCCACAAAAGTGGCGCAAATTGCGCCAGCGCAAATTTGTGTCAATTCCTGTCCGGCTTATCTCACTCATGTGGATGGGTCCATTATACGGCTTTTGTCTATTATTTTCCATTACAAAGAAACCTATGTGTGTTTTTGGCCTCCCAATCAGCTTCCTTGCAAGATCTTATCCTTAGACTTTAAGATATTGCAGGAACACAAATATTCCACTTCTCATGGGACCCTCCTTGTTGCCAACTCCTGTGTAGACTCTAAGGCTCTAGGGGGCCACTCGTGTATGAGAGCTTGAAAGCTGGTTTCAGCAAGACCTTTATCCTTTGAATTTTTTTTAAAAAATATAAGGGACAGAGAGAAGGTGCTGACTGAAAATAATCAGCTGAGGAGGTGGGAACCCACTGATAAAGTGGGAGACAGATAAGTTGGTCCTATCCTCAGTTGAGAAATGGGCCAGCTCAGGATATCTGGGCATATACTTCAGTCAAATGAGGTAGGAGTCCAGTAATTTATAAAACAATCCAAACCCTAGGGTCTAACTCTAGGTTTAGGATAGGGTTTAGTTACTTGCACTGAAGCATAGCTCATAGTATATCATTTGCATATTAAATAGTGACCTTTTATTCACCCAAAGCTTGAGCTTAGTTTGCTATGTTCCATGTCCATTTGCAATCTTAACTCCTTTCTAGGGTTTCTGATATGTGGAAAAGTCTTTTGATAGGAAAATGGCTAAAAAATCTAGATGGTGGTGGTGGTTGGACAAGACCCTGTTTGGGCACATATCTGCGGAGTTACTCTCTTCCCTCTCTGCTCCTGTTTCTCACTGCCTTAAGAACTGACAATAGATGTGTTATGTTCTATTACGTTATGTTGTATTGCATTGTCAGGGCTCTGGTATCCTAACTCCCTCATTCCTATTGGCTGCCGAATAAAGACTCTTTATTGGTCCTGAAGACAATCCAAGGAACCAATTGCAGAGCCCTGCTTAGGTCCAATGAGACTGCGTGTTTCCAGTTACAATGTATATAGTTATTTGTTGGAACACTATAAGTTGAGTGCCGCTCTTGCTAGAGCTGTCCCTGAGCTGAACGATGTTTTGAATAAAAGCCTGCATTTGATTTATCGTCTCCTGACTCAATACATAATAAGATGACAAATGGCATGGTGGATTCTTATGGTGAGGATTATACTACGAAGAATTTCATTCCAACTGAACTGAAGATATTACAGCCAGAAATTATATTGTTTTAGTTTCTTATAAAACTTTGACCCTTTCTCTTATCTATTATGCAAAATGGAATTATTTAAGAGGGCTTTTTGCACATGTGGAGAGATCTGTTCTGTAATAAAATGATCAGAAAGTTGCATTGGTAAAGGAACAGGAAATATGGCTTATACTACTGTACTTCTACTTATTCAGTGCATGCTCCAGACTAGGTAGTTTCTACACCACTTAACATATAATATTTTAAAGCTCATGCTTTGTTTCAGCTGTATTTGAGCTGTGTCATCTCAGACTTCTGTAGTCCAAACTCTATTGCACTGTTCATTGAATGTCCTTTCCTGCTGATTGTACTTAACTTACTCTGTGTAATCCACCTTGAGACTCAGCGAGAAAGGCAGAAATAACATAATACTAATACTAGCAGTAAAATTGCTCCAGCTGACTATAAAGAATGTCACAGTAGAGTTGTAGCTATGTTGCACTGGAAGTATGACTTACCATCAGCCAGAAATTCAAGGGCACACAAAACAGACAAGATCACGGAGATGTCACCAGTCAGATGCCTTTTCCCACTAAAGGTGCAGTTCATGCTTTGAGAAAGGTAACACCCTTCTGAAGTATCACCCAAATCATATGTGCAGGGCACTGCCTGGCCTAATTTAACATCTGACTGGTTTATTTTGAGAGTTCTCTAAAGGAAAGATCCCGGTATACATAGGTAGAGATCCCTAGTGGAAGGTATTGGAGTCAGGAGGCGAGTGGTAGTGATTTCATAGAACAGCTCTTTATTGTGGGTCAGATGGAACACGAGAAACCCTGGGCTCAGAGCCCTCTTTTATGCCGGCCAGTGACAATGCCCCGACCTCGCCCACAGGTCCTGATAGGACCTTAAGTCCGTGGTTGTAGTTCATAGGTCCCCCAGCGGGAGACCTAGGCTCGTAATTGGTGGTCACTCAGGATCCAACTGGCTATTGTTCTACCTGGCCAAAGCTCAGGTAGATTCTGACCATGTGCGCTGACCACGTTGTGGTCGCCATTACGGGAGACCAGGTCTTAGTACACAACACCTAGTTACCCCGTCTCACTGTGTCTTCAATTCCCTTATTAATTAAGAGACAGCCTATTAGGGTTACAGAGAATGATAAAGATTCTTTGGGACTTCTGACTGCAAACAGATAACACCTGGAGCCTAACACCCCTGATGTGACAATTGTAGGGGGGGAAAAAGAAATAGGGTATGAATAGGGTTGCCAAGTCTGGGTTGGAAAATACCTGGGGACTTTGGGGGTGGAGCCAGGAGAGGGTGGGGTTTGGGGAGGGGAGGGCCTCAGCATGGTAGAATGCCATAGAGTCCACCCTTCAAAGCAGCCCTTTTCTCCAGGGGAGCTGATCTCTGTCAGCTGGAGATCAGTTGTAAAAGCAGGAGATCCCCAGACCCCACCTGGAGGCTGGCAACTGTAGGTATGAATCACTGGCATTGCAATCCCAGAAAACAGCAGAATAGGAAAGAAAGGCAAGGAGAACATCACAAAACACCAAGGCCTACCAACAGAGTTTGAGCACCTCTGGAAGAAGGAGGTTACCATCGTGCCAGTTGTCACCGAAGCCTTTGGAGCAGTGCCCAGAAATCTCAAGAAACACCTGGATATTCTGGGCATGGAGCAAATCACACCAGCTCAACTGCAGAAGACAGTGTTGCTTGGAACAGCAAGAATCCGGTGAAGAGACATCTATAGTTCCCAATAAATTGGCTAGCTCTCGAATTGCAGAACCCCATCTAACAGTCAAATATCTGGCTGTGAGAAATGATGATGATGATGATGATAATTTGTCTGTGCAGCAAATAATCCCTGAAAACAAAACAAAAACAGAAGTTGCCTGTGTGTATGTGTTTCCCACTGAAATGTGTGGAAGCTAAATTGGATTTGTTTTTTAAAAAATAAAGAATGAAAAGGAACCATTATACCTGTCAAAAACTAAAATCAAATGACCCCCCCCCCTCCAATTGCCCAAGTATACAAATAAAATCTATTGTGAATAGAGCAAATAAGGGACCCAAGCATTTTAAGACATCGGGCTACCTGCGCAGGAGTCTAATGGTAACATGTTTATAGACAAACTGGCATTTATGAATATTTCAGCTTCAGGCATGAACAATTTGAAAACAGTGCTTGAGGGCAGGTATGGCTCTTGCTTGTAAGAGCCCGCTGCTTTATTCTCTGTTTGCTTGCGTGTGTCCTTCAAACTAGTTTTGAAATGTTGGCAATTGAAAAGCTGTAGCTGGCTTGGCTGGAATTCCATGATGTATACAAAACAAAGAAGTATATATGATTGAGGTGTGCCAATTTCTATTTTACAGTAGGGTAATATACTGAAGTCTAGAGGCAAAACTAAGGCATCATGAGAAACTCAGGACTGCTGCTGAAAATAGCAGATGTGTCGAATGTTACTTCTCTTTCAACTTCCTCTTCCTCTGGTGTTATCACAGTACACATTTCCTTGCCCCCTTCTCGCAGAAACCCATGATGCTGGGGGAAGGGATATAACGCTCATCACGGTGATAACAAAGCACAGGTAACTTTCATTGCATGTTAAGTGGTGAACTTAAACATGAAACTGCCATTTTTTGCAGCAGCTTTAGGTTTCTTTAAGCATCTAGGTCAGGGGTGGGCAAACTTGCTCAGCATAAGAGCCACCTAGAACAGGGGTGGGCAAACTTGCTTAACGTAAGAGCCACATAGAATAAACACCAGATGTTTGAGAGCCATAAGACATGAACAAATATTACCTGCTTTTATTGGAAAATAAGCAAATTTGCTTTTTATTAACATTAAATGAGACTGCCAAAAATAATAACAAAAGGGGTAAAAGCAGATATTGATCATGATATTAATTTGTCCAATGATACTTGTTTGCTAATGATATTTAGCTTCCCCAGCCGCCCTGCCGGGAGCCACATAATATATGTGAAGGAGCCGCATGCGGCTCCTGAGCCACAGTTTGCCCACCCCTGATCTAGGTCAATCATGAAGAATGAAAACATCTTCCATGAAGGATTCATAGAAATAAAATGAAAATAAATAGGATTTCTTCATAGCGAAAGATGGGGCAAACAGGATGTTAACTCTATTTCTGATCGGTAATTTTTTGTCGTGTAAAAATCTCTTGCCCACAAGTTTTGTACCATGCTGTTGGTCAATAGACAATAGCCGGTTGTTTCCCAGTGAGCTTTTCCCGTTTTTGAATAGATTCTGATAAAGATACAGAATGTCAGTCCAGTCCTAAGGCCCTGATGCTGGGGCATCACTAATGGTGATACACCACTGGCACAAATAGTCCTCTGAATAGTGATCCTGGTCTTCACTGGCTGTCTCCCATACAAATACTAACTAGGGCTAACTCTGCTTAGCTTTTAGAGATCTGACGATTTTGGGCTAGCCTGGGATATCCAGGTAGGGGCAAGTAGTTATTTTAGTAAAACGGTTTAAAAAACCACATTTATTTTAGTCATTAGTTCTAATTGACTAGTGCATAAGTAAGTATTTAACGTACCATTTTTTAAAAATACAAAATTAAACCACCTGATGTTTTACTAGGGTTGCCAACCTCCAGGTGGGGCCTGGGGATCCCCTGCTTTTACAACTGATCTCCAGCTGACAGAGATCGGTTCCCCTGGGAAAAATGGCTGCTTTGAAGGGTGGACTCTATGGCATTGTACCATGCTGAGCCCCCTCCCCTCCCTTCCCCAAACCCTGCCCTCTCCCGGCTCCACCCCCAAACTCCCCAGGTATTTTCCAACCCGGACTTGGAAAGCCTGTTTTACAGTTGCACTTTTTGTACTCTCAATGACATTTAATGGTAAACAAAATTAATGCCTTTATTTTGAAAGTTTGCTTACTGCCAGACAACCAAGAACATTAACACAGGCTGCCTCACACTGACGATTTTGGAGGATCGTAACCATTTTTATTTCAAAATTTCTCTGATGACACAAAGCAACCAATCACTGTTCTCAAAAGGGGCAGAGAGAGTGGGGCAAGGAACCATGAACATAACACAATACCACGCAAAGTCTGAAATTTGCAGTGCTTGTTTGCAGTGGTAGCACTGCAGCATGGAGCTGAGTTTGGCAGGGCACTGTCCCTTTTTGCCCTAATGCACCAGCTGCCGCTACTTGGTTTGTTCACTTTGAATTTATAAAAATGTTCCCTTTTTCTAATGGCTTGGTGGCTTGGGAGAGCAGATGCACATTTGTGTGGGTATTTTTTTTTGTGCCCCTCAGCTTTGTGTGCCCAAGGCCTTGCCCTGTTACAACTCTGTATTAGTGTGTTAGGACAGATTTATATCAGTGTTATTCTGGATTGCAGTCCTAAACAGTTGACAGACTGGCTTTAGAATTGTGCTGTTAGGCTCCCAAAAATCCTGAGGTACAAGTCAAACATTAGACTGTGCAAACTTGCTTTGGCAGTTCGTTGTAGAACTTACTGGACCAAGTCAGAGGCAATTTTCTAAGACAAATAATGATGGACTAACATTTTCTTAGAAGCAAACTAGAAGCAGTAACCAATTTCCTCCTAAAATTAATCAGAAGATGGAAGCCACTGTGAAAACTTTAATAGTAATTCTTATTACTTTTACTAATAAAGTTAGGTACATTAATTTCAATATATTATCAGACTTCTTATGCAAACACCACATCATTTCTTGTTGTAACTGACAGTTCGCTTAAAGCATGGCTGAGAAGAGACAGCTACATTAAAAAAGGCAAAGGCATTTCAAACTAAGACTTTTGGGAGCACATTTTTTGATTTTCCCTATAAACTAAAGAGCATCAGTAAGGAGGGGCTGGGGGGAAAGAGAAAATAATAAAACATCTCTGCAAATCCATTAGGTTGAGAAGTCATAAATTCATCAGACACGTTCAAGCAGTCCCCGCCACCCAAGATTTTGGCATTTCTTTTGGGTTTGGCCACAGTTCTCTAGAGCACTACACCCCATTTTGCATTGTGTGTCAACTGGAAACTTCTCAGGGAACTGAGACACAGAGGTGAGACTCTAGAAAGTAGGCAGCGGCTTGTGAGGTGTGTGAACACAGCACGCAAACAGAGCAGCTGACAGCGTTAAATGTGGAACTGGTGAAAGAGAAAAGGAGGGTGGTGGTAAATTAGTATCTGACTGGAGCTGTATGGCTCTGGAACTGTGAGAGTTTTGTGTTTCTGCCGTTTGCTACAAGTACAAGTTCCTAGTGGGAAAGGCTCTTGCTGACTGAGGTGAGTCATTGGAGATCCTACTGTTATCTAGACCTTGGGGAAGGAGCTACAGGTCCCATCTACATGTCCTAGCGGTAAACAGCGTTAATCAAAGGTGAGACTCCAGAAAGCAGACAACAGCTTGTGGAGCACACAGGTATAGAGTGTGAACACAGCCATTAACAGATGAAGCTAAACTTGAGAGCTGAGTGGGGGAGTGTGTACAGGAGCAAGAGACAACCAGAACAGCTTGTGGAGCATGTGAACTCAGTGCATGAACACAAACAAATGGCATAAAAGTGGGCATTCAGCAGTGGAGTGTGTATAAAAGCAAGTGTCAACACATATATCACACATTAACTTTTTTGGTACAGGATTCTACATAGTTTCAGGTAAGGACTCTTTCACACCCTTCACACCTTCAAACAACCAAAAAAGGTTTTTAATTAGAATACCAGCAGGAGAGGTGGGGGCTATCCATTGTTTTGCAAAGAGTGTCCATGTATGATTATCTGCCCATGAGACAGAAACTGTGGGTGTGTGCTCAATGTGTGGAGCTCTTGGCTCTCAGGGAACAGATCCATTGCCTTGAAGCTAGAGTTGCTGACCTGGAGAAGCTGAGAGAGGCAGAGAAGTATGTGGATGAGATCCTCAGGGACCTATTAGAACTCTCCCTCTCTTGCGCTGACAGCTCCTCTGCTGCTATGGAAAGTGGGTCTCCAGACTGGAGGCATCAGGCTGAAGAGGATGGAAATAATCCCTTAGAAGGGACCCCTTTCTTGGATGACAAACCAAAACCTTTTCATATTGAGGATACTGCTCTGACTTTGGGGGTGATGGGATTTGGATAGTGGAAGATTCAGTCATTAGGATTGTAGGGAGCAGGGTTTCTAATGGGTGTTTTGACCTCATGGTGAGGCTTGCCAGCCTATTGCATAGGTTTGAGATAGAAAGGCTGATAGCTAGTGCTGGGGAGGAGTCAGAGGTCATTGTGTACGTGGACTCTAATGCCAATGGGAAATGTAGTCATGTGGTTTTGGAGGGAAAAAAAATAGATTACTAGACAAAAGGCTAAAGGCCAGGATCTCCAAGGTAGGTTTCTCAGAATTGTTACCTGTTCCGTGCACAATAGGGTTGCCAAGTGTGTAATACTCACCGGCGGGGGGGGGAGTCCCCCATCTGCCGGGAGCTTCCTTGGCGTGCACGCTTTGCGCGCGCACCCGGCGACATCACCAGAAGTGATGTCAGCATGTTGGGGGCGTTGCCAGGGCGACGCTCTGGCAATCATCCCAAAACTCTATGAGCGTCACCCTGGCAACACCCCCAACGTGATGATGTCACTTCCGGGTGACATCATCAAGTTTGAGAAGTCGTCCTGGCTGGCCAGCGGATTCAGAGAAGTCATCCGAATGCTGGCCAGCGGATCGGGAACCCCTGTAGCGGGGGATCCCCCGCCCCCGCGGCTGACTTGGCAGCCCTAGTGCACAAAGTTTCAGGTACTGGACATTTAATACCCAGGGCCAATTGGATGTGTTCTTATGGGATAGGCAACAAAATAACTGAAAGCCAGGTACAGATCTGGATTTTTGTTTTGAAATACTTTATTCGTTTTCCACCAAAATAAAAGTTACAGGCCTCCTATCAGTCCATGGTTATGAGCCCTTAGATTGATCCAACCAAATATAAAACCTGGACCATATTGTTGTCGAATCTCTACATTTGTCCATATTCATCAAATAACTTAATTTATCCAGTTCAGCCAGCTCCAACAACTTATCGATTATCTCTTTTTTTTCCGAGCACTTTCGAGGATTTCCAATATTTAGCTCTGATTATTCGAGCTGCAGTCAAAATTGAAACTAACAGTTTCTGATCTTCTTCTAGCATTCCTTCTGGTACCATATTTAACAAATATATCTCTGGGTCCCATGCTACCTCCAAATCTAAGATTTCCTTAAGCATCCCCCTAATATCATACCAACATTTTTGCATCCCCTTACACAGCCACCATAAATAAATAAAGTTCCCACACTCTTATTACAAATCCAACAGCGATTCGACACATTTGAATAACATTTACTTAATTTATCAGGTGGCCAATACCAGTGATAGAAGACTTTATATATATTTTCTTTAAAATTCACTGCTTTCATGTATTTTACCCCTCTCCATATCTTAGACCATTGCTCAGTTGATATACTATATCAGATCTGGATTTTTGGAATTATGTGCTTCACAGTTTTCCAGTGCCATTTTAAACAGAGTTACACCCTTCTAAACCCACTGACTTCAATGGACCTAGAACGGTGTAATTCTGCTGAGAGTGGCCTTGTTGATCTCTTTTGGTCTACTCTTCCTACCCTTCCTTGGATAATATTTTCCCAAATATAATATGAAATACACAAAATACTTCTCACAAAGTTTACTAGCTTAAGATATGCATATGCTTGAGGGAGTATCTTAAAAATACATTTGGCAGCTGCCTAGGCCACAATATGGTCTAATTAATTTTAATTAAAAATGAATTAATTAAGAACAACTCCTGGTACTATGGCATAGAAACTGCCTACTGTGCAGTACATGTGAGTATCAATTAAGTGGCATTGTACTTCTGCAGGCTGCCATAGGCAGAGCCAGTGGGAGATGCTTACTCTTGTTTAACATGTTACTTGGGGTGGGGGGAGTTATTTTGTTTGTTTGTTTTTTGCAAAGAAGGATAAGCAGAAATATACTATAGAATAAATCTCTATATAAGATGCGAGTATGAGAGAAAGGGTAGAAAAACTACCAGAAGGTTCTGAAACGCATAACCCTTTTTCTTGGTTAACTTGATTGGACTTTGAGAGGATAAAAAGGAACTGGAACTCTTGCTCTAGAGTCGTCAAACTTCTGCAACTGGCGGCAGCTGCCAGCTACACTCACCTCCACACAATTTCATGTGAGTCATCTCAATCATTCTAAAAAGCATTTGCAAGCTATAAAAGTGTGTGTGAAATTCCCCCCTGGATTTGGAGAAATCTGAATTATCTGGCTGTATTTCCCAAATGGAATCAGTACGTTAGAAATGCTATTTCCCAATTTTTGTATATACCACTGTGCATGCATGGCTCCAGCTTTTAGTTTCTCTCACTCCATTTGTTTCATTTCACCTGTTCAACATAGCTCATGCCCACATGAATATTAAGAAGAAACTACCCCCTCCAATTCAAGGTTCTTTTTCTGCAGTATTTTAGAAATGCTTATGTGCATCATTAAAACACTGAACAACAATAATTCTTCATGTAATCATTAGTATATCCTTAGGGAGGCATGTTCAAATATTAACTAATCAAAACCCTAACAGAAATGCCACTTCTAAACTTTTTTTTTTTAAACTGTTCGCAATGGGCAGAATTATTTGGCCATTATTCTGTTCCTTGTCTGTCTGTCAGAGCTGAAGAAGGAAAAGAGGGGACAAGAGGAACTGAGCAGAATAGACGACAGGGACACAAATCAACTGAGATACACAGAGATCTTACAGCTGAAAAAGATTGTGCTCGTAGGATTGACTTTCCAAAGTCAGGGCTATTTTTGGGCAGAAACACACATGAACAGAGTTCCGGCTGGCTTCCAAGTTGGCCATACCTACAACCTCCCCCCCCACCCCGGGTTCCCCAGGCACCTCACAAGCCACAGGGCACCTGGGGAAGCCAAGCCGATCCAGGGAGGAAAGACGGTTTAAACTGTCTCCCTCCCTCGGGTTCCTCAGGTGCCCCGCAGCTGCAGGGTGCCTAGGGAAGCTGATCCAGAAACTGCCTCCTTTTCCTCGGTTTTCCCATGCGCCCCACAAGCCGCAGGGCACCTGGGGAAGCCAATCCTGGGAGGGAGGGGTGTGGCCTAATAGGCTAATGAGTTTCTGCTGTTGGGTGTGGCCTATTATGCTAATAAGTTCCTGTTGGGCTTTTTCTACAAAAAAAGCCCTGTCCAAAGTGTTTACACCAGACACATTGCTGGCTGGCTGACTTGGAGAACCCTTCTGAATATACAGTGACTCATGTTGGCCTGCTATTCTGTTTTTGCCGGGCGTAGGAGGAAAGATTTGGTCTACACATATTGACATATGCAGGCATTCAGCATTGCACATGGGGGAGAAGCAGGGGATAAGGAAAATGTTACACAACCCCTGGGTCAAGACAGCATGTGCCATACCATCTTCCTGCAATTACTAGGGATGCCCAAATCTGAACCATTTGGTTCTCTGGGAATACATTGGCTTTGGAAGAACTCCATTTCATCCCTTCCTAAATTCTTATTCCAAACATCTGAATTTAGATGGTCCATTTATGCTAGTTTGTCAGTTATTTTACACAATGGCTTCTCTTGGAATGACACAAATATGAACCCTGTTTCCTTCTTTCTCACATGACTGCTTATAGTACAGAGTCAAACGCAGGATGACTTTTGTTCAGCATACCTTCTCTCTGCTGTCGGAAAAAGCCACAAATTATTTAGATTAGAAAGGGATTTGGGGAAATCACAGACCTTGTGTCCTCTTTATTGACCTTGCATTCTTATTAAGGGGGCCTATGCATAATCTCACACCCGTTAATTGTCTTTTGGGATAGATGAGGTTTATTTTTTCACAAACCTAAAACCAGTGTGCCAACTGCATGTGTTTGCAACCAGTGCCCCGCACTGGTGTAACACAGAGAGCCAGTGCAGTGTGTTTAGAGGACCGGACTAGAATTGGGAAGATTTAGGTCTGAAACACCACTCGGCTGTGGAAGTCTGCTGGGAGTCCTTGGGCACATACTCTCAGCCTCATCTGCCTCACAGGGTTGTTGTTGTGAGGATGACATGGAGGAGAGTGGAACTATATCAGCTGCTTTGGGTCCGCATTGGAAAGAAGGGCAGAGTACAAATGAAATAAATCTAAAAAATGGTGCTGTTATGGTAGTGTCATCAGACACAAGGGCAAAAATAGGCACTGTTGAGGGGATGGCAGGGGAGAGGCGTGGCTTAGTAAGCATCCAAAGCCCCCCCCCAGCCCCCAACCCAACATAAGAGGCAGAAAGTGGGGATTTACCTGACTTCCCCTTCATCCCTGAACCCCTCTGTCAGACAGGATTTTAGGATAGACAACAGAATGTTTGGAGCATCGGGTGCCTCTGAATGCGCTCTTTTTGTTATAAAATGATTGGCTACAAAACAGCACTGATTAAAACTTGCTTCCACACGTATTGGATCATGCACTCCAAATGCACTTTCAAGGGACTTTAGCGGTGATTTGCAGCTGGATTTTCTTGCACGAAACAGGAAAATCCAGTTGTAAACAATTGCTAAAGTCTGTGTGGAAGCACCCTATAGTTCTTCTGCAGAGTTCTACTCTGTGAGACCTCTTCCTTCCCCCCCCCCCATCCCTAAGCTGCCAACTTCTTTGCTACTGACTCCCAACTGCTGTTTTCAACTGCTGTTTCAAGTCTTCCTCTTTCAGCATCCCATTAGCTCTCATTGGTTGCTTTTAGGGTCATTTTACACCTCCCCTCTAAAGTAGTTTGACTGCTGTCTTTTCCTGTGCTGATTTCACAGTGGTGTGAAATTTCACTCCAGGGGGTCTAAGTGCACTAATCAACAGCAATTGTTTAAAGCAGAATGAAGCCGGTTGAATACTAGCTTGACCACAGGAGGGCAATTAGTAGATGTGGACATTTCAGTAGCAGCATGGTTTCACACCGCACAGAGGTGTGGGCAGGTTTTTTTGGAACTAGAATGATTCCAGCGGGAAAGTCAGATGTAAAAACAGCCTTAGAGAAAGGCAGAACCTAGCCTACCCAACCAGTCTGGCCTTCCCTCTGCTTCTTCCCTCATCTGCCACCCAGCTATAAAGACTCCAGTTCTCAGTGGAAATAAGGCTGAGGCCATAAGACCAGTCTGGTTCTTCTCAGGTGTTAACGTACAGAGATTCAGTGCCTTTTCCACTGCAGAGAATGGCGCCCCAACTTTTTCCTCAGTAGTTTACTTCCTTTAGGCTATTCCTTTGAGATTGTTTTATATCTAACAATTTCATTTTATAGAAAGTTCTCCATAAAGCTCCAGTGGCTTCAGTTGCTGCTGTTATTATTATAACATTATTATTAATACGCTGTTGTTTTAATTTATTCTTATTTTTATTTGGATGATGGTAGATACATTGCAGTTTGACAGCTTCTTAAAATTATCTCTGCTACTATATATATTAATAGTACAAGAAGCCACTTGGTAGAGATACGTCGTCATTTTTAATGACAAAGTAACAACTTCAGATACTCTTCAGTGCTATAATAATAGGTGTTAGAGGAAAAGTGTAGATTGGAATTGTTGAACACTATATTCCTGCGCAGAATTTTTTATTCCTGAGGAGACTTTGAACAATGGTTTTCAAATTCATGCTTGGTAATTACTTTGAACTCACATTTTGATCAGCAAAGAGGTGTTTGTATTAGAAACAACCATTTATTCCTTCCCAATCTTTCTTCTCTTCTTATTTAATTTTGCAGCCAAGTCGCACCTATCCTATATATTTTATGTTATGTTCAGGTTTATTACAAGGGACTGATAATCAGGAATATATCAAACTCTGCCAGCAGAGAGAAATGAACACAATGAGGGTCACCTAATCATGGAGGGAAATGGTAATGCCATATCTCAGGTCTAGTTTACACATGCAGCAGACTACAGTAATACTGAGTCATGAGGTAGTCAAATGGACTGTACCACTTTCGGTTGTAAATAGGGAGAGTCCCATTTCTAATTCTTCTCCATCTAAAATCCTCTCTCTCTCACACACACACACACACACACACCACACAAACACAGAGGCTGAGGACAGACTGGGAAAATGAAGTGCAAGGGAAGCGGGGCAAAAAGACCTGGGCTGAGTTGTCGCAGGGCTTTCCATTCGCACTGCGTAGACTGATGCGGGACCATACCGGGGAGGAGGCGGAACCACACGTTCACACTGTGGGGTGGACCCTGGAGCCGCTGCTGCAGTGGCGCACAGCTTTAGTCCATTTTACCAACCTGGGCATAGGCGCATAGGCACAGCAGCCAGATCTGTGGGTTCATATTACCAGCATCACTTGATGTGTGGCTTATTTGCATCCACACTACCAGGAAGCAGGATGAACACACATCCAGATGGCTTGACACCAGTTTCCCCAGGTACCCTTTTGAAGCACAATGAAAGCATTTCAGGACTGGGTGAGTGCGGCATGACAGCACCGGGCAGCTGTGGCTGTCTGAATGGGCTCTCTTAATCCACTTGAAAAATGGACCTATATCGGGCCAAACTGCCAGTCTGTCCTTGGCCACACACACACAAGCCTGGCAAAAAGGTTTGAAGCTTGCTCATATATTCTCCACTTGCACCAGCCCCGTTGGCTGGTTTACTCCAATTATTCCACTGTGCCTTATCTGAATCTGGGCTGGGGCAAACATGTCTACAGCTTAGTGCTGGTAATTCCTCTTTCAGGGACTTATTACCACTGGAAAACTTCAAAAAATCTAATCCTTCATCTGCAGACTGAAGTAGTATAGGCCATTTTACCATCTCAGCACTCTGCAACTTCATAATATTGAATTTGTAAACCAGACCATAAATATTAACAAGGCAGTTCAGAAGGACATCATGTTTGCACAGCATTTTATAAATTCCCTCTGAAGTTCTCTGTTTCTGCTGCTTCTCCAGTCACTTGACCGCTAGCAACAAAGTGCTTTAAAAAGGTGTACAATGAGACTGATCTGAGTTTACCTCATCAGGAATGATCAAAGGTTTCTAAAAATCCACTAGGGTTACCAACCTCAAGGGCAGGTCTGGAGTTGTCCTGGAATGATAGATGATCTCCAAGATTAAGAGATCCATTTCCCTGGAGGAACTGGCAGCTTTCAAGGCATTATCCCTATGGAGCTCCCTCCCCTCCTCTAACGCTTCCAACTCCAGGCACTGTGCCCAAATCTCCAGGAATTTCCCAAACTGGAATTGGCAACCCTGCATATACCAGACATCAATAACCCCGCCCCCCCATCACTCCACAGCATTGTTCTGTTAAATGGCTCTGAAAGCCAGTGGTTCAGTGCCACAGATAGTAGGTCACCCATTTGTGTCTCAAATGTTCCATTTATTAGTGAAAGGTGGCTGAGTTCAACAAGAAATTTTCTGCCCACAGTTTTGTGACTCCCTAATGTTTAATGAAAACATTTCGTTTTCTCCTTAAACGCCCTCCTTTGCCTAAAGACAGTTAATCCTTTTCTGCTTAAAATGAATTACATTCAGATCGGCTTGAGGCATTCACTTTATGACCCAAAGTGTAATTAATTTCCTTTTAGATCAAACGAAAGTATATATTGTCACAATAGATCAAATGGGTGTCAGTGATCGGGTTTAAATATGTATTCTTTGCTTAAGAAAGTCTACTTGTCTTTTGGAAATGTTACGTGCCTGAGGGAGTCACTGGCCATCGGAATAGACAGCGCTCGGCTGGATTTATCTATGTTCTCAGCAACATTATCCAGTTGTTTCATTGAAACAGCCGTTTACAGAATGCATGCAGCCATCAAAAATGGTTCAGCTTCTACAGTAGTTTGAACTACTGCTGAAACAGGGAGTATGATCAAAAGAAACCTTCTCTTCACCATATATTTCTAGTCCTTTGAGGCCTATAGCACGTTGCTACTTTTTTTTCAGGGGAGCAAGTGGCCATTTTTCACTTAATCTTGTAGCTGCATTTCCTTTCTGGCATCTTTGTTCCCTACTATTAAAAAAAAAAGATATTAAATTTCATTGAAAACTCTGAAATTCCCTGGGAAAAATATAGTCCCAGCAAAAGAGAACAAGAACCGATTTCCCCAGCACAACCACTGCCACCAACAGTTTGTCAAAAGTAACGACTAATGTTCCTGAATATTTTAACTATTATTAATAGTAGTTATTACTTATACTATGCTTAATTCCATCTGTCCTATATCAATATAGCTAATTCTTAAAGTGAGCAAATCTTTGGATACTTAAATCCGGTGACATGGTAGGTCTTTCTGCATGGCAGATCTTTCTACAAACCTGAAAAAGGCCCAGGTTCAGAAAAATTGGAAATCTTAAATATATATGTATACATTGGGGCATTGATCTCCAAAATAAAAGTAGAGCCTGTAGCTTTCAAAAACAAATGTTCTCAGTGACTGTTGCTAGGCAACAACTTGCTTTCAGGGCTTGGTTTCTGTCAGTAAAAAACAAGGGAGGAAGCAGGGCCTTTTCCAGGGCTGTTTTGGCCTTTCAGGGAGGATGCACGGGGACCAGGCCCACCAGCAACCACCAGATGCCTTGCAGTTACTGCCACTTGACTTGCATGACGCACCCAGACCTGGCTGTTTGCTGCTGTTCAACGGCAGCCATCCTACAAAAGCCTGTATGGTATAGTGGTTACAGTTTCAGATGAGGATCGGGGAGACCCAAGTTTGAACTCCTGCTGTGAAAACTCACAGAGCGATCGTGGGCCAGACCCACATTCTCAGCCTACTTTGCCTTCACAGGGTGGCTGTGAGAATAATATGGAGGGGGGGGGGGAGAATGAGGATGTAAGCTGTTTTGGGACTTTACGGTGGAGATGCAAGAAAGATAAACGGAGTAAATAAATAATAAACATAAGCAAAGATAGGGGAACAGATAAAAGGTAGGTTAGTGGATGGAAAGGAGAAAATGAAGCAGGGAAAGGTGGGGATATAGGTAGGGTTGCCAGCCTCCAGGTGGGGCCTGGGGATCTCCCGCTTTCACAACTGATCTCCAGCTGACAGAGATCAGCTCCCCTGGAGAAAATGGCTGCTTTGGAGAGAGGACTCTATGGCATTCTACCATGCGGAGGCCCCTCCCCTCCCCAAACCCCACCCTCTCCTGGCTCCACCCCCAAAGTCTCCAGGTATTTTCCCACCCAGACTTGGCAACCCTAGATATAGAAGTTGCCAGGAGGAGGGGAAAAGCAAATAGTGTGGTGTAGAATATACAGGGGGAAATGAGACGGTCTCTGAAAGTCCTTGCAGGTTCTTCACCATGCAGCTGGGTCTGGCCTAGTGGCTGGCATTGCCCAACTGGGCCATAGTTTACCTGGGTAGAGTCTGCCAGGGTTGGGGAAGGAGGAAAGGCTGAAGAAGGGGGGAAAGTAAAGGTAGGTTGGCTAGTGGGTAGGCAGGAAACAGGAAACTGGAAGAGGCTATTTGGGCTTTCATGAAAGGGAAAAATAAATCAGTGCAGGAGGAAAATGATATGCCACCCACAATTCCTTGTGATTCCCCTGCTTGAACTATGTACTCTACATTCACATCACCCTGTATTGCCTATTCTTGGATTACTATGTGATGAACGATGCATTTTGCCACATGTCTGTATTCATACTGTACTATATGACAACTTGTGCATGCAAATAAAAGTTTTGCTCTAAGGAAAGTCATAAAGTGGTGCCATACCAGCAGTTGTCCTGCTCTCAGTGTTAATGCTTTGAACTCTGCAGCAGAACAATGAATTTGCTGAATGTGTGCAGAAATGTTCAGCTTTGTCAGTTGGGGTGCTTCTGCACATAGGTTTCTCTTCTCTATAACATCCAAATTGGAGTGCTTATTTTCCTCCAGCATCTCTGTGATGTCAGACTCTAAAAAGGCTCCAGTAATAATGCTTCTCATCCTCAGTGAGCTCTTTCCCAAACCTGCTTTGCCACAATCTTTTTGGGAAGAACATGGACCAAGCATATTATCACACAATCTGAAAAGAAAGGTGCACCCACACTGACACCATTTCCCTTCCTTCAGCCCCTCGTGGTCACCATTTTTCCCTGTTGTGCCACCAGAGGGTTAAAAAAACCCACTGTAATTGCTATAATGCTACAATGATAATGCTATAGAGTTATAACGTTATAATACTATAGCACTTAATGATTTTAGAAAAGCCTTCAAAAATGCTCTGCGGTAAAGCAGACAAAAATGGTATCTGATGGAGGAAACTCCCACACAGAAGCTCTGTTGCCTTTGAACATCTCTGTACTTGCACTGGCAATTAATGCAAAATGCAGAACCCTTGCCATATGGGCACAACCTTTACTGGGCAAAAGGAAACAGAAGAAAAGAAGAGATTGGATTTATACCCTGCCCTTCACTTGGAGTCTCAGAGCAGCTTACCATCTCCTTCCCCTTCCCTTCCCCACAACAGACACCCTGTGAAGTAGGTGGGGCTGAGAGAGCTCTGAGAGAGCTACCCTTGAGAGAACAGTTCTGAAAGATCTTGTGACTGACCCAAGGTCACACCAGCAGCTGCATGTGGAGGAGTGGGGAATCAAATCCAGTTCTCCCAGATTAAAGTCTGCACTCTTAACCACTACACCAAACTGGCTCTGTTATCTGTTAAAGGTCTGTTATCTTGTATCCCTAAACTGCTTTATAAAACAAAGCTTATGGCTTGCATAATAGGCAGACTTGGTTTTCAGAGTGCAGGCAGTTATCCCATTTATTACCTACCTGTTCACATGCTTTATATCAACTATAAGCATAATTAAATACCTAGAGAAAACAACAGTTTGCCCTGCAGCCAAATGTATGCCACATAGACTAATTTCTTTCTGCTGTGCAGTTTCTGAAAGCCTGCAGATAAATGTTTCTAACCTTTTCTTATTATATTATGTAAAAGCTGTGTTTAATTATCATAACGACCCCCCCCCCCCCACTGCTTCAGCATTACCTAATGATGACAGTGACGGTCTCTTTGTTGGAATAAAAACCCTCTAACCTCAGCTTGCCTGTAGGCTCAGGTCTGCAAATAGTCGATAAAGATATAGTTGTTTGATTTAGATGTGTAAAAGTGTACACAAACAATGTGAGCAAATAGGGAGAAAAGTTGGAGGCTGTGGAATGCATCCTGCACCTCCTCTTTTCTCCTGCTGCTCCCTTCCTTCTTCATATTCCACACACCATGGGAGTGAACAGTTTAAAATTATATATTTTTCCACCTGTATGAAAATCCAGTGCATTCAGTGGGGAAATGAATGGCAGGGGATCCGGGAAAGCTGTTTTTTATTTATATCACTGCAGTTTTCTGCAAGTTGGTGCCCTACATTCGTCCAATGTCAGATTTGGATCAGAATCTGGATTTGGATTAGAAATCAATTTATCCAGTTTTATTTACTACTGTTTCTGATTTGGTCTTCATTTATAGATAATGTTATGTAAAATGCAAATCATTTGGTTTTGGGGAGGTCTTTTAGCTGGCCCTTGGCATGATTTTTTTTTAAAAAGTCCTTGTCCAGGATTGGTAGGCCCGTGCCCAGCAATCCTGGGAGATTTGGGGGGGTGGGACCTGTGGAGGGGGAAGCATTGCAGACACTGTGACCACTTCTGAGTCATCACTCAGAGATGATGAAAGATTTCAGACAGCCTATCTATTCCGTTTCAGGAACTGGTTACTAACCAGTTTTTCTGTCATTTCAGACAGATCTGTTTCAGTAACTGGCTGTTAACGGAATATGTTTACCAGTTCATACGATTCGGGTAGTTAACAGTTGTCTCCCATTTGGAAAGTGTGTCTGAGGCACTGTTGATGAAAACTGCCTTCCTCAGGTCTTCATCCCTTCTTCCAGATCTGAATTGCTACAGTGGGCTGTGTGAAATGCCCCGTAACGTTTCCTCCAGTGACGGGTTTTGGGAGCTCTTCCCCCCACAATGTGCAATCTCCCCTCTTTTTTTTTTTTTAAAAAAAGTTCTGTTGGGAGCACTGTAATGCTACAACAGGACATCAAATCAGCGTCATAGCGCTCCCATAAAATGGTTTTTTTTAAAAATCCTCTCCGGGAGATGGTGCACATGGAGGAAAATGGCGGGAAAAGAAAGCAGCACAATTTGAAATGGCCACGGTGCTTGAGAGATGGCTTCTTACCGGAAGGGAAATGCTCTGTGAAACAGCCATCCCTGTACCAGTTTCCTCCATGACAGGCCATAAATGGAAGCCATGCAGTTTAAAAAGGTAATGTGAAATCGACCGATGTCACAGCCACCCCACTTCCCAACACTCTAAGAGGACCATAGAGATTTGGGGAAATTCCTAAACCTTCACAGGCAGGGAGCTAGGACGTGACTTCCAGGTGATCACACAGAAGTGATGTCGCAGTATCTGTGATGATGCCCCCCACCTATTTTTTCCTACCTCTTTTTCTATTGTTTGAGTGCTGGTGATGGAGGGTGGGAGCTTGCCTGCCATAAGCCAGCAAATGGCAAGGCTATTTGTAGCAATGGGCCTTATTGTTCACTGCTGCACTAAAGAGGTCCTCTGCCAGATAGATGATAGGCACACAAGGGGTGCTATCATTGATCACCTACGGGGCGGGGGGGGGACAGTCACTGGATTCAGTTTCTCCATCATCTATCTGGCATTACACATTTGTGGAGGTAGAAAGTGCTGTCAAGTCACAGCTGACTTATGGCAATCCCATAGGATTTTCAAGGCAAGAGATGTTCAGAGATGGTTTGCCACTGTCTGCCTCTGTATTGCAACCCTGGTATTCCTTGGAGCTCTCCCATCCAAACACTAGCTAGGGCCAACCCTGCTTGGCTTCCAAGATCTGATGAGATCAGTTTAGCTGGGGCTATCAAGGTCAGGGTACACATTTGTAATGTAATGTAACATTTTAAACTTAATTATTTTACCTTTCTTGTCTGTTCTCCACAAGTGTTTTACAATAAGAATGGTAAAATCACTATAGACAATTCATATTAAAAAAAAAACCCTTATTATGTCTATTTTTCCCTGCAGCTAGTATCTAATGAACATTACTTGTCAGCACAAGAAGCTTTGCAGCATCAGTTGACCTACCATCATTCTGTGGAGAAATACATCTGCAATTATGACAAATTGGAATCATTAGCCAATGAGAGCTCGGTAAACAGAATTTGTTTTTAATTACTGAATTGAATTTTTGATTTTAATGTATTGGGATAATTTCACAAATAAATGGCACATGCATTGTTAAGAGACTGAAAGTAGACACTTTTAATGTGAAAAACAGGCAGATCTACACTTCAGTACCTTACATATCCTTTCATGTACACTCTTACTAATTGTTCTATAAGCCACACAACTAGCAAATTAGTGTTTTATGTATTAATATTGATTCATTAAAACACTTGTACCCACCTTTCCCTCTTCCAAAGGGGACCCAAGGGTGTTTATGAGAATTCTCTAAAAAAAACAAAGCACCACATGCAAAGGCACAGTAAAACACTAAAATCATTATAAAAATATACTCATCACAAAAATTGTCAACTAATCAACAGCCAAAGGCTCTTTTGAACAACACAGGGTGTGTTCAGATGGGCAGCTAATCCCGCCATTGGCTCATCTGTAATTTGAGCTAGATTTTTTTGATCTAGCGTTGCATGACCAGACAGCTCACCCGTGAAGCGCTTTCCCATGCGTGACTCCCATGGTGGATTGTCTAGATGGCATCCACTATAACAAGCCACACAGTCAGCTTTTTTTAAAAAAATCCTGTCTGTGCATGCGCATATGCACCTCACCGTATTCGTGTTTTTCCATGCATGTGTGGACTAAAATGGTAAAAGCACTGCCATTTCAGTTTATAAAGTTGATAAAGTTCAGGGGGCCGTCAGAAACATAAAATTGTTTGGATCGCTTGAGCGGAGCTCTGGGGATGTTGCATGTTTAAGCGGTTATGTGCACATCACTAAGAGTTTTTTTTAAAGGTGGCTGTTTGGGATGGTCTAATTGCTATGCTGGAGGCATGGGCTAATTGCATGCTGGAGGTATGACCTGACAGTGGAAAGTCTGGCATTGGCCCATCGGCCAGCTTAGACCAGACTTTCACTACTATCTTTTAAGTACGGATCCCTGACAGGGATCAACGGCTACTCACAGGAATGGCACGATTCCCAGATGTTTGATCTGGATGTGCACTTTAAATCCACCAGGCACTCGTGCCTGGTGTGGCTCAAAAGAGCCGTATGAATGCACCCACAGTCTTGCATGCCTTCTTGAAAGCAGAAAGGCAAGACGTATTCCCAACCTTGAGAAGTCACCCGTTCAACAGTGTTGGAGCCATAATAGTAAATATCAATGACTGTTCTGCAGCAGTTCAGACCGTCCTGAGAGACAGAACCATTAGAAGGTGTTGGCTTAAGGACTACAATTAGCATACAGACATTGCATATCATACAGATCCATAAGAAAGGCAGTACCGATTGCCTCGATGCCCTTCACTGTTACCATAGGTTGTCCAACGTACCTGTTCTTCATTTCCTTGTGAATATATTCCTTGGACAGAGCCACTTTCAGAGAAATTGACCTCAGAGACCCAGTATGGCAAAACTATCTCTCTTTTGTAGCTACTCACTTGACTCTTGACCACAGAGTTGCTGGCTCAGATTCTAACACTGGCTGAAACAAAAAGCTGCAATAACGTGCCCTCTTGTTATGTCTTTAGGCAGCAGGGTTGTGGAGCTGACAAAGGACTTCTCAAGAAGTATCTGCTTATTAGTTGCTAATAGCACAGGTCTTCAGGGCAGTACCAAGGTGTGTAACCGAGCCTGAGGTTTTTTGGGTCCAGATACTCAGGCCAGGCAGTTACACACTGGCCCATACAAACTGGTGAAAGAAGCAAGGCTTATAGCTCTGCCTAGAGGTTAAATACGCTGAGGAGGAAATAGCCCCACCCATTCCAGTGCCCATACTACCAGGCTGTGTGGAATCTCAACCCTGCAGGGAATTAACCATATAGGAGCTGGGACCTGGCTTGCCAGCAGGAGCACAGACTGGAAGCTAGACATGTTTTTTTGCCATTGGGTGGCACCCTCACAGGTCAGTTGCCTCTGTTGATCGTGTTGGGTGTGGCAAGAACTGGGGGTGGGGATCAGAGGATGAGGGGTGGCTGCCCCAGGGTCTGGCAAGTTGACAGCATCTTCTTGTACTGATGCTTCAGAAGGAGGCCCCTTTGCCCACTCCTGGGGCCCTGAGTCTGGGGGAAGGTTGGTAATGGCAGAGGGTCCCTGAGCTCCCCCTAGGGTGGTCCCTGCCTCGTCCTGTTCTTCTTCAGATAAGGAGTCTGTCCCCAGGTCTCAGCCTCCCCAGAAAAGGATGTGCAATCGAATATCACTGAGCTGATGCAATATCTAATATTTCCTACATCAGATAAGCAATATCTGATATTGTGAAAGGCTTTCCTGATAGTTCTAGATTTTGATATTTTTTCTCTCTCTCCTAATATCAGAAATATCCAAAACTGCATGGGGGAGCTTTTTAATGTTCACCGCTATTGGCTGTTACTTCCTGCCATTTCCCTGTTTCTTTTGTTTTCTTACACAGCCATTAACCTGGTTTGCTTCTTGTGCCATTCCATTTGATTGACGATGGTGCCCCGTGCAATTCTGATTAGAAGGATCAATGAAATCATCAAGACAGAAGTAGCACTGTGACATCAGCAACAAAATAATTTCAGCTACGATACGATTTAACAAGAACAGGAGCAAATCAGCCTGAGAAGTGTGAGAAGGAGACGGTGTCAAGAAGAACAGCATCAAAGCCCAAAGGATTAGAAAGGGCAATTAGTTCTTGGATGGGATAGAGCCAACAGAGGTTCTGTGCACTTCACAAAGACCTTTTGATCTAGTCTCTTAAGACAGGTGATTATTTAATGTGTTCCACATTTTACTTCACTCTCCAATCCACAACTATACTGCCCCAGGGAAAGTTCTTGGCAGTTCCAGACTGATAAGAACTAAATTCTCTGCTTAGATCTAAAGATGCATTGGAATTTCAGAATGAGGTAAAGTGCTAGAGGAGCTACACATTACTATCTCTAAACATTTTCATATCATCCAAGCACATGCCACTGTACTAATCTGCTGATAGTGCTGTGCTGAGTATTTAAGGGCACATTATGTAATCTGTGGTCCCTGTGAGGGTTTGGCCCGTTCTGCTACTGAATATGAAACCCCCTTTTGGAAAGAAGGATGTGCAGCAGTCAGGTTACACAGCTCTGGGGACCACTAACGTGTACATGCTCTTGGCTGCCCCATGGGAAAGTTCCAAGCTGCTTAATTAAATCGTGTAAGCAAAGCTCCGAGATCTTTGAAGGCACATTTACTGTTGATGTACAAGGCATTATAATTTGTACATACAGCACATTTTTACTGAAGGCAGGACACATTAAATGAGTGCATCATCATAATCTGCCATAAAGAGTTCATTATATGAGCTCCCATGGTGGCATCTGAGGCTGTTGGAATGACAGTAACCTTGACAGTAAAGAAATAAGTTTCTCTTCACGAACTGTCAGCAGTACTCTCGGCTCCAGGAGGAAAAGCGCACTCAAAGCCGTCCCTGTGACTTGAGCGACACAGAACAAGTTAAAACAGGTTTACAAAAATTGCTTCACTGGCTTAAATAAATTGGGCTGTACTAGTCACAGCATGGAAGGGCATAATAAATTTCTTGTAATGAAGTAGCATATTCTACTGCTGTGATCGATGAGTAATGTGTTTCTTCTCCTAGGATGTGTGAGAATGAAGAGCCATATACCATGCTGCAATTCTAGCAACACAGACCCCCACCAGTGATTTCTTCTGTTGAAGACACATGAAAACATGCTGTTTAGATGGATCAAACATGCTGGTCATAGCGAACACCCTCTTCCAACAACCTAAGAGGCGACTCTACACATGGACATCACCAGATGGGCAACACCAAAACCAGATTGATTATATCATTTACAGCCAAAGATGGAGAAGCTCTATACAGTCAGTAAAAACAAGACCTGGAGCTGACTGGAGCAGATCATGAGCTCCTCATTGCACAATTCAGACTTAAACTGAAGAAAGTTGGGAAAACCACTAGGCCATTCAGGTTTGACCTAGATCATATCCCTGATGAATATACAGTGGAGGTGAAGAATAGGTTTAAGGGACTAGATTTGATAGATAGAGTGCCTGAAGAACTATGGATGGAGGTTCATGACATTGTACAAGAGGCATCAATCAGCAACATCCCAAAGAAAAAGAAATGCAAGAAAGCAAAGTGGCTGTCTGATGAGGAAATAGCAAATAACAGAGGAAAGAAGTGAAAAGGAAAGATTTACCCAACTGAATGCAGATTTCCAGAGAACAGCAAGGAGAGATAAGGAGGCTTTTCTGAATGAACAATGCAAAGTAATAGAGGAAAACAATAGAATGGAAGGACTAGAGATCTCTTCAAGAAAATTGGAGAAATCAAGGAAACATTCCATGCAAAGCTGGCCATGATAAAGGACAAAAATGGTAGGGACCTAACAGAAGCAGAAGAGATTAGGAAAAGATGGCAAGAATACACAGAAGAACTATACAAGAAGGACCTCAATATCCTTGACAACCACAACAGTGTGATCACTGACCTCGAGCCAGACATCCTGGAATGCGAAGTCAAATGGGCCTTAGAAAGCATTATAAACAAGAAAGCTAGCGGATGTGATGGTATCCCAGCTGAGCTACTCAAAGTCTTAAAAGATGATGCTGTTAAAATGCTGCACTCAATTTGCCAGCAAATCTGGAAAACACAACAGTGGCCACAGGATTGGAAAAGGTCAGTTTACATTCCAATCCCAAAGAAGGGCAATGGCGAGGAATGTTCAAACTATCACACAATTGCACTCATTTCACATGCTTTCAAGGTCATGCTCAAGATCCTACAAGCCAGGCTTCAGCAGTATGTGGATAGCGAACTGCCAGAGGTACAAGCTGGGTTTCGAAGAGGTAGAGGAACCAGAGGTCAAATTGCCAACATTCACTGGATTATGGAGAAAGCAAGAGAGTATCAGAAAAACTACTTCTGCTTCATTGACTATGCTAAAGCCTTTGATTGTGTGGATCACAACAAACTATGGCAAGTTCTTAAAGAGATGGGAATACCAGACTACCTCACATTTCTCTTGAGAAACCTGTATAAGGGTCAAGAAGCAACAGTTAGAACAGGATATGGAACAACTGATTGGTTTAGCATTGGAAAAGGAGTACGACAAGGATGTATATTGTCACCTTGCTTATTTAATTTATATGCAGAGTACATCATGCAAAATGCCGGCCTGGATGAATCACAAGCTGGAATTAAGATTTCTGCGAAAAACATCAACAACCTCAGATATGAGACGATACCACTCTAATGGCAGAAAGTGAAGATGACCTCAAGAGCCTCTTGCTGAGGATAAAAGAGGAGAGTACAAAAGTCGGCTTGAAATTCAACATCAAAAAAACTAAGATCATGGCATCCGGCCCCATCACCCCTTGGTAAATAGAAGGGGAAGTCATGGAAGCAGTGACAGACTTCACCTTCCTGGGACCCAAGATCACTGCAGATCAAGGCATCCCAATTCATCAGCTACTGAGGATTTGTTCCCTTTGTAGAGAGTTATTGGTGCCTGTCTGAGAAACCTTTTTGAGATCTTGTTGCCTTTGAAGCTTCTGACCATTATGAGCTGCTTTTTGCAGACATATTAGTTTCCCGTGAAAAAGGATACACAAAATGAAGTTTGTATCTAGAATCTTCGTTGGAAACTTTATTGCTGTGTTTTATAGTGGGACTACACACAAGGTACAGTTTGAAAAAAGCTGTTGCTGTGATTATATTGTCTGTTAATACATTTACATTGTTAAAGCACCACTATCAGTTCAATTATTTGTTGACGCCTTTGTTACACAGTTTATCTTTTCTGCAGATAATTTTTAACACCCTTTCCTCTATTTGTTGCTGTTGTTGTTGCAGTTGACTTATGGCAACCCTGCAGGGTTTTCAAGGTGAGAGACATTAGGAGGTAGTTTGCCATTGCCTGCCTCCTCATTGGCCCTGCTTAGCTCCTGAGATCTTGTGCCATGGAAGCTTGCTGGGTGTCCTTGGGCCAGCATATTACTCTGAGGATAGCCTGATCTCATCAGTTCTCAAAAGCTAAGCAGGGCCGACGTGGAGGCAGGCAATGGTAAACCACCTCCAAACATCTCTTGCCTTGAAAACCCTACAGGGTTGCCATAAGTCAGCTGGGACTTGATGCCCCCCCCCCCCCAAAATCCATCACACCACTCATACTCTGAGCAGGCACTTGGGAGGGCTTCTGTTCTCCATTTTGAAGCCTAAGATCTGACATCCTAAACATCTACAGGAATTTTTGAGAGCTAGGAGTCTGTCTTTGTACTAACTAACACTAACCAAAGCACCACAAAATAGTGATCACAAGCTTCACCATACTGGATGTTAAGAAACACACTACCACCCAGAGGAAGTGCCCCCATTCTCCCCCAGTTTTCAAAGGAGTAATGTCAAACCAGGGAATCTCTGCAGTAGAAACTGGGGGGGGGGGGGGACATTTTTGCAAGCAAAGCAGAACCAGTGCCTTCTTTTCATAATATTAACAAAGATCTGATACTACGCTATACTTTGATTCTTTCCCCTTTGCACCAATTTGTTTCTTCATCTTCATTTTGCCTTGGTGCAGCCCCCTTTCCTCCCCACTAAGCGATTAGAAAGGGGTTGACAGACCCCTGTGGAGGGAAAAAAAATCATTGCTACAGTTTCAGCTGCAAAATCATAGAGGGCCCAGGGTTCAGTGACAGGACACCAGTGTTGAATGCAGATGGGGTGCGGTTGCCAACTCTGGGTTGGGAAGCTCCTGGAGATTTAAGGGTAGAGCCTGGAAGGGAAGGGTTTAGGGAGGGGAAGGACTTCAGCAGACTATAATGCCACCAATTCCATACTCCAAAACAACCATTTTCTCCAGGGGAACTGATCACTGTAGTATGGAGATCTCCAGGCCCACCTGGAGGTTGGTAACCTTATCTTAGGGCCAAAGTAACTGTTATACTGAATTCTACATAACTTTCCCTCAACTGTTTCTTTATTAAATGAGAAGAAGATGCTGGGGTTGCATTCAAGAGTGGAGAAAGGGCTGGTAGTAAGGGGGAGGCATAATCTTTTCCTGCTACCCAATTTCCTGTTTAAAACCCTTTCCAGTTAGCCTGTTTTCTCCTTGCTGATATGAAGACTTTTTTTTTGTTTTCCACAGGAGGCTGGGGAGAAACTTTGGAAAGTAAAAATGAAGAAAATACTCCCTTCCTACTCCCCACAACCCCCCCCCCCTCCAGCTTGAATAAGATTAAGCATGTTCAAGAAAGCATGGAACGTTGAGGGAGGAAATGGCTAAGAATTTATAATATCTTGGAATTTGGCTGGGGGAAAAAACTCTGGGCTTTTTCCTACTCACATTTCCTACTCACCTAAAGGTTTACCGAAGGCGCGGAGAAAATGACGCGAAGCCCCGTATTAACACACGCGCCGCAGCAAAGGGTGTGAAATTGACACCCAGCGCCGGGACAAACGGAGGCAGAACGCCGGCACAATGTGAATGGGAAAAAGCCCTGAGTTTACTCCTCTGCCCCACACTATTCCTTGTGGGCTTCTAAACTGTAAAATTATAGGGGACAACTGCACTGACTACCCATTGACTTCTGGACATGATTCAAGATACTGGATTTGACCAATGCAGCCTGATTCTACAGATAACTCAAAAGTAAGTCCCACTCCATGGTGCCTGCCTGTTCTCAGAGAAATGTGCACAGGATTGCAATATTAAAGCCATACATGTTCCTAGGGTGCCCTGTCAAGAAATGCCACCCCCTTTATGAGCCTCTATGCCCACCAAGATGGGAGAATTTTGCAGATGTTCCATGTTTGTCATTTCTCAGAGCAACATCATGAAATTGATACCCTGTTGCCCTGATCCAAGGAAATTCTCCCCCTCCCACATCACTTGATCTGTATTAATTTAAGCCTCTGCTTAGTGCTTACAGACACTAAAGTATGATAAACAGTTTTGAAGCCTAAAGAATAAGACTTTTAACAGAAATGTAGTCAAAAAAATGGATATTTTCAGACATATCAAAAGCTTCTTTTGACATTTCCATCTCTTTTAATATGAATGAAAAACCTAAGAGACAGAATGTACATTTGATTTAAAATGACTTTCTTCAGTCTTTAATCAAGCACTAATAAAATTCAGACATGCAAAAAAGTACAAAAGACTCCAAATCCCTTTTAGAGTCTTGTGTGAATCTGCTCTGAAATTACATTGCAAACATTTGCATAGTTTATCAGAACTGTTATTTTTGTAGTTAATAGAGCAATAATTCCCAAATTGTGACCTGAGTTAATTAAACCATTAGAGATTCCTTTGAGCTTATGAGCCAGCCCACAGAGGAAATTGCCCTCTGTCTCTCTACATAGATTCTCTGTACTGGCCTTATTTTCTTTTAATCAAATCTTGCTGGGAGTGTTCTGCCACATATCTGGTTTGATCATGGCTGATGCAGAGATGAAGAAGAATGAATTACCTGACCTCCATGGAGGCACCTTTAGAATACCATCTGATAGAAAAATTGGGGGAGGGGGCCTAAGAGTACTTCTTAGTCTTAGATATTGCATCCCCAACCTGGCAAATGTTAGCCATGACTAATATTACAGTTCAGTACATGTTTCTCTGTGTGTGTGCATGTGTGTATATGTATGTATATATATGTATCTGTATATCTAATTGCCACTCTGTGTTTTCTGTGTGGATACTTATTTCCACCAACAGAGGGCTCACTCTCCCCCAACAGCTTTTCCTACATACTCAGGAGACTTCCTGGATCTGCAGAAAAATCCAAAAAGTAAAAAAAAAAAAATCCCTTCAGGGATGGTTGAAGTCCCCCAATACCTTTTGAAATGGCCTCCACAGGGATTTACTTCAGACATCAATGGTGAGAGATTAGAATGTTTGGGGGGGGGGGCTTCTAATGGGCTCTGTCAGTAAAAGGGAAGGGAAATCTCCCCAAATCTCCATGCCTATTTTAGCCTTTGAGGGAAGGAGCCTTGGGCCAGGCTTGACAAGGGTTGCCAGTGCCAGGCAGACAGACCCCCCAGTTGTAATTCTGGGGGGGGGGGTGTCTCCAGGACCCACCTGGAGGTTGGCAACCATAGGCCTGGCAGCAATCTAAGGTTGCTAGGTCCCCCTGATTTGCATGACTCAACTAGGCCCAGCTGCTTGCTACTGTTCATCAGCAGCCACCCTATGAAAGCCAGTGAGCTGCAGGAGTTAGAGCTTCAAAGTAGGGTCTGCAAGACCCAGGTTCAGATCCCCATCTTGCAGTGAAAGCTGACTGGGTGATTTTGGACCAGTCACATACTTTCAGCCTAACCAACTTCGCAGGGTTGTTGTACAGATAAAAATGAAGAGAGAATAATGTAAGCTGCTTTGGTCCCCACTGTGGAGAAAGACTGTAATTTTCTTAGGTAGAGGCTGTGGGGGAGGGGGGTGGAGACAGAAAGCTGAAGACAGAGAGACAGGTAGGTTGGCTGTTGGGTGGGAAGGAAATAGGGTTGCCAACTCCAGGTTGGGAAATTCCTGGACATTTGAGGGGTGGAGCCTGGGGAGGGTGGAATTTTAGGAGGGGAGGAACTTCAAACTGGTGTCATGCCATAAACTCACCCTCCAAACCAGCCATTTCCTCCACGAGAACTACCATTGCCAGCCTCTAGGTGAAGGCTGGAGATCACCCAGAACTACAGCTGCTGTCCAGGTGACAGAGATCAGTTCCCCTGGATAAAATGGCTGTTTCAAGGGTTGAGTCTATGGCATTATACCCTGCTGAGGCTGCTTGCCGCCCCAAGCCCCACTGTCCCAAGGCTCCACCCCCAAATCTCCAGAAATTTCCCGAGCTGGCAGCCCTACGGTGAATTGATCTCTGTAGCTGAGAGATCCGTTGTGATTCCCAGAACACTGCCACTGCTGCTGTGGGGGGAGAGGAAGCAGGTGGGTGGGTGGGAGAACCACCACCACCACTGCTGCTGCTATGCAGGGTGGAGGAGGAATCAGGCAGGAGGCTAGGAGAGTGATGGGGGTAGAAAGAGAGAGTGATGAGGTGGGGAGGCAGAAAAACAAAGAGAATGATGACGGGTCAGAAAGAGAGAGGGCGTCTCATGCATGGAGGAGAAATAGAAAGTAAGAAAGGGGGGCAGAGGGGAGAAATAGTGTGAGAGAGGTAGGGGGAGAGGGGAGGAAGCAAAGGTGTAAGGAATGGGATAACCATCCCGCAAGTTTCTTGCGGGTCTCCACATGTGTGTGTGTGTGTAAATGCATAGGACTGAGCTGTAAGTCCCTTTGAAAAAAAATGGAACTTTAATAATGACCAACTTCTTCCATTGGTTTCAGTATAAAAGTCTGAACAAGTACAAAGCAGAAAGTTGTTTTGGAACTTTTTTGCTGTAGAAGAGAAGGGCTTGGAGATGTAAAAGATTCAAGGGAACACCTCACTTCACCGCTCACCTTTCTCTGTGCTGTCTCCTGTCTGTGTGATCCTGTTAACAACAGGCAATCTCGCTTCTTGTAGCTACAAAGGTGTGTGTTTTTTCCCTTCGATTTTAGTTGTATTCTTCAACATGAATTCAAGACAATTTATTTTGTTATATTTACCTCATTTATGGTCCATGTTTTTTTTGTTTTTTTGGTTGAGACTCAAGGCAGATTGCAGAGTTAAAAAAACAATTCAGTAAAAAGAAATCATATATCCAATAAATAATACAATATTTTTTAAAAATTTATTTATTTATTTATTTTATTCGATTTCTGAGCCGCTCTCCCCGCATAGCAGGCTCAGAGCGGCTTACATAACAGGTGAAATATTTTCACAATAAAACAGTTAAAACCAGTTAAAACATTACAACATTTAAATCAACATGATCTAATACAGATATTAAAGTGCTCAATAGTATTTAAAGGCACACCGGATGATGTTACTTACAACCGGTTTTGGCAGCATAAAAGGTCCTCAGCGACCAGCTGGAAAATTGTGTTGCGCATTGATGGTCAGTAATTGACCAGGGGGGACAAAACAAGGGCGGCGGCCCCTATCCAAATGCCTGGCGGAAGAGCTCCGTCTTGCAGGCCCTGCGGAACTGCATCAGGTCCCGCAGGGCCCTGATCTCTTCTGGGAGCTCATTCCACCAGCTAGGGGCCGCCACCGAAAAGGCCCTCCCCCTGGTGGCAGTGAGTTTGGCTTCTCTCAGGCCAGGTATGGCCAGGCGATGTTGAGCCCCAGACCGAAGTGCTCTCTGGGGTATGTACGGGGAAAGGCGGTCCCTTAGGTAAAAGGTTGCCTAATACTTTCACAGACTTTGAAACTTCAATACTGTTTGCGTTATAAAAAAGTATCCTCCTGAGCAATTCTGTTTTATGCATTCCATGGAATGGGTCCTGCTCACTGCTATACTGAGCCCACCCTGGTCTCTGCTATACTGAGCCCACCCTGGTCTCTTCAGTACTTCTCAGTCACTAGCCCTGGCTCCTTGGGCTCTTCTCCCAGAGACTCTTTGTTGAGTCACTGGGCTGGTCAGAGGTGATCATGACAGAAATGGGTAAGTCTTCCTGATCCTTCAACCAGCTGGGAGCTATGATTCTGAATGCTTGGGTTATGGCAGCTACTAATCTTAGGTCAAATCTACATCTGACTTTCCCGCTGGAATCATTCTAGTTTCAAAAAATCCTGTCTATATCTGTTTCTAGTTTAAACCATACTTGTTCTAGTTTAAAAATTACTGCTTACATTCGTTAATTGCCCTCCTGTGGTCAAGCTAGCATTTTACTGCTTTAAACAGATCCTGTTGCTTTGTACTCTTCAGACTCAGGGAGTGAAATTTGGAACCAGCGTGAAATGAGCATAGGAAAAGATAGCAGTCAAACTACTTCAGGGGGGCGGTGTAAACTGGGCCTTACGCCTTTGCAGTGTGGCATCTTCAGAAGGCTTTACTCAGTTAAATGACCTTAGATTTCCTTGTGATTCCTAGATCCAGGGGTCCTTTCGTAGAAAAAGAGGTGCAGGAGCTCATTAGCATAACTCATTAGCATATGCCACATCCCCTGACATCACCAGAAGTGTGTCAGAAAGGGAATGTCAGTTTCAGCCCCATTATACCCTATGGGCTATTGAAATCAATGGCAAAAACTCATAGGGTATATGAGGGGCTGGAGGAAAGGGGGTTTGAGGGAGAGGCTCCAAACTTGCAGGGTAGCTGCTGGGGCCTCTCCTCGAAATGCCCACCAAGTTTCAAGAAGATTGGACCAGGGGGTCCAATTCTACGGGCCCCCAAACAGGTTGTCCCATCCCCTCCATTGTTCTCTATGCTGGGAAAACGTGTTACTTTTTTCCTGCCATAGAGAACAATAGAGGGAATGAGGGCAACCTGTTTGGGGGCCCGTAGAATTGGACCCCTGGTCCAATCTTCTTGAAACTTGGTGGGTATTTCGAGGAGAGACCTCAGCAGCTACCCTGCAAGTTTGGAGCCTCTCCCTCAAACCACCTCCCCTCCAGTGGCTTTTAAAGTTGCTGCTGAAATTCATCGGCAATTCAGCAGCGGGCCAAATCAGATCAGAGAATCTGATTTGGCCCGTGGCTGCCCTAGGGGCCACTCCTGAGCTGGCGGAGCTTCACTCCACCTCACTCCAGCCCCAAAGAACCCCTGCCTAGATCTACCTGGAAGTGACCAGGGTAGCTCTAGGAATTGCCAGGAACTCTAAGATCAGAACTTCCTGTAAGCCGATGAGGCCTTATTTTTTTCTTTTTAATTTTTCTCTCCAGCACTCTCCCCATTAGGCCCCTATTTTCATCAATCAGGTGAGCATTGGTGGGCAAGGGATGCAATTACCTGGAGGTCTCCCACCATAAGCAGGCAAATGAGAAGCCTAGCAAATCACATGAAATGTGAGAATTGCAGTGCCCTCCAAGTTCTCAGCTTTCCTGACCAACATCACCTCCATCTTTCCAGGATTTCATTTCAGTTTAACTACAGCAGAAGACACTGTACTCTCAACAAAATTCCTGAAGCAGAGGCCAAAATTTTGCCTGCCATACAAGATATACAAGGAAAAAGCAGTACGCATAATGAAAGCAAAGGTGTAGAGTTAGGGTGAGGAGATAACATGCTGCCAAGTCCCACATTTTACTGTGCTGTTTGAATCATTTCTCTTTTAGCCAGGTTCCAGTACAGAAACTCAGCTGGGTGAGGAGGAAACCAGTAAAAACCCCAAAACATAGTGAGGCAAAGTGGGGGATATGGGCAGTATTCATCTGCTTGCACCGATGTAGTTTAAAAACCCCCCCCCCCTGTTCTTTCTTAACAGAACTAATACAGAAATGATCACAAATTCACTTTTAGCTCAAAGTATCTTCCTTCTCCCGTATGGTTTAAAGTCCTTTTTTGCGGAGCTTGTCCCTCAATTTCTTATAATTATTCATGCCACGTTCAAAGTAAAGACATTGCACGGCCGCTTCTTGGGGAAGCAGCGAAGGGACAACTGGAAGGGGGAATAAACCATCTTGACAGACCCTGACCAAAGTGAAGAAGATTCTGTCAGGATGATCTGGAAGAGCAGCGCTATCAGAGATGAGAAGTAACTCTAGAGCTGTGCATCAAGAGTCCTCCAGCTTATTTCCACATTCTCTGCATCAAAGGATAAACATATTGTATCCAACTGAGTGGCAAAACAAGATAGGAAGCTAATGTACCAAAAAGAAGAAGAAGCCCTTGATGCAGTCCTTTAAAAAGGATCAGCTTTGCCGGCTGAGAAAAAGAACAGCACAGGCAGGAATTGTGTGCCTATTTAAAAATAAATATTTGACTCAGTTCAGGAGTGTTGCTTTTGAGTGGTCTGGAGCACCGACACTGCAGTCTATTGCAAAGGACATTTTAAAAGAGCAGGGATTAAACAGAGCAGCAGACTGAAGGCTAGATATTTTTTTTTCACCTGATGCAAATTAGTGCAGCTCTACTGACTGTAGTGGAGGTTTGCTGAAGAACACCTGGGGACCTGGCTGGCTCTGAGTCTGTGTAATATGGAAGAAAGTAAATGCAAAATAAAACGTAAGACAGATGTTTCAATGCATAAACATTTCACAAGCAACTCTGTGGCCAGCTGTAGGGAGAACAAGCAGTGATCTCAAGTTTTCTTAGAAAAACAATTATAGAGAAAGAAGCCCGCTGTCTGTACATAGCTGGTGTGGATTATTTATGTACTTCACTGAAGATGGGGGGCAAATAAGAGGTATTTATTTATTTATTATCGTATTTATACCTCACCCTCCCCACAAAGCAGGCTCAGGGCAGCGCACATACTTAAAACATAGTTCATAATAATTTAAAACTAGTAAAACATCATAAAAATTCAAACATACTAATAATGGTGCTGTTGATGTTATTATTCTGAAGATGGCCCGAGGTTTCACAAATTTCTGCAATCAGGCTGACTATCTGGGCTACAGTTCGGTGATGGTACAGTGGGGGCAGCTCCTAATCAAAAACCTGGTGGAAGAGCTCCGTCTTGCAGGCCCTGCAAAACTGCGATAGGTCCTGCAGGGCCCCCGATCTCTTCCGGGAGCTTGTTCCACCAGTGTGGAGCCATCACTGAGAATGCCCTGGCCCTGGTAACAGCAAGCCTGGGTCCTTAGGGCCAGGGAGGGTCAGCCAATTGTATATGTGCTCTCTGGGGTATATGTGGGGAAAGGCGGTCCCTCAGGTATGCTGGACCCTGGCCATATAGGGCTTTAAAGGTAAGTACCAGCACCTTGAAGCGAATTCAGTATGCTCTTGGCAGCCAGTGCAGTGTCCTTAGCACAGGCCAGATGTGCTCCCATCTTGGGAGACCCATCAGCAGCCTGGCCATGGCATTCTGCACTAGCTGCAGCTTCTGGATTTGCAACAAGGGCTGGTGGGTGGTAAGGAGAGGAGGAAGCAGGGAAAGGTGAGGGGTAAGGGAGTTGCTAGAAGGAGGGAAAGAGGAAATAGTCTGGGAAGGGAGATGCACAAGAAAGTGAGGGGCCCCCACAGGTTCTGGTCCATTTTTCACTCTGCCACTGAGCCTGGCCCAGCAGCTGTAATGGGACAACTAAGCCTGGTCTGGTGGGTATCAGTTTACAATTGGGCCTCGACCAGTTCAGCAGCTGGGACTTTGCAGAGTTTTCTCCAGCAGAAGCTGCAGGGGGATGAAAGGTGAGAAAGCTGAAGATGGAGAGGCGCTAAAGGTAGATTAGCCAGAGGTGAAAAGGAGAGAAGGAAGCAGGAAAGGAGGAGAGACTATAGTGGCTTTTAGGGAATGTAAAGAGGAAATAATGGGGTAGGGGAAATGAGATGCCCCCTACAAGTCTTTATGGATGCCCCAGTTGTTTATAAAAAAGCTGCAAACAACAGAAAGGAAGTAAGGGTAGGAGGGAGTAGCATAACGCTGTACGGTCCATCTTCCAACCAGTTATTAGATGTGTGGGCATATGCTTGTCCCAAAGAGCTGGTATTTTTTTTATCAGTGGTGGACAATCACTTGGGTCAGTGTGTCATTCCCAAGTCCAAAATCTGAGACTGCATCTCAATCTTGCATCGACTGTGCAAGTGCTCTAAGAGTGTTTTAATGCATTCTTTGCCTCTGGTTTAGCAAGCCAGCATAGCATGGGGTTGAAAGGGAGGAGTGCAAGGCTAACTATTCTGCCAGTAGGTCTGCATCCCCTCATGTTCCTGGCAATATGTACCACTGCTCCCTACTCCCCATGACACATAGTGTGTATGCTGCCAGTTAGCCGTTCATGACTGGTATAGCGCAAAGTACTGTGGGTGAATGGTCAAGGTAAGGAAATGACTTAAATACTCAAGAGAAGTCATTCCTTTAGCAGATGTGCAAAAGAACAAATAAAGATATTGCTGCATGGGTATATTGTAGCAAAACACAACCTGGCAGTTATTCAAGAAGAAGAGCTGGATTTATACCCTGCCCTTCACTCAGAGACTCAAGAGCAGAGCATCAGTTCCCCACTTGTTGCCCTGGTTCAGCATGTGGCCTGAATTCCCCCCCGAAAATTCTTTCCCCCCCAGATCTTTTGTTTCAGGGATTTTCAGGGGGGGGGTGCCATGGGAGTGGAGTCGGGGCATTCTAGTGGGGAACTCCGAAACTGGGATTTCATGCTCCTCCCCTTTCCCACCTCTCCTTTCCCTCTCCCATCTTTTTTTTTGTCCCCTGGCCCTCATTGCGTTACAGTGACATGGCTATGTAATGTCTCCCACCTCTTGTCCGTGGGTTTTCATGTAATCTCTCCAGTGTTTCATTGCAACACAACAATGAGACGCCGCTGTCTATGCCTGGTTGCCATGTTCATAAACTTTGCAGTAGGTTATTTTGCATGGGCATTAAAAAATAAAAACAATCCCATGGACAAGAGAAGGGAAATGTTACCCCCCAAAAATTTTACCCCCCAAAAAAGGCGGAGGGCGGGTTATGATCCCGTGTGCGAGGGGGGTTGTTGACCTATGTGCTGTTGTGCCACATCACATGGAAGATTTTCGTGGGCTTGGAAGCTGAGTTGAACTTTCACAGACATTTAAAAAATAGTGGCCAATGACAACGTTGTAACAGTTACATCACAACGAAACCACGCATGTGCAAAAAAAGAGCCATAGCCGTCTCGTGCGCATGCATAAGCATACCAGTCACTCAGTGGGAGCCCACCTCCATTTTAAAAGGGGGGGGGAGGGATGAGGCCATGATGACGTTACAACGCAACTCCGCCTTAGTTTTAAAAAAAGGCAGGGGGAAAGAATGGTGGGGACTCAAAATTTGGTGCAAGGACAGATGCGGAAATGAAGAACCAGCAGCAACCCGGGTCAGAGTTCTGTGATGTGGAAACGTACCCACTGACTCAGGCCAATTTAATCCGGGTGGAATGGGGAGCAAAGCACTGGTGCGGAATCGGCCCCAGAGACATTAATTGGAAATTAGTGCTGTATGGGAGCACATCCAGCCTGCCTTAAAAGCACTGCACTGGCTGCCTATAGCATACCAGATAAGGCTCAAGATGCTGGTAACTTCACCTTGCAAACCACAAACAATCCAAAGTTCATCATGAACTTTAGTTCATGAGCTGGTTCATGCCCACCCCTAAACACAAATTACGAGACTCACATAACCAATAGTACATGCCAGGTCAAATATGCAAGCTGGCTATTCCCCCCCTCCAATTCCTGACTGTCCCTGGGCACTAATGCAACAATTTGATGTGGGGAAGTAGTACTGACCCAAATATACACTTTGGTGTGATTTCTGTCATTAGAGGAGCTACAGAAAATGCCATAGTGATGGCAGAAATGACAGTAGTTTGTATTTGTGTAGAGGGGTTCAGTGATGGGTTCACAAATTATATTTCTGCAAATAATCCTGCATCTGGCTGTGATGGTCATGAGGAATCACAGGAATAAACGCTAAGATACTTAATGAGCAAGTCAGCTTTTGACTCAAAGAAAGCTTTTATTCAAAGAAAAAGAAAGACCTTTAGGTTTACAGGAATATCTGACATTTCTTTAGGAGTCTTTGTGGAATTACATTGTTGTATGCTCTTCTACAGCCATCCCAGGAGTATAGCTATGCTCTTATTAAAATAAAAACAAGTATATAACCTTTTTTTCAGAGTATCGCTTCATTTTTAAAAAAATAAAGCAAAGAGACGAGGATAAATCCGATACACATTAGAGTAAGACTCACTTCTGAGTAATCATGCATAAGATTGGGTTCCAATCCTGCTATGTTACTGAAATTCTATGGAAAAACTGGCTAAAACAAACGCACTTTCTAAAAGGTTGGACCCAGTAATGATGCTATAAGATAAATGTACCCATACCAATTTCTGTCTCAAAATCTATCACTAATACATAGCAACAGCAGTACTAAGAATGTAAGAAGAGCCCTGCTGTATAAAACCAATAGTCCATCTAATCCAGGATCCTGTCTCACACAGTGACCAACCAATTCCTCTGGAGGGCCAACAACAGGGCATAGAGGCTGAGGCCTTCCCCTGACGTTGCCTCCTAGCTCTGGGATTCAGAGAATTAGTGCCTCTGAATGTGGAAGTTCCCCTCAGTCGCCATGGCTAGTAGCCATTGATAGACATATCCTCCATGAATCTATCTAATCCTCTTTTAAAGCTGTTTATTCCTGTGACCACCACTATATCCTCTGGCAGTGAATTCCACATTTTAATCACTCTTTGTATAAAGTAGTATTTCCTTTTTCCTTTCCTGAACCTACTGTCCATTGGCTTCGTTGGATGCCCTCAAGTCCTAGTATTTTGGGAGAGGGTGAAAAATTTCTCTTTGTCAACTCTCTCCCCTCCATGCATAATTATTTAATGCTCTATTGTGTCCCCCCCCCCAGTCATCTCTTTTCTAAAATGAAAAGTCCCCGACTCTTCAGCCTTTCCCCTAATCATCTCGATTTCCCTCCTCTGTACTTTTTCCAGCTCTGCAATGTCCTTTTGGAGATACAGTGACCAGAACTGTCCACTGTATTCCAAATGAGGCTGCACCACAGATCTATACAGGGACTTTACAATATTGGGTGTTATAGTCTCAATCCCTTTTCTAATAATCCCTAATGTAGAATTTGCCTTTTTCACTCCTGCAGTTTACCTGGCTGACATTTTCATTGAGCTATCTACTGCAATCCAAGATAATTTCCCCTCTCAGTCTCAGCATGCTCAGACCCCATTAGCCTATTCTTGGAATTGGGATTTTTTGGTCCAATGTGCATCACCTTACACTTACTAACATTGAACATTTGCAAATTGTTGCCCACTCACCCAGTTTGTGGAAGTCCCCTTGGAGTGCTTCATAGTCAGCCTTGGTTTTCACCATCCTGAATAATTTAGTGTCATCTGCAGACTCAGCCACTACACTATTCACCTCTAATTCCTCCTAGTTCCAGATCACTGATGAATAAATTAAATAGTACCATTTCCAATACTGATCCTTGTGGGACCCTACTGCTTACTTCCCTGATAACTGTCCATTGATTCCTACCCTTTGCTTCCTATCATTTAACCACTTTTTAATCCATAAGAGAACCCATCCTCTTATCCCATGACTGCTAAATTTACTCAGGAGTCTTTGGTGAGATGCCTTGTCAAAAGCCTTTTGAAAGTCCAGGTATATAATGTCTACTGAGTCACTGTTGCCTACATGCTTGTTCACTTTCTCAAAGAACTCCAAAAGTTTGGTGAGGCAGGGCTTCCCTTTGCAGAAGGCATGCTGATTTTCCCTCAGCAGGCTTTGTCCCTCTATGTGCCTAATAATTCGGTTACAGTTTCTGCTAATTTGCCTGGGACAGGCATTCGGCTAACTGGCCTGTAATTCCCTGGTTCCCCTCTGAATCCCGTTTTTAAAAACTGGTGTCATATTTGCTACTCTCCATTCTTCTGGTACAGTGGCTGAATATAGTGATAGGTTACATATACGAGTTAGTAGATCAACTATCTCACATCTGAATTCCTTAAGAACTCTCAGGTGTGTGCTTTCAGGACCCGGAGACTTCTCATTTTTAATTTCCCCAGTAGGTCTCGAACTTCATCTCTGGTCACCTCAATTTGGCTCAGTTCTTCGAAATCCCTCCCTTAAAATAGTGATTGTGGCATGGATCCATGCCCCACACTTTCCACAGTGAACACAGAAGCAAAAAAGTCATTGAGCTCCTCTGCCATGTCGTCATCTTCCTTTAGCAATCCCTTTATTCCTTTGGCCCCACTGCTTCTCTGGCTGGTTCCCTGCTCCAGATATATGTTTTAAAAATATTATTGTTTGTTTTGATGCTTCTAGTAACCCACTCCTCAAAATATTTTTTTTTTATGCCTAAGTATTGACTTGCATTTCTTTTGGTGGATCCTGGGGTCTCTCCAAATTATTGGGGCAGACCTTCCACTTTTGAAAAGAAGCCTCTTTCCTTTCTTAATGCTGTCCTCCTTCTTGCCCTGGTCTATGTAGCAGCTAAGCAGAATGACAATCACAGAACTTCCTGCTTTGTTCATTACCAACCAGATACACTAATCGACTGCCTTCCAGAGAACAGATGCATCTGGAGTCTCCCAAAAGTAAGAGACAGTGAACCTGACCTACACAATATTGATGTAGCTGGATGGCAAGTCAGAAGGTAATCACATTCCTGACAGAGTCATTGAGGTCATCATTGTTCTTAGCAGGTCTGGAGGCAACATATCATTGGGAATGGATAGCATCTCCTTCTACCCCCCCCAAATAACACTGACCTCAATGACATCCATCTTTTTTGTTGCTTTAACATATTGTGCACTAACATGAGTCTCTGACCTCTTGCTCAGGAGGAAGTTTTTCTCAGTTAGAGGCCTAATAATGAAAACGTAAATCATGGAAAAGATCAGCCATCCCACATTAAAGGGAAATCCTGGTTACTTTAATGAGAAAAGTCTGCTTCAATAAAACTACTACCCCCCCCCCCCAAGATATAGGCAATCAGAGTACCTTAAAAATAGTAAACAGAACATAATAATGACAATCTTTCTTCTTTTAAGCATAGGGTTGCCAACTCCAGGTTAGGAAATTCCTGGAGACTTTGGGGTAGAGCCTGGGGAGGGCAGGGTTTGGGGAGGGGAGGGGAGTGACCTCAGTGGGGTATAATGACGTAATGTCCACATTCCAAAGCCGCCATTTTATTCAGTGGAACTGATCTTTGTAGTCTGTTGATTAGTTGTAATTCTGGGACATCATCAGGCTCCACCTGGAAGTTCATAACCCTATTTAAGCAGTGGAAAATATAATAAATCTTGTTCATACAAGTGACAATAGGATGAAATCAAGCCAGCCAACATAAAAATACACACACACATTAGCAAATAAAGGAGCAAAACAGCTCTGGACTAAGAATGTGACAGAAATGAGCCAAATAAAACAACTCAGGGCCAAACCAGTCATGATACTGGGAGTTCAATTAATGGAGCACCCACCTTTGGGCGGGGTGGGGGGTGGGGTTTGTATCCTACCATAGGTTGTATCCTACCATTTATTATATGGAAACTGTAATTCTCCGTTGTCATGGAGCTTTCGGACTCCTGGAAGGATCAGTCTTGAGGTTGCGGGATCTGTGCACAGCAGCCGTGTAGGTTGGTCAGGCTGAAGTTAGGAGAGACAAGGAGCTGAAATCACAACTCCTTCTTGTTCCTCTTTCTCAGCTACGCAGAGATGAGAGGGCAATTTTATTCTCATTCCAGCCCAGTGACTCTCAGGACTGATTTTCTGTGCAGAGCCTGTGAAAGCAGGAGTGATCTTTCCAGGGGTCTGAGGGAGCTGTAGTGATGAAGGAAGATGTATGAAATTTCTGTGCCTCTTCTGTGCATTGGTAGGATATATTCCCCACTAAATTGGATAACCCATGAACCTCTGTGGGGGTGGGTGGGCTACTACTGGTGCTACTCTGGTTGTCCTCCACACAAGGCAGGGCTTGAGATCATCAACTGTTGGGCAGGTAGAACAGGAGAAGGCTGTGCACCCTGGCCCAGGCCTAAGGCTGTACAGGTAAGAACCAAAACTTGGATTTGTGCCTAGAAGCCAGAGGAGTTCCTCAATACTGGTGTGATATGTTCTCATGAACACATCAATAACTTGGCTTCTGTATTTTGTACCAGTTGAAGCATCCAGACCACCTCCCAAGGCAGCCTCATGGGGCACCATTTACATTAAAGATTAAGGAAACAGGATTGTGGATCTAAGGTCCAATATAACGGTCAAGTAACTTTTTTCTGTTTTAAGTTGTGGGGATTTGCATGACACAGAGCCATGCTGCTGAACAATTTGAGGATGACTTGGGAACAGGGATCGCTGTTAAAACAAAAATCAATTTCTTGTTAGTGAAAATCCAGTCAATTTCCTCCATAATACCGGGCAGCAGCTGTACTTTGGAGGATTTCATCAAACAGCATCCATGCGATTTTTGTCTTTTCCACAGGTTATTCCATGAAATAAATTTTATCTACCATCATTTTAAAAGGCCATTTGGGAGTTTACAGGACTGAACTTATTCACAATCTCTGAATCAGACTCTGCTTGATGGGGAAACTGACATCCCCCCCCCCCCACCCCAATAACTCCTACATCAGTTTTCTTAGCTTAGCAGTGAGTCAGAAATGGTGGGTGAACTTGGTAGAAACAAACCTTGATGAAAACGCCACTTTAATATATTGCAATAAATGTTGTTCTGCTCATTCAAAAGGATGAAGCAACTTCTCATTGGAAGAACTGAAAAATCTTCACTCCCCCCCCCCTTCAGTAAGTTATCATTGCCATAGTATGGAATAGGCTGACAATTAGGGATGCTGCCAAATTCTACAGCCCCACAATTTCAACTCAAAAATCCCTACTTTGATTGGGTTTCTCCCTTGTGTGAACTGAACCCATCATTGTTTATAAATGCATGCATTTTTAAAACTGGTTTTAATGTTTGTTATTGTTTGCTGCCTTAGGGATCTAAGCTGAGTGGAAAGATGGCATACAAATATTTTAAATATTTTAAATGATAGTTTTTTATTTATCATCTTTTATTTATCATCTTTACCCATAAAGTCAGAGTTTTGTCAAGGGATAGGCTGATACTTCTCAGTATATTATATAAGTGCCTTTGCTCCTTTCTGGCAGATCCCATTTGCCATGTTATGGTGCTGTAGCAATAAGAAAAGTTGCATATGTAGAAATTACCTCTCTTTTGCACAACTGATGATGGAGGAACAACCCCATGCTGGACCTGCAACCATTCACATTTTTGCAAGCATCCCTGTTGAACACTCAAAAACATTCTGTGAGCTTTTGTGACAGAAGTTTGCAAAGTGTTTTCATGTACACATGTATGGAAGTACCTCCCCACTGTTTCCGCTGCCTGCCAGTCCCCCCACCTGAGCCATAGCTTTCTGAAGGTGATGCTGGGGGATAAATCACTAAAGGGGAATGGCTCTTGAAACCAAAGAAGAAACTCTGGTTGCAACCTTTCTGTAAAATACTCTTTCCAGTTTTCCCCACTACAACCTCCTAGTGGCCTTGATGGGAACTCCAGTTTTCTGTGGCCTCCCCTACTAAATTGGGGCGCTGCAGATCTTGCTTTGAAGACATTTGATGGTCGAACTTAAACACACTTGATGGTTGAACTTAACAGTGTTTGAAGGTGGTGATCAGATATGCACTGACCACTCAGCCTGTTTGATTCATGCGAAGTAGCAGCAAATTTTTGCTGAACTGGTTCGCATCAGGTTTTCTCAAAATCGTGTGTTTGCAACAATGCTGCTGATTTAAGCTGATCAGCACCCATTGGCATCACTGAGGTTTTGCTATAACTGACTTTGGTTTCTTGGTTTAGAAGTCCCATAAGCCTTTCCTCTTTTGTTGGCAGCCTAGGTGTAAAAACTAAAGCCTTGCCCTGTGGATGGACCTTTGCCTGAATTCACACTTCATGGCCTTCAAAACCTAAACATATCTCTCTAGTTCTTTTTGACATTGCAGTTAATAAAATATATCTAGACATAAGTTCATTCTAGCAAAGGTTCATCTGAAGATGGGCTGGTATTTGGCAAGTTTGGTATATTTTAATTACTTCCTCCCTTGATTCCTATTGGCTGAAAGGAGTTTTAAAAAGAGGCTTTGGGATTTCTTCAGGGCTGCTTGGCCAACACCCCACCTAGGCTTGACTGAGGTCTTGGTCCACAGTCCAGAAGTTCCTTGTTCTTTCTTAAGTGTACACTATATCATGAATTGGGATTTTTCTATATGATATTGGGTACTGGTAGTGAATATATGCTATTGAGTTTTACTTGTGTATGGTTTTAGAGTTAATAAATACGTCTGGTTTAAGGCAACTGTTCTCACTGTGTTTCTCTCCCTCTGGAAGCCAAGAGTTCCCTAGCTAGACTCCACCCACCCATAGAAAAGAACCCTAATGGGGTTGGGGATCCCAGGAAGCAGGGGCGTAGAGTTTGTAAATCCCCGGGGGGGGCAGGGGCTCTCTCGTGCGCGCGCGCAAAGCGCGCGCGCGCACGGGACCATGTCCCCACCGCTCCTCCCCCGGCAAAGATCCCACCATTCAGCACCGCAGATCGCCCCAGCCGCAATAGAGAAGGGAAAGGCGCCTTCCCAACTAATAAGAAAGGAGCCCTTTAGCACCATTGGAAGTGGGTAATGGAAGGTGCAGGTGCCTTGGCCGTCTCCAGGCGCCGACATCAGGGCGGCGGGTACTGCTGGGAGAGATGCCGTCTCAAGCCGTGGGGCAGCGCCATTAAGAGTAGGAGCGCCACAAAGCTGTGCTTCCAAGAAGCGCTCGATCGAGTTTAAAGGGGCTCAAAAGGTCTAGATCTTCGCCGCTCAGAGGAGAGGAGGGAGCCGCGGCCATAAGGGCTGAGAGGAGCCTGACACCGCCGAGCACACACCACGCCACCATTCTGGGTTTAGCGCCGCCACTGGAGGGACCGGCGGGCGGGAGGGCTGCTGCTGCTGCCCTGGAGGCTCCCTCAGCCTTTCCCTCGGGAGAACGACAGATATCTCCTGGGGGGGGGGGTTCTGTCAATGAGCATCTTCCCCAAATCACGCACCCGCTACCCAGAGAGGGTGTAAAGGAATCCAGTAGATCTAGACCAGGGAGGCAGACTCGCGCTTGCCTTTCCTGGGGCGCAGTCTCGCCGGCGGCGGCGGCAGCCAGCTGGCCGGCTGACTGCCGCGCTCGCGTGGGACCATGTCCCCGCCGCCTCTCTCCCCCCCCCGCCCCAGGGAGGCAGGAGGACAGGCCGGGGGAGGGGGGAAGGAGAGGCGGCGATGGCCAGCTGGCCGGCTGACTGGCCACCGGCGGGCGCTCCCGGCGGGCGCTCCATTTTGCCGGGGGTGGCTGAGCCCCCCCCGGGAAATTTCGGGGGAGGCTCGAGCCCTCGAGCCCCCCCGTAGTTGACGCCCATGCCAGGAAGAGGCCTGGACCCCAAAAATTCCCCTACACATGAGTTTGCAGTATGCAGATTGAAACTTCATTTCCCTCTTGAGAGTTCCGGCACCTCTTTTTTGAAAGGGGGCAGAAGCCCTGCTGAGAACCACTTAGCTGAACACTGAAAAGTAGAATTTTGTTGAAACAGCATTTATTGGTGACTAATTTATATGATTTGTGAGTGATCTAATTGTCTATTGAAACAATTGCCTGCTGCTGGATGGAGCAGTTATGCAGTGAGGATGGGGGTGTGGTAGTAGAACTCAATCTGGTTGTGTGAGAGCACACGTGTGCAAAAAAGTCAATTGTGCATTACTGCATGATTAGTAAGAAATAGAGTGAAACAACCTGCAGAACACCCAGAACAGATCAATGAACTATTGAATGGATTGTTGAAAAAAATATTTCTCCGTTTGAGAGAAATCTTGGCGACCCAGGTTCAAATCTGCCATGGAAGCTCCTCAAGTGACCTTGAGCCAGTCACATATTTTTTGCAGCCTAACCTATCTCACAGAGTTGTTGTAAGGATAAAATGGAGGAAAGAAGAATGATATGTAAGCCAATTTGGGTCCCCATTTGTGAGAAAGACAGGGTGTAAAATCTCTCTATATAATAATTGTGTTTTGGTCATGGACTCTCCTGAACATTCCACATGCTCCTAAATCAGTTGGCTCCATGATGTGTCACTCAAGCTGTCCCTATCAACTGGCTGTGTTGCCTGAGTCCTGCCCCCAACATTCTAAACAGTTTGCTGTTCCTCTCCCCCGCATAGCCAGTCGGAACACAGAGGTCATTTGCATATGAGGCTTGACTGGCCTTTGCCTTTAACATTCTAAACAGTTTGCTGTTGGGAGTCATTGACTGAGGTAAAATACATTTCCCAATCCTCTCTTCAACTGTCACTGGAGTTGTCAATCATTGTGTTCTGCAGCCACAGCACATCATTTCCTCTACAGAAAATTTCCCAGCTATTACAACTGATCTCCAGATGACCATTCTCCTGGAGACAATGGCTGCTTTGGGCAGTGGACTCTATGGCATTATACCCTGCTGAAGTCCCTCCACACCCCAAACCCTGCCCTCCCCAGGCCCGACCCCTCAAATCTACAGGTATTTCCCAATCCAGAGTTGGAAACCCTGTAACTGGCTATGGAACCGCTTTCCAGACCCTTGGAACGCAGAAGACATGGCACAGGAGGAGGTGCTTTTCTACCTTAGCTGCCACTGCATAGCCTAGGGCTGCCAAGTCCAACTTGGGAAATATCTGGGGTCTTTGGGGGTGGAGCCAGGAGACTTTGGGGGTGGAGCCAGGAGAAAGGAAGTGACATCATTTTGTGATGTCACATCCTGTGATGTTGCTTCCACATGCTGACACATGAACTCATGAAGTTTCCTGATACTGAATCAGGCCATTGGTCCATCAAGGTCAGTATTGACTACTCAGACTGGTAGTGGCTCTCCAGGATCTCAGGCTGAGATCTTTAATGTCACCTATTACCTGATCCTTTTTTAGCTGAAGAGGCTGATACCTCCTGCATGTCAAGCAGATGCTCTTATCACTGAGCAACGGCCCTACTGAATCCTTCCTCATCTCAGCAGAATATGAAGCACTAAGTGCTACACAAGTGCTGAATATGATTTTCATATCATAAGAACAGGAGAGAAGCCACAGTGGATCGGCCCATCCAGTACGGCCCATCCAGTACAACACTCTGTGTCACAACAGTGGCCAAAAATACCAGGTGCCCTCAGGAGGTCCAGCAGCGGGGCCAGAACTCCAGAAGCCCTCCCACTGTTGCCCCCCAAGCACCAAGAATTCAGAGCCTCACTGCCCCAGACAAAGGGTTCCATTTAGACCTTGTGGCTAATAATACCACTGATAGACCTCTGCTGGATGGGGACAGAGAGAGACAGACAGACAGACAGAACGACAGAAAAAAGAAAGAGGGAGAGAGAGAAGGGAAAAAAACTGGCAGAGGCACTTACTTCCATTTAGACCTTGTGGCTATAATAGCCACTGATAGACCTCTGCTGGATGGGGACAGAGAGAGAGACAGTCACACAGACAGACAGACAGAAAAAAGAAAGGGAGAGAGAATGAAAAGAGCTGGAAGAGACACTCACCTTGCCAGCCACATGCAAAAGCAGCTCCTTCAGTCCCTCCTTAATCTCTGGGCGGGGCTCTCTTGCTGTGGAAGAAGCTCTCTTGCTGACTTCTTAAAGGGGAAATGTCTGGCGAGGCTTTTTAATGCAGGGCAGGCTCTCTGCAGACATTTCCCTTTTAAAGCAGCCATTTTGTCCCCCCGGTGGCCATCTTTGGAAAAGCGGGAGGTAAGCTCTAAAAATCGGTGTTTCCCCCGCCCAAGCGGGGGACTTGGCAGCCCTAGCATAGCCCCAAATCAACATAAGTCAGGGGTGGAGGGAACCATGCCTGTTACCATGAGGCTGTCCTCCCATACTATCCAATTCAGGCAGCAAAATTACTTGAGACAGCTCTGCCTTATAGCTAAACAGAAGAAAATAAACATGGCTTGCCTCTATTTTCCCCTTTCCTCTGCCACCCCACCAGCCACAGCCGGGACACTCACCTGAAGCTTCCTTCTAGTGCCCCTTGTATTTCTTCCCACAACGGGCCTTACTCCTAGTAAGTAAATAAAACAAACAAACAAACAAACAAAAATAAATTGTCATCTGTCTGGGTCTGGTCATCCTAATAAGTAGGCAAGAGGTTTCTTTGACCTGTGTACTGCATTTTCCACACTGGCCTTTATGTGACACAGTTTTATATGCTGGAAGGGTTGTCTGTCACAGAAGAGTCCATTGCACCAGGCTTGAAACCTTGCACTTGGAGGTAGGAAGCAGAATATGGACTCTAAAAGACTTGGGATATAACATTTTTGTGATTGTTGCTATTAAAATGAGCCCCTAAAATGCCATCACATTCCAGTAGATGCCCATGTAAATGCATGTTCTACTTCTACTGAATTACACAAATGCCCCGTCACTTTCTGTTCCTACTTCTCATAGATCCATCTCCCCAGACCTTTGTTTCCTCTTTTTTCCCCTCCCTTTTCTTAGTTGCCTCTTCCTTGCATAGCATAAGACATTTAACAATTGTACTGAAGAAGGATTTTGGCAGGTGCATCTTTTCAAATCACAGCATTGCAGTCATAAGAAAACCTGCCAAAATTCTTTCATCTACAGAGTACTTAAAAGTACATGAGCTCCTATCATTCCATTTTGTTCTTTATTACACCATGTACTTTGGTGGTTTTTTTAGTTCTTTTTTCATGTTCATTGTTTTCATTGAGAAATGCTTTTCCGGCTGTCACTTTTGAACCCTCTCTCCTCTCCTACGTTCTAAACCATTGGCACTAACTGCAAGCTATCACACCGACTGGCAAGTCTAAAGGCAGGCATTGCACTAGAACTGGAACAAAGAGAAGGGAATCAGAGATAAACCTCAGACTGTCTAAATATGATACTTTCTCACATGCTCACTGAACAACAAATCGTACTATCTTCAGTCAGCATAGTTCACTATAACAGCAAGCATTAAAAATTCAAAGCAGAGAGCAGAGAACCCATTAAAAACACAGTTTCTCTGAGCATATACTTATATGGAGCATATACTTATATGGAGCATATACTTATACAGGAAATGGCATGGCAGCACTGCTTGTGCTTATATAGATCCAGATCCCCCTTCCTAAGACACTGAGGCAGTGGAAGCACCTTCCAATGTGCTTTGATGGGACAGTTTGCTAATGCTCATGATTGGATAAAGTATCTGTCATTTACATTATATGCTGACTCTGACCCTTTTCCACTGTTTCCCCACCTCTGCCATCTCCATCTCCTCCATTACTGGCATCTCATGTGACTGAAAGCTGATAGCATAGGTGCCAGAAGTTACAAATGATCAGATGCAGAAATTTAAATGTATTGAAGAGGGGATTTGTTTTAGTTACTATCTGAGCATACAATTTGTGAGAGTCCAAGGGATTTCAAACTGCAAACAAGGTCCTTAACTAAAAGATTCTTTATTTGGCAGTGGATCAAATAGTCATCTACATGTCTTGAGTCAGTAATAAGTAAATTAGGCCAGCCAGGATACAGTTATAGCGTATTCAAACAGCGTAATGCATAATGGAACCTCCAATCATGAAACAAGGAAAAAAGACGCCAAAAATGTTGGATGGTTTATTCCCAGGCTTAAAGCAGGAAAAGGAAATAAGGCACAGTGAACAGAAGAAGAGAAGAGAAGAAGAGATTGGATTTATACCCCGCCCTCCACTCCCCAAGGGAGTCTCAGAGCGGCTTACAAACTCCTTTTCCCTTCTCCTCCCCACAACAGACACCCTGTGAGGTAGGTGGGGCTGAGAGAGCTCTTTCCCTAGCTGTCCTTGAGGGAACAGCTGGTACAGAGCTATGGCTTGCCCAAGGTCATCCAGCCAGGTGCAAGTGGAGGAGTGGGGAATCAAACCCAGTTCTCCCAGATTAGAGTCCGCGCACTTAACCACTACACCAAACTGGCTCTGAAACATTTTCAGTGAGTCTGCTGTGAACAGAAACAGTTTCAAGGTTGAGAAGCCAGGGAGCCAGATAAGAGGCGAGAGGCGAGATACATTCCGGGAGAGGCAAGACACATTCCGAAGGAGGGGGGGGTGGGCTGGTTGGGAAAACTAAGTACCATCTACCGCCCGGGAATGGCAGCCAAAGCTGACACAATTCTACTTCATACATGCACACATACTAGGGTTTCTGGGACCCCTCTGGCCACCAACAGGGGGTCAGGGAGTAGAGTTGCCAGATCCAGGATCAGAAACTCCTGGAGATTTGGGGATGGACCCTGGGGAGGGCAGGAATCTCAGTGACATGCAATGCTATAGAGTCCACCCTCCAAAGCATCCGTTTTTTCTAGGGGAACTGATCTCTGTAGTCTGGAGATAAGCTATAATTCCAGAGGATCTCCAGGTCACTCCTGGAGGCTGGTATGTCTAATGCACATGTGCATGTGCATACACACACACACACACACACTGATTTCACAGAAAAGAATGTGGAAGGTCTTGAATGCAAGGAGTTCCATATTAGCACCCAAATCCCAGCATTCAACAGGAGACTCTGAAGCAGCTGTGCAGAGGTTTGCACAAGCATAACTTAGTTATATATTCTACTGCAAGCTCATCTATGATACTTGCATGGATCAGAGTGGGTTCTCCTTTGTCACTCTCCCCTACAAAAATAAGAAATACCCCAAAGTTGTGGTGATAATTTTGTTTGGAGCTATTGGGTACCACCTGGCTTGTTCTATTGATTGCAATTTTGATGACACATTCTAAATGACACAGTTGTTATAAGCCTCGTTATTGCATTTTTTAAAATTAATAGCTGTCATTTCCTGACAAGTGCCACAAAACCCTTTGACAAAATAGTATAGAAAGCTTCCTGATGTGTGTGGTTGTTCTGCAAATTTACTCTAGATGTCCTTATTGAAAAACCAGGTAAACTAATCCGTGAACAAATTCCTTTCATTGATCTGGAATATGACTCCATGACAATCAATATTCTTTAGAGTTTCATACCAGAAATGCAGGCAGAAGCCAGACTCAAAAACGATAATCATAAAAAAAGACAGGAAAAGACATAAGCTGTCAGGAAGGAGGACTGGAGTAAATGAGACAAGAGAAGGAGTGACTGAAGAAAGATGACAGCAACCATCATTCTGGTTCTACTTAGCAAAGGAGAAAATAATAGTAATTTAGAAAGACTGACAGACATATGTTTAGTGTGACCAAGAAGCACACTGTGATCTGAGAAATCAAAGATGCATCCTTTCCAGATGGAAATACATGTTTTTTTGGAGAACAGATTTGTAGGCTAAGGGACATCACTCAATCAGCTTGTTAGGAGGCTGGGGGTGTGGTGGGGAAATCTTTTATGGACATGCTCCCACCGTCAAATACTAGTTCTGTGTATGCAGTAGCTTTATATACATAGCCATTCCTGCAATAAAGTAGCTCTGAATCACACAGGTGCTGTGAGACTCAAAACAGCAAGGCATGTAGAAGGCTAAAATTAAATTAGTGTGGTATACAGTAGTTAGATGGTACAGATCTGGGTTCATGTTTAGTCGTAAAGGTCCCTGAATGGGCTCAGGGAAGTCTCTCACTCAACCACTGCTGCCTCACAGGATTGATGCAAAGATGAAGGAAATAACCCCCATATAGTCAATTCCTTAGAAAAGGCTTGGAATACAGGTTTGTATCCAATGAAGTACCAGCAGAACATGGATTTTCCTAGCATATCCCACCTGGTCCCTTTTTTACTCTTGGAAAGATCATTGCTGTGATTGCGGGAGCCACAAACACAGCTGTGTGAGTAACAGCATTGCAGTGAAGAGGAGGGAGGAAGTAAAGTTGCCCCTCTTCTATCAGCAAAGCTTCACTGAGGCTGTGGTCACACTGGAGGCTTGGCATGATCTGGTGGCACCTCTTATTGCGCTGGTTTAAAGTACTGTGGGGCAGACCAACCAGACAGCACATCCTGGGGTGGTTTCCATGCACGTTTGTCTGGTGGTCAGGCATTCACATTCCTGCAGTGCCTCCATCATGGAGTGAGCTGGCTGGTCATTTTTTAATGCAGCCGAGTGCATGCATGTATAAGCAGCACCTCCAAAAAAAACCCCAACCCCAGTGGCGGAAATGGATCTGCAGGTTCAGACTTCCCTTCCGGGTTCCTTTTGGTGCAGGAAAGCTCAGACAACCGGGAAAGCAGAGTGAAAATGCTGGCATCCATTAGTACTGGACTTTCCCCAGTGCCTGATCACTCTGCTTCCTAACCAGGGCAACACAGGGTGCCGACGTTTGGGGCAAGGAAGACAGATGTTGTCGTCTGATCTTGCTCTTTAAATCCACACAGGCAAGTTGCTCATGTGACCGCAGCCTGAGAGACAGGAGAGGGTAACAGTTTTACCCCCTTCCCTTTCCACACTGTAGTCTCCTGATGCATGCAGCTGTTTGTCCGTATGGGCTTTGTAACCCCAAGAATAATCAAAGGGGAGGCCACTGTGGGTGAGAGGAGGGCAGGGAAAATCCGTGTTGTTTTTTCCCCTTTGGTTCTTTGTCGGTTACAAGAAACTGTGATAGACCAATCAATAGAGGAAGCCAGAGCAGGATTCAATGGCTGAGGACAGACTGGCAATGTAAAGCGGGACAGCCCCGCGTTGGAAGTGGAAGAAGGGAGCGCGTTCAGACATGCGCATCTGTCCGTCGGCTCTGTTTCGCACTTACCTGTCTCCCACTCGCTTTCCATCTGCTTTAACAGGACACCGGGAGAAACCAGTGTCCAGGGGCCGTCTTGCGCTTGCCTCCCGCTTCCAGGCAGTGTGAACCGGAAGAAGGCGGGAGGCAAGCGGAGGTGGCAGTGTGAATGCGGCGTTTTGCCAGTTTGTGCATGTGCGCACGTGCACGTGCGCAAATGCGCAAATTGCTGAAACAGCCCTATCACGAGCTGCGGAGGCCGGCCCACGTGGGGCCACTCCGCAGCAGTCTGAACGCTCCGTATCGGCACCGTTGCACAATACACCGGCCAGTGTGAACGGCCAGCCCCGGGGAGTTTTTCTCCCGCAGCAGTTTCCTCCGCATTCATCTCGCTCCAGATTGCCAGTCTGTCCTCAGCCAATGTCTCACATGTACATGAAGGTCACTGGGTGATTTCTCAGCCCAAGCTGATTCAGAAGGTCTGAGGATAAACTTTTAAAGTCCACATGAATGTCATAAGGGGGAAGTCTGGGATATAAATTAATCAATTAAAATCTCATATTCTATAGCAATGATATTCAGTTTCTGCACCAACAAAATATGCATTTATCAAAGAATTCCATTCTTTTGAATTCTGTTTATTGGTTAGAGCTTTAAAACTAGCTATGGTTAAAAGAGTATGAAAAGCATGAGGAATGAGATATTGAGGTCCTTAGATAATTTCATGTGTGATGATGTGCAGGAAACTATGCTCCCTCTGAAGAAAGCCCATTCATCAGCAAAGCAGGTGCACTGTTAATGCCGAAGGATGGCAATGCATTTCTTGCCACTATGAAAAGTTTGCTTCTGCTGCAATCAGCAGAACATGTTTCTCAACATTTTCATCAGCTAGAAATCCAAGAATTGCAACTTCTAACCTGAAAATAACTCCTATTACTGTTTTGAAAAGCACTCAATATTCTGTTGTGTTTGTATTTTTTTATTATGCCCTCACAGAGTGACCACTATTATTCCTATTTTAGTAACTGCAGAACTGAGGGTGAGGAATGGTGACAACCAAATACGAATATAACAGAGTTAGGTCTTCAGTCCAAGTCTCCCATGGCAAATTTTTGGCCACAGGATCATACTGGAGTCCCTTTTGATATCACTTCAGTAATGAGGCAGGTGCTGTAAGAAAGTCCCCTCAATGTAAAATCAATGACCAGGCCAAACTGCTGGGCCTAGAAACTCTAGGTCTGCTTGTCAGGTGTAGGAGAGGAGGTGGGATGCTTACAGCTGCCGGGGAGGTTTGCTCAGCAGGATTGTTTTAGCCCTGCTGCTGGCCCAGCCTTCTCGATGCCTTTAAACATAATCCTCCCCAACACCAGACAGGGGGGTGTCTGTAAGGTGTAGGAGCAGGACCAGGGTACTTTAATCCATCGGGGACACCACCCCAGCAGGATGACCTTAGCGATGCTGCTGGCCCAGCTTAGCCACACTCCCACCCACAATGGAAATATACCCCAAATATGTAGAAAACTGGTTTTCTTTATTAGGTGATTTAACTTCTCACAATGTGAGTTCTAGAAAATTGGTTCATATGAACTTGCTTAATATCTGATTGCTCGGATGGTGTTTTGAATATGTAGTTATATCCCACTTCTTAAATGTAACATCAATGAGAGGCAATTTTGTAAAAAAAGGGGGGTATGCCCTCCCCCCCAATTCAATGCCCAGGCCAACCCCCTGCACCAAGAAACCCAAAATAAGGGGAGTGCATTCCTTTTAGGGTTGCCAAGTCTTGGTTGGAAAAAACCTGGAGACTTTGGGGGTAGATCCGGGAGAGGGCAGAGTTTGGGGAGGGGAGGGTCCTCAGCAAGCTACAGTGCCATAGAGTCCACCCTCCAAAGCAGCCATTTTCTCCAGGGGAACTGATCTCTGTCAGCTGGAGATCAGTTGTAAAAGCGGGGGATCCCCAGGCCCCACCTGGAGGCTGGCAACCCTGATTCCTTCCATGATGACAACCCCCACTACGAATAGATTTCTGAGAAACACGATCCCTAAGGGGGTAAAAGGGGGGCAAAATGTGGTTCCCCAATTGTTTTCCATGTGCCTGGAAGGCTGCTGCCTCCCCCCCTTGTGATTGGCCAACTATGAAGCTCAGAGTTCTGAGGTAAAACCTGCCTGTTTGCACCATACTGCCCTCTGATTGCTCAGCTGTGGATCTCAATGTTCTGAGGTAAAAACACAGTTAAAAGATACTGCAGACAGTTGAGGACAGTTACAGAAATCAGCGATTCAAGACTCCTAAGTAGACATTTCTCACAACAGCCAACATGGCAACTGAGCTTCTGAATGTTCATGAGGAGATGGTAAAGGGCCTTTCTTTGAGCCATTTTGAGGCATGCCTCCTTCATGAACCTGAAGAAATATCAACCGCATCACTACTCCCTCACACCAACTCCCCCTCACACCTCTCACCTCTTACTGCCCCCAAGAAAGCTCCTGGCAAACATCGAGCCAGATACACCAACACTACAAGGAGGAGGCAATTTAGGAATGTGGCAAAGACATTTGCACATAGTACTCCTGCAGGGCAATGAGCTGCGCAGGCCAAGTACCAGCAAGATCACCCTGAGGTGCTCAGAACACACAGTCTCCATATGAGCAAAACAATCCAGGAACACCAGTAGAAAGGCCATCACTTTCGTGGAAGGTGGCAGGAGTTGACTTAACAGACGACTGCTTCTTAAATAGACAGTTCTGTGTGGCCTGCTCCAGAGTGAGCTCACCAAGCAGCCTGGTGATCCTAGCACCTGAGGGCAGAACCACCAATGTGGTCTACCGGGAGGTCCTTCAGTAGAGAGAGAAAAACAGTACATATGTCTCACTTCATTTTTTATACTATAATCTTCTCCATTAAAATTCCTACAACAAATGTTACATTTCAAATTTCACATCATCATTATAACTGGATTTATGGAACTTAAATACTGTAGCAAAGCACGGGCATCATGCTAGTTGGTACATAAGAAGCTCCAGCTTGTGTGTGTGCGTGTTAAGAGCTTTCAAATCACTTCCAAGGGTGACCCCTTAAATTAATGACCTCCAAAAGGTCCTATTGTTAACAGCCTTGCTCAGGTCTTGCAAGCTGAGAGCTGTGTCTTCCTTGACTGAGTCAATCCATCTCATGTTGGGTCTTCATGGGAGGATTTCCCCAAACGGCTGCTTCCCACACTAGACTTTCTTTAGCTTCTGGTGGTATATGGAAAGTTGCTGCTTTGTGGACTCCTGGATCTGACATGGGTCTTCAATTGTATTTGCTTCAGGAAGGGGCTATGACACTGAAAGAGCCCTAAATAGCAACATGTTCCATCTGTGTGTATCAAGAGCATCTCTACAACATTTTCCAGCAGTTTCCCATTTACTAACCAACATCTCCTCCAAGGCAGGTCAGACGGGGGAAAGGTATAAAGTGAAAGATTGCCTAACAGAAATGGGGAGTAGGATTGTTTCTCATGGCTGCTGTGATACAAGTGACAGGGAATGGAAGAACAGGAATCCTTAGTGGCCAACCAGTTTGCCTGTGGTACTGGGACCAAGGAACTGTCTATACCAAGGGTGGCCAAACTTTCTTAATGTAAGAGCCACACAGAATAAACGCCAGATGTTTGAGAGCTGCGAGACATGAACAAATATCACACACATATTCTTTACTGAAAATATGCAGATTTGCTTTTTATTAACATTAAATGAGACTGCCAGCAATAAAAACAAAAGGGGTAAAAACAGGTATTGATAATGATATTTACTTGTCTAAAGTAACTTGTCTAGAGCCAGTTTGGTGTAGTGGTTAAGTGTGTGGATTCTAATCTGGGAGAATCGCATTTCATTCCCACTCCTCCACTTGCACCTGCTGGGTGACCATGGGCAAACCATAGCTCTGGCACAGCTGTTCTTGAAAAACAGCAGTTTCTGTCAGAGCTCTCTCAGCTCCACCTACCTCACAGGGTGTCTGTTGTGGGGAGGGGAAGAGGAGGAGTTTGTAAATCACTCTGAGACTCCTTTGGGTAGTGAAGGGTGGGGTATAAATCCAATTTCTTCTTCTCTTCTAATGATATTTGTTTGCGAATGATATTTATTTGTCTGAGAGAAAGAAAGGAAGGTGGAAAGAAAAAAAGAGAAAAGAAAGCAAATAGATGGGTGGAGGGGGGAAGGTGAAAAGAAGGCAACTTTACCTTTAAATGCATCCTCCAACACCTCCCCCCCCCCCCCGCTGGCTGGCTTGGCAATGGGATTTAAAGAGACAAATGCCCTCTCCATAGCCGGGGGGGGGGGGCTATGAGAATTTATTTAAAGTTAGAGTTGTTTTCTTTCTCTGCTCCCCCCACCTCAAGCCTACCCACAGAGGGGAATACTGGCTAGGGAAGGGAAGACCAATTGGGGAAACATGCCTCCCCTTTGCTTCCCCAGCCGCCCTGCCAGGAGCCACACAATATGTGTGAAAGAGCCGCATGTGGCTCCCGAGCTGCAGTTTGGCCATCTGGTCTATACCATTATGGTTTAAGACTTCTGAATACCTCTGACTGATATGTAATTAATTCAGAAGACCAATACATGTAAATGTTATTTATGCATGTAAATTTATAGCTCACTTTAACCTTAGGCCAGAGTTAACATTCGCAATTATTCATACGTGAATTCCATATTTGTTCCCTAGGGGATCACAATACAATTAGATAAGCAGGGGTCAAGCAAAGGAAACAAAACAAATCCCAAATCACCCATGCAAATAAGTTTTAAGCCTACAGAGGTACAACTATTGTTGTGTAGTGCTCCTACCACCAGTCTCATGTTTTAAATTTTAATTAATATGAGCCATTTCGGGTGGCAATCCTTGTCTGGAAAACGTGTTAAGAATTTAATACAGAGATTAACAGCTTTGCACCATTACCATTGTTTTTGATTCCAATTCAAGTATTCCTTTCTGTAACACCATTTCCCAAGTAGTTGCAACCGTTACACAGTAGAACACAATTTGAGTCCAGTGACACCTTTAAGACAGACAAAGTTTTATTCATTATTCATTTTATTCTTTATGCAGGTTTATATTCTCAAGAATGTACTTCCTCCTGTTGCTGTTGAAATTAGCGATCATTTGAGAAACTTAGCAATAATGGTGTGGTGGAATTGGAAACCCAGTACAAGATTTCCCCCTGGCTGTGTTCCTCCGATGCCTTTTTGGCTAGGTCTGTGAAACACGCTTCAGGCAGGTTTGTGAGACAGGCTGAAACAATAAAGTGGAACAGTCACAAGTCATTACTAGACTGTGGTTTCTATAGGACACTGTCCACCCATAACACAGTAAATGAAATTCTATCAGCCCAAAGCTATCTCCCATCAGAGTTTTCTAACCCAATTTAAAATGGTCTGAGTAGATTTCTAACATCAAAACAAGACTAGCATAAAATAGAACCCAACGATCTCATTTATTTGTGCTCAGTCGTGGAACAGATTCTTGAGTGAAATTCTGAAGCTACCACAGTGGCTGACAATCTGTCATGATGACCTCACTTCAGGCAGCTTGAGCTACATTTTTTCAGGGAATACAAAATCAGATTCCCTAAAAGTCTGAATAAGGCCTATCTCCTCGCCTGCAAATGTGACTGTGCGTGCATATGTATTGCCAGTGATATCTTTGATATAGTTGCCTTCACCCCCAAAAGTTTCTTGCCTGAAGTGCATATCTATCTGTTTGGGAATCTTTCAAGTCTGTTATCTGTCAGCAACAGGTTTGGTACTGATTCTTAATAGTGTTTGTTTACTCTGTTACACACATATACAATGTACATGTATCCATATGGATTTTATGGAGCAGGCTATCTTGGAATAGCTGTCTTGGAATAGCTGTCTTGGAAATACTGAGTTGCTATTACAACATCGTGATGGCACGTGATGCACGACAGCTTCCTTCCAACACGGTGCAAAAATATGATTTCACTCCATTGAATTGTATCAGTGATTCTTATTTTCAGATCCCGTTTCTTTGCTTGCTTCCAGCCTTCAGGTATTCTGCAGTGATACCACTTACAGACTGTTTTGGAGAATTCAAAGCTGGTCACATATATCTGTGCTTCTTTTATGAACATACCAGGTATTCCTATATTACTTATTGGGTGAGAGGGACTGAGAGATAGTGGCTTGCCTAAGAACAACTGTAACCTTTCCCCTTATATTGCTGCAATAAAATGGGACAGAGATTTACTTGTTTAATGAAAGTGGGGGATTCAGAAGGACTAATAGATCATGGCAATAGATTATTATAGCATTATTGTGCTGTGGCACAATAGCAATTACTGATTTTTTAAAAAGCCCCCCAGTGGCACAGTGGTGGGGAAAATTCAAGGGAAATAGAAGCACACAAACCTCCTATGCGGACTTTACATTTCCAGTGCAAATGCCTCTGCAATGGTAACAACGATGACAGGGGAATTGAGAATCCTCACTATGTGGATGCAGCCTGGGTCAGAGCTCAGTCTCTTTTTCATCTTTGTGGCTTCTGTGCAGTCCAGTCCCTTAGCCATAGTTTGTGCAATCTCTCATACAAGGTAGTTTAGTCACTGCAATCAACAACAATCTCCTTCCCAAAGACCCATGAGGAAAACACAATGTCTGCTTTATTGTGATATGTAATATTAGTTCCTTGCTGTATAAAAAAATTTACCGTATTTTTCGCTCCATAAGACGCACTTTTCCTCCCCCCCAAAAAGTGGGGGGGGAGTGTGTGCGTCTTATGGAGCGAATATGGAGCTTTTCTTACCTGTAACAGGGCTCTTTCTTCAGCAGGAACGCAGGGGAACGCCATTCAGGCTGGCATCCCAGCCTTCTCCGCCCCTCCCTGCTGGGCCTGAGCTGTTAAGACTTAAAAGGGAAACAGCAGGAAAAACCCACCAGGCTAAGTGCTCTTTCCCTTTAAGGGCTTTTCCCCTTTAAGACAGCCAGCAGCAGAAAGCCCCGCCCACAGATTATGCTCCGTGGCTACTTTGCACAGAAAGGCCTGGCTTTGCATGGCATGCCCATGTCTCTCTTCTTTCCTTTCTCTATCTTCCTTCCTTCCTTTCCTTTTTTCTGTCTGTCTATCTGTCTGTTTGTCTGTCTTTCTGTCTCTCTCTCTGGCCCCACCTTTCTTTCTTCCTTTCTCTTTCTCTCTCTCTCTCCTCCTCCTTCCTTCCTTTATCTCTCTCTCTCTCTCTCTCTTTCTTTCTGTTTCATTTTTTTCTGTTTTCCTCCTTTAAAAACAAGGTGCGGCTTATGATCAGGTGCGTCTTATGGAGCGAAAAATACGGTAAGCTGTTTCCTTCAGTGATGAGAAGTACATTTCCAGTTATTATAACAAAACACTTTATATTGTTGGGAACAAAGGGAGGTGTGGCAGAAGACACGACCTGGGAAATACATGATCGGGACCTGCCATTGTCAAACTAATTGGTAGTCCTTTGTGGCCACTTTGAAGGCTGGGGGTGTGATACTGGGAGAAGGCTGTTTAACTTTTTCATCTCATGATTTACCCAATATAACCCCGCCCCCCCCAGTTTCCTCTCTGTTCCTGTACAGCTAACTGCAACTTCATGGGTGGTCAGGATTTACGTTGGAGAAATCCCTCCCACTTCCCGAGCCTTCAAAACAGATCCGAGGACCTGCTATTTAATTTTCAAAAAACTTCATGGATTACAGCAAACAAACGTCTCCTTGGCAGAACTGAGGTCTAAAGCTGCAACAAACATCCTAAACGAATTTGTGCTACTGTTTATTGTAGTGAGAATGAAACTGATCTGGGTTTTTTTTATCATAGGGGGAAAAGCATTTTATCCATAGACTGAGCAAAGATTTATTATAAAACAACACTACTATAAATTTCTGCCTCAACACAGAAAGGGAAGTCAGGGTTCCTGGACTTGAGTACGGAGGATTATTACATATGAAACAGTTGTTCTAGTAAGTGTGTTCCTTCATGCTATTCACATTTCAGGTCACTCCACCATCACTGCAGATGTTCTCAGCAGGTCCAGATTCATGAACCATGAGTAGAGCTTGGTGGATCACTGTATCCTACCTATTTTCCACCTCTGGGGGCTCCTGTCAGTAGGCCTCTTTGTCTCCCATTACAATGCCAAATGCCAGCAATTCTGTTCCCTGGCAGGTGTGGATCTGGAGTCTATTAAGGATGCATTCCAGTTCAAGTGGCAGGCGGTTATATTCTTTCCTCCCCATCCCATCCCTATTCTGACCACAGTAGTAGCCACAGCAGACCAGGGGCATTCTAGTAGCACCTTTCTGGCCTGAAAAACTCTGGCTCCCCATCCTCTGAGACCTGTAAAACAGGATCCATATCCCACTCCTGGAGGTTGAGGAGCTCCTTCGCTAGCTCCTTGCTCAATTCCTCAATGTCAGGATGCTGCCCCTAACAGCACAGAGGGCAGGGTTTCTGGACTCTGGCCTTCCAGAGTAATTTATATCTTAACTTGAGCTTAGAAAGTGTCTACTCATAAATCTTACAAATATAAATGGAAGAGATTACCCTCTGGACATCTGAACATGGGAAATCACCACAATTGTTCCTCCTGGATGATATCATCTCTTACTTATTCTCTCTGAAGGATTCTGGTTTGGCAGTATCATCTAGTAAGGTGCACTTAGTTGCTATAGCAGCATTCTATGTGGGGTTTGAGGGTTCCACTATATTTTTGAACAGTATGTCCAAAAGATTTCTAAAAGGTTTGTCCAATCTTTGCACACCCGTGTTCCCTCCAGGAGCCCTAGTGGAGTTTGTTCTTGGTTCTGTCATCATTACTATATAAACCTTTTGAACACAGGGCCATATGTTACTTGTAGTTCTTTTCATGTAAGACAGCTTTTCTGCTTGCTGTGTCATCTGCCCTCAGGGTGGGAGAACTAAGGGCTCTTATACATTCATCAGGTTTCACACAGTAAAGGTGGTACTTAAACCAAGCCTTGCATTCCTCCCCAAGGTGGTATTGGCCTTCCACCTTTTACAGGACATCACTCTACCTGTGTTTTTCCCTTCCCCATCCTCATAGGCAGAATGGAGCCTCCATACACTTGATGTTTGAAGGACCCTACTTTTCTATTTGCTAAGTGCAAAGACTTCTTTAAAGATCAACATTTATGTGTACGCTTCACTGACCACACTGAGGGTCAGGTGGTGTCACAGACCACCCTGGTTTAGCAGCGGAAAAGGAGTCCTCAGAGGAGGAGGACAACCAGTCCTCGAGCCCTGCCTTGGCAGACCTTCCCTGTAAGTCCAGTGTCTCAGGGCCTACCCCAAGGGACCCTGAGTTAGCACTGGTGCTGTCCTCTGAGCCAGTAGAGCCTTCAAGCCACTAAGTTCCAGCATGAATGCATCTGCTGCCAGGCCCACCATGGCATCTCCTTACTTCTAGCCTTGTGAATGGCCTCACCAAGTTGTCAGAACTTCTTGAGACTGATTTGCAAAACCATTATACCTGACTCTTGGACTGCTTTCAGGCCCTGCCCTTGGAATATGTGTCTTGACTCTGTATGGAGACCTTGGACTGCCTTCTGACCTTGCATTTAGACTGTGTTATTAGACCCTGGATTTTGACATTGGACCATATGACTTGAGAACCCCCTGCTGTGAGACCCCATCATTGTTGGGACTTGCCTCCCACCTGTTTGGTGGCCAGGATAGGGGCCTTTCTCTCAGACACTGTCACATTGGGTGGTATTGGCAATTAAACATGCATATTATAGGACAGAGGTCCCATGTTCATTCAACATGAAGGCCCATTCCACCAGAGCACCAGTTTCTTTGGCAGCTGTTTTGGGCAAGATCTCCTCTCTGAAGTTTGCAAAGTAACAAGGTGCTCCATGCCCTCTACTTTTATGAAGCATTAGATGCTGGTTCCAGGAATGAGACAACTATGGGGAAAGCAGTACTGCAGAGTTCATTCCTCAGAAGACCACTCTATGAAAACAGTTACCACAGTTACCACCCTGAGCCAGCTACGCTGGAAGCACAGGGTAAAAGTCTAATAAATGAATAAATTAATTAAGGGCAACCCTGTTTCTGTTCCCAGAGGTGCTGTCTTTACTCTTGGGTAGCCCCAATAGCAAGGGGCACCCCACTTCTAACTTGAACCAGAGACCCACAAAACTCAGGCCAAGGCAGACACTCCTGGTTCTGGAACACAGAGCAAGCCATAACTCTGGAAACAGGGATTTCATATTCAGGTTTCAAAAGGCACCCTCAAAGCAAACCTCCAATCTTCCCCCTCTACCCAGAAGAGATTATGTTTATGAGATAACAATGGGTTCCACCAGGAGAAGTATCTACATTTCTAAAGGCTATTCAGAGGCCATCTGGCAAATAGTCTTTCTGTCTCCAGAACCTTACCCAGCCCTTTTTGTGTCATCTCATATCTATGTTCGTTGTCTCTCCTTGCCCCATCCCTCAGGATGGCAAGATACCAATCAAACATTCCAATTATTAATGATCCTTCCTGACACTAATCAGGGACCCATCTCCCTCTTTTGTCTGTATCTGGGAACCTATTCAACTGCCTTGGCTGAATCATCAGTGGTCATAAAATCCATTCAGCTAGCCCCAGCACACCTGGCTTCAGTTGTTAATCCAGATTCTGCCCCCTCTGGAAGCTCACTGGCCACATCTAGGCCTTGTCCATCATGAGACACCTGATTAGCCCAGGCAATCTTTTGTTCTCACCTGAGAACAGCCCCCAAGACCTTCCATTGGTCTGCATTGTTTTCCAATGCCTTTAACCATCTAGGCCCATGGCCTCAGACCGTGTGTTTCTGCCCTGATGCCAATTGGCAGGCCACCCCTTTACTCTCTGGGTTTAGGCCATAATCCTTTCTTCATGGACCTCTGCACATCTGGACAGGTAGTATCACCCCACAATCCCTCTATTCCCTATCAATCACCCTCTGCTTCCTTAGTTCCGTATTGTGTGTATGAATGTTTGATTATTATTTATAAGGATTTAAGAATCCTTCAGTAAAGAAATCACTGTTTTTGTAATCTAGTCTCTGCATCTATTTCTGTGACCTGGATAAAGTGGGACTCTGGTATGCAAAGGCCATGATCCTGTAGTTATGCCAATTGCACATTAATATCATAATTCCCCAACCTTTTATCAAAGCAAATAGGGCAATTTGGCTAACATTTCCTCCTTCTCTGAGAAGTTGCTAGTATTATCTGGATATTTAACACTAACACTTAACACTAATGCAAGAAGATGAAATTGAAATAATGAATTAGTGTTACATATGTGGATTACACACAGCTCTGCCTTTCTTTTTGACCTAATTCTGGTTTTGACCTTGAAAGCCCTACTTGGCTTGGGCCTGGGGTAACTGTAGGACTGCCTTCTCCCATATACTCCTGCCTGGGAATTCAGATCACAGGGAGAGGCCCTCTTGACTGTCCTGTCAGTCAAAGAAGCTCATTTGTTGGATTTGATTAAAGCAGTCCTAAATTGTGATTCCAAATTTTGGTTTTATGTTTTTTGTGTACTCTGTTGTATGTATTTTATTTATTTTGTGAGCTCCATAAGGAAGAAATACAGCTAACAAATGTTTTAAATAAATAATAAGTAAATAAATGTGCACTGGATAATGGTGTTGAGAAGCACTGTGCCTTAGCTCCCACTTAAAAGTCCCATGGATACCAGGGGAGATTTTCATTGATTTCCCCCTTCTGCAACATCCCTCCTAATGCTCCCCCACATTTGTGAGGGTAATTCCAAGGTCTCCCGCAGGAAGTGAAAATTGACAAATCACCTTACCACCACCACCTCCACCAGGCTGATGGAAACTGTAGGCAGGGCCCAAGCCTGTTTGTGTTTTGCTCTAAACTCCAATGCAATGTATTTTAAATTATTTTTAGAGCAGCCTAAGGATTTGATCACCTTGCTGTCAGCCTCCATGCTGGAAAAGTGAGCATACCTGAGCTTGCTCATCCTCCAAACACTCCACAGTGGATGTTTTCACAGTTCGTGAGCTTGCCACATTTTGCTGAGAATTCTTTTTCTCTTATATCTTCCTCCTCCCAGGATCTTCCTCCTCCCAGGAAGGCTCATTACAGCATGGCATTGTTGTGATTGGACTAAACCTAACAATTGGACTAGCCTAACAATCAGCAAGACATAATCCCTCAGTACCCATGCATGAAGCTTGCAGATTTTATGAAGTAAAGTTTTAGGGTCATACCAAAATGCATTTTATCAATACTAAAGTGACATATAGCAACATAGGGCACTAAATCCCCACTGATTTTGATCGATAAGAATAAAGCATATATTTTACTCAGACATTGAAATCAATGGGATTTTAAGCATGTTTAGAAGTACACTGCACTGGCTGACCTGAAAGTTGCTTTCTGGTGGGATGCACAGGACTTAAGCCTTAAAATTGCATCACTGACTGCATAATGCATAATTAACATATTTTACCCATCCTGTTCCTTATCAATCCAGAACTCCCTCTAGGGCGCATTATGTTCCTTTGTAGGCCTCTTTTAACAAGGAGAATTTCTAAACATAATTCTGGAATTACACCATGCGCAGTTTGCCACAGCAGTCCTGTACTTCATTTCATCTCCATCTTTTCTCCCTCTGCATTACCAATGTGCTTATATGCACTGGAAAAACATTGCAGTATGCTGGGATCATATGTATGATTACATCTTGATTGTGCGATGTGCTCAGTCCAGGACACAAGCATGAGGGGTGGGTAAATGCACTTTATGGGACCTAGGAATCCTGGGCATGCATGCAAAATATTCTTGTAACATGACCCATTAATTTTATTTTGGAAATAAACTAGACATCTATTGTAACTCATGAGATTATATGTATGACATGGGATCACGTATGCGTGCATGTGCTTTTGTGTGTATACATTGTATACATATTACATGTTTTTATCTGGCCTAGGAAAATGATGCTTGGGTCCTGGACACACTGGTTAAAAGACACGTCAAAGAATCTTGATACAATCATGTTGAGTTGGATCCAGCAACCTGATGGTGCAAGGAGAGTGGGTCATTCCCCTCTTCCCCTCCCCCTAGCTGTCCTTTCTAATGCTGGGAAGGGGAGTAAAATTCTCATGTCCTCTCTCTTCCATAAGCAGAACTGCACTGAAGGAAGAAACATAAAGAGTAAATTCATTGCCTCCCCCTCCCCTTCCCCATGGCAGCCTCCTTACTCCTGGAACTATTAAAACACTTGGGTTCTACAGCCGGCTAGAAAGAGCTGCTGGGAGAGGGGAAAGATGGGAAATAACCATGACTGTCAGTTTCTTCTGCTCACAGACCATGGGATCCAACCCAATGTCAAAGATTTCTGTTTTGTGTAGTTTTTATCAATGCACATGTGCACAATGATGTGAAGGACGGAGCCCAATCCGCCCCCTTTTTCATGTCTGCCAATCCACTTTGCATGCTGGTAGTCTGGAGAGATAGCCAGCAGTTGCCAGTCTGGGTCTCTGTAACATCTGGAGGGAGGAGGGAGGGAGAAGAGCAGTAGGGAAAAGAGCCCTTTAATGGAGGTTTCAGTCAAAAAGGGTTTAGAAGTTCTTTAAGCAATGTAGGGATCTTGCTCTGTGTTATGTCTGGTGACTGCCACTGGGCGCCAGCAGCTTACAGTCAGAGCTAGGCTTCTTGGAACAATAGGAGCCAAGGATCCTAGACCACCACTTGTCCTCCAATAAGAACTCTGGTGGGAAATTCAAACCCGCCAATAGGACTTTAGGGTGTGTCCTAGGAGTTGTATATAGTTGGCCATCCTGGCCAGTTGTTGTTTGTTGTTGTGTACTCAATAAACCAATGCTGATCACTACGTAGTGGTCCGGACTTTCCATGCATCAAACCCAGTACACAATACTCTGTCTCCAGGCACTTCAGGTGGAAGTGGGTTGTTTAGTGTGGTGGCCTTGTCATGGTAAGCACTGGCAGATGGATCTCATATGTCGTCCTTCTGGGATATTTGGAAGCTATGGGGGCAGAAGGCTCTCATTAGTAATAAAAAAGATTAGTAAATATGTAGGAAAAGAAACACCTTTTAAATTCCAAATTAGTCTGGTGGTTACTGGCATTTTCTCTACTCTGACACAATATTTCATAAAGAAACTATATCTCTATGTTTCTATATTTCAACAAGTTACATTTATATGAAGATGTCCTGAACATCCACAGTTTACTTTCCCCTCACTGTAAAGCAAACTTTTTTCTTGTTGCAGTAAATCTCTGCTGTTCTCCTCGGTATTAAGAATGGGAAAGGTTATAATCTGGTTTTACCTAGGCAGGGGAGAGGGTACCTTAGGCACATCACCACAATTTACCTCCACGGTGGCCAGCAATAAATAATCCCATTTAGTTGACAGGCCAGTTAGTTATTAAAGATTTGCTGTATTATTTTGTAGCATTTTGAAGACTAGGACTCTATTATTACTTAGGGCAGCATGGATCAGCAAGACAAAGAACAGCTCTGAAACTGGTTGTTGTTTGTTTTAAATGAATCTCTTCCAGATGTTCACATATTATAATGAGCCACATTGTGAATGCAGAACAGAAGTGCAAGTTAGAGTGGCAGGTGTTTGATATGATATCCCTTGGGGTCCTAAACTGAAATGCAAGGAATCACAGATCAGCTATTAGAGAAAACAGTTTGCAAACAAAAAGGAAAAAAATATATAGCTTCCCTGAAGCAAACTGTAGACTTTTGAAGGTAGAGGATTTACTGAGATAACTTGGCTTCATTAAACAACAACTTGTATCGCTTCCAGTATTATCATATTTTCCCAAGTTCCAGGTCTGGAAGTTTCTCAAGGAACCCATAGCAGGAATCCTAACAGTAACTACATGTTACCTGTGGCTTGTGATGTACGAGAGCTTGACTTTCCCTTCCCTTTCAGAGAGCCAGTTTGGTGTAGTGGTTAAGTTCGCGGACTGTGATCTGGGAGAACCGGGTTTGATTCCCCACTCCTCCACTTGCACCTGCTGGATGACCTTGGGCAAGCTGTAGTTCTGGAACAGCTGTTCTTGAAAAAGAGCAGTTTCTGTCAGAGCGCTCTCAGCCCCACCTACCTCACAGGGTGCCTGTTGGGGGGGGGGGGGGAGGGAAAGGAGTTTGTAAGCCACTCTGAGACTCCCTTGGGTATAAATCCAATCTCTTCTTCTTCTTCCATGCTGTTCTCCCAAGCAGGAGAGCCATATTTGCTACTCGGGCTGTTAGTTCCCTGATGTCAGATTTGTGTGCAAAAAGGACACTGTCTAGTTGGAGAAACTCTGACTCAACTCAACTCTCCCACCACAGATAACATGTACTTCTCCAACCAGCGCAAGGTAGCTTAAAATCTCCTTTAGCTTCATCCTGTCCTGCAAATAATATCATGCTGAGGGCAGCTGTAATTTCACAGTCCACCAGGCAAGCATTAGGGAACAAACTGGTATAGTTTAAGACCCTCGGCTGTCTCCTCCCTATATTCCCCTTCCCCAACCCCCCCCCCGACTATTAAGCTTTGAGGCTGTTTGGGGAATTGTACCCCCTAGCAAGAAAAGCCTTGGTGTGCTTGCCCAGACATCGATAACTTAAGCAGAAGCCTGTACTATTCTACCCCAATGTCAGCCAAGGCCTAACAGGTACAAGACCAGGTATGGTTAAAAATCATTAATCCCATTCTGACAAGAGGCGAAGTGAAGCAGGCAAACAAACAAACAAACCATCGAAACAAAAGAAGAAGAGTTGGATTCATACCCTGCCCTTCACACAGAGTCGCTTACAATCTCCTTCCCTTCCTCTGCCCACAACAGACACCCTGTGAGGTAGGTGGGGCTGAGAGAGCCCTGAGAGAACTACCCTTGAGAGAACAGCTCTGACAGAGAATTGTGACTGACCCAAGGTCACCCAGCTGGCTGCATGTGGAGGAGTGGGAAATCAAACCCGGTTCTCCAGATTAGAGTCCGCCACTCTTAACCACTACATCAAACTGGTATACACCAAAAAACAAAACCCTTTGCTAACCAAACTGAAAGAGCACCAAAAATTCCTTCTCCCTGAAAGCAACTAACTAACCTCCCCTTGCCAAATACAGGGATGGATGGGAGGGCAACTCTAGATGGCAAGTGCCTTTACAAGGGAAAAGAAGCCTGCTTCTTCCCACGCACTGATTGCCTTGGGAACCCAGTCTCCCAGCATGCCCGTCAAAACCCTTGGCGTTTTCTTTTTAGGGGTGGGGTGGCCAAAGGAAATTCCCAACCACAGGGGTTTCAAGTTTGTTTGTTCTTTCCATGTGGCCGGAGTCTTCATTATAACACCTAAAATATTTGCGTGAATTAGTTAACATGGGCACATTGTGATGTTCAGCCAGTCTGGAAAACTTGGACTTGTAAATCTAGCATACTGCTACTTCTCCATGCACCCAACTTCTGTTCACAGAAACTCAACCCATATTTCTGTGTACTTACAGGCTCTGTGAGACAGTCCTTGCACATGGGGGAAAGAAGCTATGGTTAGGTTGCGATCATACGCACAATTAGACCCAACATAGGTGTGAATGCCGAGCGGACTTAATGGGAGCCATGAGACAACAACGTCTGGGAAGCGCTCTGCAGCTGTTGGCAACCTGTTTTGCTCCGCTGCACAAGCGAAGTTAAAAGACACCAGGGGAAAAAAAAACAATCGCAAATGGGTTGTGACCAATGCTCCCTCTAAACTGTGGAGTCTAGTGAGCAAAAATTCTGCCTTGTGAGCTGCCGGCATGAAAGTCGTGAGTGAGCGATTTGGCTGCTGCATAAATTAGTTTGCCCTGGAGCCATCCTTCCTGAGCTAAGACAAAAATGTGTGAGCCAGAGGCTTAAAGACTGTGAGCTAGCTCACACTAACTCACCTTAGAGGGAACACTGGTTGTGATGGGCCATGTGTGGACTTTCCTCTGTCTGATCACTCCAGCACACTCTCATGGCATTGGGATGATCTGATCAGCCCATCCCGACTTCATGCTGTTTTCCCTGCCCTTTGCAGTATGTGCATCATTGCAAACTCCATAGGGAGCCCTCAGTGCGGAGGTGCGATTCATTGATCCCTTGTTTAAGCACATGGGGAAAAAACAGGACATAAAAAAGACTCACCCACAGTTGTGCCTGATCACTCACTGACAGACTGCGTACAACTGTGGGTCAAATTCTGCTGGAGGAAATAGCCTTCCCCCCCTGCTTTATCTCGGGCGTGTGACCGCAACCTTATTTAGAATTTTAGCATATTTTTATTCCCTGGTAGGTATCCAAAGTGACTCATGGAAAATATTCTTTCACACAAACTTACACAAACACAGTATTTTTAAAAAGACAAAAAGGAGATGGAACATCCTGGGTTAGTATCCACCACATTAATTGCTTTGGATAAGGCTACAGGCTGTGTTCCAGGGACTAAGTAAGCACCAAGGGCCGTAAGATCTTAGGTTTCTGCCCTTCAGCTCACACCCTTGGCCATGCCCAGGCTAAATTCCTGCAGGAGGAGACAGAGAAACAGCATAGATGTTTCAAGCTGGCAGTCATCTTCTGTCAGTTCCTGCTCCAGCTGGACACTTAGGTTAGAATCCAAAGAGCTCTGAAGGCACACGTGTGTGTTTCTATGTGCACAAAAATCCTCTCCTAGTTTCTGTCAATCTCAGTTCCCCACGCCCGAGTCTGAGGCTGACAAACACAAGAGGCTGCTCTGGAGCAAGGAATCTCACCACACAGTTGCACCCATGGATCGATCAATCGTGCAACTGTGTGGTGAGATTCCTTGCTCCAAAGCAGCCTCTTGTGTTTGTCATCTATCTATCTATCTATCTATCTATCTATCTATCTATCTATCTATCTATCTATCTATCTATCTATCTATCTATCTAATTTTTAGGCCAGTCTCCCTGCAAGCAGGCTCAGAGCAGAGAACAAAGCTTGGTGAGTATGTCAAGGTCCATATAAAACATTTAAAATCAGTTAAAACATAACAAAAATAAACATTAAAGTGCTCGCAGTGGTTGGCAAAAAACAAGATAGTGTGCAATATAGTACCCAGTAGCCTCCTGTTCTACAGGTGGTATGACTCGCCAGCCTCCACCAAAGATTAATAGTGACCATTGATGGTAGTGGGGGGGGGGGCGGCTCCTAATTGAAAGCCTGGTGGAAGAGCTCCGTCTTACAGGCCCTGCGGAACTGCACAAGGTCCCGCAGGGCCTGATCTCCTCCAGGAGCTTGTTCCACCAGTAAGGAGGACCTGCTGTGACCTTAAGTCCAATTGGTGTCAATCCATTTTAAGCATAGTCATGTCTTAGAATTGTACTTCATGTCCATGATCTAAAACAACACAGGCACCATAAAGCTGAGAGGCTACTCTTAGCTATGTATGAAAAAGGTCTCGATTTCCAATAACTGACACTGGAATCGATCTTGTAATTCTGCTTTGCTGGATCATAGCATAGGTTGAGGTAGTTTCTACAAGGCTGCAGTTGAAAAGAACTAGCCTGCAACAAAACTTCTATCTGCAGCAACTGCAGGTGAGACAAGTCGCCTAGCCACCTTTCAGAAGGCTGCTGTTCTTGGGGAGAGGGGGCAGTTTGACTGTTCTCTCCTCTCTTACCTGCACTGGACCTCCTGCCCCACTCTCTCGCTGAATACTTATGTATTCTGTAGCATTTATCAGTAAAAGCTATACATTGTTTATGCAAGGTGCTCATGCACCTTTTACTCTTCATACTCACTCCTTCCCGTGCCATGCAAATCCCTTCTTTATTTATTCTGGCGGGCATAATGCTAACATTTAAAATGACATTTTGTCCCTAAAATTGGGATGAGAATTGGGCTCCCAGAGCTGTTGCCTTCAAACAGTCATGGTGATCTATGTTTCTAGTTTGTGAAGATGTACAATTAACAAAGTAGTCCCCAACACACACACACACACGTACAAGGAAGCATCACTCGGTTACATGAACGTGTCACTCTCTGATGTCTCTAAATCTGAAATAAAGTTATTTAACTCTAAAATTAGGAGTGGGTGGGGGGAAAATATATAACTAGAAAATTACATTGCTCTCAAATCTACCTAGAAAAATGCAACTTAGAATCAACGACTCTCTGACAAAACTCAGAGAGAAAGCAAATATTGTGCGGTTTTCCTGTTCACGCTAGCAATAATCTGACAGAGTTGTTGGACAAAGTGCCACCTGCTGCTTCTCCTGGGGTTCCTTTAATTGCTACAAAGTAGTGAGCGTTTTAAGAGGAGAAAGGATGCAGACAATGGATCACATTGTATGACTGCAAAAGAGCTCCTCCCGCCAGTTTCTTAAAATAAGCATAGTTTGTTTCCTACAGTCAAATGCCACATTTAAGTATACTTCTATCCATCAGAACAACAGAGTGGGAAACCTGTAATTCTAATGAACATTTCTGAGCTATTATTTGTGGTTAATACTTGCAGACTCTCAAAGAGCTTTTTGAGCCTACATAACTGCCTTTGGAATTACAGTTTTTGCAGACACTAGACCACCTTTTCATTTTAATATTAAACTACTCTGGCTTTTTTTTTTTGAGGAATAAAGATAAAATGGGAAGAGAAACCTGTGAGGAAGAGAACCAGTTATTTGGTGTACACGGAGATCATAGAGCTTGCCAGTTTCAAGTTGGTTTGAGAAAGATCAGAGAACAGTGGGGGAAACTCCAAGACATGCACATATGCACTATGGTGCTGTGGGGAACACGGGGGGGGGACCCACTTCCCAACAGCATCAAACTCAAGGCAAGCAACCTGTGCAGAATCACCCATAACAACACTGAAAGCTCCAGGTTAGGTGGACATAGCTACCACTTAGTTACCTTAAGGTTGGGGGGGGGGGAAGGGAAAGGGGGTGGGGAGACTGGGAGAGAATGGGACGTGGATAACCAATTCCCAATAGAATGGGGGACAGAACAGGAACAGTGAGAAAAAAACAGCACTGGACGTTGTTGATGGTGGTCCCCCAGTTACAATGGCACTTTAATTTGCTGCTTGTTGTCACTTGTTCAGAAAGCTGGCCCTGAGCAGGGCCTATGGGTGTGGAACTCAGCACTGAATAAATTCAGACCTCTTCTTTAGGAGTCCTGTGAACAGTCACATGTTTGTTTGGTTCCCTTCCAATCTGTAATGCTGTGGCTCCTTTTTCTGGGTTAACAGATGTTACGAATGGGGTCAACAAATGAAATTGCCAACTACTTCCCATACAACCAGTTCACAGACTACCAGATGCTTATTAAACAAGAGGTTCTTAAAACTGTGATTCATAGATCACCCATAGTCCCCAGTATTATTAGCATGATGGCTGGATTGAATTTCAGTATTTGGGAGCAGGGTGCTTCTGTATTCCAGGTCCTGGGGGAAAACAATTGGGAGAGCTTTTACCTTCCTGTCCCACTCCTCAGGAACATTTGGTTGGCTAAGTGTGCCTAACTGTGCATGGGATTATGGCCTCCATGCCTCCCGCTTTTCTTCCTATAACCCCCCTACCCTAATTTAGAAGCTAAACGACTTCACAGTCTTTTCAGTCACTTCTCCTGGTTTACTGGTAAGATTTTTATGAAGTGCTACTTGCTGTTTTCAGCTCATGCACGGTTAGAAGTCTTCTAGAGTTCATTATAACTCACAAAAGAAACAAGGAGAGATTAAAGAACCCAAAGATAATAGTGAATTGGAGGGTGGAAAATGGGCTCATAGAATGAGTAAAAGTTTCTGGGTTCAGTGTGGATATATATCCACATGTCTGACAAAGAAACTTTCTGCCCCATGCTGGCTTTGACCTATTTCTTTCTCCAGGTATCTTTCAGCAATGCAAAATGTGCAGTGATCAGTATCTGTCAAGCTGTGCTCATTTATTGATCCTGAGCCTGATAAAATTTAAATGGACATAAAAGTCTAGCGAGAAAGAAGAAATCACTGACAAGTCTTCATGCTAATTTAGGGTAGGAATGATTTTTCTTTAAAGGATATATTCCCAAGGGACGCACCTTAGACTGAATCAGATTCTACAAGGCTTCACATAGTGGTTGCCGTTTTGGATTTGTAAGAACTTTTATTTTTATGATATGATTGTACATGAATGCTGAGTCTGTAAAATGTGTCTTGAATGACCACAAGGAATAATACAGATGTTATAGGGTTTGAAATTAAAAGAAAACACATAGTGGGTCTGTATTAGGGATGATCTGGGATTTCTTGTCTCTGCTGTTTTGAACCTAAAATAGCTGCTTTGATTTTGATTCTCCCTTGGGTGAATCAAACCTGTGATTCTCTTTCTTTCCGTGCTGTTTTATGTTGCTTTTGTACCAATGTTTATCAGTAAAATGTATACATTTTTTTCAGTATTACTTGTGTATTAGTAAATCAGCATTGTTATTTTCCATGTATATGTCATGAGCTGTGCATCAAAACAAATAATTTACATATTTAAACCCTACAATGTGTATATACTGCAAAGGAACTTGCACATCCAATGGTGAAAAGCAAAGAACTAAAGTACCATATTTTTTGCTCCATAAGACTCACTTTTTCTCCCCAAAAAAGTGGAGGGAAAAGTGTGTGCGTCTTAAACCCCCCTCACCTTTCCCAAGCCACGGCACCGAGCAGAGCTAGGTGCGTCTTATGGTCAGGTGCGTCTTACGGAGCGAAAAATACGGCAATTAAAAATATAACCTGATATAAATAGCAACAAAATAGAGAATGTTTATTTATCTCTGATCTATATGTGCCAATGCAGGAGGAATGTGCAGGCACTGAAATACCCCAGCATTCACATTTTACCATAAATAATAATAATGTTGTTGTTCGGCAGTTGCCTTAAGTAAAGCAATTTACATTCTCTGCAGGCTTGTCAGTCTGACCTAGCTATGATACACCATGTGACATGAAATACATTAAATAGCACGGAACTGTAATACAAATATGAGCTGTTGCATACAGCTATAATAGAAAATCTCTTTTGTGTGTGTGTGTGTTTGACCTCTATAGAAAAAAAGGTATCCTGGGCAAAAATTGCAGATGATAATACCAAAAAAAGATAGGCTGATGACCAAAGAAACACTCCAAGCAAACAAGCTCTGAAAAAAGTATATGTAAGTATGGTTGATATAGTGTTAGATGAAGGAGGTAAAATCACAAGCAGGGCTCTTTTTCAAGGAGGAACTTTGCATATTAGGCCACACACCCCTAATGTAGCCAATCCTCCAAGAGTTTACAGAGCTCTTTTTACAGTGGCTACTGCAAGCTCTTGGAGGACTGGCTATATTAGGGGTGTGTCGCCTAATATACAAAGCAGTTCCTTCTAGAAAAAGAGCCCTGATCTCAAGTAATCTGAATTCAGAGGTAATGATTCATTAAGGAATATGAGAAGTGAATACAAATGGTGAACCCCAAAGCCTTCAATAATTTAATCTCCCATCATTTCACTGACCTTGGTATTTGGTAGCTAAGCTCTAGTAAAGTCAATGTAACAAAATTAGTCTATGGATCAAGGCAGCTAAAATGATGATGAATGTTGTACTTTGAAATCCATTAGCTTTCATCACACATTAGCAGCTTTCAGTGCGAGTGTCTCCCTTTCAAGAACAACACCTTTACACAATTAAGCAGCCTTTCAAATAGCAGACACTCTCCCAGATTAAAAGATAGGAAACATTTCCCTAAGAATATCAAAATGTCACGTAATGGAATGCTGGAAAATTCTTCTTGAAGTTATATTGTATAAACCAGTTAAGAAATGTAGATTCCATGTTTGCAGTACAATACTGAGGTATGTTGTTTTCTTTAAGACTTCCCCCAAGAACTAGAGTTCACATATTAACATAAGGGAACTTAAGAAAAGCCAGTGTTGGATCAGGCCAATGGCCCATCCAGTCCAACACTCTGTCACACAGTGATCAAAAACACCAGGTGCCATCGGGAAGTCCACCAGTGGAGCCAGGTCACTAGAAGCCCTCCCACCGTTGCCCCCACTCCCAAGCACCAAGAATGCAGAGCATCCCTTGCCCTGGACTGAGACTTCCTATCTATACCTTGTGGCTAATAGCCACTGATGGACCTCTGCTCCATATGTTTATCCAATTCCCTCTTGAAGCTGTCCATGCTTGTAGCCTCCACCATCTCCTGTGGCAGTGCATTCCATGTATTAATCACTCTTTGGGTGAAGAAGTGCTTCCTTTTATCTGTTCAAACCTGACTGCTCAGCAATTTCATTGAGTGCCCTCGAGTCAGGGCCGGTTCGCCCGTTAGGCAAACTAGTCAATGGCCTAGGGCGCCCCCTGCTGGTGAGCACCTGAACTGGCCTCACATCCGACTTCCCCCCCACGCCCCCTTTAAGAGAAGTGACTGCCTGGAGGACAAGCAGGAGCAGAGCCAGGAGGCACATGGCTGGCTGTGGGGCTCGGGCCGTTGAGGGGCTGGGTGGTGGGGCTGCAGCAGGTTTGCAGGAAGGCTGCCCAGGGCAGGATGCACACTGGCTGGGCTGGTTTGGAGTGGGAGGTCGGGCAGCCACTGGCCATTGGGGCTGGGCACTGGGAGAGCTGGCTGTAGTCCACGCAGCTGTCGCATGATGGAGCAGATTCCCCAGACAAAACTGCAGGTAAGACCGGCCTGTCGAGTGAGAGCAGGTAACTCAGCCTCCTCCCGCCCCATCGGAAGTGCCAGGGATGCTCCGCACTTGCTCAACTGCTGCCCCTCCACTGCTGTCCGGGTGGATGGAGAGGGCACCCTGGCCACTGGCTGCTGCAGAGCCCGAGCCTTGGCTGCTTCCAAAACGGGGGGGGGGGGGGGTTTGGAAAAAACAAGAGATCTCGCATTGCTTTTGCAAGTTGCTGAAAAATGATCTGTTTGTATCTTTGCGGAATCCCTCTTGCCTGCAACACCCCCCTTCCCACCCAGCTGGTGACACTGACTTATGGGCTCTGAACTTACTGGAAACTCGCATGCCCCCCGCAATGGATTCCGGCCCCTTCTGTGGAAATAGAGCTCCCCCTGCCTTCCTGCTCCCCGGCTCTTGAGCTGGGTAGCTATGCTCCACAGGCCCGGATTGTGGTGGGTGCATCACGCACAAATTCCCTTAATCTCTTTCTCCTGCTGCCCTTCCCCCTCCTGCTGCCCTTCAGTGTCGTGGCATTGGCAGAATCCAAAGGGAATTTCAGATCATGTTCCTCACCCCAGGAGGGAAATCTCCTCCACCTCTTTTGTGGTCAAGCATAAACGTGAAACAGAGGCTCAATTACTGCATAGGGATGCCAGCCTCCAGGTTGTACCTGGGGATTCCCTTGAATTACAGCTTATTTTTAGACTACAGAGATCAGTTCCCCTGGAGAAAAGGGATGCTTTGTCGTGTGGACTTTGTGGCATTGTGCCCCACTGCAATTCAGAGATGAGGACTTGGGGTTTCCTGGGAATCACAGCTAATCTCCAGACTACTGGCGATCAGTTCCCCTGGAGAAAATGGCTGCTTTGGCAGGTGGATTTAGTGGTATTGTGCCCCACTGAGGTTCAGAGGCCATTTTCCCGGTCGTACCTGTGGATCCCCCGGAATTACAACTCATCTCCAGACTACAGAGACCAGTTCCCCTGGAGAGAGTGGCTGCTTTGGCGGGTGGACTTTGTGATAGAACAATCATAGTTTTTTGGGGGGGAATTGGGCACGTGGACTCTATTCTTTGTGAACCAGACTTTGTTCTCCAGTTCTCCACTTGCACTTGCAGAATCACCTTTGCAAGCCATAGTTATGTCCAAGTGGTTCTTGTGAGAGTCGTTTCCTCTCAGGTCGACCTATCTCTCTGGGTGTCTATTGCGTGGAGGGGAAGGGAAAGGGGAGTGTAGCCACGTTGAGGCTTTTATTAAGCAAGGTGAAAATCCAGTCTCTTCTTGTTCTCTGCCTGTTGTGCCATCGGGAGAAAGGAAAATCCTACAATAGGCAAGGACTTCCCTGGTGGTGGGGTTGGGTTGCTCAGTGGGCAAGGCTAATCATGGGATGGTATCCCATAAGCGGTCTGCTGTCACAGTGCAGATCATATCCTCCCTTTTGGTCTCCTAAACAATAAATGGCTTTCCACTTCACTACTGGTGGTGGTGGGGGATCAACACTGAGTACTGAACACCTTAACGAAATCAGCCCCTTTTTTAATCTTGAAATGGTCTTCCAATGGTTTTTTGCTCCTGGGGCAAGAGGCACACCGGGGGTTGGGGGCCCCCAGAAGGTATTCTTGCCTAGTGTGCAAAAAAAACCTGGGGCCGGCCCTGCCTCAAGTTCTTGTATCGTCAGAAAGGGAGAAAAGTATTTCTTTCTCTGCCTGCTCTATCCCATGCATAATCTTGTAAACCTCTGTCATGTCACCCCTCAGCTGTTGTTTCTCCAAGCTAAAGAGCCCCAAGCACTTCAACCTTTCTTCATAGGGAAAGTGTTCCAACCCTTTTATCATTCTAGTTGTCCTTTTCTGCACTTTTTCCAGTGCTATAATATCCTTTCTGAGGTGTGGTGACCAGAACTGTACACAGTATTCCAAATGAGGTTGCACTATCGATTTATATAGGGGCATTATGATACTGGCTGATTTGTTTTCAGTTCCCTTCCTAATAATCCCCAGCATAGTGTTGGCCTTTTTTATTGCTGATGCACACTTGTCTCAACATTTTCATTGAGTTATCTACTACGACTCCAAGATCTCTCTCTTGGTCAGTCTCTGCCAGTTCGGATCCCATCAGTGTGTATTTATAGTTAGGGGTTTTTGCCCCAATGTATATCACTTGGCACTTGGCCAGGCTCAGAAATGCTAGGGAAGTGGAATTAAAATGGCTGACATTTTCTCAGTAAATCGGCTGTAACTACATTATAGATGTCCATACATCAACCATTAGTAAAGGTAATTTTATGTTATGTTATTTATTTATTTTATCCAATTTATACCCCACACTCCCTACCAAGGCAGGCTCAGGGCATTATGCTTACATAATGTCTGAATTGATTAAAAACTGGATAAAATGGATAAAAACCGGATAAACTGGATAAAAACTGGAGAGATATATATATATATGTGTGTGTGTGTGTGTGTGTGTGTGTGTGTGTATGTATATATGTATGTGTGTATGTATATCCATATATATAACTATATAACTGTATATATATAACTATATATATACATAACTCTATACACACACACACACATATATATATATATACACACACACAATGTGTATATATATATATATTTATATACACACACACACACACACACACTATATATATATATATATATATATATATATATATATATATATATCCATATCCATATATATCCATATCCATACACACACACACACACAAGAAGGGGGGGACTTGTGTTATGGGGGGGAGAGAAGGAGCTCCACCGAGGGGAGGAAGCAGCCACAGGTGAGTCTTCTCTCCCCCCCACCCCCAGCTCCCATGGCAAGGACTGAGTGCCCAAGAGCTGCTCAGGCCTGCTGCTTCTCCCCACTCCCCACCCCTGGCTCCTGCAGTGAGGCCCGGACAGCCCGTCGGAGCCCAAAGACGATGCCTGGGTAAGGAGCCATGGGAAGAACTGAAGTTTGAAAAGTCTCCCCTCTCCCCTCCCCTCACTGGCCCTTTTGGCTCTCCCCCTCCCCGGCTGTACCTGCTGCACCTCCCCCACCCACCTGCCCACCCACTGGCCCTGAAGCCCCAGGGGGGGTAGGAGTGAGAGCGAAGAAGGAGAGGCCAGTGTGTCCATCTGGGTGCCATTTCACTGAGCCACGTGTAGTGGGGCCAGGGGAACTTGCTGGCTTTCCAGATTGGTGGGGAAGGAGGGGGACCAACCAATTCCTCCCCCCCAGCTCTTGCAGCAAGGGGAGAGCTGAAAGGGCCAGCGAGGGGGAGAGCTGGTGGGGGGTATAAAAACACCATAAAAGCAGCAATGAGGAGAATATATGTATTTTATTTTATTTGTGCTTTCCCCCCCAGAAAATTGTCCTCATGGGGCAAATAACATTTCAACATGAAAACAGCATTTAAAATAGAGTATATATAGAATATTTAGACTATTCAGTAAAACATACATAAACACACAAAACACCCCTTGTCACTTTTGTGGAAAAAAAAATTCCAATTCTCTGGCAAGTTAAAAAAGAAAGATGACATTTTAGTTCTTGAATAGCTAAACTAGATGTGATGTGGGAATTCTTCACCATTTACAAGGCTACTCACTTATTGTAGCAAAAGCATGAAATGGATGTCTGTATCAGGTTTTAGATACAAAAAAATGAAGTATATGGGCAAGGAAAACTAAATAATGTCTTGTCTCATGACTTAATTCACTGTACTCTGTGTCTTTGAGCATTTTTATTTCAGGCCAACTGACTTCCTGTAAGAGGGCTTGACTAGGAGAAATCTAGTTCAGTTATTAGAATGCAGTGAGGTAAGACATAGGAGGAGTCAGTATTCATACCCTCACCCATTGGATCTGGTGTTTGTTTGTTTTTATTTAAAAAATACCTCATGTGGATACCCATGGATTCCCCTGCTTATTATTCTGTGTATGATTTCTGCCAATTTCCTGCTTTCTTGGGTTGCCTCTTTCTGTCCACTTTGCAACCAAGAATTCTAATTGCCTATAAAATGGGAACACTTCCTCTTGTCCGCCTGAAATGTGGCAAGCAAGGGGAAGGTATAGTCCCTGAGAATTTCATGCCAGTTGATTTGTAGGGAAAAAAGGTTATATCCAGAAATCTGTATCCTATTGAATTCAATGCAGGGAAAAGCCCTGGATGCAATAAAGGAAAGAAGCACATATAATAATGAAAATAAAGAAAGAAAATGAAATAATTTAAAAACTAAAATGATTCCCCCCCCCCCGAATGTTGTGCATATTTTCACTGTATGCAGGGCTCTTTTTGTAGCAGGAACTCCTTTGCATATTAGGCCACACACCTCTGATGTAGCCAATCTTCTAAGAGCTTACAGTAGCCCCTGTAAGAAGAGCTCTGTAAGCTCTTGGAGGATTGGCTACATTAAGAGTGTGTGGCCTAATATGCAAAGGAGTTTCTGCTACAAAAAGAGCCCTGATTATGCACTGTATATGCTGGGCAAAAGGCTGTACATGTACACTAACATGCACATTTTATTATTTAGGACTATTGATTTAGGAGTGATGCAGAAAGTCCCAGATCCAGCCCCTGGCAAATCCAGAAACAGACTGGACAGCAGTTGATATGAAAGACCTCTTCCTGACACCCTGGAGAGCCTCTGTTAGGCTGAATTGACAATAATGACCTTGATGGATTGATTCAGTATAAGGTGATGGGTAAATTACAAAATTTAGCTGGGTTCAAAGAAGGGGTCCAAATCACTACTAATAATTAAACTTTTATTTCTTGATCAAGGAAAGCATCTGTTCCTAAGGAAGTTGCTGATAACTCTGAAGACAAAAACTTCAGCATATATAGGCACATTGGCATCAAACTCTTGGAGAAGTTTTTCACCAATTACACAATGACAACTCAACATTGCACCAAGTTGTAATCAATAGAAAAGCGATCTATACTTCCCTCTTAACATACTTTAAAGAGTACTACTACCTTATCTGTTGTACAAGCACAACATGAATGGCTAACTGCTATAGTTTGGGGAAACAGGGTATGTGGTTAAAGATTAGTTTGCCCGAGGAGGAGAGGAATGCAGATTTTTGGAGACTTCAGCTAAAAGTACGGATAGCAGCACTGGGTCATCACTGGATCAAATGCTCCCCTCGATTTCTTACTTGACCTTCACAGACATGGCTACCTGTGGCTCATTCACATTTTACCTCCCACCCCCTTAAAAGCAGTTATACGCATGTTCATGTATGTTCACATAGCAAGTTCCATGACCTTTTCAGAGGATGGTTCTTCTCTTCTGTTTCATATCTGTTCATTCTGAGGTCCTCATGGGGCTGAAGGACTGGGGTTTCCATCTGAATGTGAGCTTGATGTTTTGATTAACGGTACCATAAAGTCGGGCTATAAATTTATTCCAGACTAAGATGAGAAATGCCAATGATCAACTTTTAAAGTGATTTACTATGGTACTAATTAGGCTATTGCATGAAGTTATATATTATCTGAACACTAACTTTAAAAGTCCACTTGGAATAGTTTACACATTTAATACCACTGGAGAATTGGTATTAGAAAATTATATCTGAAATGGAATGGGAAAAAATTTAATTTCTTTAATGCAGGTTTTATCTTACATTCAGCAAGGTAAGAGGAGGCTTTTTGCAATTAGGGTTAAGGCAACTCTATAAATTCAGTCTCAACGTGACCTTGGTTTCTCTGGGAAGGGGAAAATGTTAATTATTTGTTTGATGAACTCCAGTAGCATGCTCAGCATTGGATTTCACCAAGAGAATGGTGAGTCAACCCCTCAAAGGCACCCTGCCAGCATATTTGGACTAATAAATGATTTGGATTAATAAGGTCAGTTAGACCGCTTTCAGTTTCTGGTTTTTTTTTTTTAAAAAAAAAATTGGTTCATTGACTTAGGTTTAGTTAATTTAAATTAGGGTTATCCCCAAATGCTTTTTAAAAAGCTCCATAGTGCTGAGCATCTAATGAGGCCAACAGCTTGGTCCTGGGCCTGTCCCTAGCTAGAAATGCAGGGCCAATCTTCCAGTCTTTCCAAATATGAGATGGGCCTGAACTGAAGGAAACTGAGGAAGTAGAGCACACGTCTTAGGCACCCTTTGCAATCAGTTGTCAGCATCGCAGGGAGTCTCTCTTGCTCATTTGAGATCCAAATTCACAAATGGGGTTCAAAAAGATTGAGAAAGTCGCATGTAGAAAACATAATAATAATAAAGATTGAGAGCCAGTCTGGTGTCGTGGTTAAGTGCGCGGGCTCTAATCTGGGAGAACCGGGTTTGATTCCCCACTCCTCCACTTGCACCTGGCTGGATGACCTTGGGCAAGCCATAGCTCTGTACCGGCTGTTCTCTCAAGGACAGCTTGGGAAAGAGTTCTCTCAGCCCCACCTACCTCACAGGGTGTCTGTTGTGGGGAGGGGAGGGGAAAAGGAGTTTGTAAGCCGCTCTGAGACTCTTAAGTGAGTGAAGGGCGGGATATAAATCCAATCTCTTCTTCTTCTTCTTCTTACTATTTCGGGTATAACCACAGTAAAAGAAAAGAGAGGAGATTGCCAGGCAGCTATATTAGAGAAAACCCTTTGTAGGGGTTGCCAGGCTCCATTTTACCACAGAATTTTGGGCAATGCCTAGAGATGCATGACATCACTTTCATGAAAGTGACATCATGCCATCAGCCTCACAGCTGCTGCCCCCATTTCCCTAGCTCCCAGGCTCCTGCTGGTTGCCAGGCTAGACTTGGCAATCCTACGACTGTGTCCAAGGCCCATAAAGCCTGCAATTCTATTTCTCTCTTTCTCCAGAAAACTCTTATCACCTTATTAATGGTTCCAAGATAGTCTCCTGTCCAGACAGTGCTCAGGGTTAGCTTGGCAGCAGAATTTAGAATTATACCTTCATATTTTTCTTGAGAAAGATATCTAGTTTCTGTGGATTCAGCAGCATGAATGCAGATAGACCTATCTATCTGTTATTAGGATGTTAATTTTTTTTGCATCATTCTTAAGTGTGAAAGAGTCAGGACGTTGGATCCCACGGAAGATTTCCACATGTGCAATAGTCTTTGTGTTATGTTTTGCAGAAGTGTTACATTATTTCTTGGCGCCTGTGAAAATGATTATATCCTTATTATGTTTTCTACATGCAAAAGACAAAAACAGATAATATCATGCAAATTTTCTGTTATATATTCCAGTGCTCCATGTGCATACTGTTACTTTTTAAAAAAAATATATATTAAAACACTTGTGTTCCTGCAGCCATCATGCCCACACAAGCTAATGTACTAAGTACATTTTCCTTTTCATTCACACACTGCTGAATCCAAGCCTATGTGTATCAGCTTGTGCACACACAGACTTTCTACAAATGTTCAGATGAAAACGCAGATGTTGGGGGAAGGGATCTGAAGACATGACTCCACTCTTCTCTTGATACACAAAGTGGATGTGCTCTTGAATGTCTGGGGTCTTTAATATTCCTGAGGGTTGCGCTGATGCGAAAGGAGAAGTAGTGAAGTAATGGTTAATATTTAAAGCTGCTAGACTTATAAAAACCATCCAAGAAACCTTTGTTTCCATTGTTGACAGGAAAAGATAGAAAACGCAGATGTTGGGGGAAGGGATCTGAAGACATGACTCCACTCTTCTCTTGAAACACAAAGTGGATGTGCTCTTGAATGTCTGGGGTCTTTAATATTCCTGAGGGTTGCGCTGATGCGAAAGGAGAAGTAGTGAAGTAATGGTTAATATTTAAAGCTGCTAGACTTATAAAAACCATCCAAGAAACCTTTGTTTCCATTGTTGACAGGAAAAGATAGAAATGGAGTAAATCCTGGGCAGGGGACAGGTACTGTTTTTTGCCTTCGGCTAAGCTGGCAGAGATGTAGAATATTGCTTCTTTCTAGGAAGGAAGTTCTGTCATCACAATCACACTGTAGAGGCCCTGTCCCAGGTAACCATACCCTAGACAGAGAGGGGACCAAAAGGGTTAAACTACATGTGGGGTTCTTTTTGACAAGTTGCATTGGGGTTCCTTGGAACAGGCATGCTACTCCATCATTCACATAGTAGCTGCAGGGAAAGATATTTTTAAGTGTGTCACATCCAGGGAATCCCAATCCAACTTCCCCAAAATCTAATGCATTGTTTAGCCCTAAAACAAGCTGTTGTTAGGCACCCTCAAACAGCCGCTAGGCTCCATAGACCAGGAGGAAATAATCCTGCCACATTCCTGCAACAACCATTTACCACCGAATGTAAGCAGCTGTCCATCCTGTGGCTGCATCCTTCCCAAAGGGCAGGGGAACAGAAGAAGACATACGTGCTGATTTGCACATGCTTACAAACATACCCCAAGGGAGGCAGGAGGGACAAATAACTTCAGATATCCAGATCCATTAAGAACTTAAGAGTGGTTGAATCGGTGCCCCTTAAAGGATGGAGTCCTCCTCCTAGCCCTAATGTGTATATATCCTTAATGTGAGTATCTTTCTGCCATTTGTGACTGCAGCATCTCATGATTCCTTCTCATTTGTCTTCCAGCTCATCTGCCAGAGAGCAAAGGGATAAAGCAAGGTGGGAAAGGAAAGCATGCATGCACTCATTCATGTTTGCTAGAGGAGAAAGATGGCCTATTTCCTCTTTCTTCCTTTGGCGTGTTCCCATGTATCTGTGGCTGCGGTCACAAATGGGAGCCCTCCCGGGATTAAAGGGGCCACATTTTTTTTCCTTGGGTTGGGATGTTACACATCCCAACCCCTGCTGCGGCAGGCGGCGGCGGGAGGAGGATGAGGCGGCGGCAGGCGACAGCGGCAGACGGCGGAGGTGGCAGTGGTGGCAGGCAGTGGCTGGAGGCGGCAGCGGAAGCAGCGGTGGTGGAAGAAGCAGTGGCCAGCCAGCCTTGAAGGGTGTGGTGGCGGCATTTTCTGCGGTGACGGGGCTTTTGTAGCGGCGGCGGCAGTGGCGGCCAGGGGAGGCACTCTTCCCCGAGCCCCCCCGGCCGCCTAGTAAGTTTGGGGTTTTTTTTCCCCCTTTTACACTTGAGCGCTTGAGTGGCCAAGCGCCCAAGTGTAAAAGGGGGAAGAAATGGCGGGTGGGCCATCTGGACAGCCATGCTCTCGCAATGATTGCGAGAGAGGGCTGGCCAGATGGCTCAAATGCGGGTTCCTCCCACAACACCCGGGAAAACTGTTGATTTTCCCGGGGTTGGAAAATGCGGGAGCAACCCACATTTGAGCCCGCTTCGGCGCGGGACTTTCTGCGGCCGTTGTGGAGGGCCCCTTTAAATGCGGGAGGAAATAGCCCTTCCTCCCACATTTAAGGGCCATGTGACCACGTCCTGTATGTCTGTGATGGCAAACAGCTTCTCCTTTGGGAAGAATCAGCAATACTTGCTGCAGGAGCACTGCTATCGCCCAGTCTCTTGTTGCTTGGTGAAAGGTAAGTGGACACAGATGGGTGGTGCCTTCTCCTCCTAGCTGTCGTTGCTGTTTGTTCATTCACCAGGGGAGTGATGGAAAGAGAAGCAATAACATCTAAAAGTGGCTGACCTGCTGCAGGATCACCTGCTCAGCGCATCAATGCTTAATACCTGCCCTCTATAGGAAGCATAAGAGCACAATAATATAAGAAGTAACTTGCTGGAACCGATCAGTGGCCCACCTAGTCTTGTTTCACACAGTGGCCAATCAGTTGCCCTGGAGGGCTAACAAACAAGGCACAGTGGGCAAGGCCCTCCCCTGATTCTGGATGTGGAAGTTCTTTTTTACTCATCATGGCTAATAGTCATTGAAGGACCTATCCATAATGGAGAAGCTCCATGGGATGAGGGGCCCTTCAAAGGATACCTTGTCTCCAAGTCCTGGAACCAGCTCTGCTCTGAGGAAGATATTAATAAGGGAATAGATACATATGGCGGAAGACAGCCTTTACCGTATATTGAAGCCAGTTCAATTTGTCGTTGCAGATGTTGCTTCAAATGAGCATTTTGGCAACTCAGAAACTGCAATAGTGACTATCATTGCTGTTTATATGATTATTCCCAGTGTGCAAAACAGTTTTCATTTGTCATTACAGATGTTACCTCAGATGGATTCTTTGCTCTCAGCTTTGTCTATAAACACCTGCTTTAATGAACTGGCTCATTGCTATGCTATGAAAGTGTCACTGTTGATGCCCGGTGACATTAAGAGCTGCCATTTATGACCATGTAAATTCAAACTGAGTATGTATTAGCATTGCCCCTGACTTCAACTCTATAAACGTACTTTACAACATTATTTATCCAGCCCAGCACACAAATTGCCATGGTAAGTGTTCTGTTGATTGAGAGACAGCTTTTGATCAATAGCCTTGGTGCCCTCTGTTAATTACCAGCTGGCACTAGTCTCCTGGCATTTATTATCACTTTAAATACTCATCCCCAAAAAAAAACTACTGGAAAGAAGTATTGGAATGAGTTAACATTGTCAGACTGTATGGAAACCTGTGCTTTCTGGGGAAAGGAAAGAAGAGGCATGGTTAATGGGACACAGATGAGCCAGTAGCACCATCATTTAATTCATCTTTCACTCACCAACCCAGGGGGAAATGTTCATCAAATTATACTGCACGTTATATGCAGAAATCCATTCTGTGATGTTCCTATTATAGTTTGAGGCTGCAGAGATGTCATCCCATTAGATGCTGGAACAGTATCCTCTTGACGCCATTGACTAACAAGCTGGCGTAGGTGGGTGATGTATCAATCAGTCTCTGGTGCCTATAATTAAAATTGTACAGTGGAGACACATAGTTATTTGTCACCACGAACTTCAAGTTTTCAGTGCACTGTGAAGCAGAGGTGCAAAGCCTTCAAAGCCCATTGACTTCAGTGGAGGTAGAAGGGCACAGTCCTCTTTAAGATTGTGCTGCCAAGCGCAAACCACATGAACAGCAACAAAAATCTACCTACAAGCTTCAAGGTGACTTTTTGAAACATGGCTCCTGTGCATCCTTCATGGCCTCTTATCCTCCATTCTGTCCTGTCGCTACCAATGCCGCTGTACTCCTCAGCTTTTTATCTGAAACGCTCCCTTTATTGCTGATAAATAATCCATTCTAATCTGTGTGCTTCTTGCATCAAGTATTTTAGGTATATAAATGAGAAAACCTATTAGGTGCTCAGGTACCATGGTGAAGGGTGCAGTGCAGACACTTGAAGAGTGATTAATGGAAAATATGGTTGGGAAGCCTCATAAAGTATATTCAGAGAGTAACCGTGTTTACATATTAAATAGCACAGGACAGGTGCCAAGTCTGAATGTTTCCATCCAAAATAATAATTGTATTCTTTAAAGCCAGTATCTCCTGTTACCAGAGCATGCAGCAGAATCAACAACAAAACTAAACAAAGGCATCTCTTCTTGCTTAAATATACTTTCGTACTAAAACTTGGGCAACAAAAGCTTTCCGTTAAAGTTTTACAGTCCCATACTGCAAGTTTTAAGTAATCCTCAGATGGGTGAAACGTTTCTAGCTTTCTTTGAGTGGGGGTGGCTTGTTTATTTGTTGCTGGCTAGTGATGGTCCTGAAATCGGAAACTAACAAGGCAGTTATATGAAGTACCTGCCCAACTATGCTGGAAGGTAATCTGCCTGTTCCCTGGAAATGGTCTTTTATGCACAATTTAAAATAACAGCTTCTGTGAGGATGTAACACCTCATCAACATGTGTTCTCCAAAAGTACCAACTTCAGACTTCTCCTTGGCTGGCCACAATGATGTTACCAAGGAAGTGCTGAGGTATCTGGGGACCTGGGTACACTAAAAAAAGAAGTAGTTAGGGTTCTGTCAACCAAACACCCTAAAATACACTTTCCTGACTCAAACGATGAAGAATTAAAGAACAGGGAAGGAGGATAACTGTGGCCAAGAACAGCAAAAAGAAGGAAGGATAAGAAAGAGCCCAGTTCCTCCTTGTACCTGTACTTCTTTGCCCTTTGACCTCTGCAGGGATCTAGCTGGGCTGATCTCCCAGAGCTGCTCCTGCTAAAGATACTCACGGCCTCTCAGCTGAGTAGCTCCGCATCACTTTTTTCTCTTGCTGTGCCTGTCCCCTTTTAAGGGAGAAATGGCTTGGCTAATGCCTGGTCATGCATTTCCCAGATTTGTCTATGGGCCTTCCCCTGAGGACCACTGTGAATGGGCATTCCAAGAAGGCAGAGCTCTTTCTCAGAGTGTTGGTCTAGCTGACCTGGCTGTCAGTTGTCAACTCTTGGCTTGTGCAGAAGCCTTGAGCTGCTACTGTGGTGATTTGGCAAAGGTGCCAGTTATTCTTGACTGGACTGTTAGATACTTCTGGCTCAAGCAATCCACGTGATTGGAAATTTCACACACACCATGGGGGCATTGTAGAAATGTGACCTTTTCAAAACTAAACCTGGGATGATTTAATGTTCTCAAAACAGATGTTCATAAATTGAACTTCCCTTGTTCACTGTCAAGTCAGACACCTCGTATGATTGCTCTGATGAATTGCTCAAATGAGCAGCATATCAAGTACATGAGTCAGTTCAGTGGTGGCATTCAATAGGGCAGCTGGCTAGGTAGCTGCTTTTGGTACATGCTTGCCATTTCCCTTTTTTCCTCTCTTACAATAAACTTTCAAAAAATATAAATACATTTTTAAAACTTTGTGTCAGTAGTGCCTTTTCCTGGGGTATTTCTCTTAATCTCTTTGCCAGACTGCATGAATGCTACATAGTTTTCCATAAGGTGGTCTCCAGGGTTTACACCCAGTTATTTCTTTATTGATCTAATACTGCACTTCTCAGTGGGTCAGTCTACATGTTCTCCAGGGATCCCCTGAATGGTGGCAGCTGTTCCAGTGTTCTTTCCAGGGAAACTTTTAACCTAAGAGAGTTTCCAGTAAGGAAATGCAGCTTTTCCACTCCCTTCCACCACACTTGTCTTTCAGGTTTTCCCAGCCTTGGCCATTTTGGCTGTCTCACTTGTTCCCAAAGCTGAGGTTGTTTGTTTATGTAAGGTGGGTTACATTTACATGTTCCCACACTACTAGCTGGGGACTGTAGTTTGTATTGTTGCTTATTGTAGCAATAAGTTCTGATCCTGCACTTACACGATGACTAGTATTGGCTGATGAATGCCACCAGCACTGCAGGTCCAAGGGCAGCTGTGATGGACTGCACTTTTTAAAAGCTTAGAAGTGCTGTACAAACAGGTAAAGGACTGTGAAGGGTGAATTCTTCATAAAGCCAGAGAGCCTTGAGTGGCGGGCTGTTCCAAGCAATCTGTTTGGTTAGCATCAGTTGAGCAGAGAAAGACTGAACTGGCTGCTGAGGAGAGATGCCGTCAAATTTCTGCCTTGACTGAGTTGAGTATTGACAGTCTGATTTCAGCCCTAGCTGAAAAGAGTCGAGTACTGACAGTTTTGGAATTCAGCCTTAGCTGAGAGCAGTTTAACACAGACAGGAGAACTTCATCCCATCCTGAGGCCCATTGATGAGTGGGCTAGGACTTTAAACCCTTCTCCAACACTGGTGTTGTGTAATGCCAGGTCCATCAATAGTAAGACCATGATTCTGTAGAACTATTTTGCAGAGCAAGAAGTGGATCTAGCATGTGGGACCTGGGTTAATGAGGGTGAGACAGTTGCCCTAAAGCAACTTGCTCCCCCAGATTTTTCAGTCCTTCACCAGTCTTGGACCAAGGGGATGGGAAGGGGTAGTGCTGCTTATCTGAGAGGCTTTCTCCTACAGGGCACTCTCCATCCCAAAGGTCTCTGGTATTGAGTGTGTTGGCTTAGTCTGGGATGCTGAGGAGAGTTTGGCTGTCTGTCTGGTGTACCGTCCACCAAGCACACCAGCAGAGAGCCTTCCAAGCCTGCTGGAGGCTGTAGTGGGCTGGGTCTTGGAGTTCTTAAGACCGATAGTTCTTGGGGACTTCAACATCCACATTGACGCTGATGGCTCCTCACAGGCAGCAGACCTAATGTCTTCTATGGCAGCCCTGGGACTCTCCCTGGTTGTATCAGGTCCCACACACCAAGTAGGCCACACGCTGGATTTGATCTTTGGTATGGGGATAGATATTGATCTGATAACTGCTGGTGCAGTGCTGTGATCAGATCATTTTGCCCTGAAGGCTCAGCTGAGTATTCCCACTGCCTCCTGTCTAGGCGGCGAGTGGACTTACACTCACCCAGGGAGACTAATGGACCCAATTGAGTTCCAGAATGCTCTGTGGGATCCAATGCCTCCAGCGACTCATTGGATGTGCTGGTAGAGGACTGGAACTCCCGTCTCTCTAAAGTCATCAGTGAAATCACTTCCTGACAGTCTCTTCACTCTGGCTCTAAGTTGGCCTTGTAGTGCATCACTGAGCTCAGAGGGATGAAGCAGGAACTTAGACAACCAAAGCGAGTTTGGATATGGTCTCGTGATGAAGCCTCAAGAGTATCTTATAGGATGTTTACGAAATCCTATAAGATGGTGGTGAAGACTGCTAAGAGGGAATTCTATGCAGCCTCCATCACATCAACTAGGTCTTGCCTGGCACAATTGTTTAGGGAAGTTAGAACTCTCTCATACTGAGAGAACTAAGAAGACTAGTAATTCAGCCATAAGCTGTGAGGCATTTGCAAGCTCTTTTGGGGAGAAAGTCTTGTTTCTTTGCCACAACCTGCCTGTCAGCTTTGATACAATATGTGAACTTGAGCCCCCTTGGCTGCCTTTGTATTCAGTATTTGACAACTCCAACCAGCTCTCTGAGACCGATGTTGACAGGATCTTGAGTGCTGCAAAGCCAACCACATGCCTCTTAGACCCATGTCCTTCGTGGCTGGTGTGAGCTGGTGATGAGGGTATACAGGGCCGTCTGATGGACATTGTCAATCTGTCCCTTAGCTTAGGGGTCTATCCAGAGGGCTTAAAAGAGGCAATGGTAATACCACTCTTGAAGAAACCGTTGCTGGATCTATCTGATCTGTCCAATTACTGCCCAGTTTCGAATCTGTCATTCCTGGGTAAAGTAATTGAGAGAGTGACAGCTGAGCAGCTCCAGAGATTCCTGGAGGATACATTGGCACTAGACCCCTTTCAGTCTGGCTTCCACCCTGGTCATGGAATGGAGACTGTGCTGGTCACCTCATGGATGATGTCCTCAGACAGCTGGACTAAAGCAGGTCGCTGCTGATGTTATTGCTAGACTTGACTGTTGTGTTCAACACAGTTGATCATGATCTGCTAGCTCACCACCTCACTGATGCTGGAGAACATGGGACAGCCTTGAGGTGGGTTGTCTCATTTATCCATGATCAGGGACAGAGTTTGGCACTGGAAGAGAGGGTCTCCCCTTGATACCCTATTGTATGTGGGGTCCCTCTGGTGGCTATCCTTCCCAATTTTATTTAAAATTTGTATGTGCCCTCTCACCCAGTTGGTGCAGAGTTTCAGGCTGGGATGCCATCTGTACACTGATGACACCTAGCTTTATCTGTTGATAGGTGGGCGGGCAGACACTGCCCCAAGAAATTTGGCTGAGGGTTTGGAAGCTGTGGTGAGGTGGTTGAAGCAGAGCCAACTGCAACTGAATCTAGTAAAGATGGAGGTTCTCTGGCTGGGTGGGGGAGATTCAGGTTTGGGGCACAAACTCCTGGATGCTGACCATATACCTTTAACACCAGTCAAGAGCTTGGATGTATTTCTGGATGCCTCTTTATCAGTGCAGGCTGAGACCATAAGCGTTGCCAGACTGGCATTCTTCCAGCTGTGCCAGATCAGGCAACTGGTCCCCTACTTGTCTCACTCTGACCTAACCACAGTAATCCATGCAACAGTCACCTCTAGGCTTGATTACTTTAACTCACTCTACGCAGTGCTGCCCTTGAGGCTGATCCAGAAGTTACAACTTTCCCAGAATGCAGTAGCCCAGGTCCTTACAGGGACATTGGTAATAGCACCTATCCAACCTGTGCTTTGCCAATTGCACCGGCTCCAAGTTGAGTACTGGGTTAGGTTCAAAGTGTTGGTTTTGACTTTTAAAGCCCTAAATGGTCAGGGACCAATGTACTTGCAGGATCGCCTCTCTTGGTATGTCCCCTGGAGAGCACTACGCTCAGGAGAACAATATCTACCAGAAGTCCCTGGCCCAAGGACCATCTGGCTGTCTTTACCAAAGGCCCTGGCTTTAACTTGGTGGAACTCTCTGCCAAATAACATCAGGGCCCTGTGGGACTTGTTACAATTCTGCAGGGCCTGCAAGGCAGAGATGTTCTGCCAAGCATATGATTGAGGACAGCAACAGTTTTTAACAGCAATCAAATGTATCAGTTGTGTTCTCCCTCCATGTTAATGTTAATGGGGGTCAATTTTTTTTTTACTATGACACACCATGTAGGCTTATGTTTTATGATAGTATATCTGATATTCTAATTTTTCCTTTGTTTTAAACTGTTGCACACTCTGAGCCCACTTTGTGGGGAGAGTGGTATAGAAATTCAATGAAACAAACAAACAAACAAATTAATTAATGAAAAAAACCTTTTGTTATTTTTGAATTTTAAAAGCATCTCAAGTGCCATTTTCAAGGGTTTAAGTTAAAGGGTGCTCCTATCCCTTCCCTCCAGGTCCTGGGCTGAGCAAATAGGCAAAATATATCTTTCTGACAGGGTGGGACAGACAAGGTTTCTTCAGAGGAGAAGAAAACATGTTACCAGGGCTGCTCAGTCAGTGAGGGGACACAAAAATGGAGGGCAAATCTAGCTTCTGGTGGAGAAAAGTGGAAGGTGTCTGTCATAGCAGCACTGTAATTGATAGGCAAGACCAAAGCCATTTTTAAATTGCTTTATGCAGCTCAGGCCAGCTAAACTCTTAGGCAACCTAAATTCTGTTAACTAGTATAACAGGATGTGGTAAAGTGGTTAAGATGTTCCAGAACACTGCTGATTAAGCAAAGGTGGTCTTTAGAAATAAGAGAAGTTGTTTTGCAAAGTTCAGAAGACATATGACCATTCCAAATAAGGGCAAAAAGAAACACAAGCTTGGCAAATATACTTATATAGATATAGAAGAAGTTTAAAACCTGTAATCCATAAGCATCTGTGCCTGTCTAAAAGTTGTTTGTCACACTTTATAAAAGGTTAATGATGATGTCTTACTAATGGAGTCCTCAGGTTTTGCTGCCGAGGTGCCCTTTATTGCAATAAACTTTTGTTTGCTCCTAGAATCTCACTGGCTGTGTACATCATTGGGTGTTAGCACACCAGGCAACAGGCCTATTTGGTTAACATAATGTTGATGATATTAAATGATTATATTAAATCCAGGAGTCAAAAATATTTACTGTCATAGCCATAGGCCATTACAACCCAACAAATTACCCCTACATGAAATTCACAGAGAATTTTGTTAAATCCAAGAGCTAGTTTGGTGTAGTGGTTAGGAGTGTGGATTCTAATCTGGGAGAACCGGATTTGATTTCCCACTCTTTCACATGCAGCTGCTGGACTGATGTTGTGTCAGTTGCAAGTTCTTTGAGAACTGTTCCCTCACAAGCAGTTCTTGAAAGAGCTCTCTCAGCCCCACCTACCTCACAGGGTGTCTGTTGTGGGGAGGGGAAGGGAAAGGAGACTGTAAACCACTCTGAGACTTCTTTGGGTAGTTAAAGGCAGAATATAAATCCAATCTCTTCTCTTCTTCTTCTTCTTCTTCAAGCTAGCCAGTAAATTGTGAGCATGTGCCAACAGTCACTATCTGGCCAGCCATTATGCTGAATGCTGCCACAGAGAAGACACAAATTTATTCCAAATTATTCCAAATTATTCATTTTGAACTACAAGGAAATATTAAGACAAAGTCCATTTTCATAAAAAATTTAACAAGACAAATTCAATTTTCAAACACTTGTTTTATGCCAGACCCTTAATTTTAATTCATTATAACTTGATTTTTTTTTAAAAAAACATACAGCTTTCCTTTACATGGTTATAATAGAAAATACATTTTCTGTTCTGACCCTTCCCCATCCAGTTCAGATGAAATTGTCAGGGATTTTAACCCTTGCTCTGTGAACCTGCATGCCACATTTCAACTTGAGAGAAGATTTAAATTTCCAGGGTTAATGAAAAATAAAAGGCATGTCAAAAATAAAAGATGATTTATTGATCCCTGGAACACCTCTGTACTGACACAGGGATCCAGCTATGCAGATAGCCCAGTCTGTGCTGATCTTGTAGTCTTGTAGACATCATTCATGTCAACAGGCAGATGTCTAGTCTGGATGGAAGCCATGCCGATATGTGCCTTGTGGCAGTATGAGCACCTGAGACCAGACTAAGCCACATATACTACCCAGCATGCTAAAGAACCAAGGAACAATAGTGATACTGATGGCTCTGGGCTGTAACCGGAGTTTGACATGGCATGGAAGAACCAGCTGCGATCTGCACCACTTTTACCACACAAGATAAAAACTGTGGTGTAGCTGAAAAGGGTCAGGATTTTGATGTCAAACTATCATTTGAATTGTCATGTATAAGTGCAGGTTGTTCTCTTAAGGACACTTTCTTGGTAGTAAGCTCCATTGGATAAGGTGGGGCTTACTTCTAAGCATCTGAAGGGCCATCTCCTTTCATATGTCCCTGTGCACCAACTGCAGGCATCAAGGTAACCATCTGTTGGATATCTCATAACTTAGGGTGGCCTGTCTGGCATTAACCAGAGCCTGGACCTTTTCCACTGGGGCTCCTGCTCTGTAGGATAGGCTTGCGGGGGGAGGCTCCTTGGAGATCTGTGGGAGGTGCTGCAAGCCTTGCTTATTTGCCAGGGCTTTTTTAAGGGGGTTTGAATTGGTAGGCATCTTTAAAGTTTTTATTTTTGTTTAACTAAAATGTTTTAAAATTATTATTGTAAGCCAAAATTGAACCACAAGGAAAGGCAGGTTAAAAATGTTTTAATAGATAACTGAATAGATTTGCTTGGGACTGGTAGATTGAACTCAGGGAATAACAACATGGCTGAACAGGGTTTTTTTCTGGGCTGGAACATGTCATTTATTTCAGTTTGGGGTCTGCACCATCTTGCAGCTCTTTTATATGCTGCCCACAGAGGTTTTCTACCTATCCAGAATACATCTTGCACCCTGAAATCATTACTTTCTTTCCTGTTGCCAGGCAAACCAAAAGGTGACACTAGTAAAATGCGTAGTGCAAAAATGACTAGGCAAATTTTTAAAAATCCAAAGCCAACAGAAAAAAAATGACAACATTTGTTTGTTTACAGCAATTAATAATCATGTATATATATATTCAAAGTAACTGCTCATGACAAGTCTGTTCTCTGGAATATCCTCATTTACTTGAAGTAGGTGAGGCATTTCTGCCCATTTTTTTCATATCTCTCTATATAATAATTCTCTGCATGGTGGTGGCGCACTCCTGAAGATTTCACATGCCACCCCAGCCTTTGGTCCCCTGGCCTGTCAATCAGAAGCTGTCTCTATCCACTGGCTGTGAATACTCACATGCCATTGGCTGGGTCTGCTCCTCTTCCCCGCCCACTCCTTCAGCCTCTGTGCCCTGTTAGAATTCCTGGCAGACGGCTTTCTCTCCAGCTTCCTTCCTGTGGGGGGATTAACTGTTACCTCAGCAGCTGTTGGTAGGTGAAACGAAATGGCAGTTACCTGTGTTTATAAGATGGCTGCGGCCTGTGGTTTGTTTAAAATGCTCCCCCATAAGATTCAATTGAGCTGTAGTTCCAGAGAGGTGCCTGCAGGAGTATCACTCACTGGGCTGAATGGGGCTTTCTCATCTGCTGGCTTACAGTTTCCAGCTGCCCAAGGCCAAAAAGGGCAGGAAAAGAGGGACCCTACCAAGGGGTGGGGCACCATCAATATAGATCCCAGCCCATCCAGGGAGGATTGTGTTTAACCCTTGTTTTATTTAGTTGTCCCTTATTCATTTACTGTGTGTGTGTGCTCCATAATTGTGTAACTACTAAAATAAATTATTCTATTTTGACCAATAATCTGTGTTGTGCTCTGACCCCATAGTCTCCCCTGCTCTGCCAATACCAAAGGGAGGGGGTAGCCCAGGGAAGCGAGGAAAGGCCAGACCCTTGGGTTGCCAACTTTCCAGCGATCCCCCAAATATTGGGGATTTCATCTCCAAATAGGGAGATTTGGCCACAGGGGTCTCTCTGACCCTCAAAAAAGGCAGTGTCAGGGCTTCAGAGCACAGTAGAGGCTGCAGGTGGGGGGCAGAATAAAAAGCTGAAGAATGAGGGGGAAAGTAAGGTAGGTTGATGCTTGGCTGGGAAGGAGATAGAGTTGCCAACTCCAGGTGGGGAATTCCTGGAGATTTGAGGGATGGAGCCTGGAGAGGGTGAAGTTTGAGGAGAGGTGGGACCTCAGACAGGTACAATGCCATAGACTCTGCCCTCCAAACTAGCTATTCCCTCTTGGGGAACCACTGTTGCCAATCTCCAGATGAGGGCAGGAGATCACTCAAAATTACAACTGCTCTTCAGGTAGCACAGATCAGTTCCCCTGGAGAAAATGGTGGACTCTGTGTCATTAAATTCTGCTGAGGTCACCACAGCTAATTGACGCTGAGTGCCCAAGGCCTTGACACTCTCCCAGAGCCTCTTTCTAAAGCCTGTTGTGTTTCTTCCCACAACAGACCTTACTCCTAGTTATTATGTAGATAAATACAAACAAAAAGTGACCCAAAGATTGTTCACCTGAGATTGAGTCATTTGAAATAATTAGGGCATGGTGTGCAACCCCCCCCCCCCCAAAAAAAAAACGTTTAGTCAACTCTTTCCTTTCCCAGAGTCAGAAATTTTTGGCAGGTACAATGGAAAGTTAAGTGATGTACAATGTCTTGTGCCTCTTACATGACTGGGGAAAACTATCAGTTATTGGGATATACAAGTATTTGAATGCTGTGATTTTGAGAACCCCAAAATTATCTGTGATTGTTTATAAATCTAAAATTCATAGAATATGTTGAATACTCCATTGAGCAACAGGAAAAGGAGGGCCACATTGCTGCTATGGGAAGTGTACAGACTACAGTATCTTACAGATCCCCAAAGCATATGTAGGGGTTTAGGAGCAAATTAAAATTAATTCTTCCACTACCAATTGTCTCTTGTTTTGGTGCCGCATGCTCCATTAAGACATGGGAGCTCTGTGATGCCACAGTCCAGGTTCTAAATGGCATGTCCAGGTGTGTGGTCTGACAGCTGTGCCTTATTAAGAAGTACATATGTACAGGTTTGGGTCAGAATCAGAAATCATTCTATGTGCACTAAGCTAAAGAGATGTGATCACTTGAAAACTGGAACGACAACATAGGATGATGGTCAAAGGTGAACCTCAAGTACAGGAAAGTGCTGATAAACAGGAAGGCAGGAAACATGCACAAGTCTTTAATGAGAAACAATGAGGGAAACCACATGGTTGTAGAATTAAAGTTTTAGGGATCACCAGCCTTTTTCTATTGGCATTTGCAGGTCAACCAGGGTCAGGGGAAGAAAAATGTTGTTTTCCATCCAGAAATAGATGACTGCAGGGTACTATTTTTGGCTAGATAAATGACTTGACTGTCAAAAGGTCTTGGTTCATGTTCACATCTTCTCCATTAAGTTTCAGCAGACACTGTAGACAGCTAGGGATGCCAGCCACCAGGTGGGACGTGGGGATCCCCTGGAATTACAGCTCATCTCCCGACTACAAAGACCAGTTTCCCTGGAGTAAATGGGTGCTGTGGAGGGTGGAGTCTATGACATTGAACCCCACTAAGGTCCCTGTCCTCCACAGTCTCAATCCCCAAATCTCCAGGAGTTTCCCATCCTGTAATTGGCAACCATACCCCCCCCCCCGCCCATCTCCTACTGGTGGCAAACCTATTAGACACAAAGTAGGTGATGAGGATTGTAAAAAGAGAGGAACCCTGAGCATAATGTCTTAGAATATATAGGTTCTAATGAGGGTTGTTTGGTGTATGGAGCAGTTCTGTGAATACTGTTACTGTGCCGTTAAAGCATATTTACTTTCTGTTTGTCTTTTCTAGCCAGCAGTTCTAACTTAGCAGCATTGTGCTCTAGTGCTGGTTGTCTGTAAGTCGTTGCTGTTCTCTAGTTGTAACCTAGGGTTACCAGGTACGATTGTCCTGGTGATGGGGGGGTGGGAGGGAGCCATCTGGAAATGTGGGGGGCAGGGCTATGTTGCTGTGTGTGATGTCATCTGTGCAATGACATCACACAGAAGTGATGTCATCACACCAGGGACATAGTGCATCGATGCTCTAGCAATTTGGCTAAAACTCTAAATTGCTTGATGTGATGTATGATTTAGACTAGAGCTAAACATTGAAGCAGTTTGATGCTGGGGTTGAGTTGTGAGTATGTGAGCACATTGTTCAAAAGTCAAGCACATTTTTTTTTGCAAAAACTGAAGCCTCTCTAGTCCTAACCAAAAGCTATTTTGGTTAGTTCTAACCAAAGTCCTAACCAAAGCTCTTTTAGGCATAGCATAGTGTTCTGGTAATTGGGCTTTACTCACCATGAGACATGTGGATAATACCAGTAATCTGATGCACTTTTATGGACTCAGTTGTTTGGATATAATCTCCCTGTTAACATCAAATGTTTATGCCTTATATATGCACACCAGGGTTGTGTGTTTTTTTTTGCCTCTGATAGCAGCACAGCATGGCCAGCTTATCCAAATGCAGGGGTCATTTCGAGCAGGAGCTTGGGGGAGCGCAGCTCCGGAAGTTGGTGCCAGCCCACCCCCCCCCCCCCGGCAGGGGAATGGCTGCATGTGTCATGGCTGCAGCAAAATGACCCCGTCCCCTGGAAAAGTTCTTGTTCCTCTGACCAGCCTTCTGAAGGCTTCAGCCACCACTGAAGCTCTCCTCCCAGAATAGGGGTATTTCTGAGGCTTGGATTGGTAGCTGTCCTCTCTCTGCCAGCTCGCTCTTTCTTTATTCCTTTCTTCCTTTCTCCTTCCTTCCTTCCTTCCTTCTCTCTCCCCCCTTTCTTTCTTGCCTTCTGACATACTTCCGGTGATGTCAGGGGGTGTGGCATATGCAAATAAGGTATGCTAATGAGTTATGCTAATGAGCTCCTGGACCTCTTTTTCTACAAAATGACCCCTGTCCAAATGTAAATACAGGCAGTGATGCCTGGCAAGAGACATGGAAACCTGAAAGGCCCGGCATCTCTCTCAAAGCCCCCAACAAAGCTAAGGGGCCAAAAGGGGCAGAGATGCAACGTGAATCCCAGCTGTGAATCAGAGTGCAAGTCAGAGCACCCACGAACACCGGCCGTACCTACCAGGCCCTCAGCTAACCTGAACAGAGACCCTCTAATGATCCAGCATGAGAAGCTCAGCATGCCAGACACCATGAAAGTAAATGCATAAGCTATCATGAAGACAGTGATGAGGTGAGTATTCCAGTTTATACTGCATTACTCTCTACATAGGATGGGGTTCGTCCTTCTCTAATGAACACTGTGAAGAGCTTAGGAGTCCTGTTAGACCAATCTCTGTTGGAGGAACAGGTAGCCATGAGTGATTTTTACTAGTTATATTTGGCCCACAAGCTTTCTTGGAGACTGCTGAGCTGGCTACACAAATCCATGCATCAGTAACCTTAAGGCTTATGTTGGGCTACTTTTGAAAACACTTGGAGACTGAACTTAGTGCAAAATGTGCCAGTACACTTGTTATCAGGGCTGGCCACAGGGACTTCATTATGCCTATTTCAATATGGTGGCCAGGCTCGGGGAGGGGGGGGAGAGAGAAGACATGGGAGAGATGGCCGTGACATTTTGATGATGCATGATGCCCTGCTAGCAGTCCCACCCCCTGCAAAAGTACAAACACTGACTCTGTGAATCTATTAATTTGCCCAAACAGACTAAACACTTTAACAGTTAGTATACTTTCCAGTCTTGTAAGAACAGCTCAGTTAGTACCTTGTTACTCAAGGAAAAGTGTGATGTGTGTCACACAGTTACTTAAGTAATGCAGTGCTCTACGCTTACCCCCACATTACATATCTTGGCAGTGTGAGAATGCTCATGTGTCAAAACAGCATGAGCCAATTTAGAATTCTCAAAAACAGCAGTCTTTTTAAAAATTTGATTGCAGAAGATGCTCATAATTAGCAAAGCAAATACAATTTAAGTGGAAGGGAATACTCCCATCATTAGATACTTTATGTTGTTTTGAAATCTAGTTCTGTATGTCCAGAGGCTTGGGAATGGGGCAGACCTAGGGTTGCCAAGTCTGGGTTGGAAAAAACCTGGGGACTTTGGGGGTGGACCCAGGAGAGGGTGGAGTTTGGGGAGGGGAGGAGCAGGGGTCCTTTCGTAAAAAAAGAGGTGCAGGAGCTCATTAGCATAACTCATTTGCATATGCCACACCCCCTGATGTCACTGGAAGTGTCAGAAGGCCACACACCCCTGACACCACTGGAAGTGTGTTAGAAGGAAGAAAGGAAGGGAGGGAGGAAGGGAGGGAGGGAGGAAGGGGGGAAGGAATGAAAGGAACAGGAAGGAAGGTAGGTAGGTGGGGGAGAGAGAGAAGAAAGAAAGAAAGAAAGAAAGAAAGAAAGAAAGAAAGAAAGAAAGAAAGAAAGAAAGAAAGAAAGAAAGAAAGGAAGGAAGGAAGGAAGGAAGGAAGGAAGAGGAAGGTAGGTGAGTAGGTGGGGGACAGAGAGAGAGAAGAAAAGGAAGGAATGAAGGAGGGAAGGAACAGGAAGGTAGGTAGGTAGGTAGGTGGGGGAGAGAGAGAGAGACATTGAGTGGGGTGAGTGGGAGGGAGGGAGTTTCTTTGCGTGGGGGGTGGGAAAGGATTTGAGTGGGTTGGGGTGGGTTGGGGTGGGTTGGGTTGGGAGTTTCTTTGCGTGGGGGGGGAAAAGGTTTTTTTCCCCGGACAGCGGCTTGCCGCCGGCGCGGGGACATGGAGTGCGGTGGGTGGGATGGAGTTTCTATGCGCAGGGGGTGGGAAAGGATCCTTTCCCCGGCCGGCGGCTTGCCGCCGGCGCGGGGACATGGAGTGGGGTGGCTGGGTGGGAGGGAGGGAGTTTCTTTACGCGGGGGGTGGGAAAGGATCCTTTCCCCGGCCGGCGGCTTGCCGCCGGCGCGGGGACATGGAGTGGGGTGGCTGGGTCGGAGGGAGGGAGTTTTTTTTATGCGGGGGGTGGGAAAGGATCCTTTCCCCGGCCGGCGGCTTGCCGCCAGCGCGGGGACATGGAGTGGGGTGGCTGGATGGGAGGGAGGGAGTTTTTTTACGTGGGGGGTGGAAAAGGATTTTTTCCCCGGCCGGCGGCCTGCCGCTGGCTCGGGGACATTGAGCGGGGGTGGGTTGGAGGTTTTTTCTTTCCCCGGCCGGCGGCCTGCTGCCGGCTCGGGGACACTGAGCGGGGTGGGTGGGTGGGAGGGAGGGAGTTTCTTTGCGCGGGGGTGTGGAGTGGGAGAAGGTTTTTTCCCCGGCCGGCGGCCTGCCGCCGGCTCGGGTACATTGAGCTGGGGGGTGGGAGGGGGTCTGACCCAGCGGCGGCTCTGCTGGGGGTGGGGCTTTGTAATGTGCCTGCCCCCCAGCGTCTTCACTGGCGGAGCGGCATTCCGCCTCGCTCCGGCCCCAACGGAGCCCTGGGGAGGAGCATGATCCAATGCCATAGAGTCCACCTTTCAAAGCAGCCATTTTCTCCAGGGGAGCTGATCTTTGTCAGCTGTAGATCAGTTGTAAAAGCGGGGGATCCCCAGATCCCACCTGGAGGCTGGCAACCCTAGGCAGACCATACATTCAACAAATAAATAATATTGTTGGCTAGGCATTTTCTTCATTTGCCAGTCTTTTGTATCAGTTTACTAACAGATGTACTATAATTTCCAGTTAAGCAGAGGAACAATGCTGTTGGGTGGGGGGAATCCTCTGATGAAAAATATGTTAAGAAAGTTGGTTTGTATGTGTGTGTGAATGGCTATTCTCTGGCAACTCACTTACATGCATGTATACAGCAACAGCATCTGCTTTACTTAGGGTTGCCAAGTCTGGATTGGAAAATATCTGGAGACTTAGGAGGCGGATCCAGGAGAGAGCAAGGTTTGGGGAGGAGAGAAGCCTCAGCATGGTACAATGCCATAGAGTCCACCCTTCAAAGCAGCCATTTTCTTCAGGGGAGCTGATCTCTCTCAGCTGGAGATCAGTGGTAAAAGCGGGAGATCCCCAGGCCCCACCTGGAGGCTGGCAACCCTAGCTTTACTGAAGGCTTTTTTGGAGAGGCAGAAATCAATTCTATTTATTATGAGGTTCTGTTCTCATTATCTGTACTGGAGAATGCATCATCTTCTGTTATGATATGTTCAGAAGCCCTCTTTGCCTGATGTGGGCTTTGTTTGAATGGTTGCCTTTTGTGTTTTAGAGTACTGAGAAACTTTAGTTTAATGGCAGTTTGACAGCTTCTCCCCCAAGTGACAAACTAAAAATGATCTAATGCACATTAGAACTTTTAGCTCTGAATCATGCAGAATTCTGTAGGGACTGGAGCTTGAATAGTTGATGATTTATGGAGGGAAAAACAACACTGCATTCATAGCCAGATCATTTATGCTAAACCTCTGGTGATTTGCTTTATCTTGCTCTCTGAATTCTATAGCTTTTATAGAGGGAGTGCAGAGCACCTATAATGTTGTCAGATCAGTGTCTGGTGAGTACTTAGTACATGTTCACACTGCAATGTTAAGCTCAAAGGCATTAATGGCCCCCTTTTCCATAAAAGCCCTGCACTGACAGCATTATGGGGGTCATGAACTCCTTATCGAAAAGTATTCCCTTTTAGTTGAAATGGTAATTTTTTTTAAAAAAAAGCATCATTGTTGCAGAACTTGCAAGGAAATGCAATGTCTCTGCCAATACTTAGTAAATAAATACTAATAATGTATCTGAGCTTTTGCCTCTAGTAAGTGACTCACTTTAAATATGTAGTTATCCTCTCCCACTGACAAACAGCAGGAGCAATTACATTAACATTAGTTAGCCACATAAGCCAACTGGGGAGGATTTAATGGCAGCTCTGTCAGAATTTGGCATAAACTATTGTTCTGCTGTCCTGGCTAGTACCAAGTAGAAGTATAGAATAGCATTTATAACAGGGGTGGGCAATTGTTTTGGCTCGGGGGCCACTTTGTGGGAGCGGAGGTTAGCGGAGGGCCGCACCTTTTAAAATGATTGCATTCATTAGTTAACTTTGCATTTCAGAAAAGGTATAAATTGTATCATAAAAATCAATAAATATAAATTAATTAAAATAGTGGTAGTTTTATTCAATTTATTTATTGTGCTAATTTCATATCATCTATAGCTGCAAGCACATTTAATTTTAGAATCAGTTTAATGAGACAAATGTACCCTATCACACTTTTCTACAATTTTTTTGAAATCAGGAGATTGCTTGTGAGAAACCACGTGGCCGACTGTCTTGGCGGGCCGCAAAAAACTCTGTGGGGGGCCGCATGTGGCCCCCGGGCCACAATTTGCCCACCTCTGATTTATAAGGTCAGGGGCACGTTGCATTTTATAACATGGTGCACACGTGGGATCACATTGCTGACTTCCAGAATGATCGCATCAGATATTCTGTATTATCAACATCTGTTTCAAAATTGCATAATTTAAGGTGGTTGAAAACTGAAAAAAAGAAGAAGTAAATATTCACCTTGCTGAGCAAAGTTTACAAGTATCCATTAGGTCATAATCAGGGATGGGCACGAACTGTAAAAATGTGGTCTGTGCCCGTTTGTGGCTTGCAGCCAAACCACAAACTGGCACGAATCACACCAGGAGGTTTGTGTGAGAACTGAACCAGTTCATGGTTTGTGGTCCTGCAAACCCCGTCAAAAGGGACCACAGTCCCTTTAAATGAAGATTGCAGAAAGCTCAACCAACAGCTGAGCAGTGGGAAGTAGCCTGCTCCCTGCTGCTCAGCTGTTTCAGGCTGTTTTGTGTGGTCTCTTTAAAGTTTAATGGGACTGCACAAAATAGTGTGAAACAGTTGAGTGGTGGGGAGCAGGCACTCCTGATGCTCAGTTGTTTTTTGGGCTTTCTTGTGCACTCCCTTAAACTTTAACAGGACTGCACAAGAAAGTCCAAAACAGCTGAGTGGCAGGAAGCAGGCTGCTCCCCTCTGCTCAGCTGTTTTTCTGGCTTTTGAGGGGAACAGAAAGCAAGGGTTTAAAGGGACTCTGAGTCCCTTTAAGACCCCTGCTTTCTGCTCTGTCCACCAACAACCACAAACTGCTTTCATGGAAATTTGTGATGGTAGACCCATCACGAACTTTGGTTCGCGAAATGTGAACAGGGCAAAATTCGTGACGAATTTTGCTTCATGGTTCAGTTCATGCCCATCCCTAGTCATAATATCAGCCATGATGTTTTGATTTTGTCACCAAGGATCATGTGCATTTCTGCAGACAAATAGATTGTGCAGCAGTTACAGCAAATTAGGGTGATTATAATGATAATAAAGGAAAGGGGGTGATGGTGTTCAAAAGCAGCAGCAAGCAGCCCAAGAACAAAAACTGATGAAAAGTATTGAGCCATATATCATCACAAGAGTCAGAACAACTGTCACAAAGATGTGCTGCTTACTACTGCTTATGAAAACATAACATGAAACTTGAAAAGTAATTTTGTATTCAAGCTCTGTCTCAGCATAGACCATGTTACTGTAAACTGGTGAACTCCCTCCGTCTTGATTCATAACTGACTTGCCATTTACAGGTATTAGATTGCTATCAGGGGGTCAGAGCAGGGAACAATTATTATGAACACACTATTAATAAAATACTTTTAAAATGTTATAAAATATGTTATGATGCAAAATATGTTATAATGCAATGAGAAACAGTGAAGGCCGCCATCTTTATATTATGCAGGGACTGAATATTGTCATGTTTAGTAGATCAAAAGGGGCAGCTTTATCTAATGCAAATCTGTCTGCTATTTTTACTTGTTCTGATGGCCCCTGAGATCTGTATTGTGTCCCAGCTCCGAGACAGTCTGTGTATGGTTGGGTGCTATTCCTGTTTTAGAAGCAGTATCACAGCTGTGTTATTTCAGGCTATAGCATCCCACAGGATCATTTCTCAGGGCAGCATCAAGCAAAGGACTTGCCAAAATGAATCAGCCATCACAGATCAAACAATGAAGACAGAACTTTCATATAATCTCACATATTTTTCAGTGAAGACAGTTCACACTTTTACTTGCAAGACTTCAGTGGGTGAAAAATCACATGTTTGCGCATGTAAACCTATCCCCAGTTAGTGATCCTTTTACCTGCTTTGCAGATCTAGCCTATCAAGAGCTCTGCCAATTAATATTTTACCTGACAGTCTTTGCTTTCTTCATTGCAACCCCCCCCTCACTAAAGATCTTTGATGTAGAACTATAGCAGAGCGCTTAACAACTCTGACAAGTATGCTTTTGTGCTAGGGTTTAACTGAATGATTATTTCTCTTTCACTGCCGTATTGCAAGCTCCTATTCAGAAACAATCACCTCCCAGTACTTGATTTGAGGAAGCTTTGAAGATGACAGTGTATTAGCTCTCAGGCCTTATATAGCGTGGCATTATTTGTAGCTTTCTCACTTCTTTTTACCGATCTCCGCTTGAACAGCAGTACTGAGGGGGTGTCATATTAAAATAATTACAGTATCTAATGAACTGTCTTCTCCTAGAAAGCTTCTGCAGATGCATTATCCATGTGATCCAGACAGGCTGTAAATGTCTCGATTTGCAAGTAAATGAAACATTCCCTCTCCCACCAACCAGCGCCTCCAAAATTGGCAGATCTGTAGCAAAGAAGTGATGATTGGGCATTTCATAGAGATTATGAAAAGCTGCATCTTCATGGAGGTTTACAGTTGCAGATAATGTTTAGAATAAAGCATTTGCTGTCCTCTTTAGAATGATACCTGGAAAGCTTCTAGCTGGCAGTCTATCGAAACAAAGTTCAGAAACATTTTGCATCGCCATTAGGTACATACATTGGTGCGAATACTTGCTTCTGGAGGTTCTGTTTTCTTTTAATAATCTAGGAAGTGTGTAGGCTGAACAGGCAGCAGATGCAATGAAGATGCTCTGCACATACCTGGTCACCTAGAACATTATGGAATCGTTGGTGGCATGGTTCCATCTCTGTTTTTAAAAGGTTTTAAAATGCCAATGAATTAGAGCTACTACAGATTGCAGCCAGATACATCAACAACCCAGAAGCAGGTGGGAATATTATACTAGCTCAACTATGACTTTAGTGCAATTCAGTCAGATTTGACACACCATTATTGGCTGTTCCATACATTCTTCTAGCTGTTTGGTATTTTCCAGAAATCACATTTTCAGTTGTGATTACTACAGTTGTTTGGGATTCGTAGGGCAAAATCCCACAATCACAATTCAACTGGGGTGGAAGAGGTAACCAGCTCTGAAGAGGTAGCTATTACATTTTCTAAACACATTAATTAATACTAAAGAACAGAAGTTCTAATAGGCAAGACACTTATTCTGGGGAGAGTCAATAAAACGGTTATGGGATTTAGAGAACAGTGATTGCGGCTTAGAATTCTAAACTACCATATGAATAAGAACAACCACAAATATGTCTTCTGTATATAGTCTCTGATTTAAGAAACAGCAACAAACAAATAAAGGGCTTACAAAATGCACAGATCAGCCAGTACTGAATAGCACTGAAAAATGCTGTTCGAGTTTTCCGTTTTGAATCCAGTTATGGTTCCTAGTTAGCATCCCACCAGTTTGGTGTAAGGGTCATTTGGCCTGGGGTGCCTCAGAGACTGGAACAGGATCCTCCATCAGGGAAAATATAATAACTCGGTAGATGCTTTCACTGCCTGCTGTGGCTTTTCTAAGCCAACACATCTCACTAAAACTATCACTCTGCCCTGCCTCAGTGCTGCTGGGATCTGATTTCCCACTCCAGCAAGTAAAGTTGTGTTATTCGAGCATTAGAGCAACTCCCATTCACCATGCCATGGACACTAACTTTGTGTCAATTGCATAGAAACAAAGTAATACACAAAATGATGCAAAAGTGGTATAAAATGATGTCATATAGCATGTAGAGACAAATTTCCATCCTTCATTCTTCCCCCTCCACAGTGGTTAGGGTTGCCAGCCTCCAGGTGGGGCCTGGGGATCTCCTGCTTTTACAACTGATCTCCAGCTGACAGAGATCACCCCCCTGGAGAAAATGGCTGCTTTGAAGGGTGGACTCTATGGCATTGTACCATGCTGAGGCCCCTCCCCTCCCCACCCCTGCCTTCTCCTGGCTCTGCCCCCAAAGTCCCCAGGTATTTTCCAACCTGGACTTGGCAACCCTAACAGTGGTATAAAAGAATCGCCAACAACTATACAAATGGGGTGAACTTAAAGCAATGACAGTGTCAATGTAAGAAATAAAAAAGAAGAAATGAAACTGGTCACATTAGACCAACCTTCCCTCTAACTCAGCAACAGCTGTCGCTCATCAGAGTGATAGGGGATGTCTGCAATTTTTGGAAGCTGCTCTGGGTCCTTACAGCCTCTCACTCTTTCTGGGTCACTAAATTATACTGACTGCATTGCTATCTGTTCCTCTGCCTTTCCTGACCTCCTTACCTGATCTGTGGCCATTTATCATTCCCAGTTTACCATACGACATTTTGTCAGGACCTTACAGCCTTCCTGAGTGCTTTTGAGGCCTATGGTTTGTGTATTATGACACCATCATACAGGCACACACTTTGCATAGTACTGATGTTCTATGGAGACCAAGGATCTTTTCCCCTGCCCCGAACCTTTAAATATTCAGCTGATTCTCCATCCTGGGTAAATTTCTTGCCATATGTACATTGCTAAAGTTAGTTATGTTACCTTTTGAAGGCCAGATATGATCATTTTTTAACACAATACTTATTTCTAATTATTGTTCTGATCCAATTCCTACTAAAATCAATGAGAAGGGGCCCCCATCACTTAAAAGTAAATTAGACAGATCCCACAGATACAGAAAATGAATGCCATCTATTTGTAGAAATTAATTTCTTCTTGGGAGTCTAGGTGTGGAATTCATTTTAAAACACCAAGCATGAGAAAGTCTTATTTACTTTAAGATCATTTACCTTGCTCAAGTGGACCATTATGTTGACAAACCAACGTAAGTTTTCATTTCTTATTTAAAATCAGGTCTGACACTCAACACTTACAAAAAGAGAGAGAGATCCAAAATCCGTGGAGTACACATTCAGTGTATGTCTGTCAGAGAAAACCTTGCAATGGCCTGTACCCTTCTCAGCAAAGGCAGAAGTCTTCCTCCAGCCTAAACCTTTCTTCAGCTACAGTGGCCCTTCCTCCAAAAAATGGACTGCAAATAGCTTACAGTAGACCACACATTTTTTAGACATAAGGTTGCAGATGCAGTCCTTGGTAACTCCAGTTAAAGGGTCTCAGATCAAATGCTGGGAAAGTCCTCTTTCTGCCTGAGATTCTGCAAAGCTGCTGCTTAATAATACAATAAGTATCTAGATGGATCAAAGGCTGCGATCACACACTCTAAATAATGCACTTTCAATCCACTTTCAATGCACTTTCCAACTGAATGTTGCCAGTTCACACAGCAAAATCCAGTTGGAAAGCGCATTGGAAGTGGATTGAAAGTGCATTATTTAGTGTGTGTGACTGCAGCTAAAGATTGCTTTGTATATCCAGTAGTGATTCACATATGAAAGTACTTTTCTGTGCTCGAATTGCCCTTTGCATGTTCTTTAATTTTCACCCACAGCATGACTGACATCAAACAAAATGTCAAGGTAAATGTCTTGAGTCCAGTGGACATACAATCTGTCTCTAAAATGCTTTTTTTTTCTCTCTCGTAGAGTTTTGCATTTTCTGTCTTACGTTTCCTTCATTTCACAACCATGATACAGCCTGCTCATACTGATCAAGAATTCTATGTGTGACCACAATACTTCTAGATGTACCCTGTATATGTACAGATTATAAATTTCTTTCACATCTTTCCAAGAGTGCATGGACCTCAGCACATATCACACCCTGTTCTGTCCAACACCCTTTACATAATACAGACGCTCCTAATTGATGGCTGGTGGGTCTCTGATGGGATAATTCTTGATTCATGTAATTTGTTCTAACTATTTCAGATATTTAATATCCTTGAGAAAACTAATTTCACATTATGATAACCTAGATCATCTGGGGTAGTTTTTAAGGTCAAAAATATTAATTACCATCAATCTGACTAGTCTAGTTCTTGCTTAATGTGAGGATAATACAGCTTTTAAAATGTTATAACTCCTAAGGTAAAAAAAAACCCCATAATCCAATTAAACATATGCTTCACTATATCCTCAAAGCCTTCTAATTTGAATATTAAAGCTTCTATTTAAGCCTGCTTATGTTAAAATGGCAATGGGATTATTCAAAGCAATGGCAGAATTCTGTTCAATTCTGAAAGTTTATGGTCCCTGTACAGAGAATCACACTTACAAAAGCAGACTGATAGTGCAGTCCTAAACTGAGTTATAGCTTTCAATTGACTGAGAAGGGTGCACTTCTGTTTAGGATTGCACTGTGGGAAATTTCACAGCCGAACAAATGGTCAGTGCTGCGACCTTTGACATAACTGATCAAGTTTTTGGCAGTGGGGAAGGAAAAGCACTTGTAATCAGTCCCAATTCATGCACACCTCATATCACACTGTCAAACCCCCAACGTTAATCAGCAGTTGAACAGTGCACAGGTTGCTCTGCTCCAGCCAGCAGCATCTGATGAACTGTCTAAAGTGCTGGATGCACTATTTTGTTATAAATAGGGGCTGATAAATGATAGCATTAAGACTCAATTTAGCCCTCAGGATCTTCCGACCTTTTTCCTAGCATACCCCTCAATTCTTAAGACACCCCTTATCATATACCTTACCTATTTTCTATTGCAAGTGACAAGATGTAGGAAACATTCTCTTAAACAGCGGGCTGTTCGGGATGCTCGACTTACTCCTGATTTTCTTGGCAGTCAATCCACAAGCAGTGGAATTTGTTTGAGCATGGTTCTTCTGCACATCTGCCCTCTCTCTGTGCTTCCACAGCTGTGGAGTCAGTTTTTCCTCACATGCCTTAAATAATGAGGATTTTCAAGGGCACTGTTGTTATTGGTGGAGTCACAGCACACAAGCCTTCTTTTTTGTGCATGCTTTTATTGATATATCAGTACAGTGTTAAGATGATAGTTTAAGCAGGTTCTCTGAATTCCCAGCTTTCATTTTTTTTAAAGTAAGTTTCTAGCCTCTTCCTTAGTGGAGGTATAAGGAAAAGGCATATCTCCACAAGGAAGGAAATAAAGACTTACTTAAAAAAAAGAAAGGAAAGAAAGCTGGTAAATCAGAGAACTTGTTTAAACAATCATTACAACACTATATCAATATTTTAGTGCCTTAAAAAACAAAAAAAATGAAGCCACTCATCTTTGCGGGGGAGGGATTAATTTGACAATGATGACAGTCCAGCCAGCAAAAAGTGGACTGGAATTTGGGCGAAGCCGCAGGTCAAAATGCAGCATGGGGCAAATAGTGGGAAATTCAAGCATGCAATCAGGGCAAACAGAAGAACGACGCTGGAGCAGCGCCTCATGGGAAATCAGTCCCAGTGTAAATACAACAGAATAGAGGTTCTTCTCTTTTGCATCTCGCAGTTAACTACCTCATGCAAGACAGTCAGAGGCAACTGAGAGTTCAGTGCTGAGGGTCATCTTTCCTATTATATAAAGCCATTTTCAAGTGGCAAGATTCCATGGGGTGCCAAAATCAGTAGGCTGGACGGACTGCCACTCAAAAGGGGGTCCCTGGCCATTGGCTACATTCTCTCCCTGCTTTGCCTCAATCCTACCGACAGAGCCACCAGCCAGTGTCCCGGCCTCAGTCTGGAGGGAGCCAGCAAAGGGGGAAGACTGACTGGGTGCTGGGTCCACTCTTCTCCTCCGCCCACTGCCAGGTGGGTCTAACTGTCCCCTCAGTGGCCTGCTTCTGTCAGTGAAAACACAATGGACTATCAGCATAACCCCTTCCACCACACACTGCCAGTGTGCCCAGAATAAACTGTCAGAATAAACTGTCAGAAACAGGGGGCATTTCACACAGCACCCCATAGCGCTTCAGGACCAGTACAAAGAACTGAAGAATGCTTGGGAGAAGGTTTCAAGGTAAACCGGCTCAGGAACGCTTTCCCAATGGGAGAGGGACGTTTCTGTGTGAAAGGGCCACTATGCTCCATTAGGAAACTGGTACTAATACGGTTCTGACAGAAACCGTTACTGAAGAGTTCCTGAAACTGAACATATTGGCTGTGTGAAATTCCTCAGACTCTTTCTCCTGCTTAGCTCCACCATGGCTGGCTGGCTAATGAGGTGGGCCAGCAACCAACAAACCATTCCCTTCAACCCCCTGCAGTGTGGCTGACTTCCCCTAGGGTTGCCAATCTCCAGGGGCACCTGGAGATCTCCTGCTGTTACAATTGATCTCCAGATGACAGAGATCAGTTCCCCTGGAGAAAACGGCTGCTTTGGAGGGTAGACCTTATGGCATTATAGCTTGCTGAGTCCTTCCATTCCCCCCCAAAAAATGCTGCCCACCAAAGGATCCACCCCCCAAATCTTCAGGTATTTCCATCAAAGGGTTTCCAGGTCTAGGTTGGAAAATCCCTGGATACTTTGGGGGTGGATCCAGAAGAGGGTGGGGTTTGCGGAGGGGAGAGGCCTCAGCATGGTACAATGCCATAGAGTCCACCCTCCAAAGCAGCCATATTCTCCAGGGGAGCTGATCTCTGTCAGCTGGAGATCCATTGTAAAAGCGGGAGATCCCCAGGCCCCACCTGGAGGTTGGGATCCCTATTCCATCATCAGAGCCGGCAACTATCCCCTCAGTGCCCATTGCTAGGCAACCAAGCTTGCTTCTCTGAAAGCCCCTATCCACACCTATGTAGGCCTTTGGGAGAAAACTCACTGGGGCCAGCTGAACAGAATGCCATAGAGGCCACCCTCCAAAGCAGTCATTTTCTCCAAGGGAGGGGGGAGGATCTGTTGTCTGGAGTTCAATTGTGATATATGGCGATCTTCAGGCTCCACCTGGAGGTTGGCTACCCTAGGCATTTGAGTTTGTGTGTGTGTTTATGTGTGTGTGTGTTTGTGTGTGTGTTTGTGTGTGTTTGTGTGGTGAAGAGGCCTGAAAAAAAATGGCAGTCTGAAAAGGCAAACCGCTCCAAAGACAGATCCAAAATGGTAGGGGAAGGGCTGTCTGAAACAGCTGTCACTGTACCAGTTTATTACAAGCCAGTAAGCAGGATCTGCTAGACCCATTGTTGCCAATCTCCAGGGGAGGGATGGCGATCACGCTAAATTACAACTTCTCTTCAGATGGCAGAGATCTTCCCCTGGAGAAAATGGTGGACTCTGTGTCATTATGCTCTGCTGAGGTCACTACAGCAAATTGACGCTGAGTGCCCAAGGCTGGGGCTCTCTCCCAGAGCCTCTTTCTAGAGCCTGTTGTATTTATTTCCACAACGAGCCTTATTCCTAGTAAGGGTAGAATTCTGTTAAAGCCTTTATTATTGTTCAGAGATGTTATTGTTGTTCAAGGTGTTAAAGAATGTTAAATGTGGCAAAAACAACCCTTGTTTTTATACATGAATACAGGAAGCTGCCTCACAGTGAATCAAACCATTGTCTATCAAGGTCAGTATTGTCTAATGTCTACTCAGAATGGAATCAGGCAAAGGTCTTTCCTATCAACTACTGCCTGATGTCTTCACTGGTGGTACTGGGGATTGAATCTGGGACCTTCTGCATAACAAGCAGATTTTACAACTAGGAATGAGGGATTTACACTGCTGGCATCAATCATAAACTGCTATACTTTACTGAGGAATTCACCTCTCTCTCTCTCCCCTCGCCCTCTCTCTCACCTTCATCTCTTTGTCTATTCTCTCTGCTGCCACCGCAGGCCATTAATATGATCTGCTTGTTGATCTGAGACAGATTTTCTTAAAAAGGGATAATAATCCTCTCCATCTCTCTGCTCACATGGCAGCAAGGACCAAAAACTCAGAAGTCTCACTAGCTAGAGGTATTCCACACTATGCAAGTTCTCTTTTATACTGGGGAACATGAGCCCAAGGTGTGGGGATTTGTTTGTAGTTTCAGCCACCAAATGACTCAAATTTCAGGAAAAAAAGAAAGATTTATCTTGAAGAATCAACATCTAATTTTCAAAAGGGCCAAATATGTGGATTTTTAAATCCACAGACTGAAGCCATGAACAGATCTTACTTCAAATCTGAAAAATATGCTCCAGGTTTGTGGAAAAATTTGAAATCTTTTTTTTTTAAACCCACTGGGGGATTAATGTCCCTCACATAATAAAAGCAGCACTTGTAGTTTTAAGAAATGAATGCCCTCAGTAGCACATTATTGCCTGCCTTCAGACTTAGGTTTCTCAGAGGGAGGGGATGAGGCCCTTTCCGGGGCTATCTTGGCCTTTCCAGGAGGATTCGTCAGGGTAAAGCCCAGCAGCAATAACCTATGACTTGAATGACTCTCCAAGCACTGGCTGCTTGTTACTGTTCAACAGCAGCCACCCTGTGAAAGCCAGTGAAGTGCAGTGGTTAGAGCAGGGGTGTCAAACCTGTGGCCCATGGGCCAGAATGAGCCCATACAGGCCTTTAACCCGGCCCGGGAGTGGGGCTCCCTTCTCTCTCTGCCCAACCTCCCCTGCCCAGCCTCGTTGTTCTCAGCTTGAGCTGCATGGGAGGATAATGAACAGAGGGCGGGACTCAGAGCAGGAAGCAGAGGGTGGGGCTGCCAAATTTACCAGCCACAGTTCCAAGCCTCCACAGTCCTCGTCACAGGTAGGAGGTTTTTTTGGGGGGGGGGGGGAGTTTCCTTCTGCTGTGATCCTTGTGCTTCTTTTTTATTTTAAAACTGGCTTTGCAAAATCCCATAATTCCCCCACCTTTCCAGTTTAGGCAGGCATGTTTTAAGGGTGTGGTGGGGAAGATTTCCCTACTCCACCACAGAAGCTCACTGAGTGACCTTGGGCCAGCCAGTTGTTCTCAGTCTAATTTACCATTAGGGTTGCCAGGTCGACTTATCCTGTCTGCGGGGGTGGGGGTGGGGGTAGGAGGCAGCTTTCTGGGAGTAAGGTGGGTGGGGCGATGCCGCTATGTGCAACATCATCAATGCAATGACATCACACAGAAGTGATGTCATCACACCAAGAATATTGCACGGCAACACACATTTGGAGCAAAACACCTTTGGTAATCATTGGGTCGGTGACATTGCTACAGGAGGAAGCTGTTTGGGGGTGAGGCTTCCCCTGCTGATCAGCTGGCCAGTGTTGGGCTGAAGCCCCAAAAACTGGGGGAACCCCTGCCTGGTCTGAGGGTTTGGCTACCCTACTTACCATACAAGTTGTTATGAGGACAAAATGGAGGAGAAGAAACTGCTGTAAGCTGTTTTGGGTCCCCATGGTGGACGAAGGTGGGGTACAAATGAAGTAAATAAATAATAAATGCAGCCAAAGATGGGGGATGGTAAAAGATAAGTTGGTGGGTGGACAGGAAGGAGAGGAGATGAAAGATGATGATATGAGAGTTGCCAGGAGGAGAGAAAGAGGAAATTGTGTGGGGAAGAAGATGCAGAGTTTCCTACCTCAAGACCTTGCAGGTTGCTCACTGTGTAACTGGGCCCAGCCCAATGGTCCACACCACGCAACTGGACATTGGCCAGTGGCCAGCACCCCAGAACTGGGCCATAGTTGTCCCAGGAAGAGGATGCCAGGAAAGAAGGGGGGAAAGCTGAAGATGGGGGCCAGATAAAGGAAGGTTGGCTGGCAGGTGGGAAGGAGAGAAGTAAGTAAGTAAAGGGTACTGGTGCTTTCAGGAAAGGAAAAGAGGAAATAGTGGTGAAGGGGGAAAGGCGATTCCCCCCCCCCTTCAAGTCCTTGCAGGTCCCCTTGTACAATATAAAATTCACACACACACCTCTGCCTGTTTTTCAGTTCTGTGCATGTTCCTCAGGATCAAAGTAAATGTGATAGTGTCCCCAGGTCCACTGAGTCCAGCTGTATTGACACTGAAAAGCACTAGGGGGACAAGAGCACATTGTTCTCCTGCACTTTGGGCTGGAACAGGAGCTGGCCCTCGTGGCATTTTTAAATCTCCTCATTAGGGTTTGAAATGGCATCGTTGCCCATGGGTTGGACCTAGGGATCCCATCAAGTTGAGTTTGGCCCTTTATGAACACAACTAATAAGGTTAGCCCTTTAGGCCTACCTCAAAATATAGCCTCTATTTAAACTCAGAGATACTCTCATTTAGCTTACATTTCTATAAGGAACAAGTTCATACTTTGCTGTGTTTTGCCAAGTTCAGAACTGAACATTACTATTTAGTCTAAAAACAAGGATTCTATGAAGAAGAAACTGAGCAGAATATAAATTAGAAGATTTTGCCAGTAGGGGAGAAAGAAAGAAAAAGAAAACATCTGGCATTCAGACGTGTTCATCAATAAGTCTAACCTACATCCTTGCCTGAAGGAATAGTGTTGAATTTAATTGCCCTAACCCAATATGGTGTCAACAGCAGGTCAAGTGAAGAATTTATTAGAATATTGAGTCAATCTGACAAAGAAACTGTAGAAACAATAAACCTGAAGGCCTCTTTATATATAAGGTGAGTATTTACCCTACCTCAAAACGTTGGCTTTTTTACTGAAAATTCAGAGAACTTGGGTTGGGCATATTTCGAACATAAATATGGTGGAAATATGCCCAAACTCAAAAGGAAAATAAAGTAGTTAGAAGTCAAAATAATTTTAAGGCCACCACTAAAAATCTCTTTAGGTAGATGATGCCCCATGTGTAAACAGCATGTCATCTTCAAATTGCTGCTGATAGATTGAGATGCTCATGAAGTGGGAAGTATCGTATCAAGCCCGTATTAAAACATTAGTTGATATGTTTCTGATCCCATATCAAAGCCTTATCGAGAGCCAGTTTGGTGTAGTGGTTAAGTGCGTGGACTCTAATCTGGGAGAACCGGGTTTGATTCCCCTGTCCTCATCTTGCACCTGCTGGATGACCTTGGGCAAGCCATAGCTCTGTACCAGCTGTTCTCTCAAGGACAGTTGTCTCAGAGCTCTCTCAGCCCCACCTACCTCACAGGGTGTCTGTTGTGGGGAGGGGAAGGGAAAGGAGTTTGTAAACCACTCTGAGACTCCCTTGGATAGTGAAGGGCGAGGTATAAATCCAATCACTTCTTATCTCACAAAGCATTAAATGGTTTGTGTCCAATGTACTTCAAGGAGCACTGGTTCTATATAAACTTTACTGACATTTATGATGGCGGGAGGGGGGGGGGGTGTTCTGACCAAGAGGCCAATTCCCTGAAAGGCAAGGTTGGCCTCTAAGGGAGGTAGATTTTGTAACAGTCTGAAAGCTGGGCGTATCCTCCTTCAGGTTTTTTAGCCTAATCTCTGATGCATTTCTATAGATTGGTAAAATCTGGGTAAAACGTTTGAGTCCAGTGGCACCTTTAAGACCAACAAAGTTTAATTCTGGGTATAAGCTTTTGTGTGCACACACACTTCTTCCGATACATTGAAACAGACTTCCTCAAGCATTACATATAGGTAGAAAGAGGGTGGGGGGATTAGTTTACACCCAGAATTAAACTTTGCTGATCTTAAAGTTGCCACTGGACTCAAACTTTGTTCTGTTGCTTCAGACCAACACAGCTATTCAACTGAATGTTTTTTTAGGTAGTTTTTGAAAACAGAGAATGAATTATTGTTTTTGTTGATGTATTCAACTGACTGGTTTCCAGGAACTCACACAATCGCACATATACTTTATGTGCGTGCCTTTCTGAAAATGTGTATGTTTTAAAAATAATATTTGAATGCTTCCATTTTGTCCACCACTTTGATATTTTCTATCTCACTTTCCATCAGAAATTCAATAAATAAACAAACAAGCAAATTAAAAAATGTGTTGCTTCTCACTGAAGTTACTGAGCTCATTCAACATGAATAAACTGTCATTCTGAAGCTGATGGTGTCTCAAGTGCTGATGATGCTGTGATCTCTGTATGCTCTCCTGGGATCCTTAAAGGAAGGGCATAATAAAATCTACACAGATTAATAAATAAAGAGCATATTTTACAGCAGAATGGACATATAACTTGTCAAATCAATAAAATCAAAGTAGAACAAAGGGCTACACTGGCTCAAGTGGTTAAGATGCTGAACTGCAGTCCGGAAGGTTGGTAGTTCAGCAGTTCGAGACCCGAGTGCTGCATGACGGAGTGAGCTCCCATCTCTAGTCCCAGCTCCTGCCAACCTAGCAGTTCGAACTTAAGACATTGCAAGTAGATAAACAGGTACCACTTCGGTGGGAAGGTAACAGCGTTCCATGCACCTCGGCATCTAGTCATCCTGGCCACATGACCACAGAAATGTCTTTGGACTGTGGTGGCTGTTCGGCTTGGGAACGGAGATGAGCACCGCATCCCTAGAGTCGGATTCAACTGGCTTTCAAGCAAGGGAAACCTTTACCTTTATCTTTACCTTTACTAGAACAAAGTACCAGTTTGTTAAAGATTTTTAAAACCATTCTATACAATTTCAGTTTTTGAGGTGAATATTGCCAGAAATTTAAAGAGCTTTTCCATATGTGATGCTTGAATTCTCTCTACACGTGCCCAGGTTTATTTTGTAATAAAGAAGACACTCTGAAATAGACATTTGTATTGTGAATGGGCATTCTCCCCAGTGCAGGCTTTAAATCTGCATTACAATTTATAAATCAAATGAAGCAAGAACTGACTTTAGGCTTCATGGATGAAAATGCTCCAACACCGCAATCCTAAACAGAGTTTTACCCTTCCAAGTCCATTACACTAAATGGATTTAGAAGGGATTATTTCTGTTTAGGATTATACTGTTAATGTCTAAATGGAGCCTAGCTCACACAAGTAAATGTTATCCCATCAAAGTAAGTCTATAAATCAACAACAAATCATCTCATGATTGAGCTATATACTTATGCAAAAAGGAGATATTGAAAAATGGATTACAAGATCAAAACAGGCTGGATGAAACAGAACCCTTGAAAAAGCTATAATTCCTCTGTTTTACTAACACAAACCTTTAGCAGGGTAAATGCAGCCTAATAGATAACATAGGCAGTTGTCTAGGGCAGGCAAATTATAGGAGAACCAGGATTATCCAAAATATAATATATTACGGTACAGCAGGAGTTGGGAAAATATATCATTACCAACAGTCTCAATTCTATGTAAAAACCTCACCTCCCCCAAGATATCCTGCTTTATTGCACAGGTACCTAAAATGAAACATATTAGGGCATACACGGGTTGGATTTACATTCCTACTCCATACTAGATGTAACACACATGAGTTGTAAGGTTTCATTAATTTCTGGGTGTGCAGTGCCTGATAAGAATCAGGACCATAGTACAAATGGAGAAGGGACTTCAGTCTTCTCCCTTGTGCCATTTTCCCAGCCTGTAACAGTCCGAGTAGGATGCCATTGGGTCAGGTGGACAACCTCACGTGTATATTAGAGAACATGTGTGTTTCTCCCAAATAGTGCTTCCCAAATGGTTTCAGCCTGAGAAAATGGGGGAGAGGGGATGGCTGAAGCCTCTTCTTATATGCACTACAGTCCTGATCCTATTGGGCATCACCCACTCAGGGATTAAGAAAAATCCACAACACACATGTGATAATTGTTGGCCAGCAAGGCACTTTAAGTGCTCTTATGGATCTTGATATTCATAAGCTTGAACTTGGGTTGCTAGCGTTAGAAGGGCCATGTGCATTCTCCATTGCTGGGGGAAGCTCCAGTCCATGCCAGGAGGCTGGCACCCACCATAGTTCACCAAGACAGAAACAAAGACTCCTTCTGCCATGAGGTTTCTTTCTGTCACCCTATGCTGGTCAACCTCTGCCCCCTCCAACATACCTGAACAGATTATGCTAACGTGGTTACCTAGCAACTGATGGTCGGGCCACCACCCAGTCAGCCAGGGCCATTAAAAGACAATGAAGTGGCCCCGGTGAGTCATCGGACTTTGCCCAGGTGTCTGCTTCTGTTGAGGTCATAGTTTTGCAACATTGGCCACCCCTCTGCCACCAGCCCACTTTTTACCTTCACCAATGATAGGGTTTGAAGGGACGGACTACCTGAGAGGTGTGTCAAGGGGATGTGGTTTGCGCAGACCACCCCCAAAGACCACCCCATAAAAGACCCTGCACAGAAGCAATCGGTCTCTTGAGCCATCGTCCCCTATCTGCTTTACTGCCCCTTATGCCCAGCTTGCTATACCAATACCCTTGCTTCCATCTTTAAATCTCTGGATTCCGGAACAGAGAGAACCACGTGGTCTTGCTGGTTCGAGCCACGTGTCCCATTTTTCTGTATTTTCCTCCCCATCCAAACTCTCCATTTTGAGCGGACAACTCCTCTTCAGGACAGGTACAGTATAACCAAACCAACATTTCCTGCAAATTGCAACAGTGCTATTTTCTATCTTTATTTCCCTAGGCCTGTGTATGTGTGTGAGAATCTGTTTTGTGTGCTTGAACAACATCATTCAGTAAACAGCATTTAATTTGCCATCTGCCTCACGTGCCTTTTTCCTGGAGAACTCCCGGGAGGGGTGGGACCCTGGTATAGTTGGCAAGAACCCGTGTATTTCGCCAATTGCTAAACGTAAATTAAAGCAATTCAGCTAACATAGTGCTGTAATGGTTGACACAGAATGAGGATACAGACCCAACTTATGTATTCCATAATAAATGATCTAAGAAAAACTGCTACCAGCAGTGGTTCCATCTGTGTACCACAACATAACTGACAGCAAGCTTGTTCTTTGGTTTGATACCTTGGCTAGTTTTACTTGTCACCAACGTCCCTGAGCCCAGACAGGTTCAAGCTGCAAAGCATGACACAGCGACACAGCCACAACTATTTTCAGTGTCCACCAGAAAGAGCAAAGATACCTACAGAATTAAGATGTAGCAAAATGCAGGAAATTGAAGCTTCTATTTAAGAGATCATATTCCTCTACAGTTTCCTTAATCAAACTGTTAAAAGCAGTATGGATATTACATGACCCTTGTGAAAAATATTTTGGAAATGGAAACATCCCTTTCTTTTGCCAAACAGCAAACATTTAATCTAGACTTGGAGGATATGGAATACAATTGAACAAGGTGGATTGCATTAATTCTCATTAACAAGGCTAACCCAAGTCCTTGCAGACAGGAGCAGAGGGGGTGATCTGTCTACACTGGAAAAGCACCGTCATTCACCTCAAAGCAAGGATACTCTTCCTATCATACTGCCCATGGCTGGCATTACCCAAACACTTCCACAATTGTCAGAGATCACAGACTGACACATTGTGGAAAATAGGCAGGGGGGGAAATGTCCCAAACCTGTTCTGTCCTCCTTATAACATCCCACTAACCTCCCCCACAAATACATAAATTTGCAACAGAAAATACAGAGCAGACTGCCAGAGACTGTGCAGCTTCCAAACCTAACTAGGCGCTACAAACTGCATCAGTTTGCAACAGGAACTTGCAGCTTTACTGTAGCTGCTGGTTCCCAGTGGCATCTTGTGAGTAAATGTGCAGCAGCAGCCAGTTTGAATTGGGTCTGCCTGCACAGGAAAAGGAAAAAAAATCTTGCCTTCTCCACTGTGCTGTTTTGGGGGGCTAGAACAGCCCAGAGGGCCAAGGGAAGTGTTATTTTATAGGAGCCAGCATAAGCACTGAATGCTTCCATGTGCTGACTGCCCATAGATTCAAAACAGGCAAAGGGAAATCCACTCTCACACAATGCAAGGCAAACATGTGGAATTCTCTGTACCCTGGTATAGAAAAGATCGCTAGTTCAGATGGCCGTAAAAGAAGATAGGACTATACAGGACTGTCTAACAATGGTCTAACAATACATACTATTTCTTTGTTTATGTTATTTATAGTCTACCTTTCCCACTGGGACTCATGGCAGATTTCACAGAGTGAGTCGCTACAATCAACATTAGCCATGATGTCCAAATTAAGTCCCCATGCTTCAAAGGCAGAGTGCTTCTGAGTGCCAGGCAGGAGAGCTAGTCTCTTCATGTCCTTCCTGCAGGCCCTAAAGAGGCATCTGGCTGGCCACTGTGAGCGAGAAGGTGCTGAAATTGATGGATCCCTGGTATGATCCTGCTGTGCTCTTTTTATGTTAATTAAAATATTGGTGTGTGTGTGTGTTCTATATTTTCTGGTCATTATAAAGGCAGGAAAAGATTAATTCTCCCTGTCAGTTTCACAGGGTGATAATTTATTATGAATATATTCCCTTCAATACCGCAACAGCTGGTACCCCTAATCTGCTCAGAGCCCTTTTTTTTGCATTAAAGTGGTGTAGAATTTTTAAGGTGACACAGGAAGCCAGTGACAACATCCTTGTAGGGAACAACAAGAACACAGGAATAATGAGAGTTGTGGCTCACTTTTGGGTACCACCTGCGCTTGATACACTGGAATTTCTTATTTCACCAAATGCTTAGGTAATCACACCAAGGCAATGACTGTTGACTTGTCTTATCCATCCTGTAGAGAAAATTATTGAAAGGGGATTATGTAACATCAGGCAAAAGAGTGATGCAGTGATTGTTGGTCTCAGAAGCAAGCAATTGGGGTGGGGAGTCTTTTGAATTTGATCCAGCTTCTGCAATGGACATGCAGAGAACAGTACAGCAGTTTTGCTGGAATGTGTAGGAGATCAGTCAGCAAAGTTAGGAGGCTTCACCACCAAAGGGAACCAGACCCTACTCCATAATTAGGGTTGCCAGGTCTCCCGTGGCCCCTGGCAGGGGATGGGGAATAGGGTTGCCAGATCCAGGCTGGGAAATTTCTGGACCTCAGTGGGATACAGTGCCATAGAGTCCACCCTCCAAAGCATTCATTTTCTCAAGAGGAACTGTTCTCTGTAGTCTGGAGATGGGCTTTAATACCGGGGGGTACCCAGGTCCCATGAAAGACTGTAGATAGGTAGCTACCTCAGGGCCTAAAAAAAGCGAGGGTGCAGTAACTAGATGTTGCAGTCAAAGGGCAGGAAAAGGTCCCTCCCCCAGGAACAGAGCTGGAAAGAAGGCCTGAGGCAATTAACTGAGAGGACAGCCCCCCCCCCCCCCCCCCCCGTGCAAGTGTAGGCCAAATTGCCGTGATTTCTTATCAATATTGGGGAATTATGAGTTATTAATAACTCGGCAATAGGCAAGATGGGTAACCACCAATATATACAGAGGTGCCACCTCTTCCAGACGCACCAGAAGATAAGCAAGTAGGCTGGCTTCAGTAATAAAATAGTTTCTTTACTGAAAGAATTTTTCTCAATCAAACAATACTGATGCACACACTCACTTATACAGTTCCTAAGAAATCAGATAGAGTAAGAGACAGTTGCATGAGTAGGAATATTGTTGGTATCCGTCGAGGGCAATAATTGCTTTTCCGGAGAGATGTTGAGTTCCCACTGGAAAAATAAGGGGAGTTTACAGGGAATTGGGGGTCGTGAACTGAACCACCAGAACATGTGGAAAGACTCTTGGTTAGCTACACCAGAGTCTGCCAGATAGGGCACGGTTAGTATAAGGCAAGGAGAGAGAGAAAGAAAAGAGGGGGAGAGAGCAACCACATGGCTGTGTAGCTCTTTTTATTAGGGGGGCTTTGGGGGAGGGCTTGGCTGGACACTTCCTCTGAGAGGACCCTTGATGGGTCCGCCCCAAAAGGGCTCTCTCCTAGAGGAGAGGGGCTTTAGAGGTTGGTCAATGTTTCACTCTACCTGATTGTGACCCAGATGCTTGGAGAGCAAATATGCCTCATCGGCCAGCACCATTGTGTTGGTGATGAGCTTAATGTCTCTGGGCTGCAGAATTGGTTTCGGGTTAGCCAAAGTCCATGGTACAGACAGAAATAAGTTCTTTATTTCTCTGGAGCAAGGAATGTTGGGGGGGGGGAGGTTTGCCTGCGAGAGGAAGAAGAAGGACATGGCTAGTGGAGTCTAAAAGCACATGTTCAGGCCACAATGGCTAGTGGCTGTTTCTGTGTAAGTAGCTGTCTTAGGGAAAGCGGAGCTGGTGACCTCGGGAACCACTGGCACATCATCTCAGGCATTGGCTGGTGTGTGTTCAGCTGGCATCATGATCTGGTCAATTGCATCTCAGTCCCCTTTATACACATTCAGCAACACAGTTCATAATATAATTTATGTCCATAAGGGCGCATAAGGACCTTGCAGGCCAACACAAGCTTTGTTGCCTTAGTTTGTCCATGAGGTCTAGGAAATTTTTTTAAAAAGGTATCTTATTAAATTGCTCATCTAATTCTGTGGTGTCTAGCTGTCAGTGAGGATCAAGGGGGATCAAGCCCGTAGCCAGGATTACCTTTTTTTTTGGGGGGGGGCATTTAAATTTCTTAGGAGGCACCAGGTTGATTAAATTAAAGTTAAAGCTTCCCCAGCTTGGACCCCTCCCCCCACCTACTCACTCATTTACTAATTTCAAAGGGAAGCTTCCCAACATGCCCCTAGCTGGCTGGGATCCGATCCTCCCACAGCTCTCTTGCCCGGTGCACTCCAGCAGGCAGGCAGTGCCGATGCCTGAGACGGAGAGCGGCTGAAATCCGGCAGGCATGCTGAAAAAGCAGGTGGCGTATCCTCTCCTGCAGCAGCTGTTTTTCCTTCTTCCTCCTGGTCAGCCGCCTGCAAGCCCAGCCTCCCATATTGGTGTGTAGTGCACCAACTGCCCGCTGCTCTCCTTTTTACGGGGGCCAGGTAGGAAAGGTAGGCAGGCGGCGAGGCAAGGCGGTGGAGGAACATGCCAGTGTGCTCGCCCACTCAGAGAGCTGCCAGCCAGCCAAGGAAAGCATGGCCATTGCCAGCTTGGGACCCACGGCCCCTCCCCTCCCCCTAACCACCAGCCCAGGATGGAGCCGGTAGGGCTGCTGACAGGCAGAGAAGTTGCTTGGAGCAAGCCCCACTTGAGAAGGGGCGGCAGCAGTGGGGGAGAGTACTCTGAGAGGCCCAGAGTGTTGGGGGGCCTGGGATGGAGGGAAACTCATGGGGCCTTGGAAAGAAGCCAGGGAGACAGGCCCTGAAATACCATAATGTAGCTATGAGCCTGAGGGGGATGGGTAGGGTTGCCATCCTCCAGGTGGGGCCTGGAGATCTCCCGCTTTTACAACTCATCTCCGGCTGACAGAGATCAGCTCCCCTGGAGAAAATGGCTGCTTTGAAGGGAGGACTCTATGGCACTGTACCATGCTAAGGCCCCTCCTCTCCTCAAATCCCACCCTTTCCCAGATCCACCCCCCAAGACTCCAGGTATTTTCCAACCCAGAGCTGGCAACCCTAAGGATGAGGTCCCTGAACTAAGGAGCTTCACAGGAATGGAAACATTATTGCAGTTGAGTGAGTAAACAGAGACCTAGCATTCTAATATCAATGGTACTGAAGAGAGTACTGTTTGTCACACCGTGACAAAAAGTAACATGTGAACTAAGCCTCTTAAAGTATACCTGCTTTTCAAAGCACAACTGAGCCTTACAATGGTGACTGTGTAATTCCTCTTGTCATAAATAGAGATATGATATATTGCCAGTAGCTAAACAAGATGCAGGTTGGGCTGCGGTTTATTGGTCTGACTCTCCAGCTTTATCAATTCCATTCATAATTTCCATTCCATTTATCATTTCCATTCATAATTTTATACGCTAAGATAATGTTATCTTGTTCTACTGGCTGTTGTTTATCATTTCTAGCCCAGGCTTTCAAAACAAAAATACTGGATAATGAGTATTCTAAAACTTTTTATTTTAACAATATATGGAACGTATTATAGAGCAATCAATTCTGAATGATGATATGGTTAAAAACTGTTTGGGAAACTATGATCCCATCATTGAAATGGATTACACCACATAATTGTCTCCAGCAGACAAAATCAGATGGAGAACTGTTGTCTGTTAAAAATGGCGTTGCTCTGACAAAATCAGAAACCATGTTTGCCTCCACACTTAATATGATAAACCAGAGAAAGAAATCATCCACTGTTAAATCCAAATGACTCTCTGTTTGTCAGTGTTCAACTAACTTATCTCATGGAAGTCAGGCTAAAGATTTCAAGAATGGGAACTCACTTACTAGAAATGTTTCTCCAGGCTTCCAACTATACTGCATGAATTTCTGATTTCAGTTATTTCTCAAAATCATTTGACTGGCTTGTGACTCAAAGCCATCAATTCCATCCTATGCCTCAGGTGGTCAATTTTGCCTTCCATTCCTGTAATTAAGGATTTTTCCTTCAATCAAGTATTCAAGGATGAGATGGTAAAGATGCCACAGAAAAGTCAAAATATATGTAAGCATATGGTTATTGGTGGTTATAATCAGCAAATCTAAAAAAAAATGTGTGACTAAAACCTAATAAGGGGCCGCAGTGGCTCAGGGGTTAAGACACTGAGCTGCAGACTGGAAGGTCGGTAGCTCAGCAGTTCGAGACCTGAGTGCCACATGATGCAGTGAACTCCTAATGGCTGCTTTGGAAAGTGGAGTTCATGGCATTATGCCTTGCTTAGGTCCCTCCTTCCCCTAAACCCCACCCTCCACTCCCAAATCTCCAGGGATTTCCTCAAACTGGAGTTGGCAACCCTATTTCATTGGCAGAACAATGCTAGGAGCCAGTTTGGTGTAGTGGTTAAGTGCGCGGACTCTAATCTGGGAGAACCGGGTTTGATTCCCCACTCCCCCTCTTGCACCTGCAGGATGACCTTGGGCAAGCCATAGCTCTGTACCAGCTGTTGTCTCACATCTCTCTCAGCCCCACCTACCTCACAGGGTGTCTGTTGTGGGGACGGGAAGGGAAAGGAGTTTGTAAGACGCTCTGAGACTCCCTTGGGTAGTGAAGGGCGGGGTATAAATCCAATCTCTTCTTCTAGGTTTGTGAATGCACTGGATGGAAATAGTTTGTGGACTATTTTATTCAAGGTACAAAATTTTATTCAAGGTATAAGATTTCATGTGCCACCCACACTTCTTCAGATGGAAGAGGTGTGCATGCACACAAAGCTTATACCTTGAATGAAACTTTGGATTCCAACTTTGTTCTGCTGCTTCAGACCAACATGGCTACCCACCTGAATTATTACACTATAATACTTTTTACAAGCAATTATGTACCAGTGGAGTGGTTACCATGCAGAGACTGTCCCACAGGTAAAATTATCCTGTGAACAGGTGGTCTTTACCACGTAAAAGTATCACTACCATCACAAGATCACCAGTCGTTGGAAGTCAACTCCTCAGAAGCAGAAATCTCTCTTATTAGGAGGTTTAAGAACATCAACTTCACTGGCCCATTAAAGGCAGATGTCAGCCCAGTGGCAGGAGAAGAGGGACAATCATCTTCTTCAGAAACTCTGCCCACTTTTTAAATTTCATGAAACAGGCAATCTCCAAAGTGCTGCTGACCATGCTCATTTTTAGTTACAGCTCTGTTTCTCTGTAGATGTCTCCCAAAGTCCCCCATGCAACAGTCAAGTGTTCTGCCAACACACACAACAATGAAGCTACTTTTTCAGATGTTTTCTCTTGCATGGCAGTAAGCACCAAACCACTTTAATACAGACTTTAGACACACATATATTTGCAAGCCATTCCCAACAATACACAACAATGAACTTAGGCTTCAAACTTACTTTTCTTAAACAGAAGATGCCATGAGAAAACTAAAGAGATTCTCAAAAATTAAAGATATCATCAAAACCAGGATTTCCTGGGCTCTCTGCTTTTTTACATCCCCCCACTTTTCAATAATTTTTTAAATAAAAACACAAAGAACAAAATGAAACAAAATGAAACAAAATGAATGAATGAATGAATGAAAGAAAGAAAGAAAGAAAGAAAGAAAGAAAGAGGTAGGTGGGGGAGAGAGAGAGAAAGGAAGGAAGGAAGGTAGGTAGGTGGGGGGAGAGACAGAGAGAAAGAAGGAAAGAAAGAAAGAAGGAAGGTAGGTAGGTGGAGGAGAGAGAGAAAGAAAAGAAGGGGAGGGAGAGAGAGAAAGAGAAAGAAAGAAAGAAAGAAGGAAGGAAGGAAGAAAGGAAGGTGGGGACAGAAAGGAAGGAAGGAAGGAAGGAAGGAAGGAAGGAAGGAAGGTAGGTAGGTAGGTGGTGGGAGAGGGAGAGAGAAGGAAAAGAGATGGGGGAGGCACTTACTGGAGCAGGGAGAGTGACGCAACCTCAGCAAGCCAAATGCAGAGCCAGGCCTTTCAATGCAAAGAGCCCAGCCCCAGTGCTTAATCTCTGGGTGGGGCTTTTTCCTGCTGGCTCTCTGCACTTAAAGGGAAAGCGCCAGGTGGGGCTTTTTCCTGCCAGCTCTCTGCAGGAACTTTCCCTTTAAGTGTAAACAGCTCAGGCCCGGCAGGGAGAGGGTGGGGCAGGCTCAGACAACTATGCCTTTCTGCCGAAAAAGAGCCCTGCCCATGAGACAATGCCAATTTACTGGACAGAAGACATGTGCCCAGTCACGGGGAAACCTTGTACTGAAGCAGCATGTTAGACCAGACATGGATCCATGGAACACATGATGCCACCCATCCCTGCATCCCCAAGGACACTGCAAACCCGGGTAGATGGCAAGCCATGCTCCCTGGTGTCCTGCTCACACAGACATCCAGCAGCAGTTCCAGAAGAGAAGCCATACTCAGCTACAGGAACCAGGAATATTCCTGCCCAGGTGCCATGAAAAGCTCTCTTCTCCAGCACGCAAGCATCCCCCGCTCCCACCTCTTGCATATTGACATCCCCAGGTGAAGCATGTATGCAGCCTCAACCTAAGCAAAAGAAGCTTCATCCATGATAGGATTAGGAAGCAAATCCACCTGCCAGCCACCCATCCTCCTCCTGCTGCTGTTTAAACATCTGGTTATTGAATCAACTACCAACGATGCTGCCAGACTGTTAATCTGTTCTCTCCTCTAGTCTACCTTTCTCCCTGAGAGATGTCACAATTAGACAGTATTTCTGTTGCCAACCATTAATCCCATTCTCATGACCCATCTGGATTTTTCTAGTATTTCCTCTGTCCAGTATTTGCTCTGTCCTGTCTGCCTTTAGTCTGTTTAGAGCATAAAAGGAGAGAGCCACTCCATTGCTCTCTTTGCTTCTTCTCTCCCCCCCCCCCCCCCCACACCTTGCCCTACCTCATAGGGTCCATTCTAGCACTGTTTGGAACTTTCCACATGCTCTGCCGGTTAGAGCACAATCCCTTCCCTTAGTGTCATTCTATTTTTTGCTGCAGATTCTACTCACTGCATCTGGACAGGTATGTATCACCTCTCAATGAAATACTTGCTAATGCAAACATCTTTATATTTTTCTACCTTAATTTCCTAGCTCTGTATTGTGTGTTTTGATTTCTTGATCTTATATTTGTGTGCGTGTGGATATCCCTCAGTAAAAGAAACAAGTGATTCTTAAGATCTACTCTCTGCATCTATTTCTGGACTTGGATCAAGTGGGACTCCGGTATATAAAGGTCATGATCCTATAGTTATGCCAATTGCACATTAATATCATAATTCCCCAACCTTTCAATAAAGAAATATAGCAAGTTGGCAAACAATTGTTTTATTGGTAGCTGTTTTGTAAGCCTCTTTGAATTTTTGTTGAAAAACAGACTGCCTATAGAATGATATAATATATAATGAATGATTTGTAAAGAGTGGGCTTTTTGCATAGTTAAAGTTTAGGATGCCAGTTTAGTGAATGTCCAGTCTACTAGTTAAGATCCTGTTCTTATGTTCTGTCCTTTCTGCTCTTGCCTTCAGAGATAAGACAGGTGGCAACCAGGGCTTTTTCGGTGACGGTGGTGGTACCTGGCCTTTGGAACGCACACCTCCTTCAGGGCTTACGTGTCACCTCCCTTATTTTCCTTTAGGTGCCAGGTCAAAACATTTGTTTTTACTCACAATTTTTAACAGCAGGGGGCCATCTTTTTTTAGTTGTTTTAATGGATTTTGAAATGGTCTTTTAGATATGCTGAAGTATTTGCCTGCTTCCCAAGAGAAAAAATAACCTTTATTTGTGGGCTGCTTTAATGTTTTATGTTATATTTGTGATTGATATTGTTAAGCCATTCTGCTTGTTTTAATTGTATTAATCTGGAATTTTGTTGGCTGCCTTACTGTGTACTGAAAGATAGGATGAAACATTTTTAAATAACAGTCTGTTTAAAATAAATACATGCAATGAAATGGAATCAAGTTTTTTAAAGGGAAAACTGGAAATTAAAATTTGTGCACATCCCTAATTACTATCCCCTTCTGTTTCTATTGTATGAGGCACTTCATAAAAATGTCAGATGGTGGAAAGGCTATCTTAAAACTTAATCTTTCTTGCTACCAGGGGAGAATGTAGTTAATTGGGCACAGGGAGTAAGGGCACAACAAAAGATTCATTTTGTTTATCTTACACACAGTTAACCTTTCCAAAGTGATTATTAAACAATTAAACGTTTGTGAGCTGGAAGGCAAGAATGGATCTTGAAGAGTTGAATATAGAAACCTAGCAACCGGATACATATTTGAAACGTTTTTGTGCTGGAGATAGAAATCCCAGAGATGTACATGTACACCAACAAAAGTACTTTCATCCAAGAGGAGGAAGACGTATCTTCCCTGATTTATTTTGTAATGTGAATGTCAGCTAAATCCTAATCACTGGATGCTGGTGTAACACTTAGGGTTGCCAGACCCCCCATCTTCTGCCATGGCCCACCTCTCCGCTGATGATCAGATGGCCAGTGGGGGAGGACTTACTTCCCCCCAAAGCGAGGAACACCCTACATTTTAGCTATGTGCCTATGTGACTTCCAACATGACCTGGAAGTGACATAGCACATCAGGGACGTTGGGCCACCACACTGTTTTTGGGCAAAGACTCGATGGTAGAAGTTAATTCTATCATAGAGTTTTTGCCCCCCAAAATAGAGTGTCATCCTGATGTCCCCAACATGCCTACATTACTTTCGGGTCATGTTGGAAGTCACATGGACACATTGCTCAATTGTCAGATGAAACTGCCTGCTTCCAATAAGCCCACACTGCATACCCCACTGGCTGCTAGGAGGGACCTGGCAACTGTACTAACACCAGTAGAGCTAGTTGGTATTCCACGCTCTTTCAACAGAGAAAATACTTTTTTTTTTTTGGAAGAGCCTACTCCAAGGAGGCAACAGCATAGCAACTGCACTGGCGTCCATAACAATACCCACCAGTCTGAGCAAGATACCAACACCTTTATGACATCCAAACAGCCAATCACCGCATTATGATGCTCACAGATATGAAAACTAACCATGCATTTCTGAGGCATTTCCTTACATTTTCTGAGCCACTGGTTTGCTTAAGCTAAGGTTTTCTATTGACCAAAGTGTAGTCATTTTAGAATCCTCCAGATCTTTTGTCTTCTAAGAAGCAAAGCCTTCCTGCTTCTCTCTGAAACAACTTATTTTCCTGTATTTGCTAGAGATAGCCAAGAGGCCTAGCTTATTACCCTTGAAGGTCAGTTTTTTGTTACAAAAAGACCAAGCACCCCGAGACAAACCCTATGTGAACATACAGTGACTAAGGTCCAGGTAAGACTAGAAGGAGGGTACACGCTATCCTATTCATCAGGGCCAACTGTGCTGCAACATATATAGACCATGTAACTATGCATGTGTTGTAGCACCATAGAGCTGCTGTTTTGAACATGGTATAAGAGGGAGTCTAAAAGCTCAGCAGAGGGTCAACCTGTGCCAGCTGACCATCCAACCCAGGCTACATAGTGCGTTGTCAGCTATTCCTTGCCTCTCTGTGTGCATAGAAATCTGTTGCATTGTTCTCTTGTCTTTGGGAGGCTAAGTGGGTTTTGCTAACTGCTTGTTATTTGTCTGTTGCTGAATAAACTGTGTTTTAATTAAGGACATGTGAAGTTCTGGGTGAGTGGCATTAGTGGGAACTCTTTCAATAGGGCACAACCCTGCACCTCTCTGAAAGGGGTCTGATTCTCCTTTTTTGGACAGAAGGAGCTGTGTAACTTGATCTTGCCAATAAAAATTATTAGAAGTAGAAAAAGTGCTTGGGAACAGTGACCATAATGTTATGGAGTTCAACATTTGTATAAATAGGGAGTTGCCCAAAAAGACTGTCACAATCACTTTTAACTTTAAAAAGGGGTAACTTCTCTGATATGAAGGGATATGTGAGGAGAAAACTGAAAGGAAAAGTAGAAAGGGTCAAAACCATTGGGAAAGCTTGGAGACTATTTAAAATTACAATCCTAGATGCTCAGAGAAAATATATACTGTAGGTTAGGAAAAGCACAAATAGGTACAGAAAAAAGCCTGCATGGTTAACAAACAAAGTAATGGAAGCTGTAAAAGGCAAGAAGGATTCCTTTAAGTGGTGGAAAGCTAGTCTCAGTGAGGCTGATAAAAGGGAACACAGGCTGTGGCAAATAAAATGCAAACCTGTGATCACACAGGCAAAAAGGGAATATGAGGAGCATATTGCAAAAAACATAAAGACCAACAATAAAACTTTCTTCAAATATATTAGAAGAAGGAAACCAGCCAAGGAAGCAGTGGGGCCCTTGGATGACCAAGGGGTAAAAGGTGTAGTGAAAGATGATAGGGAAATGGCTGACAAGCTAAATGCATTTTTTGCCTCTGTCTTCACTGTGGAAGATGAGAAGTGCCTGCCCACTTCAGAACCACTGATTTCAGGAGGGGTGTTGAAGGACCTGAGTCAGATTGAGGTGATGAGAGAGGAGATCCTACGACTGATAGACAACTTAAAAACAAATAAATCACTGGGCCCGGATGGCATACATCCAAGAGTTCTGAGAGAACTCAAATGTGAACTTGTGGATCTCCTGACAAAAATATGTAATCTTTCCTTAAAATCTGCCTCCATTCCTGAGGACTGGAAGGTAGTGAATGTCACTCTTATATTTAAAAAGGGTTCCAGAGGAGATGCAGGAAATTACAGGCCAGTCAGTCTGACGCTGATACTGGGTAAGTTGGTGGAAACTGTTATTAAGGAAAAAATTAATAGGCACATTGATGAACAAAATCTATTGAGGAAGACTCAGCATGGGTTCTGTAACAGAAGATCTTGTCTCACTAACTTGTTAGTATTCTTTGAGGGAGTAAACAAACATGTGGACAAGGGGGGCCCAATAGGTGTAGTTTACCTTGACTTCCAGAAAGCTTTTGTTAAAGTTCCTCATCAAAGGCTCCTAAGTAAGCTCAATAGTCATGGGATAAAAGGACAAGTCCTTTTGTGGATCCAAAACTGGGTAATTAAAAGGAAACAGAGAGTGAGTATAAATGGGCAATGGGGTACCGCAGGGATCAATACTTGGTCTGATGCTTTTTAACTTGTTTATTAATTATTTGGAGTTGGGAGTAAGCAGTGAAGTGGCTAAATTTGCAGATGACATGAAGTTGTTCAGGGTGGTGAGAACCAGGGAGGATTGTGAGACACTCCAAAGGGATCTGTTGAGAATGGGCGAGTGGGCATCAATGTGGCAAATGGGGTTTAATGTGGCCAAGTGCAAAGTGATGCACACTGGAGCCAAAAATCCTAACTATAAATACACATTGATGGGGTCTGAATTGACGGAGGCTTAGCAAGAGAGAGATCTTGGAGTCGTAGTAGATAACTCAATGAAAATGTCGAGACAGTGTGCGACTGCAATGAAAAAGGCCAACGCTATGCTGGGGGTTATTAGGAAGGGAATTGAAAACAAATCAGTATCATAATGCCCCTGTATAAATCGATGGTGCGACCTCATTTGGAGTACTGTTTACAGTTCTGGTTGCCACACCACAAAAAAGATATTATAGCATTGGGAAAAGTGCAGAAAAGGGTAACTAGAATGATAAAAGGGTTGGAACACTTTCCCTAGCAGTCGGGTTAGAACAGATAAAAGGAAGTATTTCTTCACCCAAAGAGTGATTAACAGGTGGAATTCATTGCCACAGGAGGTGGTGGTGGCGACAAGCATGGACAGCTCCAAGAGGGAATTAGATCAACATATGGAGCAGAAATCCATCAGTGGCTATTAGCCACAAAGTATAGATAGGAACTCTCAGTCTGGGGCAATGTGATGCTCTGTATTCTAGGTGCTTGGGGGGGGGAACAGTGGGAGGGCTTCCTGCCCCCACTGCTGGACCTTCTGGGGGCACCTGGTGTTTTTGGCCACTGTGTGACAGAGTGTTGGACTGGATGGGCCACTGGCCTGTTCCAACATTGGCTTCTCTTATGTTCTTATGTTCTTATTTGAGACCCATTTTATACCTAACAATGCTGCTGCACTTCCCTGATGTAACTCTCTCTCTCTCTCCACACATACACACACCCTGCCATTATCCCCACACATACGAGGTGGTGGGGAGGGTGAGGAAAATAACATGTGGAACACAGCACCCTCCAAAGTAGGGTGGACTGTGGCATGGTCAGTAGGAACAGCAGGAGAGGCAGTTCCACAGGTGTGTAGGCCCAAGGCCATGAAGGGCTTTGTAAGTGATAATCAGTACCTTGAATTGAACCTGATAACTGATCCATAGTTAATGGTCCAACTGTAGGATGGGTGTGACACTATTTTCCACCTAGCCCCCACTAGCAACTGGGCCATTGCATTCTGAATCAAGCAGAGTTTCTGAGCTGACTTTAAGGGCAGACCCATACAAAGTGCATTACAGTAGTCTAGCCCCAAGGTAACCATAACATGTATCCATGTGGCCACACCAGCTAAGTCAAAGTAGGGGCCATCTTCCAGGCTAAATGAAGCTGGTAGATGGGGGGGGGGGGGCTGCAATAGCTTTCTTCTCCAGCAGTAATGCTGGGTCCAGTATAATCTCTAGACTCATAACTGAGTAAAAAAGGGCCAACTGGACCCCATCAAAAGTGAGAAGCACCGTGTTCTCCCAGTCCTCAGCCTTCTGAACTAGCATTTACCTCCATCTTGTCAGGGTTCAGTTTCAACTTGTTCCCTGTTATCCAGTTAACCACAGCAGTAAGACACTGGTATAATACTACTAAAGAATAACCAGGTGATATAGATAAAGACATATAGAGCAGCATGTCATCATCATATTGGTGACAGCCTACTTCAAAACCAGGGAATTTACATAGAGATTGCATAGCATGGGGCCCCAAGACTTGTGGAATCCACCATAAGCCCCCAGACAAAGATTCCATTTGCCCTCCCCACCTCACATGACCCTGATCCAAGCAAAATATCATAACAAAATGAACAAATAACTTGACCTGCTGTTGCCATGAATCTATAATAATAAAAGAATTGGTCTGTCTGTCCATGTTTGCTTGCTTATTTATTTTATTCTTCTTCATCATCATCATCATCATTATTATTATTATTATTATTTCAGACCCCCTGCCCTCCCCGCAAGCAGGCTCAGGGGGGCTAACAAGGGTACGCAGTGCCAAACCCCATACAAGATAAACATTTAAAATGCAATAACAATAATAAAACAGTAGTAAAACAATTCAAATAAATTACAATAAAGTGCTTCCAATCATGGTCATCAGTATTTAGGTGGCCTCCTATCAGAGTTGGGTCTGGCCCCTCAAGACCGTCAGGCCTGGGTTGTGTTCAGGGCCAACCCTCATTTCCAATGTTATTTGTGATGGGATGGTACTGAGGGTGGCGGCTCCTAGTCAAAGGCCTGGCAGAAGAGCTCCGTCTTTATTTATGTCCCGCCTTTCTCCCCAGTGGGGACCCAAAGCAGCTTACATCGTTCTCCTCTCCTCCAGCTTTTCTAGTTCCTTTTACTACTCTGTTAGATCATGGGGAAATATTAAATCCCCCCTTCCTTTCATATAATTAACTAAGTACATGTTGTTGCCAGGCTGGATAGGAATGAGAAGGTCTTGAGACCAAGAAATGAAAATACGAGAGGGAGACTCAGAAAATTAGGTGGGAGATAGAAATGAATGAGAAATTAAGGAAAACAGAGGGAAAGGTTGTTTTACCTTGTTGCAACACCCTAACTACCATTTTGGAAGATCTGGCTGAGCTGGATGGAAGGAAAGGAAGAGACAAAGGCTAGGCTAGTAGAGACAGTGACCTTGTTAGCAGGCTGACAATTACTGTAGCAGCCATCAGAGTCTTGTCTTGCTTCAGTACAGGCTTGGATGATGGGCTTAGCATGATCTCTTATGCACATTTGCGTCAATCTTGGAGAAAAGGAAGTCTAGTTGAAAGTAGATTGTTTTTTACTGGGCTCAGATGTCCCTCTACCCCTAGTGGCTGCTGCTCAAACTGCATTAAAACTGAAAGACATTTGGCCGGATGCAGCATAAGGCTGGCTTGGGTCCTCAGGGCCCCTCTGTCAGTGGCCCTACCAGTCCCCCACTGTTGACAATTGGTCTCCAACGACAATGTTCTGAATTCTGCCTGTGAGGAACAATTTAAACCAGTTGAAGACACAATGATTATAATTTATTTCCTCCTTCTGCCTCCAAGTGCCTCAATAAGATGACATGGCCCACCATATCAAAGGCTGCTGCTGGATCCAGTAAGAACAGTAAAGATATACAAACTTTGTCTCCACTCAGGCAGAGATAATCAAATAAGACTCTCACTGACCCAAAGCCTGGTCTGAAGCAAGTCTGGAAGGGTATAGGGCCAATAAGTTATCCAAGACCTGGAGTTGTTCTGTTACCACTTTCTTGATTGTCTTGTTCAAGAAGGGCAAGCTGGAGACAAGGCAATCGTTGGCCATATCATTTTTTTGTAGCAATGATTTTTAAAGTAGTACATGATTTCAATAACCAAGAAGGACAAGGATTCACAGTATAAGTGCTTGGCCTTCACAGACCTTAAGATCTTGTTGACATCCATTGTGATTACTGGATCAAAATGATCCATAAATGGACTAGATAGTGTATTAGTCCCCCCCCCCCACTCCCAATATCACTGCTATATTACAACTGGCATCCAGATCAGAATGTCTTTGAGAGACTTTTTCAGCAAAGACACTTTTTTGTCAAAGGCATCACAACTAATCACAGCTTCTTATTTACTAATTCATTGTTTTGGCCTAGATCCTTTCCTTCACCTCTTTTCATTCCCCACTTGCCTATACTTCTTATGCCTTTGGTTGGGTTGCTGATGCATGCAGAGCCATGGATGGTCAGACCAGCAGGCAGGGGGCTGGCTATTTTGTTTTATTTTACTTATTCCCCACCTACCTTACTAAGACTCAAGAAAGATCCCATGACATAAAACAACATAATCAAACAGCATAAGGCAATGCAAAAAAGGAAAAAAAGGTGTCAGACTACTCAACCGACAGGTACATTCAGGTCCATGCCATTTTGACACATTACTTGGGGATGATACTCCGTAGGGTGCAATAAGACACAAATGCATCCAGAAAAAATCCATAAAGTGCCAGGGGAATGTGTTGTCTGGGAGACTGCGGTGCTACCGGCACAGCAGGAGAGGAGAAAAGGGAGGGGGAGGATGAGAGGGATGCATTATTTCCAATAGGAATAAATAAAATGAAAATGAATGAATTTTTTTGGAAAATGGGAAGCTTTTTTTTTTTGCATGTTTCTAGTATAAGATTATGATGACTCCAAGAATGTTTGATAAGAATCTGGATATGAGAAACACATGATCGTCTGAGGTCTGCAGGGTGAAAGAACCACTGGAAGAAAAGGCTATACAGGATCGCTGTACCTACTTAGCTACAGATAGCTTATTTTTCTTGATACAGCTGAGCTGTGCATCGTTTGGGACCAATCTTCGATGATACATTAATAAGAGATTAAGGGTTCTGGTGGAAGAAACATTTAATATGAAAGCCTTACTATTTGCATGAACTGGTGAAACCGTTTACTTTTTTGTAGATTTCCTTTTCACAGAAACATCTAAAGGACCAGAGACAAGTATTTTCTGAATTTAAGTGGATGATCAAATCCCAAATATTAGATCAATACAGGAGTGCCAACACTTTAAAATATTTTCAATAAAGTGATCAAATTGTATCCTCAGAAAGAAGGTACTTGTCGTAATTGTTACAAAAAAAAATGTCCAGAGGATCTAGTCCAAAGCTATTTGAGAGGCTCTCAGATTTTCTAACAAATGTGGTTGATTGCTGAGCATCAAGGAGGTGAAGTTAGAGAGCTGTGTGGGAGAAGTTGACTTCAGTGCCTGCCCACACTATATGTATGGATTGACAGCTTTCTGGGAAGCATTAAATCCCTTTACGATTTATAAGAGCTTAGATATATGAATGAAAATGAAAATTTGAAAGCCTCGTTGAAAGTAACTTTTCAAATCCTTTTCGTTGGTATGAAGGATAATTTGCATTGGAAATGGATCTTATTTGTGGGGCTAAGTAAGGACTAAAGTTTCAAAATCATTCCAAGACAGCTGTTTCCTTTTTAGTTCTTTTAAATGGATAATCAGGCAAAGCCTAACGTAGACCAGACAGGTGGAGAACGTAGCTGTTCCTCATCACCATGTAATCCTCTCCCCACCTTGGATATGATTTCTGAAACTATTCACATTTTTTAATGTAAAAGGAGGAGGGAGAATGTGGAAAATAATTTCATATTTCAGCTGAAATAAATTGTTAACAGTGTTCCATATCTGCAGTTTCAGTAGGTTTGAGCTACAATGCCGAGATGCCTTCAAATGGTCAAATAATTCGTCCATAATATGAATGTCCTGGGTAAATAAAGCTCATTTTAGGATGATCCCTTGTACTGTAAAATTATACGCTAAAGTATTTACAGGTTTGCAATTTAATGAATACTTTGGCCACCAAATAGAAGGGACACTCACTGGAGAAGACCTTGGTGCTGGGAAAAAATGAGGGTAAAAGAAGAAGGGAACGGCAAAGGATGAGATGGTTAGACACTGTTATCGATGCAACGAGCATGAAATCAAACAAACTCTGGAGCATGACGGAAGACAGGAGGGCTTGGCATGATGTGGTCCATGGGGTCGCGAAGAGTCGGACTCGACCGTGCGACTGAACAACAACAATTTAAAATGAGATGCATTTTGAGATTACAGGCTGATTTAGCGGCTGAGGACAGACTGGCAGAATGAAGTGCAAGAGAAGCGGGGCAAAAATACCCGGGCCAAGTTGTCATGGGACTTTCCAGTCACACGGCGTGAACTGATGTGGGACCACACTGGGGAGGAGGCGGAATGGAGCATTCACACTGTGGGGTGGCCCCTGGTGGTGGTCTGTTTCACCAACCTGCACGTAGGCGTGTAGGCGAGTGGGCACAGCAGCAATTGGGGAGGCTGTGGGCTGGGAGCTTTAACTCCACAAGCTGGAAGCATCACCATAGCAGTTGTGTGCTCAAGCATACAGTCCGCATGGTTGTTTATGCACATCCCTGCTGGATCAGCGGGTTCACATTACCACCACCGCTTTATTCAGGCTTTGCAAACGTTCACACTTCCGGGGAGAGGGATCAACGCACCCTCCACAGCTTGCCCTGGCTTTCACCAGGTATTTTTTAAATGCGGGATCAAAGTGGCTCAGGACAATGTGAGTGCGGGAGGGAAACAGGAAGCAGCTGTGGCTGTGTGAATGGCCCCACTTAATCCACTAGAGAAAGGTGCCTATATAGGGCCAAACTGCCAGTCTGAACTCAGCCAGAGTTTGTACAGTCAGTTGCATTCATCGTTCATCCCACCGGAAAGTTGGCTGTTGCTGCTCTTGGTGCATGCTCAGTGTACTCTAGAATGCTGAACCCCTTCCTGTTTTAAGAAATTGCCTCAAGTGGGAGTGATTTCTTCTTAATGACAGCTGGTTTGTTATTTTCACTTCAGTCCCATCCTCACCTTTGAACTCCCACCTTTCTTAGCTGTTCTTCATGTAGGGAGGTGTCTGAGTAGAAACTGCAGCAACCAAGCCATGGCAGCAATAACCATTTCTCATTTGGCACTTGACAAACATCTCATAATACCAACTGCAGCTAGTGCTGAAAGCAACAATTCCTTGTGGGATGCATTTGCCCTCCATCTCTGATAACATCTGACTGGCTTTTGAACCGTGACTTCAATCAGCCAATCACAAAGACTCTGGCTCGACACAACCTGGGTTTGCTGGTTGCTTCCTAAGTACAGATGAAATCAGCAGGTGACGATCTAGACTAGATTGAGTTAGTCCAGTCAAGCCTCTGATTTTGTGAAATTTAACCCTTCTGTTGGATTATGCTTCTTGCTCCTTGTTTTGTATATAAGTTCACTTGGAATCCTGACCCTTGGCTTGGCTTCACAATTTCATCAACAGAGAGAGAGAGTTGTTCTATATCAAAACTCCATTTATTCCATTACACATTCTTAAGTCAGAAAACATTTTTGTAGCACTTTAATATTCAACACAGAATATTTCAACACAACCCCAATACATAAACAGTGTACTTATAATTCTATAAAGGATATCCTTGGTTGTTCCACCAATACCCATAACAGCTAGGTGGTTGATCAGAACAACCCCAAACCAAACTAATTCAGACATTAAGAACCCCTATTCACCCACTGAAGTGAAAGTAACTGTCAAACAAGTCTGTGATGAGCATTTGACATACATCTGACGTATACAACAAAGTCAGCCCTTAGACTGGGGTCAGGAAAGTCAAAGCCTGTGTTAGGCCAGGGTTAGGCCGTGGGTTAGGCCAGGGTGACTCACAGAATCAAGGAAGCTAGTTTCTGATACTCTTATCCATTTAGAATTTGATAGTGACTTCTGACTGCTATAAAGTATAAACATTTCTAGTAAGCAAAAGTCACGTGAAGCAAAGTTGTGTCTAGTGAAAGCCATACACAGCACATAGCAGTGGCCTGAGCAGAGCAGAACCAAAGTTTCAACTATATAGACTAATTACTATAGATATCCAGCCCTAATTCTGCAACAGTTTTTTGAGGTAGTGGCACCAAATTTGCAACATAGCTGCTGGTGCCTCTCTTTAACACCCCTCCCCAAGGTTCAAATAGATTGGACCAGGGGGTCCAATTCTATTGGCCCCAGAATGAGGTACCTCCATCCAATGAAGGGAAAAATGCACCTGAGCTGAAAGCTAAATTGTCTGAGCAGCTGGCTGATATGTTGTGTGCCAGCGCTCCCTAGCACAGCTTAGAGGGAACACAGCTCCTCATGTGTATGTGTCTGGTTCCAGGGGGATCATAGCTAGAGCTCATGACTTGGAGTCTTCCCACTTCCCCTTCAGTCACAATGTTAGGATCCTGGCCAGTTGCTCATCCTTCATGCTTATACTGCTTGAGGTATGTGGACCATAACAGTCTGATTTATACCCCACCCTCCCTGCCAAAGCAGGTTTTTTAGAAGGCAGACAAACACACAGTATGGACAACCAGTTCATTATATGGTAGTGTTGTGTACTGACCATGCGGTCGCCATGTGCTCCCATAATTGCGACCGCATGGCCAGAGCACATGGCCAGAGCATCGCCAGAGCACATGGCCAAGAAACGACCTGAGCTTCAGCCAGGTAGAACAAAGGCCAGGTGAATTCAAACCGGCCACCAATCATGTACCTAGGTTTCTCCCAGGGAACCTATGAAATGTAAATAGACTTCTAATAGCCTATCAGGCCAGTTGGGTGAGGTCAGGGGATTGTCCCTGACCAGCATAAAAGGAGGGCTTCGAGCCCTGGGTTGTATGCTTCATCCGGACCAGCAATAAAGATCATGCTATTTCACTGTTCCATGGACTCCCAACGCCAATACTTATCAGGTAGAATGTTTAATGATTACTTTATCATCCCTATTACTAGAAACGTCTTTTCTGCCACAAACTCTTATTTGTAGTAAAGCTTGGGGTCCTTATCAAATGGAAAGAGTTCTCACAGGGTTGGCTATTAGCAATATACTGGTGGTAACGCTGAATAGAGAAGTATTCTCTGACTTGCAGAGGTTTATGGCTCTTTTTTTGGGGAATGATGTATCTTCCCTCCAAGTCTTTCACTTTACCAAGTGCTATTTATGTTCTTTTAAACATTTAAATCAACTTCTATTTAAAGATTGAAATTAAACTGCAATATCATTTTAATTTGTTTTAAAGTTGTGTTTAAATTTATGGGGAAACCATGCCCTATTGTCTCTAATGTTGTTTTTGTTTGTATGTTGTAAGAGAAGTTCAGTTGTGTGTGCATGTGCATATGTGTAGACCGTTATTATTTTAATGTATACAGTGAAAAAATTGAGAGGGATCACCCCCCAAACCGAGCCTGCTTGCGGGGAGGTCGGGCTATAAATCAAACAAAATAAATAAATACACTTCAAACATTTATTTATTTATTTATTTATTTGAATTTATATCCCGCCTAGCCAGCACAAAGCGGCTATTTTGCAGAGTGAGTATTTTGCAGAGGTGGTATGCATGTGCACAACAGAGATGCGATCAAATGAAAGAGCAACCATGGAATACAGTCATGATGGTCTACACTGCAACATTTCTGCAAACATAAAAGAAGCTAGCAGTCTTCCCCACATTTCCTACATGGTATGCTGGTCATTTGCATCCATCCAATTACATTCCTTTTTAAAACTCTTTCAGAGTTTTATTGGCTTATATTAACTGACATAAATTAGCTTTGGTAATTTTCACGCTGCCATGGCAGTGTAAAATTTTCTGCATGTTTAAACATTTCATTGCCTTAAATTATGTTTTCTATTGCCTGACTCTCTTCTTTTTTTACCATTTATAAAGTGGTATGCCTATGAGCATAAGCCCACCTTAGGGGCCAAACTAGGCAGAAAAGTGAGTATACATTAAAAATGAATCTATATATATCTAATAGCCAAGGTCTCCTCTGCATGTGGATACTTATTTCCATAGATCTGGGTCACATGGAGGGGAAACAGATCTTCCAGCAAACTTAGGGCAGTCCCCATGTTTGCAGAAAAATCTAAAATGTTTTAAAAAGTATACAGGGATTCTTAAATCTCTCCAAAAGTAAAACTGCTTACTCTGCCCAAGCACAGAGAATGGACTTACTGAGGCACGGGAAAAGCCGTTGGAACCGTGAGGGAAGCTGCCGCCACAATAGCTGTGTGCTGTGGGACAGCCCCCACCAGGACCGCCGACAACAAAGACTTATAGCGTCAACCAGCAAGTTTGGCCCCTGGACTGCTGAGAAAAGGTGGCGGGGGAGGGAGGGCAGCCGGTTGGCCAAGGGAGCCAAAGGGGCCATGGCGCCTCTCTGGGAGCCAGCCTGCCTGCCCTCTGTTGATGCTGCCACTGCCCAAGCTGGTCCTACAGCTGTCAGTTGAAGCGTGAGGAGATGAAAACTACATTGTTGGCCCCCCTCCCTCCTGCAACCAGATTGGGGGCGCTTGCTGTCCTGCAACTGCAAAAGGAGAGAAACAGGAAAAAGTGGGGTTCTGTGAGAGGGGGGAGAGAGACAGAGAAAGAATAGGGAATTGTCTTTTGGGGGGAGAGAAAGAAAAGAATGGGAAATTGAGGGAGGAGGAGAAAAAGAGGAAGGGGAGCTTGGGGATAGAGAAATAGTGGAGAGAAAGGGGCAGACTGAGGGGGTGGGGGGAAAGGACATTGAGAAGCACTGGGGTGAGAGGGGGTGAGACATATAAGGGGCAAGAGGAGAAATGGGGTAAGAAAGGAAGAAAAGCTGACATAGAAGGGATGAGAGGAGAAGGGGGCATGAGGGAAGATTAGTAAATAAGGGGTGCATGCAGAAAGAAAGAGGAGGGTACTTTGACAATAAAGGGGGGAGAGGAGGAAAAGGTAGGGGAATTCCCCCTCCCCACAAGTTCCTTGCGAGGACTGCCTGCAATGAAGAAGACTACGGTAGGGCCACCACACATTATGCAACATTTTGTTGTGGGTCCCCTCTTCTAATCTTCTAAAACTGACAGTATTTTTAGGCAAGCATTTTGGGCTCACAATTACAAACAAGAAGAGTTTTGGTTTTATATTTATATGCATGTCTGTTAAAAACCATGTCTTGCTAACCCATAAGAGAAATTAAAAATGACAGCAAGGGAAGACTGGGAGATGGGGAAGAAAGAAAGGAGTCCCGCCGTCAGCCAAGGCAGCTTTGGTGCCCAAGACTCAAAATCTACATGGCAGCCCCCTTCTCTTTTTATGGTAGTAAAACTCAGCAACAAACTAGATACTTGAAAGGTTTCTGCCATTTGATGGTAATCTGATGCCTGCGATGAATCACCTTACCCTGCCTAATGGTAGGTTATGGGCATAAAAGATGCATTTTACAAGTGCTAAGTAATGCCTTTTCATCACATCATTATTCTCTCCAGGCTAGGGGGTCTTATTGCTATACCTTTTGGTATCAGACATGTGAACAAGTTATTCTGTCAGCAGAGGGCTCTGATTAGTGCATTGTGTTTTTTGCGATCTTAACGGCTTTTTCCAAAAAAAGGAGACAAACAACCCCAAATTACTGAGGCACAGATACAATGATAAATCATATAACACAGAGTTGTAAAGTTTGCCAGCAATTGTGACTTCACCCCAGCTGGGAAAACCTCCCCTTTATCAGAGCTTGCCACATAAGATCTCATTTAAATATCTATGCATAATTTGACATCTGAAAGGTTCCAGCCAGCTGCATAGGGAGAGAGGCACATTCTTCGGTTGCTTGAAGGATTCAGACAGCTTGTCTTCAGAGGAGCTGGAAGAAGTTGGGGAAGATGTTATTTCCTTCTTTTCCTGATACTGCTATAATTACCTCAGGGTGATATAGACCAGAACTTGCCATTTAAGCCTTCACTCAACACATCCCCAGATACTGTCTAGCAGGGCCCTTAAAGGCTTCTTTAGCTTCCCCAGATGTGTTATTATGGGCTGTTTACCCTTCTAATTACCATGAAATTAAAAGCAGCATTTTAAAATTGTTTTAATACACAATTCAGTGTGAAGAAAGAACAACAATGTGTAGTGTACCCCCTTCCTACTTATATGTTTTAAAATTAATTATGTATAAACATTCCCTTCAGACATTAAAGGACAATAAAGCCGATTCCTACCCCTTGTAAATCTTGCGAGTTGCAACAGTGTGCGCTGGTCAATGATTCGACACATTGGTTCATGACCAAAAACAAAATATTTATTGATGCTCTGCATACAATATATTGAGCTTCTATGCCATTATGAACCGTCTCTAGTACCCATAATATAGATATTGAAAGTCATCAAAGCAGTACTATACCACCTCAATAGCTCAAGAACTGTAAGCAAGTACAATCAACCAACCAGCCGTATTAGTTGTTAGCCAGTAATCTCTGGTTCAGATTATCCTAATACATATACTTTCCTAGGATGATATAATAATTCATACCCCTGCTTTTTCACCCCTAACATCTGCATTTCCTCACACCCAATTATCTCTATTAATGATGTGCGCTTTTGAATGCCATATGTGCATCATTCTTAGACATCACCTATATACCTAATAACCACATATGGCTCCCCATGTGGATCAAAAAATACACACAGTGGGGCCAACACAGACTACAATTTAGGATTATGGAAATGCAGGGAAACCTACAGATACACAGACATCTTTTTTTAAAAAAAAAATGTGGGCAAATCCTACCATTTATGTTAAAAGCTGGAGTTCAAATTATTCAAAGTAACATAAATACATAAATGTAATTTGTCCTCCCCTGAAGATAGTAGCTATTGAATAGCTCACTTCTCTTTGGCAGTCCTGACCGGAAAGGTTTTGTTTTCTTCTTCAAGCCATTCCCCCCCCCCCCCCCCCGGGGTAGCTTAGAAGGAAAACTTTGAGAAGATGGATTTAGCATATCTGAATGGATTTAGTTTCTTTTATGCATCTTTGCAGTTGATCATTTCATCAGTTCTGTCAAGCATTTGCTTGTTTAATTTAAGTGTTGTCATGCGCTCTTTCCTTTAACCCATTGCCTTGATTGATCTATTTAAAAGTATTTCAGAGACTGTTTGCTCAAGCTCACCTGTAATTTCTGGCTACAATCTATATTTGTCATCCATATTCAGAGCTACTGGTCCTGTGAGCTGTTTCATTTATCTCCAACCAAATCACCTTTCATTCTTCACAGTCTATCTATTCAATTTATCAACATGCGTATTTTCTTGCCATTCAAGCTGATCTTCTTGAAGTCATAACTTCTTCTTCTTCTTTTTTGGTGATAACTAGTTTGCAGCTTTGATTTTAAAAATTACTGTTTGTCAGATTTAATCACAGGGCTGTCACTTGATTGAGTGCCCCAGCTACATTTTTTTACTTCACCGATCTTGGCTTCCATCTTCAGTTAAGGCATCAAGTCTGAAGAGAATATCTGACAAGCTGATTTAACTAGTAACCATTTACCAAATTGATTATTTCTATGCCTGTTTGATAAAATGTATAGATACATTTCTTTTTGAGTGTTCAGAAAATCTGCTTTAGGACTAATATTTATAATTCCCTTCAATAGTAAAATGTCTGGCTGTACCAATAATCAGACACGAAAACCGAACTGGCTGCTTCTACATACAAAGGATGAAGGCTGGAATTCTGGGACTCCACAGCAACCTTCCAAATCTGGGAGAATCACAAAAAAGGACATAAAAAGGACGATGTCTGTCTGTTTCTAAAGAATGCTAGCAGCATGAGTGCATGCATATGCCTGCCCAGTGACCATTAAGATTGCTGTTCATTATACAATTAAGTAAAATACTGAAAGGTGACTTCAAGTCTGGTAAGGGGCAGGAATATCAGTAAATGGCACACAGGCAAAGAAGGCATGGGAGCAAACAAGCAGCATCCTTACTGGATCCCTGCATGCCCAGTCCAGAGATGGTCACTGTTCCTGCTAAATACATGGTCTGATGGCATTGTGTTTATTCATATCACTTGTGGAGATTATTACTATGCTGGCATTATTACCATGTTGATTTCTTGCCAAATATCCTCTTGTACTTTCCCTGCAAGCAAGGCATGTGATTCATAAAATGGGAAAGGAAGTTTCCCCCCTTATAATTGGCAAAAAGTATTTCTTGGGAGAAGGGTATAGTCCCTGAGAATGTCATTCCAAATGGATGGGTGGGGGAGTTGTAGCTCAAAATGGGTTTCCCATTAATTGATGGAAAATTGCATTGAATTGTTGTGTACTAAGACCGCGGTCGCCTGGCCTCTCGCAATGGCGACCGCCACATGGTCAGCGCATAAGGTCAGAATCTACCTGAGCTTCGGCCAGGTAGAACAATAGCCAGTTGTATCCTGAGCGACCACCAATTACGTGCCTAGGTCTCCCGCTGGGGGACCTATGAACTACAACCATGGACTTAAGGTCCTATCAGGACCTGGGGGCGAGGTCGGGGCATTGTCTCCGGCCGGCATAAAAGAGGGCTCTGAGCCTGGGGTTTCCCATGTTCCATCTGACCCTCAATAAAGAGCTTTGCTATGAAATCACTACCACTCGCCTCCTGACTCCAATACTTCCCAGAATAATTAAAATTAATAAGTTAACACTGAATTTTTAAAATCAAGGTTTTTTTCAGCAGCCCCCCAAAATGTTATTGGCTGGTTCATCAACTGCATCTGTTCCTGGGTTAGTTATCTAACCACAGTGATCTGTGTCTAAGTTATATCTAGACCAGACTATTGGAGAGCCAGTTTGGTGTAGTGGTTAAGTGCGAGGACCCTAAGCTGGGAGAACCAGGTTTGATTCCCCACTCCTCCACTTGCAGCTGGCTGGATGACCTTGGGCAAGCCATAGCTCTGTATCAGCTGTTCCCTCAAGGACAGCTTGGGAAAGAGCTCTCTCAGCCCCACCTACCTCACAGGGTGTCTGTTGTGGGGAGGGGAAAGGGAAAGGAGTTTGTAAGCCGCTCTGAGACTCTTAAGTGAGTGAAGGGCGGGATATAAATCCAATCTCTTCTCTTCTTCTCTTCTATTGCAATGTTCTCTACTTGAGGCTACCCTTGAAGAGTGTTCAGAAGCTGTGTAGAATGCTGTGGCTAGACTGCTGGTTGAGGCCAGCTACTGGGAGCATATGTCCCCATTGCTACAGCAATTACACTGGCTACTGATCTGCTCCTGAGCCCAATTCAAGATGTTGGTCTTGTCCTTTAAAGCTCTACATGGCTTGAGACCAGGGTATCTAGACCATCTTCTCCATTACATTCCTTAGTGGGAATTAAGATCACAGGGAAATGCCCTTGTGACTGTCCCTCTAATTAAAGATGCTTGCTTGGTGGATACATGAGACAGAGAGCCTTTCCCAGCCCCCAGCCCCCCCCCCCAATTATGGAACATCCATTCAAAGGAGGTGGGCCTAGCTCCCTCATTGTTGATCTTCAGGAGGCAGCTGAAGACAGTTTTATTTGGGGCTGCATTTTGATTGAATTTGCTTTTATTTTGGCAGTCCCAACTGGAGTTTTTAAACTGTGAAATATATTAATTTTACAATAATTGTTTTCTTTGTGTTTTTATAATGTTTTATTTATATCAAAAGTTGCATTGAGTTCTGCAAGGAATAAAAATAATTAGTACATGCTATAAAGAAACACTTTAGGGTGAACATTCCATCCATTCCAAGCCCTGGCAAAGCTTGTTGGACCTCGCCTCCCCTTTGCTCCCTGAAAGTGTGCCCTAGAGCACACCCTGAACTGTATTGCGGCTGCATAATGCAGGAGATGACTGGTAGTGGTGGGCAAACTCTTATGCAGAGAAACCTCTCCATCATGAATTGTCTTTTCACTGAGGAATCACTGGTGCTGTGTCAGGGAAGAGTATGGTTCCTGAAATACACTATATGCTACAACAACTTATATTTAACATCCATTCTCATTAGGATGGTAATGAGGGCCTCTCAAGAGCTTTTTGCAGTGTTTAAAAATAAATGCTCCAATTTCTCAGTGTAAGTTTAAACTCTTAATATACTTGGGTACTTTCTCGGCACATCTATGCCCCCTTCTTCTCTAGTACCATAGATTTCACACTTAGGCGATACCCTGTCAAATTTGAACACGCCTATTGCACAGAATTTGGTGCAAATATTTGAACTGGAGTCAGAGGTGAAAGAAGTGGCAGGGGTAAAAGGAAAAAAATAGGCTGCGTTCAGACTGGCAGTTTGGCCTGATACAGGCACCTTTCGCAAATGGATTAAATGGTTTCGTTCACACAGCCACAGCTGTCAGGTGTTCCCTGGGCATGCTCACCCCATCAGAGGATGACTTGGAGCCAGGTTAAAAAGCCACCACCTCTGAAGTGGAGTTTTTGTTTCCTTGCACATTCATTGCGCATGGCAGCTGTCTGAACACAGGGGAGTGCACGCAGAATGGATTTGGCAGTCTGAACCTGCAGATCCGTTCTGCTGCTAGGGAAGCAGCTTTTTAAAATTTTGGCCATGTTTGCATCCGTGGCTGATGCGCTACAATAATGTGGATGCTTTCCCATGGGATGTCTCCGTGGGTAACCCACAGTAGGGAGGGCATTGTGGCTGATATGTCCCACAACATTTTACTGGGTCAGTTAGAGGTGGCACTATATCGTGGCAAGCTGCTAGTGTTTCCACAGCGATAGAGAATCATGCTTTTCAAAAATGGACTTGTTTCATATGGAAGTTTTAAAAAATCCCAAGATTACAGCTCCTGGGTGTTCAACAAAATGTTAATTAGGTAGCTTAAGAGTCTGCCTTTGGGTTTATTAATCAGAAGTCATTAAAAAATCTTCCATTGCAGCTGTCACAAGAATAGGAAGTCTTCTGCCACAGTATCTGAAGAAGTGAGCAGTAACTCATGAAAGCTCATACCCTGCCACATATTTTGTTAGTCTTTAAGATGCTACTGCACTCTTGCTCTTTTCTACTTAACACAGTAACATGTGATACTCAAAGCCTTAAATAAGAATATTTATTTATTTATGAAGTTATTTATATCCCACTTTCCCCCCAGGTGAGGACCCCAAAGTGCTTAAAATAAACGAGATTCAACAGAAACGAACAGGGGGAGACTTCTGGATGAAGAGCAGTTCTCTGTCGCTCTTCCTGCCAGATCTTCCATCCAGCTCTAGAGAGTGACCCTCAGGCAAAAGGTCAAATGACATGTTACATTTTCTACAAGTTCCCAGAAGGAACTAGCAGCCTTAGTGCAGCTGTGAGTTTCCAGTGGCAACTCCTGTCAGTTAGCACTGCCAAGTTTTCCTGTTGACTATTATCAGGGCTATTTTGGGGCAGGAACACACAGGAACGGAGTTCCGGCTGGCTTCCAAGTTGGCCACGCCTACAGCCTCCCCCCATCCCCGGGTTCCCCAGGCACCTCACAAGCCATGGGGCACCTGGGGAAGCCAAGCCAATCCAGGGAGGGAAGGCAGTTTAAACTGCCTCCCCTCCTCGGGTTCCCCAGGCACACCACAGCTTTGTGACCCAGAAACTGCCTTCCTTTCCTTGGGTTCCCCCTGTGCCCTGCAAGCCATGGGGCACCTGGGGAAGCCAATCCTGGGAGGGAGCTGTGCTGTCAGGGGTGTGGCCTAATATGCTAATGTGTTTCTGCTGTTGGGTGTGGTCTATTATGCTAATGAGTTCCTGCTGGGCTTTTTCTACAAAAAAAAGCCCTGACTATTATCATCAATGATTCTGTTGCATTCATGTCATTTACCAATGCCTAAGGTTTCTATCGCCTATTCTGATGGTCAATTAACATTGCCTTTGTTTCCAGTTCCGTACCAACTCCTCTAGGTCCCGGACAGGAGCTGACATCGGTGGAGTGACTCCCACTGCGGGAATGTGCTTCTTGCTCGCTCTGCCCATGCTTGCCGTTCATTAGCTTTTCTTCACTCTTATCTCTCTTTTGCTTCTCCCTAGCTCATGGCCTTGAGCTGAAAGCTTCTTGCTATGTGTTATATTATTCACGGGTGCTATGTGCTCCTTTGCTTAGTTTTTCCCTGGGAACATCCGCCCCAAAAACCCTAACAGTATCTTTGCCTGGGGACCTAATTTACTGCACTTTCCTTGGGAACAGTAGGCCAGTATATTTGGGCGCCAATAATTCTCCCAATTGATTGGTGGTTGTTGAGGGGGGCTTATTTCATATCAAGTATAATTGTAGTTGTATTCCTATGCTTGGCATTACTAACAGAAGTGTATTTGACCAACAAGATCTTTTCTGCAAATAAAGGACTTTCTGTTTAAGGAGACCTGTTGTGGACTACATCTATTGGCACAATCTCACAACTCCATGGAAACTGCATTAGGGACCAATTTGGATTGTAACCACAAAATTGGGGGGGAGGGGCTCCTGCCTTCCTTGTACCATTTTTCTGACCTGGGGAGATATGGAACAAACAATGCCTGAGATTTAGGAATACCAGTGCAGCAATGCCATAGCCCCCTCTACCCACCAGAGTGCCACTGGTGCAACTGTTAGCCAGATTGCCTCAAGTTATTATTAATTTGGGGGAATTGAGATATTATAAAAAGGCAATAGGCAAATATGGGAGTGATCACCTGTATATACAGAGGTCCCGCTTCTTCCAGAAGCATCCAGAAATAGATGCAGAGACCAATTTCAGAATGAAATGGTATATTTACTGATGAGTCTTCACAAGCATACAATAACTCACACACAATCACACTTACACAGATCTAGAAAATCAGGTAGAAAGGGATAGAGACTTTTGCAATAGCAGGATGTTTCATTGAGGGGCAATATTTACCTCTCCTCAGCGTGATGAAGCATTCCACTGAAAAACAGAGGAGACTAGAGGGAACTAGTGGTTGTGTACTGAACCAGCCAAACACGTGGAGACTCTGGCTGCACAAACCAAGAGTCATGGGATAGGGTAAGGCTGGAGGTCAGGAGAGAGAGAGAAAGCACATGGCCGGGTATCCTCTTTTAAAAACTGGGTTTGGAGGTGGGCTCTGCTGGCCACATCTCCTGGCCCACCCTCCTTCTAGCCCATCCCCAAAGCATGCTACCTGAAACTGGTTTCTGGGAGATGGGGCCAAGGAATTGGGCAATATTGAACTCTAGTTGCTCTGTTTGCAATGACTCATGTGGCCATGTCTATTATAGAGCTGGTTCCTTGATTAACATGAATGCAAAGTCCTTTGTTAGGTGAAGCTGGGCGGGGGAAGGTTGCTTGCATGTTGAGGAGAAGGAGACTTATGGCGTCTCCTCAGGATTTAAGTCCTTGTTGCAGAGCATGGCGTTTTTCCATGGCACATGGTTACTGGTTTCAGTGTGTTTTCTGTATCCAGGGAGCTGGTCTCTCTTCCTGCTGCACTGCTGGTAAGAGATAGCAAGTAACCTCAGGAACCATTGGCACACCATTTCAGGAGAAGGGTTTTCCTCTGCTGGCGTGTGTCTGCAGCTGGCATCACTTCGGGTCACCACACAGTTCAGTCCCTTTTGCACACTAATTGCACAGTCCAGTCGTTATCACTTATGAACTATAAGTCCATAAGAGAGCTATACATGCCTTGCAGGGCAACACAACTCCCTGTACTGGCAGAGGAGGGGGTAGGCTTGGAAGCATGGCAGTGAGTAGTTGACTCACTAAACCACCGCAGCCCAGCAGTCCACAAAACTCATGGCACAGATGGCTGCAAATGTACAATGCTGAGAAATCAGTGTAGTTTTTCATGTTCAGGTGCTTACCATCACAACCAGCAGGCATCTTGCTTTTCTTAGATTCTCCAGATTTCTCAGGCAGTGGCTCGCGGAAGGTGGCTCCTGGCTGGTGCAAGCATGTATTGCGCCTGGCAGAACTGCACATCTGGCTGGCTCCTTTTTCCATCTCTCCTTTGTGGGAGTAGGGCCCCTTTCCCTCTGCCAGTAGGATAGCTGGGGGCACAGTCTGGGGACCAGGCAAAAACCAAAGAATCCTGGAATTACATAACCATTCCAGAAAATCACAGTAACGACCCAAAATACTCCCTAATTTTTAAGCAGACTGGGAAAAAAAGGAATTCTATTTTACCAACCCTCAAAGTCGGTGCCTCTTGTTGCAGGCACAGTTGTCTCCCTTGATTCCTATCAGAGGGAAATGGCTCCGGCCACTGGCATTAAGGGGGAGGGGACCTGTCTGCATTAGGGGTGTGTGGGTTGGAGGGGGCACCATGACTATTTTCAGGCTGGAGATTACCAGTTTGGGATTCAAATCTGTATGCTTGTTGACTTCTGGATCATTATTTTCAATGGGGAATGTATATGAAGGCCTGGGGCAGCTGTTTATAAAGTTCATGCACAGAACACAATCCACCCTGTAAACTAAAGACCCTCTAATTTTCAAGCCACTTGAATAATGGCGTTTGATGTTATGGACTCAAAAGTAGGTGACTCTGCACAACTGCGCTCCTCTCTACTGATTCTTAAAATGGTGGCAAAGCAACAGCCGAGCAGCAGAGATTTGGCCAGCCATGGCATTTAAAAAAGCCTGTCTGCATTTTATTACTCTTACAGTGACAGACTGACAATACAAATTTCTTACTATCCCACTGAATACTTTTGTGTCCTTGGGCCAAGGGGTCTAATTCTACAGACCCCCCAGGCAGTGCATTGCCAAGAGGCAAGCGGTTCTTTTCTACTATGGCATTTGGAGGCAATATAAGCACACGTTGTGAAGGAAAACAGACAGTTTTATTGAAATATCTCTGGTAGCTCACAGAAAAGAAGTCAACAAGTCATTAAAAAACCAGAGTTGCCTCCTGGGCTACCTCCTGGGAAATTTGGAGAACTGAAAAAAAAACCAAGATGCCTGTTGCTACTGATGGTAAACACCTGAACATGAAAAACTACACAGATTTTTGGGGAGGTGTTTTGTAATTCCTAAGAATCCCAGACTTGTGTAACCATTCTGCAAAATCACGGGAACATCCCAAAACAGCATTTTTTGTGTGTATATTTTTGGCTCAGGAATTCCAGAATATAGACTCTTAGTTGAACAAGATGAGCATCTGTTCAGCCAAAGATCACTTTTTACGTTTATAACTCTTTCACACTGTCTGGATATTGCCTTACCTCTCCCAGTCCTTTCCTGTGGACTTTTACTAAAATAATTTTGAGATTCCTGCAGTCGCTTTGAAACAAGTAATTTTTGGGTGGCAATTCCTCACAAAACCGGAGTGTGGCAAAGAGCATATTTAATTTTATAGGATAAGGTCTACCTTGGATAATTCATGGATAATTCACCATAGGTTTAAGTGTCCTAGGCAATGGGCTGCTAAATAATTGCAATTGGATTGTCAACTGGTTTCACTTATGTCTGTAATGGGCCTTTAATGTACCTACCATTTCCCCTGGACCATAATTCAATTTTGATTCAATTGTGAACTTCAGAAGGGACATTAATGGTTCTGGGTTTTTTTTGTTTTTTTTTTTAAATGCAACTTTAAAATTAACACCATTACACTTTCAAGATTATGAATGAAGATTCATTGTCGAGGAAGCTATTACATTAACATAATGAGAAGAGGTGAGAAAGTGAAAGGCAGAAGAAGGTGAACAGAGCTGTGTAGCTGATGTTCACACTTGTCAATCCTGAGCAGCAGACATTCAGCACAGACAAAATTCAAGGAATGGTGGTTGTTGCCAGATCACATTGCCTAAAACTGAGTCACAACGGTGCAATAGCTGAGGTGCCAGAGAAAAATGTGACAGGCAGGTCCAAATTAGCAGTCAGCTATGAAGTTTACTGAAACCTCGCCTCCCTCACAGGGCTCTCGTGAGGATAAAATGGGCAAAGGGTGACCTACATAAAATGCCCTGAAATCCTTGGGGGTGGGGGTGGGGGGTGTAAATCAAACTGTCATACAGAAATACTAAAATTGTAACACTGAAACATACCCAGTGTTAGGGATTGGACTTAATATTCAACAGATTAATTAACACTGGAAGAAAGACAGCGGCTGGAGACTGACGTACAGAAGATAGGCAGCCATGGGGTAAACAAGGGCGATGACACAGAAAACTAGCTGCAAAAAAGCTTTGGTCAGCAGGGTCTGGGCAGAGGGCTGAGGGTTAGCCAAGATAACTCTGAGGAACATGTTTTATTTGAGTGTAAACTTTACCAAAACATTAGAGCCGCCTATATAACGCTGACCTGTAATTATTTCCCGGGGAGGAACATCAGATTTTACCTAGACAAGCTCTTAGCTGATAGAGACCAAAAGATTGCCCTAAATATGGCAAAATTTGCTAGACAAGCTATAAGACTCCGGAAGCAATTTGTAGAGGGAAGCAACTAATTGGCTTATTGCTGGAACTCAGTCCTGATTTTTATTTTACATGTCTCAGTCTGGATGTATATTTTACTCACATTGTGTATATTGTTTGATTGGTCTCTGACCGGAATAAAATTTACTTAAAATTCTGAGGTGAATATTCTGTCCTAAAAAATTATATATATTATTTCCCCCCACAAAAAAATCTACATGTTTTGCTTATTAGTTGTGTAATAAAGCAAGAAGCAATGTGCTGCCCACAGTCATTGTCTATGTACTTTGGTTTTGGAGATTTCCCTAGATGTCATCCCTAGATTTTCAGTCCTTTTTGTGGCCTCTAAGCCCATAAACTTGTTTTTAATGAAGCAAAATGAAAGGAAATTAAGTTTCTCAGCTCTGATCACAGTTGATTATTTATTTTATCTAAAACTTTTCTATGTTGCCTTATCACTCAAATGGGTCCCCAAGTAGGCAAACATTTAAGCATTTCCAGTAAAAACCTCAAGACACTAAAATGGAATTTAAAGTGCATATAAAATATTTAAACAATTCAATAAAACATATAAACACATAAATACTGATGCAGTCCCCTATACCCCTTGTCAAGTAGTCCTGAGAAGGACTGTTTGATTGGTTGATTGTTTCCATGTGTGTAGCCAGGAGATTCTATGGCTGAGGACAGATTTGTATTCTGCCGCGCCTCCACGGCGCAGCAGAATAAGGTGGGGGGAATTGCCCCCGCCGCGCGGCGTTCGCACGCTGCCGGAAGGAAGCCGCCCGCAGCGTTCAGACTGCGGGCAGCTTCCTACGGTGGTATGCGAATGCCGCATCTCAGCAGCCGGAGCACCACTTTTAAATGGTGCTCGATTGCTGCGGGAGGAGCGTGGCGCCAGACGCAATGCGTCTGGGCCACCTCCTTGGGGCAGATGCGGCCATCTGAATGGCCGCTCTGCCTCCGCTTTTGAAGACTGCCAGTCTGTCCTCGGCCCATGACTGTCTGACAGCCAAATGTTCTCGCTCTAGCATTATCCAAGGTGCACCATGAGGAGGTGAGCTAGAATTGTACCCCAGGCTCTGGCAGTTGTGCAGACCTGTTGTTTAAATGGGTCAAAATACCAGGACCTGAATGCAACTGTGGCACAGCCCACCAAACTATTTTCCATCTGTCACAGGAATGTGAGTGTTGTGCGTTCCAAGGAGATGAGATGGAGCTCTTTGAACTCTCCCCAGCTGTGACTGAGTGGGCTGAAAGTCTAGATATTAGTATTTAGGTGGGTTACCCAGTCAGTCTGCATACCCATTGTATCAACTTGGTTACATATTTTATATTATTATATACTTCCTGAGTGCAATGCTCCCTTTAAGCTGTGGGGTCTTGTGAGCAAAAATTCTACTTTGTGAGCTACTGGCATTAATGCTTTGAGTGAGTGATTTGGCTACTGCATAAATTAGTTTGCTATGGAGCCATCCTTCCTGAGCTTAGACAAAAATGTGTGAGCCAGAGGCTGAAAAACTATGAGCTAGCTCACACTAACTCAGCTTAGAGGGAACATTGCCTAGGTGTAACTGGATTACTGTAACTCGTTTTACATAGGGCCACCCTTGAAGCTGACTCGGAAGCTCCAACTGGTACAAAATGCGGTTGCGTGGGTCCTTACAGGGACCCCACGGAGGACACATATCTGCCCAGTGCTGCTCTAGCTGCATTGGTTGCCTGTGGATCAAATTCAAGGTTTTGGTGCTTACCTTTAAAGCCCTTAGTGGTCAGGGACCTACGTACCTTTGGGATCACCTCTCCAGATATATCCCCTGAAGGGCACTAAGATGAGCAGATAAGAATCTTCTGGTGGTTCCGGGCTCCAAAGGTATCTGGCTGGCCTCGACCAGGACCAGAGCCTTTTCGGCCCTGACCCCAGCCTGGTGGAACTCTCTGTTGAATGAGATCTGTGCCCTGCCTGACTTACTAAAGTTTTGCAGGGCATGTAAGGCAGAGATGTTCCACCAGGCCTTTGGCTGAGGCCAGCAACAGCTCTTCACATCTGCTCGCCTTCCCCTTCTTCCCCATGACTGACCACTAGATATGCCATCTTGTTTTTTAAATGTTTTCCAATACTGAAATGCTAAATGTTTTATTATTGATTTTTTATAGTTTTAACTGGTTTCATAATCTACTGGATTAGTTTGATGTAAACTGTCCTGAGCCTCTCACAAGCGGGGAAGGGCGGTCAAGAAATCAAATGAAATAGATAAAATAAATAACTGCCATACAATAAATAAATACATAAACACACATAACAGTACAACTAGAGAGGTAGGCCAATAATACTTATTGGGAATACACAAAACAAAACAATCAAGTCTTTACCTGCTGGAGGGAGACAATGACAGTGGGAGACAGAATAATCTTCCTGGGTCAGGAATTCCAAAGCTTTGGCAGCACGACCAAGAAGTTCCTCAAACTGGTGGGGAACCCAAAGCAGCCTTCGAAGATTACAAGACTGGATGGATAGATTTATATGGGAGAATGCAGTCCTTAAAGCATGCTGGCCCCAAGCCATATAGGGCTTTAAAGGGCAATGCCATCATCGTTAAATGGGCCTGGAAGCAAACTGGGACTTAGTGTGGAGTGATATGGTCTCGACAATATTTGTTGTGACATCAAAATTTGGCAGTTTAATCCTGGTTTGGAATCCTATTTTGTTGGTGACACTCAAATTGGAATGTGTTAAAAAGCCTAATCTAGGTATCATCATTAATTTAAATTAATTTAAAACAGGAATCCTTCAATCTCAGTGCAGAATGGGAAGGGAGAAGGAAGGATGTGAGTGAGCTTGAGAACTTTGCAGCTTCTTTTATGTTTAGTCTCCATATATGATCAGTGTGGATTACTGGTTACCCTGTTCATTTGGACCAGTGAGAACCAGGTTAAAATCCCTGATCAGGTATGAAGGTCACTAGGACACCTTGGGCCAGTTGCTGTCCTGTAGCCTAATCTATCTCAAAATTTGGGGGTGAGTACCTCATACACTATGCTGAGCTCTCTGGAAAGATGGTAGGATACAAATGTAATGGGGAACAGAATGTTTTCATTGCTGTTTATTATTTATTTTATTATTTCACTGCTTTTACTCTTGGGAGAATGGTATAGCCCAATTCTGTGTCAGATCTCGGAAGCCAAACAGTGTCATCACTTGGAATTGAGACCACCAAGGAAGACTCTGTAGAGGAATGCAATGACAAACCACCTCTGTTTCTCAACCCCTTACTGGGGTTGCCATAATAGCTGTTGTAGGTATGCTCAACCCCCCCTCCCATCTCTCAGGATGGGTTGTTTCAACTAGCAATGGACCCCATAGAGATACCCCAAGAGTCCAGATACCAGGCATATTGACGTAAGTGGACACAAAGATGGAAGCCAGAACTGGCAGGCCCTATAATTATGCCTAGGCAGTAACCACGGGAAGCACATGAAATCTTGTTTTGACAGTTGCGACTCCCCCTCCACCTGGCCAACATCTTCATATTTCAAACAATGGATTTGCCCAAGAGCTACTTCTTTTCTGTTCCAATAGTTAATCCTATCAATCTTACCTCAGCCTTCTTCCCCACATCTCTCATTATATAATTGAGTGTTGGGGTGATTCTTTCCTCAATGTTCCACACGCTCTCACAGCCTTTGGCTCCCTGACCTGTCACTCAAACTGTCCCTATCCACTGGCTGCATTGCCAGAGTCTCGCTTCCCCCCCCCCAATAGCCAGTTGGAACACAGAGGTCATTTGCATATGCAGCCTGATTGGCCTTTTCCTCTAACATTCTAAACAGTTTGCTGTTGCTGTTCATTGAATGAATCCTGAGGTAAACTACATATCCCTTAAACGGTCACTGGAGCCAGCCCCGTAGCTAGGGATATTTTTGGGAAGGGGCCTGGGGGGTTACCAGGTAATTAAATCAAAGTCAGTTAATGAAACTCCTTAGAAGCCAGTCCTTCTAAGGCAGCCCTGCACCCCTGCCAGACTCCAGGGCAAGTGAGGGGGGTAATCCCCAGCAGCCACAGCTTCCTCTCTCCCCTGGGGCACTGCATACCTGCTCAAGTTGTGAAGCTAGGCAGGGGAAAGCAGGCAATGGGCAGCAGCAGTATCCAGGAGGGGGATTGGCAGGGAAAGGGGGAGAAAGAGATCTGATGGTGGGACTGGGAAGAGGCAGCAGGACACTCTCCCCAGCCTACTCACTCGGGCTAGCCCAGCAAGCCCACCTGCCCACCCACCACACCACCGAGCAAGCCAGGCACCTCCTGCTGCTGGAACTGCCACCACCTCTGCCACCGCTGTTCTGGATGTCACTGGCTGGGAGTGGAGCGAGGCCAGTGGGGAAGCAGCCAAGGCATTCAGTTGTCTGGCAGCCAGATCAGAGGCAGCATGGCACAGGCAGCAAGTTGAACTACTTTGGTGCTAGCCTGGGAGGGAGGGGCTCAAAAGAAATGCTAGTGGGCTGGGCCCTGTGGGCCCCATGTTAGCTACAGCCCTGACTGGAGTTGCCAATCTCCCTGTGGGGCCTGGAGATCTCCCAGAAATCACCATGTTTCCCAGCCATAGCACATAATTTCCCCTACAGAAATTTTCCCAGCTATTACAACTAATCTCCAGGTGACCAAGATCAGTTCTCCTGGAGACAAGGGCTGCTTTGGGCAGTGGACTCTATGGCACTATACCCTGCTGAAGTCCCTCCACACCCCAAACCTGTCCCTCCCCAGGCTCTACCCCTCAAATCTACAGGTATTTCTCAACCCAGAGTTGGCAACCCTGTAACTGGCTATGGAACCACTTTCTAGACCCTTGGAATCCAGAAGACAGGCATAGGAGGAGGTGCTTTTCTACCTTAGCTGCCACTGCATAGCCCCAAATCAACATAAGCCAGGGGTGGAGGGAACTATACCTGTTACCATGAGGCTGTCCTCCCATACTGCCCACTTGGGGCAGCAAATGGATTTGAGACAGCCCTGCCTTATAGCTATTTTCCCCTTCCCTCTGCCGCTCCACCAGCCACAGCCGGGACACTCACCTGGAGCTTCCTTCTAGAGTCCATTGTATTTCTTCCCACAACGGGCCTTACTCCTCGTTTCCTTCATAATGAAATGTCCTGACTTCTACTCCTTTCCTGAACCCCAAACTTAGCTGGCTCATCAAGCAGTATTGTTTCCATTTTGATTAGTTTGAATTAGCAATCCATTAGTTCTTTAGCCACTGGAGAAGTAGTCAGGAACCCAACCCAAATTGTACTTTGCATCTAGAAGAGAATTTCCAGTATCTTTTATCCATTCCTGGAAACGCTATACAGCGTTTCCGAACTGCATTGTTTTATAACTGATTAATCTCATCAGTGCTTTGTTATGAGGGACCCCGTGCATCAGCATGCCCTCTGGACACATTTTTGGGTATAACCAGCCCAGTGCAGCTCCATTCCTGTCCTTGCGTTGCCTCGGGGACCTAACAACATGCACCTCCAGTATACTGGGTCCTTCTTCTCCACGAAGTGCTGATCATTTCATCATCTCTCCTTCTTCATGGATGTCTTCAGGAAAGGAAGCTAGCATCTCACTCCCCACTACTCTCCCACTCATCTCTTTATTTTCCATAGCTCTTGGATGTGTTTGTATGTTCCAAGTGTGCTCCCCTTGTGTGTTAAATTCCTTAATTTCCCTCCAATAAAACATTCTCTATTTTACCCTTGGAATTATTATTGAGAGCTCTCCTAAATGGAAGGATCCCCATAAACATAGCTAGTAGATCCTCGCTAGTACCCCACCTCTCGCTGAGGCCTGCCATTTAGCTAAATTACCCCAGAAACTGAAGGCAGCGATCCAGCTTCTTAAATCTAAGCTGGTAGGGGTAACACTGTGACTTGATGGCACTTTACACACACTCTCTTGTAAGTACGTAACACTGCAAACAAATGTAACAACCAACCCTACAGAGAATCAAAAGAATGATCAAATAATTCTATAGTAACAGGAAATTATATAGTTCAAGGATGGCAGACTTTATAAGCAGTTCTTTTTCTCTCTCTGAGACTAGATTCAGGTCTTTTATGCAATGTGAAAGAGTAGGTTAAAGTGTGGTAGATTTATTTTTCCTTGTTCTCCTCCAAGTGCTCTTGGGAAGCATATCACATAGAAATTGCACCATGACAGAGCACATGTTGCTAAGAAGTTATTTACACGACCATTCTCTTTTTATGCTACCTATATCAAACAAATTATGAAGCAGATATTTTTACCCTATGCAGTTCTTAGCAGGTAGATAAAACATTATTGTTTCCATTGTATCTGAAGAAATTGCCGCACAAACTTATGTTCATCACCTAATAATTTGAAGGGAATCGGGTTGTCCTTGGGTTGTAGAAGCTGCCTTCTTAATGACATTGTTCAGTTAGAAAAAAAACAATCTCTAGCTCTTAGAAATTGCCAAAATCTTATCTGTTGCTGATGATGCATCTTTGAACAAGATATGGAGCCAGTTTCCGTAGTTACTGCCTTGATAAGATAAGCAAGATATTTGCAGCAGCTAACTCTCTTCAAGATAACATTCCTGAACTTCGTCTCACCATTAGATAGCAGCCACTTCATGGATGCAAGGCAGTTGTATAACTTGGGAGAATGTCACTGTTTTTTTCGACAGTTGAGCACATTTGCTGGATTTAATATTCTCCAAATGTCAGGGGTCCTTTCGTAGAAAAAGAGGTGCAGGAGCTCATTAGCATAACTCATTAGCATATGCCACGTTCCCTGACATCACCAGAAGTGTGTCAGAAAGGAAATGTCAGTTTCAGCCCCATTATATCCTATGGGCCATTGAAATCAATGGCAGAAACTCATAGGGTATATGAGGGGCTGGAGGAGAGGGGGTTTGAGGGAGAGGCTCCAAACTTGCAGGGTAGCTGCTGAAGCCTCTCCTCGAAATACCCACTAAGTTTCAAGAAGATTGGACCACGGGGTCCAATTCTATGGGCCCCCAAACAGATTGTCCCATCCCCTCCATTGTTCTCTATGGAGGGAAAAAAATAACTTTTTTCCTCCCGTAGAGAACAATGGAGGAGATGGGGGCAACCTGTTTGGGGGCCTGTAGAATTGGACCCCCTGGTCCAATCTTCTTGAAACTTGGTGGGCATTTCGAGGAGAGGCCCCAGCAGCTACCCTGCAAGTTTGGAGCCTCTCCCTCAAACCCCCTCCCCTCCAGTGGCTTTTAAAGTTGCCACCGAAATTCGGCAGCAATTCGGCGGCGAGCTGAAACAGATTAGAGAATCTGATTCAGCCTGTGGCTGCCCTACTGGCCAGTCCTGAGCTGGCTCGCTCCAGCCCCAATGGACCCCTGCCAAATGTTCTTCCCTTGCGGTTTAGTCCAGACAGCATTTTTAGATTTGGCCAAGGGATATTGAAATGATGGACTTCTAAACAGCAGCAAGTCCACTGTTGTGATTCACTGCAAACTGCATTTGAACTATATTTAACATCAGGCATATAGTGTCCACAAACAATCTGGGGCACCAAATGCCACTCTTATAAACTCAGTGTTAAAGATAAGGAAGCTGAGAACAAAAGTTATGGACAAGGGCGTGGGACCGGCTCCCCCAAATCTTGGTCACTTCGCCTCCTTATTACAGTCTGCATTCTGCATGACTTTTGTCCATGCAGGTCCCATGTTCCCAAACATAACCTTTTCAAATGAGACTGTTTCCTCTTCTTTCACCAGTGGGAAAACTGGTTGGATCCGACCCTTTATCTCCCACCCTTTCTTCCATTGCACCCTTGTGCATTAAATTTGTCAAACCAGTTCTACAACTCTCAGCTGCTTGAAAATCTTCTATCTTAAACAGCTCCACCTTTTCCCCATTTGCCATCCCAGAATTATCTATATTGTGCAGTCTCTTTGGATGCACCTTTTGCTCCAGGGTATCTGTGGTAGGAATGTGCACCGAGAAAAAAAAAAAACTATTGTAGGTTGCGATCATACACACAATTAGACCCAACATAGGTGTGAATGCTGGGTGGATTTAATGGGAATGATTAACAACAACTTCTGGGAAGCGCCCCGCAGCTGATGGCAACCCGTTTTGCTCCACCACAGAAGTGGAGTTAAAAGACAACAGGAAAAATCCAGTAATAAATGGGTTGTGATGGGCCACAGACAGACTTTCCCCTGTCTGATCGCTCCAGCATGCTCTCATGATGTTGGGATGGTCTGATCAGGCCATCCTGACTCCATGCCGTTCCCCCCCCCCCTTCACAGTATGTGCATCATTGCAAACTCCATAGGGAGCCCTCAGTGTGGAGGTGCGATTCATCAATCCCTCATTTAAGCGCATTTGAACAGAAACTGATGGACTGTGCCCACAGCTGCAAAGGGAGATGTGATCGTGCAACTGCGGATCAAATTTTGCCAGAGGAAATAGCCTCTCTTCCCCTCTGCTTTATTTTGGGTGTGTGACCACAACCATACTGCACTGTGGTAGGACTGCTTAACCGCCCCATCAGTGTGGGGGTACCATGAGAAAGTTATAATTCCCAAGAATCCTGGATGTGTATTCCTGTTCCAGGAGGTCACAGTAACAACCTGAAACAGCAATTTCCATGTATATATTTGGCTCTGGAATTTTGTAATGCACATCCCTAATTAGCGGGGACCCTGTCCCTGACCTTCACCAATAATTAATTCACTTTAACTACAGAATGCCTTTAAATCTTTGTGCCACTTCAGACTGAGACCTTACCTTTCTACCAGGACTGGAACCTGAAGGACAAGGATGTGCTTTTCGTTCCTGGCCATGCGCTGGCTCTCTTAATGATCCATCTCTACCAAGAAGTTGTAGAGGACAATTCAAGGGTTCAAATGATTGTCTGTTGATTATTGCTAACTTCCAGGAATCTTTGGGAGAGATTCTTTGGGATTCTTCTGGAGAATTAATGAACTGTTAGCCACTAAGTGGACTTGTAGAAACAGGTGTTTTAAATCAAATTTAATTGTCATACAAAGAATGTTCTAATGAGCAGGTGTTCTTACCTCACCGTCTCAAATTAAACTGGTACGAACCACCCCAGCTAGACCTGTCATACATGAAGATCGATGTTCCAGCCTTTGCTTCAAAGAATGAATTTAAAAGTTCACAGCAGTTTATGATTTTTATCAACTTCACATAAGAAAAAAATCAGACTAGGGTCCCTTCCACACGAGTGAGATAATCTGGAGGGGAAGCGAGGCTTTTTTGCTCCGGAGCAATTTGCCCCACAGTTGCATGATCACACAGCTCCATGGACCTGCCGGGGCAAACCACCGCTGCATGATCAGATGCAACCGCGGGTGAATGAGGTTTTTTGTGGTGGGTTTCTGAGGTACTCAAACAGGGATTGATGAATCACTGCAAGGGGGAAGGGGGAATCGATGCTTTACTTCTCCCCCATAAGGGCTTTTGATGATGCGCACACAGAGAAGGGGGAAAAACAACATCGCATCAGGATAGCGTGTGATCACGCTATACATGATGCCACACTTCTGCGCTGGTGCAATCACACAGGGAAACTCTGGCTGTGAGCCGCAGCAAACCATTTGATAACTGGAGTTTCACTAGTAGTTTTTTACTACGATTCCCCACCAGATCAAAATGGTTTGCAACAGCTTGACGACGGTTGTGGGATGCTTCCCAGTTGTGCTGGTGTGATCGTGTTAGTTTGATCTGTCAGTGAAGCATCCCTCTAGCGTGGCAAATAGGTGCATGTGGAAGGGACCTAAGTTTCTCTTTCTTTAAGTTTAGAATGTTTTAACTTATAAATATTGAATTATTGGAATCTATAAGCAATATTAGTATATTTGCCTTTTTTAGCTTATTATTTTAAATAGAAAAAACTTTAAGACAGTTATACACTTAAATGAAATGAATTGGTATAATGCCCAGTGAAAGGAATTTTAATTGGAATGGCAGAAAGCACCACTGCCAACATTAGAGATTTATAATGACATGCTTTACTTCAAAGAGAACTAGAAACAATTGGTCAAGATGTTTTTAGAAAAGCCCAATTGAGGTGAACAAAAGGATAGTTGTATACTGTAACAGAGAAACCCCCCTTCTGACCTGTGTGTTTAGACTTTATATTTTGTTTAAAGCTGAATAGTTACTAAGATTATAGTATAAGGTATTTGTAAGAGCATCAACAAGCTGAATTATTTTAGTGCATCAGTAGTGACCTGAATTTATTCACGGTCATTAACCAACACATAAATGGCTATACATTTTGTAACATAGAACTAAAACATCACATTAAAATAGAAATGGTGGGCGTCAGCTGCAGATGGATGTTCCCTTGTCTCCTGAAATGCTAAGTGTTTTAAGGTATTTTAAATTGCTTTTAACAGTTTTTAATGCTACTCAAAGCTGTTCTTTTAAGTTTTTATCAAACGACTTGGCAGCCTTGGCAACCTTGTGTATGTGCTTGTGTGTGTTTTGTTCCCATCCCATCCCATGCCTTTTTAATTGGAGAGAAGAGTGACTCAGCGAATGAGGAGGCCTGCAAGTTATCTTATTTTACTTATTTATTGGATCCCAATCTTTGTTTTACTCTTTTCGAGTATGATAGCTTCTAAATTATAAGGATCTGGTTTGTCACTGCCCCTCCTTCATTTATCCCTGTTTTATAATTTTGCTAACTAACAACAAGCAAAACTCCCTTAAACTTAGTAATGGGTCTTGGCAAGCATCCATGAGAATCTTCTTCAGTCAGTCCAAAAACAAACAAAGATTGGAGAATACTTTTTACCCAAGAGGGAAGAGCTAGTTAGCATCCCCATTTCAAATCATTTTTCCCCTTTGGCAGATGCCGAGGATATTGAAGATGTGGAGAAGGAGGGTGGGGCAGCTCTAACAAGAGAGTTCGATGATGCCTTGAAAGAGCTGACCTTAGGTGGGAAGGACAGTATCACAGTGCATAGGCGTAAACTACAGGGGGGCTTGGGGGCTCAGGCCACCCTTGAAGTTTCCCAGGGGGGATTGAGCCCCCCTGGTGAAATAGGGCACCCACTTACCCGCCTGCTGCCATGCCTCCCCGCCTCCCTTGCTAGGCCTGCCCACCCACCGCCACCGCCGCAAGAGCTGCCTGCCCAGCCGGTCAGCCAGCTTCCCTCCCCTGAACCCACTCCCTCCCTCTCTCCCAGGGCCATCCAGGGATCCACCCAGTTTGATGATGTCACCCGGAAGTGACATCATCATGCTGGGCAGTCCCCAGATAGCCCCAGGAGGGAGGGAGGGAGCAAGTGGGTTTAGGGGAGCTGGCCAGCTGGCCGGGCCAAGGTGGGGGGAGGCTCTTGTGGTGGTGGCAGTGGGGACATTGTCCCAGCACATGCGTGTACTTTGCTCACACGCATACGCAAAAGCCCCCGCCCCCCTTGGAAGTCAAAAACTCTACGCCCCGTCACAGTGAATAATTACCCTAAACTTACAGCTCTAACTCACATTTTTGAATCTTTAAAAGAGCTGGAAAACTCCCTGAACAAGCTGACATGTGCAGTTTCAAAGTTGGCTACTGAAAAGAGAAGTAATTACAGGACACTCTCTCCCCTAGTTCAGGGTAGACAGAAAACCTTGAGAGGTGAGGGGTGACCCTCAGACACCGAATACTGCATGCCCCAGAAGGGGCAGTTTGCAGGGCAATGGAGCACTCAGAATTTAATTTTACAACCCCAAAAAGTGTGCCTTACAATCTATCCATATAAAAACTGCATACTGCCATGGAACTCTGAATTATTTTAAGCTTTGCTATAGGAAGTTATCAAGCTTAAGACAAAAAGATGCTTGCTTATATACTTAAAATTAACTTGGCAAAGATCCATAAGCTACTAACAAGCAGAAAGTTAGAAAATGACCAAGAGTTGAACAGGTATGAGGAAATTAAGCCAAGAATGAAAGTCATTAATCATGGCTATTGTCATTAATTAAAAGCCAATTAATAAGTACAAAATTTTTATTATACAAAGGGGGGCACTTCTGGCTAAAGTAAGATAGAATATTTTACAAATTAGATGTTTCAATTTAGACAAAAAAAGCGCTTTCTAAAATTAACAAAAATATTCTGATGGACTAAAATAAAGGATAATAGATAAATTCAAGTTATTTACAAAGGCTTTATGCCATAGGCTACTTTGAAACATTAAAAGAATACATGTAAAGGGTTTAATTCTTTATAATGTCATTGTAATGATATATGTTTTTATATTATTCATATTTTGTATACCCCTAGTGAAAATAAACTTATAAAAATGCTTTAAGAGTGCTGTTATATTTTATATGCATGTAGTAATGTAAAAGAACCATTTTTGCAATAAAAACATCTACGTTTTGTACTGAAAATGAACTCAACCTGAGATTTCATTCAAAGATGAAATATGTCTAGGTAGGCAGCCAAGAAAATAAGCACCTGTATAAATCCATTCTAATGAGACAAGTGCCTGCATTGTAAAGTTGAGGCGAGGCCAAGTAACATCTGTTTGCCAAATATGTGATTGATGACTGACCAGACAAAGAGATCTAAACTGAGCATGTGCAAATGATGTCAATGAAGATGTAAAGTGAGGAGGAGCAAGAAGAGCAAATAAGCAAGATCCCTGCTGTAACTCACTGAACATCTATGCTGAATTTCTTAGCTGCGAGGGGTTCCTTTTTTAAAATAAATATTTTCCCTACCTTTTATTGCCTGGAATTGTTTGTGTCACTGTGTGGTTTATTGGGTAGCCACACAAGTCAAAGAACCTTCGTGCCCTCAGGGCATTGCTTTCAATGTAGAAACAATGTTTTAAACAATGTTTGAAGAAAATTTTGATTATTTTTTGAAGTTGTTACTGTAACAGAAATATCAGTATCCAGGGGTCCGTTGGAGCGGGAGCGCACAGGAGCGCAGCTCCGGGAATGAGAAGCCCAGGGGGTGGGCACATGACCAAGCCCCGCCCCCTCCTCGGCTTCCCCGAGCAGTGCAGAGGCGCAGCGCCCCGGGGAAAGCCCTGCTAGGGTCTTTATTGTTTTTAATGTTTTGTTTTAATATTGATAATTTTATCATTGTTCCTTTTATGACTGTGTGCTGCTTTTCCAGAGACTTGCTCAAGGTGGCATATAAATGTTCTAAGTATACCATTTTTTATCTGGGCACATGGCACATAAGTACTGGAGAAATTTCACCAACCCTTCAGCAGCTTCCACCCCATCAGTTTGGTGTAGTGGTCAGGAGTTGGACTCTAATCTGGGAGAACCTGGTTTGATTCCCCACTCCTCCACATGCAGCTGCTGGTGTGACCTTGGGCCAGTCACAAGTTCTCTCAGAGCTGTTCTCTCATGAGCAGTTCTCAAAAGACCTCTCACAGCCCCACCTACCTCACAGGGTGTCTTGCTGCAAGAAGGGGAAGGGAAAGGGATGGGTTCTTTTTTTTTTTAATCAAGTATCTTTATTCATTTTTCATAAGTAAATATATTATCATAACAGCATACATTCATAAACAATTCAACTACAATGATAAAACGAAGATATATCAACTTCAATAAAGTTTGCAATAATCAAAAAGAACTGTGACTTGAATGCCAAATTAGGTTGAGTCAGAATTAGAAGGTAGTTGCTTTTATGAGATGTGTCATATGTGGAGGTTGTTGCGTGTTATGATTTGGGTGATGTGATAGTTAGCTGTAGAGTAATGTTTGGTATGAGGGAATGTGCGGATAGATGTCTGATGCAGATAGAAATTCTAAGAATGGAAACCACTTCCCTGGAAAATTGGACGGTTTTGGAAATAGTTCCGACTGTTAAGGTGGTCTGTGATCTTTTCCATAATTAGATGGTCCCAGACTTTGTTAAGCCAGTTTGAGATGGTTGGAGCTTTGTCAGGTTCTTTACGCTTATTTTTATTGCACGAAGTATTGGATGGGGAAGGGAATGGAGGAAGAGCAGGTCAGTTTCACTCACCTGTGGAGTGGAGCCTGAGGGGTGGGTGTTGCCTTCTGACACACTTTCAGTATGTTAGGGGGTGCAAATGAGTTATGCAAATGAGTTATGCTAATGAGCTCCTGCACCTCTTTTTCTACAAAATGACCCCTGTCAATATCCATGAGTTGCATTTTAATTTTCTTACTATCTTCTCAATTGAAACAACTCATCTACAGTTAAAAAAAAAGCTGAACTTCCCAAGTCAGATTGTCTGTTCTTCCTGAATATAATGAATTTTGATGGGGTTCAGCTGACCCTTACTGATTCATTTAAGAACCTACAATTTACTAGATCCAGCATTACAGCTGGAGAAGCAAGTCGATGTGGCGGCAAGAAATGCTTTCTTCCAACTGTATGTAGCCTCCCTACATCTATGCTATGGTAACATTGAGACTAGACTATTGTAATGTACTGAACATGTGAGTGCCCTGACTGTACAAGTCCATTTGGAGTCTCCGGTTCGAACATTATGATGAAGAGTTAGGCAGAGCACGCATATTACGCCCATTCTGCAGTCACTCAGTTGACTGCCCACCAGTTAACTGGTTCAATTCAAGATACTGGCCATCTCGGACAAAGGCCTACATGGCCATGGACCCTCATATCTGCAGGAGCATCTCTCCTCCTATGTTTACCAGGACAGTTTTGTTTATCTGAACAGGGCCTTCTGCAGGTGCCACCCTTGCAACTGGGCAAGATAATAACCATTTATACATGTACAATCCCTGTTGTGGCCCCCTCCTCATGAAACAGCTTGCCCGAGGAGGCCAGGAAGGCCCCACACTCCTGTCATTCTGCAAGCTATGTAAAACCGAATTGTTCAGGGGAGAATTTGCATAAAAGTAATGGGCTATACTCTAAGAGAATGTGATGCAGAAGGGTGAACTTAGTAGACTTGCACATGGGAGTTTATTTTGTTTTTCTTATTAATTCCAAAAGGCACTCTTTCATTATTGGATTGTTTCATATGGTTTCATTTTGTTATTATTTATTTTGTTGTTTCATTTTTATAATTCAATTTCATTATTATTTCCCATGGTTTCAGTTTAAGATCCCGCCCTCACCTCTTGAGTCTGTGTACCAATTGAATAAATATCAGACGGAATGCAGCATTCCCCTAGGATACTTCACAACTTCAGACGGATAAAGGGTTCTCCCTTGCTGAGGTAAATGAAATGCACCCAAGTTTAACATTAAAGTCTATGGGGAAATTGATAGGGAAGATTCCAAACACACAGTAGCACAGACAGCAGCATTCAGTTAGGGAATTTGGCACAGCAGCCACTTAGCTTTAAGGACAGTCGCAAAAGCAATAGGCAGAAGGACAAGGCAAGGGGATTTCATGGCAAAAAGAGGGCAAGGCATCTGGACAGGCAGGCAGTAGGATGACAACTTTGAGGCAGATTTGTTTGGACAAGGAATAAAGTTTGGAGATCAAGCAAGCAGTGGAAAGCAGACTGCAAGGAGGAATGTGGCACAGCAGATCACACTTTGAGAGGAGAGAAGAAGGCAAAATGCTACCTAGGGTTGCCAGCCGCCAGGTGGAGCCTGAAGATCTGGTACTACAACTTTTCTTCAGGCAACAGAGATCAGTTCCCCTGGAGAAAATGGCTGCTTTGGAAAGTGGATTGTGGCATTATACCCTGTATTGCCGAGAGGTGGTACCAGTGGTAAAGGAAAAGGATTTTATCGAAATCTCTATAATAATAATTAAGAAGAGTTGGTTTTTCTACCCCACTCACTATCTGAAGGGGTCCCAGGTTGTGGTGACACATGCTAAATAATCCACTTTCAGTGCACTTTCCAATTGGACTTTTACTGTGTAACAGGCAAAATCCAGTTGGAAAATGCATTGAAAGTGGATTGAAAGTGGATTATTTATTGTGTGTGACTGCAGCCTCAGAGTGGCCTTCCTCTACCCACAACAGACACCCTGTGAGGTAGGTGGAGCTGAGAGAGCTCTGAGAGAGCTGTGACTGACCCAAGGTCACCCAGCTGGCTTCATGTGGAGGAGTGACGGATCAAACCCAGTTCTCCAGATTAGAGTCTGCCACTCTTAACCACTGCACCAGATTCGCCCTCATAGATATCCAAGTAACAAGAATAGACAAAGAATAAAACAGAGAATATACCCACGCCTCTTCAGCTGCAGGGACCTTGAATGACAGCAGGCGGATTCCAAGTGTTGGCCGGTGAGCTCAACACTGCTCCACAGTTCAGACTGAGGTTCAGAGAAAAAAGTAGCTCTCAGGAACTTGCGTATTATTCTAAATGTTTAGTGCTTTTGCTCTCTCGCTCTCTGTGTGTGTATGCGCATGCATGTCATTGTTATACCCAGACTTGGAAAGGAGTTACACACACCAAGGCCAACGGATAAACAAGTGGTGCAAGTGTCTAGTACAAGGAACTCCCACATTCCAGTTCCAGGTGCATTAGGCTCACATATAAACAACACTCCCCATTAGAGAAAGGTAAGTGAATATTTAGAAGAGAACAGATATGTTTCAGAGGATAGTTCCAGCACCAGTAACCCCTTCAGGTTTGACTCACAGGGCAACTGTGGGTTCAGAGATCAGTTCTGAATGTTTAGCCTTGACAAGTCATTGATGAGCTCCCTAGGACAGTGACAGAATACTGTGTCCAACTTCCTGAATCCTCCTCTGTCTATTGTCCATTTCCTTTCCCCAATCCTAACTGGCGATGATGAAAAAAGAGAAAGGTGTACCTGAAGGCCTATACTCCCCTCCCTCCAGTCTTCGGTAATAAGAATGCAGTTACAGCGCTATTTAGGTATCAGGGACCTTGGTAAACAAAGTTCTCCAGGGTATCTGTATCTGCACTATGGACTCTACTCTGGATTCACAGTCAGGTGCAGCCTACCACTCTGCTAAGCAAAACTGAAGTCTGTTGTAAGTGAAAGACAATGTAACCTCTCTCTGCAGAAAAAACACCTGTACTTTGGAGAGGGGCAGTAGAACCAGCAAGGCAAACAGGTCAAATCATTCTGTCTCCTTTCCTGATGTCTTTTGTGTGGCTATCATTTTATTGCCTAAATGACTAATCTCAGGGATGTCCTTCCTTTTGGCTGCCCCCCCCCCCCTTTCTCCAGCCTCTAAGCAAGCAACACTTGCGAATTCACCCCTGTAATTATCTCAGGGTATTTTTACATTCTACACTACACTCTTTAGATAGTTGGAATACCTATCCCACATTTCCTATCCCAGTACGTATTTCTCTGTCAATAAAGACCATGGGCGTTTTCTCACTAGCTTTTCCCCACGGTTTACACCGAAGCTAGCACCGGAGCTTCTGGTCAGTTTCCCCACCATTTGCTCCCTGCTCACAATTTCCTCCAGAGTATCACTGCACTGCTCCGGAGCTTCCCTGGAGCAAGAAAATCCTGCTGGAACAGGATTTTCTTGCTCCCGGGAAGCTCCGGAGCAGTGCAGTGATACTCTGGAGGAAATTGTGAGCAGGGAGCAAATGGTGGGAAACTGACCAGAAGCTCCGGTGCTAGCTTCGGTGTAAACCGCGGGGGAAAGCTAGTGAGAAAAGGCCCCATCTTCCTTTTTTGTGGTGCAAAAGCAACAAGACCCATGTGGACTTTACCTTAACACAGCCTCCCCTCCACTTGTGCATATACCATTCAAGTTAACACCGCCGGGCTCTGTTCTTTCAGCCAAACTGGAGGAAGCCTTCTTAGGCTGGAGGGAGACTTCATACTTTGCTTAACATAGTGGTTGGATCCATCCCTAGGTTTCCCAGGTTCCATTCTTCCTGGGACACTTCCAGTCAAGCATTATAAGTTGCCCAGAAGCCCCCCCCCCCCCAGATAAGCCACCCAGGAGGACCTTCCTTTTGGAATCTTGTACCCCTGATCTGGGGTGTAGACCTCTCAATTTTGGGGAGGGGGGATGGACTGAACCTGGTCCAGGTGTGCACTTAGTAATCTAAATTAAATTATTTAAATATGAAATCATTTACTTGCAAAAAACATATGCCATTGTGTGGTTTTAATTTTTTTCCCCATTCGCAATAGTCTTGAGTTTCAGTCAAAGAAAGAGGATTCTGTGAGAGGGCAGATGTCACAGACTTCTTCACCGGGACAATCTGAGTGAATATTTCATTCATGTCGAAAAGGAAATATTTCCTCTCCCTCTGTCTTCTCCTTATAACTCAGGCTGAGTGTTTAACTGGCCCGAGGTCACATAGTGTGCTTCGAGGCTAAGCGGGGATTTGATCTCTTGTCTCCCCCATCTTAGACTAGCTGTTATGTCTGCTGATGACTACGGGGCGGCAGCAACATAAGGCTAAAGCTTGACTCCTGAAACAATGGGAGTCAAGGATCCTAGACGCTCACTAGCCCGCAAATAAGATCTCTGGCGGGAGATTCAAACCTGCCAATAGGACCAGGGGGAGGTCGGGGCGACTGTATATAGTTGGCCCTCATGGCCAGTACTGCCTGCTGTGTTGTGTACCAATAAACTAGCTGATAGCTATGTCGTCATCCGCCTCCTCAATGCCTTGAACCCAGTACACAATAGCGGCGACACAGGTGGGATCCTGCTGAGCGAGCCTGCTGCAGTGCCCGAGGAAGCTGATGTCTGCCATCACTGCTCCCACCGAGGGCAACCAAGGTGCCCAGGGAAACGGCAACCAAGATGCCCGAGGAAATGCTTCCATGCTGCCCCACGCAGCAATGGCTACTGCTCTGGGAGTCATCCTGCCTTTTGACCCAGCGAAGCCTCACCACTGGGAGGCCTGGGTCGAGGGGCTCTACTCGATCCTGGTTTATCAACAAGTGACCGAGGAAGAGCAGAAGAAAGACCTCCTCATCGGGTTATGCAGCACCGAGATGGTCGAGCTCACCAGAAACCTCTTGGCACCAGCAAGACTCCAGGAAGCGACTTACGATCAGATCATCAAGGTGCTGCAAGACCATTTCAACCCGCGACCTTCGGAGATTGCCCAACACATAGCCTTCCAACAAAGGGTGCAACAGCCCAGATTGTCCATGGCTACAAGCATTCTAACAATTACACACCACTTGCATACTGGATACTCAAGAGAAATTTCCAAATGCATCTCAGAATCCACAGTAAATACTGGCTTCTCAGATAACCTGGCCTGACATTATGGGAGTGTTTGTTTGGTTGAAGCAGCGTCCAGGACAGAAGAATTGCCTCCCTTTCTACATTTGGTGATCCAGCTTTATCTCCCCCCACCCCCTGCATTGTACAGATGCACAGAGGCAAAAAAGTGGCTATATCTTCCATTGCTTTTTCTCTAAAGCTGCAGGTCTCAGGATACCAAAACTGCCTTAACCTCTAGCATTTAAGCCACAGACCTTTTCCAGCTCCAACACTTATGGCTAAAGACAAAAGTATTCCCATGTTCTCCACTTCTTTATTTCTAAAGCTGCAAGTGCCAGGATACCAAAGCCACCTTAACTTCTAGTACACTGTGTGCTTTGATGATCCACAGGCTGAAAGTAGGGACCTTAGGCAGAACTTCTGAAGATCCCAAGGAGAAAAAAAAAGGTAAGGCAGTAGAGGGATGCTCTGGTGGGGCAAATAAATGTCCCAAAGCCCCATAGAAAGTGGAATTGGCAGCCTCTGTACAAGTGCAGAGGATGAGACTCTACAGTTCAAGCCTAAGCAGCTTCATAATTCTACCTGGCAGCCTGGGGGGGCACTGCCCCCTCCAGGAAATCCTTGTGAGCTTGAGCCCCACTCACCCCCATAGTTTATTCCCCTGCCTCTGATGTACTAGACAAGGGAAAATGGCCACTAGGATTCTTTCCCCATTTTAGAGAGCATATTTTCTGCCACTGAAGAGAACTTTAAAACTAGCCATATGTACAGGGCCAATAAAATGTCAACCAAGCACAGGAGAGCCCCAAGGGACCTGTTGTCAAGCACCTCTCTTGAATTATTTCAACTCCATCTGGCCAATACCTGTGAACGCTGCAATCTCCTCCTAGAGAAGTAAACTAACCAGCTGCATCCAGAATGAAAGCAGGCATCATGCCTCCCCCTAAAAGGCAGGACATTAGTTAGGTCGATTCTACCACCCAATGTTCCCTCTCAGGTGTGCAGTCCCATGAACAGAAATTTTATCCCGTGAGCCAAAAGTGGTGCTTGCTTTAAAATTGTGAGTGGGCCAACATATATTTTTTTTTAAAAATTACTTACAGAAACTATTCGAAAATAATCTCTCTTCCCAGTTTGGTATAGTTGTTAAGTGTGTGGACTCTAAACTGGGAGAACCAGGTTTGATTCCCCACTCCTCCACTTGCACCTGCTGGATGACCTTGGGCAAGCCATAGTTCTGGCACAGCTGTTCTTGAAAGAGCAGTTCTTGAAAGAGCTCTCTCAGCCCCACCTACCTCACAGGGTCTCTGTTGGGGGGGGGGAGTTTGTAAGCTGTTCTGAGACTCCAAGTGAAGGGTGCTGTATAAATCCAATCTCTTCTTCTCTTCTTAATTACCAGAGAGATGGAAAGACAGAGAGAAAGAAAGAGAAACAGACAGACAGAAAGAGAGGGAGAAAAACAGAAAGAGAAAAAGACACTGAAAGAAAAAAAGACAGAAAGAGAAAAAGACAGAGAGAGAGAGAAAGAGAAACAGAGAAAGACAGAAAGAAAAAGAGAGAAAGAGAGAGAAAAACAGTGAGAGAGACCAAAAAAGACAGCCAGAGAAAGGCAAAAAGGCAGACAGAAAGGAAAAAAGACAGACAGAGGAAGGAAGGAGGGAAGGAGGGGAGGAGGGAGGGAAGGAAGGAAGGAAGGAAGGAAGGAAGGAAGGAAGGAAGGAAGGAAGGAAGGAAGGAAGGAGAGAGTTGGAAAGAAAGCAAATAGATGGGGAGAGAGGTATTGCCAGCCCAAGGCTCCCCTGACCTCCCCCAAACCTCCGTTCCCACCCAGCTCCCCTTCCTGACCTCCATCCTTCCCACAAATTGGTGGACAGGCACACTCCAAGCCCAGCTCTGCTACCTCCACTGCCTGGACATGCAGGATAGCTGAGTGCAGTGGCTTTTGATGGCAGCAGCAGCTCCCAGGTCGCTCTACTCCGCTGGAAGGAGGGATGCCAGAGCGGCTGCCCTCTATAGTTAGTGCAAGCAGGGGCTAAGCGGGAGGGCGGCCACCCACTGCCCCTGCATTGAGAGAGGAATTGGTGTGCCCAGCACAGATAACACAGTTTACAGGAAACACTGACCACACCCAAGCTGCTCTTTGCAGTAATGCTGTGGTATTTGGGCAAACACTATACTAAAAATGACTTCTACCATAGAGTTTTGGCCCAAATACCAGAGCATCACTGCAATGGTGCTGATATGATGATATCACTTCCAATGCACACTGGAAATGATATCACCATATTGCCAGTGACATAGCCTGGGAGTCGCACCTCTTCTGGCAAGTCCCCCCACTAGCTGGCTGATCAGTGGTGGGAGGTGGGGCCTAGCAATGGGGGATCTCCTGCCTCTGTCGGGGGGGGGGGGATGGCAACTCTATTCAGATCCATATATCCACATTTGTTAATATTTACTTTTGTGAATTGCTTCTGCGGTGCCACCCTTCAAATGGACGAAACCAACAACTACCTGTGTTGCTGTAAGTATGCTCCTATTACATGATTTCTGCATCATTCAACATGTCATGTTAGTGCTTACACTTTGTTTTGCCTTTGTTTTAGCTTCATTTCAGATTTCTGCTTGTTTTATTGCACTGTTCATTGGATGTCTCATCCTGCTGATTGTGTTGACTGGAACTGTGTAATCCACTTTCCCTCTCAGTGAGAAAGGTATAGACCAGGGGTGTCAAACTCATTTGTTATGAGGGCCGGATCTGACATAAATTAGACCTTTTTGGGCCGGAACATGTGTGTCATGAAATGTAATGCCAGGTAGCGGAGATATAAACTTCATAAAGGACACAAACACAAAGATTTTTTTTAACTTAAAATAAAAACATGCTTAAAACATTAGCACTCTTGCAATATTTTGTTCATTTAACAGTCTCTGATAACTGACACCTCTTGCTCTGAATTATTGCATCAAAATGTCTGTGCTGTTGCAGTCTTGAGTATGCTGTTCAGGTGTGTATCTGTAAGCTGCAGACCTACTCTTGATTTATTGACATTCACCACAGAAATCTCATGCTCAGAGTTCTGAGTCTAGGACCCAGGGGGAAACATGAAATGGCTGAGCAATTGAGAGAGTCTGGCAAAGCAAGCTATGATGCAGCAGCAGCAACAAAACTGGAAGCAGAGGATGGCCAGTTCCAGTGCGGGCCTGATAGAAGCCCTCCGGTGGCCTGATCCAGCTCCCGGGCCACATGTTTGACACCCCTGGTATAGACTATGGCTGAAGACAGACTTAAAGTTTCCCACGCCTCAGCAGTGCAGCAGACTAAAGCGGGGGGAATTTCCCCCACGGCATTTGCATGCCGCCGGAAGGAAGCCGCCCACAGCATTCAGACTGCGGGCGGCTTCCTACGGCGGCGTGCAGATGCCACGCAGCTCCCCCTCCCGGCACACGTTCACACTCGCTCCGGCGGGTGGAATGCGCACCGCAGCAGCCGGAGCACCACTTTGAAGTGGTGCTCGGCTGCTGCGGGAGGAGAGTGGCGCCGGACACGATGTGTCCGGGCCGCCTCCTCGGGGCATATGCGGCCGTCTGAACGGCCGCTCTGCCTCCGCTTTTGAAGCAGAGGTAGAGCGGCCGAGACTGTCAGTCTGTCCTCAGCCTATGAATAATGTAAATAAAATAAATATGGGAATGTTTGGAAGTCAGCAATGCCATTGGCAAAAATAGGGACACGTTTTATATATTTCATAACAGAAAGCACTTTCTTTCCATTTGGTGAAATGTGTCCTATCAGTCTTTGATGTCCATGCCCAACTCTCAGTTGCTGGGGACACAGTTATCAGGAAATGTTCTCTGCCTTTGCTTCTGGTGCAACTCCAACTTGAAAGGGTAGCTTGAGACGCTGGAATCAGATCTCCAATATAGATTGGACTCCAAGTGTTTGAAACCAATCCCAGATGTAATTAGAGGTTTCAAAAAATAGCACAGGACATCATTTACAATGTGGAGCTAATTCAAGAGTGTTATTTTCACTTAGAGAGCCTGTAGTTGAACACAGTCATCAGTATGGTCAAGTACATGTTTTTAGTACAGTCAAAAGACCTCCCTTCCCACCCACACTGCTTTCACACTAAAAGTATACGGATGCAAGTATGAAAAGGGCATGGAATTACGTAAATCTTTTAAAAAATCTGTGGCTTCTCACACACATTCAATAATCCACTTTCAATGCACTTTCAAGCTGGATTTTTACTGTGTGAACTGGTAAAATCCACTTTGAAAGGACATTGAAAGTGGATTGAAATGGATAATGTAGTGTGTGTGATCGTACTGTCATATCAAAAAAGAACAAGACCTTTTCCTCTGATGATGGCAGACAGATCTAGATATGCTCATCAACCAAACTATGGCTTTACAAAAACAGCCTGTTCTTCAAGTCATAGAGCCAACTTTAACATTACATCAAAAGACTCAGGGTTATGGATTATGTATAATTTTCAAAAAAAAAGTTTGTGTGGGGGGGGGAGAAAGACTCAAGGCTAAAAAAAAGGATGAATTTGGCATTTTATCTTAAACACTACATTTGACCCAACCTCACCTGAATGTGTCAAATGTACAATATTATGTTCTTCTGAGTATTACAGTGTTGCAGGGAAAAGCCAGGTTATCACCTGACATAGTACCTGCAGTTTTATAGACATGAAGGGAGGCTGCAGCTTCTGTGTCTCCAGCTGTTTCTCCTCTAATTGTCGGTTCTACCTCAGCTGCCATACAGCAAAAACAGAAGCTTTATTCCCGCAAAGATGGGAAGGAACACAGGTGAGGGAAATGAGGGAGGAATATTTAAATGAGATAATGTTTCATTTTCTAAATAGCATGTTCTAATCTGACTTTATCACACTTTGGAGCCACCTGGACCAATCAACAGAGCATATAAGTAATACTGAAACTTGCATGTGTTTGGGTAAAGTTTATCATATTATCCATTGTAACATTTTCTAATTCAATAGCAATGCAGAGGCATTTTGCTAATAAAATATGATGGTTTTGTCCTGCAAATTTACTTTCCTATCCCATTTTTGCTTGTACTAATTAAACACAAACCGTGGCAAGCCCTGTACAGCCAGGTAGTACAAACTCTAAGCACAGTGGATAATTTGAATACACATGGATAATTTGAATAAATGGTGTTCTATAAACATTGCTCAGGTATCTTCTAATTAAGGACTTTACAGAATTATAGCCATGAATTCTTTGGAGGGAAAATGCCATCAGTTTTATTACCCGCTAGCCGCTATCTTCATTTGTATGGCAATAAAAATATCAAGGCACGTATACTCAAACATTTTATGCTTTTACATGCATAGCAGAATGAATGAGTAATTTTAATGTAATTACCAAAAGTGATTCTAATACTAGTCCTAAAGAAAGCAAGGTAAGTAGGATCTCAAATAGCTGATAGCTCTTTACTGCATCACCTGTGTTGGAAGAACAACTTTTTATTATTATTATTAATGACAAGGTTCACAAATAGATCTGGCCATTGATGCTTCCACTTCAGCAACAACTGCTGGCACGAACTGCAACTGAGTTAGTCATAATAGCTAGCTGGAAACAGCCCACCCTGGACTCCCCCGATCTTACATATTCCTGAAAAGTAGTGCCACACAATACTGTATGCTGCCCCAGAGTTGTGGACCAAGCCCTTACTTATTTGGTAGTAGACATCTTAGTTTATCCCATCTCCAGGACTTTGAATGGATTACAATTTCAGTTTTTTCAGAAAACTTTCAGGCATGGCTGAAAGAATTGCTGTGATGCGAGGCAAAAACCCAAGATTCTGTCCTGTGTATCCTCTCTATCCAGATCTGGTGCGTAAGTGGACAAGCAGGCTTCAAAATCATGTGTTTTTTTCCTGATGTCAGGTTCTGTTGGGGTTGGGTCTGAGTACAGAGTTGTCTCATTCTCCAGGGTTGATTTTAGTTGGACAAGTGTCCCAGGACAGAACCTCAGAACAGAGCAAGAGGAGAGGGTTTCTCTTCACCCACTTTTCACACTTAGCTCTGCCAATTGCCTATTCCCACCTACCAGGAAATGGGTCAGGCACTTCTTCCCTGGCTGCTTCTGGGCATGCCTTTCAAAGGCTTCCCCAAGGGGGGGCAACCTTGGGCTCAGTCAATCCTTCCTCCCCAACTGAGTCCAGGGGAATGACAAGTCCCTGAGCCAGTGGATACTTGACTTGGATTGCTGAGCTCACTGGCCCTTCCGCCTAGACATTTGTTTTCTTCTTTACTTCAGCATACAAAATACAAGAGGATTCCTCATCACTTTTTTTTAGCATTGCAGGCAAGGACACATGCATTTTAAAGCCATTGTAGCTCATAAGTGCTGCCTTACTTTTGGGATAACCTCAACAGCGGGGTACCCCACTTCTGACCTGAACCAGAGACCCACAAAACCAATGCTAAAATGCTAGCCGAAGCTCCGCAAAAGGGTTTCAGTCTAAGGTGGCACAAGGTGTCCTCCAATCCCCCCCTTCCACCCAGCAAAGGTATGCATATGGAATGACAGAGAGTTTCTTAAGGTGAAGTATCTGCATTCTCAAAGCCATTGAGTAGATGTCTGGTGAAACCTTCTCAGTCTCCCATGTAATCCCCTTTGTGTGATACCTGTGCCAATGTGGAAATCTTTTGCCTCGACACCTGCCCTTCCTGTCCCCTCCCTCAGCATACTAAGGCAAATTGATCAAACATTAAATCATTAATGATTCTTCCTAACACCCATCAGAGACTCATTTCCCCCTTTTGTCTAAGCCTGGGAACCCATTCAACCTACCCTGGTAAGACCATCAATGGTCGTTAAATCCATCAAGTCCTGGCCTGGGAGACTGCCCCTAGAATTCCTATAAAAATAGAGGATAAGCCCCACCTCGGTGTGCACTCTAAGGCTGTGATCACATGCTCCTTTAGATCTGGCATAGGTGCAAATGCCTGATGGATCTAAAGAGAGCAATCAGACAGCAACATCTGGGAAGCATCCCACAGTCATTGGCAATCTGTGCTGTTCCGCCACAGAAGCAGAGTTACACTGGGGAAAATCTGGTGTTATTCGGGTAAGGTGGGCCATGGGCAGACTTTCCTGTCTGATCGCTCAAGCACGCTCTCATGCTGTCGGGATGTTCTGATCAGGCCATCCCGACTCCATGCCATTCCCCCCCATCACAGTATGCACATCATCACATTCTTCATAGGGGGCCCTCAGTGCGGAGGTGTGATTCCTCAATTGCTCATTTATGCGCAAGGGAAACAAACAGCAAAAAAAAAAACCCAACTCCACCACAGTTGTGTCTGATCACACCATGATGGGCTGTGCCCGCAGCTTCAATGGGCTGTGTGATCTCACAACTGTGTGTCAAATTCCTCCGGAGGAAATAGCCTCTCTTCCTCGGTGCTTCAACTGGTGCATGTGATCGCAGCCTGAGGGTGCCTACTAAAAGGTGCACCCCCAAAAGCCTCTACTTTGGGTCTCCTTTCTTAGCATGAAACGCTGACCATTTGTGCTCTCTTCTACATGGACGTCTGCACATCTGGACAGGTAATATAACTCTTATAACTGCTCCTTAAATGTCTCTATCACCACCTTTTTATTTCTTAGTTCTGGATTGTGTATATATTTTGATTGCTTAGTGTGATTGTATGCAGGGATATTCTTTAGTAAAACTATTAAATACTCTTTAAATCTGGAGTCTTCATACTGAACTGGACCTTGGTATATAAAGGTGTGCAATTCCTTGTACCCTTCTGGACTCTTCTGTCTCATAGTTAATTTCCCCCAGTATTGAGACAGGCCATTGGTGGTAACACCATTCAATTAAGTATCAAAAGGCCAAATTAAGCACAAGCACAACCCAGTAACACCCTCCCCTCCAAATTTACCTTTGGTTAGGAATGTAACTGCTGTTTTGCAAACCATATATAAAAATCAAAAACAGTAAGAAATAATCTTCAAAGACTCAGCAATGCCTCTGCATATGATCTGTTGTTCAAAGTACAGATGCAATGGGAAAATATGGAGTTTGAGCCTCCCTAGAAAAAAAGCTTTTTTTCCCTTTTTTGCTTTCATACTAGGTGTATCACCAGCTGTCATGCAAAAAAATAAGAGACAAAAACCCGAATCCCTGTTTCCTGTACATATTTGCATATCGGTCTGCATTAACGCTTGCATTCATCGTCACCAAGGCACAGTGGAATAATTACTGCATATTTACTGAATAGCTGCATGAGCACCAGTCTGCTGGTGGGAAGGATGTGGAAGAAATGCTGAAAACTGGCAGAAAGAATACAACTGCCAAGTCAGCTCCTTCCTGCTCAATAGTGTTTGAGAAGCACAGACACAAAAGCATCAGCTTATGTGGGTTATATTGCCGAGTAGGTTGTTTCCCTTTATTTCCTTTATCAGCAACCAGAACACAGCTCTGCTCACTTTAAAACCCACAAAGGTCAAACCAAGCCGAATCCCAAGAACACGGCAACAGCAGCAGCACAGGCCTTACATTTTCAAAATTGCAGGAGAAACAGTTGCTTAAAGGAAGGTGAAAGGAAATCAGGGAGGGAGTCAAAGTATTTCTTTCCTCCCTGGGCAGAGAGGAGTTGCCATGATAAATACATGCATGAAAACATGAAGCTGCATTATATTGACTTAAGCCATTTGTCTATCAAGGCCAATATTCCCCATATTTACCCCAGAGAGCGCTACAGTCGGGGTCACAACACTGATTGACCCTCCCGGGCCCAAAAGATGCCAGGCCTGCAATTACCAGTGCCAGGGCCTTCTCAGTGGTGGCTCCTCACTGGTGGAATGAGCTCCCAGAGGAGACCGGGGCTCTGTGAGATCTTGTACAGTTCTGCAGGGCCTGCAAGACAGAGCTCTTCCACCAAGCCTATGACTAGGTGCTGCTGCTACGTTAACATCATGGTAACAACCTCAATTATAGCCCTGGCCCTTGGCTTGTGACATCTAGCCTGTGCCACCTGAATGTGAGGAAGATCAAGAGCAGGACATCTAGCCTGCACTGCCTGGATGTCAGGAAAATTAGGAGCAGGACATCTAGCCTGCATCACCTGAATGTCAGGAAGATCAGGAGCAGAATGATGGTGAGACTCTGTGTACATTTTTAATGTTCACCATCTTTTACAACTAATCAACTATGCAGCACTTTATAAGTTATGACTGTTTTACTGAACTGTTTTATGATTTTATGTGATTTTAATTGTTTGTACTGACCAGTGTGAGCCACCCTGAACCTGCTGTAAAGAGGGGAGGGAGGGGTATAAGACAAATAAATAAACACATATTGTCCATTGTACTTGGCAATGGCATTCCAGGGCCTCAGGCAGATTTCTTCTACAGTACCCAGCTACAGCCAGATCCTTTTAATTGGAGGCACCAGAAAGTGAACCTTGATCCCTCTGCCTGTAAAGCAGATGCTTTGCCACTGAGCCCTCTTTGGAAAGCATCTGCTTGGGACAAAAATAAACAGAAAGCCCAACAGGAATGACCTGTATAGAAGGAAAGAGTGAATAGACCTTTGCACTCCAGTGTTAAAGAACTGTATCCCATGGATTTAAATTATGTTAATTTAGCTACTTTGTTCTTTCAGAAGAGGATCAGAATGGCAGGCCTACGTGGTTACTTTATCAGCCTCTTCTATAGGAATTATACTATTGCCATTTTGTTGCTATTATAATGGTGTTGCAAGTTTTCATCCCGTAAACTGCAACACAGTTAATGTGTTCCTGTGGGTGCCATCAACCTAATCCTTGGACACATGAAGCTGACATGGTGACTGAATCATACCAGTAGACTTTCAAGGTCAGTATTGTCTATTCAGACTGGCAGCAGCTCTCCAGGGTCTTGTGTGGAGTCCCTCGACCCCAGCAAAAGAAGGAAGACATGGACTTGATGACAAAAACAATAGCATCACTCTGAGGTTAGGAACTGTGGAGTCATGTCATAGATTCTTCTTTGAGATGCTAGCATTCCATCAGTTACAGCCTCAGGGTGATGGCCTCTTTTTGAATTTATCTGAGAAACATTTCTTCTACGGAAGATGATCCCAGATGTAGTGATTATATATTAATGTATGTTATGTAAGGTCCACTATAACTTGTACAGAACATTGGGAGGTTGCCAGCTTGGAAGCTCACCCAGATGACCTTGGACCAGTTACACATTCTCAGTGTAACATACCTCATAGGAAGTGAAATGGAAGATAATGATGTAAGCTGCTTTGGATCCCCAGTGAAAGGTTGGAATATAAATTAAGTAAATAATAAATACAGCTGAAGATGAGGGGCAGATAAAAGAGAGAAGGAGAGAATGAAGCAAAGAAAGGTGAGGGTATGAGGATGCCAGGAGAAGGAGGATACAGGAGAAAATGGGGTGCTGTGAGAGACTGTCTGGGATGGGTGGCACTGCACTGCAACTGTGGTCACCTTTCCTCAGCTGTAGTTGAAAAAAGAAGGGCAGCCCTGTGCTACAAGGGAGGGACTACCCCATTTCCAGGTGAGCATCTAAGAAACGAATGGAAAATCAGTAATAGTAGTAGTAGTAGTAGTAGTATGGTGGTGGTAGTGGTGGTGGAGGAGGAGGAGATTGAATTCTTCACTTGGAGTCTCAGAGCAGCTTACAATCTCCTTCCCTCCCTCTCCTACAACAGACACCCTGTGAGGCAGGTGGGGCTGAGAGAGCTCTGAGAGAACTGCTTTTTCCAAAACAGCTCTGAAAGAACTGTGGCTTTCCCAAGGTTACCCAGCAGCTGCATGTGGAGGAGTGGGGAATCAAAGCTGGTTCTCCCAGATTAGAGTCCATGCTCCTAACCACTACATCAAACTGGCTGTCAACAGAGAGCCTTCTAAACAGAGCCTTCTAAGCAACAGAGCCTTCTAAAATTCTTTTGCCTTTTATTTATATTCCTTTCTTGAACTCTTGCAATGGATCTGTCAGTACAGATTGTTCAGTTCAGAAAGAAGTGAGATGGGTGAGCCATAATATTTATATTCAAAACCTTCTAGTTACTGACCACCATCCTTAAATATATGTCACCACAACCCCCTTTAAAGTACTCTGCCATGATCACTGTCAAGTAGTTCAAGAGAGGTTGAACTAAATATGTTCCTGTCCTAAACACGAGTTGTAGTTGTTTAAATGGAAGCAGAAAAGTCACAAATTAAAAGGCTTGTATGACGAACCCCAACTGTCTGGCAGATTTTTTTCCACCAAAACTTCAGTTCCCGTCAGTCTCAGAGTCACATTCACACTGTATGCTGGTCTCTGTCCATAATAATAATAAACTAAGTCTCAGAGTCACCTTACACTAGTGTGTGTATCTTCTCTTTCTCTTTTATATAAACTTGAAACTGTCCCACCCTTTGCTTAGATATTGTTTTAGGTTTTGGACCCAATACAGGAACTTGAGGGACAGACAGGAGCTGTCCTGTTTTATACACCCTTGTGAAATGGCACTTGAGGCAAATTAACTTTCAAAAACAGAATAAAGATTTTATTAAACAGGCAGGGAAAATATGTATATTAGGAATAGTCAAGGTTTTGAGATTGCTGAGGTAAAATTTTTCTAGTATATACACAGAGTTGAATTCTTAGAACATTCAAGAGACTGTATTTGTAGCTTTGTTTCAAGGTTTTCTCGTTCTTTCTTTGAGAGGTACTTTGCTTAGTATATTTCAACACTAACACAGTTTTTACTAATGTTTCTTCTGGAGGGCAGTGTTTCCCTAAAGTTTCTAGATTTCTTCCTTCAGAGTTCTAGGCTTTTCTTTAGATATTATAGCTTTCCACTAACTCCTAAGGTGTCTAAGCTTCTCCCCTTTATCACAGACCAGAGTTCTCTTCCCAACTCCTTTCACTGGCAGGAAGTTATTCTCCTTGTCCCTAAGAAGCAATAACTCCTTTTGCTATTTGGCTTGTATGGGAGTTCACTCTAACTAACCAGGCCTTCTGCCAAATCCTTCTCCAGTATCCTTTGTCTGTATAAGGCTGTTCTGTAGCTTTACTGACTGAGAATCTAAGTTCTCCCTCAGAGCAATTTTAATATATTTAAGACAATGGGATTTATCTTCTTCTCTCTGTAGAAGTACTTTTCTGACTATGGCCTGTCAGAAAAAAACTGACTCCCAAATGTCTCTTCTCTCAGAAGCCAAACCCTCTAGCTACTGATCCAGATGTTAGTTTTCTGACAGAGACCAAAAGGCGAAAGACCTCCAGATCAGCTGTTTTGTTTACTCTCTCAGCTGATGCTGACCAATCAGGCTGAGTAGATCAGCCAATCACATAAGTTCTTCTCTCCAGGGAAAATTAACTCATAACCTGCCTGACTCTCTGTACCAAGCAGCATTTTTTAAAAAAAACCCTGCTTTTCTGTGCAATCTGTCACAGCTTGCTTTCAAAAATTTTGCAGGTGGGACAAACCAACTGATTTTGCCTTACCTACTGCCTTTTATCAGCCTAAGCATGACCAGAACAAGCAACTATGGGCAGGTGGAGCATTGCAACACCAGCAATGCACAAACCCAGTCATTCATCTTCCATGGCCTGCATACCACAGTGGCTGCTGGAAAGTGTTTTGCTCACCACCACAAAATTGCAACCAATGCTCCCTCTAAGCTGTGGAGTCTTGTGAGCAAAAATTCTACTTTATGAGCTACTGGCATTAAAGTTGTGAGTGAGTGATTTGGCTAGTGCATAAATTAGTTTGCCTTGGAGCCATCCTTCCTGAGCTAAGACAAAAATGTGTGAGCTGGAGGCGAAAAACCTGTGAGCTAGCTCACACTAACTCAGCTTAGAGGGAACACTGACTGCAACTGTTTTAGCTGGCTGGGAGTAGCTGAATGCCTGCACTAGTCTAGTACCCAACGTAGTCAAAATTGATTGTGCAAACTATAAGCTGTTTCCCAATGGATAATGAAAAAAATACAGCCCTCCATGCTCATGCATAACATGTCATCCTTGTGCATCTGCCTTTTCCCAAAGCATGTTTTAAGGTGTGTTTTTTCTGCCTCACAATATTGTATACATTATTATTTTGTCAACAGTAAAAAAATATGGCTTTTTAAAAATGAAAACAAAACAAAACAAAAATCTTCAAATCATTGAGAAGGTTTTTCCAATATTTCCCATGCCAAGTGTACTTTTTTCATTGGAGAAACTGAGAGCTTTCTGATGTTATAAAGATGGAACTTGTTTTCCAGCATTAAATGAATGCTGGCTGATATCAGGGGGAGAAACAGCTGCAAAAGGTTGCATGGAAGCCTTGAACTAAGATATTTATAAATGCTTACACTCAGTGCTCTTTAGAAGATATTTGATCTCTGTCTTTTGGGTGGCTCTGTACAGGGAGGACTATGTGCAGGGAAGCGGTGCAGTTATGTCGAGAGCAGATACCAGAGTCCAGCTGCAAATCACAAAACTTTGTGTCAGCTGTGTGGAATAATGGTCATCTTTTCATCAGATTTCAGGCTGTGACCTACACGTTTGCCGCCTGAGTTTTATGATCCCCTATTTGATCGCACCAAAGCATTTCTCAAGCGCACAAGCGACCAGTGTACCATCTGACATCACAGAGGCTTACTTTTGGATTTGTTGCTATAGGCAACAGGTAAAAAATCAGAAAATCCATGTTGTTTTGGAGAGAGAGAGGATTGTGTGGGTGTGTTTTTTTCTTGAAAGATCTATCTCCCTTTTTAAAGAGCAGTTTGAATCCTTAAAACTTTCTGTGCTCTATTACCATGAGAACAACAATAGCTTAAAGGAACTGTTGTTGTTTGAAGCCAGCAAAAACTGGCCTGAAAACTGCAAGTCTGAAGCAACAAGCCTCCACTAGTCCACTTTTTTCCCTCTCTGAAAGCTATGCATTTTTTTAAAAAAAAAAATCTACATGTTTGAATTAATGATGGATGCAATTTAGAGGGTATTTATACTTTTTATAGGTTGCATTACTGATTTAAGACTATAGTGTTCAACAACATCATTGTCGTTTCCAAGTCAGACAAACAGGTAGTAGCATACGATTGCCCCTTTCCTCTTGGAGATCCAAATTACCGAGAGCAAGAACCTGCTGATTATTTAAATGGAAGCAATTCACATTAAATTACCCTTTTAGTTAGACAAGAAATCTTCCAAATCTCTTTTGCCGATCAGTCACATTTACCTCTGTTGAGACATCTTTGAAATCAGCAGTCAAGATCTGTGGAACCTTCCATTCTGCTTATCAAAGAGATGAGTAGTGGGGAAAGGATAAAGGGTACCTACTCATTGATTTATGCTTCCAAACAGAAAAAAAAGGTACAAGAAGCCTGCTGGGCTCACAATCTGCTCTTCATTGTTAAATCAAGCGATGACCCAAATCCCACAAATCTCTTGAGCATACAGAAAAGAGATGTACATCAGAAACCAATTCCTGCATACCGTAGTGGCTAGAATGTTTAACTAGGATTTGAGACACCCAAGTTCAAATCCCCACTTTGCCATGGAAGCTTGCTGGGGGACCTTGGGCCAGTCACAAACTTTCAACAAACCAACCTCACATAGGTATTGTGAGGGCAAAATGGAGGAGAGGAAAATTGTGTAAGCTCCATTGGGGAGAAAGTTGGGGTATAAATTAATTAAATGCATATAAACATTACCTTTTACTAGACTGCAGCCACAGATTTCCCTTAATTTTGAGGACTCTCTTTTGGAATTTGAATGCCACAATAAAAATATATTCAATATTAGGTAACCATAAAAACTAGAGATTTAGTTATGCTACTTGCTACCACATGGTTATTTCTTCAAAGACTGAGCATAGGAGTTGAACTGTAATTTTAAAAGCAGCCTAATTCTAGGTTACTATTTCTTAATGGTAACCAAGATCAAGATAATTCACACCATTACTATGTATGGGTGTGAAAGTTAGACAAAGAAGAAAGCCGACAGGAAGAAAGTTGATTCATTTGAAATGTGGTGTTGGAGGAGAGTTTTACTGGGCCACCAAAAAGACAAATAAATGAGTTCTAGGTCAGATCAAACCTGAATACTCCTTAGAAGCTAAACTGATTAAACTGAGGTTATTGTATTTTGCATCATGGGAAGACAAGGGTCGCTGGAAAAGAGAACAATGCTAGAAAAAGATGAATGCATCAGGAAAAGAGGAACACCCAGCATGAGATGGAGTGAATCAATAAAGAAAGCCACAGCTTTTAGTTTGCAAGACCTGAGCAAGGCTGTTAATGATAGTATGTTCTGGAATCCCCGACTCCCCTTAAATCTGAAGCAACTTGATGGCACATAACATGCACACAAGTATTTAATGATTAAGCTATATTAAACCTGATTGTCAGGAACAGATTGGGAAGCAAAAATGGCCCTAGAACAAGCCAACTGAGAGGTTCCTGTGGCACTACAAGCCAGCAAAACAGTGGACATTAGCTCACCCATTGCATCCTTGTGAAAACTGACCCCAATGAAGGAAAACACAACTGGTGAACTGATACCAGTTACCATTGTTGGTGAAGGGTCTCAACCATGAAGCCTCTGAGGTGCTCTGAGGTGCTTTCTCCTGGCCACCAGTGGCCCTCTCGGGCAAATGAATGCATACCTGGATCCCAGTAAAATCAGCAGAGTTGCTAGACCATGCCTGGCAACTTCTAGGAGCATGGTGGCACCAGCTTGATGTCATGTCACTCTTGGAATTGCTAGTAACGCTATGGTAAAACTGGTTATTCCTGGAGCTATGTGACAACACTTCTGCGTTTCCTTTGGAAATAATGTCATGTACGTGGGTACATCCACTGCTTTTGGGAAACTTTTTCTTCTTCCACTGCTTGGAGGTGCTGCTGGTGTGGAGAGCAACCACCTCATATGCATCTCCTATGTGGTCTTTTCTGACAGATCAGAAAAGTATTCCGGCAAGACTTGCGAGCATGGCGGACATGCTCCTCCGCATCTGCGGGGAGCGTGATCCGTACCCGGCGGGAAGAAGGGGCTCTGGACTGGTGCCGAGCCCCCAGAGACCCCAGTGAGGGGGCTCTGCCTGGGGTGGCCCGAAGGGGATCTCTCCCTACGGTGGCGACCGAGGGATAGAGATCCCTTTGCATCACCCCCATAGGTTCCCCCGCCATGGGAGCTGTATGGCTGAAAGCGCAAATCCAAGAAGCAGCAGAGAGTGCGAAGCAATAAGGCTGGAACTGACAGTTACGCATGGAGAAAACGTGAGTCTGAAGTAAGAAAAGCAGAACACAACGGGAAGACGGCGGGAGGAGTGAAACCCACCCACCCCCCTCTCCGGGACTAGCGTACTTACGAGACTCTTTACGTGGCGTTACTGCAGGAATAAAAGCCCATCCACCTTGCTAGATGGCAGCATCGCTCACTTGGAGATATAAACTTTAGAAGGACATAAGTGCTGTTTGAAAATTTGCTCCTTTCGTTCATCTTATCTATCTATAAACAAAGAGCGTAGTCTCAACAATGACGGGGAAACTGAAACCTTTCCCCAAACTAGGAAGTACAGCTCCGAGTTCAAAGGTTGATACCACGGAGATGAGTGCGGTGTTCTCCTCGTTATTGCGACCTCTAGTGGACCAAATGACAGCTCTCAACGTTAAAATGGACAAAATGCAGCTAGAACTAAAAGAGTCAAATAAATCCACAGAGAAGCTGCAGCGAGAACTTCTGGAAGTAAAAACTTCAGTAAAAAACCAAGACGCAAGACTACAAAAGGCAGAGAAGGAAAAGGCCTTCCATCACGATCAGCTTTTGAAATTACAAATGGATAGATCGAATTTTTTCCTAAGACTTCAGAATGTGCCAGAAAACACAGGAGAAGACCTTAAAAATTTGCTAAGTGAAGCACTTGAACCAGTGACAGGCATGAAAGCAGCGGATATAAAAAGCGATATGGATATGGTTTACAGAACCTATCCAGATTACACTAAAAAGAAAAGTCTGCCTGGTGAAATTATGATAAGGTTCTCCAAAAAATCTACAAGAGACGTGGTGCTTAGGACCACAAACAAAGCAGCTCTGAAGATCCTGGGAGAAGAAGTAAAAGTGATGAAGGATATCCCATTTGAAATAAGGAAAAGAAGGAAAGCCTATGGAAAATTGACATCTTGGCTCCAATCTGAGTCTATCTTCTATCGTTGGAATACTCCAGAAGGACTATGCTTCAGCATCAAAGATAAGAAGTATAAGATTGACTCTGTTCAACAAGCGAAAAAATTTCTGGAAAAAAGCAAAGAGCAGAAAACTGGGAGAGACTCAGATGGTTCACTGGCCTCGCAAGAAAGCATGTATGGATTTGATAGCTCAAAGAGTGAAGAAGAAGTGTCTGACTCGGAAAAGGGAGCTGCAGCTCCAAAAATAGTTGAGACTGTTAAGACAAGAAGAGGACGAAAGAAGAAATAGTGATTAAACTGTTTTATTAAGCATTGCACTTATGTATTATAAATGGTTTAATTAACCGTATTTCTCTAGGTGGGCGTGCCTGCCAAATAGTTTTTGATAACTTTTATAGTAGCAGTAACAAGTAATTGAAATTTATCCAAGGTTTTAAATGCTTCATAATTATTTTATGTAACAAGGTAGTATTAAGCAAATGATAAAGTACTCTCTGTATAAGGTATATGTAGCTTAGATTGTAGCGTTATAGTTGTAGTTATAGAGAAAAATCAATTAAAAAAAAAAGAAAAGTATGGGAAGTGGCCATGCAGAAATGGTAAAAGCACTACTAAAATAATAATCTAGGAACTCCAAAGGAAGGGAAGGTAGTTATGAAAACTGCTTTAGAATGAGGTAAAAACACAGGGTAACTTAGACTGCATTCCCGGGGGCACTTTCTTTGAAGTAAGCCTCATTGAATATCATGAGACTTGGTTTCAAGCGGACCTACACAGGATTGCTCCTGTAGAGGGCTTAGCTTACAGTGTTGGAGTTCAGCACCACGTTTACTTGAAAACATTTACAGTTTTGAAAAGGTCAAAACAAATCTTCGAATACTAATGCTCACGATGAAAAGATTCATACATAGCACAGGACCCATGGTCAAAAAGCAGAATCTTTTACCTGGGATCCTAATTACTCCATTTTTCCATGAGAAAAAGAAACTTCCTTTTGCTACAAAATAATCTGCATGAGGTAGCAATAATAGATTTTTCTGTGGATCCAGCTGTGTACTTAACCAAGTAATGTGCTCTCTATGCAAAAATCTTTCTGTCAGATCAGTTCTCCTAAATATTATATTTTCAGTTTCAAATAATAAGAAATGAGATTGTTGTGAACCTTTATCTGGAACTCGGGGAATTAATGATGTCTTCATTTCATTATCTATATTCATACTGAAAAATATGATGTTTAATAGAAAATAGCATAGGTGAGGCATTTAAACGTAACAACTTATTGCCTAGTGGCTCAGGAAAGCATGCCACGCACCCCTTAGTGAATTGGCTAAATTACTAGATGGTAAAAACCCTTCTGAAACAACTATGCAATGTATTCTGTCTGATGCGTCTTATAATTAAATCCTGGTGATTGCAGTTTAAAATTTATAGGGTACCCTACCTTCAGTGGGGGGGGGGGGGGGAAGACTGACATATGTGCCTAATCGCCTCCAAAGCCTCAGTAATTGTATTCCCACCGCTGCATTTTTCAAGTCACAATCCATTATATGTTAACATTTTAATTTGTGCATTTCATTCACGCTTCCTTGTTTTGGAAAGATGGTGAATTTACAAGAAGTTGAGGCCTAGGAAAGAGTGTGTTTTTTCTTGCTTTTTGCCATTTCTGATTCCTCCCCACCTGGCTTTTCCCTCATCATAAGCTTGAGATATTTAGGGCTGGTATACATGAACTAGCCAACACTTCATTTCACTTGCTCCCCGTGGCAGCTGTCTCTGTGCAGCAAGCTGTTTATGGTTAGTGGCTGTGGAATGTCGAATTTACATTTCCTTCATTCTCTCACAGACCTTTCTCCTCTCTTCCACTTGTGGCAGCATGAAGAAAGTTGTTTGATGTCGTGAGCCTCACAAATTACTTGTGGCATGAAGACAGCTGCTGCAGGGAGCTGTTTGATGTGACCTCTTCACACGGTGGCTGGTTTTGTATACACCCCAGGGCCTGTTTATCTGAACAGTTCCTAGTAGCTATAACCCTGAATCCTCTCTGTCATTTGTTTACATTCAAGGAATGAGTTAGCAATTAAGTCAAACTGGGCCATGGTAAAATTGTCTTCTACCCTTGACAGAATATTACCAATGACCAGCTGCAGTCACATACCCACTGTGGTAAATTACCATAATGTTGATGCATGGTTGTTTCTATTAATCCAGATATTGCTAATTTCAGGTAAGAACCCTTCTACAAACCCTTATAAGTCCAAGGTTGTGATCAGATGGCTCTTTAGATCTGACCCAGGCATAAGTGCCTGGTGGATTTAAAGGGAATGTCCAGACAGTGACATTTGGGAAACGTGCTGCTTTCGTGATCAGCCCGTTGATTCCCATCAGGGAGCCGTTCTTTAAAGATACTGTTGAAAGTCTGGTCTAAAGCTTGCCGATGGGCCAATGGCGGACTTTCTCTCATCTGGTCGTTTCAGCATGCAATCAGCTCGTCGAGGCGGTCTGACTCCAGACCATCCCGAACGGCCGCCATTTAAAAAAATTCTTAGCAATATGCGCATAAACACATAAACATGCGATGGCTGCAGAGGTCCGCTCAAACATTCCAGACAATTTAATGTTTCTGAAGGGCCCATGAAATTTATGAACTTTGTTAATTGAAATGGTACCTAGAGGAAGGTACCAGTAGCAGTGCTTTTAACATTCAAGTCGGCACATGCACAAAAAAACAAGTACCCAGTGAGGCACATATGCACATGCACAAACAGATTTTTTTTTAAAAAAAAAACGACTTCGCAGCTCCTTCAGGTGGACACTGTCTAGACAATCCACCACGGAGCCCACATGTGGTAAGGGATTCACGGGGGAGCTGTCTGGTTGTACAACACTGGATAAAAAAGATTGGGATCAAATTTGAGCTGGGCCAATGGTGGGATTAGCTGCCCATCTGAACACACCCTAAATAAAAGCCAGCTGCCATAGTTCTATCTATGTGTCATAATATGTTGTGTACATGAGGTTAGAAGTTCAGTACCTAGCACTAGAGACACAAATTTGTATTAACAGGACTGTCTAACTTTTGAATCCAACTCACTGATCTGTTTTACAGGCACACAAGAACTGTAATTAGACTAACAATTGCCCAGGAATAGTGATCCCAAGGATTTGAAACTGGGATGCTTTTGTTATCCAAATGAGCTGCATGTGTAGGGTTCTTCCTACTTGGAATATCCCCCTCAACTGTCAGATCAAGCACACGTAGTTATGGACAATCTTTATTTTAGGATCACTTTCTGGTGTATACCGAGGTTCCAATTTGAGCAGTGTTTTATAACTTGGTACAGAATGATTTCAGAAACACTCACATATATGAAGCTTACTAACACCTAGAAGCAGGGCAACAAAGGTGATAAAGAAAACATGAACCTGATTCTAGTGAGAGTCCAGGAGAGTTTGAAAGCAGAATAATACAAAAGAGGCGTAGCGATGCCGCATGTTAGGTGATCCCAGGCACTGACTGGAGTACAGAAGTTGAAGAAGTGAAAGTAATATGAAGACAGAGGCCTGCTCAAAGTCTCCATGGAGGATCATAGGACAGCAGAGGGTAATCCTACTTCAAAGTTACAGGAGGGACTGAGGTAACTGTTGTGTGCAAATAATCCCATCATCTGGTGGGTGCCACCCCCTAAAATCAGGATTGGACAACAGGGGAAATTTTGAATTTTATTTGGCAGTTGCTAGACAGAAAAATTATAAGTGTCAGAGAGACAGTATCAGAATGTGTTTAACCTGAGGAGGTTTAAAGTGATATACCTGAGGATGGAGAAAAGATAAAATATACTGATAACTCCATCTGGGATGGTGGATGAGTTTTTATTTGATATCAGTGTCTGGCTGATCCTTCCATGCATTGAGGTGATTATTATTTCCAATCTAAGAGACTCTTCTGGGATCCTGAACAGGAGAAGTGACTGATGAGATTATGGGAAGGAGGTTGATAAGATTGCCTCGAAGTAGACCTTTTCCGTGAAATGGCTGCCTTCCTATAGATAGGCAGCAGTACCTCATAGCTGTTGGAATTTTTCAGGGACCCGAGCTTTTCTCTAACTCATGTGTATGCCATGCCTTGGGAGAGCCCGAAGTTAGGAGGCACATACACATCTTGGGGGGGGGGGCATATCAGGTCCACTCAGTGGGCTTCACTGCTGTTTTAATCTGAAAATTCCCACTTACTTTCAGTCTGACCTCTCTCACAGGGATGTCGTGAAGACAAAATGAAGGACAGGAGAATGAAGTAAGCTTTTGAGTCCTCACTGTGGAGAAATGCAGGGCATAAATGAAGTAAACAATAAATGCAATACAGCAGATTAAAAGTTGCTGGGTGGATGGGTGGAAAGAGAAAAGGAAGCAAGGAAATATAAGGATAGGGGGGCTGCCAGGAAGAGGAAGAGAGGAAGTAGAGTGCGGAGGGGGATACAGGAGAAAGTGACCTCCCCTCCCCTCAAGTCCTTGAGGGTAACCCATTACACAAATGGGACCAAACCAGCCTGGTGACCAGAACAATGTTCCAAAGTGTTCTCCGCTTATCCTCAGAAGAATGCAGCAAATGCATGCATGGGGAAAGTGAGATGCCCTTTTTAAGGCTTTCCCATGACTGTTCCCCATAGAATGAGCAAATAATTGCCCTAGCCAAAAAAAAGTCCTAAACCTTATCTGCACTGGAGAAGGAGCTGAGGCAATAGCTTTTGGTTTTTGTGTACTGGGCATTCCAGTCTTAAGAAGCTCAAGAAACATGTTACTTGAACTCCAAACAGATAACTTTTATAGCTATTGTAACTTATTTGACTTGTTTGGTAATTCTGTCTGTCTGTGTGTGTTAGAATTGAACAAAGCAATAGTTCTTGTACTTAGCAATGAATGAACAAGACAGCAATGTTTTTCCATAATTTTCCTTTTCAAATTCTACTTTTATCTACCTTGCATTTGAGAGAAACAAGCACTTTTGTCATTATTTTAAAACCTTAATTGCATTTACAGGGGCTCCATTACGGGCCTTTGTTCTTAAATATTGATTGAACAGTGGTGATGAGAATGGGATCCTATTGAGCCAGCCCAGTGCCCATCTGCACCGCACCGTGCACTGAGCTCCAGTGCCACATGCATCACAGTACATAACCTGATGTTGCTCTGCATTACTCCATCTACATATTTGAACCTAAATATGTAACATAAAAAGCCACTGCTGGTCACAGCGTCTACCAGAGTATCCATAAGCAATGTCAAAATCATTTTAACATTTGTGACTGATCCTCCAGGGAGAATGCAGTCCTGATGAGAATGAGGGATGTGTGAACACCTGCCACTTTGGCTTACATCCTGTTTGCCAGTTGTGAGCAGGGAGCCGGTTTTCTGATGAAGAGTTTGACAGTTTGGCAGGTTGCCTCACTGTATTCCTTCCTAACCATGCAGCACAGCATCCCTGATCATGACAGGCAATCCCACTCCTACAACGTTGATCAGATCCCCAACCATCTCTTCCATCTCACTTGGGTTAAGTGTCAGTGATTGAATGTAAGCAACCTCCACCCCAATCCAAATGATAGGTCAGAAAGTCTGAACGTTTTCACTACAAATGATGACATATACCCCATCTCCCCAGTGAGAAACTCTACTGTATTAACAATTGCATGCAGGGAAGGTTTGGGAAAAGTATACCTAGCATTAAAATGGAAGTGACTCCTGCTTGAGTTATAATTTATTACTATGAGGAATGTTTATACATATGAACACATAAAGCTTCATTACACTGAGATGAGCCCCTTGGTCTGTCAAGGTCAGTACTACCTCCTCAGACTGGCAGAGACTCTCCAGGGTCTCACTTAGAGGTCTTTCACATCACCTACTACCTCATCTCTTTAACTGGAAACTCCAGAGCTTGCCCCTGGGATCTTCCGCTTGCAAAGCAGATGTTCCATCACCATAGCTCCTCCTCAGGACAGTACATTCTGGACAATCAGCATAAGAGAATTGTACATTTGTCATCTCATCATTCTGCAACTCTAATAGAACACATTGGCTTGTATACTTAAATGCATGAATAGAGTACATTTCAGTTTATCTCTTCAATTAAAGGGTTGAGGGAACCTCATGGGGGGGTGTAGTGGGAGAGAAGAATGATGAAAATTCTTTTGTGTCACACTCTTGTGCAAGCTCTTCTGCAAATTCAGCAACAGCTTGTGCTGCGGTCTATTTCCTGTTCAAGCTACAGTGCCCTGTGCTGTATCTCACTCCATTCTGGAAGGCTAACCAACCCACAAGAATTGATCTGGGAGATTATTAGGAGACTCCGGTGAGAAGGGAGAGGTAAAAAAAAAAGGTCTCTTATATGAATCCATTTTAAAAATAATGGTTAGAGCTAATTTTTTTTAAATCTTAGATTCATCATGTTGAAACGTCTGCTTGAGGAATAAAGATCACTGCCTAGGTCTCTGGAAAGCCAAATCCAAGGCCAGATGTCAGCCATTTTCAACAGTCTTAGCTGTCTGAAAGTTGTATAAACAATTTTTCAAATTCATGTTGTATCACTAGCAAAACAAAACGTCTAACCAGCCATCCATGGGAAATAATTTTTCTTTTGGACTGTGGTGAATCCAAAAAGAATAAGGGAACAAAACAAAAACCTATAAAGTTCATGAATACCCATGCAACTCGTTTTTGTTTTCAAAATTAAGTCCTCCATTTGAAGGAGTGCTTTGTTTGTCGCCAAAAACATTACAGAGGAAAATGGAACTGAACAAAAAGCCATATTTTACCTGTGTCAGCCAACCTGCTTGCTCTTACACAGGAAGCCACACAATTAGAGGAGTAGGTGGTAGGCTGCTGGTAAAAAGAGGCGCTGTTTATTAAAGGAAAGCATTATCACTTTATTATTGCTTCTAGAACAAATAGAAGCTATTCATCTTTACAAGTACAATCTCTATAAATAATGAAGGATGTTCTGCGACAGATATAATAAACTGCTAGCTGTATTTTACAGCAGAGGAATACATATCAGGACAGGCCTTGTGGAAATATAACCATGTAGATAAGCAGTAAATGTGGATCTGCATATTTCCACTATGCATTACTCATCTTTCCTAATTGTTATGTGAAGAGCCACACAGAATATTCTAGAACCACTGCAGAAGCACAAAAGTTAAGGCAGTCTTAACTAATACAAAAAAAGGTCAATTCCTTACAAAGGCAAGATGTAATTTGTCATGTAAAGGCACTATGAGGTTTGGGGTAAGATCTCTAGATTTGAGGGCACAGCAGTTCAAATCTCAGTCACTACTCAGTTTAGTAGATCAAAAGTTAGACAGAAGAGGTGCTTTGACGTCACAGAGCGGCAGCTGCCACTGTCATGCTCAGCCTGATTCTCCCAAATTCTACATCCTTCTCTTAATCCAGGGATAAGTCTGAATTTCTTATTCCTGTTATTTTGAACCAAACATCACTGTTTTGATTTTGCTTCACCTTGTACAAATTGAAACTCTGATTAGGGGTGCTCAAACACCTGCCAGTTGTGATCAGGCAGCTAATTTTTCAACTAACAGTTTACCTGTTCATTGACCTGTTCATACGTTATGTACTAAGGATGAGTCAACCCTAAACTAGCCCTGGGGTCAGGTTGAGCTTGTGACCACAAACAATAGTTGGCTAGGATCCTAGAATGGACCGACAGAGAAACAATGTTATGTAAATAGCCTACCATTGGAAGTGGGGTGTGGTTTGTGCATGCTTAAAAACCAGGCTTCTGCTCTTTGCTGAAATCACTAGTAAAGTAGAGCTGCTCACTAGACTTGGGGGTCTGTTCATGGAACCCACTATTTAACAGTGGCGATGAGAATGGGATCCTGTTGAGCCAGCCCAGTGCCCATCTGCACCGCACCGCGCACTGAGCTCCCGTGCCACATGCATCACAATTGGGACCATGGCTGCTGCTCCAGGACTACTGCCTGAGTTCATCCCCATTCACCTAGAGAAATGGGAGGCCTGGGTGGAACACCTAACGTACTTCGTGGAGTTCCAAGACATCAATGACACCACTAAGAAGAAGGCTCTGTTGCTCAGCTCTTGTGAGATTGCCACCCTGGAGCTAGTGCAAGGCCTCATCGCACTGGCCACATTGAAACTCATGACTTTCAACAGCCTCATCAAGGCACTCACTGACCTCTTCACGCCCAAGTCTATCCGACTGGCTTGCCACCACAATTTCTTTGATAGGAGCCAAAGGCCCAGTGAATTGGCCTCTGACTAAGTTGCTGCCCTGCATAGACTGGCACTCCATTGTGGGTACATGAACCTCAAGGAAGCACTTCTTGACTGTTTTGTGTTTGGCCTCAGGGGCGAGAAGCTCTGGCACAAGCTCATCAGCCAAGAGGGTGTAGATCTCCAAAAGGCACTCCAAGTAGCTGCAGCATTCGAGAAGTCCTGGGAGGGTGGCAACCAGAAGGCCGACTGCCATTCAGTGGCAGTGCACCAGGCCACCATCTCCTCAGCCTCAGATACATCCAACAGTGAAGAGGTCCTGCAGCTACTATGCCCAGCCCACCATGATGCTCACCCCTCCATTCCACGATGTGCCATCAAAAGCACCATATCGACACCATGCGCCAGCTGTGGGGATCCCCACAAGCAGAGATCCTTCCATTTCCAGGACACCACATGTCGGACCTGAGGGAAGGTTGGCCACATTGCCTGAGCTTGCTGCTCCAAGGGAAACAGGAGGTGACTGATAGCAACCTCAGTGCACACGACAGAACTACATACCACCTCTGTCCAGCAGCAACAGGCACTGAACTTACCCCAGGTCACCCCCAATAAAATTAATGTGGCTGTAATGACCAAGGGGGATCCCTGCACAATGGAGCTAGACACCGGGTCCTCCATTTCCAAAATCTCGGAGGACACTCTAAGTAGGCTCTGCCCATGGGCGGGGGCTCTACTCAGGCCTGCCAGGTTTACACTCTGGGACTTCCAACAAAATGTGATGGTTGCAAGAGGGGTGAGCAAGTTTCAGGTGCAGTACCAGGAATTTGATGGACTTTTGAACTTGCTGGGGGGGGCAGTCATACAAATCTCCTAGGACCAGTCTGGTTCGTGCCCTTGGGGTTCTGAGTCATGGGTGTGCACCACATTGCAACAAGAGACTTTCAGAAAGTGTGTGATGAATTTCCTGCCAGTGTTGATGGGATGCTCAGCTGATATACTGGCCCCCTGTCTCGCTGCAGCTAAGTCCAGACGTGTGGCCCATATGACTGAAAACCAGGCACGTCCCATTCACATTGAAGCCAAAAATAGATGAGGAGTTGTATCACCTGGTGGGTCAAGGCATCTTAGAGCCGGTCACCCACACCATCTGGGAAACACCAATCATGACACATTTAAAGCCCAATGGGGACATTTACGTCTGCGTGGACTTCAAATGTACCATCAATAAAGCACTGCAAGACTATTCCTACCCGGTGCCAGTGGTCAGCCATGTCTTGGCCTCTTTCCCTACAGTGTCAGCGCCATCCTGGGGCATCAGCTGCCAGATGGCAGGGAGTTCCCTGTGGCCTACTACTCTCGCACCCTCTCTTCAGCTGAGTGCAATTACGTGCAAATTGAAAAAGAGGTGCTGGCCATTGTAGCAGGGATGAAAAAGTTCCATGATTACCTCTATGAGCGGCTGTTCACCATCATCACAGACCACAAGCCCCTGCTGGGTCTGCTGGCTCCGGATCACCAGACCCCCCAGATGCTCTCTTCCTGGGTACTGCATTGGCCCATCTTCCTGGCGGGTTACCAGTATTCCCTCCTCTACCACCCAGGGAAGGCAATGGGGCATGCTGCTCCACTCCTGTGATCTAGTCCCGGCTCTTGCGCACCAGATCCTGCTCATGGAGGAGCTCCTGGACCACCCTCTGCATTCCATGGATGTCTGCCGCCACACTGCGAAAGACCAGGTACTCTCCCACATTTTGGACGAGGTGGGGAGGGGATGGCTCACCAGCTGGGTGGGCCTGGAATTCACAGCTTATTCTTCCTGGTGAGATGAGCTATCAGCACACAAGGGGTGCCTCCTGTGGGGAAGCTGGGTGGTGGTTCCCACTCCCCTACATCAACAAGTGCTGTTGGCCCTGCATGAGATGCACCCAGGAATAGTATGAATGAAGGCACTCACCCATAGTTATGTGTGGTGGCTTGGCATGGATGGGGAGATTGAGGCATGGGTCAAGCACTGCCAGGCCTGCCAAGAAACTTGACCAGAACCACCCTGGGTACCCATGCAGTAGTGGTCCTGGCACCCAAAAACCGTGGTCCTGGTAACAATCAGACTTTGCTGGCCCCTTCCAGGGACAAATATTCTTCATCTTGGTGGACTCATACACCAAGTGGCTGGAGGTGGTACCTGTGGCTTCAACCTCCACCAAAGCAGTGATCCAGGCCCTAAGACAGATCTTCAGCACACATGGCCTGCCTGACACAGTAGTGATGGACAATGGAACTGCCTTCACCTCGGGGGAGTTCCAGGAATTTACGGGTCACTACCTCATCAGGCACATCCATGCCACTCCCTTTTACCCCGCCACTAATGGACAAGCAGAAAGAATGGTGCAGACCATGGCCACCGGGTGACCCCGAGCACTACCACAGGGCACAGCCCAGCCAAGCTTCTCATGGGCAGGCATCTGACCACCCTTCTAGACCAGATGCACCCAGATCGAGCCCCAGAGAAGCATCCATTGCCAGAGAACAAGGAAGCACCCAGAGGATTCCCCCCTAGCAATCCTGTTTATGCAAGGAACTTTTCCAGCGGTCCTGCCTGGGTTCCAACCAAGGTCATCTGAGTTACAGGCCCACTGTTCTGTGAGTTATTGACCAAAGGCAGTCAAGTCCTTCACAGGCACATAGACCAGCTCCACTGCTCTCTGCTCGCAGCAGAGCCAGAGTCACAGTCAGCAGTTGAGGAATACAGCGAGGGGGAACTGCCACAACAGCTGGAGTCAGACACCGAGAGTGAGTTCCTGCGTGACAGCACTCAGCCAGACCACCAAGAAGACAAAATGCCTGGCCCAGCTGCCATACCAGTCCTGCAGCCATCCGTTAACCCTGTGCCAGCAACGGAGGCCCAGTTCCCAGCTCCAGAGACAGTGACTCCTCCAATAGAACCGTGATGCTCAACCAGAGAAAGACATAGGCCAGCGTACCTAAGAGACTTTGCATGTTAGAGTGCCTTGGAACTTAGAGGGGAGGGGTTTTGTGTACTAAGGATGAGTCAACCCTAAATTAGCCCTGGGGTCAGGTTGAGCTTGCGTCCACAAACAATAGTTGGTTAGGATGCTAGAATGGACCAGCAGAGAAACAATGTTATGTAAACAGCCTATCGTTAGGAGCAGGGTGTGTTCGGGGTGTGGTTTGTGCATGCTTAAAAACCAGGCTTCTGCCGAGGATTTATGTCTTTCTACTCCTTGCTGAAATGACTAATAAAGCAGAGCTGATCACTAGACTTGGGGTCTGTTCATCCATGGAACCCACTATTTGATATCATAGCTGCTTCACAGGTTGTTGCAAGAGATCTCAACACAGTACAATGTGATTAACTTTCTTTGTATGGAGAAGTATCGTGTGGGAGCTTCCGGCTGGGCGTTGGTTGTTGCAGACGTACTTCAGGAGCTTCATGGATTCCTAAAAATTTATCTTCAAAGAACCTACACAAAACAGCTGGCTAATTAAGACAGTGACCTTACTACTTAGAGTGTTACTGTACAAGATATGACTAAAGGAGAGTGACTTAGAAACCGTTTAACTTAAATCAGTCCTGACTAAGGAAATGACTAGCTTTCTTTGCACGCACTTTTTCAAACAACCGAAAGGAGGTTGCAATGGAGGCTGTGGCTGCCATCCCCAGAGGTGTTGGTCTGACCAGGAGGAAGAAGGATGGGAGTGTACTGATGGGATTGGGGAACTGGCCAATCCTGTGGCCACTCTCCTTTGAAGAGAAAGAGGGAGGGGCAGTAGTGAGGAGGAGGGTTTAAGGGAGAGAGAGATGCTGGTCAGGGAGGATCCTCCTCATCCCTCTATGACAGGCAACTAACAGGACAGAGAGAGAGAGAGAGAGAGAGAGAGCACACTTGTCAAAGAAAACTCTCAAACAGAAGGGAGAAGTATATGAGGAACAAGGGTGAAGAAAACCTCTCCGTATCTTCAACCTGAGGCTGAGCTTCATTCTTTCTCACCAAATTCTGACACCCTGGAGCCTGGCCCTCTACTGACCCAGCCCTGGAGACTCCCCAGCCATGACTGCTCCATAGGGCTGCCAGCCTCCAGGTGGGGCCTGGGGATCCCCCGCTTTTACAACTGATCTCCAGCTGACAGAGATCAGCTCCCCTGGAGAAAATAGCTGCTTTGAAGGGTGGACTCTATGGCATTGTACCCTGCTGAGGCCCCTCCCCTCCCCAAACCCCGCCCTCTCCTGGCTCCACCCCCAAAGTCTCCAGATATTTTCCAACCCAGACTTGGCAACCCTACGTGCTCCAGAATGTAGCAGTCTAACTTCTCTCAGGGGCTAGCCACTGGGAACATGTTAAAACAGCTTCATTGGCTGCAAGTCTTTTCCCAAGTTCCATTAAAGGTGCTGGTTATGATCTTTAAAGAACTTCATGACCTGGGACCCACATATTTGAAGGACTTCCATATCTCCCTGTATGCCAGCTACCGTAATCAGGCAGCTATCTGTTGACTATCCCACCACTTAGGGTAGCCTGTCTGGCATCAACTAGATCCCAGGCCTTTTCCACAGAAAGTCTTCACTGGCCTTCACTGTGGCCAGTGAACTGTGTCATCGTCAGCGCACAGAAGATTCCCAATGGCACTTTAAATAGAATAATCAGAAACACTTGCTTTTAGCACTATTTTCCATTTACTTAACCATACATATCGCTTTCCATGTATTTTTATCTAGAATCACAAATATGGAGGAATTATGTTTCCTAATGATTTACTCCTTACTAAATCTCTTCCCCTCTGTATTCTTCTTTACGACAGCTCACTCATTCAGCCTTACAGTCACCAGTAAGGCCAGGCTTGGTTCCCAAAGGCTTCCTCTTCCCCAGTGCCACACATTTGCATGTTGGGCTTTGTATTCTGAAGAGCTAATGAACAGGTCAGCAGGATTTATAATTAAATGTGGAGAGAAGGGAGGGCCGACCGAGCAGGACAGCTTCCTTCTACTCGTTTAAATTTGCCTTGTAAAATCTGAGAGCTGCTCCATTGGTGTGACTCTCAAGCATTCTCTTAAAATGACACACACTTTCAAGTATGTGCATTGAGCACACAAGTCCCAGTTAAAATAATGGATATAATTTTATTCATTTTTTTTTAAATCATGAATGAAGCTTCCTTTGTGTTCCTATTTTTTTTTCAAATATGGGAGGTAAAGATGTCTCCTTGTACTTAAAAACAGAACAAGCATTTGGAAATGGAGGCCAGCCAACCTCTCCTCCCACCCAGAATCCTTTGCCAGATGCCTGAATGTTGTTTTCATGCCTATAGTCAAACCTGGCTTGTTAACATCCCTCGAAATAGATTCCTTTTTCTCCTGCACAAATATGTTTCATTACTTGTGTCACTATGTCAGTTGACAGGTTGGAGTGCCATCTCGTTATCCTCCCGGACTGGCCGCAAGGGGACACTACTGTTCAGCAGTTGAATCTTCCATGAGTTGCAAAGAAACAGAAACCCATTTTCCAAATGTCCCTTAAATAGCTGAGCTTGAACAAAGATGGAGTGGACAGTCCATGGAAGAGGGTTTCTTTCTTGCTATTACTGGTAAGTATTTTCCCTGTACTGAGTCAGTATAAAGTACCATCTGGAATCTTGGTAATCTTGGCACAACTCCATGGAAGGTGGGCGGGGGGGAACCCTGCATTAGCACCACAGCCTACAGATATCCATAATTAAAACATCTAACAGAGCGTCAGGCAGGACACTTACTCTTTGCACCTCATAATTAAATGTACCCTCAAGTTGTCCTTTAAAATGCTAGGTTTGTTCCACCAGATATTTGTCCAGATTAATTATTACCTTCTAGAAGATTCAAAAGTAAATTACATCTTTCCTTCTTTTTGCTATCCTGTCATCTGACTAATGATTTTTTTTTCCGTGCGGTTAATGACTCTTAAAATAAATCTTATACAGTCACAGTTTATTAAGGACCACACTGGATTTGGTGGCCCCTTCATTCTTCTCCTATACTTTCCCTGTAGGTCAGTGGCAGTGTCAAACTAGGATGGCTCATCTCCTGCTAACTTTCCCCCACCCTTATTGGGTCTTAATAGGAGCTGATGCTCCCACTGCCCCCTCCTGTGACAGCTTTGGAACATAATGGATTAATCATACCTCTCTACACTGCCCTACAAACCGTATGACACTGTGTACCTAGCAACAGACATAGTTGTTCAGCCTCCCTGGGAAAAGCATCTTACCAGGAAACAACAAGCACTGATGGAAAAGGTTATTCCAGGAAGGAATCTAATGTGCAGTAAGGATGCAGTGGGCTGTAATACCAAATACCAGAGAAATGGTAACCATCTATTATATATAGATTGGCACATGTGGGTAGACAGCATTTTCTGGGTCTTTTCCAAATTAGATACTCTTAGATAAATTCAGCCAGGCTGAAAGCCAATGACTCCTTGACTGTCAGTTATTAGCATCATCCAAGTAACTCCCCCATTTTTAGATCTATGTAGTATTGGCAAATGACTGCTCTACTGACAGGTCCTTCACATCATGGTATAAAACTGGGGAAAATACGCTGTCTCTTGAAACTGAACAGGCATTTCTGCCATCAGAAAAGAGTAGGGTCAGCTATGTCATATTACAGCTGGTCCACACATGCAGCAAAACGAGATGGGGAGGACGTCGTAAAAGGGAGGCAAGAGAGCAAATTTTTGGAATGATATCCTAGGTACGGCGGTGAGGGAGGGAAACCACAATTTGCAGGTGGAAAAGTAAGAGGTCTGACCTAGAGCATTTCTCTCCCATGTGTAAGGGTTTGTTACTTTTGACTTGAGGAGGGTTTTTAAAACAAACAAACAAACATGAGTACTATAGAAAATACAGTTCACCTGTCACTTCATTTTACTTCATGTGTAGACCAAACTATAGAAAAACAGGGCCCATATTGATTCACACACACACACACACACACACACACACACACATATATATATATATAAATCATGCAACACATTATTGATTTTCTGTAAAACAAACTACTCTTTAAAATCCATTTCAAAATATGGAATATAATTTTCATGGGGGAGAAATATCACCAAGTAAGGACAGTAATAAGCTGGTAAAAAACAACACCCCCCCCCCCAAAAAAAAGAAACAACGTTTCTTGAATTGTCATATATAGAAGGTAAAACACAGATCAGTTAGCTATGATAATATCAAAACCAGTGGGGACAACTGTTGTTTCCTAAAGAATATCTCACAGGACAACTGCCTGGGTCAAAGTGGGGGCTGTACCCAGAGTGCATCCAGTGAACAGCCAATGGCCAAACATCTGTGGGGCCGGCAGTTTTTGGTAGGACTAGGGCAGAACTTATTCACAAACCAGTCAACTCACCTAAAAGTAAATGGGGAAGGGGAAAAACAGAACCTCAGTACCCTTTGTATTTGTTGGGCCTGGACCCAAAGGAAAAAATACTGGCAACCTTTACTGAATATTTTTAAAGGAAAAAAAATATTTGTATACTGCCTTTCAGTAAAATATATTCCCAATGATATTTGCTGTCAGCAATAGTGATGGGCACAAATAGGCTCACAAGCCAAAATCTGGCACAAATTTGGGCCAGTTGGAAGCCCCTGCATCAATGTTCGGGGACGGTACCTTCCCCAAACATTTACCAGACTTTTTTTCTGGGTTAGCTGTTTAAGGCCACTTAAACCTAACAGCTAAGTGGTGTGGGGTCCACAGCTGAGTTGTTAGGTTGAAATGGTTTGCAGCCATTTAAACTTAACAGCTGATGGGTGGACCCACCCTGCTGTTAGGTTGAAATGGCTGTGAGTCATTTCACCAGTCATCTTCGCTCCCCCCACTTGGGAGGGAACAAAATGGCTGCCAGCCAGTGAAATGGCTGCCAGTCATTTAAACCTAACAGCAGGATGGGCCCACCCATCCTGCTGTTAGATTTAAATGGCTACAAGCCATTAAACCCATCGTTTTCACTTCCCTCACAGTGATCCCCCTTTTCTCCCATCCATGGCTCACCACAACTTAGAGAAAGGGGGACCGGCTTGGTTCAAGTGGGGCCTTTGGACTCAATTCAGTTTAGGGTTCGGTTCGGGGGCTGCTCCAAACCCCAAACTGAATCGCATTGTTTAGTTTCGTGCCCATACCTAGTCAACACATTTACATATCTAAAAACCTAAAACCAGAACTCTGACAACTAAAAAATAAAAGGCGTTATTGGTCTGTAAAGTGTTGCTGGACTCAAATCTAACTAAAAAGGTGCAGCTGAAGATAAAAAATACTAGTAAATCAGCTTATAAAAGTTCATTGAAATAGGTAGGTTTTCCCTCTCTTTGAAAGGATGTTAGAAATCATGCCATACTTACCTTTTGGAATTTCTCCTCTCAAAAGAGAAGTGGCATATCAGAAAAGGACAACATGACTGCTGCAAGAACACTTTATTCGTGGATCATAAAGCCCAGGTGGATGGGCCCATGAAACAAAGGTACTTCCTGAGGCTCTTTTCCAAGAGATAGGGAGAGGAAACTCCTGCCTTGAACTTTAACAAGACAAGCTAGACTTCCTAAGATTTACCTTGTTCTCCATGCAAATGGAGGTAGATGGCTGAGAAATTTCTGTGAACTTTAATTCAAGGAACGTTTAAAATGTTTCAAACAGTTTTAGTTAACAGGAGAAATATCACACCTGGAAGAGTGCTGTATGCTAATTGCTGCCTGTAGTTATCAAGGTTTTGATTCTCTGTGAGAGGATGAATTAATCTGGGAGGAAGGAATCCTCTCCACATTGACATCTAGCAACTTGGGACCATGGCTATCTGCATAAATTTCCTCCTCAGAAAAGTGGAGGTACCTGCAGAGGCCCTTATCCCACCTTTTATGTGCTAGACTTCACTGCTGATATCTTGGAGATCTCTTGATTGGAGAATACATAGGTCAAGTTCAGACTGGCAGTTTGGCCCGATATAGGCACGTTTCGCAAGTGGATTAAGAGGGCCGGTTCACACAGCCACAGCTGTCTGGCATTGCCGTACCATACTCACCCTGTCCTGAAGCGTTTTGATCCCATTTTTAAAAGGTACCTGGTAAAACCTGTGGCAAGCTGTTTGGGTGCGTGTCAATTCCGCTTCCTGGAAGTGTGGACGCAAATAAGCCGCAAATAAGCCACAATCAAGTGGCGCCAGTAATGTGAACCTGCTGATCCGGCAGGGATGCGCATAACCGCCCATGTGGACTGTGCACTTGAGTGCACAACCCTCCACAGGGATGCTTCTGGCTTGCAGAGTTAAAGCTACCAGCCATGGGATCCTGCCCCAATTGCTGCTGCACCTATGCGCCTATGCGCAGGTCAGGAAAACGAACCAAAGCTGTGCGGAACCACAGTGCCGCCACCAGGGGCCACCCCGCAGTGCGAACGCTCCATTCTGCCTCCTCCCACATCAGTCCACACAGTGTGACCGGAGAGCCCCACGACAACTTGGCCCAGGTCTTTTTGCCCCGCTTCCCTTGCGCTTCATTCTGCCAGTCTGAGGATTTAGTGGTTTAGCTGGTACTCTGGATTCCGGAGTCTTTAGGTTTATTCGTCCACTAGATTTTTCCTGTATTTCCTGCTTTTTAATTTTGTGGCCTATGAAAAGTTCTTGTCTTACGGTATTTCTAAAATGTCTCTGGATTCTAATGCCCAACTTATTCAGCCTATTAATTTGAGTAAGCAGATAAGATGGAATTTTTCTAGAGCGGAAATGCACAAGAAAACGTTCAAACTTTATGAAATTTCCCAGTCTTTCCATCTCAACTAGGTCAATAGCTTTTGGGGTAAGTCCAATGATTTCAGCCAAATGACCTATTGCTCTCCTTTTCTTGCTCCAATCTATACATCTCCCACCCCTTGGGTATATATTTAGTACAAGTGAATTTGGGTTGTATATCAAAGAAAAGGATTCTTTCTCGTTGGCCTTTTCCAATATAATATGAGAATCTGCTCTTTTTGGCCCAGGTGAGATCTCATTATCCTTTACGGAGCCCTTTGGCTTTTTAACGACGACAGCATCTATCAGTTCCTCTAGTTTAACTAGCGTCCTCTCCTGTAATGTAAATATTTTCATAAGTGTTTCTGCCACCAAATCAGTTTGCTGTGCTAAAAGTTCCAACTCCTTCCAACCATCAGAGATCTGCTCCGTCACAGGTGGTAATTTACAATGAGGCGTCTGTCCCTTTATATCACCAGCTGGCTGTATTTTAGCTGGCTGTGTTTTAGCTGGCTTCTCCACCTCTACTTCTGAGCATTCTAAGCACTCATATTTATTTGGGTGCAATGGTATTGAGAAAAAATCTTCTAGCTTGGATTGTTTAGGTTTGTCCTCCGCCATACTCTAAGTATTGATTTAGATACAATCTCCCAACGGCCCTGACCTGCCCCTAACAGAAGTCCTCATTTCCTTGCTTCAGATAAATATACAACGCATGAAAGAACATATGGAGCTGCCTTATACTGAGTCAAACCATTGGACTGTGTATTCTGACAGCAGCAGTTCTCCAGAGTCTCAGGCAGAGCTCATTCATATCACCTGTATGTGACCATTTTAATTGGAGGGGCTGAAAATAGAATCGTGAATCTTCTGCACGCCAAGAAGATGCTCTTCTACTGAGCCACACCCCCTTTCCCAAATCTGATACAAACAGTTTAATTTACTAATCTGCATATATTTCCAAAACCAGATAAAGAAATGTTCCAACAATATCACTGTGATTCTATGCAGAGTTATTCCACTGATGTCAGTGGCCTTAGATTGAAGTAACTCTGCATAGAATGGCACTGTATGTATGTTTCTTACATGCTGATCTAGTGCTTAAGAGTGGAAGAAAGAAAAGCAGGGGATGAGTTTGTTTCAAGTTAGACCATGATAGCCTGTGGTCTATCATATTAAAATACATAATTATTGTGTAAACTGCTAGCACACTTGAATTAAGTATCTATCCTTTGAAATCATTGCAAGCAGTCGTTACTAAGAACAGAGTTACTATAAATGTAGTTGAAATTATTCATGAATGTGGCCTAATTTTAGACCTGGCATATGTTCAAAAGTTTCCATATATTCTTGCTGTGTGATTGGGTGTATTTCTTTGCCACTGGGGCAGGGCAAGCCCATCAGAACCTCCTGCCTGCCTTGCCCTGCCCTGCCCTGCCCAGATGGGTGTAACAGTTAAACATTTTTCTGAGTGACTATTCACAAAAATGGTGTGATCATTCTCCATCTCACGATAGTTTTCACACTTTGAAAAAGAAGTGGAATAGTTTTAGTCTGCCTGAGAAGAAATGGTATGGCATCATGAGGCCTCCTTTAGTACTACTGTGAGGCCTCCTTTAATACCAGAAACATGCATTACAGTTCGAGCCCTCACACTGTTGTATGCAGAGATCTCTTTCTTCCATGCCCAGGCCACCTAATTTACATAGTGGGAATAGATTTATACATGCAATTTATACACGCTGAGGGTACTTTCTTTTGCTACTGAACTGAGCAGCACTTGCAAGCTCCGAGACCTACTGACACAGCATTACTGGAAGGGGAATGTTGTTTTTTTCAATAGCCAAACCAGAAAGATTTACTCAGAACAAAGCCCACTTCGATAAACTGAAGTTTATGGCTGAAATGAGTCTATTAAGCTGCACTCAAATGGAGTTTCATTTGACACAGTTGTTAACAGAATAGTGTGAAACCCCTTTTGAGTCACAGCTGATCAGGTCTAGACATTTAGTCTGACTCTGCAGGCCCATTAAAGTGAATAGGTATTTTACTGGCAGCATGGGGGCTGGATCAGTTTCTCAGAGATATGTACTGTCAGTGAGGGGGTGCTTCTGGCATTATATTGAGGACACTGATATTAAGCAGGAAGTCATTGTGATGGCAGCTGTAACCAGACACATAGGTCATTGTGATGGGAATAAAGAATGGAGAGCTCCTTCTTAGGATCTACTGAATATTTCAAAGCTATAAATGTCATACCAGAGGACTACATAATGGAGACCAATTTCTGAACTTGATGAGAAGTTACAACAGTAATACTTGTATTAAACAAGTCGACTAATTTATTAGTTTTAAACATTCATACCAAAAATGTGTTGTCATGAACTACACAATTTAATTATTAGGTTACTGGACAGAATAAAACTATCCAACCAATTAAAGGCATGAGAAAAATATTTTGCCTGCTTATGCTAAGCCATATGTTGGGTCTTCAGTTCAGCTAGTTTAGCATCATTTACAGAGTATTCACTAATTAATTCTAAAACTTTCCTATAAAAATGTCATGTCATCACACGTCTTTCACTTGATCCACAAATCAGTTAAAGTAGGATGCTTAAATGTGCATGCCATTTTGTAGCCTCAGTGCAGGAATAAGTTCATTTCCACGGACCGTGCTTCCAAGTGAGTTGTATTTAGGGTACTAGTTCTACAGACTAAATTGGCTTAAATCCAAGAACTAATATTTAACTTGGCTATAGCGTAGGCTGCTAATCAACTACTTGCAGTGGAAGGGAAAAAAGCAGTAACTAGTGTTTGCAATCTGCAAACAATGTTTTATTTATCAATGTTGTAAGTAAAGACACAGAAAGTTCATATGTATATTTTTGAAAAGAAATAAATGTTTAGATTTGCATCTGCATTTCAGTGCATCTGCATGTGTAACTCAACCTATGTAAATTCAATTTATACTATGCAATTCAAGCAAAGGCATCTATCCACATTCCAATGCAGATAGCAATGAGCATCTCCAGCCATTAATTTGGCTGAGTGTGTGCTGTTGCAGTCGGAAGGGAATAAAGAAGTGAACTCCAATAAGGAGATTTTAAAAATTATTATTTTACTGGAAGAACATATCATACATGCATATCAAGATGATCAAGGAAACTGACATGGAGAATCAGCTGCAGTATCCTCTGGTACAGCTCAGGCCACTTTTGGTGACTTGTTTATAACTTATCATCTTATAAGGAAGAGACATGTGTGAAGTAAGTTCCTCATTACAGGTGCCTGCAAACTTGTTGGTTGTACTGTACTTTCACAACGGTAGAAAAGCCCTCTATACTTGAAGTGTTTCAGCCATGTGTGAGTGGCCAACTTTCAATCTCAGTCAATATGGCGCATTACAGACTTTACTCTGTTCATATTTATGGTATTTTCCCACTTCTACATGGATCTTTTTGTTAAAACTGTAATTGAAGAGAACAACCAATTAGCTAACTGGCAAATAACAGCATTTATTCAGGTTATTTGTTTAAAATATTTTTAAATCTCCTCTAGTCAGTCTAAACCCCCATCAGGTAATGGTCTAGATATGACAATAGCATGGATTAAAAAAACCCCTTTAGACTTATCCACACAGCTGTCACATAAAAGTACACATAAACAATGCGTAATTGGGTGACGCAACACCCCTGAGAAGGCAAAGCACATGCCAGCCCAACATTCAGTCAGCCCTATTATGAGAAAACTTTTTTGTTACCATGAAGGGTGACCATCAGAACAAGCCAGTTATGTTGCTCTGTTGAAGTAGGTGTATACGTGTGTTGCACGGGCTACCTGTCCTGACTGACTGTTTGGATGATGTACTGTTTGTGCAAGAAGGAAGAGAGATCTTATAGTTCCTTGTAACATTCAGAACTCCATTTCATTTTTTATACCAGGGTACCAGATTCTGGAGCAGTTCTTGGTTTTTAAAAGACTTGTAGCTATTTGTGGTGACTGCATCTAATCAAGCTAGTATGACGGGCTTTGATGGACTTCTCTTTTCTCTCTCATGTTCTCATCATATTCATATTGTCTTTATCTGAGAAGACCCCCTTCACACACCTGAGAAGACCCCCTTCACACACATCTTACAGCTCTGTTCACACGTTTGGCCCAAAATCTCACAAGTCCCTTGACCAACATGTCCTAACCTTATAAGAATTCAGATGATACCAGTACAAAGTCTCAGTGTTGCAAGGCAGATTTACCACTTCTGCCCTCCACCACAGCGACCTTCCCCTCTTATATAGAAGATGTACAGGGATTTTTCAGCAACTACATCCTGACTGAGGTCACAGAATTTTTTTAGTCTGGAGGTGTTAAAGGTGCAAGTTGACTTATAGTTTGACATTATATCTTAGCACTAAGGAAATATTGCTGTGTTGTTTTTGTGCTGAGACGATTCAATGGGCTTCTCTTCCAAAAATATTTTCAATAAGACCCTAGGTGCAACTTTCTGGCAAAGACAGCCCTCTTTTGAGGCACTGCACCATTTCACTGACTTGACAAGAAAGGACACTGAGTTTTTCAAGAGCAATGTGAAAAGTATGGTAATCAAGTCAAATCAAGCACTTTATTAGTGCTTGCACAGAGAAAGCAACAACTATAAGATGGGTATAAATAAACTAAATGGGACGCAATGTGCCGGGGATGTCTGACAAGGCATCATTATTATTAATGTAAAATGCCCTGTGATTCATCCCCCGACAGATACAGATATGATAGAGATGTGTATTTCAGTCTTCCTACTTGGAACACGCTTCAAAGAGACTGCTAATGCTCTTAAAAATATGTGTGGTTTGTGAAATCAAAGAGTGTTTCTTTGAGAGTGATGTGGTGCCTGGAGGCCACTACCCTTGAACATATGAAGCCACATTATAATGAGTCAGGCCGTTTAACTCAGTAGAGTCTACTCCAGTGAGCAGCAGCTGTACAAGCTATTTCCTAGCCAGGCAACCCAGGTCATTTTAATGGGGAATGGTACAGATTGGATTTGGGACCTTTGGTACACTAACCATGCACTGTACCATTAAAGTACAGCTTTTCTGTTCTTAAATTATAGACCTGAACACTCTCTTCTCCAAGACTTGGCAAGGTCAAAATAAACATCAAATATGATAGAGATGGAAGTAAGCAAAATGCTGCTGAGTTTAACTTTTTTTTTTTGTGAGATAGGATTGGTACCTGGTAAAATGGCAGAGCAAGGTCAGTACATGTTATCCCCTTGCCCTTCTAGATATTTGGACCCCTCCCATTTTGAGTAAGTGGTGGTAGTTCCCTCCACCCACCCCACCCCACTCAAAGGAGAATGCAAGGTATGGGTGTTAATGGCTTACCTTACTGCCTTAGGAAACAAAGTCAACGGAGAGGCAATTTGGGATGCCATGGATTTCTGAGTGAATCTCTTTGATGGACACAAACTTACCTCGTTTGACTCTCATGATTAGACTGTGAGATGATCAGGAATATGTTTGGATTGAATCGAGCAACTCAGACAGCTGCCAAACAAGTTTGTAGCTCCCTGTTGGTCAGAAGACAACTTATAGCAGATCAAGGGACCAGCTGGGGGGGGTCAGGTTCTATTCACCCCATCCCCTCAGAGAAATAGCTTCAAGTTGCAAAAGACAGCCCTTTGCACATATGGGGCATACCCAGAAGTGATGTCACCATGTCAGTGTGATGCTTTAGAATCCTAGATTATTGTACTGATGCAGTGACATCACTTCCAGGTTTGTGCTAGAAGTGACATTGTAGTGATGGAGCAATAATGATTCTCTCCCCCCCTTCATTTTGTTCCCACTGCTTCACCAAGCAGAAGTGGTGGGAGAGCCTCAGGGCAGAAGGTAAGCCTACTTGAAGTTGTTGGCTTTGACCCTTAAAGCTTCAAATGGCTTGGGTACAAAACACTTAGAGGAATACTTTCTCCTATCAGTCTGCCAGAGATCTTTAAATAAGGCCTTTCTGCTGGAACCCACAATGTCTGATTGGCAACTCACAATGTCTGATTGGCAAAGACTGGTGAAGGGATTTTTTTGGGTTGCTTTCTCCAGGCCCTGGGCCTCTCTACCCAGGAAACTAGATTGACACCATCACTATAGGTCTTCTGAAGGAAATTGAAAATATATTTTATTCTGGAAGGACTCGACATGATTGCATCAGTAGCAATTATTGTACATTGCAGTGTGGTAAGGCCTACCCACAGTAATCCATGCGATGATCACCTCCAGGTAGGGCTGCCAGCCTCCAGGTGGGGCCTGGGGATCCCCTGCTTTTACAGCTGATCTCCAGCTGAGAGAGATCAGCTTCCCTGGAGAAAATGGCTGCTTTGAAGGGTGGACTCTATGGCACTGTACCATGCTGAGGCCCCTCCTCTCCCCAAACCTCGCCCTCTCCTGGCTCCACCCCCAAAGTCTCCAGGTATTTTCCAACCCAGACTTGGCAACCCTACCTCCAGGCTGTACTACTGTAACTCGCTCTACACTGGCCTGCCCTTGAGACAGACCTGGAGGCTCCAACTAATAGAGAATGTGGCAGTGCAAGTCCTAGTGGGAACACCACGGACAGTACATATACAACCTGTGTTGCACCAGCTATACTGGTTACCACTGGAGTACCGAGTCAGGTTTAAGGTGTTAGTATTGACTTTCAAGGCCTTGAGTAGTCAGGGACCCGTGTACCTTCAGGACCACCTTCTCCAGTATGTACACAGAAGAATGCTGAGATCAGCTGATAACAACTTGCTGGTAATCACTAGCCCTAGGGAGGTCTGGCTGTCCTCAACTAGCACCAGGGCCTTCTCAGTCCTGGCCCCGACCTGGGGGAACTCTCTGCCAAATAACATCAGGGCCCTGTGGGATCTGATGCAATTCCACAAGGCCTGCAAGGCAGAGATGTTCTGCCAGGCTTTTAGTTGAGGGCAGCAACTGGAGGTTAAGACTGGCACCCTCTCTCCTTTTTCGCCTGCGGCCCCCACATACTCTCCCCTGCCCTGCTGTGTGGGGACAGCAGTGTGACCGGCAATGGAGGTTTAAATAGCCATCCTGATGGGTTTAAATTTCTGTTATTATCAGTGGTTTTAATTATGTATCAATTGTATTTTGAAATGTCTAAAATGTTAATTGCCCAGAGCCCGCTCTGCAGGATGGGTGATTCATACATTTAATAAAATAAATAAATAGTTATTGCATATATTTTATTGTTTTAAAATGGTGGACCCTCAAGCAGACAGGAAAGAACATCCACATCTTTCCTGTTTTTTTAAGGTCTCCTATCCTGGTTTTATTTGCAGGAATTTCTTTTTTTTTGATTTTGAGACATTTTAGAAGGTCTTATTTTGTTAGGCATTAAACATCCTTTCTCCGCCTTCTCCTATTCTTGCGTGCCTCGCCTGAGCATTGTGTCCCCTTTAAATCTCCCCCCCCCCCAAAAATAAAAATTAGGTAGCCCATTTAATCTTAAGCAATTGTGATTATCCTCCGTGGGGTAAAAGAGCTATTGCCTAGCAGCATGATATGTGGGCCCGTAAAAAGGTTCTTTGTGTAGAAAGCAATCATACACTAAGTTAAGTTTTCAGCCTATCAAACCACTTCTTTCACTGCATACAGCATAAGTTAAAATTATGTTCCTGCAGTGGGGTTTTCGTGTGCTTCTATGATGAATGCCCTGCAGGTCCCATTAAGAATGTTCTATTTCAACACGAATGTGTAGGAGGAGTCTTTCAGTTCAGCCTTTTTAAATTAAAACCTCCGCATACGTATTATATTTTAATTTAAGACAGTTTTCATACCCAGGTGCTTGTAAATTAAGCTGAAGCACTGAGGGGAGGAAAGCAGAATGACAGGTCTCAGAAGTTTTGGAAGTGAGAAGAGCTATTGGGTGGTACTCAAGTCAAAACCACTGACCAGGCATCTAGACCTAAATCAAAGTGGAGATCATTCTGCCCACTTCTAACGTGCATCTACACGTCATTTCCCAGAACCAAATCTGCAGTACTTTAAAACAGTATCCTGCAACCAAATCAGTATGTGAAATAGTAATACTATAGAATTACCATAGTTTCAAGAGAGTTACCATGATCAAATCCCCTAAATCCAGGCAATATAGCTTGTATATTATGCAAATAAAATATATTATATGGTAAATTTATATACATCTTGCTTTGCAGCCGCTGAAAATGTGGGGCAGATAAAATGTAGGTGGGTGGGTGGGTGGGAAACAGAGAAGGCAGGAGGGAAAGGTGAGTATATGGAGGCTGCCAGGAGGAGGGAAAGAGGAAGTAGCAAGGGAGGGGAAAATGAGATGCCCCTACAAGTCCTTGCGGGTTCCCCAGCATGCAACTGGGCCAGGTCTGGTGGCTGACACCATGAAACTCTGTCAGATTTTTCCAGGGGTCATTTTGTAGAAAAAGAGGTGCAGGAGCTTATTAGCATAACTCATTTGCATAACTCATTGGCATATGCCACACTCCCTAACATACCGGAAGTGTGTCAGAAGGCAACACCCACCCCTCAGGCTCCACTCCACAGGTGAGTGAAACTGACCTGCTCTTCCTCCATTCCCTTCCCCATCCAATACTTGGTGCAATAAAAATAAGCGTAAAGAACACACCCTCATTCTCTCCCTGCTCCCTTGAAACCACCAGGTTTCAAGTAGACTTGAGATACCCAGGACATGTGCACCACCATCCCTTTCCCATCCCCTCCCCACAGCAAGACACCCCGTGAGGTAGGTGGGGCTGAGAGAGGTCTTTTGAGAACTGCTCATGAGAGAACAGCTCTGAGAGAACTTGTGACTGGCCCAAGGTCACACCAGCAGCTGCATGTGGAGGAGTGGGGAATCAAACCCGGTTCTCCCAGATTAGAGTCCAACTCCTGACCCCTACACCAAACTGACGGGGTGGAAGCTGCTGAAGGGTTGGTGAAATTTCTCCAGTATTTTTGTGTGCCATGTGCCCAGATAAAAAATGGTATACTTAGAAAATTTATATGCCACCTTGAGCAAGTCTCTGGAAAAGCAGCACACAGTCATAAAAGGAACAATGATAAAATTATCAATATTAAAACAAAACATTAAAAACAGTAAAGACCCTAGCAGGGCTTTCCCTGGGGCGCTGCGCCTCTGCACTGCTTGGGGAAGCCGAGGAGGGGGCGGGGCTTGGTCATGTGCCCACCCCCTGGGCTCCTCACTCCCGGAGCTGCGCTCCTGTGTGCTCCCGCTCCAACGGACTCCTGGATTTTTCCTAGGGAGAGGCTACCAGGGGTAGGAAAGAAGGGAAAACTGAATACAGGATAGTAGATAAAGGTATGTTGGCTGGTTGGCAGAAAGGAGAGAAGGTTGCTAAGAAAGGCCCTTGTATGATGCATCACTGACAGTATAAACCACAAATGGCTGAATTTCCCAGTCAAGATTTCCCTCCTGAAATATCAGTTCTATTCCCAAAAAACCAGAGAGGAGTTCCTGGAAAGCTGTCTAAAGCAGACAAAACAGAGAGGGTGGAGTGAAAGAGACTCCCTTGCCTTGCTGCAATATGCTCCCTACGCAAACCAGGCTTTTCCACAGCTGCTGTTTTTTTAAAAAAATGCTGCAGATCCAGTCAGCATCTGGCCTGGTTTGGCCCTCAGTAAGCACTCAGGCAATCTTGCATCAGCACCACTGTGGTCAAAATACACTATAGATTCTCCAAACAGCTTCATCATTCTTTTCATGCTTCATTCATTGTGTCTTCAGTATCCACAACTTCTGTGGTGGACAGTGTTCAAAGATGAACAAATTAATGGTTTGATTGACTGTTTGTGAAGCATAGATGTATACTTCAAAGTAGTAACTGAAGAGTTTCAAACATATCCATACAGTGAGCAGCTTACATATAGCCATTTTGAGGTAATCACAATCTGGACTCAATGAATAGCCAAAGAGCTGTATGGGTTATGTGTATTGATTGGCCTTCCATTAAAAAAACAACAACCACCAAAAGCCTTTCTCTATGTCACTCAAAAACCATGTGATCTTTGGTCTGATATTTGTATTCTACAGTCTTTGAAATGATGGCCATTTGTTTCTCTCGTTAAATGCTAGCATGGTGCCCAGCATCGAAGAGTGTGATGTAGAGCTAAGATTCAGGAGAGGCAGGAATCTGTACAGTTGTATCCAAAGCATGTCCCTGCTGTTTCTTCGACTTTGTGGCATAAAATCTCCAATTCCTTTGTATATTATAATATGTAGCCTGGCTCACATTTGGGCCAGCTTTTATGGATTCTGTGTATGTGGGGGGGACCTTTACAGAATGTCTCATACAAGGCAACATACTAGCATAGAAAACCAGTGTGGTGTAGTGGTTAGAGTGCCAGATTAGGATCTGGAGACCCAGTTATCAAATCCCCACTCTGTTATGGAAGTTTGCTGGGTGACCTTGGGCCAGTCACACACTCTCAGCCTAACCTGCCTCACTCTGAGGGCTCCCATGAGTATAAAATGGAGACGAGAGCAGGTTGAAACACTTTGGGTCCCCATTGGGGAGAAAAGCAGGGTATAAATGAAGTAAATAGATACATGGTATCTTATGAAATGCATGAATAGAGTTTGTGGGGTGGGACTTTGTCAACTTCCCCTTAACACTGCAACCCATGGAGTTCCCTGAAATTCTGTTCCTGGGGGTGAGAGGATGAAAATGAAAAGTATGGGGTGTGGATGGGAGGGGGTATCTGCAGAGGTGAAGAAATTGGTGGAAATTGCCCTTCCCAAACCAAAGTGCCTTTCCATCACTGGAAACAGATAGGACACAAGCCATCATCTTCTTCTTGCATGGCACAGTACCCCATAGGCATCAACTACGGGGGGGCTCGAGGGCTTGAGCCACCCCCAAAATTTCCCGGGGGGGGGGACTGAGCCCCCTGGGAAAACAGTGCACCCTCCGCCGCGCATCTCTCGGCCCTTCCTAGGGCCGCCGCTGCCACTGTCTCTCTCCCCCCCCACCTGGCCACTCCAACCCTCCCTCTGTCTATCCAGGGGCCAGCTAAGCAAATGCCCAGCTGGCCCCTGGATGGATGGAGGGACGGAAGCAGGAGTGGGAAGGTGGGGGGGAAGGCGGGGGGGACATGGTCCCAGCAGGAGCCCCCCCCGGAAGTTTTTAAACTCTACACCCCTGCAGTACCCCCTGCAGCTGAGCCACAAAGCAAGAAGAAAGGAAGCACTTGTACAGTAGTAACAACTGCAGCTTCTGAACCTGCTTAATCAGCATATACCGTGGGGTTTTCGAGCCTTCTCACCTATCACACTCCCTTGGGCCCCCTGAAAAGCATCTTGTGAAGGCAAGGAGACTCTCAGAGGCAGAACTCAATGTGGTGCAAGTGTATGCAGAGAGAAGGTGGAAAACCTTGAATATTTTCCTTCTACCTCTGTCTTGTTCTTTGGTGAATCCCTAGAAGTGCTTTGAGAATTTTTTCCACTTCAGGCCAAATATGGTATGTGTATAAATTTAGGGTTGCCAATCCCCAGGTCTTGGTAGGGGTACCCCTAGTTTTGGGGGCTTCTGTCCATCGTTGACCAGCTGGCCAGTGGGGGAAACCCTGCCCCCAAACAGCCACATCCCTGTGTGATGTCTCCAATGTGATGATGTCACCTTGACATGATATCATCATGTCAGTGACGTTGCGAGGGTAATTTGCCCTCAAATAAGAGAGTTTTGCCCTCAAACCAGAACGTTGCAACGTAGTGTTGCCAACACAATGATGTCACTTCCAGGCGATGTCATTGCATCAGGGATGCCATGTGATGTCCCCACCCCCTCAAGCAACACTCCCCAAATCCCCCCACCGGCAACAAGGTAGGACCTGACAAGCCTAATAAAAATGCATGTGTGTATTGCAGAAAACATGCGTATGACACATATATATAATGCAGGTGCATGTGCCAAGGAAGAGGACTAGCTGCAGCTTCCTCATGATGTAAAGATTTGGCAGTAGACTTACATTAGTGTTGTGCAAATGTGTGACCTACCCCTGTTCTTCACTATGGAGGATGGGAGCTACAGGGACCTACTTCATATATTTAGTTACTGGAGAACTTTTTAAAAAGTAGAGGCAAATCCTTGCAGTTTGCAGTGCCTCTTTTTATATATAAGAATGAAACATTCCCCTCTTGCCCACATTGCCCACAAGCAGTCTAAGCCTGTGTAAAGCTATTAAAGTATTAATTTAGGCAGTAGGGTTATGTATTGGGGAAGGAGGGTGAAAGACTGTTCTTAATATTACATGACGTGTAGGTTTTAATTAAACCTAGAACCTCTTTGGAAACAGATCACGATGGGTAGCCGTGTTAATCTGTCTGTAGCAGTACAAAAGAGCAAGAGTCCAGTAGCACCTTAAAGACTAACAAAATTTGTGGCACGGGAGGAGCTCTCGTGAGTCACTGCTCACTTCTTCAGATGAGGGGGGAAGCAGATTCATGATCAAAATGAGCAGGCGTAACAAGGCAAACAGCCCACTGAAGTTAGTGGGCATAGAAAGGGGTAACGGCTTTGAATGGCACTGGGAGGCACCTAAATAGTAAATCTCAATTTGTATGGGACTTCCCCCCCCCCCTTTAACTATGTTCCTTTTAAAATCAGGCAGGGGCAGATGAATGGAAGGGGTGGCTTTCAACGATGAAAAGGCACTGCAATTGAAAGGAATCGTGTGAAAAGAACAGCCTGATGGTGGGGTCTCAGTGGCTCAGCAGGGGTGTAGAAATGAGAGCAGAACAAAGACATATTGGGCAAACACTGCTCCACTTTGCCCACCATGGCTGCTAATGGATGGTATTCAGTGCAGGCAAGAGGGCCAAGTCTAACCTGGTGGATAGGCACACTTATATGTACCTGTATGTGTGCATGTAGAAAAGACACATGCAATTAGGTCCTGCATTTTCTCAGTTGCCACCACAGACCTCCCAGGGAAAGAGTCTTCCTTTGCCCTCCCCCTTTCAAAAAGCAAAGACAAGAGGTGTGATTAGAACAGGGACATTGCTACTGCCCCCTGGTGGCAATTTTCTTGGCTCCCAGTGACTTTTTTACCATCAAGTCACAGCTGATTTATGGTGACCTCATGAGTTTTTTCAGGGCAACAGACATTCAGAGTTGGTTTGCCATTGCCTGCCTCCACATCATGACCCTGGTATTCTTTGGTGGCTTCCCTTCCGAACACTGACCAGGGCCAACCCTGCTTAGCTTTAAAGATCTAATGAGATTGGGCTAGCCCATGCTGTCCAGGTCAAGGTGCCCTTCGTGACTGGGCCCTTGTAATTTTGTACACCTAGTCACACACACACCCCCATCTACTCTTCACCTGCCACTCTTATTGAGCCCACTGTGTCTGTACAAAGGAGGAAAATAAAATGCATGCACTTCCAGAATTCGGTATGCATGATGTGCCCACCCTCATTTTCTCTAATATCTAGTCTGCCTTCTTTGATGAAGCTGTTTTGCAGAAGAGTTTGGAAGGCTATGTATCCTCCTGAAAAACTACCTTTTATTGCTTCCTGAAGACAGACCTTCTGATGTTTTTTTTGTAAGAAACTCTGTAGGCTGATTGTGATTCATGCAAAGTCTTACTTAGCAAGTGAGAGCAGAAGGCTATTTTTTCCAGTATATTTCCCCCTATAATGTTTGCAAATTAAGCAAGAAAAGGCTCACTCTGTCAATTAGCTCTATTTGCATGAGCTGCTTAAGTAATATAAGCTGCTATACTGGGATTTGTGTCATAAGCACATTTAACTATGCATATCCTTTTCCCCTCTATGGTATTGAAAGCTACTATCTTCCAGCATTACATGATTGCTCCAAGCCAGGTAATACTTTGAATTTTCTTTTTTTTAAATAGGTGTTTGCAGGAGGGGCTTTGGCTCCGTGGAAAAGCATCTGCACGTCGTGGAGAAAGTCCCAGTTCAGCCACTGGTGTCTCCAATGAAAAGGACTGGGCAGTAGGTGATACAAAAGACATTTTGCCTGGGAGGGACCCTGTAGGGCTTCTGCCAGTCTGAGCAGAAAATACTGACCTTGACTGACCAGCTTCGTGTGTCCATGTGTAAAATGTGCAGTACTGTATGCAGTATTCTTAGGTTTTATAAACCAGGCTGAATAATGAATGACATTAACAGGGCGTATAGCAGCACCAGCAGATTCCCAAATAGAGACGGGAAAGAACGAAGCATCAATAAAAGAGGGCTCACTTGTTCTGAATCTTAGCAGCCTGTCCCATTGATTGCTCCTGCAGCCAAGTGACAGAATCAGCACAAGAAAACAGAATCATTTAAGTGTGCCACCATCTACTGAGCTTATTTCTACAAGCAGAAGTTAAATGGGATAAACACCATGCTTCACTGACCAGCTTTATGGGTGATTTGCCTCATGCTTTTCTTCTTCAGGTGGATAATTTTACTTTGTTAAGAAGTTCCAATCTATAAAAGAAAGTCATTAAAAAGTGCAGTTTAATGTCAAAGCCAAACTCACAGTACAGTCTTAAGCAGAGGGACCTAATATGAACAAAATATATACCATGAGATGGCGACAAATATGCAGGCTCCTCTTAAAACTTGCTTATGAAAAATATAATGGTGCTCAATAGAACTTATATCACATACAATCCTTCTTACTTCTTACAATAACCAATTGACACAAACAACAGCAAACAATCTTCTTGTGAGAAGACAGACTTGAATTAGAAGCAACATGCCGTAGAAGTAATTTCAGAAGTCTTCCATCTATGTCAGGGGTGGGCAATTATTTTGGCTCGAGGGCCACTTTGGAGCGGAGGTTAGTGGAGGGCTGCACCTTTTAAAATGATTGCATTCATTAGTTAACTTTGCAGAAAAGGTATACATTGTATCATAAAAATCAATAAATATAAATTAAATAAAATAGTGGTGGTTTTATTCAATGTATTTATTGTGCTAATTTCATATCATCTATAGCTGCAAGCACATTTAATTTTAGAATCAGTTTAATGAGACAAATGTACCCTATCCCACTTTTCTACAGTTTTTTTGAAATCAGGAGTGAGATTGCTTGTTGAGAAACCACATGGCCGACTGTCTTGGCGGGCCGCAAAAAACTCTGTGGCGGGCCGCATGTGGCCCGCGGGCCACAATTTGCCCACCCCTGATCTATGTAGTTTTTGTGTGGGAGGATTCTTTGATAAAAACAAGGGAATGGGCTGAAAGTAAACCAGGACCCTGTCAGAATCTTTCACATGTTGCTTTGTGTAATAGAGCATTATGCTGTTTGCATCGATTGGTTACTGTATGAAGTAGACAGTTTTGTCTTTTGTACTATTTACATTGATACAAATAACAAGGATTGTATGTAATATAAGTTCTATTGAGCACCATTACATTTTTCATAAGCAAATTTAAAGAGAAGTCTGTGCATATCTCATGGTATATATTTTGTTCATATTAGGTTACATGTCCATGAGCCTGCAATTTGGTGTGACATTGTATTAACCAGAGTGACACTTTACCATTGATGTCAGCACTATTTATTAATTCATGTATTTATACTTTGCTTTTCTCCACACCTGGGACCAACAAAAACCCTGTGAGGCAGGTTAGGCTGAGCGTGTGACTGGATCCCAGGGTAACTGCCATGAAAGAGAAATATAAGAATTCAGCATCTTTCTACAAGGCACTAATTGAAAACCTTTTCTGGCTGTTGCATATCCATGGTTTAAACATGGTTTTAAAAGGGAACTGAACATAAAAATGTCATGAGAATGCCATAAAAATGAAATGGGGAATTTGCCAAAAACAATAGACAGGATGAAAATCAAAAGATTCAGATGAGAGAAAAAAAAGATGGGCGTCTCTCAGTGTCTCGGCCCAGCAAAATACTTGTCTAAAATGGGGTAACTCCATATTTATTGTCCTGAGCTACTTGGAGAAAGGACAGCATACCAATTATAGTGATTAGAGACTACCAGATTATATTATTCTTCAAAAAGGGTTCAGAGTGGTTTTTCCACAGCGTTCTTAAAGTAGTCTCCATCCAGACAATTTATAGTTTAGTTTAGTTTATTCTATTTATATCCTGCCCTCCCCGCCAAAGCAGGCTTATATTTATGCCTGCTTTCCTCAGCTTCAGTAACAGAACTATATCATGCGCCTTCAAATTCAGTAATTATTTAGTTCCCTACAAATATATGAGCAAGGCTGATAGCAGGGCTGGGTTTGTCTAAACTGTCTAAACCGAGGTGGTGTAACAGTCAGAGTGCTGGACAAGGACTCGGTTCAAATCCTGATTTGCCATGAAGCACACTGGGTGACCTTGTGTCAGCCACTTTCTGTGAACCCAACTTCCTGCACAGAGATGTAGTGATGATAAAATGCAGGAGAGAAGACCCAAGTCCACCACCCTATGTGAAGCTGTAATGTTGCTATGAGATACTCCTTGATCACACTGTACCAACTCCTTTGAGGGAATTTCTGAAATTCTTCTTAGGTACAAAAAATTACTAAGCTCTTAAATGCAGTACAGCCCACACAGAAAGATATTAGTACATGAATTAAGAATAGCAGACCAAATGGACATTTTGTTCCTGTAAACTTTTATATAGTAGCCTTTAAAGCATGTTATATTAAATAATCATGACAAATCATTCAAATATCCTAATCCCATTTGTCTCACCTGACACGCTATTAATGTTTTATTGGTGTTGAGGGTTTTTTTTAGTTATTTTTATCTTTCTAGTATTAAAAGGGTTTTGGTTATAAACTGTTTAATTTTTGTATCACACTAGAGAATATGTAAGGTATCCTTAAATCATGCTCAGAGTGAGTCTTAAATAATTTTACAAGTAACTTTAATTTTTAAAATATATATTATTATTATTCTGTATGTGCATTTCAGTTGAATTTATGTCATTGTATTTTTAAAATGTTTTATTAGATCCCCTGATGAAGCATACAGCAAAATGCATAGCTATCTAGAAGAACCAATAAACTGCTCTGCCTTGCACCTTGTTCCTTTTTCCCCTCCTACCTACTGTTGCAGCTTTATCTTCTTCCTGTTTCCAAAAATTCATAGTCAGGTTCCAAAGGATAAATGTTTAATTTCTGGAGCACTTAAGGAACACCAGTGCAATTTGAACATATTCATAATATGGATAACATTTATTTACATAATGTAATCTCTCTGTTTCTCCCCTTCTGCCCACCTGGATCCCCTTTGGTAGTAATTGCATATCTCTTTTTTGTCTAGTTTGATTTTTCAGCTTCATCAATCAAATTAAAACTAAGGACACCTTGAACACTGGCTAGGGCATCTCAAGTTCTTATCACTGTACATGAGCTCAGAGCCAGTTTTTCAGGGAGCAATTTGGCAGTTTCTGAGCAACTCAAACCTGTTCAACAGATTGCCTTCTGTTTATTCAGATAGTACAGTACAGTGGCAGCATTTCATGCCGCACGTCTTATGCAGCCCAATGGGAATCTTAGTCCTGCTCCCAAACCTGTCATTGCTGCATGTCATTTCACAGCCAAATATTTTAAAAGAAACCAGTCTGTCTGTTATCTCTCCTTATATATCATTCAGTAGTGGGGTAGCACTTTCTGAACATTCTACACACCCCTAAATCAGTTGGCTCCATGATGTGTCACTCAGAAGCTGTCTTTATCCACGGCTGCACTGCCTGAGTCTCACCTCCAACATTTTAAAGAGTTTGCTGTCGTTCCCCGCCCCCCCCCAGCTAGTCAGAACACAGAGATTGTTTGCATATGTGACCACCCAACAGTTTGCTGTTTCTGTTGGAAGTCATTGAATGTGTCCTGAGGTAAAATACATATCCCAATCTTCCCTTAAATTGTCACTGGAGTTGCCAGTCTCCTGTGGGGTCTGGAGATCTCCCAGAAATCACCGTGTTCCCCAGCCACAGCACATCATTTCCCCTACAGAAAATTTACCAGCTATTACAACTGATCTCCAAATGACCAAGATCAATTCTTCTGGAGACAATGGCTGCTTTGGGCAGTGGACTCTATGGCATTATACCCTGCTGAAGTCCCTCCGCACCCCAAACCGTGCCCTCCCCAGGTTCTACCCCTCAAATCTACAGGTATTTCCCAACCCAGAGTTGGCAACCCTGTAACTGGCTACGGAACCACTTTTTTTACCTTAGCTGCCACTGCATAACCTCAAATCAACGTAAGTCAGGGGTGGAGGGAACCATACCTGTTACCATGAGGCTGTCCTACACACTTAGGGCAGCAAAATGACTTGAGACAGCCCTGCCTTATAGCTAAGCAGGAGGAAATAAACATGGCCTGCCTCCCTCTGTTTTCCCCTTCCCTCTGCCGCCCCACCAGCCACAGCTGGGACACTCACCTGGAGCTTCCTTCTAGAGCCTGTTGTATTTCTTCCCACAGTGGGCCTTACTCCTAGTTCATTAATAAACTGTTTTTAAGAATGTCTTAGTGTCTGGTTTTTGTCTCAGTGCCAGGGGTCATTTCGAGTAGGAGCTTGGGGGAGCGCAGCTCCAGAAGTTGGTGCCAGCCTTCCCCTGCCATGGGGGGATGCCTGCTTGTGTCATGGCTGCAGCAAAATGACCCCATTCCCCTGGACAGGTCCTTGTTCCTCCGACCAGCCTTCTGAAGGCTTCAGCCACCACTGAAGCTCTCCTCCCAGAATAGTGGTATTTCTGAGGCTTGGATTAGTGGCTGTCTCCTCTCTCTCTCTCCTTCCTTCCTTCCTTCCTTCTGACATACTTCTGGTGATGTCAAGCGGTGTGGCATATGCAAATAAGTTATGCTAATGAGCTCCTGCACCTCTTTTTCTATGAAATGATCCCTGCTCAGTGCGATCCTAAATACAACAGCTGTTGGGATGATAGCGAGGGGAGGAAATCCAGTGCTCATCACACAAATGAGTGTGGCTGTTGAAAATAGTATATTTGCCACAAAATCTGTGGCACCTCTTTGAAAGCCATAGTAGCTAAGGAATTGTGCACCATTCTGAAATGATGAAGAATTTTACCTTACAGTACTCTACCATGGTCATTAAAATGGATATTTTCATACACTGATGCTGCAGCGAACCTGTGACAGTGCTGAGCTGGGGGGGGAAAGTACAGAAAAGGGCAAGCATGGTGACTGAGGGTTGGAGCTCCTTTCCTATGGAGAAAGGTTGAAGAGTCTAGGATTTTGCTGATTAGAAAAAAGATGATGGGGGGGCATAATTGAGGTTTACAAAATTATTTACAGATTAGAGTGGACTGGGATGACTTTTTCCCTCCTTTTCCCAAAATACTAGAACTTGGGCCCATTCTGCATCTAGCATTCACTCATTTACCAAATGCATTTAGTGAATTTAGCATTCACTTATTTACCAAACCCACACTGGAACAGAAAAAGATACAGCTAAAACCAAATTCAAATACCCTGGGGCAATGCTGTACTGACTGCAGTGTCACCCCTGAATGGCCATAAAACAGCCATAAATCTATGTAGACAGTACCATAAAACCGAGAGATCAAAGGAAGTGAAACCTGCATGCAGTGTGGAGGCTACCATAAAAACTGACAATCAAAGAAAGTAAAAGTAGCATGCAAGGTAGAGGGGAATTTCTGTTCCAACATGAGTTTGGTAAAACAGCAGAGTGAATGCTTGATACAGAATGGGCCCCCGGGGCAGCCAATGAATGGGCAGTGTATTCAGGATAGACAAAAGGAAATATTTCTTTATACAATGAGTGATTAAAATGTGGACTTCGCTGCCAGAGAATGTAGTGACGGCCACAGATATAGATGGCTTTAAAGGAGAATTAGATTCATGGAGGGTAGATCTACCAATGGCTACTAGCCATAATGGCTAAAGAGAATCTCCACATTCATAGGCAGTAAATCCCAGTGCCAGGAGGCAAAATCAGGGGACGCCCTTAGCTTCTATGCTCTATTTTTGGCCCTCCAAAAGAGCTGCTTGGTCACACTGTGAGACAGGATGCTGGACTAGATGGACTACTGGTCTGATCCAGCAGGGCTGTTCTTATGTTCTTTACATGCAGAATCAGCTGATGATGGTTTGTGGTAATGATACTTTGCTGGGTTACCAGTATGACATGAACATGATTTAGTTATGCTTGCTTAAATATCACACAAATACATTCATGAAACTGTATGTAAACACAAGTCCCTGGTGCTTCCTCCCCCCCCCCCCCAATGTTATGTCTGAAACATGTGAAAATAATAAGCACCATGTAACTAAAGCATCAATATGATGTCAGATTGGGTTAACAGCTCCTGTTAAGAGGTGGCCCAGAGTCAGAGGAGACCACCTGGAAACCATATGTAGCTGCTATTTCTTTGAGAGCCAGTTCAGTGTACTGGTTAAGAGCGTGAACTCTAATCTAGGAGAACCAAGTTTGATTTTCCACTCCTCCACATGCAGCTGCTGGTGTGATCTTGGGTCAGTCACAAGTTCTCTCAGAGCTGTTCTCTCAAGAGAAGTTCTCGAAAGAGCTCTCCCAGCCCCACCTACCTCACAGGGTGCCTGGTGTGTGGGGGGGGGGAGGGAAAGGAGATTGTAAGCCACTCTGAGACTCCGAGTGAAGGGCAGGGTATAAATCCAATCTCTTCTTTTTCTTCTTCTCTTTGTAAGATGGTTGGGGGCAAGTGTAAGAAACAAACAAAGGATCTTTTCAGATGAGGAGTCATATCTCAGCAAGAAGACTGACACAATCACATATTCCGTGAATAGTTTGATGGGGCCATTTGATAGATGGGATAACATCTAGACATGCAAGGTCAAAGGATTTTTTAAAAAGACATTGGCCTAGCAGATCCAGGAAGTCAAAGGAACTGCCAGGCAAGCTCAGAGAGAAAACTCTGCTTCGTAAGTGCTTTGTAAACTGCCCAGCAGCCTACCAGCAGCCTGTCCTATTGCCTGTGGCAAAAACTGCTAGGATCAATCAAAACCAAGGCACACCTTTTCAGCCAACCAAAGATTTTTCTCAGAGGTCATCCTGTAAAAGAGAGCAGCTTCTGTTTAATAGGGATGGCTTTCCTATGCAGTTTAAACAGAGACTGCAGTTATCTGCTTTGAAAATAGTCTGTACTTTTTCATTGTTATGTGAGGATCTTAGCCTTAACATAGGATACTTATAGTTTCTGATGCAGATCCAGCGGATCTTTATTATGGTCTTTGACCTGCACAGGACCCTATATAATCTCACAAGATAACAAGATAACACTTTTAAATTGCTACAATAAATGACTAAAAATGACTAATACTAATTAAATGCAGTATAATGGATGATGTCTATCTATCTATCTATCTATCTATCTATCTATCTAGACACACACACACACACACACACACACAAATATACAAAAGTAGTAGATTATGTGAATGATTTTTTGCTAAATTTCTAGATTATTAATAAAATATTATAATTCATCAATACCTTAAAAGTTCTGTTGAATTTTACATGCAGCTGTGCTAATTTTGCACGGAGAGTTGTGACCTGAGGGTTATCGCCTATAAGTAGCTTTCTGATGTATGTCAGATTAGAGCAACCAGGATTGTTGCTAAGCAAAGGAAAGATATACTTTAAACATATCTTATGATAGAAAGGGCAGTGGAGAAGAACACATTCTGTTGTTTCTATTGCCCCTGTGCCATGTGGACAAGATCTGTCTGCCATAGGGGAGAGCTTACCATCTGGTAAGGGAGAGTGCCCTCCAGTTGGAAAAGATAGGAAGCCAGAACAATTGTAAATCTAACACAATGTGGGGCTAGAAAGGTTGATGAATTCTCTACATCACACTGCTGCTCAGTGTCTAGCATCCTGGCTTGTATTTCATTTATCACTGATTACAAAATGACCAGTGGGAGAACAGGAAATAGAAAATTCACTTAAACTTATTGTTTATGGAACAGGACGGTGTGTTATGAAAATGTTAGACAAGAGGTCTTATCTCTCCTATATATATAATTGAGTAGTGGGGTGGCACTTTCTGAACATTCTACATGCTCCTAAATCAGTTGGCTTCATGATGTGTCAGTCAGAAGCAGTCCCTGTCCACTGGCTGTGTTGCCTGAGTACCACCCACAAAAGCGGCACCCGCCAAAACTTTCCTCAGAAGACGGTTGCTTTGCTCTGGTGAACACAGCTACTGTCTTCACTCTCCTCACCAGACGATGATCGATTACCTCAGGGGACAAAACCCACCATCTTTAGCCTCCAAGCCCAGTTTGCTGAGGCAATACTTTCCAGAACAGAGTTAAAAACACCAAGTAAACAGCTGTCAGTGTAGCAGAGGTTGGGGGGGGGACCAGCCCAAGTTATCAACAACAACAAAAAAAGCCAGTGAATATACACACAAGCAGAGATAGAGGATGGGGCCAGACACACAGAAAATAGGAATGGCTGACTTTCCCCTAGGATTGCCAATCTCCAGGTGGGACCTGGAGATCTCCCACTGTTACAATTGATCTTCAGATGACAGAGATCAGTTCCCCTGGAGAAAATGGCTGCTTTGGAGAGTAGACCCTATGGCATTATACTTTGCTGAGTCCTTCCACACACACCCCAATGCTGCCCTCCACAGGATCCCCCCCCCCAACTCTCCAGGTATTTCTGTACTCAGAGCTGGCAACCCTACTTTCCTCTCACTGCCTGTTCCTAGTCAACTAAGCTTGGTTCTGTCAGTAAAAGGCCCTTTCCACACCTATTTTGGCCTTCAGAGAAAACTCACTGGGGCCAGTCCTGATGGGTTGCCAACTCCCGGTGGGACATTCCTGGAAATTTGAGGGATGGAGCGTGGAGAGGGTGAGGTTTGAGGAGGGATGGGACCTCAGACAGGTACAATGCCATAAACTTCACCCTCCAAACCAGCCACTTCCTCCTGAAGAATCATTGTTGCAAATCTCCAGGTGGGGGCTGGAGATCACTCAGAATTGCAACTGCTCTCTAGGAGGGAGAGGGGAGGAGATAGAAATCTGAAGTCAGAGGGGCAGATAAAGGTAGTTTGATGGTTGGCTAAGAAGAAGATAGGGTTGCCAACTCCAGGTTGGGAAATTCCTGGAGATTTGAAAGGTGGAGCCTGGAGAGGGTGGGGTTTGAGGAGGGGTGGGATCTCAGACTGGTACAATGCCATAGACTCAGCCTTCCAAACCAGCCATTTCATCCTGGGGAACCATTGTTGCCAATTTCCAGGCGAGTGCTGGAGATCACTCAAAATTACAACTGCTTTTCAGGTAGCAGAGGTCAGTTCCTCAGGGGAAAATAGTGGATTCTGTGTCATTATACCTTGCTGAGATCACCACAGCCATAGGCGTTAACTTCAGGGGGCTGGGGAGCTGAGCCCCCCCCCCCCGAACTTTTCCAGGACATGCTGAGCCTCCCTCAGAAACAATGGCTTGTAATGTCTCTGGCCCAGCCCCCCCCCCCCGGGAAATTGGAAAGTCTACGCCCTTGGCCACAGCAAACTGACGCTGAGTGCCCAAGGCCGGGGCACTCTCTCAGAGCCTCTTTCTAGAGCCCATTGTATTTATTTCCACAACGGGCCTTATTCCTAGTCTTGATATAAATGGTTATACATTGAAATAATTCATTCTGGATATAGTTAAAATAGTGTGTGAATGCCTTTGTGTGAGTTGTTTCTTAATTCATATAGCAAACTGATAATATATCTAATTCTCAACATGGCAAAATCTGTGGAAACTTAAATTCAGAAAGTGGAGCCATGAACAGACAGGAACAGAAAGATTTTTCTATAAGATCTATCTACAAGTCTGAGAAAAGCTACAGGTTTGCAGAAAAATCTGAAATTACACTAGGGCTAGGATCACACACACTAAATAATCCACTTTCAATCCACTTTCAGTGCACTTTCAAACTGTATTTTGCCAATTTACACAGTAAAATCCAGTTGGAAAGTGAATTGAAAGTGGATTGAAATTAAATTATTTAGTGTGCATGACCACAGCCTCTGACTTTATAACCCCTTTGAGGAGGACTCTTCATGATCAGGTGTGAGAGTCCAAATTATTTTAAACTGCAAACAAGGTCCTTAACTAGAAGATTCTTTATTTGGCAGTGGATCAAGTAGTCATCTACACACTTTGAGTCAGTAATACTAGGAAGGGGAAAAGGGGTTCAGATATAGTGTATTCAAACAGTGTAATGCATAGTTGAACATCCAATCACTACAAAGAGAAAAAGGTGCCTAGATATGCTGGACAGTTTGTTCCCAGGCTTCAAGAGGGAAAAGAACAAGAAAAGTGTACAGTTAACACTTGAAAATAAGAAGCAGCTAAGACTGTGCGAATAATAACATTCTCAAGATTACAGAAGCATAGCCAGATAAGTCCGCGATTGTGAGAATTGAGCTACATTCCAAAGGTGGCGGTATGAGGGGCTGACGTAGGAGGGTGAGAAGTGCCAACTCCCGCTCGGGAATGACAGCCCTAGCTGACACCAGGCCTGGAATCAACCACTGGAGAAACTGATACCATGGGATTTGCATGACTCACTCAGGTCCAGCTGAAGAATATTGTTCACCAGTAGCCACCCTGTGAAAGACAATGCAAACCCCAACTCTCGCCGAGCTTGTGCTGGTGAGAGGGGGCAGATTTGCCTCCTCAAGAGGACGTAAGGGACAGCACTGGCACTACGCACTGAGCAGCGCCAGGCAGGGGGCACAGCTAGCCCCTTTAGGCTTGGCTTCTGCCCTCTGCCAGTGCCAGTCCTCAGCATGCTTGGCGTGCTTGGGACCATGAGGACAGTGCTGCTCTGGCTGCTGGCTTACTGGTGGGGTAGTAGGCCCAGTTGTGGCAGCAGCAGCAAGAGCAGCGTCAGGGATCACGGTGGCAACGGAATTGGTGGTTTTGGGGCGGTGATGGCAGAGATGGCAAGCAGCAGTGCTTGGAGCCCGGAGGCCATAGAGATGCTCAGCGGCGTTGGGGTGGCAGCATGCTTTGGGCAATGTGGGCTGGTCAGCGTCTGGCTGACAGCTCAATTTTTCGCTCCACCCTCCTTTTTTTCATTTCGTTTCTCTCCCCTGTCCTTGTAGTGGCAGGGGCCGCAGTTGCAGCCATTTTTCTTCAGGCCTGCAGCTCAATTTTATGCTCCCCCCTCCTTTTTTCCTTTCGTTTCTCCCCCCTCCTCGTAGCAGCGGGAGCAGCAGTCGCAGACATTTGCAGCAGTCGCAGACGTTTTTCTTCAGGCTGGCAGCTCAACTTTACGCTCCCTCCTCCTTTTCCCCCTTTCAGTTCTCCCCCCCCCCCCATCCTCGTAACAGCGGGGGCAGTAGTCACAGACATTTTTCTGGGCTGGCCGCTTTGCACTGGGGCTGTAAGCCCATGGCTTCGTGCAGAGCGGCCGTTTGGTGGCCATTTCATAGGGTGGCATGCTTATTTCTTTGCCCTAGGGCCTGGAACACCACGATAGTAGAGGATTAGAAGGCAGTGTGGTGAGGCTGCCTTTGTGCCCTAACATTAGGTCTTATCGGCAGCAGTCTGAACTCGGTGGCGATAGCTTCAGGGCAGCATGACTCCACGTGGTGTGGGCTGGGTGGCATTGGAGCCTCCAGCTCAGGAAATGCTTCCCCCCCCATTCTTTGTAACTGTGGGGGCAAAGGAGCTGCATTGCTGGGTTCCTTCGGTTCTGGGGTACTGTCCCTGGGGCTCTGGCTGTAGGCCTCTTTGCGTTACATATGCAAAAAGCTAGGATCTGGAAGACCCAGGTTCAAATCCTCACTCTACTATAGAAACTCTTTGGGTGTCTTTTGGCCACTTACACATTCTCAGCCTAACCTGGCTCCCACAGTTGTTGTGAAGATAAAATGGAAGAGTGGAGAATGGTGTAAGCTGCTTTGGCTCCCCATTATGGAGAAAGATGAACATAACTGAAGTAAATAAATAATAGTTGGAGATGGGGGCGCAAAATAAAAGTTTGGTGGGTGTGGGGACTGGGATACTAGGGAAAGTGAAATGCCCCAAGTCCTTGCAAGTTCCCCACCATGAAACAGGATGTGGCCAGCAAGAAGCACTGCACAAAGTTTTCCTGAGAGAGGCTGCCAGGGTGACAAAATGAGGGAAAGCTGAAGACAGGAGAGCAGAGGCTATGAGGACTTTCATGAAAGCAAAAGATAAAATAGTGGGGGAGGGGGAAATGAAATGCCCCTGCAAATCCTTGTGGATCTCCCACTTTCTGGGGCTGAGGGAAGACTCATCAGAGCCAGATTTGGCAGCAACCTTGGGTGACTTGCTACCATGTTACTGGCATGAGTCTCCCAGGCCTGGCTCCTTGCTATTGTTCACACACAGAGATACACATCCAATTTGTTGTTGTTGTTTAAAATATATGTAAGCTTTTTTGAGTACTGCTTATTCATAATATAGAGTATACCTTAGTATCCATATATATTTTGCCATTTTTAAGTGGGCGTTATTCTACATAATTTATTTCAAAAAAATGATAAAAAAATAAAGTCCTGATATTGCAAAGTGTTTAACATCAAGAACATGACCTGGAGCCTGATGACGATTCACATCACAATTCAATCATGGACTTGGGGGGCTGGGGCATGGGCTCAGTGGCAGAGAATCTGCTTGGCATGCAGAAGGTGCCAGGTTCACTCCTCAGCATCTCCAAGTAAAGGGATTAGGTAGTTGGTGATGTGAAAGTCCTCTGCCTAGCAGCCTGTGGCGCTGCTGCTAGCCTGAGTAGACAATAATGACCTTGATGGACCATGGCAGTGTAAGGCAGATTTATATATTCATGTGTAAAATTTGCAACACAGAGTACAGTATTCCCAGGTTTTATAAACTGGACTGAATAATGAGCAGCTTTAGGCAATGCACTTTTGTTGTATCCTAAACTACAGTATGGGCATAACAAATGTTGGAATTGGGTCCAATCCTGACAACACTAGACCATTTGGTCAGGTTTTTGTGATGGTAAATAAGGGCATATTTGCATATGTTACCTCATAAAAACCTCAGGTGGAGTAGTAGTCTGGCATGAGATGTATCTGCATGATACAGATTTTAGTTTCCTTACCTGTGGCAAATTAAAGGGGGGGGGGGGAATGTTCATCTGAAAATAAGTGGCGCATGAAAGGAATGGTTCTGTTCCACACCCAAGTGCCAGTAGATATTATTGCAAACTGAATCCCCTACCTACCCCAACAAATTTTCCATGCCATTCTTCTTTTGATATTTTTAAATAGATCAGCACATTTTCTTTTAGGCACCAAAGGATTTGAATTAATCATGGCACGCCTCTTTCTCCTTCCTATTGTGAAATCATCAGCCATGCATTCTGAGCCATTAATCTTACAAGTGAATGGTATGCTAAAGCAAACTGTTGCAGATCACCCATAAGATGTTTGGTATGAATTCCAAATAGAACATGTACAGTGGAGGACTATAATGACATCTCACCAAAACAACAACAAAAACAGAGAAAGAATGTAAAAATACCAGAGAATAAAAAAACAAAGATAGATAAGAAATCCAAATGACGACTTCCAGTTTTCGGTTGCTTTAATGGTGGGCGCAATCTCCCGTCGTCTTGGGGATTGCAGCCCGGACCCGGTGGTAAGAAGGGGATCCGAACTGGATTCGGACCCCCATGAGACCCTGGAGGGGACTCCTGCCATGAGGCACCAGGGATAGCCTCTCCTGGGGTGGTGACCCAGGGATTTAGGCTTCCCTCTGCCTCCATGGTTCTTCTGCCATGGAGCCTTTGGGCACAATGAAGCACTAGCCAGACAGCTGCAGGAACCAGAAAGTGACAAGAAAAAGAATTCCTACTTGAGACACACAGCGAAATTGTAAGTGGCTTCACTGCTGTAAGATTCTCGGATGTGAACTTAAAGCGAGGGGGATTTAAAATTTAAATCCCCCACTCCCCCCCCCCCCCCCCGCCCTTGCTGGCTGAAAATAACAGTGCACATGAGAATCTCTTTGTATGCTGAATGACTGGAGACTAAATGGGACTATTTTAACTGCCTGAAAAGAAGAAAAGAGTGGCTTTTAACTCTCCTTTGTGAACTTCTCTAATTGTAAATAAAAAGCAATGACTGAACAGGGAGAAAAGATGGCAGGGAAAACAAAACCTTCTCCCAAAAATCCTTCAACATTTCCTGCCACATTTCCTACCGGTGGCTTACTCCTGCGGGCCTGCTCTTCACCTACAAGGATAAAAAGCAAAGGATTGACACAGCGGTGAAAGACATTTTTTTTTGGACTTTTGCAAAGAAGAAAAAGACATGGCTGCTGCAGGGGACTCTTTAGAACTGCATTTATGGACTGGAAAGCTCAGACTCAACTGGAAGTAAAAGCGTGGAAGAGGGAGAGTTGGAGGAAGATATGGGTGCAACGGCGGCAAAACCCCAGAGAGAAAAGAAGAAAAAGAAGAAGATATAAAGAATAATGAACACTGTTGTGTTAAAAATCATATGTGTTTTTATTGTGTCCCATTTTGAACTCCAGTCAATCTTTAACTGATGATAAGCATTAGATAAGAAATATATAGCAAAGTAATTTTTAGCCTGCATAGTTTACCATTTTCTTGTACTTTGAAGTAAGATTGATATACCAGTACAATATTCTGGTTTCTGTATACTTTAGGGTAGTGTAGGTTTTTAGGTTTTTAGTCTACTGTAGTGGTTTTAGTTGTGTTGCAGTTGTAGAAAATAAAATAAAAAAATTCTTTAAAAAAGAAATCCAAATGACAGAAATACAATAGAAATATGTTTCCATTCAAACTTTACCTGAGGTTGAACATTTTCAGTGCTTACAATCTGTTGCACAAAAGATCTCACTTTACTTCACTGAACTAGTGAATATTAGCATTTCTTTTACATCCTTATAGACTGAGAAGAAAGAATCAATGTCCTCAAATCAAAGACAATTAGTATACGTACTTTGGTAAATTAATTCTAATCAACATTCCCACCTCTTTTCATCTGGCTTTATTCTAGAGAGGGTTCCTTAGCAACTGGGTCATCTGACCTTCTTAACTTTTCTACCACTGTTATTGTAAATTCTTAATGAAAAGCAAAACAAAGCAACTCTATCCACTGAATAGTGAAAATTGTTCCATGAAGTGAAAACAATATATAGATAGATATTCATCATACAGAAAAACTCATATATTTATAATAATTATACCTGGAGCTCCTAATCTAATAGGATTATTTGTAAATAGGCCCATTGTGGGAAAGAATCTCAGTGTGAGAGAGTCCCAAAAGATGCAGTCAGCAACAGGTGTTCTTAAACAGAAAGTCCTTAATTGCTAGACAGGTCTGGATGGTCACTTACATTTCTTGTGTTAGTAATGCTTGGCAGGCATACATTCAATATAGATATACAGTATTCAAAAGGTTAGGACCTCCAATCACAGTAAAGATAAAAGGCACCTGAAATATACTGGACATTTGTTCACAGGCTAGAAGCGGGAAAAAGTTACAGTTTGTACCTGAACAGAAGAAGCGGCTGGGAGTCAGCTACTCAAAGTCAGGGAAGTGAGGGAGGTGATAAGCAAGCAGCGAGCTTGGGAACAGCAGATACATTCCAGAGGTGGGAGCCTAGTCAGAGGGAACCACCTCCCGGCCGGGGGATGGCAGCATTAGCTGACACTCAACAGGGTATAATGCCATAGAGTCCACTGCCCAAAGCAGTCATTTTCTCTAGGAGAACTGATCTTGGAGATCTCCAGGTGCTGCCTGGAGGTTGGCAAGGCTAAGGGAAGGGCCAGGTTTGTTGAAGGGCTTCAGTGACATATAATGCCATAGAGCTCACCCTCCAAAGCAACCATTTTCTCCACGGGGACTGATCTCTGTAGTCTGGAGATCAATTGTAATTCAGAGAGATGTCCAGGCCTTCCCTTTCCCCCCAATCCTTTCCAATTCCAAAGCTGCTTCCTGTTTAACACTTTAACTGATCAACAGTTTAACTGACTCCCTGCTAATGCCCCACAGCCTCTTGAGACTTTCAACTTGGGAGTTATATTTCTAATTCCCTTTGCTATGGTTGCAGTAAGGCCAGCTGAGAACTACAACTCTCAAGGTGCAACTGTCAGAATCAGTTAATTCTGTCAATGTAATCTTGCATGCACACTATGTATTCTGTTATGTCTTTATGTATTGGACCTGTATTTTCTCCTTGCTTGGTCGGGAGGGTGACAACCCCTAGGGTGAGAACAACGAGGCCTCTCATCCCCGCCTCCGCATTCCAGCTGCCCCGGCAGTAACTTTAAGGGGAGGAAAGGCTCTCATCTCTTATCTATGCTAAAGAACCTTGGAGCCATGAATTGTTATGTGAACGGAGGGGTCTGGGTTGGGAAGGGAAATTTACTGCTTAACACCTCACTTTTTTCCTGTGTGAACCAAACGGTCAAGACACCTTTTAGCCCGCCAATTTTCCCTCCTGGGGATTGGCTACCTATGGGTAATTCAAACTCCTTGGAATGGTATAATAGACCCGCTTGTATTATTTGTCTCATCTCTGACAATACCCCGAGACGCTGTACTAATGTAGGAATAGGCAATAAAGAACTGTGGTTAACCAACCGAGATCTGATCCTTGACTACTTTGAACAGGACTCTCACAGAAACACATCAAAAGTGGGGGTGTAAGAATGGAGGAGCCTGTGGGATGGGCCAATAGGACACCACGGCAGCTTCCCCAGTGGCCAATAGGAGAGTAGGTGAGTTGTTGCCAGCACAGATTGCCTTTTATATATAAAGGATGATCCCACCAATTCTGAGCTAACTTTGAAAAACTAAGCTCATTAGAAAAAAACCCTCTCCATATCAGCAGAAGAACAACTGGGTTCAAATTCCTCCCTATATCACTGTAATCCAATGATCCCCCTAACCAATATGAACATATAATCTTTGCCCTTCTTTCTTTTTGTCAAACTGTCCCTCCCTTATCTCTGGTACCCAGAATTCTTCAGCAGCAGTAACATGGAGTCCTTGCAGTTTTCCAGAGAATGGTGACGGTGTGATGTCCTGCACACGCCCAAGCTTTGTGCAGAGATATTTACAATTTATTTACATGATATATATATACAGTCCATCTCCTTCGCTGGACTGTGTATCAGAATCCTCTGCATCACTCGGTATAGCTGCAGACAACCACACTGGCATCCGTGCAGCAATTTACACTGGGCCCATAACCCTGACGGTGTGATAAGTAATGATGTCCTGCGCACGCCCAAGCTTTGTGCAGAGATATTTACAATTTATTTACACAATATATACACAGTCCATCAAAGTAAAGCATTTGCTGTTCAGACTGACAAAATGCTTCGCAAGGCAACTGATGCACATACTGGCATACACAGCTAGGCACAGAACATATTATATACAGTACATTGTCCAGTCAGTAGAAGATGCTGAGTCATTGTGCTCCTCCTCTAGGCTGATGCAATATGTCCAGTCACATGTAAAGTCATGTGATCCCTAGCTGTCACTTTAGATCACAGTGATCTGTCTGACATGCTGGCATCTTGCTGGCATCCTCAGTTTTACATGCCGACAAATAGTGACCATATTTTAATTTGCTGTTAACAGCATTCTAGGTACCACCTAGAAGAAAGTGGGTATGTTCAAATGGAGGCTGAGGTGTTCAAAAACAGTGCAAACATGCCCATGTTACCACCAGAAAAAACTGGGAGAAAGAAAAGAACAGCAGAATTTTTTTTTCCTGGCCAGATTTTGTCCAACCTATAAAAGAGCTCCTGAACCTGAAATGTTCACCTTGTACTGTAGCCAGTGAAAGTCAAATTTCGGGCCTAGTAGCATTGAAAGCCTTGTCATATTTCAGGTCTTCAGCAGTATTGGTAGACTCAAGTAGGTGAAGAAAGAAATTGCAAAAATAATTTTATTGCCTTAGTAAGCTAATTCTTTGAAACTGCAAAGCCAGCACAGATACAAAAATGCATAAAAAATTCTCTGGTGTTACATTGTTTGCGCTTCAGCAAAATGCCTATACAGAAGCTTATCGTTCCAAAGTTACAACTGCTTACAAAGGCTTATTATTCCTAGCACATTCTAGCTTAGAGAAGATGCATGAGAAAGTATACCGATTTGCAACAATGTTTAACTTAACATTTCTGATTCCTATCCTGTAATTGACATGCACAAGAATGAAACAGAATACCTTTGCTTACAAGAATGATGTCAAATGTGTAGAAATGACACTAGTTCCATCCTACTGAAATTCTCCGCCTCCTTAGGATAAAAGATTAAGCCCAACTGTAAATGGGGCTTGCTTGTATCTGAAACTGTTATTCAGATTGAGACTTATGGTACCATAAATTTTTGGCTTTTTCTATTCCTGGCGTCTGTGCACCTTCTTCCTGATTGGATCTGATTTGGGGATTACCACTTCATTCGGTAGCCAGGTCTGGGTTGGAAAATAGCTGGAGACTCTGGGGGTGGATCCAGGAGAAGGCAGGGTTTGGGGAGGGGAGGGGCCTCAGCATGGTACAATGCCATAGAGATCACCCTTCAGTGCAGCCATTTTATCCGGGGGAGCTGATCTCTGTCAGCTGGAGATCAGTGGTAAAAGCAGGAGATCCCCAGGCCCCACCTGGAGGCTGGCAACCCTAGACTCCAGAGATCTTCATTCCTACTCTGGCCAAGCTTTGAATGAAAGTCTTTTGGTCTCTAAAGTGCTACTGAACTCAAATCTAGCTGTTCTTCTGCAGACCAACATGGCTACCCTCTGAAACTATCTACATGTGCATGTTGTTTCTGCAGAATATCGTGCTTAGCTGAGGACTGGGAAAATGGAGTAACTTGCTTAGTCATCACAGCTATTGTGTGTTCTCTGTGCATCAACTGTAAAAAAGGAATGCAGGCATTCTGCAATAATCACAATTTTTTTTTGTATAGGAAATGTGTAGCACCTGGAATGAACCTATGAAAGTGTTATCAGAACATGGGACTAAATTTGTGCCACCAAATGAAAATGATAGAAAACTATATCAACTCAACAATTAATTTTAAATGTCACATAACAGCTGGATTATGATTTCTTGAAGCCATCATACGTTTCCTATAGAGCAATAAAGTCACACAAAGCTCCCATTTTCGAACCTTTAAAACTCTTTTCAAAATTTATTTTTTAACATAAAGGCTGCAGATTGCCACTTCTGGCTCAAGCAATAATAAGCATCAAACTGTTTTAGAGCATACTAAACTATCTGATCTTTCAGCTTGCTTTGTTTACTTCAAATATTGAATAGTTCCCAACACTTTCTGGGCTAATTTAAAATAGCTGAATCTCAGTCCTAAATAGGTACTGGACACATCAGAAGTGGCTTCATGATGAAGGAGGAGTCATCCATTAATGTTCTGCAAATTAGTTTGATGACATTAGAGAAAGAACAATCAGCTGCTGTATGATAAAGGCAACCACTTTGCCAAATAGCTAACAATTTAATTTGGCAAATTGAAAATTGGCAGACTTGCCTAAAATTCACCGACAGTTAGGATTTAAAATTTTTAGAGTATATTTGAAGTTCTAATGCCAATTATAATAATCTTTGAAAATGATAAATACATTTATATTTATTTATCATTTTACTGGAATATTTATATCCCAAATTTCTATTTAAAAATAAATACTCATCATCTCGAACATATATAATTAATTGGATCTTCATAGTCCTAGAGAGTGTTACAACCTTCTATCTAGGCATTGAAGTCAATGGTCTTCGAAAGGTGTAACTCTGTTACAGTGATGTGCAATACTAAGAACGCTTTCCTGGGAGAAAGACCCACTGAATAGACATGAGCAGGATTCTGAGAAGACCTGCTTAGGATTGCTCTCTTAGTCTTTTCCCACTCATGCTTGGGAGTTTTGTGTGATTCCTGCTGATTTCCCACCTTTAGTGCCAGAAATTAGGAGAAATTGGGGGATGGGGGCTTCAGTGAAATCCACAAGCCCCGTTCCTAATGCCCTTCCATTTTAGCACTTCTCACTGTTCCTCAGAAGCTACTCCCCCAGATCTGATCCCACAGGGTTTCCTTGCAAGTTATTCCTATATAATAATTATCCATACACAATACATTATTATTATTATTATCATTAGTAGTAGTAGTAGTAGTAGTATTGTAGTTATACAATTATTCATACATAATACATAATCTGTTCATACATAATCTGATACATAATCATGAAAAAAGTAGATGTTTATCTTAGCAATAACCTTCCCTCTTGACCTCATTATATTGGTGAGTTATGGGGTATAAAAAGGGAAATATTGCTGAGTGTCCATCCCTCAGTTAAGATACATGGGAGAAAGTACTGCTTTTCACAGCCCCTTTTCCTATTTGTTACCAGGGGACACCCACCCTTGTATCACTACATATGGCAAGAGACTCTGACTGACAGAATGAATTAGTTTACCAGTGCATGGAGGGAGAGGTGCAAGCAAGTAGCCCACTGGCCAAAGACAAATCCTTAATGGAGTCAAAACATGGATGGATGCAATCTAAATAAAGTAACTATGGATGGGCACAAACTGGCTGACAAACTAAAGTTTGTCATGAATTTTGGCTGGTTCTTGATTCGCAAAGTATGTTCATAAACTGAAGAACTGCCATGAACTTTCACAATTTTTGATGCAATTTGCGGTGGTTCATGAAGAGCAGAAAGCAGGGGGTTAAATGAAAAACAGCTGAGTGGCAGGGAGCTCTTCATGAAAAACAGCTGAGTGGCAGGGAGTGAAAAGCTGCGGGGAGCAGGAAGACAGGGTTTAAACTTTAAATGGCTCACAAACCAGCATGAACTGGTTGAGTCCATGAACCAACCTCCTGGTTCATATTGATTTGTGGTTCAGTTTGTGGTTCAGCCCCGAACTGAACCACAAAAATGAAGTCCATGCCCATCCCTAAAAGTAGCAGTGTTGGAAACTAAACTGTCTTCCTCAACCAGGAGCACAATTTTAAAAAAAGCATGACTCATCATGGTCAGAGAAATTGGTTTCAGGCAAGAGCCACAGTTGGGGAGGCTTCAAAAGTTCATGCCTCTTGCACTGCACTATCTGAACTGCCTGTGATTCAAGAACAACTGTCCAGCACCAGATCGGCATATTATACTCCACACTATTCTAGAGAGTGTCCTGACCCCTAGGAGTTGCATCTGGGGGACCAAAGCAGGAGGTGGATCAGTTCCCACGATGATATGATTACCCGGTTAAAAAAAATAAAAAATGCACTGCTCCTCCCAAAAGTTTAGAATTAGCACTAGGTGTATTCATTCTGGTTGCAAGTTTACAAAACTTAATGTAGAGCCATTGTAGCTTTGTTCTATTAACTATTTTTGATGAACCCAGATAAAATAGGTTGTGAGCTGCAGTTTCCCAAAATATGATTTCTGACATGGACATCTGGCATCGGTTCCCATACAAGTTGTACTGGCTTCTAGTTTGTTCTTTGGCTCAGTTCAAGGTGCTGTTGTACCAGACACATTTTTAAAAAACAATTAGAAATAAATACATATACTGTAATTACATCACAACAAGCATATTGATGTCCTAGTCATTTGGTCTCACTAAAGGGTTGGTCCATCCACAATATCATCAATTTATATTGATAAACTCATGTTTAAGCAGAGTTACTGGTAGGTTTTGCAGTGTAATTGCCTGTTTCTATTGCAACTCATTATCATAATCAGAACACCATCGATGTACATGGCACTTTACAAAACAACTTCTTCTCAGACAGCATAAGCACTTCCTGTCTCCTTATATCACTAAAACCTTTTCAGTCAATTAGTTGACAATGTAACGGAGTACATGCTGGAATGACTACTTGAAAACATGTAATTGCTAATGATTTTTCTTATCTCTTGCATACCATGTTTCTTAATTTAAACCTATTATGCTGCATTGCCAAACAACTTCCACAGTGTACTCTATTCTTTGTGAACTAAAAGATTGGTGTGTCTGACTGTTTACAATCAGAATAGTGAGGACCTTAATAAGCCACTCACACTACATCAACAGAAGTAGTTTGCCTGGTACAGAGTTCAACTGATGTAACTGCCATTACCCAACACAGTCACAGTGACACTGTGATTCTGCAACAGAACCCACCATTCTGCTACAGTCTCTATAAGGCAGAATAACTTTTAAAAACAGCAAACTCATCAATATGCTTAGAAAGATATAAACCATGAGAATAAAATAAGAATATAAGAAACACCCTGGTTGGATCTGAGCAGTGGTTCATGTAGACATAAATCCTGTTTCCTACAATGGCTGGCCCAGAAACATATCATAGAGACCAGGGTCTTCCTCTTTCTTCTATATTCCTCTTTCTTCTCTAGCAACAGGTAGTTAGAGGTAGAGATGGGCACAAAATGGGAAGATGTGGTTCATTTTGGTTTGTAATTCGTGGCATGCCCGGTCTTAAGAGCAAAACACATCCATTTGGTTTATGAGGTTCATGATGCAGTAGAACACATCCTGGTGTGCTGGAGACATCAAATGTGTAGGGGATCTCCAGCTGACTCTCCTCTATCTGCCCTCCAAGTTTGGTGAGGATTGGATTTATGGGGTCTGGGTTACAGCTTCTCAAAGAAGGTGTCCCCACCCTCCATTGTTTCCAATGGAGGAAAAAAAAAAGCAAAAAAAAAAAGCATCCATGCCCTATGAGACCTACCAAAGTTCCACAGGGTGTGCAGGACAGAGACATTCCACTAGGCCTACAGTTGACAGCAGCAATGGTTTCCACTGCTTTTGGCCCATGATCATCCCCCCCCCCCCGGACAAAGGGAAAGAGATTTATATTGATATGTCATCACTAATTAGACTGTATTTTAATAGTTTTATTCTGTACATGGATTTTTAGTTAGTTAGTTAGTTTATACCCATCCTCCCTGCTGAAGCAGACTCAGGTGCCTTACATAAAAAATGTTAAACAGATTGAAAACAAAAAAGTCAAAATATTAATATAAGTATAAAAGGCAACATAAAGTGCTAGTGTATGGTGATGGTGAGACGTTGGTAGCATCAGTATAATAGGAGTACAGTCAGTCCGGATCATATCAGTGGAGCTCAGTCTGTCAATGATGGTATTAATTTAATGGATGTTTGATTAATTTATTTAATATTTTAATTATGGTAACACTGCCCTGAGTCCTTTGGAGGAGGCTGGTTTATAAATTGAATAAATAAATAAAGGGCAATAGAAGCCCCACAGAACAGAATCAAAATCCCAGAGAATCTCTGCAGGAGAAACTGAAGGTGGGGGGTATTTTTGCAAGCTCAGCAGAATCAGTGCAATGTACTCTGCAGAATCAGTGCCACTGTGCAGTGCAAACCCAACAGGACTAAGGTCAAACCAGAGAATTTCTGCAATAGAAACTGAAGTTGCAGAGGGATTATTGAAAACACAACAGAAACAGTGTAATATTCCTGTGCCCAGCAGAACCCAGTGCCACTGTGGCAATGCCAGGTGAACAGGACTGATGACTAGCACAGAAACACACTCCAAGCAGGGAGGGGGTTGCAAGCCCAGCAGAACCAGTGCAATGTAATACTGCCCAGCAGAACTGAGTGTCAATGTGGCAATGTCAGTTCAGTCACAATACAAGCACAAAGGGCATTTTTTGCAAGCCCACCAGAACCAGTACAATGTACAGAGTGCTCAGTAGTACCAGTGGCCAGAAGAGCCCAGTGCCAATGTGGCAATGCCAGCTCAACAAGATTGATGTCAAGCACATAATCACTTTCCAAGCAAGGGGGAAGTGCAAGCCCAGCAGAAGCAGCACAGTGTATTAATGCTCAGCAGAACCCAGTGCCATTGTGACAATGCCAGTTCAACAGGACTTATGTGAAGCACAAAATCACAATCCAAGAAAGCAGGAGTTGTGAACTCAACACAACTAGTTCAGTGTACAGAATGCCCAGCAGAATCCAGTAGCACTGTAGGACTAATGTCAAACCAGTGAAACTCTGAAGTACAAATTGAAGAGTTGGCATTTTTTTCAAGCCCAGCACAGCCTGTTCATTGTACAGTGTACACTGTGGGGACTGATCCCAAAGGGACTGATCTCAAGGCAGAGGCACAAGAGATCCAAACCCGGGGGGGATTTTGCAAGCCCAGCACAACCAGTTATAATGCGCAGAATGCCCAGCAGAACCCAGTGCCACTGGTATTGCAAGCTTAAAAGGACTGATCTCAAAACACAGAGTCACAAATCAAAGCAAGGGGGTTGGGAATTTGCAACCTCTGTTCAAGAACCTGGCAGGGGGTGACCTCTTGTGACTGACATAAATAATTTGAAACTGACAACTGTGTTTCCAAGGCTGGAGAATTCCCCCCCCCCCAGTTGCTTTGAAGTTTGGTAAACATTGTTTTTGAGTGGAGACAGTCTGTCTGGAAAGAACCTGGCAAGGGGGGAACCTCTTGAGACTGACATAAATAGTTTGAAACTGACAACTGTGTTTCCAAGGCTGGAGAATTCCCTCCCCAGTTGTTTTGAAGTTTGGTAAACATTGTTCTTGAGTGGAGACAGTCTGTCTGGAAAGGTATCCATTCATGAACTGGCATGAACCTCCACAAACTGCTTGAAAGTTTGTGGAAAGTTCACGATGGTTGACCTGCCGTGAACTCCAGTTCATGAACTACAAACTGGCCAAAATTCATCACCAACTTTAGTTCGTACTCAAAGGCCATTGAACATGGAATTTCCATTTAGCCAACATGACTAATAGCTCTAACCCAACCTCCACAAATCTGTCTAGTTACTTTTAAAAGCCATTTAAGCTGGTGACTATTACCACATCTTGTAGCAGAAAATTTCATAATTTATGTGTTATGTGAAGAAGTACTTTCCTTTGTCACCCTGAATCAGCCACATACTCAGTTGACGTTTTCATTGTACTACCTATCAAAACTCCAAGATCTGTTTCCTGGTCAGTCAAAATAAATTCAGACTAGGGATGGAATGAATTTCATTGTGAATGTGTTTGGACTTACAGTGTTTGACTATGTTCATCAGTCATGAGTTGATTGCACCATGTTTAGTTCAACACTGAATGTGTTGAAAACTTGCCAAACAGACATTTGTTATATTCAAAACTCTGGATACCTGAAAATGCTGCCAGTCCATATATATCATCAGTCACTAAGGTTGCTAAGATGTACACTGAACAGTAGGATTTTTTTTTAAAGCACAGATAGGTTGATTGATTGATTGATAGACAGACCGACAGACAGGCAGAGACAGGCAGGCAGGCAGGCAGTCTGTGACTGAATAAACTGCTGATTTAAGCCATTTTTTTTCCTGACTGGAGCTGCAAAGAAAAATAGAACTCAAGGGGGCTGTGTGAGAACATGTTTCAAAAGCAGCCTTGCACTGTTAGAATGGAAGAAAGTGGAGCAACCTGTGGAACCTTCATGGACGGTTGGGTGATCAGATGGACAAACTAGCAAAAAATAGGCTTCCTATTTATGAGAGGTGTACATGATGTGAGCAAAACTGGTGGTTGTTCAAGCATCCCCTGTGCAGACTTTATCTATAAATAGTAAAAACTAGGAATTTTTGCTCTGGTATGCATCACTTTACGAACTATAAAACTGAAATTTAATCCAAACAATACAGAAGTAGTAATTGGGGATCTAGTTGTTTTGCAGGATTAGATTTAATGGTGATAGATGACTGATTATAACTGACTACAGCCTGAAAGGTCTTCTGGATCCAGATCCACTCTTTGAGAAACAGGAGGGGGCATTATTTCATTTGCAACTTGTATGGAGGAGCTCACTCCTACTGGACAGATCTGATCTTCACTTCAGTAACCTCCAGCCTTGATTACTGTAGCTCATTCAATCTGAAGCTACCCTTTGTTCATCTGTAGTGGTTCTCCTGGGTCTCCAGGGACAGAAGATTTTCTCATCTAATGCTTACCTGATCCTTTAGCTGGAATTACCAGGGATTGAACCTGTGGCCTTCTATTTGCAAATACATTCAACTGAGTGGCAGCCTCACCCCCAAATCCAGTAATCCTGTCCCTAACCTACAGAATATTGTCTCTTCTGGTTTATGTCAGAACTTTACTTTTACAGCAGTTTCAGATTTTCCTGTAAATAGGTAAGACGTTGCACCATCAAAGTCTGAGGGTACCTGATGGTTGACAATACGTAGAGAACACTGTCACTTTGCTGTACAATTAGTGAGGGTGCAGCCACCTCAATTTCAGTTGCTTATGTGACATTCAAAGCATTCAGCTATTCAAAGGTTTGGATGAACGGAAGTGCCATTTAAATAGTGTTGCACTGTTGCACTGGAAACTGAAAATGGTTTTAAAAGAAAGACTCTCAGGTACTGAGATGCTGGAAGTTCTAAATTGTTACTGCTCAGAATAAGCTGATATTCGAGACCTATTTCTGATCTATCGCTCATGGCTGTGAAGAACAAACACAGATATTTTAAGAGGTATCTAATTTCTCAGGTATCTAATTTCTGAGAAATGTAAGTCTTCTGGGTCCCACTGAAAATCCCCACCAAGTACCTAATTAACTTCATTCTCTGATACAGATTTGAGAATCTGTATTGACTCAAGAGACACAGTAGGGTGATCTATCAAAAGGTATATTCAATGAAATATCCTTTGTCGGGTCTACATTTGCAGTACAAAAAGGGTTGAACACTGAGGGATGAAATAATTAATGCTCCAGGTTTAGTATGTATACAGGCACACACCATGCAGCTCAAAAGTAATAAAATACCAGGAAAGCTATAACTGAAAGAATAGAATTGACTTTCTGATGCTGTTTTATCAAAATCAGTTTTCTAAGAGTTAAGTCTGTTGTTGCAATAAAAGTCCTGTGCACTAAGATTAATATAGAAATCGTTGTACTGATTTTAGTGGGGTAGAGACTACTAGATCAAACTTCAGCCTGGGTATGGAGCAGAAATTGCTTTGATTACCTTGACAGATGACCTATGCCAGCTGACAGGAGGAGTAAATACCTTTTGGTTCTCCTGAACCTCTAAGCAACTGATTGTTGTATTCTTCTGGATTGCCTAGTCATGGCAGTCCCAGCAAACTTATGGTGACCAGGGGCGTAGAGTTTTAAAATCCGGGGGGCTCTTGCGTGAACCATGTAACCACCACCCCCCCACCTGGCCACTCCTGCCTCCCTCTCTCCATCCGGGGGCCAGCTGGGCAAATGCCCAGTGTGATGGCGTCACCCGAAAGTGATGCTATCACGCTGGGCATGTTGCTGGGGCGATGCTCTGGCAATCGCCCCAAAACTCTATGGTGCCTTCTGGGTGACACCATCACACTGGGCATTTGCCCAGCTGGCCCCTGGATGGAGGGAGGGAGAGGAAAGGAGGCAGGAGTGGCCAGGTGGGGGGGAGAGAGGGGCAGCAGTGGGCGGGCCTTGGAAGGGCCCGGGGAGGCACAGCAGGGAGGCACGGTGGCAAGCGCTCCGTTTTGCTGGGGGGGCTCAATCCCCCCCAGGAAATTTCAGGGGTGGCTCAAGCCCTCGAGCCCCCCTCCCATAGTTGACACCTATGATGGTGACCCCACAGGGTTTCAAGGCAAGAGACCTCACAGATGGTTTGCCATTGCCTGCCTATGTGTAAAGACCCTGGAATTCCTTGGTGGGCCACCATCCACATACTAACCAGGGCCAACCCTGCTTAGCTTCCAAGATCTGACAAGATCAGGCTAGTCTGGGCCATCCATGACAGAGTCTAATCATGGTAAGGCTAGGAGATTCTGCTTTGCAATGGTTCCATTCCTTGTTGTTTGGTATATTTCAGTCAGAGATTGTTCTGTTTCTTTGTCCTTGGTAAAGAAGTAGTGCACTGTTCTGTTTGGTCTCCCGTGATCTTAACTAGTTACATAAAACCAATGGGAAAGATCATCCAAAGATTTGGAGTCATCGTGTCTGATGACATTCAACTTTTTATCTCCTTTCCTTCTGATTCAGGGAAATCTTGAATTCATCGCTTGGAGACAGAGAGGGGCTGGATTTGAACAAACTGAAACGTAATCTAGCCAAGATGGAAATAGTTTCAGGGGTTAATCTGAAATAGAAATAAATATACAACTTTTTTTCTTATGGGGCTGTCACTCCCCAAAGGTTCACAGAATTCTTATGTTGGAACACAGTGCACATGAATCTCTGGTATGCGTGTACCATGCATCCAGTTTGAACAAACAACAGAGACAGCAGTCTTCACAGCATGCACTGATGCTATCTGTTTAGATTCTTTGTCTCTTCCTCATCTTTCAAACAATGCATATTACTGATCCTTTGCCCTGTTCAGGTGGTTACCTGGGCTGAAGATCCTGCTCCTGTTGTGAAGGAGTGGGAACTTGAGCTCCCTTCTGCCATGTTCATAATCTGGATGGAGGTGTCCTCATGCACAAGTACAATCCATCTTCTGTGAATTAATCCCAAAGCCTGCTTCTTACATTCCTCTCTTTTATTTATAAGTACAGCTACAGTGGTTTAAATGCACTTCAGACAAATCTGAAACAACCAGTATGACTTCTGCAGCTGTGATTAATGAGAGAAGAAATGATGTCAGGAAAAGTGGTCATTCATAATATTCTGGCAGGATAGCAATTTGAATAGCAGCCATTGTTAAACCAAAAGGAAATATTGTAGCTTTAGATAGGAAGAGAACATGCGAAGAATACAAAGTGGTCACAAGAGCTGATGAAGAGTCCTATGAGATACAGAATGACTAAGTAAAGCGATTGGTCTGGTTCAGATACGTAACCTGGGCTAACAACCCAGTTCCCACTGTCAGAGAAATGGGGTTATACATACAATTTATCATGTGACATGGGTACTCTAGGTCAACAGCCACAGGCAGAAAGGACTGAATTATGCACATTTTCTTTCCTCTTTCCTTGTTTTTTTTTAAAAAAAACTTTATTTAATACAAGCAAGTACATATAACATTAGAAATATAGCTTAACTGGTACGTGTGATAAAACTTACATCACAAACAATGTAGACGTGATTTTAACAAAATAAAAGTTTGACAAAAAACTTCATTAACATGAAACATCCCATGAAATGCATCAATACAGCAGATTTATAGTATTCAAAACCAAAGAATACTCAGGTTTGGTGGATAAATAGTCCAGGAAGTGGCACCTTCGGAGCACTTGGAATCCCCTTTCCTTTTTTCTTGTAGGGAAAGAATAGCACAATGAAACATCTGCTCACACAGAGTTCTGCATTAAGCCCCCAAACATCTTAAAACCATATGTAACATTCTGAGTTTGGCAAAAGGTAACATTAATATCTACTACTCCACAAAATGGGCAAGATCTTTGGTTATGATTAGCACCTAAACTGGACCAAAGAGTCAATGGAAGAGAAAAGAATTTCCGGAAAACTTTGAAAACAAACACTGTTAATTTTCTGGATCTCCTTACCTTTCAAGAAGAACTGAGATCTATCTTTTCTAGCTGCTTGTCCTGTAGATGAGAAGCCAGTCAAACAAAATAATTAGCATTCAATTTGTACGCACCCCAAGGAAATAACATGATTGCAAGTAGTCAGATGTTTCCTAAGAACCAAACATATGGATGATCGAACTGGGTATGTAGGGCATGCAATAGAGATGCTGGCCACAGCTTAAAGTAGGTGTGTGTCCATTACCCCCTAAGTGGACTAAAACACACCAGTGCTCCTGTGTGCCATGGCTTCATAAGGCAGCAGACAGTGTCATTCCAGCCCTGACTTACATTGTGAACTGTTATGAGAGAAATGTAATATATAGGACCATCCACAACTGCAAGTGACAGCGGAATGATGCACTGACATAGTGCAAACCTTTTCAGGCAGATGATTATAAACATACAAAATAAAGTAGCTGCTGCAGTTTATTGAACCAGCTTTTAGAGTAATCATTGATTGGTTTGGAGAACTAAGCCCAAGTGTAATGTTAGGCAAGATCTCATTTTTTATTATTGGCTGCTGATATGTCCCTGGAGCTTTACAATAAATTGGAAGTTGGTACCTTGATTGAACAATTCTTGTTCGGGTAAGAAGCATTCTGAGATCTGTTCCGACATCAGGAAGTTTACCTTTTACCAAAATATTTACCTTTTGATGGAATGAATTTCTTAATTGATCCAGTGGAAGATTTCCAAGTGCTGAATTGGCAAAGTGTACCGACTGCTTGATCTTTATTCCCTCGGACTGCAGTTATGTTGGAAACAGAGATCTTTGTCCCACCATGAATTGTGGAATTATGTGCAGGTAAAGAGGATGAAGCTAAATGACTAGAAGGTAAAGCTTAGTAGTTCCATCCTGCTTTCTTCTGAAATCCTTTTAGTACAGATGTTGAGAACTATGGGATCACTTTACCAACCATTTGGCTAGGGCACAACAGATGACTGGCAATGCCTCTCTGTACTCACTTTCCATCTCATGAGTCTTCTACCTTGACACTGAAGAGGGCAACCTATAGAGTGGGGCTGTGACTTAGTGGTAGAGCATCTGTTTTGCACACAGAGGGCCCCAGGTTCAATCATTAGAATCTCTATCCAAAAAAGGTTTTGGAAGTAGGAGATGACTCCGCCTGAGACCTTGGAGAGCTGCTATGAGTCCAAATAAACAATCCTAAATTTGACAGATCCGTGGACAGACTTCGTAGCCGTGTTCACAAGTTCCAGTGAACACACATACAATCTATTGTGTACTAGGTGCTGATGCCCTGTGGCAGTCAGTGGACATAACACAATCCATGTACATAATACACTTGAGTTTCTTTATATGTGCATTTAGAAATTCTCATGTTACATTCAGCCCATGTAGAGCTCAACAGTGATTTAAAACCCACATTAATCCAGGTAGCAGTCCCCAGTTTTGTTTTTTAAATGAGCATATGTTGGTTCTTTCTTACAAATAGATATATGCATGTATTTATTATTATTTATACCCCATCTTTCGGGCCAGTCAAGACCACCATGTGTTGATGGTGACATGTGAGCACGGCTAATACAAGGCAACTTCATGAGTTCAGGTGTTCAGACTCTCAGTACTGGAGAAAGGAACAAGGATCTGCTTGCTCCAGGCTTAGGAATCAGGTCTCATCTCATGCACAGCTACACATGGGGCTGGCCTCTTTGAATTTCCGATGCCTCACAAACACCAGTGCATTTTTTTTTCCATGGAGACAGATTTTAAGAACTGTAATTTACAAATGCTGATAAATGCGAAAAACTTGTCTGAGTCAACAAACTACAAATTGTCCCTCCGCATGCATTTCTTGCATGTGATCAAGGGGAAATACAAAAGGCAGTGAGGTGGCAGTACCTTCAAGGCACTAGCAGCAGCTGGAATGAATGCACTGCCATATCCAAGTTATTTGCTATGAAAGCCAGTCAATTATATTGCTAAATGCTGATCTCAGAGATTATTCACTCTCCAGGTGAAACTCATTTATATTTAAGCACCACTTAACTCAATCCTTGCTTAGAAGAGCTTACCTTTCCATGATAGCCTGAAGCTGTTTACAGCCCCACAAATCAAGGAGAAAGCGAAAGGGAACACACCAGTAGCCGAGCGCTAGAATTCACACTGTATATTCATTGACTTGCAAATTGTGACCAGACCCTTTCAGGTGTATTTAACCCACCATGCAAATTCAGAGGTCGATGAGAAGGAAAAAAACAAGGTGGAGATGGCTGCTAGGTTCTGTTATGGTGTGGCACTTCATATTTTACTGCTCTATCCCAAATAAAATCCCAGTTTCCATAGTTACCACTTAACACAAGTAGTTGTGTGCTACGTCTTGAAGATGTAAAGGGATTAATACATACAAAACCTCTCCTGGTAAGGGCTGCTATCCTGCCTCTTAGTTACTGAAGGGTCTTTGAGATGGAAAAGAAACATGGGGTGGCATACATTGCCTTGCATTTCAAACCACTTAGATAGGGCCAGACATTTCCTGGGGGTGAGGAGTCTTGAGGGCCACTTTACATGCTTAAAATCCTTGTGTTGGCCAGCCTATGGCATGAGTATTTTGAAATGAGACATTACATGTCACGCATGCCTTATATGAGCTCTTTTCGTGACCAGGGTGTTCAGGCAGAAGTGGCAGGTGCCTTCCTCTCTGCATTGTTTCTTCACCACAAAACATTTCCTGGAGACGAATATTGGCTTCATTTGTGGAACCATGCAACTCACAGGGCTCCATATAAGTTTAGCAACTGAGCCAACAGTGGCTTCATGGGGTCCTTTAAGGAGGAAAGTGACCCTAGGAACCCTGGGAGTCCCTACAAGCAGAGGTGTTCTTTGGTCTTAGTTGTGGTAATAGCAGAAGTTTATTTACCACTATGTAGACCCAGGGTAGGGGCCGTGGTGGCTCAAGTGGTTAAGACACGGAACTGCAGATTGGAAGGTCGGTAGTTCAGCAGTTCGAGTCCCGAGCACCACATGATGGAGTGAGCTCCCATCTCTGGCCCCGGCTCCTGCCAGCCTAGCAGTTCAAAACCAAGAAATTGCAAATAGATAAATAGGTACCACTTTGGTGGGAAGGTAACAGCATTCTGTGGGCCTTGGTTCCTAGTCATGCTAGCCACATGACCACAGAGACGTCTTTGGACAGCACTAGCTCTTCGGCTTGGAAACAGAGATGAGCACTGCAACCCTAGAGTCGAATTCAACTGGCTTTCAAGCAAGGGAAACATTTACCTTTACCTAGATCCAGGGTGTTTCGGGGGGGGGGGGGCATGTTACATATTGATGTTACATTGGGCCTGATAAGGTGATTTTACTCATACTCTTAGGACCTAAACAGGAAGGTACATATTGGTATTATTACTATCTCCAGTATATGCAGTTGCTTCTGACAGAAGGCCAGATACATCTGTAGCCCCACAAACAATTCAATTGTTGGCCTGCTCGCTAGGCAGACTCTACACAGTTCCCTCAGGCACCAGAAGAGCAAGGGACACCAGGGGCTGCAAGAGCAAGGGGCATCAGGGTCATTCAATTCCAGACTGGAACGTTCCATTTTTGGTCCTATATCCATTGTTTACTGCCTTACAAGTGTAACAGGGGCTTTGTTGCATTTCGTATTCTGTAGTATTTGACCTCTGAAGAAGGCTCTTGAGAACCGAAATATGTCAGGTCATATATGGTTCTTTGTGTGCATTTGTCACTTTGATTATTTTATGAAGCTTTGCTTGGGCCCCTACAAGGTTTTTATACATTTTTGAAATAAACATGTGTGTTTTTGTCGATACCTATTGATGTTTTTAACTTTTGGCCCTTTACTAGTTTTCTAAACTTCCTATGGAGGTTTTTGCTTGGTTGGTGTAGTTTTTCTTCCCCTCTCTTTGTTTTAGGCCTCGTGAATTCCCTAAGCAAATTGAAAAATGGTCCAAGAATGTATCCCAGAAACCTTTTTATTCAGTGTTCAGGTGTTTCTCAACAAATAAATCTATATGGAGAGAATACGCTGAGGGCATGAAGTCTAAAAACCATTGGGATAAAAATGGTGGTCACAATCTAACTCAGAGTTAGCCACAGGGATAGTGGGTTTCAGTGCCCTAGGCAAGCTGGTGGCTGAACGCTCTGCGCCCCCCACTGCCCCTCCCCACTGTAGCCTGGATATACTTCAGGCCACCATGCCAAAGCTGCCGAAGCCCCAAGCACTGGGTGTGCATGGGCGCAGGTGTGGCCCAAACTGCCATGTCAGAGCTGAGTGAAAGACAAGGAGCTGCCAATTGCCCTGTGACCTTGGCCAATGGGAAGTCTGGCAGCAGCAGAACTGATAGCTGCCTGCCCTCCCTCCTTCCATCATGGAGGTGGGGGCAGGAGCAAGGATGGGGGAAGGCAGGCCAGGCAAGAAGGCTCTGGGCATCAGTGCTGGGGCTGCAGGCATCACTCAGGGTTGTCTCTTGCAGCCCCTGGTGCCCCTTGCTCTTCTGGTGCCCGAGGAAACTGTGTAGAGTCTGCCTACCGAGCAGGCCAACCCTTATCTGGCACACCAATACAGTTTAACAGTTCACAATAGCCACAAGTACACTATGAAGCAATACATTTAAGACAATGTATTTCCAAAAGATCCACTTACAATCTCTGCTTTCCTCGAGTATGTGGGGGGGGGGGCTGCAAACGTTTGATTTACACTGGGGGATGGTTACCAGCAGTAACTGTTGAGCAAAATAAAATAAAAAATGGTATTGTTGTGGATGAGATGTACTTACAGGTTTACCTACTCATTATCGGAAGGTTCTGCAAACGAGAGAAAAAGTCTCTAGGCCAGCAGTGAATCAGATTTGATTTTGTGCTGGAAAGCCCAGCCACAAGATCGGCGAGGTCTCAGGCAGCAAGTGTTTTAAGCAATCCGTAACAGACAAGATGAGATTGCTTCAAGTTAGGATTGTTGTAAAGTAATATCACAGGTTCTGCACAGGTTCTGCAAATCCCAAACCTTTGTAGAGAAGAGCAAAACCCCATGTGATGTGTTGTTCTTAAATATAGTTCTGGAAACATATATTAGTAGACAAACATGGCCCATTTTCTAAAGTGATTACTTTTTTGCGAAGCACACTGGCCCTAATCTAGCAAGGGTGCTCTGTGCTGTAAGGCACCTTAAGTGTGTGCAGCAGCCAATTTCTTTTTACTTTTTGGATTTTTCGTGTGTGTGCGTGCGAGAGAGAGAGAGAGAGAGAGAGACCTGGAAGTCATGGCGACCTCTGGTGACTGACCTCTACTGGGGGCCCGGAGGATATTCAGAGAGGTGGCTGAATAAAGCCTGCCACTGCCTCCCAGCTGCTGGTATTTCAAGGAGGTCTCCCATCCAAGTACTTGCCAGAGTCAACGCTGCCTAGCTTCCGAGATCTGACAAGATCAGCCTTGCCTGGGCTATCCGGGTCAGGGCCAGCAGCCAATTTCTTCATGATGCATATTCATCGGAGCTCAGCTGAACTTGGACTCCGTCCCATTGTCCTTTGATGCATTTGCCCAACTCCATCTGGGTTACTTCCTCACAACCGGTATCCTCAGGGCCTCTAGACCGGAAATCAATTCCATGCAGTGGTTTAACAGAGAGGAATACAAAAAGAATTACAAAATCGCTTATTAATTTTACTAATTGTGAAACATTATATGAAGGCACTAACTCATGTAACGCAGAGTTATTAGTGCAATATGTTTGTTTCAGGTTTCTGAGTTATTTATTTAACATATTTATCACGTTTATAAGGATTAAATCATCAAGTAATTCCTAATTATAAATAAACCCTACCTTTATGTATTAAAGTGGCTAATATATGACTAGATAAGTATATCCAGGGGTCATTTCGAGCAGGAGCCCGGGGGAGCTCAGCTCTGGGAGTTGGTGCCAGCCCCCCCCCCCCAAGCCAGGGGGAATGCCTGCTTGTGTCATGGCTGCAGCAAAATGACCCCGCCCCCTGGAAAGGTCCTTGTTCCTCCGACCAGCCTTCTGAAGGCTTCAGTCACCACTGAAGCTATCCTCCCAGAATAGTCGTATTTCTGAGGCTTGGATTAGTAGCTGTCCCCTCTCTGCCAGCTTTCTTTCTTTCTTTCTTTCTTTCTTTCTTTCTTTCTTTCTTTCTTTCTTTCTTTCTTTCTTTCTTGCCTGCCTGCCTGCCTGCCTGCCTGCCTGCCTGCCTGCCTTCTGACGTATTTCCAGTGATGTCAGGTGGTGTAGCATATGCAAATAAGTTATGCTAATGTGTTATGCTAATGAGCTCCTGCACCTCTTTTTCTATGAAATGACCCCTGGGTATATCTGTTTGTTATATGCAACAAGTTAACTCCAAAAGGACACAGAATTGTAGTTTTCAACATTTCACTCCATTACATTGACGTTTAATCTTATTTATGCCAATATTCAGTACAGCAAATGTTTAATGATTCAGACAAATCAAAGCTTCAAAATTACATTTGCACACATAGGAAAGAAGCTGGGCAGGGCAGGGGGGGAGACAAACCTCCCACTTCTGTTAGACCGGGTTGCAGCATAACAATAACACCTTCAGATACAAAGGTATCATCTGCAAAGGGAAGAAAGCCCATTGGCTAAAATGGCTTAAGCCAAATCCTAAATATGATTGTTGGTAAACAACAACCACAGGAACCACTGAAATCAATAAAGCTTCACTTGAAAGTATGATAGGGTTTGTGTGCCAGTTTTCAGACTTTACGTTTTAATCTCTGAATAATAGTATAACCCCTCCCCAAGAAATGTATGCTGAGATCACTTTCAGAGAGGTTCTTTAAATAATTTTGGTTTCTGATGTCAAACATCTTTATTTCAGATACCTTTAAGAGCAAATTTTGTTGTCTCATTTTTAATTAAAGGTTGATCTGGTTCTTTGGAAAACACTATTCTTCTAAATTTTATTTGCGGTGCATTTCCGAACCGCAAATAAAATAACCGCACAACAGTTACTGCTTAAAATGTTTGCTGCACTTTGAAAACCACCACCTACAAATTTCCCACCTACTTTCTCTGTCCATTTTTCTGACTTTTTAAAACTCAATAGTTTATTGATGTACAGCTATAGTGTGATTTCAAAAATAGTAACATAGATGAGATCCTTTTGTATTTTTGCATTTGTGTGTGCATGCGCGCACATGTTTGTGTGCCCGTGCTACGAAGTCATAGCAACCTCCGGCGATTCCATGGAGGACATTCAGAGAAGTGGCTTGATACCCTGCCTCTGCCTCCTGGCCCTGGTATTCTTTGGAGGTCTTCCATCAAAATACTTGCCAGAGTTGGCCCTGCTTAGCTTCCAAGATGTGATCAGTCTTGCCTGGGCTATCCAGATAGGGGAACATTAATGAGATCTTGATTTAAATATCTGACAGGATATAAAGGGAGAGGAATGGTGACCAGTCCAATAAGCCTGTAGTCCAATCCACATGAGATATTAAAAAGGCAGGAGGGAACAAATCATTTTAATAGTTTAAATACTGTTACGCCAATAAAGTGCAAAAGTGTGAAAGAGTTTTAAAGATAAGGGCTGTACCAAAATGGGGCGCCGTATAAAATGCACAAACTGTTCCACGTATGCTTTGCATATGCTTCCCTTTCTGTCTGAAAGGAAATGATCCCACCACATTCACAAAATAACTGGGGCAGAAACAGATTTTAATCAGGATAATGTCACAGTGTGAAAGTGACTTGAATGTGAGTATACAGATCAGAATACATTTACCACATTCCCAAGCCCTGATGTTTAGACATACGGACATTTTAACATACCTCAACGGCCAGCTGTCATAATTCCATTGCAAAAGAGACTCTCTCTGAAGGCCGGAGCAGTTGTTTTAAATTGCAAAGCAGCAGGTTTCAGTTAAACACTAAGAAGAACCATCACAGTCAAAATGAATCCATAGGATTTTTCTGCATTTTCATTTTCCTCGCTTATGTGTTCCTTTTGCTTCAAGAAGGAAGGGGTTCTATACCACATATTTTGCTTTTTATGTCAGACATACTGCAATGTAATATTGAATCGACCACTAGAGGGAGCAAAATGCATGCAGAACAGCTCCTCCCCTCCCCAAGCAACAGGAACACACAAGCAAGGAAAATGAGAATACAGAAAAGCTGCCCCATGGAAGCATAATAGTATGGAAACATTCTGGGTGAAATCTCCTTCCTGGGGTGTTCAGTTACAGACAAGTGTCTATTAAAGATCCTTTGGGCATATGGTTCATGTCTCAGAATTAGTCATCAGTGTTTCATGTTCAAATAATTATTTGGCAATGTCAGGAGAGTTCTGTTTAGTCTTCTGGCTTCTACAAACATTTTAGAAGTTGAACTATGTTAAGTATAATGGACAGCATATCTTCCGGGAGCGAATTTTCTTCTTATTATATCGAACACTGATTATTAACTGATAATATATATGTATATCAGGTTCATAGATACACTACTGGGCTTTTGTTGACAAACCTTGGCATTCATGTGTTTACTCTGAAAGTGTCCACATTCACAGTAATGCACCTTGATTCAGCAGCAAACCTAAACAGCCAGCACAATATGGAGGGTGGGGTGAAAGGGCACCGGGAGCCTACTAGATATCTCTGAGATATACCACTGTATATCCAAGATGTGCTGGTGGAATGCCCCAGCAGCACTATGCCCCAGCTGGGGCATTAGATTACTGCAATGTGCTCTATGCGGGGCTGCCCTTGAAGACTGTCTGGAAGCTACAGTTGGTACAGAATGCTGCAGCCAGAATGTTGACTGGAGTGTTGTTCCACCTCCAGTCTTGTTCTACCTACATTGGCTTCCAGTTTGCTTCTAGGCTTGATTAAAGGGGCTAGTATTGGCCTTTTAAAGTCCTGCACAGCTTGGGACCAGTAGACTTTGAGGACCACCTTCTTCTGTTTGAACCTACCTGTCACTTCAGTCATCCTCAGAGACCCTGCTTCAGTTGCCCCTGCCATCTAAGGCTAGAACGGAGAAAGGGCCTTTGCTGTTGTGGCACCAAAACTTTGGAACTCCCTTCCCAGGGAGATTTGTCTGTGCCTTTTCCCAGCAGGTGATGACCTTTTTATTTCATCTGGCATACCCCCAATAACAGCACAGCAGGAGTTAGTCAGCTTCCTAAGCCCTGAGGGAATGGCCCTCAGAACGGATGGAAAGTTATGCCATCAAAACCCATAGCATAGCCCATCAGTGCCCACCCATGCAACAGAAAAGGCCAAAGCACCCACCACAAAGCACCCACCACCTACATATCCATCCAAAAGCCCATGCAGAGCACAGAATGCTGACTGCAGCTGCAATCAGTCACACACACACACACACAGATGGCCAACCCCCTTCCCCTATGCACAATCACAGGCCCTCCAGCACTTTATAAACTCCAGCCAAGATACCCCAGGTTTGGTAAGCAGGACATGTGGCATGGGACTCTGTCTCAAAGGACTTTGCCGTGCACACTTGGAGTTCACAGTGTCGCACTTGGGTAGTGGGAGAGGCACAGTGAGGCACTTAGCGCTGCTGAGGGAGCACTGAGCACTAACACCAAAAGGGGAGAGCAAAGTCTATGCCACATATCTAACTCACCTCACTTCAAGAACTCTAACAGGTACCCCATCTCTGGAGGCTCCACTTGAAGGGGAGACCACGCACTGACAGGTCATAAGGGGCAGGAGTCCAGCTGCCCTGCCCTCAGGATCCATATCTGCCTTCCCTGTACCCCTCACACTTGGACCTCTCACATGAGCCCAAGAGCTGCCCTGGCCATGCTGGCTCCCACAGCCGAGGCCAGCAGTGTCTGCAGATGGGGGGGGGGGGGACTCAAACCAGGTGTGCCCCGCACCATGCTCCATGTCATGCAATAGGGCACACTCCCAGGGAAGTAGACCTGGGAGCACTACCTATGACTGGGGGGCAGGGACAACGGCAGCCCCATACTGGGTTGGTAGCACACTATTGTGTTAGGGCGCCCCGTCCCCAGGCAGAGGATGGGACACAACCATGGTATGAGGGGCCTGGCAGCTGCTCCACTGGGTTCTGTGGATCTGCTGGCCAAGCAGCTGGGGGACACTGCCTTGCAGGTTCTGGGCCCAATTCAGCATGATGAGACCGCTGTTGCTGGTCTTTCTGGTGCCACTGGATTTTTGTTCTGTTTAGCAGCAAAACATAGCAGGGGTCCAGTGGTACCTTGAAGGCTGACTCGACATTGTTCCCCACTCCCTTCCCCCCCCACCACCATCCGCACTGCAAGTTGCTATGTACAGCTTGCATGATGAACAGCCTAGCAAATGGTCCAAGGGTGTGTGTGTGTGGCGACTCTAGCTTGGGGTGGTGGATCCATACTCCCACACAGCACTGCTCATTGGTACAGACACAAGGGACCCTGAGTGGATGCAAGGGACCAGTTATCATGGGTGCAGCACAGAGTGGTTGTAGAGCAGCATCCCTGTCAACATGATGTCTCTCCAGGGCAGCCCATCAGCTGGGCTGTCCTACTTCCCCTGTTGTGGTGTGCAGGGGCAATACATCAGCTGCATGGCTTTTGCCTGCCTTTTGCCTCTCCCCCATGTAGGAATCGAACCAGGAACTCTGGGCAGGCTACTCCAATGCCTTTCCACTGAGCCCTGCCGGTCTGTACAATGGTCTTTACCTAGCTTCATGCAGCCGGTGGTGGTTAGGGCTACAGCGATGTGTCCAGTGTCTGCTGACATGCCTCTTTTAAACCTACTCTCAGCTCAGTCTGGTGTAGTGGTTAAGTGGTTAAGTGCGCGGACTCTAATCTGGGAGAACCGGGTTTGATTCCCCACTCCTCCACTTGCACCTGGCTGGATGACCTTGGGCAAGCCATAGCTCTGTAACAGCTCTTCCCTCAAGGACAGCTTGGGAAAGAGCTCTCTCAGCCCCACCTACCTCACAGGGTGTCTGTTGTGGGGAGGGGAAGGGAAAAGGAGTTTGTAAGCCGCTCTGAGACTCCCTTGGGGAGTGGAGGGCGGGGTATAAATCCAATCTCTTCTTCTTCTTCTTCTTCTTCTTCAGTGATTGGGATCCTGGTCTTGGGTGGGGGGCTGTGGGTTTGTACCTGACCTGTCTTGTCTTGCCTTTCTATTTTTGCTTTTTAAGGGGAAGGGAGTATGTGAGACATGGTGCATGTAGGCAGCACTTTTGCTTCCAGTCAGGCCCTTGGCAGGAATGGGGTGGGTGTGCTGATTGCTGCATGGATGGGGGGGGGTGCTCTGGTCTGAGGCTGTGTTGTTGCTGGGCCTTCCCTCCCTGCCCACTGGCTCTCCGTATGTGTGTGGTGGAGGGTAGCATCGAGGGGAAGTGGCAGGATTGGCAAGCAGTGATTGGCTGTGCCTGTGTGTGCCACTCATCAGCTGCCATTGTCTGACTGGCGGGTGTTGCTCGGGTTGCTATGGGCGCCAGTGTGTTTGCTATGCTGTCTGTGCGTTGTGGAGGGGCACATGTTATTATTTCCCCCTGCAGAACATCCAGAGGGAGTGGTCCAGCAGCACTGCTTTTGTGTCAGCAGCTGCTTGCCTCCACCGCAGCAGTCCTCAGGACTGTGCCACAGATCTACCGATGTTATCTATTCAGCATTATGCAGAAGCTACGTTGGTATCTGGAAATAATCTATCAGTGTCAGACTTAACAACAAACTAAATGAGTTCCCCTTCCTGTTGATTTTCTTCCAGTTGCACCAGCTCCAAAACGGCTAGCAAAGAAAGATCCTCATTAGCTGCTAATTCAAAATGACTTCAGAGACCATTTCCCTAAACCTTCTGTGGTATATCTCCAGTAAACCCATTTCCACAGGGGGTTGCCAGATAACGTACTAATCATCTTGACTCCAAACTGTAGTTTACTTAAAAAAACTAGAACCACTAAATTATTTACTAAATGGTTTACCTTTTACTAAAACATGTGAATAACAAGTAAGACAAAATGGGTGGCTGTGTTAGTTTGTCTGTAGCAGTAGAGAAGAGTAAGCACCCAGGAGCACCTTAAAGACTAACAAAATATGTGGCAGGGGATGAGCTTTCGTGAGTCACTGCTCACTTTCAGCACGAGACTCATGCTATGAAGTCATACAAAATTGATCATTCTTAAGCATTTATGTCTGAAGTCAACCCATCTGATCAGCATCACTCACACAGAACATTTTTTTGAGTTCCCTCTAATTTTATTAAAACACTAAGGATGGGGGCTGTTTGAAGAAACCACTAAAAAGTGGCAGTCTTTGTCATACTATTGCCATCCCATTCAGAAGAAAGAGACAGACACAGATATGGATTCAAATAAAGGCCACCTTATTTAATTAATTAACCTGTGCGGCAAGGGAACTAACCAACCACGCATGCGGAATAAGCAGGACTGGTCCCAACCGGGACCATCTCCTTGCTCCCCAATAGGCGAGCACTTTACCCCCTCCGGGGTCTCACTTCCTGACCATGTCCAGGCCATTTGTAGGCTACCCTGTGTCCCCTTCCCTGAAGCCCTAAAACTTCCTGGAGGAACCTTCCAGGGTCCTTTCAAAGTCCCTCAACCCCAACCCTGGGCCCTAAAACCCGAAGGTTGTTTGTGAGGGACCCTTATTCCCAAAGGAATATCATACAGGAGCTCACCAGATCCACACTGAAACGAACTCAAAACCGCCAAGTGAGCAACCTATTTAACAAGCCCACCCTTACCAATCATCTCAATCCAATGAGTGCAGTGAATGGTAGGCAAAAACACTCCCCCACAAATAAGCCAATCATGGGAGAAGCGAAAAATTCCTACCCGGCCCCCAAAGAGGCAACCAGCATCGCTTGCATTGCATAAAGGGTGGGAGGGTGGGCCGATCTTTGCCTTAAAAGAGGCTGAACGGGGGTGGAGCACTCTAATAGCCCAGGCTCCACCCCCATGCAGCTACGGAGTGACACTAGCATTGCTCTGAGCCTCGTCTGCCTCCCTCCTTCCAGGGCAGCAAAATCGGCCCCTCCCTCTAAGTGCCGAGGCTTTAGAGCAGGGGTCCTCAAACTACGGCCTGCAGGCCACATGCGGCCCATCGAGGGCATTTTTCTGGCCCACCAGGTGTGCCGCTGCCTATCCTCCAATTCCCAGCAACACACAAAGCAGTGGAAGAACTGCAGCCGACTCGTCCCGGGCCACATGACAAAACCCCGCCCCCCTGCTTCCAGTCAGCCAGGAGGAGGCAAAAGGAAGACTGGAAGAGGGTAAATGTGAGGTGGCAGGTGCTCCAGCTGGCCCCAAGTCTCCTAGCCGGCTGAGAGGCCTCTCAGCCGGCTAGGAGACCTGCGCCAGTCCCAAGAGCCGGGCGGGGGTCTTTTTCGAGGCTTTTTGTGCTGCTGGGAATCGGAGGGGGAGAGAGTGAGAGAGAGAGAGGTTTCTCTTTCCCATCATGATGCCTGCAGTAGTGGAGTTTCAGGGAGAAGCAGCTGGGGGCTTGCTGCCTTAAAAAGTTTGTGAGGATGCCGAGTTCTTTGTTTCTTCGGAGAGGGAAAGAAAACAGCCCCGTCAAGGGTGCCTTTTTAACTTTACTTGTTCTTCATTTTAAATATTGTATTTGTTCCCATTTTGTTTTTTTACTTCAAAATAAGATATGTGCAGGGGGCATAGGAATTTGTTCATAGTTTGGTTTTTTTAAAAATATAGTCCGGCCCTCCAACGGTCTGAGGGACAGTGAACTGGCCCCCTGTTTAAAAAGTTTGAGGACCCCTGCTTTAGAGGGAGAAAGGAGCTGTATTGTAGCCCTGAAGGCAAAATGAGCCTCCATTTGAGCTTAATATAAACAAATTTGATCTCCTACACTCAAAGTATATGGGCAGCAAGTATTCTCTGGATGTGCCAATATCCAGATTTCATTAACACAGTGTGACATGCCTAGATATGTGAAGTTAATTTACTGTTGACATCTGACAGTATTTATCAGCTGACATGCAATGGTAATTTGCAGGCACAGTTAACATTTGACAGCATTTGATTTTTACCAGTCTATATCTGACCCCTGATCTGCAGTACAGACTTACATTTGGCAGTATCTTAACATGTAACTCTTGACAGCATTCTCCTTTGTATCATGTAGCTGTCAGCATTTGACTACATTTGGCAGGAGTGCTCAACATTTCACAATATGTCACATGCAGCAGTGAGTGAAACAAGAGGAAAAGCCCTCAACAGGTACTGAGAAATAATTTATCAATGGGAACTGAATCTATAAGAGGGGAATAGATTCCATCAGGGGTCCATCTATACCAGCATCCTGCTTTTCACAATGGTTTTACTAGCTGAAGCTGAGACCTAATCCTGATGAAACAGAGGTGCTACTGGTGGGACAAAGGATTGACCCAGGAATTGTTCTGGATAGGGTTGCACTCCCCCGAAAGGAAAAGTTTTGTAGCTTGGGAGTTCCTCTGGACAAGACAGTGCCAGAGGTGAACAGGAGTGCCTTTCATCAACTTCAGCTGGTGAGCTAGCTGTAGCCTTTCCAGGGCAAAAATGGTCTTGCCACTGTGGTAAATGCTCTAGTAACATCAGGATTGAACTACTGCAATGCACTCTACATGGGGCTGGCTTTGAAGAGTTTCCACAGGTAACAGTTGATGTAGAATGTTGCAGCCAGAATTCTTATTGGAGTGGATTGAAGAGACCATATTACTTCAATCTTGTTTTATCTACACTGGGTACCCATTTGCTTTGAAGCCCAATTCTGGGTGGTGTTATTGGCCTGTAAAGTCCTATATGGCTTGGGACTAGCATTACTTAAGGACTCCCTATTCCCATAAAAACATGACCTGACCACTTTTTTCCATCTCAGGCAGGCCAAGCAACTGGCTCCCTACCTTTTGCCCTGGGACTTAGCCACAGTGGTCCATGCAACAGTCGCCTCCAGGCTGGATTACTGTAATGTGTTTTATGCAGGGCTACCCTTGAGACTGACCCGGAAACTTCAGCTTGTCCAGAATGCAGCGACATGTGTCCATACCGGGACACATTAAGAGCTTATATACATCAGGTTAGGGTTGCCAGCCTCCAGGTCGGGCCTGGATCTCCCACTTTTACAACTGATCTCCAGCTGACAGAGATCAGCTCCGCTGGAAAAAATGCATGCCTTGAAGGGTGGCATTGTACCATGCTGAGGCCCTTCCCCATCCCAAACCCCACCCTCTCCTGGATCCACCCCCAAAGTCTCCAGGTATGTTCCAACCCAGACTTGGTACCACACATCAGGTGCTCTACCAGCTGCACTGGCTCCCGGTTGAATACTGGATCAAGTTCTAGTTTTAACATTTAAAGCCATATGTGGTTTGGAACCGACATATCTGCAGGACCATCTCTCCTGCCATACCCCTCAAAGAGTGTTATGCTCTATGGATCAACATCTCATGGTGATCCCTGGCTCAAAAGAGATCTGCTTAGCCTCAACCAGTGCCAGGGCCTTTTCAGCTCTGGTGCTGGCCTGGTGGAATGTTCTCCCAAAAGAGATCAAGACCCTGTAGGACAACACAATTCCACAGGGCCTGTAAAACAGAGATGTTCCACCAGGCCTATGGTTGAGGCTGTAGCAATTCCATCTGTATTGGCCTCCCCCTGCTCTGCTCCATGTTTAATTATGTTTAAAGCAGGGGTCCTTTCATAGAAAAAGAGGTGCAGGAGCTCATTAGCATACCTATTAGCATAACTCATTAGCATAACTGGCTGAATGTCAGTTTCAGCCCTATTATACCCTATGGGCCATTGAAGTCAATGGCAAAAACTCATAGAGTATATGAGGGGCTGGAGGAGAGGGGGTTTGAGGGATAGGCTCCAAACTTGCAGGGTACCTTCTAGAGCCTCTCCCCAAAATACCCACCAAGTTTCAAGAAGATTGGACCACGGGGTCCAATTCTACGGGGCCTCAAACAGGTTGCCCCATCCCCTCCATTGTTCTCTATGGTGAGGAAAAACGTTACAATCTTCTTGAAACTTGATGGGTATTTGGGAGAGAGGTCCCAGAAGCTACCCTGCAAGTTTGGAGCCTCTCCCTCAAACCTCCTCCCCTCCAGCCACTTTTAAAGCCACCACCGAATTTCTGCGGCAATTCAGCGGCGGGCCAAATCAGATCAGAGAATCTGATTCGGCCCGTGGCTGCCCTACTGCCCACTCCTGGGCTGGTGGAGCGGTGCTCTGCCTCGCTCTGGCCCCAAAGAACCCCTGGTTTAAAGTACTGTGTTATTATATGCATTGCTGTAACCTGTTCTGAGTCTGCTGTGCAAGGGAAGGAGGACTAGAAATCTAATTAATAATTACATAAAATATTCAGAGGCTCTGAATGTGGTGCCCCTGCCACTAGACAGGTGGCAACCTGATAAAGGGCATTCTCAGTCCAGGCAAGAAAATTGTGGAATTCTTTTGTTAGCCTGACTGCCCTTTTATTTACTAATATTTGGGGGAATATTAGCTCTTAACAATATGCAGCAGGCGTTGTGGATCTCCACCTGTGTCTACAGAGGCTGCGCTTCACCGAGACTTCCCAGGAACTGACACGAGACTCACGTTAAGAGTTATAAAGATAAGGTGTTTACTATAAAAATGATAAAAGATTCATAGGCAATATTACACAATCATACATACAATTACACAGATCTAGGAAATTAGGTAGAATTACAGAGACGTTTGCATGAGCAAGAGAATTGATGGTATCCATCGAGGGTGATATTTACCTAAATAGGAATCTAGCAGAGTCCATCTGGAAAAAGCAGGGAAAGTATCTTCCGACAAAGGATCATGGTTCTTAACCAGCAGAGGCCACTTGGCGGATCCAAGTGGTGCACCCAAGGATCCGTGAGGGAGGGAGGAAGAACAAGCAGGAACGGGGAGGAAAATCTGAATTGAGACTCTTGGGGAGCAGTATTTATTGGGGGGTGTTACCGGGAGGTTGGCAAGGTGTGAGACCTTCCCAGGAACGCCTATAAATGGTCCGTTCTCTGTTCCTAGCCACTAAGAGGGTCCTATGGGAGTGGTCAATATTTAGATCTACCTGATGGTCAGGACAGGATGTTGACATCAGCTGCATCTGGCATGATCTTCTAGATGAAAGGGGTCCCGGGCAGCAGAACTGGTCCATCAGGAAATGTCCCACTGTGTGAAGTCCTTTGATGTGCCAAATGGAGGGGGGAAGTTGCAGGAGGAGGTTCAAGCCTGTGTACGTGTATGGAGTTCATACTTTCATGGAGTTAGTGGTATGTGTCTTTAGCCAAACAGCTTCACATGGCTTTGTGTGTGTGTGAGTGTCTTTGTGTCAACCTCCAGGCTGGAGGTGGTAACCTCAGAAAATGGTGCTTTAAACCTTCGTTGGGAGCATCTGCCACCATTTTCCCACTGGTCACTGTGTGCACTATCTTAACTCACATAACTGGCAGCATAGTCCATTCACTGCTTTCATAGATCACCAGAAAAGTCCAAAAGAATGTTGCTCTGGCTTACACTTTCCCCCAGAGAAATCTGTCTGCCCCCTTCTATTGCTCTCTTCCACCAGTGGGAGAAGAGTTTTCTGTTTTGTCTGTCATTCTTTCCCTGATTCTCATTGACCTTCCTTCCTCTTCATGTGTCTGTTTTGTTTTAGTTGTTTATTATGTATGCATTTTAAAGCTGGTTTTACTGATTTTATTGTTTATTGCCTTGGGGATCTAAGTTGGGTGAAAAGTGGGCTTTAAAATATTTTAAATAAATAAACCTGATCTTAGGAAGCCTAAGAGGGCGACAATGTAGCAACTCTTTCCGCTGAAGTCCCCAGCTATTGTGATTTGATTGTACTGCCCACCCAACCCTTGAATGAAGACACGTACACAAGTGCTGGGTTAAACTGGGTATTTATTTATTTAAGCATAAGCTGATCTGCATTCACTTACATTGATTAAGCATGGGTTACCTCATATTTGCGAAGCGGGCTCCCTTAGGGCAACTCCACCCCGGCTCAGGGCCAGGCTCAGGATCCTTCCTTATCCTACTTGTCACAGCCCGCATGTCACATGCGTGGAGGAGATGTGAGAGCACACCCCAGCCCTGGACTGCTAAGCCCCTAAGGCTTGATGTATGCTCCTCCATCCCCAAAGAGGCCCAAGGCTGGGCACCCCCAACTGCTAAGCCAGTAGGTGTTCAGCCCGAGGACCTCTCCTATTGGAGGTATCTAGGGGTGCTTGCCAACACAACTAAACCCATGACCTTTAACCTATGCTTTTCTGCCTACCCAGAATGGGCCTAACCAGATTACCAGGCCGATTGAAGCCCTATCCCCGCTTGGACCATGTGAAGCAGGCGAAAAAAGGCTCCCTCCCGGCCAATCAGAGGGAGCCCCAAAAATTCCTGCATAGCCCCATTACTGGCGACTGGCTAATCCCGCATAGTCTGACAGAGAGGGTGGGTGGGTGGGGAACTCTTCCTTTTCTGGAATGGCCGCTGCCTTGCCGCAGCCCCCTTTTATTGGGTCAGTCTCACCTGGGAGGTCTGAGCTCCCACACTGGACCCCCCCAGGCTTCACCACTCCCCCCCTTTGTCTTCATCCAGGGATGGTTGCAGGGCAGGCAAAAGCTGTCGCTTGCCCAGGTGCAAGCATGGGTCTTGTGCCCCTATATATGGCGATTCCCTTTAGCCTGTGTTTTAGCTGCAAAAAATTCCTACAGACTTAACTCTGTCTCATTTCCCCTTTTGAACTGTGCTGCCTTCTGTTTCTCCTTTGTCTTTCTGATATATAGCAGTCAACATTTGATAGCATCTGATAGCTAATTTGAAATGCCATTTTGCTCTTTTTGTGTACAATTTCAGTCATTCTTTTAACAGGAAAGATCCCATTGATTAATTGACAACACAAATTTTGATTCTAAAGTATTTGTTGAATTTTGTGATCAAGACTTGATACAAATCCATTTTGCAAAATATGAATAGTGCAATGTTTGAACTTCAGGAGGGGCAATCTTTGGATTCACCTGTAGTCTTCTTACTTATAAAACAATGTGCAGAACGCACAAAGACAATACCCGCTGTGGCATCACACTAAATTGTTATTTTCAGTGCTGCCTTGAACCATGTGTGGGCTGGAAACAATGGACTTCCTCTCTCTTTTCTCTTCCTTCCCTGTCACCCCAGCTGAAACCAATCTGAAACCATAATGGCTTAACAGCTATCAAAGAAAATCAAGTGGATGGATGAGAAACATCCGTAACCTAAAATGCAATACATTAAGCTCCCCCGGATATTAATTTCTTGAATCAGTGCCAGTAAATGGCAAATAAACATGTGCTCACTTGTCTTCTATAGTTACATACCACCTGCACTACAGATATCTAAATATTCCTTTAAATCACCGTAATATTATAAAAATAATAAAGTATAGTCTGGCAGTTATGCATTTTCCATGCCACTTACAGAAATCACTTACTACACAAGCGATATAAAACGACCTTAATGCCTCCCCCTAGTTTCATCTGAAGCTTTCAGCACATGGACTTTAATCATATGCTTCAGAGGGTTAGAAGCACATGTCTTTCTAATCCTCCATTTCATGCCACTGGGAATTTCATTCCATTTACTTTTGGTTCACAACCCTTCACAAAATTCAGGATACACACATATATTTTTAATAGAAACAGTATTAATTATTTTATTCATTTTTGTTACAAAATATCGGAGTGATAAGAATAGCAATGAAATGAATGAATTGCCCAGTTCTATCTCACCCTCCATTGTTTAAGAGAATAAACGGCAATAAATCCATCTACTCGCACAATTCACTGGGAAAGGCCTGTCTCTTGCCCAGTTTTGCATGGTAACAAGCTCCTCTCCAATCACTCTCATGAGCCCGAGGAATCAACTCCTTTCTCGTTGAGAAGGATGACACATGCACAGAGTTTAATCATCCACAGCAGCCTCCTTTCATTTGAATGGAATAACATGAGCCCATTTGCAAAGAAATAGAAGGACAGAACCAGATCCGATCTTTTCATTCAACAGAACGGGAGAACCTATACACACAAGGGGTTTTGAACATCCAGCTGAATACTGGGAATAGCTTTGGAGTCAGCAGACAGAACTCTGTGCACACTCAAAAAGCCACGACAGGACAAAAAGCCTGCAAGAAACCTGGAGCAATCTGAGACAGTGGACCAGGAAACTGTTATTGTCCTGCCTCGCCAGGAATCATTTCTGCGAGAGCTGTCCAATTCTGATTTCCCTCTCTGTGTACCCATCAGGGATGATGCTACAAAGAGGTTTCCGGTCGGAGGAATGGAGGTCTGACATGCTTTGCAAATGCGCAGGGCGGACAGCGGCTCTTCTTGACAGCTTGGGTGGATAAATCCACCTGACACAACCTCACACAGGTAGTGTGAGGACCAGCAAGCAATATAATCCAGGTTTGAGCAAGCTCGGTGAAGGAAAAGCCTCGGAGGAGACTTTTACAACACCTTGAGCACTGCAGCCGAAGAAGATTTTTGCAACTATCTCTAAGGAGCCAAGCTGGGCTGATTAATCAGCATAAAATCTCCAATTCCCCTGATTCCTTAACAAAGAAGACAAAGTTTAAACGTTGGGACCACATCTGAAGAAAAGTAACAACATAAGGTAACGGAAAAAAACTTTTTGCCTTACCATTACCGTGTTTTGAAAGATGAAAAGCAGATCTGGTGAAGCAATAGACTGTTGCAGATTGGATGAGTGCAGTTTTGAAACGTTAAAAAGCTGAATTTGAACTTAAAAAGCCAAAAAAACAAGTTGTTTAACATTCCTGCGGTTAAGAAGAGTCGGGAGGGGGAGCCAAGCATCGCGAGACAAAGAGGGGAGGAGGGAACCAAGCATCGCGAGACCAAGCTGTGAGGACTGAGACAGGAAGTGACGGCTTGAGGAGCAGACAAGAAGGGAAGCAGAGAAGAACCAGAAGAGAGCAAAGGGGACTGTAAAAACTGCCGGACCAAAAGGACTACAACAGGAAGTGACGTGCGGAGAGCAGACAAGTAAGCAAGAGGAAGGGACAAAAGGAAACTACGGCAAGCCAGAAGCAAGGTAAAAAGACTATAACCTTTGACACAAACCATAGAGAAGTTGCGCCCGCCATTTTGGATTTATAAAATTTTTAAACAGTAATATCTCATAAACTATATAACTTAGATGGCTGAAACCAACGAAATTTGACTTGGCAAGACTAGCTTGTGTGATTACACTAAACGGTGTTTGATTTGGAAAATAAAATAAAATCGATCTTTTTTAAAGAGACAAGACGGATCGCGGGCTAAGATCGAGAGCAGCTACATGGTCCTCTCCTACAATGGCAGCAAAAAAAGAAAAAGAATTACTAGCTGTTATGGAAGCAATGGAAAAAAAAAAGTTAGACACTATAGGAGAGGTAAATGTTAAAATGAATGGTATAGCTGCACAAGCAGACAAAAATTTTATAGATTTAAAAGCTGAATTACAAAAGTTAACCACTAGAACACAAGACATAGAAATTAAAGTAAAAGAACTGGAAGAAAATACTCAAAAAACAATGAAGGAAAATGACAGAATGGAAAAGATGATGCACTATAGAGACATGCAAAACCATCTGAGATTTAGAGGTATAGAGGAAAAATTAGGTGAAGACATTTTTACAAGAATGCAAGAAGCATTAGCAGATTTTTTACAAGAGGAAGAGGAAGTTGTTAAAGAACATATGGATCTTGTTTACAGAGTCAATTCTACATACGCGAGAGACAAAAATATACCAAGGGACGTGGTAGTTCAATTTACAATGAAGAGAACAAAAGAACAAATCTACAAGAAATGTTTTACAGACTCTTTTGAAATAGGTGGAAAAAAAGTTATCGTAATGAAAGAATTGCCCAGAGCAATTTTGCAAGACAGGAAAAAATTCAAGCATCTGACAGACAAACTGAAAGAGAAAAAAATAAGATTTCGTTGGGAAATACCACAAGGACTGAGTTTTTATTATGGTAACAACAGAATGGTGATTAAAAATTCAGCAGAAATGTACATCTTTGTTGGTGAGAACAAGGAAGAATTTGGTGATATTTAAGACTACAACAAGATGGATTACAAAGTACTCTCATGGAATGTAAATGGACTTAATTCACCCCAAAAACGTAGAATGGTAGGACACTGGCTGGAGAAACAAAAATGTAGTATAGTTTGTATACAAGAGGCCCATCTTAAGAAACAAGACTACAAATATTTAATAAGAAAAAAGTTGTGAGAAGAATTTTTTTCATTGGCAAGTAATAAAAAGAATGGAGTGGTAACATATGCCAAAAAAGACTTGGAACCTAAACTAATATTTAAAGATAAAGAAGGAAGATACTTAGCTATTGAAATTCTGTTACACGGACAGAAGACTTTGATTGTAAATATTTATGCCCCCAACGGAGCTAAAGAAATCTTTTTTAAAGAACTACAAATGGAACTGGACAGTGTAAACTATGAACAAATCATAATGTTGGGAGACTTTAATGGGACTGTGAATAATAAAATAGATAGGTGCTCAAAGAGAAAAGACGACACACTAGGGAAACTTCCAAAAAAATTTTTTGAACTGATAAAACAGGAAAAGCTGGAGGATATTTGGAGGAAGGTTAACCCACAAGGGAAAGACTATACTTTATACTCTAACAGACATGATTCACATTCAAGAATTGATATGATCTGGATGTCTATTAATCTAACACTTAAGACAAAAAAAGTTGAAATTCTACCTAGAATAATCTCAGACCACAATCCTTGTCTATGGACTTCTGGGCAAATAAAAAGGCAAGGGAGATGGAGAATAAATGAGGACTTATTAGACAACCAAGAAATAGTTAAAAAATTACATGAAGAGACAGATTTATATTTTCAAGCGAACATACAAAAAGAAGTAAAAATTCAAACTGTGTGGGATGCGTACAAAGCAGTTATGAGAGGATTATTGATATCATTGAACGCTAAAGACAATAAAAAGAAAAGAGAACAATATGAAAACATTGTACAAGCCATTAAAATAAAAGAAAAGGAACTGAAGAACAGACCAGGAAAAAAGAAACTGCAAAAGGAAATTTGGATGTTACAAGACCAAGCAAAAGCTATTTTGAATCAAGAGACTTACTGGAACCTGAAAAAATTGCAACAAAAAGCATTTGAAGGTGCAAATAAACCTGGAAAGTACTTAGCATGGCAATTAAAGAAAAAACGTGAAAATAAATTTATTACTAAAGTGATACGGGACAATATTGAGATAATAGACAATAAGGGAATAAAAAGAGAATTTTTTAAATATTATGCAAAGCTTTTTAAGAAGGAAAATAAAGACAGAAGAAGGATTAAAGAATACCTACAGTCATTAAAATTACCAAAACCAACGGAGGAAATCAAAGAACTACTTAATTGCCCAACGTCACTACAAGAGATTAAAAATGCAATAAATGATTCAAAATTAGGAAAAGCACCTGGATCAGATGGATTTACAGCTAAGTTTTATAAATCACAACAGGATTCGATCTCACCAGTGTTATTGCTATTAATGAATGACATAGGAGTGACAGGTGAGGTCCCGGAGACTTGGAAAGAAGCAACCATTTCACTCATTCCGAAAGAAGGTCAAGATTTAACCAATGTTAAAAATTATAGACCAATTTCTTTGTTAAACAATGACTATAAGATTTTTGTCAAGATTATAGCTGATAGGCTTAAGGAACATCTTAAAGAGACTATACAGACAGAACAAGCAGGATTTTTACCTAATCGCCAAATAAGAGACAATATAAGAGTAGTAGTGGATGCTATAGAGTACTATGATAAACATCCGGAGAAGGAAGTGGGCTTTCTTTTTTTAGACGCGGAAAAAGCGTTTGACAATTTAAATTGGGATTTTATGTTTGACGTGTTGGAACATCTTGAAATTGGAGACTATATGCTTAATCTTATTAAGTCAATATATAGAGAACAGAAATCCTCTTTAATAATTAATACTGAAAAAACGGATTACTTTAAAGTGGAAAAAGGAACACGACAAGGATGCCCACTCTCGCCGTTGCTATTTATTTGGATTTTGGAAGTCTTGTTACTAAATTTGAAAGAAGATAAAGAAATTAAAGGCTTAACAATAAAAGGTTTCTCTTTTAAATATAGAGCCTTTGCAGATGACGTGATGTTTATAGCTGAAGACCCTATGACTACACTACCATATTTGTTGCAGAAAGTAAGAGAGTTTGGTGATTTGGCTGGGTTTTATGTAAATAAGAACAAATCGAAAGTGATGTGTAAAAATATGCCAAATAATAAGCAAATTGAATTACAAAATCTTATAGAATGTGAAGTGGTGAAAAAGACAAAATATCTAGGTGTAAACCTAACAATGAAAAACATTGATTTGTATAAGAATAATTATGAGAAATTATGGCAGCAAGTTATGCAAGATATTAAAAGGTGGAATGTATTAAATTTGTCACTGCTGGGCAGAATTGCAGTGGTTAAAATGAATGTGTTACCAAGAATAATGTTTCTGTTTCAAACTATTCCAATTGTGAAAGATGTAAAAACATTCAAATGCTGGCAGAAGAAATTGACTAAGTTTGTGTGGGGAGGGAAAAAACCAAGAATTAAGATGAAAATAATGTGTGATGCTAAAGAGAGAGGTGGGTTTCAGTTACCAAACTTAAGGCTATATCATGATGCAGTATGTTTGACTTGGATAGGGACATGGACTATGTTACAAGACAGAGTTATTGTCCCTGGAAGGTCATGACTGTAGGTTTGGGTGGCACGCATATCTGTATTATGGTAAAACAAAAATGGACAATATGTTCAAGCATCATTATTTGAGAAGAACATTAATCAATACGTGGACAAGATATAAAAACTTTTTTCCAGAAGAAATACCTATGTGGATTGTACCTGCAGAAGTTTTAAATCCATCATCTCACTACAAAGGACAAGACTGGTTGAAATATCTTATAGAATGTGAAGTGGTGAAAAAGACAAAATATCTAGGTGTAAACCTGTTAACAAGACATGGTAAAGACTTTAAATTGAAGGAGCAGCAGCAGATGGACTTTGATTATGGCTGGTTAAGGTACAGACAAATATATGATATGTACAGAAGTGATAAAAAATCTGGTTTTAGAGAAAAAAGCAATGAAATAGAACAAATTTGGGAGGAAGATGGGAAAAAAATGATTTCTAAAATGTATAAAGTATTGTTAAAATGGTTTAATGCTGATGAAATGGTAAAGGAACAAATGATAAAATGGGCGATAAACCTAAACAAAGACATTGAAATGGAATCTTGGGAATTTTTATGGAAAAATGCAATGAGTATTTCTACATGTTATAATCTAAAAGAGAACTGTTTTAAAATGATGTACAGATGGTATATGACACCAAAAAAAATGCAAATATTAATCAAAATATGTCTAACAAATGTTGGAAATGTAAAAAGAAAGAAGGTTCTTTCTATCATATGTGGTGGACTTGTGATAAAGCGAAGACTTATTGGTCTATAATACATGCAGAAATGGAAAAAATTTTGAAATGTACATTTAAGAAGTTGCCTGAAATGTTACTGCTTGGACTTAAACTAGAAGAGATAAATGTAAAGAAAAGGACAATAATATGGTATATGATTACAACAGCAAGAATGGTGTATGCACAAAATTGGAAAAATGAAAAAATACCAGAAGTGTGGGAATGGTTGAAAAAATTGTTATATATGGCTGAAATGGATAAATGGACTAGAAAGTTGAATAATCTCTACTCAGAGACTTTTTTAGAAGATTGGGAGGATTTGAAAGAATATGTTGAAAAATATTGGGACATGAAAAACTACATTTATACATGGTTATAATAGCATAAAGGAATAGAAATTGAGTATATGAATGTACTAAGGATAATTAGATATTGAACTTGTTTTTTAGAATTATATAAGAATATAGAAAATAAGAATTGGTATATAAGTATTTTAAAGATATATAACCGTTACCAGAAATGTAAACATAGAGATAAATATTACTATTTTGGATAAAGTGGAAAATGTGTTATGCTTCAGATGTGGTGGGAAACCACCAATACAAGATAAAAGCAAGACTATACAAATAGAACAAAATGTTATATAATATGGAAAAAAGGATTTGTATAAAACAAATGTATTAATTTTAATGTTTTGAAAAATAAAAACTTTCTTACAAAAAAAAAAAAAAGGGATGATGCTACAACGAGTCCTAGTGAACCAGGTAGGCTATAAATGAAGAAAACATAGAACAAATCATTACCAGTACAAGCCTGAAGAGGTGTCCTGAATATAGCTGCTGACAGTCCAGGGCAGACCACTGATCTCCCATATGCGGAAAAAGGGGACTACCTACGGTGACTATCAACATACATGGTTCTCAGAATCCATGCAATATGTCTTGATGCCTGATTAATTGTAAACAATCATTTTTACTTCATGGGCTAATCTACTTTTCTACTACACTTTAAAAATATAGTCCGAGTTGTGTACATACCCTGAACAATTACAATGTCCACCCTGGGAGTCTGGATGCCAATGGCAGCCCTGCAGTTAAATTGTCTTCGACTGAAATATAGCACAACGGTGCCCACTTTAGTGGTTTCTTCTTAAAAGACATTCTGTCAAGATCAATGGCCCTTAAAATTAAACAATATGATCCAGCAGGCAATGTCTTGAGCTGGGTATTAGTTAACCCGGGGCATCTTTGAGAGAATGAAACTGAATCTTTGACTTGAACATAATGAAGTAGTGTTCCTCTCCAGGAGTGATTGCCACAATGAACCATTGTGGGTATAAAGTCATGATTTTCAGTGGTGTGATGCAACTATAATGAATTTACTTTAAATTCTGTTCTATTGTGCTTTGATGGTAGAGGCAAGTTGCTCACAAGCCTTGAACGTTTTAATATTGCTAAGACAAATACTTTATTATGAATAAATGTAATAGAAATTTAATTAGACCACTGGACTACAAAGACGCATCAGGCTCCCCCCCTTACTTAAACAATTTCTACCCAACTTTTTAAAAATCCACTCACAAAATTACAGCAGTTCACAATATCAGATGGAAATTTTTAATCAAAAATGCAATTATTGTGGCATTATAGGGCAAATTGCCTTTTATTTATATATTATGAGTCTATTCCCAGCATTTATAAGCTCTTTTTTTAAAGCTGAATGTTACTGAAATATGTTTCTGTTTTCCCAAAAAGAAAAAGGCAAACATATAATTATAAATAAAGTAGTACAGAAAAAACATCCTATTAGAACAGCAACCAAGAAGTAATCATCTTCATTTGGAGAGAGGCAATGATGGCAAGGGAAAAAATCTACATGAACCTAATTAAGCCACAACTCACCCACCAACAGGAGCATAATTATTACAATTATGTATAATATAATATACAGTCTCAAACATTACTATTGTTTCAAACAAACCATTTTGACTCAGTTACTGTCAGCTACGCTGCCATCTCCCGCCTGGGGGTTGGGACTCAACCAGTGACCCCACCCGCTGGAATGTGCTCATGTACTGTTTAGCTATCTGGCTTCCTTATCACACCCCACTTTTGTCTGCTACGCTCCCAGCTTGCTCAAGGTCTGGGATAAATCCTCCCCTACCATGTTATTCTTTTTGCAGCTGCTCTCGAAAACATTTAGTAGAAGTTCCTTGGGGGAAAAAAGCACAATAACCTGGTTGCCGCCATTTCTGTGTGAAACCTGTTCAGGGGGCTGGAACAACTTTTTACGTTTTGACTGGTGTAGATGCAGTAAGTGGGATTCCGGTTGCTTAGTATAATACTAACAGTTTATTTATAATAAAGTCATTACTAACAGGAAAAGTGTAACCATTCCAATAAGAACTTCTTTGCAAATAAAGGACTCTCTGGTTAAGAAGACCTGTTGCAGACTGCATCTTTTGGGACACTCTCACAGTTACCATGATGGAAGTTGACCACATCCTGGGATCCGTGAAGGCTTCTGCCTGTGCTCTGGATCCTTGCCTATCCTGGCTGCTAAAATCATGTAAGGGCCACATCAATGAGCCCTTAGTGTCTATCATAAATCAATCACTAATTCAGAGCACCTTCCTTCGATCACTCAAAGAGAGAGTTATTGATCCTCTACTTAAAAAACCATTGTTACAGAAAAAAATGATGTGGACAATTTTTGTCCAGCCTCCCCTTTCAGGGCAAACTGACTGAGATAGTAACAGACCAACTCCAGATTAATATAATGCACTCTACCTAGGTCTCCCCTTGAAATCAGCTCAGATACTTCTGCTGGTACAGGATGCCGCAGCTTGATTTGTATCAGGAAGTAGCTGGAGTATACATATTATTCCCATTCTGTAGTCCATTGGATGCCCATCTGTTACTGGGTTTGATTCAGGATACTGGCTAGTACATTCACAGCCATTCATGGCCTCGGACCCTCATAGCTACATGACTGCCTCTCCTCTGATGTTTCGTGCTCATCTGAATAGGGCCTCCTGTAGGTGCCACTTTGTGTATGAGTAAGATCAACAACTGACTGTACACATGATTTCTCTGTTGTGGCTCCCACTTTATGCAATGGCCTGCCTGATGAGGCTAGGAAGGTTCACATTCTCCTGGCATTCTGCAAAGTGTTCAGGAGAGCATTTTTAGAAAGATACTAGACCTATATTATAATGGAATGGCTTAGGAAGATGTTTTAATAAAGGAAAGGGGATTGTGGACTATACTGCTGTGTGCAGTATGTACCATCTGTATTATCCCACTTGTAATTTCTGCATTGTTTAATTTGTCAGGTTAATACTTTTGTTTCAGATTCCTGCCTGGTATCAACTTGCTGCAGCCCTAATCCTATTATATTGTTTATTAGAGGGCCCATCCTGTTGATTGCACTTACTTACACAGTGTAATCCACCTTGAGTCTCAGTGAGAAAGGTGGACTATAAATAATGTAAATAAATAATTCTATTATTACTGCAAATAAATGTCTTTATATAACTCTGCTTTGGGCATGGCATATTTATTTTATCAGCATAAGTGACACAGGGCGTTCATAATTTTTTTAAAAAGGTACTTTCGCACCCTTGGTCTCCATTAGTTGGTCTTTGAGTTTGCACATAATGGACATATCCCAGCATCTAGTGAGCCACAGACTGAGAGAATGAGAAGTGCAGGATTTCTCCTCTGGAGCCACACAAACTTTGGCAACAGCTAGCAGAGATGTAAGAGCATCCATGGAGGTATCTGACCATGTAGTGTATGGCATATACCATGTAGCAAAAAGATATAAAAGCATCAAAACCAAAATGCCACATAAGGAGGTCTTTACTGACTTCCCAAAATTCCAATGTGAGGAAGCCCAGCAGATCTTCATAAATGAGGTGCCACCACTGAAAATGCCTTTCTCCAGCCTGCCTTGTATTGAACTTTTTTACAAGGAGGAGGAGTCACTCAAAAGTTCTCAAGTACATTTGATCACACCAGGCCTGTAGCCTTGGGGGCCCCTTGGGGGTGGCACACCCTCCGAATTGTGCAATGTCCCTCCTCTCCTGGTCCCTTTCTCCTCCCCCACCACCCCGTAATAGCTCTGCTTGCTGCCAAGATAAGGCACAACTCCCAGAGAGCTGGGGTTGAAGACAGGATAGTGTGCCTGCGTGGCCTCCCTCAGAGCCACCCAGCCAGACCCAGCTTCAGAGCAGCTGCTGTCACCTACTCCACCGCCACCGCTGCCTCTGCTTTCCCCCCTCTACCCCTCTGCCACTCCAGACCCAAAAAAGTATAAAACAGATTAGGCAACCAGGATCCTTCTTCCTTCCAAAACTAGAAGATGGGAGGAGAGGGAGAGAGGGAGGGAGGGGGATCTTCTGGTGCTTCTCCCCTCCCTCCCTCAAGTGAGCAACTGGGGAAAAAAGCAAAAGCCACCAGCTGGTGGGGAGAGGGGAGCACGGGTGACAGAAGAGGTCTTTACCTTTTCAGGACAGAGCCCTGATGCTCCACCAAATTTGAGATGAGCAAAATACTTCCATGGAAAACAAAAGGTGCCACTGCGCCTAGCCCAGGTCCCTCTTTGCAGCTCCCAGGCATCTTTCCTGCTGCTGCTTCCACTGAGCTCTGCAACAGGTTGGCTTCAGAAAGGGCAAAAAAAGGAGAGCACCAACAGGACAAAACAAACAGCAGGTGTGTGGAGGAGTTCGGCCTCCTCACCCCACTCCCATTGCTCTTTCTGTTTTGTTTTTCATTTTTAAATGCATGCACCAGCCTCTTCCTCCTGCTCACTTTCCTGCCTTTCCCCCCTTCTAGTTACTGATAAAGATCTTAGCTCCTTGCTGGCTTCCCCCCTCATAATTGACCCCCCCACACACAAAATGCCCCCCACTCCTGCCCCCCAATTTTCTGGCTAGGAGACTGGATTACACAACATGGAAGGTGTTTCCTCAGTTATGATATTTTACAGCAGTATTTTCAAATTATGCAGTTCATTAGCAACTCTGAAATCACATTAAAAAGATCAAAGCACTGAAGCAGAAAAGATGTAGATATTTCTTTTAGGGTGACAGACTTCCTATGAATTATGTTTATAAATCGGGGTGGGTGCTTTGGATTCTCTGGCATCTTTGAGTTTTTATCTCATTTAGCTCAGTGACAACAGTTACCCAGATTAGACCAATGAGAATGCTCCAATAAAAGTTGAGTGGACATTCAGCCACTTAATACACTAGAGAAAAATGAAGAGGAGCAAGAGTTGCACATATATGTGCTTATGAAAGTTCTGGGTAAAAGCTGCAGGATGGGAGAAGAGGTAGAGTAGACAAAGGGATTATGATGGGTGGGTGTGGGCAGAGTCATTAGAATGAGGATCTCAGGCAAGGGTGAAGGATAAAAGGCCAGGGAAGGCTCTGGACAGCCTCAAAAGTTGAATTGATCTGACTTTCTATGATTCTACATCCACACAGGTACTATTTAGATAGGATTTATTTCAAAAACTATTGAAGATAGGAGGGCAAACCGTATCTTCTAGCAGCACAGCTGCCATTTCATTAACTGATCATAGGTGTCAACTACGGGGGGGGGGCTCGAGGGCTTGAGCCACCCCTGAAATTGCCCGGGGGGGACTGAGCCCCCCCCCCGGGAAAATAGTGCGCCCTCCACTGCACCTCCCCGGGCCCTTCCTAGGGTTGCCGCTGCCGCCGTCTCTCTTCCCCCCCCCCCGGCCTGGCCACTCTGTCCCTCCCTCCGTCCGTCCAGGGGCCAGCTAAGCAAATGCCCAGCTAGCCCCTGGACAGATGGAGGGAGGGACGGAAGCAGGAGAGGTCAGGCCGGGGGGGGGGGAGGCGGCGGCGATGGGGCACAGAAGAGCTCCCGCCCCTCCCCCCTGGGATTTTGAAAACTTGATGCCCCTGTAACTGATTAATGTTGCAGTCCTAAATTCATATAAACAACATCCTGTCCTGTGTGATGGTGAGTGGACACTTTTGATCAATGGATACATTCACATCATTATATACAGACACATGAGAACAGATCATACAAACTAGCTATTCCAAATCTGCACTGGCATCAGTAACATCAGTAACATCCTGGCTCCCAGGATTTAGGATTAAACTAAATGCATACCTATCCCATTGATCAAATGCATATTAGTTTTTTTTTAAAAGACCAAAGATTTTTAAATTTTAAAAGACCAAAGATTTTAAAAATTTTCAGATTTTTAGCACCACATTTAAGGATGCACAAACAAGTCAGTCTTTGGTTCTTTGAGGGTTTCTTTCATATTTGAAAAACTTTTCTTCATTTCCTCGCTTTGTTCCCAAATCCATATTTGGTTATTCTATACCAAATTTTAGACTGCTGTTTTAAGTCATGCCTATTTGTTTAATATCATTTTTTTTCAGCATTTAGCTCTTTCCCACTTGATTTAATATCCCTTGGTGTGTAAATTGTGTCAGCTGTTGCATGATTAAATAGGGGAGGTGTTAAAAAATCCAAAGCTGCTGCAAAGTAGCAATCGCCCGGAACTGTTTCTTGTCCCCTAATCTGCAGCCATTAATTGAACACTGTCCAGTCATTCTGAGTATACAAACACATACACACACAGTGGAATCCTAGAACCCTGACTAACAAGAGTTCAGGGGCGTAGACTTTTGTAAAATCAGGGGGGCTCTTTAGCACGCACGCTTCGCACGCACGCTTGCTGGGGTGATGTCCCCCCCCCCGCCAGGAAACCTCCGCGCTTCCCCGGGCCCTTCCAAGGCCCGCCAGCCGCTGCTGCCGGGGCCTCTCTCCCCCCCTTCCATCCTTACCTCTCCCTTCACTGGGAAAAGAGGGAGGGAGAGGGAAGGATGGAAGGGGGGGGAGAGAGAGGCACCGGCGGCAGCAGCTGCTGGCCTTGGAAGGGCCCCGGGAGGCATGGCGGCAGGCACTATGTTTTCCTGAGGGGGGGCTCAGTCCTCCCCGGGAAATTTTGGGGGAGGCTCAAGCCCCCCCGTAGTCTACACCTATGCAAGAGTTAATCTGTTTTTTTCTCCTGAAGATGGTCTTGAAGTTCACAATGTTTGGCAGCCACAGTTTATCCTTCAGTTTTAAAGAATCCACTCAAGCCATCAAAGTTCAACAAATAATAGAAATTCTTTCATATCCCTTAACAAATTCTATCGCCTCTAACATCTGTTCTGTATCCTCCAGATTTCATGGAGACAAAGAGGCGCCATGATTTTACTGCAGGACATAGAACTAAGTTAATCAGTTATTACAATTTACAAAGGTGTGCTTTGACCTTGAATGAAATAAATGTTAAGATGAGGAACTTCAATAATATAAAACAGTGCTAATACTTTGCAAAGAAATTACGAGATTTGGAGAACTCTTGCCTGTTCTGAATAAAATATATTACTTTATTCTATACTAAAAAAAAAAAAAATCCAAGACATTCTCAGATCAAAAAAGCAAACAAGCTCTTTGGGTAGCTAGAGCCAACAGATGAGGCAGACGTTCAGGACCTGTAACAGTTTCAGAAAACAAGTTAAAGTAGATAGAATTAGGAGCAACACCAGATCTTGTACTTTTAACGTCTGCTTTAAATTGGACACCCTTTATAGTTCCATAGCTTTAGTCCATGCTTTGGCACCACTCACTGAACAGTACTAACCCTAGTCTTGCAGCTACTTAGTTATAATAGCAACCACATGTATTTTATAAAACCAGCTCTTCTGATACCAAATTCGATTCTGGACATATTTGGACCAAAAAAGGGGCCGGGGGGGGGGGGATGAAGATAAATCTGCAAAGGATTTGGGACACTCTCAGAACTCTCCATTGTAGCAGTAACTGACTCAAGAGAGGAGACATTGTTCAAGGACAGATAGAATGACTCTCAGCCAGATATTAATCCTGTGATGTGATCATATGAAGCTGCCTTTCCCCAAGTCAAAGAATTGGTCTATTTACCCCAGTTCTGTCTACCATGACTGACAGTGTGTTGCCAAGAAGCCACTTCAGATGGCATTATTAAAGACTCTTTAATATCACTGCTTGGCTGAACTGTGAAGAGCATATGCCAGGACAATGGACAGAGCTGTGGTCCTAAGAGAAGTGCCCAATGCTGGACTACAGACTGTAGCCAAGGGAAGCCTTGTTCCAGAGAAGTATGCTGCACCAGATGCAAACCTGGGACTACAGAAGACTTCTACCACTACACCTCTGCAGCAGCCCAAGGACTGTGACGCAGCCCAGCAGCCCTGGACTCTATGTGCACAGAGACAGTAGCAGCCCTGAAGAGACTCCACGTTCAGACAAAGGACCAGTGTACAGAAGCCATGAAGAGATCTCTTCTTCACCACATAGCACAGTCACCCTCAAACCATTCTCAAACAAGGAGAATTGCCCAGCTGAAGACAAAAGGAGTCATTAAGCCTTCCTGCCACCCATGCAGATGACACCTCTGCCAAACATTGGATTGTTAATGTGAAGCACCGGACCTGCAATGTGATTGGATCCCTCTGCCCTCTTCTTTGTCTCACCGCATTCCCCAAGAGATTTCACTCCCTGCCAAGCATCAGGTCTAAACTGCCCAACTGTCAACCCCTTTTGTGTCCCCCTTCTATAGTTTTTCCTAATACTTCTGGGGAACCAGTGACCACATGGCCATCACCTCAGGTCACAATTTAGCTATTTAAGGTGAGCTCTCCCACTCTTCTTCTTCTCCTCTTTGCTCTATCCTACCTTGTTGGTTTCATTCTCGGCTGGTTTGGAATCAGTCCACATGTGTTGCTGGTCCCCACCTCCACTGTCTATTTTTCACTGCATGATCCACTCATCACACTGGACAGGTAATGTATTACCCACCAATGGTATTCCTGCTCATACAATCATCACTATCCTTTCACCTCTGTATTCTTAGTCCTTTATTGTGAGTGTGAATATCTGGTTATTATTTGTATGCTTGAGAATAATTAAGTAAAGAAATTAATTATTTTAGTAACCTGTCCTTTTCTATTCACGGGCTCTGGGAATCCTGACTCTGGTATACACTGGTTATGGCCCTATATTTTATGCCTATTTCAATTTAATATTCATAATTCCCCAAGTTTATTAATAAAATAAGGCAATTTGGCTAGCAACTGAATCTCCAGGGACCCAGGCAAACAATGGCTTTTCACATCACCTGTGACCTGACTTCCTCTAATGGGAGAAGATGGAGATTGGACTCAGGTGCAGCAGCAAGCAGGCCTGTTTTACCCCGTTTTAGGCAGATAAAAAACTGTGGGCAAAGGACTAAAAGAGGAAAGAAAGCAGAGGTGCTAGATCTTGTACTGCTGGATTGAAAACTTTAAAAGTATGGTCAGGACCTCATAGTTGCAATGTGGCTAATCATAGCTAATCATAGCCAAATAAAGAAGTTGTGTTGGCAGTCTCTCTGATACACGTAGGCCGAGGTACAGACTGGCATTTTGGCCCGATATAGGTCCGATTTCCAAGTGGATTAAGAGAGCCTGTTCAGACGGCCGCCGCTGCCTGGCATTGCTGTGCTGCACTCACCCGGCCCTGAAGCGCTTTCATCCTGTGTTAAACAGGTACCTGGTGAAACCAGTGTCAAGCCGTCTGGGTGTGCGTTCATTCTGTTTCCTGGCAGTGTGGACGCAAATAAGCCATGCATCAAGTGCACCGGTAATGTGAACCTGCTGATCCAGCTGCTGCACCCATGCACTTAGGCGCGCCTCGGCAAAACAGACCAAAGCCATGCGCCACCGCCGGGGGCCACCGCACAGTGTGAACGCTCCATTCCACCTCCTCCCCGGTATGGTCCCGCATCAGTCTATGCAGTGCGAATGGATAGCCCTGCGACAACTCAGCCTGGGTCTTTTTGCCCCGCTTCCCTTGCGCTTCAATTTGCCAGTCTGTCCTCAGCCTTAAATAATTGGCAGCAACTGAAATAAGGACTTAGGCTGAAGACAGATTGGCCGTCTCAGCCGCTCTGCCCCCAGGAGGCGGCCCGGACGCGTTGCGTCCGGCGCCGTGCTCCTTCCGCAACAGCCGAGCACCACTTTAAATTAATTTTGTTTTAGAAAACCACGCGGCATCCGCCCGCCACTTTAGGAAGCCGCCCGCAGTCTGAACGCTGCGGGCGGCTTCCTTCCGGCGGCGTGGGAACGCCATGGGGTGGGGGAAATTCCCCCACCCCATTCTGCCGCGCCACGGAGGCGTGGCAGAATTCCAGTTTGTCTTCGGCCTTAGTCTTTACGAACTTCAATCTTACCTTCAAAATCTCAAAGCATATCCATATCAGTCTAGATACAAGATCACCTATCTGGTATTTTGCTCTATTAGGAAAATATTCCAAAGTGGGTACCATTCTGTTTCTGTGTTACAAAATTAGGCTGGCCTGATTTTGTAAGGAGATTTTTCTAAAACAAAATTACAAGGTTATAAATCAACGTAAAGAGGAAAGCACTGGGAATTTGCTTCAGTTAGCTTCCAACAACTCTTCTCATTCTTACTCAAGACCCTGAAGTTAGAGCAAGACAGGATGGGGTATTTCATGCCTGTCCATTTCTGGCAGTGGGAACAGGTGCAAGACAGCTGGTGTGCCAGTATTAGCCTAATATACTATCCTGGCATGGAATAGCAAATGAGTCTCCAGCAGCAAACCACTGACGAAAGAAGCGTGGAATTTTCAGGGACATCTTGTCACTTAATGAACAAGCTACACTCTTATTAGGACAATCTGGGTCTGCAATCAGTACCAGAGCCTGGCAGCCCTCCGGGCTATGCATTGCTGGGAACAGAGAGACCAGAAAACTGGACGTGAAACTAGAAATGGAAAGGGCAAGAGCAAGCAAGCATGAAAACCTATGGGATTCTTTTTCTACAATACATTTAGAAATATAGAAAACCTGTGGCAGAATGTGAGAATTCAAAGCCCAGTTGCCATCTTTTTTTTGCAAAGAAAGACCTGAAAGGGTACAATTTCCAGGGAAGCAATCATAGATTGGAGGAGGGCATTTGATTCTTCCCTGGTCTGTCTCTTCCCTTTCTGCACAATTTGTCCTTGTCTGTCACTCCCCCCCCCCCACCTCCTGTTTTTTCCTCCCAAAGCTCAGACTCCAGAACAATGCTCCCTCTAAGCTGTGGAGTCTTATGAGCAAAAATTCTACTTTGTGAGCTACTGGCATTAAAGCTGTGAGTGAGAGTGAGCGACTTGGCTGCTGCATAAATTAGTCGGCTCTGGAGCCATCCTTCCTGAGCGAAGACAAAAATGTGTGAGCCAGAGGCTAAAAAACTGTGAGCTAGCTCTCACTAACTCAGCTTAGAGGGAGAACTACTCCAGAGTCTTATTTGCAATCCAGTTGTAGTTCTCGAAACCTTTTCTGGGAGAAAGCAGCTGGGGAAGAAGCTGGAAGGAGGAAATGAAGGGAGGATGAAATGCCATCTGTTTGCCAGCTACTTCTTTGCTGAAAATCACACCTTCCTGCCCTGCTTTGTAGGCACAGACTGATGTTACCACATCACTTAATGAATACTTCTTTTGAATATGATCCTTGAGCAGTGACAGATGTTTCCCCTGTTCCAGAGGAAAACTCTGAATATCACACTTTTATCCTCCCCTTCCTCCAAAGAGCTCAGGGCTGTGTATACGATTCTCAGCTCCGCATCTTATCACCACAGCAGCCTTGTCAGGCAGGCCAGGCTAAAAATGCCTGGCCTAAAATCACCAAGTCAGCTTTGTGGAAATGTTGGGAGTAAAACACAGGGCTCCCTAGTGCTAGTTTGGTGAGCCAGTTTGGTGTAGTGGTTAAGTGTGTGGGCTCTAATCTGGGAGAACCAGGTTTGATTCCCCACTCTTCCACTTGCACCTGCTGGATGACCTTGGGCAAGCCATAGTTCTGTCAGAGCTGTTTTTGAAAGAGTACTTTCTGTCAGAGCTCTCTCAGCCCCACCTGCCTCACAGGTGTTTGTTCTGGGAAGGGGAAGTGAAAGGAGTTTACAAGCTACTCTTAGTGAAAGGTGGGGTATAAATCCAATCTCCTTATTAAGTATTGAGTCAGGAGGTGATGAATCCAATGCAGGCTTTTATTCTAAACATCATTCAGCTCAAAAGACAGCTCTGGCAAGAGCAGTACTTAACTTATACTGTTCCAACACGTAACCATATACATTGTAACTAAGGATATGAAATCTGATTGGACCTAAGCAGGGCTCTTTGGTTCCTAGGATTGGCTTAAGAACCAATAGGAAGTCTTTATTCAGCAGCCAATAGGAAGTCTTTAAGGACCAATAGGAAGTCTTTATTCAGCAGCCAATAAGATTGAGGGAGCTAGAATACCAGAGCCCTAAAACAACTTGAGAAACATAACACTCCTCCTTTCCTCCTCCTCCTTAGTTCAACATGCTAGCTAGCCAGTATATCATATTGACACTCTACTGGTTTTACCTGCCTCAGCCCTGAGATACTGAATATCAAACTTTTAATTTGTTGCTTGTTGTCAAGAAGCAGACAATATGCTTTTACCTTTGGGTGATTAGATGTGAAAGAGTCATAAAACTAACTTACGTTTGCCTGTGATTTAGTACTCTGGTTTCTTTGGAGGTCAAGAAAGTAATAGTGCAAGATTAATCTTCCAAGGGTATGGAAGAAGCTTATGTCTTCTTAACATCATTTGGCTCATCTTGTGTCCTGATAACGGTGTTTTAAAGTAAAGCTGAACCCCAACAATACTTGACTACTTTTGAAAATGCAGATCACAGAAAATATAAAAGCCAATGGAGGAATGAGACATGTGTCACAAGAAGCCTGTTCTTGTTTGAATGTCATAAAATATCCCCCCCCCCCCAGCTATCTGGAAGACTTTCAGGGTCATCATAAATAGAGTTACAGAGCTCTAAGGCCACTGAAGTCATTGATGGCAACAATAATGCTCCTAGTACCTCATCTAATTTAATGCATAGATACCATCCTCAGAAGTCCCTTAATGGACACCTAATGGAAAATCAGAAAGGTTAAATGTTTCATATGTACAATCAATTTTCTTGGAACACATTTCTGAATTTGTCAGAAGACTTCATGAGCATTTTCAGTCTGTGTATGTATTTTCTGATCTTAAATACTGTAGAAAAGCTGGAGCCTTACAAAGAACTCTAGTTTGCGATAGCAGCTCAGTTCTTACAGAGCTTAGCTTGCTCTTTCTAATTGCCAATAACATCATTCAGGAAGGTAGCCACATTGGTCTGAAGCAACAGAACAAGGCTTGAGTCCAGTGGCACCTTGAGGATCAACAAAGTTTAATTCTGGGTATAAGCTTTTGTGAGCGTGTGCACTTCACACTGATGGAGTGTGCATGCACATGGAAGCTTATACGCAGAATTAAACTCTGTTGGTCTTCAAGGTGCCACTGGACTCAAATTTTGTTCTATCATTAAGGAAGCTTCTTTGAAGCAGTAGGCATTTGGCTACATTTCGCATAAAGCTGATTACACTAAAATCAAACTGTTAAAAAAAGCCCTACTAGAATAAAATAAAACAAGATCCAGACTCAACAACAACAAAAAAGGTAAAGCCACACAATGTTGTAGGTCTACCTCCCAGTATGGTGAACTTTGCTATGTATTATGGCCTTTTCTATAGGAAAATAAATTCTCTGATTTTTTTTAATTCTGATTACTATAGCGGCTTTGGCATCAGTTCTCAGTCCCCAAACTTTAGAACAATTTCCCTAGGTTTCCTCAGAATTGTTCCAGAGTAGGTGATTTGTAGGTATCAGTTTCTGTAATGCCCCTTACTATTACATTTCCTGTCTGCAGAATGATCTGAGACTATATCCCAATAACTTATCCAGTCTCTGGTAGGTTAATGCTACCAGAGGGTTAAGAATACGATACAGCTGTTTGATATAAGAAAAGCCTTGCCAGATCAGACCAGTGGTCCATGTAGTTTAGCATCCTGTTTCACACAGTGTCCAACAAATAAGGCATAGAGGCTGAGGCCTTCTCCTGATGTTGCCTCCTAGTAATGAAATGTAGAGGTCTGCTTCCTCTAAATATGGTGAATTCTTTGGCACCATAGGAGCGATCCTAAACAGGTATACTTAGATGTAATCCCCATTTTATTTAATGGGGCTTATTGCCAGGAAAGTATGCTTAGGGCTGAAGCCCATGGCTAATAGCTACTGATGAACCTTGATATAATACTACAGTTCTTTTTCAAAACAATGACATCTTTTGGCTTTGGCTTAATTTTAACATATTCTACATCCCTCCTTCCTGACCAATGTTTTAATTCTTGTTTTATGTCTTTATTTGTGTTTTAGCTCTGTTTTAAGTGTGTTTTACCTTCTTTCTGAAGGGGTTTTTCCTTGTCTGTGCAGAATGCTACTCTTGGGCTTTTCTTCTAGAACAGTGTAGAACTCTCTCTCAACTAGCAAGGCAGCCAGATATTTCTTTTCTTGCCCATCCAGTTTGTTAGTTCCTAAATAAAGTTTTTTGTTACTTATAATCAGTTCAGTGCCCTGACAGCTGCATAGGCACTCTGCCAACAAGATACTTTTGAGTCCTGGATATATCATAAAGCTTCAAGAAATAATGTTTAAAAAAAACCCTGAAGAAATGTTTTAATGCATTAGAGACTGAGACAGGCTCATGAGCTGAAATAGATAGTTTTCTACCTTTCATAGTGTCTGAACTGGAATGCTTGAGGCTTTAAAAAGTTCTTCAGCAATTGCCAAATATCATCATGTGGTGGGAAAAAGGAATGATATGTCAGAATCAAAAGACTGCAGAGAATGTTTCTCTTCAGCTCGACATTCACATTTTAGTGACCAAAGAAGAGGGATGTAGCAACATTGCACATTTTGAATTTAAATTGCATTGTCTGTCTGATACAATCATCTGAAGCAATTTGTTTCCTCCCCATTATTTGGTTTCTGATGCTCAGGATATTGGAGGAGCTTGTTATTTCAGACCATCTATTAGAAGTGAATTGGCTCCTCAATCATTTTAATTGTAAAAATCTAAACAATGCCTGTTTTCAAGCCCATTGTACAGCTGAGATTTAAAACACCACGGCAGGTGTTTTATGGCACAGCTTGATAAACCCTTGGAGGTACAGCTAGGAAATCCTGTCTTAAGATATGTGCTGAGTGAAGCCTAGGGTCACATTCAAACCCTTGTTTATGGGGTGCTGGTTGTTTAAATGTTGTAGCTGGGAGAAAATGCTTTTCCCCTCCCCTCCCAAAAGGACAAAAATCTGTAACATCTTGATTGCTTTTATTTTAAAAATCAGGTTTAATAGGAAAACTCCTCTGCTTTCAATTTCTTCTGAAGAGGAATATTTTAAATGATGAGATGGGGCCCAAGTTTAGCAAAGCTGCAAGCCAATCATGTTTCTCCCACAGGAACCTCCATAATTTTTCCTTTATCTTGTTAACGAGGGTAGGGTAGCAGTTAGAATACTGGACTAGGATCCAGGAGACTTGGGTTAGAATTCCTACTCTGCAAAGGAAATTTGCTGGGTGACATTAGGTGAGTTATTATTATTTATCATTGATTTATCGTATGGCAGAGTTACACACAGGAAGTTTCTAATAATATAAAATATGTGATACAACAGGTAAGCAGAATGATTTGGCAATCCCCCTAAATACACTCAGTTGCAGCTGGAGAGAGTTCAAAGAGTTCCGTCACAACTCTCTGGAAAGCATGATGCTCACATTGCTGTGACAGATGGAAAATAGTTTGGCCACAATCACATACAGGTCCTGGTATTTTGCCCCATTTAAACAACAGGTCAGCCCAACCGCCAAAGCCTGTTCATATTCTTTTAGCTGTCTCCCATACTTTACATGGCAAGTCAAATGCTGAGGCCCTCTCGTTGGTGTTTATCAGGTTAAGTGAGTCACATACTCTCAGCCTCACCTATCTCACAGGGTTGTTGTGATGATAAAATAGAGGAGAGGAGAATGTTGTAAGCCACTTTGGGTCCCAAGGGAACAAGGCGGTGTATAAATGAAGTAAGTAACTAAGTGAGTAAGTAAGTAAATTCCTGGATGCAGTTGCCTGAGTGGGAGCAGCTGTATTTGCCTCTGTGATAGACTGTGCTTTAAAAGCTTTTAAGTGCTATATAAACATGTGATGGCCTGTGGAGGATTAATGCCTCACAGGGCCAGAGAGCCTTTGAGTGACAAGATAGTGTCAGTTGAGGAGAAAGAGTTGGGAACTGACTGCTGAAGGGAATTCAGTACTGAGAAGGTTGGCAAGGAGCAGTAGGAGGATTGCTGAAGACCCCCATTCAGGCCAGAAAAAGGGACAGAGCTTTTAGTTTAGAGAAGTAATTCCCTGCCCAGTTGAAAAGGGAGATAGCTCAAAGAGAAGAGTGATCCCTAGTTTGTTTAGAGAAGGATTTGGGGCACTTGGCCTTCTGAAACCTGAAGAGTCAGTTAAATTCAAGAACATATACTACTGTGATCATGTGTGAGTGTTTAGCAGACACTGAAAATACAGCCTCACATCTCAAAGACTCTAAGATTTTGTGAAGAGCTTAAAACTCTCACCTTCTGGAAAAAAAATATTAACTGGAGTTTGTGAATTTACTAAGTTACCTCAGAGTTATTGATTCACCTCAGACAGTCTAGCCATGATTTTATCTGACCCTTTCCCCTCTACACTGAATTAAATATTTTATTTTTGAACTTTCAGAAGACTCTCATGTGCCCTTTTCAGAAGTATAAGTTTAAGAAGGGGATCTTGTCTCTTCCCTCAGGTTCCTGGGCTGAGCCAGCATCAAATAAAATGACAGGGTGGGACAGCCATAAACCTTCAAATAAGAAAAAAATAGATTAAAGGGCTACTCAGTCAGAAAGGGAAAGAAGAAAAAACAGGAAAAATCCTGCATGTGAAGGAAGAGAGCAAGATTGTCATAGCCTCAGAGGTCCCTTCAGGTGAAATTAATTGGCTATAATGCTGCAATGAACCCTACTCCCAGTTTCTGTCACCACCCTTTACCAATGGGACCTGAATGATATGTCTGAACTAAAGTTGTCCTCAAACCCCCATAACCAGAGCCATTGCTTGAACAGACAGTATTCTGCAACTTAAGGTAGCAACATACTTTTTTTGTCTGTAGACGTGAAATTACATTTTGCTTCAGCTCTGAGAGAATAAAAGGGACATAGCTGAAACCTTTTGTTAAGTCAGAATCAGCAAGGCACCAACTCTCATCACAAGCTTGATGAGAGATTTCTGCCGCCTCAAAGGATGTGCACATCTTGTGCTTTTAGCTCAGGTGCATCATCCTATGAAGAGCCATGAGTGTGCAATCTCTAAATGATAACAAGGAAAGGTTAAGTAGGCATAGCATTGTCGGTTCTCATTACAGTAATTCATATTCATGAGAATAGATTCATTTCCCCCACAGCTGTCTGTGGTATTGGTATGAGGAATCAGAATTGTTATGCCCAGTGGTGCCTGTTATAGACAGTCATGATGAATGCAGGACTGATTTAACCTTTTAAATATCTTATTATTTGGACTGGCTAGCCATCACACCTACCCTCTTTTAAGCCTGTTAGTGAAGCCACAAGTGGTGAGTGATCAATTAAATTCTACAACACTGAAAAGGTCAATGTACAAGTGCCTTTCACAACTTGGTTTGAAGGAGCTCTCTCCCCCCCCCCCCCAACAAATACAATGCAGAACAATGTGGCATGTTAACAGTGAACATGACTCATTTGTGCTAAAGCTGTCACTGTACATTTGCATGCATTCCATGTGCCTGAAGTTGCACAGGTTGACAATAAGACGATAATGTTGGTTGGGTGTCATCTCAGTGAGCACCAGAAAGTGTGAAAGTGTGAATGTTTTACCAAATGGCAGTTCTTTGTATCAGGACTTTGATGGATCTGATCTTGGCCTAACTAATGTCATTTAAAAATGTATAAAATTCCATTTTAGAGACAGTAATGCCTCTCAGCCTTCAAATCAGACTCTTTTAATTGATGTGTGAAATAGCTTATGTCTCATCCAATTTCTTTGTTGAGCTGTTTGGAGTGTAAGTGTTCTTTGCAGAGGACAGCTGCTCAAATCCCTCTGTTTAATTCTCAATTAATACGTTAATAATAAATGTTATTTGGCTAACAAGCTAGATGGTTTTAGGTTTAAAAAGGAGGTGGGACCAGTATTAAGATATCCTTGCCCTGGTTTAACCCATTTTTTAGGATCAACACAGGTTTGTTAGGGCTGTGCTTGGGAATCCCAGAAATGATTTACCATATTGGAGTTTTTAAAGCACAGTGTGAACCTGACCTGTTGGAACCCATGCATTTATTAACACCTGTTTGGCAGCACCAGCTAAATCAGACAGGGAAGCACTAACTTCAATAATTATTTGTTTTGGTTTATCTTAATGTTTTCTCTTATTAGAAAGGCTTTCTTAAATTACACAGGATTTTGGTTGAGTATTAAGACTGCACGTGCTTCATGCAATAGACCACCAATTTGCCTTCATGTTGTCTTAAAAACAGCCTTTTGTCAAGATAAGTGGAACTCTGAACTCAGACTTATAGAAGATAAGAGTTTTGTCCACTTCTGCCCTGAAATTATGAGGGGCCTATGAGTCAGATTTTTCAGAGTTCTCCCAAATAACTATTCTGTGATTGTCTTGGGTTTTGCTTGTTTCCCCTGATAGCTGTTAGTTTTTAGGTTTGTTGTTTTCAAGAATTATATTTTGTACCATTTTTATTGATATTATCTGCCTTGGGTCCCCAAGGTGGGTTTAATTTCTTTTAAAAAAATGAATTACTTGCAAGCAAATATGGATTGAAATCTTATATATATATCTTGCAATTATATATATATATATATATAAGAAAGTCCCCTCGCCATGAAATCAACACCCACGCCAAACCCCTGAACCTAGAAACATGAAATTCAAGGACAGTAGATGTTTACTAAGAAGAGATTTTTAGAAATTTGATCCCTAAGGGTGTCAAAAGGGGTAAAATGTCCTCCTCCCATTACTTCCTATGTGGCTGCCAGGCTGCTGCCTCCTTGCACCCCCTCACTTTCTGATTGGTCAGCTGCAGAGCTCAGTGTTCTGAGGTAAAAAAAAAATAGTTACAGGAAACTGCAGAGACCTAATGACAGTTGACCAAACCAGGAAAGGCTAACCACCTGTAAGGTGCAGCAATGCTGCTGGCCCAGCCTCCCTGATGGCTTCAAACACATCCCCCCCCACCTCCTACATCTGACAGGTGTCTGTCTGTCAGGTGCAGAAGTGGGTGCAAAGTGCTTAAAGTCATCAGGGAGTCTGCCCAAGCAGTAATGCCTTAGGGATCCTGCCAGCCCAGCCTCCCTGATGCCTACAGACACACTACCCCTCCTAGACCTGACAGACAACCACCTATCAAAGATTGGAAGGGATGTTGAGTCCTTAAAGCCATCAGAGAGGCTTGCTCAGCAGGATTGCCTTAGTGCTGCTGCTGGCCCAGCCTCCCTGATGCCTTTAAAAACAATCTCCCTTTTAAACCAGACAGGCGGGTGTTTGTCAGGTGTAGGAGGAAGGCCAGGATACTTTAATTTATCAGAGAGGCTGCCCCAGCAGGGTCACCTTAGCAATGATGCTGACCCAGCTTCTCAAATGGCTTTAGCCATACTTTCACACTATGGAAATATATTCCAAAGCTGTAGAAAAGTAGTTTCCTGTATTGTTATTTAACTTCTCATAATGTCAGTTCTAGAAAATTGGTTCATATTAACTTGCTTAATATCTGATTGCTCGGATGTTGTTTTGGATGCGTAGTTATGTCCCACCTTAAATGTAACATCAATAAGAAGCATTTTTGTTAAAATAAAGTATGCCCTGTAAACCCCCCCCCCAAAAAAATCAATGCCCAGGCCAAGTCCCTGTACCAAAAAATAAATAAATAAGAGAAGTGCATTCCTACCATGGTGTCAACCACCACTCCAAAGAGATTTCTGAGAAACATGACCCCCAAGGGTATAAAAAAGGGGCAAAATGTGTTTCCCCAGATGTTTCACATGTGCCTGGCAGGCTGCTGCCCCCCCCATAGGTCAACTGTGTAGCTCAGAGTTCTGAGGTAAAACCTGCCTGCTTGCACCCACCTCCCTCTGATTGCTCAGCTGTGGATCTCAATGTTCTGAGGTAAAAACACACTTAAAAGAGACTGCAGACAGTTGATGACAGTTACATAAATCAGTTACATGAATGCCAGCATCACAGAGAAGTTCATGGACAGCCTGTGCAAGTGTGCCATTCTGACCCCCAGGATTGACAGGGCTAATATCATTAATGAAACTCTACTTAACTCCTTCGAGGGGGCAGAAATGGAGTACAGATCTGTGGACTTAGTGGTACAAATGGATGACATAGTCCACTACCCTGTAGAGTTCCTCAGCACCCTCAACCCTCCTGGCGTCCCAGCCCACAAGCTTCTCCTCAGAGTGGGGGCTCCAGTGATGATGCTGCAGAACCTCAAACCACCCAAACTCTGCAATGGCACCAGACTGCAAGTGAAGGCCATGCACAGGAACATCATCGAGGCCACACTGGTCAATGGCAGTGTTTGGGGAGAGTCGGTGTTCATACCATGCATACAACTCATACCATCAGAAAACCCCTTTGAGTTCAAGAGGCTGCAGTTCCCCCTCAAGGTCTGCTTTGCTCTGACCATCAACAAGTCCCAAAGCCAGACACTGAAGGTGGCAGGAACTGACTTAACAGACGACTGCTTCTCACATGGACAGTTCTATATGGCCTGCTCCAGAGTGAGCTCATCAAGCAGTCTGGTGATCCTAGCCCCTGAGGGCAGAACCACCAGTGTGGTCTACAGAGAGGTCCTTCAGTAGAGAAAAAACAGTACATATGTCTCACTTCATTTTTACATTACAATCTTCTGCATTAGAATTCCTACAACAAATGTTACATTTCAGACTTCACATCATCAGTATTATAACTGGATGTATAGAACTTAAATACCATTGCAAAGCACAGGTATTAGGCTAGTGTGTGTGTGTGTGTCTATTTTATAAAGCAGTTTTGGGGTGGCCACACGATGTGCTCCCTCAGCCGTAGGCTGAATGTGCTGCCACTCAGACCTGGGACTTAGAAGGTCTGCCAATCTGCTGGATGCATTGGCTGGCTGTGTTGCTGCAGGCCTGCCCACACAGCCAGTGGCCAAAATCTTGCCCTCACTCTGGAGGGAGCTGGGGACAGGGATGGATGCTCCACTGGGTGGAAGGGGTAAAAGTGTTTTGAAGAGTGTTGAAAGGGATGAGTCTGATCAGGATTCTCTGTTACAAAACAACTTGGCTCAGTTAGAGGTGGATGAACAAACAAGATCAAAGAAGGTTGTACAAAATGCTATATAATGTGAAAAACAATCAATAAATATTATAGCATAATAAGAACTGCATATTCAATTCTTTCAGTAAAGTTTTCAACAAGGTTTTCAGCGAGGTTTTGACGAGGTTTTCCAAAGCATCATCTGATGAATAGTACTATAGTCAACAGAAGTAAAAACCTTTCCCATGAAGGCTACAATGAGGGGTTCATAATTAGCCTGATGCTTTGATATTAATGCCGTCGTGTATGCATCATGCAACCTATCAAATTTTCCTGTTCAGATGAAGTCCACAAATGAAACGAGAGATTTTATTCTGGAAAACCTCTTCAAAACCTCACTGAAAACCTTGTTGAAAACTTTATTGAAAGAATTGAATATACAGTCCTTATTATGTTATAATATTTATTGATTGTTTTTTCACATTATATAGCATTTTGCACAACTTTCTTTGATCTTGTTTGTTCATGCTCTTTAGGGTTGTGGTTTTCTTTGTTATTTCAGTTAGAGGTGGGGCAACAGCAGATCAAACTGCGCATCTGACTGCAGCCTTAGATAGAAGAAACACTAGAAATTACTAGATGGAAATTACTTAGATAGAAGATTTATTGAACACTCAACCGAGAGTTAACCCTCAAGGTTAAACATTCAATTTTTCAAGTTATTTTTTTATTAAAAAGCAATACATAAATGCTGCACAGAATCAGTTTGGAAACAGCCTATACCTCAGTGGCCCTAAACTACTCTTACAGACCACATGAACAAAATTCGAGTCCAGTGGCACCTTTAAGACCAACAAAGTTTTATGTGTACATGCAACTTCTTTAGATACAGTGAAATGGAAATTACCAGTTCATACATATGGGTAGAGGGTGTGCAGCAAAGTAACATGCAACATAATGAAGATGTTTAACAGATGCTAGGACCAAACAGGAATAACAAGCTTAGTTTATACAGTCACCATTTGTTTGGATTTAATTCTGGGAGGGACATAGTGAAGCAAATAAATATATCAAAATTGGAGACTGATGCGTAAATATATCGTTCTTAATTTTGGAATGAAAGGTGCCATTGGACTCTAAATTTATTGTACTGCTTCAGACCAACACAGCTGACCAACTGGATCTAATTTTGGAATGCTGAGAGTAATTAACCAAGACCCTGTTCTTATGCTCCATCCATCTCCTCTCAAGCATGGAGGAAACTAACAGCATCTTTTTTTCTTTACAGTGGGGTGACTGGTTGTGCAGTGCTATGTCTCCTCTGTCACCAGACCAGAGAAATACATTCCAATCTACCATTCCAAATTACATTACATTTTACTATTAATTGCATTACATTACAATCACTATTCCAATCTACTATTCCAAATAAGAAATACACAAAAATGAAGAGGATGTATGGCCTTTCTTGGTGAGAATACAGGTCTAAGGACTAAATGAGATTAGTTTATGTAGTGAGATAAGAAGCCAATATTCCTATTAAGTCCTGGGAGTTTTTTTTTTTGTTCCTAGGTTTGTAATAACTTCTAATTCAGCAATTTCCCTTTCCAGTCTGTTCCTGAAGTTCCTTTGCAATAAAACAGCTACTTTGAGGTCACCCACTGAATGTCCTGGAAGGCTGAAGTGTTCTCCTACAAGTTTCTCAGTTTTGTAATTCTTAATGTCAGATTTGTGTCCATTTATCCTTTGGCGTAGGGTTTGACCTGTTTGCCCTATATAGAGAATGGAAGGGCATTGGTGGCATTTAATGGCTTATACAATGTTAGAAGATGGGCAAATGAATAAGCCTGAGATGGCGTAGCTGATGTTGTTAGGTCCAGTGATCATGTTGTCTGGGTGTATGTAGCAGCAAAGTTGGGATCTGGGTTTATGGCAAGCTATGGTACCAGTGTCTATATTCGAGTTAGATGTTGTATTACTGTGAGTGAGGAGTTGTTTAAGATCAGGGGACTGTCTGTGTGCAAGAAAAAGGTTGCCCTCCCACCCACCCCGGTGCTTGTGAAAGTGGTTGTAAATCATTGATGATGTGTTGAACTATTTTGAGTTGAGAGCTGTATGTGACTACTAGTGGTTATTGTCTCTTTTAGGCCCGTCTTCTAAGAGGCTTTCTCTGGGTATCATTCTGGCTTTATTAATCTGTTCCTTGACTTCATCAGGTGGATATATTAGCTCCAGAAAAAAAATGTTGTTGTACAAAAAGGAATGTTCACCAAGGAAACAGGCACCCCAGTAGTTGTTTCCCTCTCATGCACTGTAACAAATAGAAACAGTCACTAAATCAGGTAAACAATGAAAGGGCATAGACTTTCCAGTTGGGGGGTGGTCTGGGGCTGGACCAGAGGCATTGCTATGCTAGGTCCTTAAAAGAACCAGTGCCCGGTGACATCATAGGGAGAAGTCAATGATATCACAGGGAGGGGCCTCCATTACTACTATCTATGGAGGGGGGACCATAAGGGATTTAGGGAGGGGCTCCCCAGAAATTTAAGGGGGTCTGGAAACCCCCAGGCACCCCCTAACAATGCCCCCCTAACCTCTGGGATGGGCCAAAACTAGGAAAAGTTGGGAGTTGGCTAGTGGTAATAGTGGTATCTCAGCAATCTGCTGTGTCCTGTTTTTGAAATTCACTTTTAGAATAGTGATAAGTATTGGAGTCAGGAGTCCATGGAACAGTGAAACAGCATGATCTTTATTGCTGGTCCGGATGAAGCATACAACCCAGGGCTCCAAGCCCTCCTTTTATGCTGGTCAGGGACAATCCCCTGACCTCACCCAACTGGCCTGATAGGCTATTAGAAGTCTATTTACATTTCATAGGTTCCCTGGGAGAAACCTAGGTACAGGATTGGTGACCGGTTTGAATCCACCTGGCCTTTGTTCTACCTGGCTGAAGCTCAGGTAGTTTCTTGGCCATGTGCTCTGGCCATGCTCTGGCCATGTGCTCTGGCCATGCGGTCGCAATGAAGGGAGCACATGGCGACCGCATGGTCAATACATAACACCCCTCCCCCCATAGTCCAGAACCCCTCTGCACACATAGTCTTTGAGATAGTCCGGGTGTCTGCACTCACGTCCAGAGCGCCGGGGGGTTGTAAGGCGGGGCGTGTTGCTTGTGTCGGCAGGTTGCGGTGTGGGTAGTTGTTCTGCTGGCGGGGCCTGTCTGCTCGGGGGTCGTTCAGGTGTGGATGGTGCGACTGCTTCGTCCGCAGGCAGGAGCGGCATCTCCGCAGTCTCCGGATCAGGGTCTGGCGCTGCTTCTGGAGTCGTGTCGATGTCACGGTCTGTTGGTGCAGGGAGTTCGGGGGCCTGGGTATCATCGTGGTTCTGGGTACGGCGTCGAATCTGGTCAATGTGCCGTTTCCAGACTACGCCATCTTCTGTAAGGACCTCGTAGGAATAAGGCCCTGTGACTCGGACGATCCTCGCGGGGAGCCATGTTGGACCCCGCGCGAAGTTCTTTGCATATACGGGGTCTTCGGGAGCGAATCCTCGGGCAGCTGGCCGGTCTTCCGTTGTTGGGTTCCCCTCGATTGCTCGGTCGGGATGTAGGCGGTCCAGTACGGTTCCCAGTCGTCTTCCCATCAGAAGTTCGGCTGGCCGGCTCCCGGTCCCCGAGTGGGGTGTGTTCCGTTGGCAGAACAGGAACTTGTACAGCTGCTCTTCCCAGTCGCCGTGCTCCATCTTCTTTAACGCGTCCTTCATTGTCCTCACCATGCGCTCGGCCTGGCCGTTGGTTGCAGGGTGGAACGGAGCGGATGTGGCGCAGACCGCAGGCTTCCACGAACCGTTGAAACTCACCGGAGGTGAAGGCAGTCCCGTTGTCGGTCACGAGAGTTTCTGGCATTCCGTGTGTCGCGAAGATGGGCCAGAGACTTCTTAAGGCAGCATTGGTGGAGGTCGAAGCTACCGGCACTACCTCAAGCCACTTGCTGTAGCTGTCAACAACGATAAGAAACAACCGGCCCTGGACCGGTCCCGCGAAGTCTAGGTGCAGGCGGGACCAGGGCTTGTTAGTAGATTCCCAGGATCGGACAGGAGCGTGTGGCGGATCTGGCCACGACTCCTGGCATTTGGCACACTTCTGGACCCGCCCCTCAATGTCTTTGTCCAGGCCTGGCCACCATACGTAACTCCGGGCCAGAGCTTTCATGCGCACAATTCCTGGGTGAGCCTCGTGTAGGGCCTCTAGCACTCGGGGCCGCAGGGGCCCAGGGATCACCACTCGAGATCCCCATAGCAGGCATCCCTTGTGGGCCGATAGTTCGTGCCTGCGTGCCGTGAAAGCGGCGAAATCTGGTCCCGGTTTTTCCGGCCACCCCCTTCCCACCCAGTCCGAGACACGGGAAAGGATGCGGTCCCGCCGCGTGCGACGGGCCACATCCGATACCTGTACGGGGTGCTCCGGTAGGTCCTCTAGGAGCGCGATGTGGAAAGCCGGAGCTGGATCAGGGTCGCAGGACGGGAGGGGAAGATGGCTGAGGGCATCTGCATGACCCATCGCCTTCCCCGGGTGATGTACCAATTCGTAGGAGTAGCCTGACAAAAAAATTGACCACCGCAGGACCCGCGGGGACAGCATGTGAGGGGTCTGCCTGTGGGGGGCAAGGAGACCCAGCAGCGGCTTGTGATCTGTGGCCACGGTGAACGACTGCCCGTACAGATAGTCATGGGATTTCCTGACGCCGGCTACGATCGCTAGAGCCTCTTTGTCGATCTGGGCGTAGTTCCGTTCCGCCGACGACAGGGTCCTGGAGTAGTAGGCAACCGGAACCTCCTTCCCGTTGGGTAGCTGGTGCCCCAAGACCGCCCCAACACCGTAGGGGGATGCGTCACAGGCCAGGATGACAGGGAGCCTCTCATCAAAATGCGCCAGGACTGCATTCGAAACTAACAGGTCCTTGACGGCCCGGAAGGCCGCATCGTGCTTGGGGCCCCAGGCCCAAGCTGCTCCCTTGTCCAGGAGACGATGCAGGGGTTCGGCGACCGCCGCCTTGTGCGGAAGGAAGGCGTGGTAGAAGTTCACAAGTCCCAAGAACGCCTGTAGTTCCGCCTTTGAGGACGGGCGGGGTGCACCTGTAATCGCCGCTACCTTCTCCTTTGTAGGGTGAATGCTGTCCGCGGAGACTTGGAACCCCAAGAAGGTCACCGAGGAGACTCCCAGGGTGCACTTGTCTTTTCGAACCTTGAGACCCGCGTCCTGGAACCTTTGCAGCACCATCCGGAGGCGAGCTGCGAATGTGTCGGCGTCTGGGGCGGCGATGAGGACGTCGTCGAAGAATGGCTTCACTCCTGGAACATCTTTTAGGAGAGAATCCATTAGATTTTGAAAGATTCTGGGTGCTACGCTGACCCCAAATTGGAGGCATTTTACCTTGAACGCTCCCTTGTGAGTCACAATCGTTTGTGCCTCGGCCGTTGCTTCGTCTACGGGAAGCTGCTGATAGGCTTGGGCCAAGTCTAATTTTCCAAATATTTTGGCGCCTGCGAGGGAGGCCAGAATATGGCTGACCACCGGCACTGGGTACGCGTGGTCCTGTAATGCCTTATTAATTGTACATTTGTAATCTGCACAGATGCGGACTTCCCCGTTAGCTTTGAGGGGGGTCACAATGGGAGTCTCCCACTTGGCATGGGAGACCGGCTCGAGCACCCTTTGTGCCACAAGCTTTTCCAGCTCTGCCTCCACTTTGGGCTGGAAGGCGAGCGGTGGCCGTCGGACGGCCACGCGGATGGGCCGGACTGCCGGGTCCAGGTCGAAGGAAACCGGGGGTCCTTTGTAGCAGCCCAATGAGCCATTAAAAATGGCGGGGAATTCCTCGCAGATGGCCGAAAAGTTGGTGGAGCCCACACGGTGTATTCCTGTCCACTGCACTCCGAGCGGCTTGAACCAGGCGCGACCTAGGAGACTGGTTAGATTGCGCTCCACCACGAGAATGTCTAGCAGGCCGTTAAAGGCCTGGTACTGGACCCGGACCCTGGCTAGCCCCTTAATAGCCACGGGGTTTTTCTGGAAGTCCCGGAGTACCAACCCGGCCGGCAGCCGCAGCCAGCGTGCCCCCTTCGGGCAGAGGCGGTGGAACGTAGCTGCGGACACAATTGAATATGCTGACCCTGAGTCCAGTTCCATGGCAAGTTCATTACCGTAGCCGTGGGAACAACACTACCCACTTCTTCGAAGTTCGCTGCTGGGGCACGGTGGCTGTTCCTCTGGCGGCAGGCCCGGGCGAGATGTCCTGCTTTCCCACAGGCACGGCAGATGGCATCACGGAAGCGGCATGTCCGTCTGTCATGGGGGTCCCCGCAGCTGGCGCACGTTGGGGCCTGCCTGTTGAGGGAAGCAGAAGAGGGAACAGAGACAGATGCTGGGCACCGGCCCTTGGGCCTGGGGATGCCGGGCTCACTCTTCTTCGAGCGTGGTTGCATCCGGTGGACGTCCTCTTCTTCGCTTGAGTCGGGTTCGGGAGGAGCCGCCTGGTGGACTTTGGTGGCTGCCTTGTCCTTTTGCATTGTTTCGAAGGCTGCTGCCATTTGGAGCATCTTTTCCAAGGTAGGTTCCGGCATTGCAATGAGGCGCCGGCGGAGCTTGGCTTCCCGGACCCCTCCCATGAAGGCGGTCTCCACGTGGTCATCCACGTGGCGGAATTCGCAGCCCATGGCTAGTCGACGGAGTTCAGCCAGGAAAGTGGCGGCTGATTCCCCCGGCTGCTGCTGGCGCTGTATGAACTCCCAGCGCCTGGCCAGTGTTGATGGCTTTGGGGTGAAGTAATCGCCGAGGGTCTTGGTGAGCACATCGTAAGACACCTCGGTGGGGTCTTGCGGGGCTAGTAGGTTCTGGGCCACCCGCATGACCTCCACCCCTCCGGAACTCAAGAGCCAGGCGCTCTTCAGGTCTGCATCTGTGATTCCGCGGACCTTAAAGGCACAACCCAGTGTCTTGAGCCAGGACTCCCACGTCTCGGGGCGAGACGTATCGAAAGGGGTAATTGGTCCCGGAGCGTTTGCCATATTTACCAGAGCAGGAGCGGCGGCGGCTCTTTGAGCGATGTCCTCGTGTCTTGCGGCGGTGCCGGGGAGCACTGAGGCTCGGCGCTGGCTAGTGCCGGAGGATTGGGCTCAGAGCGGCTTGCGGTGAGCGCTGGAGCTCGGAGATGCCTGCGGCCGGCGGGACGGAGCTCGCTGTGCTGCTGTGGTCGGCTGAAGAGTCACTCATCGGGATCCCATCCTCGTCGCCACTGATAAGTATTGGAGTCGGGAGTCTGTGGAACAGTGAAACAGCATGATCTTTATTGCTGGTCCGGATGAAGCATACAACCCAGGGCTCCAAGCCCTCCTTTTATGCTGGTCAGGGACAATCCCCTGACCTCACCCAACTGGCCTGATAGGCTATTAGAAGTCTATTTACATTTCATAGGTTCCCTGGGAGAAACCTAGGTACAGGATTGGTGGCCGGTTTGAATCCACCTGGCCTTTGTTCTACCTGGCTGAAGCTCAGGTAGTTTCTTGGCCATGTGCTCTGGCCATGTGCTCTGGCCATGCGGTCGCAATGAAGGGAGCACATGGCGACCGCATGGTCAATACATAACAAATAGTCACTTTAAGATGTGCAAACATACATACCATGTGCATAGGACAAACCAATGATCACAAATTTGACACTAAGAAAGGCCACACAGAAAAGCCTGTAGGCTTTTAAAAAGTTTTCCTGGATGTTCATTTACAGGAGTCCTGTTTCTGCCTTATTCATGAGGGTGGCTTAATACTGAAATTTACTATATTATGGCATCACAGATGCCTTGGTTTGGTAAATGCGTGGCTGAAGTCCCTGAGCCAGGGCAGAATACCAAACAGTTGCTGTGCACTTAATTTCTGAGCAACGTACAGAGTTCAGAGTAGCAGCAATCTTCTTCTCACTTCAGATTCATATCCTACAAGAGAGTATGTTTTGAGGCAGTTCAGAACAGTTCCCATAGCCATGACCCCAAATAAAACTCACAGTTATGCGACCTAGGATTTTATATACCTTACCTTCTTAGCACACTGCTTAGAAACTCCACCTTAAAAACACAGACATTCAGAACAAATTAGTAGTAAAAACTACATAATGAAGTTTATGGGGAATGACTGTATTCCTGTACATGATTAATTTCTGCTCTTTAGGTTCAACTTGCAAAACACATTTGGCTTCAACAAATGACCTTCAGATAGCTGAAATACTATTTTAACTTTTAATTAGCAATGCAAACTGTTTATTTACATCTTTTAAAATTACAATAAAGTCAAATATTTTCCTAACCCCCTGTTACCCCTTCTCCTGCTCCCACAAGCATCCTCTCCTGCCATATCCCACCTGTGCTTCCCAATTTCCCTTCACCTCCCCACCCCAATCATTGGCATATGTTGGTATGATTACTGGCAAACCTATACAGATTCCCTCATCAAAGTAGAACCCCCTTGTTAAGATGCAACCATTAAAAAAAATCAGTACTTAAATGACCCTGAATGTGTTTGTCTTAATTGATGTTCTTCAAATGAACTCATTAGCTATAACATTAAGATCAATTTCCTGGGAGATCTGTTTATGTCCATGACAAAGAGCCACGTGATTGAGCCTTGCCCGTCTCATGCTTGACTGTAGGAAGATCTTTATTCTACGAAGGCATGGAAATCCCAGATTATGGGTTGCAGTTGTATTACACTGGTTAGAATTGGCCTCTACCGCAAACGGTCATGCACACTTAATTTTGAATGATAACTTTGTCCCTCCCTGGTTGAGACTGCTTAGGAACAAATTAGGTTATTATGGCTTGTCTCAACAATAGCTACTGTCCATGAATATGCCACAAGCAAATGTCTTGGTTAAACAAAGAATTTTAGACATGGATAGGAAACATGACCTGACTGGAGTGAAAAACTATTTATTGGAGAAATGTATCATGAATAAGGTCTCACTGATGCCATATATAAGCAGTTTAGAAAACCCTGACCGTAGGAGAGTATTTACTCTACTACAGTATGAGGCCCTTCCCTCCACTGTCCTGGAAGGCAAATATAAGAAGATACAATATGAAAAATGCCTATGCCCAGGTGGAGATGGGAGTGTTGAGTCACTAGTGCATGTATATTGTAAAATATTGAGCATATCAGAGAGATAGATATTAAACTCATAATTGATAGCCTGCTGGGCAAAGATACAAGAGATTGTCTTTTAATAATGTTAGCTAATAGGAACAGGAAAATTACTTTTAATATGGCAAAATCTGGCTGCATGACTATTAAAGGAGGAAAATCTGGTAAGAGATGGCTAACTCTAGTTAAGTAGTATCCAGTAATATACGGTAATTTGAATTCTATGTATTTTATATATTGGAAACTATAGAGAGCTATAATTTTACTGATTGTTTAGATATATTTTAAAATGTATCCTGAGGTTTGCTGACTGAATAACTATGCCTTTTTCGGACTGACTTATCTACTAAATTTTTAAACATACACAGTCACTCTGTAGTATGTAGCTGGCTCAATTAGGGTTGCCAAGTCTTATAGACTCACCGGCAGGGGGGAGTCCTCCTGTGCCCGGGAGTCTCTTCTGGCACGCGCGCAAAGCATGCGCGCCCAGCGGCATCACCGGAAGTGACGTCGGCACGTTGGGGGCGTTGCCAGGGCGATTGCCAGAGTTTCACCCTGGCAACGCCCCCAACGTGCCGACGTCACTTCCAGTGACCTCATTACGTTGTCCTCGCCAGACGACTTCGGGGGTGGGGTTCCCCCCGCCAGCCGAATGCTGGCCGGCAGATTGGGAACCCCTTTAGCAGGGGATCCCCCGCCCCCTGGGTTGACTTGGCAGCCCTAGGCTCAATGTTTGTTTTTTATACTGATAGTGTGCCTGGCTGTTGTTCGATTTTTGTAATTCCGGATCGTTACGAAGAAAGTGATGGCCTCTGGCTAACAATAAACAATTATCATGGTGCGACCTTTCTGAGGTGCAGGAGGAAACAGGTATGGTAAGGCTTATTCTGGTAAGTTTAGCTATTTTAGGTAATAGCTGATAGTAGCTGAGGCAGAATTTTTTCTTGTTTGCCACTGTACAGATCAATCACATCATGAAGAGCTAAAGGTTTAACTTTCCGCTCCCTTAATTTATATTCTGGAATGTTTTTAACTGAACTGTATTTTAAATGTGATGTACACCACCTTGAGCCCTCCAGGAAAGGGTGGTTTAGAAATTCTGTTGTTGTTGTCATTGTTGATGTTGTTGTTGTCATCATCATCATTTTAGGTCCTTTCCAAATATATGCAAATATCTGTTGAGACAGGCATGCCTGGGTTCTGCAGGCAGGGTGTATTCCCTGCAGCTTCTAACTTTTTGTCATGGCATTTCAAATTTGCCAAAGTGCTTTTTGGGTTTTTTTCCAAACCACCACCATGCAAATGACTGACACAAATGACTGACAGATCAGAGGAAAATTAAAGGAAATTATGAACGGTTGGTGTTACATTTTAGAGAACAGGGAGTCCTTTTGGCTACAGGTTAGGATGAGGTTCATCCTTTCTCCAGGCAGTTTCCATATGTTTTCCTTGGTGTCTTGTTTGTTTAATTTCTCACTGTCTGGACCATACCCTGGAACTGTGACAACCTATTACAACTCAGAGGTGTTAAGGAAGCAGTCTTGCAAAGGAAGGTTTTCAGGTAGTGACTACATCAACATCTCCTCTTTCCTTGCTACATCTCTGCTTTACTGGTACATTTTTAAAAGTGCGAATTTCCATCATACAAAACAAATATATGCTTTGCTTTGCTCCTTCTTCCAACATAATCACAGACTTCAACTAAACATTTAAAGTACCTTTTCTATCTATTTTTCTATCTATATTCTAGGTATGAAAACATTAGAAGTTCCTCATTCAGTTCAACTGGATATTTTCTTTTAAATAACACATCCCACTCATCCAAAGAATTCATGTGCATTAAAAATCAAATGTTATTTTAGTTGAAAATCAAATGCTAACAATATTTCAAGCCTTGGTAACCCCATATTTCAAGAAGTAGATCTATCGTTAAAATACAATGACTCTTCTATATAAAACTTCCATCTGATGCAGAGCATGCAAAATTGACAAGTAGCCCAAGAAGTTTTTTGGGGGGGAGGGAGGGGTAGAGTTGAAAGTAATAGGCACTTGTGTGTATGAGATTTTTTTTTAAAAAAAGAGATTCATTCATCTCTGCCTCTTTATACCTGGACTGAATGCTTTAAGCCATCTGTCAAAACTGTATGAAAGGTAATAAAGAGCATTTTGTTTACCTGTGAATAAATGAAAGGATTCAGGATTTTTTGAGACATATAGGCAGCTAAGCAAGTCTGTTACAATCCAGACTGGCAGTTACCCTTTTAGAGGCCCTTCAGAAGGCTTCAGATAGACCGCAGCTGAAGGTGAATTTCAAAGATAACTCTATAGTCTTACTCCCCTAAATTACTGCAACATGGTGGTTAAGGTTTTTCTTTCAAATCATAGAGGTGTGATGCCTTTGAAAGAAAATTAATCAACAGGAGTCTCTATATGCCAGCAGTGAACACTTTTATCTTGGGATGAATAGATTATGAATAATATGTATGACTAATTGTACTCAATCAAAATTGTAGTTCCCACCAGTAGAATAAAATCATTCTAAAATATGCATCTGACACCAAGACCGACACAGTAATATTTGTAACCCAAAAGTTTCCCTGCAGATCATTCTTATAAACTTCTTGTCCACCTCTCCATCCAGTGCCCTAGTTTCATTTGTCTAGACCTGGGACTGACCTAACTAAACTCTCTCTTTCCTCCTGCATATCACCATCCCATACATGATCTCAGGAACTGGGGGGCAGGGGAAATGATGTTTGGTTTGTGGTTTGTGTGGTTCACAAACTATGGACCATCGTGAACTTTTTAATGCTAAACAAACTGGTTTGGTTTGTGAAGTTTGTGATGTAGTAGAACAACCTCCCTGGGCATGCTAGAGACACCAAACCTGTAGGTGATATCTGGCTGACTCTCCTCTACCTGCCCTCCATGCTTAGTGAGGATTGGATTTACTGGGTCTAAGTTACACCCCCCCCCCCCAAGAAAGTGCCTCCAGGAAAGTGCTTTCTGCAGGAATTACCGCCTGTCATTTCCCCAGAAAGCACTTTCCTGGGGGCAATTTCTTTGGGGGGCTATAACTCAGACCCCATAAATCCAATTCTCACCAAACTAAGAGGGCAGGTAAAGGAGAATCTGGGGGAGGTCCACTGTGGGTTTGATGTCTTTAACATGCCCAGGATCCCTTCTATAACTCCTGAACCTGCTCCTGTGAAAATTACTGAGGTCAAGGAGTGTATAGAGCTGATCTTGTGCAAGCTAGAGACATCAAAGTTGCAGGGGAACTCCCTTGGATGTTCCTCTACATGCCCTCCAAGCTTTTGCTTTGAAGTTATGTAAATATTTTGACTAAGCAGAGACAGTCTGTCTGGAAATGTATCCATTCATGAACCACCATGAATAGCTTGTAAGTTTGTGGAAAGTTTGTTCTGGGTAACCTGCCACAAATTTGACTTTCCAAAGCATGAACTGGCCAAAATTTGTGAGCTGGTTCATGCCCATCCTTACATGTGATAAACCTGAGAACATAAGAGAAGCCAATGCTGGATCAGACAAATGGTCCATCCAGCCCAATACTTTGTCACACAGTGGCAAAAAATACCAGGTGCCATCAAAAGGTCCACCAGTGGGGCCAGAGCACTAGAAGCCTTTAACACTTGATAACTGTTATCTCAACTGATCATTTGAATTTGCCCTCATTGTTGGAATAATCTAAAAAGGATCCTGAGTGAGATGACAAAAACAGATGAAGTAAAGATCATAGTCAATTTCCCTGTTGTTGAGTTGCATTATTTTGGGAGGTATAATTTATAAATGTACCCCACTCTCAAACACTATCTATGCAGACAAAGTTTGCAGGTCACATTCAAAGAGTATTTTAGGTCAAGGAGCATTCAAACATTCAATCTCCCACCTGCCGAAAGAAGTGGAGCAGGTCAGCAACTGATATATCCTTAGAGCTTCTACTATTTGTTTTAAATTACACCATGAAGGGACACTTGGTTGAATGGTCACCGTAGGTATTTATAACAGGGCTTGTATGTCTGAGGGTCTATTGTGATGCTGAAAAGAATTCAAGGCATTTTTTTTTCCTGTGGAAAACTTCCATGCCAAGAAAGAGCTTTAAACTGGACCCTGGTGAATGAACTTTTGAAGGCATAGTTAGAGGGACAAAAACAAGGAAACATGAGATATAGGTTTCATTCCAGATTTTTCTAGAAAGGATGCTTTGTACGATTGGGATGTGTAAGTTTACCATCGTTGGCTTTCTGCTCTACACAAAGTGATTCTATTATTGCTTTAGAACAATGCAGGCTCTGTCTAGATTTTATGGGGTTGCCAACCTTCAGGTGAGGCCTGAAATTCTTCCAGAATTATGACTGATCTATAGACATAATTTCCCCTGGAGAAAATTACAGCTTCTGAGAGTGGACTGTTTGGCATCACAACCCTGCTGAGACCCTTCCCTGCCCCAGGCTTCACCCACAAACCTTTATTAATTTATATTTATTTATTTATGTAAAGTGTACCCTGCCCTCCCCACGAGCCTTTAGGATATTCTTAGTTGGCAATCCTCCTAGATCAGAAGAAGAAGAAGAAGAGATTGGATTTATATCCCGCCCTTCACTCACTTGGAGTCTCAGAGCGGCTTACAAACTCCTTTCCCTTCCCCTCCCCACAACAGACACCCTGTGAGGTAGGGGGGGCTGAGAGAGCTCTTTCCCAAGCTGTCCTTGAGGGAACAGCTGGCATAGAGCTATGGCTTGCCCAAGGTCATCCAGCCAGGTGCAAGTGGAGGAGTGGGGAATCAAACCCGGTTCTCCCAGATTAGAGTCTGTGCACTTATCACTACACCAAACTGGCTCTCTTTGACTACTTCAGGTTTGACTACTTCATCAGTATACAAAATGAAACCATGAAGGGGGGGGAGAGAGAGGAATTGCTGCTGTGTTTCATTAATATTGTTCCATGGTTTTGCTTCCTGAAATTCCTTAATAAATTCTCAGGACCAAAAATAATTAATCAGCTGACAGGCATTCATCTCTTAAAAATGCAAACAGTGAAAGAGAGAATATGAGCTTTAGAGTAGTAGCAGAATGGTTTTCTTTAAGGAGGTGTGAAGAGGGAAGGTTGTAGCTGAAATCACTTGTTGTTGAACACATCATGAAAACTATTTTTAGCAACTTTCTTTTTCTGGCACATTGCATTAGGGACTTCAGAAGCTGTTGTAAACAGGAGGAGGGATATCCTGCATGTTATGTGTGAATTTTAAATGGAAGAAAACTGTCCCTACTTTGCTAACTGTAGTTTAAGCAGTTAGGCAGGCTGACTTAATTAAGATGACCCTGCCTCAGGTCTTCAAACTGTATAGCACAAATTAAAGAAAGGAGAACATGAATGGGAAGAACAGGACAGAGCTAGCTGACTGTGATGCTGTGTTTTTACTTGTACACGCACACACAGACACTCGGACACTTTAATTATAGAGTAGTTCTCTGCAATAGGGATGAAGACTGGCCCTTTGTTGCAGTAGTGATGACACTATGGAGAGATCATAGGCGTAGACTATGGGGGGCTCAAGGGCTTGAGCCTCTCCCGAAATTTCCCGGGGGGGACTGAGCCCCCCCCCCAGGAAAATGTAGCACCTGCCGCCGCGCCTCCTGGGGCCCTTCTGAGGCTGGCAGCTGCTGCTGCCGGTGCCCCCCCCCCACTCTTCCATCCTTCCCTCTCCCTCCCTCTTTTCCCCGTGAAGGGAGAGGGAAGGAGTGGAGGGGGGGAGAGAGAGAGGCCCTGGCAGCAGCGGCTGGCGGGCCTCGGAAGGGCCCAGGGAGGCGCGGAGGTTTCCTGGCGGGGGGGGAACATCCCCAGCGAAAGAGCCCCTGCTCCCCCCCGGATTTTATGAAAGTCTACGCCCCTGGGAGAGATCGAATTGAAATAGCATTTAAAGAAGAAAGGAAGTTTCTTTACCTTAAAGATACATTGCTTATTGGTTTCCATTTGTTTCTTCATCTTAAGTAACTAAGGCCTTATCTACATATACAGAAAAATGAGGTAGTGGACTGAGGTGGCAGAATTTCGAACTCTACCAATTCAAATTGTGGGGATAATGTTTTAATGCACCCCATGTGATAACTTTCTGTTTGATGTATTAGTTTATCACTTGCCGAAATGTGCACTCAGAAAAGTGGTTTCATATGCACACCGGTTCATTATTGGTTCATTCTAAACTGTGTGCATTAAACCTAGAAATAGAGAGAGAATTTGTAGAGAGAGAAGTACTAAGGTTATACCCAGATTACGTTTTATCTATGGCTGTACTTGAAAAATTAATGTTAAAAATGGAACCTGAAGCCAGTATAGTGTAATGGAGTACAGGAGTAAGGCCAGGGAGACCCTGGGCTCAAATCCCCAAGGAGCTCTGAAGCTTAGTGGGTGGCTATTGACCAGTCACTACGGCTGCGGTCACACACACTAAATAATACACTTTCAATCCACTTTCAGTGCACTTTTCAACTGGATTTTTACTGTGTGAACTGGCAAAATCCAGTTGGAAAGTGCATTGAAAGTGGACTGAAAGTGGGATATTTAGTGTGTGTGACCACAGCCTATATTTCACCCTAATCTAACTTAAAGGGTTGTTGTGAGGATAAAATGAAGTACACTGTGTACTGTGCATATTGCTAGGGATGTCAGGTCTCTTGCTATGGTGGGAGACCTCCTACCAATACTGTCCATTGTCAGCTGCCACCTCAAAGGCTGGCGGAGGGAAAATTGCGGAAAATGGGGTGGGCATGCCAGCATTACATCAGACTGCACTGTCACATCCAGCAAAAACTGGAAATGTCATCACAACATGGGGGCACCACTCTAGGATTTGCCAAAAAGTCTATGATTTAACCATAGAGTTTTTGCTAATCCTAAAGCATCATAGCAGACATTATGAAGTCACTTACTGTTTTCACCAGAAGTGACATTGTCTGCAATGGTCTGCAAGTCCTCCCAGGCAGTGAGCTGGCATCCCTTTAGACAGCACTGGGAACCTTGAAGGAAGGACAACATTAGAAGATAGATGATAGATAGCTAGATAGCTAGAGGATAGCTAGATAGCTAGATAGCTAGATAGCTAGATAGATGGATGGATGGATGGATGGATGGATAGACAGACAGACAGATAGACAGATAGACATGCCGTTATAATCTCTTGAACATAGAAAAGCAGAATCTGCATGCAGAAAGATAGACACCTACTCATTGACAACTGTTGGCTAATCGTGTAGGATGAAGTCAATGAAGCATTTGAGAAAACAATAAGAAGCAAATCACTATGGCAGAATGAAGTAGCTTTGGAAGCAATGGCATTGACTGCTTATTGTTAGCCATTAATTTGATCTTCAGGTAGGGGAACCAGATGCAAGGATAAGTTGTTTTCTAGCACAAGTAGAACATTTGAGATTAATAACCCTGTAAATTTCTGTGAACTAATGAACCATATAATGAATTTGTGTGGACAGATTAAAGACAAAGTGAAGTTACCTTCAGCCAATTTGGTGTGAGACCATGGAATGGGAGAACTGAGGTCATCTTTGTACTTTGTATGCCACATGAAGGGATACTTAAAGCTTGTGAATGATTTCCCCAGGCCTAACATCATGAGGAGCATTAGTTATGGGCAACTTATAATTTATTTATATACTAAATTTTTAATAATTTTTTTAAAATTTCAAAATGTGAACAATGAGCAGTAGGTAAAAAAAAACTGAGGGAGAGGTAAGAAGAGACAGGAGAGTTTCTTTGCTTATCTGCCCATCCACATATAAAAAGGGTATGAGTTATTTCAGTTCTTTGTTTTAATAAAGGGCCCTATGCCAAATGGACCCTATGCGATTTCAGATGGCTCTACGGGATCTGATGTCCCCTGGCAGCTCGTTGGATGAGCTTGTAGAGGACTGGCATAGCCAACTCTCTGCAGCCATTGACAAGATCACTCCCAGATGCCCTCTGCGCCCTCACTCTAGGCTAGCTCCTTGGTATACCCAGGAGCTGCGGCTGATGAAGCGGAGGCTAAGACGGCTAGAGAGACAGTGGCAGCATATATGTGATGAAGCTACAAGAACATCTTATAGGATGTTTATGAAATCCTATGAGATGGCACTCAAAGCCATGAAGACAGAGTTCTATGCGGCCATGATAGCATCTGCAAGCTCGCGCCCGGCCCAATTATTTAGAACTATTCGGTCTTTGACAGTCTTGCCACAGGGCAGACCAAATACTAGAGAGTTCGACATTGGCTGTGAGGCTTTTGTGAGCTATTTTGCAGATAAGGTCTTGTTACTCTGCAGCGATCTTCCTGTCATAGTTGAGACAGTGAGTGAGCACGAGGCTCCATGCACATCTTCTTGTTCAATCTTGGATTATTTCCGTCCACTCAGCCTAGAGGAAGTTGACAGATTGCTCTTGACAGTCCATACAACCATGTGCAGCCTTGATCCATGCCCTTCATGGCTAATTAAAACTGGCCATGAGGGGTTCCGAGGTGCCCTCAAGGATATTATTAACAAGTTCCTCTCAGAGGGGCTGTTTCCGGGGGCACTCAAGGAAGCACCTCTCTTGAAAAAAAACCCATCTCTGGATCCAGCTGAATTAGCAAACTATCAGCCGATTTCCAATTTGCCCTTTTTGCACAAATTAATCGAAAGGGCACAGTTGCAGGGCTTTATGGATGACACTTTCACACTAGACACCCTTCAGTCCAGCTTCTGCCCGGGTCACGGAATGGAGACGACACTGGTCGCCCTCACAGATGACCTCCAGAGGCATCTGGATTGGGGCAGGATGGCAGTGCTATTGTTGCTAGACTTGTTGGCAGTGTTGAACATGGTCGACCACCAGCTACTGACCCACCACCTCACCGACACTGGGATTCAAGGGCTCATCTTGCAATGGCTTATCTCTTTTCTCCAAGGTTGGGGACAAAGGGTGGTGCTTGGGGATCAGCTTTCCTGGAGGCACATATTGATCTGCGGAGTGCCCCAAGGGGCAGTGTTGTCCCCAATGTTATTTAACAACTATATGCACCCCCTTGCCCAGATTGCCCAGAGGCACAATCTAGGGTGTCACCAGTATGCAGATGACACTCAGCTATATCTGTTGTTGGGTGGTCAGTCTGACTCTACCCTGGAAGATCTGGACCGGGTGCTGCAGGACACGGCTGGCTGACTTAGACTGAGCCAACTGAAATTGAATCTGACGAAGATGGAGGTCCTGTGCCTGAGTCGGAGCAGATCAGGGATAGGGATCCCACTACCTGCCTTCGATGGGGCACCACTGGTGCCAGCTTAGAGGGTCAGGAGTTTGGGAGTGCTCCTGGATGCTTCCTTAACAATGGAAGCCCAGGTAGCAGCCACTGCCAAGGTGACCTTCTACCACCTTCAACTGATCAGGCAGCTGGTTCCCTTCCTTGAACACAATGATCTGGCAACAGTGATCCATGCAATGGTTACCTCGAGACTGGACTACTGTAATGCTCTCTACATGGGGTTGCCCTTGTTGCAACTCCGGAAGCTGCAGCTGGTGCAAAATGCAGTGGCCAGGCTGCTAATGGGTCTTCCTATGTGGGAGCACATCCGGCCTGTGCTGAAAACATTGCACTGGCTGCCAATAGCATACCAGATTTGCTTCAAGGTGCTGGTTTTGACCTTTAAAGCCCTATATGGTCTGGGGCCTGCCCACCTTTCCCCACATGTTCCCCAGAGAGCACTGCGGTCGGGGTCACAGAACCGTCTGGCCCTTCCTGGACTGAAAGACACCAGACTGGCCTCTACCAAGGCCAGGGCCTTTTCAGTGGTGGCTCCACACTGGTGGAATGAGCTCCTGGAAGACATCAAGGCCCTGCAGGACCTTTTACAGTTTTTCAGGGCCTGTAAAACTGAGCTCTTCCATCAGGCCTTTGATTAGGAGCCGCCACTAATAACAGCTAAGGCTACCAACAACAACTAAGGCCCTTTACTAGTGCCTCAGCAAGTGACACTTTGGACTTCAAATGTGGCCACATTCTACTATCATTCCAACGTTAGTAGAACATGCCATCACCAGCATTTTATCAGCACCTTATCTTAAACTGTGATCTGTTTATGTTATGACTTTTATTGTACAATATTGTGTTTTAATGTATTTATTGTAAAGTATTTTAGCATTTGTTGTAAGCCACCTTGAGCCTGCTTTGGTGGGCAGGGCGGGATATAAATTAAACTAATAAAAAAATATAAATTATACCTTTATATAGATCTATGCTGTGACAGTTGTCCAATTTATTTATTTATTTATTTATTTTTCACATTTTTACCCCGCCCTCCCCACAATCGAGCTCAGTTCTGTTCACTCAATCCAATTTATTTATCTATCTATCTATCTATCTATCTATCTATCTATCTATCTATCTATCTATCTATCTATCACATTTTTACCTCGCCCTCCCCGCAATCGGGCTCAGTTCTGTTCATGCAATTGGGTTCAGTTCTCAGTTCTGTTCACTCTATCTCAGAAAGAACTTGTAGAGCTGGAAAAAGTCCAGAATAGGGCAACCACAACCATTAAGAGGTCAGAACATCAACCCTAAAACCAAAGTATTTGGGGATTCTGGGTTTAGGGGGGGAAACCACTTCTAAGTGAAAAATGGTATAGTGTTATATAATTATGGATGGTTTCAGTAAGGTGAATAAAAAATATTTTCTCCCCCTCATATAACGGCATTAGAATGGAAGGCACTCAATGAAACTGATTGGCAGTAGAATGTATTTTGTCATAGACAGGGATGGACATGAACTGGTTCACAAGCCAAAATTAGGGCTGAACTTGGGCCAGTTTTGAGCACGGCAACCAACGTTCAGGGAAAGTGCCAGAACATGTACCAGATTTTTGTCCAGTTTGGTTCAACTGTTTGGGGCCAACCATTTAAACCTAAAAATGTGGCTTGCAGCTCCCTCCCTTCAAAGTATCAGGGAGCAAAACCAAAGGGTTAAATGGCTGCCAGCCATATTACCCTTCCTGGGTGATCCCCACCCCTTTCCTCCCAGCTGCAGGAGAAAAGGGGAAAGGAAGTCCTTTCCCCAGGCAATCCCCCCCCTTCTCCTGGCCCTGGTGAGCTGTGGCGGGGAGAAAGGGGGAACCAAACTTGCTGGACCAGTTCAGTTCAGGTGGGGCCCATTTGAGTTGGTTTGGTCTGGGCTTTGGTTAGTGAATCACCCCAAACTGATTCAAGCCACTTTTTAAAGGTTGTTACCCATCCCTACTGTCAAGTCACCCCCCAATTTATAGTGATTCCAGCAAGGGGCTTTCAAGGCAAGTGAGAGGCAGAGGTGGTTTGCCATTATCTACCTCTGCAAAGTCTTCCTTGCTGGTCTCCCTTCCAAGTACCAACCCTGCTTAGCTTCCAAGATCTAATGAAATCAGGCTATACCATGCCACCTTCCCTCCCAACTCATGAAAACTCATGTGTTTTATCACAGACTGGGATCTGAGACTGGGAAAGCAGCATGACTAAGGAAGCTGGCTAAGGACAGGTAAAAGGCAGTGATGAGCAACACTCCACCCGCTATCACCCAAATCATATTTGGTATGCTAATTATGGGCTTTCTCTGTGAAGAATAATTCTTTTAAAGGGTGCTTTTTTCAACAGTTCTAAATTGGCTCATAATATTTTGGCCTATGTGCAATGCTATTTGGGAACTGTAGTACAGGAGCAAGCTCAGCAGCTCTCTCTTTGTCTTACAACTATGTTATGGACCATAATGTTTTTGCTCTGACAGGCTGTTGGACACCTCATGCAAAATTTGTTGTTGACTTAGAAGGAATGCAAAAATGCCTCTGTTGGGTCAAACTTTAAATTGGTTGGTTGACTTGTTCTTCAAGAGAATATTTGTTTTGTTTCTAAATGGCTTTGCAAAATTCCTTTTCCCCTACCTAATCCTATCATATTTGCTCTTGTAAAGGCCACAGATACATTAGGTATCGGAGTCTTGAATGTATGTAACTTTCCTGGACTTCCTGATTAGTTTTCTGGACTGCAGACAGAGTCAGAGTACTGTTATATAAATTGATGTGCTGCTTTAAAAGCCTCAAGTCAATTTCATATATTAGGGACAGGAGACAGGGCTGAAGTCATCAAGCAAGTTCTGAGCAATGGCAAATAGTAGCTATTGGCTTTGTCCTCCTGACCTGATGAATGTTCACCACACAGAAGCAAGATCTGCTTAAAATAAGCCTCGAAATTAATTACAAATGGCACTGCACAAATGACTGTAAAACTGAAATATGGTCAAGTACTATTGACTATGTGATGCTTTTTGATGAATAGTCAACCCATCAGAAGTGGAAGTGAATTAATTTCTTGAGAAATGAGACTGGCAGGTTCAGGGAGAAATAACTTTATTGAAATAAATTTGATACAGCTGGGTTTGCATGTCACCTTTGATGCATAGTATACACATGGAAAAGGCATGTACAAGCCTGTTAGCCACTCCCACTATTACTGACATTGGACAGAAACATGAATTTTGACCAGGTCTTCCACTGACAATCTATTTGCAGAGCTCCAACAAAGGATTCAAAGGCAATGCATTCTATTGACACTGGGAATCTGATCCTTTGATGCTTTGCTGTCCCTTTGCCTCTGAAAGCAGCACTCTAAAAGCAGCACTAGACCAGCTTTTATCAGTACTTTTTTCTGTACATCTTACAGAGAACCCAAACATTGTGTAGGAGCAAGAGATCCTACAAGCCATGGATAGAACTTCATAGCAGCAGATTCTGAGATCAGAGATCAGAGTTTCCATGATCACAAAAGTTGATTACATGGCATGCTTTCATATTTGGTGTCACATGTTACCATAGTGAGGGATATAAACTGTGCATACACAAATTGACCACTTATTGAGCTGAGAAGTAAATTGTAATCTGATCATCCCCAAAATAAATCTCAGTTTCCACTGGTGTCATTACTTGTAGGTAGAAGAATCAGGGTGTCTGGTTGTTCAAAGCGTGTCAGAAAGTCTTTTTAAAAACCAAGCTTTGAAGTCACTGAACTCTGAAAATGTTTCATCAGACCAATGCATCTATATAACCAACTGTCAGAAATCTCTGTTCTAACCTATGGAAGGAATGTTGCCAAACATGCAGCCTCAGATCCAAAGGATTCTTCCACTCATGGAAGGCCCATCTGGTCACAGAAGTGGAGTTCCCAATTTCTCCTTCCAGCTGTATCTCTCTACACCATATCCCACTTAAGTCCCAAAGCTCACTTTTTAATTTTTTATTTTATTTTACCATTTAAAGGGGTACAGAATAAAAAGGGACAAAAGGGAAAGTAAGAAGCATAAAACATCATTTGTTAAACACGTTTTAAGGGCATTATATAATATGAGAATATAAAGCATGAAAAAATAACATGACATGTCAAAAATGGTAAGATAATCAATACTTCAACATACTATAATTCCATTATTTCCTATCTATAAGGCTAGGTAAAAAAGCATATGCACAAGAAACATAAGAGAAGGAAAAAAATTAAAAAACACTTTTCTTACCTTTATACAAGGTTTATAAAAAGGTTTCCCTTGTTCAAAAACCAGTAGAATCTGACTCTAGGGGGTGGTGCTCATCTCTGTTTCCAAGCCGAAGAGCCAGCGCTGCCCAAAGACTTCTCTGTGGTCATGTGGCCAGCATGACTAAACACTGAGGGGCACAGAACGCTGTTACCTTCCCACTGAAGCTGTACCTATTTATCAACTTGCAGTTTCTTGCTTTTGACCTGCTAGGGAGCTCACTCTGTCAAGTGGCACTAGGGTTTTGAACTGCTGAGTTACCAACCTTCCGGTCTGCAGCTTAGCATCTTAACCTCTGAGCCACTGTAGCACAAGGTTTATACTATCATATAATAACTAGTAAATATGTAGCGATAGAAGATTATTAAATATGACTATGAAAATGTGGTTATATGATTTTGAGTATTAATCAGTTTAAATTTCTTTGTAGCTCCTCTAACAACTTTATCTAATCTATGTAGTTTGTCTGTAGTAATTATTAAAGGCTTTCCACTTATTCTCAAATTTGATGATTGTTTTTTTTTATTTATATAGTTCATAATTTTTGCCATAACAACATATTCTCCCATTTTATCTGTCCAGTTCTCAAAATTTGGGCAGATTTCAGACTTCCACTTGGTACTAGTTGTGCCACAGTTAACATATATCTAAACAGCTCATTCTCTAATCTATTTATATTAGGTGGTAAGATTCCTGATAGCATAGTCTGAGGTTTCATAGGAAATTTTAAGTTCAAGATTTTCTGTATTTCAGTATGTATATCTATCCAAAATTTGTTGGTCTTTTTGCAGGACCACCATATATGGTAAAAGGTACCATCCATCTCTTTATATTTCTAACACTTTCTTTTATAATTTTTATCCATCTTCTCAATATCCTTCAGAGTAATATACGATGGTAGAACACCTTGTACCAATTACTCGCTGTAAACTTTATATCTTTCATCCATATACTTTCCCACTGCTGAAGTGAAATTTGTTCATCAAAATTCTGCATCCATTTCACCATGGATGTCTTAACCTGTTCTGTTTCTGTATCATATTGAAGTAGAAGTTTATAAATGTGTCCTATAAGATGTTCTTTTTTAATTCGTTATTATGTTTTCAAATTCCGTCAAGTCCCTTGATTTATCTCTTTCTGCATACATTGCTTCTTTAAGCCTTGAGGTAATGTGAAGATAAGTTTGCTATTATATCTTTTTTTCCTTCTTCATTCATTGTCTGCCAGGATTTAATTTCACCTTGAGAATTGATCATATCTTGATGTATGATAAAATCAGAGGGGTTTTTTTTCTTGTAGGTTTATCATAATACACATCTATTGATGACACTATAGGTGAGATTGGTGGGCTAATTCTTGTTTTCTTAGGCCGCCAAATTTTCAATAGACTGTCTATAATTGCATGGCCCTTTTTGCCTTTTTTGGTGATTTTCCTGTTTGTTTTATCCAGAGGTAACTATGTTGTCCTTCAGTCAAATCCACTGTTTTCAATTTCATCAGTCTTTCATTCAGATTTTTGATCCAACTGGACATCCAAACCAGGCCAGCTGCTTGAAAATACAATTTAAAATTAGGTATAGGGAGGCCTCCTCTTTTTTTTCATCCTGTAGCACTTTAAACCTTAGTTTTTTGCTATTACAGATAAATGTATTGATTTGTTTTTGCCAGTCTTTCAGCATCTTCTCAGGTATATCAGTTGAGAGCATCTGAAATAGAAAGTTTATTTTTGGTAAGATATTCATTTTTACTGTAGAAATTTTTCCAAGCCATGAGAGTTTTAATTTAGACCATCTTTCCAGGTCTTTTTGTATTTTCTTCCAAACTTTGGTTGAATCTTGGCTCTGTTTAAGTTCATGAGTAAAGTTTTGGACAGCCAACACATGTTGATTCTGGAATAAGTCTGTCATAGTAAAAAGTATAATTTCTGGAATTGGGGTTGATAATTCTCCAAGCATCAATCAAATGCAGCAAATCCATATATCGTAAGGCATTCTTGGGAATCCTACCTCCTTTTGTCTTCTTGGATATATCCTTTGAAGCATCCAGAACTCCATTCATGTATCCAGGAATCATAATCTCACCTTCTTGAAAGTCTAATAGCTTTTGGTAAAAGCTTCTCGTATAATTTTTCTTTAGCATTATTTGTAGCATATAGTGATATAAGCGTGTAATTCTTGTCATCAGGGACTCTAATTTTCAACATTATGTATCTCTCCTCAACATTTTTCAGTTCTTTTATAACACTGATTCACTGGTTTATTATATAAATTGCTACACCTGCTCTTGTAATCTCCTTGAGGGGCTTTATGGTGCACTTAAAGACTGCAGTTGGGAGGAGAAGACAGGAAAAGGCAACCACACAAACTGAGTTCCACTTATGTGCTTTGGATCCAATTCACAGTTCTAGACTCAAGACATGAACAACCCTCAGCATATTTAGAGATTAGAAAAGTGTTTTGTGAGTGAAGCCAATATACAGCTCATGATGAAAATTAAATCAGGCAACCAGAGGTAGGAATCAAACACTACATTGCTGTAAATGTAAGAAGGTGTTATAAGGTGAAAAGAACAAACAACTTTGAGCATGTAGCTATTACTAAGATGCAAAAAAAAGTCCTTCTTTCTTATAATAATACACACTAAAGTCTCCTTTGATTTTATATGTTAAGAGCATTTCCCCTGTCATTCAGGAAAGTATTTTCTGTCTTTAATGCATGCCAGGAGCTCTTTGTGGGATGTATTAGACAAGCGGGGGGGGGGGGGGGCTTTAAAACCAGTGCTGGTAAGCTTTTGATTATGAATAGAATTGAAGTAGTGAATGAAAATCACCTAATTATTGATCTCCTTACCTACCATACATTTTGCTGCATGTCAATCAGCTGTGAGAAGAAATCATGTTACATTTTTAAAAAGTTACATATATTTTGCCTTTGTAGTTCGCACAATTTAGGGATACCAGATGAGTTCACTTTCCACTAATGATAATGTTGAGTTTACATGTTTTAATCTTCCTTACTCCATTGAGTTAATTGCCAGCTGCTTTCATGTTGCTATTCCATATATAAAATCTTTCCAGAAACATGCACACAAACACCTGGATGGCAGCTCTGACTGTGATACAGAGGGAGCCATTCTTAGCCAAGCCTTGAGAAGCAATAAAAATTAATTTCAAAGATGGCTTGATCATAGCAAAAGCAGAGACGTCAAAGCCCTAAAATGTCATTGATGCCAGCAGAACTGAACGTGGAAAATTGCTTCCTGCTACAGAGAGATACAATTCTAATCCATGATTGGCCTTAAAATCAAGAAGCTGTCAAACTGTATAATGGAACTACTATGATCCAAGTTCCTAACTTTACATATTCCCAGCTTAATAAAACATAGTGAAGTGTTCAGATGATATAAGTGAGCTGAATAACCGAAAACCTAAAGCAAAATGAAACCCTGAGTTTCTGGTGTCTTTACAAATTGCCACTCCGCGTTATAAAGTGCTTAGTGGGGAGGTAACTGAATAGTAAAGTAACTGTTTAGGATGCAGAAACTAAGAAGTGAAATGGCTTGAGGATCTGCAAAATTAATCTGTTAAATAATCAAAATGGTTATAATAATAGCTAGGATTTAAAGAAGAAGAAGAAGAAGAAGAGATTGGATTTATACCCCGCCCTTCACTCACTTGAAGCCTCAGAGTGGCTTACAAACTCCTTTTCCCTTCCCCTCCCCACAACAGACACCCTGTGAGGTAGGTGGGGCTGAGAGAGCTCTTTCCCAAGCTGTCCTTGAGGGAACAGCTGGTACAGAGCTATGGCTTGCCCAGGGTCATCCAGCCAGGTGCAAATGGAGGAGTGGGGAATCAAACCCGGTTCTCCCAGATTAGAGTCCACGCACTTAACCACTACACCAAACTGGCTCTCAGAGCCATGAAAGACGCACCATGAATTCAAGATAAGGTTAGATTGTTTTTCTCAGTCATAGCCCCTCTTGCTCCATGGCAGCTGCTCTTCAGATTAAGCGGAATTCCAAAGCAGCTGTGCTATGGTGTGGTGTTTGGTTGTTCAGTGAAAAGAACTCAAACATTTCACTGGGCTTATTATCTAAGGGCAGGGGCGTAGACTTTTGGAAATTCCAGGGGGGGGGGGGCTCCTTAGCACATGCGCAAAGCGCGCGTGCTTGCTGGGGCGATGTTCTCCCCCCTGGGAAACCGCCGTTCCTCCCTGGGCCCTTCTGAGGCCTGCCAGCCACTGCTGCCGGTGCCTCTCCCCCTCCCGGCCACCCCTTCCCTCTCTCTCTCCAGCAGTGACGACCGGGCCTCAGAAGGACCCAGGGAGGTGTGGCGGCAGGCGCTCTGTTTTTCTGGGGGTGGCTGAGCCCCCCATGGGAAATTTCGGGGGTGGATCGAGCCCTCAAGCACCCCCGTACTCTATGCCTATGCCTAAGGGTGAAGAACCATTCCCATCATTAATCCTGAGCAGCTCATGGGTTTTGGGGGGGTGCCCTTAGTTCTAGGCAGCATCAGTTTGGTTACTGAAATGGCATGTGGAATGAGAGAAATGAGGCTTAACAACTCTTAGCACATTTTGATTTGCTGGCTAGGTTGGCAAAGTCAGTGGTCTGTGGTGCTCATCATGTTGGTAACCAGGGCGAAGTTGCCCACAATGTTGGCCCTCACTAGAGACTGCCTGTTAGCAAAAACCCACACTTAAGTCAGGATGATGTTTTGATTTTGGAAAGCAACCACAAAAATAAACTCAGCTGCTGCTCTCACTGTTCTGTACTAATCTTTGGCTTTCCCACACTGGATTGGCTTGTGCACACAGGAAAATTGCCACAGTGCAATGAGAATACTATATCCAGTGATGTGTGGATGCAGCCCTAGTTTAACCCAAATGCTTGGTGCCTCATGACTTCTTGCAGGAGTGTTAGCACAACTACAAGCTATGTTTCCACAGTCATGGAATGGCTGTCATTTAAAGAGAGAATAATTCAGTTTGTATCCTGTTCCATTTGCCCCAAAAGGGAACACTCATAGGCCGAGGACAGACTGGCAATGTGGAGCGGGAGGAATGCGGAGGGAACTGCTGCGGGGGAAAAACTCCCCGGGGCTGGCCGTTCACACCGGCCAGCGTAGTGCGCAGTGGTGCTGATACGGAGCGTTCAGACTGTCGTGGAGCCGGCTCTGTGGCTCACGCGGCTCCGTTGCGCTGGTGGCGCATATGCGCACATGCATATATGCGCATATGTGAAATGGCAAGAGGTGGGGACAATGGGCTGGACAGCACCCTCTGGCAGAGCAGGACACCTGCAGTGAGGGAGCTGCCAGCACAGCTCACAAGGAAAAGTCAGCATTCTGTAGGCACGGTGCAGCACTGGTTACTAGCTATGGATCCAGAGGAGTTGGAGCTGGTGGTGGCGATGCAGACACACAGAGTAGGTTTCCCTCTTTCCATGCACTTTCAATGCACTTTCTAACTTCATACAGTCTATTTCGAAAGTGCACTCAAGGTTCATTCACTATCTCCCTCTCTCCTTTTTTTCTATTTGTTCCCTTTCATCTGTGTTTCGTATATGCGCACATGTGCAAAACTCAGTTCTGGCGCGTTCACACTGCCGCCTCCGGATGCCTCCCGCTTCTTCCGGTTCAGACTGCTTGGAAGCGGGAGGCATGCGGAAGACGGCCCCTGGACATCGGTTTCTCCCGGTGTCCTGTTAAAGCGGATGGAAAACGGCTTAGAAACGGGTAAGTGCGAAATGGAGCCGATGGACAGATGTGCATGTCTGAATGGGTTCCCTTCTTCCACTTCCGAAGCGGGGCTGTCCCGCTCCACATTGCCAGTCTGTCCTCAGCCATAGATGTTCTGATGTGCCCTTGTCTCTTTTGTTTTTTCTATGTTGTGGTAGTCATAATAACACCTTTCATTCTGAGCATTTTTGTTGCTAGTATTCCTGATTTTTTTTTGTTTCATGTAGCCATTTTCTTACATCATATCCACTTATATTCCATTTGTATGCAAGTGACTCAAAAATAAAAGAGTTAAAAGTAGAGGAAATTTAATAATAAAAAGTAGCTCTAGAAAACAGAAACAAGCACTCACAGGTTTAATTTGCACAAGGAACATGTGAAACTGAATTTAAAATTACAGCAGTGGATCTGGCAAAGGTAGGCACATTCTAACCAACATTGAACTTGTTTCTTTGTAAAAAGATACAAAACTCCCTGTGCTAGGGTTGCCAGCTCTGGGTTGGGAAATATCTTGAGATTTTGGGGGATGGAGCCAGGGGAGGGAGGGGTTTGGGGAGGGTCCTCAGCAGGGGATAATGTCACAGAGCCCCCCCTCCAAAGCAGCCATTTTCTTGGTCAACTGGAGATCAATTGTAATAGTGAGAGATCTCCAGGTGCCACCTGGAGTTTGGCAACCCTATAAACTAAGAGATGTCTGTGACTGCAAGGCAAGGAAAGAAGCGCTATGCTCTCTAGTGGAGGGAATGTTCAGATATCCACCTGCCAATCACAGCCCGCCCAGGGCTAGATAAACTTCCAGTTTCTCTTGGCTTGAACTGTAAAAAAAAAAAAAAAGTGAGAGGGTTGCCAAGTCAAGCAGCTTACAAGCCACAATACATGACTGGTAGGTTGTAGTTGGCTTGGCAGTCAGTTTTCATGCAGTGGGAACTAAACAGCATAAATTGGGCAGTAGGGTGATGGGGGTAGGAAGCAAACAAAATACTGAACTCTAACACTTTTGCTGTATTCTCCCCCCCCCCCCTCCAATTTTGGCAAAGGATTTTTCAAGCAGAATTAACACAGTGGTGCAAGAGAGCGTTCAACATGCGACAAATACTAACATATATTAGAGTACTATGAACATTACAGTGCTATCCTAAACATTGCCATGCCCTTCTAAATTAATTTAGAAGATGTAACTCTGTCCAGGATTGCATTGGTGAGGTATTAAAGCAAGAAAGTTATACAGCTATACTTTATTACCTGATGCATAGGCTTTCAAGTGGGGACAAATAGCTAAAATGACAAATAACATTTGGAAGATCGCAGTTCTCCAGCTACATTCAGCAGACAAAGTTATACTCAGAAGAAGATAAACAGTCCCTCAAAATCCTTGAAATGAAATACATCTCTGTTTTAAAATTCCTGACAGGACTTTCAGTGTTCAACTCTGTCAACAAGGAAATGGTGAGAGAAATATGGATATTTTCTAGAGGCCACAGAATTCAGACAGGGGCAGGATACTGATCAAATCTTATTCAAAACACTAGTTTTCTGCTGAAAGGAATATATGTTCAAAGCTGTCCCAATACTCTTACGTTATTGCCAAGAAATCCCCACCCAGTCCTGAAAAGTGAAAGAGAATCCAGCCTCTAGGTAAGTACAAGATTAAAATAATCATTATTGATTTAATCTATCATCACTGCTCTGGTATTTCTCCTAAGGCTTAATTAATTTGCAATAAGCACCACCCCCAGTTCCTATAGTCATAATCATTAACGTGGATTGGAACTGCCACAGCATACATTAGCATGCAAAGAAAGGGCAGAAAATGCCACTGTTTTAGTTCCATTAATAATCATGATTAAATTATATTGAGTTGTAAGTCATCCATATTTAAAAGACTTTAGCAATACATTGCCTGAGATGTAAAGTGGTCCTTTGACATAATAGAGGGGGTGATAACAGACAAACAGCTAATCCATTTATAAATTCAGACTGAACAGTGGGCTCCAAATAGTGGTATTCACAATGATGATGAAGTGCATTAACCCAAACTGAAAGGGGGAATGTTAGCACATCTCTAAGACTGAAATGCTTAGGTACACTTTAAAGCAGCAGATTTTAAGCCATCAAGATTTAATGCCCATGGTCATCAGAATTACAAGAGAACACAAGAATAAACAAAAGTATACAAGAATAACCCCACTGGTTCTGATCAGTCCAAAGGTCCATTTAATTCAGCATCTTGTTTCCCTGCCACTAAATTGTATAATTTCTTTTTAACGTCATCTAGCCATCTGCACACTTGTGGAAACATATTAATTACAGAGATGCTTTTTAAATTCTCCTAAGCCTTCCTCAATAGTGAAATGTGAATTGTCTGATCTTGTTTTTAAAGTGTGACTGATGTAATAGGAATCTCCTCTTGTTCCATTTTATTTTGTAGCAGGGGTCCGTTGGAGCAGGAGCGCACAGGAGCGCAGCTCTGGGAGTGAGGAGCCCAGGGGGCGGGCACATGACCAAGCCCTGCCCCCTCCTTGGCTTCCCCCAGCAGTGCAGAGGTGCAGCACCCCGGGGAAAGCCCTGCTAGGGTCTTTATTGTTTTTAATGTTTTGTTTTAATATTGATAATTTTATCATTGTTCCTTTTATGACTGTGTGCTGCTTTTCTAGAGACTTACTCAAGGTGGCATATATATTTTTCTAAGTATACCATTTTTTATCTGGGCACATGGCACAAAAGTACTGGAGAAATTTCACCAGCCCTTCAGCAGCTTCCACCCCATCAGTTTGGTGAAGTGGTCAGGAATTGTACTCTAATCTGAGATAACCGAGTTTGATTCCCCACTCCTCCACATGCAGCTGTTGGTGTGACCTTGGGCCAGTCACAAGTTCTCTCAGAGCTGCTCTCTCATGAGCAGTTCTCAAAAGACCTCTCTCAGCCCCACCTACCTCACAGGGTGTCTTGTTGTGGGGAGGGGAAGGGGAAGGGATGGGTGGTGCACATGTCCTGGGTATCTCAAGTCTACTTGAAACCTGGTTTGAAACCTGTAAAGAACACACCCTCATTCTCTTCCTACTTGAAACCTGGTTTCAAGTAGGAAGAGAATGAGGGTGTGTTCTTTACACTTATTTTTATTGCACGAAGTATTGGATGGGGAAGGGAATGGAGGAAGAGCAGGTCAGTTTCACTCACCTGTGGAGTGGAGCCTGAGGGGTGGGTGTTGCCTTCTGACACACCTTCGTGTGTCTGAGGGGTGGGGCATATGCAAATGAGTTGTGCTAATTAGTTATGCTAATGAGCTCCTGCATCTCTTTTTCTACGAAATGACCCCTGTTTTGTAGTATTATATCAAGGTTCTCCATCATATCTGTAACAGGAATGGATTCAAGATACAAATGAATGACGGGTGTGTGTGTGTGTTTGTCTGAGAGAGAGAAAGCTGCAAAGACTGCACATGCTCCAAGCCCAAAATTATTTTTTTGAAATTCTAGTAGTTAAAGTAGAATTAAGGATGCATGAAATATAGCATCAAGTGAAATTCTGGAACCGTAACAGAATGGAATGGAAGAAATTCACTCATCTCTATTCCATAAATTAGTCATGGAGAACTACTTCTTGCTGTATTCAACTTCTCCCTGAATTGTCACTAGCATATTTAAATAATTAAGCATTAACATGTCCCAAGACAAGAACAGTGAGCTGTTTCATGAACAGTCCAACCACTAATGGAAATTATAGACAATTCTAGAAAGGAATGTGGCACAGCCACATCATATAGTGGTGGATCATTAAGCAACCTCTTAATATGGTTTGAGGGATATAAAAACCTCCATGCACATCCAGTGGCACTAGATCCAAAAGTTACAGCTAATACGTATGTTACATGCTTTGTATAAAACCAAAATGCCTTGTATCTTTATGCCACAAATCCCTGAAGCATCATAATGTTGCTTTTCTTTAAAGAGCTAACAATTTTTGATCCGCTACGATTTTTTCATTAAGGAAGTACAAAAAACTGCAAAACTATTTTGCAACAGGGCAAAACTCTATCAGTCACACTATTCTTTGTTATCAGAGATAGTGTAGCATTCAGTATGGGGGTAAAGGATGGGGTGTTGAATGGAAATCCTCTTCCCTAGGTGCTAAATCAAGGTATTTTTCTGTGTTTATGTTAACTGCCATCTAGTCACTTCCAACTTATGGTAGCTCTATGAATTAATGTCCTCCAAAACATCCTCTCATTGGCAGCCTTGCTCAGGGCTTGCAGGCTGAGAGCCGTGGCTTCCTTGATTGAGTCAATCCATCTCAGGTTGGGTCTTCCTCTTTTCTTCTTGCCTTCAACTTTTCCTAGCGTTATTGCTATTTCTAGTTACACTTGTCTTCTCATAATGTTACCTAAGGATGATGGAGCCAAGGAATAGAAAATCTTTTTTTAAAAAAAAATAACAATTTTATTATTTTCAATAACAATAACAGTAACAACAACATATAATTAAAAATGGTAGAATAACAATAACAATAACAACAATAGTTCCAAGTTGCTCAACTGGTACAATAGAGCAAGTGTTATCCAGGATTAGAAAGTGAAGCATGTAGACCATCTAACCATGCATACTATAACTTTATAAATTCACAACTGTTATGTGATTTCAAGGATTTCCTACTATAAGTGTTCTAATACAGGCCACCATTTGCTAGTAAAGTCTTGGTATGCTAGGTGAGGGTCCAGTAGTGTGATGCCAGTTGAATTTTTGTCCATTGTAAAGTGGTCCCACACCCTGGCATACCATTGAACAATCAGTGGGGGTCCTACATCTTTCCATTTATGCACTATTGTTGTTTTGGCAGCTGATATAAGTAATGAAATCAGTGCTTTCCTATAGATTAGTATAGTAACACCTTGCCAGTAATTCAACAATATTATCTCTGGTTTCTCAGGTATTGATATACCTGTAAGGGACTTTATTTGGTTCAGCATTTGTTTCCAAAAGTTTCATATTACAGCACAATCCCACCGACAGTGTATATACATTCCCTGTTCATCACAGTTTTTGCAACAGTATGGAGAATAACGTTAGGGGTAGGTACCACCGTGTCTTTAATTTGTGATATTGTTGCAGGATGTTGACAGACTTCGTAGAGCAGATCTGAAAGGACCATATTGATTCCCACTGTGGTTTAGTTAATATAATGTTGCAGTCTTGGTGCCAGGATTTAGCGTATGACAATTAGCGTCCTAATTGTCTGGGTCCGTTAGAATGTGGTAAATTTTAGAGATAAGGCCAGTGTTTTTCCGATTGTGTTGTAATAGCATGGCTTCAAAATTTGTACGTGGTCTTGCCAGACTTTGTTGAAGTAGGGGGGATGTTTTAGTTGAAAGTATTCAAACCAGAAAATTGAAGTATGGACTTTATCCTCTAATTGTTTGTTGTTGTTGTTTGGTTAGAAGTTTACATTTGCAGGTTATGTCAGACAACCTAATAAGAGATGCGGACCTCCAAGTTTGGAAGTTCGATAGAGTTTGCAGATGGAAACCAATGTTGGCCCAAAAAGGTTGAAGCTATTGAAATGTCTGGAGCCAAAAGTTTTCATCTAGTATCCCATGCCTGCATTAGGACTTTAACAGATATATTTTCTGAAACATGTACAGGGCGATCTGATTTCTTAAACCAAAACATTTCTGAGTATTTAAATGAAGGCAGGCTGGATTTTTCTATGGACATCTATACAATTTGAGGTTTGGGGTCTAATATTGTAAATAAATGAGAAAGAATGGTAGCATCATAGTATAATAATAAATCAGGACATGCCAAGCCTCCATATGTTATCAAATCTCATTCTGAGCCATTTGTATGCCCATACAAAATGAGTAAATATGTTCTACCACTTTGTTAGGACAGATTTAGGAACAGGTATAGGAACAGCCCTAAATAAATAAAGAAATTTTGGAAAAATAAATGATTTGAGAATATTGACTCTTTCAAGCTAAGAGAAAATTTCAGTGGTCCACTGTTTTAACAGATTAGAGATGGATTGTGCTACGGTAAGAAAATTGACTTTGAAGAGGTTGTCTATATTCAATGGAATCTTTACCCCAAGGTAGGTCCAAGTGGATATAATCCATTGATAGGAATAATTAGTTTTAATGAATGAGTATATGTGGGGATACATTTATTGGGTAAAAGATAGTTTTTGAGTGGTTAACAATTAAACCACAATGTTTTTTTTAATTCAAGAAGAATGGATTCTAGGGTTGGAAGCAATGCTTCCTCTAAGCTGTATAGTCTAGTGAGCAAAAATTCTACTTTGTGAGAGAGTGGCATTTAAGTTGTGAGCGAGCAATTTGGCTACTGCATGCTCTGGAACCATCCGTCCTGAGCTAAGATAAAAATGTATGAGCTGGAGGCTAAAAAAAACTATGAACTAGCTCACACTAACTCAGCTTTAAGGGAACACTGGTTGGATGAGTACTTTGTGGATTAGCAATATATAAAACCAAATCATCTGCAAAAAGGCTGATTTTGTAGAGAATATGGTTAATTTGTATATCTTAAATTGACTTTGTAGATCTAATCATATCGGCCAAAGGTTCAATTGATAGAGCAAAAAGTAAAGGTGACAGTGGATACCCTTGAAGGGTAAGGAAAGTTTAGGTGACTTCAAACTGTTAATAAAAAGTTGTGCCTTCTGTGACGCATACAGGGAGTCTATGGTGAGTTTAAATTTGATGCCAAAACCCACAGCATCAAGATCAGCTTTCAGGTATAGGCATAGGCGTAGAGTATGGGGGGGCTCGAGGGCTTGAGCCACCCCCGAAATTTCCCGGGGGGGGCTCAGCCACCCCTGGGAAAATGGAGCACCTGCCGCTGCGCCCCCCCGGGTCCTTCCGAGGCCCGGCCACCGCTGCTGGGTAGGGAGAAGGAAGGGGTGGCGGGGGGGAAAGAGGCACCGGCAGCAGTGGCTGGCGGGCCTTGGAAGGGCCCGGGGAGGCGGGGTGGTTTCCCGGGGGGAAGAACATCGCTCCAGCAATGGAGGCCCCCCCCGGGATTTCCAAAAGTCTACGCCCCTGGGTATAGGGGTTCTACACTTTCGAAAGCTTTTTCAAAATTGAGGGCCATAACACAAGATATTTTTTACAATGATAGATAATGTTCAAAATCTTCCTTGTATAATTGGTAATGTTTCTATTGGGGATAAACCCTGTTTGATTTATATGTATGTAGTCTCCAATTATAGTGTACAATCTAGAAGTTAAACTGTGGTAAATAGTTTATTGTCATCATTCAATAAAGAAATGGGATGGTATGATATGATTTGGGATTTGAGAAATCTTTGTCAGGTTTAGGTATCACTATTATTCTGGCTTGTTTCCGAAATGAAGGAAGTTTTCCAGACTCCCAAATAAAGTTACAAATGTCTGTTAAAAGTGAAGCTAATATTTTAGCTATGGTCTTATAAAATTCAGCTGATAAGCCATCACATCCTAGGGTTTTATTTATTTTTGACATCTTTATAGCTTTAAGAATCTCCTCAATGGAAGCCAAAATTACTTTAGCTTCATTCCAGTACTGGCTTAAACTAAATTTCCACCCTCAGGGACTAACCCACCTGTTACTCTCAGACAACTTTCAATCCAAATGGCTGAGAGCAGTTCATAACAAACCACATGCTCTTGGCTTTCCCCACCCAAGCAATTTTGAGTATTCATTGGGATGTAGCAAAATCAGCCCTAAAACAGAGAATGATGGACATGGAGAGACAGGCAGATCTTGGTAGATGTACTAAGTTTAGAGCCTTGGAGTTTAGAGCCAAACTGGCGGAGACTGACTAAGAGTCGTAGTAGATAACTCAATGAAAATGTCGAGACAGTGTGCGACTGCAATGAAAAAGGCCAATGCTATGCTGGGGGTTATTAGGAAGGGAATAGATAACAAATCAGCCAGTATCATAATGCCCCAGTATAAATCAATGGTGCAACTTCATTTGGAGTAATGTGTACAGTTCTGGTTGCCACACCTCAAGAAATATATTATGGCATTGGAAAAAGTGCAGAAAAGGGCAACTAAAATGATAAAAGGGTTGGAACACTTTTCCTATGAAGAAAGGTTGAAGCGCTTGGGGCTCTTTAGCTTGGAGAAATGATGGCTGAGGGGTGACATGATCGAGGTTTATAAGATTATGCATGGGATAGAGCAGGTAGAGAAAGAAGTCCTTTTCTCCCTTTCTCACAATACAAGAACTCGTGGGTACTCCATGAAATTGCTGAGCAGTCGGGTTAGAACAGATAAAAGGAAGTACTTCTTCACCCAAAGAGTGATTAACACATGGAATTCACTGCCACAGGAGGTGGTGGTGGCTACAAGCATGGACGGCTTCAAGAGGGAGTTAGATAAACATATGGAGCAGAAGTCCATCAGTGGCTATTAGTCACAAAGTATAGATAGGAACTCTCAGTCTGGGGCAAGTGATGCTCTGTAATCTTGGTGTTTGGGGGGGCGACAGTGGGAGGGCTTCTAGTGTACTGGCCCCACTGCTGGACCTTCTAAGGGCACCTGGTGTTTTTGGCCGCTGTTTGAAAGAGTGTTGGACTGGCTGGGCCATTGGCCTGATCCAACATTGGCTTTTCTTATATTCTTATGTTCTTATTCTGTCAAATATCACTTGCAACCCATGTCCTATTTATCACAGCTCAATAGTCACAAGTTTAGGAAAGCCTTCACATTAGCCATGATGCTTGAGGACAGATTCAAAAGGATACCCACTGAATACAGATTGTGTCAGTGTGGCTCAGGGGAGATAGAAACTATTGAGAACATGATGCTCAGATGTAACTGGTATAACAAGATCCGTGACAAATATATTACTCCTCTCATAATAGATATATTGGGGGGCAAACAGGTGCTGAGCAGTGTAATCAATTGTTAATCAATGGGAATCGGACAATTACTGAATCTGTGGTGAAATTTTGGGTAACGTGCTACTACATTCAAAATACATGATAAAATGCATAATAATACTTGCCTAGTAGTCTCTGTTTTGTGCTTTTTCCTTTATTTTATTATGCACAACTGTATTTTTATAGAGTTCTATTTTTATACCGTTTTTATATATACTGTCCTAAATTCAGTTATTTAAGTATGCATATTTTATGACTTGTAATAAATGCTTCATTCATTCATTCATTCATTCATTCAGACTCATGTTTGTCTGGGAGTGTCTTAACTAAACTGTTGGACTGTAAATATTGTTGTATATCAATCAGGTTTGGATTGTCAGAAATGACAGAGATTTTTGTACTATTGTATGAATATTTGAAGAATATCTTTAGAGGAAGAGTAAGTTTTATTTTTAGCATCCTTTATAAAATCTATATTTCTATTGGCTTTTTCCTCCTTTAGTTTCCATGATGGAAGTTTTAAGGATTTGGGGTGTTGGAACCAATATTTTTGTTTAAAAAACAATAGGGTTTTTTTGGGGGGAGGGGGTTGTGTAGTCTCAAGGGCCTCCAATTTTTTTCCTTCAAGTTCCTTCAAATGTGTGTGTGTGTGTGTGTATTTGGAGCCATACTTCTTATGTTTGTCTTCCAAAAAGTGGATTTTATTTAATAATTCAACTTTTAACTGCTCTTTTTTCTTTTTTTCTTTTTATGGGCTGAATTAAGAGAGATGAATTTACCTTGAATGATGGGTTTCATAGCATCCCATACTATTTCCCATGACACTCCACAGTCAGAATTAGTCTCAAAATAAAATTTGATTTCATTTTCTATTTCTATGTGGGCTTCCTGGTTAAATAAAATAGATTTATTCAAAGACCGATTGTGTGATTTGTGTTCACTGTCCGTAATGGAGCATTCATTGCATGCATGATCAGATTGGGTTTGTAAACCAATTTCAGGGTGCAGTGCTTTTTGTAGCATCAGAATGTGTAATTTAACTAGAAAAGTTGCTACTCTCTTGTTTTTTTTATCGTATCATTCAGTCCTCTACAGTTGAACAATACAATTTTCATACTAGCAGGCATCACAAATCTTAATTTCATTTGTCATATTAAGAGCTAAACAGTGAGACATATTTTTAAAGAACCAATGTGATTTTAAGAATGCTAACAGTAGAAGGATTACCAATAAGTGAAGAGTCTCGACAATACCTGTATTAAAGTGCAAGATATAAAAAATAGCATTTAGACCATATTTGGGAACAACATGCAGAATGGCAAGTAATTTTTGGCAAAGTAGTTTCTGTTGTAAAATGGAACTATATAATATAACTTCAGTAAAGGTAAAAATTTCCCTTGCTTGAAAGCCAGTCGAATCCAGCTCTAGGGGACGGTGCTCATCTCCATTTCCAAGACGAAGAGCTAGCGCTGTCTGAAGACTTATCCGTTGTCATGTGGCCGGCATAAATAAACACCAAGGCACACGGAACACTGTTACCTTCCTACCAAAGTGGTACCTATTCATCTACTTGCAATTTCTTGCTTTCAAACTGCTAGGCTGGCTGGAGCTGGTGCTAGAGATGGGAGCTCCATCACGTGGCACTTGGGCCTTGAACTGCCAAACTACTGACCTTAAAATCTGCAGCTCAGTATCTTAACCTCTGAGACACTTCAGTACAACAAACTAAATAGATTAACCAATTGAAATAACAACAGTGAGTAACCTAACAACCTCAGAGAGGAGGCTAAACCCTCAAAATCTGAACCACAGTGCAGACACAATAGATAGCTATAATTTGGGGAGACCTTTATCGGTTGCAACAACTGGGAGCAAAACAAACAACAAACAGTCTACCCAACCCTCCCCCTTTGTTTTAAAATGTGTAAGATTGTTTAAACTCACTTTACCCTTCAAATAATTTTTTAACAATACGTGCCTTCTAAAGGTGGAAGAAATAATATTAAAGAGATTAATAAAGTTTGCATCTAGGGTTTTTTCACTTTATTCCATTTAAGAGAGGAGAAAGTGTCTGCATCCATAAACTGGTCAGAATTTGGTGATGGAGGTCTGGAGAAGTCAATATGCAGAGATTTCAAAAGTTTGTAGCCAGATTCCAGGTTATTTTCTTGCAGGTGAACGTTCTGGTGAAGCACTAAAATGCTGCAAGGGGAGATCCATTAAAATCTTATGTTAGTCTCATGGAGCTTGTTGAGTATAGGTTTCAGTTCCTTTCTATGTTGGAGAGTCTCCATGGAAAGATCTAGCAAGACTAGGATCTTCTTCCCTTGAAATATGAGAGCAAATGAAAAACAACATCCATAGAAGCTAGATAATTCTTTAAATGAGAAGAAAAATAAAAACAGATAATTTAGATTCCATGGAGGAGAACCTAAATAAAGTAACACAGACAGCAAATTATCTGTTATTTTTTTATTTGCTCTCAGCAAATGAAAGTGGAAACATCTCTTTGCTTATGGCCCAGAAGGTCTCCATTTATTTGTTTCTATTGAAAGGATTTTTTTTCCTCACCATGTTTGATATTCTATAGGTCACGGCCACATGAGCAAGATAATCCAGAGGGGAATCGAGGCTTTTTTTTTGCTCCGGAGCAATTTGCCCGGCAATTGTGTGATCACACAGCTCCATGGACCTGCCAGAGCAAACCGCCACTGTGTGATCAGACGCAACTGCAGACAAGTGTTTGTTTGTTTTTTTCTGGTGGGTTTCCGAGGCGCTTAAATGGAGGATCGATGAATCACTGCAAGGGGGGAAGGGGGATCGATGCTTTGCTTCTCCCCCCCAAAGGCTTTCATTGATGCGCACACGAAGAAGGGGGGATACAGTGTCATGTCGGGATAGCATGTGATCACTCTATCCATGATGCCACACTTCTGTGCTGGCATGATCACACAGGGAAACTCCGGCTGTGAGCCGCAGTAAACCATTTGATATTGGAGTTTCACTAGTAGTTTTTTACTACAATTCCTCACCGGATCAAAACGGTTTGCAACAGCTTGACGACGGTTGTGGGACACTTCCCAAATGTGCTGGTATGATCGCACCAGTTTGATCCATCGATGAATTGTCCCTCTAGCATGACAAATAGGTGTGTATGATCGCACCCTATAGAATAGCAAAACCTGCCAGCCTTTTACCTATTAAAAACCCATGCTCTTCCAACCAAATATCACCGACAGTCAAATTCAACCAAATGTCATGGACAACTTTGACTTGTCAATGCTGTGATTACAATAGTTTTTAATTTCTATTTACATCAGTTCATTGCATCTACCTTTTCAAATATTGTTTCATATCATTGTACCTCTATGTAAATAGTGTTTCTGTTTACCTGGACTTCTTATTTTCAATGTAGTTTTTATTTCAGTTTATCTCAGGCCACTCAGATAAATGAGATTTTATGGTATTAAGATTTCTACGTCTCCCCGACACCACGAAAAAAAAGACATCCCTGCTTGTGGACTTTTGAATGGCTTTTGAATGTTCTTTCTCTAATCCAGAATATATCACACCATCTTCTTTTGTGTTTCAGTTGACAGAAAAGACATTTCATTTTCCCATCAATTTCAAAATCCTTAAAGGCTTTGGGAAGGACCTGCCATATTCCCAGAAATCATTCTGCACATTGAAAATGTGTCATTCCTGCCCTCAGCAAAGTAAGAGGATTTATTGGGCTCACTCTTTATCACTCAGCACTGATGCTGAGATATTGACTCTCAAATTTCTTCAGCTTGGTTTGGATTTTTTTTTTTTACATTATCATAATCAGAATAACAAGTTTTTCTTATGGTGAATAGTTCAGTCATTTTTAAGAGATTTGAACTTCTTTCCCATCGCAGCTGGCACACACACTTTTAATTTATTCCTGAAATCTTTTAGATCTTAAAGATTATTTTTTTTAGAAAACAGCACTTTATACCTGCTCCATTTTTTAGCTGGCATTTCACACACTTCATCCCCAAACTCTCAATCTAACCATTCCATGTGCAAGTCACATTGTCCCCATTATCTTGACAACATGAACTTTGTTTTCAGAATATAGGGGCCCTTTGCCATGGAGAGACATTGCCATCTAGACTGAGCTTTTCCACCTGTACAGCCCCACCACTTGACTACTGACGTCTTTCAAAGGAGCTGCAACTTGGAGGTGCTGCCTTTTGCCTGGAGAGACTGTTAGTAATAGTCAATTATTTGAGGTATCAAAGTAGGAATTAATATTTGTATTGTAATAGGATTTCATATTTGCTAGCTGTTACTGATGCCCTTGTTATGCACATTGGAGGTGTACATTCAATTTACTGAACAAACAAAAAACCCACCCAAAATAAATACCTTACCAGTATTTTTCATTTTTGTAAAGTCAAAAAGAAAATAGGTTTCTTTTTGGCTACCAGTATAATGAGCCTGGATAAAATGTAATATCATTTGGCTTTTATTCAGGCTCAGCTATTAGAAGGCACATAAAGAAACCATAGTCTCTTTAAATGTCTTCTGAGTTCACATGCTGAGTTGCACCACTGCTGCCATGGCGTGACTCGGCAAGTGAAAGACTTTCACTCACTGAGTCACACCACTGCTATGGTGACAGTGGCGGTGGCAGCACACTGTGGTGGAGGCAGCAACATAGCTTGGAGGAGGCATTTAAAGAGACTCTCTTACAAACCTTCTCTAAGCTGCACCACCTTGATTCAGCAAGTGAACTCAGAAGGCATTTCAAGAGACCCACAGTCTCTTTAAATGCCTTTCCCCCTTCCATTGAAAGTAATGGAGGATGGGGGCACCTTTTTTGAGGGACCCCCCTGGTCCAATCATTTTAAAACTTGGGGGGAAGGGTTTGAGGAGAGGCACCAGCAGCTATACTATAAATTTAGTGCCTCTACCTAAAAAAACAGCTTCCCCAGAGCCTCAAATCAATTCTCCATTATACTGTATGGGGACCATAGGTCCCCATAGGGTATAATGGAGCCAGAAAAAAAATTGGGTTTCCCAATTGGGTTTCCCAATTGGGTTTCCCAATTGGGTTTCCCAAATATTTTCTGAATCCAAATACCATACCAGTATTGGAATTTGGGAATATTGGGAAATACCAATATTTTTCAGGTTCAATATACTCAAAGCCAAAAAATACTGGGGTGGAGTTGCACCCCTCTAATGCACATATCATTGATGCAGAATCATTCTCACTCTTTCATGCCCCCCAAAGCAATGGGATGCCGGAATAACCACTGGAATACCAGCCAGATCAGGAAGTTTCTACTCACTCCCAAATATCAGAAATACGTTTATTCTGAGTGTTTCCAGTATTAGAACGGAGGCCTGGTTAGAGCTGAATTATGATTAGTAACTAATTGCATACTCTTAGACTTAAGCCTGTTCCCCTTTCTCAACATTTCCAGAACACTGTCTTTACTCTATCACAGATGGTTATTGTGACGGTGCTTTTCAATGCATACAGGGTGCCCACCACCCTCTAGGACCTCTATCTCTCAAAGGTTCTGAGTTACACATAAGTCAGGACACCACACTTGCCACCCTTCACATCTCTTTAAAAAAAATAGAGAGAGCTATGATCATTTCACACCTCAAGTCCTTTCTCTCACTCACAGAGACATCAGCAGAGAGGGTAGCCCAGCCCCCTTTAATAACAGGCCCTCACTCAAATTCTTCACTGAGTTATTCGGGGGGGGGGGGGGTCATACATTGTTCCATTCACACACTGCCACCATTAACGTATATCCTCAACATATGTAGACCAAGTTCTTCACTGGTGTGTGTGTATGTATGCTTCCTTCCCTGAGACACATATCCCACAAGGTTAAAACAAGTTAATTTTTATTTATGGTTTGAAATAACACTAACAAAAGTAAAGTAGATGTTACAATGTTCCACTTCCATTGAACTTTTGAACTGTTCCACTATTCCAGCATCTTGGATCTTGTGTTACAGATTGACTCCTTTTAGTCAGCCAGCTTTACGCTGATCTTTGTCTTGGCTTCACTCAGTCAGACATACTCTTTTCCCTCTGAACTCCCCAGCTGCCAGCTCTTTCAACAGCTTTTTTTTCCAACCATCCACTCACCAACATTCTGACAGCTCTCATTGGTCACTCTTAAGGAGAGGTGGAACCTAACCAATTAAAAAGATTAGGAAAAAACAGAAACCCAGATCTACAAATGCTCTCTGATGGGAGATTTTGAGGGCAGTGCTGAAAAACATCCATGTTGGCAGGGGTCATTTCAAGCAGGAGCTCGGGAGAGCTCAGCTCTGGGAGTTGGTGCCAGCCCCTCCCACCCATGGGGGAATGCCTGCTTGTGTCATGGCTGCAGCAAAATGACCCTGTTCCCTGGAAAGGTCCTTGTTCCTCTGACCAGCCTTCTGAAGGCTTCAGCCACCACTGAAGCTATCCTCCCAGAATAGAGGTATTTCTGAGGCTTGGATTAGTAGCTGTCCCCTTTCTTTCTTTCTTTCTTCCTTCCTTCCTTCCTTCCTTCCTTCCTTCCTTCCTTCCTTCCTTCCTTCCTTCCTCTCTCTTTCCTTTCTTTCTTGCCTTCTGACATACTTCTGGTGATGTCAGGTGGTGTAGCATATGCAAATGAGTTATGCTAATGAGTTATGCTAATGACCTCCTGCACCTCTTTTTCTACAAAATGACCCCTGCATGTTGGCCATAACTTTATTTAATCAGAATTTATTCCAGTGGGATTTATTGCTTGCTGTGTGTGTCTTTCTAGGACTGAAGCCAAAGAATTCAAAAGTTATTGGAAAGGCAAGGTAGGAGAACAGAAAGAGCTCCAAGTGCAGACCTGTATTAATAAGTTCCAGAGAAATGAATATCATTTTATAACAATACGGATCTCTTTCCTCTTACATGGTTTTAAATTACTACAAGGATATGCAAACATTTTTTTAAAATGTCTTCCTCTGTCTATTGACTCAGCCCTCCTTCTGTTTTTTTTAGATTTAGGCAACAGAGAACAATATTTAGCCAACTGAGAGTGTTGCCCAAAGCCATTCAGCACAGGATAGTTTATTCACCTCTCTGATTAGTTTTGAATTACTGATGTATTTGGCATCAAATTTTCCATTACATCAAAGAAAAACATTTCGGGGCTTATGCACACTAATCTCTCATATAAACTCATTTAACCTGTCAGACAATTGACTTTTCATTTGTAACGCTTCAGCCTAGTGGATAAGAATATTATCCTCTTACATGCTCTACTTATGTTCACAATGGAGACAAAGAAGACTATTGCAGTTTCATCTCTGTTTTCTTTCTTTCATTACATTGAACACACAGAGGACAGTGCCCAAGACAGAACATTCCTCTTTCCATTTACTGTGTTAGAGTTCAAGTATTTTTTATATGTGTAGATGAGTAAATGTTACTGCAGAAGTTCTGCCAGTCAGACGTTTCATTCATCTTTTGTTCATTAGTGAGTATCTCTTCACAGAGCGCTAAATAAATTAGAACTGCCATCAGCCTTTCCCTTGAAGTAAACTTTGGAATGAATGGGGTTTTTCTTCAGGAGTAACATCTAAGAAATTTTGAAATATGCCAAAAGAGAACTATCTTGTGGGAAGAGGGAATGTATCCTCACAGACCTAGGTTATCATCATATTTTGTCTGAATTCAAGGTCAATAAGGCCTTTTCTTCCAAGTAAAACATCTGATGAATTTAAAAGGAAACCAACATATATTTACTGATGATTAATTTTTTTTTGCCAAGAAGGGACACTCCTAAAATGAATGGATGGGAGATGCTTTACACTGGAGGATTTGGTGCTTCCTACTGCATGCCAAACCATTTATATGAAATGGTTTGGGCTGCCCCTTATTACCACAATTCCATATCCTTTTATGGACATCACAACAAGATTTGTAGACAGTATTCCAAATGCAGCAGCAACATAGACATGTGCAGAGCTGTTATGATACTGGCCATTTTGCTTCCAACCTCTTTCATAAGAATCACAAGTAGAGAAGTCATGTTTACACCACTGGGGCTCAGAATCAACATTTTCTACCATGATGCCAACATCTCTTGGTCATTCAGCACAAGTTTCTACCCCATTGTGTATGTAAGATTAGGATCATGCCCCCTGCCCCATATGCGTCACTTTATATAATCTGAGTTTTTCCCAATATGCTTCCACTTTCACTATCCAAATTGTGATGAAACAGGCCCCTTTGACTTGCATATAAAAATATGGAGCAGAGGCCCATCAGTGGCTATTAGTCACAAAGTATAGATAGGAACTCTCAGTCTGGGGCAAGTGATGCAGTGTATTCTTGGTGCATGGGTAGGGCAACAGTGGGAGAGTTTATAGTGTCCTGGCCCCACTGCTGGACCTGGTATATGGGACCAGATACAAACTGAGAGAGCCCCAGTGCTTCTTCCCTTACAATACCACACCTTACAGGCGTACCTCCCATAACCCCCAATTACTGGGATCCCTGACTCCACTAGATCTTACCCCTTCCACTTTACCTAACCTTGCATAAACATACAGTCTCAACACCAGGAGCACTAACACTCATTACTCTTAACTAATCATCAACACAGATTAAAACAATACAACTCCTATACAACCTAAACCTAACCTAAAAATAAAATCCCAATTCTATAGCTAAACCTTCTCACAATTCAACTAACCCCCACCAAACTCTGCAGTACAAAATCTAAGAAACCATATAATAATTGATTAATTAATCAATTTCTTAATGACCCAAGGCCCCCTAATCAATCAACTGATTGATATGAAACTAAACCCTCTAATTTACTACTGAGCCTAATGAAGGGGAGAACACATCACTAAAATTCCATGTCTAGGCAGCAAGAGACGTGACCAGAGTCATTTGAACAGTATTCCAATGTCCTCAATAGTCCTCAGGCCACATCTGGCAATCCTGGCAGTCTGGACTCAATGTACCTAGCTGTAGTGTAACCCCTGTAAGCTGGTGCAAGAAACTCCTTAAGGACATGTCCTCTTCCAGCTCAACTGGACAACATGCCATTGACATCTGAGCTGAGAGGAACACCTACTCAGCAGTTCGGAGTTGGCTCAAATAGTTGTCAAAGGCGGCTGGAGACAGTCGAAGAAGCAGCCATATGCTGAGCAGGCCAAAAACCTTCAGGTCTGACCGGGAGCTCTGAAGCCGGCCGAAGATGGATGAAAAAAGCCAGGGGCTCCAGTGTTGATGTCAGTGACTCAAAAGCCCTAGGAAGCTGCAGGATCTGTGTCCCCCAGTGAAGCCTCCAGCTCTCCACAGGCCCCCAAACTCAGTTCGAGTGTCATTGATCAGAGGATGCCGTCACCATACCGGCTCCAGTCAGTGCCCAAGTTGGAGGCCCAAGGCCACACAACTGTGATTCTCTAACCTGCGGGCCCAGCCACCCAAAGAGCAGGAGTCCTTTCCTAAAAAAAGAGGTGCAGGAGCTCATTAGCATAACTTATTTGCATATGCCACACCCCCTGACGTCACCGGAAGTGTCAAAAGGCCACACATCCCTGACGTCATTGGCAGTGTGTCAGAAGGCAAGAAAGGAAGGGAGGGAGGGGGAAGGAAGGAAGAAAGAAAGGAACAGTAAGGTAGGTAGGTAGGTGGGGGAGAGAGAGAGAAGGAAGGAAGGAAAGGAAAGGAAAGGGGAAGGAAGGGGGAAAGAAAGGAACAGGAAGGTAGGTAGGTAGGTGGGGGAGAGAGAGAGAAGAAAGGAAGGAAGGAAGGAGGGAGGAAGGGGAAGGAAGGAAGAAAGAAAGGAACAGTAAGGTAGGTAGGTAGGTGGGGGAGAGAGAGAGAAGGAAGGAAGGAAAGGAAAGGAAAGGGGAAGGAAGGGGGAAAGAAAGGAACAGGAAGGTAGGTAGGTAGGTGGGGGAGAGAGAGAGAAGGAAGGAAGGAAGGGGGAAAGGAAGTAACAGGAAGGAAGGAAGGAAGGGGCGCTTCTCCCCCCCACTGGGGCCAGCGTTTCCCTCCCTCCCCCCTCTTGCTTGGACCCCAGAGGCTTCACGCCTCTGGGGCCCGGCTTCTCCCTCCCTTGCGCCCCTCTCGGGCCCGGGAGTGTGAGTGGGGGGGAGGAAAAAAGGGGGCTTCTCCTGGGGCCGGCGGCGCTTGCCGCGGCCCCAGGAGTGTGAGTGAGGGGGAAGGAGGGGGCTTCTTCCCGGGGCCGGGGCGCTTGCAACAATAAGTGGTGTTCCACTGTGGCAGTGAGTGGCGTTCTGAGAGTGGTAAACTCTCAGTCTGGGTATCGTGATGTAAATGTCTTGAAATTAAGTTGCTTGGATGCTGGAATCTTCATACTCGCGTCCTCGGCATTAGCAGTCTCAGCCATGGTTGCCAGGGCATTGCCCAGTGCTGGTACACAGAGCATGAAAATAACTGTACAGTCAGAGTGCGTACTTTGCAAGGAGATGGTCCCTGAGTTCAGTCCCTGACATCTTCATCTTACAGGATCTCAAGCAGAAAGACAGGGAAATATTTCTGCATGAGAGCTGTCAGATATTAGAAAAGACAGCACTGGACAAAAGGGACCAATGATCTGACCTAGAGTAAGTTATATATTAATAATCTTCAGATGTTTCAGCACACACTTCAGTTCCTAGAGGATGATCTGTAGAATGACTGCCTATGCCTTTAGCTGGAACTTTCCCTTATTGGCATTCTGATATCAGCATGACCTGCTGGGCTTCCTCCCTCACTGGAAATCAAATGCCAGAGAGTTGTGTTCTATTTGAAAGTTGAGTACTTTCCTGAGGAATTGTTTCTACAGTGATTGCCAATTTTCTGCTTGAGAGCATTATGATCCAGCAGGAGCCTTTTGTTGGATCCTTCCTCCTGCTAGTGTCCCGGGGACATTTGAGAAGTGAACACTGAAATTTTCCCACACTGCCATTCCTGTTAACATCTACAGAACGAATCTCTGCACCTGACAGAATATAAGAAATGATGGTAATGTAAGGATGGAGGGGAGATCTGTGGCGAGCTATGAAAGGAAGGCAGAAAACAGGACGTGGCACCTAGAAGAAGAAAAAGAAGAGATTGGATTTATACCCCGCCCTTCACTCACTTGGAGTCTCAGAGTGGCTTACAAACTCCTTTTCCCTTCCCCTCCCCACAACAGACACTCTGTGAGGTAGGTGGGGCTGAGAGAGCTCTGAGACAACTGTCCTTGAGAGAACAGCTGGTACAGAGCTATGGCTTGCCCAAGGTCATCCAGCCAGGTGCAAGTGGAGGAGTGGGGAATCAAACCCGGTTCTCCCAGATTAGAGTCCACGCACTTAACCACTACACCAAACTGGCTCTCTACCATGGAGGATACAGAATAATCAAATAGTGGGATTGTAAACAATTAAGCAAGGTAAATAAAATGGTTCATTTAAAAGAAGGAGAAAAGTCTGCACAGCAGCCATACACCAGCAAGCAATGAAATATTATTTCCAGTGTATTATCTTCATGATTCGTTTCCAACTCAGCTTTCAAGGGGAACATCACGCTGAGGTCATTTCTTGACACTCTTGAGAACAGCTGCTCGAAAGCATATGCTAAATGGAAGCATCTATGCTCAGATACAATCTTGAAGTCAGCGGCAAATCCAGAAACATGCACAGTTAAACTCAAGACACAGCAGGGATAAAGTGTGAATACGCTGGGAGGGATATGATAAAATCAAAGAACACACCACATAATCTGCCACTCACATCTGAAGCAATACTGTGGCAATTTATAATATATATTCCACTCCAGTGCAGCATGTGGCAAGATGCTGAATAAGTGTGATACAATTTAGTTAACAGAGCACAGGAAAAATAAACCTCCTGTGGCCCTGGGTTTTTTTTTTATACATATTATTTGCATACACAGAGAGATCCATTATAATGAACACATTTTCAAACTGCAGAATTGAGATTCTGTTTGAGGGCCCAGAGATAAGCTTGGGAAGCAGCACTTAGCATTGCTCTCCTGAGAGAGCTGAAGTTAATGGCAAAACAGAACTGCTGCTGCTGTTACAATAGAAAGCCCTGGAACCTAATTCTGATGGACTTGTGGTTTTTTCCCCCCTAAAGAAAATTAATTGAATTTAGGGGTTATGAAAGATGCTGTGCTAACAATAGTGGAAAATTAATTCCAAGATGCTCTTCTGCAAAAGAAGCGCATCACATGGACAAACTGTACTGCTAGACTGAGTCCCTTTAATTTCCTTTGACTTTAAGTTACACAGCTGCATCTATGCAGGTTTTATGCAGAAACGCCACCATGAGCAAGGTGACTGAGAAGTGTTGTGGCAGAGCCACTGCAGGCACCTCTATATAAAATTTTGTCCTTGGCCCATTTCAAGCTAGTTTTAGACCTGGATTAGGAATAAAATACCACTATTGACCTAGGTTGATAATCACTGCCAATCAGATAAGGGCAATCCATCATTGCTGGTCAAGTTAAAAGATGCTAGTGTAGGGCAGATTATACCAATATAGTCAGAAATAAAGCACCAGCCATCCATGTTTGCACCCCGGGCCAAGAGAGAATATGGGAAAAGGCTTGCTCCATCAGTGGCCACATGGCTTTGGATGCATAGTGGACTTTTGATGCAGGGTGGACTTTTGATGCAGCTGCTAGTGTCAGAACCCTCTGTACGAATATAAACTACTTCCTCCAGGAATCTCTGCAGTTCAGTTTTTGTGGCTGGCTCAGCCTCCCTCCTTCCAGTTTGAGAGAGCCAGTTTGGTGTAGTGGTTAAGTGCGCGGACTCTAATCTGGGAGAACCGGGATTGATTCTCCACTCCTCCACTTGCACCTGCCTGGATGACCTTGGGCAAGCCATAGCTCTCTGTACCAGCTGTTCTCTCAAGGACAGCTTGGGAAAGAGCTTTCTCAGCCCCACCTACCTCACAGGGTGCCTGTTGTGGGGAGGGGAAGGGAAAGGAGTTTGTAAGCCGCTCTGAGACTCCAAGTGAGGGAAGGGCGGGATATAAATCCAATCTCTTCTTCTTCTTCTCTTCTTCTTTTCAGTTATTATTGTATCTCTGCTTTTCTTAAATGTGTTGTATTTTGTCACAGCCAGGGTGGTTTGGGCATTGTAATAGATCCTTTTTTGGGGGGGGGGGGGGGGGAGATAGGACTGCATGCCTAACTCCCCTGTTTGGGGACTCTTGGTGATTGAGCCAGGACATGGCACACCAAGTTTGGGGGCTGTCTGCAGGCTCACCAGTAGGTGGCAAGGGGAACCGATGTGGTCCCCAAAATTTTGCCACTCCACAGTTTCCCCCCTCAGCAGGTGGGCTGGGGGAAGGGGTCCCATCAGGGGGTTGTCTAATGTGTGGAAATGTCCCCATGCTGCACCAAATGCTCCTTTGTCTGTTATCAATACAACTGTGGCAATTTTTTCTTCTACAAATACGTTGTTCTGTGTTTGCTTCCACACAATCTCTCCTCATTAGGCCATGGGCCTGCAACTGGTGCTCCGAAATATTAGTCACTGATCTAGGGAACTGGGAGCACACTAGGAAATATAACAGGGCGATGTTAAGCTGGGTCTTTCATGTTTTATGGCAAGTACAAGTTTTCTGATAATGGCATTATCAGAGTCCTGGATGTGGGACTTTCCACTTGCTTCTCCTGACAAAGGGACACTTGCAGTTGGAACTTTGCTTTTGGAGACATGTAATTACAATCCTTATCGTCCTGCCGAAATACTGTGGTTGCTAGTGTTTGTCAAGTTGCCGGTTGTTGCCCACCTCCAGATTAATTTTCAACTGGATTCTGCTTCTGCCCACAAATTGCTCTTACTGGATTAGAGCATGAGTCAGAAAAATGGTAAGTACATACTTGTCGGCACTCCTTTTAAAATTCATTTCCTATATAATTTTGGTTATATTTTACCAGAGAGAAGAGGGAGTGCATAAGAGAGAAACAAATCAGAGGAAACTGGGCTTGCTCAAGATTGTGCTGGAATTAGATTTTTAAAAAGCCATCTACTTAGTGAGTGAACAATTGAAGGTAATGATATAAAATACATATGTTGAGTTCTACCCATACTGTTATATTTGGCAACATAAGAACTACATCAGAAAAAAAAATAATGCTATACAATTGGAATATAAAAATAAATGCAATTCAGTCCTTCAGTACAATATGTTACATGTGGGAGGAAAACAGACAACCCATTTTAGCAGCAAAGAAAATCCTATCTACATTTTGTAGTTTACTAACAGGGCCGTAATCCACAGATTCTGTAAAAGGTTTGAAAATGCACTTTGTGACTAGATGTTCCACCCCTGTCCCAAATATTGCACCATTCCATGAAACTGACAGATTCTGTTCCCAGGGAACTGCTGGGTGGACTCAGCTCATTCTGACCTGGCACAGAATCAGAAGTTGTCTAAGAGGACAAAGTCTCAGAGGGAAGAAAGACAAGTTCTTCAAAAGAACCAAAAATGTATCTTACCTTGTTGGCCAGGGAAATATGACAGCGGACACGCACTCAATAGCAAAGTTCACTTTGGGAGTTTTTCTCAGCTCTGTACATTGAGTTGCAGCTGCTCTTTTAAACACACTGTTTTCTAGCAAATTCAACTGTCAGAGTATAGACCAGGGGAGGCCAAACTAGCTTAACGTAAGAGCCACACAGAAGAAACACCAGATGTCTGAGAGCTGCAAGACATAAACAAATATTACACACATATTGTTCTTGGGAAATATGCAAATTTACTTTTTATTAACATTAAATAAGACTGCCAGAAATAAAAACAAAAGGGGTAAAAACAGATATTGATAATGATATTTAAAGAAACAAATGCTTAATCCAAGCCAGTCCGGGGGGGGGGGGGGGCTTTGAGAACACATTTAAAGTTGCTTTCTTTTCTGCTCCCCTCCACCTCAAGCCAACCCAGGGAGGGAAACACTGCCTAGGGAAGGGAAGACCAGTTGGGGAGGCATGCCTCCCCTTCACTTCCCCAGCCACTCTGCCGGGAGCTGCATAACATGTGTGAAAGAGCCGCATGTGGCTTCCGAGCCAGTTTGGCCACCCCTGGTATAGACCTAGCTTGTAGCTGTTTTGTGACATATGAAAATGACAATGAGGAATGATGTCATATGGTAACATAAATAGTGCCATAGTCAGGGGTCATTTTGTAGAAAAAGAGGTGCAGGAGGTCATTAGCGTAACTCATTAGCATAATTTATTTGCATATGCTACACCACCTGACATCACCAGAAGTATGTCAGAAGGCAAGAAAAAAAGGAGAGAGAGAAAGAAAGAAAAAGAAATGGCAGAGAGGGGACAGCTACTAATCCAAGCCTGAGAAATACCACTATTCTGCAAGGATAGCTTCAGTGGTGGCTGAAGCCTTCAGAAGGCTGATCGGAGGAACAGAACCTTTCCAGGGGACGGGGGTCATTTTGCTGTAGCCATGACACAAGCAGGCATTCCCCCATTGGGGGGGGGGGCTGGCACCAACTCCCAGAGCTGAGCTCCCCCGAGCTCCTGCTCGAAATGACCCCTGGCCATAGTGGTAGAAATGTCAACCAGTGTCAACAAGTATTTGTTTCTTGGAGCATAATCAACATGGGTAGATTGGCCATTAAGGCCATCAGGACAAGTCCCTGTGGGCCTATGGGAAGTAAGGATGGGTCCAATTTGCAACAAGCCAGTGACCCTGCACAGCGAAGGAAGTGGCCAGCCCCTGGGAGTACATGTATGTGGCCACTCACACATATACCCTCTACTCTGGGCCTTTGGGACCTGAACCTCATATACACAGATTGCAGGCTGGTGTGGCATTTTCCCTATAAGATAATGAACCATTGTTTTAAAAGTTTCCTTTTATTAACTATAAATAAATTCATTGAAAGTAAAACAGAAAATTAAAAAGGCAGTTGGCAATCAAAATATTAGTAGATCAGTATAAATTACTGGCAAGTCTCAACCAAACAATTACTAAAATCCTTGGTAAAGATGCCCAATTATATCTCCCTCATATAAGAGTTCATGAAAGTGCTCATGTCTCTGGAGAACACGAGAAAAAAGAAAGCTAGATGAGAAAGGAAAAGGAAATGAGCGATAATACAAGAAGGCAGCTTGGGGATCTGAGTGGGAGAGTCATGCTGGAGAATTGTATAAGAGAGGAGTTGGAGCCAGAGATCCAGGGGATCTGGGGAGGGGAGAGGGATGTTGGGAGCTACAATGGTAGGAGCCAGGAGCAATGGGGATCATGTGGGGATCATATCCCATAGCAAGAAAAATAGGGAGATACTAAGCAAAAGGAACAAGTTAGATCATTGCTACTAATCTTGAAGAGTATGCACTGTCTCCTTAGTCACAAAGATAGGTTGGATGGAAAAACCTGTCTTGGGGGGAGGGCTACAAGCCCAGATTTTATATACCAAATTCCCATTGCAGAGTGTCCTGTGACCATATTCGGAGTCAAGCTAAATTACCCTATCTTCTAGTTTCAGGCTTCAGGAAATGTATTTCCTTGGCTAATATTTGTTTGGGGAAAAGCTAACTTTGACCTGAAAGTGTGCTGGTATCCTAATGAACTCAAAAACAATGATTGAATATTTACTTACAGATGTGTTGGGACTCGGGAGATGAGCTTTTGTCCCTATAAATTAACTCAGGAAGGGAACTAGTTTGCTCTCTTTGTTGGTTATTTTTTTTATTTATTTCACTAGATTTCTTGACATCCCTTCCCCGCTTGTGCAGGACTCGAGGCAGTTTACAACAGAATAATTCAGTACATTATAAACAATTAAAACCATATACATTCAATATTAAAACATTCAAACATTTCAGTATTGGAAGACATTTTAAGAACAAGATGGCATATCTAGCATTCAGTCATGGGGGAGAAGGGGGGGGGTGCCAGGCAGATGTAAAGAACCGTCACTGGCCTAAGCCAAAGGCCTAGCAGAACATCTCTGCCTTACATGCCCTGTAAAACTTTAATAGGTCAGACAAGGCATGGATGTCATTTGGCAGAGTTCCGCCAGGCTGGGGCCAGAGCCAAAAAGACCCTGGCCCTGGTCGAGGCCAGCCAGATATCTTTGGGGCCGGGAACCACCAGAAGATTCTTATCTGCTGATCGTAGTGCCCTTTGAGGGACATATTGCGAGAGGCAGTCCCAAAGGTATGTAGGTCCCTGACTGTTAAGGGCTTTACAGGTAAGCACCAAAAGCTTGAATCTGATCCAGTGCTCCACCAGCAACCGATGCAGCTTGCACAACACTGGGTGGATATGTGCCCTCCATGGGGTCCTTGTAAGGACCCACACAGCCACATTTTATAGCAGTTGGAACTTCTGGGTCAGTTTCAAGTGTAGTCCTATGTAAAGTGAGTTACCGTAATCCAGCCTGGAGGTGACCATTGCATAAATTACTGTGGCAAGGTCAGGGAGAGAGAGATAGGGGGGCAGTCATCTGACATGGCACAGTTGGAAGAAGGCCTGCTGGACAACATTGGTGATCTGGGCCTCTATAGATAGAGCGGGATCCAAGATCACCCCAGACTCCTGACTGTAGGTGCTGGTATCAAAGCACCCCATCAAGGGCTGGGTGTTGGTTTTCCAATCCTGAATCACCCGAATCACACACCCCTGCCACAGAACCTCTATTTTAGCTGGATTCAGGTTCAATTGGCTTTGCTTCAACTATCCCCCCACAACCTCTAGACCCTCAGCCAGATTTTTCGGGGCGGAGTCTGGGTGGCTGCCCATCAGCAGATATAGCTTGGTGTCATCAACATATTGGGGACACCTGAGCCCAAAATGCCAAACCAGCTGGTCAAGGGGGTGCATATGGATATTAAATAGTGTTGGAGAGAGAATCATCCCCTGAGGCACTCCACGTATTAGTGAGTGTCTAGGTGACATCTCTCCTAGTGCCACCCTCTGTCCCGGATCATGGAGAAACGAGATCAGCCACTTCAGGACTGTCCTGCAAACAACTACATCAGCAAGATGGTGGGTCAAAAGATCATGATTACACTGCTGTAAGATCTAACAATACCAGCAGCACCAACCCACCTTGATCCAGCTGCCTACGAAGATTGTCCCTGAGGGTGACTGATGCCATTTCCATCCCATGACCAGGGCAGAAACCGGACTGGAATGGATCCATTGCCGAAGTTTCATCCAGGAAACTGGAGCTGCTCAGCAACTGCTCCTTCAATTTCCTTACCCAGAAACAAAAGATTCAAGACTTGGCTGGATCGGTAGAATCCAGAATTGGCTTTTTCAGGAACAGAACAACCAGAGTCTCCTTCAGCCCTCTGGATAGACCCCTCAGTCCAGAGACAGATTAACGATGTCCACCAGGGGCCTCCATATACTTTCATTGCCAGCCTTCACCAGCCACAAAGGACACGGGTCTAGGAGGCATATTGTTGGCCTAACAGCACCCGGAATCCTGTCAACATCAGCTTGAAAAAGCCAATTGGAAGTTTCCAAAACTGAATCCAAAGACAGCCACGGAACCTCTAGTTCACTTACTGTATCAATAGTGGCTGTGAGGTCACGGCATTATGTGTTAAGCATAGCCCTAAAATCTTTCTAAAACTTCTTGAATATTTGTCCTTGGTTGTCATAGTGACTATTGGCTGTGGCTGGAAACTGAAAATAATCTCAGCAAGTCAGAATGGTTTGTTTTGGGGGTGTGCTTTCTTGCAAAGGTTACCTGGAAACGTAGTTTGGCATTTCAGCAAATTTTGCCATCATTCCCTCTGAGTCTGATCAAGCTGCTTTTTTTCCTTGGCCTTTTGGCAACTTTTTGCTGGTTATAAAACTGGGAGGGGAGCTGCTCCTTTTCCTGTTTTTTGAAGTGTCCAGAGGTCCTAGAGGTGCTGGCATAACAGCCCAGCCTCACTCCGCCCAGTGAAGGATGCTCCCAGCCTGATATCACCCTGCCTGATACAGTGCAGTGTGGGGAAGGACACACCCTGGAGCAGCAATGCCTGGCCAGTGTTAGGACTCCTCCCCCTCCTCCAGCCGGGATCCCTTTTGGTCAGTGGGATCCCCCCCCCTTTTTTTTTGGACTTAGTTGTTTTAATAGGGACTCCCTTTTAGAGCCTAAGTGCCAGAGGACCTGGAACTTAGGAGTCTCATAAAGGCACCTGGGTTCTGCCATGTCATTGGAAATTCCCAGGGACAGAAGATGAAAGGTGTGCTGGCATCACAAACTGATTAAGTGCAGTCCACCCTGTCCACCCCGCTCAGGGTTCTAAATAACAATAAGACTTAGTTCTCAATAACAGAAGACTTTTCAACGCTGAAATATCCTTGAGGTGTCTGGTCACCCAAGGAAGTTGCTATTACATTAACCAATGACTGGTTCCTCCCCCGCTTTTATTACTCAATCAAAAAGGGCACTCGGGTCATTAATGTATACTCTACCCTGTTTCAGGAGCTATCTTGACTAACCCGAACTTTTGTGCCCATGCAGATTTGGCTCACAGTAACCTAATCAAGGTATTTCCCCCACTTTCCCCTCACCAAAGTTTAACAGCAGTCAACATTAAACCAGACAGTGAGATTCAAACTTTACATCTTGGACCAATCAGGTTCTTGGGAAAGTGGGTTCCCATGTTCATCTATGACAGGGGTGGGCAATTGTTTTGGCTCGGGGGCCACTTTGTGGGAGCGGAGGTTAGTGGAGGGCTGCACCTTTTAAAATGATTGCCTTCATTAGTTAACTTTGCATTTCAGAAAAGGTATAAATTGTATCATAAAAATCAATAAATATAAATTAAATAAAATAGTGGTAGTTTAGTGATAAAATAGTGGTAAACCAGGAGAGAGTGGGAGCCTTCCTGACCTTCTCAGACGGAGGCCTGACTGAAACCACGTGGCCTTGGCGGGCCACAAAAAACTCTGTGGCAGGCCGCATGTGGCCCCTGGGCCGCAATTTGCCCACCCCTGATCTATGAGACTCTTCCCCATTAAAAAAACATCCCAGGTCAGTGAAAAGTGTGCCAGGTTTCCCACCACCTGAATGCTCCTGCAACTGTGTTGCAGGCCTTTTCTCCTTGTTCAGCTGGCTCCTCATTCTGCTCCCTAGCCCTCTCCAGACCTCAAGCCCAGGATTTCAGGTCATTATGTCTCCCAATTTCCTCCCCCCTACCTTTTGTAAGTGTGCCCTCTTGTTGGTGTGTGTGTGTGCATGCGTGTTTTCTTAGGGAATTAGCTCCTAGGTGCTTAGTGAAGATTCTTTACATTTTTACTGCTTTTGTTTTATTTTGTATACAATACAGCTACCTGTTTGTGCTTAAAATCTCTCTCACTCACCCTCTTTCTTTGTAATTTTATTTTGGGGGTACCATTACCGAGATGTACCCTGGTATACACAGGGCAAGGTCCTGCATAATTCCTTTCTGGAATCCTTTTTAAAGCTAATTTTCCCTTTTCTGGGTCCATTTTGGGTAACACAAGCCCTGCCCGACCCAGTACAGCATAGAGAAGGGTACATCTGCCTGGCCTTTCCCTGCATCATGCAGCAATGGAAGAAGAAGAAGAAGAGAAGAAGAAGAGGAGATTGGATTTATACCCCGCCCTTCACTCACTTGGAGTCTCAGAGCAGCTGACAAACTCCTTTCCCTTCCCCTCCCCACAACAGACACCCTGTGAGGTAGGTGGGGCTGAGAGAGCTCTTTCCAGAACTGTCTTTGAGAGAACAGCTGGTACAGAGCTATGGCTTGCCCAAGATCATCCAGCAGGTGCAAGTGGAGGAGTGGGGAATCAAACCCGGTTCTCCCAGATTAGAGTCCACGCACTTAACCACTACACCAAACTGGCAATGGAGGGAAGGATGTGCTCAGCACAGTGTTGCCAGAGGTGCTGCCTTTATACTCAGGTAGCCCCAATAGCAAGGGGCACCCTACTTCTAACTTGAACCAGAGACCCACAAAACTCAGGCCAAGGAAGACACTCCTGTTCTGAAACACAGAGCAAGTCATAGCTCTGGAAACAGGGATTTCATATTCAGGTGACAAACCAAGACAGCCCTCAGCAAGTCTCCAGTCTTCCCCCTCCACCCAGCAGAGATAAGCTTATGGGATAACAATGGGTTCCACCAGGTGAAGTATCTACATTTCTAAAGGCTATTCAGAGGCCATCTGGCAAATAGTCCTTCTATCTCCAGAACCTCACCCAGCCCTTTTTGTGTCATCTCATGTCTATGTTCGTTGTCTCTCCTTGCCCCATCCCTCAGAATACCAAAATAAACCAAACATTCAAATTATTAACAATCCTTCCTGTCACTAATCGGGGACTCATCTCCCATCTTTTGTCTGTATCTGGGAACCTATTCAACTGCCTTGGCAGAACCATCAGTGGTCATAAAATCCATTCAGCTAGCCCCAGTACAGACATCCAACACCTGGCTTCTATTGTTAAAGCCTGACTCTGCCTCTCAGAGAGCTCATTGGTCACATCTAGGCCTTGCCCATTCTGATGCGACGCACCCCTGGGACTCATCATTGGTCTAGGTAATCTATTGTTTTCACTTGAGACAGCCCCCAAGACCTTCCATTGGTCTGCATTGTTTTTCCATGTCTATATCCATGAGCACATGGCTTCCCGATCGTGTGCTTCTGCCCTGATGACAACTGGCCGTCCACCCTTAAACCCTCTGGGTTTAGGCCATAATCCTTTCTTCATGGACCTCTGCACATCTGGACAGGTAGTATCACCCCATAACTGACCCCCTTGCTTCCTTAGTTCTGTATTGTGTGTATGAATGCTTGATTTTGGGTTTGTATGTTTAAGAATCCTTCAGTAAAGAAATCATTATTTTAGCCACCCAGTCGCTGTGTCTGTTCCTGGGTTCTTGGGAATTCTAACTCTGGTATACACAGGTCTGATCCTATAGTTATGCCAATTGCTCATTAATATCATAATTCCCCATCTTTGTTAAAAAACAATTTGGCTAACAACAGTCTCACCCCACACAGTAAGGGGAAGGACACACCCAGCCAAGCCCCGTGCAGCAAAGGAGGCACCAAGCTAAACTTTCTCCCTCCATTCCTCCTTGAGGAAGCAATGCCGGGGTAGGCTTGGGGGTCAGGCCTTTTTCCAGGGCAAGTTTTTTCACTTCTGATCATAGATGGCACTTGTGGATGTTTCTGAAAAAGCAGAGTCTCTGTTTTTTTCCCTCATAAAGGCTATACAATGCTTACCATGACAGGCTTTTACTGGCTACTGAGGGGACTCACATAGCCTCTTACGATTTTAGGGAACCAGATGAATTTTAAACTGTAAACCTTCCCCTTAGTTACAGGATGTTCTTAAGGTAGCAAGTGTAAAGGCTTTGGGTTTGCTTCTGTGAGGCAAGCTTTGTGGCAAGCAAGTAGAACTCAGGGATCGCTGAGGCAGGAGTGGTGTATAAATAACGAGTTGTGTATAAATGGCATTTATTTACAAGTTGGTTTCAAAGAACAGATCAGCAGCACAGGGCTCTGGGTAGTCAAAGGAGAAACCTCCCTGAGGCAGACCCGAACTCTTTTCTCGCATGCTTCCCTCCAGCATTCCATCCCCCTTCTGAAAAGTGATTGGATACTAGAGCAACATTCCCATAGCCTCTGCTGACTGGCTGTTTTTCCCATCTGGGGCAGGACAGCCTTCTGTCCATCACACTTACAATGTTCAAAACCAATGTCAGCATTCAGTAGTATTATCATGCCATTTTTGGTGTCCCATTATCCAATTGCTCTGTTCTCAACAATGTTTTAAATGTCTTAAACATTATTTTTACACTTCCAAATGCATTAAAATGTGGAGCATTCAGCCAGCCAAGTCCCAAACACCCAAGGATTCATAAAATACACTAAGCATTCAATTAGAATTGAGCCACTCCCTTATTCAAATGGCCTGAGACCTATTTTTACTATGGAAAAATGCCAAAACCAGCTCAGGGATCTCTGGGAAGCTATGGGCTAAATTCATGCCATGATATTGCCCATAGGATTATCAGTAACAGAATCACTTGGCAATCTCCATACCCAGGATACATTGCACTGTTTATCCAGTCTGCTTGTGAAGGCTCTTTGAAATCCACTTCCATTCTGTTACTTTTTAAGGGAAATTATTGTAGTACTTAACAGATTTCATTATGGGGAATATTTTCCTTCTTCTATTATCAAATGAATTTTTATCTCTTTATTCTCCATGAAATTCTCTTATAGGGAAGTAAATTATTTATATCCTTCCTCATTGTTTCTGTTCTTCAAATGACTTTACTGTGTATTTTCTGCCCAAGTCTCCTCTTAGGCAATCCAAACCTCAAGGACCACTGAAGGAAATAATTAATTAGGATAATTCCAACACACATCTTTTATTTCCCTCTTCAAATCTGAACCAGAAGGCCTAACTACAGATGGAAAATATAGAAATAGCAGGGCGAAACTGCTGAATCTTTCCAGAAGGGAGATAAGCATTCACTTCAAAGTAAAAGCTGAAGTAAATATTCAGTTAATTCTTTGTAAGTGTGATAAACCACTGAAATATAAACCAAACACGAAAGTCTAATGTCCCAGAAGACTATACTATTAGATTCAGTAACCTTCTCAACAAAGCTATCAAGGCTAATGGTAACATTAATAGGAGAATGCAAATCAAAAGGGTTCCCTGAAGCAATTTACATCAAGTCAGCATAAGGGAGCACAAGCTATATTCTGAAAATTAACACCTAGTCAGGAGGGAATAAGGCACAGTGCCAGAACTTCATGCATAAAACTATGTTTCAAAAAGCTCTTCTTTCCCGAGGAGCTGGATGTAGACCATAAGCTTTCAACCCAAAAAGTCAGGGGTCGTGACACTAACACAATGTGTGTTTGAGGCCTTGCATAGGGAGTCTTTTTGCATAGCAATGTTGTCAAGATAATAATTACTGTTTAAAAAAACATTATGGTGCTTCATACTTTGTCTTCCTTCATGTAGTGGTACAGAATTCCAGTAGGGTAGCCATGCTAGCCTGCTGCAGCAAAAACAACAAAAATGGTGTTAGTCTGAGATGAAGAGGAACTGATCGTCTAGTCTGCCAAAAGGACCTGTCTGTATCCATGAAGAAGCCGTATTGCTTTGCAAGAACATTATGTGCTGCTGCAACCCTCCACTCTTGAATTTCCACTTCAGATTAGTCAGCTACTAACCGTCTCCTGTAATGGCAATCAAAATGGCTACTGACTTTCAGAATTGTTCAGGCACATGCTGCCTCCTCCTGCACATATAACATATATATTATCTGAACAGCTGTTGCAACCTGTACATTTTCCCAGTTCTAATCTCTCAAGGTTGATTCTCACAGTTTCATGTAGCTGTAAAGTGAAGAGAAGGCAGGAAAAGTTTTGCAAAGGACAACTGGATGCTAAGGCCTATACAACAATCAAGGAAGTACATTTAACTTTTAACTTGTCTCTATGGCACCCATTATGAGCTAGACATTTAGGCCCATTCAACAGTATTATAATGCAGAGGACATGGAAGGTTAACGAAGTGCAAAGTTCTCTGTAATAATGTTGAAACAGCAGATAGGAACAGTCAGTGGGGATGGAGTTTGAGAACTGTGGCAAAATAAAAGACACAAGGGCCGTGGCCACATGAGTGAGATAATCCAGAGGTGAAGCGAGGCTATTTTACCCCGGAGCAATTTGCCCTGCAGTTGCGTGATCACACAGGTCTGTGGACCTGCTGGCACAACTCGCCACTGCATGATCTGACACAACTGTGGGTGAGTTAATTTTTTTGTGTGGTTGGTTTCTGATTTGCTTAAACGGGGGATTGATGAATTGCTCCTCCACCCTAAGGACTTTCGAGGATCCGCACACTGAGAAAGGGGGGAAAACAACAGCATGGCGTTGGAATAGCCTGATCAGACTATCCCTGACACCACAAGTTTGCGCTGGCGTGATCACACGGGGAAAGTCCGGCTGTGACCCGCAGCAAACCATTTGATACTGGAGTTTAACTAGTGTTTTTTTACTCTGCTTCCCTGGTGGAGCAAAATGGCTTGTGACGGTTTGATGATGGTTGCGGGACGCTTCCCAGATGTGCTGGTGTGATCGCACCACTTTGATCCACTGGTGAATCATCCCTCTCGCGTCGCTAATGGATGTGTATGATCACACCCAAAGAGTGGAAAGGCAGAGAAGTCATGAATCCTTGGCAAGAATTTCTGTTACACAGCAATAGACTTTCAACTTTAAGCCAAAAGTACATTTTCAAAAGTTATTATGTTCAGAGGTAATTGATTATAATTGGACCTCCAGAGAGAAAGATGTGATCATGGGTCAACTAATTGCCACTAATGGATATGTGTTATTTCTTTTCTGCCCATACAGCTTATGAGAAGAAACTGGAGAAGAAGTGCACCCATTTGTCCTACCAGACAAAAGCAGCTGCAACCAAAGTGAGTAAGGGGAAAGCTGTTGCTGCATAGATGGTCTACATTACCGCTGGGTGGGTGATGCCTGAATTATCAGTGCTCAAAGTGCCTATTCTGGTTTCTCCCCATATGAACCACCCCCTGCCCTTTTCTCTTTTTAAGATCACCTGAAGAAACTGTGCTCTGATTCCTGCAAAAGGGAAGACAAGTACAATGTTCGGGCAATTCTTGATAGTGACTCTGTCCGTGCTCCCACTGAGTTCTGTGCAGTTTTCCATGGTCTGAATGATGTGAATTGTGTCAGCTATTTATTGGTGATTTTGGACTGTTGTGATTTTTTAAGATGTTACCATTTATTGCTGCAATTTGGTATGACAAGTTGAGATTATTATTTTTTCAGAATAATAAATGAATATAATCTCCATCATTCTAGATAATTGGAGAATCTCTACATTATCACTGAACCTGTAACATCAAAGAAACACCAGGTAGTTCCATTTGCTTTAAATTAACATAAACAACAATGCAGAACATTTGCTGTATAAAGAAAAAAAATGGCCTTATAGTTTGCATTTCAAATTACCACCCCCCCCCCCCCCCCGGCTTTGGTATTCAGATACCTAATTTATGTAAGCATTCTAAGATAAAGTAATGTACAATTCAAGAATCTGGGTTCAAAATCACTGCTCAGACCACATTTCAAACAAACATGGTATACTTACCGAAGCAGATTTAGAACACAAATTTCAACAATCTATACCATGGTTTTTATATTTTTCTCTGCAACATTTTTGTAGTCAGATCAAGCTGTCCTCGATACTAAAACAAAAACAAACAGACCTTGAAGTCATCTTACAATTATATGAAAACAATAACAAAGGACTAATCTTGGCAATTTACAGCATTTTACTTTTAGACAAACATAACAAACCTCTCTCTTATCAGAAGGCTTGGCAAAAAGATTGCACGTTAGTATTAGAAGATCAGCACTGGCTTGATAGCTGGACAACCAAACCATATTTCCCAATATCTTTACAATATGAACTCCAAAAACTTAAAATCCTAACCAGATGGTATCACACCCCTCAGAAATTGTCACATATGCAAACTGCTTACTTCCCATGGTGCTGGAAAGGATGCCAACAATCCGGTACATTTGCTCATTGCTGGTGGCAATGCAGTAAAATACAATCTTTTTGGCATCAGATTAAGGACATAATCAAAGTAATCACATCTATTGATATAACGATCTGCCCTGAAACTTTATTTTTGGATATATGGCCTTAACATATTAACACTCATAAACTGAAAAGGACCTTGGATACTATGCTCTTTGCTGCTCGCACAGCAATTGCTGCTTATTGGAAGAATCCTGAACCTCCATCAATACAAATTTGGTATGCAAAACTTTGGGATCAGTTTTTGATGGAATGTGTCACAGGTAAATTGAATACTTTCTCAGTAAACCCTGTCAAATCTTTCTTTATGGCAAAATGGGAACCAATTCTAGAGTTCCTATCAGCAGCTGATACAATACCGCAGAGCTGGTCTACCCTTAGGAGATGGTTGTAAGCACTCATCGCCTCACCCTTCATCCTTAATGCTTTCTCTTTGAATTATGTTCTGTCACAATTATATCGCCTTTTGGCTAACTATATGATTTTTGCATGTTGCTACCAGATTAAATATATGTTGTTTATCCCAGTTAAGTGGAATTAACTTTTGAGATCTCCGCATTTGTTGGTGATGAAACGTTATAAGAAGTATAGCTCAACAAGGAAGAATATACACAGTTGACTTACATTGTTGAACATTTGGTATCATCTATTCAGATGACTAATTTTTATGTTTGTATTAAGTTGACAAATTGAAATGTTACAAAAATGAAATGGTCTTATTGGAAGTTTAACAACATTGTAATGATCAAAAATGTTCTTGATTTCTGTAATGATTTTATACTTATTTAAATTTAAATAAAAATATTGAATAATAATAATAATAAAAATCACTGCTCAGACCCAAAGTTTCATAGGACTTACCAATCTAATTTTTCCATATAGTTCTTAGGAAAATGAAATGAAATACTGATAATTGTGAATTCTATTTTACCCTTCACAAAGGTTCAAGGTGAATTAGATACTGTGTGCGTTCAGACGGGCAGCTAATCCCGCCATTGGCCCAGCTGTAATTTGATCTAGATCTTTTAAAGTCAGCATTGCATGACCAGATAGCTCCCCTGTGAATCGCTTTACTGTGTGTGACTCCATTGTGGATTGTCTAGATGGCATTCACCATAAGGAGCTGTGAGGTCAGCTTTTTTTTTAAAAAAAAAAACCTGTTTGTGCATGCACATATTTGCATATGTGCATTTGTGCTTATCTGCATATGTGCCTCAACATCTGCGGACGTTACATGTTTAAGCGGTTTTGCATACTTTGCTAAGAGTTTTTTTTAAATGCTGGCTGTTCGGGATGGTCTGGAGACCATCCCTCCGGGCTGATTGCATGCTGGTGGAATGACCTGAAGGTAGAAAGTCCAGCATTGGCCCATTGGCCAGCTTTAGACTGGACTTTAAGCACTATCTTTTAAGTACGGATCCCTGATGGGGATCGACGGGCTACTAACAAAAGCTGCATGATTCCCAGATGCTGAGGTCTGGACACGCACTTTAAATCCACCAGGCACCACACACACACACACACACAAATGTTTGTTGTGCTTGAAACTATTTTATAGGCTCAAGTTCTGTTCTCTGTTTATTAAAAGAAACTGTAAATTCCAGCGGTATTTTATGTGACTTTGGGTCAGCCACACATTCTTAGCCTAACTTATCTTGCAGGGTTGCTCTGAGGATAAAATGACGGGAGGAGAATGATGTGGGTGGCTTTGGGTCCCATACATACGTACATACCTATTTTAACTGTCTTCAGAAATCTCATTTCAAATCTGGAGAGAAGGTTTTTCCCTCTCTCCTCATTTCACTTTGCAAACCTTATGGAACTACAAATATACATGGACAGAGGAAGCATGAAAAATTGTAGGGATGCTTTTGATAACTGGCCAGGTGCAACGTCCAAATGTCCAGTGCAGATTCACAGTAGTTCTGCTTTTTCATACCAGGTATCCAGACTCCCCTTATGCCCAGTTCTATCTGATTTAAAATCTTTCAGTTAAAAAAAAATAGCAGTGTCTATACAAACAAAATTTTTATAATCCTGCTAGGAGAACAACAGACTGGTGGGAAGCACAACATATCGCATAGGTTTGAAGATTTATGTGAGAAGGGTTCAAAGAGCTGCACTGAAATTAACATGCTTTTCTCCAACCTGGCAGCAAAATCCCTCCTGTGTACAAGTGAACCTGAAAAAAAGGTTTGAAACTCCTTATCAGTTTCACTGCAGCCTTTGCACAAGGATTACATAATTCATAATTTCCCTGAATGTCCCCATGCCTACGGCTGGCTGTCAAACCATTGTGCAAGCAAGCAAGGAAAATCATGCTTGAAAGAGAGTATGCACTTGTGTACAGAAATTGCTTGGAAGATGCGTAGGAATCCAAGAATTATATTTACAGTTTCCATTTTGGGCAGCAGCCATACATTTAACCTTCTAACAACCCTGGAAAATATAATTTCTTCATATTGCATGTGGGGTGTACTTCTTCCTCAAGCCAAATGCCAATGCAAATTTTAATAGAAAAAATCCCACAAAACTGTTTTTGTTTGGAATGGCAGAAGTAATTGTGTTTCACAAAACTAAAACATCCAGAGCTTGAAAACTGTGACTTTTACTTAGACTGCAGCAATATAGCACCAGGTCATTGATGGTTTTTTTAAGGATTTTAATTTTTATTAGAGAATTAAAACTAAGAAACATAAAAAAAAAGAAAGAAGAACAATGATCCACAAAGGGAAAGAGGAAATAAAAAAGGAAGATGAAAGAAAGAAAAACAAAAGAAAGGGGAACATAAAAGACTTCTGATTTTCTCTGCAACAAATATAATTTTGATTACTATGTTTTCCTTGCTTATATATAAAAATAAGAACTCTCTTTTTATTTCCCCTTAAACAAATTTCTTATTAAAAGAAGCCAAAATCGAGTCATCCTTATCTATTTCATACAAAAAGTCTATCTAATTTCTGATAAATGAAGTAGTTATCTTTTCCCTAACCAATACTATAAATTTAGCCATAGCTATAGGAATGGGCGAATTTAACTCAGAGGACCATTATATCTACTACTGTGGCCACAAATCCTATAGAAAAAATGGTGTGGCCTATATAGTCAACAGGAGAGTGAGAAAGGCAGTAATGGGATACAGTCTCAAAAACGACAGGATGATCTCGGTCCGAATCCAAGGCAAACCATTCAACATCACAGTAATCCAAGTCTATGCCCCAACCACTGATGCAGAGGAGGCTGAAGTGGGCCAGTTCTATGAAGACCTACAACACCTCCTAGAACTAACACCAAAAAAAGATGTCCTCCTCTTCATAGGGGAATGAAATGCTAAAGTAGGAAGTCAAAAGGTAGCTGGAATAACAAACAAGTTTGGCCTTGGAGATCAAAATGAAGCCGGGCAAAGGCTAACAGAGTTTCATCAAGAGAACACCCTCATCATAGCAAACACCCTCTTCCAACAACCTAAGAGGCAACTCTACACATGGACATCACCAGACGGGCAACATCAAAATCAGATTGATTATATAATTTGCAGTCAAAGGTGGAGAAGCTCTATACAGTCAGTAAAAACAAGACCTGGAGCTGACTGTGGCTCAGATCATGAGCTACTCATTGAAAAATTCAGGCTTAAACTGAAGAAAGTTGGGGAAACCACTAGCTCATTCAGGTTTGATCTAGATCACATCACAGTGGAGGTGAAGAATGGGCTTAAGGGATTAGATTTGATAGACAGAGTGCCTGAAGAACTATGGACAGAGGTTCATGACATTGTACAGGAGGCAGCAATCAGCAACATCCCAAAGAAAAAGAAATGCAAGAAAGCAAAGTGGCTGTCTTATGAGGCATTACACAAAGCTGAGGAAAGGTGGAAAGCAAAAGGCAAATGTGAAAAGAATAGATTTACCCAACTGAATACAAATTTCTAGAGAACAGAAAGGAGAAATAAGGAGGCCTTCCTGAATTAACAATACAAAATAATAGAAGAAACAATAGAATGGGAAGGACTCGAGATCTCTTCAAGAAAATTGGAGAAATCAAGGGAATGTTTCATACAAAGCTGGCCATGATAAAGAACAAAAATGGCAAGGACCTAACAGAAGCAGAAGAGATTAGGAAGAGGTGGCAAGAATACACAGAACTATACATGAAGGATCTCAATGTCCTTGACAACCATGATGGGGTGATCGCTGACCTCGAGCCAGACATCCTGGAGTGTGAAGTCAAATGGGCCTTAGAAAGCATTACTAAAAACAAAGCTAGCAGAGATGATGGTATCCCAGCTGAGCTATTCAAAGTTCTAAAAGATGATGCTGTTAAGGTGCTATACTCCATATGCCAGCAAATTTGGAAAACACAACAGTGGCCACAGGATTGGAAAAGGTCAGTTTACATTCCAGTCCCAAAGAACGGTAATGCCAAGTAATGTTCAAGCTATCACACAAGTGCACTCATTTCACATGCTAGCAAGATCATGCTCAAAACCCTACAAGCTAGGCTTCAGCAGTACGTGGATAGAGAACTGCCAGAAGTATAATCTGGGTTTCAAAGCGGTAGAGGAACTAGAGAGCAAATTGCCAACAGTTGCTGGATAATAGAGAAAGCAAGGGAGTACCAGAAAGATGTCTACTTCTGCTTTATTGACTACATTAAAGCCTTTGATTGTGTGGATCACAACAAACTGTGGCAAGTCCTTAACGAGATGGGAGTACCAGACCACTTCACATGTCTCCTGAGAAACCTGTATAAGGGTCAAGAAGTGACAGTTAGAACCGGACATGGAACAACTGATTGGTTTAGCATAGGAGAAGGAGTATGACAAGGCTGTATATTGTCACCCTGCTTATTTAATTCATATGGAGAGTACATCATGCAAAATGCTGGCCTGGATGAATCACAAGCTGGAATTAAGATTGTCAGGGGAAACATTAACAACCTCAGATACGCAGTCGATACCACTCTAATGGCAGAAAATGAAGAGGACTTAAAGAGCCTCTTGCTCAGAGTAAAAGAGAGTGCAAAAGTTGGCTTGAAACTCAACATCAAAAAAACTAAGATCATGGCATCCAGCCCCATCTGTCCTTGGCAAATGGAAGGGGAGGTCATGGAAGCAGTGACAGAATTCATGTTCCTGGGATCCAAGATAACTTCAGATTTTGACTACAGCCATGAAATTAAAAGACATCTGCTCCTTGGGAGAAAAGCAATGGCAAACCTAGACAGCATAATAAAAAGTAGAGACATCACCCTCCCAACAAAATTCTGTATGGTCAAAGCAATGGTATTCCCAGTAGTAATGTATGGCTGCGAGAGTTGGACCATAAGGAAGGCTGAGTGCTGAAGAATAGATGCATTTGAATTATGGTGCTGGAGAAGACTCTTGAGAGTCCCTTGGACTGCAAGGAGATCAAATCAGTCAATCCTAAAGGAAATAAACCCTGGCTGTTCCCTGGAAGGCCAGAGACTGAAGCTGAAGCTCAAATACTTTGGCCACCAAATGAAAAGGGAGTACTCACTGGAGAAGACCCTGATGCTGGGAAAGATTGAAGGTAAAAGAAGAAGGGGACGTCAAAGGATGAGATGGTTAGGCAGTGTTATCGATGCAACAAACATGAAGTTGAGCAAACGCCAGAGGACGGCAGAGGACAGGAGGGCCTGGTGTGATGTGGTTTATGGGGCTGCGAAGAGTCAGACTCAACTGTGTAACTGAACAACAACACAAAGTCCAACATCTTCTCCAGCCATTCTTATTTATTTATTTATTTTGATTTATACCCTGCCCTCCCTACCAAGGCAGGCTCAGGGCGGCTGTAAGTATTCTTCTACTCAAGGCTGTTTTTGTAGAAAAAGCCCAAGTGGAGCTCATTAGCATAATAGGACACACCCAACAGAGCAGAATCTCATTAGCATATTAGGCCACACCCCTGACAGTGCAGAAAGAGAGAGAGAGAAGGAAAGAAGGAGGAAAAGAGAAAAAGAGAAGGAAAGATGGCAAAGAGATGGGGACAGAGGGAGGCTCTCCCACTCAGCTGAATATTAGGCCACACACCTGACAGTGCAGAAGGAGAGAGAGAGAAGGAAAGAAGGAGGAAAAGAGAAAAAGAGAAGGAAAGAGGGCAAAGAGATGGGGACAGAGGGAGGCTCTCCCACTCCCGCTCAAGGCCCCACCACCACCTCCTCATGGCCCCCATCAAGCCACCGCCACTGTCACCCCACCAGCAAAGCCAGCTTGGCCACCCTTTAAGTGCAGGGAGCTGAGGGAGAGGAAGGCAGAGGAAGTCACGGAGAGGCATTTAAATGCCTCCCTGCACCCCCTGGGCCTTTCCTAGCTCACGCACCTTGGCGGGTGACCTAGGAGAGGCACAGGGGGCTCTGATATGCTTCTCCTGCTTGCTTGCTTCAGTGGGCAGGCAGAGGAAGCCTCAGAGAGGCATTTCAATGCCTCCCTGCACCCCCGGCCTTTCCTAGCTTGCGCGCTCGTGCACTCCTTTAAATTCAGGGAGCTGAAAGGCACCAGACGTTCAATATCCATACAGAGACTGGGCGTGCAAGATCCTTTCCTGCTGGCGGGGAGGGGTGGGGCAGTCGGACACCAGCTGGAACACCATTCCAGTACGTTCCGCCCCCAAAATAGCCCTGCTTCTACTGTAAGTAGTGTTGGACTCTTCCATTTCAATGAGTATTTCATTTCCATTGTTGTAATCAAAGTCCATTGCCATAATCCAGATGATTGTCTATTAAATCTACAAACTGTGTTTTCAGCTGAAACTTAGTTTTTAGAATTTTCCTGCAAATTCCATATCTACGTCTTCCTTTATAGGGAGTTGATGAGCTGTTTACAGGATCATACTGATGTTTTGGTGGTGGAAATTGCCACCAAGTCTTAGATAATTTATGGTGATCCCTTAGGGTTTTCAGTACATGAGATGGTCAGAGGTGGTTTGCCATTGTCTGCCTCCACTTCTAGGGATGGGCATGAACTGGGAAAATGTGGCTCATGTTTTGTGGCATGTTTGGTTTGTGAGCCATGAACCATCACAAACTTTTAAGAACTAAATGAACTGGTTCAGTTTGTGAGGTTTGTGACTTGGTAGAATATCCCCCCAGCGTGGTAGAGATACCAAACTCACAGAAGATCTCCAGCTGACTCTACCTCATGTCTAAGTTTTGTGACACTTGGATTTATGGAGTCTGAAGATGGTGCCCCAACCTCCATTGTTTCCAATGAAGAAAAAAAGCAAGGATGATAGAAGCTCTGCAGAACAGAATCAAAGTCCCCAAGAATCTCTGCAGTAGAAACTGAAGATGGGGAACATTTTTGCAAGCCCAGCAGAACCAGTGCAATGTGTCCAGCAGAACAAGTGCCACTGTGGCATTGCAAAACCAACAGGACTAAGAACAAACCACAGCATCTCTGTAGTAGAAACTAAAGGGGGCATTTTTGCAAGCTCAGCAGTGCAGTGAACTAGGGCCCAGAATAACCCAGTGCCATTGTGGCAATGCCAGCTCAACAGGACTAATGTCTAGCACAGAAGCGCACACCAAATAAGGTGGGGTTTTTTTTTGCAAGACCAGCAAAACCAGTACAATGTACTAGTGTGCAGCAGAACCCAGTGCCAATGTAGCAATGCCAACTCAATCACAGTCCAAGCAAGGGGGGCATTTTTGGAAGCCCAGCAGAACCTGTACAATGTACAGACTGCCCAGCACCAGTACCAGGGCAATCACAGAAAGTCCAGCAGAACCCAATGCCACTGGCATTACAATCTTAAAAGGATTAATCTCAAAGCACAGAGTCACACATCCAAGCAAGGGGGAATGGGATGTTTCAAGCCCTGTGCAAGAAAATTGGAAGTGAACACAAAGGAATGCTGGCAAGGGGGGGGGGGGACCCTCTTGAAATCAACATGACTAGTTTAAAACTGACAAGAGTGTTCCCAATGCTGAAGAATTCTGTCCCCCCTGTTGTTTTGAAGTTTGGTAAACATTTTGTTTGAGTGTCTGGAAGGTATTCATTTATGAATCAGCATGAACCGCGACAAATAGCTTGAAAGTTCATTGAAAGTCCATGCCGGTTGACCTGCCATGAACTTTAATATCGTGAACCATGAACCAGCCGGACTTCTGGTGGCGCAACGTTGATGGCGGCCGCGTGATCCCGGGGCTCCCGATCCCCTCGCCTCCCCCCGCCGCATTTACGCTTCCCCGAGCAGCGAAATCAATCCTAATGGGCCTGAAAACAGACCCAGCAAAAGGCAAAGCCTTACCAGCCTCTTCAAAACACGGCAGAGAAACGCTGGAGGCAGCTTTTCAATGCGGGCCATTATCAGAATCTGCTGATTCAGACAATGTATTGCTGCTGCTTACAGCTATGACTTCTGTCTTATTCCTATGCTTCTTAATGCCATGTATGTATTCCATGCTATGCTCCTATTGCCAGGTATGCCTTTATGGATGCTTCTATAACACCTGCCATGTAGTTGCCCCCTCCCTTCGGTAAACCCTCACTTTGGCCAGTATGTATGTAGTCTATGTGACCCCAGGTTTATGACCCTGACCAGGCCTGGTTTGTGTAACTGTCAGAGCGGGAGGATGACAACTTCAAAGTATGGGAACAATGGGCCTCTCACACTCCTGCCTCCGCATTCCATTCATCCCGGCTGGGACTCCAAGGGAGGACAAGTCCCATCTCTTATCAACGTGCGAAAGCCTCGAGGCCAGGGATTGTTATGTGAAATGGTAACATCTAAGGGGTATGGTTTGGGAAGGGAAATTTACAACTTGACACCTCACTTTCTTTCCTGTGGGAAGCAAACGGCCAGAGACCCTTTTTGCCCGCCGTTTTTTCCCTTTAGTGATTGGCTACCTATGGGTAATTCAAACTGTCTGGAAAGGTATAATAGACCTGCTTCTGTCATATGCGTTATCTCTGACAATAATCCGAGAAGCTGTACCAATGTAGAGATTGGAAATAAAGAACTGTGTTTCATCAACAAAGATCTGATCCTTGACTACTTTGAGCAGAAGTCTCACAGATTGTCAGAGATCTGTGACTGGGACTTGGCCGTTCCTGACCATGTCGGATGACGGTACTCTTCCCATCCCTACTACTCCCGAAGACACACCGACCACCCCTGGGGATCAGGGGGCCGGTGGTGGAGGCGGCGGAGGGGAGCCTGAAGTACCAGTGACTACAATTCAAGGGGCTCACTACATCCTGCGCCCACCTCCTCTTCAGAGCATGACCCCGAGGTACTCATGGAGCAATTTCGGTCACGGGACCGTCGACTCCTGGGTGCACAATCGGAAAGGGGCACGAGTTTTGTTTCAGGGGGATCACCTCGACCGTGGGAAGCCGAGTTTCCTGGGAGACAAACGCGAGATGACCTACGGAGGAGATTCGCGTCTCCAGTCCCTGGAAGGAGAGAGAACGGGACCGTACGGGCCTGATCTGTACAGAGAAGACCAGACTCAAGCCCTCGACCGGATGATGGGAGATTTGCGGTTCCAGCTTACTACCGAGCTGCGAGAGCTAGCCCTCGATCTCCAGTATCAGTTCCGGGACGCCCTCACGGCTATGCAAGCGGCTCAGCCAGCACCGGCCGTGGGAGGGCCTCCCGCGGTCGGAGTCCAGCAACCGGTGGTGCCTCCCGGAGGAGTCCCCGCCCCGGTGCCACCGCAAGTGCCACCACAAGTGCCGCCGCAAGTTCCCCCTGTTCCCCGCCAGGTGCCCGCACCCATACCTGCGCCGGCCCCAGTGCTGGCAGGGCCGGTGGTTCGCCCGGCCCCCGCCGATCCGTTGATGGCTACTTTCGATGGGGACCCCGAGAAGTTGCGGTTCTTCCTACTAGAGATCGAGCGATTCCTAGACACTTGGGGACATCTCTACCCCACCGAGAGGGACCGGATTGGCTACATCGGGTCCAAGCTGAAGGACACCACCAGCGATTGGTACGTGAGCTTGCACAACGCCCCCGGGCCTGAGTTGCGGTCGCTGAACAACTTCATGTGGGCCCTCCGACACCACTATGAGGACCCCTTGGGAGAAGAAAAAGCCCGGAACCAACTGCGGAGGTTGACCCAAGGGCGGTCCTCAGTAAGGGACTACACCGACAAGTTCCGGCGCATCTCAGCCAAAATTCGCGGCTGGACGCAAGACCTGCTCATGGAGAAATATCGAGAGGGCTTAAGCTATGAGGTGTACGAGGCAGTGTTGCGGGCGGGAAGACCCGGGTCATTGGCCGCTTGGATGAGGGCGGCCGCGGACGTGGAAGAGCGCTTCACCCTCATTAAGATGGGAGCTTCATTGACGGCTCCAAGCAAAGCTACGCAGAAGGCGAAACCCAAACCCAACATGCAAGAGATTCGGGACGCCCGTTTCAAGCAAGGGCTCTGCATGAGATGCGGGGAGAGTGGCCACTTCGCTTCGGCGTGTCCTAGAGGAGGGGGAAAAGTTCCGAAGACCTCCACCCCGGTGGCCGGGAGCACCCCCAGCCGAGGAAAGACCTCATTCAAACCCCGGGCTCTACAGCTGGAAGGGGCAGCAAGCGAGCAGGGAGAGCTGGAGCTGACAGAGGCACAGATGTCGGGAAACTCCAACGGCCTGCAGTGAGCGGCGCAGAACTGCAGGTCCCCAGCCACGACGCGCCATCTCTGGTGAGCATCCCTGGCCCCTTATTGTATATGGTAGTGACTGTAGTAACCCCCGGGACCGGGACCCACGTCCGAGTCCGAGCCCTAATTGACTCCGGGTGTGCCCGGGACTTGATTAGCCCTTTAGTAGTGGAAGGGCTGGGGCCCAAGGTCACCCCGTTGGGGGAGCCACTCAAATTCACGCAAATGGACGGTTCGGAAATGAAGGAAGCGTGTGTGGCAGAGACCGAGGGACTAATTGTGGGAACGGGGGAACATTGGGAAAAGAGAGCCTTTGTCATCACCCCCAACACCCAATTCCCCATGGTGTTGGGGAGCCCCTCGCTAAGCTCCCATGATCCTTATATCAAATGGAGTGAGGGGAAGATCTCCTGGGTAGACGAAAAGTGCCAGGGCCACAAATGGGACACGGGATGGGGACCGGGACCTCCAGAGCCTCTCCGGGCGGCGGCCCTCACCCTGGTGCCCTCGGCGGTCCCCCGGGAGTATCGAGACTTAATGGGAGTGTTCAGTGAGACCGAAGCAGACGAACTACCCCCCCACAGGCTGTCGGATTGTGCCATAGAGCTAATCCCGGGCGAGAAACTTCCAAAGGGAAAGCTTTACTCCATGAGTCCTCCGGAGCGGGAGGAGCTGAGGAAATTCCTAGACAAGAACTTGGAGCGTGGCTTCATCCGCCCGGCTAAATCCCCCTTCGCAGCCCCCGTTCTGTTTCGAAAAAAGAAAGACGGGGGGTTGCAGCTGTGCACGGACTACAGAGGATTAAATGCGGTGTCTGCTTCCAACGCCTACCCCCTCCCCCTTATTAAAGACTTGCTAACGGAGGCGGCCAAGGGGAAAGTGTTCACTAAGCTGGATCTCCGAGACGCATATTTCCGGGTGCGCATAAGGGAGGGGGATGAGTTCAAGACTGCCTTTAATACACCTTTGGGACAGTTCGAATACCTGGTGATGCCGTTCGGTTTGAGTGGCGCACCAGGGGTCTTTATGAGCTTAATAAATGAAGTGTTGCACAAGCATTTATTCAAGGGGGTGTTATGTTACTTAGATGATATCTTGATCTACTCTGCTGATAAGAAAGAACACGTGCAATTGGTGCAAGAGGTGCTCTCAACCCTGTTGAAAAATCAGTTATATGCAAAATTGTCTAAATGTGAGTTCCATCGAGATTCCGTGGATTTCCTAGGGTACCGCATTTCACAGAAGGGACTGGAGATGGACCCTGCCAAGGCAGAGGCGGTGGTACAGTGGGAAGCCCCCCGCACTAGAAAGCAACTCCAAAGTCTGTTAGGATTTTGTAACTTTTACCGCACCTTCATAAAGGACTTTGCCACGGTCACCCTCCCATTGACTGAGTTTCTAAAGACCAAAGGGAGGGGCCCGGAAGCGGGGAAACCAGGGGAGAAAATTGCCTGGACTGGAGAATGCCAGAAGGTGTTCGAGACTCTTAAGACTCTTTTCACCTCAGAGCCCATTTTAGCCCACCCTGATGAGACCAAGGAATTTGTAGTCCATGTAGATGCGTCAGATGTGGCCATGGGGGGGGGGGCCCATCCTACAGCAAGGGCCAGATGGAAAGCTGCACCCCCTCGCCTACATTTCGAAAAAATTTAATGAAACAGAAAGGAACTGGTCAGTTTGGGATAAAGAAGCCGCAGCTATCCGACTGGCCCTCACTACTTGGCGGCACTGGTTGGAGGGAGCGCAAACCCCTTTTGAGATTTGGACCGACCACAAAAACCTAGAAGCGCTGTGCACCCAGAGGTCTCTGAATGCGAAGCAGCTTCGCTGGGCAGATTTTTTCTCAAAATTCAACTTTGTGCTTAAACACTTCCCTGGGAAAGCCAATTCGTTAGCAGACGCGCTCTCCCGATTGCCCAAGCACGAAAGTTTAAAAGAGGAGGTGTTCGACTCCATGTTCTCCCCTCAGCAGCTGGGCGGTGCGGTGACCACCAGGAGTCAAAGTAAGCGGACGACAGTAGAATTGGAGAAGAGCGACTGGGGGGGGGGATTATTCCCCGGAAGAAATCGAGGAGTTAGAAACGTTAGCAGACTGCTCCCTCAGGGAGAATAAATGCTGGTATCACGGTGATAAACTGGTGGTGCCCCGAAGCAAACGAAAAGACATATTGCTGACCTGCCACTCCTCTAAATTAGCCGGGCACTTTGGATTTCTAAAAACGCTTAACTTAATTCAGAGGCAGTTCTGGTGGCCGCGCATGCGCCGTGATGTCTCGGACTTTGTTTCTGCTTGCCAGATCTGCTTGATGTGCAAGAGAAGGGGGGGTGGAAAGTCCCGGGACTATTACACCCCCTGCCTACCCCCTCTCGTCCTTGGGAGGCGATAGCTATGGACTTCATTACGAACTTGCCACCCTCAAAGGGAAAGACTGTAATTTGGGTGGTGGTAGACATGTTTTCCAAGCAAGCCCACTTCACTCCCTTCAAGCAGCTGCCTACGGCAAAGGGAATGGCCAAGGCTTTCTTCAACCATGTGATCAAGCTGCACGCTTTTCCCAAACGTGTGGTATCCGATAGGGGCAGTCAATTCGTTGCCAACTTCTGGCGGGAGCTCCTGAGATTTATGGACATTGAGCCCGCCCTGAGCTCGGGTTACCATCCAGAGACCGATGGGCAATCCGAATGAACTAATCAAATTTTGGAGCAATTTCTGAGGTGTTATACTAATTATCACCAAGACAACTGGGTGGAGTTGCTGCCATTCGCTGAATATAGTTATAACAATGCAGTGCACTCCTCTACTGGCGTTTCCCCGTTCATGGCTGTAGGGGGTTTTGAAGGGAAACCTCTGCCCACAATTGAGAATGCCTCGGACGCTCCCCCCACAGACTTTAAACGATGGTGGGCCACCCTGCAAGAATCGTGGCCCCTAATAGCAAAAACCCTGGACCAGGCAAAAGAGGATTACAAAAAGTATGCAGACCGTGGCCGAGCTGAGGGTTGGGACCTTCAGCCTGGAGACTCTGTTTACCTGTCCACAAAGAATATACACGGCTTGCAACCCAGTAGGAAATTAGGGTGGAAATTCGTGGGCCCTTACAAGGTGTTGCATAAGATCTCTGATGTGTCTTTTGAACTGGGATTGCCCAAATCACTGAGTTCTGTGCATCCTGTTTTTCATTTCAGCTTGCTGAAGAAGAATCCTGGGCCGAATGCATGGCATCCAGTTCCTCCGACACCTCCTCCACTGATGAAGGGGGAGGCACCCCATTTTGAAATATCAGAAATTCTTGATTCTAAACTGTGAAGGGGCCACTTATATTATTTAGTTAGATGGCTTGACTTTGGCCCAGAACAAAACGAGTGGGTTCGTTCTGAACATGTGCATGCTCCTAAATTAGTTAAAGCTTTTCATAGAAGGTTCCCGGACAAACCCGGGTAGATTTATTTTCAGGGTGCCAGTGTGTCAGAATCTGCTGATTCAGACAATGTATTGCTGCTGCTTACAGCTATGACTTCTGTCTTATTCCTATGCTTCTTAATGCCATGTATGTATTCCATGCTATGCTCCTATTGCCAGGTATGCCTTTATGGATGCTTCTATAACACCTGCCATGTAGTTGCCCCCTCCCTTCGGTAAACCCTCACTTTGGTCAGTATGTATGTAGTCTATGTGATCCCAGGTTTATGACTCTGACCAGGCCTGGTTTGTGTAACTGTCAGAGTGGGAGGATGACAACTTCAAAGTATGGGAACAATGGGCCTCTCACACTCCTGCCTCCGCATTCCATTCATCCCGGCTGGGACTCCAAGGGAGGACAAGTCCCATCTCTTATCAACGTGCGAAAGCCTCGAGGCCAGGGATTGTTATGTGAAATGGTAACATCTAAGGGGTATGGTTTGGGAAGGGAAATTTACAACTTGACACCTCACTTTCTTTCCTGTGGGAAGCAAACGGCCAGAGACCCTTTTTGCCCGCCGTTTTTTCCCTTTAGTGATTGGCTACCTATGGGTAATTCAAACTGTCTGGAAAGGTATAATAGACCTGCTTCTGTCATATGCATTATCTCTGACAATAATCCGAGAAGCTGTACCAATGTAGAGATTGGAAATAAAGAACTGTGTTTCATCAACAAAGATCTGATCCTTGACTACTTTGAGCAGAAGTCTCACAGCCATCAGTTCGGCCCGAAAACAAAATGGTGGCCACAACTCCTTCTTCTGATCCGACGGGCCCTGAGCCAACTGCTACAGCAATTTTGGACTATCTCAAGACCATAGAGGCAGGTATAGTCACAAAAATCTCCTCCCTTTCACTTCAATTAACTGAACTTCAAGCAGATTTGAAACAAACAGCTCAGACTGCCTCTGAGGCTATGCAGCTGACCTCCCTTAATCAAGCAGAGATAAAAAATATTCGGGAAACCCTGGAATCCCATACAGATCACATAACCTCTTTGGAAGCTGATGTGAAAAGTACTAATTTAAAAATTAGAGGGCTTCCAGAACAAGTAGAAAAGAATCAAGATTTAATTACCTTTATAGCACAGCTTCTTGCTACAGCCTTAAAACTGGAGGAAGGGATTTTTCCCACTTTAACAAATGCATACAGAATGGGTCCACCCCCTAAACCAAATCGTCTTCTACCTAGAGATGTGTTAATCACAGTTCCTGATGCACGGGTCCGTCAACGAATTCTCCAAGCGGCCAAGCATCCAGATACATTTCAATACAATGGGGAACCTCTGCAAATATTTCCAGATATTCCTAAGCAAGCTATAATAATAAGACGCCTTTTAAAGCCTATAACAGCAAAGCTACAAGCACAAAATCAAAAATATAGGTGGCTTCCCTCTGGTAAATTATATGTTGCTCATATGGGCCAGAAGTTGTATGCGTGGGACGAGGAAAGTGGTAATGAGCTTCTAAAGGCATTAGAACAAGAAGGCGTTATGGAATTTGAAGACAGGAAATCTTTTAAACGCAAAAACCTCTTCCCAACTACACCGCTTAAGGCCAGTAAAATATCAGCTAGGCACGCTGAGGATACCTGAGACAATTATGTTATGTTTGCTTCCTTTGTAATGTTGTCCATGATGTTGGCAATTGTATATCCTGTTAGGATTTATACAACAGAAATTTATACCTGGGGTTCAAAGTTTAATTATCACTAGGCGGGGGGGGGGGCTGGGTGTCTCGAGTTCTGTTAGTCCTGAAGTGCTCCTGGACGACTGCTTGGCAGTCATCCAGGTGTTTCTGGGTTTTCTGGGTGTACATAAGAGTCACATTAGATAGACAGTGGTCTGGTTGACCTTTATTTTGGTGGGAGGGACTAAGTTGGGGAAGGGAGAGGGGGGGAAGGGGAGGGGGTAGAAGGGTTAATATAATTTCATTGTAATTATCGTTTGGGTGATTCAACCTGGTAAACAAACTCGTTAATTGCTCCATTGTTTGTGAGATAATAATTGTTAGTAGTGTTATAGACTAATTATAGTGGTTAAGTATTTAATATTAGCACCAATACACTTAGTTGTTTACTGAAAGTAACTAGTATGTATACAGTAAGATCTCTGAATTTAAGAGGTATGAATAACTGTATTAAGCGTAAACGAATGACATCATTTATTTTAAAATCAAAACCGGAGATCCTTCTATTGCAGGAAACACATCTTTCATCAAAGTCTACTTCAGTACTAAACACCAAACTATATGACCAGCAATATTTGGCGGCAGGTAACTCAAAATCCAGAGGGGTAGCGATCTTAATTTCTAAGCAGATACAATTTTCACTTGAAGACAAATTAGAAGACCCACAGGGAAGATTTTTATTTATAAAAGGTGAATTGAACCAACAAGATGTAACGCTTGCCACCATCTATGCAACTAATGATCAGCAAGAACAATTTTTAGAGAACACCTTCTCTCTACTGCAATCTTTTGTGAAAGGGCACCTTATAATTGGAGGTGATTTCAATCTTATTGTGGACTATCAAATGGATAAATCTAATATACAGTGACAATCCATTAAACAGAAAAAAAGGCATACTAAACTACATGATATCCTGACCAAGTATCATCTAATTGATGTCTGGAGAGAGATGCATCAGGGAGAAAAGGACTTTACATATTTTTCTCCAAGATTTCATTCTTATTCTAGGATAGACTATCTTCTGGTCACGGATGCTTTGTTCTCTAAGGTCAAATCTTCTTTGATAGGCCCGATGATGTGGACAGATCATGCATATGTTGAAATGCAAATTCAAACACGCCAAGAAAACAATCACACTAAATCTTGGAGGCTGAATAAATCTATTTTATTACAGGAACTTCTCAGAGAAGAAATAGCACAAAAAATCAAATCCTATTTTGATGACAATAGTAATGGAGAAGTTGATCCGCACATGGTATGGGACGCATTTAAAGCCGTCATCAGAGGAAACTTAATCGCCTTAACTTCTCATCTAAAGAAAGAAAAACAACAGAAAATTAAATTATTGTTAGACGAAATACATCTTCTTGAATCTATGCATAAAAAAACAGGCAATAAAAAGTCATATAAAAAACTTCTTGCCACTCGGAAAATTTTAGAGGCCACAGAAACTTCACAGATACAAAAGAACATTTTATACCTGAAACAAACACACTGGCAAAGAAACCCTAAAAGCTTAAAGCTATTAATGTGGAGAGTGAAAAAACAACAAACAGACAGAAGGATCTTTCAAATGAAAGATGAAAACAACACAAAATGCTTTGATCCCCAGGAGATCAATGAATGTTTCACCAAATACTATGAAAAACTGTATTCTTCATCTAATCCTAACGTAGACAAGATTCAGAACTTTTTAAAAACAAACAAACTCGTAACAGAACTCTCTGCTGAACACCAATTTCACTTGGATACACCGATTACAACTGAAGAAATCATAGCTGTCATCAAACAGACTAAATCCAACACCTCACCGGGCAGTGATGGATTTGGCCCAGAATTTTACAAAGTCTTCTCTTCGCAACTAACACCACACCTTGTTAAAACATGCAACTTACTCTTAAATACTGGCAAGATGCCGCCTTCTTGGAAAGAATCCCACATCGTTACTATTCCTAAAGAAACAAACCAAGAGACTCTCCTTCCTCATACAGGCCCATAGCCCTATTGAACTGTGATGTAAAAATTTTCGCAAAAATACTAGCTAATAGGCTACAAGCTATTATTCCATATTCCATTCACCCCGATCAAACGGGATTTATCCCTAAACGCTTGATGACAGACAATATTAGATGTACCTTGGACATCATTTCTTTCAGTAAGAAATTGGGAGAGGAGGCTTTAGTGCTCACTGTAGACCTCGAGAAGGCCTTTGACAGTTTAGAGATTAACTATTTGAAACAACTTTTACATACAATGCAATTTGGAAAGAAATTTCAAACTGCAATAGCCTCTCTTTATGCCAACCCTACAGCACGTAGAATTGACCAAAAACATTGGGACCAAATTTGGGCTTCACCAAGTTTGTCTTCAACTGTTTTTTGCATAAAGTTTAATTACTTTAAAGTACTGCACCGTTGGTATCTCACCCCAAAAAGACTTCAAAGGATATATCACACCCCTAATAATTTGTGTTGGAAAAAATGTGGTCTAGTTGGAGACTTTTTACACTGCTGGTGGTCCTGCCCAGTGATACAAGTATTTTGGACCCAAATTTTGGTTCAAATCAAAAAAATTACAACTATTCAATTACCATGGTTACCTGAAGCGGTACTGTTAGATATGTTCCCAAATGATAACCTCTCAAAAGCTCAAATAACTTTAATTTCCACACTACTTACTACAGCCAAACTGACGATAGCCCAGAATTGGAAGGTAGTTACCTCCCCTTCTCTGGACTCTTGGCAAAATAAATTGTGGAACCACTTTGTACTTGGAAAAATAACCTCTTATTCGTTATGTCAAAATTTAATTACCTACCAGAAGTTTTTTCAAGCTGTATGGTTTCCTATTACAGTCTACCTGTCGAATTCTGGTGTTGTACCTAAGAACAAAAATTATCAAAAGTTATTGTATTTTTGAGTAATATAAACAAATGCAGACTATTTTTGCCTGCAATAGGTTAGCAAATTTAGAATAATATGTAAAACAAAGTGTAGTAGATGTACGATAGAAGTTTGCGAATGGAGCTTTACTGTTTATTCCCAAGAACCTTAATGTATATATATATATAAAAAAAACCATGAACCAGCCAAAGTTCATTACAGACTTTAGTTTGTGAGCTGGTTTGCACCCATTCCTAACTGTTTCATGACCCTGGTATTCCTTGGTGGCCTCCCATCCAAATACTAGCCAGGGTCAACCCTGCTTAGCTTCCGAGATCTGACAAGATTGGGCTAGCCTGATGTTTTAAATACTTTATATTCCTTCTTCAGAAAATCAATACATTCTTATAGGACTGCTACACTCTGCTCCTGGGCCCCTGACCAGCTAGACCATGCCCCCTTTTCTGGGGGCACTGTTATTTATTTCTAGGCCATTTTAGCTTCCTAATCTGTCCCTGCATCTGGGTACCTGCTGGAATAATATGAACAGGTAGTAGCAGAGGCCTCCTGCTAGGGAAACCTAATAAATCACTAAAAATGTATTATGCATAAACTGCAGGAAAAAATGGATAAAAAATGAGGAAGTAAAACAGCACTATTCGTGGATTTAATGTCTAAAAAAATACATGTAGCTATTTTCCCATCAGTTACCTGATTACTACTTTTTTCCTGTGTATGCTCTTCAATTTCTATTCTTTCCCCCTATTTAATTATCTCACACCTATGCAAATATTTAGTCAGTGTCTTGATTAAATTGTGAAACAGAAGAGCTTGCACATAAAAGGAGAGTTTTCTGTCTCTCGGGACATTTTGCTTCCTCAAGCAAGCACAGCGGTACATTGTAAATATGCCAAATAAATAAAGTTAAGCCTGGGTTCACCTGGATTCTCTCTGCTGTACATGGGGCATCTTTAAAACAATCTCTAAGGAAAACATGATATATCATGTTGTTTTCAGTTGTTTCCAGCTCAGAATTTTAATATTCCAGAAAGGACAATTCAGGTTCAAACTAGATATTAAATTTAATGTGCATTAGCCACCAAATATGGCAGCAGCACGTCTGGCTCCATCATGTGCTAATAGCCGGCTTGGAAGTGTGTCACTTCTTCATGCCATGCATGATAGGGAAATGTCAGAGCCTCGTTTTTCTTATTAAAGGCAAATGAAAGATTCTGCCTTTCTGTCAGGAATGTTTTGTGTATGCTTAAAATTGCCTCATAACTTTTCATAAATTGTAAAATAGTTTGAGTCTATGTTCCAACTATAACATGGGAAGTCCTCGAAGAATCCCATCAACTTGGCTAAGGAATTTAAAGCTCAAAGGCTCCAGGTATTCCAAGGTCTAAAGAACCCTACATATCATAAAGATGATTTACTAAATTGTGATTAAGAACTTGACAGAGCCAGTTGAGGAAGGACTCTCTGATTAGTATCTCGAAGCCACAGAAAAGACAAGAAATTTGTGGCTAAACTAACAAATGTGATTGGGGGTCTCTTACATGAATTTCTGGAAAACTGGGGAAGAGCTTAAGCAAAGTATTCATGCAGAATAGAAACTGCTGGTTGAAGCAACAAATTGGGATGGGCATAAACTGGCTAACAAACTGAAGTGCATCATGAATTTTGGGCCAGTTTGTGGTTCACAAAGCAATGTTCATGAACTGAAGAACCACCACCAATGTTCATGAATTTTGATGCACTTCATGGTGGTTCATGAAGAGCAGAAAGCAACATTTTAAACCATTCAGATGTTTGCTTTCTGCTCCCCATAAAAAGCCACAGGGAGCCGAAAGCAGGGATTTAAACAGCTCCAAGCCATTTCACCCCTGCTTTCAGCTTGCTGCCACTTTTGGTGGTAAGCAGAAAGCAGGGGCGAAATGGCTCAGAGCTGTTTAAATCAAACAGCTGAGTGGTGGGTAGTTCTCCACCACTCAGCTGTTTGGTTTAAATGGTTTGGAGCCATTTAAACTCATGCTTTTTGCTCATCACAAAAAGCCACAAGGAGAAGAAAGCAGGGGTTTAAACTTTAAATGTCTCACAAACCAATACAAACTGGTTCAGTTTGTGAACTGGCATATCAGTTCATGGTTCAGCCATGAACCATGAACTGAATCACAAAAATGTGGTTCATGTCTATCCCTAGCAACAAACAATAACAGTCTAGAGGAAGATGAAAGAGGAGTGACTAGGAATTACTTAATTGCTTTTTTCACGAATATACATGAAAGTGTGCTCATCTTAGACAAGATGTAGTCAAAACACATGCTGAAATAACAGTTGCAAGAAGATAGCATAATTGAACTTTTGACCTCTCCACTGAAAGCTATAACAACATTTCCCATCAAGACTGGACCATCTAACTAATGGAAACTCAGAGAAATCCTAGGAGAAGACCCATGAGAAAGACACCATCTTAAAAAACCAAGCTTATTTCTACATTCCTCAATCTTAGCAGTATAAACAAAGCTAAGCACAACCTTGGGTACTAACTGTCAAGAATCCCCAGGCCAAGGGAGTCTTGGTACAGGTCAGCAGAGCACAAAACTACAAAAGCAACCTGGGGCATGTGACCACATAGTCACCAGTTCTGATATCTGCCACCAGCTCCTTTGACTACCCACACAGTCAGAGGCTAAGAGGCAAGCTTCTAACCTTACTGAGATGAATCACGAAAGTCAACCCTTGCAGAATGAGTCTCTGCAACAATTAACTTGGTGGATTCTTAAGGTCTAAGGTACTAGAATAGGACTGAAACACCTGAAGCACAGAACACGCCAGTATAATCAAAGGATATTTATCAAAGTGTGCAAGAATATTTCGAAAGAACATTAGCAGTGAGAACTAAAACAAAGAAGCTGCATTTAAGAGACTAACTACACAGTATGCCATTAATTTGAAGTTGCCAGATGTTACCCTTCTGAGTTGAAGTCAGGCAACAATTCATGCCTCTCTGTCCAGAGGGCATGTTGCCACGCAAGAGCCAGTTCCACTCTAAGGTTAGATCATTGTATCTCCTGATAGTTGAGGCTAGCTATGAACAAAGAATGGAAAAACTAACTTTTTAAGGCCTAAGATTTGAGTGGGCTGGGGCCTAACAGCCCAATCCAAACCAGACCATTGAAGTTCTGTTGACATGAGCCTGTTACTAGCAGATGGCCCAGGAGGGGGTGGGATGGAGGGTTATCTGCAATCTAACCCATCCCTTCAGGTAGTGTGAATCACATCACCAACTGATGTGAGTATGATGAAGCAGGGATGCACTGGTGCCACAGTCCTGTTCTAATAAACAGATGGTTTGTCTCTGTACCCGAATTGTTATCCAAAGGTCACAAGGTCAGTTTGCCAGCCCTTCAGTACCAACAGCCAGATATTTTCCATTTGGTCTCTTCAACCCATTTGCAGGCCTAGAATTTAACATGAGGCTGGGTGTTTAATGAAAGAACAGGAAATTGACCTAAAGGTCCAATTTCTTGATGCTAACTTCCTCCTTGCCATCTCGGAGAAGACTGGACGTGCTGCCTACGCTGAACTGACTGGCTGGCCACTCTTTAGCTTCAGTTGGTACACGTAATTCCTGTGGGTAAGGTAATATGACGTTTTGTATGCTTTTACTTAATCATTTGCTGTTGCTAGATAATGTGTATTGTGTTTAATAAACTGGTATGTTTAATAAATGGAACCTGGTGTGCGTGGTTGGTCTTGCTCTCACTAATATTTCTAAAAAAACCCTGCAGCGCTGTGGCCTACTCAGTACTGTTGAGATAAGAGCAACATAGCTGTCTCTGTTTTCTGCCCACCTGAGTTGGCCCAATGAGGTTATACATTAAAAGTCAAAGGCATAATGGGGAAGTGCCTCTTCAGTGGCTTGTGAATAAACAAACCAAGGTACAAGAGAATGGATTTTTTTCTTCCACAGCTACACCAACAAAGCTCCAATTGTATGTGTTCCATGATTCCCAGTAGATGCCCCATACTAGAAGGGTCATTTCCATTTGCTGATGAAGCAAAGGTGTAGACAGCTAGAGAGATAGTGGCGGCACACCCGTGTCAAAGCCACAGGAGCATCTTATAGGACTTTTATGAGACCCTATGAGATGGCAGTCAAAGCCACTAAGAGAGAGTATTATGTGGCCATGATTGCATCTGTGAGCTCATGACCAGCCGAATTATTTAGAACAATTTGGTCCATAACAACTCTGCTGCAGAGCAGACCAAATGCTAAGGGATTGGATATTGGCTGTGAGGCTTTTGCAAGCTATTTCACAGATAAAGTCTTGTCACTCCACCATGACCTCCCTGCCACAGTTGAGACAGTAAGTGAACTTGATGCACATCTTCTAGTCAGGTTTTGGATCATTTCAGTCTGCTCAGCCTAGAGGAAGTCGACTAATTACTCTCAACTGTACACCCTACCACTTGCAGCCTTGATCCATGTCCATCGTGGCTAGTTAAAGCTGGTCGCAATGGGCTACGAGGTGCCCTAAGGGATATGATCAACAAATCCCTCTCTGTTCCCTGGGGCACTCAAGGAAGCAGTGGTACACCCCCTCTTAAAAAAAAAAAAACCTCTGGATCCGGCTGGCTAACTATCAACCGGTTTCCAATTTGCCCTATTTGGGCAAACTAGTCGAGAGGGTGGTGGCGATTCAGCTGCAGGGTTTCTTGGATTACACTTCCATACTAGATTCCTACCAGTCCAGCTTCTGACCAGGCCATGGGGTAGAGATGGCACTGCTCGCCCTCACAGATGATCTGCAGAGGCATCTGGATTGTGATGGCTTGGCAGTGTTGCTGTTGTTGGACCTGTTGGCAGCGTTCAACATGGTCAACCATCAACTACTGATTCACTGCTTCGCCGACACTGGGATTCAGGGGTCTGCCCTGCAGAGGCTCTCATTCCTTCAGGGTCAGGCAGGGTCGTAGAGTTTTAAAATCCCTGGGAAGGGGCTCTTGCGTACATGCGTGAGAAGTGTGCGCGCATGCCAGAACCATATTGCGCCCCCCCCACCTGGCCACTCCTGCCTCCCTCCCTCTGTCCGGGGGCCAGCTGGGCAAATGCCTAGTGTGATGGTGTCACCCAGAAGTGATGCTATCATGCCGAGCACGTTGCCGGGGCAACGCTCTGGCAATCACCCCGGAACTCTAAGTGCCTCTAGACTGTCACCTTGGCAATGTGCCCAGCATGACAGCATCACTTCCGGGTGACGCCATCACACTGGCATTTGCCCAGCTGGCCCCCAGACAGAGGGAGGGAGGGAGGGAGGGAGGGAGGGAGGGAGAGGGAAGGAGGCAAAACTGGCCAGGTGGGGGGGGGGAGAGGCGGCAGCGGGCAGGCCTAGGAAGGGCCCGGGGAGGCACGGCAGGGAGGCGCAGCGGCAGGCGCTCCATTTTGCCAGGGGGGCTCAGTCTCCCCTGGGAAATTTTGGGGGTGGCTCGAGCCCTCGAGCCCCCCCATAGTTGACACCTATGGGGTCAGGGACAAAGAGTGGCATTAGAGGAACAGCTGTCCCAAAGACACTTGTTAATTTGCTGAATGCCACAAGGGGCAGTACTTTCCCCAATACTATTTAACATCTATATGCACCCCCTTGCCCAGATTGCCTGGAGGCATGGGTTGGGTTGTCACCAGTATGTGGGTGACACCCAGATCTATCTGTTGTTGGGTGGTCAGTCTGATTCTAGCCCAGGAGATCTGGACCTGGTGTTGCAGACCATGGCTGGCTGGCTTAGAATTAGCTAACTGAAACTGAATCTGACGAAGACAAAGGTCCTGTGCCTGAGTCGGGGTAGCCCGGGGTTAGGGATCCCACTCCCATCCTTTGACGGGGTGCTGTGGGCGCCAGCATCAGAGGTTAGGAGTCTGGGAGTGGTCCTGGATGCCTCCCTAATGATGAAAGCCAAGGTAACAGCCACTGCTAAGTCAGCCTTTGGTCATCTTTGGCTGATCAGGCAGCTGGTTCCCTTCCTCAAATGCAATGACTTGGTGACAGTGATCCACCTTGAGATTAGACTACCACAATGCTCTCTACATGGGGCTGCCCTTGACCTAAATCTGGAAGCTTCAGCTGGTGCAGAATGCGGTAGCCAGGCTGTTGCTGGATCTCCCCACCCAGGAGCACATCCTGCCTGTTCTAAGAACACTGCACTGGCTACCTATAGTGTACCAAATTTGCTTCAAGGTGCTGGTGCTTACCTTTAAAGCCCTTTATGGTCAGGGACCTACCTACCTGAGGGACCACTTTTCTCCACATGTTTCCCAGAGAGCAGTTCGGTCAGGGTCACAAAATTGTTTGACCCTCCCTGGCCCTAAGGATGCCAGGCTGGCATCGACTAGGGCCAGGGCCTTCTCAGTGGTGGCTCCAACCTGATGGAATGAGCTTCTGGAAGAGATCATGGCCCTGTGGGACCTTTCACAGTTCCATGGGGCCTGTAAAATGGAGCTCTTCCACCAGGCCTTCAGGTAAGGAGCTGCACTTAACTATCTGAGACCTTGTGCCCGATATCATCACCCAGCCTGCGCATGCCAATAGGGGTATCAACCGCTGACTGTATGTTTATTACATATGCTGCTGCCACTGTACCACCATCGCCATGCAAATTGTTTTTAGTAACCATGTTGTGTTTTATGCAGATATTTATATTGTTGTTTTATCCACTGCAGCTTTTATGTAAGCCACCCTGAGCCTGCCTTGGTGGGGAGGGCGGGGTACAAATCAAATCAAATCAATAAATAATTTGAATGGACTGCTTTAGTCATGAGGGCAACAACAGCTCTGCTTCTCTTTGTAAAAAAAAATACACTATGTATATATGTAGTATATTTATTTACACACATGCACAGGATTTGCTGTTAATGTGATTTCTGCTGGCCAGGAGAAACAGTGTAATATGCAGGGGTCATTTCGTAGAAAAAGAGGTGCAGGAGCTCATTAGCATAACTCTTTACCATAACTTATTTGCATATGGTAAACCACCTGAAATCACTGGAAGTATGTCAGAAGGAAAGAGAGAGAGAGAGAGAGAGAGGAAGGAAGGAAGGAAGGAAGGAAGGAAGGGGGGGGGGGGGACAGTTACTAATCCAAACCTCAGAAATACCACTATTCTGGGAGGATAGCTTCAGTGGTGACTGAAGCCTTCAGAAGGCTGGTCAGAGGAACAAGGACCTTTCCAGGGGACATGGTAATTTTGCTACAGCCATGACACAAGCAGGCATTCCCCTGACAGTGGGTTGGGGGGCTGGCACCAACTCCCGGAGCTGAGCTCCCCCGAGCTCCTGCTCGAAATGACCCCTGGTAATATGTAGAACAGTTTGGGTTTGCACTGTTGTTCAAAAAAGACTACAGAAGGCAGAAGGAGAGAGTGGAAGGAGTACATAGAAAGGCAGCTCGTCAGAAGAAGAAATATGTGTTGACAGCCTACCGGGAAATTCCATTAAAGCACAAGTACCCACATCAGCTGCTTCAACATACCTGTGCTGTATGAACTATGTAATGTTTCATTTAATTTGCCCTGAAAAATAATGTTACAGTTCAAAACTTTGGTCTGCCTTATATTCATTATGCTAAAATGTTAATTGCTTCCAAAAAAAAAAAGATTTCTAAAAGAATTGCTTTGTAAAGGAGTTCTTTTTCTTCTATACTCAACTTAAATAGAAAAGACATCCTGGAATTTTTAATGGCACTTAAAAAATAATGTTATTATACTCGTATCTCATCGAAAATTCTGATGATTGCTCCTGGAAAGGAAGGGACACAGGGGACCCGTTCTGGCACTCTGTGGTTTTTTTTTGTAATAGGTGCATCTACTCTGCCAAGGTAACTCTTTGAAGTAGAAAATCCAATGCAGGATTCATAACCCCTTTGCTGAATGTGTGACAAACCTGTCACAGCGCATTTAACAAATGTAATACAAAGGGGCAAAAATTTTTCCAAGTAAGTGGATAGTTCTCACAGAACTTTTGATACTATATCAAGATTTCTAAGAAGGTAAAAGTATGATCTTTCAGTTCTATATTCATATAGCAAAGCAGGGGTGTCAAACATGTGGCCTGGGGGCCAGATCAGGCCCCCGGAGGGCTTCTATCAGGCCCACACTGGAACTGGCCATCTCCTGCTTCCAGTTCTGTTGCTGCTGCTGCATCATAGCTTACTTTGCCAGACTCTCTCAATCGCTCAGCCATTTCATGTTTTCCCCTGGGTCCTAGACTCAGAATTCTGAGCATGAGATTTCTGTGGTGAATGTCAATAAATCAAAAGTTGTTTTGCAGCTGAACAGCATACTCAAGATTGCAACAGCACAGACATTTTGATGCAATAATTCAGAGCAAGAGGTGTCAGCTATCAGATACTGTTAAACAAAATATTGCAAGAGGGCTAATGTTTTAAGCATGTTTTTATTTTAAGTAAAAAAAAAAAAAAAACTTTGTGTTTGTGTCTGTCAAGATAGCGAGGCGCCCCCGTGAGTTCACCAGGGATCAAATCACATACAGACTAATTTTTTAAGGTTTAAAATCAAAATTTAATTACAAAGGAGGTTTTAAAATCAAACCTAAAATCCAGTAACACACCGCAGAAGCACAGAAAGAAAACAAATATTCTACCTTTAAGTTGGCACAGGTTCTAGGTGGCTTGAAAATAGATCTAGATCGAGGAAAGTTGTATCACTCTGAAAACCTCTCTGGTTGAATGAACCGTCCCTTTTTTAATTACTAAAAAAGGCTCAGCTGCACTCCCTTGTTAATCAGTACCTGCGTAATCTGGAGCAGAAGGCCAGCTGCGCTGAAAGGAGGATGACTCGGTTGTTAGACAAGTTAACCCTCTATAGGGACTTTTGCTTCACAGTGTCCTTTATAAAATTTATATCTCCGCTACCTGGCATTATATTTTATGACACACATGGTTTGGCCCAACAAGGTCTCATTTATGTCAGATCTGGCCCTCATAACAAATGAGCTCAACACCCCTGTAGTAAAGTGTATACAAGTATCTTAAAGTTTTAAATACACAAATTTCCTCCTTTTTAAAAATCAGAGCATCTCATTAACCAGATATGTTTTGGCCCAAAGTTATGGACAGCTATAGCCTAAGACCTGTCCACTGGTGTATCATCAGTGTGGGCTTAAGCAACAACACTGCTAGTCAGTATCCCATTCTTACTAAGCTGAGGGGATATATGTGAAAGAGGGAGGGGGAAGAAACCTTGACAAGACCCAAAGGGCATAGCAATTGCACTGGAGGCCATTACAATGCCTCAGCTACCCTTGAATCACAGCTGGTGCCCCCATGACAGGCAGAGGGAAACAGCCAACCAGTACACACTGATGCGGTTGTGCTCCCTGACATCATGCCACTGCTGAGCAACTGCAAAACATAGCAGAAAAGGGGCCTCTGAATCCCAGAGCCAGGAGGCAACATTGTGGAAGGCCTCAGCCTCTATGCCCTGTTGCTGGTCCTCCAGAGGAACTCTTTGGCCACTGTGTGAGATAGGATGGACCACTGGTCTGATCCAACAGGGCTCTTCTTATGGATGTTCTTATGTTCTTAAGGTGAACAGAACATACCCCACTCAAAGGAATGCCATTGCATAATCAGGAGGAACCCGGGAGTAAATATATTTATTTATTAAGAAAATTCCTGTGCTGCATCCCCAGAGAAACTGCCCATGGTGACTTAAAAAATAAAACCTAATATAAACAGAAAACACCGTAAGTTATTCATTAAAACCCAACTATATCATAAAAACATAGATCATCAAGCAGCTTGAAATGAGTACCACACAGTTATAAGGCGAAAGGCTAAGTATAAACATGACATTAAAAGATTAACACAATTATAAGCCTAGGTAAAAATAAATGTTTTGACCTGGCTCCTAAAAGAGAGTAGTAATGCTATCAGGCAAGCCTTAAGGGAGGGCATTCCACAGATGAGGTGCTTCCACTGATAAAGCGTTGTCTCTGGTCACCACCACCTCTGAAGGCAGGGGATATGGAGAACAGGGCTTATGAAAAAAGAACTTAACTGGTAGGCAGGAAAATATGAGACAGGGTTGGCAGATCCCCCCTGGCAACCAGCAGGGAGCTTATCTTCTATGACAAGCTGATGTCACTCCCTGGCCACCTGGAAGTGATGTCAGCACACCTCTGGAGACACTCTAGCATTTGGGCAAAACTTCACAGAGGTTTACCCAAATGCCAGAGTGTTCTCAGCATCCCCATCACTTCACTTCTGGGCACACAGGGAATGACATCAGCACATTGGGACACTGCTGACACACAAACACACACACCATTACCAGCCATTTGCCCCCTGGTGGCCAGCTAAGTGGTAGTGGGAGGAGGCCATTTAGGGCTTTTGAAGTGAAAGCTACCACACTGAATTGTAATTTAACCTGGATGTAAGCAGAGCATAGATCACTTTGGCCAGATCATGTTTTTCCAGGAACTGCCATGGCTGATGTATCATCTGAAGCTGATGAAAGCTGATACATGCCACAGATATAACCAGGATCCCCAATTGTAGCCCAAGATCCAGCACCATCACCATGGTAATAACTTGCTGTTTCAGGAGGAGTACAACCCACTCCAGAACAGGCTGACTTTGCAGTCCTTGAGCAGCTCCTCCAGTGACCATTAGCATCTCAGGCTTCCCCAGACTGAAATTTAGTTTATTGGCCTTCATCATTCCCATTACTTTCTCCAGGTATCTGTTCAGGACGTTCACAGACCCACCTTACCCAGCTGTTAAGGAGAAACAAAACTAGGTGTTACCAGTTTACTGGTGGCACCTTACTCCACCCACCCTGGATTTCTCACAGCAGTTTCATGTAGATGTTAAACATGTTGGGGGGATCCTTGCAGGAACCCATAGCATAAATACAACAGGGGCAATCAGTAGTCCCCCTGCATCATCTTCTGAAATCAATCAGTCAAGAAGAACCACCAAAGAACTCCTACTCTAAAGCCGGTTAGCTTCTCCAGAAGAATGACATGGTTGATGGTTGATCCAGGTGGGCAGCCATGTTGGTCTGAAGCAGTAAAACAAAGTTTGAGTTCAGTGGCATCTTTAAGACAAACAAAGTTTTATTCAAGGTACTAGGAGTAAGGCCTGTTGTGGGAAGAAATACAATGGGCTCTAGAAAGAGGCTCTGGGAGAGTGCCAAGACCTTGGGCACTCTGTCAATTTGCTGTGGCAACCTCAGCAGGGTATACTGACACAGAGTCCACCATTTTCTCCAGGGTAACTGATCTGTGCTACCTGAAGAGCAGTTGTAATTCTCAGTGATCTCCTGCCCTCACCTGGAGATTAGCAGCAGTGGTTCCCCAAGAGGGAATAGCTGGTTTGGAGGGCAGAGTCTATGGCATTGTACCTGTCTGAGGCCCCACTTCTCCTCAAACCTCACCCTCTCCAGGCTCCACCCCTCAAATCTCCAGGAATTCCCCACCTAGATTTGGCAACCCCATCTCCTTCCCAGCCAAGCATCAACCTACCTTAATTTCCACCTCATTCTTCAGCTTCCCCCCCCCCACCTGCAGCCTCTACCATGCTCTGAAGTCCGGACACTGCCTTTTTTGAGAGTCAATGAGACCCCTGTGGCCAAATCTCCCTATTTGGAGATGAAATCCCCAATCTTTGGGGGATCCCTGGAAAGTTGGCAACCCAAGGGTATGGCCTTTCCTTGCTTCCCTTGGCTACCCCGCCCTTTGGTACTGACAGAGTGGGGGAGACTATGGGGTCAGAGTACAACACAGATTATTGGTTCATATAGAATAATTTATTTTAGTATTTACACAATTATGGAGCATGTAACTGCCATTTCGTTTCACCTACCAACAGCCACTGAGGTAACAGTTAAACCTTATGGGGGAACATTTTATACAAACCACAGACAGCAGCCGCCTTGTAAATACTGGTAACTGCCATTTTGTTTCACCTACCAACAGCCACTGAGGTAACAGTTAATCCCCCCACAGGAAGGAAGCAGGAGAAGCGTCTTCATCAACAGCAAAAAACTGTCTGCCTGGAATTCTGAGAGGGCATAGTGGCTGAAGGAGTGGGCGGGGAAGAGGAGCAGACCCAGCCAATGGCATGCAAGTATTCACAGCCAGTGGATAGGGCCAGCTTCTAATTAACAAGCCAGGGGACCAAAGGCTAGGGTGGTGTGTGGAATGCGTGCCACCACCAGCAGAGAATTATGTATAAGAGAGATGAACTTTTGTGTGCATGCACAATTCTCAGATACAGTGAAATGGAACTTTCCAGTCCAGACATATAGGTTGAGGTTGAGCAGTAAATTAGCATGCATGGTCGATGGTAGTGAGAGCTGCTGGGAGATCTAGGAGAATCAACAGGGACACACTCCCCTGTTACTTTCCTGGCTAAGTTAATCAGCGAGGACTACCTAGGCCATTTCTGTCTCAAATCCAGTCTTGGATCCAGATTGAAATGCATCTAGATAAATCTGTTTTCTCCAAGACTGCCTGAAGATGCTTTGTCCCTACCAGCTCAAGCACCTTGCCTCAAAACACTGCAGCTGTGAAGAATCTCCACAATCTGGAGAGACAGAAGTAATACAATCATATGCTTGGAGCCTGTTCAAGTCGGGAAAAAGAGATTGAGTTTCTAGACACTCTCAGTAACTGTGCTATGGAGCAGGTGGTCACGAAACCTCCCAGGGGAGAAGCGATCCTGAATTTGGACCTAAGTAATGCCCAAGACCTGGTGAGAGATGTTAAAGTGATTGCACCACTTGGGAACAGTGATCATAATGTTATTGAGTTCAACATTTGTATAAATAGGGAGTTGCCCAAAAAGACTGATACAACCACTTTTAACTTTAAAAGGGGTAACTTCTCTGATATGAGGGGACATGTGAGGAGAAAACTGAAAGGAAAAGTAGAAAGGGTCAAGACCATTGGGGAAGCTTGGAGACTATTTAAAATCACAATCCTAGAGGCTCAGAGAAAATATATACTGTGGGTTAGGAAAGGCACAAATAGGTATAGAAAAAAGCCTGCATGGTTAACAAACAAATGGAAGCTGTAAAATGTGAGAAGGATTCCTTTAAGCTGTGGAAAGCTAGTCTCAGTGAGGCTGATAAAAGGGAACACAGGCTGTGGCAAATAAAATGCAAGTCTGTGATCATGCAGGCAAAAAGGGAATATGAGGAGCATATCACAAAAAACATAAAGACCAACAATAAAACTTTCTTCAAATCCATTAGAAGTAGGAAACCAGCCAGGGAAGCAGTGGGGCCTTTGGATGACCAAGGAGTAAAAGATGTACTAAAGGATGATAGGGAAATGGCTGAGAAGCTGGATGCATTTTTTGCCTCTGTCTTCACTACGGATGAGAAGTGCCCGCCCACTCCAGAACCACTGATTTAGGGAGGGGCGTTGAAAGACCTGAGTCAGATTCAGGTGATGAGAGAGGAGGTCCTATGACTATAGACAACTTAAAAACAAATAAATCACTGGGCCCAGATGGCATACATCTGAGAGTTCTGAAAGAACTCAAATGTGAACTTGTGGATCTCCTGACAAAAAAATGTAATCTTTCATTAAAATCTGCCTCCATTCCTGAGGACTGGAAAGCAGCAAATGTCACTCCCATCTTTAAAAAGGGTTTGAGAGGAGATCCATGAAATTACAGGCCAGTCAGTCTGATGTCAATACCGGGTAAGGTGGTGGAAACTGTTATTAAGGAAAAAACTATTAGGCACATTGATGAACAAAATCTATTGAGGAAGACTCAGCATGGGTTCTGTAAGAGAAGATCTTGTCTCACTAACCTGTCAGTGTTCTTTGAGGGAGTAGACAAACAAGGGGGATCCAATAGATGTTGTTTACCTTGACTTCCAGAAAGCGTTTGATAAAGTTCCTCATCAAAAGCTCCTGAGTAAGCTCAATAGTCATGGGATAAAAGGACAAGTCCTTTTGTGGATCAAAAACTGGCTAATTAAAAGGAAACTGAGAGTGAATATAAATGGGCAATTTTCTCAGTGGAGGAAGGTAAGCAGTGGGGTACCGCAGGGATCAGTACTCGATCCAATGCTTTTTAATTTGTTTATTAATTATTTGGAGTTGGGAGTAAGCAGTGAAGTGAGCCAGTTTGGTGTGGCAGTTAAGTGCACGGACTCTAATCTGGGAGGACTGGGTTTGATTCCCCACTCCTCCACTTGCTCCTGTTGGATGACTTTGGGCAAGCCATAGCTCTGTCCCAGCTGTTCTCAGAGTTGTCTCAGAGTTCTCTCAGTCCCACCTACCTCACAGGGTATCTGTTGTGGGAAGGGGAAGGGAAGGGAGTTTGTCAGCCGCTCTGAGACTCCAAGTGAGTGAAGGGCAGGATATAAATCCAATCTCTTCTTTTCTTCTTTTTCTAAATTTGCAGATGACACACAGTTGTTCAGGGTGGTGAGAACCAGGGAGGATTGTGAGGCACTCCAAAGGGATCTGTCAAGGATGGGCGAGCAAGCATCAGTGTGGCAAATGAGGTTCAGTGTGGGCAAGTGCAAAGTGATGCACATTGGAGCCAAAAATCTTAACTATAAATACTCGTTGATGGGGTCCAAACTGGCAGAAACTGACCAAGAGAGAGATTGTCATAGTAGATAACTCAATGAAAATGTCAAGACAGTGTGTGACTGCAATGAAAAAAGGCCAACACTATGCTGGGGGTTATTAGGAAGGGCACTGAAAACAAATCAGCCAGTATCATAATACCCCTGTATAAATTGAGATGAGACCTAATTTGGAGTACTGTGTACAGTTCTGGTTGCCACACCTCAAAAAAGATATTATAGCACTGGAAAAAGTGCAGAAAAGGGCAACTAGAATGATAAAAGGGTTGGAACACTTTCCCTATGAAGAAAGGTTGAAGTGCTTGGGGCTCTTTAGCTTGGAGAAATGATGGCTGAGGGGTGACATGATCGAGGTTTATAAGATTATGAATGGGATAGAGCAGGTAGAGAAAGAAGTACTTTTCTCCCTTTCTCTCAATACAAGAACTCGTGGGCACTCCATGAAATTGCTGAGCAGTCGGGTTAGAACAGATAAAAGGAAATACTTCTTCACCCAAAGAGTGATTAACACATGGAATTCACTGCCACAGGAGGTGCTGGTGGCTACAAGCATGGACAGCTTCAAAAGGGAATTAAATAAACATATGGAGCAGAAGTCCATCAGTGGCTATTAGCCACAAAGTATAGATAAGAACTCTCAGTCTGGGGCAAGTGATGCTCTGTATTCTTGGTGTTTGGGAGAGGGGCAACAGTGGGAGGGCTTTCGCCCCCACTGCTGGACCTTCTGAGGGCACCTGGTGCTTTTGGCCACTGTGTGACAGAGTGTTGGACTGGATGGGCCACTGGCCTGCTCCAACATTGGCTTCTCTTATGTTCTTATGTACTGGTGGTGGCATTTACATGGGGTTGGATGGGGTACGATGTTTCGTGAGTATGCTATATCTATACAGTGGGAGCTGGAAGATATGGGGTGGGAGTTTTGAAAGCTGGCTAGTGAGACATAGCTGACCTTGCTGCTTATCTGACCTCTGTCCCACACCTAGAAATAATAGTTTATGGGCTCCTACTGCCTCTTGCATTGTGCTACACCAGAACAGTGACAATAAAAACTGCACTCCTGCCTGGGTTGCCAGAGGAAGAGAAAAGTAATCTGGCTTGTGTGATTGAGACCTGGTTGGAAGAACATGAAGGAGTGCATCTGTCTCAGTTAATACCACCTGGTTAAGCAGTCATTCCTCAACCCTGCACAGGAGGGTATGGCTATCATACTCCATGAGCCTTTCCTATTTCAGAGGTTCTCTGTGCAAGCTATTACTGGCATTGCTTGTCTCTTCCTTGTGTTAACTTCCAGCAGTAGACTGAGTATTCTACTTAGCCATCTATTTATTGATTGATTTATTATATTTGTGAATTGCCCCACCCCTGCTACAGCAGGGCTCTGGGAGATGCACAACCGGAGATAAAACAAGATAAAAGTAATTAAAACCTTAGTACAATATTAAAGACAGATGGTAAATAACCAATCCTCCTTCCTATCTGCATCTTCTTTTAAGAACCTCACTTCCAACACCTGTTGAGGTCACCACTAAAGGCTGTTTTCTTTTAATGCTGCATGACCTGTCTGATTCTACTATGGGATGACTTCATTGTGGGCAATGCAAGAGAAACAGAGAGTGTGGACAACTGACGTCAATATAAGTGAGACTTTCTTGCAGTTTTGGCTCAGGTCTACTTAGTAATTTATATATGTACACACATACACATATATAATCTAAAGCTGTAATAGTTGTTTAACCAAATGGATGGTAATAATGTATGTAATAACAGAAAAGATTAGTCAGGACCATGAAGATAAACACAAGATTGAAATCTTGTGTCAGAGATGTATATATAGTTTTTTAATAATAATAATAATAAAGGTATTGTGATTGTAATTCTGAGCCAACTCGATAAGGTCACTTCTCTGACAAATGGAAAGCCGATATTCCCACGAGTGAATACTGTTAATATGATGCTTTATTCCTTTGTGCTCTTAAAATATGTGGTTTTGTGGCACAAAGGTCAACAAACAATACACCTAATGACAATCTCTTTTTTTAAGGTCGAGGGAGTTCCCTTTCCAAAAGGGAAAAAAAAAAGAGATCATATTCACTGACTGCAAAGTACTGGAGTCGGAGACGCATTGTAGTGAAATCAGCAAGCATGTTTATTAGTGGGTCAGATGAAGCATGACAACCCGGGCTCAGGGGCCCTCTTTTATTATTTTATTTAGAGCCAGTTTGGTGTAGTGGTTAAGTGCACGGACTCTAATCTGGGAGAACTGGGTTTGATTCCCCACTCCTCCACTTGCACCTGGCTGGATGACCTTGGGCAAGCCATAGCTCTGTACCAGCTGTTCCCTCAAGGACAGCTTGGGAAAGAGCTCTCTCAGCCCCACCTACCTCACAGGGTGTCTGTTGTGGGGAGGGGAAGGGAAAGGAGTTTGTAAGCTGCTCTGAGACTCCCTTGGGGAGTGGAGGGCGGGATATAAATCCAATCTCTTCTTCTTCTTCTTCTTCTTCTTCTTCTTCTTCTTCTGGCCGGAGCCACACCTCCAGCCTCGTCCAATTGTCCCGATAGGACCTTAAGATTGTGGTTATATATCATAGGTTCCCTAGAGGATCCTAGGCACTAGATTGTTGGTGAGTTATGATCCAGCCAGCTATTGTTCTTCCTCACCCAAGCTCAGGTAGCTGGCCTGGCCATATGCGTTGGCCACGTGGCAGTCACAATTACAGGGAGCACATGGTGACCGCCATTGCATACATTACACTGACTCATGCCAGCATTTGAAGGATTTGTTAGTTAATGTTTGAACAGGACTCTGGAGATGAAAAATACCACATAACTGCTGTGCTTCATTCTAGTGTACAATAAGAATCTGGAAATGATTCCCCCCACCTCATCAAATGCAGGGTTTTGGCACTTAGTTATTACGTGCTTCCCTCATCTGCCTGGCCTTTCATTCAAAGAACCAATTTTGTTTATTATTTTCCATGATGTCAGGAGTCGCATTTGAATGGCTCTGAACCACAACTAGCAACAATGAGCTCTCAAAGTCAGACAGCAGGGAAGAATATCATTCTGTGGATACTATTCTACTGTAACTCCCGCATATTTGAAAGATTTTATGTACAGTGAAGGAAAACTCTTCTAAGCAATAAATATTCTGTGCCTTATGAATCTGGCATTAGCATAAGCAAACTCAAGAGACTGTAGCAAGACTGGTGAGATAAACACTGAAATAGCAATGGGATAGCAAGAAAATATAATAGTATGTCCAAAATGGGACCTTTTTTGATAGAAATAAAACCAGTTTGTAACATGTAATATGTGCTACTGCTGCAGTTACTGCTGACTGTGACATTGTTCACTTAAATACCTCTTTCTCTGCTTTCCTGTGTCTGATTTCTCCCTTCAGTCACCCTCCACTCACCCAATGCATTGGACAAAATAATATTAAAAGAGTGCTTTTTTTTGGTTGTCTCAGTTCTGCAAGTTGAGGAGCTGCAGCCATGTCTTTCCACAATGTCAATATTACCCATATTGCCAGCCTACATACCAGAGCTGAGCATGCTCTTAGTTAATTCAACATCTGTATGCACCCTCCAGCCAGTCCCATCAGGGGTTGTGGGGTGGGGTGCCATCAGTATGTGGATGACACCCAGATCTATCTCCTGCTTGGTGATTGGCCATAGTCTGCTCTCCCTAGACTATCCCAGTGTCTAGATGCTGTGGTGGACTGGTTGAGGGAAAACTGGCTGAAGCTAAATCCTTATAAGACCGAGGTCATATGGCTGTTGATGAGGTACCGTTTACATTGATGGACTATGTCACAAGTCTGAGGATATGGTTGGATACATCACTCTCATCTGAGAAACAGGTGTTCAACATTGTATGGACTATCTTCTACCATCTACAGTGAGCCCACCAATTAGTTCCCTACCTGCCTTGTTCTGACCTTGCTACAGTGATCCATGCCATGGTCACCTCTTGCTTAGATTGCTGTTATTTGTTCTACACAGGGCTATCCTTGAGGCTGCTCCAGAAGCTTCAGGTAGTTCAGAATATAGCTGCCAGATTGCTGGCTGATGTAACCTGGGATGAATGTATTCATCTTGTGCTGCAGCATTACACTGGCTACCTATTTATTTCCAGATCAAGTTCAAGGTGCTGGTTCTCACCTTTAAAGCCCTAAATGGTCTGGGACCATCATATCTGAGGGACGGGCTCTCTCACTATAAACTCCTTCATATGCTGCTCTCATAATTGCACAACTTGTTGGTGGAGCTGGGCCCCCAAGAGGTCCGCTTGGCTACCATGAGAACATGGGCCTTTTCCACCTTGCCCCATCCTGGTGGAATGCCTTGCCAGATGCAGTTCAAGCCCTGTGAGACCTTCTGAGCTTCTGCAGGGCTTGCAGGTCAGTCTTGTTCAGGGAGGCCTTCTCCTGATCTTGTTCTGTTGGCCCTCCTGGAACTTATCTCCCAATTCGCTTTTCATATTTTATTATTTATGAATGATAATTATTTATGAATGATAATTATTTATTTATTAGCTTATATATTATGTACTTTGATGTGCAGTTGTTGCTTTACTGTTGTAATCTGCCCTGAGCCTCTGGGAAAGGAAGGAATGAAAACCAAATAAATAAACGAGCATTTGAAATTGGATCACATTGTCCCTGGAGCTGCCATTCCTCCAGATCTGTGTAGTCTGGAGATCACTTGCAATTCCAGGAGAACTTCAGGCTCCGCTGGGAGGCAGTCCTACTACGGAGTTGCTGCTTAAATTTGTACTGCTAATGACATGAGCACAGGTGCTTTGTTTTGTCATTCATTAAACTACCAGAAGATATATCTTTGTAAGCACACTGGTGGAAACTATGAAGTAAAAAAGATGCCACACTGTCAGGGAATCCTCATTAGACAGTAACCTAGTAATGTCTATGTCTATAAGTACTCAATTCAGGTAAAAACTGCTGACCTTAAAGAAGTGCTCACCAAACTATTAAATCCTTCTAAAGCTCAAAGTGTTTCTCACATGCTTGTCTCCTGAAAATGTCTGGGTCTAAATTCTTATGTGACAACGAGACACCTGTTGGAAGTAATGAGACTGTTTCGGAGTTGAAGTGAAGAGTCTCTGCTTCTCTTCTTTGCCCCCCTCAGGAAATTAAGCCAAATTCACCAATTTATCATAGACAAGTCCCCTAACAAAATGCCAGGCTGAGCCCAACTCTCTTTCTCTCTTCTTCTTCTTTGAGGAGAAAGTGCAGTTTAAAGGTTTAATAGCTTTTAAGGAGCAGCGAGAGGTATAATCTGCATTTAAATAGAAGAATCTGCAAAGCTACATTTTTTCTCCTCATAGCTAGAGGCAAAGCATATTTTATGTATAACTCTTAATGATAAAAGGAAACTTGTGCTTCAGGTCTATTGTTTGTTTCTGTGCTATGAAGCCAGAGATGTATAACTTTAACTAGCATTGCTAGCTAATTGTTTGTTCCCTAACAACTAAGGGCACTTTCAGATGGAGGGCTTTCCAACAGTTACATGAGCTGTATAAATCAGAGCCATGCAAAAACTTTGCTGATCCTTATTATAGCTTCTAATCCAATGGCAGACTATAGAACATGAATGTCAGCACACGTGGCATGGACTGAACACTGACCATAGTTCATAGAATCACAGAGTTGGGAGGGACTGGTCTCCAGGTCTCTAGGTAACAAAAAAGGTTGAGACAAAGCCTAATAATAAAAGAAATAACAATGGGGTTACATATGCAAAAAGGTATAGCACAACTTTAATTTATAATACATAGTAAAATAAGTGGCTCGATGGAATTTGCTTCCTGCATGCGGACACATACATACCATAAAATTAGGAGTTATTCTGACCTTGGGTATAGAGACCTTAGAACCAGGAAAAGCTTCAATTTAGGGATGACTTTTGATGGTCCTCATGCATCCTCAAAGTGAAGAAGGAATTATTTAAATAAGAAATTGTCCTTATTTCTTTAGGAGTGTTTTTAGGCTCAGGTCAGAGCTAATGTATTTTTAACTGTGATTGACTATACTTTGTGGTGTGTATTTTATTTATTTATCTGTACCACTGAGGAAGGCTGTTAGGCTGAAACGAGTGATTACAATGAATAAATATACTATGTAAGATGAATTAAAGTTGTGCTATATATTTTTTTCCATATAAACCATTATTACTTGTTTTGTTATTAGGCTTTGTCTCAACATTTTTGGTTAGTTGGTCCTCCTGAGTCGAAGATTTTTGTCTCCCCTTTTTGTCTTGGTTTTGTCGCCTGATCCATTCTATGCACATCCTTTTAAAAGTGAGGCCTCCAAAACTGCACACAATGTTCCAGGTGTGGCTTGACCAATGAGGTGTACAGTGGGACTATGGAATCTTATAATTTGGATGTTATGTCTCTGTTGATACATCCCAAGACTGCATTAGCCTTTTTTTGCTGCTGTATCACACTGACTGCTCATATTTACCTTACAGTCCACCTGCACCCCAAGATCTTGTTCATACATACAGCTACCCAGAAGTGTGTTCCCCATCCAGTATGTTTAGGGATGCCAGTTCCCAGGTGGGAATGGGGGATCCCCCAATTTTTCCTGCTCTCCCCTCCCCCCCAGACACTGGCCAGCTGGCTGGCAAGGGGAAACCCCAATTCCAGCAGTCCTCTGCAGCCCCATTTGAAAAGAGTGGGGGATGTGCGTGCTTGGCCTGCAAGCAGTGAACTCACCACTTCCAGGGCAGGCATGCACAGTGCCCACTCATTTGAAGCGGGGGCAACTGGAGCCTGCCCTGCAAACAGTGAATTTGCCATTTGCAGGGCAGGAGCGGGCAGCCATTGCTTTCCCCCCAACCATTTAAAGGGAAGGTAAACCTATAAATGGTTGGGGGAAAGTGGGGGGCATGCACATGTGGTGCTGTGTCATTGACACGATGATGTCAATCTGTGTGATGTCATCATGTAAGGGACGGCCCCGACCCCCTCAGGCACCCCCCCCCCCCAAATGGGACCTGGCAACCCTAAGTATGTTGCTTCTCATTTTTGTTACTGGATTCATATTTTCCTTATGGTTTGAACAACTTCCTTGAGATTTCCCAACATGCTTTCATTTTATTTTTGTACAGCACTGAAAGGGTTACGGGAAACAATGCTCAAATTATGAAGAGGGAAGGAGATGCTTAAATGAAATCCACATGGCCCAATAACTGATCTCTACCTTTGAACAGAACTCAAATCTTATGTTCCCCAGTAGCTTTCTACAAACAGCAGTTCAAATGTCCATCACAAAAGGCAAGAGGGGGTATGATTCCCTAGCCTCCCTGTAATTTAGATACTGATGGAATATCTGCCATCTAGAAAGCACAAATACAATAATGCTGTCTTATGCTATTATGGTTATGCTGTTTCTCCTAAATAAGGAGCCACCTAGGGTCAAGCTACATATAATCTGACAGATATGTAGAGTATCTTCCAATAGTTTTGTTTTATTTCATTCATGGGATGAGAGTGAAATTTTATTTGGAACAGTTACAGGGAAAGTGGATGTGTGCCCCATTAGGCATTTTCTAGATTCTCTTCCATTCCCATTCTAAGGTGGCGGTCACGTGCGCAAGATAAAGCAGGGGAAAGCAAGGCTATTTCCTCCGGGGTAAGTTGACCTGCAGTTGCGCGATCTTTGTAGTTGCGGATTTTTGTAGATGCGGGCACAGCCCCCCACTGTGTGATCAGACGCAACCACAGGTAAGTCGGGGGGGGGGGGGTTAACATTCCTGATGTGCTTACATGAGAAATCGATTAATCGCACCTCTGCACCGAGGTCTCCTTATGGAATGTGCGAGGGTGTGTGCTGATGCACATACTGCAATGGGAAAAAACAATGGCATGGAGTTGGGATAGTCTAATCTAGGGCTGCCAAGTCAGCCCGGGGGGCGGGGAATCCCCCGCTATAGGGGTTCCCGATCTGCCGGCCGGCATTCGGCCAGTGGGGGGAACCACATCCCCGAAGTCATCCAGCCTGGACGACTTCCTCAGCGTAGTGACGTCACCCGGAAGTGACATCACCACATTGGAGACGTTGCCAGGGAGGCTCCCGGGCGGCTTTTAGGCAGCGAAGGACTCCCCCCCGCCAGTGTGTGAGTACAACTTGGCAGCCCTAGTCTAATCAGACTATCCCGATGCCATAGGAGCACGCTGGGGCAATCAGATGCAGGAAAGTCCATCTGTGGCTTGTAGCAACCCATTTGCTACAGGACTTTTCGAGGTGTTTTTTTCTACTCTGCTTGTGCGATGGAGCAAAACGGGTTGCTGATGGCTGCGGGGCGCTTCCCAGATGTTGCCGTCTGATTGTGCTCCTTTAACCCGCCCGGCATTTGCACCTACGTCTGGGGGAATTGTGTGTGATTGTAACCTAAGTTGTTGTTGTTTTCTTCACAGAGGAATAGATTCATTCATTACTCCTGTTCACGGAACAGACTATGTGGCAAGAAGATATACATTTTGTTTAAAGTATTTCTACTCTGACTTTCCCACTATCTCCAGGTCTGCCCCCCCCCCCAATATCAAAGCTAAGGTATCTTGTGGGAGGCATAACTCATCAAAAGAGAAAGCTAGATAGAAAACTGGCTACCAGCTTCAGGATAAATATGGGAGTTGCAATGCTGAAAATGAAAGTAATCAGGACATCCTAGCCCAAGTTATTTCTGGACCCACCCTCCAGGTTGCAATGGAAGATAAGGTTCTTTGTGGCAGGTACAAACCATCAGAAAATAAAGGTAGATGTTTGAAAATTGTCAACTAACTTTAGGAGTGCGAGATTCAAGCCCTATAGCAAGATTTTTGGAGTAAGAGCTTTTGAGAGTTGAAGCTCCCTTCTTCAGAAAATCTTGTTGGTCTCTAAGGGGCTACTGGACTCGAACCTAGTTGTTCTATTGCAGACCGACACAGCTACCCTCTAAAACTAACTTCAGGATTATAATTCTTAAAAGGAGTGCTAGGAAGAAGGAGGGATGGCAGTTAGTTGGTGAGTGACTACTCCCCAGTGGTGCACAAGACAGTAAGTGGTCCCCATGGTAACCAAATGCTAATCAGCAGGAGATACAGGCTGTGGTCATACACACAACATAATCCAGTTTCAGTCCACTTCCAGTTGGAAAGTGGACTGAAACTGGATTACTTAGTGTTTGTGACCGCAGCCACAGAGGCAAGGTAGGGTTGCCAAGTCCAGGTTGGAAAATACCTGGGGACTTTGGGGGTGGAGCCAGGAGAAGGTGGGGTTTGGGGAGGGGAGGGGCCTCAGCATGGTACAATGCCATAGAGTCCACCCTTCAAAGCAGCCCTTTTCTCCAGGGGAGCTGATCTCTATCAGCTGGACATCAGTTGTAAAAGTGGGAGATTCCCAGGCCCCACCTTGAGACTGGCAACCCTAAGGCAAGGCCTCAGAACTCAGAAAGGAAGTTGGGAGTCCTAGCCCTCTCAGTGAGCACTTCCTCCAAAGGTCAGGCGGTGATACTGGCTGAATTGAAAGAGCAAAAAGCCCCTCCAGGTGCTGGGCAAACCTTGGACATCATGGTGGAACTGTCCCCACAGGTCAGAGCAGGACTGTTCTACCACAAAGGGAATCAGAGCACCATGGCCCAGGTTATCTCCAGAAGGCCCCCAAAACGTTATGTGCAATGGAGAACATAGGCAGGCATAACTCAGCAGAAAATGAAGCTAGGCATTTGGAAGGGAAAAAAGTCCATCAACTTCAGAGTAATTGTGGGAGTTGCAGTGCCAAAAATGAAGGGAATTAGGACATGATGGCCCAAGTTATCTCCAGCACCTCCCCTGCTTGCTATTTGTAATGTAAGCTAAAGTTCACTGTTTGTGGTGGGCATAAATCATCACAAAATAAGACTAGGAGTCTGAAAATTGACTACCAGCTTCAAGATACTGATGGGACTTGCCGCACCCAAAAATGAAGGGGATTGAAACATCCTAGGCAGATCAGCAACACAATATCCCTATGTTATTTAAAATGGAAGCAAAATTTTGCTCACAGGAAGACAAAGAACAAACTTTTGGTCATAGGAAAGGGAAAAGATCCTCTTCATTAAAAAACAAATGAGGTTTAACAACTTCCCTGAGCTATCAAAGCAGTGTGATGTGGCAGTTAGAGTGCTTTACTAGGATGTGGGAGACCCGCGTTTAAATTTCACCTATGCCATGTAAGCAGAGGTGGGGGGGAGGAAGCAAGGCCATTTCCTTTGCGTGAGGATTCATCATTGCCATGTCCATCAGCAGGCACTGGGAGGCCCAGCTGCTTGCCACTACAGTAACCACCGTGTGAAAGCCAGTGTCATGTTTGTATTTTCAGTCTAGTATCAAGAAGACCAAGGTTTGAATCCCATTTCTGCATTGAAAGCTTGCTAGGTGACTGTGGGCCAGTCACAGGCTTTCACACACTGATCAGCTCTTAAACCTAACAGCTGATTGGAGGGGAGTGAAACTGACCAGAAATGGCAGGGCCTGGAAACATGCAAAAGATTCTGTTACTTTAACAGGCAACACAAATGTTCTGCTAAATGATATTTGAGCAAAATTTCTAGAAGTCCCCCTTAGTAAGGTAGCAGGACAACCAGACGGAATTAAGCTACATTACCTCCTTACTTCTCTAGATCCGGTGATTATTGAACTGACTGCTAAGTTTCTTCATGGTCTTATAAAACGGAAGAATCTTCCTGATCATTTTAATTGAGTTTAATAAAACTCTAAAATTTAATTTTAAGGCTTTTAGAATTTAAAGATTCCTATGATATGGCTGAATTTATCCCGTTATAATTTAAGTTTATAAAATTGATACACCTCTGTAATGGTTTTAGGGTTAACTATTTTTTTTTTACAAATTTTGGGACTGTTTTATCTTAATGGGAACTGCTTTTAATATTTTATGCCAATAAAAGGTATTTGTTGTTGTTGTTGTTGTTGCATCATTTTGTCTTCCCACTGAATTCTTTCCAATTAAAATAAAAACCGCTTTCATAGTGTACAAACTGTGTATACTTTGTACTGAAACAGCATTAAAAAATCAAAACATACCAAGAGCACACAGGTGGTATAAAAATGGCATGGAAGTGATGTCAAATAAGATTAAAGAAAGCAAATCAATAAGATATGAAATCACACACCAAAAAATGGCCACGACAGCTAATCACCATCTGATCGGGTTGCTAGGCACAGCCTGTCCAGCAGCAGGAGACCTGCAGGGGGACGTGGGGAAGGGTGGCAATCCCCAACTGTGTGAGGTCACTTCTTGGAAAATCTGAAAGTGATGTCAGGCCATCAGGCAGCTAGTTATTTTTTTCTCCCACTGACACTCAGAGGGCCTAACACCTGACTGTAGTTTGGTATTCCATAATCTGCTCATACTAAAATGAGATGAATTAGCACTTATTGTCTGGGTTCAGGAAACCAAGGGCAGGAGAAAACATCATACTGAGGATTTGCCAGTGTCTCATGAACAAATGTGCTTAAGGGCCAAAACAGATGTTAAGGCACCCATGTCTCACCCATGAGCCCCAATGCCATTTTAGAGAAGAATTTAGCCATTTAGAAATGCTGCAAGGACACAGCAGAGCCAGGTGGTTTTGTTTCCTCACCACCTGCCTTTTCAAGTGCCAAAACAGACCCACCATGGCTATTTTGGCACTTGGAAAAGGTGTCCGGGGGATCCCCCTATTCCGATGTGCATAAATCCCAAACCAGAACAGGCCCATGTGACATTTTTAAATAGCCGAATTCTTGTCTAAAATAGCATTGTTCTCCATGGGCCAGACCCAAGGATGTCATAATGTTTAGCTTGGCCCTTAGAAACATCTCACCCACACTATATTCTAGGCATGCATAACACAGAGTGTTAATATGCATGATAATGAAGGATGCCGATTTTAATTTAATCTGTGAAGAGCAATAAATATTCAGTTTAATGATCATTGGATGAGATAGGTAATGAAAATAGATTCACCTTAATATGTAAAGCTGGTAATATCTCTTTGGTCCACTGCCAGGTTGCACAGCAGTGGCCATCCATCTGGGCATCCCTGGATTTTTCTCCACAAATTACAGGGCTACTCTTTGTGACCTTTACAATTAATGATAATGGACCACATATGGGATGACATTGTAAGATGGCTGGTAAAATAAGGGAAATAGATGAAGAGATTTCAGAGTTGTATGTAAGTAACCAGAGATGATCTAGCTGAAAACAGAAGGCTTCTGGCCCTGAGCAACAGGTTTGACTTCTGCCATGTTGTCTGTGGAACTACCTGGCTTTTTGCTACTCTCCTTGCCAAACTACATAACAGATGTTATGCAAGTCAGGCTCCCCATGTACTCAGGCACATGGTCCCAATACACATGGAGCCCCACAGCAGGTCAAACAGCCCCTCCCAAGCCATTTCTGTTTGGGAAAATGGCACAGGAGGGAAGGCTGAAGTCTCTTCTCCCCTGTGCAGTACTCCTAAGACTCACTGAGTAACAGAGCACTTTGGATGTTAAGTTCCCTAATCATGAATGTGGTTGCAAGTTGGGTCAGGGCATAGTTTGGCCCTTATAGTCAATAAAATATGGAACAGTGGGTGGCTGATGCAGCACAGCACCAATAATCATTACAAGGAAAAGGTGGCAAACTGATACCACCCTGGCTTTCTGCTCAGAAATCTTTAAGACTTCATGCAGCCCATATATGCAGTCGTAAACAAAAGTGTGCCGTCAAGTCACAACCAATTCATGGCGACTCCATGAAGTTCAACCTAATAGGGGTTTCAAGACAAGAAATGAGCAGAGTTGGTTTGCCATTGCCTTCCTCTGCACAGCAGCCCCAGTCTTCCTTGGTGGTCTCCCATCCAACTATTGACCTTGCTTAGCTTCTGAGCTTAGCTCTGACAAGATTGAGCTAGTAAATATACGTAAATTGAAATGCAGTTCAATGCTATTTGCTGTGGCAACACAAGCTTGGATACTTGGTATCTATACAGAAAATAGGATTCAGTATGCACAAATCCTGTTAATAACTGTTTACTAGGTGTTTCACACAAGATTTCCTTTACTTTCCATGCATGTGCAGGGATGGATGGATGGATGGATGGATGGATGGATGGATGGATGGAGAGAGAGAGAGAGAGAGAGAGAGAGAGAATCAAGTTATACAGATGAAGACACAGGTTTAGTTGATTGATCACCATCTTTTAATCAACTAATCAGTTCACTGAAAAACTTTGCATACAATCAAAACTTCAGTATTGGTACTTTGTTTAAATATTTTGAAGTAAGTTTAACAACATTTACAGTGTAAATATTTTTCAGTGTAAGAAATAATTGCTGCCACTCATTGTTAGAAGGAAAGTTATTGGGTATTGTTCAGTATTAGGATAATACACTAGAAACAAAATATCCTTAATAACCAAACCAATGTTCCCTTAACTCTCAGTTTCAGCATTTAAAATTTGCTGCTGCTTGTTAACATTGGCCCCTACAAAATTAATCAACTAAAGTTTTATATCATTCATTGATAGATAAAACCAGTTAAAGTCTGCATCCTCAGTATATAGTTTAATTCCAAGTAGTCACAACTTGAGACAACGTTCATTAAGTTAGATTTAATTTTAAAAGGACTTTCTAACTTAGTAGGTACATTCACTTCACATTGGCTGTGCTTTCAGACCACAACAATTTTGTTCATATGACATGAGAATTGGTGTGGTCTCGTAGCTAGAGTGTCAAACTAGGATCTAGGAGTCCCAGGTTCGAGTTGCTGCTTTGCAATGGACGCTTGCTGGGTGACCTTGGGCCAGCCACATACTCTCAGCCTAACTTACCTCAAAGGGTTGTTGTGAAGGGGGATATGGAGGAGAGGAGACTGATGGGGAGAAAGGTCAGTATAAATGAAGCAAATAAACAAATAATAAGTATATTTACACTGGAATCAGAGAGAGAGCTCAGTTGGATTTATCTAACTTTCCTAGTGCCCTAGCCCAACCCAGTCTCTGTTTAGCATAATACAATTTCAGGCAGTTATCAGATCAACGGTTTTTCACTTGTAACGATAAAATCACAGCAGCAAAACTTTCCATTTTGAAAGATGAGTCTCATCTTTTCTCACATGCGTTCCAGAGCGAATGTGTTTTAAAACTGGTTCAGCTTAGAACCTACTTCAAGGAGAAGTACAACTACGGTTGCCAGCTCTGAGTAGAGAAATAATTGGAGATTTGGTAGGTTGAGCTGAGAAGGCCAGGGTATGAGGAGGGGAGGGACCTTAGCTGGATATAATGTCATAGAATCCATCTTCCAAAGCAGCCATTTTCTCCAGGGGAACAGATCTTGGTCATTTGGAGATCAACTGTAATAGCAAGAGATCCCAGGTACCACTTGGAGGCTGACAACCCTAGGTGCAACCTTAAAGTCATATTAGGTGACCTCTGATTCTCAGGCAAAAAAAAATCTGTGAATTTAAAAGAAGGTTTACACTGTGGAGAATTACCAGCTGCTGTTTATCCACTGAGGTGTTTGCCAGGAGGGCGCTGTTATCAGAAAGCATGCATCCCATGGTGTTATGTGTAGAAACTGCTAGTTTGCAAATGCAAGAGTAATCTCCATTGCAAAGCAATCTTCATTGATTTCTGAACTGTATGAGGTTGTTGCAAAGAAGTATACTTTACAATAGGGGTGTGCATTTGGCTATATCCAAGCAAAAAAATAGCTGAAAAATAACTTAGGGCTTTTTCCCACTCACATTGTGCCGGCGTTCTGCCTCCGTTTGTCCCAGCGCTGGGTGTCAATTTCACACCCTTTGCTGCGGCGCGTGTGTTAATACGGGGCTTCGTGCCATTTTCTCCACACCTTCGGTAAACCTAAAAAAAAAGGTTTACCGAAGGCGCGGAGAAAATGACGCGAAGCCCCACGCGCTGCAGCAAAGGGTGTGAAATTGACACCCAGCGCCGGGACAAACGGAGGCAGAATGCCGGCACAATGTGAGTGGGAAAAAGCCCTTAGAGTGATAAGCTAGATAGAGAGATAGCTCAGTTGGATTTATGTACCTTTCCTTCTGCCCTTGCCCAACCCAGTCTCTGTTTGCATAATACAATTTCAGTCAGTTATCAGATCAATGGTTTTTCACTTGTAACAATAAAATCACAGAAGCAAAAGTTTCCATTTTGAAAGATGAGTTGCATCTTTTCTCACTTGCAACTTTTCTTTCAGCTGGATATAGATCTGGGTATTTTTTTGGCTATCCAAAATGACTGTGCCCCAAAAATCATGAAAAAATCACTGGATAGTCAAAATTAAAGGGTGTTTAAAGGGATCACAGTCTCTTTAAACACCTTTCAGGTGAACTTGCCACTTGGAGAAGGTGTTAAAAGGGACTATGAGCCCTTTAAACGCCTTTGGAGTTCAGCTTGGAGAAGGCATTTAAAGGGACTGAGATCCCTCTAAAAGCCTTTTCTCTCTCTATAGAAACTAATGGTGGATGGGGACACATTCTTTGGGCGGCTATAGAATTGGACTCCCTGGTCCAATATTTCTAAAACTTGGGGGATGAATTGAGGAGAGGCACCAGCAGCTCTGCTATAAATTTGGTGCCTCTATCTCAACAAACAGCCCCCCTGAGCCCTCAAAACCATGGATCAATTCCCCATTATACCCTATAGAGACCATTGACTATAATGGTCCCTATAGAGTATAATGGAGCCAGAAAAAATTGGGATTTCAAAAAAAATCCTAAATTTGAATACTATGTTGGTATTGAGATTCAGGAATATCAGAAAATACTTATATTTTCTAGGTTCAATATACCCGAACACATGCAAAAAAATTTACATATTTTTGCACACTACTACTTTACAGTAATTATAGGTGGATGTTACAGCTTTTTTTATAACTGCAATTATTGTTTCAGGACCTGGGTATGCTAGTACCTTATTTATTCCTGAGACCACCAAAGCTTATTCCCTAGCAAGCAAGTGTAAGATAGCAACTATACTATCCAAATGAAGGTATGATGACCTAGCCCACTTTCCTCCCTTAGAGGCAAGATTTTCTATCCATTTTTCTCTCTCTTTCTGACTGAGCAGTAGGGATGTGCATTCAGCATTTTCAAGTCAAATTAATGCCCAAATCCAAACCTGTAGCCATGGTGGGGCATTCAGGGGCAGCACCCCACCACTGATGAGCCTTGCCCCCACCCCAGGAGGATGCCAGACCCCCACCCTGGTGCGCCTTGCCCCACAGTGTCAGGGAGGCTGGGGAAGGAAAGGGAAGCTGCCCTGCCACTTCTGGTCAGTTTCACTCCCTGCTGATCAGCTCTTAAACCTAACAGCTGATTGGAGGGGAGTGAAACTGACCAGAAATGGCAGGGCAGTTTCCCTGTCCTTCCCCAGCCTCCCTGCTGCTGCTGCTGGTGGTGGGGCTGGGGAAGGAAAGGAAAGCCACCCTACCACTTCTGGTCAGTTTCATCCCCCGCCATCAGCTATTAAACTCAACAGTTGATTGGAGGGGAATATAACTGACCAGAAGCGGCAGGATGGCTTCCCTTTCCTTCCCCAGCCTCCCTGCTGCACTGAGGGGGGGGGGCTAGGGAAGGAGGGAGATCCCTCCCTAATCCTACACTAATCTGATTAAGTTCCCCACTCCCCTGCCCCAGTGCCCCAGCCCCTGCCCCACCAGCCAAAAATTTCTGGCTACAGCACCATTTGAATCATGTATTTTTTAGTTACACTGAATCAGATTGTCTGATCTGTTTCATCTTACCATTAAGAGAATCCTGAATTAAATTGGGAATCCTGAATTTTTTAGCTCCATTATACCCTAGGGGGCCATTATAATCAATGACAAATCTTCTAGGGTAAATTCAGTGGGGGGGGGGGAAGGGGGATTGAGGTAGTTTTGTACTGTAGCTGCTGGAGCCTCTCCCCAAAAGAACCCCCATGTTTCAAAAAGATTGAACCAGGGGGTCCAATTCTATGGGCACCCAAAGAGGATGCCCCCATCCTCCATTGTTTCCAATGGTGAGAAAAAAGCAAGGCAGGCATACAAGCCCAGCACATTCTCCCAGAGAATCTCTGCAAGAGAAAGTGAAGTGTGGGGAGGGGGCATGTTTGCAAGGCCAGTAGCAGAACCAGTGCAATGTGCCCAGCAGAACCAGTACCACTGTGGCAGTGCCAAAGCCCAACAGAACTAAGATCAAATCCTTTGGGTTTTGGCACTGCCAGAGTGGGACTGGAAAAGTAGCACTTTCTATAAAAAAAGGAAGCAATTTCTAAAAAGCCATGGATGAACCTGCTGTTGGCTGAGAAAGCTCCAGAAAGCTTCAACTAATTAATTGAATTATTTTCTTTAAAAAAACAACAACACCCAACAAACCTCAGTTGGACATCATTGGGAGAACAGGAAAATGTGCACACTCCTTCCAACTTTCCGTTGACCCACTTAACCGTAGTTTTGGAATCCTTGTACCCAGTTAACTGGGAAAAGCTGAGATCTTGTGCTGTGTGCCACCCCAATCAGAATAATGAGACAGACAACACTTTTGGAATCAAACAAGGGACCCTTTATTAACTATTTAGAAGAAATATAAACTGAGCAGCAAGGGAAAGCTAAGCAGGTGCAGAACAGGCAAGGCAGGTGTCAGTTCAACCAAATTCCTTGTCCAACCTGGGGGTAAGCCACCGGCTCCGGTCTTGTGCCACCAATCTGTCTTGCGACTAGCTGTCCAGCCCACTGGTTGCCACCCCCAGAACCATATAGCTTGCAGGGAGGAAAACCCGAAGGCTGTTCCTGTTGACCCCCTTATTCCCAAATGGGAAAATGACTTAAGGCGCTCACTGGTTCTGCTTCCTTACCCGCACTACTCTGCCACTTGCAAGGTCAAGCCTCTGTTTTGGCTGATGTGGCCACCTAGCAGCCCAAGGCTGCCCTAATCCCTTGCCGCAAGTCCTTGAAAAACAAATCATTACTCTTGTTTGATAAATGAATACCATTATCCCTGTACAGGTCCAGTGACTCAACTCGTATGCAGGTGTGTGGCAAATATTGACCCAAGCCACTCTCCATAGCCTTCTTCATCTGGTGGTTAGCTTTATGTCAAGTGTGGTCAATGCACTGAGGGTCCCCAAGACTATGCCATACCTGTCAAGGCAACATAGCAGACCAAACGATTTGCACACTGGGCCACCTCACTCTTATCATCATGAGGTCAGCCTTGGCCTGAATGACCAGGACCTTGCCCTTCATCAAACCTAGGTCATTGCCTCGTAGGTGCACAACCAAAACATGTGGAGGAGTCCCCTGCCACTCATCCAACAGCAAGAGAAGGAGGCCAGACCATCTCATGCCCCTCCTGCCCAACCATTCAACCAATGCCCACTCACTAAGGCCCAACTGAGAACCAACAGGTGTCCTCCTGGCCCAGTGGGCAGCCCAAAAAACCATGCTGTGGCCACAGACAGTTACTCCTCATCTCGTCCGATGGCCAGCAGAACCTGCAAAAGGACTGCATTAATAACTTTACTCAAACTTAAAACTTGCATTTGCGCACATAACCCATGTAACCACAAGATCGCCAATGACTTATATTCCTGATCTCAGTATTAGAATACCCCATGGCTGATGCAGTGGATGCAGCCCCTATTCTGAAGAAATGGGAACCGAATCAGAATTCCCCTAAACCCAGCTGCACAAGCACTTTCTGAGTTAACACCCAAAACTGAAATTTGGTAAAGGAAGAGCTGTCCATGTGCCTGAACAAAACTCTCTCCCCAGCCCCTCACCTGATCATTGGTGTAATATTGGTGTATTGCCCACACTGGGCACAAATCCACTTTGGAACAAGGTCCGAGTTCAGTAATAGAACCCCTACCCAGCTGATCAGTTTTTGATTGCCTAATGGTGAGCTTCACGCCATCCTTCAACATGTTAACATCACAGTAACAAAGGGCCTGGCCAGATGTATCCTGTCATAAGCACGCCACAAGCTCACTGATTCACAGAGCTCCAAAAAAGGCAACCAATACAGGCCGGCTCCACCCCCACCCAAGTTGCAACACATGGCATTGCAACGCCATTGCTGTCCCATCCTGTCCTCCTTTGGGGCGGCAAAACAGCCCCTGCCCTCCAGCGGCCTTGCTGGGAGGGTCGGGAGCCCAAATGTGTTGTAAAATTAACAAGGATATCCCCATACTTGGAGCCTAACAGGAGGAGGAGGAGGTGGAGGAGGAGGAGGAAGAGAAGGAGGAGGAGGTGGGAGGAGGGGAAGAGTTGGATTTATACCCCATACTTCACTCCGAGTGTCAGAGTGGCTTACAGTCTCCTTCCCTTCCTCCCCCACAACAAGACACCATGTGAGATAGGTGGGGTTGAGAGAGCCCTGAGAGAACTGTTCTTGAGAGAATAGCTCTGAGAGAACTGTGGCTGATCCGAGGCCACCCAGCTCTCCATATCAGAGTCTGCCACTCTTAACCGCTGCACCAAACTGGCTCGCAGATGCAGATGCAGAGCTATGAATTGCTGGAGTAATACATACTTCTGCTTTCTACACCTTGCACTAATAACCTTTACTGTTGCTTAAGAACTTTAGAAGAATGTACAATGCAATCCTGCCACAAGCAACCTTTAGACAGTGCAAGCAGTAATGTCATTGGTTTATAATCAACAATTTGAATAGTATGCAAATTATGTTCCTGGTTTTACTGAAACGAAATATAGTAACCCTGCTTATAAAGGACAAAGAATTGTCTACAAACCTCTAAAGCAAGCACAGATCTGTTATATCACTTATCTTGACTTCTAAAATGAGTTTAGGTGTTGGGAAGAAGATGGATATGTTCTGTGAGTGCAATAACAAGTTTGGCAAAATTTGAATAAGATAAGTGATCAGCAACAGATCCCTTTCTTTTCTTTTTATAACTATATATTTATTGAACTTTTTAATAAATTTTTTAACAATAAACAACACAAACCATAACTTTAACATCAACATTAACTTTACAATTAACCCACAACAATTATCTTTCAAAAAAGAAAAATAACATTCCTGATCCTTGCTTTATTTTAAGGTCTGTGAAACTGCTACTGTGTTGGAATGGCTACATTTTAAAGTCTTTACTAATGACCCCCTGATTAGGGTTTAATGAGATTGTTTCAGAAAAGTTGTCTGTGTATCACTTTAAAAACACACATATATTATATACCAGTGACTCCTTATGGAAAAGTGATATCTTTTTACTGTCACCGATTTCACACAAGCCGCTGCTCCACCCCCGTTCTTCCCTTTCCCCCGACTGCACGTGTCAATTTCCCACTATGTGCTGCACGGCCGCATTTTGACATGCAGCTTCGCCCGATCTCCTCTGTGTCTTCTAGATCCTCAAAAAACAGGATTGCGAAGATGCAGGGAAAATCGGGCGAAGCTGTGGGTCAAAATGTGGCTGCTCAGCAGATAGTGGGAAACTGATGCATGCAATTGGGGGAAAGGGAAGAGCAGGGGCAGAGCAGCGGCTTGTGTGAAATCGATCTGTGTGAGGTATGTTGTTACTGCACAGGGGACAAGTTCTGCTTTGTGGTCCTACTACTGTAACAGATTGCAAATGTTCTATAGAGGATTTTGATGAGGCTGTATACAAGATAAAAATCACTACAAATGTATAAGTTCCAATAATGATGTTACTGGAAGATGCATTTCAGCAGCCAGAATATGTGACTCCTATGTGCTATCATCTGATTAAGCTGTGAGGCACAACAGGTTATATTACAGAGCAAAGCCCTTGGTGTTCTGAAATAACATCTCAACAGAACACCTGGGAGTGTTTCTAGTAGGTTAGTACATGACAGTTTTACTGTTTTTAAAGAAATGAATAAATGAAGTCATTAAAAACATTTTTTTTCCCTAGGTGAAGTTAAGTAGCTTCCATCACCCACTACGTAGTCATTAAGGTCTAATGTGCTTTTTTTGTGGAAATATTTCAGAGTCATCTAGGGTTTTTCCTTACGCAGTGTGATGTTAATAGCAAAATTTGTTAAAGTAATCTTGGTCTTTGTTTCTCACCGAAAAAATAGGAGAAACACAATTACTTTGCATGCCTAGCTTCAAGATAACAGAAAGACATTTTAATGATAATCTCCTGCTTTTTATTCATATGTTTTTATCTGAGAGCCTGTGAGTAACAAAGAAGAGAAGGAGGAAGCACAAAAGCAGCTGCCCTGGGGGGCCATAAATTTTAGCAAACAGTACCTGCAACCAGCCATGCCAACTGTAGCTACTGCCAACTTATCTACTTGTCACTTCAGCTCCCGCTAAGCCATTTTGCCAGGCCACATTCTATATATATATATTTTTTTTTTAAAAAAAAATTGTATTATCTATTTTTGTACTATATTTATAGTCCACCTTTCTCACAGAGACTTAAAATGGGTTATGCAGTGTGGGTAGATAACAATCAATATGAAGAGATAACTGATAAGCACACTATAAGTCAACATAATCAGTGTGAAGAAACATCTAATAAGCATGGTGGAAAATGGTGTCACAGCTGACTTATGGCAACTCCATAGGGTTTTCAAGGCAAGAGACTTCAGAGGTGGTTTTCCATTGCCTTCCTCTGCATCACAACCCTGGTATTCCTTGGAGATCTTCTATCCAAATAGTAGCCAGAGGTGACCTTGCTAAGCTTCTGGGATCTGATGCAATCAGGCTAGCCTGGTCTATCCAGTTCAGGGCAATACTAGGACTAGGATTAATGAAATCTGAATTAGCATAACATATTAAGCATGATAGGTAAAGGTTTCCCTTGCTCGAAAGCCAGTCGAATCCGACTCTAGGGTTGCAGTGCTTATCTCCATTTCCAAGCTGAAGAGTCAGCGCTGTCCAAAGACATCTCCATGTCATCTGACCGGCATGACTAGACAACGAGGTGCACGGAACGCTGTTACTTTCCCACCGAAGCGGTACCAATTTATTTACTTGCAATTTGTTGCTTTCAAACTGCTAGGTTGGCAGGAGCTGGGACCAGAGACGTGAGCTCACTCTGTCATGTGGCACTTGGGTCTCGAACTGCCAAACTACTGACCTTACGGTCTGCAGTTCAGTGTCTTAACCACTGAGCCACCGCAGCCCTTCATTAGGCATGATACTGAGTGCAAATACAATGCAGAAAATGATATTACATTAATAGAAAACAATGCAGTGACAAAAAAGTAGTACATGCCACAAATTGATAACATGTCCTGTACACAGCGGTATAGTCCACAATCCCTTTCCCTTTATAAATCATCTACCCAAACCATTCTGTTATAGTATAGCCTACTATGCTTATTGAAAAGTCCTCCTGAACAACTCCATTTTACATTGTCCGTGGTATAACAGAAGCATGGGAACCCTATTGACCTTCTCAGGAAGCCATTCCACAAGGTGGAGGCTACAACAGAGAAATTATGTATCTGGATGGTTGTTGATCTTGCCTGTTTTCAGGGAGGCACATACACAAGGTCCTGACCAGATGAATGAAGCTTTCATGGTAGAAAACAGGTGGTTCTGCATATATGAGGTCCAAGCCCATGCAGGCCTTTGTTTGTGATAATCTGTACCTTGAATTGAACCCCGTAGCTGATGGGCAGCCAGTTGAATGACTAGAGGATAGATCTAAGGTTCATCTAACTCCTGATAATAACCAAGCCACAGCATTATGTACCCACTGGAGAATCCCAGCTGACTTCAAAGGCAGGCCCACACATTGCAATAGTCTAGTCTTTATGTTATGGTGGTGTGGATCTAGAATTTGCTATTCAAGTACAGAATGTGATGTGTAACTATTTCTAGGACAACACAGTATCTTGATTGGATTGTGAGGAGGTTATATGGAATTGCCCCAAGTAGAGCCATGAAACAGTAGTTTGTCTAATGTTGGTGCTCCGTGAGACAACTCTTGCTTTTTCATGGGTTTTTATAGGAGTGTTCCTTCTCTCATTTCCTCTAAATCATTCATGCTATAGTCATTGTCAAAACAAAATGGTTTTCCCCTTTCTTTTTAGTCTTTCTGCCTAAGACTTCTTACAGGAATGGACGTGGCCAACTAAGCCATCTGCCCAACTTCCACTTTTAATTATCCTTTGGGAGACACAAGCTGAATTTTCTGGACTTACCAGGAAGGATCACTAAAGTGAGGTACAGGAACTCCTGAGTAAAACAGAGAAAAACTGTAAAGATTTTATATTTGTAGGTCTAATCAAGAGAATGAAATCAGAAAAATAAGAAAATGGGGGGGGGGATCAACAGAAGTTCTATTGTCACTGTTTTATTACTTTGAGATAGTCTTGTCTTGTTATTATAACACTTCCTAAATTGTGCAAGTAGCAAGCATGTACTTTTGAGTGCCTACTGCTGCCTTCCTATGACACAGATAAGGATAAACTTTTCCTAATTTATCCATGAATTGCTGTCAAACGAGATCTCATTTCAAGTGTCTTTCAAATGAGAGCCCAGCATTTGTATTCATCCATGTCTATGATGCAATATTTTCTTCACTGTAATTTTTCTGTAGGGCTTTCACTTCTGGATCCAATTTCTCCCTAGCTTCTGAAATGAATCTGCATTCTTGGATATATCCCCCCCCCCATTTAATGAAACACAGAATGCTTTGGGGATGAAACATATGAGAGCTTGACAGCCTTATTAAGGCTACAACTCTGTGCCCATTCGTATTGAAGCAATTGCTAGTGAAATCAACAGAACCTACTTGTGGACATGCTTGGACTGCCCTTCTCATTCACATTTAATGGAACAGCAGAAAAGTAACCTGTTCTTCATTCCACAATATATCCTAATAGACAGTTGCTGTTGGCAAATGTGGTTTCCAATAAACAGAATGTACTCTCCTGTGCATACTTCATTTTGATGAACATTCCATTTTCTTTTGGTCCAGTATTTGACTGAATAATTTATGATTTGAAGGCAGAAAAAACTTCTGGGAAAAACTGATTTCCCTCACTTTTGATCACCTCCATGTAAACCATACCTGGCAACATTTAATATAACCCACCTGTATCTGAGATGTTACCAAAGTAGCCACTTTTTAAATTTAGAAATAGCATAAGATAAAAAGTCAGCTGCATTATTACAGCATCTCAAATGTTTGAAATGTTGACCAGGATATAAAGAGAATGTATGCTGATCAAGCTGATGTCTGAAGTTCCTTAAAATGATTGCTGTAAGTTTATAAGATGTGCCCCAGTTTTCCTCCCTCAAATGTATTTTATCCCCACTTCAAAGTGATGTATTCATGTCCATTCATAAACAAAAAAAGCCAATTCAAATGGATCAGCTCTAATCAATTAATCTAGAGTCTCAAATCCGAGGCTTGAAGTAATCAATGCCGTCTGTGGTTCAAATAGAATTTCTTGTGGCATAAGCACAAAAAAGTATTCCCATCTTCTCTTCTTCTGACCTCACAGAGACTTTAGGGAACAGGAGACTGTTCATTACATCATCAACTATCTGGGGGCACCACATAGGACAAAGATGTACCTTACAAAGAAAAGCTATAGTAGCTGTGGTGTTTAAGTTTAGAAAAATAGATTACTCACAGTCAGGGGTCATTTTGAGCAGGAGCTCGGGGGAGCTCAGCTCTGGGAGCTGGTGCCAGCCCCCCCCCTCCACGGGGGAATGCCTGCTTGTGTCATGGCTGCAGCAAAATGACCCCGTCCCCTGGAAAGGTCCGTGTTCCTCCGACCAGCCTTCTGAAGGCTTCAGCCACCACTGAAGCTATCCTCCCAGAATAGTGGTATTTCTGAGGCTTGGATTAGGAGCTGTCCCCTCTCTGCCAGCTCTTTCTTTCTTTTTTTCTTTCCTTCCTTCTTTCCTTCCTTCCTTCCTTCTGACATACTTCCAGTGATGTCAGATGGTGTAGCATATGCAAATAAGTTATGCTAATGAGTTATGCTAATGAGCTCCTGCACCTCTTTTTCTACGAAATGACCCCTGCTCACAGTGCAATTCCAACACAGAGTTAAATCTTCTGAATACATTGATTTCAATATACTTAGAAGGGTGTAGCTCGGCTGAGGATTCCGCTGTAATGAACATTTTAGAACTCTTTAAACTTCTGTCTTTAAACTTATGCATAGTATGGCAAAAGTGAAAACAACCTTTCACCCTGTCCCAAATAGTAGAACTCAGGGTCACCCAATGAAATTCACTGGCAGTAGATTCTGAATGGATACAAAATAGTACTTTTCACAATGTACCATTAATTTACGGGATTTACCCACAGTATGTGGAGATGTTCATTGGCTGAAGGGGCTCTAAAAGGGAATAAGATAAATGCATAAGGAGTACCTCTGAATGCTAGTTATTGCATTTCATCTGCTTTCAGAGATTAACACATGTAGGCATGCACCTCTCCTTTCTTCCTTCGCTTAGGAGTGATCACCTTCTCTAAGCTCTAGTGGAGTCTTTTGAACCCTCAGGGGGATATCTCTGAACAATTCATGGTGATTGAGGAAACATCAGTCAGCCATTCTGAACAATTAAGAAAATGAAGACATTATCAGTCAACATGTGCAGCAATACTATTACAGATTATGAATAGGAGATCTCATCTGACTCCACAAGGAAACATAAAGTAGGACACTATAATGACTTCCAAAACTCAAAAGGGGGGAAAGGACACCAAAAAAGAAAACAGACAACAATCTCACCTGGGCCTTTTGGCTAAGATCAAGGTTGCAATCACATGCACAATTAGCCCCGACATAGGTGTGAATACCAGGCGGATTAAAGGAACGTGATCACACAGCAACATCTGGGAAGCACCCTGCAGCTGTTGGCAACCCCTTTTGCTTCGCCACACAAGTGGATTTAGAAGACACCTTGGAAAGTCCAGTAGTAAACGGGTTGCTATGGGCCACAGATGGACTTTCCCACGTCTGATCACTCCAGCGCATTCTCATGGCATTGGGATGGTCTGATCAGGCCATCCCAACTTAATGCTGTTGTATTTTTTGCCCTTCTCAGTATGTGCATCATTGTACACTCCATAGGGAGCCCTCATGGCTGAGGTGTGAATCATCAATCCCTTGTTTAAATGCATCAGAGACAAATGGCAAAAAAGCCACCACCTGACTCACCTGTGGATGCATCTGATCACGCAGTGGTGGGCTGTGCCCACAGCTTCAAAAGACTGTGATCACGCAACTGCAGGTCAACTTCTGCTGGAGGAAACAGCGTCTCTTCCCCCCCCCCCCCCCGCTTTATCTTGCGCACGTGACAACAACCCAAGTGAAGAGAACAGACAACAGAACCCCACATTGAATAGACTCATGATACAGACAGCAGAACCCCATACTGAATAGAATATGATAGAACTATGGGTATGTTCAAATTCTGGCAAGCAAGCAAACACACTGGCTGTACTTTCTCTGTACCAGGATATAAAAGAGATGGGAGGGAAGGCAACATGGTATAGCCCAATCCTGTCAGATTTTAGAAGCTGTAGGGTTGGAACTCAGATGGGAGACCACCAAGGAAGACTCTGCAGAGGAAAGCAAAGGCAAACCACTTCTAGTCCTCACTTGCCTTGAACATCCCTTACTTGGGTCACCATAAATCAGCTGCAGCTTGACAGGTCTTTACACAGACATAAAACAAACAATTTGAAACATTGTTGTTTAAATTAGACAAGCATCAACTTTGATTTTGTAACCTTAGCTTTTGAATGCCTGGAACTGCTTGCATGCCATCACTAGAGTTCTCTGTTCCTATAAATATGCTAGGAGTATATAAGGCTGAACTAGATATTCAGTTTATAAAAATTTCTGTGTGAAAGAAATCTTTTCTGTGCTGGGGATATCTTCCAGCCATCTTACCAATGCACAACTCCTCTCACACAGATTTACAGACTCATAGTTCCAATAGGCTGCTGCATTGGCCCTCTGTTTTCCCATTTTTCTGGAAACAGTGAAGTCATGTAGCCAGTGAAGACTGGCTGTGTCACAGCCTCACTGAAGACAAATGAATACAAATAAAGTAAATTTCCATCACTTTTAATTAACTTCAGTTGCCATCAGTGACATGACATCATCAAATCTCATTGTCTACATGATGACTTCACTTTCCATAAAGAGAAACAAAGGTTGTGGGGGGGGGGGGGGATGTGCTGTCAATGCAGTAGCTGGCTAGGCGGTGAAGATAATTGTTCTGAGCTGTCTGATGGGATGAGATCGGTACCCCAAGGGTATTAAAGAGATGTTGGTTTTCTCTGAAGGGAAATGAATTCAAGGGAGAAGCATCTCTTGGACAGAGCAGTTGCCTGTAGGTGTTAAGAGGGATGAGCAATTTTTCACTACATGCCCTGACGTGGATAGCCCAGGCAAGCCCAATCTCATCAGATCTTGAAAGCTAAGCAGGTCTGACCCTGGCAAATCTATTTTGAGATCTATTCTGGGACAGAAATGGAATTTTAACCCCATGTTAGAATGGCTAGTACTGCTGGGTGTTCTTTCACTTTCTGCTTTTGCACATGGCCAAGCTAACATGCTCAAGCTATCTGAGTAGATTTACTGAATGGTTCCCTGCATTGTGCGGGTACCTGTAATGTTGTCTCCTTGCTTCCTCATTCTCCGCTTGTTGCAAACAAACAGATGTGAATCAATGGATAGCTCGGTATGGGGCTTCACCTGGATAGCCCAGGCTAGCCCAATCTTGTCAGATCACGGAAGCTAAGCTGGGTGGGCCCTGGGTAGTATTTGGATGGGAGACTTCTAAGGAATTCCAGGGTCATGACATGGAAGCAGGCAATGGCAAACCACCTCTGAATGCTTCTTGCCTTGAAAACTCTACGGGGTTCCCATAAGTCAGCTGTGACTTGATGGCAGCAATAACAACTGTATGGGGTTGTTAGACCCTCTGATAATTTACTCAGTTCAGTATGCCTAGGACTGCAGTCTTACTGTAAAGGGCAAATGTGTGGAGGATCCTTCCACTGGACAAGAAAGGCGACAAAGTGTTTTGACAAGAACCCAATCTTCAAGTCCCCTCCAGTCCTATCACACTCTGTGAATTGGGGTCACGTAATGATTTCTCCCAGCTTCTGCTTCAGAGGGACATCTTGTGATTATGAAAGCATGGCCAGGTTTGCATTAACTGCAAGCCATGTGATGTTTTATATATATGCCTCCACCATGAACTCCATCTAATACCCCTAATTAGGCTTTGCTACTCTGGGGAAGTAAATGTTTAGTGATATTATCATATATGACATGCTGTCATGAAGGATATTTGATAATATCAGTCATAAACTGTGACGTCAAGAAGAAATACTGCAACTAAAAGAATTCATTCTTCTTCTGTCTCATAAAAAGCTATTTTGCAAGTGTGCCTTTTATAAACCTATGAGCTGAATTTCCACTGACATGGAGTTAACTCCCAAACTCATATTTATTAAACCACACAGAAACTCCACGCATGGAAAGAAGCTGACAGAGCACAGTGAGGCATGAATTTCAAGTATATTCCATCTGCAAAGGTCACAAGCACAGAATATCCTATTTGTGTGGTAATTATAAGCAGCCATCAGAGGCAACAGCCTTAAAAAAATACCCAGAATTTAAACATCAGGTTGTTTATTTTATTCACTTTCTATTCCTCCTCAAGGGTTAACTTTTGAAGAAAAATATTACAGCAAATTAGTGTATAGCATGTCAGTTTGTTTCATTAGTTTCTCAGAGATCTTTCTTGCTATTGCCTATGGGCTTGGGGTGGGGAGGAGGAAATCAGAAAGAACCAAAAGGTATTTTATGTTCACACTCTCCCAGTGATTTAACATGAAGTCCTTACTCTGAAACATCACTTCTATAGTATTTAAGAGGTGGGATTTTATAGCGGGTACAGCCAGTTTGGTATGTGGGCCAGTTTGGTGTAGTGGTTAAGTGCACGGACTCTACTCTGGGAGAACCGGGTTTGATTCCCTACTCCTCCACTTGCACCTGCTGAATGACCTGGGCAAGCCATAGTTCTGGCACAACTGTTCTTGAAAAAGAGCAGTTTCTGTCAGAGCTCTCTCAGCTCCACCTATTCGCAGGGTGTCTGTTGTGGGGAGGGGAAGAGAAAGGAGTTTGTAAACCACTCTGAGGCCGCAGTCACATGGCCCTTTAATGTGGGAGGAAAGGCTGTTTCCTCCCGCATTTAAAGGGACCATCTACAATGGCCGCGGTTAGTCCCGCACCGAAGTGGGCTCAAATGCAGGTTCCTCCTGCATTTTCCGACCCTGGGAAAATTGACTGTTTTCCCGGGAGTCCTGCGAGGAACCTCATTTGAGACATCTGGACAGCCCTCTCTTGAAATCATTGCGAGAGCAGGGCTGTCCAGATGGTCCCATCTGCCATTCCCCCCCCCCCCTTTACACTTGGATGCTTGGGTGCTTGGGCACTCAAGCACCCAAGTGTAAAAGGAGAAAAAAACCCAAAAACTTACCAGGCAGCCAGCAGGGCTTGGGGAAGGGTTCCTCCCCCGGCCACCACTGTCAGCCGCTGCCTCCTCCACTGCCGCAGCTGGCTGCTATGGCCGCCACTGTGGGTTGGGATGTATAAACATCCCAACCCGAACTTAAGAGAAGCGGCTCCTTTAAATTTGGGAGGAGTCCCAGACTTAAAGGGTCGTGTGACCACAGCCTGAGACTCCCTTGGGTAGCGAAGGGCAGGGTATAAATCCAGTCTCCTCCTCCTCCTCCTCCCCCCTCCTCCTCCTCCTCTTCTTCTCTGGCATGAACTTGCAAGCCTTCAGCAAATCCCTATCAGATTCAGTCCCCAGGTATGGGTGGGATATCCCCTGCTTTTGCGAGCTCTGACCAGAGGTATTGAGCCCATTTGTTGTGAGGGCCAGATCTGACATAAATGTCACTTTGTCAGGCTGGGCCGTGTGTGCCATAAAATGTAATGCCAGGTACCAGAGATATAAACTTTATAAAGCACACAGGAAAACCCATTTTTGTCAGATCCTGCCCTTGTAACAGATTTCTTTGACACCTCTGAATGATACAGCATGTTGTCAGTGTATAATCATATGCAAGACCAGGTTTTTTTCCAAGGGATACCATAAAAGGGGAACACATTATATTTCCATACATTCCAGTTGCTTGCAGTCTGGATAAGAGCCCTGGATGAGCCATTTCTGGTCCCCAAGCCTTATGTTTGACACTTCTGATTATACAATGCTGTATTAATGTTATGTATCATTATTACTAAACTAGTTCTACGTACACAGGTGCATATGTATGTGTATTCATTGAGATCTGAGAGAAATGATGTGAAAGATTTCACTGTTTTGTTACAGCATCCAGAATTAGTAGAGTTGCCAGGCCAATCTTCGTCTCCAGCTGGAAACATTGGGGGCCATTCCCGGAGCAGGCGGGGCACCCCCAATGTGATGATGTCATGTTGGGGACGTCCCAGCTCCAAGCCCCACCCCACAGGGATGGTCCCGCCAGCTGCAAGTACTTAAAGGAACCCCTTTAAGTGCCCACAGCCGAGGGCCTTGCCCACCCGATCTCCGAGTGGCTGCTTGGAGATTGGGCCCGTGACCCATAGCTGCCTATTTTCCTCCTCTCTCTCAAGAGAGAAGGGAGAGGGGTGGCTGCGGGTGTTGGGACTTGGGGGCAAGGCTTCCCCCACCAGCTAGCTGGCCAGGTGGTGGGTAGAACCCCCCAAATGGCAGGTAACCCCAGCCAAACCAGGGGGTCTGGCAACCATATGACTTAGGTAAAACAAGACTACTTTGTGGAATATTGTGTTTAATTTGTTGCCTCTCATCTTGGGAAAGGGAAGCAGTTCTGAAGAATGGAAACAGAAACACCAGTTGAAAAGTGGCTAGTGGAGTGATTAAAAACAGACAAAATGACAGCACAGCCTAATCAGGGCCTGAGCTGACATTACATTTTCCACATGTATACTTACAGGTCACATAATGGTTCTTGTTTGCTGGTTTAGACCCAGATTCATTGCCACCATTTAATATGTCCCCAAACTTTTTCGATCTGCAGACACCTCTGGAATTCTGACACAGTGTGGTGTGTACAGCCACAAAATGTCTCCTGTCTATGCCCTTTACATGAGCCTTTCTCTCATAAGCCACTGTTTACCTGCACTATTTATTAACTGTAACAATGACAGCTGGTGGTAAAGATCTGGTGAGATCTCCTTGCAAATGGGAGCAGCAAGAGAGAGATTCTGGCCAGATTTTGATCGGAACAGAAATGATTTTTGAAAAGTGATAACACTTGACTTCCACATGAACTATAAAAATACAAGCACATACACACACATATACGCCCATGTGCACATATACACACCCACCCACCCACCCAAAATGGTGTTGGAGAAATGAGTATGTAACACAAGGCCTGAGAATTTTAGTCATTATAGGGTTAACCTATGCAACTTGTTTGTTTACCTTTGTTAGCCTGGAAGTGATACCTGGCAGCTGGCCAATTGACACTAAGCCCGGGAAAGCTGAAGGTGTACTGTTTTGCTAATTGGTCACTGATATCAGGTGTTTCCTTTCAGGGGTCAAGAAGAAGGAGAGATCCTCCATTGTAATCTCTCTCTCTCTCTAGTAGGAAGTCTTAGTGTGCAGACGCAGCACAATGCTGCTTAGGAAGCATGTTTTGTTTATTTTGTAGCTAGTCCCGTTTCCCTTTTTCCTTTAGTGATAAAGTTCTTTTAAACTAAAAGAAGCAATCTCTTCTTTCCAGAAAAGCAAGCTCCATTACCCTGAATTTTCTTGATTATTGGACAAAAGTCCTAACCAATGGAAGATCTGAGGACTTCAGTAGAAGGTCCATTTAAGTGCATTAAGCATTTTAGCCCTGCAGCGCCATCATATTAGTCAGAATCGAGTCCCACTGTGTTTTTAGAACATCCCTTCCACTTTTTGCACTTTACTTAAAGCCATTGTCTGCATTATACAGTAAACATTAAAAACTCAAAAAGCCCCACCCAGCCCCATCCACTTTCTAAAAACCCTTGGAAGGTGCCAGGAAAGGTGCTAACAGGTACCCATGGGCCCTGTGTTAGAGGCCCTTGGTGCACACCATAACTTAGCAGCTGAAAAGGTAAAGTGCTGCCACCATTGCCTTTGCCTTGTGAAACTCACTTTGCTTTCTTCTCTTTTCTTGCAATGCCAAGCTTTGTTGGGCAGGACAAGGAGAGAAGCAGCTGTGGGGGGCGGAGGGAGGATGAAGAAAGAAGTGGCACTGCTTCAGACTCTTAACTACACTTGAAGTGATGGCACTGTTTCTAATCTGATGCATCATGTATTATAACTGTACCTGTGAACACATGAAAAATATCACATCAGCCAAACCTTTAGAAAACAGGCAAGGAGATTTAAGGCACCACTAAGAGTGGGCAATATGAGAGAACGAAACTTTTCATTGTTTACTCTTGTCTTTACAGAACTGTTTGGTGTCCCAGTTGCAGTTACTTCCAGAAAGGGCACCACTACGGGAGGAAAAATAGCTGGACAGAAGGGAGTCTACTAGTTCAGCTCACCCCTCCCGCTCTTGCTCTGCTTTACATTTCCCTCCATGTTTACCTTGCTAAAGGAAATTAGCAGCAACCTACCCCGGCACACGAACCTGGCCCTCATTTCTAGTAGATCCCTCAAGGGAAGCCATGTGTGCCCAGCCAGAAGGGACAGAAAGCCGGCTGAAAGGCTACTTTTCTCAGCAAGATGGGAGCAGTTATTAGAGTTGGAACCCTGAGCAGCAATATAAGTGCTAAGCATACTGTTTTCTTGGCAAGATACAAGTCATAGATGCTGCACTAGAATTATAATTTGCTTACCTACGGAGTATGTAGGGGGGGTTTCTTTTTAGGTCTTTCATTAGATAGTTTACTGCTGGCATTCAAGTAGTGATGTGGGCAAATCTCAAATTAAGAAATAACAAAACTTGAACTCCCTCACAAATATTTTAATTCAGGCCCAACTTGCTTGAAACTGGGATCTGTTTGAACTGGGGGTTGCCCTCTCTCTATAACTTTCAGAAGGGAGTAAACAGCAACGAGTACAAATGACCATATATAAAATTCTGGAAATTCGGGGGTCGGGGGAAGGGCTGTGTGGCTCAGTGGAACAGCCAGAAGGCACCCAGGTTCAAGTCCTGGTATCTCCTGTTAAAATGAGAAGGCAGTAGGTGATGTGAAAGACCTCTGCCTGAGGCATTGGAGAAACACTGCCAGCAGATAATACTGACCTTGATGAACCAAGGGTCTGAGTCAGTTTAAGGCAGCTTCATGTTAAATACTTCTGAAAATGTTCAGTAGTTTCATTTTCTGTGGGGAGTGGGGGGGGGGGGTTAGCAATGTGGTTTCAGAAATTACCTGACAAATACATGCTGAATTTCCTCTGCTCTTTAGTATCTAGTATTACTGATAAATCAGGGCTATTTTGGGGCAGGAATGCACAGGAACGGAGTTCCGGCTGGCTCCTGAATTGGCCACACCCAGCAGGAACTCATTAGCATAATAGGTCACAACCAACAACAGAAACTCATTAGGATTGGCTACATTAGGGGTATGTGGCCTAACATGCAAATTAATTCCTGCTACAAAAAAAGCCCTGGGTTTTGACAACAAACAAGGTAAACAGAATAAGAAGCAAAAGGTGGGTGTGGCTGGATGACCACTCTTCTGGTAACATGGGAGTGTGGCCTAATGTGCTAATAAGCTGTGCTATCAGTGGTGTGGCCTAATATGTTAATGAGTTTCTGCTGTTGGGTGTGGCCTATTATGCTAATGAGTTCCTGCTGGGCTTTTTCTACAAAAAAAGCCCTGTGATAAGAAGAAGAAGAAGAAGAAGAGATTGGATTTATACCCCGCCCTCCACTCCCCAAGGGAGTCTCAGAGCGGCTTACAAACTCCTTTTCCCTTCCCCTCTCCACAACAGACACCCTGGGAGGTAGGTGGGGCTGAGAGAACTCTTTCCCAAGCTGTCCTTGAGAGAACAGCTGTGCCAGAGCTATGGCTTGCCCAAGGTCATCCAGCCAGGTGCAAGTGGAGGAGTGGGGAATCAAACCCGGTTCTCCCAGATTAGAGTCCGCGCATTTAACCACTACACCAAACTGGCTCTCTCAGATAAGTAATCTGATTCCTAAAAAGTGATGTACTGAAAAATCTTAGGATAATACCTTTATAGGCTTTTTGATGTCTTCCCCCCACAGTTTTCTGAGATGAGGAAAAGAAAGTAGGAGAGACAATGGTGGGAGATAATGACTCATGACAATTCAACTTTGCATCCAGGAAAGTTCAAAGACAAAGTTCTTACAGGTGTTCTAAGTACAGTGTTTCCACTTTCTATCAGTCATTCCATGGACCAGACTAACTTGGGTAGGACTTCTTTGATTATTTAATTGGTGGACTCCTGTTTGATCTGTTTTGGGCTGTGTCTGTTTCCCTGCTCCAGGGACAGACATCTTGCTTTGTATGCTCTGATGGGTGGCTCTGAAGACTGGCAGGGAAGGGGAGAGAAACAAGTGGACTACTTCCCCAAGGGTAAGAAGCAGGAACTCTTTAGCATAATAGGCCACACCCAACAGCAGAAACACATTAGCATATTAGGCCACACCCCTGACAGTGCAGCTCCCTCCCAGGATTGGCTTCCCCAGGTGCCCTGTGGCTTGCGGGGCACATGAGTAATCCGAGGGAAGGAAGGCAGTTTCAAGATTGGCTTCCACAGGCACCCCACAGCTGCGGGGCACCTGGGGAACTTGAGGAGGGGAGGCAGTTTAAACTGTTTTCCCTCCCTGGATTGGCTTGACTTCCCCAGGTGCCCTGTGGCTTACGAGGCACGTGGGGAGCCCGAGGGGGAGGAGGCTGTAGGCGTGGCCAACTCAGAAGCCAGCCAGAACTCTGTTCCTGTGCGTTCCTGCCCAAAAATAGCCCCGGTAAAAAGGGTGTCTGCAGGGAACCGGGACAAATTTTTGGTACAAGCTAGAGCACAGGCTGGTAGGCTGGGGGAAAGTAACCTGAAGGGGGACAGATGCAATTGCTTCACTTCCTATGAAAGACAATGTGTAATCAGATGAAAGGAAGAAGGAAGGCAGATATGAGATAAGAAAGACTGGATATTTTACCTGCACATAAACTCAATTGTGTGACACTTGTCTTCACATTTCAGCAAGTTAGTTAGGACATCTAGGCTTAATACAAAACATTCTACTCAAGTCTTTTTTTTTTTTAAGTATCTTTGGTGGTGGAGAGTGTTGTCAAGTCACAGGTGACTTATGGAGATCCTGTAGGGTTTCCAAGACAAGAGATGAAAAGAGATGGTTCGCTATTGCCTGCCTCTGCATCATGACCCTGGTATTCCTTGGAGATCTCCCATACAAATACTAGCCAGGACCCACCCTACTTAGCTTCCAAGATCTGAGGAGATCAGGCTAGCCTGGGCTATCCAGGTCAGGGCTTAGTATCTTTACTATCTTAGTATCTTATTTTAAAGTAAACATACATTTCCCAAGAACATATTTTTGTATCCCCACCCCCCCAGCAATTAGCTAAGAAAACAAAACAGGCAACTTTCTATTAACATATTATTATTATTTTTTTAAAGAGTGAGAGTTGGGTTCAGTTTTTATTTGTAATAAATAAACAAACAAAGGTAAGCCTGCCCATCCTTACTCCTGCTTTTCCTGGCTAAGTTACAGTGTAGTTCTAAACAGAGTCATACCCACGTTTTATGTATTTTCTGGTCAAATGATCGTAGCAATAAAGAAACCATCCTGAGTCATACCCATTTTCTTCAATGGACTTAGTAGGGTGTTTTAGGATTACAGTGATATTATGTTGGTGGGGAGAAAAATTACTTCAGCAACCAGTCCCATGCACTCCCCAAACCATACAACAAAACATCTAGTTCTTAGGATGAAACCAATGACAACTAACCAAATTTCAGCAATTTGTTGGCTAGTAGATCTACTGAGTCACTCTAAAATCTGTGTCAGCTAATATAAATCAAAGTAAATATAAAAGGCTTGGTTTTGGAGACAAGTTAAGAGTTAACTATGAAACTCTTTGAATACAGATCTAAAAGAAGCAAAGGAAGAAGATAAAAGATTAAAAAAACCTGAAGATGTTTTTATCTTCCTAGGAAAGCCCAAGGCAGATTTTTTATAACTTTCCAATGGCAACAGAATGTCACTAAAAATTATCATTTTCCAGCTGTCCTCACAGTTTACAGCATCACTTTGCTACCTGCACTTCGGTTTGCATTATTGTTTTTACCAAAACTGATTCTAGCAGCAGTTGTTCAGGCAATAGCTTTCATTTATCAGAGATAAAAATGTAACTGATGTCTTTAGGTGACATTATTCTTCTGACAAACTAACCTCATTTTGAGGAAGCTCCAGTTCTTTTCCAAACATAATCCCATTCATCATCAGAAACTGGAGAATTGTGAAAAACAGAACTGTGTGACAGGTCTCTTCAGATTTCAGCCTTGACACCAAGCATTATACTCAAGACAATGGCCGCAGTAGGTATTACACTAAATAGACTGGTCATGTGATCATTTGTGAATAGCATAACAAATGACTGGCTCTCTGATCACAACTAGGGAGCATAACATAAGCCAAACCAGCAGGTAATCAAGTTTAGCTAATCCTAACTACTGCTTCTAATGCTCCTCAATTTCATGGAGTGCCCACGAGTTCTTGTATTGTGAGGAAGGGGGAAAAGGACTTCTTTCTCTACCCGCTCTATCCCATTCATAATCTTATAAACCTCGATCATGTCACCCCTCAGCTGTCGTTTCTCCAAGCTAAAGAGCCCCAAGCGCTTCAACCTTTTTTCATAGGGAAAATGTTCCATCCCTTTTATCATTCTAGTTGCCCTTTTCTGCACTTTTTCCAATGCTATCTTTTCTGAGGTGTGGCGACCAGAACTGTACACAGTACTCCAAATGAGGTTGCACCATCGATTTATACAGGGGCATTATGATACTGGCTGATTTGTTTTCAGTTCCCTTCCTAATAACCCCAAGCATAGCATTGGCCTTTTTCATTGCAGTCACACACTGTCTTGACATTATCATTGAGTTATCTACTATGACTCCAAGATCTCTCTCTTGGTCAGTCTCCGCCAGTTTGGACCCCATCAACGTGTATTTATAGTTAGGATTTTTGGCTCCAATGTGCATCACTTTGCATTTGGCCACATTAAACCCCATTTGCCATGTTGATGCCCACTCGCCCATCCTCGACAGATCCCTTTGGAGTGCCTCACAATCCTCCCTGATTCTCACCACCCTGAACAACTTCGTGTCATCTGCAAATTTAGCCACTTCACTGCTTACTCCCAACTCCAAATTATTAATAAACAAATTAAAAAGCATTGGACGGAGTACTGATCCCTGTGGTACCCCACTGCTTACCTCCCTCCACTGAGAAAATTGAACATTTATACTCACTCTAGGTTTCCTTTTAATTAGTCAGTTTTTGATCCACAAAAGGATTTGTCCTTTTATCCCATGACTATTGAGCTTACTCAGGAGCCTTTGATGAGGAACTTTATCAAAAGCTTTCTGGAAGTCAAGGTAAACAACATCTATTGGGTCCCCCTTGTCCACATGTTTGTTTACTCCCTCAACTAACAGGTTATTGAGACAAGATTTTCCCTTACAGATTTTCCCATGCTGAGTCTTCCTCAATAGATTTTGTTCATCAATGTGGCTACTAATCTTTTCTGTAATAACAGTTTCCACCAACTTACCTGGTATCAATGTCAGACTGACTGGCCTGTAATTTCCCGGATCTCCTCTGGAACCCTTTTTAAAGATAGGAGTGACAATCGCTACCTTTCAGTCCTCAGGAATGGAGGCAGATTTTAATATCATGTACTTGCTTTCTTATTGCTTGATTACAGAACACTTGATGACTTGTAATTGAATGTGTGAACTGAACTGCCACCACTGGAAAACATTTTGTTTTACATACAAGTCAACATTTGATAACATCGCCATAAAGTGATAAATATGCATATGAGAATCAGTAATTACCTCCAGGTGATGCTATTTATCTCTTTATGTATACATTTTCTGCACAGCCTTTTTGATGGTTCAAGACAACCACAGGTTGTGCCACAATATTAAAATACATAATTACAAAGCTATTAGTTTGTCTTCAAAATAATGTGAGTGGAGCAGAAGCTTATAGAATGGGACTTTCTCCACTCCTGCTGAAGTTTATCAAGCCCCCCAAATTCTGCTTCTGGGGATCATGGAACCATTATGAACTAAATGGGGATATGCAGTGTGTTACAGACCATCCTGGGCCTTGCTTCCTCAGCCAACCACACTTCCCTCTCTACTGAGATCTCAGCTCTGCACACTGAGTTAGTTAAGAGCCAAGCTGTCAGCATTCAAGCTTGTACAAACTTTATTAACTACACATCAATTCTAGAAAGCACAGGAACTTTGAAACAATATATAGACAGGTAAAATTAAGGCAGAGGAGAACCCAAAGGCATAGGTGTAAACTACGGGGGGGCTCGAGGGCTCGAGCCACCCCTGAAATTTCCGGAGGGGGGGGCTCAGCCACCCCCAGGAAAATGGAGTGCCCAGGCCGGCTGGCTGGCTGGCTGCCGCCGCCACCGCCTCTCCTCCTGCTCCGTTCCTCCCTTCCTCCGTCCAGGAACCAGCTGGGCAAATGCCCAGTGTGCTGGACGGAGGAATGGAGGCAGGAGCAGGCGGGGGGAGGCGGCAGGGATATCTAACTTGTGCCAACAGGCGCGGGCTGCCGCCTCATTTGCCCGCCCTCCGGCTGCTGCCGCCGCCGCCTCCCCCCCAGGACTGACCTGGCATGCTGGGCAGTTGCCCAGCTGGCCCCACGGAGGCAGGAGTGGCCAGGCTAGGCCAGTCCGGGGGGGGGCAGCGGGGACATGGTCCCAGCGCGCGCGCAAGCTTCGCACATGCGCACAAAAGCCCCCGCCCCCCCCCCAGGGATTTTAAAAGTCAACGCCTCTGCCCAAAGGTAGTTTCTAGCTACACTCTACTTACAAAGCATCTGCATCGCCTGTTCTGTGATAGACTGAAGGAGCTGTTAAAATACATAATTACAAAGCTATTAGTTTGTAATTAGCTTGGGTGTTTCCTTCTTTGGCCAGTCAGAATGTGGGGTACAGGTTTAATTTTTCCCTCCAAGTCGCTCATTGCGACTCCTCAGTTTATGAAGCTTGGTTTGCAAACCTTGAACAGGACAAAATTTGTGACAAACTTTAATTCAACAGGCAGTTCATGTCCATCCCTTCTCATAGCTGACTAGCTGGGAGGCTTAGCGGGGAGTCTGGTTCTCATCCACCCCACAAACTCAGTAAAATAATTATACAATGAAGTTACAAAAGTGAGCTCTTCCATCCTCTCCAAGCTGGGCTGAGACAGAAGCTATGCTTTTGTTCTCTGCATGGCAAAAAGGAGATAAAGAACTTATTTCTTTTTCCTCCCTTCCAAACCAGAAGGAATAGAAGAAATGCTTTTAATGTCCACACTGCAAAAGAAAGAGGAGAAAGATTTCATTTGCTGCCTTATCTCTGCAGTCCAAGCCAATAGCTTGGGGTAGAAGAAGGGCTTCTGATCACCCACATACACACCAAATTGTCCCGTATCAGCAAGTCTGAAAGGCAGCAATCTTTCTAGGATGGGAGATCAGAAGAACTTGACTTCCAGCTGATCAGCTAGGGGTCATTCTTCTCAAATACTTTGCAGGATGCAGAGCAAAATTTCCGCAACATGAGATCAGAAGACAACTTCATCAGCTGGGAGTTGGCTTCTGATGGCTTCAAATATCCTGTTACTGTGAGTACACACAGAGTGAGAACAACCAAACAGCTTCTCTATTAATTAGCTACCTGATCACCGCTGGCAAATGGGATGTCAGCTGAACTGGCAGGAGTTCAAGCATCCTTCATTATACTTAGTTATGTAATATATGAATGAATTAATGGAAGCCATATATGACTAGGTATTCCTATATTTAAAATGTTGGGAAGTTGTATTTAAAGTATTGGTAGAAAACTCTTTTCCCATTTTTTATCATGCCATTAACAGAACTGGTGTCATGCTTTGCAGATGTCGCAGTGATTGGCACTTATTTAATCTTGTGCATCTTTGAGGTTTTCCTCAGATGTTTTTTGGGAAACATTCAAAAGAGAAAATAGAAAGCTACCCTTCCATACTAATATTAACAAGACTAACAGTACACAGAAGCCTTGCTTTTTGAACCAAAATATTTGTAAATTTTTTTTACAAAACATGACACTTGTATGGTTAGTTAATGAACCCATTTATCAAGAGGCTTAATTACTCCTTTTAAGAGTGTGTGTGTATGTGTGTGTGCTGATGAACAACTCTTCTTCCCACTGCTTGATCCAAATTCAGTGTTAATTCCCACTCCTTGTACTGACTCATCTTTAGCTGTGGTCATATCAGAAAAAAAACCTGTGAGGACAACTGCTGTAATTAAAATAAAAATTACTTTAATTATGTTTCTTCAAAATTCTTTATTTCTGACTTCTTTCCCAGGAGTCCATAGATCTTTTAATTACTCTCTGAGGAGCAGCAGAAATGCAAGAAAGCAATGACGTTTCTAGAGGGTGCAGCTTTCTCCACACTTATGTTAAATGTATTGAGAAATTCATCTTGATCCAGTTGTCAAAATACTGGACTAGGACCTACCTGGGTTCAAACTTTAGTGGGGCTGTAAACTGAACAACAGTAGATCACCATTTCTCAGCACCCATTATCAATCTTTAAAATGAAACTAAAAGAAAAGTTACCCCACAAGGCAACTGAAGAATATAGTTTTTATATATATATATAATACAATTTATTGAAAATTTTCGTTTTTTCTGTCAAAAGGAATATAGTTTTTGAAGTATATAAGTGCCACAAAAATCATGCAAGATAATACAAAATATTTAATTTTCTGCTTTTGGAACATGATCACTTAACCAACTTTTCAACAGCTCTTTCAGTCTTGCCAAACTCCATAAATAGCACAGATGGCTTTGGAGAAGAAAGACAACATGTCCAATATGATATGATCTCTACTATGACTTTTAGTTTTTAGTTTCCTGCAATGCAGCCCTAGATTGTGGCATTATTCTAGCACACTTTCATGGCATGTGAATGTGTACAAACACTGGATAAATCTGGGGAGTCAGAATGTGGATTCAGGGAAAACCTCAAGGTCATGTAAATCAGTATAAGCAGCTGGCTGAGTGGGGGGAATCATCATGGTAGGACACATAGGCATAGACTACGGAGGGGCTCGAGCCACCCCCAAAATTTCCGGGGGGGACTGAGCCCCCCCAGAAAACATAGTGCCTGCTGCCTAGCCGCCGTGCCTCCCCAGGCCCTTCCGAGGCCTGGCAGCTGCTGCTGCCAGTGCCTCTCTCTCCCCCCCGGGCCTGACCACTCCTCCGTCCTTCCCTCTCCCTCTCCCTCCCTCTTTTCTGGGCAAAATGCCCAGTGTGGTGGCATCACTTCCAGGTGACGTCACCACTCTGGGCATTTCACCCGGAAAAGAGGGAGGGAGAGGGAAGGAGTGGCCGGGGGGGGGGGGGAGAGGCACTGGCATTTCACCTGGAAAAGAGGGAGGGAGAGGGAAGGAGTGGCCGGGGGGGGGGGAACAGGCACCGGCAGCAGCAGCTGGCAGGCCTCGAAAGGGCCCAGGGAGGTGTGGCAGTTTCCAGGGGGGGACATTGCCCCAGTGAGCGTGCGTGCTTTGCACGCATGCTAAAGAGCCCCCACCCCCCCGGAATTTACAAAACTCTACGCCCCCGGTAGGACATGCTATCTCTGCAACACATGCCTTATGATTCACTTAGGAGGACTGTATCTATGAGCTCTTCAGATTCCATTCCTGCTTTGTCTTTCAAAGTACACTTGTTATGTTCCTCTTGTGACATCCTAGGTCAAGGACATTTTAATGGATTACCTTTGATAATGGAAAGTTTCTGATTTCTGAGAAGCAGCTGTGGATTTTTAAAAGGCATACATTTTATTGCATAAGTTCTCAATGGGAAACCAATGCTTGACTTCAGTTTGAACTGAGGCTATGGGCCTAAGAATACCTATGCAGAAGTTACATTCTCCTGTAACCTGTAGACTTTACTTCGAAGAAATTTGTCTAGGATCGAGATGTTAACTGTGGTACTTCTTTGCTTTGTATTCTTAGTTCAAGCAGAAGTCCATAGTAGTCTTTGAACAATAGATCTCTTCTGATAGGAGGAGGAGGAGAAGAAGGGTGAAACAGCAGTAGGAAGAAGGGACATGCTGTCACACTCCATTGTTATTATGCCTCAGTTATCAGCCACCACTGGCAGCACACCAACTCAGTACAACTTCGGTGAGCCCTTCACTGTTGACACAACATTTACACCTCCCCTCTAAAGTAGTTTGACTGCTGTCTTTTCCTGTGCTGAATTCACAGTGGTGTGAAATTTCACTCCAGGGGGTCTAAGTGCCCTAATCAACAGCAATTGTTTAAAGCAGAATCAAGCCGGTTGAATACTAGCTTGACCACAGGAGGGCAATTAGTAGATGTGGACATTTCAGTAGCAGCACGGTTTCACACCGCACAGAGGTGTGGGCAGGTTTTTTGGAACTAGAATGATTCCAGCGGGAAAGTCAGATGTAAAAACAGCCTTAAAGGAGATGTAATAGAAAAAGTCATTTCACAAGGCCCAAAGTCAGATCAGAATTTGGTTAGCATTTGGTCACTTGAGGAGTTTGGCCCAGGCTACTAAGAAGACATCTCCTCAGCATTTTAATAATGAAAGTAAAAGTCATATAAGATTAGATTTATATTTAGATCACATTCAACTTGATGTTAAGAAAAGCAAATTAGCGATGTGCAAACTCCCTAAGGCTTGAGTTGCAAAATGCTCACCAATTATGAGCAGCATCTGCAAATGTTCGAGAAGAAAAGGATAACATTTATCGGGATTTATAAACTGGCTTGCAAAATCATGCATGAACATTCTTAGATATGCCACTAGAGAATCACAATGTGGGTAAAGGGAGTGATGGCAAAGATCAAGATTTTAGAACTGCTGCAGATTTTTATAAAGGTTCCTTAGGCAAGGTTAGCTATGTCCTTGGATGGCACAATGGATTCATAGAATGATTGGTGTATCCTCAGGGATTTGGGTGTGTGTGTAATTGGTTTGCTATTCAGAAAGAACCTTTTCCCCCTCTGACATGGTAATACTAGAAGGATCCCTCCTACTCACCGTCATGCAGTCACTCTTGAAAAGTTATTTTTACATAATGTATGCCCTGATTTGGGGGGGGTCTTCCAATGAATTTCTGGGCCATGATGATGATGTAATTGCTGGACTCAAGGTACTGTATTGTCCTGAAAATGTTGCCAAGCTGGTATTTTAACAGCTGCACCAGGCTAGGCAGCTGACCCCTTTTCCTGTCCCGCCCTAACCTAGCCACAGCAATCCATGCAACAGTAACCTCAAAATTGGATTACAGTAACTCACTCTGTGCTGGCCTGCCCATGAGACTGACCCTGAAACTTCAACTGGTCTAGAATGCAGCAGTGTGGGTCCTGATTAGGGATGCGCATTTGGCATTTCTGAGCTGAATTAATACCTGAATCATGCTTTTTTTTGGCACGGACACTAACTCAGTACAACTTTGTCCATTTTCTTATCTAGCTTTCACTCTCTTTGTTCCTCTGCAACATTCCATCTCCGTGCACATGCCTCTAAGCCCCATTCCCTTTGGCCTGCTGCCTTCTCAGGCCTCTGGTTTCTGCTTTCCTTGGCCCATGCTTCTTTTAGTTTTCATTTCTCAAAGCACTCTGTAGGATTTGAGCTGCGAAGACCCTGAGCATCAGAGTAGCTCACTCAATGGCAGCTACTGCTTGCCCTCTATCTCTCTGTGACATCAGGGCTCTTCTGGCAATCACTGCCGGGGGCTTCACAACCACTACCACAATATTCCTCTTTTGCACTACAGAGGGTCATTTCCTACAGGCAAGCTCCCGTCATTTTCTCCACAACCCCAAGGTGAATGCCTTTGTTGTTGTTGTTGTTTTAAAAAAAGGGAATTGAATGGCATGGCTTCAGCAGCAGCACTGGCAGATCTGCAATAGCATCAGTGCAAACTCCACCGAAATCAATTGACTAGTAACACACGAGTGTACCAGGTCTACTTACAGAATTAGGATTTATACTTAGTCCCAGACATGTTATACAGCCACAAAATGTAGTAGCACATAATATACTGCTGAAGAAAAATGCAGAATTTATCGTTCAAACACACATTTAAAAATGTGTATTGATTTCTTCCCTCTCTGTGTTAAGGGCATATACTGACTAATAGAGTCCCTGCAGCATTCTGGGAGTTATATGTGCAGTGAAAACACTCTTCCTGGGACCTCGAGACAGACAAAACATAAAGAAACGTTGTCCATTTACCACTCTGCAAGCCTGGACTCTCCTCCAGCATTTGCACATAGGCAGATATGCTCTATATGCTTTAATTTATTTTCCTCTTGGATGGTTTATTTCCAGCGGGCATTCAGATAAAGAGTCTCCTTCCTTTCCCTCCTCTATGCTGCTAGTTGAAAAGCCCTCAAAATGTGAAGAAGGAATCATTCTGAAACCCAATGCAATGATTGTGCAACTGAAGGATGGAGCCAAGGACGGGTAATATACATGTTGTAAATGAAAGGGATGTGGAAAGGAAAAGCCTCCTCTTTTTACACAGTAAAAAAAAAAAGAGGCTCCTAGCTGAGTGCAAAAGAAGTCATAGGCTGAGTAAGATTTCACAAGCAGGCTGAACAAAGGAGCATTTTTAAAATTCAGGATATACAGACACAATATTGATGTGGTTTCCCCTAGGGAAAACGACACACTCACAATTCCAGTCTGAGGAAGAACAGATGTTTCCCAAAACATCATAGCTTCATCACAACTGGTTCAGTAGTGTTGCCTTAGAATACCCCAGGGTGTACAGAGATTCTGAAGAGAGGGTATACAGAGATTCTGAAACAGAGAATTCTCAGCACCTTCCCCAAACCACAATTCCCAAGGTTTTTCAAGAAGAGCTGTGAATATTAAAGTTTGAAATCTACATGTGAAACAAGGAGAAATTCATTTTCTCCACTAGGAATTGACTATTGAACTCAATGGGCTCAGAAGGATGTAACTTTGCTTAAAATAGCTCTATAAATATTATTGCCTTGTATAAGTGTCGGGGCTTTTCCCATAAAGCCATATGAAACTTCTTCATGTCAGGCCCATAGCTAGAAAGTTTTTGGTTTGGGGGGCAAATTTTTTTGTGCGGGGGGCAGCCCTTGTGTGTCTGTGGTTGTCCTCAGGTTGAACTAGATGCATGGTAATATGTAGAAGCCACAACTGCAGAGACTAGGGTTGCTAGGTCCCCCTGGCTAGGGTTCCTAACCTCCAGGTAGTGGCTGGAGATCTCCCACGATTACAACTGATCTCCAGGCGACAGAGATCAGTTTGCCTGGAGAAAATGACTCCTTTGGAAGGTGGATTCTAGGGCATTGATTATACCCCATTATAAGTCAGAATTGCCTACTCAGCCTAGCAGCCTACTGGGGGGGGGGGGGGATGTTACCAGGGCCGCTGGGGCAACCTGGGCAGTGGTTTAAATAGACCTGGGCAGGCTCTACGTCAATGTGGCATAGAGCCCAGCACAATTTTCTGGCGCTTGACCAGGCCAGCCTCTAGATGACTTGGGGACTGGCCAGTGCAGAGGGTCCTGCCTTTGCCAGCCATTAACTAAAGGGCAGGGAAGCTGTTTGGTAAGGAGGCATGCTATAGTTGGGAGGGGGCATCGCCTACGTGAGCCTCCCATGGCTATGGGCCTGCTTCAAGCTCTTCTCAGACTATTCCCCTTTTGCCATCGCTCTGCATATAACACTGGCTGAAACTTCAAAAATATTTTATCAGGATTAGGTCATTAAATCCAGCTCCTGAAATGAAATGAACCTTATACTCTTCCTTCTTTGTAAATACCAGACATTTCAGCAATTAGTACTAGAAGAAGAAGAAGAAGAAGAAGAAGAAGAAGAAGAAGAAGAAGAAGAAGAAGAGGAGAACAGACTGGATTTATACCCCGCCCTTCACTCACTAGGAGACTCAGAGCGGCTTACAACAGACACCCTGTGAGGTAGGTGGGGCTGAGAGAGCTCTTTCCCAAGCTGTCCTTGAGAGAACAGCTGGTACAGATCTATGGCTTGCCCAAGGTCATCCAGCCAGGTGCAAGTGGAGGAGTGGGGAATCAAACCCGGTTCTCCCAGATTAGAGTCTGCGGACTTAACCACTACACCAAACTGGCTCTCCAATCATTCCTCCAAAGGCTACAGGAGTGCAACAGATTTGTCACACTGAACTCATTTGAACCTGAAGAAAACCTGCTCGTGAAAAGGCTTGTACCAGATGGATGAAGACATTTCACAGAGAGCAGACAAAATACTTTCCATTGAAACCTCTTCTGTTCACCAGTAATGGACCCTCTGATAGATGTTCATATTACACTTAGGTACCCTGATGTGTTCATAGACTAACTTATCCACAACCACTTCTGTGGGTTGTTCTAGACTAGGGATGTACAAATAGTCAAATCTGTCATTTACTTTCTTTTAGTTTTGTATGCTGTGAGCCTTGTCATTTTGCCCCCTCTTTTATTGTTTGGCATTGTTAGTTTCATATATGGCATTTCTGTTCCATTTATATCATTGCATTTCCCACCTTTCTCCTTACTGGAGACCCAAAACAGTTTATAAAGAAACCCAAACAACTGAGACAAACAACAGAAAAAACTCAGTACAACTCCAAGTCCTGGTCTGGTCCTAGATCCTCAGTGCCATAGGCTAAGAATCTCCCCATTTATATGCAACTGGCACAAAAATCATGGACTGATTTCCTACAGCCGCTGCTCCACCCCCGCTCTTCCCTTTGCCCTAACCGTAAGTGTCAATTTCCCCCTTTTTGCTACACGGCCACATTTTGCCTCGCAGTTTCACCCGATTTCCCCTGCATCTATGTGATCCTGTTTTTTTGAGGATTGAGTAGATGCAGGGAAAACCGGGTGAAGCTGCGGGGCAAAATGCGGCTGCACAGCAAATAGTGGGAAATTGATTGGGGCAAAGGGAAAAGCAGGGGCAGAGCAGCGGCTGTGGGAAATCAGCCATGGTAACATGTGTGTGTGATGGACTACATTTAAAACATTGTTTTCCTAATGCAGTAAAATCAGAGAAAGGAGGTGAATAAACTCTTCTCTAGAATGTTGAGCTTGAGTGACTGGCTGCTCCTTTTCTCTGATTGGCCAGCACCAGCTGAGGGAAATATAAAAATAGCTGTGTGCTGAGGGGAGAGTTAGTTCATTTTGTGTTCAGTGGCAGTTACTATTCAGTAAAGGAAAAGTTCAGCTAAAGGTGTGGATATCTGAAGAGTCTGACTAAAAAGTCTGTCAAACAGGTTCACATTTTGAATAAAGGGTGAGACTTCTGGTCTTAGCTGTGTTAAACATAAACTGAGAAATAATTCCATCTGAGAATTCAGAGTCTAGTGTCAGCTAAAGCTGAAGTATGTTTTCATACAGACACCAAGAACTTGAGGGTTTGAGATTTTGGCAAAGAGTGACTGGGTAGCAGGCTGAAGTTCCGTCAGACCAAAAGGAAAAGGATTATATTTTTAGGGAAGAAATATAAATCCTTTCCAATTATACTGGGAATTGGCACTGAGGCAGTCCCTGGTCTGCAGTGAAAGGAAACCGTTATAGACTACTCAGGAGAAGGAAGACACATTATGATTTCTGAAAAAGGGAAATAATTTGATGCAAAAGAATGACCTTTCCAGAAAACCTGAACAGTTATTAGGAAACTATATGCAGAAACATTGTAACTAAAACTAAAATACTAAAAGGAATTTCACACAGCACCTTTAAAAATGTTACTGAACCGGCTTGAAATAAACCGGTACAGTAATGGCCGTTTCACACAGCCCTTCCCCTACCTGTAAGGAGCCGTCTCTGAAGCGGTTCGTCATTTCAGACTGCCGCTTTCTTTTTGTGCCTCTTTTCGCCCGCGCAGGCAATCTCTGGGTGACTTTTTTTAAGAGCCACTTTAGAGCACTATTTCAATGTACCAGGACATCGAAACAGTGCTCCCCCGCCCAAAGGCAGCCCAACTCCCCAGCTGCCTGAAACAGCCTGGCTAAAACACGGGCTACCTCTGCATTGGTTCATGCCAAGTAGACAACCAGAGGGTGCAAAGAAAGTCACAGGGCTCCCCCCTTCGTCAGGGTGATTGGAGAAGAGGCTGACCAGTGGGGCATTCACAAGCCGTTGCTCCCCCGGCCCTGCTGCTGCTGCTGTGGCTGCTGCTGCTTCTGCCAGTCCCCAGCAGTGAGGAAGAGGAGGAGGAGAAGTGCTCTGCTGGGAAGCTGAGGGGGCAGGCAGGGAGAAGTTAGCTGGCTGAAGAGTGCTGCCATGGGCGCTGCATGCTGCTGGGGCTCCCCAGGATGGAACAAGGGTCCCCCTGTCTTCCTCTCACCACCCCAGTGGTTGCCTCCTCTTCAGAGCCCAGCTGAGGAGACGCACCTGGGGATCGCCAGCAGGTGGTGACAGGTGGGGGCAGCCAGGCTCCTGGGAAGGGCTGTGTGGCAAGCCATGAAAGGGCAATGGCTGGAGGGCAAAAAGTTGCACACAACAGCCAGGAAGGTGACCAGGGTGGGGGTGGGAGGGGCACCTTGAAGTTCTTGGAGGTGCGCCTTCTTCTGCCTCCGCGGAAGTGCTTCCCCTCGGCTGCTGCGCCTGGTGGCAGGTGAGCTTGACCAAGAGCGTCTGAGTGCGCTTCTGCAGCGGAAGCAGCCAGCTGGCTCGCTGCAAAAGAGGAACCTGCCTGATTAGTATCCCCAGCCCAGTCTTTCTGATGGGAGCGATATCGCATTATTTCAATGTCCTGGTACATCAAAATAGTGCTCTAAAGAGGCTCTTTAAAAAAAATCACCTGGAGATCACCCCGCGCAGACGAAAAGAGGCGTGAAAACACTTGTCGGAGGAGGATGCGCTTTGGGGCCATTTCACACAGCACCCCTGTTGCGTTTCAAGACCAGTACAAGGACTGAAGAACGCTTGGGAGGAGGTTTCCAGGTAAACCGGCTCAGAATCGCTTCCCCCATGGGAGAGGCACATTTCTGTGTGAAATGGCCAATATGTTCCATTAGGGAACCAGTACTAGTACAGTTCTGTGTGAAATGTCACCCAGAAACCATTACTGTAGAGTTCCTGTAATGGAACATATTGGCTGTGTGAAATTCCTCTTAGTCAACCATCTCTCACTGATAAGAACCAAGAATTTGGAAAAATAAGCTGCTACAACACCATCTTGTCTGACAACTGATAAATATACTATTTTACCAACATTTACCTTAGCCTTTCCAGTTCCTGACTACCCATACCATCCCTGCCTATTAAATAAAATCTTTATTATTGTTCACTGTACAGTTTCCAGTGCTATTTCAAGGGATCTAGAAAGAGGGCTCCTGTTTTCTCCTGACAACTTCCTGGGCTGGGCAAAAACCACATCAGATTCCATCATAGGGTGGGACTTTCAGATTTATAAAGCCATAAATATTATCACGCTACTGGGGGCCAGCTCAGTACCTGAAGGAAACTAAATATTTTGGCAGGAAAAATCTGCCTCACAGTGAAGCAGCAGGAAGGGTCCGTCATAGTGTGTAAATCAAATGGGGGGAAACTGACCCAAAGAAACAGAAAATGGAACAGAAGTAAAGACTCGTGGTTTTGATTTATACAAGAAAAAAGCTAAAGCAAAACCAGGGTTTTCATATCAAAAGCGTGGTAGCATTCCCATTTGATATGACTTTCCAAGGTGTAAAGTTTTAAAAGTAATTTTTCAGTAAATTAATAGGCTTTCCTATCCCCTGATTTTCATGGAAATCAGAGGGCATGGATTCTTCTGTTAAATCTAGTTTAGCCCTCATTTTACATACAAGCAAAGATATTGAAAAATTCCACTAGTTCAGGTTTATATTTCTACCTAACTACTTAATTATGGCATTTATATCCCTCCCTCCCTGCATGGAGCTCAAAGTGGCACATGTGGTTCTTCCCTCATCAAATTCTATCAATTTTATAACTAGTGAAGGCTTTTCAAAGGATTGTTGAATATTTAGCGCCATTAGCACTGGAAACATTAAACTCAATTCTTCAGTGAAATTAAATAAACCCAGCCCATAGCCTATTTTCTACTTGATTTTAATAGCATTTGTTCCAAAACTGTAGGTTGAATTCTTTGACAGATATTGGGTATAACAAATAACCAGCATATCCAATTAAATGAATTTAGGGCCTGTTGTGATAAGGAAATGCAGGATGCCTTGATTAACAGATGAGAGACCCTGACCCAATAAATCACCCTGTATCCTGAAAATCCAGCAATTAAATCCTTGGTTTTCAAGCAGAGAAGAGATGTCCTCCCTTTATGGAAACAACTAGGCAGGACAGCGAAATTATTTGCCCACCGGTCAGGAAAAGACAAGATAGGTCTGTTTTGTTTGGGGTTTTTTTGGATGTATGGAGATAGTGTCATGAAAACTGAGGCTGTGCTCCTGGTTATGGTTGGGTAGAGGGAATGGAAGGAAGCAGGGGTCCCAACCTCCAGTTCAGAATAGGCTAAAAATAAACTTAACCAGATGGGAGAGCACAATTTAAAACATTTAGCGCAATCTGTGAAAATGTGTAAACCAAGAACTAAGGAATGCAACAACCAGACTATTTCAACGTTCCAGATTTGCTTCTGTCCATTCCTCTGAAAGGAATGTTAAAGTAAATCAGTGACTTGTGCATCTTGTTAGCCTCATGGTTTTCATTTTTATTAATGTCTGTAACACTTTCCCTATGCCTCTCTATTCCTAAAAAATAGAGATGTGACCCATACTGTGGCCAAATGGTTCTTACGCAAGTGCCTGGCCATTTATCCAGACATAGACCAAGCCATCTGACAGAACTATTTTGCTCTCCACCCCCCTGTCCATGAAGTAGCTGGCAGTGGTAGTTGGAACTGAGGACTGGTTATTTGCCATCTGTTTGTCTTTAATGTTGTACTAATATTTTATCTTGTTTTATCTGTGGTTGTACATTACCCAGAGCCCTGCAGTAGCAAGGGTGGGGTGATTTTTCTTCATCATCATCATCATCATCCTCATCACGACCACCACCACCATCATCATGAACAACAACAACAACAACAACAATAATAGAGAGTTAAGGCAAGGGAAAGCAGAGTCTGTATCAGCTAATGCACACATGTAAGTATCCTTTGTCAGTGCCTCAAACCATTGACAGCAAGGAAAGAGTGAATAATTTAAGCGATGGCAAGTATCTACCCTGTATGATAGTAGGAAAGGGGTGAAGTGGGTGCAAGCCCCTCATGTACACCCAGATCTCAACCACCTTTCATATACTCAGGAGGGCAGGAGTGGATGGGTCACCACATCACCTACCATGCCTAAGCTCCTGGTTCTCTCTGCTTATGCAAGGGCCAGCATTGGCCTGCAGTAGATCTGCCCGAGATATTTTGATTCCCTGAGCAGTTGCAATTGCACAGTCAAGATAAATGAAATGCAGGGTCCCTTGAAACATGGCAGATGATCCAACTCACTAAGCACGCACAGCCATGCATGATCTGAGAGTTGCACTTTGACGAGGGATGGGCACGAGCCAGAGAAATGTGGTTTGTTTCAGTTTGTGGTTTGTGACATGCCCAGTTCTTGAGCCACAAACTGTCACAAACTTTTAGGCACCAAACAAACCAAGGAAAAAATTAGTAGGCACATTGATGAACAAAATCTATTGAGGAAGACTCAGCATGGGTTCTGTAAGGGAAGATCTTGTCCCACTAACCTGTTAGTGTTCTTTGAGGGAGTAAACAAACATGTGGACAAGGGGGACCCAATAGATGTTGTTTACCTTGACTTACAGAAAGCTTTTGATAAAGTTCCTCATCAAAGGCTCCTAAGTAAGCTCAATAGTCATGGGATGAAAGGACAAGTCCTTTTGTGGATCAAAAACTGGCTAATTAAAAGGGAACAGAGTGAGTATAAATGGGCAATTTTCTCAGTGGGGTACCACAGGGATCAGTACTCGGTCCAATGCTTCTTCACCCAAAGAGTGATTAACATGTGGAATTCACTGCCACAGGAAGTGGTGGTGGCTACAAGTATGGACGGCTGGTTCATGCCCATCTCTAATGTTGACATCTACTGGAATATTGAAAGGGATCCTGTGTCCATTGTTTCATTGACACCCTTTGAAATATATTCACGTGGATTGCTTTAGATGTCAGGTATGTTCTCCTTAAACATTTGCTTGATGAAACTACCAATTATCCTATCTAGCAAAAGATGTAAAATATTTTTAAAAGATTGTTCTCATTTTTGTACTCATTTAAAAGAGAAAAAAAAATCCTAGTTGTCAAGTCAACAGCTCTAGGATTCTGTTATTTTCTAACAGTTCCCGAAGTTGGAATAACTTGTCAGAAAAGCTACACAGTACAAAGATTGTTGGGTATTTGCTTGAATGATTCCATTGTAAAGTGAAAATAAACTGAAAATGCTACATTTCTCTCTTTACTTGCAGTCTAGAAAATGTAAAATGCATTAAAATAAATAAGGGACATTTTCTAATTGCAGTTCCAATACGTGTTGACCTCATTCAGTCTTTTCTTAATAGAAGAATATTGCCAGGTATTTCATCTTGAGCCGGCATTGCTGGACAGGCAGGGTATAAATGCAAAATAAATAAATAAATACATACAAATTTTTACATGATGGAACTCTGTTTTGTTTGAAGGGGGGAGTCGTTGCTAAAAGAGCTGTAGATGATGCTTAGATAGAATGTACAAAGCCAGAGGAAATATGAGATCCAACCAATTTGTGTATTTATTATCATCTTTATTACAAATTCCTATACTGAAATAGAGTTGCCCACTGATTAGAAAAAAACCAAACCTAAGCAACAACAACCCCCCCCCCCCCCCAGGTTTGGATCCTGTAACAGGGACCCTTTCTGCACTCTCCTTTTAATCCATGTTCACCGCAGTGTCTTCCAAACAATTCTGCACTAAAATCAAATTTAACCTTCTTTTTAATCCAGGTTTTCCCCCCATTCTGCACAAAAATCGAGTTCAACTTTCTTCTTATTCTGGGTGTTTTCCCCATTCTGCATTACACTACCTCCCTTTAGTGGTCAACCCAGTTTCAGTCTGCTGTTGCTCTGGGCTATTTGGATGCTGTTTTGCCGTGGACTTAAATTGCCTTGATTCAAACACTGAAAAAATCTGGAGTGGCAGGCAAATAGGGCTGCCAAGTCAGCCCGGGGGGCAGGGGATCCCCCGCTATAGGGGTTCCCGATCTGCCGGCCAGCATTCGGCTGGCGGGGGAACCCCACCCCAGATGTCATCCGGTGAGGATGACTTCCCCCGTGTAATGACGTCACCTCTGGGTGATGTCATTACGTCGCCGTGGCGCACACGCAAAGCGCACGCGCCAGAAGAGCTCCCGGGGGGAGAACAACTCCCCCCCACTGGTAAGTCGCCAGTACTTGGCAGCCCTACAGGCAAATGTGGAAAGGACCATTGTTCCTCTCACGCTTCTCTCCAGCCACTGTGGAGGCTTTCTTCTGCCACTAGCATTTCAGCATCCTGTCTAAGGGCTCCTTGAACAACATTGCTCTTGTGGGCATGGGAAGTGCTAGTGATAGAGGAAGCATGGGTTGAGTAGAGGAAAAAATCTGGAGCAGTCAGAGAGAAACACAAGGGGAACAATGTCATAGGATCCAAGCTCTGGTCTGCCCTTGCCTCATTAGCAGCAGACAGATGTGCAGAAATAAGCCCATGAAGCTTTTCACAGCATGCAAGTAATTGTTGCTAATGTCTGCACATCGAGCATTGTTAAAGGCCTATCTACAGTGGCTGGTTTAAAAGTTGGCAATCATTCATTGAAAATATTTGTGAGAATTCTTCCAAAGGACCATAATGGTATCACATACGTTTCTTCTTTCACTGAAAAGCTATTAAGGCTACAGTCTTATAGACTCGGAAAAAGGAGCAGCAGCTCCAAAAGTAGATGAGACTGTTAAGACAAGAAGAGGACGAAAGAAGAAATAGTGATTAAACTGTTTTATTAAGCAGTATTATAAATTGTTTAATTAACCGTATTTCTCTAGGTGGGCATGCCTGCCAAATAGTTTTGATAATTTTTATAGTAGCAGTAACAAAATAACTGAAATTTATCCAAGGTTCTAAATGCTTCATAATTATATTATGTAACATGGTAGTATTAAGCAAATGATAAAGTACTCTCTATATAAGGTATATGTAGCTTAGATTGTAGCGTATTAGTTGTAGATATAGGAAAAATCAATAAAAATTTATTAAAAAAAAAAAAAGGCTACAGTCTTATGCAGTCTTACCGGGGCGTTAAGCCCCCCCCCCCCCCCTCAGCAGGACAGACTTCTGAGCAAAAAACTGCGATAGGGACAAGCTGCACATCCTGTAATTCAAGTTTCAAGAATTAAGCAAAAGATGACACTTGTTTTATGCAGAACCCACAGTTTTGTGGTCAGAGACCCTGCACTAAGTAATATATAGCATTCAAATACTAAGAGACAGCAGGACGAGCGAAAAATACATCAAGAAATTGAAGGGGGGGAAATGCATCTTGCATAATGAACGGATATGTGAAGAACTGATTTACAGCCCTTGAGAAAATTAAAGCTGCGTCTATTTTTCCCCAAGGAATATTTTGATGTGCCAGTTTTATGTATGATTTGTTTATTCATAACTTTCCTTATTTTATTTTTTAAAAAATTGTGCATTGTAATCTCTCCCTTTAGTGCTTTGACAAACAACTCTGTGCATAATAGTCTTTGGTGCAGAGAAAATGCCAGGGAACAGATGCTGGAAATGAAGTCTAAGCAACTAGAAGCTGAGAGCAGCATGTGCCGTAACATTAGGCATTTAACTCTTCTGGTTTAGAAACACAATTTACACCTCAACATACAAATACTGGATTGAATGGACTGACAAAAGAATGATTAATATGGAAGGAGGCCACAATCCCCAGCTCTACTGACACTGTCCCCCCCCCTTTAAACTTTCGTACAGCTCCAAACTTTTTTCATATGTTAACAGAATACATTATTCTCTTCCCCGTCGCTATTACTGTCACTTAATGATGGCCAATGAGTTAAATCTATAGAGGATCAAGATTAGAGTGGCCAGACCCCACTGCAAGTCAGGAGACCTCCCACTGGCAATCCTGTTTTCCCACCACCACTCAGAATGGCAGTAGGAGAAAATTTAAAAATTGCTGTTGACACCAGTCCTCTGTGGGAATCTCTGGCAACTCTATGGTAAAACCATAGAGTAAAACTATAGAGTAAAAAAAGAGTTTCTGGTACCTCATAGAAAAGACTGGTATCACTTGCAAGTCTTCTGCAGAAAGGATCTTGTACAATTACTGACAGGCCTACCTCCCCCTTCCCCCCCCCCATCAGACTACTGGTGGTTGCTATGCCATGCCTGGGAGATGCTAATAGAGACTGAAATGTTTTCAAACATATAACACAAAATTAGTATTTTTGAGTTTAAAATTACATTGCGCTGTTTGGTTTCGAACCCTACATTTGCTCACTTCCCTCATGTTATTCATCATGGCCCCTGTTGCAATATTTTTTTCAGATCAGTGGACTGCAGTGGGAAGGGAGAACAGGGCAGTAGCTAACCAGGGGCACACAGAACAGTACCCCCTCCCAAATTTCCAATCCCCCAAATCTGAGAGCCCACTGCACCATTTTTTCTACTGTGCCAGGCAGAGGCATGGGCTGAGGACAGACTGCCAGTCTGCCGCGTCTCCGCGGTGCGGCAGACTGGGGCAGGGGGAATTTCTCTCGCAGCACGGCGTTCGCACGCTGCCAGAATGAAGCCGCCCACAGCGTTCAGACTGCGGGCGGCTTCCTGCAGCGGCAGGCAGACGCCGTGCGGCTCCCCCTCCCGGCGCGTGTTCACACCCGCTCCGGTGGGTGGAACGCATGCACGCGGCACGCCGCAGCAGCCAAGCACCGCTTTGAAGTGGTGCTCGGCTGGTGCGGGAGGAGCGCGGCACTGGACGCGATGCGTCCGGGCCACCTCCTGGGGGCAGATGCGGCAGTCTGAATGGCCACTCTGCCTCTGCTTTTGAAGCGGAGGCAGAGCGGCTGAGACTGCCAGTCTGTCCTCAGCCATGGTTTCCACTTTCTCTCCTTGCCAGCAGCAGCTGCTGCACAGCCTCACAGAACAGCTCTTCCTCCTTCCGAGTATCTGGCAGGCAGCTGCATTTCATAGTAAGAGCAGCACTTCCTTGTTTCCTGTTTCTGGGGTGAGTAGTGATAACTGCTATGGAGGCCTGCACACTTCTGGCTGGCCAGCCTGGGATGGTGGGAGTTTCTGTCCCTCGTCCAGCCACATATCTCATTTTCAGGCCCTGTCCTTCTTGTCTCCCTGCATCCAGGAACCTCTCTTCTTCCTTTGCTTGCTTGCTTACACTCACTGCCGCGAACCGAGAGGGTCAAGTTAACAACAGAATAATTATAATTTAAAATATAGACATTTATTAGGGTGTACACATAAATAAAACAAAATAAAATTAAAAGAGACAGTCCAAGTATCAGACATATAAACCTAGGTTCATAAAGAACTAATAGCAGTACATATCAAGCTGATGGATAAAACCTTTGACCTAAGGACCATACGCATTTCGGCCCCTATGGGCCTTCCTCAGTGGTCAATATTCCTTATAAAGTGACACACATCCAAAAATGCATACAGAATTTTGAATAGACATATACAAGTAGATATAAGACCAGGCGTTGCAGTCTGAAATTGTAGGGGGAAAAGGTGGGGAAGCCAGATTACTTTTGTGTAAACAATAAATATATGTAATAATGGGTTAGTAATAAATTTACTCTGGGATTACCTTGAATGCTATATATTTGCTTACCACATGTCAAGTAAGCCTGTGGTAGTAGCACGAATTCTCCAAATTAGTCTAACTAAAAATAAAATAATCATAATTACTAGAGTTTAAAGTAATATGTTACAGAATTAATTTAGCCTGGAAGCAATTACCAAAAAATAGTTAAATAGGCAACAGACCTAGTAACAAACGTCCCATTAATCAGAGATGTGTGTCACTTCCATCAAGTGAAATAGTCAAGTCACAAACTGCTGAGATTACAATCCTATGTAGTGGACCCAGGGATGATGCAATCACTTCCATGTATTGCACCATGGTCTAAGCCAAGGAAGGGATTACAAATTGGGAGGGGCAGATGAACATTTTTTTCAAAGGCAGCAGGTCCAATCCAGTTCTTCATTCAGTCCTTGAGGAGCTGATGTCTGTAAATGATGAATCCAAAATAACTCACGTTATCCAGGTAGTGATTATTATTTTCTACAAAAGTTTCCTGGATGATATCTTCGTGATTTGGTTCCATAGCTGCACCAGTTGAATTACTGCTTGCCACAATACATGTGATTAGGCACAGAGAGAAAGAAGGACTGATGGCATTCTGGAAGGAGCAGCAGCACCCCCAACCCATCTTCGCCCCCCCCCCAAAAAAAATTGTCTAACTCCAAGGCTGAGGGAGTGTCAGGAAAGTTCCATTCTACCACTGGAAAATTTATTCTGATCCAACCCATTTGCTGGATAAAGCAAAAACATTTTTCAATAAATGCCAAAAATGGTTTTTCCCTGGTCAATATTTTAATCTGGTACTAAACAAACATGTTTATAAAAATCTGAAAACATGCACATTACGTGTGTGTTCATGCATGGAATGCTGAAAATGTATGCATTATTGTGTTTGCGGGCTTCTGTAAAGTGCTGTCAAGTTACAGCCAACTTTTGGTGACCCCATATGGTTTTCAAGCCAAGAGACATTCAGAGGTGACTTCCCATTGCCTCCCTCTGCATAACTGCACTGCAGTTCCTTGGTTGTCTTCCATCCAAGTACTAACCAGGGCCAACCCTGCTTTGCTTCCAAGACCCAACGAGACCAGGCTAGCCTGGGCAATCCAGGTTAGGGCATATGCACCATTAATGATGTTAATATACTAATGAAAGTACTGACATTCTACTCAAGTTTTACTAAATGTAGTACCTCCTCTTAACCCTGCTAGGGTTTTGGTTTCTTTGGTGGACATATAAGTGTACACAGGAAGATACCCAGCTGCTGTACTTGCATACAAGTGAGGCTATGTGTCTTTAAAACTGTGACTGAGCATTAAGACTTCTTGCAGACCTATGCCAATGGATAGTATTCCATATCTAGTATAGAGGCCTTTTCAAGAATGAATCCCTAGACAGTGGTCAGATTCCAGATTTTGCACTCCTTGTTCCCCCTGCAATGTCGGCCTCCAAAACTACTCTTATAAGCATGGGTGTATGTAAAGTGCCTTCAAGTCACAGATGACTTATGGTAAACAGAAATAGTTTGCCATTACCTTACCAAAGTCGTCTTTGGTGGTCTCCCATCCAAGTACCAATCCAGCTTAGTTTCCGACATCTGATGAGATCAGACTATACTATACCATTCCAAATCCCCATTACAAACATACTTAGATGCTACTTTTCAAGTTTAAATAAATTCCAGTGTACCTGTTAATGGCTATCATCATTAAGTCATAATTAATACAACTCCCCAAGCATTTGACTTGTGGATTAATAGGACATCAGACATATTAACATTTTAGTGTGCTGCTGTAGCAAGACCTTCAAGACTGCAAGTTTCACAAGACAAGGTTGCCCATTATCTCCACTTCTATTTATATTCACTTTAGAGACAGTAAATGATTTGATAAGGAAGAACACACAAATAAAAGGACTCAGAATAAAAGGAGAAGAGTATAACCTACAAGCTTTCACGGATGATTTGGTGTTTATTCTAGAGGATCCAATAAAATCAGTTCCAACTTTATTAAAAACAATACTAGATTATGGTCATGTAGCAGGACTCAAGATAAACTTTAGAAAAATGAATATGGTTGTAAAAAATTGTACCCCAATGCAATTATTAGAATTACAGAAAATATCAGGTGTAGAAGTAGTGAAGGAAGTGAGATACTTAGGGATAATAATCTCTAACAGAAACACTACCCTCATAGAAGATAATTTTTATAAATTATATAAAGAGATAAAAAATGACCTACAAAAATGGAAAGACTTGAAAATATCATACATGGGAAGAATAGCAATGATAAAGGTGAAGGTTCTTCCTAGATTTCTCTTTCTAGCACAAAATTTACCTGTACTATGGAACATGAAGTTTATGAAAGATTTGGATAAATTGTATAGCAAATTTATTTGGAATTATAAGAAGCCAAGGATTAGGTGGAAAATTTTACAAGATAAAAAAGATAGAGGTGGATTTAATCTTCCAAACTGGGAGCTTTATTATAAAGCAGCTGCATTAACTTGGAGAAAAAAATGGGTGACTTTGGAAAATATAAGAGCCATAATTTGCCTATGGGGTGGCATGCTTAAACTTGGTACAAAAAGGAAAAAATCCATTTGGTTTTTCAACAGCATGCAATAAGAGGTGCTTTGATAAAAAGTTGGATACAGATAAAGGAAAGATATTATATCAAAACTCCCATGTGGGTATCACCTTCACTGATCACAGGAACTAAGAGAGAAACATATGATTCATTGTTAGATGAAAATAATAAATTAAAAACCGAAGAAAATATTATCTGGGAAAAATTGAAATTAACTTGGTGGGAAAAGATACAAATAAAAACTAGATATATGAAAGATAAAAATGGTTTTTATGATGGGAAAAATGAATTAGATAAAATATGGTTGTCATCAAATGATAAATTAATTCAAAAATTATACAACTTACTGCTTGAGGATTATATGTATGATGAAGGTGTGAAAAACACAATGGTTACATGGATGAAAGACCTAGGACACAGTGCAGAGTATGATCAATGGTCTAAAATATGGAAAGCCATAAGATTTACGAGGGCGGTTTCATATAAGGAAAATACCTACAAGATGTTTTATAGATGGCATTGGACACCAGATAGGATAGCTAAGTGCTACGCCAACACCTCCAACACTTGTTGGAAATGCAAAAGTAATGTGGGGACATTTTATCATATGTGGTGGAGGTGCAGTAAGATTCAAGGATACTGGCATAAAATACATAGAACTATGCAAGAGATAATGAATATAACCGTGCCATTTACACCAGAAGCATTTTTGTTAAATATGCTCTCAGATAATTATAATAGAAACGATGTGGTTCTTATTACATATATACTAACAGCAGCTAGGATTGCAATTGCAAAGGGCTGGAAACTAGAAAATTTACTGACAAGAGAAGAAGTAATACATAAAATATTTGAGGTAGCAGAAATGGACAAATTAAATATGATTTTACAGGGGAAAGATCAAGAAATGCATAGAAAAAGATGGAACCAATTATATGTATGGCTAGATTTAAGAAAAAGGAAATGTAGACTCGTGTGTATAGAAAGATGTAAATTATGTAATGGAATATGTTATATACAAAAATCAATAAATAAAATTGTTTAAAAAAAAAAAAAAAGACTGCAAGTTTCTCTTATTGCTTTTGATCCTGGCTCATCTTATCACATTCACTGTTCCCCAGAGCAATTCATTAAGTTCTATTAAATCTTATAAGTATACTGTTTAAAAAGAGAGAAATTGTATTTCTGGCATGTGAAACATGTTCTTCATGGCCTTTTTCCAGAGGCATACTAGTAGACTCCTGTGATGGACAGGCTACATTCAGCCTCTCCCTAAGTGCAGCCAGTGAGACAAAATGTAGAGGGTGGAGACTTGAAAAACGGCAGTTGAAAATAACAGTTAGGAGTTAGGAGCAGAGAAGTTGACAGTTGTGGCTATCAGCCAGACTTTATCTAGGCTCGTTGTATCTTTGTAAAAACCAATTGATTTATCAATGTTGTATCTAGATATGAGTTGTCGATTTTCCCACCAAGTTAGATTGATTCCTAGTTGTTGAAGCCCCTCCTGGGCTATTAGCCTATTATTTGTATCTAGGATGTTGCCATAGCACAGCTTCTTTTCTTCCGTTAACAGAGATGGTCTAATAAATGCTTCGCATGGTGATACCCAAATTGGGATTTTTGAAAAGAAGTAGTGTCTAATTTCTTCCCACACCTTTAAGAGGGCACCTCTAATTGTATGATGTTTAAAAATGGTACTTTTCTGGCTGTACCAAAAAAAGGCATGCCAGCCCATTGGTAGGTCATGTCCCTCTAAACTTAGAGTTCTATGATCTTTCAACATTGCCCAATCTTTAAGCCATACCATGGCTGCAGCTCTATAATATGTCAACCAGTCTGGTAAGCCTAACCCTCCTCTATTTGTCGTATCCTGCATATCCTTTAGTCTTATCCTAGGTTTTTTATTTTGCCAAATAAACCTCGAAATTATTTTTATTTTGCCAAATAAACCTCGAAAAACATTAAAAAAATATATAACCTGTTAATGGAAATGAAACTAATGGAGGAAGAAGTTAAACCAAATATGCTATCATGGGCACGTGATTTGGGCCATACGATAGATCTAGATGATTGGCAAAAAATCTGGACAGTAAATATTAAAATGACGTGCTCAGTAGCGCTTAAAGAAAATTTTTTATAAAATGTTTTTTAAATGGTATTTAACCCCGGAAAGACTTTCCAAATATATAAAATGTTTGCTGGAAATGTGGGGAAAACTCTGGCACATTTATACATATGTGGTGGCATTGTGAAAAAGCAAAAAAATTCTGGTTAAAGGTACAACAAATATTGCAAGAGATAATAAAAAGAAAAATGGCATTTAAACCAGAGATATTTCTTCTTAATATTATACCGGAAGAGATTAAAACCACAGACAAGACTATAGTTCTACATGGTATTACAGCTGCCAGAATTACGTATGCGAAATACTGGAAAGTAAAGAATACCCCAAATACTCAAGAGGTTATACAAAAATTTCTCCAAGTGATGGAAATGGATAATTTAACTAGATTGTTAAAGAGTAAAGATAAAGATTCTTATAAGATGGTCTGGGCAAAAATGTATAGTTGGCTGAATGATAAAATTGAATAAGCAGGGGAATCTTGCTTAATCTCAAATAAGATCAAAAATGTATATGGATACAATATTTAAGTTCTCAGTTATTATGTATTTTTAAAATATGGCTATGATTATTAGACTTTGTTTATTTATGCTCTCGTGAAATTTGGTTTTTGTGAGAGTGTATCTCCGTTTGGAAATGCAGTTGTTGTTACAGTTGTAGTTACTTTATTTAAAAACAATAAAATATATTCAAAAAAAAAAAAAGAAGTTGACAGTTTGAGGGTTTGGGTGAAAAAGGTTTTTCTGACTGACTGTGTCGAAGAGCTGCTTAGAGCAGGCTAAAAATAGTAAATTTGTCACCAAAGAATCCCAGTTCTGGGAATAGAGCCTCATTTCATGTTTTCAATGGAAGTGAAATGTCACTTCTTATTCTGTTTACCTTGTTTGTTGTCAAAACCCAGGGCTTTTTTTGCAGCAGGAATTAATTTGCATGTTAGGCCATATACCCCTAATGTAGCCAATCCTAATGAATCCTAGCCAGCCCGAACTACCGGCTTGGCGCTTAATTAGCTCCTGCATATGCGAATGCGGGCCTGTCGTTTGAAGTTGTCTCTTTGATGCCAGAATAAGAAGCAAAAGGTGGGTGTGGCTGGATGACCACTCTTCTGGTAACATGGGGTGTGGCCTAATATGCTAATAAGCTGTGCTGTCAGTGGTGTGACCTAATATACTAATGAGTTTCTGCTGTTGGGTGTGGCCTATTATGCTAACGAGTTCCTGCTGGCCTTTTTCTACAAAAAAAATCCTGGTTAGAGCGGTTCCTCAGTGGAACAAGCTTCCTTAAGAGGTGGTGGGCTCTCCTTCTTTGGAGGTTTTCAAACAGAGGCTAGATGGCCATCTAACAACCATGCTGATTCTGTGAACTAAGGCAGATCATGAGAGGGAGGGCAGGAAGGGTTGCCTCAGTGCTTAGTTCTTGTGACCCTTTCTTACGCACCCAGAGAAATGCTGATCACCACATTGGGGTCAGAAAGCAATTTTACTCCAGGCCGGTTTGGCTTGAGATCCTGGAGGTTTTTTGTCATAATCTGGGCATGGAATAGCAATCACTGGGGGTGTGGGAAGCAGAAGGTATTTGTGAATTTCCTGCATTGTGCAGACGGTTGGACTAGATGACCCTGGAGGTCCCTTCCAAGTCTATGATTCTGTGATTTTAAAAGAGACAAGAAGGGTGGCAAATGTGATGTCCTGACCTACTTATAACCCACACCCTGAATAAGAGAGGTTGTAGAGGGTGGCAGGCACTCTGTGTGAATGGAGAAGGGGAGTCACAACTCCCTTTTAAGGAAAACTGTCTCCCTTATCACCCATCCAGTTGCTAAGCGAGGTAGATTTTTTTTTACTCCCCAAAATAATTGAAACACTACACAATAGCATTTAAAACTTTATAATTCATACATTTCCTGAATACATGTGCCTAATAATTGATTCATCTGACCATTAAAACATTTTTGTAACAAAATAGATGCTGCTGTCTTTGCTGGAGAACATCCCAAACCTTTTGCCATACTGTCTATAAGCCTTTTGCACTCCACTAATACATCTGCTTAGCAATGTGTGTGTGCTTTATGAAATTAATGAACTTCTGTTTGGTCTTTTCTGTACTAATGCTGTCATAGATTTCAAGGGGGCAGGCATGTAACTCTGTTCCACCTTGAAAGTTACAAGACTTATTAGTTGATTGATGCATGTTATATCAAGGTTTGATCAAAATATGTATATATTTATTCCTGGTTCTTTCCCTTATATAAGTAGGCTTTAAAAAAAATCAGTTTCAATTTGAAATGATCAGTGTAGGCTTTAACATGTTTTTAAAAACAAATTTAGATTTTAGTGTAAACCAGATTACTTCTAAACCGAGACATTCTAGTCAAAATAGAAATAAAATAATTTTAATTTATTTTTTTTTAAAAAAAATCATATTTAAAGGGGTTTTTTTTCAATAATTGACAGCCCCTCCTCCGTTCTCTCAAAAGCTCACCATCTCTATCCTTATCAATATAAGGTTGCCAGGCTCACTGATGGTGAGGGAGATATAATGATATCACTGGGGACTCACTGGGATATCACTGATATAATGATATCACAGGGGACTCACTGATGGTGAGGGAGATATAATGATATCACTGGCAATGTACTGATCTCACTCCCCATGTGCCTGAAAGTGATGTCAGTATGTTGCACAGAGTTTTGCCCAAATATCAAACCACCCATGGTAGCCCCTGGCAAAACACTGACATTACTTTTGGGCACACAGGGAATGGTTAGCCAAATTGCTTTAATTTAAGCTTAGCAATTGGCAAAATACCGGGTTCTTGCCAGCTATACCAAGGTCTTGCCCCTTCCAGGAGTTCCCAGAAAATAGGCAATGAGACTGAGTGGTTTCTTTGGATGATGTTTACTATAAAATGTTGTTCAATCATACAAAAAACGTAATCACACACACATACACGCAAGATCTAGGAAACTTAGAAAACAGCACTGTTGCATTAGCAGGAGTTTCGTTGAGGGGGTAATACGTTACCTGTCCTGTAGATGGGTGGTCCAATTCCAAAAGAAGATTGAGGGGAGGCGGAAAGGAAAAATGGGGAGCATGATCTAAACCTGCAGATACATGCTTCTTCCTGGCTGCGCAAACCAGGGATTAAAGATAGAGGCAAGTTATTGGGACAGAAAGCTGGACGTAAGAGGTTGGTAAAGAAGATAGGGGTCAAGGCGGATAGCAATGGGTTTCTGTTGTGCAAGATCTTTTATCAGGTAGCATTGGGGCGGGCTGCGCTGACCACATCCCCTTGACACACCTACTAGTTGGTCCGTCCCCACTAACCCTACCATTGGTCAGTGTAATAAGGAGGAGGAGGCAGGAAGGAGGGGACAATATTGCAAATCTGGGTGCTAAGCAGGAACTGACACCTGGGCAGGCTATTAGGATTCTTGGCACCAATCCTTTGTCTCGTGATGGCTCTGGCCAGGTCACTCGATGGCTGACGATTAGTTGCTTGGTAACGTGACTTAACATAATCTCTTACAGGAACTTTGGGGGAAGGTGTGAATTGGCCAGCGCGAGGAGACAGGAGACTCTTTGAAATGGAGTCCCGGTCTCCATGTTAGTGTGAACTATGGAGGAAGTTTCCTGCTGTGGGCTGGAGCCTCTCACTGCAATAGAGAGTGCATTTCGCCTTTTTGCAGAATAACAACCCAAAGTTCAAACTTATGATTTTAACAGTTCATAAGAGCATATAATATGCCTTGCTGGCTTACAGTGTCAGCATGTTGGGACACTGCCAATGTTCCTCATTTCCTGCCATTTTTCACCTGTCAGCCAGTTGAGCAGTGGCAGGGAAGTGCTTGCTGGCTGCAAGGGATCCCACGCCCCAGTGCAGGAATGGCAGCCCTATATCAATATTCAAATTCCAACACTTGTTTATCCTTCTTTCTTGCTCTCTTCAGCTTACCTTATCACTCACTTGTCAGGGGCTGCCTCTGTACACCATTCTTTGCCTTGTTTGAATACACTGGATTAGTTCATTGCCATGTTCTTGAAAGATTGCCATGCACCACATGTACTGCATTGATGGTAAATAACTAATAAAATGGGTTTGCCCCCAGAAACAAAGACACTGAATTCCTCATTTGGGTTGAACTAAAATTTGTTAACCCAAAAATGAACAGCTGGGAACAGTTAGCCTCCAGAACAATTTAGGACTGGAAACTAGAAAATACCTGCTTGGATAGCTTTCAGGATGGAATCTAAGGCAGTTTATTTGGAGGACTTTGTAATGTAGTATGTTCTGTGTAGCAATCAGCCTGCCATGTGCTCCCAGGTAATGGTGCCCACCACATGGCCAGAGCATATGGTCAGGCAGAGAGGGGAGCTTGAATCTGGAGGAATAATAGACATCCGGATTCTAAGCCTCCACCAATGTAGGACTTAGGTTCTGTGGTCAAAGGCTCCCCAGGGAACCAATGGCAAACATGCGCATATGTTAAGCCCCTATCAGGTCTTTTGGGTGCGGCCGGAGGTGTGGCTCCGGCCAGCATATAATGAGGGCCCTGGAGCCCTGTAAGCATGCTTGATCTGACCATCTACTGGACATGCTGAATCACTCAATAAAGACTTCATGATTTCACCGTTCCTGGTGTCCCGAGTCCAGTACTCTTCAGACTTTTAGTCCATGGGGCTTGTAACAACATGCTTTTTGTATATTGGTGGTATTTATGGTGGTTTTTGTTTGCATTTGACTGATTTATCTTTGAGTGATGGTATCTTCATAAACTTCAAAAGGCAAGTGTGATAGTACAGGGAGCCAGGAGATGGACTGAGCACAAGGGGATGGGTGGTGCAAGGGGGCAAATGTAAGTTCCACCAGTGGAGAGGTGGGTCACTGCTCTGTGGGCTGGGTTTGGCTGAGAATGCCAAAGTCAGGGAGAGGATGACTGATCCAAGTGGCAGCCACCAAAGGAGAAGGGATACCACTGGGGTTACGGGGAACCGGGACAGTAGCCTGAGCACCAGTGGCAGACGGGCAAGGGCAATTGTTTGGGAAAGGACTTAGGATAGTAGTGGAGAGATGTTGGGGGCTACATGGGGTTAAGGGGAAGACAAACAGCCATTTCAGCATGAAGAAACATCTGGAGGTTGAGGTGGTTGCACAGGAGGACAGGAGAGAAGTAACTCTGGTTGCCGAACCTAAATGATATAACCAGTGAGCAGACTGGAGAATAGCGGTGTTGGTGTTTTGCTTAAATCTGGAGTTGACGTATTGATTTAGGTGAGCAAGGGGAAGGGAACCCCACCCTACTTCCAGCTTCTTGAGAGTCTCCACCCTTACCAACTCACACCTACCAGCCCCAGCACAGATGCACACCACAGCAAGTGATAAATATTTTTTATTACTAAATAAAAGCAGCCAGTCCAGGCCCCTGCAGCATTGCAGGTAGGAGAGATGGAACTGTAACCTGCAGACACACATTTCAGAACTTCACTGACTTCTTTGATAGCACCGTCTCAGTTATCCAACAAATGAATAGGCAGAGCCAGGTTGTTGTTGTTTTTTGGGGGGGGGGGGGATTCCATTCCAGTTAGGCATCAGCAGTTCCCCTCAGCTCAATTCACTATTGGATAAGTATTTATTAGTTTTTGATGAGTATTCATTTCTCCCTTGCCTTGTTTTTACATTATCACTGCAATAGTAGCAATTCCAGCTTCCTTAGGTTCATGTACCAAGAATCCTCAGTCACAGTGGCTGTTTGGTTTTGTGCAAAGCACCCCTTCATCAGGTTACCTATCACTAAGATCTTTTGTGTAGCCTAGGGCCAAGTGGTGTAGCTCCATGTACCATATTCCTTCACATCTGATATCAGAATTTTCTATATAAGATGGCTCTGTGGGTCTTATATATCTCTGGGTGTGTGCCATGATTTTGTGCAAAGCTGCTTAGAATCCATTCTCCTGTTGTGGTTGCTGGGAACAGATGAGCACAAATCTGGCACTGTCTATTAACTGCACTGTAGTTCTGTTGTACTGTTGTAGCTCTGCTGTATTGTTATGCCGTTGCAGAGGACAAAAATAAGCCATAAATAAACAGTAGGAGTGGGGTAAATCAACAGTGGGGGTGGGGTCCTGTCTAAGAATATAGAAGAATTCTGGTTTCCTTGTTCTAAGGAAACAGCAAAAATTCAATTATTTTTTCCAAAATAATTTCAGAATTTAGACTCTTCAAATATAGTAAACCCCTGAAAATGTACAGGTTTGTGCCTTCCCTATCTTGCCCAATAAGTATAAGAAAAGGATAGGGTTACTCTGTCAAATGTTTATTTTAACATTTTTAAACAATTAACTATCTAATTCTGACTATGTTCTTAGAATGAGGATCAAAAAATCCATATAATGTATCCAGGTACAGTCAGGAGAAATGTTTCTATAGATCTGTGGAGACCTACAGGTTTGCAGAAAATTTTTAGTTAAATTAAGAATATTAAATGAAAAAAAGAGAAGAAAGAGAAAAGAAAGAAGAAATAGGAAAGAAAATAGGAAATGAAAATAAGGAGTAGGAAAGGAATAAGAAAGCCAAGAAAGAAGGAAGACTGGAGGGAAGAATCAAAGGTTGAAACAAAACATTAAAAAAAATGGATCAAAGTCGGACAATAGTGGCTGGAGGGAGGAAAGGAAACAGTGACAGAGGAGAAGTCATGAGAAGGAGGGAAGGAAGGACTGTAGCAGATGAGCAATAAGTGAGAGGAAAGGAAGAAAGCAGGGAAACTAGAGAAACTGTATGGATTCTGAAGGGAAAGAAGGGAAGTGGAGGTACTGTGGGAAGGAGAACCTGCTGGGCGGGGGTAAGATTCCCTCCCTGTGAGTACCAAGGGGTCCCTCACTTTTCATTTCAATTTTCGGTCTACTTTGGCTGAGGACAGACTGGCAATGTAGCCCAGGATAGGTCTGCTTTAGAAGCGGGGGAAGGGAGGCAGTTTAGACAGCCACAGCTGTCCTCCATCTCCCTTCCATACTCACCCGTTTCTGAAGTGTTTTCATGGTGCCTCAGTCGGACACCAGCAGAAAGTGGTGTCCAGGGGACTTCCTCTGCTTGAATCCCACTTCCTGGCTGTGTAGATGGGAAGAAGTGGGATTCAAATGGAGGTGGCGGTGTGAACGTGACACTGTGTAGAGATCTGCATATGTGCTCTATGTGCCACTGGATCATGGCCGAATTGCTGCTGTGCCCATGCACCTCTGTGCATAGGTGCCCGTGCACCAGTTGCCAAAATGGCCCTGCCACAAGCTGCGGAGGCTGGCCCACTAGGGGCCGCTCTGCAGCAGTGTGTATGCGTCATTGTACCTCCTCCCTGGAACACTCCCGCAGGAGTCTGGCCAGTGTGACTGGCCAGCCCCAGGCTACTTTGCCCCAGGGCTTTTTGCCCTTTTGCCATTCCGCGTCAGATTCCCAGTTTGTCCTTAGCCAATGACTAATCATATAATTCTAAACACTTCATCTGTCTGGGTCTCCATTGTAGTGAAAAGTGGGCTATACATATCTAAATAAAATGATTTATTTGAAGCATTCCTATTCAGCTTTTTCTCCTCAGACTGAAGATGGTGAATAAACAATTTGTTTGGGCTTTTTAAATGTGAGTCACAATGGCTGCTCCCATAATTACAAAACAAAATACTGAAATAGAACATAACATGCCAGGGTGCCTCTTGCATCTTCACATGAAATCCCTAAAACATGAATTATTTTTATGCTAACCCTATAATCTAAATAAACCCTTCCAGCCATGGAGAGAGGGATGGGGGAAGGCTTGGCTTCAGTGATGTGATGACCTGAACAAAAAATCCCTTTATGAATATTTCTTTCTGCATATCAAACTATGAAGGAACTATACAAAATCAGGATGAGAATTTTGTTTAGCATGACAGAACCCCATAACAACTCATTAGAAGGATTAGCTCCAAAATCCCTGTTGACAGAACCCAATAACATGTGTATTAAGGTAAGAGCAGAACCCATATTTTTTAATGTTTTTGTTAAAGTATGTTCCACTTACTAATTAAATTTCACATCGTTTCTGGCAGTCAAAAAAAATGCATCCATCATTGTTAATATATTTGCGTACAATTTGGGCAGCTTTGATCAGCTTTGTCATGTCAGGGATCCGGTGGCTTTCATATTGATTTGTGCATTAATCAGAACACTTTTTCTTTCTATTTTAGAATTAGCATACCAAAACTGTGCTGTGAGTTATCATGCTAATATGTTCTATCGAAGAGTAAATTAACATTTTATTGCTGCTAACCAGAGGCAATGCTTCACATAAAATTCAGGGGATGGTGCCAAGCTTTCCTGCATTACCAGATGCTTATATTTCAGGGCACTTAATCTCTGGGAGTCCAAATCAACATCCCTATGAAGTAAAATAACAATAACAATGCACTACTGATGTGCAGACATTGAATAAGCCTTTATCCCACATAGGAGTTTTATTTATTTATGCAGTGAGGCACACTAGTCCAAGAAGACTAAGAGCACACACCTTCGTTTTATACCCATGACTGTGAAAAACCGTGAGATAACAAAACTGATGAATCTGCCTGTCCTTGCCATTATCTTTTCATACCTATACTAATTCAGGAAAATGGGAAAATCCACAAAATGCTATTGATCCTGCCATATCTAAATGACTTTAGAAATCAATGATACTAATTTGGGTCTCTTGCCACACTCTCGAGATATAATCTTGCAATCTCTCTCTTAAAAACAACAACAATAAAATAGCCTCTTTAGCAGTTGCTAGGAAGGGAAATCCAATGCATACTTACTCTGCCAAAGGGGAGATGCCAGATTTCAGGTTCAGATTTCAGATTAATAAACCCATTAATCAAGCTGCTAGTTAATGTTACCAGAAGATTACTTGCTGATACAAGAGGCATGCTTTACCAAAGCTGAATTTCCACAATGTAGCATGATACACATCCAGATGCCTGTATCCAACCACACCATTCCTCTAGTGGTAGAACATGTGTGGAAGATGGGACAGTGATTTCCACCAGTTACCCTCTTACAGCAGACCCCCATTTTGTCCCCTGTACTGTTCCTGAAGGCCTACTGACCACAGGAACAAAAATTTAGGGGAAGGATTTGGTGGGTGCAACAGGAGGGGAAAGCAGGAAAATCCTATTCTACAAAGCCTGCTAATACACACCCCTGCCTAGTGTGCAATGATGGATACAGATATTTTCCATTTATAGCACAAGCTCACTGCCCAACCTTAGGGTTGCCAAGTCCAACTTGGGAAATATCTGGGGACTTTGGGGGTGGAGCCAGGAGACTTTGGGGGTGGAGCCAGGAGAAAGGAAGTGACATCATTTTGTGATGTCACATCCTGTGATGTTGCTTCCACATGCTGACACATGAACTCATGAAGTTTCCTAATACTGAATCAGGCCATTGGTCCATCAAGGTCAGTATTGACTACTCAGACTGGTAGTGGCTCTCCAGGGTCTCAGGCTGAGATCTTTAATGTCACCTATTACCTGATCCTTTTTTAGCTGAAGAAGCTGATACCTCCTGCATGTCAGATGTCTATCACTGAGCAACAGCCCTACTGAATCCTTCCTCATCTCGGCAGAATATGAAGCACTAAGAGCTACACAAGTGCTTAATATGATTTTCATATCATAAGACCAGGAGAGAAGCCACAGTGGATCGGCCCATCCAGTACAGCCCATCCAGTACAACACTCTGTGTCACAACAGTGGCCAAAAATACCAGGTGCCCTCAGGAGGTCCAGCAGCGGGGCCAGAACTCCAGAAGCCCTCCCACTGTTGCCCCCCAAGCACCAAGAATTCAGAGCATCACTGCCCCAGACAAAGGGTTCCATTTAGACCTTGTGGCTAATAATAGCCACTGATAGACCTCTGCTGGATGGGGACAGAGAGAGAGAGAGAGAGACAGACAGACAGACAGAAAAAAGAAAGAGGGAGAGAGAAGGAAAGGAGCTGGAAGAGAAACTTACTTTGCCAGCCACATGCAAAAGCAGCTCCTTCAGTCCCTCCTTAATCTCTGGGCGGACCTCTCTTGCTGTGGAAGCTCTCTTGCTGACTTCTTAAAGGGGAAATGTCTGGTGAGGCTTTTTACTGCAGGGCAGGCTCTCTGCAGACATTTCCCTTTTAAGGTAGCCATTTTGTCCCCCCGGTGGCCAATTTGGAAAAGGCGGGGGAAAGCACTAAAAATCGGTGTTTCCCCCGCCCTACTGGGGGACTTGGCAGCCCTACCCAACCTAGAGCCACAATTAGGACACATTTTTTTTGCTGAAACTTTACTTTAGCCAATTTTTTAAACTTTGGCTATTGTCTCCCCGCCCTTTCAGGTTTTCCCACAGAAGTCAAGAAAAGCAGGACAACATGGTTTCCCACACCACTTATATGTTTTCCCCCCTGCTCCTATAACATTTTCAGCAAAGCGGCAAATCTTCACAGACATGTCAATAAAATCAAACTAAACAAACAATACTGCATTTATTGCTGGCACAGCATGTTATAACTGTCATAAATTCACCTTTTCATATAGAAAGTAGCTAAATCCATACTCGTTTAAACTGCAGTTGCAGGGCTCAATCACATTTTTCTATCTTTTGCTGTTGCTCTCGTTTGACATAAATTGGAAATAATGTCAAATAATATTTAAAGAGCATATATATTATGAATTCTGATAGTAGCATTGTTTTATAGCTGTATTACAGTTACAGTCTTACTGGGTTTTTTCCGTTATATTTCATGGAGCCAGATGTTTTCTTGCCTCTTCTCCTAATTCCCCCTGCCCAAGACTCCAAAAAACAAACAAATCACAAAACATGTTGGTGATCCAGGGTGTTCAAAACACCTTGTGGCATTAGGGGCTGCAATGAAGAGAGGAACTGGAATGAAATTACCTTTCCTCCCTCTTCATAAGCAGACTGTTTGATCTGCTGCACTTCTTCCAGCAGTGCATCTAAGCAATTATATTTACACTTTATTTATTTAAATTTTAACCCCCCTGTTTTCTCCTCAATGAGGACCCAAGCAGCTTCCCACATTGCTTTCCCTTCCTCTATTTTATCCTCATAAAAACAACCCTGTATGATAGGTTTGGGTGAGAGTGTGTGTCTGGCCCAAGGTACACCACTGAACTTCTGTAGAAGAGTGGAGATTCAAACCTGAGTCTTCCAAATCCTAGTGGGACACTCTAACTACTACACCACACTAATTATGGTACACTAAGAATATTTCCAGTGAAATATCCACATAACAAGGCCAGTTTTCAGTTTAGAGTGGCAAGAGGCATAGAATCTTCAAATCTATATAATAAATAAAATACTGGAATATTTATTATTAGAGATTTCCTTCCACCTTAAGAACAAATTCACAAGAATGTAACAGATGTCTGAAAAAGAGGAAGCTATTGACATTAGAGATGATTTGTTAATTACACCTGATATATGCATCATAGCAGTACTTTGGCTGACTTGAGATGTGTTCAGTTGTGTATTTGCTGAATCACAATTTCTATGAATTGGCTGCCAGGAGTTTCAAACATTAATAATGTGCTCAAAAACAGGAAGACTGAGTGAGGATAATTAATTTCATATTCATACACATCATTAATATCTGAGACTGCTGAGAGTTCTGCCAGTCCAGAAATGGCAGCTTTACCCTCCAATAAATTCTTAGGTAAGCTATGGGGGGGCATAAAAATTTGATGTCCTGGAGCATTCAGCATCTATGACCAGATGACATGGGCAAAAATATCTATATATCTAATAGCGAAGTGCTCCCTGTGCGTGCGGATACTTATTTCCACAAATCAGGGGCACATGGAGGGCAAAGTGATTATCTTGCACATGTGGGCCACTCCCCAGGGGTGCAGAAAAATCTAAAAACTAAAAAAAAATATACGGGGAAGTTACAAATGGCCAAAAAGTAAATCAGCATCCACTGTGTGTGCACAGGAAACAGACTTACCGAGGCAGATTCTCTCCCCCTCCCTCCCTCCCATAGTTTTGATTGCATTGAGTCTTCCCTCATGGCCATGCCCCCTCCACCGAACAAATGTTCAAGCCTCCAGCAGCATCTACCTTGTGATTTTCACTCTGCTCAGGCAGTTCCTTCCACTTGCAAGCCAAAAGTACGCACTTATTCAAAAAAGGGGTGGGGGGCCAGCAGAAAATAAACATGTATGAGTCTGCTCTTCAAGCAGGCGAGAGAAGTTCTCAGTGCCTTGGCTCTTCCCTCTTTCTCATCCTCCTCCCAGGGAATTGGTTTTATGGTTTACTGTTACAAGGGAAAGAAAAAACAGGGTGGGCGGGGAGAAAAATCTTTTCATCTTCAGAGATTGCAGGAGTCTGAAGGTAGGTTGGCTGTTGGGTGGGAAGGAAATAGGGTTGCCAACTCCAGGCTGGGAAATTCCTGGACATTTGAGGGGTGGAGCCTGGGGAGGGTGGGATTTGAGGAGGGACTACAGACCAGTATAATGTCATAGACTCCACTCTCTAAACCAGCCATTTCCTTCACTTCAACTACCATTGCCAGCCTCCAGACAAGGGCTGGAGAGCACCCAGAATTACAACTGTTGTCCAGGTGACAGAGATACGTTCCCCTGGATAAAATGTCTGCTTTAGAGGGTTGCTGAGGCTGCTTGCTTCCCCAAGCCTCACTGTCCCAAGGTTCCACCCCCAAATCTCCAGGAATTTCCCGTCCAGGAGCAGGCAGCCCTAACGCAAATTGATCTCTGTAGCTGGGAGAGCCATTGTGATTCCCAGTGTGCTGCCACTGCTGCTGTGGGGGGATAGGAAGCAGGCAGGAGGCTGGGAGAGTAATGGGGGCAGAAAAAGAGAGGGATGGAGTGAGGGAGGGCAGAAAGAGTGATGGAGTGGGGGGCAGAAAGAGAGAGAAAGAGTGATGAGGTGGGGAGGCAGAAAAACAAAAAGAATGATGACGGGTCAGAAAGAGAAAGGACCATACATGGAGGAGAGGGAGAGAGTAAGAAAGGGGGGGCAGAAAGGAGGAAGAGTATGAGAGTGGTTGAGGGAGAAGGGAGGAAGCAAAGGTGTGAGGAATGGGATAACCATCCCGCAAGTTTCTTGCTGGTCTCCACTTGTTAATTTATGTTTCCTTGATTTTCTTATATTCCTGAGCTTGTGTTTAATCAAGAGATTATGTTCCAGCCACTCTTAGCAAAAAGTTGTGATATTAAATCCAGACTAGAAAACTGGCCCCAAACACTTTTGGATAAATTTTGGATTTGTGAAAAATGCTATCTTCTCCTAATTTACATTCAGACTGACAGTGAAGAAAATGGCTACAATCTCTAATCAGAGATCTATCCAAGTATGTCACTATCACTCTGTGGATGACACACTGGCTTTTAGTCTCTGCGTGATGCCACTCAACATGCCTGACAATCTAGAACTATCAAGCCAAAGACTCTGTTAAAAAGGAAAAGACATGTAATTTTGTGTCCCGTTTGGCTGTATAATGTCCTTTCATGTGGTCGTGTGAACTGAAAGCAGGGAACTTCTAATCTTTGCCTTTATCTAGAAGTAAATTCTTAAATAAAAATGCAAGAAATTCAAAGGATTCACAATAAAAGGATACAAACAGGCTTGTGAGGAGCATCTCATTGCCTCCTCCCACGATTCCTTTTTCCCTTTTCCTGAAAACCTCCATAGCCTCTCCCCTTTCCTTGCTTCCTTCTCTCCTTCCTACCCAACACCCTGTGCTTATCTGCCCCCATCTTCAGCTTTCCCTCCTTCACTCTGTCTGGCAGCATCTACCTGGGAAAACTATGGTTCAGTTGCATGGTATTGGTTCCTGGGCCAAACCCAGTTGCATGATGCAGAACCTGCAGGAACTTGTGGACAACACCTCGCTTTGTCTTCTACCTCCCCCCTCCAAACTGTTTTCTCTTTCCCTCCTCTTGGAAGCTCCCATATCTCAAGTTTTACTGCTTCCTTCTCTTCTTTCCAACCCACTCATCAACCTACCTTTCATCTCTCTCCCTATCTTCAGCTAAAACTTACTTTTCTTCACAATGGAGACACAAAGCAGCTTATATCATTCTCTTGTCTTCCACTTTATCTTTGTAACAAACCTGTGAACTATGTTATGATGATAATATGTAACTGACCCAGGGTCACCCAGTGACCTTCCACAGAAGAGCAGTATTTCTAACCTAGGTCTCCCAGATCCTATTCTGAAACTCTGACTATTACACAACACTGGCTTTCATGGCTTTCAAGTTGTCCAGTGGTTGCTGCCAGGCCTTGCCCCAGTGAGTCCTCTCTTAAAGGCCAAAATAGACCTGGGAGGAGACCTGCCCCTCCTGCTGCTTTTTACTGATATTAATCAAGGCTGGCAATATTGTTGTGGTTGCCTAGCAACATCTGCAATGGCCACTGAGAGAGCATTCATTTCTTAAAGCTACAGGTGCTGCTTTTATTGGGGGAGGGGAGTTACACAGATAGGTGTGCTTGTGTGGAGACCTACCTGAACCTTGGGAATAAAATGAACCTTAATAAACACCACTGAGTTTAAGTGAGTCTGTGCCAACTATGGAAGATGCTAATGATGTCCTCCTGCCCCAGTGGGCTCATAAGCTTTTATTATTGAATGTGAGTTCACACTGAAGGCTACAGTCCTGCACACAATATGGCTGATTAGCACCCTACTAATCCCAACTGGATGTAATCCTGTTATTAACAGAATAGTCTAACTTAAACCAAATACCATAATGTATGTCATGAGTCAGTCAGGGCTCAGCAATAGCAAGAACTCTTTGGGAGAAGAGGACACCTTGGGAGAAGAGGACACCTTGGGAGAAGAGGAGCCCCATTTAGCCAGCCTGGAGTCAACAGAAGCTGACCAGCAGGCAAATGAGCTACAAGCTTGTCAGGATGCACAGCCAACAGCTGGTGCAAAGCCACCAATACCCTCCAGTCCTGGTTCAGCAGGTGAACCTCAGTTGGCCATTCCCAGCCCACTAGTATTACCTACATCCTTAGAGCACCACAGATGAAGGCTGGGGCAGAGCTACAAACATGGAGGCAAAGTGCACATATCCTGACCTGATGCCAGCTGCTTGCTGATAACAAAGATGAGTAGTTGCAGGATTGCTTCTGAGCAGCTGGCTATAAGCATAACAATTAGGTGTGAGGCTATAAAACTGAGCATGAGAGACTGTTAGGCATGGACACAACATGTATGATAGATGCTAAGCCATTGACTCTGCCTTGTCTGATTCTTGGAACCTGGCCTTGGACTGAATGACCCTGCTTTGTCTGATGTCTGGCACCTGATACTCAGAGCTTGTAAGCCAGTACAATGTAGGACATTTATCCTGCATTACGGCACATCTTGTATATATACAACACAGCTTGCACAAGAAATCTTACGTATTTCATAGCAACATATAAATATAAAAATGAAGTTTGGTTGTTGTTGTTGTTGTTATTGATAATTCAATCTTCCCAAATTAGGAATCCACAAATCTGCCGGTTTTCATTTTGTTTTAATATATTGTTACTGTGCGCCTTTCCATACCCATTTTTGTTGGTAGTGTTACTGATTTGTTCAGTTTTTTAATGCCATGTATATGCTGCCTATATTTTACATGGCATTTATATGCAATTGTCTCAGATCCGGAAGCTGCAGCTGGTGCAGAATGCTGCGGCCAGGCTGCTGATGGGTCTCTCTTCGCGGGACCACATCCAGCCTGTGCTGCAGTCACTGCACTGGCTGCCTATAGCATACCGGATCCGGTTCAAGGTGCTGGTGTTAACCTTTAAAGCTCTATATGGTCAGGGGCCTGCCTACTTGAGGGACCGTCTTTCCCCATATAGGCCCCAGAGGACACTGAGGTCAGGCACTCAACATCGCCTGACTCTCCCTTACCATTGTGTAACCTGGAAGGGAATAGTATTCATCATATTAGTGGAGAATACCTTGGTGTTTAAAGTAGGTTGCAAACTAATAAGGTGTCTGTGGTAAAAGGCATGTGCTTCTAATTTTTTGTAATGTAGCCTTTTGTGGGTTGATCACTAGATTCTTCTTCATAGGCATCCCTGAATGTTGTTTGTTCTACAACAGAGGACAGAGAAGAAGTTTATACTCATATAGTAATTCAGATAGTTGAAAGCACTTCATGTTGTCTCAGCAATCCTTCCATCAGTCCTCTAAGGTAGTCCAGACTTTTTCAGATTCACGCGGGAAAGATAGTGATATAATAAAAGCTCGTCTATGGCTATCTACTGTGGTGAGATTTAACCTGGTTTGGAACTCAAGAATCAATATTCTTATTCTATACTAGTACTTTTCCAGCTACGGTTTCTGTGTAGTTGGAAAGATGCACCTTCATATGTTCTGCGTGGTACCAGGAAAACCTAAGAAATTATCCTCCAACACCAAGGTAAGAACTATCCATATTTGAAAGTCAATAGAAATAAGTCTCATGTTACACAACATCAATAAAAGCTACCCCACCAAAGCCAATAAACCAAAAGAATTTAAATACTAATCACTGTGTTTTATGAACGGAAGAAACCTCAAACCTGCAGAAACAAGGCAATTATGACTGGATATGCAACGTTTACTGGTGTCGTCTACCATAACACATAATCAGACTTTATGCCAGTTCTTGCTTTCTGGTATCTGTAGCAAATAATTGATGTAAGCAGTTCTAAGCCGTGATACTTAGGAGTGCTCATGACACACACACACTTTGCATACTACATGTGGGGTTCTCCATCCTCCCCTCCTCTCCCCTCTAGCCATTTGTGCTAACACTGAGGCAGCCCAGTTTATGGAAATCTGCACACAAGTTTGCTTCTAAAGTTTGGGGTGAGTATGCCCAATCAAGCAGATAGGCTTAATAATTTCCACGGGAAAACCATTTGACTAAAAGGTATTCTGACTCTTTGTATACATTGCAAAGACAGGGATTGTGTCCAAACTGATGAAGCACTGATCTGAAAAAAATCCGGTTTGTTTGGACAATGAAAAAAAAATGAGGAAATGTGGAACAAATACCATTCACTCACTTATCCCATCTCCTCCCCTTCCTTCCACCTCCCTTTCTCCTTCTTTCTTCTGCCCACTCATTCTGCTGTTGAGCTGAGGTTTTACTGTGGTTTGCAATACCAGCTAAACAGGCAGGCAGGGGATTGGAGGCTGGCCAACCAGCTGATAGACTGAGCAAGATGCACAGCTTCAGACTGAGGTGTACTCTGTTTCAGGTCTTTCTCATCACCTCTTCTTGCCTAGGTAGGTTCAGGTTGGTGTTAGTGAAATCTAAACATTTATTTCTGTTGTTATGAAGGGATATTTACTTTTAAAATAAGTTTATCTGATATTTTGGTTTCATTGGCCATGACCACACTCTAGTACATATCTCTTTGGATGGCTTGTGATGCACATATAGCTCTTGAGGGATCGGGTCAATGGTCCAGCTAGCCCACTATTTTGTCTTACATGGTGGCCAACCAATAGCTCTGGAGGGCCAACAAATGGGGCATAGAGTCCAAGGCCTTCCCCTGATATTGCCTCCTAGCACTAGGGCTGTGGTCACACACACTAAATAATCCACTTTCACTGCACTTTCCAACTGGTATGTACTGTGTGAACTGGCAAAATCCAGTTGGAAAGTACATTGAAAGTGGATTGAATGTGGATTATTTAGTGTGTGTGACCACAGCCTAGGTTTCAGAGGTTTACTGACCCTTAATGCAGAGGTTTCTTTTATTCAGCCATGGCTAGTAGCCATTGATGGACCTATCTGCCTGACCTTCTTTTCAAGCCATCACTACATCCACTGGCAGTGAATTCCAGAATTTAATTGCTCATTGAGTAAAAAGGCATTTTTTTTTGTCTTTCCTGCTTTTATTACCCATCAACTTTACTGGCAGCCAGGGTTCCCTCTAAGCTGAGTTAGTGTGAGCTAGCTCACAGTTTCTTAGCCTCTGACTCACACCTTTTTGTCTTAGCTCAGGAAGGATGACTCCAGAGCAAACTAATTTATGCAGTAGCCAAAATCGCTCACTCACAACTTTAATGCCAGTAGCTCACCAAGTAGACTTTTTGCTCACAAGACCCCACAGCTTAGAGGAAGTGTTGCTGGCAGCCCTATAGTTTTAATATTTTGGGAAAGAGAGAAAAAGTTCTCTCTATCCACTTTCTACACCCCATGCATGGGCTGGTTCCTTTTTTTACAAAGAAGAGAGCACAATCATAGACACTTCAGAATGTGTACATAGATGTACCCTCTCCATTGAAATGAATGGGGAAGCCATTGACAGATAAATCTCAGAGTGTGTTTCAGAGCTCCCACACCAAGGAGGAATAATTAATTGTTACAAAATACAGTACACTTTTAAGCTCGTTGTGATCAGGATCTATAAATTCAGGTGACTACCCCTTGCCCATCTATTTGAAACAAAAGATTCTGAAAGGAATGGGCATTTTGATCATTAAAGGCTATAAAGTGCAATGAGATTTTATCCCTACATTGTTTTTTCTATCTCTGTGTTCTTGCCCACCTCTCCCTCTTGTGAAAAACAACTTGTTTCAAATCTACAATCCCAAATTTCTTTTAGGAAATTGAATTCACATCTATTAACAGGATAAAATTTAGATTGTTACTAAAACATCTGATCATGTAAAGAAGAATGGCACAGTGGTACACAGATATCAGCACAAGAGTCCTAGTAATATCCTTTAGATCTAGGACTGGAATATGAGTGCTGATCTTACACAGTCCTGTTCTTTGCAAGTAGCCTTTGAGCTGGGAAGAAGTGGGAGAAATTGCAATTTTGAGCACCAAAAGAGCCACCTCACACATTTTACAATGGCATGATGATTATTCAGGTGAAAGATAACACAACTTTGCTTGTAGCTGAAAAAAGTTTTATTGGACTGCACCATCTGTGGGAAAGAACAGTGCCACCTCATTTTAGAAAACTCTGGCCGAAGACAGACTGGGGATCTGGAGCACCCTGCCTCCACTTTAGAAGTGGAGGCAGAGAGGGCGTCCAGACAGCCGAAGCTGTCCCCCGTCGCTGGCGTGGACTCACCCATCCGCGAGGCGCCATGGTGCCGCTTCAGCCGGAGATGCCTGAAAACTGGTCTCCAGGCATCTCTGCGCACATCCCCGGCGCTTCCTGCAGGTGTGAACGCGCTGGAGGCATGTTGCACACGCTGCCAGAGGTGTGCACGGGCTGCTCCGGCTGCCGTGGCTGCACATAGCCGCGGCTCGCCGAGGCAGCCGGCAGCCGCGCTCCTCTTCCCCGCACAGCCAGTGCGAATGGGGCGCACCACGCTGCTTTTCCCGGGGGGCTTTTGGCCCCGTGGCTGTTCCAGGGCAGGCCTTCAGTCTGTCCTCGGCCTCTGACTACCACTTACAGCACTAGTTGCTTGAACATTTCGGGTGTCTCTGTGAAAAACTTGTATATGAAAGAAGAGCCAGAAAAGCATTTAGAGTGCACATTCCCAAGGCAACTTATGTGGACAAATCAGATAAAACATTTATTTATTTATTTATTTATTTATTTATTTACCGCATTTCTATCCCGCCTTTCCAGCAAACTGGCTCAAGCCGGCTGGAACATATTAAAGTCTTTGGCTTGGATCCTCCTAAATAGTACAAACACAGCCACATGAGAAGCAGGCAAATTCTTCACCTCCTTCTTTGTCTCCCTCCCAGTTGTGTTCCTAAGGGTCCAAAGGAACTCTTTGGGGAACAAAATGGGACTCTGAAGCTGAAGGGGGATATTGGCAAAAGTTCCCCCCGTCCACTGCAGATAGAAAAGCCATTCCATTGGACGAGCTGCTGCTGTGTTGATGGACTAGTATCTTACAATCCAAGTCTATATGAAATATTTCCATATGCACATTTTAATTTCAGAGGGGATGCAAAGTAGAGGATATCAAATACAGCATTCTTTTGACAATTTCCATTCCCTGACCATGCTTGTATGGTCTCTGTGAAGAAATGCATACTCTCCTGGGAGGTTAGCAATGTGCAGGGCTTCACTGTGTGGTTTAGCCATTTTTTTTCTCTGAGCTAAGAACAAGCAGTAGCGAGGAGGGAATTAGCACATGGCCTTTCAGATGCATCTCTTAAGAAGTATTAATGGGATGGACCAGTTCACCCCCCCCCCCCTTCAAACAGGAAACAGGAGCTAGGAGGACTTTATGCTAGATAGATTTTCAGGAAGGAACTTCCTGGAGATGACAGGAAAAGAAGCCTTGACTTGGACTGACCAGAGTCAAGGGAACAGAGGAATAAAAATGATAAATTTCTTGGGCACAGGAAATAGCTCTCTTTTCCTTGAGATGCTAAGCTGAAAATATCTCTTGTCTGAGGAAGGGAGCAGGCAGCCATTGACCATGTGCTCACCTAGAGAAGGAGGGATCTTTAAAGTAATGGAAGATCTTTAGACACTTAGAACACCTAAGATAGTGCCTGTCCTATATTTTACCATCAAATAGGGCATGTATGGCTGAGAGGGCAGAGGATTTGCATTTTATCACTGTCTTTTGTTCTCCTTGCTTCACTCTGGCATTGTGCTAAAAGTATGCTTGTTAACATTTTCTTTTTAATAAATACTTTAAACATTTGATTCTGGGAGTTATTCTCTGTACCACATAGACCCCCCTACTGTTTCAGACATGCTATTTTAAAAGGGGAGTCCCAGGAGGGGGCAAGGCAAGCAGTTGGCAACTGGCTATTCCCACAAGGATGCACAAGGCATTAATCCATCCCTGAAGTAGTCAAGTGCTGTGCTAGTGGGAGACACTGAGGCAAGTCCTCTGAGCTTGGAAGGGGAGCTGAGGGTCCTGCTCCCTTCAGTGGGAAATCCCTACAATAATCAGGTGGAGGTGGCGGCTCCTGGAGAGTAAGAAGAAAAGCCCCTCCAAGGAGTTGGTAACCCCAAGGAGGGCAAGGCGGAAACAGGGCTTGCAGGCCAGAGCAGATACATTGTGCCACAGTCTCAATAGCAAAAGTGTGCAAATTGAATAGGAAACATTCCCAAACAGTGTAAAGGAGCAGCACAAATAAATATCTGGACATACAGCTTTAAGTTAAATATGTCCACATTGCTCTGGAAACTCCACTTTAATAAGTTTTAGAAGGAGAATACAACCTTCAATAAAACAATTTCAGCCAATTTTCATGGAATTCTTCTTTGGGAACACAAACTACTATTTTTCCCTCTGCATCATTTGTAGTTTGAAGAAGGCATAGATTGCATTGCCATTCAAAGAGGTTTCTTAAAGCTTCATGGAAAAAGTACATGGTCAATTACTACCCAGTATGATGAGCTCTCAACAGATCCTTCTCCTTTGGAAACACTCTATGCTTTGTATATAAGAAGGGAGAAAGGTAAAGGATTAGGGCCATTGACAGTGGGGGGAGGACTGTGGGTACAAAATTCCCCAGGCCCAAGTTCTCTTGATGGCCCAGTGAAGCTTGAATCCTCTAATGCATTTCTGTTGATTTTACTTTTAGTGCACTTCTGCCCTGCAGCCACTAGGGGCATGGGCATGGCAGAAGAGATCAAACAAACATATACTGTGACTTCCTGTTTTATACTTTTTGATACAAAATTAAGTCTAATATGAAAGTAATGCTAATAAAATAAGGATGTCATAGCCACTGTAAAGCTTTAAAACATGTAAATTGTTCTGCCATGTTCCAGCTCCATGCTTCTTCTAATATTAGGCTTGTGATTTGCCTGCTTGTGTCAGGAGATCTTCCAATCCCAGCTCCTGTAACCCACTGGAATGTCAGTGGGACAGGGGAGGAAATTGCTGTCTGGTGACAGCATTATGTCACATCCAGAAAAAACACAGAAGTGACATCACACCATTCTAGGAATCACCAGGAACTGTATGGTTTTAACCTGGTGGCTGGCAGGAGGGATTTTTTTTAAAAAAAAAAACCTGTCATCAGGTGATGGCATTACATAACTTCCAGAGGAAACCCAGACGGCACCCCGCCCTGTTCCTACTGCCTCAATTCTCACCAGCTGCCAGCCATTATATAATACCCAGTTTTTCTAATATGTTTTCCTATATGCCTCTTAATTGTATCTGTAAAACACTCCAAGAACCCATTGGATAGTAGCTGATCAGCATAAGATTTAGTGATCCAATCTGCTGTTATTGAACTCAGGGTCAAAACTCTTATTGGTTTCATTCAGAATGGTATCAAAGCCTCACACAGCAATACTATGCACACTTTCTTGGGAGTACACTCCAATTAATCTGTTAGGTTTACTTTTCGGGCTTGTGATAGTTTGCTGAAGTGAATGGTATCAAAGAAATTAAGGATAATGATATGAACAATATTTCCAGGTAATCCACATGCAGAAAGCTTTTATTATGCCTTGATAGGCTTAGTAGAAAGAATGTTCATTACATGTTGTACTTGTATCATCTTGAAAGAATATCAGCCTATACACATACTTGCTTCTGTCCCACTTTAAAATCTCATTAAACTACTGTTTGTGCATTAAAGAAAGAGTGCAAGGCATCACTCAGAAGTATAAAAGATTCCCTTTCCCTTCGTTTCCTTGTCTACTGTCAAAATTCGTATTGTGGTCTCACTGAGAGCAGAGACTTGTCTTTCTTCATTATGCACTATGTACTTGATTATGTAATACAATCAATCAATCAGTATTTTTATGGACTGTTTCAGTGGTACAGTGAAGTCATTAAATCAGATGTCAAAGCAGGGGTCATTTCGAGCAGGAGCTCGGGGGAGCTCAGCTCCGGGAGTTGGTGCCAGCCCCCCCCCCCTGCAGGGGAATGCCTGCTTGTGTCATGGCTGCAGCAAAACAACCCCATCCCCTGGAAAGGTCCTTGTTCCTCCAACCAGCCTTCTGAAGGCTTCAGCCACCACTGAAGCTATCCTCCCAGAATAGTGGTATTTCTTTTTTTTAAATAACTTTTTATTGAATTTTTAATACAAATGAAAAGGAAGGAAAAATATTACCACATACAGACAATCTATGAAGAAAAGTACAAATACAAACTCTACAAGTAAACTTACATGACAATAACCAGAAAAAGGCAACCATCTATATATCTAATTCTCAACAGTCCCCTCTGTGTGTGGATACATATTTCCACAAATAGAGGGCACACTCTCACCCAGCAGGTTTTTCTACAGACTCAGGAGACTCTATGGGTCTGCACAAAAATCCAACAAATCCCCCCCATAAAACCCACACAAACCCTTGGGGAAGGTTGAATTCCCCCCCCCCCAAAAAAAACCCTTTTGAAATGGCTGCTGCAGAGCTCTATTCCAGGCCCCACCACATCAACAGTGAGAACTAGACTGGCTGATAGCCAAAGAGACAGAGACAATCAGACATGATGAGTGGGGGAAGAGGGTAAAAAGCAAAAGCAGAACTGGAGCTGAGATGGGGGAGGATTCCTCCTGCAGTATGAATAGCTAAATAGCAGGATGTTTGGGTTAAAAAGGCAGAGGAAGGGGGCAGGACACTTTCCAGGCCTATTTTGGAGCCAGGCCTGGCACTAGGATTGCCCGCTCCAGGTTAGGAAATGCCTGGAAATTCTGTGGTGAAGTCTGAGGAGTGCAGAGTTTGGGGAGGGGAGAAGCCTCAACTGGATATAATGTTGCAGAGTCTGGAGTGCATTTGTAATTCTGGGGGATCTCCAGGTCCCACACGGAGGCTGGCAAACCTAGGCCTAGCAGCACCCTCTGGGTGACTTGAGACCACCTGACTTTCAGGATTCATCTAGGCCGGGCTGCTTGCTACTGTTCAACAGAAGCCACCCTATGAAATTATTGCTCGCCAAATTTTGTTTAATTATTTTCTGGTTTTAGCTGGTTTTAGATTAATTTTATGAATTGATTTTTATTTTTATATGTTCTGATGTTACCCACCAGTAAGATTCATTACCCAGTAAGTTTTTTCATCCAAACAGGGATTCTAGCCCAAGTCTAACAAGTCCTTGATCAGCTTTCTCTCCCACTGTTAGCCTGTAAAGGCCTACAGCCATTGTCTGTTTACAGCCAGGATTCTGCATGTGGCAACCCCTGTCTTAGCTGAATCTGGCAGGTCTGCCATCAAAGGCATGGGAGGGGGTCTTCCTCTCTAGGCTTCTATTCACCTGCAATGATCTCATCCCATCTTAACAGCTGTCACTGCCCACGAACTGAAGCCCACAACAAATTCTAAACCAGGGATTCATCCTTGCTCCACCATCACACTGTATATCACCAGAGTAAGCAGATCCAGGGAATCATCTATGCTAGCAAAAAAGCTGTCTAACAGCCATAGTCTAGAGTAGGCCAGGCTTGTGTTAACCATGATGGCATAATAATATAATATAGTTATATCCTTTGAAAAAGTGACTGAACTTATTAAACAAGTTTTACATTAGAAAAGGCCTTAACGAGCTTATTGTAATTACTTCACCTTTAATTTTATCTAAGTCTAATTTTTGTAGGAAGGGGTGCTATTTTTCAAGTGGGCTAAGTAGTTCCCATTCTTTGTGACTAGTATCAAAGTAAGTAAGGCATTTTTCAAGCAAAAAGAACTCCCGTATTTTGTTCACCCATTGCTTCATAGTTGATGGGTGGGTGTCTCGCCAGTTTAGAGCTATTACTGTTTTGGCAGCAACTATTAAAACATTTATTAGCTCTCTAGTAATGGCAGGAGGGCGAAGCTGTGGCCATAGGTGAAGCAAGAAAATCTTAGGGTCAAGAGATAGGGTATAACTTGTCATATTTTCAATGTATTTGGCTACTTCGGTCCAGAATTGTCTAATGTGATCACATTCCCACCAATTATGAAAAAGGTGGCTTTTTTACCACAACGTTTCCAGCTCTGTGGTGAAGTTTGTGGGATGATATGTGCCAGCTTGGCCGGGGTTAGGTACCATCTAAATAGGACTTTAGAAGCCGCTGCTTGGATTGTGAGTGAAGAGGATAATTTGGAATGTTTAGCCCAAATTTCCAACCATTGGTCTTCTGTGATTGAGCATTTTAGGTCTGCAAGCCACGCTCGTTGGTAGCTCAGCAGTTGGCTTTCTGTCATTAGTAGTAACTTGTAGACTAGAGTAGTAATTTGTAGATTATTCATGTACAATAAGTGTTCAAAGGCCGATAATGTTTTTTTTTTTTCATTTTGTCTTTCAGATTTGGACAGTCCAGCAGATTTTGAATTTGGAGGTATTCAAACCAAGGTAAGTACACATTATATTTTGTTTCTAGTTCTGTTTTTGTAGCAAGTCTCTTATTTTTTGAGAGAACGTCCATGAGTCTAGTGATCCCAGCTTGTTTCCAAGCCAAGAAGGATGATGAGTCTTTGGCTGGTGGGAGCCACTCTTGTCCAGTAAATGTGGTTAGTAACGATGATGAAGCATCTAGGTTTGCTTGGTGGCGAAGCCAAGTTTTTAATGTTGCTTGAAGAAAGGGATTGGTAATATTTATATAGTGTTTACGAGGATTGATGGACCATAAAATTTCCTTAAAGAATTGGTGACGGAGGGATGTAGATTCTATATAGGCCCAGTCATAGCCTGTCTTCGTCGTGGTATTGTCTGACTGTATTAGATAGAATGGCGGCATTATAGTAAACAGTTAAATCGGGAACAGAGAGCCCGTCAGATTTTAATGGGTGGCGCATCGCAGCAAAGCTGATTCAGGGATGTTTGTAGTTCCACAGAAATTTATTGATATTGTTTTGCCATTTCTTGATAGTAGACCCTTGTATGGGTAGAGGGAGAGCCCTAAAACAAAACAAAAATTTAGGGAAAACAAAAGATTTAACAGTTTGCATCCTTTCAAACCAAGAAAGTTTTTTAGCATCCCAGCTTTTGAGCATAGATTGAACTTCCTTATCTATTGCCATGTGATTTAGTTTGAGTAGATTGCCTAGATTCAGCAGGATTTTGACCCCGAGGTACTGCCAATAGGTCTTTGCCCACTGGAAAGCAAAGTTAGATTTTATACTAGCTGTTGTGTTTAGGGAGAGATTTATAGGATACAGAATGGATTTTGAATGATTAACCTTTAGCCCCGAGACAAGGCCAAATTTGTGAAGGGCTTGTTGTACTGTAGCTAGAGAAGATATAGGGTTGGTAAGATAGACAACCAAATCATTGGCAAAAAGGTTGACTCTGAATTTTTTATCTTTTACTTTGATGCCCATTATTTGAGAGTGGTTTCACAGGCTGAGGACAGACTGGCAATGTAAAGCGGGACAGCCCCGTGTTGGAAGTGGAAGAAGGGAGCGCATTCAGACATGCGCATCTGTCCGTCGGCTCCGTTTCGCACTTACCCATCTCCCACTCGCTTTCCATCTGCTTTAACAGGACACCAGGAGAAACCGGTGTCCAGGGGCCGTCTTGCACTTGCCTCCCGCTTCCAGGCAGTGTGAACTGGAAGAAGGCGGGAGGCAAGCAGAGGCAGCAGTGTGAACATGGCATTTTGCTAGTTTGCGCATGTGCGCACGTGTGCACATGCGCACATGCACAAATTGCCGAAACAGCCCTTTCACGAGCTGCAGAGGTCAGCCCATGTGGGGCCACTCCGCAGCAGTCTGAACGCTCCGTATCGGCACCGTTGCGCAATACACCAGCCGGTGTGAACGGCCAGCCCCAGGGAGTTTTTCCTCCGCAGCAGTTTCCTCTGCATTCATCTCGCTCCAGATTGCCAGTCTGTCCTCAGCCACAGATCTTTAGCATGTGCGCAAACATCACCAGCGCAAACATCAGGGGAGACAAGGACATCCCTGCCTTGTACCCCGGTGTAGCTTAATCAAGTTGGAAGAGGCTCCATTTATTAATAAAGTTGTGGTAGGGTTGAAATATATTGCTGAACACCTTGATAAAAGTCTCTCCGAAATCCATTTGTTTTTTGCAATTAACTTTTTTATTAATTTTTTAAAAAGAAATAAAAAATATAAAAATAATCTGAACAATAACATCAATAAAGTGCAACAATTACAAATAAGTTGAACATATACATTAAACTATAAATAACACTTAAAACATAATTTAAATACAACTTCACAACAATTGTATTTAACAACTCCAGTTTACAACTGTCAACTCACATTACCAATAAGCTAAAATCTTATGATTTTTCTATACATGTCCGGAATGCAATATTGGGTCAATTGATTAGAATTAATATACTCAAAAAATGCGAACCATTTTTCCTCAAAATTATTCGTTTGTTGAGGATTATCAGCTATTGCTATTTGCATTGCCAACTTATCTGAGACCATTACATCCCATATTTTTGTTTTCCAGTGATGTATAGTGGGAATATTAAGTGTTTTCCAATTGGAAGCAATAAGGTTTTTTGCAGCAATTAATAATAAGGAAACTAACTCCATTGTTTGTTTTGTAGCTATCAAATCTGGCCAAAAATGTAATAATAAGGATTCTGGTGTATTAGATAACTCTACTCCTGTAATTTTTTTAATTTCCTCTATTACAGATTTCCAAAACTGATTAATATTTGGACAAGCCCACCAACAGTAAACTAAAGATCCGATCTGTTGACATATTTCCAGCACAATGGGGTAGGTCTGAATCTACTTTTAAATAATCGTTCAGGGGTTGAATACCACCGAGTTGTTAATTTGAATTGTTGAAGTTGGAAGTTTATAATGTTGCTGTGCAAGATTGGTGTTGCCCAGATCTTTCTCCATTGTGCTGGTAAAGTCAATGCCACAATCTTTATGCCAGGCCTTTTGAATTGATGATAGTTTTGACCATTCTTGATCATTCAGTTGTTTATATATAATCACCAAGAGGCCTCTAGCTGTATGACAATGCTGTTTTAAAAAAATTTCAAACATGGTTAATGACCTGTTTAGCTCATTTGATCCGCTTAAAGATGTGAATATTGAAGATAATTGATGGTATTGCAACCAATCCATCCTAATGTTGTCGAAGTCCATTTGTAATAGTAGTTTTTAAAGAAAAATAAACTCAACAGAATCAAAAGCCTTTCAATATCATAAGATACCAATAGTGAATCTAGGCCAACTTGCATTCGTCCGTGTTGTATGAGATTGATGGATTTCCTTATGTTATCAGTAATGTCTCTAGAAGGTATGAAGCCTGATTGGTCAATGTGTACATAATTGCCTATAAATTGGTTGAGTCTTGATGTTAGTATAGATGTGAATAATTTGTAATCTGAATTTAAAAGGGATATGGGGTGATAAGAGCGAAGATCTGTTGCGTCTTTATCTTTTTTTGGCAGAAGAATAACGTTAGCTTGGTGCCACGATAACGGCATTGTGCCGGATGTGAGGATAGAATTGAAGAGTTTTTCCAAAGGCTTGTTTAAAGCAGTATTAAATGCTTTATAATATTTCACGATGAAACCGTCCGGTCCAGGTGCTTTGTTTGTCTTTATACACTTTATAGCTGTTTCTATTTCTTTTAGAGTGATTAGAGCATTTAACAATTTACGATGTTCTTCTGAGATAGATGAAACTGTTGTGGATTGTAAATACGCATCAATTCCTGATTCTGAAGGCAAAATTGAGGTTTATAGAGACTTGTAAAAAGTTCTCATCACTTGTAGTATTTCCTTCGTTGATGATGTGAGTTTTCCTTGTTTGTCGCGAAGATTGAGTATAAATCTATCTGACCGTTGTTTTTTCAGTCTCCATGCAAGTAGCTTTAGAGCTTTTGGGCCTTTGGAGGTTCGAAAGAACTTGCCAGTAATTATGTCTTTGTGAATAACAAAGGAGTCTAGCTCATTTAATGGTTTAAGTTGGAGGAGCTTGGCAAATACTTTAGGACTACAGGTTTTTTTGTGTTGCCGTTCAAGTTGCAAAATGTTATAAGACATGTCTGATTTTTTCTTGTATATATTTTTGTTTTGTGCAGCCACCAATGAAATACATTTCCCATGGATCACAGCTTTAGACTCATCCCACACCATGTCCATGGAGACACTGCAGTGCATGTTGGTGTCAAAATAGTGAGTTATCTCAGCTTGAAGGTCACATTTTGTTATTGGGTCTCATAATAAAGGTAAATTAAATTTCCAATTTTGAGTTGACTTTGTTTCTGTTTGAAGCTGGAGTACGCAGATTACAGGAGCGTGGTCAGACCAATGTTGAATGCCAATGTTGTTCGAATTTTGGGAATCAATGATTGGGAAACTAGCAAATAATCAAGTCTGGTATAAACTTGGTGTTTGGAGGAAAAGTATGTATAGTCCCTCTCTGTGCCATGTTGCCATCTCCAGATGTCACAGAGTTCATGATCATCAGTAATTTTTTAAAACACTTGGAGATTGTTTTTTTCATTGATGTTTGTTGAGTTTAGATCTGTCTAAATACATATCCATGAGAAAATTAAAATCACCTCCTACTATTATTGGACCATAATGGAATTGCTGTAACTTGGTTAGTGTTTCTTTCAGGAAAGGCAGTTGTCCATTGTTTGGAGCATATATGGATGCTACGGTGATGTCTAGATCATTGAGTTTGCCTTGTAGAAAAATATATCTACCATCAGGGTCTTTGTCACATTTCTCTAAAATAAATCTAACATTTTTGGCAAAGAGGACGGCCACTCCTCTAGATTTGGAGCTGCCTGGCACAGTGTATTGTTGTGGGTGCCAATGATCTATTAGGACTCTGCCGTGTGATTTAATGTGAGTTTCCTGCAAGAAGAACAAATCAATTTTTTTGGTGTTTTAAGTCTGATGTAATGTGTTTCATTTTGATCCTGTTGTTTAAACCACGGAAGTTAAGGGTTAAAATTTTTATGTCGTTAGGATCCATAGCTTAGGATGGTAAATGCAGTAAATTTGCAAACACTCTGGCCATTTTGACACCCAAACAGTAAAAGCAGCTTAGAACTGCATGTTACAAATACAGAAACATAGCAAAAATTAATAGTTTGGCTGGTATAATGTACCGTAGTAGCATAAAATAACCTATATAAAACAGATAAGCTAAAAGTGTCACTTTTTATCATGAAATGAATTAAGAACTTGTCAGTGGTAAAAATATCAGCTTTGCAATTCAATGTGGTATTTCGGTAACAACAACCCCCCCCCCTTTTCCGTCCCCCCTCCCCATTCCCTCAAACTCAGAAAAATCCCACCGGGAAAGACAATGATTCTTGTCAATAGTAATAAACAATAGCCCATAAACCCTTTCCCTAATTGTAAAATAAACGTGGTCCCTTTGAGTGTTGCTCGGGGCCACATGGAGTCATAAGGGCTCCTTTACTAAGACTACTCCAAAAAAACCAGCCCAAAAACAAACTAAGCAAGCACATTTTTCCCTGTTCAAGTCCACCCCCTCCCTCCTACCCTAACCTGGGATGTCAAATGGAAATTATAATAATGTGAGGTTTGTTTAAAGTAAGGAAAAACCTGATAGGATTCCGAGTCTTTGATTAAGCTGAGTGGAGATCAAACGTTGAAACAGCACAGTCAAGGAGACGTGTTAAGTCTGACCAGAATCTTACTCCAGCAATGAGGTGTTCCTGGAGCCTCTCTCTTGCGCTTCTTTTGTTGTGAGGCTTGGGGATCTATCGGGCGCTCTAAGCCAATTGCACAAAGAAGGTCGGTGCCGGTGTCCAAATCATCAGCTTGGTGTGTGGCTCCTTGGTGTCATACTTGTAAGCATCCAGTTTGCAGCCATCTGTAGCAGATTCCAGCTTCCGTGAGGCATTGGGTGATTGGTTTTAGCAGCCTCCAAATTTGCAGGGCATCTGGTGGAACGTCAGGAAGAACAATGATGATATCGTTATTGTGTTGGAAGGTACCTTTCGCTTTGGCATCTTGCAGCATATGGTTTTTTGTGTGTAGGTCTAAGAACTCTGCAATGATGTCACGCGGGCCTCTACGACGATCTGGGATGGGACGCCCCAGACGGTAGGCTCAGATTACCATCGGTGCAATGTTGTCGTCAAGGCGCAGGATGGTAGCCAGCCAGGAAGAGATAAAGGTTGTTAGTTCTGTGTTGCCTTCAGTCAACTCAGTAAAGCCTCGGAATTTCAAAAAGCATTCTCTCATTTTATGTTTGAGCATGAAAATCTGTTCTTTGGCCCAGGTTTCATTGTTTTGAAGCTTTCTTATATCCCTCTGGTTCATGATTGAAGTTTCCAGTGCCATTTCGGCAGATTGTGAGATCTTCTGGATAGAGTGATGCAATGATTCCAGACGCTCGGCCATTGGGTGGAGTATCTCATTAATATTGTCCAGCATTTCTGTCTTGAATGCTCTGAACATGTCTTTTATGTCTTGTTTGTCTTGCCTGGTTAAGCTAGATTGCGGTTGTTGTTGGTTCCTGCCGTCGGTGGCCATTTTGTGTTCGTCTCTCTTGCCTGCTCTGTCGGCCTCACTGGCTTCTCCCAAGCTAAAGAATGCTTTTAAGTCCACATTATTGGAGTTGCCGGATTTGGCATGAGCTCCGCCATTTTTTCCCATATTTTTAGGCGTGATTACACACCTCATCAGTGGGTTAAATCAGGAGAGAATGGAGGGAAGGGACAGAGAGAGCTCCTCCATTCAAAATAGTGGTATTTCTGAGGCTTGGATTAGTAACTGTCCCCTCTCTTTCTTTCTTTCTTTCTTTCTTTCTTTCTTTCTTTCTTTCTTTCTTTCTTTCTTTCTTTCTTTCTTTCTTTCTCTCTCTCTCTCTCTCTCTCTCTCTTTCTCTCTCTCTCTATTTATCCCTATCTCTCTCTCTTTCTTTCTTTCTTTCTTTCTTTCTGACATACTTCTGATTATGGCAGGTGGTTTAGCATATGCAAATAAGATATGCTAATGAGTTATGCTAATGAGCTCCTGCACCTCTTTTTCTGTGAAATGACCCCTGTGTCAAAGCATGTACAAACACTATTAATTAACAAAGTTGTTCATCATCCAGTATCTAGTTTTAATCGCTACTTTTAAAAAGCTAACTAGTCTTTCAGTTATCCTTCCAAAATACAAGGGTAGTGCGAACGTAAGGAGAATTACACCACTCTAAATCAGTTACAGTTAATGTCTATGGGCTTAGAAAGATGCAACTCTACTAGGATAACACTGTAAAACTTAATTTGTTTGCTTAAAACCATTATAGACTGACTCTTCACCCACAAACCTGGCACCTGAAACAGGTAACAACACTAAAACCAATGGTTTTATGTGGGTGTGTCTTTGTGGATGTAGGTTCTCTGATATGCTGAAACTCCAGACCATACGGGGTACTCCAAGTGAACTTTGTAAGGACAATGTTTAGTCAGTTGCATTAGGAATTTATTTCTTTGATCCTGCTTGCACCCCCAGCTGTTCAGTTTATAGGGTTGCCAGGTCTGAGTTGGAAAATACCTGGAGACTTTGGGGGTGGATCCGGAAGAAAGCGGGGTTTGGGGAGGGGAGGGGAGGGGCCTCAGAATGGTGCAATGCCATAGAGTCCACCCTTCAAAGCAGCCATTTTCTTCAGGGGAGCTGATCTCAGTCAGCTGGAGATCAGTTGTAAAAGCAGGGGATCCCCAGGCCCCACCTGGAGGCTGGCAACCCTTTCAGTTTACCATCCAACTCCCAACTTTTTTTCATTTTGTTGTTGTTGTTGTAAACCTATCTTAGGAAGTGCTGTTTTCCTTCATTTTTCCTGAATCTTTTAAGCAATGCTGACTTTTTTCTTTTACTTTTTTTAAAAAATAAAGCTTTCCTTCCCAAAGTGAGAGTCTATCATGCCTCTTTTGCTGCTGACTTTTACATACTTTATGCACTGCTGTCTAGTAACTAAAAATGTTTGCTGAGTTTTTACAGGAGGAAAGCATTTCTGGCTGCTGTTGTGCAGTAACCTTTTAATATTTGGAATCATTGCAGTGGATTACAAGGCCATTTCAGCTGCTTCTGTCTAATAGCAACATAATTTCAAGCGGAAAGGACTTCTACACTGTCAGGTAAAATCTCTTGGAATAGTTTATCTTCTTCCCTTCCTTTGGTTACAGTTTGTAATGACCCCCAAGGATTGCTCCGGGTAAAGTGTTATAACATGCTAAAGTAAAAGCTTTCCTATATTTAGATACCGTTAGACATGTTTGCATTTTTCTTGAGTTACAGAAAATTTAGATTTAAAGTAAAAAGATAACAAGTGTGACATGGCATGGCATACATATTCTGGTAATTTATACCACAAATACTTTGTTGGATTAATGCCCAGACATCATCCAACACAATTAATTTTGGAGGGGTTATAAAGCACCATCTGTAATTATGAATAGGGCTGCCAAACTCCAGGTGGTACTTGGAGATCTCCCATAATTACAATTGTTTTCCAGATGACCAAGGTCAGTTCCCCTGGAGACAATGGCTGCTTTGGAGGGTGGACTCTATAGCATTAAACCCTGCTGAGGTTCCTCCCCTTCCTAAATCCCACCCTCCCCAGGGTCCACCTCCAAAATCTCCAGGTATTTCCTGACCTATAGCTGACTACCCTAAAGATGAACCAAAGGGAAAACCTGAATAAAAATCTGAATTTAAAAAGCAATGTTGTACTAGTAGTGGCAGCAGCATCAATAGCAACAGGAGGAGGAATAATTCCACTTATTCCTTATTCTCCCATACAGAGATGGCTAAATTCCCCTGAGCTCAATTCTGAATTGAAAGAATGATTATGAAGATTTTAAAAGAATACTCGGGGGGGAATCACTTTCCCCCTGATAGTTCCACACTGTCATAATTTCTTTTTTAAGTGCACAGATTTGTAGTTTAAGAACACCCATTGTTGCCCCCCAAGCACCAACAATACCGAGCACCACTGCCCCAGACATGTAGTGTTCCATAAGAACATAAGAGAAGCCAGTGTTCGATCAGGCCAATGGCCCATCCAGTCCAACACTTTGTAACACAGTGGCCAACAATACCAGGTACCATCAGGCAGTCCATCAGTGGAGCCAGGACACTAGAAGCCCTCCCACTGTTCCCCCCCTCAAGCACCAAGAATACAGTGCTTCACTTGCCCCAGACTGAGAGTTCCTATCTATACCTTGTGGCTAATAGTCACTGATGGACCTCTGCTCCATATGTTTATCTAATTCCCTCTTGAAGCCATCCATGTTTGTAGCCACCACCACCTACTGTGGCAGTGAATTCCATGTGCTAATCACACTTTGGGTGAAAAAGTACTTTCTTTTATCTGTTCAAAACCAACTGCTCCACAATTTCATGGAGTGCCCACTAGTTCTTGTATTGTGAGAAAGGGAAAAAAGTACTTCTTTCTCTGCCTGCTCTATCCCATGCATAATCTTGTAAATCTTGATCATGTCACCCCTCAGTCATCATTTCTCCAAGCGAAAGAGCCCCAAGTACTTTAACCTTTCTTCATAGAGAAAGTTTTCCAACCCTTTTAGCATTCTAGTTGCCCTTTTCTGCACTTTGTTCAATGCTATAATATCCTTTTTGAGATGTGGTGACCAGAACTGTACACAGTATTCCCAATGAGGTTGCACCATCAGTTTATACAGGGACATTATGATACCAGCTTGTGGCTAATAACCACTGAGGGACCTGTGCTCCATATATTTATCCAAGGCAGTGAATTCCATGTGTTAGTTACTCTTTGAGTGAAGGAATACTTCCTTTTATATGTTCTAAGTCTACTGCTCATTAATTTCATGGAGTGCCCAGCCCACTCATTCTTGTATTGTGAGAAAGGGAGAAAAGGACTTCTTTCTCCACCTTCTCTATCCCATGCATAATTTTGTAAAGCTCTACCACGCCACCCCTCAGTTGTCATTTCTCCAAGCTTAAGAGCCCTAACCTCTTTAACCTTTCTTCACAGAGAAAATGTTCCATCCCATTAATTATTTTTGTTGCACTTTTCTATACTTTTTCCAATGATATAATATCTTCTTTGAGGTACAGTGACCAGAACTGTACACAGTATTCCAAAAGAGGCTGCACTATAGATTTATACAGGGGCATCATGATATTGGCTGATGTGTTTTCATTCCCCTTCCTGATAATCCCCCTCATAGCATTTGCCTTTTTTATTGCAGTCACACACTGAGTTGAAATCTTTAGTAAGTTGTTTACCATGACTCCAAGATCTGTATCCTAATCAGTTACTACCAGTTTGGATCCTGTGTATATTTATAGTTAGGATTTTTGGTTCCAGTGTGCATTACTTTGCACTTGCCCACACTGAACCTCATTTGCCATGTTCACACCCACTCACCCAGCCATGACATATCCCTCTGGAGTGCCTCACAGTCCTTTCTGGTTCTTACAACCCTGGACAACTTAGTGTCATCTGCAAACTTAACCACTTTACTGCTTACTCCCAGCTCCAAATCATTAATGAACAAGTTAAAATCATTGGACCTAGTACCAAACCCTGTGGTACCCCACTGCTTACCACCTTCTGCTGTGAAAACTGCTGATTTATACTCACTCTGTTTCCTGTTAATTAACCAGTTTTTAATCCACAAAACTTGTCCTCTTATTCTATAACTGCTGAGTTGACTTAGTAGTCTTTGATGAGGAACTTTATTCAAAGCTTTCTGGAAGTCTAGGTAAACAACATCTCCTGGTTCACACTTGTCCACATGTTTGTCTACCCCCTCAAAAAACTCTAAAAGGCTTATGAGACAAGATTTTCCCTTACATAATCCATTCTGATTCTTCCTCAGTAGCTTTTGTTCATTAATGTGCCTAATAATTCTGTCTTTAATAATGGATTCCACCAACTTGCCTAGTATTGACATTAGACTGACAAGCCTGTAATTTCCCGGATCTCTTCTGGAACCTTCTCTGGAAGATGGGGGATACATTAGCAACCTTCCAGTCCTCAGGAATGGAGGCAGATTATAGTGATAGATTGAATATTTTTATCAGGAGCCCCACAAGTTCATATTTGAGTTCTTTCAGAACCCTTGGATGTATGCCATCTGAACCTGGTGATTTGTCAGTTTTTAATCAGTCCACCAGTCATAGGATCTCCTCTCTCATCACCTCAGTTTGAGTCGAGTCTTTCGACACCCCTACTGAAACCAGCAGTTCTGGAGTGAGCAGCACCTTCCACAGTGAAGACAGAGGCAAAAAATGGATTCAGCTTCTCTGCCATTTCCCCATCGTACTTTAGTAACCCTTTAACCCCTTGGTCATCCAAGGGCCCCGCTGCCTCCCTGGCTGGGCTTCTGCTACTAATATATTGGAAGATTTTTTTTTATTGTTGGTCTTTATGTTTTGTGCAACGTGTTTCTCATAGTCCCTTTTCGCATGTCTGATCACTGACTTGCATTTTATTTGCCACAGCCTGTGCTCCCTTTTATTTACCTCCCGTGGACTAGCCTTTCACTGCTTAAAGGAATCTTTCTTACTGTTTTACTGCTTCCATTACTTCGTTTTTTTAACCATGAAGGCATTTTTAAATACTTATTTACTTAAATACCTTTCCTAATTTGCAGTATACATTTTGTCTGAGCTTCCAGGATTGCATTTTTAAATAGTCTCCAAGCTGCCCAAAGGGATTTCACCCTCCTTACCTTTCCTTTCAGTTTCTTCTTCACAAGCCCCCTCATTTGAGAGAAGTTATCTCTTTGAAAGTTGTGTTGGTCTTTTTGGGCAATCCCCTATTTTTATAAATGCTAAACTTAATAACATTATGGTGACTGTTCCCAACCAATGCAGTGAGCCAGTTTGGTATAGTGGTTAAGTGTGTGGACTCTAATCTGGGAGAACCGGGTTTGGTTCCCCACTCCTCCACTTGCACCTGATGGATGACCTTGGGCAAGCCATAATTCTGGCACAGCTGTTCTTGAAAAAGAGCAATTTCTGTCGAACGCTCTCAGCCCCACCTACCTCACAGAGTGTCTGTTGAGGGGAAGGGAAGAGAAAGGGACTGTAAGCCACTTTGAGACTCCTTTGGGTAGTGAAGGGCAGGGTATAAATCCAATCTCTTCTTCTTCTTCTTCTTCTATCATGTTTACATCTCTCACCAGGTCTTGAGCATTTCTTAGGACCAAGTCAAGGATCATCTGTCCTCTGGTAGGTTCTGTGACTATCTAGTCCATGGCACAGTCACTGAGAGTATCTAGAAACCCAATCTCTTTCTCCTGACTTGAACACATATTGACTCAATCAATATGTGGGCTAGTTAAAATCACCTATTATGACAGTTATTTCATCTGGCTACTTTCCTTAATTAACTACAGAATACTTTATCAAACCTTAAGTCTGTACTTTTTGTTCTACTGTGTCCTTTGAACCCCCCCTCCCCGAAGTACTGAACATTAATCTATTATGACTGCACAAGGTGAAAGTGAAGAACTTGTTTGTGTTTGGTCATTTGGTCTTTTGCTAAATTACTGACTCCTCACATAGACTATAGACATACAATAGAATTATTAGTGAGAAGCCACCCCCTTCTCCAAATTTCCATTCATTCCAATTAGGTACTGTTCTCAATTTGATTTGGATAAATGAGGTCTGATGGCTTGAGTCATAAAGTATTTTAGGGAAGTTGTTCATTTTCTTGTTACAGATTAACTCTTCTTCCTTCTTAATTAGGATCTCCTGCTGTCTACTTTGATTACTATACTCTTGTTCTAACTTTCATCCAATAGTATAAATAGAACTACAGTATATAGGTCTGTACAGCTAGTCTCCTACATTTGCAAACTCACTTAATAAATAGCATCCATAAGCCCTACCACAAGACCAAGATCTCTGTACAGAAATCCAAAATTACACTGAATGATAGGCGAAAGACAGCATGAAATGCTGCGTTCCATCACTAACAGCCTAGGAACTAATTCTTCTCCCTTTTCTAAAATAACAAAAGCTGTAATTGTTTTAATGAAATCATCTCTCAGACTGTACAATGTATGACTGGAAATAAAAGCGCTTAAAAGATGTGATACTATTACTATCTATGAAGATGAGATATATGCTAGGATCAGAGTAGTCTTCATCCCACACTTAGTGATCTTCTGTGCAATCCTAAGCAAAGTTCTTTCCTATCCTTCTAGGTGTTGAGAAGGTGAACAATTTTATTTTTATAATCTTTTAAAAATATTGTTATATTTTATTAATGTGCTAATTCAGGGATTGTTTAGTTCATTTGCACTGTAGAGGGGAACTGTGGTGCATTATATATTTATCCTTGGTTTTAACTTTTTTTATTGTATGTTCTCCCCTGTTGTAAGCCACCCTGAACCTTGCTTGCAAGGAAGGGTGGCCTAAAAACCTAATAAAATAAATAAAATTAATAAATTCTGTCTACTGCTCAGACCCTACTGAATGCTTCTCTTATTTTACCTGCCTCTTGTTCGCTTCCTCTCTACCTGTACATACATTCTTATTTCCTAAGGGTCTCTTTATTTATGGCAGCTTGCATACTTTTTGCCAAGGCTTTTTTTTTTGTAGGAAAAGCCCAGCAGGAACTCATTAGCATAATAGGCCACACCCAACAGCAAACACTTATTAGCATATTAGGCCACACCCCTGACAGTGCAGCTCCCTCCCAGATTGGCTCCCCCAGGTGCCCCACATTCTGCAGGGCTCATGGGGAACCTGAGGGAAGGAAGACCCGACAGCTGTGGGGTGCCTGGGGAACTCGAGAAGGGGAGGCAGTTTAAACTGCCTTCCCTCCCTGGATTGGCTTGGCTTCCCCAGGCGCCCCATGGCTTGCAAGACGCCTGGGGAACCAGGGGTGCTGTAGGCATGGCCAACTCAGAAGCCAGCCAGAACTCCATTCCTGTGCGTTCCTGCCCCAAAAATAGCCCTGCTTTTTGCAACTCTGTTGTTGCAGTAAACTTTATTGAAACCAACTCTGCATTAACGGGATCAGATTATTTCCCCAACTCTGCTTACACTGAGCCCTTTGACTTCAATGCTCTTGTAGGGCATCTGTAACTCTGGGACTTCATTGTTAATTTCTACTTGTGGCAATTAGTTAAGACAAGTGGAGACCCACAACAAACTTGCGGGATGGTTATTTGCTTCCTTCCTTCCTCCCTTTGCTTCCTCCCTTCTCCCCCTACCTCTCTCACACTCTTTCTCCCTTCTGCCCCCCTTTCTTACTCTCTCTCTCTCCTCCATGTATGTTACTTCCTCTCTCTTTCTGACCCATCATCATTCTCTTTGATTTTCTGCCTCCCACCTCAAATCCCACCCTCCCCAGGCTTCTCCGCTCAAATGTCCAGGAATTTCCCAACCTAGAGTTGGCAACCCTATTTCCTTCCAACCCAACAGCCAACCTACCTTTATCTGTCTTCAGCTTTCCATCTCCACCCCCCTCCCTCGCAGCCTCTACCTAGGAAAATTGCAGTCTTTCTCCACAGCGGGGACAAAAGCAGCTTACATTATTATTTCCTCATTTTTGTCTGCACAACAACCCTGTGAGGCTGGTTAAACTGAAAGTATGTGACTGGTCCAAAATCTCCCAGTCAATTTCCACTGCAAGATGTGGATCTGAACCTGGGTCTTGCAGATCCCAATCTGAAGCTCTAACTGTTACATCACAATGGCTTTTGTAAGGTGGCTGCTGATGAACAGTAGCAAAGCAGCTGGGCCTAATTCAGTCATGCAGATCAGGTAGTATCAAGTCATACAGAGGGTGCTGCCTAGGGATAACAGCCTCCAAGTGGGACCTGGGGATCTCCTGGAGTTACTGTTCATCTTCAGACTACAGAGATAACTTTCCATGGAGAAAATGGATGCTTTGGAGTTTATGGCATTGTACCTCACTGAGGTCCCTGTCCTCCCCAGGTTCCACCCCCAAATCTCCAGGAGTTTCCCAGCCTGGATCTGGATCTGCTGGTAGTGGCTGGGGGGGGGGGGGTACTTGGCAACCCTAGACTGCTGCGAGTAAAAACCCTGCTTTTTACTGACAGAAACAGTTAGAACCTCCCCTCTCCCTTGAACATTCTAATCTCCTCACAGTTGATGCCTGGAGTTGATGCCATTTCAAAAGGTATTGGGGAAAATTCAACAGTCCCTGAAGGTTTTTTTTTTTTTTTTTAAACTTTTTGGATTTTTCTGCAGCCTGAGGAAGGGGCCTGACTATGTAGGAAAAGCTGTTAGGGGAGAGTGAGCTCTCTTTTGGCAAATATAAGCATCCACACAGAAAAATAACCCTCTCAGAATTAGAATATAGACAAGAAGGGGGACCCGTGATACTCACCGGGGAGGAGTATTCCCCACAGCTCCCAGCCTGGGGGGGGGGGGGGGAGGGCTAGTCTCACACCTGAATAAATACTGTAGTATATAATTTCTCAAATAAGACACACCATGCAATTGGAAGTTGATCTCTGGAAACCTTTACTTCTAATTGTAACAGGGTGGGAAGCAGGGCACTCTGCAGATCTTAAAACACATTTCCTTCCTTACTTACTGTTTCAAAGACCGGGAAGGTGGCATGAAAACAACTTTTAAGGCTAAAGGCTGGCTCAAAACCAAACCCCGCAGGCAAGAAGACAAGATAAATATATGCTCCACACCACCTAATGGACGAAAGACTGGGAAGACCCCCTGGCTTGGCAGTGCTTCGGGGTCTTGGAAAACATGTGGGGCACATCACGGGAGACATGAAAGCAAGGTACCCCGAGGAGGCAAAGCTCCCAGTAGAGACACGAGTCTGGTGAGCCATTCAGGGTGGTCAGTGGGGGAGGGCAAGCGGGGCTGATGCTGGCCCACCACAAATACATGCTGGCACAGTAGGGCAAAAGGGCGCACTGGCAAAGCTTGTGGTGGGTGAAAGGGACTGCAGAGCCTTCTCCCACCTCCCCACTGGCACTGGTGAGGCTGAGCAGCTTACAGCTGCCAGCCTGCCAAGCCTTCTCCCACCCACCCCTCCCCAGCAGTGGTAACGAGGTCTGAGGCCCAAGCCTTCTCCCACTCCTTCCCACAGCACCAGCAGCGGATTTAAATCCCCCCCAAGTTTTTTTAACTTTTAAGATTTTTCTGCACATGTGGGAGTCCCCCAAGTGTGCAGGAAAATCTCCTTGCCCCCCAAGTGCCCCCTCCACATGGATTTAGATATCTGCATGGAGGGGGGACTTGGCTATTAGTATATAGACAAGGGAAGACCCACAAGAAACTTCCAGGGGAGGCATTTCCCCCATCTCACTGGGCCTGCCGCTCGCCCATTCCCCCATGGGCTCCCGGTGGGCCTTGGCGGCTCTTGCTGGGCCCACTGCTCTCCCCTCCCCCGGTGGCTTTTGCCGGGTCTGCCGCTCACCTCTTCCCCCCCACAGGCTTCCGGCCAGCCTCGGCGACTCCCCCGGGGCTGCCGCAGTTCCGAGAGCATTCCCTGTGCATGCACAGGGGATGCTCTTTTATTTTTCGGGGGATTTAAATATCCCCCCATTTTTTTAAGTTTTTGGATTTTCCTGCACACGGGGGGAGTGCCCCTGTGTGTAGGAAAACCTCCCTGCCCCCAGGTACCCCCCACACAGATTTAGCTATCTGTATGTGGGGGGTGCCTTTGCTATTAGTATATAGATAGTAAAGTGGTTGTCTGAATGTTGCACCTATGGCCCAGCTTTTGATCCAGTATCTAACTAGAAATGCTTTGAAAAGTTTATATGTGTTGGTGCGTTATATCCAGGAGCATGATGGAGCATGATGGAGCACTTAGTCAAACCTATCACCATTGTATCTTCCATCTCTGCAGACAGAAGAGTGACAACAGTTGGAAAATAATATATCCAAGTGGTTGTCTCCTATCATGCTAGCCACTGCAGCACCTGTGGCTGAGAGCAAGGAGCAGCAACAACAGTTTAGTAATCATTCGGATAAAAGTTTTGCAACAAAACCTTTTAGCAAAGATAATGGGACAATTAATGGGACACAGGCTTTAAAATTATGCCTGAGTGAAAAAAATTAGTGTATCTGTGATGGACTGCACTTTAAAAGCAGGTTTCATAGAGTAGCTAAATCAGAGAACCGAAAGATAAAGAGTCAACTTTTCCCTGGAAAGGAAAGCTTGAGTGGCAAGCTGCTCCTCTTCTCTTACTGTCCAGCACCAGTGAAGTAAAATATAAGATCAACTGAGTACTGAGGGGAGTTGTCAGCTGTCAGTCTGGAGATTACAGTTTAAAGTTGGAGCCATTCTTTCCCCCTCTCAGATTACAAGAGATCTTTATTATATTTACATTAACATTTCTGACAGAGTTTTGGAATCAGTGCATCTGACAAGATAAGTCAGACAGGTTCACCTGTAGAGTGAAAGTAAAAGACTCCGTGCCTTAACTGTAGTATTCCTAATCTGAGGAATAATTCACTGTAAGAATTTAAAGTCTAAGAGTCAACAAAAACTGAAGTCTACTTTATACACACACCAGAACTGGGAGAGAGATCTGGCAAGAGTGATTGGGGTAATGTGTGGAAATTCCCTTTCAAACCAAAAAAGGAACAAAGTTAATTCCTCTGAGGAGGAGGAGATTAATCCCGGCCCAGTGTCTCTGAGGGTTTAACTCTGAGGAGGACACTAGTCTGTTGAAAGGGAAAATGGTTTTAAGCAACTCAGGAAATAGAAATAAACAAGAGGCGAATCTGCGATACTCACAGGGAGGAGTATTCCCGCCCTCCATCCCCTCCCCCATTCACTGAACAGGGGTGCAGCAAGGCCCAAGTCCTGCCAAGCCACCTCCAACCCCTCCCCCTCCCCATTCCAGAGATGGCAGCACGGTGAGGCCCGCTGAGCCACCTCCCACCCCCTCCCCCATTCCAGAGATGCTAGCAAGGCCCGAGGCCTGCCGAGCCGCCTCCCACCCCCTCCCCTGTTCCAGAGATGGTGGCACAGTGGGGCCTGAGGCCTGCCGAGCCACCTCCCACCCCCTCCCCCATTCCAGAGACAGCGGCATGGCAAGGCCCTTGGCCTGCTGAGCCACCTCCCGCCCTTGTTCCGGAGGTGGTCACACGACGAGGCCTGAGGCCTGCCGAGCTGCCTCCCACCCCCTCCCCAACAGCAGCCAAAGCATTCTCTGTGCATGTGCAGAGAACACTTCAACTTTTCAGGGGATTTAAATGTCCCCTGAATAGTTTTTAAAACTTTTCGGATTTTTCTGCTCACGGGGGGAGTGCCCCCCATGTGTAGGGAAATCTCCCTGCCCCCAGGTGCCCCCCCACATGGATTTAGGTATCCACATGCAGGGGGCGCCTTCGGAATTAGATATATAGATTGTAATTTAACCAAGGAGTGAATGAGATGCCCAAGTCAGTGACCAAGTCCAGGAAACCTGAACTGCCACCGGAAACTCTCTGAAGAAATGTTGTTGTAATTAAAATACTAAGTAAAACACCTTGTACAACTAAGAATACCTGAAAATAAGCTTTAACATTATTGTGCCTGCTCACAGAAGCGAATTCTGTATTATCAACAACGTTTACCTCAGAAATCCCAACCCCTGATTCACCTATTCAGTCCCTGCCTGTTGAATAAATGTGTTCTTTTGTTTTACAGCTAAACTGTCTCCAATGCCATTTCAAAAGCAAAATAAAAAGAGGACTCCTGCTTTTCCACAGCAATTTCTTGGACTATGTCTAAAAGCCAAATTCTATTCTGTGGGACAGGATGGGACAGGAATTCTTTCAAAAACCTCTTATTATTTACAAGCTACCAAGGGCTGTTCAGTCACAGCAGAGAACCAAAGGATTTTGGTGTGAAAGTGTGCCACTGTGAGGAGAGTGATAGGGGTCGATCATAGTGCCAAAGCCAGCTGACCTTTTAAAATGGCTTTAGAAATTCACATGGAGCCTGTATCTGTGTATAAAAATGAACTGATTTCACAGCTGATATTGTGTGATGGAGCTGTTGCAGTATATATGCTGAGGCTCATTTGCTGAGCATATATCCAGTGTGTTGATCAATGCATTATTTATTGGTTTTCTCTCTTTTAAAATGACTTCTTGTCTAATGAACTATGTGGCAACAAATCTATACTGAATCAAACCTTAAGAGAAGATGATATTAATTTAATCTGCATTTGCTAGATCATGCAATTTAAACTAGCAAAGGTGAGGCAGAGCTATTTTTTTAAAGAAGAATGAAACTCAGCGGGTGTCTTGCTGTCTAGTGGAACTCTCAGTGGAAAAGGCTGAAATTCTAGAGTAAGATCTGCTGATTTAAACTACTGAAGTTATGCCAAATGGAAAATGAGAATGTATGAAGGCTAAACTGGGAATATGTCATTTACTTCAGTGTTTTAATAACATTTTGCTTATAAGAAATACTTTCTGCTGCACTCCACGTGGACTCTCAAGTTATTTTTTTCACATATCCTAATATAGCACCACAAACATCCCATCTTAAACAGAACAATTTCCATGTTATGGTCACTAAGTGGAAGCCATTTTAAATTCCTCCACATGGCAATTATTACTCATGGTGAGTCATAATTCTTCACCATATATATTGGGCAATTTTCACCACGAAAACTTCTAATGTTGTCAAAATTCATGATTATCTGAGTAAGAATATGATTTTGCACAGCTTGCAGTGCTCGGATTGAACATCATATCTTTGAGCAGTTTTGCAGAATGGAATAAAAAATAAGACTGGGTAAATGCCCAGAATGCATTTTCTGTTTAAATCTGTGCATATTTTTTTTAACTCTGTGTCTTTGACACAAAGCAGAAACAAACTAATGCCCCGGAAAGTTAAAATATTTAAGGATCTTTGCAGAGGTAGGCAAATCTATTGACACTGGAACCTTGCGGAAAAAAAGAGTTTGCTATTAACCACAATGTATAGATGGAGCACTATGTCTGGGGCAGTGATGCTCTGTATGCTTGGTGCTTGGGGGGCAACAGTGAGAGGACTTCTGGAGTCCTGGCCCCACTGGTGGACCTCCTAATGGCACCTGGGTTTTGGCCACTGTGTGACACAGAATATTGGATTGGGTGGGACATTGGCCTGATCCAACATGGCTTTTCTTATGTTTATTCCAATATCAGAAGATTACCTACTCATTTTGACTTTAAAGTACTGGGTTGCAGAAAGGAGGGTATGATATTAGTTCCTGTGGAGGAGTCCGTTCAGCTGCAATCATAAGAAAACTATTCTGGGAGTGATGTAAGCTTCACTGAATAAAATGAGACTTCTTCTGATTGGACATGCTTAAGGACTGCTTTCCTTGTGTGGACTTAAACAATCCTCTTCAATTACCCAGTCTTGAAAAGAATAACTGCAAAGGGGCAGTTCAGATCAACAATGTAGACTTCACTTTGATGTTATATTCTCTCCTCATTTTTATAGGTTTGTGTGACATTTTACCACACACTGTGAAGATTTTCCAGAGTGGATAGCACAGCACAAAAGACCTTGATTTGGGTGCCCACTGAGGCAAAGTCCATGTCCATGCCCAAGTGTTTTATTCAATTAAAGCATTTCTATCTAACACTCCTGGGTTCTTGAGGCAGCTCATGAAAATAATATCGAGCTCCCGGGCGCCCGGCTATGCCGTGGCACCCGATCGGGGGCTCCTTTGCCTCCATGTCGCCGAGGGAGGCAGCAATGGCCGGCGCGCTTTCGCGCGCATACGGGGATTGCAGAGGGGTGTGGCTTGCTGGCTAAAGGCAGGCGCCTCGCCCGCTGCTTATCCAGTTGCTCTGCGTGCTCTCCCACCCGCCCCTCCCTGTTGGCAGTGTAGGCTTTTGCTGGTTGCCTATTGGGACCAGGTAGGAATTTTTATGCCTTCACCTGATTGGCCGTTGTGGGGGAGGTGTTTTTTGCCTACCTTGCACTGTGATATGGGTTAAATAGTTGGTCACTTGGCAGGTTTGTGCAAGCAGAAATGGAACTGGTGAGCGCCTCATGGCATAACCCGATTGGGAACAGGAGGTCATCAGGAACCGCTCTAGGGCAGTGCAGTCCGGGGCGGTGAATGGTGCCTCCTCTGGGAACCTCTCAGGCTAGGCTCCTCCCTGAAGTTCCGTGTGGTCTCAGGGGTAGGCGCTCCTGGGGGGGGGGGATGCCAGTATGCTGGGCTGCCGGTTACGAGCCAGAATTGGCTGGCTTCAGACCGGAGCTAGGTGTCCCGCCCATGCTAAGGGCAAGGAGGCCATGTCTAGGAAAGACGCCTGCCTTGCCCATTCCTGTGCTTGCGTAGTTTCCCCGTTGCTGCAATTTCCTGTAAATAGTTAATAAAGTGGCCCTTGTTTAATTCCAACCTGTTGTCTGTCTCTTCTTTGCGGCTGGGGGGGGGGGGCAAACATTAAATATCCAAAATTACATACATAAAAACTACAATATAAAAGTAGCAGCAGTATATCAATAATAATGCCACCAGAATAAAGTATCAGCCATTTTATAAAAGTATCTCCAACAGTAAAAGTTAAAAAAGATCAATACATAATAACACAACAAGTAGTTACACTATAAAAGCACTTAAGACTGGAATCCTGTCTTCCATCTCCCTGCAATATGGCATGCATAATCTTGTTCCTTAAGAATTTTAACCCAGACAGACAGAAAACAAAGATATTGCATCTGGAAATGTGTTTTAATTGCCTGTACAACTGGGACAGACCTAATATCGGTCTGAAATTAGTCAGGAGAGTTCCATAGATAAGGAGTTCAGTCCCTGAAAATATCATCTTAATTGGGTGGAGGACAAAGGGTCAAACTAGATGCAACTCCATGCCCGCAGTGGTGCCACCACCACTTAACATAGGCAATTAAAAAATGTCACAAGTGGGACTGGGCCTGCAATGCGGTGGGACAAATGCTTTTGTTCCCCCACGTGCTTTTTCAAAACGCCCATGATGGGGAGGCATTCTAGCACATGAAAAGGTGCTGGAGGAGACACAACAGCCTGTTGTCAAACCATGCTGTGGACTCGAACAGAATCAGGGGGTTGTGGGGTTTTTAAATCACCCATATGAGGCTTTTAAATAGTGGCAGTGTCTTTGTGCTGGACATGAGGACACCATCATGTCTAGCTTGGCCCTAATAATGCTGTCTTAAGAAGAGTTTTATCTTTCGAAGTCTCTTGAAGTCTGTGGGCTTAGAAGAGTGTAAATGTGTTTAGGATTGCACTATAAATTTTACATCCAAATACATGTTTTCCACTGAGAGCAAGGGTCCATGAGTGGCTAGTAGCCGCATGGTATAAGTCTGGGCCAGTGATGCTCTGTATTCTTGGTGCTTGGGTGGCAACAGTGGGAGAGCTTCTGGAATCTGGCCCCACTGGTGGGCCTCCTGATGGCACCTGGGTTTTGTTCACTGTGTGACACAGAGTGTTTGACTGAATGGGCCATTGGTCTGATCCAACATGGCTTCTCTTATGTTTTTAGTTCCATGTGGTTTTTGGCATAAGGATTTTGGTTGTGTCACTATGAAAACTAATGAGTTTTTCCTTTTAGATGACAGAATACTTGGTTTAGAATCCACTCTTTGATTTTCCTACAAATGTTAAGATTATGAATTATATTCAGTTCCCATTTCTCAGCTATCTTGATTAATTTTACCCCATCTGATTAATCTGGTTTACCTCAAAGAATATGTATGCGGGCATGCTTATCTCCACAGTCTGCTCAGTTTATGAGTCTGCCAAAGTAGGTTCCAGCCAATGCTCTCTCTAAGCCATGTAGTCTTGTGAGCAAAAATTCTACTTTGTGAGCTATTGGCATTAAAGCTGTGAGCAAGCAATGTGGCTTCTGCATAAATTAGTTTGCTCTGGAGACATCCTTCCTGAGCTAAGACAAAAATGTGTGAGCCAGAGGCTAAAAAGCTGTGAGCTAGCTCACACTAACTCAGCTTAGAGGGCAGGCATGACAAACACTGGTTCCAGCCTATGCAAGTTCTTACCATAATTAATCAGTTAAACTGAAGGTGAGCACACAAGTCCTGCTGATTTCAGCTGAAGTGCCACAAGCACATATTTAACTTTCCCAATGAAATCAGCGGGAGTTCGAAGAGCTATCTGTGGCTAGATTTAAGATGCCTTTGTATTTTGTCTTATTTCTGCTAACAGGACAGGACTGCTCTTCTGTCATTTGACTATGGCAGTATCTCAGAATTATTTTCTGACATTTAGAGATGCTTCTTTTCACATTTGAAGAATTCCTTTCAAGCATCTAATGGTCTCATTTCTGACTACCCATGCAATCAGTGAAAGAAACCTTAGTGGAATTTTAGGCTTCAGTTCTCAAGGTGTTCTGTCACAGGCCCATTCATCTGGATGGCTTATTTATCTACCACAGCTGTCAAACATTTTCTGCCAGTACAGGGATTTTCTTCAAGAGTAAATTAAGTGTTACACTAGTATGTAACTAGCTTGGCAGAATCCCTAAAGTTCATTAATTCCCATGATCTAGGATATACTGAGTTGGTTCCTAGAAATCATGAACCTCATGGAACAGATCCCTCTGTAGCCACTGTTTGCCCTACAGCCTCCTGTGCCTCTGAAAAGCTGTGCCAGAAGATCAGTGGACCCTCAGAAATCAGGTGGAATGCACAAGCTCTTTTGTGAGTAGAGCAAGCACTTACACAATAAGTGAGAAGGCAATTCTGCAAATTTCCTCTAAAAACTACACTTCTTGATGCAGCTCCTTTGCCACTCTGTTCCCAAAGAGTTCCCTTGCCTTCTGGAGCAGTTCTGGAGCACAGGACATTTTGAAAGTCTTGAAGGGACAACGGGAGCATGTGTGTCATGGATTCTTTCTTTTCGTATGTGGGAACCAGCCAACAGAATATGAAATCAATGACTCTGCCATATTATAGCTTGATGTACTAGATTAGCAGAAGTTATGCAGAAACAAAGCTCTGCCCAGGCTTGTGTAAATTTCGGCTAGATCTCAAAAAAAGTATCAATCTATATCTCTGGCACTAGAACAAACAATCGTAGAAAGCTGTAAAAAACAATGCACTGGGAAACTGTCACAAAAAGACAAGATGGATACATGGTTTTGAAAAGCACTTAAATACACTTGCAGATAAAACACTCCATTGCAAATACACTGGTTAAAGGGGACATCCATGATAAAACTAACAGTTTAAGTATTTTCATCCTTGATCATTGGTGGTTTGTGGCCATTCATTTATTTGTATGTCTGTCCAAAGCTATGGAGTTATGTGTGACTGTGTCCATTACCATAAGCTTTCCTTGTTCTGGCAAAGGGTGTTTTAACCCACTACAACATATTTGAGCTAGCGACTTAGTGATTTGTATTAAAGGGGGGGGGGAAGCAAATCTTTTTTAAAAAAATCTTTTTCTCTTTCAAAATTTCTCCTCTACAGAAGAAGGCTGTCTGGATTTGCTTCAGTTTTCACCTTAAGTAAAATCTGGTAAATGGTAACCACTTGGAAGGAGTACAGGGGGTCTCTGAGCTAGTCACTTGTGCTTCTGCTTGAAGTTTCTCAGATGGCTCAGGTGTTTGATGTATGTTTGGTTTTAGTTCCACACTGCCAAATTGCAATGTGGCTGTCTCTGGTCACGTTCAGACAGTCAGCTAATCCCGCCATTGGCCCAGCTCTAATTTGATCCTGATCTTTTTTTTATCTGGTATTGCACGACCAGACAGCTCCCCCATGAATCGTCCTACTGCACATAGACTCCACAGTGGATTGTTTAGATGGGGTCCACCTGAAGTCTTTTTTTTTTTTAAAAAAAAATTATGTTTGTACATGCACATCTGCACATCACCGCGTACTTGTTTTTCCATGCATGTGTAGAATTGAATGGTTAAAGCACCGCCAGTGGTATATGGAGGCGAAATCCCTATGAAACTAGTCCCAGCCATCCCCCTTGCCATTGAGATCTAACTCAGTGTAGGGACTACGTGGTGTGGGGAAAGACCTACCTTACCCTCCCTGTAGGTACCATTTCAGTTAACAAAGTCCATCAATTTCACGGGCCATTCAGAAACATGAAAGTGTCTGGAACACTTGAGTGGAGTTCTGCAGCTGTCGCAGGTTTATGCGCATATCCGTAAGGATATTTTTTTTAATGGTGGCTGTTCAGGATGGTCTGGAGTCAGACCATCCCAACAGGCTGATTGAGCACTGGAATGATCAGATGAGGGAAAGTCTGCCATTGGCTCGTCGGCAAGCATTAGCCCCAGACTTTCACTAGTATCTTTAAAGTCCGGCTCCCTGGTGAGACTGAATGGGCTGATCATGGAAGTGACCCCTTTTGTAGATGTTGCTGTCTGATCACTCCCTTTAAATCCACCAGGCACTCATGCCTGGGTCGGATCTAAAGACCCATCTGAACACGACCTCTGATGAATATCTACACTGATACAAGGTCATAAACGGATGCTCAGCCCAAGCACCTCCAACTCTGGAGGAACAAGAAGCTTTCATAAGGACACAGTCTTTATTTAGGATTGTATCAGAGAAAATTGACTGATATGCTGTATACATTGGTCTATCAGAGAAAACTGACATACTGTACACATTGGTCTATTTTTTTATGTATGTCAATGAATGACTCCTGGAATGTTAATTGAAAAACTGAACTTTGGATATTTACATAACCTTTACTACACTTGGCACATAATTTTATTTTGTTTTTGTTTTGAAAAGTTTTATTGTGTTTTCTTAACAGTGTATAAAATAAACCAACAGAAACAATAAATATTCTTATACAGAATGAGCACAAACATTATTCCAACCAAATAATTAATAGGGTTTTCTTTACTGTCCATGTTTATTAGATAATTCAATCTATCCAGTTCAGCCCATTCCGATAGCTTATTAACTATTTCTTCCCTTCTTGGTAGAAAAGATGTTTTCCAACCTTTCGCCCGTAATATACGAGCTGCCGTTAATACGTACGCTATAAGCTTTTGTTCTAATAATATCAAATTGTCTGGTAATATGTTCAACAAGTAAGTCTCTGGTTTCAGATCCAAATCATATTCCGTAATTTCAGAAATCAGTTCCTTGACCATTTCCCCAAACTTCTGCACTACTTTGCAAGACCACCACATGTGGTAAAGAGTCCCACTGTTCTTCCCACATACCCAACAAAAGTTAGAGACAGATTTAAAACATTTATTCAGTTTATCGGGTGACCAATGCCATCTATAAAAAAGTTTATAAATGTTTTCTCTATAATTTACTGCCTTTAGGAATTTAATTGACTTCCAAATTTTTGGCCACCTATTAATGTCTATATTATAGTCAAAATCTTCCATCCATTTTATCATCACAACCTTAATCTCTTCATCCTGTATGTCATACTTCAAATTAATCTCGTACAATTTTTTAATTAATTTAGAATCATTATTTAACCAAACGGCATCTAATGCATTTATATTTCTACAAAAACCAGTCTTTTTATCTTCTTTAAATCTTGATTTAAGTTGGATAGCTTCCCACCAAGTTAAATTAATTCCCTCTTCCTCTCGTAATTGGGTCTCCGTTTTAATATTCTCATCTTTATCTAATAACGCTTCATATCTCAATATTTTCTTTGGGTTCAATAAAGAGGGTTTGATAAAGGCCTCCAATGGTGATACCCATTTAGGAGTATTTACATAAAAATTTTTCTTTAATGTTTAGCCATATTTTCATAAGCGCCACTGTAAGAGAGTGTTTTTTTGTTTGCCATACCAAACATAAGTGTGCCAGCCCATACATAGATTGTGGCCCTCTAAGGCCAGTACTCTTAAATTTTATCCAATCCTTTACTCATATTAAGACTGCCACTTTCCCATAAATTTCCCAATTTGGAAGGCCAATTCCCCCTCTCTCTTTACTATCTTGGAGTACTTTCCATTTAACCCTAGGTTTTCCTGGATACCAAATAAATTGTCTCGTTATCTTGTAAATTTCTTTGTAAAAACTGGCTTTTTCATTTAATAGTGGGATTGTTTATGCTAAGAATAGGAATTTAGGAAGGATATTCATCTTAATGGCAGCAACTTTCCCCAACCAAGACAATTTTAAATCTTTCCATTTGTTTAGGTCTTCTCTAACTTTGTGTAACCACATTTTATAGTTTTCCTCAATTAGTGAACTAGTCCTATTTGAACAAACAATTCCTAAATATTTTACCTTCTTAACCACTGAAATGTTAGAAAAGGACTGGATTACAGATTCTAATTCTCTGCTACAGTTTTTAGTGATTAATTTGGTTTTTTGAAGGTTAATTCTTAATCCTGCAGCTCTACCATACTCATTAATTACAGCTAGAAGTCTCCGTAACGAGGCCTCTGGGTTTTCTAAGATAAACATGACATCATCTGCATGCGCACAGAATTTATAAACTTGATTTTTACACTGGAGTCCTTCAATTTCTTGATCTTTTCTTACCTGTTCACAAAGAGATTCCAGTGCAAAAATGAAGAGTAATGGTGAAAGCGGATCCACCTTTTTCCCCTCCTTTTTGGCTGGTATCTTTCTTACTCCCTTCTTTTTCCTCCTCCTCCTCTCTCTCTGATTGCACACCTTCCTCTTCTTCTTCTTCTCTCTCTTTTTCCACTCCAAAGTCTTCACCAAAATTTTCAAAAAAGTTTTCTAGTTTGAAAATTGGGTCTAATTTATATCTCCGCCCCTTGTATTCAAACAGCATTCCTTCAGGAACATTCCATCTATATATTATCCCTTTCTCCCATAGCAGGGTCGTTAAACGTTGATAGCTGCGTCTTCTCTCCCTTACACGCCAGGGGATCTCTTTCAAAAGTCTTATTTCTTCTCCCTGGATTATCACTTTATTTTCACGGGAGGCTTTTAAGATTTTTTCCCTCGATTCTCTTTTATAAAATTTAATGTGTACTTCCCTCGGGACGTGGAACTTCCTTACGAAGACCGTACTTCTCCTAAATATCATGTCTATTTCTGCCATCAGATCCTGCTTAGTGCCCATGTCCAACTGTTCCGCCAGGCTGGTTGCAATTTCTTCCTTCAGATTAGAGCCAATTTTTTCCGGTACGTTTTGACACCTTAAGGTCAGGGCAGCTCTATCCATTTCCAAATTAATTATTGAATCCTCCAGCCCTTCATTCTTCATCTTAAGATCATGTAGATCTAGTTCTAATTCTCTAACTTTGTTATGCGTTTGTCTGCCTCCCGCCATCAGTGTTTGTATATCCCGTTTGTTGGCCACCACTTGAGTTTTGATCTCTTCCACCTCCAATTTTACCTGAGAGGCTAGCTCATCCATCTTATTATATATTGGTGCTATTTCCTTCTGAATTAAAGCTGGAAACCTCTCTTCCACTTTTTCCAACAAAGCTGGCAATGTGTTTTCTACCACAGCCTTCACAGCCGCTGCCACCGCTTCATCAATCATCGATTTTGTATCTTTAGTTGTCTGGGTTGGGTTACTTGCCGATGCCTTCATCTGACTCATTGTTCTAAGCTGCGAAGGTGAGGGCAAAGAGTTTTTCCTAGGTGTCCCCATTGCCATGAATAACTAGGTACTTATCTGATGCAACCAAATTAAATAATAAGAAATATCTCGATATTATTTGCACAACCAATACAGATTAATCTTGAACCAACACACCCCCTGTTAGTGAATTACCAAATACCACTAAATTATTTAACTCTTCGGGAATCTAAAGAGTCACTATCCAATCTTTAAATTACAGTAAGTTTAATTTAATAAATTTATAAATTTCTATTTTTATTAATTTATAATTAATTCATTAAATATCAGTTAATTATTAGTTACCAATTGATTGATTGATTGATTGAGAATCTAAGTATTCACTACCCAACCATTAAACAATTATAATTTATCAGTGAGGTATTAATTTAAATTAATATTACTTAATTTTCCTAATTTGGTTAAAGTACACTTAATTAAGGTAGTCTTTATTTGGTAATTAATGAGTATTTAATATTTAGTAGTTAAATTAATAGTTAAATTCCCAGGCAATATAGTATTTTTGAATCACCTAGCTGTCCACCAGAAGCACACTAATTTATCTGCAACTATTTCTCACTTTGGTCACAGGATAAACTAAACAGAGCTAGGAAAATCACCAAGCTTCAAAATCCTAATCAAAGAAAGTAACTTAATACCCAAAACAAACTTAACAACAAGTGAGCTCCCAGTTATTTCCCAATTACGTTAGTTCCGTATTTTTTAAGTTGTATTTTGGATATTTATATAATTATTACCATTCTTGGAACAAATGCTTAAAAGGGAACTGCTGAATTATTTGTTTGGCATTGTGTGTTTATATATTTTTTTGCTACTGCTTATTCACACCATGGATCCTTGTTTGTTTTTTGTCACCACAGTTTGGCAACTCCTGGGCAAGCATGGTCCAAGACAGCATGGTGGCCTCTTCCTTTCTTGTCAGTCACTGTTGGAGTGGTTGGCCAGGGAAGCATGTGTTGCCTCACCCTCCCGGTGAGCATGGCTGGCTCCCTCTCTTCCTTCTGAGACTTTTGCTAGCCTTGGCTCTGCTGCAGCTGGCCTCCTTCCCTTTACCAGGCTTCTTCCCACTCTGCTGCCAGCACTATCTGCCTGGATTAAGGCAGCAGAGGTGAAAGGGAGAGACTGGGGACTGGGGCCAGTTTGGGGACCTCCCTGGAGCTGGTGGGGAAGGGGAGGGTTCCAGGGCCATGATGGGATGGGCAAGCCATCCCAAAGCTGGCGTCACACCCAGGGTGCATTCAGACAACAATGTTAAAGAGCAATGAGCCCAGTTATATTTAAACCGAATGAAATTATACCGTAGAATGTCATCCAGACGTCAATCCACTCACTTACTTCAGCGTGCAGTTGTTCTGGGTCCAGACCTTCCCCTGCTCTAACTGCAGAGCCCACACGATCGCCATTTTTTAAAAAAATCACCGCATGCGCATATGCAGATGGCTACACCAGAGATATACATGTGTGCATGCGCAAAATGGGTTTCTTTTTTTAAAAAAGGTGGTGGTTGCACTCTTAGTGCGCAAGATCACAATCAGACCTTCAGTAAACCCATGCCAAAACTGCACCAATCATCTGCCACTGGACTTTCTCAGGTATCAAAAAAAAAAAAACCCCTCATGGAGAATAGTGGGGGGGAAATGAGAGGCAGACGACTGGGGCACGGCAGACAGATGTTGCTGTCTGGTTGTGCACTTTAAATCTGTAAGGGAACAGCAAGGGGAGTGGATAAAACTGTGTGTCTGAACGCAGCCCCAGACAGTGGTGCATTGTAATAAAAGCAATAAAATGTAAAGTCCATACCGGCTTGGGTGTCACTTGGATTTACAAGGACCATGTCAGAGGCTGGTGTTCTTGAATCTCTAGTGAAAATGGGCTACAGGAAAGAGGCTCTTTTGTTGGGTGACCAGGGCAGAGTCCTGATGTGCTACTGGAAGCAGAATCTTATGTAAAACAACCAGAGCAAGGACCTGATCAGCCACTGGAAAACCAGCAACTTCAGAAAAAAATGGCCTCAAGAGCAAAACAGAATCATCATGCAACGTTATTTTGAATCAAGGCCTGAACAGTGTGCATATTTGAAATGAATGTTTGAAATACGGAAAGTAAAGTATCCTGATTCTACCATCACTGAACAGTGACTAGCAGATCAGCACAGTTTTATCATTCAAAACAACTTTTTCACAGCAATATTGCTAGATGAAATAGGGAACAACAAAGACTCAAAGGAAGAACATGAAAAATAAGAAATAAATGAAACCAACCAAGAAATAAGCCAGACAAATGAAGTTGCCCTTGAAAGTGTACTAATTAAGCATGAGATATTGACAATACATCATCAGATCACCTCTGCACCGGAAGAACTGAAGGCAAAAATCTTAGAGCATTTATAACAGACCCGTTTCTTCTTCATGCTGAGGCAGATTTTTCTCACTAAAATTTTCAGTTCCCTTCAGGTACTAACCTAGCCCACTAGAAACATGATAATATTTGGAGTTTTATAAATCTGAACATCCCACCCTGTGACAAAATCTTATTTGGCCCAGCCCAGGAACTTGTCAGGAGAAAACAGGAGCCCTCTTTTTAGATCCCTTGAAATGGCACTGGAGACTGTGTACAGTGAACAATAATAAAGATTTCATTTAATAGGGATGGATCGAATGGGGTAGTCAGGAATTGAAAAAGCTGAGGTGAATGTTGTTGGTAAAACAGTATATCAGTCGACAGACAAGATGATGTTGTAGCAGCTTATTTTTACAAATTCTCGGTTGTTGTCAATGAGAGATGGTTGACTAAGTACTTTAGTTTCTTCATATAGTTTCCTAATAAGTGTTCAGGTTTTCTGGAAAGGTCACTCTTTTAGTATATCAAATTCTTTCTCCTTTTCTGAAATCACAATGTGTTTTCTTTCCCCTGAGTAGTCTGTAACCGTTTCCTCTCACAACAGACCAGGGAATGTCTCAGTGCCAATTCGCTGTATAATTGGAAAGGATTTATATTTCTTCCCTGAAAATATAATCCTTTTCATTTTGGCCTGATTGGGAGCTTCAGCCTGCTACCCAGTCACTCTGCCAAAATCTCAAACCCCAGTTCTTGGCATCTGTGTGAAAATGTACTTCATCTTTAGAAGAAGAGGAGGAGGAGATTGGAATTATACCCCACCCTTCACTATCCAAAGGAGTCTCAGAGCAGTTTACAATCTCCTTTCCCCTCCCCTCCCCACAATAGATACCTTGTGAGGTAGGTGGGGCTGAGAGAGCTGACACTTGACTCTGAATTCTTAAGATGGAATTCTTTCTCAGGTTATGCTTAACACAGCTAAGACCAAGAGTCTCTCCCTTTTTTCAAAAGGTTAACCTGTCTCACATACTTTTTAGTCAGACTCTTCAGATATCCACTCCTTTAGCTGAACTTTTACATAACTGAATGGTAACTGCCATTGAACTCAAAACAAACTCACTCTCTCCTCAGCTCACAGCTGATCTTATATTTCCCTCAGCTGGTGCTGGCCAATCAAAGAAAAGGAGCAGGCTGTCACCCAAGCTCAACATTCTAGAGCAAACTATTCACCTCTCTTTTCTGATTTTGCTGTATTAGTTTTAAATGTAGTCTGTCTCAGCATTTTTACAGCAATGAAGACAAAGATTACCTGTGCTCAGAACAACATCAAAGAAAGAACTTGCAACACTCATTGAAAATATTAATGTAGCAGTTTAAACAGTTCATACTGCAAACATAACTGTTTGATACATAGTGTGTATACATAGTGTGTATCACATAACAGTTGAGACATAGTATGTATCACATAACAGTTGAGACATAGTGTGCCTGTAGTAATAAAAGAACTAGGAAAACACAAAGAAAAAAGCAGTTCAGGATTTTAAGGTAAAACCAAACTGGCAAATGAGATTGGAGAAAAAAAATCAACAAATGCTATTCAGATGTAAGTGTCTTAAAAGAACTCAAAGGAAAATCAAGAAAAAAAGAAGAAAAAACAAACCTCAGGAAGAAATATCAGTTAGATATAAATACAATAGTAGCCCAAGGTGCAGAAGAAATCAAACAAATAATTGCTCCAATATTGAAGAAGATTAAGAGGTACAAGAATAGGATCCAGCAATACTTCCAATTCCAGACTAACCAAAGACAGTTCTACAAATCTCTAGAGAGATGAAAAAGTAGAAGTAAAATCAGACAAAGAAAAGACAAAACCTTTCTGGAAAGAACTCTGGAAGTCTGAAAGAATACAATACAAATGGTAGGTGGATCACAGATGTGGAAAACAAACTGAAAGGAAAGCAAATGGAAGTTCTTACAATAACCCTGGAAAGCTTGCAAAAACAATTGAAAAAAGTGAAAAACTGGACAGTGCCTAGAAGTGATGACGCCCATGGCTATAGGCTTTAAAAGTTGATAAGTCTTCACCCATGATTGGTGCAACAATTTAATGATATGCTCTGTTCCAAACAAGTGGCAGGGCATTTCTCATTCTGAAGAACAGAGAGAAAGGAGTAGTGCCAAGCAACTTCCACCCCATTACCTGCCTTCCAGCCAATGTAGCTAATTCTATTCCAGAATACCTACAGCTCAATTCTAGTAGTAGTAGTAGTAGTAGTAGTATGAATATTAGTTAATGTACAAGAGGCGGGGACCCATGATACTCATGGGGGCAGGGGAGCTCCATGTGGAGGAGGAGAAAGCCCACACAGGTAAGCCTTCTGCCCCCCACAGGCACCGGTGAGGCCTCAGCAGCTCTCACTGGGCCTGCCACTTCTCCCTCCCACCCCCCAGCACCAGTGGTGAGGCTTGGATGCCTCCCAACCACCGGGCTGCCGTAGTTCCTAGAGCATTCTCTGTGCATGTGCAGGGAACACTCTTTTACTTTTGGGGGGATTTAAATATCTCCCCAAAAGTTTTTAAAAACTTTTTAGATTTTTCTGCACATGTGGGGAGTCCCCTAAATGTGCAGAAAAATCTCCCTGCCCCCACAAGTGCCCCCTCCACATGGATTTAGATATCCGCACTGAGGGGGCGACTTGGCTATTAGTATATAGATTCATTGTTGCAGTCAGCTATTTGACTGGAGATGCTGTTCTGCAATCTGAAATCTAGCCAAGTTCTCAGGAATTACGGTTGTATCTTTGCAGGATTCTTGCTGTTCCAAGCAGCACTGTCTTCTGGAGCTGTGCTGGTGTTATTTGTTCAGTGCCCAGAATGTCCAGGTATTTCTTAAGACTTCTAGACCCTGCTCCAAAAGCTCCAATGACAACTGACACAATGGAAACCTTCTTCTTCCAGAGGCTCTCTATTCATAGGTCTTGGTATTTCATGATCTTCTCTTGTTCTTTCTTTTCTATTCTGCTGTCTTCTGGAATTGCAGTATCAATTATGTAAATGCAATTGTGATTACAGGGGTGTTATGCTCCAGGTGTTTATCTGTTTGTTGCTTGATGATACTCCCTATGTTCCTGCCCACCCCCTAGACCCCTGCCAGTTGCCACTAGCTAGCAACTTTAGGCTGCTCATAATCTTTTTAAGAGATTCATTTTCCATGGCAATTGCTTCTGTTAGATATGAGATTACCCCAAGTCATCCCTGCACTGGGCTGAATATGAAGGTACCCTTTGATTCGTGAAAACATTACGTGTTTTCTAATGCAATTGCTCTTCTAGTATCAGCTTCTTGTTCCCAGGAGCATTTTCTGTAAGGGTGAACACTGTTACAAAGAAAGCCAAATTATAAGCAAATTACTGGGAGCAATTATATTATTTTGCCTAACTTCATTTACCAATAAAGAAGCAGAGCAACACAAGCCAAGCTCTAATTACAGTCTCAGAGATTTACTATACAATATGAGATGATTATGGAAAGGCTGCTGTGACTTGTTCTGTGCTACTCTGGTCAGTAAGGTTGATTGTAGTTACTGTACTTAGGAGTCTGCGCTGCGGCATCTTTATTTTACCAGTGATTTAATTCCTCTTTTTTGGGGTTGTTGGTTAGATTTTTTTTTTTTTGCATAAGGGAGAAAACATAATTTTTGAATGCAATTGTTTCTAAATTAATTTTGCATCTCATGTGCTCAGGAAATGAGACGTGAAAATGATGCCTAATTTTTGTGGAGGCACATTAAATGAAGAGCAGACATCCAGAGCTGGTCTAATGAACAGAAACTGAATGAACTTTTCCATATATGGCTTTTCCACCTCCATCATATCCAAATACACACACATAGAAAATGATGGATTTAACTTTTTCATGCTTAAATTGGTAATTAATGTGGAAGTAAGCAGTGCATTATATTGTTGTGCATAGCCACAAATCTTTCTATAAATCTCAAATTAATAAAAGGTCAAAAAGCTATCTTGCAAGCTGTAGCAATCTTGAATAGTCTGTATTATGAACATCTAGGCCTAGCTATCTGAAGTCACTTCATTACAACATTATGACTGTGGCTGTAATTCTGTATGCAAGTTTGTTGAAAAGCATACCTGTGTGTAAGACTGCAGCCCATAGATGTGTTTGTTTGGGTACAATTATTCTATCCAGGGCTTTTTTTGTAGAAAAAGCCCAGTAGGAACTCATTAGCATAATAGGCCACACCCAACAGCAGAAACACCTTAGCATGTTAGGCCACACCCCTTAGGGTTGCCAAGTCCGGTGAACTTACCAGCAGGGGGGAGTCCTCTGTCGGCCAGAAGCTTCACTGGCGCGTGTGCGAAGCGCGCACGCCGGCTGAAGTCACTGGAAGTGACATCAGCACATTGGGGCCATTGCCAGAGCGTCACCCTGGCAATGCCCCCAACATGCTGACGTCACTTCTGAGTGATGTCATTACGTGTGAGAAGTCACCCAGGCTGGACAACTTCGGGGGCGGGGTTTCCCCCGCCGGCCGAATGCTGGCCGGCGGATTGGGAACCCCTGTAGTGGGGGATCCCCCGCCCCCCAGGCTGACTTGGCAGCCCTAACACCCCTGACAGTGCAGCTCCCTCCCAGGATCAGCTTCCCCAGGAGCCCCATGGCTTGCAGCGTGCCTGGGGAACCCAAGGAGGGGAGGTAGTTTAAACTGCCTTCCCTCCCTGGATTGGATTGGCTTCCCCAGGCACCCAACGGCTTGCAAGGCACCTGGGGAACCCGGGGGGGGGGAGGCTATAGGTATGGCCAACTCAGAAGCCAGCTGGAACTCTGTTCCTGTGCGTTCCTGTCCAAAAATAGTCCTGATTCTATCCATCTTTAATATAACAGCTACCTGTTTGACTTTAATAAGGTGGCTTTGTTCAGTTTCCTTCTTCAGTACTACTTTTAAGGCATTCGGGATAAAATAATGTACATCCCTAAGAAAGTCCAAATGCTCAGTAGTTCTCCCCCCCACCCCCAGGTTCTAGTAAATAGGATCTGATCATGTAAAATGAGATACTACATGACATAGTAAAGTTTCTTTTTAAGAAAGGTAACATTTCCCACAACCCAGAATTTCTGGTTACGTTCCTGAATTTACCCCTGTCACATTTGTGAGCAAAGGTGTTTCCCCTTTTTGCCCACCCTCATCCTCAGATACTATGAGCCCTTTATTTGCTGTACAGTGAATCTGCAGTTCCTTCTCTGCCTGGTGCTCTTGGTCTCTAGGCCTTGACCTTCCTTAAGAGCTATCTCTGCTCCTTCCTCAAGTGAGCTTCCTGCAAGTAAGCATTCCCTTGGCAGACTGTTTTCCTTGCAGGGCCTCCTCTCCCCCCCCCCCACTTCAGAAGTCCTTCCTGACTTTTTATCTGGTTCTCCACCCACTGCCGTTCTGCCCCACCCCCGCACCAGCTATTTTAAAACTCAGCCAGGCCAGCGGTGGCACAGGGCTCACATGTGACTCTTGTGGCCCTAGTCCCTCACAACTCCATATCCTTGCATTCACTGACTATGAGACAAAGTAGACATGACAGCATCCCTATAGACACCACAAGGATGCCACTGCCCTTTTAAGGTCCTTTAAAAATTCCATGAGGGCGAAGTCCTGATTGGGCCCAATTTTACCAGGAACGTTTGTTGTTAGATTCAAATATTGTTATTTCAGTGGTGTCATATTTTGTAATCACCTTACTGACTGACTGAATAGTTATACTGCACTTGTAATCTGCCTTGCGTTAAACAAAGAAAACGATTAAACCAATAGCAATTAATAAAATCCCATAAAATGGTGATCTTTTTTTCCTCTTATGGAAAGCCATTGATGGAGTGAGTTCAACTGGTGATTTTTACCTGTCTTGCAGCTCTTAAAGACATGTGACTTTTGTCCATACAATGAACTCCCATTTATCCTAGAGCAATTGACTTGAAGCACTGTCTCTGAATACAGTGATTAAAAATGGGTATGTTGCATTTAAGGCCCTCTCATGTGGCCTGCACCTCCTTGGTGACTAACACACATATCCCAGTTGCTATCCAATGTTTGTCAGTACAGGCATTAACAGTCTCGTACATGTTCTGAAATTTTAAAAAAAGCATTGAGACCTTTGCTATCCATAGGTGAAATGTCTCATTGACAGTTTACTTGGTTTCAGTAATCTCTGAACTGTATATGCTCTTTGCAACTCTCTGCAGAAATTACAGTCCAGTTCTCATAACTGCTAATTTAGATCTCTAAGTTTTGGTAACATCTTCTTGCAAAGATCAATATCTTAAAAAGGGTTTCAAAATAGGGTTGCCAAGTAGGGTCGACTTACCGGCGGGGGGGAGTTGTTCTCCCCCCGGGAGCTCTTCTGGTGCGTGCGCTTTGCGCGTGCGCCATGGCGATGTGATGACGTCACCCGGAGGGTGGTCTATGGTATCATAGAGTTTTGGGGCGATTGCCAGAGCGTCGCCCTGGCAACGCCCCCAACGTAATGACGTCACCTCCGGGTGACGTCATTACACGGGGGAAGTCATCCTCACCGGACGACTTCTGGGGCGGGGTTCCCCCCGCCGGCTGAATGCCGGCCGGTGGATCAGGAACCCCTATAGCGGGGGATCCCCCGCCCCCCGGGCTGACTTGGCAGCCCTATTTCAAAAGCATCTTTATAAAGATTTTAAAAGAATCTCTTTTTTGTGAGTATTTTTGTGTGGGGGGGTATATGCCTGGAAGTCATGGGTGACTCCTAGTGGGACTTGGATGTTTCAGAAAGGTGGGTTACTATTGTCTTCCTCTGCATCCTAGTCCTAGGTATTCCTTGGTGGTCTCCCTTCCAAGTAGTTGTCAAGGCTGGCCCTGCTTAGCTTCTGAGATCTGACAAGATCAGTCTTGCCTGACCTATCCAGGTCAGGGCAAGATTTTAAAAGAACCTAGAGCAGAGGCAATACCTTCTAGGGAAACTATTTTTCTTGGGAAGACATTCCTGAACAATTGTATACAGACTGATAGACCATAGGAGCTGAACAAACAATGAGGCATGGGGGGAAAAGATGTTCTTTTGTGGTGCAAGGGATGGATATAGGCTTGGGACATGGCAGAGCCATGTTAAAATCTGACCCACTGAGTAGCCTTGAGCAGTCAGTTTCAGCTGAAGGCACAGAACAAAAAAAAAATTAAAGTTCCAGTTAAAATTAATTCCCAAATGTCACTGGGAGAAGTAAGCATTGACATGAGGATGTTTAACTTTGGCAGGAATTATATCCTACATTTGGAAATGCTTCAGCTTTAATAAGGGTCTGATTCCAGTCAGCCGGTGTTCAATACTAGTTGAATTTACTTCCATGGAAAAGATTCAAAAGAAAACTAATCATAATGGTTGTATGTTGCAATATTCAGGGCATGGTTCAGGAATAAAATCAGCAGGCTCAATAAAATATTTAGAAGGTTTCAGCTTTGACTAGATCATAAATATGGTGTCACACCACATTTTTGTGCTCTTCATGCAGAAATTCCCATGTCAAAGGGAACAAAAAAATCCATAACAATAGTTCATCTTCTACCTTTCATACTTGTTGCAGGAGCTGTGATGTTGCTTCAGTGCCATTTTCCCACACTACTGATGTGCTTGCTGATCAGGAGTTATTTCGTAGAAAAAGAGGTGCAGGAGCTCATTAGTATAACTCATTAGCATAACTTATTTGCATATGCCACACGGAAGTATGTCAGAAGGCAAGAAAGAAAGGACAGAGACAGGAAGGGAGGAAGGGAGGAAGGGAGGAAGGGAGGAAGGGAGAAAGGGAGAAAGAAAGAAAGAAAGAAAGAAAGAAAGAAAGAAAGAAAGAAAGAAAGAAAGAAAGAAAGAAAGAAAGAAAGAAAGAAAGAAAGAAAGAAAGAGCTGGCAGAGAGGGGACAGCTACTAATCCAAGCCTCAGAAATACCACTATTCTGGGAGGATAGCTTCAGTGGTGGCTAAAGCCTTCAGAAGGCTGGTCGGAGGAACAAGGACCTTTCCAGGGGAAGGGGTCATTTTGCTGCAGCTGTGACACAAGCAGGCATTCCCCCATGGGGGGGGGGGGGGCTGGCACCAACTCCCGGAGCTGAGCTCCCCCGAGCTCCTGCTCGAAATGACCCCTGTTGCTGATGCAGATAAAGACTTTGTTAATCTCCTTTCCCATGCTATGTGCTGATGCCTGTTTTAAAAATCAATTATGAAGTTTATAGAAAAAAATCTTAAGCGTGTTGTTGTATTGTGTATGCATGAAAATTGCATGCTGAAGTTAAAAAATATTGTTCTTATAAAAATCCATTCTTGGACACCAGTGGCTATTAACAGGCATTTTGAGCTGTATCACTGTGTAAGGTAAAGGTAAAAGTTTCCCTTGCTCGAAAGCCAGTCGAATACAACTCTAGGGATGCGGTGCTCATCTCTGTTCCCAAGCCGAAGAGCCAGCACTGTCCAAAGATGTTTCCGTGGTCATGTGGCCAGCATGACTAGATGCCAAGGCATATGGAACACTGTTACTTATTTATCTACTTGCAATTTCTTGCTTTCGAACTGCTAAGTTGGCAGGAGCAGGGACCAGAGATGGGAGCTCACTCCATCACATGGCACTTGGGATTCGAACTCCCGAACTACTGATCTTCCAGTCTGCAGTTCAGTGTCTTAACCACATGAGTCACTGCATATGGATATGCATAAATGCCTGTGTTTTTTTTTCCTTTAAAGAAACTGAAAATCCCCCTTGTGAAAATCTTTGTGCCTTTCACATGTGTCCTGAAAAAATCTCTGAAAAAAGAAGCAGTTTCAACTGGTACAGAGAGTTCACACACTTACACACATGGGCGTCAACTACCGGGGGGGGCTCGAGGGCTCGAGCCCCCCCCCCCGAAATTTCCCGGGGGGGGCTCAGCCACCCCCAGGAAAATGGAGCGCCCAGTGGCCAGTCAGCCGGCCGTCGCCGCCTCTCCTTCCCCCCCACCCCCGGCCTGCCCTCCTGCCTCCCTAGGGCGGGGGGGAGGCATCTGCGCCATCCCCGCACGCCCCGAGCATGAGGCAGAGCGGGAGCCGGGGGCCTGCAAGGGCGACGCGCCGGCCACCGGCGCCCAAGGTGAGCAGGGAGATGGAGGGAGGGGGGCGGGGAGCGTGGCGGGCAGGCGGGCGGGCGGTCATGGCCCGGGGGAGGGGAGCGGCGGTGGCGGCTCCCTGGGGGGGAGCGGCGGGGACATGGTCCCGAGCGCGCGCGCACGAGGGAGCCCCCGCCCCCCCCGGGGATTTATAAAGTCTACGCCCCTGCTTACACATACATAGCACACCAGTGCAAAACATGCACAATATAGTTTAGAACACAATCATATTTGCATTTTGAGCAGAGCAGGAATGGCAAATTGCTAGTCCATTCATTGCATGCAAATGGTCCCAGGTTCATTCCCTGCCAGTTTCAAAAAAAGGATCTTTGCCATGATGAATGCTGATTTTAATGTGTTTCTTGATGCTATTGCTGGATCAATTGTATATTATTAGAGCACTACCAAACTGTCCATTACTGTGACAGCCACAGGTGTTGATGAAGAGAGGGCTTTCAAGAAAGGGGGCAGTAGATAATAACACTGATTGGAATTCTAACCTCCAGGAAATTCAGATTGTGCATTTTTTTATCATTCGAGTACTATTTACATTAACAACTTTCTCCCCATGCCCATCTCTGATCACAAAACTCAAAAATGCTAAGAGATATTTATGCAAATGGGTGCAAAGTCTGATGTGAGTTAGTAAAAAAAGCAAGTTTTGTTCATTGCCAATTTCATCAGCGTGTCAAAAGGATGAGTGTAAAGCAATTAAATCCCAATTAAGGCATTCACTTTACGTTTTTAAGCAAATTACAGGTTTTTACCTCTTTTGTTAACTGTGCATTACAACTTATTAGAAATTAATGTATGCCATTTAGCCTTGATATGTAATTAAATCACTTTCTTTAACTTTCCATTTCTCCAGTAGGGAGCCTTTTCTTGTTAGTTCGGGGAGCTTAATCAAGGAGAGGAGCCACAAAGGCATTTTTTCCTCCTTTGACAAGCAGCAATCTATATTGTTTTAGCTTGACAGGCAGTGGTTTATACTACATAATTTAAAACCAATTACTTATCCAGTCTTTTCCACTATAAAAGCACACATTTAGTTATATAACCCCCCCCCCCCGAAATATTCCATCAAAGTAAATTACAAGACAGAAAGGGATGCCTGGGGCTTTGGGGGGGGGGGGCAGTAGAGACATGTGTTTTAAAACCCGGAAATTTCATAGATATGCCTAAATAATACATGTGCCTAAACTGAGCAGCACTTCTTAAATTATTTGATGTACTTCCTGGATCGCCTCTTTGATAACTCCTTGGGATATGGGAAGAAAAGTTAGCATGTCTATTTCATTTTATGTATATCATCACAGTTGGTTTTTTTTTTTTTTAATTTGAGCTTAATTTGACTTGGGAAGCTGTTCTGAAACCTTATGGCCCATCTCAAGGAGGCTGTTTTCAAATCATAATAGTGAAGGTTGCTATCACTTTTTTTCACAAAAGTGCATTGCAATATATGAAAATTATCCAGATGACATAACAGTTTTGTTAGTGGGCAAACAGGGCCACAGAAAACTATCATAGTTCTCCAGGCAATGACTACATCTACTCTAGAAACGGTTGAGCATGCACTCCTACATTGTAATTTGCTAAATGATATTCGAGCAAAATTTCTAGAAGTTTCCCTTAGTAAGGTAGCAGGACAACCGGATGGAATTAAGCTGCATTACCTCTTTACTTCTTTAGATCCAGAGATTATTGAATTGACTGCTAAGTTTCTTCATGGTCTTATAAAACGGAAGGATCTTCCTGATCATTTTGAGTTTAATAAAACTGTAAAATTTAATTGTAAGACTTTTAGAATTTAAGATTCCTCTGATACACCTCTGTAATGGTTTTAGGGTTAACTATTTTTTTACAAATTTTGGGACTGTTTTATCTTAATGGGAACTGCTTTTAATATTTTATGCCAATAAAAGGTATTTGTTATTGTTATTGTTATTGACTACATCTACTCTTCTCCTCATGTCACTTTATGCTAAGCCAAATATTTATTTACTTCAATTATATCCTGCCTTTCTCCCCAAGGGGGACCCAGTGCAGCTTTCCTCATTCTCCTCTCCTCTCTTTTATCCTCACAACAACACTGTGAGGTAGGTTAGACTGAGAGTGTGTGATTGGCCCAAGGTCACCCAGCAAGTTTTCATGGAACAGTGGGGATTTGAACCCAAGTCTCCCAGATCTTAGTCTAAACCTTTAACCACTAGACTCCAGGGGACTTCAGGAAGGCTGAAGCCTTAAAAGTTTGCCATGCTAGTCCCTCTTCTCTGTGGCCCTGTCTGCAGGCTACATCATCCTCTGCTATGCCAATCCAGTCAGAAGTACTTGTTCACTTAAAGAAAATTACAAAACCCAAGAAGATCCCACCATCAATTTGCTGTAGCAATACCCTCCCCAATTTCTGCAACTATCCGGCTTGCATTAACTCTTTCGCAACAACTGTTTTACTGAATGCTAATAGAGAGACTTGGGATGTCATTGTCATCTGTCCCATACGACCAAAACAAATGTTAAATGGTGACAAATATCTGAAAGTTATCAATGGTTTCCTGCTCTTGCAGGGATTTATTGAGCCCCCCGAACTCTCTGCTCATGTCCCCAGTAGAAGCTTATCACGGTAAGAACAGAAGAAATAAAGATGATTTTTTAATGTATGGCATTATGATAAATGCTCAGAGGGAAATCAAGTCATGGCAAGATATTAGAGATGAAGGAGTATTCAATGGTTTTTATCAATCAGCTTCAAGACTAAAGAAGACAATTAACACTGAGGGTGGAGCCCTAAGAGATGCAACAGAGTTTGAACAGCTGATTAAAAAACAAAAACAGCTCTTACTACGATGGATATAGAAGTTATTGTTCCACTTAGAAACAGAACAAAAAAGTATGATTAAATGGATGCAGAACTTTAAAGAACAGATATCCATGTATCAGTGGGAATGGATATGGGGAAAAGGTATCAAATTTACAGCCAGTCAGGCATTAAGAGCCTGCCGAGAGGCCGGGAGGCCGGGATATAAATCTAAGAAATAAATAAATAATATAAATAAGAGAAAATTGGTATAAAATGTTTTTAGATAGTATATAACTCCAAAGGATATTGAGAAAGCAAATAAAAAGTTCAAAGGACAATGCTAGAAACCGCAAGACATAGATGGAATCTTCTTCCATATGTTTTGGATGTGTAAAATAGCAAAAAGATATTGGAAGGAAATACATAGAAAAATGTAGAATATATTAAAGTTTAAATTCCCCATGGAAACCAAGAATATGCTACTAGGTAACTGCCAAACAAATTGCCAAAATTTTTGGAAGAGATATTCAAATGCATGGTGACGGGCTAGAAATATTTGTGCAGCAAAATGGAAAGTCTGTCCACACTTAGAAGAATGGGAAAATAAATGTGCTGGATATACAGTAATGGCAAAGCTAACAACTTATTTGTGAAATAGATCAATTACAGAATTTAAGGGGAAATGGAATGTGTACTATGCAAGCAGGAGAATTCAAAATGACAAGTAGTTTAAAATATGGTATACAAATGTATTATAATGAAGAAGCAGAATGAATCAGTTTTAAATGCAACATCTTGAATATAAATGTGTGTAAGGAAGTGGATTTTGGGGAGATTTTTTTTTTTAATTATGAGACAGATAATAGACTTTTCTTCTGTATTTTTGTTATATTATGGGCGCGATCATACACACCCATTTGCGACACAAGAAGGATGATTCCCCACTGGTTCAAAGTGGCACGATCACACAAGCACATCTGGGAAGTGTCCTGCAGCTGGTGTCAAACTGTTGCAAACCGCTTTGAGCTGGCAGGGAATCGGCTTATTTAGCTACCAGTGAAAAGGCAGTCTCAAATGGTTTGTGACGGCCCAGAACTGGCCTTTCCCTGTGTGATCATGCCAGCACAAACAAGAAGCATCGGGGAGCGGGCTTTTTGGTTTCCCCCCCTCGTCCCGGTATGCGCATGATCGGACGACCCCAAGGGTGGAGAGGCAAGTCATTGATCCCTTGTAGAAGTGAATAAGCGTACTGAAAACAGCCAGAAAAACAACAACTCACCCACGGCTGCGTGTGATCACGCAGCAGCGGTTCGCCCTCACAGGTCATTGGACCTGTGTGATCCTGCAAAAGCGGTGCAAATTGCGCTGGCACAAATTTGTGTCGATTCCCGTCCGGCTTATCTCGCTTGTGTGGACGGGGCCAATGTTATATAAGCCCACTTGCGGGGAGGGCATGGTATAAATTTGAAATAATAAATAAATAATAAATTTGAAACAATAAATTATATCTTAGTGAGTATGCAGAAGTGATGAAAATATGCAATACTGAGGCTGAGGACAGACTGGCAATCTGAAGCGGAGGCAAAGCGGAGGGAACTGGAGCGGGGAAAAAAACCACGGAGCTGGCTGTTCACACTGGCCAGAGCAATGCGGATCAGCGGCGATACGGAGCATTCAGACTGCCACGGAGAGTTCAGACTGCCGCATAGCCAGCGCGCGCGGCTCGTGCGTGCTGCTGCACTTTTTTTTTGTTTTCCTTTGATGTTTTTCGCATATGCGCATATGCACAAAACTTTTTGCCGGTGCGTTCACACTTCCTCCGGATGCCTCCCGCTTCTTCCAGTTCACACTGTTTGGAAGCGGGAGGCATGCGGAGGAAGGTCCCTGAACACCGGGAAAAACCGGTGTCCGGGTAAAGCGGAAGGAAAGCGACTGGGAGACGGGTAAGTACGCAACGGAGCCGACGGACAGATGCGCATGTCTGAACATGCTCCTTTCCTCCGTTTGCGAAGCGTGCCTGCCCCGCTTTAGATTGCCAGTCTGTCCTCAGCCTGAGTATGTAGCAATGGTAAAAGTAATAATTTAATTGCAAAACAGAATAGTTACAAAAATTGAAATGTAAAATGTTGAATATAAATATACCCCAACAGAAGTAAGTATCATTGTACTTTATAGACAGTGTCCCAAAAAGTTTTCAGTGTAACAAGGGGGTTGTTGGGGATATATGATATGTAATCTCCCCCCCTTCTGTATTTTCTTTATATTATCTCTTTGTTTTCTGAAATTATACCAATAGTTCCCTGCTCTCATTTGTAAGATGTGACATTCTGCTCTTATCTGGGAGCTAAGAGATTCCTCAGAGCTGACTGATGCATGTGTTTAGGAAAATCATATTGCTCCAAACAGTTATAATAATGCCTGTGTTAAAATAAGAAAGCGTCTCCAGTTAAAAATGAATGGCAGCTGTACGCACTATTGGGCACTGAAGTATCTGCTTTAGGACATTTAGTTCCACTGACAGATTAATTCAATATGTTTGTTTAAAATCAAGTCACCCTTTTCCTACAAGGACAAGTAAATTTATAATATCTTAGGAACCTTTTGTACTGGCTACGGTGCAAGTCTTTAGTGTCTTCAAAAACTATACACATGGATGCCTCTTTTTTGTTATTGTTAGGAACTCGGATTGAATAAAAATTAGATGGAAATGAATGGGTTTTATATAGTTCTGCATCTGTATTATAGGGAAGGGGAATATTGTAAAATGTAACTCCACACATGTACATAGATTTCCTGGGTACTTTAATGGAGTTGCTCAGTCTATTGAAATGAATGGGGAAGCACTTGTGGACAGAGAAGTTCCATGTACACACCACACCATTTTGTTGTTGAAAGGTTTTCACTTTATCAGCTCCTCCTGGGTATCTGTTTAACTAATATTTACTTTGATTTAGGTTTATTTATTTATTTATCTATCACATCTTTCTCCAAGGTGGCCTGCCAAAATTTAAACAATTTAAACAGATGAAGTTCTACGTAAAAGTGCAGCCTGAAATGGCACCATAAAGGAAGCCTTCTCCAAATGTTCAGTAAGGCCGTTTCATAAGGTAGGGACAGCCACAGAAAAGACTGGGCAGAGGCTGTTCTGTCCTGCCTACATCTGACAAGCTCAGATGGGAGCAGTACAGCTGTCCACATGGGTTCATGTTACCATCAGCATCAGGTTTGTTTCCATTAGACAGATCAGGAGCATAACTGAGGAGCAAACAATGCTTGCATATGATGGTAAGTAGTCAGAAAAGGGGCATACCTGTTATCACAGGGCACCAAGCAGAGAACAGCAAATGACAATGGCTTAAATCTGAATCTGGTTCATGCAGGGGTGTAGAGTTTAAATACTCCCGGGGGGGGCGCTGGGATCATGTCCCCGCCGCCGCCGCCTCCCTGCCTGACCGCTCCTGCTTCCATCCCTCCCTCCGTCCGTCCAGGGGCCAGCTGGGCATTTGCTTAGCTGGCCCCTGGACGGATGGAGGGAGGGTCGGAGTGGCCAGGCGAGGTGGGGAGAGAGAGATGGCAGCGGTGGCGGCCCTAGGAAGGGCCGAGGGAGGCACAGCAGAGGGCGCACCATTTTCCCAGGGGGGCTCAGTCCCCCCCGGGAAATTTCGGGGGTGGCTCAAGCCCTCAAGCCCCCCCGTAGTTGACGCCTATGGGTTCATGAGCATGTTTGGGGATTCAAATCAAAGTCCTAAACTAAGATAGATGGAGCTGAAAGTAAGTCATACATTTAGCTCTAATTTGTAGTATGCTATAAGGTTGTGGTCACACACTCTACAGAATCAACTTTCAGTGCACTTTCCAACTGAATTTTTACTGTGTGAACTGGCAAGATCTAGTTGGAAAGCATGCTGAAATTAGGTTATTTAGTGTGTGTGACAGCAGCCTAAGAGAAAAAGATCTTTGAGCAGCCAGTAATCAGCTCATAGTAGACATGTTTCTGGCTATAGCTGATCAGAGATGCTGCACTTGTCACTTTTAAAAGGCAGTTAATATTACCTTATTCATATTATCTCACCTCTTGTGCTGAAGCAAATACTCATTTGATAGCCATGGCAATTTACTCTCAATTCAAAATGAAAAGCATTTACAGAGCAACCCTAAGCAGGTCCACTCAGAATCCTACTCAGGCCTGTTCAGTAGGGATTGATCCCAGGCAAGGGATCTTAGCATTTTCTTACTACAATGCCAAGACCATGGCCATATACCCCGGAAAATCTACAACAACTAATGAACTCTGGCCATGAAAGACTTCTACAACATATTGATCTTAACATTCCTTGGTTAAAGTTGTTTTGCACTCCGCTGTGGCAGCATTCAGCCTCAGCTGAATGGAGTCATGGAGTGGTAGAAGGCAGACTATTCCCTGATCAGATACAAGGCAAGAAAATCCACCTACTAGTCCTTGGCTGCAATCATATGCACAGTTAGCCCTGACATAGGCGCGAATGCTGGGCGGGTTTAAAGTGCGCAATCAGACACAAAAATCTGGGAAGCATTCCACAGTCAGCAGCAACCCATGTTGCTCCACCGCAGAAGTGGAGTAAACAGGCACTGGGGAATGTTCAGTAGCAAATGGGTTGCTATGGGCCACGGGCGGACTTTCCCCTGTCTGATCACTCCAGCGTGCTCTCATGGTGTCAGGATGGTCTGATCAGGCCATTCCAACTCTGTGCCATTGATTTTTTCCCCTTTTCAGTATGTGCATCATCACACACTCCATAAGGAGCACTGAGTTGCAAATAATCAATCCCTCATTTAAGTACATCAGAAACAAACAGCAAAAAAAAAAAACCCTGACTCACCCACGGTTGCGTCTGATCATGCAGTGGCGGGCTGAGCCTGCAGCTTCAAAAGACTGTGTGATTGCGCAACTGTGGGTCAACTTCCACTGAGGAAATAGCCTCTCTTTTCCCCCCAATCCACTTTGTCTCGCACATGTGACCACAACCCTTGTCTCTTAACCTGAACCCCACTGATGGCCATGTATAAATCTGCTGCAGCTCAGCAGCAACTCCAAAAAAGGTAAATAAAATGTTGACATGCTCTTTCACTAGTAAGGCTTTATCTCTGGATTCAGGGGTCTTCTTGCCATCATTATTCCTGCACAATCAGTCTTCTGGTCTTCTTTCCTTAAGGAAAACTTGAAGAGAACTGGTTTTTAGCCTAAGCCAATCAGAACCGGAACTGGAATGTTAATCTGCTCTTTTTAAAAGGCTGAGGTCTAGCACCTCATAGTATGGCAAGCCAGGAAGTCCAGTAACTACACTACATTCTTCTCTATTTCTGCTCCATTTTGTCTGATATATGAAGTTTATTCTCCATTACCTTTTAAAATAATATCTGAAGACGCATCTTTTCTAGCCACTTGTGCCTTAAACATGGTCATCTCAGTTTGTTTCTCGTGAATCTCATAAACCATTTCTAAGCTTCTCTGTCTTTTTAGTTTGCAAGTCTGCCGACATGATATGGTTTATTATTATAGCAAGTGGGAACACACAAGGGCTTGTGGCAGGCATCTCACTTCCCCCTCACCTGCTATTTCCTCATTCCCTTTCCTGAAAGCTCCCATAGTATCTCCTTTTTCCTGCTTCATTCTCTTCTTCTAGGATTGCCAACCTCTGGGTAGGAGTCAAAAACGAGAGATGATGGGAGGAAGTGGAAATCCAAATATGTGAAAGTAGTAATATAGATGGCATTTTACAGTTGGGTTTTTATAAATAGAAAAAAAACCATACATGGATACACTAGCAAACTTGCGGTGGGCAACCTTGCTCAGCGTAAGAGCCACCTAGAACAGGGGGGGCCAAACTTGCTTAACATAAGAGCCGCATTATCAGATGTTTGAGAGCCACAAAACATGAACAAATATTACCTGATTTTATTGGAAAATAAGCAAATTTGCTTTTTATTAACATTAAACGAGACTGCCAAAAATAATAACAAAAGGGGTAAAAGCAAATATTGATAATGATATTAATTTGTCCAATGATATTTGTTTGCTAATGATATTTAGCTTCCCCAGCCACCCTGCCGGGAGCCACATAATATATGTGAAAGAGCCGCATGCGGCTCCTGAGCCACAGTTTTCCCACCGCTGCACTAGCACTTTAAATGCTGTTTGCAAAGGCAGACTGTGGCTGGTAGTAATTAGCAGTGGAGGCTTTATGTTTCGCTTCTAGACTCCAGCTGATACTTTGTGATCCAGCTAATACTTGGGTTCTGTTATTTATTTATTTATTTGTTTGTTTAACTTTTATCCCGCCCTTCCAGCAAGGCCGGCTCAGGGCTGCTTACAGCAATGTAAACAATGAGGAATCGTAGTTCCATACACAATAAAAAAAATCATTAATACAAATTTTTAAAACAAAGTATAAAACATATAAAGTTCTAGACATTATTACTCGATATATAGCCAGCTTTTGTTATAGTTCCTGTCAGCTGGTCACGGTATGCAGCATTTGGCACTTAGGTCAGGCGATGATTGAAAAGAGGGGGGGACCCAGCGGGTCAGGCTCACTCATTGTGCACTGTCTAATGTCACAGGGACAGTGGCAGTGGTAATAATGGTGGTAAGAGCAGTTGTAGTGGCAGTGGCCCCAAAAGCCTGGTGGAAGAGCTCCGTCTTAGAGGCCCTGCAGAACTGCAAGAGGTCCCGCAGGGCCCTGATCATGTCTGGGACCTTGTTCCACCAGAATGGGGCCACCACCGAAAAAGCCCTTGTCCTGGTTGTAACCAACCTGGCCTCCTTGATGTTCGGGAGGACAAGCCGGTTCTGGGACCCTGACTGCAGTGCTCTCTGTGGGACATATGAGGAAAGGCAGGTCCTCAGGTATGCAGGTCCCTGGCCATAAAGGGCTTTAAAGGTGAGTACCAGCACCTTGAACCGAATCCGGTATGCTATAGGCAGCCAGTGCAGCTTTTTCAGGGTGGGCTGGATGTGTTCCCACACAGGAAGACACAACAACAGCAATAACAACACAATTAGAGAGTCAACATGGAATGTTTCCTTCAAGAGTTGATAAGTAGAAATGTAAGTGACAGTTTTGAGTGTAATGGTTTATTATTATTTTAAGCTATATTATAACTGAATGTGTATTTTTTTCCTTCTAGTGTTAAGAATTGTGATTGCTACACGCTCAGATAAACCAATTATTGTGAAACAAATGGTTTACATTGTGCAGCATTCGTTGCATGTGAGCAACAATAGAAGAGAATTTTCTACAATATCACTACAGTAAATGTTTTTGCAAACACATCTTTATTGACTTTTTGTTATTTTTGTCATGGATGTTGTTTTTGGATTTCCTCTTCAACCTCTCAGTGGGGACTGGAGTTCTCCTGGAATCACAACAGATCTCCCAACCACAGAGATCAGTTTCCTTTAGGGTTGACAGACTGAGGCTGGGAAATCCCTGGAGAATTGGGGGTGAGCTCTTGGGAGGGCAAGGTTTGGGAAGGGAAACAACCTCAGCAGGGAATAATGCCATAAAATCCAACCTCCAAAGCAGCCATTTTCTCCAGGGGAACCTCTGTCATCAGGAAAGAAGTTGTAATTCTAGATGATCTCCAGCTCCCCACCTGGAGGTTGGCAACCCTTCCCCTGGAGGAAAAGGCTACTTTAGAGGTTGGAGTATATGGTATTATACCACTTTGAGATATCTCCACTCCTCCAACCCCACCATCCCCAGGGTACACTCCCCCCAAAAAAATTTCTAGGAGTTTCCTAACTTTCCCCCCTCCTGTTGGCAATCCCCATATACTCTCCCTGCCTCATTCTCTCCTTCTCAGCCATTCACCAACCTATCTTTTATCTGTTTCCCATCTTCAGCTATATTCTTTGTTTACTTCATTTATACCCCACCTTTCTCCACAGTGGGCACTAAAGCAGCTTATATTATTCTACTTTTTTTCCATACAATAACTCTGTGTGGTAGGTTAGGGTGAAAGTATGTGACTGGTCCAAATTCACACAGTGAGTTTTCACAGCATGATGGGGTCTCCCAGAAACTACTCTGAAACTCTAAACACTGTGATGGCTTTCATAGGTTGGCTGCTGTTGAGCAGTCACCTAGAGATTGCTGCCAAGCCTTGGGTTGCCAGCCTCCAGGTCCCCCAGAATTACAACTGAATTCCAGACATATGTCCACCTGGAGAAAATGGCTGCTTTGATGTGATGTTATAGCATGCTGGGGCATCACCCCTCCCCAAACCCAGCACTCCTCAGACTTCATCACACACACATCACAGGAATTTTCCAACCTGGAGCTGGCAACCCTAGCCAGGCCTGCCCCAATGTGTTCTCCCTCAAAGGCTAAAATAGGGCTGTAAAGGGCCCTCCCCCTGCCTTTTTATTGACAGAGCCAAGCTTGGAGTGTTGTGGTTGTCTAGCAACAGGCACTGAGGGAATCCGTTGCTTAAAGCTACATGCTTTCCTTTTATCATTTTCAGGTTTTTTAAGCTGCCCAGTGTATATTTTTTTAGATATCACATTTTTCTGCAAACCCAGCCCCCTTTTCTGGTTTGTAGAACAATCTGTCTTGCCTGTTCACAGCTGTCTTGTCCTTCCTTCCTTCCTTCCTTCCTCTCAACCACCTTCACTATCCAGTCAAAATCTCAACAAGCCCTTTGCTCTGCTCCCCTTAGCTATATATATAGATATAGATATACTGTTTTTCTTAGGTAGCCGAAGACAGGCATCTGAGAGCAGCAGAACAAAAGAGACTTACTAAATCAGAGTAAATGAAACCATTTCTTCTTTTGATGCCTCAGTCTGTCACGCTGAACTCAAATGATTCTCTCATCAGCACTACAGGAAGCATAAGCGGCTGACTCAGCAAGAGAAGAATAGGGAAACTATGAAATATGACAGATTAGACAGAAGGGCTAAGTATCTGCACTGAGAATGCAAGGAAGAAAAATTACACCTTCAGAGCATTCGACTGTGGGGGTCCTCAGTGTTCAGAAGTGGTCTCTAGTGCTCTGATGATCACAATTTGGCATCTGTAAAGTCATTGGGGCATGACAGGTGATCATCATCTAAAGATTCCGGGGAAATGCTGGCATGTATCATACCCCAGGTACAGCCTCATAAAGACTGCACACTTCACCATTTTATTTTTCTACTTTACTTCCTTTTTTAGTCTTTTTTATCCTCCCTGTCACATACAAAGGATCTTTGAAGGCCTCTGTAATCCAGCTTTGTTCATCCTTGACATTCTAAATTCTAGTTGTTAAGGCATTTTGGCAGTTTGCTAAAAGTGAGGAGTGCTTATGATTTCCCTCCTTTCTTCATTTCACAAAAATTTATCATGCAAGGCAGCCTCCATTTGAAGAAAGTCACCATCTTAGCATATATTCTATCTGGGTTTGATGGACAGATTTGAATGTCAAAAATGTGCTAATAAAAAAAATTGTCAGTACTGTTTGTTGTGTAGGTTTTAAAGAAAAGGGAAAAGAAAGGGCCTTTTTAATTTAGGCCAATGCATCAATTCTGTTTTGGAAGGAAGAATGACAAGAGAGGTAGACAGCACTTTTCATATGAATAAAATGTACAAAATGTAAATGTTTGGGATCAAACACTTTGAACTTTATATTCAGAGTTTAGAGACAACCCAAAATACTTAGCAATGGAGAGCAGGAGGAGAAAATATCACTCTGCACCTATGAGTTTATCAAGCACTTATTCTACAACTTATTACATTGCAACTTCTACACATATCCCTTGGAAAGCTTATAATTCAGAGCACTTTATATCTTAATATTTAATAATATAGAATAGTTTTTTTATACCCTACTTTTCGCTACCATAAGGAGTCTCAGAGTAGCTTATAATCACCTTCCCTTCCTCTCCCTACAACAGTCACTTTGTGAGGTAGTTGAGTCTGAGAGAATTCTGAGAGAACTTTGACTGGCCCAAGGTCACTCAGCTGGCTTTATGTGGAGGAGTGGGGAATCAAACTCAGTTCTCCAGATTAAAGTCCTCCACTCTTAACCACTACACCAAGCCGGGTTGGTTTCTATTATTTGTGAGCCTACGGCCCTATTGTGTACTGGGTTCTTAGCATAGAAGAGGCGGATGATGATGTAGTGAACAGCTAGTTTATTAGTACACAAACTTGAGATAAAAATACCGGCCGAGATGGCCAGCTTTATACACCACCTGGGACACACTCCAAAGTGTTATTGGCAGTTTTGAATTTCCCGCCAGAGATCTTATTGGTAGACTATGGGTGGCCTGGGATCGTTGGCTCCTATTGTTCTAGGAGTCAAGCTCCGGCTGTCCACCACTGGACCCTAGTGGTGGTCAGCATATATAACAGGCCCCATGGAGGCAGATCTTTCCCAGCCTTCCTCTTCTAATAACAGGCCCTGTATGCAAACCGCTTCACATCCAGGTATTGGAAGAATCTTGTAGACAATGCTATAAGGCAACTGAGAGGCAGCAAGGAGGGGTTATCAGGGACAAACCACTCAAACTCCTGCTGATAGAAGATGTGAAGGCTAATGCATCTTTTATTAAAATATAATATTGTATAGCTACTTTCAATGCAATCCTATGCAGTGTTACTCCAGTCTAAGCCCATTCATTTCAATGGGCTTAGACTGTAGTAATGCTGCATAGGATTACACTGTTAGTCCTTGTAATTTTATTCAAAATATTTTTAAAGGCTGACAGATGAATCTGCCTGGGAAGGGAGTTCCAAAGCTTCATGACCAGAAGTTCCATGTTGGGTTGTCTCCCATCTAGCCTCAGATGGCTGGGGCACTTAGATGACCTCTGAAAATGAGCAGTGTGGTATAGTGGATAGAGGGGCAGAACCTTGGGTGACCCAGGTTCAAATCCCCACTCCTACCATATAAGTTCACTGGGTGACCTTGGGCCCTTCACAATCTCTCAGGGTGTCCTACCTCACAGGGTTGTTGTCATAAGAAAATGGAGAAGGGAAGAACAATGTTCTAAAGCCTCTTTGGAGTCTCAACTGGGGAGAACAGTGGATATAAGTAAATAAAGGCAAACACATGGTTGGGTAAGTTCATATGGGAGTAGGTGATTCTTCAGGTATGCTGGTCCCAAGTAGTATAGGCCTTTAAAAGTCAATTCCAGCAGCTTGAATTAGCCCCAAAAGAAAATTGGGAGCCAAATGCAACAAGACTGGAGTGATATGGTTCCTACAACTCACTCCACTTAGCCTTCTGGCTGCAGCACTGAGTAGCAGCTGCAGCTTCCTGACAGTCTTCAAGAGCAGATCCACATAAACCACATTGCAGTAATCTAATTTAGATGTTACTAAGGTGTGTACCACAGTGGCAGGATTTTTTTTGCTCAAGTATGGCCACAGCTGTCTTGTGCCTCTAGCCGCCACTGTCACCTATTTGTCCAATAGGAGGTCCAGGTTCAGTAGCACTCCCAAGCTACAAACCTACTCCTTTAAGCTGAGTGTGACCCCAAATTGTAGCACCTCCATTTTGTCAGGAGTAATTTTTAGCCTGTAAGGTAGTGAGTCAATTCACCCACTGCAGATAAGGGCCCGAGAGAAAATGTCTCCCCTAAAGCCATGAGTAAGTTCATGATAGAGGTGGACTTAAATTTGGGACTTCCAGATTCATAGCTCAAGTTTTTAACCATTATACTATACCTCTTAGTCTGATTAACCAGAGCAAGCATTTCAGTAAATGCTAAAATAGTTTGAAAAAACTGAACTACTAATTAGACATGCTCCTTCCAAAAGACTTTGCATTTCTTATAAGGACAATATTTATTTACGTAGTACATTTCATCCTGCCCTTCCTCAAAAGAGTTCAGGGCAGCATACATGACTTTCCATTTTACCTTTATAACAATGTTGTGAGGTAGGTTAGGCTGTGAAAAAAAGGCCATCCCATGGTCACCCAAATATGTTTCATGGTGAGCAGGGATTTCAACCTGGTATTTTCCAGGCCTGTTCAAGCACTCTATCCACTACCCACCATACTGACTCTAGTCTCATGAATTGCCAATCAAGGGCATAGACTTCCCAATTTCCCAGGGGGAGCTGGGCTGGGGGGGAAATGGAGGGGGGAGGGAAACAGGAGTTCCTCACATGCACAAAGTGCACATGCGCCGGGATGATGCCGCCACAAGAGCCTCTCCCCCCTGCCTGGCTCCCCCGCACCCCTCTCCCCACCCAGTCTTCCCTCCCTCTTGCTCTCTCCGGGGGCGATCCAGGCAACTGCCCAGCATGATGACATCACCCGGAAGTGGCATCATCACGCTGAGTATGTTGCTGGGGTGATGCTCTGGCAATCAACCTGAAACTCTATGGTGCCATAGTTTCCAAGGCGATTGCTAGAGTGTTGCCCCGGCAACGTGCCCGGCATGATGATGTCACTTTCAGGTGATGTCATCATGCTAGGCAGTCACCTGGAGAGGGAAGAGTGGGTGCGAGGGAGCTGGGTGGGGGAGCCAGGTGGGGGGGCACTCCAGCTCTTGTGGTGGTGGTGGCTTCTTGAAGCCCTAGCGGCAGGTGGCCGGGGGCCTGGGGGGCAGGGAGGGGCAGTGGGTGGGCACTCCATTTTGCCCGGGGGGGGGCTCAGTCCCCCCTGGAAAATTTCAGGAGTGACCCGCACCCCCGAGCCCCACGTAGTTGACACCTATGTTGCCAATAAGCCATCACCTATCCCTGTAGCATCATTTTCACTGGGGACTGAATTTGTGATGCAATTCTGCTGCTTTGCTTTAGAAAGCTTTTTTTAAAAAAAGTTCTGTGAAAGGTAGAATAATGGTTTGTTTTCCTAATCAAAATGAATAAAGGGAGCGATGAGGATAAACTATTAACATATAAATAAAGCATTAATCAAAATTTGTATTGGACAGCCAGTATTATTTTTGCTGCAGTTGCTTAGACCGTGAAAATAATGCTACTTATAGAACTAATCAGGCTTGCCAGTTTCCTGCTGGGGGAGAGGGATTTCCCCATCTCCATTTCCTCTTTCCTGTCACCACTCCTGTGGCCAGCTGGAGAAAAATAATGTGATGTTACTTCTGGGGAGAGATGGGCACAGACCCAAATCCCGAGCCAAAATCCGGCCAAACTTTAGCTTTTTTTGAGCTTTGACAGACTGGCTCAAAGGTCATATGTCTGGAAGCTCCGTTCAGCTCGGAAGCATTTGGCTACTTTTGCCAGTGAAACCCGACCAACCACAGTTTTTCGCAGAAAAGCAAATTTGGGTGAGATTTTTCAGCTGGCAAGGGGCCAGTATCAGGCACCCAAGGCTGACAGACATCTACAGGTTCCAGTTGGAGATATCCATTCTCCTCCCTCAGAATGGGAGGGGTGTGTGTATATATTCCCAGGCAGCGCATGGCTGTACTATGTTTTGTGTTGCTGTCTCTTGCAGTGTAGTGCTCCTTTTGTGCATAGAAAAAATCTCGTGGTGGGCCTGGGGTGGTGGTGGTGGGAAATTACCTGGGTCGCTGGGTGGGTGGGTGGAGAAATACCAAACACCAGATGAAAACATCCTCCCCTTCCCTTTTCTCACTGTTTCCCCTCTTTCTGAGTTTCTCTGCTTAGTGCTTCTTTCCTTGGCAAGTTAAACAGCGGAGTCATCCCATCCCTTCTGTGGGATCTGCAAGCAGCTCTTTGCGTGCTGGGGAATGTACTAAAAGGAAGGACAGGATTGCATATTGGAAACAATGGGCAAGACTTGAAGGGGCATTAGAAATAATGGGAGCCAGGAATGCCAACGGATTTGCATGGGCTCCACTGAAATACATTATAGCACATAATGAGTTGCAAAGAAAATGCGGAATGGATTTTCCAGTAAGGTCTCTGGGCCAAGATAGACTACTCTGGGGCTGGAATGACAGCCCCCAGAGTGGAATGACGGGGGGGGGGGAGGCCAGAGTGTTCTGGGACTGGAATGACAGGCCCCAGAATGGAATGACAGCCCCTGGGACTGGAATGACAGCTTTTCCATTTCTAACAGATGGGAGAGGGGAAGAAACCTAACAGTACAGCTTGCATTCTTTATTAGTGAAAGGGAACAAGAGTCCAGCAGCACCTTAAAGACTAACAAGGTTTCTGGCAGGGTAGGAGCTTTTGTGAGTCACTACTTAGTTCTTCAGATACAGCTAGAATGGGAGTCCAGCTGTCCTTATATCTTGGAGAGTGAAGTGATTTCAGATGCCATACGACAACAGCAGGCATTGTTAATGAGAGGACCAACCTAGGTCTCAATTCAGTCCAGGAGTTTGCATTTTCTTGAGCTCCATTATCAGCTGCAATTCTCCAGTCTCTCTTTCTAATCTCCCTTTGAAATTGCCTTTGTAAGAGAACTGCTACTCTTAGGTCAGCAGCTGAATGTCCTGGGAGGTTAAAATGTCCCCCTACTGGTTTTTGAATTTTGTGGTTTGTAATAGCAGTAGAAAAAGTAAGAGTCCAGTAGCACCTTTAAAGACTAACAAAATTTTGGCTGGGTATGTGTTTTTATGCGTCACTGCTCACTTCTTCAGACTTCTTCCATTTATTTTTTGCATCTTCCTGGACTGAATCCTCTGGTACCAAACTGAGACCTAGGTTCATTACCAGTGCTGATATCTCTACTCCTCCTACTCCTCTGCATATCAATCCGATCAAGCTGGCTACTGCCATTCAGCATCTGAAATCATCTTTATAAAGTTTATGTCTCAGGTACCTTGTGTTACATTTTATGGCACTCATGGCCTGGCTGGACAAAGTGACATTTCTGTCAGATCCAGCCCTTGTAACAAATGAGTTTGACACCTCTGTGTGCTAGAGAGTCATTCCACTCTGCAAATTTAGAAGCTCTGGGGAGCCCCTCCCTCCCTAAATCCCACATGGCTCCACCTCCAGAGATGGTGACAATGGCCTGTGATGTCTCTGGCCCAGCCCCAGCCCCCCCCCCCCCCAGGAAATTGGAAAGTCTACGCCTTTGTCTGTCTAAACAAGAGCAATATTAAACTCTGCACTATGTGAGAAAAGTAAAATCATTTTTTTTAAAAAAGAAATCTTATTACTGCAAGAGCTTGTGAAAGCTTGCATCAGGTGTAGCGCTGTGCAAAATCTTCTGCAAGTGCATTTGTAGAATGCACTTTCCCACTGTGTTCATATCAAAGGTAGTTTACCAGGAACTTTTTTGTGTGTGTTGAATACAAGACTTATTGTGTTGGATCCAAAGTACCATCAGTGGAGATCTGCTGATGGAAGAGTATTTTCTTGCCTCCTGCACCCATGGAACACTAATAAGCCCCCTAAAATACTGCTCCTGAAAAATCTGAGACCCTCAGACATACTAGGGAGGGAAAATGGGGGTCTGTAGTGAGAGGAAATGCCCCTCTTTTCACTGACCTTCCATCTTTGGATCCATTCTATGGGCTTATACCATTCTCTAGAGCAACACATTAATTCCGATATAAGGACATTGCAGCAAAATCCAACCATTGTTAGCTAGCAGTTATTAGCTGCAAGCATTCTAATATTATTATTTTTCCTTCAGCCACCTCAGTTGCTATAATCACATGCATGTATGTAAATCTCAACTTTTTAATGGGTATACTCAAAGTGCCAAATTTAATGTCACCTTATTTGGCACATCAGTGGATTTCTCCTCATGGCCTAACCAGATATGAAAGTTTCCGATAATAAGTTGGCAGAAAATTACTGTTTTAGGAAGTCAGCCTTAGGGATGGGCGTGAATGGGAAAAATGCAATTTGGTTTAGTTTGTGGCATGCCCCATTTGCAAACCACAGACTTTTAGCCACCTCATGGACCAGTTCAGTTTGTGAAGCAGTACCCCCCCCCAAAAAATTCACAGGGGATCTCCGGTTGACTTTCCTCTACCTGCCCTTTAAGTTTGGTAAGGTTCAGATTTATGGGGTCTGAATTACAACCCCCCAAAAAAGGTGCACCCAGGAAAATACTTTCTGGGGAAATGACCAGCTCTTATTTCCCCAGAAAGCACTTCTGGGGGCACCTTCTTTGAGGAGGGCTGTTTGGTGTCTCTGGCTTGCACAGGACTCATTCTATACACTCCTGAACCTTCTGAACTTGTTCCCATCAAAATGAGCAAGGTTCAGGAATGTATAGAAGCTAGAGACACCAAGTTCTCAGAGAACCTCTACATGCCCTTCAAGTTTGGTATCTCTAGCTTGCACAGGATATATTCTATACATTCCTGAATCTCCTGAACCTGCACTTGTCAAAATGATCAAGGTTTAGGAATGTATAGAATGGATCCAGTGCAAGCTAGAAACATCAAAGTCTCAGGAGACCTCCCCCAGATACTCCTCTACATGCCCTCCGAGTTATTGCTTTGCTGTTATGTAATCGTTTTGATTTAGCAGAGACAGTCTGTCTAGAAATGTCTCCTCTCATGAACTGGTGTGAACCTTCACAGACAGCTTGAAAGTTCATGGAAAGTTTTTGCCAAGTGACTTGCCATGATTTTGACCTGGCAACAGGGCTGTCTCTATCACTAGGCCAACTAGGTGGCTGCCTAGTAGTGCAGCTGGCAAATGGGGCACCGGAGAGACTGAGAGAGAGAGAGACTCAGTGAGACAGTGCAAGAGCCCAGCACGCTTTACCGGTAGTGGCAGCAGTGCTCCACAGCCGTACTGGGTGAGCAGGCAGAGCCATGGGGGCTAGCAAGGGAGAAGACCACATGTGCTGCATTTGCATTAATTATGTGTGTGAGAGAGTGAGTGTGAAGTGCCTTCAAGTTGCTCCCAACTTTGCATTCTTCCTAAAATGCATTTATGTTTGAAAATTGGTGGGCGCAACGGGGGAGGGGTAGCAGAAGGTATCCTCACCTAGTGTTCAAAAAAACCTGGGACCGGCCCTGCTTGGCAAAGCACAAACCAGCCAACGTTCATCACAAACTTTAGTTCACAAGCCAGTTCATGTCCATCCCTACTTAGTCCTGCCATGGATGCTTGTTCTTGGAAGCTGAGCAAATAGGCAGCTGGAAACAGCTTCCAGGGATTTCATAGTGCTTACAATAGTGGTGCCCAGTGGGGTACCCATAGGCACCATGGTGCTCACTGAAACCTTTCCTGACACCTGCCAAGTATTTTTAGAAATTGGACATGGTCAGGTGGGGCTCCAGCCCAACAGGGCTTGTGATTGGCCACTGGAGATCTGATGAGTTGTTCAGATTAAAATAGCATTGTTTCAGCAGCAGCTGAAACCACAGTGTTCATTTTGTTATTTTTATTCTCTCTCTTTCTTGCCCCCTGCGTTTGGGCTTCCTCTGTGTGTATGTGCATGTGTGCCTCCTGCAGTGGCTATTTTATGGTTACATCAACCACCTGTGTCAGAATTCCAAATGTGCTACGAGACCCCTGGGACCCCTGACTTAGATGGTCTTAGAAAATTCACTGAGAAATCAAGAAGATAGTATTTAGCTTGAGAGGATAGCCAGGAGTGCAATATATTTAGTTTACCTCACAGTTTACCCATTAATTCACTCAAGAAGAAGAGACAACACCAAGAGGTCATACTTACTCTTATTAGAAAAGCTGCTTGATTAAGACATGATTAATTATTTTATCCTATTTGGGGGACACTGAATGAAGACAAAACATTGTTGCATCTTAAAGACTATAAGACTATTTATCACTATTATTGGCTGCTAGTCATAGGGCTCTTCTGCATTCTCATTTTCATCACTTGTGTGTCCCTATTGCTTAGGGAGGTTTTCTATTTTCCACACGTTTTGCTCCCTCTAGTGGTTGATTCAATACTACATTACTGTACGTCCAGCATAACTCCCTGCAGATTTAAAGTACAGGGAGACATGCCAGACATACAGGGATGCAATATCAAATCAGCCACTAGAGGGAGTAGAACATGTGCAGAAAAGAGCAAACATACTTAGGACTTGACTGCAGGATTTGGAACGCAGTGTTTTACAGTACAGTGATCCTAAACACTGTTTGAGGCCAAAAGCGAAAGGCAAAGTATAAATATTTAAATATTTATATCAGTCAGTATAAATCAGTCAATATTATATCAGTCAGTATAAATATTTAAATCAGTCAATAATAATCCAGGGAGCCAGTTTGGTGTAGTGGTTAAGTGTGCGGATGCTAATCTGGGAGAACCGGGTTCGATTCCCCACTCCTCCACTTGCACCTGGCTGGATGACCTTGGGCAAGCCATAGCTCTGTACCAGCTGTTCTCTCAAGGACAGCTTGGGAAAGAGCTCTCTGAGCCCCACCTACCTCACAGGGTGTCTGTTGTGGGGAGGGGAAGGGAAAGGAGTTTGTAAGCCGCTCTGAGACTCCAAGTGAGTAAAGGTTGGGGTATAAATCTAATCTCTTCTTCTTCAGGCATGCAAGTCAGTGGGTCATGAACATATGTGTAAGTGGACAGTGAGAAGTGCTGTACCATAGCTTGAGAGCCTGCTTGCTTGTGCTTTAAGAATTATGGGCTTTGCCAGTGCGAAGTCTCTTCTCATGACTTACAGCAGAGGTATCAGACACATTTGATCCTTCCTTGTAGTTCCAATACTCTCCATAGTTTTTTTTTTCCAACCAAACCCCAACCACCCTTCTCCTGAATTCAATTGACTTAGAAGGGTGCAACTCTTCTTAAGACTGCACTGCAAGAGCCTTACATCATAAGTAAAAGGTCCATCCAACATCAAAGAAGTAAGTTTGACAGAGGAATAAGTAGCAAGAAAGTAGTCAGGGAAGCTTTGCTTTACAAAGAATGACTCATCTACAAAGCCTTTGTAAATGTCTTACTGTGTAGTTCTAAGCAAAGTTACACCCTTTAAAGCCCATTGGAGTTAATGGGCTTAGAAAGGTGTAGGTCTGCTTAGGACTGCACTGTTAAAGTTGGTATTCTCTTTCAGACCTTGAGTCACTCAATTATATATACAGGCAGCCTGGAAAGAATCAGTACAAGAACATTTCTGAAGTATAACCTGTCTGCAATTAAAACTGGCATTATAAATTATTGCAAAATATTCAGTCTAATATTATTTAACTTTATGGTACATATGAGAGTTTCTTTTTAAGGTTGTTTCACACTTAATTAAACCTCAATGAACTAACTCTCTAATTATGCAACTAACATTTTATCAGAAGCAGATGTGTCAGGTCCCCTTGCTGTTCCAGTGGAGGGATTTGGGGGGCATTCTGGGGCTGGGTAGGGATATCGCGCAACATCCCCGATGCAATGAACTACAAGGATGGATGGATAGATGGATGGATGGATGGATGGATGGATAGATAGATAGATAGATAGACAGACAGACAGACAGACAGACAGACAGACAGACAGATTGATTTGTGGGGCCGTGGTGGCTCAGAGGTTAAGACCTGAGCTGCAGACTGGAAGGTTGGTAACTCAGCAGTTCAAGACCCTAGTGCCGTGTGACGGAGTAAGCTCCCATCTCTGGCCCCAGCTCCTGCCAACCTAGCAGTTTGAAAGCAAGAAATTGCATTAAGATAAATAGGTACCACTTTGGTGGGAAGGTAACAGCATTCCGAGCGCCTTGGCGTTTAGTCATGCCGGCCACTGCCACGTGACCACAGAGAAGTCTTTGAACAATGCTGGCTCTTCGGCTTGGAAATGGAGAGCAAGGTAATTGTGCACACATATTATGGAGGGGGTGGGAGGTTCTGCCAATGCACAGGAGTCCATGTAGGATGTCCAGATCCCCTGCTGGAGCAGCAGGAAATCTGGACATCCTACATGGACTCCTGTGCATTGGTTATGCAATTCCCCACACCTTCCATCAGCAGAAGTCCTCCAAGTGATCCACATATGCATTAACAAAAATAACGGCACCCAAGATGGAATCATGCATACAATCATATTGTGATTGGGGTTTTTTTGCAGTTTCATCCACTTGTACATTGGTAAGGAGAAAATGCAAATGAATGCTGTATCAGAGTGTGCATAATATAATTTTAGAATTAATGCTGAAATTTCAGTATGATACAGAAGAAGCTGCATTGAAAGTATACATTATGATGAGCATTAAAGACTTCACAAAAGTATTCTTTCAACTGACCAGTGTTTCTTCCTGCTAAGGTAAAAAATAAAGGTTTCCCTTCCTTGAAAGCCAGTTGAATCTGACTCTAGGGGGCGGTGCTCATCTCCATTTCCAAGCCAAAGAGCCAGCACTGTTCGAAGACGTTTCCATGGACATGTGGCTGGCATGACTAGACACCAAGGTGCACAGAACACTGTTACCTTCTCATCAAAGCGGTACCTATTTATCTACTTGCAATTTCTCGCTTTCAAACTGCTAGGTTGGCAGGAGCTGGGACCAGAGACAGGAGTTCACTCCATAACACAGCACTAAGGTCTCGAACTGCCGAACTACTGATCTTCCAGTCTACAGTTCAGCATTTTAACCACAGAGCATGTACTTATTTCCCTTTTCTCCAGGCAGTGGCTGTAATAGGAATAGCCAGGCATCCAGCATATATATTTTATAGAGGCTTACTGCAACTTTCAGCTAAAACAATATGTACAAAATATGCACCACAAAGGCAGGAACCCATCACTACTTACTGTACTCAGTCCTAGAAACACTGGGCATCATTTAAAATTCTGCAGTTACTAACATTAAACCAAGCCACTTAGAATGAACATTCTATCAATAACAGATAACAACCCATGTTTCACATTAAAGTCTAGGGATATTATTGTGGATTTAGCTTTTTTCAGCTTATAGACCATAAAACAAATGACATTGTAAGATTCATAACAGTCCAGAAAATAGTTAGATCTTTGCATATGTTGATATGGATTTTAAGCCAGTTTGGTGGAGTGGTTAAAAGCAGTGGACTCTAATCTAGAGAACCAGGTTTGATTGTCCACTCCTCCACATGAAGCCAGCTGGGTGACCTTAGGTCAGTCACAGATCTCTCAGAGCTCTCTCAGCCCTACCTACCTCACAGGGTATCTGTTGTGGGTGGAGGAAAGGAAGGCAATTGTAAGCCACTCTGAGACTCCTTTGGATATGAAAAGCGGGGTGTAAAAACCAATGCCGCCACTGCTGCCACTGCCACTGCTTCTTCTTCTTCTTCTTCTTCTTCTCTTCTATTTCACCCTGCCCTCCAAAGTTTTCCCAACACCTGGAGAGGCCTTTCTTTCTCTCTTGGGTAGCCTGAAACCACCACCTGATCTTTGTAGGAATTGCCAGCTGGGAGGCTCAGAACTCCCAGCTTCCTTCCCAGTTCTGAGGCCTTGCCTCTGTGTCTCCCATTGCCCAGCACCTGGTCACCATGGGAACTGTTGACTGCCTTGTGCACCCCTGGAGGAATAGGCACTTGCCAACTGACTGCCTTCCCCCGGTGCTCCTTTTAAAATAGCGTGTCCAAGAAAGTGGAGGTCCATGTGGTACAGAGAACCACTACCAGCATCAAAAGTTATAAAGTATTTGTTAAAAAGAAAATGTTCACAAGCATACTTTTAACACAGCACCAGATTGAGCAAGAGATTCAAAAGAAATGGGCAAAATGCAAATCCGCTATCCCTCTCTCTCTATACATGCCTTATATGATGTTAAAACTGGGCAGGCTCCTAAATCATAGGAAGTCACAGTTCTCTACAAAGTTTCTGTTACCTTGAAGCTTTCTGTAGCTCCCCAGGCCCAGAACATGGCTAATGGCCATCTCCTCCAGACCTCAGTTAAGAGTTTTGTCCACTTTGATAGTCCTCTTTGCTCCTCTGAGTTTTATCATCTCTCTTTCCCCACCCATTGACCAGGTCAAAGAAGTGTTTCCTGCAGCTTCTTCCTGGGGAGTATTCCTGGAGCCTTTCAAGTCTAAAGTCCACTCTATCTCTGTTCCTTGCTTGGAGAAGGGGGAGCTTGACCCACCCATTATGTCTCTGGTGAGATCTATTAGCATTTGTATGAAGGTGGGCTGAGGTACATCTGGAAAGCAGTTGAACTGTATCCCCCCTCCCTGCCTCTTCTCTGCCAAGAGAGGAAAAAACTTAAAACTCAGAGTTTAGGTTTTGCCTATTTCAAAGCTCCAAAAAAAATGCATTTTTTTCACAGGCACAAGTTTAGGTTGCTGCAGGTTAAAAGACCTGAGCCAGATGTAGGTGATGAGAGAGGAGGTCCTACCCTGATGGACAAATTAAAGACTGACAAATCACCAGGCCCAGGTGGCATACATCCAAGTGTTCTGAAAGAACTCAAATGTGAACTTGTGGATCTTCTGGCATCCTATCACTAAAATCTGCCTCCATTCCCAAGGACTGGAAGATAGCTAATGTAACCCCTGTCTTTAAAAAGTTTCCAGAGGAAATCTGAGAAATTACAGGCCAGTCAGTCTATCTGCGATACCAGGTAAGTTGGTGGAATCCATTATTAAAGGTAGAATTAGTAGCCACATTAATGAGAAAAAGCTATTGAGGATTCTGTAAGGAAAGATCTTGCATGGATTCTGTAAGGGAATATCTTGTCTCACTAACCTTTTAAATTTTTTTGAAGGGGTAAAAAAACATGTAGACAAGGGTGACCCAGTAGATGTTGTTTACCAGAAAGCTTTTGATAAAGTTCCTTATCAAAGGCTCCTAAGTAAACTCAGTAGTCATGGGATAAGAGGACAAGTCCTCTTATGGATTCAAAACTGGTTAATTAATGGGAAACAATGGAAGGTGGTAAGCAGTAGGGTATCCCAGGGCTCAGTAGTAGGTCCAGTGTTTTTTAACTTGTCCATTAATGATTTGAAGCTGAAAGTAAGCAGTGAACTGGCTAAGTTTGTGGGTGACACTAAGTTGTTCAGGGTGGTGAGAATCAGGGAGGACTGTGAGGCACTCCAGATGGATAAGCCGAAGCTGGGCTAGTGGGCATCATTGTGGCAAATGAGGTTCATTGTGGGCAAGTACAAAGTAATGCACATTGGAACAAAAAATCTTAACTGTAAATATATGCTGATGGGGTCCAAACTGGTGGTAACTGACCAGGAGAGAGATCTTGATGATAAATAACTCCCTGAAAATATTGACTCAATGTGTGACTGTAATAAAAAAAAAAGGCAAATGTTATGTTGGGAATTATTAGGAAGGGGATTAAAAACACATCAGCCAATATCATAATGCCCCTGTATAAATCTATGGTGTAGCCTCATTTGGAAAATTGTATACGTTTCTGGTCACTGCACCTCAAAAAAGATACTATAGCATTGGGGAAAGTGCAGAAAAGGGCAACAAAAATAATTAAGGAGATGGAACATTTTCTCTGTGAAGAAAGGTTAAAGAGGTTAGAGCAATTTAGCTTGTAGAATGACAACTGAGGGGTGGCATGATAGAGGTTTACAAAATTATGCATGGGATAGAGAAGGTAGAGAAAGAAGTACTTTTCTCTTTTTCTCACAATACAAGAATTCATGGGCACTCAATGAAATTAGTGAGTAGTAGGTTTAGAACAGATAAAAGGAAATACTTCTTCACCCAAAGAGGAATCAACCCAGGGAATTCACTGCCACTGGAAGTAGTGGCAGCTACAAGCATGGATCACTTCAAGAGGGGATTGGATGAACATATGGAGAAGAGGTCCATCCATAGCCATTGGTCACAGGGTATAGAGGGAACACTGTGACTGGTACAGTGATGCTCTGTATTCTTAATGCTTGGGGGGGGGGGCAACAGTGGTAGGGCTTCTGGAGTTCTGGCCCCACTGGTGAACCTCCTGATGGCACTTGGGTTTTGGCCACTGTGAGACACTGAGTGTTGGGCTGGATGGGCCATTGACCTGATCCAGCATGGTGTCTCTTATGTTCTTACAGTCATTTGAATATTGATTTTTTTTCCTTTGCTGTTTGCACATGCCTTTCTTGCCTGCCCCACCCACTGAAGCCTGCAATCTGATCCTCCCAGAACTGTTGATTCTGGGAGACGGGGGTGGATTCAAACCATCACTTGAGAGGTTAACACCCAATTTTCTTTACAGATTTTGAGCCTTTTCTACTAATAATTACCCCAGCTGTGACTGGTCATATTGTGCAGATTTTTTTTAGTTTGAGAAGAAGAAGAGGAGGAGGAGATTGGATTTATACCCCACTCTTCACTACTTGAAGGAGTCTCAGAGCGGCTTACAAACTCCTTTCCATTTCCCTCCCCACAACAGACACCTGAGAGGTAGGTGGGCTGAGAGAGCTCTAACAGAAACTGCTCTTTTTCAAGAACAGCTGTGCCAGAGCTATGGCTTGCCCAAGGTCATCCAGCAGGTACTAGTGGAGGAGCAGGGAATCAAACCCGGTTCTCCCAGATTAGAGTATGCACACTTAACCACTACACCAGGTTGGCTGCTCATGGAGATTAGGTATATAATTCTAAAGAGTATTGAAACAATGTATTGCTAAATACTCTGAACACCTGAAATGTGCTAGAGAAAGAGTCAACTATCAAACTGTCTATTGACCTGTTTTTGCTGAGTTATCAGAAAAGTAAACTAGTTTCCATTAAGCTTCCCTGTGGGAGGGCTTTCACTGCACCTCCAAAGGTTGTTCAAGGTCAAAGCATTACCCCATCCACTCCCAGGCATTGATATTCTTTTCACATTGCTTTTCTTGTATCAGTGAGAAGTCTTTACCCAGTAGTTTTTCACAGTGCCTGGATACTTGCAATGTGCTTGGTGGCTTTCATTTGCATAGAAAAGAGCGTAAAGAACAATCCTCAGTGGAAACCGCTGCCTGACCTTGTTTGTGCTGATTCAATAAAGTGGGGCTGCAATCACTTCACTCCTCCCCCCTCCAATATTTGCACTTCTGAAGGTTACAGGACATTTTAAAAAAATTCTGCACAGAAGAAGCTGCAATAATATAATAGAAATTGGATGGTAGCATGAATGGGGATCTCAGTCTTCCTTGATTAAGATTCTTCCTTTGTATACTGTGCTCACGGGGAATCCTGGAGCAAATCACAGGGTTACCACCAGTGTTCCCTCTAAGCTGAGTTAGTGTGAGTTAGTTCACAGTTTTTTTAGCCTCCAGCTCACACATTTTTGTCTTCGCTCAGGAAGGATGGCTCCAGAGCAGACTGATTTATGCAGTAGCCAAACTGCTCGCTCACAACTTTAATGCCAATAGCTCACATAGTAGAATTTTTGCTCACAGGACTCCACAGCTTAGAGGGAACATTGGTTACCACATCAGGCAACCTTATTTGAACAGAAGCCTTCATGAGTTTCGTTTCAACTCTATTTATCCTTTTGGCACCAAATCCATTAAAAGGATAGCACTGAAGCTCCATGGGGTAAAAACCCTCATATATAACACACGCAGGATTTCAATTATTAATGTATACAAAGGGATAAAGGATTAAATAGTAGTTATTCACACTCTAAAGGAAAACACACATCAATGGCCAAAAAAATCACTACATGCTGTGCAGATGAATCTGCTACACTTCACAATTCAGTTTCCTATTTTCATACTGAATAAACTGGACCATCCGCTGTCATCACCAAATAACCTGCATTATACCCCCCTTCTATCCTTTTATAACATGATGCCTGGAAACATCCTCGCACCATCTTTGATTCCCATGATATGAAGGCTGGTTTATCTCTCTTCACAGTGCAGCATAGCAGTATTGCTCACTTGCACTAGCAGGTTGGAGATGTGTTCCCACCTTACTACAATGTGTTGCAAAGGGCAGTGAAACCATGCTTGAAGTACAGGGTGAGAAGATAGCATTTCCCACTTGTCTCAGCCATACAAAAACACATCCCATCCTTTTGGGGGGGGGGGGGTGTTAGTCCTGGTCTGATTTCCCACTAGCGTTGCCCCGGCTTCAGGTCCTCCGTTTGCCCCGATTGCCTGCTCAAATTTCGCACTATTTGATGCGGGGTGCATTTTGACCCGGGGCTTCATGCCATTTCCTCCATGGCTTCAGTGATCCTGTTTTTTGAGGATCACCGAAGCCGTGGAGGAAATGGCGCGAAGCCCCGGGTCAAAATGCACCCCGCATCAAATAGTGCAAAATTCAAGCAGGCAATCGGGGGGAACGGAGGACCTGACACCGGGGCAATGCTAGTGGAAAATTGGTCCTGCTATTTTACTTCAGTGATTTATATGATGGTGTTAGAGAAACATGGTGGCACGAGCCTGTAATCCCGGCTGCTGGGGAGGGTGAGGCTTGGCAGATCGCTTGAGCTCAGGAATTCTGGGCTGCAGTGGGCTATGCCAACCAGGTGTCTGCATTAAGTCTGGCATCAATATAGTGAGCCACAGGGAGCCGTTGTCCACCAGGTTGCTCTTTCCACATGTCCTGCCTCGTTATTTATATTGACTCCCATTATGACTTTGGTGTTTGCCATGCTACAAGGATGCTGTGGGAACAGAGTGGCTATCTCTCTGCTTCTGGATCCCCAGGGCCCAATGGCAGCCTTACCGAATACCTCCTTGATCCCATTCTCCTACCGCTATGATTAACAGTAGTGCACTGCGCTGCTCACCAATCCCCCTCTGATTTGGTGTCTTCAGGCAATGCACAAGCTGATTGTGCAGCTAAGCATGCTGCCCACCATGGTCTGCCTTTGCCACTGCCTCTATGTTCCCAAGTCGGTGCAACCTTGCACTCTTTTCCTAACCATGCACCCTTGTTCCTCTTGCCTGATGGGTATGCAATTTTATCTTTATACTCTTGCTTATGAAATGTCTCATATGAGCAAAGGGGGGCTTGCCACTCAGCTGTTGAAATCATGGTATACACCAGGGATACATATGATGGCTAAAAGGGTGGTTCAGAACTGTGTTACCTGTCAAAAATATGTACCAGCCCCCTCCCAACCTCTAAGTGCTCATCCGTGGGTCTATGGTCTGTTTCAACAATTGCAGCTTGATTCATCGAATTACCACCTCATAACAGGTTTAAGTTTTGCTTGGTGGTAATAGATTTGTTCAGTGACTGGACTGAATGCTACCCAGTGAAACACCCCAACTGGTGAAGCCACAGAAAATGCCTGCTGAAAGACCCCACTTTGGACTGCCTCTAACCCTGGAAAGTGACAGTGGAGTACAGTTCACTAGTACTGTAATGACCAAGGTGAAGAAGGCTCTGAATGTTTAAACAGGCATTCCGTAGTCCCTATCACCCCAAAGCTCAGGGAAAGTGGAATGAAAAAATTAAGACATTAAGCTTCATTTGAAGTAAGTATTGGACCAATCCAGACTGGGATGGATTCATGCACCGCCCTGGATGCTGTTACATGTCAGAAATACTCCAAATAGCAGACAACAGCTAACACCTTTTGAAATCCTGTTTGGAAGACCCCCGTCTATAGGGAATGACCCACCCCACAAAAAGACTACTTCTGAATTTTCAACTGACATGACTAAATACTGTATTTTTCGCTCCATAAGACGCACCTGATCATAAGACACACCTTGTTTTTAGAGGAGGAAAACAGGAAAAAATGAAACAGAAAGAAAGAGAGAGAGAGAGAGAGAGATAAAGGAAGGACGGAGGAGGAGAGAGAGAGAGAAAGAGAAAGGAAGAAAGAAAGGTGGGGACAGAGAGAGAGACAGAAAGACAGACAGACAGAAAAAAGGAAAGGAAGGAAGGAAGGAAGAAAGATAGAGAAAGGAAAGAAGAGAGATGTTGGCATGCCATGCAAAGCCAGGCCTTTCTGTGCAAAGTAGCCACGGAGCTTAATCTGTGGGCGGGGCTTTCTGCTGCTGGGTGTCTTAAAGGGGAAAAGCACTTAAAGGGAAAGAGTACTTAGCCTGGTGGGGTTTTTCCTGCCGTTTCCCTTTTAAGTCTTAACAGCTCAGGCCCAGCAGGGAGGGGCGGGGAAGGCTGGGATGCCAGCCTGAATGGCGTTCCCCTGCATTCCTGCTGAAGAAAGAGCCCTGTTACAGGTAAGAAAAGCTCCATATTCGCTCCATAAGACGCACACACTTCCCCCCCTCCCACTTTTTTGGGGAGGAAAAGTGTGTCTTATGGAGCGAAAAACATGGTATGTGTTGCAAATGAGTGTAGTACTGACAGCATTGCATTATAAAGTTTTACTGTCTTGGACTGTTGCATGTCATAACATCTGCCCTGGAGACTACATCTGGGTAAAGGTCTAAGAAGGCAGCCTTGGATCCCAAGTGGGAAGGCCCATACAGGTCCTGCTTGTCACCAACACAGCTATCCGAGTGGCAGAGAAAAGTTCCTGGATCCATGCATCCCACACACGGAAGGCCCCTGGCGCAGACCCAGAAGACCAACACCCAAGACAAACACAGGAGTGGAAAGCTGCAACAAGGGAAACAGAGCAACCAGATCCAGAAGGGATCCCAGTCTTATAATCCGGATTTTGTCCTGAGGGAGGGGGGCAAAGAACTCAACAAACCCAGAATCCTCCCTGGACTACGTGGGTTCCTGCTTCCAGAGACCAGAAGTGGCAAGTCAGGGATTCTGGCCCCACATGCATTACCCTGAGACACAATGCAAATGACTGCACCAGGGAATATGTGGTTACCTGTTATTCCTTTTATTTGTTTTATTGGTTCTAGGGTTGTGGGGACCACAAGCATTTTAGTTAACAAATATCTTCAGATCCACTGTCCATAATATTACTTGATTCTGAACATTTCTTTAGCCCCCTCTTCCTCCTGCACAAAGAAGACAAAGACAGGCAGGGCGTTGGAATATCCCAGGCTACTGGTCTTGGGTGACTTCAGCGTCCATGCTGATGATGTGGCTTCCACTCAGGCGGTGGATCTGGTGTCATCCATGGCGACACTAGGACTCTCTCAAGTCATCACAGCCCCCACACACTGGGCTGGGCACATGCTCAACTTGATCTTTGCAGCAGGGGTTACAGTGGATCGGATTACTGCCTTGGCAGTAGCATGGTCTGACCACTATGCCCAGGGTGCATAGTCTGAAGGTGCTGCCCCGACCCTGTTTAGGCAGCGAGCCTATTTTAGCTCGCCCGTGAAGCCAAATGGACCCTATGTGGCTCCAGATGGCTCTGCGGGACCTAATGTCCCCTGGCGGCTTGTTGGATGAGCTTGTGGAGGACTGGCAGTCTCGGCTCTCCACGGCCATCGACGAGATTGCTCCCCGGTGCCCCCATAATAGGCATGCACCCTGGTATACCCAGGAGTTGCGGCTTATGAAGGGGGAGTTACGACGGCTAGAGAGATGGTGGCGGCGCGCTCGGGACGAAGCTTCAAGAACATCTTATAGGGTGTTTACGAGATCCTATGAGATGGCAACCAAGCCTGCAAAGAAAGAGTTCTATGTGGCCTCAATTGCATCTGTGAGCTCACTCCCAGCCCAATTATTTAGGACAATTCGGTCTTTAACAGCTCTGCCTCAGGGCAGACCAAATGCTAGGGAATTGGATATAGGCTGTGAGGCATTTGTGAGCTATTTCGCAGATAAGGTCTTGACGCTCTGCCGTGACCTACCCCCCACAATTGAAACAGTGTGAACTTGAGGCCCCATGCACATCTTCATTTCTGGGGTTAGATGGGTTTGGCCAGCTCAGCCTAGAGGAAGTCGACAGGTTGCTCATGACTGTATACCCAACCACATGCATCCTTGATCCGTGCCCTTCCTGGCTTATTAAAGCAGGCCACGAGGGGTTTTGAGGTGCTGTCTGGGAGATTATCAACAAGTCCCTTAGTGAGGGGCGGTTCCCGGAGGCACTCAAGGAAGTGATGGTCTGCCCCCTCCTGAAAAAATCAAATTTGGATCCTGCCGAATTGGCCAACTATTGGCTGGTGACCAATTTGCCATATTTGGCCAAATTGATTGAGAGGGTGGTGGCGGCACAGTTACAGGGCTACCTGGCTGAAGCTTCAGTCTTAGACCCCTTCCAGTCCGGCTTTCACCCAGGTCATGGGACAGAGACTGCATTGGTCACCCTTACTGACAACCTCCGGAGGCATCCGGATCAGGGCGGCGTGGTGGCATTGCTGTTGTTGGACCTGTCAGCGGCATTCAACATGGTCAATCATCAGCTGCTGACCCACTGCCTTGCCAGCGTGGGGATACAGGGGCGGGCCTTGCAATGGCTCTCTTCCTTTCTCCAAGGTCAGAGACAAAGAGTGGTGCTAGGAGAGCAGCAATCCGCGAGGTACCCACTTGAATGTGGAGTGCCTCAAGTGGCGGTGCTCTCCCCTATGTTGTTTAACATCTATATGCGCCCCCTTGCCCAGATTGCCCAGAGGTATGGGCTGGGATGTCACCAGTACGCTGATGACACTCAGCTCTATCTGATGTTGGGTGGCCGGTCGGCCTCCTGCCTAGAAGACCTAGACCGGACATTACATGCTGTGGCAGCTTGGCTTAGACTGAGTAGGTTGAAATTGAACCCAGCTAAGACACAGGTCCTGTGCCTGGGTCGGAGTGGTCTAGGGGAGGGGGTCAGGTTCCTGATCTTTGGCGGGGTTCCGGTGGTGCCCATGTCGGTGGTTAGGAGTCTGGGAGTGCTCCTGGATCCCTCCTTAACTATGGAGGCCCAGGTAGCAGACACTGCTCAGTCAGCATTCTACCATCTGCGGCTGGCTCGGCAGTTGGTCCCCTTTCTTGATCGTGATGCCCTGGCCACGGTGATCCATGCTACAGTCACCTCAAGATTGGACTACTGTAACACTCTTTACATGGGGCTGCCCTTGTCACAAATCCAGAAGCTGTAGCTGGTGCAGAATGCCGCGGCCAGGCTATTGATGGATCTCCCTAAACGGGAGCACATCTGGCCTGTCCTGGTGGTGCTGCACTGGCTGCCTATAGCATACCGAATTTGCTTCAAGGTGCTGGTACTTACCTTTAGAGCCCTATATGGCCAGGGTCCAACATACCTAAGGGACCACCTTGCCCCGGATGTACCCCAGAGAGCACTTCGGTCAGGATCACAGCACCAACTTTTGGTCCCAGGGCTAAGGGAGGCCAGGCTTGCTGGTACCAGGGTGAAAGCCTTCTTGGTGGTGGCTCTGATCGGGTGGAATGAGCTCCCGGAGGAAATCAGGGCCCTGCGGGACCTTATGCAGTTCCACAGGGCCTGCAAGATGGAGCTCTTCCACCAGGCCTTTGACTAGGAGCCGCCACCACCTATCTACCAACTGCCACCTCCATTACCATCGGAGATGAGGGCCGGCCCGAGGGAACTCACACTAGGTCACAAGAGAAATAGCAGGACATCTTCTGAACATCAGCTGATTTTCAGCATTTATTGCGAGCATTTTATTGTTAATTTATTGTTAAATTTAATGTTTTAAACTGTTTTAATTGTATTTTAACTTGGGGTTGTGCCACTATGTAAGCCGCCCTGAGCCTGACTGTGGGTAAAGTGGGGTAAAAATGTGAAAAATAAATAAAATAAATAAAAATAAATAAATAAAGAGTAGGAGGAAAGTGGAGCACTTTGTAAACATTCTTTTTTCCAATATCAATATACTAAAACAATTGATGATAGGTTAGAAGTCTTAGACATATTTATAATAGATAACACAGCACCTCTATTGTATTTTATAAGTGCACATAGCACAATTTGAATGGTTTATGGTTTGGGACATAGAGGTCCCTTCCACACGAGCAAGATAAAGTGGAGGGGAAGTGCGGCTTTTTTGTCCCGGAGCAATTTGCCCCACAATTGTGCAATCACACAGGTCTGTGGACCTGTTGGTGCAAATTGCCACTTCATGAACAGACTCAACTGTGGTTGAGTTATTTTTTTTTTTTTGGTGGTTGGTTTCCGATTCACTTAAACAGGGGATTGATGAATCGCTCCTCTACCCTAAGGGCTTTTGATGATGCACAAACTGAGAAGGGGAAAAAAACAACAGGATGGCGTCGGGATAGCCTGTGATCAGACTATCCCTGATGCCACACTTCTGTGCTGGCGCAATCACACAGGGAAAGTCCAGCTATGCGCCACAGCAAACCATTTGATACCGGAGTTTCCCTAGTAGCTTTTTAATCTGCTTCTCTGGCAGATCAAAATGGTTTGCGATGGCTTGCTGATGGTTGCGGGACGCTTCCCAGTTGTGCTGGTGTGATCACACCGCTTTGATCTGCCGGTGAGTTGTCCCTCTCGCGTGGCTAATGGGTATGTATGATTGTACCCAGAGTGAGCTTCTTGCAGTACAACCGCTTCCTTTAACCATGCTATTAAGAGGTCTCATACATTAATTTGCCCCCCTGCTTTCCCAGCACTTAAGGTAAACAACATGACCTCATTCAAAATAGAATTACCAACCCCTTTTCTAATTATGAGGTTACTATTTTCAGCTTCCTGTGGACTATCATACCCCCAGAAACCAGCCCTGCAAAAACATTGCTATTGTCACCAACCTGAAAGATTGCTGGATACATGAATACCTCTTAAAAGATCCAGGAATGCCAGATCTGATATCAGTTCTTATCTCTCTAGAATACTGGACTAAGGAAGCTATGATGCACGACCTTATAATCTGCTGTATTGTGATGTTCTGCGAGGGGACCGATTAGGCTTGCCTTTACTGTACTGACCAGCTCCCTCTATCTCCTAATAGTCTCTTTGGGGTTTGTTTTAAATTTCTTTATTGGTACGTTGAGGAAAACTGCTAGATATATTTGTTGTTGGTTTTAAGAGTCAGGCACTAATGCGTTTTCACTTCAACACAAAACAGTACTTTATTTTCAGAGCGCAATATGGGGATGGGGGATGTATATACAGTTGAGACTTTATTTCTTTATAGGCTGGCACGTTTGGCTTGGATTACACTTCGGCAGTAGGCTATATTGTTTCCAGTTTCTTGAGATGTCCATAAATTCACTCAACACCTTCATATGTACACTCTCCTGTCCTGCTTAGTGGTTAGCCTTTTGGCTTTGGCTTCCTGTCCCTTTTTTTTTTACTTGAGTCCCAACTGGCCACCAACCAGTAAAGCACGATTCCCAAAAAACCAGATCTGATCAGGAAGAAGGCACACGGACACCAGGAATAGAAAAAGCCAAAAATTTATGGTACCATAAGTCTCAGACTGAATAAAAGTTTCAGATACCAGTGAGCCCCGGTTACAGTTGGGCTTAATCTTTTATACTAGGGAGGCGGAGAATTCCAGTAGGATGGAACTAGTGTCATTTCTACACATTTGACATCATTCTCATAAGCAAAGATATTCTATTTCATCCTTGTGCATGTCAATTACAGGAAAGGAATCAAGAATGTTAAGGTTAAACATTGTTGCAAATTGGTACACTTTCTCATGCATCTTCTCTAAGCTAGAATGTGCAAGGAATAATAAGCCACTGTAAGCAGCTGCAACTTGAAACAATAAGCTCCTGTATAAGCATTTCTGCTGAAGCGCAAACATACAATGTAATACCAGAGAATTCTGGTGCATGTTTGTATCTGTGCTGGCTTTGCGGTTTCAAAGAATTAGCTTACTAAGGCAACTAAAATTAGTTTTGCAATTTCTTTCTTCACCACCTGTCCAGACTCTGCCAGACCTTTCCTCGGCCCTCACTTAACCACCTATCCCAGGTTCTTCAGGAGTGATGTATTTTGTGTTTGTGACCGCTTATGTGCTCTACTTTCACTAGTCTGTTCACTGTCCCCTGAACCAGGCTTTCCAGCCCCCAGTTATCTGCTTCAACTGGTATTTTAGGCTGCTCACGCAAAGCTACAGAGGACTGTTCCCTCCACAGACTCTCACTTTCCACTGTCAGCCCCAAAGTGTCAGTTGTGCCCATTAAGTGTCAGTCACTGAGTGTTCTGAGCCAAATGGCTCCCTCCTCATTCAGTCATGTGACTCAGCAGTGTTCCTTGTTTACTTCTGCTCATCCCAGATCTTTAATTCCATCACAGAAGCATCAATAGATTATGCGCCTGTATGGGTGACAGATAATAATGATTGTATACAGGGCTTTTTTTCTGGGGGAGCATGGTGGAATGACTTCCGGAATCTCTTCACAGAATCAAAATTCTCAAAAAAATGTTTAAAAGTTCATGATATTGTTTATTTTTATTTATTTAGATTTATACCCTGCCTAGCCAGCAAGGGTTTCAAAAAAATTCCATGTGTTTCTCCTTTATTTCCTTCTTGAGAGTTCTAACACCTCTTTTTTCCCAGATAAAAGCCCTGGTTGTATGACTCAATGGCTCGAGAAAGGATGTATATAAAGAATATTTTTTCCCTATCAATATTGCGAAAGAAACTTCTACTCTCTAGGCATTCCTGAACATGAGCTAATGCATGGAAATGTGATTCACCCACTGTGTTTTTCCTCTTCAGAAACAGCTGGGTCATTCCTAGGTACAGTCCCAAAAAGAAATTGTGCCCATACAATTGAGTTTAATATCTTAAATGGCCTATGAAAAGTTCTAACCCCTGAGGCGAACCTTACAGGGCAAGAAACCCCTAATCTTCTGTGTAAAAAACATTATGCATGGGTTTGGATTTGTTTTTCCTGACACCACTTTCTTTTATCTGAATTTCCCATCTCCTGATTGGGTAGATGAGTCTCAAATACTTTTGTCACAAGATAGAAAGGGTTGTTACTTCACTTTATAGAAAGGAATTACAATTGATGCAGCTGTACAAGAAAAAAATCGGTGATTACAAGGACTGGGTATAGAATAACCCCTTGCAGCTGATCCATTGCTCTATTGCTTGTGGTTATTACAAAACAGAGGATTTGGAGATTTTGACTGCAGTATAACAAAAAATTGCCAGCTTCTTTTCTAAGTGGGTGACATGAACCCTGAAGCCAAACAAGACCAACTCTATAATTAGAAGTTAGGATTAGGTGATGGATTAGTTGTCTAAACCAGGAGAATATATTTTTTCTCCCCCTTCCCACTTTATTTAGTATTTGTGTATGTGTGTGCACACACGTGTGCTTGCATGCTTGGAAGTCATGGAACTTCTGGCAATCTCTACTGGGGCTTGGACTTTTCAGAGAGGTGGCTTGATTGCCTGCCTCTACGTCCCAAACCCTGATATTCCTTGGAGGTCTCCCATCCAAGTATTTGCCAGGGTCAGGCCTGCTTAGCTTCAGATATCTTAGGAGATCGGATTTACCTGGGCTATCCAGGTCAGGGCTCAGGAAAATATTTTTTGTGTGGCTCCCATGCTTAAAAAGCATTAACATCCAGATGGCAAGGACCAGGGCTCATTTTGGGCCAGAACACACTGGAACAGTGTTCTAGCTGGTGTCCGAGCCTGCCCCTCCCCTCCCCACCAGTGGGAAATGGCCCCGTGCTCCAGATCTCCAAGTGGAGATTGAGCATGAGTCCTGGCCTCCAGGCTCTTTGCACTCAAAGGGAGCTTTCCCTTTAAGTGCAAAGAGCTGGTGGGAAGGGGCCCCGCACTCCGAATCTCCATGCGGAGATCAAGCATGAAGCCTGGCCTCCCAGCTCTTTGAACTCAAAGGGAGCTTTCCCTTTAAGTACAAAGAGCCAGCGGGAAAAAGCCCCGCGCTCTGGATCTCTCTGTATCTGGCTTGCCACTGCCCCATCACGGTTTGCCACAACTACGCTCTTCCTGCTCCCAGTAAGTGCCTCCCCCCCAATCTCTCTCTCTCTCTCTCTCTCTTTCTTTCTTTCTTTCTTTCTTTCTTTCTTTCTTTCTTTCTTTCTTTCTTTCTTTCTTTCTTTCTTTCCTTCCTTCCTTCCTTCCTTCCTTCCTTCCTTCCTTCCTTCCTTCCTTCCTTCCTTCCTTCCTTTCTCCCTCCCCCCTCCCTCCCTCCCCCTCCCTCCCTCCCTCCCTTCCTTCCTTGCTTGCTTGCTTGCTGTTTCATTTTGTTCTTTGGAAAAGGGGAGGGATGTAAAAAAGCAGAGAGCCCAGGAAATACTGCTTTTGATTATTAATTTTCGAGAAGCTCTTTAATTTTCTCATGGCATCTTCCGATTAAGAAAAGTAAGTTTGAAGCCTGAGTGTAACTAGTTCGTGTCTTGTTGGGAATGGCTTGCAAATATATGTGTGTCTAAAGTCTGAATTAAAGTCATTTGGTGCTAACTGCCATGCAAGAGAAAACATTTGAAAAAGTAGCTTCATTGTTCTGTGTGTGTTGGCAGAACACTTGACTGTTGCATGGTGGACTTTGGGGAACATCTGCAGAGAAAAAGAGTTGTAACTAAAAATGAGCATGGTCAGCAGCACTGTGGAGATTGCCTGTTTTGTGAAATTTAAAAAGTGGGCAGAGTTTCTGAAGATGATTGTCCCTCTTCTGCCACTGGGCTGACATCTGCCTTTAAGGGGCCAGCAGAGTTGATGTTCTTAAACCTCCTAATAAGAGAGATTTCTGAGAAGCTGACTTCCAACGATTGGTGATCTTGTGATGTAGTGATACTTTGATGAGGTAAAGACCACCTGTTCACAGGATCATTTTACCTGTGGGACAGACTCTGCATGGTAACCACTCCACTGGTACATAATTGAATAGAATATTATAGTGTAACAAGAAACTTGTGGGATGGTTATCCCATTCCTCACACCTTTGCTTCCTCCCTTCTCCCCCTACCTCTCTCACACTCTTTTTCCCTTCTGCTCTCCTTTCTTACTCTCTCTCTCTCCCCTCTTACTCTCTCTCTCTCCTCCATGTATGTTACTTCCTCTCTCTTTCTGACCCATCTTCATTCTCTTTGTTTTTCTGCCTCCCCCCTCATCACTCTTTCTTTTTCTGCCCCATCACTCTCCCAGCCTTCTCCCTGCTTCCTCTCCCCCCACAGCAGCAATGGCAGCACACTGGGAATCACAACAGATCTCCCAGCTACAGAGATCAATTCACCTTAGGGCTGCCAGCTCCTGGTTGGGAAATTCCTGGAGATTTGGGGGTGGAGACTTGGGACAGTGAGGCTTGGGGAGGCAAGCAGCCTTAGCAACCCTCCAAAGCAGACATTTTATCCAGGGGAACTGATCTCTGTCACCTGGACAACAGTTGTAATTCTGGGTGCTCTCCAGCCCTTGTCTGGAGGCTGGCAATGGTAGTTGAAGTGAAGGACATGGCTGGTTTGGAGGGTGGTGTCTATGGCAACCTACCTTCGTGCTCCTGCAGTCTCTGAAGAAGAAAAGATTTTTCTCCCTGCCCACCCTGTTTTTTCTTCCCTTGTAACAGTAAACCATAAAACCAATTCCCTGGGAGGAGGATGGGAAAGAGGGAAGAGCTGAGGCATTGGGAACTTCTCTCGCCTGCTTGGGCAGACTCAGACATTTATTTTCTGCTGGCTTCCCCCCCCCCCACCCCTTTTTATGAGTGTGTGCTTTCTTCTTGCAAGTGGAAGGAACTGCCTGAGCAGAGTGAAAATCACAAGGTAGAAGCTGCTGGAGGCTTAAACGTTTGTTCGGTGGAGGGGGCATGGCCATGAGTGAGGACTGAATGCTATCAGAACTATGGGAGGGAGGGAGAGAGAGAGGGGAAAAGAAGGCTCCTTGGAAAGTCTGTTTCCTGCACATGTGCAGTGGATGCTGATTTACTTTTCAGCCATTTATAACTTCCCCATATATATATATTTTTTACAGTTTTCAGATTTTTCTGCACCCTGGGGAGCGGCCCATGTGTGCAGGATAATCACTTTACCCTCCATGTGCCCCTGATTTATGGAAATAAGTATCCGCACACACAGGGGGCACTTGGGAATTAGATATATAGACAAGAAGGAGGGACCCACAATACTTGCTCTTCCCTCCACCCCCTGCCAGCGACAGCAAGGCCTGCACTGCTCCAACTGCTGGGCCTGCCAAGCCCTCCCCCTCCCCCTGCAGCGGAGGCAAGGCATTGTTCTGTTTTCCCTGTGCATGCACAGGGAATGCTCTTTAACTTTAAATATCCCCTGTATAGTTTTTAAACTTTTAGGATTTTTCTGCACACCTGGGGAGTCCCCCAAGTATGCAGGAAAATCTCTCTGCCCCCCAAGTGCCCCTGATGTGCAGATTTAGATATCCGCACGCACGGGGGCACTTGGCTATTAGATATATAGATAATTCAGGTGGTAGCCATCTGAAGCAGCAGAACAAAGTTGGAGTCCAAAGTTTCATCCAAGGTATAAGCTTTTGTGTGCATTCAAACTTCTTCCATCTAAAGACGTGTGGGTGGCACATGAAATCTTATACCTTGAATAAAATTTTATACCTTGAATAAAATAGTCCTCAAACTACTCCAGTGCATCCATAAACCTAGGGTTCTTCTGCCAGTGAACTAGGGTGGCCAACTCCAGGTTGAGGAAATCCCTGGAGATTTGAGAGTGGAGCCTGAGGAGGGTGGAGTTTGGGGGAAGGAGGGTCCTAAGTAAGGCATAATGCCATGGATTCTACTTTCCAAAGCAGCCATTGACTTGATCTGTGTAGTTTGGACCTCAGTTGTAATTCCAAGAGATCTCCAGACCCCACCTGTAGGTTGGCAACCCTAAAAATTCATATTCAGCGTACTAGTTCTGCAGGAAGGCAAGCTGATTTCCATGGGAACATAACCTTTAGGAATTGATTCCAATCCAGTGTGGGAATAGTTGTTGGACATAAGATATTGGTTCAGGCAAGATTTTGTATAGATGGGACAGAAAATAATGTTTTTATTGGTTTAGTCAAAACTGTTTTGAGAACAAACAGGGTAAACAGAATAAGAAGCAAAAGGTGGGTGTGGCTGGATGACCACACTTCTGGTAATACGGGGTGCAGCCTAATATGCTGATGAGCTGCACTGTCAGGGGTGTGGCCTAATATGCTAATGAGTTCCTGCTGGGCTTTTTCTACAAAAAGAGCCCTGGCAAGGACAATGTACATTTAGATATGTGGTCCCAAATATTACAATAACATCACATCTCCCTTCTGAATATATCCCAAACTTAGGTAGTTTTGCACATGTTGTCTATAAGAAAGAAATACCTTTAAACCCTTTAATAGAAAGGTCAACTGGTATCCATGTATTCATTAGGAGCCTCCTACCTTGGCTTGGGGTTGCAGAAGAGGAAAGGGCAATTGAGAACGTACCTGCTAAATTGGAACTCAGCTTGAATTCCACTATTGCAGCCCTCACTGATCTACAAGAAGTGGTGTGCTCTTTGTTTCATGTGGTCATACAGAATAGACAGGCATTAGATATGATCCTGGCACAGTAGGAAGGAGTTTGTGCCATAATAAAAGAAAGGTGTTTTTACTTTGATAAAACTGGAAATATTACAGAAGACATCAAGGCTTTAAAAGGTTCTGTAAGGGTGTTTAAGTAGATAACTGAAGGCAAGAACATTGACATCTGGAGTCGGTTACCTAATGTATCAGGATGGATACAAAACATAACAAAAGGAGATGTTATTGCTGGGTGTATTATCATTAGTCTAGGTTTTATGCATTTGTGGTATCATGAGTTGTCTCCCTGATTGTGTGGAACCTGTTCTAACATGATTTCCTGACCTCCTAGTTGCCCCCTAACACAAATGTATATGAGACCTCTGAATCCCCTTTATAGAGAAAATGTATTTTATAATCTATAATTATTTTTTTTGAGCTACCTCATGCTCAAAAGGGGGAAATGTTAAATAAATTTAGCTCATTATTAAAATGCTGGGTAGGGAAGGATCCAGTAGCCTCACATATGGACCATTTGCTCCAGAGGGAGCAAAACACGTGTGGAAAGGGGGGGGGGACCCAAAGCAATGGGGACAAGTGAATGACAAAAATGACAGTGGGGAAGCGACCATAGTTTGGTTATTGAGCATGTGATAGATTACATTCTAAATCAGTTTTCTATATTTTATTATGTTTCTGTCTTTTCTTACCTTTATCCAAGATCTGTTAATTAACCCCCTGATCTTTGGGCAAACAAGTCTTGGTCACAGTGTGGTGACATTCTTATCTCTTTTTCAAAAGTGTACAAGAACTGGTTTCCATTACATCCTTTCCAGGAATTTGAAGTGGTCTGTAAATAGGGGGTGGAGTGAATGATGTCTGAGAATGGAATTGAGACTGAATCCTGACTGCCTTGCTTGTATTTTCCTATAAAAGATGATCTTTTAATCTGTTCACTATGCCAGTCCGTTGGTGAACTCTTAACAAGCCAGTACCAGAATGAATTCATTCTTAAATAAAACTGCCTATGTTGCGAGCGAAAAAGCTTTGAATTGAGTTCATTTCTCTCTGTGAGATTGTGCCAATAGATATAGTTCACAACAGGTCTCCTTAAGCAGAAAGTCCTTTATTTGCATGAAAGATCTCGTTGGTCAAACACTTTTTCTGTTAGTAATGCCCAAGCATAGAAATACAATTACAATTATACCTGATATGAAATATGGCCCCCTAACCACCCATCAATCAACTGAAAGAATTATTGGTGCCCAAATATATTGACCCACTGTTCCCAAGGAAAGCGCGGCAAACTGGGTTCTTAGGAAAAACACTGTTGAGATTTTTAGAACAAATGTTCCCAAGGAAAACTAAGCAAAGGAATACATAACACCTGTGATTCTTATAACTCATAACAGGAGGTTTTTCTTCTCAAGGCCGTTAGCTAGGGAAAGGCAAGCTAGGGATAAGAGAGGAGGAAAAACTAATGAGCAATAAGCATGCACAAAGCGAAGCAGGCAAGCAACACTCACATTCCAAAGGGGGGAGTCTGTTCATTGATGCTATCTCCCGGGCAGGACCTAGAGGAGTCGAACTAAGACCATAATAAAAAGCAAGGTTAATTGGCCATCAGAGTAGATGGTAAAACAGTAGGCACTGATACATAAGATCCATTCAGCAACCTTGCTGATGAGGACAGTCAACATTGATGAAACAGTCAACCAGACTTATGGCAGTGCTAACTGACACTCTCCCAGATAGATCTCGGGGAACAAAGGTGGGGAGTGGGGTTAGGTTTAAGAAGAAAATCCCTTTACAGTTGTTGTATGACCAAATCTAATTGGATCTGTGCTGCTGTGACATCATCACATGCAGCCCTTATAAACTGGAATTTATGGATGAAGAAAAATGACATGAATCCACCTAGCAAAGTGTAATAAAGTAGCTGTGAATAACTACAAAAAACTAATTTTGAAGTTTTTCAGAGGGTGCTTCTTCCCCCTAAAGCCCTCTTTTTATCCTGTAACTGTTCACAGGTTTCTTTAAAAAATCAGTGTAGTCATATAAATGAAACTTCTTGGTTTACAAACTCCATATCTTTTAGCTTATCAGGGCTTCTTCAGTGAGAAGATTAGTAAGGACAGACTAGTTGGTCACCAATATTTATCTTCCTTGTAAATGTGAAGACTCAAAGGTATATTTGGTGTTTTCTATGATACTCCTTAGGTTCATGCAGTGTGATAGTGAGGCTCAACAGACTAGACCAGGGATGTCGAACTCATTTGCTATGAGGGCCGGATCTGACATAAATGAGACTTTGTTGGGCCGTGCCATGTGCTTCATAAAATTTAATGCCAGGTAGTGTCCTTTATAAAGGACACAGACACAAAGATTTTTTTTTTACTTAAAATAAAAACATGCTTAAAACATGTATGTCACAATATTTTGTTTATTTAACAGTCTCTGATAACTGACACCTCTTGCTCTGAATTATTACATCAAAATGTCTGTGCTGTTGCAATCTTGAGTATGCTCTTTAAGTGTGTATCTGTAAGCTGCAAACTTACTTTTGATTTATTGACATTCACCACAGAAATCTCATGCTCAGACTTCTAAGTCTAGGACCCAGGGGAAAACATGAAATGGCTGAGCGATTGAGAGAGTCTGGTGAAGCAAGCGATGATGCAGCAGCAGCAACAGAACTGGAAGCAAGAAATGGCCAGTGTTGGAAGAAAAGAGTCACCCCTCCCTTACAAGAGTGTGACCCTTCTACTCAGTTCATAATCTTGGAAGTGACCCCTTACCAAGGTTGTAAATGAGTGTAGGAGATAATGTTGGATTGGAAGAAAAGGGGAGGCTGCCTGAATTACAGCCGCCCCAAGATGCACTCACACCAGTATAAAGAAAACTATTTTTATTCTACTGATAGAAAAAAGATACAATGTAAAAACACTTCCCCAGAAGGGGTTGACTGTGGCTGAATAGGCCCTAGTCAACCTACCTTCTATTCCAACCCCACATACACAGTTACTCAAACATTCTACAGGTAACATACAGTAAAACAAGACAGCATGCCAAACAGACAAGACAGACAGACAAGCAGAGATCTCTGGGCTATTCTGGAAACAAGGAGACTAAGAGGGTCTCAATGTGTCCCAAAGAATGAGCACTGAGGGGTTCTCTGGTCCCCTGTCTTATACCCTAAGATCAAAAGATCTGTCAGCTCTTTGACGCATTTACTCTTTACATCATTCTGACTTCAATCAAATGTCTGATGTACATAGGAGGATTTGATCCTCTGGACATAACTTATCCTTAGCTTGTTTACAGGAAATGTACCATAAACAATTTGTTGTCTGCGTTATGGCATTGAGGGTGTTAGGTCAGAACAGTTCCCAGCTTACCTTTTGCTGAGATAAGACAGAGCCTCTGGAATTTCCTTGGAGGTGACAAAAGGGCAGTTGAGAGGGTGTAGCACTTAAAAAAAAAACAGGAAAGGTCAAACCCAAGGATGAAGGTACTCAGACACCAGGATCAGGAAAAACTGATTTTATTGGTACCAGTCTCGGCCTGAATAAAAGTCTTCAGAATTAAAATGCCGAGCCTCGTTTTCAGTTGGGCTCAGTCTTTTATACTAAAAAGTGGGGAGTTACAGAGAGGTGGGAACTACTGTCATTTTAGTACATCGCACATCATTTTTGTAAGCAAAAGATTCAATTACATTCTTGCACATGTCTTCTTCAAGCAATGTTGCAAAGTGTTAAAAAGTTCTCACAGCTTTCAGGCTAAACTAATTTGAAATACAGTTGCAACCAGAACAATAGGTGTTTGTATATTTTGCGCAAGCATCTCATACCAGAGATTTGTGTGTGTGTGCATGGCCTTGCGATTTCGTAGCTTGCTGACTAAGCTAAACAATGGTTCATGTTAATATGGCTTTTTGAATTTTCTTCCTTCATTCCCCCCTTTGGGGCTTTTCCCTGAAAGGGAAGTTGCCCGACCTACTCACGGATGTCACTTTTATCTGTCTGTGATAACTCCAGGTAATGGTAGCATTGTCTGACAGTTTGCATGTAGAGAAGCTTTGTGGCATCCATGTTGCCTACCGCTGCTTCCACTGCCTTATGGACCATAGATCTGACCCACGGGATAAGAAGGGAAGAAGTAACAGCCCTCCCAGAGCAATCCCAATCATTAAGAGAACCTGCTTCCAACATGCGCAAGGCTTCTCATTCTGTCAGTGATTTGCTCTATTGCCTTTCCATTGTCCTCAGTCTGGAGACAGCAGTTGGTAAGGTTGAACATTCCACAGACACCTCCTTCTGCGGCTAGGAGGGAGTCCAGTGCCAGGTGATTTTGATACACAGCCGTGCGTATCTGCCTGTTGGTTACTGCAAGCAGGTTAAGAGCAAGTGAAGTTTCATTAGTTATGATTTCTAAAACAGCTTGCAAATGAATAATATGGTTCAGCATATAGATGGGGGTTTAATAGCCATAAGTTCCATCAGCTGCCCATGTGGCGGGCCCATATACTTGGATAATCCTCTCTGGGGGCCATTCATTGCCTTGCCAGGCATCAACGTGAGTGGAACGTGTTTGCCGGCCCAGAGTATCATACACTGGTATTCCTAGTTGCTCTCCTGTAGTGATAGGTAGCAAGAAAAAGCTGGGTTGGATTGTAGCAAGAACACAAGCTCCTTTCCAGTGGTGGGGCAGAATAACATAAGCAGATGTTTCACAGATTTGAGCCCCTATTGAAAAAATTCAATACAAGGTAAACAATAATATACATTAAGCAGGGTCTTAGTATTCGCCTGTGGTGCAGAGACAAAAGAAACATTAGTAGCAGAGACGTTCATATATTTCTTATCTAGTTTGGTTACATACCCATGCAGTTTTACAATTTAGAGCTTCTACTGAATAATTGTACTTAGGACCTTGGCAAGGAATGCATAGGTTTTCAACCAAAGAATGCTATAAGACCCATCTGGTGAGGCAGTCCTTATTTTTCCATATTAAATTAGCTGCAGTAATACTTATTACATTTAGCTTTCTTGCCTCCCATGGTTATTGTTCACCCAGGCTTGTTCCCCACATACATAACAATGCTTTATTTGGAGTTCAGCTGCTATGCATTTTGCAAGATCAATAAACAATTCTTAGTGAATGGGGGTATCTCTATCTGCTTGCCACCTTTGGTTCCCACAGCTCCTCTGGCTAGACTGCAAGGCCTGTTTGGATAACATACAGCACAAACATCAGAGCAATCTGACAAGGAATCTCTGGGGTTAAGTGTTAAACCACTGGCCAGGAGGCTTCCTGGGACCAGCTACTTGCTACCACTTGGTTTGTATGGATAAATGTTGATTTGAACTTGTACAGAGGTGGCTTGTGGTTTGTAACATACAGGTTTAGGAGTTTGGTGACATAATGTGGTAAATTCACAGTGGAACATTTGAAGAAGTGCAATCTCAGTCAGTGATAAACGAGTGTTTGGAAAACTTGAAAGTTTTTGTATGTAGTGGTTATGCATTGCTGACATGAGCTAACTGTATGTATGTGTGAGGTGGCAAGCAAGATCAAGATTACAATATAGATGTAAGGCATGTCAGCAGTGTTCTCCTCAACGATGCAGGGCGATGAGACACGTTTTGGATCATCACAGATGTCGGGTTAGATCTTGGAGTGGTGACCCACTGAGGGGAGGCAATATGTAAGTTAAACCAGTGGAGCCAAGGCCTTTTCACTTAGCTACTTAAGCAGCTGGGGCAAACCTTAGAATAAAGGCTGAGGACAGACTGGCAATCTGGAGTGAGATGAATGCGGAGGAAACTGCTGCGGGGGAAAAACTCCCCGGGGCTGGCCGTTCACACCGGCCGGTGTCTTGCGCAATGGTGCTGATACGGAGCGTTCAGACTGCTGCAGAGTGGCCCCACGTGGGCCGGCCTCCGCAGCTCGTGATAGGGCTGTTTCGGCAATTTGCGCATTAACATTTTTTCCCACCATAGAGAACAATGGAGAGGATGGGACAATCTGTTTGGGGGCCCGTAGAATTGGACCCCCTGGTCAAATCTTCTTGAAATTTGGTGGGTATTTTGAGGAGAGGCCCCAGCAGCTACCCTGCAAGTTTGGAGCCTTTCCCTCAAACCCCCTTTCCTCCAGCCCCTCATATACCCTATGAGTTTTTGCCATTGATTTCAATGGCCCATAGGGTATAATGGGGCTGAAACTGACATTCCCTTTCTGACACACTTCTGGTGATGTCAGTGGACGTGGCATATGCTAATGAGGTATGCTAATGAGTTATGCTAATGAGCTCCTGCACCTCTTTTTCTACGAAAGGACCCCTGTTTATAATTAAAATATTAGCATTAGGTGTTATAGCATCTGCTTATTTGAACATAAATTGGATTCCATTTAGGACATTCTTTCCTGAGAAAGGAAAGAGAGAGAAAGAGAAGGAGGGAGGGGACAGGAGATTCTTTTGCAAGAAAAACAATTTAACTCAATACAGTTTGACTCCAGAAATTAGACTAAAAACATTTTCTCGTTATCAGAATGACACAGTAACAAACTTTGCACCCTTTTGCACACTAAAAGGCAGGACGTGTACTTACAGATCTTCAATAAATAATCATTTTCCTTATATAGTTTATAACTTTGATCTGCTATGTGACTTTCACTTGTTTGTGCAGCCAACACACCAAAAGCCAAAAAAATTCTGTACTAAAACAATTCTGACACAGCTTTATAAACAGATCAATTAGCTCTGCTCAGACCAGCTGAGATATGAACATTATTACAAAGTAACCTTTAACTTTTACTAACTTTATAAATCATTTCTCCCTTTCAAAAGACTTCATAACAACTTGAAACTGACTTAAAAGTTTTAAAACAGCCTGGACTGGCAAATCACCTTGAGAGAACTCTGCAAAATTACTGCACCTCCAGGAAACCATTCATTTATTCACTACCGGCATTTATATCTGTACAGTATTCATACCATATTATTTACAAAATACCTATATCATATATTAACACCACAACATATTTTCTTTCCATCTTAATTCTTTAAACAAGCAGGTATATACATTTTTACAAGGGTACCCAAAGGCCGTGACTGAATTTAGTCCTTGCTTGGAAGGAAACGCCCAGGCTAATCAGCTTCACAGAATGTCTGGTATTTTAAGGGCATCCTCTTTTCTCTTTAGATTTGGCCAAAAGGGTCTTATTACTGGGGACTCTTTTCTGATGAATGACTTTATAGATCCCCCTAATTGCCATTCCCTCTATACCTGGGAACCTTATAGAACTTTAATTACTTGGGCCATCTGGTGGTTTTGAGTCTTTCCCAGGCTAGTAGAGCATTTGGTGATATTTGCAATGCCTCCTGGGATTTTAGGCTTGTCAGGTCAAGCCAGAGTAACTGGTAAGGGTTTGGCATTAGTCATAGGCAAACCTTTATTAATTTTTCTTCCCATAGCCAGTTCCAGTGCAGGCCTGATAGAAGCCCTCTGGGGGCCTGATCTAGCCCCTGGGCTGCATGTTTGACACCCCTGTACTAGATAGTGTCCATGTAAAGTGAATGTGCATCCAACATTGCCCAGAACCCTCTATTTCATGCCAGGATTCTGCAGCAGAAGTTTATAGGTTCCTCATCAAATACTATTATTGTAGCCATAACACATAGAGCTAAAATAGAGGGGTAGCACTGGGAAACATTTTATTGTCACTGCAATTAAAAGGAAAGTGTTTGTTGATGAGTGTGACTTAGTTCGTTTTCATACTGAAGTGTAACATCATTCAGAAAACAAAATAAGTGTATTTTTGGCATTTTATCAGGGCAGCCAGTAGATTCAGCTTCAAGAGATTGCTCATTGTGTGTCAGTCTCAACAGATCTATGAAAAGATGACCTATATAACTACCCTCATCTATTAAAGGAAGATACAAGTGGTAGCTACACCCCCTGACACTGCTAAGGACAAAAATAAAACAAAAAAAGGAGAAGGAAGCTAAATAAACTGGTCTGGGATTGGCATTTCATGAGACATTTTAGAATTCCTCTTGGTGTCAGAAAAAGAAGTAGCCATAAACAAACTCCAGCTGTCAATGTAATTTATACATAGCCACTTGGTATCATACACAGCAGCATCCCATAAATTTAACATATTATTGTTCTTCCTAGGAAGTACATCTGTGGCTTTTCAACACCCCCGACGTATCGTTAGTGTGTGACAGAAAGCTTGACAATGGGATGATCGGTTCAGCTTCCTCATTTCCAAAGCTGTAAAGAGTTTCTCTCAGCAAGCAAAGATGATTAACCTGCTTTTTCCCCTTCATACTACAGCTAGCAGGCTGAATGGAAAATTGACTCCTCTCTTGTTGATTTGGGCCCTTGTTTTGGCCCTGAAACTGGGGTTTACTTGACAAGATTTAGAGGAAAGACTGAGTGCAAGAGGAGCCACATAATCCCATGTTTCTTCAGATGGACTATTCCTTGTATTCCACAAGGCTCTATAAAATATTTGTGTAGATAAACCAATTGCTGTAGCTTACAAGGAACTATAGATTTAATGTTCTCTGAAGGAGAATGTAAAAAGAACTAGCTGAAGTACACAAGCAACTCTGAAGCATGGGCGTCAACTATGGGGGGGCTCGAGGGCTCGAGCCCCCCCCCAAATTTCCCGGGGGGGCTCAGCCACCCCCGGCAAAAAGGAGCGCCCGGTGGCCAGTCAGCCGGCCGTCGCCACCTCTCCTTCCCCCCCACCCCTGGCCTGCCCTCCTGCCTCCCTGGGGCGGGGGGGAGAGAGAGAGGCGGCGCTCATCTGTGCCACCCCCACATGCCCGAGCGCAAGGCGGAGCCGGGGGCCCGCAAGGGCGACGCGCCGGCCCCCGGCTGCAGGCAGCATGCCGCCGGCGCCTGAGGTGAGCGGGGAGAGGGAGGGAGGGGGCGGGGAGCGCAGCGGGCAGGTGAGTGGGCACGGCCCGGGGGAGGGAAGCGGCGGCGGCAGCTCCCTGGGGCGGGGGATTTAAAAAGTCTACGCCCCTGCTCTGAAGCATGTGCTTGCATCTCCAATGTTGGAAAACAGACATATAATTTTAACCTTCTATATAATGTCCCCCTTACATATTTCTTTGCCTGTTTGAATGTCTGTTCTCTTGGTTTTCTGTATGAATTACTTCACCAGCTCAAGCAGGACAGGTTGTGTTTGGAAGTTAAGAAATAATGCAAGAGCTGTGTTTGAAAATGTGACTTTTTTGGGGGGGGGAATCTCAGTTAATTTATTGGAGGAATCTCAGTTAATTTTTTTCAGGAATCTCAGTTAAGTACAGTACAGTTTTCTGAGTAGGCAGGATTCCTCCTGGACTTAGACATTATATAATACCATATCTCCATGGCATTGCTGGGGTAGGTTGTCTAGAGGTAAAGTATGGATGCTCAAAGGTATAGAATTCTCCTTTGTATCAGAGTCAGTTGAGATACTGGATGTCCTGAACAAGTTTTAAGAGGTGGCAATATGGTGGAGCAGTACCAAAGAGCTGAAGCTCAGTCCAGATAAGTGAGATTCTGTTAGTTGATGTATGTGGATTCACCAGGACTGAAGGGCCCCACAGAACGGGTGTGCATATTGCAGAGTTCCTTCATTTTTCAGGCATATGCAGAGTTCCTTCATTCCCATCCCTCACCTTTCATCATCCGCCCCATACTTCACAATGGCATTTTTAAAACATCCTAACACCCAGACCCACAGAATGAAGCACCTTTTTGAGCTGGCCCCCAGGTTGTGGAATTCCCTGCCCCAGTATATCCACCTCAGCCTTTCCTTTCTGGTCTTGCAAAAACTGACTAAGGTTGCCTTGTTCTGGAGGGCCTTCAATTATTTGATTCCTGTATCCTTTTTTTTAAGCTCTGTGTTGATTTTGTGTTTCATTGCTTGCCATTTTACTACTCTGACCTGCTGCTGCTGTACCAATTGGTTTATGTTTTCTTTTAATAACTTTTGCTGCTGTCATTTTACTGCTGCCATTCTTTTTAATTTTTATTTATTTATTTATTGTTGTATTTGTACCCTGCCCTCCCCACAATGCAGGCGCAGGGCAGCTCACATTTTTAAAACCTCTACAAAATTTATAAATAATTAATACAATTTAAAATCAATAAAACATCATAAAATTCAAAAAATAATAATAGTGCTGTTGGTGTTCTTATTTCAAAGATGGTCCGAGATTTTACTGACCTCTACAGTCAAACCGACCATCTAGGCTGCAGTTTGGTGATGGTACAGTGGGAGGCAGCTCCTAATCGAAGGCCTGCTGGAAGAGCTCTGTCTTGCAGGCCCTGCGGAACTACGATAGGTCCCGCAGGGCCCTGATCACCTCCAGGAGTTCCTTCCACTAGTAAGGAGCCGCCACTGAGAATGCCCTGACCCTGGTGGCAGCGAGCCTCACATTATTAAGTTGTTATATGCTTTTATCTTGTGGTTAGCAACTTTGCATGTTATTTTAATAGCAGGGAGGCAGTATAAGGAAGATTGGGAGGAACCTTGCTGTTAGCAGTAAAATCTAAATTAAGCTCTTGCTTGCTCTTCCTGTCTCCAAATGTAAAGTGAGCGCCTAGTGTGAGGAAAAGGTCAAGAGTAGAAGGAATTATGGTCCATGGCTTTGAGCCTTTAACTCATGCCACATGGCCTTGGAAAGGGTGGCTCATTAGATCCAGATTTGGCCTAAGATATAACTGTTCATTTTCTGTTCCGTATTTAATTGTTTTCTATTGTATTTGGATAAGGGTTGTTTTTAGTGTTGTAAGCTGCTTTGCCCCTGACTTGGAAAGCCCAGGCTAGCCCAGTCTCATCAGATCTCAGAAGCTAAGCAGCGTTGGTCCTGATTAGTACTTGGAAGATAGACTATCAAGGAAGACCTGGGTTGCTATGCAGGGGCAGGTAATGGCAAACTACCTCTGTTTGTCTCTGTTTGAGAGCCAGTTTGGTGTAGTGGTTAAGTGCGCGGACTCTAATCTGGGAGAACCAGGTTTGATTCCCCACTCCTCCACTTGCACCTGGCTGGATGACCTTGGGCAAGCCATAGCTCTGTACCAGCTGTTCCCTCAAGGACAGCTTGGGAAAGAGCTCTCTCAGCCCCACCTACCTCACAGGGTGTCTGTTGTGGGGAGGGGAAGGGAAAAGGAGTTTGTAAGCCGCTCTGAGACTCCCTTGGGGAGTGGAGGGCGGGGTATAAATCCAATCTCTTCTTCTTCTTCTTGCCTTGATAATCCTGCATGGTGTGCATAAGTCAGCTGCAACTTGATGGCATTTTCCACCACTAAAGTACTTTGAGTCCCTTCATGGAGAAAAGCTGGAAATAAATATTTAAGTAAGGAAACACAGAAATTGCCTACAATAAACAATAATAATAAATAGCTTGTGTGTGAGATTTAATTCTGTTGAATGCTAGATACCTGCTGGGTAAAGAGAATACTCACTGGTGCTTTCAAACTTAACAGCAATGCCAGTATTTTTGACAGTATACACAGTGCATGTACACATACCCTCTGAGTGTTTAATACACTTTCTCTGTGCACATAGGAGCATTTTTTAAAACAACTCTACATGCAAAAAATTGTTTCTGCACACGTGCTTCATTTGCTTTACTGGGTACTTATTCATATATCAGCTTCTTGGGTCTTAGATTTTGTTTTTGTTTTGTTTTTTAATGGCAGTGTGATAGAAATCAATTGTATTTAAATAAATGTTCTCATTTTTATTGAATATACATTGAGCTAAAACAATTTAAAACGAGTTCCAAGGGTTCAGCTCTCCTTCCTTCCAGCATCTATTTCTGAGTAGCTATAGTTACAAATCTTTGACCATCTCCTTGGAGAGCTTATTCATCTACCTACAAGCTGTTAACTATTAAAAGATTTTCTTTGTCTAACCTACATATTCCTTTCATAGCTTCAGGCAATGGTTCTTTCTACAACCACCTTCTAAAACTGTGAATAAATTCCCTGTCTTCATTTATATTGTTACCTGGAAGGTATTTCTAAACTTTAAACACATCCCATTCAAAGCTCCTTTCCTCCAGTCTCTGCTCATGTGTCTTCTTTTCTGCCCTTCCTTTCTTCACTTTCAGTGGCTGGTTTTATATTTGCTGCCAGTTCCCTTCCATAGCCACTCCCATTACTTGCAACCCCTCAGCCCACAATTATTTAGAACTAGGAATAAGGTCCATTGTGGAAATAAATACAATGGGCTCTAGAAAGAGGCTCTGGGAGAGTGCCCCAGCCTGGGGCACTCAGCGTCATTTTGCTGTGGCTACCTCAGCAGGGTGTAATGACACAGGGTGTAATGTCCACCATTTTCTCCAGGGGAAGATCTCTGCCATCTGAAGAGCAGTTGTAATTCGGCGTGATTTCCATCCCTCCCCTGGAGATTGGCAGCAATTGTTCCCCATGAGGGAACAGGTGGTTTGGAGGGTGGACTCTATGGCATTGAACCCTGCTGAAACCTCACCCTCTCCTGGGTCCACCCTCAAATCTCCAGGAATTTCCCAACCTGGAATTGGCAATCCTATCTCCCTCCCAGCCAACCATCAACATATTGTTATCTGCCCCCTGGCTTCAGCTTCCCATCTCCTCCCCCTCCCTTCTAGAGAGCAGTTGTAATTCTGAGTGAACTCCAGCCCCCACCTGGAGATTGGCAACAATGGTTCTCCATGAGGGACTGGTTGGCTTGGAAGGTGAAGTCTATGGCATTGTACCTCTGAGGTCCCACCCCCTCCTCCAACCTCACTGTCTCTAGGCTCCATCCCTCAAATCTCCAGGAATTTTCCACCTGGAGCTGGCAACCCTATCTCCTTCCCAGCCAATCATCAACCTCACTCTTTAACTTTCCATCTCTCCCCCCCACAGCCTCCACCATGCTCTGAAGCCCTGACTGCTATGTCACATTGGCTGTCATAGGGGGTCCATCTCAGCCTGGTATAAGTACACAGAGTTCACCATTTTCTCCAGGGGAACTGATCTCTGCCATCTGGGGAGCACTTATAATTCTGAGTGATCTCCAGCCCTTGCCGGGAGATTGGCAACCATAGTTCCCCTGCAGGAAAAGTAGTTTTTCTCTGCAATGGGGACCAAAGCAGCTGACATCATTCTCCTCTCCCCCTTTTGACTTGCACAACAGCCCTGTGAGGTAGGTTAGGCTTAAAGTCTGTGACTGGCCCAAAATCACCCACTCAGCAAGAACCTGGGTCTAGCAGATCCTGCTCTGAAGAGCTGCCTACTACGTCTAGGGTATCCAACCTCCAGGTGGAGCCTGAAGATCACCAGGTATCACAATTGAACTCCAGACAACAGATCTCCACCCCTCCGGAGAAAATGACTGCTTTGGAGGGTGGCCTCTATGGCATTCTACTCAGCTGTCCCAATGAGTTTTCTCCCAGAGGCCAACATAGGTGTGGAAAGGGGCTTTCAGAGAAACAAGCTTGGTTGCTTAGCAACAGGCACTGAGGGGAAAGTTGCCAGCCCCTAAATACCTGGTGATTTGGGGGGTGGACCTTTTTATTTTATTTTATTTTTTGGAATTTGTATCCCGCCCTCCTCGCCATACGGTGGGCTCAGGGCGGCTAACAGCAGCCATTATGGCATAATACATTATTTGCTTAAAAAATTAAAACAACCATAAAAACATCCTGTCACATATCACTTAGATGGCGTTGCTTCAGTACAATTTTCAAACAGCAATCCAGCATATCCCCATATCTGCTCATACATTGGCAGCCAGAGATCAGGCCAGGGCCAGATGTAAACACTGTGGGCGGCCCCTATTTAAAAGCCTGGTGGAAGAGCTCCATCTTGCAGGCCCTGCGGAATTGTAATAGATCCTGCAGGGCCTTGATGTTATCCGGGAGCTCATTCCACCAGTAAGGGGCCGCCACAGAAAATGCCCTGGCCCTTGTAGCTGCCAAGCGGGCCTCCCTCGGCCCTGGGATGGTTAGGCGGTTCTGGGATCCAGATCGAAGTGCTCTCTGGGGAATATATGGTGATAGGCGGCCCTTCAAGTAAGCAGGTCCTCGGCCATATAGGGCTTTATAGGTAAGTACCAGCACCTTGAACCTTATTCGGTATGCTATAGGCAGCCAGTGCAGTGCTTTTAAGGCGGGCTGGACATGTTCCCGAACCGGGAGACCTGTCACCAGCTGCGCCACTGCATTCTACACCAGCTGCAGCTTCTGGATTTGGCACAAGGGCAGCCCCATGTAGAGGGCGTTACAGTAGTCCAATCTTGAGGTGACCAGAGCATGGATCACTGTGGCCAGATCGTCACGCTCGAGGAAGGGGACCAACTGCTTGACCAGCCATCGGTGGTAAAAAGCTGACCTTGCAGTGGCTGCCACCTGGGCCCCCATCGTTAATGAAGGGTCCAGTAGCACTCCCAAACTCCTAACCTCCGACGCTGGCACCAGTGGTACCCCATTGAAGGTCAGGAGTGGGATCCCCATCCCCAGACCGCTCCGGCCTAGGCACAGGACCTCCGTCTTTGTCGGATTCAGTTTCAGCCGACTCTGCCTGAGCCAACCATTCTGTGGAGGGCAGCATTTTTTTGGGGGGGATGGAAGGACTCAGCAGGGTATAATGCCATAGGGTCTACCCTCCAAAGCAGCCATTTTCTCCAGGGGAACTGATCTCTGTCATCTGGAGATCAATTGTAACAGCGGGAGATCTCCAGGTCCCACCTGGAGATTGGCAACGCTAGGTGGAAGTCAGCCGCACAGCAGGGGGTTGAAGGGAATGGTTTGATGGTTGCTGGCCCACCTCATTAGCCAGCCAGCCACGGCGGAGCTGAGCAGGAGAAAGAGCCTTTATTCTGACAGGAATATTCAGTTTATTCTGACAGGAAAGTCAGAAAGTCAGGCAGGGGAAGGGGGTTATGCTGAAAGTCCATTGTCTTTTTACTGACAGAAGCAAGCCACTGAGGGGACAGTTAGACCCACATGGCAGTGGGCAGAGGAGAAGAGTGGATCCAGCACCCAGTCCTTCCCCTTCGCCGGCTCCCTCCAGACTGAGGCCGAGATGCTGGCTGGTGGCTCTGTGGGCGGGACTGAGGCAAAGCGGGGAGGGAATGCAGCCAGTGGCCAGGGACCCCTTTTGAGTGGCAGTCCTTCCAGCCAACTGATTTTGGCACCCCATGGAATCTTTCCACTTGAAAATGGCTTTATATAATAAGGAAAGATGTCCAAGAGGGCTCCATAATAACATTAATACTCAGTGAAATAATAAAGGTTGAAAATAATAGGTGGAATAGCCAGGGAGTAATTTAGGAGTCTGATGATCCTGCTTTTACACTTCACAAAGGGAGGTGTTGATAACCCACATGTGAGGCAGGTGTCAGATAGAATCCAGTGGCTTGGAAGTTGGGGGTGGAGCAGGGTGTGAATGAAACCATTTCATTTGGTTCTTCTTATATTCAATGTTTAATGGGGATACTTTGGATTAATCAGTTTCAGGCAAACCGTTTGTAAAATCTGCCTAAGAAACAGAAACCAAAATAAAGGATCTATTGAAAGTCCAAGGCTGCGGCCACATGAATGAGATATAGCGGGGGGGGGGGGGGGGGAGCGGGGCTATTTGCGCCAGAGCAATGTGACCCGCAGTTGTGCTATCACACACACAACTTCTGTGAAGCTGTGGGCGCAATTCGCCACTACATGATCAGACACAACCACAGGCGAGTTGGGTTTTTTTTGGTAGTTTGTTTCTGATTTGCTTAAATGGGGGACCGATGAATCACATCTCCACCCTGAGGGCTTCCAATGGCAGTATGCAATGATGCGCCTACTGAGAAGGGGAAAAAAAAACAACAGCATGGCGTCAGGATAGCCTGATCAGACTATCCCCGACGCCACAAGTGCACGCTGGAGTGATCACATGGGGAAAGTCCATCTGTGGCCCATAGCAACCCATTTGATACTGGAGTTTCCCTAGTGTTTTTTTACTCCGCTTCTCTGGCGGAGCAAAACGGCTTGCCGACAGGTGCAGGACGCTTCACAGATGTGCTGTTGTGATCACGCCCTTAAAATCCAGCTGGGAGTCATGCCTATTGCACGGCTAATTCTGCGTGTGATTGAGGCCCAAAACAAATACAGTTTAGGGATTATCTCAATGATTGCCCAAGATTGGGGTGATCTTAGTGATTGTGGGGCCCATGGCAAACATCCAGGGTGGGGCACCATAGTGACTGCTAGTGGGGGGTAAGGCCAAGGGCCCAGACCCCCCCCCCCAGCCCAGGGTCCAGAGTTGCTGCCGCTGATGTCCTTTGGCTAAGACTGCTCCAGTCAAGGTCTAGAAAAGAAATACCAGATCTAGACTTTTATTTATTTATTTATTTATTTATTATATTTATATCCTGCCTTGCCAGGCAAGCTTGCTCAAAGTGGCTAACATGGTTAAAATATCATAAAACATTTAGACTATGTGTAGCTTGGGGGGGGGGGGGGGCTGAAACAAGGCTTTCAGAGTAAGCCCAAACGCTCCAAACATGAGAGTTAAGAATTTTTTTCTGGTAAATTTGACTGCTGCAAGAATAAGGAGGAGGAGGAGATTGGATTTATAACCCACCCTTCACTCACTTGGAGTCTCAGAGTGGCTTACAAACTCCTTTCCCTTCACCTCCCCACAACAGGCACCCTGTGAGGTAGGTGGGGCTGAGAGAGCTCTGAGACAATTGTCCCTGAGAGAACAGCTGGTACAGAGCTATGGCCTGCCCAAGGCCATCCAGCAGGTGCAAGTGGAGGAGTGGGGAATCAAACCCGAATAAGAAGCTGATCTGATAAAGGAACAATGTTTTTAAAATGTTTTTATTTTAGAATCTGCCAGGATAAGGAACAATCTAGTTATATTTATTGGATATAGTTTCCCTTTTTATTTTCAGACCCCATGTGATCTTACGGTTTTTGCGTAAGTTGCTTGAAATTTTCTTTTTTAGTATTTGTTATTGTTACTTCCCAAAATCTTCTGTAAAGATGTGTTTATTGCACAAGCTCTGCAGTCTTTGAAGCTATGTTTTCCACCCCACTTCAGAAGGACATCCCACTCTACCTGGTGATTACGAGTTGTTTGAATGCTCTAAGAAAACGATAAGGTTATTGTGACCTCAAAACTGACCTCAAAAATCAGGATGCTTAGTGCTTCAGAATCAAGAGAGCTGGGAGATTAGGGGTTAATGCCTCACTGAAAAGCAGTTATAATGAAGAAGTGTTGATTGGAGGGCAAGAATGACTTTCATCTGGTCATTGCAATTAAGGCCACTGGTGAGTAGAAGAAAAAAGAGGGCTACAGAAGCTGTTCAGGCTTCTCTTCCTTCCCTCTAAAAGTATTAGTATTATTTAATCCGTTAAGTGTTCATCTCCACTGGTTTCAATGTGGCCGATTCTGCACCAGCGCTTTGCTCCCCTTTCCACCCGGCTTGAAGTGACCCGTCTCTGCTAGCACGGTTCCGCACCACAGAATTTTGCCCCGCGTCTTCATTTCCGCATTTGTCCTTGCCCCAGCTCTTGATCCCCCACCCTTCTTTCACCCAACCTTTTTTTTTAACGTAGGTGGGGTTGCGTTGTAACGTTATAACGTCATGATGTCCTCGCAATGCACCCCTTCTGTTTGTATGGAACCCTCCCACTATACTACAGGTATGCTCATGCATGCACACCTTTCTTTTTTTTTTGCACATGTGTGGTTTCGTTGTGATGTAACAATATCACAACATTGTCACTGGTCGCAGTGTTGAGGAAGAGAGGAGACAGTGGAATACCCCTGCCGCCCTGAGGGATTTAGTTCTGTTTTGCAGTCTCAGAATAAAATAAAAAGATAACATTTATTGAAATGGAACAACAGCCCTACCAGTTCAACAACGCACTCGCAAGAGGGATCAGCAACCGCCCTCCTGTTGTTTTACTTTTTACTCTTTCTGCCTCTCGACCACGGGAGTGTCTTTTTTTAATGCACACTCATAAATAAAACGCTGTCAAAGTTATTGAAATATCAAGCAGGCATTGAAGGCATTGTAACATTGTTGTGTTGCAACAAAATATTGGCGAAATCAGCGGATGAGCAGCTGGAAACTTTATATTGCTTTATATTGCTGCTCAATGTGTGGAGGTCCTTGTTGCATTACATTGGAGTGTCGTTGTAACACAACAAGGACCAGGGGACAAAAAAAATGGAGGAGAGGAGAGGGAAAGGGGAGGGGAAGAAGAAAGAGCTGCATTGAAAGGGAGGAGCATTAAATCCCGATTCTGGAGTTCCCCACTGGAATGCCCGACTTCACTCCCATGGCAAAATAAAAAACCTGAAAATCCAGGGAACGGAAGATCCGGGGGGAACGAGGATTACGTTCGGGCCAAATGCAGACCCAGGGCAACATGTGGGGAATTGTTACTATGCCGCGGGTTTTTTCGCGGGTCCACACCGGAGCAACCGCTGGTGCGGAATCGGCCTATGACTCACATTTCCAGGTGTAATTTATCCCACCCACCCCCATCCAACTGGGCAGGAATCCCCAGTGATTGTACCCATCACCCAAGGGATCCCGCCTACCAAATTATAATCAGATATGAAAAAGCACATCCATTTTAAAGCCACTTAAAATGTTCACTTGCAGAATGGGCACAGGGAGGCATGACCGCATTTGCCTTTGGCCCATTCAGCATCTAGCATTCACTCCGCTGTTTTACCAAACTCATGTTGGAACAGAAATTCCCCTCTACAATTGCATGCCACTTTCACTTTCTTTGATTGTTGGATTTTATGGAAGCTTCCACACTGCATGCTGGTTTCACTTCCTTTGATTTCTTGGTTTCATGGCACTGCCTGCACTGATTTATGGCCATTTTATGGCCATTCAGGGGCGACTCTGCAGTCGGTATGGTGTTGGCCTGGGGTATTTGACTGTAGTTTTGAGCCGCATCTTTTTCTGTTCCAGTTTTGGTTTGGTAAAATGATGGAGTGAATGCCAGATGCAGAGTGGGCCTTTGATTTTTTCCTCATTTCCCACTGAGGTCCTCAAGCAGGCAACGGAAATGTAAGGGTTACTATTCACACACCATTCTTACTTTGCTGTGCTTAGTTAATTTCAGCATCATTTTTCCAGCCTGCATTTGTGGGCTGATGCATACCAAGGGAAATACGCTTTAAACTGTGAGTCACATGGAAGTAAACAGTGGGAGGGCCCAGGATTTGGCTGGCTGCCCACTTTATTTGGTAAATAAAAAACAGATGCACCCTAGGGCTGATTCTTGCACAAATATACCACTATCACTCTGTTTGGACCTGAACTTAAAAAGGTTCCCTAGCCTGTATTTTTTCCTAGATCAGGGGTGGGCAATTGTTTTGGCTTGGGGGCCACTTTGTGGGAGCGGAGGTTAACGGAGGGCCGCACCTTTTTAAAATGATTGCATTCATTAGTTAACTTTGCATTTCAGAAAAAATATAAATTGTATCATAAAAATCAATAAATATAAATTAAATAAAATAGTGGTAGTTTTATTCAATTTATTTATTGTGCTAATTTCATATCATCTATAGCTGCAAGCACATTTAATTTTAGAATCAGTTTAATGAGACAAATGTACCCTATCACACTTTTCTACAATTTTTTTGAAATCAGATTGCTTGTTGAGATTCTCATCACAGCCTGCAAGTTAATGTCTGTCAAAGAGCATCTATATTTACTCTTGTTGATCTTCATGCAAGAAAAACTTTGCTCACAAATATATGTAGACCCAAATATAGAGAACATTTTCCCAGCAAATTTCTTCATACATGGAAATTTTTTCAGCTGACAAAGATTTGTAAAAGTCAACTAATGTCACAGCATTAAACATTTCTTTCACAGTGTGATCTGACTGCATGTCAATAAGTTCAAACTGCAGCTCCTCAGGTGCTGTATCAATATCAGCAGTGATGGGATAAGAGAGCAAACTGAATTTAGGCTCAATTTTCTTGAAGTCCTGAAATCTTCTTGGCGGGCCGCAAAAAACTCTGTGGCGGGCCACATGTGGCCCCCAGGCCGCCATTTGCCCACCCCTGTCCTAGATTATCCTTCTTCCATGACGGTGTTTAAATACAAATTGTTATGTATTGGCTATGGACACTGCGATATGTCTGGGCATGTTCACCTGTAATGGGAAGTGATACCAGCTGAGCGTCAGTCCCCAGAGAACAATAGACCCTCGGATCCTGATTGTTCTCCTATCAGAGGCTTAGGATATTCAAATGGCCCTATGATAGCCTCTGGTGGGAAACTAATCCCTGTTTACCCAATCCCCCGCGGGGGGTGAGGCCAGGGTGTGGCTTACCTGTAAATATAAGCAGGCTCCCCAATCCCTCTCCCTCATGTTCCATCTTGACCCGCAATAAACCACAATGCTGTTTTCACTACAACCGGACTCCTGACTCCAGTACTTTTCACAAATAAAGGGTAAAAACATCAAGGGAGCTCAGAGACACAAAGCAGCACTTCTCTCTGCCTTACAGGGTTCTTTTACTTTCCTGTTGTGTTTTCTCCAGTCTGATGTGTGTGTGTGCACATGGTGTTCACTTTAGCCTCTGCATCCATCCATCCATCTGCAAAGTGGGTAGGGCTGCCAGCCCCCAGGTGGGGTCTGATGATCTCCTGCTTTTACAACTGATCCCCAGCTGGCAGAGATCAGCTCCCCTGGAGAAAATGGCTGCTTTGAAGGGTGGACTCTATGGCATTGTACCATGCTGAGGCCCCTCCCCTCCCCAAACCCCACCTTCTCCTGGCCCCACCCCCAAAGTCCCCAGGTATTTTCCAACCCAGATTTGGCAACCCTAAAAGTGGGTGAGCTGCTAAGCCTGAACATTTACCTCTATCCTGTCCCCAGTCTCTGCAGCCCATCCTGACTGCCAGGAAGTAAAATGCAGAATGTTTGCTGCTGTTCCACTGCAGGTAAATTGCACTTTCTGGAATTTAGCCTCAGTCTTTGGGGATTTATATCCATGAGCAGGATTAATTATTGCAACAGCAGGATTTTCAAACTAGTTAGTTTGGAAGTTCATTCACGTTCTAGTAGTGCATCATTCCCCATTCATCCAAATACCGACTGGCTTACTCTTTCCACTGTTTTCTCCATCAAAGGGCTAATCAACTTGTTACTGTCTATTCTTATCTCACATCCAAGGGCTGCGTGGCTTGCTCCCACTTACTTACCCGTGCTCCTTGTGTAAACACCGACCAGCTTGCTTGGCTTTTCTTTGTTCTTCATCAAAATGCTGACTGGCTCGCTTTTGCTTTCCGTTGCTCCCCATCAAAGTACTAATTGGCTTGCTACTGTGCGGGGTACTGGGCTATTGCTCAGAAGGCAAAATTGATTCATGTTTAAGCCATTTGCACAGACTGGGGATGAATGAGCAACATCTTCTCTAACAAATCACTGCCTTTCTTCTGATGCTGTGTGATAACAGTAGTTTTATTTGTGATGCACCTCACTAGCTAAGGATATGCAGCTTTCAAAGTGGAACACAAAAAACTAGATGCTCATTCTATCCTTTGTTATTACTAGCCCCCGCACAGCAACAGGTCCTGCAGCCCATGGCTGGCAGGTGGTCAGTGCTAATTACCTGGGTAATAAGTGAGGCCAGGGCAGGGGTGCTTGGGACTGCCTTGCAGGAAAATCAGGAAAAGTACCAGGCGGCATCCAAAAGCTGCAGCTCTGTCCCATCAGAGGCAACAGCTCTTGAAAATCACAGCTGGATGGAAATGGGGGGTGTATCGACTACAAGGGTGGGTAGCTTGGAAGTCTATTGCTTGGCTTCAACTATTGCTTTTTTTTGCACACTATAAATCTGCTGCATAGCTGGTTAGATCCTCTCAGAGTTGGAGAGGGAAACCAGAGTAAGCTGTGAAGATGGGGAGGTGGGTGGTAAGGTGGTGGTAGAGAGTTAGGTTTAGAAGGAGACTGAGATATGTACATGTTCAGTCCCCTTCTAATCTCCTTCTGATCCCAAGGAATGATGACGTGCCGACCCAGACTCCTTTGCTCTCCTCTTCAGGCTTGATGTTGTGCAGTGTCAGACTGCTTATGAATAAGCCTGCCCTCCTTGAAGAATTTATTAGGAAAGGCAATTTTGATCTAGCATGTTTGACTGAGATCTGGGTGGATGAGGATGAAGTGGTGGCTCTCACTCAGCTGACTGCCCCAGGATACTCAGTCCTTCATCAACCACAAACAGGAAGATGGGGAGTGGCAGTTCTCATCTGAGATGCTCTCTCATTTGAATGGCTTCCTGGACCAAACATAGCCAGCACTGAATGTCTAGGCCTGGCATGGGGTACCAGGGAGAGGGTGGGAGTCTTGCTGGTTTACCCTCCACCTAGCTTACTAGCTGACTCCCTGCTGAGGCTGATTGAGGCAGTGATGGAGTGGGTCTTGTATTTCTCAAAACTATCAGTGTCCACACTTCAATGTCCACACTGATGCGACCTTGTCCAGTGATGCCTCCACAGATGTTATGACTGCCATGGTATCATTAGGAATCTCCCAGGTTGTATTGGCCTCCACACAAAGAGCAGGCCACATGCTGGATCTGTTCTTTTGTGCAGGAATTAACCTGGATTCAGCATTTTTTTGCGAACCGGTTCTATGGACTGATCATTACCTTGTGAAGGTCAGTTTGAGATTTGCCTCCTCCCTCTACGGGGGTGGCAAGCTTATTTATGCTCACCCATGGAGACTCATGGATCCAACTGGATTTCAGAATGCTCTGCAGGATTTGTCTGGCTTTGCTGGTAGCTCTCTTGATGAACTCACTGTTGACTGGAATCTGGGCCTTCAGGAGGCCATTGACCAAGTTGCCCCCCACCGCCTTCCTCACCCCTGTACTACCTTGGCTCCCTGGTATATGGATGAAAAAAGGGCAGTAGATGGTCAAAGGGGTACTGGCAATGAATTCAAGATGAAGCAATGACAGCACTTTATAGAGCCCACCTGAAAGCCTACAAAGTGATAGTGAAGGCAGTAAAGCACTCTTCCTTTTCTGCCTCCATTGCATTTGCTGTGTCACATCCAGCTCCGTTGTTTGGAGTTATTCGGCAAATAACCACCCCTTCAGTGGCTCCAAAAGCAGATGAAAATTTGGCAGCGTTCTTTTCAGATAGTCTCACTTCTTCACCAAGACTTGGCTGCCAGATTTGGAGTCAATAGGAATCTTGGGGCCCTGTGTGTGCAATCGAGTCCATCTTTGGACTCCTTCAACCCACTCTCCCAGGTGGATTTTGAAAGGGTCCTATCAGCTGTGTGGCCTACTACCTGCTCCTTGGATCCCTGTCCTTCCTGGTTGGTGAAAGCCTCCAGGGAAGTGGAAGGAGGAGCCTTAGGAGACATTATAAGTCACTCTCCCAGGGCTTTTTCCCTAGCCCCCTCAAGGAGGTAGTGGTGACACCCCTCCTGAAAAAGTCACTGTTAGATAAGAGGGACCTAGCCAATTACTGCCCACTATCTAATCTTCCATTTCTGGGAAAGGTGATTGAGCAACCAGTGGCTGAACAGCTCCAGGAATTCCTGGATGAAACATCTGCCCTAGATGCCTTCCAGTCCAGCTTTCAGCCAGAGTTCAGGACTGAGACAGCTTTGGTTGCTTTGGTTGACAGTCTCCAGTTAGATCTTGATGCAGGTGGGATAATGCTAGACAGCCTGTTGGATCTATCTGCTGCCTTTAACACAGTAGACCATTTGATCCTGGTCAACCGCCTAGTCTCCCTAGGTGTGAGGGGTATGGCCTTGAACTGGTTCTACTCATTCCTCCAGGGTCAGTTCCAGAGGGTAATCATGGGTGGAAAGAGGTCGCCACCATGGGCCCTAACCTGTGGAGTCTCACAGGGGTTGATTCTCTCCCCAATATTATTTAACATCTGTATGTGCCCTCTGGTGGAGAATGTCAGAAGGTTTGGAGTGGGGTGCTGTCAATATGCAGATGACATTCAGCTCTACTTCTTTTTAAGGAATGACCAGTATCTGGAATTCTGGTCTTGGCCACCTGCCTGGATGCAGTGGTGGAATGGCTAGGTGAGAGTTGGTTGAAGCTGAACCCATCTAAGAAAGAGGTTACATGGCTGGGAAAGCCCAGCCCACTGAGGTAGCCACTTCTACCAACCTTTGATGGGTCTGTCTTTTTACAGTTGACTCAGTCAGGAATTTGGGAGTATGGCTCAATTCTTTGATCTCCATGGACTAACGTGTGTCCTTGGTGACAATGACTGGGTTTTACCATCTATGCCAGGCCTGGGAACTGGCTTCCAATCTGTCTTGGGAGGACCTTGCCATGGTAATTCACTCAACAGTCACCTTGAAACAGAACTACTGTAACACAGTCTATTCAGGGCTACCTAAAGATGCTTTGGAAGCTGCAAGTGGTCTAGAACACAGCTGCCAGATTTGCTGACAAGAGTGTCCTGGTCAGTGCATATAGCACCTATACTATGGCAGTTGCACTGGCTCCCAATTAGTTTCCAGTGCCAATTCAAAGTGTTGGTACTTACCTTTAAAGCCCTAAATGGCCTGGGGCCATCATACCTTTGGGACTGCCTCTCCCAGCATGATCCTCTCTGTCTTCTCCAATCTTCATCTCAGCATTTATTGAAGGTCCCTGGTCCATGAACTGCCTGCCTTGTGTCAACAAGGGTAAGGGCCTTTTCAGTAGTAGCCTCTGTCCTGTGGAACCAGCTGCCCAAAGAGGTACATACCTGGTGGGACCTCCCTAGGTTCCACAGGGCATACAAGTCTGCTCTTTTTCAGGCAGCCTTTGGGTGATTGTGATCCACCAGGCAGTTGGTATAGTTCAGCTATGTCTTCACCACCCACACATTCTACCCTGCTTGATAGTGGATAGATTTTAATGGGGATAGATTTTTAACCATTTTATCTTTTAAAGATTATTTATTATATACCTTTATTATTTTAATTGGTGTATTTTATATGCTGTTAGTTGCCCCAAGTCCCATTTGGGGGAGAGGGAGTGGGACATAAAATAGATAGATAGACAGACAGACAGACAGACAGATGATAGATAAATGTATGGTTCAGTGTTTCCCCAGAACTTCAGCTTCTGTTTCAAAAAATGCTAGCAGGAACTGGTTTCAATACAGCTAAAGGATGCTATTATACAATAGCTATTTTAATACATTTTGGAAATAAACCAGCACAGATTTATACATGTTTGAACTGGATTTTGGCTGTTTTGTTTATTTGCTTGTTTCTTTGTTTGTTTAAATCCTAATGTATAACACTGATGGATGGGCAAAGGTCCTGCTCCTTTTGGGCTGCGGTCACACGGCCCCTTTAAATCCGAGAGGGCTCCTGGATTTAAAGGGGCTGCATTTTTCTACCATGGGTTGGGATGTCTACACATCCCAACCCCTGCGGCAGCAGAAGCGGCGGCGAGCTCCCCCATCCCTCTGCCACAGACCTCCCAGCCGCCCAGAGCCCCATCAGAAGCCCCTCTTCTCCTCGCTCCTTCTACGTTGCCCTCGCAGCTGGAGCGGCCCGCATCTCCTCCCTTGGAGCTGGCTTTTGTCTCTTCACCTCATTCCGCGAGCCCCGAGCCCCAAGAAGTGCCTGCTGCGTCGCCCTCACCGGTGCTGCCATCCCCTCTCTCAGAGAGTTCCCCCCCAGCTCAATTCCGCTCCTTCCGCAAGCCGCTGAAGAGGTGGCGGCGGAAACGGTGGTGGCAGTGGCCGCTGAAGAGGCGGCGGCGGAAACGGCGCCAGTGGAAACAGCGGTGGTGGCTGCTGAAGAGGCGGCGGCGGAAACGGTGGTGGCAGCAGAAATGATGGTGGCGGCCGCTGAAGAGGCGGCGGTGGCAGAAGAGGCGGTGGCAGCGGCAGCAACAGTGAGTTTGGTTTTTTTCCCCTTTTACACTTGGGCGCTTGACTGCCCAAGCACCCAAGTGTAAAAGGGGAAAAAAATGGCCGACGGGCCCATCTGGACAGCCCCACTCTCACAATGATCGCAAGAGAGGGCTGTCCAGATACCTCAAATGTGGGCAACACCCGGGAAAACTGTTGATTTTCCTGGGGTCAGAAAATGCGGGAGGAACCCACATTTGAGCCTGCTTCAGTGCGGGACTTGCTGCAGCCCGTGTAGTCAGCTCCTTTAAATGTGGGAGGAAATAGCCCTTCCTCCTGCATTTAAGGGCTGTGTGACCGCAGCCTCGGTCAGTTTTCAATCATTTTATTCCTGTAGGTTAGTATATGGTCCTGCCCCTTACTGCCAGTCTCTAATATTTTTTATTCCTGTAGGTCAGATCAGCTAATAGCCAATCAGGGCTATGGAATTCTAAATGGGAGGGAAGAATGAGAAGAAAAGCAGCAAAGTAGTCAGTTTGAGTCAGATAGGGCTCAAGTCTCCAGAAAGTAAGTGTGACGAAATGGAACTTAAAGGGGCAGAGTAGAATGCCTGGAAAGTCACATGACTTGAAAAGATGGGGGCCCAAGGGCTCGGAACCCACTGTTGATAGACAGATAACTGTCGGAGTGGTCAGTTAGGAACAGACAGTCAGAGAACTGCGAGATGGAGAGGGAGTCCAGCCTGGGATGTCAGAGAGAGCAGGAGGGCAGTCTGTGTCCCTCAGTGCTCTGTGGGAGCGAACAGCGTGTGAAAGCTCAGTGAGAAGAGCTAAGGTGTCTGACTTGCCAGAGTGGTAGCAGACAAGTGAACTTAAGAATACACATAAACGCTATTCAGTACTGTCAACCAAAGGATCCTGACTAAAAGGGAGATTAGTGAGGCTGAGGGGCAGGATGGTCAAGAGCCAACGGGGGCTAGTGTGAGACCGGGGTGCCAAGCCAAGAAACTGTACATCTCCACGCAGCAGGACAGGAGGGTGAAGTCTGAGTGTTTAGCGAGTGTGTGCAAAGTGTATCAAAACATACTATCTGCAACAAAGTAACAACGAGTCTGTAAAACAGTAAAGCTTAATGTGACATCAGGAACATTACCATTGTGACAATATAAGAAATCTCCGCAAATTCCCTCCACTTATACTCAATTGTACCAATAAAGTTGTATTCAGAAAAAGAAAAGCTGTGGTGCCTTTTGAAAAGGGATTTCAGACCAAAGTACACAGGGTCCCAAATATTTATCTCAGATACTAAACGCAGAGACCAAATATCAACAAACCCCGAAGAGACTATATTGTAAAACTGTAGCTACTTTAATTGGAGGAAACTGGTCAGCGGGTTTATCATTATTTAGAGAGAGGCTGATCCAGGTTACCTCAGGGACCCCGTCACCCAAAGTAAGACAGGAGATCCGCTCGCTGTCGGTCAGAGTTAGGGGGCTCGTTGGTGAAAAGGTGAGGGGTCGACTTCATAAAGTAAGATTAGAGGGATCCTTTCCCAGGAGATGGTGTTGGCTCAGAGCCTGGTTTTGAGAGGAAGCAGGCTAATATAATAAATACTTTAAAGAGGAGACTGTAGCTGTCTCAGCAGCTACTTTCAAGGGAAAGCTGTCTAAAGATGAAATTTCCAAAAGGTGCTCACACATATGGGATTCCTGTGGGATTATGTAGAAAACCCAAAGATTTACCTCAATGAACTCAGGAATTTTCAACTGAAACATTATTCTTGAATGAGCAAAGCACATGCTGCATGTTATTCTTGTAAATGGTTTCAGCCTCTTTACTTAAAGTCTTTATTCTTCTATTGAATAATGTCAATAAAAATTACCGGCTCTTTTTTTCATTTGAAGTAACTGTATTTAGAAGCTGCTTGAGGGCAGTCTGTCAGGTGATGGTGGAAAGAGCCACATAAGTTGCAGGAAGTCTCCTTAGGGTGCATTCAAATGGCTCTTTTGAGCCACAACAGGCACAAGTGTGTGGTGGATTTAAAATGTACGTGCAGACCTCAACATCTGGGAACCGTGCTGCTTTCATTAGTAGCCCATCGATCCCCATCAGGGATTTGTACTTAAAAGATAGTGCTTAAAATCCGGTCTAAAGCTGGCCAACAGGCCAATGCTGGACTTTCCACCACCAGGTCATTCCACCAGCGCACAATCATCCAATAGGGATGGTCTCCAGACCATTTCGAACAGCCACCATTTCAAAAAACTCTTAGTGATGCTTAAACATGCAGATATGCAGATAAGCACATATACAGATATAAACGTGCACAAACAGGATTTTTTTTTTAAAGCCAACTGCATGGCTTCTTAAGGTGGATGCTGTCTAGACAATCCATCATGGAGTCACGCACGGTAAAGCGATACACAGGGGAGCTGTCTGGCTGTGCAATGCTAGATTAAAAAGATCTAGATCAAATTACAGCCAGGCCAATGGCGGGATTAGCTGCCCATCTGAACGCACCCTTAGACTGAAGGAAGGCTTCAAACTTGAGCTGAGAAGAAAGGTGGGGTATAAATATTTAAATAAGTAAACTTTTCTCAGGGGATTGATAGCATGGGCATGGCACCCACCGCATCACCTTTATTCAAACCTAATTTAAAAACCCTGATTTTTACAGCAGCCATTGTTGTAGAAAACCAAGAATAAACAATTTGAACATATCAAGAAGAATTTGTATGTCTATAGCAAGAACAGAGTTGATTCTCACAGTGGCATAAGCTAACCATTCCTGTTGCCACCCTTTCCTTATAAATAGAGCATAATTGAAAGCTTCCTGGTTTCAAATTCCAATTTGCCATGAGATCCAAATGTAAATTGTTTCTCTGTACTCAGAGACTTTTTTGGAAGACTGGAAAGATTTGAAAGAATATGTTGAACAATATTGGGACATGAAAAATTACATTTATACGTGGATATAATAGCAAAAAGAAATAGAAATATATGAATGTATAAGTGATAATTGGATAAGGATGATATTTTTAGAACTGTATAAGAAAATAAGAATTTATGTAATGTATAACTATTTTAAAGCTGTTTAAGTTGATACCTGAAATGTAAAAACATATATATGCATTTAAAGATTAGTTAAAGCTGAAAATGTGATATGCTTCAGATGTGGTGGGAAACCACCAATGTAAGATGATAACAAGATTATACAATAGAACAAAAAAATAGATATATTATGGAAAAAGGGTTTGTATAAGAAAAATATGTTAAAATGTTTGAAAATAATAAAATTTATTTGGTGGTCGAGAAAAAAAAATGTAAATTGTTTCCTCCCAACAAACTAAGATTCTGAACCTTGTTTGGATCCATGTTTAGAGTCCCAGTTTGTAGGAGGAAGGGGAACTCCTGTTTGTGAGGTGCCTGCGTTCAAACATCATAACAAATTGAAATTTGATTCTAGACTTCCCCAAACAAAAAATTTACCACCATTCTTTGCTCACAAGGAAAAGAAGGAAATAGATATGATGGACCCCTGCTTCTTCTCCTCGGTGAGGCAGATTTTCCCACCAAAACACTGTTCCCCACTCTTTCTGAGCAGCCTCTTAGTAGCATGTTTGAATTATAGAATTATAACTTCCTGCGTGTCCCACCCTGTGGTAGAGAAGTTATTTGGCTTTTGCCCAGGCCAGAGATTTATTGTAACTCCACAGGAGCCCTCTTATAAAAACCTTTTGGAAATGCAAATTGATACAAAGTAAAGGAGAAACAAAAAGGTTTATTTTATTGAACAGGCACAGTTGAATCAGGAATAGGGCAGGGGATGAGAAGCTGTGGAAATTTGGTTCTTTATACAACTTGTAATATTTTGAACAGGCAATGGTATAATTGAAGCTTATATTCTTGGAGACTAAGTTCTTAATTGTGAGATGTTTGTTTGTCTTAGAGATTTCTTTCAGCAATGATGTGTCTTGATAAAGTTTCATAAAACTATTTTAGTTTTCTTGAAGTTAGTCCTTTCTTCCTGTATTTGAGTACTTCTCTTGTGGGATTATAACTTTCCCTTTTATACTCTTGAGAAGTCTAAAACAATTTCCCTTTTCACACAAACCAGGGGTCCCTTCTGAGTTGAACCTTCTTTCTAAGAGCAATAATCCTTTTCTGTTGGGCTAGAATGGCAGTTTCCAACATACTGTCTAGTCTCTTCTGTCAAACCTAAACCTTAGTTCTGGAGACTATGAATAAATAGAATACAGCTAGGGCTGACACTTAGACTTTAACTTCGGATTTAAATGTCTCCTCAATTGTGTTGGTACACAGTAAGGGCAAGGAGTTATGTCCCTTCACTTCTCAAGTGACTTGTCTGTTTCCCTCAGACTGACACACAGGCTCTTCCTGACTGGCAACTGCCAAGCCAAAATCCAAAATGAGGATTGACTTCCTCTGACAAGACTGACAAGACTTTAGAAAGCTCTCCTCAGCTGGCACTGACCAATCAAAGAGAAGGGGGGGGGTGCACACAGGCAGTAGCCTATTACTCAAACTGCTTTACAGTGAGGCATTAACCCCCAGTCTCCCAGCTCTTGGTTTTGATGCACTAAGCATCCTGGTTTTGAAGATCAGTTCATCACAGTGGACACATAAAAACAAACTGTTGTCCATCACAGACAAACAGGTTTGTCACAATGGTGGAATGTGGCCAATGACTGGTATATTTGCATTCAGATAGCAGAGTGCTTTCTGCCCAGCCCATTATCTTAGTTGGTGAACCGTTCTTTAAGTTATATCAAGAAGATTCATTCTCCTCTGAATGGCTTAGCACCAGCATTTGGATATAGACCAGATAATTTACATTATCCATTTGCTTCCTCTGGCTACCCACACAAAGTAGATGCTTCACATAACAGATTTACTGAGCACACAAAAACATTTGCACATGAACTGAATTCTCAGAGACCCAGTAACTTCAGTTTAGAGAACAGCATGTGTCAACCTATTTACAAATGGATTCCAGTACCAAATTGCCCGGTAAGTTAGATGACTACGTTACAAGAGAGTCAAAGTTGTCAGTTCTTCCTGCAGCATGCATGATCTGCATTTGTTACATTTCAGAGACGCTAACAATGCACTTTCCTTTGTTCTGAGCATAATGGGATTTTGCAGAACTGCTTTCTTCTCTAAACAAAATTGACAAACTGCCAGAAAATCATCATCTGGTTTACCTTTTGTCTGGTTGGGCAGTCCTGGGCCCTTTTCATATTCTTGAACATGGAATAAACAATGCTTTTTGCTAGGGCTGCCAAGTCAGCCCGGGGGGCGGGGGATCCCCCACTACAGGGGTTCCCGATCCGCCGACCAGCATTCGGCCGGCGGGGAAAACCGCACCCCCAAGTTGTCCAGCCAGGATGACTTCCCCAACATAATGACGTCACCCGGAAGTGACGTCACCACGTTGGGGGCATTGCCAGGGCGACGCTCTGGCAATCGCCCCAAAACTCTATGCCGGGGGAGCTCCCGGGCAAAGGAGAACTCCCCCCCGCCAGTAAGTAGACTCGACTTGGCAACCCTACTTTTTGCAATGAGGCAAAAGCAGACTATCTGTAACACCCTCTTCTCTTTAAGCATCAGTGTCAGGCATGATTTGAGAATGATCAAAGCATTCTGAAATCCAGAAACTTCTTCAGCTGCATCTTGGCTATGCTAGACATTTCCCTTTTGTTTCCTTTCCCTATCCTTAGTCTCTTATGGAAAATGTTTTCTCAATACCATCCCCTTCCTCATCATCTTTCATTTGTAACATTAAGAAACAGAAAAAATCAAGGAACTTTAAATTTCTCTTTTATTTGTACCTTATAAAAAGAAAAGCTATAAGGGCTGGAAGGCCCTGTCTATCCTCCCTTAATACAATAACCCTTTGATATAAGATATTACTTATTTTCTATTTGCACTATGGAAAACTCAGTGAGTATGCCTTATGACATCCCTAAAAATTTATATAATTAGGTGATATACAAATTGTTTTATCACAACATAAAACTATGGTAGGTGAGTTCTGCAGCTTAGCTTTTTGTCTTTTGTATTTCGAAGCAAGGCTAGGTTACCATATTCTAGGCAGTTCAAAGTCTTGTCATCTTCAATCCTGCTCAATGTTTTAATTGCTGTTTTTATGTTTTACATGTGTATTTAGTTTTTAGTGGTTTTAATGATGTTTTTGATTGTTTTAATGGTATTTAAGATTTGATTTTATTATGTATGTTTCTAGTCTGTTAGCCGCCAGTGGCCATTAGAAGGGAAGCAAGGCAGGGTATAATCTTTGTAACATAAATATATATATATATATATATATATATTAAAAATAAACAGCAGGATGAAAATAAATAATATCCCCGATTTAAAATCTGGTTAACTATAAGGTTGGCTTTTCCTTAATAACCATTTCATGTTAAGGCCTTGATCCATCATCTTGCAAGAGGGGATTGAATTGCCAGATATCACATAGCATACTGCTTCATTACAGTATTATTTGTTCTACTGTATTATGAGTTTCTCACAACACAACCTGCCAATGGTCTGTGCCTCACTATTCTGTGGGTACAATTAAAGAATGTACTGAAGAGTGCCAGCTCTGAGCACTGCCTCCTTCTGCCAGACAGCATTAGGTTCCGCTAATGTTGCCTGTACTAAATCTCTGGATCTGGTCACCCAAGATCAGCTAAATCAGTTAATGTCTATTTATCCTTAGTTACTAAAGGGTGCTTAGCAATGCCATTTTACTTGCAGTGTATGAGACTGAAATATGTAAAATTCCTACCTCAGGAAGGATCATATCAGTGCCCTACAGACCAGATCTATTTATTAAGATCCCACCATTTAAAGACTGTAGACCCCAAAAACCTTCTCTGAGTATATTGTAAACAATCCTAGACTCAGAAAGACTGAGCACATCTTCAATACCACCTCTTACAAGGTCATCATTTCATAGTTATTTTGGAGCTGCATATAGTGACTATTAGGGCTGGGCATGAACTGGCTGACAAACTGAAGTTCATCATGAATTTTGGCTGGCTCATGGTTCACAAACTGAAGTTCATGAACTGAAGAGCCATGATGAACTTCCATGCATTTTGGTGCAATTAGTGATGGCTCATGAGGACTTATGAGGAGCAGAAAGCCAGGGTTTTCCCGGGCTTTCTACTCTTCACCAGAAACAGCTGAAGGGCTAGGAAGTCCTTGCTGCACAGCTGTTTGGTTTAAATGTCTCTGAGCCATTTAAACTCTCCTTTCATCTCCCTGAGACTTTTCATGGGTAGGAAAAGGTAGGGTGTAAATGGCTCCAAGCCATTTAACTCATTGCTGCTTTCTGCTCCCTGAGGCTTTCTGTGGGGAGCAGAAAATGGGTTTAAATGGCCCTGCTTTCTGCTCCTTAGGAAAAGCCATGAGGAGCAGAAATGAGGGTTTAAATGGAATGAGTAAAGTGCCTTCCCAGATACACTTCACCCCCACCTCAGGGTCTCTTGGGTTTGCCACATTAATCAGGCTCCATAAGGGAGTCTGAGACAGCTAGGCGGGTGGGGAGAAGTCTCTCCCACCACCTCAGCTGTCTGGGGCTCCCTCACACAGCCCCTTTAAACAGGCTATGCAAGGAAGCCTGAGACAGCTGGGCCAGAAGAAAGGAAAGGGTAAAGTGTCTTCACAGGGGCACTTCACCCCCACCTTTCTGCTGGCCACAGCCAGTAGACAGGAGGGGGTAAAGTGTCCCCTGAGAGGGGCTGTTAGCAGTCATCTACCTTCTGTAGTTGGGCAGTTGTCACCCAGAGAGAGAGGAGGAGGAGATTGGATTTATACCCTGCCCTTCACTACCCGCAGGAGTCTCAGAGCAGTTTTCCCTTCCCCTCCCCACTAACAGGTATGTGGGGCTGAGAGAGCTCTCGAGAACTGCCCTGAAAAGAACAGCTCTGAAAGAACTTGTGACTGACCCAAGGTTGCACCAGCAGCTGCATGTGGAGGAGTGGGGAATCAAACCCAGTTCCTCCCAGATTAGAGTCTGCACTCCTAACTGCTAAACCAAACTGGCTTAATTGACCAAACACCCTCATACAATATCACCCCAAAAAGATATTAAATCCAACACACTGCCTAGTCAAGAAATGACCTCAAAAAGAATGTAAGTTAGAATACCAGCCTGGGAAATATTTGGAAGTGAACCAAATGTCTGACTTGCAAACAACTGTTCTCCAACAGTTCTCCAAACTGTTCCCCAACATGTAAAGGCAATACATAATTTATAAAAACGTGTTTTTCAAAAAAAAAAAAAAGCAGCATCTTGCTTTGAATTAACCTCTTTCATCCTCAATCCTGCTTCCTCCGTTGGCACATTTACCCTTGTTAACATATCCATAATACCTGAAAGTGTTACCCATCCTGTATTTCAGAGGTCATCAACAGCCATCTCCTAGCTCCAGGGGGGCTACCAAGCTCTGCTCAGCTCTTTGATCTTCCTCTGGGAGAACCATCAAGCATTTGTCCGAGTCTTTGAGAAACATATCAAGATATTATTTTGTGGCAAATCTGTCATAGTACCTCAAGGTACATATTTCCTATAAATACATGCACTCATCTCTCGTGTGTGTGTGTGTGTGTGTGTGCATGCATGCGCTCTCTCTCAAGATTCCACTTCCCACTTGCATATGGGACACCCTGTAGTTCTGATTGCTTCTCTTCTCTATGGACCTGAATCTTCCAGATTGATAAATATAAGTTATCCCAAAATTACCTCCCTCTCTCCTTCCTTTATTTTCTCTTAGCTAGCTTCTGTGATTTGTAACATCCCTTGTGTGTATGTGTGCACTTTTTAAGAGGCTTAGAAGTGCTGTACCAAACTAAAGGACTGTGAGAGTTAATTATTCACAGAGCCAAAGTGCCGTAAATGACAGGCTGCTCCAAGGAATCTGATTGGTTATCATCAACTGAGAAAAAAAAGTCTTGAGAGAGCTGGATGCTGAGGAGATTCATTCAGATTCCTGCCTAAACTGAGAAGAGCAGTGTACCGAGACTGTCTGAGAGTATCCCTGACAGAAAAAGGATTTAGTGCTGACAGAGTCAGATTTCGACCTTGACTGAACATAGTCTGAATTCAGCATTAGCTGAGAGCAGTTCAAACCCAGACAGAGAACTGAGAGAAAGTTTGGCAAGGAAGTTTAGGTAGTAGAGAAGACTCCCATTCAGGCCAAAGAAAAGGGAATTAGATCTAGCTAGAGAAGATTCCCTACCCAGTAAAACAGGAAGAGTTGCCTCTGAGGAGTACAGAGATCCCTGGTCTGGTGTGATTAGAAACTGCCTGTAGAGACCTTAAAAGCCAGTGAACAACTCCAGAAGAGTACTGGTGTTCCAAGAGGGTATACAGGCTGAGGCCTTCACCTGATGTTGCCTTCTGGCACTCATATTTAGAGGTTTACTGACTCTGAATGTGGATATTCACTTTACTCACCATGGCTAGTAATCATTGATAGACCTATCTTCCATGAATCTGTCTAATCCCCCTTTAAAATCATCTATACCCAGGGCTCATTTTGTAGCAGGAGCTCCTCTGCATATTAGGCCACACCCCCTGATGTAGCCAATCCTCCAAGAGCTTACAGTAGCCCCATAAGAAGAGTTTTGTAAACTCTTGGAGGTTTGACTACATTAGGGGTATGTGGCCTAATATGCAAAGGAGCTCCTGCTACAAAATGAGCCCTGTCTATACCTGAGGCCATCACTACATCCTCTGGCAGCGAATTCCGGATGTAATCACTTGTTGTATAACAGAGTATTTCCTTTTGTCCATTGTGACAAAACACAGCAGATTGTTAATTAACCAGGAACAATGAGAGGGCTGGGTTTGTTTTTTTTTTAAACTGTTCTTTTAAGATCTGAATCTTAAAAATTCACCAGAAAAATTCTTGAAAAGGGCAAACAACTGACTCTATAAAAGAGGTAACTTCAGAATTCAGTGTAATATCAACATTTCAAGGATTACAAAAGGCTGGTTTGGAGCCTTCCAGGTTGATCTTTCTAGCATTTTGTTATGACCTTAAATCAACAAGAAAAGCAATCATGGTCTTGTGGACAGGAAATAGACTAGGACCGTGGAACGTTCAGGTTCAGCCAGTGATTTCCCATATGAGCCTAACCAATTTAATCAATTATCTGAATAATGGAAGCAACTTTCTTCTCTCCTACAGAGAGAAGAGCATCTCGTAAAAACATACTGCTCTCCAGACAACACCCTGAGGTTGATTTTTATAGGGTTTTATGACTATTAGCAACATAGCGCTGGAGATAAATATACAAGGAAATTGAGAGCTGCAGCAAACTCTGCTTTGTACAAAACTCTGAAATTTTTAAAAAAGTAACAATTGAGGATTCCTAATGAGTCCACTTGGAAACTTAGACTGCATAACTCAGAACTCTAATATCTGGGGAGGGATTTGGGTGAGGAATTTAGAAAATTACCCTATCAAGTGATTGGGACCCAATTCTAATATTTGTCTCAGATAAAATTAAAAATTATTTTGCTCCTCCTGTGACATAATTAAACCATAATTAAAAAAAAGAACTCCACTGGTACCTTAAAGATCAACTACTGGACATCTGTTTTACTTTGCTACAGTAAACTAACATACAATAAACCCTCTGGAATAAACCATTATTAGTCAGTTATTAATTATTCCATATTTCATTTAGGAATAGAGCAGTAATAGTATTGTGAGAACTTGTAAAGAAATGGATACTAACTGAGTTTGTATAGGCACTTGGGGTATTCTGCATAGCCATAAAACCACCCCCCTGCCAAACCCAGAAAACACTGCAGAAATTAACTTAAAAAGCAAATAATTCCTGATTGTTTGGGTAAGATAGCAGGCCACAGTACTTGTAGAAGGGTGGATTCCTAGATGGGAGGTAGTCTCTGGATCATTGGACATACAAGATTTTTTTTTCTGTTCCCAAATATAATGATAAGCCACAATGAGCATAAGCAAACTTCATTATATAAGATTTCTAAAAGGAAAGATAGGGATAAACCTCTATCATGTCTCCCCTTACTTGTCTTTTTTCTTAGCTGGAAAGTCACAGACTTTTTAGCCTTTCCTTGTAGGAAAGATGTTCCAGCCCTTTAATCCCCCCCCCCCCCAGCTGCTGCTTATTCACAGGCTTTTTCAGTAGCTGCCCCTATTTTATAGATTAATTTCCCTGAGTGATAAGGAAGGCACATGCTTTGTTTGGTATTTCGAAGGACCTATAAAATGGAGGCATTTGGGATCATCTAATGGTTTGGATGTTTTCTGGGCAATTGTCTTTGAGGAGGTTGTTATTGTGCGTATTTCTTCGTGCTGGCTGTTCTCCTAAATATTATTTTAGATGCTGATATTCTTATTTTTATTCATCTTTATTGCTGATGTGGATTGTTTTATTTTGTCATGCCTTTTAGATTTCATTTTTTTAGTTTTGTTGGGGTTTTTTTTATTTTTGTTTCAGTGTTTGTTATCTGTGGAGAGAGGCAGGTTTAGAACATTTAAAATGAATAAAAGATCTGCATCTATCAATTCCCTCTGCTCACTAGCCCAAGATTTATCAACAGTTGTTAGACACTGAATATACATGTCAAGTATTGAATCCTTTCACATAACATGCACTGGTGCATGGCAGCTGTTTAATATTTTCAAATATACAACAGTGCTACAAGTTGGCTATAGTATCAAAGCATATCTCAATAAAAAGTCAAGGAATTGGAGAACATTTGGAGAATAATCAACATGAAGTTTCAGAGTTTGGAAGAGGGAATCTTTTTCAGCTGTTATTGGAACCAACATGCTTCTCTCTGTGTGATTTGGGGTCTTCACATCATTAGTTATATCCCTCAGTAGAATTTTCACAGTGGAGTTCAGAAAGACTGGTCCCGCCACCATTGTCTAACCCACTCTAATTGAACCATCCTATTGCATTCAGAGGCACTAGCAGAGAATAGCTGCTTGTTACTGTGCAGAGCAACATCAGTCTTTTTATTGCTCTCCTCCTTTGATAAATATCATTTTGTTTAAAAAAGATACTTCTATGCATACACACACACAAAATGTTCAAAAATGAGACCATGTTATTAGCAGCAAACCTGGGAGATCTTTGACTTGTGCTATGCTGAGAACCTGAAAGGAAACCGGAAATCTGTTAGTTCAATAAGAGCAGCCTAATAAGGCATTGATGTGTGAAGGCCATAACTTGATCTGTGCCCACTGCAGCAGTGCAGAATCCACCACCACCCCTTCTGTAGTTATCCTAGCTATCAGAGGGCACAGACAGCTCTTTCCTGCAGATATGGCTTCCTAATTTTTCTGCTGTTTCTGAGGTTTTGAAGACTTGTGGTCCCCCTGAGAACTCCACTTCCTGCTGAATGAAAACAAGGGAATTAGTTGTGCATCTATTAAGCTTGCACTGCTGTAATGGGTCAGACTACATAGCTGCAAAGGACAGATGTTTGAAGCCTCTAGCATAAAAGAGGATTGAGACTCAGTAACATTCCATGCTAAGTCCTGAGGGTTGTTGTTGTTGTTGTTTTTAAGTCACAGAAAACCTTACTGTAAATCAAGCTTGGCAGTTATAATTTTTTTTAAAATGAGAGGAAAAATACTGTAAAGCATGTTGTGTGTTCTGAGCATTTCCATGGAGTTGTTGTTCTGAGAAAAAGGACTTTTGTTTAGACCAAGGAGATTTCCCCCCCAGAAAAAGTATTCTAAAGGAATTGTTTGTTCCCCCCAAATATCTTTAGGCAGTTCTGCTACCTCTCTTATACATAATTCTCTGTTGGTGGTGGCACGCTCCTGAATATTCCACATGCCACCCCAGCCTTTCAACCCCTGGCCTGTCAATCAGAAGCTGTCCCTATCCACTGGCTGTGAATATTCACATGCCATTGGCTGGGTGCTGGGTCTGCTCCTCTTCCCCAACCACTCCTTCGGCCTCTGTGCCCTGTCAGAATTTCTGGTAGACGGCTTTCTCTCTTGATGAAGAAGCTTCTCCTGCTTCCCTCCTGTGGAGGGATTAACTGATACCTCAGTGGCTGTTGGTAGGTGAAACGAAATGGCAGTTACCTGTGTTTATAAGATGGCTGCTGTCGGTGGTTTGTTTAAAGTGTTCCCCCATAAGGTTCAATTGAGCTGTAGTTCCAGAGAGGGGCCTGCAGGAGTATCATTCACTGGATTGAATGGGGCTTCCTCATCTGCTGGCCTACAGTTCCCAGTTGCCCCAAGGCCAAAAAGTAAAGGGAGGGGGTAGCCAGGGAAGCAAGGAAAGGCCAGACCCTTGGGTTGCCAACTTTCCAGGGATCCCCCAAAGATTGGGGATTTCATCTCCAAATAGGGAGATTTGGCCACAGGGGTCTCACTGTCCCTCTAAAAAGGCAGTGACAATTCAGTGACTGGTGGCAGGGAACTTAAGGAGTGAGATACGCCCATGGGACGAGCATGGGTGGTGAACAGCTGAGTTTTAAACTGGAGCCCGTTTTGCCACATTAGGCAACCAAGCTTGGTTCAGACAAAGGAAGGAAACCCTTCACAGGCCTTTGTGAAGAACTCATTGGGACCAGTCCTGACCAGGGTTGCCAGCTCCAGATTCCTGGAGATATTCTTGTAGAGTCTATGGAAGCCAGGGTTTGGGAAGGGGAGAGGCCTCAGCTGAACAGAATGCCATAAAGTCTACCTTCCAAAGCAGTTATTTTCTCTGGGCAGGAGAGATCTGTTGTCTGGATTTCATTTGTGATCTCTGGTGATCTGGAGGTTGGGTACCCTAGGTGGGGCCTTCAGAGCAGGGTCTGCTAGATCCAGGTTCTTGTTGTTGAAGCTGAGTGGGTGATTTTGAACCAATCACAGACTTTCAGTTTAACCTTCCTCACAGGATTGTTGTGCAAGTCAAAAGGGGGAGAGGAGAATGATGTAAGCTGCTTTGGTCCCCATTGCAGAGAAAGACCACTTTTCCTCCTGGGAAATTTATTTATTTAAATTTCTATCCCGCCCGCCCAGCCAAGGAAACCATTGTTGCCAATCTCCAGGTGAGGGCTGGGGATCACTCAGAATTAAAACTGCTTTCCAGATGGCATTGATCAGTTCTTCTGAAGAAAATGGTGGGCTCTGTGTCCTGCTGAGATGCCCCCCCTTCCATGACAGCCAGTGTGACATGGCAGACAGGGCTTTAGAGCATGGTAGAGGCTGCAGGTAGGGGGGATGGAAAGCTGAGCAGTGAGGGGGGAAGAAAGGTAGGTTGATGCTTGACTGGGAAGCAGATAGGGTTGCCAACTCCAAGTGAAGAATTCCTGGAGATTAGAGGGATGGAGCCTGGAGAGGGTGAGGTTTGAGGAGATGTGGGGCCTCAAACAGGTACAATGCCATAGACTCTGCCCTCCAAACCAGCTATTCTCTCTTGGGGAACCACTGCTGCCAATCTCCAGGTGAGGGCAGGAGATCACTCAGAATTACAATTGCTCTTCAGATAGCAGAGATCAGTTCCCCTGGAGAAAATGGTGGACTCTGTGTCATTATACCCTATTGAGGCTGCCACAGCAAATTGATGCTGAGTGCCCAAGGCCTTGGCACTCTTCAAGAGCCTCTTTCTAGAGCCCATTGTATTTATTCCCACAATGGGCCTTACTCATAGTCTACACATAATTTTGTTTTCATTGTTTTCAATAGGCCCAATAGATCAAGAATTAATGATCTGTGAAAACAATAGGAAGTGACAAAACTAGAATCACTGCATGTTTACACATGTGATAGAGCACTTGGAGAATGCGAATGGTGTGAATATTTGCACATCCTTCATGATTGGTTTGGTACACCTATAAGCAAGGTGTAAAGGGGCATATGAAATAAAGGGCTCAATAAGGCAAAACAGAAATAAACTTGAGTGATGCCATATGGAAAGCTGAGGACTTTTACACAAGATGGAAGACTCTGGGAAGGATGACAATGAATCAATAGGAGTTAAAATATAAGTTCCATGGCACTTTGCAGGGCCACATATGTTTATTTTGTGGGAAAGGACAAAAAAATGTCTATTTTATAGGGAAATGAGTGGTTTTGGAATAATACTGCTTTGGTTTTGTTGTGTCTTGTTTATGATGCATTGCATTGTCAGGGTTCTGGTATTTCAGTCCCTTCCATCTTATTGGCTGCCTAATAAAGACTCCTTATTGGTCCTGAAGCCAATCTAGGGAACCAATCATAAAACCCTGCTTGGGTCCAATGAGACTGCATGTAAATAGTTACAATGTTTATAGTTAACTGTTGAAACCTTAAAAATTGAGTGCCACTCTTGCCAGAGCTGTCTCTGAGCTGAATGATGTCTGAAATAAAAGCTAGCATTTGATTCAATGTCTCCCGACTTCAATACTTAAAACTGGCAACGAGGATGGGATCCCAGTCCTAACTGAAAGGCTGAAATCACTCTGCCTGCCCAGCTGAAATCACTAAGGGTACCTAGAGCTGAATCACTACAGGCACCACTGATTTCTGGGATGACCAATCCAATGCATCTGATGATAGAGTCTACAGCATGGGGGTAAATCAGAGATTGCACCATCTTCAAAACAGCCCACGCTGCTCTCAAAAAAGCCCGTGAAGTAAAAGGTGTGCCGGTTGCAGTGGTATGCATGTATGTAGAGACTGTCAATTCCGCAATGCCATCTGTCATGCTTGTGGGAAATGGACCACCTCACCAAAGTCTGCCACTCATCACAAGGTAGTGCTGTTCCAGAAGAGTCCCGGAGGACACAAGGGTCTGCTAATGCTTCTTGTCAACCGTATCATTCCAAGTCATCAAGGTCATTCGAGCACAGGCCGAAATACAGTAACGAAGCAAGCATGTCTGAAGACTACACCAATCATTTGTACATCCACCAAGGGCTGCATCCATGCCCTAAGATCAAGGCTACCATCTTCATCAAAGGCCAGGCTTGCTAGATGGAAGTAGACTCCGGGTCCACATTGTCCATCGTCTTGTGGAGCACATTCCAGCAAGTTTGCCCTCATGTCCCCACACACCGCCTTCAGAAATGCAGCCCACAGCTGTTCGATTTCCAACAGCACAGAGTTCCGTGGTCAGCATCACCACTGTCCAGGTCAAATATAAGAAGTTTGCCAGCTGTCTGAATTTGCTTGTGGTAGAAGGTTGCCACACAAGTCTTATCAGGTTGGACTGGTTTGCCGCCCTAGGCATCGATGTTGTGGGCATAAATCACATCGGTCAGCAAAACATTGTTGATTTCGAGGAGGAGTTCCCCGATGTCTTCAGAGCAGAGCTTGGCTGCTATCGAGGTCCACCTGTCTCCTTTGCCCTGAATCCTGATGTCCAACCCATATGCCTCAAGCCTAGATGCTGCCCCGTCACTTTCAAGCCACAAATAGATGAGCAGATTTACAAGTTGTTGGCCCAAGGTATCCTGGAACCGGTTCTGAATGCCCAGTGGGAAACTCCGATCATCACTCTCCTCAAATCTGATGGATCAATCCGGCTGTGTGCAGACTACAAATGCACCCTCAACAAGGCCCCGCAACCACATGCATACCCAGTTCCTGTGGTGATCCACCTCCTAGCCTCAATCTCTAGGGGCCGAATGTTCGCCAAGATCGACCTAGCCAGGCATATCAACAATTGCCAGTCGACACAGCCACGGTCAAGGCACAAACTATTGTGACACATTGAGGTGCCTTCAAGGTAAACTGGCTGCAATTGAGGGTAAGTGTCACCCCCGGCATTTTCCAGGAGCTGATGGAGTGTCTGCTACAGGACTTGCCTGGCGTTGTGCCATATTTTCATGACATATTGATTGCGGGGGCCTCTGAACTTGAACTGCTACTTGGGTGCACGAGGTCCTTCATCGGCTACAGGAGGTCAGCCTTCGGCTTAAGAAGGAGAAGTGTCAGTTTTTCATCCCTGCTGTTCAGTTCTTAGGGTTCCTTGTAGATGCAGACAGCATCCACCCTGTGCCAGACAAAGTTGACACGATTCGAAATATGCCCCCACCAAAATCGAGGAAAGAGCTGCAGTCCTTCTTAGGACTTTTACATTTTTATCATTCATTTTTGCCCAATAAGGCTGCCCTCGCTGAGCTGCTCCATCACTTATTGGACAAATCGGCTCCATGGGTGTGGGGCCGCCAGGAGAATTGCTGATAGATGCACAAAAACAACAGAAAGGAAAGTTCAGGTTGCTCAAAATTACGGTGTTCTAAAAAGCAGGTTGAAATGTGATTCTTCAAGAAAGTATAGCTCCACAGAAGAAACTGCCACTCTTGTCTTTGCATCCAATGGCTGACATTAGATGCTCCTCCAAGGTCCTTGCTTCAGAGCAACTTGAAGTCTAAATGCCGCCCGCTGCCCACAAAAGTCCTCAAGTCAAGCTCTATGCTAGGGTCTCTCTCCAAGAGACTCTATGGGAGAACGGAGCCCCGGTTCTTCCCCTTGGGACCTTGAGGTTTGGCAGTTCTTCAGGAGCACTCCTGGGAGCAACCAAAAGCAACGAGAGCAAAAGCGAAAGTCAAATAGTGCAAAATCACTCTGAGAAAATTCAGTAGTCAAACTGAAATTCTTACGGCTCACATTTGCAAGAGAGGGAAGTAGCCTTTTTATGCAAATAAGATGCAGAAGTCCTTTAAATCTGGCAAACACAAGCGTGTCAAAGAGACAAAGTTCTGGACAATTGCAATTCTCAAAATATACTACTGATATTTATTTATTTAATACTAGAGACTCCTAGAGATAATACATTTTGATGAGAGTGAAATATACAGGCTAGGTACAGGAACACCTGGGATTTCCACCTTGCTTTTCTACATATGTGCAGGTTTTTGCATAATGGATATGCACTCAGATGAAAAACAAGCAACTGTTGGTGTTGGTGTTTTGCGTGTGCCATGGTGCTGTTGTAAGTACTGATGCCATGTCCGGTGTCTCTCACTCACAAAGACCAATTTCAGCAAAGTAAAAAGATCTTGCTGTTACTTGAAAAGGACCTTGGCTGGTCAAAGAACCATCATGTTCTCATTTTAGCACCCAAGTGATTAAGCTCATTGAAGAATAATGCCAAGAAAAGCAGTCATCTTATGTTTTAGTTATAAACAGCTTGTCAGTATAACAGGTAAGGTAGGGGATATTGAAAGGGAGGGAGGGTAACAGCCCTTGGCCTTCAGGGTCAGCTTTGCCATCCACCTGGGTGGGTGATACTGATGTGGGAAGAAACTACAGCATACATTCATTCGTTCATCCATTCAATGTACTGATTATTGGTACAATACAGGACAATACTATCTTGAAGAGGCTCTCATGCTACAATAGTAGCTTCTGAATTCTCAGAGACATACTACTTAGTGTTTTGGATTTTGTGTGTGTGTGTGTCATACTGAGCAATGACAGATTTGGAAGCCACGGTGTATTTATTTATGGATATATATTGATCTGCCATTTTAACCTTTGAGATAACAGCAGTTTTGCATCAAAAACTTGTTGCATTATAAAAGCTTTCAGTAACTGTTCTAAAATCAATTTCAAGTAATATTCACTCCCAAAGCCCCCACAAAAGGTTTAAGAACATGAGAAAGACTGCATAAGGTCAAGATAGGCCCGTGTCATCCTGCACTGTGTTTTCAAATGTGTCTAAGCAAATGGGGTTCCAGAGTTGTCATGCAATAACCAAAAAAGGATTCTCTCTAGTTTGGGCAATATGAACTTTCAGGCATGCCTTTTTTTAATTATTGTATGACAGCCATGAAACTCTGCAGAGAAACTGGCCACATTTGGAAATACAATGCAGGAGGAGATGGTATCCACCTTGGTCCCTACCTTAGAAGAGCAGGAGGTCTCTAGCTCCAACTATTTACCTACTATATTTTTATTTGGCAAACATTTGGATAAACAAACTAGTGGAATATATTTAGTTCATGACAGGGTTGTAAGCAGAATAGAAAATCCTGAATCCTGAATCTAAACCACTTGCACTGATACTTTACTCATTCTCTCCTCGGGTTTCCAGAATGAAATTTATTAGCCTGATACACAACCAAGGAAATAATTTGCATTTATCTAGCCAAGATAATGAGAGAGGGAGATTGTACCTACCCATGTGTGTTCCCTGTGGGTGAAAAAGGGCCCTTGCAGATTCCATTAGTTGAAACAGCTGGCTCCACGGGATCGATTTGCATGCAACAGCACTGACTGGTGTATCCTCAGTACTATTCTATTCCCTATTCTGTGCTGTCCACCAAACAGCTCCATTTCAGTGCCTGGTTGAAAAGAAGTTGGCTCCATTACCAATGAGGCATAGATTTGCTATAAATGCTGAAATTACAGCCTGCATGTTAAAAACATCTGGCCACAACCCAGGAGGGATGTATTCTTGTTAACCGTGAAAAAGTAAATCTTAAATAAAGTGTAAGTTAATTGGCCGCAGTACTATGGCATTATTGTAATCATTTTTGTTCACACATATAAGCTGATATCCATTACATTTTCTTTGTCAGGCAGTTGGTAAGCTTATTTAACGCATACGTTACTAGGGTGGGTCTGCTATCCTATCTACAACAAAGCGATCAATTGTGTTGGATTTTTAAAAAGAATAATTATGGAAGGCATTACCCTAGCCATTATGGAGATTGCAGATATCACTGTAACTTACAGGGATATTTTGGTATGCACGGTATGTCCACTCTAGAATGAAAGAGATGTCCCTTTCACACATTCCAAAACAGCAGAGAGAGGGTTACACTAACAACCACAAAGATTCTCTAAAAGCACTATTTCACACAATGCAGTGGAATTCCAGGTAGATAGTTCAGAACACAATACATGCATATTTAAGCTATGTTGAAGAGTGTGTACATGTATTATTCAGCACTGTTAAGAAGACTAACAGTTAAAATGAAATTGTTCTAACAAAAAGTGCTTAATAGGAGGTTTCAGATATATTCACAGGAGCTTTCATGGATGGTAGCCACTTTGCACCATACCTTTTAGTGGTATCCATTCAATGTAATGAATTAAGTGACTGATTGATTTGCCTAACCAGACCACTACTCTGAGATGAATACAGTTGCTTCCCACTCCCCTGCCGAGGCAGATGCTGCTCCCAGCTCACTCAGACTGGTGAATGAACTGTGGCTGGTGGCATGCTGCAGTCATTTCTGCCTGCCCATCACCTTTATGGCAGAACAGGAAGGGAAGAAGATCCACTGCCTCTACCCATGGCAACAACACTCATAAAAGGGGCCCCAATCTCACTGCTACTCCCACCCCCACCAGAGAGAGCAGGCTACAATCACTGTGGCTGCACAACATTTTCATTCAGTAGTACCTTATAGCCCCAGAAATTTTGCCACTGCTACACACTACCTTTAGGATGCTGACGGCTGCCCAGTAAAAGCTGATCTCTGATGCTGGCCCTGGAATTGTCTTCTGAGAGAACTGAACTGTTGTTCCTGCTCTGAACATACAGACGCTTGTTTTATAAACACCTGAATTTGGAACTGCACAACCAAAGGTAAGCCTTACGGTGAGCAACAAGTCTGCTCTGGTGCGTTTCTGCATCCACGGCAAGTGGACCATTCAGCTTCGAGAAGAATGAACTACCCCCCGGAAGATGCTACCTTGTGCATCTCTGCATCAGTCACAGCTTTGAGCTGGCATCTCTCCAGCCAAGACATGCACTCTGAGCAGTTACTTGTGCAGGAGCACAGGTGGCGGGCTTTTTTGAGGGCAGTTAAACCTTACCCCTTCACACTGGACACAAACATTTTCAGGTGTAGTAGTAAAGGCCACCTCTGCTTTTCATTCAGCAGGAATCTGGACTCTGAGACTGTAGAGAAAACAGTTTTCTAAATGCTGCATAATTTATGGGCCTAGCAGTGCAGTTCAGCCTGAAATGCTGAGTTTCAAACTTTAAGACTGTGTGTCGAGACTGCAGCTGTATTTGGCCCTGTGTCTCTGCTACTCCAGCACCTCCAGCATTGAGTCTGTGTAGGCGCCTGAGTACAGCTACCCAAGTGAAGCCTCATCAGACTGCAAGAAGAGTCTGAAGAGGAGAAGGGGCTCTTCAGAGCACAGGTCAAATGACCTTTTCATTGACAGCCTGGGAAGTTGATAGTGGTGTTGCATGAAGCAGCAGAAGTCCTGTAGCTTCTCCCAGCCCAATCAATACTGAATATTTCAAAGCTTTAAAAAAAAATCTTCTACATGATTGCAGCAAAATCTTGGAAAGCTGCTACACACACTGTTTTGCGAAACAAATCCTTGGGGTCTGTTGCTGAAAATCCGAAATGTTCTCCCCAAATCAATGGCATGGTCATATCTGAATGAATGAAAGGTAAAACGATGGGAAGTTGTGGAACATGAACAATAAGCTTAATTATAGCATTTAGGTGAAGCCCAGGGAATGCAAAGTGTTTGAAGCATAGTCAGAGATTTCCACTTTATGTGCTAGAAAAACCAGCATCCCTGCAGCCATGTAGAGAACACTGTGGCAAACAGATAACACAGTAAAATATAGACCATGGCAACCAACAAAGAAATGCCTTGAGTGAGGGGGCTGTATTAACCACTAGCAGTGCTCATTATAGTGGTATGCTTTGTTCTGGAATGATAAAAACATTGTTCAACTATGCTTGGGGTTGGTTTAAGAAGAGTGTAGCCAAGGATATTGGTCATTTGTCCAATGAAAACAATATTTCTGCCCCCCATTCCCTGCAATGTCATTTATAAATAAACTTTTCCACCCTGAGAAGTAAGTTGGAGATTTTAAAAATATCTACAGGCACCTGTATTCTGTTCTCAACAGATCCACTTTGGAATGCACAAGCCTAACATTTATTTCTGTCATCACTCTCAGTCAGAATATTGGATGGATGATATTTTTCACTAAAACCACAAAATGAATTGTGGCCCCTGCACCATGGCATTCACTGGCATGGGTTTGATGTCCTTGTGAATCACTGTGGCCATCATCACACACATTCGTCATCATAATCATTTGGGATCTCTGCCAGGCTAACCAACAGGGCAGGGCAGTTCAGTAACAAACGCTCATCTCATAATACTAGTGTTGTCCTGCAAGGCACTTATGTGCTCTTATAGATGTAAAATCTATAAGTGTTAATAATGGACTGTGTTGCTAAATGTGTAAAAGGGACTGAGATCCAATGTGACCAGATTGCGATGCCAGCTGCACAGACACACCAGCCGACACCTGAGATGATGTGTCAGTGGTTCCTGAGGTTGCCAGCTTCCAGAGACATCCTGTGACACAGAAACTCACACAGAAATGGCCACTCGCCATTGTGGCTTATACATGTGCTTCCAGATACCAATAGAGAAGCCCTTCATCACACAGCCAACCCCCTCCCCAACCTTCTCTGCTACGAAGGTACAAAAGACTCTTTTCTGCCTTCTGTGAACAATAGACTCGGCCAGCTATGAAACCGGTTCTGCAGCCTTAAGACAATAAAACCAATCAACAAAACAAAGGGTTTGGCTGATGAGTCACATTGGCCCTCCAGGTATATCTGTCACAGTTCAGGTAGAGTTTAACATTATCCAACTCCTTAAGCCCCCTCCCCATTGCAGAAGTGACTTTTGGAGTGGACCACCAAGGGGTGGTCTCAAGGGAGGTGTCCAGTTAAGCTCCCCCAGAGCCCCCTAATAAAAGAGGACACCCAGCAGAATGTTCGCTCTCTAATTTTTCTATCTGGAACCCTATCCTGTCTCGTAAGACTCTTGGCTGCGCAGCCAGAGTTTCCATGTGTCTCTGCCAGCGCAGGACACGATCCCTAATCCCTTCTAGCCTCCATCATTTTTCCACTGGGACGTGCCATCTCATCACACAGGTAATTATTGCCCTTGTCGTAGATACCAACCATTTTACCTGCTAATGCAAATGTCTTTTATCTATCTGTTTTTCCTAGTTCTGTGTAACTGAATATGAGACTGTGTACGGTTTGTGTGTGAAGATTTATCCAGTAAAGAAACCATTTCTAATTGAAACTGGTCTCTGCGTCCATTTCTGGTATTTCTGGAGGGAGCAGGACTTCATCCTGTGGGCCCTTTTGGAGTTCTGACACAGGGTAGTGGGTGCAACCACAAAATGGCTGCCATTGGAGTCAAAGTCAACCACAAAATGTCAGGGAGCGAGGTTACACAACCTCTTATAGTAACTCTTCAACATTTTAGACAAAAGCTCTGCTTAACAGGACAGGTTTTTTAAAAAAATGAACATACCTTCTTGCATACACGCACCTTATCACACAATAAAGATTCTTGTGCTATGGTGGCAGCTACTGCTCAAGCAAGTGTATAAAAAATTGTACAGCTAGTCAGAAGCCCTGCTGGGTATAAGCCCCACCTGCCCTCACCCACTTTCTAAATCACATGGCAGGCATGAAGAAAGCTGTTGGCAGGCACCAAGTTGCCCATAGGCACCGCATGGAGAACCTTGGTTGATAGTATACCTTGACTCTAAACCTAGCCATAGACAGTTTGTTGTTCGCATTGTCTCTGATTCTCCAATCCCAGCCCTATTGCATTGTTCAGTGGTTGTTTTATACTCTTTGTACTGTTTTATATCCTGTAAACCACCTTGAGACTCAGTGAGAAAGGCAGAGTACAGATGAAGTAAAATAACCCCCACTAAGCTCCACTACCTCTTGTTCAAAAGTTCATATTGAGAGACTCTTGTTAGGGCAGTATGGGATGGTATTTCATTGCTAGTATGGGCAGCACTGTATAGGAAAAGGGGGTAATGGTTTCTTTTTACAGCCAAGGAGGGATATATCCATGAAGGTCTGACTTTGAAGCTGGTGACTGAATTCCTAAAACACTGGGCAAGTCGGCTGAGGAAATTGATTCTTCAATTGAAGGCTATTTCTTTCTTGCTCTCTGTCTCACAGTCTTCATTTTATTTCTTGGCTACTTGGCTAGAATTCAGGACCCTAATCCTGCAAGACCTCAGCACTTTAATTTCTTTTGAAGATTATCATCTCAGTACTTTATAAAAGCAGAATTTGTATGTTAATATTAGACTCTCCATTTTCATACATCACATATTCCTTCATTTACGTGGGCAAAATAGGATAATTTTTGTCAGAGAATAAACACAAATTGGACAATAAAACTAGATGCTGAAAATGAGGAGAAAGAGAACAGCCCAGTTCCTCTGGACATCTTTTAAGATTGGTATGTTTTTTTTCCAATATATTTTGATTATTTTCAAAACAAAAAACATAACAATAAATAACACTCTAACTATAACAATTTACAACAAACTTGTTCCTAAGGGTCTATCTTAACAAAACGGTGAATCAACATTTATAAAATACCTTAATAAAATACAAAATTCAAATATTTCTTCGGTAAGGTACAATAACTTTTTTGGGAGTTGGAAATATAATCAAAGAAGGGAAACCATTTTTCCAGAAAATTATTCTTAGCTGAAGGGGTCTCTAGTCTTAACCAATTTGTCCATCACTGCTAAGTCCCAAAGCTTCATGAACCATTGTTGTGCTGTTGGACTTTCTATCACTTTCCATTTCTGGGTGATCAAGATTTTAGTTGCTAACAAGAAAATTGAAGCTAGATCTTTCTGCTGTTTAGATAATGTCAAATCTGGCCAAAAGTTCAAAAGAACTGAGTCTGGAGTAAACAGAATAGAGCATCCCAGGATTTCGTTAGTAAGGTGAACAATCCTGGACCAGAAGGCTGCTACGGGTGGACAGCTCCACCAACAATGCTTGAAGGTTCCTATTTCCCCGCAAGCCTTCCAGCAAGTTGGGTTAAATGATGATTTCACATAGGATAGACATTGTGGACTCATATACCAACATGAGTATAGTTTAAAGTTTTGCAACTTAATATTTAAAGCACTTATTGAGTAAAATCTAGATGACCAGATAATGTTTGGGTTTTTCAGAAAGTGGTTAAGTTGTTGATAATGCAGCCAGGGGATTTCAATTTTCAATTTGTTTTCTAGCTGTTGTTTGATAAGCATACCTTGTTTGTTACATAAATCTCCCAATCTAAACAGACCTTTTTTTCTCCAGATTTCATATATAGGACTATGCAAACTGGGTATAAATCAAGGTTGACCTATAAAGACTGTTAGTGGCGACACATCTGGGGCTAGTTGCAACCTAAATATGTCCCAGATCTTCAAAGTAAGTATTAAATAAGGATTGTGGGGTTTTTTTTAAAATTCTCTCTTTCTGTTTGTTCCATATGACTTCAAATAATTTGTTATTACTTAAGTTTCCTTGCTCAATTAAAGCCTAAGCTTTCATAGTGGGGTTGAGCATAAAAAACTAAGTTTTTAAGTTGAGCTGCATAATAGTAGTTTTCCAGATTAGGTAAACCCAAGCCTCCTAGTTTTACTGATTTCAGTAAAGTAGATTATTTAACTCTAGGTTTTTTATGTGCCCAGATTAATTTAGTAAAAATAGTTTGCCATTGTTTAAAGTCGTTCATAGGTATTGGAAGTGGCAAGTTTTGAAATAAGTAAAGAAATTTTGGAAAGATAAAAGTTTTAATCACTTCTATCCTTTCCAAGAGGGATAGGTTGAGCTTGTTCCATTCCTCCAAAGAACGTTTGATCTCTAATTCTAATGGTTTGTAGTTACAATGATATAGGTAATTAATGTTTATGGGAAAATGAATGCCCAAGTACTTCTATTGTTTGGTTACTCACCAAAATGGGTATTTCTCACTTAACCATCATTTGTCGTCTTGTGTCAGGTTGATCGGGTATAGTTCAGATTTAACGTAGTTTATTGTAAAGCCCAATATGCTGCTAAAAAAGTGCATGTGCTTCTGTAAATGTGCTAGAGAAAATCTAGGTTTCATAATATAAAGAACAGTGTCACCTGCAAAGAAACTTGCTTTAAAACTATTTCCATTAATTTCAACCCCTTTTATGTTGGGATCATTATGAATAGCAAAAGCTAGGGGTTCCAGGGAGAGTGCAAAAAGTATAGGGGAAAGGGGACACCCTTGTCTCATTCCTCTTTGGAGCTGTAAATTGTCTGACCTAAAGTCATTTGTTTTGATTTGGGCATTGGGGTTTTTATATCTTGCTGTAATACACTGTAAAAATCTTGGGCCAAAACTCATGTGAGAAAGTAATGTCAATAAATATGGGATTTCCATCTTGTCAAAAGCCTTTTCGGTGTCCAAGGCTAGAAAAACTGCTTCTTTATTTTTAGAGGTGCAATATTCTATAATATTTAAAGTTTTCCTGATATTGTCGGATATTGATTTATTGGGTGCAAAACCTGATTGGTCAGGGTGAACATAGTGCATAATAATTTTATTTAATTGGACTGACAGTATGGATGAGAAAATTTTAAAATCATGGTTAAGGATTCCTATTGGCCTATATGATGCCGGGTCACGTTTGTCTCTGCCTTGTTTATGGATCACAATAATTTTAGCCTCTGACCAAGTAGGTGGAAAACTCCCTGTACTCATGATATTATTACAAAAGTCACACATAATGGGTGAAATAACTTCTCTAAATTTTTTATAAAATTCACAAGGCAACCCATCTTTGCCTGGAGCCTTATTTGATTTTGTCATTTTTAGTATGTCTCCAAGTTCTGTTGTTGAGACGAGTTGGTCTAAAAAGTTCTTGTGGTCTTTGGACAATTTAATATTATAATTAATCAACATCATATAATTTTGTATAGCTTCCCCTGGAGGGTTGTTTGACATATAATTTTTCAATTTTTTTTGAAAAAATTGGTATTAATTTCTTTTGACGTAGTCTCTATTTGGCCACTTGGATTCCTTGTAGCATAAATTAAATTTAAATTATGTCTCCATTTTACCCTGTGTTTCAAAAGAGTCAGCGACCTTGGAGTTTTGGTGGTAAATTTCTGTTTAAGCAATAGCAACTGTTTTTACACCGCTGGCTATTGGGCTGAGTCTGTAAGCCTTTATTATGGCTGGGGCAACCCTGTCCTCCATTTTAAGACCTTGTGCCAACCAGGAAGACACAAAGGAGGCCAGATCAGAGTTTTCTTCAATGCTGTCCTCCAGCCCTCTGAATTTCAAGTTCATATTTCTCCAGTGATTTTCCAAGGTTACTAACCTGTTGGTTGCTGCAATTTCAAAAGACTGGAGTAGTCGAACCTTGTCTTGCAAGGTTAGTGAGAGCTTGGAGGCGTTTTCAGCAATCTTAGATGTTTCTTTGAGTTCCTTTGCCAAGTCGTTTATTGTGGAGAGGTTGTAAAAGATCAGCCACAGATTGGGTCATTAGTTGGTGTAAATCTTGACGGAAGTCATTCAGATCCTTCTTACAGAGAGGCACATCGTTGTCTCTGGGTGTCGCACGGTCTGTTGAAGCACCCGTCGCCATATTATCTCTTTGAGAATTCTGTGTGTCTGGAAGGCCGCTGGCTTTCCAGGGGAGAAAAAGGATTCCACTGTCAATTATTTAGCTTGGCTAGGCTGCATTTTCGTCTTAGACATCCTGCCCATAGTTTGGAATTTGTTTCCGCTGTTAGCGATGATTTTTAGAGGTTTTTCGGGAGAGGGATTCGGAAGCTCATCTAAAAGATGCCCGCCATCTCACACCATTGCTCTGCACCCCCCCCCCCCGTATGTTTTTTTTTTAAGTGACACGAGTAGGGCTGCCAAGTCCCTGGGTAGGGCGGGGGAAGCACCGATTTTTAAAGCTTTCCCCCGCTTTTTCAGAATTGGCCACCGGGGGAGGCAATGGCTGCCAGCAGGGAAACATCGGAGCCTGCACTGGCCTCTTAAAAGGGAAATGTCTGCAGAGAGCCTGCCCTGCAGTAAAAAGCCTCAACAGACATTTCCCCTTTAAGAGAGAGGAAGAGAGTCCCGCCCAGAGAGGCTCTTTCTGCTGAAGGGCCTGCTTTTGCATGTGGCCTGCTGCTGGAGTAAGCTGCTTGGGGTAAGCTGCTGGGGTCTGCCAGCTCTTTTCCTTCTCTCTCTCTCTCCCCCTCCCCCTTTCTTTCTTTTTTCTGTCTGTCTGTCTGTCTGTCTGTCTGCCTCTCTCTCTCTCTCTCTGTCCACATCCAGCAGAGGTCTATCAGTGGCTATTATAGCCACAAGGTCTAAATGGAGCCCTTTGTCTGGGGCAGTGATGCTCTGCATTCTTGGTGCTTGGGGGGCAACAGTGGGAGGGCTTCTGGAGTTCTGGCCCTGCTGCTGGACCTCCTGAGGGCACCTGGTATTTTTGGCCACTGTGTGACACCGAGTGTTGTACTGGATGGGCTGTTGGCCTGATCCACTGTGGCTTCTCTCCTGTTCTTATGATATGAAAATCATATTTAGCACTTGTGCAGCACTTAGTGCTTCATATTCTGCCGAGATGAGGAAGGATTCAGTAGGGCCATTGCTCAGTGATAGAGCATCTGCTTGACATGCAGGAGGTATCAGCCTCTTCAGCTAAAAAAGGATCAGGTCATAGGTGACATTAAAGATCTCAGCCTGAGACCCTGGAGAGCCACTACCAGTCTGAGTAGTCAATACTGACCTTGATGGACCATTGGCCTGATTCAGTATTAAATAAAATGATTCCATGGCACTGCAGGGTTTTGAGCCAGGCCCTCCCAGATCCCAGCCAAACAAACTGACTGCTACATAACACTGACTCTTGTTCAGCGACAAAAAACAGTGGCATAAAAGTCACAGTCTGGGTAATGCTGCTTGCAAGCCTATAAAGCTCAAGGCAGCAGCAGAAGCTCAGTATTAGGAAACTTCATGAGTTCATGTGTCAGCATGTGGAAGCAACATCACAGGATGTGACATCACAAAATGATGTCACTTCCTTTCTCCTGGCTCCACCCCCAAAGTCTCCTGGCTCCACCCCCAAAGTCCTCAGATATTTCCCAAGTTGGACTTGGCAGCCCTAGACACGAGCCACTGATAGTAAATTAATTGGGAATTATTTATAAGTTTTTAATGGTACTTCCCACCTTATTTGGGGGAATTATGTGCATATTGTATTAAAACAAAACTAAAAAATACAAGTAGTATTTTTCTTAAAAGCCAAGAAACGATTGTCATGTGAGGCAGAAAAATTGTAAACCATTTAAAAGCTGAATGTTTCCCAGTGTCAGAACAAGGATTACATGCAGTTTTCACTCTACAAATAAATAAATAAATAAATAAATAAATAAATAAATAAAGTTAATAAATGGTTTCCCATTTTGTTGGGATTGTATGCCTGATGTATCTTGCAGTCAGGGTTCATTTCGTATTTCAATTATCTGTATTTTTCACCTTGTTAACATGGTTTATTCTCTAGTGTATTTGAACCGTGCATGTGTAAAACCCAATTACTTTTTCTTCATGCATAAGATGAGACTGGTGCCTCTGAAAGCTTAGGCTATAATAAACCAGTTAGGCCAGATAAACCACAACCCAGCAAAACCATTACCTTGGGCAGCATTTGCAAGGTTCAAGGATAGGGATGCCAATCCCAGGTGGGGGTTCTCCCAATTTTTAGAGCTCCCCCTGCAGTGACAGCCGGCTAGCCAGCAGGGGGAAGACCTGTCCCCAACAGTTGTCTGCAGCCCCACATAAAAAGAGTGGGTGCTGCATGTACCTGCCGTTCAAGCAGCAAATTAGCTGCTTGCAGGGCAGGCACGTGTGGTGCCCACTCTTTTCAAGCATGGGTTGCTGGCTCCTGCCTTGCAAGAGGCAAGTTCACCTCTTGCATGGCAGATGTGTGTGGCCCTCACTTTTTCCCAACTTTTTAAAGGGAAGGTTCCCTTTAAATGGTTGGGAGGAAGTGGGGGCATGCACAAGCTGCATCCGGGACATGATAACATCACTCTGTGTGATGTTATCATGTCAGGAATGGCCATGCCCCCTCCTGGAAGTCCCCCCCCATCTCCCCGCTGGGGACAAGATTGGACCTTGCAACCCTATTCAGTGATTGTTTTTAGTTGCAAAGCTCCCTCAGCCCAATGCAAAACAAAACCACTCACGTATCTGTAAAGAGAATTGTTTGTAGTTATGGAATACTTTCCTTGGGCAGTTTGTTGTAGTCTTTTAGTTCTGTTCTATAGCATTGTTCATTGAACGTCTTATGCTGTAAGAGTACATTGCTTTTATTCTGTAACCCACCTTGCGTCTCAGAAAAGTGAGAAAAGTGAGAAAAGTGAGAAAAGTGAGAAAAGCAGGCTATAAAAAAAGCAAATAAATTAAATTAAATAACTATGTATTTATTCTATTGGAGTTTTATCCCACCCGTCCCCCAGAATGAGGCTGCGGGGGGGGGGGGGCAACAACATAACAGTGTGTGTGTGTGTGTGTGTGTTAAATGCCATCAAACTGATTCCGACTTATGGGGACCCTATGAATTAATGGCCTTCGAACATCCTATCATTAACAGCCTCGCATTAACAGTCTTGCAAACTGAGGGCTGTGGCTTCCTTGACTGAGTCAATCCATCCTCCATTGGGTCTTTCTCTTTTCCTGCTGCTTTCAACTTATCCTAGCATTATTGTCTTTTCCAGTGACTCTTGTCTTCTCAGAATGTGACCAAAGTATGATAGCCTCAGTTTAGTCTGTTGAGCTTCTTGGAAGAGTTCAGGTTTGATTTGGTCTAGAACCCACTTATGTGTCTTTTTGGCAGTAAAACTCTTCTCCAACACCACATTTCAAAGAAATCAACTTTCTTCCTTATAAGAAAAATAAACAACTCACAAGTAACTGAACACACCTTATTAGTATATTCTTAATTTAATTTCTAAAAATATACTAAAAAGCTTCCTTTTTTCTGCTCTCTCCTCCAGAATCATTTTAATTGATCATGTGTTCAGTATTTATTGTATTACTTGGAGCTTATGTGCAATATATACATTTGACCACCGAGGAAGGCCAAATTGGCCAGAACGCATATGGTCTTGGTCACATATGTTTCTGTTTGATACCTGTGTATGATTTTATCCTGTTTTTAGGCTACTATTGGGCTTATATCTGATTTTATTTAATTTGTAACAAATACATGTATTTTGATATATTTGATAATATTTATGTTTTATGTTTTTAATTGACGACATCTGGCTTTTAAATTTGTGGTAATTAACTTTTTGGTTTCTTCATTAAGCTTGTTTAGGTTAAGGTTTTCTTCCCTTCTTTTTGTCCCTGGTCTCTCAACTTTCTTCTGGTCAGGATTCTTCATTGTTATGATGTTATAACGTTACTGCACATGTGCAATTTTTAAAAAGAAGGCTCCATTGCTGAAGTACATCACAAAACAGCTGCACAACCCCTTTACAAAGGAAGTGTGGAACTCATGGGGTGAGTCAGATCCAAATTTTGAAAAATGCCCCCAAATAAATGCCCTTTTGTGGAAGGGGTGCTGCAAAGTCACAGCATCAACTGGGGAACCAGCTGGCTGGGAAACAGTAGCAACACTGAGGTGTGAAAAACATCTGTAACAGATTTTATAGAGTGCTTTTTATAAATGTTTCTCAAATATAAATTACCAGTAGCAACTGTATCTGTATAGCTCATTTCAGGTGCTTAAAGCATTTCACATAGTTTTAGCAAGAGTTACCAAAGCCCTGTAAATAAAGTAGTATTATAATCTCCATATTGTAGATAGGAAAGTTAAGCAAGACAGGCTTGCTAAAAGCTATCTAGTGAGTTTGTGGTTGAGGTGACATTTGACTCAAGGCATAGCTCACAGCTTTCAGTTTTGGCTAGAAGCTGGATGGGTGCAAGTGAAAGTGGGCATGGGCTATTCAGAGGAAAATGCAAATAGTTTACACTATAGACTCCATGTTTTGTTCTTTACAGCCCAAAAACATTCATGTTCTCTTGGAAATAAGTTCTGGATTTAATGGAGGGTTGTTTTTTTTTGCCACATTAGTGGTACTGCCTTTCCATGCACCCCAGAAGACACTCAGTATGTGGGTTTTATTAATGACTAATTTGCAGTTACAAAACACTTCCTTTCCCTTTTCATGTGGCTCACTTCTTATGGCTGCCAGCATTTGAGCAACACCACCCTGGATCCAAACCAGGAGCCATCTTAGCCAATGGATAGCAGGGGCAGCTGCCCCAAGCACCACACTGAGGTCTCTACCTTGTCCTTGGCCACACTGCCCTGAAGGAGGGGGGGAGAAGAAAATCAGGTTTTTACTACCATTCACATCCACCCCATCTGGGACTCAGGCACCTGGCTTCCAGTAATGTGGGCCCTCCATTGCTTGGCTCCATTGGGGGGTTGGTGATGGGCTGGCAGTGATTCTGGATCCCCATTCTACACTTTTGCCCAGAATAACTAAGACTGCCCTGATCCAAACTCAGTTGGCATCACTAATACTCTGCTTATCTTCTACTGAGAGGTGCCAAAACTTATACCCCTGCTGTCAAGCTGTACAGCAGTTAGGGCTCAGATGATACTGTTCAGGACCAAGGATATTCTGTGCCCAACTCTCCCAGCCACACCATCAATGGGTTGTCAGAGCAGATAAACCTCCCCTCCTCTTTATACGCCTCAGGGTGCTTGCCAAGTATTCCTGTCTATGTCACAGAAAACTGCACTATTCCTTTCATGTCTACTTAGGCCTTAATCCCATGTCTACTTAGGCCTTAATCCCAGGGCCTATTGTGGAAGAACAGACTTCCCGCCACTACTGACGGGCATCGCTCCAGAGAGCCAGCATGACATAGCGATTACAGTCTCAGACCAGGGTTCGGGACACCCAGGTTCAAATCCTTATTCTGCCACAGAAGTTCACTTGGTGACTTTGTGTTGGTCCTTCATTTATCCTCGTGTCCTTACTTACTTCCCAGGGATTATTGTGAGGCTCAAATGGAGGCAGGGAGAACAATGTTGTAAGTGCTTTGGGTCCCCATAAGTTAAAAAAGTGGCATATAAATATTGTAATAAATAAACTAGGAAGGTTTCACAAAGCTAACTCATAGTTCAGTAGAGGCTCAAGCTACGATCTTGAGAATTTCCAAAACCAGTTGAAAACTCAGCAGCAGTAAGTGTTCTTAAACATGCTGCCATCTCTATTTTGCCTTCACGCTGTTGACAAGGGTACCTTCTCTCCCTCTCTTCTCCCACCATAATGTGCCATGTCATTGCAATCACAAAGCCTTTCAGTCTGCTTTTCTCTGAAAAAAAGGAAGAGATTTAGATCTTACGCAGCACATTGTTGCAGAAGGATCAATAATATCCCCATGTAACTATGCGGGGAGCATTCCTCTACTGTGAGAAATAGACCTGAGCTAAGCAGGGATTGTGCTGCTGGCAGGATATCCATCTTTCATCTCTGATTTCTATCTTTTATTGAATTCCTGTTGTATAATTAATAACACATTATCATGTTTTTCCGCCAACACTGTAAGAATTACTTTGCTTTCTGTGTTCTACAAAACACGTTAGATGTTTGCAAAAATGTTTAGTCATGGGGAGCGTTAAGGGGTTTCTTGCATATCTTGAGCTGTACTTAGTGGTAATTTTTTTTTTCTATATGGCAATTTTAAACCTCACTGGAAACCATAACAGTTAAGATATGCACAGTATTTTATTACAGATAAAAACAGGACCATTTGGTGTATTAAGCATTAAGTAAGTAAACAAAGCCATCCACAAACCGCTGCTGATATCTGTTGTATGGTTTTGCAATGTACATAAAGATTCATAAAGTCAGCCAGAGACACCAACCATGCATTCAGCAGCATGTTTTCATTGAAAATATTTCAGTAGGGAAATTCAATGAGGCATACAACAAAAGGAAAGAAACTAAGCTCTATGGAGGTGCAAAAACAAGAGCACAGCAGGTGGTACATGAGCTCTCCCAAAGGCTAGCAATCAGCTTCTTACCAACCTTCTACCCAGCTCCACAGATCCAGGTATTTTGAGAAGAGAAGATGAGATTGGATTTATACCCTGCCCTTCACTCAGAGTGGCTTACAAACTCCTTTCCCTTCCCCTCCCCACAACAGACACTCTGTGAAGCAGGTGAGGCTGAGGGAGTTCTGACAGAAACTGCTCTTTTCAAGAACAGCTCTGACAGAACTATGGCTTGCCCAAGGTCATCCAGCAGCTGCAAGTGGAGGAGTGGGGAATCAAACCCAGTTCTCCTAGATCAAAGTCTGCACACTTAACCACTACTCCAGACTGTTTTGTTCACAAATTTGGCTGTTTTGTTCACAAATTCAACACTTTCTTTCAAGTGTGCAACCCCTGAAGAAAGAAGCACTTTCTGGTGGCCATTGTCTTGTTTTGATCTTCAGACAGGGAAAACCAGTTTCATAGCACTCTTGCATTGCAGGATTGCCCATGAGTTAGCATAGAAATATAGAACTGGAAGGGATCTCAGGGGTCATCTAGTCCAACCCCTTGCAGAACACAGAATTCACAACTACCTCCCCCCCACTCCCCCAGTGACCCCTGCTCTATGCTCAGACAAAAAACCTCCAGGGAGAAATTCCTTCCTAACACCAAAGTAGCAATTGGCATTAGCCTGGGCATGTAAGAAAGGGTCACAAGAGCCAAACTCCCACTCATCCCTTTCAATCTTTTGGTTCTGGGTCAACTTTCTGAGGCAACAGAAAACAACTCTGCTCCATCCCCTCTATGACAGCTCTTCAGATACTTGTATATGGTTATCATATCACCTCTTGGCATCTCCTCTCCTTCCAGGCTAAACATATTCAGCTCCTTCATACTTTCGTCATAGGACTTGGTCTCCAGACCCCTCAACATCTTTGTTGCCTTCCTCTGGACATGTTCCAGCTTGTCTATATCCTTCTTAAATGGTGGTGCCCCAAACTGAACACAAAACTCCAAGTGAGGTCTTCCTAATATTTAGCTGAAAACTCTTTTGATTTAATTTCAATCCATTGATTTTGATCTGACCTCCTGGGGCAAAAGAAAACAACTCCATCCTCTATATGACAGCCCTTCAAGTGCTTGAAGATTGCTACCATATCACTTCTCAGTTGTCTCTTCTCCAGGTTAAACATATCCAGCTCCCTCAATCTTTCTTGTCCAAACTCCTCATCATGGTTGTTGCACTCTTCTGAACAGGTTTCAGCTTGTCAACATCCTTCTTAAGAACATAAGAATATAAGAGAAGCCAGTGTTGGATCAGGCCAGTGGCCCATCCAGTCCAACACTCTGTTACACAGTGGCCAAAAACACCAGGTGCCCTCAGGAGGTACAGCAGTGGGACCAGGACACTAGAACCCCTCCCACTGTTGCCCCCCCCCCCAAGTACCAAGAATACAGAGCACCACTTGCCCCAGACTGAGAGTTCCTATCTATACTTTGTGGCTAATAAACACTGATGGACCACTGCTTCATATGTTTATCTAATTCCCTCTTGAAGCTGTCCATGCTTGCAGCTGCCACCACCACCTGTGGCAGTGAATTCCACATGTTTATCACTCTTTGGGTGAAGAAGTACTTCCTTTTATCTGTTCTAACCCAACAGCTTAGCAATTTCATGGAGTGCCCGCGAGTTCTTGTATTGTGAGAAAGGGAGAAAAGGACTTCTTTCTCTACCTGCTCTATCCCATGCATAATCTTATAAACCTCGATCATGTCACCCCTCAGCCATCACTTCTCCAAGCTAAAGAGCCCCAAGCGCTTCAACCTTTGTTCATAGGGAAAGTGTTCCAACCCTTTTATCATTCTAGTTGCCCTTTTCTGCACTTTTTCCAATGCTATAATATCTTTTTTGAGTTGTGGCGACCAGAACTGTGCACAGTACTCCAAATGAGGTTGCACCATCGATTTATACAGGAGCATTATGATACTGGCTGATTTGTTTTCAATTCCCTTCTTAATAACCCCCAGCAAAGTGTTGGCCTTTTTCACTGCAATCGCACACTGTCTCGACATTTTCATTGAGTTATCTACTACGACTCCAAGATCTCTCTCTTGGTCAGTCTCTGCCAGTTTGGACTCATCAACATGTATTTATAGTTAGGATTTTTGGCTCCAATGTACATCACTTTGCACTTGGCCACATTGAACCCCATTTGCTACATTGATGCCCACTCGCCTATCCTCAACAGGTCCCTTTGGAGTGCCTCAAAATCCTCCCTGGTTCTCACCACCCTGAACAACTTTGTGTCATCTGCAAATTTAGCCACTTCACTGCTTACTCCCAACTCCAAATCATTAATAAACAAGTTAAAAAGCATCGGACCAAGTACTGATCCCTGCGGTACCCCACTGCTTACCTCCCTCCACTGAGAAAATTGCCCATTTATACTCAATCTCTGTTTCCTTTTAATTAGCCAGTTTTTGATCCACAAGAGGACTTGCCCTTTTATCCCATGACTATTGAGCTTACTTAGGAGCCTTTGATGAGGAACATTATCAAAAGCTTTCTGGAAGTCAAGGTAAACAACATCTATTGGGTCCCCCTTGTCCACATGTTTGTTTACTCCCTCAAAGAACACTAACAGGTTAGTGAGACAAGATCTTCCCTTACAGAACTCATGCTGAGTCTTCTTCAATAGATTTTGTTCATCAATGTGCCTACTGGTGCTTTCCTTAATAACAGTTTCCACCAACTTACCCAGTATTGACACCAGACTGACTGGCCTGTAATTTCATGGATCTCCTCTGGAACCCTTTTTAAAGATGGGAGTGACACTCGCTACCTTCCAGTCCTCAGGAATGGAGGCAGATTTTAAGGAAAGATTACATATTTTTGTCAGGAGAACCGCAAGTTCACATGTGAGTTCTTTCAGAACTCTCGGATATATGCCATCCGGGCCCAGTGATTTATTTGTTTTTCAGTTGTCTATCAGTCGTAGGACCTCCTCTCTTGTCACCTCCATCTGACTCAGGTCTTTCAACACCCCTCCCAAAATCAGTGGTTCTGGAATGGGCAAGCACTTCTCATCTTCCATAGTGAAGACAGAGGCAAAAAATGTATTCAGCTTCTCAGCCATTTCCCTACCATCCTTCAGTACACCTTTTACTCCTTGGTCATCCAAGGGCCCCACTGCTTCCCTGGTTGGTTTCCTACTTCTAATGTATTTGAAGAAAGTTTTATTGTTGGTCTTTATGTTTTTTGCGATATGCTTCTCATATTCCCTTTATGCCTGCCTGATCACAGAATTGCATTTTATTTGCTACAGCCTGTGTTCCCTTTTATCAGCCTCACTGAGACTAGCTTTCCACTGCTTAAAGGAATCCTTCTTACCTTTTACAGCTTCCATTACTTTGTTTGTTAACCATGCAGGCTTTTTTCTATACCTATTTGTGCCTTTCCTAACCCGCAGTATATATTTTTTCTGAGCTTCTAGGATTGTAATTTTAAATAGTCTCCAAGCTTCCCCAGTGGTTTTGACCCTTTCTACTTTTCCTTTCAGTTTTCTCCTCACAAGTCCCCTCATATCAGAAAAGTTACCCCTTTTAAAGTTAAAAGTGGTTGTGTCAGTCTTTTTGGGCAACTCCCTATTTATACAAATGTTGAACTCAATAACATTATGGTCACTGTTCCCAAGTGGTGCAATCACTTTTACATCTCTCACCAGGTCTTGGGCATTACTTAGGACCAAATCCAGGATCGCCTCTCCCCTGGTAGGTTCCGTGACCATATTCTCCATAGCACAGTCATTGAGAGTTTTTCCCGAATTGACACATATTGAGCTAATCAATGTGTGGGTAGTTAAAGTCACCTATTACAACACAGTTATTTTGTCTAGCCGCTATCTTTAATTCATTCATCATTTTATAATCCACCTCTGTCTTTTGATCTGGTGGGCAATAACAAACTTTCAATGTTAAGCTTCCTTTTCGGCTCACTAATTCAACCCACAGCATTTCCAGAAGTGAATCCAATTCTCGTACCCTTTCAATCTTACTGGACTGTATACCCTCTCCTGGCATACAGAGCCACCCCACCTCCAACTCCCCCCCCCATCCTTCCGATATAATTTATAACCAGGAATCACCATATCCCACTGACTTTCCTCATCCCACCAAGTTTCTGAAATACCCACAATGTCTATGTTTTTCCCCAACACCAAGCATTCCAACTTCTCGATTTTACCTTGGACACTTCTAGCATGAGTATATAAACATCTATAGTTTCCCATACATGTTAAGTCCACAACCTTCCTCTTGCTGCCTTGAGACCTTGCCAGGCAGTCCCTATCATTAGCCACAGTCTCCGTGGACAATTCTAATCCATTTCCTTGTAGGAAAGTAACAGCTACCCCTTCATCTCTTTGATATGAACCATCCCGAACCAAAGATTTTTCATCTCCTGTTGGCTTTCCTCCATAATACTCCAAGTGAGGTATAACCAGAGCTGAGTAAAGTGATACCATCATTTTGTGTGATCTGGACATTACTTCTGTTGATGCAGCCCAAAATCACATTTCCCTTTTTAGTTACTGCATCACACTGCTGACTCAATTTCAGTGTATAGTCTACTATGACCCATAGATCCTTTTCACAAGTACTACTGCCAAGGCAAGTTTCCCTATCCTATAGCTATGCATTTGGTTTTTCCTAACTAAATGCAGACTTGTACATTTATCTCTGCTGAAATTCATTTTGTTACTTTTAGCCCAGTTTTCCAGCCTATCAAGATCATCCTGTATCTTGATTCTTTCTTCTACTGTATTTTCTACCTTTCCCAATTTAGTATCATCAGCAGATTTAATGAGCATCCCCTCTATTTCTTCATCTAAGTCATTTATAAAGATGTTAAACAACACAGGGCCTGGAGCAGATCCCTGAGGCACTCTGCTTGTCATTCTCCAAGAAAATGAGGAACCGTTAACAAGCTCTCTTTAGGTGTGATCTGTCAACCAGTTACAAAGCCACCTAACAGTAGTAGGATCCAAACCACATTTTACAAACCTGTCAGTAGAAATATTATGTGGAACTTGTCTTACTGAAATCAAGAGAAACTATGATCCAACAAGGTAGTAACACTTTCCAAAAAGGAGATAAGGTTAGTCTGACATGATTTGTTCTTGAGGAATCCATGCTGGCTCGTAGTAATCACAGCCATCCTTTCTAAATGCCCAAGGACTGACTGATAATTTGTTCTAAAACCTCTCCAGGTATAGACATCAAGCTGATGAGTCAGTAGTTACCTGGCACCTCCTTTTCCCCTTCTTGAAGATGGGGACAACATTTGCCTGCCTTTAAACTTCTGGCACCTCACCTGCAGGGATAGGCATGAACTGGCTCATGAACTAAAGTTCATGACAAATTCGGGCGGGTTTGTGGCTTGCGAACTGAAGTTTGTGGCAGGTCAGCTGGCACAAACTTTCCAGCAGTTCATGGAGGTTCATGCCAGTTCATGAATGGATACATTTTCTGTCTCCACTCAAACAAAATGTTTACCAAACTTCAAAGCAAGGGAGCACAAAATTCTCCAGCCTTGGAAACACTCTTGTCAGTTTCAAACTAGTTGTGTCAGTTTCAAGAGCCCCCCCCCCCAATTGCCAGTGTTCCTTTTTTGCACAGAACTTGCAAAATCCCACTCCCCTTGTCAGTGGCACTGGGTTCCTCAGGACATTCTGTGCATTTTAACTGATTGTGCTGGGCTTCCAAAATCCTTGCTTAGATTTCTTGTGGCTCTGCCTTGAGATAGTTCTTTTAAGCGTGCAGTGCCACAATGGCCCTGGGTTCTGCTGGGCATTCTGTACATTGAACTGGTTGTGCTGGGCTTGAAAAACATCCCTCCCCCTTCACTTTGTACTGCAGAGATTCTCTGGTTTGACATTAGTCCTCTTTTATTTGCATTGCTACGGTGGCACTGGATTCTCCTGGGCATTCTGTACACTGAACTTCTTGTGCTGGACTTGCAAACACCCCCCCCCTTTTGGAGTGTGATTCTGTGCTAGACATCAGTCCTGTTGAGCTGGCATTGCCAGAATGGTACTGTATTCTGCTGGGCACTTTTTGATTGTGCTGGTACTGCTGGGCACTCTGTACATTGCACTGGTTCTGCTGGGCTTGCAAAAATGCTCCCTGCCACCTTCAGTTTCTACTGCAGAGATTCTTTGGTTTGACTTTGTTCCTGTAAGGTTCGCACTGCCACAGCGGCACTAGTTCTGCTGGGCACATTGCACTAGTTTTGCTGGGCTTGCAAAAATGCCCCCTACCTTCAGTTTCTACAGCAGAGATTCTCTGGGACTTTGATTCTGTTTTGCTGGACTTTTACTGCCCTTGCTTTTTTTGCTGTCCCCTCCTCTATTGGAAACAATGGAGGACCGGGACACATTTGGGGGGAATGACTTGGATCCTGTAAATCCAATAATCACCAAACTTGGAGGACAGATAAAAGAAAGTCAGCCAGAGATCTCCCATGAGTTTGCTGTATCTAGCACACTGGGGGGCTGTTCTATTGCATCTCTAACCTTACAAATCAAACTCGTCCATTTAGCCTGAAAAGTTTGTGATGGTTTGTGGTTCATGAACTGGGCACACCACAAACTATCACAACTGCATTTTTACAATTCATGCCATCCCTACACACCTGTTCTTCAAGAATTCTCAAAAATAATGGACAGAGGCTCTGAAATTACATCAGCACGTTCCTTTAGTAATCTAGGATGCAATTCAGCTGGCCCTGAGGATTTAATTTCATTTAGAGAAACTAGATGTTTATCTATCACCCCTACGCCTACCCTAGGTTGCAACTCCATTCCCTCATCATGTGTTCTCTTTTTGCAAAGTAGAACGCCATTTTCTTTGCAAGAGAAGACTGAGGCAAAGTAGATGTTGAACAGTTCTGCCCGCTCTTCATCACCTGTTAAAATTTCACTTTCCTCTTCCTGCAATGGGCCTATCACTTCCTTTTTCTTTTTCTTGCTCCGAACATAACCAAAGAACCATTTTTGTTGTGTTTAGCATCTTTTACTTATACTGAACTTTAGCCATTCTAACGTTCTCCCTACAAGCTCTGGCTGTATTCTCCTTTTGCAGATATATGGCTTCTTCGAAGACTTCTACACATGCCTGTTTGTGGAGATTGGGGCAATAATAATTTTAGAAAGTCAGCTACACTCTACACTTAGCACATAGTTCATTATCATGATTTTTTATGTATGTGTGGGGGGTGGTCTGTTAAATGACCCTATTCTCTTCAAAGCCATGACTGAGACTACACACAGATAACATGCAGTGCATACCTAGGACTGCTATTCAATGTGATACCACCAAGACCCACCCCATGACATCATCACACCCCACCCAATGAGTCTTGGGGTTTAGGATAGTGGAGACCTGGCAACTCTAGCATCCCTTCCCCCATGGTATTCATACTCCCGCATCATAAAATTTCTGGCTTTGGGCCTACCCGGGGGGGAGGGCTCTGGTTGTATTCTTATATTCATCTTTTTGTTATATGGCCCTCCTTCCTTTTCCTAAATGAGTCTTTTTTAATTCTCAGCTCTCTAGAAAGCTGTTTATGGAGCCACCCTGTCTTCTTTAGCTTCCTCCCATTTTCCCTTCTCATTGGAATTGTTTGTGATTCTGCCTTCAATATCTCATTTTTAAGAAATTGCCCCCTCTCCTGAACTCCCTTCTCCTTAGGTATTTCCAACCATGGAATTCTGCCCAGCATAACTTTAATTTTGTTAGTATTAGCTTCTTCTTTTTTTGAATTTTTTAAAAGATTTTTTTGAGAAGAATGGGGGACCCACGTGCACACCCCCTGCTGCTTTTCAAAAGCACTTAAAGGGATAGTTTAAATGCTTTTGAGAAGAAGTAGGGGATGGTGTGAGCCCCTCTCCCTCCCCTCCTGCAAGATTTAAAGGGCCCTCCAGCTGATCCATGGGCCACGTGCTTCCTACTGATCAGCTGAAAAGCCCTTTAAATCTTGCAGGAGGGGAGGGAGAGGGGCGGCTGCTGGCAGTTGGGCTTGGGAGCTGACATAAAAAGTAACAGCAGCCCACCAGAAAATTTTTGCCCCACAAGCCACAAAATCTTGCCTATGGGCCTGAGCGACATAGTCCCAGCCCAAGCGCCCTTCTCTCCAGTCTGGCTGCCTTCATTTGCAGTCCCCGCAACTGCTTTTCCCCAGGAGCACTGCATCACTGAGGAGACTATAGGTTTCTGTGGGGGCGGGAGGTGGCCCTTTCTCCAGCTCTTCTCTTTATTATTTTATTTATTTTTTTATTTTATTTATACTTTTTGTGAAGTCATGCCCCTTGGTGCTCTCCCACCATAAATTTCCTGGCTATGGATTTGCCCTTGGACCTTAGCCAGAGATAATATTGGGGGTGGAGCAAGGGGAGGGTGGGGTTTGTGGAAAAGAGGGATTTCAGCAGGGTGTGATGCCATAGAGTCCATCCTCCAAAGCAGCCATTTTCTCCAGGGAAACTGATCTCTATTGGCTGGAGCTCAGTTGTAATAGCGGGAAATCTCTAGGCCCCACCTGCAAGTTGGCAACTCAAGCGAGTGGGCAAGAGCTAAAGGGATTGCTGGCCCTTTAGCTCTTAGCTTGTGGCTCACAAATGGTGCCCACAGAACCAGGAACTAAGTCCTGACCCTCGCAAGACCTACTGCTATTTTGTTTCTTGGATTTGGTTTACCTGTTTTGTAATTTTTGTTGTTGTTGTGAAGAAGAGTTGGTTTTTATACCCCACTTTTCTCTATCCTAAGGAATCTCAAAGTAGCTTAAAACTGCCTTCCCTTCTTCTGTGTAAAAGTCACTTTGTGAGGTAGATGGGGCTGAGTTCTGAGAGAACTGTGACTGTTGTGTTTAATGGTGACTGTGCACGGGGTCGGAGGTCGCACATGTGGTTGGGCAAACTACCGGAGCTTCGCATCAGTAGACAATAGCTCATGCAGAATGTAATTTGGACCAACTGGCCCCATAGGATTCTAAAGGGGACCTATGGTCAGAGGTGTCTTGTAAATAACCCTATAACGGGGATCGGGTGTGACCAGGGGTGTGGTTTGTACCTACATATAAGCAGACCCCCGAATTAGGCTCACCAGTGCGTGTTTGCTTTCTGTAAATAAACTTATGAGCTGATTTCACTAACATGCCTGGACCCCAGTATATTATAGGAGTGATGAATCAAACCCAGTTCTTCAGATTAGAATCCACCACTATTAACTACTGCACTATGCTGGCTCTCACACTGGCTGGATTTTGGGTCCCTTATGCTTAATAAATAAATAAATGTTTACAGGGCTTTTTTTGTAGAAAAAGCCCAGCAGGAACTCATTAGCATAATAGGCCACACCCAACAGCATGAACTCATTAGCATATTAGGCCACAGCACTGACAGCACAGCTTATTAGCATATTAGGCCACACTTCCATGTTACCAGAGGAGTGGTCATCCAGCCACACCCACCTTTTGCTTCTTATTCTGTTTACCTTGTTTGTTGTCAAAACCCAGGGCGTTTTTTGTAGCAGGAATTAATTTGCACGTTAGGCCAGATACCCCTAATGTAGCCAGTCCTAATGAGTTTCTGCTACTGGGTGTGGCCTGTTATGCTAATGAGTTCCTGCTGGGTGTGGCCAGCTCAGGAGCCAGCCGGAATTCCGTTCCTGTGCGTTCCTGCCCAAAAATAGCCCTGAATGCTTACATAAACGAATAACTGCAATGATCCAACAAAGCAGATAGATCTGCTAGAGTACACAAGAACTTCCACGCAGGCAAAGGTTTTCACTTTCAGTTCAGTGTTGGGAAATGCTCTCTGTGCAAGTGGACCCATCTAGGCATACAGAATCATTGGAGTGGATCATATGAAGGCACAACAGAAGAGCTCTTTCATTATAATTGTATTTTTAAAATATGCCTGAAGCAGTTAATAATAAAACTAATCAATGAAATTCATTTAAACAATTCACAGCAATATTAATAAACCAGTGGGATAAAATACCAGCAGGGATACATAAAACAACTTCAGCAATAAAACAATCTCAGCAGGGGCCAGCCTGTTAATAAAATTCCTGGGCAAATAAAAAATATTTTCACTGGCACCTAACAAGATTAGTTGCCAGGGAAATCTGTGTTCTACAACTGAGGCACCGCCTCCTAGAAAACCCTGCCTCTGGTTGCCATCTACTTTCCTTCACCAGGTAACATTGAGTAGAAACTTAGATAATGAGCTTCATTGGCTTAACTAAGAAGAAGAAGAAGAAGCAATTGGATTTATATCCTGCCCTTCACTCACTTGGAGTCTCAGAGTGGCTTACAAACCCCTTTCCCTTCCCCTTCCCACAACAGACACCCTGTGAGGTAGGTGGGGCTGAGAGAACTCTGAGACAGCTGTCCTTGAGAGAACAGCTGGTACAGAGCTATGGCTTGCCCAAGGTCATCCAGCCAAGTGCAAGTGGAGGAGTGGGGAATCAAACCTGGTTCTCCCAGATTAGAGTCCGCACACTTAACCACTACATCAAACTGGCTCTCTAACATATACAGAGTACCTTGTGGGGCTTGCCCTTTAAGGAAGGAGGCAAAGACCCCAATAGCCACACTGCTCTAACTCTCCTTCCTTCCTCCTTCTGGGCCACATGCTGATTTCTCCTGCTGCCGGGGTAAGGGGTGAGTGGAAGAAAGGAGGGTTAGAGCAATCATTTCAGGCTGCTGCTGGCACAGCTTAAGTAGATTGGGGAAGATTGGGGTGAGGTGCTTCAGATACAAAAGGGGGTACCACCACCATACGAATGGGGGTGCCCCATTGCTGGCTATGGCCTTGTCCAAGGGCCACATCCAAGCTGCACAGCACTTGCAGGTAGAAGAAGAAAAAAACAGCCCAGATGTAGCCCAGCTGCTAGCAGCCCACTGCCAGCAAGTTCTTCCTCACCACCACCCCACCACAACCAGAAGGGCCTCTGCCCAAGCCCAAGTTTAGAACCTGCAGGGAAAGGAAGACAGACTTAGCTCACATGGAACCCAGCTGCTGCTAGCTGGCTGCCAGCAAGTGTGGCATAGTGGTTCCAGTGTCAGACTAGGATCTGGGAGAGTCAGAATCAAACCATCACTCTGCCATGGTAGTTTGCTGGTTGACCTTGGACCACTTACAAATTCTCAGCCCAACTGACCACACAGGGTGGCTGCAAGGATAAAATGGAAGGGAAGAGAATGATGTAAGCTGCTTTGGGTGCCCACAGAGTATAAATGACATGAAAAATGAAATAAACAGGCCAGCAAGATCTACCAGCAGTTAGCAACCATATATGCAATGCTCAGGCAGGTGTGTTACCTGTATGGTTCCTAACCATGGTATACCAGCAGTTCCCACGGCTTGACAGTTTCTCTTACCAGCATGGACTAGCAGCACTGCCAACTGCATGCCTAAAGAGCCTCTCAGAGCTTTCTCGGAATGACCGGAATCTGTTTCAGCATGGAGGGGGAATGCCTTATAGTCTCACAACCATCATCACTCTTTTGGGGGAAGATGACTTCAGGCATAGTTTGTTTTCCCTCACTGGCATACTTCCGTATTTGCTCCTCTCTTGCATTCAACTCCTTTCATGGATGTCTCACACAGATGAGGTTGTAAAAATCATTAGCTGTGGTCGGCAGATGCTAGGTGCTGGTGGGATGCGGTTCCAACAACTTCTTTTCTTTAATTAAAGTGCTAAATAAATCATGAGGCTCTGCAAACACAAGCCTCCAGTCCTTCTCAAAGATGAAAGAGAGATTCTGACTGCTGGCAGTCTTGATGGAAGTCTTTAGCCTCCTGTTTCCTCCATTTGTTTTTGGCCTTCCCGCCGCATAGGCACCCTTTCCGTGTTTAAAAATCATTATTGCTGAAGATCAATACCAGAAAACATCTGTGACTCTTGCTGGTGCACAAACACATTTATTCTTCTCGACAACAAATGTGACTTAAAGAATAAAGGAAATATCCCATATTTACTTGCCTATTGATTTTTCCCTCCCCTGACTAGCTTGTGAAAAAGAGATGCAGGAATATTAAATTGGGCTGGGAGCTGATTTTTATTTTTATTTTTTTGGTACTGCATAAAAGCTTGAACAAATCGAGCCTGGTTTCTATGGGAACAGTTTGTACTGGATAAACAATCTGGGGATAATATTTTATTATTTCTAATTATATTAATTACAATTCAATATAGTGTATTAGAACTCATTTAGATTGTAATGAAAAACTTCCATTTTGGCGCAAGTATGGGGAAAGGAGGGACATTTGCATAGAAAAGCCATCCACATTGCCTGTAATTCACAGTTTCCATTGCCATTGGTAGTAATTATTGAAGAGATTTGTATTTGCAGTTTTAATGGGATAATGCTTTAACCGGGCATTTTGGAGGGCAGCATTGATATAAAGAGCAAAAAAGTCCTAAAAAGAAAAGTTGGGAAAACGTTAAATATAATCCAGTGCAGCTTTAAAAAAACCTGTTGTGAGACTTGATTTTGTGTACAAAGCTTCTGGCCTTAAATGAGACCTCAATATAATTAAGTATAGCTGAACTTCAGGATTCCATTACTTTAGAAATGAATGCTTTTTTTCTATTAAAATGGTTATTTATATTAAATATAATGCCATTTATGTGGTTAGAACAGTGGCTCCCATGCTGCAGAAGAAACATTTTAAAAGTCCTTATTTGGAAGCAACATTAACATTCAGTGGGACAATTTGTACTAGTTGGTTAACTGGTTCATTCAGACCTCTAAATTTCTTTTATTCTGCAAGAGCTGATAATATAAATTTCAGTATATGAGAAGATTTCAGTTAAATGTAACCGTTGAGCTGAATTTTGTGCTGGCGCTTGTGATGTCATAGAATTTGCTTGAAAATAAATATAAATGTGCTGTATTAAAATGGAACCAGGAAAAGTTAATACTGCTCATTACAATTTGTTGTTGTTGTTGAAAATGTTTGCGCACAAACCTTATCATCCCCGGAGGAATTAAAGCCAGTACTGGAAGTCCACAGGTCTGGTCTCATGTAAACCAGTGCTACAAAACCTCTGACTTTTAATTAGATTGCAAAGAGTCCCAGAATTCAGCAGCAGCAGCAAGTTGCAAGTTAAGAGAAAGTCTGTCCCACTGCACACACCTATCCTATACAGAATGTCAAAGGTTAGGTACAACTGACTATTTTATGTGGAATCCATGAATGTTGCAATAAGTTTACAGCTAATAATTCTATTGTTTTGTTTCCACAAGCATCAAAATAAACAACAATGACAAATCTTTTGGTAACAATCATCTGCCCTTGCTAGCCCATTACAAATACAACCAACTCAATTCTTGTAAATATGAAGGCTTCTCTGGTGTCTATATGTTACATCACTCATCTACAACTATTGGTTTTCCAGGCAACAAAATTCCTTGCATTGATGATACATGTAACTAGGGATGGGCACAAACTGGTTCACAAAGTAAAGTTCGTCATGAATTTTGGCCGGTTTGTGGTTCCTGAAATGATGTTCATAGTGGTTTGTGGTGGTTCATGAATGGATATACTTTCAGACAGTCAACACTCAGCTAAACTGTTTACAAAACACCAAGGCAACAATGGGGAGGAACTTCAAAGCAACAAGGCAGGCAGACTTCTCCACCCCTAAAACTTTTCTTTTTTTCTCTGTGTCTCAGGTTTCTATCAGCTTTCTGGCTACTCCTCAGTTTCAAGAGCCCCCCCTTCCAATTTTCTTGCACAGAGCTTACAAATCCCTCCCCCCGTTTGGAGTGTGATTTTATGCTAGACACCAGCCCTGTTGAGCTAGCAGTGCATCTCTTTGATCACACTGGTCCTGCTGGGGCCCCCTTCAGTTTCTACTGCAGAGATTCTCTGGTTTGACCTTGGTCCTGCTGGGTTTGTACTGCCACTGGTTCTGCCGAGCACATTGCACTAGCCCTGCTGGGCTTGCAAAAATGCCCCTCACCTTCAGTTTCTACTGCAGAGATTTTCTGTGACTTTGATTCTATTCTGCAGAGCTTCAATTGCACTGTTTGGGAGGGCTGTTTTTCCCCTTCTAATCTGTACATAACTTGGCAGGCAAGCAGGGGAGAATCAGTCGGAGGTCTACCGCAAGTTTGGTGCCTCTAGCTTTCACAGGATCCATTCTATACACTCCTGAACCTCTTGAACCTGTACCTGTAATTTCCCCAGAAAGCACTTTCCTGGGGCACTTTCTTTGTGGGACCTTAACTCTGACCCCATAAATCCAATCCTCACCAAACTTGGAGGCCAGGTAGAGGAGAGTCAGCTGGAGATCTCTTCTGAGTTTGGTGTCTCTGTCACATCAAGGGGGTATTCTATTGCATAATGAACTTTGTGAACCAGTTTGGTTTGTATGAAACCTTTTTAGTTCATGATGATTTGTAGTTTGATTCATGAGTCTACCATGAACTGAACTGAACCACATTTTCTCAGTCCATGCCCATCCCTACATATAATAAAAGCAAAAGAGGGAGGGACACAGCATTTAAAAGGGAAACAGGAAGAGTTCTAGTAGAGTTATGAAGCTTATTCTTTTTGTAAGTAATTGGCTCAGTGGAAGCCAAATTTACAATTTCTTCTACTCAGATCACAGTTCTTTAGGAAGGCACTGCAGAGCCTCTTTTTAGCTGTGGTATAATAATGTTAAATGTGTCAGATTTATCTAATCAAGGGGCTTATATTTGTGCCATTAGGCTCTGTCCTCCACAATCAGTAGCTGACTTCTAAAATCTTCAGTTGTCCACCTAATATATTATTTGACTGCTGACTTTGTCTCATGTCAAATATAGCATCTCCTGCAGTTGTGATTCTATCTGTGTAATGAATCACAGAGCTAGAAGATACTTGTGATGAAAGGATTCTCTAAAATAATTCTCATTCTGTTTCCTACAAAACTTGCCATGGAAAGAGATTCTATAACTTCTCTGAAAAATTTCTGCAATTGCTCGACTGTATTTATACTTGGAAAGCAATTAATGAGAGCTGACCTGAATCTATTCTGCCAAAGTTTCACCTTTTTTTTTCCTATTCCATCTCTTAGTGCAATCCAAATTTCCTTGTCAAGTGACACTATTTTTATTTATTCATTCATTCATTTAATTTAAAGTATTCATGTCCCACCTTATTTCCTTGGACTCCAGGTAGCTGACAGTGCAACTACAAGTTACAGGACAAAACACATAAAAATCCATTAACAGATAAAAATAGTGCACAGATTTAAAGGCACACAGATCTATTGAGACCATTCATCCTCTGCCAAATGCCCTCTGGAAAAAAAACTGTCTTGCACTCCTTCTGAAATGTAGCCAGGGAAGATGGCATTCATACTCGACTATTTCTCTGCACAAGTTTGTATGAAGTGTACTGTCAAAAGCTGTGTCATTGAAACCCCAGCGCATTAAGAGGACCCCTTCGAAACAGTTCTGCTTTCATCCTCTTTCTAAAAAATATGGTGGGATGAACTTTGCTAGACCTCTCTGAGAAAACAGCTCCATTTATGTGGCATAATGACTGAATATGCTCAGCTCTGTATTGTAATGATTAAAGGTTTGTGGAATAATTCTCCGCTTGTTCTCAAAAAACTGGTGGTGGGGGGTCATGGAGCTCCTCTAATCCCAAGACAGTTCATACTGTAATGATAACAAGTAGTGTCTAGTATTTTGCACAGAAGTTGTATTCCTGGCAGCTTACTTGTCACAAACATTGGGAATCTGAATCTTAACCTTGCTGAATCTTCTGAAAGTTGTAAGGATCTCCCCGTGTAAAGCACAGCAGCTAGTTCTCTAGGTCACTGGGGCAGAATGGCAATGAAGCTGCCTTGAGCGCTTTATAATGGACAGCACAGAATATAAATGTTTAAAACAAATACATAATTGAAATTCTCAAGTTCCTTGTTCTTCAGTAAAGAAGACACGGTCAGCGTATCAAATGTAACTGACAGAATTGGATCTAACAGGAATTTTCTGCTGATGGAAGCGATCTCAGCAGAAGAAAACATACAGCCTTCCTGCAGGCCATTGAGTTCCCCCAAAAGCTGCTGCTGGGAGGGCAGAGAACCCTCAGAAACAGTGTGTGGGGGGGTGACTGGAGAGTCTGCAGTGGTGAAATAACCTTCTATTCTATTGTGGAAAATTACCATTGGATCCAACCCAAAAACTTCTCTTTCCCACAAAACATGACTTGGTTATCCAAACATACTCCTGGACGCAGGAGAACTTTAAGAACACAAATTCAGACTTTCAAGAAGACTGTCATTCCATCGGGGATGGCCCTAGGGTTGCCAACCTCCAGGTGGGGCCTGGGGATCTCCTGCTTTTGCAACCGATCTCCAGCTGACAGAGATCAGCTCCCCTGGAGAAAATGGCTGCTTTGAAGGGTGGACTCTATGGCATTGTACCACACTGAGGTCCCTCCCCTCCCCAAACCCCACTCTCTCCCGGATCCACCCCCAAAGGCTCCAGGTATTTTCCAAACCTGATCTGGCAACCCTATATGGCTCCTTTCCCAGTAAAAAAAAATGATATATAAGTGCAGCATTTCCCTGGAATCTCAGGTAAAGAAAAGTATTTCCCCAAGCCTTGTGTGGATCATCAGAGACTGCATTTGGGACATTCTTATGCAAAGCATGGGTTCCCTTTCACTGACCTATGGCCCCTCCCCTAATCTACAACCAGCATAATTTCTGTTATGTCTGGATTCAGCTTTAGTTTATTAACCTTCGTTTAATTTATGGCAGCTCTCATGAATCTGGGAATTGCACTGCAATTTTTGTTTCAGATGAAAATGGGGGAAAAAAACAGAAATATGAAATATTGTGTTCAATTGTGACACATTTCTTTACAGTACTAGCAGCGTGATCCTGTGCAAAATTATTCCAGCATAGGGTTGCCACTAGGAGATCTCCCACTATTACACATGATCTACAGATGACCAAGATCAGTTCCCCTTTAGAAAATGGCTACTTTGGAGAGTGGACTCTGTAGCATTATTCCCTGCTGAGGACCCTCCCCTCCCCAGGCTTCACCCCCAAATCTCCAGGTATTTTAGAGCCAGAGTTGGCAGCCCTATTAGTGTAAACTTAACCTGCACAGATCTGCAGTGTAAATTCCTCAAATTCAAGGAAATATACTTGCTACAAGAAATTGTACTTTTGGAAGTGGCTGACTTCATTAAATTCCATTCTGCAGCAAAGCAGGAAATTCAGGAAGGAGAAAAGCCACTCAAAGCATTCATTTAAAAAACACACACACAACTATTTAATAAGGCACTTGTCACCGCAGCAGGAAAGAGAGAGGAAAATACTTAAAGCAACTGCTTTTTTAAAAAAATCATTATTTTAGCAGTCATTGCCATACACAAATAAGAAACAAAGTGCCAACAAAATAACTAAAAATAGTTTATTAATCTGCACCCCAGCAGTTAGTACGCACTACAAATTATTAACACTGCCACTAGTAACAAGTTATACAAGAAAATTGTTTCAAAGATATAAAAGTCATCTATGTAAATACTAACCCAACTCAACTCATCATAACCATGATAAAAAATTATGATAAAAGTGAAATCTCATTCTTCTTTTACTAGAGACTGATAGAAAGATTCTTGATTTAATGACAAACTGGATTAAGCAATTTGTGTGCATCTAGGAGGTTTTCTTGAATGCTGGGAGGGCTTTCTCAACAGATCTGAAACAGTGTAGCATGCTTCAGTCCGCAAAACAATTTTAAAAATTAACAGTGAACGCAGTGAAAAATAATCTAGCTTGGATACAATTCTCCCATCCTTCCTTTGAAACTGCTACAGAGTGCACGTTAATATAAAAGACAATGATCCAAATCGCTCCTCAGTCAGGAATTTCTCTTTTGACCAGTTATTCTCTTTCAGCCTAATCTACCTCAGAGAGCTGGCACAAGAAATAATATGTAACTCATGTATGCTGCTCTGAGTTTCCTGAAAGAAAGGCAAGGCATATTTGAGACAATAAAACTGCTTATCAAGTTGAACAGGGTATCATCATGGAAGAATCAGAGTTGGGACATACAGGCCATCTAGTCCAGCCCTCAATGCAGGATCAGCCTAGAGCATCCCTGACAAGTGATTGTCCAGCCACTGCTTAAAGACTTCCAGTGAGGGGAAGCTCCCACCTCCCTAGGTAGCTGATTTCATTGCTGAACAACTCTTACTGTAACTAGTTTTCTTTAATATCCAGCTGGAACCCTCCAGCCCTTAATTTAAACCCATTATTGTGAGTCCTATCCTCTGCTGCCAACAGGAACAGTTCCCTGCCTTCCACTAAGTGACAGCCCTTCAAATACATAGAAAGCAATTATGCTCCCTCTCCTTTTTGTCCAGACTGAACATTCCCAAGTCTCTCAGCCTTTCCTGATAAGGCTTGGTCTCCAGGCCCCGATCATTGCTCACCTCTGCACCCACTCCATTATGTCTACATCCTTCTTGAAGCGAGGCCTCCAGAAATGCACACAACACTCCAGGTGTAACCTGACCAATACAGTGTACAGCAGGACTATGACATCTTATGATTTGGATGTTATGCCTCTGGGGTCATTTTATAGAAAAAGAGGTGCAGGAGCTCGTTAGCATAATTCATTAGCATATGCCACGCCCCCTGACATCACTGGACGAATGTCAGTTTCAGCCCCGTTATACCCTGTGGGCCATTGAAGTCAATGGCAAAAACTCATAGGGTATATGAGGGGCTGGAGGAAAGGGGATTTGAGGGAGAGGCTCCAAACTTGCAGGGTAGCTGCTGGGGCCTCTCCCCAAAATACCCACTAAGTTTTAAGAAGATTGGACAACAGGGTCCCATTCTACAGGCCCCCAGACAGGTTGCCCCATCCCCTCCACTGTTCTCTATAGTGGGAAAAACATTACTTTTTTCCCACCATAGAGAACAATGGAGGGAATGGGGGCAACCTGTGTGGGGACCCGTAGAATTGGACCCCCTGGTCCAATGTTCTTGAAACTTGGTGGGTATTTCGGGGAGAGTCTCCAGCAGCTACCCTGCAAGTTTGGAGCCTCTCCCTCAAACCCCCTCCTCTCCAGCCACTTTTTAATCTGCTGCCAAATTTCGGCAGCAATTCGGCAGTGGACCAAATCAGATCAGAGAATCTGATTCAGCCCGTGGCTGCCCTAGTGCTCACTCCTGAGCTGGCGGAGCTCAGCTCCATCTAGCTCTGGCCCCCAAATAATCCCTGCCTCTATTGAAACACCCCAAAATCACATTAGCTTTTTTTGTTGCCACATCACACTGGCTGATTATATTTATCTTACGGTCTATGGTACTCCAAGATCTTGTTCACACTGCTACCCAGAAGTGTATCCCCCATCCAGTATGTGTGTTCCTCATTTTTGTTACCCAGATGCAGAACTCAACACTTCTCCTTCTTAAATTTCATCTTGTTCATATCTGCCCACTTTTCCAGTGTGTTCAGATCTCATTGAATTCTGTTGCTATATTCTGGTGTGTTTGCTGCTCCTCCCAATTTGGTGACATCTAAAAATTTAATGAGCAGCCCCTCCACATCCTCATCCCAATCACTTATAACAATATTGAAAAGTACCAGGCCCAGAACCGAGCCCTGTGGCACCTCACTGGACACCTCCCTCCAGTCAGAGGAAATACCATTGACAACTCTTTGAGTGCAGTTCTCCAACCAGTTCCCTATCCATCTAATGATCCTAGTCCACAGTCCTCTAGTTTACCCATCAGAATATTATGAGGAACCCTGTCTAAAGCTTTACTGGAATCCAGGTAAACAACATCAACAACATTCCTTGATCCAGTAAGCTCGTCACTCAATCAAAGAAGGAAATGAGGTTGGTCTGGCAGGATCTGAAGGAGAAACATCTGTGCTGACTTCCCCAGATCACCAGGTCGTCCTTTAGATGCTTGCAGATTGATCCCTTTAAAATCTGCTCCAGTATCTTCCCTGGAGATACTGGCCTGTAGCTTCTTGGCCTGTAGCTTCTTGGGTCATCCTTCCTCTCTTTTTTGAAAATTTGAAAACTGGGATAACATCTGCATTCCTCCACTCTTGTGCAACATCTCCCATCCTCCAAGAGGTCTGGAAGATGATGGACAAAGGCTCTGCAAGCTCTCTAGAAAGTTCTTTGAGCACTCTTGGGTGCCTACCATCTGACCCTGGGGATTTGTACTTATCCAGTGCAGCCAGTGCAGTGTTTCTCAACTACCCCTCTGCCCATGTCAACCAGCAACCTGGACACCGTGCCTTGCCTCCTACCATCTCTAGATGAGCCTGTTCTCTTCTTTGGGGGGAAAAAAACTGAGGCAAAATAGGCATTAAGTCTTTCTGCTTTCTCTCTGTCCTCTGTCTGAGTTTCTCCATTTTCACCCAACAGTGGGCCCATTGTCTCCTTTACCTTGTGTTTGTTCCTCAAATTTTCTTGTTGTAGTGAGCCTCCCTGGCCAACTTTAGCTCACTGTGAGCTTTGGCCTCTCTGATGGCTGACCTACAGTGCCTAGCAATCTGCAGATACTCTTCTTTAGAGGTATGTCCTTGAGTCCATTTCTTGAACATTTCCTTTTTCTCCCTTAGCACATCATGGCATTATCTGTTCATTCACATTGGCTTCTTGGATTCCCTACCATGTTTCCTTCTTGTTAGAATAGTGATGGCTTGAGCTTACAAGAGCTCTTGTTTAAGGAGAGCCCACCCTTAACTTGCTCCTTTCCCTTCCAGCAATCTTGCCTATAGAATCATTCTCATCATGCCTCTGAGTTTATTAAAGTCTGCCTTACTGAAATCTAACATACACCTGTGGCTATGAACTTCCGTGGTCCCCCACAGCAAAAAGAATTCTAGCAGGATATGGGCTGTGGTCATATGCAAATATGCTTGAGTTTGGGATGCAGTGCGTCGATCACACAGTGGCCACTAAGCCAGCATTATAGTGCAACGGGCCCATGGTTGATTGTTCGCATTGGTGGGATTCACTTTCCTATGCTTCCTCACCCAAACACCAGGCTTGGCATGCATGCCTACGCTTCCATGCAGGAGTGTCACAGGCAGCCAAAGGGGGCGCTGAAGCGCAACTTGGGGGGGTGGAGGAAAAAAAAGGGAACGATCACACTGCTTATGCATTTCCATGGCACTCCCAGGTGATCAGAAGCTTACGATGGAAGCACCTTACTGAGATAGCCGCAGGAATTTATCGATGGATGCATAATCCGTGTGGGAGTCATTTTAGTGTATGTACAGACGACTGGGACACAAGAACCAGATGTGCATGTTGGATTGTGCCCACTTGATCCGGTGGGGAGGGGTGGCTATATTGGACCAAACTGTTTTTGTAATCGCACCCATGGTCACTTCCCCCAAGTGATTCATTCCCTCCTGTATGTAGTTCTATGGAGTCTCTATCTTCCTTCTTCTGTGTTGTGTCTGTTCTGGCAGGCCCATGGCATGAGTATCCTGGGGTATAGGATTAGCAAGATAGCTATCCACAGGCCTCCCCATTGTAAGCAATGGCTGGGCATCTGTAGTTCTCCTGGTAATTACTTAGAGGAACAAGGGTGGTTGCCATAGCATGATCCAATCATCTTCCTTCCTAAGGATATATATGTATTAGTTTCTGTGAGAGGCACGTATGAAAGATCATACTCCAAATTTTTGAATTTTATTCAGTTATATGGTAAAACAACACTCACCTATTTTTTTAAAGTGTTTTTCCAGAATTCTCGAAGGATACTGCAGCACTGGAAAGAAACCTCAGGTCCATAACAGCAATCACACACTAATGTCCCAAAACAGATGTCTTCTCGAACATCATCACCACTGTTGTTCTAAAGAAAACATAACCTGAAAGTCATGGTGCATTAGCACTTTATGCTTCCCTGGATGTGCAGGCTGAAAGAAAACAGATGGTGATGTAGACTCTGGTAGGTAGCGGTTATTGTTGAAGAAAGAGAATAGAGATAATGTTGCAGTGGGCTCCTTTCAACACTAGTTTCTCCAAAATAGAACACAGAGATAACCTAAATGATCTGGTTTTTCTCCTGTTTTCAAGGCAGTTCACTGGATAAGAAATTATTACAATATAATCTCAATAAAACAATAATAAAGCAACCTAATAAAAATAAAAATAGCAGCACATTTGAACATAAAAGAATATTGCACACACAAGACTAATTTCTTCTTATGGTTGAGGGATTTAATATGAGAGCCACTCACTCATTTTTCTTCCACAGTAACCAGCATCCAGGTAGTTATTGAGAAAAATAGCACTCTCTTTGATTAATAACTGCAACCATTGGCTCTTTCCCTACCCTTCTAATGGCATTCAAGATGCCATAAATTGAGATGGGAGAAGAGCTTTTCTCACACACAACCAGGCTAAAGTTTTTAATCTGATCCCACTGCTAGATGTGTATTCTTTTAAGGGACATGCCATCAGTTTATAGTCTCATACTGAGGAAAGTATTCTTTTGTTAGTTGTAGAGATGATGACATGAAATTAATAGAGCAAGACTTCTGTTGACATGTACAGCCTGAAGCCACCCTGAGCCCGTTCGCGGGGAGGGCGGGATATAAATCCAATAAATAAATAAATAAGTCATTTGGCTCTTGCTATGCCAAACCCAGAACAGTAGAGTCCCAATGAAGTTCACAGAGCCCAGCTATAATGTCCCATTTGGGAGGAGTGCGACCCTGTTCTCCTGAATGGTAGGATCCAAACCAAGAGTAGACATATGTAGAGAGTATATATAGAAAGTGCCACATGCTGTGGTGTCAACTATATCACTGTAGACACTGAAGGCCAAAACAGATGAGATGCAGCTCACAGATCTCCATCTGTCTGTAAAAGAAAAAAAATGAAAATGTGTTTTGGTCCTTAGGCTCTGACTGTATGGGCTATATTTTTAAAAAATAAATATCTTAGGAAAAAAATGGATATGATACATAACTGAATTCAATATTCATTTCTCCTTCAGGTTTATTTGCAGGTATATCTCATCATTCCCAACCCAAGGAATGCAAATATCCACTGTCATTATAAGGAAGGGAATTTCTTTTTCTTATCGTTCACTTTTTTTTAGATATAAACATTGATTCCTCTTATTTTCTCTTCCCCCCCCCTTTTAAAAGAGGGATTTCTCTTTAATTTCTCTTTGTAGAGAAATCAGGCAACTTTTTTGTAACGTCATCCCATGCAGCTTTTTCGTGTTATGCACCTCAAGGTAGTGATCTAGCAGGAGGACAGGAAAGTCTAGGAAGAGATTGCCTGCCTGTGAGCATTTAGTGAAATCCCAACATTTTATAGAACCTTCCTTCCTGTCCCTCTGCTCTTCAAATTTCTCACTGATCAAAATGCGATTGATTAGACACTTTATTAGATTCAGAATTCCTCAAAGAGTGAAAAAAGAAATAAATTGTTGGATTAGGGGAGAAATTGGGTGAAAAAGAATTAAGCAAATTTCTCTTAATGTTACAAAATATCTCATTAAGAAAGCACTCAGTCCCTCCATGTTTTTCTCAATATCTGGATGGACATTGGATGAGCATCACCCTCCCTGCAAATTTTTTTCTTTATGAGTAACTGTGGTCCTGGGTGGAGGTGGGTTTGAATATGCAAAGCAGGAGACATGGGAGAGCATTAAGGATTTAAGCAAAACATCAGGCTCATTAACTAATTCATAGGCGTGTAATACTGGCCTCTTTTCTCATGGATTTCATTGAAATAAGATAATCAGGAGAAATAATTACACTTTCTTTAGCGATTCCATCCTCTCTTCAACCATGATATCTTTCATATTAATACTGGTTAGACTCTGAATTAGTAGAAGCCTTTCTCCAATACCTCTACTATACCAGTAGAATTTCAGAAGACTCTCCCAGCAGCATGGGCGTCAACTACGGGGGGGCTCGAGGGCTTGAGCCCCCCCCGAAATTTCCCGGGGGGGGCTCAGCCACCCCCGGGAAAATGGAGCGCCCGGTGGCCAGTCAGCCGGCCGTCGCCGCCTCTCCTTCCCCCCCACCCCCGGCCTGCCCTCCTGCCTCCCTAGGGCCGGGGGGGGGGAGGCATCTGCGCCACCCCTGCACGCCCCGAGCGCGAGGCGGAGCGGGAGCCGGGGGCCCGCAAGGGCGACGCACCGGCCGCCGGCGCCTGTGGTCTCGGGCAGAAAGCCATAAAGGGGGCAGCAGTGTGGGGCCAGAAGGAGAAAGGCACATGCACCGACCTAGAGAAAGAGAGAGTGAGAGACCAGACCAGACCAGACCAGAAGGCGGCAGGAGAAGCGAGCATTTATTTCCTGGCTTTAGCAAAAGTCTTGCGATGCGCAGGCAAACGCGGCTGCTTTAACCTCCAGCCAGATGTTGCAGCCCCCAGCGCATCCGTGGGAAAAGCATCCGTGCCATTGGTGGGCGTCTCGGTGGGGTGGGGCCGGCGGGCACCACCTCGGCTGCTGCGAATGGGAGGCGTCTGTGAAGAGGCGGGGCAGAAAGGGGAGGGGGGCGGGACCAACAAGCCCGAAAAAGTTTTCACCGCTTCACGGGTGTGGCAGCGCGCTGGCTTCGCTTGCCCTCGCCCCTTCTCCTCCCCGGCGCTCTGGAAAGGCCCTTCCCTGGTGCTGAGCCCGGTCAAAAGCCCGTTTGCAAAGGGGTTTGGTGGTGGCGCTTATCACCTCGTGTTCCCGCCGCGCCCCCCCAACTCCCCGTCCCGAGTGCCTCTCCGGAAAGGACAAGGAGCGCAAACTGCAGCTCTCCGCTGCGTCGTCCGGCCTTCTACCAACTCTCCGGACTGTCTGTCAGTGTCTGTCACTGAGTGGGGAAATGGAGGGAGGGGGGCGGGGAGCGCGGCGGGCGGGTGGGTGGGCACGGCCCGGGGAAGGGAAGCGGTGGTGGCAGCGGCTCCCTGGGGGGGGAGCGGCGGGGACATGGTCCCGAGCGCGCGCGCACGAGGGAGCCCCCGGCCCCCCCCGGGGATTTAAAAAGTCTACGCCCCTGCCCAGCAGGTGATCTCAGCAGCAACGATGCCTACAAAACTGGGGCATGTGTAAATGCAAACAACTCCCACCTAATCTCAGCCTCACTCTTCTGAGGCACAACAGCAGAATATTTGGCAGAGACTTCCCTTCTGATGGAGCAGGTAAGGTAAGAGTGTTAAGGTGTTGCGGTGCCAACAGCATCAGATGTCAAAACTCATTGGTCTGCAGGGCATCTACAGGGGTCATTTCGAGCAGGAGCGCACAGGAGCACCGTTCCAGGAGTAACAAGCCCAGGAGCAGGCACGTATGGTGATGCGCTGTGGAAAAAAGCAAAAGCAGACTAACTTGATCTGTATTTTCATGCTTGTTGTAGGGTAGCTTCCCTGCAAGAGCAAAGGAAACCTAAAGTGTCTTTAGCCAAAGTGTAAAGCTGGCTCACCAGCTCTGAGTTGGGAAATACCTGGAGATTTTTGGGGTGGAGCCTGAGTGATACTTCCCACATACCCATCAAGCTACCTTTTATTTGCCCCCCATCTTCAGCTACATTATTTATTTATTTCATTTATAATAGAAATAAATTTATACCACACTTTTATCCACAATGGGGACCCAAAGCAGCTTAGATCATTTTTTGCCTCTCATCCATTTTATACTCTGCGGAGGAGGTTAGATTAAGACTATACCTCAGTGAGTCCACCCTTAAAAGGCTAAAACAGCCATGGAAAGGGCTCTGCCCTCCCAGTTCATCATTGACTGAAACCAAAGCTGACAAGATTGTTGTCCTTGCTTGGCAACCTCCACAGTGGCCACTGATGGGGCATTTATTTCTTAAAGCTGCAGACAATACTTGTATCATTTTGAGGGGCTTACACTCTATGGGTTTGGGGGGGGGAGGGTTGGTTTGTTCTGTTTTTTAGATTTTTCTGTAAATGTGGACCTTTTCCCAGGTTTGTAGAAAGTATCTCCCGGGGGGGAGATACTCACGGGGGGTGTACTCCCCACAGTTCAGGGCCTGCTGAAGCTGAAAGAGCTCCAGAGGAGGAGGAAGCAACAGCAGTTGAGCCCTTATCCCTCCCCCTACAGCAGCGGCAGTGAGGCCGGCCCACCAAGCCTTCTCCCTCCCACCAGCAGCGGTGAAGCTGGCCTGCCAAGCCTTCTCCCCCTCCCACAGTGGCAGCCATGGTGAGGCCTGAGCAGCTCACAGCTGCTGGCCCACCAAGCCTTCTCTCCCCCCACCCCATGGCAGCGGACAGTTCCCAGAGCATTCTCTGTGCATGCACAGGAAATGCTCTTTTACTTTTGAGGGGATTTAAGTATCCCCCAAATAATTTTTTTTATTTTTTTTTGGATTTTTCTACACACCTGGGGAGTCCCTTAAGTGTGCAGGAAAATTTCTTTGCCCCCTAGGTGCCCCTGATGTGCAGATTTAAATATCCGCACACAGGGGGTGCCTTGGCTATTAGATATATAGATAGGCACATGGATGCACAAGAATTTGTGGGGGGCATCTCATTTTCATACCTTCCCTCCCCCTGGCAGTCTCTACTGGGAAAACTATTGCTCAGGTGCACAGCTGAGCTGGGTCCAGTTGCACAAGGGGGGGGGGGACCACAAAGGACTTGTGGGAGGCATCTTATTTCCCCCTGTATTGTACTCCCCTACCAATGTCTTTGACCTCATATTCTGATTTAAAAGTCTTCTGCTTTTTCACCTTAGGTCATTTTTATTTGTTTAATTTATACTCCACCCTTCTCCACAACAGGGACCCAAAGCATCTTACATCATTCTCCTCTTTTGCAGTTTATCCTCACAATAATCCTGTGAGGTATGCTAGGTTGAGAATATGTGACTGGCCTAAGGTACCTTGTGAGACTCCATGGTAGAGTGAGGATTTAGACTTGGGTCTCCCAGATCCTAGTATGTAACTCTAACCACTGCAGAACACTGTCTTTTGCAGTGTGGTGGTTGTTGAACAGTAGCAAATAGTCAGTCCTGGATAAATCATGCAAGCTGTGTGATATCAAGTCGTCTGGTGGTTGCTGACAGGCCTAGCACCAATGGGTCCTCCCTCAAAGGTCAAATGAGGCATTGAAAGGACCCTGACTCTTCTGTATATCTTTTACTGACATAAAACATGGTTTGAAAGGTGGTATTATTGTTTTGGTTGCCTTACAATAGCCACTGTGGGGATTCATTCTTAAAGCTACAGGTGCTGCTTCTGTTATTTTGGGAAGGTTAACTCCCCGATGCATTTTATTTCTTTTTAGATTGCAGGTTTTTCTGCAAGCCTGGAGCATTTTTCAGATTTGTAGAAAGATCAGTCTTGTCTGTCCATGGATATAAGTATCCACGGATTTGGCCATGTTGAGAATCAGAGCTGTTGATGAACGCAAGTAGGAAGTGCAGCCTTATATATTTTTTTATTATTATTCTGGCTTTCCTCTCAGGATCTTTTTATTCTCACAAAACTGGGTGAAGTAAGTTGAGAGAAAGTGACTAGCACAAGGTCACCCTGTATACTTCATGGCTGAGTGGAGCTTTAACTGTAGATTTCCCTAGTGCAAGTACTGCGCACTAACCACTACATCACCCTGGTACTTACTATAAAGCTTAACAAATGCAGTGTTATAGGAGAAGCACTGCTTGAATTGCTTCCGGACTCTGAGAAATCTTGAACACCAATTATTCCCAAGCACCTGAGGAAATGTAATTCCTACCTGTTGTTAGCTTTGCCTTGCTTAACTTACAAGTACCCCACTGCCTCCTCATCTCTGTACAGCCACCTAGTGTCTTCAGTTCAATTTAAAAAGTAAGATAAATGCTTCTCTGAAAGCATGTCTGCTCTTTAATGCAGTAATTATAGTAGGATCAAGGCAGGCTGAAGAGTGGAGAGGGCATGTACGTTACAAAAAAAATAGTTTCACTGAAAGCTGTGAAGATTAATTATCTTCTGCATTTGAATTAGTCCTGCTTTATAGATGGAATCAGAAGTGCCTCAAAGGCCTGAAAGCAGCAATATGTCATTAAATCAGTACCTGTCTCAGTTTTTGGAATCCTGGATCTGTGCCTCGATTTCATTCCTCAAGTAGGGAGAAAAACACTTTCTCGCTGATAGCATATATCTCAACTGAGTTTTCACAGCAGGCACTAAAATATGACTTTGCCTATCCTCTGCTGCCATTCTCCCCAGCAACTGTTCTGGAAGAGAAAGTATCAGAAAGCCCTATGGCAAGAGCAGCACACACAAAAAAAATTCTCTTCCACAAATTTCAACAGAACAGTCAGGCAAAGTTTGGTAAGTTTTGATTTGAGGGAGGAGACGCTCTTCTGTTTCATAACCTGGCCATTGGTTTTCTGCAATTACAGAGAAAGCTGGAGGAGATTTTTTTTTTGAAGTGCAGGAATGGGTATAATAAGACAAGGAAGATACTTGCTTTTTTCTCATTTTGAAAATTGCAACTTCTTTGTTTGTACATATTTAAGCTGCTTTGGGCTGCTACCACATGGGAATTTTCCCCCTCATGGAAAGCAGGGGGGGAAAAAAAAACATTGAAGAGGAATGTCCACATGATGTCATGCGCATGCTGAGCATAACATATGACATTCCTAGGCCTTCCCTCAGGATTCTCTTCAGCCCAGAGGGGGGAAAACTGTTTTTCTCTGATTTAAAGGGGAATTTTTGGAGTGGCTGCAGGGGAATCTGACCCTCCCTCCATTGCCACTCTGGGGAGAGGGTGGAGCTAAGTGCCACTAACAAAATATTGTGGGACAGCTCACTGCCTCATGCAGTTATCAGCCTTTTAAAGTGCTTTCCCCCTTTCCCTGCTCAGCTACAACAGGGTTCAATAGGGGTGGGAAAATGATGGAGAAGGAGGAGGTTTCCAGGCTGTGGAGATTCTGATGTGGCACCTGTCCTTTTGCACAGTGATGACAAGGGGAAAGAGGTTGGCAGTAACAGCAGTAGCAATAGGATTGGGGTATGGGTATGTTCTGCTGCTCCTGCCATAGCAGGGATGCCCTTTTGTGCCTGCCTGTGTGGAACCAGCCTTGGTCTGTGTCTATTATCAAGTAACGACATCTCAGTCCACAGCTCATTCACATAAGCTGCTGTGGGATCAGCAACATCAGGAACATTTAAGCTCGGGGAGAGAACTTTGCACATAATTGTCCTTCCAATATTTTTGATGGTCTCCACTGTCTTTTTTAATGATCTTACATCCATTTGTTTCAGACCCGTAGCTACGATGGGGTTTTTTCTTAAAGGTATAGCCCCACAAGAATTTCTCCTGTAAATGCTTTTTCCCCAGTCATTTTAAAACATTTTAAAAGGCGTGTGCGCCTTTAAGTAGAGTGGGATGCTGTAATTGATTAATTCCTGCATTGAGCAAGGGGGTTGGAGTAGGTGACCCCTAGGATCCTTTCTAACTCTGTGTCAAGAAACTGGTCTCTTTTAAGAGAGTTTTTCTGCCTAAGTGCTAGATTTTTTGACTACAGAAGCAATCACCCCCACCTGCTGGCTTGCTATCAAAATTGTTTGGTTTTTTTTACCTGTAAGAAAGTTTTTATTTTTCAAAACATTAAAATTAATACATTTGTTTTATACAAATCCTTTTTTCCATATTATATAACATTTTGTTCTATTTGTATAGTCTTGCTTTTATCTTGTATTGGTGGTTTCCCACCACATCTGAAGCATAACACATTTTCCACTTTATCCAAAATAGTAATATTTATCTCTATGTTTACATTTCTGGTAACGGTTATATATCTTTAAAATACTTATATACCAATTCTTATTTTCTATATTCTTATATAATTCTAAAAAACAAGTTCATTATCTAATTATCCTTAGTACATTCATATACTCAATTTCTATTCCTTTATGCTATTATAACCATGTATAAATGTAGTTTTTCATGTCCCAATATTTTTCAACATATTCTTTCAAATCCTCCCAATCTTCTAAAAAAGTCTCTGAGTACAGATTATTCAACTTTCTAGTCCATTTATCCATTTCAGCCATATATAACAATTTTTCCAACCATTCCCACACTTCTGGTATTTTTTCATTTTTCCAATTTTGTGCATACACCATTCTTGCTGTTGTAATCATATACCATATTATTGTCCTTTTCTTTACATTTATCTCTTCTAGTTTAAGTCCAAGCAGTAACATTTCAGGCAACTTCTTAAATGTACATTTCAAAATTTTTTCCATTTCTGCATGTATTATAGACCAATAAGTCTTCGCTTTATCACAAGTCCACCACATATGATAAAAAGAACCTTCTTTCTTTTTACATTTCCAACATTTGTTAGACATATTTTGATTAATATTTGCAATTTTTTTTGGTGTCATATACCATCTGTACATCATTTTAAAACAGTTCTCTTTTAGATTATAACATGTAGAAATACTCATTGCATTTTTCCATAAAAATTCCCAAGATTCCATTTCAATGTCTTTGTTTAGGTTTATCGCCCATTTTATCATTTGTTCCTTTACCATTTCATCAGCATTAAACCATTTTAACAATACTTTATACATTTTAGAAATCATTTCTTTTCCCATCTTCCTCCCAAATTTGTTCTATTTCATTGTTTTTTTCTCTAAAACCAGATTTTTTTATCACTTCTGTACATATCATATATTTGTCTGTACCTTAACCAGCCATAATCAAAGTCCATCTGCTGCTGCTCCTTCAATTTAAAGTCTTTACCATGTCTTGTTAACAGGTCTCTATATTTCAACCAGTCTTGTCCTTTGTAGTGAGATGATGGATTTAAAACTTCTGCAGGTACAATCCACATAGGTATTTCTTCTGGAAAAAAGTTTTTATATCTTGTCCACGTATCGATTAATGTTCTTCTCAAATAATGATGCTTAAACATATTGTCCATTTTTGTTTTACCATAATACAGATATGCGTGCCACCCAAACCTACAGTCATGACCTTCCAGGGACAATAACTTTCTGTCTTGTAACATAGTCCATGTCCCTATCCAAGTCAAACATACTGCATCATGATATAGCCTTAAGTTTGGTAACTGAAACCCACCTCTCTCTTTAGCATCACACATTATTTTCATCTTAATTCTTGGTTTTTTCCCTCCCCACACAAACTTAGTCAATTCCTTCTGCCAGCATTTGAATGTTTTTTCATCTTTCACAATTGGAATAGTTTGAAACAGAAACATTATTCTTGGTAACACATTCATTTTAACCACTGCAATTCTACCCAGCAGTGACAAATTTAATACATTCCACCTTTTAATATCTTGCATAACTTGCTGCCATAATTTCTCATAATTATTCTTATACAAATCAATGTTTTTCATTGTTAGGTTTACACCTAGATATTTTGTCTTTTTCACCACTTCACATTCTATAAGATTTTGTAATTCAATTTGCTTATTATTTGGCATATTTTTACACATCACTTTCGATTTGTTCTTATTTACATAAAACCCAGCCAAATCACCAAACTCTCTTACTTTCTGCAATAAATATGGTAGTGTAGTCATAGGGTCTTCAGCTATACACATCACGTCGTCTGCAAAGGCTCTATATTTAAAAGAGAAACCTTTTATTGTTAAGCCTTTAATTTCTTTATCTTCTTTCAAATTTAGTAACAAGACTTCCAAAATCCAAATAAATAGCAACAGCGAGAGTGGGCATCCTTGTCGTGTTCCTTTTTCCACTTTAAAGTAATCCGTTTTTTCAGTATTAATTATTAAAGAGGATTTCTGTTCTCTATATATTGACTTAATAAGATTAAGCATATAGTCTCCAATTTCAAGATGTTCCAACACTTCAAACATAAAATCCCAATTTAAATTGTCAAACGCTTTTTCCACGTCTAAAAAAAGAAAGCCCACTTCCTTCTCCGGATGTTTATCATAGTACTCTATAGCATCCACTACTACTCTTATATTGTCTCTTATTTGGCGATTAGGTAAAAATCCTGCTTGTTCTGTCTGTATAGTCTCTTTAAGATGTTCCTTAAGCCTATCAGCTATAATCTTGGCAAAAATCTTATAGTCATTGTTTAACAAAGAAATTGGTCTATAATTTTTAACATTGGTTAAATCTTGACCTTCTTTCGGAATGAGTGAAATGGTTGCTTCTTTCCAAGTCTCCGGGACCTCACCTGTCACTCCTATGTCATTCATTAATAGCAATAACACTGGTGAGATCGAATCCTGTAGTGATTTATAAAACTTAGCTGTAAATCCATCTGATCCAGGTGCTTTCCCTAATTTTGAATCATTTATTGCATTTTTAATCTCTTGTAGTGACACTGGGCAGTTAAGTAGTTCTTTGATTTTCTCCGTTGGTTTTGGTAATTTTAATGACTGTAGGTATTCTTTAATCCTTCTTCTGTCTTTATTTTCCTTCTTAAAAAGCTTTGCATAATATTTAAAAAATTCTCTTTTTATTCCCTTATTGTCTGTTATCTCAATATTGTCCTGTATCACTTTAGTAATAAATTTATTTTCACGTTTTTTCTTTAATTGCCATGCTAAGTACTTTCCAGGTTTATTTGCACCTTCAAATGCTTTTTGTTGCAATTTTTTCAGGTTCCAGTAAGTCTCTTGATTCAAAATAGCTTTTGCTTGGTCTTGTAACATCCAAATTTCCTTTTGCAGTTTATTTTTTCCTGGTCTGTTCTTCAGTTCCTTTTCTTTTATTTTAATGGCTTGTACAGTGTTTTCATATTGTTCTCTTTTCTTTTTATTGTCTTTAGCGTTCAATGATATCAATAATCCTCTCATAACTGCTTTGTACACATCCCACACAGTTTGAATTTTTACTTCTTTTTGTATGTTCGCTTGAAAATATAAATCTGTCTCTTCATGTAATTTTTTAACTATTTCTTGGTTGTCTAATAAGTCCTCATTTATTCTCCATCTCCCTTGCCTTTTTATTTGCCCAGAAGTCCATAGACAAGGATTGTGGTCTGAGATTATTCTAGGTAGAATTTCAACTTTTTTTGTCTTAAATGTTAGATTAATAGACATCCAGATCATATCAATTCTTGAATGTGAATCATGTCTGTTAGAGTAAAAAGTATAGTCTTTCCCTTGTGGGTTAACCTTCCTCCAAATATCCTCCAGCTTTTCCTGTTTTATCAGTTCAAAAAAAATTTTGGGAAGTTTCCCTAGTGTGTCGTCTTTTCTCTTTGAGCGCCTATCTATTTTATTATTCACAGTCCCATTAAAGTCTCCCAACATTATGATTTGTTCATAGTTTACACTGTCCAGTTCCATTTGTAGTTCTTTAAAAAAGATTTCTTTAGTTCCGTTGGGGGTGTAAATATTTACAATCAAAGTCTTCTGTCCGTGTAACAGAATTTCAATAGCTAAGTATCTTCCTTCTTTATCTTTAAATATTAGTTTAGGTTCCAAGTCTTTTTTGGCATATGTTACCACTCCATTCTTTTTATTACTTGCCAATGAAAAAAAATTATTCTCCCAACTTTTTTCTTATTAAATATTTGTAGTCTTGTTTCTTAAGATGGGCCTCTTGTATACAAACTATACTACATTTTTGTTTCTCCAGCCAGTGTCCTACCATTCTACGTTTTTGGGGTGAATTAAGTCCATTTACATTCCATGAGAGTACTTTGTAATCCATCTTGTTGTAGTCTTAAATATCACCAAATTCTTCCTTGTTCTCACCAACAAAGGCGTACATTTCTGCTGAATTTTTAATCACCATTCTGTTGTTACCATAATAAAAACTCAGTCCTTGTGGTATTTCCCAACGAAATCTTATTTTTTTCTCTTTCAGTTTGTCTGTCAGACGCTTGAATTTTTTCCTGTCTTGCAAAATTGCTCTGGCAATTCTTTCATTACGATAACTTTTTTTCCACCTATTTCAAAAGAGTCTGTAAAACATTTCTTGTAGATTTGTTCTTTTGTTCTCTTCATTGTAAATTGAACTACCACGTCCCTTGGTATATTTTTGTCTCTCGCGTATGTAGAATTGACTCTGTAAACAAGATCCATATGTTCTTTAACAACTTCCTCTTGTAAAAAATCTGCTAATGCTTCTTGCATTCTTGTAAAAATGTCTTCACCTAATTTTTCCTCTATACCTCTAAATCTCAGATGGTTTTGCATGTCTCTATAGTGCATCATCTTTTCCATTCTGTCATTTTCCTTCATTGTTTTTGAGTATTTTCTTCCAGTTCTTTTACTTTAATTTCTATGTCCTGTGTTCTAGTGGTTAACTTTTGTAATTCAGCTTTTAAATCTATAAAATTTTTGTCTGCTTGTGCAGCTATACCATTCATTTTAACATTTACCTCTCCTATAGCGTCTAACATTTTTTTTCCCATTGCTTCCATAACAGCTAGTAATTCTTTTTCTTTTTTTGCTGCCATTGTAGGAGAGGACCATGTAGCTGCTCTCGATCTTAGCCCGCGATCCGTCTTGTCTCTTTAAAAAAGATTGATTTTATTTTATTTTCCAAATCACACCGTTTAGTGTAATCACACAAGCTAGTCTTGCCAAGTCAAATTTCGTTGGTTTCAGCCTTCTAAGTTATATAGTTTATGAGATATTACTGTTTAAAAATTTTATAAATCCAAAATGGCGGGCGCAACTTCTCTATGGTTTGTGTCAAAGGTTATAGTCTTTTTACCTTGCTTCTGGCTTGCCGTAGTTTCCTTTTGTCCCTTCCTCTTGCTTACTTGTCTGCTCTCCGCACGTCACTTCCTGTTGTAGTCCTTTTGGTCCGGCAGTTTTTACAGTCCCCTTTGCTCTCTTCCGGTTCTTCTCCACTTCCCTTCTTGTCTGCTCCTCAAGCCATCACTTCCTGTCTCAGTCCTCACAGCTTGGTCTCGCGATGCTTGATTCCCTCCTCCCCTCTTTGTCTCGTGATGCTTGGCTCCCCCTCCTGACTCTTCTTAACCGCAGGAATGTTAAACAACTTGTTTTTTTGGCTTTTTAAGTTCAAATTCAGCTTTTTAACATTTCAAAACTGCACTCATCCAATCTGCAACAGTCTATTGCTTCACCAGATCTGCTTTTCGTCTTTCAAAACACGGTAATGGTAAGGCAAAAAGTTTTTTCCCGTTACCTTATGTTGTTACTTCTCTTCAGATGTGGTCCCAACGTTTAAACTTTGTCTTCTTTGTTAAGGAATCAGGGGAATTGGAGATTTTATGCTGATTAATCAGCCCAGCTCAGCTCCTTAGAGATACTTGCAAAAATCTTCTTCGGCTGCAGTGCTCAAGGTGTTGTAAAAGTCTCCTCCGAGGCTTTTCCTTCACCGAGCTTGCTCAAACCTGGATTATATTGCTTGCTGGTCCTCACACTACCTGTGTGAGGTTGCGTCAGGTGGATTTATCCACCCAAGCTGTCAAGAAGAGCCGCTGTCCGCCCTGCGCATTTGCAAAGCGTGTCAGACCTCCATTCCTCCGACCGGAAACTCCCGCTTGCTATCAAAATTGTTGCTTAGGCTGGCAGAAGTTATTAACTTGCAGCAGCTGAGAACTGTCATCTAAAGTGACCTCAGAGACCAATCCTGGTACTAGTTTTCTTTTGGCTAAATGGTTAATAGGCTAAGGGTGATTAGCTAGGATAAAAACACCTATGTAGAATAGACAGCTTGAGCAGACAGAGAGAGAACAGTAGCTGAGTCATAATCCCCAGAATTCTGGCTTTTCTTTCTGCATTGAGAACTTCAGCCCTACCAGAAAAAACATTGCCCCACAAGCCACAACATCCTGGCTATGGGCCTGATTTGTTTCTTTATTTTTTCTCCTATGTGAGTCTCCTCTGAGACCATTTGTCAAGCAGAAAGTTGTCATACACTTGCATATAAACCAAAGAATATGGATAATGTTCAGCACAATCCAAAGAAGTAAATTCTGCAGACTTCTATGATGCTATGATGCCCTCGTGCTCTTCCTTTTCTTAGAGGCATGATTTGCCCTCTGTTTTTCTTTCCCTTTTGTGACTGAGCTGCCCTAGTAATGTGTTTTCTTCTCTGCTGAAGAACTCTGGCTGTCCCACCCTGTCACAGTATAATATTTTGGCTGTTGGCTCGGCCCAGGCACCTGAAGGAAGGGTTAGGATCGCCCTTTAACTTAAACAACTTAAATGACTCTTAGGAAGTTTTTAGATTCCAAATTAACAAAATATTGTATTCAACATAGAGGGGGAAGGTTAGGTGAAATCAGGGGTAAAATTCCTGTGGTAACTCAATATAGCTGCCTTTAAGGTAAAATCAGTACATGCACAGACTATAGTTCTTAGATTTCCAGCTAATGAGAGTTTCTTAAGCTATTCACAATTACTTAAAATCTTTAGGTTGTGAGGCTTTTGTTCCAGTGTTTTCCCAAACACTCTAGTACACTTTCTTTGAGTATTCTTTGACTCTTTTGGTTTCCAGAAGCCTAGTACACTCTTTCCAGTACCTCCTTCCCTTGAAACACCTGTACTCATCTTGAGTTTTTAACTGACTCTTAAGGTCTCCAAAGGCTGTTTCTAACCACACCAGACAAGAGATCTCTGCATTCTTCAGAGCTACCTCAGTTTGACTGCATAGGAAAATTCCTTCTCTCTCTAGAAAATCTATCCCCTTTCCTTGGCCCGAATGGGAGTCTCCATCTAAGTACCCACTCCTCCTTTCCAACTTTCCCTAGTTCTCCTGTCTGTGTTAAGCTGCTCTCAGTCAGGTCTGAATTCTGAAACTGTCAGCACTCAACTCTTTTCAGCCAGGGCTGAAATCAGACTCAACTAAATCAAGGCAGAAATCTGACTGAATCTCTCCTCAGCATGCAGCTCTCTCCAGATGTTCTCTGCTCAGCTGATAGTACCCAATCAGATTGCTTGGAGCAGCCTGTCACTGAAGGCTCTCAGTTTCTGTGAAGAATTAACCCTTCAGAGTCCAGCTATTTATACAGTACTTTTAAGCTTTTAAAAAGTGCAAGCCACTATCCAATTAGCATTTACTCAGAAGTAAACTGAATGGTGTTTTATTGTGTATTCATGTCCTGAATTTGTTTTTATAGCTTGTTTTTTTTACTGATAATTCTTAAAAGGGTTATTATTTAATTTTTTTCCAATTAATTTTTTTATTAATTTCAAAATCTTACAAATTAATTACATTTTTACAGCAGGAAATGAAATTAACATTCTTTAAACATTTTCTCCCACAATTTGCCAACTCTATTCTGCTACTATTTCATTTATAAATTATAATCATTAAGTCAGATAGATGTTGGGACTCCTAAATAAATATTTCTGCCTCTCAAAATTACTCCACTACATCTGCAATTACAAATTCCATTTCCCATAGTTTCCCATTAGATCTTATGTTTATAACCATATGTTCTATATATATATTTCATTTTCATTTCAAAACTAATATACTAAGATGATTCACAATAAAGTAAGCTAGAAACAAAATAATACTCCATTTTGTTACTCTGCTGTTTTAAGATTTTTTTACTAAATTCTGTTCTTCCTCTTTAACTGGAGCTCTTCTAATCTGAAGTCTCCTGCTGGGACTTCAGAGCAGTTCTTGCCCATTGGGAAGATGTGGGGGGGGGATCCCAATGGCCTTTCCCAAATGCTCCTTTACGCTTTATATTCCAGGCTATTTCGCTTGGGGAAAATATGAAAAACAAAAGAACAAAAATGATAACTCTATAGCTGCTATCTCCTCCAATATAGTTCTTTGCAATCTTATTGTACGTTCCTCTTCTTTGGTTACCAGTTCTTGATTTTCTAGCCTGAGTCCAAGTCCAATGCCTTCAGAAGCTCTTCACCAGATGCTAAATCATGGGCTGTGAATATACGTCTTTGGTGTGTGACCAATATATGTCCGAGTACAAGCCAATGGTACCTGCAGTTCTTCTCTACAAGCTTTTGTGCAATTGGGTGCATATTTTTCCTAGCATTTAATATTTCAAAGGGAATATTGGGGTACAGCTGGGTCCAAGTGTCCTCAAGCTTCAAACCTCTGTTCTTCCTGGCAATTTCCAAGAGGTTCCACTTAGTCTTTACATCCTTAAGCTCTGCCACAATGTCAGGTATTAATGCTGGTGAGCCCATTCGGGAGGGGAGGTTTAAGCGGAAAGCATTGTTTACCATTGGCCCCGGAAGCTATATAATTCTTTCTAACCATTCATTTAAAGCAACAGTAAGGTCTTTGTTTAGCTCAAAGTTCAAAGAAATTCCATGAAATTTTACTTTGGTTTACCATGATTTGCTGAAGTCAGAGGGGCAGATAAAGGTAGGTTGATGGTTGACTGGAAAGGAGATGGGGTTGCCAACTCTGGGTTGGGAAATTTCTGGAGATTTGAGAGGTGGAGCCTGGAGAGGGTGGGGTTTGAGGAGGGGTTGGACCTCAGACAGGTACAATGCCATAGAATGTACCCCCCAAACCAGCCATTTCTTCCTGGGGAACAATTGTTGCCAATCTCCAGGTGAGTGCTGGAGATCACTCAGAATTACAATTGCTCTTCAGGTAGCAGATATCAGTTCCTCTGGAGAAAATGATGGACTCTGTGTCATTATACCCTGCTGAGGTCACCACAGTAAATTGACGCTGAGTGCTCAAGGCTCGGGCACTCTCCCAGAGCCACTTTCTAGAGTCGGTTGTATTTATTTCCACAATAGGCCTTATTCCTAGTATTTATAGAATCATAGAGTTGGAAGGGCCATATGGGCCATCTAGACCAACCCTCTGCTTAATGCAGGATCAGCCTAGAGCATCCTTGACAAGTGTTTGTCCAGCCACTGTTTAAAGACTGCCAGTGAGGTGGAGCTTGCCACCTCCCTAGGCAGCTGATTCCACAGTTGAGCAACTCTTACTGTTAAAAAGTGTTTCCTAACATCCAGCTAGTACCTTCCCATCCTTAATTTAAACCTAATATTGTGAGTCTTATCCTCTGCTGCTAACAAGAACAGCTCCTTGCCCTCCTCTAAGTGACAGCCCTTCAAATACTTCAAGAGAGCAATCATGTTCCCACTCAACTTCCTGTCCTCCAGACTAAACACTCCCAAGTCCCTTTCCTCATAGGGCTTGGTCTCCAGGCCCCCAATAATCCTCATTGCTCTCCTCTGCACCCGCTCCATCCTATCCACAACCTTTTTGAAGTGAGGCCTCCAGAACTGCACATAACACTTCAGGTGTGGCCTGACCAATGCAGTGTACAGTGGGACTATGACATCTTGTGATTATGATGTTATACCTCCGTTGATACACCCAGAGATCGCATTATCCTTTTTTGTTGCTGCATCACACCAGCTATTCATATTTAACTTAGGGTCCACTTGTATGCCAAGGTCTTGTTCATACACAATGCTACTCAGAAGTGGATCCCCCATCCAGTATGCATATTCTTCATTTTTGTTACTCAGATGTAAAACTTGGGACTTATCCTTGTTAAATTGCATCTTGTTCACTTCTGCCCACTTTTCCAGTGTGTTCAGTTCTCGTTGAATTTTATCACTATCTTCTGGTGTGTTCACTGCTCCTCCCAATTTGGTGTCATCTTCACATTTAATGAGCAGCCCCTCAACACCCTCATCCAGATCATTTATAAAAATATTGAAAAGTACGAGGCTCAAAACCAAGCCCTGTGGCACACCACTGGACACCTCCCTCCATTCAGATGAAATGCCACTGACAACTAGTCTCCAAGTGCAGTTCTCCAACCAGTTCTCTATCCACCTAACTAACCTAGAGTCCAGTCCACAGTCCTTTAGTTTACATAACATCATGGGGAACCCTGTCAAAAGCTTTACTGAAATCCAGGTAAACAACATCCACAGCATTCCCTCAATCCAGTAAGCTTGTCACTCGATCAAGAAAGGAAATGAGGTTGGTCTGGCAGGACCTGTTGGGGACAAATCCATGCTGACTTCCCCAGATCACCAAGTTGTTCTTTAGATGCTCAGACTGATCCCTTTAAAATATGCTTCAGTATTGTTCCCGGGACACACTGGCCTGTAGTTGCCTGGGTCACCCCTCCTCCATTTTTTTGAAAATTGGGATAACATCTGCAATTCCCCAGTCTTGTGGCACATCCCCTGTCCTCCAAGAGGTTTAGAAGATGATGGATGAAGGATCTGCAAGCTTTCTAGAAAGTTCTTTAGGCACTCTTAGGTGCATACCATCTGGCCCTGGGGATTTGTACTCATCCAGTGCAGCCAGGTGCTTCACAGCTAGCTCTCTGTCCATGTCAACCAGCAGCCCAGACACCTTGCCTTGCCTCCTACCATCTCTAGATGAGCCTGTTCTCTTCATCAGGGGAAAAAAACCTGAGGCAAAATAGGCATTAAGGCTTTCTGCTTTCTCTCTGTCCTCTGTCAAAGTTTCTCCATTTTCACCCAACAGTGAGCCCATTGCCTCTTTTGTCTTTTGTTTGTTCCTCATATATCTGAAAAAGATTTTCTTGTTATAGTGAGCCTCCCTGGCCAGCTTTAGTTCACTGTGAGCTTTGGCCTCTCTGATGGCTGAATTACAGTGCCTAGCAATCCACATATACTCTTTTTTAGAAGTATGTCCTTGCCTCCATTTTTTTAACATTTCCTTTTTCTCCCTTAGCACATCAGGAGTTATCTGTTCATTTACATTGGCTTCTTGGATCCCCTACAATGTTTCCTTCTTGTTGGAATAGTGATGGCTTGAGCTTGCAAGAGCTTTTGTTTTAGGAGAGCCCACTTTTTACTTGCTCCTTTCTCTTCCAGCAGTCCTGGCCATGGAATGATTCTTGTCATGCCTCTGAGTTTATTAAAGTCTGCCTTATTGAAATTTAATATACATGTGGTTATGAACTTTCTTTGTCCCCCACAGCAAAAGGAATGGGGGAAATTGACAAAATGACATCTCAAAAACTTCCTCTGAACCCACGGACACTGCTCCTTGAGCTGGCAGATACAGACTTTCAAACCACAGAGATCTCAAAGCTTACTTCTACCCTGCTGGCAACGGTGAGGCTGACAATCACGGATAAGTGGAAGTCATTGAGCCCTCCAGATATAACAACACAGAGAAATAAATGCTGGGACCATTATGTGATGGACAGGATTGCTGCTACTTCTGAAGAACGACTAGGCAGAGCGTCAAAATCACATTTGAAATTTGTTCAAACTTGGTTCCCCTTCATTCAATACATGACAGAAACACTATTATTCCCTCCAACCCACTTTATGTTAAATGGCTTCACTTTTAAAATTTCCAGCCATACAATCATAATTGGTACACTCACTACATTTATACTAGACGTACACACTGAGCACTGGTAAAATGATCTACATTATTATATGTCTTTAAAATTTGTTCTGGCATTTCTTAACTTAATGTTATATTTCAAAATGTTGAATATTTCTGATATACTGTTTATAACGTTTTTGACTTTTATCAATAAATATACTTTTTTTTTAAAAAAAGGAATTCTAGCAGAACATGGTGACTACCCTCTAAGGTACCCACCACCTTCACTCCATCTACCATCTCTTGCTTGTTGGTCAATATTAAGTTGAGTATGGCCAAGCCCCTTGTATCTTCCTCCACCATTTGATGAAGGACGTTGTTAACCAGGCAAGTCAGGAAGTTGCTTGACTCTGGACGCTTTGTAGAGTTTGTCTCCCAGCACACATCAGGGAAGCTGAAGTCACCAGTAACTACCCGGTCATGTTGTTGGGATACTCTGTCAAGCTGTTCAAGGATAGCGGCATCCACCTCCTTATCCTGGTCAGGAGGTCTGTAGCAGACTCCAACCATAATATTGTTTGTCCTTCATTCCCTTTTTCTCACCCTTTAAATCTGATATATATATATATAGAGAGAGAGAGAGAGAGAGAGAGAGAGAGAGCGAATGCTAAATCATTTGAGAAAGGATATATGGCTCCTTTACTAATGAATTGATATAAGTGTAGATACAAAGGGTTATAGTTAATGGTGTGTGAGCTTCCTCATCATTCGCATTTTCTAATTTACCTCCTGAACTCCAGTACTGCACAAGCAATAGCTTTTTCTCAAGAAGAAACCCGTTTTGCAGATAGAATTGATGTTGCAATTTGGAATGGAGGGAGTCAAAGTAAACTTGCAGTTCAGGAAACTGACTATTACAAGCTGAACCTAACATCTCCTGAAGTTCAAGCCTGCCTTGTAATGGTCATCTTGATATCAGCATTTCTGGTCACTAGGCAGTTCTCCCTTCTGCCATTTCCCCTTTCCCAAAATCTGACCTTGCAATGAGTTACAGGGAAGACTGATGGGGAGGGCTACAGCAGTGGCAGAGGCCTCCTTTTTCGGCCAAGCCTACATTCTCCTTCAGAGCATCTACTGTTGCTCGAGAGCATGCAAAATGGAAATTTCAATGCCCTCTGCTATAAATCTCTTTTTCATAAATAAATTGTCTTTTATATCTAAGGCAAAGATGAATGTCTACCTCTACATGCCCTCCACATTCTCCCCCCCCCCCCGGTTGCTTTGAAGTTCAGTAAACATTTAGATTGAGCAGAAAGTCTGTCCAGAAATGTATCCATTCATGAACTGGCATGAACCTCCATGAATAGCTTGAAAGTTCATGGAAAGTTCATGTTGGTTGACTTTGTGAACCACAAACAAGACAAAATTCATCACCAACTTTAGTTCCTGGGCTGATTTGTACCCATCCCTACTTGGCATCATAGAATCAAAGAGTTGGAAGGAGCCATACAGGCCATCTAGTCCAACCCCCTGCTCAATGCAGGATCAGCCTAGAGTATCCCTGACAAGTGTTTGTCTAGCCACTGCTGAAAGACTATTAGTGAGGGGGAGCTCACCCCCCCCCCCAGGCAGCTGATTCCACGGTTAAACAACTCATTCTGTAAAAAGTTTTTCCTAATATTTATTAGTTCAATTTATACCCTGCCCTCCCCGCTGAGCCATGCTTAGGGCTGCTTACAAAAAAAATAAAATATAAATAAACAATTGTAAATATAGATAAAAGTAATTTAATACAATTCACAGTCATAAACTTGGTACCTTCCCACCCTTAATTTAAACCATTATTTCAAGCCCTATCCTCTGCTGCTAACAGGAACAGCTCCCTGCCCTCCCTCTGCTGTTAACGGGAACAGCCATTCAAATACTTAAAGAAAGCAATCATGCCCCCCCCCTTCCTCTTCTCCAGACTAAACTCTCAGCTTTTCCTCATAGGGCTTGGTCTTTAAGCCCCTGATCATCCTCGTCGCTGTCTTCTACATGTGCTCCATTCTGTCTACATCCTTTTTGAAGTAAGGCTTCCAGAACTGCACACAATACTCCAGGTGCAGCCTAACCAGTGCAGTGTACAGCAGGGCTATGACAGCTTGTGATTTGGATGTTATGCCTTAGAAGGTGTAAGTCTATACTCCAGCAATCAGTGATCTGTCCATGATAAGAGCACCATATTTCAATCCCTCCACTTTCAGATCACCTTCTCCCTGCCCAGAGCAGCATACCAATATTGTGAAATGCAAGTGTGTGGGGCCTGTTGTTACCTGAGACAGGCCCATGGTTGCCATGGAGGGCAAGAAATCCTGAGATGCTTCTGATAAAATACCCTATGCAGAGATGCTGAAGTCTCCCCCCCTCAAATGACCAGTCTAGGAGTCCTCAACACCACCCCTGAGACCACCTCTGTCTGTTCAGGCAGGGAGACAGTTGGATTGTGGGGTGGGCAGTACACCAAGAAGGGAAAGCTTTCCTAATCAATTTGTTGTTGCTTTTAAGTAAGTTAATTGAATCCATCAAATTGCATCTGAATTCATTAGGAACTTGACAAACTTCAACATAAGTACTCTTTTAGGGTTCCACAGGAAAGCATTATTTCTTAAAATGTGAAATAGTTTTATACATTGCCTTCCTGCTTTGAATTGAGGGCCATTTTCACACAGGTTATCTGCTCCGTATTAAATGATGTGGGGAAGCAGATTTTTTTCCCTGCTTCCCCACACATCATGGTGCATTTGTGTACCTCCAGGGAGTTCCACAACTTTTCTCCAATCTTTCTCAAGCATGCTTCGCTCAAAAGTTTTGAGAAAGATTGCAGTGAAGCTTGGGTGGCTGCATGCCCCATTTAATTTGTACCTTAATGATTTAACTTATCATATTTCAGAGATGAATTCCATTCACCTCACCTGGCTCAGTCCAAAATACCTTGTCTCCTATAAGCGGACGATTCCGCTTCCCTGTCAAGATCTGTTGATCAGCCTTTGCAAGCTTATAGGTTTCTTTGTGAAGTACTGCTCCAATGAGGGTTTAGATATTAACATTACCAAGTCAAAGATTCTTCTCTTGAGAAATAAACGAAAGATAAAGAAATACAAATGGGCAGTAGCAGATCAACCTATGGAGCAGGTGGACCAATTTGAATATTTAGGAATTATTTTTCAAGCAAATCTTTCTTGGAAGGTGCACCTGAACTCCATTGTAAGAGCTTCTTTGAACACTGGAAAGGCTATCTCAAGATTCTACTATTCCTATGGAAGCTTTTATATACTATACTATGGAAGCTTTTATATGTTTTAATTTTATTTATTATGAATGTTTTATGGATTTTATAGGTTTTAATGTTTTGATTGGCCATTGGCCCATGTAAGCCACCCTGAGCCCGCTTGTGAGGAGGGCGGGATATAAATCGCAAAATAAAATAAATAAAAATAAAAATAAATTCCTCTGGGAACCAATATGTTCCTGAGGCAGTTAAGGTACGGATCACTAGAGTCGTCGGGCAGATGCTCTATGCTGCCAGGGTTTGGATCAGAGCAGTAACAGACCACTACTAAGATTCCTACACAATATCTTAAAAGTTCCTCAGTGTGTGTCTGGAATAGGGCCAAAGCTGGAGAGATGTCTTTTGAAGCAATAGCCTAGGAGAGAGTATTTAATATGAAATTTAGGATATGAAAATCAAATCCATAATCAAGCTTCCTTGGACTAGGTAAGCTGGACCACCACATAAGCAACTGGGATAGACTACTGGATCACAAATTGTCATGCATGGGTATTACCCAGGATGTGATGGAAACAATGAGTAGTCAAGAATTGACCCAGCTCATCAGAAGACTTCTTAGGGACTTTGATTATGAGTGCATGCTGATCAGAGCCCTCAAAGTGTGTTCATCCTTCTCAGCTCGCATTCTCCCTCCAACAAAAATGCCACATTATCTATCTGAGCTAACTATTTCAAAGTATAGAAGGGCTTTGATGCTAGCGCACCGGAATGCCTTTCCTTCAGCAGTGATACTAGGAAGATTCAGTGAAATTCCATATTCAGATAGACTCTGTAGTTGTGGCAGCTACAAAATTGACTCTGTAGTATGAAATCAAGTCTGATCCTGCTGGGCCTGTAGGCAGTCAGATCTGGAACTGTGTGTGAATTTGAAAATGCCTACACGTGGATTGGCATGTGATGTCTTCTCAGCCACTTCCTAAGTGGTACTTTTACCCTATAACTCTGCATTTGGTTGCATGACTAATTCAAAACAACAGTTGGCAAGTTGGCAGAGCTCAAAATATTTTGCAAAAACCATTGCACTGTAGGGGTTAGCTCCTGAAGAGTTTTCAGCAAGCAGAAGGCATCTTTCATCCTGTTTTACAGCTTGTGCTAGAGCACCACATGAGAAAACTAAGACTAATCCACAGTACTTCTACATTAATACACTCTTGCTGAATTGGAAATACAAGAACTTCTACAGAAGTTGCTTACAATTCCACTGCACAGTCTTGTGCAAGCTGCTGCACTGGCATTTGTGGAACAGCTCTAACTACTATTTTGCTTCCACTAATGGTTCTTTGGATCCAATCCCATGTTTGCAAATAATGTTATCCAAAAGCAGGCTACATTCACTTGAAGTCAATAGGCATGTCTTGGTGGAAGAGTTCTGTTGAACACAATAGTATTCATGCCATGTGTGCATACGAATCCCTCATGGAAGAATTCAGAAGAGAAAATGAACTATTCTGGGATGTGCAGGGGAAAGACACTCCATTTTTCAGATCACATGTGATTATTATTTCAGCAGCACCAATATCTGTGGGAAGGCCAAAAAGTTTTAAACACAGAGTGATACTTAATATATCCTTGCAATTTAACTGGTTCGTATTTTAAAAAGCCAAATTCAGAAATCCTTTAGAAAGCCCTAAAACAAACTAACAAAATCTTTTTTTTTTTGCCCTGTGGTGATAATATTGACACATCTCATAAAATATAATAGAGAAAACAATCACAACAACCCAAAAAACCAAGGTGCAATCCAGCAAAAATTAGCTTCAAATAAATCCTGTTGGAAGCAAATGGATTTTAATGGGAACCAATATAAGAAAGAACTAACTTCTTACTAGATGTTGTCTAGTTTGTTTGAAATGTATACTTGGATTTATCCAACAGGGGCCTTTGAACCTTGTGGAGAGGAGTGGAATTTCTGTTTCCAAAATTCACTTTGATGCAGCCATTGATTTCTCTTCTTTTCTCTTTCAGAAGAGGAATTTCTCTTCAATTTCTATTTGTAGTTTTCTGTTATACCACACAGTAATGCTTTATGCACCCTTTTGTAGTTGCCGCCCTTGTGGGGAGGGGGTTCCAATGTCATACACCACTGGGTGGTGCTCCAAAGGGATAGGAAGATTTTAGAAGATATCGCCTTCTTCTGAGAGGCTGCAGAGTAGAATTTTGAAATTTTGCTTCACTGCCCTTCTTGCCCTTCCAATTTTCTCTTCTGATCAAAACAAAATTGATTCGAAGCAGACTTCAAATTACCAAAAAGAAAGAAATGGAATGAATTGTTGAGGTTTAGGGAGAAACTGGGTATAGAATTTCTCTTAGCAACAGGGGCTGAATCTCACCCCTCAACTATAAAATCTGCAATAGTGCCCCTGACAGAAAGCAGACTATACTTTTAATGTGAGAATAATGAGAATACAAAAACATAATCTAAAAAGCCGGGTATTTGCATAATACTAAATGCTTAAAAGTTGCACTCTGCCATAATGATTTGCATAGTTCATCACACTTCGATCAAATAATTAGAACATAAAGCTTCCACTTAATGTATTGTATCTGCGCTTTATAATGTGGCACAAATATGACATTGCTAATGGAAAGTGTTAGAAACAATGAAAATGCAATCAAATATTAATAAGATTTTATACAAGAGCATTATACATTGGCATTTCTGCTCAATGAGCTCTTGATAGAATTTGCTTTTATCATTCTGCCTTCCTGGGACACATGTAAGAAGAAACTTTCGCATTTCCCCACCCTGGAAAAGATTATTTTTCTTGCCTGAATATGAACATTTTTATCCTCGGCCCGATATGAAAAGTATATAGCCACACTTATCTCTGATTAAATCAGACTGCAAATACTCAGTTTTATAATTGCTTTCTTTTTTTCAAAAGTCCTAATGTACTGGGCAGGAAAACAGAAGAAAGACAGGCTTGGAGCAGACTTTTAACATACAGGGGAGACCTTGAAAGATATGCAAGAAAATCATGCTTTCTTTAAAATCACACACACACTTCTCATAACCCAAAAGCCCATGGGAACCAAAAATGGCACATACATGCGACTCAGATTTCTAGAAAATGCTAGAATGAGCCTACAGCCAGTAAGCACCATTCACAACCTAGATCCTCCATTAAGCAGCTGCTGCATCCTGAGATCCTTTTGTTTGGCACTGCTGTGGAGCCATGGTGCATCCCAAGTGTCCAGCATATAGTTCCCACCTGGGCACTCTTGCCTGGCAGATTCATGGAGCCACTGGGCAACAGGAGTGTTTGCCAGGAAGTCAACCACATTGAGGACACATCGAGGAGAGCCCACTTATCTAGTGATGTATGGATATTCCTTTTAAAAGTTCCTTTGTACTTTTGTATGCTCTTGTATTCCCCCCCCCCCCATTTCACTCATTTGATGTTGTTGTTGCTGGTGTCCCCAGTTTGTTCACACCTTTTAAGGTATTTTAAGTTATATACTACCTTGACACCTGTTATGTATTGAACATGCGGTCGCCATGTGCTCCCGCAATGGCGACCGCCATGTGGCCAGAGCACATGGCCAAGAAACTACCTGAGCTTCAGCCAGGTAGAACAAAGGCCAGGTGGATTCAAACCGGCCACCAATCATGTACCTAGGTTTCTCTCAGGGAACCTATGAAATGTAAATATAATAGCCTATCAGGCCAGTTGGGTGAGGTCAGGGGATTGTCCCTGACCAGCATAAAAGAAGGGCTTCGAGCCCTGGGTTGTATGCTTCATCCGGACCAGCAATAAAGATCTAGCTGTTTCACTGTTCCATGGACTCCCGACTCCAATACTTATCAACACCAGTTATATACAACTGGCACTAAAACAGCAGTCACTTAATAATTCCAATGGTTTTTCTTGCTGTGGCAAATAAAAATACTCAGAAGCTGTGATTTTCTAATCAACACATGTATCCACAACATCCAGTAATGTCACTAATTTTGACCACTGCCCCCATAGCTCCAAGTCCAGACTGATTTTTCACAAACCTCTTGGCAAGCCAGAAACTTCCTGGCTCAAGCAAAGAGGACACAGAATCCTCTGGAACCAGCTCCACAGAAGCGGGAGACAAAGACAGAGAATAGAAAGGGAACAAAAAAAAGCTGAAAAATAGGCTTTTGTCTTGCCCCTTCACCGTCATCTGCATGCTGCAACACACATTCATAAGTCTTCATTTTATATTCCAGTGAGGTACAGTAATAACCAGAGTGCATTTGCACTGCTGCCAGTATAACAGTATATCAGTTGAAGAAAGTTTTACTCCCAGGGCAAAGTCCAAGGCATTTAGACCATAAATAAACCCTCGTGTCGTAGAGGTGAGCCTACAGATAGTAATTAGCAGTTGAGGCAGACTATTAACTTTGCAATGAATGCGTGAGAGTTTGGAGGGTTTTGTAAAAAAAAAAACCCAACTCCATAGGAACTTGAGGGGAAATGTGTTTAGCAAGAAATCAGACTTTTATAAGCCTTAGAAGAGATTAATTAAGGTCACCAGAGAAAGAGGAGCAGCGAGTAAAATAAGACAACAAGGCGGAATTTAAAACCAACTGGAGGCTCATAAATAAAAAAATTATTAGTCCCTCGGGCTTCCACTAGCAACAAGTCATTTCAAGGGGCATCATGTAGAGGATTCCTTTTGGAAGCAGTCAGGCTGTCGTGTAATTGAAGACCTGTCTGGCCTTTCTGTCAAAAAAAAGAGTCAGGGCTTGAATGTGCTGCCATGGGATCCATGTTCAGAGCACTGCATTTCACTGAGCTGTAGCCTGTCACATTGAGATGACATTGCACATCACTCAGAACAGTTATGACAAAGCAGCTCCTGCATAATGTCAGTGTGCGGTGCAGCTTGTCTGTAGACTTGATTGACTCTTGTATTAGGCCTGGGTCTGTCATAGCATAGTCAGCAGAAAGTCACAGGCACGGTCACAGTAGCATCATCAGTGATGGTCATTCGCTTGAGAAGAAAAATGAAGCAGGAAATAACAGGAAACGTGCAATTAATGATACTGACTGTTATACATCCTGAACTGGGTTTTTTTAAATTGCATTTTCAAATGTATGGACAGCTGAATGAAGATAAATGAGGCAAGCTTATAAGGTTACAAGAAACACTATGCATTAAATATCCTATAGCTTGCTTTTTATAGTTTGTTTCCTTGGCATCCCACAAAGCCAATGTTTACACACAGTGAGAGGGGCCCATCAGAGATCCAATACCATAGATACAATTGTCATAGCAGATCACATTACTTCAAACACATCTTTAATGGTATCTATACATACAGTTGCCATTGAAGACCTTTTCTGAGTATAGTTATACATACTGGGAGCCAACCAACTACGTGTAACGGGAGTGTGTGATCATCCTTCCAATCAACATGTTGTGTGAACAGGGGCAACATGCATATTTACCATATGTGTACAGATTCAGTACATGGAAACTGACCACTGGATTTGTCAGGTTTTGCATTCACACATAGAGAGAATGTACACTGGTGGCAAATGCATGTGTCTTGTTCACTCAGTATGGTGAATGAGTAAGGATCAGGAGGAGTAAACATTCCTGTTATGTTGTGCAGTTTCTTAGCTCCCAGTATGCTTGATTCTAGCATCCATAAAAGATATCAAGAAATCAAGAATAATGCATGCATGTGTTTCTGTTCATAGCCACAGTTGCCTATTTTATAAGATGCAAAATATGTCACAAGGAGGGTTCATGATTTTTAATGCCACTTCCATAGACCTGGAATAGATTAAAGCAATCTAATAAAGAACCTGGCAATTTTGCAACTCTAATTTTCATGTGAATTTGTTTATTTAGACATGTTTACTTTTTTGTAGCACAATTCCAAGTGACTTTGAAGCCATTTTATGCCTCTGCAGAGTTTTTTTTTTAAATGGCAGACCAATAAAAATAACGATTCATTGTGTGTGGGGGGAGGGGGGAGACAATGACTATTTAATAAACATGTGAAAGAAGATAGCATTCCTCAACATATGCAAAAGCTGCTACAGCCTAGTTTAAAATTAGGCAAATATGTTAGCCAGTTCATAGCATTGTTAATTCACAAGCGAACAAATTCTTAACATTTATCAGCTTAGGTTTTTGTCAGGGATACAGGTCAGAATTCGATCATTAGTGCTTTTTGCATACATACATGTATGTAGAAGGCTTTCCCTGTTTCCCTATCTTCCTTCCATCATCTTTGCTATTTACAAATAAAATATAATTAAAGATATGTTTCAATCCTGCTGGGAGGGGGGAAGTGTCACTTGCCCGTCTATTCTAGCCATCCGCCATTTTGCATGCCTGACTCTGTTTGTTCATGGGAGTAATCAGATCTAGATTGCAAATATTCTCTTTTGTCACAACAATCCCCAAGAACCTAAAGGGGGGGGGGGACCCTAAAAAGACAATCTCCTTGCTTCTCTTGATCCAGCTAGGTGGAGGGGATGGAGCTGCATGGATAGTCTATTATGCCAGCAAAAAAACAAGAGACAATTGGTGCAGTGGGAAGATTAATTTTAATTCACTCTGAGACCTTAAATAAATACCTTTAAAGTATTAATTAAGATGGATGCTTTTAAAAGACGGGGGGTGGGGACTAAGATATAAAGAAAACAATCATTTTGGGACCATTTCAAAAGATAAACGCCTAAGCATCTGCCAACATGTGGAATGCCACCATCTGATGAATGCCACCAGCAGTACAGTGACAACAGCAGCACATGCCATCTAATATAATTGATCTGAAATGATGTCAGAACTGGTCTGTAGTCCTGCTGAATGCCACCATGTTCAGTTGCAAAACTGGGCAAAAAGCTGGTCACTTTGAATTATAAGCAAATCTCTGACCTGACCATATAAGGTACTTGACCATTGCAAGCAAGGAAGTTTCACTTTTGAGAAGCTCTTTTGCAAACATCAAATCTTCTCTGAATCCAGTGGGCCATTTTTTTCTTTCTTTTTTAATATAGTTTATTTGATTTTTTTCATTTTTTTCCTTTTACAATTATTTTACTCAAATATTCAAAGAGCACAAACATCCTGTTAATTTCAAATGAGCCTTGTCAGTTCCAGGAGGGTTTTTTCCCCTTTGCCAGGATTCCTTTGTGTTCCCATTGTCTTGCATAAAGCTTGCGAAATCCCCCCCCCCCTTGCTTGGATTTGTTCTGATTTGATGCTTTGAGGCTTGACATCAGTTCTATTAAACTTGAACTGCCATAGTGGAACTGGGTTCTGCTGGGCATTCTATACATTGCAACTGGTTGTCAATTGATGGCCTTGCAAAATCCCCACACACACACACACTTGGATTTGTTGTGATTCCATGCTTTGAGGCTTGGCATCCATCCTGTTAAACTTAAACTACCATAGTGGCTCTGGGTTCTGCTGGGCATTCTGTACACTGCAACTGGTTGTGCTTGGGATGAAAAAATGCCTTCCTACCTTCAGTTTCCACTGCAGAGATTCCCTGGTTTACTTTTGGTTCTGTTTTGGCTTGGCACATTGGCACATTGGCTTGTGGTTCTGCTAGGATTACTGAGCTCTGCAATGATTCTGTTGGACTTACTTTTGTTCTCAGTGACTGCTACTTGCAGGCATAGCTTTTTGCCCTGGAATCAGCTTGCAGGGTTTTTTTTCCCCCTCTTCCCTTCCTCCATAGGAAAAAAAAATAGAGAACAGCTGGGAGCGCCCTGTTCAGGGGCCCATAAAATTGGACCTCTTGGATCAATCAACCTGAGACTTGGGATTTTTTTAAAGCACAGGGACCAGCAAGCTCCCTTCAATGTTGGTGCCTGTACCTCTAAAAACAACTCCCCCAGCCACCCAGAAACCTTTAAAAACAACCATACCTTTAAAAACAGAAACCTTTAAAAACAACCATACCTTTATCCACCCACCACCCACACTTCCCCGAGTCTCTCCACAAAAGCGGAGAGGCTCAGGGAAGAAACTGGATATGTTTGCCTGGCTGCCCTTGGTCTCCACAGCCTGCACGCCTTGGTGGGCTGGCTGGGGAGACTGAGGGCAGCAAGGCAAACATGCCTGTTTTCCTTCCTGATCTTTTTTTTTGGGGGGGGGGGGGGGGGAGGAGACTAGAAAGGCGATGCTGAAGTTCAGCAGCACTTCAGCAGCACTTTTCCCTGGCTGTCTGGTTGGGGTGGGGGGTAGGAGACTAGGAAGAGAGATTGTTGTGGTGGTATTTGGGTGTTTGTGTTCCAGGGAATGAGGACATGAAAAATTTGGAATGGTCTAATTGTCTCTCTCAACTTGTTCATGCTATCTCAAAAGAAAACAAATAAAGTGATTAGATACATTATCTGTAATACTGAAAGGTAGGAGAAAATGTATAGTCTTGAAATTGTAAGCTGCCTATTCAAATAAACCAATTTAGGAGAAAAAATTAATAAAAGAATCTGGGACACAATTATGTGAAAGGGGAGGAAAATATTTTATAGTGGGCATTGCTCTTCCTAACAAATCCTCTTAACTACAGACAAAAGTACCCCACAAACATGCAACTCAGTAGAGACTCACTGAAAACACATATTTTCCAGAGCAAACCATTCATTTATCATGAACAAACTCAAAGCTAGTCAAAGATCACTTTTCAGGTTCACTTATCCAAAGCCAGCTTACAAGTCCTGGTTTAAGACCAGTGAAGTGATTCCAGTATAAGCAGTTCTGATAAATGGTTTCTTGATAAATTCAGGACAGATATCCATTTTCGTGCTCCTGGACCTCTCTGGATCAGTTCACATAGTTCATCATGTGAGCTATGCTGTCTTGCTTAAGGGAAATGGCTGTCTGCTGGGGGAGGGGGCATATTTTGTTTCTTTGTCTTTACATAGGCATTCAAGTTCAGTTTGAAATGCTGATAAAGAAGCTCCTCATCATGGCAACATTCCTACAACCATTCAGTGTGCAAACATTGGAGCAGCTAAATCAAATCATTGCACCTATTCAATTGCTTTTTCCCTTCTTCCCTTTGTGTTCTGTTGTCTACATTCCTTCCACTTCTATGTCCCTTTCCATGCTCAACACAAATACCCTCTTTTGTTCCTAGGCCAGGGGTCCCCAATGTGGTACTTAAGGGTGCCTCAGCACCCACTGACACTTTTTCTGATGTTTTTAGTGTTCTTCTAAAGTGAGTGGGGCCAGGTGGAGCTTTTGCCCAGTAAGTGATTGGTTGTGCATTTTTTTTAAAAAAGGTTGCTTTGGCAGCGGCTTATATCACAGCACACAACATCTTCACTGTGTAACTGAAGGTAAGCTGAGGCAGCCATTTTGTGACTGCCTCTGCCTTCAGCAGCAGCCATTTTGTGGCTGCACCCATGACACTATGTCAGAATTCAAAAGATGCCCACAGGCTCAAAAAAACTGGGAAGCCCTGCCATAGGCTTTGCCTGAGTTCTATACCATTGTTGGCTTCTCCTTTCCTCAATTCTGTAGACTCCTTCTGAAATTTGTCTACATTCATTGGATAGCGCTGTAGAATTATAACTGATGTCCAAATGGCAGATATCTATTCCCCTGGATAAAATGGTTACCCTAGTAGGGTTGCCAGCTTCCTGCTGGGGTGGGGGTTTACCTGATTTGCACTCCCTACCCCCGCTTTTTCAGAATCAGCCAGCAGGGGACAAAAGGGTACCACAACCAGAGGCCTCCAAAGAGCCACCAGATCAAAAAGCCATTTTTCCCCACCAGCACTGCCTCCAGCCAGCATACAGGTCTCTCTGACTTACTGACATGAACTTAGGGTTGCCAAGTCCAGGTTGGAAAATACCTGGAGTCTTTGGGAGTGGAGCCAGGAGAGGGCAGGGTTTGGGGAGGGGAGGGGCCTCAGCAGGGTACAATGCCATAGAGTCCACCCTTCAAAGTAGCCATTTTCTCCAGGGGAGCTGATCTCTGTCGGCTGGAGATCAGTTGTAAAAGCAGGAGATCCCCAGACCCCACCTGGAGGCTGGCAACCATGCATGCACTCTTTGGCTCTGAGGGGTCTGCTCCACTGCTGGGTTTGCCTTGCACAACCTCATCTCCTCGTGGGCTGCTCCGCCCCCAACTGCTCCTAGCAGCCCTCATTTGGTGCTGGGCGACCTTCTTATTGGCCGGTTGCCTGCATCCCTTGCCTCCCAAGCTGACCTGAGCTATCCTCTGGGTGTGTTAGAGATGGCAGGGGGAGGTTGTGCATGCCCTCTCCCCCTCTCCTTGGCATCCCATTTGAGCCAGTAGTGCCTTTAAGACCAACAAAGTTTCATTTCTCTTTGGTGTGTGTGTGAGTTAGAGATGGGGGGGCGGCTGTGCATGGCCTCTCTCCCCCTCTTTGGCATCGCGTTTGAGCCAGTATCACCTTCAAGATCAAAAAAGTGTTATTTCTCGTGTGTGTGTGTGTGTGTGTTGGAGATGGGGGGAGCTGTGAGTGTGCATGGTAAATTGTTTCAGCAGATTTGGCTGTCTTCTTGAGAATTTTTTCCTCAAGATTCCAGTGTCTTGGGGATCTCAGCAGTTCCTCTTCTTGCTCTCCTTAACTGTGTACAAAAGTGCACCCTCTCTGTCCATATAGTGAGAACCACAGAATTAATAGGAGGGCTCATTCTGCAGGTTGATGCCTAACTAGCATTCTTTGATTTCGTTGGCATTAAGTGCCCATCTCTATATTCCTGAAGACTGTTTATAAAACATACAGGGCTTGTTCAACACTCAGGTGAGGGGGTTTAAGGACCAAATCAGCAAGGAGATCATGGGGTGAGGAGACGGTGACAGGCATGGCTTGTATCTTTATTCACCTCCCAGCCTCCAAGTAGCCAGCAAAGATATTCTACAGCCACTTGGAGTGTTGGAAGGAGGAGACACAGTAAATCAGTTTTGCTAACTATTTAGAAACCAAAGAAGAGAACTGCCTGTGTAGCTGGAATTTTATTTCAGTTTTCTCTGCATCAGTTAGTTCCTAATGCCCCCAAACACAAACCTCTGTGCAGTTTTCATTACACCTTGTGTGGTTAGCAAAAGAAACTGCTGCAGTGCTCCTGCTGTGCATGGAGTAGTTCTTCCCCTTCATATTATGTACCCATCCTTTGGACCCTAACCTCGAGTGCTGGACTAGGATCTGGGAGACCATGGTTTGAATCCTCATCCTATAAGGAAGGTTGCTGGGTAACACTGGACCAGTCACATGTTCTCAACCTACGATGGAAGCAGCTTTGGGTCCCCCCCCCCATGAAAGGTAGGGTATAAATTAGGGTTGCCAACCTCCAGGTGTTGTCTGGAGATCTCCTGCTATTACAACAGAGGTTTGAGGGGCAGAAATCAATGTAAACTGAGAAATTTAAATTTGGAAGGAGGAAGTGACATCACAGGAAGGGAAGAAGTTCACATGCTATAATCAGAAGCTGTTTCCATAACTTCTTGACTCTACTGTATTTTTTGTGGAGAGTATCTATTTAGTCTGCCTCTAATCCACCAGCAACCCCCTTCCTGCCACCCATTTCACAATGTGACAATCACTGCTGTGCTACTTAGGGAGCTTATACATCCATTCATTATCCATTTCCACTCTTGACTTTAAAAACAGTGGTGTAGCATTAGAGCCTGCTGAGGTCACTCCCCTCCTCAAACCCTGCCTATTCCAGGTTCCACCACCACCCACATCTTCAGGAATTTCTTAACCCAGAGTTGGCAAAACTAGAATGAGTATATATCATTGTCACCATGGATGCGAAGATTTCTTGGCCCAATAAATCTTCCTCAGAGAAACAGGGATGGCATTACTTTAACTTGTCTCAGCATGTCTCCTGTTCTAATAGAATTCCACCTACGAATTCTTTAGCATGCTCACAAGTTAGTATAATGAGCTCATCCATGAAGAACACCTCTGTTCTGTGACCTGTATGAGGAGAAAGCTGGGCTTGTTTTCTCTATGCTGTAATAGTTGCTTCTTTGTAGGGTTCCTGGAGCAGGAACCTTTTAAAAAATTTCAAATACCCAAAATAGTAAAGTCCAGTTTATCACCTCTGATCCTACCACATTGTTTTGTACCTTAGTTCTATGACACATGTAGTAAATGGATAAAACAGAACTTTTCTAGTCTTATTCTGGACCACTGGTTATTCGACTATACAACATGATAGGAAAACAGAGGTTTCAGCTTTCTATAAACCACATGCATCATATCCTAATGAGCAATGATGTCATTCAGTCTCCTTATAAGGATAGGACAGTTATTGACCCTCTAATGAAATTGTGACCTTGCAGAAGAATGCCATGCATAGGGCTTATTTTTTTCCTTTTCTTACATATCAGACCTCCATTCTTTTGTTCTCATCCAGCTCTTTAACTTTGGGCTTCATCTGACTCAATTTCCCCTCCTGCAAGATGAGAAGGAAGCAAAAAAGGATGCCCGTATGAGATCCTCCTTTCCAAGTTTCCACTGTCCTATGAAAGAAACACTGAGCAAGAATGATCAATACCACAGCTCTTCCTACCTGACAGGTTAGGTCCTGGGGTTTAATCCACAGAACAAAGCTTATTTCTCCTCTTTCTGTCAGTCATCTGAATGCAAGGCAGGCCCACTGGACAGCTGGTTTACTGTGGTGCTATAAGACTGGAAGATTCTGGTGTAAACCTCAGCTCTGCTATTAATTCAATAGTCGAGCAACTGTCTGTCAGCCTCAGAACTGTCTGCAACACAGAGGCACTAGTACTGGGTAGATCCAGCAATCGTTCAGTGGAAGGCACTGATGGAAGCAGATCTTTCCTTGTGTCACCCCCTCAGAAGTTCTTTTCTGAACTTGAAAAATTGATTCTTGGAAAGCTGGTTTACCAGACCCTTGTGGACCCAAGGGCCTGCAGGGAGGATGGGAAGGGTACAAACCACTTCTCCTACCTCTTCTCTTAGTAGAACTGCACTGATAGAAAAGGGGAAAGAAGGTAATTCCATCATCTTTGCTCTCAAGCAGCTTCCTGACCTATTAGTCCACATTGGTCCAGCAACCCTGGGAATCAATTTTCCCAGTGATTAAAAAGTCCTGCTAAGGGGAGGGGAGCTAGGCAAGGATCTGTAATCCTTGTGCACACAGACTGCTGGATCCAACCCGCTGATCTGCCTTACACAACGGTTGTGAGAATTTGATTACTGTTTGCCTTTATTCCTGTATAATGCTTAGAATACTGTTGGCACTTTTATAAAGAGTAATAAAGAATGGTGATGATTATAGCGGGCTTTCCCACCTCCTTTGTTCCCTTCTGAGTCTTGATGACAAGGTATACTGTAGGCTACTGGAACATGAACAATAGCTCTTAGAAAATGACCACCGTGTCCCCTCCTGCTAGCTTAACCAAGTATCATTAACAAACTGATGTCTGGTACTCCTGGCTCCTTTGTAAGCAGTATTAAATCTGCTCTGGTGTATTGTGGGGGAAAGTGAAGTGGTCAAGAGTACTTAAGAATGTCCTGATTCAAGAATGTACTAGTAAACACCAGACTAGAGAGTCCCACACATCTCTTCCCACCTCTTCCCAAAGGCTGGCTACGATTTTCTTCCCTGTTGTCATCTCTGAGACTCAGATGTCTTTGCTGTGACAATGAGTCACTGATAATGGTATCAAAAGCAAAGCAAATTAAATGTGCAGCATTTGAAAGTAATTTTGGCTTCTGTGCAACTAAACAATGGATCAGTTGAAGTGGTAATAATGACTCAGCGTTTAAAAAGAAAGAAAGAAATGGTATGTCTTCCTGCATCTATTCATTTGTTCATAGTTATCACTCTGGATATAGAACAAATGAAATTGCCTCAACACAATATATATCTGTTATAATTTTGAAACAATGAGTATTTATTATTTGCTTCTCATAGTGGCTAAAATATCTGCATGTGGACTCAAAATACCTCTACAAAACATGCACAATGGCTTTCTCTTTGTACCATGCTGTATTGCTGTTGAAATAGGTAAATAAGTGATGCTGAGGGAAGTAAACTGCAACTCCTATGGGATTGTACAAAAAAAAAAACCCATATGTGAGAACTGTTGCAGATCCAGACAAGGGTTGCCATTCCCCAATGGTGACAGGGGCTCCCCTGCTTTCAGGGGCTTCAATCTGCCACCAGCCAGCTGGCCAGCAGGGGGAGCCCTGCCCCCAAACAGCCCTGTCACGCCTGATGGGCTTGGCATGATGATATCACACAGGGGGTGCTCTAGCATTTGGCTAAAAACTCTATGGTGAGCTTTTGGCCAAATACTAGAGTGTTCCCTGCACGACATGCCCAGCATGACGACATCAACAGAAGATCCAGAAACCCAGGCTGGAGCCCCCTGCCAGCAGTCAGGTAAGACCTGGCAACCCTAATCCAGACAGCTAGGCCGAGTTCAGACTGGCAGTTTGGCCTGATATAGGCACATTTCACAAGCGGATTAAGAGGGTTGGTTCACACAGCCACAGCTGTCTGGTGTTGCCGTGCCGTACTCACCCCGTCCTGAAGCATTTTGAGCCTGCATTAAAAAAGGTACCTGGTGAAACCTGAAACCATTTGGGTGCACATTGATCCAGCTTCCTGGAAGTGTGGACACAAATAAGCCACAATCAAGCAGCGCCGGTAATGTGGACCTGCTGATCCGGCATAACTGCCCATGCATGCTGTCTGCTTGAGCGCACAACCGCCAGCGGGGATGCTTCCGGCTCGCAGAGTTATAGCTCCCAACCATGGGATCCTGCCCCAATTGCTGCTGTGCCTATGTGCCTATGCACCCATGTGCCTATGTGCAGTTTGGTGAAATGGACCAAAGCCGCACGCAACCGGGGCGCCACTGTCAGAAGCCACCCCGCAATGTGAATGCTCCATTCCACCTCCTCCCCAGTATGGTTCTGCATCAGTCCATGCAGTGTGACTGGAAAGCCCCGCAACAATTTGGCCCGGGTCTTTTTGCCCTGCTTCCCTTGCGTTTCATTCCGCCAGTCTGTCCTCTGCCCTAGTCAGCCATTAATTTTGACCAGACGGACACATTTAAATATTAATGCGTCTTTAACAAAATTATACTGTTTATTTCTATATGAATGACTCTTTTTTTGCTCATTCTTCATTCACCCTATTGGCAGACTACAGCAGGGCATTGGCCGAAGGTGTAGGGGGGATTATTGTTTTCTGTGCATGAAGGAAAATTAGGCCAGTGAACAGCTTTGAGCTGCCTCTGAGCGACCTGAACCACCTGTAAACAATGATCTCCCTGACTAGGACTGGCAATCAGGATGTGAGCCAAACCAGTGGGTCCTTGAGCAGTCTTAATACAGGGTTTCTAGTTCTCAGACTTTGGCTCTAAACTCAGTGTCAGAGACCCAAGCCTGTGCCCCCCATCTCCTGTTTACCTGAACAGCACCCAGCCCTGTGGATCCTCACGGTTAAAGGCACACAAATAAAGCAGACCTTTGTAAAGACAGATAGATTTATTGGACAGTTTTTAAAAAGGATATTACTATGCAGTACAGTCTCTATAGCCTAGCAACAGAGAAATAAAAAAAGCTAACTTTCTGTCTAATACATTTAGTACCTGGCATTAGATGGCACTCCATCTTGCAGCATAAGAGTCCAAGCTGGAGCTTAAAGTGTTCTATACATTGCAATTCATCATGATGTAGCATAACATATCAAAGCACACTAGCATGACACAAGCATAACATTAGCATGGCTTCTCTCTGGCCTATAGCCTTATAGCCTTACAGTCTTTCCCCCTCTGGCACCAGGTGGTTTCTTGGATCCAATCAGGAATCTCCCTTGATAGAACTTCCTCGAGGATGTTAACATCTGCTCCTAATTCTCCCCTCCCATCTGGTTACACAACTGAACACAAGTCCCATTTACCACATTTTGAATCTGGCCTTGAAAAAGATAAGGATGGTATCTGCAGGAAGGTCCAAACTGGGGACATCTGCAAGCTGGAGCAGGCCTGCTAATAATCATGTTAACCCTTGAGGGGAATTAGGGTGCCTTGCCTCACATTCAGGTCTGGGGGCTCATCTTCAGGACCTTAGAGTACCAAACTCTCAGCTAGCCCAAACACTCATGTAGGCCTGCTTGTGGTAATTAATGCACATATACACACATTGGAAATGGAAGGCAATAATGTGGCACTAGCAGCTCAGCTACACTTGATTTTGGTGGTGGTGGAAACTGCTGACTTATGGTGACCCTGTAGGGTTTTCAAGGCAAGAGACTTTCAGAGGCGGTTTGCCGTTGCCTGCCTCTGCATAGTGACCCTGGACTTCCTTGCTGGTCTCTCATCCAGGTACTAACCAGGGCCAACCCTACTCAGTTTAGCAAGATCTGGTAAGATTGGGCTAGACTTTATCCTATTTAATAGTCTTTTGTTGGTATGAATGGGTAATTATTGCACTCCATCCCTACAAAGCCATTTAATTGTGATTACATTAACAAATACTAGATTATACAACTGCTAATAATGTGTGGAAGTTCTACTGTTAGTATGATATCACCAGGTCCCAGCCCATGACATCACCACCTACAGTCCATGAGTTTCAGGGTTTAGATGCTTGAGACACGTCAACCCTCTATGCATAGTCTAGCCATGTACTAAAGAGCAAATCCAAAAATGGCTCACATGGGATTTCTCTTGCCTGGAAACCATAACATGGAAATTGGCACTGAGCCAGTCAGAATGAAACACAGGTCTACTGTAACAGCAGCAGGAAACATTTAACCTCATCATGTTACCACATGACTTGAAAATAGACATTCTTCGTTAACATTTCAATTCCAGAGCCCCAATTTTTACTGCTAATAAATGAAATGGGCTACACCATGATCAAGCATCATTGGCAGTTTAATTGGATTGAGTCTGTGACCTGGATCTTTCTTAAGTAGTAAAGCTGTGCCTTGGTTATATTATTTCAGACATCAGTGAGAACTCACATGAATGTATCTTCCTCTGTTTAAAAAAATTAACCAACCCCCCCACCCCTGGTTGAAAACTGTCTATCAGTGTTAGGGAGAAGAGTTCTAACCTAGTTTTCTCTCTGAAAGTTTCTATGCGCAGGATTTTTTTGGTATGGAAAAAGGATTCAATGAAGTGATCCCTAAGTTTGCACTATGGGAAGATAAAGAGTTGGCACTTGGAAGTGAAGTGAAAGATGGACCTCATGTAAAGATGGAGTGGCAAATCTCGCAGAGCCAAGAGGCAGCACTCAGCGGAGTCAGGGAGAGCCCATCTGCAAAGGAAAAGAGGCCACAGAAAATGCTGTTTGTTCAAGGTATACAGCTATTGTTTGCGCCTACAACAGTCTTCTCCCACCAAGCAATATATGATGTCAGAGCAACCAACTTACCCTTATCCAGAGTGCACCTGTGCCTTGAGCATAAACAAGGCATCAAAAGGTCATGATGAAAGCAGGTGAGTCCTCCTACTGCTGACTAGCAGCCAAATAACCAATATATCTATTTGAATGCAGAGACTGGGGCCATGAGAAGATAAGACAAATCTTTCTATAAACCTAAAGAAAGTCCCAGATTTGCAGAAAAATCTGAAATTTAAAAGAAAAAAAAACATTGGGGACTTAACCACTGCCCATGATAGAAGTAGTGCTTGGAGATTTAAGAAACTAATGTCTTCAGTAGTCATCACTAGGCAACCACAACAGTATTGCCAGCCTGCAAGTCTTGGTATCTGTCAGTAAAAGCCTGGGTGAGGATCAGGACCCTTTCCAAGGCTATTTTGGCCTTTGAGGGAGTACTCATGACTTGAGGTCTAGGCCCACAAGCAACCACTAGGCTACTTTGCACGGCTCACTCAGCCTGGTGTTTACAACTGTTCAACAGCAGCCATCACACAAAAGCTAGTTTGTTGTACTGGTTATAAGGTTTCAGACTAGGATCTGGGAGACCCAGGTTCAAATCCTCACAATGCCATGGGAGCTCATAGGGTGACCTTGGTCCAGTCACATACTCTTGGTTTAATTTACCTCACAGGGTTATAGTAAGGATCCCCCTACCTGGGGATCGTAGTCGAAAGTAACAAAGTCAAAAATTCCACTGGGCTAGCATGAGGCTAACCAGGGCTTTAGATCCCAGCCTTGCTATGTACATATTTCTCCTCACTGTTTCTAGTTTTGTAAAAAAAAAAAAAAATCCCATGTAATCTGTAATTTTCTGCCCATAATGGCCCTTGAATGTTTTGGAGACGGAAAAAACAGTTCTTTCATAATTATTTTATATACAAACATAACATTTCAAGGTCCAATAAATGCTATAGATAACAAATATTGTGATTCAAAGACAGTTATAATAGTGCACTTATACTTAAATCTGCTTACACAGCATTGTGTATTCTCAGGAAAGTTCTTTTCCTAACATTAAGCAGCTGTTTTCTTTAGTCTTGCAATCTGCTGTACCTTCAAAGCGGTACTGTGAAGAGCTGCTCTGCAAAATAATGTACAGAACTGTGAGTTGCTAATTAGAAATTTTAATATGCAGGCTGACCAGGAATTTGATGGGTCAAAAAACATTTTATAAGTCAAATACTGTCAAATAATGGCTTTAAAAACAATTTTCTATGTAACTTTAAAGCATTAACAATATCAGAAGAGCAGTAAAAGACATTAGGTTGGGTCTAGTGGGAAGGGTTGTGAAAGGAGTTGATGAAGCAGATCTTTCCCTGCCTTCCCCTTCCTAGAGCTGCCTGCTGTTTATCCTGAAAATCCTCTCTGAGGGGCAGAGGGCCCACATGAACTAAATACACCACAGTAAGGACACAGACTTCAGTAAGGATGAGGAATCAAGTGAAATTTCCTCTTCCACTTGGTAGCTTGTGCTGGTGGGAGAGAATGATGGAGGCAATTTTTACCTCCCCCATGCTTCAGTGCAGGACCCTATGTTTCTGGTGCAGTACAAGCAAATGCCAAACATATCTTTGTGGTGCTAGCCAATCTGGGTTTCGTTGTTGTTGTTGAGTTGCACAGTTGAGTCTGACTCTTCACAACCCCATGGACCACATCACGCCAGGCCCTCCTGTCCTCCATCATCCTCTGGAGCTTGCTCAACTTCATGTTCGTTGCATCCATAACACGGTCTAACCATCTCATCCTTTGTCGTCCCCTTCTTCTTTTACCTTCAGTCTTTCCCAGGATCAGGGTCTTCCCCAGTGAGTGTTCCCTTCTCATTTGGTGGTCAAAGTATCTGGCCTTCCAGGGAACAGTTAGGGTTGATTTCTTTTAGGATTGACTGATTTGATCTCCTTGCAGCCCAAGGGACTCTCAAGAGTCTTCTCCAGCACCATAATTCAAAAGCATCTGTTCTTCAGTCTTACTTATGGTCCAACACTTGCAGCCATACATTACTACTGGGAATACCATCGCTTTGACCATACGGACTTTTGTTGGCAGGGTGATGTCTTTTTTTATTATGTCTAGGTTTGCCATCGCTTTCCTCCCAAGGAGCAGACATCTTTTAATTTCATGGCTGCAGTCACCGTCTGCAGTGATCTTGGATCCCAGGAATGTGAAGTCTGTTACTGCTTCCATGACTTCCCCTTCTATTTGCCAAGAAGTAATGGGGCCAGATGCCATGATCTTAGTTTTTTTTGATGTTGAGTTTCAAGCCAACTTTTGCACTGTCCTCTTTCACCCTCAGCAAGACATGCCATAATTAATTCATGTGTTCGTACATGACGAGCATTCATGGTGGCACACACCATGAGAATGATATTTTGCCCTTTTAAGTCAGCAGCAGCAACACCAAAAAGAGTGTCCCTCTGGGACTTGGTCCTGGGGCTTGCTCACAGTGCTTCAAACAGGGGAGTTGAACTGGGGAGTTCAGTGCAGAAGATCGAGGGGAAGCAGGAGAGAAGAACCTCTCTAGTCCAAGGTTCCTGAGAAGGAACATGCAAGCTCTACATCAGAAAGGCGGGTGGTGTGCTGCTATATCCTTCCTGCTATGGAAATTCACACTAGGTCGGATAAGCCCCCTATTTTGCTCTAAGAGACCTTTAAACAATTAACAAGTTATGAAGGCAGAAAACCAGCAGGGGAGTGGGGGCTCTCCAGCGTTCTGCAGAGAGTTCCATATGTGTCATTATCTACCCACTAGGTGGAATTCATGATTGGGGTTTGGGGAAGACTAACCAGAACAGTCCAACTGCTGACAACTCTTCTGCTGTTGTGCAGAGTTAGAGTCTCAAGCTCCAAGGGCATCAGTCTGAGGAGGAGGGATGTGATCCCTTAGAAGGGACCCCTTCCCTGTGCAACAGACCAATATCCAGGGCTCATTTCGTAGAAGGAGCTCCTCTGCATATTAGGCCACACACCCCTGATGTAGCCAGGCCTCCAAGAGCTTACAGTAGCCCCTGTAAGAAGAACTCTGTAAGCTCTTGGAGGATTGGCTACATCAGGGGTGTGTGACCTAATATGCAGAGGAGCTCCTGCTACGGAATGGGCCCTGCCAATATCCTCTAGAACTGAGAACACCCCTCTGGGGTTGGGGGAGGGGAAAAGGCTGATATCACAATAACCAAGTATAGAAGATCTATAGTGTGGCCTCATTTGGAATACTGTGTATGGTTCTGGTCACCATATTTCAAAAACGAAATCACAAAGCTGGGGAAAGTACAAAAGAGGGCAACCTAAGTGATTAGGGAGTTGGAGCACCTTCCCTATGAGGAAAGGCTAAAGAGTCTGGCCTTTTCAGTTTAGAGAAGAGATGACGAAGGGGGAACATGAGAGAGGTTTATAAAATTATGCACGGTGTGGAGAGAGTTGACAAAGAGAAATTTTTCTCCCTGTCCCAAAATACTAGAACTTGAGGGCATCTAATGATGGGCAGTAGATGGGCAGTAGATTCCAGACAGGAAAAAGGAAATACTTCTTTACACAGAGAGTGATTAAAATGTGGAATTCACTGCCAGAGGGTGTAGTGATGACCACAGAAATAAACAGCTTTAAAGGGGGATTAAATAGATCCATGGAGGATAGATCTCTCAGTGGCTACTAGCCATGTTGACTGAGGAGTGCTTCCACAATCAAAGACATTAAACCTCTGAATCCCAGAGCCAGGAGGCAACACTAGGAGAAGGTCTCGACCTGTCCTTTTGTTGGCTCTTCAGAGGAACTGGCTGGCCACTGTGTGAAACAGGACGCTGGACCAGATAGACCACTAGTCTGATCCAGCAAGGTTCTCCTTATGTTCTTAACAACCATTATCTAAACAAGGTATTCTATAATGTGCTGAAGGAACAGTCAAGATGTTTCTTATAAGAAAACCTTTTCTGATCAAAACAGCTGAACCAAATAACGAAATTACTAATAATCCAACATTGTATTGAAACAATGTCATTCTTTACCCCTCAACTGCAGACTTTAGAGTTTAATACTGACTTTGATCCAAATTACCATGTGTGGAATCCTGTTCATGTGTGGAATTCTGCTTTTCCACCTCCCCTTTTTGCTACAGTCTCTCTCCAAAGTCACTCTGAGAGCTAAAGGATCTACTGGAATAGTGTGAGAGATGATAAGCAAGGATGGGGGTACAGTTTGAGTGCCTTCTATTCACACATATTTCAGGGTGTTTGGGGAGGGGGGTTAGTTTTTGGACCTCTTCGTAAATGAATGTATGCATGACTTATAGACGTATAAGTTGTTGTGACTTGCACATATTGTTAGGCTAACTCTGTGTGACATATAATAGCTTGTGAGTGATACGTAACCTCATGTTTTAACTAATTAAAACAAACTATCTGCAAAGATAAGACTTAGATATCCTTTGTTATACTACACAATGAATCCTAGCAACAGGGGAATCAATTCGGATGGGAATCAAAAAGTTACCAGACTATTTTAAAAGAACAGTGTAGAAGTTCTGAGATGTGTGTAGAGGCAAAATCATTGCCTTGATACTACAAAAAAATTTCTTTCATCAGAAATGAGCTGACCTCACAAACAATGTGAATCATAGCATAAACTTATTTTCCTTATGTTCTACTTCATAAAATGGCAGGATATTTTTCTTCATGCCTATTGAATGAATAGACTTACCAGAATGAGGCCATTTTGTTGTAAAAAAGATCTCATTAATTCCACAAGTTTTTCCTGTGAGCTGATCTTTAAAGACCCCAAAAGGGCAGAGGATAGGAAAGAACATAGACAGGCATAAAAGAAAATACTCGCAGTTACCCTGATTTTGTTGAGACTGACAGCATCTATCCTCCTGAACATTAGAATATAGAGCTAGTTAAACCCAGGAAGTAACTGACTTCTGAGATACATCGTTTAACAAATCATTAAGCAGGAAAGAACAAAATCATTTCGCATGAAAAAGCTCCAGAGTTAACTAATGCAACTTGAAGATAGATGTTAGTCATGAACTGAAAATAGGGAGACATTAAATGTATTCACTAATTGTAATTTTCTAAACGAAAAGAAATGGGATCATTGCTTGGTGTTATAAATGCAGCCTCGAAAGCCGACAACCAAAATGAGAGTTTCATGACTGCAATTGCCATGACTGCACCTAGGTTCCCTGATTATTCTAAAGAGATGGATGTTAGTGTACTTCAAAAGAAAAAGATTTTTTTTTGCCACTTCTATACCTGCACAGATTATTTTCAATCACTAAAGATTTGTTTTCAGAAAATTGATCTGGGTACCCTAACAATCACATTGAAACAGGTTAATTAGTTGCGTGCATATGTGGGGGTTACCATCAAAAATAACAGCCTTCCTGTCTTCTTTCCCATGTTTAGATATTCTAAGATATTGGTTCCAAACTTCTACAATACAAATTCTACTGCATGGTCTAACAGGATATCCCATCCTGTCCATTGTATTGACTTACTCTGTGTAATCTGCCTTGAGTCCCAGTGAGAAAGGAGGACTATGAATAACATAAATAAATAAACATTAGCACATTTCAATATATTCCATCCCAGTTCATTGTCTGCTACTGTAGGGGGCATGGAAAGTCACAGTGCAATGATGTCAATTTTGTACTACTATAAGTTGTTGTAAAGAGAAGATATGTTTTTAGGGGCAAACCTCTTATGGCTACATCATCATTATCATCAATATAGCTAATTCTCAATGTGGTCAAATCTGTAGATACTTAAAAAGCAGAGATTAGTACCATGAATGGACAAGAAAGGTTTTATTTTACTTTCTTTGTATGCCACCTTTCTCCCCAATGGAGATCCAAAGCAGCTAACATCATTCTCTTCTCCTGCACTTTATCCTCAAAACAACACTCTGAGTCAGGTTAGGCTGAAAGTGTGTGACTGGCCCAAGGTCACCCAGCAAGCTTCCAGGTTTTATCAGGATTTGAACCTGGATTTACCAGATCCTGCTCCAACACTTTAACTAGTACACCAAGCTGGCTATTTCTACAAGAACTCTCTACAAACCTGAAAAATGCTCCAGATTTGCAGGAAAAGCTGAATTTTTTAAAAAAAAGGAAGAAGTTAAAACTGCCCCAAATAATAGAAGCACTTTCTGTAACTTTAAGAATCAAGTGTCCTCAGTGGCCAGTGCTAGGCAACCACACATACAGCCAGCCTTCTAGCCTTTATTTCTGTCAGGAAAAAACAGGGAGAGTGGGAGGGCCTTTTAAGGGCTGTATTGGCCTTTGTGGGAGGACTCATAGGGGCCAGGTCTGGCAGCAGCCACCAGGCAACTCACAACCAAGGAATTTGCATGATTCACCCAGGACTTGCTGCATGTTACTGCTCAACAGCGGCCACTACAAAAAAGCCACTGTGATGTAATGGTTCAAAATAGGATCTGGGAGAGCCAGCTTTGAATCCCCACTCTGCCATGGAAGCTCACCGGGTCACCTTGGCCAATTACTCATTCTCAACCTAACTTACTCACAGAGTTGTTGTGAGTGTAAAATGGAGGAGATGATATAAGCTGTTTTTGGTCCCCACTGTGAAGAAAGGCAAGTTAAAAAAATAAGATAAGAAGGCCTTATCTATCGGCCCTCCATGCCCCTCACCTGCGCCGAGCATTTGCACTTGCTAGATGTAACGCCATTCCATCGGCTGTCACTCATGGTAGATATAAAGGGGTTCCATACTCAGCAAGACTCTGTGCGTGTAGTCTAAATCAGGTCGATTCAGTTCTCCATTTTCTCCTATACTGTCCCTGGTATGACGATATACGTTTTACTCTTTTAGACCCAATTCTATCTAACGTGATAGGTTGCCCAGATGTTTTGAAAGTGCGCTGTCTCCTGAACGACCTGTCACCCGAACTAACTGAAAAGGTTGCTCTATTTTTAAGTTTGATAATTAAGGATCGTTTGCACAACACATAGCTATATATGATTAACTTATTTTTCCTTGTTACCTTTCTTTCCGATTATGTCTCTTTCTGTAACCTGTTTTATGCCAATAAAGGTATATATATGTATGTATGTATGTAAAAAAAATAAATTATAAATATAGCTGAAAATGGGGCATACAAAAGGTAGATTGGCTGGTGGGTTGAAAGGAGAGATGGAAGCAGGGAAAGGTGAGGATATGGCAGTTGCTATGAGGAGGGAAAGAGGAAATATTATGGTGAAGGAGATACAGAGCAAAATGAGGTGTTCCTCACAAGTGCTTGTTGGTTCCCCAGCATACAACTGGGCCCTCCCTGGTGGATGGAACTGCACAACTGATCCATAGTTTTCCCAGGTAGAGGCTGCCAGGCAGAGGGAAGGAAGGCAAGATTAAGAGGGGGGCCAAATAAATGTAGGTTGTCTGATGGGTGGAAAGGAGAGAAGGAAGAAGGCAGCCTCCAGGGAAGGAAAAGAGGAAATAGTGAAGGATAATGAGATGGCCCCCCACAAATGAGATGTCTGTTCTTGAGGGTCCCCCACTTGTTCCCTCCAGTAGCAAAATTCATGGCTAAGTTAACTGAAGCAACGAAAAATACTGACAAGGGAAAGGTTTCTGCTTGTGTAGTAGCCCTCCTAGTAAAAAAAAAAAAGACTTATTTTGTAATTAAAAAAAATATATATCACGACCCACTTGGCTTGATGAAGAGAGAACAATGTGCTTGCAGATGTATGGAACACTGAGAGCAGTTGAGCATCAGTTAGAGAAAAACTTAAGCAAAAAGGGAGAGGAATATGGAAATTGTTCTGTTGAAACTTCTACGAGCTTGTGAAGTGTGCATTTCTTCCCCTCTCCTTTGCTGTACCCTGGGCTCTTTTTGTAGAAAAAGCCCAGCAGGAACTCATTAGCATATTAGACCATACCTCCTGACATCACAGCTCATTAGCATATTAGGCCACACCCCTGATTTTGCAGCTCATTAACATATTAGGCCACACCCCATGTTACCAGAAGTGTGGACATCCAGCCACACCCACCTTTTGCTTCTTATTCTGCTTACCTTGTTTGTTGTCAAAACGGTTTTGACAAAACCAATAAAAACATTATTTTCTGTCCCATCTATATAAAATCTTGCCTGAACCAATATCTTATGTCCAACAATTATTCCCACACTGGATTGGAATCAATTCCTAATGGTTAGGTTCCCATGGAAATCAGCTTGCCTTCCTGCAGAACTAGTATACTGAATATGAATTTTTAGGGTTGCCAACCTACAGGTGGGGTCTGGAGATCTCCTGGAATTACAACTGAGCTCCAAACTACAGAGATCAAGTCAATGGCTGCTTTGGAAAGTGGAATCCATGGCATTATGCCTTGCTTAGGTCCTTCCTTCCCCCAAACCCCACCCTTCTCAGGCTCCACTCCCAAATCTCCAGGGATTTCCTCAACCTGGAGTTGGCAACCCTAGTTCACTGGCAGAACAACCCTAGGTTTGTGGATGTACTGGATGGGAATAGTTTCTGGACAATTTTATTCAAGGTACAAAATTTTATTCAAGGTATAAGATTTCATGTGTCACCCACACTTCTTCAGATGGAAGAAGTGTGCATGCACACAAAAGCTTATACCTTGGATGAAACTTTGGACTCCAACTTTGTTCTGCTGCTTCAGACCAACATGGTTACCCACCTGAATAATTACACTATAATATTTTTACAAGCAATTATGTACCAATGGAGCAGTTACCATGCAGAGTCTGTTCCATAAGTAAAATGATCCTGTGAACAAGTGGGCTTTACCACATCAAAGTATCACTACCATCACAAGATCACCAATCGTTGGAAGTCAACTCCTCAGAAGCAGAAATCGCTCTTATCAGGAGGTTTAAGAACATCAACTTTGCAGGTCTATTAAAGGCATATGTCAGCCCAGTGGCAGGAGAAGAGGGACAATCATCTTCTTCAGAAACTCTGCCCACTTTTTAAATTTCACAAAACAGGCAATCTCCAAAGTACTGCTGACCATGCTCATTTTTAGTTACAATTCTGTTTCTCTGCAGATGTGCCCCAAAGTCCCCCATGCAACAGTCAAGTATTCTGCCCACACAGAGGCGTTGACTTTTAAAATCCGGGGGGGGGGGCTCTTGTGTGTGTGTGCACGAAGCACACACACACACCGGGACCATGTCCCTGCCGCCTCTCCCCCCCGGGCCTGGCCTGGCCACTCCTGCCTCCATGGGGCCAGCTGGGCAGATGCCCAGCGTGCTGGCATCACCCGGAAGTGACGCCAGCATGCTGGGCACGTTGCTGGGGCGACGCTCTGGCAATCGCCCTGAAACTCTATGATGCCATAGAGTTTCGGGGCGATTGCTAGAGCGTCGCCCCAGCAACGTGCCCAGCGTGCTGGCGTCACTTCCGGGTGATGCCAGCACGCTGGGCATCTGCCCACCTGGCCCCATGGAGGCAGGGTTGGCCAGGCCAGGCCCAGGGGGAAGAGGTGGTGGTAGCCGGCCAGCGGACGGGCGGGCGGGCAAGCCGGCAAGCAGGCAAGCAAGCGGGCAGGCCTGGTGGACGCTCCATTTTGCCAGGGGAGGCTGAGTCCCCCAGCCCCCCCATAGTTGACGCCTATGTGCCCACACACACAACAATGAAGCTACTTTTTCAGATGTTTTCTCTTGCATAGCAGTTAGCACCAAACAACTTTAATACAGACTTTAGACACACATATATTTGCAAGCCATTACAAAACTGTCAGAATCTGTCAATTCAGTCAATGTAATCTTGCAGTAACTTCAAGGGGAGGCAGTAACTTCAAGGGGAGGACGGCTCTCATCTCTTATCTTATGCTAAAGAACCTTGGAGCCATGAATTGTTATGTGAACTGAGGGGTCTGGTTTGAGAAGGGAAATTTACTGCTTAACACCTCACTTTTTTCCTGTGTGAACCAAACGGTCAAGACACCTTTTAGCCCGCCAATTTTCCCTTGAGGGGATTGGCTACCTATGGGTAATTCAAACTCCTTGGAATGGTATAATAGACCCGCTTGTATTATTTGTCTCATCTCTGACAATAACCCGAGATGCTGTACTAATGTAGGAATAGGTAATAAAGAACTGTGGTTAACCAACCGAGATCTGATCCTTGACTACTTTGAGCAGGACTCTCACAAAAACACACCACCTAGGCTTGGGTCACAAGTTCCAGTCACGTGTTTCCCTTCCCTTCACCAGTCTCCCTCCAAAGCCATCAACCATGCAATCCTAAATAGAGCTACACCCTTCTGCATCAGTGAGGATGTGACTATGTTTAGGACTACAGTGTAAAACTGCAAGAATAAAACTATTCTAGTTCAGTACAATTTTGATTCTCAAGACCAAAGTCCTCCTATACATTATTTCAGAAACATTTTAATATTTTGTAAAGACAGGTCAATAGCTGCCCAATGTTCCCTCTAAGCTGCAGAGTCTTGTGAGCAAAAATTCTACTTTGTGAGCTACTGGCATTAAAGTTGTGAACGAACAATTTGACTACTGCATAAATTAGTCTGCTCTGGAGCCATCCTTCCTGAGCTAAGACTCACACAGTGAGGTTCCATGGCACGAGTAGGGATTCAAATCCAAATCTCCCAGATACTGGTCTGACACTCTTCACCACTATACCACACTGGCTGAGCAAAATCTACTGCATATAACATAGTATAAGTGCTTTAAGAACTCAGTTTTCAAGCCCAGAGTAAAAAAAATACAAAGACTCTTGGAAATATGGCCACCCTGTACACTTGAGCAACAACTTTCAGTGCTGCTTTAATATTCCTATTCCACTGGTCGCCAATATGGAAAAAAATAAGAAATACTAGGCAGGCTGTTGAATGGATGCACACAAGAGCTCCATGTACCTTGTGTGGCCTTTTCACTGAACAAACTGTGGGGAATCAAGGGAAGCTGTGAGCTAATGCAACCCCCCCCCCCCCCACAAAATTCCTGTACTGTGTTAGAAGCTAGCAAGCAAAATAAACAGCAGCTCAAATTTAGATTTCTACTTGAAAATCATGTGACAGTACAATTGAAATTTGATGCAGAATAACATACAGTTAAATAAAAAATAACCCCTTTCTTCAGGGTGAACATAATTCTTTTTAAATATTTGCCTGAATAAAACATTGTATGGGAACAGTAGCAGAAGGAAGGAAGGAAGGAAGGAGCTCCCTTTGAGTGCAGAGAGCTGGGAGGCCAGGCCTCACGCTTGATCTCTGCGTGTAGATCTGGAGCATGGGGCCCCTTCCCACTGGCTCTTTGCACTTAAAGGGAAAGCTTCCTTTGAGTGCAGAAAGCCAGGAGGCCAGGCCTCATGCTCGATCGCCACACGGAGATGCGGAGCGCGGGACTCTTTCCCACCAGTGGGGAGGGCAGGGCGGACTCAGAAGCCAGCCAGAGCGCTGTTCCAGTGCATTCCTGCCCAAAAAGAGACCTGGCTGTACCACTAAGTTTTGGAGTTTGATAAGCTGGTTCCTGCTCTTCTAGCCCTAAATATTAGCAGACAGCACTTTATTTATTTATTTGATTTTAATCCCACCCTACCTTGCAAGCAGGTTTAGGGTGGGTTACAACAGCCAAGATACTGGACAAAAATATAAAAAAATTAAAACCCTAAAGACAATTATTTGCAAGTCTACCTGAATCACAAGATGGCAATTTCAAAAACTTGTGATATCCAAGTACATAGAGGTATGAAAGGTCCAGGTTCTCAGAGTAGTAGGACTGTCACCATTAGACACAGAGGCCTGCTTAAGCAGGAGGGAACAGATTAGTTGGCTGTCCATCACCTCAACCAAAGGCCTGACAGAATAGCTCCATTTTACAGGCACTGCGGAATTGTAAGAGATCCCGCAAGGCCCTGATCTCCAAAGGGAGCTCATTCCATTAGACTGGGGCCAGGGCTGAGAACGCCCTGGCCTTGGTCAAAGTGAGACAAACCTCTTTTTGGCTGGGGAGGGCTCTTCAGAGCACATATGGGGAGAGGCAGTCCCATATATATGTTGGTCCCTGGCCACATAGGGCTTTAAGGGCTAAAAACAACGCCTTGAAATGGATCTGGAATTCTATTGGCAGCCAGTGCAATTGGTGCAGCCCCAGCCAAATGTGCGCCTACGGAGATGTCACAGTCAACAGGCGCACTGCCACATTTTGCCCAAGGGCCATAAACACTATAGCACGAGACTGCTGAGGCTGAAGGCTAGATTAGCAGAAAGGTACCCATCTATCCCTAGCAGTCTTGCAGTACTGGGTGGTATTCAGTGTTTCCTACCCTTATGATTCCATGTGACCTCACTACTTTCAGCATGAATTTTATGTTAATTAAGAAAGAGATAACTTATTGGAGCCTTAGATAATTCCACGATCTGTTCAGAATCACATACAGCAAGGAAAGCCAAGCTAAATCATGATTCTTCTCTTTCCATGGGCTCAATTCAAACTAAGAGTCACCACAGGCATTTTTTATTTCACTGCAGTTGATGCTGGCTACAGTGGGACAACCAATAAGGCTATTTTTGGAGCTACAGACATTGTTCTCCCTTTCTACTTCCAGCACATCTTCCGTGGACTGCTTAATCCAACCATTTATAACTCATTAAGAATGAAGGCTCTTGGTATTCTTTAAAGAGGAGCACTCCAAGATGAAGCACAGGGCTAAAGAGAGCTCTTGTCTTTGTTGCTAAGTCATTTATCTGTACAGGCAAGAGCTGCTGTTGGGGGAAATTATATAGGCCGGCAATTCAAGGCTAACTGAGTGCACTTCAGCCTCTCTGAGTGAGTTCTGCTTTCTGTGGGACTTAAGCACAAGGCCTATCACATGCAATCTTTATTGTGAAGTTTAATGGAGATTAAGTGACAAATAGGTATTTTAATGGCCCTCGTTTAAGAAGTATGGAAGGTAGAAGAGCACGGAACATAAATAGCTCTGGAGCAGGCTAAAGACATCAGACATTTCAGTCGAGATTTCTACCATTCACAAACCTTCACTGCAAATTTTAAAAATTCAGCAAGGGGCAGTGGGGCCATGGGATACGCTGGTCCTTCTTGTAGCCACATCACAGAGAGCTATATTAATGGCTCCAGACTTTCCAGCTTGATACAAAAAATAAGCAGGATTGTGAGGAGGTGCACTAGTTCTCTGATCGGCATGTTTATTGCACAACACCTGTATAAATCTGAGCGTTGTTCTTTATGGTAGCCTGGATTTCTGCACTAGTATGGAAGTCTATTAGGGTCTGGGAGAAGAAAATGAAAGAGTTTCAATATTATGCTGGATACTCTGGGCAGTTTATTGACAAAGAACTATACCAAAGGCTGGTGAGTAGCAGAAAAAATGATTCTCTTAAATGCTTGGATCCCCTTCACAAGCATCACTTTTCTTCTGTTGCCTCACATTTTATACTGAAGCACATAAACCTATCCTAAAAGCCAGCTGGATGAGCTGATCATGTCTTTACCTTATACCACACTCTCTGGTGCCTTCTATTCTCTTCAAATACTGTCCTAATGATTAAAGAGTGATTTCACACTATCTCCTATGCATATTTGGTAGCACCCTATCAGCATGTAGTGCACGAAGCCACTTGTCTGCAGACTGAGCTTTCAAATTCCACCATCAAGTAGCTGCTTCCTGGGGCTAATTCTAGGGATGGGCAAATGTTTTCTGTTTGGGTTTTTTTCCTCTTTTTTTGTATTTGTTTAAGGACCGGGATCTATGAGGACTAACACATGGAATTCACTGCCACAGGAGGTGGTGGCGGCTGCAAGCATGGACAGCTTCAAGAGGGAATTAGATAAACATATGGAGCAGAAGTCCATCAGTGGCTATTAGCCACAAGGTATAGATAGAAACCCTCAGTATGGGGCAAGTGATGCTCTGTATTCTTGATGCTTGGGGGGGCAACAGTGGGAGGGCTTCTAGTGTCCTGCCCCCACTGCTGGACCTCCTGAGGGCACCTGGTATTTTTGGCCACTGTGTGACAGAGTGTTGGACTGGATGGGCCACTGCCAGTGTTCCCTCTAAGCTGAGTTAGTGTGAGCTAGCTCACATTTTTGTAGCCTCCAGCTCACGTTTTTCTGTCTTAGCTCAGGAAGGATGGCTCCAGAGCAAACTACTTTATGCAGTAGCCAAATTGCTCGCTCACAACTGTAATGCCAGTAGCTCACAACGTAGAATTTTTGCTCACGAGACTCCACAGCTTAGAGGGAGCATTGGCCACTGGCCTGATCCAACACTGACTTCTCTTATGTTCTTATGACTCATGGGGAGAGCAAAATTCACCCTGTCATCAGCCTGTTTCCTCCCCCCATGTTCTGATTTAGTTTTTCTCCACTGCCCACCTGTCCAATCTCTTATTTTCCTTGCTTAGCCACCTGTTTTCCACCCCACTCTTTATGCCACAGAATCGTTTTCTTCCCCATCTTCCTTCCCCTCCCTGTGCTCAACCTCTCATTTTCCTTTCCTCTCTCTAATTGTCCTAATTTCTTCTCAACCCACCCAATTGTCCTTCTCCTCCCTCTTCTCTAATGGCCTAATCACTCATTTTCCATCCCCAGCTTACCCAGTTGTCCAATTCCCCCATCCTCCAGGTGGATCCCTACCTGTAAAAACCTTTAAAAGTAGTATTCGGGGTTACGAGGCAACCCAAGATTTCAACAAAAATTGTTGTGATGTCTGCAGAAGCACAGATGTTTCTATCTACTTGGACTTAACCCCCCCCCCCTTTATTCTGTATTATTTAATGAAAGATATACCCATCCTGCAAATGTTTGGGTCCACATGCTGGGACCATCCATCACTATTAGATATCTATATATATTTGTCAATGGCTTTAGCTCTGCACTTTGAGTATGCAAATAATGTCTGCTGCTGACTGATGGGCAAATAATGTTGACACTTTTTATGGGGGGAGATCAGGGAAAGGAAACAAAAATGGTGCTAAACTAAAGAATCATGGATTTAGTTTGGACAACGGAAAAGAGAAATCAGAACATTAAGTTTGGGGTTGAAAGAGGAGAGATGAGAAATCTAAAATAATCTGCAGCTCATTCACACAGCTCAAAACTGTGTGTGTTCCATGCTATCACAAAAAAAGCAGAGTGCAGTTCTGAGTGCAGAATTCAGAACTATAAATAACTAAAGAGATTTTTGAGGGCAGGGGTTTAAAGAAAATACCAAATTTCTAGCCCTTATGCCAAAGATTTTGAATTAAAGATCATGTGCCGTTGCTGATGAAATAGTTGAAGCTGGAGGCAGGCTCTAAACTCCAGTGTTTACAGGGAAGGGCTTCAGTATCTCGTGTCACTGAAAACTATTTTTATATGCGCAGCTTTGTATAACTTATGCAGGCTGCTCAAGTCAGCTTTTTGTGCAAAATTTGAGTTACTTTGGTGCAGAATTTATATATATATATATATAAATTCTAAGCTTTATACTATCTTGTTAGCAATCAACTGTCAGCTGGCTGATATGGTCTCCTTGGGCAGTCCCACTTGACATTCTATCTTCTGCCTTCCATGTGAAATACATGAGCTCCAGACCTCTGACTACTGGAGTATAGAGCAAATACCTCTCCCTCGAGCACTAGGTCACACAAATCCTAAGGAAAAGTGGGTTTAATAAACCCTTGTCAAAAGCTGACAAAATTTACCATGTGGAAACGTGTTACCTAGAGCCCCGAGAGACAAAATGCCTTGGCTTTTGATAAACCTTACAGAGGAAGAAATAAGAAAGGGTAATGGAAGGTTGCTAGCTAACAATTAGAGAGAGAACTGAAGGGATTTCAGTCCATAGAACAAGTAAATTGGCATCCTTCTTCAATGATCTTTCCGACTAGGTTATCTGCACTTAGGTAAGGATAATAATGGGAAAAAAGCCTCCTACACTCCCCATTTCAGGAGTTCCACTCTAAAGGCTCCTTATCCACCAAAATAGCCCTCTTAATCTACACAGTAATGAGTGTTTAAAAGAGCACTGAAAAATTGCCTCAGAATTGTTGCAAGCACAGGTATAGAATCTTCCCATTTGCACTTTCCTTAATTGATAATAATGATATACCTAATGAGGCATTACTTATCCCTCACTCCTAAAGAATAACTAATACCCATTTTAACATGGTCTTTTGAGAAGAAGAAACCATGATGGGGCCATATGATGTCTCATTTTAGTCTGCATTTGCACTCTAGTAGGCGTTTAGCTCTTTGCCTCAGTTTTGCTTCTTAAGATAGAATTCCACCATTGATCATATGTTCTGCCTAAAGTCTTGTATTTCTTCCTTCCAGAAAAAGAAAAAACAGAGCTGACAAACAAATCAAAAATACCAACCAACTGGCTTGTAGCAGCGATAATCAATTAATTAACCCTTCACATTGTAAAACACTTGGTGATGAAACTGGCAGTGATTAGCGGAGCTGCCATGATGTCAACAAGTGGGCCCATTCTGCATCTAGCATTCACTCCATTGTTTTACCAAACCCACACTGGAACAGAAAAAGATGTTGCTCAAAACCACAGTCAAATAAACCCGGCCAACGCTGTACTGACTGCAGAGTCGCCTTGAATGGCCATAAAATGGCCATAAATCTATGCAGACAGTACCATAAAACTGAGAGATCAAAGGAAGTGAAACCGTCACACAGTGTGGAGGCTACCATAAAATCCGACAATCGAATAAAGTGGAAGTGGGGTGCAACGTAGAGCGGAATTTCTGCTCCAATGTGGGTTTGGTAAAACTGTGGAACGAAGGCTAGATGCAGAATGGGCCTAAAAGTTGTTAACTAATAAGGAAGTTTCTTCTCGTCTCTGGTGCAAAGTCCCTTCCAGTCATGGGTACGGATCAGTATTCCCTATAAGTGGAGTTAGTGCGAGCTAGCTCAGTTTTTTAGCCTCCAGCTCACACATTTTTGTCTTAGCTCATGAAGGATGGCTCCAGAGCAAACTAATTTATGTAGTAGCCAAATCACTCACTCACAACTTTAATGCCAGTGGCTCAAAAAATAGAATTTTTGCTCACAAGACTTCACAGTTTAGAGGGAGCATTGGTAGAGATGCTTAAACACACACCAGTTCAGCTTATGTCCTGTTTATTGGTTGCTAATAGAGATCTGATTTTCAATAATCGATCTGATAATTCATAGGTATGCTTCTAGTTATTCAGAAGTTGTTTCAGTGTATTCCTTACTAACAATGCTTATTAACAACTGGTTTTTTGCACATACATGTTCTCAAACACTGCATTGAGTTCTACAAGCACCCCCATCCTTGCTGTATGACTGCTTCCTTCAGCAGGCAATTATTTAAACTGACAGATCACTCATAGATCATTTAAATCAGTGGTCAAAAATGCTGTGTTTCAATAAAATTGGTGTTTGGCTGGGAGGGCAGGGTAAAAATCCAATAAATAAATAAATAAATAAGTAGCACTGTGACGCTGATAGCCATCGATCAGTTTGAATCAGCAACATCTGAGCCTTTTGCAGTTTTTTGGAGAAACCTGATGTGAACCAGTTCAGCAGGCATTTATAGCTGCTTAGCACAAACTGAATAGACTGAACAATTGGCTCACATCTGATCACCACCTTCAAACATGGAAAGTTTGACCATCGAGTGTGTGTGCACTGTGAAATTTGCAGCATCCATAATCAAGGCATGAGAACTTAGGCCAAACCTTTTGAATTGTGGCAATACAGAACTCTGAGATGGGACCATGTAGGTCATGTTTGGACTGGCTTTTAAAAGGGCTGTTTTATGTGGTATATGCGGACAAGGGAGATGCAGATGGCTTGTGGTTCTGGAAACATTTTACAATCAAAATAGGGGGGCTTAGGCTGATAAAATTTTAAAACCACTGGTCTAAGCAAATGGGATAGAGGAGAAAAATGGAGAGAGAGAAGAATCTGATAGAAGAAGGAAAATGGGAGGGGGGTCATAAGTCAAGAAGCACAGAGGAAAGAAAGTAAGGCTGAAGTTTGTGTTTTTGTCTTTTTTCCCTTATAAATGTACTTTTTTTCTTGTATAATGTACTTTTTCCCATTGGACAAACAATTTAATGTGTCAATAACTGTCCCACTGGTATTATACAATGACAGACAGATGGACATATATATAGAGGAGTGGGTACTCACTAATCAGACCCCTAAAAAGTGCTGAGGTCTTACCAAATCTTTATGGAATTTGCTGGGAAGGCTCATATGAGCCTGGACCAGATCAGCAGCTAAATTTTTCATGGGCCTTATTGTGAATTTAGCAAAGTCTGAAGGAGCAGCATCATTGGCTCCATCTGCTGATTTATATTCCCACATGACTAGGATGGCTTTGGTTTCTTTTCTTGGTGTATGGAGAACAATACTGGGCTTACCAGAGCCCTTCCTTCTGATCCATTTCCTCATACTTTGGCTTGGAATGTACTGAATTCTGCATCAAATGTTTATCTTAACATGTTTGACTGTGAAGATCAGATATGAGTCAATCCCTGGATCGGTTTGGTTCAGCACCAAATGACTCAGATGCCTGCCAAACAGGATGGTATGATCTTTTTCCCTCTTCAAAACTGCATACATAAAAATGCAGCGGATCGAAACGGATCAGCAGCCCTCAACGTCTCTAAGGACTATTCAGAGAAACACCGAATGGCAGGGTTTTTTTAAGCAGGGTTTTTTTAAGCACAACATTTACTTATGACAGATATATGTGATTTGTGACTGTCTGTTTGAAGAACTGCCTGTTGAGCAGAGTAGCAGCACAGCAAGGGATGGGGGGAATAGAACTTGATTGTTCAATGTGAAATGTGCACTGAACATAGTCCCCTATAGGGACCCCAATATTTGCCCTCCCCAGAAGCCTCTCTGACATGGCTGCCAGAAGTCTGGGTGAAAATCTCCACAGAAACATTCCTCAAGGACCCATTCAAGTCTAAAATACAAGTGACAAAGGCTACAGGTCATCCTGCAGCCTCTGTCACTTATATTCTGGCTTTCAGACTTCGGAGCTACCCTGAGCCCTTTTGACCATAAGCAAAGACTCAGGTGTGCAAGACAATAAGCAAACTTCCCAAACCGGGCAAGCCTCTTCCCTTCCCCAGTCTGATTAAGTCAAGAGCCTGAGAGAACCATCTGGCCTCCACTCAGACCTTTGTTAAACCAGCCCAAGCTGGTACTCATCCTGCCCTAAGTTGACTTTCCTGTACAGAACATGGTTGACTTTCCAATGTTTGGAGGGGTTTTTTTTAGAAAACTTTCACTCCCCTAAATTCAATACCTTCCAGTAAGAACCATGGCCTCACACTTCTATGTATAAAAAGTGTGCTCTAGCCCTTCCATTTTTGTACATGGTTCTGAAACTTACTCATTTACCCTAGTCTCATGGTTGGTCTACTTCCTTGCTAAAATCACTGGACCTCCCACCTTGGACCTCACATCTCATAGCTAGTTTTCTGGATCCATACCTAGTTAACTTTGGAGACCTTCATGCTTTGGCTGAAAATACTGAATTTCTCCTCCTTTGAAACCTGTAAGTTTATCCCTGGACCTGCTTTTGATCACCCACTTTTGTACTGGACTCTCACCCACCTTTTCTCTTCAAGATAAGCCTTGTATATTTTCTTTCTCATTGTATAAGCCTTGTATATTTTATTCCTCCAAATATCTCTGGCTCACCTTAATTATATCCAGGTCCTCTTTTCCAGGTTTTTACCCAGTAAACAGCTCAAATGCAGGTAGCTTTATGTGACAAGTTTGCATTTGTTTATTGTACTGTCTCATTTTCTGTTCTTGCCAATCCATTTTTCTATACAGCATCTTGTTAGGGGAATAAAGATCTATCTTATTTTAGAGGTATTTTCATCCTCATTCTTTTGGAGTGCTGCTTTGAACTGGGACCCTGGTATACATAGGCACAAGATCCCAAAATTAATTTGCCTAAATGTTGTGAGTTGGGTCTTAGGCTGTGGTCACACACACTAAATAATTCACTTTCAATGCACTTTCAATGCACTTTCCAACTGGATTTTGCCAGTTCACACAGTGGCCGAGGACAGACTGGCAATCTGCCCCAGGAGAGCTCTGCTTGAGAAGTGGCGGAAGGGAGCCTGTTCAGGCATCTGCAGCTGTCCCTCGGCTCCCTTCCGCACTTAACGCGCTTTGAAACCGGTTTCCTCTCGCTGTAGGACGACACCAGGGGAAACCGGTGTCCAGGGGCCATCTTCTGCATGCCTCCCACTTTCAGGCAGTGTGAACTGGAAGAAGGCGGGATTCAAGTGGAGGCGGTTGTGTGAATGTGCCATTTTGGCAATTTGCGCATGAGCGCTCATGCAGTCATGCATACATGTGCACATGCGCAAATACGCATATTGTCGAAAACAGCCCTGCCACAAGCTGCGGAGGCTGGCCCACCTGGGGCTGCTCCGCAGCAGTCTGAACGCTCCGTAACAGCATCCTTGCACAATACACTGTCCAGTGTGAACGGCCAGCCCCAGGGAATTTTTCCCCTGCAGCTTTTGCCTCCGGATTCCTCACGCTCCAGATTGTCAGTCTGTCCTTGGCCAGTAAAATCCAGTTGGAAAGTGCACTGAAAGTGGATTGAAATTGGATTATTTAGTGTTTGTGACTGCAGCCTTACACATGTAAAGGACAGTTTGCACAGTACAGCCCCTACACAGGTACCAATCTGGGTAACAGCAAGTACGAAAAACTAATGGTATAGTACTGCACTGTTGAAAAGAAATATGTTAATGTGACCTGATAAACAGCATTGAAGGGTTAACAACAACAAAAAAATAACCCAGTCTTTTCTCCTGTCTTTTTGGTAAGGAAGACTGCTTGGGTTAGTGAGAGCAGCCCATGAGACTTTGAGCTAGACTGAGACTTTGAGCTAATCCACTTTCAATCCACTTTCAGTGCACTTCCCAAATAGATTTTGCCAGTTCACATAGTAAAAATCCAGTCTGAAAGTGGATTATTTGGTATGTGTGACTGCAGCCTTAGTCTGTCTGTAGCAGTAGAAAAGAGTAAGAGTCCAGTAGCACCTTAAAGACTAACTACATTTGTGGTACGGTATGAGTTTTCATTAGTCATCTTCAGATATCTTTCCTTTGGCAGTCTGTAGTCTTGTGAACAATTAGCCTTGGTTGTAACCAATCAGCAATTTTCTTATATCTGGATACAGTTTCAGACTATTTTTTTATCCTCACCTAGCCTAGGCCAATCTTCAAGTGGATATTTAGGTATGCCACTGCCAGTTCAGAGCAGAGATCCAGGCAGGCATTGAGTAAGGCAGGTTTCTGCAGTGTTCTTTTCCAGTTCACCAAAGGAGGCTTATCAACTCACCAAAGGAGTTGAGTGGCAAATTAATGGAAAGGCTGTGAGGGAGAATCAAAACTTCTGGGAAAGGAAGCTGAGCTAGGGGAGCTTTTGTATCTATTGTAAGCATAGATTTAATATAAGAAAACTTTGTGAGACCCCACAAGAGGGGAAAATCAAGTTGTACTTGAACGTTCCAGTCCACTTCTGCCAAGGCAAAGTCCAGTCCAGTACTCCCAATGGAAAATCCATAAGTGAAATGCACCAAAGGTAATATAGTTAAACTGACTGTTGGGGATGGGTCACTAATTACTAGATGCTTGTAGATGTACAGCTATAATGCTCTTTTGTTGTGTCATTCCCCTTTCCTCTGAAAGAGAAACAAATTCTAGGTCAAGCAACCAGCCAACATTCCTTCCCTTTCAAGCATATTGATTTCTGCTTGATTTCTTGCTGCAAAGATCCAGAAGACTTTTGTGTGGTTCTACCATTGGTAGAAATGAAACAACTTGCTGTGTTAGATTAGACCTACTTCATGTGAACCAAGCAGAAGACAAAAAACAAACAGATTTAAGAAGCTCAGCGGGGTATTACTTCTGCTGCTGGAAAGTGATAAAGGGGGGCGGGATTAAAGTTATATCACAGAGACAGAGGCTGTATGTCAGGATCCAAAGTTTTGTACCCAAGCTGGAAATGAAACAGGCCCTGTATATCCAGACTGTTCTTCCTTTCCCATGCTAGACGATAATATCACTGACACAATCATAAGGAGATAAAGGAACATTGCTTCAGTGTGCTGATTAATTCACTTAGCGAAAGTGAATTAAGTTTTGTTTAAACTGAAGCAATTTAAAGTTTCCCTGTTTAAAACTTTAATAAAAATGGTGTTACTGCTGCATGGAGTGACATATTGAAGATACAACGCAGTCCTTCCATGATGGATTATTTATTTGGAATATATTTGGAAGTGGAGCGGGAGAGCTCCGCTTGTGAAGCGGGGGAAGGGAGCCCGTTCAAACAGCTGCAGCTGTTCCCCGGCTCCCTTCCGTACTTACCCACTTCCCTGCCACTTTCCTGCTGCTTCAGAAGGACACCGGCAGAAACCGGTGTCCAGGGGCCATCTGCCGCTTGTCTCCCACTTCCTGGCAGTGTGGACCGGAAGAAGCGGGAGTCAAGTGGAAGTGGCAGTGTGAATGCACCATCACAGAGATATGCGCATGAGCGCTCATGCACCCATGTGTACCCATGCCCCAATACAGGAGGTGGGGAGATTTTAAATTTCTAGACTGCTGATGTGGCCATGTACCTAGGCGCACATGCGCATATTGCCGAAACGGCTGCGCCATGAGCTGCAGAGGCCAGCCCACCCGGGGCTGCTCCGCAGCAGTCTGAACTCTCTCTAATGGCATGCTCTCGCAATACACTGGCCAGTGTGAATGGCCAGGCCCGGAGCACTTTCCCCCTGCAGCTTTTGGGCCCGGTTTCCTCCCGCTCCAGATTGCCAGTCTGTCCTCAGCCTCTGATCTGAAATACAAGACAATGCCATAAAACCATAATTACTGGGGGGGAAGCTAACAAATTAAGTGCAGTAATTTCAAAAGGAAAATATTGAATGAAATGTCAAATGAGGCCTGTTTGCAAGATCCTGAGGGCTACACAGAATAATTTTCTGCAAAATCCAAATGCAAAATGATTCCACAGCTTAGAGGGACCATTGCTCATAACTGGCCAATCAGTACCACCTCTGCTCAATACTGAATATCGAAGTGAAAGGCTTCACCATCATTGCATTAGAATCCTTGCACATCCTATCCACACTACAGACTGTTAGCCCCGCGGTATTTATTGATCTACTACTTTCACAGGTCACCCCTCCAGAGTCCTGCTTGAGGTAATCCTAGCCAAAGCCTGAGCATACTCCTAGCTGCACGTGAAAATGATGCCGGTGAATTCTATATTAAACACAGCAGAGCTGCTCAGCAGTGAAGTGCAGGTTTCCAAGCATTAAGCAGACAAAAATGCAGGTACACGGCAAAGTTAAAACAAAGAAAAAGGGAAATTTTACTTTATTGAGATAATTTCATTCCAACCCATCCCAACAAAAATACTAGTTCTTACAAGGGACTCCCCCCACTCAATGTGGTGATGAGTGTGTTGAGTCTGTTCTTCTTCTCCTTCCGGCATGGAGAAGAGAGATAGTTATGCACGTGCTGCTTCTTTGAAAGCAGTGATGGGGGGGGGGGGGGGGAGTTAGATGGACTAAAGGAAACCTCTAACATGACAAAACAGGAGTGAACACCCTACCTCCCCACACACACACACTCCAATACTAAGACAAGCTTATCACCCTCTTGTGTCCAAAGCATGTGGAGCTGCCCTTGTTGCAACAAATGGTATGATGCTCCTGCTGCTTTTGTTAACCTGTGTAATGGATTTGTAAGGGCACACACATGAAGCATGAAGAGATTATTGTGTCCAGGGGTCCTTTCATAGAAAAAGAGGTGCAGGAGCTCATTTGTATAACTCATTTGCATAACTCATTTGCATATGCCACACCCCCTAACATACCGGAAGTGTGTCAGAAGGCAACATCCACCCCTCAGGCTCCACTCCACAGGTGAGTGAAACTGACCTGCTCTTCCTCCATTCCCTTCCCCATCCAATACTTTGTGCAATAAAAATAAGCGTAAAGAACACACCCTCATTCTCTTCCTGCTCCCTTGAAACCACCAGGTTTCAAGTAGACTTGAGATACCAGGACATGTGCACCACCCATCCCTTTCCCTTCCCTTCCCACAACAAGACACCCTGTGAAGTAGGTGGGGCTGAGAGAGGTCTTTTGAGAACTGCTCATGAGAGAACAGCTCTGAGAGAACTTGTGAATAGCCCAAGGTCACAGCAGCAGCTGCATGTGGAGGAGTGGGGAATCAAACCTGGTTCTCCCAGATTAGAGTCCAACTCCTGACCACTACACCAAACTGATGGGGTGGAAGCTGCTGAAGGGTTGGTGAAATTTCTCCAGTACTTATGTGCCATTGCCCAGATAAAAAATGGTATACTTAGAAAATTTATATGCCACCTTGAGCAAGTCTCTGGAAAAGCAGTGCACAGTCATAAAAGGAACAATGATAAAATTATCAATATTAAAACAAAACACTAAAAACAATAAAGACCCTAGCAGGGCTTTCCCCGGGGCGCTGCGCCTCTGCACTGCTCGGGGAAGCCGAGGAGGGGGCGGGGCTTGGTCATGTGCCCACCCCCTGGGCTCCTCACTCCTGGAGCTGCGCTCCTGTGTGCTCCCACTCCAACAGACCCCTGATTGTGTCAGCTGGACAGTGATTGCAGCAGAACATGAGTTTTAAGGGAAGGAGTGCTTTAGTGACTGTACTTTGGCATAGCCAGGATGAATTGCTTTCTGGGCTCCAGAGTTTAATATGACTGATTCGCAGAAGATATATTGTAATAGTGGTTCACATATTTCTACAGGATTACACAAGGGTCTATGGGGGATATGAAAAGTCTGTGAGCTTGTAGTTTCTACTTTGCAGAGTATGAATGATCCTGGGAACGTAACTATTGCAGCATCTGTAGAAGTAATATACTAGGCTTCATCGACCACTGTCTGACTTCTTATAGAAAATCTGATGCTCTTATCCATAAGGTTTCTAGTACAAGTCTGATTTTAAGTTAAGATGTCTACATTTGACTGCACAATCTGCTTTTAGCTGGTTCCCCTGGTAAACATTGCAGGAATATTACACACAGCAAATGTGAGCAGTCTCCATTTTGTATAATTTATGGCATATGGATTTTGTGAATGGAATGCCACAGCCACGCTTACCACAAATCTGTATTTAATATGTTAACAACAGTTGTCTGATTTTCAGTGGCAAAGTACTTTAACTATATGGTACCAAAATACAAGCTTCAAATACTATGATTTCATATCTGTTGGAATATATCCATGCAAAAAAAATGGTGCGTGTGTGTGTCAGGGTGGTAAGAACACTCTCAGAGAAACTCTTTTGAACATCTCACCTAAGCAATTTGATGGCCACCTGACTGAAGAAAAATCTCTGGGAAAGTCCACAGTTTCAATGATTTGGATGTTGTGAGCATGTTCCCTCTAAGCCTTGGAGTCTTGTGAGCACAAATTCTACTTTGTGAGCTACTGGCATTAAAGTTATGAGCAAGCGATTTGGCTACTGCATAAATTAGTTTGCTCTGGACCCATCCTTCCTGAGCTAAGACGAAAATGTGTGAACCGGAGGCTAAAAAACTAGGGTTGTCAGGTCTGGGTTGGAAAATATCTGGACACTTTGGGGGTGGATCCGGGAGATGGCAGGTTTTGGGGAGGGGAGGAGCCTCAGCATAGTACAATGCTAGGGTTGCCAAGTCTGGGTTGGAAAATACCTGGAGACTTTGGGGGCGGATCCAGGAGAGGGCGGGGTTAGGGGAGGAGAGAAGCCTCAGCATGGTACAATGCCATAGAGTCCACCCTTCAAAGCAGCCATTTTCTCCAGGGGAGCTGATCTCTCTCAGCTGGAGATCAGTTGTAAAAGCGGGGGATCCCCAGGCCCCACCTGGAGGCTGGCAACCCTATGCAATGCCATAGAGTCCATCCTTCAAAGCAGCCATTTTCTCCAGAGAGCTGATCTCTGTCAGCTGGAGATCAGTTGTAAAAGTGGGAGATCCCCAGGCCCCACCTGGAAGCTGGCAACCCTGTAAAAAACAGTGAGCTAGCTCACACTAACTCACCTTAAAGGGAACACTGGTTGTGAGGTATAAAACGAACATGATAGCAGCTTTTGATCTGATATTCTTTAGATGGTCCTGTGCTGAGATTTATTAAGAGATCCAAAATGTGAAAGGCCTAAAGCACAATCACCCAAAAGCCGCAAATCCTTCTGTCCTGTTAAGCTTTGTGAGCTTCAGGTCTCCAATCCCCTTTCCTTTTTGCTGCTGGCAACTTTAAAGAATGGAAGAGGATTCCTTAACAAGGGCAGAGAACTGTTGATAAGTCTCCAAAGTACCAGTGCAGAGTAGCGCTGGGGAAGTGTTAATGGCACCTGTGCTCCCTTTCAAGACTCAAATGTGCTGTTTAAAAATAACTATGTTTACCTCTTCTGCCCAAGTTCATTTATTTGTGGTGGGAGTTGTATAATACGCTGAGCAAACAAGAAAGCAAATGGAGGAGATGATGTTGCCAGTGAATCACAAATACTATATTGCTCCCATTGGGGCAGAGGGGGGAGGGTTTGTTGTGCTGCTGGAACAGCACAGCAAAAGGGCTTAAGGAGAAAGGACTTCTGTAGCAGCAGAATGCATTGGCAAATGTGATGGCCACAGTCAAGAAGCCTGTGGAAACTTCTGTGCACAAACATAGGGTTGTAAGTATTCATGAACAATGTTTGCAGAGGGAATCTTTCCCCACCTATCGCCTACCCCAAGCAGCCTGTCTCAAAATTCCTCTTGGAGAGTTGGGAGAGCTTCACAAACAAAATGTACCACATGACGGTAGGGGTGTTAGCCGAATTGCTTTAATTTAAGGTTAGCAATTGGTGAAATACCGGGTTCTTGCCAGCTATACCAAGGTCCCGCCCCTTCCAGGAGTTACTAGAAAATAGGCAATGAAGCTGAGTGGTTTCTTTGAATGGTGTTTACTATAAACTGTTGTTCAAGCATACAAAAACAGAATCATACACGCATACACACAAGATCTAGGAAATTTAGATAGAAAATAGCACTGTTGCATGAGCAGGAGTTTCGTTGAGGGGTAATACATTACCTGTCCTGGAGATAGGTGGTCCAATTCCAAAAGAAGATGAGGGGAGGTAGAAAGGAAAAATGGGGAGCGCGATCTGAACCTGCAGATACACGCTTCTTCCTGGCTGCGCAAACCAGGGATTAAAGATGGAGGCAAGGTAATGGGATAGAAAGCTGGACGTGAGGGGAAGGTAAAGAAGATAGGGGTCGAGGTGGCTAGCAATGATTTTCTGTTGTGCAAGATCTTTTATCAGGTGGCATTGGGGCGGGCTGCACTGACCACATCCCATTGACACACCTACTAGTTGGTCCGTCCCCACTAACCCTACCATTGGTCAGTGTAACAAGGAGGAGGAGATGGAAAGGAGTGGTCAATATTGCAAATCTAGGTGCTAAGCAGGAACTGACACCTGGGCAAGCTGTTAGGATTCATGGAGCCATTCCATTGTCTCGTGATGGCTCTGGCCAGGTCACTCGATGGCCGGAAGATTAGTTGCCAGGTAACGTCACTTAACATAATCTCTGCAGGAACTTTGGGGGAAGGTGTGAATTGACCAGCGTGAGGAGACAGGAGGACTCTTTGAAATGGAGTCCTGGTCTCCGTGTCAGTGTGAACTATAGAGGGTGTTTCCTGCTGTGGGCTGGAGCCTCTCACTGCAATAGAGAGTGCATTTCGCCCTTTGCAGAATAACAACCCAGAGTTCAAACTTATGATCATAACAGTTCATAAGAGCATATAATATGCCTTGCTGGCTTACAGGGGGGCCTGCAGTGATGATGGGGAATCAGATAAAATCACCTCTTTCTACCCTCTTTCACTGAGGTAAGCCAAAAGAGAAAGAGAGAAAGGCAATTTCACCTGATTGTCCATTGTCCCTGTAGCCCTCTCTTCATTGGTGCACTTTGCTTCTGAGATTCTCCTGGTTCTCAGACAGGAGTTGGGGGATAAGTGATAGGCTGCTTGGAGCAGCAAACAGTAGAGAAGGGTTGATCCACCAACTCCTTCCATTACCATGTAGCAGAAAGTAGCAAGTTTTCAAATTCATGCATATGGTGTTCTTGTAGTTCTCAAAGCTCCCCCTCCACCTTGGGGGTTTCCACATGACGCCCTGCACACTTAGGGAGGTATGTGTCACATTCAGGGCAAAGCCTGGCACTGTTACTCCACCCAGGGTTTTTAGGATACACAAATACAATGATAATCAACAAGGCAAGAGATACGAGCAAGATCTACAAACCAGGCCAAAGTCAGGGAGCCAAAGGTTCAGTCCGGGGGTCAGAGAAAAAATGGTTCCAGAGTTCAGGGCTTGGTACCAGTGCAGGATGCAATGTCTGGGTCTCTAGCTCTGAATATAAACAAAGGTTAGCAAGGACAGAATACAAAAGCAACAAGGCAGGATAGAGCAGGCCAGCTCACAGTGATGTGTAATATGCAAACTTGATTCCACACTGCGCCTTCCTCAGCGTATTTCTTTTATCAGCCTCATTAACTGACTCATTCCACAAAGCCCAGGTGTTGCTTCTTACAACTGAGTTCATTGTCCTAGAGGTGCAAGTCCTTTGTTCCCCTATCAGCTTGACATTCCTGATCCTGCAAAGATTCTGCTCCAGGAATTAACACTGATTGCTTCTGGGCGATCAGACAGTTGCACTTTCATCCAAGGGCGTAGACTTTCCAATTTCCCAGGGGGGGGGGGGAGGGCTGGGCCGGGGGGGGGGAGAGAGGGGGGAGGGAAAGAGAGAGAGAGAAGGGTTTGCTTAATATTACGCGCGCCAGGATAATGTTGGCCCTGGATGCACCCTTCTTCACCCTTGTATAGCAACTAGTGAAAGCACTCTCACCAAGGAGAAACCGAGATCTTCTGAAGATCTCACCCTTTCCCTCTGCCATTGCCTGGTCAGTCTAAGAGCACCGTTCCAGTCTGCGAAAGCAGCTCCAGGAAATCACGTCCACCACAGTTCTTCATAGAGAAAGTAGCATAGAAGACAGTGAGAGCAAACCAATCCCAGCCCCCCCCCCCCCGCATCTCATCCCCCCCAACCGCTTTTCTGCAAGTGGCGTCTTTCTCCCTCTTGCGAGTCGTGGAGTAGGGTTTTCAGGAGAGCAAGCACGCCTCGGAAAGGAGTTTATTGCAAGTTCAGGGGCTCTTAGCCCCAAAGGCATCTGTCCCTACCCTTGGCTGCTGGGGATGGCCCTTGGTTCTCCACATTGCTTTGTAAGCTGTGACATCCTGTGAACAAAAACTCTGTTTTGTGAGCTGCCGGCCTTAAAGTTGCGAGCGAACGACTGGGCTGCTGCACAAATGAGTGGGCTCTGGAGCCCTCCTTCCTGAGCGAAGACAAAAAGGTGTGAGCTGTAGGCTAAAAACCCGTGAGCTAGCTCACACTGACTCAGCTTAGAGGGAACACTGGGCTTGGGTGGGGGGGTCAGTTCCTCTTTAAGTGGGTGCCAGGGGGGCAGTGCACTTGAGCCTGATGTCACTGGGCCATCAGCTGACTGAGCCAGGCTCTGCCTTTTCCAGTAGAAGCAGCGGCAAGGAAGAGAGAAAGAGAGTTGTGCCACTGGGTCCTGTGCCTGGGCTCATCCTGGTGGCGGGTGGTGATTGCTCCTGGCTGGGCGTCGGGAGCTCACCTGGGAAACTGACACGAGCCAGCCCGGGCGCGATGCTTGCTTGCTAGCCCAGCTTCCCTGCAGTGGAAGAGAGCAGATGGTCGAGCTCCGCAGAGCGGGAAGGGTGCCGGGAACAGGAGAAATCAGCCCCAGAGGGAGGGAGAGAAAGGGAGGGAGGAGTGGGTGGGGAGAGGTGTGCGGGGAAGTAGCTCTTGCAGCAGCGGCTTCTTCTTGGGCTGGGGGCCTTCAGGGCAGGGAGGCGTGGCGGCGGGCGGGTGCTCCGTTTCTCCCGGGGGGGGGCTCAGTCTCCCCTGGAAAATTTCAGGGGTGGCCTGAGCCCCCAAGCCCCCGCATAGTTGATGCCAGTGCTTTAATCTTTCTAGAGCTGTCAAGCACTCTCTCTTTCTCTGTGCTTTGCTGGTTCAGGAAAAACTGTTGGCAACTGATGTTCTGACCTCTATGTCATTTCTTTCTTCTCCTGTCAGAATGAGCAGCCTGGCTGCCGCTGGAAAGCATTCTCACTTCCTGATGTTTCTCTTGCTGGGTCTGTTTCTCACCCCAACTGCCCAGGCAGGTATTGGTGCTGGGCCCAACTCTTCCATTTCCTCCTCCTCCTCCTCCTCCTCCTCAGAGGAGGAAGATGGTTGACCCATGACAGCATGTTATATCCAGTGAGTCAATACTTAGCTGCTGCCTGTATGGGATAGGCACAAAGTGGGAAAATGCAGTATGGTTTGGTTCATAGTTTGTGGTGGACCCACACACCAAACCATTGATTGTCACAAACTAAAAAGGCCTCATAGGAACTGGTTTGGTTTGTGAGGTTCATGCTTCTCAACCCAGCTGCTCAAGCAGGTATTCTACCAGTGCAGGGCCCGACTCTTCCATTTCCTCTTCCTCCGAGGAGGAGGCAGCTCACTGGCCCATGACAGCATGCTATATCCAGTGAGCCAATACTTAGCTGCCTCCTGTAAGGAGTGGCATTGGAACTAGGGATGGGCACAAACTGGGAAAATGCAGTATGGTTCAGTTCATTGTTCATAGTGGACCCACAAACCGAACCATGGACTGTCACAAACAAAAAAGGCCTCATATGAACTGGTTTGGTTCATGAGATTCATGATGTGGCAGAATGCTCCCTGATATGCTAGAGACACCAAACTCACAGGGGTCTACAAATGACTCTCTTCTACCTGCCCTCCAAATTTGGTGAGGATTGGATTAATGGGGTCTGAGTTACAGCCCACCAAAGAAGGTGCCCCGGGGAAAGTGCTTTCTGGGGAAATGGCAGGTGCCAAGTTCAGGAGGCTCCTGAGTGTATAGAACAGATCCTGTGCAAGCTAGAGACATCAAAGTTGCAGGGGAGCTCTGGCTGGCTCATCCTCTATCTTCCCTCCAGGTTTGGTGAGGATTGGATTTATGAGTTATGCCCCCCTCCCAAGAGGGCGCTCCCATCTTCCATTGTTTCCAAAGAAGGAAAAAATAGCAACAAAAGCAAGGGCAATAGAAGGCCCACAGAAGAGAATCAAAGTCCCTGAGAATCTCTGCAGGAGAAACTGAAGGTGAGAGAGCATTTTTGCCAGCCTAGAGGTACCAGTGCAATGTGCCTTCCACCACCAGAGACCCAAAGCAGCATGCAATGACATATGTAGACATGGTGGCTTGAAGCCCTGCTGAGACCACCCGAGACCCAAACATGAAAGTGTGCACTAACCCATGTAGACATGGTGGCTTGAAGCCCCCTCAAAACGTATGTAGATGTGGTGGCTCAAAGCCCTGAATCCACTTTAGACCCAAACAAGTGTGCAACGACACATATAGATGTGGTGGCTCAAAGCCCTGATGCATGTAGACATGGTGACTCAAAAGCCAACCCTGACACCCTAACCCCAAAGCATGCAACAACGTATAGACATGGTGGCTTGAAGCCCTGAGATGTATGTAGATGTGGTGGTTCAAAGCCCTGAGACATATGTAGATGTGGTGGCTCTAAGCCACAAGTCCAGCCCTGACACCCAAACCCCAAAGGTTGCAACAATGTATTTAATGTAGTGGCTCGAAACCCAGAATCCAACCCTGACACAAAACCCCTAAAGCATGCAACAACAGCCCTGAGTCCAACCCTGACACCCAAAACCCAAAGCATGTCCACAAGGCTCAGAGAGAAGAAGAAGAGATTGGATTTATTCTCCACCTTTCATTACCCAAAGGAGTCTCAGAGCGGCTTACAATCTCCCTTCCCTTCCACTCCCAACAACAGACACCCTGTGAGGTAGGTGGGGCGGAGAGAGCTCTTTCCAGAACTGCTCATGAGAGAACAGCTCTGAAATTTTGTAACTAACCCATGGTCACACCAGCAGCTACATGTGGAGGATTCGGGAATCAAACCCAGTTCTCCCAGATTAGAGTCCACGTTCCTAACTACTACACCAAAATGGGTCTCACAGCACACACCCCCAGGGCTGAAACACACAGCCAGTAATTTGAGGACCGATGGAAAGTCAGACACCCCTAGAGTTTTGATGGGGGCTCCCCCAAGTATCCCCACAACAGCTGGGAGGATGTAAGGGTACTCAGCTGAGGAACCCACTAGCTAAGGCTTACACACACCGGCACTGCAAAGCACACCCACCAATGGGCATGTATTATTCTGCTCTGTGCTGGGTCTGGAGCTCACCCATCTAACACAGTGAATTCTTCTACCTGGAGGATAAAATGAAACATATGTGGAGCTGGCAGGGCAACCCTTCAAGTCTAAAAATATAGAAAGGCAGACCAGTCATCCCCAGAGTTTTAATCGGGGCTCTCCAAAATAACCCCATGGCAGCTTGGCATACCCCCCCCCCCCGACACCACAAAGAAGGGAAGCATTTCCACAATGCTCACACACACACACACACACCCTGGGCTGAAACACACAGGTCCAGAGCACACCACATCATCACCCTGGGCGTATTCTGCTCTGCAAAGGAATGGAAAGCCCTCCAAGTCTCCAAAAGCAGGTTCCAAAGAACGGACAGACAGGGTACAGAAATAGGGCTGCCAAGTCCCCCGGTAGAGCGGGGGAAACACCGATTTTTAAAGCTTTCCCCCGCTTTTCCAAAATTGGCCACCGGGGGGACAAAATGGCTGCCAGCAGGGGAACCTCGGAGCCTGCCCTGGCCAGCCTCTTGAACTTCTTAAAAGGGAAATTTCCCCTTTAAGAGCTGAGCCAGCAAGAGAGCCCCGCCCAGAGATTAAGGCGGGACTAAGCTCTTTCTACTGCGTGCAAGGTTGCTGCTGAGTAAACTGCTCGGGTAAGCTGGGGTCTGCAAGCTCTTTTCCTTCTCTGTCTCTCCCCCTCTTTCTTTTTTCTGTCTGTCTGTCCACTGTGGTTTTGTCAAAGGAATAAACTGTCACTTCCAAAGAGGTAAACATCACAAGGAGAGGTTGCCTGTAGAAGGTCTGGGAGTGGGATTGTTTAAAATGTCTTGTCGTGGCTGTTTGGGTCCCCCCAATCCTCATTTCCCTTCTGCAAATAAAAGTTGGGATTCCTCATTTTTATGCCAATTTTCTGTTTCTTTCAACCGTGTCCCCCCCTCCGGCAGTAAAAATCTGCATTTTTAAAAGCATTTGTACATCAAGTAACCAGTATTTTAAATTAGGGATGGATCCAACTAGCTTTTCTGCTGGCGAAAAGGGGAGGACAAAGGTCCTCTTTAGCCACCAAAAAGCCTATGCTGGGGGGGGGGGGGAGAAGTTATGGGATTTACATGGACAACAGCTGGGTGAAACAAGGGCCAGAAATAAAGCCTGGGAATTGGGCAAGAGTAAGTGAAAAAGCTGTCTGTCTGTCTGTCTGTCTCTCTCTCTCTGTCCCCATCCAGCAGAGGTCTATCAGTGGCTATTATTAGCCACAAGGTCTAAATGGAACCCTTTGTCTGGGGCAGTGATGCTCTGCATTCTTGGTGCTTGGGGGGCAACAGTGGGAGGGCTTCTGGAGTTCTGGCCCCGCTGCTGGACCTCCTGAGGGCACCTGGTATTTTTGGCCACTGTTGTGACACAGAGTGTTGTACTGGATGGGCTGTACTGGATGGGCCGATCCACTGTGGCTTCTCTCCTGTTCTTATGATATGAAAATCATATTTAGCACTTGTGTAGCACTTAGGGCTTCATATTCTGCCGAGATGAGGAAGGATTCAGTAGGGCCGTTGCTCAGTGATAGAGCATCTGCTTGACATGCAGGAGGTATCAGCCTCTTCAGCTAAAAAAGGATCAGGTAATAGGTGACATTAAAGATCTCAGCCTGAGACCCTGGAGAGCCACTACCAGTCTGAGTAGTCAGTACTGACCTTGATGGACCAATGGCCTGATTTAGTATCAGGAAACTTCATGAGTTCATGTGGAAGCATGTGGAAGCAACATCACAGGATGTGACATCAAAAAATGATGTCACTTCCTTTCTCCTGGCTCCACCCCCAAAGTCTCCTGGCTCCACCCCCAAAGTCCCCAGATATTTCCCAAGTTGGACTTGGCAGCCCTAGTACAGAAATGTTTCCAAATGGTGTCCTGGAAATGGGGACTCACAATTGGAGCAGGTGGGAGGCCCAACTTCTTTCACAAGCCTAAATCTGCCAGGGGCTGCCGTTTTAAGGGTCCTGGACCTGTTTTTCTTCCATTTTACAGGGTTGCTGGACAACAGGAGGGGAGGGAGGCAGCTGTCTCAGAGAACGGGGCCATACGTTAGGAGGAGCACCAGAACTGCCGGCCCAATCACAACGATTCTCTCATAACCCATAGCTCTCTGAGCATGGGAAAAGAGGATAAAAAGGAGGACTGGCAGTATCTTGACTCCATTTCAGGGGGAGGATTTTTGGTTTGTTTTTTAGTATGCTGGTGCTGCTCTGGTCAGTCGGTCTTTTTCATTACGCTGCCTGCATAGGAAGACCTTCTGGACGTCTTCAAGACTGGTTTGCTGAGAGTACACTTTATTTTAAAAGATTATTTCAAGTTTTTCTGTGACTTTTTTGTTCATTTGTTGTAGGGTGGTAGTTAGGGGGATTGGTTTTCTTCCCTTGTAAAAAAAAAATAGTTTCCCTTGGTTTGGTTTTGTGCTGTTTTTAAAAGTGTTTAAAAGGCTTGTGCTGTTGTGGGGGGGGGGTCTCTCTTGTCTTGTGTTAGAATTTTTAAAGCATGTTTCCCCATGCTCTAGTTATCTTTCACTCCGATTCTGGTATTTTGTTGGCTTTCTCTTTTGTCGTGCTTTGCTGCCTCTGTGCCCTTCAGTTCTCAATGCCTTTGCTAAAATTCTCTCCTTTTTTTTTTTTTTTTTTTACTCAAAAGCCTGAATGTCACTACAGCAGCCAGCAGCAATTCATAAGGACAGAAGACCAAACGTTACCAGCTTGGGAGCAACTGTAGGAGCTGCAGCATGGACAGATTAACAGCACTGGCAGTAGATATCAGCAAAATAAGAATGATACTTTTGGTGATGAACATGTTGCCCCTGTGTTTTGTGGAAAAAACCCAATAATGTATTTTACTAATGCAGAACTGTGTTGCCTGAGGTGCTGTCTTTACTCTTGGGTAGCCCCAGTAGTAAGTGTGCCTCACTTCTAACCTGACCCAGAGACCCACAAAACTCAGGCCAAGGAAGGCACTCCTGGTTCTGAAACACAGAGCTAACCACAGTTCTGAAAAAGGGGTCTCCATTTTCAGGTTTCATAAGGTAACCTCAGAGCAAACCTCCAATCTTCCCCTTCCACCCAGCAGAGATATGCTTAGGGAATAACAATGGGTTCCACCAGGTGAAGTATCTACATTTCTAAAGGCTATTCAGAGGCCACCTGACAAATAGTCCTTCTATCTCCAGAACCTCACCCAGCCCTTTTGTGATCTCATGTCTATGTGTTATACCTGTCCCACCTTGCTTCATCCCTCAGGATATCGAGATAAACCAATTAAATATTCAAATTATTAATGATCCTTCCTGACACTAATCAGGGACACATCTCCCATCTTTTGTGTGTGTCTGGGAACCTATTCAGCTGCCTTGGCAGGACCATCAGTGGTCATAAAATCCATTCAGCCAGCCCCAGTACAGTCATCCAACACCTGGCTTCTGTTGTTAATCCAGACTCTGCCCCCTCTGGAAGCTCATTGGCCACATCTAGGCCTTGCCCATCCTGATGCCAAGCACCCCTAGGACTCATCATTGGCCCAGGTAATCTATTGTTCTCACCTGAGACCAGCCCCCAAGGCCTTCCATTGGTCTGCATTGTTTTCCAATGTCTATATTCATCATCCTAGCACATGATGTCAGATGGTGTGCCTCTGCCCTGATGCCAACTGGCAGTCCACCCCTAAACCTCTGGGTTTAGGCCATAATCCCTTCTTCATAGACCTCTGCATGTCTGGACAGGTAGTATCAGCCCATAATTAACCCCTCTATTCCCTATCAATCACCTCTGCTTCCTTAGTTCTGTATTGTGTGTGTGAATGCTTGCTTTTATGTTTATATGTTTAAGAATCCTTCAGTAAAGAAATCACTGCTTTAGTAATCCAGCCTCTGCGTCTATTTCTGGGATTGAGAAATCAAACTCCAGTATACACAGGTCTGATCCTATATTGAATGCCTATTGCCATTTAATATTCTAATTCCCCACATTAATTAATAAATTAAGGCAATTTGGATAACAACTGGATATGGAAAACATGTTTTATGGGGTTTGGGATTTTTTAAAAGAAATTGGTGGTTTGTTTGTAATCTTTAGCTGCTGTTACCAAATTTATTGCTTGTACACGCTCTCTCCACACACACACACACACACTTTTAATCTTGTTAGCTGTCCGGAGTTATTTTGTAGAAGGGTACAATACAAAAGGAGTAAATAAATACGTCATTAAAAATGTTGCTTTAAACTAATACAATCTGGCAGTGTCTTTTTAACTGCTTTGTGAAAACTGATTTTTAAAAATATAAAATAGCACTCCTAATAGTACTAGCAATAGCAGGATATGTCCCTAAAGTGGGTTTTCTTTTCTGAGCTGACAAAATGTAACATTCACTAAATTTTCCAATTTCATTGTTCAACCTAGGGGGATTGTCTGAAGGCACACGTGCATTAAGAATATGCATAGAAATTCTGTTCAGGTTCGGGTTCTGCTTACTGGGTTTATTTTCAAAAGTTACCTACTTGGTTCAGATTAAAAGTCATCTGGAAGCAGGAAGGTTTCAAGTCATTCAAGTCATTCAAAGCAGGAAGGTTTCAAGGTATTATCTCCCAAGCAAGAGACTGTTTCTCCTGATTCCCAGCTATGGATCATGCAGCCAAGCCAGCAATTGCTCTATAAATCTCCAAATAAACTGTCTTGAAGAAGATTAGTAAACTACTAATTACACTTGGCATTAAACAGTGCATTTCAAGTGCTGAAGTTAGCTCACTGTCTCAGCCATTCGTACAGCATTCTTACTATCCCCATGCCCTTATAATATATATAACATTGCAACATCTTCAAGAGTTCTGGAGAACATTAAAGGTTACCAACTGTTTTGTGTAATTTTGATTGGTTCTAATAAAAAGGCAGTATGTGGCTTTTCTTTTGGATTTTGCTTGGACCAACACAGCTGCATGCACACAAAAACAAGTTATGTGCTCCAATTTGCTGACTAGAAGTATTGCCTGGAAGACTAAATAGCAGGAAAATGACGGGTCTGATTAAATTAAAATAGCCCTTACAGGAAAATCACCTCTAATAGTCCAGCCTTTGGTAACATATGCCTGGTAACTGGAATCCAACTTGTCATGTCCAAATACAGCAACATGATGCCTTTCTTCCCACCAACGTTAGGCAAGGATCCAGTTCTCTGCAGCTGCTCTTCTGAGCTTCCTCCATTTCCTGTCACACTACCAGGCTATGCCTGGATATAGGAAGCTATCCTGAGCTGAGCCTGAGTGTTACACCCCATCTCTCTTTCCTTTACCCACAATAAGAACTTATTTGGTTGATTGATTGATGATGCCACTTCCACCAACCTTGGCTACTTCTGGGCTGGTAGATGCTTGGTGGAAAAAATTGTCTTGAATCTGAGATTAATGACTAGGACATATTCTGATCAGGGTATTATTGCCGTTGTTGTTATGTAGTCTGTGTAAGGATTAGGGTTGCCAGGTCTGGGCTGGAAAATACCTGGAAACTTTGGGGGTGGAGCCAGGAGAGGGTGGGGTTTGGGGAGGGGAGGGGCCTCAGCACGGTACAATGCCGTAGAATCCACCCTCCAAAGCCGCCATTTTCTCCAGGTGAGCTGATCTCTGTCAGCTGGAGATCAGTTGTAAAAGGGGGAGATCTCCAAGCCCCACCTGGAGACTGGCAACCCTACTCTCAGTTCATAATGGGTGATGGTGAGGCCTTATATTTTGTATGTACATTTAGATAATAACTAAGCAAAATCCAACCAAACCATGCACATTCTTTAGTATAATTAATATTATTAATCTGATTGCAATTTTTTTCTGATATTCAGTAAAATAGGAAATATTTTGATATGACAATTACAGTTAGCCCATTTACCACTAAAAAGTGTAATCCAGTTGGTGTTTCCATGCACACTTTCTGGCAGTCGTTCCACCATCTCAGGACTATTGGATTCTATATTGGCACAAGGCTTATTGTGTCTGTCAACAACAGTAAATGGAACAGTAGGAGATAGACAGGGGGAACGCTTTACTGGTACTTGCTGGCAGGCAAGCATGATGGCTATGTTAACTGGAGAGACAAAATCTGGGGCCCTTCCCCCTCCTTCAAAATAGGCAGTATACCTGCTAGATAGGGTTGCCAACCTCCAAGTGCAGCCTGGGGATCTCCCACTTTTATAACTGATCTCCAGCTGACAGAGATCCACTCCCCTGGAGAAAATGGCTGCTTTGAAGGGTAGACTCTGTGGTATTGTACCATGCTGAGGCGCCTCCCCTCCCCAAACCCTCCCCTCCCCTGGCTCCACCCCCAAAGTCTCCAGGTATTTTCCATCCCAGACCTGGCAACCCAACTGCTAGGGTTACCAACCTCCATGTGGTGGCTGGTGACCTCCCGGAATTACAACTGATCTCCAGGCTGCAGAGATCAGCTCTCCTGGAGAAAACGGCTGCTTTGGAATTGGTCTCAATAGCATTATACCCCCTTGAGGTCCCTCCCCTTCCCAAACTCTGCCATCCCTAGGCTCCACCCCACAAATCTCAGGCAAATGTTTTTTCTTGTTCTAGCTGTGAAGCAATCTGGGTTGTACAGACTGATGGCAAAGGGGATTGAGGCATAGATCCAGACGTTGGCCTATCCTTGTAACAAGCAGTCTATGGTCCACCTGCCTCCAGAAGACTGCTTGTACTAGATGCCAGACTGGTAGGCCATGCAGACTAGTGTGGTAGAAGACATCTTAGCCTTTTCTCTTCTCTTACCCCATGATGATAGGCAGTTTGCCTGTTTTGTAGAGGCAGAGGTGAAAGCTTTCCCCCTTTTGTGATAGGCAGTGTACCTACTCTGCCAGGAATAGCAGAATCAAACATTGTGCTTGTACTAGCTGGCAGGAAGGCAGGCCATCATGCAAGCAAGGAGAGAACAGGTAATGAAACCTCTCAAAACTCCTCTTCTATGATACACATTTATTTATTTATTTAGATTTATATCCCGCCTAACCAACATAGTGGCTCTAACCAACATCTTACTTGCCTTGAAAACCAGGGAGAAATAAAAGTAGAGGATAAGATTCAGTCCTTCCTCCTACTCTGATAGTAAACACTCTTACACACAGAGCTAAGTAAAATGTGAAATGGTCATAGAAGAGGAAGGCTAAGTGTGAGAGAACTACTGATTCAAGACCTGAGATCTCTCTATTTCTTTAATGCCAAGTAAAAACAGCCATATTATAACCTCAATAAAAATCAGCCCCAGTTGCTATTAGCCTCAGTGGGGGGTGGAAGGCAGGTGACCTCGTTAATTTGTAAAGAAAAGTGGTCTGAGAAGTACTGTTTTAAAATACAAATGGACCTCTTGAGGGAGGGTTATCTGTTATTCCAACATTTGAAGTATTTTTTCTCCCATTCCAGATACCAGAATTCAGCTGGGCTGGGAAAAACATAAAATCAATTGAGAGCAATGAGGTAAGATGGGAAAGGGGGAAATTTGGCTTGGCTGTATACTCTGTTTAATTTGTTTGTTCGATTAATTCAATTTTTATATCACCTTTCCTTGTAAACATGCCCCTGGAATGAAAGTAAAATTCTCTGGTACATCTATTTGTGCTTAAGAACATTAGAAGAGTTCTACTGGATTAGACCAGTGGTCCATCTAGTCCAGCATCCTGTCACACACAGTGGCCAACCAGTTCCTCTGGAGTGCAACAACAGGGCAGAGAGACTGAAGGCTTCCCCTGATGTTGCCTTCTGGCATTGGGGATTCAGAGGCTCACCGACTCTGAACATGGAGGTTCCCCTCAGTTATTATGGCTAGTAGCCACTGATAGACCTGTCCTCCATCTATTGAATCCCCTTTTAAAGCTGTCTATGCCTGTGACCATCACTACATCCTCTGGCAGCAAATGCCACATTTTAACCAATCTCTGTGTAAAGAAGTATTTCCTTTTGTCTGTTCTGAATCACCCATCAGCTTCACTGAATGCCCTCAAATTCTAGTATTTTGGGAAAGGGAGAAAAATTTCTTTTTGTCAACTCTCTTCACCCCAAGCATCCCATGTATATAATTCCCTTACGTACTGGCCATTTCCAGCTCTCCCATTGGCTGTCCAGCCATTGGCCCATCAACTGCCACTCAAGAATACTTGAGTGCTCCTCTCCCCCACCCACTGCCAGCCTGGACACTCTCCTCTACAGAATAAACTGCCATATGGCTGTCTCTCCTGACAAAGACACTTCTCCTGCTTGGCTCCTGTGGGACTAACTTTTCCCTCAGTGGCTGTTGCTAAGCAACCAAGCTTGGTTCTGTCAGTAAAAAGGCAAAGGTAGGAAGCACTTTCCAGGCCTTTTGGGGGAACTCACTGGGCCAGTCCTGACTAGGGTTGCCAGCTCCATGTTGGGAAATTCCTGGATATTCTGTGGTGGTGTCTATGGAAGCCAGAGTTTGGGGAGGGAGAGGCCACAGTTGAATAGAATGCCATAGAGCCCACCCTCCAAAGCAATTATTTTCTCCAGCGGGGAAGAGATCTGTTGTCTGGAGTTCAATTGTGATACCCAGCGATCTTCAGGCTCCACCTGGAGGTTGGCTACCCTAAGCGTAGCAGTTAGTGCTTCAGAGCAGGGTCTGCCAGACCCAGGTTCTTGCTGTGGAAGTTGCATGGGTGATTTCAGACCAGTCACAGACTTTTAGCCTAACCTACCTCACAGGGTTGCTGTGCAGGGGGAGAGGAGAATGATGTAAGCTGCTTTGGTCTCCACTGCAGAGAAAGACTGTACTTTTCCTCCTGGGGAACCATTTCTGCCAATCTCCAGGTGAGGACTGGAGATCACTCAGAATTAAAACTGCTCTCCAGATAGCAGAGATCAGCTCCCCTGGAAAAAATGGCTGCTTTGCAGGGTGGACATTATACCCTGCTGAGATTGCTTCCCTCCTGCTTGGGTCTCCACTGTGGAGAAAGACTGTAGTTTTTCTAGGTAGAGGCTACAGGGAGGGGGGAAGAGATGAAAACCTGAAGTCAGAGGGGCAGATAATGGTACGTTGATGGTTGGCTGGGAAGAAAATAGGATTGCCATGTCTGGGTTGGGAAATTCCTGGATATTTGAGGGGTGTAGCCTGGAGAGAGTGGAGTTTGATGAGGGGTGGGACCTCAGACAGGTATAAAGCCATAGACGCCACTCTCCAAACCAGCCATTTCCTCCTGGGGAACCATTGTTGCCACTCTCCAGGGAAGGGCTGGAGATCACTCAGAATTGCAACTGCTCTTCAGATGGCAGAGATCAGTTCCCCTGGAGAAAACAGGAAGCTCTGTGTCATTGTACCCTGCTGTGGTCACCACAGCAAATTGACACTGAGTGCCCAAGGCCAGGGCACCTGCCCAGACCCTCTTTCTAGAGCCCGTTGTATTTATTTCCACAATGGGCCTTATTCCTAATATAATTTTATAAACCTCTATCATGTCCCCCCTTAGTCATCTCTTTTCTAACCTGAAAAGTCCCAGACTCATCAGCCTTTTCTCATAGTGAAGGTGCTTCAAACCTCTAATCATCGGTTACCCTCTTCTGTACTTTTCCCACCTCTGTGATGTTCTTTTTCAGTGACCAGAACTGTACACAGTATTCCAAATGAGGCCACACCATAGATCTATACAGAAGCACTGGAATATCAGCCATTTTATTTTCAGTCACTTTCCTAATAATCCCTAATGCAGAGTTTGCCTTTTTCACCTCTGCAGCACACTGAGTCCTGCTGGTGAGAAAATGCTTGCTGGTGTCCTACTGGAGTGAAAAATTTAATTGCTCCTAAGATTATTTGGCACATGGCATATCATCGCAAATTCCAGTTGATAATTGGCGTTTTACCCCAAATTGGTTGAAAACAGGCATAAATGTGTTTCCCAGTAGAATCAAAGGAAACAAAGAACAGAGGGAAAATATGAATGGTGTAATAGCTACAATAATGAAAACATAACATTATTAAAAAACAGACCAAAGAAAAAATGATCCAAATAAAATTTCTGTTTACATCCCTAATGAGCACCCTAGAACATTCTTCAAGATGCTGTTCTTTATAATAAATGAACAGGAGCTACCTGGCAGAAAATTCAATGAAAGCAGAAAGTTTAAAATCCACTGTTGAATAAATCGTGTATCAACTATCAGTACTATCAAATATTAAATGCCATTGTATGTTAACTATTGAAGATCAACTGTATAATATTGAAACTGCATATAATTTCATAAAAAATCAAACTACAGATACCCAGACAATATTTGCAAATGTTCACAAAACTATAGGATGTATTTAACATTTATTTATTTTTGTTTATTTATATACCACCTTCCCTGTAAACAGGCCCAGGGCATTTTACATCAATTAATATACTACAATTAAAACTATGTTAAAATAACAGTTTACACAGAATAAATCATAAAATACTGTGTCAAAACGGAGAGATCAGATGTCAAGTCAAATCCAGGTGTCAAGTCCACATCTAAATTCCTGAAGCAGAATTTTGAGGAGAATTTTGAGAACAAATCATTTCCCACTCCTTCCCTATTATGAGTGATCGGGAGATCATCTTTAAGAAGCATGTGTATTTGGCTATAAGTATTACAACTAAGGGCCATACCTGGGGGAAAAAAATTGACATTAAAATTTATCTCCAAATAGAAGATGGGAAGGATCATGCATTAATTAATACTAAAATTCCCACTGAGTACAGCAATGTCATTATTGCAATCCCCATTTTTTAAAGGATTCCCTCCCCATACACATATATTTTTCTTTAACAGCAAGCTGTTAAGGCAAATTACACGTGCAACTGAGAATATGACCTGCAGCCTCTTTTAGCCGAGCTGAAATGTTGAGACCAGAGCTGTTTTTAGCACTGTGATTTGCAGTTATACATGCCTGCTACATTGTCTCCCTTGTTCCCAGATTGATTGCCCATGACATCATGGCACAAACAACATATATATATTCCACCTTTCCAGAGAGTCAATCACAGAAAACTAATCACAATCATAATAAACTACCTCTATACACTGAAAACAAGAAATGCCAACACCCCTACGGTGGCTGGAATAACAAAAGCCATGCATGAGTAAATAGGCAACTATGCCATGGGGAAAAGCAGAAGGTTCTTTCTGTCCTTAGGCCAATGGAATCTAATCAAGGCCTTGCATGGCTACTTTACACATGAGATAGAAAACAAGAATCACCAGAGAACCAAGGCTGTGGGAGAACTGCGCAGCATATGAAAGCAGCAAGGGGGGGAAAGTTGTGCACTCGCCGCTGTTTTATTACTAAAGGAATTCTTTTTTGCGTCCGAATGGTCACAAGAAATGCTTCTCCAGTGTAAGAAGAATGTTTTTAAAAACTGGTAGCAGAGCCAGAGGCAGATCCTGAGGGGTGCTGGAGGGGAGAGACCCAAACAAACACCATTTCTGACTTGTACATGTAAAAGCTGACAAATGAACATATCACGAGACCGAAAAAGTTTGCTTCTTTAATAGCATTGCTGTATTCATTGTGAGGACTAAGGTATTTTCTTAACTTATTCCTTTATTTCTGTTGTTTCAAAGCTGATGCTTCTATACTACGCTGGTCTTGCTATTCAATATGGTCTCATTGTTGTTGTTTCTAGTCCTCATTATAGAAAGATAGCACAGACCTTTTAAAAAAAAAAAAGTGATCAAATCAGTTAATGAACTAACTGGTGTAGTGTAGTGGCCAAGGGAGTGAAATGGTCTCCTGCCTTTCAAAATGGGGCAAATCTCATCCTAAAAGGTTGCATTAGATAAGCCAATATTCTCCCAACCTTCCCCCACCCCACAATATGGGGACAGTAAAACTGGCCACTCTTCTAGATTTGTCACAATAATTCCAGAGATAATGACTGTGAAGTAGAAAATGCCACTTGTGGATGCAGGAGGAAAAAGCTGAAGCAGGAGATAAGATAACCTATGGTCCCTCTGCCAGTTCCCTCAGCAGTTCTTCCATACATGCTTCCTGCAGCTCATTAGGGAAGGAGAGGAGGGAATGGCAAGCGGGGTTACCAACCTTGAGGTGGGGCCTAGAGTTCTCCCAGAATCAGGGGTCATTTCGTAGAAAAAGAGGTGCAGGAGCGCATTAGCATAACTCATTTGCATAACTCATTTGCATATGCCACACCCCCTAACATACCGGAAGTGTGTCAGAAGGCAACACCCACCCCTCAGGCTCCACTCCACAGGTGAGTGAAACTGACCTGCTCTTCCTCCATTCCCTTCCCCATCCAATACTTTGTGCAATAAAAATAAGCGTAAAGAACACACCCTCATTCTCTTCCTGCTCCCTTGAAACCACCAGGTTTCTAGACTTGAGATACCCAGGACATGTGCACCACCCATCCCTTTCCCTTCCCCTCCCCACAACAAGACACCCTGTGAGGTAGGTGGGGCTGAGAGAGGTCTTTTGAGAATGGCTCATGAGAGAACAGCTCTGAGAGAACTTGTGACTGGCCGAAGGTCACACCAGCAGCTGCATGTGGAGGAGTGGGGAATCAAACCCGGTTCTCCCAGATTAGAGTCCTACTCCTGACCACTACACCAAACTGGGTAGAAGCTGCTGAAGGGTTGGTGAAATTTCTCCAGTACTTATGTGCCATGTGCCCAGATAAAAAATGGTATACTTAGAAAATGTATATGCCATCTTGAGCAAGTCTCTGGAAAAGCAGCACACAGTCATAAAAGAAACAATGATAAAATTATCAATATTAAAACAAAACATTAAAAACAATAAAGACCCTAGCAGGGCTTTCCCTGGGGCGCTGCGCCTCTGCACTGTTCGGGGAAGCCGAGGAGGGGGCGGGGCTTGGTCATGTGCCTGCCCCCTGGGCTCCTCACTCCCGGAGCTGCGCTCCTGTGCGCTCCCGCTCCATCAGACCCCTGCCCAGAATTACAAATCATCTCTAGAGGTCAGAACCCTGGAAGAAAAAGAGGGAAGACTCCATGGTATACCATAGAGTTTAGGGAAAATGGTAGTGTGTCTGCAGAGTGTGGATACACTAGGTAGGATTGCCAGTCCTCCAGCAGGGGTGGGGGATGTCCAGCCCCCACCTCTCATTTCCTGCCACTAATCAAAGTGGTAACAGTTAAAAAATAAAAATAATTGGCTATGTCGGCCAATGGTGTGACATCACTTTTGAGGAAAACATAGATGAGACATGGATGCAAACATAGATGCAATCAGTTCTACCTGATATCCATAACCTGATAAACACCAACAAGAAGCCTTCAGGATTTGGCTCACCATGTAAAGTATGGAAGATGGGTTACAGAATAAGAACAGGCTTTGGCAGTTGTGCAGACCTGTTGTTTAAATGGGGCAAAATACCAGGACCCAAATTCAATTGTGGTGCAGCTGGCCAAACTATTTTCCATCTGTCACAGGAATATGAGTGTTGTGCTTTCCAGGGAGATGTGATGGAGCTCTTTGAACTCTCTCCAGCGGCAACTGAGTGGATTAAAAATCTAGATATTAGTATTAAGTGGGATTACCCAATCAGTCTGCATACCTGTTGTATCAATTTGGCTGCATATTTTATCTTATTATACACTTCCTGTGTGTAACTCTGCTATACAATAAATGAATACATACATAAATAGAAGATACACCAGTTGTCTCTTGGAATCACCACAAACTCTATGATTTTACCAAAGAGTTTCCAAGAATTCCTAGAGAGTCATGACACCCAGAAGCGACATCATGCTGACTGCCACCCTTGCCATGTCCCTACTCCCCTAGTCTACTGCTGGTCGCCAGGCTGGGCCTGGCAATGCTAGCTCTAGGACTTCTGCTTCACCTGTAGTATACCATAGTGACTGTAATATACCAGAGTTTAGGAGAGATGGTTTGGTGCTCTGTAATGAAGCTAAAGGCCAGAGGACAGTTAGAGATTGAAAGAGGAAAGGGACTGCTGTTGATTGGTGTCCTCTTGTGGGTGTTCAGATTGGATTTTTCTCCTTAACAATAAGAAAAACCTGAAGAGGATTTTTAGAATGCTTTTAGGTTGAGTGGAACATAACTGCATAGCAGCCAGTTATACCAGCACAAATATTTATGATCAAACAGTATGGCATACAGAATACATGCGTATCAAAGCCTAAAAGTGATGTAAGGTAGAAGTAAACAACAAGGGGTGATGTGATATAGAGTATGGATGTTCTCTGATTTAAAAAATTGTTATAATTTCAGATCTGGGACTGTGGGTAGGGCTTTACTATGACTGCTGGTTTCCAAGTAGGACATTACCAATTCAGGATTCAGATTTTTCTGTGTATGTTGGGGGGGGGGGGGAGTTCAAGACCATTATTTTCAATGGGGAACTGATATGTGGGTCTGGTGCAACTCTTTTTAAAGACAATGATGCCAAATTTGAGCAGAACGCAGTCTAAAGACCCTATAGATTTCAAGCTAAATGGACAAAGGGGTTTGAATTTACAGCCCCTCAAACTGCCTCTCAGAGCAAGATCACTTCCATCCACTAATTCCTATAGAGGATAAATGTTGGTAGCCGGGCAGGATAGTGCTGTTCATCTGCATATCTTTTTAAAAGAATTCCCATATGTATTCATTTTTAAATATAAACTTACAGTAACATACTGACAATAAAACAAATTTCTTTCTGGTGAAAACTGCATTTGCCACCCTTATTTCTTATGGCCTTTATCCTGATCCTAAAAATGTGGAAACTAATTCACATAAATTTGGAGCTGCATAGAGTACTGAGCACTCTCAGCTTGACACAGATTCCTCCACAGAAATTCCTTGTTTTGGGCTTGTCTCCAAAAGGGTTTGTCTGGGAGCACTCACTTCCTTATTCCTTGCAAGCATCTGATTATGCCATTGCCTGAGAAATCAGTAGAATCAAAGAAAAACAAGAGGCCTGCTGCTGCTGATGGTAAGCATGCAAACATACACACTGATTTTTTTTGGGGGGGGGGGCAGGGTCCACAATGCCTAAGAATCCCAGTTTGTTACTATTCCATAAATCACTGTCATAGCCTAAAACTGTAATTTTCACAATTTAATGATGAATTAATAGGTTCTGGTAACAATTTTCACATATATTTTTGGCTTGGGAATTTTGGAATACACATTCCGAATTTGAGGTGGAAAAAATTAGATTTGAATTTTGGTCCAATCATATAACCTCACTGGAAGGGGAGGAGTTGGTTGATCTGAGCTTTAAACTGAACATGAGATCACATGATTTGACATGGATTCCCCACCGTGCTCCCTCCCCTCTCCAAACTACACCTTCCAAGTACTACCCCCCAATATCCATGAATTTCCCAAGCTGGAACTGGCAATCCTAATGGCAAGACTTCAAAGAGGATGGGGGTGTGAAGTTGCACCCAATTATCTTTGAAATCTTGTCATCCTTATATTTCAGCCATTAAAACTTAAGCTGTAAAAGGGCAAATTTGGGGTGAGTAGTAAGAGATAGCAACAGGGGTCATTTCGAGCAGGAGCTTGGGGGAGCTCAGCTCCAGGAGTTGGTGCCACCACCACCACCCCACAGGGGAATGCCTGCTTGTGTCATTGCTGCAGCAAAATGGCCCCATCCCCTGGAAAGGTCCTTGTTCCTCCGACCAGCCTTCTGAAGGCTTCAGCCACCACTGAAGCTATATCCCAGAATAGTGGTATTTCTGAGGCTTGGATTAGTAGCTGTCCCCTCTCTGCCAGCTAGCTAGCTAGCTAGCTAGCTAGCTTCCTTCCTTCCTTCCTTCCTTCCTTCCTTCCTTCCTTCCTTTTCCTCCCTCCCTCCCTCTTCTTTCTTGTCTTCTGATATACTTCCAGTGATGTCAGGTGGTGTAGCATATGCAAATAAGTTATGCTAATGGGTTATGCTAATGAGCTCCTGCACCTTTTTTTCTATGAAATGACCCCTGGATAGCAACAAATGTGAAGTGCTTTGAATGCTTTCACAAATTGGAAATAAGAATTTATTAACCTCAGCACCCTCAATCAAGCTACTGACTTGTAGTAAATAGTCCATGTATTCTGCTATTCTGCAATGTCTTTGCTTTTTAAAAAAAAGCCTGAAAGAAAATATAGTTCCCACAGATTTATGATTCTGCCTCCCCATTCAATCTATTGCTTATCCTATCCCATACCCCATTTTCAAACCAGGCTCCTCTTCCCAGTGTGGCTGCCATGGCAGCTGCTTCTTCATCTAATATGGCTGACATCAGTAACTGTGATGAATGGTGTGTTGACAGTCCAGCATGCTTCACTGAGAAGCAAAGGCCTGAACAAAGTGAATCAAACTTGTCTTCTGCTTGTCCTGTCAATACCTATCTGCCTGTATGAAGGCCCAGACTAATGTCTGGCTTTAACAAAGCTGTTACTGCTTTCTGTGCAGGAATCAGATTGAATCATAACACTCAAGTAAGTTCAGCAGCAACTGCAATAAATACACCTGTCAATAAAGCCATTTCTTTTAGAGGACATTACAATGTTTCTAAAAATGCTGTGTGTAAAATGATTGTTTTCATTCACAAGGCAAAAAGTAAAAGATCGTTACATTACTGAAACAGTCTCCATAGCGGCCTAACCTTGCAACTGTCGATTTGGTCTCATAGCAAAAATCTCTCACCTCACCATCATGCTTGAAGCAGAAATGATTTTTTTTTGATACTTTCAACAGAATCCCCTAATTGAAAATTGCCAAATTCAGATGGAAGTCAATAGTTTCAAACTCCATGAAACTTATTACCAGTGAAATTAAAACTCAATGCCAAAAACTGGCTTCTTCCATCTAAGAGTGATTTACAAAGTAGGAATGCTTCAGGAGGGAAACACACACACACACACACAAGTAGGGTTAGAACCAGATTAAATTTTCCATTGATGGAATGGAACTTTTCTGCCTCCCCTCTCCCACTGCAGCCTGCTGGTCTCCATGAAGTGTTTCTCCTTGGGATTAGTGGACTCTGAGGAATGACATGTGGAGGGTCTGGAATGGGAAGAAGAAATTGTCAATTCAGTTTAGATCCAGTCCCTTATGTGAGAATATGTGGCTTGTTGTTGTTGTTTTTAATGGCTTGTTTTTAATACTGTGTTTTTTATTTGTGAGCAGGACTCTAAACTGATATTCAGTATTCGCCTTTTCCAGTCCTACTTATATCATTAACTCTCTCCCACCTATTGCTACTCTAATGCCATGTATTTTTGGCTATTGCTTCCTTTTTATTCAAGGATTAATCTTGTCTGTCAGACCAGTCAACTGGTGATCATGTAGTGATCACAGTGATATTGGGATGCTATGACTTGGCTACATACTGACATCAGTGAGAGCAAATGAAGTCCACTGAAACTGAAGGCAGTGCTTCCTCTCTTAGTTCATGAATTATCCCAGCCAATCAGGGATCAAACAATGAATGACCTGACATCACTACATTATTAGCATATCACATTTGGCTACCTAATGATTTATTCATGTTATTTATAGTCCACCTTTCTCACTGGAACTCAAGGAGGGTTACAAAGAGTGAGTCGCTACAATCAACAGGATGAGACATTCAGTAAAAGTGAAATAGTATTTGGATTGTAGAACCAACCAGAAATCTAAACAACAGAACTGAAGCAAAACATGTGTTAACATGACACATTAAATGATGCAAAATTACACAGTAGTATCCAACTTAAAGAAAACAATACCTGGTTGTATATATCACACTCCCTAATAATTTGTCCAAGTAACTTTATGAAGAATTTCATACAGTCTGGCAAATATGAGGGTCCAAGGCCATAAAGGGCTTTGGATGTGATATCCAAAAAAGCCAGCAGAGATATAAAGCAAGAAAGGTCAATGTAAAGGAGCATGTTAATATTTCCACGGGTATTGCAAAAAAAATACTGAGGTGGGAGGCACTTAAATTATCAAATGGCTCTTTAAAATTGTGAATTTAATTAGGCTCAGTCTTAACTATACTGCTTATGTGAAGACCCAAGGGTCATTTCGAGCAGGAGCTTGGGGGAGCTCAGCTCCGGGAGCTGGTGCCAGCCCCCCCACACGGGGGAATGCCTGCTTGTGTCATGGCTGCAGCAAAATGACCCCGTCCCCTGGAAAGGTCCTTGTTCCTCTGACCAGCTTTCTGAAGGCTTCAGCCGCCACTGAAGCTATCCTCCCAGAATAGTGGTATTTCTGAGGCTTGGATTAGTAGCTGTCCCCTTTCTTTCTTTCTTTCTTTCTTTCTTTCTTTCTTTCTTTCTTTCTTTCTTTCTTTCTTTCTTTCTTTCTTTCTTTCTCTTCCTTCCTTCCTTCCTTCCTTCCTTCCTTCCTTCCTTCCTTCCTTCCTTCTTTCATACTTCCAGTGATGTCAGGTGGTTTAGCATATGCAAATAAGTTATGCTAATGAGCTCCTGCCCCTCTTTTTCTATGAAATGACCCCTGTGACCCTTTCTAATTTACCAAACCAGACCCAAGTTATAGAGTTTACAGGATGTACTGTACCATTGTGTGCAGAGCTACTCAAGATTAAGCACCCTGAAATCAGTTTAAGATTGCGTAATGCTGGATAGGTCTGGACTGTTAAGGCATCCTGTTGATCTGATAAAATCTCATCCTCCGGTTACATGTAATTCTGTTTTCACCATGGACTCTCCTGAACATTCCACATGCTCCAAAATCAGTTGACTCCCTGATGTGTCACTCAGTAGCTGTCCTTATCCACTGGCTGTGAGTACTCACGTGCCATTGGTTGGGTGCTGGGTCTGCTCCTCTCCCCCACCCACTCCTTCAGCCGCTGTGCCCTGTCAGAATTTCTGGCAGACGGCTTTCTCTCTTGATGAAGACACTTCTCCTGCTTCCCTCCTGTGTGGGACTGTTACCTCAGTGGCTGTTGGAAGGTGTAACGAAATGACAGTTACCTGTGTTTGTAAGATGGCTGCTGTCTGTGGTAAAATGTTCCCCCATAAGGTTCAATTGAGCTGTAGTTCCAGAGAGGGGGCCTGCAGGTGTATCACTCACTGGGTTGAATGGGGCCTCCTCATCTGCTGGCCCACAGTTCCCAGCTTCCCCAAGGCCAAAAAGTGTGGGAAAAGAGGGTGACCTAGCAGCCAGGGCTTCAATGCCCTCCAAAACCATCTATTCCCTCTTGGAGAACCACTGTTGCCAATCTCCAGCTGAGGGCTGGAGATCACTCAGAATTACAACTGCTCTCCAGATGGCATTGATCAGTTCCCCTGGATAAAATGATGGACTCTGTGTCCTTATACCCTGCTGAGATCCACCTCCCCCCAATAACAGCCAATGTGATGTGGCAGTCAGGGCTTCAGAGCACAGTAGAGGCTGCAGGTGTGTGTGGGGGAGATGGAAAGCTGAACAGTGAGGGGAAATAAAGGTAGTTTGATGCTTGGCTGTGAAGGAGTTAGGGTTGCCAACTCCAGGTGGGGAATTCCTGGATATTTGAGGGGTGGAGCCTGGCAAGGGTGAGGTTTGAGGAGGGTGGGGCCTCAGACAGGTACAATGCCATAGACTCTGCCCTTCAAACCAGCTATTCCCTCTTAGGGAAGCACTGTTGCCAATCTCCAAGTGAGGGCAGGAGATCACTTAGAATTACAACTGCTCTTCAGGTAGCAGAGATCAGTTCCCCTGGAGAAAATGGTGGACTCTGTGTCATTATACCCTCCTGAGGTTGCTACAGCAAATTGACGCTGAGTGCCCAAGACCTTGGCACTCTCCCAGAGCCTCTTTCTAGAGCCCGATGTATTTATTTCCACAACGAGCCTTATTCCTAGTCTCATAATAATGACAATCCATCCAACACAAAACAATTTCCAAAAGTATTTACTATGTTTTAGATACTATGTTTACTGGGTTAGTACTAGTACAGTATTTCCACATATATACAGACATCTATCCACAAAGCATGACTTTCTTAGCCTCCCCTAATGTCGCCCCAAATCTTGTTCCTGGTGGTCCCGTCCCCCAGGAAATGATTTCAAGGGGCATTTAGAACTGTCATGAGAGAAGGGAGCAAACAAATTCACACTCTGTGGGCAGACATCCTCATGCCCACAGGTACAGTGTGCTGGATCCAATTCCAGGAGCACAGCTACTATAGCATAACAACATATTCCCCGGCAGAGGACAGACTGGCAGAATGAAGCGCAAGGGAAGCGGGGCAAAAAGACCCAGGCTAAGTTGTCACAGGGCTTTCCGGTCACACTGTGTAAACTGATGCGAGACCATACCGGGAAGGAGGTGGAATGGAGCGTTTGCACTGCAGGACGGTCCCTGGCAGTGGCGCCCGGCCTGCACATAGGCGCATGGCTGCATAGGTGCAGCAGCAATTGGGGCAGGATCCCATGAGCCGGAAGCATCCCCAGGGGTGGTTGTGTGCTCAAGCACACAGTCCACATGGGCGGTTATGCACATCCCTGCCGGATCAGCACGTTCACATTACCGGTGCCACTTGATTGCGGCTTATTTGTGTCCACACTTCCAGGAAGCAGGATCAACGTGCACACAGATGGCTTGACACCGGTTTCACCAGGTACCTTTTTTAAAGTGGGATGAAAACACTTCAGGACGGGGTGAATACAGCACGACAATGCCAGACAGCTGTGGCTGTGTGAACCGGCCCTCTTAATCTGCTTGCGGAATATGCCTATATTGGGCCAAACTGCCAGTCTGAACTTGGCCATTGTCACACTGCCCCATACTATCAAATGGATGCTGCTTTCCAAAAGAAAATACATTATAGTTTACTGAAGGATATTCTATTCATCCAGTCTGTACTATTTCAGAAAGCTGGAGACAATAATGTGACTGAATGCTTCCCAGTCAAAAACCAAAAAAGCATGGTTTCATAGAGAAGAGCCTTTAATCTTCTCCTAGCCTTCTTCCTAGTGCGGTAACTGTGTATGTACAGGGAGGCATTTTAAATGTGGGAAACATTCAACCATCCTCTGACTTGCATTCTGAAGCAGTAACCTATGATTTTACTGATGGTGTAAAATGATCCTTATATAACAACACACAGGTATTATCCAAAAGATGGCTGACTTGTGGTGACCCATGAGGCTTTCAAGGCAAGAGATGTTCAGAGGTGGTTTGCCATTGTCTGGCTCTGCGTTGCAACTCTGGACTTCCATGGTGCTCTCCCATCCAAATACTTACCAGGTCTGATCCTATTTAGCAGCAGAGATCTGATGAGATTGGCAAGCCTGGGCTATCCAAGTCAGGGCAAATAATATAATATTAGGGCCACACAATACCATTCCTCATCTGCATATGCATGTATACTGACACATGTACATGTGTGTAAGAAGTGTCAATTAGCACTTCTTATCTATATATCTAATAGCAAAGGGTCCCCTGTGCATGTGGATACTTATTTCCGCAGATTTGGGGCACATGGAGGATAAAGAGGTTTTTCTACACATTTGGGGCAATCCCCAGGGGTGCAGAAAAATCAAAAATGTTTTTAGAAGTTTACGGGGGATACTTAAATCCCCCCCCCCCAAAGTAAAACTGCATTCTGTGCACACGCATGTTTACTGAGCCACGGGAAAAGCAACTGTCAGTGGCTGCCTACGCCACCACTAGGACCGCCAGGAAAAGGTAACTCATGTTGGCAGTACTCATCCCAGCTGCTGCTCAGCCTGTCACAGCAAGACCCGCCCGCCACCAGGTCTGCCAGTAAACAGGTAGGGGGACTCCCGGGGCTACTGTTCATCTCCCCCTCACTGCCCCGGCATCTGGAGTCCTGCACCCCATCAGTAGCCAGCATGGGCTTCTATTCAAAGGGGCAACAGCACTGGAGGAATGGCTGGGCACAAACAGAGCAATGAGCAGCTGTTTGGTGGGCTGCCTCACCAGCTTTTTGCCTTGCATACTTCCCCCCCTTTTTAAGCCGCAATTTTGTTAGATGAGGGAGAGGAGGAGGCAGCATTGGCAGCAGGAGCAGCGGCACACAGGAGGAGGAGCGACCAAAGCCAGCCAGCCACCAGCTCCCCCTCCCCCGCATCGACCACGCCAGACAGGGCTCAGGCTCCAGCAACATTTTGTTGCAGGTCCCCGCTTGTATATGTATAAATGCAAAAAATATATCCCCAAAAAACATTTTTTTAAAAAACGAGATAATGCCTTCATAATGGACACTGAACAATTTCCTTCACAGGGGATCACAATAGAATGCAGAGTGTATTGTAACTTCCTTATTTCAAAAGTTCCACGAGCAAGCTAGAATACAGTCTCCTGATTTTGCTTCCTGCCCTATCTCTGCACTTCAAATCCTATCTTTCCAAAGTAGTCCTCCTGGTGTGTTCCTCTGTAGAGGAAAAAATTTACATTGGAATTGGCCCCAAGTGAGATGATTATTACATTCTCCCCAGGTATTAACGACAGGGAAACTAAAAGAAATCTACTAAGTTACCAGTAATAAAAAGAATTCTATTTTTGATAAACCCTGGGTTAGGTGAAACTCTGTCATGAAAAGAGGGAGTGTATAAAGAGAGAGGAGTGGGCAGTGAAACTAGCCTGATTCTCCGCAGTTGGTAGTAATAGGTGGCTTGCAGTAATGTACGGTGTGGCTGGGATGCAATTTGAACAATGAATGTAATCTTGACACAGTGTATTGCTGCATGCCAACATAGTTCCCTGAGAGAAAGATCATTCACATCCAGTAAGAAACTATTCAAGTTTGGTCAACCACCACTTTCCACACTGTCATTGCTTTCAGATATCAAACCTGTTTTTCCCCCAAGTACTGTCCTTACTTACGCCACATGTAAGGTTCAGTGGATCATAATAAAGGTAAAAGTTTCCCTTGCTCAAAAGCCAGTGTTCTAAATGATAATCAGACGTACTCATGTTATAACCATCACCCATCCCAAAATAATTTGACAGAGTCTTGTATCTCTGGGTGAACCACATAGATTCACTACAAATATAATAACGATTTTAAACTGAATTTACAGGCCCATTAAGCAAATGAGAAGAAACCCAATCACAGATCAGGACTAAAATAATGATTGAAAAACACATAAATAACTAACTTATTTGCATGCCCAGGTTTTATTTGTAACCTTGAGTACTAATAACCTTTATAAGCTTGCTTTACATACCTATACAGTCCTACAATAGGGAGGCTGATTTGGCAATAAGCCACATATGCTGCTATTGGAAACCTGTTATCATCCGTGTGGGATCTATTAGGAGAGGTTCCACAGAGTGCAATTCTATCCCCCATGCAATCCTAAACCCTGGAAAGACAGAGATAATGCTAGCTGGGAAGGCGGAGGTCTTGAAGGATGTTATGGGGTCTTAGTGAGGTTCAGCTGAGCCTTGCTGGCTCAGTTAAGAGCCCAGGGACTATACTGGATCCAGTATTACTGCTGGAGAAACAAATTAATGTATCCATGACAAATGCCCTCTTCCAACTCAGCCTAGCCCAGAATATGGCCCTCTATCTTGCTACAGATGATATAGCCATCTGGATCTGTGCCATGTTATCATCAAAACTAGACTACTGTAATGCACCTCACACAGGTATCCACTCAACATTAATTCAGAGAGACTCCAGTTGGTACAGAATGTCACAGCTCAGCTATTATCAGGAGTTAGACAGAGCATACATATTATTCCCATTCTGCAGTCACTCCACTTGTCGCCCATCAGTTACTGGGCTCAATTTAAGGTACTGGGTATCCCATGCAAAGTCCTCCATGGCCATGGCCCCTCATATCTGCCTCTCTGTCCATGCTCTGTCATAACAACTTCACTCATCTGAGCAAGGTGCCACCCTGCAAACTGACAAAATCAACAACTGCCCATTACACATCCATTATCCATTGTTACCCCCACCTTTTGGAACACTCTGCCTGATGAGGTCTGGAAGGCTCCCACCCTCCTGGCTTTCCACAAGCTATGTAAAACCCTACCTATCATCAAACTGCCTGACATCCCTAAGAGACTCCCTGCCTAACCAGCAGACCTCCTAAACTCTTCTCCCACCAAATCCAACAACCCTCAACTCTGTCAGTTGGCCAGCAATTAAACTGCCAAACGTCTCCTTTTCTTCCTTTTCAACATTCCAGTCCACCATTTGAAACTGATTGGCTGAGACTCCTGGAGGGCAGAACTTAGTTGTCTGTCATAGTATATGCTCTTCTTTTTCCATGGGAAAAACAGGCACAAAGAATTCATTCAGTTTCTCTGCTATCTCCCAATCTTTCTTCCAGTAAATGATCAAAATACAAACACAGTTATTTCCAACATTAAGGAGTGGCCAGCAGCCTTCACATGTTAATTCAGGCCTCTCTGCCCCTTCTGAGTGAGAATATTACTTGTGAATTGAATTCAGATGCTTTCTTAAATCTAAATCTTGGGAAGTGGGTGCTCTTGTATGCGAGGCACAATCCCTGAGAATTTTCTCCCATTTGGGGGGGGTGGAGTTATATCTGAAAATGCATTTTCCACTGAAATAGATGGAAGTTAGCTAGTTTTATTAGTAAATCAATCTGTTGATCTTAAAGACCCCAACTCAATTTAGTAAAATTACATATGAACCAAAATGGAATCTGGCTTTTTTCTTTTTCTTTTGTTTTGTACACACCCAAGAAGAATATAAATTGCTTCAGAAGAAAGGCATTCAGCCAATATCCACAGCACTGAATAAAACAATTATTATCTACTGATGAAAACCAAAAAAAAGTGTTAATGAGACATTTTTATGTATTTATTATTTTGGACTTTTAGGCCACCCTTCCGCAAGCAGGGCTCAGGGTGGCTTAAAACAGAATGAGACAATAAATAAGTTAAAAACCAGTAATAAAATAGAGTACATAATCAATCAATAAAACAAGCTATTCCAAGATGGTAAGGAATTTCAGCAGAAAATTGCAACTTCCCATAGCCACCCAAGGGGAGAGCAGGTGAGGGGGACTGGGAGACCTGAAAACACCAGACTACTTGCTGTTCCATCTCTGTCCTCAACCAACCTCTGTCCTCAACATCTCCGCCTTACAAGCCCTGTGGAAAGGTAATAATTATGGTGCCTCATCTGCTAACCAGAAACAAATGGCCCCCAAATATATCTTAATGAGTATTGCATAGGTTTCCCTTGCATGGTCCTAAACTTCTAAATCAGTTGCATTTTAGACTTATTCGATCTATCAATGCAATCTCAAAAACAATTTCCTGGGAGGAAGCCATTGTTTCTGCTACATTTTTTTAAAGAGTTCGTATTTATTTTCAAAGCAAGTTTGCCATATAACTTAGCATAATTTACAGACTTTAATCCTCTGATGGCACAAAGAGATCCACTAGGGTTACCCGACCCCTAGGTGGAGGCAGGGCCCCACCACCACCAGGCCCTACTTCCAGCCACCAATCAGCTGACTGGCTAGGGGGACTTACCAGGAGAAAGGAAAAGGCCTAGGCCTTGTCAACAGCATCATAGTTATTTATTTATTATTTATTTATTTAGATTTATATACCACCTAACCAGCACAGCCGGCTCAAGGCGGCTAACAACAGTTAAAATCAGCAACATACATAAGTTAGAGTTAAATCCATCTACATAAAATTAACAGACTAAAAGCACAAAAGATAGCAGCAGTACAGCACATCCAACACAAAGAGCAGCAGCCTAAGTAATCCAGGCCAGGAGGCTTCCACCAGTCAATTTCCCGGGCCAGGAAATTCAACCAGCCGCTCTTCCAGTGGCCATTTCTCTCAGTGGTGGCTCCTAATTAAAGGCCTAATGGAAGAGCTCTGCTTTACAGGCCCTGCGGAACTGCAAGAGGTCCCGCAGGGCCCTGATGTCATCCGGGAGCTTGTTCCACCAGTAGGGAGCTGCCACTGAGAAGGCCCTGGTTATGGTGGTCACTAACCTAGCCTCTCTAGGGCCAGGGACGGTCAGGCAATGCTGAGTGCCTGACCGCAGTGCTCTCTGGGGTATAAGTGGGAAAAGGCAGTCCCTTAGGTAGGCAGGCCCCTGACCATATAGGGCTTTAAAGGTTAAAACCAGCACCTTGAACCAGATCCGGTATACTACAGGCAGCCAGTGCAGCATCCTCAGCGCAGGCTGGATGTTGTCTTGCACCGAGAGGTCCACCAGCAGCCTGGCTGCAGCATTCTGCACTAGCTGCAGCCTCCGGAGCTGAGACAAGGGCAGCCCTATGTAGAGAGTGTTACAGTAGTCTAACCTCGAGGTGACCATTGCATGGATCACTGTCACCAGGTCATTGCGTTCAAGGAAGGGAACCAACTGCCTAATCAGCCAAAGATGATAAAAGCCTGCCTTGGCAGTGGCTGCTACCTGGGCCTCCATGGTTAAGGAGGCATCCAGGAGCACTCACAAACTCCAGACCTTTGCTGGCACCAATGGCACCCCCCCACACACACCAAAGGCCGGCAATGGGATCCCTATCCCCAGCCCGCTCTGACTCAGGCACAGGACCACCATCTTCGTTGGATTCAATTTCAATCAGCTCAGCCTGAGCTAGCCCGCCACATCCTGAAGGGCCCACTCCAGTCATCTGGGGTGGCCCCGGACCAGCCACCCAACAACAGATACAGCTGGGTGTCATCAGTGTACTGGTGATTGCCCAGCCTGTGCCTCCAGACAATCTGGGCGAGAGGGCACATGTAGATGTTAAACAACATCGGAGATAGCACCGCCCCTTGTGGCACTCCACATACCAGTGGATGCCTCTGGGACATCTGCTTCCCCAGCGCCAGCCTCTGTCCCCGACCTCGGAGGAAAGAGACAAGCCATTGCAGGGCAAGCCCCTGAACCCCCATGTTGGCGAGGCGGTGGATCAGTAGCTGGTAGTCGACCATGTCAAACGCGGCCGACAGATCTAACAACACCAGCACTGCCGTACCGCCCCGATCCAGATGCCATTGGAGATCGTCCGGGAGGGCGACCAGTGCCGTCTCTGTCCCATAACCCGGGTGGAAGCCAGACTGAAACGGGTCCAGCACAGAAGTGTCATCCAGAAAGCTCTGCAACTGAATGAGCACCGCCCTCTCCAAGATCTTGCCCAAATAGGGCAAGTTGGAGACCAGCCGATAGTTGGCCAATTCAGCCAGGTCCAATGATCATATAGGAAGTGATGTCATCCAGACCAGCAACGTCCGGGCAATACTTTGGTATTTGGGCAAAAACTCTATGGTAGAAGGCAGTTTTACCATGGTCATGAACATGTCTCTGCCTGTGGAATGCTGGCAATGAGACCTAGGCCTTTTTCTTTCTCTTCATGTCCCCCCACCCCCCATCGGTTGCTAGGAAGGTCCTGCCAACCCTAAGATCTACCTCAACTGCATGTGGGGCTAGAGTGACATATTGAGGCCCCACAGCATTCCTAAAACATACATTTAGAAGCCTTTCATAATCTGTGGCCCTAAACTGTAGCTTACTTATATAGTGCATAAATCAGCTCTGGTTGCATATTTGTAGGAGCTTCTGAAAGGTCTTGTTCAGGCAAGGAGTAGCCTGCAAGGCACTTTGCTCCCTTCAGCTTTAGAATCCCTCATCTAAGCTTTGGAAAGGATCACATTTCTATTATTCGAAAAAGGGAAGCAGCATTTTACCCATAATGAATGGTGTTCCTCCCAGTGAGGTTACTTGAGTGGCATACCGGTATTTCATAAGGTTATGGGGGAAAGTCTGCAGTAGGCTGGACATGTGTTTCTCTGCACAGCTCTGCTCTACAGATGCCTATGTCCAGTAGATACTAGAGCGGACTGTTAGTAGTAAGTCTGATCACCTGTTTGGAGTGGAGGGGGGATGACTTTCAGTCCCCGTTTTTGATAGAAGAGGCAAATGTAAGCCTATATTCAAATATCTTGGCCCTGACTGGTGCTATTGGCCATCTGTTCAAGGAAATATATTTAGTTCCTGATCAGCAGATAGGAACCATGCATGCAATTTCCGAACATAAACATCCAGCAAGGGGTCCACGCTTGCACATCCTGTCTGCATGTTGTTTCCACTCTCTCGAAGGAGATCCGTGCACAGAAATCAAGTCGTTTTGGGCTCAAAGGCTATGCTTGGAATGCTTTTCTCTTGGAAGACTGCTGTGCTACAGTGTGAAGAATTTCATCCTTCATTATTTCTTGGCTGCTCAGGAACTGAATCTTGTAACTCTTGCCAGAGAAGTCATAATTAACATTTACTGCTTTTTTTAAAAAAAATAATACTGAGCCAACATAATTGGCCATCAGATTGTTGTTCAGAAGATGTTGATCATGCCAGTATGTTCATCCTTACTTATGCAGCGGATATTACTGAATACTAGCAGTGATCTCTAAAGGAAAACAGACAAGTGAATTAAAGGCAGAAAATTAGAGAGAAGGAACGGATTGTAATTATTCTGTGATTCCTTATAATTATTATGTTCAGTCATATCATTGCCTCAAGGTGATTATTGTGGTGGCCATTTAACTGAAAGGCCAGTAGATTAGGGTTTCATAACAGAAATGATTAGGCATAATGAAATATTTTATTTAGTCTCCTTTTTGTAGAGGGACATATTGCTAATTGTTGTATGAAAAGAAGAAAGGGAAGAATATGAAATGATTTTTGGAAGACCAACAGTAGCAACAAAACAACACTTTTAAAATTGAATCGTTTGTACAGGTTTTTTCCAGCATATAACATACATTAAATGTTACCATCAACATGAAAATGAATGAAAGAAAACTGGCATTCGAAAAACAAACAAACCACCAGAACAGGCACAGAGTGTTCAAAAGCAGTTAAAAGAACTCCTTTTGTTGTTATGACCCATTAAGGAGCTATTTCTATGAGGATACAGTAGGAAAAGCCTCCATCCTTCAATCTATTAAGTGTCTGGAACAAAATTTTATAAGGAAGAGATAAAGGGGGACTCATGGCTGAGAACAGAATGGCAGAATGAAGCGCAAGGGAAGTGGGGCAAAAAGACCCGGGCCAAGTTGTCATGGAGCTTTCCAGTTGCACTGCGTGGACTGATGCAGGACCATATTAGGGAGGAGGCGGGATGGAGCATTTGCACTGTGGGGCAGCCCCCAGTCTGAACTCGGCCATTGAATCTACTATATAGCAGACTTCAATATAAGATGGTTGAGCAGACTATCAAACACAAATCTTTTGGGCAAGCATTAACGATTACCTTTATTATAATCACATTCTTAAAAATGCATTCCATAGACCATTAAACTCCTCTATAGCATTTCTTTGTACAGAGGTTGTTTATACATTCAGTGATAAATCTCAACATTTTATATGACATGCTTCCATATCTGTGAAAATAAACATTTTCCAGCCCATCACTTAGACATGAAGGCTGTTTCTCAAATCCAGAGGATCTGTGACTTGTTTAAGGCCAGATGAGTAATAAATAACCATTTGCTAAATGAACAGAAGACAACTCACAGCTTGTAGAGTTAAGTCAATTAATTGTTTCTCTGCTCTTAGTGGTGTAGCTATCTGCTTGGAACCCCCATGCTTAAAGAAATGAAAACAAAGTTATTTTAACTACCCCATCATAGGGACTTCAATAAATCTTATTTGGACATTCCTGATTAATAGCATGCAGGTAAGGACTGGCACTTGGAGGTAGGCTCACTAAGAACAGAGATTACCAGTTTTGCTTCTGCAGCATAGGGCGTGATCATACACACCCATTTGCCATGGAAGAGGGATGATTCACTACCGAATCAAAGTGGCGTGATCACACTAGCACATCTGGGAAGCATCCTGCAACCGTTGTCAAACCGTCGTAAACCATTTTGATCCGGTGGGCAAGCATGATAAAAAGCTACTCGTGAAACTCCAGTATCAAATGGTTTGCTGCGGTTCACAGCCGTAGTTTCCCTGTGTGATCACTCCAGTGCCGAAGTGTGGCATTGTGGATAGCGTGATCACACACTATCCTGATGCCACACTGTTCCCCCCCCCCCTTCTCCATGTGCGCATCATCGAAAGCCCTTAGGGTGGGGAGGCGATTCATCAATCCCCTGTTTAAGCACCTTGGAAACCAACCACACAAAAAAACCCAACTTGCCCACAGTTGCGTCTAATCACACAGTGGTAAGTTGCCCCGGCAGGTCCACAGACTTGAGTGATCACGCAACTGCGGGGCAAATTGCTCTGGAGCAAAAAAATCTCGCTTCCCCTTCAGATTATCTCGCTTGTGTGGAAGGGACCTTAGAGTAACATCCTTAGGTAAGTGTGGAGGTGATGTCAGTCTTCATCTGCTGTTGAAACACATCATTAGAAAATTTATATCCTCCCTGTCTCTTATAATGCTGACTAACAGATTCTAGACATAGCAATAAAAATCTAAATAGTTACATGTGGTAGATTAAAAGCAGAAGTCAAATATGACAGTCACACAGATGCAAGATGGGTTGAACTGCAATAAGTCATCCATAAGGAAGTGTTAGGAGGGCAATTGTGATTTGGAGTAGTTTGTGGGACATAATTGTGCAAATGAATTAGGCATTTTTGTTCTATATTTTATTTCTCTCAAGGCCGAGTACTCCCCTGCTGCTCCACTCAGGCCCAGGAGCACATGATGTTGCCATTCAGAGGAGGGAGAGGGAGTGACTTTCTTCCCTTTTGTTATGCTTCCTTCCTACCTTCCTACCTTCCTTCTTCCTTCCTTCCTTGAAAAATAGGCACTCCCTCACTCGAGTGTTGTTCTAGAATGACTGATCTGCTGTCATTAGGGTTGCCAAGTCTTACCTTTTGTTTAGTGGGGGGGAGTCCTTGCTGGCACGGGAGTCTTCTGGTGTGCACACAAAGCATGCACGTTGCAATGACATCACCTGGAAGTGAGGTCATTACGTTGGGCATGTTGGGGCAGGACCTCTGTAATTCGAGATAAAACCATAGAGTTTTCCCTCGAATTATAGAGCATCCTCCCTCCAAAAAGTGCCCAACGTGATGATGTCACCTCCAGGTGATGTCATCGCACCGGGCACGTAGCTGCAGCCTGGCAATTTGAGGGCGGGGTTCCCCCGGCGGCCCAATCTGGGCCAGTGGGGAATGGACCGATCAAGCGGGGGTTTCCCTGCCCCCCTCAGGGGGACTTGGCAACCCTAGCTGTCATGTCATAGTAAGACTGGACTAGTATGGCTATACTGTACTGTTGACTTAATTGCTGCTGATGTCTCAGAGGATCTGGAAAGCCTAGACCCAGTCATACAAGTCCTGTGAAGGAATGTCATTATTTAAAAAATGACTATCCCATCTCACTTTAGGATGGCTACCATACTGCATGAAGAAAAGAACCCACATTGATTTTATTGGATCCAGGCTAGGAAAAGGGCAAAGCCTGGTTTTAAAATAATCTGGATAAGACCCTTGTTAAAATGGATTATAAAAATCATTGCTAACAAGTGGGAAATTTACCAAAACTGGAAGTGTAAGCTAAACATTTGGCTACTGAACGTGACACAGGTGTATTACTAGTGTTGCCAACCTCTAGATGGTGGCTAGAGAGCTCCTGGGATTACAACTGATTTCCAGGCAACAGAGATCAGGTCACCTGGAGAAAATGGCTGTTTTGAAAGGTGGACTCAATGGCATTATAGCCCACTGAAATCCCTCCCTGCCCCCAAACCCCATCCTTCTCAGGCCCCACTCCCCAAATCTCCAGGTATTTCCCCAACCCAGAGCTGGCAACCCTATATATTACACTTTCCATTTTCCATCTAAAAATCATTCAAGCTGAAATAAGATGATTATAAGTAACTAAATTTTTCAGTGGTGCAAAAAGAATGTTGTGTAGCTTCACTAACATTCTGGAATTTTAGTGGTAACAATTAACTCAATCTTGCTCTTCACTACTGAATTAGCATCTGAAGCAGAAATGTCGTGTTAAAGGCCTATAAAGATGAGCAATAAATGCATATACTGTTCCACTGCAGCTGCAATATAATATGAGATGATATGACTTAGAGCAATGTGGAGGAACGCAAGCAAGCAACGAAGAGCTCCGAGCAGATTCCAGGGTAACTCATAAGCATAAAAGGCATCTTGGACAAGGATAATAAAAATAGTATTAAAAGTAAACAATCACAGCCTGCAATAGCATGGATAAATTGCAAGGGGGAGGGGAACAGAAATCTTGCTTGCAAGGCACAACGTATTTCTCAGAATAAAAAGTAGTTAGTAGGCAATTAGGAAAAACAAATGTCCCAGTACCAGAATTAAAGATCGTTAGTAGTCAATACAACCTTCTCCCTGAAAGCCTTGCATGGACAAGAGTTCATTCAATATATTTAACAAAGGAAAAACAGGAACTATGTACACAAGAACCTGGAACTTTGCACCCAGCACTCAGGTCTGTGTGCACACAGTGTGCTCAGTGGACTGGGGACTGAATGAGCCAGACTGAACAGATGTTTGGAGAAGAGAAGACCAAATCCAGCCCCACCCCCCCCCATGGGATGCACTGTCAATCTGTCCCCCTGTACAAAAATCAGTACAAAAATCAGTAATAAAGCATTTTTGTTTGCACTACCAGTTGTAAGACTGAGCTTACCTACTTAAAGCTGAAGCAGTCTTTAAGACTGAAGTTGAAATTATCTATTTATTTAGAACATTTATATATTTACCTTTCTCCCGAGAATCTCAAGACACAAGGTAGTCCTGTTGTTGTTGAGTCGCACAGTTGAGTCCGACTTTTCACTACTCCACAGACCACGTCACACCAGGCCCTTCTGCCTTCCATCATGCTCCGGAGTTCATTTAATTTCATGTTCATTGCATCAATAACACTGTCTAACCATCTCATCCTTTGCCATCCCCTTCTTCTTTTACCTTCAATCTTTCCCAGCGTCTGGGTCTTCTCCGGTGAGTGCTCCCTTCTCATTTGGTGGCCACTGACATAGGCATAGAGTTCATGGGGGCTTGGGGGCGGGGGCCACCTCTGAAAATTTCCAGGGGGGACTCAGCCTCCCCTGTAGGGTTGCCAGCCTCCAGGTGGGGCCTGGGGATCTCCCGCTTTTACAACTGATCCCCAGCTGACAGAGATCAGCTCCCCTGGAGAAAATGGCTGCTTTGGAGGGTGGACTCTATGGCATTATACTATGCTGAGGCCCCTCCCCTCCCCAAACCCCACCCTCTCCTGGCTCCACCCCCAAAGTCTCCAGATATTTTCCAACCCAGACTTGGCAACCCTACTCCCCTGGGGCTTGCAATGCTTGCAAAAAAAAAAATTCCTTGCATTCCCCTCCCCGCTTTGAAAGCGGAAGGGATTTTTTTACTTAAAAAAACTTTTTCCCTTACCAGTTTGGGGCCGGATGGGCAGCCAGGGCCTAAACACTAGCCTAAGCCCTGCCCCCAGCTCCCAGAAGCCCCAAGTCAGGCAAGGAGGAGCTGGAGTAGCCATTTTCTCCAGGTAAACTGATCTCTGTTGTTTGGAGATCAGTTATAATAATGGAGATCTCCAGCCACCACCTGGAGGTTGGCAACTGTAATTGAATTCTATGGCTTAGAGGGGAGTAACTCCATTGGGTTGCACTGCAAAGCAATTGGATGAATAGGCTGAGGAAATACTGCCATTTATATATTTGGTTTTAACACATTATAGGGCAGGAAGGGTACAAGGGGTGGGATAAGACATAAAGGGAAGTTCCATCAAGTTTAAATATAGCTGTTACAAATTTTGTATTTTAATTCTTTGTTTCCAGATCTCTTTCATTTATATAATTACTAAAACTAGTATCACTTAATCAAATTACTAAAGTCTTCTATTATGATTCCTGAAAAGAGTCAGATTCTGTACAGTTCAAGTTAGAGTTTCTCTAAGTTTATAATAGTTATATTCATTGTTCCTGGTCTTTGAAGTTTCTTTCCACCCAGTCATAAAATGGTAGCCAATTGTCTCTCACATTTTGTTTGCTTTGGTCTTTCAACAAGTCTGACAATATATCCATTTCTGCTGTTTCAAACATTTTTGTCAAAAGTTCATTTTCCGTTGGTATCTCTGATTTCTGATTCATTTTCCGTTGGTATCTCTGAGAGCCAGTTTGGTGTAGTGGTTAAGTGCATGGACTCTAATCTGGGAGAACCGGGTTTGATTCCCCACTCCTCCACTTGCACCTGGCTGGATGACCTTGGGCAAGCCATAGCTCTGTACCAGCTTTTCCCTCAAGGACAGCTTGGGAAAGAGCTCTCTCAGCCCCACCTTCCTCACAGGGTGTCTGTTGTGGGGAGGGGAGGGGAAAGGAGTTTGTAAGCCGCTCTGAGACTCCCTTGGGGAGTGGAGGGCGGGGTATAAATCCAATCTCTTCTTCTTCTTCTTCTTCTTCCAGTACTTAGCATAAAGAATTCTTGCTGCTGTAACTATATGTATAATTAAGAGCTTAACTTTCTTATCTTTTACATCAGGCATAATATTAAGCAAAAACATTTCAGGTCTGAATGGTAGCAGTGTCAAACATATTTTTTGTAACATTCCATGAACCCTTCTCCAATATAACATCACCTCTTTACACTTCCACCAAACACCTCTTTACACTTCCACCAAACAGCTTCCCACCCATGTCTTACATTTCCAGCATTTGTCAGACATTCCAGGGTACATTCTGGCTAATTTCTCTGGCATTATATGCCACCTATACAACATTTTATATAAATTCTCTTTAAAGGAAACCAATTTTGTTATTTTAACATTTGTTTTCCATATTTGCAACCAATGGTCAAGATCAATATTATAGCCAAAATTTGGGGCCCATTTTAATATACATTCTTTAATCATCTCATCCTCCATCTTTATCTGTAACAAATGCACATAAAATTTCTTAATCAATTTACCATTTGTTTCTTATAAAATTGTTCTGCATCAAACCCCTGAGGTTTATCTTTAGCATATCTAGATTCCAACTGTACTCTTGTCCACTAATCCAAATATATATCTTGTTCCTCTAATTCTTCTTTGGACTTCAACCTATCTTCTTTTTCTAGTGAATCTTCATATCTAGCTACTTTTTTGTTCTCCAATAATATAGGTTGAGTAAATACTTCCACTGGAGAAACCTATTTCAGGATCTTCACATATATTTTATGCCTGATTCTTTCCCTTACTAACAGCTTTGCTTCCCTTATCAAATGGTTTTTAAAGTATTTATGATTGTCCACTTTTTGATAGGAAATACTGCCATTGAAGGAATTTAAACTACAATAATCTGCCAATTCCCCAACCAGTGACATAACAGCTAGATTTAGATTTGCTTAAGTCAAAATTGTATTCAGTTTTTTACCTACCTTCTTTTTTATTTAATTGAAGAAGCTTTACTTGAGAAATGAAGATTTAATTATAATTACAAGGGCTGAACTGAAGAACCTTTTATGACAGTTGTGGATTATAACAGATGCATGATTTCTTTCTTCCTATAGCAAAATATTCTGTGCCCACCATGGCAGTTTGACATGCTTCTGCACATAAACTGCAAAAGTGGAGAGTGGCAAAAAGATACTTCTGACATGTACAGGGGAGGGGGCATGTCCTTTGCATTCAGAAGGTCTCGAGTTCAATCCCCAGTATCTCCAATTAAAAGGACTAGGTACCAGGTGATGCGAAAGACCTCTGCTTGAGAATCTGGAAAACTGCTGCCAGTCTGACCTTGATAAACAAATAGTCTGATTTATAAGGTAGTTCCATGTGTCTCAATGCTTTCTTGCCTGTTTGTGTGTGCACGCGTGCATGCCATTTTTAAAATGGTAATTTGTCAGAACTGTAGAAGATAAAATATATTCTCATTTGGAACTAAAATAACATCTGCAATAAAGAATCTAGCATGGTTTTCAGATTGGTAAAATAAAGTGAGATGGAACACTGTACTTTAGGATCTCCAAAGATTCACAGCCACCTCGCACAGTGTTATGACTTGTTATACTACCCTTTCTAGACACAGGGAAAATCTTATAGCATGGTTACTAATACACCATCCTGTATACTATCATTGTTCAAACAAACTCACTTTAACTCTAAAAAAAATCCCTTGTATTCAAAGAATAAAACAGCATTAGGGTCTCAGGAACTGAACCAGAAAAAAAAAATCTTCGGTTAACCAGCATGACCACTAGAAACCAGAATGGAATGAATGTCAAGTTAGTTTCAGTAGCTAGTCTGTCATGTGACAGCAAAGAGAGAAGTTAGCATGTAGCTTGTTTGCTTTGAAGAAATCTTAAGTTTTGTAATGAAAAACCTGCACAACCCTACGCATTTTTACTCAGATGGAAATCCCACTCGGTTCAAGAGGACTTACCCCAAGTAAGCGTGCAGTCTTAGGAAGTAAGAAACAAGGAAAGTATTCACAGCGTACTGATACTACAGGGAGCCACAATGACTGCCAAGACTTGTTGGGCTTCAGATCTGAGATCAGTCTGGCAGATCACCAACTAAAAAAATGCCTCAGGGAAACACTGTCATCACAGGACTAGGAATCTTCCAAATCTATGTGCATAGACTCTGGCATTTAGATAATGTAAGATATATTTGTAAGTAGCCTTTGGTATCATGCGTTGTTCTGTTTTTCATCTGAGGAAAGTCACATTTCTAACAAAATTAATGTCTTTGAGGATATGTGAATTGGATTCCTTGTCAGCTTGTTGACAAATCCCAAAGATGTATCACCAGAAATGAAAAAATAGTTATCCCCTAATCAACATGTGCGAGGATTTACAAACAGATTATATGATCTTAACCTTAACTACATAATTGATCTAATCCTAACCTTACTGTTTGTCATACTGTCATCAGTTTCACATGAAAAATATTGAATTTGGTAAGAGATGTCCATCACCCCATGAAGGGAACACACTGATATTTCAAACTGATGGACTAAAGACCAGTTCCCATCATGGGAATGTGCTTTCAGATTAAATATTTACCATTAGTAATTGGCAAAGTCAAGTCACCTCATTGTTGCATAATAGCCTTAGGAACAGATTTAAGAACCAGGCCATAAAGAAGGTGATGAAATCCCTTTTACAAGTCAGTCTCAGACCTCTTAAGACTTTAAATAAGTAATATATTTTTTAAAAGAATTCTCTTTTTTTTCAGAATAAAAATGTTTGGCTACTGGAAGACTATCAGAATGTGTCCATGAGCCAAGTGAGGAGAAAGAAGAGAGTTGATTGATTTCTCTGCAGAACAAAAAGAATTAGTCAAGCAAATCCTGAGCCTCCACTAATTATTTTTATCTGAACCATTCACTCCCCCGTCTTTTCTGTCTTTGCTACCTGCACACATTGCCCTCACAGTAAATTTTCATGACAAAGTTCGAGTCCAGTGGCCCCTTTAAGACCAACAAAGTTTTATTCTGAGTATAAGCTTTCATGTGCACACACATTGCCAGCAATACCGCTGAATGGAGACATCCAGCTAGTAAGACATAATCCAGTTTTTTTTTATTGATAGGAAACCATGAACACCTAATCTCTACATCTACATCATATATGTCACAGCAGACTTAGCAATGAGTTTCCATGGAGTTTGGCTTATAAATAACTGCTAGACATTTGTTTTATTGGAAACTATGAACAATAATTTTCACTTTCCTATCAGTCTAAGGACCAAACTAGAGGGTATACTTCCATGTCTAGAACTCTCAGAATTTTAAAAAAATCCAATTAATAGGCATGTGGGCTTCCAATCTGGATCAGGTCTGGAGCAGAAGGGGGAATAAATCCACTCCCATAGTTTATTCCTTGTCTAAAGAAAGAGAGAGCCAGTTTGGTGTAGTGGTTAAGTGCGCGGACTCTAATCTGGGAGAACCGGGTTTGATTCCCCACTCCTCCACTTGCACCTGCTGGATGACCTTGGGCAAGCCATAGCTCTGTACCAGCTGTTCCCTCAAGGACAGTTGTCTCAGAGCTCTCTCAGCCACACCTACCTCACAGGGTGTCTGCTGTGAGGAGTGGAAGGGAAAGGAGTTTGTAAGCCGCTCTGAGACTACAAATGAAGAGCGGGGTATAAATCCAATCTCCTCCTCCTCCTCTCCTTCTTCTTCTTCTTCTTAAATGGCACCAGAGAACCACTATTTCCCTTGCTGTGGAAACATACAGGCACCAATACATGTATCTGTAAATTTACCTCCAAAGAAGTAAGTATTAGTTCCCCAAGGGCATTTCAGATGGGGAATACAGCATGGAGGTAAGGCTCAAAGGCCCTCTTGTATGATATATTTATTGTATACATTAAAATGGAATTGCCTGCTTCCTGCCACCTCCCAATATTTGTGTGAGTTGTTTAGTCTCATGGCATGCATTCCCTGCTTAGTTTGTTCTGTTTGTTACCTGAAACTGGAAGTATACACTGCATGAATTTGAATGTTCTGAAACCACTTGCTCTCATCCCTGTATCTCCTTGTTAATTAACAGATGTTTTGAGCACACCCATCTAGGTTTGCCAACCTTGACGTGTAGCCTGGTATCCTCGAATTACAACTAATTTCCAAGCTACAGAGATCGGTTCCCCTGGAGGAAATGGCAGTTTTGGAGGGCGAACTCTATAGCATCACAGTCTCACCAATCTCCTAAAACTCTGCTGGCTGCATGCACCGTCACCAATTCTTCAGGAATTTCCCACATTGGAATTAGCAGTCCATCTCTGTTGTATCAATCTGTGAACAAGAACCTGACTGATTCCTCTAAGCCTGACCCATAGGCGTCATCTTTGGGGGGCTGGAGAGCATGAGCCCCCCTGAAAATTTTCATAAGGTGCTGAGCCTCTCCCGGGGGGAACTGGGGACTGAGGAGTAGGACACGGCCTGCAACTGGAGTGGCAAGGCGAGCAGTCAGGGCTGTGTTCCTCCTGCCTCTTCTCCTCTGTTGGAGAGTGCAGGGCAGGCCTGCCTGCCTCCCCCACCCGGAAAATTTTTAAAAAGACAGCTTCCTTCCTGCTTTCCTGAAAAAAGCCAAAGCGCATGAGATCCACACACAAAATCCCTCTCTGGAGCAAGTCTGCGGTCTCATTGAAAGGGACTACAGTCTCTTTAAGTGGGGTTTGCAGAAAGCCCCAAAAAACACTGAGCGGTGGGAGCAGCCTGCTCCCCACTGCTCAGCTTTTTTGGGGCATGGGGGGCATGAAGAGGAAGGCGTGTGGATAGGTTGCAAACTCTCCCACCGGTCTACTGGGGGAGAAAAAAAGTGCTTGTGCGATTGCTCAAGGCTTTAGGGCACTCCGCTTTATTTATTTTGCTGGACAGGGGAGCACAGGAGTGTGTGTGTGTGTGTGAGAGAGAGAGAGAGAGAGAGGCTGGAAGGAGCTCTGTTCTGGTCCCAGCGCAGCTGCCTAGTACCAGATAGGGGGTGATAAGGAGGGCATGATTTGGGGAGGGGACTGACCCAGCCACAGCTCTGTGTCCCCAGGGGGAGAGAGAGGTTGTGTGTGTGTGGGGAGAGAGGATCCCTTTCATTGGTCAGCAGAGAGGCTACTGAATATGTGCAAGGGGGCCCCTGCAAACAGTTTATTTTAGCTTTACTCATTGACTTCATTTATTACTAAGAATGATCGCAGTCAAAGATTTGATGGATAGATGGTTGTTTCTGCAAGATATATTGAGGGCTATTAGCCCCCAAACAAAGTTTGAGTCCAGTGGGCACCTTGAACACCAACAAAGTTTGATTCTGGGTAGAAATGCATGTTGGTCTGAAAAGTGCCACTGGACTCAGACTTTGTTCTGTTGCTTCAGACCAGCACGGCTACCCTGCCTGGGTCTGGTTGTGCTTCCAAACCATGTTTTGGCTTAATGGTGTTGCCACAAAGCCATGGATCCATGACTTTTGTGATGCAAGCTGATCCCATGGACACATGGTGACCTAACACAAAAACACTGAGGATCCATGAGGATCCGTGCTCCAGAACCATGTTTTTGCGGAATGTTTTCGCCCCAAAGATGTGTATCTGTGATGCTGTGGTGCAAGTTGTTGCCATGGACATGTTATGTGATTTGATGGTGTGTTTGCAGTGATCCATTGCAAAAACCCCAAGGATCCATGAGGATCCGTGCTTCAGAACCATATTTTGGCATCATGGTGTTGCCATGAAGCTGTGGATCTGTGATTTCTGTGCTGCAAGCTGTGCCCATGGACATGATATGTGATCTGATGGTGAGTTTATGGTGACCTAAAGCAAAATCACTGGAGATCCTTGAGGATCCGTGGTTTGGAACCATATTTTTGCAGCATGGTGTTGCCACAAAGCTGTGGATCCGTGAATTCTGTGGTTCAGGCTGTGGGCATGGACATGATGTGGGATTTAATTGTAAATTTGGGGTGTCCCAACACAGAAACCTTAAGCATCCATGAGGATCCATGCTCCAGAACCATGTTTTTTTTGCAAAATGGTGTTGACATGATTTCTGCAGTGCAAGGAGTGCCCACGGACATGATATGTGGTCTGATGGTGAGTTCGTGGTGGCCAGAAACAAAAACGCTGAGGATCCACAGTTTGGCACCATGTTTTTGCAGAATGGTGTTGCCACAAAACTGTGGATCTGTGATTTTTATTGTGCATGCTGTGGCTAAAATCCTTAGGAAAAACAGCCCTAATGGGTAATTTAGGGATGGTCTGCTTTTCTACCAGCAGAAATATTTTCTTCTGTCTTCCACCTAAACACAAAATAAATATCTAAATATGTTGAAAATTTTCATTTCAACATTTAAATCTCTGTGCATGAAGACATTCTCAGGATGTAAGCAATAATTAGTATAGTGTCTAGCCCACATTTTCACATGCTTTGCAAAGAAAAGCCTCCACTGAAATACGTGTTTCCAGTGATTCAAGGTTTGGGCACCCTTACCTGGCTAGCCCAAACTAGCCTGATCTCGTCAAATCTTGGAAACTAGGCAGGATCAGCCCTGGTTAGAACTTGGATGGGAGACCACCAAGGAAGTCTAGGGTTGCTACACAGAGGTAGGAAATGGCAGTCTACCTCTAAATGTCACTTGCCTTGAAAATTCTAAGGGATCACCATTAGTCAGCTGTGACTTGACCACCAAAAAAAAAAAGGATTGGACATTTCATACTTAGATTCAAAACATAAAGTGAATAGCAACTTTGAGTTCATAACTATTCCTACTGGAGTTTCTGTTTTAAAAAATTTCAACAGCAGCTTCACGATCCCTTTACACATTCATTCTTAATATTCTGTTCATCTAGGTACTGTCCAGGTACCTAATTGGAATGTTCACTGCCTTTCCTCTAGAGATGGTTAACTACTGGCACATTTGACAATCTTTCTTTAAGGCTCTATCACAGTCTCTGGTAATTAAACTGTGGCTAAGAATATCAGCCACTATTACTTCTTGCATGAACAGCTCCTTCTGATTATCTCTTCTATAATGGAAAGAGTGTCTGCTGCAGTCTTCTCAGAGCACATTCTAGAAACTTCTCCATGACAACCTCTGGTGGTTCATAGCCAGGGTTTATGCTGTGTGTCCCAAAGTAAGTGTAATTTCTTTAGAATTAAACCATTAACAAGATCTTTGACAACTCTGCTTTCAGATTATAGGTTTCTCTGATAAGCACCATAGTGATTTAAGTACCCAGGAGTATATCTTTCTGCAAATTACTACAACTTTCTTCAACTATTTGTAGCGCTTTCCTTTGACCTTGGGTATGAACTTATAACTGTATCAGCAGTCTAAGGGAGATGGGTAAAGGCTTTGTGAGGTTTGAATCACATGTTCAGCTGTGCATGCATTGTCTGTGATATGAGAATTACTCAATGCACAAAGGACAATCACGTGTTCAATGTACATGGATTGTACATGTGTTCACTGTGACCTGTGAATAGGGCTTTTGTTCATATATATAGGCAGACAGCCTAAATCTCATGTGCGCGCACACACACTTTTCTCCAGATATACACATTGCAATTTCTCACAATAGATGCACTAACATCCAGATACCACTGACAGCATTCACACATGCACATGTCTTTCTCAGAGAATCGTATTCTTCATACCTCAGCCATATAAACATAAAAGCACATGTCTAACAGATCAGATTGTCTGGGGCATAGTTTTCATTTAAAACTCCATGTAATTTTTTTCCCCTCACAAATTTCTCCCATAACATTGGTACTTTTTCCTGAAACGCTTGAGTAGCAACACTAATTCAGAGGCAGAAAAACAGATAGACTAATAGTCTCATGAGATGAACAGTGTACAAGGGCTAGTAAGTTACATGGGCATATGGTCTAAATTGAAATCATTGAGGCTGGAAGGAGTAAGTTAAAGTACTGATTACTAACCAAGCTAGGGTTAATAATGAGCAAACATTTCCTGGTTCATTTCTTTGAATATCCGTAACTATTTTTGTCAATTGTTTTAGTTCTTTCCCTTTTGGTTTTGAAGAATCATTTGTACTGTGTATGGAAGTTATACAGTTTTGTATGTATTTTAACGCATAAGAATTGGTTATGCTAATTTATTGATGCATGATTAATACTGAGAGTACAGGGTGCTAATTCTCTCACTCCCAGTGAAAGGAACTAACTTTGTTTAATGTCCAAAGTTGACTGGCAATTATTGTTATTCTCTTCACTGACAAAATCTATATCCCATTAGCCACCCATGCCCCCAATATGTGAATAGCTAAATCTGTGGATTGGGGCCATGAGCAGGCAAAACAGATTGTCCTGCAACTGGGGGGGGGGGTAGGGCTGCCAGCCTCCAGGTGGGACCTGGGGATCCCCCGCTTTTACAACTGATCCCCAGCTGACAGAGATCAGCTCCCCTGGAGAAAATTGCTACTTTGAAGGGTGGACTCTGTGGCATTGGACCATGCTGAGGCCCCTCCCCTCCCCAAACCCCGCCCTCTCCTGGCTCCACCCCCAAAGTCTCCAGGTATTTTCCCACCCAGACTTGGCAACCCTAGTGGGGGGGGGAAACTCCCCAGCTGTGCAGAAAAAAATTGTAATCTTAAAAAAAAAATAAAGGGAGATTAAATTGCCCCCCAAATACAATTCAATGAAATGCTCCAGTCAGACTTCGCAGCTGAAGAGGATGCAGGACACTGCTCTGGGCCCAACAGAGGCAGCCACCACAGGCCCAGCCACAGTGGACTCAGGCTCTGTGGCAGTGGACACGGGCAGCCACTGCAGGCCCAGAATTAAGAGGTAAGGATGCCAGCAGCCACTCCAGGGCTGAGCAGAGCAGCAGTGGACTCTGTCAGCCACTTCATGTCTGAGCGCAGTGGCAATGTACGTCAGCAGGTGCTGCAGGCCCAGAGATGCCAGTGCTAGGTTCATTGTTGGCTGGTGGGGTCTGAAGCCTTGCTGGCTCAACAAGGGGGGGGAATGGGATTCCCCCCTGTGATACACACTTCTTTAAGACCCCCTACCCAAACCAGGGATGAGAGGCTTGCAGGAGTATGCTGTGAGCAAAACCTTGCTCCCTTACAGAATATCACCAACTCCAGAGCAGGAGTTCCCTGTAATATTCTGTGAAACCCTGGTTACACCAGTACTGTCAGCTCACTTTCAGTATCCAGGGTACACACCAAACAGCCACTGCCTTCTTCTTAAAACAAAAAAGAAAATTCAAAATTCAAGTTCAAAACAGATTCAAGTTTCCAAGGCACACAACAAATAAAATAAAAAAACCTAAATAGCCTAAACTATATTTCTTCCTAGTTACAGGAGAAGGCTCGTCCTACAGACATAAAAATAAGTCTTAGGGGAACATCCGGACAGTGACATCTGGGAACAGTGCCGCTTCCGTGATCAGTCCGTTGAGTCCCACCAGGGAGCCGTACTTTAAAGATACCGGCGAAAGTCTGGGCTAATGCTTGCTGACAGGCCAATGACAGACTTTCCCGTCTGATCATTCCAGCACACAATCAGCCCATCGGGATGGTCTAACTCTAGACCATCCCGAACAGCCGCCATTTAAAAAAATTCTTAGTAATATGCACATAAACGTGTGATGGCCGCAGAGCTCCGCTCAAACGTTCTAGACAATTTCATGTTTCTGAATGGCCCGTGAAATTTATGAACTTTGTTAATTGAAATGGCACCTAGAGGAAGGTACCAGAGGCAGCACTTTTACTATTCAAGTCCATGCGTGCGCAGAAAAACAAGTACACGGTGAGGCACATATGCACATGCGCAAACAGAATTTTTTTTAAAAAAAACCCTGACCACGCAGCTCCTTCAGCTCCCTTTAGACAATCCACCACAGAGTCCACATGTGGTAAGGCAATTCATGGGGGAGCTGTCTGGTCGTGCAACATTGGATAAAAAAAGATCAGGATCAAATTAGAGCCATTGGATAAAAAAAGATCAGGATCAAATTAGAGCCAGGCCAATGGCGGGATTAGCTGCCCATCTGAATGCACCCTTAGAAAGGCAAGATTGATAAAACCTTCTTCCATTCAGTCAAAGTTGATAGAAAATTGGAAGAAACAGCCTGCAAAGAAGTATGCTTTAGCAAAGCAAGGAGCACAAAGTGATGTTCTTCCTTCATGTCAAGCTTGCTTCTCTAACCTGGTCTTCTCAAGCAATTATACAGTTACCTTAAGATAAACAAGATGATGACTTAATGATCTTCGCCTGGTCCCTTAACAAGGTTCACTCAACACAAATTAACTCCCCTCTGCAAAATGCTTTCCCCACCTCCTTTCACACAGACAAGGTCAAATTGCTCCAAATGACCATTAAGGATTTTCTCTTGACACAGAGCACCTGAATGACACATTCTTCAATTAAACATCTTAAAAGTACTGTTAACCCTTGTGTTACAAACTAAAACAGGCTGGGAAACAAATCAGGCCTCAGTATGACACTCCCATGAATCTCACGGCCCCCCCCCTTGTCTAGATACTATTAGCCACCTGTGACCCCCATCTGCGGATAGCTAAATTCACAGACTGGGATTATGTGGATGATAAAGAGATTTTTCAACAAACTTGGGGCACTGGTTTGCAGGAAAATCTGTAAATTTATAGATATAGATAGATATAAATATATAGATATAGCCAATGTATTGGCTCTTTCTGGCTCTCCCATTGGCTGTGCTGTGTGCTCCATCAGCCATTGGGTCTGCTCCTCTCCCCTGTCCACTGCTGGCTTGGCCACTGTTCCATCAGACCAAACTGCCAAAATGGCTGTCTCTCCTGACAAAGACACTTCTACTTCTTGGCTCCTCCGTGGCTGGCTGGCTGGCTACTAAGGTTGGCCAGCGGTCATCAAACCATTCTCTTCTCCTCTTGCTGTGTAACTCACTTTCCTCTCTGTTGCTGTTACTAGGCAACCAAACTTGGTTCTGTCAGTAAAAAGGCAGGGGGATGAGGCCCTTTCCAGGTCTACTGTGGCCTTTGTGGGGAACTCATTGGGACCAGTCTTGACTAGGGTTGCCAGCTCCAGGTTGGGAAATTCCTGGAGATTTTGTGGTGGAGTTACAGAAGCCAGAATTTGGAGAGGGGAGAGCCCTCAGCTGAATAGAAGGCCATAGATTCCACCCTCCAAAGCAGTTATTATCTCCAGGGGGAGAGAGAGATCTGTTGTCTGGAGTTCAGTTGTGATACCATGTGATATCACAGCCAGTGTGGCATAGCACTTCAGAGCAGGGTCTGCCAGACCCAGGTTCTTGCTGTGGAAATTGAGTGGGAGATTTCAGACCAGTCACAGACTTTCAGCCTAACCTACCCCACAGGGTTGTTGTGCAGATCAAAAGGGGGAGAGGAGAATTATGTAAGCTGCTTTGGTATCCACTGCAGAGAAAGGCTGTACTTTTCCCCCTGGGGAACCATTGCTGCCAATCTCCAGCTGAGGGCTGGAGATCACTCAGAATTAAAGCTGCTCTCCAGATAGCAGAGATCAGCTTATCTGGAAAAAAAAATGGCTGCTTTGCAGGGTGGACTGTGTGTCCTTATACCCTGCTGAGATCACTTCCCTCCTGCTTGGGTCCCTACTGTGGAGAAAGACTGTAGTTTTCCTAGGTAGAGGCTACAGGGAAGGGGGTAGAGAAGGAAAGCTGAAGTCAAAGGGGCAGATAACAGTACGTTGATGGTTGGCTGGGAAGGAAATAGGGTTGCCACCTCTGGGTTGGGAAATTCCTGGATATTTGAGGGGTGGAGCCTGGAAAGAGTAGGGTTTGAGGAGGGGTGGGACTGATACAAAGGGGTGGGACAGATACAAAGCCATAGATTCCACCCTCCAAACTAGCCATTTCCTCCTGGGGAACCATTGCTGCCAATCTCCAGGGGAGAGCTGGAGATCACTCAGATTTACAACTGTTTTTAAGGTGGCAGAGATCAGCTTCCCTGGAGAAAATGGTGGATTTTGTGCCATTATGCCCTTCTGAGGCCACCACATAGGGCTGCCAAGTCTGCCCAGGAGGCAGGGGATCCCCTCTACAGGGGTCCCCAGTCCTCCAGCCCAGATTCGGCTGGCGGGGGGAACCTCACCCCTGAAGTCATCCGGTCAGGATGACTGTCCCAGCATGATGATGTCACTGGAAGTGACATCATCACATTGGGGATGTTGCCAGGGCGATGCTCTAGCAATCATCCCAAAAACTCTATGGCACCATAGAGTTTTTGGGCGATTGCCAGAGTGTTGCCCTGGCAACGTCCCCAATGTTATGATGTCACTTCCGGTGACATCATCGCAACACACACGCTTTGCACGCACGCTGAAGAACTCCTGGGATGAAGAGGACTCCCCCCACCAGTACAAGGTAAGTACTTGGCAACCCTATCACCACAGCAAATTGACGCTGAGTGCCCAAGGCCAGGGCACCCACCCAGAGCCTCTTTCTAAAGCCCATTGTATTCATTTCCACAATGGGCCTTATTGTGTGTATGTGTGTGTGTGTGTGTAGATATATACGCACACAAACTTACACAAACACACACACATGCAGGAGGGTATGAAATCCTCCAAAAAGTAAAGTAGCATTCCCTGTGGAAGTGCAGAGAATGCACTTACCCCAGACAGTGGTGGGATGGGGAAGCCATGCTGGGTTCAGTAGCAGCACAGCCAGTGAAGCCTCACTAGGCCTGACAGTGACACAGCCCAGGAGCTCCATCAGCTACTGCTCTGAACCAAGCTGCACTGGTGGAGGATGGTGGCTGCTGCTCCAGACCTGGCAGCAGCAGAGCAGCATGCCACCTGCAGATCCAAGCCCAGCCACCACAGCAGAGGATGGCGCTCTGGCCAGGCAGAAGCAGAGAAGCATGCTGGCTGCTACTCTGAGCCTGGCTGCCGCAGCACAGCATACTGGCTGCTGGTCTGAGCCTGGCTGCAGAAGACACTGGTTGCTGTTCTAGGCCTGGCAGCAGCAGACGAGCATGCTGGCAGCAGCTCTAGCCTGGCTGTGGTGGTGGAGGATGCTGGCTGCTGTTCTGGGCCTTGTCACAGGGCTCAGTAGGAGGCACTGGGGCCTGGAGCTGTTTGACAACGTGGGGAGGGATTTTCCCCCAAATGAGTCTCCCACCCCACAGTGGGAACGGTTTACCAAGGGGAAAGTAAAAAACGGTTTACCAAGGCAAGGGAGAGGATACCTCAGGAACATCATCTTGATTTACCTCAGGGGTGGCTAGCTATAGACAGAGCCAAGCTCTAGCAGGCCAGTAAATAAATATGTCTTTGGCCTCTTTCACAGTTGTGCTTGCTGGTGTTACAGGGAAGTGTGTTATGGGCATTAGTCCTCAGTTAATGCCCAAATCAATGTACACTACCATTATGAGAACAATGGGACTGGGCTAAGAGGGAGTTTTCCTGGCTAAAATATTTTAGTGCCCACCCCTTCTACCCCAACTTGTCACACAGGTGAAGACATTTTATTTTCCCAGGATAATTTCATAGGCTTGCCATGTTGATCTGCAGTGGAAAAGCTAGATTTGAGCCCAGCACCACCTTAGAAACTGACAAGATTTTGGAGGTATAAGCTTCAAGAGTTAAAGCTCCCTTCATCAGCTACTTCATCAGGTATCTGAACAAGGGAGCTTTGACTCTGAAATGTTTATACCCAAAAAATCTTGTTGGTCTCTAAGGTGTTACTGGATTCAAATCTACTATTTTCCCAGGAGTCTTTTAATAGTAAAACCTGTATTTTTGACCCCGGTTGCTTCTCTTTTATTGTGCTTTTATTTGCTCTACTTTGGACATGTGTGTTTTCTCTGTTTTATTGCTTCAACTTTACAGTATAACTGTTGGTTTTATCCCACAGTTTCTATTGTTAGTTTTATGCTGTTGATTTTGTACTGCTACTTTCCCATCTTTTACTATTTTATTGTTTTGGCTGTTAAAAACTACCTCATGAGCCTTTGGCTGACAGTTTGGGGTAAAAATACTTTAGATAGACAAGTTTAGATAGATATTTTAGTCAAGCAACAGACATGCAAGTGGGCACATTTTATAGAAGTAACCTAACTGTAATTTTAATTAGCTGTGGAAAACTTCAGCCATTTTATTTTTTTCTCCTCCTCCTCCTTTCAGCTCTGAGTATTGGTTGTCTTTCATTGTTCTCCAGTTATGAAATCCAGTTTACTGGATGCATTCTTCTGTATTATTTCATTGTTCTTTAACTGTCTAATCCAGTTTTATTTCATTGTCTATTGAACATATTATGGTCTTCATTGTATTGCTTTTATAATTCTGTAATCACCTTGAATCTGTGAGAAAGGGTTTGATAGATGAAGCAGACAGATATGGAAGACAGACAAATATGAAAGATAGTGATTCCTGTGAGATTTGTTTGTTTGTGTGCTTGTTTAGAACACTTTTATGCTGCCTTTCCATCCAGTTGGGGTTCACAAGGTGATCAACACAAAAAACATTTAAACAATTGTCTATTGAACATATTATGCTCTTCATTGTATTGCTTTTATAATTCTGTAATCACCTTGAATCTGTGAGAAAGGTTTTGATAGATGAAGCAGACAGATATGGAAGACAGACAAATATGAAAGATAGTGATTCCTGTAAGATTTGTTTGTTTGTGTGCTTGTTTAGAACACTTTTATGCTGCCTTTCCATCCAATTGGGGTTCACAAGGTGATCAACACAAAAAACATCTAAACAATTAAAATACAGTTAAAAATTAAAATTCAATTTAAAACACATAACTCTAAGGCAATAATCCTTATTGGGGGGGGGGGGGTGGATATGCCAGAGAAAACAAAAAAAGTATTCACCTGCTGGTGAAAGACACTGATAGAGGGAGACATAAAAATCTCCCAGATGAAGGAAGTTCCAAAGTTTTGGTGCCATGACAGAGAAGGCCCTTCCTTGGGTTGCCACCTGTCTAGCCTCAGATGGCAGGGGCAACTGAAGTAAAGCCTCCAAGGATGACTAAAGTAAGCAGGTAGGTGATGAGACAGGCACCTCATTCTATAGGTATACAGGACTTGGATCCTAATTCGACAGGTGCCATTTTCCTACAAATCTTGCCATGCTTTCATGTGAACATTAGTTTTCTGTGCAACGTAACTGAAAAATAAAAAAATAGTTCTAAGCAGTTTACCGGATTTAACTGTAAATCCAATAATCAGACTTAATAAATAGCTTATATAAAGCACTACAGTTTTAATGTACAATATATAAGGAACCTATTTAAGAAGATGCCAGACTAGCATCCTTTAGAAACATCAAGGAAGCTAAGGATGCTAAGAAGCCAAGAGAATGGCACCAGTGGGAGCTAAGAGTCAGAAAAGGGATGAAACTCGTGTATAGCCTTGTTATTGGATTGTTACTGAGACAAAATTATGAACAATAGTTCTGAAATTCATTTGTGATATTTCCCAGAAATCGTCCTACAATTCTATCCTAGCAGCCACTGACCGTAACCAAATAAGTGTCAAGTTAGAAGCTAACTCCACTACTGAGATTATAAATGGTATTATTACAAATCTCAGTATCTATAGCTATTGTGATTTTCCAACTGTGCTACCTAGTATAATATAGATTCCAGACACAACGTATGCTATATAAAATAATATAGTAATATAACTGAATTACTTGTCTTCTCCCTTTCCCATTCTTAAAACCCATTTTGCATCCCTGCATTGCTGGGTGAGAGGAAAAAGGAGGGAACTGGCAGGTATGAGAGTGTGTGATTTTCACAGAAGAGTAAAAGATGAAAGTGGTAAAATCCTGGCATATGAAACCCAATGTGCAGAGACAGGTGGTAAGAGCTTCTGTAAAAATCTTATCCATACTGAGTTAGCTACAAGATCAGAAATGCAGAAGTTTAAAACCAGAAGGCTTGTAAGCAATAAATTTCCACAGGGAAGTGGAGGAGCAACAGAAAACCTCTACACCCAGTGTTCATAAACTGAGGAGAATCTCAGCAGTACCATTTTCCTCTTTCATGGCATGCCTTGCCCCCAATAAAAGGCAAAGATGTTTCAAAGAACAGGGAGGTGCCTGGGTTGTATTACCATGCATGGTGTTGTGTATCAGGATCGCGGTCGCCAGGGACTGTTGTAATGGCGACCGCCACATGGTCATCACACATGGCCAAAATCTACCTGAGCTTCAGCCAGGTAGAACAATAGCCAGTTGGATCCTAAACAACCACCAATCAGGAGTCTAGCTTTTCCCCAGGAGACCTATGAAATGTAACCACGATCTTAAGGTCCTATCAGGACATTGGGGCAAGGTCAGGGGATTATCTCCGATTGGCATAAAAGAGGGCTCAGAGCCCAGGGTTTCTCATGTTCCATCTTGACCCGCAATAAACCACTATGCTGATTTCACTGTTACCAGCCTCCCGACTCCAATACTTTCCACATGGCATCACCCTGCCTCACATTCATAATTTCACAGACCTCAACATAGTATCATAAAGGCACAGTGAAGCAGGATCTGCATAGGAGACCTCAGGCAACTTTCCGATATACATTTATAATGCTCACTTTCTTTAGAACTTTGGGGAAAATTCATCATCTCTCCTTCTTCCCTTCCACAGACTTTTTCTTAAAGCTTAAAGGTACCATGAAGTGCCTGAGCAGTGTTACTATGAACACCAGATGTATGTTTGCGTATAACATGAATGGTAAGGTACAAAATATTTCAACCCATAGCTCACTGCTCGAGTTTTAATGATAAAACACTGAATTGCTGAAAGTGTTTTAGAATTAATGAAGAGGGTATATAGAGACCTCTAACAGTACCAACTTAGCAGTACTTCAGAACTGGCTGGATAATTCTGAAGGGAAATTCGGTCACAAAACTGTAAATGAGAAAAGTGGCCATAAATTCACAACAATAAAAATAATGTTGCTTCTGTATCTATACCTAGATAGTGAATCTCATGTTCTCATTCTGTTTTTATCATGGCAATATTTTTATATATCACCTTTATGTGACTAGACAAAGTTGTCACAGGTAATAGGAAGAGCCATAACATGAAAATTTAAGGTGGTGGCTACTCTGGCCGAGTTCAGACTGGCAGTTTGGCCCAATATAGGCCCGCTTTGCAAGCAGATTAAGAGAGCCCGTTCACACAGCCACAGCTGTCTGGTGTTGCCGTGCCACACTCACCCCGTCCTGAAGTGCTTTCATCCTGCGTTAAAAAGGTACCTGGTGAAACCAGTGTCAAGCTGTCTGGGTGCGCATTCATCCTGCTTCCTGGCAGTTTGGATGCAAATAAGACGCACATCAAGTGGTGCAGATAATGTGAACCCATTGATCTGGCTGCTGTGCCCATGCACAGGTCAGCAAAATGGACCAAAGCTGTGTGCCACCATGGCAGCGCTGCCAGGGGTCGCCCCACAGTGTGAACGCTCCGTTCCACCTCCTCCCTGGTATGGTCCCGCATCAGTCTACGCAGTGCGAACGGAAAGCCCCACGACAACTCGGCCTGGGTCTTTTTGCCCCACTTCCCTTGCGCTTCATTTTGCCAGTCTGTCCTCAGCTCCTTTTCTGGTATAAAAAAGCTATCCCAGGACTTGGCTTGAGCATGAGAGGCAAATTGTTCACTTAGATCAATCCCTAGCTCCATTATAGAGTCTCTCTCTCTCTCTCTCTCTCTCCACACCCTTCTGTCTCTAAACATTCTATATTATATTTCATATTCTTGAGAATCATGGAAACTTTTTAAAAAGTTATATTGAAAATTGTCTTTAAAGGTCATGGCTAAAATTTCACAAATGAAATGAGGAATGAATCTTGTTTTCATTCTATCACGCAAGATTAATGGGCAGCTGGTCAATAATCCATTCTTGCATTTATACCAAACATTTACTTTTAAATGGAAGCAGGTCATTTGAAAAGCCTTCCAGCTTCAGTGAATCATTGATAATCCTTTCAAAACCAGGGCCAAACTACTAATATATCCAATTAGAAATTCAGTTCAAACAAAGTCCCTTTAGGGAGAGAGTGGGTTTTTAAAAAGTGGCAGCACTAACCTTGGTTTCAAAACTGAACAGGAAATAAGGAGAAAATTAATCAAATAGATCATTTTTGAAATGTTTGCAGGAATTCTCTCATGTTGAATGTGAAAACTCTCCGGGCATTACAAGCTTGTGGGCATGTTTTTCTTCTGAAAATTCTCTCTGTAATTTCCAGTGTGTATGCTTCAGCAACAGATTACTGGGCAAGAAGTTCTCTGCAGTTAGCAAAATCACAGCAAGGTGACAGAAGGATGGTTAGAGGGCCACCCACTTGCCCTTTTGTTCCATATTTACTGACACATCGTGCAATTGGTCTGATTGAGTTTTTTGTCGTATACTAGTAGACCTTGCTGAGGATCTACATCAAAAGGTGCCTCCAGCCGGTTCAACCGGGGCCTGCATGATTCAGATGCATCCACATGCGCATCTGTACCAGCGGCAAACACAGAAATCAGCTTCCATGTGCAGATCCTTTTGGCTGGATAAGGGAGATGGTGCTTTGACAATCTGAAGGCACTTTCGAAATATTTAGTGCAAAATAAATGGATATATATTCAAATATAGTTTGCTGCACTTACTGTGGGCCCAAGAAATTACACCCCAGACTGGCACTTAACTGGAGTCCTTTTTTCTGTTTTTTCTAGTTTGTGCAGAAAATCCAGCCCAATCCACAGTTTACCCCTGTGAAGCCCTCGTGTCATTCTTACTTCATATTTATAGAAATGTGCTCACCAGAACTTTCCCCTTTGATCCCCCACATCCTTTGTTCTGGGTGATTTACTACTTTTATTCAATTACATACTAAATGAGTCGGCCACAATATTGATTAACAAAGGAGTTTTTTTTTGTTCTTCAAAACAAAGTGCAAAGTTTCCATTTTCAGTCTGCTCTCTTTCTGACTTACACATAATTAAGAAGCAATGAAATGCAGTTCAGATTCTGTTTTTAAGAAGTAGCATAGTAACACAAGAAGAAGAAGAGATTGGATTTATATCCCGCCCTCCACTCCCCAAGGGAGTCTCAGAGCGGCTTACATACTCCTTTCCCTTCCCCTCCCCACAACAGACACCCTGTGAGGTAGCTGGGGCTGAGAGAGCTCTTTCCCAAGCTGTCCTTGAAGGAACAGCTGGTACAGAGCTATGGCTTGCCCAAGGTAATCCAGCCAGGTGCAAGTGGAGGAGTGGGGAATCAAACCCGGTTCTCCCAGATCAGAGTCCACGCACTTAACCACTACACCAAACTGGCTCTCGCAAGCACAATTACAGAACATGGCTGAAAACTCAAGGGATGGCATTTGTTTGTAGAACTGACAATCTAAATGTCATGCTTTAAGAAAAAAAAATAATAACTATGAAAACAGGATAAAGAAGCTATAAAACGGAGCCATCCGTACACAGATAAAGGCATTTATGTCCTAAAGCCTTCCCAGAAAACAAGAGAGGCCTGTGACCTTAAAGCAAATGGATCGTAGCAATTCAATAATATTTTTCAGGGTCAGTGCGATCTTTTGGTCAGTTCAGTCAGTAGCCTTGGATGGCAAAAAAAATGATTTGTCATTGTGTTGTGCATTTGGTTAATGCTTTCCACTTTTTATTACATTGTGCAATAAAAACTTTCTAACCCTTCTGTTGGCAGCCAGTTTGTGGCAGGCACCCAATTTTGTGCTTACTTATGGTCAACAGCCCTCTGCCAAGGATCTGACATGCTGTGATTGCTGAAACACAGTAAAGAGTTCCTTGCCTGCTAAAATCAGATTTGAAAATGGCTTCTTTACCAAATCATAAGATGTCTTCCAAAAGATGAATACAAGCACTTGTTTTCAGATGAATGGCAACTACCATTTTGGCTGGCTCCATTAGATAAGCAATGAAAAAGAGTGAATGCCTTTCATAGTAGTATATTTAGGAAACGCATGTAGACCTAGTTCATATACTATGAATGTCTCAAGGTAACTTTAGAAATCATCTAATTCAAAAGAAACCTGGATGTTCCTGCAACTAAAACAGAAAATGGAAGCATGTATATTAGAAGGAAATCAATGAATATATCCTCTCTAAATAAGCTTAACTATGTATGTAGTTCAAGAATGTAGCTGTAAACTTAAACAGGTAGTGATAGGATCGCAATCCCACACTGCCAAGGGCTGACACTAGCTTTGATCAACTGGAGCATTTCCACAGATGGAAGGATTTCCACTTGCAGAGTGCGACTTTTTCTTGCATCCCTTCTCCCACTGCGGACCAAAGTGGTCCCACTGGTTGACCTCCTGATGACACCTGGGTTTTGGTCACTGTCTGACACAGAGTGTTGGACTGGGTGGGCCATTGGCCTGATCCAGCATGGCTTCTCTTATGGTCTTAAAATGTTCCCTGAAAGGTTGCTCCTGGGGGACAAGGAAATGCCAGCAACCTCAGTAGACTTTTGGGCTACAATGGGAAAGGAGAGGTGAGAACATAGGTAGAAATCCTTCCATCTGCAGAAATGCTGGGACTCATAATTCAGTCTTAAAAGAAACAACAAAATATTTCCTGTAATGCAGAGAAGAGAGATATGACTGAAGGCTTAAACAAAAGCTAGGCAACTAAATAAACTTTTTTGTTATTTGAATCAATAATCATAGGGAGTGCTATGGAAACAAGGTACTTTACTGTAACTGGAAAAAAGAGTTTTTGCATTCAAGATCCACTGCAAAATACTGCAATTCATGGGCCCAGGGGCATAGGGGAGAGTGCAGGTAAGGAATAATACAACAATAACAAGTGATTTGGAGAAATGAAAGCCACAGCTTTATTGAATACATTGCAGGAGCATTGGCACAGCATGCAGATGGATCCATAATCAGGTGATCCACCAATCACCCAATTAACCCCTCCCCCAGCCTGCCTGCTGGGGGTGCAACCAAGGGAGCCATGTGTGCACCAGCTGCTACATGATTCCTTTGCTGCCTGGTGGTGAGAGCCCCTCTGGCAGTCCCCAAGCTGGGAATGCTGCTGAATTGGCTCCACTCTAAGACTACTTAAGGGAGTCCCCAGAAATGCAGGATGTGGACCTCCCCAGGCACCACCTCCCCAGCCAAAAGAATCCATCCCAATGCCCAAACTGCCACAGAGACAGAGGGCTTCCTTCTCCCACTCCTGCCAATGCCCCTACATCTACAACCAACAAAGCAACTAGTCCCTAATGCCAAATATCCATGCCCCATTCAGATAAGTGGACATCATCTGCCCTGTGAAAGGCAGGTTGCCTGTAGCTGATGTCTGGGTGGCCAATGATCTGTCTGCCCTACAGTTCAACCACATGCACTGCAGCCTTGCATGTTTTTCTCCTAGCCAGGCCCACCCTGTCAGGTGACATAGCCCTGCACCACTTGCTACGCTCAAGGAGGCCATACCAGATCAGACACATACCAGAAACCAATAATTGAGAGTTTCTAAGTCTGCTGCAATGGAGTGTGATAGCACCACCCCTTATATTCAGGAAGATCACTTTCCCCTAGCCAAATGACCAGGGCATCCAGAGGTCCGAGGTGTGACACTTGACATGGAAGAGTGGAGAGGAGGGAAGACCAGCACATTCCTCAAAGCCTCCATAGCTGCCTGTCAAAACCCAAGGCTTCCCCCCGTCCAAACAATGAGGTCTACATCCCTGCCCAGAAGATGATGTCCAAAATCCACACTGGTCCAAGGTCCAAGATCCACACTGATTTCAGGCAATTTGCATGGACTGAAAAACAGGAGCATTAGTAATTTGTTGATCGGAAGAGCATATGTAAGACTTGTATGCAGAAGACCACCATCAGCAAATGGCCTGAATCTGCTCCACAGGAAGGCCCAGTTCTGACAGCACTGTGGCAGTGCCAACACAAAAAGAGTGTACACCAAAATCCAAGGGTGAAAGCCCCCAAGCCAAAATGCAAGCTGACATAACACTGACAAACTGAAACCTAGAGAGGCAGGACCCATTGGCGTACATGAAGAGAGTGTCAGGAGTGGAGGGCCTGATCTGAAGATAGTCAGACAAAGAGTGGACTGGACAGGGTATACCCAGTGGAGCAGAATGTAAAAGGACACACGATCCACACCCAAGCTGGTCAGTCTTAGACTGCTGTAGGTATATATGCATCTCATCGCCCAGGATGGAGACATCCTGGCAAGATAGGGCTCACCAGGAACAGGCTTGGTACGAAGCTGCTAACAGCTTGCTGCTGTGGAAGGCCCCAAAAAAGGCTAATGTGAAAGCTGCATGAAAAAGAGTGACCACAAAAGTGTACCAGCAGATCTGAGGGAGCTGTTGAATCAAACTGGACACAATGTAAATTGTGATAGGCTTTCGAGGATTCAGCACAGGAGGTGAAGCCCTCCTCCACCCCTTCGACAGCCCACTTGGCCAGGACGGAGTTGGAAGGGCTGGAAAAGCCAAAGGCCTTACTGTAAAAAGATATGGCTGCCATGGTCCTGGCATAGAGACCCCGCTCCCTCAAGAGTGCTAAAAAACACAAAACCAGAGGCTCTCAGGGTGGGGTCAAAATCCCAGTGAACCAGCAAAGGATAGGAACCCAAAAGCCATGTGAGAAATGTATATTAAACATCTTTGTTCCTAAAGATGGGCATGGTTCCAGTGGGAGAGAAAGTGGCTTATAACAACATAGCTGCTAAGGCTCCCTGTGTGAGGAAATGACATTGCCTCATGCCATTATGCCACTGTAGTCTCATTATAACAGGTCACCACTACACTTAGTTTTCCAACAGAAAGTCACTGTCTTAAGGAGCTTACAGTCTGTCATTTGACAGTAAAGAAGGGAAGAGGAAGGAAGACATAAGACCTTCAAGGGATGAATGTGAGCAAGAGCAGTTTACAATAACACTAAAATAAGACCAACAGAATCAAAGGAAACACAGGTGAAGTATCAAAACAATAACTTTTAAAGAGGACTCCATCTCTCACACGCTATCCCGATGCCACATTGTTTTTTCCCCCCTTCTCCATGTGCGAATCATCGAAAGCCCTTAGGGTGGGGAGGCGATTCATCAGTCCCCCGTTTAAGCACCTCAGAAACCAACCACACAAAAAAACCTCCAACTTGCCTGCAGTTGCGTCTGATCACGCAGTGGCAAGTTGCCCTGGCAGGTCCACAGACCTGTGTGATCACGCAACTGCGGGGGCAAATTGCTCCAGAGCAAAAAAGCCTTGCTTCCCCTCCAGATTATCTTGCTCGTGTGGAAGGGACCTAAGTATATTTTCTTGTTTTGTAAGGTAATCTAGAATATGGAACCAAATTGAAACAAATAAAGAAGGTGCTGAAGGTTTATCAAATTGCGAAAGATTGTCCGAGAGTTTAGCCATTATATATAAATCCCACAGTTTCTGATGCCAATGTGAAAGAATGGGTATCACTGCCGATTTCCAATGCGTGGCAATGACAGGTTTTGCTACAAATAATAATATGAAGACCCCCTCTATGATGGTGGAAGAAGAGCAGTTGTCAGCCCAACTGTTCAAAAACAGATGACTTGGAGTAAGTTGTAATTCCATACCATTTATAAGATTTATCTGATTTAAAACTTTTTCCCGAAAAGGCAGAACTTTTGGGCAGTATATCCAGCAATGCATATAATCACCAGGCATTCCACATGTCTTCCAATAGTGTGGTTTGTATTTCGGATTTATGCGGGCAAGTTTTTGTGGGGTCATATACCAGTGGGAAAGGATTTTAAAAGTCTGTAGTTTCATTGCCACAATTTTGGTTTGGAGAGGTGGAGAGGACCAGATTTTTTTTGCCATGAATAATCTGTGAGTGATGCACTACAATCTTTATACCAACTAGCTTGGTAAAATAGAGCTTTAGCTCCATCCAGGGATTGTATGATTTCGTGTAGTCTGGATACTAACCCCTTGTGGGTAAGGCTTGCTATCTTTATAACAGATTCCATTGAAGTGAAAGGTTGCTTAAGAATGTTGTTAAGATCAATGGTAAGGCACATATTTCTAATTTGAAAATATTGTATCCACTGTACTTTATTTTTGATTTTAGTCTCTAAACCTATTTTGGGTAAAAGATGATTCTTGGAAATTAAATCTTGTAGTGTAAAAACTTTTAAGCATTTCCAGATTTTAAATGCTGGATCGTTGATGCCTGGTTTAAACCATTCTTGGTTAAGAAATGGTTGAAATCTAGAAATTTTTGGCATTAACTTTATACGAAGATATCTCTGTGAGTCTCATTCAATTTATTAATCACAGGGTGTGAATTAAAAAAAATGTCTACTTCCTCTTTTGTGACCCCCATTAGTGCTGTATAATTTTGAGTAGAAATCCATTAAAATTTTTGAAATACCCTTTGTAGTATATTGTTGTTTGCCCAGAATATCTTTTAAAGCTAGGATTGTTCTAGATTAGTCTAATTCTTTGAGAAAGGAATCAATGATTTTGGAGTGAAAACCCAACCTCTTTATTTTGAAGAAAGGATATTTTTCTGTATTTTGGACATCTGTAAAAGTTTCATTTTTTAACATCCTTTAGAAGCTGTTAATAGATTTGTTTGCTCCCATTTTTGTAATGTTCATTTTCTAGAAAAGTGATGTTGTCCTGAATTGCTAATCTTTCTTTTTGTTTCTGTTTTTTAAGGAAGGAGGCTGAAGAGATCAATTGACCTCTAAGTATGGGTTTTAGAGCTTCCCAGAGCATGCCTGGGTTATCTGTGCCAGACAGATTGTCAATAAAAACGTTTTTAATATCTTGCTCTATATTGTCTACTATGGAGTCATTTAGAAATAAATAACTATTCAAAGTCCAAGTTCTAGTTGGTGTTTTTTCATTGTTAATGGATATCATACAGTCTACCCAACAGTGGTCAGAACATAATTGATTTCCTATTTGTGAGGATTCTAATGCATTAGCTAAGGAGGATGAGACAAGGATGCAATCTATACGGGTATATGTTGTATGACGGGTAGTGAAGAAAGTGTAATCCCTATCCCTGGGGTGAATATAATGCTATGCATCTGTCAGGTTGAAAGAATCAAAATGCCACCCAATTTAGTTTTGGTTTTTCTCAGTTTGGATTTATCAGACTGAAATGAAGACTTATCAAGTGAATGATCCTGTATATGATTGAGATCATCACCCAAGATCAAATCTCCTTCCTGAAAGTTCTCTAAGAGTTGAAGGGTGTTTTCAATAAAATGCAGTTGTTCAGAATTCGAGGCATATACAGAAGCCACGGTGACCGGCATTCTGTTCAGTGTGCTTTTTTACGAAAATGAATCTCCCATGGGGATCTTTCATGGATTTTTGAAATATATAGTTTACATCTTTTGCTATGAGAATAGCAGTACCACGTGATTTGAAAATGCCTTTGGCTAGGTATTGGTATTGGATTTTTTTCTATTTGAACAGAGGGGCTGCATCATCTTTTATGTGGGTCTCTTGTAAAAAGACTGTCTGAATTTAGTTTCAAAATTTGACTCTGAATTCTCTTACGTTTAATGATGTTGTTCAGACCTCGCACGATGTAAGTAACACATTTGACTGAGGCATTCATGATGATGGATAACTTTCACAATTTAGCCTAAAATCACAAGAAATTGAGAGAAAATGGAAAAATATATTATGCACTGAATAATATTTAACAGTAATTCGCAGAATTTGACTCAACTAGCTGTACAGTTTCTACCTACAATAAGTTGCCAGCAGAGTTGGATTTCTAGGATTAAAGTATTGAATTAATTTAGTCTATTGGTATAACAGTGAATCTGGAACTATTTCTACCTCAAGTTATACTTCAGGGGCCAATGGGTACTATGCTGCAGAACCAAAGGTTGAAGTATTGGCTACAAGGATAGATAACTACAGGGGTCATTTCGGGCAGGAGCTCGGAGGAGTGCAGCTCTGGGAGTTGGTGCCAGCCCCACCATGGGGGAATGCCTGCTTGTGTCATGGCTGCAGCAAAATGACCCCGTCCCCTGGAAAGGTCCTTGTTCTTCCGACCAGCCTTCTGAAGGCTTCAGCCACCACTGAAGCTATCCTCCCAGAACAGTGGTATTTCTGAGGCTTGGATTAGTGGCAGTCCCCTCTCTGCCAGCAATTAATTAATTAATTAATTCCTTAATTCCTCTCTTTCTCTTCCTTCTTTCCTTCTTGCCTTCTGACATACTTCCAGTGATGTCAGGTGGTGTAGCATGTGCAAATAAGTTATGCTAATGAGTATTAACATGAGTTATGCTAATGAGCTCCTGCACCTCTTTTTCTACAAAATGACCCCTGGATATCTATAGACACTATGTTTGACTGATTGGCTAACAGTTTTTCCAAGAGAAATAGCAGTGAATTTGGTATTAAGATTTATATTTCTGGACTGATATAACTATGACCCCTCAGAAATTCCTCAAGAACCTCTGGGTATAAGCTGCAGAACCAAAGGTCTTGAGAGAAAACTTTGGGTTATTTCACTGTTCAGACTGAGTTGCAATAAAATAAAGGTGGTTAAATTCTTTCTAATATGTAAGGTGGTTTGAAGATCTCTAAAGAAGAGGAAAGATATACTAGTTTTGGAAATAGTACTATTAAGTAAGTCTAGTAGCTAAAATCTCTATTTTTGTGAAACCTGTATATGCTAGGATTTATTTAGAGAGTCTATACAGACTGAGTATGTTAGTAGCACTTTATGTCAAGTTTTCTTTTAAAAGAAATTGTATTAGTAGTATTGTTAATTAACAACAGGTATTATTGTTTAACAGTTCTGTAAAAATTAAGAAAGGTAAATTTATAATAACCAATACTAAAGTTGTATTTATGTAGATTAATCCACTGAAGTGGTGAATTATATTTGTTTTAACAAAACCTTCCTTAGTATTGTAACAGTTGGAAACTTTTAGTTTTGGCTCAGATTAAGACAATCAAGTAGGTTAATGGAAGAAAATTCTAGTTGAGTGAGTTGAAATATGCACTTTAAAGATATTCAGATTTTCTAATAACAAAATAATTTATTTAAAAAAATAAATGAGCTGATATGCTGCTTTATAATATTTTTTGTTGTAATCTGTTTTTATGGCCTTTCCATTTTGGTAGTTGATCAATGAGAATTAATGTCTTTAAAACACATTAAATAGAAAAGGCAACATAGAAGATCTTTAACAAATAACACTGAACAAGTAAATACACATAGGATTGCAGTCTGAAGATCTTTTGAATGGTTTTCCCAACTGGCAATCTTGTTTTGTTCATTTTGATTCAGCCAAAGTTCTGGGTAGAATGTGGCACGGTGCTTGTGACCCACATTTCTGTACAGTGGTGCCTGCCAGGTAAACAAAGATTACTGAAACATCTTTGTTTGCCAGACTGTGTAGCAGTGAGGAAATGTGGACACTAACAAGGTTCTCCAAGATTTTGATTGTTCAGATCTGGAACATAGTTTTGATGTGGCAAAAGCTGAAATCTGCATATTCTTGAAATCATCTAGATTTTATATGCTCACAAGAAGTTACTGTTGGGACATAGAATTTGCTAACAAGAATGACTACCGTATCAATGTCTATGGTGTGTCTCTAGACAGTTTCAACACCATGATCCAAAGCATGACACTTGAGAAGGCTATGGAAGTCAAGAACAGAAACATCCCTCCTTGGTCAATGAGTTATATCTTCACCCACTTGCCTTGCATTCTTGCTTTACGAACACTTTCTCCAGATATCTTTCACCTTTCCTCTTGAGCAAACTCTTTGACACTGAAGTAGCTTACCCAACATTTACTCCAGTGAATTCCAATATCGTGCTCATGGTACCCAGCCTGCTGATGTGTTCTTTCTGCCTTCCCCCAAATAAAAAAAACTTTTCTTTGTTGTGCTAAACCTCAGTTCTGTTCCTTAGTGTTAACGGTGGAAAGGGTTACAATGGGGTTAACCAAGGTAACAGAAAGAGTACCTCAAGAACACCATTAAAATTTACATCCAAGGTGGCTAGTGATGAATAGTGCTGAGCACTGGCAGAACATTTAAACATATTACTTTGGCTTCTTTCACAGGTGTGCTTGGTGTTGTTATGGGTAAGTGTGGTGTGGCAGATAATACTCAATTAATCCCAAAATCAATATGCACCATTGTGAGGAAAGTGGCTCCAGGCTGTGTGGGAGTTTTCCTTCCAAAAAATATTTTAGAGATGGCTCCTGCCACCACAAACCATCACAGAAAAAAGTGCCTAAAACAGATAGTGATTCTAGGTGATTTCTACTACCCTTACATTGATTGGGGAAACAGCAGAGAGACACCAGTCTGAGGATCGTAGTTGTCACACATATTCATATTGAGAGAGACAGTCATTCAACTATGTAGATCCAAGATCATGGAGTTTATTAAAGGTAATGACCAGCACCTTGAATTAGATCCATTTTCAAACAGGTACCTGAAAATTTCAGAATCCACAGCCGTGTACTGAGGGAGAGACAATCTGTTTGGAGAAATATGGAGGAAGCTGTCCCCTTGGATACAAGATGAAGTAGCCAGAAGATGAAGCAGCCAGGAAATGGTACTAACCCCTGAAGTGATCACCATCCTGCTCAAGGATGAAGTAGAAAAGGTCCAGTCCAGAACATGTTGGGCCTAGTGGTTTGAAGGGATGAATGAACAGAATTTCTTTTGTTGGGATAACTGAGCAATAAAGGGTTCAGGGATGCTCTGAGAGATACTTATGACTGAGTCGTAAACAAGTAAGCTTTTATGCACTTCAAATAACTTAGGAGACCTAGATTGTAACTAATGCATAGAGGTAGATGTTTCAAAAGGACTAAAATGTTCTAAGATTAATTACATTACCATAAAATCATCTGCTACTATTAGCTTGCTATAGTTTTATTATTGGATTTTATTTTAAACTGTTTCCAATTATTTTGTTTGCAATGCATACAATTCATTTCTCCAATAACCCTATATTACCATGACTATGCAAGTCTTGGGCATTCCTTTTTATGTTCTCTTTTTTTTTCCTTTTCTCACTATGGTTCAGTACACCATTTAATTCATTTCAGTTAAGCCCTTCAGCTGTGTGTTCCTTACTGGTGTAGCATGGTCTACTGAGGCAAATAAGAGTCCCAAGCAACATTTGCATGCATCAATGAAGATTTTCTAAATAAAAATCCCTGTCTCAATGCTATTAAGATGTGAGACATAGCTATTCGTTAAAACAAAAGCCGAGGACCCATGATACTTGCAGGGGGGAGCTCCGTGTGGAGGAGGAGAAAGCTGCTGCAGGTAAGCCTTCTCCCTTTCTCCCCCAGCACTGACGGTGAGGCCTGCACAGCTCTGAGCTGCTGGGCCTTCTCTTCCACCTGCCCCCTCACCAATGGCAAGGCCTGCACGGGGTCTGCCAGGCCTTCTCTCCTGCCTGCCCATCCCCCCACCAACGGCGGGGCCTGCCCAGCCTTTTCTCCCATCCCTCTGATGGTGAAGCCTGTGTGGCTCCAAGCCACTGGGCCTGCCAGGCCTCCTCTCCCATCTCTCCCCCCGACAGCAAAGCCCATGTGGGGCCCACCAGGCCTTCTCTGCCACCCACCTGCTCCCCCACCAACAGCGAGGCCCGTGCTGCTCCAAGCTGCCAGGCTCACCCGGCCTTCTCTCCCACCCCCCACTGATGGCGAAGCCCACATGGCTCTGAGTTGCCAGGCCTGCCAGGCCTTCTCTCCCACCTGTCCCCCCCACCAATGATGAGGGTCCTGCAGCTCCAAGCCACCGTGTCCACCAGGCCTTCTCTCCTGCCTGCCCCTGGCACCAGCAGTGAGGCCCATGCAGCTCCAAGCCACCAGGTCTGCCAGTCCTCTCCCCCCAGAACCAGTGGCAAGGCCCGAGCGGCTCCTGTCTGCCAGCCTGCCAAGCCTTCCCCCCCCCCTTTCTGGCAACAGCTGCCAGGCACTGTTCCCAGAGAGTTCTTTCTGCATGCACAAGGAAACACTCTTTAACTTTTGGGGGGGGGGATTTAAATATCCCCCATATAGTTTTTTTTTAAAAAAAATTAAGATTTTTCTGCACACCTAGGGAGTTTCCCAAGTGTGCAGGAAAAACTCTGTGCCCCCCAAGTGCCCCTGATATGCAGATTTAGATATCCGCATGCACAGGGGACACTTGGCTATTAGTATATCGATAAAATGCGACAATAAAAAAAGAATTTTTGTAAGGAGTCATTTACAGTCCACCTGTTAGTAAGATGAGGAGGAGGAGAAGGATTTAATTTATGCCGTATCCCACGAGTGGGCTCAAAGCGGCTTACAACACAAGATTCATAAAACAGTAAAACTGATAAAACTGATAAAACAACATACGGCACAATAAACAATAAGAGAAAGGATCCTTGCTTCATGTCAAGTGAATAAAAGCTCCAGTGCCCAAGTAATGTTGTCTAAGTAGCATGGCACTGGGAAGGGGCCATGAACAGGGGAGGCCAGAATGGTTGAATGTTTGCCACCTCAACCAAAAGCCTGACGGAACAGCTCTGCTTTACAGGCCCTGAGGAACTGTAATAGGTCCCACAGGGCCCTGATCTTGTGCGGGAGCATATGCCACCAGGTTGGGGCAAGGGCCAAAAAAGCCCTCACCTGGTTAATGCTAAGCAGATATCCCTTGGGCCGGGGATCACCAGGAGGTGCTGATTAGAAGAGTGTAAAGCTCTCTGGGGCTCATATGGGGAGAGGCAGTCCTGCAGGTATGATGGTCCCAGGCTGCATAGGGTTTTAAAGGTCAAACCCATAACCTTGAACCAGATCTGGTATTTGATCGGCAGCCAGTGCAGTTGGCGCAACACCGGCTGAATGTGCACCCATGAAGGCGTCACCGTCAGTAAGCATGCTGCCGCATTCTGCACTAGCTGCAATTTCTGCATCAGGCCCAAGGGTAGCTCTGTATAAAGCGAGTTACAGTAATCCAGCCTGCAAGTGACCATTGCATGGATTACTGTAGCTAAATCCTGAGGAATAAGATAGGGAACCAGCTGCCTGACCAGCCAAAGATGATAAAAGGCTGATCTGACAGCCAGGATGGGCTCAGGTCAAGAGGGCATGTGGTCGGCCTTACAGCTGCCAGGATCTTATCCACTTTCTCACTGGAGAGCCAACTGAAGTGGTTCTAAACCGGACCTGAAGACAGACAAGGGGTTTCCTGTTTCCTTACTGTATCAAGTGTGACAGGGAGGTCCTGGTGGAGCAATGAGACTTTATCTGCAAAATAGCTCGCTAATGCCTCACAGCCAATGGCCAATTCCCTATCATTTTGCTTGCCTTGAGGCAAGGTAGTTAAAGACCAAACAGTCCTAACTAATTGGGCCGGGTTAGAGCAAGCAGACGCAATGGAGGCCACATAAAAAGTCCTTTTAATGGCCTTCACTGCCATTTCCTAAGAGTTCATATACAATCTATAAGATGTAGCTTTGCCATGAGTTTGCCACCACCCTCGCTCTGGCCATCTCAGTTCTTGCTTCATCTTAGTAAATCACTGATGCTGTTTTAAACCAGTGATTTTTGTCTTAGAACACAGAGTTCTTTGAAAATTTTGGAGCTGTCTTATCAGACCGAACTAGGAAGCAGGAAGATTAAATGCAATATGGGTGAGTTTCCTGATGAACGTTTGCATTTTATAGCTTATATATTCATATGCTGGTGGCCTGTATTTGTTTTGTTGTAGATCAATTATGTTCAGTTGTAGTACCTGTTCCTGAAGAACTGTGGAGATGGGATATCACCAGTGCCCCGTTAAAAGGATCGCCTAGTTTCTATCAACATCAGACTTTATTGTTTCACTGAGAAAGACAGACAGGAAATTTGTTGGGGCTTGGAGGTGTTTTCAATATTGGACTGACACCAAAGATATTTTGTATAATATTCTTTATTCAGATTGGAATATTTGATAAAAATTTACAAGTTATTTTTATATATTCTTTGTTATTATATTCATGGGTTTCTGGTCTTTTGTTAGTTCTTCCATACTTTTTGGAATCTCTACTTTTTGCTTTGGTACCTTAAGCAGGTGGCAGCCTGAGGACCATAACTGGTGCCCAGGGACCTATGGGAACAAACAGTCTTTTAGAGATCTGGGTCCTAGGCCATGAAGACCATTAAAGGTCATAACTAGCACCTTGAATTAAACTTGAAAACAAACTGGCAGCCAATGTAAATGTTTTAAAATATGAAAGACATGTTCCTGTCAGCTAGTCTCAATATAATTGAGCTGCTATATTCTTAACCAGCTGCAGTTTCTGGACTGTCTTCAAGGACAGCCCAACACCGAGTGCGTTATAGTAATCATGTGGCAAGGTTACAAAAAAAATAGATAAATGAAGTTTGATCAGCTGAGTCTAAGAAAAGGGAGTGTTGGTAAACCAAATGCAGCTGAAAGTGGGCACTCTGGGTCATAGGCGTAGACTACGGGGGGGCTCGAGGGCTCGAGCCACCCCCAAATTTTTCCGGGGGGGGGCTCAGCCACCCCCGGCAAAACAGAGCACCTGCTGCCGCGCCTCGCCGCCGCGCCTCCCTGGGCCCTTCTGAGGCCCGCCAGCCACTGCTGCTGGTGCCTCTCTCCCCCCCCCCAGCCTGACCACTCCTCCGTCCTTCCCTCTCCCTCTCCCTCCCTCTTTTCTGGGCAAAATGCCCGGCATGGTGGCATCACCTGGAAGTGATGCCATCATGCTGGGCACATTGCTAGGCAACGCTCTAGATAGTGAAGGGTGGGGTATAAATCCAATCTCTTCTTCTTCTTAACCACTACACCAAACTGGAATGTCATGTCTTTTTTAAAAAGTTCTGCAAGGCAAGCAGTTCTTATTAGTAGGAATTGGTTGGAAACACAGGCCTGATCAGTAGATTTATACACCATGGAAGTTATATAATTCCTGGAATCATATGTAATGAACCTCATGTCAAAGGTTTGCGATTAGCATGCCATGAAGGACAAAGCTGATAACAATCCTACTTGTACAGTGAAGCATGTGTAGCATCTTAAAATCTGAAACTGTACAGGATGTTTTATAGCTGTTATGCAAAATTCCAATTGTTAAATTATTTGAATTCATGCATTCATTTGTAGGTAGGTAGGTAGGTAGGTAGGTAGGTAGGAAGGAAGGAAGGAAGGAAGAAAGGGTGGGTGGGTGGGTGGGTGGGTGGGTTACAGAAAATAGATTATTCTCTAAGAGGATGTTTCACAAAAGAAAAGTTCATACAGTATGGAACCTTTTTTTAACGCACTGAAGGGTTTTTTTTAAATGTATTTGTCCTTGAATACATCTGGGGACAGAACTACTTCAAATTGAACAGAATTGTGTGCAAATGCCCACATCAGTTTAAAAAATGGTTTGTGCAATGTTAAGCACAGTCCTTAGAGGCAAGCTAATTAGTAAACTAGAGAGTTTTAAAACTCTCAAGTGCCATCTTTGAACTGAAAAAGACATCTACTAATGAAGTCCCCAGTGGGTTAAAAGTCTGAATGTGGCAGTTTTTGCCCTGTTGTAGCTGAATTTCAATGATGAGGATACAAAGACAGCAGAATGGAATGTTGTATTTAAAGGCAAGAGGAGGCTGGGTCAGGGGAATTTTTTTTTTAAAATGGCCAGTATTGCCCTCATATTGACTGATGGAAATTCAAGGTGCAGGTGGATACTTCATTAGCTGAAAGAAAGGCAAGAGAGAAAACAACAACAGATTTTTATGAATAACACTGTCACTGGCCCTTATCCCTGTCTGTATGTGTGTGTGTGTGCATATGCATGACACACAGACTGTTTTGATTATTTGCCATCATGGACAGAAAGGTGGCATACAAATGATCTAAATAAATAAATAATGCTAGTTCTTAAATTGTTTAAAAAAACCTAGAAGAATAAATTTTTGACCCATGCTACATCCACATAATAGAATAAGTTACATTTTTATGGAACTTAGTAAATATAAGTGGAGACCCGCAAGAAACTTGTGGGATGGTTATCCCATTTCTCACACCTTTGCTTCCTCCCTTCTCCCCCTACCTCTCTCACACTCTTTCTCCTTTCTGCTCCCCCCTTACTCCCTTTCTCTCTCCTCCATGTATGTTACTTCCTCTCTCTTTCTGACCCATCTTCATTCTCTTTGTTTTTCTGCCTCCCCCCATCACTTTTTCTCTTTTTTTCTGCCCCATCACTCTCCCAGCCTTCTCCCTGCTTCCTCTCCCCCCACAGCAGCAGTGACAGCACACTGGGAATGACAACGGATCTCCCAGCTACAGAGATCAATTCACCTTAGGGCTGCCTGCTCCTGGTTGGGAAATTCCTGGAGATTTTGGGGTGGAGCCTTGGGACAGTGATGCTTGGGGAGGCAAGCAGCCTCAGCAACCCTCCAAAGCAGACATTTTATCCAGGGGAACTGATCTCTGTCACCTGGACAACAGTTGTAATTCTGGGTGCTCTCCAGCCCTTGTCTGGAGGCTGGCAATGGTAGTTTAAGTGAAGGAAATGGCTGGTTTGGAGGGTGGAGTCTATGGCATTATACTGATCTGTAGTCCCTCCTCAAATTCCACCCTCCCGAGGCTCCACCCCTCAAATGCCCAGGAATTTCCCAGCCTGGAGTTGGCAACCCTATTTCCTTCCCACCCAACAGCTAACCTACCTTCACGCTCCTGCAGTCTCTGAAGAAGAAAAGATTTTTCTCCCCACCCACCCTGTTTTTTTCTTTCCCCTTAAAGAGTAAACCATAAAACCAGTTCCCTGGGAGAAGGATGGGAAAGAGGGAAGAGCTGAGGCATTGGGAACTTCTCTCTCCTGCTCGAAGGGCAGATCCAGACGTTTATTTTCTGCTGGCTTCTCCCCCCCCCCTTTTTTTTTGAATGTGTGCTTTCTTCTTGCAAATGGAAGGAACTGCCTGAGCAGAGTGAAAATCACAAGGTAGATGCTGCTGGAGACTTGAACATTCATTCAGTGGAGGGGGCATGGCCATGAGGGAAGACTTGAATGCAATCAGAACTACGGGAAGGAGAGAGGGGGAGAGAAGGCTCCTTGGTAAGTCCATTTCCTGCACACGTGCAGTGGACGCTGATTTGCTTTTTGGCCATTTTTAAGTTTCCCGTATATATTTTTACAGTTTTTAGATTTTTCTGCACCCCTTGGGGAGCGGCCCACATGTGCAGTATAATCACTTTACCCTCCATGAGCCCCTGATTTGCGGAAATAAGTTTCCGCACGCACAGAGGGCACTTGGGAATTAGATATATAGATGTAATTTAAGGTATTGGCTATATAAAATTTATGGTATAATATATATGAACAAATGAACTAACATTTTCAAGAAATGTTGATAAAAAATATCCTTTGAAAAGGCCTGGTATTGTTTAATTAAACTTTGGAATATTCTGGAGATAATAAAGACCCAACCTTGTCCTATTTTTGCGTTAAGTAGCACAATAATATCATTTATTTAGCAATTTATTCTACTGGTTAAAATCCAGACAAAATTAAGCATTTTTAAAATCCTATTGATCTTTCTGTGAAAGAAAGAAAAATAGAATACCCATTCCTACTGAAATCAATGGAATCCAAGTAAAACTGGACCATGCCCAATGTTGGTTGTGTCAAGTGCTTCAAGTCGTGGACACATGAGGATTAGCAAGGAAGATTTCATTTCCACACTCTCTGTCCACTCCCCTTCTTGCTTTTCTTTTTTGCCTCTCCTGGTGGTACCTGCAGCCTCACCCCTCAGCTTTCACTCCTTCAGTCTTCAGCTTCTACTTTCCCTGGCAGTCCCTCTTTCCTTCTCTCCTACCCACCTACTGCCTATGTGTTCTGTTTTTTCCCTGGCATGCACACTCTCTTTCTTCCTAGGCTTGCCATCCACCAGGTGGTAGCTGGAGATTTCCTGGGATTAGAACTGGTGTCCAGGCGACAAAGATCAGTTCACCTGGAGAAAATGGCTGATTTGAAAGGTGGACTCTATGACCTTATACCTCATTGAAGTCCCTCCTTCCACTAATGTTGCTGTCATCGGGTTCCACCTACAAAATCTCCAGGTATTTCCCAACTTGGAGCTGGCAACCCTATATCCTCCTTTTCTTCCCCCTCCAATTTTTTCTGTTCCTCTAACCCAGGGGTGGGCAATTGTTTTGGCTCGGGGGCCACTTTGTAGGAGCGGAGGTTAGCGGCGGGCCGCACCTTTTAAAATGATTGCATTCATTAGTTAACTTTGCATTTCAGAAAAGGTATAAATTGCATCATAAAAATCAATAAATATAAATTAAATTAAATAGTGGTAGTTTTATTCAATTTATTTATTGTGCTAATTTCATATCATCTATAGCTGCAAGCACATTTAATTTTAGAATCAGTTTAATGAAATAAATGTACCCTATCACACTTTTCTACCATTTTTTTGAAATCAGGAGTGAGATTGCTTGTTGAGATTCTCATCACAGCCTGCAAGGTAATGTCTGTCAAAGAGCATCTATATTTACTCTTGTTGATCTTCATGCAAGAAAAACTTTGCTTACAAATATATGTAGACCCAAATATAGAGAACATTTTCCCAGCAAATTTCTTCATACATGGAATTTTTTTCAGCAGACAAAGATTTGTAAAAGTCAACTAATGTCACAGCATTAAACATTTCTTTCACCGTGTGATCTGACTGCATGCCAATAAGTTCAAGCTGCAGCTCCTCAGGTGCTGTATCAATATCAGCAGTGATGGGATAAGAGAGCAAATTGAATTTAGGCTCAATTTTCTTGAAGTCCTGAAATCTTCTTGGCGGGCCGCAAAAAACTCTGTGGCGGGCCGCACGTGGCCCCCAGGCCGCCATTTGCCCACCCCTGCTCTAACCCATCTTCACTAGTTTTCCCTTTTCACCTCTTTGAGTCCTCTCTCTCCTGCTTTACCTCCCCTTCCTCCTATCTATATATCTAATTCCCAAATGGTCACCCCTGTGCAGATATCTAAATCTGTGTGAGGGGGCACTTGGGGGGCAGGGAGATTTTCCTGCACACGTGGGGGACTCCCCCCATGTGGAGAAAAATCTGAAAACTAAAAAAAACTTTTGGGGGGATATTTAAGTCCCCCCAAAAGTAAAACAGCATTCCCTGCGCATGCACAGGGAGTGCATTTACCTTCTGGATCCATTGCGGTGGCAGCAGGTGTAGAAGCCTTGCTGGGACTCACCAGGCCTCACTGTGACTGGGGAGAGGGGCAGGAGGTGGAGGGAAGAGCACCCCCACCAGCTCTTCCCCCCAGTAAGGGTGAGGCCCAGCGAGGCCCAGCAAGGCTTCTCCACCCGCCCCCACTGCCGCCAGCAGCAGCAGCCACAGGTAAGCCACAGGCACAGGCCTCACAGTCACTGGGGGGCGGGGGGAAGAGCTGGCAAGGGGAAAGCTGGCGGGCCCCATGGCTGGAAGCCACGCGGGCCTCAGCATCACTGGGGGGCGGGGGACAGGGGGAAGAGCTGGTGGGGGGAAGAGCTGGCAGGAAGACTCACCGGGGCAACTGAGGGTGGGCCCTTCTCTCAGTAGGCCCCTTCTCTCCCCCCCCACATGTCCCAGCCAAGTCTACCAATATAGAGGCAAGGGCTGGGTAGACCTGGCCTCCAGAGAACAGGTCTACCCAGTCGTTGCCACTCTATTGGTAGACCTGGCCTCCGGAGAACAGGTCTACCCACCCTTTCCACTCTATTGGTAGACCTGGCCTCCAGAGAACAGGTCTACCCGCCCCAGTCCACTCTATTGGTAGACCTGTTCTCCAGGGGTCAGGTCTACCAATACAGTGGACTGGGTGGGTAGACCTGTTCTCCAGAGGCCAGGTATACCAATACAGTGGTAAGGGCTGGGTAGACCTGTTCTCCAGAGGCCAGGTCTACCAATACAGTGACAAGGGCTGGGTAGACCTGTCCTCTAGAGGGCAGGTCTTCCAATATATTTGCAAGGGCAGGGTAGACCTGTTGTCTGGAGCCCAGGTCTACCAATACAGTTGACTGGGGCAGGTAGATCTGTTCTCCGGAGGAAGAATCGGGGGGAGGGGGAGAATCGCTGGCCTGAGTGGCTGTCAGCTGCTTGGGCCTTAGAGCAGGCGGTGGAATCGCAGGGGGGGGAGGACTTACCTGGGGCTGCAGCCTTTAGGAATCCTCCCCCCCCCCCCCGAAGTATTGTGGGTTCCCTCCTCTTGTCTTTTAAAATATTTAGTTTTCCTCCACCACCTGCATGCTGACACTAATCAAGGTTTGGGAGCACTGGTTTGCAGTTGCCAAGCAAATCCCACAACAGCCACCAAGATCTTGAAGCATAGTCCTATGACATCCCATAGATATATTTTCCTTAAAGAAGCAGGCATTGTTTCTGTGATTTTTCTGTGATCAAAGGAATTTTTTTAAACATTTCATATCGTTCTGCAAATCTGGGGCATCCTATGGGCTTGTTGAAAAATCACTATATCTGTCCCTGATCCCAGTGTGTGGATTTCTTGATTTACATTCTAAGGCTTGGTTTAGTATTAGATATATAGAATACTAGAAATTTCCAATTTGTTGTTGTTTTGTGTTAGAAGGTATGTTGTATATCTGACATGGCTGTTTCTTTTCAAAAATAAAAAGCTAACAAAACATAACCCATAGTAAATAGGTACTCTTGATTTCAGTGAAAAAATATTTACCTCAGAGGTCTAGATATGCTGCCCAGGTGCCCATACACACCTTTTCTAGCACCCACCCTTTAAAAAAAAAAAGTGGGCAGGACCAGGTAGGGATTTTTGAGTTTTTGATTTTTATGATGTAATGTGGAGAGTGGCTTTATGTAAAGTACTTTGCCACTGCAAATAGCTGAGTGATACTCTAAACACACAGAGGACTTCAGTCTGACTAAACAATTTCTGGGCTGCATGGCTAAAAAGCTTAATGCACTTAACTGGAACCTCCATTGAAGTCATCAGATCTTCCCAGTTTTAATGCATTTTTATAATTCAACTGGAAGCTGATAATAACATCATTACATCAAATTTTATTCCTTTCCCCAAAAAATTTTAGGTTCCTATCAAAGTCTAGCCAGAATCTCTCTCTTACTGTACTAGGGTACCAAGATTCTGGTGGGGGATGGGGGATCCCCTGCCCTCATGTCCTGTTGCCCACTGCCACTCCAAATGGTGGCAGATTTTTTAAAGAAGCTTTGCATTATTTCTAGAACTACCAAATGATAGCTCTAGGAATCACCAGAAACTCTATGGATTTACCATATTTTCTCCAACAATGCCTAGAGCTGCCCGTTGTCACTTCCATTTTTTTTTACCAGAAGTGATATGGCACCAGACACATTGTTTTAGCCCTCCCAGAATCTACAACCCCCTTACTAGTGGCCAGGTAATCCTATACTGTACACACATGCAAGGAACTCTCACCAGCCTTTTAGCTTCAACTGTTATTGTTACCACTGTGCAGGTTAAAAATGGTTGAGGTCATGAGAACAGGGCTCATGTAACGGTGATAGCCAGGAGAAGCAGCATTTTTTTCCCTTTCCCTTTTGTATAAGTGCATTTGATATCTGCAAAATGAAGATACTAGATACTACCAGATGATGGGGGGGTTAGGTAGCTTGATATGTATACTTATTTTATGTGTATGCAAGAAAATATTTTTAAACAATATAAATTTTAAAGGAATTTCATTAAAAAACAGCTTCTGCCTGAAATGCTGAAGAGTTACTTTTTAAACTTTACTTCTTGACCTAACTGGCAGCCATTTTGTGGTTGTGCCCACCACCCTGTGTCAGAATTCTAAAGGCACTCAAAGGCTATAAAAGGTTGGGTCCCCTTGATTTAACACATGCTTAGCTTTTCCCCAGGGGTCATTTCATAGAAAAAGAGGTACAGGAGCTCATTAGCTTAAATCATTAGCATAACTCATTTGCATATGCCACACCCCTGACATCACCAGAAGTGTGTCAGAAGGCTCCTAACCAGCAGTTTAAATATCTCCAAGTGGTCACTTGTGAACCAAGTTTCAAACTATTAAAAACATACAAGTCTAAATGTCAATGAGCTGCTTACCATGTCTATAGATGCATGCATATTTTAAGAGATGCTCAGTACTGAGTTTGGGCACCAGCTACAGAAGAAACTGGCAACTAATAGGGGCAGATTACAATTCTTTAAGGGCTTTTGCTTTATGACAAAAGGTCAGGTTGAGTCAGACTGCTCTTAGCTACAGCCTGGGAGGATGGATACCATTTTATACAGCTCTCCAATATACTAACATGCTGTTTTGATCTGCAGCAAAATTTCTAACACTAGGTTCTAGCATTAAGTATATAGGGCCAAAATCAACATGAAACCTGCACATCTGAAAACACTTAAGATAAAACGGATAATCCCAAATGAATCAGCTGCTTCGTTTAACTCTACTGCCCAGCATTGCCTCGGCTTCAGTCCAGCCACTCCTTCCTCCCACTTAGTCTGACCTCATAGAACATAGAAGAGCCCTGCTGGATCAAACCACATCCTGTCTCACACAGCAGCCAACTAGTAGCCCTGGAGGGCCACCGACAAAACATAGAGGCCGAGGCCTTCCCCTGATGTTGCCTCCTGGTTCAGGGATTCAGAAATTTACAACAGGATCGCCCTGTGCCTTTGCTGGAGCAACAATACAGAGTCTTTGGCATCTACAAACAAGATTTTATTCTTGAATAAGTCATCACAGACTACAACTTGCTTTGTCAGATGCATAGGGCAGGGCATTTACCCAGCAAGGATTTATATCCACCATGAGAATCAATGTGCTGTAGCGGTTAAGAGCATCAGTCTAGTATCTGGGAGACCTGAGTTCGCATTCCAACTCACACTATGGAAGCTTGCCTGGGAAGCTATGGAAGCTAGCTGCACATATTGGAACCATGTGAATCCCTCCAATGTGCTTGGTATGTAATGTAATGTGTGAAATGGCAACACACATTGAGTTTCCATACTACCCTGAATTTCCAGGGTTCTGGTTTGCATGAATAGAGACCGTACTCACATCTAGAACATTGCCGGGGGTCTTGCACATGCGTCAATAGAGATAGATGCCTCAAACTACTCCTCCGAGAAAACAGTGAGATAAAATGTAATAACAACTGAAGTCAATAGAAGATAAACAATAAAAACAGAACCTAACGGGAGCAGAAGCTCTGAAGAATAATTATTGGCCAGGTTTGGTGAGTTATTTTGTATATAAATCTATTTAAAAGACATGCCGAAGGATGCACTTAAAGTGAAGATAAAATGGTGGCAAAGAAGGAGCTTAAAGAGTTGTCAGAAATTATAGCTAACATGGAAACTAATATCAGAGGTGATATTAGACAGCTTCAAAGTAAAGTGGAGCAATTAACTGAGGACATTAAAACAGTCCAGGCAACTGCTGATAAAGCTCTGGAAGATACAAAACATAATGAGAAGGGAGTTACAAGAACTTAAGAGAAGGATTGCCTCTTTATCTGACCGACAACGCAGAAGGAATTTCAGGCTTTCAGGAATAAGGGAGAGTATCCCAATTGGAGGACTTGAAAAGACTTTAATTGAATGGTTTCAAGAGCTTGGAATAAATATTATGGAAAATTATTTGGAATGTGTCAACAGAAGTTTAAAAACAAAACCTAAAGCTGGAGAAAATCCAAGGGATGTCATTCTAGCCTTCTCAAGAGAAAAGCTGCAAGTTAAAGTTTGGAAAACACTTAGGAACAGGGGCATAGAGTTTAAAAACTCCCGGGGGGCGGGGGCTCTTCTGTGCGTGCGCCCGCCAGGACCATGTCCCTGCCACTGCCTCCTCCCCCCCTTGCCTGACCACTCCTGCTTCCATCCCTCTGTCCATCCGTCCAGGGGCCAGCTGGGCATTTGCTTAGCTGGCCCCTGGATGGACGGAGGGAGGGTCGGAGTGGCCAAGCTGGGGGGGGGAGAGAGGCGGCGGCGGCCCTAGGAAGGGCTGAGGGAGGCACAGCGAAGGGCACACCATTTTCCCGGGAGGGGCTCAGTCCCCCCTGGGAAATTTCAGGGGTGGCTCGAGCCCTCGAGCCCCCCCATAGTTGACGCCTATGCTTAAGAAAACTAAAGGCTTACAACTCCAAGGATAGAGGGTAATACCACGGCTGGACTTATCACCAGAAACTTTCCAGGAGAGAAGATTGATGAAACCGTATGCTCAGGAACTGTTTAACAATGGAATGTTATTTTCCTGGGGATACCCAGTAACTATCTTAATCTTCAAGGATGGAAAATTGATGAGGGCTAAAACCCCTTTAGAAGTGGAGAAACTGCCTGAAAAACTTAATATAAGAAACAATGTCTGAAAAGGGACTGGAGAAAGAAAACGAAGAAGATGAAGATGAATAATAAAAAAGGACTGAGTTAAAATGTTATTTAGGGAAGAGGGAATCTTATGGTGAATTAAAAGTAAAGTGGGCACTGGCTCCTTAAGAGTATAATGGATTTACGGTATTTAAGGTTATGTTTCAAGTAGAGATGGTTGTTGAATGGGAAAAAGAATATGAATATGGGAGGGTGGTTTATAGAAGCAGGCAGGATTTCACTTCTAAGACCGGAAGGAGAGGGAGAAATGTAATCTCTTTCTAAACCCTCAAGGAGGGGTTTCTCGGGCTATAGGGGAGGATTTGACCAGGTAATAAGAGAAATTGAAAAGAAGGGAAATAAGGACCAAAGAGCACACTGGGGAGAGGTTGTTACAACTAAGAAATGGGGAGAGTGATTAAGTTGCTCTCCTTGAATGTAAATGGGTTGGCTTCGGATGTTAAATGGTACAGACTAAATAAACAGTTAAAGGGTTTAGGAATAGAGGTATAATGCATTCAGGAAACACATAAAAGTAAGAAGGACTTGAGACCACTATTAAATTCTCAAGTATGGGGTGTGCAAATAGAATCTAGGGGAACAAAAAAGGCAAGAGGAGTGGCTATCTTATTTCATACTAGACTGAATATTAGTATTTTGGAACAATATAAGGATACAGAGGGAAAAGTTATTTTCGTGAAATTTAGCATGAATGGTAAGGTATATATGTTGGCAAATATTTATGCACCTAACAAAGGTCAGAACTTATTTTTGAATAGGATACTTCAAAGGTTGCAATCTTTCTATGAAGGGGAATTATTAATAGTGGGAGATTTTAATACTGATATTTCAGAGAACAAGAACTTGAACATTTAAAAAATGGAGACTTAGAGACATACATGACATTCTGCAAAAGGAAAAGCAACCTACTTTTTTTTCAAAAAGGTATTAAAAGTTTTCTTGTATAGACCATATATTAATTAAAAAAATCTAATGATATGAGAATTAGGAGGGTGGAAACAGGGCCAATATGGATCTCTGATCATGCACCAAGTACCGTAGAGGTGGAATTGAATGAGGAAAGGAAGGTTAAACTGAGCCCGCTTGCGGGGAGGGCGGGATATAAATCCCAAAAAAAATAAAAAAAAATAAAAAAAAATAAACGATGGAGATTTAATTCTAAATTTTTCTTTCAACAGAAGGGAGGATCTATTAAAGGGAGTGGAGTATTATTTTAAGGAAAACAGGCTGCAGATGAAGCTATAATATGGGATGCTGCAAAAGCAGTTATTAGGGGAATATGTATTACGAAAGAAATTCAGTTTAAGAAGGAAATAAATAATAGAAGAGAGCAAAAGTTGAAGGAGATGTTAGACCTTCAGAGGAAGTTACAAAAGAAATATGGAAGCCAAAAACAGGAACAGCTAAATAAAGTTGAAAAATGAATTACAGGAAATGGACCTCACCTCTATGTGGAAAAGAGATATACTGATGAAGAACAAATATCAAAGGAATAATTTAAATACAACAAAGAGGTTAGCAAATTACTTGAAGAAAAGAAGGAAAAGGCAAAGGATAGGGTGTATGAAAAATGAGAAGGGAAATACGGTATTTAAAGATAATCAGATAAGAGAGATTTTTCCTAAATATTACCAAACGTTATTTAAAGCAGAGGAAAGTAAACAATGTGATGGTGTTATAGGGAACAAAGTTAAAGAAGAAGAATTAATAGAACTAAATGATGACATTACACAACAAAAAAATTTAAATGTCATAAATAACTTAAAAAATGGGAAATCACCAGGATTGGATGGATTTACAGCAGAATTTTATAAAATGGTGGGAAATTTGATAGTTCTGGAATTACAAAGGTTATTTAATAAAATTCTGAATAAAGGGAAAGCTCCGGACTCTTGGAGGAGGTCAGAAATTATCACAATGCAAAACAACAGAGAGATCCGGAAGATCCTAAAACCAATAAGCTTGGCAAATCAGGATTATAAAATTTTAGCAAAGGTCTTAGCAAATAGATTGGAGAAGCTATTACCAGGTTTAATAGGAGAAGATCAATATGGTTTTCTGAAAGGAAGGTACATAGGTCATCCTATAAGGAATGGGATCAATGCTTTATATCATGGAAATAGTAATAGGAAGATTGCTCTTTTGAAATTGGATGTATATAAGGCATTTGATACATTAAATCATGAATACTTGTTCCAAGTATTACACAAATTTGGTTTTGAAGGACCTTTTGTGAATGCAATAAAAGAAATTTACAAAGAAGGAAGAGCAGTGATTAATATAAGCAATGGACATACTGGGGAAGTATTGATTCAGAGATGAGTTAAGCAAGGGTGTCCTTTATCCCCAATACTATTTGTTATAGCTATGGAACCTTTGGCAGACAGAATCAGAAATAGTATCAGAATACAGGGGTATAAGGTAGAAAAGGAAGAAATTAAATTGAATTTATTTGCGGATGATACTTCAATGGTTTTAGGGAATCCTTTAGAAGCGATGAAAGAATTGATAACAATTTTAGAAGACTTTAAAGCATGTTCAGGGTTGGGCGATAATATTGAGAAGTCAGAAATAATGTTTAGCAAGATAGATGTAAAGGAACAAAAAGAAATAGCAAAGTTAACAGGTATGAAGCTAGGGAATAAGAAACTGAAATATTTGGGAGTAATGATAACAAGAAATGTCAAGAATTTGATGGGGATAAATTATAAAATAATATGGAAGAAGATACAAAAAAAATAAATCAATGGAACAATAAGTATTTGAGTATACTGGGGAAGATTAGGACACTTAAAATGTTTATAATACTTAAGCTGATGTATTTGTTTCAAGTACTTCCAGAATGGGTACCTAAGAAACAGTAATGTGGGATACAGAATTTAAAAATTGAGTATTTGGAAAGAAACAAGCTAGAATACCAAGGAACGTGATATATTCATCAAAGGAACACTTAGGTTGGGGTATACCACAACTAGAAGGATATTATGAAGCTTTTCAAATAAAAATGTTGATGGAAATGTTTTAAGTATTGAGCAGGAGGCGATGAATCCAAACAGGCTTTTATTCAGTGACATTGTTCAGCTCAAAAGACAGATCTACAAGAGCAGCACTTTCATTTATACTGTTCCAACACATAACTTTCAACAATGTAACTATATACAAGCAATATTATTGGACCCAACAGGGCTCAGTGATTGGGTATCTAGATTGGCTTCAGGGCCAATGGGAGTCTTTATTAATCAGCCAATAGGAATTGGAGCTTTAGGATACCAGAGCCCTTTTCAAGCTATTACTGCTTCATATTCTAAAGAAACACAACAAAATGGATGGCAAAAGTAAGGATAAATGGGCCCAATGGGAAGATTGTATAAACGGAGGAGAAGGCAGATTTGGAATATTTACACAAAGATTAAAAAAAGAGATTGAGAATACAATAGGCTCAAGACAGACAGCATTAAAAATATTGGGGGGGGGGCAGGTTAAGTGGATGCCTCCTCTTTCAAAGTGGGCCCCACTTGAATAATTAAATGAGGAATTTAAAAATTTTGAGGCAACTTTTTGGAAGGAGCTGAAGGGAAAGGACCTATGAAAAGTGAAAGATATGTATAATGCTCAAGGGAGTTTAATCCTGATGCAAGAAGTAATGGGAAGAGTGGGAGGACAATATTGTTTAAGGGTTATTAGTTTATATAATATTTTGAAACAAATTAAGTGCTCTGAAATACTAAATAAGGAGGACACCCCAATGGAAGAATTGTATAAAATTAAAGAGGATAATAAAAAGGGCATTGTAAGTAAGATATATAGCAAGCTGATTAAAGATAAAAAATACATGATTGGTATAATACAGTCAAAATGGGAGAAAGATGTAACATTATCAGTAAATGAGATAAATAAATTAATGAGAGGTATTAGTGATATAAAAATGGAAAAATTTAGAGAAATGGAGACAAAATTAATATTGAAATGGTATAGAACATCTGCTCAACTATCTTATATGATCAAGGGATTGACACCCGAATGTATGCATTGCAAAAAGGAAAAGGGATATTATGCACATCTTTGGTGGGAGTGTTCTAAGGTGTTTAAATTCAGGCAAAAGATCTTGGGAAAGGTGGAGGAAGTATGTAAGGTTAAAGTGGAGTTATCAGTGAAAGTATTATTTATGGGAATTTTAGGGAACTATAAAATAGATAAATCATATCAGGATCTATTTAAAGCTACGATTTTGGCTGCCCATGCAGTTATAGTGCTTGGTTGGAAAGATCCTACAAAATGGACTATAGATGGCATGGCTATTTATATGAATTGGTTAAGTCAGACATATTAACGATATTAAAACAGGAAAATCGAGGTGAGGATAAGATTGTGGAAGTCAAGAAGAGGTGGTTAGAATATATAAGATGGGTAAAAGTTTGGGGGGGGGGAACAATGATATATTGATTAAACTCCAAAAGGTGTGCTTATGGTTACAGTTATTTATTTATTTATTTCATGTGATTTATATCCCGCCCTCCCCATCCTTATAAAATAAGGAATTATTGCTGGTCTTTTGAAGAAGGGGGAAAGGGAATAGGGAAAGAAACATACAATGTATTGAGGTATGTAATATATGTTATGTTATGTTATGTATTGTTTGAGTTATATGGAAGCAGGATCAAATACTTCAATAAAAAATATTTTTAAAAAATCTAGAACATTGCCCAATTCATACATAATGTGTTTGCATGAATCATAATCCCAGAATGCATAAATGATAGGCTCCCCCTTTGCATACATGGAATACCAATGTAACCTCTGCAAATTTGAATAAACCTTTGTTGGTCTTAAAGGTGTCACTGGAAACTTCATTCTGCTGCTTCAGACCAACACAGCTACCCACCTGAATCTATCAGATATTTACTCTTAGCATTTCACAATTAAGGATACATCCAGGTGGGCAGCTGTGTTGGCCATAGAGCAAATTTTGAATCCATTGGTGCCTTTAAGAACAATGCAATGCAAAAAGACCAACAAAGGTATGAGCTTTTGTGTGCATGCACACTTCCTCAGATACATGATTTTCACATTAGTCTCCTATTTTGCTCCACTATTTTTTCCCCTGTAATTAAATCCAAACAAATGGTGACCATATAAATTTAGTTTGTTAATCCTGTTTAGTCTTTGTATCTGTTAAAACATCATTATGTTGTATGCTAATTTGCTGTTCACCATCTGCTTATATGTATGGACTGTTAACTTCCATTTCAGTGTATCTGAGGAAGTGTGCATGCACACAAAAGTTAATGCCTTGAACTCAAACTCTGTTCTATTGATTTGATTTCCTGTATGTGCGTGTATGTGTGTGTGTGTGTGTGTGTATATATATATAGGGTTATAACAACTTGACATAGCAATGGACTGAAACTGGAAGAATGTCTATGCATTTTCTTAATTTTTAAAAAAGACAGTCTCTCCATCTAGAACCTTCATATTGTAATTTCCTGAGTTTTCATTATGGGAACAATGCAATGCAAAAAGAATTACCCTAAGGACACACACAAGGACCCTAAGGACAATTACCCTAAGAACTCTCTTTATCCCCCGTCCCATGCACATGTTCTGAACCACGAAGGAGAACTGGAAATCTGTGCACACTTCCTTAAACCTCATTATGGCATCCTTATCATTTGAGCTTCAAGTTACTAGCTTGCCAAGCTGGGGTATCTTGCAGCACATGGACTGAGAGTGGGAGTTCAGGAGGTAGGGGGCATGAGGAGGCAGCGGGCCAGCCAAAGAAGTCCGGCAGAGTCCCCACACACACCCTTCCTCGCTTGCCCACCAAGGCAAGCAAGCTAGAAAGGGCATGGGGGTGCAGGGAATCATTTAAATACCTCACCGGGACTTCTCTGGCTCACCCACTGCAGTGGGCCAGCCAGAGACACCTGGCAGAGCCCCCCCACATGCCCTTCCTAGCTCACTTGCCTTGGTGGCAGCAGTGGGGGAGTGTGGCCTCAGCAGACCTTTCTCAGGCCCGGCGCTCTGGCATGGGGCCTGAGGAAAGCAGCAGGAGGGCTCCACAGGCAACTTACCCGCTTGCTGCTTGCTCCTTGTGGCCTGACTGAGGGCTCCTGGGAGTAGGGGGCAGGGCTTAGGTGCCCACCCCCTGGGCTCCTTACTGCAGGAGCAGCACTCTGGCATGAAATGAGGCTGCTTTTCCCTAAAACTTTCAATGAGTTTCAAAAGTGCTTAATTCTAGTGTGATTGTACACAAAAGTTTCTAGCATCTATAACAGACAAGACGTACATTTGTTCCATACTTTTGCTCTTTATAATAAAATGTCTAGCTTTATGGCTAGAAACACATTAAAATGTCAAAATTTCAAAAAGTCCTACTAAAATAAACATTCAATTTGAAGCCTGGTACAGAGATCATAATGGTCTTAAATCTTGACAATAGAGGATTCTGTCTGAAACAATACAACTCTCTGCTTAATAAGAAGACATGATTTATAACAGTAGAGCCAGAAGAGTTGGCAATGTTACCCAAATTATCTAATAATCGTATTTTCATATGTTAGCATGTTTTTCTCCCCTTGTCCTACTTATGTTACAGATTAAAGAAAGCTGGCTTCAGGGGACAAATACATCATATCACAATTACTCATGCACGATACACTTGTTAACAGAATGCTTTCTGCTGTAAGAAATGGAGCAGTACAAGATAAAAAAGTGTTGTGAAATAGTGGTGGCATGGAGATAAGTGCCATTTTGTAAATTCTAAGCCACAGTATGGAATAATATAAACAGCAGAAAAACCTTGTAAAGATGCTCTAAATGAACATGTGGAAAGGGGAGCAAGATTCTGGTGGTAGTCCCAGCTAGGGTTGCCAAGTCTAAAGAACTCACCGGCGGGAGGGAGTCCTCCTCCGTCTGGGAGTTTCTCTGGCACGCGCGTGAAGCGCGCACACCCGGCGATGTCACCAAAAGTGACGTCAGCACATTGGGGGCGTTGCCAGGGTGACGCTCTGGCAATCGCCCCAAAACTCTATGGTATCATAGAATTTTGGGGCGATTGCCAGAGAATCGCCCTGGCAACACCCCCAACATGCTAACGTCACTTCCGGTGATGTCATTACGTCGTCCGGGCTGGACAACTTCGGGGGTGGGGTTTCCCCCGCCGGCCGAATGCTGGCCGGCGGATTGGGGACCCCTTTAGCGGGGGATCCCCTGCCCCCCGGGCTGACTTGGCAGCCCTAGTCCCAGCCAGTCCTGGCCTCCACAGCACATATCTTGTGTCAGATTAGTCAACGGTGCTTTTCAGAAGCTTACAAACAAAGCATGTACTGGTACGCATTGTTACTGTGACTGAGCTTCGTGCCAAGCTTCATAGACGGCAAGGATCCTGAGAGTCTTCTTGTGAGCCAATCAGAAGAGGGCATATTTTGGAGGGAATCATTGCAATTGGCTCTTACCATATAGAGGTAGCTGTATTGAAGCAGCTAATGCCTGAGCCTTGTATTAGAAAGCACTGCTTGCCAGTATGATTCAGCACTTGCTCTGATTGGCTGCCCAAAGAACAGACCAACCAGGGAAGTCTAGAATGAAACAGGAAATGCAAATAAGGTATGCTGTAGTGTTTACTTTGATTGGTTATTACTGTGTCAGGAGGTGTGGCTTTGACTGCTCTTGAGTGTATATAAGTGGGGATTGTTGCTGGGTTGTTTTGTGTATTATGTTCTGAGCTGAATAAAGGAAATCACTGTTTGATAAGAGCTGCCTCAGGCTCATTATTTAATATGTACTCTCCCCCATTCTTGTCTCTACACACACAATTGTTAACCCCGAAACTCATAGCTAATAGCTATTGGTAGATCTGTGTGTCACATTTTGTGGCAATTAATTCCATAATTAATTATGTGTTGTACACTCCTGGAAAATGGATGATCCCAGATCCCGTGTACAGGACATGGGTTCTGTACCCAAAATACGATGAATGTGTAAAGATTGGGGGCCAGGACATACAGCTGCAATCACACTCCCCAACACAATCATTTTGTGTACATTTTAAACTCTGCACAGGGTTTCCATAGGCAGTCACAGAATGGGAAGGCTCTATCAACATGTGTAGAACTTCCTTTTTGCCTAACTGACAAAACATAATTCATATGTTCCCTGCAGTCAACTTATTATAATACTGAAAGAAAGTAAGCTAACATGAAAATATGATGCTTACTGGATAGTATGGTAGCATTGCCAGCTGTTCTGGTCGCATTGTAATAAATCATGTTTTCTTATTAATCAGCAAGCTATATAGTGGGGACAATATATCCTAACCTGCCACATGAAGGGGGGGGGGGTTGCCCTCTTAGATGCATGAAGAGTGAGACCAATTCAGATGGCAAAGCAGCTTCATGCCCCCCATTCCCTTAGAAGCAGGGCTATTTGGGGGCAGGAATGCACAGGAACAGAGCACAGGCTGTGGGGTGTCTGGGTAAGCCAAGCTGATCCAGGGAGGGAAGGCAGTTTACACTGCCTGGGGAAGCCGATCCAGAAACTGCCTTCCTTCCCTGGGGAAGCCGATCCCGGGAGGGAGCTGCACTGTCAGGGGTGTGGCCCAATATGCTAATGAGTTTCTGCTGTTAGGTGTGACCTGTTATGCTAATGAGTTCCTGCTGGGCTTTTTCTACCCTGCTTCTACCAAAAAAGCCCTGCTTAGAAGCATGACTGGCCACACTTATTGAAAGCAGCTGCTCTAATGCAATTCTTAGCCATTCTCTTCCTCAAAGTATGGCAGCATACAACATAGTAGCTGGTCACTGAAACTGGTCAAGTAGGAATGTTCATGTTCATGCGCCTGCCATTGGGTATGAACTTATTTTGCTCCTGTTACAGTGCTGTGGTATTGACTAGGATCATAGAACCACAGAGCTGGAAGGGGGCATACAGGCCATCTAGTCCAACCCCCTGCTCAATGCAGGATCAGCCTAGATAACATCCCTATAGAATCATATTACAATTAATATATTGATTAACAGCACAACCCTAAGAACACTTTCCTGGGAGTAAGTCCTATTGAATAGCGCATAGTAGAATTTGGAGTAGACCTTCTTAGGATTGCTCTGTCAGCTGGTATTGTGCTTGGTGTTGCTCAGCATGAACACATGACAATATGCAAGTTTCATGCAAGTCAGGAAAAAAGGAGAAACGGAGAGAATAATTGGTGAACACCCAAAGGTAAAGAGAGAAGTGCCAAAAGGGGCAAGAGGAAGACAGTCTTGGATCCTGAAGACTCATTGACTCTTCACTGATTTACTGACAGCAGGGCTGATCATAGTAACAGTCTCCTCTGCAAAGCCTTAGGTGTATGGATAATAAAGTTTCAGCAACTGTATTAATCCATCTTGAAGCCAGGGTGAGGTTCCTGGCTAGGGTGAACAGTTGGTTTCTAAGCCTTCCATGATAAAAAGAACACCCACACTGAGATGGTGGCAGGGTCTGCTTAAAATAATTGGACTACAAGTTAAATGTTAATAAAATTGTGGTTCTTTATTCAAACTTCCTTAAGATCAGCAAGCCTCACAGCAATATTCTGTTATTTCATCTCCAGGGAGGAGTGAGAAGAACTTCTCTCCTACCAGTTTGGTGTAGTGGTTAAGTGTGCGGACTCTAATCTGGGAGAACCGGGTTTGATTCCTTACTCCTCCACTTGCCCCTGGCTGGATGACCTTGGGCAAGCCATAGCTCTGTACCAGCTGTTCCCTCAAGGACAGCTTGGGAAAGAGTTCTCTCAGCCCCACCTACCTCACAGGGTGTCTGTTGTGGGGAGGGGAAGGGAAAGGAGTTTGTAAGCCGCTCTGAGACTCCAAGTGAGTGAAGGGCGGGGTATAAATCCAATCTCCTCTTCTTCTTCTTCTTCTACTTCTTTGTTTGTCTGAAGGTTTTTCAGCAGAACAGGCTTTGGCAGCTGTGCAGGCCTGTTGTTTAAACAGGGCAAAATGCCAGGACCCAAATGCAATTGTGGTGCAGTGCACCAAACTATTTTCCACCTGCCACAGGAATGTGAGTTTCATGCTTTCCAGGGAGATGTGATGGAGCTCTTGTTGAACTCTTCTCAGCTGCGACTGAGTGGCTTGGAAATATAGATACTTAGGGACATTGCCCAATTGGTCTGCATACCAGTTGTACCAACTTGGTTCTGTATTTCATATTATTATATGCTTCCTGTGTGTAACTTTTGCCATACGATCAATAAATAAATAATCAGAAGAACTGCGAGACTGATGTCTAACAGACATGTGAGAAGTGAACAGAACTGACAAGCCAAGTATTGCGTCAGAAGAGGCAGCAGGAGAAATGAAAAGTTCATTAGCAGGCCTAGATTCAGATTTCTTAGTTGAGGGACATTTCCCCAACCAAACTGCCTGTGAACAAGTTGTAATCAGAGGGTGAGGGACTGAATCTCTGAAGACTCTGAGAGGAAATCCTTGGAAAGTAGCAAGGAAATCTCTCATTCTGAGAAGCAGAAGAGGTATAGAGGAATGACTGAATGCTAGCAGAATTCTCATAAAAGCAGGTAGCCTAGGGAGCCAGTCAACAGCAGTTAGGTCAATACAATGAGGCTGTGTTGGTAAAAGTTTACTCAGTGAAATTTTGATTGTTTTTCATAACTCCCACTTGCCTGTATTAATTTTGTTTGAGGCAATTTTAGCATAACTTTATTTACTTGTAAAATCTATTCACCAATGGTGTATTGTGTATTTATTTCCTGGGGCCAATGAAATGTCTTATTGTGTCACCATGTTGTGCGAAGACCAGTTTGGTGTAGTGGTTAAGAGTGGTGGACTCTAATCTGGAAACCGGGTTCAATTCTCCACTTAGGCAAGTCACAGCACTCTCAACCCAAAAATAAGCATAGCTTGCCACTTAAGTGGTGCCAGAACAGAGCTACAGCTTCGGCAGCCAAACAATCCCCTGGGGATCTTCTGGCTATTCCACACACAGCGTCATATGATAATTTCAATTTGCCATGTTGTAAATTCCTGTTTTCACCTATGGCACTTCTATTTTGCTCTATATTTCATCTGTTTCTGCCTCGGTTCATGCTAAATTGATTCTAGCAGTTGATCCCACCCTACAAGGTTTCCTCATGGTTTTTCTGAGTTTTTGAGCTGGGCTTTCCAGGGGAAGATCACTTTTCTTCTCCATTAGCACTTTAGTTACTGCTGATTCCTCAACACACCATCCTTTTTTAATAAGTGCAACATTGGTATATCAGTATAGTGAGCATCTTGCGCAGCCCTCTGTCATCCTCCTTTCAGCTCCTTTATAATCGGCACCTTCACACACACCCCAGAGTGCCCAAAGCAAGGAAAGGAAGAAGGACCCCATGCAATCCATCATGGATGGAGGGCAGGGTAGGGGTGACAAGGAGGAGTGCCAAGAAAGATCACTCACCCCCTCTGCTTTCTGGGAAGGGGTGAAGAAGAATATAAATATATATTGCAGGAGATAGGGAAGACCACAAAGGGGGAGTGAGGATGAATTCTCCTATACGTTTGAATTTAAGAACTTTAAATCAGTAGATTCAGAGTGCATAAGAAGATAGAGAGTGAGATGGGGGGGGGAGTTGACATGTAAAAGGCCGTATAAATATGCCCCAAATGGTGGATTATTACATTGGAATATCAGTATTTTGACTGCTAGCAAGCATTTAAAAATGCAGGAAGAACACAGGGAGAAATGGGGAAAGACGGCTGTGATCGGGAAAAGGGGTGCATTGAGGGATACACTTTAGGGAATGGAGCAATTTGGACAGACTCAGCAAAAAACAATCTGGTTCCAATCTTCTTGGACACTTCAGTGCAAAGGTGTCTGAGAAAACACAGAGAAAAGTAAGCTTGAAAATGGTACCATGACAACAGCCATGTGATAACATGTATAAGGTCGGAGGGGGGTGTTATTAAGAAGCCAAACTGGAGCAATAAGTCCATGCAGAACTGATCACTGAAAAGAAATAATATGATGGGCATGTCCAACCAACGCTAAGCACTTTTGAACCCTGGGTTTTAATGGGAGAGGAGTATGCGCGTACTAAACTTTCCTGTTGGGTCAATGTGACTTCGAAATGCACCTCTTGGGTTGGATTGTACCCCAAGTGACATTTATCAGACTGATGTCTGCTGGAAAGATTGCACAGACTTTTCATTTTCCTGAAGACAGCTGTGTGTTCTCAGTGCAGCGGAGGTGTTCAACTTCACCTTTCTCTAACCAACAATGAGATCAGGTCACATCGATGAAAAGAACAGAACTGCAAGTCAGATTTCTTAGCTTCCCTAGGGGGAGCACTGTCCCTCCTTCACTTTAGATGGCACTTCACACTACTTTGGTTTTCTAAGTAAAATATGGCCCCTTTTTTTGACCCATCCCTTGGTAGGAAACTACAGGGAAAATAACTTTTTGTCTGCTTCAGATACCATTAGTACAGATACTCTCTACTCAAGCACTTCTTGATGTATCAGCCTCTTTCTCCTAACCCGCCCCCCCCCCACTATATCTGCTGATCCTGGGGGGCGGGGGGGTTGAATTCTATTTGTTGCTGCTGTTGATGATCTTCAAAACCTATCACGCTGACACATCAAAACTTTGATTTAACAGATGGGTCTAGCTTCAAAGAGACACTTCTGTTTTCTCAGCGTACAGCTTCATGCAGCTTTATTGGTATTTGGTGAATAAATTACTGATGATTGCAGGGGGAAAAAAAAACTATTGAAGGAGTGAAAGGATCATCTGGAGTAGAGAGAGAAAATGAGCCACAATGTTACATTTTTGAAATTTTAACTGACCGTTACTCCCAGTGTTATTATGGAGTCATGTAACGGTGATGACTATCCATTTTTTAATGAATGGGCTAAATTCAGTTTTCCCTTATCTAGAGGCAGGGGTAGATATTTTACTGCAGTGGATTGTAAAGGCTTTGTCAAGACAACTCTGTTTAACTCCATGACTGGTAAGTGACCCTTGTTGACCTGCTCCCTGAATCCCCAAGATCACTGGCTGAGAAGGGTCTTCCTTCAGAGAGCCAGTTTGGTGTAGTGGTTAAGTGCGCGGACTCTAATCTGGGAGAACCGGGTTTGATTTCCCACTCCTCCACTTGCACCTGGCTGGATGACCTTGGGCAAGCCATAGCTCTGGCACAGCTGTTCCCTCAAGGACAGCTTGGGAAAGAGCTCTCTCAGCCCCACCTACCTCACAGGGTGTCTGTTGTGGGGAGGGGAAGGGAAAGGAGTTTGTAGGCCGCTCTGAGACTCCCTTGGGGAGTGGAGGGCGGGGTATAAATCCAATATCTTCTTCTCTTCTTCTTCTTCTTCTTCCTCTCTGGCCACCTGCCCAATTGTTGCAGCCTTTGTTGCATCTAATTGTCTCCTCTCTGTTAAGTGGAGTATGTGCAACATAGGTTGCGCTCAGATGGGCAGTTTGTGGTGATATCGTTGCAGCACCCTTGTGAATTTAAAGAGCATGATCAGACCGCAATATCTGGCTTCCATGCCCCAGTTGTCGCCTTTGAAGTGGAGTAATCAGGCACTAGGGAAAATCTGGTCTTTACAGATGTCAGCACTTTTAACCCACATTTCTGGATGTCTGAGCATCCCTGTTGCAAACTGAAGCTGGCTGGGATGTGTGAACCATCAGATCCATTTCCACCTTTTTGGAGGGAGTCGTTGGTGATGTGTGTATAAGTGCATATGAGCATGCAATTCCATATATTTTTTAAAAAGCCAACCAGACGCCGTGCTCTGTGGTTGAGGCGCAGCAGTAATGGGCATGCTTGACCACAGGACAAGCATGCAGGGAAGCCACCGCAGGGTGTGCTGCCTGGTCAAACCTTCCCACTCCAACTTAAACTGGTACAATTCGCAGCATGCCCAGACTGCGCCAAGCTTGTCGTTTGGCCACAGCCGTATATTACCAATTCCTACACTGGCTCTTTATGAGGCTGTACCAAAGTTTTGTTGGGTTTATAGTTTTAGTTCGGGATTAACTTTTTAGATAACTGCCAAATTCTGGTAATTCTACAAATATCAGTTAGGGTTGCCAAATCTGGCTTGGGATATTCCTGAAGATTTGGGGGTGATGCCAGGGGGGCATGGAGTTTGGTGAAGCAAGGATCTTCAGCAGGGATGTGATGCCATACAATTTGCTCTCCAAAACTACCATTTTCTCTAGGGGAACTGATCCCTGAAGTCTGGAGATCAGTTGTAATTCCAGGAGAACTCCAGTCCTCAGTTTAAGGGATGTAACCCTACAACCCACTGGAATCAGTGTCCTCATTTCCCTTTTAAAACTGCAATTGCTGGCATGTTCATCTGTCAGTATTATTTCATTCCAGGCCTTTTGCCATTAATACCTTGGCCTCTACATCCATAATGCTTGTCAGAAAAGCAGAGCTGGCCAGTCCTGTCTCAGATCATGACATAATGATGACCCAAGGTGTTTTTCACCAGCCACTAAAATCCCAAAAGAAAAGGGATCAAAGAATTAATGATGAATTCAATAAGGAGCCAAAAACTAACCAGACCAAGAATTTTCATACACTTTACCTGTGCCATCTCATATGTTTGTTTTTTTTTTTACTTTTTAGGAGTGTCTGCATGAGTGTAGATCAAAGTATCATAGTGAATTATAAAACTGTAAGTAATAGATACCCCAGGATACTTATAGAACATCATATTTTCCCTAGTAGGTCTTTGGTCTTGGGAATAGTCACACTGTGAGGTACAATAAGCATGAATGGTTTATCTCCAGGAGAAAAGGCTAAGAAAAGAAGAAAATCCAATGTTCAGAAAATGTAACAAAATCCTTCAAACCTTCCGCTTTCAAGTCACAAATCAGACTGTGCACAGCAGCATGCAGCTCTGTTAGTCTCAATAGAGAAATGGTACTTAAGCAGCAGATAATGCTTCTATTTATATGGCTTTTGTTTAGTGCTTACCATTGTGATATTTAAAGCCTATAAAAAATTAAAAAGCACAAAGGAATAGAATAAAAAGGTATTTTCTTTTCATTTTCCTTAGGACTGAGTGTATGATGGCATTTGTGAACTTAAGCTGCAGTTCGTACAGGCTTTGAAAGACTTCTTACTCCATGCAAACATAGGGTTGCCAACCTCCAGGTGGGGCCTGGCGATCCCCTGCTTTTACAACTGATCTCCAGCTGACAGAGATCAGTTCCCCTGGAGAAAATGGCTGCGTTGAAGGGTGGCCTCTATGGCATTGTACCATGCTGAGGCCCGGCCCCTCCCCAAACCCCGCCCTCTCCTGGATCCGCCCAAGGGGAGACACCATGATCACGAAGGTGGTTTTCCCAGGGTGAGGCTCATCCATTGCACTCCGGGTGTGCTGACCCCTGCGATTTCCCCAAATGCGGGAAACTCGACTGCATAATTTGTGGTAGTGGGGGACTGCGTTCGCGCTTTCCCCTGAGTATTAGGCTTTTGGGGCCGCCACCGGGGGGAATGGCCCTTAGTAGATGGCACAATGGGCCATCTCTAAAATATCTATGGTGGTAGCCTCCTGGTTGGTGCAAGCTAGTGGCGGGTATTTGGTGCTGGTATGACGCTGCCATTTTGTGCTGAATGTTTGTTGTAATTTTAAAGTGAATCTATTTTATGATATGTTTTAACTTTGTAATTGAGTGATTTTATATTGTGAGCCGCCTACAGCCGGTCCGCTGGCTAGGCGGGGTATAAATTGAAATAAATAAATAAATGAATGAATGAAGTCTCCAGGTATTTTCCAACCCTGACTTGGCAACCCTATGCAAACATGCAGAGAAAGGTGAACATAGCAGCAACATCAACACAAGGAGATGAGATACCAGAATTACATACAGCCCAATTCCTTGTTCTCATTCTTTGAGAAAGCAGCACAAGTATCACCGTGGCAATCCATTCAGCGTACATATCGTGGTCATCGTGGGCATCATCACAGCAAGATATACATTTCCCCAAATGTGAAGAGTACAAGCCCATACCATATGATGCAAGACCATCCCATTGTGAGTACCCCTATACCAACCAGCATCTGCTCTTGATTGGAACCCTTCCAACATGATGCCAAGTAATATTAGAGCGGAGAACTTTGCCACAGGATGCTGACTGACATAACAACAATTCTGTAAGATCTGCATTCCTGTTCCAAAATGGCTTTTAGCATTCCCTATGATTAAAAAAGCAAGTCTCCCTACATATGCACCAGCTTTTTTTTTTAACCAGACATGCCAGTTTTAGTCAAGCAATTTGTGTAATTAAGCCACTAAAACTTTAACTGTAAAACTGAAATCTCACCTCATTGATCTCTTGGGATTCTTAAAGATCCAGTACTATGCAGGCCACATGATCATGCCAAGTTCTATCATCTTTGGGCCAAATTTGATGGGGGGTGGGGAAATAGGTCCACACCCAACAGCTGCTTTCAATACTTTATTTCACCTATACTTTCCTCTGTCTTCTTTCTTGAAAGACTTCAAAAATGCATTTTCACTGAAATGTTGCAACACACAATTTTTTAAAAACAACAACAACAACAATGGATTGTTTAAAAGCTAGTCTAGGAATACTTGCTAGCGATAGCTGGCACTCCTCTAAAATATATCTCACTACACTTTTCAGCTCCTTAGTTTTTAATAATAGATATTATTAATAGGCTATAAAATAGGCTAAAATTTTGGCAGACCTGCAGATATATAAAGAAAATTCTTTCACTCGCTCCCATCCACCACAACTGTAGTCAAGAAGAAGAAGAGATTGGATTTATACCCCGCCCTTCACTATCCAAAAGAGTTTCAGAGCAGCTTACAATCTCCTTTCCCTTCCCCTCCCCACAACAGACACCCTGTGAGGTAGGTGGGGCTGAGAGAGCTCTTTCGAGAACGGTTGGTGAGAGAACCGCTTTGAGAGAACTTGTGACCGACCCAACGTCACACTAGCAGCTGCATGTGGAAGTAGGGCTGCCAAGTCAGCCCGGGGGGCAAGGGATCCCCCGCTAAAGCGGTTCCCGATCCACCGGCCAGCATTTGGCTGGTGGGGGAACCCCACCCCTGAAGTCGTCCAGCGAGGACGACGTAATGATGTCACCGGAAGTGACCACAGCACGTTGGGGGGATTGCCAGGGCGACACTATGGTATCATAGAGTTTTGGGGCGATTGCCAGAGTGTCACCCTGGCAATGCCCCCAACGTGCTGACGTCAGTTCCGGTGACGTTGCTGGGCACGCGCGCAACCTGTTTGGGGGCCTTTAGAATTGGACCCCCTGGTCCAATCTTCTTGAAACTTGGTGGGCATTTCGAGGAGAGGCCCCAGCAGCTACCCTGCAAGTTTGGAGCCTCTCCCTCAAACCCCCTCCCCTCCAGTAGCTTTTAAAGTTGCCACCGAATTTCGGCGGCAATTCAGCGGCGAGCTGAATCAGATTAGAGAATCTGATTTGGCCCGTGGCTGCCCTAGTGGCCACTCCTGAACTGGCAGAGCTTTGCTCCGCCTCACTCCGGCCCCAACAGACCCCTGCTCTTCAGCAGCCAGCAAATTACTGGTAGCTCGAAAGCCACCTGTGGGAAATCCCTACTCTAACTGCTTCGGCTTGGTCTAGTAGCCATAAAAATTCTATCCCTGTGCACAGGGTTACTGAACAGAGTAACCTTTTTCAAGGGATCTCCTGCAGAAGTTGGCTTGTAACTCTCCTGCCCCAGGGTGTTGGATAGTGTAAGAGAACTTGCCTGGGAGACCCAGATTAGAAGATCAGGCACAACGCAGGAATCTAATAGTGTCTAAAAGGGGACAGGGCCATCCCAGACTCAACCATGGCAACAACCCCAGAACCATTAGCCTGAACTTGCCAGGAGCTACTTGCCAGCAACTCCAGGTTCAACCTCACCACTGCCAACAGAACAAGCTGCCCCAGGCTCAGTGCTGCTGCCGCCATCTAGAACCAAGCCAGCCACACAGGGTCCAGCACTGCCACCACCTGCAGCCTCAGAACCATCACAGTGGCTGAGGACGGGGATGAGAAAAAGCCATGATCACTGCCTGGCCCCACACTGATCTGCAGTGGCAGGAGTCTCCCTCAGCAACAGCCAGTGCCTGCAGCAATCTCCCATCACTGGCTGATGACATCATTAGCTGGCTCCAAGAAGACAGCAGCCCCCCTATATAATGCTAGAGAATCTCCACCAATAGCTGGCCAGCAGTACACAGTGGCTACCACATCTGACCATCTGGACAGGAGTAAGGGGGGAGAGATCCACCCCAGCTGAACCAGACTGAGGCCCATGGGACAATGGAGGAAGAACCAACAGGGTTCTTGGTCCTGAGTGGACCATGTTGGGGAAGGAGCCACGGCTGAAGAGTATAGAAAGAGGGCTCCATAGCTAGGCTAGGGAGGAAAAGGAAGGATGCACTGAGCATGGAATGGAGACTGAGTGCTCCTAGGGGACTGGAGGGCTTTGGGGTGATGCAAACTTTATTCTCCCTCCCTGTTTCTGAGGCCTGTGAAAACCCAGATGGGTAGGATGGGATGGCAAAGGGTGGAAAGGCTGCACCAACAGAAGAGGGTGCTCACAAGGAGACTGGTCAAGTGAACTATTGCAAAAAAAATGTACAAAATGTACAAAGATTCAGCCAAAGAATTACTGATAATTTCTTTTTAGGAATCAGTCCAGGTCTTTTATCAAACAAAGCCTCCAAAATTCAACAAGTTGTCCTCTACTTTCTGCTGAGAACAACTTACTAGTGATCCCTAGCCATAAAGACGTTTGGCTGTCCTCAACCAGAGCCAGGGCTTTTTCAGCCCTGGCTCCTACCTGGTGGAACTCTCTGCCAGATAACATCTGTGCCCTGCAGGACCGTATGCAGTTCCACAGGGCATGCAAGGCAGAGATGTTCCACCAGGCTTTTGGTTGAGGACAGCAATGGGTACAACTTTATATGGCATGCCCTTTATATGGCATGCCCTCTTATTGCAAGACTGAAATGCATATTGTATTATTGCTTTAGCACCATCTGATGTTATTTTTAGCTAGTTTTAATTTTTGGATTTTAAATGGTACAGTTTTTTGTTGTTAACTGCCCTGAGCTCTGTGAATTCAGAGAAGGGTGGTATATAAAATTTAAAGTAAATAATAAATAAACACTAGAGCCAGTGTTATTTTGAAAACCTTAGTAGGAAGCAGTTCTTCTAAGAATCGCCTCAGAGTGGTCTGTACTTTATATAATGATAATGATTACATTAGAAAGCTTGGAAGTAGAACACTCAAAATCAGAGAGGGTGCCTTTATCAGATGATAAGATCCTTATTACCCTAATAATGGTATTTGCCATGCCTTTGTCTTTCAAATCAGATTTTCTAGAATTGGTCCAGAGCTGAACTGATGAAAAAATGATGAAAAAAAATTAATTGATGCCCTAATGTTGGATCCCCCAAAGGAGGGGTGGGTGCAAAGTATGGTTGCCAGTCACAGCTGGCTAACCCCCAGGAACAACTGGGGATGTAGACAGGCATGCCAGCATTATTCCACTGCACCATATCACTTCTAGTGCCAAACCAGAAGTGACGTCATCATATCACGGGCAACAGACTAGGATTTGAGTTCTGGGTGACTCCTAGAGTGCAGCACCAGACACAATGATATCATTTCTGGTTTGATGTCATAAGTGATGTCACATGCTGCCTCAACACTGGTACCACCCATTTTCACCCATGTTACCCACTGACTTATGAAGTACTGGCAGAGGCCATGGACATACCCAAGAGGTCTGCCACTACTGTAAGAGATCTGGTCCCTCTAACACAGGGGTGGGCAAACTGTGGCTCGGGAGCCACATGCGGCTCTTTCACATATATTATGTGGCTCCCGGCAGGGTGGCTGGGGAAGCTAAATATCATTAGCAAACAAACATCATTGGACAAATTAATATCATTATCAATATCTGCTTTTACCCCTCTTCTTATTATTTTTGGCAGTCTCATTTAATGTTAATAAAAAGCAAATTTGCTTATTTTCCAATAAAAGCAAGTAATATTTGTTCATGTCTTGTGGCTCTCAAACATCTGATGTTTATTCTATGTGGCACTTACATTAAGCAAGTTTGGCCACCCCTGTTCTAGGTGGCTCTTAACGCTGAGCAAGTTTGCCCACCCCTGCTCTAACACAAAGACTGCAGATCTTTCTGCTCCCCTGGGGTTATAGGATGCACTTGGACTAATAATAGATACATGGGTCTGGAGGCTGCAATATGGAGGGCAAAGAAGATGAAATAATTTCCTTCTTTATGTTCCATCTGCATAGCTCCATTAATGGAAGAAGCAGAAAAGGGGCTATAAGTCTACACAGGCCTCGTAACCTGAAGAATAATTTTCCCCAAGATTGGAATGGACTGCTGAGGAGAAGGAACAAACTAAAGATCCACAATCATCAGCGCCTTTCACGGGTGAATTACTGGGTCCATCCCTGGTTTCTATTTAACTTCCTAGGCTGTCACATTTTTGTTATCATTTTTGCAAGTATGTGATGTATTATTTGATCTGTTGTGTGAAATATAGAGTTTTGCAAAAGAAGTACTATTTATGCATCAGCTAATTATATTTCATACACACTTACTAAGAATGCAGTCATCTCTGGAATAACCAAATGTTTCTATATGTTGAGGCTTTGCACTGCACTCTTAGAATTACTTCCATACTTAAACCAGTGGAGAATTATACAAACACAGTTTGATGCCTCTGTGCCCTCAGAAATTCACAGCTCATTAGAACCTTCTGACTAGTTAATAAACAAAGCCTTGTATTGTTATCATTACTGCCTAATTAAAATACATATAATTTGGGGGCTTTATTGCTTCTCATAAAGCTTCTTTGGCTGCAAGGTTATGCAAAAAATTACCATTTAGTTGTCATCTAATCATACTTTATAATGTGTAGCTTAGTTATAAATGAACTCTTAACAAAAACTATGCTTAAATAATGCCATTGTCTCCACTTAAAATAAACCTACTGAGAATATCTACAAACAAACTATAATGCCTTTATATTTGTAGACACACCTTTTTGAGTAATAGATTTTAGCAAGTTATTTTAATTGGAAACAGTACATTGCTTCAAATGTCCTAAAACACACACAAAAATAAATCCCCAAATTGCTCCCAGCAATCACACCCTTCACCAAGACAACTCAGTTCAGCAGTGTATACACTTCTAAGTTTACCATCCAAGCTGGGACTGAGTACTCAGTTTGGGACTATCTTGTGGCAGACCCCAGGGCATATTCCAGGCCAAAGTAAGCATTTTTATATCCTATTCACTTCAATGAAAGAGTGAAACATACATTAAAAACTCTCAGATGGAAATCAATAACAGTATAAAATACTTTATTTTTGGTAGGATTGTACCTCTAACCACACAGACACACACATGATAGATTTTAAGTACATAAATACATTATGGAAGTAGATTTGTCAACTTGCTTGAAGGTTTGACCAACAGGGCCAGCTCTATTATGAAGTATGGCAAGGTGGTGATAAGTGAACATATTCTGGGATATGGCAGTCTCCTGCCCCACCCCTAGTTTACCTTCACTCAGGAGCAGCTAACATTTCTTCTCTCATCCATATGTCTTTAAATACAGGGCAACAAGCCACATGTAACCTAGCAGAACCCTGAGTAAATCTCTCTTCCATTTTTTTTCCCAAATGAAGAATTGAGAATGGTTCAAGTTAAGAAATGACAGCACCCTTGTGACTTGTCCGGAAACTATGAAATGGTTTCAAGAAAACTATCCAAGGAATGTTCCAAGGAAAAATTTGCCAAACAACTTTACAGCCACCAGTATAATTGAGAAACAAGTGTTAAGAACATTGTACTTACAGAATCTTTTATAGCCTTCATTCTATCCTGGCAGCAACCCTGTAAAGTAGGTGTGATGGACAGGGTAGGTTCCACCTTTTCTTAACAGCGACCAATGAGAGTTGATGGAATGCAGGGGAGAGACTGTTGGAAATCAGCTGTTAAGAACAGCAGCTGGGGAGTTGAGAGGGGAAAAGAAGAAATCTGACTGAGTGAAACTGTGGAGATGAGTTATATAGGTCAAATCTACATCTGACTTTCCCGCTGGAATCATTCTAGTTTTTAAAAAAATCGTCTACACCTGTTTCTAGTTTCAAACCATACTTGTTCTAGTTTTAAAATTACTGTTTACATTTGTTAATTGCCCTCCTGTGGTCAAGCTAGCATTATACTGCTTTAAACAGATCCTGTTGCTTTGTACTCTTCAGATCCAAGGAGTGAAATCTGAAACCAGCGTGAAATGAGTGTAGGAAAAGACAGCAGTCAAACTACTTCAGAGGGGAGGTGTAAATTGGGCCTGGGTTGCAAATAGTCACTTTGTAACCAAAGGATCCCAGTTGTGGGAACAGTTCAGAAGTTCAGTGTAACTTCTATGCTGGTTTTTTCAGTGTTATGTTAATACTATAAATAAGTTAACTTCTTGTTTTGTTTAACCCTATGGGCTGTGTGTCTAAGAGAAAGAAACACAATATCTTGGTCAGTCAATCAATCTGTTTCTCTATCCACCTATCTATCATTACTATTACCTCTAGCACCACTACCAACAATTGTCACTTTATGTTGGTAGAGCCCTGATCCACTGGATCCCTTAATTACTGTCGGAGCTAATCACCCTAGACAGCTGAAGAAGACCAAGGAGCTGACTATAAAATGAGGAATTAACTTGCTAGCACTTTATTATGTCTGGTTTTAGCATTGTATTATATTAACGGATGCTGTGATTTTATGTGCATTGTTGGAATTTTATTCTGTTTTGTAAACTGCCCTGAGCCAGCCTTGGCCAGGAAGGCGGGATTAAAATCTAATAAATAATAATACTCTGTCCATCTGTTAGGAAATGAATAAATGGTGGCAACATGAGACTGGAAAAGTATTTGAGCCCCCAACCCCAATAATTCTGCTGTTAGTAAAGGGGGCTCCTGTCTGCTGATGTATCTGTAAGTGAGAGCGGGGAAATGCTCAAGGGTCGCTCTGTATTTTAAAAGAAATGAGAAGGTTGACAAATGGGAGTCCTAACCTAGTGATAACCCTGAACCTGAGGAAGGGTGGTATGCACTCTGTGTTAATGGAAAGGGCATCACAGTTGGTTAACGCAGAGAGTGTATGACTGACCCAAGATCATTTACCAAGCTTCCATGGGAGAGTGGGGATTAAAACCTGAGTCTCCGAGCACCTAATCTGACACTCTAACCACAACACCAAATTGGCTCTTTAAACATGTAATATGTTAAGTACAGTTCAAACAGTAAATTTGTTTTCAAAAAGAAAAATCCTTATCTGTAACTTTTCCCTGTTTGGAGCCCAGCACATTCCTTCAAAGAAATTAGCAATTCAGTCAGACATGATTCCAAATCTTGATCCTGGGCTCCCACTAACGGGGAATTGCCCACCTCTGCTTGAGCAGACAGAGAGAGTAATTTCCTTTAAATATTGCTGTTGGTGCTATGGTGTTAAATCTTCTTCTTCTTCTTAAATCACTTCTGGGGAAATCACAGAAGTGATGTCACTTCACTCTAGGAATAGCCATATGGTTTTACTATAGAGCTTCCTGTGATTCCTAGAGTAGACTGACATCACTTCCAAGCTTTCCCTGGAAATTATGTAACATAGTTGTGCCAACCAGGGCTCTTCTTCTAGCAGGAACTTCTTTGCATATTAGGCGACACACCCCTAATGTAGCCAATCCTCCAAGAGCTTACAGTAGCCCCTGTAAGAAGAGCTCTGTAAGCTCTTGGAGGATTGGCTACATTAGGGGTGTGTCGCCTAATATGCAAAGGAGTTCCTGCTAGAAAAAGAGCCCTGGTGCCAACAATGCCATCTCCATCGCTGTCCAACAGTGACAGGTTGCCACCCTGCCCTACTGCTAGGGGAGTGCACTTGCAGCTGATAATACAGGAGAAATTTTATTAACCATTGATAGTGCATAAGCTTTTGCTCTCTGGGTGCAAAGCCATTTCCCAAATTCTGACTTTTGAAATAGAACTAAAACAACACCTTAATTAGAAAATAATATTTGTAACACATGCATTCCTAACAGATCTTTCCAAGCTCTTGTGATACCATGAGAGATTCAGATGCCCTGTTGGGCCTGTACAGTTCCCTGTGCTGTGTTTAAAGATACATGGGTAAAGGAAGGTGGAAGGAGACTTAGGCCCTTTCTGCACTAACAGCTTGCTTGGGAGAATCCAAGGAGTCAAGCCTTAAGGGTTGACTTCGCAGTTGCACACATTCCCTCAGAACTGTTTTATTTCCTCTCCGGTTTATTTATTTGTGTATTCTGTATGCATTCTGCAACTACAAGCAGTTGGGGAGGCTGCCATCAGAAAACTGAGACCACAAGGAAGAAGAAGGAGAAAACCACCCCTACCACCCCCAGGCTTCAGTTACCGGGGCATCATCAGCACACAGCTGCACAGGCTGCACAGGAGATCTCAGCAAGACTCTCCCCCAACCTACCTGTGGCTTCAGGAGGTGGCAGAGGGATGGTGACAAGTATGGGGCCAGCCAACTTGGAGGCAGCCGGCCCTGCCATGAATTTAGAGCATTAAAGAACCTTCAATAAAACTATAGATGAGGGAGGGGAGAGCTGAAGAGGATCCTAGTTGCTAGCATTTTCCTCTGACAGGGCATGAGAGCACAGAGACTACTATACTTTTTTTTTCACCAGTGATCAAAGTTTAATAATAAACTCATCCCTGAGTTAAAACATAGTTAAATTCATTCCTGAGTTTTAAAAAAAGGACTTTTTTTTTCAAAATGTACCTGCTGATCACAGGGTCTGGACTCACAACTCTTGAATAATGAGCACAATTCTTAACTCACTGAGCTGTCTAACTGCTTTGTTTGAGATAAAGACAAAGGCAAACCCAACACCTCCCTCCCTCCCTCCATGATTCTGTAAAAAGAAAGGTGAGGGAGGGGAAAATCCAAGCCCACGCATTCTTATGCTCTCTCTGGCTTTTTAAAAGTTTGCCTGAACAGGAGGGTACATCCTCATTTGTCTTTGGAGAAGGAGGGAAAGAAAACAGAATGGAAACAGGGATGGGGGGAACAGATGGAGATCAGTGAAGGTGCATCAAGTAGTCTGCTTATTGTTCATTGCAAATCGGTAATGGAGAGAGCAAAAAGTCTGATGCAAAATCACATCCCAGTAACCTCGGGGCAATGCCATGGTGATTGTGGAGTCAGCCCTGGATGACCATAAAACAGTGCAGAAGGTCCCAAGTAAACCAATGCACAAGGAGAGTGGGAGGGGCATGCAGTGCACAGGGATATTTCTGTTCCGATGAGGCTGTGGTAAAATTGTGAGGGAAAAGATGAGTGCAGAGTCTTGCCTAGTTGCTCTGGATGGAGGCAGCAGGTCTGAAAGATAGGGGTGGCTACATCCAAAATGGGCAGGCAGACAGCTGGAGGAGAGAGGTCAGGTGAGCTGTCACTACTGAACAAAGCACTTCAAGCATGTAGCTTCACCAAAAAAAAAAAAAATCTTCTACTAGCACCATAAATTACTTCACAAAACAAGATCATGTTCCTTTGGTGTAATGAGTACTGCATGTGAAATATACTTTGGCTGTTCAATTCTGTGCAGTAGTAAACAAACCAAATTAAAGGCAAACTGTTCTACACCACTACATTACCCCAACCTTTTTAGAAAAGACTAGGCTTGACGCTCTTAAGTCAGGGTGGTGGTGGTGGTTATCAGGGGTCTGTTGGGGCCGGAGCGAGGCGGAGCAAAGCTCCGCCAGCTCAGGATTGGCCACTAGGGCAGCCACGGGCTGAATCAGATTCTCTAATCTGATTCAGCCTGCTGCTGAATTGCCACTGAAATTCGGCAACAACTTTAAAAGCAACTGGAGGGGAGGGGGTTTGAGGGAGAGGCTCCAAACTTGCAGGGTAGCTGCTGGGGCCTCTTATCAAAATACCCACCAAGTTTCAAGAAGATTGGACCAGGGGGGAGGAAAAAAGTTAACTTTTTTCCCACCATAGAGAACAATGGAGGGGATGGGACAACCTGTTTGGGGGCCCATAGAATTGGACCCCCTGGTCCAATCTTCTTGAAACTTGGTGGGTATTTTGAGGAGAGGCCCCAGCAGCTACCCTGCAAGTTTGGAGCCTCTTCCTCAAACCCCCTTTCCTCCAGCCCCTCATATACCCTATGAGTTTTTGCCATTGATTTCAATGGTCAATAGGATATAATGGGGCTGAAACTGACATTCCCTTTCTGACACACTTCTGGTGATGTCAGGGGACGTGGCATATGCTAATGAGGTATGCTAATGAGTTATGCTAATGAGCTCCTGTACCTCTTTTTCTAAGAAAGAACCCCTGGTGGTTACTGTTAGTTGCAAATGTATGCATGTTGTCAAAATGTACTCTGTTGCAGCATGAATTATTGGCTTGGGAAAGGATGTGGTACTTAGCACATTAAAATAAAACACAGGAGAAATTGGACTTTCCCTTTTGCTTTAAATGACATTAGAAAAGAGTGCAGCAGCATATAATTCAGTAACTGACTATGCTCTAAATCCCTTAACGATAGGATTCAATTAAGTATCTAGGTCACTTTTGTCATTTATTTTTCGTAAGGCCACACTTTTACAAACCATAGGGGGCTGTGGTGTCAGTTGTTGTTCTCTTCTTTGTAACGTCTAACACAAACAATCCATGATATTATGTCATCAGGTTTTTGTGTCACTCCCCTCTGCCTCACATCATTTGCTGCTGGTGGTGGAAAGTTGCCTAAGGCAATGACATCACCTCCCATGTTGCGTGTCTTAATGCTACAAGGGGGGGAGAGAGAGAGAGAGAGGAGCATGGCGCTTCTGTTCCATCAGCTCTGTCTAGATGTTTTAAAATCTATATACTAGTTCCCAGACTTTTTTTCTGTGTGGATACTTATTTCTGCCAATAGAGGGCTCACTCTCCCCCAACAGCTTTCCCTATATAGTCAGGTGTCTTCCTGGGTCTGCAGAAAAATCCAAAAAGTAAAAAAAACACAAACCCTCTTCAGGGATGGTTGAATTCCCCCCAATACCTTTTGAAATGGCCTCCACAGGGATCTACTTCAGGCATCAACGGTGAGAGATTAGAAGAGGGGGGCTTCTAACTGTTTCTGTCAGTAAAAAGCAGGGGGAGGGCCCTTTCCAGTTCTATTTTGGCCTTTCAGGGAGGGAGCCTTGGGGCCAGGCCTGACAAGGGTTGCCAGTGCCAGGCTAGGGAATTCCTAGAGGTTTTGAGGTGGACTGTAAGGAGGGCTGGGTTTGGGGAAGGGAGAGGCCTCAGATGGGTATAATGTCACAGAGTCCACCCTCCAAAGCAGCCATTTTCTCCAGGGAGCCAGATCTCTGCTGTCTTGAGTTCAGTTGTAATTCAGGGGGGAGGTCTCCAGGCCCCACTTGGAGGTTGGCAACCCTATGCCTGACAGCAGTCTAGGGCTGCAAGCCCCCCCCCATGGTGACCGGCAGGGGATGGGTGGGGTAAGGTTGCCAGATCCAGGCTGGGAAACTCCCGGAGATTTGGGGGTGCAGCCTGGGGAGGACAGGGACCTCAGTGAGGTACAATGCCATAGATTCCACTCTCCAAAGCATCCATTTTCTCCATGGGCAGTTATCTCTGTAGTCTAGAGATGAGCAGTAATTCCAGGGGATCCCCAGTTCCCACCTGGAGGCTGGCATCCCTAGGCAGCACCCTTTGGGTGACTTGATACCACCTGAGTTGCATGATTCAAGGCCCAGCTGCTTGCTACTGTTCATCAGCAGCCACCCTATGAAAGCCAGTGTAATGTAACAGTTAGAGCTTTAGATTAGGGTCTTTGAGACCCTGGTTCAGATCCCCATCTTGCTGTGGAAGCTGACTGGGCGATTTTGAACCAGTCACATACTTTCAGTGTAACCAACTTCACAGGGTTGTGCCGATAAAAAGGAGGAGAAAATAATGTAAGCTGCTTTAGTCCTTACTGTGAAGAAAGACTGTAATTTTCCTAGGTAGAGGCTGTGGGGCAAGGGGGTGGAGACGGAAAGCTGAAGACAGAGAGACAGATAAAGGTAGGTTGGCTGTTGGGTGAGAAGGAAAGTGAGTTGCCAACTCCAGGTTGGGAAATTCATGGACATTTGAGGGGTGGAGCCTGGGGAGGGTGGGATTTGAGGAGGGACTACAGACCAGTATAATGCCATAGACTCCACCCTCCAAACCAGCCATTTCCTCCACAAGAACTACCATTGCCAGCCTCTAGGCTAGGGCTTAAGATCACCCAGAATTACAACTGTTGTCCAAGTGACAGAGATATTCCCCTGGATAAAATGGCTGCTTTGGAGGGTTGAGTCTATGGCATTATACGCTGCTGAGGCTGCTTGCCTCCCCAATCCTCACTGTCCCAAGACTTCACCCCCAAATCTCCAGGAATTTCCCAACCTGGAGCTGGCAGCGCTAAGGTGAACTGATCTCTGTAGCTGGGAGATCCATTGCGCTTCCCAGAGTGCTGCCACTGCGGCTGTATGGGAAGAGGAAGCAGGCAGGAGGCTGGGAGAGTGATGTGGCAGAAAGAGAGCATGATGGAGTGGGAAGGCAGAAAGAGAGAGAAAGAGTGATGAGGTGGAGAGGCAGAAAAACAAAGGCCAATTTCTCACTGGCCAGTTTTCTCTCGTTCTCTCCGGAATTTCCCCTCCCAGTTTCCTCTGAAGTATTTTCTTTATTTTCCCACTTAGAACCTCAGCCCTTTCAATATAGCGTGACGAAGGGTTTTCTCCAAAAAAATTTAGAAACTCCCACAATGGGGCGGCCCTGATGAAAGGCGGGCGAGTAGGCGTGTTTTCATTTTGGGTTATCCCCCGGAGCAAACAGGAAAATCCTCTAAAAACAGGATTTGTTTGCTCCAGGGAAACTCCGGTGCAGCAGGGCAATACTCCAGAGCAAAACGTGAGCCTGGAGCAACTAGTGTGAAATCGACCAGAAGCTCCGGTGCAAGCATGAGGGCAAACCTGGGGCAAACGCTAGTGCGAAATCAGCCAAAGAGAATGATGACAGGTCAGAAAGAGACAGGAAGTAACATACATGAAGGAGGGAGAGAGAGAAAGAAGGGGGTCAGATGGGAGAAAGAGTGTGAGAGAGGTAGGGGGAGACAGGGGGAAGCAAAGGTGTGAAGAATGGGATAACTATCCCACAAGTTCATTGCAGGTCTCCACTTGTTGTTTATAATTTATAAACAAATAGAAAAAATGCATAGAGAAGAATATCATGATTAGACCACTACTATGTGTCCATAGGAGTTAACACAGTTTGCTGAAACTGTGGCCACATTTATTGCAAACGAACAAAGGCTACTGTACTAACAGCATTTCTCCCACACAAACAACAATGGAGAGCATGAGCCACACATGGCTGACTGTGTTCAAACACGGAGAAATGGAGAATGCTTTGTTATTGATAAGTACTGGAGTCGGGAGGCCAGTGGAGTGAGTTTCAGCATGATCAAGTTTATTGTAGGTCAGGAACAAGCATGACAAACCACGGGCTTGGAGCCCTCTTTTATGCTGGTCGGAGATAATCCTCCGACCTCACCCAAATGTCCTGATAGGACCTTAAGATAGTGGTTCGGGTTCATAGGTCCCCAGGGGGAAACCTAGGCTCATGATTGGTGGTTGTTTAGGATCTGACAGGCTATTGTTCTACCTGGCCGAAGCTCAGGTAGATTCAGGCCATGTGCAAATGTCCATATGGTGGTCACCATTACGCGAACACATGGCGACCACGATCTTGATACACAACAGTTATAGAGATTGATACTGATTCCCAGAATGCTCAGTGCTGGGTAATTTTCCTGTATTTTGTATACTCCATAATATTTCACAAAGCCAGTTTTTAGGTGTACATTATAGATATATGATATTTTAAAAGCCTGTTTTCCAAACATCAACCAGACCGTGTAATAATGATTTGAATGACAGCTGATGAGCAGGTAATTCCTAAATGATGAGCTGAACAGTCAAGCAAAATTTCAGCATTCCCATTTCCTTTAGTCACTGTTCTAGACAAGATAATTACTACCTGTACCTTTCAGACAGCAAAGTTTCAGTTTTGAAGATGCTATTAAGTAGGGTTTATTATGTAACTAGAAAGGGATTTTTGTTACACTTCAGAAATGAATATATTTTTGTACAGATGTAAAATAGTTAAATATTGGGCATTTTTGCAAGTGATGCTAAGAGTACCATTTTATCTCTTGAGCATTTTTTTAAACTATAAATATAGTTAATAGATAATTTAGTATTGGAAGCAAGTTTTTTTTTATATTTAAAATTCCTTAAATTTGTAACTACGAAACTTCTGATGATCTGATGGATGCCTATTTGTCCATTCCTGGGAAGCACACAGATTTAAAGATAAACACATGAAGCTGCCTTAGACAGGTGGAGACTCCTGGTCTAGCAAGGCCATGACTGCCTCATATAACTAGCAGTGGCTCACCAGAGTTTCAAGCAGACATCTTTTACATCACCTGCTGCCTTCTAATTCAAGAGACCAGGGATTGAACCTAGGATACAGGATTGGCCATCATTTGTCAGTGCGGCAATTCAAAGCATCTTGGCTAACTGAAGTTGTGCCTTCTTCTGCTCCAGAAAATGCCAATTGTGGGATCTCTCTGAGCACAATGAGATTAAATTGTGAATTTGCATCATGCAAAATGTGTGATATTGTCATGTAGGTGTGGGAAATACACACACATTATCTGCAAATGGCTCTCTCTTTCTAGATTATGGAAATCAGGCAGAACTGGTGGAGTGGCTTGAAACTCATGAGAGAATATTTGGGTGTGGGTGAGACTGTTTCATACCAAACGGGGCACAGACTTCCCTTAACTCTTACACAAAGTCATGACAAGTGAGGACCAACCTAAATGAAATGATAGGAGTTCTGTGAATAGATTCACAAGCTTTTTTCTTTAAAAAGCAGGGGGATTGGGGGAAGGTGTTTAAGCTTTTCTCTTTGCACCATTTTTTTGATCTGAAATAGCCCCACAGAACTGCTGTTTGCCCTGTTTGGGCACACATACAGGGATCCCGATGTGTATGTATAGTTTGGCCCTGATACTCACTGTTTTACAATCATTAACATGCATTTGGACACCTTGGGACATGCATCTGAAGAGAAAGTAGCTGAAGCAGGCAGAACTTGTAGGAGGGAGTGTCAGAGAGGGCAGCGCAGGAGACTGATGGCCAGCTTACAGTATGCCACCAACTGACCAGATAATGTTGATCTTCACCATCCCATTGTTATACACAAAACATTTAGCACAGAGGACCCCTCTGTGCAGAAGATAGCACTTGACCAACTAGCATATCATATTTGCAAAAAGGAAGAGAAACAAACATACAATATCATGGCCTAGCAGCAGCTGGGGTAGTGCAGACTACATGGCTAGGGATGGGCATGAACTGGCTCATGAACAAAAGTTCATGATGAATTTTGGCTGGTTCATGGTTTGCAAACTGAAGAGCCACCACGAACTTCCATGAATTTTAATACAGTCCGTGGCAGTTAATGGCAGTTGAAGGGCAGAAAGCTTTCTGCTCTTCACAAAAAACAGCTGAGTGGCAGGAAGTAAACAGCAGGGGTAGCCATTTAAAGCCCTGCTTTCTGCTCTCTGCTGCTCAGCTGTTTTTTGTGAAGAGCAGAAAGCAGGGGTTTTAATGGCTCAGAGCCATTTAAAACCCTGCTTTTTGCTCCTGTGAAAAGTGGCAGGGAGCAGAAATCAGGGGTTTAAATGGTACTAATTGATATACTTACAAGCTCAGCCAAGATACCCATGTCACAGATGATAAGGTGTATGGCATTGGGTTACACCCTTCTGGTCTCATGCACACTTAGAACAATCAAGTGAGAACTCTGATTATAGAAAATCTGGAGAAAAGAGAAAATGAAGCCTTTTGTTCAAAGAACCAAAGCTTAGAATTAACTTAGCATGAAAATATATATATTGCTATCACTTTGTCTCCTCAGAACATCCAACAAGAATATCTACATCACTCCTCTAAGGTGTGTATAAAAGGATAACACACATGCCTCAAAGACTGAGTAGGGGGCGGGTTGAAGATATGCCAGCAACACAAAACTGCAGTGTTGGCACAACATTACACCAGTATAAACCTATAGGCAGGGGTCATTTCGTAGAAAAAGAGGTGCAGGAGCTCATTAGCATAACTCATTTTCATAACTCATTTGCATATGCCACACCCCCTAACATACCGGAAGTGTGTCAGAAGGCAACACCCACCCCTCAGGCTCCACTCCACAGGTGAGTGAAACTGACCTGCTCTTCCTCCATTCCCTTCCCCAGCCAATACTTTGTGCAACAAAAATAAGCGTAAAGAACACACCCACATTCTCTTCCTGCTCCCTTGAAACCACCAGGTTTCAAGTAGACTTGAGATACCCAGGACATGTGCACCACCCATCCCTTCCCCTTCCCCTCCCCACAACAAGACACCCTGTGAGGTAGGTGGGGCTGAGAGAGGTCTTTTGAGAACTGCTCATGAGAGAACAGCTCTGAGAGAACTTGTGACTGGCCCAAGGTCACACCAGCAGCTGCATGTGGAGGAGTGGGGAATCAAACTCGGTTCTCCCAGATTAGAGTCCAACTCCTGACCACCACACCAAACTGATGGGGTGGAAGCTGCTGAAGGGTTGGTGAAATTTCTCCAGTACTTATGTGCCATGTGCCCAGATAAAAAATGGTATACTTAGAAAATTTATATGCCACTTTGAGCAAGTCTCTGGAAAAGCAGCACACAGTCATAAAAGGAACAATGATAAAATTATCAATATTAAAACAAAACATTAAAAACAATAAAGACCCTAGCAGGGCTTTCCCCGGGGCGCTGCGCCTCTGCACTGCTCAGGGAAGCTGAGGAGGGGGCGGGGCTTGGTCATGTTCCCGCCCTCTGGGCTCCTCACTCCCGGAGCTGCACTCCTGTGCGCTCCCGCTCCAACGGACCCCTGCCTATAGGCTATATGTAGGCAGAGGAAACAGAGAGCACAACACATTTTAGGGCAATATCACTGCACTCCAGCCATTGCTTCTGCTGGCCAAACATTCATGAATCCTTTTGCCCTGCAGGATCAGAGACTCTCACTTTGGAGCAAGCAGCACCTGCAGACGTAATTCATCCTCCTTGATGGTCCAATGTTTCCTTTGTCTTCCCCAACAAGTGATCCCCAACAGGAGGAAACACTCAAAAGGAAGGAGGAAATAAAGAAACTGGAAAAGCACTAGGTAATGTCACTGTTTCAAAGAATGCCTCCCAAAGAAATGGCTCCATCCTTCTAAGAGGAGAGCTTCTTTTTCCTATAAATCCCACTGTAAAACTGCACCAGAAAAAAAAGGGGGGGCTTCTCCACTGGTGACATGACTAGACCGAAGTCATATTACCCCTTTCCCTTAATGAGTTGCATTAATTACCCTACTGCTGGTTTTGTGGCTTTTCCCTCAACTTAGAAACTAGAACAAACTAAGGAGATTGGATCTTTCTTTTCTTGTTTGAGCTTAACTTCTAAGCATTCACAAAATTTGAGTTCAACGTAGAGAAAACAAAGTAGAAAATCCTTTCACATGTACTTGTGTGGAGTGTCATTTCATTACAGTGTCCATTTCACAAGTGGTCAGGGGCTAGTGAGATGGAGAACTAACAAACTTCTGAGGGCTTGGATCAGGCAAGTCATGTTTCTTTTTATATAATGTTTGGGTTTGGGTTGAGTGGCATGAGCATGTCTACTGTATGGGGACCTATAGTGTGCCTTTTAGAAACCCTGAAAGCAGTCCCTGTTTGAGAGCACAGCCTCATCATGGCTTTTGCATGTTCTTAATGTGGTCATTCAGAGGACGGTGGGGGGAAATGCCATCAAGTCTCAGCTGACATGGCAACCCTAGAGGGTTTTCAAGGCAAGAGATGGACAGAGGGGGTTTACCACTGCCTGTTTCCAGGGGGCATTTCGAGCAGGAATGCACAGGAACGCCATTCTGGGAGTAACAAGCCCAGGAGTGGGCACATATGGTGATGCTCTCTGGAAAAAAAGCAAAAACATACTAACTTGATCTGTATTTTCACACTTTTGTAGGGTAGTTTCCCTGCAAGAGCAAAGGAAACCTAAAGTATCTTTAGTTAAAGTGTAAAGCTGACTCACCAGCTCTGAGTTGGGAAATACCTGGAGATTTTTGGGGTGGAGCCTGAGCAGTGGGTGTTGCGTTCTGACACACTTCCGGTGATGTGGTATATGCAAATAAGTTATGCTAATGAGCTCCGGCACCTCTTTTTCTACGAAATGACCCCTGCCTGTCTCTGTGTAGCAATGTTGGACTTCATTGGTGGTCTCCCATGCAAGTACTAACCAGGGCTGATCCTGCTTAGACTTCCAAGATGTGGTGAGACTGGACTAGCTTGGCCCATCCAGCTAAGGCCCATATGGAGGATACCTTAACTAATTATTCATCCGTAACTTTTAAACATTCTTGGACTTTGTTTTTTTTATTTACTTGTTTATTTATTTAAAACATTTCTGTGCCAATGTTCCACCCAGTTCCACCCAACAGTTACATGCTGTTATGGGAAAGAAACAGCTTCAGCCCAGATTACAGATAAGCAATTGCAACATTTTTGTTAAAATATGCATCATTGCAATTCAAATCAGTTTCTTGGATGTTTTGCATTATAAGGTTGAGTTACTTCTTTTCAGTTCACTCACTTGAAGTGTTGTTTCTTCCTTCCAACAGAAGTATAAAATGTTTTATTACTTGATTAGGATGTTCCTCCCCTGAGATCTCAAGGATTGTAAACTAGGAAGAAATTCATGCTGCTTTAGTTCCTCTTCAGAAACGTGTTCTGTGCCAGTAATGCATCTGGCTCTTGGCTTCATCAGCGCTGTGTGCCCATCAGTATTCTGGTGCTAAATTATGAAAGACAATAGTGCCACTTCCCTTTACACACACACACACACCATCTATTGCTCAAGGGGAAGGAAGACATCCTTTCTTTCACCATTTGTACATCAGCATTCTCTTCCTCTTAGACAGACAACATTAAGGGGGGGGGGATGCTTCAACATTTGCTTTTCCAAGATGGCCATATTTTTTTAAATGTCTTGCAAGGCTTGCATGTCAAAAGGAAGGTTGTAAAGAAGTAACAAATTAAGACAAAGGTTTGCGAGGGAATGCCCAGCTGAATAACAAAGTGGTGATTGCGCATTAAAAATGAGTTAAGGACAACAGTCTCTTTCTTTACAATAGTTGGCAACCCTTCTGATTAGACCCAGCAGAATGTGTTTGAAGGACTAATCCCTCTCTGTATTAGGAAGGACATTCAGAACAGGAAACCACAACAAGTAGGGTACTGGGATTCTCATAGAGGCAAATATTTGTTTAAACAGAAAATTGTTTTGACAGCAAGCCATAGAAAGTCCAATGACATCACAAGATCAGTCTTAATATATTGTCATCAATAACTATCTTCACTGGTTGTCCTTGGACCTGTCACAGTCTCCCAGTTTACTTCACAGGGTGGTTGTGAGGATAAAATGGGAGAATCATGTATTCCTTCAGAATCCTAAACTCCTAATACAAACTAGATAGGTAGATTTACCATACCCAGCTTGTATATATATACAATATATACATGAAATACTACTGACATTCAAAATTGATCACTGCAGGGCTCTCTGCTTACTTATTTAGGGCATCACTATTGCTACCAGATTGAGTTCTGTGGAAGGAACGGTGAAATGTGAAAACACATTTTTGTCCAATCACTCATGCAAGGTCTTCTACTGATGGGTGATGTGCAATGAGCAAGCAGAAACAGCACATGAATCTTAGCTGCCACTGATTTAAGGAAGGGTTTTTGTGCTACTAGAAGTTAAGATGTAATCATGGAAAATGGCCTGAAAATGTTGGAGGTATGTGTATTCTAAATTATTATTTATTGTTGCTAGTACCATGGAGTCTTTGCAGATGGAAAGTCAAGATAAAAATGTCTTTTTAAAAAAGAAATATGGCACAGTAGTATCCATATAATATTTCAAGGTGGCTTGTGTAAGTGATGTTTCCAAGAAAGTTTACCCAGAGTGGTTTGTGTTACCACATATTTCTATATACAGAAACCATCCTTTGTGGCTGTTTTAAGACAGGAGAAAAATAATGCTTGAGATGGTCAGTCATTGATATGATCAGTACCACTTGCAACAAATGCAGTAGCTTGACAAAGTGCATGTACAAATTGCAGAAATTGCTGCTGACTGAATCAGTGATATTTCATACATGGGTCGTTTCTCAGGCACAGGAAATAAAAACATGTTGCTTTGAGATTCTTTTTCTAAGAGCATTTCTGAAGTACAAATACTTTAATAAACAGGCATCTAGATAGTCAAGTATGGATTGGGTTTTATTAATTTATTTATTTATTCTATTTATACCCCGCCCTCCCCACAACACAGTCTCAGGGCGGCTCGCAATAATTAAAACATATAACATAATATATCAACATCAATTAAAATCCAGTAAAATCATCCTAAAAACAATTCATTTATCCTACTCATACTAATAAAGGGCTGTCAATGTTTCTGAGAATTACGTAGATGGCATACTTTCTTTGAGGTTTCCTCAGTTGCTCAACTATCTGGGCCGAGGGTTCATTGGTGATGACAGTGGGGGCGGCTCCTAGTTGAAAACCTGGTGGAAGCGCTCCGTCTGGCAGGCCCTGCAGACTGCTCATGCATACAGGACAATGATTGTGTGATCTAGACATAGTATTAGTCACAATCAGTTTCAATGGGCCCAACTCAGAAAAAAATGTCTACAATTTGACATATACTTACCCTTTTTCTGAATCATACATGGACCCGCAACATTTCTAAATGTCCAATAGACATTTGTCTCTTATCCTACTCTCTTACTGTGAGTATATTTGTGTCTAACTAAGCAATAAGCTTAAAAGGACAAAAGCACATCAGCTATTTTATTGTACTGAAAATATTAATGCCAATTTAAACAAGGCTTCAGGCATGTTCTTCTTAAAGATGGATCACTTCAGATGAAGAAGCCAATATGGAATTTCCAGTGAGGACAACAAAAGGCATAATAATCTAGGCTAGAATATGAATTTCCCTTGCTTAAAATGCCCACATATATTAGAAATCATATCACTCCCTTGAGAAATTCTACATTAGCTCACAAAAATAAGATTCATTGCGCAGCCATACAACAGTTTAAGTCAGAGTTGCAGCTCTGACAAAAGGGGACACACACACACACTGCAGAATTTAAAAACTCTGCAATATGGTAGGCAAGAGCTGTCTGAGAAACTGGGAAGACAAGGCATGCAGTCCTTGAGCTTGTCTGACCAGGTTCTGCGAAAAATGTCACAGCCCATTTCCTTGGGTGCATAAATGGTTATCCTCAGTTGACTGAGCTCACACACACACACAAAAACCCTGATACAAATAATAGGAGACAGAAGGGAGTTATTACAGAGGTAGAGAGGAAGGCCCTGTATTCCAAGACACAGGTTACATTTCAGAAAACAAATGAAAACAAGATCTAGTCAAATGAGTAAACAATCCATATGTAACTGGAAATGCTCCACATCAACTCTTGACTGCATCACCAACACTTTTAATGGATTTTGTCTTCATCGGTGTGATACTGCTGCTCTCAGGGAAAATATATTCCACATGTTTTGAAAGACTAGGCCTCCTAGATTCCTTTCTACTAATTTCATTTCTATCTCCCAAACCAAACTTATGTCACAACAAATGTGTTTGTCTTCAAGGTGCCAAGTGGTTTGTTTTTTGTTTAGAATGGAACAAACTCATAGGGCTACTCCTCCATAATATTGATTTACTAGGAATAAGGCCTGTTGTGGAAATAAATACAATGGGCTCTAGAAAGAGGCCTGAGAGAGTGCCAAGGCCTTGGGCACTCAGCGTCAATTTGCTGTGGCAACCTTAGCAGGGTATAAGGACACAGAGTCCACTATTTTCTCCAGGGAACTGATCAATGCCATCTGGAGAACAGTTGTAATTCTGAGTGATCTCCAGCCCATGCCTTGAGATTGGCAACAGGGGTTCCCCAGGAGGAAATGGCTGGTTTGGAGGGTGTAGTCTGTAGCATTGTACCTGTTTGAGGCCCCACCCCTCCTCAAGCCTCACCCTTTCCAGGCTCCATCCCGCACATCTCCAGGAATTTCCCACCTGGAGTTGGCAACCCTAGCTCCTTCCCACCCAAGCATCAACCTACCTTTATTTCCCCCTCAGTGTTCAACTTTCCATCTCCCCCACACACACCTGCAGCCTCTACCATGCTCTGAAGACCTGACTGCCACATCACATTGGCTGTCATAGGGGGACCATCTCAGCAGAGTATAAGGACACAATGAGTTTTCTCCTGAAGGCCAAAATAGGTGTGGAAAGGGCCTTTTACTGACAGAGCCAAGCTTGGTTGACCAACAACAGGCACTGAGGGGAAAGTAGGGTTCCCAGCTCTGAGTAGGAAAATACCTGGAGATTTGGGAGGTGGATCCTGTGGAGGGCAGTGTTGGGGGTGGGGTGAAAGGACTCAGCAGGAATTTCCCAACCTGGAGCTGGCAACCTTAGTCAGTACTGGCCCTAATGAGTTCCTCACAAAGACCTGGAAAGGGTTTCATTTCTTTGTCTTTTTACTGACAGAACCAAGCTTGGTTGCCTACCAACAGCCACTGAGGGAAAAGTGAGTCCCACAGAGGAGCCAAGGAGGCAAAATGTCTTCATCAGGAGAGAGAGCTGTCTGCCAGTAATTCTGACTGGGAACAGTGGCTGGAGTGGGTGGGGAAGAGGAGCAGACCCAGCACCCAACCAATGGCACGCAAGTACTCTTGATGGCTGATGACAGATTCTGTGTAACACATCATGGAGCCAACTGATATAGGAGCATGTGGAATGTTCAGAGTCTGCCATCCCACTATTGAATTATATATAAGGAAAGGTCTGATGTGATCCAGGTCAGACAGTGTTATGCCTGGAAAAATTATGCTATTGAGAAGCACATTTATATAAGGGAGAAGCTCTGGAATCTTCCTCTTTCCCTCTTTCCCCCTCACATTACTCTTTTTACTGATTTTCTTTTATCACCTAGAGTTAGGACTTCTGATTTAAAGATAGCTAAAGTCGGCTAGCCTGACCTGGTCAGACCTCAGAAACTAAGCAGGATCGGCCCTGGTTAGTGCTTGGATGGGAGACCACTATGGAAGTCCAGGTTGCTGTACAGAGGCGAACAGAGGGGGTTTCCAATGCCTGCCTCTGTATAGCACCCTAGACTTCTTTGTTGGGCTCCCACCCATGTACCATCAAGTCACAGTTTACTTGTTAATGCTGTAGGCTTCTCAAGGCAAGACATGAACAGAAGTGGTTTGCCATTGCCTATCTCTAGCCTTGGAAAAGCCCACAGGGTTACAATAAGTCAACTGTGACTTAATTGGCACTTTCTAACACCAAAATCTATTTTATTGGCCAGTAAGATTTGTGACAAGTATTGGCATTTAGACTTGCTTATACCCCCAATATTCATTTGGCAGATTTGGTTACAGTCTCCTATACCCCTTGTCAAGAAGTCTTGAGAAGGACTGTTTGGTTGGTTGGTTGTTTCCATGTGTAGTGTAGCCAGGAGATCCTACAACTGTCCAGCAGCCAGAAGTTCTAGCTCTTTAGTGTTATCCAGGGTACACCACGAAGAGGCGAACTAGAATTGCACCTGACTTACGCACAACCATGTTCTACCAGGTTTTTGGTTGAGGGCAGCGACAGTTTACATCTTGGCTGGCACCCTCCTTTTTCTATTCTCCTTCTCCTCAGACTGGTTTTATTTCCTCCCCCATACCCACGAGGCGATCACAGGCCAGAAATGGGAGAACACTGAAATTTTCACCACTTGATTTTTTAAAAAGTAATGTATTAATATTAATACTGTCTGTATTAATTTTATAGTTTTAATGTTTTTTACCATGTTGCATATTGCCCAGAGCCCTACAATAGTAGGGATTGGGCAATTTATAAATGTAATATAACAAATAAATAAATGAATAATACACCTAAGTACCTTGGCATTACCCTAGCCAGGACCTTGAACTATAAACACCAGCAGCAAAAATACACACATGAAACAACATTCTCCAAAAATTATATGTTACAACTTGGAGTGCATCTGCTAAAACACTTAGATGCTCAGCTTCGGGGCTGGTGTATAGTACTGTGGAGGGCAGTGCTTCAGTGTGGCTCAACAGCCCCCATGTCCACAAACTTGCAGTCCAACTCAATACAACAATGAGAACCATGAGTGGATGTATTAAACCCACTCTGACGTGTCACATCACTTCCCCGCATCTCCAAAAACAAGATGCTCTTCTTCATTAATACAGAAAGATCACTGAAAAGAGAGAGTTGCCCATCCACAAAGACATGGCTAACATGGGTTCATTCACACTAAGATCCTGACACCCAGCAAATAAGATCTGCACAAATCCTGCAATCACAAAATTTTCATCTAGGGAATGAATGACTGTGAACATGGATGTAATAAGTTCCACCCGACATCCATAATCTGATAACACCAACGAGAGGCCTGCAGGATTTGACTTGCCACATAAAGTATGGAAGATGGCTAATATAATGAGAACAGGATTTGGCAGTTGTGCAGACCTGTTGTTTGAATGGGGAAAAATACCAGGACCCGAATACAATTGTGGTGCAGCTGCTAAACTATTTTCCATCTTTCACAGGAATGCGAGACTCATGATTTCCAGGGAGATGTAACAGAGCTCTTTAAAGTCCCCCCAACTGCAATTGAGTGGATTGAAAATACAGATATTAGTATTTTGGGAGATTGTCCAATTGGTCTGCATACCTGTTGTACCAAATTGGTTATGTATTTTATATTATTGTTGTTGTTGTTATTGTTGTTATATGCTTCTTGTGTGTAACTCTGCCATATGATAAATAAATAATAATAATTTACCACCAAACAAGGAAAGGGTTAAAATTTGAAATGATTTCAGTTTTACTAGTTCCTATCCATTCTGAGGAACGTGGAAAATTTGCCTTTCCTTAAGCTGATACAATGATCTTCCATATCCTTAAAATTGACTCTATAGGGTAAATTTATGATGCACTGGCTCAGCACTTTTCACATACATGCATACGCTTGGGCCCTGCCAGCAAAAAATAAACTTTTCACACCAACAACATTTTAAATGTTACTCCCCCTGAGTCTTAAGTTCCAGAGATACAAAAATAAATGCAGAGCTTTGGTTTGATATCCTATTCTATCCTGGTATCCTGGTTTGGTATCTCAAATCCCTGACAAGTTTCCATAGCAGAATAAGGATTCAGATCTGGGTCTCCCAGATACTAGTCTGAGATTAACTACTACAGCTGACACCGTGGGACTCCCCCCACAGAGAACCTCTATTTTGGATCCCTGTACAATTGCACATGATAGCAAGGACCTAGCAATGAAAAATGGAGTCTGAATCAAACTGATATCACAATGACAGTGTGTCATGCTGAGGGTATGCAAGGAATGTGAAGCAGCTCCTCCGTTAATCATGCAAAAGCCATATCTGCTAGGAGTCAACTGAAGGGCCTTTCCCCCAAGGACCTAAGGAGTTTCCTCCCGGATAATATTGCCTTAATAATGACCCAAATAATCAGGGGTCCGTTGGGGCTGGAGCGAGGTGGAGCGAAGCTCTGCCAGCTCAGGAGTGGCCACTAGGGCAGCCATGGGCCGAATCAGATTCTCTGATCTAATTCAGCCTGCTGCCGAATTGCCACCGAAATTTGGTGGCAACTTTAAAAGTGACTGGAGGAGAAAGGGTTTGAGGGAAAGGCTCCAAACTTGCAGGGTAGCTGCTGGAACCTCTCCCTCAAATACCCACCAAGTTTCAAGAAGATTGGACTAGGGGGTCCAATTCTACAGGCCCCCAAACAGGTTGCCCCCCATTCCCTCCATTGTTCTCTATGGGAGGAAAAAAGGTAACATTTTTTCCCACCGTAGAGAACAATGGAGGGGATGGGACAATCTGTTTGGGGGCCCATAGAATTGGACCCCATGGTCCAATCTTCTTGAAACTTGGTGGGTATTTCAAGTAGAGGCCCCAGCAGCTACCCTGCAAGTTTGGAGCCTCTCCCTCAAACCCCCTTTTTTCCAGCCCCTCATATACCCTCTGAGTTTTTGCCATTGATTTCAATGGCCCATAGGGTATAATGGGGCTGAAACTGACACCCCCTTTCTGACACACTTCCGGTGATGTCAGGGGACGTGGCATATGCTAATGAGTTATGCTAATGAGTTATGCTAATGAGCTCCTGCAGCTCTTTTTCTACAAAAGGACCCCTGCAAATAATCAAAACAATGAGCAACAGACCAGCCCCAGCCATTTTCTCCTTATGCTGCACAGGAAGATTTCTCCCCGTACTCCATTATGTAAAATACTCAGCCATCTACTTTATTCATTCATTCATTCATTCATTCAATTTATTCCCCGCCCTCCCCGTCAAGCAGGCTCAGGGCGGCTTACATAAAAGTTAAAACATATAAAATAGCAATTAAACCAATCATAGACAATCATAAAGTGCTAGTGGCAGTGGTACTTGCCTATCTAAACTCTCAATCTCTCTAAAGGAACAGTTCTCCTTTATACTTTTACCTGTAATGCAAAAGAAGGAAAAACTCCCCTCCATAATGCACACACACACAAACCCTTTTCAAATTAGCTCATGTGACTGCCCTGTCCACTTCCCTCCCTCAAAGACAAGATTTTCCCTCTGTTTTCCTTTCCCCTTACTGACTGAACTGCCCTAGTCATGTTTTTTTTTTCTTTCCTGAAGAATTCTGGCTGTCCAACCCTGTCAGAGTATAATATCTGGCTGTTTGTTGAACCCAAGAACCTGAGGGAAGGAATGGGAGCCCCCTTTAACTTATGTGACTTAAGTGGCACTCAAGGTGTTTTGAAATTCAAAAATAACAAAATATTTTATATAACATAGAGGGGAAAGGTCAGGTGAAATAAGGGCTGAAATCTCTGAGGTAAAAGCAGTTACATGCACAGACTTTAGTTCTTATGTTTCAGGCTAATTAGAGTTTCTTAAGCTATTTACAGTGACTTAAATCTTTATGTTGAGAGGCTTTTGTTCCAGTGTTTTCCCAAACACTCTAGTATCCTTTTTTTTTTTTTTAGCATTCTCTAACTCTTTAGGCTTCCAGAAGGCCGGTACACTCTTTCCAGTACCCAAATCCCTTCTCTTGAAACACCAGTGCTTGTCTTGAGTTTTTAATTGACACTTAAGGTCTCTAAAGGCAGTTTCTAACCACACCAGACTAGGGATCTCCTCATTGGGTAGGGAAATTCTCCTCTCACTAGAAGTTCTTTCCCCTTTCTTTGGCCCAAATGGGAGTCTTCGCCTATTTCTGAAACTTCTTTGCCAGCTTTCCCCCAGTTCTCTGTCTGTGTTAAACTGCTTTCAGCTAAGGCTGAAATCAGACTCTGCTCAATCAAGGCAGAAATCTGAATCTCTCCTCCGCATGCAGCTCTCAAGTCTTTCTCTGCTCAGCTGATAGTAACCAATCAGATTGCTTGGAGCAGCCTATCACTCAAGGCTCTCTGTTTCAGTGAAGATTTAATTCTTCACAGTCCTTTAACTGTTTGTACAGCACTTCTGGGCTTCTTTAAAAGTGCAATCTGTCACAGTTCATCTCCAGAGAGATGAATTTTTCATCTTCCCACATTCCAATGTCCACCCCGTAGACCACACATTTTCATCTCCTCAGTCTTAGCAAAAATGTATAAAATGTTATCCCTTGGTCCATCCAACTGGTAGCAGGTTTCCGATCACAGTCTGTTACCCCAAATGTATGGCTGGCTTCTCTACTTTTCCATTCCATTCTGTTGTGCCTCTCCAGAGCTGCCCAGTCATCTTCAGGAAGCAGGCTTGCATGTCTTTGATTCTCCCCTTTTATTTTCTCCTGTAGTAGCAGGTAATTTGTTAGGGAAAGGATTTCAACTGTTTTCGTATTTCATATATGCATTTATTTCCTTTCTGTAGCACCCTCTACTTTTATTTACCAGATTTAACTTGCTTCTCTTCCTGTTAATTCAATAAATTTCTTTTCTTGTTTAAGAAGCTTATTCCTCTTCAACTGTTTGAACGTTGGTCTGTATCTCGACCCTGATAGGCATAGATTCACAGTCTCGGCAATTAATACCCTACAACACAAGTGTTTTCTCTTTGTAAGCAGAAGGACACTTTTGCTGGCTACAGAGGGTGTATGGGTGATTTGGGTAACAAACCACACTAGCACAAGGAGCCTTCATTGTGTAAGATGCCTGACTGCAGTGGAAGAGGCATATTGTGCCAGTAGAAGGCTCCATGTGCTGAAGGATGGTTCTGTGGCTGATGTAACAGATTCGTAGGCAGATCCAACACTATGCTAGTACACAGACAGATAAGCACTGCCTGGATCTGAAGAAGAAACTCATTGGACCATCTGTTTGGGTTTTTAAAAAGTCAATAAACCTCAGCTAAGACAATTTAAAAACCTGGGAGACAGTGACAGAAAAGCTGGCTTTGTTGTTATATCCAGCTTCTTCTTTTACTCACAATCTCTTTAGTCAGGCTTCCACTAGTGAGAATGTGGACAATCAATTTCATTATGTGGTAAAAGATGGTTTCTTTAGATTTAAGGACACTGGTGGTTTTGAAGTCCTATGGAATCAATATTTTCACCCCTTCTGTTTTTTGTGTAATGATACCACCACAGTTCTCCAAAAGACATAGTCTCAATTGTATAATCTGAATGAAATGTGTTGTTTTTTAAAGCTGTAAAATGTATAAAGGAAAAGATACCATCACCATCAATGGAAACACATTTGATCTGCAATCCAATGGACATCTTCCTGTGAGAAAGCCCCATTGACTGATGGGACTTACTTCTGAGTAGACCAGCTGAGGATTGCTAATACTGCAATTTTACACAAAATTACCCCATTCTAAATAAAGCAGTGGATTTAGACCAGAGTAACTTTGCATGGGCTCCCCCTGTAAAACTTTTACATATGAAGATCAGAAAGATATTTAATTCATAAGTTATGGTGGATCTGGTAAAAAGTTCTGCTATCCAGTTTAAGGAAGAATAAATGAAATTGTAAATGATCCAGGATCCAATTTAACTTTGAAAAATTTCCCTTGGCCATAGGTAGAGCCAGTTTGGAGTAGTGGTTAAGTGAGTGGACTCTAATCTGGGAGAACCAGGCTTGATTTCCCCACTCCTCCACTTGCAACAGCTGGATGACCTTAAGCAAGCCATAGTTCTATCAGAGCTGTTCTCTCAAGGACAGTCCTGGAAAGAGCTCTCTCAGCCCCACCTACCTCACAGGATGTCTGTTGTGGAGAGGGGAAGGAGTTTGTAAGCCACCCTGAGACCTCGAGTGAAGGGCAGGGTATAAATCCAAGCTCTTCTTCTTCTAGGTACAGTAAAAGATACCTTGTTATAGATTTGTTAAGTATTGTGAAGGCTATCCCAGGAGCAATGGCTATGTGTTAATCTCTCTGATACTAAATGATATGACTTACTTTTATGGACAAATCTACCTACACAAGATTGTTGGATTATGCTTATTGCATTTCTTTCAGTTTCCCTCTATACTGTATTTACTCAAAAGGAAGACAATATGTTTACCTCTTTTTGATGCCTAAAAATGGGATGTCATCTCCCATTCAGGTATACAGATCTGCTGAGTGTGAGAGGTGATTTCACTGCACACAGGGAGAGTTTTGGAGAAAGTATGCCAACTCATTCACCAGCAGAGAGGCATCTCAGTGAAAGCAATCCTAACTCTGCTTGGGGTGGTTCACAACACAGCTATAAAAACTATAAATCAAAATAAATCATCTAAAATACAGTTCTAATTAAACTTAACCCCAATTCCAACATGGCAGTTCTACCCCCCCCAAAAAAATTGTAATTAAAAATTAACCGTTAACAAAGGGGGTAGGGGAGTGGAAGCAGTTTGCAAGACAGATAGTTGTTTATGCTATTAACAATTAAAACTGTTTACAAAGTTGCTGTCCTCCACCATATGCTTGGTAGAACATTTCTGCCGTGCAGGCCCTGTGGAATTGTAACAGATCCCACAGGGCCCTGATGTTAGTAGGCGGAGCTAGGGCCTGGCTCTGGTTGAGGTCAGCTGAATGCTTTTGGGCCAGGGACTTCCACTAGATGTTGGTCACTGGAGCGTAATGCTCTCTGGGGAACATACCAGGAGAGGTGGTCCTGCAGATATTTTGGTCCCTGACCATTTAGGGCTGTAAAAGACCAAAACCTTGAACCTAACCTGGTACTCAGCTTGGAGCCAGCGCAGCTGGTGGAGCGCAGGTTGTTTATGTGCCATTATCGGTGTCCCTGTGAGGACCCACTGTGCTGCTTTCTGGACAAGCTGTAACTTCTGGGTCAGCCTCAAGGGCAGACCAGTGTAGAGCAAATTGCAATAATCAAGCCTAGAGGTGACCATTGCATGGATTACTGCGGCTAAGTCAGGGCAAGACAGGTATGGGGCCAGCTGACTGGTTTGGCACAGTTGGAAGAACTCCAGCCTGGCCACATTTGTGACCTGGGCCTTTATTGACAGGGAGGCATCCAGGACCATACCCAAGCTCTTGACTGTCTGTGCCATTGTTAAGAACGCATGGTTAAGGCCCAGGAGCTGGCACCCCACACCCAAGTCTCCCTGACCCAGCCAGAGAACCTCAATCTTTGACAGATTCAGTCTCAACCAGCTCTGCTTCAGCCACCCCACTACAGCCTCCAAACCCTTAGCCAAATTTCCTGGGGCAGCATCCAGCTGGCCATCCATCAGCAGATATAGCTGAGTATCATCAGTGTACTGATGGCAGCCCAGCCCAAACCTCTGTGCCAGCTGGGTGAAGGGGGTGCATGTAGATGTTAAACAACATCAGGGAGAGGATAGCCCCCTGAGGGACACCTTCTCACCCAGTGCTACCCTCTGTCCCTGACCATGGAGGGTTTGAGTTTGAAGGGGACAGAGAAGAAGTGGAGTGGACTAGCTAGCTTTGGAAACTGCAGATCCTTTCAAATGATATGAAGTGGTCCAACCAGTGCTGGAATTTGTTCTTCTACTAGTACTGACTCATGTTTCTGGCTCAGAATAGTGTTACACACCAGTTTCTCTCTGTGCATAATAGTTCCTTTTTTTCCCCCAGGGAAAAGAAACTCAAAAGGCTGTGGCTTTACCGCAGTTTAGTACTACCTTTGCTATAGTGGTTATGAGTCCGTGGCCATTTTAGACAGAGAAGGATAAGGCAAGTAGTTAATTTTAAGTGTCCTGCTGGAATGAAGATATAATATGTTCTGTTGGAAATAGAGTTGCGAGCCTCATGCCAGGGTTGGGAGATCTCCTGCCCCCCCCGCCCCCATCAATCAGCTGGCTGGTGGGGGGGGGGACTTACCAGCAGAAAAGGCAAGTCTAGGTCACTGTCACTTCAGGTGTGTACCAGAAGTGATGTCATCATTTTTTTTACCACAGAGTTCTTGTCCAAATACCAGAGCATCACTGCAACACCAGCAGCATGATGATTTCATTTCCAATGCATGCCAGAGGTAATGCCTCCATGTTGCTGGCAACTAAGTCCTAGGCCTCTTTCCCATTTCTGGTAAGGCTCCCCCCTGCCCCCCACCAATTGTCAGGAGGGACCTGGCAACTCTAGGTGGAAAAGGGTGACTTCCTAGACTACAGAAAGCATGGTGAACTGGGCCAGACGTTAACAATGCATTCCTAAGGAGAGTCATATCTCTCTACGCTCATTGATTTCAATGGATTTTGAAGGATGTAAGTCTGGTTAGGATAGGTCTGACAAGTGGTCACTTTATACAAGCCTTTGCCATTAGTTTGACTGGGGAAAGGGGAAAAAAAAGGCCAGTCTCTTGTCTTTTAAAATTTGAAACTGTGTGACCCAGTACTACTTGTCAACAGTCACAATGCAGAGATGGGCAAAAACGGAAAGTAATTATTATCTTCTGTAGTCTATATCATTGATTGTATATTGATCACTATATAATAAAAATGTTGTTTATACTGCTACCTTTTTAAGGAGAGGACAGGTTAAATTCAGGGTCATCTGCCTTTATATATAATCTCTTTTTTTGAAGAGGGTTTGTAAAGCAAAACTCCATTCTTGCCTTCCCTCAAGGGTTAATGTGCATAGCCTTCTCTGCAGGTGTTGCTGATTGGATACTTGGGCTGCCTGGTGCCTCACCTCTTTCAAGGCCAGGATAGAACTGGGCAATTAGCCTCCCATGAGAATGTGTGTTTAGTGATGGAAGGGGGAAGATCAGGAGTGGTGATGTAATCTTCCAGAGAGTTCTCCTGGGGATGCATTGGGATTGGATGTCACCATCACCTGACTTGAGAAGTCAAAAAACTATATTTATGACTAGGAATAAGGCCCATTGTGGAAATAAATACAATGGGCTCTAGAAAGAGGCTCTGGGAGAGTGCCTCAGCCTTGGGCACTCAGTGTCAATTTGCTGTGGTGACCTCAGCAGGGTATAATGACACGGAGTCCACCATTTTCTCTAGGGGAAGATCTCTACCATCTGAAGAGCAGTTGTAATTCAGTGTGATCCCCATCCCTCCCCTGGAAATTGGCAACAATGGTTCCCCATGAGGGCACGGGTGGTTTGAAGGGTGGAGTCTATGGCACTGAATCAGTCTGAGGTCCCACCCCTGCTGAAACCTCACCCTCTCCAGTGTCTACCCCTCAAATCTCCAGGAATTTCCCAAACTGGAGATGGCAACCCTACCTCCCAGCCAACTGTCAATGTATCATCATCTGCCCCCTGGCTTCAGCTTTCTATCTCCTCCCCCCTCCCTCCTAGAGAACAGTTGTAATTCTGAGTGATCTCCAGTCCCCACCTGGAGACTGGCAATAATGGTTCCCCATGAGGGACTTGCTAGCTTGGAGGGTGGAGTCTATGGCATTGTACCTGTCTGAGGTCCCACCCCTCCTCAAACTTCACTGTCTCCATGCTCCATCCTTCAAATCTCCAGGAATTTTCCACCTGGAGTTGGCAACACTATCTCCTTCCCAGCCAACATCAACCTCACTCTTCAACTTTCTATCCCCCCCCCCCCGCAGCCTCCACTGTGTTCTAAAGCACTGACTGCTATGTCACATTGGCTGTCATAAAGGGTCCATCTCAGCAGGGTATAAGGACATAGAGTCCACCATTTTCTCCAGGGGAACTGATCTCTGCCATCTGGAGTGCACTTGTAATTCTGAGTGATCTCCAGCCCTCGCCTGGAGATTGACAACCATACTTCCCCTGGTGGAAAAGTAGTCTTTCTCTGCAATGGGGACCGAAGCAGCTGACATCATTCTCCTCTCCCCCTTTTGACTTGCACAACAACCCTGTGAGGTAGGTTATGCTTAAAGTCTGTGACTGGCCCAAAATTACCCACTCAGCAGGAACCTGGGTCTAGCAGATCCTGCCCTGAAGTGCTTACTGCTACGCCTAGGGTACCTAACCTCCAGGTGGAGCCTGAAGATCACCAGGTATCACAATTGAACTCCAGACAACAGATTCTTTCCCCCCCCTGGAGATAATGACTGCTTTGGAGGGTGGCCTCTATGGCATTCTGTTCAGCTGGCCCCAATGAGTTTTCTCCCAGAGGCCAACATAGGTGTGGAAAGCGGCTTTCAGAGAAGCAAGCTCTGCTGCCTAGGAACGGGCACTGAGGGGACCGTATTAGTGCCTATTCCCTAATGGAACATATTGGCCCTTTCACACAGAAATGTGCCTCTCCCATTGGGGAAGCGTTCCTGAGCTGGTTTACCTTGAAATCTCCTCCCAAGCATTTTCAGTTCTTTGTACCAGTCTTGAAGCGCTATGGGGTGCTGTGTAAAATGCCCCCTGTTTCTGACAGTTTATTCTGACAGTTTATTCTGGGCACGCTGGCAGTGTGCAGGGCAGGGGGGTTATGGTGAAAGTCTATTGTCTTTTCACTGACAGAAGCAGGCCACTGAGGGGACAGTTAGACCCACCTGGCAGTGGGAGGAGGAGAAGAGTGGATCCTTCCCCTTCGCTGGCTCCCTCCAGACTGAGGCCGGGATGCTGGCCAGTGGCTCCGTGGGCGGGACTGAGGCAAAGCAGGGAGAGAATGCAGCCAGTGGCCAGGGTCCTCTTTTTGATTGGCAGTCTGTCCAGCCTACTAATTTTGGCACCCCATGGAATCTTGCCCCTTGGAATTTTAAAATGGCTTTATATAATAGGAAATATTTGTCTGAAGAGACTATAAGCTAGCTGAGATCTTCTTCAACTATAGGCCTGAGACTATGTTTCACAATTGCAAGATATGTAGACTATGCGACTATAGGCCTTTATTTTGGATTTATGGTTCATGCCGCCTAATGAAGTTTTGAGAGTGTTCGGTATTAAAAGCTATCTATCTTGTTTTACGTACTGTATGATTTAAAAAATAACTGTTGGCTATATTATTTTATTTTAATGATTCTTGAAATAAAATTTTGTAAGTACTTTCAGTAAGATCAGTACTTGTGTGCACTTGCCTTGGGAACCCATGGGGTCAGCTTGTTGACTCCTTGAAAGGGTTGTTTTTACATTTGGGGTTTTATTCCTATCAAGTAAGCACAATATATTTGTGACTGTTTGTTATTCATTTCATCTGCTTTTGGTGCACAAGAGTTCAGTAGTTAAGATCGAATTAATTTTAATTACTTTTATTTTTGTCTTAGGTTGTGTTAGGTTATCTTTTATCTTCTAGTGTGTGTTGATATATTCTTTATGTTTTTTATGATGCTGATACGGTGTGGAAAAATTGATTGTGTCCAGTGTAACCTAGAGGCGCTTTAATTGTGATTAGGGGTGTGCACAACCACCACCACCCCCTGGTATTTTTCAGGTTTGGGTATATTGAACATGAAAAATATCGGTATTTCCCGATATTCCTGAATGCCAATATCAGTATGGTATTGGGATTCAAGAAATATTCTGGATTGCCAATTTTTTTGGCTTCTTTATACCCTATGGGGACCATTATAGTCAATGGTCCCCATAGGCTATAATGGAGAATGGATCTGGGGGTATCTGGGGGTCAGGGCTGGTTTTTTGAGGTAAAGGCAACAAATTTTCAGATAGCTGCTGGTGCTTCTCCTTTAAAAAAATCCCAAGTTTCAAAAAGATTGGACCAGGGGGTCCAATTCTATGTGTCCCAGAAGAAGGTGCCCATCTTCCATTGTTTCCAATGGAGGGGGGAAGGTGTTTAAAGGAACATGCTTCCTTTAAATGCCTTCTCCAAGCTGAGAGTTCACTTCTGTAACTGCAACTATTCAGCGGAATATTTTTTGGGATTTTTTGGGACAGCCATTTTTTGATAGCTGAATCACCCCCCCCCCCCGGGGGGGGTAGGCTCGGTTTTTACCAAGCGTACCCCCATAATTATGAGCTAGTGGATAGATGATAGGCCTGAAATCTGGGTTCAGATTTCTGCTGAGTTAACGATCCATTGAGTAGCCGTGGGGAAACAGTTGCATTTTGCATCTAGAAAATGGCAATATTAATGAAGTGCCACATAGTACTTTTGAAAGAATGAAATAATTAAGGACAGCAAAGCAATTTTACACTGAAAGTACTACATCAATAGTAATCACCAAATGTTCCCTCTAAATCTTTTACCACTGCAAAGTGTGAATTCCAAAATTTTATAATCTACTGCAGCTAGCAGTGCATAAACCATAGGCTTTGTTCTGTCTTAATTTGTTTTGATAAGTTATCACATTTTATGAGTAGTGGGTTGTTTTTTTTAAAAAAAAACAAAACCCTTCAATATAACAATCAATAAGTTTTTCACTGTTCTCTTTTATTTGCTGCTTCAGTTGTTCTGGCTTCTCATCCATTTTAATACATTCTTTGGTTCATTTCAGAGACTGATGTCTCCAAGTTGACAAATGATGCTGTTGTCTCTCATCTCAGTTCTCTTCTAAATTAGCAGCAGCTTCAATGAATGTGAGACGGAATATCTGGGAATTTTACTGGTTGCAAACCTACATAAATCCTTGATAAGGAGTAAGGCATATTACACTAACTGAAAGTTACTTCTGAATAAACATACCTGGGATCAGTGTGATCTCAATCATATTTACTCACTAGAATGTCCCAGCGAGGGTTCTCACACAAAATGACTTAGCAAATTTTCCACATATAGGTAAAGGTTTCCCTTGCTCGAAGGCCAGTCGAATATGACTCTAGGAATGCGATGCTCATCTCCGTTTCCAAGCCAAAGAGCCAGCACTGTCTGAAGACATTCCCATGGTCATGTGGCCGGCATGACTAGATGCCAAGGCGCACAGAACACTGTTACCTTCCCACCGAACCAGTACCTGTTTATCTACTTGCAATTTCTTGCTTTCAAACTGCTAGGTTGGCAGGAGCTGGGGCCAGAGACAGGAGCTCACTCTGTCATGCAGCACTTGGGTCTCGAACTGCTGAACTACTGACCTTCCAGTCTGCAGTTCAGCATCTTAGCCACTTGAGCCACTTCTGAATAAACATACCTGGGATCAGTGTGAGCTCAATCATATTTACCCACTAGAATGTCCCAGTGAGAGTTCCCACGCAAAATGACTTAGCAAATTTTTCCACATATACTTGACTATAATGCCAATGTACTGAAACACTGATACATTCAGTGACATTTTCACATATGAAATGACCCAAATCATGTGACAGTTTGGACATGATGAGAGCTCACTAAATGTTGGCGATGATGTTTTCCCATTCTAATTCATAGCCCATGTGACTACCTGACTCTCTGGCAAGGAGGTTGCTTTCCTATCCAACTATTACCATGCCTTGGGAACATTGGCCTATTATGCACAGGTGTTTTCCCTCACTTTCACTATGCAAGTCTGTCATGTTTTCTTTGTCGCTCTGCATTGATTTTCCTCCCTTCAGCACTCAGTTCACTTTCTGGTCACTGTTTCCCCAGGTTTTCTGAGAATGTTTTTTGCCAATTTTCTCCTTGTTTCACTTCCAAGCCAAAGGTAATTCAAAAGGACACAGATTCCCCCCTCTGCCATTTTGCCGCCCCTCAAAGGTCACTCTCCCAACCACATCAAGGTTGTTCTGCCCACTCTGACCTTTTGCCATCTTGCCCCTTCATTGGTGTACAAACTCCATTTCTCCCTTGTTTTTAATTATTATTATTATTTTACAAGCAGCATAAATCTAGTGATATGAGGGTATTGCTAATCTCGGATCACTGAATAAAAAAAAATTAAAATTATGGGGAATGTTTAAAAGGAGCTGTGTGAGGTTTAGTTCTCTGCTGGTATTGACTTGAAAGAGGGATCAGAGAAGAGGCAAATGACAGCATCCCCAGTGCAAAAAAAAAAGGATTTCAGTGCTGCATGCAAAGAAAATAAAGGGGGGGATCATCAGCACAGAATGAAATTGACATGAAATGTAAAGAGAGACACTGGGACAGGAAGCCTAAAGTTTTGAAAACATTTTTCCCTTTAATGCTTTAGTGAACTAATTGAAGGGGGACCATTTTGGCAGTCTCAAGAAGCCTAACATTAAAATGGAGGCTAAGCCACATGGACCTTCTGCAAACTGCCAAACTTAAGAATCATTTGGGATCAATCCATCTGGTAGAAGAATGCAATCTGCACAGGACAGGCTCTAAAAAACTGCCAAGATCATGGCAAATTTTCAAGAAGAGCAGGAAATTAGCATTACTATGCAGCTGCACTAGGGCATCAGTAAAAATAACCATTTTTTTTTTCAATTTAGTGGCACAAAACTAAAACAGCTCTCCAGAGCTTCTGCCAGAGGATTCCTCCCTCATACAAACTGCAGTACTGTGCAAAGCATAGTGAGTTGTGGCTGACTTTGCACAGGTGCACACATGCACACACATTGTGAACGATCACAGCTTGCAATGCCAGTGGATTCTACCTTGCATTTTGTACACTCAACATATACCCTCATGTTATGAGATCATGTGACTCTTTTCCATTTTTCACAGTGGCCGATAACACAGCAGAGAATCCCCCAGTGCGCAGCAGTATGGAAAACAGGGCTTCACAGCCACTTATCAGTTTCAGGAAAAGTCTCGTTAGTTTCAACATCAGGTTTTCCCCCTTTGTCTGCATTCCTTTCTGTTCCCTTTCATTCAATGTACTAATGTTAAAATGCATGTGCAAAACCTGAACCAGGAGGATTTAAATGGAAGGTACTTGCTGAACACTATTGTGCAGCTGTGATAGGGCAATTGCATAAATTCTAAAAATCTTTGAATGCCACCCCCCACATGTCACAAGTGACATTTTACCCTGATTTAGAAAAGTGCATTTTTTAAATTGTAGCTGCAGAATAAATACACCAGATGAAAAAGAATGGTGTGTAAAGAGGGCACAGAATCCAAAGATTAAAGGTTTACTGCTTTGAAAATCTGCAGTAAGATGTGCATGTGTAATGGGCCACTGTATGAGGCCTGATCAGTGAAGCTCTAACAATTGTGGTATATGGTGAGAGAAGAGCAGAGAAGAGAGATAGGGATAACACAAATGTACCCGCTGTGAGCTGGTACAGATGTCACTGCAGTGGGCTAATCCTCACAGAGGCCTGATTTAAACAAGTTAAGATGTTGCCCATGCAATCTTCTATGCACCAAGTGTCACATTTAAAGCTATGCTGCAATGATTTGGGTCTCGTGGAGAATTTCTGCAGATGGAAGAAATTCTGTCAGTGGCATGTGCCTTTCACATCTCCCTACCCCAGCTGTATTGATTAGGTCCTTTTAAACAGGAGGCCTTTGCTACTATGGGTTCATATCACCATGCAGATCTGCAGCTGCCAATAAAAAGACACATGCTCCAAGGTGTTACTGATGGAAATAGGATAGTTTATTCAAGGCATTATCACACAGTAGAAGAAGGAAAAGACATTGGATTTATACCCAAGGGAGTTTCAGAGAAGCTTTCAAACTCCTTTCCCTTCACCTCCCCACAACAGACACCCTGTGAGGTAGGTGGGGCTGAGAGAGCTCTGAGATAACTGTCCTTGAGAGAACAGCTAGTACAGAGCTATGGCTTGCCCAAGGTCATCCAGCAGGTGCAAGTGGAGGACTGGGGAATCAAACCCGGTTCTCCCAGATCAGAGTCCGTGCACTTAACCACTACACCAAACTGTAGTACACTACGAAAGCAAACTATCTGATATACGAATGAATGGGGAAAGTCATGGATATAGAAATACCAGAAAGATATATGCTACGGCAAGTAATGTGGGGTACATAAGCAGGCAATGCATAAGTAAATAAGACATAAGTCTACAGTATACTTCTACACCAGTCCCCAACAGAGGACACACTAGATAATGGTGAGATGAACCATAACTGGCACCTTTAAGACCAACAAAGTTTTATTCAGGCTCTCATGTATCTGAAGAAGTGTGCTTGCACATGAAAGCTTATACTTTGAATAAAACTTTGTTGGTCTTAAAGGTGACACTGGACTCAAACTTTGTTCTACTGCTTCAGACCAACACGGCTACTCACCTGGACATAAACCACTATGTTTCACCAATACACTTGAAACAAAAAGTTACAAACAAGAGAGCCAGCCTAATGCATAGCAGGTACTCTGAATACTAAAAATCCTCCTTCTAGTGTTACAGCTAAGTTTTCTAGCAAGCAAAAGAAGTTCCATAGCTATGAATCCAAGAACACAGGAAGACTGGGAGCACCAGCCCATCCCAGGTCTGTGCACCTCTCAACACTCAGACTCCTGAGTAGGAGTGTGCATTTGGCTATATCCAGACTGGAAAAATACCTTATTGGTATTTTTTCAGCTGAATATACATTTGAATATTTTTTCAGCAATCCAAAATAGACGCGCCCCCAAAATCCTGAAAATATTCAGGATTTATGGGGACCATCAGATAGCCAAAGTTAAAGGGTGTTTAAAGGGATCACAGTCTCTTTAAAAGCCTTCTGGGTGCACCTGCAGCTTGAAGAAGGCATTTAAGGGAACCATGAGCCCTTTAAATACCTTCAGAGTGAATGTTCACCTTGTAGAAGGCATTTAAAGGCACTGTGATCCCTTTAAACACCTTCTTTTCATCCATGAAAACAATGGAGGATGGCAGCACCTTCTTGGGGAGGCCCATAGAATTGGACCCCATGGTCCAATCTTTTTAAAACTTGGGAGTTTGAGGAAAGGCATAAACAGATACGTTGCAGTTGGTGCCTCTACCTCAAAAAACAACCCCCCAGATCCCATAGACACCCCCAGATCAATTGCCCATTGCTTGCTTGCTTTATTTATTTATTTATTTATTTATTTGGATTTATATCCTGCCTAACCAGCAGTGCCAGCTCTAGGCAGCTAACAACAGTTAAAACAACAGCAATACATCAGTTAAAATCACATTCAGCTACACACAGCAAGAAATAAGACCAAAGAAGATAGTGGGAGTACAGAAACCTCCAACGCAAAAGCAGCAGCCCATATATCCCAGGCCAGGGAGCTTCCACCAGCAGATATCCCAGGCTGGAGCAATTTCAGCCGGCCACTTTCCAGTGGCCCTTTCCCCCAGTGGCAGCTCCTAATTAAAGGCCTGGCAGAAGAGCTCTGCTTTGCAGGGCCCTGATGTCCTCTGGGAGCTCATTTCACCAGTGGGGAGCTGCCCCTGAGAAGGCCCTGGTTCTGGTGGTTGCCAATCTGGCCTCTCTAGGACCAGGAATGGTCAGGTGATGGTGTGTGCCTGACTGCAGTGCTCTTTGGGGTATATATGGGGAAAGGCAGTCCCTTAGGTAGGCAGGCCCCTGGCTATATAGGGCTTTAAAGGTTAACACCAGCACCTTGAATCGGATCTGGTATGCTATAGGCAGCCAGTGCAGCGACTTCAGCACAGGCTGGATGTGGTTTCACACCGGGAGACCCATCAGCAGCCTGGCCGCGGCATTCTGCACAAGTTGCAGCCTCCAGAGCTGAGACAAGGGTAGCCCCATGTAGAGAGTGTTACAGTAGTCCAACCTCAAGGTGACCATTGTGTGGATCACTGTCGCCAGGTCATTGCATTCGAGGAAGGGAACCAGCTGCCTAATCAGCCGTAGATGGCAAAAGGCTGCCTTGGCAGTGGCTGCAACCTGGACCTCCATGGTTAAGGTATCATCCAGGAGCACTCCCAAACTCCGGACCCTTGGCACTAGCACCAATGGCGCTCCCCCGAAGGCTGGTAGTGGGATCCCTACTCCTGGTCCACTCTGACTCAGGCATGAGACCTCTGTCTTTGTTGGATTCAATTTCAATCGGCTCAGCCTGAGCCAGCCCGCTACGTCCTGCAGCACCCGCTCCAGGTCACTTGGGGTGGCTTTGGACCAGCCATCCAACAACAGGTACAGCTGGGTGTCATCAGCATACTGGTTCCCTCTAAGCTGTGGAGTCTATTCTATTTTGTGAGCTGCTAACATTAAAGTGGTGAGTGAGCAATTTGGCTACTGCATACATTAGTTTGCTGTGGAGCCATTCTTTCTGAGCTGAGACAAAAATGTGTGAGCTGGAGGCTAAGAAACAGTGAGCTAGCTCATTCTAACTCAGCTTAGAGGGAACACTGACAACCCAGTCTGTGTCTCCGGGCAATCTGGGCAAGAGGGCGCATATAGATGTTAAAAAGCATTAAGGATAGCACCGCCCCTTGCAGCACTCCGAATACCAGCGGATGCCTTTGGGACGTTTGCTCTCCCAGTGCCACCCTCTGTCCCCGACCTTGGAGGAAGGAGACAAGCCATTGCAAGGCGAGCCCCTGAACCCCTGTGTCAGTGAGGCAGTGGATCCATAGCTGGTGGTCGATCATGTCAAACGCAGCCGACAGATCTAACAACACCAGCACTGCCATGCTGCCCTGATCCAGATGCCGTTGGAGATCATCTGTGAGGGTGACCAGTGCCGTCTCCATCCCGTAACCTGGCTGGAAGCCAGACTGAAACGGGTCCAGCACGGAAGTGTCATCCAGAAAGCTCTGCAACTGAATCGCCACCACCCTCTCCAAGATCTTGCCCAAATTGGGCAAGTTGGAAACCAGCTGATAGTTGGTCAATTCAGCTGGATCCAGTGATGGATTTTTCAGGAGAGGGTGGACCATCGCTTCCTTGAGTGCCCCCGGGAACAGTCCCTCCTCAAAGGACTTGTTGACAATATCTCTAAGGGCACCTTGCAATCCTTCAATGCCGGCTTTTATAAGCCACGAAGGGCACAGATCAAGGCTGCATGTGGTTGGGTGTACTGTTGAGAGCAGTCTGTCAACTTCCTCCAGGCTGCGTGGACTGAAATAATCCAGAATGGAACTAGAAGACGTGCATGGAGCCTCGAGTTCACTCATTGTCTCAACCGTGGCTGGGAGATTGCAGCAGAGCAGCAGGATTTTATCTGCAAAATAGCTCGCAAAAGCTTCCCAGCCAATTTCCAATTCCCTATCATTTTGTCTGTCTTGTGACAGCTCTGTAAAAGACTGAATTGTTCTAAACAATTGTGCCAGGCGTAAACTTGCAGACACAATCGTGACCACATAGAATTGTCTCTTTGCAGCCTTGACTGCCACCTCATAAGATCTCATAAACGTCCTATAAGATGTTCTTGATGCTTCATCGCGGGTGTACTGCCACTGTCTCTCTAGCCGTCTGAGCCCTTGTTTCATCTGCCACAGCTCCCTGGTATAACAGGGAGCCCACTTAGAATTAGGGTGCAGAGGGCGCCCGGGGGGCGACCTCATCAATGGCTGTTGAGAGCCGGCCCTGCCAGTCCTTGACCAGCTCATCTAACGAGCCACCAGGGGGCATGGGATCCCACAGAGCCATCAGGAATCGCTGAGAGTTGATTTGACTCCACGGGTGAGCCAAAATACACTTGCCGCCCATACAGGATCTGAGTGGCACATTCAAATGGGCCTTCAGAGCATGGTGGTCAGACCATGGTACTGCCAAGGCAGTAATCTGATCCACCAAGCCCCCCGCTGCAAAAATCAAGTTGAGTGTGTGCCTGGCCTGGTGTGTGGATACCATCACATATTGGGTGTGTCCCAGTGCCACCACGGCCAACACCAGATCCATCGCCAGCCCAGAGGCTGCATCCTCTGCATGGATGTTGAAGTCACCCAGGACTATAAGCCGCAGGTGCTCCAATGCCCAGCTGGACATGGCATTGACCAGAGATGGCAGGCTAGTGGGTGGTGCATTGGGCAGCCAGTACACCACCCAGATAGCCAAACTCTCCCTGGCTTCCCACACCAGACCAGAGCATTCTATGCCCAGGAGTTTCAGCAGTGGGAGCGCTCTGCAGGAGTAAGCCTCCCGAATGAAAAGCACCACCCCACCCCCTCACCCCTCAGTCCGTGATTGAAGGACTGAGAACCCAGGCGGAACCATTTGGGAGAGAGCCACTGTCTCCCTGTCTCACACCCAGGTCTCGGTCACGCGTGCCAGGTCCACACCCTGCCAGAGCAAAAAGTCTCGCAGGGTAGAGGTCTTGTTATTTATGGACCTGGCACTGCACAGCACCAATATCAGAGGGGGGTTAAACCCAGCCCCACTGTCTGCCACCCTCACAATGGGACACAGGTTGGAAGGGGGCCGAGCTTCTCTGTTTCTCTACCCCCTTCCTTTCATTGCATGTCTGGTCCCACCACTATACCTTCCCCTCTCCAGGAGCACTGATATCCTTAGTCCACTCTTTCCCATTTGTGGTGGCCTCCACACTGATATACAGTGCCCCAGGCCAACCACAAAGGTCGATGGTAGTCAATAGGAATAGATGTCAATAGGAATGCTGTGCTAAGCGGTGAATCCCGTGGAGCCCTGCTCACTAGCCGATTTCATCAGCTTATCTATGCTAATCTAGCTAACAGTATAGTACCCCACTCTAACTATTCTAATAACCTACAATAGCAAACTCTTAACTAACAAAAATAAAACACAGACCAGATCAGCTAACCTTACCCACCCTAACCTCCCATCTTGAGGCCCACCCACCACCCCAGATGGCAAGAATAAACTCTAAGTATATGAAGGGTGGGGAGAAAACCACCTAACATTCACGGTGGCCAACCAAACAGGAGGGTAGCATTGTTCCACAATTGTATAAGATGTAAAGTGTCTGGTGGGGCACCCGGTCTCCCGGTGCCAAAGATCCTATAGACCGGCCACGGAGACACGTCCAACCATCTGGCTGCACTGGTCCCCTCAGTCCCGTCCCTGCACCACCAACTTCCTCCTGGGAGCCATATGACCCACCAGCAAAGCAGCAGCAGAGCAGATGATGGCAAAGTTTCTGTACTTAAGAGGCCAGGCCACAAGACCAGGGCAGGCCACCTGATCAGCCCCAGCCAGCCGCATGACCAGGATGGGCCACCTGACCAGCCCCGGCCAACAACAACCAGCTGAAGATGGACCTCAGATTCAGCCCCAGTAGATGACAACCAGCGAAGATGGCAAAGGAAAACCTCAGGGAAAACCACTGCGGTCTGTGCCAGGGGTCATTTTGAGCAGGAGCTAGGGGGAGTGCAGCTCCGGGAGCTGACGCCAGCCCCCCCCCCATGGGAGAATGCCTGCTTGTGTCATGGCTGCAGCAAAATGACCCCGTCCCCTGGAAAGGTTCTTGTTCCTCCAACCAGCCTTCTGAAGGCTTCAGCCACCACTGAAGCTATCCTCCCAGAATAGTGGTATTTCTAAGGCTTGGATTGGTAGCTGTCCCCTCTCTGCCAGCTCTTTCTCTTTCTTTCTTTCTTTCTTTCTTTCTTTCTTTCTTTCTTTCTTTCTTTCTTTCTTTCTTTCTTTCTTTCTTTCTTTCTTCCTCCCTCCCTCCCTCCCTCCCTCCCTCCCTCCCTCCCTCCCTCTTCTTTCTTGCCTTTTGACATACTTCCAGTAATATCAGGTGGTGTAGCACATGCAAATAAGTTATGCTAATGAGTTATGCTAATAAGCTCCAGCACCTCTTTTTCTACGAAATGACCCCTGGCTATAATAGACTGTGTGGGGAAAGGAGAGCCAATGGGCTGCACGGAAAGGGCCCAGCAGGGGGTGGGGGACCCCAATAGGCAGTGAAGGACCATGCAACGTGGCCCTCCACACCTCCGCAACTCCAGCGAGCAGCCCTGGCAGGTCCCAAAAGGCAAGCCCTGATAGGTGCCTCTCAGAGCTCCCAAAGCTCGGTGGCTCTCAGCTCCCAAAGCTCGGTCGCAGCTCCCCTGGCTCTTGGCCCCCGATGCCTAGCAGCAGGTCCCTCAGCCACTGAATTGTCACCAGCTCCTCACCAACCCCACAGCCTCCACTGCTCCTGCAACGGCCCCAGCAGGTACCCAATACTCAGCACCCCTGATCACCAGCACCAGTGCCCTTGGCGGCAGATCTCTCAACCGCCAGAGTTCTCCCAGCCACTCTACCTTCTTGGCATCCCTCAATTCCTCGGCATCTCACGGGCTCTCGGCCACTGCCAGCCCCAGCAAACAACCAAGGCTGGACCCAGCGGGCCCTGGCTCCACCCAGGCTCCGTCTCCTGTGTCTCCAGCATCTCCGCAACTACCGCCCGGGAGCAAGACCACCTGAGCCGCCCAATTGTAAGTTAAAAGTTGACTTCAACTCTTCCTCCCTCTTCCACCTTCCTTCTCCTGTATATTGCTGGTGAATTTTCGGCATTTCCTATTTTGGAAATGGGATTTATCTACAAATTCGGCAGAGCTCATGTGCGGAGCTCTACGCCGGGTGCCATCTTTACTGCTTTACCGCTTACCTCCTTGTTGAGTCTGAGCACTTTGCCTTCTCTAATTGACTATAATGGTCCCCATAGGATACAATGGAGCTGGAAAAATGTTATTGGGATTCAGAATATTGGAAAATATTGATATTTTCAGGTTCAATATACTTGAAACCCCCCAAAAATACTGATTGTTTTTGCACACCCCTACTCCTGAGGAAGGCAGGGCAAGACAGAAGTAGGCCTTTAGAGGCTTAAAGACATCACCAAGTCTCATAGACATTAAAAAGAAAAGGCTGCTGCTTGGCCTACCTTTGTCCCTGACTTTTCTACATTTCCCTTGATTAGGGTGGTACCATAGTGGCACCTGACTCCTCAGAGGTGGGGAGAGAGATATAGATTCCCCCCCTTCATGTACTGTTTAGCTTGGCATCTACGGGGCAAAAATTCTCCATGTCAAACATTTTCTAGTATCCTGTGAAGGACTGCACAGAAAAGCAGGCTTTTTAAAATGCTGCTTATTTCAGAGAGTCAGGGAGTTCGTGAGTTAATCTACCCTGGAGATAAGAGCTTAGGTGACTGGCTGCTCTACTCACTATCTGATTGGCCAACATCAGCTGAGAGAGGAAATAGAACAGCTGATCTGGAGGGAAAAGAGGTCTTTCGCCTTTTGGTCTTTCCTTGAAATTTAATGTCTGGATCAGTAGCCAAAGGGTCTGGCTTCTGAAAGAAAACAGATTTCAGAGTCAGTGTTTTCTGACAGGCAATAGTCAGAAAAGTACTTTGACAAAGAGAAGAAGAGAAACCCCATTGTCCTAAATATATTAAAACTGCTCTGAGGGAGAATTTAGATTCACAGTCAGGAAAGCTACAGAACAGCCTTATGCAGACAAAGGATACTGGAGAAGGATTTGGCAGAAAGTCTGGGTAGTTAGAGTGAACTCCCAGACAAGCAAAATAGTAAAAGGAGTTACTGCTTCTTAGGGACAAGGAGAATAACTTCCTGCCAGTGAAAGGAGGTTGGGAAGAAAACCTTGGTCTGTGATAAAGGAGAGAAACTTAGACATCTCAGGAATTAGTGAGAAACTGTAATATCTAAAGGAAAACCTAGAACTCTGAAGGAGGAAACTTAAAGCAAATGCTGTCCTCCAGAAGAAACAATAAAAACTGTGTTAGTGCTAAAATATGCTAAACAAAGTACCTCTTAAAGAAAGAACTAGAAAACCTTTGAAACAAAACTACAAATACACTCTCTTGAATGTTGTAAGAATTCAGCTCTGTATATATTAGGAAGTTTTTACCTCAGCAATCTCAAAACCTTGACTATTCCTATATATATTTCCTTCCAGTTTAATAAAATCTTTATTCTGTTTTTGAAGGTTAATTTGCCTTGAGTGCCATTTCACAAGGGTGTATAAAACAGGACAGCTCCTGTCTTTCCCTCAATTTCCTATACTGGGTCTAAAGCCTAAACTAGTATCTAAACAAAGGGTGGGACAGTTTCTAGTTTAAATCAATAGAGAAGATATACACCCTACAGTAGGGAAACTCAGTTACTGAGGGGAACTGAAGATTTGGCAAGAAAAATCTGCCAGACAGTTAGGGAGATACAGAGGCTCATCATATATCCCCAAAACACTTCAAATGAGGATTTTTAAGCTGGCATCCAGGGAACAGTACCCATGTAAAGCATGATCATGCTTGCAAACGGTTCTGGAGGTCCCCATTATATGTGGGACCAGGTCAAGCACAATCTGGTTTCTGATACATCATGAACCTACAGACTTCTCTTGGCATCCCAGCAACTGCTCATCTTAACTCTACTGACACAGTTAATGCAGCTGGTGCACAGTTAGTGAACCAGCTTCTGAGCTCCTTCAACAGAATACACAGATTCTCCAGAAGCCATTAGAACAATCATCTAAGATCAAAAGCCCAGCAATCCATGCTTTGCCTCTCCCCATAATATCATGCAGGGACAAACAAAGGCAAGATCACCTGGAAGATGGGGTCTTCTGTTCTAAAACTCCTTTTGGACCAGCTGCTCCTGTGAACAAAGTTTTCTTTTGATATTAGAAGGTACTTTTCAAATGTTTACAGCTACTTGAGGTTAGACATTCCTCAGTCAGTTTCCAGTGGCAAACTACATAGTATCAGGATCTGAAATACATTTTATTCATTTTATGGTGGGAAAAAATGTTACTTTTTTTCCTACCATAGAGAACAATGGAGGGAATGGGGGCAACCTGTTTGGGGGCCCGTAGAATTGGACCCCCTGGTCCAATCTTCTTGAAACTTGGTGGGTATTTGGGGGAGAGGTCCCAGCAGCTACCCTGCAAGTTTGGAGCCTCTCCCTCAAACCTCCTCCCCTCCAGTTGCTTTTAAAGTTGCTGCTGAATTTCGGCAGCAATTTGGCAGCAGGCTGAATCAGATCAGAGAATCTGATTCGGCCCATGGCTGCCCTAGTGGCCACTCCTGAGCTGGTGGAGCTTTGCTCCGCCTCGCTCCAGCCCCAACGGACCCCTGCTGGTAACAAATACACTGGTTTTTGAGCACACAGGATAAGCTCTTCCCAGAAAAAATACAGTGTGTTCGAATGTTGACCCACACAAGGAACTACAAGAACACAAACGGTATAATGAAACTCCAAGGTGGCATTGCTGGCATAAACCCATTTGTCTTGCAATGTGATAAATTAAATAGATGGATTGTGTGGCAGTCAAAGTTCTCTCTGTTTAAGAAAGGGAAAAGGTGATACATACAATTACCCCAAAACTTTCCACAGCAGAAACAGATAATCAAGGGAAATGTACAAGAAATAAGGTAGTAAGTATCTACCTGCTGTGAATTCTAAAAACAGCTCATAACAAGCTAAAGAATCTGTTGCTGGAGGGCACTCTTTAATCAAGAATCCAGCAAAAGTTAAAGCTTGCAGTGATGACCTGACATGAATTAGTCATCTTGATGAAACAACAAAGCAACTTCAATTTTCCTCCCATGAATAACAAGCATAACAATAAAATTACAATCCTCTAGGAAAGCTTAAAATCTCCCTGTAACAATTACACATCCTGTTCAAAGCTCACAATGTTCCCTGGAACTCAGTAATAGTTCTAATTGGATGCTGAAGTCTAAAGAAATGTATAGCGTTATCTTATTTTGATAGTACTTTTGGGTCTGGAACTATAACAAATAAATTAAGAACCAGTGTTTGGTGCATAAATTATTATTCAGTAGGAGAAATTTATTTTTTATTTTATTTCTTATTTTGTTTTGTTAGACTTTTACCTTGCCCTTCCAGCAACACCAGTTCAGGGCAGCTTACATAACCAGTATAAAATACAACATAAGAATAAGAATATAATAATACAAAATACAATATATAAGGCATAAATACACACTTTAAAACCATACATATCATACATATTAAAGTGCTAGCATTTGATTCCTCAGCATACAGTCAGCTTAGGTGTCTACAGTGCACAGGTTAGGCTATAACTGGGGGACCCAAAAAGGATGGGCTCGCACTCCATACTGTCACATGGCAGTAGTGACAGTTGTGGTAGTAGTAATGGTGGCGGCTCCAAAAAGAGATGTTATCAGTTTGCACAAAAAGTAACCAATGCTATAGAAAAAATCAGACAAACAATAAAGTTATAAAAATATAGTTGGTTTCTAAATTTTCGTTAGAGCCTACAGGTGTGGTCCTTGAGGCATGGTCCTCACTACTGGTTCTATAATAAGGTGATGCAAGATGGTGGCTTCAGGTGGCGAGTTTTGGGGCAGCAGCCTTCAAAATAACTGCCACCATCTCTTAGCAACCTTGCCACCCTGGCTACTTTTGCCACCCTTGTACCCATCCTCATTCGGGAGCATGTTCCTTCAGTCCTTGGTCCCCAAGGGCCCATTCTGCATCTAGCATCACTCCACTGTTTTACCAAACCCATGTTGAAACAGAAATTCCCCTCTGTGTTGCACGCCACTTTCACCTTCTTTGGTTGTCGGATTTTATGGTAGCCTCCACACTGCATGCCGGTTTCACTTCCTTTGATTTCTCGGTTTTATGGTATTGTCTGCATAGATTTATGACCGTTTTATGGCCGTTTAAGGGTTGACTCTGCAGTCAGTATGGCATTGGCCCATGGTATTTAAATGTGGTTTTGAGTCACATCTTTTTCTGTTCCAGTGTGAGTTTGGTAAAACAACAGAGCGAATGCTTGATGCAGAATGGGCCATGGTATTGTTAAACACTGTGCAGGAAGTATCTCACAAGAGTTCAAAAAGCCATATTTGTAATGTATGGCCTGCTCCTTTACCTTAAAATATGCCAGATGAACCAGGAGGGAAGGAACATTAGCTATTCCAGGCAGTGCAGAGGCAGTGAGAGATGGCCTCAGGTGGCACAATTTGTCAAGCTGCCACTGATGTCCCTAACTGGACATTGTTGTATGCAACAACACAAACTCTGCTTGGGACAGGAGTTGAGGTTGCTCAGGATGACTGCACAGGTGACTACGTGCTGGGAGAAAGCTGGATACCTGGGTCTTCACTAAGGAGTAAGTAAAGCCACTGGGAAACTGAGCCAGTGTTACTGAAAGCAGAGTCTACAGAGACACAAGAAACACATTTGCATAGTAAATTCCAGCTCAACAAACCACGGGAGCAGAAGAAACTGAAACATTTGGTCTGAGCTGCCTTTTGTACCAAGAAAATTTATTTAAACTGAGAATGAGCCCCAGCTTCCGAGCTGCTCACTCTTGGTGTCCCCAATTAATTAGCTATCTAAAAGAGAGGTATGGTGGGAATGGCTGCCAAAGTTCTTTGTATAATTATGGAAGCACCTACTGTCGAGTTCTATCAGTTCAGTTCACCATGACGCGTGCATCATTAGTGCTCGGATTCCACCATAAATTGCTTTGCCCATCTGCACCAAGTAATCAGGTGCTCTTGCATTCTGTAATTGTGTGCAAGCAAGTATTTATACATTTTAATGAATGACAGCCTGTACACATTGCCGGAGGAGAAACAGGTAGTTTGTCAGCGACTACAGAATCTAGGTCCTGGTCACATGAGCGAGATAATCCGGGGGGGGGGGGGAGTGAGGCTATTTGCTCTGAAGTAATTTGACCCGCAGCTGCTCAATCACACAGTTCTGTGAAGCTGCGGGCACAGCCCGCCACTGCGTGATCAGACACAATCACAAGTGAGTTGGAGGGCTTTTTGCCATTTTTTCCTGTTGTGCTTAAATGGGGGATTAATGAATCGCATCTCCACCCAGAGGGCTTCCTATGGCAGTATGCAATGATGCGCATACTGAGAAGGGGAAAAAAAACAATGGCATGGCATCGGGATAGCCTGATCAGACTATCTCCGATGCCATGAGTGATCACATGGAGAATGTCCGTCTGTGGCCCATAGCAAACCTGTTTGATACTGGACTTCCCTTAGTATCTTTTAACTCCACTTCTTTGATGGAGAGAAACGGGTTGCTGATGGGTGTGGGATGCTTGCCGGATGTTCTGGTGTAATCACACCCTCAAAACCTGCATGGCATTCGTGCCTATCATACGGCTAATTCGGGGCCCTACTATCCTAAAGAGGCTTCCTGGGGAAATACTCAAGGGGAAGACTGCCTAGGTGTATTGTGAAAGAAGTCTATCCCTAGTTCCCACAGACTCACGGGTCTATAAGGAAAAACAATGAGAAGCTTCAATTTCCAATGGAATCCTATTGATCACAGAGATATGGGAAATGTTCCTCTATTCTGAACTGTTACAGCCTGCCTGACAGTGGTAGTGGACAGTGCCATCAAGTCACAGCTGACTTTTGGTGACACTCCCCCTCCCCCAGTTTTCAAGGCAAGAGTTGTTCAAAGGTGGTTGGACATTACTGGCCTCTGTGTCGTGACAGTGGTATTCCTTGATGGTCTCCCATCCAAGTACTAGACAGGGCTGACTGCTTAGCTTCAGAGATCTCACAAGATCAGGCTAGCCTGGGTTATCCAGGTCAGTTTGCTTGATAGTAACTACATTAATGTTGCTGAATTTCCTTTCAAATGATACTATGACACCCTTGTTCACATCTCTCCCTCAGAGGCCAGATTTTCCCCTCCATTTTTCTCTCCATTTCAGACTAAGCAGCCCTAGTGGTCGGTTTTCTTCTTTCTTGAAGAACTTTGGCTGTCCCATCCTGTGTTAGTATGATATTTTACTGCTAACTCAGCCCAGGAACCTGAAGGAAGGGTCAGGATTACCCTTTAACTTAAACCACTAAAAATAGTTCATGAGATGTTTTGAAATGCAAAATTAACAAAATATTTTATTCAACACAGAGGGGAAAGGTCAGGTAAAATCAGTGGTTGAAATTTCTGAGGTAACAATTTAGATAACTCTGAGGTAAAACCAGTACATGCACAAACTTTTGTTCTTATGTTCAGGCTAATGAGAGTTTCTTAAGCTATTCACAGGTCCTTTCCACACTAGACCTTAAATCCTGGTTCAACCCTGTCCCGGAACTTACATTCTACACTACACACGAGTTCACTCCTGTAATTATCTCAGGATATTTTTTTGTTTCCACATTACATTGAGGTCAGCCCGGTTTCGCCGCACACTTGTCCTAGGATAAACGGATGCAGTTATAGCCAGGATAAATGCAAGTCACGACTTGAACTCTGATAAAACCAGGGATGAGATCCAAGTGCAGAAAGGACCACAGTTACTTAAATCTTTATGTTGAAACTTTATGTGGGGATTTAAACCTGATGCTCCTCTTTCCGCATGCCCTCCTCTATTTCTCACAAAAGAACTGTAAGTCATCTCAACTGGAGAAAAATCCCTGAGAAGAGTATGTATGTTGTACTATATAACAGACTCAGGGAGTATCAGCTCCACCTCATACTGAAAGGATTTTTAAAATTTTATTTATTTATTTATTTTTCAGACATATATATTGTCTCTCTCACAGCAAATGCGGCTCAAGACAGCTTAACCATACCATATAACAGCTAACAGCAATGTGAAATAACATATCCAATATAAATAAACAACAGACATCCAGATTGGGGTGGGGCGGTGCTGCTGTTGCTATTAGATCTGAAGACAGTGTTCAGCACAGTCAATTGTGATCTATTGACCCACCACCTTGCAGGAGATTGCCTTGTAATGGTTTTCCTCCTTTCTCCATGGATGGGACAGAGGGTGGAACTTGGTAAGAGGGTCTCCCCACAATACCCACTGGAATGTGGAGTGCCACAGGGGACAATCCTCTCGCCAATGTTATTTAACATCTATATGCACCTTCTCGCCCAGTTAGTCCAGAGATATGGGCTGGGTTGCCATCAATATGCAGATGACAGTGCAGAGAGCCAGCAGGAGAAAGCCCCGCCCAGAGATTAAGCACCAGGGCTGGGCTCTTTGCATTGAAAGGCCTGCATTTGGCTTGCCAACGTATCTGTTATTGGATGGCCACCCATCCTCCATCTTTGACAATCTAACTGAGGCTTAGGAGTCTGCGGCTGGATGGTTGGGGCAGAGCCGACTGAAGCTTACTCCATCAAAGAGGGAAGTCCTGTACCTGAGTCTGGAAGGAAGGGATATGGGTATTAGGCTCCCCACTCTGGAAGGGACACTTTTGGTGCCAGTTCAGAAAGTGAGGAGCCTGGGAGTGACACTGGATGCCTCTCTTTCCATGGAGACCCAGGTTACTGCAGCCACCCAGTCTGCTTTCTTCCATCTTCAGCAGATTAGGTTACTGAGACCCTAACTCTCCCCCCAGGACTTGGCTACAGTGACCCATGCAATGGTCACTTCCAGGCTTGATTACTGCAACTCGTTCAATGCAGCTTTACCCTTGAGGCTGACTTGGAAATTACAGCTTGTACAAAATGCGGTGGCGCACCTGCTGACAGCAATGCCTACGCAGGCTCAAGTTTGGCAGGTGCTCTGCTAAGTGCATTGGCTACCAGTTGAGTTCTGTATTCACTTCAAGGGCCGCGGCCATATGAGCGAGATAATCCAGAGGGGAAGTGAGGCTATTTTGCCCCGGAGCAATTTGCCCCGCAGTTGCGCAATCACACAGGTCTGTGGACCTGCTGGCGCAAATTGCCACTGCATGATCAGACACAACCACGGGCGAGTTGGGTTTTTTTGTGTATGTGTGGTTGGTTTCCAATTCGCTTAAACAGGGGATTGATGAATCGCTTCTCCACCCTAAGGGCTTTTGATGATGCGCACACAGAGAAGGGAGGGAAAACAACAACATGGCGTCGGGATAGCCTGTGATCAGACTATTCACGATGCCACACTTCCGCACTGGAGCTATCACATGGGGAATGTCTGGCTGTGGGCCGCAGCAACCCATTTGATACTGGAGTTTCCCTAGTAGTTTTTTACTCCACTTCTCCAGCAGAGCAAACCGATTTTCCCATGGCTTGCCGACAGCTGTGGGAGGCCTCCCAGATGTGCTGGTGTGATTGTGCCAGTTTGATCTATCAGTGAATCATCCCTCTCACGTGGCTAATGGCTGCATATGATCGCACCCAAGGTGTTGGTAATAACCTTCAAAGCCTTACACGGCCTGGGACCAACATATCTGACAGATCGTCTCTTCCCTGAAGAGCATTACACTCTATGGATCAACATCTCCTGGTGGTCCCTGGTCCAAAAGACATTCGCCTTGCCTTGGCCAGGGCTTTCTCTGCCTTGGCCCCTGCCTGGTGGAACATGTTCCTTATTGAGACCAGAGCCCTGCGAGATCTTCTTCAATTCCGCAGGGCCTGTAAAATGAAGCTATTCCACCAGGCCTTTGGCTGAGGCAGCAGAAGTCCATGTATGGCCTCCTTGAGGTTTCTGTCACCCATCCAACAACTGCTAGCTATTATTCATATGTTACCAAAGGGCTAGGGAACCTCTCACAACCAGCTAATCTTCTGGTCTGGGTTGTAACCACCATTTTAATGTATATTGTGGTGTTTTAATATTTTTAATTATTTATTGTACTGTTGAAATATTGTTACCCGCCCTGAGCCTGCTGGTGGGAAGGGCAGGCTATAAATATGAAGAAAAAATAAATAATGAAGAAACGGTAAAATCATTACAAAATTCTAAAACTATCAATATCAAAAACTGGTATTCCCAAAAATTTGAAAACTAGAGAGAAGAAATAACCAGCACTGAAACAAAGACTGGCTGATATAAACATAACTGATGAAAGCCTGTCAAAAAAGTTCAGTTCTATATGCCCTGAGGAACTTAGGTAGGGTTGAGTGCTTCTCCACTCTTTTACCACCTCAGTCCTGCAAAAAAAAACAAAAAAAACCCCTCAGGGTTATTTTGGCTTAACTCCCTCAGCAGCACTGTCTAAGATAGGAAAGCAAACATTTTTCTTGCTACGCTGGTGACCATTCAGCACATTCTCCCACACAGACAGGGGTGGCCAAACTTGCTTAATGTAACAGCCACACAGAATAAACGTCTGGTGTTTGAGAGCCACAAGACATGAACAAATATTACACACATGTTTTTATTGAAAAATATGCAAATTTGCTTTTTATTAGAATTAAATTAGCCTGTGTGAAAGAGCTGCACGTGGCTCCTGAGCTGCAGTTTGGCCACCTCTGCTCTAGACAGACCACACCAGGAACAATTCTCCTCTAGTTAGTGCTACACTGAGCAAGCATTTGAATTCTGATACATTTGTCTGCAAGAGCACAAAAGGCCTCATACACAAACTCTTGATTGTCACATATGTATGAAAATTCTGACCTAAATCAGGCCTCTGTGCATCTGGAAAGTGAGTTTAATAAATGCTGAGTACTGCATACACAGAACTCCCAAAGTAGTGCAGGTAGATATTTTGGCAAATGCCATCACAAGAGTGTGATACAATACACAAACTTACTTTTGCAATCCAATACAAATGTATGTAGCTAATTGAAACAACTGTATACACTTGGGGATAAGAACTAACCTCTGAGAAGATACTGGGTACAGAAGGCGGCACATCAGTATGATGAGGTGAGCTGTCTTTTAGCCTCAAGATCTATCTCAAAAGGTCAGTGTAAATGGTGCCATTGTAAAACTCTCTGGAGTGCCTCTCTGATGAAACTATCTTCTGTCAACTTACAAAGCATTTTCTTCATGTGGGTCAAGGGTAGGTCTTATTTCATCAAACAGCTGTGCTGTTGCCAAGCAGGAAAATAAGTTGATGTGGTATATTATAAGTCTTGCCTTTCAGTAAAGCTTACATGGTTGTTCTATTATCTACATGGTTGCAGCTGGATATAACTACTAGACAAAACCAGTCTAGCTAGGTGGGGAGAAGATGGCTCCTACGTACCAAAAAGACCTCATCCTGCTTGGCAGGGCTCTTTTTCAGCAGGAATGCACTGGAACATCATTCCGGCTGGCATCCGAGCTTGCCCCGTCCCCTCCCTGCCGGGCCTGAGCAGTTTACACTTAAAGGAAAAGTTCCTGCAGAGAGCCGGCACTTTCCCTTTAAGTGCAGAGAGCCAGCAGGAGAAAGCCCGGCCCAGAGATTAAGCACCGAGGCTGGGCTCTTTGCACTGAAAGGCCTGGCTCTGCATTTGGCTTGCCAACATCCTGTCGCTCTCCCTGCTCTGGTAAGTGCCTCCCCCATGTCTTTTCCTTCTCTCTCTCTCCCCCCACCTTCCTACCTTCCTTCCTTCCTTCCTTCCTTTCTTCCTCTCTCTCTCTCTCTCTCTCTCTCTTTCTTTCTTTCTCTCTCTCTGTCCCCATCTTTCTTTCTTTCTTTCTTTCTTTCTTTCTTTCTTTCTCTCTCTCTCTCTCTCTCTCGCCCGCCCGCCCGCCCTCCCCCCACCTCTTTCTTTATTTCTTTCTTTTTGTTTCATTTTGTTTTTTGTGTTTTTATTTAAAAATTATTGAAAAGGGGGAGATGTAAAAAAGCAGAGAGCCCAGGAAATGCTGGTTTTGACGATATCTTTAATTTTTGAGAATCTCTTTAGTTTTCTCATGGCACCTTCTGTTTAAGAAAAGTAAGTTCATTGAGTTCATTGTTGTGTCTTGTTGGGAATGGCTTGCAAATATATATGTGTCTAAAGTCTGTATTAAAATGGTTTGGTGCTTACTGCCATGCAAGAGAAAACATCTGAAAAAGTAGCTTCATTGTTGTGTGTGTTGGCAGAACACTTGACTGTTGCATGGGGGATTTGGGGGGACATCTGCCGAGAAACAGAGTTGTAACTAAAAATGAGCATGGTCAGCAGCACTTTGGAGATTGCCTGTTTTCTGAAATTTAAAAAAGTGGGCAGAGTTTCTGATGAAGATGATTGTCCCTCTTCTCCTGCCACTGGGCTGACATCTGTCTTTAATGGGCCAGCAAAGTTAATGTTCTTAAACCTCCTAATAAGAGAGATTTTTGCTTCTGAGGAGTTGACTTCCAACGATTGGTGATCTTGTGATGGTAGTGATACTTTGATGTGGTAAAGACCACCTCTTCACAGGATAATTTTACCTGTGGGACAGACTCTGCATGGTAACCACTCCACTCGTACATAATTGCTTGTAAAAAGTATTATAGTGTAATAATTCAGGTGGGTAGCCATGTTGGTCTGAAGCAGCAGAACAAAGTTGGAGTCCAAAGTTTCATCCAAGGTATAAGCTTTTGTGTGCATGCACACTTCTTCCATCTGAAGAAGTGTGGTTCCATCTGAAGAAGTGTGAATGGCACATGAAATCTTATACCTTGAATAAAATTTTTTACCTTGAATAAAATAGTCCACAAACTACTCCCGTCGATTGCATCCACAAACCTAGAAGAAGAGATTGGATTTATACCCTGCCCTTCACTATCCAAGGGAGTCTCAGAGTGTCTTACAAACTCCTTTCCCTTCCCCTTCCCACAACAGACACCCTGTGAGGTAGGTGGGGCTGAGAGAGCTCTGAGACAACTGTCCTTGGGAGAACTGCTGGTACAGAGCTATGGCTTGCCCAAGTTCATCCAGCAAGTACAGGGGGGAGTGGGGAATCAAGCCCGGTTCTCCCAGATTAGAGTCCGCACACTTAACCACAACACCAAATTGGCTCCTAGCGTTGTTCTGCCAGTGAGCTAAGCTTGCCAACTCCAGGTTGAGGAAATCCCTGGAGATTTGGGAGTGGAGGGTGGGGTTTAGGGAAGGAGGGTGGGGTTTGGGGGAAGGAGGGACCTAAGCAAGGCATAATGCCATGGACTCTACTTTCCAAAGCAGCCATTGACCTGATCTCTGTAGTTTGGAGCTCAGTTATAATTCCAGGAGATCTCCAGACCCCACCTATAGGTTGGCAACCCTAAAAAATCATATTCAGCATACTAGTTCTGCAGGAAGGCAAGCTGATTTCCATGGGAACCTAACTTTTAGGAATTGATTCCAATCCAGTGTGGGAATAATTGTTGGACATAAGATATTGGTTCAGGCAAGATTTTGTATAGATGGGACAGAAAATAATGTTTTTATTGGTTTTGTCAAAACTGTTTTGACAACAAAGTGAACAGAATAAGAAGCAAAAGGTGGATGTGGCTGGATGACCACACTTCTGGTAACATCGGGTGTGGCCTAATATGTTAATGAGCTGTGCTGTCAAGGGTGTGGCCTAATATGCTAATGAGTTCCTGCTGGGCTTTTTCTACAAAAAGAGCCCTGCTGCTTGGTATTTCATTGCAACTGTAACAGACTGGCAAACTACCTTCCTAATAGTATTGTCTGAGGGTATATACAGAAATAGTTTCAGTGCATCTGCAAATTTCTCCCACTGGAGATCTGTCAAAGTCCAAGCCTGGGCATTTTCTGGAAATGGTATATATTAACATAGCCTTTCTTGACTATGAAAATGTGGTCTGATTTTTGTATTCTAAAAAGAATACTAAGTAACAAAGGCCAATGACAGACTGAGGATTTGCCCCGGAACAGCCACAGGGCCAAAAGCCGCATGGAAAAAGCAGCCCGGGGAGTCCCGTTCACACTGGATGCAACATACCCGGGAGGAGGTGCACAGCTGCTGGCTGCTTTGCAGAGATGCAGCTGGAACAGCCGGTCTGCACTTCTGGCGCTGCGTGCTCCATGCCATCGGCACGTCCACACCCGCGGGAAGCGGCAGGGACACGCACCCAGATGCCTGGAGACCAGTTCCCAGTGATCTCTGCCTGAAGCACAAGGACAGCGCTTCAGGCATGGGTGAGTGTGCGCGGGCAGCGGGGGACAGCTGCAGCTGTGTGTACAGCCTCTCTGCCCCTGCTTCTAAAGCGGAGGCATAGCGGCCCACGTCACCAGTCTGTCCTCAGCCAAAGTGCTGGAGTTGTGACAGTGAACATGAATTTTATAGAAAAGGGAGTAACTTCAGCATTTTACTTTAAAATTGCTGAAAGCTAAATATATAAGCAAGTCCACAGCCCACTGGCAGGCCTTCTGGAAAAGAGAACTTGCACTGGCTGTTATCTGTAGCCTCTGCATTTTCCCTGCACAATTTGGCCCTTGGCTACCATCAAGAGCTGCTGTCAGATGATCAGTTAAAGCACCCGTTAGATGGTCCAGCAGGTTCTGCAAAGGCAAACTACTTGGTATGCCAGCTTTATCAGATCAGAATCTGGTAGTCATCCAATAAGTGCACATGGTATAGTAATATATAGGCAAGTGCACATGTGTATTACAGGTAAAACATCAAGTGACACAATCAAACAAGTTGTGTTCCACTTCAAGGAAGGCAAAATCCTAACATTCCCAGCTCACTTACTTTGTAGAACATTCATTCATGCCTTCAAATGCTGTGATCTGTGAAATCTTATGCATATGATAAAAACTGTACCAGAACACAACCAATAAATTGATGGTACCCTTTTGGCCAGGCAGAAACAAAACCTACTGAGTAATCTGGGGGAATAGGAAACCATTATCGCTCAAGATTTTTCTGAATCGATTTGGGACATGTTAAACAAACTTGGGGGCATCCACATTCTTTGATGCCAGGTCAAAAGCAAACCAGCATAAACACAACATGGGTATACACTATACTCCCGCCTTTCTCCATCTCTTCTCTCTCTCACACACACACACATATACACACACAATCTCTCTTTCTTCTATGAGAGCCAGTCTGGTGTAGTGGTTAAGTGTGCGGACTCTAATCTGGGAGAACCGGGTTTGATTCCCCACTCCTCCACTTGCACCTGCTGGATGATCCTGGGCAACTCATAGCTCTGTTCCAGCTGTTCTCTCAAGGACAGCTTGGAAAAGAGCTCTCTCAGCCCCACCTACCCCACAGGGTGTCTGTTGTGAGGAGGGGAAGGGAAAGGAGTTTGTAAACCGCTCTAAGACTCTAAGTGAGTGAAGGGCGGGATATAAATCCAATCTCTTCTTCTTCTTCTTCTTCTCTTTCTTGCTTCTCCCCATTCCTTTTCTGGGTATTGGACTAAAATCTTCAGCTTAAAAAAAAGTCTGTAACCAAATCTACTAAATGCTACCACTGTTCTGGATCTGCTATGTTTATGTACCTCTGTGCTTTCCTGGTGCCACATATTAAAGACCAGGCATAATCTCAAAGAAAGCTGCACACACAGACTATATCTTGAACTGCTTTTTATATCTTTGCCATGTTTGCAGTTTGAATAAAAGCACAAGATTTTTTTTTTTCTCAGCTGAATGCAGAAGTATCGGAGAAGGTGTTAAGGACAAATAGGGATTGATTTACACTAATATGGTGTAATGCTAGCTAAGTGACTTAACAGGCATATTCCTGCCACTGTAGGTTAAAGACATAACTATTATGGTAATAATGACGGTTGGGTTTTGCCATCCTATTGACAGCAATAAATCAACTGCTGCATTTAGTCGGACAAGTGGATTTGTATAAGCTATGATTCCTCTTAACCTATGGGAAAGAATGCATCTGTAAACAGACCTACAGACATGAAAAGGCTCGAGTCTACTCCCTCTTCTTTTTGAAACAAAGCTTCTGTCTCATATTCCACCCATAATGGGAGCTACTTTTTTATCCTCATTATGGATGTCCATCAGATTTTATAGCTGTGGATAATGCTAACCTGGGGAGAGAAGCAAAGAGAAGGATAATGAGATGTGGTGCTGCTTGCAGCATTGTGGATGAGAGATTGCATTTAATATGGGGTCGGGGGATTCTCTTATTCAGAGAAGTAGGGAAGGAGTATGGACATTTTTAGAGTGCAGCCATCGTGTTCTGTATAGTTTCCTTACTTTGAGGGATTTACAGAGCAATCCTAAACCATTATGGAATAGGTCAGGATGGGAAATAAGTCTCTGAACCCGAATAAATTCAAGAGATGCATATGTATCTGGGATAATATCACACCAGTGAAAACGAAATACCAGTGGCACAAGGACCAGCATAGAGTCCAGAATGGGCAGCACCAGGTGCATGCCCTTTAACAAGGAGCTGTTAAACATCAGGGAAGTGGGACCTCGTACACATATCACTGTGCATGAGTATCCTAGCATTTTATTATGCTGGAGACCACAGCGGAGCAACAGGACTGGTAATTTGCTGTTTGGCCCTGGACTTGCAGGCAGGTCCGTCCTGCTGCTGCCAGCCCTCACTCCCCACTGCACTGGACTTGGACTGCCTGTTTCTCCCTGCCATGAGCCAACCTGTCTGTCAGACCCCATAACGGTACACAAATGTTCTGCATTTCATTTCTTTTTATCTGTGTTTATGTTTTTGTCAAAGCTTTTGAATTTCTGAATTTGGACACTGGTTTGTAGATGTGCTGTATTGTCTATGTGTATTGTACTGGTTTTAGATGCAACACATACAGTCCCAGCTACTTAGGAGGACTGGAGGAAGATCCACTCGCTTTTCTATAGCTTTTCCTGCCTCTGGCTCATGAGGAGGAAAAGAAAAGTTAGGTTTTATACCCCACTTTTCTCTACTTTAAGGTGTCTCAAAGCGACTAATAATCTCTTTCCCTTCCTCTCCCCACAACAGACACCCTGTGAGGTAAGTGGGGCTGAGAGAGCTCTGAGAGAGCTGTGACTGGCCCAAGATCACTCAGGTAGCTTCATGTGGAGAAGTGGGGAATCAAACCAGGTTCTCCAGATTAGAGTCCTCTGCTCTTAACCACTATACCGCACTGGCAACACTTCCTTCCTTGAGTCCTCCTGAGCTGCAGCAAGGAAGGATTTGTGACTGCGGAGACAACCACTTGATACACACCAGTGCCGTTTTTGTTATCTTTGCATCTGCACAGTCCAATATGGGAGTTTAGCAAAGCTCACTTGCCGAGAGGGAGACAGGTATGGGCTCTCAAGTGCACTGCTCATGTAGTACTGCCTGGCGCACTTCTGCCTCTTTCTGGGATTTGACATTCATGGAAAAGTGTTTGATAAATATGGAGGCAGAAGACCATGTTGCACCTTTGCTAATATCCTCTCTTGAGTGCTCAGAGGAACATGCCTGAACCCTGGTAATCACCTAGGTGCGCTCAATGGATGGGACTACCCTGCACTTAGGGAGGAGGTCGCATCTCTCATCCTCGCTGGATGGTAAGTACGAACCTGATGAGTGGGTACTAAACCTTTGAGAAGACATAGCATAATTTTACCACGGAGAAGATCCACTGGCATACAGACTGTGCCAATCTTCCAGAAGCCAGCTGGAGCAGACGAAAGTGTGAGATGGTTTCTGAATCCTTTAGGCTTTTGTAGATAAAAGCTTGTTTGATGTCTGAGTGCAAGGCTGTTCTATTTTATTGGGAGGCTAAGGAAAGAAGAGGTTTTACGCTGTATTCTGGCTAACATGGAAACACGTCGCTGTTTTATGGAAGAGGCGCAAGCAGTAGTTCAAGAGCACTTTCCCATTATGTAATTCCAAAATGGATGGGTCATGTCTCCTCCCATGCACATAAGTCACACTCTGCGTGTGCAAAAGTAATGTATTAAAAAAAATTGGGTTTTATATGTAATACATCATTTATGCGTACAGTTATACCTGCAATGTACTTTAGTTATTTATTGATGCACAGATTGCATTGAAAAATATGTATATGATTTGGGGGGTTGGAACAAGTAACCAACTTGAAACCGAAACAGGAATTTTTGTGTCAAAACAGCGAGGATGAGAGATGCGACCTCCTCCCTAACTGCAGGGTGGTCCCATCCATTGAGCGCACCTAGGTGATTACTTAGGATGTCAGTGGGGGGTGGGGGCCTTGCCTGCCTGCCTGTGCCAGGGGGTCTGTTGTGGCAAGGGGCAGCCCTGTTTGCTGTTCCTGATATCAGTCGGAAGCCCACGGCAAGACTGCTCTGATCCTTTTCCTCTACTTCCCCTTCTCTTGAGGAGCAGTGGCAGGATGGGGCCCTTTTCGGGGGCTGTTTTTACCTCTCAATTTACTTTGAGAGGCATGACACTGCAGCAAGCCACAGCTCCAGCCCCAGTGATGGTGGTATGAGTGGGGGCAACTTCCCCACAGTGCAGAGGGGGGGAAAGGTGGGTGGCACCTTCCCCATGGTATGGAGGGCAGCAAAATCATTCACCTTAGGAGCCAAAAATCCTTAGACTGGCCTGCCTATCTGTGATCCATCTGCAGCTGGATTTTAGGTATACTATAGTCTTGTAGGGTTGCCGGGTCCTTCCTAGTCCCAGGCCTGTATTCCATAAGCAAATTTGCCACTTGGAGCTCAGGTGCCCCCCACTTCTTGTCAAAAGCACTTAAAGGGTCCCTTTAAATGCTTTTGGCAAGAAGCGGGGGGGGGGGCTGAACTCCAAACGGTGAATTCACCACTTGGAGTTCAGGCGTGCAGCCAGCAGCCGCCCCTCTCCCATCCCTCCTGCAAGATTTCAAGGGCCCTCTTGCTGATCACATGGAAGGCCCTTTAAATCTTTCGGGGGAGGGAGAGGTGTGGCTGCTGGTGGGGGCGGGACTTAGGGGCAGGGCCTTCCCCACTGGCCAGCTGGCCAGCGGCGGACAGGGGCCCACAAAATTGGGATCTCCTGCCCCCACCTGGGGACTGACATCCATATAGTCTTATTATCCATCAGTCAGCAATGGCCATTCTGCAGGCTTCTGCCATGAACAGAATATTTGGGATAGGACCTTATAAGTGAATGGCGTTTCTGGAATGACTCACAAGGGCCACACTGAAGGTCTGGAGCAACTAGAAAGAATTATGGGAAACCAAGTCTCCCACCACCTTTCTGTTGGGAGGAAGAAGTGATTTGCTGCTTTAGAAGAAGAAGAAGAAGAAGTAGAAGAGATTGGATTTATACCCCCCACTTCACTTGTAGTCTCAGAGTGGCTTACAAACTCCTTTCCCTTCCCCTCCGCACAACAGACACCCTGTGAGGTAGGTGGGACTGAGAGAGCTCTGAGACAACTATCCTTGAGGGAACAGCTAGTACAGAGCTATGGCTTGCCCAAGGTCACCCAGCAGGTGCAAGTGGAGGAATGGGGAATCAAACCCAGATCTCCCAGATTAGAGTCTGCGCACTTAACCACTACACCAAACTGGCTTTAACTTAAGGATCAGCAGAGCTATACAACAGAGTAATATATCTGTCTACCCATGCTAGCCCATCTGAGCAACACATCAGAGCAGATTACTGATTTCCCTGCACGGTGTTCTTATTGGCTAGTTTCATCATCATGCTCCTTCCATAAACATGCAGCCTATTTAACTCTCATGCTTGGTGTCTGGCTCTTTGATGGCTATCATTTGCGAATTATGTTTCATGGTATATCTTCACAACCGTTGTTGAAGAAGAAGAAGAAATCCCTGTACAACTGGGAAGATGGGAGTCATTAAATCATTTGATGTAAATCACAGATATGCGGAACAAAACAACAAATTATATCTGAGAGAACCAGGAGGGTCAACACAGCCCCTTAGGACTTGTCCTCTTTTTAATGCTCACTGACACAGTCAGGAGTCTAATGTTCTTTCTGATGCTCTCACTGTGTTTTTGCTTGAATAGTTATGCTTGGTGTGTTATTTCATACATTTATTACTCCCAGCATGAGTAATTGCTTTGCAAATTCCTTTTTGTATCTGTTGCCCCCTAATATGCATCAACTGTGTACTCAGATTGTTGTTATTTCAGCCAATTAAAATTTTATTGCTTTCTCTTAAATAGTTTGAATGACATTTCCTAGATATATTATGTATTGGGGACTTTTATGGGCAAGTATTTGATCTTTAGCAAAAGTAAAGCATCTGCAATAAAAATGCAATCAGGTTACATATTGAAATATTTATTTGCAGAATGATACTAAGCAGAGTTAACCCTTCTAACCCCATTGAGCAGAAAGGGATTAGAAGGGTATAGAGAAGCAGAAAAAGAACTTTTGCTTAGGGGTGAAGGGTTTTTCTAGGAGACGTTTCATAGATCAATAATAGCATGATCACACACGGCTGGAATCAGACAGAAGATGGTAGAACATAGCTACCTGGAGGACATTAAAAACATAGCTAAAAATTGAAAAGCTATTCTTACAACTGTGTAAATATGCCCAAATATTAATCTAAAACCTAAATCAATGGAACAAATTTATATTAAAAATACCTATAGGTAAGTATTTATATATCTAATTCCCAAGGCACCCCTTGTGTGTAGATATTTAAATCTGCAGGGGGGCACCTGGGGGCAGGGAGTTTTTCTGCACATGTGGGGGACTCCCCACGTGTGCAGAAAAATCTTAAAACATTTTAAAAAACTTTCAGGGGGATATTTAAATTGCCCCAAAAGTAAAAGAGCGTCCCCTGAACATGCATGGGGAACGCTCTCAGAACTGCAGTGGCTCGATGGTTGGGAGGTGTTCAAGCCTCACCACCAGTGCCAGGGGTGGGTGGGAGGGAGATTGGCGGGCCCAGCGAGAGGTGCTCAGGCTCGCCGGTGCCCGTAGGGGGTGGGGAAAGAGCTGCAGGCCTGCAAGGACCTCTCAGGCCTTGCTGGTGCCCATGGGGGGGATTGGCTCAGGCCGCACCATCAGCGCAGGGGGGTGGGGAGAAGGATTAGGCAGGCCCAGGCCTCACCCTGGGTGCAGGGTGGGGGAGAAGACTCACCTGTGGCTGCTGGGTCCGCTGTATGAAACTCCTCTCCTCCCACGAGTATCACGGGTCCCGCCTCTTGTCTATATACCAATAGCCAAGACACCCCCTCTGTGTGGATATCTAAATCTGCACATTGCAGGCACTTGGGGGGCAAAGAGATTTCCATGCACACTTGGGGCACTCCCCAGGTGTGCAGAAAAATCTGAAAAGTTTTTAAAACTATATGGGGGATACTTAAATCCCCCCAAAAGTAAAAGAGCATTCCCTGTGCATGCACAGAGAACACTCTGGGAACTCTGCCTCACGGCCATTGAAGGGGAGGCTCAGCAGGCCAGTGGCTGGGAGCCACTCAGTCCTCGCCACCAGTGTCCAGGGGGGAGATTGGTGGGCCCAGTGGCTGGAAGCTGATCAGGCCTCACCGCTGGCGCCCAGGAGGGAGATTGGTGGGCCCAGCAGCTGGAAGTCGCTCAGGCCTTGCCGCCGGTGCTCGGCGGGGGGGAATAAGGCTTACCAGCAGCCACTTCCTCTTTAATGTGGAGCTGCTTCTGCAGGCCAGGAGCCTTTAGGAATATCCCCCCACACACACACACACAAGTATTGCAGGTCCCGCTTCTTGTCAGTATATCCAATTCCCAATATGGCCCATCTGTGAATACTAAAATCCAGAGATTGGAGCTATAAACATAAAAGACAGCCTTTTCTGCAAACCTAAGGAAGTCCCCAGGTTTGCAGAAAAATTTGAAACCTTTTTAAAAAATGAACAGAAGCAGCATATGTTGTTTTAAGATCTGTGGCCTTTGTGGGGGGTTGCTAAGGAGGGTTACTAGGTCTCTTTGTATAGCAGGAAACCTCCCACCCTCTCCTGCCTTTGCCCACTGCTGCTCAGAGGCAGTGGGAGGAAATTGCTGGGCAAAAGGGGGTGATCTTCATCACCCAGCACAATTCTTCCACTTTCTACATGACCCAGAAGTGATTTCATCATGTCAGGCGATGATCTAGCATTTGTCCCCAAACTCTATGGTTAAACCACAGAGATGTGAATACTAGAGTGTCACACAGACACACAGATGATGCCATTGCAACCCCAGCACTAGGCAACCACAATGACCTGAGGGACCACCTTTCCCCATACATACCCCAGAGTGCACTGCAGTCAGGGTCTCAGAACAGATTGACCCTCCCAGGCCCCAAAGAGGACAGGCTCACCACTAGCCAGGACATTCTCAGTGGCAGCTCCATACTGGTGGAATGAGCTCCCAGAAGAGATCAGGGCCCTGCGGGACCTCTTGCAGTTCCACAGGGCCTGCAAGATGGAGCTCTTCCACCAGGCTTTCAACTAGGAGCCGCCCTACTATTATCATCAACAAGCCCTGGCCCTTAACCTCGACAGTGGCTTTATTTTATTAGGACTCGGGAAGACCACCGAGCTGGTAATTTCTTGTCTGCCATGGTTACAGAATACCATCTTAAGTAACCTAACCCCATCTCAAGGGACATCAACAGCATTAGCTCCTTATGATTTTATAATGGTATGATTTTAATGTACTGAATTCTATCAATTTATGTGTTTTATGTATTTTAATGGTATTTATACCGATTATGTAAGCCGTCCTGAGCCTGTTCGCGGGGAGGGCGGGGTATAAATTGAAATAGTAATAATAATAACAATAACAACAATAATAATGATATTGCCAACTTTCAAGCACTGGTGTCTGTCAGTAAAAGATAGAGAAGGATCAGGGTCCTTCCCAGGACTGTTTTTGTCTTTTGGGGGAGGGGGAAGGACTCATCAGGACCAGCAGCAATCCTCGGGTAACGTGTTACCATACAACTGGCATGACTTAACTAGGCCCACTGCTTGCTACTAGTAGCCATCACACAAAAGCCAGTGTAGTAGCAGTTAGGGTGTCAGACTTGGATCTGGAAGACCCAGCTTCAAATCCCTTCTCTGCCATGGAAGCTTGCTGGGTGACCTTCGGCCAGTCACTTTCTCTCAGTCTACCCTGCCTCAAAGTGTTGTTGTGAGAATAAAAGGGAGGAGAGGAGAATGCTGGAAGCTGCTTTGCATCCCCCTTTTGGAGAAAGTCACAGTATAAATGAATTAAAATAAATAAGTAAATAAATATAGTTGAAGATGGGGGCAGATAAAAGATAGGTTGGTGGGTGGTGTAGGAAGGAAAGAAGGAAGCAGGGAAAAGAGGCTATAGAAGCTGCCAGGGAAAGAGGAAATACTGTGGGGAGGGGGATACAGGAAGATATAAAGCCCTGTTTGTAGACATCTATTATGCACTGTGGAGGAAATGTTCTAATCACACATTCACTGCATTCATAATCCTAACTTTAAGTGGCACAACCAACCATGTGGAGGAGGAAGAGATATGCCTGCTGGCCTCACTCTCAACTTTCACATATCTATCAAAATTTGTGCACAGGGCCGAACTCTCATATACTCCAGTGTTAGAGGCTCTGAATACGCATTATTTAATCCTCCCGTTTTGTAAAGCATTCAGATTCTAACACACTTAAAAGATATGGCTGTCTTGAGCCATATAATTCATGATCCTAAATGGGGGTCATTTGAATGGCCAAGAAGGAAGACCAAAATTGGGTAGTAAGGCTTCACGCTATTGACCCCACCTATGTGGTTTTCAGTTGCACAGTACAGATGCATGGAAAGTGACACCCATGCAACAAGAAGTACGTATGAATGTGCCTAGAGTCATACAATGGTCTCAGAACCACATTCAATGTGTAATAAATGAACTCCAGTATCCTGTGATAGTATTTAATCATCAGATGTCACCCTGGCTGCCTTGCAACACTGATTTTGATCTAAAGTGGTTTCCCTCCTCTATTTTTTTGCTGTCAAGTTGTAGTCATAGGCAGGGGTCCGTTGGGGTCGGAGCGAGGTGGAGCGAAGCTCGGCCAGCTCAGGAGTGGCCACTAGGGCAGCAATGGGCTGAATCAGATTCTCTAATCTGATTCAGCCCACTGCCGAATTGCTGCCGAAATTCGGCGGCAACTTTAAAAGCCACTGGAGGGGAGGGGGTTTGAGGGAGAGGCTCCAAACTTGCAGGGTAGCTGCTGGGGCCTCTTCTCGAAATGCCCACCAAGTTTCAAGAAGATTGGACCAGGGGGTCCAATTCTACGGGCCCCCAAACAGGTTGCCCCCATTCCCTCCATTGTTCTCTATGGGAGGAAAAAAGTTAACATTTTTTCCCACCATAGAGAACAATGGAGGGGATGGGACAATCTGTTTGGGGGCCCATAGAGTTGGACCCCCCTGGTCCAATCTTCTTGAAACTTGGTGGGTATTTCGAGGAGAGGCCCCAGCAGCTACCCTGCAAGTTTGGAGCCTCTCCCTCAAACCCCCTTTCCTCCAGCCCCTCATATACCCTATGATTTTTTGCCATTGATTTCAATGGCCCATAGGGTATAATGGGGCTGAAACTGACATTCCCTTTCTGACACACTTCCGGTGATGTCAGGGGACGTGGCATATGCTAATGAGGTATGCTAATGAGTAATGCTAATGAGCTCCTGCACCTCTTTTTCTACGAAAGGACCCCTGGTCATAGGATTTACAAAGAAAAAAAACATTCAGAGATGGCTTGCCACTGCCTGCCTCTGCGTAGCCACTTGTATTCCTTGATGGTCACCCATCCAAATATGAACCAGGGCCAACCCCGCTTAGCTTCTGAGATCTGAGAAGAGTGGGCTAGCCTGGGCTATCCAGGTCAGAGCATTTGTGTTCCTGCTTTAAAAGTAACATTTCTGAACATTCCTTGGTTTTCAATCTTATTTCCTTATGCATCTATGATACCTTTTCCTGCTTCAGGATAAGAGGGTAGCAAATACAAGCTTTCCATATTTCCAGGTACTACCACTTCTTTGTCTATGAAAATATGTCCTGTAAATGTCATCCCAGACTATTTTTGGCAAATCTCATTGTAAGGTTGGCCTTGGAGACATGGCATGTATACATTGTTCAGAAGAACTGGATTACTAAGACAAATGTACTATAATATCGTAAATTAAAGGTGAGGGATAAATTTACATTCCAGTATGTATTGCATGCCACAACGGTTGCACTATCCATTCTTATTACACAGTTATATACACAGCATGAGCTGAGGCAGAAACGTGGGAAATTAGGATGTTTCCAGTTGTAACATGCAGGCATGGAAGGTGAAAGAGGTGATAGGTCCAATGTTGGGTGGAAATGGAGAAACTCTGACAGAGGACAGAGAAAAATCAGAAAGGTTCCATTCCTATTTTGCCTCCAGGTTTTTTTTTCCCCTGAAGAAGAGAACAGGCTTATCTAGAAATAGTAATAAGTAACGCATGGTGTCTGGGCTGATGGTTGACATGGACAGGGAGGTTGGTGAGAGGCACCTGGCTGCACTGGATGAATACAACCCCCCCTAGCCAGATGGTGTTCACCTGAGAATGCTTAAAGAACTTCTAGAGAGCTTGCAGAGCCTTTTTCCATCATCTTCAAGACCTCTTGGAGGATGGAAGATGTGCCACAAGACCAGAGGAGGGTGAATGTTATCCCAATCTTCAAAAAAGGGAGGGAAGATGACCCAGGAAACCAGAGGCCAGTCAGTCTGACCTCTGACCCAAGGGAAGATACTGAAGCAGGTTTTAAAGGAGTCAGTCTGTGAGCATCTGAAGGACAACTTGGTGATCCAGGGAAGTCAGCATGGATTTGTCCACAACAGGTCCTGCCAGACCAACCTGATAGTTGAGAGACAGATTTACTAGATTATGAGACTGCTGTTGATGTTGTTTACCTGGATGTCAGTAAAGCTTTTGACAGGGTTCCCCATGATGTTATGATGAGTATACTGGAGGACTGCAAACTGGATTCTAGAACCGGTTGGAGAACCACACCCAAAAGAATAGTTGTCAGTGACATTTTATCTGATTGGAGGGAGGTATCCAGTGAGTGCCAGAGGGCCCAGTTCTGGGCCTAGTACATCTCAATATTTTTTATAAATTATCTGGGTGATGGGATAGGGGGACTACTCATTACTTTTGCAGGTGACACCAAATTGGGAGGAATAGTGAACACACTGGGAGGTACAGAACTCGATAAAATTTGAACGCACTGGAAAAGTTGGTGGATGTGAATAAGATGCCATTCAACAAGGATAAGTGCAGAGTTTTACATCTGGGTAACAAAACTGAGAAGCGTGCGTACTTGATGGGGGACACACTTCTGGGGATCAGTGTGTGTGAACAAGATCTTGGGGTACAGGTGGACTCTTTACTAGATGTTATTTATGTTCTTAACTAGGCAGGGATCACTTCTATTCACTAGAAGCTATTTCCCTTTTTTTCTTGAATGAGTCCACAGTCAGTGCTTAACTGTCTCTTCTTCAACTGTCAGTTCCCAACTGTCATTCCTTCACTGAATCTCTCAACAGAATTCTGTTTGAACAGCCTGTCACTCAAAGGTTCTCACACTCTCTTAGGCATTATTCTTTGACAGTCCATCACAGGCCCCTTCCAACTCTGTCTATATATCTAATTCCCAAGTGTGCCCCCTATCTGCAGATACTTATATTCACAGACTGGGGCCACACTTGCAATGAACATGTGTTTCTGCAAACCTGGGAAAACCCCTAGGTTTGAAGAAAAATCTAACATAAAAAATTGGGGGAGTTAAATTCCTCCCAAATAAAAAAAGCATTGTCTGTGCATGTGCAGACAACTCACTTACCGTTAAGAATCCTGGTGGCTGCCGCTACCACTGCAGTGGTAGTGGAACCCGTGAGCTGCCACCAGCATGGCCCACCTAGACCTGTGCCAGGTGACCCACTGAAAGTAATGAGGGGAGGAGAGAAGCCTCAGCGGGTCCACCCAGAGCAGCTCCAAGAAAACCACAGAGAGCAGCAGGGAGGGAGTGAAGGCTTCAGGCCTGGCAGTGTGCCTGGAGCTGGCTGCAGGGGAGCCCAGGGGCTGCACTGGGTCTGGTGAGAAAGCTGATGGGAGATGGGATTCCCCCCCGTGTGAGTCTCACAGGCCACCACTTGTGATGCTATGATTCCTTGTCAATGCCAAAAAGTAATATATTTCTATATTGGACCACAAGAAATACTGATGTGCCCAACTCAGCTCTTATGGCATTGCTATACTAATCCTAAAATCAATCCCAAGTGCTACCCACATGAGAAGTATGGCTGAAAAGTTCTTAAAGTTCAACTTCGTTCCCCTTTAGCTGACAATATATGAGTTACCTTCATGTATTATGAACTATAGGCAATTTAGAACAGCAAGAAGAAGACCAACACTGGTTGTGAAGCTAAAAGAATATCATACTGAGCGGATTAAACTGCTGATCCCATCAGTTATTGAGGCTCACAAAATGCTCCCTATTGAGACCAGGGCCCTGCAGGATCTTCCTTGATTCCACAGGGCCTGCAACACAGAACTGTTTCTGCCAGGCCTTTGGTTGAGGCAACAGGCGCCCATATATGGCCCTCACCCATTTGAGGTTGCTGTCACCCGTCTATTTACGTACCACCGACAACTGGCCTTTAACTCACTGCACCATCAGGCCAGAACTTTATAGCCAGCTGACACTGTTTTAAGCTATACCAATTGTTTTAATTGTTATTATGTTTTATCATGTTTTAAAACTGAAATTGTATTTATCATAATTGATGTTACCCGCCTGAGCCGATCTATGGAATGGGCAGGATATAAATGCTAATTATAAATAAATAAATAAATAAATAATGGCATAAAATTAATTATTTTAAATAAATTTCTGGATTCCCTTCCCTCAAAGAAAACTTCCATGTTAAATGTGAATCAGATGCCTTTACTGTCTGCTACTTCCAACTCCAGCCCACCTGCTATTGAGGAAGTTCACCAGAGGCTTCAATAGAAGCTTGCAGGATGCAAAGGAAGATAAGGAAAGCACGTTTTTCAAACTTCCACACACACTTTACTTTCTTGACAAAGCCTTAAAATTGACATCTTAAACATGAAATTGCTTTTCCCCTTATTCTGGGAAGTTGTTTTAAAAAACACATCTTTATATTGTAAGTGGCTGGAGACTAGGAAGAGGGTTAAGGCATGGAATCATAAGTGGGGGTTTCTGTTTGCTTTCCTTCAAGAGGAAAGTGTTTGTGGACTCAGCCCTTGTATCTGACAATCCTTCTTAAGCCTTTGAACAAAATTAACCTGAACTAATAAATATGTGGGGAGCCAAGAAACTGTAGTTAGGCAGTAGTAAGGAAAATATACTTTGTGAGTGTTCACTGGTACTTCTTTCTTCAAGCACTCAGCCCTGGAGTTGAAAACAAACTCCACATTAGTCTGCTATAGGGTTGCCAAATCTTACTGGCGAGAAAGCGGGGGAATCCTGTCTCTTCTCCTGGGGTTCTGCAAAATTCATACTTAAACTAAAGAAAGTTGGGGAAACCACTAGACCATTCAGGCTTGACCTAGATCACAGCCTTGATGAATATATAGTGGAGGTCAAGAATAGGTTTAAGGGACTAGATTTGATAGACAGAGTGCCTGAAGAACTATAGATGGAGGTCTGTGACAATGTACAGGAGGCAGCAATCAGCACCATTCCAAAGAAAAAGAAATGCAAGAAAGCAGCCTGGTGAAGCTACAAATAGCAGAGGAAAGAAGGATAGCAAAAGGCAAAAGTGAAAAAGACAGATTTACCCAACTGAATGCAGTTTTCCAGAGAACAGCAAGGAGATATAAGGAGGCCTTCCTGAATGAACAATGCAAAGTAATAGAGGAAAACAATAGAATGGGAAGGACTAGAGATCTCTTCAAGAAAATTGGAGAAATCAAGTGAATGTTCTTTGCAAAGCTGGCCATGATAAAGGACAAAAATGTTAGGGACCTAACAAAATTAGAGGAAGAGATGGCAAGAATACACAAAAGAACTATACAAGAAGGACCTCAATGTCCTTGACAACCGTGACGGTGTAATCACTGACCTCGAGCCAGATATCCTGGAGTGCAAAGTCAAATGGGCCTTAGAAAGCATTACTAACAACAAAGCTAGCAGAGGTGATGGTATCCGAGATGAGCTATTCAAAGTCTAAAAAGATGATGCTGTTAAAGTGCTGCACTCAATATGCCAGCAAATTTGGAAAACGCAACAGTGGCCACAGGATTGGAAAAGGTCAGTTTACATTCCAATTCCAAAGAAGGGCAATGCCAAGGAATGTTCAAACTATTGCACAATTGCACTCATTTCACATGCTAGCAAGGTCATGCTCAAGATCCTACAGGCTAGGCTTCAGCAGTACATGGATAGAGAACTACCAGAAGTACCAGCTGGGTTTCAAAGAGGTAGAGGAACTAGAGATCAAATTGCCAACATTCACTGGATTATGGAGAAAGCAAGGGAGTACCAGAAAGACATCTACTTCTGCTTCATTGACTACGTTATCTTGAGAAACCTGTATAAAAGTCAAGAAGTAACACTTAGAACTGGATATGGGACAACTGATTGGTTTAGCATAAGAAAAGTAGTATGACAAGGATATATACATACAGAGTACATCATGCGAAATGCTGGCCTGGATGAATCACAAGCCGGAATTAAGATTGCCGAGAAAAACATCAACAACCTCAGATATGCAAACAATACCACTCTAATGGCAGAAAGTGAAGAGGACCTAAAGAGGCTCCTGCTGAGTGTAAAAGAGGAGAGTGCAAAAGTTGGCTTGAAACTCAACATCAAAAAAACTAAGATCATGGCATCCAGACCCATCAGTCCTTGGCAAATAGAAGGGGAAATCATGGAAGCAGTGACAGAATTCACATTCCTAGGATCCAAGATCACTGCAGCCATGAAATTAAAAGACTCCTACTCCTTGGGAGGAAAGTGATGGCAAACCTAGACAGCATAATAAAAAGTAGAGACATGGCCCTTGCCAACAAAAGTCCTTATGGTCTAAGCAATGTTATTCCCAGTAGTAATGTATGGCTGCGAGAGTTGGACCACAGGAAGGCCGAATGCCAAAGAATAGATGCTTTCGAATTATAGTGCTGGAGAAGACTCTTGAGAGTCCCTTGGACTGCAAGGAGATCAAATCAATCAATCCTAAAAGAAATTAACCCTGACTGGTCCCTGGAAGGCCAGATACTGAAGCTGAAGCTCAGATACTTTGGCCACCAAATGAGAAGGGAGCACTCACTGGAGAAGGCCCTGATGCTGGAAAGATTGAAAGTAAAAGAAGAAGGGGACAGCAAAGGATGAGATGGTTAGACAGTGTTATCAATGCAATGAATATGAAATTAAGTAGACTCTGGAGCACAATGGAAGACAGGAGGGCCTGACATGATGTGGTCCATGGGGTTGTGAAAAGTCAGACTCAACGGTGCAACTGAACAACAACAGCAAAAGAATATGGTCATTATAGGGGTGGGAATGAAAATATGCCATTCATAGTCTTTAAAATCTAAAAGGTACCTTTGGATGACCTCGCATGGATTTTTGGGGTTCAAAGACTAACTACAGTTAGGAAAGTCATTGCTAAATGTATCTCTAATGGCAATATTATCAAGGTTTCAAATTTAAAAAAATATGCAGAGGCTGCTTTTCATGGCTAAAAGACTTCTCTCCTTCTCCACTTCGACCTAAAAACAGCCCTTATGGTAATTAGGCTGAGGAAGGGGTTCTGGCCCAAGATAATCAAGAGAGGTTTATGACCAAGTGGGAACATGAAACCAGGATTTGAATCCAGAGTAGCAACTCAACCTGTGTTTAATGTAACATCTAATCAGGCCCTCATTTGCAAGAGAAGAGGCACATATTCCCCAGGTTCATGGCCAAGTACTTAATGCGAATTCATCCTTTAAATAACCTTACAGGAGATAAATCGTGTGCTTCTTGTATCTGTGCAGTCCGTGGCACCTATTGCAAAGTGATCACAAGAACTAAATGCCAGAGTAGCTCTGTTGATGAGCAGCCTTCAAAGGCACACAGGCACATTTAAGTAATAAATCTCAACTTTAAAATTTGAAATGGATTTTCTTATCTTTTATAAATATGCCTGAATTATCATAGGCAGCAGTAGCAGGTGGATAGTGGGGATGGGGCAGCAGTTCTAATTTTTTTTAAAATCATGCCCATAGACAAATCCAAATTTATTCAGACAGATCCAAACAGCTTGGCAAGTGGTTGACTCCCTGATCATGATGGTGAGCAGGACAAAAAATCAAACTGGGTGGTCATCAGGTGTCACTGTTTACTGGTAGCTTAAAAAGCAAACATGTTGTATTTTGATATAAGGTTGCAATAAATGAATTAACATGTAGTCTATTCCAAATCTAATCTATAAAGGTAATTCTGAGTGTGGCAGTCACTTTGCAGACCTCCTGTATGAAATGTAGTCATTATTCCTGTGATTGTCTTTTTAAGTAGAAAGTTACAGAAGAGAAAGATCCCCTGAGACCAGTTACAATAAATCTTTCCTGACTTGTCTTTCTAAGCAAGAAGAAAAATCCATTGATGAAAGCGCTCCAAGGCAAAATGTTACCTAACTTCAGCTCCAAATTTCATTTATTAGGAAAGATGTAAAAGTGTCTCCAGGTGCTGATAAGGTTGTTCTGAAAAGTGGAAGAGGAGAAACCACTGCAGGAAGAAGGGTTTCCGTTCTGGCACCATTCTTGTTAAAACACAAGATACTATATAGAATGTCAAATCAATCAAACAGGCACTACTCCAAAGTACAAATTAAATCATCTCTGTGTTTGAGAGAAATGTTTTAAGGAGCTGGGGGGGGGGGGAATACAGTATGATGGGCAACCATAGTTAGTCACAATTTCAACTCAAGCAGTTCCTTCTCTGAGTTAACTCACATGAACCCATGAAGCTGCTATGTTCTGAGTCGGCTTATTGGGCTGTCAAGGCCAGTATTTCCATTTTGACTAGCAGCAACTCTCCAGGGTCTTAGGCAGAGGCCTTTCACAGTACCTACTACCCGATTCTTTTAAACAGAGATGCTGGGAACTGAACCTTGAAATGATCACTTTCAAAGTTTATCCTACCTGCTATGCTAATTTATCATTTGTGGGCAGCAATAACCAGTGGTCATACCTCCTCTGGCTAGATCTCTTGTACTTTCTTGTTGTGTATAGTACCACTATTTCTTGAATTGTTCAGCCTTTCAGCACCATTTTGTAAACTCTGTATCACTTTGTTGTATCTACACCTGCCACTTTAGAAACCACCTTGTGCATCTGATAAAGTGAATGCTGGCCCACGGAAGTCAATGCCACAGTATTTCTTGGCGTTTTTAAAGAGGCTGGACTTTTTCTTACTTTTAATAACACAGCTATTCCTCCAGAATTTCACAGAGACCTTACCTACAATTAGATTCCAGATAGCTTTAGGAGACAGACAACATTAGAACACAGATAACTGGAAGACTGTTGAAATCACATTTCATTTGGGGTCAAACTACCACTTAGTTCTCAGAGCCGAACCAGATGAGATATATGCAGACATCAGATGCTTAGGGACGTGATTCCATTTGAAAGGAGGGAGGTTTAAGCCTTTAAGCCTTTTCTGCTGCATCATTTTCCCATTTGGAAATAGCTCATTAGATCTGTTATTTGCCCTGTCAGGGAACATCCATACAAATATCAGAACCGAGGTGTTTGATAAACTCTTGCTCTACAGGCTTGTTTCAGTTCAGGAAAACAGCATGTGACAAAGGCTTTAACCAGGCGTCCCCAATATTTTTGAACCTGTGAGCACCTCTGGAATTTTGACACAGCATAGTGGGTGCAGCCACAAAACAGCCACCACAGGAGGGAGAGCTAGCCACAAAATGGCCTCCTCAGTTTAGCTTCAATTACACAGTGAAGATCCTTGTGTTTTTCTGGCAGCTGCCAGCAAAGCAACTGTGACAGACTGAACTTTAAAAGCAGGTTTCATAGTGCAGCTACGTCAGAGAACCAGGAGATAAAAGAGTTAACTTTTCCCTGGAAGGGAGAGCTTGAGTGACAGGCTGCTTCTCTTCTCTGATTGGCCAGTGCCAGCTAAGGAAAATATATGCTCAGCTGAGTGCTGAGGGGAGTTGTCAGTCTGGAGATTACAGTTTAAACTTGTGGGCACTCTGCAGGCAGTCAGCTGGTTTCTGAGTTTTGGAGTCAGTGAGTCTGACAAGGTAAGTCAGACAGGTTCACCTGTAGAGTGTAAGAAAAAGACTCCTTGCCTTAACTATGGTATTCGTAATCTGAGGAAGAATTCACTATAAGAATTCAAAGTCTAAGTGTCAACATAAGCTTTATACACACACCAGAACTGGGAGAGAGATCTGGCAAGAGTGACTGGGGTAGTGTGTGGAAACTCCGTTTCAAGCCAAAAAGGAGCAGGGTTAATTCCTTTGAGGAGAAGATTAATCCCTGCCCCAGTGTCAAAAAGGGTTTAGCTCTGAGGAGGACCCTAGTCAGTTGTAAGGGGAAATGGCTTTAAACAACTCAGGAAATAGGAATAAACTGTAATTTAACCAAGGAGTGAGTCAGGTTGCTGCCCTGCAAGGCACATATAGCGCTCTTATGAATTTATAGTTCATAAGTGATAAAGACTGGACAGTGCAATTAGTGCGCAAAAGGGACTGAACTGTGTGGTGACCCAAAGTGATGCCAGCTGCAGACACATACCAGAAGAGGAAAAGCCTTCTCCTGATGTGTCAGTGGCTCCTGAGGCTACCTGCCATCTCTTACCCACAGTGCAGCAGGAAGAGGCCAGCTCCCCAGGCACAGAAAACACACCAAAACCAGTAACCATGTTCCATGGAAAAACGCCATGCTCTGCAACAAGGACTTAAAATCCTGAGAAGACTCCCATGAGGAAAACCTTCTCTGCAATGCAGGCAAACCGCCGCCACGCCCCCCCCCCCCCCAGCCTTCTCCTAACAAAGGACTTTGCCTTCATAATGCAAGCAAGGAACCAGTTCAACTCACCCTGGAGCCATGGACAGACTACCCATGCCATGACAGTGACTGGCCACATGAGTCATCATCCTGCCAGGTGTCTCTGCCACAGAGTAACTACAGCCCAGTATTGCCCAATCCCTTAGCCCCCTCCCCCTGAAGCCAGTTTCAGGTAGCATGTTTTGGGGATGGACTAGAAGAAGGACAGGCAAGGGGATGTGGCCAGCAAAAGCCCACCTCCAAAGCCAGTTTTTAAAAGAGCTGGCCTAGCCATGTGCTCGCTCGCTCTCTGCCTCCATACCTAACCTTCCCCTATCTTGTAGACTCCGGAGTAGCTGCCCAAGAGTCTTTCCATGTGTTCTGCTGGTCCAGAACATGATCCCTGTTCCCCATAGTCTCTCCATCATTTTTTCTGTGGATTATTTCATCTCGTCAGGACAGGCAAGTATCACCCAATCAACGTTTTTACCTGCTCATGCAAATGTGGCTATCCCTTTTTCTCTAACTTTCCTAGGTCTGAATTCAATCCCTACCTGTTGAATAAACTTGTTCTTTTGTTTTACTGTTAAACCATGCCATTTCAGAAGGGAAATAAAAAGAGGGCTCCTGCTTTTCCACAACAAGTTCCTTGGGCTGGGCTAAAAGATGAATTATATTCTGTGGGTGGGACAGAAATTCAAAAACCTCTACTAAGGGCTACTCAGTCACAGGAGGGAACCAAATAGTTTTGGCGGGAAAGTTTGCACCAGTGTGGGGAGAGTGAAAGGGGTCCATCATAGCAACATTTTCAGAAATCTGCAGAACCAATCAAATCTCCAATAGCCATTCAGAAGCCTTGCTGGGCAAAAGCCCCACCTGGCCCTGCCAACTTTCTAAAAAAACATGGTGGTGCCAGGAAAGATGTCAGTGGGCACCGTGGTGTCCCTGACGCCATGTTGGGGACCCATGGCTTTGCCCCTCCTCCATGACACCAAGGTCCAATTTGGAATCAGGTTCCCATGCACCTGATATGTGAAGGGGATAAAATCCTAGGAGTGCCTTTCACAACTTCTAGTATCTCACTAGGTCTGGCCAAATGTGGTGAACTTGCCACATGACTGTACCAGTTGGACTTCCAGGACTGAAAGCAAAATTTTTCTTCCACATTAAAAACAAACAAACTACATGTTAGGGAAAGTTTTCTAGCTTAGCTTTGTCCATGGTATACTAGTTTTCTATACTGCAGTGTTTTGTTTTTGCAAGGATGATCTTCAGTGTGAAGTGGTTCAGCCGCAAAACAGGCTTACCATCCTGGGAAGGACTAGATGTACATTTCATACATTTGTATATATGCATATATCGTATGTGTATACGTAATACATGAAATACACATACAATGGATACAGGGTTTTTTGCATGTAAAGCCACTTTGGAATATTTTTGAAACACAAGTGATACAGGGAAAGGGTCATATTTGAACCCAGGCAAGGAAACTCATTTGGGAAATGCTTTGGAGTGAGGAAAGGGTGGGTGCCGGACAGTTTACGAGCCCTTTCCCCCATGTGCTTTTCTGTTTCCAGTTCTCTTTGTGAAGCAGAATTTGTTTCGGTAAAAAGGGTCCAACAGGGTGCCGTTATTTTATATTTGTACGTAACATGTAGTGGGACTTCAATGTACCTAATTTTTGCCAGAACATGCTCACGTTACATTTTGCAAACAAGGGGATACAAATCCCACTTCTGCCAAACATGCAAAAGAACAATATTGATACCAGGCCTCCACAACTTGTGAAAAAGTAAGCTGTCTGCAATTCCCCACCTGTGCATGGTAGCCCACAAGGAACTTGAGAAACCCACACCTTTATAAGTCCCAGACAGCAACCATTCCCTGGGTTATCTGGGTGGGTCAGGCTTGGTTTAAGCTTATCCTGTCTTGCACCCCAAAGGAAGGAGATTCTCCTTCCGTTCTCTTCCATCTGCTAAGCCTGCTCATAGGGTTGCAGCTGTCCTAGGGCTGCCAAGTCAGCCCGGGGGGCGGGGGATCCCCCGCTACAGGGGTTCCCGATCCGCCGGCCAGCATTCGGCCGGCTGAGGGAACCACACCCCCGAAGTCGTCCAGCCAGGACGACTTTCCCCAGCGTAATGACGTCACCCAGAAGTGACGTCACCACATTGGGGGCGTTGCCAGGGCAACGCTCTGGCAATCGCCCCAAAACTCTATGGTACCATAGAAGCGCGCACGCCAGAGGAGCTCCCAGGCCAGGGAGGACTACCCCCCGCCATTAGGTAAGTAGGACTTGTCAACCCTAAGCTGTCCTGCTATTCCAATTGATCTGCTGACCACCAAGACCAGCTCCCCTGGATTGAATGGCTGCTTTGGAGGTTGGAATCTATGGCATTGTACCCTGCTGAGGTCCCTCCCCAAACCTCATCCTCCCCAGGCTCCACCCCCAAAGTCTCCAGCTATTTCTCAACCTAAATCTGGCAACCCAGCCCTGTTCTGTTGTAGCAAACTTTTTCTCTGATGGCTACCAATTATCTTCAATGCAGGTATCTCCCCACCCCCCAAGTAAAACCTTACTAACAATTATTTCAGTCCCTCAGTTTTCACAATAAATTACAGCTCCATGTGATAAACTGACCTGCCCATTTGTTACCAATAGCATTGGAAAGGCTGAAAAGAAATTAGCAAGCATTTCCCTGGCTGCACTCCTACACTGTGTTTTCCACACATAACACTCAGTGAAAAAAAGAGAGAGAGATTTATATGCAGGTGGCTGAGTGCAAGATTTCAGCTTTGAGCAGAAAAGATTTTTTTACTATTGGCATAGTGGGAAAGCTATATTTCCCCAACAGACCCAAAGAATGTAGCAGCATATTTTCCTTAGACTGAAATGGAAATTGCATGTCTGAATAAATGCATTGCTTTGCGGACTTATTCTCAAAGGGGGAATCGATGTCAGACACTTGTCGGAGGTTTTAGGAAACAGGTAGCTAACTCCAGAACTGTTTCTTGTTTACTGGCAACTCGTACAGGAGCGACTGCTTATTCTTGCAAAATCTAAAGTAGCAGAACCTACAAGTTCTGATTAACCTTAGGATCCAATTATGCTATACATTGAATAAATGCATCCAGCCTGATTCATTGTGAGCGGTGTAGACAGAGGAGAGTTCTGCTGTACATCCCACTAGTTTGGGAGTGGCTTTTGTAAAAGAGTTATTTGCCAGGTAAATTGCTAAAAGGGCCTGAGTGACAAAAAAAGAATTATGGCAACACTATGGCTTCACACTGCAATACTGTAAGTCACAGAACCAGATGATTGCAGCATTCCATTGGTCTCCCTGAGAACAAAATGTATGGCACCCTGTGATATAACCAATGATTGGCTGGTGATGTGGAATAAAATTTTCAAACACTACAACTACCCCATTTCATAATCTACTAAAAAACTTTGAAAACATTTTCTTAACAGTTTAAATCAAATGTTACTGCCCAATAGGGTTGCCTAGGGTTGCCAGCTCTGGCTTGGGGAATTCCTGGATATTTGGGGGTAGACCCTGGAAAGGGTGCAGTCTGGGGGGGTGGGAGGTCATCAGGGATATGATGCCATACAGCGCAATCTCCAAACCAGCCATTTTCTTCAGGGAAGCCGATCTCTGTAGCCCAGTTGAAATTCTGGGAGATCTCCAGGCCTCACCTGGAAGCTGGCAGCCCTGCATACCCAACAGTAACATGCTGCAGGGCATCCTAACACATGAGATGGCTTGCGCTACTGTTACTAGAGAAGTTTGGAGGAAAGATCAATATTATGCCAAAGTCAAATGTTATCTGCACTCTTACTACTGGAGTGGACACTAATTCCTAATAAGATTTACCAACTGAGCCTTGCAGTAGCTGAGCCTGTTGCCCCATTGGGTCCCATTCTCTCTGGCTATTCGTTTATTTATTCACATTTATCGCCTGCCCTTCCCACAAGTGGACTCAGGGCAAGTAACAACATTTCATTTATACAATATGAATTGAAATTTACAATATCACCATAAATATTAAAATGGTGGTCACAGCTGATAACAAAATAAATTTTCCTTGTGTGGGAGGTTCCTGGCCTGTGATGAAATATCAACTGGCCAGCAGTTGATAAATGGAAGACAAAATGACAAAAGCCTCAAAAACCTCTAGGAGGCCATATATGGACGTTCACTACCTCAGCCAAAAGCTTGGCGGAACAGCTCCATCTTGCAGGCTCTGCTAAAACCCTATCTCTCCTCCCAGGACTTGGTTATAGTGACCAATGCAATAGTCACTTCCAGGCTTGATTACTGCAGTTCACTCTATGTAGGCTTACCCCTGAGGCTGACCTGGAAATTACAGCTGGTACAAAATGCAGCAGCCCACCTGCCAATGGCGATGCCTGTGTGGGCTCATGTTAAGCAGGTGTTCCGCCAATTGCATTGGCTACCAGTAGAGTTCTTGATCTGTTTCAAGGTGTTGGTAATAACCTTTATAGCCTTACATGGCCTGGAGTGGACTGCAGTAACCTGGACCTCCATAGAAAGAGAGGCATTCAGTGTCACTTCCAGGCTCCTCACCTTCTGGGCCAGCACCAAAGGTGCCCCTTCCAACATGGGGGGGCCTAATTCCCATATCCCCTCCCTTCCGACTCAGGTACAGGACCTCTGTCTTTGATGGATTTAGCTTCAACTGACTCTACCGCAACCATCCAGCTACAGCCCTTAAGGCTTCAGCCAGATTGTCAGGAGCGGAGGATGGATGGCCTTCCAATAACAGATAGAGTGCATATAGATGTTAAATAACATTGGTAAGAGGATTGTCCCCTGTGGCACCCCACCTTCCAATGGGTATCGCAAGATGGTGAGAACAGTATAAAAATAAGACACAAGATTATATATTCTTATCTAAAAATGTAGGTGTCCAGTAGTACCTTAAGGACTAATAAAATGTGTGACAGCGTATTATAGGGAAATGGCTGAGAAGCTGAATGCATTTTTTGCTTCTGTCTTCACTGTGGAAAATGAGAAGTCCTTGCCCACTCCAGAACTGCTGATTTCAGGAGGGATGTCGAAAGACTTGAGTCAGGTTGAGGTGATGAGGAAGGAGGCCCTATGACTGGTAGACAACTTAAAAATTGATAAATCACAAGGCCAAGATGGAATACATCCGAGAGTTCTGAAAGACCTCAAATGGGAACTTGTGGATCTCCTGACTAAAATACGTAATCTTTCATTACAGTCTGCCTCCATTCCTGAGGACTGGGAGGTAGCGAATGTCACTCCCATCTTAAAAAAGGGTCCCAGAGGAGATCTAGGAAATTACAGGCCAGTCAGTCTGATGTCAATACCGGGTAAGTTGGTGGAAACTGTTATTAAGGAAAGAATTAGTAGGTACATTGATAGACAGAAACTATTGAGGCAGACTCAGCTTGAGTTCTGTAAGGGAAGATCTTGTCTCACTAACCTGTTAGTGTCCTTTGAGGGGGTGAGCAAACATGCGGACTAGGAGGACCCAATAGATATTCTTTACCTTGACTTCCAGAAAGCTTTTGATAAAGTTCCTCATCAAAGACTCCCAAGTAAGTCATGGGATAAAAGGATAAGTCCTCTTGTGGATCAAAAACTGGCTAATTAATAGAAAACAGAGAGTGAGTATAAATGGGCAGTTTTCTCAATGGAGGTTGGTAAGCAGTGGGGTACCGCAGGGATCAGTACTGGGTCTGATGCTTTTTAACTTGTTCACTAACAATTTGGAGTTCGGAATAAGCAGTGAACTGGCTAAATTTGTGGATGACACAAAATTGTTCAGAGTGGTGAAAACCAGGGAGGATTGTGAGGCACTCCAAAGGGATCAGTTGAGGATGGGTGAGTGGGCGTCAACATGGCAAATGGGGTTCAGTGTGGCTAAGTGCAAAGTGATGCACACTGAGGCCAAAAATCCTAACTATAAATACATGTTGATGAGTCCAAACTGGCGGAGACTGACCAAGAGAGAGATTTCGGCATCATAGTAGATAATTTAATGAAAATGTCAAGACAGTATGCAACTGCAATAAAAAAGGCCAATGCTATGCTGGGGATTATTAGGAAGGGAACTGAAAACAAATCAGCCAGTATCATAATGCCCCTGTATAAATTGATGGTGAGACCTCATTTGGAGTACTGTGTACAGTTCTGGTCACCACACCTCAGAAAGGATATTATAGCATTGAAAAAGTGCAAAAAATGGCAACTAGAATGATAAAAGGGTTAGAACACTTTCCCTATGGAAAAAGGTTAAAGCGCTTAGTGCTCTTTAGCTTGGAGAAACGACGGCTGAGGGGTGACATGATCAGGGTTTACAAGATTATGCATGGGATAGAGCAGCTAGAGAAAAAAGTACTTTTCTCCCTTTTTCACAATACAAGAACTCGTGAGCACTCAATGAAATTGTTGAGCAGTCAGGTTAGAATGTATAAAAGGAAGCACTTCTTCACCCAAAGAGTGATTAACACATGGAATTCACTGCCACAGGAGGTGGTGGCAGCTACAAGCATGGATGGCTTCAAGAGGGAATTGGATAAATTTATGGAGCAGAAGTCCATCAGTGGCTATTAGCCACAAGGTATTCTTGGTGCTTGGGAGGAGGCAACAGTGGGAGGGCTTGTAGTGTCCTGGCCCCACTGGTGGACCTCCTGATGGTACCTGCTACTTTTGGCCACTGTGTGACAGAGTGTTGGACTGGATGGGCCATTGGCCTGATCCAACATTGGCTTCTCTTATGTTCTTATGAGCTTTTGTGAGTCACTGCTCACTTCTTAAGACACAAATCTTAAGCTGTGTATCTGAAGAAGTAAGCAGTGACTCACGAAAGCTTATCTCCTGCCACAAATTTTGTCAGTCTTTAAGATGCTGCTGGAGTCTTGCTGTTTTCTGCTGTTACAGACAGATTAACATGGCTATCCAGCTTGATCTATCTGAAAATGTGTGTGTGAATGTATTTGAACCAGGTCATAGCCAATAGAGTGTATTCTGCAAAAGCTGCCATGTGATCTAAACAAATGGACCTGAAGAGGCCATTAAGGCAACTCATTAATGGACCTGATGTTCACCAAGTATCAAGTTGACTCATTGTCATGGATGAAAACAAAGCTGATCTAGCCTGCTTTTCTCTGATGTCCTCATGACAAAATGGGTAGAGCTAAAAAAGCAATATAATGTAACAATCTACCTCTTCAGACACTTTGGAGTCGTATCAGATAACTCACTGAAAATGTCAAGACAGTGTGCAACTGCAATAAAAAAAGGCCAGGTTGGGTCTGGGTCCTCACAGGGTGAGTTCTGCCAGCCACTTCCTAGCTGTAGAGCCCCATGCTGCATCCCTCTATATTCTTGAAGGCCACCCAAACCCAGAAGCAGTTATCTGGGGGCATGGGTGGCCACAGAGTGATGGGAGAAGGAGGGAGAGCTTTATTCTGTGAGCTCCTTTTATCCAGAATTCACTGGATTCTGTTTGCCATTTGCAGTGAGCAGGAACAAGAATGAAAGTTCCAGTCTAAAGTCTTATTAGGCAAGCCTATGCAGTGTTTTTATAGTATCTACTGGCAGAAGGAAATTTTCCCCACCTTCACTGTTCCCCACCAGTCTTCTGTGACATGCTCCAAAGACATCTCTGGGGATGGTGGGTTGGGGCTGCCATGAAGTGGGAAGTCAGATGAGATTGCCCTATTTCCTTTATCCACTAGTGCAGGGGTGGGCAAATTGCGGCCCGGGGGCCACATGCGGCCCACCACAGAGTTTTTTGTGGCCTGCCAAGACAGTCAGCCACGTGGTTTCTCAACAAGCAATTTCCTGATTTCAGAAAAATTGTAGAAAAGTGCGATAGGGTACATTTCTCTCATTAAACTGATTCTAAAATTAAATGTGCTTGCAGCTATAGATGATATGATTAGCACAATAAATAAATTGAATAAAACTACCACTATTTTATTTAATTTATATTTATTGATTTTTATGATACAATTTATACCTTTTCTGAAATGCAAAGTTAACTAATGAATGCAATCATTTTAAAAGGTGCGGCCCTCCGCTAACCTCCGCTCCCACAAAGTGGCCCCCAAGCCAAAACAATTGCCCACCCCTGCACTAGTGGAATGTCAAACCCAGTGAGTCTAAGTTTCAAGTCACAAAATTGTCAGTCTACGACTTCTGTTGCCCTCAGGGAACTGCACAATGATATCTAAATTATGCTTTTCTCACACCAAATTATTGCTCTTACTCTCATTGACATGCAAGAATATAAAAAGTCAGAGGTTTAGAAACTGAATTTTTCTCAAAATTCAAACCGTTGATATACTGGAGAGAAGGAACTAAAGTTGTCTTTTCATGCAGACCGTGCAATACAGAACATTTTAGTATCACTGGGTTCATTCTCATGACCTGTGGAATCCTACATAGGTTAGGAGATAAGCAAGTGAATTAATCAGTATTCAACTACTTCCTACGCCAAGTGCAAGGGAAATGAAGCTGTGACTATAGACACGTCGTCCTTGGTAATGGGGGCACGCTGTGGTTTTTCCCCCCCCAAAAGGAATAATATATTATGTTGCCATTTGCTTCAAGCCTCCCCCTAAAGTAAACTTTAATGTTTGCTTTGCAGAATTCAATAGCAAATTATAAGTAATGGGCGAGAATGTTCTGCTGATGCAGGAAGGTCCTTCCCCAGAAAACAGAATGAACAAATATATATAACAAATATATATATCTATCGCACAGACACAAATGATTGGTAGGATGAATTATTCCCGAATAATTATATACATCCCTCTGTAATATTTGTCAGCATATTTGCCTGCAATTTGTTTCAGTGTAAGAGATCTATAAGCTGGTATCAGCAGCATAAAAGACTGCAGGTTTCATCCTGTTCATCAGATGCCTCCAAACGGTGTGGTCAGTGGCGGGGCATCCAGAGAGCAGCAGTTCAGAGTTGAATATCATGCAACACTTCACAGAGGAAGGGTTGCCAGATCCTTGTGCTGGTGGGGGGTGGGCGGGAACTCTCCTGGAGGGGGGGCAGTGTTGCCCTGCGTGATGTCCCCGACATGATGACATTACATCCAAGTGACATCATCACGCCAGGGATGTTGCATGGTGACGCTCTAGTATTTTGGTTATGATAGAGTTTTGCCTAAAATACCAGAGCGTCATCACACAACATCCCCAGTGAGATGGGATCAGTTCTGTGTGACATCATCACATTGGGGACGTTGCACCAGGTATTGGCTGTTGGGTGCGGGGCTTCCCCTGCCAGCCAGCAAATCAGGGGATCCCCCACTCCTGCCAGGGGGCTGACAACCCTTAAACATGCTTTCAGCAACCCAATTCTCACACCAAGGAACACAACTTGACCCTATCTGTTGCTTGTTACACACTGCGGAAAGTTCTGTTTTCTTCTCTGTACTCATCTGCAGAGCAGGTTGACTGCTGTCTGACAGCCTGGGCTTCTGCCTCTGTCCCTTCATCAGTCTCAGTAGTCCTGCCTTCCTGCTGGAGTAGGCAAACACAGTCTTAGCCTTTGTATCCTGCAGTAAATGAGGCCCATACCAGGGAGGGTTGCCAGGTTCCCTCATGGCTCCGGGTCTTTTTCTGAGCAGATTTCGCAGCCGGTGACAGCCCCTCTTTCTCTCCTCCTGTGAGATTTAAAGGGCCCTCCAGCTGTTCGACAGGCCATGTGCTCCGTGCTGATCAGCTGAAACCCTTTAAATCTCATAGGAGGGGAGGGAGAGGGGTGGCTCCCAGTGGTCGCTCTTGGGGGCAGGGCTTTCCCCCACTGGCCAGCTGGCAGATTGGAGCCCCAAAAAGTGGGGGAACCCCTGCCCAGACCTTGGGGCTGGTAACCCTAACACAGGGGGAAGATACTATATCTCAGCATTCCTTTTTCTGATCTTCTGCCTCTTCTCTCCAACTTAGGATTGCCAACCTCCAGGTGGGGCCTGGGGATCTCCCACTTTTACAACTGATCCCCAGCTGACAGAGATCAGTTCCCCTGGAGAAAATGGCTGCTTTGAAGGGTGGCCTCTATGGCATTGTACCATGCTGAGGCCTCTACCCTCCCCAAACCCCGTCCTCTCCTGGATCCATCCCCAAAGTCCCCAGGTATTTTCCAACATGGACTTGGCAACCCTACTCCAACTGCCTATGAAATCAAGGAAAACCCCATCCTCTGTCCCCCATTCCTCCCATCTGCCCTGCAGGCCTGCCAGCATGTCTAAGCAAAGCCTTTGCTGAGGCCTAGCAGATGTAGACCCAGGACCCCCACTTACAGAATCCCAAAGCCCTTCTAAGGTCAGTGAGATGTTGCAAAGATTGGTAGAGAGCCAGTGTGGTTAAGAGTGTCAGACTACTATCTGGGAAATCCAGCTTCAAATCCCAACTACAGCAGCTTGCTGGGTGATCTTGGGCCAGTCACACCCTCTCAGCCTAACCTATCTCACAGGGTTATTACAAGGATAAAATGGAGAAGAGGAGAATGGTGTAAGCTGTTAGGGGTTCCCATAGGAGAGAAAATAATTTAATTAAGGAAATTAAAGAAGAAGAAGAAGAAGAGATTGGATTTATACCCCGCCCTTCACTACCCAAGGGAGTCTCAGAGTGGCTTACAAACTCCTTTCCCTTCCCCTCCCCACAACAGACACCCTGTGAGGTGGGTGGGGCTGAGAGAGCTCTGAGACACTGTCCTTGAGAGAACAGCTGTGCCAGAACTATGGCTTGCCCAAGGTCATCCAGCAGGTGCAAGTGGAGGAGTGGGGACTCAAACCCGGTTCTCCCAGATTAGAGTCCGCGCACTTAACCACTACACCAAACCACTACACCAAAGAAACACCAATTGTGATCATCCTGTTTAGCTAGAAGATCATATAAATTGTGGCTAAGTGATATCTCTGTCATACATCTATTTGCCGAGTCACTTCTTGCTGCTATCCTATAAAATTAAACCAAACTGTGAAGGACCAGGGTAACTATCAGATTGAAAGGTTTCCCACTGTTCTCAAATGTCAGGAAAAATCTGTTTATATTCAGAGAACTGACTACATCTGGAGAGAACTTTATAGCAAGTGCTGCAGTTTTTCACCTCATTACTCCTTGACTGTTCAAGCCTTTAAGGAGAGCTGCAAGAACATAAGAATATAAGGATGTAAGTAGAGCCTGCTGGATCAGACCACTGGTTCATCTAGTCCAGCATCCACACAGTGGCAAACCAGTTCTTCTGGATGATCAACAACAGGGCATAGAGGCCAAGGCATTCCCCTGATGTTGCCTCCTGGCTCTGAGATTAGAGGTTTAGTACCGCTGGATGTGGTGGTTCTCCTCAGTTACCATGTCTAGTAGCCATGGATAGAGTCATCCTTCATGAATCTAATCCCCTTTTAAAGCTGTTTACTCCTGTGGCCATCACTACATCCTCTGGCAGCGAATTCCACATTTTAATCACTCTCTGTGTAAAGGAGGAATTCCCTTTGTCTGTCCAGAACCTACTGCCCATCAGCTTCATTGGATGCCCCTGAGTTCTAGTATTTTGGGAGAGGGAGAAAAATTTCTTTCAATTCTCTCACTCCATGCTTAGTTTTATAAATCTCTATCATGTCCCCCCCTTAGTCTGCTCTTTTCTAAAATTGAAAAGCCTCAGACTCTTCAGCCTTTCCTCCTAGGGGTGGTGCTCCAACCCCTAAACACCTGGGATGTCCTCCTCTGTACTTTTTCCAGCACTACAGTGTCCTTTTTGAAATATGATGACCAGAACTACACACAGTACTCCAGATGAGGTCTCCCCATAGCTTTATATAAAGGCACTGCAACATTCTGCCATAAAGTTCACTGCTGAGAAAATCACACCCTGCTAGTGACACAGCTAGAGTGGAGATGCCTTGTTAAAACTCTGTACATCTCAATTGCTAGCCCTGTTCATCGTTCAGGGTTCAGCCACTCCTGCCCACATCACTGGAAGCTGACAGTACAATCCTAAGCAGAGTTATACCTGTCTAAGACTGTTAGCCTCAATGAATTTAGAAAGGTGTTAAGACTGCAAAGGACTGTGCCATGAATCTCCAAGCGTGAAAGGGTAGGTCTTTCCTCTAACATACATCTGTGCAAATGCTTCTGCATGAACACTAAGTCATCATGATTTGCACAGCCTACCATTTATATCTTGTGGTTTGATTGCTGGATAATGGCATGTTTACAGAGTATACCTGCTTTTTTAAAACATGACTGGTTTTAGCTGAGTAAAGGAACACAGCATTTAGCAGATAGAGCTGATATTATGTAATAGCAGAGCGGTATATGTTCAGGCAGTGGTATCACGTTCCTAATTTTATCTCCAAAATACTGGAGATAGTAGATGGAGGCACAACAGCTAAAATCCGAGTCCTTCTTGGTGCAATTTTAAAACATACAGATGTTGTCTCCTGGCAAGGACCTGCTGTCCCTAACAGTTAGAAGCCAGAGATGGCCACAGGTCTTACCTGCTCCCTGTACCCAGAGGGCAAAGTGTTTATTTGTTCCTGTTGTTGAAAGAGTGCTTATAAAGCTGAGTAGATCAACTTTAGTCAATAAAGCTATACAAGGTCATTCTTAAATTCATTGCCAAAGTGCAGCATCTGTGCTCCTGCTTTGATTTTGTACTAACAACATTGACTTGGAAATGCATTTATCCCTTGCTCGAAACTGTTTCCTTGCCACCGAAGTCAGTAAATGCATTTATCATCACTTTGTTGACAATCTAGTTTTGAGGTGCCCGAACATGCAACTGGAGAAATATCATAATATTCTGTTAAAATAACAAAGGGAGACAAACTAAGGAGCAAGCTTAAAAGGTTACCAAAGTATTATTTACACAAAAAAGCTATATGCTGTCATTTTTTCCATATCTGCATTTTAAGATTTGCAAACTGTTGAAACATGAGATTCCATTCCTTTTTTAAATATAATTCTGCTTAAATATATGGCAAACAAGCTGGAATCTTTGGGAACAATCAAGATTAGAGCACAAATACGTTCATTAATTTTTAAAAAATGGTTGGGGAAGGGCAAACAGCTCTATGCTCTGCAAATAAGCAAATAATTCACAGAGAGTAGATTAAAAAATTCAGCCTTGGCAGGAAGGATGACCAATGAGATTCTTTGTAAATAACCTTGAGGACATTGGTCAAGAGGTGAGGCATAAATATCTTGCATAAACCTTTGTGCAAACACAGGGGCTTTGGACAGTTGGCAGACATGCTCTTGAAAAAGAAAGCAGCAGTACAATAAACAAAGGTGTCCAAGCAGAAACCCTACAGAAATGAATGCCACAACAGGGTTATATACAGGGTTTGCTAGATCACTCCAGTCACAGATCGCAACTTGCCTTAAAGATTCACAAACTTACAGTGAAAATATAGCAGCCGCGCTTTCAGACACCTTGATTTTTCTTTTATTTTCTGTTGCTACTGCTAGTGTGGCCCATAGAGTTTTCAAGGCAAGAGAAATTCAGAGGTGGTTTGCCATTGCCTTCCTTTGCATAGTGACCCTGGAACTCCTTGGTGGGCTCCCATCCAAATATTAACCAAAGCTGACCCTGCTTAGCTTCCAGCATCTGATGAAATCAAGCTAGCCTGGGCTATCCAGGTCAGGGCAACTAGACTACTAGGGCTGCTCTAATTTCATCATTTTAATTCAAGTTTCAGGGTTTGAAAGCCATGAGTAGTGTTTGCAGGGCAGAATGAGACAATGAAAAAAATTCCTTAAAATCCTGAATTATGAGAATGTTCACCGTTTCTTCAAACTGCCTTTGCTTCTCCTCTGTGATGCTATTTTTTCATAACCAGGGGTCCATTGGAGTGGGAGCGCACAGGAGCGCAGCTCCAGGAGTGAGAAGCCCAGGGGGCGGGCACATGGCCAAGCCCCACCCCCTCCTCGGCTTCCCCGAGCAGTGCAGAGGCGCAGCGCCCCGGGGAAAGCCCTGCTAGGGTCTTTATTGATTTTAATGTTTTGTTTTAATATTGATAATTTTATCATTGTTCCTTTTATGACTGTGTGCTGCTTTTCCAGAGACTTGCTCAAGGTGGCATATAAATTTTCTAAGTATACCATTTTTTATCTGGGCACATGGCACATAAGTACTGGAGAAATTTCACCAACCCTTCAGCAGCTTCCACCTTATCAGTTTGGTGTAGTGGTCAGGAGTTGGACTCTAATCTGGGAGAACCGGGTTTGATTCCCCACTCCTCCACATGCAGCTGCTGGTGTGACCTTGGGCCAGTCACAAGTTCTCTCAGAGCTGTTCTCTCATGAGCAGTTCTCAAAAGACCTCTCTCAGCCCCACCTACCTCACAGGGTGTCTTGTTGTGGGGAAGGGAAGGGAAAGGGATGGGTGGTGCACATGTCCTGGGTATCTCAAGTCTACTTGAAACCTGGTGGTTTCAAGGGGGCAGGAAGAGAATGAGGGTGTGTTCTTTACGCTTATTTTTATTGCACAAAGTATTGGATGGGGAAGGGAATGGAGGAAGAGCAGGTCAGTTTCACTCACCTGTGGAGTGGAGCCTGAGGGGTGGGTGTTGCCTTCTGACACTCTTCCGGTATGTTAGGGGGTGTGGCATATGCAAATGAGTTATGCAAATGAGTTATGCTAATGAGCTCCTGCACCTCTTTTTCTACGAAATGACCCCTGTTCATAACTATATGTTTCAATTAGTCACACAGGGGATCTCAGCCAGTCAAAGATTAAATGATAAACCGGATGCCATCTCAGGATTATATTGCCAGTCACAGATGAATGCAGGTTGATGTCACTGACAGACACCAAAGCCAGTTGACAGTGAGAACAATGTTTTCTGGATCTGTCAACGGGGGAGATCCCAGCCAAGACCACACAGTGAACTGTGTCGTTGTGCTGATATCATGGAAGAATAACAGGCACCTCAGGAAAGTTGTTGTTGGGGGGGGAGGTTTGCCATCAAGTCACGGCTTCAATGCAAGAGACATTCCAAGGTGGTTTGCCATTGCCCACCTCCATATCACAACCTAATACTAGCAAAGGCCAACCCTACTTAGCTTCTCAGATCTGATACGATCAGGCTAGCTTGCGGTATCCAAGTCAAGGCCAGGAAGTATTCATGTTATCTGTAACCCTTTTGATGAAATAGAAGAGCTGGGCCAATTTCGACAGCTGATAATGTTCACAAAAGCATCCCCTTTTTTTCATTGAAATTTTTGCTATACTGATGTGAAACGAGAGCCAGTTTGGTGTAGTGGTTAAGCGTAGCAAACGCTAATCTGAAGAACTGAGTTTGATTCCTCGCTCCTCCACATGCAGCCAGCTGGATGACCTTGGGTCAGGCACAGTTCTCTCAGAGCTCTCTCAGCCTCATTTACCTCACAGGGTGCCTATTGTGGGGAGAGGAAGGGAAGGCCATTTGAAGCCACTCTGAGTGAAGGGTGGGGTATAAATCCAACTCTTCTTCATCTTTTGCAAGCAACATTAAGATGCATATAAATGGACTGAAAAAATAATAGCACTGCCAAGCCAAAAATCCATTCTCAGATTTCAAATACTATTTTAATGTGACATCCAAATGTACAGCCACCACACATTGTAAATCATAGTCTGGGCAACATGTAATTTTGTCTGTTGTAAGGAAAAGTTTGATGTCTTAATTCTGGCCTATCAGGTATACAAGCAGCTTTGATATAATTTGTGTTGTAGCTTACCAAAGTGTGTGAGATCAAGTAAATGAATATGAGCGAAACCTTCCTGTTCAAGGCAAAACCTATCATAGATTTGCACATTTGCATGTTAAGATGGACATCTAAAAAGAATAGCTAGACTCGAGCCCAGTAGCACCTTAGAGACCAAGATTTTCAAGAGTCAAAATTCCACTTGTCAAAGACAAATAGGAGTTTGTATCTTCCTACTTGTATCTGACAAAGGCCACAGTCACACTGCCCTTTAAATCCGGGAGGGCTCCCGGATTTAAAGGGACCACGGTTTTTTGTTTCAGGTTGGGTTACACATCCCAACCCTGGCGGCGGCGGCTGGCAGAGGAGGAGGAGGCAGGCAGCAGTGATGGAGGAGGAGGCAGGCAGCGGAGATGGCAGGCAGTGGCAGAAGAGGTGGGCAGCAGTGGTGGGCGGCGGCGGCAGGCGGAGGAGGAGGAGGCAGGCAGGGGCAATGGCGGAGGAGGTGAACAGCGGAGGAGGAGGTGGCTGGCAGTGACAGCGGCTGGGGGAGGCACCCTTCCCCGAGCCCTACCGGCTGCCTGGTAAGTTAGGGGGTTCCCCCCCTTTTGCACTTGGGCACTTGAGTGCCCAGGCACCCAAGTGCAAAAGGGGGGGAATGGAGTAGGGACGATCTGGTCAGCCCTCTCTCGCAATGATTGCGAGAGAGGGCTGTCCAGATAGGCCCAATTGCGGGTTCCTCACGCAACCATCAGGAAAATAGTTGATTTTCCCAGGGTCGGAAAACGCGGGAGGAACCCGCAATTGAGCCTGCTTCGGTGCGGGACTAGCCGTGGCCAGTATGATCGGTCCCTTTAAATAGGGGAGGAAACAGCACTTCTTCCCACATTAAAGGGCCATGTGACCTCAGCCAAAGGAAACTTTGAGTCTCAAAAGCTTATACCTCCAAAATCTTGTTTGTCTCTAAGGTGCTACTGGACTTGAATCTAGCTCTTTTACTGCAGACCGATACAACTACCCTCTGAAACTAGCTACCAAGGATCTGATTCATATGCCAAATCTGACACCTCTAATTTCAATAATGCAGTGATGGGGAGAAATTTTAATAGTATTTTCCTCTGGGAGAGAGAGAACACCTTTCAACTACCAAAGCAAAGTCTTAGTAAAAAAAAAAAAAACCTACATGAATTCCAGCTGGCATCGCCTACTGTGCAGTGTCTCAGATTATAGCACAGACTGTCAGAAAGGACCTTATGCCAGTCCCCAGAAGTCCTTCTGTGCAAATGGAAAATAAAAATGCTATTGATGTGAGTAAAAGTAAAAAGGATAAGGAAAAACATTATGGTACACATCTAGTTATCCTACGTCCCTGTTCTATGATCCTAGTGGCCTTGTGATACTTCTGGACCTATGCTGCAGTATTCCTTCACTGGCGCCTGTCCTGGATCTTGACAAAATGGATCCTGAATAAGGGCACAGTAGAGATCAATAGGAGCAAGACCTGCTTCCTTAACCTGATGCAACATCCTATTGGAAACCAATAAGGCTAACACCATCTTTTCCTGGGCTCAGGTGCTAGTGAAGAGTTTGGGGGAAGTTTAGCCTGGAAAAAATGGCTTTGCCTCTCTTATCAGGCTTCTTCCCTTACAAGTCTTAAGATGCAATAGGAACTATGGATGTGCATTTCTCCAACTGCATCTCACAGCTTAGGTACCAAAGAGAGATAAGATGGGTGACAGAACCCAAAATATTGTTTGGTTGTTCATTCACATATTGTCTACATTAATTGGCATTGTACAGTACTCAGAATAAGACTTGATCCCTGACCATAGCCTTAAATCTTAAAGACACTCAAAGAAACAGGAGTTGAAGGAAAGGGTGGAGAAGAAGGAACAGTTTGACAATGCCAGAATGAAAAGACGAGTAAGTAATTTACATACAGAAGGGGCCAGATCAACCATCTCTTATTACTATTCTTGCTGGACTTGACAAAGTGCACTTACCCAACTGACCATGAGTCTATGCTAATGACAAGGGCGAGGGAGACCTTCTGATAATTTCTTCAGTCATCACAGGGCAGTATCAGTTGAAACAGAACCTTCTGGAAGGCAGGAGAAGACAAACTCCCAGCTGCTGCCCAATTTCTCATGGATTAAATGTTGCATCTTTGATTTGTTTTGCATACAAAGATTGACTATCCCATAAGAGCTCAGCTTGATATCACAAGGCTGTAGAATAGGCATGAAACCTTGACTTTATTTTTCATTTGTCTTTCCTTTGCTCCCAGTATTCAGCCTGACACCATATCATGTCACTTCTTCCCTGATAATATTGCAACAATATACTCCTTCCTCTCTGACCCTTGACAAAAACTCTGGTTCATGCTCTGGTAATTTCTTGTCTAACCTGATGCAATTTTCATTTCTTTGGTCCTCCATTGTCTCACTTCAGGTCCCATCAATACCCAGCACACTGCCACTCAAGTTATTATGCTCACCTATCAATCTGATCAAGTAACCCCCCCCCTGAAATTGGTTGCCAACCTCCAGGTGGTGGCTGGAGATCTCCCGGAGTTACAACTGATCTCCAGGTGACAGAGATCAGTTCACCTGGTGAAAATGGCCACTTTGGAAGGTGTAGACTCTATGGCACTTCCCTCCCCAGACCTTGCCCTCCTTAGGCTTCACCCTCAAAATCTCCAGGTATTTCCCAACCCAGAGCTGACAACCCTACCCTGAAATCCCCATGCAGATTACCTCTCCCTTGTTTTATCCAATACAAAATACTCATCCCCACCTTTAAAGTTCTCATCGCCTTCCTCCTCTCCTCTCTCATACCTCTCCTCTCACACACTGTTTTCTTTTCTAGTTCTGCCACTGTAACCATTTGAAGATGCTTAAGTGATTCTGCCCTTCCTTCCTTCCTTCCTTCCTTCCTTCCTTCCTTCCTTCCTTCCTTCCTTCCTTCCTTCCCTTATACTTGGAACTGCCTCCTGAAATACCTATGTGATACCATACCACCTTTTCTGCTTTTCTCCAATGACTCCTCAACTCCACCCTCCCTTTTCTGAGCATCCTTTCCCTGGGTAATCTTAAGAAATAAATGATCAGATAAACTCAAGTAAAGAATTGTAATCCCTATAGCAAATTATTGCTACAACAATGATAGTGAAAAGTGCTCAAACAATGTCCAGGTCAATATGTTGTTTGCATACAACATTTGTCAAATAATTCTGGGTAACTGACAAACAAGTATTTTACACATAATTTACTACTAAATATCAGCTAAGTCTATCAAATAAATTGGGCACTACAAACAGTGTGCCTAGCTACCCTTCTGCTAAATAATTACTTTTTCGTGATCACCCATGATGAGAATATTTTGTTTCTCATATTCCTCACCCACAGGCAGAAGCATATAATAATTTTCATTTCCTCCTCTGGATTGTACATCTACTGCAATTTCTCCCCTCTTCCCAGCAGCGTAATTTGCCATGCCTTAAATTTGAAGGTGACAGGAGTTGTGTTCCCCAAATGCCTGTTACATTTTTTTCCATTAACAGTTCATAAGCTGAATATAGCAGGAAGAGAACATTTCCCACTGTATCTTTGTTCAGCTCCAAAGAATTCAGTCTTCACACTCACCAGACGCATACTACTGAGCTATTGCAGTAAGTAATCTTCTCATATGTCTTGTTTGGACCTGAACAATGTGCACTGAACATGAGACTGGTTAATATGCTGTTAGGAATTCCCAAAATACTCCAATATTAAATTTGCAATAGGAAACCTGAACTAATTAGGCTGTTTTGGCCTATGCAAAAGTGCATGCACACACCAATCAGGGGAACAATGAATGAAATCAAGTGAAGAGAATCACCTACTGAAAACCTGCTAATGATGCAGCCATCTAGGATTACACCTCTTGCTTCCCTCAACAATGGCAGCTCTTCCCTGGAAGATTAGAGGTAGATGTCACGTCTGTCCCTAGTGATGTGGAAATTATGACTAGCACCAACAGTCATGATGGAAGGATAATTAAAAAATAATTAACAAGAATAATTTGCACAGAATCCTGGGACAAAAGCTTTTGTTTCATCAGCTGCAATAAATGATTTGATAGATACACAGTGTTTCTATAAAAGCATCAATCATTTGTAATTTTGTTTAAAGCATGGGGAAGAGACAGGACAGAATGGCATTCAGGGAATAATAACTAATTATTTTCTTCCTTTTGTTTCGTAGACCCTGGAAAGAGTAAATCACATACACAAGCAGCTTAGTCCAGAATAAGCAGCAGTTCAGCATGAGTCTCCTCACTGTGGAATTACTTTTTAGGACTGAGGTAATTCACTGATAGAGCACAACCTCTGTATTTGAGGCCTCAGGATGGAATCAGTCTACTGGGCTTCCATGGGGAAGAATTTGGGGAGTGGGATGTTTGTACTTGCAACCAGGAGAAAAAAAGTTCTTTGGAGGTTGGGCTCATTGGCCTAGCTAAACCATTTGTTTGACGTGGTACCAATGCTAAAAGGATTAAGAGATCTTCCTTCCTGACATCTCTGAATGCTAAAATTGTGCTTGGTTTTTTTTTATTTGTTATGTTTATAATTTATGCCAATTAAGGTACTGAATTGAACTGATTAAGAGATCGTTTCTTTTAAATATGGTGCTCAGTTTTTTGCTGAGACCAGGAAACATGTACATAGCAAGACCTCTAGGGACTTTGGGAGTGAGCAGAGGACAGGAAATGGTAGCAGCTAGAAAACATCAAAGAGTACTTCTGAAAAGGCCAGGGAATGACTTGGTTTCATAATGCCATCTAGTAGTGATGGTGGTAGTGATGGTGATCAGAAGGAAACAGTAGATCTCAGAGGATGAAATCTTTCACCTTTCAGGTACAACTGATCGGCGTACAGATAATAATTTGATGGCATATTTGATCAAGTAGCCATGCGTGATGTAGAGTAAGCTTCTCCTTATCGGCCCCGATCACAATCAGAATTACTTGCGTGACTCCCGGCCGGATGATGTAGAGCAAGCTTCTCTTTATCGGCCCCGATCACACTCAGAATTACTTGTGTGACTCCCGGCCGGATTTTAAGGGTGCGATCACAAGAGAACATCTGGCAAGGGTCCTGCACCCGTTGGCAAGCCATTTTGCTCCGCCGGAGAAGCGGAGTAAAAAACCACTTGCAAAAATTCAGTATCAAATGGGTTGCTATGGGCCACAGATGGATTTTCCCCATGTGATCACTCCAGCGCGCACTTGTGGCATTGGGGATAGTCTGATCAGGCTATCCTGATGCCGTGCCATTCCCCCCCCCCTTCTCAGTATGTGCATCATCGCATACTGCCATAGGAAGCCCTCAGGGTGGAGATGTGATTCAGCGATCCTCCGTTTAAGTGAATCGGAAATGAATTACAAAAAAAAAAAACACCCAACTTGCCCACAGTTGTGTCTGATCACACAGTGGTGGGCTGCGCTCGCAGCTTCACAGAACTGCGTGATCGCACAACTGTGGGTCAAATTACTCTGGCACAAATAGCCTCGCTTCCCCCGCTTGCTTTATCTTGTGTGTGGGACCACCACCATCACTTGACAAACTGATACAAAGGACCCATGTAGCTGACCAAACTGTCCCAGGGTGAGTCGTAATGCCAAGGTGATCATCCTACCAAATAAGAATTTAACTGTGCATCGGACAGTGTGTGGCACAACAGGCAGTGTATCCGCTGAGAAAATCAAATGACCAGGTAGTAAATCACGGTAAAGTACAACTTGGGATAGGGCTGCCAAGTCAGCCCGGGGAGTGTTTCTATAAAAGCATCAATCTTTTGTAATTTTGTTTAAAGCATGGGGAAGAGACAGGACAGAATGGCATTCAGGGAATAATGACTAATTATTTTCTTCCTTTTGTTTCTTAGACCCTGGAAAGAGTAAATCACATACACAAGCAGCTTAGTCCAGAATAAGCAGCAGTTCAGCATGAGTCTCCATATAGGGGATCCCCCACTATAGGGGTTCCCGATCTGCTGGCCGGCATTCGGCCGGCGGGGGGAACCCCGCCCCAGAAGTCGTCCGGTGAGGACGACTTCCCCCATGTAATAACGTCACCCGGAGGTGATGTCATCACGTTGGGGGCGTTGCCAGGGCAACGCTCTGGCAATGCCCCCAACGTGATGACGTCACCTCCGGGTGACATCATTATGTCGCCGTGGCGCACACGCGCCAGAAGAGCTCCCGGGGGGAGAACAAATCCCCCCCGCCGGTAAGTCGCCGGCACTTGGCAGCCCTAACTTGGGAAATGATTGTATGTTTAGGTTTGGGGGAGATTCCTTTCTCCTGTAGCACAGCTTACCATTGACTAGTCTGTTTTGTTGTACAAGGCTACAGAGGTAGGACTGGGTGAGGTGCTTTTCAGGTGCATAGTCGGACAACAAGGAGTAGCATCCTAGTGAGCAATGTCAACAGACGGCACCAATTTATCCCTCCTCTGCTGTTTTTTAATTAGTACAATAGGCAGAGGGAAGGAACAAAACCTGTAGCAGGGTGTCATATTCTATTCTGGCTCATTTTGTTTTGCTTTCTGAGACTGAGAAAAGATTATGGCACATCTGTAAGTGATACTGGTGTTAAGAGTTCAGTTCGAGCCAGCTAAGTCTTCTTAGCACTCATTATCTTCTTATTGGACAGGACAGCAGGCTACCTTATCTACTAACTCCCTTCTGCTGGATAAGATTCTTGAGCCAAATGCGCTTATTTGCTGCATTGCCTTCCTGTTGTGAATAAATCCCAGATTCAGGCAAGTGAAACATCTCAAGAGAAACACTGATATGGTACTTTCCCAGCCCTCTGGCACCTTTCCTGAACAGCTACACAAAAGTTAATAAGCCCAGCCTTCCATTTCAGCAATCACAGTTTTCACTTTCAATTCCTTAACGCTCAAAGCTAGAACAGACAATCACTTTTTTTCCTAGGGCAATGACAGAAAATTCCTCTCTCCACTATGATAGCAGAAGCTCTACTCTAAAAGTAGTGTGGTTAGGGTGTCAATGTAACAGGTCAGGGAAGCCTGTAATAGGCATGGTGATGAGCAACCTTTTTACTTTGAAACACTCACACAAACACACCCTAGACAGTGAAGGGGTTAGGGCTGCCAAGTCAGCCCGGGGAGCGGGGGATCCCCCGCTAAAGGGTTCCTGATCCGCTGGCCAGCATTTGGCCGGCGGGGGAACCCCACCCCCGACGTCATCCAGCAAGGATGACGTAATTACGTCACCGGAAGTGACGCAGCACGTTGGGGGCGTTGCCAGGGCGATGCTCTGGCAATCGCCCCAAAACTCTATGATACCATAGAGTTTTGGGGCGATTGCCAGAGCGTCGCCCTGGCAACGCCCCCAACATGCTGCGTCACTTCTGGTGATGTTGATGGACGCGCGCACAAAGCGCGCGCACCAGAAGAAACTCCCGGCGGGAGGAGGACTCCCCCCCACCAGTGAGTTTTCAAGACTTGGCAGCCCTAGAAGGGGTACACATGCCTTTAAAAAAAAAAAAAAAGGTTGGTTTTGTAAAATGACTTTGTAATTGATATGTATTTATTAAGTTCCATTTGTTCGCATTCATACCTCACACTTTTGCTTTTAGTTTTTGGACTGAACAGGTAAGTATTATGTCTATATACAGATTTTTCTTCTGGGATTTGGAATGATGCATTCATCATATTCAAGCCTGTTAGCCACAACTACTCTGCATTTCAGGCAGAGTGAACTGTGACTCCAGTTCTTTTACCATGTGTGCTCAAAGTGCATGTTTACCCTGAACATGTGCCTGTGAATGTGGTCTGTTTTCTAATGTGAAGCCAAATCCATACTAAAGTAATTTGATGTAAGGAGACGGCCTTCCTTCTGCCACTCCTTGTCCCCAAAACATTGCTGACTTAGGTTCTACAGCTGGCTTAAAATAAACCTCAAGTCTAGGCAGTGACCCACACTCCAGGCATCTGTGGCTAAGTGGAGAGGCACTAGTATACATTTGGAATGAATAAAGGAATAAAGTTTATTGAGGGAAATGCTACAAATACCTAAGGAGAGAAATTAGCAAACCTCAAGCAGTCAAAAATAATATCAAGCACTGGGGTTGCCAAGTCTGGGTTGGAAAATACCTGGAGACTTTGGGGGTGGAGCCAGGAGAGGGTGGGGTTTGGGGAGGAGAGAAGCCTCAGCATGGTACAATGCCATAGAGTCCACCCTTCAAAGCAGCCATTTTCTCCAGGGGAGCTGATTTCTCTCAGCTGGAGAACAGTTGTAAAAGCAGGAGATCCCCAGGCCCCACCTGGAGCCTGGCAACCCTGTCAAGCACTCATTGTCAGGAAGACCCCATATTAGAATACTAGCATTAGTACGAGTCTAGTACTAGAATACTATACACCAACCATCCAAATACTATGCAAATTATTCCACTCAAGAGGGGAGACCAAAGGAAGAGAGAAAGCAAGAACACTATTGCTACTGATTTCTTGATGATCCAAGCTGGGGCAAAACTCCAAGGCAATGGTCAAAGCAAATAATCCAAAAGCTTAAAAAAAGCAAATCTACATCTTGTCCTGGAAAGCAAGAGCTTAAACAACTCTCAAGAGTAAGGTCGTGGTCACACGGCCCTTTAAATCTGGGAGCCCTCCCGGATTTAAAGGGACCATGTTTTTTTTTTGGATTGAGATGTATACACATCCCAACCACGGCGGCAGCGGGCAGCAACTGGCGGAGGAGGCAGGTGGCGGCGGCAGAGTTGGTGGCAGCGGAGTCTGCAGCAATGGAAGAGGTGTGCGGCAGTGGAGGAGGATGCAGGCAGCAGCAGGCAGCGGAAGAGGCGTGTGGTGGTGGAGGAGGAGGCGGTTGGCGGCAGTGGCAGAGAAGGAGGCAGCGGCTGGGGGAGGCACCTTCCCCAAGCCCCACTGGCTGCCTGGTAAGTTGGGGGGGGGGGGTTCCCCTTTTGCACTTGGGCACTTGAGTGCCCAAGCACACAAGTGCAAAACAGGGGAAAATGGGAGGGACAATCTGGACAGCCCTCTCTCGCAATGATTGCGAGAGAGGGCTGTCCAGATAGGCTCAATTGGGGGTTCCCTGCACGACCACCGGGAAAATACTTGATTTTCCCGGGATCAGAAAACACGGGAGGAACCCGCAATTGAGCCCACTTCAGCGCGGGACTAGCCGCGGCAGTTGTGGATGGTCCCTTTAAATGCGGGAGGAAACAGCCCTTCCTCCCACATTAAAGGGCCATGTGGCCACAGCCAAAGATAGGCCTCAGCAGGCAAAAACACACACCAAAGACTCACAGCAAAAATAGTCTGGGGAAGGATTTCATCCCCTAGTTACACCACAAGCAGCCAAGTTCTGAAACAAAAGATTATTTTTCTTTCCAGGCTTATGAAAAGACGAGAGGACTCGGTAGGGAATGAGATGCGAACATATGAGAAGGATGTGGCGGTTCAGCACTGAGGTCAGTGTAGTGTGGTGTTGGCCTTTGATGAAGGGAACACAAGTTCAAAACCTCACCCACTTATGAAGCTTGCTGGGTGACCAGGGGCTAGTCAGTCTCTCTAGGCATGACCTACTTCACAGAGTCGGTTGTGTGGATAAAATGTGGGAAGGGAAAGCCATGTATGCTACCCTGAGCTCGTTGGAAGAAGGGCAAGTTAAAAATGCACTGTGGATAACCTGCATAGTGTATCCTACTTCATAACAAGGAGGTAAGTTAGTTTTCACAGAGTGCAAAAGGCCCCCTTCCCATCTGCATCTCTGTGTAGATTTTTCCTTGTTTCAGTGTAGGGATGTCCCCAAGGATGTGACCTATTCAGAAGGATGCCAGAATTGTATTTACCCCTCCTTGCTTTTGGCAGCTGCACTGGTAATAACTGTCTCCTTTTATTAATATTGTTTTTATCTAGAGTTCTAATGGCCATCCCACCTAGGTGAAATGAAAGACATTTATTTTGTCTCTTAACACCTCTTTGATGGGGGGGAAATCAATGTATTGGACTAATTTGCTGAATAACTTTTTGCTGTCAGGAAGAAACAGCCCTCGAGGGTCAGACTTCTCACCTGGCATGTTCACAGACTAATTGCAAATTACTCTCCCTCTGATGTGGAATCCAGATGCTGAGTGTGCCGTGGCCTGTAAGTGTTGAGTTCTAATGTGATCAGCAATGACAACATCGATTATGGGCAAGTTACTAGAGGACAAGTACGTTGTTTCAACAATGCTAATCAGTATTTTCATAAAAAGTGACAGAAATAGCACATTGAGGCTGGCAAACCCTGCAGTAGTCAAACATTAGACTTGCATGAATGAACTCGCTCTTGTTTTCCTCATTTGGGGGAGATCGGCATAAACAATTCCATGCTCCAACTCTGAATTCAATCAATTCAAAGAAATTACATACAAAATCCTTGCCTGTTTTCAGCTCCATAATGAGGCATATGCACTCATTAATTATGATGCTTAACAAGATCTATCAGCAGTATTTAAAAGTAGTTTATGTTTCCAAGTTTGCCTAGATCCATGATACTCCCTCAGTTGCTTGGGAGCCACATGGCTCTTCGACATGCCACCTGTGGCTCTTTGACATGCCACCTGCTCCATGGTTCAGGAAAACGGGTAAGGACATCACCTGATATGCACCTTGAAACAGCCAGGACTGGAGACTGGCCCCGAGGGATGCCAGCCTCAAGGTGGGACCTGGGGATCCTCTAGAGTAACAGTTCATCTCCCAACTACAAAGATAGGGCTGCCAAGTTGAACTTACGATTTGGCGGGGGGGAGTCGTTCGCCGCCCGGGAGCCGGCCTGGAGCCTTCCTGGTGCACGCGCAAAGCGTGCGCGCCCAGTGACGTCACTTGGAAGTGACGTCACCACGTTGGGGCATTGCCAGAGCGTCGCCCTGGCAACATCTCCAACGTGGTGACGTCACTTCCGGGTGATGTCACTACGCTGGGGAAGTCATCCAAGCTGGACGACTTCGGGGGTGGGGTTCCCCCCGCCGGCTGAATGCCGGCCGGCGGATCGGGAACCCCTATAGCGGGGGATCCCCGCCCCCCAGGCTGACTTGGCAGCCCTATACAGAGATCAGTCCCTCTGGAGAAAAGAGGTGCTTTGGTGGGTGGACTCTGTGGCGTTGTACCCCACTGAGGTCCCTGTTTTCCCCTGGCTCCATCCCCAAATCTTCAGGAGTTTCCCAATCTGGAGCTGGAAAACCTACCCCCGCCCCAATGCCCTGCCAGTGGCCAGGAGGGACCTGGCAACTCTACTGGCTAAGCTGTGGGCCTTGTGCCAGACATAGAAGTAAGGGGCCTATCCTCTCCAGCAACTCCCACTCTTCTTTGCAGTCTCTGTGTTCCCATCACAGCACCTGTGTGGTTTTTAACACAGGGAAGATTTTATGCTTTAACATCCCACCTAATACAACATTATGGAGAAACTGAAAGCTTGCGCTCTGTTTTTTGTTGTAACTTTGGTTTGTAATGCCTTCCCCTCACTCCATATATGCAAGAGCTAGCTAAGGTTCAGTAGTGCTAGGAAGGACAACCCATCAGAAGTAGTCTGGTAATTTAAAAGGTTATAGTTACATATTCAGTGTTAATAGTTATAGCTTATGTTGTTGCACATGTGTGTTTGGTGGGTCATATAGTGATCATGGGGCTCATTTGGTTAATGGCAATTGCAAATGTGGCTCTCTGAGAGCCACAGAGTGAGTAACCACTGGTCTAGATGCTTCCTGACTTCTCTGCCAGGTACAGCTGAGCTAGCAGATCAATAATAGCTTCTTAAAACGTTCCTTTGTTGTTCCTAATTCTTGCGTAAACACAGCGGCACTTGCATGAAGTGAAAGTGTATTTACATATGCACAGCGGATCAAAAATCCCACCACGTTTCAGTTGCTTGCGAAGTACAGAGGTCAGTTTCACAGAAAGCTAGGCTTTGGTTAAAAGGGCAAGTGCTGATTTCAGTATACTTGCAGTTACTAAAGAAATCAGGTCTTGTATGCAAAACTGTCATATTGCTCACTCTGATGGTCTAGAAAAGGAACTTCTCTAAGGACCAAACTAGACATGACCGCACCCTGGGTCCACCACAAGGACACCACTGCCATTTTAAAGTGATTTAAAAATGCCACAAGGGCCCAGTCCTGATTGGGCCTACAGAACAGATCCTGATTTTGCAAGTGTTGAGACAGCCGTGAGGGGGGGCTGGGGACATTTTTCCCCTTGAAAAGGCTCCTCTGCCCATTGTGTTACAGCCATTTTAAATCACCTCAAAATTGGAGTGGCATCCCCATGGCAGACACGAGCATATTATAACGTCTAGTTTGGCTCTAAGACAGATGAGCTTGGATGTGTTTTTCTTACATATAGTCAAGTGAAGCACTTCTAAATCCCTTTGATTTCTGTGGGAGATATTTACAGTGCCATCCTGAGCACAGTTACACCCTTCTAAGTCCTTTGAAGTCAATGGGCCTAGAAGGATGTTAACTCTGCTTAGGATGGCACTGCTAAGAATGTGCTTAGCCTTCTCACTGAAGTTTCAGACTGTCTGACTGTGTTCTGACCATGCTCACGGTGTCCTTTTCTGTGTCGCAAATAGAAGCTTTCCTCACTACAGGTAAAGCATGTTTGTTTAAGCAAGTTAGATAGTAGACTCACTCCTGTGAGCCAGTCTGATTCCTCTACTCATCAGGTACACCACTATACCCAAGAATTGGCCACTGTAGCTACTGAAATATTCGCCTACAAGCCGCCTGTGTGGGATGAAGCCTGGACCATCTTTGCTACTGTTGTCCAAAGATGTGTCAATCTCACTCAAACCCAGCCACTGATCTCCAAGTAATATGGAGACAACTATATAGACCGGAGAGGCTAGAGAGGATCACAGCTCTGTGGAGATGTCCAACCTTTTAATAGCCCTAACACTGAGAGATTTACCCAATTCTTTTTCACTCATGTTTATACTACCCAAAACATTCATATTTTTTCCTTCTACCAATTGTAACATCAAAAATGGATCTTTGTATCATTCCTAAGAAACCATTTGCAGCCAAATGCAAAGGTGTAGATAGGAACTCTCAGTCTGGGACAAGTGATGCACTGTATTCTTGGTGCTTGGGAGGGGTAACAGTGGGAGGGCTTCTAGCGTCCTGGTCCCACTGGTGGACCTCCTGGTGGCACCTGGTGTTTTTGGCCACTATGTGACAGAAAGTTGGACTGGATGGGCCACTGGCCTGACCCAACATTGGCTTCTCCTATGTTCTTATACCTCTGTGCTGTAAGCCAGCAAGGTGCTTTTGCATTCTTATGAATGATAAATTCATAAGTGATAAATTGACTGTTGCTAATTGTGTGAGAGTAACTAGGAGGAATAACCAAGGCAAAAACAGCTGCAAACAGCTCCAGCAGAGGCTTAAGACAGTGTTTTCTGAGGTTGCCAACTCCAGGAATTGTTTCCTTCTACAAAGAGACTCACACAGAAAATAGCCATCTTGTCTCTGGCTAAAGACATGTGCTCACAAAACTCCATTACCGTACATGTTCTCTACACATCACAGGCTGCAACCCCCCCCCCCAACATTTCTTGACCAGTGAAACAATGGACTTGACCAGCTAAAAACCGGTTTGGCTGCCCAGAGAGGTTAATCCCATCTACAAGACAATGCTCCTAGCCGATGATGTCAGCTTCCAGCCCCAGGTATTCCTTTGACCATGCTAAGTAGAATCTAACATTGCCCAACCCCCCTTCTCCTACTGGAGAGCGAGTGGGTGGACCAGCAAGGGGTGGTCTCAAGACAGGCATCTGGCCAAGCCTGCCCCCAGAGACCACCCCCCAATAAAAGAAAGCTCCCAGCAGCCAGCTCTCTCTCTTGCTTCGATGATCTCCTGCTCTCCCTTACCTTCAAGACTCTTGGTCTGCGCAGCCAAGGGCCTACACGTGCTGCTACTGGTTCAGCACATGTGCTCCCCCCCCCCCCAATCTTTCTCCCAGCCTATCATTAATCTTTCCAGAAGGACTACACCAGCTACTGGAGAGGTAAATATTGCCTTCTACAGGAAACCAACAATCTCTTGCTCATGCAAATGTCTCTTAGTCTCTCTCATTTCCTAGAATCTGTATGTGTGTGTGTGATTCTGTATTGTTTGAATGAGATATAATTTCTTAGTAAAGAAACACTGCTTTATCATTACATCAGTCTCCTTGTCTATTCTCTGGTTTGTCTGGAAGGGCCCCAACCTCTGTATACACAGGTGTGATCCGTTTATGCCTATTGCCAGTTATTAATATTCATAATTCCCCAATATTGATTAAGAAATCAAGGCAATTTGGCTAACACTGTGTGCCCTGTCCAATCCCATACAACTGAGCTGTGCAAGAATTTTTTTTTTGAAGTGGAAAGATGTGAGCAAATGGGACTCCGACATCTGTACCCCTAAGTTTTGAGGATAAGATCTATCATACAAGGATGGGGAAGAAGGACGCATTGCCTGTACTGGGTAAGAGAAGGGTTCAGTATTTGCATTGACTTACTGGTGCTGGAACTATTCAGTCAGAATGCATACATCATAGGATCCAACTATTCCAATTACTGATTACAATATAAAGATACAGGGCTGTCATCAAAAAATGGCATCACTGTGTTGAGTGCTTAGTCTTCATGATGTGTAAGCACTTCTCTCCCATGTGCTGACATCTTTCCTCACTCCTGCCAGCACAGCAAGTAATATGGAGCAGATGCAGGGAAATGCACAACACCATCGGGACACTGAGAAAGTGTTATGACACATTGTTGAAGAAGAGAAGAACTCAGCATATGGATATTATTTTGGTGGCAGCCTTTTGAATATGTGTCCTCATACTTTTCCCCTCAGAGTGCACATTCTAGATCATGCTGTACATTTAAATGGAAAGAAAAACAACCCTGGGAATATAAAAGGGACAGGAGCACCTTCTCCCCCTGTCATGGTGGTCCCAGCCAGAATTGGGACTTAAATGGTTTTTACCAGCATTAGAAAATAGAGGCATGTCCTCAGGGTGAACCTGGGGAAAGCGTCATGACTAGCTGTGCCCTGAACCAGCATATGTTTTGTGGATCAGCTGAATGGAGACAGCCAAAGTGCCTCCAAAGACATGGAACTAACCAGAAGGAAGAGGTTGTATTAACATATTAAGGAATCAAATGAGAAGAAGTAGCCCACTGTTTTCAAGAAGTGATGATGTATAGCATCCATAAGAAGTATGCCAGTTTGGTGTAGTGGTTAAGTGTGCGGACTCTAATCTGGGAGAACCGGGTTTGATTCCCCACTCCTCCACTTGCACCTGGCTGGATGACCTTGGGCAAGCCATAGCTCTGTACCAGCTGTTCCCTCAAGGACAGCTTGGGAAAGAGCTCTCTCAGCCCCACCTACCTCACAGGGTGTCTGTTGTGGGGAGGGGAAGGGAAAGGAGTTTGTAAGCCGCTCTGAGACTCTTATGTGAGTGAAGTGCGGGATATAAATCCAATCTCCTCTTCTTCTTCTTCTTCTTCTTTGTTCTTCACCATCTATTCTTACTAGCTTAATGTACAGAAAGGAAAAGTTGTGTTCTCAGAGTGTTAAAAAATTAGAAGGACAACTTGCCTGGCTTCCTTATCTCCTGGGGCCCAAATTAATTCATAGGACAGTGCATAAAGAAGCAAGTGGCAAAGTAAAGAGCCATTAACACAGAAGCACGTGCTGTGCAAATCCCCTTACGCTACCTCTTGAGGTGTCAAAAATCGGGAACCTTTCGTGTGCCATGCTGGAAAAAATTCCCATTAGCTTGACTTAGTATTTGTTTTATTTTTAACCTACCTTTCCTCAATAGAGTTGAGGACTGTGCATAGAATTCCTCCATTTTATCTTCACAACAGCCCTGAGATATTGGTTAGGCAAGAGACAGTGTTGGACAACAGGTCACAGATGAGGGACTGGACCCTGGGTCTTCCTGCTCCTAGTCCAACAGTGTAACTGGTGTAAATATCTGTCTCCATCTCAAAAGACATGTATATGATTGGGCAGTGCTGGGTGTGACAGAAGAATATGTATTAGCCCTTTACTGAATTTTGTTTCTTTGACTGTTTGTGTGAAGAAGCTCAGGAAGCTGAAATTGCCACACTAAGGCCCAATTGACACCTCCCCTCTGAAGTAGTTTGACTGCTGTCTTTTCTTATGCTCATTTCACGCTGGTTTCAAATTGCACTCCCTGGGTCTGAAGAATACAAAGCAACAGGATCTGTTCAAAGCAGTATAATGCTAGCTTGACCACAGGAGGGCAATTAATGAATGTAAACAGTAGTTTTTAGACTAGAACAAGTATGGTTTGAAACTAGAAACAGGTATAGACAGTTTTTTAAAAAAACTAGAATGATTCCAGCGGGAAAGTCAGATGTAGATTTGACCTAAAAATATAACTGGATTGACTAAGGTATCTTCCAGGTTCAACTCAGAGTTATGGCGCTGCATGGCTCAAATTATTTCTGCTTGGTTTCACATTCCCATTTAGGGAGCTGATAGGAGGATGCCAAAGTCTTCATGTATTCATAATCTTGTAATTAAACACACACACACACCCCAAACTGCAGTAATGACGGCCATATTGGAGACTCATCATTGGCACTTTCAGTGTCTATTTCTTTGTGTCAGATCTTTCTCTCTCTTTTTTAATGGCAACACACCAAACTCATTTCCACAGATAAATGTGTTCTTAGGCATAATATTACTTGGGGCTAGAGGGTCAAGTACTATGGCTTCTTCATTTTATGATATCTAATAATGTTTCTAGCTTGCAAATAAGGCAGTTAATTGAATCTCAGCCTTAAGGGCATATACTGATTAACTACATAAGTTAGTGGGGAAGATTTTCTTTTTACTTTTCCTCATATTCACACAAAAACCCCTCACCCCACACATATATACACAGGGCCTTGCATCAAGCCTATAGGCAGAAATGTTGTGACTGCCTCAGTGTACATAATGGTGGCATTAGAGAGATCACTGCAAAACAGTCAGAGACTAAGCACAGGGAGTCCATGTAGCTCTCTGGTTATTTAAAAAAAACTGTTTTTCTTTTATAAATACAATGGCACTGAGGGAAGAAGAGAGGACTTTTTAAACATGTGGCTCTGCCTTGATATATTTAACACTATTTAATTCTAATAAATAGTAACCTCCCATTTTATCAAATATAAGCAGAAAGTGCTTATCAGTTATTCAGTGCCTTTCAACATTCATCAGTCAGAACACTGGAGCAACCTTCCATCTTGGTGAGCCCTCTGGTGGAATCAAACCTTGACACTGTTTTGTCTCCAAAAATGTAGAGCTCGAGGGCCAAAAAGATGTAGTATTGGGAGTTCCATAAGTGGAGCTTCCAGACCTTTAATAAATGCAATTGTTATCAATTACTATTCAGTAATAAATCATTTATTATCAAGCAATCAATTCATTAATTAATCACATTTATACCCCTCTGCTCACTTGACAAATGAGGCTCGGGGTGGCTTACATCAAAGTAAAATACAATTCAATGAACAATCTTAAAAGCTATTATTATTATTATTATTATTATTATTATTATTATTATTATTATTATTATTATTAACAATTTAAAACCAACTATACAAATCTCCTGTTGAGAATAACAGCATCCAACAACCCAACAATAAAATGATCCAGTGATAACAAAACAAGAATTACAAGGCATGTGTGATGACTAATTAAGAGCATGTAGGAAGAGCTCTTTCATGAAAGCCTTGTGGAAGTGAACAAGGTCCCTCAGGGCACACTTAGAAAGCATTCCATCAGGATAGGGCCACCACAGAGAAGGCCTTAGCCCTGGAAGAGGAGAGGTGAGCCACTCAAGGGCCGGGCACCACCCAAAGATTAAGTGATGCAGGCAATGGGGGGGGGGGGGGCGTAGTGGGAGAGGCAGTTCTTCAGGCATGATGGTCCCAGACTGTATAGGCCTAATTCTAATCAGTCCAACTGCATAAGGGGAGGAAGGTTTAAACCATCCCTCCTCTGCTGTTTCCCCAACCTAAAACAACCCCAAGGAGATGTTGCTTCTTCAGTTGGAATAAATATACAAGTGCCAATCTCAGAAACCTCGTGTTCCCCAAGAGTGGCTCCAACGAGCCATTTCAAGTCAGGGAAAAGTTACAAGATGATGACTTAAAAACTTCTTTCCCCTTGAACCACAACCCTGAACATAATTGGGGCCTTCAATGTCCAATTTAATTTTTAAAAATCACTGGGAACTCTAGTTCTGGAACTCCATCATGTCTGGTTTGACTCAGAATCAAACTAAATGAGATTCTACAAAGATCTGTTAACAGATGTCCAGATAATATACAGGCAACACTTATAAATCAAATAAATAAATAAACAAACACATGTTTTGCCATAGCAGCAAATAGAAGCCCTGAGTACTATTTGGGGGGAAACACCATGGGGAAAGGGAAATTCTCCTTTTCTTGAGTCAAGGCTTTGATCAGACTGCCCCCCCCCCCAAAAAAAAACTATGGGGTGGATAAATGTATCATTTTGTCCAATCTGACCAGTATTTATTTTGAATGAACACTGAAGGGGCCAAAAAGTGAAGACTGCCATAAAGCATTTTGCTAGGAAATGCAGTAAGACACGGACAAAAGCACCAGTAGGGACTGGGTTAGGTGATAGTCATTCCTATCCCTAAGCAAGTCTACTCAGAATCCTCAGGTCCGGGGCTCGTTTTGTAGAAAAAGCCCAGCAGGAACTCATTAGCATATCAGGCCACACCCCTGACAGTGCAGCTTATTAACATATTAGGCCACACCCCATGCTACCAGAAGTGTGGTCATCCAGCCACATCCACCTTTTGCTTCTTATTCTGTTTACCTAGTTTGTTGTCAAAATGGTTTTGACAAAACCAATCAAAACATTATTTTCTGTCCCATCTATACAAAATCTTGTCTGAACCAATATCTTATGTCCAACAATTATTCCCACACTAGATTGGAATCAATTCCTAAAGGTTAGGTTCCCCTGGAAATCAGCTTGCCTTCCTGCAGAAATAGTACACTGAATATGATTTTTTAGGGTTGCCAACCTACAGGTGGGGTCTGGAGATCTCCTGGAATTACAACTGAGCTCCAAACTACAGAGATTCGGTCAATGGCTGCTTTGGAAAGTGTAGTCCATGGCATTATGCCTTGCTTAGGTCCCTCCTTCCCCAAACCCCACCCTCCTCAGGCTCCACTCCCAAATCTCCAGGGATTTCCTCAACCTGGAGTTGGCAACCCTAGTTCACTGGCAGAACAATCCTAGAAGCCAGTTTGGTGTAGTGGTTAAGTGCGCGGACTCTAATCTGGGAGAACCAGGTTTGATTCCCCACTCCTCCACTTGCACCTGCTGGATGACCTTGGGCAAGCCATAGCTCTGTACCAGATGTTCTCTTAAGGACAGTTGTCTCAAAGCTCTCTCAGCCTCACCTACCGCACAGGGTGTCTTTTGTGGGGAGGGGAAGGGAAAGGAGTTTGTAAGACGCTCTGAGACTCCCTTGGGTAGTGAAGGGCAGGGTATAAATCCAATCTCTTCTTCTTCTAGGTTTGTGGATGCACTGGACAGGAGTAGTTTGTGGACTATTTTATTCAAGGTAAAACATTGTATTCAAGGTATAAGATTTCATGTGCCACCCACACTTCTTCAGATGGAACCACACTTCTTCAGATGGAAGAAGTGTGCATGCACACAAAAGCTTATACCTTGGATGAAACTTTGGACTCCAACTTTGTTCTGCTGCTTCAGATCAGCACGGCTACCCACCTGAAGTATTACACTATAATATTTTTTACAAGCAATTATGTAGCAGTGGAGCGGTTACCATGCAGAGTCTGTCCCACAGGTAAAATGATCCTGTGAACAGGTGGGCTTTACCACATTAAAGTATCACTACCATCACAAGATCACCAGTCATTGGAAGTCAACTCCTCAGAAGCAGAAATCTCTCTTATTAGGAGGTTTAAGAACATCAACTTTGCTGGCCTATTAAAGGCAGATGTCAGCCCAGTGGGAGGAGAAGAGGGACAATCATCATCTTCAGAAACTCTGCCCACTTTTTAAATTTCACAAAACAGGTAATCTCCAAAGTGCTGCTGACCATGTTCATTTTTAGTTACAACTCTTGTTTCTCTGCAGATGTCCCCCAAAGTCCCCCATGCAACAGTCAAGTGTTCTGCCAGTGCACACACAACAATGAAGCTACTTTTTCAGATGTTTTCTCTTGCATGGCAGTTAGTACCAAACGACTTTAATACAGACTTTAAACACACATACATTTGCAAGCCATTCCCAACAAGACACAACAATAAACTAGTTACACTCAGGCTTCAGACTTACTTTTCTTAAACAGAAGATGCCATGAGAAAACTAAAGAGATTCCCCAAAATTAAAGATATCATCAAAACCAGCATTTCCTGGACTTTCTGCTTTTTTACATCCCTCCCCTTTTCCAATATTTTTTTTACAAAAACACAAAGAACAAAATGAAACAACAAGAAAGAAAAAGCACAAGGCCTTATGAGAGAAAAGCTGGGGGAGTCCAAACTTGCTCCATTCATGGAAGCTTAGGATCCAACCTCGTATTTGCAGGCAGCCAGACTCATGCAAAATCTTTCAAAAGCAAAATAAACCTTTTAAAGAATTTCTTCATTTTGCAAAATGTTAAGAGTAGTGCAGTGCTGGGACCTAACAGTTCCTACCTGCTAAATAATTTTCCTCCACTTTTCAAAACATGGCTGAAAATTGTATTAATTTTTTGACCCATTCATCACACAGTTTTCTTAATGAAGATGACACTCAAAAATTTTCTACTTCTGTTGGCCAAAACATATAAATCTGTTTCTTTTCACCAATTTTATAAACAGGTGCTGGTTAATGAAGGGTGATTTCTGTTTTACAAAAAAAAGAGAGAGTCCAACTTCAAAGATCAGGGTTTGAAATTTAAACAGAATGCTAACTGTAGTTATACACTCAAATCAGATGACATTAATTTTACATTTAAGAGGGGTGGATTAGATTTAGTAGGGATATATTAATAAGCTCATTTATGATACAAGGTGGCCTTTGACCAACATATAACCTGGGGGGGAGAAAGGAAGGAAGGAAGGAAGGAAGGAAGGAAGGAAGGAAGGAAGGAAGGAAGGAAGGTAGGTAGGTAGGTAGGTGGGGGAGAGAGAGAGAAAGAAAGGTGGGGAGGGAGAGAGAGAGAGAGAGAGAGAGAGAGAGAGAGAGAAAGAAAGAAAGAAAGAAAGAAAGAAAGAAAGAAAGAAAGAAAGAAAGAGGGAGGGAGGGAGGGAGGGAGGGAGGGAGGGAGGTGGGGAGAGAGGAAGGAAGGTAGGTAGGTCGGTGGGGGAGAGAGAGAGAAAGAAAGAAGGGGAGAGAGAGAGAGAAAGGAAGGAAGGCAGGAAGGAAGGAAGGAAGAGGGAGAAAGAAAGAGAAAGAGAGAGGGAAAAGAGAGAGGGGGAGGCACTTACCGGTAGCAGGGAGAACGTAGGCACGGTGACGCAGCAGCGGCAAGCCAGATGCAGAGAGCCCAGGCCCCATGGTGGATCTCTGCGTGGAGATCTGGAGCACAAATCTCTCCCCCCCCCCCCGACTCTCTGCACTTAAAGGGAAAGCTCCCTTTGAGTGCAAAGAGCCCAGGCCCCATGCTTGATCTTTGCTTGGAGATCCGGGGCCTGGGGCTTTTTCCCACCAGCTCTTTGCACTTAAAGGGAAAGCTCCCCTTTGCCCAGGCCCCCTGTTTGATCTCCGTGCAGAGATCTGGAGTGCGGGGCTTTTTCCCGCCAGCTCTTTGCACTCAAAGGGAAAGGTCCAAAGAGGTCCAAAGAGCCCAGGCCCCATGCTCAATCTCTGCATGGAGATCTGGAGTGCGGGGCCCTTTTCCGCCAGTGGGGAGGAGAGGGGCAGGCTCGGACGCCAGCCAGAACGCCGTTCCGGTGTGTTCCGACTAAAAAAGAGCCCTGCTCAGGTCTACTCAACAGGGTTTTCTCCTGGAGAAATGCTTTTAGGATTGCACTAAATCTCTCCTTGTTGGATAGGTGAGCGATTCATAAGTAGCCTGTTTCTGTTTCCTGCGGTAGAAGGTGCTGGAAAGCTGAAACAGTAGGAGCAGGGCTTAGCTGAGATATCTTTTATTACCTTTCATTTCAGATACAGCACAAGAGAATGGATTGGCATGGATTAGCAGTACAAGATGCATGCCTGTAGGGTCACAGAGTCTTAATTTCTGATTTATTGATGAAAAAGGATGAATACAAGTTCCTTGTTTGGCTTGGTTTTGATTCTAAACTGCTCTCAGATGTAGGTTCTACCTTTTAAGCTTTTCTTCACTGTAGTTTTGCTTGGAGTTCTCCTGGGTTTTCTTTGGATAACGTGACAAAATTAACTTCTCAGCAGAAGGCAAGGCATGCTGTCTTCCTCTCTTATTATTTGTTTGAAAGTAGGTATTTCCGATTCTCACTGAGGGCTCTTTTTTCAATTTTGCCTCATTCCTCCATCCATCTCCTTCCCTCTGACTGCCTCCTGACCCTCATCTTCACACTATGGCACTGTTGCCGCTTCCTATGGCTTTTAATAAATAGCCTGCCTTTCAATATTGCTACCCATTTGATTCTCACAGCTTCATTCTGACCACATAACTAGTCATTATGTGGCTTGTTATTTATATCCCACAGTGACTGGGTATGAACGCATGAGAATGTCACACTCCACTGAAAGAACAGAGGTATTTGCACATCAGAACAATGGGCTGGTAAGCCTCCGATATCCTATTAAATAATTTCAAACCTTTCTTGGGCTACTGGCTTGCTTTACTTTTTTTAAAAAGTCCACTCGGTTCTTTCGGGTCATTTTTATAATTTTTGGTGTCAACATAAAGTTTATTAATGCTTTCAAATGCAGTGTGTTTAAACAGTTTGAGAATACACAAAATACAAGGTGAGAACAAACGAAGAGGAGCCTTACCCCCAAAAGTGGAATTGTAATAAAAGGTGATTGAGACATTCTGTGGTGGGCATATAACGCTGTATTCCCAGAATACCCATCCAAAATTGCTTTTTGAAGCTTCCAAAACATCTCAACATATTACTGATGTATTAGGAAGAAGATACAGGCAAACCTGAGGATGAAAACATCAAATGCCGTTATCCTATTTGCACTCTCAGATGACAACAATCCTGTGAGATAACTGTGCCACATGGCCCCATCCCTGAGCATTTGATTTAGCTCTCTTTTGGAGAGTCCAAGCAAATGCATATGCATGGGCAGTTAGAGGGGACAAATGGGGGGATTTCTCAAGGCTGTCTGTTAGGGTTCCCAGGTCCTTTGCTCTTGCCAGCGGAGGGTGGGAAGGAGCTTTCTGGAAGTGGGGGCAGGGTGACAATGTGGCACATGATGTCCCCAACATGATGATGTCACACAGAAGTGACATCATCATGCTGGGGACATCGCATGGCAATGCTCTGATATTTTGGGCAAAACTCTATGGTAACCATAGAGTTTTGCCCAAAATACCACAGTGTCACCATGCAATGTCTTCGGTGTGATGACATCGCTTCCGGGATATTGTGCTGGATCATGGCTGTTCCTCCCATCAACCAGCTGGCCAACAGCAGGCAGAAGCCTGCAAAATTCAGGAATCGCCCACTCCCTACTGGCTGTCCTGGCGTGAACCCACATAGTAACTCCAGTCATCTTCATGGCCTTTAGAAAGAGGATCAAGACCAACTTGTTCAAGAGAGTACTTGACAGTGATTAGGGGCAATGTGGGTACTGGCTTGCTGAATTGTTATTTGGTCACATTGTTTTTAGATATGATATTTTCATGTTTTTGTGAGATGCACTGTGTTGTGAGAATTCAAAGCATACGTTTATGCCTAAGCCATTCAAAAAATTGCTTTCTGCGGGTTTTCCAGTTGGGAGAATGGAGGTCTGACACGCTTTGCAAATGCGCAAGGCGGACAGCGGCTCTTCCTGACAGCTTGGGTGGGTTAATCCACCCGACGCAACCTCACACAGGTAGTGTGAGGACCAGCAAGCAATATAATCCAGGTTTGAGCAACCTCGGTGAAGGGAAAGTCTCGGAGGAGACTTTTCCGACACCTTGAGCACTGCAGCCGAAGAGGATTCTTGCGAGTATCTCTAAGGAGCCGAGCTGAGCTGAAAAATTCAGCATAAAACCTCCAATTCCCCTGATTCCTTAACAAAGAAGACAAAGTTTAAACGTTGGGACCACATCTGAAGCGAAGTAACAACAAAAGGTAACGGAAAAAAGTTTTTTGCCTTACCATTGCCGCGTTTTGAAAGATGAAAAACAGATCGGGTGAAGCAATAGACTGATGTTGATTGGATGAGAGCAGTTTTGAAGTGCTAAAAAACCGAATTTGAACTTAAAAAGCCAAAAAAACAAGTTGTTTAACATTCCTGCGGTTAAGAGGAGTCGGGAGGGGAAGCCAAACATCGCGAGACAAAGAGGGAGAAGGGAACCAAGCATCGCGAGATTAAGACGTGAGGACTGAATCAGGAAGTGACGGCTAGAAGAGCAGACAAGAAGGAAAAAGGAGAAGAACCGGAAGAAGGTAAAGGGGACTCTAAATACTGCCGGACCAGAAAGGGGACTCTAAATACTGCCGGACCAGAAAGGGGACTCTAAATACTGCCGGACCAGAAAGACCATAACAGGAAGTGACGTGCAGAGAGCAGACAAGTAAAGAAAAGGAAGGGACAAAAGGAAACTACGGCAAGCCAGAAGCAAGGTAAAAAGACTATAACCTTTGACATTAACCATAGAGAAGTCGCGGCCGCCATTTTGGATTTATAAAATTTTTAAACTGCAATATCTCAAAGATTATATAACGTAGAAGGCTGAAACCAACATAATTTGACTTGGCAAGATTAGCTTGTTTGAATGCACTAATTGGTGTTTGATTTGGAAGACAAGATAAAATCGATCCTTTTAAAGAGGCAAAACGGACCGAGGACTAAGATCGAGAGCAGCCACATGGTCCTCTCCTACAATGGCAGCAAAAAAAGAAAAAGAGCTACTAGCTGTTATGGAAGCAATGGAAAAGAAAATGTTAGACGCTATAGGAGAGGTAAATGTTAAAATGAATAATATAGCGGCTCAAGCAGATAAAAACTGCATGGAATTAAAAGCAGAATTTCAAAAATTATCCACAAGAACACAAGATATAGAAACTAAAGTAAAAGAACTGGAAGAAAACACCCATAAGACAATGAGAGAGAACGAGAGGATGGAAAAGATGATGCATTATAAAGATATGCAAAACCACTTGAGATTTCGAGGGATTGAGGAAAAATTGAATGAGGATATTTTTACAAGAATGCAAGAAGCAATAGCAGATTTTTTACAAGAACAGGAAGAAGTTGTTAAAGAACACATGGATCTTGTTTATAGAGTTAATTCTACATATGCAAGAGACAAAAACATACCAAGAGACGTGGTTGTCCAATTTACAATGAAAAGAACAAAAGAACAAATCTACAGGAAGTGCTTTACTGACCCCTTTGTAATAGATGGAAAGAAAATCATAGTAATGAAAGAATTGCCTAGAGCAATACTGCAAGAAAGGAAAAAATTCAAGCGTCTGACGGATAAACTGAAGGAGAAAAAAATCAGATTTCGTTGGGAAATACCTCAAGGACTAAGTTTTTATTATGGCAGCTCCAGAGTGGTGATTAAAAGCACAGAAGAAATGTATGCATTCCTGGGAGAGAATAAAGACGATTTTGGAGATATTTAAGAATATATCAAAATGGATTACAAAATACTTACATGGAATGTAAATGGACTAAATTCACCCCAAAAACGTAGAATGGTAGGTCACTGGTTGGAAAAACAAAAATGTAATATAGTTTGCTTGCAAGAAGCTCATCTTAAAAACCAAGATCATAAATATTTAATAAGGAAAAAATTGGGAGAAGAATTTTATTCTTTAGCAAGCAATAAAAAAAATGGTGTTGTAACATATGTCAAAAAAGATTTGGAACCCAAAGTAATATTCAAAGACAAAGATGGAAGATATTTAGCTATTGAAATTTTACTGCAAGGAGTGAAAACTTTGATTGTGAACATTTATGCTCCGAATGGAGCTAAAGAAATTTTTTTTAAAGAACTTCAAATGGAATTGGACAATGTAAACTATGATCAAATTATGATGTTAGGAGATTTCAACGGAACTGTAGATAATAAACTAGACAGGCGCTCTAAAAGAAAGGATGAGACGTTAGGGAAGCTTCCAAAAAACTTTTTTGAACTGATAAAACAAGAAAAGTTGGAAGATATTTGGAGGAAAGCTAACCCACAAGGAAAAGACTTTACCTTTTACTCTAACAGACATGACTCACATTCAAGAATTGACATGATTTGGATGACTACTAACCTAACCTTTAAGACAAGAAAAGTGGAAATTTTACCCAGAATAATCTCAGATCACAATCCGTGTTTATGGACAGCTGGGCAGATTAAAAAACAAAAGAGATGGAGAATAAATGAGGACTTATTAGATAATCAAGAAATAATTAAAAAATTACTTGAAGAAACAGACCTATACTTCCAAGTAAACATGCAGAAAGAAGTTAAAATTCAAACCGTATGGGATGCATATAAAGCAGTGATGAGAGGACTATTGATATCGTTAAATGCTAAAGATAATAAAAAGAAAAAAGAGCAATATGAAAATATTTTACAAGCCATTAAAACAAAGGAAGAAGAACTGAAGAAGAAACCAGGGAAAAAGAAACTGCAAAAGGAAATTTGGATGCTACAAGACCAAGCAAAAGCCATTTTGAACCAGGAGATGTACTGGAACTTAAAAAAACTTCAACAAAAAGCATTTGAAGGTGCAAATAAACCCGGAAAATACTTAGCATGGCAATTAAAGAAAAAACGTGAAAATAAATTTATCACTAAAGTGATAAGAGATAATATTGAGATAATAGATAACAAAGGAATAAAAAGAGAATTTTTTAAATACTACGCAAAACTTTTTAAGAAGGAAAACAAAGACAGAAGAAAGATTAAAGAATACCTGCAAACATTAAAGCTACCAAAACCAACAGAGAAAATTAAAGAACTATTTAATAATCCAGTATCATTACAAGAGATCAAAAATGCAATAAATGACTCAAAATTAGGTAAAGCACCTGGACCGGATGGATTTACCGCGAAGTTCTACAAAACGTTACAGGAGTCAGTTTCACCGGTGTTACTGCTATTGATGAACAATATAAGAGTTACTGGAGAGGTACCAGAAACCTGGAAAGATGCATCCATCTCACTGATCCCGAAAGAAAATCAGGATTTGACCAATGTTAAGAACTATAGACCGATCTCTTTACTGAATAATGATTATAAGATTTTTGCTAAGATTATAGCGGATAGACTAAAAGAGCACCTTAAAGAGACTATACAAACTGAACAAGCAGGGTTCTTACCTAATCGACAAATAAGGGACAATCTAAGAGTAGTAGTGGACGCTATAGAATATTACGACAAACATCCTGAAAAGGAAGTGGGCCTTTTCTTTTTAGATGCGGAGAAAGCGTTTGATAATTTAAACTGGGATTTTATGTTTGAAGTTTTAGAACATCTTGAGATCGGTGAATATATGCTTAACTTCATTAAAGCAATATATAAAGAACAGAAATCCTCAATAATAATTAATACTGAAAAGACAGACGATTTTAAAGTTGAAAAAGGAACAAGACAAGGATGCCCGCTTTCGCCGCTGCTATTTATTTGGATTTTAGAAGTTCTACTGTTAAATGTGAAGGAAGACAAAGATATTAAAGGCTTAACAACTAAAGGTTTTTCTTTCAAATATAGGGCCTTTGCAGATGATGTGATGTTTATAGTCGAAGACCCCTTATCCACATTACCACATTTGTTACAGAGAGTAAAAGAGTTTGGTGACTTAGCAGGATTTTATGTAAATAAAAACAAATCGAAAGTAATGTGCAAAAATATGTCAAATAAGAAACAAAACGAGTTACAAAAACTTACAGAATGTGAGGTGGTGAAAAAGACAAAATATCTGGGTGTAAACCTAACTATGAAAAATATTGATCTTTATAAAAATAATTATGAAAAATTATGGTTGCAAATTATGCAGGATATTAAAAAGTGGAATGTATTGAATTTGTCATTGCTGGGTAGAATTGCGGTGGTCAAGATGAATGTGTTACCACGATTAATGTTTTTGTTTCAAACTATTCCAATTGTGAAAGATGTAAAAACATTCAAATGTTGGCAGAAGGAGCTGTCTAAATTTGTGTGGGGAGGGAAAAAACCAAGAATTAAGATGAAAATAATGTGTGATGCCAAAGAAAGAGGAGGGTTTCAACTACCAAATCTAAGGTTATACCATGATGCAATATGTTTGACCTGGGTAGGGGCATGGACTATGTTACAAGATAGAATGTTATTGTCCCTGGAAGGTCATGATTGTAGATTTGGGTGGCATGCATATTTGTATTATGGCAAAACAAAAATGGACAATATGTTTAAACATCATTATTTGAGAAGAACACTAATGGATACGTGGACAAGATATAAAAACTTTTTTTTAGAAGAGATACCCATGTGGATTGTACCCGCAGAAGTCTTACATCCAATATCAAGATATAAAGGACAAGATTGGCTGAAGTATAGAGACTTATTAATAAGACATGGCAAGGATTTCAAACTGAAGGAGCAGCATCAGATTGATTTTGATTATGGTTGGTTAAGATATAGACAAATATATGACTTGTATAGAAGTGATAAAAAACACGGTTTCAGGGAAAAAAATAATGAAATAGAACAAGTTTGGGAGGAAGGTGGGAAAAAAATGATTTCTAAAATGTATAAAGTCTTGCTAACATGGTTTAATGCTGATGAAATGGTAAAAGAACAAATGGTAAAATGGGCGATAAACTTTAACAAAGACATTGAAATGGAATCTTGGGAATTTTTATGGAAAAATGCTATGAGTATATCTACGTGTTATAACTTAAAAGAAAATTGTTTTAAAATGATGTATAGATGGTATATGACACCAAAAAAAATTGCAAATATTGGTCAAAATATGTCTAACAAATGTTGGAAGTGTAAAAAGAAAGAAGGGTCTTTTTATCATATGTGGTGGACTTGTGATAAAGCAAAGACTTATTGGTCAAAAATACATGCAGAAATGGAAAAAATCTTGAAATGTACATTTAAGAAGTTGCCTGAAATGTTATTGCTAGGACTTAAACTAGAAGAGATAAATGTAAAGAAAAGGACAATAATATGGTATATGATTACAACAGCAAGAATGGTGTATGCACAAAACTGGAAAAATGAAAAAATACCAGAGGTGTGGGAATGGTTGAAAAAACTGTTATATATGGCTGAAATGGATAAGTGGACTAGAAAATTGAATAATCTCTACTCAGAGACCTTTCTGGAAGACTGGAAAGATTTGAAAGAATATGTTGAAAAGTATTGGGATATGAAAAACTATATCTATACATGGTTATAATAGCATAAAGGAATAGAAATATATTATATGAATGTTTTAGTTAAAATTAGACAATGAAACTGTTTTTATTTAGAAATACATAAGAGTATAGAAAATAAGAATTGGTGTATAAGTATAAGTATTTTAAAGCTATATAACCGTTACCAGAAACGAAACATAGATATAAGTATTACTATTTTGAATAAAATGGAAAATGTGTTATGCTTCAGATGTGGTGGGAAACCACTAAAACAAGATAAAAATAGAATGTACAAATAGAACAAAATGTTATCTAATATGGAAAAAGGGATTTGTATAAGGTTAAATGTATTATTTTCGATGTTTTTTTTTTTTGAAAAATAAAAATTTCTTTACAAAAAAAAAAAAAAAAAAAATTGCTTTCTGCTAGCAGAGCAGGACTTGCAGCAGGCCTTGCAGAAGCAACCTGCCTGCACGCAGCCTGGGAAACAGGAACCTCACAGGTCTTTGAAGCCTTTGTAGAGACAACTGCAGGTGCCATAAAAATAAAACCCCAAGCCATAAGGCCTGTGTCAGGGAAGACCCCTGACCAGAAATCCCTCAATTAGCTATGCAACAGAATGAAAGAGCATCCCCTTTCACACCTTCCTTTGCATATCAGAGATAACGCTGGAGGCACTGTGTTATCTCACAGTAAAAGTACACTGAGAAACTTTCTGACCCAGTGATCCCAATGTCATAATTTAGAATGTGAATTGTTTTCGTAACATGTTCTGTAAACATTTTATGGTAACCCTTGTCAGCAAGAAAAAGAACATCCCATGTGCATCAAACAACTTATTGAAGTCAGAATGATGTAATGATTCAATGTGTCAGTCTTCAGCAAACCTTTTGATCTTTGGGTGTAAGACTAGCTTGTTTCTAATGCTCAGGGGTCCTTTCGTAAAAAAAAGAGGTGCAGGAGCTCATTAGCATAACTTATTTGCATATGCCACACCCCCTGACGTCACCGGAAGTGTCAGAAGGCCACACCCACCGCTCAGGCTCCACCCCAAAAATCTCCAAGGTATTTCCCAACTCAGAGCTGGCAAGCCTATCTGATGGCACACGTGGGGGAAAACAAACAAACTACCCATGTCATGTAAAGAGGGGGGATGCCAGGGTACCAGGTCAATATATTTTTATTCTCCTTGGCATTGATAGCTGAGGTGCTTTTAGTGTTCCTTTTCTGTTTGACTGGCAGTCTTCCTCTCTGTTATAGTTGACTGTGGGTTTTATATCACTGGCATTTAGTGTTATTTTTGTCAGCCACAACAAGGTCACTTTCAGAGAGGAAAAGCAGGTTCAGTCAGCTGAACCTCTGCAGTGTATTGGTCCCCTTTTCATTGTGCCCCCCCCCCCAGTTGCTTAACTAGCTAACCAGCTCTGGGCAAGGTCTATTTGGTTATCAGTAAACCTTGGAAGACCACTGCTTGGAGGCAACATAATGTTCTGCGGAGCAGAAAAAATTGCTCCCTATTAAAAAGTGCCCAAGCTAGCCTGATCTTGTCAGATTTTGGAAGCTAAGGAGGGTTAGCCCTGGTTAGTATTTGGATGGGAGACCTCCCAGGAATACCAGGGTTGTGACGTGGAGGCAGGCAATGGCAAGCCACCTCTGAAGGCATCCTGCCTTGAAAACTGTAGGGGGTTGCCATAAGTCAGCTGTGACTTGCTGGCATTTTCTGCCACCATTAAAAAGATATTAAATAGCTGTTGTTTGAGAATTTCTTTTTTTACCAGATTGTATACTTGGTATTTAGGAACAGCTGTTCACTATACATATGTAACAGAGGATTGCGGTCAGTTTTAGCACACCATTTAGCCTTTTATCAATATTCCATTAATACAATCAAAGCTGTCCAGAAACCAGGCTAAATGCAGCTCTTCAGTTTAGAGGTGTGACTTCTGGCTCCTTAAATTTCCCAATTAGGGATGCCAGCCTCCAGGGGGGACCTCAAAAACCCCTGGCATTACAGCTTATCTCCAGACTACAGAAATCAGTTCCCTGGAGAAAATGCATGCTTTGGTGGGAGGACTCGAATCAAGGGCGTAGACTTTCCATCCCCCCCCCCCCAGGTCTTTCCCTCCTCCTCCTTCCCCACAGGAACAAATAACTTCACCTGGAAAGGGGGGGGTGGGGTGGAGAGACTGTACTTTCCCTACAACTGTGAGAAATCACTGGCTGGCTGGGATTTAGTCACAATATTGTTCTAAGGAGCTTGGGGGGGAGGGGGGAGACCATGTGCCATTGCTCCTCTATCCCTTTACCTGCTTCTAAGTCAATGCAATCAAGGAGGGGAGAGCAAAGAAAATGACAGGACTGGCCTCCCTTCCCCTCCCTTGTTTCAGCTCCAAGAATGAAGGGATACTGAGGTGATGCCAAATGTCCAAAACCTTCTTGGTGGGGGGAGCATTGCTTCATGGCGGGCAACCTGGGCCCCCACCCTCATCCCCTGGAAGGTATGCATGGTCAGCCCTGGCTAATATTTGGATGGGCGACCTCCAAGGAATACCAGGATCATGATGCAGAGGCAAGCAAAAGCAAAACCACCTCTGAATGTCTCTTGCATTGAAAACCCTAGCTGTGAATTGACAGCAACAACAGCAAATATACATTAATATAGACCTCAGACCCAGATAATTTCTCCAAGGGACTTTGTGCATCTTTCTGTACAGTGCCACCCTATTGCAGAAAGCTGGGAGTCTTCCTGACCTCAGCCATGCTGTTACACAAGGTGGGGGCCGCCAAGAAGGCACCCTTGGATGGGCAGTTGTTGATTCTGCCCACGGGGGGGGGGGGCCTGCAGGAGTTCCTGCTGCTCAGATGATCAAAGTTGTCATGGCAGAGCGTAAGGGAAGAAAAGAGCAAGAGTCCAGCAGTACCTGAAAGACTCACAAAATTCGTGGCAGGGGAGGAGCTTTCCTGACTCAGTCACAGCTCAGGAAACTGCTCTGTAAACTGCTTTGTAAACTGCTCTGAGATTCCAAGTGAAGGGTGGAGTATAAATCCAATCTCTTCTTCTTCCAGCACAACTGACTTATTTCCCCCCATGACTTACTTGAGACCCTGCTCAGAATCCGGCTGAAAAGCTTTTTTTCGCCTGTTGCAGAACTGAAACCCTCCCTAGTCTCTTTGGCCGTTCAAATAGCAAAGCCCCCTCTCCCCAGCCCTGGAAAGGACTTTTCCTCCCTCCCCCCCTCCCACCTCTCTAGGAAGCAGCTCTCGCACCATTTAACCCTTACAATGCTGCAGTTCCCCTGGCAGGGTCACCCCATGCAAAGTTACTGGCAGGCAGCCTTGTCGAACCTACATGGAACAGATATTTGCCATTGCATTTCAAAACTATGTAACAAGAACTTCCCATTAAAAAAAAAAGTACACAACAGCCTGCATTTCTCTCACCAGCAGGGAGGGACTGAAGGCTTATCTCCCCCCCCCCCCCTTACTTACTTGCCAGTAAACCTGCAAGGGATCCAGCTGAAGGGCTTTCCCCCCTCCAGTTGCAGTCTGCAACTTCAGCTGAGGATTCTCTCAGAACTCTTTCCGCCTTTGGGATGGTGTCAGGGGCGCTGAGTTTTGAAATGGGGGGAAAGCCATGCCCCCGCCGCCTCTCCTGCCTCTGTTCCTCCCTCCCCCCTCCATTGGGGCCAGCTGGGGGGGGAAGGAGGAACAGAGGCTGCGAAGCCCCTGCCCAGAATTAAACTTTGTTGGTCTTAAAGGAGCCACTGGACTCAAATGCTATTTATTCAGACACCTCACAGTGCGGGATGCACCGGAGAGCTCTGTAAGAGCCCACACCACCACCCCGATTTAAAAACTCCACGTCCCTGCCCAGAATTAAACTTTGTTGGTCTTAAAGGAGCCACTGGACTCAAATGTTATTTATTCAGACACCTGAAAGTGCGGGATGCACAGAGTGCGCCGGAGAGCTCTGTGGCTAGCAAAGCGGGCCAAGCAATCTTGTGCACGTTTGTCTCTGTTCCGCAAGGCTGGTTCCCCCTAGGGCTGCCAAGTCCCCCGGTAGGGCGGGGGAAACACCGATTTTTCATGCTTCCCCCCCGCTTTTTCAAAACTGGCCACCGGGGGGAGGCAATGGCTGCCAACAGGAGGAGAACGTCGGAGCCTGCCGGGCCCTCTCCCTTCCAGGCCTCTTAAAAGGGAAATGTCTGAAGAGCCTGCAGTGAAAAGCCTCACCAGACATTTCCCCTTTAAGAGTTAGCAAGAGAGCCCCGCCCAGAGATTAACGAGGGACTGAGCTCTTACTGAAGGGCCTTCTTTTGCATGCGGCTGGTGTGAGATTGAAAGGTTGCTGCTGCTGGGCCTGGGGTAAGTCCATCTGCCAGCTCTTTTCCTTCTCTCTCTCTCCCCCTCCCCCTTTCTTTCTTTTTTCTGTCTCTCTCTCTCTCTCTGTCCCCATCCAGCAGAGGTCTATCAGTGGCTATTATTAGCCACAAGGTCTAAATGGAAGTAAGTGCCTGTGCCAGCTCTTTTCCTTCTCTCTCTCTCCTTCTTTCTTTTTTCTGTCTGTCTGTCTGTCTGTCTCTCTCTCTCTGTCCCCATCCAGCAGAGGTCTGTCAGTGGCTATTATTAGCCACAAGGTCTAAATGGAACCCTTTGTCTGGGGCAGTGATGCTCTGCATTCTTGGTGCTTGGGGGGCAACAGTGGGAAAGCTTCTGGAGTTCTGGCCCCGCTGCTGGACCTCCTGAGGGCACCTGGTATTTTTGGCCACTGTTGTGACACAGAGTGTTGTACTGGATGGGCTGTACTGGATGGGCCGATCCACTGTGGCTTCTCTCCTGTTCTTATGATATGAAAATCATATTTAGCACTTGTGTAGCACTTAGTGCTTCATATTCTGCCGAAATGAGGAAGGATTCAGTAGGGCCGTTGCTCAGTGCTAGAGCATCTGCTTGACATGCAGGAGGTGTCAGCCTCTTCAGCTAAAAAAGGATCAGGTAATAGGTGACATTAAAGATCTCAGCCTGAGACCCTGGAGAGCCACTACCAGTCTGAGTAGTCAATACTGACCTTGATGGACTAATGGCCTGATTCAGTATTAGGAAACTTCATGAGTTCATGTGTCAGCATGTGGAAGGAACATCACAGGATGTGACATCACAAAATGATGTCACTTCCTTTCTCCTGGCTCCACCCCCAAAGTCTCCTGGCTCCACCCCCAAAGTCCCCAGATATTTCCCAAGTTGGACTTGGCAGCCCTAGTTCCCCCCCCTTCCGGCAGTGTCCTGCCCGAGATGCCCAGCAGCAGAGCCTCCTTGCAGGCAGCGCCCCATGCCCCTCTCTGGCGGGGAGCCCAGCACTTCCCTGGGCAGCTCGCGCAGCGAGCGAGGACATAGCCACAGGACAGCGGGGAGGCAGCTGCCGCCTCCTCCTGGGCGCTGGACGGCCCCAACAGAAGCCCCTTGTCTCCTCTCCTGCCTCCACCACTGGCCTCTCCATCCCCTGCCGCCATGCTCCTCCATAGCGTGGGGAAGGAGCCTAGAGGTCACTTGGCAGCAGTCACTCCCTCTCGCTCACTCACCCGGCCAGAGAGGGAGCTGCTTTTGCTGCGAGAGAGACGGAGGAGGATGCAGCAGCAGCAGATATGCTGGACACCAGCCAAAGCCTGACTAGGGCTCGCCACGAGAGTGCTACAGACTCGGCAAAGGGCATTTGGGAGGGAGGGGAAGCAGCTGCCGCCGCTTCCCACCCCCCCTCCCACAAAAAACACCCCCGCCCAGCTCCTGGGCGCCGGGGACTGCTGCAGGCCTCCTAGCTGGCTGAGAGGCTTCTCAGCCAGCTGGAGCTCCTGCTGCTGCTGCTTCCCATGCCCCCCCCCCAAAAAAAACACCTCCACCCGGCTCCTGGGCGCCCGAGGCTGCTGCAGGCCTTCTAGCCGGCTGAGAGGCCTCTCAGCCAGCTAGGAGACCTGGGGCCAGCCGGAGCGCCTGCCGCCGCCACTTACCCTCTTCCTTCTCTCTCCTCCTCGCTGACTAAGACCCCGCCCCCCCAGCTCATCACTCCCGGAGCGTCGCTCCCCCTAGCTCCTGCCCGAACGGAGCCCTGCTAATGCTTCTTCATCTTATTTCTGACTGATGCTCGGCATCTCTCCCTGGTGTGGCCCAAAGTTTCATTCCGTAATTTGGCTCACTCTAAGAGACACAGGAGGACTCGGTCCCATGCCTCTGAAAGTGTGGCCAGGCTCATTCATGGAGGAATGGGGGAAGCGATACCTTCCTCATGCCTCTGATGGTGCAGCCTCTTGTCTGTATGCCTGGTTTGGCCAAGGACAGACTGGGATTCTGAAGAGGAAGGGAAGCAGGGCCAAAAGCTGCAGGGGAAAACTGGCCCAGGGATGGCCATTCACACTGGCCAGACTCCTGTGTTAGCATGCTGGAATGGAGCATTCAGACTGCTGTGGAGTGGCCCCAAGCAGGCCAGCCTTCGTGGCTTGTGGTAGGGCCATTTCGGCAATAGGTGCATGGGCGCCTATGCGCATAGGCGCATGGCCGCAGCAGCAGTCTAAAAATTTAAAATCCCCCACCTCCTGTATTGGAGCTGCTTGTGTGCATAAGCACTCATGCTCATCTCTCCGTGATAGCGCATTCACACTGCTGCCTCCGCTTGAATCCCGCCTCCTCCCGTCCACACAGCCGGGTAGCGGGATCCAAGCGGGAGACGGCCCCTGGACACCACTTTCTGCCGGTGTCCCTCTGAGGCGGAAGAGAAGCGGCTCCCAAGCAGGTGAGTACAGAAGGGAGCCAGGGAACAGCTGTTTGAACTGGCTCCCTTCCCCCACTTCTGAAGCAGAGCTCTTCTGCTCCACATTGCCAGCCTGTCCTCAGCCTTTGTCTCTGTGCTTATTTTTAAGTTCTGTTATCTTTAGGAATGTAGCTTGGTAAAGTTAGAAGTTAAGTTAACCTTGGGTACTAACACTTTTCAATAAACTGATTATAATGCTTAGGAACTGTGTGTGTATAATGCCTTAGGGTCAGCTTCAGTGAGGAGGGCCCCGGATTTCTCTATGTTTCCCTTACACACCCTCTTGGTAAGTAGAAGGCTGACCTCAAGACTTTAAAGAACCCGCTCAGGTGAGGTCCGGGGAGACCGTACCAGATTTTCATGCCACACACTGGGGCTCCTTTTCTGAGGAAACAAAAACAGTTGCATGCTATTTTAAATAAATAAACATATAAATATTGCCAGAACAGTGCATGTCCAGGAGAGATTAACTAGTTTTGTACTTCTTGAGGTGTGAGGAGTGGAAATTCTGGTGCTGTACATTTGAACTGGTGACATATGTACTGACCAAAATAGCACATGAAGAAACTTTCTGAAGATGTTTTTGAAGGACCTGGAGAACCCACATTACCACATGCACACAGACACAATCACACTTCTATAATAGTTGAGGACACCAATTAAGACAAGCTGTTCACATTTTTTGATGTATGACATGGGAATGGAAGAAGTAGTATACTAGTTGCAGGTAACAGAGATGAAGATACTATTCTGAACAGCACAAACTCTTGTTTACTTGTGTTTTAGTGACTGATGTAGATGATGTAATGATTCTGAAGCTTTCCTGTGGCACGTAATAAATATCTAATGAATTTGTTGAAGAAAATTTATATTTTGCTCCTTGTTTGTATATGGTTTTAACACCTTAAATTGTAAATTATGGTCAAATATCAATGGCATGATTTATCGTTCCCCCCTCCCCTGCAACGACCAAAATGTTCTAGTGCTGTCCACAATATTTGAAACATTTTACTGCCTGGAGAAATCTAGTTACATTTCCAACACACAAATCACAGGTTATTCTAAAGAGGTCTGCTTGCGTATTCCACTACTGTGCTCTACTCTCCAGCTGCCCAATTTCACTCTCCAACTTGTTTTTCTAGAAAAAGAAAAACCCCACAAATCAAATTGTCTGAATTTCAATGTGACAGCACAATTATCCACCCTTTTGTACTTAACTGCAAAAGCTGGAGCAAAACTCAGCATATATATACTGCAAACCAGCAGTTCACAGAAGTTAATGTGATACCTTGACATTTTAATGTTTGATCCCTTAACTATAAACATTCTCATTGAAACAATGGGGGGGGAGTATTATTTGGGATGGATTTGCTGATTTTTCCACTGCGAATATTCTTACCTAAAATCTTGGAGTTAAGTGAGATTAGACGTTTTTCGTGTCAGCTACTTCCTTGAAGAGCCAGCCAAAGCTGCAATGTGCAGAAAGTAGGGATGTGCATTTGGATAGTACCAGTCTGAATATATACCTGAAAAATATCTTACTGGTATTTTCTGGGTACGGTCTGGTATTTAGATCAATATTCAGTATTCTCAGAAATACTAGTATCTGGGTCCTGAATATTTCTCTACTGCCGTCAAGAAGAAATTAGTGGGATTGGTAGGCAAGGATATTTCATGGGCTACATGTTGACTGATGGCACAGATATTAGAGTAGTGGCACAGGCTGTGGTCCTGAAGCTCATGTACTGCGTGGTCCACCTCCTTCACTTAGTGGTGAAGGATGTCCTGGATGCTATCACTTGTGACATCCAACTTCTCCACAGCCTGCCAGAATCTTCCAACTCACTTCTTGTGCAGTCTGAAGGCTACCCCATCTTCTGCTCCAGAAGCAGGTACTGATGGGTGTGCCAGAGCACTGCCTGATCAGCAAGGTCAGAATTCACTGAAACTCCACCTGTACCATGAGTCAGCATCTGGTGGAGCAGAACAGCAAGTGGTCTCAGACATTCTGCAGGGGGAGAAACAGTTCAACAATGATAAGTGGCTGACTCTCTCCCAGAGCGTGGAGGTCCTTAAGCTTTTTAAGGAGTTCACCAACACACTCATCTGACATGAAGAACCTCATTCTCATCGATCCCATGATCCAAACTCTTCAGGGGAAGATAGCCACTTTTTTGGACTCAGGCACAGGACATGAAGACATTGTTCCAACAGTGTGCCCACTCGTGCAGAGGCTTCAAGAGGACATTGAGTCCTGCGTAGCACCTCTCACCAAGCTGAGGGTCTACTTGTTGGTGACCATGTGTGAGCTGCATATTAAGGGCAACCTTGTTAAATGTGCCAGCCAGCTCATTCATTGGACAGAAGAGCTCTCTCAGGGGTGTGGTGCTTGTAGGCTAAGAGGAGTCAATGCCACCAGGAGAGAAGGAGGACAGGGAAAACAGCTTTGCTGATCCCCCTACTGCCCCCGCTTTTGGGCATGGTCACTCCTGAGATGGCCATGGTGATGGAGGCCATCAGGGAAGCAGTTGGAGCCAGTGGGTTCTTGAGGTTATGAATCACACTTGGGCAGATGCAGTGGTGAGGGACTACCTATTTGAGCTGTACAAGTCATGTGCCATTGATCTGCAGAGCTACTGGGCCATTCATTTGCTTGAAAAACAGCCAATCCAGCCTTCCATAAATGGTTCCCCATAAGGAATAAGTGACCCTCCTCCCCCAAATTCCAGAATTCAAACAAACAAAAAGAATCAGAACCTGGAAAAGGTATGGGGGTGCCTGGATATTTTGGAATGCCAATATGGGACCTTTTCCTGAAATCCAAATAATGAGGATTTTGTTTCAAGTGCACATCCCTAGTGGGAAGTGAAGGATGGGAGAACAGTAGTTTCTTTAACTTCGTACATGCTTTTACTATTAGAGGATCAAGATGAACATCAAAAGAAAAAAGTGCTTTCTTCCACTACACTAGTAAGTGTGTGTGGGGTGGGGTGGGGTGCTGGTACAAAGGGGAAAGAGGAAGGAGAGGAAACCAGGAGACATTTATTGGTTGATGTTGGTTCAGACATTTTTCTGGAAAACCCTGCCAAATCTGCATTCAGAGGCAACTTGCTCCTGAATGTTAAATGGAGTGGAGAAGGATGTTCCAGTGATGAGGCCAGGTCACTCTATACAGTCTCAGAAGTTCTGCTCTTTTAATAATTTAAAATACCAATGTTGAAACAGAGTTTTTGGCGTAAAATAAACCCTGAGGGGGGAAATTGGCAGGGAACCCATGTTTATAATGGGAAAGGGTTTCAGAGATTGGGGGGGGGGGGAGTCTGTCTTATCCAATGTTGCTGCAGTTTGAGATGGAATGAGAAGAGGAAAAATACAATGTATGCTTTCTTGGTATAGACTTTTAATGGCATCAGTGCTTATAATAGAGCTGGAGGTCCGATACGAGTTATATTCCCATTCTGTGAACCCTGTTTCTAATGGTACCAAGGGAAGACTGTTGCAGTTGCTTAATCAATGGCAAAGAAAAAGCACTCCACATATGCTCGGAGCACTTTATTTTTATTTACTGTTTTTTTTTCTGCTCATCACTTTCATGCTGGTTGATTTTGTACAAGTAACTTTAACATACTGAAGTGTTCCTCAGCTATACAAGAGATGGATGTCCTCCAAACCATATTCACTCAGTAGAGCCCCTCACTGTTTTTCCCAACTAGAGCTGCCTGCTTATATGCTGTTTGAGTTTCTCCTTCTGATATCTTTGGATTTTGTTGGGTCACCACTGATTGCTAGACCATTTGGCCAGGCTCCATCCATCAGGCCACCCATTCATCCACAAGAGCGTCTCTATTTTTAACCAGCATCATACTGGATGATGTGCTGTGTACGAGCCACGTTTAGCCACACTCATGCAGATCCAGCATGATCAACAGACAGATTACTCCCAATCAGAGATGGGCATGAACTGAATTTTGCCCTGTTCCTGGTTTGCGAACCAACGTTCATAATGAGTCTTCCACAATCTTTTAAAGCAGTTTGTGGTGGTTCATGATAGAGCAAAAAGCAAGGATTTAAAGGGACTCCAAGTCCCTTTAAACCCCTGCTTTCTGTTCCCTGTGAAAGCTGCAAAAGCAGTTAAGTGGCAGGAGTGCCTCCCAGCCACTCAGCTGTTTTTCAGGCTATCTTGTGCAGTCCCTTTAAAGTGACTGCACAAGAAAGCAAAACAGATGAGTGGCCGGGAGTGCCTCCCCACCACTCAGCTGTTTTTAGGGCTTTCTGCAAACTCCCTTTGAAGGGACCACAGTCCCTTTCAATGGGGTTTGTGGGGCTATGAACCATGAACCCATCCAATTGGCAAACAAACTTCCCTGTCCAATTTGGTTCATAGTTTGGTTGGCGTTTTGGCCATGAACTGACATGAACTGCATTTTTCTGGTTCGTACCTATTCCTCTTCCCAATGCATGTGGCCAATATAGGGTTACCATCTTCAAGGTGGGTCTTGGACTTCTCCCTGAATTATAACTGATCTCCAGACTGCAGAGATTAACTCCCCGGGAGGAAATGGCAGCTTCTGTGGCATTGTGTCCCTGCTAAGCTTTCCCCTCCCCAATTCTGCCTTCCCCAAGCGCTGCCCTCAAATCTCCACGAATTTCCCACGTCAGTACTGGCAACCCTAAGCCAGTGGCTACTCCTGACAAATGTGTGTGAGGGAAAGAGAGAGAACGGCCCTTCCTAGTTATTTATGTAGCTCTGGCCCCAAATGGACAGTTCAAGCAAAGGGAGATAACATTTATTTATTTGTTTGTTTGTTTGTTTAGATTTCTATCCCACCCTCAGAGCAGGTGGGCTCAGGGCAGGTAACAACAGTGTAAAATACAACACAGTTAAAACTAAATTAAAACAACAGTATAAAATGCCATACTCCTGTGTACCATATCAGCTCTGATAGAACCATATCAACCGTGGTGGAAGATTTTAAGATATTAGGGTCTAGGCTGCTGGTGGGGTCAGCCACAAAGAGGGGGTGGCCGCCACCTCCACCAAAAGCTTGGCGGAAGAGCTTCATCTTACAGGCCCTGTGGAATTATAGTATTCCCTTTGTATTGTGGTGAAATCTTAGTGTAACCTCCTGCCCCCCCCCCCCCCCATACACAGACATATTTCCCACAAACTGCCTTTTTAATGAAGGAAATGGAACGGCTCTTTATGTGCTACGACTTTTAAGAATCTTTGCACAGGATGCTTCAGAGTTTACATTTTATATGTGATACAGCTTGCTATGTTTATCACTGATTAACCGCTAATTATCTTAAGGCAACTCATTAGAAGTGGGAAAGTGCCAGAGTGATAGTAATTGACTGCTTTCATTACCATCAAGACAAATATTAGCAACCACAGGTTAAATGTTGCAAAAGCATGTGGTGTGTCAAGCTAGTGCAGCTTGTGACCCACCTTAGATGAACACAGCCCAACATCACTGCCTTGTGATCTGTCAGGGGCTTGGCACCGCACAGATTGTGGAACAAAGCAGAGGTTTTATCACAGCAAGAAGCCTTGATCAGCTTTGTGGTTCTGTTAAGCAAAGCAGGTCCGTAACCATAGGATGGGACTGAGCAGTCTGTTATGGCCACTTTGTGTCTGGTCATCTGTTATTGTATGGGAAATAAAATATGGTCCCTATGGGCATAGCAATTATAGGCACCAGTCTGAAAACGTTATTTGTAACTTATTTATTTATGCTCTTACTACCCATCTCTCTGTAAACCGCACATGAGAAAGTTTCTAGTAAATGTTAAAAGGAAAAGTGAATTGTCAGTATGTAAGGCTCTAAGTGTAGAAAGAGTCCCTATCCAATTTTCAACCTGGCACAGGTCTGCCTTTTATCACAAGAATTAACATATAAACGGGAAGTACAATAGCTTCTTTTGCGGTAGCACATCTTCCAGCCTACTTGCTGATCCTTCAGTGACCTTCACGCCTAGAGAGTTCACTTCCATTAAGATTCCAAAAGATGAGGTGACTGTACCAATAGCTGTTACTACCTTTATTAAAGCAAAGCCTCGAAAAGAAACGTTTCGGATTGCGATCCATACTCTGGGAAGTTGGGATGACCCGTTTTACATACGAATAGGAAGCATGAAATCAGTGCCTGCGAAGCTCCCCCCTCCCCTTTTTAAAAGCATCATTTAGAAAACGTGTGAATTTTGGGGGGAAATGCAGCATTTAAAGGCAGATAGCAGCTCTGAACTTTCTTCCTTTGCAGAGTAGTCTTGCTGAAATCACTGCAACAAATTGGCAGTAAGGAGTTTGAGACTTTAGTCCATTTCCTGTTCCGCCAATCTTGAATAATAGCTTTTTTACAGAAAGGAATTGACCTGTGGTCTGGCAAGGGGCATTTTCCCTTACTTGGATTTGGCCTGCTCTGACCGCTCACCCCCAAAAAGAATGTATCCTTGTTTAGCAACAGCAGTCTTTACCTTTGCTCAGCGCCGCCGAGACAGTGGCTGAGGACAGACTGGCAATCTAAAGCGGGGCAGGCACGCTTCGCAAACGGAGGAAAGGAGCACGTTCAGACATGCGCATCTGCCCGTCGGCTCCATTGCGTACTTACCCGTCTCCCAGTCGCTTTCCTTCCGCTTTACCCAGACACCGGTTTTTCCCGGTGTTCAGGGGCCTTCCTCCGCATGCCTCCCGCTTCCAAACAGTGTGAACTGGAAGAAGCGGGAGGCATCCGGAGGAAGTGTGAACGCACCGGCAAAAAGTTTTGCGCATGTGCGCATGTGTGCACGTGCGCATGTGCGCACATGCGAAAAACATCAAAGGAAAACAAAAAAAGTGTAGCCGCGCGCGCAAGCCGCGCGTGCTGGCTATGCGGCAGTCTGAACGCTCCGTGGCAGTCTGAACGCTCCGTATCGCCGCTGATCCACATTGCTCTGGCCAGTGTGAACGGCCAGCTCCGTGGGTTTTTTCCCCCGCTCCAGTTCCCTCCGCTTTGCCTCCGCTTCAGATTGCCAGTCTGTCCTCAGCCAGTGAATACTGACTTGTGTGAGCCCAATTAGATATGAACATCAGCCCTGCTCTATAGGAAGAATTACTCCCCTCCGTGATCAATGTTTATGATCAATAGACATTTGTTACAACTACATGATAAGCTATTTAGAAATCCAGAGGAAGCATTTGCAGCGAGTCAGAGGAAAGGGAAACAAACAAGAAATATAGATTGGGGGGGGGGGGATATTAAATTATCTAGTTGTGTGAATGGAATGATTTGCCATCAAGCATTTGCTTTCTGTAAACATTAGAAACACATGCCCCGACTAAACCCAAAATTCAGAAACATCAGCCAGACTCTTAAATCAGCACATCTGTGAACAGAAACAGGATTATAATGAATCCCAGCTAGGATGTATGATGAGGATGCTTAGAATCTGATTGAGGTGATAGCAGCAGCGTGATTATTATCTCTCTTTCAAAGGCAGTCTGGTAATGGGGAATTACGGCAGAAGTTCTGTCCTAGCTGTTTCGATGATGAGACTGCTGCGGCCCCAGCCCATTTTGCTCTTGTGGTGGCCATGCCTGCTTCGCCTGTCAAGGGATAACACTGTGCCGGCTGACCCCTGCATGATGCAGCATCAAGTCAAAGCGGAGGGAGCCTCCTGTGGCCACGGTGAAATCAGCCTCACATTTCCCTTTGCACGTTTTGCTTGTTACAGGCAATCTGCCCTGCTGTGTATCAAAATTTAGATCATGGTTTAGCGTCCACTTGATTAACATGATACCCTCAGAGTGTGAGCCAGAGGAAAGCAAAAGCGATATTGCCACTGAAACCAGAAAACACTTTTTATCCCCCCCCCCCTCTCCCTGTGTGCTATGGAAAAAAAACTATACAGTTCTTTCTTCAAGCAGGCTTTTCTAGGGCACTCATTCCCATGGTGGTTTAATACCTCAAAGTTATTAATTTATAATCTTCTCATAACCCTAGGATAAGCAAAGGGTTGAAAGCGACACTGAAATCCTAATTTAGAATTATTGCTGTCTATAAAAGACTGAGCAAGTACCATCTCAGTCCAACGGTCGTAAAATTGTCCTTTTTTGATTTTGCTTAACCTGTTTTCTCAGTGACACAGGAGTAAGTACAGACCCACAACTGTTTTTACTTCTCTCCCCCATAATACTGAAATTCAAGGGCGTCCAATGGAGTTGAAGGGGCAGTAGAGTCAAGACTAGAAAAGGAGGCTATTTCTTCACACAAAGGTTGAGGCTATCCAAGAACTGATCGAAAGAACTGATCACAAGATTATACGAGCTCATGAACAGATACTGAAGGCTTACAGAGGCACCTAAGTAGTAACTGTGGAATTCACTGCCATAGGTTATAGTGCTGGCTACTAATATAGCTATCTTAAAGTCAATTAGACAAATTCATAGAAGGACGGCCCACCAATAGCATTTTGCTACTATGACTGAACAATGTTCAGAAACATTAGCCTTCTGAATATCTAGGTGCAGAAGCAACGTCGGGGTGAGGCTTTGACCTCTGTGCCTTCCTTGTAGGCTTTCTGGGGTCATCTGGTTGGCCACTGAATGAACAGGAAACTGTATCAAACGGGTCATTAATCTGAGACAGCACAAGGACTTTTATCTGCTTATGGGCAGTGTTAAGTGTAACAGTCATTAATAACTTATGAATATTAAAGTTCAAGAACATTAGAATTTACCAAAGAACAGGTGGGTCTCCCTGGGGCCATGGCAAGGTCATTAAATTGACTGAATTGCATTCTAAATAGGGACATTCTTTGCAGTTTGTCCCCTCTTTGTACCTGTGCAGTCAGCAGCCCCTCCCCCCCCCCAAAAGGAGGACGACAAAGCAGGACTTCAGGTAAAGATCTTTAACAGTGTATAGGAACACATGGGAAATCATTTAGATATAATGGTCTTAACACAATTTAAGGCTTTTCTTTGTCTGCTACAATTGTACATAAGAAAAAAAAATCCTACATTAAAATGTGTGTTATTGTGAAAGCTTTGTGGGACAAATGACATGTGCCATGCCAATAGCTGACCTTACAGTTTGTTTTAACTGTTTGCTTATTACCATGGAAATGTGGGAGCTTAATAAATAAAAACTGCAGTACTTATTAAACAGCACATTTCTAAGTACCCATTTTTACAATTCGGTAGAGAAATCTAGTATTAATACCTCATATTACAGAAGGCATATTTGAGAATATGGCTTGACTAAGGCAACCCTGTGACATCATGCTGAGCTGCAATTTAAATTTAGGCCTTCTGGCTTATAGGGTAAGGTCTTACCTACTATACTGCACCAGTTCAAAGAACTGTGAATGCCAGATGAAGTGCCCTTTATTTTTTATGCCGCCTAAAGATGATAGGGAACCTTTCACCCCTAATGTTCTGATGGGTTTGAGGCTTCAGTAGGTTTCCTTATGCGTGGATGTTTTTGAAGCAGTGTTCTTTCATGCAGCCATGTTGGCTGCTTTCTTCGGGGCCTTCAGGATTAGTGAGTTGGTTGCTCGCTCACAGAACCAGGGGTCATTTCGAGCAGGAGCCCAGGGGAGCGCAGCTCCGGTAGTTGGTGCCAGCCCCCCCCCCCCCGCGCGCAGGAGAATGCCTGCTTGTGTCATGGCTGCAGCAAAATGACCTCATCCCATCCCCTGGAAAGGTTCTTGTATATCTATGATGGCATGGCTATAGAATAAAAATAACAAGGAGAGTTTAAAGACTACTCAAACTCCTAGAACACTAGCTGTACGTTTCCATTTTTCAAATGAATATTAAACAGGGCAGTCTACAGCTAAGTAAATAAAAGCACGTGCGTATGGTATTGTGCTCCATAGAGAACCCACCTTGTATTCAGTCCTGACTATTCACGACAGCTGATTTGTGGTCTACGTATTTTATTTTCCTGTGTGCCCCTGTTCTTATGAGCATTTATTTTATTTATTTCATTTGATTTACAGTGTGCAATGGCCAGCTGAGATAACATACCAACAAGCTGGTAGTCCTAACAAATTGCAAGAGAAATCTACAATACTAGTCTTCTGGGAAGGACAGAAGCAGCATTGACAACTGTGCTGAATGCTACTTTCTTACCATTTTGATACGGTTTGACATTTGCTTGCCATACAAATATTGCTTTTCGACATATACATCCTGAGTGTCAAAACAATAAATTGAATAACTTGTAACTCATTTTGTTGGATAAAATGGGCACTGCTTATTTGGTGCTTTTTCTGAATATCCTTTCAAATGCTCGATCCTGTATGTTCATGCATGACAGTGAGCACAAACAAGAGAGAAACATTTACAATGCATGTGCTGAGCTCTTATGGACAATGGTGGGATGCAAATAAAAGAAAGTTATTTGCATCCTAAATACCTTGGTCTCAATTAAATGAAGCTTGAAACAAATTACATGAGGCATACATGCAGACCAGAGCTGATCAGCCATTCTTATCTGAGTGCAGAAACAGTTTACAGATATTCAGAGCTGGATTGGAATAGAATCATAGAACCATAGAGTTGGAAGGGACCTCCAGGGTCATCTAGTCCAACCCTCTGCACAATGCAGGAAATTCACAAATACTCCCCCCCCCCCTCCCATGACTGCTGTTCCATGCTCGGAAGATGACAAAAAAACCTCCGGGAAGGCAGGACAGTGGCTTTATTTTTTTCATGACTCATGTATTGGGGTGGGTTTGCACAAGTGGAACTATTCTACTTGTGCAAGGACTTCACCATGAATTGTTGGAGATTGTCAGGTCAGGGTGCTAACACTGATGTAAATGCCTCTGAAATCAATGGTACTTAAATTTCATATTGTCAGGCAGGGGTCATTTCAAGCAGGAGCTCGGGGGAGCGCAGCTCCAGGAGTTGGTGCCAGCCCCCCCACACACACGCGCGCGGGGGAATGCCTGCTTGTGTCATGGCTGCAGCAAAATGACCCTGTCCCGTGGAAAGGTCATTGTTCCTCCAACCAGCCTTCTGAAGGCTTCAGTCACCACTATAGCTATCCTCCCAAATTAGTGGTATTTCTGAGGCTTGGGTTAGTAGCTGTCCCCTCTCTGCCAGCTTTCTCTCTCTCTCTCTCTCTCTCTCCTTTATTTCTTGCCTTCTGACATACTTCCGGTGACGTCAGGTGATGTCGCATATGCAAATAAGTTATGCTAATGAGTTATGCTAATGAGCTCCTGCACCTCTTTTTCTACGAAATGACCCCTAGATTTCCCATTTGCGGAACAGATACACTTCTTGCTCTTTACTGTCTGGAAAAGATAAAAGGCCATTTTAATCAGCTATTTTGTTTTCTACTTTTCCTGTTTTGTTGTTGTTTATTTAGGAATTGTGCCAAAAAACCTCCAGCGTTCGGATTTCATTGTCCTGTTTGTTTCCTCTGTGAGTAATCTTGAACTCTGATTAGGCAGCATGAAAATATTTTTACACAAAGAAAATACAGTCGTTACTAAGCTACTGTTAAAATGTTTATGTCACTGAAGAATGTAGGGGCCAAAGAGAGCAGTCCTAAGAAAAGTCTACTCAGAATCCCACTCAGGTCTCTTCAGTGGTGCTTACTTCCAGGAGAGTGCTCTTAGGATTGCACTGAAGTTGTAAAACATTGTCTGCACTTGTACTCTGTTTGTGTGACCCGGTCCTTCAGATAGGGCTGCCAAGTCCAACTTGGGAAATATCTGGGGACTTTGGGGGTGGAGCCAGGAGGCTTTGGGGGTGGAGCCAGGAGAAAGGAAGTGACATCATTTTGTGATGTCACATCCTGTGATGTTGCTTCCACATGCTTCCACATGAACTCATGAAGTTTCCTAATACTGAATCAGGCCATTGGTCCATCAAGGTCAGTATTGACTACTCAGACTGGTAGTGGCTCTCCAGGGTCTCAGGCTGAGATCTTTAATGTCACCTATTACCTGATCCTTTTTTAGCTGAAGAGGCTGATACCTCCTGCATGTCAAGCAGATGCTCTATCACTGAGCAATGGCCCTACTGAATCCTTCCTCATCTCGGCAGAATATGAAGCCCTAAGTGCTACACAAGTGCTAAATATGATTTTCATATCATAAGAACAGGAGAGAAGCCACAGTGGATCGGCCCATCCAGTACAGCCCATCCAGTACAACACTCTGTGTCACAACAGTGGCCAAAAATACCAGGTGCCCTCAGGAGGTCCAGCAGCGGGGCCAGAACTCCAGAAGCCCTCCCACTGTTGCCCCCCAACCACCAAGAATGCAGAGCATCACTGCCCCAGACAAAGGGTTCCATTTAGACCTTGTGGCTATAATAGCCACTGATAGACCTCTGCTGAATGGGGACAGAGAGAGAGAGACAGACAGACAGACAGCTTTTTCACTTACTCTTGCCCAATTCCCAGGCTTTATTTCTGGCCCTTGTTTCACCCAGCTGTTGTCCATGTAAGTCCCATAACTACTCCCCCCCCCCCCAGCATAGGCTTTTTGGTGGCTAAAGAGGACCTTTGTCCTCCCCTTTTCGCCAGCAGAAAAGCTAGTTGGATCCATCCCTAATTTAAAATACCGGTTACTTGATGTACAAATGCTTTTAAAAATGCAGATTTTTACTGCCGGAGGGGGGGACATGGTTGAAAGAAACAGAAAATTGGCATAAAAACGAGGAATCCCAACTTTTATTTGCAGAAGGGAAATGAGGATTGGGGGGACCCAAACAGCCATGACAAGACATTTTAAACAATCCCACTCCCAGACCTTCTACAGGCAACCTCTCCTTGTGATGTTTACCTCTTTGGAAGGGACAGTTTATTCCTTTGACAAAACCACAGTGGACAGACAGACAGAAAAAAGAAAGAGGGGGAGGAGGAGAGACAGAGAAGGAAAAGAGCTCGCAGATCCCAGCTTACCCAAGCAGTTTACTCAGCAGCAACCTTGCACGCAGTAGAAAGAGCTTAGTCCCGCCTTAATCTCTGGGCGGGGCTCTCTTGCTGGCTCAGCTCTTAAAGGGGAAATTTCCCTTTTAAGAAGTTCAAGAGGCTGGCCAGGGCAGGCTCCGAGGTTCCCCTGCTGGCAGCCATTTTGTCCCCCCGGTGGCCAATCTTGGAAAAGTGGGGGAAAGCTTTAAAAATCGGTGTTTCCCCCGCTCTACCGGGGGACTTGGCAGCCCTACCTTCAGAGGAAGCCCACGTATGGAAGCTGACTCCCTTTATGGGTCAGGTCTTCCACATGCAAAACAGGCTGGTGTGGATCTTGACTTGGACCACTTGTACAGTATCTTTCGCAGTTCCAACACACTGATCACCCTAACACTGTCCAGCAGGAGACTGGCTTATGTGGTGATCCACTTTTGCTATTGTTGGCAGGAGTTATAACAAAATTAATAGAGACCAAAGTCATATTGCAAGACTAGAAATGTTCCTTACTAGCGTACTTGCTTCCTCTTAAGCTTCCAGTTTTTTTCTTTGCCCATATTTCCCAGCAATCATATTACGAGGAACGGTTCCATGAGACTTATGGAGAGAATCAGAGACTACTTAAACCATAAAAAATATGTCTTAACTCTGGTAAAGCCTCAATTGGCAAAACTGTCAGGAAGGAAAAATGAAGCCCATTAACAAATTTACAAAATAACAAGCCTGCATGGAGCAAGTTATTTCCTTGTCAAGTATAATCATTATGTTAACCTATAAGGTGTAACTGGCTCACTTCTGAAGTTGATCTTTGTGCTGGGGAATAAAATTAGATTGCGTACATAAAGCAAGTAAAAAGTCAATGAAATTATAAACGCTTCTGATGTAACTGAGCAATAGCGGCTATCGCCTTTTAGGCTACGTTGCAGCCATTTGGACTGGAAACACGACTGACTTAAATCACCAGCTATGCATAGAACAATGTCAGTTTTATTCCTGAGGGTGGATGTGTGTCCCCAGGAATCAATATTTGTTTGGCCATAAAGAAAGTGTTGAAGTAATGGCTATTTTGCTGAATTTGAGTCTGACGCGAAACCTGACTCATTTATTAAAAGAATCTTGAAGTAATCTTTACGGTAAGCAGTGTATTGAGTCCTTGTCAGGGCTAGAACCAGAAATGCATGGATCTGTATACTGCTGTCATATACAGTGAGTCACCAGGGCTGCCAATTAGAGCATTCCTAACACAGTAGAGGGATCCTTGGCTCTTCAACCCTATAAATGCTTCCCTTCTGGGCAAGTCTGTAAGGTGGAAGAATTATGTACACAGCAACTATATGACAAGCAGCACTGGAATATCAAGGGGCAATTCGGGACGAAGCTGAATATTAAGGACTATGACAACAGGTATGAGTGCAGATATAGGCTGAAACACTCTTGCATCCATTTTCTTTCCATCACAGTGCCTACCTCTCTTACACTCGAAGCTTGAATGTCAAAGAAGCCAAAGACCTCCTATCATTTTTTCAAATCTTGTGTATGAAAACCTGCCCAACCCATGTTCCACAAGCAAACTCCTTTTGCAGGGTTAGTGCTTGCAGTAAACCAAAGAGCTGTCCTTCTACACAGTCCTGCCAGACAGGGTGTCCCCCCCCACCAACATTAGTAGCTGTTATTTCCCCTGAATGACTGATTTCAGAGCACATAACTCCAGTGCTGTTCCAAAACCACACAATCATAAGGAAAATTCACAAGACTGGTTTTGGCTTTTAGAGAATGTGTATAGTAGACACATGTCAAGTTCATTATCTTTTCAAGTAGCCAAGTGTATTAGAGGGAAGTTGTTCCTTATAAGGATGCTGATTCCTGCCAACCACCTCTGGGGTGAGACACTATGGCTGAGTTCAGACTGGCAGTTTAGCCCGATATAGGCACGTTTCTCAAGCGGATTAAGCAGGCCGGTTCACACAGCCACAGCTGTCTGGCATTCCCGTGCTGTACTCACCCTGTCCTGAAGCGTTTTGATCCCACTTTTTAAAAGTACCAGGTGAAAGCTGTGGCAAGCCTTTTGGGTGATCATTGATCCCACTTCCTGGAAGTGTGGACGCAAATAAGCCGCATTTAAGTGGCGCCAGTAATGTGAACCCGCTGATCCAGCATAACTGCCCATGTGTGCTGTGCACTTGAGCACACAACCGCCCACGGAGATGCTTCCGGCTCGCAGAGTTAAAGTTCCCAGCCATGAGATCCTGCCCCAATTGCTGCTGTGCCCATGCACCCATGCGCCTACATGCAGGTCAGCAAAATGGATCAAAGCCGCATGCAATCAGGGCACCACCATCAGGGGCCGCCCCGCAGTGCGAACACTCCATTCTGCCTCCTCCCTGGTATGGTCCTGCATCAGTCCACATAGCATGACCGGAAAGCCCCACGACAACTTGGCATGGGTTTTTTTGCCCCGCTTCCCTTGCGCTTCATTCTGCCAGTCTGTCCTCCACCTGTGATGCTTTTTCTGCATCCCCGTTGCCTCCTCCTTATTACCTCTATTTCTTGCTCAGCCGACTCCCAGTACCAGTCCTTAGTTTTCTAAGGGACATGTCATTTCTAATCCCTGTGCCCTGATAGCTGGTAGGTTTACAACCAGTTATCTTCCCTACAAATTTCCCATTCCTGCATGAATGGTTCCCTGACAAAGTTGCCCAACCAACCACTTGGGAAGGATCAGTGAGGAGGACAATGAAGCACTGCAGTGGCTTGTCTGGCTCACTCCAACCATCATCACACAGCACTTCATGGGGGCTGCTTCCTAGACCAGAGTAGTGGCAGCACAGGAAGAGGCAATAGTGTAATCGTTATCTGAAAGACTCAGGTTCAGATTCCTACTCTTCCTTGGAATCTGGCTGGGTAACCTTGAGTTAGTAATGTGTCTTCATCCTAACTTAGGGAAGAACAAAGTTGTAAGCTGTTTTGGGTCCACATAGAGGAGAACATTAGGGTATAAATATCTAAAATAAATAAGCAAGTATGGGATATCAATATGTTTTTAATTGGCCCTCCATATCTGCATCTATTGCCAAAAGCTTCTGATCTGCACTTATATATATTATACTTACAATCCAAGAATATTTATTTATTGTTTGTTTGTTTGTTTATTTTTCGGATTTATATCCCGCCCTCCCCGCAAGCGGGCTCAGGGCGGTTTACACGGGCCCAAGGCCTAATCAGTACATTAAAACCTGTAAAATCAGTTAAAAAACATTCAAAATAAATACAGTTAATACATATTAAAAGCTTCCACAAATATAGCTTCTGATGGCAACCCCATGGCAGGTCTGCCCCCCCCCCCCAGCATTGCTGGGGCCATGCTGGATCAGGGTTACATCACAGATGGTTAAAATGATGGATGGTATCACCGGTGTCACCGGTGGTGACTCCTATTCGAAGGCCTGGCAGAAGAGCTCCATCTTACAGGCCCTGCGGAACTGCATTAGATCCCGCAGGGCCCTGATCTCCTCTGGGAGCTCATTCCACCAGACAGGAGCCGCCACTGAGAAAGCCCTGGTCCTTGTTCTAGCAAGCTTGGCATGCTTGGGGCCAGGGACGCACAGTCGATGTTCTGACCCTGACCGTAATGCTCTCTGGGGTATGTACGGAGAAAGGCGGTCCCTAAGGTATGCCCCATCATTTTGCCTTCATAAGGGCCACCAAAGCAGCTAACAAATTAAAACATACTAATAAAACCGCATCTTAAAAACATTAAAACCAACAAAAATACATCATTAAAACAATGCTCAAATACATACAAAAACATAGAAACAACAATTAGAGCATATACATACCCAAACATTTTAAAATGTATGTTACTTCATACAAAACAAACAAAAACTCTGAAATATAGACAAAATGAAGAAACAAAAATTGATTTTGTTATATGGCTAAGAGCTAGGTTAGAGATTAAGAACCATAGCAACATTTTTAGCCTACACTGATTCTTCTTTGTTCTGAACCACAGTACCATATCACCATGTTTATTTCTATATCCAAAAGCCTCCTGTCAGTTTAGATTATGGCCTAGTTGAGAATGACACACTGAAAAATCTATGTCAGTGGTGTCCCTGCAAAAATAGGCCACGACAAATAGTGATGTCCTTGCCAAGACAAACGCCTACGTAAAAGGAATATAAGGACAAGTTACAGAAAACTGAATATACAGCAATCTTAAATAGTGACTTATTTTAAAAGCATGCCTAACAACTTCACTGGTTTCTGAAAAGTGAATCTATGAGGTGCAGAATACTTGATCAATTATATTTATCTTGTCTCAGTTCACTTAAAGCTTTGCTTAACAGGTGGCTGAAGCTTACAAGCAACCAGTTCCACACACAGGTCAGCTGAACATTTGAAGCTTCAGCTATTTCTGCATTACTTGCTGTTTGCAACCAAGACAACCTTCTTAGCTGATTATAGTTAGGTTGGTATGATCAGTACCACCAGGTAAATTGAAGAATGGGCATTCCTTTAATCTGTTTATGGTCTGTATGTGTTCTCTATTGCTTCCCAGGGATCACAGTGTGCTTTTATTCTGATAAATAATATTTTCTCTTAAGACCTTATCCTATATATATATAATTCCCTTATGTATTGGCCATTTCCAGCTGTCCCATTGGCTGTGCAGTGCGTTCCATCAGCCATTGGACCATCAACTGCCATTCAAGAATACTTGCATGCCATTGGCTGGGTGCCAGGAATGCTCCTCTCCCCTGTCCACTGCCAGCTTGGCCACTTTCCTGTCAGAATAAACTGCGAAAATGGCAGTCTCTCCTGCTTGGCTCTGCCGTGGCTGGCTGGCTATTGAGGTGGGCCAGCGGCCATCAAACCATTCTCTTCAACCTCCTGCTGTGTGGCTGACTTTCCACTAGGGTTGCCAATCTCCAGATGGGACCTGGCGATCTCCCACTGTTACAATTGATCTCCAGAAGACAGAAATCAGTTCCTCTGGAGAAAATGGCTGCTTTGGAGGGTAGACCCTATGGCACTATACCCTGCTGAGTCCTTCCCCTCCCCAAACGCTGCCCTCCAAAGCACTTATTTTTTTCAGAGGAGGAGAGAGATCTGTTGTCTGGAGTTCAGTTGTAATACCAGGCAATACCACAGCCAGTGTGGCATAGCAGTTAGTGCTTCAGAGCAGGATCTGCCAGATCCAGCCTAACCTATCTCACAGGGTTGTTGTGCAAGTCAAAAGGGGGAAAGGAGAATGATGTAAGCTGCTTTGATCCCCATTGCAAAGACTGTACTTTTCCTCCTGGAGAACCATTGTTGCCAATCTCCAGGTGAGAGCTGGAGATCACTCAGAATTGCAACTGCTCTCCAGGAGGGAGGGGGTAGAAGATGGAAAGCTGAAGTCAGAGGGGTAGATAAAGGTAGGTTGATGGTTGGCTGGGAGGAGATAGTGTTGCCAACTCTAGGTTGGGAAATTTCTGGAGATTTAAGGGGTGGAGCCTGGAGAGGGTGTGGTTTGAGGAGGGTTGGGACCTCAGACAGGTACAATGCCATAGACTCCACCCTCCAAACCAGCCATTTCCTCCTGGGGAACCATTGTTGCCAGTCTCCAAGGGACAGCTGGAAATCACTCAGAAGTACAACTGTTCTTCAGATGGCAGAGATCAGTTCCCCTGGAGAAAATTGATGCTGAGTGCCCAAGGCCAGGGTACCCACCCAGAGCCCCTTTCTAGAGCCCATTGTATTTACTTCCACAATACGCCTTAGTCCTAGTTTATAATGTCAGTTTTCTTAGAGATACCAAGCCTTGGCTAGTATTAAGTTGTTGTAGGGGGCATGTGATAGTTTTATTCCTCCCCTTCTTCATTTGGGTCAAATTGGGCATCATCCAACAAATCAGCTTCCATCGGGTAACTTGTGGAACCATAATTTAACTTTTCATGTTAACTTATGTCACTGTTCATTTATCTCATGGAAACATTGGGGGAAATCTGCTCCCTGGAGTTGCAGGTACCTCAAAAAAAGGCTCTTAACCCCCTGAGTAGTCACAGATGGAACATTTGCAAACAAACACTTCTGTGGGATTAATGAAGAGACAATGAACTTCCAGAACCCCTTGAGATTCATAAAGCCTTCCTGGTAAATTGCCCATGATGTTTTAGTCATTTTATTTAAGCACAGTTTACATGATCTAATAATGTGTTGCTATACAAATGAGCACAGAGTCCTTAGATGATCACCTTGAGTTTGTGGACAGTGGAACAGTATTTCAAGAAATCATCATGTATTTTAGATCATGCTGTAGATTCAATGGATCCAAATGTTTGTACTATGTTGATAGTGTTTGTTATTTCCATGATACCTAAATGGTACAGTAGACAATTTTAAAAACCATGCAGGGATGTCACAGGTATCCCTTACTACCAAATGCCCTGATGGTTACTTTTCTCCCCAATTATTTCTGTTTGGCTTCTTGTAGACCTCTGCAAACATGCCCCCAAAAGACTCAAAGCCTCAGGCCGAGTATAAACCATAAATAATTGCTATGTTGTTACAGAAATTGTATTAACATTCTACACAGTGCATAGCTCTCTTTTGTCCTCAGAGTGACTGCTCAGCTTCTACTACCCTTAAGCAGAATTCCATGGCAGTCACTGGGGCCTTAAATTTTGTGTTTCTAAGGGAAATATCATTTAAAAATAATATTTTACAAATTTGATATCCATCTGATACAGAAAATTGTATTTTGTGTTAATATAACATGAGAAACATATTTTGGGAATATTGATTTAATTACCCCCCTCCCCCCCCCCAAAAAAAAAACCCCTCCCTAGACTGGTCACAAGCAGGATTTTGATCACAAGTGTGTTTAGAAAATAAAATAGCCAGGAAGTGATGACTATGAAACAATCCTGTTATCTTACCAGTTTGGTCCTCAATAGTCTGACCCATCAAAATGCTGTTTTCAAGAAACCCCAATTTCTGTTGTTGTTATTGGAAACACCAGTCGCCACATGCATATGGTGTCACACAAAGGGGTGGAAGAGGGCTCTATATACTGTCAAGACCCTTGTGTAGCTGAGCTGTGAACAGCCCCATAGCTAGGCAATTTCCGGGGGGGGGCAGGCAAAGACAAGTTAGGGGGCTCTACTGCTCCTTCTGTTCCCTTGGAGACAAGCCCCCCTGAGGACCGTGTACCCACCCAGCCTCTCCCAGCCTCACTGACAGGCTGCTCTTCATGAAGGCCATCTTGAACTTCCCCATCTCTGCCCACAGGCAGTTCTTCCTCCCACCCTCAGGCTTCTCCACTACTCATTCACCTCTCTCTTCTGACAAACTTTCCAACAAGATCCACTAGCTAGAAGTCACTAATTCACCCCTCACGCTTCAGAAAGGGAAGAAAAACCATTCAAGAAGCCCAATGGATCCTAACAAGAGTGGCTGCAACCTAAAGTGATCAGCACACCCACCATAGCCCAGTGCCAAGAACACCAGCAGGGCCCAGTGCCATATGGCCCAACAGTGCAACACAGCCACAGCTGGGGCAACCAGGTGCCAGGAAGACCAAGCGCTGCCCCGCTCCATCTCAGGAGGACCAGTCAGGCCACAGGCAAGCATCCCTCTGTCAGCACTCAGGCCAAGGCAGACTTGGAGCCGGACTTCAGGAGGACCAGCCGGGCCACAACTCTAGGGGCCACCCTGACTGTAGCATCCTTGACACAGGGAGTAGGCCAAGTGAGGCCTCTGGGCAGCTGGCCAGGCAGCTGTGTTGCAGGCACATACCGCTCCTGGCTGCTCTCTGGTTGGTGGTGGCATGACAGCTGCAGTTGCGCCCAGGGGCTGCCCGGAGCATCTGCAGGTAGCAGCAGGGAGGGGACAGGGCAGATTAAGGAGGTGGCATCATCCCACAAGCCCCTGGGGGGTTATAGGCCTGGCTGTGAACACAGAGGCAGGGAGAAAGGAGAGGTTCAAGAGCACACAAGGTCAGTATCTTGAAAGTCATCAAGCAAGGATCACTGATCCAGGATCCAGACTACAGTATCCATTACAGAGCATAGATGTATTACGTGTTCATTTTAAAAGGCATCCTGTGTTAAACAACGTGTTCATTTTAAAAGGCATCCTGTGAAGCAGAGCTTCTGTCTGAAATGTTCAAAAGTTACTATGAGAGGTATGCATGCCCTCATGCCCTGACATTTTGTGGCTGGCTCTGCCTCCCACAGCTGCCACCACCCTGTGTCAGAATTCCAAAGGTGCCTTCAGGATCAAAAGTCTTGGGGACCCTGGTCTAAACAACAGACTTCAGAGAAACCTGCTTAACTTTGAGAATGCTTTGGCAATGTTTAAGGCAATGATATTCGCTCAGTGGCTCAAGAGCCACACATGGCTCTTGACTCCGACATCCCACTGGTGGCTCTTCTTTTATGTATTTTCCCCAGTATGGTATCTGCCCCAGAAAAGCGGGCAATTTCTTTAGAAATAGGATTGGTCTCACAATTACTGTGAGCCCAAGATAAAGCTAAAATAAAAAAATAAATAAATAACATTACTTGTCCATGATGATTATATCAAGGTTGTGGAGATGTAGGAGTTCTATGTATGAGGCTGGGTGAACATATGAAGGTGGAATGGGGCATATCACTGCTGAGTGCTAGCCTGTGAAACAAAGCATCTTGCAAGTAGAAAACAGCATGGAGAGAGGTTCCGGCCTCTCTTTCTACTGCAGTTTTACCCTGAAATTTGAAAGGGATTTTTAACATAGGGAAGCATTTATTTTTTAACATCCAGCCTAATAAAGAGTTCTTGGACAACTTAAAAGTGCAGGGAACGCTCTGGCCACTGTTGGGAAGGGGGTGGGAGGTGGCTCAGCAGACTTTGCCAAGCCACCACCTTAGGGGCAGAGAGGGAAGCCAGCTCGGCAGACCTCGGGCATCGCTGAGCCGCTGTCTCTGGGAGGGGCGGGGAGCCAGCTCAGTGGGCCTCACCGAGCCACTGTCACTGGGGCTGGGGGGAGGGACCCACCGAGCACTGTGGGGGGAAGCGGCAGCTCACGGTGGGCTCGACGAGCGCTGCTGAGGCCCACTGAGGCCCATGGGGGGAGAGGGAGGCCCCTGGCAGGCCCGGGGAGCACCGCCACGGCCTGCCACAGCCCATGGAGGGGAAAGCGGCGGGCCCGGCGAGTGCTGTCGAGGCCTGCCAGAAACCAGGGGGAAGGGAAGGAGCAAGGGACAGATGGGAGCTGGGGGGAACAGGCCCGGGGGGAAGGGAGAGATCGCCAGCCTCAGCTCCTTCTCCCCTCCCGCGAGTATCATGGAGGCCCCCCTTGTAGTTATATATTGTTGTTTGTGTGGGGGATGGTATGCAGAGCATACAGCAATCACGTGGCTTTTTTAGCTGATGGGAATTGCCAATGTAGCTCTGTGTGATCTGTGGTGCGAGTACACAGTTTAGGATTATTTTACATGCAGGATATTCTGTTTTACACTTCATGAGTGCCTTCCAGTTCCATGATTTTCTCCTTTGTGTCTTCATTTAATTAAGAATATCATCATCATCATCTATCTTAGTTCTAGCTTCCATCTTACACAGCTTTTTACATCTATATATCCAATTCCCAAGTGGCCACCCCCATCCGGATATCTAAATCTATGCGGGGGGGGGCACTTGGGGGCAGGGAGATTTTCCTGCACACATGGGAGACTCCCCCCATGTGCAGAAAAATCTGAAAAGTTTTAAAAAAACTTTTGGGGGGGATATTTAAATCCTCCCAAAAGTAAAAAAGTGTTCCCTGTGCATGTGCAGGGAACACACTTACCTTGGATCTGGTGGTGGTGGTGGTGATGGCGGGGGCAGCAGGGGCAGCAAGGGCAGCAGGGGTGGGTGGAGAAGCCTTGCCAGGCCTCGCCATCACTGGGGGGGAGAGCTGGGGGTGGGGAAGAGCTGGCGGGGGAAGAGCTGGCTTTGGCTGTTGGGGACAGGCTCAGCGGGCCGGCAATTGTGCGCCACTCAGGCCTTGCCACCACTGCCACTGCTGGGGAGGGGGTGGGCCAGGACATGTTCAGGCATCGCAGGAAAGCTGCGCTGCCCCTTGCCTCACTTCTCCTCCACTCCCTGCCACCACAGCCTTGCCGAGGCCAGAGGGCTCCCCGGAGGTGGCGGCTGCCACCACCCAGCCTGTCCCCCTACCGGGCCCTGGAGCTGCAGCCTGTCCGAGGAGCCCGGGGCAGCCCCAGGGCTCAGGAGTCCAGCAGGAGGCTCTGGGCAAGAGGGGCTGCTCCTGCCTGGGCAGCTGCGTAGTCACTTGGTGGGGCAGGCAGGCCCAGTCCCCTCCCCCCTCCCCTCCTGGCCCACTGCTCCCCCTGCCAGCCCACCCCATGGGTCCCGGCCAGGTCTACCCACCCCAGTCCACTCTATTGGTAGACCTGGCCTCTGGAGAACAGGTCTACCCAGCCCTTGCCACTATATTGGTAGACTTGGCCACCAGAGAACAGGTCTACCCAGCCATTGCCACTATATTGGTAGATCTGGACAACAGGTCTACCAATATAGTGGCAAAGGCTGGGTAGACCTGTTCTCCGGAGGCCAGGTCTACCGATACAGTGGACTGGGGTGGGTAGACCTGCTCTCTGAAGAATGGGGGGGGATCGCTGGCCCGAGCAACCATCAACCACTCGGGCCTTGGAGCAGGGGGGAATTGCCAGGGGTAAGAGGATTTACCTGGGGCTGCAACCTTTAGGAATCCACCCCTGTGAGTATCGCGGGTCCCCGCCTCTTGTAGTTCTCTATTCACAAATGGTGATAGTATTATTATTATTATTATTATTAGGAGGAGGAGGAGGAGGAGGAGGATTTTTTTTAATCGCCCCATCCTACCTTGTGCCAGGCTCTGGGCGATGTACAGGACAGAATGTCATAAAATACAAAACACAAAACATTCAAATGTATATATAACTATAAAAATTTCAATGTAAATAAAAAGATCCAAGATAGCAATTTTCCTATATTACTATGGATCCCAATTCCAGACTACCAGTCCCTTTTTTTTCTTTTCTGGGCAAAGGGAAGGGAACTGTCAGGGGGTGATAGGGACAACATCATGCCCCCCTCCTTCTCAGCCCCCCACAGCATTTACCAAGCCTAGTGGTGTGAAGAGCTGGACAACAGCCAGCTTGTCAATGGTGGCTCACCCTTTAACAGTCAGGCGCCTACTGACAGCTGGCCCTTTGACCCCTAGCTCTCTGACAACCTGCTGTTGGGAAGTTCCCCCCTAGGGCTGCCAGCCTCTACGTGGGGGCTGGAAAATCTCCTGGAATTACAGCTGATCTTCAGAGTACACAGAAATTTATTTGTTTGTTTGTTTGTTTGTTTGTTTGTTTGAAACATTTATTCCACTTGTCCTGGAGAAAATGGCCACTTTGGAAGGTGGACTGTATGGCATTATACCCTACCGAGGCCATTCCTCTACCTAAAGCCCACCCTCCCAGGCTCCACCCTCAAATCTCCCTGATAAGTCACACACACACATACACACATACACCCAAGTTTTCTGGATAGAGGGAGGCCACTGGATATGTCCAAGACCTAAGAACAGCCTTCAAAAGGCATGAGGGAGGAGGCCAAGAAGGACAGACCAGCTCTGGACCTCAGCTCCGAATGGAATGCAGATAGGGGAAAGGGGGTGGATAAGAGTGGTACCCAACCCACCTGCTGCCCCTCTCTGTCTGAGGCCAAGGGAAGGCATTTCAGCTGAATTAGGCCCTGATGCATGAGGTCTGGGACTAGGCTTCCTACACCTACCAAATTGTTTCCTCCTATCCCTTCAAGAAACATTGCAGGAGAATCACTAACTTTCAAGATGCAACAGTAAGAGCTGCAAAAAAAATCCTTGGCTGATAATGTAACCCACAGGAGGGAAGTCATTAACACTGGAAGTCACCAATGCAGTGTAAGCACATTAGCCAGCTAAAGCCTCTGGAAGGAGAGGTCTTAGCAGGCCCATTTAGAGATGTCAATAAAAGCCACCCCCAAACAAATATTATTTTGCTTGATTTAATTAGTCTTGATAAAATCTCTTGTCATTGTTTAGCCTATATACTGTAAGGACAGTGGCTTCTTTGCCCCTGACCAAGAGTAAAAAGGAAGATTGTTACTTTGGCTTAGAGAAGCATTCCTCTACATTTTTGACGTCTAGTGTCAGTCCCTAGAGTTTTTACATCATCCTTCCTTCAAAGAAAGCCTTTCTGGAATCACAGAATGTAGCTTGCCCATATAATGTTCATTTTGGGTGAAACATTTTCTTTTCACAAGGAGTCACATTGTCCATTTCAGGGTAATTTGGTTACTGCTGTAAGCCATAATCATAACTATTTCTGTCATCCTAGAGCATCCAGCACTCTCCCAATATAATTTCATCACTCTCTCCTGCTAAAATATTAGTTCAGGGAATAGTATTTCATCAGAACGAAGTGTCTGAGTGACAAACAGCCTGCAATAAAAATGTGTAAGATAACTGCTGTTTTTAACAAAACTTAATTTGACAGCCCCATAAGGGGGATGCTATAAGGAACAAGCACAATGTTATTAGGTTTCACTTCTCTTTACTCTTCTTATTTAAAAGGCCTATTTATAAACTTTTGAAATAACATTTCTGGATTTCCTCTCACCTTGACTCTGCATGAATATTATAATAGTGGACTGCTGCCAGTTAACTACAAAGGCAAGGGAAAGGTGGTGACAATGATCAGGTGGTTTAGCAGGTGGGACAAAGCTTTGCTGTGATAGCCACATGGCTGAGAGCCCAGTCTCTTCCATTCGAGCAGAACTGAACAGCTGTGACAACGTCTTCAGAGATTCAGCCGCACCACTCCAAGAGACTTGCTGTTGGCTGAACCAGCGTGGTTCCTACTTGTTAGGAAATGGCCTTGCAAGCCTCACTGCTGTTTCACTAGGAACTCAGAAAGTTCCACTGCTATCTGGAGTCTCCACCAGTGTTCCCTCTAAGCTGAGTTAGTGTGAGCTAGCTCACAGTTTTTTAGCCTCTGGCTCACACATTTTTATCTCCGCTCAGGAAGGAGGGCTCCAGAGCAAACTAATCTATGCAGTTACCAAATCGCTCGCTCACAACTTTAATGCCAGTAGCTCACAAGGTAGAATGCTTGCTCACAAGGCTCCACAGCTTAGAGGGAGCATTGGACTCGTGAGGCAGCCCTTTCCCTTCCCTTACCAGTCTGTCTCTGGGTATTTTCCGCTGCCACCAACTAATCTGGAAGAGTATCTCCTGCTAAAAGGATTAGTACTTCTAGTACTTTTACCATTCTCCTGTTCCTGTTTGCTGCATCTCCCACTTGGTTCCTATCTAGCGCAGGACAGTTTATTGACCTTTTGCACTCTCACATTCAGGGAATGGCAAGGTCTACTGCTGCCCCACCTCAGCCCTATTTGGAAAGCATGTGTGAATTAGGCATGTTGTGGGTACAAAGATGAGGCTTTTGTTTAATAAACAAAAATATACACATAGTCTGTACAGTGGCGTACCTAGCCTATTTGGTGCCCAGAGCTGATAATTTTTTTAACACCCAACTTCTTTATTTTGTTTTGTTTTGCTGCCATATCACAGCTGACTTATGGCAACCCCTTAGGGTTTTTAAAGCAAGAGACAGGTTCAGAGGTGATTTGTCATTGCCTGCCTCCGTTGACCCTGTTTAGCTTCTGAGATTTGATGAGATTAGGCTAGGCTGGGGCTACCTAAGTCAGGGCCCCTCCTCTATACAACAATATTATTTTCAGTAATAATCATGAAATAAAACAAACAATAATAATGGCCAGAAAATAGATTCAGGTGGGGAGTCGTTTCACTTTGAAGCAGCAGAACAAAGTTTGGTCTTAAAGATGTCACTGGGCCCAAACTTTGTTTCAATGGACTGAAAAGAAACAGACAGTGAAAAAAAAATATTTTTTTGTTTAATTTCATATATATAATCATGCCAGGGAAAAAAATCAAATTCCAACACGTTATTCCATCACATGATCCAGCATGGCATAGTGCTTAAAGTGTTGGACTAGGATCTGGGATATCCAGGTTTGAATTCCCACTCATGCCATGGAAGCTTGCTGGGTGACCTTGGGCCAGTCACATTACTCTGAGCCTAGCCCTTACCTGGATAGCCTGATCTCATCAGGTCTCAGTGGCTAAGCAGGGCTGACTGGAAGCAGGCAATGGCAAACCACCTCCAAATGTCTCATGCCTTGAAAACCCTACAGGGTCGCCATAAGTCAGCCGTGACTTGACGGGAAAAAAAATCCATCACACCACTCTTTTTCTGAGCAGGCACTTGGGAGGGCTTCTGTTGTCCATTTTGAAGTCTAAGATCTGACCATCCCAAACTTCTACAAGGCATTTTTGAGAGCTAGAAGTCTGCCTTTGTACTTACTAACATGAGCCAAAGTTTCACAAAATTGTGATCACAAGCTTCACCAGACTTAATGTTAAGAAACATACTACCACCCAAAGAAGGTGCCCCCATCCTCTATAGCTTCCAAAGGACTAAAGTCAAACCAGAGAATATCTGCAATAGAAACTGAAGGAGGGGGCATGTTTGCTAGCCCAGCAGAACCAATGAAATGTACAGAGTACCCAGCAGTACCAGTGCAATCACAGAGTGCCCAGCAGAATCTAGTGCCATTGTGGCAATGCCAGCTGATGTCAAGCACAGAACCATAGTGCTTGGGTGGTGGGTTGGAAGCCCAGCACAATCAGTGCAATGTACAGTGCCCAGCAAACCCAGTGCCTTCTGTTCATAATATTAATAAAGGTTTGCCACTATACTACTCTTAAATACATTCTGTCACCAAGCAGGATAAGGATGAGAAGCTCTTGAGACCAAGAATTGAAAATAAAAGGAGGGGAACATGGAAAAATTAGGTGAAGGGAGACAGAAATGAATGAGAAATGCGTAGAAAAGAGGGAGAGGAATTAAGAGAGGGAAAGATTGTTTTATCTTGCTGCAACACTCTACTACTTTGCAAGATCTGGCTGAGCTAGGTGCAAGGCAAGGAAAAGAGAAAGACTAGACTATTGGAGAAAATGACCTGCAGGCTGGCAATTATTGTAGCAGCTATTAGTGTGCTGGCTTGGCTGTATTATCTGTTAAGCAAGTTTTGGTCTTCAGTCATGGAGAAAGGGAAGTCTAGCCGATCCTAAGCTGCTTTTTGCTACGCTCCCGCTTCCTTGCACCCCAATGGCTGCAGCCAGAACTGCATTTTAAAACTAAAAGAAAAGACATTCAACTAGACGCAGCATGATGCTGGCTTCAAGGGCCCCTAAGGACCTTCTTCAAGCTTGGCCTGAAGTGGACTGCAGCCCCTGCCTTACCCTTGGTACACCACTAGATCCGTATAGGCTGACCATGACCAAGAATATAAAGAAACCATGTAAACATGCAGTCCTCTAAACCCTAACTCTCTATACATACCGTAAATGACAGTGAATTAGGATAGGCTAGTAACTCTTAATGTTATATCATTTAAAATCTCCCATTAACTTAGTTCTTAGAGTTAAGGGTTTCTCTCCATTGTTCCTCAACATGTGGCCAAGTTAGAATCTCTTTGAAAAGCTTAGTCCTTCATAGCTTGAGCACCAAACAGAAAAAGACCAAAAAGCCAAAAGCCCCTTCTCCTTTATGTCTAGAGAATTTATATTCTCCCATTTGGAAGTCCATCCTGCTTTGGTGTCATTTGCACTCTTCCTGAGCTGAAAGGAAGAAATACGATCTAGCCTTCTATCTTTCCCAGGCCCATTCTGCATCTAGCATTCACTCCATTATTTTACCAAACCCACACTGGGACAGAAAAAGATGCGGCTCAAAACCACATTCAAATACCCCAGGCCAACACCGTACTGACTGCAAAGTCACCCCTGAATGGCCATAAAACGGCCATAAATCTATGCAGACAGCCACCACAAAATCAAAAGCGGCATGCAGTCTGGGCACTGCCATAAAAACTGACAATCAATTAAAGTGAAAGTGGCATGCAATACAAAGGGGAATTTCTGTTCCAAGATGGGTTTGGTAAAACAGCAGAGCGAATGCTCGATGCAGAATGGGCCAAAGTCTTCCCCCTCCATACGGCAAAAAAGAGACAGACACCAAATTGGATTCAAACAAGGGCCACTTTAGTAACTATTTATTTCAACCAAACTGGCGAGAGGTTGTAAACTATACTGAGGAACGTGACAGGTGTCAAAATTAAGACCACCTTCATTTCCTATTGGGCAATGCACCCACCCTGATCTCAAGCCTTTCAACAAAGCTCTTGACCAGCAGCTCGGCAATTATACTAGAACCCCTGACCCACCACCCTGAAGCCTCAAGGCCTGCTAAGACAGACAGCCAGGTTGTTCCCATGCAGAACCTCCTTTCCCAGCCCTGAGCCGCCAGGCACGAGAGCCATTCTTGGAGGCCCGGTTAATTATTTCATAACAATTCCTAGGTGCTCACCGTTTTAACTTACCAATCGCTGTACCCCACCAAAGCAAAGGCCAAGCCTCTGCTTAGGCCTTCACCCCCACCAAGTGATCAAGTGCTAACAACACCCTTCGCCTTAAATCTGTCAGAAAAATGTCACTGCCCTTGTTCGAAAGGTGCACCCCATCTTTCCTATACAGGTCGGTAAACTCCACCCGTATATCAGGGTGCAACAGGAAGAGGCCTAAACCACCTTCCATGGTGGAACTGAGCTGCCTGTTGGCATTACACCTTGCCTGATCTAAAAATCTGGGGTCCCCAAGGCTACGCCAAACCCTCCGGGGCAACATTGCTAACAGCACAATTTGCACCCCGGGCCATTGTTCCGCAATAACTGCCAAATTGGCCTTGGCCTGTAAAACTAGGCCTTTAACGAGACCCAAGTTGTTTCTGCCAAGGTGGATTGCCAGCACATCTGGGGGAGGGCCACGCCATTCCCCAAACAAAAGCGGCATTAGCCTAGGCCAGTGCATGCCTCTCCGGCCAAGCCACTCAACCTCAGCTAGCTCACTGCAGCCCAGCTGGGACCCGATGGGTGTCTTCCTGGCTCGGTGAGCGGCCCAGAAAATCATGCTGTGTCTGCACACCAGCACATGGCTTTTTCCATGCCAAACCACTGCACCTGGAACAAACAGTTAACCACACAAAACAATAATTAAAACAGGGACAACAAATCGCTCATCTGCATAGACGTAGCACAGAACCTGTTAAATATTGCGGGGCTGAACATATGATCTAAAACGCAACGACTTCCACCTCCCCAACCTCTGAATGGCTGGAGCTTGGTACCCCATGGTAGCAGCAGTAGAAGCCATGCCAATTCTGAAAGAATGAGTACCAAAGCGATAGCTACTAAGACCCAGAGCACCTAAAGCCCATTTGGTAACCGACCAAAACTGAAATTTGGTTAAAGGGGACCCATCCTGATGTGTAAATAAGAAACCTTGCGCCTCCCTCCTTAATGCCAAATATGACTGGAGTGCAATGATACCAACCTACCCACCCAATTGGGCACCCATTGGGCACCCATTGGGCACCTACCCAATGATACCAACATCCCATGCCATCCTTGATTCGTCTTATGTCGCCTAACTGTGATGTGTAGTGTATCCTGCTTCACTCAAACATCCCGAAGGTAGAGTGCAAACTCTGACCTATTGTTCCGTGAGCGAGCAACCAACTCACTAATCCTGAAGGCCCCAAAGAAAGCAGCCAACATGGCTGCATGAAATAACACTGCTTCAAAAGCATCCACGCATAAGGAAACCCACTGAAGCCTCAAACCCATCAGAACATTAGGGGTGAAAGGTTCCCTATCATCTTTAGGCATCCCATCTTCCTGGGCCCAACCTTCTAGCATTTTTCTAACCATGAAGTCAGAGGAATCATCTTGAAAGCCCCCAGCCTTGCTTGCGAAAGCAAGGGCTGACAGCTTTCCCTGTATGGAACGAACGGACAAACCCTTACCTTTCAAGGATACATAGAATTGGAGCAGGTGTGACATGGGGATAGGCCAGAGCTGTTGAAGGCTTTCCAATTGCCTAAATGTCACAAACTTCTAGGCTGCCCTCATATAAGACCAGCGTGTGCTGGGTGCAAGAGCTAATCCCATTGCCCAGTCAAGTTCAGCCCTCCAATTTCCCACAGGAACTCGGGCATCCTTACTGGGCACAGATCGGCATCCGGAGTCAACTGATGGAATCTCTCCATCTGCTTTCAAGATAGAGTGTCAGTGACTCCATTATTAACCCCCAGCACATACCTAGCCTTAAACAAGATATTAAACTTCAAACATTGAAGGGTAAAGATTCTAACCAGTGCCATCACCCTAGGTGACCTAGATGTTAAGGAATTGATAACTTGCACCGCCGCCAAGTTATCATACCAAAAGTGAACGGTCTGGTTAGAAAGTACCTCTGCCCATATGTAAACTGCTACCATAATGGGAAAAACTCTAGAAACGTCAAGTCACACATCCATCCAGCTTGGATCCACTGATGAGGCCAATCCTCCGCACACCAGTGTCCCCTAAAGTAGACACCAAAGCCTGAAGAGCCAGCTGCATTAGAAGTGACCTGCAGCTCTGCTTCCAAATGAAGATCATTTCTCCAAAAAGATATTATAAGTAGCCAGAAAGTCTCGCCATACCTATAAATCCTCATGGATTCCTTGGGTCACTCTGGTTCGATGACACGGGTGTTTTAGACCTATCGTAGAATCGCACAGCCTGCACAAAAAAGTGTGCTCTGGGGCAACAACTCTACAAGCAAAATTGAGATGCCCAATTAGCTGTTGCAACTCACGAAGTGTCACTTTAGGTTTCCCACACAGCTCATCAAACAACCCTAACAAGTTTGCATGTTTATCTTGGGGGAGGTGGGAAACCTGCTGTACAGTATCCAATTCGATGCCCAGTGAAGTCAAAACAGTACTGGGCCCCTCCATTTTTTTCCACAGCTAAGGGAACCCCAAGTTCTTTGGCTAGCTGTTCAAAGCTATGTAGAAGCTGTGCACACACCCCAGATCCAGCAGGTCCAGCAAATAGAAAATCATCCAAATAATGGGCAGTAGTATTAAAACCTGTGCATGCATGCAAGGCCCACTCCAAAAAGGTGCTGAACCTTTCAAATGCAGCGCAGGATACAGAGCACCCCATGGGGAGGGACCTGTCCATATAGTACTGCCCATCAAAGGAGAAAATGTGAAGGACAAAATCTTCCGGATGTACAGGGAGAAGGCAGAAGGCCAACTTGATGTCACATTTAGCCAATTCGGCCCCCCACCCACAACTCCGGACCATACTAACCACCTCATCAAAGGATGTATACTTAACTGAGCTCAGCTTGCAGGGTATCTCATCATTCACCGAGCTGCCCTGTGGGTAGGACAGATGGTGAATAAGGCGATACTCCCCTGGCGTCTTCTTTGGAACCATACCTAGAGGTGATACCCGAAGATTAGGCACTGGAGGCAAAGAAAAAGGGCCCAAGACTCTACTCTCAGAGCACTCTTTATGAATCTTAGCCCTAACTACATGCGTCATACCTCTAACTGAGGGCAAATTGGGAGCCAGGTAGGGCAGCCTCTCACCCCTGAACAGAATATGAAAACCGAACCTAAAGCGGTCTAACAAATATTGCCCATCAACAAACCTTGGGTATATGTGCAACCAGTGCTCCAATATAGGGATCTTTATTGGACTGGGTCCCTTTGTCAGATAGGGCCTGACCACCTCCCCCACCTGGCCGTTTACTGCCTCTGCCATCCTTTGCACCCGACCTGGCTTTTGCTTTGGAGCAGGCTGGAAAGGAATGGGGGCTGGAGCAAAGGGGGCATTCATGCTGAAAATTGCATGTCCTCTGATTGCAAAACCCCTGCGCAGAGAATTCCCAACAGAGGGGTGCTTTTGACCCTGCTGTCCACCCTGAGAGTGGGAAGCCACTGCATTACTACTGGTGAAACGCTTCACAAAATGACCGCTATCAGAATGTTCCCCTTGGACGGGCTTTGCTGGAGACATTACCTGCATCCACAGATGTGGATGTATCTGGTCCCAGCGAAGGGAGGGGTACATAGCAGCCTTCATACAGAAGGCCCTGTCATACTCCATCCATGCCGACCCAGAAAAATAGGAATAACCCTTGGAGATTATGTCCATGTATTGGAGTAATGACAAGGCCCTTCCAGGCTGCTCCCGAACAATTACTCTGGCACAGATTAAAAAGCCGGGATACCAGTTCGAATATATCCTATCTACTGTCCTATGCGTCAGATGTTCCTTCTCCCTCTCATCCAAGTCTTCTTTGTCTTTTTAGTCTAACTCTCTGTACAGAAAAGAGAAGACATCAACATAATCGCCCCTTAAAATATTTTCTGGGGTGGCAGTAGTAAAATGGTCACCTAAAGGCATCGCCAGCCAGTAGCTCCTTAACCGGTACCATCTCGTACATCCTATTGCCGTGCTCAGGGGAAAGACATCCAGGGCCCCTCCTGTCTTGATGTTGTTGTGTTGCGTTAATAGAAAGGCCACTGACGGCAGATGGCCAGCCATTATCCATCTCCGAAGAACTCGATGGACCCTGCTCAACCAGCATAGGGGCACCAGATTCATTAGACCAAACCCCAAGGCCACTGAATATCTGAGGTTTGCGTGGATGCTGTCTTACCTGCTGCTCGTGCTGGACCCTCATAAAGTGCCACACTCTGCTCCTCATCATTCTGTTCAACCACCTCGTCCTGCATCTCCACCAGCTGCCCTTCAGCTTCTCTCAAGGCAACCTCACCAGATGAACCCACAAACCTGCTCTCTATGGCAGAAAGACACATTAAAACCTGTGCTTGGAAAACTTCCGTTGGTGACATAGCGACTTGCCCACCCCCACTCTGTGAAGCAGATGTCCCACCCAGGAGTTGTTCAAAGGCATCCAGCCTGTCAAGTATAGCCCTATTAACCGAATTGTCAAAACTATAATCTACTGATGCCACCACATTCATGTTCTTGGGTGTTGAAATAGCTGGAGGCCTGTGTCTCCTGCTGTTGACCAAATCTAAGGCCATATCCCCAGCAGAGGTACTAGCTGTGGCACCATGGCCCAATTGCACCTGAGATTCAACGTGCAAAACAGAAACCGTAGGACCTGATGGAGGCATAGGCACCCTACGAGGCAAGGCGTCCCTTGCAGCTAACAGGCCTCTTAGGTGGTGGCTGTTTTCTGCCCCTTGCTGCTGAACTAACCCTCTTAGCTGCAGCCCCCGGCCGCGGAGTTGCCCCTTTTCCTTTTTTGGAAGCCATAATGCCCAATGTGGCCCTGCACAGATGCCTAAAATGGCCGCCAAAAGTGTGCCTCTAAAATGACTGCTCCTGATTCTATCTAAAATGGCTGCTATGCTTCCTGATAGTAAAATGGCTGCCCAAGCCTTGCCTAAAATGGCCAACCAGCTACGAGGCTATAAAGGGCCAAAATGGCCACCAACCGGAAGATGCAAGCACCCACACACACCAGGCCTCGCACGGTTCTGTGTGAGGAGGGAAACTAAAGGAGAAGTGTGGTGAGCGTGTCCCGCTTTATGAGCCACCATTAATCAACCCCAGGAATGGCCACCTCCCAGTGCCCCCAGGTCACCACTTAGCCCCACACACACTGCCGCTGCCACCAACTATGCTGCTGCTGGGACCGCTGCCGCTGCTGAAGACAAGGCTGCCGAACATGCTGTCGCCACCAAAGACCCCACCGCCACCAATTGAGCCACTACAAACTGAAACCCTGCCACTGTAGTGGCCGCCGAAACCGCCGCTGTGCTGAAGCTGCCAGCAGAACCACCACTGAGACCGCCACCAAGACTGCTGCCGCAACCCGCTGCCGTTGCAAAGCTGCCACCACCTCAGAATGCTGAGCCGCCACCAATTCCGCCGCCAACCACATGCTGCTGCTTCCCAGGCCTCGGCCCACCGAAGCAGCAGGAGCAAGCCTCGTGCTCACAACCACTGAGCATCACAATGAACTGACTAACAGAGGGCGGGAGCCAGCCTAAAAAGGGGCTGTCTCTGCTCCTTGCTAGTGCTGTCTCTCTCTGCCTCGTGGAGGCAAATCAGCTCCCCCTCACCATCACAGTCTCGCTGAGGGTTGGGGCTTGCACTTCCTTAGGTGTGAAATGTAGCTGAGGTGTTAGCTGGTAAAACTTTAGTCTCACATTGGCCAGAGCCATTTGCAGCTCTAAGCACTAAAGTGCTCCTTGCTTGGGGTGGGGGGTTATCAATGACTCATCCCTTGTACTTTTCCTGTTGCCAGCTACTAACTAGCAGCAAGGCTCCTGGAGCATGGGCAGACTTCAAAGGCAATTGTGTTTGATGTGTGGGGTATTTCTCCACACTACCAACAAAGCAAACTTTTTTTTTACGTACTAAAACTACTACACTAACTTAAAAAAACGAATCTACCCTAAGGTATACAGAATCAAATTAATATGCTATGATAATCTTTTCTTCAACGTTTTCAAGAAAAACTTAAAAAAATCTAGGCATTAATAAATGCTAAATACTATCTTTCTAAGATTTTTAACAAAATTAATACATGGCTAAAATCTTAAGTGGGAAACATTTAACAAGTATAGCTTTTAACATAACATTGCTTATTATTTATCTATTTTTTTCTTCCTCTTCTCTGTCCTTGGAGGTTTTGGTGCTGCAGCTCCAAGATCAGCATCAGACTCTTCGTCCCCAGATTGTTTGCTTTCAGATTCACCAGAGCTTTCCAGTCCATAAATGCTCTCTAGCTGTTCTAAAGAGTCCTCTGTGGCAGTTTTTTCTTTTCTTTCTTAAGAATATTCCAAAAATTTCTTAGCTTTTTGAACAGAGTCAATCTTTTGCTGCTTATCTTTGTAGGTAAAAACCAAACCCTCAGGGGTTAGCCATCTATACGTGATGCCTTGTGCTTGTAAGAACATGGTCAAAGTTTTATAAGATTTCCTCTTCTTCTTAATCTCAAATGGAATGTTCTTCAAAACCTTAATGTCTTCTTGGATCTTCAGGGTAGATTTGTTTGTGGCCTTGAGTACCACATCTCTGGTTGATTTTTTTTGAGAATTTGTCCTTGTCAGAGGTCTTCTCTCTTTCCATCACATCCAGTTTTAAATCCGTCTTCTCAGATTTGGCTTTAACCTCAACCAGTTCTTTAGCTGTCTGATCAGATTTTCTGGTCACATCCACCAGCTGCTGTTGCATATTATCCAGTTTGGCATTAACCACAGTCAGTTGGTCCATCAGGGGGCGCAATGCTGTTGCGAGTGCTGCAGTCAGGTCTGTACTCACCTCAGTGTTAGCTGTCTGAAGTGTTGATGCAGATTTTGGAGAGGGTTTAGATTTCCCCGCCATCTTTTCTCCACATCCAGTCATTATTTATTGTTTACAGTTTCAAAAAGTTCCAGAGATAAGTTAAAAGTTGTTCTTTTTAAATTCTCGTGTAACTATCACACTCCCACTTAGTTTCCAGCCATTCGGTTACATTTCAGATTCTCAGGTGTTAATATACAGCCGCTTCTTGAGAAAAGGGGGGGGATTTAAAGTTTAAACCCCCCACTCCACACTTCAAGTTCAATCTCTCTTTAAATCTCTCTTTAAATCTCTCTTTAAATCAACCACTCACAGTTTCGCCATGTGTCTCTGTTAGAGAATCTTCTTCTTGCTGCTTCTTTTGACTCTGCAGCCGTCCGGTGTGCACTTCAAGAAGCCCGAAGGCACTGTGGCAGTAGAACCTTTGGAGGCAAAGGGGAGCCTTGATCCCTGGTTCACCACCCAAGGGCTCCTGGGGGCACAAAACCTGCTGGTGATGTAGATTAGTGAAAAAAATGCACCATATGCTTATGCTGCTCTTCTGCCAGGGAGCTGATCATGGCACACCATAAACCATACCAGATTCATTCTGTTGGGCAAGTTATAGTGGACTGCTTTATTAGCTCTGTGTTGCTGAATTTTACAGTTGATGCCAAGTTAGGAGGCACCATCCGTTCCCATATAGAAGGATAAGAGTGATTTGGATAACCTTATAAAAGAGCCTGATGATTTCTTAAATCATCTACAGCTATCTGCATTGCCATTGCTTCTTGTCCACAGTGGTCTGGATCCCACAGGCATATTTATAACAGGATCTGGTACACAGATGATTTGCCAATTCTGTAATTTATTTCAGTAGCAATGTGGGTGAGTTTTACAATCTTTGTTCTTAGTCATCATGTTCCAATAGCCCTGTGAGATACATTAATAGTTATTCCCATTTTAAGACGGTAAACTGCTAGTGATAATGATTTAGCCAAAGATTCCTAGCTCGGCAAGAACTGGAAACCAGGGCCCAAAGGCAGTACTTAATTGACAAACAAAGCTATTGAAAACAGTTTGTACAGTGTGATCCTAAGCAGAGCTGCACCCTTCTAAATCCACTAAGGTCAATTTAGAAGGGTGTAACTCAATTTAGGATTGCACTGTCTGGCTTGCACAAAACGTTGCAATGAGCCTTTGATCCTTTGAATTTGGTCCCCAAACTGCAGTGTTGTTAATAAAGCCTGTTTCTTCTTCATTAGGCAAAGGTCTCTGATTCTTCTAATTGGCAAACAGTTAATTGATTCCCCTTTGCTCACCTGTTCATAACAACAAAACACAAGGACAGCATGAAAATTAAAATGCAAATAAAACCATGACCTGTACATCTTATTAAGAGCTAAAGTGCATGATGCAATGATACAGTATACATGAATCAATTAACTTTGCACACTTTTGTAGTCACTACCAACAAAACATTAAATTTGCTTTTAGCATGACAATTGTACAAACAATTGACTTTTGCCAGTAGGAACAAAACGATACAAGAAGGCTACCCAGTCATTAAATGCTGAGTAAAAAAGGGTCAGAAATTGTCTTTAACACCCAGAGATTTAATAGATGCTGAGCTATTTTGTCATGAATTTTGACCCTCCTGCAATTTATGACACCATCTAATCTTAAACCATGACTTTCGTCGTTTCTCCTTGATTCTCCTCGAAAAGGATCCACAATGACAAGCCGTGACTTCAAGTCATTTTCACTGATGATCTAAAGAAACTAACAATAGTGACAAAACAACCAACGTCATACTGAGTTGTCACACTAAGCAACCACTAGAATTATCGACTTCTAATATGTTTAGATTATTTAGGAGTGACCATAAACTATGATCCATTTGGGGATTAGATCTCATCCACTTTGTAGAGTCTTGCTCAGTGTCTAGATTTTGGTCATGAACCTGTGGCTTGTGCTTTATTTGGCTGCCTCAAACCCACCTTCATGAATTTACTTTTATGGTCTTAGTCTCAGTTAGAGAGACTGCCCCCCCACAGTACATTAGCCAGGTTTACACAAATTTCCTGCCCCAGTCAAGAGCACAGAGCAGTACTCCAAATAGTATTAACATATTTTCTAAGCCTTGCATAATGTTCTGTCATTTCCAGAGTTTGCCAGGCACCACTTGGTTCACACAAGCCCTGATATGTGGGGTGATTATCATATTTCCTTACTTCCTACCATGAGACAGATTTTATGGCCAAGGGCGGGAATCCCAGTGTTCCTGGGTCCAAAGGGGCCCAGTCACTATGTGTGTGTGTGTAAAGTTCTGTCAAGTGGTAAACTACCCCACAGGGTTTTCAAGGCAAATTATCAAGCAGTAGCGGTTTCTCATTGCCTTCCTCTGCAAAGTCTTCCTTGGTGGTCTCACATCCTAGTACTGATCCTGCTTAGCTTCTAAGATCTGACAAGATAGGGCTATACCAGTGGTGGCAAACCTATGGCACGCGTGCCAGAGGTGGCACTCAGAGCCCTCTCTGTGGGCACACACGGCATCGCCCCAGCACAGAGTTCGCAAGATTGGACAGCAAAAATCACATTAATTGTTCAAAAGCATGCCAAATGCAAACTTTTACCTTCAATAAAAAGTTGTTTGTATCATTGAAAGCTCTGTTATTGTGTTTTTCTTTTAAGACAAAAGATGTTAATGTATGAGTTGTTTTTTCTAAAACGAGAACCTCAGTATTCAGGTTCAATTGCCGTGTTGGCACTTTGCGATAAAAAAGTGGGTTTTGGGTTGCAGTTTGGGCACTCAGTCTCTAAAAGGTTCACCATCACTGGGCTATACTATACTATTCCACATCCCCCCAAGCCATTATAGACAGTGTTTAAACATCTTCTTTAACCTTAATCAATTTTTGAAGATGATAATTAGTATATTTGAAGCCTATGTGCATAGAGCTGGCATGTACAGAAGCTCTACGAAGACCTTAGGATCAAGAAGAAGACTTCAGAGCAGAGCCAGCAAACATGATTCTGCTCTTCCCTTCCATATGTTGATCCTTTGTATTTGTTTTATGAATAGTGTTTCTATTTCTTACATCAAACCTAGACCATACATTGTCTGCATTTTCTCAGTGCCTGGCTGTAGCCATGGAGAAGATGTAAACCTGAAATTGAATCCTGAAAAGACCAAAGTTATGATGGTTGCCAGGCCTAGGGACATTTTTAGATTTAATTCAGTTTTATCAGTATAAATATGAATAGGTCCACCTCTCTCCTGGGATTCCTGGCCTTGACCATAAAATGTACCTCATGATATTCTGTAAAGAACTAGGAGCCAAGGTAGTTAATAAAATAATTTTAAAAATTCTAAAAGCAACAAAAAGGAAAAAAAAATACAAAATTCCAGGCACTCACAAAGCAATCATCTTGAGGAGCCAAAGGCTCCTCTAGAGCATTCCGTTTTACATGCCCTCTGAAATCGCAAGAGAGAGAGCGTGATAACTTCGAATATCATCTAGAAGCCCATTCATAGGGGAAGAACTCCAGAAAATTCCCAGAATAAGTACCAGCAGGAGTTGGAACAGCCAAAAGACGTTGCTGCATTGAATAAAGTTGCCACATGGTCTCATACCAGGAGAGGGAGTCCTTCAGGTATGTAGACCCCAGGTCATTACAGTCTTTAAGGTAAGCACCAGCCCCTTACATTGGATTTGAAAGCCAAAAGGTAGCCAACGCAAGAACTGCATAATAGGTATAATATGGTCCCTGATAACAGATGAGCTGCTGCATTTTGCATCAATTGCAGTTTCCAGACATCTTCTGTTAATTCAGTCCCCGTAAGCAGGAGGTCTCTTTTTTCTTTCAGGTTTTCACCTCAGTGGGTGCATGACTGTCAGCAGAAAGATGCAGATTCCAAAGTATTACTGATATGAACAAAGTGGTTTATTGGAAAATACACTATAAATTGTATGCTGCAAACTGAATCAGATGCATGGTACAGGAATTCATGAAAACGGCACAGGTACAAAACCATCCATCAAATAGTTACAGAAAATAATATAAGCAGATAGATAGGCAGTGGTGAAGCATGAGCAAATGAAGTATAATTCTAAATCAGTTCTTCTCACCACAAACTTTATAAACGTATTGGAAACAAAAGGCTGCAAAGAGCAAACTTAATGCACATTAGCTAATCTAAATGTTAAACTATGAATTGCCGCCCTTCTGTCCTTAGCTCGGGTTCTTAGTGAGCAAGCTAATGCAGTTTCACTGGTACCTATCCAGGGATCCAGGAAGGTTGGAGAGGTAGGACTCTCACAGGCTTCTGAGCCTCTCAACCGCCAGACTCCTAAGAATTAAGACAAGGGGATGGTAGTGTGAGGATGGGGTTGGAAGTGAAGGACTTTGCGCTGTCTCTTAGCCTCAGACTTCAGAGTGGGACTATAGAGAGTCAGAGAGATACATAGGCAAGGACCCTGATCATCCTTCCTCTTCTACTGCTCTGATGCTACCCCTTTGATGTGTAGATTGCTACTCTCAGGGAATCTTCCTTCCTTCCAGCCTGACACCTTCTCTCCACACTGTGACAGCCTTCTCCATCTTGTCACCATGAGGGCAGGACATGCTTCCTGCATCTGTATCCATCCAAGCTAGTTAGACTAGATTAGAATCCTATCTCTACTCTATCTGTTCTAGAATGGAGTTCCTTACAATAAAGGACTCATATTAGTTTTACAAAGATAAAGTGGCTCTGTGTGTAACTTTGTTTCCTTTCAGCACACACAAGCCAGATAGGCTGTGCTGTGTTATATGCTGTCAACTGAGTCGCTAGATCCCGCCTTGCTGGCGCTCGAGTCCAGAGTGGCGCCACCTTCCGCCACTGTCAATTCGAACCCCGTAGGGCAGCTAGGGCCTCAGTTGCAAGGACAAGGAAGGGGGGTTACGTCACCACACCCTCTCCTAGTCCCTCCTGCGCTGACTTGGGTTTCACTCTCTCTCTGGAACCATCAATCAGTCTCACGTCAGGGCATCCTCCTCGGCCCCTTCTGGCTGCCCTCTTTTATCCCTCCCCCCTCCCAACATCCCCTTCCTGACCTCCCCTCCCTTCTAGACTCCTCTTCCCTTCTTAACTCAAGACACCGAGCCTCTGGAGAGGCCCCAGCATCCTGTCTCAGTGCTCCTCCCCCTTCCTTCCCCTCTGGCCAGCCTAGCCACGGAGCACGGAGCAAGCCGCGGGCTCTCCCTCCCGGCTGCTGCTGCCTCTCTGCTGTTCCCCCTTGGCTCTTTGCTGTCGGCCCCTCCACACTCCACGCTGGCTGGGTGAGTGGGGCGAGGATGTTTGTTGGTGGGGGAGTGATGAGGGAGGGGGTTGCCAGTCCTCCTGGCTCCCTGGGAGTCCCGTCGTCGGGACACATGCCTTGAGCACTCTGCTAACCAAATAATCCTTCAGGTAGATCTTTTGAGGCATCAAGACATCTTCAAAGCATAAGGACCTTAAACAGGTGTGATTATATTTTTCCCTCATTCATTGTTTAGCACCCAGGGGATCTCAAAACCCCAAACCTATAACATCTTCTCAGTTTCACAAAACAACATGTTGGTCCAGTAGATCATGAGACTTGCTTTCATGTTTGTCAGAGTTGCAGGTGTTCATCTTTCTGCCCCCCCCCCCACTTTCTGCCCCCATCATTCTCCCAGCCTTCTCCCTGATTCCTCTCCCCCCACAGCAGCAGTGGCAGCACACTGGGAATCACAACGGATCTCCCAGCTACAGAGATCAATTCACCTTAGGGCTGCCAGCTCCAGGTTGGGAAATTCCTGGAGATTTGGGGGTGGAGCCTTGGGACAGTGAGGCTTGGGGAGGCAAGCAGCCTCAGCAACCCTCCAAAGCAGACATTTTATCCAGGGGAACTGATCTCTGTCCCCTGGACAACAGTTGTAATTCTGGGTGCTCTCCAGCCCTTGTCTGGAGGCTGGCAATGGTAGTTTAAGTGAAGGAAATGGCTGGTTTGGAGGGTGGAGTCTATGGCATTATACTGGTCTGTAGTTCCTCCTCAAATCCCACCCTGCCCAGGCTCCATCCCTCAAATGTCCAGGAATTTCCCAGCCTGGAATTGGCAACCCTATTTCCTTCCCACCCAGCAGCCAACCTACCTTCACGCTCCTGCAGTCTCTGAAGAAGGAAAGATTTTTCTCCCCACCCACCCTGTTTTTTCTTTTCCCTGTAACAGTAAACCATAAAACCAATTCCCTGGGAGGAGGATGAGAAAGAGGGAAGAGCTGAGGCATTGGGAACTTCTCTCACCTGCTTAAAGGGCAGACTCAAACATGTTTATTTTCTGATGGCTTCCCCCCTCCCTTTTTTTGAGTGTGTACTTTCTTCTTGCAAGTGGAAGGAACTGCCTGAGCAGACTGAAAATCACAAGGTAGATGCTGCTGGAGGTTTGAATGTTCATTTGGTGGAGGGGGCGTGGCCATGAGGGAGGACTCAATGCATTCAGAACCAGAGGGAGGGAGGGGGAGAGAATCTGCCTCGGTAAGTCTGTTTCCTGCACACACGCAGTGGACACTGATTTACTTTTGGGCCATTTATAACTTCCCCATATTCTTTTTTACAGTTTTTAGATTTTCCTGCACCCCTGAGGAGCAGCCCATGTGTGCAGGATAATCACTTTACCTTCCATCTGCCCCTGATTTGCGGAAATAAGTATCCGCACACACAGGGGGCACTTGGCTATTAGATATATGGATATGTTTATTGCAATGGAAACAGGGAATACAGGGCTGAGTGCCTTTGTACTTCAGCAATTCTAAAACTGTATTCTCCCATAACGAGGAAGGGCAGAAGGTCTTATATCCCAAATGACATCACATATAGTTTACACATTAAAGAATCTTTCATTGGTACCAAGCAGCTAACATCATGCAAGCATCATTTGTCATTAACCTTACTACTGGCCTCTCCTTATACTGGTCATATATGTCAGTGATTACATTTGCTTATCTGGTCTCCAGAACAATGGGAACATTAGAGAACAGTGAGTTCCTTTCTGGCCTGCATATGGAGAGCGAGCTGATAAGGGCTGTGAATCACATTAAACTTCGCTCTCAGCATCCTTGCAGCTTGCACATTCCATTCCTATTGCATCCTAATTCCATCTACAGAGGCTTCTAACAATACTTTTGCTTAATATAGCTTCTTATACAAAAAATGCAATTATAAAATATATATGTTCTGCTATAAGTTTCTCTAATCAGAAGCTTCTAGTTTATATACCAGGATCTCGATCTATTATGATTAAACTTTTGAAGGCACAGTAACAGCTGTCAATATATATCAAGGAGAGAGTGTTAGAAATCACATTCAGAAATCACATTCTTTTCCCCTTGTTCTACATGTGTGAAACCTTGTCCTATGCAATTTAGTTCTCATGGCAACTCAGCAGCTGTTTATCTTGGCTTAGTTGACAAAAGTTAATATGTTAATATCCTAGACAACACACCCATTTCTGGGCTTCTTCAGCTGAATCCACATATTCCCCCAAAGCCATTGGAGCAATCCCACAAAACTGGATTTAAAAACCATCAATCCTTGCTTCTCCTCACTCCATAATATCATGTAGTATCAAACATCATTGAGATCTTCTCATGGGAGGGCTCTTCTGTTGTGAAAAAGCATTTGGATAAGCTAGATGAGTTTTGGGCAAGTTGACCCCCTTAACAAACACTTCCTCTCAATATAATGAGGTGCTTTTCCAGTGTTTACGGCTACTTGTAGTTAGATGTTCCTCACGTAATGCACATAGGAATGCCAGTCCCCAGGTGGGGTTGGGGGAGTCACCTGATTTGATGGTCTCCTGCCTGCCATGGCCAGCTGGCTGATGGGGGAAGCCCCACCCCTAAGCCCCACCCCCATCAGTGACCACTGGCGGCCACACCCCTCCTGCAAGATTTAAAGGGCCCTCCAGCTGATCGATGGGAGCCCATGGCCCATTGACCAGCTGGAGGGCCCTTTAAATCTTGCAGAAGGGGAGGTAAAGGGGTGACCATGAGCCACATGCTTGAACTTCAAGCAGCGAATTTGCCACTTGAAGTTCAGGCACACACACACACACCCCACTTCTTGCCCAAAGTATTTAAATACCACACATGCCGGCACTCCAAGTGGCTGCTGCTTCTCCCAAAGCATTTAAAGGAACTTTTTCAGTGCTTTGGGCAAGAAGAGGGGTGGGGCGTGCCTGAACTCCAAGCAGTGAATTCACTGCTTGGAATACAGGCATGCAGGGTGCCAGTCCCCAACATGATGACATCACTTTTATGTGATGTCATCGCACTGGAAACATCCCTGCCCCCTCCAGAAATGCCCCCCAAAGTCCCCTAATGGAGACTAGGAAAGACCTGGCAACTCTAAATGCACAACAATCACTTGGTGCTGTATCATCGCAATCTCAGCAAAAGTCACAGTTCTCATTGGCAAACTACACAGAGTCAGGGTCTGAAATCCATTTTGATTAAAGATGGTGGGTGTAGCTAGGTCAATTCAGGGCCCAAAAGGGACCAAATTAATACCTTCAAGTGCAGCCCCACATACTATCCCAGTCCTGGGTGGTGTTCAGTTTATCCTAATCACATCAGACTTGCAGCCTTGGTTTGCTCTTCAATCGTCTTCAGTTTGCAGTGGTGCCTATTCAGTAATGTTTTCCATTAATTTCATCTCTATTAATATTTCCTTCACTAAGATGCAATAATCCATTGTATTCCTCTTGCCCCCTGAATACAAAGATATATTGCATACATCTCATTTCTTTCTTCAGAAGGGCCATCATTATTTGCCCTAACTTGGCAATATATATTATAAAAGAATATACTAGCTGAACGTCTTCTTATGGTTTCTTAAAGCTTGAATAAATGATATGCTGGATCTCATTCAGAGCCATTAGCGTAGTATTCACTAATGTCATGACCAACACACTCATTTTTTACAGTCAGAGAAAGCACTGACCTTTTTCTTTTAAAGTCTGTTCTGAGCCCGAACTTCCAGAGAATAGATTTCTTCAAAGTAATGATTTATTTTAATAACACGAGAGATGAAAAAGTGCTATTTTGGAACAGAGTGTCATGAAGGTCCAAATTTCCCCATGGGTTTAGATGGGGGTTAATATATTACACTTGTTTCACAGTTTCCTGATAAAAAGGAATTCACTCAACAACCTGAAATCATTAAGCACACACCAGTTACTGGAACCTGAACAACAGAATACAAGGCAAATGTGATGAAAGACTATTATACTTTCTACACCAAAGAACAAAATATTCTCAACCCACAAACTGATTAGTAATTTTGTCCTGGTTGACTGCACGAAAGAGAAATAATCACTAAGAAATAAAACATTGGGATGTTGGCTAAATCAAGGTAAATGGAAACACGGAAAGTGGCCTTTTGCTTTTAATTCATACAGTGTTCCGTGGTTTGGGTTTTATTTTCCGGTTTATAAAATAGTACCAAAAATGTTGCTCATTATTTTAAAAGCACTGCACTGATCACAAGGTGAACTTTAGTCAACAGTGTGATGTGGTTGTTTTAAAAAGCGAATGTGATTTTAAGCTGCACTACTAAAAGCATAGTCTTGGATCATGTGAAGTTGTACAGCAGGGAGGCAAATTCTCTCCTCCTCCCTCTCACTGCAGCTCTCTGTGCCACCTGAAATTGTGCTCCTTTGGGTCACTGAACCCAAAAAAACTGTCTGGGGAGCAAGTTGGGAGTCTGCAGCAAGACAGGGGATTAGATCTCCTCCCCCACAAACAGTAAAAGCTATTCCATCGGAGTTGTTCCTGCTGTTCCAATTGAATGACACTTAGGCTGGAAGCCTCAATAACTAAGATACAAGATGATCAATACATCACCGAAGAAGGGTTGGACCCCAGGTATGCCTTTCAAAAGAGAGTCCATCAAGTTCTGGACAATCCCCAGGGCCACGCTTACCCCAAACTGCAACCACTTGACTCTGAACACATCCCGGTGTGTGACGATGGTCTGTGCTTCGGCAATCAGCTCATCCACCAGGAGTTGCTGGAATGCTTGGGCCAAGTCCAGTTTCCCAAAGATCTTGGCCCCCACCAATGTCACTAAGACATGGCTGACCACAGGCACTAGGTAAGTGTGGACCCCCAGTGCCTTGTTGATAGTACATTTGTAGTCCGCCCAGATGCGGATTCCCCATTTGGCTTAATTGGGGTTACAACAGGGGTCTCCCAGGTGGCATGGGGAACTGTCTCTAACACTCCTTGCACCACCAAGCAGTCTAGCTCCTCCTCAATTTGTAGCGTGAGTGCAAACAGGACTCTCTGGGCCTTGAGGCGGATGGGCCACACCTCGGGGTTAAGTTGGAGTGAGACAGGGGGCCCTGTGTATCGGCCAAGGGTCCCATCAAAAACAGCAGGGAATTCATCACACAGACGGTGCACTCCTGTTACCTTGAACCCCAAGGGTGTGAACCAGGATAGTCCAAGCAAGCTGAGTCATCCTTCCACCACCAAGTCCAACATTCCCTCAAACTGCTTGTATTTCATGTGGAATTTGCCCCACCCCTTAATAGCCACTTCATTCTTTTGAAAGTCCCAAAGTGTGAACCCAGCGGGTCTCAGGCAGGGATCCCTGAGAGTCTCTTCCAAGATGATGGAGATGGAGGACCCCATGTCCAGTTCCATCTTGCAAGGTACCCCCTCTATAAGTAAAGTTACTTTTATTTTATCAGGGGTGTCCCAGGGCAAATTTAATACCTGGTGTTGGTGGACAGCAGTGGTGTGCAGATCTGCTGCCTCCTGGAGCAGCAGGCATGGGCGATGTGGCCGGTCTTGCCACAGGCCCTGCAGGTGGCATCTTGGAAATGGAAATGGAAGGAGTGATGTTCATAGGCCACTCTGCAGCTGGCACAGGGCGTTGATATGATGGTCGCTGCTGGGTGAGTGGCAGCAACAGAAGGTTGTGAATCACAGCAAGCTGGGTGGCAGCCTTGTTGGGTCTCCTCTTCATCAAACACCTCAGAAGCCAAGGGGACAGAGGCCTGGTGTGTGGTGGAGGGTTAGCGGTCTCGCCAGGATTTCTCGAAAGCAGTGGCCTTGCATAGCACCTTTACAAGTGTGAGGTCATCATGGACAATGAGCTTCCGGTGTAGTTTCTCCTTTCTGATGCCCATCACGAACCAGTTGAGGAGGGTGTCGTCAAGACTTGGGAACTCACAGATGAGGTCATGTCAGTGAAGGCTGGCAGCCATCTCATTGGACTTTTGCTGGCGCATGTAGAAGTCCACACGGCTTGCCATCTTTGTGGGCTGAGGCGCGAAATGGTCAGTGAGGGCCTTAATAAGGTTGTCATAAGTGGCCACTTCTAGTGTGGTGGACATGATGAGGCCCTGGACTTGTCTCAGGGTTGCAGTTCCACAGGAACTGAGCAGGAGAGCTTTCTTCTTCGCTTTGCCCTCGATGCCCTGGAACAATACGAAGCCTCTCCACCCAGGTTTCCCAAAGCTCTGGGTGAGCTGGGTCAAATTCTGCTAGATGTCCCAGAGTGGCAGCCATGGTCCCAGTTGCAATGTGAGGCGCATGGTACTGGAGCTCAGTGAGCGGTGCTGTGCAGATGGCTGCTGGGCTGGCTCAACAGGATCCCACCTTCATCGCCACTGTTAAATAGTGGGTTCCATGGATCAGCAGACTCACTGCTAGTGATCAGCTCAACTTTATTTGTGATTTCAGCGAGAGCAAGACTGAAGACCAGGGCCACGTGCCGTGTTTAAACAGCATGCAATTGCCACACCCCACTCCCAACGATAGGCTATTTACATAACATTACTTCTTGATGGGTTACTGCCAGAATCCAAAGTGGGCTATTGTTCTTAGGCTTCAAACTCAACTAGTCTCTGGTAGTACAGTCCTGTAATGTTTCAGTCCCAATACATAACAGTGGTGAAGAAGCTGGCGGCAAGGGGGCTTGGTGTAGTACATCTCCCACAGCAGGTAGAGGGCAGTGAAACAATGCAGGGGCCTGGGCAAGAGGTTGGGCGGCTGAAGAAGCAGCCTCAAGATAGAGCTCACACTCGTAGACACTGCTTTCTATCCTTCTCTGGCTATTCCATGGCTTGATCTCCAACCCTTCCACCCCGCCAGCTATTATGATGAAGTTACTAGTAACTAGATGGTTTCCCCCCATCATCGTAGTCACAAACAGGGAGGGGGAGATGGGAATGTGGAAATTAAGGAAGAGGAAAGAAAGAGAAGAATGCAAAGGGCAGGAGCCACCATTGGGGAGGCGTGGCTTGCAACCCACTTTTGGAGTCCTCACAACCCACTGTTGAGTCCTGATCCACAGGTTGGAAAGCACTGATCTAGAGTGCTGTGTCCAGGTCTGGGTACCAGACTTCAAGAAGGATACAGACAAACTAGAATAAATTTGGAGAAAATGAAAATGATACGCACCCACACGTGAATTCACATGAAGCCGCCTTATCCTGAATCAGACCATTGGTCCATCAGTGTCAGTACTGTCTACTCAGACTGGCAGTGGCTCTTCAGAGTCTCAGACAGAGGTCTTTCACATCACCTGCTGCCTGGTCCTTTTCACTGGAGATGTTGGGGGTTGAACCTGGGACCTTCTGCATGCAAAGCAGAGGCACTGAGCCACCGCCCCTCCTCCATGAATGATCAGAAGGTGTGGAAAATAAGTCTTATGAGGAAACAATGTGGTATCCAGGGGGTAGCCTCAGCATCCCTGTACTTATTAGAGTTGAAGTGGAGAGGACCAGCTGGAGCACCCTGCCTGGCAATGGCCAGCATGCAGCAGAACTCAGCCCCATGCTGTCAGTCAACACAGAAGGCAGTCTACCCTCCAGGTGCTAGGCCCACTGAAACTAGGTGTGTCCAAGAGGCCAGTGGCAAGGGAGTAACAGCTGCTGCATAGGATTGCCCTACACCTTAATGTACTCGCACCAGCTGGCTGCAGATATGCTGGGAAGCCTTTTAAAAGAGGTGGAGGGTGAGGCAGGAGGCCGGCTCAGCCCACTCACACCCAATTGGTAATAGTTCCTGCCAATCAGCCCTCAGGGAAGTGTGAAGCAGAAGGGGCTTCCCCCATATGGGCCAGGGACTGAGGCTTGGGAGGACAAGTTAGGCCTCCTGCTAGCTAACTGGCTTCAGAGGAGGGCAGTAGAAAGAGAGGAGGAAGACCTAGGGTGCTATTAACCCCTTCCTCATTGGTTGCTCTAGACTGAGGCCTCCAAGAAGGACTGTGAAGGGTGTGTTGGGCCTGCCCAACCTGATGAGTATGTTTAGCCTGGTCAACACCAGACTGAGGAGGGACATGATTATACTCCTCAAATATCTGAAGGGCTGTCCCACGGAAGGGGTCTCTGTTGCTCCAGAAGGCAACCTGCTAAGCAATCTTAAACAGGCCTTGTCAGAAATAAGCCCTATTATATTCAGAGGGGCTAATCTCATGAAAGTGTTTTTAGGATTACAGCCCCAATTGTGTAAAAATCACAGGAGGGTTTATTTCAGCTGAACATAAGGAGAAACTTAACTTCCTAATAGTAAGATCAATTCTTCAAGGAAACCTATTACCTAAGAGTGGCTGACTCTTTCTCATCTACTAGAATGTTCTAATTTTGGACTACTTGCGCCCAGAACAGGGTTGGGCTAAACATCCTATAAAGTCCCAAACCTATGGTTTTATGATTCCATGAAATATTTTCCAGTCTTTATGTCTGGATAAACAAAGGCAGTTTTGGTGGGATAGTCCTCTATTTCCCCTAAAACACTTAGATTATATAAATATTCACTTCTGAAAAGAATCCTGTTTGGCACCATTGTTTTCCCAGCTGCTGCTTCCTTTCTACACACAGACACAGGCAGCTGTTGTTTCCTATTCCTGGATTAGTCACTTGGGTGACTCCACCCAGTCAGGGATAACACAGTAAACAGGGTTATGGTACAGTGCTGTACAGTGGATCAATATTTGGCAATGTGATGACAATACTGAGAGCAAATGAGGACAAAGTAAATGAATAAGCAAACACTTTTGCAAAGAGTAACAAAAACTCACTGAAATGGGGGGGGGGGGGGAGACTTTCAACACTGCCAAAAATACTTGCAAAAGATAAAAAAAAGAACCCTAATCATTTCAGCTCTGTTCTAACAGAAATTCACATCGATGTTACTCATTCATGAGGGTAATAAGATGTCCCGTTGGATGCATGTCATTCTCTGTTTTCCTACAGCCAAACCAGACATAACCTGGGAAATTCATGATTACTATGTCCTTTATTTTTTTAAGGCTAAAAGCACCCAGGACCAATACAGATCAAGGTCATGATATGGGGAAAGAGGATTTTACCATTTCCCCCAAGACTCTTTCCTGAATACAATCTCCACTGCCCCCCAGAGCTGATATATGCATTATAGGGGAAACCATACAGGTACTACATGGCAGGGGCGTTGAGTTTGGAAAATCTGGGGGGAAACAGGGGCTCTTCCGTGTGCGCGCACGAAGCATGCACGCCCGCCGGGACCATGTCCCCGCCGCCGCCGCCTCCCCCCCCAACCACTCCTGCTTCCGTCCCTCCCTCTGTCCACCAGGGTGGCCCCTGGACGGACAGAGGGAGGACAGAGTGGCCAGGCGGGAAGGGGGAGAGAGACGGCAGCAGCGGCCCTAGGTAGGGCCCGGGGAGGCACGGTGGAGGGCGCTCCGTTTTCCCGGGGGGGCTCAGTTCCCCCTGGGAAATTTCGGGGGTGGCTCGAGCCCTTGAGCCCCCCGTAGTTGACGCCTATGCTACATGGATACTTGTATGTTCCCCCTATGAGACAAACAGAAGTTCCAAGGAGTGGTTTACACTGCTAAAGCAGGAGGAAGGACTTCATAGCCCCACCGTGGCCCTACCTTAAAAAATCTCTTACCCTTTTAAAAACTATAGGTGAACTTAATCACAGATCTGCTGAAACACATTTCATACACCCTCATTCATTAGAGGCGTTCAGACAATCCTTTGGCAGGGAAATTCTAAAGGCAGAGTCCTCCTTGCACGTCCTAATCATCAGACTGGGAGAGATTCCTTGTGCCTCTCCTAACATTTTTTTTCCTCATCTGTTGCCCAGCCCTTTCTCTCACCACCTTCTTCTTTCCCATGTTGCTCAGGAACGGGGGGGGGGGGAACTGCCACTGCTTGGACTGGTGGCTCAGGCCTCAGACAGAAGGAATAGGATGAACAGCCACCAGTATTCAATTTTCCTCCTTTCTCAGTTCACTTGCCTGTTCACAGAGGAATTATCCCTAGCACAACACCCTCTCTGGTATTTGATTGGCCTATAGGACCTGCTCTCTGCCCCATTCAAGTCACCAGGTCGAGCAGCAATATGGGAACAGAGCCCTGTTCCAAGGGCAACTAAGCACCCTTCCCTTGGAAGCCATGGTTCCATTTCCTTCTCTTTCTCTGTTAAGTAGACACGATCATCCTTCCTGAAACTCTAATATAATAGCAGCTGTTCCTTCCCTTTCTCCCTCAGAACCTCTGCACCTCTCACATGCCCCCCCCCCTTTTCTCTGCTTTATTTTCTCTGTCTCTGTTATGTATTGAGCTTACTTGCAAAAGGACTTAGCTTAGGATGCATAACAATAGATCTCTAGGATCCTAGAATGGGCCAGTAGGGAGACAGGGATCCTAGAGGAAACCAACCGGGAAACAATAGAGAGTAAACAGTCTATCGTTGGGAGTGGGGTGTGTTTGGGGTGTAATCCTTTTCAGGCATAAATACCGGGCTTCAGGGATAGCCAGCCTTCTTTCTCCTTGCTGTAATCACTTAATGAACTATGAGCTGATCACTCTACGTGTCTGAACCCAGTATATTTTAGTCTCTTTCTTTTTTTTCTCTTTCTCATTCCAAACTCCTCTTCATTCTCACCTGTGCACCACCTGTCTCTGCCTTACTCTCCTCTCCCTCCTCCCAGGGTGACACCTGTGCATTGCAATTCAAAACTGGTTGTTATTTTGTGACACTATTTCACAGCACAGCCACATCATCATCAGATGGTGGCTCTTAATCCTCAGTGATGTGATCCCACAGATGCCAGTTTTGTAATGTAGAACATGTTTTCTTAGGAAATCAGATGCAATCCACTACCCTATGCACACCCCGTTCAGGGCTTGCACAGCAGCCATGTTTGCTGGATTGAACCCCCATCAGCTCCACTCAGAAAAACTGCTGCTCCAGCTGTTGTCTCGTCAGATAAAGATATTATGCCAGAACATGAGCTGATTCATGTTGGCTGGATCCACATGAAGTTTAGTTCATGAACAGCTGCTGGTTGCTCCCAAAGACAGCATAAGCCACAAACTATTGATGAGTCTATTAAGATACGGCTGAGTGGATACAGCGAACATCAGCTTTGATCTTTTCCTCAGTATCACTGTACTTTGCCTGCCTGTATCATACATATAGTAAGCAAACCTAGCAGTACATTTTAGTTAGCTGAGGCATAATCAGGGCAAAGTAAATGAGCACTATTACAGGCTATCACTTGTTATTCTTTGCTGCTCCCACTCGCCCTCAAGTGTCTTCTCCAGTGTCAGTGTGAGATTGTAAACTCCTTGGAAGAGAGACAACTGTCTACTTTTTCCTTAGAGTACTCAGTGAAGCATCATGTATATTGACAGTGATGCACAAATGAATAATATCCATATGAACAAAAGCAAATAACACCAGCTATTTAGAAGGAATTAAGTTTCTTGTCTAGTATTTTCAAATGCATTAGGTTACAGAAGTGAATCCCCCAGTTTCCTCTCCGGGTTCAGTGATGTATGACTTTTCCAAGTTGGATTCTGATTTGCTTTCTATAGAGGGAGCCATCGCCTTATGGTGAGATGAAGCAAAGCAGCCCTATTCTAGAGAGAGAATACTTGTGTGACAGTAGGAATATATATTTAAAACAGACGTTCGTACTAAATCTGCACTGAGTGTTAGTCCGTTAAATTTTTCGGCGAGGAAATAGTGTTTCAGGGCAGAGGGGCTGAAACATTTCCTAGGGTGGTGAAGCTTTTTTACTGTTTTCATAGAATCACAGGGCTGGAAGGGGCCATACAGGCTATCTAGTCCAACCCCCTGCTCAATGCAGGATCAGCCTAGAATAGAGGTGTCGGACTCATTTGTTACGAAGGCCAGATCTGACATATGTCATCTTGCCTCTGATACTGGGAGCTGAAGAGGAAACCCCTTCACCTTCACCAGAAGGATACCCTCTACCTGTTACCAGAGGTGACCCCATCCAGCTTTCTTTTTTAGGTATAGCAGCAGATAGAATAACAATAAAAACTGAATGAACAGACAAGAAGTTAGAAGAATGAGTAATAATTTATTGGTAGATCTAAAGGATGTATTAAGGGATATGATGTGATTTAGAGGGAGTTGTATGGTAGTTTCAGATGTGGGTAAAATAAGGGAATAGAAACAGAAGAGGTTACAAACTAGATTGGGATTAAGTTTAATTTGTTAGTTATACAGATGGAATGTAACCTCATTTTTGCTTTTTTTTCTTGTTTAATTTATGAAAAGGAGTATAATACAAGGATATGAATTATGTTTATGAAATATGAATATATACTCAATAAAAATAGCCAAGTTTGGTGTAGTGGTTAAGTGCACGGACTCTAATCTGGGAGAACCGGGTTTGATTCCCCACTCCTCCACTTGCACCTGGCTGGATGACCTTGGGCAAGCCATAGCTCTGTACCAGCTGTTCTCTCAAGGACAGCTTGGGAAAGAGCTCTCTTAGCCCCACCTACCTCACAGGGTGTCTGTTGTGGGGAGGGGAAGGGAAAAGGAGTTTGTAAACCGCTCTGAGACTCCCTTGGGGAGTGGAGGGCGGGGTATAAATCCAATCTCTTCTTCTTCTTCTTCTTAATGTCATCTTGTCGGGCCGAGCACTGCACTCAAACACAAACAAAACACTTATGTGAATATAACTACTGATATATTATAACATATCATATCATTATCACTCTTATTTTACAAGAAGCAATGAAAATTGTTAACAGAAGCTAATAAAGCCAAAAATATAAATAACATAGCTGAATCCAGCTCAATTCCAATCCAACGAAGACTCCGGATTATATCTTCGTTTCGATTAATCTTTGTCAGAAGACTTGAAAATAGAAAGCACATTAATAAACAATTACACACTTACAAAAATATGAAACAAAAATTACAAAAATTATATGAATTTACAGGCCTGATTTTACTTTGGCTGTTAAGCCGTTTTCTAAAGTCTCTGACAAGAACTCCTTCTTGCATTTCTTATCTCATCACAATAAACACATTAGAGATAATCTCCCCTATGGGCAGTATTTAAGGATTAAACGTAACTCTTCTTTGGATGAACATTACCACATGAATGCTGATGCTTTGACTCAGCAATTTACCACTCGGGGATACCCTAACAGGGTCCTTACACATGCTAGACACAGAGCTGACAGTTTTCCTCATGCTCTGAGCTTTTTAAAGAGTCAGCACACCGTTCTGCAGAGAACAGGCTTGCCTGTGCTCTTGACTTCACACCTATGTCTTCCCAGATTCATACAATTATTAAACAACATTGGCACCTTATAGAACATATTCCTGGATGCCAACTTCCACCCTTTATTGGCTTTAGAAGAACTAGGTCAATTCGTGATTCTTTAGTTCACACAGATGCCTTATCAAGGGAGACTCCAAGCACTTCAGTCCCTAATGGTCACTTCCCTTGTGGAAGATGTGTTGTTTGCCCATTGGTTTGGAAAACTAAGAGGATTACAATACCCAACAATAATTTTGTATATGATCTGAACTTTGTTTCAGCATGTTCAACACGACGTGTAGTGTATTTATTAAGATGTTCTTGTGGTCTTTTGTATGTCGGGAATACTTCTAGAAGTGTTCGCACTCGCATTATTGAACATAGGTGTTGCATCAGAAATGCACGCTTAGAATCACCTTTGGTACAACACTTTCTGAGTCAGCAACATGATCCGAATGATTTTAGGTTTGTCATCCTAGAAGTCCTTAAATGCCGCTCCTATATTGCCATGGACATCCGTAAAAGGCTTTTACAAAGGGAGGCCTTTTGGATTTTTCGTTTAAACACTCTCCAGCCACATGGGCTAAATCAGTCTCTTGACTTAAGCTGCTTTTTATAAAGACATTAGGGAATATATTTACAACTTTGCCTTTTAGGGTTGTCCCCCTCCAATAATTGCCAGGCTCAGTGAGCTGCTGTATTAACCACTCCTTTTAGGCTTTCCTTAAGGCATACTGACCATATGAGAGTAGTTCCATGGTAGGAGCAGTAGCCCGTCCTTACTCATTTTGTATTGTCAATGGTAAGCAGTCTTCATCCAACTTCTGGGCAGAATATGGCAAATTTTGCAATGTATTATGTGTTTTCTGACTCACTGTTTTTTGGTATTTTGTTCTCTTAAAATGATAGGATGAAGCAATTTCTGCTCAGTGAATATGTAATATTTATGCTCATGGAGTTTCTTCACTTTAGTGACTCTGGTGAAATTTACATGTAGTATTCTGTGAATCTAATATAAGGTATGCCTGTAAATTCATATAATTTTTGTAATTTTTGTTTCATATTTTTGTAAGTGTGTAATTGTTTATTAATGTGCTTTCTATTTTCAAGTCTTCTGACAAAGATTAATCGAAACGAAGATATAATCCGGAGTCTTCGTTGGATTGGAATTGAGCTGGATTCAGCTATGTTATTTATATTTTTGGCTTTATTAGCTTCTGTTAACAATTTTCATTGCTTCTTGTAAAATAAGAGTGATAATGATATGATATGTTATAATATATCAGTAGTTATATTCACATAAGTGTTTTGTTTGCGTTTGAGTGCAGTGCTTGTTCTCCAATAGTCTTTATTACTGCTGTTTATCGGTTATATATTTACATCTTGTCGGGCCGAGCCATGTGTGCCATAAAATCTAATGCCAGGTACTGGAGATATAAACCGTATGAATGACAGCAGCTGGTAAGCTCCATGTTGGTGTATCCTTACTGCAAAGCCCCATGGGCTGGAAGGGGGGTACAAAGGAAAACCCACATGAGTGGACTGGAGAGGCAGCAGTGCAACACTGGGCAGATGCCCCTAGTGATGCTTGACTGCTGCAGACAAGGTTGTTCTGCCTTGCTGAAGCCACAATGGAGTGGCTCTACCCACTCCCCCCCCCCCAGCACTCCCTGCCTGGCATCAGTTGCTTGTGGGTCACATAAGAGCCCTGGACGGGCCTTATGTTTGACACCCCTGACCTAGAGCATCCCTGACAAGTGTTTGTCCAGACTGTTGAAAGACTGCCCGTGAGGGGCAGCTTACCACCTCCCTAGGTAGCGGATTCCTCTGTTGATCAACTCTTACTGTAAAAAACTTTTCCTAATATCCAGCTGAAACCTTTCTGCCCTTAATTTAAACCCATTATTTGTGCCCTATCCTTTTCTGCCAACAGGAACAGCTCCCTGCCCTCCTCTAAGTGACAGCCCTTCACATACTTAAAGAGAGCAATCACGTCCCCCATCAACCACCTCTTCTCCAGACTAAACATTCCCAAGTTCCTCAGCCTTTCCTCATAGGGCTTGGTCTCCAGGCCCCTGATCATCCTTGTCGCTCTTCTCTGCATGTGCTCATTCTGACTCTAGAACTACACATAATACTCCACGTGTGGCCTAACCAATGCAGTGTACAGCAGGACAATGACAGTTTGTGATTTGGATGCTATGCCTCTGTTGATGCAGCCCAAGATTGCATTAGCCTTTTTTGTCACCGCATCACACTGGATGCTCATATTTATTTAATCTATTTATTAATTAATTTTCTAAATTGCCCCATCCCTGAATACACAGGGCTCTGGGCGATTTATGATAAATTAATATACAAAAATACAGTTTAAGATCAACAATTAATTAATCCCAAAGTTTCACAGTCTTAAAATGGCATCTATAATTTAATCTAAAACCTGCTCTGGATTGTTCTCCCATCTCATGGGCAGGCTAAGGAGGAGGCCGAAGTGCGCAAAATGAAAAAGAAAGAAAAGAGGAAAAGAGGAGGGTGCCGACTATGATGGAAACTGTCGCTGTCCTCAACCAAAAGCCTGGTGGAACATCTCTGCCTTACTGGCCCTGTGGAATTGCACTAAGTCCTGCAGGGCCCTGATAGAAGTTGGCAGAGAGTTCCACCAGGTCGGTGGACCAGTTTTGGTCCACCTGTATCCCCAAGATCTTGTTCACACACACTGCTACTAAGTGCATTTTCATTGCAGTTATTACCCGAATCTTCATCACTTCTTCCTCCTCCTCCTCCTCCTCTTCTTCTGCCTGGAAACAGTTATGTGGGCATTCCTCTCCAACTGACATGATGATGTCATAATACTACAGATTTGGCTATGCGTTACTGAGGCAAGCTAAGAAGCAGTGTCCTCACTCTGAATAGGTGACCATTTTAGCACCTTTAAAAGCAGTCTGACTCCCAGCCTTCAAATTGTGGAAAGATTAGGAGGTTTTGTCAATAATTTATTAAAAGTGTCCCACCTTTCAGTTCTACCTTAAGTCCAGAGCTATTCTCTCTGCAAAGACAGGAGAGTCATCAAGACTGATATAGTCCAGTGTTCCCTGTAAACTGAGTTAGTGTGGGCTAGCTCACAGTTCTTTAGCCTCAAGCTCAACACGTTTTTGTCTTAGCTCAGGAAGGATGGCTCCAAAGCAAACTAACTTATGCAGTAGCCAAATCACTCGCTCACAACTTTAAGGCCAGTATCTCACAAAGTAGAATTGTTGCTCACAAGACTCCACAACTTAGAGGGAGCATTAGTGGTACCTAGTTGCTTTGGGGTAGCAAAGGTCTACTGAACCTCCACAAGAATTCAAACATGGTGAGGAATGCAATGTCACGTGCTTTATAAATAAGTAATCATTTCCCTAGTAAGACTTTGTGATGAAGCACGTTGCCTATCCTGTGAGGAAACCTTTCATACATTAGGCAAAGCCAGGACGGTTTTCTGGACAGACGTGCAGCCAAGGAGATCCAGAGAGGGGGTGAAAGAAATAAAGATGAATCACCTCGGAAAAGATAACTCAGCTGAGAATGGCAACAAGGATGGGCAGCACGTATCCACCATCTCTCTCATTTGCAATTGTTAACTTGCTTTGCTTTTTTAATTTGTATTAAGGGAGCTTTTTTAATCCTAATTTTCTTCCCAATGGGGACCAAAAGCTGCTCACAAAATTACAATTTAATTAAGCAAACAGCAAATATATGTAAGATGCACTTTTGGCTGGTTCTGGATCCGCTCAGCTAGCTCATCTAAAGCCTCAGGCTGTGAGTCATGGGCTAAGAGCCAAGGGCCAAGAATCCTTTTTCTCTTGCTCTTTGATTCCCACCAAAATGTTCACACCTCTAGCCCTGCTCAGGCTACGATTTCCTACGCAAGGGGGAAAAAGCAGCTCAGCTTGGATGCAGCTGGCAGAAGTGTTCCCTCTGTGCCCCTCCTTCCTACTCTGAGCTGTGACATGCACTAATTTGCTTTAATCACAGGAAACCACAGATATTTCCTTAGTACACCGCTTCATCCAGTTTACATTTTGCTCTCCTTGATGCACATTGCATAGTGTGAATTCTTTAGAGTGGGTCATTGATACTGAAGGGATCGTGAGTCCAGTCAGGTTATTGGCTTTGGTGATTTTCTGCATTAAAGTGTATATTATTCAGTCATTTGGTGTTATTTATTTGGTATGCAGATAATTTTAGCTGCTTGCAGTCAATTCATGCCAAAAACTATGGAGGCATCTTTGGATCTCTGGATAATAAATTGTAGGTAAGCTCCTTATCCAATACGCCTATAAGTCACTTTTGTGTGCATTCGTTGGCCTCATATTAATCTTTGACTCCACATTCTGGGAAGCTTTTAACCTTATTATTTTGTTGAATTTTCACATTTTTCATCCATCCGTCATCATGCTGCCTGTATATGTTGACCCCTCCAGAGATCTAATACTTCTTGGTCACTCATATATTTTGTCCATCGGCATGTTCTTATGGAAGAATTAATCAATGTTAGATCAATCTAGTTCTATTCTAGTTTTATTCCACAAGCATGGGACATTGCTGGAGAAACAGTAACTTTTAAAATAAATCTCAGGCATCTACAATGATTTGTCTCTTTGTTTTTAAGTAATCATGAGACCTCATTAATTTTGGACTTTCCTGGAAAGCAGAACAGATGATATTTCAACTGCATCAGCCATTTTGGCCAGTAAATTAAACAGGCTTAATCCAGTCCACTCCAGATTTAACTGGCATATTTTAATTTAGGTGTATAGGACTACTCTCCAGATAGTACACCCCAAATTGCAGTAGCATGCTGACCACATCTTTCTGTACAGATGAAAAGCCTTTAAGATAACCCTAAGTGAACTATACAAGTGAACTGGCTCAAGTTCCAGTATCATGTCTAGTTTTTACCCAATCTGACCTCTTTTATTCAGATATCTTTTCTCATTTGTCTGTCCCCTCTGACAGCCTTTGAGGAACCTATTCCCCATGAAACTGTCTAACCCCTTTTTAAAGTTACTAAATTAGTGGCCATGATCACTACATCCCAGGAGCAGAGAGTCCCATAAGTTAGATGAGTTGTATGAAGAAGTACTTTCTTTCATCTGTCATCGCTCAGCTACCCATCAACTTCATTTAATGCTCCTGAATTCTACTATTTTGCCACAGAGAGGGGGGAAATTCTTTATCCATATTCTCCCCACTGTTTCTAATATTATAAGCGTCTTTTTTTTTTTTAAGTCCCAAACTTTTTAGTCTGTCCTTGCAGGGAAATTTAGAAACAGCCTCAGTTTTGTAGGGCTGCAGGTGAAGGGCAGTTTGGCCCAATAGAGTTGCTCTTCCCATACAAATTAAATGGGCTTAGTCGCACAGCCGCATCTGGCAGCCGTTACCCAGTCGTACTCACCCCATTGTAAGAGGAGTTGGGAACAGAGTAAATAGCCACCACAGAAACTCCGGTGCTTATGGAACCCTGCACATTCATCCTGTGTGGCTGGACATCTGAACACGAGGGAGCACACACAAAATGGATTGGTAGTCTGAACCCACCAATCCGATCCAGGCAGGTTTTGTCTTCCCTTGCTCCATGGTGCACGTAAGCCTAGGCAGTGGCCAATAGGTTAATAGGGGTCCAGGAAGGGATTCCTGAAATTCCCAGTGGAGGCACCACTTCAGTTGTACACATATGTGCATGTGCCAAGGAAACTTTAACCCGAACTGCATTATGTGGATGACATGCTATAAAACTGTGAATGATCCACCACAGCTCCCAGACAAAATAAAGGCATCTTGGGGTCTGGTGTCTTACCAAGGTTCTCTGTTCCCAATTGAAATGGAGAGATTTGCCCCACCCCAAACGCCCCAAGCTTCCAGTCTGACCACAGCCTAAAATCTGCTTGCAGAAAAGTTGCTTCCATGTACTTGGTAGAATACTTAAGTGTTAGCTCAGCTGTTCTGCATGATGTTACTGTGCTGTATCTGCTGAAGATGGCCCTTTCTGGCATATCTAGGATGACCCACCCTGTCCAGCTGGCACCACACTGGCTATCAGTTCACCTGAGCCCCAAAGCAGAGATGCTGCATTAGTAATCCTAAATGTATATTGCCAGCACAACAAGTGAATTTATCAGCTTGATAAAATAAAAGGGGAGAATGTCAAAACATTTCTAAAAGAAAAAATCAATCACCTAATAGGGCTTTTGCCAACATTTTCTTAATTCACTCAGTTTCCAGAAAAGACTGTTAGTAATAGAGAAAAGGCTGAAATGAATACTTAAAAAAGAAACATACATTCACTTTAACTAGTATTCATATTCAAATGTGAATCCACAATATTCTGTCATTCAAAATTTCCTGCAATTATTTTAATCAACTGAAGCTTTTTTAAAAGGGCACATATTGGGATTTTTTAATACTTTACTTTTCTAACATTCATTTCATGGATAAGTTTGTTTGAAAATTAACTACATACTGTAGAAATCCCCCGTTCACGGATTTGAGACTTGCGATTTCACTTATTCAGGATCCATGGTCTGATGTAGTCTCTCACCTTTTTTTACTCCTACTGCATCCACTCAATCATTCTAATAAATACATCGTTAAATCTTGTGGGAAATGTGGTTGTTATGCTACTGGGAGGCAGAAAAACTCTGCCTTCTAGCAGTCCCCCTTTTTTTCCTTTGTGGTGATCCCAAGAATAGATCCCAGACATATGGCAAGGATCTACTGTAAAAAGCTGCTTTGCTTGATGCCTTGAAAGTCAAAGATCTGGATAGGGAATCTGGTATTCCAGAAGCACAAATGTGACAATGAATGACGTATTCCCAGGTGTCATCTATTCAAGGGCAAGAATGTTGTAAGAATCAGATTTCTGTTTACTTCATAGGGAACGTTCTCCTTCCCTATTCCTCGGGGGGGGGGGGGGGGGACCTGTAGTGCTTTGCAGTGTTATGTTAACTATTATGTGTGGAACACAAAATAATTTTTGGATCAGTGCTGATAAAGTAAGCTTTGTACACATGGAGGCTTATGGTTGAGGACAGCAACCATTTTCCCATCACATCCGGCCCAGGACCCCACCCCTTGGAGGACGCAACCGCATGCAGAACATCATCTAGGACTGAAGGTTAATCGTTTCACCAGTTTACTGGAAACCATGACTGATGGTGGGTTTTAATTTAATTAATTAACTTTGGAACGTTTTTAACTGAACTGCATTTTAAATATGATGTACACCACCCCGAGCCCTCCAGGGGAGGGCGGTTTAGAAATTAAACAAACAAACAAACCTGGATTTGCCATAATGTGTGAAGTAGCCTGTCATAAATTCGGTTATACTGTACACTTGCACTGCACTCACAAAGCCTTTGAACACATGAATACACATGACACTTCCTTATACTGATTGTCCACTGATCTATCTAGGTCAGTATTGTCTACTGCCGGAAGCTCTCAAGAGGTCTCAAGAAATGTCTTTCACATTTCCTACTGACTTTTCAGTGGAGACGCTGGGGACTGAACCTGGGGCTTCTGTATTTTACAAGTACAACATAGGTACATATTGCAGGGAACTCCCAGTTGGTGATGTCTTCTCATAGCATTATCCATACAAGAAAACACACCTTCTGTTGACAATGTATGAAGCAGCACATCCACGTTTTTCCCATTCTACAACATCACTGGGCTGTGGGCAGGGGTCTGTTGGAGCAGGAGCGCACAGAAGCGCAGCTCCGGGAGTGAGGAGCCCAGGGGGCGGGCACATGACCAAGCCCCCCCCCTCGGCTTCCCCGAGCAGTGCAGAGGCACAGCATCCCAGGGAAAGCCCTGCTAGGGTCTTTATTGTTTTTAATGTTTTGTTTTAATAGTGATAATTTTATCATTGTTCCTTTTATGACTGTGTGCTGCTTTTCCAGAGACTTGCTCAAAGTGGCATATAAATTTTCTAAGTATACCATTTTTTATCTGGGCACATGGCACATAAGTACTGGAGAAGTTTCACCAACCCTTCAGCAGCTTCCATCCCATCAGTTTGGTGTAGTGGTCAGGAGTTGGACTCTAATCTGGGAGAACCGGGTTTGATTCCCCACTCCTCCACATGCAGCTGCTGGTGTGACCTTGGGCCAGTCACAAGTTCTCTCAGAGCTGTTCTCTCATGAGCAGTTCTCAAAAGACCTCTCTCAGCCCCACCTACCTCACAGGGTGTCTTGTTGTGGGGAGGGGAAGGGGAAGGGATGGGTGGTGCACATGTCCTGGGTATCTCAAGTCTACTTGAAACCTGGTGGTTTCAAGGGAGCAGGAAGAGAAGGAGGGTGTGTTCTTTACGCTTATTTTTATTGCACAAAGTATTGAATGGGGAAGGGAATGGAGGAAGAGCACGTCAGTTTCACTCACCTGTGGAGTGAAGCCTGAGGGGTGGGTGTTGCCTTCTGACACACTTCCGGTATGTTAGGGGGTGTTGTATATGCAAATGAGTTATGCAGATGAGTTATGCTAATGAGCTCCTGCACCTCTTTTTCTACGAAATGACCCCTGGCTGTGGGGCTCATTTGAATGACAATGTCAGGGAAGGTTTTCTTTCTATAGCCATAAAAATGTACCAGCCACGTTTTTCTTTATTCAGAGTTATTGATAGAACCTTGTCAAACACTGGGCTCCTGCACACTGGTCTTCTTCCCAGATAGTTTTGAGACAGAAGTGGTCCCTGGATCCTTTGTATCAAACAGAATGAGATGTACTCTGTCCTTCATGTTCCCGTCAGGGAGACAAATGAAGGGAAAGGTACAAAAACAATTAAGAAAATGAAACAGAGAAAGCCATAAGTAAGAGGTCACGTATCAGGGATGTAAACACATCTTTCATTTAAATATTGGCAGCCTTTGGAGAATAAGTCCTGAGCCAAGAGCAAAGTGAGGACAAAACAAAAAGTGATGGGTTTCTGTTTAAGGGGTGGAAAGAAAAGGAGGGGAAGGAAAGATGGAGGCAAGGATATAAGCCACTGTGTCTGCCAAGGACTTGTTGGCAGCTCTAGGTATAATATGGGTCAGACCACATAAGCAGTTGGTGGTCAGCACTGATACAAACATGCTCTGATTTAAAAAGCATTATAAATTTGGATTTGGGAGGACACCTTTATTATTTATTCCTGTTTGTGGGGGAAGGATACTACTGTTTGGAGATTCAAAGCAGTATTTGGAAGGAGGTTTGGAATCTGGGGACCATCCTTTTCAATCGATCTGATGATCTGGTACAGCTGTTCTTAAAGATAATGGTACCAAATTAGCTCAGAACATAGTCTTTCCTTTAATCTAAAGACCTCCATCCATCAAGCAAAATGGACAAAGGGGTTCAGTTTTACAGAACTCTTCGCACATTCCTTTCTACTGTTTCCTATGGAGATAAATAGTGGTAGCCCGGCAGAAGAACACCAGCTATTGGAATTTTAAAAAATTAAAAGATCCTAGCTGCATCTGGTTTCTTTATGTACTCTTACAGTGACTGAAAAGAATTTGGGGGGGGGGGGGTTACCTTTCCATCCGTTCTTGTTGTAGCCCAATGACTCCTTTCATTCAGGAAGGCTTTCTTAGTTTTTAAAAACTCCCCTCACCAACCCCATCACTGCAATTTTTGAAAAGTTTTGTGAGAACGTAAAGCACATGTGTGTGACTGCATGTGATGAATCAATCATCCAATTGCTATGAGATATATGTCTTCAGGCTGGGTATCCACAATAGGGATACCTTAATTGTTTACTACTACTACCACTACCACTACTACTACTACTACTACTACTACTACTACTACAGAAGTTTCAGAGAAATTTCATTTCTCTGAAAAAGTCTGACTCACAGCAGCAGCTGCTGGCCTCAAAAATTTTTTCTCAATAATGGGCGCAATCATACGCACCCATTTGCCAAAGAAGGGAGACGATTCACCGACGGATCAATCGGGCACGATTACACAAGCATATCTGGGAAGCATCCCACAACTGTCGTCAAACTGTCGCAAGCTGGTTTGATCCAGTGGCGAATCAGCGTAAAAAGCTACTAGTGAAAGGTCAGTCTCAAATGGTTTGCTGCGGCCCAGAGCCAGACTTTCCCTGTGTGATCGTGCCAGCGCAAATGTGTGGCATCGGGGATAAGGCTTTTTTTTGTCCCCATTCCAGTATGCACATCATCAGACGACCCCAAGGATGGAGAGGCAATTCATCGATCCCATGTTTAAGCGAATAAGCGCATTGAAAATGGCTGGGGAAAAAAACCAACTTGCCCGCGGTTGCGTGTGATCACGCAGCGGCAGTTTGCTCCCGCAGGTCCATGGACCTGTGTGATCACACAACTGTGGCGCAAATTGCTCCAGTGCAAATTTGTATCGATTCCTGTCCAGCTTATCTCGCTCATGTGGCTGCGACCGATGATTGGCTGGGAGTGCTCCTGATCTCTTGCAAGGATCTGATTGGAAGGGAGAATGCTGTTGCCCAGGAAATCAGAAGAATCAAAGAAAAGCAAGAAGCCTGCTGGAGATGATGGCGGTAAGTACCCAAACATGAAAAAAAAAACAGTTTTTGGAGGGGCGGGGTGATGCCTAAGAATCTCAGATTTGTGTTTACTATTCCAAAAATCACAGTAACAACCAGAAACATTTGTGTATATTTTCAGTTTAGGAATTTCAGGATGCATACCCCTAAGCACTGATGCAGACCTCCACCTGAGTCTTACCCCAGTTGTAGATTATGTATGGTAGAGCTCACTCGGGGATGAAAGCTGAAAAACTTGCTAGGGTCGCTCCTTTAGAATCCCAGAACTGGACATGGAGAGGGTGGATAGGAGAGCCTTGAAATGGTGCTTATCTTCTTGTAAGCCTAACAGGTTATGTATATGTGGCTGAGGTTGGGGTTATGGATGGTTGGCTGGGAGAGATACAAAAGACTTGCCTATCATACCATGTCCTTTGGGGATAAGGGACTCCATGTACTTCTTGATCCTAGAGCTTGGATATAGATTCTGAACCAAGTATGCTTTCATGTACTTCTATACTATCTCTGTCATGCTCCACTAGCTACAATGGGATCATGTGTTGGGATAGAAAGGATTTAGAGCATGTTATCAATACCCATGATTTTACTCATGGTAATTCAAAAATATCTCAACAAATCAGGAGCTGTTTGTAAAGAACTGGATCTCATTTTAGGCACAATTAAATAAGTTATTATGACCTCGCCCACTTCCCTCAGAGGCAAGATTTTCCCTCCCTTTCTGACTGAGCAGCCCTATTTATCTATTTTCTTATTTTCTGAAGAACTATGGCTGTCCCACGCTGTCACAGTATGAAATTTTGTTACTGGCTCAGCCCAGGAACCTGAGGGGTTGAGATCCCCCTTTGATTTAAATCACTGAAATGGCCCTCAAGGCCTTTTAAAGTTCAAAATTAACAACATATATTATCCAACGCAGAGGGGAAAAGTCAGGTGAAATCAGGGGTAAAATTTCTGAGATAAATAAATATAGCCACAGACAACAGTTCATGTATTTCAATTGATTGAGAGTATCTTAAGCTTTCCGCAGTGACTTAGAATCTTTAAAATCAGAGGCTTTTGTTTCAGTGTTTCCCATACATGCCAGTATACTTTCTTGAGTGTATTCAACTCTTTGTTTCCAGAAGGCGGTACTCTGTCCAGTACCCAAACTCCTTCACTAAACACATCAGTACTCTTCTTGAGTATTTTTCAGGATTTAAAAGGCAGTATCTAAACACACCAGACCAGGGATCACTCTGAGCTATCTCTCTTTTCCAACTGGGTAGGGGGTTTCTTCTCTCACTAGATCTATCCCCTTTTCTGGCCTGAATGGGAGTCTTCACCTAACTACCCACTCCTCCTGCAAACCTTCCCAGTACTCTGTGTTAAACTGCTTTCAGTCAGGGCTAAACACAATCCCTGACAAATATTAAACCCTTCTCTGTTAGGGTTAGACTCAGACTCTGTCAGCATTAGACTCTTCTAAGTCAGGGCTGAATTCAGACTGCCCTCTCCTCAGCATTCAGTTCAGAAGTCTTTCTCCGCTCAATTGATGCTAACCAATCAGATCTCTGGGAGCAACTTGTCACTCACGGCTGTCTAATTCTGTGAGGTATTAACCCTCCACACTGCTTTACCTGTTTAGACAGCACTTATGATCTTTTAAAGTGCAGTCCGTCACACAAAGCAAATGGAAAAAAATCACAACGGATTGACTAAAAGTGCCTCAAATCTGAAGGAGTCAGGCAGCATTATCTGCAGTCTACAAGTGATGTCTGAAGAGAAGGCAAAGATACTGTTGTATACTCTATTAAATGACCTGTGTTGCTCATTATGCATACAGAACAGGAGTTCTCAGTCTAGAGACTCCTCTAGATTTTCAGATATACGACATAGGTGGATTTCATGGTACTCACTTAGACCTAATTACTCTTCTTCATTAATGCATATAGAGCCTGTAAAACTGAAATTTCAATTAACTGATAATCATCTACCATACAAACCAGGCTTCTAGTCTATAACGACAGAAACTGAACAAATAGCATCAAGGGAGGGAAACCCTTGCAATATGTCAATCATCTGGAAACTATCATACTCCATATACAGATTTTATGCAAATACCATTAATTGCATGCAAATAAAAATATGAAAAGAACCCTGAGACCTCTGACTAACAATAGGTTTTCCATGTGCCTTTCTCCCTAATGCTGAACATGTTGCCCACCCCTGAATTAACTTAACATCCCTTGTTTTGACTAACTCAGCCCATGCTACCAACAGCACACTTAGAATTCATCTTCTGTACTGGTGATCATAATGATTCCCTCTGTTGTGCTGCGAGTGTGGTCACTGTGGTCATTAAAAGCAGGAGACAGCTGTATATTTCTCATTTCTAAGCCACAACCTGACAATCTTTGCAAATCTCTATGGGGGACCCTTTCCAATATGAGATGAGATGAAATGAGAGGGTGACGATTATCTAAGCTGGCAGCAAGACAGCAATCACAGTAAACAGTTTAACTGTGCTAGAGGCTGATGTAGAAAATGCAACAGCTACCAATAAAAACGATACTGTGCAAGCTATCCCAGAACTGGAAAGAATAGATTTGGATGAAATGGTGCCAGCCTAGAAATAGCTGTGGCAGCTTAGAAAAGGTGTCACCTAGAAATAGCACAATACAGGCCATTCCTAAAGGTACATCACTTATGACCGCTGTTTTCATTGTGAAAGTACCAGTCTATTGTTGCCTGGGGTTTGCTAAGAGGCAGATGTGAGATGGGAAGCAGAATTCAGAAGGTATTCAAAAACCTTGTGTTTCCTCTCCCCCTGCCCAGAAAGTGACCAGGTAGTCCAGAATTTTTATTTATTTATCACATTTATACCCCACCCTCCTGGCCATAGCCGGCTCAGGGCGGCTTACAACAAGATAAAACCACAATATAATAAATAATCATAAAACATATCAATTATAACATTAAATATTTAAAAGGTGCTAACACTAGATTTAACATTGGTATTGAAATTAAAATGGCGCTCACTTCCATGCCATCCCGCTGGTCGATCTCAGTTTTGTATAGTGTTGGTAGTTCAGATTACCTCCAGATGTCAGAGGGCAGGTAGTTCAGGCTGCCTCCAGGTATCAAGGGGCAGGGTCCTCCCTCCGGGGCGGTTCCTAGTTGAACGCCTGGTGGAACAGCTCCATCTTGCCGGCCCTGCAGAACTGCATAAGGTCCCGCAGGGCCCTGATCTCCTCCGGAAGCTTGTTCCACCAGAACTGGGATGAAATTTTTAAGGACACCATCTGGGACTTCTTTTTAACCTGGTTTTCTTTAATTTGTTATTCTATTTTTGTTATATTTGAATTTTTAATATTTTGAACATGCATTTTATGACTTTGCACCTCTGCTGCACATTGCCCAGAGCCTGGCACAAGCTGGGATGAGGTGATTAACCAATCAATCAAATTATTATTATTATTATTATTATTATTATTATTATCATCATCAATAACAACAACAACAACAACTGTGGCTTAAGTCTGATTCACTCTTACATGTATACTTTGTCTTATTGTTCAGTGACTGACAGCTGAATATGCAAATTGTGACTGCATCCACATGAGCCATTATCATCATTTACCTTCTGGATAGGAAAATACAAGAGGTGAATGACTGTACCAGCATATCCAACAACAAGTGGATCCTATCTGTCTCTCTATTGAAAATCATTCTGTCCATATGCAGCCACATTGTTATATGACAAAGTGATCATACGTATTGCATTTTTAGAGCATTTAGATTTACAGCATTCTTATGCTCATGGTCTGTAGTGCTACCGCACCCATCATTGATGTTACATAATGAAATGTTAATTGGGGATGAGAACAGATCCTCTTTTCTGATTATTCCGTCATTCTGTTCTTCAGTCTACGGTAGAATGCAATTAACATTTAAATGGGGGAAGTCCACTGAGGGCTAGCATACCAAATGAAGGAATGGTCATTAAAGAGACAGTATTTGCACAACAGTATCCTTACTACTTGGGGACAGTGGCGGCACAGATTTGATTTTTGTTGACACATTCATTTACATGACTGAAGAATAGGGCTGCACACCCCTGACTCACTTTTGTTTTGATCAGCAATGTAGGCACAACTGCACGACCATTACCACGCAAATGCATAGTGTAAGCATCCCCAATATGGTGCCCATGAGTGCCGTGGTGCTCACCAACATGTTTCCTGGTGTCCACCAAGTGGACCAGGGGGGGACTTTTGCCCAGCGGGGTTTGGCTGTGCACCTGCCACCGCAGCACAAGGATCTCCACTGTATGGCTGAAAATAAGCTGAATATATGCAAGCCAATATTTGTAAACAATATGTTAAACAGAGTTTCCACCTAAAATGTGAAGAGCTACTGTTGAGTTATACATGACCTCACCCCCTGATATTTTGTGGTTGGTTCCACCTCTTGTGGCAGCCATTTTGTGAGGTTGGTTCCACCTCTTGTGGCAGCCATTTTGTAACCACCCTGTGTCAGAATTCCAAAGATACCCACACGCTCAAACAGTTTGGGGACCCCTGGCATTGTGACTAGCGAATAATTCATCCTGTTTTCGTTCTATATTTGAAGTCCCAGAGAAATGAAACTTCTCTGTTTGTTTGCTTGTTTGTTTGCTTTAAAATCTGTGGTAGCTATTTCACACAGTTAAGTCATAACTTCACACTGCAGTCACTGAGTGATGTCTATAAATTAATGAACTCATAAATAATCCTAAAAGGAAGGTCAGTGACAGGGTCTCCAGAAGGAGTTTAACAGTAAGTAGTGCATTTGTGGTCCAATTTAGAAATGGCGCTGGGCATCTTAAACTTGCCTGTGTGGAATTACATGTAGCTGCAAACTGTCATTTCCTGTGGAAGTAGAAATAGCATGTCAGAAATCCTCAGCCTGCGTGGAGAGCATATTAATGAGACTGGGAACATAGATTAAATATGGTGCCAGAAGATGAAACTCCTGCACAAGCAATATTTTTTTAAATGCTTATCATTCTTTTTAAGGTAGAAAGTTTGAGGAACAGCTCCAGCACAGGAGTGACAGCCTGACATATTAGCAGGGGTCTGATGGAGCGGGAGCGCACAGGAGCGCAGCTCCGGGAGTGAGGAGCCCAGGGGGTGGGCACATGACCAAGCCCCGCCCCCTCCTCAGCTTCCCCGAGCAGTGCAGAGGCGCAGCGCCCTGGGGAAAGCCCTGCTAGAGTCTTTATTGTTTTTAATGTTTTGTTTTAATAGTGATAATTTTATCATTGTTCCTTTTATGACTGTGTGCTGCTTTTCCAGAGACTTGCTCAAGGTGGCATATAAATTTTCTAAGTATACCATTTTTTATCTGGGCACATGGCACATAAGTACTGGAGAAATTTCACCAACCCTTCAGCAGCTTCCACCCCATCAGTTTGGTGTAGTGGTCAGGAGTTGGACTCTAATCTGGGAGAAGCGGGTTTGATTCCCCACTCCTCCACTTGCACCTGCTGGTGTGACCTTGGGCCAGTCACAAGTTCTCTCAGAGCTGTTCTCTCATGAGCAGTTCTAAAAAGACCTCTCTCAGCCCCACCTACCTCTCAGGGTGTCTTGTTGTGGGGAGGGGAAGGGAAAGGGATGGGTGGTGCACATGTCCTGGGTATCTCAAGTCTACTTGAAACCTGGTGGTTTCAAGGAAGCAGGAAGAGAATGAGGGGGTGTTCTTTACGCTTATTTTTATTGCACCAAGTATTGGATGGGGAAGGGAATGGAGGAAGAGCAGGTCAGTTTCACTCACCTGTGGAGTGGAGCCTGAGGGGTGGGTGTTGCCTTCTGACACACTTCTGGTATGTTAGGGGGTGTGACATATGCAAATGAGTTATGCAAATGAGTTCCTGCACCTCTTTTTCTACAAAATGACCCCTGCACATTAGTATCTCCATAACACCAAATGGCTACATAACCAAACTTCAGGATATTGCCACATCTTCATTATAGTCCATAAAGAATAAGCATGTCTACTCTGAGGGAGCAATCCAAAACAGGCCTATTTATGTCCTTCAATAGAGATTACTCCCCCCAAGAAAGGGTCTTTGGGACAGTAGCCCATGGAACCCTTCATTGGTTACATTAGAAAAAAATATGATAAACATTTAACATGTACCCATTCCTATTCCATATAATGTATGAGGCAGCTACACCCCACTCTTTCAGCATGTGTGTGTTGCAAAAATACACAGCGGTAGCAGCATCAATATCATTGACAAAATAGGTGTGTTCCTGCCTGTAAGCACTACTGGAGATGAACACATCAGGGATGATCTACTGTTTTTCCTCCTAATACCATAACAAATACCACAACTTTATGCAGATATTAACAAAGAACTTTTTTCTTCCAGAAGAAAAACATTACACTGCCATCCTTAGTAGTTACATCTTTCTTTGATTTCAGTGGAATTAGAGAGGTGTAACTCTGTTTAGGATGGTACCACTAGACATGCAAATACTTATTCTTTTCCTGTCCTCTAGTATCCCAAAATTAAAATGAATCTTGAAATTAATGAGACGAGATTGCTGTGACTAACCTAATCTCCCTGGTTTGAACAGGAGTTGACAATAACTTCTTTTCTCTGGGGTGAGTCATCTGTCAATAAATACCTGATCAACTATGACTTTCTCTGGAAGACCACTGACTAAACAGAGAGGACTGGCACAGAGAACACAATCCCTAATAGTGGTCTGCTGCCACATTTTGTTGCCACAGATTCCACGTTATAAACATGTCTTCTGCAGGAAAATTCACAGCTTGGTGACAAAGGACAGTTGATACCTTGGAGTATATTTATTCATTTAAAGCAGGGGTCTCGAACTCATTTGTTATGAGGGCCGGATCTGATGTAAATGAGACCTTGTTGGGCCGGGCCATGTGTGTCATAAAATGCAATGCCATGTAGCGGAGATACAAATTTTGTAAAGGACACAGACAAACATAGTTAAAGATTTTTAAAACTCTAAGTACAACATAAATGTAACCCCAGTGCTTTACCAGACTCAATCACACAGGAAAGGCTTGCCTATCTACCTCTCCTGTGCAATTGAGAGAGTCTGGTAAAGTAAGCTGTGATGTAGCAGCAGCAGAACTGGAAAAGGAAGCAGGAAACAGCCAGGGCCTTGTGGGCCGGATTGCAGCCCTCCAAGGGCCTGATCCAGCCCCGGGCCGTATGTTTGACACCCCTGATTTAAAGTATGTGTATATTACCTTCTTTTGAGTTGTGAAATGTGCCAAAAATATTTTTTAAAAACCCATGAAAGACATCATCTTTCCTATTATTTAAAGCCGTTTTAAGATTCCAAGGGGCAAGATTCCATGGGGCGCCAAAATCAGTAGTCTGGACGGACTGCCACTCAAAAGGGGGACCCTGGCCACTGGCTGCATTCTCTCTCTGCTTTGCCTCAGTCCCGCCCATAGAGCCACTGGCTAGCGTCCCGGCCTCAGTCTGGAGGGAGCCAGTGAAGGGGAAGGACCAACTGGGTGCTGTGTCCACTCTTCTCCTCCACCCACTGCCAGGTGGGTCTAACTGTCCCCTCAGTGGCCTGCTTCTGTCAGTGAAAAGACAATGGACTATCAGCATAACCCCCTCCCCCGCACACTGCCAGCGTGCCCAGAATAAACTGTCAGAAACAGGGGGCCATTTCACACAGTGCCCCGTACCGCTTCAGGACCGGTACAAGCACTGAAGAACACTTGGGAGGAGGTTTCAAGGTAAACCAGCTCAGGAACACTTCCCCAATGGGAGAGGCACGTTTCTGTTTGAAAGGGCCAATATGTTCCATTAGGGAACTGGTACTAATAAGGTTCTGTGTAAAATGCCTGACAGAAACTGTTACTGAAGAGTTCCTGAAACGGAACATATTGGCTGTGTGAAATTCCTCAGGCCCTCTCTCCTGCTTAGCTCCACCACGGCTGGCTGGCTAATGAAGTGGGCCAGCAACCATCAAACCACTCTCCTCAACCCCCTGCTGTGTGGCTGACTTTCCCCCTAGGGTTGCCAATCTCCAGGTGGGACCAGGAGATCTCCCGCTGTTACAATTGATCCCCAGATGACAGAGATCAGTTCCCCAGGAGAAACTGGCTGCTCTGGAGGGTAGAACTTATGGCATTATAGCTTTCTGAGTCCTTCTATCCCCACCCCCCAAAAAATGCTGCCCTCCACAGGATCCACCCCCCAAATCTTCAGGTATTTCCATCACAGGGTTGCCAGGTCTGGGTTGGAAAATCCCTGGAGACTTTGGGGATGGATCCAGGAGAGGGGGGGTTGGGGAGGGGAGGGGCCTCAGCATGGTACAATGCCATAGAGTCCACCCTCCAAAGCAACCATTTTCTCCAGGGGAGCTGATCTCTGTCAGCTGGAGATCCATTGTAAAAGCGGGAGATCCCCAGGCCCCACCTGGAGGCTGGCAACCCTATTCCATCATCAGAGCCGACAACTTTCTCCTCAGTGTCCGTTGCTAGGCAACCAAGCTTGCTTCTCTGAAAGCCCCCTTCCACACCTATGATGGCCTTTGGGAGAAAACTCATTGGGGCCAGCTGAACAGAATGCCATAGAGGCCACCCTCCAAAGCAGACATTTTCTCCAAGGGAGGGGGGAAGATCTGTTGTCTGGAGCTCAGTTGTAATACCTGGCGATCTTCAGGCTCCACCTGGAGGTAGGCTACCCTAGGCGTAGCAGTCAGTGCTTCAGAGCAGGATCTGCTAGACCCAGGTTCTTGCTGAGTGGGTGATTTCAGGCCAGTTACAGACTTTAAGCCTAACCTACCTCACAGGGCTGTTGTGCAAATCAAAAAGGGGGAGAGAAGAATGATGTCAGCTGCTTCAGTCCCCATTGCAGAGAAAGACTACTTTTCCACCAGGGGAAGTATGGTTGCCAATCTCCAGGCGAGGGCTGGAAACCACTCAGAATTACAAGTGCTCTCCAGATGGCAGAGATCCTCATACCCTGCTGAGATGGACCCTTTATGACAGCCAATGTGACATAGCAGTCAGGGCTTCAGAGCATGGTGGAGGCTGCGGGGGGGAGGGGAATGGAAACTTGAAGAGTGAGGTTGATGATTGGCTGGGAAGGAGATAGGGTTGCCAACTCCAGGTGGAAAATTCCTGGAGACTTGAGGGGTGGAGCCTGGAAACAGTGAGGTTTGAGGAGGAGTGGGACCTCAGACAGGTACAATGCCATAGACTCCTCCCTCCAAGCCAGCAAGTCCCTCATGAGGAACCATTGTTGCCAATCTCCAGGTGGGGGCTGGAGATCACTCAGAATTACAACTGCTCTCTAGGGGGGAGGGGGGAGGAGATAGAAAGCTGAAGCCAGGGGGCAGATAATGATACATTGACAGTTGGCTGTGAGGTAGGGTTGCCAACTCCAGGTGGGGACATTCGTGGAGATTTGAGGGGTGGACCCTGGAGAAGGTGGGGTTTCAGCAGGGGTGAGACCTCAGACAAGTACAATGCCATAGACTCTGCCCTCCAAACCACCTATTCCCTCTTGGGGAACCACTGCTGCCAATCTCCAGGTGAGGGCAGGAGATCACTCAGAATTACAACTGCTCTTCAGGTAGCAGAGATCAGTTCCCCTGGAGAAAATGGTGGACTCTGTGTCATTATACCCTGCTGAGGCTGCCACAGCAAATTAACGCTGAGTGCCCAAGGCCTTGACACTCTCCCAGAGCCTCTTCCTAGAGCCTGTTGTATTTATTCCCACAACAGGCCTTATTCCTAGTATATATATATATAATATAGATAAACCAATTAGGGCTATCAGATATGTGTGCCTTTAAAGTGCCATCAAGTCGCAGTTGATTTACAGTGATCCCATAGGGTTTTCAGTGCAAGTGATTAAGCAGAGGTGGTTGGCCATTGCCTTCTAACTGGTAAGTCTTCCTTGGTCATCTCCCATCCAAGTGCAGACCCTGCTTAGCTTCTGAGATCTGATGAGACTGGGCTATACTACACCATTCCACATCCCAAGCTATCAAATACACCAGCCAAAAAAACTCAGCAGAACATGGTGAGATCCAGACCAGAAGGAGAGCCCAGCTATGTTTGCCAATTATAGGAAGAGCCAGAAGAAAAACTCAATGTTGCATGCTTTTTTGATGCTTCATAAGGAAGTAGCATTTCTTCAGGCAAGTCATTCCATAAAAGCTAGAAGCTGAAAAATCAAGACATTGCCCTCTCGACTGCAAATGTACAACGGTTAGCAAAATCTGCTTTAAATAAGTACAAAGATGTTTAAAGGCAAAGAAGCACATTCCCACATGCCATTGGATTTTACATACTGGAAGCCCTCAGATCACTTACTGTATAGGCCACCATTATAGTTAGACCCTTAAGCCAAGGATGATCTCAAACTTTGAAACTGCAGAGAACCAGCATGATGTTAAACTCTGGGAACACCAGCTTCAAATCTCTGCTCAGTGAATATAAAAGTGGGCAACACTTTTTGAGCCAGTTTGGTGTAGTGGTTAGGAGCGCAGACTCTAATTTGGGAGAACCAGGTTTCATTCCCCACTCCTCCATATGCAGCTGCTGGTGTGACCTTGGATCAGTCACAAGATCTTTTAGAGCTGTTCTCTCAGGAGCAGTTCTTGAAAGAGCTCTCTCAGCCCCACCTACATCACAGGGTGTCTGTTGTGGGGAGAGGAAGGGAAAGGAGATTGCAAGCTGCTCTGAGACTCCTTCGGGTAGTGAAGGGCAGGATATAAATCCAATCTTCTTCTTCTTTTTGCACTTTTAAAAAGCCTCCCCCTTTTTTCTTGCGTTGTCCCCATTTTACCAGGAACCCCATCCTTCCTTTTTCTCAACTTTGCTGTCACTTCTACCCTGGCCACTGTAAAATACAGCTACTAAAAACCTTGGCTCAAAGGGCAGCTGGGAATGGAAAAGACACTGTAAAATTCAGGCTGTTTATGGGTAGAACAGTAGGTGAACCAGGGTCACATCCCAGCTCAACCAAGCTTTGAGCAAGCTGTAATATTTTTGAATCCCTGACCAGGCTAAAGTTTAAAGGGAGGCGCTACTCCTCATTTTGCCGTATAAGAAAAAGCTTGACTCACAACTAGAGAAATACTCTAAAAATCATCCCTCTGAAACATTTTTAATCTTTCTTTTTACATTATCTTGACTATAGTTTTATTTGTAAAGAAATTTTTATTTTTCAAAAAAAAAACATCGAAAATAATACATTTAACCTTATACAAATCCCTTTTTCCATATTAAATAACATTTTGTTCTATTTGTACATTCTATTTTTATCTTGTTTTGGTGGTTTCCCACCACATCTGAAGCATAACACATTTTCCATTTTATTCAAAATAGTAATACTTATATCTATGTTTCGTTTCTGGTAACGGTTATATAGCTTTAAAATACTTATACTTATACACCAATTCTTATTTTCTATACTCTTATGTATTTCTAAATAAAAACAGTTTCATTGTCTAATTTTAACTAAAACATTCATATAATATATTTCTATTCCTTTATGCTATTATAACCATGTATAGATATAGTTTTTCATATCCCAATACTTTTCAACATATTCTTTCAAATCTTTCCAGTCTTCCAGACTATAGTTTTAGATAGCAGAGTGCCATGTGGTTCCTCAGACCTTGGAGAGCCACTGGCAAAGTACACAGTACTGGCTTAGACCAGGAGAGGACAGTTTACGTTTCTAGGAGCTATTTTTCAAAAAACTTCCTTGGGAGCTACCAGTCAAAAGCTCAGTGGGTGAAGACAGGCAAAAGAATGGTGGCTCATACAATAATTATAGTGTTTCAGAGCAGGTCTGCAGAGCAGGTCTCAAACTTTTCCTCTGCTGTTTTCCAAAACCAAACCATCACCATCACCCTAACTGGAAATGGGCTCTGACTCAGAAAAGTCTATGTTGTGATACGGTTTCTTAATCTTTGAGGTTCAACTGGACTCCTGTTTATTTTGGTTGGTCTTAGTTGGGGTGAATGTAATAAGTATCAAAACTATGGTGCGCATAGAAAGTGCTATGAAAGGCCAAATAATGATAAAGTGCTTTACCCTCTAGAAGGGCAACAGAAATTATTAATTAAAAATAAACTGCCATGATTTTATTTATATTTAAGCTGAAGATTTTGAAAAATCAATTTTAGTGATGGGTTGCTTATATCAAATTTATGTTCCAAAATATGAATCACTGATTACAGAACACTACGGAATTTCCTAGAACTATAGAGAAGAAGTTGCAAAGGAAGTATCTTTGATTATATTCTCCAATTGAGTCAATGCAATCAGAAATAGTTTGCATCTCATCTCAGGGCTCTGATCAGTCCAACAGCTCAATCTTCACATACCATGCCAGCACATACCATGCCAGCACAAATCCAATTGAAGTAAATGAGTCTTATGCCAGTCAAGCTGAAGGTCTGAGCCAAGAAGAGTTCAATGTGCAAGATTAAAGGAACTGTACTGAAACCATCATAAAGATGTTAGCTAAATCTATCAAAGATCTTTAGAAGTAGCAAAGAACTAACACCTTTTTTCTACAGTAGGCCTATGCAGTGGTCCTTTGGGGCCAGAGCGAGGCGGAGCTCAAGAGTGGCCACTAGGGCAGCCATGGGCCGAATCAGAATTTTGGCAGCAACTTTAAAAGCGACTGAAGGGGAGGGGGTTTGAGTGTTACTTTTTTCCTGCCATAGAGAACAATGGAGGGAATGGGGGCAACCTGTTTGGGGGCCCGTAGAATTGGACCCCCTGATCCAATCTTCTTGAAACTTGGTGGGTATTTCGAGAAGAGGCCCCAGCAGCTACCCTGCAAGTTTGGAGCCTCTCCCTCCAACCCCCTCCCCTCCAGCTCCTCATATACCCTATGAGTTTTTGCCATTGATTTCAATGGCCCATAGGGTATAATGGGGCTGAAACTGACATTCCCTTTCTGACACACTTCTGGTGATGTCAGGGGACCTGGCATATGCTAATAAGTTATGCTAATGAGCTCCTGCACCTCTTTTTCTACGAAAGGACCCCTGGGCCTATGTATCAGATATTTGGCAAATTCAGCAGCTAGGGCAACACATTTCTCACATCAGGTCTGATGGCAGAGATACACATTTCTAGGTCTACTAAGAAGGGGAAAATAAGATAATGCAAAGTATCCATGGTTATAAAATGTTTGCATGTTCTAACTAAGGCTGTGATCAGATGTGCTGTTTGATCTGGTGTTGTTGCTGTTCCCTTCTGGATTTAAAATGCACATCCAGACAGCAACAACTGTCTACCATTTTCTAGTAGCGGGCACCCCATTCTCCCCTGTCTTCAAGCTGGAGTTATTTGGCGCTGGGGAAAGTCCAGTTCTTCCTGGTGCACGTGGTTTCACCCCACATTTCTGAATGTCTGATCAATCCATTGTGCTCTCAAGCCACTTGGGAAGTCTGAATATTCCCTTTTTGTTTTTGAGGCAGTTAGCGAGGTACACCTAACTGCATATTTGACTGCCTCTTTCTCCCTCTCTCTCTCTCTCTCTCTCTCACACACAGAGAGAGAGAGAGAGAGAGAGAGAGAGAGAGAGAGAGAGAGAGAGAGAAGCATCTCAAAGTTGTGTTTTCTTTTTTAAAAACATTCCAAAGAAAGATACTGTTATGCAGGGCTCTTTTTGTAGAAAAAGGCCAGCAGGAACTCATTAGGATAATAGGCCACACCCAACAGCATAAACTCATTAGCATATTAGGCCACACCCCCAACAGCACAGCTCCCTCCCAGGATCAGCTTCCCCAGCTGCCCCTCAGCTTGGGGGGCACATAGGGAACCTGAAGGAAGAAAGGCAGTTTCTGGATCGGCTTTCCCAGGCACACTGCAGCTGCAGGGCACCTGGGAAACCCAAGGAGGGGAGGCAGTTTAAACTGCCTTCCCTCCCTAGATCAGCTTGGCTTCCCCAGGCACCCAGCAGCTTGCGAGGTGCCAGGGGAATCTGAGAGGGGCAAGTCTGGAGGTGTGGCCAACTCTGAAGCCAGCCAGAACTCCGTTCTTGTGCGTTCCTGCCCAAAAATAGCCCTGCTGTTATGTATTGTGTTATATGAATAGCCTGAATTGTAGAATGAGCCTGAGTTTCAGTCACAAGCTCCATAGACTCTCAGTATCCTAAAATCAACAACCTGGTTAACTGCCGTTGTGCAATGGACCAATCAGGGAAGACTATGAATTTCAGTGGGAACAAACCCTATTGGTCCTAAGTACTCACTTATGATTGGACCTTACTGTTCTAGGGGTGTGGTTTAGCCAGTTTCAAACTGTATATAAGTTGGGGTTGTTCTGTGTGTTCTCTGTGTTGTTGTGTTCTGTTCTAACAAACTGAAATCACTGGTTGAAGAAAGAGTTACCTCATCTCAAGTTATGAAAACAAGAAAAAAATGCATGTGCCCAAATTTTAACACCAATAATCAATGAATTTAATAATAGTAAGACATATAAAGTACTCAGAACAAATTTTCCAAAAACAACAGGTAGCAATTCACTGGTAAAGCTGATCACAGAAATTCACAGGGGGAGTTTTTCCACAAACAATTTGTAATAAATTCCAAAAAGTCCTTGAACCACAAGGATGTGGTAGTTTCTCTGCCAATTGACTCAATGGACCCCTGGTTCTAAACCCATTTCAATAATTTTTTTTTTTCAAGAATCATGCTGGAATCTACATTTCAAAGATACATGTAGACATCTATAAGGCATATTCAAATACAGCAATCCACAGTGATTCCCAATGCAGAATCTAACATTTCTTGGAACCTCCCTTCAAAATTCTGAAGCATTTCACCATTTTTATTAGAGGGAAAGGTTCTGTCAAGCATTTGAAGCACTGCTTCCGATATTCACATTCTCAAAAGACAAATGTTTAAAAAAACTGCCCAACTGCCCCACTCTGTGGCTGCTACATCTGATCAATCAAAGCACACTGAGGCAGGTTAAGGGGGAAGATCTGATCAAAACTCTCCATTACAAAAAAAAACCTGGATCAGTTAGAAGCGGGGCCACACTTGATCAAACTGCACATCTGACCACAGCCTAACTGTGCATTGTTCTCGCTTAGTGGAGTGGCCATTCTTACTTTGGCCCTGCAAGGTTTGCATTCATTAAGCATGATGCTTACATAAGATTTATTTATGAAATATGAGAGCCAGTTTGGTGTAGTGGTTCGGAGTGCTGACTGTAATCTGGGAGAACCGGGTTTGATTCCCCACTCCCCCACATGCAGCTGCTGGTGTGACCTTGGGTCAGTCATTAGTTCTTTCAGAGCTGTTCTCTCAAGGGCAGTTCTTGAGAGAGCTCTCTTGGCCCCACCTACCACACAGGGTGTCTGTTGTGGGGAGCAGAAGGAAAGGAGACTGTAAGCTGCTCTGAGACTCCTTCGGGTAGTGAAGGGTATAAATCCAATTTCTTCTCTCTTCTCTTTTCTCATTTATTTACAGTATTTTTATACTGTCTTTCTGCCCAATCATGGTCCACAAGACGGCAAATGGGGTTGCCAACTCTGGGTTGGGAAATATATGGAGATTTTGGAAGTAAAGCCTGGAGAGAGGAGGGTTTGGGGAAGGGAGGGACATCAGCAGGGTATAATTCCATAGAGTCCACCCTCGAAAGCAGCCATTTTCTCCTCAGGGAACTGATCTTGGTCATCTGGAGATCAACCGTAATAGCGCAAGATCTCCATGTGCCACCTGGAGGTTGGCAAACCTAGCGACAAACATAAAGACATTAAAATTTTTAAACAAAAAATACATTTAAATTTATAAAATTCAATTAAAAGCAAATAAACAAACAACAAGGTGGGCCAATAACCATTACCGGAAGCATGCCAGATGAAACAAAAAAGTTTTGACCTACTGGTGAAAGATACCAATTGAAGGAAATAGATCTCCGTGGGGAGGGAGTTCCAAAGTTTTGGTATGACAACAGACAAGGCTTTTTCTTGGGTTGCCACCCATCTAGCCTCCGATGGCAGGGGCAACCAAAGCAGGGCCTCCAAGGATGACCGGAAAGAGGGGTTCATATACAGAAGGCAATCCTTAAGGTATGTTAGTCCCAGGCCATAAGGGGCTTTAACAGTTAATGCCAGCACCTTGAATGGAGCTCAGAACCCAGTGTAGGTGGAACAAGGCTAGAGTGATATGGTCCCTACAACCCACTCCAGTCAACCTTCGGCCCGCAGCTCTCTGTACAAACTGTAGCTTCTTGACAGTCTTCAACGGCAGCACCATATTCAGCATGTAATCAAATCTAGATGTTACTGGGCCAAGCATCACAGTAGCAAGATCTTTTCTGCCCAAGAAAGGCTGCAGCTGGCTCACCAGCCAAAGCTGCTGAAAGGTACCCCTTGCCACCACTGCCACCTGTTTATCCTACAGGAGGCCTGGGTCCGGGAGCACCCCAAAACTATGGGCCTGAGAATTTAGGGGGAGTGCAAACCCCATCCAGGAGGGGATAACCCATCTCCCAGGTAAGACCTTCCCTCACACCAGTAGCCCCTCCAGTTTGTAGGGATTAAGTTTCAACTTGTTAGCCCTCATCCATTCCAAAACTGCCTCCAGGCACTTGTTCATTGTTTCCACAGCCTCCCTGGGATCTGCTGGTAGTGCAAGATAGAGTTTAGTGTCATCTGCATATTGGTGGCAACTCTGCCCAGATCTCTGGATGACATCTCCCACCAGCTTTACGTAGATGTTGAAAAACACAAGGGACAAGTTGGAACCTTGGGCAACCCCGTAGGCCAAAGACCAAGGGGCAGAGCAACAGTCCACACCAGCACCATATTCTACCCTTGAGGAAGGGCCAGAACCACCGCAGAACAATACCTACATTTGCACATACTTCTAAAATGACTTTCTATTGTAGACCCAGTGGTAACTTCATTGTTAGCTATGCACAGACTCGAAGAAAAACTGTTGAGAAATATCAAGGTACAGAGAAAAACAGCTGCAACTTAGAGATCTCTATTAGAAAAACATCATTATTTTAACACCAGACTATTTTCAGGGGAGCAGCCACTAAAGCAAAACTACAAATCAGGCCAAATGAAGTCAAAAAATATTGATTATATGAATTGCCCCTGACCACATTCCGCCCGGCAGGTGAGCATCTATACTTAACTTCAGTCTAAAGGCTCTCACAAGCCTCCCTCCTGCTGCAGAACAATCTTAGCAGTCTCCACCATGTTTTTACTGCAAGCTCCAGCACAGCAAGCTTTACAATTAGCTCATGAAGAAATAGAAGGCTGGTATTTTGGGGTATCACAGTGATTATGATAACCTGAATAAAACAAACACAGCCTTTTCACTGGCACACATTTGGATACTAAGATTCTACTCTATAGATTTTTAAGGACAGAAATATGCTCTGCTGTTGAATTCTTTCTTTCTTTCTCTCTATTTTATTTAATGGGAGCTAAGAATAGCCCCATAACTTCCCTTTTAAGACATTTCTTATGAGTGTGCCCCTGTAAAATAGAGGGATGACTGTTATATTTGTTTTGAAGCTGAGCAAATTAATTATTTATGTTCATGTAAAAAGAGTGGTGTGATGATGCATGGCTCTGTAGTTCTGCCCAGATAGAATGGATTGCAGGCTTTAAAAAAATATTTCCCCAAGGAAGTGAGTTTCCTTTAAATTAATATGCATGTGTGGTGCACACGAAAGAAACACTTCACACTTGGGTACATAAGATACCTTGTAATGGTATAATGAAATAATAATAGGGTATGAATTGCAATAAAGCCACAATTTCTACTTGCTGGGTGATAAAGCATTAGATAAAGTTAACTGTTGCAGACTTTAATGTTTCAGTATAAGTTTTGAGAGTTATAGTGCAGTTCAGTCCTCATTCATCCACTGAGGGTGTTGCATTAGTAGAACAAAAATATATACTGGCATAATTAGGACTGCCAACCTTCAGGTGGGACCTGGAGATCTTGTGGTAATGCAATTGATCTCCATCCGACTAAGATCAGGTCCCCTGGAGAAAACGGCAGCTTTGGCAGGAGGACTCTATGGCATTATATCCTGCTGAGGTCCCCCTCTCCCCCAAAATCTGACCCCCCCCCAGGCTCCCCCCTCCCAAAAAAATCTCCAGTTATTTCCCAGCCCAGAATTGGCAACCTTAGGCATAATGTGTTTATGCAAGCAACACAATTGTGCTAGTAACTCAGAACATTCCTGCCTCCAATCCTGGTATAATATTTGGTCTGAAAAAGCATTGGTTTAAAACAAGCAATTGAAAGCTCAAAGCTACACTCATGGTATATAAGACCCAAAGCCCCCAACCAAGGAACATGCATTTCTTTTATCAAGACAGGGAGCATGGAGCCACAGTGTTTTATTCTGTTATGTAGAGAATTTATAGCACACAAGTGTGAAGTTTGTTATTCTGGAGGCCATGGACCAAGGGTAGAGTGAATAGCCCACATCCAGATTCAGTCCCTGGCATCCCTAGGGTTAGGGTTGCCAAGTCTTACCTGTCTTTTAGTGGGGGGGAATCCTTGCCAGTCCAGGAGTGTTCTGGCATGTGCTTGCGCCACGATGATGTCACCTGGAAGTGATGTCATCGCATCCGGCACATTGGGGTGGGACCTCTGTAATTCAAGGAAAAACCATAGAGTTTCCCCTCGAATTATAGAGTGTCCCTCCAAACGTGCCTGACACGATGACGTCACCTCTGGGTGACATCATCGTGCCGGGCACATCTCCGCAGCCCAGCAATTTGGGGGTGGGGTTCCCCTCGGTAGTCCAATCCAGGCTGGCGGGGAGCAGGCTGATTGAGCGGGGGTTTCCCCGCCCCCCGGGGGGACTTGGTAACCCTACCTAGGGTATTGGAGAGACAAGTGCTGGGAAACACCTTGCTTTGGCTGAGACCCTGAAGAAGTGCCATCAGTTCAAAGTATACAATACTGATTTGGATCAATGGTTCGATTTGGTATAAGGTAGCTTCATATGTAGGGTTGCTACCTCTGGGTTGGTGAAAGCCTGGATATTTTAAAGGCAGAGCCTGTGGAGTTTGGGAGGGGAGGGGAGGGACCTCTGCAGGGTACAATGCCATAGAACCCACTCTCCAAGGCAGCCATTTTCTCAAGGGAACTGATCTCTGAAGTCTGGAGATGAGAACTGGTCTCTGAAATCTGGAAATCAGTTGAAATTCCATAAGATCTCCAGGCCTCATTTTGTTGGAATAAACAATTAGAGACCCCTCAGCTATGAACAATAGCAAAATTACAAAATGGCTGAGAGCAAGACACTTGTAAACTATTTCTGTATTACCATATAATATAATACATAGAACAAAATTTCACTTACAACTTGAAATCACCAAGTAAATGCTAACTACCAATTTGTAACTAACTATTTATTTTCTCATAGGTTCTGGGAGCAAAAAGCTTCACCATCAAGAAAGGAAACTTCAGTACAAACAGGTAAATACTAACTAAACAACTAATGTCTAACTGTCAATTATAATTAATTCCAGGAGCAGAAAACTTCAGAACAGCTTCAATCCAAAGGAGGAAGAAAACAAAGATTCCTGTTCATTTTCTTCGTTTCATATACAAAACTTCTTCAGAGCTGTTACCAAGCACATTTAATAAATATTACTCAATACTTTATGACAATTATAATAATAATTTTAAAAAAATTAATCGGGTGGATATGAACTGACCAATTTGTTATCTCAGTCTTATCCACTTCTGGTAAACTCTCAGCAACTAATGCAGTTCTACAAAAAATACAACATTACATAAACATTTTATGCTTTCATGTAATCCAGAAAATTTTATACTAAATGTCAACCAAGACAACTGCTATATATACTCACCAGTAACAATGATTATAAATTTCTCTCAGGAATATCATGGGGCATACCTCATTTCAAGTAATTCAATACTACACCACTCACGCATGCCCACCTAACCTATGGCAATTATGCCTTAAATACTACATGCTGGGACTAAAAATTCAATATTTAAAGTGACACCACAAACTTCATAAATAACAAGTGGAATCCACATGTGTGTTTAATCCCTAAGGTTGTAAGTATTTTACAGAGTGTTTAATCCCTAAAATTGTAAGTATTTTACAGAGACTACAAATCCACTATTTAAAGTGACACCCCAAGATTCATAGATAACAAGCAAAATCCACAGCTGTGTTTAATCCCTGAGGTTGTAAGGATTTTAAACGATGAATCCAATATGTTTCCCTTCTGAGTGAAGCCTGTTGTATATCAACCTTATTATACCTATTCAATGACAATGTTTCAAGCACTACAAACCTAAAATCATCACATGAATGGGGTTTTTTTTCCAATAAAATGAGGGACAAGTGGGGAATCCATTCTGTCTAATCCGAGATTTATGTTCAATTATTCTGGTATGTACTGTCCTTGTAGACATTAATTCACAAGAACACTTAATTAAATATATCACCCTTTGTGAGGCACAATTTGAGAATTGTTTAAGCGTTATGTTCATTATGGATAAATTCACTACATTAGTGCACCAAGCCTGTGGACAGATTGAGCATCTGCCACAACTGTAATGACCTGGGTTGGCCTCTAGAGGTCTCTCAGGTTTAACTAAATCCGTGTGCACTAAAATATCCCTTAAACTCTTAGTTCTCTTGAATTCAATCCTGGGTTTATTTTTACACCCTGGTAGATCACTCACCACATGCCAGTACTTATGTATAATTTTCTTTATTTTGCCTCCTAAGGGTGTGTAATCAAAAGCACATGTTAATGTGTCCAAATCTTTCCCATCCCTCACACTTGAATCTAATTGCAACAAACTGTTGCATGGTCTTAGCCGCTCTCTTAAAGCGGCCTTACCTATCATGTGAGGGGGATAACCTCTAGCTGCAAACTGATCATATAGCTTCCTACTTTCTTTATAGAATAAATCTGGAGAGGTACAATTTCGTTTAACTCTTAAAAATTGCCCATACAGGAGATTATACCTAAGATGCCATGCATGATGCGAAGAGAAGTAGAGATATGAATTACGATCAGTGGGCTTAGAGTATATCCTAGCCACTAAATGAGAAGAGTCCATTTTGTACACTACCATATCTAAAAAATTAATTTCATTATTATCTGATTGGACAATGAACTTAACTGTTGGATGCAGATTATTTAGCCAGGTAACAAAACCTAATAATTCCCCACCATTCAAAAAGACAAGGAGCAAATCATCTAAAAATCTCCTAAAGAAAAATATGTACTGGAAAAATGGATTATTGTTTTCATTCATAATCCATTGAGATTCAAATTCTGCCATAAATAAATTGGCAATGCTTGGTGCAAACGCACTACCCATAGACACCCCCTTAGTCTGAAAGTAAAACTGATCCTCATATCTGAAAAAGCTTCTTTCCAAAATTATGTCCACCAAATCCAAAAGAAAATGCATTGGTGGCATTTTATAATCCCTATTTTCTAATGTCCTAATGTCGCCTCCTCCTGTGGAATATTAGTGTAAAGAGCGGTCACATCCAATGTAACCAAAACCGCTCCCAAAGGAATTGCTAAGTCCTCCACCTGAGTAATGAAATCAGTTGTATCCTTAATATATGAATGTATACCCAGGATGAATGGTTATAAGAAAGGGTCAATATATTTAGAAAGTGGTTCCAAAACAGAATTGGAATCAGATACAATAGGTCTACCCAGCGGTGGTGAACCGACCTTATATATTTTCGGTAGCGCATAAAATATTGGAAACCTACAATACTCATTTATCAAATATTCAGCTGTTGACTGGTCAATATAATCTAGAGCTAACCCTTCATATACCACTGTTTTAATTATGATTAAAATATTTGTGGTGGGATCCCCAGGTATAGGTTTATAAGCTGTACAATCATTTAATAAGGTGTGGACCATGACAGAGTAATCCTCCTTATTCATAATCACAAGTCCACCACCTTTATCAGCTGGTTTAATGACCAAGGTATCATCCTCAGCAATGTTCTTTATCAATAGGTTATCACTTACAGAAAGATTTTTAAAAGTTCTCTTATTTGTGGATTCCAAAACCTCCAAGTCTCTTAAAATTAATTGCTCAAAAACAGTGGTGGAAGGAGTTGTTGCACCAGGTACAAATCGTGACTTAGATTTAAACACATGATGCGGTTCATTAGTTCCCACACCAAAAAGTCTTTTCAGTTGCCTAATTAAACTAAACAAATCAATTCTGAGGGCCAGGCCATGTGTGCCATAGAATGTAATGCCAGCTACCAGAGATATAAATTTGATAAAGGACACAGGCAAACCGAATTAATGATGTTATTTTTTACTCAAAATACAAACATGCTTAAAACATTAACACTGTTATAGTATTACCCTCCCACTTCTACCGCCCATTACTCATTAGCACTGGGACAGTATACAGGGACATAACACAAAGCCTCTGTCATCTAGCAATAAAGGTAATGACCAGTTGCGCATGGGCTGGAAAAGACCCCTGGACAGGCCAATTCTGGCCCGGGGGGGGGGGGGCAAATGTTTGACACCCCTGCTCTAATGAGCTTGCTTTTTTTATCTTCCAGTCATCTTTTCCCTTTCAATATGTAATTTCCTCACACAGATATGTTGCATGTTGTATTATTACCATTTAGGGTTGCCAAGTCTGTATTACTCACTGGCGGGAGGGAGTCCTCCGTCTGCCGGGAGCTTCCTCGGCGCGCGTGCCCGGTGACGTCACCAGAAGTGACATCAGCACGTTGGGGGTGTTGCCAGGGCGACGCTCTGACAATCACCCCAAAACTCTATGGTATCATAGAGTTTTGGGGCGATTGCCAGAGCGTCGCCCTGGCAATGCCCCCAACATGATGACATCACTTCTGGGTGACGTCACTACGTTAGAGAAGTTGTCCTGGCTGGATGACTTTGGGGGTGGGGTTCCCCCTGCCGGCCGAATGCTGGCTGGCGGATTGGGAATCCCTGTAGCAGGGGATCCCCCGCCCCCCCCCCCCAGCTGACTTGGCAGCCCTATTACCATTGTCTGTGGGAATCTTGGTTTCCACAATGTTGTAAAATGGGCCTAGAACAGAGACCAGGCACAGCCCTTGAATAGGAACCAAGTTTAATAATGTTTTAACCCCACTCCTTTTTCTGAGTATTCAGAGCAGAAAACCCCAATGTTATGCTCTTCTTGCTTTGTATAGATATATCTTTCCCATTTCCTCTTCCCTCCAAATCTCATTCCCAAGAACAAGAGAGTTTAAAGTATGTCAGTGGGGTACTGCAAGATTTCCTCAGTTGAGGGACCTACAGGGTTAGGGTTGCCAACCTCCAGGTAGGGAATAGAGAATCTCCCAGAATCACAACTGATTTCCAGAGATCTATTCCCCCCGAGAAAATGGCTGCTTTAGAGGGTAGACTCTATGGTATTACACCCTGCTCCCTCCATTCCTCAGACTCTGCCCTTCCCAGGCTCTGCCCCTAAATCTACAGGAATTTCCCAACCAGGAGCTGGCATAATTTTCCCGGGGTAGTGGCTCCTGCTGTGGTTTTTGCTTTTCCCCACACCAGTGCCTTCACTGAGAGGGAAAAGAGGACTTTTTTTACCTTTGTTGTCATACACAGTAAGCTGGGCCTAGTTTACAATGAGACCAGAGCACACAGAGACCAGACACACAGGAGAATAACCCTTAGGTTACCACACACAGCAATGCTCAAAACACTTCCTCCCAGCCACTGAGGCTTTTGAGAGTCCTTCTGTGTGGCCTTGGGTATTTCTCGGGCTAGTGCTAACTGTGGCTGAGCTCAGGTTGCAGTCCTATGAAGAATTACTCCCGCCAGGGGCGTTGACTTTCTAAATCCCCGGGGGGGCAGGGGCTCTCTCGTGCGTGCGCGCGAAGCGCGCGCGCGCGCACAGGACCATGTCTCTGCCGCTCCCTCCTCCCCCCGGCCCAGGGAGGCAGACCCGCGGCGGCAGCCAGCTGGCCGGGACTGCCGCCCGCGTGAAGCGCGCCCGCGACTATGTCCCGGCCGCTCCGTTTCCCCCCCCCCCCGGCCCAGGGAGGCAGACCCGCGACGGCAGCCAGCTGGCCGGGACTGCCGCCCGCGCAAAGCGCGCGGGCGACTATGTCCCCGCCGCCTCTCTCCCCCCCCCGCCTCAGGGAGGCAGGGCAGGCCGGGGGTGAAGGAGAGGCGGCGACGGCCGGCTGGGCGAGCATTTTGCCGGGGGTGGCTGAGCCCCCCCCCGGGAAATTTCGGGGGAGGCTCGAGCCCTCGAGCCCCCCCGTAGTTGACGCCCATGACTCCAGCCTAATCCTACAGAAATCAATAGGCTTGGACAGGAGTAATTCTACACAGAAGTGCACTGACAGACACCTGACTCAGGACAAACTCAAGACCAGGTCATGACACAAGCAGCACACACAGCTGCTTGGGGCACCCTGAGGGCAGGAGTAACACTTGCCCTCCTGTCCATACTGCTGCCACCACTTTGATCTTGCATAGGCTAAAAATAGTTTTTTAAAACTACTAATAGCTTTAATAGTTGTTGTTTTTTTAAAAAAAAAAAATTTTAATCCCTCTTTCCTGTTCTCAGTCCTTCTTGTCCCTCTCTCTCTCCTTGGCTGTAAGTGGATGGGACCCTAGATATCTGCAGGAAGAACTGGGCCATTCTGATTGCTGGGGCAAGTTGGTGCTTCCCTAGTAGGGTTGCCAGATCCCCCCTGTCCACTGGTGGGGGATGGGGGGTAGAGTTGCCAGATCCAGGTTGGGAAACTCCTAGAGATTTGGGGATGGAGCCTGGGGACCTCAATGAGGTACAATGCCACAGAGTCCACAACCCAAAGCATCCACTTTCTCCAGGGGAACTGATCTCTGTAGTCTGGAGATGAGCTGTAATTCCAGGAGATCCCCAGGCCCCACCTGGAGGCTGGTCTTCCTATTTCCTAGGAAATCCAAGTCCCTGTCTGATTACAGCTGGAGACAGGGGAAAGAACAAGAAGGGCTGAAAACATACTAAAGATGAAGTTTTTTCAAGAAAAATCCAGAGGTTTTGGCACAAGTCTGGCCTTAATTTACCAGGAGAGGGGAGCATGAGCCTCTTCCTATCCATGCTGCTGCTGTTCAGGTTCAGGGCCCCCTCACAGGGACAGCAGTGATGGGGAAACTTTACCCCCTTTGTGCCACTGCTCCTGGTGCTGCCCTGCACCTTGCCATGGCAGCATGGGAAGCAGTCTGCTCAGGTGGGGGTGGGGGATTGGAACTATGGGATTAGCTGTAGTAGAAAATGATATGTAGGCTTTTCCTGGCTTATTCATGGACTGTGAGGATGTACGGAATGTCTTGAATGTTGACCCATGCGCTGATTAGTGGCTTTCCAGACATGACTACTATGGGGATGTCATTGAAAGAAGCTAAGTCTCTTGAAAGTATTCATCTTTCTTCCCACAACAATACATCTTTCTTTTCCACTTTTGAATTTAAAAGTACAGGATTCACTCTAGCGTAAGCTCCAGAGTAATGGCAACCTTTAGTTGGCCTCTGCCGGCAACTTCTTTGAACAACTGTTTGATTTCATAGAGACCCTGATTTTTTTAGGACTGTTCTAAATAGCACACCTTATTTTCTTTTTCAAAATCCCAGCAGGGAACTATGAATATGAATTAGTATAAAGTGTTTCTCTTATTTGAACCACAGATCCATACTAATCCAAATGAACATGAATATGAATATCAAAGCATGGGAGAATATGGGATATTGGACCAGACTTGCAAAAACATTTCAGGCCCCACTGGAAAGTGTTGTGGCAGCCCAGAAGTGAGAAAACACTGCAGGATGAAAAGGTTTTCTCCATGTTGATATGGTAATTTCTGAACTGGAGATGCACAGCTGCAAACGTGGACCCAGGTTCTGGTTTATGCCATGTCCAAGTCCCTTCCCTTCCGATATTATGGTAAGTATTGCAAGGACACCTGGTAGACAGCTTGCCAAGACCTGCTTCTCTTTCCTGTATCCTCTGTTACAATTTAATACTTCATTGGTTTTTTGAAATGCCAGCACTGGTAAAGTATAGTCGAGCATTTTATACCCATCTCAAAGCAAGACAGCTCGTTCATTTATTTATTATTGTTATTAACTCAAAATCAACATTCCCAGGCAAGACTTGAACAAGCATTGTCATATAAGACTTCACTTGATTACATAACCAGATAACATTGTAAAAGAGCTTTAAAATGAACTGAAGTAGGCTTTTAAATTCTGCACACGATTACTGGAAACTAACATTAGACTAATTTATCCTGATAATGATTATCCTCACCTCTCAGCTTGGCTCATATTGAAACAAGCCACATCAACTTTGCCAAGCATTTTTAATGAAAAAGCAGTGTTCACTCCACTCCCCAGTTCCCCCTTTTCAATCCTAGCTTTGATTTGGCCTTAGTTTGGGCTGCCCTCAGGCTAACCTGGTAAGAAGAAATAAACCATAATAACTATCAGAACACATTCCTGTTGTATTGGGAGTAAGGACAGTGTGAAAGCAAAGCCAAGTATTCTACCACACACATCAGAACATCAAAGCCCCCAGGGTGGTTTGTTCAAGTGAGTAAACCAGATATGGGGCATTAGTCAGGACCATGCCACTCAGCTTACTTAGCCTATTGCTGTTAAGAAAGTATCTTGCTGGTCTGTTTGGCTCGGATTGTGAAGATTCCACATTTTTTCCTCCTAAGGCCAGTACTTGGTAATGCACTAATAGAAGTCCCACATGACAGTTCTCAGATCCCAGATTCAGAACTTGCTGCGGGCTTGAGTTTTAATGATAACTAATGATAGCAGATTTACACATTAAAGTTACCAATTAAAACTTAGCACATTTAACTGTGACATTATCTATATATATGCAGAGAAACAAAACATACTGATAATTCTGGTTATCACATAAAGGGCTATGATGGCCCCTGTCCACTTTCCTCCCTCAGAGGCAAGATTTTCTCTCCATTTTTCTTTTCCTTTACTGACTGAACTGCCCAAGTCATCTGTTTTCTTCTTTGCTGAAGAATTCTGGCTGTCCCACCCTGTCACAGTACAATATTTTGGTTGTTGGCTCATACCAGGAACCTGAGGGAAGGATTGGGAGCCCCCTTTCACTTAAATGAAACTGAAGACATTTAGAAATTCAAAAATAACTAAATATTTTATTCAACATAGAGGCAAAAGTCAGTGAAATCAGGGGTAAAATTTCTTTTGTTTTAATATATTTTTATTTTTTTTCTTATATACGAAAGCTATTTACAAACTCATATTACACACATATTTTCGGAGTCATACAAGTTTTTCCATCCATACATAGAATTTTGACCATATATTTAGAAATTGCTTTTCATTTCTTCCATGGACATAGTAGCTGATCCTGTCTAGCTCTGCGAGCTCCATCAGTTTTTCTAAAAAGATTCCTGGGTCTACTGGTTCTTTCTCTTTCCATTTACTTGCCCAGCTTATTCTAGCTGCAGTAAGTATATATACTATTAGTTTCTGTTCTTCTTTCCTTAGACCTTCGGGCAGAATATTCAATAGATATAACTCTGGACAGCTTGGCAGATTTACCTTCAATATTTCTTCTGCAACCGATTTCACATTTATCCAATACTTTTGGGCCCTTTCACATTTCCACCACATGTGGTAGAGGGTTCCCACTTCTCTATGACATTTCCAACAAGTAGCTAAGAGGTTTCCATAACACTTTGAGAGTCTATCGGGTGACCAGTGCCATCTGTAAAACATCTTATATAAGTTTTCTTTATAGGATGCTGCACTAGTAAATTTTAATGTTTTCCACATTTTTAGCCAGTCTTCTAGCGCTATGGGATGACCAAAATCTCGCATCCAGGCCACCATTACACCCTTGACTGTCTCTTCGTGCATTTCCTCTGCTAACAAAGCTTTATAAATTTTTGTATGTTTTTCTTGTCTGTATCTAACCAAGCTTTCTCTAAATCTATTTTTGTATTCATAAAACCCGTTTCTTTGTCAGATTTAAACCTTGCTGTTAATTGATGTTTTTCAAGCCATGATAGTTTTAGTTTTTCTCGCTCTAGGGTTTCAAATGTTTTTAGGTTGGTTGATGTATCTAAAAGTTTTTCATAGCTAACTTTTTTATCGTTATTTATTAGTGTAGGTTTTATAAAGGCTTCCAGGGGTGATACCCACAGCAGTGTTTTAGGGAAGTATACCCATTTAATTTGTTGCCATGTTTTTAGCAGGGCTCCTCTAACCCAATGTTGTTTAAAGTTATTTTATATTTTATCCTTTTCATACCATAGGTATGAATGCCAACCCATCGCCAGGTCATAGCCCTCTAATGTCAACTCTCTTTCATTTTGAAGTTTGACCCATTCTTTTATCCAAATCAAAGATGCTGCTTGATAATATAGTTTCCAATTTGGGAGATTACAGCCTCCCCTTTCTTTGGTATCTTGCAAAAGTTTTAATTTTATTCTCGGGTTTTTTGGATACCATATAAATTTTCTGCTTAATTTGTCTAGTTCCGCAAATATGTTATTATTTTTTAATATCGGGATTGTTTGTGCCAAAAACAAGAATCTAGGTAGAATATTCATTTTGATCACGGCTATTTTACCTAACAATGTTAGTTGAAGGTTTTTCCATTTTTCCAGATCATTATTAATTTCTTTAATCAGTTTATTATAGTTATTTTCAATAAGTGCACTATTTTTATTAGAAATCCAAATCCCAGATATTTTATCTTTTTTCTGTTTTTATATTAGAAATTTCTTTGAGTTTCCTTATTGTTTCTTTTGAACAGTTCTTTACTAAGCTTTTTGTCTTATTATAATTAATTTTTAAACCTGCCACTCTACCATAGTCCTCAATATCGTTTAACAGACTGGGTACTGAAGTGATTGGTTCTTCCAAGATGAATAACAGATCATCCGCAAATGCTCTAAGTTTATATTCGTACTTTTTAACTTTCAGACCTTTTATTTGTTCATTACCCCTTATTTGGTCATTTAGGGATTCTAGAGCGAAAATAAATAACAATGGGGATAGTGGACATCCCTGTCTAGTACCCTTATTTATTACTATATTTTCCGTCAGTTCTCCATTAACTAGGATCTTAGCTTTTTGCTCTTTATATATTGCATTTATCATATTTTGAAATCGGGTTCCTCCATTCCAAATCTTTAATTTTTGTATTAAGAAGGTCCAAGATAAGTTATCAAAAGCCTTTTCAGCATCTAAGAATATAAACATTGCCTGTTTCCCTGGATGTGAATCATAGTATTCTAGAGCATTCATAAGCATTCTTACGTTGTCTTTCAGGTGTCTTTTTGGAAGAAATCCTGCCTGATCTAGATTAATTGTTTCTACCAAGATTCTTTTTAATCTGGTTGCAAGAATATTTGCAAATATTTTACAGTCCGTATTTAATAGTGATATGCGTCTATAATTAGTAAGTTTCTTTTCCCCTTCTTCAGTTTTGGGTATCAGGGTTATTACCGGGGTAAAATTTCTGAGGTAATTCAATATAGATAATTCTGAGGTAAAATCAGTACATGAACATGCTTTAGTTCTTACATTTCAGGTTAATGAGAATTTCTTATGCTATTCACAATTACTTAAATTCTTTATTTTGAGAGCCTTTTGTTCCTGTGTTTCCTCCAAACACTCCAGTATACTTTCTTTAAGTATTCTGACTCTTTCAGCTTCCAGAAGGCTGGTACATTCAAACCCCTTTTCTTGAAACACCAGTACTCATCTTGAGTTTTTAACTGACTCCTAGGATCTGCAAAGGCAGTTTATAATCATACCAGACCAGGGATCTCTGTACTCTTCAGAGCAAACTCCCTGCTTGACTGAGTAGGGAATTTTCTTCTCTCTCTCTCTCTCCTCTCCCTTGACCAAATGGGAATCTTCACCTACTTTCCAAACTTCTTTGCCAACATCCCCCTCGTTCTCCTCTCTGTGTTACATTGCTCTTAGTCAGGGCTGAATTCCAAAACTGTCAGTACTCGACTCTTCTCAGCTAGGGCTGAAATCAGAACAAATTCTCCTCAGCATCCAGTTCAGAAGTCTTTCTTTGCTCAACTAATGCTAAACAATCAGATTTCTTGATACAGCCTGTCACTCAAGACTCTCTGTTTTTTGTGAAGAATTAACCCTTCACAGCCCTTTACCTGTTTGTACACCACTTCTAAGCTTTTAAAAGTGCAATCTGTCACAACGACAGAATAGGTTATCTTGTCTAAAGAATATAGGTAATATACTCCAATTGACCAATAGAGGTAATCTACTCTTTTTACTATACACAAAGAAGGGGGAAATATGTCTTATTTATCACATTTTTGCCCCCATCCTTTTTCCAGATGGCTTTGAAGTATTCTCAAGGTGATGGCTAGGTTGATTGAAACCAGATTGGCAGGGAGGTAGTCAGACTCCAGTCAACTCCCTTCAAGCCCAGGCCTGAAGCCTTTATCTGGATTGCTCAGTCAAAGTACCTAATCTTAGAAAGACTTGCATATTGTTAAGTATGGCCTCCCACTGCAATTTATTTCAAATTTGCACAATTTACTGAGAGTTTAGTCCCTTTTTAAAAAATGAACTGTTGCATCCATCCCCTACCCCAACATAGCATTTCAGCAACATTTTTAAGAGTATGGGAGATTGGAAAAATTCCAGCACCAACTCTCCCCAAATGTAGTATATTTAAATGGTAGAGTTCCCACACATGCACGCGCACGCACACACACATATTTCCTGGAGAAAATAAATACTTAACTGCCCCCAATGGCAGACCTTTTATAGTGATGCCCAATACTCTTTCCCAAAATTCCCAGAGTGCTTGCAGGCTCAACAAGCATTAGGGTTGCCAAGTCCGTTTTGCTTACCGGCGGGGGGAAGTCCTCTGCCGGCCGGGAGCTTCACTGGCACGCGCGCTTACCAGCTGACATCACTGGAAGTGATGTCAGCACGTTGGGGGCGTTGCCAGGGTGACGCTCTGGAAATCGCCCCAAAACTCTATGGTATCATAGAGTTTTGGGGCGATTGCCAGAGTGTCACCCTGGCAATGCCTCCAACGTGATGGTGTCACTTTCAGGTGACGCCATTGCGTGAGGGAAGTCATCCAGGCTGGACAACTTCGAGGGTGGGTTTCCCCCACCGGCCAAATGCTGGCCGGCGGATCGGGAACCCCTGTAGTGGGGGATCCCCTGCCCCCCCCCCCGGGCTGACTTGGCAGCCCTAATAAGCATGGAGACCCTTGCATGATACCTTTCAGAATCCTTGTTTAATAATCCTGCTTGGAACAACTTGTCACAGGCCCATGGCAGTGAGGACAGAACTGTATCCTTTTTCAAGTGAAGACAGACCTGCCCTGTTCTGTCTGGACTTGTTGCTGTAGGGGCTAAATGACTCCTAATAAGAGCATCCTGGGGTTGGCTATAATGTGGACTGTGTTTCTTTCCAACAAAGATCTCTTAGTTACACTAGATAAATCCCTTTAGCTTTCATGACCTTTCTAATGCAGAGCTTGTAAACTGATAGCCAGATTATTTGCTATTTCTTTCCCCATCAGTGCCTATTGTGTTCCTTCGGAGCTATGTTCCATTAAGGAACATATATACAAGGATCAGTACTTGGATCTTTATCTGTTTTCAGTTTAGTCGCTGGTTCTCAAAGGCAATGGGTGAAAAATTCCTGTGCTGAATACTTTAACCCTTAATCGTTTACTGTTGCTGAGAGCTTATTTTAAGTCAGAGTTTCATAATTTTTGTATTTTCATGGTTTTCTTTAGTTCATCTCAGCACTTTAGAAAACTGAATCATGACACATTCTCCTAATCTAGAACAAATAATAGGACAACATGTATCTAAAGTTGGTATCTCCTGTCAGACAATAGGGCCTTGGCTTGGGACAGAACGATTATGTGCAAACACACACACACACACACATCAGATTGCCTGCCACTGAAATCTAAGAATGTATGGTACGTACAGGGGTCATTTCATAGAAAAAGAGGCACAGGAGCTCATTAGCATAACTCATTTGCATAACTCATTTGCATATGCCACACCCCCTAACATACTGGAAGTGTGTCAGAAGGCAACACCCACCCCTCAGGCTCCACTCCACAGGTGAGTGAAACTGACCTGCTCTTCCTCCATTCCCTTCCCCATCCAATACTTTGTGCAATAAAAATAAGCATAAAGAACACACCCTCATTCCCAGTTCCCTGGCTAGGTGGGATATAAATTGAAATAAATAAATAAATAAATAAATTCTCTTCCTGCTCCCTTGAAACCACCAGGTTTCAAGTAGACTTGAGATACCCAGGACATGTGCACCACCCATCCCTTTCCCTTTTTCTCCCCACAACAAGACACTCTGTGAAGTAGGTGGGGCTGAGAGTGGTCTTTTGAGAACTGCTCATGAGAGAACAGCTCTGAGAGAACTTGTGACTGGCCCAAGGTCACACCAGCAGCTGCATGTGGAGGAGTGGGGAATCAAACCCGGTTCTCCCAGATTAGAGTCTGCACTCCTAACCACTACACCAAACTGATGGGGTGGAAGCTGCTGAAGGGTTGGTGACATTTCTCCAGTACTTATGTGCCATGTGCCCAGATAAAAAATGGTATACTTAGAAAATTTATATGCCACCTTGAGCAAGTCTCTGGAAAAGCAGCACACAGTCATAAAAGGAACAATGATAAAATTATCAATATTAAAACAAAACATTAAAAACAATAAAGACCCTAGCAGGGCTTTCCCCGGGGCACTGCGCCTCTGCACTGCTCAGGGAAGCTGAGGAGGGGGCGGGGCTTGGTCATGTGCCCGCCCCCTGGGCTCCTCACTCCCGGAGCTGTGCTCCGGTGCGCTCCGGCTCCAACGGACCCCTGGGTACGTACAATATATTCTGCACACAGGATTCCTGGAGTAGCTGTCCAAAAGTTGCTACTTCTAAACTGCACACCAGTTTTTCTCCTGAGGAAGTGCAGTATAGACCAGGGATACTTGATCATTCATCTGTTTGGTTCACAATCTGTCTGCAAGTTGCAATCAACACAGCCCAACATCCAACAAACTGTTTACTTGTGACTGAACAGTTTGCATATGTTTGATTGTGCAAAAAAAAAATTATTCATGTGCGTTCTTATATCACTTTCCCCTGGCTTCTCCCTTTTGCTACTGCCGCCTTCCCATCTGTTGTTTACCACATTCTTTTAAGTACACAAAACATTAACATTTTATAGTTAGTGCTGCTTTTTGTATCAGTGCATTCATCAGTATTCATCATGTATCAGAAAATCCCTACAATCCCCATAGAGCAGTGTGAGAACAAGCATGTACTCATTCTACCTTGAGATTTGGAGAGAAAGGCAGGCTATAAATGAGTAAGTAAATAAATAAATAAATTCCAGATTCAGACCATTTGCCTTTGCCATTAATGAAGACTGTGATAGGTAGCTGTATGGAGGAAGACATACTTCACATCTGTAAGTCACTGGCCCATTATGCACAGGTGTTTTCCCTTGCTATCACCATGCATGTCCATTGGGTTTTCTTTGTCATGCTGCATTGATTTTCCTCCCTTCAGTGCTCAGTTCGCTTTCTGGTCCCTGTTTACCCACATTTTCTGAGAGTGCTTTTGTGCTGATTTTTCACTTGTTTTGCTTCCAAGCTGAAGGTAATTCAAAAGCACACAGATTCCCTCATGTTTCCCTTCTACCCGTTTGCTATCCCTTGAAAGTCACTCCGCACCCACATGGAGGCCATCCCACTCACTCTGCACCTTCTGCCATTGGTGTACAAGCTCCATTTTCCCCTCACTTTTCTTTAAAAAAACTGACAAGCAGCATGACTGTCGCTAGTCGCAGATCGCTGAATAAAAAACATTAAAAGATGGGGGGAGTTTAAAAGGTGCCTGGTTTAGTTCCCTGCTGGTATTGACTTGAAAGGAGGATTGGAGAGAAGGCAAATAGCAGTATCCCCAGTACAAACAAAAAAGGATTTTCAGTGCTGTATGGAAACAAAATGGGTTGGGGGGGGGGTTTTTTGTCAGTGTGGAATGAAATTCACATGAGATGTAAAGAGAGGGAGACACTGGGATGGGAAGCCTAAAACTTTGAAAACATTCTTCTTTTCAATGCTTTAGTGAACAAAGTTTGGAGGGGGACAATTTTGGCAGTCTCCAGAAGTCTAACGTTAAAATGGTGACTGAGCCACATGGATCTTCTGTAAACTGCCAAACTTAAAAATCGCTTGAGATCAGTCCTTCAATCTGCACAGGACAAGCTTTAAAAAACAGTCAAGATCACAACCAGTGTGCGGGATCAAATTAGAGAATCACAAAGAGAAAAAACATGTAAATTTGCAAGGAAGGGCAGGAAATTAGTGTTACTATGCAGCTGTGCTAGGGCATCGGTGAAAATACCCCTCCCCCTTTTTTTCCAATTTAGCTGCACAAGACTAAAAAAGCTCTCCAGAACTTCTGCCAGATGACTCCTCCCCTGTACAAATTGCAGCCCTGTGCAAAGTGTGGTGGAGCTGTAGCCAACTTTGCACAGCATGCATGCACGCACTCATACACATACACTGCCAACAATCACAGCTTGCAAGCCCAGTGTCAGTGGGTTCTACTGTACATTCTGTATACCCAACATGTTCCCAAATGAGATCGTGTGACTTTTTCCCATTTTTCACAGTTGCCGGTAACACAGCAGAGAATTCCCTAGAGCTCAGCAATATGGAAAATGGGGCTTTGCAGCTGCTTCTCAGTTTCAGGAAAAGTCTGGTCAGTTTCAACAGTGGGTTTCCCCCTTTGCCTGTATTCCTTTCAGTTCCCTTTCGTTCAATGAATTAATTGCAAAATGCATGCACAAAACCTGAACCATGAGGATTTAAATTGAAGGTTCTTGCGGGATGCTACTGTGCAGCTGTAATAGGGCAATTGCATAATTTTTTTAAAAAAAACTTTGGGTGCCACCCCACACACATCACAAGTGATGTTCCACCCCGATTTAGAAAAGTGCATTTTTTATTGTAGCTGCAGAATAAAAACACTGGAGGAAAAAGAATGGTGCATAGACAGGCACAGAATCCAAAGTCAAGATTAACAGTTTACTGCTCTGAAAATCTGCAGTAAGATGTGCATGCGTAATGGGCCTTATTTATTTATTTATTAGTTAGTTAGTTAGTTAGTTAGTTAGTTAAACTTTTACCCCACCCTTCCAGCAGAGCCGGCTTAGGGCATTTTACAACAATGTAAAATACAACAAACAATAAATTAAGATAAGGGCTGTATTTGCTTAGGGTTATTTAGGGCCATAGTCACTGAGAAGTAAATTCCAGTGAACTCAATTATGCTTGCTCTCAGGTAAATGTGCATCCTCTTGCACCCTTAGAGGGAAATCCTAAAATGGTCTACTCCTAATCCAACTCAAGGCTATTCAATGGGGCTTACTCCCAGGAATGTGTTCTTAGGGCTGCACTGTTATTTGTAACTGCTAAGATTTGTGCTCTGCAACTCTTTACTTTAGACTCATCAGATTATGTAATCAAACCAGGATCTCGTTCCCTTTCTACATTATTATTTTACTCATTTCAAAATTGAAAGTGACACTGCCAAGTAATTTAGGCCTTGCAAAAACATATATAATAAAATTAAAAGCTTAAAATCCTTAATAGGATCAAAAATGCTTTCATAATATTTTAATAAAAATGTCAGAGACAATGAGAGCTAAGTAAAATTGATTCAGATCTTTGCCCAAAACTTTCTAATCTAAACTCAAGAGCTTAACTGTGTATGTGAGCACCAATAGACTTATGCACTCAAAAGCCAGATGTCAAAGCTAGATATGATAGCTTTCTTGTTATGGTGACAGTGCTAATCATCACTTTGGGAAGAGGGAGTGTACCCACCTTGTGAGCCCACTTGCGGGGAGGGCGGGGTAAAAATGCGAAAAAAATAATAAAAAAAAAACCTGTGACAGACAAGTCCAGTTCTACCTCTTTCAGAGAGCAGCCAGTGAGAGCTGACAGAATGTTGAGGTGAGGTTGATAGGACAGTTAGAGCAGAGACAACTGTGAAAAAGCATGAGTCAGAAGCTGGTTTTAAGAAAGATACGTTGTAACTGAGAGGATTGGAAGAATGGGGAGTTACAGATCAAAAGTTCAAGTGCTGACAATATCTATATGATTATAGCACTCAAATGTCCTTTAAGGTTTTGAAAAGAGTCCATTCACCCACATCTCCATAGCTGTCTTTGGCGGTTTATTTGTCTGTCAGGGTTTCTAAGGAACATTTTAAAAGGTGGTGTGGACAAACAGAAACTGGTTGGAGGAAATTCCGCCTCCTCTCCACCTGCTCTCTACCTCTTAGTTACTGTGCCCACCCATCCATTAATGACACCTCAGCTTTCCTTTTATAACTTCCCTGGCTTCTAGTCAGTCAGAAGAGTGAAGCAGTGCCCAAGCTGGTGGGGGGGGGGGGAAGCACTTAAAAGCTGGAGAGAGTGGTTTTAAAGGACATCGGAGCCTGCAGCTACAGAGATTGGGATGAGAATGATCCTTCTCTCCTGCTTGCAAGGCTTTGCAGTTGCAGGCTCAGATGTCCTTTTAAAACTTCCACCTGCTATTTAGCCTTTTATACTGCAGGAAAAGCAGCATTGGAAATCAACGAGTGGCAGCGAGGAATCCCCCCCAATCCCAGCTCCAGTTCTGCTGTTGCTTCTTCCCCTCTTCCCTCACCCATTATCTCTCTCTGTCTCTCTGTGTGTGTCTCTCTCACACAGTCTCAGCCGGTCAGTCTTTCTCAAGTTGGTGGAGGGGGAGAAGCACTTGGAAGCCTCCCCCACCGAGAAAGTTTTAAGAGGACAGTGGAGCCCACAGCAAAAAAAAGTAGGGTGAGAATCTCAGGTGTCCTTTTAAAATGTCACCCTGCTATTTAGCCATTCATACTGCAGAATCCTCCCCAATCCCAGCTCCAGTTCTGCTTTTGCTTCCTCTCCTCTTCCCCCACTCATTATCTCTCTCTGGCTATCAGCCAGTCTATCTCTCACTTTTGATGCAGCAGGGCATGGAGTAGATCCCTGCAGCAACCATTTCAAAATATATTGGCTGAGATTTATTTATTTTATTTTTATTTTACTTATATCCCACCCTCCCCATCAAAGCAGGCTTAGGGCGGCTTAAACAGTAGTAAACTGAAATAAAACAATTGACTAAATAAGATTACACTAAAATAGATCTAAAAGCAGTACATAAAGTGCTAGTGTAAGATGACGATGATGGAAACCGACAGTTAACAACATGGTCTGGGTCATATCATATTTAACCCTCCCCAAGTTTTTTTTAAAAACTTTTTGAATTTTTCTGCAGACCCACAGAGTTTCCTGAGTCTACACAAAAACCCATTGGGGGAGAGTGTGCCCTCTGTTTGTCGAAATAAGTATCTGCAGACAGAGGGGATTGTTGAGAATTCAATATATATAGATAGTAAAAAATCTAGAAGGGACCAGGTAACACAAATCCTTAATCACTCCTATTCTAATCCTAATGCTAAATCATCCAAGTATCAGAAATCTTCCATCTTGTGAGACCCACTGTTAACCTCTATGATTTCTAGGCTAAACCTGTGTTGTAAGAGGGATATTTTAACCCTTATGCAGGAATAGCATTTCTAGGGGAAAAAAACTTGGAGACTAGGTTATACAATTCCATTGGATTTTATTGGTACATAAACTTTAACGGGATCCCTCTCACAACACAGGTTGTTTCTGCTAAAATGGGTTCTCTCTGGTTCAGTTTGGTTCAGGCCTCCCCTTAGTCTAACATTACCTTTGTTTAGGGATGGGGGTCCCAAATCACCAATTGTATGATCAATGATAGAGCAGAGGGCAGAGTTAGCGATTTCATAGCAGAACACACAATTTTACATTACTGAGGTAACTAGTCAAGCCCCACACTAGAGGGGAAGGTAAATTCAACTTCACCAGCTTATCAGAGAGAGAAAAAGACTTCTTTGTTTCAGAAATGGCAGTCAGATTCTAGGCATGAAACAAAACCAACCCACCAAACTGAATTAGATTATTTCTCCATTGGTCTGTTGCAGGTTGTGACACATTAGAGGGAAGAAGATGCTAAGATGAAAACAGCTCCTTCTGGATCTCAAGAAACCATAACCACTAAATGCTTTGGCTGCATTACAGAATAAGATGATAGCCAAGCACTACAGTCCCTTGCATGAAATCTAAAGGAATGATCACCTTGTAGTGTTACAACCTGCGTGTTTGTTCCATAAGTTAGCGCACTTTGTTTATCACAACTCTGCACCCAAAGACACCAGCTATCTTGTTCTCTTGTCTTCCATTTTATCTTTAAAACAACCTTGTAAGGTAGGTTAGCCTGAGAATGACTGGCCCAAGTTCACACAGTAGGTCTTGAACCCTGGACTCCTTGATCCTTATCCTGGACTGTCTAACCACTATGCCATAGACGTTCAGAACCTTCTGATAAATGGCACTTATATTGTATGGCAATTCCATTGCTAAGCATTCCAGCATAATATTTTGCTTCTATGAAAATGCAATACTTCTCCCAGGTAGGGTTCCCAAGTCCCCCTGGGGGGCAGGAAAACGCCACTTGAGCGGCCTGCTCCCCGCTGGCCCAGATTGGGCCGCTGGGGGGGACTCAGCCCCCAAATTGCCAGGCTGTGGTGACATACCCGGCACGATGACATCACCTGGAGGTGACATCATCGCTTCGGGCATGTTTTTTTGGGGGGACACGCTATAATTCGAGGGAAAACTATGGTTTTCCCTCAAATTAAAGAGGTACCACCCCAACATGCCTGACGTGATGATGTCACTTCTGGGTGATGTCATTGTGGCATGCGCGGTCTCCCGGCCATGAAAGGACTTCCCCCCGCTGCAGAAAAATAAGGACTTGGCAACCCTACTCCCAGGCATTCCTTGTACATGTACTAATTGTTTAGAAGGATGCATAAGGCTAAATAGTCTTTATAATCAATGAAGCTGTTGATCAAATACCTTTGAAGAAACAGGATGAGCCTTGTTATGAAGGCAACTTGATAAGAACATTGACAAAAGAGGTCAAACAGATAACATCTGCTTCTCAGGGAGAAATGAAAAAATTTAAACAAGATGGGGTGATAAAAGGAAGAGAAAGCGGTTGATATATAAATCTTGAAAGGAGGTTGGGTCTACAAAGTTAAAACTACTCCTCCAGCTATATTAACTGATAAACTGAGTCTGAGCTCTAAATAAAGCTATAATATCTTACAACTGCTGGAGCTGCATGGGCTGTCTCCTACCATCTCCTGCCAGTTGGGCAGGTGTATTTTATTGCCCAACCCTGTAGAGTCCCCATGAACTCTACAGTATGTACAAGTTTGCACTAGAACAGTTAAAATGGCACTCTTGTGTTTTAGAGATATAGAACAAATTCACCTTCCTTTACCTCAAATTCACCTGCCTTTACCTTAAACTTCTTGTTACTGAGCAGCTGCAAGGTTACATCAAAGATTTTGGCTAGAGTCAAGTGAATGTTTCCTATTTTATATCTTTGTCTGTATGGTTTCTGTTCTTTACTTTTCACTGCTGGTTTTAGATTTCTTTATTTATACCACTGCAGTTGCTCAGTGTGGCACACAACAGTACGTTCCAATTAAAGCAACCCATATAACAATGTAAATAAAACATAACCAAATACAGAAACCAATCAAATGGCTAAAAACTAAAATCCAATTAAAGAAGCTAGCATCACTAAAACAGCAATAACAAACATTAACCAGTTAAAACCATAATATGACCAAAAGCAAGAAACAGAAGAGGAAGAACAAAAAAAAAGACACCAAGCAAGCTAAAAAAAATCTTGGCCCTGTGCTAGAAATATTTTTTTTTAATGTGCACATGATGCACTATTGTTTTGTTCAATTTTATATAGTTTTTAGAAATACAATATACATACAATCAGGGATCATTTTGTAAAAAAAGAGGTGCAGGAGCTCATTAGCATACCTATTAGCATGACTCGTTAGCATAACCGGCTGAATGTCAGTTTCAGCCTATTATACCTTATGGGCCATTGAAGTCAGTGGCAAAAACTCATAGAGTATATGAGGGGCTGGAGGAGAGGGGGTTTGAGGGAGAGAATCCAAATTTGCAGGGTACCTTCTGGGACCTCTCCCCAAAATACCCACCAAGTTTCAAGAAGATTGGACCACGAGGTCCAATTCTACGGGGCCTCAAACAGGTTGCCCCATCCCCTCCATTGTTCTCTATGGTGGGGGAAAAGTTACTTTTTTCCCACCATAGAGAACGATGGAGGGAATGGGGGCAACCTGTTTGGAGGCCTGTAGAATTGGACCCCCTGGTCTAATCTTCTTGAAACTTGGTGGGTATTTGGTGGAGAGGTCCCAGAAGCTACCCTGCAAGTTTGGAGTGTCTCCCTCAAACCCCCTCCCCTACAGCCACTTGTAAAACTGCCGCCAAATTTCGGCGGCAATTCGGCAGCGGGCCGAATCAGATCAGAGAATCTGATTCAGCCTGTGGCTGCCCTACTGCCCACTCCTGAGCAGGCGGAGCAGCGCTCCGCCTTGCTCCAGCCCCAAAGGACCCCCCTGCATACAATAAACATAATTATACGTATAATTTACATATGATGAGAGAAAATGCAAATTGATGCCAAAAAAGAATGATGGGTTCTATTTACACAAAGGCCAAGCACAATCAAAGCAAGTTTTCTCAGGCAGAAACTGCAAGGATGAGAAATTCAAAATCATCCCTAATTTGAGTTATCTAAATGCTGTACCATTATTCTGAAGAAATCTTTAAGTCTAGGAAGGTGTTGTGAGACAAAGACCTATGCTCCATTTCTCCAGATATAGGTGTGTGATTCAAGTTTTGTCATTTTATTTGTTTTGTTTTTTTATCTAGTAAAACCATCTGTCATACTTTAAAGCCAATAAATCTGGGTTTTACTTATTGTTCTTAACACTTAGCCATCATATTTTACAGGGAGGGCAGAGGAGTAATATCCCTTGAGGATCAGCTTGCCGCATGTTCCCTTAATCACTGTAGACAGAACGGAAGTATATCCTCCCTGGAATTACTTGCAATTTCCCAAAAGTTCCTATTTGGTTTTTTTAATTGGGTTATGGTGCTTTTGTCACATTTCCATATTCCTACAGCATGGAATTGCATCCATCTGGAAATTCACTGGTATTTTAAATGACCAAGATGAGAGAGAGAATACATTTCTGTTAATTTGGTCTGGTATGCTCGTGGCTAGTCTGTGATTCTTCTTCTTTGCTCATAGCTAGGGTTGCCACTCAATTACACTTCAAATACAATTCGGAGCAAAAATAATTACCAGAATGAATACATCTTTGATTTATTACATTATATTTATGCAGGGGTCATTTCATAGAAAAAGAGGTGCAGGAGCTCATTAGCATAACTCATTTGCATATGCCACACCCCCTAACATACCGGAAGTGAGTCAGAAGGCAACACCCACCCCTCAGACTCCACTCCACAGGTGAGTGAAACTGACCTGCTCTTCCTCCGTTCCCTTCCCCATCCAATACTTTGTGCAATAAAAATAAGCATAAAGAACACACCCTCCTTCTCTTCCTGCTCCCCTGAAACCACCAGGTTTCAAGCAGACTTCAGATACCCAGGACATGTGCACCACCCATGCCTTTCCCTTCCCCTCCCCACAATAAGACACCCTGTGAGGTAGATGGGGCTGAGAGAGGTCTTTTGAGAACTGCTCATGAGAGGACAGCTCTGAGAGAACTTGTGACTGGCCCAAGGTCACACCAGCAGCTGCATGTGGAGGAGTGGGGAATCAAACCCGGTTCTCCCAGATTAGAGGCCAACTCCTGACCATCACACCAAACTGATGGGGTGGAAGCTGCTGAAGGGTTGGTGAAATTTCTCCAGTACTTATGTGCCATGTGCCCAGATAAAAAATGGTATACTGAGAAAATTTATATGCCACCTTGAGCAAGTCTCTGGAAAAGCAGCGCACAATCATAAAAGGAACAATGATAAAATTATCAATATTAAAACAAAAAAATTAAAAACAATAAAGACCCTAGCAGGGCTTTCCCCAGGGTGCTGCACCTCTGCACTGCTCGGGGAAGCTGAGGAGGGGGCGGGGCTTGGTCATGTGCCCACCCCCTGGGATCCTCACTCCCGGAGCTGCGCTCCTGTGCACTCCTGCTCCAACGGACCCCTGTTTATGTCTTGCTTTTCAGTCAAGACTGGCTCCCGAAGTATCTTACATCAATTAAAATCCAGCACACAATATAGAATGAAAGGGATACGTGGGGTTCAGGGTCTCTTCTGGGCCAGCTGATACCAGTTCTAGGATTCAGGCTCTTCCTTCTTGTGGTATAGAGCAGAAGTAGCTGCAGGGGGACTTAGGGGCAAATAGAATTGCAGCATATAGAAAGCTGCCTTCAGATGTCACAAACATGCCACAACTTTGTCATGATGTGGAGAAGTCTGGAATCCTTAAGTGTGCATGCATTCCGCTCCTTTCTCCCTCATGCTTGCATTTGAAGACTTCTTGGTTTAGGAAGCATTTGATCTAACCACAGTTGGTTGCAAGGTCAAAATTCAGGAGATTTAGCAAATTGTGAGTTGTTTCTTTCCTGCATACCAGCATTCTAAACCAGGAGGCCCATACATGTCTAAGACAAGTTATAATTTGCTCATTGGCATCTGATTGCAACCCAAGTCTGTGTCTTACCATTCAGGTAAATTTCCCTGGGCTGAAAGCCAGGTTTGGAAGCAACTACTACATGAGATTCAGGTGCTGCTGTATGGATTTCAACAAGATTACACTAGTGCTGGCCACTGGGTCAGGAATGCTTGCCCAAGGAACGTAATTTAGGAATGCATGAAGGTCCATTTTCTTCAGCCTTGCCAGAAAGGTTTGACTGGGGAAGCCAGGGGGAACATGAAGAAAATATGATGTTCATTTTAGCTTTGATTTCTACAAAATACTACAGCAAGTGCAATTCATTTTATTGCCATTTCCTCTAGATTTGTGATTTGTGGATTTGTCTGCCTATTGGCATTTCCCCAGAAGAAATAAAGTCACGGAATGAAGACATGAATACCATATCTACAGAATCGGTATTCTGGAGACATGATTAATGAAATCGGGGGGGGGGGGGGGGAGATACTGGGGGCAAAGAATTTTGAACTAAAGGTGGCTACTCTCATATATAAATCCTGGCAGGTTTGAGGCCCATCTCTCCATAGCAATGAATACATTGTCGACACTTAGCAATAAATAATACCACCACTTGCTGTTTAAACCCAGCTGAGAATAAGAGACTGCTCTGTTAAAGGAAAACACTCTCCCTGCTTGGAAAATGCACAAATACATGTTAGCACAACCACAAATTTAAAAGAAGCTTGCGCAAAATTATGGTTAGGCAAACCCAGGCAAAATTATTCTATTCTCCCTCTCTCAAGAGTCCACTAAATAAAAAAGTGATAAGTGCATGCACATTTTATATATCTTTCAACTGAAGTCCAGCTCCTGTTAAAAACGTATTATTATGGGTTGTCCCTGTTATGCAAAATCTTCCTTTGGCATTGGCTTGGCCACTAGCAAAGGATGCTAATGGATGTCAAACAAGAACTCTGGGAAGGGAGCCGTTTGAACTTGACCACAAAGCTTTTTTCTAGCCTAGAGCTCCAGATATGTTGCTGTTACTTTAAAACGGATCACTTTGGGAACTGGCAGTGCCTATGGGCTTGCCTTCTTGTCCAACCGTATATTTGTAAATAAAGACTGAATTGCCAGAAAACAAACCATCCCTATCTGCTACGCTATCATCCAAAAGAAAACAGATATTATAAGAGGTTGTATCCTGGAATTTCTCACTGCTCAGGAAAAGGAGATGAACCTCAGCAAGAGACAGGTAGACCCAGGGGGCCTTTTAAAAAAGGAAACATTGTAGTGAAAGAAACCAATGGCAGCAGAGTGTGTTGATAGTTATGGTCCAAACTCCATCCACCTGACTCTCCACATCTGACCCACCCAAGATTTCCCCTGGAAGATTTTTTTAGAAGTCATTACATAATCTTGAAAACTTGGTACTGGGAACTTGGCAGGATGCCTAAATGGGTAAAGGATAACTTGAGGAAACGGACTTTCGTTTGAGAAAGGTTGCTATGGGGCTCCAGATAAGCAGGTAAAAAAAACCCACCTGTTCTTGTTCAACTTTTATATTTCTGATCTAACAATTCATAGACAGTAAAATAAAAGGTTGTGGACATTTTAATGGTTGGCAAGAAGACACTGGTGTCATTCTCTGGCCATTGCTTTGAAGCTCCCACCTGGAAATATGACAGCCCCACTAAGCAAGGAAGGCCAACTATAGGCTATGGCCCCTGTAGTCTTACTGCATATCCACAAGGCACATTACATTTAAGTATTATAACCTCGTCTGGGATAAAATCCTCAGCTCATGTGTGTGTGACAGAGCTCTTATTCACTTTAGTGTGGCCAGAATCCTGACTTTAAATCACTTTCTTTATCATATGCATATTCTTTGTTCATGAACTAGAGGGCAATTTGCACACTGCTCTGCTATGACCGTAAAGTTAATTAATTCATTATGAGACATCTGAAATTACTATACCAAGGGATATTTGCAGGCATCTGTCAGCTGGTAAGCTTTTTTTTTTTCCTGCTTAAGACATTTTGCCTTATATTGACTTTGTGCCGCAGCTTGAACAAACGTATCCCTTTTATTGTCACTGCACAATTGGTTACTGTTCATTAAGAGGGAAGCTGATTGTAATGTAGTATGCTCTGTGTAGCAACTAGCCTGCCATGTGCTCTTAGGTAATGGCGCCCGCCGCATGGCCAGAGCACATGGTCAGGTAGAGAGGGGAGCTTGACTCTGGAGGGACAATAGACATCCAGATTGAAAGCCTCCACCAATGTGGGACCTAGGTTCTTTCTGGGGAGCCAATGCAATCAAAGGCTCCTCCAGGGAACCTATGACAAATATGTGCATATGTTAAGCCCCTATCAGGTCTTTTGGGTGCGGCCAGAGGTGTGGCTCCGGCCAGCATATAATGAGGGCCTTGGAGCCCTGGAAGCATGCTTGTTCTGACCATCTACTGGGCATGCTGAATCACTCAATAAAGGCTTCATGATTTCACCGTTCCTGGTCTCCTGAGTCCAGTACTCTTCACTGATCTACAGTTTATGTTTATGAGCAGTGTGCCACTGGAGATTGCTTAGTTCCCCCTTCCTCCTTACAACTGTAACCAGAAATCCAACACTTAATTAAGTGGCTGTAAACTCATGGAAAGCAATAGGCTTTCAGGAGCAAAGGTCTGTTATACTGTCCAAGCAATCATAAGCAGAATTAACACCCTTCTAAGTTCAATGAACTCAGTGGACTTTGAATGAGTCAATTCTGCTTATGGTTGCACTGTAGAACTCTGCTGTGTATTCATCTCTGCTTCTCATATTCTCATCACAGAAAGGTGATCACAGTAGCAATGAGGGTAGCACTGGCATGAGGGTGTTCCACACCAACTTCATGGATATGGGAACTAGGAAGTTGAGAGACCCAAACTGCACATTTATATATTTAATCATTTCATTTTATTTCACCAGCCTTACAGTCTATAAATAGGAACCCAAAGTGGATTACAAGATGTCAAAAAAAAATTCAGTTGAAAATTGAAATGAAAAAGAGAAAGAATTTAAAAAATCTCTAATTATATAAGTTTTACACATTATGTGCCTTACATCCTCACACGGAAGACATTCGTAAGTCTACGATGTGAAGGTCTATTTATTTTTTAAACTTCACTTATACCCCATCTTTCTCCCCAATGGGTACCCAAAGTGGCTTACATCATTTTTCACTCCTCAAAAAAAAAAAGTGTATGGCATTGTGTGTGGAAAAGCCAGGAGATCCCGAAGGATTGCTTGGCTGCCTGAAGCTGTAGCTCTTTTTTGGCACCACTAGGTGGCGAGCTATGCTTTTTTAGTCTGAGAGTGCTGTGATTTGCTTAGGTGGATTCAAGTTTGGAAGTGGAGAATCGAACCTGGTTCTCCACATTAAAGTTAACCACTCTTAACCACTACACCAAATTGGCTCCTCCATTTTACCTTTATAACAGCTGTGGGAGCTGTGTGAGTGTATGTGATTGGGCTAAGGTCAGCCAGCAAGCTTCCATAGCATTTTAACCTAGGTCTTCCAGATCCTAGTCCAACAGTCTAATCCCTAACTCCTAAGTGCCAATAATGTCCTGAACTCATTATCAGATAAGTGTTCACTCCTGAAAAGGTTTTGCCAAGCAATGCTGTGACCCCAGTCTTCAGTACAATCTCTTTAAAGTAAGAGCCATTCATGCTTTAAAGTAGCCACCATATAAATGTCTCAGGGGTGTGCAGGACTGCCACCATATTCACCTACAAGCTCAGCCCAAGAAGACTGACATTTATGTCCACGTGAGAGCTGTATGTATGCAGCCTTAACAACTGACATGCTTTCAACAGCTACCTTCATGCAAATAGCAGTAGCCACGTATAGAGTTCTCAGGGCATTTCTGAGTAGGGTTGCCCAGTCCTCCCTGGCTCCCAGCAGGAGGGTTGGTGGTAGGGTTGCCAGCTCCTGCTTAGGAAACGCCTGGAGATTTGGGAGTGGATCCTGGGAAGAACAAGGACCTCAGTGCCCACCCTCCAAAGCATCCATTTTCTCTAGGGCAGGGGTGGGCAAACTTGCTCAGTGTAAGAGCCACCTAGAACAGGGGTGGCCAAACTTGCTTAACGTAAGAGCTGCATAGAATAAACATCAGATGTTTGAGAGCCACAAGACATGAACAAATATTACCTGCTTTTATTGGAAAATAAGCAAATTTGCTTTTTATTAACATTAAATGAGACTGCCAAAAATAATAACAAAAGGGGTAAAAGCAGATACTGATAATGATATTAATTTGTCCACTGATATTTGTTTGCTAATGATATTTAGCTTCCCCAGCCGCCCTGCCGGGAGCCACATAATATATGTGAAAGAGCCGCATGTGGCTCCCGAGCCACAGTTTGCCCACCCCTGCTCTAGGGGAACTGACCTCTGTCACCTGAAGATGAGCTGCAGGGGTCATTTCGAGCAGGAGCTCAGGGGAGCTCAGCTCCAGGAGTTGGTGCCAGCCCCCCCCCCCCCCCAACGGGGGAATGCCTGCTTGTGTCACAGCTGCAGCAAAATGACCCCTTCCCCTGGAAAGATCCTTGTTCCTCCGACCAGCCTTCTGAAGGCTTCAGCCACCACTGAAGCTATCCTCCCAAAATAGTGGTATTTCTGAGTCTTGGATTAGTAGCTGTCCCCGCTCTGCCAGCTTGCTTGCTTTCTTTCTTTCTTTCTTTCTTTCTTTCTTTCTTTCTTTCTTTCTTTCTTTCTTTCTTTCTTTCTTTCTTTCTTTCTCTCTCTCTTCTTTCTTGCCTTCTGACATACTTCCAGTGATGTCAGATGGTATATCATATGCAAATAAATTATGCTAATGAGTTATGCTAATGAGCTCCTGCACCTCTTTTTCTACGAAATGACCACTGGGCAGTAATTCTGGGGGATCCCCAGGCCCCAACTGGAGGCTGGCATCCCTAGTTCTGAGAGTTCTCAGTGCCTCTAATGTGAACACAGCCTAGTCACAAGTCATCCATAGCCTTGCGCACTCCCAGCCCACTCACACAGAGGTTATTGTCAAAGAGGAAGTACTATTGATTTTAGTGGGATGTACTTTGAAGGGAGGGGCTGCAGAGGCTCAAGTGGTTAGGACACTGAACTGCAGTCTGGAAGGTCGGTAGTTCACCAGTTCGAGACCTATGTGCTGCATGACGGAGTGAGCTCCTATCTCTGGTTGCAGCTTCTGCCAACCTAGCAATTCAAAAGCAAGAAATTGCAAGTGGATAAATAGGTACCGCTTTGATGGGAAGGTAACAGCATTCTGTGTGCCTCGGCATCTAGTCATGCCGGCCACATGACCATGGAAACGTCTTCGGACAGCGCTGGCTCTTCAGCTTGAAAACGGAGATGAGCACCGCATCCCTAGAGTCGGATCTGACTGGCTTTCGAGCAAGGGAAACCTTTGCCTTTACTTTGAAGGAAGTGTGCTTCAGCAAAGAGTTTAAAATGCATACCTCCATTAAAGAAATCTAACCCCATACACCATTACAAATACAGTTCAAGACTCATTTTCCCCTATTTTACTTAGATTGAGAATGCTGGGAGAATTTACTTAATCTCCATCCCTATATCAGAGTTAGCAGCTTAAAAAAATCAAACTACAGTGTGACTGGACATATCTGCCTTCCTGGATACAGAAATCGTTTAATATATCTTTTTCAAATAAATCACTGTCCTGTGCCCAGCAGACTATGCTGGGAGGGGGAATTTTCTTTCCAATCTCGCAGTGCTAAAATTGCACCCGAATATCATTCAATCAAAGTTTTCCACTCATCCAGCTGTCGAAAACATATTGGCAAACTCAGGCCTCAGCTAAACTGTGTTTCATGAAAGATCTGTGAGAATTAATTTGCTCTGCTCATGGCTGAGGCCAAGAGAGATACACTAAGCAACAGTCTTTGATCAGCTTTCAGAGCTATTAGATGGATCCATATTAGGTCTCTGCCAGAGTCTCTCTCTGTGAAACTTTGGTAGATTGTTTTGCTCATGAATCCCAGGAGGAAAGGTTTCACCAAATTGGAGTGATTTCAAAAAAAGACATAAGAAAGAGGAAATAAAATAAAATATTTCTCCCAAATATTCTTGACTATTTTCTAATATTCCTGAAGCTTCTCTCTGCATAAAATAAATCCATATTCACTTAAAGCCTTAAGTATACATCTAAAGTGTGTATACATCTTGTGTATACATCTAAAGTGTTGTACAACCAAAAGTATAAAGTGTGAATGTTGCAAACACATTTGCAAACTGAAATATCATTAAAAGTATGTTTGTCAGGTGACTGTTGTGAAGGGATGTGTGAAACGGCCCCAGGAGATTCCCAGAGGGGAAAAAATAAAGTGCAGAATAAGTAAGCATAGCTGATCAATTTTTCAAGTTCCTCTGACAAATCTGCTCAAGATCAACATGACTGGGAAACACTGGTATCAATTTTGGGTAAAGGATCTAAGTCATATCCACTGACACCCCATCATCTTAACATTTTGGCTCGGCATTCTTAACATGTTTGCTACAATAGATCCCATATCTACAGGCAGTGCAAAGTAATGGAGCTGTTCTGATCTGTTTTGTCTTAGCCTATTGTTCATTCCTGTGATGTCTAATTTTTTGGTGGCACGATCTCTTTCCACAGCCTGAATGACATCACATTGTTCGGATCTGAACTCACCCAAGTGAATTCTTTCTTTGTTGTGATTAAGAATCTCTTCACAGATGCACAGGCCTTATTGATATCTAAGCAGTTCGAATCTGAGGAGTGGATGGTATTGTGCTGCTTGAGAGCTCCATTGTCATTCCCCCGTTTGGTCATAAGAAAGCGCTGCTAGAGCCTCTGTTGGCCCTGACATGCACCAGCTGTATTTTATGGGACTTCTTCAGTTCAGAATATTTGCCCTTTGCTATTTGGCCTGGCAGCTGTGAGCTGCTAACAAAGGATTTATTAGTTATCAAAAGTGGAGATACGAAGCTCAGAGATTGTATTCAGGCTGATTTCTTTTTTTCTTTTTCACTTGTGATACGTCTGGAGAAGCAGTTGTTTTGCAGAGTTTTGAAGATACAGCGTCCTGACTTGGCCTTTGACTACCATGACAGAAAACCAAAGTATTCTAGAGAGGTTTATGGCTTTTCTGCTGTCCATACATCATTAGATTTTCTTCTTTAGGGCATATCCACACACACACACACACACACACATTAAAAGAAACCTGGAAGTTAAGTTTTTCCATGCTATTGCAATTGCAGTATTACAGAACACATAAACCACTTTATTTATTTAGGGGTGCCATGGACTTTGCTGCAGGTAGGTTTGTCTGGTAAGCACAGTGTCTTTGGCTGCTGCAGCCATTTGAGAGCCACTTTATGGCTTTCAGCCTCAAGCAGCTGCCAAATAACGGGGGGGGGGGGATGCAGGTGATCCTTCCAAGCATCAGCAGGGGGACAGCAGGGGAGAGAGAGAGGCATGAGTGGCTCTGCTAAACAGCAGTGGCTACTGTAGGGGAGAGGGGGAGGGAGGGGGCAATGTGCGGGTGGCCCTGCTGAGCACTGGCTGCAGTGGTAGGGGTCAGTGTGGGAGGGAAAAGGTGCATGAGGACCCTACCAAGCTGCACTAGAGGGCATCAGTGGGGCAGGAGGAAGAACTACCAACAAACAGAGTTAGGCCCTATAGGCAGCTAAACAGCCTGTAAAGGGGCTGGCTCCCAGTCAGTGACCTATAGACACAGAGCTAACCAAGCTTGGGGCTATTTGTCAGGATCTGACAATAGTGTGCTTGTCTTTCTGGTTCTGTGATCTATATTGTAGCCATTTGGTATTTACTGCTTGCCTTGAAGTATATTATCTGCTCTGCTGAACGTAACTGTCTTTCCTCCGGGAGGGTGGCTTGTCGCATTCCTGAACGTCACATAAACAACTGGGACTATCGCATCCGTCCACTCCCCCTGGCCTTTGAGGCTCAAAGTATTTTATCTTGCTGTTTTAACCTTGGGAACTCTTGGATTTTTGTAGCCAAATGTTTAGCCTATCGTTCACACATTTGGGTCACACAGGGCAGGAAGAGAATTTTTATTGCTTTCCCACCTCTTCTGTGAGAACCAAACGGTTGCCACTTTTTCCTGCTTCTTTGTATTCATTTTGATTGGTCCAGTACCTGTATTCAACTGTGACTGAAGGTATATTAATCCCTGTTGCTTGTTGCCATGTATCTCTAACAAACATTGAGTTCCTGAACCATTACTGGAAATAAAAGAACTTTGCTTTCAACAAAGGTCTGGTTTAATAGTGTCAGCTCAGAAGTCTCACACTATTTAAGAATCTCTATTTATATCCTTATTTTCTACCCACTGAGGACTCAAAGCGGCTTATGAATATACATAGCCAAATGTGTATGTTAGATTTTAGTGGGCAGACGTTCATTAACCCAGAGGCATGATGAGAGTCATTCCATGGGCAAAAATGCTGGAAGGGAAAGGAGCAAGCGAAAGCTGGGCTCTCGTAAAACAAGAGCTCTTGCAAGCTCAAGCCGTCACTATCCCAGCAAGATGGAAACAGGGCAGGGGACCCAAAAAGCCGGTGTGGATGAACAGAAAACTCCATTATGAGCTAAGGAAGAAAAAGGAAAGGTTCAAGAAATGGAATGAAGGACATGCCTCTAAAAAAAGAGTATCTGTGGGTTGCTAGGTACTGTAGATCAGCCATCAGAGAAGCAAAAGCTCAGAATGAGCTGAGGCTGGCCAGGGAGGTTCGCTACAAAAAGAAAAACTTCTTCAGATATGTGAGGAGCAAAGACAATAGGCCTACTGGTGGGTGGAAATGGAGACACACTGGTCCTTTCCAAATTTGCCTGCCACTGCGGATTTTCTCAGTGTTTGAGTGGAGGCAATTTAAGTCCACGGCAAAACAGCATCCAAATAACTCGCGGCAGCAGCAAGCTGAAACCAGGCTGGCCACTGAAGGGAGGTAATGTAATGCAGAATGCAGGGGGAAGCCCAGAATAAAAAAGAAGGTTGAACTTGATTTTACTGCAGAATGGGAGTGGGGGACCTGGATTAAAAAGTTGGTTGAATTCGATTTTAGTACAGAATTGTTTGGAGGACACCGTGGGGAACATGGATTAAAAGGAGAGTGCAGAAAGAGCCACTGACAGAGAACAGAGAGAAACAGAAAAGCTCAATGCCTATTTTGCCTCAGTTTTTTCCTTGAAGAACAGACCCATCTGCAGATGATAGCAGGCAAGGCATGGCATCTGGGCTGCTGGTTGGCATGGGCAGAGAGGTTGTTGAGAGGCACCTGGCTGCATTGGAGAAGTACAAATTCCCCGGCCAGATAGTGTGCACCCGAGAGTGCCCAAAGAAATTGCTGGAGAGTTTGCAGAGCCATTGTCCATCATCTTCAAGACGTCTTGGAGGGTGGGAGATGTGCCACAAGATTGGAGGGGGGGTGACTGTTAGCCCAATCTTTTAAAAAAGGGAGGAAGGATGATCCAAGAAACTACAAATGAGTCAGTCTGTCCTCTGTCCCAGGGAAGATATTGGAGCAGATTTTAAAAGGGTCAATCAACAATCTGCAAACATCTGAAAGACAGTTTAGTGATCGGGGGAAGCCAGCATGGATTTGTCTCCCATGTCCTCCTCTTTTCCTGCTTCCTTCTTCCCACATAGCAACCAACCTAACTTTTATCTGCTCCCCATCTTCAGCCACATTTATGTATACCCACCATTCTCTTCAGTGGAGACCCAAAGCAGCTTGCAGCATTTTCCCCTTCTCCATTCTATTCTCACAACAACTCTGTGAGGTAGATTAGGCTGAGAATGTATAACTGGCCCAAGGCCACCCAGTGAACTTCCATGGCAGAATGGAGATTAAAACCCGGGTCTTCCAGATCCTAGTTCAAAATTAAAACCATGATACTACACTGACTTTCTTATGGTGGCTGCTGTTCAACAACAGCAAACCACTGGGCCTGGGTGAGTCATGCAATGATTTGCAAGGTAGCAGCAAGTCACTTGGTGGCTCTGGTGGACCTGAAAGGCCATAACAGCCCTGGAAAGGGCCCTACCCACTCCCTCTGCCCTTTAGTGACAGGAATCAAGTGCTGAAGGCTGGATGGATGGATGGATGGATGGACCATAAATTTTAGTTTGTGAGCCAGTTCATGTCCATCATGTCAGAGTTGTATGGTTTCCCTGTATATTTACCCTCCCAACTGAACCAATGAACCACATTTGAAATTTGACAGTTATCACTGCAAATATCTAATGAGAAGATGTGAGAGCCAGTTTGGTGTAGTGGTTAGGTGCGCAGACTCTAATCTGGGAGAACCGGGTTTGATTCCCCACTCCTCCACTTGTACCTGCTGGATGACCTTGGGCAAGCCATAGCTCTGTACCAGCTGTTCTCTCAAGGGCAGTTGTCTCAGAGCTCTCTCAGCCCCAGCTACCTCACAGGGTGTCTGTTGTGGGGAGGGGAAGGGAAAAGAGTTTGTAAGCCGCTCTGAGACTCCAAGTGAAGGGCGGGGTATAAATCCAATCTCCTCTCCTCTCTTCCTCCTCCTCCTCTGAGTTGTGGATTGTGTCTACTTCAGCTTCAAAGTCCCCAAAGGTCCCCCCCCCCAATTCTTCCCACCATATCTCTGTTGATAAATTTCTTTGCTCATTGCAGTTCAAACAGGAGCTCCTTTCCCCATATATCTAGATTTTTAAGGTAGTTTCATTTTAAAAAAAAAATATATACACATAGCCTCTGGAATTTTATGCAACCATATGCTATAATTCCATTCTAGTTCACCACTGTCACCCCTGTTTACAGCAGACAAGTTTGTAAGACACAAAAAGTAGTATTTATGGGTTGAATTATGGGTTGCACTAAAGCACTGCACATTGACAAAGAAAGTAAATACAAAGTCTTAGAGTTTGTATAATTCATAACTGCCACATATGCTTTCCATTACAGCCGTGGGTAAGAACATTACTAACTGCTACTTTCCTGCTGCTCACAGATCTTTGGATCTAACCCTATGTTCTGTAGTTTTCAAATTTACCATCTATCATCTAAATCAAGCCAAATTAATTTTCTCTGCCCTAAAAAATTATTGTATTTTATTGGAAACAAAACTGGAAAATCATTTTATCTACTCATCACTCAGATACTTTTTACAAATTAGTGCTTTATGCCAGAGGTGTCAACCTTTAGAATCCCCGGGGGGGGAGCTCTTGTGTGTGCATGCACTTTGCGCACATGCACACCGGGACCATGTCCCCGCCGCCTCTCCCCCCCCCGCCAGGCCTGGCCTGGCCTGGCTTGGCCACTCCTGCCTCCATGGGGCCAGCTGGGCAAATGCCCAGCGTGCTGGCATCACCCGGAAGTGACGCCAGCACGCTGGGCACATTGCCGGGGTGACACTCTGGCAATCACCCTGAAAGGCAGGAGTGGCCAGGCCAGGCCCGGGGGGAGAGGCGGTGACTACCGGCCGGCCAGTGGGCGGGCGGGCGGGCGGGCAGGCAAGCGAGCAGGCAGGCAGGCAAGCAAGTGGGCAGTCCTAGTGGATGCTCCATTTTGCCAGGGGAGGCTGAGCCCCCCCGGAAAATTTCGGGGGGGCTTGAGCTCTCGAGCCCCCCCATAGTTGACACCTATGCTTTACTCCAATATAGTCTGTGACACTGATAAAGAATTTTATAAATAATTAGAAATAGAGAACCTCGATTTAATATTGATGAGGTCTGTCCGACTGGGTGCACATCATAAGGATGAAAGACTCAGAGTATCTACAATTTTTTAATTGTAGGGGAACAATTTGGGAAATCTCCTCTCCCCCAGGATTCTATATGATTTAGTGGTTTGAGCAGGCTAAATTCCTCTCCCCCTTTCCTTCCTTTATCTGCCTCTCAGCATTCCAACCATTCTGGAGCATTCTCAGTCTCCATCGGGCAATTTTGGAGGGTTTTTTTATTCATTTTGCTTAATCTAAAAGGTCATATTTTTTCTACCTACCAGGAGAGCCCTGCCACCCCCAATTATGCACAGACTGCCTATCTTGCTTATGGATGCCTTGACTCCACTGTGTGATTTGTATTATGCAAACAGGAACAGCCAGTTTTCTGTCCGATTTACAGAGCAGTTCTAAACAGAGTTACTCCGGTCTAAGCCCATTGCCTTCAGTAGGTTTAGAAGAGTATAACTCTGTCCGATTTCACACAAGCCGCTGCTCTGCCCCTGCTCTTCCCTTTCCCCTGGTTGCATGCGGCAATTTCCCACTATGTGCTCCGTGGCTGCATTTTGACCTGCAGTTTTGCCTGATTTCCCCTGCGTCTTCGCAATCCTGTTTTTTTTAGGATCTAGAAGACGTGGAGGAAGAGCCAGCCTGGAGCAGCTGCTTGTGGGAAATAGGTCTCTGTCTGGGATTGCAATGATGGAGGTATAGGCTGGCACCAAAAGGCTTCAGTATCAAATGTGAGTTCTGAAGAACAGAGGCTAAACTAGACCTGATGGCATCCTCATGTCCAACATGAGGACACTGGCACTATTTAAAGCCTAAAATGTGTGATTTAAAAAAAAAAATGCTGCAAAAGCCTGGTACTGGTTAGACCCACAGCATGGCAGAATGGAATGCTCTTGAGCCCTCCCCAGGCACATTTTCATGCACTGAAATGGCTACAAGGAGTGTGTGTGGCCATTTCAGCACTTGAAATGGCAAAGGGGGAGAAGCAAGATTGCCCTTTCCTGGTGCACTGCAGGCCCAGCACTTGCAGCATTTTTTAATTGCTCGTTTTAGCCTTTAAAATGGCAGTTGTGTCCCCATGTTGGACATGGGGTCTCCATCACATCAAATTTCACCCAGGGACCCAATAATACAAATTGCTGAGAGAGGATAAAAAAGAGAACACAGGATTCCTCACTCACTTTACATCATAATCGTTCCTCCTGTACATCTTCACGCTGCATTTCAAAAACTAAACTAAATTCACAGTTTAAAACACAGCGTCTTGTAGTGAATGCCGAACACTAGAACTAACTTCAGAATCCATCTGTATGAGAGAGGATTACTCAGATAGGAGGGACAGAAAGCCAGAATGTTTATAGAGGGGATAGGGGATGATGTAATATGGCTATCCCAAATGTATAGTGATAAAATCTTTATAGCTCACCATACTTTGTGAGGTGCTATAAAAATCTTTATTGCTTTGCATTTGAGATGAATGTATCAGTCGCAGACGGCAGAACCACAAGTGAATTCTCCAAGTCTTTTGCAGACAAGTGTCACTAATAAAAAATTATGCAGCATTCCACCTCATCAAACATACATGGGGGGACTGTCCTTTCAGATTCCCTTGCAATCCCATCCCCCAGCCTTTTGATTCACATCAATTACTGTGGAAGCCATTTTGTCACTGTAAACAGTAGTGCTTATTTATATCTTCAAATGGATTTACATCATCAGTTGAAACATATGGTTTAAGATTAGCTTGCCTGCATTTGTAGGCTCTGTGTTAGAGTATAGATGGATATTGTGATCACGTATGCAAAAGAAAGACTAGAGTTTCATCAGCCTTTTTCATGACAGGGACTGTCTAGTTTAAATGCAGTCTAACAGCCAAATTAGATATTACCTTTTTTAACAAGTTGGGTCAAGACTTCCCTGACTCAACCCTAATTCCCCTGAGTGAGATGGCAGCTGTTGGGAATTATTTTCCCCAAGTGCTGTAAGGACTCGATTCATAACAGGACCATGGTACAAGGAGAGAAGGAGCTTCAGCCTTCCATCTACACCATTTTTTGACCCCAAATGGTCGCAGGGTGTATTATTTATCTTGGGGGGGGGGAGCTCCATAGGAACTGTGGGCTACATGTCTGATCCAAATCAAAGTCACAGTCACATCTAGTTTGGCTCTAAGAGGCTACTTAAATATGTCCTCATGCTCTCAGCAGTGATCATCCATATGTGTGTGCATACACACACACACACGTGCACATATACACACACACAGTACCTATGCTACTACATATTAATGACCTGGTGTTGTCTAAGGTGTTGCCAGTAATTCAAAAACAACATGGTATCTTTGCATCAATCACTTCTGATGCAGATACACAGCAAAACTGCCTGTCCATAGAGACGTTAGCCCAGAACGGCGATTCTCATAGAAATACAAGTATGAGCCTCTGCAGGTTGGAAGTTCTTGCACTAACACTTTCTAACAACAAACCTCCTGGGAGTATAAGAGCAAAGGATGTTTCCAACCTAAATGTTAATATTTCATATTAAATATTTGAGGAAACAGTGGGCTCTTTTGTGCAAGATTCTCCCTTCACATGTTACAGAGAACACATGTTGGGTCCACAGTCCCCCCCCCTGCATCTGGTGTAAAGGTATCACATGCCTTGCAGATTCCCCCTCAATTCCTGTGTGTGGTGCCCCGTTCGAATTGCAATTGCAGTATACGTGGAACTGAAGAAAAGCTGTCAGTCTTGTGTGGTGTTTTACACAGGACCACAGACAGACTGACCATTAACCTCAAAAGTACAATTCCCAATGAACCTCTACCCTGGAGGGCTGGTGGCAATGCTAATGGGGCCATGAGTCATAGTAGCCAGCAAAGGCATCTACAAAGAGACAGAGTTCAAGGACAGAAAAAAGAGACCAGCCATTGGGAGAAGTGGCCCCCACCCTGGGAGGAACCCAGGACCCCTTTCCATGGCAGATTCTTTCATTGTTTCTCTGGGCTTCTCTGGCAGCTCCACCCTAGCTCAGGTTTCTTGGACATAAACCAATGTATCTATATATATAAAATAAAGTCCCCTCACCAGAAAATCAATGCCCAGGCCAAAGCCCTGGACTTAGAAACACGAAATTCAGGGAGATCACTCCTACCATGACATAGATGCTCACTAAAAAGGGATTTTTAGAAATATGACCCCTAAGGGGGTCAAAAGGGGTAAAATGTGCTCCCCATTGTTTCCTATGTGGCTGCCAGACTGCTGCCTCCTTGCACCCCCCCCCCTCTTTGATTGGTCAGCTGCAGAGCTCAGTGTTCTGAGGTTAAAATAGGCAGTTACAGGCGACTGCAGAGAGCTAATTACAGTTGAGGAAATCAGGAATGGCCAACCACCTGTGAGGTACAGCAATACTGCTGGCCCAGCCTCTCTGATGGCTTCAAACATGCTTCCCCCCTCCTCCTACACCTGACAGACAGCTGTCTGTCAGATGTAGAAGTGGGTACAGGGTGCTTAAAGCCATCAGGGAGCCCACCCCAGGAGTAATGTCTTAGTGATCCTGCCGGCCCAGCCTCCCTGATGCCTTCAGACATGCTACCTCTCCAATACCTGACAGACAACAACCTGTCAAGGGTTGGAAGGGGCACAGAATCCTTAAAGCTATCAGGGAGGCTTGCTCAGCAGGATTGCCTTAACGCTGCTGCTGGCCCAGCCTCCCCAATGCCTTTAAACACAGTCTGCCTTTACACCAGACAGGCAGGTGTTTGTCAGGTGTAGGAGTAGGGCCAGCATACTTTAATCCATCAGAGAGCCTGCCCCAGCAGAATCACCTTAGTGATGCTGCTGGCCTAGTCTCTCAAATGGCTTTAGCCACACTCCCACACTATGGAAATATACCCCAAATCTGTAGAAAAGTGGTTTCCTGTATTGTTATTTAACTTCTCACAATGTCAGTTCTAGAAAATTGGTTCATATGAACTTGTTTAATATCTGATTGCTTGGATGTTGTTTTGAATATGTAGTTATGTCCTACTTCTTAAATGTAACATCAATGAGAAGTATTTTTGTAAAAAAGAAAAAAGAAAAAAAGAAAAAAAGGTATGCCCTGTACCCCCCTCCAAAAAAAAATCAATGCCCGGGCCAAACCCCTGAACCAAGAAACCCAAAATAAGGGGAGTGCATTCCTACCATGGCATCAACCCCCACTCTGAAGAGATTTCTGAGAAACATGACACCTAAGAGGGTTTTAAAAAGGGAGCAAAATGTGTTCCCACAGTTGCTTTCCATGTGCCTGGCAAGCTGTTATCTCCTCCCCCCCTCCCCGACTGGTCAACTGTGTAGCTCAGAGTTCTGAGGTAAAACCTGCCTGCTTGCACCCACCTCCCTCTGATTACTCAGCTGTGGATCTCAATGTTCTGAGGTAAAAACACAGTTAAAAGAGACTGCAGACAGTTGAGGACAGTTACATAAATCCTGATTTTGCCAGTATCGTGGAGAAATCCATGGACAGCCTGTGCGATTGTGCCATTCTAATGCCCAAGAACAACAGGGCTACCATCATTAATGAAACTCAACTCCTTCAAGGGGGCAGAAATGGAGTACAGATCTGTGGACTCAGTGGTGCAAATGGATGACACAGTCCACTACCCTGTAGAGTTCCTCAACACCCTCAACCCTTCTGGCGTCTCAGCCCACAAGCTTCTCCTCAAAGTGGGGGCTCCAGTGATGCTGCTGCAGAACCTCAACCCACCCAAACTCTGCAATGGCACAAGACTGAAGGCCCTGCACAGGAACATCATCTAGGCCACCCTGCTCACCGGCAGTGCTCGGAGAGAGTCAGTGTTCATACCATGATACCATTCATACCATCAGAAAATCCCTTGAAGTTCAAGAGGCTGCAGTTCCCCCTCAAGGTCTGCTTTGCTATGACCATCAACAAGTCCCAAGGCCAGACACTGAAGGTGGCAGGAACTGACTTAACAGACAACTGCTTCTCACATGGACAGTTCTATGTGGCCTGCTCCAGAGTGAGCTCACCAAGCAGCCTGGTGATCCTAGCACCTGAGGGCAGATTATTAGTATTTTTCTAAAAGGACATAATGGCTGACCAGCCAATTCTAATGGTACAATTTCAATTCTCCTGGAAATTTAAATAGGTTTGGCTCTTTTGTTAGTGGGGTTAGAAGATACAAGAGGTGAACCTGTGATACTCGTGGTGGGGAGTATTCCCGCCTTCCACCCTCTCCCCCATTCAACTGTCAGCGGCACGACAAGGTCCAAGGCCCGCTGAGGCACCCTCCACCCCTTCCCCCATTCAACTGGTGGTGGCGAGGCCCAAGGCCCACCGAGCTGCCTCCCACCCCGTCCCCCATTCAACCGATGGCAGCAGGGCAAGGCCAGATACCCGCGGAGCCGCCTTCCACCCCCTCCCCCATTGAACCGACAGTGGCGCAGCGAGGCCCAAGGCCCACCGAGCCACCTCCCACCCCCTCTCCCATTCAAATGCCGGCAGCAAGGCCAAAGGCCCACCGAGCTGTCTCCCACCCCCTTCCCAACAGCAGCCAAAGCGTTCTCTGCACATGCACAGGGAACGCTTTTACTTTTGGGGGGATTTAAATATCCCCCCAAAAGTTTTTTTACTTTTAGGATTTTTGTGCACACATGTGGAGTCCCCCAAGTGTCCAGAAAAATCTCCCTGCCCCCCAGGTGCCCCCTCAAGCGAATTTAGATATCCACAGGCAGGGGGTACCTTAGGAATTAGATATATAGACAAGAGGCGGGGACCCCAATACATGTGGGGGGAGGATTCCTAAAGGCTGAAGCCCCAGGTAAATCCTCCCCCCCCCCCGATTCTTCCTCCAGAAAACAGGTTTACCTGCCCCAGTCCACTGTATTGGTAGACCTGGCCTCCAGAGAACAGGTCTACCTTCCTCTGGAGAACAGGTCTATCCAGCCCTTCCACTATATCAGTAAACCTGTTCTCCGGTGGCCAGGTCTACCAATAGAGTGGCAAGGGCTGGGTAACCTATTCTCTGGAGGCTAGGTCTACCGATATAGTGGAAAGGGGTGGGTAGGCCTGGACTCCAGAGCCCTTTGGAGGCCAGGTCTACCCATAAAGTGGAAGGGGCTGGGTACATCTGGCCTCCGGGGGCCCTTTGGAGGCCAGATCTACCCATAAAGTGGAAAGGGCTGGGTAGACGTGTTCTCTGGGGGCCTTTTGGAGGCCAAATCTACCCATATGGTGCAAAGGGCTGGGAAGACATGGCATCCCTAGGTGCACTGGAGGCCAGGTCTACCTTAACGTGGAAGACGCTGGGAAGACCTGGCCTCCGGAGTCCCTTTGGAGGCCAGGTCTACCCATATACTGAAAATGGCTGGGTAGACCTGGTGTCCCTAGGCCCATTGGAGGCCAGGTCAACCCATTAAGTGGAAAGGGCTCAGTAGATCTGGCCTCCAGAGGCCTTTTGGAGGCCAGGTCTACCCTCAAAGTGTAATAGGCTGGGTAGACCTGGCCTCCGGAGACCCTTTGGAGACCTGGTCTACCCATAGCATGGCAAGAGCTGGGTAGACCTGGCCTCCCTAGGCACTTTGGTGTCCAGGTCTACCCATAAAGTGGAAAAGACTGGGTAGACCTGGCCTCCGGAGGCCCTTTGGAGGCCAGGTCTACCCATACAGTGGAAAAGACTGGGTAGACCCGGCCTTCGGAGGCCCTTTGGAGGCCAGGTCTACCCATATAGTGGAAAGGGCTGGGTAGGCCTGTTCTCCGGAGGCCAGGTCTACCGATACAGTGGAAAGGGGCGGGTAGACTTGTCCTCCAGAGAACAGGTCTACCCAGCCCTTTCCTCTGTATTGGTAGACCTGGCCTCCAAAGGCCTCCGGAGGCCAGGTCTACCAATGCAGTGGAAAGGGCTGGGTAGACCTGGCCTCCAGATGAGCTCCATGCAGAGGAGGAGGAGGAGAAGGAAGCAGACTCAGGTAAGCCTTCCTCCCCCCCCCCCGGGCTCCCCCCCACAGCTTCTCCAGCAAGCCAAAGTTCAGGCTGCCGGTTTCCCTCCGTCCTCCATGGCTTTTCCGGTGAGCGCAAGCTCAGGCCACCGGTTTCCCTCCCCTCCCCAAGGCTTCTCCAGCAAGCCCGAGCTCAGGCCACCAGTTTCCCTCCCTTCCACAGTTTCTCCTGTGGGCCTGAGCTCAGGCCACCGATTTTTCTCCCCCCACCCTGCTCCTGCAGCGGGCCCCAATGGCTATCAGCTGCTGGGCCGCCAGGAAATTCTGAGAGCATTCCCTGCCCATGAGCAGGGAACACTCTTTAACTTTTGGGGGGATTTAAATCCCCCCGAATATATTTTTAAACTTTTTAGATTTTTCTGAATATCTGGGAAGCCTCCCAAGTGTGTAGAAAAATCTCCCTGCCCCCCAAGTCCCCCCTGCGCAGATTTAGATATCTGCACGCAGGGGGCGCCTTCACTATTAGTATATAGATATAGTGGTCACTTTGAGCTGTCTTCCTAATCCCCTGGAACTCTTGAGATATGTCCAGCCAACATTTTGTTTCAAACCTACACATTTCCTGGGTCTGGCCAGAGAACCAAAGCTGGGTTGGGGTGAACATGAGGAACAGAGCCTGGTGGCAATGGTGAAGTTACAGTATAAACTGGCAGGTCATGTGTGGAGCCTTACAGATTCTGATAGGCTAGGAGTTAAAACAGGGCCTTTTACTGTTGGTTCTGTCAGTTCCTTTGTATTGCATTGCATGGTTTTAATATACAATTTATACAACATTACTATGTACAATTTATCATGCTGATTTATTAGCTCCCAAATAACTCTGAAACTGTACACTGTGGCAAAACTTTCATTATGAGGAAACTGAAAATGGCAGAAAGTTTAAAAATCAAGGGTTCATTTCACACACAGAAAAATGAAATCTCAATTAGGGATAGGGGTCATTTCGAGCAAAAGCTCAGGGGAGCTCAGCTCTGGGAGTTGGTGCCAGCCCCCCCCCCCCCCCCGGGCAGGGGAATGCCTGCTTGTGTCGTGGCTGCAGCAAAATGACCCCGTCCCCTGGAAAGGTCCTTGTTCCTCCGACCAGCCTTCTGAAGGCTTCAGCCACCACTGAAGCTATCCTCCCGGAATAGTGGTATTTCTGAGGCTTTGATTAGTAGCTGTCCCCTCTCTGCCAGCGCTCTCTCTCTCTCTCTCTCTCTCTCTCTCTCTCTCTCTCTCTCCTTTCTTTCTTGCCTTCTGACATACTTCTGGTGATGTCAGGTGGTGTAGCATATGCAAATAAGTTATGCTAATGAGTTATCCTAATGAGCTCCTGCACCTCTTTTTCTACGAAATGACCCCTGATTAGGGATAATAATTATCATATGGCATTGCATGTGGAATAGCCAGGAGATCCTAGAAAATCTGAAATCAGCCCTACTCAGAAAACCATTTCAGTGTTCAGTGTAATAATGGGCAGTTGGCAAGATTATGTGTCAGTTCCCCTCCCCACAAATAAAAGTTAAAGAGAATTCAATTCTCACACCTTACCTGCAGTCCTGTAGAGAGTGAAGCCTACCTTGAAATACCATTTTCATCTGATCTGAAAACAGGAGAAAGATGAGTCTGGCTCAGCTCAGGACCAATGTGCCTTGAAGGCATCAGATGTAATGAGTGAGTATGAAGACAACCTTCAAGACTGCGATGGGATAGTAGGCAGTTTACAGTGAGAGAGAACTGAGATACCATGATTATTTCCATCCATCAAACAGATTCAGTATATAAAATTTATGATCTGCTAAAAGGATTTTATCTCTCCTTTCAATAACCATAAGAGCAATTTAAGGATAGTGGTTTAATTCCTGTGAGCAATATTCCTCAAGCTACTAGTTCCAAATTTGTCTTATTACTGTCCCTATTAAAGATACTGTAGAACTATACCAGGTTTCAAGACTGGTTTCAGTACTGTGGTCTTTATGCAAGGAAGTCTGTGGATGTTGGCTATTGTAACTCTGCATACAAGAGGATCTGGGAGGGAAAGGGTTAAGAAGAGAATGCTCTCACTCAGGTACACTTGGCAGTTGGCCCCCACCCTCTCATTGGTTAGATGTTGAGCCTCTTTGGCTCTGGGAGTTGCTTGCCTTCTTTTTTTGTCTTTCTTCTTTTCTCTTTTACAGGGCTTGGAGCTGTAGCAAATTAACCTTTTTGAAGTTAATCTGTTCACAATAAATTTAAAGTGCCTACATGAATATGTCATGTAAGCTGTGCTTCTAATTTTGTAGGTAAATTTCTTGTTACCATTGAAGTCAGACCATCTCCGTAATTTGTTTGAACAGCATTTTCCCCTTCACTGGGAGACGTCGGGAATCAGGGATACTGCAAAAAAGCTTCTGTGCTTTCAAGACAAATGATTTTTTTTTTTACATTAAACCCAATAGTGGGTGGTCCCAAAGTCTATCAGAAGCATAGATTAAGCTTAATGTTTAAAAAGGACTTAAAGGCTTTGATTGGCAGATCCCCTTGTTATTTCTTTTATCTTTAAAAACTCTCCATTGTTCTTCTCCACGCTGCTGTGATAAGCATGGTTGAATCAAGCAAATATTTGGAGATCCCAAAACTTACTGCTGAGAACTACAGAAGCTGCCTTAAAAGATTTCATATACTCCTTGAAGCAAAGGAGCTGCTGGGATCCTAGAGGAATAAAAGCCAATGGAGACAGGCAAGGAATAAGACTCTTGAATAATCAAAATTGGGATTGCCAAAAACATTATAAAGGGATCACTGGAAGACAGGGAGCCTTTCATGTTTGAAAATTCCCAGACAGCAAAAGAAATGCTTAAGAGTCTAGGATAGTCTTTTGGGTTTACTAGTATTAAATCTCAAGGTATATAGATAAGAAAACTTTGCAAAACAAGATTACGTAACAGAAAATTGTGAAAAATATGTATCTGAACTGAGATAGGTGTTCTGGCAACCTGTGGCTTTAATCTAACTGATGAACAAAAGGCAAATTTCATGCTTGGGACTTTAGGGGAAGATTTTTCTGTGTTTGTGAATGTTAGGGCTGCCAAGTCCCCCGGTAGGGCGGGGGAAACACTGATTTTTAGTGCTTATCTCCCGCTTTTCCAAAGTTGGCCACTGGGGCGACAAAATGGCTGCCTTAAAAGGGAAATGTCTGCAGAGAGCCTGCCCTGCAGTAAAAAGCCTCGCCAGACATTTCCCCTTTAAGAAGTCAGCAAGAGAGCTTCTTCCACATCAAGAGAGGTCTGCCCAGAGATTAAGGAGGGACTGAAGGAGCTGCTTTTGCATGTGGCTGGCAAGGTGAGTTTCTCTTCCAGCTCTTTTCATTCTCTCTCCCTCTTTCTTTTTTCTGTCTGTCTGTCTCTCTCTCTCTCTCTCTGTCCCCATCCAGCAGAGGTCTATCAGTGGCTATTATAGCCACAAGGTCTAAATGGAACCCTTTGTCTGGGGCAGTGAGGCTCTGAATTCTTGGTGCTTGGGGGGCAACAGTGGGAGGGCTTCTGGAGTTCTGGCCCCGCTGCTGGACCTCCTGAGGGCACCTGGTATTTTTGGCCACTGTTGTGACACAGAGTGTTGTACTGGATGGGCTGTACTGGATGGGCTGATCCACTGTGGCTTCTCTCCTGTTCTTATGATATGAAAATCATATTTAGCACTTGTGTAGCACTTAGTGCTTCATATTCTGCCAAGATGAGGAAGGATTCAGTAGGGCCGTTGCTCAGTGATAGAGCATCTGCTTGACATGCAGGAGGTATCAGCCTCTTCAGCTAAAAAAGGATCAGGTAATAGGTGACATTAAAGATCTCAGCCTGAGACCCTGGAGAGCCACTACCAGTCTGAGCAGTCAATACTGACCTTGATGGACCAATGGCCTGATTCAGTATTAGGAAACTTCATGAGTTCATGTGTCAGCATGTGGAAACAACATCACAGGATGTGACATCACAAAATGATGTCACTTCCTTTCTCCTGGCTCCACCACCAAAGTCTCCTGGCTCCACCCCCAAAGTCCCCAGATATTTCCCAAGTTGGACTTGACAGCCCTAGTGAATGTGCACGGTCAGAGCCCTCCCCCCTCCACACACACAAAAAATGTATAAACTTTCAATCCGACACTAAAAGAATTGTGGGAGGAATGCTTATTGAATTCGAATCACCGAATGGCTCAACTTACATTCCTAGGAAGAACCTGAAAGAGCAAGTTCCACGCAGAGAAACGGAGAAAAATGAATTGCTGTTTTGCTTTAACTGCAAGAAAAGGGGCCACTTTGCGAAGGACTGTAGAGAGCTACCAGCTAAAGGTAGTATTTCTAAGATGTACAGGAACAGCGCACAAGCTATAAACTAACAGAGAGGCAATTTTAAAAATCAAAAGCATGATGGCCCTAATGCAGCATGCAAGGGGGGGGGAGAAAATTTACAAGAAAAGCTTTATTTATGATGCTGATGAATCAGAATCAAAATAGATTAAGTGGCTAATAGACAGGGGAGCATCTAGTCACAGCACACACCACAAAGATTTCTTTGATGAGCTTAAAGTGAAAAAGGAAAAATATAAATCACTAATGGTGAATGCATACAGATTCAAGGCATAGGTACTGGAACTTTATTTATTTTATTTTATTTTTATTTTATTTATTTATTTATTTATTTAGATTTATACCCCACCTAGCCAGCAAGGCCAGCTCTAGGCAGCTAACAGCCGATAAAGTCAGCAATAACAAAACAGTTAAAAAATGTTAAACTTCATCTACATAAAACACAAGTCATAAAAACATACAGATACAAGAATCCAACAGGTAGCAGCAATGCAGAGACTACACAACAGGAACAGTCCTGGTATCCCTAGGCAGGTGACATTTCCTTGATTGATTTCCCGGCCAAGATCGTTAGACAGCGGCTCCAGTGGCCCCTTTTCCCCCAGTGGCGGCTCCTACATGTAAGCCTGGCAGAAGAGCTTCGCTTTGCAGGCCCTGCGGAACTGTAAAAGGTCCCACAGGGCCCTGATGTTCTCTGGGAGCTCATTCCACCAGGACGGAGCCACCACTGAGAAGGCCCGGGTCCTAGTAGATGCCAACCTGGCCTCCCTAGGGCTAGGGAGGGTCAGGTGATGTTGAGTACCTGACCGCAGTGCTCTCTGGGGCATATATGGGGAAAGGCGGTCCCTTAGGTAGGCAGGCCCCTGACCATATAGGGCTTTAAAGGTTAATACCAGCACCTTGAACAGGATCCAGTATGCTTAGGCAGCGAGTTTGGCAACCTCAGCACCAGCTGGATGTGGTCTCAGACTAAGAAGCCCATCAACAGCTGAGTTGTGGTATTCTGCACTAGCTGCAACCTCCAGAGCTGAGACAAGGGCAGCCCCATGTAGAGAGTGTTACAGTAGTCCAACCTCGAGGTGACCTCGAGGATCACTGTCGCCAGGTCATTGCAGTCGAGGAAGGGAACCAACTGCCTAATTAGCCATAGGTGGTAAAAGGCTGCCTTGGTGGTGGCATCTATCTGGGCCTCCATGGTTAAGGAGGAATCCAGGAGCACTCCCAAACTCTGGACCCTCAGTGCTGGCACCAACGGCACCCCCCCCCCCCAAAAAAAAAACCAGCAACGGGATCCCTACCCCCGGTCTGCTCTGACTCAGGCACAGGACCTCCATCTTCGTTGCATTCAATTTCACTGGGCTCAGCCTGAGCCAGCCCACTACATCCTGAAGTGCCTGACCTAGGTCATCTGGGGTGGCTCCAGACGGGCCACCCAATAGCAGATACAGCTGGGTGTCATCAGCATACTGGTGACAACCCAGCCTGTGTCTCCGGGCAATCTAGGCAAGGGGGCGGAATATAGATGTTAAACAGCATCAGGGATAACACCCCCCCCCCCTTGCAGCATTCTGCCCACCAGCGGGTGCCTCCGGGATGTCTGTTCCCCCAGCACCACTCTCTGTCCCCAACCTTGGAGAAAAGAGGCAAGCCACTGTAAGGTGAGTCCCTGAATCCCCGTGTGGGCGAGGCAGTGGATCAGTAGCTGGTGGTCGATGGTGTCGAACGCAGCCGACAGATCTAACAACACCAGCACTGCCATACCGCCCTGATCCAGATGCTGTTGGAGATCATCCATGAGGGTGACCAGTGCTGTCTCCATCCCATGACCCGGTTGGAAGCCGGATTGAAATGGGTCCAGTGCAGAAGTTTCATCCAGAAAGCTCTGCAACTGAAGCGCCACCACCCTCTCCAAAATCTTGGTTGGAAACTGGCCGATAGTTGGCCAATTCAGCCGGATCCAGAGATGGCTTTTTCAGGAGAGGGTGGACCATTGCTTCCTTGAGTGCCCTCGGGAACAGTGCTTCCTCAAAGGACTTGTTGACAATATCCCTGAGGGCACCTCGCAAGCCCTCATGGCCAGCCTTTACAAGCCATGAGGGGCATGGATCAAGGCAACAAGTGGTTGGATGTACAGTAGACAGCAGTCTGTCAACCTCCTCCAGGCTGAGCGGACTGAAAGAATCCAGAATGGAACTAGAAGATGTGCATGGAACCTCGAGTTCGCTTACTGTTTCAATTGTGGCCGGGAGATCACAGCGGAACAGCAGGATTTTATCTGCAAAATAGCTTGCAAAAGCCTCCCAGCCGATATCCAATTCCCTATTGTTTGGTCTGCCCTGCGGCAGTTCAGTTATAGACCAAATTGTTCTAAATAATTGTGCCGGGTGTGAGCTTGCAGACGCAATCTCGGCCGCATAGAATTGCCTCTTTGCCTTGACTGCCATCTCATAGGCTCTCATAAACGTCCTATAAGATGCTCTTGATGCTTCATCGCGAGTCCTCTGCCACCATCTCTCCAGTCGTCTGAGTCCTCGCTTCATCTGGTGGAGCTCCCCCATGTACCAGGGGCCCCGCCTCGAACGAGGGCGCAGAGGGCATTGGGGGTGATTTCATCACTGGCCACCAAGAGCCAGGTATGCCAGTCCTCGACAAGCTCATCTAGAGAACCACCAGGGGGCACGGGGTCCCGCAGAGCCATCAAAAAAAGCTGAGGGTCCATTAGGCTTTGCGGGTGAGCTAAAATACGCTCGCCGCCCTCACGGGGTCCAAGTGGCATGATCAAACGAGCCTTCGTGGCATGGTGGTCAGACCATGGTACTGCTAAAGCAGTAATCTGATCCACCATTACCCCCACCACAAATATCAAGTCGAGTGTATGCCCGGCCTGGTGTGTGGGCACCGTTACATATTGGGTGAGTCCCAGTGCCACCATGGCAACACCAGGTCCATCACCGGCCCAGAGGCCGCATCATCAGCATGAAGTCACCCATGACAATAAGCCAAGGGTGCTCCAATGCCCAACCCAACATTGCCTTGACCAGAGATGGCAGGCTAGTGGGTGGTGCATTGGGCGGCCAGTACACCACCCAGATAGCCAAACTCTCCCCAGCATTCCAGACCAGGCCAGAGCATTCTATGCCCTCAAGTTTCAATGGTGGGAGCGCCCTGTAGGAGTAAGCCTCCCTGATCAAGAGTGCCACTCTACCCCACACCCCGTCCCACAGTCCTAGATTGGTGGAGGACCCAGAACCTGGGCAGAGCCATTTGGGAGAAAGCCACTGTCTCCCCATCTTGCACCCAGGGCTCGGTCACGCATGCCAGGTCTGCCCCCTGCTCGGACAAAAAGTTTTGCAGGGTAGCAGTCTTATTGTTTATAGACCTGGCATTGCACAACACCAATGTCGGAGGGGGATTGCTCCCAGCCCCACTGTCTGTCACCCTCGGGATGGGAGGCAGGCAGGAAGAGGGCCGAGCTTCACCATTTCTCCGCTCTCTTCCATTCGTTACATGCCTGGTCCCACCGCCATACTTCCCCCTCCCCAGGAGCACTGCTATCCCTTGCCCTCTCTCCCCCATTTGCGGTGGCCTTCACACTGCAGAACAGTGCCCCCGGCCAGCTACAGCTACTTGGCTGTAGCCCACCTCACAAAAATTTCCTAAATGAAGTTGGAGATGTCCTGTACAGGGGTCCTTTGGAGCGGGAGCACACAGGAGTGCAGCTCCGGGAGTGAGGAGCCCAGGGGGCAGGCACATGACCAAGCCCCGCCCCCTCCTCGGCTTCCCCGAGCAGTGCAGAGGCGCAGCGCCCCGGGGAAAGCCCTGCTAGGGTCTTTATTGTTTTTAATGTTTTGTTTTAATATTGATAATTGTATCATTGTTCCTTTTATGACTGTGTGCTGCTTTTCCAGAGACTTGCTCAAGGTGGCATCTAAATTTTCTAAGTATACCATTTTTTATCTGGGCACATGGCACATAAGTACTGGAGAAATTTCACCAACCCTTCAGCAGCTTCCACCCCATCAGTTTGGTGTAGTGGTCAGGAGGTGGACTCTAATCTGGGAGAACCGGGTTTGATTCCCCACTCCTCCACATGCAGCTGCTGGTGTGACCTTGGGCCAGTCACAAGTTCTCTCAGAGCTGTTCTCTCATGAGCAGTTCTCAAAAGACCTCTCTCAGCCCCACCTACCTCACAGGGTGTCTTGTTGTGGGGAGGGGAAGGGAAAGGGATGGGTGGTGCACATGTCCTGGGTATCTCAAGTCTACTTGAAACCTGGTGGTTTCAAGGGAGCAGGAAGAGAAGGAGGGTGTGTTCTTTATGCTTATTTTTATTGCACGAAGTATTGGATGGGGAAGGGAATGGAGGAAGAGCAGGTCAGCTTCACGCACCTGTGGAGTGGAGCCAGAGGGGCGGGTGTAGCCTTCTGACACACTTCCGGTATGTTAGGGGGTGTGGCATATGCAAATGAGTTATGCTAATGAGTTATGCTAATGAGCTCCTGCACCTCTTTTTCTACGAAATGATCCCTGGTCCTGTACATACCTGAATCAAGCTGTAATTTATCGTGTGTGTCTGCATTAGACAACAAAGGCTTTGACATACGTTTTGGAAATAAGAAATGTACTAAGATAATGTTGTATATGCACAAGGTAACCAAAAGGGGAAAATATATGAATTGAGTCTTGCAGGTGAATAGGTACAGCTGGCACATGAAAGGAAAGATGAAGAGAGCCTGGAACTGGGGCACAGACACCTAGGACATCATAATCCAAAGGGAATCTTACACTTTCAGAACCAGAATCTCACCAAAGGCATTAAGGCAAAGCCATGTGACATCAATGACATAAGCAAATATGCATGTTGTATAAGAGCAAAAGGATTTAGACCTCCATTTCTACTCAGAACTGAGAAATGTACTAACGAGCCACTGGAATTAATTCATAGTGATGTCCTTGGACCAGTACATGTCACATCAAATGGTGGAAACAGATATCTTTTAATCTTTCTGGATCATTTCTCAAGGTACTCAGTTGCATATCTGCTGAGGCAAAAGAGTGAAGTTCACAACTTTCTCAAGAGACACGTCGCTATGGTTTCTAACAAGTTTGGAAGAAAACCTCAAACACTATAAATGGGTAATGGTGTTGAGTTCATAGCAAATTGTGCACAAACTTTCTTGGCAGAGGAAGGCATCCTGCACAGGAAGTCAGTGAGCTTTACACATGAGCAGAAAGGCACTGCTGAAAAAGAAATGGAGATCTTTACCGGAGATGAGCAAATGCGTGCTCATGGATGCAGGCCTACCCAATAAATGGTGGGGCAAAGTAATCCTGACTGCAAACGATTCCCATAATAGACTGTCCACAAAAGGGAACTCACATACACGTTACCAAATATGGCATGGCACAGTGCCAGGCCTGAGACAGATTAGAGTATTTCACAGCAAGGCCTTCAAGTTTGAACCCAAGGAGAAAAGACAAAAACTAGATCCCAGAACCAGAGAAAGTGCTTTTGTGTTAGCCAAATTGCCTTATATTATTAATAAGTGTGGGGAATTATGAATTATTAAACAGCAACAGGCGTTAATTATAGGACCATAACCCGTGTATACCAGAGTTTGAATTCCCAGTCCCCCAGGAGTAGATGCTGAGGCTAGATTAATGAAGCAGTGATAACCTTTACTAAAGGATTCTCACACCTACAAATATAAAACCAAGCATACACACAACAATACAGATCTAGGAATTCAGATAGAAAAGTACAGAGACGTATGCACTAGCAGGAAGTTTCATTGATGAGGGTGATACTTTACCTGTCCAGTGAGGCAAGTTGACTCTGCAGCGAAAAAGAGATAAAACTATGGGAAGGGGTCGTGAGTTGGCCAGCAACACATGTGGGAAGTTCCAAACAGCACTAAGAATGGAACCAGCAAGACAGGGTGGGCTTAGGAAAGGTAAAAGCAAGAAAGCAAGCAATGGCTGGATGCTCTCCTTTTATATCTGAGTTGTGACCTGAGGCAGTGGCCTGCTGTCACATCGTCCCCAGGAAATATTAACTTAAACTTAAACTATGAATAGGGCAGGAAAGGGATTAATGTTCAGGCAATTGCAGGTAATAGTTTGGCTAGGAGGGACCCCTCTTAGCAGAATGGAAAGACAAAGGGGGAAAGGAAGAAAAGTATGCAGGCTGCAGGACTGATGCTTTGCTTTAACAACCAGATGCTTGACAGCTGCATTATCTTGAGGGGCAGCAGGAAGACATGATGGCTCGCTGCTGTCATCATCAGGCACATCCTTTTGTTTTACTCTGAAGAGGAATGTGTGCTTCTTTTGGTAATGTTAATATGTGAGGGAGGGGGAGGGGAAATGCCTGCATGATGGAGAAGGGAGTTTCTCATGGAACTTCCTGTCCCTTTTTGGCAGAATACAGCGTCCATCTGTGATCTGCTGCTATTTCTGCGTGTATGGAGGTCAGCGCTGCAGGTCTGCATTCTGCTGCTGGAGATGCAGGAGAATGGGCCTTCTTGTAGTCCAGGAGTCCATGTCTGGTTTGGGGATGCTTCTTAGGCACAAGGCTCCCCTTGGCTAAGTACATCCCTTTTTTCCTTTATAAAGGTACTGTTTTGGGGCTATTGCATTGTCCATTGCCCTGATGCACTTCCTTCACTGTTCAGCAAGGCAGTCATATTTAAGAGTCTGTATTAATGCCATTTGAAGCGGCTGCTTGGCAACATTTGTGGGTTATGATGCTGGAAGTAAGGGGTATAGAGTGCTATACCCAGAAACAGGTGAAGTCTATGTCAGGCATGTGATTCACTTTGACAAAGCAGAGTCAGTAGAGAAGGAACTGCATCATGTGACTCAGAAAACTGGCTCTCAGACCTTGAACCAGTGCACAATGCAGAGTTGCCAGCCTCCAGGCGGGGCCTGGTGATCTCCCGCTTTTACAACTGATCTCCAGCTGACAGAGATCAGCCCCCCTGGAGAGAATGGCTGCTTTGACGGGTGGATTCTATGGCACTGTACCATGCGGAGGCCCCTCCCCTCTCCAAACCCCGCCCTCTCCTGGATCCACCCCCAAAGTCTCTAGGTATTTTCCAACCCAGACCTGGCATCCCTAGTGCAATGGCAAAACATCAGAACAAGACACAAAATCTTAGAAGGCAGATTCTGAAGCAATCATGCCAGAGATTCAGAACAGTACAACACAGGAAGAGGAAGAAAATGAGAATAGAAGACAAGTGGACTGGACAGTTCTGTGACAGCAGTTGAAAATCCAGGACCACACCTCCAATGCACATCACAACCTAACAAAGGCATGCCAGTCTCATGCTTGTCCTACCTTGCAAGGTTGATGTTACTGTCTGAACCTTCTACCTGGAAGGAACAGATGCCAGCAACTGAAGCCACCTGGTGGAAGAAGGCAGGATACTGATGCTCTACACAAAAATAAAAGATGGATGTTGATTAAGCTTCCACTAGGAAAGAATCTTGTTGGATGCAAGTGGGTGTTATAGGTCAAACCAAACACAGACAGAAATGTGGAATGCTACAAAGCAAGAATAGTTGCTAAAGGCTTCTCACAAAAATATGGTCAGGACTTTGATGAAACCTTTGCACCATGATGAGACGTAGTACAATCTGACTACTTTTGAGCATAGCAACGTCCAAGAAGATGAGGCTCAAACATCTAGATGTAAAGACTGCATATCTTCATGGGGAGATCTGTACATGGAGCAGCCAGAAGGTTTTATAGACTCTTGAAGAAGGTTTTGTAGACTCTTGCATGTAACTTTAAGAAGGGGTGTTGGCTATTGTAACTCTGCATGCATGAGGATCTGGGAGGCAAAGGGTTGAGAATTCTCTCACTCAGGTACACTTGGCAGTTGGCCCCATCCTCTCATTGGTTAGATGCTGAGCCTCTTTGGCTTTGACAGGTGCTTGCCTTCTGTTTTGTCCTCTCTTCTTCTCTCTCTTACCTGGGGTTGAAGCTGTAGCAAGTTAATCTTTTTGAAGTTAATCTGCTCACAGTAAGTTAAAAGTACTCACATGAATATGTCATGTAAGATGTGCTTCTAAATTTATAAGTAAAATTTCTTTCTCTTGTTACCATTGAAATCAGATCACCTTTGTAATTTGTTTAAACAGCATTTTTTCCTTAACTGGAGAAATGTGGAGAATCAGGGATACTGCGTAAAGCTTCTGTGCTTTCACAGCAAATGACATTTTTTTTTACATTGACCCAATAGTGGATGGGCCCAAATAACTACTGAGCAGCAGGACATTTTGGCCTGCAGGATTATAAAGGTGTCACAACTCAACTAAGAATGCCATGCTAGAGAAAAAGGTGGATTGATGTTATGGTGCAACTAGGCTGGCAGCCTTTATAATCAGAAGACATATCCAGAAATGTGAAAGCCTGGAAAAACACATGGGGAAATTCTGAGTGGTTACAGGTTTGTTGTTTTTTATACCATAATCTCAAAATTCCAAAAATTTCACATCTCTAAAGAAACAGAATGTAAAACTGGAAGGTGACCATGGTAAAGGAAGGGCAGAAATAGAAGGGTCGCTTATGCAGCACCCTGTGATGTATTTTAGTTGATAATGACATCCAGGGGTCCATTGGAGCGGGAGCGCACAGGAGCGCAGCTCCGGGAGTGAGGAGCCCAGGGGGCGGGCACATGACCAAGCCCCACCCCCTCCTCGGCTTCCCCAAGCAGTGCAGAGGCGCAGCGCCCCGGGGAAAGCCCTGCTAGGGTCTTTATTGTTTTTAATGTTTTGTTTTAATATTGATAATTTTATCATTGTTCCTTTTATGACTGTGTGCTGCTTTTCCAGAGACTTGCTCAAGGTGGCATATAAATTTTCTAAGTATACCATTTTTGATCTGGGCACATGGCACATAAGTACTGGAGAAATTTCACCAACCCTTCAGCAGCTTCCACCCCATCAGTTTGGTGTAGTGGTCAGGAGTTGGACTCTAATCTGGGAGAATTGGGTTTGATTCCCCACTCCTCCACATGCAGCTGCTGGTGTGACCTTGGGCGAGTCACAAGTTCTCTCAGAGCTGTTCTCTCATGAGCAGTTCTCAAAAGACCTCTCTCAGCCCCACCTACCTCACAAGGTGTCTTGTTGTGGGGAGGGGAAGGGGAAGGGATGGATGGTGCACATGTCCTGGGTATCTGAAGTCTACTTGAAACCTGGTGGTTTCAAGGGAGCAGGAAGAGAATGAGGGTGTGTTCTTTACGCTTATTTGTATTGCACAAAGTACTGGATGGGGAAGGGAATGGAGGAAGAGTAGGTCAGTTTCACTCACCTGTGGAGTGGAGCCTGAGGGGTGGGTGTTGCCTTCTGACACACTTCTGGTATGTTAAAGGGTGTGGCATATGCAAATGAGTTATGGTGATGAGCTCCTGCACCTCTTTTTCTACGAAATGACCCCTGATGACATCCAGACATATACTGCAAGTCTTAAGGCAACAATACATTAGGAAACAGACATTGAGCTACCTCAAGTATGTTTACTTTATCATATTAATGTAGGGGCAAGGGAGAAATTTGCAAGGGGAAATCATGGGGCAGGAAACATTTTCTTTCCTTACTAATTCTGCCCTGTTAAGAGCCCTCTCTGATGATTTTAGTCCATTTACTCCTGAACTAGTGGTGAGAGTGGAAGTTAAGTTTGGCTTGGGGGAGAATGGCCTTGAGAAAGAGTTGCAGGGATGTCTCAATAGGCCTTGGAAGGTTTAGCACCTCCTCCTCTGTCCTGCAGTTCTCCCCTACAAACCCGCATTTTGTTCTTCTTATCTTCTTGGGTTTATGGCTTAATTGGCATTTTTATTTTGAAGTTGTTTTACTTTCTTATCTTATAAATTGCCCTGAGTGCTTTTGAAGTAAAAGGGCAGATATAAATTGCACAAATAAATAAATTTTGTGTGTGTGTTTCTGTGTATACCCGCCCCATATTATCTCAGCAAACACATGTGTTTGGCGAGGCAACATGCATGTCTCATACAGGTACTTTTTGACAATTCTTCCTATCAGCGTCTGGCTGGCCTCTCTAGTAAAGAACTGTCTGTTTTGGAGTCTTTTATAAAGCACAAGATAACTCTAATGCCATTTTTCTGTTTGTTTGATATAAACTCCTTCTTGCCCTAAAGAGCACTTTGGCTCTATGCTGTGCCTGTCCTCTGTGTTTGGCAGGTCTTCTTACAGATGATATAGTAAAATTTGGTTTCACAATGCAAGAAATGCCCATAAGATTCCTTGCCTATAACAAACCCACGTGGTCTCTAAATGTAGTCGTACTAGTCTGGCATCGCCCAGTAACCCTCCGAGGTACTTTTTCATATCAAAGCAGGAACAAAGAAAAGTGCCTGATAAATCTCTGGTCATCTTAATTACATGAAAGAGAAGCTCTTTGGAATCACCTTCAAAGAGACAGATGGGAAGAAGGCCAGTTTGGAAATCAGCTTAGAGTGGTGGACTGAGATAAAATGGCCGTTTCAAGCCATCAAACAAAATCAGCCTCTAAAATTCATGATCTGCTAAGAGGATTCTTATCTTTCCTTTTACATAATGCATTATGTTTGTCCTCTTTTGTATTGCATGTAATTGGTCTGCTTCTCATGAGGGGCAGAATTTATTGCTGCACCTGTCCAAAGGCTCAGGCAATTTGGCAGGGAGCCAGACTAGAGTAGGTAGCCCATCTGTCCATGTTGACGGTGGGAGGTCAGCTTTTAGATACAGCTTTTTAATGTTATCATTCTGAAGAAAGTCTATTTTATAGGTCATACAAATATTTTCATCATTGTGTGGGGCAGAGGCTACAATGTTGAGCTTGGGTCAGAAACTCCTTCGTGCAAATTCCCTCTCTGTCAGGAAGACCACGGACAAGACATAAACTCTCACCCTAACCTAGTTCATGGGACTATTAAAGGAACATTCTGATCTCCTTTGAAGTGGGAAGGGGCACTGTAGTTCACACCGGGTTCATTTCAACTGGCTGGGGCACCTGTAGGGTTGGGGCTTGGAGCCAACTAGGGCTGCCAAGTCTGCCCGGGAGTGGGGGATCCCCCGCTACAGGGGTCCCCAATCCGCCTACCAGCATTCGGCCAGCGAGGGGAACCCCACCCCCGAAGTCGTCCGGTTAGGATGACTTCCCCAGCATGATGACGTCACACGGAAGTGACGTCATCACGTTGAGGACGTTGCTGGGGCAACGCTCTAGCAATCACCACAAAACTCTATGGTACCATAGAGTTTTGGGTGATTGCCAGAGCATTGCCCTGGCAACGTCCCCAACGTGATATCACTTCTGGCACGTGCCGGGAAGTTCCCGGACCCAGGAGGACTCCCCCCCCCCCCCACTGGCAGCCTGTGAGTACTTGGCAACCCTAGAGCCAACTGGGTGACGTTCAAGACTTCATGTGCTCTTTTCTCCACTAGGAATGAGAAAGCACTTCACAGGAATAGTTAACAGGTCTTTATTTGCAAGCCTTTCCTACAGGTAGCCTTCCTCTACCCTCCATCCTCTCACTTTCCTTCCCTCCACATGTTGAACTGTCCTCTGCCTCTTTGTCTTCTGCCGTTTACCCTGGCTCCTCCTTACCACAGTCTTTAAGGCCCTCCCGAACAGCTGGCCTCACCCTGTGGTCCCAACCCTATCACCTCTCTCCCTGCGCCCCCACACACTCCACAGCCCTAACCTCCTGCCACAGTGGTCACAGCCAACCAGCCTCTGCCCCTACCCCACATGTCCTGGGCCAAACTCATCCCACTGGCTTGTCCAGTGTGTTGGCAGCCCCGTTCATGCTGGTCAGCTATTGCCAGTCTCTCTGCATACCCCACCACTGCACTTCATCCAGTTTTACTGGTCCCAGTCCCATATGGGGCAGAAGTCAAGTTGCTCCTTCCCAGTCACAGATACATGTGAAAAATCAAGGGTAGGCTCCTCTAGCACACAGGATGACCTCCTGAGGAGCTGGCAACACCACTGGGGCCAGTGGAATGGGGAAAGCAACAGGTACAGCTTATGTACAGCTGCTAGCCAGGTGAGGCATGGAGCTCAGTTTGCTTCTACCATGTTTGACAAACTTTGGTCTCCCCTCTCTTTGTTTGGCACCATACCAAAATCTTCACAGGGTGACATTGTCTTGGGGTGGGGTGGTTGGCACTGGGCCCAAAAAACCTGGTCAACTTCCAGTTCTTGAAATTGATTTGCAGAAGGGAGGTGCCTGCAGAGGTTTGTCGGTTAGCACATGGTGGGCAGGTGAACTGGGATCTGGAAGACCACCATGGTGAGGTTTTTGTGAAACCAAAAGGTTCCTTCAAGGCTTTCACTAAAGAAGGGCAGAAGCTGGGGAGCACTGCCCCCAAGGTGATGGGCTCAAGCTCTCTGAAACAGCAAGCAGAGAATGAAGTGAAAGCCAGATACTCAGTCAATGAGTCGGAGCCCACCTCCAGCATTCACTGTGACAGCTCAATAGTTTTTACAATAATCCATGGAAAACTCATGTCATCTCCTGAGCAGTTCGGCATTGTTCATCAATTGTCCAAGGCATTTCTTCAAAGCATAGCAGAAAAAATAATGTCTCTCATAAATCATTGGTCATCTTATTACACGAAAGAGGAGAACTTTGGAGTTACCTTCAAAGAGACAGATAGGAAGACAGCCAGTTTTGCACTGCTATGAGCACTCCTTCCCAGTTCCCTATTGACACCCATAAATTTTCCAGATCTACCCATCAATTTACTAAGTTAGGTCCTGAGTGTAACTATACAAACTGGTAAGTACTGGAGTCGGGAGGCGAGTTGTATGATGATCGTAGCAAAGACTTTATTAGTGAATCAGCATGTTCAGGAGATGGTCAGATCAAGCATGCAGCCAGGGCTCCAGGGCCCTGCTTATATGCCGGCTGGAGCCACACCTCTGGCCGCACCCAAAATACCTGATAGGGGCTTAGCATATGCGCATAGTTCTGATAGGGCCTTAGGTCTTAAGTTGTAGTTCATAGGTCCCCCGCGGAAGACCTAGGCTGGCTATTGGTGGTTGTTTTGGATCCGACTGTCTATTGTTCTACCTGGCTGAAGCTCAGGTAGAATCGGGCCATGTGCTCTGACCGCATGGCGGTCGCCATTTCATGACTAGTACACAACACAAACTTATGGTATGTTCTTCCTTACAAGTTCTTCTCTTCCAGCCATTTTGACTTGGACAGACTTCTCTTCAACATTTTAAAATGTTTGTTTTGTGTATTTACTTATTTCATTTATACCTTACCTTTGTGGCTTACATCATTGCCTCCCCCTCCATTTAATCTTATCAACCCCTGAGAGGTAGGTTAGGCTGACAGTGTGACTGGCCCTAGGTCACCCAGTGAGCTGCTATGGGCATTTGAACCTGGGTCTCCCAGATACTAGTCTAAACACTCTTAACCTGTACAATACACTGGGTTTCTTTTTCTGAACATCTCACCACTGGCTCTTAAGCCACTATTACCAATAGTCTTGAGAAATTTCGCCAACAGTCAACGGTAGGGTTGCCATCCTGACTTGGGAAATTCTTGGAGATTTTGGGGGGGAGATCATGGGGAGGAGTGAGGATTGGGGAGGGGAGGAACCTCAGCATAGTACAGTGCAATAGAGTCCACACTCCAAAGCAGCCATTTTCTCCAGGGGAGCTGATCTCTGTAAGCTGGAGATCAGTTGTGATTCTGGGGGATCTCCAGGTTCCATCTGGAAGATGGCAACCCTATCAGAGATCTCATTGCTTTAGCTTCCCATATACCTTGGGTGCTTGCCACAGAGACGCATAAGCATACCCACCCTTTGGTTTTAGCCAGGGGTCCTTTCGAGCAGGAGCTTGGGGGAGCGCAGCTCTGGGAGTTGGTGCCAGCCTCCCCCTCGTGGGGGAATGCCTGCTTGTGTCATGGCTGCAGTAAAATGACCCCGTCCCCTGGAAAGGTCCTTCCTTCTTTCTTTCTTTCTTTCTTTCTTTCTTTCTTTCTTTCTTTCTTTCTTTCTCTCTCTCACTCTCTCTCACTCTCTCTCTCTCTCTCTCTCTCTTTCTCTGTCTCTCTGTCTCTCTGTCTCTCTTCTTTCTTTCTTGCCTTCTGACACACTTCTGGTGATGTCAGGTGGTTTAGCATATGCAAATAAGTTATGCTAATGAGTTATCCTAATGAGCTCCTGCACCTCTTTTTCTACGAAATGACCCCTGGTTTTAGCAGCCACCACGTCACTACATTCCAGAGAAGCAAAACCAATAAACAGCCCTATTGTCAGTCAGACAATATGTCTGACAGCCTTTCAGGTGCCACAAGACTCCTTGTTGCCATGTCACCAAGGCAACGTATGAGTCAGGCCTCTGTTTCCCCATACTGGGCTAATTTAATATTTGCTCGGTTGTAAGGAGGATTATTCTTTAAAGGAAAAAACAAAATGTTCCATATTCATGTGTATTGTCAGGGAGTGAAGAGGTTGTTAGAAAAGCTCAAACCACAATGGGGTTATAAAGACAAAAGGAAGCCAGTCGGGGAAGGAAAGTACATTAAACAATAAGGGAGTATTTTCATGACAAGGTTGGCAGCCCTGGAGGCATACGAAATAAAGGGAGGGGGAGGGAAAGAAGTTGATTTTTAAAAACAAAAACAAAACAGGGGGAACAAGAACGTGTACCTGAGGATGTTCAAGAAATGTGTGTACAGAAACAAAAGGAATTCAGTTAAGAATATGTCGTACAGATGTCTCTTTTTTTCCTCTCTGAAATGCCACTCTATTTTGAAAAGCAGCTCTGTATAAAGAGGACCTTCTGACAATCTTCTATGAGTACTGCTATTTCTGGTAAAATCTATGCCTTCTGATTTTTTTATATTATACACAGTTTACAGCACAGTAGAATGAGCCGCTGTGCTCACACTGGGCCTATCATAGAGGCCCAAACGATTTATAGTAAAGTCAAGCCAGACAAGGAATTGCAAAAGGGGTGGGGCCTGGTGATCTCCAGAGATCAGTCCCCCTGGAGAAAATGGCTGCTTCAGAGGGTGGATTCCATGGCATTATACCCTGCTGAGGTCCCTCCCCAAACCAGCCGTTCCCAGGCTCCACCTCCAAATCTCCAGGAATTTCCCTACCTGGAGTTGGCAGTCTTAAAAGAGGTAGCATGGCCAACTCCTGGAGATTTGAAGGTGAAGTCTGTGGAAGGTGGGGTTTACTGAGGGGAGGGGTCTCCACAGGGTAAAATGTAATAGAGTCCACTCTCCAAAAGTGGCCATTTTTTTCCCAGGGCAACTGAGCTCTGTACTGTGCAGATAACTGGTAATTCTGGAAGTTCCCCAGGCCCCACCTGGAGTTTAGCAACTGTAAAAATATGGGTTGCAGTTCTGAATTCTGTGCAAGCCCATTGGAGCTCTGTAAAGTCTAATATGTAGTTGGCATATGTTCAATAGATAATTTGAAAACGGAACCCAATAGCAACTGAGGCAGCATACGGGACAGAAAAGAGCCAATCTGAATGTGAAGCAATTTTGTTTCTGATAAGGATAGAAGTCAATAAAAGAAGAGTTTTCTTTTTAAATTGCAAACATTTGTCACAGAAATAATTGAAAAATGATAAATGTGGCATCTTGCTACTTACTGCCTCTACCCTGCTTGACAGTTTGTTATTAAGTTGTTTTCTAAGCAATTTATATCAAACTTCTGGTTGGGGTGTTTAATCACCATTTCTCCTAATTAATTATGACTATGTTACCAAAAATATGAAAAATGTCAAGTAGGTTTGAGCCATATCGGGCTGTGGCTGTACGGGAATTTTTCCACAATTAGGGTAGCTGAGGTGGTTTCAGTACAGTTTAGTTGTCCATGGCCATTTACGCATGCAGAACTTGCCGCAGGTTTTCCGAGTAGTTGAATCGCAAACTTTACTTCAGATCCTGCACTGGTGCTACGCACCCGTAGTTTTACTCTTGGTTGTTGTGTGTTTTTTGAGCTGTGGTGTATTTATTATGCACAAAAAAAGAAGCCCGCATTTTCCTTGTCTTGGGTGGAATGTCACTTGTGACATTTGGTGGATCGTGTCCAATTTTTTTTTCCAGAGGTGCAGTCATCAGTTTTGCACCCAGCCATCTTTAAGGTTGTGAATACATTCACACTGGGGCTGGCTCATTTCTGTGCATTTGCAGGGGAAGAATGAAGGGGAGACATTGATTCTGTTGGAGATACATGGGGTTGTTTATGGACCTGTAAATAAAGTGAAGTAGTTGAACAGCGTATTTAAAGAGCATACTGCTTTCCGAAGCTATCAACATGTACTTCTGTGATGTGACAGCAACGGAAGATGGCTCTGCTACTCATTCCACTGCACTTCTTACTTCCTGGTTATTTCCAAGCATGCATTGCTCCTCATATTCTTGGAAGCATCATGGGGGAAACAGTGGTTTGGTTGCTATGTAAATCACAAGGGAGAAGCAGTCATGAATGTCTGTGTGAGTGCGCATGATTATATGTTGTGAGTCACTGATGGCACTTTTTAATTTCATTGTACTATGTACAATGACAATAAAGTATATTATTATTATTATTATTATTATACATGCGCACACAGCCCTGGTATCTGTCTCCAGGAACTTGGTCAACTTTCCTCCACCTCTGGGGTAATCTCCCCTATTCTATAATCTCTCTACCACCACCCATTTAAGACTGCCCGTTGATCTGGCACTGCAGCACCCAAAGGTGGTGGCAGAGAGAGAGGAGGAGAAAGAGGAATGGCCGTGGCTGGATCTGAAATGAGGCGCTGGCTATTGTGTCCTGATTTGCCTCATACCCATCCTGCCTAGCTACCTTCCACCAGGGCACCCCCTTCATTGTTCAAGCACCCTTTTCACCCATGGTTTTATTTCCTTTTTAAAAAAAAAAAAAAGCGGTATGAGATGAGTGATAAAATGCTAATCAAAATGTAAAGCCCAAGTGACTGAAGGCGAGCCATCTGTAAATGAAATTCTCCAGGTGGTGCTTGCTCACTGGTTTCCATCTTTGGGGTACTCTGGAGTATCAACTGGGTGGGTAGTCGGTTGGGTTTTTTTTCCAGTTGGTCATTTGGTGGTTTGCTTCTCCCGGCCCCACCTCTGGTCATTTGGTGGTTCACTTCTCCCAACCCTACCTCTGCACTGACAGCCATGAGTCTGTTGAACTTGCCATTCAGAGTACTTTGCTAACGTGATGGATGGGGGTTGAGGTTATTATTTTGTAATGGGTTGGGTGGTTTGCATAACAATGGCTCAGTGTTGCAGCCCTTGGCTTTGCACCAACAACTATTTGTTCCCTGGACTGGCCATCCAGAGGAGTTAGCTAATGCAGGGAGAGTTGAGGGTCCGGTGTTTTGCATTTCAATGGTTCTTTGGAGCAACCCCCACATCTGCATGAAGAATGAATGGTTTGCAGGGATAGCCATCCAGGGGAAATATCAGCAAGACCTCCCATTTCAAAAAAAGTGGCTGTGCTGTGCTGCAAATCTGCAAAAAAGAACCCCCTAGCAAAACACAGTGGGTGGAGGATTCCTCTGTGTAGGGCTTCATGGTTTATTACATTGTGTTAAAACTGCATTTCTGCATGTGTCCCATAGTTCTTTGTGTGCCTTTCTCCTCTATTTAGTTAGGAGTGTTGCAATCACTTGTGACAATTTTCAACAGTCCATTGGGGAAGCGGCAAATCATTGGTCCCCTCAAAATTGAATCTCAGACACTATAGTTACTTAGAGGAACTCAGTTTCATTGGGGATCATTCGATCAGCATGCCTCCCCACCAAAGAGGAACTGTCTGGCAGTGGGAGAAGGTGGACCAAATGCTGGCCTACATTGAGCACAGAGGGCACGCGGAACTTCTAACGGCAAGCACCCACCAAGAGAACCGCATTTATGTTGTAGTTGCCAGAGACCTTCAGGTGGGCGGCTACGATTCTACACCACAGCAGTGCCAATCCAAATTCAAGCAGCTGAAGTCAGTATTCATGGATGTCCTTGAGGCTTGGCAGGGCATCCTGAGGGAGACTGGGTGCCCCACCCACTTCAACCAGCTTCTCGGATTGTCAGAGGTTGTGGGGCACCTGCACTGGGAAGATTGGAGACATAAAGGTAAATCCTCCCAAAGCCCCCTTCCAGGTCACATAGCAATGATTGGCCACATCCAGCCAGAATCCAGGATGCCCCATCCCCAAAGACGCATCTGTAGAGAACAGAACCGAGTCAATCTGCAGAAAATGGTTGTTTTTGTCAACAGAGCATGAAAGCTTCCCATATTAATGTGCTGCCTGTCTTCCCACCCTTCCACCAATCATTCCCCAAGCTGGATTTAGAAACCTTGCCCCCCCCCCCTTCCCACATGACTACTGGCAGGGTCAGCCACACATCACCTCCACTGGTTTTGTCATTATGTTCTCCCAGTAAACAGCCACATCCTCTCCAAATCATGCCCATATGAAATCCAACTATAGACCAAAAGCCTGCTGGAAAGGAAATCAGTTGCACAGCATGTTCTAGCAGCACGTGTGTGTTTTATATTTGTCACTGGTTCCCCAAGAGAAACCACCATGCAGTCAGGGACAGTGTTGTCAAGAGTTTTCAAAAAGCTTTCCTTTTGCCAAGACCCAAGCACTACAGGAACCTGGAGAAGAAAACCTCATGTTTAGAAGACGCTCAGCCAGAATGAAACACTCACAACATTCCCACACTGCCAAGGAAGATGACTCCAGGAGTAATCCTGCACCCCGCAGGAGGACAGGGCCGCATTATGACTTCCTTGCACTGTGGGCCCTTTTGCCCTTGTGGGCAGCGTCCAACATAATAATCTCAACATTAAAGATTATTTATATATAACTTTGCATGCTTTAGCCCATTTTTTTTACTGTTTGGGGCTAAATATGAGGGATTACTTTAGGCCCCAAACATTTCCTTTTTTATCGGATGTGCGAAAATAAAAAAAATTGGTTCAACTCTGACAGTTTGATTTTCTTCTTATTATAAGAGACTTTAACACATTTTCGTGGGACCATAAAAGAAGCGTCGGCACTCGGCGATGTGCCAGCAGTTCCTAATGGATAAGTATGGCCAGTAGAAGGATTGATGTGATTGGAACTGGTTCTTGTGCTAATGCTCATGATTTATTTCTCAATGGTTCTTTCCATCACTCTTTGCCCACCACTCAGCAACTGTCAAGCCACCACCCCAGCAAGCAGAGGAGCCAGAGGTGAGGGAGGAGGAGGAGGAGGAGGAGGAGGAAGAAAGCTGGCAGTTGGGAGGGGAAGGAGAAGAGGATCCTCTGGTTGGCTCACCAATCCATGAGGAACATCCCCACTTCGCCTGCACCTGGCGGATCAATGATACTATTTGCCTTGCTTTCCTGTGTCCTGGCCATCCTTCTCACACAGTCATATCCACTGCACTTTCCATAGGGAACCTCCCCCTCACTAGCATTGTTTGTGTCATACTTTAGCCCCCTCAGGTGAGCAACAGAGGCAACAGGAGAGGCCCATAGCCAGAGGGCCCATGCAAGGCGCTGGAGGGCCTGCCAGGTGCTCACACAAGGAGCTCCTTGAGGCTATCCACTTCCTGGAGTCTTGAAGCCTCAGAATCAGTGAGTATTCTCGGCCAGTGGTTTTTGGGGTGTTGAAGTTAGATATAAGAGATAAGTGCTATGAAAGGGGGAAAGTTCTGAAAAGAAATGAGAACTGCCCCCATACAAAAACCTTGGTCTCTGGCTGGGGGTCCATTGCAGCACTCCTGCATGCTGAGACTAGCATCCCTTTTTGTTCTTGCAGCCCACACCACCACAACCACCTTGTAAGGTAGGTTAGGCTGTGATGAAATGCCATCTGGGCCGCAAAAGACATCCATGCTCTGAAATGCAGCCGTGGAGTCTGGCTGTGAAGAACCAACGTTTCTTCACATCCATGTGCAGAGCAGGCAGCCACAGGCATGTTTCCTGGTCTTGCTAGAATGTGGATGGGGGAATGGCTTGTTGGTGGGGGAGTATTCTGGAATGGGTGAGCCCAAAGTGTCCACATTCTTCAGTAGGCATTCACAGTTGCTGATGACTCTACTTTCAGTCTCAAGCATAGCTACTCCTACCTTGACTGTGTTCCCCAACGTGGTGCCACAGTGCCTACCAGCACCTTTTCAGGTGCCAGACAAGTGTACCAAAATAGTTTGTTGATCTGGTGTTGAAAGGAGTGACTTTCCCCCTCTCTCCAATGCACACAGTGAGAACACGGATGAGAAGAATGCACAGGCTGGAGCAGAAAATGCAGTGCGTAAAGGAGCACCTGGGCCTCCGAGAGGAGATGTTTTGTAAATAGTTTTGAGCTCTCTGGGTTGATGGCGGGAGGGGGCTTGCACAGCATTGTACTGTAAATACCTTGATAACTTTTACACTTCTTTTCAAATAAAGAACATTTGCAGAAAGCGAGCACGACTGCACAGTTGACCAAAGCAGCAACTCACCCCAGTTAATGGCAGTGGCTTGAAAAACCAATGCTTGATAGTCATCAAGGTTGGGTGCATTGAAGTTCCAATACACACTCTCATTCCCATTTTGAGCCCCCAAATCATCTTCCTTGGAAAGGGGATCTGGTGACATGACATCCAAACTTTTCCTTTCTTGGGGCCATCTTTGACGATTGATAGAAAGGCTTGTTTATTAGGCCCACTATGCTGCTTGGCCTCTCATTTGTCCTCCCAGCCTCCGTCTTGGATCAGTCAATACAGTCCAGAGCACAGTGAATAAGAGTCATTTCCACAAAGCAACACTGCAGCCAGCAAGCTTCTGAGGAACCCTAAAATCATTGTCAGGCAGAAAGGGAAAGTTCGGTCATTTTCAGTTGCCGAACACACCAAAGCCACATAACAACAACCAAAATAACATAGGTTAGAGCACAAGAGTTCTACAGAAATTTTCAGCTGGATGGATTTCAGACACCTAATTGGGGGAGGGGGGCGCTTTGAGCTCCTTGTGTGCATCCTGTATAGAACGACTAGGTGATTGGAGGAGAAAGTGGGGCTAGGTTGGATCTGGTATCAGGACTGCTTTTTAGGGCAAGTCCAAGAGGGACAAATTCAATGACCGTGGTGGACAACAGGGTTGTCAACTCCAGGTCTGGTAATACCTGGAGATTTTGGTTGGAGGACAGCAGTAAGACAAAATTACTTTACAAAGCCGCCATTTCATCCAGGCAAACTGATCTTCATTTCCTGGAGATCAGCTGTAATAGTGAAAAGTCTCCAGTTCCCACCTGGAGATTGGCAACTATTTAAGAAATAGATACACCACACATGTATGGCCCAAACCAAGGTTTTTAATGCCTACAGGCAGTGTTCCCTCTAAGCTGAGTTAGTGTGAGCTAGCTCACAGGTTTTTAGCCTCCAGCTCACACATTTCTCCCTTAGCTCAGGAAGGAGGGCTCCAGAGCAAGCTAATCCATGCAGTGGCCAGATCACTCACTCACAACTTTAATGCCAGGAGCTCACAAAGTGGAATTTTTGTTCAATAGACTCTACAGCTTAGAGGGAACATTGCCTACAGGGATCTCATGGAATCGTAACTGATGTTGTGACTGGTCTTTTTTGTCCATCCACGACAGTCACCCACCCCCCAGCTGTTGATGGGGACTTCATGGATCTTGTGATGAATGGGTGTGATTAGCGTTTACCACCAGCAAAGTCCACTCTCCAGAAATCACTTTCTACTTGGAGGTGCAGGGCCCAGCATACAGATGAGTACTTACACTGACCAATCCCCATGTATACAGGCAGCATTATATCCTCCATCTTCAATGCTGCAATACTGAATACTAACCCCTACACTGACACAGTTGCTCAACAATAATTTTTTCCTAAATACAGCTATAGTTGTTGCAGTTAATTTTTCTGAAAAGAAAAACAACCCATCTCTGTTATAACCACTCATACAAAGTTCTCAAGAGTTGCTAGATTATAGATTCTTCACTGCCTTTAACACTTCTGGTATATTAAAAGCCCCAGATATACTGAAAATCTAAACCACAGTGATACGTGGGCTGCAGAAAAAAGAGACCATTAAAACTTGCTTGTAAGAAGTGGTCTTAAGAACAAGCCAGGGTTCATAATTATCACTGTCTCTTCCAGTAATGTGCCATAACATCTTTTCTAACATCTCTGCAACCTCTCCAAATCCCCAGTGTTCAAAGCTATTTGGATCTCGTTTTGGCAACCCTGACATTTCAGACTGACCCTGTTTTTACTTAGCACCCGTTCCACATTCCTGTGATTCTAGGATTGGCTAATGGATATGAGGCATGTCTCCAGTGGCTAAAAGCTGATCTATTAGAGCGACCAGGCTATTTTTACAGTTTTGCTTCTTCCCAGCTGGCTGATGTAGAACATGCTATACCTGCAGGCCGTTCGTCAAAAAACAACAAGAGAGTTAAACTGACTTTAGAGAACTTCCATTTTCTCTCCGATAACACTCCAGCAGCCCAACCCCTAAATATGTTTACACAAAAGTAAGCCCCACTGATTTTAATGAGACCTACTTCTTGGTAAAGGTGCTGAGGACTGCACCCCTAGGCACTTTAATTCCCTACACTTCCGCTTTTAAAGATTCTCGCAATTGATTCAAATCCATGCCTTAAATGAAGCATGGCTCCAGGCTATTGACAGCCCATTCAGCATCTCAGCATTTAACCACATGTGTTTCAAAACATCAAACAGACTCTGAGATACATATCACTGAGGGAAAGATGGAAAAGTACCAGCTGACAGAATTCCTAATCAGTTTGCCTTCCACAACTCCTAATACATTTTTAATATGTGTTTTGTAAAAATGCTGGCTAGATTGTTTGCTTGTACAAAAAGGGAATGGGATATTTTAGCCATGTTCCTCAGCCCAGGATAGGTAATCAAAGGGTAGAGATGAAACAGACAGTGATTTTCAAGTTCAGGAAGAAGATTCACATATTTAAACCTTTTGATCATTTGTAGTCACTCCCATGAGAACAGTCTGCTGTCTCAGTGAACTCAACAATTATACAAAAACTAGGCTACATTCACAAGCCTAGTATCTGGATACAGTTGATTCAGCCTATTAACACTTCTATTTCTTTCTCTATGAATGAAATTTTATTACGGCATCTCTAAATAACCCTTCTTGCTGTTCAGGCACACAGTCAAGTCCGACTCTTCGCAACCCCATGGACCACATCACGCCAGGCCCTCCTGTCCTCTGCCACCCTCCAGAGCCTGCTCAGCCCCATGTTTGCTGTGTTGATAACACTGTCTAACCATCTCATCCTTTGCTGTCCTCTTCTTCTTTTACCTTCAATCCTTCCCAGCATCAGGGTCTTCTCCAGTGAATGCTCCCTTCTCATTTGGTGGCCAAAGTATTTGAGCTTCAGCATCTGGCCTTCCAGGGAACAGTCAGGGTTGGTTTCCTTTAGGATTGACTGATTTGATCTCTTTGCAGTCCAAGGGACTCTCAAGAGTCTTCTCCAGCACCGTCATTCAAAAGCATCAATTCTTCGGCACTCGGCCTTCCTTACGGTCCAGCTCTCGCAGCCATACATTACTACTGGGAATACTATTGCTTTGACCATACAGACTTTTGTTGGCAGGGTGAAGTCTCTACTTCTTATTATGCTGTCTAGGTTTGCCAAGGAGCAGGCGTCTTTTAATTTCATGGCTGCAGTCACTGTCTACAGTGATCTTGGATCCCAGGAATGTGAATTCTTCCCCTTCTATTTGCCAAGGAGTGATGGGGCTGGATGCCATGATCTTACTTTTTTTGATGCTGAATTTCAAGCCAACTTTTGCGCTCTCCTCTTTCATTCTTAACAAGAGGCTCTTTAGGTCCTAGCCTGTTCAATAGCTTATCCAAGGTGTATGAAGAGCTGGGATCCGGACAGCAGGCCATGTTCTGAGCTTACTTAAGCTTCAGTTGAATGTCTGCCTGGAGCCTACATGCATAGGTATCTAATTCTCTGCCCACTTTCCCAGAGCTCCCAATCACATGATAGAGTGTTAGGCGCATCAGTTATCTGTGACCAGGAACCCTGTGGACATTCAGTTGAATATGTATAGGTCCCTGGCAGCACCATAGATATGCTGACCCCAAATGCATCATCTGACAGGGCTTGCTCACTGGCAAACCTCACAGCACTCAGAGAACACTTCACATCAGATTACAAAACATTTACTTGGACTGCAGGTATGTCACTTACTTCTATGTGAACATCTTCAGCAGTAATAGAGTGCTTTGCAATCTACATCTTGCAGTCTGCATTAGGCCATTACTAAGGATTCATCCACGCATTGTTGCAGGGGGAGACTACCTCTGTAATTGACTGTAAAAGTTATCAAACTTCTGGCAGCCAGCTGATCCAAGTGGCCCACGGAGTGCTGACTGTGCCACAGGGTCTGCTCATCTTGAACCAGGGCCACACTGACAGTGGCAATACTCAGCTTGCCTGTTTTTAACATCCCGTCATTGGATATTGCCCTATCACACTATAGCAGTCATTCACAACTAGATTGTCTTGTCCGCACAGGAGAACCCAGCTGTGAATCATAGTTATAGAGCAGCAGTAGCACACATCCAACAATGTTTATATGGCACTGCTGTTGGGAACTGAAGGGAAATAAGCAGGTAGCTTCTGTCTCCTCCTTTCCCTTTGGGAGGTTTATCTGAATTTTTTTTCTGCTAACGGGGTTATTTAGGGTTTCCCCAGACACCTCCCCTCTCTCTGTAGCGGAACCTGTTATGCTACTTTCATGACTGGCACATTTTACTATTACTATTAGAAGGAACCTTTTACTATTAGAAGGAACAATGCATGATCCCATATGATACACTAGCCTGATACCCGTGATTTGCTATGATATTTAAGTTCCGTAAATCCAGTTATAATGCTAATGATGTGAGGTCTGAAATGTAACATTTGTTGTAGGAATTCTAATGGAGAAGATTGTAGTGCAAGCAGGCAGGTTTTACCTCAGAATGCTGAGGTGGGGGAGGCAGCAGCCTGCCAAGCACATGGAAAACAATTGGGGGAATACATTTTGCCCCTTTTTATCCCCTTAGGGGTTGTGTTTCTCAGAAATCTCTTTGTAGTGGGGGTTGATGTCATGGTAGGAATGCATTCCCCTTATTTTGGGTTTCTTGGTGAAGGGTTTTGGCCTGGGGAGTGGGGAGGCTGGTCCAGCAGCATTGCTGAGGTGTTTCTGCTCGGGCAGTCTCCCTGATGGATTAAAGTACCCTGGCCCTGCTCCTACACCTGACAGACATCTGCCTGTCTGGTATTGGGGGGAGTGTGTTTAAAGGCATTGCTGCACCACACAGGTGGTTGGCCACTCCTGATTTCCTCAGCTGTCATTAGCTCTCTGCAGTCTCCTGTAACTGGGTTTTTTTTTACTTCAGAACATTGACCTCTGAAGCTGACCAATCAGAGAGGGGGGCGTGCAAAGAGGCAGCAGCCTGGCAGCCACATAGGAAGCAATGGGGGAGCACGTTTTACCCCTTTTGACCCCCTTAGGGGTTGAATTTCTAAAAATCCCTTCTTAGTGAGTATCTATGTCATGGTAGGGGTGCTCTCCCCGAATTTCATGTTTCTAGGTCCAGGGGTTTGGCCTGGGCATTGATTTTACGGGGAGAGGACTTTCTTTTATTATATATATAGAGAGAGATGGACAATACGATGCATGACCCATACTTACTATGCTTAACCTTCTATGTCTCCAAGTTGTATGATGGCTGGATTTGTCTCTAGCACAAAGAGGGAACTGCCAGAATATCCAGAAGTAAGAGATATTTAGACATTTTCTCAAGCATACCCAGAAGTGTGGAAGGTGCTTCCCCAGCAAGTAAACTCTCACCGCTGGAAGCTGAAATCATGTGAAATGTCTGTGTGAAATACGCAAATGAGTGTCTAGCACACTTGCTTGCATCTTTCCCGCCCACCTGGTACCCAGTTAGAAGTGGGAGCATGAGTGCCAGTCAGGGAAAGATGCACATGAGCAATCCTGCTCACATAATTGGAATAGTCACACACCAAGAGTATGGGATCATGACACTGGAAAGTGATTCCTACACTGCTAAGAGTAAGAGTGAAGAGTAGAGTTGCCAGCTACCTGAAGAAGAAATAAGTCCTGTTCCTTTAATAGAGGCTTAATGAAATGTTATTTACTAGGTGATGTTATTTACTGCTATCCTATAAAAAACTTCAGCTGTGTATTTTCACGCATTAAGCTAAAGGGATAGGACATTTTTCTCTAGGCCTGTTGGTGAGACCCTTGATCAAATACTCAGGAAAAAAAATTATTTCTGTATTATGGCTGTTCTTAACGAGAAAAGATGGTGGTCTTATAACCCAAGTATTATGCAGGAAAAACGGAGATTCTTCCTTCATATGTTGAAAACAGATCCAACACAAACTGAGCTCTGTTTGTGATCCCTATGAAGGAGAAATAGGCCTATAGCTTTAGCCAGAAGAAATGTTCCAAATTCTGACAGGCTCAACTAAATTGCAGGATTTGAATACTCAGGGTTGCCATCACCTCAGTTGGGACAAGGGATCCCACAATTTTAGGGGGCCCAGTCCGCCACTGGCCAGCTGGCTGGCGGGGGAAGCCCGACCCCTGAACAGCAGTGTCCCTTGGGGATTCCACTAACACAATGACATCACCAATAGTGATGTCATTACACTGGGGCCTTTGTGCAGCGATGCTCTAGCATTTGGGTTTTTGCCCTGAACACTTCGCTGCGCAATGGCCCCTGGCTCGGCCAGGAGCCCCCCACCAGAGGAACCCTGCTTAACCCTATTCAAAATGAAAATTTTACTGAAAATACTATTTTCTCTTTTAGGTAAAGGTAAAGGTTTCCCTTGCTCAAAAACCAGTTGAATACGACTCTAGGGATGCAGTGCTCATCTCCGTTTCCAAGCCGAAGAGCCAGCGTTGTCCAAAGACATTTCCGTGGTCATGTGGCCAGCATGACTAGACGCCGAGGCGCACAGAATGCTGTTACCTTCCCACCGAAGTGGTACCTATTTATCTACTTGCAATTTCTTGCTTTCGAACTGCTAGGCTGGCAGGAGCTGGGGCCAGAGACGGGAGCTCACTCCGTCATGCAGCACTCAGGTCTCGAACTGCTGAACTACCAACCTTCTGGTCTGCAGTTCAGCATCTTAACCACTTGAGCCATAAATCTGCAGTTAGTTTCATATGTCTTTTTCTTACTCATCATCAAGATATCTGATTTATGGCAACCAAGTAGGCTTTTCAAGACAAGAGACTAATAGAGGTGGTTTGCCATTGCCTTCCTCTGTGTATTAACCCTAGACTTCCTTGGTGGTCTCCTATCCAAGTACTAATTGGGGCTGACCCTGCTTAGCCTCCCAAAATCTAATGAGATAGGGCTAGCCTGGGGCATCTAGGTCAGGGTACAGAACTTTCTACATTGGGAATTTTAATACCCCCCCCCCCTAATATAATAGAAGCAGCGCCTGCAGTTTTACAAAACAAATGCCCTCTCAGGGGCCTGTGGCCATTGCTAGACAACCACAACAGTATTGCCAGCCTGCTGGCCTTGGCATGTGTTAATAAAAGACAGGGAGAAGGGGACAAGCCCTTTCCAGGTCTATTTTGCCCTCTTAGGGAACAACTCATCAGGGCCAGGGCTAGCAGCAATTACTGCGCAACTTGCTACCACCCAACTTGCATGACTCACCCAGGCCCATCTGCTTGCTGCTGTTCAACAGCAGCCATTTCATGAAGACCAGTGGGGTGTAGCGTATGGGAGGCCCAGGTTTGAAACCCCACTCATCTATGAAAGCTCATTGAGTAAAAACAGGTTGCTTATCTGTAACTAATGATCTTCGAGTGGTCATCTGTGCATTCACACCTATGGGTTTCTGCGCCTGCGCAGGAATTCATCAGTATCTGGAAAGGTCAATGGATTTTCGTGCCCAGAGCCTGCAGGCATGCACGCAGCCCCTTCGCGCATGCCCAGAGGAGCCGGGCATGGACATTCTGCCAGTTCCTTCTAACCACTGCCACCAGAGTAGGAAGAAACCACCTGGCAGCAGAGGGGAAGGATGGGCAGGCGGTGTGAATGCACAGATGACCACTCGAAGATCATCAGTTACAGGTAAGCAACCTGTTTATCTTCGACGTGGTCTCTGTGCTTCACATCTCTGGGAGATTAACGAGCAGTGGCCTACCTGGAGGAGGGTGCAGGCAGGCGGTCAGTGCAAGGTGGTTGACAGGATGAGTCTTCCCATTGCAGTACGATCTGCCACCCTGGTATCAAGGGCATAATGCTTTATGAAGGTATTTGGGGTGGCCCAAGTGGTGGCTTTGCAGATGTCTGCCAGTGGGACACTTTTCAGAAATGTGGTGGAGGTTGAAACAGCCCTGTTGGAGTGAGCCCGCAAAGGGCCCGGTAGCAGTGTGTGGTCCAGTTTATAACACAGGGCTATTAGTTGTACAATCCAGCGGGAAAGTCTCTGGGAGGTGATTTGATGTCCCAGATGTGCTGGAGCATAAGAGACAAAAAGTCGGGGTGTTTGTCTGGTTGCTTTAGTGCAGTGAAGATAGAATAGAAGGGCACGTTTAATGTCCAGGAAGTGCAACAGGCGCTCCTCCTCCGAGGAGTAGTTGAAGAAAAAATCGGGCAAAAACACTTCAGAGTGTAAGTGGAATTCTGATATGACCTTAGGAAGAAAGGAGATATTAGGCACTAGGTGCACACCATCCGGTAAGAAGGAGAGAAAGGGTGTGTCATATCTAAAGGCGAGGATTTTGCTCACTCTTTGTGCTGAGGTGATAGCTACAAGGAATGCCATCTTCCAGGCAAGGAGGCTGAGGTCACAGGTAGACAGCGGCTTGAATGGCTTTCTTGTGAGGTGGCGTAGAACCAGGGGGAGGTCTCACAAGGGGGCAGGCCATTTGATTGGGGGGTAGAGGTGAAGCAACCCTTTCAGAAAGCGCTTGAAGAGTGGGTGGGCAAAGATGGAGAAATTGTCCACCCTATTGTGAAATGCCGAGATGGGGCCAGGTATACTCCGGTAGAGGAGTGAGACAGACCCGCTTCTGCCAGGGAGAGTAGGAATTCGAAGAGGCAGGCTAGACCCACTGAAGTAGGTGAAGATAGAATAGAAGTGTTGCCCTGCCCAAGAAATCTGGAGAACCGAGCCCATTTATATGCATAAGACCTACGCGTGGAGGCCCTACAGGAATTCAGTAACACATTGGCTACTCTGCTGGAGAAAGAAGAGGGGAAAGTCTCCACGCCATCAGCTTCAGGTGTGGGACATCATGGTGGTGTAGTGGGGTGCCAGAGATGCCGAGGAGGTCTGGTTCTGGAGGAAAGTGACAGTAACAACCCTGAGCAAGGGACAGGAGAACCGGAAACCACAGTTGCCTGGGCCACCGTGGGGCTATGAGTATGCAATTAGCTCCATCGTGTATTATTTTCTTCACCACTCGAGTGAGCAATGGCAGAGGGGAAAAGAGGTATAGGAACCTGTGAGTCCAAGGATAGAGAAGGCCGTCCCCCAAGGATTTGGGGTCAGTCCCTCCCTGACAGCAGAAGAGATCGCACTTTGTGTTGTTCCGATCTGCGAACACATCAACTTCTAGTGTTCCCCATTGTTGGAAAATGGGGAGGAGATACCACTTGGAAAGTTCCCAGTCATGAGGGCGGACTTGCCCTCTGCTGAGACAATCTGCCGTGGTGTTGAGGGAACCAGGAATGTGTGTCACACGGATGAAAATGCCCTCCTGAATGCACCAATTCCACAGGCAAAGCAATAGGGTGCAGAAAGAAGGTGAGACCATCCCTCCTTGTGGATTGATGTAGGCTACCGCAGTCATGTTGTCTGTCAACACCGTGACGCAGTGGCCCACTACGAGGGGTAGAATGACGCGCAGGGCAAAGAGTACTGCCAGCAACTCAAGGTAGTTTATGTGCTTCGAGCACAGGGAGATGTCCCATGGACCCCCTGTGCTGTGGCCACAGAGTTGCACACCCCAGCCCCAATGAGAAGCATCTGTCATCAACGTCCTCCTGGGTGTGGGGAGATGAAACGGTGCCCCTTGGAAGAGATTCAGGAGGCAGCTCCACCAAAGGAGAGAGTCTCAAACCCGTTGAGGAAGGGAGAGAAGGGTCGATTGGGCATCCATTTGCGGTTGAAAGGAGCAGAGGAACCAGGCTTGCAGTAGTCTCATCCTTAACCTCACAAAGGGCAGGACTGCGGTAGTGGTTGCCATAAGCCCTAGGAGATGCTGTGCCATGAAGGTGGAGGATCGAGGCTGTTCCTGGATCTGGTGGGCGAGAGTGGCTATCGGGGATGCTCTATCATCTGGGAGGTATGTCATGAGGCATGTGGAGTCGAGAATCGCTCCAATGAATTGTACCTGCCTTGAGGGGTTGAGGTGGGACTTGCCCTCGTTGATTCTGAGGCCTAGGTTTGCGAGTAGGGAGTGAGTGCTATTGATGTGGTCCAACAAGAGGTTCTGGGAGTCTGCTACCAATGATCAGTTGTCTATGTAAGGGAATATTGTGATGCCTTGCAGACGAAGGTAGGCGACAACTACTATCATGGTCTTGGTGAAAACCCACAGCGCAGTGGACAGGCCGAATGGGAGGACCTTGTATTGGTACTGAGTTGGGCCAATGGCAAATCGGAGGAACTTGCGGTGGGCCGGTGCAATCGTTAGATGGAAGTAGGTGTCCTGGAGGTCTAATGTTGCCATCCAGGCATTCCTGCATAGGAGAGGCAGGATGGATATGAGCGTAACCATGCAGAAGCATCTGTATGTGATGTAGTAGTTCAGACCTCGCAGGTCCATGATTGGCCGGGTGCCTCCATTTTTCTTCGGGATGGTAAAGTAACAGGAGAAGAACCCCATTCCCAGATGATGTGTAGGGATGGGCTCTATCACGTTTTTTTCAAGGAGAGTGGTCACCTCCTGCAGGAGGGCAGGAGATGGAGGGGTCGTGACAAAAACTGTTGGAGGGGCTGTGTGAGTTCTATGAAATATCCCTCAGCAATGATTGATAGGACCCAAGCATCTGACGTCACCTTGCGCCAAGTCTGAAGAAAAGGAGCTAAGAGAGTGGGTGGACCAGTGGGAGGGAAGGAGTCAAAGGCCCTGCTTCTGGGGTCGGGTGAATTTCTGACATCCAGTTTGTTGGCCAGACGAGAACTTTTGCTTGGTCGGGTAAGCTGGTCTTTGTTGATTCGGAGAGGTCCTGGGGCACCAGGGGCGCTCTGGCGAACCTCTCGAGAAAGGTCTGTGGTGTTCGGACTTTTTGTCCAATATTCGAGAAAATTCAGAGTTATGGAAATTTCCCCCGCCCTAGTCTGCCGCGCCGCGGAGGCACGGCAGACTTTAAGTCTGTCCACGGCCAGGGTTGGGCCTTTCTGGCTGCAGGATTGCTCTGGGAGCAGGAAGGAAAAAAAGTGGTCGTTTTAAAATCCAAGTCCCTAGCTCTTATTCCCTATTTCTCTTTCTCAATGAATCCAGAAAGCTTAAAAAAAACCCTGCTAGGCTTAGAACCAGACTCTGGCTACCATTTGTTAGGACTTTTTGTCCAATATTCAAGAAAATTCAGAGTTATGGATCTTGCTTTCTGAAAAGAAGAGACTGCTTCCTCTAGTTTAAAATCTTTATTACTAAAGGATAAAGGGAAACGGGAGTAGCTGCAAATAAACAAAACATGCTTTCTAAGGAGCAACATTGTGCTCCGTCTGCAGTCTAAGACATTCTACAACAGAGTGAGAGATTACAATGGAGGATCTCTCCTTTTTCTTGACGCCTGAAAGGAAACACCTGATATCATTGACCAATCAGCAAAACAGTACACCTTTAGGTTTCCCGGGCTTAGACTTAATTGGCCAGCTGCCAGGTACCTCTTCCAGGTTAGCCTAAGAAAACAACAAGTTAAATAGGTTAACCCTATAATGACTAAAATGATCAGATCTTGTCTTACATACTCATTTTTCCAACATGTGGGACCATGATCTCTGATGGGTCCCTTGCCAGGAGCATTGCCTGAAGGGTCTCACGGTAGGTGCTGAGATTCCCAGCATGCGTGAGGCCTTTATGCTTTTGTCAAGGTCTTGTAGCATTGTGTCAGTCGTAGAATGAAATAGACCTTGGCCATCAAAGGGGAGATCCTCAATGAGTGACCTGGTATCTTGCTGCAAATTGGTTGTACGTAACCATGAATGTCTCTGTAGAGCTATAGCGGAAGACATGGGTTTTGATGAAGCATCGAGGGCATGCTTAGAGGAGTTGACTTGCTGCTTGGCCAAAAGTAAGCCCTCTTTCTGGATCTTTGATAGCCAGGCATTTGTCTTCAGGGAGGCGTTGGACCAGTTCTGAGATCTGCTCCCGTAGAGCATACTGATATCGCCCCATGCATGCAAGGTAGTTGGTTGTTTTGAGCCCTAGTGCCCCTGCTGAATAAAAGTGCCTTCCAAAGGCGTCTAGCTTACGACTCTCCCTGTCAGGAGGTGTGGAGTGAGTTTTCTTCGATCTTGAAGAGGAGGAGACTACCATCGAGTTCGGCCTAGGGTGGTTAAGGAGGAACTCTACTCCGGAATCCTGTAGTTTGTACATGTGGTCAAGTCTACGTGAGGACACTGGGGCAGAAGATGGCTTATCCCATTGGGATTTTGTTGCTTGGAGCAAGACAGAGGACATTGGCAGGGCAACCGATGTCGATGTATCCATCTGCACTATATCGAAAACCAGGTCAGTGACCAATGTTGTAGGGTGAGCCACCGGGATGCCTAAAGAGTGCGCCATGCACTTGATGAGTTCCCCATAGGATGAGATGTCTTCAGATGGGGATATAGGGAGGTTATCTGAGACATCAAGCTTCGGTGACGGTTGATCTGGGGAACTATGAGTTACCCGATGCCTCCTCCTTGGAGTCCTCTGCAAAAGAGTCAGAAGCTGAAGGTGGTGTTGTGGGGAGACCTTTATCTGGAAGATGGGATGGAAGTAGTGTTGGAATTGACCAATTCGGTGGCAGTGGCCAGGGGTCCCGTGGTCGCCGATATTCCGCAGTGTGCAGTCTCCATACCAGAGGGGAGGGAGACCTTGGTCTGTGAGCTTCTCGATACCGGGTGTCTAATTGCTCCAGTGGCTTGGCGAGTGCGGCTGAAGGGTATTGGTACCAAGGCGATCGGGATCAATGTGATGTTGGTCGATCCCATGTAGTGCAGGACATCAGGGAGAGCCATGGGCTCGTGGCAGAAACTGGATAGGCTCCATAGTGATAGCAAGGATGCTGGTCACCATGAGGTGGCAGGGAGTAGTCATGGTGGGTGCGTTGAGGAGACCTATGTGGTTCTTGGGGCTCGAATCACCTGTTGTACTTAGTCCAAGCTCAAGGAGGTCTGCCAGTGAAGTCTTGCTGGTGCAGCTGATCCATATCAATCGGGGAAGTCGAGTGGTGAGAGGCAGAACATGGAGATGCTGCCCAAGATGCATCCCGGTGTGGAGTCTGGGCGACATCGAAAAATTATTGAGTTTCCAAGACATGTTCTGGGAGATCAGTTTCCAACTGAGGAATGGGCGAGTCCAGGAGATGTATAATCTCTGGGGGAGCTGGTGCCCGAGGTACATCCGAGGACTGATGCCCCAAGATAGCAGTTGAAGCCGAGGCTGAGGCTTCAAGGACTGCAAGTCCAGTATCCGGGCCCGCCTTGCGGGACTTATCGGCATTGGATGGTTTAGGGCATTTTTCCTTTTTGCCTTTTTTCTTTTTCTTAGTTGGTGTCAAAGAGGATGAGTGGATTGGCGCTGGTCTCTTAGCAGACCCATGGCCTAAGTCTGATGCTGCTTTTGACACGGGCGGTCTTGATGTGGAGACCGATGTCAAGGGTGCTGTCGATGCCGAAGTGGGAGGTAAGCCTGCAGACTCCATTGTGGTCGAGGTCGCGGGATGGAGAGTGGATTCGAGGAGTGCAACTTTTAAGTGAGCTGCTCTATTTTTATGAGTCTGGTTCGAGAACTTTGAGCAATGAACACAGGACTCGGGGCAGTGAGATTCCCCTAGGCAGAGAATACACAGGAAATGGCCGTCTGGAGCGGCTAGCTTGCTACCGCAAGAACTGCAGCGTTTAAAACAACCCCAGCGCTGAGCCATGCAGAGCGAGAACTCGGGTGGGAAGGGGGGGGCTGGGCCTGAAGAGATACCCCAAACTCCCCTCGAGGGAAACGCCAATCTAAGCCCAAATAAGTCCAAACCAGTCTGTGATCCAAAGGTTGTAGTCAATACCAGTCCAAGTCCGAATGTAGGTAAAGGCTTTCCAAAGTACTTTCCGAACCGACAAGAGACTGTTAGCTGCGCGGCAGTCAGAAGAGAACTGGCAGGATGTCCATGCCGAGGCTCCTCTCGGCATGTGTGAAGGGGCTGCATGCATGCCTGGAGGCTCTGGGCATGAAAATCCATTGAGCTTTCCAGATACCGATGAATTCCTGCGCAGGCGCAGAAACCCATAGGTGTGAAGCACAGAGACCACGTCGAAGATCTTTGGGCTACTTGAGCTAACCTATCTCACAGGGTTGTTGTGGGGATAAAATGGAGGAGAGGCACGTGATGTAAATCATTTTGGGTCCCCATTGTGAAGAAAGGTGGAGTGTAAATGAAGTAAATAAATAAATACAGCTGCAGATGGGAGAGCAGATAAAAGGTAGGTTGGTGGGTGGTTGAGAAGAAAAGAAGGAAGGATATAGCTGAGGATATGGAAGTTGCCTGGAGGAGGAAAAGAGGCAATAGTGTGGGGATGGGGACACACAGGAAAGTGAGGTGCCCCTAGAAGTCCTTGCAGGTATCCCACCATGCACCTGAGCCCAGCTGGAGCGATGCAGATTTTTCCCTGGGATGGGCTGCCAGGGGGAGGGAAGGAAGGAAAGTTGGCCAATAAAGGTAGGCTAGCTGCTGGGTGGAAAGGGGAGAGGCTATAGGGGGTTGGGGAGGGGAAGAGAAGAGAAGAGAAGGGGGAAATGAGATCCCCCCCAACAAGTCCTTGCAGGTCCCCCACTTGTCAATTCTAAATCATCATAACTTCAGATGTAGCTGCCATTTTTTATTATTTTCCATAATGTAATTCTGCACTGAAAAAGAGCAGCCAGACAAAACAGATTCTTTGCTCCTAAAATATATTATCATATCAAGGGCTGCTACCCTATGCACTCAAGTGAGAGTAAATATTTAATGGGACTGGCTTCTGTGTAAGCCTACAAAAAAAATCAGGCTGTGTTAATGTAACCCAAATATCACATTAATGTACATCTATATTTCTCCGCTTTGCATGACTAGAAAATTGATTCAAAGAAATAATAATCTTTCTTTCTCTCATTTTTTCTGGTAAAGAAACTATTTAAAGCTGGTGTCTTATCTAGCATTGGACAATGTCCATTTTTAGGTCAGAGAGCCCCTGAGCACCATGTGCTCTGGTTAGTGTCCAATGTTGGCGTCAATATAGATAAGAAAAGAACAGGTGTCAGCATAAGGGTAGCTTAGGGGTTTCTTTATCTGGTACAATGTGTTGCTGTCAGCCCTTGTAGTCTACGTCACCCAAAAAGACATTTGTGAAGAAAAGTTGAGATAGGGAAATTTTATTATGAAGCAATTGTTTGGAGTTTAGAAGAGCTTAGGAACTCTTTCTGGAAAAAATACATACACACACACACACACACACACATTCTGAAACAAGATAAGTTTTCCTTGCGCGCACCTGTTCAGTATATCCATGGTTCTCTGTGCTGGAGTCCTTTTGTTTCCGTGCCCAAGCCCTCCAGTATGGGAAGACGCAAAGGCCCATTTCTCTCTATTTCTCTCTCTCTCGTTCCTTTTTTAAGAAAGGCTTGTTTTTAATAGGGGAGCTATTCAAACATGTATTCTGTCATATTCTGTTACGACTACTTCATTCCTTTAATGTAATTGCTACAATATTGTATCATTGTTATTTTTAAATCTTTTATCCCATTTTATTCATTAAAGGTTTGACTTCTGTTCTTGTGTCTGCAGCATTCAGCAGATGATCAAGTCGTATTATCACAAAGAACAGCAGCTGTTAGCAGCAGCCAACACTCAGACGTTATCACTGCCATTAACTATTTGGCTGCTGGTAACAGGCTGTAAGTAATTTTATTCATGGCAATAATTTCGTGTTAGTCTGTTGGACACAAATCCAGTGGTACCTTCGAGGTGAACAGAATTTATTCCAGCATAAGCTTCTGTCCATCTGAATTCATTTCATCAGATGCACAAAACGTACATCCACAGCAGAAATATTTATACTTAAAGTTGCAACCAACTCCCAGCTTTCTGTAGTTTTTAAATATTTATAACATATCCAATGGGCAGCAGCTCCAGTAATTAAGAGCTTAGTAGGGAGCACAGTGAATACTTTGGTGAAGAGAGTGTGCAAAGTCACAGCATTATCATGCTGGCATTGTGATTTGACTTGGAATATTGAAGTGACACATTATTATCTACCTGTAGTGATAGCTGCAATTTAGAGACATGTCCTTACAAGAAACATTGATGGCTAGAGGGAGTTGCTGCAGAGGAGTTAAAGAACATTAAGGAAGGCTAAGAAAATACTGCATTTATTTGGCAATAGACTATTAGTGTTACTGCTTCTTCGGTACGTCCCTCATGTGCTTCAACTCCTACCTTAACAAACCATCTCCCTACCTACCCATTTCATTTTACCTGGCTATTCTTCCAAGGAGTTCAGGATATGTATGTGGTGCCTCCCCATAAGCATTGCTGTGCTATTGTAAATGCTACAGATTAGCATTAGTACAATATTGTAAGTGTAATGGATCGTTGAGAGCCAGTTTGGTGTAGTGGTTAAGTGCGCGGACTCTAATCTGGGAGAACCGGGTTTGATTCCCCACTCCTCCACTTGCACCTGGCTGGATGACCTTGGGCAAGCCATAGCTCTGTCCCAGCTGTTCCCCCAAGGACAGCTTGGGAAAGAGCTCTCTCAGCCCCACCTACCTCACAGGGTGTCTGTTGTGAGGAGGGGAAGGGAAAGGAGTTTGTAAACCACCCTGAGACTCCCTTGGGGAGTGGAGGGTGGGGTATAAATCCAATTTCTTCTTCTTCTTCTTCATTGTATGTTTCAGGGACACCCTGAGCACAGTCCTTGCAGATTCAGGCCTTTCATAAGACTTTCAGAGTCAGATTGTAGCAATTATAGGAATAGAGGATTATCACCCAAAGCAAAAGAATGAAACTGGTTTACAGTTAATGCTCATAATCCAGGCTTAAAACTAGGAGTTCATTTAAACAGGGGAAATGGGAAAGGTTGAAGGAACAGAAACAGGCAGGGCACACTGAATAGAAAGCTAGATCAAGTGAATAACATCCCATAAATGACTGCTTTCAGAAAAGAGGACATCTTACCTGAAATCAGGCTAACAAATGTCAGGAGGGGCTGGTACTTGCCTGAACTCCTGCAAACCCCTTCAGTTCCCATCGCTCAGCAAATGCCAGAGCCTGGGTCCAGTCGGAGCACCGGGGGGGGGGGGGGTTCTCCTCTACCTATGGTCAGAAATTACCAATTCTGCCTCTGTCTTTCTGCCCCGTTTTTACAAGGCTGTACTTAAGCAGGGCTGTCCCCAGCCTTCAGCCAGCTTTAGACCAGCTGGGAATGCCTGAACAGAACTCCCACATAAAAATCTGGCAAAGATTTATGGCAAGTAGGATGAGACATGTCGCCACAGATCTCATTGCCCGTACAAACCCTCATCAGGAAAAGGTGACACAACGTGTTAAGCTCAGTTTTTAAATGGGTAGGAGGACCCCTGATGAAATTCACAATCTTCTCCAACTCCCCCTCCCTCGTAGCCCCTCCTACTGGCCCATATAAGCCACAACCGATCTCTCTTCCTTTACAAATTATTCATATAATTTTAACCTCACCGTGAGCCAGATGGTACAAGGGCATACGTATTACAGTGAGGAAAATGCTTAGAAATTGTATGTCCTTTTTACTTCAGATTACAAACAACTCAGACCAACAACCTCCTCCTACTGCATAATTACACTGAAATGAGAGTATTAAATCTCATAATCATTATTTTCTACATTGTTTTTACCACCACCACCCCAAAAAAAACCAACCCTGCAGCAGTATGCCTGTGAGGCATGGGTTCCCCGAATGGAACTACCTCCAATGTTGGGGTCACCCAGAGTGATTCCTCCAGGAAAGGGATATCCACTGGGAGATATAGTGGATTGCATAGGATGGGAGTGGAGCACAGGGGGCAGATGTTCTGCCCTTTCCTCCCCCAGCAGTTCCTTCTTCCCAAACAAACAGAATCAAGTCTTTCTCGGCGTGGTTCCTGATGGCCATTTTCACTGGAGACTCTTTAACTTTCTCTGCTCATTATCCTCCTGGATTTCAAGAATGTGCACTGCTCACCTCAGAACCAGCCAGTTATTCTGACGTTTAACAGGGAAATTAAAAAGCCATTAACAGAGCTCTGTTGGGGCCAGGGAGCGCTGGGGCGCTGCTCCGGGAGAGAGGAGGCCGGGGGGCAGGCACATAGCCAACCCCCGCCCCCTAGCTCGCTTTCCCTAGCCCGCGCTTTGGCACGGAGCCGGAGGAAAGCCTCCCCCCGCTCTCCCCAGCCCGCGCTTTGGCGCAGAGCCGGAGGAAAGCCTCCCCCCCACAGCTCGCTCTCCCTGGCCTGCGCTTCGGTGTGGAGCTGGAGGAAAGCCTCCCCCCGCAGCTCACTCCCCCTGGCCCGGAAAGAAGCCCCCATCCCTCCCTGCTCACCATTGCCGGGTGGGAGGGGGGCGGGAGGGGGGCGGGAGGGAGGGAGGGAAAAGCTGGGCCCCAGTGCCCAAGCAAGAGTGGGGAAGGGAGGGAAAGCACCTTGTCTGTCTGTCTGTCTGTTTGTTTGTTTCTTTCTTTCTTTCTCTTTCTTCTCTCTCTCCCCCCCCCACCTACCTACCTACCTTCCTTCCTGTTCCTTTCCTTCCTTCCCTCCTTCCTTCCTTCTTTCCTTCCTTCCTTCCTTCCTTTCTTCTGACACACTTCCGGTAATGTCAGGGATGTGTGGCCTTCTGACACTTCCGGTGACGTCAGGGGGTGTGGCATATGCAAATAAGTTATGCTAATGAGCTCCTGCACCTCTTTTTTTTACAAAAGGACCCCTGGCCATTAATAAGATATTTTGCACTTTGCATCTGACATGATGGGTTCTCCCAGGGCACTGAGTGGCTCTGAGCACGTGCAGTCCATCAGTATACATGCAGCCCCTTTGAAGGAGAGGGAGGAGGAGGAGAAGGAGATTGGATTTACACCCTGCCCTTCACTCAGAGTCTCAGAGCAGCTTACAATCTTCTTTCCCTTCCCCTCCCCACAACAGATACCCCGTGAGGTAGGTGGGGCTGAGAGAGCTCTTTCAAGAACTGCTCTTTCACAGACAACTCTGAGAGAACTGTGACTGACCCAAGGTCACGCCAGCAGCTGCATGGGGAATCAAACCCAGTTCTCCCAGATTAGAGTCTGTGCTCTTAGCCACTACACCACCCAGCATCCTCCTTGCACTTCAGGTCATGCCACCCAGGCTTCTTTGGACTTTCCCCAGCCACTCACAGCTCATGTGCCTTCTGGTCAGTGTCAGGAGGTCTGATCCACCCTGGCTGAGTCTGGAACTGTGGCTGGTCCCAGACACACACACCCATAGCAGAGGTGCCATCCAGGGTGGGGCCAACTTTGAATAGAAAAGATATGTAGTCACAATAATGTGATGGCACCCAGGTTGATGCTGGATCATAAAGAGAAAGAGTAGAAGAGACAGATACAGTCTGAGGACCCACACTCTGTGATCCTGATCCTCCATGCTTGACATGCATTGGAGATGTGTGATCCATTATTAAAGTGAACGGGTAGTTGGCCAAGCAATAGCGTAGGGCCCCCACAGCCCATTTCATAGCCAGGACCTCCTTCTCTATCATTGTGTATTTTACTTCTGAACATTGTAGTTTCTGGTTGAGGAACCAAATCAAGTATTCATGCCCAGCTATCAATTGTGATAAGAAAGCCCCTAATTATAGTTGGAAGCATCTGTGTGAACAATAAAAGGCTTTTCAAAGTCTGGATGCTGCATGACAAGCGTCCAGGACATCATGGCCTTTAGACCCCTAAAGGCCTTTTGGTGTCCAGGGGTCCATTGGATGACATTTGGTAGTTCTTTTGAAGATTGTCTGACAGAATGCTGGCTTGAATTTTAAAAATAGATATCCGGGGGGGGGGGGGGCGGCACTCATCTATGGGGGCACTGCCCCCAAATATCCCCTGAGGCTGCAGGCCTAATCTGGAGCATATTCTTTACTTCTTGTGCCACTGGGTCCCACCCCACCCACCACCCTCCCCACACCCGAGGTCATGCCTGCCCAGGGGAGAGGGGAATCAGCTCCTACAGCTACTCTCCACCCTCCAGCTCTCTTCCCGCATTCTGGTCCTTGCCTCACCATTGCACATACTGCACCTTTCCTCTACCTGCAGTGGCACATGGTCCCTGCCGCTTCCACCTGCCTCTCGCCCAGGAGTGGGCTAGGTGGTCAGCGGCACTGCCTTGTCTCCTGCAAGGACATCTTCACACTTTCCCCAGCTGTTTGCAACTCATTTGTCTTCTGGTCTGCATCGGAGGGGACTGATCCACCCTGGCTGAGTCTGGGATTGTGGCCAGTCATGGACACAGGGTATAACTGAACACTGGCTAAGCTCCCATCTCCTTTCTGTGAAATGAACACACACATGAAGCTGCCTTATATGGAATCAGACCATCGGTCCATCAAAGTCAGGATTCTCTACTCAGACTGGCAGCAGCTCTCCAGGATCTCAGGTGGAGGTCTTTCACATGACCTGTTACCTGATCCTTGAACTGGAGATGCCAGGGATTGAACCTGGACCTTCTGCATATCAAGCACATGCTCTGCCACTAAGAACTTCACCATCATTAGATGCTGGGTAGTGATGCCTATCCAAAGCTGTTGTTTAGAACCAAACTGGCTGGAGAGACAGAACTCTGTGACATCTGAAAAGTATGACAGCCACTACAAAGGCAGATATATTGGCAAAACATCACACACAGAGACACACAAATTGTCGTAATCTACAATTGACCAAATGTCTAGGAAAATAGTCTCATTCTCAGAGTCAAATGTTAGATGCTATTGTAGGTACTTTGTTACTAGGCAATCTCTCTCAGTATAAAAAATAAAGAGGGGTATTTGGGGCATTTTTATTCTAGCATAAACTTTTTGGGGGAAAGTACTTTATCAGGTACATGTGGTGAATCTTCACTAGGCAGACTTATATAAATGAAATGCGGGGAGTTGCAGATTGCACAGTTAAAGGAACAGGAAGTACAGGATGAGATATAATTCTATCCATTGATATCCTTGTTGCTGTGGGTATCTGTGAGCTACTAGAGTAGGGACCTAGTTCACTCATGTATGTGCATCATATAATTTCTCAACACTTCATTACTTTTTCTTTAATGATGGACAGATGCATACGCAAACTGTCTCCATTGAAATGTATTGTATTTGAGGTGAGGTGAAACAGAAGTCAGCCTTCACTGATAGATCTGTGATGCCCTGATAACACACGCAGGTCAGCTCTCCAAACTGCAGTCTTCAAGTGACGGGCATTGATGAGCACATGTGTACTTAATACCGGTTGTACATAACAATGCTTTTGTCCTTAATTTCTCCTGCAAGAATGAAGAGGAGTCCAAGTGCTTAAAGTTGTGGCAAACAATCTTGCAATTTCTCAGTTCCTTCTTTTATACTGTTTGGGGGCAACAAAATATTTTTATTCTGAACAACAGACAGAAATTCTTCCAAGCAATCACAGGTAGGTTTTATGAAATGCTCAAGCACCTTCAAGCTACTTTTATCAAGGATTGTTTAGCAGAACACTAGAATCCAATCCAACTCTGCTACTTGATCATCTTTGTTTTACTTACAATCCTGCCTGTTTTTCTCCTCCCATTTCACTTTCCTATTATTTTTGCCGACCCAAATGCCCTGCTTCATTGCTCGCATCCCACCTATCAAAACATTTTGCTTCTTTGCATATAATCACAGCATCCTGTTTCTATCCCCCTGAATGATGTTATCTAAATTATTCTGCCTAACGGATGTCCAGGTTTTTTTTTTATCATAATGGCATATCATTCCTGTTTCTATCTTCACATTCAGTTTATAGAGTCTGTTTTCCTTGATATCTTTTCATGAAACCTTGCATGCATACATATAGACAATTTTTTTTTCAAGGACAAAGGAGATTAGAACTGGTTAAGCACCAACTACTGTTCTGGAGCCCCTAAAACAACTCTATTGCTAGTACTCAAAGAATAGTAAAATATACCCAGTGATGCACCAACATGAAATGGGACAGAAAACAGGCCCCTGTTTCTACCTTAGTCCTGCTTCTTTTCCTCCTAACTAACCAGACATACATTTAACCTGAGTTTTCTGAAGCAACAATATTGTGGAGAAACAAAAGTTGCAACAGAGGTGAGAATTCACACCATGCTATAATGGGGTTCACACGCAGAGGCAGTAATCCTGTGTACCCTGACATATACTACGCTACACTGAATTCAGTGAGACTAGCTTTGCAGTGACCATGCACTCAACTGCATCACTGGGAACTTTCATAACATTGGGTCTGCGTGATTGATTAGAAGAAGGTTGATAACCACATATTTACATGTCCAGATTTTTCCCAATGGAGAGGAATACTGGATAAAAAAAATACTTGGGCCTTTGCATGGATGCTTCCAGCACTTTTACTTTAGTATTAGGGCTCTCTGGGGCATTAAACAGGCAAGAGGGTGTGCCCAACAGTTTTTGCTCATAGTCAGCATTCTGACTGTTCCCCACCGGTGAGCTTCTAAAGGAATTCTCGCCTAGGTCTGCTCAGTCAGGGAATTTAAAGAAATTGTGTGATTTTTGTCCTGCAGCATATGGCTTGCCTTACCTTCACAAATCACCTGGAGAGATTTGCATTGCAAATACCTTGCTGCCATGTGCTAGTGCTGTGGTTTGGGAGTGGAGGGGAATACTGGCTTTGCCTTTGGGCAAGGGCTTGAATTAATACCACCTGAGTATTCAGTGAACTACAGCCTGCCTTGCAGACGTGCTCTTGGCTATCTTTTCCAAGTGAAATTGGGAAAAAACAGTGCCATGGTCCATGATGGCGTAAGACAAAAAGATCAAAAATCTGCCTCTCAGGATGGAGAGATGTCAGGAAGGCAAAAGGGAAATGCAAAACTGGTCTTTGGCAATGCTCCATGGGGTCAGAAACATGTCACACGTGCTTTCCAAAATTTTGCGTGCACATGGCTCTCAAAACCTCATCACTTAGAAAGTTGCTGGTGCACTGTTGTTTCTTATGAGGGCAACTCATAAGAGAGCCAGTCTGGCGCAGTGGTTAAGAGTGGCAGAGTCTAATCTGGAGAACCAGGTTTGATTCCCCACTCCTCCACATGAAGCCAGCTGGGTGACCTTGGGTCACAGTTCCCTCAGGGCTGCTGTCTCAAGAGTTCTCTCAGAATTCTCTCGGCCCCACCTACCTCGCAGGGTATCTCTTGTGGGGAGAGGAAGAGGAGGCAATTGTATGCCTCTCTGAGACTCCTTTGGGTAGTGAAGAGCAGGGTATAAAACCAACTCTTCTTCTTCTATCAATTAATTTGAGAGCTCGGGTGGAATGGGGAGACTCGGCCTGAAATCCCGGGGCCATGAAGCTGGGTGACCTTGAGCTAGTCCCTTATCTAGCCTAACCTATTCATAAGGTTGATGTAAGTGTAAAATGGAGGAGGAGCAAGCCATGGTTGCTGCTGAAGGAAGAGCAAGATTTTAAAAATAGGATGGTGATCTTAGAGGGGAAAGTTGCAAAAAGGGGAAGTAGGTTATGCTTCTGCAGCCTGTCATAAAGCATGTTGTATTAATATCCATGTTCTCTTTCCCTCTCACCAGACCCTCGGCTTTCTGCCAGGTGCACTGAAAAAGAACAGAAACATTCAGAGATCTTTCTTTTTTTAAAAAAATTATTTGATTAATAAATGTTTAAGGAGAAGTCACTCTAAATTATGCTCTTGTTCCCATGCCCAGTTCTTGATAGATCTCTATCTGAGAGCCTTTGGACAGTTTTTTTTTTTTTTTTTAACCAAAGGAATGTTTTCTGAGCTCTTTAATTCTGGCTACAGCTTATATATGATAATGATAAGTTTGAAATGGTTTACTTTAAATCCTGGGGACTAGATAATCTGCTTATTATAAAAGGCTTTCGTGCCTCCTGGAAAGTTAATGGACTTTGGAATGAGTTTGCTTATGTGTCTAAGCAGAAAGCGATTGGGTAGCAAATGACAGAAACAAGCACTTTGAACTTAATAGAGCACTGTTTTAAAAAAGATCCTGATAGTGGTTTATGGTTTAATGGCTTTCCATAGCACTCAAGGAAAGGAATGGAAGCCTGCTGGTTAGAATCAACATACGAATTGTCCCCTGACTGGCTGGTGCCTTTTCTCGTTCAAAGAATGAAATACAATTTGTGTCATTTGGTTCTAAGGATTCGAGAGTACACTCAGCCACTTGTCAGGGCTGATAGGCTGGAGGCACCAAAAAGCCAGCTTGAGAAGGCAGATCTCAGGCAGGCAGACAGATGTGCTGGCACGAATGGGAAGTGTCAAAATAGCAAGGCAGATCAGCTCACATGCAGGTCCAAGTAGTCAGAACGCAGAATGATCTTTAGACAGCTCTGCTCCATCTGTGGAACCAATACTATTCATTTGTTTGGGGCATTTTTATCCCACTGTTCCTCCAAAGAGCTCAAGGCCATAGTACGAGGTTCTCCCATCCTCAGTTGTATCCTCACAAGAACAACACTGTGAGACCGATTAGGCTGCCAGGGGGACATTACTGGCCCAAGATCATGCAGATCTGCTGTCAGGATGCCTGCCATTCAGTGTTACAATTTTCCTGCCATCAAGTGTTACATTTGGTTATCTGTTTTCTTCCCCTTTGAAGTTTACTGGTCTTGCTTAAAGTGTCATTTCTTTCCCGGGAGGGTGGCTTGCTACATTCCATCGCGTCACATAAACAAGCCCGGTTATCTCTTCCTGTCTCCTCCTTTCTTTTCCCTAGCGCTTAGAATGTTTTATCTTGCTTTTATAACCTTGGGGACTGTGGAGCTGTTTTCTTCCAGGTGTCTAGTCTGCAATTCGCAAGTAGAGGTCACAAAGGGGGCAGGGGGGGTATTTTAGTGCTTTGGCGCCATTTCGGTGGGAACAAACGGTTTGGGATGTTTGCGTGCTTTTTTGTATCCATTCTGATTGGCTCTCTGCCTACTGTCACCTGAAGTGAGGGGTATATCAATCCCTGATGTCTATGCCAATGTATCTCTAACAAACATTGAGTACCTGAACCATCATTAAGAATAAAGGAACGTCTGGCTTATTGATTCGACTCAGAAGCCTCACATCTGCCCAGTCCTAGTTCAGCACTCTAACCATTACATCACTCTGGCTGTCAGGCCAGAGTCTGAGAATTTTATACAGCAGGGTTGCCGGTTCTGGGTTGGGAAATATCTGGAGATTTTGAGGTAGGGAGGGACCTCAGTAGGGCACAATGCCATTGAGTCCACCCTCTGAAAGAGCCATTTTCTCCAGGTGAACTGACCTCTGTTGTCTGGAGATCAGTTGTAATATCTGGGATTCTCCAGGGTCCACCTGGAGGTTAGCAACTCTATTACAGAGCCTGTAGGGATAGACAACTGGTGCAGAATTTGGGGCTGGGATGTCACCAGTATGCTGATGACACCCAGCTATATCTGCTGATGGGTGGCTGGCCGGATATCGCTGCAGCAAATCCGGCTGGGGGTCTGGAGGCTGTGGTGGGATGGTTGAATGGAGAAGCTGAAACTGAATCCTGCTAAGATGGAGGTTCTCTGGCTGGACAGGGAGGACGGGGTGCCGACCCCCAGCTCTTGACCGTGTGCCCTTGGTCACAAATGTTGCAAGACTGGTATTTTTTCCAGCTACACCGGATCAGGCAACTGGACCCCTACCTGTCCCACCCTGACCTAGCTACAGTAACCCATGCAATGGTCACCTCCAGATTAGACTACTGTAACTCTCACTACAAAGGGTTACCCTTGAGACTGACCTGAAAACTCCAACTGATTCACAATGTAGTGGCGCAGGTCCTCACGGGGACCCCACATACGGCACTTATCCAACCTGTGCTGTGCAAGCTGCACTGGCTTCCAGTGGAGTGCCAAATCAGGTTCAAGCTTATGGTATTAATCTTTAAATCTCTTAACAGTCTGGGACCCACACATCTTCAGGCCTGCCTCTCCCGATATACCCCCTGAAGAGCATTGCGCACAATAGATAAGAACCTACTGCTGGTCCCCAGCCCGAGAGACATCCAGCTGTCCTCAACCAGGGCCAAGGCATTTTCTGCTCTAGCCCCAACGAGGTAGAACTCTCCGCTAAATAACATCCATGCCCTGCGGGACTTAATGCAGTTCTGCAGGGCATGTAAGGCAGAGATGTTCTGCCAGGCTTTTGGTTGAGGGCAGCAACCGTTTTCATCTGTCTGGCGCTCCTGTTCCCCCCCCCCCCCCCGGGTAGTGGCACATTCCCATAGTCTCATCACCATCTTACCGGTTCCTAGGTTAACTGCTGTATCTTATTAATGTAGATTGTGAATTTTGTTGTTTTAATTGGGAATTGTGTGAATGGGGTTTTTTTAACACCACCAATTTAGAAATCTAAATAAATAATAGATTAATGGATAGAAAACCATAGTTATAATGTCATTTACCACCAGCAGCTTTAGTAGCCATGGACAGGAACTAAGGAAGGCAAGCACAGCCTCTTTCCCATTATCTTGTAGTGAAGTTTTTATGTGTATTCAAAAGATTGCTGTGTCCCCCTTAACCCTAGAAACAGGAATGTGAGGTGTATCCTCTTTGTCCTTTATGCTGTTGGATACGATTGGAGGCCAGTGTAGCAACTCCTATTTTCATAGGCTGTTAGATCGCCTGTCTTTCCTCCACCTCATTCCTACGAAGAAGTTCTAAGTGCTTGCAATCAAGAACTCAACTGTGTTTTTATTTTGGATTAGTTTTATTCGAGGAGGCGCTATTCGAAGTGTTTTCTTTTTGTTTGAAAAAGGCCCAGGGTGGTAAAAGTTAACAGGAGTCCAGCAGCTCCTCAAAGACTAACAAAAGAATGAGCTTTCGTGAGACAAGAGCACACTTTATTAGATGCACTGATGTGTAAATCCACGAGATCGATGCTTTTATATTCACAGCGAGAAAGATAGTGCCAATGGACTCCTGTTTTAGTTAGCTGCTGCAAACTCGCACGGCTACACACGAGGAATTATCGTCATGTGACAAAATTTGAAACTCCACTCAGTGGCAATTGTCCCTGGCTTATTTCCTTTTTGTCTGTTTGTTTGCTTTATATTTGGCTCACCCCCATCAAGCTCACTGAGAGGAATCCCTGTTCCTTCTCTCCATGAATCGAATTTTATTATTTACATATGGTGCCACTAAAATAGCATTTTAGACAGTACCATAAGTAAAAATGGATCTGTTATCCCAAATAATTTATAATCTCACAGTGGCCGCCAGTGTGGTGCCCATGGGTGTTGTGGTGCTCGCCTCTGGTCTCCCTGGTGTGCAGTTGTTCCTTTCCTAAAGCAATTAGCTAGCCCTAACTTTTATCCACCTCATTGGAGCTGAATTTGCTTTGGGAGACCTCAGGAGACATCATGTTTGAGTTGGTGAGGAGTTCCCATTTGGAAACAGCTGCCACATCTTAAGGGTTCTTTGGCTTAGAACCTCCCAACATTTTGTGATTGCCCCCATGACAGCCCACCATCACTGGTTGCACCCACCATCCTTTCTCAATTTTAAGTACTGAGCGGGAGACGATGAATTCAAACAACAGGCTTTTATTCAGTGATATTGCTCAGCTCCGAAGTCAGGTCTATGAGAGCGGCACCTTAATTTATACTGTTCCAACACATAACTTTCAACAAAGTAACTTTTATACAAGCAATACTATTGGACCTAAGCAGGGCTCAGTGATTGGGTATCTGGATTGTCTTTAGGACCAATGGGAGTCTTTAGTCATCAGCCAATACTATTGGACCTAAGCAGGGCTCAGTGATTGGGTATCTGGATTGTCTTTAGGACCAATGGGAGTCTTTAGTCATCAGCCAATACTATTGGACCTAAGCAGGGCTCAGTGACTGGTATCTGGATTGTCTTTAGGACCAATGGGAGTCTTTAGTCATCAGCCAATACTATTGGACCTAAGCAGGGCTCAGTGACTGGGTATCTGGATTGTCTTTAGGACCAATGGGAGTCTTTAGTCATCAGCCAATACTATTGGACCTAAGCAGGGCTCAGTGGCTGGGTATCTGGATTGTCTTTAGGACCAATGGGAGTCTTTAGTCATCAGCCAATAAGAATTGGAGCTTTCGGATACCAGAGCCCTATCAAGCTATTGCTGCTGCAATACTCCAAACACAAACACAACACTCAACATTCCAAAAGTGCCTGGAGGCTCAACCAGGCTGGGGACATCCTGATCTTGTTCACACTAGTGGGAAAGACAACAGAGAAAGGGGAGAGGATGAGGAGAGGCAAAATGCAAAGGCGATAGTGTATGGACACAAGCAAATTGGGGAGGTGCTGTGGCTCAGTGGTAGATCATCTGCTTGGCATACAAAAGGACCCAGGTTCAATCCCTGGCATCTCCAGTTAAAAGGAACAGACAGCTGGTGATATGAAACACCTCTCTCTGCCTGAAATCTTGGAGAGCCTCAGCTAGTCCGAGAAGACAATACTGACCCTATGATGGACCAAGAGTCTGATTCAGTACAACTGTTCAAATAAACACGCAGTTCTGTTTTGAGGCGGCTGGACTGAATATGTAGGGTTAAGTTATAGGCTTCAAAAGATGTAAGGACATCAGGCAAGACTTTCATTTCAAATGCTAAAAGCAGCCATTGCTGAAGAGTGGAGAGGCTCCTGTTTTAAACCTTATACAAACCCACTGTTACCTTTGTGGGGGGGGGGGGGTATATTGGGGAAATGGTGTAGGACAGGGGTGGGCAATTGTTTTGGCTCAGGGGCCACTTTGTGGGAGCGGAGGTTAGCGGAGGGCTGCACCTTTTAAAATGATTGCATTCATTAGTTAACTTTGCATTTCAGAAAAGGTATAAATTGTATCATAAAAATCAATAAATATAAATAAAATAAAATAGTGGTAGTTTTATTCAATTTATTTATTGTGCTAATTTCATATCTATAGCTGCAAGCACATTAATTTTAGAATCAGTTTAATGAGACAAATGTAACCTATCACACCATGTGGCTGACTGTCTTGGCAGGCCGCAAAAAACTCTGTGGCGGGCCGCATGTGGCCCCCGGGCCGCAATTTGCCCACCCCTGGTGTAGGAGATGTTCTACCACCATTTCCCCAGCACCACAACCCCAGTCTGATGCTCCCCCTCCACACTGCTGCTTTTAACATTTGGGGAAAAAACCCACAGGCAATCTATTCATTGATCTCGCTACTCTTTTATTTGGTTTTGACCTTAAGAGATTTTTCTCCCTCAAAAAAGGAGCTTCGGGATAATGACCTTCCTTTTCTTCTGCTTGAACTAATAGATTTCACCTGCTTGTGAAATCCCACACACAAAATCCAGGCAATACCACATTCACAATATATGCTTTGCTTGCCTGTTACTGATGCCTCAACTCTTGTGTTCTTCTTGTTTCACTCCTTCTCTCTTAATGAACAACTTGTCATGATGTTATTCACCCATGTAAGAAATTACTCTGACAAGCATAATGAGTTTTTTTTCTGAGCCTTTTCTGACAGCTTGAACTTTTGAAGGTTTCTCTCTCCATAAATTGCAAGTTTACCCATAAAAGTTTCAAGTAAAAAGAAATCTTCCCATACAACAAAATTCCGCCGTATAATTAAGAGCATCCATATGGAACGCATGTTCTTTGGTTTGGCCTGTACCAACCCAGTAATCAAATAAGGTCTTGCAGAGTTTCAAATTCTGAAAGCATTTGATCTTCCTTTACATTGCCACAGACATTTCCCTTGAGCAGAATTCCAAAGTGCTTATCTCTGGCTAGACCTTTGGTCCCAACAGCAAGCTCAGCACTAGAGCCATGTACCAGTACGGAAAGACAAGGAACTTCAAAGACCACAATTTTTTCATAGAGAAAGCAAATGCTCAAGCCCATAACAAATTTGTTTTCTTAAAATCAGCAAATTTAAGCATAAATACAGATATGTGTTATTGAAGCCAGCAGCTCTAAAAATAAAGTTTATACTTTTGTATCCTGCAACACTACCCAGGTTTGAATCCCCCCTTTGCCATGGAAGCTTGCTGGGTGCCCTCCGGCCAGCCACAAATTCTCAGCTTGACCTACCTCACAGAGGTAGGAGGAGAGGAGAACAATGGAAGCCACCTTGGGTTCTCGTTGGTGAGAAAGGCTGGGTAAAATGGAGTGATTAAATGAAAACCAAATGAGACATGACACTGGGTTGAAGCTCCTAGCGTTTCTGTTTCTTTAAGGTCAAATCTACATCTGACTTTCCCGCTGGAATCATTCTAGTTTCAAAAAAAAAAAGTATATACCTGTTTCTAATTTTAAACCACACTTGTTCTAGTTTAAAAATTACTGTTTACATTTGTTAATTGCCCTCCTGTGGTCAAGCTGGCATTTTACTACTTTAAACAGATCCTGTTGCTTTGTACTCTTCAGACCCAGGGAGTGAAATTTGAAACCAGCATGAAATGAGTAGGAAAAGACAGCAGTCAAACTACTTCAGAGGGGAGGTGTAAATTGGGCCTAAATAACAAGAGAGGGAGCATGAGGGAGGGTTAGGCATTCTGCTTCAGGCCATTTTCCTATCTGAACATCTTTTTGCCCTTTTGTGGCATACATATAGGAATCTACAGGAGTACCTCGCTGGGATTCAGGCAGTGAAAAAAAGGAAAGCTGTGTTCTGCACAGCGTGGTCAGCTCTGGGTTGGGAAATATCTGAAGATTTTTGGGGTTGAGCCTGAGGAGGGTGGGGTTTGGGGAGGGGAGAGACTTCAGCAGGGTATCATGCCATAGAATCCACCCTCCAAAGTGGTCATTTTCTCCGGGTGTACTGACCTCTGTAGCCTAGATATCATCTGTAATAGCAGATCTTCAGCCACCACCTAAAGGTTGGCAAACCTTAGTTCTGGACAGAGTTGCCAGATCCCACAGTGGAGGCAGGGTCCCCCACCACCAGGCCCTGCCTCCTTAGCCATCTAGCAGCTAGGCAGCAGGGGAGACTTACCTGGAAAAAGATAAAAGCTCAGGCCTCATTGCTGGTGTTACACAGGAAGTGATGTCATCACACCAAGTACTGCTCTGGTATTTGGGCAAAATCTCTATGACAGAAGCCAGTTTTATCATAGTTTTTGCCCAAATACCAGAACATCACCCAGAAGCATGCTAATGTCACTTCCTGTGCCACGCCTGCAACAAGGTCTGGGCATATCTATTTCTCCAGGTAAGTTCCCCCTAATCCCTCACCAGTTGCTAGGGACCTGGCAACCCTAGTTCTACAAGGGTGGCTCGGGGTGAATAGAGGAAGAAATTCTATCCATTGTACTGGACAAACAACCCAGACTGGAGGGAGCCACACTCACATAGGCTGTGAAGGGGAAAAAAGATTTATCACTCAGTGGAAGCTGATGCCATTTGATTGTTGTATATTTTGTTTTGTATTCTACCCTGGGCATTTTTAATGGGAAATATAAATAAAATTTAATGAGAGATTTTTTTTAAAAGGGGGGGCAATAACAGCTCTGTCAGAAAACCGACATGGAAGGGAAGGCTTAAGCTGCCCTACCTCCAATAGTAAAGGTAAAGGTTTCCTTGCTCAAAAGCCAGTTGAATTCGACTCTAGGGGGGGTGCTCATCTCCGTTTCCAAACTGAAGACCCAGCGCTGTCCAAAGTTTTCTCTGTGGTCATGCAGCTGGCATGACTAGACATTGAGGTGCACAGAACGCTGTTACCTTCCCACTGAAGCGGTACCTATTTATCTAATTGCAATTTCTTGCTTTTGAACTGCTAGGTTGGCAGAAGCAGGAGCCAGAGACGGGAGCTCAGTCCGTCATGCAGCACTAGGGTCTCTAACGGCCATGTTTCTAATACTGGCCCCTCATGCCTGCCATTTATAGGGGAAAAAATGCTGAGTGCACCATTGACAGAACTTCTAGTCCTGTCTGGTGTGGGCCTAAATTTTCCCCTCAGGACAACCAAATTATATGAGATATTGTCTGATCCACGAATGGGGGTTCCTGGCACTTTTTAAAAAGAAAAAACATCAATCCAGGTCCCTAATTAGGCCGTGTTATGAGGGATTTATTCTCCTCCCCCCCCCCCCCAGTGTTGCCAACTGAAACTTCTACCCATGGCTTTAGCAGCTCTTGAAGTGAAAAAAAGACAGGCAAAGAGAAGGTTTTGGTCATTTTTCCCTGCAAAGACTTAATAGCAGCTCTTGGGGGATTTATATCAATTACTGAAACCAGACAAATGGAGGGAAGTTTTTCTACACTTTCTCTCTAATCTGAATTAAGGGCCTATTCATCTGTTTATTCCCTGTAAAATACACTGTGAAGCTCTTTTCAGGGAACTCCCAGCATCACCTCAGATGCTGGTGGACTGCTCAATGTGACTATATAGCTGCTATACACTAGACCAGGGGTGGGCAAACTGTGGCTCGGGAGCCGCATGCGGCTCTTTCACATATATTATGTGGCTCCTGGCAGGGTGTCTGGGGAAGCTAAATATCATTAGCAAACAAATATAATTGGACAAATTAATATTATTATCAATATCTGCTTTTACCCCTTTTGTTATTATTTTTGGCAGTCTCATTTAATGTTAATAAAAAGGAAATTTGCTTATTTTCCAATAAAAGCAGGTAATATTTGTTCATGTCTTGTGGTTCTCAAACATATGATGTTTATTCTATGCGGCTCTTAAGTTAAGCAAGTTTGGCCACCCCTGTTCTAGGTGGCTCTTACGCTGAGCAAGTTTGCCCACCCCTGCACTAGACAAACTAATGCCAGCGCCACTGCAGATTCTTAGTTCAAGAAAAGAAAGAGTAATGCAGACGCAGTTATTCTTCTTTTTGATAGATTTGGGTTCACATTTATGAAGCTTTAATTGTTCTGACAAATAGGATGGAAACAGCAATAGACAATGGATATTCAGAATGTCCCCAAGGAAGCGCAGATAAATAATATATTGACCACAGTTGGTCCCTGGGCATTATTTTGTTCAGGCTTGTCCTCCTATGAATACATACACATATATGACGCTACAGCAAGAGCCATGAGTTGATGTGCTTGCCAAATATACCCAACCTCAGCTGTCCAAAGGTGATTTGTTTATGAAATATGAGACTATCATGAATTAAGCTAAATGTCAGCGATGAGACTGACCTTCAGAATAAAATACTGAGTACACAAGTGCAGTGAAAGTGCTTTTGTGAGGTTCATTTAGCACAATTGCTTTTTGGACTATAAATACAAAGCAAGCATCCTCCATAAAGTTTAAGGGGAACTTCTGTAAAGAGAAGATAATGGGCCTAGCATCTTGATACAGAAATGCTTTTGGCAAACACAGTTCCTGGTGTACCCAGAAGCTGATTAACCATTATAAGGCCCCTGCTACAACATACCCCTTCTTGATGCTGCTCAGTGTATAGCATACCCTTCATTTCTGCTCGGGGTGTTTTCTAACTAGGACCATGGGCCAGTCACAGTTAGGCACTTTAAGGCTGCAATCCCCAAGCATGTTTTGATGATGATGAGTAAGTCTCATTTGGGAATGTGGCATGGTATAGTGTTGCCCAATCTTGTCAGATCCTGGGAGCTAAACAGGGTCAGTACTTGGATGTCAGACCACCAAGGAAGGCTCTGCAGAAGAAGGCAATGGCAAACCACCTCTGCTTCTCACCAGCCTGTCAGGGGGTGCGAGTGTTGAGCTGGCATGTTAGCACCAGAGCAGAGATTCACAGCAGCGTGCACAGTAAAGTGCAGAGCTTACGTCCCACAGAGTCCAATGTCCACACAGCCAAGTAGGGAAGGAATATATACAGGGTTTATTTACAAAGTCCTGTTGTTAAATGCAGGTATACGCAGTTCAGCAGAATCACTATACAAACTGACAAAGCGCTTCGCCTACACTGGAATACATAGAAGAGAAAGATACACTGTACAATAACCACATATATACATTGACCAGCCAATCAGCACTGACTGCTGAGTCACTCTGACTGCTGTGTAACAGTGCCAGTCAGAACCTGTTAGCTCCAACTAGAACTGCTGGCTATGGAGCTCTTAGCTGTCACCTAGCTGTCACTTAGATCTTTACCATCTGGAATCTGGAACTCATATCTTCAAGCCCTGTCACAGCCTTGAAAGCCCCTTGTTGGGGTTGCCATAATGTAATGTATGTCATGGCGATCGCCATGTGCTCTGTGTAATGGTGACCGCCACATGGCCAAACGCACACGGCCAGGCCAGCTACCTGAGCTTGGGTCAGGAAGAACAATAGCTGCCCAGATTTTAACTTGCCACCAATCTAGTGCTTAGGATCCCCAAGGGGACCTATGACATGTAACTGCAACCATAAGGTCCTATAGGGGCATTTGGGCGAGGTTGGAGGTGTGGCTTCGACTGGAATAAAAGAGGGCCCCTGAGCCTGGGTTAGCATGCCTCATCTGACCACCAAATAAAGAGCTTGCTATGAAATCACTTCCACTGGTCTCCCGACTCCGGTACTTTTCACATAAACTGGTTGCAAATTGACTGCACATACATATATATAAGTCTCATTTAACTCACTGGAACTTACTTCTGAGTAAACGTCCTTAGGATTTCACTACATGCCCCACTGATTTCAACAGGAGAAAGTTAAACATGTGCTTAGCTTTTTTACTGAGATCAGCAGGAACTAAAAAGTGCATAATGGAAGCTGTATAGGACTTTTCCCATTTTTAAAAAAAGGCTTTTTGCATGCCTTTGTCAAGATAGTACTTCTGTTGTTGAAGGAAACATGTTTTTGTCACTAGAAAAAACATTTACCAATCACATGCATTCATAGACATCAAGCAAGTCATGTGCAGTGGACTGTGCTGTGTGTAGAATGTGGTTGCATTGATATCATAGACATCTACTAAACAGTATTTATGATATTGCTCACATCACCACAAGTAGCTTCAATGGCTATTATGGAAGTATTACTTTATTGTTGGTTTTTTATTTAGAGATGGAGCACTCTGCATCCTTCATGTTAGGCATATGTTTGATTATTTGCTATTAAAAGTGGCAAATAACCAAAAGAGCCATCATGGTCCAGAAGGCTGGAATAAGAAGACCTGGATTCAAATTCTTACTGTTATGTGAAGTTTGCTGGGTAAATCTGGGATTATCTCTCTCTCAACCAAATCCATCTCACAGGGTTGTTGTAACGATAACAAGAGAGGGAAACATCATATGTAGCATGTAATATGTAATGCAAATAGATAAGCAGCAAAAGTATCTTTTCCTCTACAGCAACTACCTGGCAACTGGAGATTTGTGTTGTTGTTGTTTGATTTGGGGTTTTTTTAATAGAGGAAGAGGGGGTAGAGGGCTTAAGTATAAGTGTGCATGTCACACATAACATTTTCACATGGGAAAGGCACTCCTCATGTCCCACAGTGGTAAATTGACTGTAAGCATCTTCATGAAAGAAGCTCAGTTCAGACAGAATGTGAAATCATCATTTATTTTAACTGTGGTTATTTTGTGAAACCAGGCGTCCACTCCCACACTATCATTCAAATCCTGGTTTGCCTTGACAAATACTGGTTTTTCTAACCTTCACTGCTTCCCGCATAGAGGCCTGGCCAGTATCCCAGCCAGCAGTGAGTGAAGGTAGTGCTAGGGAACAAGCAAAAATGTCCGCATTTCTACATCCCTCAGAACCATAGTTAAGACTAACTGTGGGTAAAAGGCTATCTTCAAGCCACGATTAAGATCCTGGTTTGACATACTCCAAACACCACTACGTTAGTGAAGTAAGCGTAACATGTACAGATGGTCAAAATAACCATCACTAGATTAGTTAAACCATGGTTTTGCAATATGTATGACCAAAGCAGATAATAGAGAAATACACCAAAGACAAGGCCATCTTACCTACCAGGTGTGAGAGCTATAAATTGAACTTCCGCTTCTTGAATATGTAAAAGGTGTTCATGTTTCTCTTTAGGCTTCATGTCTTTGTAATTTATAGTGCACACTTTTTCCTCTTCTTACCTTGTATTTTTTTTCAAGTTAAACAAACAATAAAATAGTGTACTTGAAAGGGACAGATGAGTCCAAATACCTGAAATGGGTAACAATACCAGATGACACCTAAACTTTGCAAGTTCCTTTCCAGGCTGTTTTTGGAAAATGCTGTGTCAGCTTGTTCTATTGCTGACTAGTTAAGAAGCATCCTCTTTCCTATTATTTAAGGCCCTTGCCTCTTCCCGTCTCCCTGTTGGACATGGAAAACAATTGTGTTCTCTCTCTTCCACCCACATAACTTTTTTCCAGACTAAAATATATATTCTGTAACTTCTGCCTTTCCCTAAATGACTTCCCATCCAAATCATTTATCATCCTTTTATGTCTCCTCTGAATCCTTTCTAATTTGTCACTGTTCTTTTTTATATTAGAGTACTCAGAACTATACAGGTAGGGCTTCCGAGTGTATAACCACCATCACATAAGAAACAAGGGAGATACTTGTATTTCAATATTGGAATGTGTAATGCTACACAAGTGAAGCGGAACACTCACAAAAGCAATTACTGTTATTACAGAAATGCAGTTTCCATTGTGCTGAGCAGGAGAATAAAATTACAAACACTATCTTCTGCATAGAAATCAAATCTGATCCTAAACCACAGGCCGTACACATTTTCTGTATTTCTGATGTTGCATTTAGAATCTATTAATTTGTACAAAGATGTAAACCAGGCAACCTGATAACAGCTTCAGTGAATGGTCAGCGTATGGAAGGCCATGCATCACTTATTCTGTTACAGGAGCTCGTCCCAATATATTCCCCTTTATTTCCTGCACTGAAGTATTGCGCAAAGCTGGCTGTGAGATGACACTGCTTAGAGTTTTTATATGATACTGGCAGGGAAAGCTTCACTGAAGGGGGAAAAAATCATTTAAAACTCTCATTTCAGTTAGTGGGTTAAAGAGAAAACCTATTTGTTTGGCTGCTGAGCCGCAATGGTCATGCCTCCAGCTCAACTGAGAATGTCCTTCTTAAAGCCATTACTCCCTTATCATACATTTACACACCATAAGCTTAGGCCTGGGTTGACTCCAATTCAGGGCCACCCATCTGATTATCTGTGAAGCCAATAAAAGCAAGACAGATATTATGAACAAAAAGTAAGATGGCAACCAGACTGTGTGCATATGCTTACCTTTGTTCCACAGAAACACTGGGGAATGGTAGGATAAGTACATCCACACTGTATAGGGTTGCCCGGTCCCCTCACTGCACCAATGGGGGGGGGATTTGGGGGGCATTCCAGGACATCCCCAATGCAATGACATAACCTGGAAGTGAAGTCATTGTGTTGGTGACGATGCATGGCAACGCTCTGGTTTGAGAGCAAAACTCTATAGTTTTAGGCCAAATTTATGATAGAGCGTTCCACGTAACATCCCTAACATTGTGTGGGGACATGGCTCTTTGGGGGCAAGGTTTCCCCCACTAGCCAGCTGGCTGGCAGCGGGCTGAAGCCTGAAAACCAGAGGAACCGCCGCTGGGACCTCGGGGCTGGCAACCCTAACACCGTATGTCTGCCATCTTCTGCCACATTTAATGAATTATGAAATGCATATTATAAGTATGAAATTGACACAAGAGGTCCGAGTCCAAAACAGATGTGACTGTTATATATGACTGGATTATATATGACCAGGGCTATTTTGGGGCAGGAACGCATAGGAACGGAGTTCCGGCTGGCTTCTGAGTTGGCCACGCCTACAGCCTCCCCCCCCCCCGGGTTACCCAGGTGCCTTGCAAGCCGTGGGGCGCCTGGGGAAGCCAAGCCAAGCCAGGGAGGGAAGGCAGTTTAAACTGCCTCCCCCCACTCAGGTTCTCTCAGCCTGGGGAAGCTGATCCAGAAACTACTTTCCTTCCCTTAGGTTCCCCATTCGCCCCGCAAGCCACGGGGCACCTGGGGAAGCCAATCCTGGGAGGGAGCTGTGTGGTCAGGGGTGTGGGCTAATATGCGAATGTGTTTCTGCTGTTGGGTGTGACCTATTATGCTAATGAGTTCCTGCTGGGCTTTTTATACAAAAAAAAAAGCCCTGTATATGACTGGATCTTTTCAGAGATTTTTAAAGCTCATAGCTGCCAGGCCCTCAGCTCGGATTAGGGCTGTGGCAGAGGAGGTGAGAACTGTTTAATCCTTCTACCCCTGAATGATTTTACCAATAAACACACACATACTTATTATCCCAAGAACAGGAAATGATGGGCAAAGAGAGGGTGCCTGCCTTTTCTCCTGACTAGGACTAAGAGGAGGATTGTTTATTTGTTTGTTTGTTTGGTTTTTAAAACATTCTTAGCCATTTTTCTTCCTTACAGAGCTTAAGACAGTTTACAGTATGGGAAAAAATAAAATATATTAAAAACATAAAACCCAAAATTTTAAATCACAATTCAGAACTGCTAGTAAACTTACCAAATATGGTCCTAAATAAAACCATCTTCAACAGCCTCCTAAAGATCGAAAGTGAGGGGGCCAGGTGAACGTCCCTGGGGAGGTTGTCCAATAATTGTGGAGCTGCCTCTGAAAAAGCCCTCTGTCCTGTACCCACCAAACAAGCTTCTTTGATTGATGGGACAGTCAGGAGGGCCTCTCCTTGTGATTGCAATTCCACCCAGGCAATCCTTCAGATACTAAATCTGAATTATCTGTCTACATCCTAAAACTACACCAAACCAAAGGACTAAGTGGCAGCTATTCGCCATTTTAAAATCACAGTCACAGCTCTCCCAGCATTTAGTCTGTTCTGACCTCAGGTTAGGCTATTCCAGATTTTATGTGAAATTAGGGTTGCCAGGTCTGAGTTGGAAAATTCCCGGAGACTTTGGGGGTGGATCCAGGAGAGGGCGAGGTTTGGGGAGGGGAGGGGCTCAACATGGTACAACGCCATAGAGTCCAGCCTTCAAAGCAGCTGTTTTCTCCAGGGGAGCTGATCTCTGTCAGCTGGAGATGAGTTGTAAAAGCAGGAGATCCCCAGGCCCCACCTGGAGGCTGGCAACCCTATGTGAAATGCAAAAAAAACAAACTGTTTGATAAGAAAAGTTGTTTTGATTTTCCCAGCACGAAGGAATACAGTCAGTGCTGCCTGAACATCAACAGTAAACTAAGCAGGACACAAAAAATAAACTCCATTTACTCTGTAATGGGCTAGTATCAACATGTAATGAAAGGGAGCAGGCTCTTTCCCTCTTACTTGAACTGTTCTGCCTTAACTTTCAGATGAAAAAACTATTCTTACTGTCCACATCACTTTCTCAGCCAGAACCGAGCAAGTTTTGGCTGTAGTTCCCTCTTCCCTGCAAGCTTCACCCCCATATTGCCTTTTATCTACTGCAGTTTTTCACCCATATTTATGACTCCAGAGCTGTTTTTCCACACAAGTGCCACTGAAGTTGGGTTTTACACTTCCCATGGTTATAATTCAGATATAAATATTGGATCAGCTACAGTGTATATTCTGAGAAGAAATGAAGCCAGAATAGATGCTGAACAGAAGAAGAACTTTATTGCTAAGAACAAGCTAGAATAAGAGTGCTTACATACCTGCTTTCCTACTTCTGGACATAATGCCCCCACTCATTATTAGAACAGCAACAATGCAGTTAAAGCCCCCACAGGGCACCATCTCACCTACAGGTGCTTTAACCCCTTAACTATGTACAATCAATGCTTCCCAGAAGAAGAGGCGCTATAATCTTTCCTACCATGTTAAGCCACCCCATCATAGCTCCTCCAGGCTCCACCCACCCAAAACTCCTCCTATCTGTTCATCCCCAGTTTTGCCACAGAAAGCTTTCCCACCAACTATGATAATGAATTGGAATGGCTGAATTCCAGGTACTGGGAACAAATCTCAAGAGAAAACAAGCTCTCGTGCCCTGACTGTAAGTTTCTAGGAAGCATTAATTCAGATTTTTTTGGTGGACTGCCCAAGTCCACAAAAGTGGTGGACTAATGGACTGCCCAAGTTCACAAAAGAGGGCCTTGAGTCTTCAGACACAAAACAAATCCAGTATGACAGAAGGCAAATTGAGACTTAAGTGACTTGCCAACAATTGCAAACTGAGGGCAAGGCAGAGGACCCTAAGCATCAACATCCCTCAAACCAGTCCACCTTTAATTTATCCCCAAATAATCAAACCCCACCCAGATCCCTTCCATATTATCTAGTCACTGATATCCTTCTATTCCTTTTGATAAATGTCCCCCAAAGTACTTCAAAAGTATACCCCCCCTTTTTTTCTAATACTTCCTATCAACCAGTGAGATCCAGAGGTTAGAGAGTCAGACTAGAACTGTAGCAAAACAGATTAAAATCCCTTTTTGGCCTTGAGATCACTTGACGTTTATTTATTTAATTTATTTAAATCATTTCTGTGCTGAATTTCCACCCAAACAGAGTCCCGAGGTGGCAAACATCAAGGCGTTAATATATTAAAACATCATTTAAAATATAAGTGTAAAATATTTAACAACACACAAAAAGCCATATTGACATAATAAATGCAACGCAACCAGGGAGGGGGGGCAGTAACAGTTTACTGGGGGTATGCCAAACCAAACAAAAAAGTCTTCATCTACTGGCAGAAAACCATGACAAAGAGAGAGAGAGAGATGAATCTCCCTGGGAAGGCAGCTCCAACGTTTCAGCACCACAGCCAAGAAGGCCCTCTCTAGGACTGCCACCTGCCTAGCTTCAGATGGCAGGGGCACCTGAAGCCAGGCCTCCGAAGATGACTGGAATGAATGGATAGGTTCATATGGGAGAAGTCATACTCTCTCTCTCATTCTAACATACCTCCCAAGGTTACAGCAAGGCTAGAATCAAAGGGCAACCACATACCCTGTCCTCAGCACTGTGAAGGAAAGGCCTGATAAATGCAGCCCGACACTCTCAGACTCTAAGTTAAAGGTGGCTCCAACAAAGAAAGACATCTCATCCTTGGGGGGGGGGGGTTGTATTTTGTGTGTGTGTGTGTGTGTGTGTGCACACGCATACACCTGGAAGTTGTGGTGACCTCTGGAGACTGACTGTGTATGCACCAGGAAGTCATGATGCCCTCTGGTGACTGACCCCTCCTGGGGACCTGAATGATATTCAGAGAGGTGGCTGAATAGGGCCTGCCCCTACCACCCACCTCTAGTATTTCAAGGAGGTCTCTCATCCACGTACTTGTCAGAATCGACCCTGCTTAGCTTCTGAGATCTCATGAGATCAGGTTTGCCTGGGCTATATAGGTCAGGGCTAAGGTCATCTCATCCTTGATTATTATTAGTCTCCAAAATTCAGTGTGATGCAGGGGAAAACTGTATTTTCCCTAAGCTTCAGCTTTGCCTTGATTAATCTTTTCAAAATTTCCTGCTCTGCAGCTGCCATTCCCCCGCCCCAATGCTGCCAACAGCTAGTCTGTCAACTGTCGCCAGAACTTCACCTCTCCATAGCCTTCTTAATTTTACATTTGCTTCTCTACCTCTGCAAATATATTAGAACAGAAAGGAACTGATTTTCACTCAGTTGTTGCTATGGCACAGTTCCTATGTCATATGTAGTAACTATTGGCATCTACACACACCAGTTTGGGCTTGCTTGGGTCACTGTATGATTTATTTATCTATCATATCCCTCCTTTCCTCATGACTGAAGGCAGCTTGTGATCATAGCTAGAAACATTTCCAGTTAAAATCAGAATAAGATAACCACTCTCCTGTTCTGAAAGCTAGGCAGTCTCTTTTTTCAGAAACCCATTTAATAGCTTTAGCATTGTAAACAGTTCAGCAGCATCAGCCCCAGAGGTTTACCATCTCCCCAAACATCTTCCCAAGTTCTATTACATGAGTGGCTCTATCTGGAACAGCCTGTACCTTGTCTTGGCCTGATCTTATGCCATCCTTGATTATTACCAAAAATTCAATGTGACGCAAGTGGAAATTGTATTTTTCTTCACCAAGTTTCTGCTTTGACTTGGTGATTTTGCCCAAGGAGTTGTCCTCAAAAGTTTTGTCATGTTTCCCTTCGGGAAACCCTGATAGCACTGGTGAACCCAAATGGCAATCTTTTAAAAGGATATTGTTATGGTTGCCAACTTCCAGGTGGCACCTGGCGCTCTCCCACTGTTACAGTTGATTTCCAGATGACAGAGATCAGTTCCCCTGGAGAAAATGGCTGCTTTGGAGGGTGGACTCTGTGGCATTGTATCCTGCTGTGGTCTTTCCCATCCCCAAACCCTGCCCTCCACAGGCTCTACCCCCTAAATCTATGGGTTTTTCTCAGCCCAGAGCTGGCAGCCTTAGATGTTATCCAGGCAATGTCATTATGAATATGATCAGGGGTCATTTCGTAGAAAAAGAGGTGCAGGAGCTCATTAGCATAACTCATTAGCATAACTTATTTGCATATGCCACACCCCCTGACATCACCAGAAGTATGTCAGAAGGCAAGAAAGAAAGAAGAGAGACAGGGAGGGAGGGAGGGAGGGAGGGAGGGAGGGAGGGAGGGAGAGAGAAAGAAAGAAAGAAAGAAAGAAAGAAAAAGAAAGAAAGAAAGAAAGAAAGAAAGAAAGAAAGAAAGAAAGAAAGAAAGAAAGAAAGAAAGAAAGAAAGAAAGAAAGAAAGAAAGAAAGAAAGCTTCATGGTTGGCTGAAGCCTTCAGAAGGCTGGTTGGAGGAACAAGGACCTTTCCAGGGGACGGGGTCATTTTGCTGCAGCCATGACACAAGCAGGCATTCCCCCGCGGGGGGGGGGGGGGCTGGCACCAACTCCCGGAGCTGAGCTCCCCCGAGCTCCTGCTCGAAAGCACCCCTGAATATGATCAGTCTGACATGTTGTACTTTGAGGAAACTGCCAGCATTCACGGGATGCATCCAATGCTCCCTCTAAGCTGTGGAGTCTTGTGTGCAAAAATCCTATTCTGTGAGCTACTGCCATTAAAGTTGTGAGTGAGCGATTTGGCAGCTGCATAAATCAATTTGCTCTGGGGCCATCCTTCCTGAGCTAAGACAAAAATGTGTGAGCCGGAGGCTAAAAAACTATGAGCTAGCTCATACTAACTCAGCTTAGAGGGAACACTGGATGCATCCTATTTAAAGAACCCCGCTGTATCTGCTACCTAGGAGAGGAAATATTCTGGTGTGAAGTAGATTAATTTTTTCCCAACTTCCATTTCATTCACGCATTTAAAATCTACATTAATTCTAATCTTGCCCATGTTTCTTCACCACAGGCACCATGGGTAATGCCATGTAGTCAATTCTGCGATGAATGCCCACTGTGTATAGCCTGTTATCCTTTCTCAAGCAAGACTCTGAAGAGGCAGCACAAGAATATTCTAAATAAATAAATAAAAACCCACCACTTGTCCTATTTGGAGTCCATGATCCCTGCATATTTCCTCAGTCTGTTCTGTGTTACTTGCCAGTTCCACCAAGGTGTCTGCATTGCAGCTGAGGTTATTTGCTTTTGTTCCTTTAATCTCACATACATCATAACTGAAGTTTATACCCTAGTCTAATGTTTCTGCAGCTAATTTTTTTATTCAGTTTCAGAAACCCACAGGGCAGTTTAAAGCAGTATATACAGGAGATGAGAATATGTTTCCAGAATGTCACATTAGCACATAAATCACTCTGAAATTCTGTCTGTTTGCTACCAGTCTTCAGTTCCATTCCCCAGGCTGGCTCTATACCATCTCAAACAATGCATTTCAGGGAGAAAAAAGTAGATAACTGCTCATTATTGTTCTTGCTGCATTTTTATTATTTAAAGTTTTATTATTTAAAGTTCTTTTCAGCTGTAACCTTGTTGGTGTTATTGTTTTTTTAATCTTTATGGTATTGGGCTCCTTTGGTTAGATATCCCCCATTTGGGTTGCTTGGGAGGGCGGTGGGGGAAAGGAAGGTCTGGCATGATGTAGTCCGTGGGGTCGTGAAGAGTCGGACTCGGCTGTGCGAATGAACAACATTTGGGCTGTAGCAAGTCCTTCCGCCTTTGAGAGTGTTCAACTGTTGTTTACTGTGACTAGATCACTTCTCCTACTGGGATTCTGTTCACTGAATACTTCCTTGAGGTTGCTTACGGGCAGTTTCTATTGCAATGTGCATTTCACAGCCTCTCCCTGAAAGTCCTTTGCCCAAGATGCCTATCTGTACACTCTCGCTTTCTTTTGTCTCCAAAATCATAGCTTCCTGCTATCACATACACACAAACGATTTTCTGAGGGCCAAAATACAAGCCACGTTAGCAGTCTGTGACTCGCTTTCCCATCTCATTAAAACTCTCTACATAGCGACTGCCATGTGGTGGGTGGGTCATCTGAATCAGGACTGTGGTCTGAGTAAGGAGGTTCATCCCATCCACTATGAAGAAGAGGAGGTTTTTTATACCCCGCTTTTCTCTACCTTAAGGAATCTCAAAGCCACTTCCAATCTCCTTCCCTTCCTTTCCCCACAACAGGCACCTTGTGAGGTAAGTGGGGCTGAGAGAGCTCTGAGAGATTTGTGACTGGCTCAGGGTCACTTAGCAGGCTTCGTGTGGTGGAGTGGGGAATCAAACCCAGTTTTCCAGATTAGAGTCTGCCACTCTTAACCACTATGCCACGCTGGCTCTATGCTGTTTTCCCAACCTAAATTGTTCCTCTGGTTGATAGAAATCAATTTTATTTGTCCATTTAGGAAAACACATATATTCCTATGTATTTCCACTACTTGACCAAAAAGGCGCTGATTTCCACTGGGAAAAATCGGGAACGAAGGGATAAATCTCTTTCCTTTTCACCCGGTACTACAGTCCCAATCAGAATTGCACCTCAGTTTCCCTGCCAGTGACACAGATTAAATCATCATCTCTCCGGTTTCCACCCTGGAACCTCCTGCGCAAAAACAAACAAATCCTTCTGTCTAGCCTGGCTGATCTGAGAATCTGCCAAAGCTGAAAACTTTGTCATAGAAAATGATTCCTGTTAATCTGAAAGGTTATACATCCAATGCAATGTCATGTTGTACCAGGCCAAAACGGACACTGAAGAGAATGTTATCTCTGTTGTTAAGGTGAAGCTAAAATAACAGTGCTGTAATGCCCTTCCGACTGTGGAAATGGCAGGATGACGGTACTTAAAAATACCAGTTATTAAATGCTTATGTAAATGTGTTACAAATCAAGTAGAGTCATTATTTCATGTAATGTTATATTGCCCTCTGTACAATAAACTGAGAGGAAAACATACCATCCCTTAGGAATTTAGATGAAACATCTGAGATAGGGTTGCCAGCCTCCAGGTGGGGTCTGGGGATCCCCCGCTTTCACAACTGATCTCCAGCTGAGAGAGATCAGCTCCCCTGGAGAAAATGGCTGCTTTGAAGGGTGGACTCTATGGCATTGGACCATGTTGAGGCTTCTCTCCTCCCCAAACCCTGCCCTCTCCTGGATCCGCCCCCAAAGTCTCCAGGTATTTTCCAACCCAGACTTGGCAACCCTAGATCCAAAGGACGTTTTCTCTTAAATGGCTCATTACAGAAATAAACCATCAACATAGCAAATTTTCTTTCAGCAGCCTTTTTTATAAAGGAGAAGAACTTCTCGTAAAGTCAGAGGATGGCCTTTTTGGCTTAGGAACAGGAACAGGATAACAGTGCTTTTATGGACAAAGTACTACTTATTGTTTCAAAGTTGCAATTAAAGCTTCCCCTTCGTACGCATTACGTGATGATTTGCATATTTTTAAACTGGCAAAATTCATAAATGGTGTAGTACAGACTGAAAGACCGTTCTTAGTATCACATATAAAAACATTCTTTATCTTGACTGAAAAGTTTGCTTACTGAAACACATGGAAATTTTATAGCAGTAAAGTTGGGGTCCTGCCAGAATTAAAAACTGTGTTAATGTGTTTTCTTTTCTTTTTTTATCGTCAGTGCTAATTATTTCTTTGGCCTCTCTCAGTGTACCATGTTATCTTATGTTCACACTTACTCTGGGAAGTAGATTAGATAGATTGAGATGTCCTCATTCAAAGGCACACATTGAGCTCATGGCTGGTCAAGAATTTGCACCTAACCCTCCAGTGTCTAATCCCAGCATTTAGCCCACTTGCTATGCTGGCTCCATTATGATTTATCCCAGAACCTTTTTCAGAGGAATGGCAATTCTATTTATGCCAAGGCAACATGAAAAATCTCCTTTGCCTGACTTGCTGACATGGAGTGCTCCTTCCCAGTTAATGTGTTTTCTAGGAGTATAAAATGTCACACTGTTTTCTGTGTGCCCAGTACAAATGCAGTGGCTGGTGTCCCTATGCAAGCAGCACATAAGGAAGTGAGAAGGGCATTTATGAGAAAAGATATACAATGCCATTCCTACCCCTTCATGGGTAGGAAGGGATGCAGAATACTGCTGCCATTAGAATCTAGGTCAGAGCCATGGCTTCTGGTAGGGGCACATCCACTTCTGAAGCAGGCCCAGGGCCTGCTGTTTTCTGGTCCCGCCTGAGGAAGTCCGAGGTGAGAATGGTGTTCTACCCCCATCTTTCTTGCTTCATATTCCAGAAGACTCTGATACAGTGATGGGTAGGCAAAACATCGCCCTCTCCCTGCCAGATCAGAGACTTTCAAAATATGAGGGACAATCTAGTGCAGATGAGGAGAAATTGCAGAAGAAGAAGAAGATGATATTGGATTTATACCCCGCCCTCCACTCCCCAAGGGAATCTCAGAGCGGCTTACAAACTCCTTTTCCCTTCCCCTCCCCACAACAGACACCCTGTGAGGTAGGTGGGGCTGAGAGAGCTCTTTCCCAAGCTGTCCTTGAGGGAACAGCTGGTACAGAGCTATGGCTTGCCCAAGGTCATCCAGCCAGGTGCAAGTGGAGGAGTGGGGAATCAAACCCGGTTCTCCCAGATTAGAGTCCGCGCACTTAACCACTACACCAAACTGGCTCAGAAGACCCCTTACATCCTCAAAATCTCTTCCTTGGCTCCATGGACTCCTCTCTCATCCCAGTGTCCCTCGGCTTCAGCCAGCAGGATTCTTCCCCCTTCTTGCTAAATGAGGAATCCTTCCTGGTCTGCAGATAGTTCATAAGAATGCTCTAATGCAGTAGGGAAAGCTAAAGGGTAGGTGTACAGGGATGGATTCCCCACCTATCCTACCACATCATGGAGCAAAGTTTGGAGACTTCCTCTAGCATAAAGATTTAGCCTGCATTCATGTATGAACCCCTGTTTGCAAGAAACAGCCAATGTGCATTCACTTTACAAAACAGGAACCGGTACCTGGATAAATGTGCAGTTTCGATCACACGTTCAGCTGTACAGGCACTGAATTTAATGTGAGAATTACACAATGCACATATAAAGAAAAAATAAGTGTATACTGTACATGGATTGTATGCGCATTCACTGTAACAGAACAGGGCTAGTGACAGCCCTATAAAAGGGTGTCCTGCATCAGCTGAAGGTCCGTGTTACTGTGGTACAGTGGCTGTTGTTCACTGGAAGAGTACGTGCTTTACATACACAAGTGTTCAACCCTGCATCTCCAGTAGAAGGATACTAGGTATACATGCTATACATACCAGAAGGTGTTGTGGCTTGATGTTTTTAGATTCCTGAATTGTGTTCTTGCTTCAATAGCTTGGTGGAGTTATATCAGACATGTTACATAGCAAAAAAACCCAAAAAACAAAACCCTGCTGTTGTGTAAGTCCTGTTCAGTCATTACTTATTCTCCTGCTACCCAACACAACAGCTTCCCATTCCCAGATCAGAGCAGTATCAAGATGGAAAGAGATGCTGTCCTACTGTCCCTGGATTCTGGACACCCCTTCCTGGGTTGCAGAGAGCTCTCCACATCACAGAAAGGAACCTTGACACTCTTCACTCCTGTAAATGCTAGATTTAAAAAATCCCCTTCAGTAGAACTGAGATGATTTGAGGGACACTTAGCACTACCCAGTTAGGCAGGATTTTCTCTCGGCCTTTCACTGGATTCAGTAATTAATTACTTATAGTATGGTGTTGAATGTAGAATAGCCAGAAGATCCTAAGATTGTCTGGCAGCCAGAAGTTCTAGCTCTTTAGTGTCATGCACCACTAGGTGGTGAGCTAGACTTGTTTTTAAGGCATGAGATGTTTCAGAGGTGGTTTGCCATTGCCTGCCTCTGGTCATGACCCTGATATTCCTTGGAGGTCAGCCTTCCAAATACTAGCCAGGGCCAACCCTGCTTATCTTCCAAGAGCTGATGGGATTGGGCTAGCCTGGCCTATCCAGCTCAGGGCACTGAATTCAGTGTTTTACCATTCCCAGATATGGTGTGTTCTGTGCACCACAGGGATGGGAGCTCTGCTATGCAGCAAAGGGCCAATTAAAATGCAGCATCCTCAGGGTATCAAAGCAGCCCTCCCATCTATATGCATGGCAGTGGTTTATCACTGGATCCTAGTCTCAGATTTTGACAGCTCTCTAACCAAGCAAGAGGTCAATTAACATGGCTTCCGAGCAATGTGCTCACTTCTGAAAATAATTCTAGCTTCCACAATCCACTCCAGAGCTTTGGCAGAGTGGAATGTTGTAATTCCATTCTTCAGCAAAACTCCACAGAGGAGAACCAAAGAGTTCTGCTTGTTCCTGCACATGATACAAGGAGCTGCAAGAATCAAACCCACATGAGACTGCTATGAGACCCACTGCCATGGGGCATCCAAGGAAACTACCCTGGGACCCAGGCTGGGCAGGTCCCCAACCACTCACAGACCTGCCCTCCCCCCCCCAGCAGAGGGGGAAGAATAAGCAGAGAAGGCTTCCGCCACCATTGGTGCCCACCCCCTCTGGGGCTTGGGCAGCTGGGTTGGCAGCGACAGCATGCACCTACCCCCTCAGCAGCTAGCTCAAAGGCCACCGGGGGATCCAGGGAAGAGGGGATGAAATTATTCTGGGGCTACAACCTGGACCCCAGAATCACCAAATTCCCAGAATCACTAAGTCTACTCCTGCCCATGGCCCTCCTTGAGAAGCTCAATCAGCAGTCTTCCATCGTATTTCATGGAAGGTGTCATGACTTCCTCCAGCCTCCTCAGTGATTTGGACTCAGAATCCCTAGGGGAGGAGCCAAGTTCAGTCACTGAGGAGGATCAGAGGAGCCAGAAAGGGCCTGGCACTGCAGAGCCACCTTCAGACAATGCTTCCTCAGCACCAAAGGCCATCTTGCCAGAACCTGCAAAGGAAATCTCTCCACCAACCCCAGAGATAGTCTCCCAGCCTCTGCCATGCCTCAGCCTGGCCCCATAGCCCTCCAGGACCCTCTTCCAGTCCACAGGGATGCTGATGGCAGAGGACTCAGGCTGAAGTGGCCAAGGGAAGCGAAGCCCTAGTCTGGATGCACGCAACACCAGGATAGAGTAGTGTGCTGAAAGTGAGTCCTAGCAGGATCCTGGTGGGTACACACAGTTACGCTCAGGAACTCCAGCACCTGTTAGCAATACAGCTGGACTCAGTTGCACTCCAGCCTACTAGGGTTGCCAGCCTCCAGGCTTTTACAACTCTCCTGCTTTTATAACTGGTCTCCAGCTGACAGAGATCAGCTCCCCTGGAGAAAATGGCTGCTTTGAAGGGTGGATTCTATGGCATTGTACCATGCTGAGGCCTCTCCCCAACCCCATCCTCTCCTGGCTCCACCCCCAAAAGTCTCTGGGCATTTTCCAACACGGACTTGGCAACCCTACAGCCTACTTAATCTGGGGCCTGGAAAGACAGCCTTGCTCTGTCAACTGCTTTGCAAGGCCGCAACTAGGGTTGCCAAGTCATACCTGCGGGAAAGTGGGGGAGTCCTGTCCTTCGTCCTGGAACTCCGCACACGCACAAAGCGCGTGTACACTGTGATGACATCACCCGGAAGTGACATCATCATGCTGGGCACGTTGCCAGGGCGATGCTCTGGCAATTGCCCAAAAACTCTATGGTACCATAGAGTTTTCGGGGCAATTGCAGGGGGGTCGCCCCAGCAACATGCCCAGCATGATGACGTCACTTCTGAGTGACATCATCACACTGGGGCAGTCGGCCTGATCAGGCCACTTCGGGGGTGGGGTTCCCTCCCACCAGCTGAATCTGGGCCAGCAGATTGGGGACCCCTTTAGCGGGGGATTCCCCACCCCCCAGGGGGACTTGGCAGCCCTAGCCGCAACCCTCGTTTGCTAGATCTGACTCCAGACCTTGGCTGTTCCTGAAGCCCAGGAAGCCCTGATGCTCCCTGATCATCTGCAGAGCAAGTCCTGACTCTTGGGGAGACCAGCCAAAGCCTAGGGTCAGAACAGAAGGCGGTGGGGGGGGGGGGCAGAAACTGATTTTATATAGATGAGGCATAAAATGTCCTATAAGGAGCCTGTATGGGAAAACAAATACTTCTTGCTCTGTACAATAGCTCTTCCTCTAGCACTATAGTCCAAAACAAGCAAGAATTGTAAATATAATTCCAAACCGAAGTTTTTATTGAACACGTTTTTAAATGTGTTCTTGCAAATGAGGTATAGGTATATTTTTCATTGAGATTTCAGTAGCTTGTTGTGATATGCTGTTATTAGCAACTTATCTGAATAGCAAATTACTTCATAAAATAAGGTGGCTTCCTCCTCCCCCCCCCCTTTTTTTTTCCTGCTGGTTGTGCAGATTTAAGGGTAATGCATGTGGTACCAGTTCCTTCAATACGATAAAACACACAATGGCATTATGCAGTAATTTGGATATTTTACAGAGTGTCTATTCCAGCAATATATTTCATGCCTCATTTGCTGGAAAACTCATTAGATTGGTACAATACCATACTTTAAAGCAATAGGTTCTGACTCTCTACCCTCCTCAAGACCCCCACTAAGATGAACCCTGCTTGTTTTCATTTATGCTTGAATTAATAAAGGGCAACCTTGGCTCTGTTTTGCTGTGTTTCCATTTATGTTCTACTTGGCAGTAGATCTATATTTTTGAGAGAATGGGAGGAGCTGTAAAAGTAAATTGTGCCCTTGGGCTTTTGAGATAAAGTCCTCCCTCACATAGTTTATATTTGCAGGGCACAATCTTCTCATCTATTAAACTCAATGGGAGTATGACTTGCATATAGATTATACTGTATTGTAGGGGGGGGGGGGTTAACTTCTAGTTTGGACCAACACAACATTAAGCTGTCAATGAAGAGAAGAGGGCAGCAAACTGAAAAGTTTAAACCAAGCGTTATCTGAGCCAAAATCATGGAAAGAATTGCTCTTGTTCCATTGCTTTTCCAAACCCATGATTCCAGAAGTCAAATCTTGGTGTACAAAAGCGGTAAGCCCAGGACAGAATGGAATTTCAAGGATGCATATTGGGGAAATTGTTAATACCCTCTCAACCAAAGTGAAGGGTTGCGAGCTCTAGCACAGGAAACTCCTGCAGATTTGCAGGTAGTGTCTGAGGAGGTCAGAGAGGGGAGGAGACTCAGTGGGGATGTGATATAACTCTAAAACTTCCATTTTTCCTAAATCCCATTATATACCACCCCTCTGCTTCAAAACTGCCACCAAAGTTGCCTCCAGAGGAACTTATCTCCATATCTGGTGATCAGGTGTAATTCCAGAAGAACTCCAAGCCCCACCTTGAGGTTGGTGACCCCACCTTAATGCTGTGGCCCTGGTATAATTCACATTCCACCCATCCACCACAGCTCTTTAAGAATGCAGATGTCTGGTGATTAAATAACTGGCATCTTGTCTAGGAAAGGGAGTATGAATTAAGGGGTCTTAATCCTTCATGATGTAGCAACTATTTTTCTCTGACAGATATTGAAGGAAATGGAATTACTAGAGTCATACTGTGACATTTCCATGGATGAGATTGCTCCAAGGCTTTATCTAACCTGACAATTAAAATCATGCCGATCAAGTTTCTTCTTTCCTAACCTGAGCTCTGTGGGCTATTATTGTAATCCTGGAACCTCCAGTCAACCAACTTCCCCATAAAGTTGCATAAACCTGTGAGAGATGTTTCTTATGATAATAGGATGAGGATGTTCTGCCAGAATGAGATTCCATCAAACACTCGCCAGTATTCAGCCCACATGAAAGCAAACCCTTATGGGCATGGCTTTTTTTGTAGCCAGTTTGGTGTAGTGGTTAAGTGCGCGGACTCTAATCTGGGAGAACCGGGTTTGATTCCCCACTCCTCCACTTGCACCTGGCTGGATGACCTTGGGCAAGCCATAGCTCTGTACCAGCTGTTCCCTCAAGGACAGCTTGGGAAAGAGCTCTCTCAGCCCCACCTACCTCACAGGGTGTCTGTTGTGGGGAGGGGAGGGGAAAGGAGTTTGTAAGCCACTCTGAGAGTCCCTTGGGGAGTGGAGGGCGGGGTATAAATCCAATCTCTTCTTCTTCTTCTTCTTCTACACCCAACAGCAGAAACTCATTAGCATATTAGGCCACACCCCTGGCAGTGCAGCTCCCTCCCAGGAACAGCTTCCCCAGGTGCCCTGCAGAACCCAAGGAGGGAGGCAGTTTAAGCTACCTTCCCTCCCTGGATTGGATCGGCTTCCCCAGGTGCCCTGCAGCTTGTGAGGTGCCTGGGGAACCGGGGGGGGGGGGGGAGGCTGTAGGTGTGGCCAACGTGGAAGCCAGCTGGAACTCCGTTCCTGTGTGTTCCTGCCCCAAAATAGCCCTGCTTACGGGGAATACTGGGGGGAGAGCTGCTGTAGGTCAGCTGTGATCAATGCCACTTCCCTCTCCCCCACAAAAAGATCAGTTTTGTTGTGAATTCTAATAAAAATGCTGCTTTCATAAAAATATGTTTGTTTTTCTGTAGATAATGGGGCTTGTACAGGACCAACTATTATGGCATTCATTTTAGTGGTTTATTTAAGGGCTTTTTTGAGACGGCTGATTTATAAAACAGCAATTGTACAATTGTTATGGAATCCAGGAAGCTTCCTTTAGAGCAGCACTCCTGTGCATTTGCCCAAGACTCAAACCTCAGTACTATTTTCATAGGGTGGAGGAATGAATTGCTTTCTCCAGTGTCACTGGATTGGATAATGCTCATAACATGACTGCTGGAAAGTGGACATTCCTCCTTATATGCTGACTTTAAGTTTTTTTAAAAACTATTTTAATGTTACGCACTCAGATAACATTTTTAAGGGTTTTTTAAATGTGGGGAATGCTAAGAGGGGATTTTCCTCTCATATCAACATTAATTCCGTCAGTCCTTTCCAGGCTGTGTAGTCTCCCTCTCCAGTACTACAGCGCTCACATCTTTCTGATTTAGGTGTTTTCCGCATGGTGATAGGCTTGTGTGGTTTCACTGCTGCTGCTCCAGCTTAGCAACAACAGGACTTCCACATGGCAGGTCTTCCCATAGTTTCCCTGCCCTAGTCCCCCAGCAGTGCCCCCCATAGGAGGAACCCTGGGAGATGCACAAATCCATCACAATGCTGTGGGGAAGCAGGATAAAAGCTTGCAAAATCGGGGCAAATAACCTGTGTGGAAAATGCCTTTGGTTGAGGCAGCAGGTGTCCACCTCAGTTGGCCTCCCTACTTTAGTTCCCAACCTGCTGAAAGGGCCCATTCAATTCCACGTTGTGGCCCCCAACAGATTTATATTGCTGCTACCAATTTTATTTTTGATTGTTTTGTATGATTTTAATGTGATTTTACTGTAACGAGTCTTTAACTTGATTTGTTGCGATCCGCCCTGAGCCCATTTGGGGAGGGCGGAATAAAAAAAATCCCATAAATAAATAAATAAATAAATGCGGTTTCAGAATCATAGAATCATAGAGTTGGAAGGGACCTCTAAGGTCATTTAGTCCAACCTCCTGCACAATGCAGGAAATTCAAAAATACCTCCCCCTCCACACACCCCGTGACCACTGTTCCATGCCCAGAAGATGACAAAAAACCTCCAGGATCTCCAGCCGAACTGGCCTGGAGAAGAATTGCTTCCTGACTCCAAAGTGGCAATCAGCATTTCCCTGGGTGTGTAAGAAGGGGCCACGAGAACTAAGCACCGAGGCAACCCTTCCTGCCCTCCCTCTCATGATCCGCCTAAGTTCACAGAACCAGCATTGCTGTCAGATGGCCATTTAGCTTCTGTTTGAAAACCTCCAAAGAAGAAGAACCAACCACCTCTTGGGGAAGCCTGTTCCACTGAGGAACCACTCTAACTGCCACGAAGTTCTTCCTAATGTTTAGCCAAAAACTCTTCTGATTTAATTTCATCCCGTTGGTTCTGGTCCAACCTTCTGGGGCAACAGAAAACAACTCCACACCATCCTCTAGATGACAGCCCTTCAAGTACAGTATGGTTGCGATGGGACTGTTTATGTAGAAAATTGCTAGACTGCCTTTCCAATCTAAAAGTGCATAAAGTGATACCACCTTTCAATAATTACATTTGTGGAAATCAGAGCACAGAAGCCCCTGTTATAATTAATGGATGTGCAGCTTATGTACTCTGATTTCCACAAATATATTTATTGGAACCACTTTTAGGACTCTAATTAAAATCAAGACCCCAAAAAATGACATGGTTTCTGGCCTAAGTATCGATTAGTTCCAGTCAGGCAATGAGACCAGAGGATACTGACTCTGGTTGACAGTCCAGCGGCAAACAAGAAGAATGTGGGTGTTGCAGACCACCAAGGCTGTGTCTGCTGATTTGTGGACATTCCCCAGAAATACAAGAAACACAACTAAATACAAAAGGGTACAATGGAACTAAATGAACAGCAGGGATTTGAAAAGCCAGAGCCATGACTCGGAGCTTCGCACTAGAGTGTCAGGTTGATCTCCAAGTGTCTTCTCGGACTTTGCTGCAGAACTTTAAAAAGGGGATGATGACTGTGGGAACAGGAGAGGAGACAAAGGTCTGGGTTATGACGCCTATGGGCAGATTCAGGTGTTAAATCCCATTTGTCTGAATGGCCCACAGTGTGCTCTTCCTGGGCTGTTGCCCAGTTTGCATTCTCTGACATCTAGGGTTGCCAAGTCTAGGTTGGGAAATACCTGGAGACTTTGGGGGTGGAGCCAGGAGAGGGCGGGGTTGGGGGAGGGGAGGGGCCTCAGCATAGTACAATGCCACAGAGTCCACCCTTCAAAGTAGCCTTTTTCTCCAGGGGAGCTGACCTCTATCAGCTGGAGAACAGTTGTAAAAGCAGGAGATCCCCAGGTCCCACCTGGAGGCTGGCAATCCTACTGACATCCCTGAAACAAAGTCCCACTTACCTTTACGGTTGTCAGTCTCCAGGTGGGGCCTGGAGATCTCCCAAAATTACAACTGATCTCCAGATGACTAAGATCAGTTCCCCTGGATAAAATGGCTGCTTTGGAGGGTGGACTCCCAACTGGTGTTATATCCTGCTGAGGTCCCTCCCTAAACCCTGCCCTCCACAGGCTCTCCCCCCCCCGAATCTCCAGGACTTTTCCAGCTCAGAGTTGGCAACCCTATATGAGGCCACTCTGCCTTGGAAATACTGTCTGAGGCTCTCCAGGGATGATTCCTATAGTCTTTTATAATATGCCTTTTAAAACACTCAGATGGGTTTGTTTTCCCTGATAAGCAATTTGCACAATAATCCCAAATGGAATGGCCATCAAAAACAGGAAAGGACTTCACTCTGAACACTTGTCCAAAAAAGCATGGAGAGGAAATCTTAGTAAATCACAGGAGCCTGCTGGCACACTGTTGGCACAGAAGCCTGGTTTTCCTGGAACTTTCAGATGCTAAAAGTCTGTTATAAAATTAAAAGGCCTGACAGTAAGAGGGTTCAACAATATGCCTCACAGAACTCTTTTTAATGTTCAGTATTTTGATTTAAAGTAACAGAAAGAAGGCTTCTGCTCAGGAGTTCGGAGCCTGACCTGGAGAAATCATTCACAGAACATTGGCTTATGTGCATCCCCATGTCTGTAAACTGCTTAGGATAGCATCTGAGCCTCGTGCCCAGTGTAGCTGTTACCATGTAGTAAAAAAAAAATGGCAGCTAGAGTGCCCCCACCACTTTGAGACTCAGAGAGCAGATGCCAAAAGGCCAGGGAAAGAAGCAGCCTGGATCACACTCTGAGTCTCACTCAGATAGCAATAGTTAGTTTAAATGTAAAGTGAGGCACCCTTTTGCAAGAAAGTTCCTCTTATAAGCAGACACTTGGGTTAGCCAAGATTGTTTCTGATTCCAGCCACAAGAAATGGTCAGGGTTTGTGCCAAATAGAACAAATCTTCAGAAAGCATAAAGAGATTTTCTTAACTGAAATGTGCATCATGTATGAAAGCAACTTCATCTCCTTCCTGAGTTAATTATAAGGGCAAAACTCATCTCCGGCCTTAAAACATCTGTAAGCAAATATTCGTCCACTGTGTTCAAGTTAATTGTCACAGTCGGCTTTTGCCGCAAGCCTTTTGCCACAAACCAACACTACACAAGGAAATGGTTTCTTTAATTCAATTTGAAATTATCCCGAGACTCCCCTAAAACAAGGAAATGTTTAGGTAGATAAGGACTGGGATTTTAGCCACAAAATAGGTACAATTTCTCTTCCAGACTGACCTCCACAGCTCCATCACCAGGACAACAGAATACGACAAAGTATTATTTAATACCTCTCCCCTTACTTGTGCTTGCTCAGTCACTCTGCCACTGCATTCAGCACAAAATATTTCTACCCAGCAACTTTCCTTCTCTCCCATCCTCTGTAACATCTCTAAGCACAACCACTGGATTTAGTCCCAGACACTTTTTTAGCCCCCATCAACTGCTGCCCTATGTGTGTGCCTGCCTGTCTCTGGGCGATTCTGCACTGGCTTTCCCCTCCATGGATTTACCAAAGGTGCAGTTCAAAACCACATTCAGATACCCCAGGGCAGTGCTGTACTGACTGCGAAGTCACCCCTGAATGGCCATAAATCTATGCAGAAGATACCATAAAATCTGACGATCAAAGAAAGTGAAAGTGGCATGCAACGCAGAGGGAAATTTCTGTTCCAAGGTGGGTTTGGTAAAACAACGGAGGGAAAAGCCAATGCAGAATCACCCTCTTTCTCTCTGACACTCCATGGCCCCGTCCACACAAGCGAGATAAGCCGAACGGGAATCGACACAAATTTGCACCGGTGCAATTTGCACTGCTTCTGCAGGATCACACAGGTCCATGGACCTGTGAGGGCAAACTGCTGCTGTGTGATCACATGCAGCCGCGGGCAAGTTGTTTTTTTTTCCTGGCCGTTTTCAGTGCGCTTATTCACTTCTACAAGGGATCGATGACTTGCCTCTCCACCCTCGGGGTCGTCCGATGATGCGCATACCGGGATGAGGGGGGGAACCAAAAAGCCTGCTCCCTGACGCCTCTTGTTTGTGCTGGTGTGATCACACAGAGAAAGGCTGGTTCTGGGCCGTCACAAACCATTTGAGACTGCCTTTTCACTGGTAGCTAAATAAGCTGATTCCCCGCCAGCTCAAAGCGGTTTGCAACAGTTTGACACCAGCTGCAGGACGCTTCCCAGATGTGCTTGTGTGATCATGCCACTTTGAACCGGCGGGGAATCATCCTTCTTGTGTCGCAAATGGGTGTGTATGATCGCGCCCCATCTTTCTCATCTCAACAGCTCCTTGCTTTTTGTCCTTGCCAGCACTCAGCACGCACATAACCCCTGCTCAGCGGAGTTCCCCCAAAAAGGAAACCACTACTATAAAATAAGGGAACAATCACACTAGGATTGAGATTGTCATTATCGTACGTATGAACTGCCATTGATTAAGTGATGTCTTTACTTTCCTTCTTTTGGCAAGGCTACATCAACAAGCCACACAGCTTCCCTGTCCCAGCAAGCAGGACATAACCACATGAAGGTGCCTTATATTGAATCAGACCACTGGTCAATTGAGGTCAATACTGTCCACTCAGATCAGCAGTGGGACCTTCTGCATGCCAACCAAATGGTCTGCTACTGAGGCAAGGCCCCTCCCATGTTTTAAGCTTCATTCATAACTTATAAGGATGATGAGCAAGGGTGAGCAAAACAACGTGAGAACACACATAATGCACAGAACAGTTGTTCCTAAGCCTTTGTAAGACATATTCTCTATACTGGTGATCCCCACATGGTGGCTGTGGGAGCCATGGAGACTGCTGGTGCATTTTCTGGTGCCTACTCCCTTCTTTCCCAGAGCATATTTTCCCCAAAGCAAAGAGCTAATCCTGGTTTTCCAACCATTTATTTGGAGTCGCAGCCCGCAAGTGTTTCAGAAGAATCCGGGATTCTTTTTTATCCACTGCGAACACCTACTTAGAAAGAGCTATCTTTATCACAAGGGGACACTTGGCCTGAAATATCCTAGTATTTGAAGACTGGTCCCAGGCCTCATTGCAGCCATTTGGAGTTGGTGCCTACCCAACAGTCTCAAAAGTGCCCACAGGTTCAACAGGGTTGGCGATCCCTGTTCTATATAATACCCAAATAAAATCAAGTAAGGATGTCAAAATGTGTGCAGGGAAGCCACTGTGCATGTTGCATCACACAGTAGGTTACAGACTTCCTGTTCCACCGGTAGCCTCTTCTGCCTAATGGAGTGCTGCTTCAAAGGGTCCTTCAGAAAGCTTTTAGGGTACACAGGGTAGTGGAGGAAAGGAGGGAGTTTTTAAAAAGCATCAGTGCATACATAAAACTATGTGCAATGCTTGGGATCATGGCCAAGATTTGCTATCTGATGGGTGTAAAAAGGTACCTGTAATTGTATCAGCATTTCTAAGTATGCACAATCACAACTCCCTTAGTGTAATCACACTTTTATAGCGATGCCAGCCTCCAGGTGGGACTTGGGGATCTCCAGGAATTACAGCTCATCTCCAGACTACAGAGATCAATTTCCCTAGAAAAAAATGGATGTTTTTGGAGGGTGGACTCTATGGCATTGTACCCCACTGAGGTCTCTGTCTTCCCCAGGCTCCATTCCCAAATCTCTAGGAGTTTTTCGGGTGGAATCTGGCAACCCTATACCCTTATTCCCCATCAGTGGCCAGGGGGGTATCCATATCTGAAGCATATTTCACTAGGAAATATGCTTTATTGGAATAAGGGGCACCTATTTCTAATTAAGTGGGCTTAATTAGATACTCATACAATAATGTAAAGACTACACTTTTAATGGAAGGAAATGGAATGACTAGGCTAGGATATTAAACTGAAACATTGTATAGCTTGCATATGAGGAACAGTAATCATGACTAAAATAAAAATACTGAGGATAATGCGTTGCCACTCGGGAAAAAAATACAGAAGAGCTTTATATATCAATAAGATTGATAGTGAAGAATCAAGGAGTGACAAAAAGGAAGAAACAGAATCTGTGGGTGGGCTAAGTTCACCTTGGGCAAGGATGATAAAAGAAACTCCGTAGGGGCTACATGCTATGGGTCTGCTATGGATCCTCATGGTCTAATCTGATCTTTCTAATGTAAGATAATGGGTTTTCTTGACTGTGGCAAGGCTGATGATCTAGTTTATTTGGATTTCAGTGAACCATCTGAAGCAGAACCACATGGGAAATTAATACTTATGCTGGAGAACATGGGGATTGATGCAGGTACTGGAAGATAAGCAAGCAGTTGCATAAAGGTAAGATGAAAACAATTCAACTGAGAGAGAGGATGCTATTCAGTGATAAGGTCCCACTTTATTCAATATTTTCATCAATGTTCTGGCAATAGAAAATGGAATGTGTTAATGGATTTTGTTGATTGGAACTCATGATTAGTGAGATTAAGAACAGAAAAGTTGTACGTGATGAACAGAGTAGCACAGGGATCAGAAACAATAGAAAAGGATTAAAAATGTTGTAGCATATTAAACATAACATTATGCATGGCAATCTAAAGTTGGTATACGCTTTGCTCTGTGCTTTGCGTTATGCTCAGTTCACACTGAGGGCGTTTTCTCACTAGCTTTCCCCCACGGTTTACACCGAAGCTAGCACCGGAGCTTCTGGTCAGTTTCCCACCATTTGCTCCGTGCTCACAATTTCCTCCAGAGTATCACTGCACTGCTCCGGAGCTTCCCTGGAGCAAGAAAATCCTGTTCCTAGCAGGATTTTCTTGCTCCAGGGAAGCTCCGGAGCAGTGCAGTGATACTCTGGAGGAAATTGTGAGCAGGGAGCAAATGGTGGGAAACTGACCAGAAGCTCTGGTGCTAGCTTCGGTATAAACCGCGGGGGAAAGCTAGTGAGAAAACGCCCTGAATGTACACAGAAACTACCTGACGATTTGTATTTTTGTAATACAACAACTGTAACCAAGTAAAAATATAGATTTTTAAAAACAAAGAATACAACAAGAGAGATGGTATAGCATGGCAACGGGCAAGTGAGGTTACATTCTTTGGGACAGAGGGGTATTGCTACGAAAGTGTTAAAAATATTGTGGGAATATATCCCAAGCCAAGTCATACCTAAGGGCATTGAAGGGCTTCAGTGTATGGAAAGGTTGCCATGGATTCAGCCTCCTGGCTTTTATTCTACTGCTATAAATTGAATTAACCCCACTGAGAATTTTTAGAAGAATTCAGACTGTAAAAAGGCCCGTTCCTCTCCTGTTAGTGTAATTATATAAAACTGGGAAGGGGGTTAATTGGAGACCAGAGTAGTCCTCTAGCCTAGAACCTGATCCTGTAGAGGCAAAGAAGAACCCAGCTGTAAATATAGCATGGCATTAATAAAGCAAGTGTTCTGGGCGGACATTCTGCTATAAAGTTGTAAACTGTTGTTAAGTTCATCCTCAAAACAGATATTGGTTAGGAACAGGTTATAGTTTATATAGTGTATTTTCAACTTGCAGATGTGACAACATTCCCCAGAGTCTGGTAATATTACTGGCAGCATGTGCTGTGTTTGATGTGAGACATTCATCAACTTTGGAATTATGATCTGTCCAGATAAAAATACTGTTTTGAATATTTCAAGAGTGCCATATCCATAGCTTGCATTTAAATTTTAATTACCAGGAAAACAGCCAAGAAATGACATCTCCCACTCATCCCCAAGTTATTTACACTGTCCTCCTTATTTGACAACATTCTCATCTATAAAGGAACTCATTTAATTATCTCCGAAACCAGCACTTTTGACAAAAATTGATATTTACTCACTTCTTAACAAATTCCCATTGCAAAAAGCTTGAGAGCCTAGCCCAGCCAAATCTTAGCCAGCAGAAGTGCAGCAGTTCCATAATGCAACAGCAAGAATAAACACTTTAAAAAGAACAAATCTTGTCATCTCCGCACATGTTTACAAGGCACCAGCTAAGTAACCCACAGCTTTCTAAGATGCAGCAAGCAATTTGCTGACTGGTACAGGTCAGCAGGATGGAAATGGGCCGCTATACTGAAAAATAGATTGCTGGTTCTATGGCTAAGCTTCTTTTAAATTAAAAAAGATGAAGGAAGATGCCTCTTCTGTAACTGGCATTCTTAATGCAGCTTCAGTGTGCAAGTCAACAGTTGCATGGATGAAGAACACAAATGAATCCTCTCACACACCAGGAACCATTTTCATTGTTGAGGTGTATTTGTGGGGCAGACTGAAGAAACTCTGAAGTGTTGTGAAGAAAGAAGTAAATAAATTGGATGTTTCTTCTTAGATCTTTTATTCTAATCGCGAAATCTTTGGATACTTAAATTTGATGACTGGAGCTGCAAACGGGCAAGACAGGTTCTACAAACCTGAAAAGGGTCCCAGGTTTGCAGAAAAATGTGAAATCTAAAAAAAAACATACAAAAATGATAAAAGGAGCACCTCTAACTTTAAGCATTTTATTCCCTCAGTGGTTGTTGCAATCGTAGGCTCCAAGGCTTGGTTCTGTCAGTAAAAGCAACGGGAGGCAGCAAAGCCTTTCCAGGCCTATTTTGGCCTTTGAAGGAAGGTACTTTGAGGACAGGCCTAGGGTTGCCAGCTCCAGGTTAGGAAACTCCTGGAGATTTTGTGGTAGAGTCTGAGGAGGGCAAATTAGGGAAGAGGCCTCAGCTGAATATAATGCCACAGAGTCTACCCTCCAAAGCAGTTATTTTCTCCAGGGAGACAGATCTCTGTTGTCTGGAGTTTAGTTGTAATTCTGACAGACCTGCAGGTCCCACCTGGAGATTGGCACCCCAAGGCCTGGCAGCAATCTCTGGGTGACTTGATACCACCCAACTTCCATGATTCAACTAGGCCTGGCTGCTTGCTACTGTTCAACAGCAGCCACTTTATGAAAGCAAATTTGGTATAGCAGTTAGAGCTTTAGCGCAGGTTCTGGGAGAGCCAGGTTCAAACCCCCATCTTGCTGTGGAAGCTCACTGACTGACTTTGGACCAGTCACATACTTTTAGCCTAACCTACCTCACAGGGTTGTTGTGTGGATAAAAAGGAGGAGAGGAGAATGATGTAAGCTGTTTTGAACCCCACTGTGGAGAAAGGTGGGGTATAAATGAAGTAAATAAATAATAAATGCAGCTGAAGATGGGAGGCAAGTCCTTGAGAGTTCCCTACCATAAAAATGGGCCTGGCCCAGTGGCCAGGAGGACCACACAACTGGGCCAGAGTTTTCCTACATTGCCCAAGGGGCAGGCAGAGACAGAAAGCTGAAAACAGACATGGAGGTAAAAGGAGGTTGGCTATTAGGTGGAAGGGAAACAGGGTTGCCAACTCCAGGTTAGGTAATTTCTAGACATTGGGGGGCTGGACATTGGGGAGGATGGAGAGGCCTGGAGGGGCTAGGGTTGCCAATCTCCAGGTGATCCTCTGCTATTACAGCTGATTTCCAGGCAATATAGAGAAAATGGCTGCTTTGGAGGGTGGACTCTCTGGCATTGTAGATGAATAAGTCCCTCCCCTCCCCAGGCTCCACCCTTATCCAAATCTACAGGTATTTCCCAACCCAGAGTTGGCAACCCTAGGAGGGACTTCAGAGGAGTATAATGCCAAGATTCCACCCTCCAAAGCAGCCATTTCCTCCATGGAAACTAGGGTTGCTGACTTCCAGGTGGGGGCTGGAGAACACCCAGAATTACAAGTGCTTTCCAGATGACAGAGATCAGTTTCCCTGGAGAAAATGGCTGCTTTGGAGGGTTGGTTCTATGGCATTATACCATGCTGAAGTTGCTTCTCTTCCCAACTTCGCCTTCTCAAGGCCCCACCCCAAATCTCCACCCCAAATTTCTCAGTGTGGAGTTGGCGACCTTAATGGAGGAGGAGTTGATCTCTGTAGTGGGGAGATCTTCACGCTTCACCTGGAGGTTGGCAATCCTAGAAGGAGAGAAGGAAGCAGGGAAAAGGGAGAGGCTCCCACTTTTACAACTAATCTCCAGCTGACAGAGATTAGCTCCCCTGGAGAAAATGGCTGCTTTGAAGGGTAGACTCTATGGCATTGTACCATCCAGCGGCCCCTCCCCAAATCCTGCCCTCTCCCGGATCCACCCCCAAAGTCTCCGGGTATTTTACAACCCAGACCTGGCAACCCTAGTCTGGTTGCAGGCAGGTCCATGCTTAAGCCTCCAGGACTGAGGGCCCTGCTGGCTCTGGGGGCAGTATCAGTGCTGACTCAGGGTCCCTCTGGGAAGGCCCTGAGACCCTGGCCTCACAGGAAGCATCTGCCAAGTCAGGGCTTGAGGACTGGTTGTCCTCCTCTTCCTCCAGTGAGGACACATCCCCCCCATTGCTACACTCGGGTGGTCCGTGACAACTGGTTTTCTTCAACATTATTGATTCAAACTTCCAGTGACAGCTTTCTTTAAGACTGGGTGGCTGAATATTGCTACAGAGGGCCTGACCACAGCTGATAGGAAACCAAAACTAGTTTATTTAAGATGTCTGAGAATGTAGCACAAGGTTTTTTCTGCAGACAGGATGTTACTGTTTTGGTACTACCAACACGAAAGCTTTGATCATCAGGACGCAATACTAAACTGGGGCAGGGGAGAGCATTTCTTCTCCTCATCCTTTCTCAGTCTGTTTCTTCTCCTATATATGTCTGTTGTTGTATTAAAAAAATTAAATTAATACACATCTGCTTAGTTGCCATCTTCTATTCTATCTATGTAGCGCTACTAGACTATTGAGACTTGGAAGCAGACAATAGCCCCTGGGATTTCCCATTATTATACAAATTAATAATAATAGGCAAGGTAATGAGATTTTCAAAATGAATACCAACAGGGCACTTTCACATAAGGCTACCAAGAGATGGGTTTAGTAAAGGTCAAGGAATTGGTCCGTGTAAGCAGGGAGACAAGGAAAAGAGACAAACACTTCTCTGATTTTATTCGTAGTTTTTACTTGGTTTTTCCTCTTCTCTCAGACATCTTTGAGGACAGCTTTCCTGCAATGACGCCAACGACACCTGCAGCAGACCTTGCACTGTCCATTGATACATTCTTGCTGCAGTTCTTTTTTTCAGTATTTTCACTTCCTCCTTTGGTTACCTATAAGACAGGAATGGTGAAAATAAGTTTTCCTAGTGGAAACTGTGTACCAATTCACACAATCAGTTTTGAAGCTGCAAGGGAAAGATTCAAAGAAGTAACCATATATGTAAAAATCACAGACTTCTAAACTCTAAAATTCACTGTTTGTAAAATGTACTGTTAGGGTATTCTTTTTTTTTCTTTTTAAAGCAGTTTGCAAAATATAAAAACACAGAAATTCAAATCCCTGTGGAAACCAATGTATTTAAAAACTGCTAGTCTGATCAGCACATTGAAACTTAAATTATATGCATCAATACTTAAAAGTATAGGAAAAAATAAATAGGTGGTGAGAACTACTCAGAGATGTCCCCTGGCAAGCATTTCCAGAGTAGGTTGTTCCAAAATTGTGCTACTTCTACCTCTACTGCCCTTTCCCAAGCACCTGTGAATGATACTTCTGTAAAGGAAAATGCTTGGACAGATCTTCCTCAACTGATCTCAGGGAATGGGAAGACGTATACGGGAGGACATTACCTGTAAATGTGTGTTCAGTATGGTGTAATGCTTAAAGTGACTCAGAGAAAGCCTGACTTCTAAACCCCACTCAACCTTGCAGGTTGACCTTGGTCTGGTCACAATCCCTTAAGGTTGCCAGGTCCTACCTTCATGCTGGCAGGGGGGTTTGGGGGGGGGCAGTCCTGGAGGGGGAGGGGACATCCCACTGTGACACTCTGCTTTTGAGGCAAAACTCTATGGTAAAATTGCCCTCAATCCTTAGAGTTTTGCCCAAAAAGCAGAGCATCACTATGTGACATCCCCAACGTAATGACATCACATGTCTGCCCTGCAAGAGATAAACTCACCTGGTGGTGAGGAGCTGGTGGCCCTCGCTTGGAAAGAGCCAGCACAGTACATGTCTGCTCTGCAAGTGGCAAATTTGGGGGTGGAGCTTCCCCCTGCTGGCCAGCTGGCCAGTGTCAGGGGGAGCCCTGAAAATCAGGGGAATCCTCACCCCCACCTTGGGACTGGCATATCTATCAGCCATAGTTTTCAGCAGGGGTCATTTCGCAGAAAAAGAGGTGCAGGAGCTCATTAGCATACCTATTAGCATAACTCATTAGCATAACCAGCCTAATGTCAGTTTCAGCCCTATTATACCCTATGGGCCATTGAAGTCAATGGCAAAAACTCATAGGGTATATGAGGGACTGGAGGAGAGGGGGTTTGAGGGAGAGGCTCCAAACTTGCAGGATACCTTTTGGGATCTCTCCCCAAAATACCCACCAGGTTTCAAGAAGATTGGACCACGGGGTCCAATGCCATGGGGCCTCAAACAGGTTGCCCCGATCCCCTCCATTGTTCTCTATGGTGGGAAAAAAAGTAAAAAAAGAGAATGGAGGGAATGGGGGCAACCTGTTTGGGGGCCCGTGGAATTGGACCCCCTGCTCCAATCTTCTTGAAACTTGGTGGATATTTGGGGGAGATGTCCCAGAAGCTACCTTGCAATTTTGGAGCCTCTCCCTCAAACCCCCTCCTCTACAGCCGCTTTTAAAGTTGCCACCGAATTTTGGTGGCAATTCGGCAGCAGCCCGAATCAGATCAGAGAATCTGATTCAGCCCTTGGCTGCCCTACTGCCCACTCCTGAGCTGGCGGAGCGGTGCTCTGCCTCGCTCCAGCCCCAAAGGACCTCTGGTTTTCAGTAAGAAACTGATGGATGTAATGCTCCCTTTTTTGGAATATAAGAATGAGATGTACTATGGTAGATGGCAGTAAACTTGTTTATATATTTAAAAGCTACAGGTACTGCCCAGAAAGGACTGAGAATGTCTGTGCACCACCACCCAGTTCTGCCCAGCAGTCACACTGGATAGGGCAAGACTCCTTCTTGCAGTAGGCCTGGCCACTATCAAAGCTTCTGGGTCACGTGCTCATGGACCTGGGCAATAAGAAGCTCCACTCTCACTGACCATCACCCCTCTCTCAGTTGGATGAGCCAAGGTTGACAGCAATCTGGAATGACTCCAATGGACAATTAACACAGCAGTGAATTGCTGGGCGACAATAAAGGGCTCTGTGGCTGCAATTATATGAGTAACAGAAAAGCATTCAGGGCGCCTTGCAGTTCCTCTTCGCTGCAATACATAAGAAACGGGACATAGCAGTTGCTAGTCATCAAGATAACATCTTCTATTTGGCCCAGAGAAAATGACAAATCAATAGGAAAACAATGGCCTTTGCAGTAGAAGCAGCAGATGCTCTTAATTATCGGCAACAATTACCATACACGGGGAATGAGGAGGCTCCAGTACCACTTAACAAACACCAAATAAGCTGTAAAAGCATCATGATCCTAATAGTGCTCCCTTACAGGACCACAAATGATTTCCTCAGTCTAGCATAATGTACTTATAAATATGTATGTAATCTCAAAGGTACGTTAATAATGATAGTCATTTAAAATAAAATAATGAAAAAGCCCATGACAGTGATATATCAGCCTATTATAGTCTAGAGGCAGTTGTTGCTTTGTGCATTAGAGACCATGGATATCTGCAACCAAGGTTCATACTACAGAGAAATGATGTAGCCATTTGGGGGGGGGGGACACTGGAAGAGCATTTTATGGAAATCTGTTACTTTGACCGTCTGCCTGTGGCTGCTGAAATTAAGAAAGCCATTTGCAACCTGTTTCTGTTTAATTTTACCAGCTTCTATAATTCTGGGTCCCTAGGAACTGCAGTGACATTATCACAAATGTCATTTCAGTTGGGAGAAAGGCACAGAGCTGTGGATGGCCACCTGCAAATATTAAAGCTATGGGAAGGATTCCAGAGAATTGGAGTGGGGTCAGCAAACACAGTGGATCCAGCCCTGAAAAACTTGCTGATCCACAATCTTTGTAAACTATGAAAATCCCGGTTTCCACAGGCTGTAGCCATATTCCTCTTCTGTTTGCAAATAAAATTTTGTATTAATATTTGCAAATCTCGCTGAAGAAAGCACTGCCTTCTCCACTGACACTTGTTTTCTTCCTGCATGCAAAGAGCACGGTTAAGTTAGCTCCCTCCCCCATGTCCTTAAGAGCTGTGGAATTAATTTTTTATACCACTGCAGGAGGTAAGACCCTGAAAACCGTTTGCAAGAAGAACCAAGAAACTGCTTTTGTGTGCATGCTGAGCAAGTGGAACATCTCTTTTTAGTATATGTGGTGCTTTGGGGCGTGTATCCTGGTAAAGTCATTTCTGTAGTGTGCTTAAAAATAGTATGCCACAGACCTGCCCTTGCTATTTGTTTTGTTCTTCTTTCAGGGTGTTTCAGGAGATAACCGGAAATAACCACCTGTGTTTAGTCAGTAGACAGAATCAGATACCGAAAATGGTTGGCACAGAACTGGCTTAGCACTGTCTGCCTAACAGCCCTCACTCCGGAACAACTTGTTTCAAAGTGCTACGTGTGTGGGCTGCAGGAAAAGCCTTGCCTGTGCTCACTCCCAGGTGCTTCAGCCCATGGCAAGGTGGTTGCACAATGAGTAGACAGTACCCTGCACAGGGCGTAGGAAGTGACACCCATTTGTGGTGGCATGCTAAAGCCAAATCCTGCGCCATCTTGCCTTAGAATGACGCAGCTGGGAATCAACAAGGCCAAACCAGTCCACCGTTAGCCATGCGGTATTGAAATAGTTGTGTGCATTGATCCTCTGGACCAACCTGCATGCATTCTGTCTGGCACTTTTTAAAATCCCTTCCTTTCTCGGAAGAGCTCAGAGCAGTGCACATGGCACTCTCCTCTCCATTTTATCCTCACACTACCCCTATCAGGTAGGTTAGACAGAGGGATTGTAGGGCTCCCATTACCGAGGCTGGGTTAGGGATGCCCCACTTTTCAGGGCTTCTGTCCGCTGTTGGCCAGCTGGCCAGTCGAGGAAACCCCACCCGCAAAAGCAACATCACACAGCAACATCCCTGGTGTGATGACATCACAATCCGAACATCTCTAGGTCACTGAGCCCTGTGTGTCTTTTACTAACAGGAACTCTACTAAATAAGCAGAGCTTGGGTGATTTACTAGAGGAATGGGAGGACCAGGCTAAAAAGGGATGCAAAAGCAAGAATCAATGTGAAAGTGATGGGGGATAGACATGAAATGGAAGTAGGTTTGTAGGTTGATTTTGCCCTTCATTAGCACCTCTAAAGAGGGTTGTGCTTTTTCAGTCATGTTATTCAAAGTATATGCTCTATATTTATTTATTTATTTATTTAATTTTATACCCTGCCCTCCCCACAAGCGGGCTCAGGGCGGCTTACATGGCACAATGTGCAACATTCAATACAATAAACTTTAAAATCCACAATAAAATCCAAAGCAATCTATTACAATAAATACCAATTTAAACTATGCTTCCAATTATAATATAAAGCAGATGGCATAGGGTCAAGTATGGTCTTCTGTGGCCAGCAGGCCCGGGCTGCCCAGGGTAATCTGCATCATCAGCTCGTAACATAGTGTGGGCATAATCTGGTGCGGGAGGTGGCAGCTCCTATTTGAAAGCCTGGCGGAAGAGCTCCATCTTGCAGGCCCTGCGGAACTGCATAAGATCCCGCAGGGCCCTGATCTCACCTGGGAGCTCATTCCACCAGACAGGAGCCGCCACTGAAAAAGCCCTAGCCCTGGTTCCAGCAAGCCTGGCCTCCTTAGGGCCCGGCATGCAAAGTAAATTTTGGGCCCCTGACCGAAGTGCTTGCTGGGGTATGTATGGGGATAGGTGGTCCCTCAGGTATGCTGGACCCTGGCCATATAGGGCTTTGAAGGTCAGCACCATAACCTTGAAGCGAACCCGGTACGCTATAGGCAGCCAGTGCAGTGCCGCAAGCACAGGCTGAACATGGTCCCTCTTAGTGAAGCCCATCAACAGCCTGGCCGCGGCATTCTGCACCAGCTGAAGCCTCTGGGTTTGTTCCAAGGGCAGCCCCATGTAGAGAGTGTTACAGTGATCAAGCCTCAAGGTGACCATCGCATGGATCACTGTGGCCAGGTTGTTGCAGTCGAGGGAGGGAACCAACTACCATGCCAGCCGTAGATGATAGAAAGCTGACTTGGCCGTGACTGCTACCTGGGCCTCCATTGTCGAGGAGGGATCCAGGAGCACTCCCAGACTCCTTACCTCCAATGCGGGCACCAATGGCACCCCGCCGAAGTTCAAGAGCGGGACCCCCCCGCCCCAGACTGCCCCGACCCAAGCACAGGACCTCCGTCTTCACGGGGTTCAATTTCAGCCGACTCTGCCTAAGCCAACCAGCCACGGCATGCAATGGCCGGTCCAGATCTTATGGGTCGGAGTCTGACTGGCCACCCGACATCAGATAGAGCTGGGTGTCATCAGCATACTGGTGACACCCAAGCCTATACCTCCGGACAATCTGGGCAAGGAGGCGTATATAAATGTTAAACAACATCGGGAAAAGCACTGCCCCCTGAGGCACTCCACATTCAAGTGGGTACCTCCTGGATTGGCGCTCCCCGAGCACCACCCTCTGTCCCCAGTCTTGGAGGAAGGAAACAAGCCACTGCAAGGCCTGTCCCCGTATCCCCACATCGGCGAGGCAGCAGGACAGCAGCCGATGATCGACCATGTCAAACGCTGCCGACAGGTCAAGCAACAGCAACACCGCCACACCGCCCCGATCTAGATGTCTCTGGAGATCATCAGTAAGGGCGACCAAAGCCGTCTCTGTCCCACAGCCAGAGCGAAAGCCGGACTGGTAGGGGTCAAGGACCGAAGCTTCAGCCAGGTAATCCTGCAGCTGTAACGCCACCGCCCTCTCAATTAATTATATGCCACTTGTTTTAAGAAGAGTTTTCATAATCTTACACCCTGGACTTTTCTGATTCATCACTGAGCCAGAATACAGAGAAGACTGAAGGAAGGGTCCAAGGGGAAGAATGAAGACAACATGGTCTATGTAAGTTCTTCTGAGGAAATAGTGAACAAGAATATAACTGTCAGGAAAAGAAGAAGGGGCTCTTATACAGGTATCAAAAAACAGTAATTGATACATGTTAATATCAATGGTCTGCCTATTCTATCCTTGCCTTGGACTGATCAGAAAAGGTGGAAGTCTCACTGTGACCTAACAGATGGAGGACTGGCCATACAAACTTCGGGAAACTATATTATTGCAGACATGTGGCCATTGTTCACTATAGAGAAGAAGTCAGGGCCACACCAGCAGTAGCAGCCAAAAAGAAAAACAAGGTGTAGAAAAACGTTCTGTTCTTTCTTGATGCCAACATGTTTTGCCTATGGCTTCATCAGGGGATCCCTTATAGCATAAGCTACCAAACATAAGCTTGCTCCCTGCTGCTCAGCTGTGCACTGGGGACGTGCTCCCTGCTGTGCAGCTGTTTTGTGCTGTCTTCTGCATTCCCTTTAAACTTTTAAAGGACTGCAAAAGACAGCCAGAAAAACAGCAGCCAGCAGAAAGGGAGGGATCTCCCAGGAAGGGACTTCCCTCCCACCTTTCTTCTGGCTGCAGCAAGCCCTGACCAACAGAAAGGGGGGGGGTGAGATCTCCTGGGAAGGAACTTCCCTTCCACGTTCTGCTGGCTATGGCAAACCCTGGCTAGCAGAAAGGGGGGCGATCTCCTGGGAAGGGATTTCTTTCCCACCTTTCTGTTGGCTGCACCAAGCCCTGGCCGGCAGAAAGGGGGGGAGACCTCCTAGGAAGGGACACCTCTCCCAGGAAGGGACATCTCTCTCTCTTTCTGCTACCCTGCAATGAGCCCTGGCCAGCAGAAAGGCCAGCTGCCACCAGCAAAAAGGTGGGAGGGAAGATTTCCTAGGAAGGGACTTTACCATTTAAACCCTGCTTTCTGCTCCCTGTGGTTTTTTTATGGGGAGCAGAAAGCAGGGCCATTTAAACAGCGGTGGTTTAAATGGCTGCTCAGGTGTTTCTCCTCAGCCCATCAGCTTTATGCTTGTTAGCCGCCTTGAGCCGGTCCGCTGGCAAGGCGGGATATAAATATAATAAATAAATAAATAATAAATAAATAAAGAGTAGAAAGCAGGGTTGTGTTCTGCTCTTCACAAACCATCATGAGATACCACGAATTGTGCAAAAAATTCATGGTAGTTTGTTGCAGTTCTTCAGTTCACGAACTTTGGTTTGTGAACCCCAAACAGGCCAAAATTTGGGATAAACTTTAGTTCACCAGCTAGTTCATGCCCATTCCTACTTCCTTCCCACCCACGGACCTTTATCTTCCTCTCCGTCCAGCTACATTTATTATATATTTACTTCATTTATAGTCCTCCATTCTTTACAATGAGGACTCAAAGTACCTTACTTCACTCTCTTCTCCTCCATTTTACCTGCAGAAAAACCCTATGAGCAAGGGTGGACTGGGAGTGAAAAGCCCTGCAAAAAGGATCCTCCACTAGCCCACCCTGGCCCTGGCTGTGCCCCTAAAGACTCTGTCTGCTCTCCCTCACCTCAGTCTGACTGGGCTCCCTGCCTCTCCTGCCTGGCATGAGCTTAGGTGGGTCAGGCCTAGTCCTTCTGTCAGATGACTGGCCAGTGCAAGTGTGGGTGTGAAAGCCATCAGCCCATCAGAAGATGTCCTGATGCTCTTAATGGCCTATCTTAGACCTTTCGGTGAGGTAAATTAGGCTCGGATTAGACGTGCAGTTTAATCTATTGTCACTGCTGTTTCCTTACAGATTTAAAATTAATGATCAGACAGCAACATCGGTCTGTCGTGCCCCAGTTGTCTGCATTCTGCCCACCCCCCCTTACTGCATGTTTCTTTGATACCTGTGAATGTCTGGTCCCATTGGTCTGAACGGGTTCCAAAATGGATTTCCTATTATCTGATCACTCTGTTGCACACCAAAGCTGTGTCAGGCAGGTCTGATTGGTCTCTTGTTTTCTAGCTGCCATTTTTTTACTAGTTAGCGATGTGCACATAACTGCATATCCACCTCTCTCTCTCTCTCTCTCTCTCTCTCTCTCTCTCCCTCCCTCCCTCTCCCCCAGGGGCTGCTCAAAATTTTGTTTTCTGTATAAAAACTTTCAGAGAAAGACGCCTCTGTACTTTAGCTTTTTTCTGTGCTTTGGGGAAAGGTTTAATTGAAAAGTTTAGACAGGGAGGACAGCAGTGAATTACATAGCCCAGCAGGCTCAACAACACTTGTAAGCATGCTCAAAGGACAAACTTTAAAAAAATGGCCAATGACAAGCGCTTTGAAAAGTGCTAAAAGGGGTGAGTCTGATTAGTATTATCTGTTACAAAATAACCAGGAGCAATTAGAGGTGGGGCAACAGCGGATCAAACTGCACATCTGACCGCAGCCCTAGACTGAGAAAGGGTAACTGGCACAAGGTCGCCCACTGAGTTCCCAGGGCAGAATGGGGATTCAAGGGCTAATTTGAAACTCTAACCACTACACCCAGAGCAGCTCCCCTATGCCGACACTGCAGGTGGTCCCAGAGCAGCTCCTAGATGCTGATGCTACTACTTCTGAAGAAGAAAGTTAAGTGTGTTGTCCTTGTTTCTGCAGACAACACTTTTTAATTTGGGGAGGCGGAATTTAAAACCCTTAGAGTATTTATTAAAACTTCAGATTTTTCTGCAAACCTGGGGTTGTCCCCCAAGTTTGCAATAAAATCTATTTAGTGTCAGTGTGCCCTGATCCACGTTTAAATATTCACAGATGAGGGCCACACTTAAGAAAGAGATCTATAATTGATGTTCTAAAAATGTAATATATTCATTGGCCTTTAGTGTGAGATGCACTTCCGTATGTATATATGTATGTATGTATTTCCTAAACTTATTTCATGGATAGTCTCATGAGAATGAAAATTCTGCTTGCTCACTCATTTGAGTCACTATTTGAATTAAAAAGCAATAAAAGCATTGATTTTGTGACTAAAAATCTGCAAACCTGGCTCCTGATGTAAACAAAGAGCAGATATTATCAAAACAAGATGGCGACTCCTCTTCTAACAGCTACCTTTCAGGACAGAATGACACTTTGAAAACATTGCATTAACATTGCGCTGAACTCAAAGAATAAATGTAACTATAATGATTTGACACCAGCCCAGAGAATAGTGTTTTGGTACGTTTCTGACAAATCTGTCTTTAAAATAGTGACTTGGAAGGCTCCAGCCAGCAAAAGATGTACAGCTGCTCTACTCACGGCAGTGTCAGTAGTATTAATGAGCATGTTAATGGAGACATTGATAACTTTTAACTACAGTTCTCTGTGGCACAGTGTTAAGTAGAAAAAGAATATATTAGAAATGCCATTAACTGTAGTTCGAGCTTTTGGCCTTTCATAGCTGAGATATGACTATAGTAGGCAGGAACTAAGATACTATGTGCCCCTTTACTATATGAACTTGATAGGGACAAAACCCATAGCAGTCATGATTTTCATCATAAGTTTCATCATGCCATCATTGTTGAGCTTATTATCATTTTTATGTATTTACATCCCACTCCACTTTACTTCGACAAGGCCACTCAAGGTGGCTTCTATAAGATTCCCAAGAGATATTCCCTCAGAACAGCTTAGCTTCAGCAAGGTTATAGCATCACGTGATTTCAGATCACACTGAGGCCCAGATACTATGTGTTGTTGAGGACATATGACTAATATGAAATAACATACTTACTACTTTCTATTACCTTGTTATCTTCTGCAGTGGTAGACCTCTTCTGCTTAACTACCTTCATCTGTGAGCAAGTAGGTGCATATGTAGTTCGTTCAATAGTTCTGTGAAACAAGGAAGACTAAGCAAACAGAACTTTTCCCCTCATTATTAGCCAAAAAGTACATGACCAGTATTATTACACTTCTAAGTCACAGTTCATAAAGGTACATAGTACTGGGATTTTTCATTTCTGTATCACATGAGCAGATAAGATTAAGGGCTTGACCTCATTAGTTCAGCTTCTCAAAAGTCCTACTGAATTCTGTTGACTGCTACTTCACACATGGTTTTAAAATGTTTGCATATAACATTTTGTGTTTACACACAGCAATAAAACAAGTGTGTAAAACAACTACATACATCTTGGAACATGTAAAATAGAGATACACAAGGGGGAACCCACAGGGACTTACAGGGTAATCTCATTTCCTCCTCCCTCTGTCTTTTTTTCTGAAAGCCCCACTAGCCTCTCCCCTTTTCCTGCTTCTCTCTTTCCTTTCCACCCAACAACTCCTTTTATAATTTTGGGGTTTTTTTAAATCCCCCCAATGTATTTTATTTTTAATTTTAAGGGTTTTTTTGCAAACCTGGGGCGATGTTCAGGTTTGCAGAAAGATCTGTTTTTCCTCTGTTCACAACTCTAAACACCAGATTTAAGTATCCTCAGAATTGGCCAACTTCGTTATTAGAATATACAAGTGGGAGGCCTGCAAGACTTGCAGCCGCCTTATGGCAACCCCATAGGATTTCAAAGCAAGAGACATCCAGAGATGGTTTGCTATTGCCTCCCTTTGTGAAGTGACCCTGGACTTCTTGGGTAGTCTCCACTCCATCCATCACTAGTGCACTCTTCTGGTGTAGTTGCCTTTAAACGAGCAGAGAGAACAATTTCCAACACTGAGTCAGTGACTATTGCCCCCCCCCCTTTATCTCACCACCCTCTAATGCTTTAAGAACATTTTCCCCAGCCTATGGGATACCAGAAGTAAATACCAGAAGTGAAAGGTGGAGAGGAATATTTGAAGTTATGAAGGACTGGTAAATAAGGAAGAAGAGATCAGATTTTAACTGCCCTTGTCCCTGCGTTCCTTTTTAGTATTAAAAAAATGGCTCTCATGCTCCACACATACAAACACATGCATCCACATTCCCATTTTATATATGAATGGGGAGGACATAATAAACACCTGTCACATCTCTTTGACCCTCATTTCCTTCACACTACTGTTATTCTAACATACATACAGAGTGAGCTGTACTGAAAATCCAGCTGAGAACTATTCACGGCTTTATCGAACACTTCAGTGTATAGGTATAAATCCAATCTCTTCTCTTCTCTTCTTCTTCTTCTTCTTCTTCTTCTTCACCAAACACCGCAGTGTCTAGGGAGGAGGGGGATTTCAGCTGGGGAAGATCATTTGTATAATAAATGTTGTGCAATCAACCACCTACTAAGTTCTTCCTTTAAAGGAATCCCATGGGTTAATGATGGGGGGAGACTGGGAGAGACAGTGGTCATGGGGCTGGACAAGGACATGGGAATAGGTCCAGCTGGGTAGCCGTGCTGTTCTGAAGCAGTAGAACAAAGTTTGAGTCCAGGGGCACCTTTAAGACCAACAAAGTTTTATTCAAGGTATCAGCTTTCATGTGCACAAAATCATGCCTTAACTAAAACTTCGTTGCCACTGGACTCAAACTTTGTTCAAGGACATGGGAAGTTTGCCAAGCAATCCCTAGAAAGAAGACCCAACATGAGATGGATTGACTCAGTCAAGGAAACCACAGCCCACAGTCTGCAAGATCTGAGCAAGGCTGTTAACAATACAATGTTTTGAAGGTCATTTTTTCCATAAAGTCGCCATAAGTTGGAAATGACTTGAAAGCACTTAATACACACACACGATACATTCTGGTTTCTAAAACCTGTTTCCCCCCACACTAAATTGCTAAAAGATACACCCAAAACAAGTAATAGATGTTTAGAGAGATATTTACTATTAGGTCACTAGTAAGTTTATATAATTAATAATAGATAGTTATAGTTTTATGGTTAGCATGTATTGTTTATAATTTTGGAAATTTATGTTTCATAATTCTGTAATCTTATTCATAGGAATACAGAGATAGGCTAAATTGTAAAATCATAACTTAGTGAGGACATAATTTAAATTTAATCTATAATTCACTTGTCTGTATAGTCTCTGTAATGTTATTTATGGTTTGATCATCTCCCTATTTCTTTGTATATTTTTAAAAAATATATTTTTATACATTTAAAGAAGAAAAATATTGGGTGGAAAAAATAATATCTATCACATTTTGCAGGACATCTACTCCTGCAAAATGAGATTGATATTATTTTTAAAAAATCATTAGAACGAAACAGGCCTTACGTTTCTAACAGCGGACCCAAGCAATTGGTTTGGGACACCCATGGAGAAAATACTGACTTCTCTCTAATTCAGAAATATTTTACTTTCCACCACTTTTTCTATACGATTTGTTAAGCAGAACTAAAACACATATTTGAAAGAAAGGTAGAGGGAATAAAGGGATTTAGTATGAAAAAAATTTTTTGGTGATCTGGAGTCACAATAATGACTGTGTTACAAATGACTTAATAATTTTGTAGAAACAACTGAAAACTGCAGTGCAATTACTTTTCTGCAGCACAGTGAGATAGAAATGAACATTATCATTTCTAAGCTCTTCAGAACTAGATTTGGACTATCAGTTTTGTTTGCAATGTGCCTGACACATAATAGTCACAGTGGGAAACAAATGGTATTACATTGTGATAACTTGGCTAGTTTGATTAATTATATCATCAAACTTGTTTGTTAAGCTACCCTGTGTATTTGCTAAGGAAAAGGAAATGTTGCATCTGATACAATCATTTCCTCCTATGATATGCTCAATTTGCATACAAATGAAACCAACAGGACATTTGGAATTCTCCAAGTATTGGAATGCATGCTGAACTTTGCGATTCTCTCAAAGCAGGAAAGAATAGCAAAGTCTACATTGCTTTTCGAAGACTGACTACAGGAAGTGCTCAATCATTTTTAGCACCAGAACCAGACCAATGAGCATTCTGTATTAATCTTACATTATCCATTTAACTCCATGCCACCTCATGCACAAGAACCACAAACTATGCAGCCTTAATGCTACAGAACCCCATGATGCAGTGTGCCTTTGTCTGAAAATAGATACATGCAAAAGTATCAAGGGCCTTTAAATTAAGCAAACCGTTTACTAAACAGAGCACACGGAAACAGCTGAAACCTGAAAAGCCGGTTAGATCCATAGCAATCCATTGCTTAGGGCAGGATAAATATTTTCCAAAACAAAAATTTCCCCTCTTCCGAATTGTTTCCACATTCCCCGCAAAACTTCTGAAATTGGGTTGAGTAGAGATCAAGGAGGTGAATGTGCAGTAAAGCCATCCAATAATTGCTCTGGCACAGATTCAGTGTTTACAGCCATAGGCATCAACTACGGGGGGGCTTGAGGGCTCAAGCCACCCCCGAAATTTCCCGGGGAGGACTGAGCCCCCCCGGGAAAACAGAGCGCCCTCTGCCATGCCTCCCCGGGCCCTACTAGGGCCGCCACCACTGTCTCTCTCTCTTCCCCCCCCCCCCCGCTCCGGCCTGGCCACTCTGTCCTCCCACCGTCTGTCCAGGGGCCACCCTGGCGGACGGAGGAAGGGACGGAAGCAGGAGTGGTCGGGGGGGAGGCAGGGGGGACATGGTTCCGGCGGGCGCGCATGCTTCGCGCGTGCCCACAGAAGAGCCCCCACTTCTCCCGGGATTTTCCAAACTCAACGCCCCTGTTCACAGCAGCACATATCCTGTGATGTATCATACAATCACAGAGTTGGAAGGGGCCATAAAGGCCATCTAGTCCATACCCCTGCTCAATATGAAAAAGGTCAGACCACATCTGTTGTAGTTTTCTGTTTCTCTGGTGTCTTTTTGTTGATTTCTAACAATGAAGTCATCCAATGATGATTTTCATATAATGTTTGCAATTATAGAGCATCTGGGTTTTCTAAAGCTTCATATTCCTATTGATGGCTTACTGCAGTGTGCACAGGCAATAATCATCAGTAGGAGAAAGAGACTGGTTCCATGATACACTAGTAAACTCGTGAATGTGGTGTGGGAGCCTGCCTTTTTTGTATACTGGACATAATAGCGGGGGGGGGGGGGTGTTGCGGTCTCAGTTAGTACAAGTTAATGGGAGCAAACTTCCACCTCTTTCAGCACCACAGCTCCATTCCAAATTGCTCCCCATGGTTACTTTTCAAGGCTTGTGGAGGGGGGTTGTGGCTCAGTGGTTGAGCATCTGCTTGGCATGCAAAAGGTCTCAGGTTCAGTCACCAGCATCTCCAGTTAAAAGCATCAGGCTGCAATCACACACACAAAATAATCCACTTTCAATCCACTTTCAGTGCACTTCCCAACTGGATTTTACTGCGGGAACTGGCAAAATCCAGTCGGAAAGTGCATTGAAAGTGGATTGAAAGTGGATTATTTAGTGTGTGTGACCGCAGCCTCAGACAGTAGATTATGTGAAAGACCACTTGAGACCCTGGAAAGATGCTGGTGGCCTGAGTAGACAATACTGTCCTTGAAGGACCAATGATGTGATTCAGTATATGGCAGCTTCTTATGTGCAACTACACTCATGTATCCCTAACACACACTTGGCCTTGATATTCTGATTTCATGTCTCACGCACTAAACAGTACTTTCCTTTCTCTTTTTCTCTATTTTATTTCTTTTAAAACCCATTTATTAAAATGATTGTGCAATATAACATACGTTTCAGACAATACAAAGTTTCATAAACAAAATATTTACTAACTGATACCAACATGAATTAATATAACATATTCAAATATTAGGCAAACAAAAAAGGAAATCTGAAACAGGTCTCTTTTCTTAAGATGGAGGCAAAAACCTTTTTGTTCCTCTCTCTGTGTTGTATTTTACTTCCCTTGATTTTGCATCTCTTCAGTAGGGAGGATGTCATTTCACAGTATGGACCATTTAGTAGACTATGGCAGAATACATCACATCACTCTACCAGTTTCATTGGCAGTGTAACTGACACTGAACAGGTGTCATAGAATCTTTACGCTCATTCTCACATACCATGGTAATGTAGTTAATGCAGGGAAGTCTGAAAAGGGATGCAGCTATGTTAAATGCTCCTTGGAATTTTAGTTGATAGGCTGGTTTCCAGCTGCTCTACTTTGTATCTCTGGCATGGGTTTGGAAACAAATCGGTCTAGAATCAGAGGACCATGAGATGAATTAAGGATTTAATCTTTGGCTGTGGTCACACACACTAAATAATCCACTTTCAATCCACTTCCAATGCACTTTCCAACTGGATTTTGCCAGTTCACACAGTGAAAATCCAGTTGGAAAGTGCACTGAAAGTGGATTGAAAGTGGATTATTTAGCATGTGTGACTGCAGCCTTTGTTTCCAATAAGCATTTCTACTAGGGGCTCGGCCTAAAGCATTTCATAACGAAGGTTGTAGTTTTTCCTAATGTAAGCAATTAATAGTTTCATGGTAGGAATCACAAAATGGCACAGTACATCTTCCAAAAAGCAGACATTCCATCGCAATTAGCAGAATATGGTTGTAACATTAGATTGACTTTATGGAAGCTATAACTATAACACCGTTCCTTTTCTGGAAAATATTTTTATGTTTTTAGAAATGGATTCTCAGTTAAAATGTATTAGCGTCTTGGTTAGTAACAACTTTACATAGCTAATCCAGATGACGTTTCCAAATGAAAGAATGAACATTCTGAATGCAGAGAGAGAGACAATTAAATGCTTCAAGTTCATATAGTTTTACAAAGCTGTACCGCAATTTACAAAGCTATACCGCAATTTACAAAGCCTTTGTATTACCTTTTATTTTGTCTAGAATATTTTTTTTACAACTGAGACACATTCCAACCAGAAAGTTATAAAGCAACTCATAACCTTTATTAAACTGTATGAATCAGTTGGCTTCGTGGCAAAAGGGAATATGATGTGCCATCAAAAACTTCACACCTACAGTCATCTCTGTTGTCATAAATGACAAGAATATTAACATTTCATGTAGCAAAAAGCTTTATATTTCACTGTTTGAAGAAACACAAATGGAAGAAGGATTTCTGCAGCAGTCCATCATTTTAATAGCCTGTGTGTGCGAGGTGTGCGTGTACACATGAGCATGTATAATGATTATTCATCCATTTTTATCTTTCTGCTTGAAATTAAACTACAGTTGCCTATTATAGCTACGAAAGCATTATGGCCATATGTATGAAACCACTTAGAGCACTACTGTCATTCAGTATGCACCAACTGCTTAGGACCCAACTACAAAGGGGAACCCAGAGCAACACAATCTTAAAAAGAGCTACACCCTTCAAGACCTGCAGTGCTACTTCTGCTTAGGATGGCATTGCCATCCATGGATTTACTTAGGTGGCCCTGAGGCTACTTTGCAGGGGAGCAAATTGACTTTTTTGTTTGTTTGTATCAGACATGCGATTGAGGAATGCTTCAAATTTCTGATTATTGTTTATGTTGCATGTAACTCACAAAATAGCTCTTTTTGAATACATCCCCAGAAATGTGGCTATTAGTTTTGGATATCTGACGGATGCAAATTATCAGTTGTGTAAACACACAAAAATGTTGGTCTTGTTCAGTGACATTTGCAGTTTTTGCCGCTGAGAAATAGAGTACCCACGCTGTCACCAAAACACAGAAGTTGTGCCGCTGGATCAGTCCATGCCTATCAATTTTACTACTCTTTTTCAAATAGTAGCCAGACAAATTCCTTTGAAAATGGCCAATGAGATGTGTATCCTCTCAAAGGTCACTAGAAAATGGTAACTACTATATTTCATGAACATTTGGATATTTGTGAAAGAAGTCAACGTATCATCATCACACAGCTATAAGGAATACGAAATCAAGTAATCACCAATACTACCTACCATTTTGTATAGGGTTTTCAGTTGTTCCCTAGGTGTCACATATATTGTCTGGCAGTAAATCTGAGGGGACCAGAGGTACAGACTTTTCTAACTGGAAAGGCTGGGGCTGGAATAAACCTGTGAAAGAGTAGGGCGAAACATAAATAAAGCCCTGATAACACAATATTGTGACCAGGGGTCATTTCGTAGAAAAAGAGGTGCAGGATCTCATTAGCATAACTCATTAGCATAACTTATTTGCATATGCCACACCCACTGACATCACTGGAAGTATGTCAGAAGGCGAGAAAGAAAGAAGAGAGAGACAGAGAAAGAGAGAGAAAAAAAAGAGAGAGAGAAAGCGCTGGCAGAGAGGGGACAGCTATTAATCCAAGCCTCAGAAATACCACTATTCTGGGATATAGCTTCAGTGGTGGCTGAAGCCTTCAGAAGGCTGGTCGGAAGAACTAGGACCTTTCCAGAGGACGGGGTCATTTTGCTGCAGCCATGACACAAGCAGGCATTCCTCGGGGGGGGGGCTGGCACCAACTCCCGGAGCTGCGCTCCCCCGAGCTCCTGCTCGAAATGACCCCTGATTGTGACTCCATGAAACAGGGATAAAAGTCTAAGATGCAACAGCTCAAAAGTGACGAAAACATCCTTTATACATGAATTAAAAACAAATCAGAAGAAATATCACCAATTGGAGCTTATTGCTAGAAAGCTTGTACCTGACCCAATTTCTTCCGACTGACGAACTGATTAAGAGATACAAATGAATCCACTCTTAGACTAATTTACAAACTGGAGAATTTCAAGAAGACTTATCCCAGTCCTTATGCTTTCATACAGGTAGCAAGTCTTACTGAACCCTTTCCCAGTTCTCCCTCTGCCCCCTCTTGTCATGGCTCTATGGTAGGTTTTAAACCCAGCTAAACAGACAATTTCCCCCTCTTTGGCAGAAACTGGACTGCAAGTATTCAGACAGCCTTGTTTCCTGAGCTGTCCAAGAATAAACCATATTACCCCACTAATTCATCCAGTGTCAGAGGATTCACTGGCACAGACACAATACAATGCAGAAATTCTGTCAGAGATTTAACATTTGTTTCTGTTGTACTTCCTTGCCAACTGTCTTCAGAGTCCAATGATCTATGCTGAATTTACCAAAAAGAATTCTAGGCAATATGACAGTTGTCTATGAAGACTGACCACTAAGAGGAGGAGGAGGGATTTATACCCTGCCCTTCACTCAGAGTCTCAGAGAGGCTTACAATGTCTTTCTCTTCCTCTCCCCACAACAGACACCCTGTGGGGTAGGTGAGGCTGAGAGAGCTCTTTGAGAACTGCACTTGGGGGGATTGGTCTGAGAGAACTGTGGCTTGCCCAAGGTCACCCAGCAGCTGCATGTGGAGGACTGGAGAATCAAACCTGGTTCTCCCAGATTAGAGTCCGCACTCCTAACCACTACACCAAACTGGAGGAAGGGAGGAGACTGAAATTGAGAACTTCAAAGCACTTCCTGCAATGTAATAAGTGATGAATCAGTGATAAACAGCATAGCTTGCCATTTATTCCCTGAAGGCCACTACATTTTCTTGAGATTAACAGTCTATATAAACGTTCATAACATAGTTCTAAATGGACAAAAAGTTGTAGGGCTGGATAAGGGCCATGTCTCATCAGAGGTTTTGCAGTCTAGTACCAAAAAAATACACATATATCAGCTATGAAGGACAGGAATGTGTATTAATAATGAGTTTTCCCTCACTTTCATGGGATTTCCTTTCAAAGTAGATGTGAGCAGGGGTCAGATCCTTTCCTGAATACCACTCACACATAAGCCATGATTTATAAAGGCATATGCCCTTCATAACTGATGCAATGCATTTGGTGTCTGGGTACCCGCCTGCCAGTACATAACATCTCATAATAAGCAGCTCTTACTTCACCCACACTGACAGAATAGATGTATATCAAAACCCTTTTGATTAATGAGGATTGGTTTACTATTTCCTGCCCCTACAACACACCATTTATTGCATTTCTGCTTTCTCAAATGATTCCCTTGGAAACAACCACACAATCGTCAACTGTAATAATTAGGGCAGCAATGTTTAGCTGATTAATCAGTTAGAATAATTGGAAATAAACCTTTTGACTGAATGTTCATTAGCAACAGATTTTTGAAACCATGTTAACCAGGTTTTTTTCAGGTTACGGGGGGGGGGGGACACAAGAGAAGAGGTATTATTAGAGATGGGCATGAAATGGGAAAATGTGGTTTGGTTCATGGTTCGTGGTATGCCCAGTTCGCAAACCACGAACTGTCATGAACTTTTAGGGCCAAACAAACCAGTTTGGCTAGTGAGGTTCGTGGGTCACTAGAATGGGGGACCCGGTTTGCTAAAGACACCAAACTTCCAGGGGATCTCCAGCTGACTCTCCTCTACCAGCCCTCCAAGTTTACAGAGGCCTGGGTTTGCAGGGTCTGAGTTACGTTCCCTGGGAAAGTGCTTTCTGGAGAAATGACAGCCGATACACTTTCTTTGGTGAGGGCTTAACTTGGACCCTGCAAACCCAATCCTCACCAAACTTGGAAAGCAGGTAGAGGAGAGTGAGCTGAAGACCCCTGCAAGTTTGCAGAGGCAGTCATTTTGACAGGTGAACATTCAGGGGTGTATAGAATGGATCTTGGGCAAGCTACGGACATTAAAGTCACAGGGGATCTCCCCCAGACGCTTCTCTACATGACCTGCAAGTTATGTTGTTTTGAAGTTCAGTAAACATTTAGACTAAGTGGAGTACATGAACTGACATTAACCTCCACAAACAACTTGAAGGTTCATGGAAAGTTCATGCCAGTTGACCTGCCACAAACTTCACTTTGTGAATCACAAACCAGCCAAAATGTGACACAAGCTTTAGTTCATGAGCTGATTCATGACCATCCCTAGGTATTCTTCCTTTCTCACATGGGAGAGGATCCCTCTTTTAAGATGATGACAGCTACAAAACATGTATGCTTTGTTTTTAAAGAACTGTGGTTTTAGATAAGTAAAATGTTGATTAATTTATTAATCCTGATATTCAGTAAGGTGATCTCCAGAAACCCACTGTAGAAAAACTACCTCTTCTCAGCAACTTCTCACTCTACCTGTTGGCTATATGGGCTTGCCAAAAGGCCTGCAGAAAAATGTCCTCTCTCTTTAACAGAGGCTTAATTTGTGAAAATGGGTAGCTGTAGCTTTTCATGGCACCAAAGTTAATAACACCAGTTGGTGAATAGTATCTCATACAATGTTCCCTCTAAGCTGTGGAGTCTTGTGAGCAAAAATTCAACTTTGTGAGCTACTGGCATTAAAACTGTGAGCGAATGATTTGGCTGCTGCATAAATTAGTTTGCTCTGGAGCCATCCTTCCTGAGCTGAGACAAAGATGTGTGAGCTGGAGGCTAAAAAACTGTGAGTTAGCTCACACTAACTCCAGCTTCGAGGGAACACAGATCCCATGTAATCTCTGTTAAAGGCCTAGGACATTTTTTTTCTCCATTTGTTGGAAACCTTAACTATATCAATCAATCGGCCTTTACTGGCATAAACCCTAACTATAGACTTGATGGTACAGATTTTAACATAGGTTGAAGCATAAACTCCAAAAGATCAGCACTTGTACATGCTTCCCCAGACCCTATTTCCTGAAAACACCAGTTCAAAACAGTGATCCATATGCTAGCAATAAAGATCCATATTCAGGAGATGACATAGGTAAGAAGAGGCAAGTGGGAGAGAGAGAAAGAGGCAACGCTACTGATCCTGGGTCCAACAGAAAGTCCAGCACCAATTAAAGAGGTCCAGATGGCAGTACAGCTGGTAAACCATATAGAAGAAAGCAAGACCTTGTAATGGACACTGAACATCTTTCAAGATATGGGTGGTCTCAAAGTCCTGGTGGCACAGGAATAGTTCTTCTGTTGGTTATCATATCAATGTATGAATTGGCATCTTTCTAGTATGGCAGATTGAGAACTTGATAGAAAAACCTGACCTGTAACCTTTTGTGTATCTGGAGAGGTAGCTTAAGCTTAATCGTTTACTATGAAAAGTTGAAATTTTTATACAGATGCCTATGGGTGAAATGTTACTTCATCGCAAGGGACCAGGTATGTAAAAGAGGGAGAGGGCGAATTTAAACCGGACCAAACTAGCTTTTGAGTTAGCTGATGACAAATATGGTCATCATTTCTGGGTGAGGTAGTGGACATCCTAACGATAAGGAAATTCAGACAAAGTGGTAAACAAAAGGGCATGTTAAGGACAGCCAGGGGTCATTTCATAGAAAAAGAGGTGCAAGAGCTCATTAGCATAACTCATTAGCATATACCACACCCCCTAACATCACCGGAAGTGTGTCAGAAGGGAAAGCAAAAGGGGGGCATCTTCAAAAGCCTCCCCTTCCCTTCCCTTCCCCAGCTGGCCTGTTAAGGCGGGGGGGGGGGAAGCGAAGAGAGAAGGGAATTGAACTTTAAACCCCTTCTCTCAAGAGTCACACCCCAGTGGCGGCACAATCTTTCCATTGTATTCTATGGGGGCATAGGATACAATAGGAGATCGTGCCGCTGCTGCGGCGTAACTCTAGAGAGAAGGGGTTTAAACTTTAAACCCCTTCTCGCTTCGCTTCCTCTGCAGGCCCGCTGGGAGCGGGGCTTGCTGCCACCGCCGTTTGTGCCCACTCCCGAGCTGGCGGAGCACTGCTCTGCCTCACTCCAGCCCCAAATGACTCCTGAGGACAGCATAGATGGCCTTTTCATAGCAAATGCTGACTGAGTTACTAGCGGTTTCTAACTGTAGTCTGATCTCCTCTGTGTGCTTTTTTTTTTTTCAGGAAGGCACAGTTTCATAATTTTATTTTCTTCTACTCTCAAACCAGAGCATTAAAGTGATTAAATTCAGCATGCTTCCTTCCCTCCCTTAGCATTAGCTTGATCCAGGTCATGGTATGGGGGGCAAGGACAGGCCTCAATACCAAAATGGAGGCTTGGGGTATATTAGACCAAGTTGAATGCAGCCAACCAGGAGTCAGTAAACCTGTTGGGATTTTTTTATGGTTCACACTTCAGAGGCCACACAGTACATGGCTGGTATGGTCTGCGTGTCCAGCGTGCAGGTGGTAGTTTGGTCATGATCGTATCAAATCCTAAAACAGAAATTAAAAATAAACACTCTTATGTGAATATAATGCCATCTCATCCAATGTGAATGAAGAGAGGTGTAAACTACTTTTTTCCCACATTGACTGCGGCATCATTTGTCCCTTAGCCAGAAAGTGGAACAAGAGGGCATGCATGAATGATGCCAGAGGAAAGCACTTTCATGTGCAGTCCCTCAGAGAAATTGTTCAAGAACACTTCTTCCACGGAACAGATTACCTCTAATTCTTCAAGGTCAGTGTCTGCGTGTGTTATCTGCCAAGTAATTGTCAGTCAGTTACATTGAAAAAGACTGGGGTCATTTAAAAGATCAATAGGAAACACAAACATTTTGTGTCGTTTTCGTCTTTTTGTATGACACCATTACAAAATTGCTACCTTGACAAAACACATTAGGAAAATGTACTGTGCTGTCATTTTCACCTCTGAGGGAGCAGTAGAGGAAAGCAAAATTATGTGGCTACCAGTAGATTATTTTTTCCAACTGGAGAAAACACAGGTATACCACCTACTCTTAATACAAATAAACCCACACCCTAGTTTTAAATACTTGGTGTTTCTTAGAAGTAAACATTTCAATACCAGTAGAACATGTATCAACCCAGGTCTCAAGAACTATACACCCCCCAAAAAGCTTCCAGATCTCTTTCTCCTTGTTAGGACTTTTGTCCAATAATCAAGAAAAATTCAGAGTAATGAATCTTGCTTTTCTGGAAAGAAGAGATTGCTTCTTTTAGTTTAAAAGAAGTTTATTACTAAAGGGAAAAGGTAAACGGGATTAGCTACAAATAAACAAAACATGCTTTCTAAGGAGCTGCATTGTGCTCCGTCTTCACACTAAGACATACTGATAGAGAGTGAGTGATTGCAATGGAGGATCTCTCCTTCTTCTTGACCCCTGAAAGGAAACACCTGATATCAGTAACCAATTAGCAGAACAGTACACCTTTAGCTTTCCCTGGTTTACAGATAATTGGCCAGCTGCCAGGTATCACTTCCAGGCTAACATAGGTAAACAAACAAGTTGCATAGTTAACCCTATAATGACTGAATTTCTCAGGCCTTGCATTACATGCTCATTTCTCCAACACCCCTTCTCAAGACCTGAAATGCAAGTCATTATACATGCATACACAAAACATTATTGAACATTAGCATCAAGCATATTCAACATTTCACGAAGTCTTTCAAACTTGTCTTTGGTCAGTGGCTTAGTCAGGACATCAGCCACCATCTCTTCTGTACGACAATGCTTAATCTCTATCAACCTTTTCTGGTACAAATCTTTAACTAATGCACATTTAATACCAATAGATCTACTTATAGCAGTCGTGCTCTCTTCCTTACATTTAGTTATACAAGCTTGATTATCCTCTAACATAAGTATAGGTACAGGTTCAATTATTCCAAAATTTTTCAACATCTCAAAGATCCATTCAAGTCTGCTGCAGGCACTTGCTGCTGAAATGCACTCAGCTTCTGCTGTGGATTGCGCTACAACAGTCTGCTTTCTACTAGTCCAGTCTATCAGTCCATCTCCATAAAAGAATAGGTATCCACTGGTAGACTTGTAGTTGTTCATCTCTTCTCCCCAACTGGCATCCATGTAGCCAACTAGTCTTGGTTGTTCAGTTGGTGCAATTTTTAGTTTTAAGTCCATTGTTCCTCTTAGGTAACATGCCATCTTCTTTATTGCGCTCCAATCATGATGATTTGGCGAACTTACTTTTCTGCTTAGAAATCCAACTGCCGCTGTAATATCTGGACGCGTTGATTTGCTCAGGTACAAGAGCTTTCCGACAGCCTCTCTGTATCCTCCTATGTCCTTTAGTGGTGTGCCGTCCTTCTCCTTCAGATATCCAGGTTCAAGTGGGATTGATGAAGCTTTGCAGTTCTTCATGCCAACAAATTCTATAAAGTCCATAATCTTTCTTTTCTGGCATAAAAGAAAAGTTCCATCCTTGAGTCTCTCAATTTGCATTCCGAGATATTGTTGAACATCTCCTAGCTGTTTGACTTCCACTTCCTTATTCAGTCCATCAGCTATTGCTTTGATGTCTCCTCTGTTTTGACAAGCCACGATCAAGTCGTCAATGTAAACAAGAACATACTGGTATTGTCCATTTCTGATTCTAGTGTACAGACAAGGTTCAGCTTTCCCTTGCTTGAAGCCTTGCTTCTTTAAAAGTTCAGTAAGTTTGTCATACCAGGCCTTTGCGCCTTGCTTTAGGCCATAGACTCCTTTATTAAGTTTGTAGACTAAGTTTTCTTGACCTTTGACCTTGAAACCTTCAGGTTGTTCCATGTAGATTTCCTCAGATAGTTCTCCATTGAGAAAAGCAGTCTTTACATCAAGATGCTCTACTATCATGTTCCTAGATGCTGCAACACTTAGAAGTGTTCTGAATGTTGCTTGGTCAGTAACTGGAGCAAAAGTTTCAAAATAGTCAGTCCCATATTGCTGTGAGTAGCCTTTAGCTACTAGGCGTGCTTTGTATAGCTCCACAGTTCCATCTTCCTTGTGCTTAATTTTGAAGACCCATTTACATCCAACAGGGTTTCTGCCTTGAGGTAGTTGAGTGAGAGTCCAGGCCTCTTTTTCGCTAATGGATAGCAGCTCTTGTTCCATTGCTTCAAGCCATCTGCCTCTTTCACTCGCAGGTAAGTTGCAAACTTCCTTCCAGTTCTTGGGTTCCTTTGCAGGTTGCACAAGTTCACAAAATCCATACTTCATTGGAGGTTGTCCCTTAGTGCTCCTTTCTGATTGCCTCACACCGGGTGTGGGTTCTGCTGTGGGTTCTGCCGTGGGTTGAGCCGCTTCCTCTGGTGTGGCCCCTGCTTCCCCTTCTGTTTCAATAGTTTCCTCAGAAGGTGGACCTGCTGCTTCACTTGCCAGTTCCCCAGCCAGTTCACCAGCAGTCACTACAGGTAGCCAAGCAACGAACTCATCAGGTGCAGTCCCAGGCATCTTTGGATCAGCTGCAGTGGAAACACTAGGCAATACAGTCTCATCAATAAAAACAACATTGCGTTCTTCAACTGTGTGGGTTTGGGGATTGTATATCCTGTACCCTTTCCCACCAACAGGATAGCCTACAATAAGTCCAGTTTCAGATCTGGAATCAAGCTTTCCCCTCTTTTCCTTTGGTATGTGTGCATACCCTTTTGCGCCAAAAGCTTTGATATGTCTTAGACCAGGCTGTCTTCCAAACCAAGCCTGAAAAGGGGAGGTTCCAATAATCTTTGAGGGTAATCTGTTGTGTAAGTACACTGCTGTGTTCAGGGCTTCTGCCCATAAACCGTTTGGCAGTCCAGAATGCATTAGCATAGCTCTGCACATCCCTTGCAGTGTTCTGTTTAATCTCTCAGAAGCTCCATTTTGCTGGGGTGAATAGGCAATGGATACTTTATGTTGAATTCCTTGCTCTTGTAGAAATTGTTTGAATTCAGCATTACAATATTTGCCACCTCCATCTGTGAGTAAGCTTTGAGGTGCTTTGCCAAATTTATTTTTAACAATAGCCACATAATTTTTAAATCTACGCAGTGTTTCATCTTTACTTCTCAGCATATACACATAAGTGTATTTTGTTTTATTCTCTGTGAAAGTCACAAAATATTTGTTCCCACCTAGGGATGCAGGTAAAGGCCCAACAAGATCACTGTATACAGTTTCCAAAAATTCTTGATTTTGCGCTGGAGTTTTCCCAGAATAACTTGGGGCATCTCCCTTTGCTCTGAGGCATGTCTCACATCTAGTTTCACTCTTTTCACAATGCACAACAGGTATTCCACATTGCTTTAACAATTGCTCAACAGATTTCAAATTTCTATGTCCCATTTTAATATGCCACGAAAATAAACATTTTTCATGTTTACAAGCATCATCACAAGCATCCTTAGTCTGGCAAATCTGTTCCTTATCATCAACAGTCTCTATTTCCTCATCAGGATCAACATCAAAAGTTTCTGTCTCCTCATCATCACAAGCTACAAAGTAATGAAAGCCATTTTTCTCTTCCACTTTAAATTCAAGCTCTCCATCCTTGGTAGAGACCTTGCTTCCTTGCTCTGGTTTGAGCACTACAATATGGCCAGTATTCATAAGGCTTTTTGTTGAAATTAAGTTCTCAATAGCTTCAGGCACATAAGCTGTATTTCGCAATTCAACTTCAATTAATTGATTATCTGTAGTGGACAATCGCAATTTTACAGTCCCAACGCCTTGTACATTCAATAATTGCCTGTTAGCTTGGTAAATTCTTGGTTTGTTTTCAACATCTATGTTACTAAACCAGGCTTTTTCTCTACACACATGTGTACAAGCGCCAGAATCGATTAAAAATATTTTCTTATCATCTGTGTTAAAATCATCAGTGATCCTAAAAGCATTGCCTTTGCTCTGTGTCTGTGCTGCAAACTTCTTTCCTCTGTGCTGTGTGTGTGAAACGTGACCTCTGCTCCTCCCATAATGGCTTCCCCTTCCACTGGCTGGTTCTTTGTTACTGGAACCATGTGCTCCTGTGGCTCTTTGTTCTTGGGGCTCATCATTAGGTGCATTCTTAGAAGAGCAGTACTTTGCAAGATGATTTTTCCCACATATAAAACACTCTATTTTCCTTTTAAATCTCTGTCCATGCTTTAGACTTAAAACAGACAATTCATCAGACAAACTTTCTTTCAAATTTCTAGAATCATATTCCTCAGTTAGTGCAGACAAAAGACCTTCTAGAGTCAGATCATCTTTCAGTCTAATCATACTGGTTACAGACTTATAGGAGCCAGGCAGACCCTTGAGAATTGAAGAAATCATATCTGTATCAGAGGGTGCTTCATTCAGGTCTTTAAGCTGTGTGTAAATGCCCATTAATTTGTCCATCTCTTTGGGAAGGCAGTCTCCCTCCTTCATCCTGAAATCAAAAATCTTTCCCTTGAGGGAATAGATTTTACTCTTGCTGTGTTTATCAAATTTGTCCTTTAGCTTTTGAAGCATCAATCTGGACGTGGCTAGCCCTCTTAATCCTGGTACCTCTGTGTAGGGGATACTCCCTAAAATCAGGGCTTTAGCAAAACCATCCATCATAAGGAATTGTGTCTTATCAGGGTCAGATTCTGGAGGATTTTCAGTTGTTAATACTTGAAGGGCATTGTGAGTCTGCAGGCGACTCTTCAAATACTCCTCCCACCACTGATAGTTAGCCCTTGTAAGTCTGAGTTTTGGCATTTCTTGGGATGGGGCATTAAAAGCCATTTTGTTACTCACGTCCCTTTGGATTTGAGGTAGAAGCACAGGTTCTGGCTCACTCATCTACTTCTCCAGGAGCTGGCAGGGTTAATCTTTCCCCTCTCTGCAGCAGAAGCAGCAGCGCGAAGTTCAAAAGCTCCTTTGCCTCGCCTTCCTTTGTTCTCCCGGCAGCAGCGTCTCTCCGGTGCTCCAAGGCTCAGCTCCACTTACAGCAGGCAAAAATTAATCCAGTCAAAAAAGATCCTTTGCTCCTGGCAAACTACAATCCAGCATAGGTTTTCCCCTGATCAGCAAGGAAACAGGGTTGGGCCTTTCTGGCTGCAAGATTGCTCTGAGAGCAGGAAGGAAAAAAAGTGGTTGTTTTAAAAATCCAAGCTTCTAGCTCTTATTCCCTATTTCTCTTTCTCAATCAATCCAGAAAGCTTTTTAGAAGAAGAACCATCTTTTAAGAACCATGCTCTCTTGCTACCATTTGTTAGGACTTTTGTCCAATAATCAAGAAAAATTCAGAGTAATGAATCTTGCTTTTCTGGAAAGAAGAGATTGCTTCTTTTAGTTTAAAAGAAGTTTATTACTAAAGGGAAAAGGTAAACGGGATTAGCTACAAATAAACAAAACATGCTTTCTAAGGAGCTGCATTGTGCTCCGTCTTCACACTAAGACATACTGATAGAGAGTGAGTGATTGCAATGGAGGATCTCTCCTTCTTCTTGACCCCTGAAAGGAAACACCTGATATCAGTAACCAATTAGCAAGACAGTACACCTTTAGCTTTCCCTGGTTTACAGATAATTGGCCAGCTGCCAGGTATCACTTCCAGGCTAACATAGGTAAACAAACAAGTTGCATAGTTAACCCTATAATGACTGAATTTCTCAGGCCTTGCATTACATGCTCATTTCTCCAACACTCCTGACATGAGGAGTGTGCCCAATATCTACCCATTCCCATGATCAACCATTATGCAAATCTTTAGAGAAAAAAGTAGCAGGTATGGGAAGTTCCGTAAAGGCACAGCCAGCCCTGAGAAAATGGGCAAAGGAAAGATGTCCCCCTTGAGCTAGCATGTGCTAATACAGTGATATTCACTCACTGGCTTGGGAGGCACATGTGGCTTTTTGATATGCTGCCTGCCGCTCTTCTGAGCACTGTTCCCCAGTGTAGCACCTGCCCCTATGCTCCAGAAAAGTGGGTTAGGTCATTGCCCTGCGAGGTTTGTCATTGGCATATGGTTCCTACTTTGAAACAGCTGCCACTGGAGCAACAGGAGGATACGGGAGCTGAAGCCCTCATGCCAGGGGAGGAAGTAAAGGGTCTTCTTCTCCAGCAGCCACCCATTCTTCTCCACAGCCTCCATACTCATGTGCTACCACCCAGACAGCTACCAGAAAAGCAAGCTGGCCACAGAGGCGAGAAAGTAAAATTACCACCATGGCAGCCATCCAGGGAAAAAACAAGCTAGCCATAGTGTATGAAGGGGGTACTCCTCTTTGACATGACTAGCTTTCTTTCCTCCAGGCAGTTTGTGCCTTTTGCTGAAGAGAAAGCAAGATGTCAGGAAAAGGCTTCCCACTGTTTTGGTTTTGAGTAAACCATCAGAAGATGACATTGTTAGTAGGTTTATGGTTGCTGGCTTGAGGGCTTTGGATTTGATTCACCACCCAGCCTTATCCAGGGTGATGAAGAGGGATGGGGAAGGTAAGAGGAGCTCTTAAGAAATCAGGCTCATTTCATCATTAATATGGCCCAAGATGTAACTAATTGTTTTGCTTTTAAAATTCAACTCAATTTGTCCATGATAATTATTCCAGCCTGATCAAGATTCACTGCCACAGGAGGTGATGGCGGCTACAAGCATGGACAGCTTCAAGAGGGAATTAGATAAACATATGGAGCAGAGGTCCATCAGTGGCTATTAGCCATGAAGTGTAGAAAGGAACTCTCAGTCTGGGGCAAGTGATGTTCTGTATTCTTGGTGCTTGACAAAGGGGGCATTAGAGGGAGGGCTTCTAGTGTCCTGGCCCCACTGCTGGACCTTCTGAGGGCACGTGGTGTTTTTGGTCACTGTGTGACAGAGTGTTGGATTGAATGGGCCACTGGCCTGATCCAACATTGGCTTCTCTTATGTTCTTATGTTCTTAAGATTTCTGGAGAACTCAAAAACTTGCACACTGTTTTGTGTCATAAATCTGACCTGAAAGCCCTTCCAGATACTCCAGATACGCAAGGGCAGGATAAGATACAACAGTGGTATAGACAGTGGGAATTTTTAAAGTCATGTATTTAATATCAACAGTTGTGTCTTTTATTATTGTATGTGCATATTTGGTGGTGAAGTCTGTAGGGCATATAGTCGTCATGTGGCTGTGGCTCTTTTGGTTGATACTAATTGCAGATGTGGCTCTCCACAAGCCTCTCCTTGGGGTGAATACCATTATGCTAATATAATGTGTTGCTGCTGCTGGACTGGACTGAACTACGTGTCTAGCAGGTCTCCTCTAACTATAGAGCGGGGCCTGCCAAATAAATGCATTTTATTTATTCAGACATAGTTATGGGCTGCCTTTTCCCCAACAAGTGGGCACAAAGAAGTTTACAGAAAAAATGCTGTAGCATGCCAGCTCTAAAAAAAGTATATAAATAATTGCCTCTAAATGCAGTCACTGGAGAGGGGGTTTAACAAGGAAAGTGGCATGACGGTGGAGGGCATTTCCCTTTTTCCTGAGCCATTTTACCCATCTGAACTGCCACTCAAGCAGTGGTTTCCACTCTCTCACCCCCCCCCCCCCCAGTCTTGACACCACCAGTTAGCTAATCAGGCTGTCTGGGCAATGCAAGATGTCGCCAAGCCCTGCCCCCAGTCGGATGGCCTGCAGAGGCTGAGGGAAAACTTGACGTGAAAAGCATGTCCGGCATGCTTTCTGCTGTGAGCCCAGACCCCTGATCAACTGGCCAGCAGAGTCAGAAGGGTGGAGTGGAAACTGTACCATCCCCACTTTATACCCTAAGCTTATCATAGCAGGGGTGCCAGGGACCAGGAGGGGAGGGGAGACTGGAATGTCTAGGCCAGGGGGCGGGGGATCCCCCGCTAAAGGGGTTCCCAATCCGCCGGCCAGCATTCAGCCCGCGGGGGAAAACCCACCCCCAAAGTCATCCAGCCCAGATGACGTAATGACGTCACCGGAAGTGACGTTAGCACGTTGGGGGCGTTGCCAGGGCGACGCTCTGGCAATTGCCCCAAAACTCTATGATACCAGAGAAGCTCCCGGACGGAGGAGGACTCCCCCCCCGCCGGTGAGTTCTTTTGACTTGGCAGCCCTAGGAATGTCCCATCTCCATAGAGTCCTTGCTGATCCTGTGTTTGTACATTACATATCTGATACAACATAGGGGCTGTCTATAGTGTTACACAAGTCATGATTCTCCTAACATCCCTTAATCCTAACATCCTTCTGTTGCAGCAATAAAGTTCAGATAAAAGTTTTTAAAGGAACAAATAGGCATATGGTGTGAGATGCAGTTTACAGAGATTCAAACAGGAAGACTTCCTATGTCTTGAACTCTTTGTTTTTAATGTCAGTTTAACCAAAACCTCATTTTATAGATCATGCTGGATAAATATTTCATATAAAAAAGGTTTGTTGTAGCTGTTTTTCTCCTAGGAGAAATATTTAGCAGGGCTCATTGCTTTTGCCAGGTTGCACAGATGTTACAAGAAAGAAATGTTAGCTACTGACCAGCTATAGTCTCAGGAGGCCTTCACTTAGATAATGCAATAAAAAAAACCATGCAGTTAAAAACAATTTATTTGCAATTAATTCCCCTGTTCATATAGAAGAAATAGCAAAACTTTATGAGAAAATGTGCATGTTCCAGAGTTTCATTATGCAAAATTATACGGCCTTTTCATTGCTGTTACATTTTCCTATGATGGATGTTTTATCTGTTTAATAACAGGGGAATACTTTGAATTCTCCCGTGTGGACATTGTATCAGATTGCAAAGTTAATTATATTAATTATTGACAGATTCCCTGAAAACAAATCTTTCTAGCTGGTGGAAAGAGTGCACTCCATAAAGCACCATTGCTGCATATTTTCCATCCATAGTAGCGAGATTTACATTTATATCAGGCCTCTGTATAAATCCCATTGAAATAAATGGAGGGTGTGCAACAACAGCGCTGAGTACACCATTCCCAGGGGCGTTGGAGGATGCAGTTTAGCAGTTTCCATTCATAGGCACTGTTTTCATATCCTGTTTTTCATACACTACCTTCTAGTCTTGGATAGTATTTAGTATTAAAAGAATCCGCAATGCATTCTGTTTATTTTATCTATCAATTTCTCTGCATCTTCCCTCTTTTTGATTTTGTACAGCACTGACGTCAGGTTTTTTTTAAAGATGCAGTATAATCCCTTTTTTGCTTGCTACTATTTTCTCTGAATACCTGCACCTGAGGAAGAGGTGTGTGGAACTTTTGTCTAACTCAAAGGCTTTCTGGTTTTTTTATTTCATTACAATTTTTTAAACTCACCTTTCTGCTCTCATCAGGGTCACCAAGGCATCTAATAAGTTTCATTCACCTTGCAAACAGTATTTGGTCCGACAAAAGGGATTTTGCCTGCTGTTTCTTTTTTAACAACTAGTTTCCTATGGGCCTAAAACTGATTTTGATCCATTATGTTTATTTATGTTTTGTTACAAGTGAGAGGAATTGTGCAATTGATTACGTTCAGTTTTGAAATCTATGCCTTACATGGTGTGCTGGAATTATTTTCAGAGGCCTTTTAATGCATACTTTTTTGCTGAAATATGTCTATGCAGGATTTGTAGGGAACCTGTGGTCCTCTATAGTGATAGGACACAGTAAAACAATGGCAAATTCTATGGAAACTCATAATATCCACAACTAGAACATAGGAAAATATTCAAGATAGGCTGAACAGTTCTTGCCTGAATTTAAAACAGTTTCCCTAAGATTTTTAAGCATATTACCAAAAATGCCATCCAACTTTTATTCAAGGCAAGATCTAACAGATTCCTATTCATATGCATCAGGCACAATGGATTTACTGTTGCAGTTCAAAAACAAGCAAGACAACAAATGCCATATGGCTGTTCGCAAATAAAGAGATTGTTAAAAGAAAACTCCACGAGAGTTGCCATATGCAAGTCACTTTTGCATCCAGAACTTCACAATGCTCTTCTTCCACTGACAAGAATTCAGTACACACAGCTGACAAGGTAAATCCAGGATTTAATGGATGGCCTTATTGAGAACAACAGTTTATTCCCTGGTTCTGCTCCAGTTAAAATTGTCATTTTGAGTCCATGTACAACTGGTGATTAAGTTCCATTATACACGCTCAGCAGCACCATTTTATGTATGCAGGAAAGATGCTTTGCCTTTCATTCACTAGTGAAAGAAAGGTAGCGAATGTCACGGAAAAAACCTTGAAACAATCAATGGCTGGCATTAAGAATGAATAAATTCCCTCTGTGTGTGTGAGAGAGAACGGATTTAGTTCTTTGATTTTCACTGTTGGTTTTGTAGATTCATTTGTATAATCCATGCATGTTGTATGATCCTTATACATAACACATCAATGTCTGTACATCAGTTATTAATACCTAATTCTCAGTGTGGCCAAATATGTAAATACTTAAATCCAGAGACTGGGGTCATAAACTGCCAAGACACATCTTTCAACAAATCTGTGAAAAAACACTGGTTTGCAGTCAAATCTGAAATCCGGGGCGGGGGGGGGTGTTAATTTTCAAAATGATATAAGGAGCACCTGTAGCTTTAAGAAACAAACATCTCAGTTGCTGTCACTAGTCAACCACAATGATATTGCCCCTTCAAGCCTTGATTTCTATCAGTAAAAGGCAGGCGGAGGGACAGGGGCCTTCCAGTGAAGTTTTGGCCTTAAAGGGAGGACTCACTGGGGCCAAGTGAGGCAACAACCATTGGAGACTTGATACCATGTGACTTGGGTGACTCACCCAGGACTGGCTGCTTGCTACTTTTTAACAGCAGCCATCTCACAGAAGTTAACGTGGTACAGTGGTTAGAGTTTCAGATCAGGATTTGGGAGACGCAGGTTTGAATATGCACTCTGTCACAGAAGCTCACAGGGTGACCTTGGGCCGCGCACACATTCTCCCCATAACTTAGCTGTGTTGTGAGGATAAAATGGAGAAGAGGAGAATGATGTAAGCCGCTTTGGGTCCCCACTATGAAGAAAGGTGACGTATAATAAAAGTAAATGATAAATATAGCTGAAAATGGGGGGGGGGGGGCAGATAAAAGGTCGGTTGGTTGCTGGGTGGCAAGGAGAGGATGCGGCAGTCAAAGATGAAGATATGGTGCTTGCCGGGAAAAGGAAAAGAGGGGAAATTGTTGGCAAGGGAATACAGGGAGAATACAGGAATACACAAGTGCCTGGTGGATTTAAAGTGCACGTCCAGACCTCAACATCTGGGAATCGTGCCGCTTTCGTTAGTAGCCTGTCAATCCCCATTGGGGATCAGTACTTAAAAGATAGTGCTTAAAGTCCAGTCTAAAGCTGGCTGACAGGTCAATGCTGGACTTTCCACCGTCAGGTCATTCCACCAGCGCACAATCTGCCCGTAGAGATGGTCTCCAGACCATCCCGAACGGCCACCATTTTTAAAAAGTCATAGCGATGTGTGCATAACCGCTTAAACATGCGACATCCGCAGACGGTGAAGCACATATGCAGATATGCACATATGTGCATGCACAAGCAGGATTTTTTTTTAAAAGCCAACTGCACAGCTTCTTAAGGTGGATGCCATCTAGACAATCCACCGTGGAGTCACATTCGGTAAAGCAATTCACGGGGAAGCTGTCTGGTCTTGCAATGCTGGATTTAAAAGATCTAGATCAAATTACAGCTGGGCCAAAGGCGGGATTAGCTGCCCATCTGAACGCACCCAGAGGCAGTTTCTAGGCATCAGCGTTTGTAAAGCAATTCCAGGGCCAGGTATCAGAACACAGTTCCAAGGTTCAGGCACAGGGTGGGCAACACAGCTTCAAGTCCAAATGGAAATCCAAGGATACAAGGGCACAGGCTAGGGTCAGAGAGGAAGACATCAATCCAGAGCATAGGCAGCAAAGTTAGTGGCTAACAGACAAGTTGCTTCCACACAGCCATTCCCTTCTCTGTGGCTACTTTTAAGCACCACGCTGCTCAGCAACCTGTACTGAGTTATGCACCTGCTGGCTGCAAGCCTTCACCTTCACTGTTGGTGCTGGGCTGGTGCTGTGTGCCTTCTGTCTTAAAGGTCTTTCCTCATCTTCCTGCTATGGCATTCCAGAGGCCCCGGTGACGGGGGGTGGGGGGGTGGGGGGGGGTGTGTGAACTGACTGGCAGCTGATTCTCTGTTGTTTTTGTTGATGGATTTTTAAAATTATTTTATGATATAGTTAGCTTTCTATGGGTACAATTCGGATTGGTTTTATTCTGGGTTGTTGGTTGTTGTGTTCCCCCCCCCCCCCCCGAATTATTGTAAACCTTCTAAATACCCTTATGAGTTAATTGGTTATAATATTTAAAATGCAGAAAAGCTAGACTATTTTTGTCTGTCCAAAATGTAGAACAAAAGGAACCAGAGGCTGTTTCCTTGTAGATAACTTGCTCATTTGTAAAGCATCCATTGTCATCCTCTAACCAGTTTCCATGTTTTACCTTGATATGCTGCGATGTTTCCTATACCTTGTTTGGTATAATCTTTTTGGAAAGTTCACTGTCAAAGTGGATGGGTTCCTACATATCGCTGTACTTATATAATATCCCAACAATCTACCTAATAGTTGCTTTGAATTCTTAGCTTTCATTTTTTAAAATAAAAAGTAGCTTTCTAGTCCTTTTGTTAAAAAGATATGCTTTCCCATTTATATCTCCACACAAAAAGGGCTAGGGATTGTTTTGTCAATATATAGTTTATTTTTCAAATAAAAGATTTACTGTAAATACGATGTTTTCCAACCAGTTTACATAAACAACAATCTCATTAAATAATACAATTCCAACTATAACAGATCACCACATAGGTCATATGTCTTTTATTCATCTACCCATTTTAACAATCCTTGGCATGTTATTATTTATCTCACTATAGATGTAACAAATCCATAATCTCAGGAATTTCTTTCTGTTGTTTCAAACACTGTAATAAGGGAAACCAAATCGCAGAAAAGTTGGATTGTGTTCTCTGAGAGTCATTAACACTCTCTGTAATTCTTGCCAGTATGTACATATTCCATAATTTGGAATGCCAGTTTTGTTTAGTCGGTCTCTGTTTACGCTTCCAGTGTAATGCAACAGCATTTTTAGCCGCTGCTAAGAGAATGGCAATTTGATATTGTCTACTGATATGTCTATATTCCACTGATGCAAAAAGAGATGCTCCACATTATTTTGCAATTTTGTACCAGTTATCTATTCGATAGTTAAAATTATCTCTTCCCCAAAAGGTATCAAAATAGGGCATTTAGCAGTGAGTATATGTTCCTATGTTACCACACTGTTTCCAGCACATAGGCTTTGCCGTTGATACCATACGGGCCAGCTTCTGTGGCATTAAATACCAGAAAGTAAGTATCTTAACATCTGAATTTTTATGTCAATAATGTTCATCTTAAATGGAAAGTTCAACCATAACATTTTCCAAAAGTCGTCATCCAGATTTTGTGTACATAAAGTTTGCCATCTAAGTTGGTATGACAAATATTTATCAGCATCCATTGACATTAAAACACCATATAACTTAGAAATTAAATGCTTATTTGAACGGCTAGGGATTGTTTTAAAAACATGAAAGATAAGAGTTCAGAGTACACTATAGCAATATGTCAGTTGCAGTGGGGAACTGGGGCTGCAGGGGGATAAGGCAAGCAAAGGGCAGGCACAACTGCCGTGTGGATGCTCCGCTGCCACTGTGAATGCCTCTGTATCCACATCATCAATGAAAGCTACACAAACTATCAGCCAGAGACCACAAGGTTCCAGGGGTAGACAACCCAGCCAACATAGACAAATGCTGGGGGGGGGGGGGTGTTCCTGTACCAAGTGATAAACTTTTTGTGCTCTCTATATGAATGTGAAACACCTACTGTAATCTTATGCATTAAACCGCCTTTTAAATAAATGTTCTTTCTTCTTTCCTTCCCTTTGTATTTAGGTTATATGTAGCTTAGGCAAACACTTAATCCATTTATTTGTCCATGTATCCGCCTTTCTAACTGAGACTCAAGATGGATTGCACAAATGAATAATAACAATAGTAACAACATAAGTCACTGCAATCAGTAGAATGAGACATCTAACAAGCAATGTACTATGACTAAGATTACAGAAATGTGAAACATAAATTAGATATGACATATTAAACAATGTAGAAAATGGTATGACATAAGCAGAAATACATTGCAATAAGAATAAGAATATACAGCAACTGATAATAGCTACCAGTCTGGTGTAGTGGTTAAGTGCGCGGACTCTAATCTGGGAGAACCGGGTTTGATTCCCCACTCCTCCACTTGCACCTGACTGGATGACCTTGGGCAAGCCATAGCTCTGGACCAGCTGTTCCCTCAAGGACAGCTTGGGAAAGAGTTCTCTTAGCCCCACCTACCTCACAGGGTGTCTGTTGTGGGGAGGGGAGGGGAAAGGAGTTTGTAAGCCGCTCTGAGACTCTTAAGTGAGTGAAGGGCGGGATATAAATCCAATCTCTTCTCTTCTCTTCTACTTATGTGCATTAGTATAGGCTACAGTTCCATTCCATTTATTAAAGCATCTTCCTGAACTATCCTGTTACCATACAGCCCTTTGTAAAAATGCCGTCATGAACAATTCTGTCTTACATCTGACAAACATACATCCGACAAAGCGGGCTCTGACCCACAAAATCTTAAGTTATATTTCAAAATGCTACAAGATTTGTTTTTTGTGGCAACAGACGAACAATGGTATCCTGCTAGAATGTTCCTCAACTAGGACTTCAAATAGATTTGGGTTTGGCCAAGCCAGATGGTTCCAGAGAAGAAGAGACAAGCCTGGATTTTTCTTCCCCACACAAGGAGAAACTCAACACAGTAAATCAATCAGGAAAGCACCCTTAGGGTAGAAAAGTAGGGCTGGAACACTGAGTGAAAGTCCTTGATTTCATCTGGGAAATAGACAAATATGCATAACAGTGTGACCTGACCACAGCTATCCCAGCTGGCATTCATCATCCAGTGGCAGTCACCCCCCCCCCCCCAGCTGCCACTGTGTGAGTGATTGTCCTGACTGAAATTCATGTGGCTACACTATGTATTGCGGGACACCAATGCCTATTAAACAAATCGTCAAAAGTAAGTCAGATTTTAAGGGCAGTTACATCTGCAAAGTTTTCAGTTTTTCAACAATCAAAGGTTTTAAAGGTGTAGGATAGGATCCTTTCTACAGGAATGCCACAACTGGTAGCAGATGTTCTTTTCAAAATGTGGGCTTTGTTCTTGAGTCGTATGAGCAGGGGTCCTTTCGAGCAGGAGCTCGGGGGAGCGCAGCTCCGAGAGTTGGTGCCAGCTCCCCCCCCCCCCCCCGGCGGGGGAATGCCTGCTTGTGTCATGGCTGCAGGAAAATGACCCCATCCCCTGGAAAGGTCCTTGTTCCTCTGACCAGCCTTCTGAAGGCTTCAGCCACCACTGAAGCTATCCTCCCAGAATAGGGGTATTTCTGAGGCTTGGATTAGTAGCTGTCCTCTTCTTCCTTCCTTCCTTCCTTCCTTCCTTCCTTCCTTCCTTCCTTCCTTCCTTCCTTCCTTCCTTCCTTCCTTCCTCTTTCTTTCTTTCTTTCTTTCTTTCTTTCTTTTTCTTTCTCTCTCTCTCTCCTTTCTTTTTTGCCTTCTGACATACTTCCGGTGGTGTCAGGTGGTGTAGCATATGCAAATAAGTAATGCTAATGAGTTATGCTAATGAGCTCCTGCACCTCTTTTTCTACGAAAGGACCCCTGCGTATGAGAGAACCGTTTTTCTTTACCATAACATTTCTTGCCTATGAAAGTCGAGTGCCAGTACAGAAGTAACATAATTGAGAAGTCTATTTAAAAAGAAATTCTAGCAACAAGAGATTAAAGATATGACTGGAATTCCTGACTGAAGATTAGATGAGTGCAAAAACAATTGTACTCAGAGTCGAGCTGTATGTCATTGTAAAAAAAACCTGAGCCAGATTCTTTACTGTCACATTTAAAACTAGGAATACTAGGAAATCAATCCAATAATTGTTTCCATTGGTTTCAGTGGGAAACATACTTCCAGAAATAACTCCTCAGCCCCACCCAACTGGGATAAAATTCCGTGAGACTGTACAAATCAGTCAAGGGAGTCCCCCTCCCAAAGCTGGCAGTCGGAAAATTGATTCTTATTTGCAGTGTGGGCACAGATAGGCACAAATTGGCATGTGAGTAAGCTGTCCCCTCCTTTCCCAAGGGTCTGAAGCAGCAAATGGGATGGTCTGTTGCTTTGCTTTTTCTTTAGTTTTTTACAAAATGCAGCTGAGACTAAACCTTCCACCTCCCCATCCCAACATCACCCCTTCTGTACCTCTTTGTACTTAGTGTCTTTCAGCATTTTTCTCTCAGCCTAGTTAAATTTCCATATAAGAGCCAGATGTGGAGAGAGCTTAGTTCCCCGACCCCCACAGTTCAGTTTTGTTTCAAAACGCACACAAACTGCCTTTATGTTTAAATTGGAGGGGTTGCCTGCCTCTTCTCTCTACAGGGCTAATGGTAATGGTGCAATTTACACTGGGGAAAGGGTATGGAGGATTTTTATCGGAAAGTACAGACATTAAGAAATCACTGATCCTGGCAGTTCTCTCTCATATAGAGAGATGACTTGATCATTCTTCGTCACTGACGTTGGACCTCCAACCAGGTTTGACTTGGGGGGGGGGCGGGTGTTTACCAAGGAGGTGGCAGAATTATGCCTCTGTGAAGTTTTTAAGTCCATTAAAGAAAGTAAGAAATAGAATACCACCACCACCCCGTCTTTCTACAGCGCATATTGGCTGCCTGGTGATCCCTACCTAGCGTAGCTGTTGGTCCTGTTTCCTGAGCCTCTCCCAAATCTGCCCTGCCCATTTGACAGTGTGTTCAAGCCCCATGTTCCACACTGACACCTGAGAGGAGACAGGTCTGGGGAAGGGAAGTGTAAATGTCTACATCTATTCCCACTTATCTCTGTCTTGCTGCCTCCCTGCCATCTCATATAAACCATTTTCTCCTGTTACCTCCAAGCATGCACGGGCAACAGTCATGGGGGAGAGGTGCAGGTGCATACCCCACATTCACTTGGCCTAACACTGGATATACACAAAGTATTTCCACTTTCTGCCTAGAGTCCCGGATAATGGAATAGCTCTGGGAAACACAACCCACTGATATACAGAAAGCCCTTTCTAATCCATTGAGAGGATGCAATGATTGGCAAAACTGACACAAAAACAGCAAGTGGAACAATTAAAGATGGTCCCCACGGGATGGCATTATTGTGATGCAAATACCTGCTGCCCCTGTCATTCCTGCTTCCCATTGACTGGAAAATCTAAATCAGACAGTAAGGTGCCAGAACAACGATCATATTAAAAGCTTCCATCTGCTCTGGAGCCATTGCTTGGGTCAGATCCTCATTAGTGAATTTTAGACAGCCCGACTCCACATAAACAAAGGGTAATCCACTAGGGTTGCCCAGTCTGGGTTGGAAAATACCTGGAGACTTTGGGGGTGGATCCGGGAGAGGGCGGGGTTTGGGGAGGGGAGGGGCCTCAGCATGGCACAATTCCATAGAGTCTACCTTTCAAAGCAGCCATTTTCTCCAGGGGAGCTGATCTCTGTCTGCTGGAGATCAGTTGTAAAAGCAGGAGATCCCCAGGCCCCACTTGGAGGTTGGCAACCCTATAATCCGCTGGCATACTTGTGGTCCAGACTTTGGCCACAAATCCCTTTGACTGAGCCTGTGGAGGCCCAATCAGCTATTCATCAAGGCATGATTTAAAAAAAAAAAAAAAAAGCTTGGTTTCATTTGAAAGGAATAAAACTTCAAATTATAAGGACATGTAAATATTACTTCTCTGTGTGTATATTTTATTTATTTATTTATTTTGGGGATTTATATCCCGCCCTCCCCACCAGTTACGGCAGGCTCAGGGTGTAATATTCCCAAACAAATGTATTTCGCAACTGTAGCTCTTACTGTTGGTGGAAGGAAAGTGCCATCAAGTCACAGCCGAGTTATGACAACCCTGTAGGGTTCTCAAGGCAAGAGGTAAACAGAGATGATTTGCCATTGCTCTCTCATACGAAACTAGAGAACAATGCAATAAAACCGGTATAATAAATCCAATAAACACTGCAGTATTTTAAAAGGTCTAATTTTTGTTACTGACATTGAAATGACAACCCCATTCCCTCTGTAAATATGCCCTCCTGGACAATTCTGTTTTATGCAGTCTAGCCAAGAACAGACTGACTTGTTGGATATCCTCCAGTAGAAGAAAGCAATGTAAGCAGCATCGACAGCTATCTCAGATGACCTCATGTCATCAGTGTGATTTACAGTGGATCCCCCATGCAGTCATGTTATTATTAGAAGTTCTCATTTTTCAGATTTATTGTCCTGCAAAATGTGTAGCTCAGGGCCTGCTTTGTCAAAGCTTTATATGTTATAAATAATCCACAAATATTTACTAAAGATTTATCAGGAAAACATCTGCCCAGCATATTCAGAGGAAGAATTGGTAGGTATTAGGTCAGATTTGTTGGTTTTACTGACGGGTTGAGAAAGAAATGTGTGTATCCAAAGAGGATTCTTGTCCAAACAAGGAGGCCTCCTATAGTATACACAGGAGCTATTGGCTTGGCCATAGAAAATAGTTTAAAACTTAAAATGCAAATAGTGACAATGCAAATAGACTATAGTGATAATGTAATCGTAAGAACACTTTCCTGAAAGCAATCTGCACTGAGTAGACTCCAGTATGATTCTGAGTAGACATGCCGGGGATGGCACTGTTAGTCTCAATGGGAACCATTCATTCACTTGGGGGGGGGGGTGTCCCTCCAGGACACCGTACAGTGTGCAGTCTTCCACCCAGTACCCCAAGTCCAGTGCAGCCAGGGTAGTGACAGCAGCAGTGCCAGTTCCCTGTCACTATGGTAAAACAAGAGTTTTTAGAGATTCCTAGAAAGGACTGGCATAACTTCTGAGTTTGCCTGGAAGTGATGTCACACCATTGACCCAACAGCCATTTAAAAATAATCTCCTGCTACTGCTCTGAGCCATGGAAGAAAATGAGCACTGGGAACAGGGAATCCCCTTCCCCATTAGGAGCTGGCAAGACTACTACTACCTTTATAAAAATGAACAATTCTATCTTACATAGTTTATAGAATGGCAGAAGCATAGGAGACTTCCTTACCTCCTCAGGCATGCCAATTCACAAGGTAGGGGCCACAACAGAGAATGAACACAAATCCCAGGGGTCATTTTGAGCAGGAGCTTGGGGGAGCGCAGCTCCGGGAGTTGGTGCCAGCCCCCACCCCCCCCGGCGGGGGACTGCCTGCTTGTGTCATGGCTGCAGCAAAATGACCTCATCCCCTGGAAAGGTCCTTGTTCCTCTGACCAGCCTTCTGAAGGCTTCAGCCACCACTGAAGCTATCTTCCCAGAATAGGGGTATTTCTGAGGCTTGGATTAGTAGCTGTCACCGCTCTGCCAGCTCTTTCTTTCTTTCTTTCTTTCATTCATTCATTCGTTCGTTCGTTCGTTCGTTCCTTTATTCTTTCCTTTCTTCCTTCCTTCCTTTCTTTCCTTCCTTCTTCCCTCCTTCCTTCTTTTCTTCCTTCCTTCCTTCCTTCTCTCTCTCTTCTTTCTTCCTTGCCTTCTGACATACTTCTGGCGATGTCAGGTGGTGTGCCATATGCAAATAAGTTATGCTAATGAGCTCCTGCATCTTTTTTTCTACGAAATGACCCCTGACAAATCCTATGGGTGGTTCTTGATCTTACCCACTTGCAAGGTGGCACCTGCAGAAGGCACTGCTCAGATGAGCAAAGGTGTCAAGGGGAGGATAGGTGGTCCTATAGATTTCAGGGCCCAAGGCCATGAAGAGCTTTGCATGTGTTACCAGAAGGACCCAGTAACTGAGGGGCAGTCAATGGAGTGATGGCCAAATGGGCGTAAGATGCATGCTCAGCCTGGCTCCCTAATAATAAACAAACTGCAGCATTCTATACCAACTGGAGCCTCTGAGATTACCTGAAGGGCAACCCCATGTAAAGTGTGTCACAATAGTCTGGTCTCGGTGTTATTGTGGCATGGATCCATGTGGCTATATCAGCTGAGTCAAGGCGGGGGGCCATCTTCCAGGCTAGATTAAGTAGAAGAAAGCATTTTTTGCAGCTGCATTAACTTCCTTCTCCAGCAGTAATAGTGGATCCAGTATAACCCCAAGGCTTTTAATCAAGCCAGCAAAGGTCAGCTGACCAGAAAGCCATTTTTAAAGAACCCAGCAAAAATGAAAGAAGAATATTCTTAACAGTGCGATCCTATGCAGAGTTATCGAGCACTAAGCCTGTTGAAATCAGTGGGTTTAGCCTGGAGAAACTGCACTGGACTGCACTGTAAATCTAGTACTTAAATATCTCATTTAAAGGAATTAGCATTGAATTGAGGTCTGGGAATACTTCCAGACATCTGATTTCTGTATCAGATTGAACAGAGGTATAACATATCCACAAGCCCCATTTACTACTGATCCCTCTTATTAATCCTTTTATTGCTCCTTTATGTACAAAGTCACCTACAAAGCAGAATTCATCCTGAAACATTGCATAAATGGAATTAAAGGACATATCAATGAAAAAGAACTGACTGTATATAACTATCTTAGGCATCAGCCGTAATGTGTGAAGACTTTGTATCACCAAGGTAAGGTCCAGAGCAAGGATGTGCATTCGGTAAAACCAAACTGAAGAGAACCCTGAAAAATGTCTATTCAGCATTTTCTGGGTATCCGGCAAGCCAAATCAGAATCTCTGATCTGATTCAACTGCTGAATATAGCATGCCAAATAAAGCTTTTATTCAACAGTGCCAAATATAGGCTTGGGGTGTGTGTGTGTTAAACTTTAAAGGGCAGCACTTACCTTCTCTTTCCCACCATTTCTGTCTTTTTCCCGCCCTTTGCTCTGCTTTCCAGGAGAGAGAGGAAACAGGGACCTAACATACAGCCAATCACTGCAAATGACATTGCAGCTTGCAAGGCTGTTGTTGCTGCTGGCTTCAAACTTGAAGCCTAACTACTAGCTTGCTTTCCCAGGGACAGAAGGGGGGAGGAGCACTGGCCAATAGGATTACAGGTACGGGTGAGCACACTGCTTTTTGGCCAATTACAGAAGTGTGTTCTTTTTTTAAATTCTTCTGTGCATGGCCAAAGAGCATAAAAGCAGGGGTCTCTGGCTGGCTGACTCCATTCCTGCTGAGAGAACTTTGATTGGAGATTGTGTGGCTGGCTTCTGCTTCAGCTATTGCTCTGAGCCTGACTTCCCTGCTGCCTGTGAGGCTAACTTGGACTACTTTGGATCAAGACCCTGCCTGCTGGAGAACAGAAGACTAAAACATCCACTGGTTTGACTAATTAGGGTCAGTTTTCTAAAAACTTTTCTCATTTTGCTGTGGGCTGGGCCCTGGGGGGGGGGGTGACTAGGCCTCTTGGGCCTCTTCCTGGGGTTTTTTTGTTAGTCTTTTTTTAAAAAAATCCTTTTACTGTGATTGATAGATAAATCTCTCTGGGCTTGTTGGTTTGTGTGTGTGTGTGACTGAGTAGGCCTTCTGCCTGGGGACTAGGCTCTCAGGCCTCTTCCTGGTTCAGTCAGGTAAGGTTAGGTGGTTGGAGAACTTAGCTGGAAAATCTGGTTTGTAGTTGGCTTCTTGCAGTTCTAAGACATTTCCTGATTTGTTGGGAGGGAGTGGTTGGTGGTTTTGTGTGTGGGGGTGGTTTAGACTAAGAGGGCCTTAGGGGGCTTTTTGGTTTCTTGGGGGAGTGGGACATCTCACTGCTCTGTGTGTGTACTTCTGGTTCAGCTGCTGTATTGTTAAATAGGCTTTTAATAAAGGTTTCAGGATTTTTTAACTAATACTTTTAAATAAATCTCAGCATAGGGCTGTTCTGCATTTAACTAGGCCAGTGCTAGGAGGACTAAAAGAGGCCACATTTTGTTTTCAACTCATAACAGTGGTATAATAAGTAGCACATATTACCTTTTCAAGAAGTAGTGTGCTGTTTGTTCTCTGCCTGAACTTTGGTGAAGGCAAGTGCTTTTTTCAGAAAACTTTCTCCCCCTTTAGCCTGTATTTTTCAGTTAGGGAGCACCTGCATTTTCACAGGAAACAGGCTGGTTCCAGTAGAATCTAGGTAGTAATAGTTTAGGGCTGCCAAGTCAGCCCGGGGGGGGTGGGGGATCCCCCGCTACAGGGGTCCTCAATCCGCCAGCCAGCATTCAGCCCCAAAGTCGTCCAGTCAGGACGACTTCCCCAGCGTAATGACGTCACCTGGAAGTGATGTCATCACGTTGGGGACGTTGCCGGGACGATGCTCTAGCAATCGCCCCAAAACTCTATGGTACCATAGAGTTTTTGGGCGATTGCCAGAGCGTTGCCCTGGCAACGCCCCCAACGTGATGATGTCACTTCCGGGTGACATCATTGCAGCGCGCGCATAAGCGTGCACGCCGGGGAAGCTCCCGGCCCCAGGAGGACTCCCCCGCCGGTAAGTCAGAAGGACTTGGCAACCCTATAGTAGTTTGATTAAAGAAAGATCCTTAAACTTTTTAAAATGTTTCTAAGCCACATCTCAAGGACAATCTTTAAACAATCATCAGGGAGGGATAGAAATTTACCACTAATTCTAAAAAGCAAACCAAGAAAGAAAGAAAACCCAAAGTGAAGCAAGGGGAGGTTAGACTCCACTGAAAGAAACAGAAACCCAGATTTTGTGTGGGAGGGTTTATAAAAAGGAGTCAGGCTCTTTTCGGGTCAGATTGCAGTGTAGGTAGTTAGGTGCCTAAACCCTCCCCACAAGTTAGGCTGAGTTTGGCCTGGGAAAACATGAGCGGCAGGAAGGGAACACAGCGGGGCCCTGGGGGCAAGGCTAAGAAGAAGACTAGAGGGGGAGGGCCAGCCTCCGTTGTCTAGAAGCACTTCCAGCTGACAGAGGATCCCCACTTTGTACAGTGCCAGCTGTGTGGGGCCCAGATCAGTCATGGGAAAAACATCAATCATCTCTCGACTTCCGGGCTGCGGAGCCATCTGAAGAAGCACCACCAGCTGGTGCTTCTTTGGGGGAAGAGAGAGGCTGCTGCTGGGGTGCCCAAGGAGTCACTGCCAGCCAACCAGGAGGTGAGTCATCCTGCAATCACCTCCAGCACTGTCCCTGAGCGTTCTGTGGTAGGGATGAAGCAGGAATGCCAGACATCTCTGATGGAGATGCTTGGTGATGTCAGCCCTAGAGTGTGCTGTCTTGGCTGGTTGCCACAGAGACTACACACTGTAAGCTGGAAACACGGTCCAGAGTCAAGGTAAATAACAAAGCCAACGGTCGGATAGCCAGGAAGTCAATTGAAGGCTGCAGGTTTCAAGGACAAGGAGCGGCTGTTACACACACAGAAGCAGTTCTGAATATGCAGAGTTGCTGCCATGCTGAAGCAGGGGCATGGAGTGTTTTTGAGCAGGTCCTCCCTTCCCCGGGAGTTGAGTCTGCAAAGGCCTACAGCTCCTCCTGTTGCCTTTGCAGGAGCTGCAGTCTGGCACTCCTTCTTCGCTCCTGCAAAGTCAACTTCTGTGCACTCCAAAAGTGTTACTTTTTTCCTACCATAGAGAACAATGGAGGGAATGAGGGCAACCTGTTTGGGGGCCCGTAGAATTGGACCCCCTGGTCCAATCTTCTTGAAACTTGGTGGGTATTTCGAGGAGAGGCCCCAGCAGCTACCCTGCAAGTTTGGAGCCTCTTCCTCAAACCCCCTCCCCTCCAGTCACTTTTAAAGTTGCCACCGAATTTCGGCAGCAATTCAGCAGTGGGTCGAATCAGATCAGAGAATCTGATTCGGCCTGTGGCTGCCCTAGTGGCCACTCCTGAGCTGGCGGAGCTTTGCTCCGCCTCACTCCAGCCCCAAAGGACCCCTGCATTACACTCTCCAAAAATGGGTTCAGAACACCTTGCTGCATCTGGTACCCCTGGCATTAAACATTTATCGCCCACAAATGGGTTAGGTTAGGTACTTAACATAAAAATATCTGCAGAAAGAGGACATGGAGAGAAGCCACAGGTCGATGATGAGCCATAGGAAGGGATAGAGACAGGGGTGTAAGCAACACTGTCTGGAAAATACTTTACTGACTGGGTCTTGCATAAAGAGGGAAGCAGCTTCAAGATAAGAGAGGGCAGGAGGCAGAGAAGGCAAAGCAGCAGATAACAAATGAAATGGACTGGTACATAGTGTGAAACGGTCAGTTCGGAGAGCTTTAAGGAACAGAAACTTGCTGTGGTGAGTGACACTTAGTCTATGCAAACACTTAATGGGCAACTCTGTGCACAAGTTTAACCAGTCTAAATCTGACTGAAGCCCTGGGGCTTTTTGAAGAGTGCAAATGAAAATAACACCTGCTTGCCCTCTGCCTTATGGCCATGTGGTATGTATGCTTGCCAGCTGCAGGAGAACTTCTGCGTTTCCGGTATTATGGGGAGAAACCCACATTTCTGCCCTACAGAATTAGGTATAGCTACTTCCAACAACTGCAATGCCATCTCTGACTGAGATAGGAGAAAGACGGTCAGGTAACTATTCGGTTGGGCACTCTAACGTACTTTGCATCAGCAGTGTGCATGTTTTAATGTGTTTTCTTACTTTCCGCTTTGAGGGACGATGCAGTTCTTGACAATCAATCATACCAGCTTCCTATATTGCGCAAACAGGATGTGGGGTAAGCAGCAGGAAGACAGAGTCGCTGTCACTTTTTGCTCCCTTTTTGATGGAGAGCTGTGCTCAGCACTGCCGAGGGGAAACACACAGCCAGAGAGAGGAAAACTACTGCAGTTCCGTTCAGGCAACCATGTTCGCTCCAAGAGTGATGGAGTCCCCGTGGTCGGCAGTCACTGGCAGCTGCCGGTTGCCTCAGACCTCCTTTTAAAAAAAAAAAGTTAAATGAGCACGCCATAATATTTACACAGCTGCATTTTGCACAGCAGTTGCATGTGAAATTACAGCTCTATCTGGTGTGAGAACTGAACTTTTCCAGCAACTAAATATTGCAATCAACAACAGAAGTGATCATCTGGAAAGACCTTTAAACTTGGCCAGAAGAAGATCACCGGAAATCTTGATGACCAATTTCGGTCATGTTTCATGGGTGAAACCATACTGGGGTATCAAAAGGGGGGGGGGGGCGGGATGGACTAATGCTGCTAGTTGTGCCTTATTTTTAAAGTGAGATATAAGCCACTCTTGAAGACATTATGGCAGACAGTTGAAAATAAAGTGGTTCAAATAAAACATACTACTCATCCAAGGAAATGTTTTAATTTAAAGATTCTTAATTCAAAGAAGGTTTAATTCAAAAGCCTTTCAAACAGCCAATTACATGGTAGCCGTAACAGAAGAATGAGGTCCACAAAAACAGTGCAATAGAGTGGTGTGATCTGTTACAATGAATTTTAATAATGGATCTAAGAGAAAATAGTCACATAGATAATTCTATTCAGTTGTTGATGCTATTCTGTTGAAACACGGCAATACTCTAAGCTTCAAGGAAGGCCAGAAAAATAAAGCTTCCTGTAAAAAAAAAAAACACTTCCCCTTTGATTAAAAAAAAAAAGGCATTACTACAGGATTCTGCCTAGTTCTTTCTTACCATGTGTTTTCTTGATGTTTTGGTAGAAAAGTAGCCCCATGAAGTTGCTGGAACTGCTCTGGAGGAACAGCACCATAAATGTGGTTTTAATGTCAAAGACTTTGCAGGCTATTGTTAAACCATTTTATAGCTGTTCCTTTCATTTCTGTGTTCATTATACCACCACCGTTTAATTTACTACTTTGCAATAGGCTTTGGGCAAAGAGCCATCTTCAATAAAGGCACAGCTTTACATAACTTTTCCAAGAAAAAAACGTATAACTGTATCTTGGGTGAAATGTTGACTCATTGCTTAGGACAATTTTTTAATTTAAATGGTGGTTTCATTCAATTTTTTTTTCTTTTTTGATAACCTTAAGGAGAATTATTGCCGTTTATTTCAGACGCTCGCGCCCGTTTGTACTCTGGGCAGCCCTGCTTTGTTTTCTTGGGAACCTGGAGATGCCCTGACTCAATATTGCTCCTTCCATTCACAGACTGATACCAAAGTACAACCCTCTTGCTAAACACAAATCCTAATTAACGCTCTCCCAGTCTCTCTGGAGATTTCTTGCAAGGCTCTTGAGATCATCTTCTCTAAAAGGACATCTGTCGTACCGGTTAAGCATAAACTGAGAGGAATCTTGCAGCACCTTAAAAAGACACACTGGCGTAAGTTTTCATGGACTACAGCCCACTTCATCAGATAAGTTAAGAATAACACAGCAGCACAAAAGCTGTGCCAGAGAACCACTGCATTGCAAAATTAGGGTGTCTATAGTTTCATGTAGAGCCAATGTGGTATAGTGGTTAGAGTGAAGTAGGAAGTGGGAAATCCAAGTTCCAATCTCCTCTGCCGCAGAAACTCAGTGTGTGACTTTGGGCCAGTTTGGTGTAGTGTTTAGGAGCACAGGCTGGGAGAACCGGCTCTGACTCCCCACTGCTTCACATGCAGCTGCTGGTGTGACCTTGGGTCAGTCATAAGTTCTTTCAGAGCAGTTCTCTCAAGGGCAGTTCTCAAGAGAGCTCTCTCAGCCCCACCTACCTCACAGGGTGTCTGTTTTGAGGAGGGGAAGGGAAGGGGACTCTGAGACTCCTTCGGGTAGTAAAGGGTGGGGTATAAATCCAATCTTCTTCATACCCTCTCAGCCTAACCTGCCTCTCAGGGTTGTTGGGAGGACAAAATGGAGGTGAGGAGAACAATATACGCCACTTTAGGTCCCCATGGGTGAGAAAGGCAGGGTATAAATGAAGCAAATAAATAAATTTATTCAATGTAGAATTCTCCTTGATGACATTCTAGAGGTAGCAGACTGCAGCCCATTATCTTGATGGGATGGAACACGATATACTAGCACCTGCCTTCACTTCTCGTTGCCTTCCAAGCTCAATTCAGTGTGCAAATGCTCTTCTATGAAGTTCTACACATTCAGGACCCAGCAGACTCCCCATCTATATATTTCACACCAACTTTGAAGACCAACCTAAAAACATCATCAGATCAGCACATCAAATCAGACTGTGAGCAAAGGATTCTTGGCAGCTGTCCCTTATCTTTGGAAGGTGGAAACCTCCCCTTCACAAGCCCCGGGGTGTAAATCTCCTGGAGGGCACGTAAGATGTTTTGATTCGGATTTGATTTGCACAGAAAGGGATATTGGAAAGGAAGAATCAATACCTGCCCCAAGTGGAATGAGGCAGGCTATAAATCCAATAAATTAATAAAAAAGAGCTGTATATAAGAGAGCTGGGGTTATCTTAGCCAATGGGCAGCAGAGACTGTTGCCATGGGCCCCACACTTAGGGGCCACTTTGACCTGCCCCTCAAAGTAGGGGGGGAAGAAGAGCAGGCTCTTGCTGCTGCTTGTACCTGCCCCATCTGGGGCTTGGGCAGCTGGCTTCCAGTGGCAAGGAGTCCACCTTGCACAATGTGTGTGTGGGGGGGGGAATGATCTTGCAGTGTTTCTGGGGCTCTATCCAGGGACCTAGAAGCACTAAGACTGCCCCGTAAGACAAAACTTTGGTGGCTTTGGTTTGTCAGTAGGGTGATAGGTAGAGTGAAAAAAAGCTATTTCTGCTGAAATTCTGTCTTTTATTCAAGATACCAAAGTCATGTCCTCCTTTACATCTGTTTTCCTGGCAGAGCATAGGCAACACACCAACATTCTTTACTTGACATGAAGAACATCATTTATTTCAAGGGGGCCAGCCTCAGCAGGGATGTTCTTTGTTTTGTCATTTAAAGATACCTGTTGTAAGCACCATTGTTTTAGTTGGCTGCCATCCATCGGCAATATCTACTTTATTATATTCCATAATGTATAAAGACAGAAGTGCATCAGCATGCACCAGCATTTCCATGAAAAAGCATATTTCAGAGATCTGTGACCTCAGAGCTGTAGTAATGCCAAAACTTGAACAAATTGTGAACACGGTCTTGATAGAGGAGTGTTAGAACATGAGACACCTGCTGGAACAGAGGACAATCCATTTAATCCATCATCTTGTTGCACACAGCAGCCAACCAGTTCCTCTGAAGGGACAACAACAGTGCATAGAGCCTAGCTAGATGGTATTGACACCCCAGAAAATGTAATATATATACCAAACTAATTCACCATTTTGTTGGAAAGGAACTTGGCACATACTGGCACTGCTGGTGGAATTGTAGATATGTTAAAAAATTTGAGTAACTAGTTAGGGACCAAATTCATCACATAACAACTTACGTAATTCCACTAAAAGCAGAACTAATGTTACTGAATTTGTGGCATAACTGCTATTCCCTCTGTGCGAACGGAACTGATAACACTATGTTGTGCAAAAGCAGTGACAGCGAAGGCATGGAAGAGTCTCGACCCACCTTCAATTTCTGATTGGTTTACAAAGCTAAGTAAACTTTGTATTATGGACAAATTGTTGGATCGCTCATTGCAGAGAGAAACTGGACAACAAATCAATGTTGGATTAGGATTTTGAGGCAGGGCTCTGCGGTAGTGAAGCCCAAACAGAGGCAGCTGTGTTGAAACACTCCTCCCCTTTCCTGCCCCTTCTTCCTGTTTGCCAGTACCAGGGAAGGGAATAGTCCCAAAACAAGTTGCTTTTGAACTGCTAGGTTGGCAGGAGCTGGGGCCAAAGATGGGAGCTCACTCCGTCATGCGGCACTCGGGTCTTGAACTGCTGAACTACTGACCTTTTGGTTGGCAGTTCAGCGTCTTAACCACTTGAGCCACCGCAGCCCCTGTGCCCCTTTAGTAGAGGTCTAATGTGTAGAAATGGGCAGCTGAAGTTTTTGATGGCCTGGAAGTAAATAACATCATTTGGTACACAGTATCCCATTGAGCCTTTATTAAAGGGATAGGACATTTCTCCTCTAGGCTTTTAGCAACCCGGGGGGGGGGGGGGGCGTGTTGGACTATAAGACGTGTATATCCTGTCCACATCCCTATCCTTACTTAGTACATACTTCTAAGGTAGATTCAAATGTTGGTCTGAAGAGTCCAGTGGCACCTTTAAGACCAACAAAGAGCTTTGTTCTGATACGTCTAAGTCTTTGAAGCTAAATAATTGCCAGGGTCCTGGAAAAGCAGTTTCTGCAGTCCTAATTAATTGCCCTTCCCCACACCCTTTAAGCTGCAGAAAATGGTCAGTCAACAACATAAAAGTCATTTGGAACGTTATATGTGTAAATGTGAGAGAAAATAGAAAGGGAATGAGTGCTGTGATGCATGCATCTGTGAATTCCAGTGTTTCATCACAACCTGCCTGTGTAACATAAGGGGGGGGGGGGGCTTTTGATAAAAGTATCCCCTCTCCTGCACTGTATTGCTCAGTATTGTAGCTAAATAGATAGCTTCCTATTCACCTGGCCACAAGATTTAGCATTCAGTGCTATAGGCCAATTGTGCAGGAATTCTGAATGCCTCCAGAGTTCCTTTTCGGTTTAGCTGAGGAAAAACAACTGTAAGACTCTATCAGCTGTACTGATGCTTATACTTTTTGTGAATTACAATAAAAGCAGCCAAACCTGTCTCTTCCCCTTGCCTCTTCCTTGTAAAAGGAAAATTGGATAGAAGGAATAGCTTGATCAATATGGGCTGGGTCTAAACTAACAGTTTATACAGGATAAGGTTGCCAACAGCGTGCGGGGAAATGCTGTGCCCCTTTAAGGTAAAGGTTTCCCTTGCTCGCAAGCCAGCCCAATCCGACTCTAGGGATGTGGTGCTCATCTCCGTTTCGAAGCCGAACAGCCAGCGTTGTCCAAAGATGTTTCCATGGTCACGTGGCTGGCATGACTAGACGCCAAGGCGCACGGAACACTGTTACCTTCCCACCGAAATGGTACCTGTTTATCTACTTGCTTAAGATCATGCCCTAAGCGTGCTGAAGTGTTCTGGAGAGCACAAAAGCTTACACACTGTTTTGTGTCATTTTGCGAGAGAGACTGGTTGGACTGGCCACCATCTCTACAGAACACAACACAGTTTTCTCCCAAGGTATGACACCCAACTTGCAAAAGCACATAAAGCAAAGTTCAACACGTTTACACAGATTGATGTCTTCGTGCAAACTCAAAAAAAGTGATTGGGCGCCTCTTCTTTTTATGTTGTTCATTTCAAACCCCAAGTAAAGAAGCGGGGAGTTCTTCCTGTACTTTTTGAAGGGGTGTGGGTGTATAGCCAAGGCATGGGCATCAAAAACCCTTCAGCCAGCCTTGCGCAGTGATGACGGTGATCACTGAAATAGGAGTTTTACAAGTCTTTCAGTCCACGGCAGTAATTTTGCTGAGTAGAGCCTGAACAGAAAAGACGTCTTAAGGACGGGAGACGGTTAGGGAGTTGACATTCCCACAGCCAGGTACTACAGAATTAACTATGCTATATACTCCGTGTGAGTTAGTTCTAATTAAGCACACTCAACAGTGCAATCCAATGCAGAGTTATTACAGCGCAAACAGCCAGTGATTCCAGCAAGCCTTAGACTGCAGTAACTGAGCAGTGACAGCAGGTTGTAAATAACGATTTCCTACTCGCGAAACCAGAGAAGGAGCACTTAAAACTTGGCCTGGCAGAGCGCAGGGCTGTTTCCTCGCCCGTCCCGAGCGCGCTTCCTCTGCCCGACCACACACACACACACCCCCGGCGCCTCCCCCGCCCTTCCGTCCCTGCCAATGGTAACACCCCTGGCGTCCCGCCCCCGCCCCTTATTAGCATGCCCCGCCCCCTTCTCCGCCCCGCCTACTGCGTGATTGGTCCCGGCTACTTCCTCGGCAAGCGGGGGCCTCCCCCTTCGCCTTTCTGCTCTCCAGATCCTCGGAGCGGCTCCAGTTCCGCGCTGCCTGCTCCGGAGAAGGGAGTGTCTGTGTGTGTTGGAGCCCGCGCGGGCGAGGAGAGCGGCGGCTTGGCTGGGCTGAAGGCGGGCGAGAGCCGAAGCGCGGACGGGCTTCCCTATGCCTCGGTGGCGATAGTGGCGGCTCCCTGCTCAGGCGCCAGCAATATGGGCAGCAGGAGCAGCAGCAGCTGACAGAGCCGGCGCCCCCATTGTCCGCTCACGGGTTGTAGCCGCCTCCCTCCGGCGCTCCCGAGGCGGGAGGAGGCAGCCACTCGGCCGCCCGCGAAACTTGGCTGCTGGTGCTGCTGGTGCTGCTGACGACGAGGAGGAGGAGGAAAGTTTGGTCCGCCGCTGGCCGGGCACGGGAAGCGCGGGCTGGCCCCGCCGCCGGCCCGGCGTGTGGCTGTGGCGGCGGCTGCTGCTGCTGCCGGGCAGAGGTGTGGCCGGGCCGCCCCACCGCTGCTGGTGCTGCCCCGTGGCCGGCGAGGTCCCGCCGGGGGCGCTGAGCCATGCCGGCGGGCAGCCTGTTGCCGCTGTTCGGCAGCCCCGCCGGGCCGGGCGCTTCGGGCGCCGCTTTAGGGGGAGGCGCTCTGGTCGGCGCGGGGGTGCGGAAGGTGTCCGGCCCCAGCGGCGCCTTCCGGCTGACGGAGAAGTTCGTGCTGCTGCTGGTCTTCAGCGCCTTCATCACGCTCTGCTTCGGGGCCATCTTCTTCCTGCCGGATTCCTCCAAGCTGCTCAGCGGGGTCTTCTTCCACTCCACCAAGCTCCGGCAACAGCCGCCGCCGCCCGCCCAGGGGGAGCCGCGCGTGCCGCCGCCGCCCGGAGCTGGAGGGAGCAGCAGCAGCTATGGAGGAGGAGGAGGAGGCGCTGCTGCTGCTGCTGAAGGGGACGCGGCGGAGGACTTGGCCCGGATCCGCGAGGACCACGAGCGGGCTCTGCGGGAGGCCAAGGAGACCCTCCAGAAGCTGCCCGACGAGATCCGCAGGGACATCAACCAGGACAAAAGCAACTTCCTCCAGAACCGGCCGGGCCGGAGGGAGCCGGGGGCTGCTGAGCTGCCCGACCTGCCTTTCCGCCAGCCCGTCGGAGCCGCGGGGAAGGAGCCGGCAGACCCGCTCGTCCGGCAGCAGCGAGCGAAGATCAAAGAGGTTGGTGACTCTTCCACTTTCCTTCGCCGCCCCGGTCGCTTTAATGGTCTTTCCCCCCCCTCCGCGTTGTGTTTCTGCGCCTCTGTCGCCACCTGCCCGCCTCCTCCCGTGACCTTCACGATCCCGTTCTTCCTCCCTGCGGTTCTCTCGCCGCTGCCTCTCTTGGGAGCGGCTCTGTAAACGTGGTGAGGGGCCGTGGCTGACAGGGAGCGGGAACTTCTTTTAAAGGAAACGATAAGGACACGTGTCGCTTTCGCGCACGGCTCTGCACTTCTGGCGCCCAGGTCTCGGCAGCAGTGGACAGATTTTTTAAAAGCGGGATGACCCTGGCCCCTATCCTAGAGCTTTCTGCAGAACTGAAGGCTGGAGATAAACGAGGGGAGTTCTGCCTCCCGACGCGTTCTTTTGGCGAGCCACGATCCAGGAAAAGATCAGGGGGGGGGGGGGATGCATGGTGTCCGGCTCTCTTGAAATACAGAAGCAGGCACTGCACGGGTGGGGAAATAGTCTCTCTCTCTCTCTCTCTCTCTCTCTCTCTCTCTCTCTCTCTCTGCCTGCAAAATATTTCTACATTTTCTGCCAGAAGATATTCTTCTCCCCCAGACCAAGTTCCCCTATCGACTCTGATGCTGAAAGCATACTGGAACCAAACCGCACTGAAATCCGTTGAGTAAAACCTTACCCTATTGAAATCTGTAAGCGAAATAGGAGGGCCGCTTAACTTTTCAAGTTGGACGACCAGACTTGTAAAGTTAGCTATTGCATTTTTGTACTTTGAAACCATTGCCCTAAAATAATCATTGCTGGACCTCTTAGCTTAATCATAGCTTAATCATTGCTGGACCTCTTCGCTTTCCTTAGGTTAGGGGTCCCCTGTTAAGCATATCCCGTTGTAACCTTCCGTGTTCAGTCTGGTCATCCTTTCTCAGAGTTCTGGGAAGTTCTTTTACATTAACAGTATTTCTCTATGCTGAAGAACATAGGAAGTGCACTCACTGCTGTAACTGCGTTTTGATGGTGGGATGGTGCTTTTACCATTTATTTAAACGCTATGTTTTATTGAGGATAGAGTGGACTTGGTTCTGTGGAGTCTTGGTTAACTTTTAAAATGTGGAACTTTTTGGTGTGTAATGATTACTAGGTATGAAGAGCCCATCTGTGTAGAAGCTTATAAAATAAGCACGTAGAACATAATGTATATGCAGTGATTGGGGGGGGGGTCTTAGTTGTAAAACTGTTGCACATTAATTGCTGTATACATTTCCTTGTATAGGAAGTGAAGTGGGCCCCGACATTGACATGATGGTGACGTATTTCTGCTTTGTTTGCTATGCTGTATTCCATGCAACTAGTGAACGAATATATCAGAGTACTCTTTGCACTGTTAAGCTGTGTACTCTTAGGATAGCTTCAGAAAGCTAGTAGGGCATATAACTTGCATGAAAATCCAGAATATGGACATCTGTCTGCCTTATATAGGACTGATTGCCGGTGAAAGGCTGGTGCTCTGTGTGATGTGCATAGTTTTTGTGATTCGGGGACATTTATTGCAGAGCACTTTGCTCTCTGATTCTAAATAAGAGATTTCCAGATTTCGTAGGAGTAATAATAGTTCTGGTTAAAATATTCTGATAGCTACACGCAGCAGTAGTGGCCTGTTCTGTCCACCCCAAGCAAGATTTGACTCCAGCAGCACATTAAAGACCAGTGAGATCTCCAGGGTGTAAGCTTTCAAGAGTCGAAGCTCCTTGTGTCAGATATCTGAGGAAGGGCGCTAGAAATCTTGTTGTTCTTTAAGGCCCTTCTGGGCTTGCATGGTGCTGTTCTGTTGCAGACTCAACACAGCTACCCTCTTGGAAGTATCTTCATGGAAGGCACCCTAATAACATGTATCCCTGATCAGGTTTTAAAGTTCTGTTTTGTTAGAATATGATTAGATCGAGCTATTTGTATCTCCACACTAGGTTACCCGTGTTACAGGTATGGTTCTCTCAGTAAATCATCTAATTACTTTTAAGAGCAAAGCAGCTACTGTTATTAGTGTCGATTTAGGTGACACGTCAGGCTTGTAATTAGCAGAGTATGATTTCACGGATCTCTGGGGTTTTACCTGTTCTTCATTCTTGCGCAGCAAGGACAAAATGGTTTGTTAGCCTTCTTACAAATTGTTTGTGAAATGGACTGAAGGCTGAAACACGGAGCCTATCTTCAAGACGACAGCGGTACAAACCATCATACCTGTTGTACCTTTTCTGATATTTAGTATTTAATCCTTTGAGCAACATACAGCTTTATATGCAGAAGACTGTGAGCCCAAGCACTGCCTCAGGAATGTGTTACCCAGGGGTCATTCCGACCAGCCTTCTGAAGGCTTCAGCCCCACCACTGAAGCTATCCTCCCAGAATAGTGGTATTTCTGAGGCTTGGGTTAGTAGCTGGCCCCTCCTTCCCTCCCTCTTCCTTCCTTCTGACATACTTCTGGTGATGTCAGGTGGTATAGCATATGCAAATAAGTTGGGCTAATGAGTTATGCTAATGAGCTCCTGCACCTCTTTTTCTGTGAAATGACCCCTGGTGTTACCCAGTGTTCTGAGATTAAACCCTGTGTATAGAGAGGCTGCGGCAATGTTTTGTCCTTCGTACGTAATCATCACTTTCAGAGAAACAGCATCATCTATACCAGGGGTGGCCAACCTTGCTTAACGTAAGAGCCACATAGAATAAACGTCAGATGTCTGAGAGCCGCAAGACAGGAACAAACATCACACACACGTTTTTATTTTTAAAAATATGCAAATTTGTTTTTTATTAACGTTAAATGGGACTGCCAAAAATAAAAACAAACGAGGAAAACCAGTTATTGATAATGATATTACTTGTTTGCTAATGATATTGAGAGAGATGGAAAGAAAGAATTAAATAAGTGGAAAGAAAGAGAGAGAGAGAAACTAGGAAAGCAAATAGATGGGAGGGAGGAGGGAAGGAAGGAAGGAAGGGAGAAAGAGAGAAAAAGCATGCCTCCCCTTTGCTTCCCCAGCCGCCCTGCCAGGAGCCGCACAATATATGTGAAAGAGCCGCATGTGGCTCCTGAGCCACAGGTTGGCCACCCCTGATCTATACAATTAGATGCTTTGCGAGCATTGTGACACTGTCATTGACTATATTTGCAGCAAGCAAAGAAAGGGTGGGTGAGGGGTAAAGCAACAGTCATAAAAATTATACAGCATCTGTGGGGTGTTGACTGTGAATTGTAACAGAAGTAGCACATTCTTGAGTTAAGTCTGTCAAATGGCTGACAGGAGGTTCCCCCAGGTGTTTGCTGCCTGGCAGCCGCTCACCTATTTATGTCCGTTTCTTTCTTAGTGGCTCTTTTGGTCATCTTTTGTGCATGTTTGCATGGAACACAGGAAGGTTTCTGTGACTTACAAGTGACATAGACAGTCCAATGTTGAGGAAACCGTTATCCAGCACTGCTTGGATTTCCATGCTGTCTTCCAAGTTATCCTTTCGGCCCTAGAACCTTCCACAGGTTATGGAATCAGGAGGCGCACGAAACTTTAAGGTGTCGTTGAGTGTATTTCTGATGATTAACTGCATATTGTAACAGGCCAGCACAACTGCAACCCTCAGAGTGTGTTCTAGTGGTATTACTTTACAGAAGGCCATCTGTTTTTGTTTACCAAGTTATTTGCACTTTGTAAAGGAAAGGCTTACTAAAACTTAAGCATATTTGAAGTGGTGGTCTTGAAGTCAGTGAAAACTGCTCCTTCAAAGGTTGAGAGGGTGTGATGATGAAAGAAATAAGGGACAACAGCTACTTTACAGCCTACTCCTAAGCTTGGAAGTAGACAACAGACCTTGGAAAGCTATTGTATCAGAGCAGACAGTACTGGACGAAATGAACTAAGAGTCTGACTCAGCTTTGTATGAGATAAGGCCTGATGATAGTTTAAAGGGATTTAAAGTATGTAAGTGAAGTCTAGGTAAGTGAAATCTTACTTGTATCTAGCTGGAAATAAATCCTTTCAGTGGAACCTTGTGCGCCACAGCTTGCAAAGACTATACAATGCTATGTATGATCAATCAGAGGTGAAGTTGTTGCTTTAGTACAGATTATAGCTCTGTTAGAATTTTAAGAGATTGTCTCAGGTTTCCTGTTTCCAGAGAGAATGTTCATCTTCACATGTTGTCCCTTCATTTTAGACTCTCAGCACTAACATACAAGTTTCAAGCTCTCTTTTATTTTTAGAATACCATTGTTAACAGGCTTTTCTCTCCTTTTATCTACATGTCTCCAATAATGGTATTTCTTTTGGACTCTTATTCCCTGCTTTTGTGTCTATCTTATATTTAATGTTTCCTGCATCTCTTTACCATTACAAGTGTACTAAATTGTAGTCTGTACTTTTTATGACAACCTCTAATTTATAAAGTATTGCTTGGCTTTGAACTTCAACTTATTCATAAAATCTAACGTTTCCTGCACTATGGATAACAGTTCAGTTTTCTCTTGAACTGCATCTCACCAACGCTGCTTTGGAATGCTTTTTTGTGTCTTTTCTTTTAAATGTACCATTTAAGCACCTGACACTGTAACTTGATGTGTGAGCCATAATGAAAAGTGCCTTGACAGCCTCATTCTGTTAATGTCTACTCAGTCACCATGAGTTCAATAGGACTTTTTAGTAAAATACTTAGAATTGCATCTAAAGCATAATGTTGTAGAATGTACCATCTAAGGATACAGATGAGTGTTGCATGTGGCAGAAGCAAAGCATTCTAGGGAAATTTACCTTGGCTAACTCTGTGGCATGACACATGGTATGATAAAGCTGATGGGCAAATAAATCAGTTAAAACATCTTGCATATAGCTTAATGATTCTAAATTGTGTTTTTATATAGCTGACATAAGAGTGTGACTCTTCTGTGTTTACTTGGAAATCAGTCTTGGAATTTTGTGAGACTTACATAAGTAAGCGAAACTATGAATGTTTTAGAGAACCCTGTCCTCTAGTGTTAGGTGTACTGGGTTGTCATGTAAACATTGAAGAAAGTTGAGGTAGAAAAAGGAAATTGTGTTCCAGAGAATACCCAAACAATATATATGTCAGACTCTGAGCAATGGCCACAGTCAACAGTGGTGTCATAATTGCTTCATTAGATTTACTCAGTCTTTAAAGTCTGGCCATCTTTCCTACAACAAGATCAAGATGGGCAAGTGGGCATCAATGTGGCAAATGGGGTTCATTGTGGCCAGGTGTAAAGTGGTGCATATTGGGGCCAAAAATCTTAACTAAATATACGTTGGTGGGGTCTGACCAAGAGAGAGATCTTGGAGTCACAGTAGGTAACTCACTGAAAATGTCAAGACAGTGTGCAACTGCAATAAAAAAAGCCAACACTATGCTGGGGGTTATGAGGAAGGGAACTGAATACAAATCAGCCAGTATCATAATGCCCCTGTATAAATCGATGGTGCGACCTCATTTGGAATACTGTGTACAATTCTGGTCACCACACCTCAGAAAGGATATTATAGTTTTGGAAAGAGTGCAGAAAAAGGCAACTAGAATGATAAAAGGGTTGGAACACTTTCATTATGAAGAAAGGTTAAAGCGGCTGGGGCTCTTTAGCTTGGAGAAATGACGACTGAGGGGTGACATGATCTACGTTTACAAGATCATGCATGGGATAGAGCAGGTAGAGAAAGAAGTACTTTTCTCCCTTTCTCACAATACAAGAACTCATGGGCACTCAGTGAAATTGCTGAGCAGTTGGGTTAGAACGGATAAAAGGAAGTACTTTTTCACCCAAAGAGTGATTAACACATGGAATTCACTGCCACAGGAGGTGATGGCAGCTACAAACATGGACGGCTTCAAGAGGGAATTGGATAAACATATGGAGCAGAGGTCCATCAGTGGCTATTAGCCACAAGGTGTAGATAGGAATTCTCAGTCTGGGGCAAGTGATGCTCTGTATTCTTGGTGCTGGGAGGACATCATTGGGAGGGGTTCTAGTGTCCTGGCTCCACTGCTGGACCTCCTGATGGCACCTGCTATTTTTGGCCACTGTGTGACAGAGTGTTTGACTGGATGGGCCATTGGCCTGATCCAGCATTGGCTGTTCTTGTGTTCTTATTCATTGTGTATAACTGGAATTTGTTCTGACCCAACTAATGTTGCTTATTATTGCAGCATAATTTGATTCAAATTACTTACCGTATCTAATACATCTTTTAAACTTGCATTCTAAAAAAATACTATTTTTTACCAGTTATCAGTTGTAATTTCTATTTCTAGTTGGACTGCAATTGTAGAAAAAATGTTTATATGGAAAAATAAATTAAAAATTATTTTTAAATAAGTAAATAAATAATACTATTTTTGTGTATCTTTTCTCAGCAGACTGGTCTCTTCCTCTGCAGGGAATTAAAACACTAAACTTCAGGTTATATGAGTAAATACCAATATAAATAAAACCAGCTTTGTGGTTCCCTTAGCTTTGTAACGGGAACGAAAGTGCTTTGTGGACTTGAATTGTACAGAGTCCCCCCCCCCCCCCCCAGGTGCATGTATGCAGAGCAAAATGGATCCTGTAGTTTCTCATTATAAAATAGGAGAAGATAATTGAATTACCACTTACTAGGCTGCTCCAACAAAGATGACTCAAGTTTAAAAACATTTAGGAATAGTGTTATAATTTAGACACTGTGCATTGCTTTTAGCTGCATGAAAGTCTAAGAATATAGCGGTTTTGTCAAAGTATTCTAACGCCTAACATGAGAGACTCTTCCGGATTCCTTTTTACAGACTAAAGCTGCAATACTTAATTCACGTTGTTTTCAATCTGGCTTCAATATCCAGTGCTTTCAGAATCCAAAACTGTTAAAGCTTCCTATCCTGTATTGAATCTGGCAGCCTTATGACTAAATGATTTCAGAAGCAAATATTGCATTAAGAAATTAACAGTGGTTAATGAATTAGCGTTTTTGCTGACTACAATTCACACGCGGACATGTACTTTAAAGCACTCTGACACAGCTGCTTCAGCATGGATAACTGCTGAATAATTATTAAAATATTGTTTTGCTAGTTCTGTTGCACGAAAGGAAGCTTTAGGCTTGCTTATGTAGTTCTTGTTCACCACCCATCTGCAGCTCTGAGAAATGCACTCCCTTCAAGATTAAAAACAAAGTAATTTCACTATTAACATGGCTAACATTAAATTCAGAGTTTATCGCGAATGCATTGCAGTGTGAAACCTGTGTCATCATCAGACCTATGCAGTAACTATTCATATAAAGTCTCAAACTACTAAATCAGCTTTAGCTCATCTACAAGCTTTGCTGAATTTAGTGGAGCTGCAGTATAGCTCTGCAATAGTAAGCATTGCCTGAAAGGGCTTCAGTCCTGTTTGTAGCACAGTCATTTTTATTAAAATAAAATGGTTGCAATAGCAGATGCATAACTTTTTACATGCCTTGTTTAACTGTGACTGATATCAGCAAGTTGGTCTGATGCTTAAGCACGCTTTCTTATGCGATATAGAAAAATGATTGTAAGCACTGGTGTTAACCTTGGATCCCTATCAAATGGATTTGGCTGTTTGTTTGTTTATTTATTTATTTATTTCGCCTTATATCCCGCCTAGCCAGCAAGCCAGCTCTAGGCGGCTAACAGCATAAAATCATAACATACAGAGTTAAACACATCATATAAAATCATTTAACTCACATTAAAAGGCAGCTTAAACAATAAAATCACAGATGGCAGCAAATACTAGACCAGCACCAAAACCAGCAACCTACTTTTTTCTGGCCAGGAGGCTTCCACCACAGATGTTCTGAAGGTGGCTCACCAAGCCCCCTACTTAAGGGCCATTCCCTCCGGTGGCAGCCCCATAAGCCTGGTGGAAGAGCTCCACTTTGCAGGCCCTGCGGAACTGCAAAAGGTCCCGCAGGACCCTGACGTTCTCTGGGAGCTCATTCCACCAGTGGGGAGCCGCCACCGAGAAGGCCCTATTCCTGGTGGTTGCCAACCTGGCCTCCCTCAGGCCTGGAAGGGTCAGGTGATGTTGAGTCTGTTCAGAAAGGTTTGTTACGGATTTTTACAGGGAGTGCATGAACTATAATCCTCCATGTATATTAATCTGTTGTACTGACCAGCCTCCACTCTGTAGACTGTAGAGAATACAGGTCTCCAGAATGCAGATTTTGCTGAAATATTTCTTTTTCTTAACCGAGTATACAGTTTTTATTGGATGACTAATTGAAATGTTGGAATGATAGGTCGGCTCTTGTTACAGAACCCTAACATGTATCAAGAATGTATAGGGTATTGATATAGGTAGTGCCAGAACTCGTTACATCTTTATATAGATCTAGAGAGACAGCATGGTGTAGTGGTTAAGTGTTGTGGACGCTAATCTGGAGAACTGGGTTTGATTTTCCACTCTTCTGCATGAAGTGCTTGGACCAGTCGCAGTTCGGTCAGAACTCTCTCAGCCCCACTTATCTCACAAGGGGGCCTGTTGTGGGGAGAAGGGAAGGTACTTTGCTAAGCTGCTTTGAGACTCCTTAGGTTAGGGGAAAGGCAGGGTATAAAAACCAACTCTTCTTTATATGGAAAGGCAGTCTATCCGATAGTGTGGAAAACATTAGGACTAACCTCTTTCCAAAGGGCTAACTAAACAAGCTGTTTCTAGAAGTTCTGTTTTTGTAAGCTGTTGCTGTCTATCAACAGATGTTCTTACTGTTTAATCACATTGATATTAGAAGTTTGAATCGGCCAGGGAGGCTGAGTTTCCAAACTAGTGCTTCTGAGTATTTCCCTCCCCCCCCCCCCCACCCTCAGTGCATATAATTTATAGACAGATATCGACTTTGGGGACTGTCAAGTGTAAAAGTGTAATAGTATACAAGCTATAAATTGGTAGTGAGCGTAATATGTCATAGTGATCTTTATACATATGGCATGTACTAAATTATTCCACTAATAATCTTCTCTCAAAGCAGAGCGTGTCTAAGGCACAGTTCTAAGGCGGTCAGCCAGATTAGTTTTTGGTGTCTTCTCCAGTCTTCTCAAGGAGGGCTGGCAGAGAACTCCCAGTAATGGAGTGTTGGTTCTTTCTGATCCCCCCCCCCCCCAGTTGGCTGAGTTTCATTATTCTGACAGATCAGAGTGGTAAAGGCTGTAAATGAATGACATAGCCCTAATTATAAGGCAATATTTGGATCCTCTTAGTTCTGATACTTTTATTTCACAAACTGGACTTTGACTTTTTGCTGTGTTCTTGGTGGATTCCAGTGAATGCATACACTATTGCCTGTTCTTTGGTGTAAAAAATCCTAAATATCATATAATGATTTCAAATAAGATTTACTGCTTTCTGAAATTTGTATGTTGTGTGAAACATGTTTTAATCATGTGGAATCCAGTTGCTTAATCTCCATCTCTATCCAATAGTCATTTTGATATGGTGTCCCATAAACTGGAATACATTCCCGAACATTAGGGATTTTTTAAAAAAATGCTGTTGTACTGCGTCTATGTGATTATAGATCTACCCTTCTTGTCTGTTAAGTCATAGTAACTCTTAGGTTCTAAAATTACATCTGCATTTTAGCTGTTGAGAAAGCAGCAGACTCTGAACCCTGCATGAAACAGATGCGTTTGTATATGACTGTGACCACCAATGCCTATAAACTGGCCTTTTTTTTCCAGTAAAGAAATTGATTTTATAGCCTGTAAGATCTCAGTCAATGCCTCTTGTGTGTGCGGGGAGGTGAATTATGCTGTTTTCCATATGTATATTAGTTTAGACTGGTGTCTTCCTCCACCTCCGCCCAGGTTTTTCAGTTCACTAGCTCCCAAAGTGGCTTTTAGCTGTTTAAAGAAATGGGTAAAACAGGGAGGTTTGATTCACATAACAAAGTCTGAGGACTTCAAAGAGTTGTGTTTTAGGATTTACGCGCTCCACGGGTGTTCATGGGCCTAGTTAGGATCTGGGCTGTGGTGTATGACAGGTGGCCTCTGCCACTCTGCCCGCCTTTGGATTGGTTCCCATCCAAATCAGGCCCACGTGTACCAAGAAATCATAGTATTCCTACTGCACGTCTGATCCAAAGTCCTTGTGGCAGTCAAAAGGACTTTCATTTACACCCCACCTTTTTTCCCAGTGGGGACCCGAACCAGGTAAGATTGTTCTTCTGTCCTCCATTTTATCCTTGCAACAGCCCTGTGACATAGGCTAGGCTAAGTATGCAACTGGCCCAAGGTCACCCAGCAAGCTTCCATTGCAGAATGGGGGTTCAAGTGTGAGTCTTCCAGAGACAAGTCTGACAACCCTAAACAGTAGTCCTCAGTCCAGGTTCAGGAAAAAGTCTAGTTACTGTTGTTTTTCCTTCTGGCTTTGTTCATAACAATTTGAAAGTAGGGGTATCTCAGCTGGAGCTGGATCCTGACCCAGGTATAATAGACATAAATGGCTGCCTACTTCCTCTTTTTTCTGTAGAATCAGCAGTGGCAATTCATAACTGGGATGAGGGAGCTCTCAAATAGAACTGGATTTGAGGTACCATGGTATATATTAAAATATATTGTAACAGCACCTGTTTCACTTTGCTCCTTTGACCAATTAGAAGAAGAAGAAATTGGATTTATACCCCGCCCTTCACTACCCAAAGCAATCCCAGAGCAGTTTATAAGCTCCTTTCCCTTCCCCTCCCCACAACAGACACCCTGTGAGGTAGGTGGGGCTGAGAGAGCTCTGACAGAAACTGCTCTTTTTCAAGAACAGCTGTGCCAGAACTACAGCTTGCCCAAGGTTATCCAGTAAGTCGAAGAGTGGGGAATCAAACCCGGTTCTCCCAGAAGAAGAAGAGATTGGATTTATATCCCGCCCTTCTCTCACTTGGAGTCTCAGAGCGGCTTACAAACTCCTTTCCCTTCCCCTCCCCACAACAAAGACACCCTGTGAGGTAGGTGGGGCTGAGAGAACTCTTTCCCAAGCTGTCCTTGAGGGAACAGCTGGTACAGAGCCATGGCTTGCCCAAGGTCATCCAGCAAGTGCAAGTGGAGAAGTGGGGAATCAAACCCAGTTCTCCCAGATTAGAGTCCGCGCACTTAACCACTACACCAAACTTAGTTGAATGTACATATATTTAATTACCTTGAATGTCTCTTCTGCATTTTCTCAATTCCAGAGTATTTTTGTTTAATCGATATGTCGACTGCAGCCATAATCAGTCACCCCCTCAGAGTCGTTTAATCTAGATCGCCCAGGTACTTGTCCATTAGCATATGTGAAGAGCTGGTCTCAATCAGTTTCCTGTTTGACAGGTGTGAACTTGGCATTTGACTGTTAACAGCTGGCATTCTAAACAGGCTAGGAATTCTATTAACATGGGGATGTCCAAACCATATGTGGTCCAGTTTTAGGTACGTTTCAGGGAATTAAAATGGAAGACAGGTATTCACAAATCCGAACTTGCCTTGTAAGCAGCTCTTCAGTCAAATTTTTCACACAAAAATGTTTTGCTAAATTCTAAAATGCAAGAGTGCTGAAGATTCAGCAAGCCAGTATTTCTATCCAGCGGAGAGAACCCCAAAAGGATATTGTGAACCTCTGTCCAGATTTCATCTCCAGAACTGGATGAACATATAACAAAGGATAATTATTTCAGATAAAACGTCCATAATGCTTTCCATCCTGGCTTAAGAAAACTTCTGTATGTTGTGTTGTCGTACTTCACCTGAAACATAAAAACGATGCAGTGTTCAAAGTATAGTTTAAGCATGTAGCATTGATTTGGGGAGATAGCTTTTAATCTGTTTTCTATGATGCATGTGTCTTGAAACAGCTTATTTCAGATGTTATGTTGACAGCTAAGTTAGAAGAGGCATCAGGACATTAATTGGTTTGGGAAGAGGACGAATACAGATGTTTTAGTACAAACATGATTGGTTGGTTACAGCCCCAATTCGCTAGACAGGCTGAAGCCTATAGATGCTTTAAAAGGCTGAATTGTGCTTTGGGTGATCTGCTCATGGATCCCCAACATAATGTGCAGCTTGAGATGGCCTCATGAGGGAGGAGTCAAAAGATTTCAAAGAAGATGAGGGGTTTAGAAGCAAGACAGAATGAACAGAGACCTTCCTTACCTCACTTCAGAATTTTTAAAAAATAAAACGTGGCTGTGGTGCTAAGGCAATAGCATAATATCTAGTCTATAATTAGGAAGGGATTTGGTGGAAGCTAGCAGAGCAATCTTGTATATGGGTACTGCTCTCAAATTTTTACTTGGGGTTGGATGTGGTGGAGGATGTGTTGCCGTTCAGCCCTCGTTGCAGGCTTCTGAATCCCTCAGTGCTGGTTTGGGGGGGGGGGGGGGAAGGGGTGTCACCTGTCCGCATGTAATGCTGTTTTAGGAGGCATTTTGAGCTGCAGCAGGAGTAAGCAGCCAAGAAAGTTGTGCTCCATTGATGCTAATTCCTTGTGTCTGGAAATCTCTGATGGATTCAAACCTTGGTCGTTCCATAGATCACATCTATCCAATGAATAAGGGCGTGTTTTTTTTTAAATTAACTTTTTTCTGCCTCGTCTCTTAGAACATTTGCCCTGAGGGGGGGAAATTGCAGGGGAAGAGGGGTATTGAGTGCCCACTTTGAAATGTGCAGGGTACATAGTTCCTGGTTGTTCTAGCTACAAGAACTGATCATAGAGCCTTAAGCATGGCTCACTCCAACTTGCTGATGTGTGTGGACTAAATCCAGAGTTTAAGATGGCCTCCACTTTACTGAGAGTATGCTGGCATATTTCCATTGCTTTTTCATGTAATCTTTCCTATGTGCCCAAGTTTTAAAAAGTGAGGCGCTAACCAAGATACTGTTTCTGCCAGACATCAGATTTGCTCTTTGTAACTTGCAAACATATTGCAGATGAATACCGATACCTTTACTACAGTATCTTAGCTTCAGATTCCTGTTGTCTTAGAAGAAAGTTATTAATTGGATTAATATCCTGTATGCTAAACTTCTTAATGAGAATTAATGGGTTTGGGTTACAAGCTCCTAATTAACAAAAGGTAATGACATTGAATAAAATAGTTTCCGCACTATAACTAAAGGACCATTGCAGCAACATGTTGATGTTATAATGCCTCATGTTAAAGTATTATGTCTATAATGTGATATGAATTTAATTACCCATTGAATTAAACACATTGATCTTTAGTGTGCAGTTCATTTTTTGGTACTATTTACTGCAGCAGTTTCTTGTTAAATCAACATTATAATCCTGCTTTCATTTCCCACCAGATGATGAAACATGCCTGGGATAATTATAAACATTATGCATGGGGATTAAATGAACTGAAACCCATATCAAAACAAGGACATTCAAGCAATTTATTTGGTGAGTAGTATGTGCTTTTGTGCTTAATGTCAGGAGCTGATCTACTGCTTTGAAATTGGAGATTACGTTGGAAGCATGTGTGCTCTTAACCAGCTGCCTTGTCGTGTGCTTCCTTTAAAACGTTGATGGTTGAATGTAAAGAAAGCAGCACCATTGCTTTATTGCAGTTTTGCTCCCCAGTTACAGCAGCTACCGTGCCTTTAACACCGGCGAGATGCTATTATGTTATATTACTAGCCTGATACCTGTGCTTCGCTACGGTATTTAAGTTCCGTAAAGCCAGTCATAATACTGATGATGTGACGTTTGAAATGTAACATTTGTTGTAGGAATTCTAACGGAGAAGATTGTAGTGCAAAAAACAAAGTGAGACATACGCACTGGGTTTTTTTTTCCCCACTGAAGGACCTCTCTGTGGACCATATTGGTGGCTCTGCCCCCAGGTGCTAGGATCACCAGGCCGCTTGGGGAGCTCACTCTGGAGCAGGCAACATAGAACTGTCCATGTGAGAGTCAGTCCTCTGTTAATTCCTGCCACCTTCAGTGTCTGGCAGACCTTGAGGGGAAACTGCAGCCTCTTGAACTTTGCCGCATTCCTAAATTGCCTCCTCCTTGTAGTGTTGGTGTATCTGGCTCGATGTTTGCCAGGAGCTTTCTTGGGGGTGGTGAGAGTTGTGAGGGAGTTGGTCTGAGGAAGTGGTGATGTGGTGGACATTTCTTCAGGTTCATGCGGGAGCCGTGCATCGAAATGGCTCCTAGAAAGGCCCTTTACAATCTTCCCATGAACATTCATAAACTCAATTGCAATGCTGGCTGTTATGAGAAATGTCTGTCCAGGAGTCTTGAATTACTGATTTCTGTAACTGTCCTCAACTGTCTGCAGTCTCTTTTAACTGTGTTTTCACCTCAGAACAGAGACTGCAGACAGTTGTGTCTCCAGGCACATGGAGAACAATTGGGGAAACCCATTTTGCCCCTCATGTTTCTCAGAAATCTCTTTTGGGGGGGGGGGAGGGGTTGACATCATGGTATGAATGCATTCTCTTTATTTTGGGTTTCTTGGTACTGGGGAAGCTGGGCCAGCAGCATTACTGCACCTCACAGGTGGTTGTTGGCCACTCCTGATATCCTCAACTGTCATTAGCTGTCTGCAGTCTCCTGTAAACGTTGGCTTTTTTAACCTCAGAACACTGAGCTCTGCAGCTGACCAGTCAGAGAGTAGGGGGTGCAAGTAGGCAGCAGCCTGGCAGCCTCATAGAAATCAATGGGGGGAGCACATTTTCCCCCTTTTGACCCACTTAGGGGTCGAATTTCTAAAAACCCCTTCTTAGTGAGCACCTATGCCATGGTAGGAGCACCCTCCCCAAATCTGGTGTTTCTAGGTCCAGCGGTTTGGCCTGGGCGTTGATTTTACGGTGAGGCAACTTTCTTTTATATTATATAGATTGATTGTTATCCTACTAATATACGTCTATAAGGTCCTTAGGGTAGCATAAAGTAAAACCTTATCATTTCACCTAAAATAACTTATTATTTTAAGTGTAGAATTAAGTGAAAAATTGGTAAACTCTAAAACTTATTTTACTACTGGTACACCGACTCTGTACAGCAAAGATAAGGACAGAGTGCCCTCTAGCTTTGACAGTTAGACTCTTTAAGACTGAAATCCTTCAGTTCTGTTATTTTCAGTGACCATAGTGTTTTCAAATGGAAGATGGCTTCTGATAGGGACTATTCTTAGTAACCGGTGGGCCATAAATGGAAGGCCAATTTTGGATCATTACCCAAAAAAAACCCCTGTCTTGTAACATAAGTTCAGGGGTGACTTTTATTAGAGATAAATACTTTCTTACACTGATTGTCTTGTTGCCTTAAACAAAGATGTTTGCATGCATTCTGTTTTTTGCCTGTTTCTTTCCCCTGTTCTACAGTTTCAACCCAAACTGCTTTCTTTTGTCTTGTCTGATATATTCAATAATATTACCATATTTTGTGATCTACTTAATGGTTGTCTGGAAGTTTAGTCATACTTGTAATCTGCCTTGGGTCCCTTTGAGAAAAGTGGACTATAAGTAAAAAATAGTAGCTTGTCTTTTCCTTCGGGCACTTTCTTTTCATAGGTATGCCGTCTGCTTTTTTCCAGCCACTCAGAATGTTGGATTTATTAAAAGAAAACCAAGTGTGTTTTGTTTTATTGATGCTGAATTCCATGTTTGGAATTCTTAATTCAGTAGAAGAACAGAAGCTCTGTGCCTTGTTCTCCCTCATATCATCTATAGCAGGGGTGGGCAATTGTTTTGGCTCGGGGGCCGCTTTGTGTGAGTGGAGGTTAGCGGAGGGCCGCACCTTTTAAAATGATTGCGTTCATTAGTTAACTTTGCATTTCAGAAAAGGTATAAATTGTATCATAAAAATCAATAAATATAAATTAAATAAAATAGTGGTAGTTTTATTCAATTTATTTATTGTGCTAATTTTATATCATCTATAGCTGCAAGCACATTTAATTTTAGAATCAGTTTAATGAGACAAATGTACCCAGAGGCCTGACTGAAACCATGTGGCCGACTGTCTTGGCGGGCCGCAAAAAACTCTGTGGCGGGCCGCAATTTGCCCACCCCTGATCTATAGGTATACGGTCAATGTTACCGTACTGAATTTCCCAGCCCGCACTGCACTTCCTTGTTTGAGGGGGCAGGAAGACTTTCAGTGTAATGATATGACACCTCTCTTAACCAGATGTAATTTTTATGGGCCCAGTGGTGATATGGGGCTATTATCAGTGGCAATTCTGTTTTCTGTAACATCGTTTTTATCCCTGTTTTACAGGTAGACCATTGTTCCTAATTCTAAATCATGTTTCCATGTCACTCTTTCAGACTTCCTCTTCCTCCCTAATAAAATTGTATATAGTAGAGCCTTGCCATTCTCAGGAGGATGTGTTCCTGGGATCACCCTAAATGGCAAAATCCGCAAATGCTGGGAGGCAGGGTTCTGCTAGCTCCTAGAAGCAAAATAGCCAAATTTCCTGCAAAGTGCAATGATGATGGTACAGACACAGTAGAAATAACAACAGACTAGAAACGGCATCATGTGATCAGACCGTGAATAACTGGAACTGCAAATTACAAACCTGAAAGTGGCAAGGGTCTACTGTACACAACACTTTTTCAGCACATTAGTGGTGATTTGAATAATGATGCAAGAGTTATCTTACTCTTGTTCTCAGTCTTCAACCATGTCCTCTGAGACCACTCTGACAGAGTGAGACAATGTAAAGCCTTCTGCAAATTCTGTTGGAAAAAACTTCAGTTGAAAGCCTTGCAGGCTGCTGCACAGAAGGATCAAAATGTACAGTGTCTCTGTGCGTGCATGACAGAAGACATAAAACTGAACCTTTGCAGAACTTTGTCACCCGAAATATATCTCTTTGATTAGCTTTTTGGTTGAGCTGTTAAATACAGCTACTCAAAGAGAAATCTAGATGGTTGGCTTTCTCATTAGCAGCTCAGGCTTTTTTTAACTGCAGGCTGAAATGTCAAGGTTGGAAAAGAAATTTCAACTTTTCATTGGGGCCTTGAAGTCCTTGACTTTGGCCTATGTTAATAAGTACTCAATTTTGGCAAGAGAAATTTCAAACTAAACACATATTTGACCGTGGAATTCTTGGAGAGGAACATGAGGTGCCACACCATGTTTCAACTGAATCTTTGTGTAATTAAAAGAGTCCACTTTCTGCTGCCTTGTTTTGTTAGCGAGCACAGATCTGCTGTGTGATAACACCAGAACGCTGGTAACTGTACCATCTGTGGGGTGTAGTAGCAGCTGGACATGGTTAACCTTCAGCAATAAGAACTGGATTAGTTTAAGCTAATACAATGCTTCAAAGCTGTTTTCCTTTCCATATATTTATTCTGGCAGTATGTGCAAACTGATGAGTAAATGTTTTGATTTAGTAATTATCACTAGCAAATAAGTAGCAGGATCACTTTTATGGCCTAAGTGTCACCTCTGTATTAAGCAACAATATACAGTTTTCTGTGGAGCTCACAGGTGAACTATGGTCTACTTGGGTTTCATTCGAATGTTTTGAGGTTGCCAGGCATCAAATGGCTCAGGAAATGCTGTACAAAGTGCCCACCCTAGTAAATGTGTTTTCCCCTTAGGTCCACAAACCTCAACAGATATACAAGCAAAATATTCAGATCTATTTAGTCCGTCTATAACTTGCTAGGCTGGGATGCTGCCTGTCTGTATGAATGTGGTGGTGCGCTACAGAACAGAAGAACCTTTCCTGTGACACCAGGAATCTGCATGTAATCAAAATCTTGGACAATATAATAAGAGAATTAATAGCTCCTCTGAGGTAGGGTGGGAGGGATCTGATAAGGTTTTGTGGCACTTAGCTCAACTCTAGGTCACAGTGGTGCAGGTCCTACATGTCTACCTGCTTGCCTCATTCCTCGTTTGCAAAAGCCAGCATGGTGTTGTAGCTGAGAGTGGCAGACTCTAATCTGGAGAACCGATTTCCGCACTCCTCAGAGCTCTCTCAGCCCCCCAAAAAAGTATAGCTCACCACCTAGTGTTGTATAACACTAAAAGAGTTGGAACTTAAGGCTGCCAGACAATCTTTGGATCTCCTGGCTATACCACACACAATGGCATATGATAACTGATTATTATTTGTTTCATTCCTGCCAATATCCCCTGTACTGTACAGTGAGTGTCTTGGTTGCTGGCCATTACTTCCCTTTCCTCTGCTTATTTCCTGCATAGCCAGATAAATGCATGAGGCTTGCTGCCTGTACTTTTTTCCCCTTCCAGGAAGCTGGAGAGAGTTCCCAGGTAGTAGCAGGGATGGAGGTTGAGTGATTAACCCCACAATGCATGTTTGCCAGATTGAGCTCAGTGCACAGGCTCTGGACAGCACACTGTACTTATGCTTTAGATCCTCGGGGTGTCCTGAAGAAGCTAAACATCACTATTTTGAGTGTCCTCCTTGGAGATTGTGACCGGTCTTTTCTTTAAACCAAGGGGACCCACACAGCCTCTTACAGTTTTGGGGGACCACTTTTGTTTGGGGTATATACTTTCCCCTCAGTTACAAGATGTTCTTAGGGTAGCAAGTTTTTTTTTTGGGGGGGGGGGAGGTTGTGAGCAAGAAGAACATGGAGATCAGTGAGGGAGGAACTGTATGTAAATAACAAAGATTTGTTTACTTGCAGGTTGTTTTTAAAGAACAGATCACCAGTGCAGGTCTTCAGATAGTTAAAGGAGAAGCCTGGCTGCGATGTGTAAACTTAAGCTAGTTATGGCTTCAGAATGTGATCTGAATTCTCTTTTGCTGTTTACAGGTACAAATAGGCTGTTACTGACCAGCCACCTGATTGGGTCCTCTTACACACACACAGGATTCCACCCACAGCAGCCTGCCCTTTCCGGAGAGTCAGATTTAAATGGTACAAAGTCTGCTCATTACCTGAGACAGGCCTAACAACTGGATTCTCTATTATCTACCAGAAGGAAACCACTCTGCCGTGCTACAAGGCAGGGCTACCCTTCAAACTGTCTGCTCTTTTGCTAAGGCAAACTCAGAACTATATCACTGCATTCTCCCTGAGATAAACCCAAATTATGCTGTACTTTCTCCAAGGCAGACCTGAACTAACTCTTGCTGTGCTTTCCTCCAAATTTCTATCTCCCCTCTGAAAGCACTCCCGAGGATTCAGGGATGAAGCACCTGAGTGGATATTTTTTTCCTTTCAGGGGCTGGACAGCCTCATGTCCACCACAGGCACATTATGAAACAGGCTTCTTTAGTAGCTGAGTTTCCCTTGCAGAACTGTAAACTGTAGTTTTTGTGTTTATAGCTTCTGCTGATTTAATATGATATACTCTTTCAAATCCAATAACAGTTTCTTCTGGCAACTTAACTAGTTCCAAGATTTATTGGTAAATGAAATCACGTTATCCGATTAGTGCCAGGTTAATTTTAAATTAGATTACCCTGTTTTGTCCTCCAAACGATGCCAACTTGCATGTTTCTCTTGGAGGACTTCGGGTTTGTTTTGAAGAAGAAGGTAGTGTAAAATGATTCAAGAGATCTACGGGGTTAAAGTAACAGAATAATTTATTCAAAAACAAGGCTAAGAGTTTTTTCCAGATACGCTTTCAGAAAAAAAAAAGTTGTCGTTTGTAAACGTTAGTTATGCCCAGAAACACAAAACTTTCTAGGGGGTTTATTTTAGGATTGCCTTCCTTTTGGGCAGATTGGCTCTGTTAACTTGTGCATAGTACCATTTGATATCTGTTTTTCTAGTTTGTTTATTTGATTCACTTATAACCCACCTTTCTCCCCAGTGGGAACACCATTCTCCTCTCTTCCATTTTATCCTCACAACAACCCTGTCAGGTAGGTTAGGCTGAAATAATGTGATTGGCCCAAGCTCACCTAGCAAGCTTCCATGCTACAAATAGGGATTTGAACCTGGGTATTCCAGATACTAGTCCAACACTCTTAACCACTACACTACACTTACTTACTTCATTCTCTGGTTGCAATTTCACAACAAACGTAAGATCTTCAAGCTTGGTTGGCCTTTAGTTTACATTTGAAGAGACTGGTGTTCTTTATTCCAATCTTGCTATAGAAGTGTTTAGTTTGCTGAAAGAACATCTTTGTTTCCTGCTGGACAGTCCCTTAGTGTGAAAAGTTCAATAACAATCAAATTGTTATTTGCGCGTGCCTGATTGGAATTGCCTTTGCTGCATTGCTCTTTCTGTTTGGCTGTCTTAACTATTTCCCTACAAGGGAATGTTTGGTAGCCGGTATAATCTGTTATGATTTCAATCCTCCTAGAAGATTCATTAGAAGAGCTCACAGAGTTGTTGAGATCTTAAAGCTGTCCTCTTCACCTCCTGGAACTCTTCAAATACGTCCGGCAGGTTCTCTGGCTGGAAGCTGTGTCTCTGAACTCCATTTTTAGCCATACTGTAGAGCAAATCTTTGCCCGGATTTACGTCTGGCACTAGTCAGTGTATTTTCCTTTTTATTACCTTACCATTTAGAACTTTCCAGTTTTCTCCCTTTATATACACCACATAAACGTCTTTTTTCTTTTTTGTATTTTTGTGTGCATGTGTGTACACCTGGAAGTCATGGCGACCTGTGGTGACTGACCCCTACTGGAGGATATTCAGAGAGGTGGCTGAATAAAGCCTGCCCCCTGCCTCCCACCTCTGGTATTTCAAGGAGGTCTCCCATCCAAGTACTTAGCTTTTGAGATCTGACAAGATCAAGCTTACTTGGGCTGTCCGGGTCAGGGCCACCATGTAAATTTCTGATTTGCAATAATAGTGTGATTGTGTTCATTTCTGGAACACAAGGCTGTGCCAGTGGTCTAACAGGCGGTCCACCCAAGTGGAGACTGCTCTAGTCATTTTATCAAAGCTCATTCACTAATATTGGAGGACCATAAAAATGTTGGTAGTGTATGGTTTTTAATGGTTTGTATCCCTTGGCAGTCAGGAAAATGCAGTGATTTGGACTGGTAAGCATTATATGCATTTTAGGAGCCTGGCATCCCTAGTACAACAAACTGTACCAGTTTCTCCTAGCAAGATAGCACTCCTTAAAAAGAGAACATGGGCTTAGTATGCACTGATCAATACTTATGCTTTTTTCTTTATTTTAAGAATGTTAGAGTTGCCAAGAATTTAGAGCTGTCATCTGATATTTCACTTGCTTCCCAGCTAAAAACGGAGCACTTCAGGTTCTTCCAGTTTACTTACCTAAATTCAGTGTACTGAAATCTCTCATAATACAAGGTGCATCTCTTATCACAGAATGGTATGTTTGAACATGGCATGTCACACAGATCCATTATTTGTGATAGATCTGCAAAAATGGAACAGAAAGGTCAATTATATTGATTACTGTGACTTCAAGGCATAAGAATTATTTAAGTGATACCAGATTAGAAATTTTCGGCATATAAACATTTGTTTTTATAGATCAGTTACTGTTTTTCTAACATTCATATGTTTTGGTAAAATTTAGTGTTCAGGATTGTTTATCTCAGTGGTAAAGAAGGCACACCTTGACCATTTATATTTCAGTTAACGGTATGATCACTTACAGGAGAAATTTTTAAGAACTGGGATAGGCTTGCCAGTTCTGGACTGGGAAATGCCTGGAGATTTGGGTGGGGAGTTTGGGGAGGGAGCTTAGTAGGGATGTGGTGCAATAGAATCTACTCTTGAAAGCAGCCAAATTTTCTCCAGGGGAGCTGATCTCTAGTCTGGAGGCTAGCTGTAATTCCTGGTGAGCTCCAGGCCCTGCCTGGAGGTTGGCAACCTGAAATACTGAACATTTTAAAAACACTTATTTACTTACAACCCGTTTTGTTATTATGGTGGCATGCAATGTATTTGTATACAAAATAAGAACGTGATGCTGGAGAGTGTAACTTAAGATCTGAAAATCTAAAAGGAAAGGATCCATAAGAAAGCCATGTTTATATAAAAATTATCAGCATTTTTTCATTAAATGTTTCCTTGTCTTTAGATTTACATGCTTAAAGAAGTGAAAGTTACTGTAACAAATGGGTATGATTATGACATAACACAAGAGTGTATTGGATTTCCAGTGCTGCTTGATAGGCGTACTTTTAGCAAGTTGAAAAACAAAACAAAAATCCCAAAATCTAATTTAATAGTAAATGTAAATTCACCTTCATAATTACAATAACTTAAAAGAACATTCTCTGAGAAGCATAAAAGTAATTAGAATTCCTGGTTGTGTAAGAACATATGAAGAGCCCTGCTGAGTCAGACCAGTGGTCCTTCTAGTCCAGCATCCTGTGGCCAACCAGTTCCTCTGGAGGGCCAATAACAGAGCATAGAGGCTGAGACCTTCCCCTGATGTTGCCTTCTGGCTAGAGATGGGCACGAACCAAACCACAAAGCAGAATTCATCATGAATTTTGCCCTGTTCATGGTTTGCAAACTGAAGTTTGTGACAAGTCAGCCATCATGAACTTCCACAAATTTTTAAAGCAGTTCATGGCAATTCATGAACAGAGCAAAAAGCAGGGGATTAAAGGGACTCTGAGTCCCTTTAAATCCCTGCTTTCTGTTCCCCACAAAAGCGTTCTGCTGTTTCTCGGGCTTTCTTGTGCACTCCCTTACAAGAAAGCCTGAAACAGCTGAGCAGTGGGGAGCAGACTGCTCCTCATTGCTCAGCTGTTTTTTGGACTTTCTGCAAACTTTTAAAGGGACTGCAGCCCCTTTCAACAGGGTTTGTGGGGCTACAAACCATGAACCAGTTCAGTTTGTGGTTTGGCCACAAACTGACACAAACTATGTTTTTCTAGCTTGTGCCCATCCTTAGTCCTAGCACTTAGATTCAGAGGTTGACTGTCTCTGAATGTGGAGGTCCCCTCAGCCGCTATAGCTAGTGGCCACCAATAGACCTATCTTGCATGAATCCATCTAATTTCCTTTTAAAGCTGTCTATTCCTGAAGCCATCACTACATCCTCTGGAGCGAATTCCACATTTTAGTCATTCTCTTTATAAAGAAGTATTTCCTTTTTCCCCATCCTGAATCTACTGCCTATCAGCTTCAGTTGATGCCCTCAATTTCTAGTATTTTGGAAGAGAGATAAAAATTTATCTTTGTCAACTTTTTGTACCCCATGCGTAATTTTATAAACCTCTATCACGTCCCCCCTTAATCATCTCTTTTCTAAACTGAAAAGACCAATTTCCCACAAGCAGCTGTGCCACCCTTGCTCTTCCATTTGCCCCAGTTGCATTGGTTAGTTTCACACTATTCACCATGTGGCCGCATTATGACCCACAGCTCCCCCTGTTTTCCCCTATGTTTTCTCGATCTCAAAAAACAAGGATTGAGAAGACGTGGGGGAAATCGGGGGGAAATGCAGGTCAAAATGCAGCTGTGGGGCAAATAATGTGAAATTGACCAATGCAACCAGGGCAAATGGAAGATGAACAGCAGTACATTTGCTTGTGGGAAATTGGTCTCAGTCTTCAGCTTTTTTTCATAGGGAAGGTGCTTCAATCCCTGATCTTGGTTGCCCTCCTCTGTACTTTCTCCAGCTCTGTTATGTCCTTTTTGAGATATGGTGACCAGAAATGTACACAGTATTCCAAATGAGGCCACATCATAGATATGTACAGGAATATTATAATACTAGACATTTTATGTTCATTCCCTTTCAGTCCCTCACGTTTTATGTTCAGTCCCTAACACAGAGTTTGCCTCTTTCACTGCTGCAGCACACTAGGTTGAAACCTTCATTGAGCTATCCACTATGACTCCAAGATCTCCCCCCCCCCCCCCAAGTCTCAGTAAGTTCTGGCTCCATTAGCCTAAACCTGAAGTTGGGATTTTTTGTCCCAATGTGCATTGCCTTACACTTACAGATATTAAATTTGCATTTGCCACATTATTGCCCACTCACCCAATTTGTGGAGATTCTCACTGCTTCCTTCCTTCCATTGTGAGAACTGTGCATTTATTCCTATTATTTGCTCCCTGTCATTTAACCACTTTTTAATCCCATGACTGCTAAATTTACTCAGGAGTCTTTGGTGAGTTACCTTGTATAATTTGATAATTAGCTGCTATATCTAGAAGTTATCACTAATTAAATTGCTGTTTCTTTTCAGGAAATATTCAAGGAGCAACAATTGTAGATGCCTTGGATACACTATATATAATGGAGATGAAAGATGAATTTAAAGAAGCCAAAGACTGGGTGGAGAAAAATCTAGATTTCAATGTGGTGAGTATTAGTCTGTTCTAATGTAGACAAGAAAAATATATAGACATTGCCATGCACTAACCTGAGTAACATTTTAAAATCTTGACATATCAGAAGTCTTGGGGGGAGTAAACATAAACAAGAATTTCTTCTAAGCAAATGGCTAGCCATGTTTTGCCTGCAATTTTTTTTCATACATCAGAGTTCTTTAAACATCATATCCTTAATTAGATTTTGGGGTGCTACTTTTTCCTAACTGCCTGTTTTATCACACCAGTTGATCTTTTCATTGGATTTGGGGGAAAGTATAAGTGATTGCTTGAAAATCCATCTTCGACACTTTCTTTTAAAAAAATAATTAATTTCCATTGGTTAGGGGAAAAAACTGTGTCCTTGCCGTGAAACCTTCTAGGTAAGGCACCCTACAAGTCATAGAAGGGTCCTCAGAATCATCTTTGTCCTTGGAGCTGTATTCCAAAAATACCATATTTCAGCTGTACTGCTTTTTTTATGGGATTCCTCTGCAGAAAGTCTGTGATTTTTTCAGCTGTTGTATATAGTGGGGTTTGTTATACCACTGCAGCAGCTAATCAATCTCTTTGATTCTTCTAAAAATTGAAGGAAGCTACACTACGTTATCTCCAGCTTGTGGCAATTCAGGCAGCAGGAAATCCCTTTCTGATGCAGAAATATATTTTGCTTCACCCTTTATCTGTTTCCTGCATCAATGGCTTGTGTAAAAGTTTTTACGTCGAGATATTGTTTGTGTTATTACTCTGGAATTAGGGCTATAATAAACGTCCAGAAGTCGGTTTGGCAAAACTTCGTAATTTCTTGATCGCAAAGAAGAATACACCTGCAATACAATGCATGGAAATGAATCCCATGAATTAAGTAGTACTGGGGGGAGTTGCTGCGACCAACTTCCGAATCAGCAGCCAGTACCCAGTGCTCACAGTCTGCCCACTCAAAATTTAAATATTTTTACCCTTTCCAATCCCAAAAAAATTATTTTGAACAATGACGCCTAAAGGTGGTAAGAAGGGAAACAAAAAGGAGGAAGCGTTCAGGGTTTAACAATTTTTTCCAGCTACAGACGCACCATCTACCTCCTCTGCAGCGCTGGGAAGGGGCAAGCTAATGGCTGAAGAGAGCCCGCTTACTGCAAAAAATTTTATGCAGGCGCTAACCAAACAATGTGAGGAACTGAGAAATTACATTACAGAAATGCTGAAACCAGCATTTCAATGTATGGATGAGTTAGAAGAGCTTCAGAAACAGACAAACCAAAAGGCAGAGAAAGTTACTCAGCTCAAAAGTCAATTACCTGTGAGAACCTCAGATGCTTGGGCACGGGAACGTATTTTGTTCTTGGATTATTGCAGTTGTGAGTTATGCCTAAAGTTCAGGGGGTTCAAATCAAACGTTGAAGCTGGAACAGAGCTGAATATATTTATGGCAAATTGGTTAGCGGGCACTTTAAGCCTTGGCCCTTTCTACAGAGAGCTTACTGCGTTGGTAAGGTATGTGAAGAATCTACTTCCTCAGTATATACTAGAGATATACTGTTAGAATTTAAGGACTTTCGAACACGGCAGAGGATTCTCGCTGAGGATAGAGAGAGGTGGTCTGGATTTTCAAGGTATGAAGATTCAAGTTTTTCCGGATCTCCCTCCTGAATTTTTAAAGATTAGAACTGATCTTAAAGACACCCCTGCTAAACTGTGAGACCTAGGAATCAGATATCATTGGCTCCGTACAGGCAAGATGTGTGTTCAATGTTTACACTGCCTATGACTCTGCCTCTGGTGAGCTAATGCTGACCACCTTAAATTCTTCTCCTTCGGAATACCAAGAAAACAGAGCCGACAAAAAAAAAAATCACTATCCTCTTATGTCAGTTAAAACGACTCGAGTTTGTACTCCTGAAGACCACGAAGGTTTAGAAGAGAGTGTGGACTCTGTTTAAAATTAGGATTTGAGTAATATAAAATAATATTTTTTTTGATGCTATAAGAGTGGTGGGACTGTGGCAAGTGTCTGGGTATGTTCCCCCAAGGTTTAATTAGTCCTTGAAAGGAGGGTTTATTTCTTCTCCTCCTGACCCTTGAGGCCTCCTAGGACTGAGTCTAATTATAATTTGGTTCAAAGATTAATTTGATAATATATTATAAATGTATTATAATGAGCTAAGAGTGTTTGAAAACCTTACAAATATTATTATGTAATAATTTTGGGGAAAGAAAGAAGATATGAAGATAAAGCATGCTAGTGAAATTTTGTTTTTCACAATATTGATGGTTTTGGTGGTATTATAAAATTCTTTCTTCAATAAAACAAAATGCAAATTTAAAAAAATTAAATAGTACTGACTTGGAAATAAACCTGTTTAGGATTGCATTGTCAGCATTTGTTTTAGTTTAAAGTAAAAGGGGGTAAGAAGTAGGTCCAAATAAATGCTGGATGTTAAGCTAAGAGTGAATTGAAAGAGCAGCCTCAGTAATTGCTTAATAAATAGCAAGAAGCAGATAGCTATAAATTGATAGTAAAAAAAAATGTCAATATATCCCTAGATACATATTGGGACTAGAGCTTAATGAACAGTCTGGAGTATGTTCCTTATCACTGAGTCAGCAAAACATGCCCATCTAGAAATAATACTAAGAGTTCTTCATAATGGAAGAGCTCATTCAAAACATTTCCAAAAGTTTTGAATGACCTGTTCCATTATGAGGGAATTAGATAAACATATGGAGCAGAGATCCATCAGTGGCTATTAGCCATGATGTATAGATAGGGACTAGGGGGCAAATGATGCTCTGTATTCTTGGTGTATGGGGGTAGGGGGCAACAGTGGGAGAGCTGCTAGTGTCCTGGACCCACTGATGGATCTCCTGATGGCACATTTTAATTTTGGCCACTGTGTGACAGAGTGTTGGACTGGATGGGCCATTGGCCTGATCCAACACTGGCTTCCCTTATGTTCTTCTCCCATGAACACAGCCCAACAGTATCAGCCGGAAATTGGTGGATTTCTGGTTACAGATAATCAGTAGCAAACAACAAGCATAATGGCCAACCCATATTTTAGTTACTTTGGGAATTAACTTGGGACTTTCTTGGACTTTCTCCCCTGAATGAAGAACTTCCAGTTTTGTAATAACACATAAGTTATGTTTGAATCACAAGCCATGGTTTGTATTCTTCTGTACATTTGTAGAGAAGAGCACAAACCATAATTGTGGTTTAGAGATGCCATAGGTGGTTACAGGAAACATGGAAGTGTTTCATTAACTTGATGTGCATGAGCTTGATGCCCCCCCCCGTCTCACTGCAAATTGTGATTATTATTTTTTTAGGAAAAAACCCTCAAAACAGTGCTCAGGTTAGTGTTAGGTAGTGAAGCACAGCTTTGTTGAAATGCCTCTTAACAGACATGGGGCCATTAAGCTGCTGTCTGTCAGGCAGTGACAAGATTGGAATTTCTTCATGCTTAGAAGATTTCCAGATATACGGGATAAAAAGTTAAAAGCCTTTCCCCATTCCCAAGTAGCCTGACGTGCATTGAATGTGCTCTGCTCTGCAGTGCAATGTTGAGGGCAGAACAAAGTTTGAGTCCAGTAGCACCATTAAGACCAGCAGAGTTTTATTCAAGATATAGGCTTTTGTGTGCCGTGTGCACTAGAGGAGGATGATAAGCCCGAGTAGTAGAAACAGGCCTGTGTGGGTCTTTGACAGTTTATTGTATTGGAGTTTGGAGATCCCACAGTATTTCCTCCTTTTCCCCAAATCCAGAATGCTATAAACTTTAAGAACTGGTAATTCTCCTAAGCAGTTCTAACTAGGGTGACAAATTGGAATTAAAGGAAACATAATTTCCTCAATCCTAATATATCCAGCCCCAAAGACTCTTTAAACTGCAGAAGGGGGCACATGCACCTTCTATTCATTGTGGGGAATGAAGGCAAACAAAAAAAATATAAGGAAGCTGCTCATCTAGCTCTGGTGCTGAGCAGTTGCTGGGGGGGGGGGGGTATTTCCGGATCACCTCCCTTCAAAGGTGTGATGGACCATCAAAGTTTAATGCCTAACAGAGTCTGAGAACCTTAGAGTGACAGGCTGTTCAAACAGAATTCTGTTGAAAGAGTCAGTTAAGGAATGACGGTTGGGAACTGACAGTTGAAGAAGAGACAATTAAGCACTGACTGGAATGGAAGGGAGGCTAAAGGACTGAGAGGATCCCCATTTAAGCCTAAAAGGGAAATTGCTTCTAATTAAGAGAAATAACCCCTGCCAGTGAAAAGGGAGATCACTCTTAAAAGAGGAGTGATCTCTGATCTGTGTATACAGAAGAATTTTGGGAACTTGGTTGTGTGTTCCTGCCTTCTAGTCAGTGAAACTTGGAAACCTGTGTTTTTAGCAGAAAATGAGAAGAAAGCCTCTCTCTAAGTTTTAAAATACTTTTTTGAATAGCAGAAACGCTTGTTGGCAATGAATCACCTGGAGTTAGTGTGATTACAAAGTTACCTCAGTCTTATTATTGGTTCACCTCATACACCCGTCTCCTGATTCTGCCCGACCTTTTCTTCTCTAAGTTAAATAAAACATTTTATTTTGAACTTTCAAAAACCTCTTGTGTGCCATTTCAGAAGCTGAATATATGAATGCAATTCAGTAAAATCAACTGGGTGGGACAGGCATAGGTAAACAAGAAGAAAATAGATACAGGCGCTGCTCAGCAAGGCGGGGGGAAATCCTGCATGTGAGGGAGGGAAGAGGGCAAGATCATCATAACCAGCTTCCAAGTTCCTTGATGTATCAAAATCCTTTTGATGTGTTGAAAGGGGGCCATCATGTTATAGCTTTGTAATGCATGATGTAGGAAAGATTTATTTTAATGGACACATTGAGGTGACTGAAGAAAGGGAAGATGCAGAGACATTTAAGAAATCTTAGAAACCACGTAGGAAAGAGTAGTTTTTATGAGATGTTGTAAAGTGCATTTAAGGGGAAAAAGAGAAATTTAAACAGCTATCAAAGGAAGTATTTATATACGGTGAATAACTGGTTCTGGTCAGCCTGATCCATAGATCGGCATCAAAAAATAGTCCTTAATAGAGACTGATGCCTTTTTGGAGACTGTTCCAGGAATTGTTCCAGGTTTTTTTGAATTTTGCCAAATAATTCTTGTATGATCTGGCACCATGAGGTGAGGAAGACTAAATGATGACTAGCTTGTTTACTATGATACTGAAGCAAGTTGCTAAGTCATAAGAGAGACATTTAGTATCTTGGACAAAAATAAAGTTAAAGGTTGTAGAAGCAGATACTGTTTAAATTATGTTACATTTTCATGCTAACTGAATTTGTGATTTAAAATATTTTGTTTGTATTCCTAGAATGCAGAAGTCTCTGTTTTTGAAGTAAACATCCGCTTTGTCGGTGGGCTGCTCTCGGCATACTATCTTTCTGGAGAAGAGGTAGGATTGTCAGTCCAATTACACAATTGAAGAATTAGAAGTGTAAGTTCAGAGTTCTGCTCAAGTGACAGATATAGTTCAGTAACATCATCTTGACATTGGTTAGATGAATATCTGGTCCCCTGGCATTAGTTACAATTAGGTATATGTCTCTTTCTAGAACGGTTATGTATAACTTAGTGACTGGGGACTGAAAGAAAGATGTCTGTGGTTCATGTATAGCGCTGACTGACATCTACTTGAAAAGGCTTAAACAGAGATCTGAAACCCAACACATCTTGCCACCTGCGCCCTGAAGTGGTGTAGTCCTCTTGAGTGAGGGGATACTACTGAACCTTCGATTTGGCTGACATAGGATTACCCTGACCTGGATGGCCCAGGCTACTCTGATCTCATCAGATCTCAACCGTTAAGCAGGGTTAGCCCTGCTTAGTACTTGGATGGGAGACTACCGAGGAAGGGCCAGATTGCTGTGCAGACGCAGGCAGCGTCTCTTGCCTTGAAAACCCTACAGAGTCTCCAGAAGTCAGCTGTGACTTGACAACACTTTCCTCCAACACAACCATCACTGGATTGCTGTGAGAAGGGTGGTATGGGTGTTGCATTCTATTGCAGCAGACATGTGTGACCTGATAGGGTTAAGAGAGCAGCCGAGGGGGGGGGAGGTTTACACACTTTACACACTTCCTTCCTACTTTCCTGACTACTCTCCCACTTCCTTTTGTTTTTGCCATTATATCTGACTAACATCATTTGTTAACCAGGGGTGTAGACTTTTGGAAATTCCGGGGGGGGGGGGGGCAGGGGCTCCTTAGCGCACGCGCGCTTGCTGGGGCAATGTTCTACCCCTCCGGAAACCACCACGCCTCCCCGGGCCCTTCTGAGGCCCGCCAGCCACTGCTGCCGGTGCCTCTCCCCCCCTCCCCCGGCCACCCCTTCCCTCTCCAGCAGCGACGGCCAAGCCTCGGAAGGACCTGGGGAGGCCCAGTGGCAGGCGTTCCGTTTTGCCGGGGGTGGCTGAGCCCCCCCCCGGGAAATTTCAGGGGTGGCTCGAGCCCCTCCGTACTCTACGCTTATGTTGTTAACACAAATCTGGGAGCACTCCTCACCTAGGCCTCTTGAATTTGTGTTAAATCCTACCTACCTACCTACACATTTTTGGATGGAAAATCATGGGCTTGGATCTACTAAAGCGTTCCATGGGAGGAAGGATTTCTGTCAATGGAGTGTGTGTTGTTTTCCTTCCCCCTATTGCAGCACCTCCAAAATAGCTGCTGCGAGCTGCAGTTAGAGGGAAAGGGCAAGGATTTCTGTCTAAGGAGCGCCTACTTCTACCCACAGAAATGCTTCAGTGAATCCAAGCCAGTGGCTTAAATTAGCATTGTTCAAGACTTAAATCAGTCCACCCTGTTCTCTAGCAATTTTTAAAAAAAAAAATGAGTTAAGGGCTGTGGCTCAATTCACGTATCATGTTAGTAGTCATCCAAAACATAGTTTGAAGAATCTCAGCAGCATGCTGCAAGATTATGCACTCTTTCTCATTATCCCATCTCATTGCCAGAGTACTTTCTCCCTCTCATGGTTTGCCATACCATAGTTCATTGTGGCAGATTGAGTGGCTTGTTCCGCGCATGATTTTTGTTTGTTTTAATTCTACAGGTATTTCGGAAAAAAGCAGTAGAACTAGGAAAGAAGTTGCTTCCAGCCTTTAATACTCCTACAGGAATTCCTTGGGCATTGTTGAATATCAAAAGGTAAAAAATGAGCATTTTTAATATTCTCTATTTTTTATATTTGATGTCTGTACCGAGTCCTGTGTTCTAAGAGAAAAGTGGTATAGAAATATGCTAAATAAATTTTTGTAACTGTGAAACAACAGTATGCTTTATATATTGATCTGGGTAGTCATGCAGTTGTCTTACCAGGTATATTCTTGGTTTCTTGGGATAAACTCTTGCTACAGTGTAGGCAATGAATTATTAATTTCCCTTTTTCTTGTTTTTTATCACAGCTGTTGACACTTCTGCCACCTTAATGAGTTTTTAAAATTTATAATGAAAGGCCACTCATTTCAGATCGGCTGTTTTCAGAATTTACTTGAAGGTAGTAAAACTCATAACGATACTCTAGGTTAGGTCAGTGTTTCTGAAATTCCGATTGTCTAAAATTTGAGCTTCTGTTCTGGTTCCATTCCTCTCTGGCAAATAGAAAATGCAGTGACAGTTACAAGAGTTACACACACAAAAATGAATCCACAAATTTTTGCAGAAAACAATTTGTTTTTCCAAGGAAGGATTAAAATCAGCAGATAATGACATGTATTTCTTACACTTAACAATCTTGCTGCAAGTAAAAATTAACAAAATGGAAGAAAATTGTTACTTTTTAAGGTACTCCAAGACGTGTATTCGTTACAATGGACTTAACAGTACCCATTGACATTAGTAGACCTACAATGGTGTAACGCTGCATAGGACTGCATTGCAAAACAGCTGCACAAGTGCTTATAACTTATTATTCATATGAAATGAACCAAGCCACTTTTATTACTCCTGCTGATACAAAGGAAGACTGAATAAAAGTCTGTTTTAGAAATAGAAGAAGGTGTTAGTTATACTAAGTGTCCTTTAAATATTTGAATTTTCTTTCTGCTGACTTTTTCCTAGATGTGGCTCCTTGGTCAAGTTTTCAAAATGTGTACACTGTCATACTCTTGACAGGACAACTTTTTTTAATGTAATATGCCACTGACCCTGGAATTCCCACACAAAGTTGACAGTCACATTAAGTTCTCCTTCTTGCTATTGCCAGTGCAGATACCCTTCCTTACACTTTGGATGCATCTTCAGTGATTTTTAATACCATTTGCATACTTTTCCCGATATTAAGAGAGCCTTTTATTGAGTATAAAGAACATAAACAGTTATTTACCTAGGATGTTTGTGGGTACTGAAAATTCAGAAGGCAAATGGTGTGGTTGAATATATTAGAAGGGAAGGAGACGGAGATACGGGTACACTCGGCCTCCTTCCAACCTTCATCCCATCCTGAAATATACTAGTTGTGGGGCTAGGAACGAAAACTTTTCTCCCACACTGATGTTGTGTAATTCCAGGTCCATAAATAACAAGACCGCAATACTGCAAAGTTACTTTGCAACACATAAAGTAGACCTGGCATGCGTGACCGAGACCTGGGTACGGGAGGGCGAAATGGTTGCCTTAAAAGAACTGGCCCCTCTGGGTTTCTTGGTCCTTCACCAGTTCTGGACCAAAGTGCTCATTCAAGACGCCTTTTCCTTCAGGCCACTCCCACTCCAAAGATCTCCCGTATTGACTGTGTGGGCCTAACATGGGAGGCTGAAGAGAGTTTGACTATTTGGCCGGTGTACCGTCCGCCTAGTGCACCAGCAGATACGCTGTCAAGCCTGTTGGAGGCAGTGTTGGGCTGGGCTCTGGAATTTCCCCAATCTGATAGTTCTGGGAGATTTCAGTGTCCATGCCAATGATTCTGCCTCCATACAGGTGATGGGCCTGATGTCTTTCATGGCAGCACTGGGACTCCCTCAGATTGTATCAGATCCTGTGCATCAAGCAGGCCTCACATTGGTTTTGATTTTTGCAGCAGGGATGAATGTGGATCCAATTCTTACTGAGGTAGGGCCATGGTTGGATCATTGGGCTCTGAAGGTCCATCTGGGCTTCCTACCACCCTCCTGCGTAGGCGGTGAGCAGATTTATGCTTGCCTGCAGAGACTAATGGATGCAGGTTTTTCCCAGAATGCTCTTTGGGATCCAGTGCCCCCTGGTGACTTGCTGGATACGCTGGTAGAAGGCTGGCATTGCCATCTTTCTGAAGCCACTGACAAGATCGCCCTCAATGCCCTCTCCAGTCCTGCCCTAGATTGGCATCTTGGTATACCCCTGAAGTTTGGGGATATGAAACAGGAGTTCAGCATCAGACAGCTAGAGTAAGTCTGGTGGCAAACTCGTAACAAAGCTGCATCTTCCTATAACATCTTATAGGAAGTTTATGGAATCCTATGAGATGGCAGTGAAAGTAGTAAAGAAGGAATTGCATAATGCCTACGTTGCCGCTGAAAGCTCATGCCCAGCCCAATTATTTAGGGTCCTTAACATCATTCTCTGGGAGAAGTCAAAATATTAGACATTTAACAATTAGCTGTGAGGCTTTTGCAAGCTTTTTTGCAGATAAGGTCTTGTTGCTCCACCAGGACCCGCCCAACAATTTAGATACAGCATGTGAACTGGAGGCCCCTTGGCCATCTTCTGGTCTGATACTGGGCCAATTCAGCTGACACTCTCTGGATGTTGTTGACAGAATCCTGGGTGCTGTGATGCCTACCACCTCCCTCTTGGACCCGTGTCCATTGTGGTTGATAAAAGCCAGCAGGGATGGGATTCCCATTCCCTTGGCAGACATTATAAACTTGTCTCTGAGGACAGGGGTCTTCCTAGGAAGTTTAAAGGAGACAGTGGTATGTCTACTCTTAAAGAAGGCATCCTTGGATCCTTCTGATCTAGCCAACTACCATCCCGCGTTGAACCTTCTATTCCTGGGTAAGGTAGTCGACACAGTGGCAGCTGAACAGCTCCAGGGTTTCCTGGGTGATACATTGGTCCTAGATCCCTTCCAATCCAGTTTCCATCCTGACCATGGAACGAAGACAGCACTGGTCGCCCTCAGGGTTGATCGCTGCAGACACCTCAATCAAGGCAGGTCATCACTGCTGTTGCTACCTGATCTGACAGCAACATTTGACATGTTCAATCATGACCTACTGACCCACTGCCTCACTGATGTAGAGATACGAGAGAGCCTTGAGATGGTTTGGTTTTTTTCTCCAAGGTTTGGGACAGAGGGTGGCACTTGGGGAGACAGTATTGCCATGATACCCTTTGGTATGTGGAGTCCCAGGGGGCTATTCTCTCCCCAGTGTTATTCAACATCTATATGCGCCCCCTCACCCAGCTGGCACAGAGATTTGGGCTTGATTGTCACCAATATGCTAATGACACCCAGCTATATTGGTTGATGGACAGCCAGATGGGCTCTGCCCTGGAAAATCTGGCAGAGGATTTGGAGGACATGGTTGGATGGTTGAAGCAGAGCCAGCTGAAACTAAATTCTGTGAAAATGGAGGTCCTATGGCTGGGACAGGGAGATTCAGGTCCGGGGTGTCAAGTCCCGACTCTTGACAGAGCACCGTTAACACTGGCACCAATGGTGAAGAGTCTGGGCATGATACTGGATGCCTCCTTATCAGTGGAGGCCCAGGTTACAAATGTTGCTAGACTGGTATTTTTACATCTGTGTAAAGTTGAGCAACTAGCACCTTTCCTGTCTCGCCCTGACTTAGCCACACATAGGCATAGCCTATGGGGGGGCTCGAGGGCTTGAGCCTCCCCCGAAATTTCCCGGGGGGGACTGAGCCCCCCCTGGGAAAACGTAGTGCCTGCCGCTGTGCCTTCCGGGGCCCTTCCGAGGCCGGCAGCTGCTGCTGCCGGTGCCTCTCCCCCCCCCCCCCGCCTGGCCACTCTTCCATCCTTTCCTCTCCCTCCCTCTTTTCTTGGCGAAGGGAAAGGGAAGGAGTGGGGGGGGAGGAAGAGGCTCCAGCAGCAGCGGCTGGCAGGCCTCGGAAGGGCCCAGGGAGGCACGGAGGTTTCCCGGTGGGGGGGGGAACATCGCCCCAGCGAGCGCGTGCACTAAAGAGCCCCCGCCCCGCCCCCCGGAATTTACAAAACTCTGCGCCCCTGTAGCCACAGTGATCTATGCAATGGTCGCGTCCAGATTGGATTACTGTAACTTGCTGTATGCATGGCTGCCTTTGAGACTGATCCAGAAGCTTCAGCTTGTCCAGAATGCAGCAGTGCACATTCTGACTTGAACTCCGCTTAGAGCTCCATCAGCTGCACTGGCTCCAGATTGAATGCCGGATCTGTTTCAATGTGTTGGTTTTAACTTTTAAAGCCCTGTACAGTCCGGGACCAGCATATCTTTCAGGACCGCCTCTCCTGGTATACACCGCCCCCCCCCCGCCCCCGAGCATTGAACTCTTTGAATAAAGTTCTGTTGGTGGTCCCTGGACCATGAAGTATCCGGTTAGCCTCAATCAGAACCAGAGCCTTTTTGGCTCTGGCTCCAGCCTGGTGGAAAGCTCTGCCAGTTGAGAACTGGGCCCTGCAGGATCTCTCACAGTTCCACAGGGCCTGAAAAACAGAGCTGTTCCAACAGGCCTACGGTCGAGGCTCCTGACCAAGGGAAACGACAACTCCCTGGATGGTCCTCCTTCCTGTTTCCAATGCTGGCCTTCCCCAGTGCTGCTGAATTATATTGTTCTCTTTGATGACACTGAAATTGTATTGTATGCAACACCTATGTATTTGATGAGTTTTAATTTTTGATCATTTTAATAACTATGGGTGTTTTATAATTATTGTGTTACTCGCCCTGAGGCCTGCTATAGCTGGGGAGAGCAAGTCAGAAATCTAATAAATAAATGAAATATTCTATGCTTTAATCACTACCTAACCAGAAATGTGTTACAATAAATTAACATACTTCTATCAAAGGCACTTTTGTAACAAAATAGGTCAGGAAGTTGTATTCTGCAGATTTGCTGCTTGTTTAATGATGATAAATACACTGCTGTGCCAGGTTTAACGATGGTCATAATACATAACAGAAGAATGAGATGTCAGTTACAAGTAATAATCATAAATGCAAGCATAGCGAAAGGCTAAATACTGTTTTATATAATATTCTTGTAGCTTATGCGTGAAAGAAAATTGATTGGATGTCAGCCAAAAACCGTAAGGTGCGTACATGATCAGGAACATTTTAAAAAATCTATATTTAGGTCATGAAAAGAAGCTCTGAGCGTTATTAAAAATTATTTTAAAAATTAACCTTCGCAGGTTGCTAGTAACCAGGTATGAAAGTTTCACTTTTATGCCTTAAAATGTTGCATAGTGGAGAATATGGTGACAGGCATTATTGGGATGCTTGGAGAACTTCATTTAAATATAAAATTGTACAGTGGTGTCCAACAAATTCTGGGCATTGGGTCGCCACAGCTTCAAATGTAAACCCTTCCTTATGGTCTGTTAGCTTGGCTAATGCTGTTCCCCATGGCCCTTGTTCACACCACATCCATTCTCCCCACCTGTATTCAGAGGGACTTGTCTAGCATTGGAAATCTCTGTCCCTTCCCCTAAAAATGAGCCTTAGGACAGAGCGTTCTGAAGCTATCAGCATCACTCTGCTTTATGACTCGGGAGAAGGGAGTAGTCATTAACGGGAACTGTTGGGTGCAGTAGCAGCTGTGGCTTTTTTAAAAAAACAAACAAACCTTTAATAGTTCAGTTGCCACTGTTCCCGGAAGCTCTTGTTCATATCTTGAGGTAGACTTCATTGCAATCCTAACAGCCCCTTATAAAGTAACCCCAGGCCTTACTTTTTATTTTTTGCAGTTCTGCCTTTCTTTAAAAAAAAATGGGTGTGTTACATCTGGGTTAGAAGTTTAATTTTGCCGTGGTGGCATCAATGAGAAATACCTCTATTTATTAATGTCATAACATTAATAAAAGCATGAGAAGCCATAAAAAGAAGTTAGGATTAGGTTTTGTGGTATAGCAGTGATATGTCAGTAAAATATGAAACCCTGAGGTCTGAAAGCCGAGCCTGTGTAGTCCATTTGAGGTAGGCAGTGTTGCCTCCAATCCAAGCATTTCTGAGATGATTCTCATCCAGTTTGAAATGTCAAGTCTGCATGTGCTTTCGACCACAAGCATAAGGACTGAGGTGTCCTTTTGTGCTTGTATTTGGGACAGCTGACCTTGGAATTGTTCTGCTTACTACAGTAAATATTATAGGGCAGTTTTCTAGGTTTTATGTGCAGAGAGGTCATACATATTCTATAGAAACAAATGTGTCCAGCTGATGCCAGTTCTCTGGATACACTGTAATGTTGCTTAATGCAATAAAACTGATAATCAGAATTGCTCATTGCTATAAAGATAATCTGCTTGTTGCATGATCAAATGGAGACTTGTGGTTTAACTTGCCTTTTGGCCATTCTCTAATGTATGTTATTTGAACACAGGGGGTTGATCTCCACCCTGTCTCCATCCCTACACAAGTAGGACTCTTCCACTTGTGCAAGACATCAGACAATTTCTGATCCATGGTATATACTATGACAACTGCAAGGATTCCCTGACCCTATGGAATGATTGGGGGGGGGGGCACAGTTTGATGTAGTTGTTAAGTGTGCGGACTCTAATCTGGGAGAACTGGGTTTGATTCCTCACTTTTCCACTTGCAGCTGCTGGATGGCCCTGGGCAAGCCATAGCTCTGTACCAGCTGTTCTCTCAAGGACAGCTTGGGAAAGAGCTCTCTCAGCCCCACCTACCTCACAGGGTGTCTGTTGTGGGGAGGGAAGGGAAAGGAGTTTGTAAGCTGCTCTGAGACTCCCAAGTGAGTGAAGGCGGGATATAAATCCAATCTCTTCTTCTCTTCACAGGAAGGAGGAAGTGGCAACTAAACGCATTTCTTTTTTTCTAATTATAACAAGAAAATACAAAATAGAAAAGAAAGAAATCAGTACCTCATCAACCATTAAAAAGTTCATACTAAGATTAAGGACATAAAAATAGTAGATATAGTTAAAAATATATCATCTAATTTCTTTAGGGAATTAGAGAAAATTATTGTGGATTTTATTTGGTTAACTAAAAGACCTAGAATTAGGCTTAAATATATCCAAGACAAAATAGATCGGGGCGGCATGGGTTTGCTAGATTGGTATCTTTACTATAAAGCTGCGGGGATGACTTGGTTAAAAGATTGGGCCAATTTAAATAATACGAGATTATTAAAACTAGAAGGACACGACCTTCAAACGGGGTGGCACGCAGTGTTTTGGTACGGTCAGCAAACTAAGCATTTTAACCAACATGTTTTCAGAGGTCCACTTTTTAAAATTTGGAAGGAGGTCAAACAAAATTTTTATCTCAAAACCCCAAAATGGGTGTCACTACTTGAGGCTTTCATCAAACCTACACTTTTAACGTGTGAGAAAAAACTTAGTTATGAAGAATTATTGGACACTAAGCTTGAATTGAAGAATCTTGAGAATTTAGAATATCAGGGTATCAGATTGACATGGTGGGAATCTATACAACTACAATCTAGACATAAAATAGATAAGAAGAAGGGTTTCTATAGAGACACAACAGATTTAGAAGTATGGCTGGGTACAGAGGAAAAATTGATTCAAAATTTATAATTGGTTTTCGGAATTTAAAATGCAAGATGAGTGGGTAAAGCCAACTATGGTCACATGGGCTCGTAATCTAGGTTATAATATTGAACTCGATAAGTGGACTAAAGTGTGGAAAAGTAATATTAAAATAACCAGAACAAGTTCCTACAAGGAAAATATATAAAAGATGTTTTACATGTGGCAACTTCCCCCTGATAAATTATCTTAGTACTCAAAAACGATCTCCAAAACATGTTGGAAATGTAAACAGAACACAGGAACCTATTTTCACATGTGGTGGGACTGTCAGAAAGCCGCCAAATATTGGATGACAATTCAGAAAATGTTGCAGGAAATAATAGAATTAAAGATACCTCTGAAACCTGATCTATTTCTTCTCAATGTAATTCCTAATATTTACAATCAGTCGGATAGAAGCTTGATTTTGCATAGTATCACAGCAGCAAGGTTGTTTTATGCTAAATATTGGAAGACAGATAAGATTCCTGAAAAATATGAGTATGTATCTAAAATGTTAGAAATTGCCAAAATGGACAATTTGACGATATTGTTAAAGAACAAAAACAGAGAGACGTTTGAATCTACTTGGGTTAAGTTTTATAAATGGTTGGATAATATTTCTAAAGCGTAATAGAAAATATGATTTAGGGTTACATTGATTTATAGTTGTCTCCCTTTTCTTTGGAAAACTGTTTGTTGGTGTCGTTATATACGTTTAAAATGAAGAAATAAAATATTTTTTAAAAATATCATCTAACTATAAAATATATATCAACAGATGTTAAACATAACAATGATATAATTCCTTTGGAATTTCCTTCTGATTAGAAAGATAATATAGAATTAGTGACCAAATTTTCTTAAACTCTAAGAAGGCTCTAGTTGATGCCGTCTGATTCAAATTAAGAGTAAGCCTAGCTAGGACATAATGATTCCATTTCTGACTGGATCCAAGTCTAGATACTGGAATATGTTCAGGAAACAAATCTGTGTTTCATGTTGCAACATCATTTCAGTGGTGATGTTTAAAAAGGGAAGATGCCAAGTAACTTATCTGAATTAAATGCCTTAATTATGTTAGTTTAGAGATATTGTCATGTAGTATATTTGATTAATATAATTGTGGTTAATACATTACCATTTAGAAAAGATTCTTCCTCACTGAATTTGATGTGCATGTGATTTTGGTACTGATATTGAATCTACTTATACTAAATTATGCAAGTTGCTACGGTAGGGGATTTTAATCAAATAGTTTTTTCCTCATTTAGTCTCATATGGACTATAGAACAGTTGGCTCATGTTCACAGCTTTCTTAGTACTCTACTTGCCTTTTCGTAAGATACCTGATTTTCAGTGTAGCTGACTAGTGCATATTATCTCTTTTACTTTTCTCGTATCATATTCCTTCCTCCTGTGTTTAAGCTCAGGGAACAGTGATTAATTAAACAGGGCAAAAAGCAACTGGAAATGTGAATTGTTTACTTTTACTTGCTAATGCTACGCAAGTCGTCTTTGAAAGCTGGTGAAATATATGCTCTGGGCAATCAGAAAGCTGCATCTACTGCTTAAAGTGATCACCAAGCAATAGGCTGGTCTTATGTGCAGTGCTAAAAGAAAGCAATGATAGCCAGACCCATAGCTACAGTGGGGCATTTCAGTGTTCTGCCCCTTCAAACAAGAGGCACATCCTGCAACAGCTGCTGCCCCTGTCCCCCTCCAGAGGCATTAAAAGGGCTCTCCAGCTGATTGGTGGGAGCATGTGGCCTGCTGACCAGCGGGAGGGCCCTTTAAATCTTGCAGCTGCCCCTCCCCTCCTCCAAGATTTAAAGAGCCTTCCAGCTGATCAGCGGGTCCTTTAAATCTTGCAGGTTATGAGGGAGAGGGGTGGCTGCCAGCCACATGCCTTCCCTGACCTCCAAGCCTTGAAATTGCTGCTTGGAGATCAGGGAAGGCATATGCTCCCTTCCCCCCCCCCCCCCCAAGTGGAAAAACAGCATTTAAAGGGTTCCCTGCACCTGATCTCCAAATAGCGAAATTGTGGCTTGGAGATCAGGGAAGGCATGTGGCCACCCCTCTCCCTCCCTCCTCCCTTCCCCTGCTGTCCCAGAAAATTTCCCCATGCCCCACCAACCCATTTCTGACTCTGGGTCTGCTGCCAGCCGGGTTAAATTGCTTTTCTTTATCCAATATTTGTGTTAACTTTGAAAATCAGAATCTGTATGCTTGATACTGGGTAAAAAGCAGGGGAGGGGACATTACATCAAGGATCCACTCGGGTCTCTGCTGTTTTACCTAATTTGGCTCCCTCAAATTTTCCAAAGAATTAATCCATTCAAGCAACAACAGATCTGGTATTATAACAGGTAAACTAGTCAATGAATTAGAGCCTGTGGTAACTCTGTGGCATTCATAAGAAGTATGAGGGGGTTGGGAGAATTTACTTCCTGCACATCCATGTTTTGTTTGTCTTTATCTTGTGCTGCTAGCTCATTTCTTATGCAAAATTCAGAAAAGGGGAAATGATGGGAGGATAGAAGAAATGCATGTCAGAGAGGTTTAGAATTTAACTTCTTTTAGTGTCTTCAGGTAAGGCTGAAGTTGGGCTGAGAGTTTTCTCTCAAAGGAAGTTGGAAGGGGAGGGTCTGCCTGGGGCTTGCTAATCAGGGCTGCATCAGGAGGCCCTGCTCCTAAAGCTGGAGGCTCTATGTTTGTACTTAAAATGAAGATTTTGTTGCTTCTTGCAGACATGGGGAACTAAATCACTGCTACTGGCACTCAAAAGTTTGAAAATGTGCCTCTTAAAAACTGCGTTTGCCCCTCAGTTACTCCTGAGGTGGAGCTATTAAAAAAAAAATTTAAACAAAAGGTTTCCTAGGCTATAATTCTGAGAAGTCTCCAGATCCCACCTGGAGAGTGGTATCGCTATGGATTATTGGGAATTTACAGAAAGAATGAGGCTTAGGAGCTTCCATTTTCAAAATAAAAATTGCATTTCTGATTGTATGATTTTCCTGCTGTGATTCCTGCCCATTTAGGTTTGGGAAGGGGAAAATAATTTCTCATTTTCTTTTTGGGCTGCTACAATTTCCTGATTGGGCAAGTTTTAAATTTTCACTCTTTTGGCTGTTTTAAATATGGCTCTTATGGATCCAGTTCTCTCCCAAAGGCACAAGAGATTAGGATATATATGCGGTTCTATATTTTAGAAAGGTGAAAATAGAGGTACAGAATTTTCTCAATTTCTCTCAATCATGGCAGTAATTATATTTCTGATGTTACGTCTGTATTACGCTTCATTTCTCTGGCATTTAAACTCGTTTGGGGAAGTTTGGTGGCATAGCTGCGCTGTTTTCTAACTACTGAATTTTAAGTTCTTTCATGGGGCATGAGTTCTGCAGCTAAGGTTTTTTCTTCTTATATTCGAGTTACAGACTTTGGACCAGTTGGTCTTGTTGATCCAGGTGGGAGATTCCTGGAGCTCCAGGCTGAGTTCTGAAGAAGGATGGAGACTCCAGTGGGGTAAAAGCCATAGAGTCTTCCCTCCTCCAAACACTAATTTTCTACAGAGGAACTGGACTCTGTAGCCAGGAGATTTGCTATAACTCCAGGAGATCTCCAGGTCTTGCCTAGAGACTGGCATTACTAAAGGGAGATGTTATACTCTGGTCAGTAGTCTCTCAGAGATTAGCACCATTCCCTCCAAGTTTTACTTCCCAAGAATTAAAGGGGAGCTCTTGTGTCCTGAGTCTGGGGCCTGATGGAGATGCTTGCGCATTTCTCTCAGGGAAGCTATGGGATGGGGTTTGTATTTTTTTCTTTCCAAATTTCTTCTACAGGAAAGTCCTGTGTTCACTGCATTCCTTGGCCCTGCTTGGGTTGGGAATGTTGGGAGGTTTTATTTTGCTCCAGTCAATAAGTGGCTGTATTTACTTACTGCTTTTGTTCTGTTTCTATTTCCTGCACTTGCTGTTTTAAAAGTTTTAGGTTGGCTTCCCTTGCAAGAATGGTGCACGACTTAAAGGCAAGCCAAAGTACCCAGGATGCACATGCTTCTTTCTTAGAATGTTTCAAGTTCCTACTGAGGCTGGAAAGGCCTGCACTTGGCTTTTCTGGAACCAAGGATATTCTAACAGCTTAGATGCTTTTACTGGGAAGTTCAAATATTCTAAAAGTTGACCAGGGGCCTTGATGAGCACTAGTATTACTCTCCAGTGGGGGCTTTTTACTTCAAAAATTTCATGACTGCCTAACTTCAGATAACCAGGTCTGAGGAAAACCTTACATTACAATAACCTAATTGGCTGACAGCCACCAAAGGGGAAAAGACCCTGATTCCTGGTTCTCCCTAACTTCAGATTCTCGGATCTGAGGAACAAACTTATGTTACAAACCAACAAACCGATCTCAGTCAAGGGCCACCAAGCAAAAGTAAGAAGAACCTGACCTCAGGGGCTTCAACGTGCATGTGAGCCCGCACGCGGGGAGGGCGGGATATAAATACGAAATAATAAATAAATAAATAAATAAATAATGTGGGATGCTGGGATGCTGGTACTCACACACAAACACAATTTTAACAACAAAACCTAAAGGGATTGGGGAGCTCTGAAAATGGGAAGCCCAAAGTCGAAGCTTAAAGGTAGCTTTTGGTTTCCAAGTATTCTGAAACCTGGATGGGGCAGACCAGGGAGGACTCTACAACTCACCGGAGAGGTTCTCTGGCTTTTGGTTTCCAAGTATCCTAAAACTTGGGGCAATCCAGTGAGTGCTCTACGACATACCAGATGGTTCTTAACCTTGTTTTGCAGTTCCTTTGACTGGAAAGGGATTTTCCCTAACCTTTTGGTGAGCCTCTGCTCCTGGGAGGTTAGCTGTGGCATTCAGCAACCTATTCCCTATTTATTTTGGTTTTCGAGACAGGGATGGGCCTCTTGTCCTCAGTCTCCATGGGATAATCTCACAACCCATTTGTGGTACTCAACCTTTTTAATTGGGATTTTGAGAATGGGATTGGCCTGTTTTCCTCAATTCTCAAAGGGGTAACCTCCTAACCCTTAAATGGCAATCAGCCTTCAGTAGAGGGAGAGCTAGGCTTGTCCCAGAAAAAAAACAAACGAAAGGGTGCTGGCAGCCTCACCAGATTCTTGAGTTTCTGCTCCCCAACAGGGGGCTGGTTATCTGACCAACTTGCCAAGCCCTCATTGCTGGCATGCTTTGTGAGCATATTGTATGTATGAATGAGGTAGGAAGTGTGGTGCCGGGGGGGGGGGGCAAAGGAAAAACTAGAACCCTACGCTACACTTTTCAGATCCCACCCACAAGATAGCGTGAGAGATGGCCCGGAAATGGCTGTAGGTCTTTGCAGACTTGGCCCCTTGCATTCAGGCATCAGCTGGTTAGCAGCTTTCACCTAGCAGTTGAGCGGGTGCGGCTGACCAAGTCCGACTGAAGGAGAGAAAAGGGGGAAAGGTCTAACCCAGATAGATTGCTCATTAGAGCCGCTCACACAGACAGAAACCGATCACACACACCTAAGCTGGGTGTTCTGGGAAAATGTCCTCCTATGTCTGCCCGCCTGAAAAACGTGTATTGACTCACATGTACTCAGACATGCAGGGTCTGCCTGCATTCTTTCCACCAGTAATCTGTTAGCCAAATTGCCTTAATTTATTAATACATGTGGGGAATTATGAGTATTAAATGGCAATGGGCATTAAATATAGGATCAGAACCTGTGTATACAGGAGTTTGATTTCCCAGTCCCAGAAATAGACACAGACGCTAGATTACTAAAGCAGTGATTTCTTTACTGAAGGACTCTTAAACATACAAACATAAAATCAAACATTCACACACACAATACAGAACTAAGAAAGCAGAGGTGATTGATAGAGGGGTCAGTTATGGGGTTATACTACCTGCCCAGATGTGCAGAGGTCCATGATTATGGCCTAAACACAAAGGGTTTAGGGGTGGACTGCCAGTTGGCATCAGGGCAGAAGCACCTTGTTAGTCTTTATATACAGGGGGAAAAACTTGTATCCTCAACTTTTCTCCATTTCTGCAATATTTGAACAAGATATTTCCTTTGGTCCGGGTTAGCTATCCAGGTCCCAAGTGGCACTTGAAATCCTCTGTATGTGCAGCCATATGGAGAAGATGAACTGCATGTTTGTGCTTCAAAGTTGTGGAAGAATACACTGCAGCATATGGTCCATGTTTGAAATACTTGGAAACTTCAGATATGTTTGGAGCAGTCATTACAATTGAAATTACTCATGAATAATTAGTTTCAGACTTCAGCACAGATTAACCAAATTTTTTTTTTATATATTATGCTGCATGTTTTTTGTTTCTGCTAATCATAGGAGAAGGGAGTAGAGAATGAAGGTTCATCACTGAAACTCTCATGTGCCCCTCAGTAGTCTTGGGCTTCTGTTGTACAGCTTTGTTGTGAAGCTGGAAGAGCACTTCCATCTTTGAAAGAAGGTGTGATTTCTGTCAAGTCCTCCATACCACTGCAGACCCCTGCTTTGCTCCCTATGTTGTTCCTGAGGTTCTGCTGAAGCCGAGGGACAAAATCTGTGGAGAACTCAGTATGCTGCAGCAGGAAGGGAAGCAAGAAAAAAAACCCCTTTTCTGGGAAGTCTAATCCATGGTTAGAACACATTGGAAACAGGCCAAAGTCTACACACTTTCAAGCATTGTCTTAAGTGCCTTCAGCAGCTTGGTTTCTCGAGGGAGCTAAAATTCTCAGTTTATTGGGTTCAGTGCCCAGTATTGAATTCAGTGCTTGTGTTGTTATAGAACACACACAGTCCAGCAAGGACATTACACCATTCACTGTTTTAGCTCTGTACCAGCAAACTCCCAACAATCAAAGAGATTGTACAGTAAATGTAGATGTTAAGACAAAAAGTGTACATGCCAAGGGCTAAACTGTGTTGTTTAATTTTTCTGGAAGATTCTACAGCATGGGTTGTTCCTCACCTATCAGTATTGTCAACTGTTGAAATGTGTTGGGGGAGGGGAGATCTTTTTTTATTTAAGTAATTTGGTTGGAGTTGGTGAAAGTTTGTAGAACACATGCAAATCTAGTGCTGGCTGAGCGGGATATAAATCCAAATAAATAAATAAATAGTGTAGGAATTTGAAGAACGTATTTTGCCTTGTGTTCATTGAATCAACTTCTTCAAATGGCTGAAATCACCTGAATTTGTGGTGAATTTAATGAGCTTCACGTCAGTTTGCTTCAGCCAATGATATGAAACAGACTCTTTGGTAACAGTGCATTGTAACTTGTAGCAGAAAATGAAGTTTAAGACCTTAAACTTTGCCGCCATGTATCTGAATTCCTTCTGACAGGAAAAGTTCAAATCTCAGTCTTAATCTCTGTTGGACTTCACCAGTTGGCTTTGCTGTCTTTATCCTCTGGTTATATATAATTCTGTTTTCACCATGGACTCTCCTGAACATTCCACATGCTCCAAAATCAGTTGGCTCCCTGATGTGTCACTCAGATGCTGTCCCTGTCCACTGGCTGTGAATACTCGTGTGCCATTGGCTGGGTGCTGGGTCTGCTCCTCTTCCCCGCCCACTACTTCAGCCACTGTGCCCTGTCAGAATTTCTGGCAGATGGCTTTCTCTCTTGACAAAGACACTTTTCCTGCTTGCCTCCTGTGTGGGACCAACTGTTCCCTCAGTGGCTGTTGGTAGGTGTAACAAAATGGCAGTTACCTGTGTTTGTAAGATGGCTGCTGTTTGTGGTTGTTTGTTTAAAATGTTCCCCCATAAGGTTCAATTGAGCTGTAGTTCCAGAGAGGGACCTGCAGGGGTATCATTCACTGGGCTGAATGGGGCTTCATCATCTGCTGGCCTATAGTTCCCAGCTGTCCCAAGGCCAAAAAGTGCAGGAAAAGAGGGTGACGTGGCAGTTAGGGCTTCAGAGCATGGTAGAGGCTGCAGGTGGGAAGAGGGAATGGAAAGCTGAACAGTGAGGGGAAAATAAAAGTACGTTGATGTTTGGCTGGGAAGGAGAATGGGTTGCCAACTCCAGGTGGGGAATTCCTGGAGATTTGAGGGGTGGGGCCACAGACAGGTACAATGCCATGGACTCTACCCTCCAAACCAGCTATTCCCTCTTGGGGACCCACTGTTACCAATCTCCAGGTGAGGGCTGGAGATCACTCAGAATTACAACTGCTCTTCAGGTAGCAGAGATCAGTTCCCCTGGAGAAAATGGTGGATTCTGTGTCATTATACCCTGCTGAGGTTGCCACAGCATATTGACCCTGAGTGCCCAAGGCCTTGGCACTCTCCCAGAGCCTCTTTCTATAGCCCATATTTATTTCCACAACAGGCCTTATTCTTAGTTCCTAGTAATATTCCTAAAGATAGATCTGAGGTTTTTAAAGAACTATATCTTCATGATGAGACAAAATGAGTTCCAAATGTGAAATGTAGCAATTTTTTCTTTACATTCTCACCTAAGCAGTTTACCGTGTTGGCATCTCCTCATTCAGTTCAGAAGCAGTACTGAATCACATAAATCAGGGAAAATACACATTATCAAATATCTTGGTACTTCTAATCTATAGTACTAGTGTGTACATCTTCAAATTGCCCTTGTGAGAACAGAAGGCACTTGTGTCCACACATACTGCAGCCTACACTGTTGCTGTGGGTCCCCTGACAGTTAATGCTTGGTTGTAGGAGGGCCTGTAGCATATTGGTAGGAGGTGAAAAGGAACCATTCTGCAAGAAGACTTCTCACATTGAACATGCTCATTTGCCTTAAGGGCATCACGTATAGTCTTCCTGGAGGAGGAGGCTAAGGTCAAGAGATGTACATGCCCTGACCCCAAGTAGAAGGCTTAGTACTGGATTGAGTTAGGATTGGAACTCAGCAAACTTGGTAATAGTGCTGTAGCACTCAACAACTGAAATTCTTGCTTAGGTCCATACTTGAAGGACCGTCTCCTTCCATAGGGGCTGTGGTGGCTCAGAGGTTAAGACGCTGAGCTACAGACCAGAAGGTCTGTAGTTTGGTAGTTTGAGTCCCTAGTGCCGCGTGACAGAGTGAGCTACTCCATCTGGCCCCAGCTCCTGCCAACCTAGCAGGTCGAAAGCAAGAAATTGCGAGTAGATAAATAGGTACCGCTGTGGTTCCGTGTCATGCTAGCCACATGACCACAGAAATGTCTTCAGACAGCGCTAGCTGTTCATCTTAGAAATGGAGATGAGCACCACACCCTAGAATTGGATTCAACTGGCTTTTGAGCAAGGGAAACCTTTACTCCTTCTATATGTCCCCCTTACAATCATCAGGTGGCTGTCTGTTGGCTATCCCACCACTGAGGGTGGCCCATCTGGCATTGTTCATAGTCCAGGCCTTTTCCTTTGTGGTTCTGGCTCTGTGGAATTGGCTCCCTGAAGAGGCGAAGGAGGACCCCCTCCTTGGAGATCTTCAGGAGGTGCTGCAAGGCCTACCTGGTTGCCAGGAATTTTGAGCGAGTCTGAATTGGCAGGCCTCTTTTAATGGAGGGAGGGGGGAGATTCGGGGGTTTTACTTTATTTTTAGTTTTAAACTGAAAGTGTTATTATTGTAAGCCACCTTGAACCCTAAGGTAAGGTGGGATATAAATGTTTTAATTAATAAATAAATAAAATAGAGTTGGAGCTCATGCTGTTGAACTATAGGAAGAAATTGTTTGCTTCCTCTCCCTGCTGAATGTGTTACATTTACCAACAAAAGGTTAGAAATACTGGTATTTTAAATGGAACTGTACTTTTCCACACAGTATGTTTGAAACATACTCATAATTCCCTATCAAATGACAGGTTCTTTCTAAATCTCTCATCTGTGTTTTTTCAGTCAACTATTTTTCCCACACAGATCAGCTATATTCTTCCAAAGTCAATGTTGTTCAATTAATGAAATGCCTAAAAGCAGCACATTGCTGTTTTTTGTTCAGCGGTGGAGGTGGGGTGTATTTCCCCCCTGAGTAAAACACGAAATAACTTAAAGGAGCATGTGAAAATTGATGAAGATTGAACAATAAACACAAACAAGATAATATTTACCATATTTTTTGCTCCATAAGACTCACTTTTTCTCCCAAAAAAAGTGGGGGGGGGGGGGGGGAAGTGTGTGCATCTTAAATCCCCCTCACCTTTCCCAAGCCACGGCACCGAGCAGAGCTAGGTGCGTCTTATGGTCAGGTGCGTCTTATGGAGCAAAAAATACGGTATATAAAAAATGATGTGTACAACTTAAAAGTAGGAGATGTGGTGTGTGTGGTTGAAGAATCAGGGTTAACATCCACAACTAGAAGGTAGTCCAGGTGAAATTTACAGTTTACAGAAGACAATTTGGTTGGTAGACTTCAGTAGTGATGGAGGCTTTCAAGGAAAAATTATTCTTTAAGCAACAAACATGTTCACTTGTCAACACACGGACAAATTTTACAGAGTCTGTAGATGTACTGTAAGCCCCACGGGATGTTGAATCCTCCCAGTTGCCTACCATCTAATTAATATACAGATTATACTGTCAGAAAACACACCTGTAGACAACTTAGAATACTGTAAAGAAAATCTTCAGGTGCTTGCAAGGTGATAAACTAAATCGACTGAATTAAAATGTAATCAGGTGTCTTCACGTTTTAACTTGAACTTCATAATTTGAATTTATAGCATTGTAAATATTGTCTTGCTTTGTTTCAGCTACAAATAAGATGGTTGTCATTGACTATTTAACAGTCCCATTTAAGTGACAGTATTTCACTTACGGTTATATCACTGGCCGTGGGGAAACAATTCTGTGATGCAACTGTGAGGACTTTGAACTAGGCCTACTCTTAGCTAGTGCCATTGTGTCTGATTATTTATTAGCATTATTAGGAAATGGAAGCCAGTGACCACTGGACTGATCTAATTAGACAACAATAGCTGGCTGTCTTCCTCCTAATGTAGGCTGACTAGTTTTGGGGAATTTATTATTTTCTTATGAAGCTGTTCCACAGTTCATGATATCGGAATAGTTTTATGCCTCATAATCTCACTTTATTTTTCTTCATTTTCAGTGGCATTGGTCGAAATTGGCCCTGGGCTTCAGGAGGAAGCAGTATTTTGGCAGAATTTGGAACTCTGCATTTGGAGTTCATGCATCTAAGCTACTTATCTGGAAATCCAGTATTTGCTGAAAAGGTTAGATTCAAAACTTAAGCTTTTCCTGAAACACTTACCAAGACGCTTTTGGAAATGTGACAAGTGATTGCAGAGTGCTTGAAATGTTGCCAGTTTTTGTTAATTTTAACTTGTTTTGATCCTCTCAAGATATAACTTGCTAAGAACAAGTGATTTCCTAGCACTGTTCTTAATCGTTTATATGTATATTTGTATAAAGGAGAACCGTATGGTACAGGCTTCATTTACTTTGCCATGAACCATGTGTATGGATGCCATGGATTCATTATGATAATTGGGGGGGGGGTCTTGACTTTCCTGGGCCCCTGCACCCATTTCTTTCATCTTCCTATGCACTCGGAACAGCCTCTCTGGTATATAAGCCACAACCCAGCAGCCCTGTGTTTAATGAAGGTTTTTTTTAAAAAAAAAAATCCTTCTCTTTCTGCCCTCAGTCTCCTAAGTAAAGTTCAAGTCTCATGATTAGCTCCCTGTATATTCAACATTCAAAATGCACCCTGATTTCACTTAAGGGCACTGGCGTAAACTACGGGGGGGCTTGAGGGCTTGAGCCACCCCCGAAATTTCCCGGGGGGGACTGAGCCCCCCCCAGAAAACATTGCGCCTGCCGCCAGCGCCTTGCCGCCGTGCCTCCCGGGCCCTTCCGAGGCTCGCCAGCTGGTGCCTCTCCCCCCCCCCCCCACCGGCCTGGCCATTCCTCCCTCCTTATCTCTCCCTCTTCCTCTTTTAGGGGTGAGGGAGGGAGTGGCCAGGGCAGAGGGGGAGGGAAAGGCACCAGCAGCACCAGCTGGTGAGCCTCGGAAGGGCCGGGGAGGCGTGGCGGCTGGCGGTAGGTTTTCGGGGGGGCGGAAACATCGCCCCAGCGAGCGCGTGCACGAAGCGCGCACGCTAAAGGCCCCCCCCCCGGACTTCAGAAAAGTCTACGCCCCTGCTTAAGGGGCAGAGACTTTTAAAACCTTTGAAGATTCTTGTGTGGGGAACTGGATACATATCTTGTAGTTGCTCAACAGCAGTGGGCTGCTGCCAATACAGCTTGTGCCCCCATACAAGGAGCGTGTCTCCTGCCAACAGCATCCAAGGAATAGATTTACAGGTTTCCTAGTGAGCCAGGGGCAAGCTCAGTTTTAGTTATGTTATGGAGTTTTCTATTGCTGTTCTTTGCCAGACTACTTTGTAAATCATTTACCCAGCATTTAATTTTGACTGGATGCCACTGCTTTTCTTTTGCCGACTGAGCACACAGTTTAAATTCAGGCTGTAAGTGCATCTCATCCAGTTGAGCAAAACAACTGATCCGTGCATCTAGTTTTAACATATCCCCCTTCCCTCCCCCAACACAAAGTCAGTATAAAAACAAAACAAGCCATTGATATAAAAACAACATAAAAGGAACATTGATATGCTAAAAATATCCATAAAGCAGCTAAAAAAATAAAAACCTGAGCAAATAAGAAATATTTTGGCCTAGCACCTCAGAGACAGCATGGTGTGTTCCAGATGACCTTCAGTGGGAGGGGGCATTCCAGTGGCAAGGTATCACCACTAAAAACGCCATGTTTCTTGTTGTCACCCACAGTGAAACAGTGAGCATGGCTTTGGGGGAGAGGCAGATACCTTGTCTAGAAAAGGCTCTTCAGCTTCTTCCCCCCCTAGTCCAAGCACCACATTTCCACTACAAGTGTAAATAAATTTTGGTTGTGTATAGTACAAGTGCAACCTAGTGACAAAATTTAAAGTAGATCTTATATACATTAACGTTTGTATCCATCTGGTAACAGTTTCACAGTTATTGGCCCTGTTCCACACATGCCATACTTCGGTAGCTGCTACAACTCAAAAGTGTCTTCTGTTTTCTGAGTATCCACAAAATATCTTGTGCAAGTGTTTAGCAGATTCATTTTCTTTCCATAATATATCATATATACCTGACAACACAGGATCTTGGGCATTAATATAGAGAGAGCCATATATTTTTACCACCTATAGTTATGATAGATAAAATTCGAACTCTGTCTTATGAAAAACAAACTTATGAAAAACAAGCAAAGGTGCCACAGACACTACAAGAATGTTTTGGGTAGAGTCCTAATGTAGAGTGGGTTGTCTTTTAAAAGTCAGTGTGAAAAACAGTATTTTATTAAAATATTTATATCTTTCTTCATGGCTCAGGGTGGTTTATGTATTTTAATTTTTAAAAAATACAATTTAAAAGCAACAGACTAAAACATCAAAATAACCCCCCTCCCCTCAAGAGGTATCTGCAGTTATATTCCAGTTAAGTACTGGTATCTTGAAATAATTCAATTTTCTTTAAGCTTGAAAAGCCTTGCTTTCATAATTAAATACTTTCAACAAAGATTGAACGTGTTTTGCTATAGGTGATGAACATTCGAAAAGTTTTAAATCAGCTGGATAAGCCAGAAGGCCTTTATCCGAACTACTTAAATCCTAGTAGTGGCCAGTGGGGACAACGTAAGTACATCAGTTCAGTTTGTCTTTCTGGTTAATAAACACTTGATTATTTCAAAGAAGAGTATGCATTTGTTATATTTGGTGACGCAAAAGAAAAGTAACTTTAGCTACCTTGTGAACTTTTCATATGCTTAAGTTAATGCCAAAATTAAATAATGGTGTACTCTGCGCCAAAAAGTACATTGTTTTCTGATTTTCAGTGCTATGTATGCATCCTAAGGGCACACATTTGCTTCCTGCTCATGTGTTGTCTCTATATATAGATTTTAATTCTAATTGATTTTAGGTTTTAATTCTAATAGATGGGTAGGTTTGTTACGTTCCAGAAAGGGTAAATGGAGTAGACTGCTGCTGGTTGAGGAGAAGGAACTGGGCTGTCTTGTGGGGTCTGTGGGTGGTAGGTGTTGGGGAAGTGGTGGTATTTTGGTTGTCCTTGAGCAGAGGAAATAGGCAGTGTGGGAAGCAGTCCATCCAGAGGGTGTAGGTAGAAGTATGCACCTAAAAATGTTATTTTTCAGATTTGGATTTAAGGAAGGACATAAATAGTGGTATTGGGGTCCATCAGTACTGTTTCAAAAAAATTTTTCTAGAATTCTGGAATTATTCACATTCTATTATTCCTTGTGGGGGATTTATTTAGTGGGGCTGATGTGGCTGTTTATCAGTCAAATGATGCTATTTCATGGAATCCTAGTCCTTTGTGTCCACAAAAGACCGCCACCCAAGTTTCAAGTGAATGGACCACGGGGTCCGGTTTTATGGGACCCTGAACAAGGAGTCCAGCCCTTCCGCCTTATCTCTGTTGTTTCTTATGGGGAAAAATTCAAATAAGCCAATAGCCAAAGAGCAACCACTGGCCAAAAGCCAGCAATGCAAACAGAACTACAGTGCCAACAGAACCAACATCCAACCAGAGAAGCCAAGCCTACCTTAAAATACATGAACCTCACCTACAGTTAATTGTTAATCAAACAAAATCAGAGATTTTCTTCTACAAGAATTACTTGTTTAAAAACCATCAGGAACACCCTACAGTTCCATAAAACGAGGCTTTGGTGGGAGAGTGAAATATTAGACTCCTAGGGGCGTTGAGTACATCCTCTCCCCGCTTCCAGTAGAGCCCCATATTGCTTCTGGCTTCAATTTCAGGGTGCTAGCTTTGACTTAGACCTTTATGACTTGGAATCTACATATTAAAGAACTGCTTCTTCCTATGTCAGCCTGTACAGTCTTATGATCTCCCCCAACCCCCAGGCTTGATTTTGATTCCCTTATTGGGACAGCTGTAGCTCAGTAAAGAGCTTTTTCGGTGGCAGCCTGATCTTTCTAGAACATGCTGTACCATTGAAATGGTAGCTACATATATATTTTTTTTTTACAATTTAGTGGAAAGTGCACGTTATTTTTTTTTCCAGGAAGGCCTTTGATTTCAGTATGGGCCATATGTTGATTTTATCCTATGCTAAATTTGTTATATGTTAACAACTTTGAACTTTTAAAAGGAAAAATTACGTACAAATACAAACTGCAAGTGGACAGATACCTTTTATTACTGCTCCAGTGCAATCCTAAGCGTTTTTACTCAAAAGTAAATTCTTGTGGCTTCAGTGGCATTTATTTCCAAGTAAATATGCATAGGACTGTAGCCTTAAATAAGCAGCACTATATTTTCTGAAGGTCACTGCTGGACTGTTACTGTTGTTCCTGTAGATTTCTTTAGTCTTTGTTACTTTGGCAGTAAATTGAAAGTGATTTGCAACGTCGTGGGTCAATTAGATTTGTCTCTAGCAATAATGGATATAATAGCAGGACTTATTATTGATGAGACTCTGCTTGTGCTATTTAGTCTGCAAATGTCAAGAGTTTCTGAGGTAATTCATTTAGGAAACTGAAAAGGTCATTTAAATGCTGCTATTCAGGGATCAGCCTTCCATCACAGAGCACTCTCATTCTTTTGAGAAAGCCTCTTTCCTTTATGTATTGCAAACACTCATGTAATTAATGAGGTATTTCTTTCTTTCTTTTTTTTTTAAATGTTCTATTTTATTAGCCCTTCATAATCCTATCTTGCCATCGGTGTGTTTCTTTGAAAAGGGACAGCAAAGTTAACATTTAAGAGGCCTAAATACCAGGTCACAGGTTGCTGAAAAAAGCATATTGGAAGGGTGAGACCTTTAAAGGAAAGGAGATTTTGTGCTCACTTGGTTTCAACCTGGAAAAGCAAGTTTTTAAAAAAATTAAAAGAGCAGAGGAAATCAAAGTGCTTATTTGTAATCCAAGAGTTTCCCCCCCCTGATAACTCTATAGGTCCTCCATCTATAAACAATGTAGCTAATGGCCCTGGAAGTTCAATGTGTTCATGAAAAAGGCTTGTACCATATCAGGCATTCCTAGATTTTGTGTCTGTTGGGGTAATAGAATACCTTTCTGTGATGAGCTGGGGTGGCAGAAGCTGGCCCCCAAATATTTTTGGTGGGTAAACTGCAGTCAGTCCCATGCTGCTGCCCTCATGATGGTAGCCTGTATTGATTCTGTGACAAACTGAGAACTGTGCTGCCATACAATACTTCCCCATTACACCACCAAGTACTGCTAAGAAAGAGGCCAGGGAAATATTTGTTTACTGGCCTGCCAGTGAATGGTGCACGTGTACATAAAATTCATCCTGGGTAGACCTGAACAGCACCATTGATTCCCAGGTTGTAAGTAATATTAAGGCCTACCAGCGTTAGATTTAATTAATGGCTCAGTGCTTTGATGCCCTTTTCAAACATTACAGCTGAACAGCCACACACCCAAGTCCAAGACTGTGGGAGACAGGAAGGTAACATCTACCACTCACAGGAACAAGGTCAGAACAGTATTGTTCAATACAAGCTAGATAAGGAAGCAAACTAACCTGGAGCTGAACTGGATATATCAGGGATGCCCTCTTCTGGGGTCTTTTTAAAGTTAAAAATAGGCACTGGAAGCCCCAGATTGAGTTAGAAGTAGTACCCGGGGGGGGGGGGGGAGTCTTGCTCATATGCTAGTTCCCCAGTCTAAAACCCCATTACCAGAAGCTATTTGTCTTGCAAGAGAGGGGAAACAAAAGTAACCAGGGGAGGGGAGGTTAGACCAGGAAAATGGCATGATGGGAGAAGTTAACTGCAACCTTTCCCTGGTACAGTTTCATGAATCTGATTCAGGTACCCTGGTGAATGGGAAATCAGTGGGAAATCCTGATCCCAGCTCTCCCACATAATATGTAATTAAGCTCCTCCAGTGGATTATCTGTTATCAGTATATGAACATCAACCACTTAAAATTTTGTCATACATAATGTCACAGCATGATACAGTAGATAATCTGAATATTATTCACTGTTAAATATTTGATATATATCTGTGTCATTTTAGAGTTTTCAGCTTTAATAGTACAGACTGTTAGTTCAACCTCCTAAAACCAGTCTATGTTGCTGATAAATATACAATTTCATCCAGAAAATACTTTGTACGTGAGTGATCTCCTTTTTGCCTCAAGGCCCAGGAAACCCTAGTGTTTAATATCAGGCTTGGTTGACTCTCACCAGATAACCGTACCATGCATGTGATCTTATGATTTGGCCCATGAAATGCATCCCATAGAATGAGTTGATCGGAAAATGTGGAGAGAGCTGGCTCATAGAGTCACCAAGAGTCGAACACGACTGAATGGCTAACAACAACAACAAATTGGCTCAATAAAATTGGGGTGGGGAAATAGCTCAACTGGGAGTTCTTTCATGCCCACAGAGCACTGTATTTTGAAGTGTCTTGTGTATGACAAATACCCTGAATAAACCACTGCCCTTTTTTGTGAGGAAGGCCATAAAAAGCCTTAGTTACTCCAAGTAGGGGAAAGCAAAAGCTTTAGTTTGACGAACAGGTGAAATTAGAAACAAGCACCAGAACTGGCTCCAGCCATTAGGAGATGCTGTCACAGGGCCAGGATGGATTATTTCCAGTTCCTGGTTTTTTGAGGTTTTGGACAAAACTAGTTTTAGTGGGAAGGATTCTGCCAGTCCTTCAGCACTCTCATTAGTCTCAAGTAGACACTCCCTAGTTGCAAGGAATGGTTAAAAATGGGAAGCCCAGTGTAGCTCCTTCACCAAGAAGGAAAGCTGTTGTCCAAAAGCAGCTGCTGAGATTCGAGGGGGATTTCTCTTGGTTGCAATTTGGGTCTCAAGGAAAACCTAGACTGGTCCCTCTTCGTTTGCCGGAGGCTGGAGTGGATGGCTTATGATAGCACCAAGTAACAGTTAACAGAATCTTCTGAGGCTTCAGTCTCTTCTACAGAATTGTTACAAGAAGTTATATAGCAGTTAATCTACTTGCATCACAAGTAGTTGTGTGTTTAAATTGAAAGTGGAATTACAGTTGATCCTCTTCTGTTACATTTCAGATCATGTCTCAGTTGGAGGGCTTGGAGACAGTTTCTATGAATATTTGCTTAAGGCATGGCTAATGTCAGATAAGACCGATGAAGAAGGCAAGCAAATGTATTATGATGCTGTTCAGGTAAATGAGATAAATCTGTTTATGATCATCACCTAATGAATCCACCAAAAAAAGTTATTAGCTACAGCTAGAAAAAAATTCTAATTGGGGTTGCCTGAGAAGGTTTAAGAATTAGAAAATAGTCTCTCAGTTATAGAATACTCCTGCAAATGTTTTTAAAATAGGTTCATATGCAAGTGTTAACATTAATTCTCCATTTATAAATTAAAAATAAAGGCACTAAGAATGACTTGTTCCTAACTTTCTTTAGTCTGTATCTCTCTCATGAATCTTATGTCCAGGTACCTAATGTTTAGTTTCTCCAAAACTGTAACATTAATCCAGGCCTAGTCGTCTACTAAGAGAAATGCAAAACTCATAAAACGTGTAACTCTCTCCTCAGTGTAGCTCAGCAAAAGAGTCATTTCTGTAAATTACTAGAAGCATAAAAAAATTGTCAATTAAGATTCTGTTTAGGAATATTCTGATGACACTTAACCTTTTTCAAATCTTGTATGTTAAAATATTGTTATTCTTTGGAACACCTCACACCTCACCCCTAGCCTCACATACTGGTCCACATAGTCCACAAACCTGTCACTGTGAACCAGGTTTATGAGCACATCTGTATAGCAATGAGGAAGGTGCTTAGGAATATTATGCCCTCCTCAGTTTAGACTGCAACTGCACCATAATTAACAGCTTCCTCTTATTGTTGAAATGTAAATATGTATTCTCAGAAACATTCATTTTGGGGTTGTGTTACCAAAGACATGCTCCAAAACCTGCAGCAGTAATCCTCCTTCACTTTGTTCTCATTATACTTGTGAAAGATGACCTTCAGAAATAGAAATACCTCTCACTGCTGGACTCAAGACACCCTTACAGGAAAAGGGTTCAACCTACATGTAGAGTGAATGGCTCAGGATAGTAATTGTTCATTTACCAAATTCCCCTTCACCAGCGAAATCTCTGCATTGTTCTGTCTCCATACTGTGTCAAAATAATATTCACAGAGGCATCGCCGTCTTCTGTGCTGGACCTGTCCTCCTCCTACTGTCCTATGTCCAGAAGGGAATTTTCAGGAAGTTGTTCATTGCATTTCAATGCCCGAAACTCAATTTCTTTTTTAAAGTACCTGAAATAAAGGAAGTTACTGCTGAAATTTTGGGATTCCCCATTTTTTGCAAAAAAGGGGGGTACGTACTTCGGGGGTTGTTTCATCTGTTTGCAGTAGATGTGGCATCCAGACTCCAGAAGGCAGGTCAAATTCTACAATTTACCACTTATTGAAAACACAGGCCGCAGGAGTCCAGACTCTAGGTTTACCAGTACCTAATATTCCTGAAACTGAAAAATTGAATCTAAGTAGATGTCACAAATTATACCAGTACTCTAAAAATTTCAGGAAAATTGTAATTATGACCTTTCTGAAATAATGAAACACGATTAAAATGAATTGTCTGAAATGCACACCCCTACTTTCATTCCCTGTTCTGAGACTTGGATCACATAAGAGTGTTTTTTCATGGATAGGATTTTTACCAGTAGAACACAACTTTCTCACCTTTCATCTTCCTGAGATGTAGGGGGCATTTCCAACTTCAGCAGGAGCAGGGGGGCAAGAAAGTTTGACTTGATGGGCAAAAATCTTTCCATCCACAGACATACACAACTGGATCCAACCCTGAATCTCCACAAAGCAAAGAATTGCTAAGCCTTAGCATCTCTTTTGTAGGAGACGTTTTCCCAGGTAGACAGAATCCATCTTCCTCTGTATGGTTCTTGGTGGACATTTGATTTAGACTCCCAAATTTCCTCCTGCTCATTCAGCTGCTAGAGATCAGTAATGTGCACTGTTTGCCTGGGTACTAGTCAGGATTCTTTCAGATTCTGACATTGCCCCAGATAGAAGGGAATTTTAGTGAGGCATTCCCACTTGGTTAAAAAGTCCTCTCAGCTAGTGGCTATTATGGATTCTGAGTCCACTCAGCCTCTTAGGGATGTGACACGAGGCTATTGACAAGAGTCTGTGCACAAACCAAGTGTGTTGAGATAGAGGCTGGCCAGGGCTCATAACATAGGTGGATCTGGTCATTAATCAGATTATTAATCAGATTAATTAGATTACTGTGGTTTCACATCTGCATCCCCAGGAATATTATCCATGCTTAAATATCCAGATTCCCCATCTGAGAGCTGTTGTCCTATGGAACTGTTCCTGTTGAGCCATTTTGGATTGATCACCAGCTATGTCTATATTTTAGCAGTAATTTTCATCTATGCGTTGCATAAGAAACAAAAATCTCATATGATATTGTCAGGGTAGGATTTTGCTCTTCCTGCTCTCAAATTATTAAGCCACACAGAAGTGGCTGAAGTACTGCTAGACAGGATTAGAAATTTCCACTCCCACTCCCACACACATACAGTTCCAGGGGGACCCCAATGACCAGGAGTAGAATGGTGGACCTTTGCAGCTATAGCATAAGAGGCAGACTAGGAAGTCCTAATCCATGAATAGAAATGCCTTCCTTCAGTGAAAATTCTATACAGATCAAAGCCAGAAGTTTTTAGATATCTATTTTGCATTTATTGCATACTAATACACAATTATGTTTAACTTTTCCAGTCCATAGAGACCCATTTGATCAGGAAATCCAGCACTGGTTTGATGTACATTGCCGAGTGGAAAGGTGGCCTGCTTGAACACAAAATGGGCCACCTGACTTGTTTTGCAGGAGGAATGTTTGTTCTGGGTGCAGATGGAGCACCTGCTGATAAAACTGAACGCCACATTGAACTTGGTGCTGAAATTGCCCGCACATGTCATGAGTCGTATGACCGCACAAGTAAGCATTGTAAACTTTTGAGTAGTTCTATTCCAGAATATTCTTTCAAACTTGCCTATTTCTCTACATATGGATAGTGCCGTGCCTTTTTGGGGGGGGGGGGGGGATTTCCACCTGATACAATGAACTTGTGACAAATTCAAAGTAGACCATGTAATTCCTAACTTCGTATGTTATGGGGGTGGGAAGAGTTTGGAACTCCTTCAAAAGTAAAAGGACCCTGAAGAAGCATGCTTTGTGCTCTTGGGGGAAAGTGGTAGGAATGTTGTGATAATGGAAAAATATGTTTAGCCCACTCACTAGCAGGCAGTGTTTTCATGCCTTCGCAGTAATAAGCCACCCTGCGGAAGCAGCCATACGTAGGGTTTGGCTTTGCTATCAAATTTCACAGCCCCACTGTTCTGAGTTAAAAAAATCTCCATCTCCTGTGTGCTTATTCCTTGTGCTATTCAAACCTAGGAGTCTTTATTTTTCAATCTATTTTCTGTTTCCTTGTGCCCCCCACCCATTTCCCACTAAGTGTATGTGATTTTTAATATTATTTTTGCATCAGTTGGGTATATAACATGAACAGTATAGAAAAGCCATAAAAGAAACAAAAGCGGCTGAGAACACAAACAGTGCAAACAGGTGAGCAAAAAGGCTTACACTGGTTCAACAGAATACCCTAAGAAGCACATATTACTGTATCTCTAGTAGAGCTGCTGTTTAACAGTCTGGAACCTGTTCTCATAATTAGCAGTTCAACATTTTAATAGCAAGATTTGCAGCAGCTCCAACAGAAATTTTGTGCTTGTGATGCTTTGACGGGCATGTGTGAAAAGCTAGAGAGAACTCCCACACCATAAGTTATTTGAAAACCAGCAAGTACTCTCATGTGCACTCCTGTTGATGCCCCTGTTAAAACAAGACCCATAGAGAGCGTAGGCAGTGTTCTGAAACTCATTTAAATTGTCAGATATATTTATTTAGAAGTGTTTACTTTCACAGAGGGGGATTTTAAAGGTGCAACATACTCTCTTAATAGCATTTTTTTCATTCCTGTGTACAGATTTTAACTGCATTTACTAATGACTAGTACTGGTGTTTCGGTAGAGTTGGAATAATATCATCAGATTCTAGGGACATTGTGGTATGATGGTTAGTATCAGAAATCTAGGTTCATCCCCCCACTGTGTCATAAAGTTCATTGGATTATTTTAGGCCAGTCATCCTTTGTCACCCCAGTCTACCCTTCAGGGTGTTATAAAGATACAATAGAGTGGGTGACGTATGCTGCCCTGAGATGCTTGGAGGAAGGGCAGAATATGTAATAAACAACACTGTATGCATATGCAACATCTGTCACTCAGAAGGGAAAGGTAATATAGGCCAAAGTTTAATATAAAGGCTATCATTATACTATAATTTAATAGTAAGTAGCCTAGCATATCAAGCACACATTGTGCATGGATTGGGAGACCAGAATTAATGGCACAGAAATTCATTTCAGACAGTCAAAGTGCCAAGATGTTCATTTTGTGAATGAGAGAGAGTTGTAGGATCCCTCACCATGGAAAGAGATATGTTCTTATAACTTGTGAATGTGCTGTTATATGCCTGACTGTCCACCCTGTCAGTGAAGATCCTCTTAAGTCTGCTGTCTCTGCCCCTGCTTTCAGAAGGGAGGGGAGGTAGGTAACCTAACATGATGCTGTTTCAGTGGTACAACCAGGGCTCATTTCGTAGCAGGAGCTCCTTTGCATATTAGGCCACACACCCCTAATGTAGCCAATCCTCCTAGAGCTTACAGAGCTCTTCTTACAGGGCCTAGTGTAAGCTCTTGGAGGATTGGCTACATCTAGGGTTGCCAGGTCTGGGTTGGAAAATACCTGGATACTTTGGGGGTGGAGCCAGGAGAGGGTGGGGTTTGGGGAGGGGAGGGGCCTCAACATGGTACAATACCATAGAGTCCACCCTTCAAAACAGCCATTTTCTCCAGGGGAGCTGATCTTGGTCAGCTGGAGATCAGTTGTAAAAGCGGGGGATCCCCAGGCCCCACCTAGAGGCTGGCAACCCTAGCTACATCAGTGGTGTGTGGCCTAATATGCAAAGGAGCGCCTGCTACGAAATGAGCCCTGGGAATGTCTTCCCCCTTGAGGTTCACCAGGCAGCTACCTTATTTTCCTTTAGGCACAGCACCAAAACTTTTCTTTTACCCTGGTTTTTAACTGAGTGGGTTACATTTTTCTCTCTCTCCCTCCCCCCATCTGGTCTGGATCTGCTTCTAGCCTGAGGACTGTTCTCTGAATATCACTTTAGGATGATCCGTATTTGTTTTATGCTGCCTTTATGCCCTGGCTTGTTTTAATGAATTGGTTTTGTTGTCTTTTGGTCTTGAGCCATCTGGAGAATGTCTCTGGAGACTGAGGAATCTTCCCAACTTAAAAAAAAACAACCTTAAAGGCACATATGTGCAGAAGCAGCTAAGAAATATTGTCAATGAACATTGGCTGATAGGCTCGCTATACACAGAACCAGTCAGCAAATTTTGTAGTTGCAGGTGCAGGGCAGTGGACATTTAACTGTTTAGAATTTCAACTGTTTGAAATGGGTTGATACGTCTGTTCAACCAATTAATTTTATGTATTCAGCAAAATAACGGTTTCAGATGTTCCAGTGAGCATTTTTTTGAAAGATTTTTTTTATCTCGCTTAAGCCAAGAACTTTAAGTGGGAGAGGTAGTAGATGCTTTGGGGAAACTACTGAACCAGCAACTACAGTACATCACTATTACAAGGATTTGCCATGTGTATTCGCCACAATTTGCCATACAAATGTTTGCTAAGGGAAAACTTTGTTTTCATTCTGAATTATTTCCTCTCAGGAATGTCAATAAATTATGGGTACATCTTCCTATGTTTTAAAACTACAGGTACTTTCTCCATTGAGGCTTAGAACTTTGTACAGCAGCAATAGTGCATACATTAACAGAGTTGAGAACTTGCAAAAAAAATGTTTCTGCAGTGCAGTAATAAACTAACATAAATAATTCAGCACGGTTCTTCTGCGTTCTGAAGACCTGGAACTCTTTCACGCCACTATTGATCCTGTTTTATGTTGATTATTGTGTCTAGGCATGAAGCTGGGACCAGAAGCCTTTAGATTTGATGGTGGAGTTGAGGCAATTGCTACGAGGCAGAATGAGAAATACTACATCTTGCGACCTGAAGTTATAGAAACCTACATGTATATGTGGAGATTCACCCATGACCCAAAATATCGGCAATGGGGCTGGGAAGCTGTAGAGGTAAAGTGGATGGGGGGGAGGGGCAGATCTTTGAAGTCTTAATCTTGACAAAGTTATATGTTAAAATTGCCTTTAGGCCGCTTGTATGACTTGCAGAGATAACGGCAAAAAATAGCATGCTGCTTAAAGAAAAGGAAGTATGATAGCTAAGTATGAGCATACATCTGCTTCAGTCTAACAAATTAAGAAGTTTATCATGTAACATTGCACTGAATTTTGAACAGTGAGCTTCTGATTTTAGAACGTCTTTGTTTATTGTAAAGGAAAATAACACACGTTTGTCTGTATTGCCTATTCAGTTTAGGTGATTTCCCCCCTATTTCTAATATGTATGTTGCTTTTTAATTACCTATGAAACTGGGGCCCATTCTTCCCTCTTTAGTGTGCCAGGAATTAAGACTATTTGACTATTTCATCCAGATTAGTTGGAAATTACAGCTAGATATGGTTCCCATCAGTACAAATGTAAATTCAAAACGTGATTGCTAGATTGTTCAGCGACAAGTGAGCAGAGGAGAGGAAGCGCTGCTTACTCCCCTGGTTTTCCTTGCCAGCTGATCTGGAACTGCTTCTTCCACTGGAAAGGTATTTTATAGGCAGCTCACAATATAAAACAAGAATAAATCCTAAAAATATAGTATCAGTGTAAATAACAAACCAAGAGAGTTATTGTGGTATAGTGGTTAAGAGCAGCAGACTCTAATCTAGAGAACCAGGTTTGATTCCCCACTCCTCCTGTTATGTTCTATGTTCTCTTATGTTGCTGGATCATTAGGGCTCTGGTATCCTAACTCCCTCAATCTTATCGGCTGCTGATTGGTCCTTAAGCCTATTGGTCCTATTGGTCCTTAAGCCAATTGGTCCTTAAGCCAATTCTAGGAACCAATCAAAGAGCCCTGCTTAGGTCCAATCAGATTTCGTATCCTTAGTTACAATGCATATAGTTATGTGTTGGAACAGTATAAGTTAAGTGCCGCTCTTGCCAGAGCTGTCTTTTGAGCTGAACGATGTTGAGAATAAAAACCTGCATTGGATTCATCGCCTGCTGACTCAATACTTAATACCTCCTCCACATGAAGCCTACTGGGTGACCTTGGATCAGTCATAGTTCTCTCAGAACTCTCTCCGCCCCACCTACCTCACAAGGTGCCTGTTGTGGGAAAGGGAAGAGAAGGCAATCATAAGCCGCTTTGAGACTCCTTAGGGTAGAGAAAAAGTGGGGTATAAAAGCCAACTCTTCTTCTCCATTGAAAACCCAGGACACAAAAGTACATAAAAACCCAAATCATTTTTGTGTTAGGTGCATTTCCACAAAGAAATTTGCCTGAAACTACCATCCATGGGCTTATAATTAATCCACTCTTCACTGAATGATTTCAGTGGAAGCTTTGAAACTTCAGCATTTTATTAATACGTAATAACATACCTGGTAAGGAGGAAACCCCAGAATATTTCTGAAGATTTAAAGAAATTTCAAACAGGAAAATGAGACGCTGAATTATTCATTGTTTGCCTCCAGAATGGCTGCAAACTTAATAACACTTGGAAGCTCAAGGCAGATTTTTTCCAGCTTCTGCTTCTCAACCATGTTAAAACTTTTTTGAAATTAGGACAATTCACATTCCTCTTCATTCAGATTCCATCTTATATTTTAATGGTACAAATTACTTGAATTACATGATGAACCGAATTTTCAGGCCATATAGTCTTAATGGTGCCTATTTTGAAGCTCCATAATCTAAAATATATAAAAATTATTAATGGACAGAAGAGGCGAAATTAATGTGCAGCTGTTAAACGCAAATGAGTTTTTCAGGAACTAAAACAGCATAATAATATCCGGGTCTTGATGCAAAAGCAAGCAATGGCAAACAGTCTCTGCATGTCTCTTGCCTTATAAACCCAGTGGTATTGTCATAAGTCAGCTGTTACTTGATGGGGAAAAAGATGTAATTAGTGGCTGCAAAAGTACTTTTAACAAAATGTTTGTAATGTAAATTAAGACATATACTTGCAAGGAAAGAATGGTGTAAAGCAGGGGTGGCCAACCTGTGGCTCGGGAGCCACATGCGGCTCTTTCACACATATTGTGCAGCTCCTGGCAGGGCAGCTGGGGAAGCAAAGGGGAGGCATGCTTTTTCTCTCTTTCTCCCTTCCTTCCTTCCTTCCCTCCTCCCTCCCATCTATTTGCTTTCCTAGTTTCTCTCTCTCTCTTTCTTTCCACTTCTTTAATTCTTTCCATCTCTCTCTTTTTCTCTCTCTCTCTCTCAATATCATTAGCAAACAAGTAATATCATTATCAATAACCGGTTTTCCTCGTTTGTTTTTATTTTTGGCAGTCCCCTTTAACGTTAATAAAAAGCAAATTTGCATATTTAAAAAAATAAAAACGTGTGTGTGATATTTGTTCCTGTCTTGCGGCTCTCAGACATCTCTATGTGGCTCTTACGTTTATTCTATGTGGCTCTTACGTTAAGCAAGATTGGCCACCCCTGGTGTAAAGTTACTGATAATCACTAAAACACAGTAGCTGAATTAGTTTTTGTAGTCATGGAGGTTGAAATATACATATGGCATCATTTATTTAACTGTTAGAGGATGTTTGAAGTGCAAATGATTTGTATTATAATAGACAAATCTAAGAATATCGGTTGGATCCAAGGCTTCTGCAAATTTGCTCCGTTTGTGAAAACTTTGATCTAATCCCACATACCGCTATCATTTTGAATCCTCCTGTGTATACTTTTTAGGGCTTTTTATATTTTATGAATACTATAAAAAAATCTTCACCTGCGCAGAGACTGAAATAAATAGTCATGGTTCCCTTTGTCCCATTGATTGCAGAGGGGCATAACCCTTTGGACTGGCAGTCGTAGTAAGATTGACTTTATACAGAAACATAACGAAATGATATATATTATTGGGAGACCAGATTTGTGCATATTTTAAAGTAGAACCATAGATTGTAAATGACTGAAGATGTGTAATAGAAAAGAGTAAGAGTCCAGTAGCATCTTAAAGACTAACAAAATTTGTGGTAGTTTATGTGCTTGCGTGAGTCCCAGCTCACTGCTCATGATCTTATGACCCACTGCCTCACCAATATAGGAGTCTGGGGGACTGCCCTACTATGGTTTTCCTCCTTTCTCCATGGTTGGGGACAGAGGGTGGCGCTAGGTGAGAGGGTCTCCCCATGACACCCACTAGAATGTGGAGCGTTGCAGAGGGTGATCCTCTTGCCAATATTGTTCAGCACCTACATGCGCCCCCTCGCCCAGTTGGCCTGGGGGCTTGGGTTGGGTTGTCATCAGTATGCTGATGACATCCAGCTCTATCTGGTGTTGGATAGCCACCCGGATTCTGCCCCTGAGAGCGTAGACAGCACGCTAGAGGCCGTGGCTGGGTGGTTGTGACAGAACCGACTGAAGTTAAATCCTGTGAAGATGGAGGTTCTGTACCTGAGCTGGGGGGAGTGGATTTGGGGATTAGGCTCCCTACCCTGGACAGAGCACCATTGGTGCCAGCCTAGAAGGTGAGGAGCCTGGGGGTGATATTGGATGCCTCACTTTCTATGGAGGCCCGGGTCACTGCAGCTGCCAGGTCTGCCTTTTACCATCTGCAGCAGGTCAGGCAGCTGGCTCCCTACCTCTCCCCCCAGGACTTGGCTACGGCAACCCATGCCATGGTCACTTCCAGCCTTGATTACTGTAACTCGCTGTACATGGGCTTACCCTTGAGGCTGATCTGGAAACTCCAGCTAGTACAAAATACGGCAGCACACCTGCTGACTGCGAAGTCTGTGTGGGCGCACATCTAGCTAGTGCTTCGCCAATTGCACTTGCTACCAATTGAATACAGATTGATTGATTTATATCCCTCCATCCCGTGAATGGGCTCAGGGCAGGTAACATCGTATTATAATAAATTTTAAAGCACAGTATAAACATTAAAATCGGTGGTTACAGCTTCAAAGTGTTGGTGCTGACCCTTAAAGCCTTATGCAGCCTGGGACTGACATATCTATGGGACCGCCTCTCTCCATATGTGCCCCAGAGAACTTTGCACTCTGCGGATAGCCATCTGCTGGTTGTCCCTGGCCCAAAAGATGCCCATCTAGCTTCAACCAGGGCCAGGACCTTTTCAGTCCTGGCCCCAGCTTGGTAGAACATGGTCCTGATTGAGATCAGGCCCCTATGAGACCTGTTGTAGTTTCACAGGGCCTGTAAAACGGAGCTGTTCCACCAGGCCTTTAGCTGAGGCAGCATCTACCAGCTGGCCTCCCTACTGCTGCTTCATGAGACCATCATGGCTTGGCGTCAGCCCACTTACTTTCCTGGCTGTAGGAACTGGAATTAAATGCATTGCACTTTAAATACTTCTAAATACTTTAAATAATGTAAATTGGTTTTATTGAATTATTTTATTGTATTATTTTAGATTGTTCAGTATTTATTGTTGGGAGCCGCCCTGAGCCCATTCACGGGAAGGGCGGGATATAAATGGAAATAATAAATAAATAATTTTCTTCAGATACAGCTTGTTGTTGTTCAGTCACACATTCGAGTCCGACTCTTCACGACCCCGTGGACCACATCACGTCAGGCCCTCCTGTCTTCTGTCGTGTTCCGGAGTTTGCTCAATTTCATGTTTGTTGCATCAATGACACTGTCTAACCATCTCATCCTTTGCCGTCCCCTTCTTCTTTGACCTTCAGTCTTTCCCAGCATCAGGGTCTTCTCCAGTGAGTGCTCCCTTCTCATTTGGTGGCCAAAGTATTTGAGCTTCAGCTTCAGTATCTGGCCTTCCAGGGAACAGTCAGGGTTGATTTCTTTTAGGATTGACTGATTTGATCTCTTTGCAGTCCAAGGGACTCTCAAGAGTCTTCTCCAGCACCATAATTCAAAAGAATCTATTCTTCGGCGCACAGCCTTCCTTATAGTCCAACTCTCGCAGCCATACTTCACTACAGGGAATACCATGGCTTTGAGCATACGAACTTTTGTTGACAGGGTGATGTCTCTACTTTTTGTTATACTGTCTAGGTTTGCCATCGCTTTTCTTCCAAGGAGCAGGCATCTTTTAATTTCACAGCTGCAGTCACCGTCTGCAGTGATCTTGGATCCCAGGAAGGTGAAGTATGTCACTGCTTCCACGACTTCCCCTTCTGTTTGCCAAGGAGTGCTGGGGCCACATGCCATGATCTTAGTTTTTTGATGTTGAGTTTCAAGCCAGTTTTTGCACTCTCCTCTTTCATCCTGAGCAAGAGGCTCTTGAGGTCCTCTTCACTTTCTGCCATTAGAGTGACATCGCCTGCATATCTGAGGTTATTGATATTTTCCCCAACAGTCTTAATTCCGGCTTGTGATTCATCCAGGCCAGCATTTCACATGATGTACTCTGCATATAAATTAAATAAGCAAGGTGACAATATACATCCTTGTCGTACTCCTTTTCCAATACTAAACCAATCAGTTGTTCCATATCCCGTTCTGTCACTTCTTGACCCTTATACAGGTTTCTCAAGAGACATATGAGGTGATCTGGTACTCCCATCTCTTTAAGGACTTGCCATAGTTAGTTATGGTCCACACAATCAAAGGCATTAACATAGTCAATGAAGCAGAAGTAGATGGTTTTCTTATACTCTCTTGCTTTCTCCATAATCCAGCGAATGTTGGCGATTTGATCTCTAGTTCCTCTACCTCTTCGAAACCCAGCTGGTACTTCTGGCAGTTCTCTATCCACGTACTGCTGAAGCCTAGCTTGTAGGGTCTTGAGCATGACCTTGCTACCGTGTGAAATGAGTGCAATAGTTTGAACATTCCTTGGCATTCCCCTTTTTTGGGATTGGAATGTAAACTGACCTTTTCCAATCCTGTGGCCACTGTTGTGTTTTCCAAATTTGCTGGCAAATTGAGTGCAGCACTTTAACCGCATCATCTTTTAAGACTTTGAATAACTCAGCTGAGATACCATCACCTCCGCTAGCTTTGTTGTTTGTAATGCTTTCTAAGGCCCATTTGACTTCGCATTCCAGGATGTCTGGCTCAAGGTCAATGATTACACCATCGTGGTTGTCAAGGACATTGAGGTCCTTCTTGTATAGTTCTTCTGTGTATTCTTGCCATCTTTTCCTAATCTCTTCTGCTTCTGTTAGGTCCCGACTGTTTTTGTCCTTTATCATGGCCAGCTTTGCATGGAACGTTCCCTTGATTTCTCAAATTTTCTTGAAGAGATCTCTAGTTTTTCCCATTCTATTGTTTTCCTCTATTACTTTGCATTGTTCATTCAGGAAAGTCTCCTTATTTCTCCTTGCTGTTCTCTGGATCTGCATTCAGTTGGGTAAATCTTTCCTTTTCACCTTTGCCTTTTGCTTTCCTTCTTTCCTCTGCTATTTGTAAAGCCTCATCAGACAGCCACTTTGCTTTCTTGCATTTCTTTTTCTTTGGGATGTTGCTGATTGCTGCCTCCTGTACAATGTCATGAACCTCCATCCATAGTTCTTCAGGCACTCTATCTACCAAATCTAGTCCCTTAAACCTATTCTTCACCTCCACTGTATATTCATCAGGGATGTGATCTAGGTCAAACCTGAATGGCCTAGTGGCTTTCCCAACTATCTTCAGTTTAAGTCTGAATTTTGCAATGAGCAGCTCATGATCTGAGCCACAGTCAGCTCCAGATCTTGTTTTTACTGACTGTATAGAGCTTCTCCTTGACTGCAAATGATATAATCAATCTGATTTCGGTGTTGCCCATCTGGTGATGTCCATGTTTAGGTTGTTGGAAGAGGGTGTTCGCTATGACCAGCATGTTCTCTTGACGAAACTCTGTTAGCCTTTGCCCTGCTTCATTTTGTTCTCCAAGGCCAAACTTGTCCGTTATTCTGGTTACCTTTTGACTTCCTACTTTAGCATTCCAGTCCCCTATGATGATGAGGACATCTTTTTTTGGTGTTAGTTCTATGAGGTGTAGGTCTTCATAGAACTGGTCCACTTCAGCCTCTTCTGCATCAGTGGTTGGGGCATAGACTTGGATTACAGTGATGCTGAAGGGTTTGCCTTGGATTCGAACTGAGATCATTCTGTCATTTTTGAGATTATATCCCATTACTGCCTTTGGCTCTCCCTTGTTGACTATAAAGGCCACCCCATTTTTTTCTACGGGATTCTTGGCCACAGTAGTAGATATAATGGTCTTCTGAGTTAAATTTGCCCATTCCCATCCACTTTAGTTCACTGATTCCCAAGATGTCGATGTTCAGTCTTGCCATCTCATTTTTGACCACATCAAGCTTACCTTGATTCATAGATCTTACATTCCAGGTTCCTATGCAGTATTGTTCTTTGTAGCATCGGACTTTCCTTTCACCATCAGACATATCCACAACTGAGCGTCCTTTCAGCTTTGGCCCATCCGCTTCACTCTTTTTGGGGTTACTTGTACTTGCCCTCTGCTCTTCCCCAGTAGCATATTGGACACCTTCCGACCTGGGGGTCTCATCTTCCAGCGTCATATCTTTTAGCCTTTTGTTACTGTCCATGGGGTTTTCTTGGCAAAGATACTGGAGTGGGTTGCCATTTCCTTCTCCAGTGTCTCACACTTTGTCTGAGTTCTCTGCTGTGGCCTGTCCATCCTGGGTGGCCCTCCATGGCATAGCCCACAGCTTCATCAAACCACGCAAGCCCCCTTGCCACGTCAAGGCAGTGATCCATGAGGGAGTCAGATACAGCTAGAATGTTGCAAAGTCTGAATTAGTGAGCAGGGACTTACAAAAGCTCATAACCTACCACAAATTTTGTTAATCTTTAAGGTGCTATTGGACCCTTACTCTTTTCTACTGCTGAAGATATTTAGTGTTTTACCAACAAGAAATGCATATTTTATCATTTTTTCCCCTTTGTGACTTAGGCATTGGAAAAATATTGCAGAATAGATGGTGGCTATAGTGGTGTTAGAGATGTTTACAGCAACCATCAAAGCCATGATGATGTGCAGCAGAGTTTCTTCCTTTCAGAAACACTCAAGTAAGTTGCATTTTAAGAGCTTCAGTCTATATAAAATTGTCCTAAAGCTTATCCATTATTAAGGATGTATGAACTTGTATACTTCTGGCCGTTTTAGGCTTTAGTTACATTCAGGAAGTTCAAATCCTTTTTGCCTAAATTTAAATAATAAAATTAAATAATCGTATTGCATTATCTATTGGATGTCCCATCGTACTGATTTTATTGACTTCTTCTACGTAATCCATCATGAGTCCAATCAAGAAAGGTGAACTATAAATAATGTGAAAAAATAATTCAACTTTAGCTATCATCAATTTAGTCATCTCTTGTTATACCATTTTCACCTTTCCAGGCGAATGTCTAGTTTATGAATGTCTAGTCCAGATTATAATGTCTAGATAAGGGTAAATTGCATCAACTGTTGCGTAATTATTGCATAACAATTTATGTGACCTGGATAGCACAAGCTAACACAACCTTATCAGATCTTGAAAGCTAAGCAGGGCTGGCCCTTGTTACTCTTTGGATGGGAGACCACCAAGGAATACCAGGGTAGTGATATGGAGGCAGACAATGACAAACCACCTCTGAAACTCTTGTGCCTTGAAAACCCTCCAGGGTTGCCATCGGCTATGACTTGATGGCAAAAAAAATGCATAATTAGTTATTAGACTCTTTGGGGGGGAGACTCATGGCATGTACACTGCTGTCATCTTAGGAGAGAGTGTGCATTGCTAGGAGATTTATACCCTAACAAATGACACCCACTGAGGGGAACAACAGCTGACCATTCCCAGCCATCTACATAAAGGACAGCTGATAGGGCTGCATGTTGAAAAGCTGTTTCTAACCCCAAAATCAGGGGTGTCAAACATGTGGCCCGTAGGCCAGATCCAGCCCCCACAGGGTTTGTATGTGGCCCACATGCAAACTGGCTGTCACCTGCTTCCCTCTCCCTCTCTCTTGCTTCCTTCTGTGTCACAGCTTGCTTTGCCAGGCTCTCTCAATTGCACAGGAGCTACAGAGCAGAGCCTCTCTTGCCTCCATTGGCTGAGGCTCCTTCTCCTTGGGGAGGGGGGAGGGAGGGAAAGAGTGAGAGCTTGCTTTGCCAGGCTCTCTCAAGTCACACAGCAGAGCTACTGAGCCAATCCTCTCTTCCCTCCATTGGCTGAGGCTCCTCCCCCTCCTTGTCCCCGGGGAGGGGGGCAACAGGGAAAGAGCGAGAGCTTACTTTGCCCAGGTCCTTCAAGCACCTTTAAGACCAACAACATTTTATTTAAGGTGTGAGCTTTTTGCCTTGCAAGAGAGAGAGAGAGAGAGAGAGAGAGAGAATGTTTTATTGGGCTCATTATGCCAGGGCTCTCCTCTTTTTCACTGTATTCATGCCCTCATGATCCAGGCTTTCTCAGTAGAAAAGCAACATGAACTATTTAGATGAGGAATAACAACAAGCCAGTGAGGTAGATTAGGCTGAGAGTGTGTGTCTAGACCAAGTTCACCCAGCACATTTCCTTTGTAGACTGGGGATTTTGAACTTAGACTTCCCAGATAGTAGGCTGATACTGACCACTGTACATGGCTGTCTCTCTATTCTTGCAGTGCCTCATGGGAGTTGTAGTTATTTCTTTAAGGAAGAGTATAGTTTTGTAGACAAACACTCAGTCTGTGTCATGGTGCCTTCACGTGTTCTTCACCAGCACACAAAGCAATTTACGTACAAAAGTTTGCAATGCCCAGCCATTTCATGTTTCCCTCTGGATCTTAGGCTCAAAGCATTGACCATGATATTTCAGTAATGAATGCCAATAAATCAAAAGTAGGTTTGCAACTTACAGATACACACCTGAACAACACACTCAAGATTGCTACAGCACAGACATTGTCTCCAGATTTTGATGCAATAATTCAGAGCAAGAGGTGTCAGTTATCAGAGGCTGTTAAATGAACAAAACATTGCAAAGGTGCTGATGTTTTAAGCACGTTTTATTTTTAAGTTTTAAAAAAACTTTAATTGTGTGTGTCTGTGTCCTTTATAAAGTTTATATCTTTATGACACACACGGCTCCACCCGACAACGTCTCACTTATGTCAGATCCGGCCCTCATAACAAATGAATCTGCTGTGTGTCAAGAGAGTTCTAAAGTGATGAGACCGAAGTTCCTCTAATCAGAGGCACTTTACAAAGCTTAGAAAGTGTGCCATAATAAAATGTAACCTTTTGTTGACTGGGAAAGGGAAAGGGGAAATAAATGGTTTTCACAGGAGATGAAAGTAAATGGGGAGTGTGTGGGGAGACTGTCTCCAGATCACCCACCAGCCTTCTGTGGTAGAGAGAAAAGGAGGAACCTGGACCACCTTTTCAAGGGCCCCACCTGTAGGAGGAAGAGTTTTCTTAGCAACAGAAATGTTTGGGCATTGAGAATCAGAGCTGTTCAGATATATTCCTTTTCCATTAAATGAAGCCCATTCCGTTTTTCCATGCTCTTAATCTGTTATTTTGTGTGCTTATTTCCCTCAGTATTTCTAGATTTTTAGTTTCATTTCTTCCGAGTATAGATGCAGATGGGAACATAAACAGATATTTTCTTTCTCTTTTTAAAAGCAGGTATAAATTACTGATGCAGATTAAAAACAGAGTTTGGGGAGTAGTAGATACAAATAACTCTCCTGCTCTAGATAGGAAAGAGCAAGAGTCCAGGCGCACCTTAAACACTAACAGCATTCATGGCAGAGTATAAGCTTTCATGACTCACTGCTCACTTCTTCAGACTCAGTAAACCTCATCCCCTGCCACAAATTTTGTTAGTCTTTAAACTGCTACTGGACTCTTGTTCTTTTCCATTGCTACAGACAGATCTTGATCTATCTCCTGCTATAACTGTGTAAACATTCCAGTTCAAATGTTATTTTTTGGTATACTAAGTTTTTGTATGTTTTGGTTTTTGCTTTCCTAGGTACTTATACCTGTTATTCTCTGAAGATGATATTCTTCCATTTGAACACTGGGTCTTTAACACTGAGGCACACCCTCTGCCAGTTCTCTCCAGAGAAGAAGAAGAAGGAAAAAGGAAATAGATAATATAATCATGGTTGGGGACACGATGTAGATTTATTAAAATCTAGGTAACTTTTTGAGTTCTAAATCAGTGTTTGGAGGGTGTTGTGGGGTTTTGTTTTTGGTTTTTTTTGCAGTCTGATGTTTACCCATATATTATTTATCTGGGGACCTAAATACACATTAATTATAATTAATCTTATTTATGTTCTGATGGGGGTTAAGTGATTTGTCATCTCTGTATTTTGTTAGGCTTCAATGTACATCCGGCCAAATAGAATAGAGAGGTTAGCATGTCACTTATTTCCAGTTTTATTTTTGACTGCAAAATTCTTTTCTCCTCTGTGAGGAGATGTCTGCTTTAAGCTGTAATACTTTGCTGTGTTGCAAAAAGCCATAAAGAATTAAGTATGAAGAGCTTTTTTCTTTTTTCTTTTATTATTTTTTAAATGTGGTTTGTCTGATCACTAGAGACAAATCTCCTAACTGTGACAGCCTCTTCTTATGCGGGTCTATTGTTAATTGGTAATTTGAATACTTAAGAAAGTGTACTGTTCAGGAAAACTGCAGAAGAAATATTTTTGACTCATCTGCAGTCACTATTGTATTAAACTGCAGCTTGTATTGAAATGGACTTGGCAAAGCCTGCGTTTTGAAACCCACCTTTAATTTTGATGTAGATCATAACTGCACATTACCAGCAGACATATTTGATACCCACTTTTTTAGTTCCTATACTTTTAATTTCACAAATACCCACCAAAACAAAACCATGGAAATTGACATCTGGGCATGCCCTTACCTATAAATTCAGTGAATCCGCAGTTTCCTCAGTGCAAATGGAGTTCTGGTGAGTATGCATCAGAAGGCACGAATCACTTCCCTGTTAAATCTTTGATTCCATATTGTGATATGGGTTGGTGTGTGAAATCCTCTGTGCATTTGTGCCTTTATCCTGTTTAGAGATTGGAAGAGGCGAGTTCCTTCAGACTGTTGCCATTTAAAACATTCCATTTAGCACTATGAGACACTTGATAGATATCAGAAATAATGCTGTGAAAATGGGAAGAGCATGATATTTCAAAAGTACCATGCTTCAGACATTCACGTTCAGCTTTATTTACTTTTGAGAGGTGGAAGCTACTGCTTTACATGCTTTGCTGGATAGTTTAAAAAAATCTATTTTCTGTGTCCTTGCTAATCAGAGTAACAGCAGTGGTAAAGCTTTATTTCGATAGGAAATCTGTTTACCAGACTGCTCAAGGTTAAAGTGAGGGAAGGCACAGGTCCTTTTTTCCTCTTCACCATTAGGATGCCTTCTGGGAGCGAAATAGCTTGAATGAACGACATTAGACATACAATGATCTGCTGTGATCAGTCATTTGTAACGGCTAACTTCCCTGATACAAAGCAGAATGGAAATATACTGTGTTGCTAAAAAGGTAAATTTTCCAGAAATATCGGCCGTATCAAGGAAACCATGTGGTTTTGGAGGGAGATGTATTAAAGCAGCATGTAGTTTAGCTGCATCTGAAACTAAACCTTGGTCAACCAGTCCTTAAAAGATCATATATACCTCCTCTGTCAGTACAAACAGCACTATTCATTGTGTCGCTCGCCCTCTCCCGGAAAGAAAGTAGAACAGGTCTACCTGTCAGTACTGCTTATTTGTTGCAGTCTTACATACACTGTCAAATATAAGGTCTTAGGTAAGTCAATATAGGTAATGTCATGGTTGAAAGATTCTTGAAACAATACACATTAGTTATCACTCACCAAACTGATCATACATAATCTGCATCCCTTTATGTGCAGATGAACATCTTTGCAGTGTGTTACATTGGATTATGGTAGCTTTTGCACACCACAGTCTTCATACTGCAGTGGTGTCTCAGCCTGTTGGATCCACTTGTGAAGGTCATGATGTTATGCTGGTGCTCTTAAGACAGGATTGAGCCAGTTGGCTGGAAACATGAGTTTGCAATCTGAGAGAGCCAGTTTGGTGTAGTGGTTAAGTGCGTGGACTCTAATCTGGGAGATCCAGGTTTAATTCCCCACTCCTCCACTTGCACCTGGCTGGATGACCTTGGGCAAGCCATAGCTCTGTACCAGCTGTTCTCTCAAGAACAGCTTGGGAAAGGGCTCTCTCAGCCTCACCTACCTCACAGGGTGTCTGTTGTGGGGAGGGGAAGGGAAAGGAGTTTGTAAGCCGCTCTGAGACTCCAAGTGAAGGGCAGTGTATAAATCCAGTCTCTTCTTCTTCTTCTTCTTCTTCTTCTTCTGATTGAGTGCACATAGGGAATAACATCCCTTCTTTCATAATTTCATCCATTTGCTTTTCTGTATCTATCCTTATCACATCACTTAGCTTATGTGCACCCCAAACTGAGTATGGTGTAGGTACACTGTGAGTTATATATATATTGATTACAAAAAATCAATATAATGTAGTTACTAATGGAATTTTGAAAATTCAGACATTTTTCTGTAACTAGAAATGGTCTTAGACCACCAACATCTGATTCTGAATACCTGTTAATATCCTTAACTGGTCAGAATTAGTCAGACTGGAGGGGAAAAACTCAACTTCTTCAGATGTTAGGCTCTTGTGTGCATTTACTTCATGTTTTACACTTAGATTCTTTCCTAGAAATTTTTTATTACAAAGCACTTTGAAAGCATGAGGGGCAGAAAAAACAATAACGTGGTAAATGTTGGTCTAAGCATTCTTTCACTGTTCCTTCTGAGATGAGAAATATTTCTTAATACTTCAGCAAGATACTTATTTTTTCCATTGGGGGACATCAGGGAAAGCTTGGTTTCTAGTTTTCCAAATTTCTAGATGTGACTGGGAAAAGCAAGCAAAATTCAAATGTAACTTCCTTTATGCCCATGAATGACTCCCCTTTAACGATTACTTTCTCTTAGATGATAATGTTTAACGGTTCATGGTCATATGCTTCCTAGCCTATGACAAGCAGCATTGCTATTTATAAATGTTAGAATTAATTTTAAAATGAAATTAAATGTCCCAAATTTTGAAATAAATCCAAGTGGTTTCTGCAGAAGAATCAGATCTGCAATAGATGTGCAAGAAGGATTGGGTTCTAAAGGTATCCTGCTGCCCAGGCATTCCCATCTTGACACTAGGAAGAATCCTATCTCCTGATAGTTTCAAAACTGCACTTAAATTCATGTTGCAGAAGTACACAGAAAGTACATATAAGAAATTACACTTGGATTAATCATTGTGCAGAGCTGTTGGCTGAGAAGCCACAAGTACCATGGTGTCTTAATTTTAGAGTATCGCAATCTGTGTAAATGGTTCAATACAATAAAACACACACAGTTTATGTCCATCTCCTAAGCTGTTTCTTGAAGCGCTACCCTTCCATTCTGTTGGAACTGCCAGTTATGTTAGAGTTCATGATATCATGATTTATCTCTCTCTCTCTTCCAAACTGTTTCCACCACAGAAGCATGGTAACATTCCTGCCAGCACTACCTGCCAGCTCCATGCAGCTGCCATTCTGTCCCCTGATTCAGTCTGTCATCCGCACAGATAAGCATTGACAGTGCAATCCTAAGCAGAGTTACATTCTTCTAAGTTCATTTAAATCAATGGGTTTAGAAGGGTGTGACTTTGTTCAGGATGGCACTGTAACTATTCTAAGCTATATGTGGCATCTTGGATAAAAGTTTGCAACTATTTTTATTCATAAATTGAAAACATTCTTTTTTGGGGGGGGGGGGGGAATTCTGTATATCCCCACTATACTGGGTACATATGCAGGATCTGTCTTTGCTGTGTTCAACATACAGAATTGAGTGTTCCTGATTTCACGTAAAATCCACAATCAGAAAATATGTTTTTATTCACAGTAGGCTTTGAGACTTTTTGAGAGACTGCACATTGAGCTTGAATATCCTTGGTAGAAATGCTGGACTTCTGGCAGCTGTACTGTTGAGAGAATGTTCATGTGTACAGTACTGTCAAGTGTGTGTGTGTGTGTATTGTTACTGATAGTTAAACATCCTTCAGCTCAAATTGTAAATGGCTTGCCAGGGACATCTGTTAATATTCATGGGTGTAAATTGGCTTTTTTTGCACATATGCGTGTTTTTTTTTCTCTGCTACTTGGGATTTATGCTGTGGGAGGCAGGAAGGCAGTTCCTCTGGATGGAATACCAATTGTTAAATTGATTGGTTTGTTCAGGAGGGAAGGCCTTTTTGCAGGTGGTCAGGCGTCCAAATTTTATTTAATTTTTTTTAAGGTCACAAGTACACGAACTTTACATTTCCTGAGCTTGGGGGGAGCATGTGAAATCCCTGGACACTCTTTTTTTTCTTTTTGCTGTTCAGCCTCTGTGTATAAGTCTGAACTCTTCCTTCCATTCCAATGTATTTGAAAAAGTGGGCCTGCACATAAAAGCTCATACCTTGAATAAACCTTTGTCGGTCTTAAAGGTGCCACTGGGCTCTACATTTGCTTCCCTGGTCACATCGATTGCTTGAATCAGGATTTGCAGGAGCCAAGAACAATTCCGTAAATTACATACACCTGTAAAAAGTTCAAGTCAGGTTCAGCAATCAATGAACATGTGCCGGCATGGCACTCTGCAACCTTATGCCTTGAGGAATCCAGAACATTCCTTAGTCAGCTCAGGACAGTCTCTATTTTAAATTATGAGCAGAAGTCCATTTTTAGGGGCAAGGCAACTCATTTTAAAATACAGTCTAGTATTGCAACCTGGATGCCTATGTCTGTCACGTCCATTATTTTTACAGTTTAGCACTGTCACTGTTTGGTGAAAACTGTACTTTATTTCAACCTGAAATGGGGAATATCTACACCGAAGAGCATTTGTTCCCAAAAATGTACTGGCCCTAGAAGCAAGGGGAAATATTTGAGGCATGTTTAGCATTTAGTATTGCCCGATATGTGGCCTCCTTCCCCCCCCCCCCCCCCCCCCCGGCCTTCTTTATTTTGCCGTGCCTCCAATGTGTGGTCTCAGCAGGCCTCGCTTTTGCCATTATGGGTGAAATTGGCCTAATGTGCAAAATGTTTACCATGCTCCTGTGGTGTATTTCTGCCTATCACTATAAATGAAGTAAGTGCAGAAATAAATGGGAATTGCAGATTTTTGTGAATTCCTATTACTTCCTCTGGCTAATCCTTTCTCTTTATGGAATATTGTGATCCTGGTAACTTTCTCATGGGCGTTATAGTTTGAAAGAGCACAACGATTTCTACGGTTCTGTAACTGCTATGGTAATCAGGTTGTATGTACAAGCTGCACTATAAAGTACTTTTTTGTAAAGTGATGTAAGTAGACAAGAAGATTGTATAACCTGTAGAACTGCAAAATGTAAGCGAAACATGTTTTATATGTTCAAAAACATTGATGTTGTGTGACCAACACAAAAAAAACACACCAAAGTATAAACTTCAGAATGATTACCATTTCAAATTTAAGTCTACAATCCTGAAGTTATTTACAGTGGTGTAGATAACTGGAGGATGACCTTAGTATTAACAATAGCCTCAAAACCAAGCCGGAAATAACACTGTTCCCCTATCAGCTCAATAGCAGATAACCCTGGGGTAACTGAGCTACTGTTGACCACTGTATATGTAACTTAGAAATAAGGCTTTTTAAAAAATATATCTTCTGGTTTAGACAGTGTCTAAACTTTCATTGCTCTCAAGCATATAACACAATGCAGTTGTTTTAAATATATATTATATACTGGAAATAATTTAAATACAATGTGTGTTGTTTGACAGCTTTACCAACCCTAATGACACCTTGTTGATATGTTAACCTTTATCATGCAGTCATTTCATGCATCTTTTTTTTTTTAATTTGTGTATATCAGACGTAGTCTTTTCCACCTTTATAGAAATCTCTGGAGTTATGAGAGATCAAAATGCTTAATTTTTAAGAACTATATTTGTTAAAAAAAATCTCTATTGTGAATAAAGCCTTTTAATACATATCTTTATTTTGGTAGTTTCTTTTCTTACCAAGGTTACTGTGAATATATGAAGTTGGGCCATTGTTGCATAAAGCTCATATTGTCCTCACAACCCAGCAACTCTGTTGCTCAGCAGTGAATGGGAGATTGCACAGACGGGGTGGGGGTTGACAAGGGATGGGAGATACTGAATCTTTTACTTCACCCTCCGACACAGGACAGGACAAAAGCGGCGAGCAACCCAATAGAGGTGGCATTCTTGGAGTGCAGGTTTCCGCTTTGACTGGTCCCAGAGGTGGTTTATGTGAACCAAGCCCTTGAATTGGGATTGGGAACACAGGGGTGGATGATGATTTCAGTTTCAGCTGCTTGTCCAGGTGTTTGTGTTTGTGGTAAGCCCTCTTAGGAAGCAGTTCTGAGGAGCTGTGTCCAGGTAACATGGGAGCAGAGCCAGTAGTCCTCTCTGACTTTCAGTTGGACCCAGAGTGATCAGGTTCCGTTTCAGAGCGATAGGAACTGATGAAGCTTGGATCCAGCAACAGAAGGTGGGATGTTGCCTGGGTCTGTCTCCTGAGCAGCACCGGACAAAGCCTTTTCCCAAAGTGCTGCTTTTGGACAGGAACCTCTATTGTGCCTAGCTTTTGGAGTGAACTGGCAACAAATAGAGCAGCAGCACGAGGCATCATGCTTTTCTCCAGGTTACAGGAGGCATTTGTCATAGTAGTTGATGTGGGGAATTTTTGACCCACAGGACTGTATTTTTGAAGAGTGCTTTTTGAGCCTGGGCACTTGGCTCTGAGGAAGCAGAGTCTGAGGCAGATAGTTGTTGACAGTAAAAGGCTTGAAATGGAGCTTCAACAGAGGAACCCCTTGTGACAAGTCATTTCTATCAGCTGAGGGGACCCACACAGCCTCCTATGATTTTGAAGAAAACTAGGTTTAAACTGTAAATCTTCCTCTCAGTTACCAGGTAATCTAAAAGTAGCGGTGTCTAGGCTTTGGGTTTGCTGCTGTGAGGTAAGTTTTCTGGTGCACAAGTATGGAATATGGAGGTCACTGAGACAGGAATTATATTAACAAAGAAGATTTATTTACAAGTAGGTTTCCGGGAACAGATCAGCAGCATAGACCCCAGACAGATGAAAGAAACCTGGCTGAGGCATGGTAGTATGGTATTTGTTGGTTTTTGGGTTTTCCTACTTAACCGTGGGTCCTATTATTGTTTTGTTGAACAGTAGGAAGCAGTCAGGCCCTGGGTGAGTCATGCAAGTTGCACAATGGTTCATGCTAGCCCTGATGAGTCCTCCCTCAGAGGCCAAAATAGCCCTGGGAAGGACCTTGTATTTTACTGAGCCCAGGCTTGAAAGATGGTAATACTACTGTGATTGCCTAGCAAACCCCCCACAGTGGCCACTGAGAGGGCATTTGTTTCTTAAAGGAACAGGTCTTGTTTCTACCCCCAATAATTTTATTTATATTTCAGTGTTTGGGGGTGGGGTTTGCAGAAAGAACTGCCTTGGCTGTTCATGGGCCCTTCTGCAGATTTAGGTAGCCACAAATGGGGCCATGTTGAGAATTAAATGTATTAATGTTAAACTATGCCAATTTGAATGCAAGCAGGCCTTAGTAGCACCCATGAAAGCCATTGCTCCCTGTTAATATTGATGCAAGTCAGATTAAAGCTATTTTGTTAGTGTGACTGCTGAAAGAAAGAAATCCTTCTGTTGTTTCCTTCTAAACTATAAGAGCTGTAAAAAGAAATTTAATTTTTTATATAGGAGTCTGGCAGTTTTTATTTAATAATCAATTTACACCATAAATAACTGCTTACCATATAAACATATACACAGGGCTCATTTCGCAGCAGGAGCTCCTCTGCATATTAGGCCACACACCCCTAATGTAGCAAAGCTTACAGAGCTCTTCTTACAGGGGCCACTGTAAGCTCTTGGAGGATTGGCTACATCAGGGGTGTGTGGCCTAATATGCAGAGGAGGTCCTGCTACGAAATGATCCCTGCATATACATTTTTTGAAAGTGTCAAACCAAAATGCATCAACCCAGTAAATGATATTCATGTGGGAAAACAGACTTCTGCAGCTGTAACAGATGCTGATTTACATCTGCACTGATCAGCTAGATGCTATTCAACAAGCTGGATATGCCTTTTGATGTAGAAGAAAATTCACATCACCATCTGGGGTCCAAAGTAGTTGCATAGGAGTAGAGCTGGATTGCTCCTAATGCCTATTAAGCCTTCCAAATTCAAGGATCTATTCTATTTTATTTGAGCAAAAATAGCTATTTTCCTCTTCTATCCCAGCAAGGATTTCTGACTATCTAAATCCTAAGGAGATTCTTGTAACAATGTTTTTAAGACTCTTAGGTACTTTTCAAGATGTTGAAATGTGATTTATCTGTTAATATAAGCCCCCTACACATGATCCCACTGTGTGTTCACTGTACGTGGGGGGGAGCAGGCCTGAGTGCTGCCCCCCCCCCCAGATGATCAGTGACTCGTGCTTGGCACCTATGAATGGATGCAGTACCTATGCATATGCTCCCAATGTTCTGGGATGCTGCTTTCTGAAAGTTGTTGAACACAGGGAGGAAGAATGTGTAGACATTGCTGGCATGCATAGGCACCATGTTCACACGCCAGCAATCACCCAGGTATGGGTAGAGCCAGCACACTCATGCTCATGTCCAGTGTGCACTGGATGTGTGAAGAGGGAGATTAGCCATGAGTACACTCAGCCCTGTAGCCAGAATTTTGTGGCTTGTGGGGCCTGCAAGATGGAGCTCTTCCGCCAGGCTTACAAATAGGGGCCGCCACCTCCCCTCTACCTTATGACCACCAACGATCACAGCACATGTGGGCAGTGACCGGCCGCAGGTATCATCATCTGGAGCAGGAGACATCTGACATCCAGAGCCGGAGAATGTGGGGTTTATATACTTTGCCATCTGTAAACTATTGAACATTTTATTCCTATTGATATTGTTATGTTTTGGGAGTGTTTTATTATGTTTTACCTGATTTTAATTGTATTTATGTATTGGCTCTGCCAAGTCATGTAAGCTGCTCTAAGCCTGCGTCGCAGGGAGAGCGGCCTATAAGTCTAATAAATAAATAATTTTTTTTAAATGGTGGGGTTAAAGTGGAGGATTGAGGCAGGGGTCCCTGAACAGGCACCCCAAATTTATTTATTTATTTATTTCCTGAGATTTATATCTTGCCCTCCCCGCCAAATGTACCTGAAGGAACAAAAATTATGGGATGAGCCAGCAGAAGCGCAGTCTGTTGCCATCACCCTCCCTCTTTCCCTCACTCACCAAGGCTCAAAAAAGAGACCGGCGCTAAGGAGGAGCAAAGCTAAGTGGAACCTCGTAGCGGTGTCTTTCAGAGGAAATCTTGGGCAGGCCCTTTAAGGAAGGGGGTGGAGCTCCCAGTAGCCCCACTGCAGCTACAGACTAGAGTACACTATCCAGAATATTACTTTTTTGTGATCTCTGCCTCATAAGCATGAGGCCTACTTGTGAGGGCAATGTCCACATGTAAACACCCTGTGATCAACAACAATCAGAAAGCAGGAAGTGTAGGCATGAGCATTGCCTCCATGCATACATGCTATTCTCATGAACTAGCAATCACCAGAAGGCAAGGCCTGTACTCATGCTCAATATCCCCCCCCCACATGATCAATGTGCAGAGGGGTCATTTGTAGAGCGTACCACTGAGCCCACCAGATGATTAAAGAAAATATACCCTTTCCTTAAGCTAGCTGCAGTATTGACACAATATCTTGATCTTCTTCATGGTCTCTGTGCATCACACCGCTGGGATATAGTGCGCCTCCGCTGACCCCGATTGGTATCTTCTAAAGCAAAAGGGATTTTCACACCCTCTCCCCGGTCACACGCAGGGCTTCAGTGCGCATGACCAAGGGAGGGGCACAACAATCCCACCAGTTCTCTTCTGACCACTGCACTGGTAGGACCCTCCTCACTTCAGTTGATACTTTCTTCTTATCTCCTTTCTCTACGGATTGCCTAAAAAAGACTTTGTTTGTTGGGACAGAACTGATTTAGAGTACTGTGCTCTGGCAGTTTACTCCCCTCCACTCCCACCCCCAGCCTATGGCCAAACGGTGGGGCTTCTTTAAACAGTACCTAAAGTGTGGCAGCAAAATCGCCCCCCTGATAGACACTTGCTTTGCCTTTTGTACCTTGGGGAAGCCCACCAGATGGACTCCTGTGCTCACTGTGCCAGGTTCTCGAAGCAGACGAGAAAGAACCAAGCCGCAAGTCCATCTTGCGTTATTGGAACAGGCTCTTTCTCTGATGATGTCTTTGCAAGAGATGTCCGGACATGCTTCACTGTCAACCCCCAGCTTCAGGATCGGCGACTGCACTATTCCCGACACCATAGATGTCGACATAGCATCATAGATGTCGACAGGCCGATACCGAAATGACCAATGTCAACTGTCCAGTCTGAAGCTCCTCCTCCTGCCAAGGAGGGCAAGGGCAACAGGCAGAGCAAGCACAAGAAGGGTAGGTACCTTCTCTAAAAGTAGGTACCTTCTCTAAAAGTGTCAGGCACAGCCCTGGCGGGGGCTGTGGTACTTGACTCTGCGGGCCTTGGGCAGCTACAAGGTGATTCCACCTCGCCTTTGTTGCATCCTATGCACTTCACGGACTCTGATCTGGATATGGATCTAACCCAAGTGCCCTGGGCTCCCAGTGTCGAAAGTCTACATCTAGACAGGGACACTGGTGCCTCAGCCATTTCTCCACATCGATTGGAGGATCAGGATTGATCATCTGGGCGTTACCCTCTTGCTCCCTGGAACAGCCATCAGTGGCACTACCTCTATGGAGTTTATCCCATGCCTGCTGCGCCCTGGCAGATTGGGATCGCCAGTCAACATCCTCCCACCTGTCTTGATACCAAGAGCACCCCCCGACACCAGAATTTGTACAGCCACAACTGTTGGTGCCGGTAGGTAGGAAGCACAAACCTGCTGTTCCACCTCTGGGGTACCATGCCGAGCAGTTGACACCAATGCCATCGATGCTGATGCAACCCATTACTTTCTCAGAGCCTTTGGAGCATTCTGAACCTTCGGGATCGTCTTCGTCCTCCTCCTCTGATGATGAAGCTCCTACCCAGGAACCCTCCCCACCGCAACAAGTGGCGGATAACCTCCCCATCTCCCCATCCAAGAATTTTAAATCATATGGGGATTTCATCAAGAGGATGGCCAATACACTAATACTTTCCACTGTTCAGCCTCCACCCACTGTGACAGACTCAGTGTTTGACATACTACAGATAGACACTTCCATAGCCATTGCATTACCATTAACCTCGGTCTTACTGCAAGCTGCCAAAGCACCATGGTCTCACCCAGCTTCTAGCAAAAGGATTGACCACATGTACAGGGCGCAAGAATCGGGAGCTGAATTTTTATTCATCCACCCTAAACCCAACTCCACTGTCATCACACCCTCGTCTAAAGGCAGACGTGGCCACTCTTCTCCTCCTGACAAGGAAGGGAAGAAACTCAACTTCTTTGGGCACAGATTCTATTCGGCAGGGGCGTTAGGAATTAAAGCTTCCAATTATATGGCTTGCATGGGTAGATACCAGTATGCTCTCTGGGAGCAAATGACTGAGTTTATTGCCTCCCTCCCTGAAGACATGAACCGTCAAGCCAGGAGGCTACAGAAAGAGGGTATGATGCTGCCTAAAAATCAGCTTAGTGCTGTTTAACACAATCTGGATGTGTTAGTTAAAACGCTCACATCAGCAGTCACACTCAGATGTCATGCCTGGCTGCATTCCACATCCCTACCCAGTGACACTAAAGCCTTTGATGAGGATCTGCCTTTCGAAGGTGAGGGGTTGTTCAGTACCACTACGGATGCAATCTTACAAGAACTGGACAAAAGTATCAAGACTTCACGTAATCTGGGAGTCTCCCAGCCCCCCAGACAGTCAAAGTCCTGGAACAAATCCTGGTCCCGCAGATCGTCTCAAAAGTCCTCCCCGGAACCTCAGTGGCAGAAATCCTCTGGTTTCCAGTTACGGCCCTATGGGAATAAACAGAAGTTCAATACTGCCTCCCAGTCAAGGACCAAGGCTACCAAGCCCACCAAGCAGAGCCTTTGACTCAGGCCAACTGGCCAAAACTCCCACCCATCTGTCCCTGTTTTTGTCTGCCTGGAGAAAGATAACATCAGACAGATGGGCTCTCTCTGTCATCGCAGAGGGTTATCGTATAGAGTTTCTTCAGGTGCCTACAGAGTTGTGTTGCATCCCTACACCCAGCTCCGTCACACTACTAGATGAAATCCGGAACCTCCTTCAAAAAGATACAATAGAACCTGTCCCTCGGTCACAGTTCCATCAGGGCTTCTATTCCCATTATTTTAAGGTTCCCAAGAAGGATGGGGGCCTCCGCCCTATTATGGACCTCAGAAACCTCAATACCTTCATCGTGTACAAGAAGTTCCAGATGACAACCCTTCAGAACATCCTTCCACTCCTCGAGCACAGGGTTTGGATGGTGACCCTGGACTTGAAAGATGCTTACTTTCATGTCACGATATACCCAGATCACAGGCATTTTCTCCATTTTGCTGTGGGGGAAGGTCATTATCAGTACAAGGCCCTTCCGTTTGGCCTTTCCACTACCCCCCGCATATTCACAAAGCTCATGGTTGTCATTGCGGCCTATCTTCACCTGCAAGGTGTACAAATCTTTCCGTACATCGACAACTGGTTGCTCATAATGGACTCAGAGATCACTCTGCGAGACCACATTGTACTGACCATGTGCACTGTAGAAACCTTAGGACTCACTGTCAACCTCCTGACGAAGCAGCAAGAACATCCTATAGGACGTTTATGAAAGCCTATAAGATGGCAATCAAGGCTGCGAAGAAAGTATTCCACGCGACCACAATCATGTCTGCGAATTCCTGCCCAGCCCAATTATTTAGTATAATTCGGTCCCTGACGACATTACCGCAATGTGGTCCAAATGAGAGAGAATTAGATATTGGCTGTGAGGCTTTTGGGAAGTATTTCACAGATAAAACCTTACTGCTCTGCCAGGACCTCCCTGCCACAGTTGATACAGTAAGGGAACTTGAGACCCCACGTGTGTCTTCTAGTCACTTTCTGGATTATTTCGATCTACTTTGTCTAGAGGAGGTTGACAAGTTGCTCCTCTCGGTTCATCCAACCACCTGTAGTCTCGATTCGTGCCCATCGTGGCTGGTGAAGGCCAGTCAGGATGGGCCGCGAGGGGCCTTAATGGACATCATCAACACATCCCTCAGTGAGGGCATGTTTCCAAGGGCCCTAAAGGAGGCAGTTGTACGTCCCCTCCTAAAAAAGACATCATTGGATCCGGCCGAATTGGCTAACTTACCCTATTTGGGTAAGTTAATTGAGAAGGTGGTGGCAAACCGGTTACAGGGCTTCTTGGATGATGCCTCCATATTAGATCCAGTCTGGCTTTCGACCAGGCCACGGGACAGAGATGGTGCTGGTTGCCCTCACAGATGACCTCCGGAGGCACCTGGATTGGGGCAGAATGGCAGTATTGGTGCTGTTGGACCCATCAGCGGCATTCGACATGGTCAACCACCAACTACTGGCCCACCACCTCCCCGACATTGGGGTCCAGGGGTTAGCCTTACAGTGGCTTCCCTCATTTCTTCAAGATCAGGGGCAGAGGGTGGTGATAGGAGAGCAACTGTCCCAAAAGCGCCCACTGGTGTGCGGGGTGCCACAGGGTGCAGTGCTCTCCCCAATGCTGTTTAACATTTACATGCGCCCCCTCACCCAAATTGCTCGGAGGCATGGGCTGGGTTGTCACCAATATGCTGATGACACCCAGCTCTATCTTTTGTTGGGTGGCCAGTCAGACTCTCGTCCAGCAGTTCTCGACTTGGTTTTGAGGGCCGTGGCTAGTTGGTTTAGACAGAGTCGACTGAAATTGAATCTGATGAAGATGGAGGTCCTATGCCTGAGTCGGAGCGGACCGAGCTTAGGGATCCCCCTCCCAACCTTTGATGGGGCACAACTGGTGTTTGGGAGTGCTCCTGGACCCCTCAACAGGTTGCCCCCATTCCCTCCATTGTTCTCTGAGGGAGGAAAAAAGTTAACATTTTTTTCCCTCCATAGAGAACAACGGAGGGGATGGGACAATCTGTTTGGGGGCCCGTAGAATTGGACCCCCTGGTCCAATCTTCTTGAAACTTGGTGGGTATTTCGAGGAGAGGCCCCAGCAGCTACCCTGCAAGTTTGGAGCCTCTCCCTCAAACCCCCTTTCCTCCAGCCCCTCATATACCCTATGAGTTTTTGCCATTGATTTCAATGGCCCATAGGGTATAATGGGGCTGAAACTGACATTCCCTTTCTGACACAGTTCTGGTGATGTCAGGGGACGTGGCATACGCTAATGAGTTATGCTGATGAGTTATGCTAATGAGCTCCTGCACCTCTTTTTCTACGAAAGGACCCCTGGTTGCAGGCAGTGCGAGTTTAAGACCTCCAGTTCCCTTCTCCAGGTGTGTGTATGGGGTTTTCTCGCTTGTTAATCTCCCAGAGGTGTGATGCACAGAGACCATGAAGAAGATATACAGGTTGCTTACCTGTAACTGGGGATCTTCGAGTGGTCATCTGTACAGTCACACCACCTGCCCTCCTTCCCCTCTGCTGTCGGTCTTTCCTGTCTTGCTCAGAGACTGATGGCAGCGGTCAGAAGGAACTCGCGGGATTGTTGTGCCCCTCCCTTGGTCATGTGCACTGGAGCCCTGCGCGTGACCAGAGAGAGGGCATGAAAATCCCTTTTGCTTTAGAAGATACCTATCGGGGTCAGCGCAGGCACACTATATCTCAGAGGTGTGAGGCACAGATGACCACTCGAAGATCCCCCGTTACAGGTACAGGTAAGCAATCTGAATTTTCTATGAGAAGCGACATTTTCCCCCTTGTTGAAGGGGAGTCTGGTATATGTCATGGAATGGTTCATCAGAGTTTTATCAGCTGTAATTGTCTTCAGATGGTTTTCATTCTCCACTCTTCCACCAAAGGAGAAGGCATTCTTGGGAAGAGTGTTTGGGGGCAATATATTCTCAGCACTGCATATCAAACCCCGAAGATCTTTCCACAGCTTACTACAGCAGGAACATTCTGAGAGATGGTTGTTTTATAGATCCCATGACGAAGCAACATGCAAAAAACACGGGGATCCCAAAGCAAAATGTAACACAAATCTTTTCCCCACTTCACCATTGTATTTTCTTCTCTGCCTTTAATGGACAAACACCTCCAGCAAGTGATTTTAGGCAAATGAAAGGTTTGATAAGGCCTCTGCAGTCCCCCTTCCTCAGAATGGTTATTGAACAGGACATGTTTACAAAACAAAGCCACTGGCTAAGTGATTCTATCAGCTTGCCCCTATGGCATTTGGGGAAGCAGATTGGATTTTGTATAACTCACTGCCTCAAAAATGGATTAAAATAGCCTTTTTGTCCACAGTTCCCCCTCAGATCAAAGTAAGCAGCTCTGTTTCACACAACAGCATTCAGAAATTTAATGCACCAACTGGAAATGCAAAGGCAGACACTGCAGCATACTTTCACCAGTCTAGTGTGTGTGAAAAGGATAAAAAAACCCAAACATTTTTCATACACAAATGTGCTCTTTCCATGAGCTTGCTATCTTATTTCATATGAACTCTGCTCCAGATTAAAATCTAGGTAACAGCATCTATGGATCCTTAAAGTGCAAATTTATCTGCAATCTGTATAAGCAAGAAAAAGAAAAATGGTGGGGTATTCCAAGAGAAGGATTCAAATCAAGTAGCTCCTTAGAGACCAGCAAGTTTGGGGAGGGGGGGGTAGATAAGTTTTCAAGAGTCAAAGGTCCCTTCATTAGATGCTTATGCTTATTAAGGTTTCTTCTCTTCCCAGTTTTAAGAGATTGCATACATGCTCCCAGATAAATGTGGCAGAAATGACAGGCAGAGCAGGTAGCCCAGGAGTCGCCATTTCTTTGCCTAGCTATTTGTTCTTTCTGTGGTAAGCAAAGCAGAACAAAAGATGCAATTATATTTAATTCATATCATTTTTGCTGGTTGCAGGTGTCAGAGGAGATGCACATTATAAATACTTTTACCTGTGGCTGCTTAACAAGCTCTGAACAGGTGGCTTCAAAGATCTCCTTACTGACCAATTGAGATGAACCAAACTTGTGCTCTCAGCAAATCATTCAGTGTAACTGTACGGTACAGTTTCTGGGTTTGTTCCTGAGTCCTCTCAAACAGGCGTGCACAAGGAGTTCCTGGGCGATGCTTAAACCCTCAGGAACATGGGAGCTAATTCACACTGGGATTGTTCACAACATTATAGGCTCTGGGAATCTGCTGTTTGCCCCACTGGGGAAATTTACATGTAGCTCTGCTATATGGTTATTAATATTTATTTCATTCATATCCCACCTTTCTCCCCAATCATGATCCAAAGCCGCTTACATCATTTGCCTCCATTTTTTATCCTCACATCAACCATGTGTGGTAGTTATTAAGGCAGCATTTCTAGAACTTTAGCTACCATTCAACCCCTGTTTTGTTTTAAACATTCCCAGACCCCCCAAAACCTCCTTCCTCTCTAGCACGCAATCCACACTAGGCAGCCGTTTTGCCACAGAACTGGAAGAGATGGAGGTTGAAGAAAAAGAGATTGGATTTATGCCCTGCCCTTCAGTACCTGAAGGAGTTTCAGAGAAGTTTACAATCCCTTTCCCTTCCCCTCCCCACAACAGACACCCTGTGAGGTAGGTGGGGCTGAGACAGCTCTTTCAAGAGCTGCTCATGAGAGAACAGCTCTGAAAGAATGTATAACTGACCCAAGGTCACACCAGCAGCTGCATGTGAAGGAGTGGGGAATCAAACCCAGTTCTCCCAGATTAGAGTCCACACTCTTAACCACTACACCAAACTGGCTCTCTATAACTATATATTTATAGTCAATGGGATTTTTCAACTTATATAACATTCTTCATATTGGGGGTCCATATTGGGGGTCCATATCCTACCACATCTGCTCACTGGCTAGTTGGCAAAGTGGAAAAAGAGAATGACAAGGGGGTAGCTTAGGCCCCTGCGTGCTGTGGTCCCAACCCAAGTGTGACCTCATGTGGCTGAGAATCTAAGCAGTAGCCTGGAATTCCCAGTGCACATCTGCTTGATAGGACCCAGGAAGAGTGTACTGTGTAGTCAAGCTCTGTCAGTGATTCCAATGCTCACAGTTGTTCCTGCTAGTTTAGAGAGATCTACTTCAGAATTCAGGAGCCACAGTCCTACTGAACATCACTGTTGGCCTTGCATGGTTTTTTGCAACTACAGCTTAAATGCACCACTGAGCCTCATATATACTATTTGTGCTGTTTGGAAATCGTGATGTAGTATAGAATTCAGATGAGAAACTGCATGTGTAGGGTTTAGATCCACATTATGAACCAGTTGAGGTCACAGCCTGTTTAAGCCTCACGCAAAAGGAGCTTTAAACTCTGACTGTTAACTAGTTTACTGTCTTGACTTTTAGTCATTTGAAGCCACCTGGTTTCTCTTTCTCAGATACCAAAGATTCAGAACCTTGGGAACACTCTGGGTAGAAGGTTCTCTTTAAGAGTTCAATCTGTAACAAATTATGTCCATGTATTAAATTTTCTCCTCCAGCAGTCAATAGCACTTGTCAGAAATGGTCAGTTGATACAGCATTTCTTTGTTTCATGTGACACAGCAAGCCAGTGGCAAAGCCAACAACAGAATCCAGTGGCTGGCACCACTGCTGAAGACCCTCTTGTTTCCCGTGTAGCCATTGTCTGTAACACCCTCTTCAAATCATGTGTTTGGTTTTGCTGGGATGGGTGGGGTTGGTTTGTTTTTAGGGCAATTCTGATTACCTTTGATTATATTCAGATTTATGCTTCCTAAAACAAACCATGGAACTTCTAAGGGCAAAGGGGTTCTGAAAGTCTGTAGCAAAAGCCAGGGATGGACAGTGTTGATTGGCCAGTCCCTGTGATGTGTCTAAGGTATATTCCCCCATTTCAATTAACATTTCAAAATCAGAAGAGAATCCTGTATGCACATTTCACACTGGTCTTTTATACAAAATATGTCAGGTTGTAGTTTTAAAACCTGACACTTTTAGATAGTATATATATTATACTGTGTTTATTTTCTTGTTCTCTAATTTTATAATCCACTTTTTATTGCAGTGGTATATATTATGCTGCATTATATTTGAATCCTGCCCTGAGTGTCTATGAGAAAGGTGAATTACAAATCAAGTAAATAAAGAAAATAATTAACAGCAATAAAGGAAAGTTCTCAGCGTACTAAAAAAACTAAGTGCAGACTGTAAACAGCCCCATATGAAAGCCTCTTTATACAAGTTTCATTAATAACAAGCATAACAGTTCTGCAGTCACTTAAAAATCCAGTTACCACAAGGAGCAGGTAAGGTGAAAGACTTCCAAAACTGTGCAATGGTCACATTTAACAAAAACTGAATCCGTATCTATCCATTAAATATGTAGGAATTGCCCTTTTCTGTAGTGAATACATGGTTACAGGCTGGGAAAAAGCTGGTCCTGATAAAGACATGTACAAATTGTTATTTTGTTCACATCTGTATTTTTGAAATATTTTCAGAGGTAAGGGGAACTAACCCAACCACCATCCTGTACACACACATCACTATTCTCTGTCACTTCATCTTTTTCCCCCTTCCAGTCATGTGGCCTTCTAGTATCATATCCTGACCAGAGGAAAAATGCTTCTGTTAGTGGAATAAGGCCTCGGGGGGGGGGGGGGGCAGGGACCCTTTGCTTGTATGCTCAGGAAAACATAGGACTGCCACCAGGGCTATTTTTGGGCAGGAACGCACCGGAACAGAGTTCTGGCTGGCTCCTGAGTTGGCCACACCCAGCAGGAACACATTAGCATAATAGGCCACACCCAACAGCAGAAACTCATTAGGATTGGCCACATTAGGGGTATGTGGCCTGACATGCAAATTAATTGCTGCTACAAAAAAAGCCCTGGGTTTTGACAACAAACCAGGCAAACAGAATAAGAAGCAAAAGGTGGGTCTGGCTGGATGACCACTCTCTGGTAACATGGGGGTGTGGCCTAATATGCTAATAAGCTATGCTGTCAGTGGTGTGGCCTAATATGCTAATGAGTTTCTGCTGTTGGGTGTGGCCTATTATGCTAACGAGTTCCTGCTGGGCTTTTTCTACAAAACAAACCCCTGACTGCCACCACTCACTTCCTTCACACATGAACAGCTAGGAGAAAACTATTTCTCTGAGGGGAAGGGCGGGTGGCTGCTTAGTGTTTTTAGATGAAATGAAAGGTGGTGAGAGGTCTGGTTTTGAATTAACATTTCACTCTCCTGTAGACCTTCTGATCCTGCCTCGCATTTATCTATTTAAACATTTATATCTTGCCTTTCCTCACAGTTCAAGGTGGCTAACAATAATAGTTAAAATCATTTTCCATTAAAATCAAAAATAAAATAACAAACCCCAAATCTTTCCCTCCTCTTAAAAGATGCCTTCCATTCAGATCCCTCAAAGCCCTGGCAACCAGGCAGGCCTTGCAGCACTTCCCGAAGGTCTCCAAGGAGGGGACCTCTTTCACCTCTTCAGGGGAGCCATTCCACAGCGCTGGAGCTACAAAGGAAAGTGTCTGGGCTCTAATTGATGCCACTCCAAGCAGTGGGATAGCCAGCAGATCACTGCCTGATGACCACAGCTGACAGACAGGGAGGGAGGGAGAGGTAGATGGAAGATGGTGCTTCAAGTCACGAATTTCTTGTGCCTCACATTGTTTAATATGTGCATTTAAATCATAGGGGAAAGCAAAGCCTTGCGTCTACTGCCACCCCCAGTCTTTGAATCACGGTCGAGAACCAGGGCTTTTGGGGAGGGCGGGGAGGAGAGGTGTAAGCCCAAGCTGCTTTTACACCTTCTGGGGAAATCCTACAAGTATTCTCGAGCTGTCTCAAATGTTGGGGGGGGGGGGTGGTTATTATGAGAAATTCTGAGAATTCCTTTTCAGGAAAGACAGCCCAAATGGACATGACTGGGGGGGGGGGATGAATTTATAACCAAATGTAACAGCCCATGACTAGACAATTACCAGAGCTTTCTGGGAATAGCGACCTAACTTAACAGGCCTGTTTGTAAGGACTGCAGAGATCTTGAATATGGAATACTTCAAATATTCTCCATTTCTATACAAATCCTTAGTAGCAGGATTATCTTTGATTTCCTCAGCTACAGGTTGCTCCTGTTATGATTCCTATAAGGTTTAATCTTCAAAAAACTAAAAAATATGTCCAGAAGATCAACCCTATTACTGCTTCCCTTTCACCTGAAGACTAACCAGGTTTATCTTTTTGATGGGAATGAAATCTTGATAGACTTAAATACTTTTTAAAACCAAAATGATTAAAAATATTGTCCCTTTCAGCTGTTGGCTAGAAAGGCTGAGTTTAATCAAGAATCTGGAGCAACCTGGATGATGTTGTTTGTGTTAAAAAAAAATCATTCATGAGACCCACTAGGGAATAGAAGGAAAGCTTCAGAGTTCTCCTCCACCAGCTGGTCCATGAAGTTGCTTTTATTTCCCTGCATGAGGAATCAACAAAGGTGTCGGGAGGACAGCTGCTGAAAGGACAGGAGGGAAGGATGTGGCTTCATAAGAATAATGGAATTAATTTAAAAATGTAAATTGAACAAATAGAAGAACAGATGTGAAGGGATTTGGAGTTCCTCTTTGGGTCAGATCCTCTAACTTTTCTGTATTCTCATTCAGTTTGAAATGCCACTATACTTCTATGACCAAAATGTTATTAAGTGAGCAATAAAACACTACATGCATTTTATTCTTAACACTTATTTGCACAGAGCATGTGTTTGTGTTATTAAGAATGGCACTGCTTCAAACTACCCTGGGAGTACCGTATAATCTGCAGAAACAATTCCTCGTATTTCTGTTGAATGGAGCTTTATAACACAGCAGCTTTGCAGGAACTTACATTACTATGACTGAAATTGTAAGGAGGTTTACTAAAGAGTAAGACCTATTTTATTCAATGGGGTTTATGCCCAGGAAAGTGGTTTTAAGATTGCAGCATAGGGGAGAAAGACAGGAATAGATGATGCTGGTATGTTGCAGATCACGTGTGATTATTCCTTGTTCATCTATATCAGGGTGGCCAAACTGTGGCTTGGGAGCCACATGTGGCTTTTTCACATATATTGTGTGGCTCCCAGAGGGGTGGCTGGGAAAGCGAAAGGGAGGTATGCCTCCCCAATTGGTCTTCCCTTCCCCAGCCAGTGTTCCCCTCCCTGGATAGGCTTGAGATGGTGGGAGCAGAGAAAGAAAGGAACTTTTAACTTCAAATGCGTTTTTAAAGACCTCCCCCACTGGCCGGCTTAAAGAAGGCATTTGTCTCTTTAAATCCCTTCTCCAAGCCAAGCCATCTGAAGGGGGCATAGGGAACTTGGAAGATGCATTTAAAGTTGCTTTCTTTCCACCTCTCCCTCCCTCCCTCCCCCCATCTGCTTTCTTTCTTTCTTTCTTTCTTTCTTTCTTTCTTTCTTTCTTTCTTTCTTTCTTTCTTTCTTTCTTTCTCTCTCTCTCTCTCTCTCTCTCTCTCTCTCTCTTTCTCCCCTCCCCCCCCATCTAAAGTTAAATATCATTATCAATATCTGTTTTTACCCCTTTTGTTTTTATTTTTGGCAGTCTCTTAATGTTAATAAAAAGCAAATCTGCATATTTTTCAATAAAAACATGTGGATTATATTTGTTCATGTCTTGTGGCTCTCAAACATCTGATGTTTATATCTATGTGGCTCTTATGTTATGCAAGTTTGACCACCCCTGATCTATATCTTAGTCAGCTCACAAATTCTCCACACCAATTGACTGCTCTCTAAATGAAAACAATTAGCTAGACCTATGTTCTAGAGTGGCGCCCCCAACCTTCTTGAGCACATGGACACTTTTTAAGAACAGGGATTGAAATGTCACCACAAGATGGCTGCCATACAGGACTAGGGCCAAATCAAAATGTTGGAAGCTTCTGCAATATGTTAGGTAGCTCCAAACCAGGTATTTTCCTGCAATGGAGGCAGTTGTTTCTGAAACAACATGTCCAGGCAAAACATTTCTGTGCACCATGATAGGAGCTACTCCTGTGCACTACTCCAGGAGCTGGTCCAAATAAACACTTTATACACACCCAAGAGGCATGGTATGTCACCATTTAAATATTTGCTCCATTTAAAAAACAGTAACCCCAATGTAAGGCCAAAACCCCTTGTGCTTTAAAAGTAAATTAAGCTAACTGTACAAAAAAAAAAAGGAAACAACAGATTCTTCTAAATTTTTGCAATGTATCATTCAGTTTATCCACAAATAAATATTTAGATATGAATCTCCCTCCAGTTCTCACTTACCTATTAGAATTTGCCCCTTTCTTTATACTCAAGGATACCATACTCACTCTTAGCATGTTTTGACACCAAATAATCTTGCACAATGGGTCCTTCTTCCTGAGGAACAGTACTAGGGCGGAGTATATGGCACGGTAATCCGTGGAACTGGGTTAAAAGAAACATTCAAAAAAGTAGAATTAGTAACAGCTAGCTTTACAATTTTAGTGTGCACAAAAGTTATCCATTTCACCTCAGAAAAATATGTGCCAGACTTTGCCAGTCAGGGGCCAGAGTCCGGGAGGGGCTCAGCTTCCATTTTCCCATTCTCAAGCATGCTTGTGATCAATGCCTCAGCAGTGGAGAGTAAGGGAGCTTCCCTTCACCCTGGTTCCCTCTCTTCCTGGCCTCTGTCTGCTCACTGGCTTTGAGGACAAGACCTGGTCTCCTTCCTCCTTGGCTATCTCCAGGCAGATCTTATGAAGGAGTACCTGGGGTAGGACTTCCCTGGGCCTCCTCCCTGCCCCCTGCATCCCAAGGTACTTCAGCAACTGGCCTCCTGACTAATGGGCTGTCATCCCTCCACCCTCTCCACCTTGCTGTTTCTCCTCCAGTTTTTTTTAGAAGTTCCATCTAGCCCCTCCTCCTCAGGGTCAGGGGTCAACCCATATTCCCCCAAGCGGTTTCTGGCCTGCTAGGCCTTCCTCCTGCTCCAGGACTCTCCAGAGATTGCTCTTCCTTTTCCCAGGTCACATTCAGACAGCTCTTTTGAGCCACGCCAGGCACAAGTGCCTGGTGGATTTAAAGAGCACATCCAGACAGCAACATCTGGGAAACGTGCCGCTTCCATGATCAGCCTGTCGATCCCCGTTGGGGAGCCATACTTAAAAGATAGTGGTGAAAGTTACACCAGCATGCAATCAGCCCGTAGGGATGGTCTCCAGACCATCCCAAATGGCCACCATTTTAAAAAAGTCTTAGCGATGCACGCATAACTTTAAACATCCGACATCCACAGAGCTCTGTTCAAACGATCCGGACAATTTAATGTTTCTGAAGGTCCTGTGAAATTTATGAACTTTGTTAACTGAAATGGTACCTAGAGGAAGGTACCGCTGGTGGTGCTTTTACCATTTAATTCCGCACATGCACAGAAAAACAAGTACACAATGAGGCACATATGCACATGTGCAAACAGATTTTTTATTTAAAAAAAATACGACTGCATGGCTCCTTAAGGTGGATGCTGTCTAGACAATCCACCATGGAATCCCCACGCGCTAAGGTGATTCATGGGGGAGATGTCTGGTTGTGCAACACTGGATAAAAAAGATCTAGATCAAATCAGAGCCGGGCCAATGGCAGGATTAGCTGCCCGTCTGAACGCACCCTCAGTTTCCCATCACCATCCAGACTGCCCCTTGCTGACATCACTTCATTTCCCCTCCCCACTCATTCTCTGGCAGCCAAGGATGGTTGCCTGAGATGCCAGCTGCCCAAGGGGGGGGGGGGGGCAGCCAGCAGCAGAGGCTGCAGGAGACTGCCTGGGACCAGCATGGCCGGCTTGCTGGGATCCTCAGGAAGGGATAAGTGGGAGGGTGGGAGGGACTCCAACCCCAGATAACATGGCTCATCACTGTGGTACCTGTGCAGCCCCACATGGGTTACTGTGCATGCAAAGGCCTTCCATGAAGAGATTTTGAAGCTCAAAATCTCTAGAGGGCTCTCCTTCCCCTGCTCCACAAAGCTTTTCTGCCTCTTCCAAAGTAAAATGAAGGTGGGGAACATCCTTTCCTCAGTACTCTCTTTGCCACCACAGAGATAGTTTCCTCCTTTCAAAGCTCCATTTAGAGGAACCGCAGCCTTCTGGCCTTTCTTGCTTCTGGCAAGTTCAGCTCCACTCATTACAAGGAAGATTTTAGAGTAAACGGCCTTAAATAAAACATGGCTTAAAAAGTGCTCTTTAACAAATGCTTGTCTTAAGGGGCACAAATTCCCCATATGGATGATGATACACTGTGTGTACTATGCCTTAGTGAAGAGCACGATGTCTTGAGGTGCACTGTATGTTCCCAGGTGACATGTGAAGAGGCAGCACAGAGCTTGCACCTGCAGGGGGCGACCGGCTCCCCGCAGGCACAGTGAACCTGGCTGGGTTGCCTTCTCCTGCCACCCAGTTTAAACCAGGTGGCAGGAGGAGGCAGCAAGCCTGGCTGGGCTGGACACACAGCTTATTGTAGAGAATCCAAGCAGCCAGGCCTTGTTGGTTGTAGCTGCAGAATAAATACACTGGACAAAAAAGAATGGTGCTTGTGGCAAGCACAGAATCCAAAGTCAAGCTTAAAGGCTTGACTGCTCAGATTCTTTGCAGTTGTGAGAGTGTCCCAAGAGATGCAGTCCACAACAGGTCTCCCTAAACAGAAAGTCCTTTATTTGCAGCAAAGATCCATTTGGTCAAATACACTTCTTCTGTTAGTAATGCCTAAGCATAGTAATACACCTACAGTTATACCTGATATGAAATAAGCCCCCCCCCCTGACTTCCACCAATCAGTTGGGAGAATTATTGGTGCCCAAATATACTGGCCCACTGTTCCCATGGAAAGCGCGGCAAATTAGGTTCCCAAGCAAAGACACTGTCAGGATCTGTGGGGTGGATGTTCTCAAGGGTAAAATCAAGCAAAGGAGCAATTTGCACCTGTGAATAAAATAACATGCAGCAGGAGGATTCCAGCTCAAGGCTGTGAGCTAGCGAGAAGCAAAAGAGAGATAAGAGTGAAGAAAAGCTAATAAGCAGCAAGCATGTGCAAAGCGAGCAAGAAGTGCATTCCTGCGGTGGGAGTCACGCTACCGATGCCGTCTCCCGTCCGGGACCTAGAGGAGTAAATACAGAACTCAAAACAAAGGCAATGTTAAGTGATCATCAGAAAAGGCAATAGAAACCATTGGCAGTGGTAACTGACATGATTGCAACAGAACCATTGGCAGTAGAAGGTAATAGAAACCATCAGTAGTGGTAACCGACATGACTGCAACAGAACCATTGGCAGTGCTAACTGACAGCAGTAAGCTGTGCGTGCATAACAGGCCATACAGTGTACAAGTCACAACCCATGTCCATGCACACCAGATGGCAGCCAAGTCTCCTGAAGCTTCTGAAGGCCATGGCCTCCTTAACTGCACACATCCCACACAGGATCCCACACTCCTTGGCAAGGATTTCTTTGGCTTCCTGTGTACAAGGAATTGCAAGGCGGTAGAGAAGCATTCGGTCCTTTGAGCCGGTCCCTCGGTTGTTGTGATTCCGATCTCTGGATAGCATAAATGTTTTGTCTACAGTGCTGGAAAGTTCCAGAGATTCCAGGCCTCCCAACTTGCCGCCCATCAGTAGCTCAGGCACCAGCAGAAGGAAAGGGGGGGGGGGAGAAGCATGCAGAAGTGTCAAGGTGGATATTCTAACGTTTTATAAAAATGCAGTGCCAAAACCATAGCGCTTTTGTGAATGCCAGAGCATCTAAAGAGGTCACTTCTGGTTCTCACTGGGAGTGGCATCAGCATGCCAGCATGTCACCAGCGCACAAGGCCCTGCCCCCCAGTTCCTCCTGGAGGTTGGAAGCTGCAGCCTGGAAAGGCCGTCGTTCTGAATATATTTCTAAAGGCTTTTAGCTGTCTCTGTCATATTTATAATTTATAAACCACCTTGCAGTATATGCACCCAAAACAATGTATAACAATAAACAAAATATCAACATGAGGGCCTCTAGAACCAACAATAAAACATAACCAATAAGTTGGGGTGCCACCCTCCAGGTGGGGCCTGGAGATCTCCCACAATTACAACTGAACTCCAGACTAGAGTTCAGTTCCCCTGGAGAAAATGGCTGCTTTGGAGGGTGGATTCTACGGCATTTTGCCTCACTGAGGTTCCTGTCCCTCCCCCCCCCAAAAAAAACCCTGCCCTCCCTTGGCTCTACCACCAAATCTCCAGAAATTTCCTGAACCAGAGTTGGCACCCCACCAATAAAACCACAAACTACTGTAAACACCTCAAAGTTCTAATTCACCAAGACACAGCAAAATAAAACTGCTTTAATTCTCTGTTGAATGCCATTAAAGAAGAAACTGATCACCTGTGGAAAGACATCACAAAATTCTGGGCTGTGTCACCCAAAGTACCTATTCTGGTGGCTTCCTCACAAGTTCAAATTCGAAATAGCGCCTCATCAGCTGACCTCAAGCACATGGTAGGAGACCCTTCAATGCAAGATATATAATCCTAATAAACAGGATCCAAAACATTCTTGGTTGAATCCTAAGAACCACAAGTGAAGCTCCACTCATGGAATAGATCTTTCCCACCTTCCCCCATCTTTTCCATATTCCGGAACCATCCAAAAAACTGCTCCTAAGATTCAGGGACCATTGGGAACAGCATAGGATGCAGCAACTGTTCAACTGGAAGGTCTGTGAAAATTGTGGACTCTCCCCGTACTTGACCACCATTGCCCCCTAGCCCCTACACACATAACAGCACTTTTGGAGCCAGCCCTCTATTATTTCTATGTTTCCAAATGCAAACTACTAATGTAGAGCATAATGACACAATTTCTTGACAGAAATTGATGCAAAATCTCCTTGCGAAAGAAAAGGAGGCAATAATTTGGTGACTAACCATTATAGGGCCCCATACATTTACGCATTATCTTTCATATTTTTGTCCCAGTCTTCTCTCAAGGAGCTCTGGCTTTCCCCTCCATTTTAACTTTAGAGCAGCCCTGTGAGGTAAACTAAGCTGAGAGGGACTGGGCAAAAGTCAATCAATGAATTTCATGCTGGGTTGCCAGCTTCCCACAGGGGGCAGATGATCTTCCTCTCCCAGTCCCTGGGCAAAATGAGCGGATGCTGAAGTGTCATCCCTGGTATGATGACATCACTTCTGTGTCATACCAGAAGTGATGCCATCATGCTGGGGACCAGCCCCATAGCTAGAAAATCATCACGGGGGGGCATGTCCCGATGTGCAACCCACCCGGGCAGGTATCATGTGACAGTGTCACATGACACCTGCAGCAAGTGCCTCCCCCACCAACCTGGTGCAGATACAGTGAGGCACAGGGAGAGCCTTCTTCATGGGATCTTCCTTCACCCTCCTCCCTTTCCACTCATTGTCCAGGTGCCTGAGCTGGCCCACTACTATCCTGCCTCACCTGGCCCACTGCTGGGCCAGCCATCTGTGCGGCACTGGCAGTGCTTGGGCGCTTCCTTGGGGCATTTCAGAGACAGTCGCACTAGGTGGAGGCGCAGCTGCTGGAGCTCCTGACTGAGAGAAGGTAGTGGTAAGATCAGGGAGTGGAGGAGGTAGCTAGGGGTGGGGGTGGGGCAAATTAGAGAGGGGGCAGTGCAACATCCATGCACCCCCTGGCTACAGCCCCGCTGGGGACACTGATCACACACAGAGATACAATCTGGAAGTCCCTGCCTTCCACATCTCCCTCAAGTTTCATGGTATAGGTGAATTCAAATCTCTACAGCCCTAATCTGAGTCTAGCTCTGTTCATGTTATAGTAAATGCACATCTACATCCATCTATCTGTTTGTTTGTTTTTAAAGACCACGTGTTTTGTTTGTTTGTGTTTAAAGACCACGTGTAAAACAAAAAAGCCTGAAGTAATAATAGAAGTCTTGGGGTTTGATTCATAATAATATGAATTTTAAATTGTAATATACTGAACTATTGAATTTTGATTGTTGTAAGCCACCCTGAGCCCTGCTTTGTAGGGGATGGAGCGGGAAAGAAGTCTGATAAAATAAAATAATAAAATATTCACTGTACATGCACTGAATGTAGCATGAAAATTACTGAATGCACATTTAAAGAAAAAGCAACTGAACACTGTACACAGAGTACACATGTGTTCAGGGGTCCGTTGGGAAGCTCTGCCAGCTCAGGAGTGGCCATTAGGGCAGCCACAGGCTGAATCTGATTCTCTAATCTGATTCAGCCTGCTGCCGAATTGCCGCCGAAATTCGGCGGCAACTTTAAAAGCAACTGGAGGGGAAGGGATTTGAGGGAGAGGCAGGTTAGGCTGAGAGTGTGTAACTGGCCCAAAGTCACCCAGCCAGCTTCCGTGGCATGAGTGAGGATTCCCACCTGGGTCTCCCAGATCCTAGTGCAATTTGTGAATAGTGCTGTGAGAATAATGCGAAACGTATGTAGGTTTGTCTCCTGAATGAATCAAACCATATGTTTGGTGCCTGAGCCATTCTAATAACTTGCTTTCTGCTAGCAGAGCAGGAGTCCCAGCATGCCTTGCAGAAGCAACCTGCCTGCACGCAGCCTGGGAAACAGGAACCTCGCAGGTCTTTGAAGCCTTTGTAAAGACTGGAGGTGCCATAAAAGAAAAATCCCAAGCCATAAGGCTTGTGTCAGGAAAGACCCCTGACCAGAAATCCCTCAATTAGCTATGCTATAAAATTAAAAGGCATCCCCTTTCACACCCTCCTTTGCACATCAAAGATAGCGCTGGAGGCACTGAGTTAATCTCACAGTAAAAGTACACTGAGAAACTTTCTGACCCAGTGATCCCAATGTCATAATTCAGAATGTGAATTGTTTTTAAGACATGTTCTGTAAACATTTTATGGTAACCCTTGTCAGCAAGAAAAAGAACATCCCATGTGCATCAAACAACTTACTGAAGTCAGAATGATGTAATGATTCAATGTGTCAATCTTCAGCAAACCTTTTGATCTTTGGTTATAAGACTAGCTTGTTTCTAATGCTTCTTCACTTCACTTCTGGGAGACACTCGGTGTCCCTCTTTGGTGCAGCCCAGAGTTTTGCTCTGTAATGCTCATCCTTGGATAGACGGGAAGACTCTGTCCCGTGTCTCTGATGATGTAACAGCTCGCTCTGAGCAACACGGGAGGACTCCGTCCCGTGTCTCTGACAGTGTAGCCAGGCTCGCTCTTGGAGGAATGGGGGAGGCAATACCTTCTGCATGCCTCTGATAGCGCAGCCTCTTGTCGGTCATCCTCATCTGGGTCTCTGTATGCATGTCTTTGTGCTTGTTTTAAGTATTGTTATCTTTTAGGAATGCAGCTTGGTAAAGTTAGAAGCTAAGTCAACCTTGGATACTAACACTTTTCAATATACTAATTAGAATGCTTAGGAATTGTGTGTGTGTAATGCCTTAGGGTCAGCTCCAGTGAGGAGGGGCCCGGATTTCTCTACATTTTCCTTACACACCCTCTTGGTAAGTAGAAGGCTGACACCAAGACCTAAAAGAACCCACTCCAGGTGAGATCCAGGGAGACCCCGCCAGTTTTCCCACCACAAATAGCACTACAGTAACCACTACATTACACTGACTTTTATCTATACGTGTTCTTTGTGATATCTAGTATATGCTGTGGTGTACTCAAAGCACTGAAAGGAACATGGAGAATTAAATTCTGGGGAAATAGTGCTGAAGCTCAGTGGTGTTTTCTGACAGGCAATAGTCAGAAAAGTACTTCTACAGAAAGAAGAAAAACCCCATTGTCTAAATATATTAACACCGTCAAAAACAGAATAAAGGTTTTATTAAACAGGCAGGGAATCAGGGCTCTTTTTGTAGAAAATGCCCAGCAGGAACACATTAGCATATTAGGCCACACCCCTGACAGCACAGCTCATTAACATATTAGGCCACACCCGATGTTACCAGAAGTGTGGTCATCCAGCCACATCCACCTTTTGCTTCTTATTCTGTTTACCTTGTTGTCAAAACAGTTTTGACAAAACCAATAAAAACATTATTTTCTGTCCCATCTGTACAAAATCTTGCCTGAACCAATATCTTATGTCCAACAATTATTCCCACACTGGATTGGAATCAATTCCTAAAGGTTAGGTTCCCATGGAAATCAGCTTGCCTTCCTGCAAAACTAGTATGCTGAATATGATTTTTTAGGGTTGCCAACCTACAGGTGGGGTCTGGAGATCTCCTGGAATTACAACTGAGCTCCAAACTACAGAGATCAGGTCAATGGCTCCTTTGGAAAGTGGAGTCCATGGCATTATGCCTTGCTTAGGTCCCTCCTTCCCCAAACCCCACCCTCCTCAGGCTCCACTCCCAAATCCCCAGGGATTTCCTCAATCTGGAGTTGGCAACCCTCGTTCACTGGCAGAACAACACTAGGAGCCAGTTTGGTGTAGTGGTTAATCTGGGACTCTAATCTGGGAAAACCAGGTTTGATTCCTCACTCCCCCCCCCCTTGCACCTGCTGGATGACCTTGGGCAAGCCATAGCTCTGTACCAGCTGTTGTCTCAGAGCTCTCTCAGCCCCACCTACCTCACAGGGTGTCTGTTGTGGGGAGGGGAAGGGAAAGGAGTTTGTAAGACGCTCTGAGACTCCCTTGAGTACTGAAAGGCAGGGTACAAATCCAATCTCTTCTTCTTCTAGGTTTGCGGATGCACTGGACAGGAGTAGTTTGTGGACTATTTTATTCAAGGTACAAAATTTTATTCAAGGTATAAGATTTCATGTGCCACCCACACTTCTTCAGATGGAAGAAGTGTGCATGCACACAAAAGCTTATACCTTGGATGAAACTTTGGACTCCAACTTTGTTCTGCTGCTTCAGACCAACACAGCTACCCACCTGAATTATTACACTATAATACTTTTTACAAGCAATTATGTACCAGTGGAGTGGTTACCATGCAGAGTCTGTCCCACAGGTAAAATTATCCTGTGAACAGGTGGTCTTTACCACATAAAAGTATCACTACCATCACAAGATCACCAATCGTTGGAAGTCAACTCCTCAGAAGCAGAAATCTCTCTTATTAGGAGATTTAAGAACATCAACTTTGCTGGCCCATTAAAGGCAGATGTCAGCCCAGTGGCAGGAGAAGAGGGACAATCATCTTCATCAGAAACTCTGCCCCCTTTTTAAATTTCACAAAACTGGCAATCTTCAAAGTGCTACTGACCATGCTCATTTTTAGTTACATTTGTTTCTCTGCAGATGTTCCCCAAAGTCCCCCAAGCAACAGTCAAGTGTTCTGCCAACACACACAACAATGAAGCTACTTTTTCAGATGTTTTCCCTTGCATGGCAGTAAGCACCAGACCACTTTAATACAGACTTTAGACACACATATATTTGCAAGCCATACCCAACAAGACACAACAATGAACTCAAGCTTCGAACGTACTTTTCTTAAGCAGAAGATGCCATGAGAAAATGAAAGATGCTCAAAAATTAAAGATATCGTCAAAAGCAGCATTTCCTGGGCTCTGCTTTTTTACATCCCCCCACTTTTCAATAATTTTTTAAATAAAAACACAAAGAACAAAATGAAACAGAGAGAGAGAGAGAGGAAGGAAGGAAGGTAGGTAGGTAGGGGAGAGAGAGAAAGGGAAGGAAGGAAGGAGAGAGAGAAAGATAGGTAGGGGAGAGAGAGAAAGGAAGGGGGAAGGAGAGAGAGAGAGAGAAAGGAAGGGGGAAGGAGAGAGAGAGAGAGGAAGGAAGGAAGGAAGGAAGGAAGGAAGGAAGGAAGGAAGGAAGGAAGGAAGGAAGGAAGGAAGGAAGGAAGGAAGGTGGGTGGGGACAGAGAGAGAGATACAGACAGAAAGACAGACAGACAGATAGATAGAGGAGAGAGAGAAAGGAAGGAAGGAAGGTGGAGGAGAGAGAGAGAAAGGAAGGGGAGGGAGAGAGAGAGAGGAAGGAAGGAAGGAAGGAAGGAAGGAAGGAAGGAAGGAAGGAAGGAAGGAAGGAAGGAAGGAAGGAAGGAAGGAAGGAAGGAGGGGACAGAGAGAGAGAGAGAGAGAGAGAGAGAGAAAGACAGAAAGAAAGGTGGGGGGAGAGAGAGAGAGAAGGAAAAGAGATGGGGGAGGCACTTACCAGAGCAGGGAGAGCGACGTGACATCGGCAAACCAAATACAGAACCAGGCCTTTCAGTGCAAAGAGCCTAGCCCCCTGCTTAATTTCTGGGCAGGGCTTTCTCCTGCTGGCTCTCTGTACTTAAAGGGAAAGCGCCAAGTGGGGCTTTTTCCTGCCAGCTCTCTGCAGGAACTTTTCCTTTAAGTGTAAACCGCTCAGGCCCGGCAGGGAGAGGGCGGGGCAGGCTCGGACGCCAGCCAGAATGGCGTTCCGGTGCATTCCTGCTGAAAAAGAGCCCTGCAGGGAATATATGTATAAATGAAATCGTCAAGGCTTTGAGATTGCCACTGGGCTGACATCTGCCTTTAATGGGCCAGCAAAGTTGATGGGGTGTTTAAAAATTATCCACCGTGGGTGCAAAATAAGCTAGGTACGCAACCGCTGGGGCTATCGAACAACTTGATTGCAGGGTAGCAGAAAACTGCTAGCAAGGCTGCAGTCATTGTTCTTATTATTGTAAACACAGGAGCTTGCGAACCTGGGAAATAGTAACACCCCACAGTCTGAGGAAGTCTTCAGCGGAAATTAAGAAGCTGAAAGACAAAGAGGGTGCATTCTGAAAAGTAAGAAGCCCTGTTCGAGGCCAAGCTACAGGCAGGTAGCACCGGTGGCATTATGACGCAGGTGTCAGATATACAACCGAATACCTGCATAGATGTGGGGTTTAAATCACACATGCAGCTATCCATGCATTCAATGTAACATGAGAATTACTCAAAAAACATAAAAAGAATAATCAAAAGATGGAGAATTGGACGAAGGTGGCCCTCTTTTATTATCCTATCGCCAGTCCCATGGCCAGCAACTTTGACATAAAAAGAGGCTAGTTGAGGGACTGCTAGGAAATGCAGGAGTGAGGAACAAACAGAATGCCACACTGTGGCCAATTTCACACTAGCGTTTGCCCCAGGTTTGCCCTCATGCTTGCACCGGAGCTTCTGGTCGATTTCACACCAGTTGCTCCGGGCTCACGTTTTGCTCTGGAGTATCGCCCTGCTGCACCGGAGTTTCCCTGGAGCAAACAAATCCTGGTTTTAGAGGATTTTCCTCTTTCCTCCGGGGGAGAACCCAAAATGAAAACACGCCCACTCGCCCGCCTTTCATCAGGGCTGCCCCATTGTGGGAGTTTCTAATATTTTTTTTGGAGAAAACCCTTTGTCATGCTATATCAAAAGAGCGGAGGTTCCAAGTGGAAAAATGAAGAAAATACTCTGGAGGAAACTGGGAGGGGAAATTCCAGAGAGAACGAGAGGCAACTGGCCAGTGCGAAATCGGCGTGTTTCTCTCTCTCCCCCCCCCCCCCCCCGGGTTTAGAATTGTAAAAATATTTAAATACAAGCAAGGTGGTACAACTGATTCCAGAAAGTGAGAATTAAGCACACAATGATTCTAAAATCAGTGAGACTTAAAAGGACTCTAGTTTTCTTAGACCATGCTCAGACACAGCACTACTTTTTCTGTAGTATTTGGTTGCTACTGATCTCAGACTCATTGATTCTGAGGCTGCTTCATGCAAGTCGGCCAGAGTGAGGATCACACTCTTGTCACATGAGAAAAGTAAAGAAGAAGAAGAGGAGGAGAAGAGATTGGATTTATACCCCTCCCATCACTACCTGAAGGAGCCTCAGGGCAGCTTACAAACTCCCTTCCCCTCCCCACAACAGACACCCTGTGAGGTAGGTGGGGCTGAGAGAGCTCTGGGAGAACTGCTCTTGAGAGAACAGCTTCGACTTGTGACTGACCCAGTGTCACACCAGCAGCTGCATGCGGAGGAGTGAGGACTCAAACCTGGTTCTCCCAGATCAGAGTCCACGCTCCTAGCCACTACACCAAACTGGCTCTCTGATGTATGAGATCATTGCGGGGGGAGGACTGTGATTGTTATTTTGGTTTAAAGTTTTATATGTCCAAGAATAACGTTAAATAAATAATATCCCCCAGAATGGCCAAAGTAATGTCACACCTGTATCCCAATTGCTTACAAATTAAAGTGTTAGGATTAATTTTGCAAATGGGTAGCAAACATAGGGATGAATCCAGCACAAACTGTCCCCTTGCATGGGAGCTCTTGCGCAAGCAGAAATACAAGGGAAGGGCCATGGTAGCTGCTTGCACTAAGCCAAAATTATTGTGTTCCCACTTGCATTGCCGCTTGTGCAACATCTTGTGCAACCAATATCTGGGCACTATTATATGTAGTGAGGTGAGCACTAGGCATTGCACAAGATCTTGCTCAAGCAGAACTGTGCTGAGTCCATTTATGTTTCTGCTTGTGCATTGCTGAATCCAAGCCATGTGCCAGCATTTGGCTGAGCAAACACTTCTCAAGATTTTTTTTAAACCACCAAAATGGTTAAGTAAAATACCAAAATACACTCCCACACATTGTAAAATAAAATATACTTACATTAAATATAACAATATGTATGTAAAATATTTGGGGTTTACTGTGTTATCAAGTTCTGTGAACTAGGCAAACTGACAGCTCTATGCTGCCACCTGCTGGCTTTTGGGAGGCTCCCAATCTACACTTATGATAAATCAACTCATATTAACAACCCCACATCCACAGCATCTGTTGGGATTCAAATCTACTTAATACAAATGATGAATGACTTCCATAATTTGACTTAATTGCAGAGGGCTTGTCCTAGCATCCAGTTACTATTGTGCTCAGACATGCAGTTCTTACTTCAGATGCAGGTACGTCATGTGCGAACACTACAGCCTTTGCTGATGTAGGGAGCTTGAAGGGAAATAAAAAGAGATGCAGGTTGGTGGGAAATGGCCTCTGTGCTTGACCTGGGGGACTTAGAGAGCTGCCTGCCATCATCAGTCTTGCCCCACTAAGCAGTCCTTTTCTGCCTCCTGAGATGGCAAGATGAAGCAAATTAGGTTTAGGAAAGGCAGATGAGCCGTTTCTTGTGCCAGCCAGCCATTTTCATGCAGAAAGTGATCGAGTAAATCTGAATACCGAACTGAGGACTTCCATCGAGGACCAGCAAATGTACTTCAAAATGATTTCACGCTGGGTAAGCCAAAACAGCAGAGTGCTTCGTTATGTCACTGGCATGTTCCAAAAACATTAAGAGCACATTTATAAAGTACCACTTAAAAATTACTTTGCAGTTGGAAATGGAGGCAAGAGATCATGGTAAGCCACCCAGAATCCATTTACCCCCCTTTTTTTGGTTACATTCTACCACCCTCACCCTTTTCCTCCTTGTGATTTGCCTATTTTTTTCCCTCACTCGCTTTTTAAAGATTCGCCTGGCTTCCATGCTGCACTTACTTTGCCTTATGATGTTTGTAAGTCTTAAGAGTGCCCTTTTGCACTCATTAAGCTCTCAGCGGAAAATTGTTGTAAGTATGGAATGACTCATTCTGCCTAAGCATCTAGTGTGACAGAAGAAAACATAGCAGAAGTGCTTCCTGCAAGGGAAAGCAGGAGGCTGTATGCTGGCCCTTCCTTCACAGTGCACAGGCTGTGTCAATAAGTGGGCAGGAGGTCATCCCTGAAAGCAAGTGCAAAATTCCCTTCAAGCCAACTCCATGGCTCTCAGTTGCAGGGAACAGAACAAAAAGCTTCAATTCTCTAGCTTCTCAGCTAACGTTGCCACATAAATTGAGGATGTGTTTTGGACTGGGATGGGGTGTGGGGGTCATCTTTTAGATGGCTGAAGGGCACTTGCTCTGAGAGGACTGGAGAGCCCCTAATGAAACGATGTTCTGTGCATAATCACACTGAAGCAGCTTCCCACCCGCTGCTCTGGAAATCCTTCTCCCTAATCCAGGCCTCTGAGACCAGGCCACTGCTGCTGCTGGATGATGAAGGACAAATATTCTGTACCTGCACAAAAGGTATTCTGTTATACCTTTTCATATAAGGTTGAGCACTGAAAATTACTTCAAGCAGCTGAGCCATAGTTAGCCCGGACTCAAATTAAACTCTGGAAGATGGACCAGCAAGTTCAGCAAACTCTTTGGCCGAAGACAGATTGCCAGTCTGCTGCGCCTCCGCAGCGCGGCAGACTGGGGTGGGGGGAATTTCCCCCATGGCGCGGCGTTCGCACACCGCCGGAAGGAAGCCGCCCGCAGCATTCAGACTGCGGTCGGCTTCCTGCAGCGGCAGGCAGAAGCCGAGTGGCTGCCCCTGCCCGCATGTGTTCACACCCGCTCCGGCAAGTGGAACGCGCGCGCAGGGCGCGCCGCAGCAGCCGAGCACCACTTTGAAGTGGTGCTCTGCTGGTGCGGGAGGAGCACGGTGCCGGATGCAATGCGTCCAGGCCGCCTCCTCCGGGCAGATGCGGCTGTCTGAAAGGCCGCTCTGCCTCAGCTTCTGAAGCGGAGGCAGAGCGGCCGAGACGGCCAATCTGTCCTTGGCCTTTGAGAGGCAGCAAGAAACCAAGCATGGTAACTGGTCTGCAGCGTGATCGAGAGGGGCTGGGGCTCCAGGGAAGAGCCTCTGCTTGGCATGTAGAAGGTCCGAGGTTCAGTTCCCAGCACCTCCAGTTGAAGGGGCCAGGTAGTAGGTGATGTGAATGGCCTCAGCCAAAGACCCTGGAGAGCTGCTGCCAGGGTAGCCAATACTGGCTTGAATGGACCAAGGGTCTGATTTAGTACAAGGCAGCTTCATGTGTGTTCATGTGATGGAGGCTACTAATCTGTATGGCAGGCCCAATGGAACCACACAGAGTTTTCCTGTTCTCTATGATATTGGGAACAGTGTTATGTGCAGATCAATGTCATGGGACTGTGATATCTGGTGAGCTTCCCCCCCCACACACACACACCCTTTTAAGCTATGAACCCCCTCTGACCTTTTTATCAGAAGCCTGGAGAAAATATTGTGCTCAGCACCAAACCAGAGGTTCCTGGAAGCAGCAGAGAGACTCCAGAGTGCTCCCAGCTGAATACTCTGTGGAACTATTAACTGTGGCCCTAGTCGGAGTGTGGAGTTGGTCCTCAACTTGTTGCAACCATAATTAACAAACCAGAATGATAAGCAAGTCTCTCGATCTTCAGGGAACTCCCCGCTCACTCCATAATGCACCTTCTGCCTCACCTACCCGTTATCTATTTCTTTAGCATATTTTGCATTTTATTCTCAAGGACCTTCCCAGAAGTCATTATTTAAAAATCCTCAGAAATTCCCAAATTCTGCACTCTAGCCCAACCTTGCCGCAAGAACTGGGACCCTTCCCAGCGAATCAAATTAGGGACATACAAGAGGCGAGACCTGCAATACTCACGGGGGTGGGGAAGGAGCTTCACAGAGCAGCCAGCAGCCACAAGTGAGTCTTTTCCCCCACCCCACCCCGGCACCCACGATGAGGCCTGGGCCTGCCAATCCTTCTCCCTCACCCCCCTCCCGCACTGACGGTGAGGCCTGAGACTTTTAGCCGCCAGGCCCGCTGCTTCTCTCCCCCCCACACGGGCACCGGCGAGGCCTGAGCAGCTCTCAGCTGCCGGCCCACCGATTCCCCCCCACCCCCCGGCACCGGCGGCGAGGCCCGAGCAGCTCTCAGCCGCTGGGCTACCGATTCCCCCCCCCCCCCCCCAGCTCCAGCAGCGAGGCCCGAACTGCTGAGAGCTGCTCAAGCCGCTGATTTCCCCCACCACCACCCCGGCTCTGGTGGCAAGGCCCAAGCGGCTTTCAGCCGCCAGGCTGCCACAGAGTTCCCAGACCCTTCCCTGCTCTTTAACTTTGGGGAGGATTTAAATATCCCCTCGAAAGTTTTTTTTAAGATTTCAAATTTTTCTGCACATCTGGGGAGCCCCCCCCCAAGTGTGCAGAAAAATCACCCTGCCCCCCCAAGTGCCCCCTCCATGCGGATTTAGATATCCATATGCAGGGGGCACCTTGGCTATTAGTATATAGATAAAATCCCTTTCCAGACCCCATGCTTTTGTAACTGATCTTGGATCCAACTGGCTGTTCCAGCTATATGTTGAACTATGCTGTGAACCCTTGAAATTCATGCCCAGACCTGCTTTTCATCACCCATCCCCCAACTTTTCCCTTCTCCCCTTTATTCCCCCAAAGCACCACTGGCTTGCCTAGCTGCTAGCCAGTCCCCTTTTTCCATGCCCCCCCCCCCAAACAACAGCTCATAGGCAGGTAGCCTTATGTAATGGTTTTACTCCCCCCCCCCCCCCCGTAGAGTCTCATTCTGCTATTCCTGCCTTTCCATTTTTCTCTTCTGTATCTTGTTGGGGCAATAAAGATGTTCATTATGTAAGAGCTATTTTCTCCCTCTTTCTTTTAAAGCGCTGCCCCAAGTTGGGATCTGGGATTCATAGGCAGAGGATCCCAAAGTTAATTTGCCCGAGTGATGTGTGTTGGTCTCACACATGTAAAGGACACTTTGCATGTTATAGTCCCCCCCATGGGTTCTCTTGGGGTAACAATTCCATGGCAACTGGGATGGGCATGAATGGCAAAGTCCACAATAAGCAGAAGTTTCATGTGGAGGTGGTGGTGGTGGTGGTTTGTAACCTTCTGAAGAAAGTTGGGTGGCTATCAGAGGCAGGGTCTTCTCCGAGATGGCACTCTTGACTCCAGAACTCAGTCCCCAAAGCGGTTTGCCTGGTGTGAGATTACACTCCTTTTGGCACCATGTCGAACGTTTTCTTTAAGCTTTTGTTATTATTTGGGCAGGAGGGAGTGTGTTGTTATTATTTTTTGTTCTCCTTCCCCTTCACAGAAATGAGTCATTATTTTTATTCATTGCAGACTTTTATAGAAAAGTTTTTATTGCAGACTTTTATAGAAAAGTTTCACTGTTGTTCAGTTTGGGGGTTTTCCCTCAATATCATTTTACTATTTCATGATGTCTAGTGTTTCTAGTAGAGTACTTTATTGTTTTGTTGCTTTGTACTAGACTAGGAGTAAGGCCCATTGTGGGAAGAAATACAACGAGCTCTAGTAGGAAGCTCCAGGTGAGTGTCCCAGCTGTGGCGGGTGGAGCGGCAGAGGGAAGGGGAAAATAGAGGGAGGCAAGCCATGTTTCTTTCCTTCTGCTTAGCTATAAGGCAGGGCTGTCTCAAGTCAGTTTGCTGCTTCAAGTGGGTAGTATGGGAGGACAGCCTCATGGTAACAGGCATGGTTCCCTCCACCCCTGACTTATGTTGATTTGGGGCTATGCAGTGGCAGCTAAGGTAGAAAACCACCTCCTCCTATGCCATGTCTTCTGGGTTCCAAGGGTCTGGAAAGCAGTTCCATAGCCAGTTACAGGGTTGCCAACTCTGGGTTGGAAAATATCTGTAGATGTGAGGGGTAGAGCCTGGGGGAGGGCAGGGTATAATGCCAAACAGTCCATTGCCCAAAGCAGCCATTTTCTCCAGGACAACTGATCTTGGAGATCTCCAGGTGCTGCCTGGAGGCTGGCAATACTAAGGAGAGAGCTAGAGCTGTAGATTTGAGGGGTAGAGCCTGGAGAGGGCAGGGTTTGGGGTGCGGAGGGACCTCAGCAGGGTATAATGCCATAGAGTCCATTGCCCAAAGCAGCCATTCTCTCCAGGAGAACTGATCTTGGAGATCTCCAGGTGCTGCCTGGAAACTGGCAATACTAAGGGGAGGGCCAGACCTGTCAATTTGATGGGTAGAGCCTGGGGAGGGGAGGGTTTGGGGTGCCCATAGCAGCCATTGTAAAAGCTGGGAAATTTTCTGTAGGAGAAATTATGTGCTGTGGCTGGGGAACTCAGTGATTTCTGGGAGATCTCCAGGCCCCACAGGGAGACTGGCAACTCCAGTGACCATTTAAGGGAAGATTGGGAGATATATTTTGCCTCAGGACACATTCAGTGACTCAACAGCAACAGCAAACTGTTTAGAATGTTAGAGGCAAAGGCCAATCAGGCTGCATATGCAAATGATCTGTGTTCCAACTGGCTATTGGGGAGAGAGGAACAGCAAACTGTTTAGAATATTGGAGGTGAGACTCAGGCAATGCAGCCAGTGGATAGGGACAGCTTGAGTGACACATCAGGCAGTCAACTGATTTTGGCGGGCATAGAATGTTGCCACTCAAAATTCCTTTTATATATAAGGACAGGAAGCCACCAAAAGATTATTTATATTGAAAGGCAGGGTAACAGGAAGGAGAAGAGTCTCCCAGCTCCTTCAGAGGCTCCACAGAGCACTCTGCATGTTAACATGAGACTATCCAGTAAATGGGACATCATATGCCTGACAGCTTTATGGACAAAGCCACTATTTTTAGAGACAGTCATCTAAATATCTTGTCAAAGAAAGTAAGAGTTGGGTTCCAGTCCCTATAATTTGTCTGCCTCCTGCCTTTTGTGAGAAGGAGACCACTGAAGTAAAATTTCACTGTTATTAACAGGCTACATGTCAATGCTGTTAAACATTTAAAAACCGGAGGAAGAAAGGATGACAGAAGTAGTGGGAAGTGATGACTAAGGCAGCTAAATTGTATTCTGTTTTTTGCAGTGTGTCATTTAGCAACTAATAAGCAGCTTCCTAAATCAGATCTGGATTCCCCTGGCAACCAAATTAACAGAATTTCATCTGAGACTACAAGGAGAAAAATAGTTGTACATAGTATTTTCATTGGACTGTTAGATCTCATTAGGAATCATGTCATACGCATGAATGCCTTTGCCATTCTGAACCAATGGAGAGATATTGTAGTTTTTAACCCACCCTTTTTGTTTGTTTCCATCAATAGACATGGGTAGGCTTTGGTAAATGTATTCTTAAGCAACTTTGCTGAACAACAGTTTGGTCACAACTTGGCAAAGAGATGGAAGCCAGGGATTTCAGTGTGTGTGTATCACAAAATATCCATGATTATGATAGACAAAGTGTGTGTGGCAGAAGGGCAGAGTTTGACACCCATTTTATCCTCATAACTGTTTGAGATTGGCATGATGAGTCATGTCTCAGGAGGCAGGCAAGTTTAATCTCATGTCACCAGAGTTCCCTCAAAATTGCACTAGGGGCTATTGGCACACAACATTTCAGAGGGCCGTTCAGAGAATTTTAGTTTCAACTCACAAAATTTTCCCCTTCCATAGGAAACAATGAAGGATGGGGACTTCTCCTTCTGGTCCAGTCCTTCTGGTCCAAACTTGGGGGGGGGGGGGGGGGGGTTGAGGAGAGGCACCGACAGCTATGCTACAAATTTGGTGCCTTTATCTAAAAAAAACAGCCCCCAGAGCCCCCAATACCCCCAGATCAATTCTCCATTATAGCCTATGGGGCTCATTGACTATAATGTTCCCCATTGGCTATAACTGAGCCAGAATCACAGATTATTATTTTTTTGCACACCCCTATTATGCTTTTCAGTATGATTTGTAAGCTGCCTTGAGTCACAGGGGAAGGTGGGATATAAGTATTTGAATAAATAAGTAGTTTGGGCAGGCTGGTAACATTTAAGCAACTTCCTGTTTGTTAGGTCAGGCAGGCTTCTGACAGTGATCGTTCCACCTGTTATACTTGACCTGTAATACTGGTTGTCATATTTCACCAAAAAAAAACCCAAAGTAGACTGCAAGAGTTTTTCCTCCCCTAAGTGCTGGTATGTTTTCTAAGGGTCAGTGCAAGGCAACGGTCCAAGCCCAGATCTACCAATATAGTGAAAATGGGCAGGTAGACATGTTCTCCAGAGTCCAGGTCTACCATTATAGTGGAAAGGGGTGGTTAGACCTGTTCTGTGGAGGACAGGTGTACCAATATAGTGGACTGGGGTGGGTAGACCTGTTTTCTGGAGGCCAAGTTTACCAATATAGTGGACTGGGGCAAGTAGACCTGTTCTCTGGAGGCCAGGTCTACCAATATAGTGGCCTGGGACAGGTAGACCTGTTCTCTGGAGGCCAGTTCTACCAATATAGTGGGAAGGGGTGGGTAGACCTGTTTTCTGGAGGACAGGTTTACCAATATAGTGGACTAGGGCGGGTAGACCTGTTCTCTGGAGGCCAGGTCTACCAATGTAGTGGAAAGGGGCAAGAAGACCTGATCTGCCTGGAGAGGACAACATTTTGTGCAATGAAATTTGACATTTTCTGTTATAATGTTTAATTTATTCTTAAAATATAGTTTAAATGTCATTTAAAATAATTCATTCTGAGATTTTACAAGGTTATGGAAATAATATTCTAAAAATAATTTATGCAATAGTCAAATGTAGACTCACAACTTTAACGCTACTAGCTGTTTTTGCTCATGAGGTAGAATTTTTGCTCACAACACTGTGGAGCTTAGAGGATACATTGCCTGTCACCCATACCCCAAACTACAGGCCACAGGCCATGAGTGGAGCTATTCAGAATCTGGTGAGCCCTTCTGGGTTCTATCTTTTGATTGTGTTAAGAAATCTGGGAGCTGATTTAATACAGAAAGATAATGATTCTTGATGGAGTCTGCTCAGAATGGAGGCAAGGTTTACTGAGGGCTTCCCCTGGCCAAAGTCAAATTCACCAGTGCTGATCCAAGAGTTACAGAGCTAAACAGACACCAACACATTAAGTGTGTTGCTCACTTTCTCTCTAAGTGCTTCACTCCAACTCTGCTCTTGAGCTGATTGTTTTTTCAAGACATGAAGTAGGTACTTAGGCATCTGATGTTTTGTGGGAAAATCTCCACAGCAACTGCCTACTATGTGTCATAAAGATAGATTCAGGTGGGTGGCCATGTTGGTCTGAAGCAACAGAACAAAGTCTAAGTCCAGTGGACTCAGACTGTGTTCTATATATCATAAAGGAATGACTATCTGTTGGAAGGACTGTACACTGTCTCTTAGCCTCAGTGTTCAGAGGGGGCTACAATAGAACCAAAGAGACAGATGGGCTCAGGGGACTGACCATCTTTTTCTTCCTTTTTTTGATACTATCCCTTTGAAATGGAATGCTATTCTTAGGGGCAAAGACTACCTTCCATGCTGACATCTTCTCTCGCACGCATACACTTTGCCAGATCCTCCATCTTGGCATCGTGGATGCGGGACATTCATCCTGCATCTACAACCATCCTAGCTAGTTAGATTAGGCTACTATCCTGCCTCTATTCTTTTCTGTCTAGAATGGAGTTCCATAAATAAAGGAGCTCATATTAGTTTGCCAATATAATCCTCGACCGCGATGACCTAGCTACAGTGATCCATGCAATGGTCACCTCGAGGCTGGACTACTGTAACGCTATCTACATGGGGCTGCCCTTGTTGCAAATTCAGAAGCTGCAGCTGGTGCAGAATGCCGCGGCCAGACTATTGATGGTCTCACAAAGTGGGACCACATCCAGCCTGTGCTGGCAGCAACGCAGTGGCTGCCTATAGCGTACCAAGTCCGCTTCAAGGTGCCGGTACTTACCTTTAAAGCCCTATATGGCCAGGGTCCAACATACCTGAGGGACCGCCTTTCCCCGCATATAGCCCAGCCGGCACTTCGGTCGTGGTCGCAACACTGACTTTGTGTCCCGGGCCCCAGGAAGGCCAGGCTCGCCAGAACCAGGGCCAGGGCCTTCTCAGTGGCGGCTCCTGTCTGGTGGAATGAGCTCCTGGAGGAGATCAGGGCCCTGTGGGATCTTATGCAGTTCCGCAGGGCTTGTAAGACAGAGCTCTTCCGCCAGGCCTTTGACTAGGAGCCGCCACCGCTAGTACCAACTCCATCGCGAGTGACACCGGCGATGAGGGTTGGCCCTGAATGCAGCCAGGCCGGACGGTCATGGAGGACCGGACACCGACCCTGGTAGGAAGCCATCTGAACATTGAGTAACATCATTATTGGAAAGCACTTTATTTGTAATTGTTTTATTGCTGTGTTGTATGTTAAAATGTTTTAAGCTGTTATTGGTTTGGCATTGCGTGCCCCTTGTGTGCTGCCCTGAGCCTGCTTGCTGCGAGGGCGAGATAAAAATATGAAATAATAAATAAATAAATGAGGCTCCATGTAACTTTGTCTTCTTACGAGCACACACAGAGAGACTGGAGTCGCTTGGCTGCATGGTAAGCCTTGTGCACTCTGCTAACTTTGCTAAAGATTCCTGGTAATCCCAAACCAGAGAATCTAACACTATCTGGATATGAAGAAAAAGGTATTAGGGCAAATCCTGGCCATCTTCTTTCCCAGGAATTTTACAGAGTGTTCTCACAAAGGAAACTCAGTATTCACTCAGGGCCACAAGTACAAAGGGAGACCAGAAACCACTGAATCACCTGTGTCGTGTTATGGGCATTTTTAGATCTAAAAGCTCTGGGGCAAAAGTCACGCAGGTTAACCAGTAGGCAACAGCACCTGGTTCCTTCTACTGTTGTCTCCCAGCTGTCAGCGAGACTTTTTTGTTTCATTTGGCATCCTGCCCACAACTATTACTGGCCCTCTTCCCTAGTAGTGTTGTTATGTGTGCTTTATATGTTTTGTTGAATTGTTTAAGTATTTTACACACTTATATTTTAAATGCTGTTTTCGTGTACTGCGGTTTTAATGTTGAAATATTTTAATGTTGTTATGTTTGCCACCTTGGGGGTCCTATCTGGGTGGAAGGGCTGCATAGACATGCTTTAAATAAAATAAGTTAACAATATAAATGATGAACCACCTTCACAAGAGACTTCCATCTTTGGGCTACCCTCTTTACAGTCACACTCAAAACAGTAATTACTGAAGAACTCTAGGGAGTGAACTCTTCAGAGGGTGCTTAATACTTGAAAATAAACCTTCCAGGTGTAAGAGTGAAGCATGCTTCTAGTTTTAAAAAGGTTCATATCAGCTGCCAGAAATTTGGAAGCGCTAACTTAATGGATTCCACTCAAGTTCAGGAAATGAAGCAATGTAAGAGGACAGCCAGCTCCAGTGTTCATCATACAAGTGGAAGCATGTTTTTCAAAGTTTATGAAAATGATGTTTTCTTTCGCTCTTAGGACAATCCTTTCCTCCCTTAGTGAACCCTAGCTGCACATTTCCAGCTTGTTGCAGTCACTCACCGTTGATCTGTCTACCACATCTCTGGAAAGGTCAAGTACCACAAGGGATGTCTCTAGTGCTCTTTGAAAACACTCCATTCCCTTGCAGAGAAGACGAGAACTCTCTCAGGTGGCAGGCTAATTAATTCAGCCTTTTAAAGACGGAACGAACCGTGTGACATGTCTAATTTAGAGAGAAAAAAATAAATATAATTCAGTCCTGCCTAAAAAAAGTTACCATTTCCCTAGCCAGAAATAATGGGTCCCTACAGTATGTTCTGTGTCGTGTTAGCACTCACAGCCTACGTGTTTTCTATGCCTGCCTCCCTTCACAAAGCCGAAGACTGCAAGTGAATTTGAAAACACTGTAAAAAGAAAAGCAGAAAATGTTGCGGTATCCTGTAGTGATAGCTTCTGGTATAATAGCAACACTACTAGAATATAAGTGAAATCTCAGTTGGGGGGGGGGCGGTTTCAACACTGTGTAGTCAAGGACATAAAAACAGCATGAATGGATCAGGCCAACTGTTCATATAGCGCAGAATCCTGTATCACACAATGGACAGCTCGATGCCCCCAAAGGCCTACTAGCATGACTTGGAGCCCAAAGTCTCTCCTTGCGATTGCCTTCCAGTATCGGTATTCAGAGGCTTGTTGACATTGAACGCATAGGTGCTGTTTAGTCTTGGTGGCTAATGGCCACTGATGGACCTATCTTTCATGAATTGGGATCGGTTAGCCATCCATAATGAGGACCGATTAGCCATCTGCACACTAAGCACAATTTGAAGGAGGAAGGTTTAACCCCTGTGCATTATCCTGAAGCAAATGTTACACACATGCACACACTACCAAGCTTCTATTTAGCCCCGTGGGGGGGGGGGAGGGGGACCAGGAATTGGTATATTATTGAATACCCTGAGGTAAATTGAGGGAGGAAAGGGTCTGTTGAGACCAGACAGCCTATTGCTTTTTTCCCTGGCTAACTGCTACCCAGCGGGGACTCTTCTTACCTTTCCACAACAATTGCAGCTCACTACTAGCGTAGTTTGCCACCTCAAGCATCCTACGTGGAGAGTTTCAGTCATTTATAGTTACCTACAAAAATGTTTGGTCCCCCCCCCCCCACAAGGAAAGTCACTATATGATTGGGATGGTTCGATGTGACAATTAGCGGCAGAAGTAATAGATTATGAAACCTGACCCTCACTAGTATAGCAGGAAGGCTAAACTGCCTTATCAGAGTGATTTTGTGAGGTTTCTCTGAGTATGTCAGAGAAATGCTGTTTTTTATGTGAAGTGATGCTCACTCGATAGTGTCTTAACATCCATCTATGTTGTCTTCCATCAGTATGTCTAATGCTTAACATGGTCAGATCAGTGGAGACAAGACAGATATTTCTACAAATCTGAGAAAAAGCTGAAATAGATAAAAAATTACATCTGTAATAATAGGAAATATTTAAAAACTACATTGTGGGTTAAAAGAACCTGAAATAATAGAAACAGCACCTGTACCTTTAACAAACAATGCCCCCTGCAGTGGCCATTGTGAGGGTTCCTAGGCAACCACAACAATATTGCCAGTTGAAGCCTTCGTTTCTGTCAGTAAACGGAAGGGGAGAGCAGGGCCTTTTCAAGGGCTGTTTTGGCTTTTGAAGGAGGAATCTGTAGTTCCAGGCCCAGCAGCAGCCACTATGCAACTAGATACCAACCCAGGTTCCATGACTCATCCAGGTTCAGCAGTTCACTTTTGTTCAACAGAAGCCACCATGTGAAATATGTATGGGGCAGAGGTTAGAGTGTCCAACTAGGATCTGGAGGACCCCCGTTTGAATTTCTACTCTGCCATGCCATATACTCTCAGACTAACTTACCTCATAGGGTGGTTGTGAAGTTAAAATGGAAAAGAATGATGTAAGCTGCTTTGGGTGCATATTGTGGAGAAAAGCAGGGTATAAATATAACAAAAATAATAAACATAGCTGAATATGAGGACAGATAAAATGTAGGTTGTTGGATGGGTGAGGAGACAAGGAAGCAGGGAAAGGTAAGAATATGAGGGCTGCTAAGAGGAGGGGAAAAGGACATAGTGTGGGGAGGGGCTTACAGGGTAACTGAAGTGCTCTTTGCACTTCTTTTGAGGTTCCCCACCATGTAACTGGGCCTGGACCAGCAGCTTGCACTGAGAAATTTGGACAGAGAAATTTTCCCATGAAGAGGCTGCTAGGGGGAGGGAAGGAGGGAAAACAGAAGATGTGAGAAAGATAAAGGTGTGTCGGCTAGTGGGTGGGAAGGAGAGGAGGAGACTGGTAAAGGGGAGAAGCTATGGGGGCTTTTGAGGGAACTGAAGGAAGAAATAGTAGGGGGGGACAAGATGCCCCCACAAGTCCTTACAGGTCCCTCACTTGTTCATTTATATTTTCCATGTCTGCCTTTACAAAGAAACATGCTGCAGTTAAATGAGAGCTGACAATTCGCTTTATGGAAAATGCAGTCATGTGATGCTATATGACAGCCAGCTAGATGTTGTGTGCGTGTATTTAAGCTGAGTAGTGATGCCTAACCGTGATAGTGACATGGCTATGTTTCAGACAGTTCTTTAGATACACAGAACTGGTTGTAGGCATGGGAGGAACCAGACAAAATGCAAGTTAAGGCATCAAGTTCTTAAAAACAAGGAGCGCATTAGAATTCTGTAGTACAGCCTCTTTCTTCCCTCCCCAACGAGATTTCATACTCTGGTACCAAAACAAAGTAAAAGAAACTTGCTGTGAGGCTCCTCCACCCTGAGACCGTCTCTCTGCTGTCCACTGTCACACCATCAAAGAGGGCAACTTTCCCACTGGCCTCAGAACTGGGAGGGGGGGGGGTTCCTGCACCCAGGTGCTCTTCCTCCCCCAAGCCAGCTCTCCACACATTTTCTCTCTCCCTGGCTAGATGTGGTGCCTTCCCTTTTATGGAATTCCCCGGTCCCACCCCACCTGGCCTGGCTAATCTCCTTCCACCAGCTCCACCTGGGAGACTATAAAAGAAAAGCTTTTCCTGCCTCTTTCCCCTGCTGCCTCTCTCCCTGTCCTGCTCTTTCCTCTTTCTGCTGAGGGCTGTGTCATAACCTTTCCCATTCTGGCCTTCCCCAACCCTGAGTTTGGCCTTGTCTTCTGACAACACCCCTCCCCGCCTTTGCTGGGCTCCCTGCCTTATTTAGGGCTCTGCCCGGGTCCCAGCCAATGCTCTCTCTAAGATGTGGAGTCTTGTGAGCAAAAAGTCTGCTTTGTGAGCTACTGACATGCGAGTTGTGAGCAAGCGATTTGGCTACTGCATCAGTTAGTTTGCTCTGGAGCCATCCTTCCTGTGGTGAGCTAGAGGCTAAAAAATGTGTGAGCTGGAGGCTAAAAAACTGTGAGCTAGCTCACACTAACTCCCCTTAGAGGGAACACTGGTCCCAGCCACTTCTCTATCCTGGCCTTCCTCGCGTGGGTTAGGGCTGTCCTCAGCTCCGGCAGCTGGGCTGGGGTCAAGTCAGGACTGTACGTTGGCTCACATTTCTGCAGTATTCAAATTCAAATTTAGCCAAATAGCCTTGAGTCAAGTGTAACTGGAGCTGTGTAGATAATGGAGGCACCAGGCAATCCCAAATTTGTTTATAGAGAAGTCCCACGGAGTTCACTGGCATTTATTCCATAGTAAGTGCACTTCAAATTGAAATGTGGAGCGAACCATAATTTCAATTTTTCACCCAGGAAGTCACAACCCTGCCAACAATTTATTGCTACTCATGAGCCCCATTCACAAGTTACAGTGAATGCATGTATAGTCCATGCGCACTTGAATGGGCACTGAGTAACTGTCACATTGCAGTCTGTGCATATACATGTCATACATAGCCCACATTTACCGAAGTACTGGTCCCCAGTTTTATTCATAAAGTGAACACTCACTGGCTCATTCTTACAAACAGATGTATGCATGCGCATCCAAGATGCACATGCGCTCACTATAACATGTGAACAGGATTTCTGAGACTTGAACGAAGTCGAAAAGATGTTTCTCTGCTTTGAATTGCACTGCATAACTCTTACAGAAATGGACAGAGTGACAGGACTAGGGGATCATCTTTTCCTTTCTTCAGACAGATGCAAAAAATCAGAACCAGAATAGTTCTTCCATTGAAGACGTAACCAGATGGACATTTTTTCCCCTTTAGGATAATGTAGTGTACCTTTCATTCATGTACTTTTCACCCGTCCCCTATGTGACTTGCTATGTCAAGAGGCCATGCTGGCTATATTGATGCTGAAAGCTAACAACTCTGAATCCTTCATGTCATATCCAGGACATTTGTGTGTCATTTCTGAGAAATCTGAGCACCTAGGAATTATATGAGACAGCAGCAACTTCAGGAAACACATAACAAATCTCTTGCTTTTTGTACGTGACCAGTTATTCCAGAAAAGAGTACCATCCCTTCATTCAGAGTCACAAATAGTGATTGTAATTGCCATTCTAAACATTATATGTCATGGAGAATAATATGAGGGAAAGAAAATCTTTCCCTTATATTATCTTTTAGCTCTCGATACAAGATACAGAATGGTGTGTCAAAAGGTCATTAATCTTTATTAACCAATCTTCACCATTATTTGGTTACTTCACCTGAAAATGAAATGGATCATTGGACAGGTGAGGCTTTTATGACACTGACTTTTTGGTAATATATATATTTTAAAAATTATGATGACACTATTTGTTTTATATTGTTTACATACCAGAGCCAGTTTGGTGTAGTGGTTAAGTGCGCGGACTCTAATCTGGGAGAACCGGGTTTGATTCCCCACTCCTCCACTTGCACCTGCTGGATGACCTTGGGCAAGCCATAGCTCTGTACCAGCTGTTCTCTCAAGGACAGTTGTCTCAGAGCTCTCTCAGCCCCACCTACTTCACAGGGTGTCTGTTGTGGGGAGGGGAAGGGAAAAGAAGTTTGTAAGCCGCTCTGAGACTCCAAGTGAGTGAAGGGCAGGATATAAATCCAATCTCTCTCTTCTTCTTCTTCTTCTTCCATATGTATTTACCAATTTTTAATATTTTAATTTAGTTATTCTGTCCTTATTGCTTAAACATTAATATATATGAGATTTTTAAAAAACTAGTATAGAACACAACCTTCAGAATCATCACCAAATACACAGTGTTTTTTAATATACTGAGTTTGAATGTTCAATAGGTTAATAATCAATTTCAGCTGCAGAGGGCAGCAAATCCCCAAGAATTAGCTAGAAAATCATTAACTCAAGCTTGAATAATGCAGAAGCAAAGCCTTATTCTTGAAATGTCAACAATAAAAAGAAATTAACATACTATAAATGATTCCTAATATTAGATAATATTAAGAGCACTTTTTTATTTTTGTAAAATAAGAACTGGATATGGCTATCTCAGCTTATCCACAGTCATAAACAGAAATAATAAATAAATAAAATAAGACAGTGCAAAGACAACTCCCAGTTAATATGACATCTGCATTCTGAAGCTTTCCATCTCTTTCCCAAGGAAATCCAAATCCATATAGCTAGGAAACAGCAAAATGACAGCTTCAAAATCCTGATCATTGACATGTCTCCGCCTAGTGCAATAATTTAATTCCATACTTTGCATATCAAAACAATCAGATCATTTGTACCTTACACAGTCACTGGGGCCAAAAATAATGAAAACCAAAGAGAATTTAATTCAAGAAGATATCCTTGCATATAACCAATCTCACATCCTGAAGGACAGGATGGTGAAAGTGAAAGGAAACTGACAAAGGCTACTGTTGCATAGTCAGTGAATGCTTTTCTACATCTGTTTCCCAAAGAAAAATGAATGGCATGTCTGCTTACGACTGAGGCAAGGCTGCCCGGCGTGTGACCTATCAGCCACGGATCCTAGTGGGTTGACAATCCCCCAGTTTTTACTGTCATTTTGGCCAGCAACAAAATCTAGACTTTGGTCACATGGCTGATGAGCTACATCTGGTTTGGTTGTGCAAGTCCAAGTTAATAAATATACACAGGAAGCTGCCTTATACTGAGTCAGACCATACATCTATGGCTAGAGTTCCTAGGTCTCCCGCCCTGCCCCCCCACCGCCCCACCGGTCTTTTCTGCCATCCAGCTGAGAGGGAAAGAGGGAACAGGAGGTGATCAGCAGTATCTTGCCATGTTGATGTCACTTCTGGCATGACCAGAAGTTATATCACCACCTTGCCAGTGACTCTCTATCCTTTTGTCACATCTATGGTTAAACCATGGATTTTTGGACAAATGCTAGACAGACTGTTGCAGACAATGTCATTATACCACACAGGCGACCCACTGACCAGTTGCCAGCTTCCTGCTGGAAACCCTAGTCCTGACACAAAAGTGGGTCCCAGTGTTTTACAGTTTTATTGATTTGTACATCTTTTTTTTTTAAGCAGGTCACCATAGCAAGAAGGTTGAGAAATACCGACCTAAAGCACCATACTTTGTATCTTCTGGATGCTGTCTGCTAATGGTGGTACCTGCTGTCGGGAATATTTATTAGTTACTACAGCAAAGCTGCACATTTAGGAAAAAATGTGAGATCGTGTGGGAAACAAAGGCCGAAGACAGACTGGCAATCTGAAGCGGAGGCAAAGCGGAGGGAACTGGAGCGGGGGGAAAAGCTCACAGAGCTGGCCGTTCACACTGGCCAGAGCAATGCGGATCAGCGGCGATACGGAGCATTCAGACTGCCACGGAGAGTTCAGACTGCCGCATAGCCAGCGCGCGCGGCTCGCGCGTGCTGCTGCACTTTTTTTTTGTTTTTCTTTGATGTTTTTCGCATATGCGCACATGCGCATATGTGCATATGCGCATATGCGCAAAACTTTTTGCCGGTGCGTTCACACTTCCTCCGGATGCCTCCCGCTTCTTCCAGTTCACACTGTTTGGAAGCGGGAGGCATGCGGAGGAAGGCCCCTGAACACCGGGAAAAACCGGTGTCCGGGTAAAGCGGAAGGAAAGCGGCTGGGAGACGGGTAAGTACGCAACGGAGCCGACGGGCAGATGCGCATGTCTGAACGGGCTCCTTTCCTCCGTTTGCGAAGCGTGCCTGCCCCGCTTCAGATTGCCAGTCTGTCCTCGGCCAAAGTCTACCTTCTTCGGCCCCTCCAGGGAGGCAAGCAAAGAAGCAGTCGATCTGGAGTACCCTTTAGTTGAGCTTTATTGACAATAAAGGGAATCGGCTCATACAAGCTCTCAGAACACTTCAAATTATTGCCTTACCCCCGAACGCAAGTTCCCTCCTCCTTTCCCCATTGGCTGAGGTACTCGGAGGTTACAGTCTTTCTGACCACCTGCTACACTCTGCCTTGTTAACATGTTCCCCCCTCCTAATTATGAGTCGCATGTTACAATTAGCTATTTAGCTATGCAGGGTGTGTTAGATATTATGCGTTAGCTCATTATGCGTGCACACTTGTTAGTGACCACATTACTTCTCTTATTTTTGGCCTTGTAGCCATTTCCTGTCTTTTCTAGTCAGACTGCAATTCTGTAATTATTCAGTAACTTTCAGAAGCTTCAGCTCATTTTAACAAATTCACTTCTTTCAGATTGTGTGCAGAAAATATGCACGAGGCAAATGTATTAGAAAAAAAGATAAAACTTACTTTTATTGAAGTAGATTCACGTTCACTGTAGATAGAACCTTAATCTAAGAGAATACTTTCCCCTAATACAACCAGCGAGCTTCTTTGGCACTGAGTGAATGCAAGTCTGATTTGGTTAGGCGAGTCCCATAGAGATGTCTTGCCTGTTGCAAGACCATGAGGCCAAGAGAGGAAGAAGAAGAGAAGAGATTGGATTTATACCCCGCCCTCCACTCCCCAAGGGAGTCTCAGAGCGGCTTACAAACTACTTTCCCTTCCCCTCCCCACAACAGACACCCTGTGAGGTAGGTGGGGCTGAGAGAGCTCTTTCCCAAGCTGTCCTTGAGGGAACAGCTGGTACAGAGCTATGGCTTGCCCAAGGTCATCCAGCCAGGTGCAAGTGGAGGAGTGGGGAATCAAACCCGGTTCTCCCAGATTAGAGTCCGTGCACTTAACCACTACACCAAACTGGCTCTCTTCACCAAACACAAAGGGACAGAAAGAGAAGGTGGCGTCAGAGGCACTTCCAGTTTAGAGAAGGAGAGGCACTTTATTCAGTGGGAATATAACACAAAATTTGACTCTAGTGCCCAATGTGCTGGCAGAGTTTAAATATGCAAGGAAATGAAGCACTGACTGTTTAGAGAAAATAAGTAGGTTTATTAAAGAAGAAAAAACTGTTATAGAACATAGAAGAGAGAGAACCTTAACTGTCTAGCCTAACTGTTGAAGGAGGAACAAAGAGCAACAGAAAGCTTGACAGGAGCAGGGAGTCTCCAGAAGAGCCAATCAGGAGACAGAAAGGACATGATGCTAATAAATAGAGAAAGGTAGGAAACATACACTTAAAAAGTGGGAGGAGGTATTCAGCTACTTTATTTGTTGTCATATATGTTGTGTGTGGGTGGTGTGGTTAGAAGCTAAACTGTGGAAACCAAGAGTCACATCCCCAGGGGTCATTTTGTAGAGAAAGAGGTGCAGGAGCTCATTAGCATACCTGTTAGCATAACTCATTAGCATAACCTGCCGAATGTCAGTTTCAGCCCTATTATACCCTATGGGCCATTGAAGTCAATGGCAAAAACTCATAGGGTATATGAGGGGCTGGAGGAAAGGGGGTTTGAGGGAGTTACTTTTTCCCCACCATAGAGAACAATGGAGGGAATGGGGGCAACCTGTTTGGAGGCCTATAGAATTGGACCCCCTGGTCCAATCTTCTTGAAACTTGGTGGGTATTTGGGGGAGAGGTCCCAGAAGCTACCCTGCAAGTTTGGAGCCTCTCCCTCAAACCTCCTCTCCTACAGCCACTTTTAAAACTGCCACTGTATTTCGGCAGCAATTTGGTGGCGGGGTGAATCAGATCAGAGAATCTGATTCAGCCCGTGGCTGTCCTACTGCCCACTCCTGAGCTGGCGGAGCAGCGCTCCACCTCGCTCCGGCCCCAAAGGACCCCTGCACATCCCCATTTAACCGCTTGCATCCAACCTTTCCCAACTACACTGCTGATTATCTTTCTTCCTCTCACTTGAAGTGGAGGATGTGTTTTGCTGCACTGAAATTCCCTTCTGCCTCTAGAGAAATATATTCCTTCCTGCTATTGCAAATTTTGCGTGGGGCCACATTAAGAAATAAAAAGTAATACATAGCCTTTCTGAAGGATGGGGGGAGAAATCCCAGCTACGTACATAAATTGCTGATCCGAGAGCCTACTCATGGGTAGTATGATAATGGGTTCTTCAAACATCTTCTGTATTCTACGTATGACGTATCTCAGCTTCGTAAAGAGGAGGTTATGCCAAAAATCTGGGAATTTTACCATTGTTGTACCAAGAGTTTACTGTTTTAAGTGGAAAGGAAATGCAGAGGAGGAGAAGGAAGGTAGAAATTCCCTTTTTACCAGTATAGCCAGCCAGCAGAGAAAAGATCATTCCACCCTGCAGGTCATTCAGAGCTTCAACAGCTACACCACAGGAGAATTTAGACTGGGGTTTACATTTGCTGAAAATATATTTCTTCAGTGACTTTAATCAAAGTCATGAAAGCTTAATTGTGAAGTATAGTACAGTAAGAAACTCAGCAGTTTTCTCACACAGCATGGTGGCTCCAGCAGAGGGATTTATTGGAGCAGAAGGGATTGGGTACAGAGAGAAAGTCACCTTATGAGTCAGAGAGAAAGGAAAATGTCCTTTGTGCGTGACTGACACAATGGGACAGGTTCATTCCCTGGGACGAGATCGCTGAACACTGGTACTTACGACTGCATGCAAACAGCCTTCCTTCCCGTAATCTGTCTTCAGCAGAGGAACGGCTGGAGCCAGAGGAGGCCGGTGAAGGTAACCAGCCATGAGGTACTTTGCTTCTTTAGGCCTGGGAAGCTGTTGGCTTCATTTTGCAAGTGGACACATTTGCTGTAAATATTTCTGAGAGGCAATCCCATCATGCCCTTATCACTGTTACCGCTACACCCATGGGGGCAGGCGATCCCAGCAGAGCCGTACTGGTCTATGCTGCTAGTCTCCTACAATGCTTTCAACTGGCTCCCAATGCCTGGTGCATGATCTTACATTTGGGTAACATCAGTTCTTTTCTTAGTGGTGTATGGGTATAATTCTTAGGCCATGGGTATAATTTCACACCGTATAATTTCAGATTGCAGGTTTGACATGAAACAGGAAACGGAGATCCCTTTTAAGAACACTGATGCAAAAGCATGATATAGTCCAGCATTGCTCATGTTTATGGAACAATTCAGTTTCCTCTCCTTCGTGATGGCAGTATGTTTTATAGTTATAGCAGGCTCATATAGTTATAGCAGACTAGTGCACTGTCTGCATGTTTATTTTGAGGTCCAGGGCTATTTTGGGACAGGAACGCACAGGAACGGAGTACCAGCTGACTTCCGAATTGGCCACGCCTACAGCCTCCCCCCCCCCCCCGGGTTCCCCAGATGCCTCACAAGCTGCGGGGTGCTTGGGGAAGCCAAGCCGATCCAGGGAGGGGAGGCAGTTTAAACTCCTTGGTTCCCCAGGTGCCCTGCAGCTGTGGGGTGCCTGGGAAAGCCGATCCAAAAACTGTCTTCCTTCCCTCGGGTTCCCCAGGTGCCCCACAAGCCAATCCTGGGAGGGAGCTGCGCTGCCAGGGGTGTGGCCTAATATGCTAATTCGTTTCTGCTGTTGGGTGTGACCTATTATGCTAATGAGTTCCTGCTGGACTTTTTCTACAAAATTAGCCCTGTTGAGGTCCAACAATAGCCCCACCTGCTCAATGTCACACCCTCTATGAAGAGGGTACGGAGAGTTAGGGCTATGATGCCATCAGAATGTACAAAAGAAGAAACGGCTTGACTTGGTCCATCTGTTCAGACTCTGGCCAGGCAGATGCATCTGGAAATTCCACAAACAAGACATGCTGTCAACAGGTTTCCCCAGCTGCTGCATCCTTACATATGTTTCTACACAACTGTCACTGCTAATAGCCACCGATAGACCTCTCATCCATGAATTCCTTTAATGCTTTTCAAAGGCTATTTAAGCCCAGTGGCCATCTGGTGACAGCGAATCCCATAAATAAATGACGTGCAGTACGGTTGGTTAAGCACTTACCTTCATCATCATCATCATGCCGCCAGTCAATTGGACTGGGTGGCTCCTGTTCTAGTATTACGTGGGAGGGAGAAAAGTTTTCTCTATCCACTCTCAACTCTTGTTTATAAAACTCTAGTATGCCCACCTCCAGTGGGTGCCTGTGACGCTCAGACAAACACAGCCTACACAGCATTCGTAGTTACAATAGGAGAACTGGCTGAAAAGGCAAAAATAAAAACACATTTCATCAGCAACAGTGGGCAGTTCTGCATCTGGCATCCGCTCCACATTTTCTCAACACTGAGGAAAAGGTGCAGCTCAAATCCACATTCAGATACCCCAGGGCAACGCGGTTGCCAGATCTCCATTCTTCCATCGTAGGCAGATCAGGCTACTGAAGCCCTATCTCTCCCCCCAAGGCTGCATGCAGTGGTCACTTCCAGGCTTGATTACTGCAATTCGCTCTGCGCAGGCTTACCCTTGAGGCTGATCCGGAAATTACAGCTGGTACAAAATGTGGCAGTGCGCCTGCTGACGTCAACGCCTGTGCGGGCTCACGTTCGGCATGTGCTTTGCCAGCTGAGTACTGGATCTGCTTCAAGGTGTTGGTAATAATGTTCGAACCTTATATGGCCTGGGACCAACATACCTAAGGGACTGCCTCTTCCCTTATACGCCTCGAAGAGCTTTACGCTCTAATAATCAACATCTCCTGGTGGTCCCTGGCCCAAAAGACGCCCATCTAGCCTCAACCAGGGCCAGGGCCTTGTCTGCACTGGCCCCCGTCTGGTGGAACATGCTTCCCATCAAGATCAGGGCCCTGTGGGATCTTACTCAGTTCTGCAGGGCCTGCAAGACGGAGCTGTTCCGCCAGGCTTTTGTTGAGGGAGCGGGCGTCCACATATGGCCTCCCCGAGGTTGCTGTCTCCTACCTACTGGCCATCCATCTATCAGCAACCAGCCATATCCATCTGTATTAATGGGTCAGAACTTTCACCAGTATCTATAACTACTGATTTTAAATGTTTATATTGTGTTTTTATGAAGTACTGGGTCCAGAGACACGCTGAATGATAAGAGAAGTCAGAACAAGACTAGAGAAGTTGGACTTGGGGGTCCGCTTATATTCCCGTTCCCGTGATAGGTTTATTTACAGCGGTAACCTTTCCATAGGTTCCCTTCAGGATCCCGCTCCCTCTATTGGTCCTTGCCAGGATCCTCTCAGTCTGTTGTTCTCCCGTGCGAAGCTCAGGCGCTTTGCACAGCCACGTGCATGTTTTGACTGTGTGGTCAACTTTCCAGTCGGAACACTACAGTTTTTAAACCTTATTGTATTGTTGAAAGATGATGTGACCCGCTGTCACAGGAGCTGTTGGAGTCGGTGTCACTGTAACTCGACTCCCTGGTCGCCCCTCGCGTCGCCACTGCAGCCTCCCCGCTTTCCCCGGCCTCAGATATGGTGACCGGGGGAGGGTTACGTCACCACGCCCCCCGAGCCACCTCCTGGCGTGATTCACTGCCCTTCTCTCTCTGCACAGTACCGGCGTCACAACCAGGCTTCTCCTCCCCGGCTCCATAAAGCTGCCTCCCTTTTATACCTCCCCCTTCCCAAGGCTCTCCCCTCCAGGGTTCCTTCCCCTCTGGCCCCGCCTCTCCTCTTAAGGTTAGACGCCGAAGTCCTTCAGGAGCTTCCGGGCCCACCCTTCCTGCTTCCCCCGTCCCGGGGCGACAGCTCGGGAGTGCTGTCTTGCCCTCGCACCGGGCCGCAGGCCCAGCGTGGCCTGCCCTGGCCCCCGCTCCTTTTCTGCCTCTCCCTTGCTGCCTGAGTGCTGAGTCGGGCGGCCCCCCGGGAGCCTGCTGGAGAGACCCCTCCCCTCCCTGTGTCCCGCCTGGCTGCCCATGTTCCCCTGCTGTGGCTTGGAAAGGGCCCGGCTTGTTGCGGCGCGTCCGCCTGCTGTCTCCGGGATTCGCCGAGGAGCCGGCTGCCCCTCGCTCTCTCCCCCCCTCCCTGCGTCCCGGCTGCGAGAGCCGGGTACAACGGATTCCGGCCTTCCCGGGGCCTTCCCCGCCCCCCTGGTAAGTCCTGGAGACGGGCTGGTGGTCGTCCAGGAGGCGGCAGGGGGGTCTTCGGGGCGCCGGGAGCCCAGAAGAGTCCCGTGATCGGGACACCCACACTGAGCCCGCTTCGCGGGATGGGCAGGATACAAATACGAAAAATAAATAAATAAAATAAATATGGACTGCAAAGTCACCCCGAATGGCCATAAATCTATGCAGAAGGTACCATAAAACCTGATGATCAAAGAAAATGAAAGCAGCATGCAACGCAGAGGGGAATTTCTGTTCCAAGTTTGGTTTGCTAAAACAGCAGACAGAAAAGCCCATGCAGAATCACCCAAATGTACTCCATGCCACAAACTGTGGAAAGGAAATTCGGTCACAAAAACAGCATTTCCTCCAGCAAGGGTTTCTGGATTCCCGGCAGCCCTTTCCAGGCCTACTTTGGCGTTTGTGGGGAACTCATTGGGGCCAGTCCTGACTAGGATTGCCAGCTCCAGGTGGGGAAATTCCTAGAGATTCTGTGGTGGAGTCTACAGAAGTCAGAGTTTGGGGAGGGGAGAGGTAGGGTTGCCAGCTCTGGGTTGGGAAATACCTGGAGATTTGGGGGGTTGGAGTCTGAGGAGGGTGGGGTTTGTGGCATAATGCTAGAATCCAACTTCCAATGTGGTTATTTTCTCCAGGTGAACTGATCTCTGTCACCTGGAGATCAGTTGTAATAGTGGGAGATCTCCAGCCACCCCCTGGAGGTTGGCAGCACTAGGGAGATGCCTCAGCTGAATAGAATGCCATAGAGTCCACCTTCCAAAGCAGTTATTTTCTCCAGGGGGAGACTTAGGTGCTTGCTGTGGAAGCTGAGATGGTGATTTCAGACCAGTCACAGACTTCCAGCCTAACCTACCTCACAGGGTTGTTGTGCAGATCAAAAGGGGGAGAGGAGAATGATATAAGCTGCTTTGGTCCCCACTGCGGAGAAAGACTGTACTTTTCCTCATAGGGAAATATTGTTGCCAATCTCCAGATGAGGGCTGGAGATCACTCAAAATTACAACTGCTCTCCAGATTACAGCGATCAGTTCCCCTGGAGAAGAGGGTGGACTCTGTGTCATTATACCCTGCTGAGGTGGCCCCTCATGACAGCCAGTGTGATGTATTTTATTTATTTATTTATTTAATTCAATTTCTAGGCCGCTCTCCCCGCACAGTAGGCTCACTTCATGTAGCAGTTAGCACTTCAGAGCAGGCCATACCCAGGTTCTTCCTGTGGAAGCTGACTGGGTGATTTCAGACCACTCACAGACTTTCAGCCTAACCTACCTCACAGGATTGTTGTGCAGATCAAAAGGGGTAGAAGAGAATTATGTGAGCTGTTTGGTCCCCACTGTGGAGAAAGACTGTACTTTTCCTAGGTAGTGGCTGCAAGGGGGGTGAGAGATGGGAAGCTGAAGTCAGAGGGGCAGATCATGGTAGGTTGATGGTTGGCTGGGAAGGAGATAGGGTTGCCTCCTCCAGGTTGGGAAATTCCTGGATATTTGAGGGGTGGAGCCTGGAGAGGGTGAGGTTTGAGGAGGGTTGGGACCTCAGACAGGTACACTGCAACAGACTCCACCCTCCAAAATAGCCATTTCCTCCTGGGGAACCATTGTTGCCAATCTCCAGGTGAGGACTGGAGATCACTCAGAATTACAATGGTTCTTCAGGTGGCAGAGATCAGTTCCCCTGGAGAAAACTGTGGACTCTGTGTCATTATACCCAGCTGAGATTGCCACAGCAAATCAACAATGAGTGTCCAAGGCTGAGGCACCTACCCAGAGCCTCTTTCTAGAGCCTGTTGTATTTATTTCCACAATAGGCCTTGTTCCTAGTTCAGTGATAATTTTATAATTACCCTATATAACCCTACAACAAATCTTGGGTCTCTCTGAATGGGTTACCTTTTAATAACTTCTCTATTCCCTTGCAATTAAGCCTTTTTCCTGGTGCTGCCATCTGTAAATGAAGCCCATTGTACCAGTACTTACAGTCAATTGCTTCCAGTACTTATAAATGTCAAGCCGTCTCATCACTAGCCCACAGCTATCTTTTTTCTTTTTATGCATACTGACAGAACACAAAAGAAGAGAAGACATTCATAGAGAAGAAATCTGTAAAACGTTTAATAAGGATCAGAAGAAAGGAATGAGGAAAGGAATGAGACAGAACGTTTCTTGGAATTCAGTAGCAGCTCCAATGCGCCTTTCTCACGCCTTTCTAGTTGTGCCACCAGAAGTGTGGGTGGTATCAAGGTTTTCAAGCAGGCAAGCGAGTGGGTGGGTGGGGGAAGGGCATGTGGGCAGGTGGCAAGGGTGGCACACAGGGCAGTAAATCCTGTCAGATGCCCTCGGCCTCAGCAGCTGCCCCCCCCCTCAGAATATGCTGATGTTCACCCTGCTACTGATGGATAACAAAAGAAATTATTGTTGTTCTGCAACAATTTCCATTCAGTTAAAGTGTACCTTAGATAACTTTTTCCAGTGCTGGCATAATTTCTGTCTAGCCCAATAACTGTGATCTTACCAAGGCTATCATCCTTTGCATTTTTAAAAAAAAATTAAATATACTTAAAAGTCAACATGAAGATTCACCACCTAGATGTTTTAATTCTATGGACATGGTCTTGTATTAGGATGTTGACTGCAATATTTATAACATTTATGTACTTGTTGTTCCTTTAGCAGTAAAAAAGATTTCTGCATATGGGAACTGATCAGGTTTAGGGGATCTCCTTCTAAGGTGAAAAAAAGATCTAACTCCTACTATTCTGATATTCTAGGGAACCCTTTTTAACAATTAACCCTCATAACCTTTGCACCTTTATTGGAGAGTCAACTATAGGGTTTGCACTGAGAAAGCAAAATTAATGCATGAGAAATTTTTTAAAGGATGAAATAATCTGGCACAACATGCATACTGGGACGTACATTTCATAACCCTCAGCCCACTCCTTAGATGCATGAAATGGGTTGAGATGTTGATAGATTCATCGACACAGAATTGTTCACCCGCTGGCAGAAAATGGCAACAGAAATGGACAGATGAGACTCCCTGGGAAGAGAATTCCAGAATTCTTGATGCCACTATGAGAAGGCCCTCTCCTGGGTTGCCACCTCCCTAATCTCAGATGGCAGGGGCACTCATAGAATGGTCTCAGAAGATGACCCAAGTGGTCAGGTAGGTTAATAAGGAAGTAAGCAGTCCAGTTCTTAGAGTACAAATAAGTATTTTGGAAATAAAATGGAGATGTGTTTGATGTGTTTAAATAAATTTTCTTTTTGCATTATCATTATAGATTTTACTACAAATGTGATTCTGCATTTTAAGTCTATGTAAAAATCATATAGGAAAATTACCATCAATAGAGTAAACAACTTTGTCTAAGATAACTGATAACTAACAATCAAGAGAGCTGCCTTTCCCCTGCTTTCCTCTGTTGGAAATAAAGGACCTTGCACTGTCTCTTAGCCTCAGCCTTAAGAGGGGGTGTAATGATGTCATGTTTTGGTGCATGTGTTTCTTTAAATGTTTAGTTTGACTGCAGTAATGTAAGGAGAGTGATAGAGGGGGATGAGTGATGATGTGATTGGCTGATGAGAGAGAATGTGGGAGGAGGGGTGTCTCAGGAGGAGATTCTGGCTGTTTTAGAGAGATGAGGAAAGAGTAGTTTTTAGTCTGTATGGCAGAAGAAGCAGTTGGATATCCTGTGTGGCTAAGACAAACCGTTTAGCCTGTGTGACTAAGAAAGAAAGGGTTTAGCCTGAGTGGCTAAGGCTGTCAGAGTGGAGTTTGTGTGTTTTGAGAGACAGTGTGGGACGCCAGTCTTTATCAATTATATTTATAAGTTCCTTTCTTCAACAACAGTTCAAAATACCTAGAAACACATTTTATTCTTTTATAAATAAATCATTATTTAAACTTATCCCAGCAGTCAGAACAGTCCTTCCTCAGAGCCACATAGTCCTCTGAAGTGCCCAGACACAGGGTCATTCTACCATAATAGAGAAATTTGGAATTTTTAATTCCTGGTGGCAGCAGTAATCTACCAATTTTATGCGAACATAGTGTGTTTTAAAGGAAAAATAGTCTCCCCAATAAGAAGGACATCACAGGGGGACTATGACAGACTCAGAGAGATAGATTAGCAGGACACTGAACATCCTTTCCTTTCTACTCCTCTGTTACCAGGGCTATTTTTGGGCAGGAAAGCACAGGAACGGCATTCCGGCTGGCTCCTGAGTTGGCCACACCCAGCAGGAACTCATTAGCATAATAGGCCACACCCAACTGCAGAAACTCATTAGGATTGGCTGCATTAGAGGTATGTGGCCTAACATGCAAAGTAATTCCTGCTACAAAAAAAGCCCTGGGTTTTGACAACTAACAAGGTAAACAGAATAAGAAGCAAAAGGTGTGGCTGGATGACCACTCTTCTGGTAATATGGGGGTGTGGCCTAATATACTAATAAGCTGTGCTGTCAGTGGTGTGGCCTAATATGCTAATGAGTTTCTGCTGTTGGGTGTGGCCTATTATGCTAATGAATTCCTGCTGGGCTTTTTCTACAAAAAAAGGCCTGTCTGTTACTATCCCTTTGATGTGTAGATTGCTACTCTTATGGAAACTGCCTTCTTTCTGGCATCCCACCTTCCCTCCACACTTTGCCAGACTTCTCCATCTCGGCAGCATGAGAGCAGGACATACGTTCTGTATCTCCATCCATCCTAGCTAGTTAGATTAGATTAGAAACCTATCTCTACTCTATCCTCTCTAGAAATGGAGCATAGGGCAGCCACTGGCTGAATCGGATTCTCTAATCTGATTCAGCTCGCCGCTGAATTGTCGCCAAAATTTGGTGGCAACTTTAAAAGCCACTGGAGGGGAGGGGGTTTGAGGTAGAGGCCCCCATTCCCTCCATTGTTCTCTATGGTAGGAAAAAAGTTAACATTTTTTCCCTCCATAGAGAACAATGGAGGGGATGGGACAATCTGTTTGGGGGCCCATAGAATTGGACCCCGTGGTCCAATCTTCTTGAAACTTAGTGGGTATTTTGAGGAGAGGCCCCAGCAGCTACCCTGCAAGTTTGGAGCCTCTCCCTCAAACCCCCTTTCCTCCAGCCCCTCATATACCCTATGAGTTTTTGCCATTGATTTCAATGGCCCATAGGATATAATGGGGCTGAAACTGACATTCCCTTTCTGACACACTTCTGGTGATGTCAGGGGGTGTGGCATATGCTAATGAGTTATGCTAATGAGTTATGCTAATGAGCTCCTGCAGCTCTTTTTCTACGAAAGGACCCCTGCTTAGAACCATTCTCCTGATCATTATATGCTATGTCATTGTGCTCTGCCGTGCCAAGCAAAACAAATGGAATTGATTTATATTAAAAGTCCACAATATGCTTCAGATTTTTCAGGCAAATGTAGGTCACCTGAAACTGCAACTAAGCCGACTGCACAGTTCACTGCTTTTTCTCCTGGACATTACCTAAGGGAGTCTGTGATGTTAATGCAAAAGACATGTTAGAAAGGAACTGGTGGTGAAACATACATTTTAAACCTTTGTTTTCTGTAAAAAAATGAAAATGGAGGTACAGTGAGAGTTAAATAAGATAAAGGATATTATCTGTCAAAGGTTTGTACTTAGCAATCAGTGTATGTGCAGCCACAGTAGAGCAAATAACCGCCCCCCCCACACACACACAGCCATTTCAGCACAAGAAAACAGTGTTGGATGGAAGGCTAAAACCCATCCTTCTGAGCTGAATTAGGTCCTAGCACACTTGGGAATGTCAGTTCCCCAATGTATAATAGGGATGCCAACTCCAGTTTAGGAAGTGCCTGGAGATTTGGCGGATGTGGCCTGGGGAAGGTGGGGTTTGAGGACGGAAAGAAACTCGGGGGGATATAGTGTCCTACAGTCTACCCTCCAGAACTGCCGTTTTCTCCAGGGGATCTTATCTCTGCAGTCAGGAGATCAGTTGTGATTCTGGGAGATCTCCAGGTCCTACCTGTAGGTTGGTAACCCTACTGTAAAAAGAACAGGTCTCTTCCCTTCCTCCTCAATATAACATCAAGCTTGGGTCTGAAGGGTAAAGAATCATACGCTTCTTTCACCAGTATCTTAATTACAAGCAGGGGTCCTTTCGCAGAAAAAGAGCTGCAGGAGTTCATTAGCATAGCTCATTAGCATATGCCACGTCCCCTGACATCACTGGAAGTGTGTCAGAAAGGGAATGTCAGTTTCAGCCCCATTATACCCTATGGGCCATTGAAATCAATGGCAAAAACTCATAGGGTATATGAGGGGCTGGAGGAAAGGGGGTTTGAGGGAAAGGCTCCAAACTTGCAGGGTAGCTTCTGGGGGAAAATGTTACTTTTTCCCACCATAGAGAACAATGGAGGGAATGGGGACAACCTGTTTGGAGGCCCATAGAATTGGACCCCCTGGTCCAATCTTCTTGAAACTTGGTGGGCATTTGAGGAAGACGTCCCAGAAGCTACCCTGCAAGTTTGGAGCCTCTGCCTCAAACCCCCTCCCCTATAGCCTCTTTTAAAGTTGCTGCCGAATTTCGGCGGCAATTCGGCGGCGAGCTGAATCAGATCAGAGAATCTGATTCGGACCGTGGCTGCCCTACTGCGCCTCCTGAGCTGGCGGAGCTATGCTCCGCCTCGCTCTGGCCCCAAAGGACCCCTGATTACAAGTTAAATAACCAAGCAGCTACACAATAAACCAACAACTTGACAGTCCTTATCTTCTATAGTATCTATCTCTTAATATCTCCACACAGACAAAAGCCAGGTGTTATGGGGACTAGAACAGGGAGGAGAAATGAGTGAAATTGAGCTTTAAAAGTTGGTTGGATCTGACCCAAGAGTTACATTAGTTGCTCTGCCAAGTTTCAAGAAATACTATAAACCTGGGCAGTGATCCAACACAAGGGATCTTTGCAGGGGCAGACTGCAGGGAAGAAAAAAATGGCTCTGGACAAGGGCTCTGCCATCCAGCTTGCCCCCACAAAGGAGAAGGGAAAGAAGGAAAGAGAAAGAGACAGCCACCCCTGTACTTTGCATGGCTTGGCTGCACACTTTCCACATCTCTGCCAGGCCCAAGTGCCCCTATCTGCATGCCATGCCCATCAGCTGGGTACATATACACATGCCTCACCTGGGCAGGGGGCTGCTGTCTTCCCCAGGGCAGGTGCTCCTCGTCTTGGCTGTGCACTGCTTGCCTGGGCTTAGTGCCACCGTCTCCAAACTGCAGGCAGCTCTTCTACCTTGGGCCGGAAGTTGGCAACGGATTGTGATCCACAGACTGGCCCAAGTGAGGGTGGACAGGCCATCAGCCCCCTAGGGAATTCCCCAGTGACTATAGGGCCCATTCTGCTGCTAGATTTTTGACAAAGCATCGAGGCACATTTACAAACTTGGTACGAACATCAGACACAGTAAAAACAGAAACAAAGTTGTTTGAAGGGAGTTATACAAATTTGGGCTGGAGAATTAGCAACTCAAGCAGCCAAAGTAATATCAAATTTTACGTAGTATCCAATACTAGAAAGTCCACAAAAAGGAGCCAAATATTCCAAGGATCTGCCCACTGTACTACATTCAAGAAGAAAGGCGAGAGGTGGAGAAAGGCGAGAGGAGGAGGAGAATGAGAGCTGGCTGTAGTTACCTATCCAGGCAAATCCAGGCAAGGGTCCTAGTCCCATCTAGGCATCTTGGTGGCAAATAATCCATATTAATCTCAAGGAAAAGAGAATCAGGGACATCTTTCACAGAGCTAGAACAGGTGCGCCACAAAAGCTCAGACAAAATGGCGGGCAGAGTAATCAGGCTGTTTTATGGGCATTGCACAGGGGAAATAACAATCTTCTCTGGTGCTGTTGTGTTCTAATGGCAAACGCACATGTGGCCGCAGATCGTACACATGGTCGGGAAGACTACCGAATCTTCGCACCGGCAGACGACAGCCCATGCGGATCGTAATTTGGACCAATCAGCCACTCAGGATCCGAAAGGGGGCCTATGGTCAAAGGTGCCTTGTAAATAGCCCTATCATAGGAATTGGGTGTGACCGGGGGTGTGGTTTGTACCTGAATATAAGCAGACCCCCAAGTCCTGCCCAGCAGTTCGTGTTCGCATGCTTTAAATAAACTATTTCACTCAACATGTCTGGACCCCAGTATATTATAAGTGCACAAGGCACAGATGGCATAGCAAGCACACCAAAGACCACAGCAATACCAGCAGCACCTATGAAATAGACAGCTGCACTTGATGATGTCTCTCTGGCACACACAGGCGCAGACAATCACCGCCTACCAATCCTGCCACTTCCCCCCAACACCACTCTCCCCTCCAATGGAGAGGCAGCAGAGAGGGAGGAAAGGCCCGGTGACAGAGCAACCCCCAGAGAGGCATGTGGCCAGAGCGTTCCCCCCAATTCCACAGGGGAAGGGCACCCATGCGGCTGAGAGGGTTCCCAAGCAAGGGTCTGACTAGCAGCGAAAGTGCTATCCACGTGCCACCATCCCAGCTCAAACCCACACACCCCCTTCCCCTGAACAAGTAAATGGGGGAGGGGAGGGGGGAGACAGGCCAAGGTTGAACCCACAGCCCCCAAACCCAAGACCAGTAACCTAACCACTGTGCCAAGAAGGCAGCTGCAAAGGAAGGATGCCATCAGGCATCAGGCAGTCTAGTGAAGCCCTGAGGTCTCCACCAGCCAGATGGGGCCAGGCAGAGAAAATTGCAAAGACAGGTATGGCTTAGTGGAAAGGCGCTGGGATAGCATGGCCAGGGCTCCTGGAGCTATGCCCATGTGAGCAGAGGCCAGAGGCTGACAGAAGCCTCAGAGCTGATGTTTTGCCCCTGCAGACTGCAAAAGGGGGAACTGGACAGCCCGGCTGATAGGCTGTCCTACCGATCCATCAGATTGACAGGGATGCCCCTTCACAACCTCTCCATGCCACTCTCATGATAACAGGTCCATTGCATCCCATCCACCCTGGGCCTCTTGCACACCTCTATGACCAAGCTGCATGGCTTATCAGATGCCAGCAGTACTGTGGGGAAGTGTGGGATCTCGTGAGGAAGTGCTCTTCAACTGCAACTGCTTCACCAGCTCCTGCTGCTGCACAGAGCTCTCGTCCTCCAAGGCAGTGAGTCCCATGGTTGTTGCCAGCTGATCCACAGAGCACAGTGGTGCAGTTTCCAGGCACCCCAAACCACAGTGACAGTGTTAGCCAAATTGCTCGGTTTGCTTTTATTAAAAGGTTGGGGAATTATGATATTAATCTGCAGCTGGCATAACTACAGGATCATGGCCTTTCTGTACCAGAGTCCCACTTTATCCAGGTCACAGAAATAGACACGGAGACTAGATTACTAAAGCAGTGATCTCTTTACTGAAGGATTCTTAAACTTATAAAGTATAATCAAACATTCATACACACAATACAGAACTAAGGAAGCAGACGGTGATTGATAGGGAATAGAGGGATTGTAGGGTGATACTACCTGTCCAGATGTGCAGAGGTCCATGAAGAAAGGATTATGGCCTAAACCCAGAGGGTAAAGGGGTGGCCTGCCAGTTGGCACCAGGGCAGAAAACACACGGTCTGAGGCCATGAACCTAGACAGTTAAAGGCATTGGAAAACAATGCAGACCAATTGAAGGTCTTGAGGGCTGGTCTCAGGTGAGAACAAAAGTTTATCTGGGCCAATCTGGTGTCACAGGGGTGCGTGGCATCAGGATGGGCAAGGCCTAGATGTGGCCAATGAGCTTCCAGCGGGGGCAGAGTCTGGCTTTAACAATAGAAGCCAGGTGTTGGATGACTGTGCTGGGGGTGTCCATTGTGGAACAACAGAGTGGTCTGGCGTTTCCCTGGTGCCAGACAAAAGGAGTGATGTTTCTTAATGTGTGGCAGAATGATCCTGAATGGGTGACCATTCAGTAGACAAGGAGAGTTAATGTTTACCTTGATGGGTCTGGCAGGTGTAAGAATGAAGATATCTTAGACAAATATATGGAGACAGGGATGAGAGGATTATTCCAAAGATACTTCTTCACATGGGTGAAACAGGAGAGGGGGGTGGAAACATGCAACGCACTTCATTCATGACAATAGCATAGACCAGAGGCTTTTTGTCCCTGCCTGCCTGTACATTTGACAGACAAAAGACTAGCTGTTTGGTCAGCAGAAGATGCCTGAGGCAAGGGCAGAGACTTGCCTATGCCTAGTCCCTTTTGGACTACAGTTGACAGGAGAGAAGAATGGGGGGGGGGTTTGCTTGCATGGAGAATTCTCTTAGGCCTGAGTTTTCTCAGCCAAAATGTGGTTCTTCAGGCCCCCCAGCAAAAGCCACTGTTTAAGCCAAGCCTGGCTTCATAAGGCACTGCTGATGGAGGTTCAGAGATCGCTTTGGGGTGTGTCTCTCTCTCTCGGGAAAGACCACCCCAGATGCTGGGTCTGTGCTGCTGGTTACAATTGTTGTGCCCTGCCCACTGCCTGGGAGGTGCCCTGGCAAGGGAGTGTGCTAACAGTTCAATATGGGGCTGCCAGCACCCCTGCCCCATGCTGGAGATTAGTTTAGTCCACTTGTACCCCAGTGTTCAGGGTTTCTTTAATGTTTTTCTCTAGCCTACCTCTTGTTTTCTCTCTCTGCTGTGTGTTACTCTGTGTTAGTGCTTGTGCTCTGAAGGCCTCTCTGTTGCATTAATGGCCTGCAGTCAGTTATTGTCTTTTTGCAAAATCTTGTTGCAGTAAATTCAGTGAAAGCGACCAAAGCATGGGTTGGATTATTTCTGAACTCTGTCAACACGTTATGGGCCCAGCTCCTGGGATAAATTGCAAGAAAACTACAACTGTGAGTCAGTAAGAGAAAGAAGAGGCAAATTCAATCCAGAGGAAGATGGCAAGCAGTGCAGATACTAAGTTTGCAGTGGCCAAACGGAATAATAGCAATTATCAGGGCTATTTTTGGGAAGGAACGCACAGGAATGGAGTTCTGGCAGGCTCCAGAGTTGGCCATACCCAGCAGAAACTCATTAGCATAATAGGCCACACCCAACAGCAGAAACTCATTAGGATTGGCTACAGTAGGGGTATGTGGCCTGACATGCAAATTAATTCCTGCTACAAAAAAAGCCCTGGGTTTTGACAACAAACCAGGTAAACAGAATAAGAAGCAAATGGTGGGTGTGGCTGGATGACCACTCTTCTGGTAACATGGGGGTGTGGCCTGATATGCTAATAAGCTGAGCTGTCAGTGGTGTGGCCTAATATGCTAATGACTTTCTGCTGTTGGGTGTGGCTAATTATGCTAACGAGTTCCTGCTGGGCTTTTTCTACAAAAAAAGCCCTGGCAATTATCAATTGTGGAAGTTCAAACTGGAAACACTGCTGTGCACAGATGACCTCTGGGATGCTTTAAGCACTGACAGACCAGCCAATGATCCAGCAGAATGGGACAAAAAAAACAGGCAAGCAAAGGCAAGTATAAGCCTGTTAGTGGAAGATGATCAGCTGGTCCACATAACGAAAGAAGAAACAGCTAAAGATATGTGGAATGCACTCCAGAAAGCTGGTTGTGGCCCTGCATGCCGCAACAGCCTTCGAACAGTCCCATCGGGACGGGGTCCCATCAACAACACACCAGACGGAGATGGCTACTGCATCTGACACCTCAGATGAGGAGGCACAAAGCAGGTCTGCTGCCCCGACTGACGAGAGCAACGCACCTTGGCCAACCCAACCAACCATCCACACCCTTGCGCCAGCTGTGGTGAGTCCCATGAACTGAAAGCTTGCCATTTCCATGACGCCGTCTGCTGCTCATGTGGGAAGCAGAGTCATATCGCCCGCGTCTGCAGATCGAAGGGATCCCGGGCCCCAATGAACAAACCACCACCACGACACCAGGCCACGACGCACTATGAGGCAGACGCCATTTCCAAGGACCTCTACCTCATCATGGCCGAACCCCCCCCCCCCACCAGGTACTGAAAATCCCCAGTCCATGCACCACCCCTAGGATACAGTTTTGGGTTAAGATAGAGGACTCCCCCTGCACAATGGAGCTAGACTCCAGGTCAGCAGCCACCTTTATATCAGTGGACACGCTAAAGAGACTATGTCCCAAGGAGGGGCCCCGCCTGAAACCATCCAGCGTAAAACTGGTGGCTTTCCAAAGGAATCCCATACCGGTGAAGGGCGAGGGGCAGTTCAGAGTCCAGTACCGTGGGTTCAATGGCTACCTCAGCCTTATCTTAGTGGAGGGAAATTTAACGAGCCTCCGGGGCCATGCTTGGTTGAAGCCCCTTGGAATCACTATAGAGGGCATCAATTCCTGTGTAAAATGGGATGGAAGCCAAGTCTGCCAGGAATTTCCATCTGTTTTCGACGGGTCCCTCGGCAGCTACACCGGTCCCCCAGTCTTGCTACAACTAGATCCCAGCATCAGGCCGGCTCACATGCGTGCGAGGAGTGTGCTGTTCACTCTAAAGCCCAAGATAGACACAGAGTTAGACCGTTTGGTGGCCCGGGGGGTACTGAAGCGGGTCTTGCATGCAAAATGGGGGACCCCTATTGTAACACTGGTTAAGCCCAATGGTGACATCCGTATCTGCGCGGACTACAAATGCACAATCAACCGGGCACTCTAAGACCATGCGTATCCTGTGCTGGTTGTGAGTCATGTGCTAGTGACCCTGGGGGGGGGGGACCAAAATTTTCAGGAAACTGGACTTCGCACAGGCATACCAACCGTTGCCAGTCAACAAGGAAACAACTGAAGCCCAGACGATAGTGACCCACAGGGGGGCGTTTAAAGTGAACTAGCTACAGTTTGGAGTGAGCGTGGCTCACGGGATATTCCAGAACTTAATGGACTCTCTTTTAAAAGGAATTCCAGGGGTCACGCCATTCTTCGATGATGTAATGGTTGCCACAGCCACACAGAAGGAGTTTGAGGCCCGACTGCACATCATCCTCCACCGTTTCCAATAGGCTGGGTTGAAAGTCAACAGAGAGAAATGCCTTCTCAGGGTGGATTGGGTGGACTTTTGGGGATTCACCCTCAATGCCGACTGACTACACCCAGCGCAGGATAAAATCAAGACGATCGTAGAGGCTCTGGTGCCCAAGTCAAACGTGGAACTACAGGCATTCTTGGGACTTCTGAACTTCTACCACGCATTCCTGCCCCACAAGGCAGCCATGGCAGACCCTCTTCATTGCTTACAAAACCGCTCTCTGGGTCTGGGGGCCCCGGCAGGTGGAAACATTCAGGGCCGTAAAAGCGCTCCTTATTTCTAACTCTGTTCTTGCCCATTTTGATGAGTCTTTACTGGTGGTTTTGGCCTGCAACGCTTCACCATATGGGGTGGGGGCAGTACTAGGACACCGAGTTCCCGACAGGCAGAAGGTGCCGGTCGCATATCACTCCTGGACATTGTCCGCAGCCGAGAGGAACTATGCCCAAATAGATCAGGAGGGACTGGCAATAGTAACAGGGGTAAAGAAGTTTCATGACTTCCTATACAGGAGGCCCTTATCTCTTCTTTTAAGTCTTGTTTTAAATCTGTCAGCATCTCCCGTAAATGCTTTTTGGTTAAAGAGTTTTCTCTTTTCCTTTGACTCACACTTGGAACTTCCTCCATTTCCATTTCCAACGAGGGAGGAGAGTCTTCGTCCGAAGAGTTTTGGCTTTCTTGCATTGCTCCAGGCATTGTCTTGGGGGGATTCTTGCCTCTTTTCGCTCCTCTAGTCTTCCCCGTTGTTTTAGTAAAGCTATGATATTTAAATGGCAGCCTGTTTTTGTTATTTTAATTCTTTTGTAGGAGCTCGACACGGAGGCTATACTGGGAGTGACTGTGCAGCTTGCTGCGGCTGGCTCCTCCCCCGCCACTGGCATACTTAAAGGACTATGTCCCATAGGCGCTGCAAGAACTACCAGGGGATGTTGTGTCCACTGACTGCCACTAGGCACCAGCGCAAAGGGCCCAGAGCTTGGCTCCAAGAACAATAGGAGCCAAGGATCCAGGAGTCCTGCAAATCCTCCAATAAGACCTAGGCGGGAAATTCAAACCCCCCAATAGAATCATAGGTGGGACCTGGGGTGTGTCCTGGGTGTGTATATATGTTGGCCCTGTGGCCCGTTAATGCATGCTTGTTCTCTCCAAATAAACTTGAGCTAATCACTACACCTTCATCCTTGCCAATGCTGCTGAGAACTCAGTACTTTTCAGTTCAGATCCTTCATTCCCAGTGAAAAATGCTCAAAGCTGGACAATAGAGCCACAGAAGGAATATGAGTGGGTTACAGTGACCACTCTAAAGGGTACAGAATTATACTCCTGAAGACAGACAAGGTTGCAATAAGTGGTACAGTATACTTTGTTGAGACCTCAGGTGCATTCCCACAGAAGTTACAGAGAACTCATTAACAAGTGAGCAAGAGACAGCAAGACCAAGCAAAGCAGAGGTAGAATTCAGCACAAACTTGTCAGGGTTTCAAGAGGAAAGGACACTCAACCTGAGGAACTAAAGGCATACCACCCCGCTGAGTATCCTATATAGCCAAAACTGAGAAAATACCTGAGCCCTTGTGGAAAGTACTGGAATCGGGAGACCGTGGTAATGATTTCAGCATAGCAAGGTTTATTTCGCGGTCAGATGAGGCATGACATATGGGGCTTCAAGCCCTGCTTTTATGCTGGCTGTAACCACACCTCCGGCCGCACCCAAATGACCTGATAGGGTCTTACATTTACATGAATTGTCATAGGTTCCCCGGGGAGAACCTAGGTTCCTTATTGGTGGCCACTTAGGAGCCAGGTATCTATTGTTTCCCCAGACCGAAGCTCAGGTCGCTGCCTGACCATGTGCTCAGGCCACACGGCAGTCACCATTACAGGAGCACATGGCAGGCGACATCGTATCATAAAGCATGGTGCATTACACCTTGTCTTGGGAAGATATCTCCAAGTTGCCTGAAAGTAAAGCCAGAAAGTGGGGAGAGGCAGCAGCAGTAGAAGAGATACAATCACTTCAAAACAATAAGATTTGGACACTCAACAAATTGCCACCTGGGCACAAAACAGCTAATGCTCTCACAAAACCACTGCTTGGAGACCGCCATTGTACCCTTCTAGAAAAATTAAACATGGTGGAATAGTACACATGCTAGGGTTGCCAACCCCCAGGTGGGAGCAGGGGATCCCCTGATTTGGTGGGCTCCAATCTGCCACCAGCCAGCTGGCTGGTGGGGGAAGCCACTGGGCCCAGTTGTGCTGTACCAGTGGCCAAGGTAGGCCCAGTTGCGAGGTGCCAGCTGCAGGACTTGGCCCAGTTGTGCAGTGCTGGCCACCAGGCTGGACCCAGTTGCATGATGGGGAACCTGCAAGGACCTGTGGGGGCATATCACTTTTGTCTGTATTCCCCTCCCACACTATTTCTTCTTTCCCCACTCCTGGCAGCTCCTTAAACTGACAAAAAGCAAGGCTGGAAGATTGGCAGTTTTGTTGTGGTAGCCTAATAATAGCCACTGAGAGCATCAGTTGCTTAAAGCTACAGGTGCTACTTCTATCATTTGGGAACCTTTTATCAGATGGCCTGTATGGGTATGTTACTTTCTCCTATAGCCCCTTCCCATACAAACCCTAGGAAAGGAAATAGGTGAAAAAACATATCTACGGAAAAATGATGTGGCCCATTATTGTCCAGTCTCTAATCTGTTGGACTTGATAGGCCATTGGCCTTATCCAACATGGCTACTCTTATGTTCTTATTAAACCATAAATTGAAAGGATCCAATATATTATTTTATTCAAAGAGGTTTTTGTTTTCTTTGAAAAACATTCCAGTGGATTATTTTATTGGCACATGTCTAAGGATGATTTCAAATTCCGAATTTAACCTGAATCTACAGTTTGTTTGGTTTCTGGAGAATGAAGAGGGGGCTATTATCGTGACATACTGCTGTCCAAATGACAAAGTTGAGGGAGGTGTTATATATTCTATATACTAAACCTTTTTATGAGTTAACTTTATATTCACTAACACCACCAGCAACAGCTGACAACCACACACCAGCTCCAAACACTCAACTGCCTATAACCTGTCTATAGTGTTTGGCCAGTCCCTTCAGCCTACCACTGATTAGGGCCGCTAAGTCAGCCCGGGGGCGGGGAATCCCCGATGTCGTCCAGCAAGGACGACATAATGACATCACCGGAAATGACGTCAGCACGTTGGGGGCGTTGGGGGCTCTGGCAATAGCCCTGGCAATGCCCCCAACGTGCTGACGTGCTGACGTCACTTCCGGTGATGTTGCTGGAGAAACTCCCGGCCGGAGGAGGACTCCCCCCCGCCGGTGAGTTTTGAAGACTTGGCAACCCTACCACTGATCAGTATACCTCAGGCTGCCAATCATTGGTTCTTAGTTGAAGACCAATGAGAATGGATGTACTGCACACTGACCAGGCATAGTCCCAACTAATCATAAATTACTCATTTGGATTCCTTTGTCACATATAAATATGAACAGGCACACAGAAAAGCCTCAGAGACAGAACAGTTAGGCTGTTTATAGCAGATCTCAGAGGCCCAACTCTCAGAGGCCTACAGCTTTGAAGCCTTGTAAATCCCCCCTCGGAGCCAAATCATCTCAGTTTCACTTAATAACTTTATTCCGATTCTTAAACATAGCCCTTTCATTCAGAACCACTATTTATACATTACATACATTTAATAAATTCCACACAAGTTTTTATATTGTTTCTTCATGTAGCTTATGCAGTCTCCTTGAACAAGTTGTACAAATGATGTACTCTGTGCCATGTACAGTTCCAGAGGCTGAGGAGTCCCTGGCAATATGCTTTTGGTGTTTTCCCAAGAATCCCCAAAACTGTGATTTCCTCCCATATCCCCAGCCTTCAGGGCAACTGTTATCACTTCCACTACCAAAGGTGGAGTGTTGCAATCCCCAGTAAGCCAGTTGGCTGTAGGTAGCCTGCTTTATTACTACTAGCTGATAAATCAAGTGAAGGAGAACATTAAATGCTTAAAGAGTACATTCAGCCGACACGTTTACCCCTGTCACCATACAGGAACACTGTAAATGTAGGTTATCTGAAAAAAGCCAGTGAGTCAGAGTCTCAGCAGCCAGAGCATTTCAATAACCTAAACTTTTTACAATAGCACTGAGGCTTGTGGTTTACTAAGTTCCTTAGATAACATTGTTTCAAGGTGACTGCAAACTTTGTCATGAGATTGAGGGGAAAGATAAGTAGGGTGCAATTTAGTCCAAGACTAGCACTTTAAAATCCCAGTGAATTAAACAGGAGCCTTTCAAGAGAGAAAGAGATAAACATATGGAGCAGAGGTCCATCAGTGGCTATTAGCCACAAGGTATAGATAGTAACTCAATCTGGGGCAAATGATGCACTGTATTTTTGGTGCTTGGGGGGGCAACAGTGGGAGGGCTTCTGGTATCCTGGCCCCACTGCTGGACCTCATGAGAGCACCTGGTGTTTTTGGCCACTGTGTGACAGAGAGTTGCATGATGGGGAACCTGCAAGGACCTGTGGGGGCACTGGCCTGATTCAACATTGGCTTCTCCTCTTATGTTCTTACGAGAAGAAGAAGAAGAGATTGGATTTATACCCTGCCCTCCACTCCCCAAGGGAGTCTCAGAGCGGCTTACAAACTCCTTTTCCCTTCCCCTCCCCACAACAGACACCCTGTGAGGTAGGTGGGGCTGAGAGAGCTCTTTCCCAAGTTGTCCTTGAGGGAACAGCTGGTACAGAGCTATGGCTTGCCCAAGGTCATCCAGCCAGGTGCAAGTGGAGGAGTGGGGAATCAAACCTGGTTCTCCCAGATTAGAGTCTGCGCACTTAACCACTACACCAGACTGGCTCTCTCACCAAACGAGCCTGTTGAACTTCTCCAGTGTAATCAGTGGGACTAAAAGGTTTAGGCAGATTTTGCCCATAGAATGATTCCACCTTCAAACTGCTATACACTTGCCATACTAATTTCTTTGCCATTCCAGTTGATAGCTGTGACAGCTACAAACAGTGACCTTTAGATGGTACTAGTATAAGGTTTCACAGCAACCAGTGCACATTAAGAACTTGGGGGGGGGGGTTTCCTACGGGTAGATGAAACAACTGAATTCCCTGCCTATTTCACACAAAAGTCATTGATTAATTACAATTATCTGTATAAATCACATGTCACGTATCAGAGTACAAAAGCTTCCCGATCAGGCGAAGAATCCAAAGACTCAGAGGAGAAGGCGGCAGACAGGCAGCCAAAGGTTGGCAGCTCTGAGCTGGGAAATATTTTGGGAGTGGAGCCTGGGGAGGGCGGGGACCTCAGCAAGGTACAATGCCATAGAGTCCACCCTCCAAAGTAGTCCTTTTCTCCAGGGGAACTGATCTTGGTCATCTGGTGTTCACTTGTAAGAGCAGGAGACCTCCAGACCTTAAGGCTGGCAACCTTAAGCTAACACCACCACAGAAGGAGGCGGCTGAGATATATCCATGAGCCTCCTTTGATGTGCAGGCGGAGCCCCAGGACTCTGAATCAGCCTCTTCACCCTGGGATGCAGCCCTGCCTTCTGCTTCAGACTTAGACCCTGAGCCCTCTACCCCAGAGCTTGCTGCTAAACTACAGGTCTCTCATCCACTGGCCTCTCAAAGCCCTAAACCACCTCAGCCCTGCTGGAAAAATGAGTATGTAACACAAGGCCTGAGAATTTTAGTCATTATAGGGTTAACCTATGCAACTTGTTTGTTTACCTAGATTTAGCCTGGAAGTGATACCTGGCAGCTGGCCAATTGACTCTAAACCCGGGGAAACCTAGAGGTCTACCGCTCTGCTAATTGGTCAATGATATCAGGTGTTTCCTTTCAGGGGTCAAGAAGAAGGAGAGACCCTCCATTGTAATCTCCTGACTATCTAGAAGGATGTCTTAGTGTGAAGACGGAGCACAATGCAGCTCCTTAGAAAGCATGTTTGTTTATTTGTAGCTAATCCCGTTTCCCTTTATCCTTTAGTAATAAAGATTTTAAACTAGAGGAAGCATCTGTTCTTTCCAGAAAGCAAGATCCATCACTCTGATTTTTTTCCGAATATTGAACAAAAGTTCTAACAAGCCCCACTGCAGTTCTCACCCCCCACAACTGGATGTGGCATCTTTAAATACTAGTAGCCTGATTCTGGAGGGGAGGGGCCTGTATCTCCACCTCCTTGAAAAAGGATTTAAGGCTGCAGTTCACTTTCAGTCTTCGCTGGAACAATGACCATGTGATAGTGTTGTCGGCTCCGGCACCCTGCCTAGACTCCTGGATCTCACCCTCAAGCAAGACACTGTTCCTAAAATTATGAAAAGACTTAACACACCTAAGTGTAACTCTATAGATATTACCTGCAAGGCATACATTGTATCATTTCAAGACCCATACAGGCATAACTCTTAACTGTGGGGGATTAACTTACAGTGTAATGAAGCATCAGCGGCAAGGGTTGTTTTTTTATTTAAAAAAAATAGGTCATGGTGAGTTCATTCCATAATAATATTCTATCAGGGATTTTTAAGGATCAGCGTATTAAAGCATGCCAAGTAGATATGTTTAAAGTGTACTAGCATTTTAAGGGGTTTAGGCTGTTCCTTTAAATAAAAAAGCCAAGCATAGTCACGCGTGCTACTTGAACTGTAGGTGCTATCTTTTTAACGAATTATCAAGAGAAATGTTTGTTTTTATATATATTTATATAGACATTTATGGTGATCCAAAAATGCAAGAGAAACATTAAGAAGCCAATTTACAGAACGAAGGCTACTAATAATTTTTCATTTCTCAGATTGTCCTAGTAAAAATAAGCTATAATAATTCACCATCCATCTCTGCCTCCAACTATTATTTCCGGTGCTGGCAATAAAACTGACAAATAGGCACAATCCAGCAAAGGTTAGTCTTGGCAAAGATCCCTTAAAAATGGAATAAAAATTACACATTTCCTTACATCCATTTCAATAGGAATTAGTCATGATTGGATCTATATTCACTGTTATTGAACCTTATGGAAATGGTTAATCATATCAAACTTATAGTTGCCTAGCCATACACACAGACAATATTATTCTGTCAAAGTAACTATAGATATTTCAGGGCTGTTTCAAGTATCACAGAGGCAACTCCAAGTTTGCCATCAACTCACAATTAGCTAGGATTAGCTAATTAGCGAGAGAGCCAGTCTGGTGTAGTGGTTAAATGCGCGGACTCTAATCTGGGAGAACCGGGTTTGATTCCCCACTCCTCCACTTGCACCTGGCTGGATGACCTTGGGCAAGCCATAGCTCTGTACCAGCTGTTCCCTCAAGGACAGCTTGGGAAAGAGCTCTCTCAGCCCCACCTACCTCACAGGCAATGTTCCCCCTTAGCTCTGGAGTCTTGTGAGCAAAAATTCCACTTTGTGAGCTACTAGCATTAAAGTCGTGAGCAAAAAGATTTGGCTGCTGCATAAATTAGTTTGCTCTGGAGCCATCCTTCCTGAGCTAAGACAACAATGTGTGAGCTGGAGGCTAAAAACCTGTGAGCTAGCTCATACTAACTCAGCTTAGAGGGAACACTGCTCACAGGGTGTCTGTTGTGGGGAGGGGAAGGGAAAAGGAGTTTGTAAGCCGCTCTGAGACTCCCTTGGGGAGTGGAGGGCGGGGTATAAATCCAATCTCTTCTTCTTCTTCTTCTTCTTCTTCTAGGAGCAGCAGGCAAATGGTTCACTTTTGAACAAATGCATGATACGTATGTTATTTGACTTGCATTTTAGATTACTGGTGTATACTTTAAACATAGTACACCAAAAATGTAATGTGTGAAGTGCTCTAAACACAGTTGGGCTCAGAGTTTCAGAACTGATCATAAACAGAACTCATCTCCTCCAAATCAGTTTTCAGTGTCACAAATCTTTAGTTGATACTATAGTATATACCAGTCATCTAAATATATCAAAGAATGCAAACCCTAGGATAAGGGCCTTGTACCCAGCAGAGTATTTTGTTTTGACAGACATGCTATTGTTCATCTATGAGGTAAACTGAAAATCTTGGTGAGGCCGGTTTATTTCTGAAGAAACCCCACTTCTCAAGTAAGAATAAGCATGGAGTGGAGAAACTTTCTGGGTCACAGTGAATATGGTGTTAGGTTTGAGAAACTGAAGGTCCTTTCCTCTGCAGAGGGAGAGTTGACCAGATCAATGTAGTAAGCTTTCAAAATCAAGTTCAGATACTGTGAGCTGATATTACTGGATCACGTAGCTTCCAAATGCACTTCCTATGACATTATGAATGACAGGCTTTCAATCATGGCTCAGAATGTCTTTCAAAAATTAATGAACAAGATCCAGAAAACTATGTGACTACAACACTGCAGATGAAACTATGATAAAAGACTCCAGCGAAAGGCAGATTTCCTTTCTTTATACAAGGTTGACATAGAACTTGCAGTGAGTAATGAGGACATTTTAGAAACATTTTTAACCTTCCTTCATACAACAGTTTTACTATTGCAAAAGTGTGAGTTACAGGCCTGGGACACTGTATACAACACAGATATGCAAATAAATTGCCTGAAACCCAGTGGTGGCATGACCACCCTAGCTGCAATCAACATGACGAGACCAAAGTGCATCTGAAACACAAGAATGGTGCTGGAGGTCTCTTTTTCTCGAAATTCATTATTAGAACTAAAGAAAATAGAATGGTCCAGAGTCAATACAATGCTTGTTTAATGGACAGAAACGATGCATTACCATTATTGGCTCTGTTCAGACATCATGACACACTGTGTTTAGTGCTCTCCACAAATCCAGATTCTAAACTGGGATTAACCCAAAATTTAGTTTCTCAGCTTGTGGGGAGAAACAAACTCCAGTCTACCCAGGCATCTGCATTCAGAAATCGCAATGGATTGCAGCTGGATCAAACTAGCAAACTTTTCAATCAAAAGAAAGAAGGAGGGCAGTGGGTGAGACAAGGGGAGCAAGCAAACAAGCCCCAAGCCAACATAGCACTTCCTAATCACAGTTTGTGGTGACATCTGAACGCGGCCATTATTTCTAATTATCTCACTCTCGCAGTCAATACAGTTTACAGGGAAAAAAACCCTTTTGCAGAAGGAAAGGAATAATGTTGCATGCAGTTCAGTTCCCTACCGGAAGACAGGTTACCAGTTGTCCAGTTACCAGTTGCGCCCTCCAACCCTCTCTCCCCTTTGCAGATCAAGTGATACCATGCGGATCGTTTTGTGCAACAACCAGAGGATAAATATGCTGAAGGCTAACTCAAGACACTATGACTCCTGGAACAATGGGAAATCAAAATAATGCTCCTCTATGGTACAGAGTACAAATGGACTGCAAGCCTTAACTGGTTTAATTGGCGGTAATCAAAATTGCTTAATCAACTGACAGTCCTAATCAGAATTCAAACAGTGGACCATTTGCTACCTCTTAATGCTCGCTCTCATTTGCAACTGAGGCAACTGTCTCACTGCTTAGGGAAAAACAAATATCTCCAAATGATTCTCACATACATGCCAAGTCATATGTCAAAGCTAGCAGCCAAGCAGCCCCCCCCCCAAGACATTAGTTGATCTGGGGTTGGGCGGGGGGGGGGGGTTACTCAGATCCTAAACATAAGCAGAACCCATTTACTTAGAAATGAAGAAGAAGAAGAGATTGGATTTATACCCTGCCCTTCACTTGTAGTCTCAGAGCGGCTTACAAACTCCTGTCCCTTCCCCTCCCCACAACAGACATCCTGTGAGGTGGGTGGGGCTGAGAGAGCTCTGAGACAACAGTCCTTGAGAGAACAGCTGGTACAGAGCTATGGCTTGCCCAAGTCCATCCAGCAGGTGCAAATGGAGGAGTGGGGAATCAAACCCGGTTCTCCCAGATTAGAGTCCGCGCACTTAACCACTACACCAGACTGGCTCTCACTAAACTTAAATGGCTTGTATCCTGCAAGCCAATTTCGCTGATTCCCCCTCCAGATGCCCCCTGTGTGATTCCTGGGCATCCCTTATCCCCCAGGAACAGCATCGGGGAGAGTCTGCCATGAGAAGGAAGAAATCTGGAGGGGGGGGGGAACCTTGTGCCCAGGGAAATTCTAGGTGAGATCCAAGCCTATGTGTGTGTCGAAAGTTTAATAATGTATATGCCGGAAGAGGCTATGTTACAAGTTTGTACTGACACCCAAAAAATGATGCTTGGGCCCCGGCAAACTGCCCAGTATCCTATCTAGAACTGGGATGATTTTTAGGAGCAGATGGCTTCCCTAGAAAATATGTAAAAATCTCTCACTTCTTACCTGTTCAGAAACAATGCGTCCTTGTCTCCTTTCGGTATTCCTTGTATCTTCTACTTACTCTTTGTGTTTCCCAGCAGTACTATCCTTTTCCTGTTTCATAAACGTTGTTTCTTAAGAAGCGCCTTCATTCATATTTAATCACCGCTTTCTTGCCAAAGCCAAGGTTGCAATATAACGTAAATTTGTATACATCGTATTAAAGCTTTCCCCCGTCCTTTGACAACAATATTTCTCAGTTGTTAAGATCCCTAAGTAAAAGCACAGAATTTATAGGGAAAAGCCCACTCTCGTGAAAACACAAGAAACACCCCTTCGACTTTCGCAGCTTTGTTAGAAATTTGGGGGATTATATAAAGAGCTATACAATGCTGAAATAACATGAAAAGGTTTGAGTCTTCTTTATGTAGAAGACTTCCAATTCTCTAGACAGAATGCAATTTTTCTGTGGGACAGTGTGAGTTAGCAGCCCACAAAAAGACTTCCACATGTTGCTCATGCATTGATATGTGCAGTGTGCAGGGTTACCAAGTCCTTGTGACTTACCAGCGGGGATCCTCCTGGGTCCGGGAGCTTCCCTGGCACGCGCACTGCGATGATGTCACCCAGAAGTGACATCATCACGTTGGGGGCGTTGCCAGGGTGACGCTCTGGCAATCGCCCATAAACTCTATGGTACCATAGAGTTTTGGGGCGATTGCTAGAGCGTCGTCCTGGCAACGTCCCCAACGTGATGACATCACTTCCGGGTGATGTCATTATGCTGGGGAAGTCATCCTGACTGGACGACTTCGGGGGTGGGGTTCCCCCGCCGGCCGAATGCTGGCTGGCAGATCGGAAACCCCTGTAGCAGGGAATCCCCCGCCCCCTGGGCTGACTTGGCAGCCCTAGCAGTGTGCACAGACAGAAAGAGCCTGGTTATGGTTTCTCCTGAGCTGTGCAGTTGCCTGTTTCCTGGCTCAAAAAGAGGATTAGATGAGAGAGAAACCCACAGCAAGGCACAAAGGGGGGGGGGGGAGTTGGTTATCTATCTCTATAATAATTCTCTGCATGGTGGTGGCATGCTCCTGAAGATTCCACACGCCACCCCAGACTTTGGTCCCCTGGCCTGTCAATCAGAAGCTGTCCCTATCCACTGGCTGTGAATACTCGCATGCCATTGGCTGGGTCTGCTCCTCTTCCCCGCCCACTCCTTCAGCCTCTGTGCCCTGTCAGAATTCCTGGCAGACAGTTTTTTGCTCTTGACAAAGACACTTCTCCAGCTTCCTTCCTGGGGGGGGGGGGAATTAACTGTTACCTCAGTGGCTGTTGATAGGTGAAATGAAATGGCAGTTACCTGTGTTTATAAGACGGCTGCTGCCTGTGGTTTGCTTAAAATGTTCCCCCATTAGGTTCAACTGTTACCTCAGTGGCTGTTAGTAGGTGAAACAAAATGGCAGTTACCTGTGTTTAAAAGACGGCTGCTGCCTGTGGTTTGCTTAAAATGTTGCCCCATAAGGTCCAACTGTTACCTCAGTGGCTGTTAGTAGGTAAAATGAAATGGCAGTTACCTGTGTTTATAAGAGGGGCTTCAGAGCACGGCGGAGGCTGCAGGTGGGGGGGGGGAGATGGAAGGCTGAACAGTGAAGGGGAAATTAAGGTAGGTTGATGCTTGGCTGGGAAGGAGATGGGTTTGCCAACTCCAGGTGGGGAATTCCTGGAGATTTGAGGGGTGGAGCCTGGAGAGGGTGAGGTTTGAGGAGGGGTGGGGCCTCAGACAGGTACAATGCCATAGACTCTGCCCTCCAAACCAGCTATTCCCTCTTGGGGAACCACTGCTGCTAATCTCCAGGTGAGGGCAGGAGATCACTGAGAATTACAACTGCTCTTCAGGTAGCAGAGATCAGTTCCCTGGAGAAAATGGTGGACTCTGTGTCATTATACCCTGCTGAGGCTGCCATAGCAAATTGACGCTGAGTGCCCAAGGCCTTGACCAGGGATCATTTTGTAGAAAAAGAGATGCAGGAGCTCATTAGCATAACTTATTTGCATATGCTACACCACCTGATATCACCGCAAGTATGTCAGAAGGCAAGAAAGAGGGAGGGAGGAAGAAAGGGGACAGCTACCAATCCAAGCCTCAGAAATACCACTATTCTGGGAGGATAGCTTCAGTGGTGGCTGAAGCCTTCAGAAGGCTGGTCGGAGGAACAAGGACCTTTCCAGGGGGCAGGGTCATTTTGCTGCAGCCATGACACAAGCAGGCATTCCCCCGCGGTGGAGGGGAGGCTGACACCAGCTCCCTAAGCTGCGCTCCCCCAAGCTCCTGCTTGAAATGGCCCCTGGCCTTGACACGCTCCAAGAGCCTCTTTCTAGAGCCCATTGTATTTATTTCCACAACAGGCCTTATTCCTAGTATAGTGCTCATGTGAAGAGTGGCCTAATCATGCTCTTTATGAGCTGAAGTAGTGTAATTTTTTTTTCTGTTGCTGTCCCGTTCTTATTCCCCGACACAGATATATATATCTATAGATATAGATATATATAAAACCACGTTAGCTTTTCCTTTCCGGTGTTTTAAGCCTGGCAGCAAGGTGTCCCGTGTGCAGGCGAGAACGCGTGAAAGCAACTGCTGCGCCTTCCTGGGGCCGACCAAAACCGTCGCGACCGATCGGAAGAGACACAACCGGCCTTCCTCCAGCCTCCTGAAAGGGAAGAGGGCCGCGCCTCACCCGAGCTCCATCTACACAGCGCTCTTTTTTCCACGCCAATTCCATACAGACCTCCGCCATCCTCATACTCCCCAAACACGCATGCGTCCGCTCCCGGCGGGTTTTCCCACTAAACCTGAAGGCTGTTCTTAAGCTTCTTTCCGAGGTCCTGAAAGGGGGCGGGAACGACGGCCCGCAGCCGGAAATGACGCCATCGGCACGGCGTAAACAGTTTGGTGAGCGCCTGGTAACCGAGCGTTCGTTTCTGTGTCAGGGAGAGGCGGGGGGCGGCGGCGGCGAGGAGTCAGCAGCAACAGCCAGTGCCGCCGACGGCAGTTGGGTCGGCGTTGCGCGGCCAGGGCCAGGCCGGGCTGGCGTCAGGGGGAGGGGGAGCCCCGTGGGCGCAGGAAGACGGCGGCGGGGGGGCGCTCCGCTCGGGCTCCCCCTCCCTCGCGGGGCCTGGGAAGGACCCTGAGGGTGGCGCGGCTGCCGCAGCTCCGGGAGGAGGCGAGGAGGGCATCGGCGGTGGGAATCCGCGGCGGCGGCTCCGTATTGCCTGACTAGGAGCGGAAGGGGTCGCCTTCCTTCCCTGCCTCCCATCCCCTCAGCCGGACCGGAGGGGGAGCTGCTGCTCCCCCCAGTGGGGCCGTGATGCAGGAGCCGGCGTGAGAGGGAGGACTGAGGCCCGGGGGGGGAGGCGGGATCGGAGCCCGTGAGTGGCCGGGGCTGGCAAGGGGGGGTGGGGTGGGGGGGCTTGGCTTTTCCTTGCCCGGGCCACAGGCTCCCCCCGCCCCGCGTTTCTGTGTCGCCCCGCTCCTCCCGGCGAGGCTGTTGACAGGGTCTCCGAGCGGCGGAAGATGGCGACACCAGGGATGAGCTGGCAGCAGCAGCAGCATTATTACAGCGGCGGCTCCTCCGCGAGCGCGGGGAAATTCGCCGCCGCCCCTCCTTCCTCGGCCGCCTCTTCGCAGCTCGGCATGGAGTATAACCAAGATCTCCATCTCAAAATGAGCAAGAAAATAGCCCAGCTCACCAAGGTAGGAGGGGGCCCTCCATCCTCCAGGTCTCCCTTATGCATACTTCTCTCCCCCCCCCCCCCCCCGCAGTGTGGTTCATTGGTTTGCTCACCCATTCTTCCCTTTGCCCCTCATATTCAGAGTGTTAAATTGGGGGGTGGGGGGGGGGTGGGATTGTCTCTGTTTTGCCCACTTAACTCTGACAAGTTTGTTTTATGGAAAACTGTTTGTTCCACCATGGCCGCTTGGTCACTTTTTTCCAGAGAGTGCCTCTCTTTGGCGTTCGGCTCGCCTTTTCTTTAAATTTGCTTATAGTATAGTGTGCCTGGTTTTTGGCAGACACGACTGAGCCATCTTATACTCTCAAATGCCAGCTTCAGAACCCCGTGCATGGAATGCTTTCCCATGCTGAGAATCTAATTTTGCGTACTCGCATTGCCTGTTTTAATTATAATTTTGTGTTTAGCCCGTCTGTCGTCTGTGAATGGGTTTAGATTTTTCATTTATTCTAGCAGTGAATTTTTTTAAAAAGTTTCTGTTTATCATTCATTTGCGTTAGACTATGAAATGAATCGCTTGAATTGCATTGCTGGGCCTATAACTTCTTTTAAAGAACAAAATATCGAGTTTTGAACGTTTCAGGTATGAGTGGTGAGCAAATCTGTGATTCCAAACTATTGATGCAGTAGTGACACTCAGTGGATTCTCCTTTCCTATCTAAAGGGCTCAGACTTGGCTACAGCATGCCTTGTGTTCTCAGCCAATCCTGTGAACATAGTAGGGTTGCCAACTCCAGGTGGTACTTGGAGATCTCCCGCTATTATAATTGATCTCCAGACGACCAAGATCCCCTGGAGAAAATGGCTGCTTTGGAGGGTGGACTCTATGGCAATATACCCTGCTGAGGTCCCTCCCCTCCCAGACCCTGCCCTCCCGAGGCGCCACCCCCCAAATCTCCAGTTATTTCCCAAACCAGAGCTGGCAACCCTAGAACATAGGTTGTGGCCTGTTTAATACATGACTGGTTTCAGTTTTCCTCTACACCTATAAATGTACCTCTTTATGAGGCAAGTATTTCCAGAAATACATGAATCAGACAGGTACGTGTCAGAGATCCAGATTCAGTTGGACATTCCCATCAGTGGTATACCCCTGAGCTGGCCATTACATAATATATGTTCAAATGCCATGTGCTGTAGTGTGATCCTCAAAGCCACCCCTGTGAGTTCCAGAGGTCTATAGGTATAAGAATATACCCATTTATAACACAACAGATTATTCATTACATCACACTGGCTTCAGAAGAGCTGTAGTTCTGTTTTTTCTCCTGAAGGGTAATGATTGGATATGTAGTATAACTTTTTTTCTAAAATGTATATACATTGGGAGGACAGTTAAGGGTTGAGTCCAGTAGCACCTCAAGAGACCTGCTGGAGCCTAACTGTTCTACTGCAGACCAACATGGCTACCCTCTGAAACTATTTCTAGGATAGTAGCTGTACATCACTTCTATAAAAATATAGAATCCTTTGAAAAGGAAAAATATACAACAAATGTTTTACTCTACAACAGAACAGTATTCGCCACAATTGTCTGTTTCTGAAGCAAATAAAAATTCTCAGATGCCTAGTCTCTATTTTGATGAATTTGGGAATAGAAGTATATCAAGCTTTTTTACTGTATAAAGTACAAATGGAAATGCAGTGGGAAGTCTTCCTAACTTAACCGTGGCCTGTGCTGACAAAGCAGTGAGTTGTCTAGTATGGAAACTCTGTGTGAAAAGGTGGAGTCTGATGACTAATATTTGAATCTGCATTTTAAAGGATATGCCTTGATGTGTTTTTGAGGCTAAAACTTGCTTCTTAATAACAACGCTTGCTTAGGTTCATCCCAGTGGCCATTGATATTTGTAGGACCTCAGGGGAGGAAGGTTGAAAGCAGGCACCAGTTGCCAAATTCCATTGAAGACATCTGCTGTTGTTCAAGTCTTTTGATTTTGACTGGGATATAATAGTATGCTTTACCTCTACTTTAGCTCCAAATAGAAGTACAGTGTTGTCAATTCGAAAATTCATACTTCAATTGCTGCTATCTAATAAAAATAAACAACAAATTTCACAAATGTCAAAAATGTTAAATTGGCTAGGAAAACGTGTGGTTGCTCCTTATCCCACATGAGAATACTTTGATAACCAGTTTGGAAATGTAGTACAGAGTTGGTTGGGGTTTTTTTTTTTGTGAGAAGCGCCTTTTTTAAAACTGGTGAGGAGAAATTGTATAGAGATACTGAAGGGAAGCGTCAACATACTTTCAGAGCTTTCTTGCTTACCAATCACACTGTCCTGAGCTTGAGCATAGCCCCTGTTGCAAAGCCACCTGCAGTACAGCTCAACTACAGTGACTTTTCACCACATGGTGACTATTCTAGATCCAGCTTGACTGTCTTAAGGCTTGCTTTCACACACAACACCTCTAATGAGGAAGCAGATCCATTTTACTTTCCCTTGTTTCATAGTGATGAACAAAGAACCAGATTCTTGTCTACCACCAAGCTTCGCTGGAGGGGGTGGAAGAGCTGGCGTGCTCTGTATTGTTCTGTGGTTCCAGAGAAGAGCAGCAGCTGCTAGCTCTCTTGAGTTTTCTAGAATATACAGGAGCCAACTACCTTTGCCCATGAGGGGAGAGCAATTGATATCAGATTAATTAATGTACTGGTATTATTTAAAAAGCACATCCCTATTTAAGTGCTCTGCATTAAGGTTAAAGCCAGCCACTGCCCATTACTTGGAATCTAAAAGAGGGAAGTGGAAAAGGGAGAATAGACATAAAAGAGAAGTGCATTTACTCACATTTACTCAGTTTTTTTTGTAAAACTAAATAAGCCCAATAGAGTTAAAATTGCGTATGCAGTCATTCCAGTAGTATAAAGCCATTATTAAATGAATGTATATTCTAGAAATTTATTGTAGGGGCAACTGTCTTTGACCCATGCTCTGGTTGTTAAACTGATTGCTCAAAGGAATCTGTACACTTAATTTCCCCCTGCTATTTCACTGTAGCTTTTAATGGTTTTGTTGTATGTATATATCTGTGCAGGGCTATTTTGGGGCAGGAATGCACAGAAATGGAGTTCTGGCTGGCTTTCAAGTTGGCCACGCCTACAGCCTCCCCCCCCCCCCGGGTTCCCCAGGCCTGGGGGTGCCTGGGAAAGCCAAGCCGATCCAGGGAGGGAAGTCAGTTTAAACTGCCTCCCCTCCTTGGGTTCCCCAGACACCCCGCAGCTGGGGAAGCCAATCCAGAAATTGCCTTCCTTCCCTTGGGTTCCCCATGTGCCCCGCAAGCCACAGGACACCAGGGGAAGTCTATCCTGGGAGGGAGCTGTGCGGTCAGGTGTGTGGTCTAATATGCTAATGAGTTTCTGCTGTTGGGTGTGGCCTATTATGCTAATGAGTTCCTGCTGGGCTTTTTCTACAAAGAAAGCCCTGTATCTCTGTAAACCACCTTGAATGTATTGCTAAGCAAAAACAGGGCATAGAAATTTCATAAAATTGATGTATTTCCTATTTTAGGTCAATGGAGTATCTTGTGGTTTTGAGCTGCTGTCATGCTGCTTTGGCTCTGTTTCAAAGTAAATAAATTTATAAAATTAGTTGAGACACAAGAAGTTTTGAAACAAATCAGACTCCATTCTAGGAAATTTATTTATGAGTAAACCACCGGGAGCTGGGGAATCCCCACTGCTGGACCTTCTGAGGGCACCTGCTGATTTTGGCCACTGTGTGACAGAGTTTTGGGCCATGGTCACACGGTCCTTTAATGCGGGACGAAGGGCTGTTTCCTCCTGCATTTAAAGGGGCTGTCTACAACGGCCGCAGCAAGTCCCGCATCGAAGCGGGCTCAAATGCGGGTTCCTCCCGCATTTTCCGACCCCGGGAAAATTGACAGTTTTCCAGGGAGTCACGGGAGGAACCCGCATTTGAGCTATCTGAACAGCCCTCTCTCGCAATCATTGTGAGAGCAGGGCTGTCCAGATGGTCCCGACGGCCATTTCCCCCCCCCCTTTTACACTTGGGCGCTTGGGCAGTCAAGCGCCCAAGTGTAAAGGGGGGGGGACCCCAAATTTACCAGGCGGCTGGTGGGTCCTTTGCTGCTTCTTCCGCTGCCGCTCTTCCGCTGCCTCCTCCTTTGCTGCTTCTTCCGCCGGCCGCTGCAGCTTCTTCTGCCACCGCTTCTGCCGCTGCCTCCGCCGCCGCCGGCTGCCGCAGGGGTTGGGATGTGTAGACATCCCAACCCGAGGTAAAAAAATGTGGCCCCTTTAATCCGGGAGGGCTCCCGGATTTAAAGGGGCCATGTGACTGCAGCCTTGGACTGGGTGGGCCACTGGCCTGATCCAACATTGGCTTGTCTTATGTTCTTAATTTATGTGTACTCTGAATTGCTTTTTCCTGTCCATGGTAGCTAGCACCAGTGTGAGTTGCATTATCTAGTCCTCCCTCTGCCCTGTTACTTCATTGCTCACTCATTCCAGGTCTTGTCAGAACAGCTAGAAAACTGTACATTTGAACAGCAGTGCAGTTCCCTCATGCTATATGCACTTCATTTATTAAATTGCTGTGCCAGAGATGTCTTGCATACACAGGCTTGAAGAAGCTGTCTCAACCTTTGCCGTCCTTACAGTTCTCTAAATGTAAAATCTATTGAATATATTCAGGATGTGTTCTGTAATATGTTAACTTCAAATGCAAGCCTCTCCAGCTTTGTTTACCCTCTCCTCCTGTCTTGAGGAAGGAGGGGATATGGGAATACTACTGTTGTAGAACAGAATCTTTGCTCATTCTACTAAGGAATTCACTGGAGTGGAAATGTTGGCAACTTGCCTAGAACGCAACCAACACTCTTTCAGATTGAAGACCTTGTCTATATGAAAATGCTTAGGACAGAACGCTTTTGTTTTTAGTAGCTGGACGCTTCTCCAAGTTAAAATTTGAGAACTATTGCTGCGGTCTGCAAGGACAATATACAGTATTATGGCATTTGGAGTTTTTTACAAGGCTTGCACATCAGATGCATGTGTTGGATTGCAAAGATGGAAGGTTATGGCTATATACATTTTACCCTTGTCACTAGAACCCAGGTGCGCAGACATGCCTATGAAGCTTGGTTGAGAAATTCCTGGAGATTTGGTGGTGGAGCGTGGGGAGAGATGGACTTTCATAGAACCCATATCAAAAGCAGCCATTTTCTCCAGGGGAACTGGTCTATGTAGTCTGGAGATCTCCATGCCCCACCTGGAGGTTGACAGCCCTGGTTATTTCAGCAGACCAGCCTACAGCAGATGTTGCTCAAAAATATTGTATCTGAAATATCTTGTGCAAAAAGCTCTTGAGTGGAGAAGGAGAAGCTGTGAAGAAAGAACTTACTTCAAAGAGAGCAAACCCAGGCCCCGATCACACGCAGAATCAGCCACGCGCGAGAGGCACAACTCCCAGCCGGATTTTAAGGGCCCGATCACAAGAGCACATCTGTGAACCGTCCCGCACCCATTGGCAAGCCGTTCTGCTCTGCCAGAGAAGCGGAGTAAAAAAACACTGGGGAAATTCCAGTATCAAACGGGTTGCTGCGGGCCACAGATGGAGTTTTCCCGTGTGATCGCTCCAGCGTGGACTGGTGGCATTAGGGATAGTCTGATCAGGCTAGCCAGACGCCATGCCGTTGTTTTTTTTCCCCCTTCTCAGTATGTGCATGATTGCATTCTGCCATTGGAAGCCCTCAGCGTGGAGATTTATCGATCCCCCGTTTAAGCAAATTGGTAGCAACAACCCCCCCAACTCACCCGCAGTTGCGTCTGATCACGCAGTGGCGAGTTGCGCCCACAGCTTCACAGAACTGTGTGATTGCGCAGCTGTGGGTCAAATTGCTCCGGCGCAAATAGCCTTGCTTCTTGTGTGTGTGGCCGGGGCCATGGTATAGTGGATAAGATTGGTGGACTCTAACCTGGAGACCCAGGTTTGATTCCCCATTCCTCCACACGAAGCCTGCTGGGTGACCTTGGGCCTGTCACAGTTCTTTCAGAACTCTCAGCACCACATCTACCTCAAAAGGTGCCTGTTAAGGGGTGAGGAAGACAAAGAGGTTGTAAGCTGCTTTGAGACTCCTTAAGGTAGAGAAAAGTGGGGTATAAAAACCAACTCTTCTTCAATCCTGTACTAATTGAATGGGTATTTTAGCTTGGCAAAATATCTTTTATTTAAGTTACGCTGCTGGATCAGAAATGAGATAATTGGTATTCTATTTTGGCTCCTAGATTGTTTTCTTTTTCCCTTGCCTAATTTGCTTTTAATGTATAGCCTTCTCACTTCTGGAAATTTTACAGCATTTAGAACTAAATAACATGCACTTAGTATATTCATAGTAGATCAGGTTTGTTACATTGTCATCTTGTCAGTAGTGTTAATTCAGGTCCCACATCTTTCTGGAATTGCAGTGTACAATATATTAAAGCAATAATAAAAATGATTGGGTCCTTTAAATTAGCACTGTTGATCTAATCTCTTAATAAAAGATTTCTGAATTTCTTCTAATGTGCACAATTTATATTGTTTTGAAACAAAACACAGGGTTGGATCCTGAAGAACTTCTCCACTTGCCTAAGAGCTTTTGCACATGTGGAAATACAAGAAAGTAATTGCAAGTAGCCTTTGCATTAAGTCAGTTTAACTATAAGCTGTCTTGCATTTCCACTTGCACAAGGCATACTGTAACATATACTTCAGTGATGCCTGTAATGACTTCTGTTGATCAAATCACGTCCCCTCCAAGTTTGATTGTAGTGACTGCATCGTTGCCTTTTGCCTTTTGTATATGGCAACACTGTCTGGAAACAAAAGCACTTTTTGATCCTGCAGGAGTAGGGCTGCCAAGTCCAACTTGGGAAATATCTGGGGACTTTGGGGGTGGAGTCAGGAGACTTTGGGGGTGGAGCCAGGAGAAAGGAAGTGACATCATTTTGTGATGTCACATCCTGTGATGTTGCTTCCACATGCTGACACATGAACTCATGAAGTTTCCTAATACTGAATCAGGCCATTGGTCCATCAAGGTCAGTATTGACTACTCAGACTGGTAGTGGCTCTCCAGGGTCTCAGGCTGAGATCTTTAATGTCACCTATTACCTGATCCTTTTTTAGCTGAAGAAGCTGATACCTCCTGCATGTCAAGCAGATGCTCTATCACTGAGCAACAGCCCTACTGAATCCTTCCTCATCTCGGCAGAATATGAAGCACTAAGTGCTACACAAGTGCTTAATATGATTTTCATATCATAAGAACAGGAGAGAAGCCACAGTGGATCGGCCCATCCAGTACAGCCCATCCAGTACAACACTCTGTGTCACAACAGTGACCAAAAATACCAGGTGCCCTCAGGAGGTCCAGCAGTGGGGCCAGAACTCCAGAAGCCCTCCCACTGTTGCCCCCCAAGCACCAAGAATTCAGAGCATCACTGCCCCAGACAAAGGGTTCCATTTAGACCTTGTGGCTAATAATAGCCACTGATAGACCTCTGCTGGATGGGGACAGAGAGAGAGAGACAGACAGACAGACAGACAGACAGACAGAAAAAAGAAAGAAAGAGGGAGAGAGAGAGAAGGAAAAAAACTGGCAGAGGCACTTACTTCCATTTAGACCTTGTGGCTAATAATAGCCACTGATAGACCTCTGCTGGATGGGGACAGAGAGAGAGACAGCCAGACAGACGGACAGAAAAAAGAAAGAACGAGGGAGAGAGAGAGAAAGAAAAGAGCTGGAAGAGAAACTTACCTTGCAAGCCACATGCAAAAGCAGCCCCTTCAGTCCCTCCTTAATCTCTGGGCGGACCTCTCTTGCTGTGGAAGCTCTCTTGCTGACTTCTTAAAGGGGAAATGTCTGGTGAGGCTTTTTACTGCAGGGCAGGCTCTCTGCAGACATTTCCCTTTTAAGGCAGGGCAGGGCAGACTCCGAGGTTCCCCTGTGTTCCTGCTGGCAGCCATTTTGTCCCCCGGGGGCCAATTTTGAAAAAGCGGGGGTAAGCAGTAAAAACCGGTGTTTCCCCCGCCCTACCGGGGAACTTGGCAGCCCTATGCAGGAGCTCTTGTGCTACATCTTGCACAAATGGAACTGTATTAAATAAAACTTCTCTTCCACTACTGCATGGTGGGATCCACCCCATATTCTTTACAGGCAGCGTCCCTCGACCTGCAAAAGAACTGAACTCTGCAGGGTCTGAAACGTTCTTGGATTTTGACAGTAAAACGTTACTTCAAGTTGGCATATAGGAAACTAACAGGTCTGCTAACTCTTCTTGAGTAACAAATGTCGGAGTGGCCTGCAGGTTCCATGATGGCATAGCAAATCAGGATTAGTCACAGTCTTAATGCAGTGTTGACTGCTAGGTTTTCCCAGACCAGAAACTTAGTATATGAGTGATCAAAGAACCAGTCTTGATACCGCTCACAGACACTGCTCTGTTTCATAGGTATCTCTGAATTGAGCCTACTATGTTTATATTTCAAGTTACTGAACTAGGCTCCTTTTTGTATCTTGTGGTAGTAGCGAAGTAAAATTGTCTAAGCTCAGAATTGTAATGAGATTGTATTTTTTCTGGACAAGCTATCTCTTAATAGCTAAGGACGCTGAAAGAAAAAAGAGCCCCTTTCTTTCTCTGGAAAGGAGATAAACCCAAAGCAGTATATTAAAAAAAAAATACTCGAGGATGCCATTGTATACTTCTTTACTGTGTTGAATACCTATTGAAGTGATTAGGATTCTTATTTCCGCAAACAATGATAGGATTTGGATCCCAAAGCTCCCCTGAAGTACTAGTTTTACCCTTCTACAAACGGCTTCTTCTAGTATAGGTGGCTTCAGTGCTCAGAAGCCTTTTAGAAATAATCTGTCTACAAACAAACGTGTAACTGTAAAATAGTACAGGCTCACAAAATATAATTGGAGTGGGACTAGATCTGGGAAGCTCAGGTTCTCATCTCCTGCCATGGAAGCTTGCTGGGTGACCTTGGACCAGTCACACAATTTCAGCTAACCTACCTCACAGGGTTGTTCTAAGGAAAAACATAGGAAAGGAAAATGATGTAAGCCATTTGGGTTCCCATTGGGACAGAAGAGTGGGATATAAATAAAGTAAATAAATGTATCTGATGGGTCCCCAAACCATACAGCATAAATCCTACTCCATTGTCTCTTCCGGTTTGTTAAGACTCCATAGTCCACTGGGGAAGGCAGAGTTAGGAGTGCTTCCAAATCTCCTCTGTTTCCCACCCCCACCCCCCAAGTTGTGATTTTGGGGTTCCGGATTATCTACTTCTGGTTGAGGAGTAACTACATTAGGCTATTTGTGAATGATTGTGTTTGGATTTCCAAGTTTTTAAGACTGCAATAAATGTGCAGTTGTTGCTACTCTTTCTGCCCCTTCAATCTCTTAACGTTATAATCAGGCTGGTCATGTATACAAGCAGCCATGTACACAGAAACACTACACAATTTATAGCATGTGTTTGTATAACATACAAGTATCAAGATTTCTTTAATTTTAATGCAGTAGTACTCATTCCATAGCTTGTGGAGAGCCAGATTCACAATTGCCATCAACCAAAGGGCCCCATGGCTATTGTACGTCCTGGTGCAGTACACCAACAAACATGCATACAAGAAGATACAATGCTAATATTAAATGTATAACTCTTAACTTTTTTAAATACGAGAGTAACTCTAAGCATGTAGGGGAAGGGTTTGCAAGGGGTATCCGAGGGGTATCTGAAGGGTTGTCTGTCTCATCTGTGCCGTGAACCCAGTACACAAAAAAGGAAGTCAGAATGCTCTACTATTGTTGGATTTTAAGGCTAATAGTAAGTTGGCCCACTTCCTCTGATAAAATAGTTTCTTTTTATTTTGTGTAAGCTCTTGATAGAGATTGCTTTGAGTATGAAAAGTGATCAATTTTCCTAAGTTGTTGGAGGAGCGGAATCCCCCCCCCCCCCCCAAGAAAGACTCTGCAAATGTTCCAGTATAGCCCCAGATTCAATTTTCCATATTCTGGACTGCCAGCTGCACACATCCTCACGTATGACATTCTTATCCCTTTGGCCACACTTGTTTATTAGTAATCTTAAAACTGTTCAGCATTTTCTGAATGATGTTAATACTGATAGTACAATTATGGTTGCAAAATTTTTAGCAGAATCAGCCGCACTCAGAGACAGATTTTTTAATATAATATGCATATTTTATTGTCCTAACTTACCGGAATTAAATGTATCTTTTACTATTATGCCATTTAAGGTGTCTGAACTGAAAAAGGAAATCGTTACAATAATGTCAAGTAACCATGGCCAAACGGATGTTGATCAAAAAGTAGAAGGGGTATTGGTTACTTACATTACGAAGGGAGGCTCCAAATAAAAAAACCGGCTGTTAACCAGCCCACAAAAAAGATGATATCTCTCAGCAATAAATCTGTGGGAATGAAAGTATATCAACTGTAACATCAGCCATGTCCCTTCTGATAGTGAATGACAATGTCCAAATCTTTTTTGAATACTATTTTTAAAAATAATTTTTTAAAAATTATACAAACCTGTCTCTGGCCAAGTTTCTGTCATCTCAGTGCGTGCAAATGTGAGGAACTGGAAGGTCAGATATAGAAGTGATGGGGGAGGAGAGATGATGTAATTACCTGCTGTCCTTCCTTTTTTGCCAGCAATTTTGCCAAGATCTTACCTAGTCTGTTAGCATTTTCAAATATAGATTGCTTTGCATACAATACAGATTTTGTAATTGCCAGAGCATCATAAAGCTTTAACTTATCTCAAGCAGATTCCCACATTTTCCTGTCCTTTACAGATCTATTTGTTTCATGCCTAATTTCTTTTGTTCTGAGATCTAAAATGAATTCTTTTCCAGTCTTATCTCTTTCTTTCTTAATATAGCTAGATTGGGAAATTAGAAGTCCCCTCATAAATGCCTTAAATGCATCCCAAATTGATGCATATTTAAATTCTTGATTGGAATTTAATTCAAAAAAGAACTTTATCTCCTATTTCATTCTACCCAACACTTCCTTATTTTGTAGTAACAAATTGTTCAACCTCCATTCCATTTTTTGTACTCTTGTTTAAGCCAAATTCCAGAACAATGGGAGAATAGTCCACAAAAGACATTGGTTCTATTAAGATTTCACATCCTCTTGCTAACAGAACCAAAATTGATCTTTAGGAGCAGGGCTGCCAAGTCATCCCAGGGGGCGGGGAATCCCCCGCTAAAGGGGTCCCCAATCCACCAGCCCAGATTTGGCCGGCAGGGGGAACCCCACCCCCGAACTGGCCCGATCGGGCCGACTGCCCCAGCGTGATGATGTCACCTGGAAGTGACATCATCACGCTGGGCACGTTGCCGGGGCGACACTATAGCAATTGTCTCAAAAACGCTATGGTGCCGTAGAGTTTTTTGGCGATTGCCAGAGCGTCGCCCTGGCAATGTGCCCAGCGTGATGACATCACTTCCGGGTGATGTCATCACGGCGCACGCGCACGCTTTGCGCACACGCTGAAGTTCCAGATTGGGGACAGGAGTCCCCCACTGTCAACCAGGTAGGACTTGGCAACCCTATTTAGGAGGCAGTTGAAGATAAAGGACTACATTTGGTTAAGTTCATTAGCAGTCCTGAGTTTTAGTTTTACATTTTGGTTTTTATGTTTTTAATGTATTTAATGTGTCTTACCTAAGTTGTAAGACTCCATGAACTCCATAAGGTACAAGGGTGGCTGATAAATGTTAAAAATAAATAGCATGATGCTTACGACTCAAAGCAGTGTGCAAGCATTTCGAGTTCTCCAGAACTGTTCCTTAGACTGGTGCTAAAAGAAAAATACTTTCCTATGTTAAAAGCACCCTTCAGATTGAACCATGATGTTGTAAGAGACAGGATGGATAGACTCTGTGCTAAGTGGGAACCTTCTGCAAGCCACAAGATCCTTCCTGCTTAGGGGCAGGTGCCACATTGGGGAATGGTGAATATTGGGGAAGAGTGAATATCTGAGTGAATGTCACTGTTTTAACATAAACTTTTCCAAGTCAGTGGTGCTAATTCAGGTTTCATTATGGTTATGCATAACAATCACTTCCACCCAGTTAAATGGGGCCTATGTAAGCATTTTGTTGCAAATAGAGAAATGAAACCACATTTGTATCCATGTTGCCTGGAATTCTGGCTTTTTTCAAATCCCTGTTTTTTCATGAAGATCAGTGGGATGACCTTGGTTCTCAGGCTAAACTATCTCATATGACAATAGATCAATGGAACCACAAAATGAAGCCAGGAACAAATAGGAGGCAGTTCTCAACAAACCTGAAGTCTAAAGTTTGCAGAAAAACCTAAAAAATGCTTGCAGGATTAAAACTCTCTAAAATAATAGAAACAATGCCTATAGCTTTGAGAAAGGGATGCCCACTAAGCTATCAATAGCAATTTTGGAGGTTGCTAGGCAACCACAACAATATTGCTGAGCCTTCTAAGCCTTGGTTTTTATAAGGAAGGAGAAGCAGGGGGGAAGGACCTGGAGGCCAGAACTGCTTTGAGAAAGGTCCCTTCATCTTCCTCTGTTATGTTCCCAGTGGAAGATTACTTGCCAAGGATAGGTCTAGTGGCAAACAGTGTAAGCTCAGAGAAGAAGAGGAGGAGGAGATTGGATTTATACCCTGCCCTTCACTACCTGAAGGAGTCTTGGAGCGGCTTACAATCCCTTTCCTCTCCTCACAGCAGACACCCTGTGAGGTAGGTGGGGCTGAGAGAGCTCTCCCGAGAGCTGTCCCCAAGAGAACGGCCCTGAAAGAACTTTGACCCTAGGTCCAGTGTTCCCTCTAAGCTGATTTAGTGTGAGCTATCTCACCGTTTTTTAGCCTCCGGCTCACACATCTTTGTCTCAACTCAGAAAGGATAGCTCCAAAGTAGAGAAATTTATGCAGTAGCCACATCGCTCATTCACAACTTTAATGCCCAGTAGGCGGTAGCTCACAAATTAGAATTTTTGCTCACAAGACTCCACAACTTAGAGGGAGTATTGCCATGGTCACACCAGCAGCTGCATAGGAAGGAGTGGAAAATCAAACCTGGTTCTCCCAGATTAGTGTCTGCGCTCTTAACCACTTAGCGTTACCAATTCCAGGTTGGGAAATTCGTGGAGATTCAAGGGCAGAGCCAGTGCAGGGTGGAGTTTGGAGAAGGGAGGGTGCTCAGCAGGGATGTGATCCGCAGAGTCCACCCTCCAGCACTGCCATTTTCTCCAGCGTCTCTGTAGTCTAGAGATCTATTGTAATTCCGTGAGAACTTCATTCCCCACTTGGAGGTTGACAACCTTGGACTCACTGCCTATACAACTCAGCCCAATGGTGGAGGATGATATAAACCTCACTGGTTGCTGCAGGGAGAGTGGTATAAATCCTTTTTAAAACTGGATTTCATTTTAAGCCAGGTATTATATATAAAAATAAATTACTGTAATTGAATATTGAGGTCCCTCCCCTCCCCAAACTCTGGCTCCACCCCTAAAATCTCCAGGTGTTTCCCAACCCAGAGCTGGCAACCCTACCAAGAGAACAGCCTCCCCCTTTTCTGCGCACCTATCAGGATTATGGTTGTGTGAAAGAGCAGCCAGCGTCATGGGTAAGATTCTCAAAAGCAGGCAAATCACACTTAAGATCAGCAAACGAGTCTTACTTTAACGACTAAGCATAAATACTACTAAGCACAAATACTTGTAAATACTCAGAAGACAGGTAACTAGAGGCAGTATACCAAACAAAATAATTGAAGGATGTAATGCTAGCTAAGCCTGTATTTACACAGAAGCTGCTACATTCCTGTGACTTCTTACAGAATATAATATAGCATTAGTTGAAATTAGTAAATAAATAAACAGTATAAATTTGAGCCTTGTGGCAATCTCACACAACAAATACCAATGCCCGTGGCATCCCAGATGCCCACCTTCCATGTCCTGCAGGATAAGAAAAAAAATGGAAACACCAAGGAATGTTCAAGACACATGTTTTAAGCATTCTAAAAGAGTATTAGAAGTAATCTAACAAGCTCAACAGAGAATTATTTTCTTATTGAGCTGAAGACAGAGATCATCCTCCAGGGCTGGTAAAGTTGTCTTCATCCTACAACTAACCAACCCAAAAGAGGTCTAGAAAAGATCGATAATTCAGAAATATGGTAGACCCTTTCCATTTGCAGATTAATGACTTGCAATTTTATTTATTTGCATCTGATCATGTGATGTGGTCTCCATCCTGTTTTTACTCCAACTGCACCATTGTCATTATTACATTTTTTTTCAAGAAATTTGGTTGTTTTGCCACCAGAAGGCAGCAGATCCCTGGTTACCAGTATTCATAGATTTCACCATTTGAGGTGATCCCGGAAACCAATGCCTCCCAAATGGCAAGGGTCTACTATACCTAGCAATGCACTGCCACTACATTCTCAATTAGTAAGCTGCCTCCTTTAAAACTTGTGAGAATTTCCCTCTTCCAAGAAGGCATTAATAATTTAGGCCAACAGCCCACTGCGTTCTTCCCAACCAGCCGTAACCAATCGTAACATGAAACGGATTCAACCTTCAGGTAGTGACTTTCACAACCTTTCACACCCTTAAGCACTGACCACATTTTTGAGGGAGAGCAGATCAGAGTGCTCCAAGCAATTAGAACAAGTGGTTGTTTAACATTGCTATTATACATTAACTGCATCATCCAGCTGGTGGTTGGCAGTCTTTTGAAGGGGAAGCACAAACCATCGTTTGCCAGTGGCAAATAATAATGGCAAATTATCATTTGGATTGAAGTAGAACTCACTAATTAGTTTTTCCTGAGTGGCATAGGGAGTGCATGAACACAAGGCTTCGTCATGTAGTACCAAATCATGATTTGGCATTGCATCTAAACCAACATTTGCCTTTCAGCAGGGCTATTTTTGGGCAGGAACGCACAGGAACGGATTTCCGGCTGGCTTCTGAGTTGGCCACGCCTACAGCCTCCCCCACACCGGGTTCCCCAGGCACCTCACAAGCTGTGGGGTGCTGGGGAAGCCAAGCCAATCCAGGGAGGGAAGGTAGTTTAAACTGCCTCCCCTCCTCGGGTTCCCCAGGCACCCCACATCTGTAGGGCGCCTGGGGAAGCCAATCCAGAAACTGCCTTCCTTCCCTGGGGAAGCCGATCCTGGGAGGAGCTGCACAGTCAGAGGTGTGGCCTAATATGCTAATGAGTTTTTTGCTGTTGGGTGTGACCTATTATGCTAATGAGTTCCTGCTGGGCTTTTTCTACAAAAAAAAGCCCTGCCTTTCAGGATGTAGTATGTTTTGATTTGATTGCTTCCAGATTTTGGTTATAAAACATGCTTCATGTGTAGCCCAAACCAAAAGGTTCTTTGGGTTTTATGCAACATTATCCTTTGTTAAAGTAACTAACTACTTTCAGTATGTAAGTTGAGCCCACATCTGTGTGTCTGAACAAAGACTATAAAGAATAAAGTCTTTCCCCACTTCTTGCATTAAAAATGAGACTTAAAAAGGAAGTAGTGCTTTCTTTGTGGTTTTCAGTGAAGAAAATGGTTCCCTAGAAACTTTGACCATTTTAAAATCCTTGGTTCAGGCCTCAAATGTGGCCTGGTGTGCCATCCCAGAGATAGAAAGAGACACTACTAGCAAAGCCAGCTGGCCTTGTTATTCTTAGGTAACACACAGCTGTGTAGAAGAGTTGGGAACCTAACACCAACTTCCAATTAACCCATTCCAACCAATTGAGGTTTATGGGGTTTACCTGTGGGAAAGGGGCCAAGACAATTTGCAGGAAGTTTGGATTCCTTTCATCCTGGTCAAGTCACCTTATAGGTCATTTGCCCAGCAACAGGGAATTACATCACCATTAAGGGTTCCTATTGATTCTTCAGGCCTGAGACCATGCTAGACCTTTACCCATAAAGAAGTTAAGTTTTCACCTTAGTGTTAGCCTGATGTGACTGTGTGGTAACTTGGAACCATTGTATTACTGTGTTAGTTAGCGTTTTAATTCTTAGATTTCTTGTTTTCCCTCACAGTCTTGTTCTCTTAAAAATATCTTTGCATCTTAATAAAAATATTTATCTTTTATTTGCTTGTGGGTTTTACCGTCAACTGACCTCAATCTAATTCCAGTGTTTTAGATCCAGTGACCACCTACCAGGTAACTTGTCTTTGTTGGGAACTTGTTCTGCAGGTCTACCCTGCATGGTTGACTTTCTGATTAAATCCTGGAAAAGGCTAGGAGCTTGCCCTTTTGCTTCTAAGCCATTGGGGTAGTTAAAGGGGCTGGTGGTAGCCTACCGGACTAGTGTGTGGGCAGCCACACACTAGGATTTTGTAATTTTGTTGTGCTGCAGCCCTTCCACCAAAGGTGCTTGGCCCAGGCTGGACTGGGGACCTTTGACATCTTCATTTAAATTATATTGGTGTGAGATTGGATTGGGAAAGAAATTTTTGGGCAGGAACATTGTAAAGTCGATCTAGGATGTATGCACTGGCTGCCGTGTAAGCCACACTGAAACTTAAATACCAGCAACCTAAAACAAACATACATTAACAGTAGCCATATTTCATTTTAGCACAGTCACTCTCCTAAACAGAAATCTTCAAGATCATACACAATGAACAATATGTTCAGCAAAAGCAAGTACCATTCGTATTTACAAAATTAGGGTTAGCAACCTCAAGGTGGAGTCTGGAGTTCTCCTGGAATTACAACTCATCTCCAAACTACAGAGATAAGTTCCATGGGCAGATAGGGCTGCCCTGGTTGGCAGCCATAATAAATCTGGCATATCATAGAGGTTAAGAGAAATGGAAGTCCTAGAGTGACGTCACAACTCCACTGAGCTTCCCCCCCTCCCCCATTTCTAAGTGTGTGTCTTCATACTATTTTCTATACATTTCTAGATTTTACTTGCTTGCTTGTTGGTATCATAGTCCTGTGTTTTGTCTCACAATTTGCCTGATATTCAGAGTGTTCAAGTGTTCAAAGTGAGGAAGTCTGGTCAGCCTGCATTATCATGATGTCTAATAAAGTCATTTGCCTGCTAGTTAATAAAATTTTAGAGTGACGTATCCAGGAGGAATATACGCCAAGTGACCTCCAAATATGCTAGTAACCAAGGGCAGTTATTCCAAAAATAACACTTGAAAATAACTTAGCATACATAAATAGGCCAAGCTGTTCACCAACTTGGCCTCTTCTGCATAAATTACCCTGACGCTCTTTCTGCGGTTCCGTTTTATCATGTATGTTTTTAAAGACAAAGATAAATTCCTTTGAACTGGCTTGCTTAACTAAAAACATTAAAATAGATGAACTAAAAATATTAAAATAAAACTTGAACTGTTTTGTTAAAATGCCCATGTATAAAATTTTGTCTTTGTTTACATACAAATTATGACCCTGTCTCCTCCCAAACTTTGCCTTTATTGAGAATAAAATTCAAACAATGTGAGGAAGCATCAGTAGATAGTGAGAATGTTATAAATGAATTCTTTTCTGATTTTCTTATGCAGTGGCCAAGTATTGTTACATTCTAATTATATAGCTAGTAATGATCTCAGTAAGGTATCTTAAAGGCCATCTTTCTTATATGAGCTACCTACATGTTTAAGATCTTCCTTTCAAGTCCCTACTGTGGGAGGCATCGTTATGTTGCTAGGCATAGGCATCAACTATGGGGGGGGGGGCTCAAGGGTTCGCGCCACCCCTGAAATTTCCCGGGGGGGGGGCTCAGCCACCACCGGCAAAACGGAGTGCCCACCGGGCCCTTCCTAGGCCCACCTGCTCGCTCACCGGCCAGTTGACCAGCGGACTGCCGCCGCCGCCTCTCCCCCCCTGCCTGGCCACTCCTGCCTCTGTCCCTCCCTCCATCCATCCAGGGGCCAGCTGGGCAAATGCCCAGCGTGCTGGCGTCACCCGGAAGTGACGCCATCATGCTGGGCACGTTGCCGGGGCGACGCTCTGGCAATCGCCCTGAAACTCTATAGACAGATGGAGGGAGGGAGGGACAGAGGCAGGAGTGGCCAGGCCCGGACGGGGAGAGGTGGCAAGGACATGGTCCTGGCATGCGCGCACGCTTTGTATGTGCGCACGCAAGAGCCCCCGCGCCCCCCGGGGATTTTAAAACTCGACGCCCCTGTTGCTAGGCAAGGCCATCAGTGCAACTCTCACTGTAAGGAGGTACATCTCACTCCATCCTCTGCTGGTGATTTAATGCTTAATAAAAATTGAAAGGACATTTCTCACAGCAGCTCTGTCATGTCTGGGTTCTGCTCCCTCTCTTTCCCCAGTCTCCTCAGTCGCTCCCTTCCCCACACTCACAGTCTGTCTTCCATGAAGCTTGGGTGCTGGTAACACCCCTGCCTTCGGACACCCAACTCCTTTCCACAGCTGCCCTTAAATCTTCCCCTGACTTAAGCTCACCGCCTGGGACTGCAGGGTGTGGTTTTTGCACATGCGCCCCTCTGCAGTCCTACCAGCACAATGGCTTAGCGGCTCCAGCCCCCAGTAGCCAGCCTCTTTCCAGCTGGTACCTTTCCAGCCTTACGTGTGTGACTGGCCTTGACTCCCCTAGAATGCGGCTCTGTGGGTCTCTGAAAGGAGTCTTGCCTCCGACCCCAGCACCACAAGCTCTTTTGCTACTATTTTATTATCTACTTTTTTAAAAAACTGGTTCAGCACCAGCCCACAACACGGCACTGCATTCTCTAGGCATGGTGTTTCAGTTCGGTTGTACTCTTCTTCCATGACAGCTGGCGGATAAACAAGGTAGCACAGTCAAATAGACTACTGCAGTCTGGTTGTGAGAGAAACCAGGTTTGCAAGACTTTTCCTTCTTTACTAAAGAAACTGGAGATTGTTTCTAGTTAGAGTGATGTGACTGCATTTTCGAATGACGTATTTTGTCGCTCCTGTTTGACCACCATTCATTTAGCAGAAACAAATTACATTTTATGAGTTGCTGCCTATTGTCTGTCTGTAATACCACATTAAATAGTATTTTTCTGTGATAAAAAAAGGAATACATAACTTCAGCGTTCATTTGGAAATACTGAAAGATCTGTCATTGGAGTGCTGTTAATCTTGGGGCTTGCCCTCAATTCATTGGGATCCAATGGGCCATCTGTGATTTTTCATGCACACTAAGCGGTTTCAGCAGCCACCTCCACTCTTCTGAAAGTCAGGAGGCCCTCCAGAGTAGCATTCTAATAGATTAGAGGGTTGCTGCCAGCAAGTAAAATGATCAAACTGTTTGCATGCAGGCACAAAGAAGAATTTTAAGTGGAGCCTCTGGATGGATCCCTGCCACTGTGATTAAGATAGGGGGATTTGTTGGATTTTCATGCAAGTATGTTATACATTGTTTTGCCAGCTAGAAATACTTCTTTTTTTAGAACCGACATCTCAAAATGTAATACTTTTGTCAAGGGCTGAATGCTTAGTGAATTAATATACAATGGCAAATAACAGTCGTACAGCTGTGCTTTGAATGGTATGCTCTGGGATAAATGCTTCAAGTCAAAAGCTTCAGTTGTTATGGGTGCGATTCAAAGTTATTTCCTACAGAGGGGCACTTCTGAAGGTACAAGAGGTTTCTAATTTTTGCCCGTTTTCCATGCCCTGTTTGCAGACTTCAGTGTTGCACCCCATACTATTCCTCATGGTCCCTTGGTCTTTAGGAACAACGTTTCCAGAGAGCACTGTGTACGGCACCGCAGTAGGAAAGGGAAGGCAAAAAAAAAACCCCTGTGAGGGGACTTCTCACAGTCATTTAAATTGAGCTCGTAATACTTTTCAGTTGTCTTTTGTTCATTGCTAAAGATGCTTTTAATTTTTTTTTCTCAGTATCAGTTTAAATTTATAAATATAGAATTTAAAATTTAGTTTTAAAAACACCCAGTATTGTAACAGATATGAAATGAAAGAACATTTGTCGTTATGCAGTGTGCGTTTTTGGGCGGGTGGGTGCGATCACACGGTCGTTTTGGTCGGGATTCGCCGCTGTTCCCTCACGGAATTAAATTTGCTGATCAGTCAGGCCGATCTGCCTCCCGCGCCGAAGCAGGCTCCCTCCCGCAATGCTCCTGGTTCCCTAGCACGTTTTCCGACCCCAGGAAAATTAAGTACTTTCCCTGTATTTGCACTCTAAGTCCAGGTTTTCGCCAATCTGAACAGACATTTATTTTGCCCTTCAGCTCTTTTTGATGACGGCGGTGGGGAGGGGAGGAGCTGGCTGAACCCAGAGTGGGGTCTCTCGTTCGCGCGCCCTGACATTTCAAGCCGCGCTGGGTTTTCTGCGCTGAAGCAGGCGACGTGCTCTACTCATTAAGGCGGGAGTCCTATAAAAGCGAACCTGAATTGTCTGTTTTTACTAAGCAACCGGGTGTTGGAGCTGCCGCAGCCACTAAGGAGAGGTGAGTTGTATTTCAGTCGCCTGCCCCCTTCGCCTGGCTGGGACCTTCAAGCCAGGATCACTCCTCCATCCACCTTCTCAGAGCATTCAAATAATTTGGTTCCTAATATTAAAGGGATTTTAGGATAATCTGATCAGTCTTCGGGTGAGTTCTGTGGGGTCGGATTTGGCCATGCACATGTGTGCATGTGCAAAGCACATTTTAAAAAAATCTCACGCCGCACTGCCAAACGGTGGCACAGCTATCTGGACACAGCTCGTGCAATGGGTGCGGTTCGGGGGGGGGGGGGGGAATGTGTGATTATCCCCAGCCCGGAACCCCCCCCCTCGATTGCAGTTATTCGAGACCTATATCGCAGTTCCCTTGCCATGTGACCACAGCTTGTGTGACTGTGTGTGTGTGTGTGTGTCAGTGTTCCTTCTAAGCTGAATTAGTGTGAGCTAGCTCACAGTTTTTTAGCCCCCGGCTCACACATTTTTAACTTAGCTCAGGAAGGATGGCTCCAGAGCCAACTAATTGATGCAGCAGCCAAATCGCTCACTCACAACTCTAATGCCAGTAGCTCACAAAGTAGAATTTTTGCTCACAAGACTCCACAGCTTAGAGGGAGCATTGGTGTGTGTGTGTGTGTGTGTGTTGCATGATAGAAACCTGTAAGCTATTAAAGTTGTCTAATGGAGCACTATATCTTGTCTCAATTTATAATCTTCATATTTAAAGCTGAACCTGAGGAGAAAATTGGTTTGGAACAAAGTATGATATAAACAGAACAGACTGTATTACCTAAAGCATTTTTCCCCAGAAGTATTTAAGATATCTAAGCAAATGCTGCAGAAAGTAACAGCTAAGGGAGTCCTAGTTACTTCGAGCAAAGATTTTTTTTCATGCCTAGATACATCTTAATTTCCTGGCCAAAGCTGGGGGGGGGCATAGTAAACTGCACAAATCCATAAATCATGGGTTTTTATTTACTGGTTTTGAAACACTCATTAGTGAAAGGACCCATTTTTGTGTAACCTTGAACATCTATATATATATTAAAAAAGTCCCAGGCCAAACCCTTGGACCCAGAAACACGAAATTTGGGGAGAGCACTCCTACCATGACATAGATGCTCACTAAGAAGGGATTTTTAGAGATTCAACTCCTAAGGGGGTCAAAAGGGGTAAAATGTGCTCCCTACATTACTTCCTATGTGGCAGCCAGGCTGCTGCCTCCTTGGACCCCCCCCCCTTTCTGATTGGTCAGCTGCAGAGCTTAATGTTCTGAGGTTAAAAACAAAAAAACAGTTGCAGGACACTACAGAGAGGACCCAAAGTAATAGAAATTTGACTTTAAGCTCTGAGGCATTTGTGAGCTTTTTTGCAGATAAAGTCTCATGACCTTCCAGCCAATATTGATACAGTAAGTGAACTGGAGGCCCCTTGGCTGTTTCTGGATTTGGGTTTTGACACCTTCAGTCAGTTCTCCCAGGCCGATGTCAACAGAATCTTGGGTGCTTTTAGGCCAACCACTTGCCTCTTGGATCCGTGCCCCTCAAAGCTGGTGAAGGCCAGCAGCAAGAGGTTACAAGGTCCCCTCAAAGCTATCATCAATCTGTCCCTGGGCTCTGGGACCTTTCCCAAAGGGCTGAAGGAGGCAGTGGTTGTTCCGTTCCTGAAAAAACCGAACTCAGATCCCACGGATCTGTCCAATTACTGCCCAGTCTCGAACCTTTCATTTCTGGGTAAGGTAATTGAACGAGCAGTGGCTGAACAGCTCCAGAAATTTCTGGAAGACACATTGGTGTTGGATCCATTTCAATCAGGCTTCCGCCCTGGCGCGGAATGGAGACAGCATTGGTTGCCCTCACAGATGATCTCTGCAGACAGCTGGATTGAGGCGGGTCAGCGCTGCTGACATTACTCTATCTTACAGCAGAATTTGACACAGTTGATCATGACCTGTTGATTCACCGCCTCACTGATGCTGGAATTCATGGAGTAGCCTTGCAGTGGCTTACCTCATTTCTCCATGGTTGGGGACAAAGGGTGGTGCTGGGGGGGGGGGGGGGGAAGTGTCCGCAAGCTCCCCACTTGAATGCGGGATGCCTCAAGGGGCGCTTCTCTCCCTGATGTTGTTTAACATCTATATTCGCCCCCTTGCCCAGCTAGTGTGGAGTTTCGGGCTGGGATGCCATCAGTATGCTGATGACACCAGCTATTTCTGTTTATGGGTGGCTGTCCAGATACTTAGCTGAGGGCTGGAGGCTGTGGTGAGATGGTTAAAACAGAGTTGACTGAAACTGAATCCAGGAAAGACTGAGGTTCTGTGGCTGGGTGGGGGAGAGCCTCGTTTGGGATGCCAGCTCCCAACCCTTGAAGGTGTGCCTCTGTCACCAGCATAGACTGTCAGAAGTTTGGGCATGACCTTGGACTCTATCTATGGAGGTAAAGGTTGCGAAGGTTGCGAGACAGGCATTCTTCCAACTTCACTAGGTTAGGCTGCTGGCTCCCTACCTGTCTCAACCCGACCTAGCCATGGTAATCCATGCAACAGTCACCTCCAGGTTAGACTACTGTAATTCGCTCTACGCGGGCCTGCCCTTGCGCCTGACCCGGAAGCTCCAACTGGTCCAAAATGCAGTTGTGCAGGTCCTTACTGGGACCCTTCAGATGGCCCATATTCAACCAGTGCTGCACCAGCTGCATTGGCTTCCAGTGGAGCATCAGATCAAGTTCAAGGTTCCGGTTTTGACCTTTAAGGCCCTTTGCGGTCAAGGACCTACATATCTTTGGGACCGCCTCTCCCTATATGCCCCTGGAAGAGCGTTACCCTCAGGAGATAAGAACTTCTGGGTGGTCCCTGGCCTGAGAGAAGTCCAGGTGTCCTCAACCAGGGCCAGGGCTTTTTCAGCCCTGGCCCCTGCCTGGTGGAATGCTCTGCCGGAAGACATCCATGCCCTGCAGGAGCTGTTACCATTCCACAGAGCATGCAAGGCAGAGATGTTCCACCGGGTCTTTGGTTGAGGACAGCAGTGGGGGTAGTCTTTGGCACTCTCATACAAGCCCCCATCCCTACTAACCCCTCCCCCTGGGGAGGCTGGGGTACTGGAGGTTTTTCTGCCATCTTATATATGCTGTATTTTTGCCATTTCGACAATGTGGTTTTATGTACTGGTATTTATTGGCCTGTTTTAACTTATTTTAATCTGAAATTGTATATTACTTTGTTGTAAGCCACCCTGAGCCCTACTTGTAGGGAAGGGCGGCCTAGCAAATCCAATTTAATAAATAACAAATAAATAAATAATGACAGCTGAGGAAATCAGGAATGGCCAGCCACCTGTGAGGTGCAGCAGTGCTGCTGGCCCGGCCTCCCTGATGGCTTCAAACATGCTTCCCCCCCCTACAGCTGACAGGCGGGCTGTCTGTCAGGTGCAGCAGCAAGTACAGGGTGCTTAAAGCTATCAGGGAGCCCATCCTAGCAGTAATGCCTTCTCTTCAAAGTGGGGGCTCCAGTGATGCTGCTGCAGAACCTCAACCCACCCAAACTCTGCAGTGGTGCCAGACTGCAAGTGAAGGCCCTGCACAGGAACAACATCGAGGCCACACTGCTCCCCAGCAGTGCTTGGGAAGAGTTGATGTTCATACCACACATACCACTCATACTATCAGAAAACCCCTTTGAGTTCAAGAGGCTGCAGTTCCCCCTCAAGGTCTACTTTGCTGTGACCATCAACAAGTCCCAAGGCCAGACACTGAAGGTGGCAGGAATTTATTTAACAGATGACTGCTGCTCACATGGACAATTCTATGTGGCCTGCTCCAGAATGAGCTCACCAAGCAGCCTGGTGATCCTAGCACCTGAGGGCAGAACCACTAGTGTGGTCTACAGAGAGGTCCTTCAGTAGAAAAAAAACAACCCAGTGCATATTGTCTCACTTCATTTTTTACACTACAATCTTCTCCGTTAGAATTCCTACAACAAATATTACATTTCAGACTTCAGATCATCAGTATTATAACTGGATTTATAGAACTTAAATACTGTAGCGAAGCATGGGTATCAAGCTAGTCATTTATATATTTATTTCATTAATATTCCCCATCCCCCTGTAGCAACGAACAACATTCTGTTCCTCACACTTGAATTCTGAATCTGCCTGGTAAACCATCAACGTATTCTATTGTTACTTTAAACTGATAAAGTAACCTGCATTCTTGGCCTAGAGACTATTGTTAATATTTGCTGGAACCTGATAAATAGCTACAGACATTTAATGTAGAGATTATTCCACCTTCTTCCACCAGCGTTTTCCTTTTCAAGGATATGTGGAGAGAATATGGTGAGAAGGTAATATGGGAAACACTAAGGAAATGTTCTGTGTCAGAAGGTTGGTGGCTCTGTTCCAGGTAGATATAGTTAAGGAGTTTATTCCCCAGAGTAGAAGGAAGTGATGTGCATCCTCTTGATATATTTGAAAACTTCTGTTTAGCTGTGGGAGACTTCCATCCTTCTTGTAAAGCATGTGGGGAACTTTCAGAATCCGAGTTTATATAGGGGGAAAGGTACATATGAAAAATAAGAGTTTATTGTATAAATGTTCATTATAGTCCTTTTAGCTATTACAAAGATTAGTTACTAAAGCCTATGTATGCTTGCAGTTATGTAGTCTCTTAGACATAATGAATTTGATTGATACTACAGTATAGTCTGCCTTAATTCTGTCTCTCCTAGACTATACATGGAAGGATTTTAAGTGAATAGTTGCTATAGGTTGCTATATATAACTCCTCACCCCCCGACACACACACTGCACAAATGCACTTTCATTTGTTTTCTACCTGTAGCCCCCCTCAATTTCATTTCTCCCCTTTCTCAGGCTTCTCTTATCTTCAAGAATGGCTGCTAGGCCACAGGAGGCCACAGCACAAAAGGAGAGATATGAAATACGTTTTATATAAATGAAACTTTTGTTCTGTAGTAACAGGACATTCCATTATGTTTAACTGGGAAACAAATTGTGTTTGACTTCCGAAATGTTTTAGGTAGAGTATATTTCATTGTAATTCTTGAGTGTAAATTTCCATATTTTGGTTTTGATTGATACAAGATTGGTATGGGTAAGATTTGAATTTAGTCTGCATTGTTATGTATTATTCATTTAGAAATGTATATGCTTCTGTGATGGAATTAAAGATCTGGGACCAGCAGCCTGTCAACAAGGAACACTGCTGAGACACATGACTGAGTGAGGAGGGGGCCACTTGGCTCGGAACACTCAGTGACTGACACTTAACGGGCACAACTGACAGTTTGGGTCTGACAGTTGGGAGAGAGAGCGGAGAGTGAGAGTCTGTGAGGGAACAGTCTCCTGGTAGCTCTGTGAGGATTCTGAGTGTCTCTCTGTAGCTCTGTGGGAGCAGCCAAAAATACCAGTTAAAGCGGATAACTGGGTGCTGGATAGTCTGGTTTACGGGACAGTGAACAGACTAGTAAAATCAGAACACATAAGCAGTCACAAACCTAAAATACATCACTCCTGAGGAACCTGAGATAGGAGGTTAAGGGGGGGGCTGAGGCAAAGACTGGCAGAGTCTGGACAGCTGGTTGGTGGCCAGTTGGGACTTAAGGGCCAGGAAGCCAAAGCCAAAAGGCTAACCCCTAAGCAGGACAGGAGAGTGTACTGAGGAAGGTGTTGAGTGAGCTTATATACAGTTAAGGAAACTGAAAACTATATAACATACTGTCTAAGTATCAACTAAGCCAAACGTGCCAGCCTGTACAGAAACAAAGTGTCCACTGTATATACATCCTCCATCCCCTGTTTGGCTCTGGAAATAAAGTACTGTTGTGTTTTGAACCAAAAAGCCTGAGTGCCTGGCTCTTAAAAACAAGAACAAAGATATCTAGCTGTAGTCCTCAACTTACGTATAAAGCAATTTAAAACAAACCCTGAAGAGACGATTAAGAGTGAGGAGGGAGCTGGTCAGAACACTAAAGTCGAGCCTGATCAGTCTCCTCAGAGAACGCCACAAAACGGCAGATTAGAAGGCCGTGTGTCATAGCTTCCTCTCTAGAAAGGTCCTCAAGGTGGCTCATGAAATAAAAAATACTGTCATAAAACAAACAACCATAAAATTAGCAGTATTATTAATCATAAAATTATCAATATTAAAATAAACAGAAAGCATTAAGCAGCCTAAAATATCTAGAAAAGCAGTCAAGGTAAAAATTGGACCATAAAAATAGCTTTTCAAAAATAACCCACATTTCATTTAAAAGCCGCTGAACAAATGTGGCCTGGTACCTAAAACACAATAAAGTAGGTGTCTCAAGGCGGAGAACATTCCAAAGGTGAGGTGCCACCACTGGAAAAGGTGTATCTCTGATTGTCATACACCTCATTTTTGCAAGAGAATCTTAACGAATGGACTGGGCAGTATGAGATGAAGCTTTCCTTCAAATACCCTGGACTCAAACCCTTAATGGTAACAATCAACACCTTGCCTGGGAACAAACAGGCATCCTGGGGTGATATAATAAGGCATGTAAAGCACCTTGTCATAATCTAACCTCGATGTGACCAGAGCATGGATCACTCTGGCCAGAGCATGCTTTTCAAGGGAACAGCTTATTATCCGAAGATAATAGAAGGCGCTGTGGACCATGAAGGAAACCTGAGCTTGAAGCTATGAACCTATTCCTTCAGGGGAGTGCAACTCATTGCAGGACAGGTTGACTCCTCTAGTAACTTCGTCAGACAGGCATTTATTACTTCCCAAACCCATTCAGCTAGCCCAACATTTATCAGCCGTGAAGGGTAAGGGTTGAGCTTGGTTGTAATGATTTCATGTTTTGGTGGGTGTGTTCCTTTAAATGTTGAGTGCGGCTGCAGTACTGTAGGGGGGTGATAGAGGGAGACAAGTGTGATGTGACTGGTTGATGACTGAGAATGGGAGGAGGGGTGTTTTTCTGAGAGGATTCAGTAGTCATTCTGTGTGTGTCTTGGGAGAGAGACAAGTGTAGAAGAAGTTTGAAGAGCAGGGCTATTTTTGGGCAGGAACGCACAGGAACAGAGTTCTGGCTGGCTCCTGAGTTGGCCACACCCAGCAGGAACTCATTAGCATAATAGGCCACACCCAACAGCAGAAACTCATTAGGATTGGCTATATTAGGGGTATGTGGCCTAACATGCAAATTAATTCCTCCTACAAAAAAAGCCCTGGGTTTTGACAACAAACAAGGTAAACAGAATAGGGCTGCCAAGTCAGCCCGGGGGGCGGGGGATTCCCCACTACAGAGGTTCCCGATCTGCCGGCCAGCATTCGGCCAGCGGGGGAAACCCCACCCCCGAGGTCGGCCACCCTGGACGACCTCCCTCATGTAATGACGTCACCTGGAAGTGACGCCATCACGTTGGGGGCGTTGCCAGAGCGTCACCCTGGCAACGCCCCCAACATGCTGATGTCACTTCCGGTGATGCCGCCCGCCCCACGCGCTTTGCGCACGCGCCGGGGAAGCTCCCGGCCAGCAGAGCTTACTCCCCCCCACCGGTAAATTTAATACACTTGGCAACCCTAAAACAGAATAAGAAGCAAAGGGTGGGTGTGGCTGGATGACCACTCTTCTGGTAACATGGGGGTGTGGCCTAATGTGCTAATAAGCTGGGCTGTCAGTGGTGTGGCCTAATATGCTAATGAGTTTCTGCTGTTGGGTGTGGCCTATTATGCTAACGAGTTCCTGCTGGGATTTTTCTACAAAAAAAGCCCTGTTGAAGAGAGACTGTGTGAAACTTAGTCTGTGTGACTAAGAAAGTAAATTTTATTTTGTGTGGATAAAACAGACTAGCCAGTGTGGCTATAAATGTCGAAGAGGCAGAGACAGCATAAGATGTACAGGAGCCTGTCAGAGTGGATTTTGGAGTTTAAGAGGCTGTTTGAAGCACCAAGCATTACCAGTTACGTTTACAAGTTCCTTTCTTCAGAAACAGTTCAAGTTAACCAGAAACCTATTTTGTTATTTATTCAATGAATCCATTTTTGTTTAAACATATCCCAGAAATCAGTACAGTCCTTCCTCAGGGCTACATAGGCCTCTGAAGCAGCCTGGACCCTAGGACATACTATAGGGCTGCCAAGTCCAACTTGGGAAATATCTGGGGACTTTGGGGGTGGAGCCAGGAGACTTTGGGGGTGGAACCAGGAGAAAGGAAATGACATCATTTTGTGATGTCACATCCTGTGATGTTGCTTCCACATGCTGACACATGAACTCATGAAGTTTCCTAATACTGAATCAGGCCATTGGTCCATCAAGGTCAGTATTGACTACTCAGACTGGTAGTGGCTCTCCAGGGTCTCAGGCTGAGATCTTTAATGTCACCTATTACCTGATCCTTTTTTAGCTGAAGAGGCTGATACCTCCTGCATGTCAAGCAGATGCTCACTGATCACTGAGCAACGGCCCTACTGAATCCTTCCTCATCTCGGCAGAATATGAAGCACTAAGTGCTACACAAGTGCTAAATATGATTTTCATATCATAAGAACAGGAGAGAAGCCACAGTGGATCAGGCCAACAGCCCATCCAGTACAACACTCTGTGTCACACAGTGGCCAAAAATACCAGGTGCCCTCAGGAGGTCCAGCAGCGGGGCCAGAACTCCAGAAGCCCTCCCACTGTTGCCCCCCCAAGCACCAAGAATTCAGAGCCTCACTGCCCCAGACAAAGGGTTCCATTTAGACCTTGTGGCTAATAATAGCCACTGATAGACCTCTGCTGGATGGGGACAGAGAGAGACAGACAGACAGACAGACAGACAGAAAAAAGAAAGAAAGAGGGAGAGAGAGAGAAGGGGAAAAAACTGGCAGAGGCACTTACTTCCATTTAGACCTTGTGGCTATAATAGCCACTGATAGACCTCTGCTGGATGGGGACAGAGAGAGAGAGAGAGACAGACAGACAGACAGACAGAAAAAAGAAAGAGGGAGAGAGAATGAAAAGAGCTGGAAGAGAAACTCACCTTGCCAGCCACATGCAAAAGCAGCTCCTTCAGTCCCTCCTTAATCTCTGGGCGGACCTCTCTTGCTGTGGAAGAAGCTCTCTTGCTGACTTCTTAAAGGGGAAATGTCTGGCGAGGCTTTTTACTGCAGGGCAGGCTCTCTGCAGACATTTCCCTTTTAAGGCAGCCATTTTGCCCCCCCCGGTGGCCAACTTTGGAAAAGCGGGAGATAAGCGCTAAAAATCAGTGTTTCCCCCGCCCTACCGGGGGACTTGGCAGCCCTAACATACTACCAAGAAAGAGAGATTTGGAATGTTAAATTCCTGGTGGCAGCAAGAAAACTACCAAGTTTATATATGCAGATGATGATTTAAAGTAAAAGCAGTCCCCCCAAATAGCAAGAACATCACACTGGTGGCCTGCACACTTCTAATCAGCTTGCTCACATCATCACGACTCACCAACTGAAAATCATCCATACAGTTAAGACAGTTCTGTGTTCTGGTAGCATCCTGGATTGACTTGAATGTGTTCATGGGAAACATTTTCCCCATAGTATGGGAAAATATGTTCACAAAGACAGTAAAGTCCTTGGTATATTACAGGGAATATTTGAGGTGTGCTTGGAATGCAATTGGAATAGAAAAGTCAAAATCTTTAATATATTGTATTTAAAACATTTCCTTAATCATATAAAAGATAGGGGCTGGTAACTATTCTTTGTAATAGCTAAAAGGACTAGAAGGCATCATGACGGTCATCAGTGCCTTTGGTAAAAGTTGTCATATGTAGCCTTCTTTTTTTTTTCTTTTTTTTAAAATAAATGTTATTTGCATTTATATTGAAACAATACAATAACTGATACTGGTCAGGTTACTTATACAATAACGATCTTTAACGAACAGAAATGGAAAAGATAAAAAATAAAGTTGTATTAACTCATAAAGAAAATAGATTACTAAGTGTAGTTATATTAACCAACTGGTTATTAAAAAATTGTAGCCTTCTTTAGAACTAAGATTTAATGTAGTGTCTACTGTCCAGCAGGCACTCAAAGAATTCTTTGTCAGGGGTCTCCAACCTTTTTCATCTCGCAGGTGCCTTGAAATTCTGACTCAGCTGCAAAAATTTTCCACAAAAGGTGGAGTCAACCATAAAATGGCTGCTACAGCTTACCTTCAGTTGCACAGTGAAGATCTTTGTACTGTGGTGGCAGCTGCTCCCATAGCATTTTTTTTTTTTAAATCTGCACAGCCAATCAGAAGCCCTGCTAGGAAAGAGCCTCACCCAGCTCCTCCCATTTTCTAAAAACCCTTGGCAGGTGCCAGGAAAAGTGTTGGTGGGTGCCGTGGCGCCCATGAGCACCACACTGGGGGCCCCTGTTTTACATGCTCATATTACTATTTGTATCAAAGATGAAGCAGCATGAACTTGGTAATTGTCTGCCAATCCATGTACAAAAATAGTACTCAAAATGCAGAAATTACATTTAAGAATGTCATCTTCGTTATCAAGAATAACAATCTCATTGGACTTGAATTGCATAGCAAATTATTTGAAATTATAGGTAAATGTTGATAATGTTTTGTCTCTATTATAGCACAGTTAATGCTGTAGAAAGTTTTAACATTACATAATCAAGCCATGATGTAGCTCCTGGCATCTTGTAACAAGTGCAGGAACAGGCACTGAATATGCAAAAGGATCTTGGGAAATGGGCACACAGTGCTCTCTTTGTCTGCTTCCATTTGCTCCATGACTGGCATAAGTGAGCTGCAGTGGACCACTATCTTGTAATGACAGGTGTTTTCTTCCATGATAGCCCACTGTGCGTGTTTGTGCTTTCATTGTACTATATAATGGTCTGTCCAAAGCTCAGGTACTGCTCATCCTGGGCATGTGTGTGGGCTGTAGTCCTCGTCTGGATTTGCCATGCTCTGTGCTCTTGCCACCTTTCCCCACCAGTTCTGTGATCTGTAACTTGGCTTGGTGTTGGGGTACAACTCCTCAGTTGTACAGCCTGAGTACTACATAGAAGGACTTGTCCTGTGCTTGGCACTCGATTATCACAGTTGTGCAGAATAACATGCAGAATTTAATCAGGATGAAAACGTCATGCTGATGAGATAGCTAGCTGCTAATAATGGTCCTTATACAGTTGATCATGCAAGAATGCGCCATCTGTTCTGGAGTCAAAATTATTCCTCTGTCAAAAAAGTGCATCTTAAAACCTTCAGCTGCAATGAATGTTAAAACAGATAAACTAGTATGTGCAAAATCATTTTCTTAAGTTCCTCAATAATATGACTGAAACTAAGGTAATATAAGTACTTTTTGATCATGCTGTATTGTCATGGATATGGCCAGGAATATAGGGGAACAGTTGCTAGATTTGTCCCCAAAAACATGGAGGATGTATCTGCAAACCAGAGACAGAGTTGGTGTAACTTCTCAGCTAAACATGCCAAAAGGGAGTTCAGAGACCCAGAATCAAATTGCTTTACCACTACCACATAGGGCTTTATGGTATGCTGTCTGATTCATCCCTAGTCCTCCACCAGTGCCACTCTAGTCTTCTTCCAATCTGCTTCATGTCCCTAGATCCATAGTGAACCATGTAGATCTTCGACATGGTCTCTGTGATTCACACCAGTGGGTTTCTGCGCCTGCGCCGAAACTCATCGGTGACTAGAAAGCTAACGGATTTTCGCGCCCAGCTCCAAGGTGCATGCGCGGAGCGGCTACCGCGCATGCCCAGAGGAGCCGGCGCGGACATCCCGCCAGTTCTCTTCTGACCGCCGTTCGGCTAACAGCCTCCCTCGTCGGTTCGTTGACTTCGTCTACTTCTGGAAAGCTCTTTGGATATCTTGACCTACGGACTGTTTTTTGGACTTCTTTGCCTTTTGGACGTCGGTACCTTTTCTTCAGCCACTCCGGGGCTCTGGAAGACCCCTTTCCCCTTTCCCTTCCCCATCTGCCCCGCTCGACGGCCCCACTGTATGGCTCAGCGTTGGGGCTGCTTCAAGCGCTGCACCTCCTGCGGTAGCAAGCTCGCAGCGCCGGACGGTCACTCACTCTGCATTCTTTGCTTAGGGGAATCCCACAAGCCAGAGTCCTGCATCCATTGTGCGAAATTTTCAAACCAGACCCGCAAAAACCGAGCGGCCCGTTTGAAAGTTGCGCTCCTGGAGTCGGCCCTCTGCCCTGCTTCTATGGCATCCCGGGACTCGGCGCTTCCCTCGACGTCTACGTCGACCCTGACGCCGATGGTGGTATCGAAGCCCCCCATTCCGAAGGCAGCTTCCGATGCCGGCCATCGTCCACCGAAGTGGCCTCTAGCTCCTCATTCTTCTTCCTCTACACCTACAAAGAAGAAGAAGAAGGATAAATCGGAAAAACGAAAACAGCGTTCGGCTAGTAAGTCCCGCGACAAGGGCGAGCCGCGAGCAGCCACAGTCCAGGAGACCAGACCCCGGGGTTCAGTGACGCCCATACCGATGGCCCACCCCGATGCCTCCCTACCACCTCCACCGCCACCGGAGATCATCCAGCTGCTGGACTCCCCGCTTCGCCATGCAGATCCAGATCTGCCTGAAGCTGTCCTACACTCACAAGATCTGGTTTCCACCGCGTACCACTCGCCTTGTGGACACTGCTCCCAGCCGCCCTCCTCCCATTCGGGCTCGCGTCGCTCAATATCGCTGGCCGGCTCCGAGGGGTCTCGCTCCCATCCCAACTACGAGAGCCCCCGTCACCCGGAGTCGCCGCCACGTCGGCAACCGAGTCGCCCACGCGACCCCGCACGACCTCGACCTCGATCTCCACCTCGAGCTCCGCCTCGAGCTCCGCCTCGGTGCGATTACCCACACTGGGTCCCGCGCGCCTACTACCCCTACGGCGCCTACCCATTGTCAACGCTACCTTGGCTTTCTCCCTCCCGGTCTGCATGGGAATATCCCACTATGCACCGATCCCGATCACCTATTCGGCATGGACGCGACCCTGCTCCTCACCCCATCGACACCGAGGGCAGACGCCGAGAACGCTATCGATCCCGCTCACCGGCACCGCCTCCACGGAGACCCACTCCCGAGGCTCCACGCCGCCCAGCAACTGAGGTACCAGCGCCCCCCCCGCACCAGCCGATACCGTGGGAGCCTCCAACACCTCGCCGCCAGCCCACAGACCCCCCCGTCGGTATCGGAACCTTCCGATGCCAACTCCGAGGCCGACGATTCCTTCTCCAGCTCCCCGGATAGACCGTCGCCTCAACCGGATACGTCAGACAACCTCCCTATCTCACCGTCGGAGGACGTCTCGTCCTATGGGGACTTGGTGAAGCGAATGGCTATGTCCCTGGGCATCCCTATCGCTCAGCCCGCACGGACCGTTTCGGATCCGGTCTTCGACATAGTCCAAATGGACACTTCTCCATCAGTGGCCCTGCCTCTCTCGGCCGTCCTGCTTCAAGCCACAAAAGCCCAATGGGACAAACCCGCTTCGGCTCCAGTATCCTCACGTCGTCTGGACCATATGTACAAACTCCAGGAGGACGGTATCGGTTTTCTGACGACCCACCCTAAGCCCAACTCTCTGGTGGTTAGCTCTTCCACTCGCTCTAAACGAGCCCACTCCACCCCCCCCCCCCGACAAGGAAAGCCGTCGCTTGGGCGCTTTTGGCCGCCGGATCTACTCTGCGGGAACCCTGGGCATCAAAACCGCAAACTACATGGCATGCATGGGCAGGTATCAGTATGCTCTCTGGGAACAGGTATCTGCCCTCACCCAAACCCTGCCGGAGGACACACGCATAGCCATGCGTAAATTACAAAAGGAAGGCCTCTTGCTGGCTAAGCAGCAAGTCAACTCCGTCAAGCATTCATTGGACGCTGCATCTAAGACCATGTCAGCAGCCGTGGCCCTTCGCCGGCACTCCTGGTTCCGCAACACCTCATTGCTGCAGGACACTAAGACACTCATCGAGGCTCTCCCTTTCGATGGGTTAGGGTTGTTCCATTCCTCTACGGATACGGTCCTACAGGAATTGGATAAAAGCATCAAAGCTTCCAGGACCCTTGGCGTATCTCCCTCCACCTCGAGGAGCTTCAAACCTCGCTCCTGGTCCAGGCCGTGGTCCCGCCGTCCACCGTCCAGGGCCTCCCCCGACCGCTCATGGCGCCCACGACCCTCACCCACCCAACAGCGGCAACCTTATCAGGGCAAACAGCGTCCATCATCGACCCAAACTCAGGGTCACCAGAAATTTCCGAGGGGCCCCAAACAGGGCCTTTGACTCTCTCCCTTCCTCTGCACTGTCCACGCGCCTTGCACCGTTCATCAACACCTGGCGCGAAATCACTTCGGACAACTGGGTACTCTCTATAGTTGCAACGGGCTACCGCATCGAGTTCTTCCAAGCGCCATTCTACCGCTCTCTGGTTACTACCCAACCTACCCCCGCCCTGCTCACGGAGATCGCCACCTTGACCCGCAAAGATGCCATAGAACCGGTCCCTCCATCCCATCAGGGGACGGGCTTCTTCTCCCGTTACTTTCAAGTTCCCAAACGCGACGGAGGCACGAGACCCATCCTCGACCTCCGGCATCTCAACACCTTCATCCAGTACAAACGCTTCCGGATGATCACCCTGCGCTCCTTTCTTCCCCTCCTGCGGCAGGGCTCCTGGATGGCAACTCTAGACCTCCAGGATGCCTACTTCCACATAACCATCGCTCCGCATCATCGGAAGTTCCTCCGCTTCGCTGTGGGGAAGGATCAGTTCCAATACAAGGCCCTTCCCTTTGGTCTCTCCACAGCACCCCGGGTTTTTACAAAAACTATGGCAGCTGTAGTGGCACACCTTCGCCTACAGGGAATCGTCATTTACCCCTACATCGACGACTGGCTTCTGGTGGCGGACTCACCGGAGACCCTCGCCCGGCACATCTCACACACTTGTGACCTCCTGGCGCGGTTGGGTCTCCAGGTCAACCGGGACAAGTCACACCTCCTTCCCTCCCAAAGGGTCCAGTTCATCGGAGCATCACTGGATGCCATCCAGCTCACGGCATTCCTGCCACGCGACAGAGCATCTACCCTCGCAACCCTAGCACAGCACATCCTCCTTCAACTGCTTTCATCAGCCCTCCTCTTTCAAAGGCTGCTGGGCCTCATGGCTGCCACCACAGCAGTCATCCCTATCACAAAGCTACGCATGCGGCCAGTTCAGCTCTGGTTCCTCAGCGTCTTTCGCCCAAACCAGGACTCTCAATCGACCGTGCTGAACCCCACCCGAAGAGTGCGAGACTCCCTGCGCTGGTGGACCCACCACCCGAACCTCCTCCAGGGCTCACCATTTCATCTCCCAACCCCCACAAGGACACTCACCACGGACGCCTCACGCTGGGGATGGGGCGCCCACCTCTCCGGCTACACCACCGGAGGCCCATGGGACACCCTACACAGTTCCAAACACATCAATCACCTAGAACTCCTGGCTGTTTTGCTGGCCCTTCACACCTTCAGAGACCTTGTACGGGGCCACTGCGTGGCTATCCTGTCAGACAACACGACAGCAGTGGCCTACATAAATCGACAGGGCGGCACGGTATCCAGATCCCTCTGCCGCCTCTCTCTCTGCCTGTGGGACTGGTGTCTCCTGCACGGCGTCTATCCTCGAGCAACTCACATCCCAGGCTCCGAGAACACCAAGGCGGATCAACTGAGCAGAGGGCTTGTCTCTCCCCACGAATGGGAATTGTCCGACACCCATCTGCGTCTCGTCTTTCTCCGCTGGGGCACACCCGACATAGACGTCTTCGCAAGCAGGGCCAACGCCAAATGTCGCCACTTCTGCTCCCGCGGGGGCACGCATCCCGACTCTCTGGGAGATGGCCTCCTCCTCCCGTGGACGGAACACTTTCTCTATCTCTTCCGTCTGCTTCCCCTGCTCACGCTAGTGGTGACGAAAATCCACGCGGACCATGCCAACTGCATCCTGATAGCGCCCTGGTGGCCCCGTCAACCCTGGTTCGCACCGCTACTCTCGTTGGCACAGGGACGGTTCATTCACTTCCCGCCCGACCCACATCTTCTCAGCATCCCCAACTCGCCGCTACTCCACCACGACATTCCCCATCTGAAATTGACAGCTTGGAGACTCTTCCCCTCAGCTTCTTCTCCAGAGTCGCCCACGTCCTCCTGAATGCCCGTAAACCGTCTACGCGCTCCTCCTACGCGTATAAGTGGGCAAGGTTTGTTCAGTTCTTATGCCCATCGGACGCCTCCCCTTCTTCGGCTGGCCTCTCTCGAATCTATGACTTTCTACTCTCTTTGGCTGACACCGGCCTCTCCCACTCTTCCATCAGAGTGTACCTGGCGGCCATCTCGGCCTTTCACTCCAGGATAGACAATTTTACGGTCTTCAGTCACCCCCTCTCCAAACGTTTCCTCAAGGGGCTGCTACACCTGTTCCCACCATCTAAACCACCGGCACCCCTCTGGGACCTCCCCCTGGTACTCTGCCAACTTACCAGGACACCTTTCGAACCTCTTGCCACGTGTGACCTCCGCCTCCTGGCGTGGAAAACCGCATTCCTGGTCGCAATCACTTCAGCACGTCGCGTCGGTGAAATTCTCGCCTTTAGGCACGAAGCTCCCTACCTATCGTTTCCCCCTAATGGGGTTCGCCTCCTCCCGGACATCTCATTCCTGCCTAAGGTAATCTCTGAGTTTCACTTACACTCAGAGGTGTTTCTACCTAGCTTCTTTCTGAACTATTCCTCGGAGGAGGAGCGCCTACTCCACACCCTCGATGTCAAGCGCTCCATACTCTTTTACCTTCACCGCACCAGGGAGACGAGACGCTCACCACGTCTTTTCGTATCCTATGCACCGGGCAGACTGGGGACCTCGATTACCTCTCGCAGACTCTCCCGTTGGATAGTGGAGCTTATTTCCCTCTGTTACAAACTGGCCCGTGTCCAACTACCGGGCCCGGTGAGGGCACATTCCACTAGAGCCGTCTCTACCTCCACTGCCTTTTTGCACGGTGTTGCCCTATCGGACATCTGTAGGGCCGCCACCTGGGCCTCACCGAATACCTTTATTCGACACTACGCCCTCGACACCCAAGCATCGGGCCTGGCAGCTATGGGCAGAACCATCCTGTCGACTGCATCTCGTTGACCGCTGGCTGGCACCCACCTCCAGGTAGGACTGCTCGCTAATCTCCCACTGGTGTGAATCACAGAGACCACGTCAAAGATAAACAGGTTGCTTACCTGTAACTGATGATCTTCGAGTGGTCATCTGTGGATTCACACCTCCCGCCCACCTTCCCCTCTGTGGCCAGGCGGACCTCTGTCTTCTGGTTGCAGCGGTCAGAAGGAACTGGCGGGATGTCTGTGCCGGCTCCTCTGGGCATGCGCGGTAGCTGCTCCGCGCATGCGCCTTGGAGCTGGGCGCGAAAATCCATTAGCTTTCTAGTCACCGATGAGTTTCGGCGCAGGCGCAGAAACCCACTGGTGTGAATCCACAGATGACCACTCGAAGATCATCAGTTACAGGTAAGCAACCTGTTTTTAGGGAACTATCAAACCTATTATGCACGGGTGTTTTCCCTCGCTTTCACCGTGCATGTCTGTCGGGTTTTCTTAATCATTCTGCACTGATTTTCCTCTTTTCAGCACTCAGTTCACTTCCTGGTCACTGTTTTCCCGGGTTTTTACAGAGTGCTTTTGTGCCAGTTATCCCCGTGTTTAGCTCCCAATCCGAAGGTAATTCAAAAGCGTACAGATTCCCTCATCTCCCTCCACACTTCTGCTGCCCCTTGAAGTGCACTCCTCACCTGCATTGAGGTAGCTCTGCCCACTCTGCACTTTCTGCCATCCTCTCCCCATCATCGGTGTACAAGTTTCATCCCCCTCATTTTTAAACTTTTCATTTTTTGACAAGTGGCATGAGTCAGCGATATGAGACTATCACTAGTCTTGGATCACTGAATGAAAAACTAAAAATGATGGAGGGAAATTTTTAAAGGAGCAGTGGGAGGTTTAGTTCCCTGCTGGTATTGACTTGGAAGGGGGGATCGAAGAGGAGGCAAATGGCAGCATCCCCAGTGCAAACCCCCCCCCCCAACCAGTGCTGCATGCAAACAAAATAAAGGGGGGGATCATCAGTGTGGAATGAAATTGACATGCAATGTAAAGAGAGGGAGACACTGGGATAGGAAGCCTAAAGCTTTAAAAACATTTTTCCCATAATGCTTTAGTAAACAAAGTGTGTGGCGGGGTATTTTTGAGGTCTCTGGAAGCCTAACATTAAAACGAGGGCTGAGCCACATGGATCTTCTGCAACGGCTGAACATAAGAATTGCCTGGGATCGATCTATTTGGAGGAAGAGTGCAATCCACACAGGACAAGCTTTAAAAAACTGCCAAGATCACAACCAGCGTGCAGGATCAAATTAGAGAATCACAAAGAAAACCACGCAAATTTGCAAGGAAGGGCAGGAAATTAGTGTTACTATGCACCTGTGCTAGGGCATCGGCAAAAATATCCCTCAATTTTTTTCAAATTAGTTGCACAATACTAAAAAAAAAAGCTCTCCAGAACTTCTGTCAGAGGTCTCCTCCCCAATACAAATTGCAGTCCTGGGCAAAGCATGGTGGAGTTGCAGTCGACTTTGCCCAGGCATGCACATGCATATACATATTATAAGACTGTGTGACTCTTTCCCATTTTTCACAGTGGCCGATAACACAGCAGAAAATCCCCTAGCACTTGGCAATAGGGAAAATGGGGCTTCACAGCTGCTTGTCAGTTTCAACACTGGGTTTTCCCCCTTTGCATTCCTTTCTGTTCCCTTTCATTCAAGGAACTAACGCTAAACTGCATGTGCAAAACTTGAACTACAAGGATTTAAATGGAAGGTCCTTGGTGGATGCCACTGTGCAACTGCAATAGGGCAACTGCATAATTTTTTTAAAGACTTTGTATGCCACCTCCCACATGTCAGAAGTGACATTCCACTCCAATTTAGAAAAGTGCATTTTTAAATTGTAGTGGCAGAATAAACACACTAGAGGGAAAAGAATGGTGTGTAAGGCAGGCACAGAATCTGAAGTCCAGATTAAAGGCTCTACTGCTCTGAAAATCTGCAGTAAGATATGTGTGCATAATGAGCCTCAGAGAGTCAAAGAGGATGCATGCAAAGGAGTGACCTTGGTATGACTTCAGTTAGCCCATCATTCTACTCAGTTACAAGAGCCCTCACCATAGAGGATCTACTCAGTTACAAGAGCCCTCACCATAGAGGATCTCAAAATCCTCAGAGCCACCTGGTAACTAATAGGATCTATTAATTCCAAAGTTGGACCATCAGCCCACTACCCCAGTAAGAAGGAGGCAGCAAGATCAGCTGTGCCTTCAGAAGACAGTGATCTGACTCAATAAGGACGGAACCTCCAGCCTCTTAATCAGATCACTAGGAAGGCAATCAGTACAGTAAAGCAGGTCCAGTCAAACTCATCCAGGGACCCTAAGTGGCCAGCTAGGTGGACAGTAAACCAGCAGGTTCCCTAATTTGTTCCTGGTGCTCAACACAAGGTGCATACACTCAAAGCTACCCTCTTTCTGCACCAGATATATAGTTACAGAGAAAGATTCATGGAAAAGAATAGCTACCCCCCCCCCCCCCCATCCTTCAGTTCGAGGTTGGTGAAGGACTTTGCTTATTCCTTTCTTTTCCTTTAATGGTACAGCTCTTTGTGGGCCTCTTTCATACATTGATGACACAGGCTGCATTCCAAAATCATGAGGACTGGCTATAATAGTACCATTCTACAAAAAAGGTAAAAGGGAGGATCCATCAAATTACAGGCCGATTAGCTTGCTAAGTATTATAAACAAGCTATATGCAAGGCATCTTTTGGACAAATTATTGGACTGGTTTGAGCAAGAGAATATTCTGGCACCAGAACAGGCAGGTTTCAGGTCAGGGAGAGCTACAGTAGATCAGTGTGTGATTATGGTCTTAGAAACCTTTTAATTATCATATACTAGGAATAAGGCCTGTTGTGGAAATAAATACAATGGGCTCTAGAAAGAGGCTCTGAGAGAGTGCCACAGCCTTGGACACTCAGCGTCAATTTGCTGTGGCAATCTCAGTAGAGTATAATGACACAGAGTCCACCATTTTCTCCAGGGGAACTGATCAATGCCATCTGGAGAGCAGTTGTAATTTTGAGTGATCTCCAGTCCTCACCTGGAGACTGGCAACAGTGGTTCCCCAAAGGGAATGGCTGGTTTGGAGGGCAGATTCTATGGCATTGTACCTGTCTGAGGCCCCACCCCTCCTCAAACCTCACCCTCGCCAGGCTCCATCCCTCAAATCTCCAGGAATTTCCCACCTGGAGTTGGCAACCCTATCTCCTTTCCAGCCAAGCATCAACCTACCTTTATTTCCCCCTCACTGTTCAGCTTTCCATCTCCACCCCCACCTGCAGCCTCTACCGTGCTCTGAAGCCCTGAATGCCACGTCACATTGGCTGTCGGGGGGGGGGGGGCATCTCAGCAGGGTATAAGGGCACAATTAGTTCCGCAGGGCCTGTAAAGCGGAGCTCTTCCGCCAGGCTTTTGGGGCCGCCAGCGGGGAGAATGGCCCTTAGTAGATGGCACAATGGGCCATCCCAAAACATCTAAGGTGGTAGCCTCCTAGTTTGGGCCTAAGTTAGTGGCTGGTATTTGGGTATCTGGTGCTGGTATGACGCTGCCATTTTGCTATGATTATTGCTGTATTTTAAATGTGAATCTAGTTTTATGCTGTGTTTTAATCTTTGTAATGAATGTGATTTTATGTTGTTAGCCGCCTAGAGCCGGGTTACTGGCTAGGCGGGGTATAAATTGAAATAAATAAATAAATAAATATAATAATTAGTTTTCTCCCAAAGGCCAAAACAGGTGTGGAAAGGGCCCTTTACTGACAGAAACCGAGCTTGGTTGACCAGCAGCAGGCACCGAGGACAAAGTAGGGTTCCCAGCTCTGAGTGAATTCCTCACAAAGGCGTAGAAAGGGTTTTGTTTCTTTGTCTTTTTACTGACAGAACCAAGCTTGGTGGTTTACCAACAGCCACAGAGGGAAAAGTTAGAATGCTTTGGCCAGTGGCCTGTATGGCATTCTATTCAGCTGAGGCCTTTCCTCTCCCCTCCCCAAACTCTGGCTTCCTTAAACTGGCTTCCTTACCTGGAGCTGGCAACCCTATGAGTTCCTCACAACAGCCACTGAGGGGAAACTTTGTCCCCCACAGGAGCTGAGCAAGAGAAGTGTCTTCATTGTGAGACACAATGCTTCTGACAGAAAACAGTGGCCGAAAGGGGAGTGGGTGGGGAAGAGGAGCAGACCCAGCACCCAGCCAATGGCATGTGAGTACTCTTGAGTGGTGACTGATAGGCCAGTGGCTGAGGGAGAGCATTTTACAGCCAATGAGAGCACATGGAATGTTGCCACCCCACCTGGCTTTTATATAATAGGGACAGATTCCTTGTGCTTTGTACCTGCCCACTTAGAGAGAAGAAGAGAAGAGATTGGATTTATATCCCGCCCTTCTCTCACTTGGAGTCTCAGAGCGGCTTACATACTCCTTTCCCTTCCCCTCCCCACAACAGACACCCTGTGAGGTAGGTGGGGCTGAGAGAGCTCTGAGACAACTGTCCTTGAGAGAACAGCTGGTACAGAGCTATGGCTTGCCCAAGGTCATCCAGCAGGTGCAAGTGGAGGAATGGGGAATCAAACCTGGTTCTCCCACATTAGAGTCCGCGCACTTAACCACTACACCAAACTGGCTCTCCAAAACTGGCTCTCAGTGACTATAAAACATATGTTCTTCAAATACCCACACTATGAGGTGGCAAGTAGAGAGATTATCACCCCTCTGATAGGAAAAATCTTGGGTCTGCCAGAAAAAAATCAAACTTGAATTTCTTCTGATTGACAAACATCCCAAGATCACTCATCAAGTAGCCAGGTTTTGTAAGGTGATACTCAGGTAATGGAAATTGTTCAGCGGTTAGAGGCAAGTGTAATTTCTATACTAGCATCTAATCTTTGGAAATGTTTTATTTAGAAGGGTTTTGGAAGTGTTTTATTTGGAAGTGTTTTATCTTCATATTTGAAAATTTTATACTAGCTTTTGATTTCTGGAATGTATCTGGAATGTATCTGTAATGTAAGGACTGTAATAGCAATAAACTAAATTAAACTAAACTAAACTACAGCTCTTTGGGTCACAGCCTTGAGTCTAACCTGAGAGAGAGAGAGAGGCTCCCTCCAGTCACAAAAGTTTTTTGATTTTAATTTTATGCTGGGTTGCTAAAAGGTAGGATGCCAGTGCCTGGTGGTGATATATGGGCCTTTACCTCGTAAGAGAAAATAAAGGTTCTGGTTAATATTTGTGAGGTTATCCTTCTCAGGAATGATTGAGTATTTAAATATTAAAATATTTATACCTTGCCTTTCTTATGGATTCAAGGTGGCATACAAGTAAAAATTAAAACATATTAAAATTAAATTAAAATCAACAATTTAATAAAACTGGCAGTTTATCGAACTGTTATAAAATGGGTAACATATGTACTCATCAGCTAGCTCCTCGCCAGAATTGGGCTGCTGTAGTCTGGGTTGGTTGCAGGCAGGGCTTCATCAGCAAGCTTTTCTCCAGGTGCAGCAAGCAATGGAAACACCCTCACAGCCTTCCTTCTCTTCCCCTTGTACTCATAGTGCTTTCAGATAGGCTGGCCTCAATGACCAGAGGCAGGCAGATAATGACAGGAGAACTAGACTGCTCAGTCTCTCCTTGCTTCTCCAGGCTGCCCGGAAGACTGCTGACACAAGCACAAGATTCAGCGTGACACCTGCCTCTTTTGTGTGGCATTGGCCACTTCACGGAAACAAAGTACTGTGGCTCAAACGGGTTCTAAAGATCTGGTTGTTGCATGAATGTAAAGTCCTCCCAAACGTTTAGTTAACCAATCTAACCTCTTGAATTTAAGGTACAGGGAAGAAACAGTATAGCAACACAATCCACAACTTGTCCAAGTATTTGTGAGATTATTTTTACATTGTGTGTAGTTTTTATAATCTGTTATATACAATTAAAAACATTTACAATTTATGAAAATTAACATTTTAATTCTGGAACTGCTGTGTTGATGCTTTCAAAACAAAACCTACCCAGATAGAAGGCACCTAGGATCGGAAGCACTTCCTGTTTTATTATTCATTTTTTTAAATGGTCAGGTTACTCAGGGTTGTTAAATTATACAGTGCATGCTTTTATCATTCGTTTTTAGATGGGTTGGAAGTAAGTAAGTGGAGAGTGCTTTCTTTTCCTGTGGGCCAGTATGTAGAGCAGATTCTGAAGTGAGGTGGAAAAAGGTGTCCGATCAAGACTTAAATTGTTCTTGATCTTTCTCTTGGGGGTACATGCATATAAGTAACAAATACAAGTCTAAACTGTATTTGTATTTCTTCATATGCCTTAAAGAAATCTTTGTCCACGTTAAATCTGAGCCTGGAACTCACAATGTAAACCATTGTAATTGTTGTCCCAATTGATTTTTTAGTCCATTCTGGTTCCTTTTTATCACAGATGTTTTTGTATTTAATCAATGTAATGGAAATGAATGGAGAAATCAAAACAAATGAGAAACTAGTGAAAATTTCACTTGTGTTTTTATGGATAGAAAAAAATGCGATTCCTATAGGATATACACCACTGACAATACAAAGTAATGTAGCTGAGGCATTTTACATTGGACATATAAGAGGGAACAGCATGCAGAGTTTACAGAAGGGTTGCAGGATGGAAGGAAGAGTGATAACAGTGTACCTGACAGGCTGGCCCCCTCCACCTGTGAGGAAATCCTGTTGGGAGAAGAAAATTGGTTGAGTCTCTCATTGAAATCACTGAGACCGATTTCGCACACGGAGCTTACCCCGGGTTTTCACAGGGGCATTTTGCCCTGGATCGTTTTTGTCAATTTCACACTGTGTAGTCTGCCCCAGGCCATTACAGCCTTGCTGGTGGTTTCCTGCCATGTATCTCCGCCCACTGCAGCCCCTTGACCCCCAAACCCCTCCCACCCCGTTACACCCCCTCTTTTTTTTTAAACGCACGCGCAAGGGAAAGCATCGTGGGGGGATTTGTGGCTGGGCTGTGGTGGGAGACCACATACACACACGCACAAACGTGCACACACACACACACGCGCGCCCTCCCTTAGTGTGCTTAATTTGTGTGCGAATAAACGGCACAAGAGCGAAGTTAAAGTTAACCAACCCCCCCCCCCATGGATGCAAGGAAGAAGCAGGCTCCGAGGAAATAGGAGGGCTGCCTTTGAAAGCGGCAACTCAAGAGACTGAAGAAGAAGAAGAAGGGAGAGGAGTTTCAGCCTCCCTCCTCCTGAAATCACAAGCCCCCCCCCAAGTCTCTTGGGGGGGACAGAACAGCAGAAAGAAAAATGACAGCCAAGGCGTGACTCTTGGCAAGTGGGAAGGAAGGGAGTGGGCTAATGGGCGTGGAAAAAGGTGGGAAGGACCATTAAGATTCCTGCTGAGGCAACCAGGAAGCTTCTCTGAAAACCAGGATCACGCTGACCTGGGGCAAATCAGGTATGATCTGGGTCAAACAGCGGCACCAGGTCAAATGGTGTGAAATTGACCAAAAGCGCCAGAGGAAAATGAGGAGCAAGCCCGGGGCAAAGCCCAGTGTGAAATCGGTCTGAGACTCTATACACCCCTTTTAAATTGCCCATTAAGTGGGCACCCTTCATTTTATCTCTTTGAGATTAGGCAGATATGATTCCATGAAAGAACAGTATAATAGATGAAAAAGTCTTAGCATTTGGTTGTCAGACCACTGACATTATAGTTACAGGTAGAGGCTGGGTCTCCTGTTGAAATCAGCAGGGAACGAGATGGGCAGAAACGAAAATTAATGAGCTCATACTAGTGAAAAATGAAATCAGTGTAACTGAAGCAAATTAAAAATGAAACAAAATGGGTATCTACTGAAAACTGCAGCTACTGGGGGGCTACATATGTAAAGACAGTGAATCGCATATTACTTGCTGCATGAGCATCTGTTTCTGGGAATGTAATGTACAGTGTTAGTTATCCATTAGTTAACCATTAATTCATCTTCTCTTTGCAAGTCCTCAGTAAATAGAAGCTAGACTGCATTCCTAAATGTTTATGTAAAATGCCAGTTGAGTAAAAGCTAATTCTGTGTTCACTTTGGTGACCAATAACAGTTTAATAAAGAAAGCTTTTCAATCAGAAGCTGGCAAAATACATAGCATCTAGGAAAACAAAGCCTGCAGTCTGCTTCCTAATGACTACGTCACATGAAGTTGCCTTAAACCAAGTCAGACCATTGGTCTGTCAAAGTCAATATTGTTTACTCTGCCTGGCAGTGACTCCCCTAAGTTTCAGCCAGATGTCTTTCACATCACCTGTTACCTGACCCTTTTAAGTGGAGAGAGCAAGGAGTGCACTTGGGAGCTTCTCTGCATACAAAGCAGATCCTCTACCATGAAATTATGGCCCCTCCCCAAATCTGTCAGATTACTATGGAAGTCTTTGTCACAGGTGCAGAAATTGGGTTGTATTTATCTAACAAATCTTACATGTTTATACTCGCAGGTAATATATGCTTTGAACACTAAGAATGATGAACATGAAGCTGCTATCCAAGCCCTCAAGGATGCTCATGAAGAAGAAATCCAACAAATTCTTGCAGAAACCAGAGAAAAGATTCTACAGTACAAAAGTAAGGTTTCTGAGGAAATGGATTTGAAGAGAAAGATCCAGGTTTTAGAAGAGTCGTTGGAGGACCATAAAAAGATGAAGCATCAAGCCCTAACAGAATTTGAAGCTTATAAGGACAGAGTCGAGGATATGCAGCTTTGTGCAGAAGCCCAGCATGTCCAGCGTGTAGTGACTATGTCGCGGGAAGTGGAAGAGATTAGAAAAAAGTTTGAGGAGCGGTTACGAAGCTTTATACAGTTACAAGTACAGTTTGAGAAGGATAAGCGCTCAGCTCTTGATGAGTTGAAAGCTGCCCATAGGCTTGAGGTTCAAGAACTTATGAAAACGCACCAGTGTCAGAACGCAACTTTAAGTAAGGGACAGGAAAAGCTGGAAGAGCTGCACAGACGGGATGTGGAAGAATTGAATACTAAAGTTGAAGATCTAAGACTGGAAAGGAAAAAGCTCATTGAGGACTATGAAAATAAACTCAGCAAAGCTCAGTCTTTCTATGAACATGAACTTGATACTATGAAAAGGTCCCAACTATTTACAGCTGAAAGTCTGAAAGTTTGCAAAGAGAAAGAAGTGGAACTAAGGAAAGAATTTCAAAGCCAAGAATCTATTTTACGGAAAAACATGGGGAAATTAAAGACTGAATTGCAGATGGTACAAGATGAAGCAGGCAGTCTACGAGAAAAGTGCCAGAAGCTTCAAATAGCATTAAATACAGCAGAAAACAATGTCCAGGTGAGAATACCATTGTTAAATAATTAATTTGCTTAGAAGAACTAACTTTAAAGTGAAAAGTAGTGTTTAGCCAATCTCTATGTGGATTGCTTATGAAGTTTCAAGTCTTTGTAACTACCATTTAGCCGACAGTTTTCCTCCCTCCTTTGGTGGGTTCCATGTAGGGGTTTTGCCTCATGTGGCCAGTGGGATGTCCCCACTTTTTTTTTTTTTTTTTGAGACTCTCCATCTGAAGTCATGTTTATTTTTAGCATGACTTGTGTTCCTGGGACTTTCCACTTTAAGATGGAGCAAAGTGAACCCTGATGCCCCAAGTCTGATAATGACATGCTGATTGTATGAATATAGAAGTGCTTCACACTGGTTGCTTTCATGCCTACTATGCAATAAATCGTAACAGAATATTATCTCTTTTTAAAAAAAATTAGCACGCACATATTTGTGCAAAGATAAAGTGGTGACCGCCAAGTCTTCTAGACTTGAAGGATAGCAGCTCACAGGCCAAACAGTTTAATTAGAGGATGGTCATATCACAGTGGGGGGCCCTGGTTTCCTATCCTGAAATTGTCAGGCATGTTGGGCGAAGACATCAAGAGTGTAACTTCTCATGCTGACGTGATCTGGTATTGGCCTAGGCAGCACTGTACCCCAAGCCCATTGCTTAGGAAGCTACCCCCCAGCAGCCTCTCCCTAGGAACACTGTGGCCCAGTTATGTAGTGCCAGCCTTGTAGTTATGTAGTTACCAGCCCCCAGATCCAGGTGGGGTTCCCCCCGCTTTTGGAGGCTCTAGTCTGCTGCTGGCCATCTGGCCAGTGGGGGAAGCCCTGCCCCCAAGAGCAACCACCCATGGCCACCTGTCTCCCTCCCCTTCTGAAAGGGCTTCAGCTGATCAGTGGGGAGCATATGGCCTGCCAATCAGCTGCAGGGTCCTTTAAATCTTTCCAGAGGGAGAGAGGGGGGTTTCACTGGCTGCATGCTCTGCTTGCAAAAATACTCTTTAAAAGGTCTTTTTGCAAGTGGGGTGGGGAGCTGCAGCGTGCAGGGCTGATTGGCTACAGTGATTTGCTGTTTGGGATTCAGGCACCTGTCCTGACACCCCGCTTGGTGCTAGCATTAAATTCTCGAGTGTGCTAGTAACAGCTATCTTGTTTCGCGCTGAAGCTTTTTCAAAGAAGAACCAACATTCCAATCTGTTCTGTGTCAAGATTCAAGAGGGAACATTACCTCTACTTTTCTATATTGGTCTGTCTCCATGCAGAATTTAATGTGCATCTTCAAGATCTCATTTGGAACCATCCTTCTGGAGCAACAATTTGAACACTTATTGGACTTTTTACACCATTCCTTTGATAGTTATTTACACAATTGTGAATGTATGTTTATATGATTATGATTTCCTTCTTACTGTTATAGGGACTACCATCAGATATATGGTTTGTTTCTTTATTCTGTTTGTTGCTGTTGTTCAGTCGCACAGTCGAGTCCGACTCTTCGCGACCCCATGGACCACATCACACCAGGCCCTCCTGTCTTCTGCCACACTCCAGAGCTTGCTCAACTCCATGCTTGTTGCATCAATAACACTGTCTAGCCAACTCATCCTTTGCCGTCCCCTTCTTCTTTGACTTTAAATCTTTCCCAGCATCAGAGTCTTCTCCAGTGAGTGCTCCCTTCTTATTTGGTGGCCAAAATATTTGAGCTTCAGCTTCAGTATCTGGCCTTCCAGGGAACAGTCAGGGTTGATTTCTTTTAAGACTGATTTGATCTCCTTGCAGTCCAAGGGACTCTCAAGTTTCTTCTCCAGCACCATAATTAAACACATCTATTCTTCAGTGCTCAGCCTTCCTTATGGTCCAAATCTCACAGCCGTATATTACTACTGGGAATACCATTGCTTTGACCATACGGACTTTTATTGGCAGGGTGATGTCTACTTTTTATTATGCTGTCTAGGTTTGCCATCACTTTCCTCCCAAGGAGCAGGTGTCTTTTAATTTCATGGCTGCAGTCACCATCTGTAGTGATCTTAGATCTCAGGAATGTGAAATCTGTCACTGCTTCCACAACTTCCTCTTCTATTTGGCAAGGACTGATGGGGCCAAATGCCATAATCTTAGGGTTTTTTGATGTTGAGTTTCAAGCCTGCTTTTGCGCTCTCCTCTTTCACCCTTAGCAAGATGCTCTGTAAGTCCTCTTCACTTTCTGCCAATAGAGTGGTATCGTCTGCATATCTGAGGTTGTTGATGTTTTTCCCAACAATCTTAATTCCGGCTTGTGATTCATCCAGCCCAGCATTTCACATGATGTACTCTGCATATAAATTAAATAAGCAGGGTGACAATATACAGCCTTGTTGTACTCTTTTTCCTATGCTAAACTAATCAGTTTTTCCATATCCAGTTCAAACTGTCACTTCTTGACCCTTATACAGGTTTCTCAAGAGACATGTGAGGCGGTCTGGTACTCCCATCTCTTTCAGAACTTGCCATAGTTAGTTGTGATCCACACAATCAAAGGATTTAGCGTAGTCAACGAAGCAGAAGTAGATGTTTTTCTGATACTCCCTTGCTTTCTCCATAATCCAGCGAATGTTGGCGATTTGATCTCTAGTTCCTCTGCCTCTTTGAAATCCAGCTTGTACTTCTGGCAGTTCTCTACCCACATACCGCTGAAGCCTAGCTTGTAGGGTCTTGCTAGCGTGTGAAATGAGTGCAATTGTGCGATAGTTTGAACATTACTTGGCATTGCCCTTCTTTGGGATTGGAATGTAAACTGACTTTTTCCAATCCTGTGGCCACTATTGCATTTCCCAAATTTGCTGGCATATTGAGTACAGCACTTTAACAGCATCATCTTTTAAAACTTTGCATAGTTCAGCTGGGATACCATCACCTCTGCTAGCTTTGTTGTTAGTAATGCTTTCTAAGGCCCATTTGACTTCACACTCCAGTATGTCTGGCTCGAGATCAGTGATTACATCATTGTGGTTGTCAAGGACACTGAGGTCCTTCTTGTATAGTTCTTCTGTGTAGTCTTGCCGTCTCTTCCTAATCTCTTCTGCTTATCAGGTCCCTACCGTTTTTGTCCTTTATCATGGCCAGTTTTGCATGGAACGTTCCCTTGATTTCTCCAATTTTCTTGAAGAGAACTCTAGTCCTTCCCATTCTATTGTTTTCCTCTATTACTTTGCATTGTTCATTTAGGAAAGCCTCCTTATCTCTCCTTGCTGTTCTCTGGCTATTTTATTATACTATTGTTGGTACACAGTTTTTGTTATTTTGTCTGTTGAACAGTAGCAAGCAGCCAGGTCTAGTTGAGTCATGCATGTTGTTGGTATCAAGTCACCCAGAGGTTGTTGCCAGGGCTAGGATTGCCAACCTCCAGATGAGACATGGAGATCTCCCAGAATTACAATTGAAATCCAGATGACAGAGATCTGTCTCCCTGGAGAAGATGGCTGGTCTGGAAGGTGGACTCTATGCCATTATATTGGGCTGAGGCCTCTCCTCTCCCCTCCCCAAACCCTCCTCTCCTCAGACTGTAGCATAAAATCTCCAGGAACTTCCCAATCTGGAGCTGGCAGCCCTAGCTCAGGCCTAGCCCTAATGAGCCCTCCCTCAAAGGCCGAAATAGGCCTGGAAACGGCCCTGCCCTTCTCCCCATGCCTTTTACTCAGAGAAACCAAGCTTGGAATACTGTGGTTGCCAAGCAACAGCCCCTGAGGCCATCTGTTGCTTAAAGCTAGAGGCGCTCCTTTTATTGTTTTTGGCTTTCTCAAACTCCCCAATGTATTTTTTTTTTTTTAGGTTTCACAATTTTCTGCAAACCTGGCGCCCTTTTTGTAGAAAGATCTGTCTTCCCATTCACAGCTCCAATCACCTGATTTAAGTACCCAAAGACTGACCAACTTTACTATTAGAATATAAGATAACAGCTGTTTTTATTGTGTTTTTACGTTTAATTCATAATGTGAGTCACCTTGAGTCACAAGGGAGAAAGGCACCTAATGTTTTGATTTTTTTAAAAATGTAAAAATGCCAAGAGACATCTTCACACCATCTCTTGGTTTAGTCATGTGATTCCTCTCAGCCCTCCTAGGCTGACCAAAGCTGGGCAGGGAGCTGAACCAGCTTATGTGCTGCATCCTACTCACACATCTCCTGTTGGCCATGCCAGGTATTAAAGGATTAGAATGTTGCAGATTGTTTTGAGATACTGATGAAAAATGAGGACAAATGTTTATCAGTGCTGCTTGTTCAGTACAGTTCCTCTTCATCTGAAAGCTTTCTCCCTACTCCCCCCCCCAAAAAAAAGATCTTAAATTGTGTTATTCTTTCCTCATTCATGTGGGTTCATTTGTTAATTCTGTTATTATCTGCAGACCTTATGTGACTTTGGGCAATTAGACGATCTTCTTTACTTTCCAGCTTCTCTAATTAACTGCAAAGTCTATTTGGTTTCCATTCTAGAACACTGAACAATGAGGAATCTTCAGTTTTCCTGGGAATTTTGCATAAGCTGTTGGCTAAATAATGCAGTCATTAATATTTAGCACGATGCCATTTTCAGACTCTCTCTATGCATTTTAAGTACTTATCAATTTTCTATAACTATCATCTAACATAACTTGTGGCTTCGAAAAAAGGGTGAAAATTGTATATTGTATACACATAATATATGACTGATTTGCATGCAACGAGAGATAGCTTAGTCATTCCTTTTTTTCTTGTTTGTTGTAAGTTGGTTTTTAAATTGATATCTTATTTTTTCTTCATTAAAACTCATTTTGGTAAGAGGAGTATACTATCTTTCTCTAGTTAAGCTACATCTTTACTTGTCAGAATGCTCAATGGTTATTTTCATGTAACATAAATTATACTGTGAACAGTAGATTAGATCCTTTGTATGGAAACACATCTTATGAAAGCACATCGAGAGCCAGTTTGGTGTAGTGATTAAAAGTGTGGACTCTGATCTGGAAGAACCAGGTTTGATTCCCCAGTCCTCCGCATGCAGCTGCTGGTGTGACCTTGGGTCAGTCACAAGTTCTTTCAGAGCTTTTCTCTCAAGGACAGTTCTCGAAAGAGCTCTCTCAGCCCCATCTACCTCACAGGGTGTCTGTTGTGGGGAGGGCAAGGGAAAGAAGATTGTAAGCCACTCTGAGACTCCAAGTGAAGGGTGGGGTATAAATCTTCTCTTCTCTTCTCTTCTTCATCATCATCTTTCCCCGTCTTCCTGTTCTTCCAGCAGCCCTTTAAAACCCCAGAAGAGCTGATGCTGGAGGTTGAGAGAGCCACATTGCCACAAGACAAAGGGGTTGCAGTAAGGAGCAGGAACTGAGTGAAGTCATCTTCTCTCCCTTTTCTGGCATAGGAAAAATGGCAAAGAAAGCTTTCATGCAAGCTTCCAAGGGAGATAGGGGCTAGTTCCATGACTGTACTGCCTCTCAGTGACATGTGACATTTAGTCTGTGATGTTCTCTTGACCCCATTATCTGCTTCTGGGGGATTTTAGGGGACTACTGAGTAGGGTTGCTAGCCGAAGGCTGGTATCTGCCATGAGACTGGGGGAGGACATGGGGAGCACTTTTGGTACGATGGTGTGACCTTACATTACTTGTGGGGGGAAACTGGAAATGACATTACACTGGACATTATATTGGAAACCGGAAGTGACATTACACTGGAAACGCAACCATAGAATGTTCTGCAGTTCCCAGAATGGCCTGATTTTCCCGGTTTTCCCCAGAAGTGATGTAATGCTAACAGTGATTAAAAAAAAAAAGTTAACTTAATTTGTCTCCTTGCCAGCCAAAGGAGCAGCAACAGGAAGCAGGAGTTGGGTGACACCATAGTGCCACCATAGCGCGAGACCTGACAACCCTGCTGCTGGAGGGGCGAGGGGAGCAGGGAAGGTGGGACTCATGGTTCACAGGATCAAATCCAATGTGCCATAAAGTACGTATATTTGGAGCAGAATATCTGCAAGCCTTTCTTTTGAAAAAGTAAAAACATAGATGTGAATTAATCAAATTTGTATGCAACAGCCGTGCAAAAGCTTATGAAAATTAAAGAATTTTATTAGTAAAGCACTGCAAAAAGGTTCAGGCAAGAAGGTGATTAGCTGTCTGTTTGATAAATTGAGTAATAATCCTTCAGTGATCAAATACTATCTGAATTGGTAAATTTGATTCATACGTGTTCAGTTTGTCCAATTTTGTCTAATATAATGTGTTTTTGTAGGCTCTTCAGAAACAGCTAGAAGATGTCAAAGAAGAGGAGATATCCTTGTTAAGTAAACACAAGGAAGTTGAAAGCGAGCTAGCTGCTGCTCGGGAACGTTTACAGCAACAGGCCACAGACCTTGTACTAAAAGCCAGTATGTATGATTTTTATGTGCTAATGTGTAATCTGCACGAAGTGTTTATTCCGAATAACATTTTTATACATTTTCTATTTTTAAAATCTTAATTATTCATTTATGTTGAAAGTAAGTTGTGGCACAACTGCCTTTTTGAAATCAATTTTGTTTTTCAGTCTAGGGTGGCCAGGTCCAGTGTTCCGTCTAACCCGAGTTAGTGTGAGCTGGCTCAGTTTTTTAGCCTCCAGCTCACACATTTTTGTCTTAGCTCAGGAAGGATGGCTCCAGAGCAAACTAATTTATGCAGCAGCCAAATCGCTTGCTCACAACTTTAATGCCAGTAGCTCACAAAATAGAATTTTTGCTCACAAGCCTCCACAGCTTAGAGGGAACATTGGCCAGGTACCCTCATTGCACCGGTGAGGGGAATTGGAGGGGGCATTCTGGGACATCCCCGATGTGATAATGTACCCGGAAGTGAAGTCATCATGCTGAGGATGTCATGCAGGACACTCTGGTTTAATGGTAAAACCAGCTTAAAACCACAGAGTTTTGCCCTTAAACCAGAGCGTCCCCAGTGTAATGATGTCATTCCCAGATGACGTCATCATGTCTGGGAAGTCACACAGGGATGTGGCTGTTTGGGGACGGGGTTTCCCCAGCTGGCTGGGAGCAGGAAGAAGCCCTGAAAACCAGGGGAACCCCCGCCCCAATTTGGGGACTGTCAAGCCTATTTCAATCTCTCTGTTGTTTTAATGCAGGGGTGGGCAATTGTTTTGGCTCAGGGGCCACTTCGTGGGAGCGGAGGTCAGCGGAGGGCCGCACCTTTTAAAATGACTGCATTCATTAGTTAACTTTGCATTTCAGAAAAGGTATAAATTGTATCATAAAAATCAATAAATATAAATTAAATAAAATAGTGGTAGTTTTATTCAATTTATTTATTGTGCTAATTTCATATCGTCTATAGCTGCAAGCACATTTAATTTTAGAATCCGTTTAATGAGACAAATGTACCCTATCACACTTTTCTACAATTTTTTTGAAATCAGGAGTGAGATTGCTTGTTGAGATTCTCATCACCGCCTGCAAGTTAATGTCTGTCAAAGAGCATCTATATTTACTCTTGTTGATCTTCCTGCAAGAAAAACTTTGCTCACAAATATATGTATACCCAAATATAGAGAACATTTTCCCAGCAAATTTCTTCATACATGGAAATTTTTTCAGCAGACAAAGATTTGTAAAAGTCAACTAATGTCACAGCGTAAGACATTTCTTTCACAGTGTGATCTGACGGCATGTCAGTAAGTTCAAGCTGCAGCTCCTCAGGTGCTGTATCAATATCAGCAGTGATGGGATAAGAGAGCAAACTGAATTTAGGCTCAGTTTTCCTGAAGTCCTGAAATCTTCTTGGCGGGCCACAAAAAACTCTGTGGCGGGCCGCATGTGGCCCCGGGGCCGCCATTTGCCCACCCCTGTTTTAATGTAACATCATTTTGTATCCAAAAAAATGAAACTTTTGATAAATTGGGGGATAGGGACAGTCTCCTTAGCATGGTACCAATGTATCACATTCTTTCCAATGCAAAACTAGACATGACGTCATCATGGCAGTGTGATGCTATAGGATTCTCCTGCAACTAGTTTTGAATGAATCCTAAAGTGTTGCCCTGACATGATGACATCACTTCCAGTTTTATGCCAGAAGTGAGGAAGAGACTGTCACATTTTTTCACCACTGGCCTTTTAAGTAGTGGCAAGAAACAGGGAGCCAAGGGCAGGAGGTCTCCCACTATAGCAGGAGACCTCCTCCCGCATTTGAACTAAAAGCTCATAGTATAATACCTTTTTTCTCTTTAGCTTGAAATTTTTCCAGTATTTGCATAAAATATAGGGTGAAAAGTGTTTTGCTATGGTCCAATGAAGAGGCAAGAATGTACACTGAAAGAATTTATCCAAACCACTCTAGAAGTAGTAACTATGCTACGCTGATTTCTACATAACTCACAAGAATTTAGAGGCCTTGCTGCAATTTTTTTAGCTGTTTGAGGTCTGTTCCACACATTGGTGGATCCTGGGTAGGCCATGTGTCTGCTAGCGCACATACTGATACGTGCATCTATGCATAATATGCTTGTTTCCCATAGGATTTCTATTATATTTGACGAAGTGAATGGATTGCAAAATATCTTAGTTGCTTTCTTGAGAGTGCTTAGTTTCTTCTGTCCATAAGTCTTCCACTGATAGAGTTAACAAACCCTGGAGATCTCCTGGAATTAGAACTGATCTCCAGGTGACACAGATCATGTTCCCCAAAGAAAACGGCAGCTCTGGACGGTGAACTCTATGGTATTATATCCTGCTGAGGTCCAGGCCCATAACCAGGGCTTTTGGGGACAATGCCCCGCACAAATGAGTGCCACCCCACAAGGAAAAATGCAATTAAAAAAAATAATAGAATGTAGAATGTACGTGGAGTTTCCAAAATTACCCCGGGCACATTCAGGGAAGTTTCAGTCTCATTTTCTTTTTTCCGGGCCAAAAAATAAACAGGTTTTTAAAATTCAAAATAAAATAAAATAAAATGGCAAAATGCAAAAAAAGAGAGTCGAACGTCCCCCCTCCCCAACTCATGTAGACGCAGAAGTCAGTAGGTGAGGAAGATGACTCGGCTCCCCCTTTTAAACACAGTAGCGGACTTGGCTCCCCCTTTCAAATGCTGCCCAAGCCGCAGGTGGTGAACCCGCTCACAGCAGAGGAAGAGAGCTTGGCAGCAGTGGCCAGCCGAGCCAGCCCGGGTCACATGATGACAGGTCACATGGCTGGGCTAGCGCAGGCGCAGTGAGGCTGCCGCTGCTGCCAAGCCAAGTCCTCTTCCCCTGCTAAAGGTGGGGTCACCGCTCTCTCTCTCTCCCTCGGCTCCCCTGCCCCACAGGATTTCCCAACATCCCACCACCCAGAATTTCCTGGCTACACCCCTGCTGAGGTTCCTCTCTTCCCCAAACCCCACCTTCCCTAGGCTCCACCCCCCAAATATCCAGGGATTTCCTAACCCTCAGTTGGCAACCCTTTCCAGTGACAAGCCAGAATAACCACACACTCTTGAAGATGGCATCAAGCTTATTATGGGTTCTGATATAGCAGTTTCATGATGGAGTCTTTCTTTGAACTTCTTTTGTTGAAATATGTTATCTTTTATACCAGAAATAGTTTGTCTTGTGAGACTGAAATGTTCTCTGAGACGTTTTTGATCGTTACCCCTTTACAGATACCATTTTCTTCAGCAATTATAGATATTACACAGCCAGGGAGCTTGCATTATTGCTGTTATTGTGAATTATCTCTGATTACATTTAAATCTTATACAATTAACATCTCATTTTATACTTCCTGCATTTCATGACCTTTTGACTTTACTGTTTACAACTTTTTTCATAAACGTGTGCATATTTATTTATTTGTCTACTTAGCGAGGGCCCACTCCATGATTTGATGGCGGGACCTCTAGCCCATGAAAAAATATGCTAGAATAAAACCTTTTTAGTTTAAAAGGTGGCAAAACACTCCTATTTATTTCTGCTACAATAGACGAATGTAGCAACCGTTCTGGAAGCGGAGAATATATTAAAGATTTCTGTTTTCTTGAAGATGGTATCCTATTCAATTTGTTTATTAAAGTTGGCTATTGAGTAGTTAGGGGTGAAGAGAGCAGATTACTAAATAGCTTAAATATCCATCGTAATAGTCAAGGGTGGCCCAATCTGCAGATATCCAAATCCACAGATTGGAGCCACTCTGACCATAAGCAGATAGTTCTGCAAATTTGGGGGACCCCCCAGTTTTGCAGAGAAAAAATCTGAGAACTTTAAAAAAAAGGACATGGGGGGGGGTGTTAAATCCTTCCTAAAATAGCATTGTCTGAGTGTGCACAGGGAACATACTTACCTTGGTTTTGAAGACACTCCTTGAAGTCTGAGGGCCACTCTGGGCCCAGCCATGGGGATGGCGCAGTCCGGGAGCCACTTCAGGCCCGGCAGCCACAGAGTTCAGGAGCTGCTCCAGGCTCAGCAGCAGCATTCTGCTGGCCCCCAAAGGCACTGACACAACAGTCCCCCAGGTCTTGTTGTCAGCACGATGGCTCCTGGGGGGGCTTGTTGCTGAGGCTCTCAGAGCAAGGGCGGCACCAAGGAAGACAGCCCCAGCAGCCAAAGAGGATTTCAGCATTGGGGGGGGGGAGGGGGAGAAAGACAGCTGGGGGAATATTGACAGAGAAGGGGAGGGGGAAGATTGTCAGAGAAAGGAAGTGGGGAAAGATATAGGGGAGAATGTGCTTTTTAAGAATAAATATAATATTGCATGTTCTTGTATGCATTGGGTTATGATTTTTATAGGTTCAGTATGTTTAAATAATACTTAGGCCTTATGAGTTCATTCATTCTAACTCAGAAGCTGCAAGAATCCCAAGGTTCTATATTCGTGCTTTATTTTTGCAGGTCACATTGGAATGCTTCAAGCTACTCAGATGACCCAGGAAGTTACGATACGAGATTTAGAATCTGAAAAGTCCAGATTAAGGGAAAAGCTGTCTCAGCTGGAAGAAGAAAGAAATCTATTGCAAAGCAAAACACAAAGTTTAGATGAAAGACAAAGGCAGCAAATCCTTGCACTGGAGAAGGTGAATGTTCTCCCCCACCCCACCCCAGTTGTAGTTTCTAACTTCATTCAGATGCCACAAACAAACAGGGATCTTTGCGATAAGAAAAAGAACTGATTTATTCCTTTAGTCTTCTTCTCTCATGCAGAGTCAAGATTGAAGTATTCTGGATTTTCTTCAATCAAACCGCAGTTTGCTGTGATGTCTGAATTCAGGCACTTCATCAAACTGGGGTTGTTTCTTGACTATAAACAGGGATTTAAAACAAGGATCAAACCACAGTTTAGAATCTCAGTTTGTACTCAGTCTTACATTTGTTGAATCACCTAAATTAAGATGTCACAACAAATTATGATTCGTTCAAAGGCTTCTTAAACCAGGAAATCTTCATTCTCAGCCCCATCTATGAAGGAAGAGGGAAGGACCATATAAACTCAAGAATAAACTAGACTGCGACACCCTTTTTTCACTCAGAGTCTCTACCACCCTCCACAACCTTTGTTTCACAGGTTCAGGGTTACAGGTAGGTCAGGCAGTCACAGTTCACCTCCCGGCATGCCTCTTTTAAAACATATAGAGAGACATGACCATTTTACATACCAGATTCCCTCTCTGTCTCACTCACAGAGATACCACTAAACAGGGTAGCCCAGTCGCCTTTAATAATTCCCCCTCACTCAGACACTGTACAGAGCTATTGGGGCTGGGTACTCAAACACTGTTTCGTTCACACACTGCCACCATTTACTCATATCCTGATAAACATTTATGCATATAGGCTAAGATCTTGGGGGAGGGGGTGTGTGCATGTGCGTGCTTCTTTCCTGGAGACCTTAAAAAAAACAGCCCACAAGACTAAACAAACAAGAAGTTAAATTTTATTTATGGTTTGAACATAACATTAGAGTAAATCAAGCAGAGGTTACAAAGTTTGTTTTCAGTTAAAGTTTTGAACTATTTCCCTGTTTAGGTATTTCAGATTCTTCATTATAAGACCCTTTCCCAGTCAGCACTAAGCTGCTCTTCTGTCATATGTTTATTTATTATTTATTTATTTTTGAGGTTTTTATCCCGCCCTCCTCGCCATTTACAGCGGGCTCAAAGCCAACAGAGAGCCCCCCCAGCAGTAATGCCTTAGTGATCCTGCTGGCCCAGCCTCCACAGTGGCTTCTAATGCTCCTCCCCCTCCTACACTGGACAGGCAGCTCTGCCTGTCCGGTGTAGGAGAGGAGATGGGATGCTTACAGCCGTCTGGGAGGTTTGCTCAGCAGGATTGCCTTAGCCCTGCTGCTGGCCCAGCCTCCCCGATGCCTTTAAACACAATCCCCACCATCACCAGACAGGCAGGTGTCTGTCAGGTGTAGGAGCAGGAGCAGGGTACTTTTATCCATCAGGGACGCTGCCCCAGCACAGGGTTGCCAAGTCCTAAAAACTTACTGGCGGGGGGGAGTCCTCCTGGTGCTGGGAGCTTCCCCGGAAGTGACATCATCACGTTGGGGGCGTTGCCAGGGTGATGCTCTGGCAATCGCACCAAAACTCTATGGTATCATAGAGTTTTGGTGTGATTGCTAGAGCAACGTCCCCAATGTGATGACGTCACTTCTGAATGACGTCATTACGATGGGGACGTTGTCCTAACAGGATGACTTCGGAGGTGGGGTTCCCCCCGCCGGCCGAATGCTGGCCGGCGGATTGGGAACCCCTGTAGCGGGGGATCCCCCGCCCCCCGGGCTGACTTGGCAGCCCTACCCCAGCAGGATCACCTTAGTGATGCTGCTGGTCCAGCCTCACCAATGGCTTTAGACATACTCCCACCCACTATGGAAATATACCCCAAATTTGTAGAAAAGTGGTTTCCTTTATTAGGTTATTTAACTTCTCATAATGTGGGTTCTAGAAAATTGGTTCATATGAACTTGCTTAGTATCTGATTACTTGGATGGTGTTTTGAATACGTAGTTGTGCCCCACTTCTTAAATGTAATATAAATGAAAGACAATTTTGTAAAAAAAAAAGGGGGGGGGGGGTAAGTGCCCTTTCCCCCAGTTCAATGCCCAGGCCAAACCCCCGTACCAAGAAACCCAAAATAAGGAAATTGCATTCCTACCATGATGTCAACCCCCCCCCCCAAGATATTTCTGAGAAACGACCCCAGAGGGGGTAAAAAGGGGGCAAAATGTGTTTCCCTTATTGTTTCCCAAGTGCCTGGAGACTAGGTGTGCCAAGCCCTACCTTGTTGACGGTGGGGGACTCCTGTCCCCGGTCCAGGACTTCAGTGCACGAGCGAAGCATGCACGCGCGCGCCATGATTACATCACCTGGAAGTGACGTCATCACTCTGGGCACATTGCCAGGGTGACGCTCTGGCAATCACCCAAAAACATTATGGTACCATAGAGTTTTTGGGGCGATTGCTAGAGCGTTGCCCCGGCAACATGCCCAGTGTGATGACGTCACTTCCAGGTGACGTCATCACACTGGGGCAGTCGGGCCAGTTTGGGGGTGGGGTTCCCCCCGCTGGCCGAATCCGGGCTGGTGGATTGGGGACCCCTTTAGCAGGGGATTCCCCGCCCCCTGGGACGACTTGGCAGCCCTACTGGAGATGCAACTGTCTGCAGTCTCTGTTCTGAGGTAAAAACACAGTTAAAAGAGGTTGCAGACAGTTGAGGAAAGTTACAGAAACCAGCGATTTAAGACACCTGAATAGACCTTTTTCTAGACCTTTTTCTCCGTTTGACAGGGAGGGTGGGATATAAATCCCCAAAATAAATAAATAAATAAATACCAAGAGGAGGCAACTTAGGAATGTGGCAAAGACATTTGCACATAGTATTCCTGTGGGGCACTGAGCTGCACAGGCCAAGTACCAGAGAGATCACCCTGAGGCGCTCAGAACAACACAATCTCCATATGAGCAAAACAATCCAGTAACACAAGTAGAGAGGCCATCACTTTCGTGGAAGGTGGCAGGAGTTGACTTAACAGATGACTGTTTCTTAAATAGACAGTTCTATGTTGCCTGCCCCAGAGTGAGCTCACCAAGCAGCCTGGTGATCCTAGCTCCTGAGGGTGGAACTACCAATGTGGTCTACAGAGAGGTCCTTCAGTAGAGAAGGGAGGGGAAGTACGTATGTCTCACTTCGTTTTTTACACTACAGTCTTCTCCATTAGAATTCCTACAACAAATGTTACATTTCAAACTTCACATCATCAGTATTACAACTGGATTTGCTGAACTTAAATACCGTAGCAAAGCACAGGAATCTGGCTAGTTACGTATAAACTCAAGAATAAACTAGAGTTGTTCACATCACAGACAAAGCAGAGTCTGTTGATCTCTGAATTACACCCATATAAACAGAGGTAGCAAGTTGCAATTATATACAGTTTTTCAATAGCATCTATTGAGTTAGTGACAAATCTAGATTATGCACACAACAGAATGTAGTATTTCAGCTGAACGAAAGAAGCAAGGAGAGTAAGGAAAAAGCTAAATCACATAAAACGTAACTGAATTTTTTTTGGCACATATTCCCATCTAAGTTAAAATGTGATGTGGGAAATTACTATCTTTGGCTTATATTACTGAATACGAAACAGCAGTTTAGACATTGTTAATTCAGTCCCCTTAAGCAGGAGGCCTCTCTTTTTTTTACAATTCTCACCCTGGTGAGTACACAGCCATTAGCAGGAAGGTGCAGACTCCAAATTAAACAAGTTAAACAGTTTAATCAGTAGCAAAGACAGTAATGCTAGGAAAAGCTGAAGGCAGCAGAAAACGAGGAAGACCTGACATGAGATGGATTGACTCTATAAAGGAAGCCACGGTCCTCAGTTTGCATGATGTGAGCAAGGCTGTTAATGATAGAACGTTTTGGAAGACATTAATTCTTAGGGTCACCGTACGTTGGAAGCGACTTGACAGCACTTCACATACACACACACACACATTACTGAATAATACACTACAAAAGCAAATTGCCAACTGCAAACTGAATCAGATGCATGCTACAGGAATACGTATGAAAAAACAAGGATAAGCCACGAGGTATTATGAAAACACTTGAAACCAGGAGTTGCAACCATGACAGCAAACTTAATGCCTATTAGCCATCTAAATCTAAATGTTAAATCATTCATTGCCACCCTACCACCCTTGTGTCCTTCTAGTTTGTGCTCAGTTTCCTAGCAAGCAAGCTGATGCCGTTTCATAGCTGCCTGTCCAAGGATCATTGAAGGTTGCTGAGACAGTACTCTCATAGGTTTGTGAAATTCTCAGCCCTCAAACTCCTAGTAAAGAGGAGGGGAGGGCAGGGTGACGTTAGGCCTTATGAGGCCTCGAGACACTGTCAAAGCACGAGGACCTTAAACAGAAAGGGCAGCTTCTGACCTAAAAATAAAAGCTGCTACCAAAAGGAAAAATTACTACCAAACCTGTCTTCCTCCTGGACTTTTCTACATGTCCCATGGAAACATCACTCTTAAGAGGTGGAGACAGAGGTGTGACCTAATTTTCCCTCATTCATTGTTTACTTTGACACCTGGGGGACTTCAAAACCACATACTCATAACATCTTCCCAATATCACAAAAACATGTTGGTCCAAGCTCTTCTTATCGGTTGTGAGACGGACCGTCTTATTTGCCAGAGTTGCAGGTGTTCTGCGAGATTGTGTGTTTGTCAGTCCTCACGCTTGGTCGGCAATCAGCAGTGCATTCTGGGACTTCCCCATTATTAATCCCAGGCTGTGGTTCAAGGAAAAGTACTCTCGAACAACATGACTGTGCATGCTAACAGTCAGGGGGTGTCTTTTCTCAGCTTGGATCTGAGAACCCAACCCCTCCATCCCCTGTCAAGAGGGTCTTCAGTAGGATTCTTTTGCATTATCTCTGACTCCTTTCTTTTAATTGGAAGTGCCAGAGATTGAACTAGGGACCCCCAGCATGCAAAGCTGATACTCTACTGTCTGGAAAACAGCTTAGAGGAGAAAGCTGAAGCCCCTTTTCCTTGTGTGCGACAGTCCTGATCTAAATTGGGCCCTGGCCTGCCTAGATAATTCAGTCCTCAGCTGAGACCCCCGAGTGTGACTGTTAAAAGTCCGCATAGGGGATATGTGGATCTGAAGCATGTGAAGGAGACCTGAGATTACAGTAATTCCTCAGATAATAACATGGTTCAAGTGTATGCGAGTTTTGGAAAAGTGCCTAATTTTGAAATACTTCCATTGTTCTGCGTTAACAGAAGGTGAACGAAGCAAGAGAAACCCAAAGAGAATATTATGAGAAAGAGCTGATAAAACTGCAAGCCAGACTAGAAGGAGAAGCTGCACAGCTAAATGAGGCTCATTCGAAGACCTTGGAGGAGTTGGCATGGAAACACCATAATGCTCTTGAGGCAGCACATAGCACTACTAACAAGGAAAAAAAGAAACTACAAATGGTACGCGATCCATAACGTGAGGAGTATTTCTGTTTGCTTTGAAAAGAGCTCTTGGGTAAATTTTAACACATTGTAATGGTTCCTAACCTTTTCAGCTAACACGGTTGACAAAATCTTTACTTACTCAAATTATTTATTAATACACTCTGTGCATTAAGGTTCCTCTGCTCCCAGATTTTGTTTTGTTGGTGACGAGCAGATAGAAGGAACTGGCTTTCTCATCTTTTCAGAACACTATCTGGGACATTCCCTTTTTCTAGTTTTTACATATTTCCCAGGGGAATTTGGAAGACTAGCATATAGGACTGCAGGTTAGATATGCTACTGGTGCTGAAAGACCTATGAAGTGACAAACTGTCATATTCTTGGCCATGTAAGTTATGTGGGCATATGGTCTGTTCATGGAGCACCAGCTGTTTGAATCATTGGGATATGTGTGCAGATTGCTAGGACCGATTTCTCACGAGGCGCTGCTCCGCCATCGCTCTTCCCTTCCCCCAATTGCATACATCAATTTCCCACTATTTGCCCCGCGCTGCATTTTGACCCGCGGCTTTGCTCGTTTCCCCCCATGGCCTCGTGATCCTCAAAAAACAGGATCACGAAGCCGCGGGTCAAAATGCGGTGGGGGATAAATAGTGGGAAATTGACGCACGCAATTGGGGGAAAGGGAAAGTTAATTTTCTAACCGCTGTTTCCATTGGTTAGGAATGTGAGCGCATTTTCCACACTAATAAAAAAAATTGTAAGAATCTACCTTTGGTTTTCTTCCAGTGCAATCCTGTGCTGAGTTATTCCTGTCTGTGCCCACTGAAATCAGGAACTGCATAAAATTCACTGTTGTTGTTCTTGTTTCCCGTAGGAAGCGATTTTGTTGCTATCTTAAAGGCTAAATTAGCATTTTAGACATGGAGGGCAGATGAGCATACCATTTCTGTCTTCCAACCTATAGGCTGGTACATATATTGCAGATATGGCCTGGCTGAGCGCATTGATTTTATTTTTTGTACTGCTTCTGTTTAGCATGTGCATCAGTATTTTTTTTTCTTTTCATTGACCCTAACAATAGACGTGCAACATTTTGTTAAATGATGTAAATCTGCTTTCCTAATCCGGATAGCCCTGGCTAACCCACTCTCATCAGATCCTGGAATCTAAGCAGGGTTGGCCTTGGTTTGTATGTGGATGAGAAACCATAAAGGAATACCACAGTCACTATTCAGAGGCACACAATGGCAAATCATCTCTGGACATCTCTTGCCTTGAAAATCTATGCGGTTGTCATAAGTTGGCTGCAACTTGAGAGCAATAAATATATAAAAATTGCTAGTTATTCTGTCACTTGCGATGCTGTGCTCAGGTATTAGATACGGGGAAAAAGAGTTGACATTTATAGCACTATGACTAATTATTTAAAAACAAGAAGCCTTTTCATTTATTTTATGAATAAGTAACATGCACAAAAACAGCAGTCACGGGCCGGCAGACAACATACCAACATTCTCTGTGTTAAAATTGTACCAGTACCAGTAACGTCCTGCACTCAATTTACTTGTACAGTTATTTTATATGCATATGTTACTTTGGGTTGGAATCTGAAACCTGGTCTCCTGAACCCAAACCCAATAACCTAACACCCGCACCGTTCTGGCTTTTAAATTTCTATTCCTAATATGAATATTGAATGAGCATGACATGTTCTATTCGGTGTTTCATTTTCTTTAGGAGTTGGAGCAGCATTTTGAGAAAGAGAAGCTACATTTAGAAGATGAGAAAAATCAGCTTCGACAGCAGTTGGAAAACCTGAGGGAAGACCTGACAGCCAAGCTGACTGTATCCAATCAGGAGGCAAGAATCAACTTTGTCTTTTCAGCTAACTGTCATGTGCATTAGCCCATATTTAATCAATGATGATATTATTCTTAGTTGATGTTTTAGGTTTGCATATTAAGCTTTGGTCAGTACTCTTCAGTTTAGAGCCAACAGTCTCCGAAGTTTTATATTCGCTAACAAAAGATGTGGTAGTGGCCACTAGCATGGGGTATCATAGGCCTGCTTCAGCAGTGTGCCTGGGAATCAAGTGCGTTGTTTAACTAGTTACTGGCCATAACCGCTGTCTAGCATCTATGGCTGGTGACTGCATACTCTTTGTTGTTTGGATAGTGTTAAAAGCATGTCTTCAGGAATAAGACAAGAATATCAGTATGAGGTAGGGTTCCCAAGTCCCCCCAGGGGGGCGGGGAAAACCCCGCTCGATTGGCCCACTTCCCGCCAGCCCGGATCAGGCCGCCGGGGGGAACCCCACCCCCAAATTGCTGGGCTGCAGAGATGTGCCTGGCACGATGACGTCACCCAGAGGTGATGTCATCGCATCGGGCACATTTCGGGGGGGGGCGCTCTATAATTCGAGGGGAAAATCTATGGTTTTCCCTCGAATTACAGAGGTCCCGCCCCAACGTGCCCGATGCGATGACGTCAATTCCGAGTGACGTCATTGCAGCGTCCGTGTGCCAGAAAACTCCCGGACCGTCAAGGACTCCCCCCGGCTAAACAACAGGTAAGACTTGGCAGCCCTAGTATGAGGGTAAAAACACACACTGAAAAATCCATGTTGTTCAAGCCTGTTCTGCATTAATACATTAGCACTCATTCACAACTGGATTTTTCTTTCACAGTAAAGGATGTGAATGCTTGTTCCAGCGTATCCAGTGGCATGTTGATAAAGCATTACCCAGGCCAATTTGGGTTATAAGTAGACCAAAGTAAGAGATGACTTTTAAAAAGCATCAAACAAATATATAGCAGATCTTTATGTAAACTAAGATAACCGCTATGCTTTACTGTTGAGTGGGAGTTTTCCCCAGCCCAGATTCAGTACTCTAGCAGTTTTGCCGTGCTGGCTTTTTAACTTTAATTTTGAATGTGGACTAACAATATGCTATATTGATATAGCTGCATCACCTTTGGTATAATTTTATTTTTTAGATACCATGTAATTTGGAAGTTTGAGTTCTTTTTATTTTTGGATGTACTCCTTGTTCCTGCGGGACCCCCACCTCTGCTATATCTCCGGGAGAGCCTTGTGCTCTACTGATAACTTGCTGGTGATCGCTGATCCTAGGAATGTCTGGCCATCCTTGACCAGGGCCAGGGCTTTTTCAGTCCTGGCCCCAACCTGACGGAACTCTCTGCCGAATTACACCAGGGCCCTGCGGGACCCTGTGCAATTCGACAGGGCCAGCACGGCAGAGATATTCCGCCAGGTTTTTGGTTGAGGGCAGCAATGGTTGGTTGCACTGGCACCCTTCCCTCTTTTGTCAGCTTGGCAACCAGAATGTAAACTAAGCATTCCCGGGGCAAAGTACAAAATTCTTATGCACATACCTGAGAAGTATCATTTCATCACAGTCAGCAGTGCTGTGGCAGTATAGGTGGTGGCTGGTGCATTCATATTTGGACAGCCATCTTTGTGATGAGGATGCCGTGGCCAGGGCTGCTGAGAGCTACCATGAGCCCCAGACAAAGATTTCACCTGGGCCCCCCCATAGATTTCACCTGGGCCCCCCCAAAGATTTCACCTGGGGCCCCCACCTGGCCCCCCTTCTTCTTCTCTTCATATGACCGTGATCCAAGCCAAATATCATAACAAAACAAATAATTATCCTTCTTATTTCCGTGAATCTATAGTAATAAAACAATCAGCCTGTCTATCCATGTACATTTCACCCATTCCCTATGTAACTTGCTATGTCAAGAGGCTATGCTGGCTATACTGATGCTGAAAGCTAACGACTCTGAATCCTTTGTGTCATATCCAGGGCATTTGTGTGTCATTTCTGAAAAATCTGAGCACCTAGGAATTATATGAGACAGCAGCAACTTCAGGAAACACATAACAAATCTCTTGCTTTTTGTACGTGACCAGTTATTCCAGAAAAGAGTACCATCCCTTCATTCAGAGTCACAAATAGTGATTGTAATTGCCATTCTAAACATTATATGTCATGGAGAATAATATGAGGGAAAGAAAATCTTTCCCTTATATTATCTTTTAGCTCTCGATACAAAGATACAGAATGGTGTGTCAAAAGGTCATTAATCTGTATTAACCAATCTTCACCATTATTTGGTTACTTTACCTGAAAATGAAATGGATCATTGGACAGGTGAGGCTTTTATGACACTGACTTTTTGGTAATATATATATTTTTTAAATTATAATGACACTATATGTTTTATATTGTTTACATACCAGAGCCAGTTTGGTGTAGTGGTTAAGTGCGCGGACTCTAATCTGGGAGAACCGGGTTTGATTCCTCACTCCTCCACTTGCACCTGCTGGATGGCCTTGGGCAAGCCATAGCTCTGTACCAGCTGTTCTCTCAAGGACAGCTTGGGAAAGAGCTCTCTCAGCCCCACCTACCTCACAGGGTGTCTGTTGTGGGAAGGGGAAGGGACAGGAGATTGTAAACCGCTCTGAGACTACAAGTGAAGGGCGGGGTATAAATCCAATCTCTCTCTTCTTCTTCTTCTTCTTCTTCTTCTATATATATTTACCAGTTTTTAATATTTTAATTTAGTTATTCTGTCCTTATTGCTTAAACCTTAATATATATGAGATTTTTAAAAAACTAGTATAGAACACAGCCTTCAGAATCATCACCAAATACACAGTGTTTTTTAATGTACCGAGTCTGAAAGTGAGTGAAGGGCAGGATATAAATCCAATCTCTTCTTATTATTATTTCAGTCTTAAATTTCTCATAAAAATTGGAAATGTTGTTTGTTGTGATTTTCTTGGAGCTGCTCAGGAAACTTGTAAACATTTATTCTTATGCTTATTGTGAAAGTAGTAAACGAAAATGATTAATTCAGTACTATGAAAAAGCCAATTAAAAGACAACCCATCAATTCACAATTATTTCATTAGTTTATTCATTATTTTATACAAATATTAGTGGATGAATATCTTTAAATGGATTATGGACTGCTCAGAATGAAATCTGCTTACTTGATCTCTGAATTCCTGCTACAGAACAGTCAAAGTAATAATGTTCTTTTTCTAGGTTGTAGGGTTTTGCTCTGAAGAGCCACATTTTCTTCCTTAAAGCAGCATTTCTTGAGAGAGTCAGGAATGAAGTCTTCTGATCTGATGAGATTGTGACTCAGTGAGGATATACCGGAGAGGCAAAGGAGAGAAAGAGCATGGGGTAGGGGACAGGGTTTTGGAAAAGATCACCATAGGAAGGGCTGGGCTAAATAGGGATTTGTAACGTGTGGTAATTATGAAAGGAAGATATTGCTGATAAAATAAGGAAAGGTTAGATTTAGGGATGGGCATGAACCAGCTCACAAGATAAAGTTTGTTACGAATTTTGGCCAGTTTGCGATCCCTGAAGCATTGTTCGTGGAAGGGTGATCAGCATAAACATTTCATGAACTTTCGTGCTGTTTGTGGCAGTTCGTGAATGGATACATTTCCAGACAGACTGTCTCCACTCAATTAACCTGTTTACAAAACTTCAAATCAACAGGGGACGCAGAATTCTCTAGCCTTGGAAACACCAATAGGAGCCCTCCAAAGCTTAACAGGCACTGCTGGCTGCCAATAATAGAGTTTCCATTCTGCTGTATAGGATCAGAATGCTATATATCAGCTCAGCTCTGCAGCCTCTCCTCTGTTGGCTGTTGGCAATTAGACAGAGAGGCAAGGAACTTGTTAAAAGAAAAGCATATTCAGTATTATTCCTGATTGTGAACACCTCTCTGCTGCTGGGGTTTGGGGGTTAGGTGGACTCAGAGCTCTGAGCCACCTCATCTCTCTGCTCATGCTGAGCAGAGTGGCCTAGCTAATGGGTGCCTTGGCTGAGTGAGGACCCACATTTTATACCCTCCTGCTTGTGAACATTTCTCCCTAGCTGGGGCTTGGGTGTTAGATGGACTCAAGGCTCTGAGCCATCCTGTCTCTCTGCTTATGCTGAATGGTGGGGCTTAGCCATAGGGTGCCTTGGCTGAGGACCCATATTTTATACCCTCCTGATTTTGAATTTTTCTCCCCTGCTGGGATGTGGGTGTTAGGTGGACTCTGAGCTATCCTGTCTCTCTGCTCACACTGAGTGCCTCGGTGGAGAACCCGGGTTTTATACCATCCTGATTGTGAACTCCTCTCCCCTGCTAGGGTTTGCGTGTTGAGTGGACTCAAGGGCTCATGGCCAAGCAAGAGAGGTCAGGCCAGGTGATAGGCTTGCATGACCAGTAATCCAGGAGACTGGTGTTGGCAGTCTGAAGGAACTTCTCTCAGAAATGTGTGCTCAGCTACCAGTATAGAAGAAGAAGAAGAAGAGGTTGGATTTATATCCCGCCCTTAACTCACTTGGAGTCTCAGAGCGGCTTACAAACTCCTTTCCCTTCCCCTCCCCACAACAGGCACCCTGTGAGGTAGGTGGGGCTGAGAGAGCTGTTTCCCAAGCTGTCTTGAGAGAACAGCTGGTACAGAGCTGTGGCTTGCCCAAGGTCACCCAGCCAGGTGCAAGTGGAGGAGTGGGGAATCAAACCCGGTTCTCCCAGATTAGAGTCCGCACACTTAACCACTACACCAAACTGGCTCTCACTACACCAAACTGGCTCAAAATATAGCTGAGCCCCCCCAAAAGCCAATTTCCCCCCCCCAGCTTTTATTTGGTTGTGTTCAGCTATAATGAGAGCCAGCCCCAGCCAAGCTGCTAGGGCTGGGCTCCATTGGTCTGGCAGGATGGGTTTGGTGCCCAGGGATGGGGGCCTGTGGTATGCAGGGGGTGGAGGACTTTGTAGTGAAGGAAGTAGAGTTATAACCAAAGCCTACAATCTGGTCCTGGTGCAGTGCTTCCGACATGGTGATAAAATTCTGTTTTGCATTATTAATAGTGCTTCTACGAATACACAACAGGGTTCTAGCAGAATCTGGCAATAGTAAACGACATCTGTTCCTGCTGGTTCGATTTCCAGTTAAAAGTATCAAGTAGCAGTGATGTGAAAGTCCTTCGCCTGAGACCCTGGAGAGCTGCTGCCAGTCATAATAGAGAGTGCTGAGTATGATGTACCAATGGTCTGATTCAATATAAGGCCGCTTCAAAAGTTTATATGTGTACTGTAGCCATTGGCAGCTATCTCCCTTTTATGTAATTGTCTTTTAAAGCTTTTGGAGCTAAACTCTAGGAAACTTGATTTTTTTTTGTTTTTGATATTGTGTATATTTTTGAGTCTATAATAACATTCTCTTTCTCAAAGCTGTATGTACAAATAATTTAATGCATCTCAAATCAATTTTCTTTCCTTATTGTAGGTATGTCGTCTACAAGACTTAGTAAGGAAAAGTGAACAAGGCCTTGGTACTGCTGAAGGGCACATCTCCAGTCTCCAGGAAAACCAAGAAATACTACAAAAAGAACTAGAATTAACCAGGACAAGACTGAGGGAAGCCACAGATTCTCTGTATAATGTTGAGGTAACAGCATACCTCCTTAGCATATGTGAACTCCATCACCTTGTTCCAGGTGCTCAGAGGATCTTGGGTACATATCTAGTCTGCCTTCAGACATCACGATGAACTATAGTTATAAACTGTGGCTAGATCAAACTGTGATTAGCTGTGACATTCAAATGAAAAGTCCAGCAAACTGCTGTTTGTTGGTCAGTACCACATCAAGTTTTCAGATCAGGCTTTGGATCTCGTTTGTTAGCTGTAGTATATATTAACTGTGGGTTGTTGTGATATTTGAACTAACAAAGCCACAGTTTATTGAGTAGCACTGCCTGCCATGATTACTAGGCCATAGAGATGGCAGTACGTTATCCCTCTAGGCAGGTGGGAAAGAAGCAAGAAGCTAATAGCACTGGATTTTTGCACAAGGTGGTATTTGTTACGTACGTCTGGTAGAGCACCTAGATTCTGTTACAAAAGCTATGGTATATTGTGACATTTAAATGCAGCCATGGACTTCTTCCCAGTTTACTGCAGTGTCAGAGACACCTTCTTTTGTGTATCACCACTGCTAACATTGAGCTTCCTCGGTATGCACATCAGAGTATCCCAACTAGCTTTAAGTCATGATCTGTGCCTTTATTCATCTTTCATTTTATTTTATTTTGTTTTATTTTGACAGACTGTTTTTTCCCCTGCCAAGTTGCGGCCAACTCATGGCAACCCCATAGGGTTTTCAAGGCAAGAGACTTCAGAGGTGGTTTGTCATTGCCTGCCTCTGTGTAGTGATACCACTATTCCTTGATGGTCTCCCATCCAAATATTAACCAGGGTTGACCCTGCTTAGCTTCCAGGAGCTGACAAAATTGAGCTAGCCTGGCAACTGTTAGCAAAATTGAGCTAGCCTGGCAACTGTTAGCAAGAAACAAAACACCGATTATTTGCTGATATAATTTCTTTAGTTACCTAGAGTGATAGGTGGTTGGAAGGAATCTTGGTGGTCGTCTAGTCCAACTCCCTGCTCAGTGCTGGAATATCTAGCTACAATATCCTCAATAGATGGCCATCCATCCTCTGGATAAGACGTCAAGTGAAAAATACCCTACCGCAGGGGTGGGCAAATTGCGGCCCGGGAGCCACATGCGGCCCGCCACAGAGTTTTTTGCAGCCCGCCAAGAAGATTTCAGGACTTCAAGAAAACTGAGCCTAAATTCAATTTGCTCTCTTATCCCATCACTGCTGATATTGATACAGCACCTGAGGAGCTGCAGCTTGAACTTATTGACATGCAGTCAGATCACACTGTGAAAGAAATGTTTAATGCTGTGACATTAGTTGACTTTTACAAATCTTTGTCTGCTGAAAAAATTTCCATGTATGAAGAAATTTGCTGGGGAAATGTTCTTTATACTTCGGTCTACATATATTTGTGAGCAAAGTTTTTCTTGCATGAAGATAAACAAGAGTAAATATAGATGCTCTTTGACAGACATTAACTTGCAGGCAGTGATGAGAATCTCAACAAGCAATCTCACTCCTGATTTCAAAAAAAATGTAGAAAAGTGTGATAGGGTACATTTGTCTCATTAAACTGATTCTAAAATTAAATGTGATTGCAGCTATAGAAGATATGAAATTAGCACAATAAATAAATTGAATAAAACTACCACTATTTTATTTAATTTATATTTATTGATTTTTATGATACAATTTATACCTTTTCTGAAATGCAAAGTTAACTAATGAATGCAATCATTTTAAAAGGTGCGGCCCTCCGCTAACCTCCACTCCCACAAAGTGGCCCCCGAGCCAAAACAATTGCCCACCCCTGCCCTACCGCATCCTGAGGCACTCTACTGTTGAGAAAATTCGTCCTCATATTTAGCCAAAATCTGCTTGTAATTACATAAGAACATAAGAGAAGCCAGTGTTGGATCAGGCCAGTGGCCCATCCAGTCCAACACTCTGTCACACAGTGGCCAAAAACACCAGGTGCCCTCAGGAGGTCCAGCAGTGGGGCCAGGACACTAGAAACCCTCCCACTGTTGCCCTCCCCCCTTCAAGCACTAAGGTTACAGAGCTACACTTGCCCCAGACTGAAGAGTTCCTATCTATACTTTGTGGCTAATAGCCACTGATGGATCCCTGTTCCATATGTTTATCTAATTCCCTCTTGAAGCCATCCATGCTTGTAGCTGCCACCACCTCCTGTGGCAGTGAATTTCACGTGTCAATCACTCTTTGGGTGAAGAAGTACTTCCTTTCATCTGTTCTAACCCCACTGCTCAGCAATTTCATGGAGTGCCGATGAGTTCTTGTATTGTGAGAAAAGGAGAAAAGGACTTCTTTCTCTACCTGCTCTATGCCATGCATAATCTTATAAACCTCGATCATGTCACCCCTCAGCCGTCATTTCTCCAAGCTAAAGAGCCCCGAGCGCTTCAACCTTTCTTCATAGGGAAAGTGTTCCAACCCTTTTATCATTCTAGTTGTCCTTTTCTGCACCTTTTCCAATGCTATAATATCTTTTTTGAGATATAATATCTTTTTTGACTAGAACTGTACACAGTACTCCAAATAAGGTTGCACCATCCATTTATACAGGGGCATTATGATACTGGCTGGTTTGTTTTCAGTTCCCTTCCTAATAACCCCCAGCATAGCGTTGGCCTTTTTCATTGCAGTCGCACACTGTCTCGACATTTTCATTGAGTTATCTACTACGACTCCAAGATCTCTCTCTTGGTCAGTTTCTGCCAGTTCAGACCCCATCAACGTGTATTTATAGCTAGGATTTTTGGCTCCAATGTGCATCACTTTGCACTTGGCCACATTGAACCCCATTTGCCACGCTGATGCCCACTCGCCCATCCTCGACAGATCCCTTTGGAGTGCCTCACAATCCTCCCTGGTTCTCACCACCCTGAACAACTTTGTGTCATCTGCAAATTTAGTTACTTCACTGCTTACTTCCAACTCCAAATCATTAATAAACAAGTTAGAAAGCATCGGACCGAGTACTGATCCCTGCGGTACCCCACTGCTTACCTCCCTCCACTGAGAAAATTGCCCATTTATACTCACTCTCTGTTTCCTTTTAATTAGCCAGTTTTTGACATACAGAGCCACCCCACCTCCAACTCCCCCCCCCCCATCCTTCCGATATAATTTATAACCAGGAATCACCATATCCCACTGATTTTCCTCATCCCACCAAGTTTCTGAAATACCCACAATGTCTATGTTTTCCCCCAACACCAAGCATTCCAACTCCCTGATTTTACCATGGACACTTCTAGCATTTGTATATAAACATCTATAATTTCCCGGGCATATTAGGCTCACAACCTTCTTCTTGCTGCCTTGAGACCTTGCTAGGCAGTCCATATTGTTTATCACAGTCTCAGTGGACAATTCTAATCCATTGCCTTGCAGGAAAGTAACAGCTACCCCTTCATCTCTTTGAGATGAACCATCCCGAATCAGAGATTTTTCATCTCCTGTCAGCTTTCCCCCAATATTCAGTTTAAAAACTGCTCTGCCACCTTTTTGATTTTAAGCGCTGGCAGCCTGGTTCCTTCTTGGGACAAGTGGAGACCGTCTCTTTTGTACAGCTCCCCCTTGTTCCAAAAAGCATCCCAGTGCCTAACAAACTTGAACCCTTCCCTCCTATACCATCGTCTCATCCGCACATTGAGACTCCTGATCTGTGTCTGTCTCTCCAGCCCTGTGCGTGAAACAGGTAACACTTCTGAGAAGTTATGAAGCCAGAATGCCAGCAGGGGGTTGGGGGCTATCCAGTGTTTTGCTGGGACTACCTTGGAGGTCCTGGCCTTGAGTCTCCTGCCTAGCAACTTAAATTTTTCCTCCAGGACCTCACGACTGCATTTCCCCACATCATTGGTGCCAACATGTACCACGACCACTGGCTCCTCCCCAGCTCTGTCTATGAGCCTATCTAAAACATGCTTTTCAATGGAAGCAGAAGAGTTGAAATGGCTTGGAATCATTAAATGTACAAAAAAGCACATAGTGTGGCTGTAAAGTGCAATTATAATAAGCACAGTGATCTTTTAGAGTATCAAAAACACTGTTTATGGAATAAGCTTAATTCATCTATTCACCAAAGGTCACAAAGGTCTCTTGTATAAAATGATATATAAAGAACAGCAGTGTATTACAGCCAGTTCAAGTCCTGCCAACCAGCTGTTTGGAAACCCCTGCTTTCTGTTCCCCATAAAAAGCCATGAACAGCAGAAAGCAGGGGTTTATACTTTAAATGGCTTGTGAACTGATACTGTATGCCTGGGTTCATGGTTCGGTTCGTAGTTCAGCCACAAACCGAACCGCAAAAATGTAGTTCGTGCTGATCCCTGGACAGTAGTCATTATAGTAATTAAGCAAAAATACACAGATTAAAAGGTATCTCTGACTAGGCAGTTAAAATTAGTAGTATTCCTGAATTTGGAAAAGATACTAATGTTACTTCAGACCAGTATATTGGCATGGAAAGTATTTTTTCGGATTTTAAATCTATATTGTGAACTTTGTGTTTCTAGGGGGAATTAGATCAGGAAAGACAGCAACACGAGGCCATGATTGTAGCCATGAGAGAAGAGGAGAAATTCAAAGTTGACAGAATGGCCCATGATCTGGAAATCAAATGGACAGAGAACCTTCGGCAAGTATCTCCCCACCACCACCCTTTCATCATAAAGGATGTATTGAATTTAATAATGTGATATTGCTAGGTGGCATTAAGAGCCAGGCTGGATTAGGCCAATGGTCTACCAGCATCCTGTCTCACACAGTCCAACCAGTAACTCTGAAGGGCCAGCAACACAATATAGAGGCCAAGGTGATGTTGCCTCCTGGCTCTGGTATTCAGAGGTTTACTGACTGTGGAGGTTCCCTTTAGTCACCATGACTTGTAGCCACTGGTAGACTTGTCCTCCATGAATGTCTAAGCCTCTTTTAAAGCTGTCTGCACTACACTGCATCACTACGTTCTCTGACAGCGAATTCCCTATTTTAATCACCAACTGTGTAAAGTAGTATTTCCTTTTGTCCATCCTGAATCTACTGCATGTCAACTTTATTGGATGCCTTTGAGTTCTAGTATTTTGGGAGGGGGGGGGGGAGGTTCTCTATCATATCTCTTTTCAGAACTGAAAAGTCCCAGATTCTTCAGCCTTTTCTCATAGGAAAGGTGTTCCAACCCCTTAATCATCTTGGTTGCCCTTTTCTGTACTTTTTCCAGCTTGGTAATGTCCTTTTTGAGATAGGGTGACCAGAATTGAACACAGTGTTCCAAATGAGACTGCACTATAAACCTATATGGGAGTAATATAAAACTGGCTGTTTTATTTTCGGTTCCTTTCCTAATAATCCCTAGCATAAAAAGGGCTTTTTCCACTGCTGCAGCACACTGGGTTGACACTTTCATTGAGCTATCTGCTACAACCTCAGGGGTTCTTTCCCTTTCACTCTCAGCAAGTTCAGACCCCATTAGCTTAAACTTGAAGCAGGAATTTTTTGTTCCTATATATCACCTTACCTACACTGAACCGCATTTGCCACATAGTTGCCCACTCACCCAGTTTGTGGAGCTCTTCGCAGTCATCCTTCATTTTTTACAGTCCTGAATAAATTTGTGTTATCTGCAAACTTGGCCACTATATTGCTCACCTCCAGTTTCAGAACATCTATGAAAAAAATAAATATCACTGGCCCCAATACCAATCCTTATAGGATGCCACTGCTTACTTCCTTCATTGAGAGAACTGTCCATTTATCTATAACTCTGTGGCTCAGTGGTAGAGCATCTGCTTGGCATGCAGAAGGTCCCAGGTTCAGTCCCCAGCATCTCCAGTGAAAAGATCTGGTAGTAGGTGATGTGAAAGACCTCTGTCTGAGACCTTGGAGAGCCACTGCCAGTCTGAGTAGACTATACTGACCTTGATGGACCAATGGTCTGATTCAGTGTAAGGCAACTTCATGTGTTCATGTGTATTCCTGCTCTCTGCTTCCTGTTGCTTAACCGATTTTAAATTCATAAGAGGACCCATCCTCTTATCCCATGACCGCTAAGGTTACTGAGGAGTCTTTGGTGAGGCATCTTGTCAAAAGCCTTTTGAAACTTCGAGTATATCACCGTTGTCTATATGTTTGTTCACCTTTTCAAAGACCTCCAAAAGGTTGGTGAGGTGATGCCTTCTGTTGGGACAGACCTTCCACTCTTTGATAGAAGCCTCTTTGCTTTCTGTGGCTTCCTTGACCAGGGTCTTAGGCAGTACACTTATACACTTGGCAGTACCTTTCCTAACCCGGAGAGTGCCTTTTATCTGGGCTTCAGCTAGTGTGGTTTCAAAAAGCTTCCAAGCATCCTGTAAGGATTTGGCCTTCTTATGTTTCCCTTTCAGCTTCCTTCTAACTATTCCCCTCATTTTTGCAAGGTTCCCTCTTTTGAAATCAAATATGACTCTTGGATTTTAGGGGTAACTTTCCATTGACAAGAATGCTGAACTTGACAGCATTGTGATCAACAGCTCTCAGTTGATACCACAGCATCAATGTCTCTCACCAGGTCTTGAGTCCAGCTCAGAACCAAGTCCAGGACCACTATCTCTCTGGTGGGCACCGTGACCAACAGTTCCAGTGCACAGTCATTTATGAGGTCTAGGAACCTCATTTCTGCAGCATGACTCGAGCACACATTCACCCAGTCAGTATGAGGGTAGTTGAGAGTAGTGACCCGGCATCACATTATCTGCTATAGTCACCTTCCTTTATTTCAGATAATATTCTTGCTAGTTTTATTAAGGTACAGTGTGTGTTTTAGTTCTGTTTTTTTCTTCTCAGGCAGGAATGTAGTAAACTTCGGGAGGAGCTGAGGCTCCAGCATGAAGAAGATAAAAAGTCAGCAATGACTCAACTTCTGCAGCTGAAAGAGAGGGAAAAAAATGCCGCCAGAGATAGCTGGCAGAAGAAAGTAGAAGATCTGTTGGATCAGGTAACTGGAATTATTTACGAACGTTAATTATCTTTTTTTATAATTTAAAAGGGATACACAGCTGCTGAACGAATTAGTTTAGAATTTGTGTTATAAGAATAGCCATTGTGACGCTAAACTGCTACTGTGCGTATACTAAGAAATGTAATTGTTCCATGCATCAGCAGCTAACTGGACTAAATCATGACATCTGTCCTCTCCAGTGTATAGTTCTGACTGTCACATCACGATCTATGGTCATGTGGAATCCTGGTTCAAAATAATGAAAAAGCATTGAACACTAATCCATTTATTGTTGTTCCACCCAAAAGCTTAGGTTGCTCAGCACATGACAAGTAACAGTACTGACCCAAATTTTAAAATATTATATTATTAAACTATCATGGATAATATAGCCTACAAAAAATTTACACAGCCTAAGAATGTTACAGTTAAGTATGAGAAACAAATTCACAATATGACTAAGGTTGCCAGATCCCATCTTCTCCCTGGTGGGGGAATTTGAGGAGAGTTCTGGGAAGGGGCAGGGCCGTCCCTGACACAATGACATCATTCAGAGCAATGTTATCATGTCGGTGATGCAGCACCATGTGCGCATACCCCCTGCTTTCCCCCAATCATTTAAAGGGAACCTTCCCTTTAAATGGCTGGGGAGGAATCAGGCACCTCTCACACCTACCCTGCAAACTGTGAATTTGTGGGTTGCAGGGCAGGAGCCGGTGGCCCCCGCTTGGAAAGAATGGGCACCAAGCATGCCTGCCCTGCAAGCCAAAAATTGACTTGCAGGGCAGGATCTTGTGGCCCCCACTTGGAAAGAGTGGGCATCTTGTGTGCCTGCCCTGCAAGCCACGAATTCATGGTTTGTGGGGCAGGCATACACAGTGCCCACTGGGGGCATGGACGACTTTTGGGGCAGGGCTTCCCCCCACTAGCCAGCTGGCTGGTGTCTGGGGGGGAGCCTCAGAAATCACGGGATCCTCCCCCCTGCCCTGGGGACTACCATCCCTAATTATGACCTGATCCTCCAAAAGCCATGTAGAATACACACAGTTTCTACAACTAAACAAATATATAGGCATGCACTTAACTGAAGATTGTCTGGTAATAAGTATAGCACATACAGAAAATCAGTTCCCATCAGACACTATCTGGTTTTGTGACCGGAGTGCTTCCTAACTACAAAAAATACCTAAAAAATAGCAAGTCATTGTGGTGGGTTCTCTATAAGCAAATGAAGAAAAGCACGTTTTAACATGTTCAGCAGATAGCATATCGACAGCCACATTTCAGATTTACAAAAATGTGACACAAATAAAGTGAGGGAATCCATCTATGCCCTTCAAGTCAAAGGAAAAATGAGTGAAAATTTGCTTGAGAATATTAAGAAGCTTGGGTTTAGCATACTCATCAGAAGTGGTTCTGAACTGTTTCACTTGTTTGCTTTTGCTAGTGCATGTAACTATCGAAGCGTATACTGTCTTGAATACTTTAAAAATAATAATAAATGTATATAGAGATATCAAAGAAAAACTGAGAATGAAAAAAATCCAGCATATACACAGATACTGGAAACGAGCCACAAAAAGTAAAAATACATAGGGAGGAAAAAACCTAAATCTCAAAAAATCAGATCCCACATTTTTCATTATACAAATCTTTTGTAGTTATTTATTTATTGAAAAATATTATCTAACTTATTGCACGTCCATGTTTCATAGTCTAGGATCTGTGAAATGCATTCAGCATTCAGCATTTTGTACACCGTAGTGCATGTAACAACTGCTGGACAAAATCGATTTGATTTGTGTGTTGTAATTCAATATTGAAGCTTTCTTTTTGCACAGTTAGATTTTGGAAAAAATACTACCCATGCCTTAGGAAATAAATTGAGGAAGGGAAGGCTGTAAAACATTGAGCTGATTAAGGTCATTTATTGGTTTAACAGATGAAATAGTGATAGGCATTAATCTAAAATGGCTGATGTCTGAATCATGAATCATATGTCAAGCAATGAAATTACCCATCATTCACTTTTTACAATTGTACTGATCATATGTTATGCCTGATGTATATGGTGTTGTGCCACTTATACATTCTGACAGTACATCTTCAGCTTGTTAGTAAATGGTGCTTTATTATTATTATATAAAATATAGTTTTGCTATGGATCTGTACATTTTATTTATTCATTTAAAATATTGTGATACTGCCTTTCCCGCCCGATCAGGGTTCCCAAGGCAAATAAGGAAAATTGATATCTAAATCTAAAAATAAAACACAGGAAATTTCAGTAGAACTAAGACTTTGGGGAGAGGCTTTAATAAAAGAGGCTACCGTATTGTATCATGTTGTAAGATTGTTTAATAACAGCAGCAAAATATACATGTCAGCTATTTCAGTAGTATAGCTGAACATTTCATGTAAGATATTTAAAGTGGTGTACAAAAACACTAAATCTAAAAGGCAGTTGATGCTTGACCTTTCTGCCGTTGCGTGTTTACTAAAGAATCAGACGCATCGATTTGGACCAAAACAATAATTTGGAAAAGGAACATAATAAATTTCTGAGATGTAAACCATTTTTTTTCTTTTCAATTTTTAACTTTAAAAAGTGACAAAACATTATAATTAATACATGTGATTTCCTTATGTGTTTCATAAATTTATGTAATAAACCATAGCAAAAAATTTTGTGTTAGTTTTTTTCCAAACTATTTCCAGCGTATTTTTCCTTGTGAGATTAATATTAATGTTTTGTGTTTTACTGTCCCTTCTTTATCCCATCTTCTTAGTTATTTCTGAATGTTTCCCTTATTCCTGTGATCTTTCCTTCATAGCGGCACTGTCTCGGTGAAGCTTTGCATAAATCTATCAGCAATGTAAGTGAGTTGCACTTACAATTTGTACATGAGGGCATGCTTGCACTTCTCAGCTTGCATTCTGGCCAGTGGTGCTTCGAAGCATTAGCCTCTGAACTAAAAAGAATGATGTTCAAGGGAAGCGATTACACGTTAATTTCATCTGAAGCTCTGTGCTGCATTCATTCATGTGTATACGTGTTCATATCATTCAACATCAAGCATTTCACAGTCATTTTATGTGATGTAAAAGCAAGCTTGCAGACAGTACATGTGCACATTATAAAGCTTTTTATAAAGCATGAAGTGTGTGGTTCTGTGTTACAGTTGACAATACATAGTAATGTAACCCAGTTATAGTTGAGCTACTGTATTTCCTTCCATTGTTTCTACAAACAGGGAACCAAACAACTATGCACAGCACACTACACGTTCACCAGTGCTTTTTTGCCTCCTTTGCGAAATCCCTCACACACCCCAAATAAGCTAGCCTTTGAGGGTCAAGGGACCCTCTGGAGCAGCATGCAATAAAGCACAGGTAATGCCCCAGTTGGAGGGGGGGGGGGGGGGAGGAAGGAAATTAGTGACTCCTTGGTGTCCGTGTAGAAGTGCCTTGACTCTGAGACAGGGCAGCTTGGAAACTAGCCAATATTTTAAGGTGATGTTCAGTGAAAATGTGACTATATTAATAACTGTTACCTTCAGTTCCAAAAAACAGTCTGAACCTCTATGGCAGTGACTTACGATAGTAAAAGGTGTGGGGGTAGAACTCTATGACTGTGCCACAGTTTGTTAATACAGCTACAGTGAGTTCGGATCTAGAACTGTCTCAGAGAGTGAAACCATGGGCAAATTTGTAGGCATGGCCTGAAGTTCTAGACAGCCTTAAAAGGGAAAGAGCACAACTGCGGCTAGAATAATTTTACTGCAGCTGGTCACCTGTTAGAATTGGCACACAGTGTTTTTGTTTAAAACGAGTTTTCTAATTCAACTGGATGATCATTTGTAAATAATTTGGATAATCTCGCCAGCTGCATGTTGCATGGTAGCTCAGTAGTAAAGCACATGCCCACTGATAACATACTGTATCTGAGGTCCCCTGTTCAGTCTCTGTGGCATCGCTTTTTAAAAGACTCATCTCTGCCTAAACCCTTGGAGAGGAACTGCCAATTAGAATAGAAAATACTGAGGCTAGATGGACCAGTGATCTGACTTCATGCAAGGCAGCTTCTTATGTCTTGCTGCCACCCTTAGATATAGCTGCATAGGATTGCTGACATAGTGAATAATGAAAATAATTTTTTAATGTGACTTAACAAATGTAGCTTTTAAAATGAGCTGTTATTTTATTATTATTTTATTGGTTGAAGAGGAGAGGGGGCTGCACCAAGACAAAATGAAGATGAAGAAATGAATTGGCACAGAGGGGAAAGAATCTTTAATAATTGTACAATCCCTCTGTGTTTTGCGTGCGGCTTCATCAGGGAGAATCTGTTTCTTTTTAGTTCCATTCCCGTACATACACGTAAACAGAGTGATTTTATTGGTTGCCCAAATGTCAATATAAAGGAGAAAAGAAAAATAAAGGCTCAAGATTCTTGGGCCAATTAACACCATTAGATTTTTTCTTTGATTGCTATTTTGAAGAAGTACCCCTTCTCTAAATCAATCTATCTGACTCTCAACATGGCCCCATATGTTGATACTTAAACCTATGCACCAAGGCCATGGAGACAGAAGGGAGATTTTTCAGAAAAGGAACGTTAACCCCCCACGCACACGTTAACACACACATGGTTTGCAGAAAAAAAATATGAAAAGTATTTTAAAAGGAGGGGGATTTAGAAACCCCCCAAACAGGAACGTATCTGTGCAAGTACATACAAAATCAACTTATAAGCCATGGGAAGGGAAGGAGGAAGCAAGTGAGCCCACACAAGCTGATGCAGCCCACCACCACCTGTCCTCTGCAGGCCAGCTGGTGGTTGGGAGAAGGAACAGGAGCCACCCCCACTGCACTAATCAGGTGGCAATGTTTCAGGTGAGTGTGGAGGAGCAGGAGTCACTGTCACCCCCCACACACTTCAGGTGGACAGGCGGGGGAAGGAGACCAGGTATAGCTACCACTGCTGTCTCCCCACCTCCAAGGGCAAAGAGAAGGACAGACAGGTGGGCTGATTGAAAGGTGGTCTTGCTGGAGGCAAGCAAGTGGCCTGGCAAGAAGGGGGGGGGGGGGGGGCTCCATCTCACCTCCCACCACTGAAACCACCACTGACAAAGCAGTGCATGGAGTGAGCAATTAAATGAAGGGGGGAGCCTCCCCCAGTGTCCAAAACCACCATTGAGGCAGCAGTGCTGGAGGTGGGCAAGAAGGATGAGAGGTCTCTGCTGCTGGACCCAGGAGGAAGATCAGCAAGCAAGTGGGGAGGGTGGAAGGAGGGATACAAAATCCCCCCTGTGAGACTCTTGGTGTGTGAGGGGGTATCTTTTTTTTTTAAGATTGAATATAAATATTAATAATAAAAATGCTACACGGTTACAGATTTTAATGCAGAGATTATCAGATTCTGGTAAATTAGTGATAGATTATTGATGTTACTATTGACAATTGATAAAACTGAATGAACAAGGTTTTAAGTTGTGAAAGTAGATTCCTTATATGAATGTTTGTCACATTAAAGGCTAGGAAGGTTTTGTTACTAAGTCTACTTACTAAGGTAACTGAGTTTTCCCTGCTCATCTTTCTCTTCAAAAGGGAGTAGCAAGTAAGTTTCTAAAACTGGTTTATACAACTAATTGTATGAAACAACTAATTTCATGCATGTTTGCATTGCACATAAAACATCTTAATTCTACCACTTTTGTACTTTATTCTACCGCTTTTTGTAGCTTTATTCACAAGAGAAAATACATTTACATACCAGGTATGTTTCCTGATATGTTAAAAACAAATTAATTTAATTAATCCACATGGAATATTTTTAGGGTTTTTTTGTGACTATACCATCTTTAACCACAATACCACTCCTCTGCTCTAACCGTTTTAATGCTTGATGTTCCACTTTATTCAAATTATGCCAAACTGTATTTCTTCTAACACCAATTCTTGGAAAGCTAGTAACCTAGGATTTTTAGTGGCCGGGTTGAACACAGACTTGGGTTTTAAACTATTATTTTTAGGATCTGTATCACTATTAGGGTTGCCAAGTCCAGGTTGGGAAATACCTGGGGACTTTGGAGGTGGAGCCAGGAGAAGGCAGGGTTTGGAGAGGGGAGGGGCCTCAGCATGGTACAGTGCCATAGAGTCCACCCTTCGAAGCAGCCATTTTCTCCAGGGGAGCTGATCTCTGGCAGCTGGAGATCAGTGGTAAAAGCGGGAGATCCCCAGGCCCCACCTGGAGGCTGGCGACCCTAATCACTATATACTATTTTTTTTAAAAAATCAGCCAACCTATTTTTTCTAAACATGCTATGGATTTCCACCATAAGCTGAAATGAGTTGCGTGGGGGTGTAGGGACAAAAGATAGGCCTTTCCTTACAGAAAATCCATCTAAGATAATAAAGAAAGAGATACAGATACTCCTGGAGGAGGGAACAGCAGAAGGCTATATTGATAAAACCACATACGGTTTACCTCTTAAAATCAGAGGAAAGAGTGCCACAATTTTATCTTTTACCTAAAATACACAAATGCACCCTTCCTGTCCCGGGCAGACCAATTGTTTCTGGATGTGGGTCCATTTTGGAACCCTTGGCCCAATATCTGGACGTTTTCCTTAAGCTCTTTGTACAAACTACTCACTCATATTTAAGAGATACCATGGATTTCCTCAACCATATTAATAATTTACAACTGCAGGCAGTAGAGGTGGGTTTTGCCACTCTAGATGTGGTGTCTTTGTACACTAACATTCCACAAGACTACACCATCTCTAAGCCTGGTGAGTGGTTAGGAGCTGAACTGATGTCGAAAATAACAATGCAGGAGCCCAAAAAGCCAAAAGTAGTCTCAATTTATACATTGCTCTGCTCAAGCAATGTATTAGTCGAGAAGAAGAGCCTCTCGGTAAGTCCATCTGCAGGACATTCCAGGCATGAGATATGCAGAGTAGTTGTCATTGCTTTCCTCTGCATAGCAACCCCTATCTTCATTGGTGGTTTCCCATGTAAGTGCTTGATCGTGGCCAACCCTGCTTAGCTCCTAAATCCTGACACAGTCAAGCCAGTCTGGGCTAACTGGGCCGCTAATGTTTAAGTCAATTCCAGGGTAAATGCTGAGCAAGCCAACAAGAAACAAGCAAAAATACCAGCCCAGGAGTGAGACAAGTATTTGTGCTTCTGGCAGAATAAGCAGTTAGTGCTGGAATCCCAAGGGCTCAGACTTTACTCCAACTTTACTCTAACACAGTATCAGCTGGATAGCCATTGGCTTTTAAGATATTGTGTATGCTATAAAATGCTGGACGTCCAAACTATTTATGAATCGGGGGGCATGATGCAACTACTGGAATAATTGTTTTTAGCAGTAGCAATGTTAAGAGTAAGCTATTTACAATCTTTTGGTGGTTTGGGCTCCTGCCATAAACCCTAGGGTCATGATTATGAGATCCCACAGATACATACAGATAATTAAGATTATAATTTTGTTAAAAAAAAGTTGAGATTAAAAATTCATAATAGATTTTAGTTTAGTATTGTGGTAGCCTTTAAATTTGCTGTATGTATATATATATATTCGGATCTGTATGTAAAATTAGTATAAAGAGTGATATAGTAAATAGTTTATTATTATTTCACTTGTGTCATGGGTGTAAAATCTGTTTTAAATGTAGATTCACTTACAGATCTGCTTTAGTTTGTCATTCTGAGAAATCAGCCATGACTGTAAATAGTGCTACACATATTCTGTTGGTGTGCTGATCTGCACTACATTTTGGCTGTGCACTATTATAGCCAAGTTCAAAACATATTAAGAATCATTGGAATGTTTTCTGCCAACTTGTCCAATATGGAGGATCATAATCCCTACAGCCAGTATGTGATGGGGGGATCACTTTCAGGGAAATATACCCAAACAACTTCTGGGCCATTGATTGGCAATTCCAGGGGGGTATCGGGGGGGGGGGGGGGCACCTGCACAAGGTGACATCTGCCCAGGAGGCCTCAGTAATGAACTTCCATTTTTTGGGTGGGATTAAAATGCCATCTGGGTTCAGACAGACCCACTCTTGTCTGCTGATTTTTTTGTCCATACAATTTGGGACTGCGTAGGTCACAATTACTGTGTGACTTACTTTTGACCTGACTAACTCCTATGATGTCCATCACCTTGCTTGTCAGGTTTATGTATAGGAAAAACTCTAGTGGGTTGTTCAAAGGCTGCAGTCAGTGGTCTAGAAAGCTGTGGAATATGCAACAAGGTCAACAATCTGAGTGAAAAGGATTACAGTTAAAGTAGCATGGATTTTCTTTAAAAGCAGAAGAGAAAAATACTTAATTACTGGTTATGTTATAGTGGTATTTATTAGATTCTGACAGTGCTGATGTAGTTTATATAATGCAAACTGGCAACCTGTTTGTCAGTTTTTCTGCTGCTTTTAATAGTGTTATGTTTACTAATTTATTGTGCCCAAAATTAGGTTAAAAACATGTAATTGACAAAATAAGCCACAATCCTCTGATGGCATTTAAGGAAGCTTAAGAGCTTTTATTTTCTTGTAGCAAACCCCTGTCCTTTCTCTCCCCAGACTAGCACATCCTTCCACCATATCAGAAATTGTCTAATATAGTAAGAAAGTGCTGCTATTGGGGTGGGAGTATAATCAGGGCTATTTTTGGGCAGGAACGCACAGGAACGGAGTTCCGGCTGGCTTCCAAGTTGGCCACGCCTACAGCCTCCCCCCCCCCCCAGGTACCTCACAAGCCGCAGGGCACCTGGGGAAGCCCAGCCAATCCAGGGAGGGAAGGCAGTTTAAACTGCCTCCCTCCCCCTCAGGTTCCCCAGATGCCCCACAGCTGCAGGGCACCTGGGGAAGCTGATCCAGAAACTGCCTTCCTTCCCTTGGGTTCCCCATGCGCCCCACAAGCACCTGGGGAAGCTGATCCTGGGAGGGAGCTGTGCTGTCAGTAGGTGTGGCCTAATATGCTAATGAGTTTCTGCTGTTGGATGTGGCCTATTATGCTAATGAGTTCCTGCTGGGCTTTTTCTACAAAAAAAGCCCTGAGTATAATCGTAGAGAAGAAGAATAGATACCGTCATTTGTACTAATTTTGCTTTTCTCTGCATTAGATCTCTCTGCTGAAGCAGAATCTAGAAATGCAGCTGTCTCAGTCTCAGACCTCAATGCAACAACTGCAGGCCCAGTTTAGCCAGGAGCGACAGAGGCTTGCCCAAGAAATTGAGGAACTAGAAGAAGAGCAAGAGCAAAGAAATAAGTCCCTGAAAGAAGCACACATACTTGCATTTCAAGCTATGGAAGAAACAAAAGAGCAAGAGCAAAAGGTGTGTTAATTTCACGTCTTGTGACTTCTGAGGTAAGGAAATGACTGAATACATTGGAAGTAGAAAAGCTGATTATTTTCAAACGTTATCCAAAGAAAAAATCTTTGCCTTCTTCGGGCTCCCGACAGGTTTTCCAGAAAAAAATAATTATTTACCTTTTATATCTTAACAGTGGACTCAGAAAGCAATGTCACCTAAATATTGGGCCAACAGAATAGTAGACAGACATGAAAGAGGGAATTGGCGCTGTGTTGAGTGCACGTGCTCCATCCTCTCCTGCCGAAGATGACAATCTGTGGCTTGATTCCAGTAGGCATTTACTGGAGAGCAATCCCCCCCCCCCCATTGCAGACTGCCACATGATACCCAGTGCTGTTCCTCGGGGTCCCTTGAACTCATGGGACAACATTTTAAGGCTTGCAGTGGACTACAGTGAGAAGAAGGGCTGGAAAGTTCTGTTACACTAGTGGAATGGCACCTTCATAAGAACAGAACGTAAGAGCCCAGCTGAATCAAACCAATAATCCATCTAGCCCAGTGAAGCGTACTGGACTCGGGAGACCAGGAACGGTGAAATCATGAAGCCTTTATTGAGTGATTCAGCATGCCCAGTAGATGGTCAGATCAAGCATGCTTCCAGGGCCCTCATTATATGCTGGCCGGAGCTACACCTCCGGCCACACCCAAAAGACCTGATAGGGGCTTTACATATGCGCATGTTTGTCATAGGTTCCCTGGAGGAGCCTTTGGCCGCATTGGCTCCCCAGGGAGAACCTAGGTCCCACATTGGTGGAGGCTTTGAATCCAGACGTCTATTGTTCCTCCAGATTCAAGCTCCCCTCTCTGCCTGACCATGTGCTCTGGCCATGCGGTGGGCGCCATTACCTGGGAGCACATGGCAGGCCGGTTGTTACACAGAATATACTACATTACACCCAGCATCCTGTTTCATGCAGCAGCCCATCATTGTCCAGGAGGAATAGCAGACTTCTTTCTAATAGTTCCCGAATCTATTGCCCATTAACTTAAATTGGTAACCCTGGGGTCTAGTACTTTGGGACAGGGAGAAAAAATTCTCTGTCTACTTTCTCCACCCCATGCATAAACCTTTGTTATGTGTCTCTCTCTCCCCCCCCCCCCCTGGAAAAGCCCCAAGCTTTTTAGCCTTTCTTCATAAGAAAGGTGCTCCAACCTCTTCATCATCTTGTTCTGCAGTTTTTTGCAGCTCTACAGTCTTTTTTGAGATGTTGTGACAGAACTGTACACAGTGTTCTAGTCAGGGGTCTGTTGGGGCCAGAGCCCCATTTTTTCCCACCATAGAGAACAATGGAGGGGATGGGACAACCTGTTTGGGGGCCCATAGAATGGGACCCCGTGGTCCAATCTTCTTGAAACTTGGTGGGTATTTCGAGGAGAGGCCCCAGCAGCTACCCTGCAAGTTTGGAGCCTCTCCCTCAAACCCCCTCTCCTCCAGCCCCTCATATACCCTATGAGTTTTTGCCATTGATTTCAGTGGCCCATAGGGTATAATGGGGCTGAAACTGACATTCCCTTTCTGACACACTTCTGGTGATGTCAGGGGACGTGGCATATCCTAATGAGGTATGCTAATGAGTTATGCTAATGAGCTCCTGCACCTCTTTTTCTACGAAAGGACCCCTGGTTCTAGTTAAGGCTACACCATGCTTGGGCACTAAAATATTGGCCATTGCTTGTGTGTTACAAACTGCTAGGAAAGTCCAGATTAACATGTGCATTAATGGATATTTTCTTTACCCATTTGATTGGATTGGTTAGCTTTTGTCTACTGGAATTTTATTCTGCTGACCATGGCTTATTTTCTGGGGGAATGTACTGGAACAGAGTTCTGGAACCTCTTTGACAATTTTTTTTAAAAATGTTTAAAAGTTCATAATTTTCAGTATGTAGATTGAAACTTCATTTCCCTCTTGAGAGTTCCGGCACCCCTTTTTCCAAAAAAAACCCCAACCCCCTGCTGCTTACCATAGGCATGGCCAGATACCACTGTAATGAATACCTGTAAACTTAATCAAGAGGTCCCCCCGCAGTAAATGAGAATATCACTTCAGTGCTATGGGGTGTGTTAGTGTACAAATAAAACTGTTGAGGAAAAATTGCGTACAAGTCTTTTCATTCATATTCTGTTCATTTTTGTTCCAAAGGCAGGATTGGGAAGGAATTGGAATGCCATCCCTTGATCCATCTTCATGTAACAGGCCCGCTGAGCACAAAGCATTAGAGTTCAGTTTAGCCTAATCTGCCGATTGGGCACTGTCTTGTACCAGTTTGCCAGCACCAACCATTATGCTTGCCCCAGTCATGCACACAGATACAGGCAAACAACTTCTCTTTATCAGTTTTCATAGGATATAGATATAGCTGAATAAAGATAATTTTCTTTGAAATTTAAAAAAAATCAGGCTTCTATAAATAATAAGCAGAAGTGGTTTAACAGGAAAGGAATAATGAGACGAAAACCTTGCCGATCTCATTGTTAAAATATTTTATATCTATATAGAGAGCAATTCTTCTTCCAAATTTCTTAGGCGCTTGAGGAACGTTTGCAGCAGAAGCATTCAGAGGAACTTCAGGCTCTAAAAGAAGCCCACAAACAAGCTATGGAAGCTTTCAAACTAGAAATGGAACAGGAACTACAGACTCTTCGTTTTGAACTGGAAGATGAAGGGAAAGCTATGCTAGGTACTTGAACCTTCTTGTTGCTTAAAATTTTGCCTCTGGTGAAGATGACAGATAGTAATTACTACCCAACATTTTGAAAGAGAAATATGAACTGTTTTCCATTCATTGAGGTACAGCTTAGCCTTATTCAAATGTGAATGGACAAGTTTCGGAGGAGTAATTTATTCCCCACAATGCCTCCTTATTTTTCAGTATAAGCTATTTATATGTGTACTGTGATTACCTATTCACAATTTTTTTCCCCTTTAGCAGAAGCTAAACTTGGCTATCTCATGATCTTACCTCAAAGATCACATCCATACACACACACACACTTTTTTGGCACATTGCATCAAATGTATTGTGTTCTTGTATTCAGTGCAGTTGCATAAATTTAGTGGATTTGGGAAGGGGGGGACAAAAGCCTGTGCCCACAATTCTAAAGAAGTAAAGCACTTTTTTCTATGAGGGAAACATAATTAATACCAAGACAAAGTGGAAAGAAATATAAACCAGCCGTATTTCAAGTTGGAAGTTATGAACACTGGAAGAGTTGAGCCTGGTAGTATGATACAAAAGACTAGTAAAATGCTTACCTGTGGCTACAGTTGTGTTATATATCCTTTTCCAGTTGGTTAAAACATATTTTTTTCTTTTTTGCTGGGCCCCATCTATCTTTACTCAGTTCCCCCCACTGGAAATATGTGCTGTTAACACTGGAGAGGGATTGCTTCATTGTTGCTTGCCATGTTCTGAAGGAACTGTATCGAACCTTTTTTGTTTGAGTGCTAAATCAAACACCATACCCTCTAAATAACTAAATCTGTATATTAATAGCAAAGTCAGCTAACCCATAATTCTGGTGATACTTAAATCCGGTGATTAGAGCTGTGAATGAGCAAGACAAATTTATCCACAAACCTGAAAAAGGGCCCAGATTGGCAGGAAAAGGTGAAATCTAAAAACAAAACATTGGGTGTTTGTTTGTTTTTTTAAAAAACCCAAATGATAAAAGGAGCACCTGTAGCTTTAAGCAACAGATTCCTTCAGTGGTTGTTGCTCGGCAACCAAAGTACTCCAGCTGGGCTTCTTTGAATAAAAAAGCAAGGGGAGGGGGCAGAGTCTTTTCCAAGCCTATTTTGGCCTTTGAGGGAGGACTCCTTGGAGCCAGTCCCAGTCTAGGATTACCAGCTGCAGGTTGGGAAATTCCTGGAGATTTTGTGGTGGAGTCTGAGGAGAGCAGGATTTGGGGAGGGGAGAGACCTCAGCTGGATATAATGCCATAGAGTCTACTCTCCAAGCCAGCCATTTTCTCCAGGGGGACAGAGCTCTGTCATCTGCAGTTGTAATTCAGGGAGATTTCCAGGTCCCACCCAGAGGTTAGCAACCCTAGACCTGGCAGCAAGCTCTGAGTGCCTTGATACCACCTGACTTGCATGACTCAGCTAGGCCTGGCTGATTGCTACTGTTCAACAGCAGCCACCCTACGAAAGCCAGTGTGCTATGGCAGTTAGAGCTTCAGAGTAGGGTTTTGGAGACCCAGGTTCGAATCCCCATGTTGCTGTGGAAGATCACTGGGTGATTCTGGATCAGTCCAATACTTTCAGCCTTAACGACCTTACAGGATTGGTGTGTGGATAAAAAGGAGGAGAGGAGAATAATGGAAGCTGCTTTGGTTCCCACTGTGGAGAAAAGTGGGGTATAAAGTAAATAAATAAAAAATATAGCTGCATATGGGAGGCAAATAAAAGGTAGGTTGGTGAATGGCTGAAAAGGAGAAAATGAAGCGGGGAAAGGGGAAAGGATATGGGGGATGCCAGGGAAGGGAAAGAGAAAATAGTGTGGGGAAGGGAATACAGGAAAAAGTGAGGTACCTCCCCCCCACAAGTCCTTGAGGGTTCCCTACTATGCAAACGGCTGGCACCACACAACTGAGCCATGGTTTTCCTAGGAAGAGGCTGCCAGGAGGAGGAGGGACAGCTTAAGACAGAGGGGCAGAAAAAGGTAGGTTGGCATTTGGGTGGGAAGGAGATAGGGTTGCCATCTCCACGTGAGGAAATTCCTAAAGTTTTGGGGGGTGGAATGGGTGGCTTGAAGAGGAGAGGAATCTTGGAAGGGTATAATGCCATAGACACCCTCCAAAGTTGATTTCTATTTTTGTATATTATGACTGTTCTGTTCCCCCCCCCCCTCTCCTTCACTTATTATCCTTACTCTGTATGTTGGTCCTAAGACCATAATAATAAACTAAACTAAACCTCCATAATAATAAACTAAACTAAAGTAGCCACTTCCTCCAGGGGAACTAGGGTTGCCAGCCTCCAGGTGGGGGCTGGAGATTTTCCTGGAGAAAGTGGCTGCTTTGAGAGTGGACTCTGTGGCGCTATACCTTGCTGAAATCACTTGTCCTCCCAAGGCTCCACCACCAAATTTGTAGGAATTTCCCAACATGGGAATTTCCCAACATGGAGCTGGCAGTCATAAGGGGAACTCATCTCTGTGGTTGGGAGTTCCATTGTGATTCCAGGAGATCTCCAGGTTGGCATCCTTAGAAGGAGAGAAGGAAGCCTGAAAAGGAGAGAGGCTATAGGGCTTTCACAAAGGGAAAGAGGAAATAGTGGGGGAGAGGGAAGTGAGATGCCTCTCAGAAGTCCTTGTGGACTCCCATTTGTAATATTACTAAAATAAGATTTCTTAAAACATCACAAAATGGTATGAAGCATGTGAGGGAGCAGTGCTGCTGACCTCTAATGTTACAGGTACACTCAACAAGACTAGTGACACTTGTGCAACTACATTTCACTCAGTAACACCCCTAAGTGCTACCAAGATTTTTTCCCCAACTGCAAATATTGCTAGCTATTTGCCAGGAAAAGATGACCAGCCCTAGCATACATGCTACTTTGTAGAAAGGTACCTGGACCCTGAAAGGCCCTGAAAAACACAGATGCTAAAAGACATTTAATGTTTAATTTGACATTCAGCACTATTTCATTAAATATATCTTATCATCATCATGTTGTAAAACCTTTTCGTTTTATTAATTCATTCCTTTTATTGCTAGAGTGGCAATCTTTTCCATTTAGGAGAGGGACAACTCATTAATTAAAAACTGGGTTATTATTTGCCCTTCCAAAAACGACAAGTACTGCATGCAGTAATATAAATGCATTCCGTTCTGTTGTGATTATTTGCAGAGTTATCCTGATTTAAAAGTTCTCCTTCTTTCTATTTACCAGCATCTTTGCGCTCAGAACTAAATCATCAGCACGCAGCAGCAATCGATCAGCTAAGGCATAACCATCAACAAGAACTGATAGCGGCTAAAATGGAACTTGAAAGAAGCATAGAGCTCAGCAGGCAACAGGTACATACCTTCCATAGAGCTAAAAGAGGATGTTTTTATGTACAGGTACATGGTGTTTGTCCTCCGTTTTGTCTAATCTAGAGCATTTTTATCCCAACCTTCCTCCAAAGAGCTCAGAGTAGCCTACATGGTTCTCTCTTCACAACAATCCCATGAGGTAGGGTAGACAGTGTGACTGGCCCAAGTCTTGCCAGTCCATATTACATTTCCTTCAAATTGGCTATATCCATTAGCTGGATAATTTTTAGAGTTTGAACAAGTTTGTGTAAGTCTTATTCTGTTGATACCCAACTGCCGGTCATCTGTTGACTGACGCATAGGGGCTCAAGTAGAGAAAGGGTGTGTCATCAGGTGTTGTCTTTACCATCGAAAACTAACTGAGCTGTTTCCCCCCACTTAAATTGTAGAGAGCCAGTTTGGTGTAGTGGTTAAGTGCGCGGACTCTAATCTGGGAGAACCGGGTTTGATTCCCCACTCCTCCACTTGGACCTGCTGGATGACCTTGGGCAAGCCATAGCTCTGTACCAGCTGTTCTCTCAAGGACAGGTGTCTCACAGCTCTCTCAGCCCCACCTACGTCACAGGGTGTCTGTTGTGGGGAGGGGAAAGGAAAGGAGTTCGTAAGCCACTCTGAGACTACAAGTGAAGGGCGGGGTATAAATCCAATCTCTTCTTCTTCTTCTCTTCTCTTCTATTTTAATAGCTAAAACACTGTTTTGCTATATTGAGAAATCCTGAGAAGGAGAGGTTATTGTAAACCGCTCCGAGACTCTTTTGGGTAGCGAAGGGTGTGGTATAAAACCTCCTCTTCCTTCTCCTTTTCTTCTTCAGCTGTGGTCACATGGCAGGTAACTGCGATTTTGGTCCCACTATAAATACAATCGGGATTTTTTTCCCCGGGTTGGGGATGATCACACATTCCTCCCTGAACTGCAACCATTGCGCGATGAGGCTCTGAGCAGCGTCTAGATAGGCCAGCCAGAGGGAGCAGGCAGGCAGGTGCAGAAAGGTGGGGGCTGCATTCAGCCAAGGAGGGACAGGAGGGATGCGGCCCCTCCGAGATTATTTGCTTCTGCCCGGCTCCAGACCTGGCAGTGGCGCCGAGGCCCAAACCCAGGAGGGGAGGGCGGGCATGAAGAGCCAGAGTAAGTGGAGACGACCAGGCTTGGGCAGCCCATGGGTGTTCTCGCCCAACATTCTGACACCGGGGAGGGGTGGGGACAGGTGGGGTGTGGAGTCTCCATTCCACTCCCCATCGCTTCCTCCCCGACTCCCCCATGCCTTCCAGCTTGGGCTGTGCAGCGGGGCTTCGCCTCACCAAGCTTGGCTCGGCTGCCAGGGGAGGCTTCCTCTCCCCCATCCTTCCCCTCCCCTCCATCTTTCTCTCGCTCTTTTTTCTCTGCTCAGGGTTTGGGGGAGGGGGGGAGGCCAAGGCAGGTATCGTGTGCTGCAGCAGCACATGACTGGACTGTAATGTGCACGCTGGGGAAGGGGAGAAATCTGGAGGCTCAGGCAGACTGGAGGCCTCCTCCACTGGGAGCCGTTGCTAGGGCTACTTGAATGTGGGGGATTTTGGTCGTTTTGACAGCAGTCAAGTAAGCAAAAAGCTAAAATGTGGTGCGGCGTGAGATTTTTTAAAAAAAAATTGCTTTGCACATACGCACATGCGCATGGCCGAATCACCACTCCATTGGACTCGCCTGACCCTTCCTTCCCCGCCTGCCCGCCTCCCCCCCCAGCAACTTTCCCTGCCGTCTCCTGCCTGTCTCCAGACAATGGGACCCTCCCCGGTCTTATCTTAACCGAGGGCCCCTGGAAACGAGGGAAGGTGGCGGCAGCTCCCTGGAGCACAGCAGTTCCTCTGCCAAACCAACCTCTCCCTGGCGCCGGGGGCTCCCTCCCTCCCTCCTAACACCACCGCTATATATGTGCTTGCACATTTAAATGTTGAATTTGTTCAGCACACGATTGCTCATGCACTCAAAGGAGGAAGCTTAAAAAAAAGAATATTGTACGAAGAATGATCAGACGACCCTAATCGCAATCCAAGCGAGAGATGTCTGTCCAGATCGGCGAAAATACGGATTTAAAGCACAAATACTGGGAAAGTACTTCATTTTCCCGGTGTCAGAAAATGTGCTAGGGAACCGGAAGCATTGCGGGAGTGAGCCCACTTCGGCGCAGGAGGCAGATCAGCCCGTCTGGTCAGCAAATTTAAATGCAAGAGAGAACAGCGGCGAAACCCAATCAAAACGACCGTGTGACCGCACCCTTCCTCTTCTGCTGCTGCTGCTGCTGCGGAATAAGTCTACCACTGCAGAAAAATAGGAAGGGGTTATCATGTCCCCCCAGAACTATCCTGAGTGGAAATTATGGCTTGTATCCAATCAAACACATACAAAACTTAAGGTTTTTGGTTCTTTTAACGAGGGGATGGAAATGTGTTCCTTGGGGTCAGTGGACCCTCAGAAACAGCATGGTGAGAGTCTGCAGTAGGAGGGAGGAATTAATGGAAATTTCTACTCCCTTTTAAGAAAGTGTCCTTAAGCTTTTTTTTTAATGAGGCAACATACAGTAGAAGTCTGTATGCTGAGTAGACCGTGCTGGGCCTGGGCCTACAAGGGAGGGGGAGGGCCTGAAAGTTGATGAGAAGTGAGCACAACTCTCAGAGCTCAGGTCCTCCTTTCACAATCATTGCTCAGCCATTCTTTCATCTCCAAGTGACTCCAGGCGGAGTGAAGAGACAGGCTCTGAGTAGCTTCCTCATGATTAAGTTATTGCAGGGGAAAGGAGGTGGGAGGGGAGAAAAGAATCCTTGGCCACCCCAACATTCCTTGCACTTCTGTCCTTTTAACATTTGTTTTGAAGTTGTAAGTTGAAAGATAAAGATAAGTTTTATTCAGACAGGAACAAAATCACCACATAGAAATACTGTAAAACATATTTCTTGGCACTTCCTTACTAGGAAAATGAATGCGTGTGCCGGATATCAGATCTGCAGGGTGAACTGCGGCATCGAGACCATCATATATCTGAACTGGATAAGGAGATACTTGCGCTGCACGAAAACATAAGTGCACTAACCAAGGAACTGGAGTTTAAAGGGAAGGAAGTGCTCAGAATACGTAGTGAATCCAACCAACAGATTAGGTATGTATACTTGCAGCATCAAGTAGCATGCTCTAATTAATTGATTACTCAATCAGGGACAACATCGTACTTGATTTTTGAGATGCTGCATGGGATATTTTAGCAGAGAGACTCAGAACTGTTGTATCTACATGAATCCATTTGACGTCTGCTGACCTGAGCAGCATAGTATGAAGTTTCGATTTACCACTCACATGATACTGCAACTTGCATAGGTCAGACACTAGCTGTTTACTCTGTTTATTGATTTGCAACATTCTACCTTTCTGCCCAATCAGGGCTACCAAGGCAGTTAACAATTAAAAACCAAGTGTTACAAAACTACATCACAAAACCAGTGCAAATACATATATAAAGCACAGACAGCAATGAAAAAGTAAGGCAAGAAGGAGGGGTCATTGAGGGAATGCCAGGCGAAACAAAAAAAGTCTTCACCTGCTGGCGGAAGACAGTGACAGAGGCAGACCGATAAATATCCCTGGCAAAGGAATATCATGACTTTGGCTTCATGACCAAGAAGGCCCTCTCTCAGGTTGCCCCCGATCTAACAAGACAGTGGGGCATCCGAAGCAGGGCCTCAGAAGATAATTAGAGTGACTGGGTAGTTTCATATGGGAGTAGGCAATTCTTAAGGTATGCTGGTCCCAAACCATACAGGGCTGTAAAGGCACCAGCACACAGAACTGGATTTGGAAACAAACCAGGAGCCAGTGTAAACTGATCAAGACTAGGCACACTGATCCTGGTTCGGCGGGGAGGGTGGGGTAAAAATTGAATCAATAAAGAAAGGATATGGCCCTAATGAACCACCCCAGTCAACATCCTGGCTGCAGCATTCAGTACAATTTAAGGTTTCCGAACACTTTTCAAGGGCAGCTCCGCACAGTGCATTGCAGTAATGTAATCTAGACATTACCAAGGCATGTACCACAGTGGCCAGACCTTTTCTTCTCAGGGAAGGTTGCAGCTGGCTAATGTGGAAGCTGGTTAAAGTCGCCTCTGGTCACCACCAGCTGCTTATCCAGCAGTAGGCCCAACTCCAGCAGCAAACGCAAACTGTGGACCTGCTCCTTCAAGGGAAGTGTAACCGCATCCAGAATAGGACAACACTCCTTCTGCTTACCAGGAGCACTTCCATCTTGTCAGGCTTTGGCTTCAGTTTCTTAGTCCATATCCACCACAAAACTGCCTCCAGACACTGGTAAGTATGTAGGGTTGCCAAGTCCCCCCAGGGGTCAGGGATTCCCCCGCTAAATGGGTCCCAAATCCACTGGTCTGGATTCGGCTGGCAGGGGGGACCCCCACCCCCAAAATGGCCACATTACTCTAATGTGCCTGGCACAATGACATCGCCCAGAAGTGACGTCATCACGCCGGGCACGTCGCAGGGCGACGCTCTAGCAATGGACCTGAAAACTCTATGGTACCATAGAGTTTTTAGGGCAATTACCAGAGTGTCATCTAGTGACGTGCCTAGCGTGTTGATGTCACTTCCAGGCGATGTCATCATGCCGCACGCGCGCTTTGCACACACACAAGGGTTCCCAGACCAGGAACGGGACTCCCCCGTTTGGACGTGTAAGTGACTTGGCAACCCTATGAGATAGTGCTGCCGTCCACATAATGGTGACAGCCCAGCCCAAAGCTCCAGATGACCTCACCCAGTAACTTCATATGGCTGTTAAAGAGCATGGGGTATAAAACAGAGCCCTGCAGGATGACATAGGTCAAAGGCTACTGTTGAAGCACAAACCATCTTAAAATACCCTTCAGAATATTTTTGTTTCAATGTGTTTGTAGAAAAAGCATTAAAGGAGATTGATTATCTTTTCAGAAATAAGCTAGAAAGCTAAAGAAATGTAAATAGCAGAACTGGGTTTTGTAGCTCTTGTCAATGCTACTACAGAACAAAGCCTTTACAGACATGGCAGGAAGTCAAGATGAACAAAGCTGATGTAAAAATAACTTTTTTAACGTAAAATAAATTAAACAGGCTGCATGAACAAGATTTAAACAAGAAACATGAGAAAGAGCTGGATGTCATGGCAGCAGACCACATCAGAGAGAAACAAAGCTTGCTGACAGATTTTAATAAGACCCAAGAGCTGCTAAAGGAAATTAATTCAGCTTTGCAAGTTTCGTAAGTTCCGTTACATTAACCAATTTCATATGTGGGCTGCATTTGAGTGGAATCATCTATACATTAATAAATAATGACTGATATTTGAGAGGCTTGCACATGTAGAAATACGGTTTTTAGTGGGCACACCAAGCAAGCACCAGGCACATCAACTTGACTTGGATAGCCCACACTAACCTGATCTCGTCAGGTGTCAGAAGCTGAGGATGGGAGATTTCCAAGGAACACCAGGGTTGCTATGCAGAGGCAGGCAAGGGCAAACCACCTCTGACTGTCTCTTGCCTTGAAAACCTCATGGGGTTGCCCTCAGTCAGCTGTGACTTGACAGCACTTTCCACCACCACCACCACACCAAGCAAGAGACGTTTAAGCCTCATTTTTAGAAAAGGAAGGAAGAAAGAACCCTAGTATAGCCACCAACTTCAGTGAAGACGTTGGGGTCTAAAATGAGTGTATAATTGGACCCGCAGACTGAGATTTGAGAAGCAGCCAGCCTGTAAGATTAATCTCGTAAACCGACCATCTTTACTAGGCCTGTGGTGGGGACTGGGATGCTGCCATAATTACAAGGAGCCCCAATTCTGAATATATCGAACAGACTGAGATACATTGCTGTGTTATCTACAAAGCAGTTTAAAGTTATGGAAGTCAGTTTATAAGCACCATGAACATTAGGAACAACCAGAATTATTGGTGAGCCATCTTAAATTTATTAACTAATTAGCTGAACAGAAGGCTTCTCTTTAATACCTTAAAATGGGAAAGGAGTGTAACTAGTACTTATTTCCAAAGTATTACCAGGGTAGCAAAATCACCATGATAAGGCTGATTTCACTGAAAGCTGTCTGGGAATGTATGTCTTTGGCTGCAGAAGTCCTTTTTGTCCCTTTCATGTCAGTCTCTTTTTCTCTTCCTCTGTCCTTGCCTCTGTGTTGCCGTCTTTGTCCTACTAGCGCAATAAAAGGTGGAAGGGAAAAAAGAATGTTCCTCTGATTGCTTTATTTTTATATAGAGGAAGACTCTAGAAGGCAGAGCACGCATTTAAAATATTTTGATTAATAATTCAGCAAAAAGGTATCATAGATTACTTTGCATGTTCTCTCTCTTAATTTGTAGTACATTACAATGAAAAATATAAATTATAAACTAATATTACATATATTGTCCCTTTATTTAAAAAATTATTGTGTCTGTGAGGATGGTAGGCTACAATACTTTCAGACATGGTAGATGTCCAGGGCTTTTTTGGTAGAAAAAGCCCAGCAGGAACTCATTAGCATAATAGGCCACACCCAACAACAGAAACTTATTAGCATATTAGGACACACCACTGACAGCACAGTTTATTAGCATATTAGGCCTCACCCCCATGTTACCAGAAGAGTGGTCTTCCAGCCACACCCACCTTTTGCTTCTTATTCTCTTTACCTCGTTTGTTGTCAAAACCCAGGGCTTTTTTTGTAGCAGGAATTAATTTGCATGTCAGGCCCCATACCCCTAATATAGTCAATCTTAATGAGTTTCTGCTGTTGGGTGTGGCCCATTATGCTAATGAGTTCCTACTGGATGTGACCAACTCAGGAGCCAGCCGGAACTCCGTTCCTGTGCGTTCCTGCCCAAAAATAGCCCTGTAAATGTCAATGTAGCATATTTTTCATGGGACAATATTAAAAAATGTGATTTCCTTCCAGCACTGTCTTCAGCCTGAAATGCGCCCAGCAACAAATCTACATCATGACCATTTGTGTAATGTAGCTCTGCATCATAGCAGAAGAGTCAATCCCATAGATCTGGCTTGTATCCATTGGATTGCATTTTAGGCCAGGGCTGGAGTAAGGCCAACTGATGCACTAATGGTGTCCCTTGCCCCTTCCATTGCTTAACTGACAAGACATTAAGACTCAATAAGTGATGAAGATGAAATAAGAGATTAAAAATTCAGTTTTCTTCCAGGCCAGACCCCACAACTATATTAAATATAAACTTTTGAAAAGTGTTTATTTAACACTAAATAGCAGCAAGCAGGATAAGCAACAACAACAAAAAAAACCCTTCTGTGGTGCTCCCCTTCCCTTGGTGCCCTAGGCACATGCTTATTTTGCTTAATGGTTAATCCAGGGCCATCAGAACAGGACATCATTATGTAGATATGAAATACTCAAGACATGGAATGGGTAGACTGGAGAGCGTGATCAACCACCACTTCTCCTAGGTTCCAGCCACATTGGCCTAGACCTCTGCTTTATGAATAGGATGACCGAGGCTTTTTTTTTTCCTTAAAAAAAAAAAAAAAGAGGTGCCAGAACTTTCAAGAGGGAAATGAAGTTTTCAATCTGTATGCTGAAAACTCATGAACTTTTAATCATTTAAAAAATAATTTTGTTGAAAAGGTTTTGGAACTCCATTCCGGCGCGTTCCCGCAGAAAAATCAAACCATCAAACCATCAGACCATCAAACATAGTTCCCTAAATGTTACTTCAAGGGCATATTATAATAGAAAAGTATGCAATTCTTATTCTATAACATGTAACCGTTTGGAGATGTCTGTTAATTGTACCCATTTAGAGGAAGTACATCACGTCATGAATTTCCATTGAAACCTAAGATACTTTTGTTGGAATTCTTCAAGGACGATACTGTTTTGGCTTATACAGAACTAGTCCGTTTTATGCAGTTATTGGAAGTCAGTGTTAATGGGATAAGTAGGACTTTCTTCCTAGTAATTATATTGAGAACTCCAGTGTTATATGAGTTTTTTGTGCGCTCAGTGTTGAGATACTGGGAACACTCTGTTTAAAAAATGGAGGGGGGATCATCATTTGAATACAACATGTTATAAATCAGTGTTTGCATGCCAGTGTAAATTGGAAATAAGTAATCTATGATATGTCTTTCACTGTTAGCTGAGGATATAAAACATCACATTATCCACAGTGACCAAATAACTGTCCTTCATAGGGATTTTAAAATGTTTGCTTCTGGCAAACACATTCTGCACTGACTAGCTCAGGACTATTCTGCTTACTACGGGTTTCATGAAGTTTCACACTACTACAAAATGGATTCAAATCCTTGGTCCATTCAAAATCCATCGTCTGGCCACATGATACAAGGATAACCTGGTTCTACATTATGCATAAATTTGGATGATGTCTAAAGCAGGGGTTCCCACTCTTTGAGCTTGTGGACACCTTTGGAATTCTGGCACAGAGTGGTGGATGCCTCCACAAAATGGCAACTATGGGGGGTATACACACAAACACACACAGAAGTCCAAGTACAGGGGACAAGAGGAGCAAGTTTTTAAAAATACAATGGAAAAGAGGAGTGAGAGAATAAAATCAACACTGTGGTGGCAGCTGCCACCAAAACCTTTTAATCTGCCAACCAGATCTCCAGTGTCCAATTAGAAGCTCTGCTGGGCAGGAGCCTCACCTGGTCCAACCTACTACCTAAAAACACTTGGCAACTGCCCGGAAAGGTGTCGGCAGCCATTGTTGTGCCCATGGGCACCATGTTAGAGAGCCCTGATCTACAGGATTACCTTACACAATATATTTGCACACATTCTACGATGACAATTTCTTCCTCTTATGTTCCATTTTGTAACTTCAAACAAAACTACTCTTGAGGAGGTCATTTATCTTTGAACAGTTATACATAAGAGGGAATTAAAACATTGTAAGCCTGTTTTGAACCTCCGTCTCTAACAAATATTCTGTTCTTTGGGTTATGCCCTCAATTCCCCCTCCCCCATTTTATAATAGAGAGTAATTCTGTGTTATGCCTTAATAAAAAGAATCAGTCACAGCCTCAGCAACTACAACAGGAATGCCTATCGCAAAGGCATGTAGAAAACGAAACAGACAGATTTAAATAACTTATTCTAAAAGAGAAATAAGTCAATTAGATGTATAAAGGATCGGGTTTTGTCTACTGAATGTTGGAATATCAAATTTCTTGACTCGGCACCACTATATTCAATGTTTTCTTTGGTATGAAAAAAGCTGTCAGAAAACATTTCACACAGGCAGATTAATACCCAGAGGATAACAGTGCTAGATGGTGCGATGCACTGAGTAAACTGTTGTTAGTCAGCAGTCGTTCAGCTAAACTTGAAGCCGAGGAAGTGATATATGACCAAATCAAATATCCGTTCCTGAAAACTTCTCTTTTGAATATGTAACTTACATCTAGTTCAAGACTCTTTTGGAATAAAACTTGAACTGCCTGAATTCTAGGGATTTTCCAAGGCATTTCTCCTACTTGACAGGCTTTTTGAAGATCAAAATAGTCTAAATGTTTGCCAGGAATGTTTTTATTGGTAGGCTGGACAAGGTTCCTGGCACATAAGCCCCCACCTTATTCTTGTTCTCCCCCACCCCTGAATAACTTCATATCCCGGTCATGTATGAACAAGCCTTTAGACTTTACAGCTATCTATAATTATGGACTTCATGTTCCAGTCAGTAATGTGATCTTCAGGGGCGTAGAGTTTTGTAAATGCCCGGGGGGGGGCTCTTTAGCACACGTGCGCTTCACACTCATGCGGTCGCTGGGGCAATGTTTTTCCCCTGGGAAAACGTAGCGCCTGCCGCCACACCTCGCCACCATGCCTCCCCGGGTCCTTCTGAGGCCCGCCAGCCGCTGCTGCCGGTGCCTCTCTCCCCCCCCCCCCCCCCCGGCCTGGCCACTCCTTCCCTCTCCCTCCCTCTTTTCCGGGCGAAATGCCCAGCGTGATTACATCACTTGAAAGTGACGCCATCACGCTGGGCATTTTGCCTGGAAAAGAGGGAGGGAGAGGGAGGGAGGAGTGGCCAGGCCTGAGGGGGTGGGGAGAGAGGCACTGGCAGCAGCGACTGATGGGCCTCGGAAAGGCCCAAAGAGGTGCAGCGGTGAGCCCCGGCGGCAGGTGCTACGTTTTCCCGGGGGGCCCCTTCCCCCCCGGGAAATTTCGGGGGTGGCTTGAGCCCCCCCCGTAGTCTATGCCTATGGTGATCTTCAGTTGCATTCAGAAGTTGTGTACCTTTCTACAAACACAAGCTTTATTTTCTTGGGGTCTTCCCTATTGTTTTTCTGTGGATTTATGTGCTTATTTCTTTCTCTCCTTTAATACCTCTTGACTCTCTGATTGCTCTTTTTATGTATTGTTGTGCTGTGTGTGCTAAACCGTCACTCAAGACAAAACATAGAACAGTCCGATACTACCTTCCAAACTGTTTTATCTTTATTGAAGCAGTGAATGTTGCCTGCCGCCCAGAGGCCCAGGTATTGTCATAACTCCTGTTGCTGTTTTTTTATGGCCGACAAAGTGAGAGCCATTTTTGTATGTAGGAGGCTGCATCACAACCATTATTGTTTGTCCCTTCGTTAAATGTATCTGATCACATAATGTCACAGAATTATAGGTCAGCTTTGGTTTATTATAAACCCACAGTTGATGTTTTTGTCTCCTATAAAGTTTAGAAGAAATGGAAGAAAAATATCAAAACCGAGAATCCAGGCCAGAAGACTTGCAGCTTATTGCAGAATTGAAAGACCTGATTGCTGAGAGGGATCAGCTGATAAAGAAACTGATTGTAAGACAGTTGGATGGTCTTTTCTCATACGAGCATGCCAAAGGCTAATAACATTTGTCCAATCTCCTGGAAAACAAAGATCTGTTAACGAGAAGTTAAAGTGAAAATTTTAATAGCACACAGACTTTCTAGAGCAGGGGTACTCGGCCTTTTCTAGCCTGTGGGCACTTACGGAATTCCGATATAGTGTGGTGGGCACAGCCACAAAATGGCCGCCACGGAAGAAGGAGCCAGTCAGAAAATGGCTGCCACAGCCGCACTTTAAACAATCTACGCAGCCAATCAACTCTCCAGTGGCAACCCGGAAGCCCTGCAGGGCAAAAGCCACTGCTGGCCCTGCCCACTTTTTAAAAACACTTGGTGGACACCAGTAAAGTTGTTGGTGGGTGCCATGACACAGCCCAGAGTAATTTATTTTTTTTGTCATTTTCAGCCATGCTTTCCCTTCCACATCTGAAGTACGTCAAAGGCCCCCTCCTGACCCATCCCGCTGCATTTTCATGTGGCCATCAGGATTCTCCATCCACCCTATTTTAGGTTTTTTTTGGTTTTTAGGTAATAAAAATAATGCAGTATTTTTAAAAGAATACACTTCCAGCAATCCCCTCCCTACTCAATCCAAGGCAGGGCGAGCTGTGGGTGATTCTCTTGGGGGGGGGGGGGGGGGCATTTAAATTCACAAGGATGAATAATGCTGGATAGGAATAACAATAAATTTACAACCTTAAAAAAATCCTCCTTCAACAATCCATTCTCCTCTGTCTAAAAGGCAGGCAATTCTCTTTAAAAAATGGGCATAAATAATGCTGGATAGGAATAACACAATAACTTTACAACCTTAATAAAAATCTCCTGGCTGATCCCCTCCCCCCTGTCTAAAAGGCAGGTGATTCTCCTCTGTCATTTTAATTTTTGCAGAGGAATGGCCCCTTGCTGTCTTCAGCACTTGAAAGAGTAATTGACTAGCACTTGGATCACTCTCCTTCAGACTCAAGAGACTGCTCAACCCATAGCTGTCAAGGAACTGACCCCTTGAGGCAGTTTCTTGTTAAATTCAAACAATAGTTCAAGCTGTGGGGGGGGGGGGAGTGCCATCCTTGCATCTCTCTCTGAGTACTTAGGTACTTTGAAGCTGCTTGTAACTTCAAAGAGTTAGATAAGGGAGATGGGAGGAATCCAGGTGTTGGTCAGATATTAGGCCTAGCAGTTACAAGCCCACAAGAACCTAGGGTACATTTCCTTTCCTTAGGGTCCGAGCCCGTGGGTGAGAGAAGGTGTTTGCTTATTTGGACCCAATGCAGCTGCAGAGTGTGTGGTCTAATTGGCAAACTCACTTGATTCTAGGGTTGCCAGGTCCGAACAACAAGCCAGTGGGAGATTTACCAGGATGCTCCAGGAATGGAGAGGGAAGAAGCACGCCAATGATGTTGGGGGTGACGCTCTGGTTTTTGAGCAAAACTCTATGGTTTGAAGTTAATTCCACCACAGAGTTTTGCCTAAAAACCAGAACACCACCTGTTGACATCACCGACATGCCTACATCACTTCCAGGTGACGTAGGAATGCTGCATTTGGGGCGGTAGCTCTCCCCAGCTGGCCAGTGCCAGGGTGAAGCACCGGAAACCGGGGGATACCCCACACACCGGGGAGACCTGGCAATCCTACTTGATTGGTTGAGTCATCTGGTTAGCAATATACCAGATTGGTCAAGTTAGATTAATTGCTGGACATCTGATTGGTCATCTAGAATCAGGCCAACAGGGGTTGCTGAACATAAAGGAAAAACCTTTCATTCTAGTTTTGCACTGTGTCTGGATTACATCTGACAGTGGGACATTTCTTAATCCTGGGTGGGTCGGGCTGGCCGAAGCCCTTTGTCTTGGACTTCAGATTTTGAAACCCTACTGGATTCAGTCTTGATGGGTAGCATCTGGATCACAAACTAATGCTTGAAAATGCGCTTAGCTTAGATTTATAACTTTGTTATTTTTATCCTCACTATTCACTGCTCTTTTTTTGTATTTATTGCACAATTTTATAATAAAACATTTATATGTCACGATGTTCTTGGGTTGTTTGGGGGCTTCAATATGAATCCAGCACTTTAGCGCATGAAGTAAGCTGCCTTGGGTCCCCACTGGGGAGCAATGTGGGGTGTGAATAAATAAATAAAAGTTTTATTGTTTATTCTTTATCAGGATGACAAGAAATTCTATCAACTGGAACTAGTCAATAGGGAGACTAATTTCAACAAAGTATTTAACGCAAGTCCTAATGTTGGTGTTATTAATCCTCTGGTGAAGGTATGTATTACAATTTTAATGTTACACTTAAGAAGATGTTGATAATATTCCTTATAAAAATTTGCTGAAGAGCCAACTCAACAGTAATCCACTTTATTCAAATTAATTACAAGTAGTACTGAGCAACTCAGCTTCTTTCCAGAGCTTGTTAAGATTTAGTTCAGATAAGATAAGTCTGCCCAGGGGTCCGTTGGGGCTGGAGCGAGGCCAGCTCAGGAGTGGCCAGTAGGGCAGCCATGGGCTGAATCAGATTCTCTGATCTTTAAAAGCGACTGCAGGGAAGGGGATTTGAGGGAGAGGCTCCAAACTTGCAGGGTAGCTGCTGGGACCTCTCCCCCAAATACCCACCAAGTTTCAAGAAGATTGGACCAGGGGGTCCAATTCTACGGGCCCCCAAACAGGTTGCCCCCATTCCCTCCATTGTTCTCTATGGTAGAAAAAAAGGTAACATTTTTTCCCACCATAGAGAACAATGGAGGGGATGGGACAACCTCTTTGGGGGCCCGTAGAATTGGATTCCGTGGTCCAATCTTCTTGAAACTTGGTGGGTATTTCAAGGAGAGGCCCCAGCAGCTACCCTGCAAGTTTGGAACCTCTCCCTCAAACCCCCTTTCCTCCAGCCCCTCATATACCCTATGAGTTTTTGCCATTGATTTCAATGGCCCATAGGGTGTAATGGTGCTGAAACTGACATTCCCTTTCTGACACACTTCTGGTGATGTCAGGGGACTTGGCATATGCTAATGAGTTATGCTAATGAGCTCCTGCAGCTCTTTTTCTACGAAAGGACCCCTGAGTCTGCCCATTTACTGAGGAGCTCCTTTCTAATCCCTCCATTTGTTAGTCTTTTCTGCAACTTGGTCTCTTAGGGCATTTCTAAATGATCTCTGCACTGTGCAAGGAATGTGCCATTACTACAAAGGTGTTTATACAGGCTCAAAGTGCCTTTTCCCCAGCTCTAGCATGCCCACATCGGGAAAGTGTATTTTTGGCTTGTTAGCTCATCTTTCTCTGCGTCTCACCGTAAGAAAGGATACTTCACTTTGAAGCAGAGATTCACATATGCCATCTAGTGGAAAGATCTGTGATTTTTATACTCCCTGGCAAAAAGCTGAAATGATGGTACCCTAAAACTAATACTGTGAGAAGGTAACAGAACTTGTAGAAAAGATTTCAGTTGCATTTTTCCACACAGGGTAGTGAGCAACCTGTGCTTGTCAATCCAGAGGAAAAACAAAACAGGATCAATAAAATACTAGATGAGGGTTATGAAACTCAGCAGCCCCTGAGCCATTTATAGTCCTTCAGTTATATATCATGGGTCATCAATTGCTTGATAACCACCAGTTCTTATAATCAGCCTGAGGATGCAAGTCCAGGGTATGGTCTCAAAATTCATGGCTGGTGGACCACCAAGGCTTGATGTAGATCAGGGGTAGCAAACATAAGGCCCAGGGGCCGGAACCAGCCCATCCAGGGCTCTTATCTGGCCCATGAACAACTGGTGTGATGGAATAGGAGGCTGCTCGGGGGGAGGAGTGGGTGGAGCCACTCCGATTGTGGCTTCAGTACAGCAAAACAACTTTGTCTGCCGCACTCAAGCAGAACCCCTTTGCTTCAGTGGCAGCCTCACTGGTAAGTTGGGAGCTACCGCAGCCACATTCATGCTGGCTCAGGGTTCCAAGGCAAGGTTGCACACCTCTCTGTTTGGCCTGCGGCTCTGGAATGCTGTCTGGATAGCCCCAGGAATCAGTGTTTGCGCATGGGGGTGGGGGGTGGGGAGACGATCCTCTGCTGGGGCCTGCTGGCAGCCAATGCCACCACCGTATTTGTACTCCCCCATGTGGTGGCTATGCTTTGGCCCGTGGGGGGCATTCTTTGGCAGTTCCACACATCAGGGGCCTAGTCCTGCCACCAAGCGTGCAACTCAGCGGCCAGGCCTTCCTCCCCCATGGAACACCCGATGGCCTTCAGCCATACATGGCTGCCACCTCATGTGAGGGCAGCGCTGATGATCTCTGGCTATATTGGTCACTGGTTGGCCAGGGGCCTCTACCACATACACAGCCTTGTGTGTGCCATGCCTGCTCCCCCAGCATTTATTCTGGTGGCCTTCAGCCTGGGACAGCCGCCGCATGGCAATGGCATGGCTTGCCGACGATCTCCGGCTTGAACCCCAGCATCGCCCCACAATGGATCACCTGGTGGCCTTGGCTGGAGGTGGTCACTGCTGCAACAGGCCTCTCTGGCTTATCAGGCTTTGCTTGGCCTGGGTCCTGCTGTACATGTAGCCTCGCACCTGGGCCACCTACCCCCCACTTCCACAGGTGAAGGAGTTAGTTCAACTTGTTAGTTCACCATTGTTGTTAGTTCACCATTCCCCTCCATGGTGGCTCAAAGGTAGGCGGGATCTTGCAACATCCAGCCACTTTGTGTTCTTGTTCTGGGGTCCAGGCTCACGGCATTAGTGGCAGGAGCGAGCTGGGGAAGGGGTTTGCCCCCACTCTAGGCAGCGTGAGGGCAACTGCCCAGCACTGCACCGCTAGGACTCCAGTCCGCCCACATGGGTTTTCCTCTGCAACACCCCCCCCCAGCCCATGGGACTTTACTGTGAGGACACATGAACTCAGAGCTTACCAGCTGCTATCCTTTATAAAGTTTGTATCTCTGTTACCCGACTTTACATTTTATGGCTCACATGGCCCGGCCCAACAAAGTGGCATTTATGTCAGATCTGGCCCTCATAACAAATGAGTTCGACACTCCTGATTTAGATGATACTTCTGCCACCTGAGCCTCTTCTCCACGCAGTTAAACTCCAGTGTGAAACAGGCATTCTGTATAAGTTCATGCAAATTCCACATCCCTGTTGAGCAGGAAGAATATGGCCTGGATACACTGCCCGGGTTGGAAGGCTTCATGTAATATGGGAGACTGGAGGGAAGAGGTTCGCATCACTGTTCCAGGACAATAATTCATTGCGACTCTGGGATAACATATGATCGAAGGCTCTGCCTCAGAAGCCACTGTGGCCACCTGTACTGCACTGAACAAATTAAAAACAGTTTTACAGCAGAATTGTTTAAATCAGAGAAATAATTTAAATGAAAATGAAGGTTTAAACCCAGTTTAACTATTTTTGGGGTATGTCCCGCCTTGTTCTTTTAAATCTCTCTTAGGAGTGAAACTTACTTCACCAGAAGCTGGTTGCAATCAAGTATATTTTATCACCCCGTAACATTATATGGGATTGGGGCAGCAGCTGCAATTAGACTCGGAATTAACTTGCTCCCTCCCTCTCCACAGGAGACCCATTACGTTTGTACGGTTGTCACGCCACTGATACCATTCTGCCAAGACCAGCACCTTGGGGTTAATGGGGAAGTAGCTCCTTGGCTTTTCAGGAGTAATAATCCGTAAATGGCCTAAAACTGCTATTATATTCTAAAGCTAAGGAGGCAAATAGATGGTAGCTTTCTCTAAAAAATGCTGTAATTTCAGCAGAAGTAAATTTAAAAAAAAACCTTAACCCTTATTACCAGATATAAGAAAACGCACGCACACACACACGCACACACAAGCAGTTTCCTCATCTGTACTAATGTATGGGCCCTTCCTTACATTTTTTATTTTTAATGCAGCAAAAGAAGAAGAAAGATAACTCAGCAAACAGGTTTGTGAGTGTCCCCAATCTAAGTGCTCTGGAATCTAGTGGAGTGGGGAATGGACATCCTAACCGTCTGGACCCTATTCCTAATTCACCCATCCACGATATTGAGTTCAACAGCAGCAGACCACTTCCACAGCCAATACCACCCAAAGAGCCCAAGACGTTTTTGAGGTGAGCACTGCCTCACCAGTTTTTTCCCCCTAACATGGAGAAAAAAAAATTAGTTTCTTTTTAGCTGAACCACACATGTCTTAAGAGCAGCTCAGGAGTATAAATTTTATTGTGGGATTTTAAATTTCATACTATATTTTAAACCTCTTTACAGTATTCCTTTTTATTGCAAAACCTGTTAAAATGTGAATTTTTCCTGCCTATTAAGACTTGAATCCTTCTTTTAAATTGTAAGGAGCTTACTATCTGGTTCATGTGCTTTCAATTGTTTACATTTATGAACAATTGTGTTAAATGTCTGTGTTATTACTAGCTCTCCTTTAAGCAAATGTTGTAACCCCTTATTAAAACTTATTATTGTGTGACGGTGTTTCTTACCCAGCAAAACTGTTTTATGTGTGATGACTGTGCGTTCATTTACTCCCTTTCCTTACCTCAGATAAATTATTTAAAGTAAGCTTAGAATTCATGGGGATATATGCATGCATTAGATGTTTAATGCTTCAGCATTAAAACACTAAAAAAATCAATTTTAAGTATAAGTAGACTAAAACAAATTAATAATGGTTTTTGTTTTGGAGAAAATAAAAGCTCTGTCCCCTCTTACTTCACAATTCTACTTTGATGCTATTTGTAAAATACAGTTGGGAGACGGGAGGTGTAATAAGGTTGTAATGTAAATACATTTTATTTCTAAAGGTAAAATACAGTTTCTTTAAATGTTTAATGTTCCTTATTTTTCCCTATGCATGTGATATGCATGTATATGCTCAGGCATTATTAACATGCATGTGCATGGATTCGTGGATTGTGACGTTGGCGTTTCCATTGCGAATTATTTCGTGCCTTGTGTTGCCCAAATTTCTGGTAGGGATTATTTTCTTAATTTTTGTAACCCAAGAACCTAATTTTACTAAAGCATTAAAGTTTATATAGAAAAATAATTCATCAAAGTTTGCTTGGGAATCACAGTTGTGGGTTAAAAGTGAGCTTGCTTTGCATTGAGTTCCTTGCCATAATGTATCCATCCCATGTGCATGAAACTATAATTCAGTCTGAGTTACATCAGATTTCAGATGTCATTGTTCCATTACTCACCAGTCTATTCAGCATGTTTTTAAGAATATGATGCTTGCAATCATAATTCTGACAATTAATTTGACCAAAAGAAAAGGATGCTAAAAGAGGATCTTCCAAAAATCCAGTGCTATTTTTTTTTTTTTACAAAAGCAGCAACCCCATTCATTTTTTTCTTCAAAATACTATTTTTCCGCCTTGTCGTACGGCTTTTTAGTGACTCTGTCTGTACTGCTGATGCTCTCTAATGGAGTGGATGATTGGAGGTAGAAAAAAAGGGACATTAAGCTACGCTATGTACTAGTTAGGTGTGATTCTAGATTCATGAACAGTGTGTGCTATGTCTTGGGCTTCTCTGTGCTTTTTCCAGGCCTTTTGCATTTTCACTTTTGGTTGCAGGTTAAATTTGTCTTTTCTCTTTATGAATTTAGCCCTCTTCAGACTGAAGCTTCTCCAGTGGCTTCACCAGACCCCCAGCGCCAGGAATGGTTTGCCCGTTACTTCACATTCTGAGAGATTATTTTTGTGTGTGGCACAGCGTGGTGTGGAATGTTCATAAGAGCATGACCTTAAAACTAAACCCTTCCGTGAACAAGCTTCCCTGTAATATGTCAAACACTGTGAATGAGAAAGTATTTGTCTCCGATTTGAAAATGCACTGTATTTTACGTGATATTTGTTGGAATCACTTGACATGGTAAACAAATATGCTTAATGACACTTATTTTTATTTAAAATGGAAGAGTCTTTAAACTTTGTAATTACTGCATAATAAATTTTCATAGAAGAAACTCAATGCTTCCCCCCCCCCTTTTCCTATAAATATGTATTTTCTTTGGTTTCAGGAAAGGCTTTCCCATTTCTGTCTCCCTTCTGAAATGCAATCAATTGCATGGTTTATTGTATATCAAAATAAACTGTCTGCAGTTTGTTTTTAAAAAAAAGCAGACTGTTGCAAGATATGTTTAAACCCTTCTGTTTTTATTTAGTTTATCTTGTAGAAACTTTGAAAATGGTGTTCATTCTAAAAGTGGTGAAGAATGCAAAATAAATAAGTCTATAGTAGCATAGCTGGTGGCCTTTAGAGCTGAGTGAATTTTGTTAAAACCATAGGAACAAAAATGGCATCTTTATTTCTTATCTACAACAGATCTCTGCCCTCTAGTAATTATGATTACTATATTTTGATGTTGAATTTCATCACAATTTTTGTCATAAATGTTTTATAAATACCGATAAAGACAATGCTCTTTAGAACATTTGGGGTACTAAACTGTGTATTGCTGTATAAATTAAATATAATTTATGGAAATCTGTATTTTGAGGACATAATCATCCTTTGGGCAAAACTCAGGCTTTACAAAAATAGTGCTAAACTAATTATGCATAATAAAGCATGTAAATCTTTCATTAAAGCTCCAGCATACTTAATTTATTAAAAACAACGTTACTTTTTCCACAATGAAATTAACCCAGGGACCACATGACCTTTTTCATATGGAGAGTGAGCCTGATTTTCCACTCTATTACACCTGTCTTAGCAAGTACTCTGACAGAAAAGATGTAATATGCTGGCAAATCTTGTTTACATCCTTCTGTTGATGTTGTTGTTAATTCCAAGATTACCACAATGTAACCAACACTGGTAATCTCAGGGAGAAATTTTTCTTTGTTTTATGAATGTACTTTGAAACCTGATCTTTGTATCTTTAAGTGGGGGGGGGGGGGCGGGGTTGCTTGATTATTTTAAGATTTTTATCCTTCGAGAAAAAGATTGCTATTATTTCTGCTGATGCCATGACTGCGTCTTCCCTTTATGCAAAAGCATAATTAACCAATCAAAGATACCATCACTAGTTACAACAGTAAGTTTTATATGTAGCATATGTATAAAAGAATAATTTGTATGTTTTCATATAAAATATAAAATATTCTAAATCAAAACTTTAAAAATGTATCTCCTGTATAATCAGCCTGACAATGTTCCAACGTTCTGCTGCTAATCTGAAGCAGTGTTTGGCAGATACTCTATGGTTGATGGGATTTAACTGTAGGTATATGCAGCCTTTACATTAGAAGAAAGCCATATTGAGTCAAAGTCAGATTTCTTGGCTGTTATCTGAAATAAAACACGCTGGATAATTTTGATATGAGTAAGTATTTCTTGTGTTTTGTTTATTCTCTTATTGCATGCATCATATAGTTATAACAGTACTGAGAGGTTTTGCACCTAGAATTGATACTAATAATTAAACACATAGTAGACGTATCAGTGGAACCTGCTATAAAACAGTCATCTTCCATACAGAAAAGGAAGCATTAGTTTGGTTCCCAGGTACACCATCTGCCAAAATATTGTATTCTTGTAAATCTACCAGCTTTATAAAGACACAGGACAGATTCTACCAATTATTTACATGCGATGCTAAGCTTATCCCTACTTGCCAGTATTTTGATGTGAAAACTTGTAATAACAAAAGTCTTCTTTGTGTTGCCCTTTTGTAAAGTCTTAATTGCAGTGTTTTTCAAGTTTCCAACTATAGGAAACCCTTTCCCACGCACTTTTGTTTGTTGAGGAACCCCTGCACATCTGCCTGGGAACCCCTGTGAGTTAGGTAGGATTTTAGGCTATATTATGCATTTTTATGGCCTGACCTGTTGGCATATTTATTTAGTACACTTGTATCCTGCCTTTCCCCCAAAGAGCTCAGGGTGTCATACATTAGTCTCCCCTCCTCAGTTCTACCCTCACAGAAACCCTGGTGAGGCTGAGAGTGTGACTGATAGAAGTTCACCCAGCAAGTTTCATGGCAGAGTGGGGATTCAAACCTGGACGGGGGATTCTCCCACATCCTAGTCCAACACTTTAACCACTATACCAAGAGGGCAGAGAAGCTGCCCTACACTCACAGTGATAGCGTATATGAGAACATGGCCAATATTCGTTCACACTTGCACAGAACGAAAGACCAACACTGGTCCCCATGCTGTCTTTCATGAAATCATCCACTGTTCCTTGCCTTCTGATTGAAGAACCCCTGTGCAGCCGAAAAGTTGTGTTCCACACCACCTTGGGATAACTGTAATCCCATCGTGGGTGGCCTCAGCAAGCGGGGCAGTGTTGATTATCCATGCTTCCCCACAATTACTCACACAGAGGCAGTTGCAACTTGTTACCTTGGCTCTGTTTGGGAACTTCCACTCAGGTACCACCAGCCTAGGTCCTGAGGGTAGCTTCGCCACTCCCTTTCGCCCTGCCTTTCCACGCGCCAGCCATTCCCCTTTCACATCTCACACTCTTTCAATTCCCATGTGCCCTGTACAACCCAATTCCTTTCCTCATCTGCCTTCAGTCCTCCCCAAGTTTTGAGCCCACGGCTTGCAGTCTCCACCCTCGTTGGCTGCCCCCTCCCCAGCCCACCAGGCATGCCCTCCCCAGACAGTGCAGTACCCACCCCTAACCACCAACCTTGCCCCAACAGATACCCTTCCAGCCAGACCCTTGCTATCATCTGAGCTGGACCCTGGTGCACTCTCCTGAACCTTAAGGGACCCCAGTACTCTAGTTGCTCTTGTGTGTCATGTCCAGCTAAGGTTCAGAACAATCCCATGGCTTCCATAGCTCAAAACTATCTTCTTTAAGAGCCAGATACACTGCCCATCTTCTGGAAAGCATACATTTATACAAAGGACCATTAACAGTGAAGAAGACTTCCATAAACTGGGTTGTTTTGTGTTCTCGTTCACTAAATTAGTGAAGTTTGCCACATTCTCCAAAGGAGAATATACATACTTTTTGACTCAAGGTTTTCCACTGCCGACTCATTTTCATTTTCATCAAACAGAAACAAAACCACTTCACACTCTTTAACAGTTAAAAGCCTTCCATAACTTCTGTGATGCAGACATAAAACTTGAAAAATACTGCCCTCTCCTCCTTGTGAGGGCTGTTCAGAGTCTGCAGATTATGTTGTTGGGTCACAGCTTGGACAAGGTTTTCTGGCAAAAGTAAGCAGAGCCACACAATACGACACGACGACAGAAGTTTCGCCGGGAAGAACTGTGGGCACCACTGGTTTAGCTGGAGAGAAAAACACCCTTATTTGCTTTTATTTTTCAGAATATTCCTGGTTTTGACCATCACACCAAATCTAGGTTGTCTTTCTTTAAAACAGTTGTCTCTGTTTTCTTTTATGCTTGGAACTCACTGTCTGATAGGATCTTTTCTTTTGGAAAAACAGGTGCTGTCAAGAGGGAAATGAAGTTTTCAGTCTGTATACTGAAAACTCCTGACCTTTTAAGCATTTTTAAAAGGATTTCATTGAAGATGTCCCCAAGCTCCATTCCACCATGTTCCCCCAGAAAAAAAACCCTGCTCTCTGCACACCTTTAATATGCTGCTTCATTAGAATCCCTCCTCATAACTCCTTCTTCCCTGAAAATGTTTGACTAACCTTTTAATTGTCATTAAAATTTAAGTCAAACAGAGAAAAAAAACATGTTATGAAGAGGAATTGAGCTAAATTAAGTGCATTTGCTCATATTCATCTCATATTAACTTTTCTCTTACTTTCCCCCTTGTGCTTTCTATGCCATTGTCAACATTTATATTGTATACTCAGAGTCATTTACGAAGCTCAGTAAAACGTTCTGTAAATTGATGGCACTCGCAAGTATGTTTTTAATCTTTTTTTTTCAGCCAAAATTGGCTCCCAAAGGAGCAACATGAATAAAAGTCAATGCGAAGGACATTAAAATTAAATACAAATGTTTCTTGTGTAGAGGAGTCTCAGCTGAGCTGGATCCAGGCATGCTTGGGGGGGGGGGGAGAAGGTATCCTGGCTGCTTCCCGCACTCCCTTTGCTGGTGTGACCATGACAGTTAGAAGGTAAATCCAGGCACAGCACTGCTACACAACTTATTATTACAACGTCATTCAAAGAAACCAGGTAGAATGCTGTAGATCATTAGGCCCTTGTGCCAAATTTGCAATATAATCATAAATAGTAAAAACTCACTTTCTATATAATACCGTGTTTCCCCGAAAATAAGACTCTGTCTTATATTTATTTTTTCTCAAGAAGACACACTAGGGCTTATTTTCAGGGGATGTCTTATTTTTATTAAGTATAATACAACAATCTACATTTATTCAAATACAGTTAAGTCGTCTTCTTCTGGAACATCGTCATAACTCTCCAGACCCGGAATTCCATCCTGAATTTCTTGCAACTCCATTTCCTTTAGAACCATGGGCCCTAGTCTTTCATGTCGAGCAACAGAGCTCTCATTAAATGAGTAGCTCTTATCCATGTAACCTGCTCGGAGTGCATTGGTAACACCAGGGGTCCGTTGGGGCCGGAGCGAGGCGGAGCAAAGCTCCGCCAGCTCAGGACTGGCCAGTAGGGCAGCCACGGGCTGAATCAGATGCTCTAATCTGATTCAGCTCGCCGCCAAATTGCTGCCGAAATTCGGCGGCAACTTTAAAAGCCACTGGAGGGGAGGGGGTTTGAGGGAGAGGCTCCAAACTTGCAGGGTAGCTGCTGGGGCCTCTCCTCGAAATGCCCACCAAGTTTCAAGAAGATTGGACCAGGGGGTCCAATTCTACAAGCCCCCAAACAGGTTGCCCCCATTCCCTCCATTGTTCTCTATGGTAGGAAAAAAGTTAACATTTTAACATAAAATGTAGGAAAAAAGTTAACATAAAAGTTTCCTCCGTAGAGAACAATGGAGGGGATGGGACAATCTGTTCGGGGGCCCATAGAATTGGACCCCGTGGTCCAATCTTCTTGAAACTTGGTGGGTATTTCGAGGAGAGGCCCCAGCAGCTACCCTGCAAGTTTGGAGCCTCTCCCTCAAACCCCCTCTCCTCCAGCCCCTCCTATACCCTATGAGTTTTTGCCATTGATTTCAATGGCCCATAGGATATAATGGGGCTGAAACTGACATTCCCTTTCTGACACACTTCTGGTGATGTCAGGGGGCGTGGCATATGCGAATGAGTTACGCTAATGAGCTCCTGCACCTCTTTTTCTACGAAAGGACCCCTGAACATCACTGTCAATGACCTGCAACCGCGGTTACCACCCGCGCACGGCTAGGAGAAAGGAGGGATGTGGTTGCCACCTGCGCACCCACACAAGTGCGAACGGCTCGGAGAAAGGAACTGTGGCAGATAAAAGGTATTCCAGTCTTCCTTACTGCTCCGTGCCAAAATGCATGGCGTGGCTACGCAGATACGCTGCATAGCTACGCCCATCACTAGGTCTTATTATCGGGGTAGGGCTTATATTAACAAATGCATAGAAATCCAGCTAGGGCTTATTTTTTGGGTAGGTCTTATTTTTGGGGAAACAGGGTAGGTACCATGATTCTGAATTCTACCATTCAGCTATGCTGTGCTTGCAGGATAAACAAGTAGGAGTGGTAAATGCTGAAAACTACCAGCTAGAATAATACTGACCATATTTAATGTAAGTAAGCATAGAAGGTTAACAGAGAATAGTAACACATCAGTTAATTACCTCTACGTGTGACATACTGCTACAGCCATAGGCGTAGAGTACGGGGGGGCTCGAGGGCTTGAGCCACCCCCAAAATTTCCCGGGGGGCTTAGCCCCCCCCCCCGGGAAAACGGAACACCTGCCACCGCGCCTCCCCGGGTCCTTCCGAGGCCTGGCCGCCGCTGCTGGAGAGGGAAGAGGGGAGGGGGGAAGAGAGAGGCACCAGCAGCAGCGGCTGGCGGGCCTCGGAAGGGCCCGGGGAGGCGGGGCGGTTTTGGGGGGGGGAAGAACATCGGAGCCCCCCCCCTGGATTTCCAAAAGTCTACACCCCTGGCTACAGCTGCATATTCTTTGTAATAAAGGGAAAAAAATAATCTGCACAGAGAGGCTGATCTTGTTAGAGTACTGGACAAGGAACAAGATGACACAGGTTCAAATCCCCCCCCACACACACACACCACTGGTGATATGGGCCAGTCACTCGCTGTCTCAGCCTAACATACTTTAGAGGGTTGTTGGGAAAAGGAGAGTCATATATAGTACCCTGAGATCCTTGAAGGAAGACCAGGATAAAAATAAAATATATAATTTTGCAAAATCTGATCCTACTAGCCATTGGCATCGAAACTGTGATCACTAGCAATGGTGCTCAGTTCTTTCCTTTTATTCATGCTTCCCATCTTCATCTAGTGTTATGCGGCAGACTCTAGGCAGCCGTGCTGGATAATGTTCGTGGTGCTTGGAGGGAATGTTTGCTCCACGAACAGTTCCATGCTTACACGGTACAAGATAACCTTCCAGTGCTTCCATAACAGTAGTAGTCTCCAAAGCAGGCAACATTTTCAGGTTGTCAGTGATTCATTAGGAAATAAATCTAAATGCATAATACCTTAACCAAGTCCAATTAAATGTTGCAAAGATTGTGATCTGGACCACTCAAACAATTAACATGCCCTTGGATGGGTATGATATTAGGGCCCCTTGCTGCTACCCCATACAAGGAATAGAAAGAGTTTTACCCGTTCCATGCCCTGTGTACACAAGTGCTTCAAACAATCAGTTAGGCTTCAAGTTAGCATAAATTATGTTTCAAACTAAATTTTGTATCATATTTACTTCACCATGACTGGAGATGGTTCCATTATGTCACAATTACACGTTGAAATTCAGTGTGATTTTAATGCTGTAATGTGCCATTTCCTTCTTTTTGTGGGTGAGAAAACTTGAAACAAAATACTAACGGTTCTGGTGAGCCACGTGGCGGAGCTAGGAAAGGGGCTACTGGTAAGCACGGGAGTTGAGGCAGTGGGTGGAGGCGTGCTTTGCAGGGGCTTTGGACAAACTGCTCACCTCCCAGGCCACTCTGGTAGAGAGTAACTTCACAGTTCACAAGAACTCTTGATCACATGGTAGTTGGTCCTAATGCTGTTGTTGCAGCCCGTGAGATATAAACCCATGGGTACCCTTGTCTTGAATACCTTGCCTTTTATTTTTAAGTAAAAGCAGAGGTTCTGAGGATTCTCTATATGTCTCTATATGTGAATGGTGTGATTGCAGAATGCAGTCTGGCATGGCTGCTCAGGAAACTTGTATGATTGCAATTCCCATTGCTTTTTGCCAATAATTTCTTCCAGTTCAATAGAAAAGCCCCATTGTGGGGACCAGATCTTTTCCAAACCAGGCTGTTGGGCTGTTCTTTCCCTTTGGACACGTGGGGAAAAAAACGGCAGAGGTCTCTTTCTGCATGTATAGGGTACATATTTTCTTATGCCGATTCTTAGACAAGAATGTATAAAAGAAGGGATACTCAGCTCAACATCAGCTCTGTTGTGCCCAAATTCTTCACTGTTTTACAGATCTGTACAAATTCATACCATCTGCCAAAAAATAAAAGGGGGGGGGGGAGAATAACTGGTAGGAGTCCAGCTTTCCTTACCAAACTGTGTTCAGACTGTGAGAGGCAAACTCTCAATGGAAAGTGCCACGACTTGAAGCTTTACTCAAAGTACCCAGAAGTATACTTTGGCATCTTTTCATTTCATGTTAATTCAGCAGCACCTAATCATTAGGCATAAGGACTGAGCCACAATATTTTCTATTTGTTATTTTAAGTAATTTTACAGATTTCAAATTAGGGAGCGAGCAAGCAAATAAAAAAAAAAATTAAGAAAGACAGCCCTCTTGTGCCACTGTCCACAAGATTACTATATCCTGCCTTGAGAAATCTGGCATGGATACGTCAATAACTATTGAGCCGATACTTCTTTATCTAAATCACATACTAGTTCCTTGGCTGATCACAGGTTTTTTCCAGGTCTCTCTCCTCAGCTCAACAAAAGCAACTTTTCCTAACTGCCCAAAGGGTCATGGGGCTTTTTAACTTCCCACCAATCGTGCCTGTAGCTCACCAACAGAACCTATCATAGGCGAAGCAGGTAATAACCAATCCCCTCCAAGTTCTGTACCTCCTCCAGTCAACAGGAAAAGAAGTTTTGAAACTTTCCTTTTCTCTAAACTCCCTCAACGTTTTATTTTATCTTTAAACTGTGGTATTTGAACCAAAATCCCCTTTTTGTCGCACACAAACATACAATCAGCTGTTGGATCAGGCTGAGGGATCACACATGCAGCATTTATTTGCATATGTGATTCACCGCCCTGCCTAAGATAATGGCTTGGATCCAGCTGACCATTTCTCAGTGGGTGGAAAGGCCCACGGAACTCAATTTTACTCCAGCTACAGCCCAAAATGCCTCCAGTGCTATTCCTGGGTTCCCCTGCCCCCCCCCAGCAGCATTTCATAAGATATTTGGGGCTGCAGGAGGGGGGAGGTGAAAAAGTTAAGCTTTGGAGGCAGAAATGCTACCACCTGTGAAAAGTTTGGCTGGATCCAAGCCAATTCACGGACACTTCCTTTCAATCTGAAACTGGAAGCAATAAGGTAACTGATCTAGCGTCTTGCCTTGTGTTGATTTCACTGCAATACCCCCTAAGAGTTGAAACTGCATATCCAAAGACCCAAAGCAACATTTAAAACTTGCAAATTTTAAAAAAAGGCTTAAGGCAAGATATGATACGTAACTATTGCCATAGAGGAGGCAATTCTGTTCTGACCAAATGAAACAACAATATACTTCCTATGAGCTTAGAACATGCTATCTGCAGGTACAAAGGGTACTCTCTAAAAGCAATCTGCTAGTTTAAAGGAGTCCAGGAATATACAGATCTCTGCCTAAATGTCAGCTAAAAATAACTGGATCCAAATGTATTTCAGCCCATTTCTGACAGTGTCAAGAGTGTGACCTTTAAAATGCACTTGATCCTTAGATTGTCACTAATTTCAGGCTGCATGCTTTGAAGAATGAGCTTGTGTGCTGGGAAATCAGTATATATGTTGTTTTAAAATGCATACTTTAATTAACATCCATGGATTTAGAAGGGTGTAATTTTGCTTAGAATCGCACTGTCCAGTTATTAGACTGGATTTCTGTAACTTCTGCTAAAGTGTATATTCTATTAAATGTTCTTGTTTTTGCTTTCTGATTTATATTAAACGGAGATCCTGACCTGTGGATCTGTGACTCTAATACACACACAAGTACACAAAAATGCAAGCATTCAATCAGGACTCAACCGCTGCATCTTTTCCCCCATACTTTTTGTGCCTGTAACTGGACACATTTTAGCAGATTACATAGAGAAATCTTGTATTCGTGCTAGAATGGATTCTAAACCGCAGCTCCTTTACACACTTATTTGACAGTGAATTCCTCTGAAATCCAAGTAAATAGGCATAGATGTCAGGTAATCCTGCCACTCTCCAGGGCGGGAGATGGGATTTACTGGGCTGGGCGAGACAACTCCACTCCTCCCCCCTCCTCCTGCTGGAATGTACTCCCTTCCTCCCGCTTGCTGGCTTCACAGCGTTGTTATCTCTATTCAAGGCTACTGGTAACTTCTCACAGACATGTTTAGTGTTTTTAGCTGCTTTTGCAGGTGTCATCTATTATTGCCTTCCCACTCTATAGTCTGGGAAAGCTTTTAGGCGGGATTCATCCCGGGGTGGGGACTGGGGCAATACACGTTTGAAATCACTATATCCTGACACTATTGTTCCAATCCATTACTAACTCAACAAGTGTACCCTGAAGAAATTCCCCCAATAAAGAAAGTCTTGGTTAAGATCCTTTGTGTGGGGTGAGTTCATCCAGGAAGTCTCACAATAGGAGAGGTGTGCATATCTATATATCTAATAGCCAAGTCCCCCCCGTGTGCAGAAAAATCCTAAATGTTAAAAAAAACTTTGGGGGGTATATTTAAATCCCCTCAAAAGTAAAAGCATTCTCTGCGCAGGCGCAGAGAACACTTTGGCTGGGGGGAGGGCTCGGTGGGCGGTGGGCCTCACCGCCGCTGTTTTCGGGGAGGGAAGGGGGAGGAGGCTCGGCACACAGCCGCCACCACCGATTTCCAGGGAGGGAGGGGGAAGGGAGGAAGGAGAGGAGGCTCGGCACGCAGCCGCTGCTGCTGCCAATTTTTGGGAAGGGAGGGGGAGGGAGAAGGGAGGGAGGAGGCTCGGCGCATGGCTGCCACCGATTTTTGGGGAGGGAGGAGAGGAGGCTTGGCGCGCAGCTCCTGCCGCCAATTTTTGGGAAGGGAGGGGAGGCTCGGCACACAGCCGCCGCTTTTTCCAGGGAGGGAGGAGGCAGGGAGGAGAGAGAGGCTCACCTGCCCCCCGCAAGTATCCTACTGCTGGGAGCCCATGGGGGGGGGGGGCGAGCGGCAGGCCCAGCAAGATGACGGTAATGCCCCCTCCCTGCAAGTTTCTTGCCGGCCTCCCCTTGTCATTTCTAAAAGACAAGTCAATTATATTCTTGTGAAGTCAATTTCTGTAACAGCCCAGTTGATTTCATCACCATAGGAAAACTCTGACCAGACCACAAAAGATTATTTTGATCAATTGTATTCCACTTTGAGATGTAAAACTGACATAATGCCCCACAATTTCAGCATGTCTTCCAAGTGCTTTAGATTGGCAGTTTGAAAGGAAGCCAGGGCTCTCCGTTTGCAAGACTTGAGCAAGGCTGTCAACAAGAGGACATTTTGGAGGTTATTAATTCAGAGGTGGAAGCAACTTGACAGCACTTAATACACTCTTATTGTGTAAGAGATTACCCATTCATGTGTAATAGAAAGCACAGCCCCAACCTGGTAGGGCCCAGGCTAGCTCCACTGGGTCAAATGTCGGAAGCTAAGCAGAGTTGACCCTGCTTATCATTTGGATGGGAAACTTCATATGTTCTCGCTTAAGCTTCTGGGAGGAAGAGTGGAATTTTTAAAAAGTACACTAAAAATAGACTCACTTTAATAATAAAGACTGCAGGATAGTGCTTTTTGCGCGGGTCAAACTCTCGTCAGCGTTCTGCACGGCCAGCCCTCCCGCATCCGGTTCACGCCCTACCCGTAGTTAGGAATCGACAAGCTACTGTTGGTCCTCAAAAGCGGCCTGAAGCAAAGCTGGATTGTTCCCATTTCCCGGAAACATGCTCCCGTCCAACGCAATGTCTTTCTCGTAATCACCCCCACCGAAACGAAATCTCTAATCCAGGCTGCAAACGAGACACCTCCTCCGCCGCAGATGGGCGACCGACAGCCCGCTTCCACGTCCTCCCTGGGCCGTCTTTTGCACAACTGCGGGGGGGGGGCCAGGGTTAGAAAGCCACCCCGTAAGACCCCCGAGACCGCGCCTCGCCTTTCCCTCCCGGGCAAAGCTCCCGCCGGCGGAACTTCGACGAGAGAGGCCGCCCACCTCCCCTTCTCCGCAAGCCGAGAGACTCCTCGCGCCCGAGCCTCTGCCCAGGAGGCAGGCCCGGCGCGGAGGGGAGGAGTCAGCCTCCAGACTCCGCCCCGGCGCCTTCCCTCTGCCGTCGGACTGGCTCTTAGTCCCCCTGTGCGGCTCAGGGTAGGTGACTTGTTCGCAGCGCGTCCCTCCCCGGGCTGCCTTGGGTGCATTTCAGGGGGCTTGCACGAGGAGGGTGTTGCAGCCTGGGTGAGGGGTGGCGCGGGTCGCTCGGTCTCTTGGGGCTTCTGCAGGGGAGAGCCCGGCCATCGAGTCCCGGGGAGCTTGGCGCCTTGAGCGCGGAAGGCCCGCCTTCCGCGCTCAAGGCGCCAAACTCCCCGGGATTTGAGCGCTGGGCTCGTCCTTCCCGCGGCTGCAAGAAAAGCGGCAGGCTTGCTTTGGAATGGCCGCCTCTTCCCTGTCCCCGCCTACGGGGAATCGCTCGTCCCCTGAAGGGAAGGTTTCTGACGTGCGGACGTCCTCATGCAGAGAATAGTGGCGTTCCTTCCCTGGCCAGACTTGAGCGCGAAGAGTGCCTCTGGGCATGGTACCTAAAGGCATTGCCCTCACCGTTGCAAGAGGCAGCACAGAATCACCCCAGTGCCTTTGAACCGGAGCGCCCAGCGGGGAATTTGAGCAGCCAGGTCCGGCTTCTCTGGCGCCTGCAGAACCAGCCGCTCCTGTCCGAATGTGCTGTCCACGGAGCAGGGGCAAAGGTGCAGCCGCGGTCAGCTCCCGCACATCTCGGAGCCGGGAGTCGGGGCTGCCCGGCTAGAAGGCGGCGCTTTCGAGGGGACTCCTGTGCCTCTCTTTAGATGTGAGCCGGTTTGACTCCGGTTGGTACGTCCAGAGGCAGGGCTGCGGTTAGTGTGGTTTAGTGGCTGGAGTGTCAGGCTGGAACAGGGGTGTCGAACCCATTTGTGACGAGGGCTGGATCTGACATAAATGAGACCTTGTTGGGCCGGGCCATGTGTGTCATAAAATGTCATGCCGAGGTATAAACTTCATAAAGGACACAAACACAAAGATTGTTTTTTACTTAAAATAAAAACAGGCTTGAAACATTGCAAGAGTGTTTTGTTTAGCAGTCTCCGATAACTGACACCTCTTGCTCCGAATTATTGCATCAAAATGTCGGTGCTGTTGCAGTCTTGAGTGTGCTGTTCAGGTGTGTATCTGTAAGCGGCAAACCTACTTTTGGTTTACTGACATTCACCACAGAAATCTCATGCTCAGAGTTCTGAGTCTAGGACCCAGGGGGAAACATGGAATGGCTGAGCGATTGAGAGAGTCTGGCGAAGCAAGCTATGATGCAGCAGCAGCAACTGAACTGGAAGCAGGAGATGGCCAGTTCCAGGGTGGGCTTGATAGAAGCCCTCTGAGGCCCTGGTCCGGCCCCCAGGCCGCATGTTTGACACCCCTAGTCTAGAACTAGGGAGAGCCTGATTTGGGTTTTTTAAACTGGTTATCAAAAAACATTTAATGGCTTGAAAGGTTCTGCACACCCTGTGTGGCTCTGAACCAAACTGGGCTGTATGCATCATTTGTCTGTGCAGATGGACTGAGATCTGTGGTCTTTGTTTCTTATATTTGTGTCTTCACCTTGGGGGTCAGTCAAGTGCTATCTCCGTCTCAGACAAGGAGACAATAAACTCCATTTTCACCCCCACACCTAAGGGTTGTAGGGACCTGCTTTTGAACATGGGGGGGAGGGGTCACATTTAGTTCCTAATTGATGCTAATGGACCTCTTCACTGTGTTTAAGATAAGATTGCACAGATTCACAGAGAAGAGATCCATTAGCATGTTAGGATTTAAATGTGCAAGACAGGAGAAAATGTGGAAAAGATCTTACGTCGAGCCAGTGTGTCACAGCAGTTTGTCAAAAGTCGGATCACGGAGATCCTCATTCGGCCATGGAAGTTTGCTGGGTGGCCTTAGCCAGTCACATACTCTCAGCAGGGGCGTCAAGTTTTCAAAATCCCAAGGGGGGGCAGGAGCTCTTCCATGCACGTGCGCAAAGTGCGTGCGCCTGCCGGGACCATGTTCCCGCCTCCGCCTCCCCCCCACCCGGTCTGACCTCTCCTGCTTCCATCCCTCCCTCCATCTGTCCAGGGGCCAGCTGGGCATTTGCTTAAATGGCCCCTGGACGGACGGAGGGAGGGACGGAGTGGCCAGGCGGGGGGGAGAGAGAGACGGCGGCGGCAGTGGCCCTAGGAAGGGCCTGGTGAGGCGTGGCGGAGGGCGCACCATTTTCCTGGGGGGGGGCTCAGTCCCCCCCGGGAAATTTTGGGGGTGGCTCAAGCCCTCGAGCCCCCCCGTAGTTGACGCCTATGACTCTCAGTCTAACCTACCTCAAAAGGTTGTGAGCATAAAATGGAGGAGAAGAGAATGTAAGCTGCTTGGGTCCCCATTACATGAAAAACAGAAGACGCTCAACTGAAGAGATCATATTTAGCCTATTTGTTTGAAATTCCGTTTGTGATCTACAAACAGAGTAATGTTTTAAATAAACAAATAACTGTGTTTTAGCTAGTCAGTATAATATTGTGTATCTTCTAATTGTAGGTTCACAATGCTTCTGAGTGCTGAGCAGGTGAATCTAATTGGACAAGTGTTTGAGTCATATATTTTGGAATACCACAAAAACGACCTTTTGCAGATTTTGAGAGAAAAAGACGACGACGCTCATTACCCACTTACTGTCAACGCTCTGACACTTTTTGAGGCCAACATGGAAATTGGCGAATATTTCAACGCATTTCCTAATGAAGTGCTCCCCATTTTTGATAATGCTTTGCGAAGGACAGCTTTGTCAGTTTTTCAGTCTATTTCCCAAGCTCGTGATGTCAGCATTAAGCAGAACCTTCATGCCAGAATCTCAGGTAAGAGGCAGGCGCATGCACGTTTTGTGTAGCACTGTAAAGGACCGCTCGGTAATTCCTGTTGTGGAAGTCGGAGGCTGGGTAGCTATTTTCCCCTCGCCCTTTGTTCAGGGAGCTCAGGGGTCATCCATAATTCTCCCTTCTTCCCCTCACGCCATTCATCTTTGTTTCGTACTGCAGTGGCTCCTAGAAGATCTTCCTGGCCTTTACATTTTGAAAAACATTTTGCATCTCTGCAGTTGATTATGCTTTTCTCTCACTGGAATTCTCACTTCCAGGGGTCATTTCGTAGAAAAAGAGGTGCAGGAGCTCATTAGCATAACTTATTTGCATATGCTGCACCACCTGGCATCACCGGAAGTATGTCAGAAGGCAAGAAAGAAAGGGGAGAGAGAGAGAGAGAGAGAGAGAGAGAGAGAGAGAGAGAGAGAAAGAAAGAAAGAAAGAAAGAAAGAAAGAAAGAAAGAAAGAAAGCTGGCAGAGAGGGGACAGCTACTGATCCAAGCCTCAGAAATACCACTATTCTGGGAGGATAGCTTCAGTGGTGGCTGAAGCCTTCAGAAGGCTGGTCGGAGGAACAAGGACCTTTCCAGGGGACGGGGTCATTTTGCTGCAGCCATGACACAAGCAGGCATTCCCCCGCGGGGGGGGGGGGCTGGCACCAGCTCCCGGAGCTGTGCTCCCCCGAGCTCCTGCTCGAAATGACCCCTGTTCACTTCCATTATCTCATCATTTCTACTTGCTATTTATTCTACTTATCTCTCATCTTACGTCTCTTTCTGCCATTCTTAAGGACCTTCTCAACCAGCTGTTTTGACTGTCTTTCTCCATTGGCTTTGCTATGTTTTCTGTACCTGCTTCAAGCCTCTTGTCCACAGACCCTCCTAGTATAGCACCTAGGGAAGTTCCGGCCCTTAACTGAAGACATGTTATGACTATCCGTTATCTTCAGATTTCTCTTTACACTTTGTAGCAGAGTAATTATGCAAAGATGAAATAGCAGTGTAACTTACTGAACTGTAACATAATCCAGGGCATGCATGCATGTCTGGAAAAACAGATCAGCAAAGAATAAAACAAGGCAGTCCCTTTAATTCTTCCACCACTTCTGTTTTAGTTGTGTGTCTCAGTTGATCTGATGTTTTGTCTGACAGTGATGTCAGAAAGATGTGCAACAGCTAAGTGAAGTGAGGACGTTTTCCCTGACGTGGGATACAGACACAGGCTTTGTTGAAGCTCTGACCACTCTCTGGAATAGGGAGATGGCCGAGGCTGTTGACACAATCACACAATGGCAATGAAAAGGGAGGAATGGCAGCTAGGGCGCCACTGGCAGAAATCTCAGAGCAAAACTGATCGAACACGGCATAGAGCCCATATTAGAACCTGTTCTGTAGAAGTGATGATGGTGAAAAGGTAATATTTCTCTGCCACCATTGTGTCTGCATGTAATTGTCCAGTGGAGCTGTGCAGTGTGGTTCGGAAGCTCTTACACCATGGCCCCTGGTAATTGGACCCTGACCACACAACAGCCCACTATGATCAGTTTGCCATTTACTTTGCAGACAGAATTACTCAGATCTTCTCTGAGTTAGATGCTGGCATGGATGCATGTCCAAATGAGGTACCTTTGGCATCTGATTGTCCAATCTGTAGGGATACTTTTCAGCTTGTGGATCCCAAGGATGTGGACAAAATCTTTGGACAGGTGAGACATAACACCTGTGTTCTCGACCCTTGCCCTTCCTGGCTGATAACAGCTGCCAGAGGGGGAATGGCTGATTAAATAAGGGGAGTAGTAAATGCTTCCTTGAGAACACAAGCTGTGCTCTGCTTTTCCACCTAATTCCAGGTTTCCCTTGCTCGAAAGCCGGTTGAATCCGATTCTAAGGATGCGGTGCTCATCTCCGTTTCCAAGCCTGTAGGGAAGATCTGAGACTGGGATGCTAGCCGGGTCAAAGTCCATACTTCTCCCCCCTCTTTGCTACACAATGAACAATGGCAAATCCCTTTGGCTACTGGCAAATCCCTTTGGCAAATAACAGACTATCTCCTCATGTTAAAATCCTTATAATGATTCTCTTACTGTACTGTGTATTGAATGCTGACGTAGCTGTCTGTAACTGTGTTGCAAGAATGTCAGCAGGCTTGAAATAAACCACCACTGCTCAGGTTGGGCAGACTTGGGTTGTTCTCCTTCCAACTCACTTGTCTCGTGTGCAAGTCCTTCACAAGCCAAAGAGCCAGCGCTGTCCAAAGACAGCGTGGTCATGTGGCCGGCATGACTAGACGCCGAGGCGCACGGAACGCTGTTACCTTCCCACCAAAGCGGTACCTGTGTATCTACTTGCAGTTTCTTGCTTTTGAACTGCTCAGTTGGCAGGAGCTGGGAGTTCACTCCATCATGCGGCACTCGAGTCTTGAACTGCTGAACTACCGACCTTCCGGCCTGCAGTTCAGCATCTTAACCACTTGAGCCGTTGCAGCCCTATCTAATTCCAAGGATGCTGTTAATGTTCTGAGCTGGTTGCTTTGAGTCAGTAATGGGCTGGATGAGGGTACCCAAGCAGAAACTTAATCCTGACAAGTCAGAGGTTCTCTGGGTTAGTAGAAAGGCTACTTCAGATCTCCTCTGTCTTGGATGGGGTTATACTTCCCTTGAAAAGCCAGGTTTGTAACTTGGGAGTGCTGCTTGACACAGCAATCATCTTATTTTATTTATTTGTTTGTTTGTTTGTTTGTTGGATTTATATCCTGCCCTCCCCGCGAACGGGCTCAGGGCGGCTTCCATGGGCCAAGGGCGTAAATATTACAATACATTAAAACACATAAAATCCATTAAAAACATTCCAAGAACTACATAATTAATACATATTTAAAGCTTCCAATAATATAACTTCTGGCAACCTAATGGCAGATCTGAGCCCCGAGCCATCTTACTTGGGCTGTGCTGAGTCCGGGTCCATCACAGCTGGTTAATATGATGGGTGGAATCACTGGCCTAACCGGTGTCTCTGGTGGCGGCTCCTATTCGAAGGCCTGGCGGAAGAGCTCTGTCTTACAGGCCCTGCGGAACTGCATGAGGTCCCGCAGGGCCCTGATCTCCGGGAGCTCGTTCCACCAGACGGGAGCCGCCACCGAAAAAACCCTGGTTCTCGTTCTGGTGAGCCTGGCATCCTTTGGACCTGGGACACTAAGTCGATGGTCTGATCCTGACCGCAGTGCTCGCTGGGGTATATATGGAGAGAGGCGGTCCCTAAGGTATGTTGGACCCTGGCCTAGAAAACCAGGTGGCCGCTGTGGCTCAGAGTGCGCTTGCCTAGCTCCAGCTATTGCAATTGCAACCGTTCCTGGGTCAGTCAGATCTAGCCACAGTGATCCGTGCTTTAGTTACATCCAGACTGGACTACTGCAATGTGCTCTACTTGGGGCTACCCCTGAAGAGTGTTCAGAAGCTGCAGTTAAAGGAGAATCCTGCAGCTAGACTGCTGGTTGGGGCCAGCTATCGGGAGCCCATGTCCCCAGTACTACAGCAATTACACTGGCTCCTGAGCGGCTCCTGAGCCCAAGTCAGTGTTAGTTTTGTCCTTTAAAGCCCTGTGTGGTTTGGGACAGGTATCTAAAGGACTACCCATTAAAGATGCTCATTTGGTGTGTACACGAGAGAGGGCCTTTTCTGTGGCAGCCCCACAGTTAATGGTACTGCCTCCCCATGGAGGCCTGGCCTGGCCCCCTCTTTGCCAATCTTCATGACACAGCTAAAGACAGTTTTATTCAGGACTACGTTTTGATTGATTTAGATTTATTACTGTCAGTCCTAACTGGACGATTTAAACGGTGACCTATGGGCTTTATAATAGTTGTTTTTGTTATGTTTTTATAGTGTTTTGTTTGTAAGCTGCCTTGAGTTCCGCAAGGGAGAAAGGGAGCTAATAAAAGTTTAAAATAAATAAATAAAATAATAAAGAGATCATTGAGTTTAGGCCTAGTAATAGCAAAAGGGACGGCAGCAGGCAAAATTGTAAAAAGGTATAACTCTAGTTTTCTAGAGAGCATAATGTATCCAGAGTTATATCAAATACGAGAGGATTGTGTGTACGTGTGTTTAGTCTGACAGTTCTTCTGAGTGCTAAATGATCTAGGGAAATTTTTGTGCAAAAAATGTACAGTGTGTTTCTGGTCTAGTTTTTTTCATTTCAGTAAAAAGCTTCTTCCTGTAACATGATGTGCGCCTCAAGTATACTGAGGATAGCAGGAGCTCCTTAATTTGGCATATGCTCTTAAAAACAAACAAACTTCTGAGTGAGTATTAGTTGTGCATCTAGCAGTAGACTGCTATACAGTTACATTCTTATAAATTCGTCAGCTTCGACAAAGTTAGGCTGTAATTCTGCTTAAAAGTACTGTAAAAGCACAATATACTCAATTATATGCTTATATTTTTTTATATTCAAGTCCACTGCGTATTCATAGATCTTTCTCATCCCTGCTAAAGCGTTACACCCAACATACATTTTTAGACATGGCAGATTAATGGATAGATGGATAAAGATTAAGATCCGTTTATCAAATGGCTTGGCCTAATAATAACTTCACGTGTTTCTTTCCCAGAACCGGGAAAGAGAATGACCGGAGTAATGAGGTTGATCTGGGCATATTCCAGAAATAACTGTCCACAGTCATTCTTGGGGCTTTGGGACAGTTTTCCTTTTAGCACTGAAATTTCCAGGCTTGTTGAATTCTAGACCAATGTGAAATAACTGTTAAAGACTGCATATGCAAATGTATGTACAAATATTAATTTGCTCAGCTGACGCATTCAGACTAGGTTCTGTCATGCTTTCGATGCAAAGGTAATATAGGCTTTGAGCCTAAGTGTGCATTTAAGGAAAAAGGGGGGGGGGGTATGATTTTTTCCAATTCCCCTCTCTTGCTTCAACCCTATAGGGTTCTTATGGAGCCACTGTCCCGTGGGGGCACAGTTTCAGAGGGAACAGAAAGTCACTGGTTAAGGCACTTATCTCTAGTTGCACTGTGTAGGATCCAGACATCTGTTATTAGTATGACGAATTCATGTTTTCCAGTTAAAACATATGCAATTACGAAAACAGTAGTAATAATAGTTTCAAATATACCCTGTTAGAAGACTTTAGGCGGCATCCCTGTTCACACTTACTTGGGAATAAATCCACAGAATACGGTGATTGTTCAGTTGCATTGATATGCTTCTGTTCCACCGTGGAAATTCAGGTGGGTTGCATGGGATTCCCAAGAGGTCCTGTGCAGGTAGTGACCAGGCTGTGCTTAGCATCAGCAAGGCTGTTGTATCATGTGCCCTCCAACCATGCCCAGTGGAGCATACTTCCAAGCAATGTTCCCTCTAAGCTGTGGAGTCTTGTGAGCAAAAATTCTACTTTGTGAGCTACTGGCATTAAAGTTGTGAGCGAGCGATTTAGCTGCTGCATAAATTAGCGTGCTCTGGACCCATCCTTCCTGAGCTAAGACAGAAATGTGTGAGTCAGAGGCTAAAAAGCTGTGATCTAGCTCACACTAACTCAGCTTAGCGGGAACACTGCTTCCAAGTAAACAAGGATAATCAAGGCTGTAATCTCTAGTAATTTACAAGTTAAATAGTTTCCTGTATGTCGTACTAGGTTTGCCAGTTTGCCCAGAGCTAACAAGAGAAAACATCCCAAAGACCAAAGATGTGGGACACTTCCTTTCGGTCACTGGGACCGTTATTCGTACCAGCCTAGTGAAGGTCCTGGAGTTCGAACGAGACTACATGTGCAACAAGTGCAAACACGTGTTTGTGGTCAAGGCTGACTTTGAACAGTACTATACTTTCTGCCGTCCGGCATCCTGCCCTAGTGAAGAAGGCTGCAACTCATCTAAGTTCACTTGTCTCTCTGGAACATCGTGTGCTCCCAACAGCTGCAGAGACTATCAGGAAATGAAGATTCAGGAACAGGTTTCCAAAATATTTAACTCTTGTTTCTTTTCTGGGTACTAATTTGCTTCAGGAATTAATGGATAAGCTCAGTTTTTCTCTTGTTGACATTATCTATGCCACAAGTTGTAGTTCTGCACTGTAAATTCTGAGCTTGTTTTGACCGATAAACCAGGGCTGTAGATGCTGCCTTTTCAACTGATGTGGGGTATGGTTACCCATCTACCCACCTTCAGAACTCACGTTAGGAGTGCGGGATTTTAAAAGCAGATGATTGTGGAGTTGGAGGACTGGGAGCTGACAGTCAGGCTTGCTCAAGTTGGCCAAGGGCCTAAACAAATTCTGATGCATTGATGGCTGCTTTGGCCAATGTACTAAATTGGATGCAATGGTAGAAATTATTCCAAATGCTGTTTGGTCTTCTGCCTGCAAAAGCATGGTAAGCTTCAGATATACTGCAATGAAATGTCATTGAATTTTTCCTAAAGGACAAAAGCAATACAACAATCACCACTGTATTTGTCAATAAGTGTTTTCCCTGCCGTGTGCGTTTTTATTCCCTTTCTGGCAACATTTAGACTAAACCCTTATGCTTCAGCAAAATCTCATTTTTGCATCCTTTTAAGAACAGCCTTTTAATCTTTAAGTAGGCAACAATACCTGGAGTAAACTGCTACTTCAAACTATTAGGCATCTAGCCCAGGGGTGGCCAACCTTGCTTAACGTAAGAGCCACATAGAATAAACGTAAGAGCCACATAGAGATGTCTAAGAGCCGCAAGACCGGAACAAATATCACACACACGTTTTTATTTTTTAAAATATGCAAATTTGCTTTTTATTAACGTTAAATGGGACTGCCAAAAATAAAAACAAACGAGAAAAACCGGTTATTGATAATGATATTACTTGTTTGCTAATGATATTGAGAGAGAGAGAGAAAAAGAGAGAGATGGAAAGAAAGAATTAAAGAAGTGGAAAGAGAGAGAGAGAGAGAGAGAGAAACTAGGAAAGCAAATAGATGGGAGGGAGGAGGGAAGGAAGGAAGGGAGAAAGAGAGAAAAAGCATGCCTCCCCTTTGCTTCCCCAGCCGCCCTGCCAGGAGCCGCACAATATGTGTGAAAGAGCCGCATGTGGCTCCCGAGCCACAGGTTGGCCACCCCTGATCTAGCCCATAGCTACAGTGGGGCTACTGGGGGCTCTGCCCCCTTCCTTAAAGGGCCAGCCCCACAAGATTTCCTTCTAAAAATGTTTTTACAAATTATTTTTAACGCTTTTTGAAATGCTGTAACTAACCTCACAAACGTCAGCTGGAGTGTGCTGCCGCAAAGGGCTGTGTACGGTACCAGGAAATTACTGCTGCTGCTGGAGGCTTGTGACTCCTCTTAGCATTTACATACAAGAGTTTTGGGTGTTCGATACACGCTGTCAGCATTAGCGTGACAATTGTAGTATTATGTCCACTGAGCTCAGTGGGATTTACTGAAGAGTAAATGATGTAAAGGCTGTAAAACTGAAATCCCCATGCAATCACATGGGCTAAAGTCCCTCAGTAGTGCTTTCTTCTTGCGTAAATAAGCAGAGGTGACTGAGAGGAGACCATAAAGCATCCTTGTGAGGGGGGAAAGTGGGGATACACAAAAGAACGGTCTTCCTTGGGCTCAGGATGCCTTCCCCTAATTCCAACTCTCTGTTAGGCAGCCACCAAAATGCCCAGCTGGGAACCCACTCTCTTTTTCCTGATCCACAGAGCCTTATTTTTCATTCCCACAAGGCGAGGCTCGCTCCATGTCTCTCCCCAGAGCCATTGCCCAGGTTCCAGTGTTCCAGGCAGGATCGTTAAAAGGTTGAAGCTGGTGAGGAGCTGAGACGATGCTTTAAGGTTCCACCAAGTTTTGTTCCTCCCTAGTGCTGGCCTGTTTTTGAGCCTTGGTGAGTGAGGGAACGAGGGAGGGTGACAACAACAGACTGTGTTCCCGCTGGCTTGCCCCCTCCATGATCTTTGTTCCCTCGGGTACACTCGAGGTGCCTATTCAGGGATGCCTGCCTCAATACTCCACTTTAGCCCCACCAGCCCCACTTAAAAAAAAAAGAAATTGCCTCACAACCCACAAAATCCTGGCTACAGGGCTGTTAGGCATGCTTTTAAGTAAGCTGTGAGTAACAACACCATTCAATTTTGCAATCTAATTAGCTTTTTTTCCCAGATAACTTTTCCGCAAATCTTGAGAAATGGGAAATAAATCATTCAGTTTAATACACCTAAAATACTTATGATTAAAGACAAGTTTTATTGTCCCTGTGGCCAAAATTTCATGGGAGATTTCACACTCATTTGCATGCTTCTCTTAGGGGAAAAAATGAAGCTTTTCTTTCTGTGCAGAGAAATAAAATGGTCATATTTAGGTGGTTTTGCATTAAAAATAGAGAATTCTCAGGTAGATAATATGTATGAAATCCATAACAAGACCATAGCTTTGGAAACTACTTTTTGTAGCGCATATCCAGAATGTTTGCAATGTGTATTGGCTTAAGGCAGGCTTATGAATAGGTACTTAACCTGGTTTCCTCTGTAAGCAAGAATCCTTTCCCAATGACCAACAATGACAGATTTGCAATTTGGCCACAGCAAATGTATGATTTTATGGGCGGGCAGGCTAGCGGCTCCTGTGGATTTATTCTCAAGACTGGCATACAGGATGGCCAGCAGACTTCCTTTTTAAAAAATATTATTTTTGTCATCTAGGTTCAAAGGCTGGCAGTTGGTAGTATCCCTCGTTCTATGATGGTTGTCCTTGAAGATGACTTAGTTGACAGCTGTAAATCTGGTGAGCTCTTTTTCTGATTTCCTTTAGAGAGCCTTCAGAGAGCCAGTTTGTTGTAGTGGTTAAGTGTGCGGACTCTAATCTGGGAGAACCGGGTTTGATTCCCCACTCCTCCACTTGCACCTGGCTGGATGACCTTGGGCAAGCCATAGCTCTGTACCAGCTGTTCCCTCAAGGACAGCTTGGGAAAAAGCTCTCTCAGCCCCACCCACCTCACAGGGTGTCTGTTGTGGGGAGGGGAAGGGAAAGGAGTTTGTAAGCTGCTCTGAGACTCCCTTGGGGAGTGGATGGCGGGGTATAAATCCAATCTCTTCTTCTTCTTCTTCTTTATAAAATGTCTTCTTTTTCTAGCACGGTGCCTATTTGGAGAAAGCAAACTACTAGTGTTTTTTCTAAATAGTGTTTTTACTATTGAGAACTTGTCTGGCAGCATAAATGCCTATGTCATGTTACTTTGTTGATGTTAAAATCATTGTGTCCGCACAAAATAAAAAGGTCATTGCATCAAATCATATAACTACCGTATTTTTTGCTCCATAAGACTCACTTTTTCTCCCAAAAAAAGTGGGAGGGAAAGTGTGTGCGTCTTAAACCCCCCTCACCTTTCCCAAGCCACGGCACTGAGCAGAGCTAGGTGCGTCTTATGGTCAGGTGCGTCTTATGGAGCGAAAAATACGGGTATTTGACATTTCTAAGCCTTTATGGTCTTTTTTGAAGTCTCTCACAGTGTACTCTGATGTGTTCCCTGAGTAATTGTATCCACATGTTAAGACAAGCACACTCTGGTGGTGTGTTAAAAACCTTTGTTTCTCCTATAGAATGAAATGCTGATTTTAAAAAATCTTTGTATGCAGAATTTTTTTTTAAAACTGCACCTAAACATGCTTCTGTGTTAAAATTTACAAATTAAAGTATTGTTCTAAAGAAAAGGTTGCAAAAAAATCTTCTGATTTGATCATCATGTCGTCCGTCTTATCGTCAACTTGATTGCATCTGGTTTCTTTAGCTGTTAAACAGATGTTAACAGTAATCAAACAGAGTTAATCATGGGGGGGGGGGTAGCATTGTGGATTCTGCAGAGCTCCTGCCTGTCAGATGGACCACTGGCCTGTCCCAGCATAAGGCAGCTTTACGTGGTCTAATTATATGATCCCTTCACTACTATTGTGACCAGTCTTGTCTTTATTCTCAGGTGATGACATAACAGTTTATGGAGTAGTAATGCAAAGGTGGAAACCTTTTCACCAAGATGCACGCTGTGATGTAGAAATTGTCTTGAAGGCCAATTATATTCAAGTGAACAATGAGCAGCTGGCGGGACTTATCATTGATGAGGAGGTCCGCAAGGAATTTGAAGACTTTTGGGGAAAACATAAGAATGATCCCTTAGTAGGTTTGTAGAGAAATTGTTTTAAAAACAGCGCACTTTGTTAAACACTGCTTTTGTGGTGTCTGTCCCCTCCCTGTTGAGCCATATTCCCCGGTGATTTAGATCTGATTTCTGGGGTGCCTGAATTTGTAAGGATTCATTTCTTAACATCAGTTGGATCCCTTCTGATTTCTCAGAACCTGTCTCAATAAGGCACTTCTGCAAGAAAGCTCAGGAAACTTATTTGATTCCTGTTTGTTAGATGTTTTCTGCAAGCCATTCCTGTGCAGACCTTCTTCCATTTAAATTAATGGAGGAAAAAGCTCTTGGTGGTAGAAGAACTCTACTTATGTGTCAGAGCTCCATCACCCATAACTGGTCTGTAGTCTTTCTGTGATATTTCTCACCATCAATTAGAACTAAACCTTTAAGGCACGTAATATAATCCAATCTCTAAAAGTTTATCAGTGGTACTAATGGATTTTTCTTTCCTCTCTCCAGGAAGGAATGAAATTTTAGCAAGCTTGTGCCCTCAGGTTTTTGGGTTGTATCTGGTGAAGCTGGCTGTAGCCATGGTGCTTGCAGGAGGTGTTCAGAGAACGGATGCCGCAGGCACTCGAGTTAGAGGTCAGTATATAAAATCCCCTTCCTCTCGAGCCTGTTGAGATCATGGTTTTCCTTTTCCATATCATATGAGATTAATGTACAGCATATTAGAAAATTGTTACACGGAGCACAAACATTTGCAATGTAATTTGCAATGTAATTGTTAACAAGCAATCCTTACCCAGCAAAACTGGAGTTTAAATACTACTGTTTATGGGGTGTACATGTGTTCAGTTCTGCACTTTACACACCAAGCATGTAGGCAACTGGTGCAGCGAGCAGTGAATGGAATGCACAGAGCAGGTGGATGTGACCCTTTCTCCAACAATGTGCATTAAAATATACAGGTCCAAGTACACATGAAAAAGGTTTTAATTTGTCCAATAGGATGTTGATAGGCACCATTTCAGATTTCTGCAGCTTTACTATGTCTTGGTTGTGCTACTGAATAATTGTTTTCATATAAAGTTACCACTTTAGCAAAAATGTCTATATGTTTTGTTTTTCTGCAAGGTGAATCTCATCTTTTATTGGTTGGAGATCCTGGAACAGGGAAATCTCAGTTTCTGAAATATGCTGTAAAGATTACCCCACGATCTGTACTTACAGCAGGAATTGGATCCACAAGTGCAGGTAAATGCTGATCATGTGATAATGCAGAGGGAGCATACTAAAACAGGTGAAAAGAATACCCCCCCCCCCCCAGCCCAGGAACAAGAGCCACATTTGTACTTTTGTATACCAAAACCCCACCCATTCTAATGGAAGGAAGTGATCATTATTTAAATTCTAAAAATATCTCACACGATCCAGCCCCAATGTGCTGCACTTTCTAGGGTTGCCAGATCAGGAGATCCCCCAGTCTTCAGGACCGCAATCTGCTGCTGGCCAGCTGGCCGGTGGGGGGAGCCCCAGCCCGAAGAGGCCCATCACATATCAACGTGGTTGGTGCGATGACATCACACAGAAGTGACATCACCATGCCAGGGACATTGCGCATCAATGCTTTAGCATTTTGCCCCCAAACTATGGTAACCGTAGAGTTTTGGCCAAAATGCTAGTGTCAACGCATGGCGTCCCCAATGTGATGTCACTTCCGTGTGACATCATCGCACAGCCGATGTCATGTCCAGCGACGTCATCCTGCCCCCACACTCCTGGATGGCTCCCTCCCACCAGGACCTGGCAACTCTAGCACTTTCTCACTTCTAAAATCCCTCCACAGTCACCAGTCGCCTGCCCCCCCTTGTCTGAGAACCCCATGGCTACTGGACCTCAGCTGCCCCACATTTTCGTACTGTAGATAGCTCCATTATTCTCACTTTTTTATTCTCACCCTCTGTAGCTGAAAGTTTTCACATCATACATCCTGTCTGTTTCTTGGCTCCTATGCTTCGGTCTTAAATAAAATGGGGTTGGGGAGAAGCTGCTGTTGAAGGCAGGCCGTAGCAGCCACTAGTTGATCAGCCTGCTCCCCTGCCAAAGGCATGGCTCCCTCATCTCGAAGGTGGTTCAGTAATGAGTGACATAGGATGCTACAGAGGGCATTTGGGGTCCCTCAGACAAAACAACCCTTTTATGTTAAATATGCCATTAAACCATCTGATTTTTAGTTAACTTTTAATCTTTAAATATAACATGGGAGAAGCATTGCTCAATAGAGCACATGCTTTGCGAGTTGCAAGCATCTGTTTTTACTCCACTAATAGGCCTTTCAGTTTCAAAACAAAAAATCTTGGAGAACTGCTGCCAATAGAACTGTGCTGGCTGGATCAGCAATGTATAGTGGCCTGCCAGTGGCTTAATAACCCCTCAATTTGGAGGCTGGCAAAAAGGGGAGGTCACTCACTTGGCAGGTCATGCAGAATGTGGCTTGTAGGCTGTATTCAGCTTGATAAGTTGGGCTGTTGTGGTCACGCAAGACTCTTGTGGATAAAAACCGGAGTGGTGCTTGATGTGCTGGAATTAATGTGGTGAGTCCAGTTCCGCAAAGTTTGCAGGCTTCCTCCAGCTTAAGAAGCTCTTCTGTTGGGGGGAAAGCTACTGAAGTGGGAAGAGGGCTTCAGGTTTTGCTCAGAACTATAGAGCCACACACACACACACCTCCAGAGGTCTGTGTGTGCAAGGAGATCTGGAGCTTGTTTCTCAAACAGCACTCTTCCCCCCTCTGAGCTCCTTATACCTTACTAACATTAAGGGCGGGAGATACTGCTAGGATGGCCAACTGGATCCTAAGCTAAATTACATGTTTTTTAAAAGTGTGTTTTAACCGCAGACGCTCACCGGCATTTAATATATTCAGAACAGATGCCATTTAAAATAACCTCGTGCCTATACGTAAAATAAATGGGGAATGTCTATTAGAACTCTGATATTATACATGTCTCCTCTCTCGCCATTTATATTAACATGAAGAGGATACACATTTTAATAAGTTCAGTACGGACTCAACAAAACATCAGCCAACTACTTAAAAATAGTTTTATTTATACATCCACTCAAATACTTTTTTTTTCCCTTATAAACTTTCTACAGGATATGGGTTTTTGTTTTGTTTTTTAAACAAAGTCTTCACATTTTTTTTGAATAGGTAACTTAAATGTAACTCCCGGAGAGATGTTCTGGTGCTGGTTGGAGACAGACTGTGTTATGGTGTGGGGTCCCCCCCCCCTTTTTAAACACAACTGAACACATACATAGCACATAGAAGGGAAGGGCAGTCAGTCACATGCAGTCCATATGAGATTCCAACATGACATTTAGTGAATTTTCTGATGCTGACCACCCTTTTGAAGCAGAAGGCAATGCATCTGTGGAAAGGAGTGACTGGAGGTTTGGGTTGCTGCTCTCGGCGTCTGTCAGCTTTTCAGTGTTGTCCTCCCAATTGATGTGGAATCTTGTGACCCTGGGGTTAGATGCCAAAATGTTCCTCTGTAGCTGGAAAACAAGGTTCATTGATGTTTCAGAATTATGCGGATTACTCAAGAATTTTAAAGCAGTCATAGAAAGCCGTCAGGACAGGGAAAGGAAAACGAAGCTCTTGCTGTTTTAAAAATGGTACTGCGTTTACTCTTCCGTTCTGTGTAGTCAACAGTCTTAGGTACGGCTTTACAGAAAATGCTGACAGCACAGGCAGAAAATAAGGCAATTCTTCCCTTTCACACTGTCTTGTGATATACAGAAGTGTATAAAGAGAAAGGACTAGTACAGGAATGAGTGTTTAGCTTATCTGGAATATTTTTATCCCACTTTAGTCCCATACTGAGGACTCAAAGCGGCTTTCAAAAAAAAAAGCATAGACATCCCAACAGGCATCCCCCTCAGACACAAACTTCAAGCAGGTAGTAAGCCCCAAGTGAAGAGCTGAGAGTCCTGTGGTTTGGGCCTTTGGCCCCGCCCAGGCTTTGAATTATCTGCAGAGTGCACAAGTTACCCAGAGCAGGAAAGAGAGAAGAGGCTTCCTACTATAGCGTGTGTGAAGCTGGATTTGTGGGTGTCTCCTACAATGGGAGAGAGGAGGAGAGGCGTCCTACTATAGCCAGTGTTCCCTCTAAGCTGAGTTAGTGTGAGCTAGCTCACAGTTTTTTAGCCTCCGGCTCACACATTTTTGTCTCTGCTCAGGACGGATGGCTCCAGATTAAACTCATTTATGCAGTAGCCAAATCGCTCGCTCACAACTTTAATGCCAGTAGCTCACAAAGGAGAATTTTTGCTCACAGGACTCCACAGCTTAGAGGGAGCATTGACTATAGCAAGTGTGAAGCTGGATTTGTGGGTGTCTCCTACAATGAGATCTTTGCTCCCAGGATGCTGTCTGGAGCTTCCTCACTGCAAATGAGCCCCAAGATCTTGCTTCAGTCGTCAGAAGCAGGAAGAAAAATTAGTCTATATGCCCTTATTTATTTACAAAATTTATATCCCACTTCTGCCCTCACAAGGGCCACCAAGGCAGCTAACACTTTAGAACAGTTTGAAGCAATCCTTAAAATTCATCATCTGTTCTGTTGTAGAGTCCACAAGACACAACCCCTTCACCCCGCGCCCCTTGTTTTGTCTCTCTTGATTTAGACATTCTCCCGAATGCCTCTTTTCCTTAGTAATTTGTGTTTTATGGCTCAGATCTTCACACTCCAACAAACAGACTGCAATGTTCTACTGTATGAACTCGTGTCGCACAGAACTGTTCAAACCAATTACAGAAGAACTCCATGATAGACCTTACTGTCTCAACAAGTTCTCTTATCAAACGTTTTAGCTTTGCCAAATGACTTTATCTTTTAACCATTCTTTAAGGGGTTGTCTGCTTGTTGAAATGTAAACTGGACATTTTCAGCACACTACCTTCCTTAAACAGCCATATTTTCACAGTTAGTATAGCAATTTTAAAGCACAGTACACTTAGTTTTGAATGCAGTAAAGCAATATAATGGCTTTACTCTTATTTTGAACAAATAGGAAAAGCAGAATGAGTTAGGCATCCAGCTGTAAGGTACAATTAAGTAGGTCAGATTTTCAACACTACTGGAGATTTAACACATTTGGGCATTTTGTTTTTGCAATCTGAAATATTAAAGTTTGGAGAACCAAGAAGCCTTCATCACAAATGCTTTCAGATAATGCTTCTAAAGAAAGTAGTGGTGGTGGAAAGTGCTGTCAAGTTATAGCAACTCCAGAGAGTTTTCAAGACAAGACACATTTAGATGAGGTTTGCCATTGTCTTCCTCCACAACCCTGGACTTCCTCAGTGGACTCCCATCCAAATGCTAACTAGAGATGACCATACTTAGCTTCCAAGATCAGATGAGACCAAGCGAGTCTGGGTATTCAAGTCAGGGCAAAACGGAGTAGTACCTGAGTCTTAAACCTGCACGGAAGCCCTGCTGGTTCCATAACTCCAGATTCATGCTTATTCTGTAAGGAATGTGTACCATTCATAACACATGCTCAGTGGCACAGATTTAGGAATGGAAGGGGATTGAGCATGGACGCAAGTTCAGCCCCAGCTGAACTGCCAGAATTATACTGATTAGACGCTAAGGGAGTGCTCCTAAACTGGCCTACTCAGAAGTAAGGCCCATGTTATTCAATGGAGCTTACTACTAGAAAACACCTTAGGACTGCAGCCTCAGTCCAGTAAATAGGCAAGCAAGATGACTCTGGGTTTAAAGTCATCCAACGCTGGTATGCTGCAAAGTCATCCCCTGCTAGTATGTAGAGAAACAGCCATTTTAGAAACTGATGGCGGAAAAGGATCCCAAGTAGAATAGTGTCACTAATCAATAACTCAAGATGAATTCAGATTAACACAGTCCCTCTCAGATTTCCAAACCCTCTCAAATTTTTTTTGCATATATGATTTGTCAAGTTTCTTACGCGATTTGATTTAACCTCTGGTTTTATAGGACTTGTTGATCATATTCCCTTTGTTTCCTCATTTAACTGAAGTCGTGCATTGCCAAAACGGAGCATGTCCTACCTTAGAAAAGTCCGGTTTTACTGGGGGATTTTCCCTCAATTCTGTTTCAGTATATTCATTGTTTACATAATAGCCCACTCTAATAAATTCTTGACCTCTGTAGGTGCAGGTGATTAATACAACTGTAACTCCCACAGCATCTGCATCAGGAATGAGTCCTGGATTAGGAGCGTCTGCCTGTGGGGTAAAGGCAATTAAAGCAGTGTTGGTTAAGGCTCTCCCACTTAAAAAAAAAATCAGCATTATATACTTTTAGTTAAGGAGATTTTTCAGTACAGCCATAAGCAGAGTTACACCTTATATAGCCCACTGAATTCAGTGGACATAGAAGAGCAATATCTCTGCTTAAGGCGGCACTGTGGACATAGTACATCAATCACCAAGTAGATAAGTAGCAGTCATACTCAAATTTACAAAGCATTTCAATTAAGTTTCAATCAACGTTGTCCTTTTATTTTTTTCAGGTCCTAGATTTACTCTGAGTTTATTTATTTATTTAAATTTGTGTCCCGCCCTCCTCGCCATACGGCGGGCTCAGGGCGGCTAACAACAGCCATTATGGCACAATACATTACTTCGTTAAAAATTAAACAAACATAAAAACATCCTGACACATACCACATAGGTGACGTTACTTCAGTACAACTATCAAAACAGCAATCAAGCATATCCCCATATCTGGTCAGACATTGGCAGCTAAAGATCAGGCCAGGGCCGGATGTAAATACTGTGGGCGGCCCCTATTTGAAAGCCTGGCGGAAGAGCTCCGTCTTACAGGCCCTGCGGAATTGTAATAAATCCTGCAGGGCCTTGATGTTATCCGGGAGCTCGTTCCACCAGTAAGGGGCCGCCACAGAAAATGCCCTGGCCCTCGTAGCTGCCAAGCGGGCCTCCCTCGGCCCTGGTATAGTCAGGCGGTTCACTCTTAATTTTTGTGAGGTTCACTCTTAATTTTTGTGAGGATTTGATTTTTAATTCATTTCCTTCCCCCCACTCCTCCATGAAATATCTTGAATACAAGAGCAGGCACACACATATTTATATTCGGTATACATGCTATTTTAGCCCATTCTGCCTCAGTTCTTCAGCAGCCATCTCACATGCAGAACTACAGTGTGTGTGATAGGTCCAGTCACAAGCCACAAAAGTAGTTAATATCAAACATAAGACCGAGCTAGCCAGGTCCTTGAAGATGGGTCATTTCATCTTAAAAAGCAGCCATATGTGCAATTTGGATCAAGGCCAGAGTAATGGGGAAATAGGAGGTTTAACTTTCTCCCGTGCAAGCCACTCTCTCCTCCTCCCCCCTGCTACTTGCCTCAGTAGAGGAAACAGACACACAAGGGGAGTAGTCAAGTATCCAGTTGACCTGGATGTAGAACATTATTCATACAACAACAAAGGTATTTCAGGACAATTTCAAGGACATAGTATTCTGTCATTTTTCATGTTAGATACAGAGAAGTCAAGCAGTCTCGAGTAACCTTAAAAATAGTACATTTTATTATATAGGTTTCTGATCAAATAATTTATTTAACAATTAGTTGGCGCTTGTTTCAGATTAATGACTTTTCTCAAAGTTATCCTTGTTCCCCCAACATTTTTGTTAAATAACCTCAACACTCATACAGGCACCTTTAAACAGTGCAGATGCCTATCACCCCTGTACTTGTGCCACACCAGTTCCAGTACATGTAAGAATTTCTCCATGTGATTTACTGTCAGATTAATATACCAAGCAGCTAACACATCGCTCTTTCAGTGATTCATTAGGTGCCCAGTAAGTAATAAAGCCAGTAAGAGCCAGTGTGGTGTAGTGGATGAGAGTGTCGTACCGGTATCTGGAAGACCCAAGTTCAAATCCCCACCCTGCCATGGAAGCTGGCCTTGGGCCAGTCACACTCTCAGCCTAACCTACAGGATTGTAGTGGGGATAAAATGGAGGAAAGGGGAATTACGTAAGCCGCTTTAGGTCCCCATTGGGCAGAAGGCGGGGTAGAAATGAAATAAATTAATTAAATAAAAACTCCTTAAACAGTTTGAGTAGAAGCATTCACACAATGCTTTTCATCCAGGGTATGTACAACATACAGCCTTGTAAAGTGAGTCTCTTTCCTTCTGAATCACAAGGAATGTCACTATAATCTCTCCCACTTGTGACCAATGCACCTTTATCATTTGTCAGAGGGCCAGAGATTTGTGTTCCTTGATAGCATAAACTCTTACAGCTATATCCACAACTCTGGTGGAATTCACATTGGAAGCACTCAGCCCATTGAGAAAGCCACTCATTCCCCACCCCAAAACACGCATACGCAACATAGTTGGCCTGATGGATGCCGAACTTAGTGTGGACATCTGATCAGCACAGAATGCTGCAGCCCAGAACTCCTGAGCTCACGCGATCCGCCAAGCCTCAGCCTCCCCAGCAGCCGGGATCTGCAGGAGTTCAGGAGTTCCGGGCTGCAGCGGGCTATGCCGATCGGGTGTCTGCTCCAAGTTCAGCCTCATGATCAACGTACACCCCTACAAATATCACAGTAAAACAGCTTCTGTTATGGAGAGTTTATATCCCCAAAATCAGTTCACTCCCCTTGTATTATCTACTTTAGCAGCTGTCTCCATACTGGTGCCGAGCTGCTTCTCAACCTTATAAAATTGGCAATGGGATGTCCAGTCAAGAAAGCTGGCCGGCTTCGAGTTAAGGCTTTGACTTGCCAGCATCTTAAGCAAGTGACAGTGCTGATCTTCGCTGACATTTACAATGTCAGGATTTGTGACTACTTACGATGTAGGGTTTTTGTTTGTTTGTTTGTTTTAAAAAAGAGCAGTCTCCAAACATAAGCCCCACTGGTGGTATCTTCAGAGTTTAAAGAAAGAGACCTACCTGAAATACAAACATGTGTCTTCCTGCAGGAACAGGACCCACCAAAACAGAGTCTAAGACTTGGTCATACTCCTCACTTTCCGCTGAGCCCACATAAATAATTTTCCACTCCAAATCTACGTTAGAAGAAGAAGAACTTTAGCGCACACATGCAACCAGGTGAACACTAGTTTTACTTAAACCCTCTCCCCAAATCACATGGTGCCACCCAACTCCCCACTCTCAAAGATTTTTTTTAGGTCTCAAAATTAAACATTATAGTCATGCATTTAAAATTAAGCATTGTAAAAATCAGTGGAAGTTACTGCCAAGTAATGTGGCACCACTGAAGTGCCCCTTGGTTTCCCAAGCCACAGCAATACAGCTGCTAACAACTGAGAGGGGCCCTGTCTTACTCATGCAGGATGACTTGCAAGACATCCTGATTTTATTGTCACACCACCCATGAAGCAAATTAAGCTGAGGGATAATGCCTCAGTCCAGACCGTCCACTGAGCTTCATAGCCAAGTATGAGTTTTACTCCAAAGTGTTTTGGCAACACCACCACGTCTTAATAATCTGTAATAGCGCAGGCAAATCAGTAGTTGTAGACATCTACATTATAAACACTTTTAATGCTCTGAAAGGTCAAGTAACCTCCTCCCCCCCCCGCCCCCCATTCCGTGCTTTCATTATGCTCATCTGCCAATTTCATGTTGGAATCTCTGTAGGACAACCTTCTTTTTTATGTCTAAAGTCATTAACAGCCAGGCCTCACAGTCACTTTACAGGTGACTGGGCCCATTTCATTCCGCCAAAGTGAATAAGTTAAGATGAGCTCATATAACCCAAGTTATCTGGCCTCAGCTGGACTGCAGATCAGGCTTCCAGTCCAATAAAAAAGATAGGGAGAAAAATAAAACAATGAATCCCTTCTACAACCTTTTTTAATGTTAGAATGACTATAGATGTTCCTTTCACATTCCTTCAGCATTTCTCAATGTTGTCAGCAAATGAGCATGGAAACATACCACAAATCCAGTAAGCCCACAGCTCCACAATTAAGTTATGAAACAAAGTTTTCAGGTAGCCATTAACATCTTAGTTTCATTTTGAACCGGATCAGCACGGGCTGAGGTGAAGCAGCAGCCAGAGGCCAGGATTTCCTGCAGGGCCTATGGCTGTTGCAGCATGCCCACCTGCCACTCACTCACTCACTCACTCGCATGTGGTTATAAGGAGAAGGGCATGCATGTGGTGTGTTCACAGGTGATGTGAGGGCTGGTGAGCAAGCTGAAGAGGAATACCACCACCCCAGTGGCATGAGAGGGTATTTTTTTAACATTAGCAATGGAGTATCACTATATATTGATTTATCTTTTGGTTCCTCTACATTCCCAACTTTCATTTTTAAAACATTTATGCCTCTGGCAGTTTTTGTTTTAGAAACGAAAGGGAAAGGTATCTCTCCTCAACAAAAAATGCTAGAGAGGGTTTTTTTAAATGAAAGTTGGGAATTCAGAGGAAGTAATAGATAATTTACTGCAATGCTGTAGTGTCATCAATTGCTGTTTTTTTTAAAAAGCCTGGATAAAAACCCTGATGTTGTGGGGAAAATGGCAGCTGCGGGGGGGGGGGGGGGGAGGCTCAGGCAAGGAGAATAGGTAGCACCAGCAAAATAATAATAATAATAATAATTTTTCCCATCCAGACAGTGTCCAAAAGTGCTTTGGCTCCAGTCTCTCCAAAGAGATTGTGCAAAACCTGGGTTGGGAAAAATCACAGTAAAGCAGAGGGGGAAATAGTTAAAGGATGGTGTGTGGGTGCCACCCTAAACAAACTGCTCCAATTTGCAAAAACCTCCACGTAAAAAAAGCAGCCTTGCAATGCAGTTCAACACTTGAGCATCACCACTAAGAACTGCCGCCTTCGAGCTAATTCTTGCATAATACTTCAGTGTTCAGGAATATATGCTATCAGGTTCCTGAATGGGTGGGGACTACCTTGGGGGAGGCCGGAGCTGTCTGGCCTCCCCTGCTTCTGGAGGGAAAGGGGCTGACCTCACTGCACTGACCCCACTTTTTCTGGGGAAGCAACACCCAAGAGCGGACAGCAATAAGTCACTAGAGACTTTTTAAGTTTCCAAAAACACATTCTCTAGACTAGATATAGCAACAAGCACTACAGAAGCGTAAATAGTATATTTTCAAACAGCACCCCCCCCTCCCCCAAAAAAGGTGACTAAACTAATCAACTTCAGCATCCTCGCTGATCGATGGCTGGCTTTCAGCTCCACGGGCGGCATTTTACAAGACATGTAGAGATAGTTTTGAAAAAAATTACAAGGAAAAAGCTAATCCCACCCGTCGTCCCTCCAGCAGACTAACAAGGGAAGCCCATGAACTTGTGGCAGCTGCCTCGCCGCTCTCGCGTTCAGCCCCGAGGCATGCGAGATGTTCTCGCTAAGCCCTCCTTTCTCGCGGACGCGCCCGCTCACCCGCGACCATCACAATGCTGGCAACATGGCTGCTATCGCCACTCAAACCAAGTTCCTTGCAACTTCGTGCTTCCCTCTCTTCCCGAACTGCGTGCCCGGGGCACGGCGGCTGCCCTCCGCTCGCGCAGCCAAGGACCCAGGAAAGCCATCCGTCTCCGGACTGCTTCGCTCTCCCGAAGGGGGAGCAGCAACCCCGGGCGCGGGAAGCAAGCGGCGAGCCCCGGGTCCTTTCACCCGGCCGAGGCGAAAACTGTTCCAACAGCAGCAGCAGCAGCAGGCCTTTGCAAAGTTTAAGCCCGGAAAGGGCTCGTCCGGCGCCCTGAAAAGCGCGGGGGGCGAAGCTGTACTCACCCTCCGACAGATCCTCGATACACTCGAAGGTGATTTCGAACTGGAAAGGGTTGTAGAAGGGGGAAGGATTATCCAGCACCACTACATTGTTCACCTGAACCTTTGCCATATTTCAGGGGCGGGGGAGGGGGGGGATCTCGAACAATAGTAGCGGCGCGTAACCGCAGCCCCGCAAAGTCCAAAGGATTCTCCTCCTGCAGGGCACACTCCAAAGCAAAGCAGCAAGCGCGCAGAGGGGTGAGTTGGAAGAACTTTTCCCTCTTTCCGTATTTTTTTTTTCTTGCCCCCCTCTTGCCTCTTGGGGGGGGGGGGAATTGCAAGCCCACTCCACACTGTTTTGCAGCTTTCCTAGTCCACGAAACTACAACCCATTCTGCTCTGTTAACTGGCAGCGCTGGCGCTCATTGGCTGCACGCGGAGCTATGACCCGCCTCTTGTAGCAGAGGCTTCCCTGTCAGAGCAAGATGGGCTTCCGTCGCTAGAATGGACTGGGAAATATTAGCTGGCGCTCCACCTGCTGGACCAGAGGAAGGCAAAGGGTTTTGGAGCAAACGCGGCGCAATGGTTGGAACGAGAAAGGCGCCGGAGGAATAGAGGCACAAAGCACATCATTCCGCGTTATTTGGTCTGTGACGCGGAGAGGGGGAAGATAATGATTCCTAGCATGGTGGCTTCTTGCTAGTAAATGTTTCCTGATTCTTTTCCCGGAAGAAAATACACTTGGGGGCCCTTAGTTTAGGGTTTGTTTGTTTGTTTCCAATTTACAAATAAAATATTTTATGTATTTGATACATTTATACCCAGGGGTCATTTCGTAGAAAAAGAGGTGCAGGAGCTCATTAGCATAACTCATTTGCATATGTCACACCCCCTAACATACCGGAAGTCTGTCAGAAGGCAACACCCACCCCTCAGGCTCCATTCCACAGTTGAGTGAAACTGACCTGCTCTTCCTCCATTCCCTTCCCCAGCCAATACTTTGTGCAATAAAAATAAGCGTAAAGAACACACCCTCATTCTCTTCCTGCTCTCTTGAAACCACCAGGTTTCAAGTAGACTTGAGATACCCAGGACATGTGCACCACCTATCCCTTTCCCTTCCCCTCCCCACAACAAGACACCCTGTGAGGTAGGTGGGGCTGAGAGAGGTCTTTTGAGAACTGCTCATGAGAAAACAGCTCTGAGAGAACTTGTGACTGGCCCAAGGTCACACCAGCAGCTGCATGTGGAGGAGCGGGGATCAAACCCAGTTCTCCCAGATTAGAGTACAACTCCTGACCACTACACCAAACTGATGGGTAGAAGCTGCTGAAGGGTTGGTGAAATTTTTCCAGTACTTATGTGCCATGTGCCCAGATAAAAAATGGTATACTTAGAAAATTTATATGCCACCTTGAGCAAGTCTCTGGAAAAGCAGCACACAGTCCTAAAAGGAACAATGATAAAATTATCAATATTAAAACAAAACATTAAAAACAATAAAGACCCTAGCAGGGCTTTCCCCGGGGCACTGCGCCTCTGCACTGCTCAGGGAAGCCGAGTAGGGGGTGGGGCTTGGTCATGTGCCTGCCCCCTGGGCTCCTCACTCCCGGAGCTGCGCTCCTGTGCGCTCCTGCTCCAACGGACCCGTTTATACCCCACTTTTCTCCCTAGTTGGTACCCAAAGCCACTTACATCATTCTCCTCTCCTCCATTTTATCTTCACAACAACCCTGTGAGGTAGGTTAGGCTGAGAGAGTGTGGCTGGCCCAAGGCCAACCAGTGAGCTTCCACCACACATGTGGGGATTTGAACCTGCATCTTCCAAATCCTAGTCCAACACTCTTAAGCACTACACCAGTGGAGTCACCACATTAGTCTGTTACAGCAAAAAATAAACAGGGTTCTTGTAGCACATTAATGCCTAATGAGAGTAGACTCGAGCCCACTTCATTCACTAGTTTAATAATGTGCTGTATATTGGTTTATGCCTTTAAGTGAGCTCTCACAAAGTAATTTTTGTTTCCTGCCTCAAGGTCTGTATGGGAGGGCCCTGACTTAGGCCGTGGTCACATGGCCCTTTAATGCAGGAGGAAGTGCTGTTTCCTCCCACATTTAAAGGGATCGATCAGACTGGCCGTGGCTAGTCCCACGCCGAAGCAGGCTCAATTGCGGGTTCCTCCCGCGTTTTCTGACCCCGGGAAAATCAAGTATTTTCCCGGTGGTTGCGCGAGGAACCCGCAATTGAGCCTATCTGGACAGCCCTCTCTCGCAATCATTGCAAGAGAGGGCTGCCCAGATCGTCCCACCTGGGCCCCCCCCCTTTTTGCACTTGGGTGTTTGGGCACTCAAGCGTCCAAGTGCAAAATGGGGGGGGACCCAAACTTACCAGGCGGCCAGCGGGTCTCGGGGAAGGGTGCCTCCCCTGGCTGCCACCTCCGCTGCCACCTCCTCTGCTGCATGCCTCTTCCACCGCCGCTGCCTACTCCGTCGCCGCTGCTTGCCACCCCCGCCACCTTCTCCGTCGCCACTGCCTGCCGCCGCCTACTCCGCCAGCCGCTGCCGCTGTAAACATCCCAACCCGAAATAAAAAACCCCGGTCCCTTTAAATCCGGGAGGGCTCCGGATTTAAAGGGCAGTGTGACCACGGCCTTAGTTCTAGTTCTATGTGTGTGTGTGTGTGTGTGAGAGAGAGAGAGAGAGCTGTAGTTTCAAGCAATGCTCCCTCTAAGCTGTAGAATCTTGTGAGCAAAAATTCTACTTTGTGAGCTACTGGCATTAAAGTTGTGAGCGATTTGGCTACAGCATAAATCACTTTGCTCTGGAGCCATCCTTCCTGAGCCAAGAAAAAAATGAGTGAGCCAGAGGCTAAAAAACTGTGAGCTACCTCACACTAACTCAGCTTAGAGGGAACACTGGTTTCAAGTGTGTGTCAAGCAATAAAGAAACCTAGGGTTGAAGCTGCCAGAGTCTCCTGTGTGCTGACTGGATAGCTAAGCTTAATCCTACACACCAGACCCCAGAGGATACGACAAATAAGTTGCCACGGCAAGCCTGCTAAATAACTATATGCTGTGCTTAGCATTGATCATGCGTTCATTATTGAAAAAAATTGTTGTGCTGTTTTCCAATTGCTTGGGTGGCATATGAGAACATTGTTGTCATGGTCTTCAATGTGGAAAGGTGTGCAAAGAGCATTGTAGCCCATGTACATTTTCTGTGTAAGGCATGTGCCTTTTTAAGGCATATTGTTACAGACACCCTGGCTGAGGACAGACTGGCAATCTGGCGCGGGAGGAATCCGGAGGCAAAAGCTGCGAGGGGGAAATTCCCCGGGGCTGGCCATTCACACTGGCCAGTGTATTGTGCAAGGATGCCATTACGAAGCATTCAGACTGCCGCGAGCCTGCTCCGTGGCTCACGTGGCAGCATTTCGTTGGCAGTGTACGTGCGCATGTGTGCATAGGATAGGAGGCAGGGACAGCTGTCGATATATACGCAAATGCGCTCATGCGCAAATATCCGCGCCAGCGCGTTCACACTGCCGCCTCCGGCTGCCTCCCGCTTCTTCCGATCCACACTGCCTGGAAGCGGGAGGCATGCGGAAATCAGCCCCTGGACACCGGTTTCTCCCAGTGTCCTCCTAAAGCGAGAGGAAACCGGCTTCAAAACGCGTAAGTACGGAAGGGAGACGAGGGACAGCTGCGGATGTCTGAACGGGCTCCCGTCCCCCACTTCCCAAGCAGAGCTCTTGCGGGGCAGATTGCCAGTCTGTCCTCGGCCCCTGCTTCTCTGAGCGATGAGACATCCTGGGGCAAGAATTTACCAGAGTGGTTCCCTTTGTAAGAAAGATCATTGGAGACTCACAGTGTCTTTTGTAGTAGTTGCTTTATTTATAGATAAACAAGTAAAGCCCAGATTGGAGTCAAACAGGTTGGGCAGAAAATATGCTACTTACATCATATCCCGAGAAGAAGAATGAGAGAGATCCTGCACCCCATGGTGCTATCTTCCCACCTCCCCTGTGATGGGCGGGGGGGGGGGAGGGCAGGCACCATCTCCATGTGTGTGTGGGGGGGGGTGACTTGGGCTGGCCCTGGAGGGGTGGGCATCTGCCCCAAGCCCTTAAGGGCTTCTTAACCAGAGCCATTAAGTGGGGGACACTACTATTTTCAGGAAACGATACCATTCTTTTTGTCATGTAGGATAGACAGTCACAGTGATCAGAACCCAAGCCTGCTTCAGTGTGGTCCCAGTAGCCGAGTGGGAGCTGCTGCAGTTTTATTGCTCTCAAGCTATTCTGGTAACCTTTGAAGAAAATTATGCCAACTTTTACACTAGAGGGGAAAATGTCCTCTAGTTGTTGTGATACTCCCTTTGGCGGCTGTTTTTAGAAAGCTACAGAGCTTCTCGATTTCAGTAAGGCCCCCCGTCATTTTCTCCATAATTCAAACACTGAATTAAACTAACTGAGAGCCCATGAAGAATTAGGGGGCGGGAGGTAAATGAAGGAGAAATTTCCCCCTGACCCAGCTCTTTCCCTCCAGGGTGTTCGAGACTTAAGCAGGCCTCTCTCTCTCTCTCTCTCTCTCTCTCTCTCTCTCTCTGTTGAAAGGGTCTTTAGGAAGAGTTTAATTAAAGAGGACTCTTTCCAAATCGTCCCAGTGTGCTAATTATGGTCCTCAGGCTGCCGCCTCCTGGCTCCTCCCTGCACCAAAGACAGCCCTCTAGTCACCAGTCAGAACCGCTGCCTTCTCTTAAAAAAAATTTTTTTTTTAATTTTATTTTCTATGACACGACAAAGACAAAATACTAAACTAAAATCCACTAACCTAACCCTAAGGTATATAGAGACCAGATTGCTATAGTAATAAAATAATAATGCTTCAATTATATTCAAGAAAATAATAAATGTATCAAGGCATCCTCATCTAAACTTAAATTCTTGCCCTTAACGTTTAAACCACATAAATGACTGTATTTGAAACAAGTGAATACAAATCAGAAAAATAAAATTTTCAAAGTAAAAATAATTATTCTTTCTTCTTTTTTCTCTTTTCTCTTTTCTCTTTCAGGGGTTTTGGTGCTGCTGCTCCTTTCTCTGCACCAGACTCTTCTTCTTCCAATTCATTACTCTTTGAAGTGTCAGAACTTTCCATTCCATATATGCTTTCTTGTAATTCCAGTTCTTCCTCTGTGGATGTTTTCTCTCTTCCTTCCAGATGCTGTTCCAGGAATTTCTTTGCTTTTGCAACAGAGTCAATCTTTTGCTTCTTATCCATAAAGCTGAAAGCCAAGCCCTCAGTTGTAAGCCATCTGTACGTAATATCTCTTGCTTGCAGAAATGTAGTTAAATTTGTGTAAGGTTTCCTCTTCTTTCTGATTTCAAATGGGATGTCCTTTAAAACTTTAATCTCTTCATCTTTGATCTTCAAGGTAGTCCTATTAGTGGCCTTGAGCACCACATCTCTGGTAGACTTCTTGGAGAATCTCACCATAATCTCTCCTGGCAGGTTCTTTTTCTTCAGGAATTCAGGATAGATCCTATAGACCATATCCATATCACTTTGTAGTAGATCAGCTGAGTGAACCAATGCTTCACTTAGTAGCTGTCTGAGATTCTCACATTTTTGTTCAGGGACACCTTGGAATCTTAAAAAGAAAGTGGACCTTTCCATCTGTAGTTTCAAAAGGTGGTCTTTATCTGAGGTCCTTTCTTTTTCTACCACATCCAGTCTTAAATTAATATTTTCAGTTTTGGCTTTGACTATTTCCATTTCTTTGGCTGTCTGTTCAGATCTTGTGTTGGCATCAGCAATCTGCTTATGTAGAATATCCAGTTTAGAATTGACAGTGGTTAATTGTTCCATCAAAGGGTGCAGTGCTGTAGCTAACACAGCAGTCAGGTCTGTACTTGTTTCAGGCTTAGATGCCGGAAGGGCTGTTACAGTTTTAGGAGAAGACTTAGATCTTGTCGCCATTTTTTCTCCCCGTCCAATCATTGCTGTTTACAGTTCAGAAAGTTACAAGAAAGTTCACAAAATTTCTCTTAGTCAAAGCTTCTAAGTAGTTTGTAGGCACTTGTTTAAAGTCCAGACATTTAAAGAGCCAAAGACCCAGGTCCTGATAGAGAATCGCCGAATTTAAAGGGGGGGGATTTAAAGTTTAAACCCCCCAGCTCTTCGCTTCTAGATCAGACCGGAGAATCGGTCAAGCACTCACGAATTTCACCTCGTGTCTCAGGTAGGCATTTTTTCTTGTTGCTTTAGCCTAGGTCTCTGCAGCCATCCGGTGTGCACTTCTACATGCCGATAGGCACCACGGTGGCAGAACCTATGGAGGTAAAGGGGAGTCTCTACCCCTCGGTCGCCACCTCGGGAGAGGCTTCCTCTCGTGCCTCAGGCAGGATGCCCCCTACAAGGGCTCCTGGGGGGCTGAAAGCCCGTCGGCACCCCTTCTGTCCGCCGGGTCCGGGTTGCATCTCCCGGAGCTCTCCGGGGATGCACCCACCGTGAGTTCACCGAAACCGGAAGTCCTGAACCACTGCCTTCTCCACTGTTGTTCCCACTTTATGGAACAGGTTCCTTGGGGAGGTTTTGGGAGGGGGAACATCTCTAGAAATATGCAGGAGCCCCTGCGAAGTCATTTGCCAGCATTTTTAATGATGTATAGGTAACAGATTGTTTTTGGTGGGGGGAGGGTAGAGTGGTTATTTGAGATTTTATTTTGTATGTTTTAACTGTGATTTGTAAACTGCACTGAGCCATAAGGAAAGATGAGATATACATATTTTAATAAGTAAATAGGATTGGAGGAAGAGTGTTCCACAAAATCTAATAATACCTTCCCCAAACCATTTAGTTTTAAAAAGACCATCATCTTTAAGATACGTCATCCCAGGGTAGGATTAAGGTCTGGAGATGCGTGTCATGAGGCAGACATCAGCCGGTCCTAATTCCTTCCTCTCCCCCCCCCCCCCAAATCGAATGCTATAAACTGCTGTTGTCTTGATTGAACCAAATTCATCTCTTCCCTCTTTTTTTTTTGTATTGGTCTTCACTCATTTATTTTTTATTTATTTTTATTTATATATTAAAATTGTTAATCACCCAGTTCCTGCTAGTACAGGGCTCTGGGCGATGTACCATATTCATAAAAAGGTATCAGGATAAAACAATTAAAACCTTAATAACACATTTCAAACAGATCAGATGGTGTGTACTAATTTATCCAATTTCCGACTGCTGGCTACGTCGTGGGCTGGGGAGAGGAGGGCAAGGCAGATATAAGAAGCAGCAGGAACGAAAAAGAGTGCCAGCTAGGATGGAAACTGTTGCTGTCCTCAACCAAAAGCCTGGTGGAACATCTCTGCCTTACAGGCCCTGGAGAATTGCATAAGGTCCCGCAGGCAAGTCAGTGCTGCTATTGTTATTAGATCTTACGGCAGCATTCAACACAGTCGATTATGGCAGGAAAAAAGTAACACTTTTTCCCAGCATAGAGAACAATGGAGGGGATGGGACAACCTCTTTGGGGGCCCATAGAATTGGACCCCGTGGTCCAATCTTCTTGAAACTTGGTGGGTATTTCGAGGAGAGGCCCCAGCAGCTACCCTGCAAGTTTGGAGCCTCTCCCTCAAACCCCCTTTCCTCCAGCCCCTCATATACCCTATGAGTTTTTGCCATTGATTTCAATGGCCCATAGGGTATAATGGGGCTGAAACTGACATTCCCTTTCTGACACACTTCCGGTGATGTCAGGGGACGCGGCATATGCTAATGAGTTATGCTGATGAATTATGCTAATGAGCTCCTGCACCTCTTTTTCTACGAAAGGACCCCTGGTTACCAGTATTATGATCTCCTTGAATTCTGAAGCCAGGCCTTGTCAAGCCTTGCTCAAATGAAATTCTGTGGGGGGGGGGGGTTTGGGGGGGGTTGTGTGTTCTTACATGAAATGGTTCTTAATATTCAGGCTTTTTAAAGAAACATTTTATTTGGAAGGTTTGACAGTAACTGCTGTGAAGGACTCTGGAGAATGGAATCTGGAAGCCGGGGCACTGGTGCTGGCTGATGGCGGTCTTTGTTGTATTGATGAATTTAACAGCATCAAGGAGCACGACAGAACAAGCATCCATGAGGCAATGGAACAACAAACCATCAGTGTCGCTAAGGCAGGGTGAGTAGCTTTCAGTATGAGTGATGAATTAGCATCTGTAGACTATTTTTGATCTCTTCATCCCCCTGCGCGGAGGCTATTTTTTCCCTTGTTTGTCAAAGTCAGAGATAACTTGGCGAAACTTCTAAGTAAAGAGAGGAGGCATACAATTTTGCAGAAGTGGTCTGAGTGGTGTTGCCAACAGATTAAATGGCTCCCCCACCCGCCACCCCGAGTCAGACTGCACCTAAAATGATGTTTATGTGCCCCACTTGCTTAGAAATGCACAGTAGGAAGACTGTAAGAAATGCCAACCCTACAAATAAAAATAAGCAAAATCAAACCATAGTACTTAAACGGCAACATTAAAAAGACCAAGAGCTGTAAGGCAGCTGTTGTTTCCCCCCTCCCTCCCCTTCAATGTTTCCTCTAAGCTGTGGAGTCTTGTGAGCAAAAATTCTACTTTGTGAGCTACTGGAATTAAAGTTGTGAGCGAGCGATTTGGCTGCTGCATAAATGAGTCTGCTCTGGAGCCATCCTTCCTGAGCTAGGACAAAAATCTGTGAGCTGGAGGCTAAAAACTGTGAGCTAGTTCACACTAACTCAGCTTAGAGGGAACCCTCCCGTGTGTGCCTGTAAGACTGGAGCTTTACTCATTATTTGGTTATGTTTTCTGTGGCGTACACTTTTTATTTATTCTATCAAAATGCTTTTTTGAGAGTACATTTTTCTTGGCTCAAAACAGTTTATAAATGATGATTTTAAAATTGCAGATTAAAACCAAATAAAACCTCTCAAACACCTCCTATTGTTCCTGTGCTGCCCCTGTAAACATAGGTTCAGCAGTGTTTTGAAATAATACAAAATATGAGAAAGCTCATGCAGGGAAGGAAAAAAACGGGATGTGTGTGCACGCCACAAAGACTGGGCCTTCCTTCAGACTGCCCTCAACTCTTTGGGGAAAATACCCCTGTCAGTCTGCAGCCTGATAAGTATGTATGTGAGACCAGGAAGCGAAGGGAATGTAGAACAATGTCCGTGCTGAATCCTGTCCTGCTCCACATCCGAAAACCCCAGTGTGTTGTTTGCAGTCAACCACCATCACTTTGTGACAAGGTTCCTGCTGTTGTAAGGGCCGGCATCACGGTTTGGTATCCTCAGATGAGCCGCAGGAAGGCCAGCTGCAGAATCATTGCCCACCTTCTGTCCCTGGACAGCAGCAACAGCTGTGCCGTTGGAACCCCCAAAGGGATTGGGCCCTTCTTCCTCCTTTGATTCACACATCGTGTGGCTTTTCCTCTTCCATTCCCTGCCATCCAGCAGAGGAAGGCGGAAGCCTCGGTCCTGATGGTGCTTCCGTTGCTACAACTGCCCCTTCTCGGGGCAGCAGAGTGAGTAGCCACAGCAGAATCTGCCTCCTTGCTATTCCATCTCTTCCTCAACTGGGCAAATGAACAGGCAAGTATCTTGGTGCCTGGAGCTGGTGTCTCTCACTCGCTTGTGGATTTACATCAAATTGCTTGTGGGAGCAGCTACCAGCTCCGGCAGAGAAAGATGAACAGGCAAGCGAGTCATCACTGCTCTTAGGCACCACAGCTGCTCTCTTGTTCAATCACTGGACAAGCAATGGTCACTTGCTGGGCCTCTGATGGCAGAAGAAACTCTATCAGCATTTGTCCTCTTGGAAGGGATTGGACCCTCTTCACTCACTTTTGCTGAATGGTGACAGATGTCTTTTCCCTCTTTGTCTCAAAGCAAAGTGCAAGTAGTATCAGTGGTGGTTGGCCTTTATCTGCTTGCTGAACCTTCACCCCCAAGGAGAGTAGTAGCAGCCACTGTCATTCCACCCAACCTTGAGCACTTGGTGGTGGCAAGAGCTCCTGACACAGGCCCATAGCCAGGATGTTGTGGCTTGTGGGGGGGGCAAAATTTTTTCTGGTGGGGCTGACGTTCTCAGTTCAGAAAGAAAAGCCATTTAGCCAGTAGAAAGCTGTTACCAGGAAAGATCTCTAAATTGCAAGCTGTCAGCCACTTTGGATGACAGTTCTCAGCTGCTGCAAGTTAATCACTTCTGCCAGCCTAAGCAGCAGTTCTGATAACAAGCCAGCAGGTGGAGGTGATGACTTCTATGGTCAAGCAAGCTAACACTTAGACAGAAAAAGGAAGAAGGTGAAACAGAGAGAGCTGCAAGAGGAGGTTCTTGGAGACTTGTTAGCAAATTTGGGTTTGCCTGTGCGCATGCGTAAAAAAGGCCCATGAAATACTATACATGGATAAATACTAAAAATGGAAAAAAACAAAATATAAAGCTGTTCAGTGTTATTTGATGCAATATTCTTGTGGTTTACATTGGGGAAGATGAAATTAGCATGAGGAGTGACTTTGCAAGTGAGTCCCAAAAAAAGCAAAGTAAGTGTAGAAGTGGATCCCACTTCAAAAAGTTTGAGAACCACCGGCACTACTATGTTTTGGTGACGAATACTAGCCATTTTTAGATCTGCACCTGGAGGTGGGGTGGGTTCTTTTGAATGGCTGTTTACTTCTTTCAGCCTCATCATCTTCCCAGCATGTAGCAACGCACTGATGAAACATCTATCAACAGTGAAAGAATAAGAAATATTTTTTATTCCAACACTTGAAAGATGTGCGCAAGCTGGATAAATGGGAACAAATAATATTACTTGACTTGATGTTTACATCTTTCTTGTGCTGAAATAAGATGAGACGTGAGCACAGCCTGGAACTATTTTCAGTGGAAATGGCAAACTGCTTTTAGTCAGAAGAGCCTAGAAACCGTTGGGGGGGGGGGTTGTGTTGTTGGGGGAATGTGAGACCCTTCTTCCATTCCAAGTATGTGCATCTGAGGCTTCATCCTTTCATTCCCATATTTAGAAATCCTTAAGGCATTACGGGGGGAGGGATCTAGTATTGATGTCTTTTTTCAATTTCTGTTGTTACTGGCTAAGAGTCAAAATACTTTCCCCCGTGTTACATACTACAAATATGAAAGCAAAGATTCTTGGTGCTGTACTTATTGCCTCTCAATACATGAGGTAAGAGCTAAGATGGCGCCAAGTGAGCTGGAAATAGACCACTTGTAAGTCAGATTTAGAACAGGTGTCTAGATAGCTGTATTGAAAGGGTTGTGCTGTGTCTACTCGAAGCTCTGAAAACAAACCCTCAGTTCAAGGTCAAATGAATTAAGGAAGGCAAAGAATGTTGCACTGTATCGAGTCTCACAGACACCCCTCCTGCGAGCAGAGCTCTTTTATGCAGTTCTTGTTGTGTATGTATATGTTTGAACACATCTGTATATTTGTGAATTAGTGCATGAGAGGAAGGGTATAATATCACCATGCATCAGATAGGTAGCTATCCAGCATACATGTACGTGAATCTCAGTGATCAGGGTGATAGAGACAGCCTGCATATGCCTGTGTGGGACAAGCATACACATATTATTAATGTGCTAGTTCAATTTACCCTTTGTGCTAGTTCAATTTACCAGCTTTTGATTTAAAAGCAAAGGGAAAAAAACCCAACTAGACCTTTGGGTAAGAAGCTGGTAGGCTGGAGTGGAGCGAAGATGAAATTTGTGTTCCTTGGCAAACAATTTTATTGGTCAGATCAGTAAAACAGTAGCTGAATGTGACCCCCATGTACAGACATCGATCCCTACCTCTGCCTACATTGGTGGTCCTCTATATAAACATGTCCCGCTCTGCATGACTTTTCATTCAACTGTGTCCAATTTATGAAGCCCTTCAGGAATCATCAACATGAAAGACGTTCTGCCACGAAGTTAACATGTTCAGTTTTTTATGTGCAAAATTTAGCTCCTGGGTCAAATGGAATTAATTGTAGGTCATCTCTCTTTAGCTTAGTGTGCAAACTGAACACGAGGACCACTATACTGGCAGCAACCAATCCAAAGGGCCAGTACGACCCTCAGGAATCTGTCGCTGTAAACATCGCACTTGGCAGTCCTCTTCTTAGCAGGTTTGACCTTGTTTTGGTATTGCTGGATACAAGAAATGAAGAATGGGACCGCATAATTTCTTCTTTCATATTGGAGAATAAAGGTAAAGTTGGGCATTAATTTGATAGGATGTATCTCAGTCTGTGGCAGGGGCTGCAGGGGCTCAAGTGGTTAAGACGCTGAACTGCAAACCAGTAGTTCAGCGGTTCGAGACCCGAGTGCCACGTGACGGAGTGAGCTCCCATCCTTGGCCCCAGCTCCTGCCAACCTAGCAGTTCGAAAGCAAGAAATTGCAAGTAGATAAATAGGTACCGTTTCGGTGGGAAGGTAACAGCGTTCTGTGCACCTCGGCATCTAGTCATGCCGGCCACATGACTATGGAAATGTCTTTGGATAGCGCTGGCTCTTCGGCTTGGAAACGGAGATGAGCACCGCATCCTTAGAGTCGGATTCGACTGGCTTTCGAGCAAGGGAAACCTTTACCTTTACCTATCTCAGTCTGTACACTGAAAAGGCTATTTACTGTGGTGTTCAAAGAGAATATTCTCAAAATATAGACCCCCCCCCCAAACATCAGAACCAAATAACAAAGTGAACAGCGTACGTTTTGAAACAGCTAACCAAACTGGTTTTCATGTTCCTAAATATCATTTGTACCATTACTATTTTAAACTGACATTAGGTTAAAAAAATAACAGTTTTATGTTTATTGGAATTTGAATGCACAAGATTACATTGAGCGTACTGTGATTATCGATTTACATAGAGCTAAGCTTAAACTACAGGATATGTTTACTAATGAGTCAGAACCCCGGCCTGATCTGCTTCCCCTGAATATTTCCTTACTGAGTTTTTCGCAACTGTCCCCTGGTGTCAGATGAAGGTGGATTAAATTATGGAGTCAAATAATATATATTTGTGTAAGCTTTTGCTTTCATAAATCCTGTCATTGTTGAAATATAAAACATGGTGTATTTGATGATACCAGTAAGGGCAAACTATACAATATGGTTATTAATGAGTTGCATCATGGTGTTCCTCTGACGTGACTTGCAACCGTGGTAAACACACCTGATTCAAATTGGGACTGTGGTGACTGGGGAGGGGTCTCCAGCCTATCACACACACACACACACACCATTTTCCTGAGTTGAAATGCTGGTCTGACCTTCATAGGTAAATGGTCTGACTCAGCCTAAGACCGTTTTATGCATTTGTTATGTGTGTTCCCCGAATTTTCTCCACCACTCCACAGCAGCAACAGAGAATAGCATTTTAAAGATCTACAGGAGTCCAATTTGGCTCAGTACTGCAGTGTGGAGGGAGGAGGGGCTCCTGCCTTCTCCTCCTCACTATCTCCTAAGGGAGATATTTGCCCTGTTTTGGAGCTGTACAGAACAGATAGTTTGGCTCTTAGACTGGACTAATGCAAGGCAATGATTAATAGAATTGCACTGTTAAGCTCAGATCTGACAGAGCGTGGTTAAAATGTGGAATTCGCTGCCAAAGGATGTAGTGTTGGCCACAGGCGTAGGCAACTTTAAAAGGAGATTAGATAGATTCATAGAGGATAGGTCTATCAATGGCTACTAGCCAAAGTGACTAAAGGGAACCTCCATGTTCAGAGGCAGTCAGCCTCAGAATCCCAGTGCCAGGAGGCAACATCAGGGGAAGGCCTTGACCTCTATGCCCTGCTGTTGGTAGGGATGGGCACAAACTACATTTTCGTGGTTCAGTTCATGGTTCATGGCTGAACAATAAACCAAACTATGAACCTATTCAAACTGGAAGGTTGGTTCACGAACTGGACTGGTTCATATGGGTTTGTGACCCCTGCGCCATACTGAGCAGTTTGCTCCACAAGGCTCAGCTGTTTAAAGGGGCTTTCTTGGGCAGTGAGCCCCAGGGGCTGGCTACCCAAGAAAGCCCCTTTAAACAGCTGAGCTGTGGGAGCAGGCTGCCCCGCAGCTCAGCTGTTTCCAATCTAAACAGCTGACCACCCAAGAGCAGCCTGTTCCCGCCACTCAGCTGTTTTGGCAGCTTTCATGGGGAGGAGAAAGCAGGGGTTAAAGCTCTGCTTTTCGCTCCCCACATACCTCCACGAACTGCCTTAAAAGTCTGTGGAGGTTTGTGGCTGGGCTGCAGTTTGCGAACCAAAAACTGGCCAAAATTCATCATGAACAAAGGTTTGTGAGCTGGTTCATGCCCATCCCTAGCTGTTGGCCCTCCAGAGGAACTGGTTGGCCACTGTGTGAGACAGGATGCTGGACTACATGGACCACTGGTCGATCCAGCAGGGTTCTTCTTATGACATCACATGAAACCAGGTTCTATTTTAACTGTAGTTAATTTGTAAAACCAGGATTTATTTCACAGATGGTCACTCGAATCCTGGTTTCCATTGTCTTTTCTCTGTAGCCTGGAAGGGCTTTACTGGGGAGCAAGCCAGGGTTAAGTTGAGATGTCTGCATTTGTATGTCATGAAAAGTTATAGTTAAAACTAAATGGTTTATTAACCACGGTTAGCCTTAACTGTCACTTTTTATGGGGTAATAATGCAGACATACTCACTTAGTTTGGGTTTGTTCCATGATGATCTTGATTTCATATCCTGTTTTGGGGTACCTCAGCTAAACATGATTAGTGGAGTGGCCTGCATTCGGACAGTTATTTTAATTAAACCACAGTTTTGTATGAAGTTTGGACTGAGCCAGTGACAAATATATAACTATCTTTTTTTTATTTTCTCTTGCATTTTAGTACGAAGTATGTGTTTCTTCAGGTAGGTTTTTTAAAAAAAATAAATAAACAAACATGTTTATACAGGCTGTCCAAGTGTGTCAGAAAAGCTGTGGACTATGGAAAAAATGAAAACCTACTTCTGTCTTATAAAGAGCCTACAGCCAGTGTTGACTGACAAAAGCAACCTCATTCTTGTCCGCTATTATCAGATGCAGCGGCAAAGCGATAGCAGAAATGCTGCCCGAACTACCATCCGCCTCTTGGAGAGTTTAATACGGTTAGCTGAAGGTGAGACCTTGGTCAGTTTTTTCCTTCCTTTTCCAATGGTTATATTGTGCAAAATATATTATTAAAGGTTTATGGAAGAGGTGGAGTTAACAGGTCATGCAGCTTTTTAGACTCTCTCTTAAATACAATTTTGATACAACTGAAACCCACTTTGAATATTGTATGGAGATGACAGAAAAAACACTTATGTGTGATGACACCCCGTATGCTAGGTATAACTTCTAGAGAACATCCTGGATATGTATTTGTGCACTATGTCTGTGCCAGCATTACTGTCCCTGCAAGGCAATGACCACATCGACTTGCATATGTATGGACTGGCACAAAGACAAAGAAGTTTTTAATGGCTGCCTCATGAAACATGAATTCAGGCAAGTACTTTTCTATGGAAATGAATTACATTCGGAAGTGAAGCATTCTAGACACCGTCCTTGAGAGTTCCAGGCCCTACCACAACTTGGGTGGTGTTTCACCTGACAAGGATTCCCACCAGTGGAATGCAGCTTCCTCACCTCCCGCCTCTCACTTCAGCTCAAAATGTCTGCCAAAATACTGTTCTGTGGGAGGCTTATCCCCAGAAACAGCATTTGAGGGACAATTTGTGTTGAAGCAGGAGGGGAAAACATGGAAGTTGCTAGAACGTGGGCATTTGTACATCATGTAAAAATCCATCCGTGGAAACGCTCTGTGGGACCCCAGCCACAGCACTTAGAGTTGCTTCTAAGTAGAACCAAGGTCCTTCAAGAAGATGAGTGGAAGGCCTCAAGTTGCCATGTTACGCCAAATGAGTGATTCTGTGCCATGCTGTCCGAACAACAAGATTGTACTCCAAGTCAATCATAAAAACTAGAAAATATCATCAGTGTATCCAGCTGTTGCCAATTGGCAGTGTCGAAAGTTCCTGTCCCAACCAGGTTGGAAACTTTTGGTGCAAAGGGAGTGCGTTGCAAAACAAAGCTACAAAATACCAGAGAGAGTCTAAAACTTACCCTAGTCTTAGGCAGGTTGCCACTAGGTCTTTCAATCTATCCCAACAGCCCAGGAGAGAAAGACCAAGCCTCCCGGCTTCTCGGGGAACTTAACAAGAAAAGTCAGCCCCGCAGAGTGGGACTGCAATCTGAGTTTCCGAGGTAAAACAGTTACCTGGCAGGTGGCCAAAAGCCAAGGCTCTGGGTAAAGGCTTTAAGGTCAATGAAGGCAAAAACTATGACAAAATAAAAATATAATTAATTATTTAAGGTGCAAAAATATTTAAAACAAGACTAGACCTAACTAGACAAACCTCTGAGTTCATTACGTTATTACTTTCTGCGGCTAAATCACCACTTGCCCAATGTTGGAATCAACCTAAGGTACCGACAGTCAACCAGTGGTTTACAAAATGTTGGGATGTAGCCGTTTCAGACCAGTTAGCCTCACAAATAGCTTCATATCACACACCCAACAAACCAAATACCTTTTTGGAAGGGTGGTTCTCTTTTTTCACCTATGTACCTGCAAACAGTAATCTCTTACATAAAGTACCGAAGAAGTATTTAAATTTTGCTTTTTATATGTAAATACAGTCTTAATGTAACTGTTTTATATGTTAGAATTACCTGCTGTGAGAGATACTGTTATTTGTTAATTGTTATGGTTGGTAATGTTGAAAAATGAATTGGTTTTGTTATTGTTATTGGAAGTTATTAATAAAAAAAAAATTATTTTTAAATTCTAGACAGTAAAGGAATGAAACAATTAAACCTAAGCTAAATATACGGACATAAGGTTCCATTTACCATTCCAGGTTCAACAGAGGCAGATAGTTCCAGCAAGACAAGATGTTCATGGCTTTAGCCAGTCCAGGCAGGAATCAAATGGGAAGCCATTCTGGAAGCTCTTGGACTACCAGAGCCTTTTTTTGTAGAAAAAGCCCAGCAGGAACTCATTAGCATAATAGGCCACATCCAACAGCAGAAACTCATTAGCATATTAGGCCACCCCCTGACAGCACGGCTTCCTCCCGGGATCGGCTTCCCCAGGTGCCCCGCGGCTTGCGAGACGCCTGGGGAACCCGGGGGGAGGGGGGGGGGCTGTAGGCGTGGCCAACTCAGAAGCCAGCCGGAACTCCGTTCCTGTGCATTCCTGCCCCAAAATAGCCCTGTGAACTACTGACATACTGCCATGTCACACAGTCTCAAGCTCCTCTCCATAGTGTGAATGCTAACTAGATTTATAGGAAAAGGGATTTTGATGGGTCCTAGGCCTTTTGACCAATGAGAGACCCAAGAGGTGATGGAACTCTCTGAGTTGCTAGGCACGTGACCTCCAGGGCTGGACATGAGCAAGAGGAGAGAACTGAAACCTACTGCAGATAGGGCGGTCTCTGCCCACATGCAGGTGTCCACAAATCAATTGCTTGGAATGTGCTGATTGGGAGCTGGTACCATCCTCAGCTGAAAACAATATAGCTCTGGCAAGGTCACTGTGTCACTGTATCACTGAGCTGTCTCTAACCGTCTCTGGGAGAGTTTCTCTAGGCCTCTTTACAGCCTGAACCAAAGATTTTACGGAACAGAACTAAAAACCATTTTTATTAAATTTTTTATTCATTTTTTAACATTATATACAACATTCAACCTTCCCAAATCAACTCTTACCCTAACGAGCACAACACATTATTCCAACCATGTAATAAATTTGGACCATACTTCAACAGGATCAACTTTGTTTTCCGTATTCATTAAATAGCTTAACTTGTCCATTTCTGCCCATTCTGAAGGTCTGTTGATTATTTCTTCTCTTCTTGGTAAGGAAGACGATTTCCAGTATTTTGCCCCTAGTATACGAGCTGCCGTTAGTATATATGCCATTAACTTTTGATCTGTTTTCCTCAAACCTTCCGGTAATATGTTCAACAAATATACTTCTGGAACCAGGTCTAAATCAATTTCCGAAATTTCCAATATCAGTTTCTTAACTAACCGCCAAAATTTTTGAACTACTTTACAGGACCACCACATATGATACAGAGTCCCAGTATTGCTCCCACGTAACCAACAGAGATTAGACACAGATTTAAAACATTTACTTAATCTATCTGGTGACCAATACCAGCAGTAAAATAATTTATAAATGTTTTCCTTATAAGTTACCACCTTCAGGTATTTTATAGATTTCCAAATTTTTGACCATTTATCCGTGTTGATGCTATATCCAAAATCCTCCATCCATTTTATCATAACTTGTTTAATCTCTTCATCCTGCATTTCATATTTCAAAATTATATTATAAAATTTCTTTATTAAATTAGAATCATTATTTAACTATATTGCATCTAATTCATTTTTATTTACAGCCAGTTTCTCTAAATATCTGCTGTTCTTCTGCTGTCCCTCTATTCTTCTGCATTCTTATACTTTAAAATCTGTTAAAGATATGGGGTAGTTGTTTTTTTCCAAACTGTTTCAAACAATTGTTAGAATAGTGCTTACCTTGAGCTTTCTGAGTAGGTAACACAGGTTTTTCGGTTTTGCTCTACAGTTTTACTGATTTGTTGTTTAATTTTTTTAACACTCTTGTTAGCTCATGCCCGATTGATGTTTAGGGATATTGTGACTGTGGAAGATGCAGTAACTGTGGTTTCAGTGATGGAGTCCTCTATGCAAGTAAGTAACCATCCCATGTAGTGCGAGTGACCATACACTAGAAGGAAGACCATAAAAGGGGCCATGCCCACAGTTTTAAGAACTCTGTGAGTGACATGCCCAGTTCTTGTACATTTGAGCCTATGGATCAGATGCCTCTTTATGCCTCTGGACACACTCATGACCTTTCATGGAAAGCTCTTTTCCATACGCAGCAATGATCTGCTTTCCTTAAGTGGCTTTGTAAGTCATTATTAGGTAAAATTTATATAATGGTAGCTGTGTCCTAGGAGCTGTACAGAAATGACATGATCGATACTGGAATGTGGTTGGTTACACAGTAAACATTGGGTAGGGTCACTGGAGCTAGACATTTAGATAGAGACCAGGAATTGATGCCAAGTAGCAGGGACAATCATGGAAGAGTAAGTTAGGGCTAGGAAAATTCTGGAAATGATTTGTTGTGAAATGTGTTTTTAGAAAGTCATTTTAGTGTAAAACAAAAGAGTCCTTGTAAACATGAAGGCAGCAGTTCTGTATGTTTAAAGAAGAGCAGTCAGATTTTAAAAGTAAAGGGGCCATGTCGGTGAGGAGTCCCAAACCTCCCCCCAACCACAGCTACCTTCCCACTGCCTGCATCCCAGCTTCTTCTCCAGTATAGAAGGTGATCCTGACTGGAAAACAAAGTGCTTGGGATGACATGGTTCTCCGGTTATCTCACTACTAGTAGGTCACATCGTTGTGATGAACATATTAACTATCCCCCTGGAATTGGGGTGTCTTGTCTATGTTCTAAGGATGAAATTATTTGTGATATAGGAACTGTATTTGTAAAAATGGCATGTTTGTTGTTCGCCACCCTGAGTCTCGTGTGTACAAGGGAAGGCAGTCTAAAAGTCTAGTTTAATAAGTAATAATAAATTGTTACTTAATAAGACCCCTACAGAACGGAGTGTTTTCACAGTATTTTTCTGTGTTTGTAGAACTGGGATAACAACATCTGTCTGGCTGTTAAGGGATTAATTAACTTTTGACATCTTCATTTGGAATGCACAACAGCTATCCAAGCAGTATTATAAAATATATCATCATTCAATGGGAAGTAAGGAAAGTACTAAAGATGCTATATATCCAGGGGTCCGTTGGAGCTGGAGCGCACAAGAGCGCAGCTCCGGGAGTGAGGAGCCCAGGAGGCGGGCACATGACCAAGCCCTGCCCCCTCCTCAGATTTCCCGAGCAGTGCAGAAGTGCAGCACCCCGGGGAAAGCCCTGCTAGGGTCTTTATTGTTTTTAATGTTTTGTTTTAATATTGATAATTTTATCATTGTTCCTTTTATGACTGTGTGCTGCTTTTCCAGAGACTTGCTCAAGGTGGCATATAAATTTTCTAAGTATACCATTTTTTATCTGGGCACATGGCACTTAAGTACTGGAGAAATTTCACCAACCCTTCAGCAGCTTCCACCTGATCAGTTTGGTGCAATGGTCAGGAGTTGGACTCTAATCTGGGAGAACCGGGTTTGATTCCCCACTCCTCCACATGCAGCTGCTGGTGTGACCTTGGGCACAGGGTGTCTTGTTGTGGGGAGGGGAAGGGAAAGGGATGGGTGGTGCACATGTCCTGGGTATCTCAAGTCTGCTTGAAACCTGGTGGTTTCAAGGGAGCAGGAAGAGAATGAGGGTGTGTTCTTTACGCTTATTTTTATTGCACAAAGTATTGGATGGGGAAGGGAATGGAGGAAGAGCAGGTCAGTTTCACTCACCTGTGGAGTGGAGCCTGAGGGGTGGGTGTTGCCTTCCGACACACTTCCGGTATGTTAGGGGGTGTGGTATATGCAAATGAGTTATGCTAATGAGCTCCTGCACCTCTTTTTCTACGAAATGACCCCTGTATATATCCATATGCAGCTCCTTGTGGTTTTCAAATGTTATGATGTCAAAAGTTAATTTATCTCTCAACAGCCGAGCAGATGTTGTTATCTCAGTTTTACAAACAGAGAGAATTGGTGGCAGAAGAGCAGAATCACAGCGATTGACAGAAAGCGGCACAGAACCCGAATTTACTTCCTCCCTTCAATTCCTGCGCTTTTCTTATAAGCCAGGCTTCCTTTCACCCTGTTTAGCTTTATCGAAGGTATTCATGAAGAAGCTGCAGTTTCTTCAGGGCCTTAACAGACCTTTCTCTGTTAATGCTTCTTTTCAGTAGCTAAGGATGTGATTGCTCAAACGGTTACGTGGTTGAATGGTTTTGTTATCACTTAAAAATAGCAAGTTATGCAACTGTTTAAAATTGATTAATGGAATTCAAACATATGCACCCAGTGACAGTTTTTCCCCCCCTGTAGGGGGGTGCACTACTTGGAGGTGTCAATGCGCTGCACACTTCATTTCCTGAAAACCCAAGGGAACAATATCGAATGCAGTGTGAACTGATCTTGGAGAAGCTGGAGCTGCAGGACATTCTGCGTGATGAACTCCAAAGACTTGACAGGTAAGAGACATTCACCTGGGAGCATAGGCATCAACTGCGGGGGGGGCTCGAGGGCTCAAGCCACCCCCGAAATTTCCCGGGGGGGACTAAGCCCCCCCCCCGGGGAAATGGAGCACCCTCCGCCACACCTCCCCGGGCCCTACCTAGGGCCGCCGCCATCTCTCTCTCCCCCCCCCCAGCCTGGCCATTCTGTCCTCCCTCCGTCCGTCCAGGGGCCACCCTGGCAGACGGAGGGAGGGACGGAAGCAGGAGTGATCAGGCGGGGGGGGGAGGCGGCGGCGGGGGGGACATGGTCCCGCCCCCCCCCCCCCAGGATTTTCCAAACTCGACACCCCTGCCTGGGAGGGAAAGAGGGAGAAGGAGAGAAATGTTTAAACTACAGGCAACGCAGTGTCACGTGCCGACCATAATCTTACTATGCTCTGGCTATAGCCACACGGCCAGGTGAGCTTAAGAAATACCTGACTGCATAATGAAGCCATATCCCTGATACTGATCAGAAATGTGGGTGTAACGAGGGAATAATAGAGTTAGCTTCATTATATGCCCAGTCACTGCAAAATGACCGGCTTTCCAAAGAAAATGGAGGGTTCCACATCCAGAACTTAGAAGCAGCAACATCTGAATCCACTCAAAGGATTTTTATGACTCTGATATGAAAGCAAGCCAGAATAATGCTTGCATTGCATTCTTGCACAACCTGCACACATACACACATTGTCTTTGGACTGAAAATGACATCTGGCAGTATTCAGCTCCCTCTCATGCAGGTTTCACATCTCTTACCGGCCTGCACATCCCACAGAATGAAAGACGCTTCAAAAGTGATGAATGGCACACACAATGACTACGGATTTCTAGCTGGTTATTTGTTAGCAAGAGGACGCAACTGACTAGCTCATTCCATGTGTGTGCTACTGATTCTGCGTCATTAAGGGCAAATGTGTTAAAGCTGGATGAATATCTTGACATTTAAAATGAACAACCCAAAGAAATAACCTGGACCGTTCTACCATCCAAATGGATTTTTTAAAAAGTTAATATTCGTAACATGATCTGGCAGGTATGCTGCAAAACCTTTTAGGAGTAACTGATTTACTATTGAGCTGTTAGTGGATGTGTGGTATGTGTTTGCTTAACATTTTTTAGGAACTTACAACTTTGACTGTGTTAGAATTGTATCAAATTGGCTTTTATCTATCTAAATATAACACAATTTAAAAAATGTTTGTCCATAATATTGAAATTACTGTTTAAAAATGAACTATATCCACCAAAATCAACCTCTCAAAAGATTGTTTGCATACAGTGGTGTTTTTTTTATTTGCCCATGTGATATTCTGTTCATTTTCTGTGTCTCTGAGTGTGTTCAGACGGGCAGCTAATCCCGCCATTGGCCCGGCTGTAATTTGAGCTAGATCTTTTTGATCCAGCATTGCACAACCAGACAGCCCGCCTGTAAAGCGCTTCACCACGTGTGACTCCTGCAGTGGATTGTCTAGATGGCATCCACCGTGAGGAGCTGTGTGGTTGGTTTTTTAAAAAAAAATCCTGTCTGCACATGCACATAGGCGCCTCATCATATACTTGTTTCTCCGCGCATGCACGTACTAAAAATGGTAAAAACACGGCCAGCAGTACCTTCCTCTAGGTACCATTTCACTTAATAAAGTTGACAAAGTTCAGGGGACCGTCAGAAACATAACATTGTTTGGATCACTTGAGCAGAGCTCTGGGGACGTCACTTGTTTAATTGGTTATGCGCACATCACTAAGAGTTTTTTAAAATGGCAGCCATTCGGGATGGTCTGGAGACCATCCCTACGGGCTGATTGCGCGCTGGAGGTACGACCTGACAGTGGAAAGTCCAGCATTGGCCCGTCGGTCAGCTTTAGACTGGACTTTAACTATTATCTTTTAGGTACAGATCCCCAACGGGGATCGATGGACTACTAACAAAAGTGGCACGATTCCCAGATGTTGTGATCTGGACGTGCACTTTAAATCCACCAGGCACTCGTGCCTGGCACGGCTCAAAGAGCTGTCTGAACACACCCTCTGAAATGCAAGAAGTTTGGGGCCGGAACTCATTTGATAAATAAGCATAAAAAATACACTTGAGCTCATGAAACAAGATCAAAATTAAAAAGTCTTACTTTTATAAAATTATATCTATATTTCTTTTTTTTCCCTGTGTCTTTACTCTGTAGATTACAACGTGAAAATTCATGCCAGTTTCGGCTGTCCCAGGAGGCCAAGAAAAATGGTACTGAGGCATCTTTTAGCAATAACACACTTGAGAAAGGAGAAGAAACATCTCATCAGCAAGATTCTGATGGGCTGGACAATACTCAGTTCCAGCCTCATTCAGCCAAAAGACACCCTGAAGGTGATGGGCACCCAGGGGGATTCTTAAGTGGCCAGACATCTGATGTACCATCCCAGCAGAGCAGACATAGTAAGAAGACCAGTGATGTTAGCTTACATTGGTTTGACAGTATAGTGGGTAACAGTGCTGAAACTGAGAAGGGCAGGACCTCTCAAGATAGTTTGACTTTGAAAGCACCAAACAACAAACCTTATTCTCAAGATGAGAATGATTTAATAGAAACCAATCATGCTGAGATGGGAGAATCACTGACAAGAACAGCTTCAGGGGATACATGCGGACAGGCAATTGTTTCTGACCTTGGTGGGGAAAAGAAAGACAAGTCTCCAAGCTTCCCTTCAGGAGCAAGTCACAAAGGCCGAGGTGCAGCATTTCCTGCACTACCTGATTTGGTGATTACCCAAAGGGCCTCTAAGAAATGGCAGGGTGTGAACATTGAAAGGTCTCGAGGATTTTGTGCAAGTACACCAAATCCTAAGGACAGAAGTGGCCTTGCTCCATTTTCTCACCATCCAACGGCTGCTCCACAGTTTCCTACAAAGGATCCGAGCGTTCTCCCGTCTCAGGATTTGTCAGTCAATCAGAGGTTGGTGACTTCAATCAGGAAGCGAAGCAGAGATCACCTAAAGGAAGGAGACGTGACAGGAAGTTCTGATGAGCCTGAAATCCTAGAGAAATCGGGAGAAAAAATTGCTAAACTAGCCAAGTTTTTATTCAAGCAGAAGCCAAAGCTTGCTAACTCTTCTGAAAATGAGAATCGTGCCAGATTGCTGGAGACAGTTTGCAGCCCTCAAAGTATTACCAGAAAAGCATCAAATAGAGAAAGGACCAGGAAAAAAAGTTCTGAGCCATGCCAGAAAGAACACACTATTATCAGGACCGGGGGGAAAGATTCTGAGGTGTACCAGAAAGAACACAATATTAACAACAGCAATGATGGTATGGAGGAAACACCCTGTAATAACAACAGAGAGGAGGAGCAGCAGCAAAGGAAAGCATCCCCACCTTCTATAGAAATGAAGGGAACGAAAGAAAGAGTGGAAGGATTCAATGCAAAGAAAGTGTGCGCTAGTACATTGGCAAAATTATCCAGGTTTTCCTTCATACCAGCTGCTGAATCCAAACCAGAGGATCCGCCTTCCTTGACTGTTGCCAGCTGTGACAAGGAAAGGCAGGGGCTGCCCCTGAAGAACCATCCTGAAAGCGCAGGCCGCACGAGGAAGTGCTTTGAGCTGGGAGAAGTCAGCAGAGTTACAGGGAAGTCTTTGTCTTTGTCCTCACTCGTGGATTTTGACGACGCAGCTCTAGATTTTGATTGGGATGAAGAGATTAAGAAAAAAGCCAGACCTTAAAAGCTTCTGCAACCTCCTCGTTTTTTAAAAAAACAATTTTATTTAAGGTTTAATTTCCGTGTTTGGCAGAAGGCCATGAAGAAAATAAAATCTAAGCTTGCATAAAACAGTAGAATAATGAATGGGCTCCATCTTCCGCTTCTGCTAGAGTTAAAGAAGTATATTTCTAAATCTAGCTCACCTAAAATAGAGTACTTGAGAGCAGTACAACAGCATCTGATTTATAGAAAACTGCACTCCACAGTAAGCCTCCATGGTAATCCCCAATTGCCTTAGTAATTTAATTCTAGTTGAGGATAACTGTGTAAAAAGTACACTGTTTAGGTCCTATTCCATAAGATATCCTGAGCTGCCATTTGAAGAATAACTTCTGGTGATGCAAGAGTTGTTCTATTTTTTGTACTTCTATCAGTTTAAACAAATGCATGATTTCAACAGGTGACACTTAAGTCTATCAGTCAAATAAATTAAACAAAATCACACTTTGTAAAAAAGTTATTATGGTTTTTTCCCATCTTTCTTCAATGCCATCCTCAAATAATACGTCACAGGTACATTGCAAAAAGTAGCTTTGAGTCTGGATTTTTTTGTCAGTTTGTGTTAATAATTTTTTTTCTTATTTATTCCATATAACTTTATTTCTTTCTCTGTTATGTACTCCCTCCACCAGAAAATCCTTTCATTGTTGCACTAAATAAAGAGAACAGATGGTCCTCATATATCCTCATTCAATAAGGTAGTTGCATTTTCCGGTGAAATTAGAGTGTATGTGGCTTACAACTATTGCAAATATATGTTTGCTACCATGCTTCAATTTTTAAAGATGCTCTCCATTTCTTTCCTCATATAAAACATTTGACTGGCAGATTCCTTGGGCTCAGAACCGGAAGGTTAATTACTGCAATTCTAAGGGTCAAATAATAGCAATTATAAATGTACAACATAAATATTGTGTCAAACATACAAACATACATATATTTATTACAAATCAGATTAAAACAGACATAGGCCCAAATAGTAGCCTCAAATCAGGTTAAAATCATACAATAGTATCAAACATATACCATATGTGACCAAGACCATATGCATTTCAGCCAATTTGGCCTTCCTCAGTGGTCTAACATATTTATTACACATTGGCTCCAGTTAATACAATAAATACTAAAATTAGGACCAATTGAAAATCGTTCCGGAGGAGAAAGGAAGAAAAAGACAAATATATATAGATTTAACACATGTTTATGAATATAATGAAAGGATGTGTTAAAGAGATAGCTTGAGTTACTTATAATAAATCTCTGTGACTCAAGGCAGAGATATGATACAGAGATCTCATCTTAAATCTTCTGCCCTGGTCATGTACTTGTATCTTGAACGATACTTCAGTTCTGTGTCTGTATAAGTATTCAAGAATATCTTGATGAAAGCAATTTTTTTAATTGCAATATATAAGGATTAAAATCAAATCTATAAACCAGAAAAAAATCAATGTAACGAGATTGGTCACATGCCAACCCCACCCCACCCCCGCTAATTCTGATTGCTTCATCCCTTAACCTGACATATAAAGATTAGGATGCTTTGCACTATATACTGCAATAGACCAGCTAGAGCTGGGTGTCCTGGAATAGTCAGAGTCCAGCAGCCGCAGGGACTCCTCAGGAGTAGGGGAGCTTTGTGTAGCCATCCCTGAGTTGGCAGAAAAGGAGTTGCAGGTTGATCCAGGCTCACAATCAGCAGCTGATTCAGAGTCGCCAGCACCCAGCACTGATGCAGGAGGTGATCCTTAGCTAGAGACTAGCCCACCAGACTCAACTCCACCCTTTGAGCACTGAAGACAGGCTCAGAAGGGAACTACAAGCAAGGAGACAGAGTGCATGTCTCATGGCCTGCTGCCAATTGCTGGCAGATGACAGCTTGGAGTAACTACAGAGTTACTCCCAGACAACTGGCTGCTAATGAGGGTTTGTTAGGAAGTGCCTACAAAAACCAGCTCTGGGAACCTGTGTGCCTGTGGAAGCAACAAGTCATTTTGTTAGACTCAGCAACCATAGCTCTGACCCACTTGTGTGACCCACTATCTGGACAGCCCCTCTGGTAATGAATCTCTGGCTTGTGACTATTTGGACTAGACTTTGGACTCTGTTATATAGCTTGGCTCGTATCTTGCTTGCCTGACTGACCTGCTTTATGACATTCTATTTGCTATTGGCTCCAAACCACGTTGAAAATGTATTTTCCTTGGACCAAGAGAGAAAGGTAACTTCCTGATTTTCTCTGATTTATAAATGATTTGATTTTAATCTTTATATATTGAACAAAATAAGAAAAGAAAAAAATCAAGAAAAAAGAATTCAAAGAAACATACCAGTTAAACTTCCAAAATCTCTCAACGACTAAGACATTTAATACTAAATCAAATTTTAATGATTACTTACTCTAAAATTATAACAAAAATACAATGATTCTTTTCTATACTTGACTGAACAACGGTACACCTTCTATCTGGGATGGTTGTCCAACTGAGCATGCAGTGAAGGAGCTAGGGGACACCCGCCTAGCAGGCTAGATCACCTGAATCAGCTCGGGTGATCAGTGGAGTGACAGTTGTGACTGCCCGATCACCCTCACATCCAGTTTCTTTTCTGTTATTTAAAATTCTTTGTAGTCATCAAATCCACAAGATATCAGTTCATTATTTTCTCTTTCATGCAAAAAGTCAATAAAGGGTCCAGTTAGCAATAAATGTAGATATTGTCTTTAATCAGTGAAATAAGTTTAGCCAACTCTGCAAGTTCCAATATCTTTAACAACCATTTGTCAAGTATGGGTATTGTTGAAGATTTCCAATTCTGAGCACATGTAGCAATCTCAACGCTTTCTAGGGAATATCCGGTAGTGAACTGGTCAAACAACTCGGGTTAGGATTTGAGGAGGTCGTTCATTGTCATGCAGTCCAGCTCCAACATTTCTAAACACACACACACACACACACACACACACACACACACAAACATGGACTAGCAGCTTAAAAAAGTCAGGTACATTATAGGAATTTTGACTGCATGATGATGAATGGTAGTATTTGCTCTTATTCTCCTTTAATTGTCCAGGCTTCCTTTGGAATTTTATTCTATACCAAAAAGTGGTCTCTGCAGCTAATTTAAAAATAAATGAAGGTCTCACAGGCATGCCAGCCTGGCACATGGATCACTTTGTTGGCACAAGACCCTTTAATGGACATGGGTGTCTACGAGTCGAGGGCAATGCCGATTGTGGAGCAGACTTAAAGGCAAAGCTAGAATTCTTCACTGGTTAGTAAATTATTGATTCGTTCTCTCAGGAGTCACTGAGCAGTATTGCGTATCATAGGGGATGCATTTATTGATGGAAAAGAGAGCATTAAGTGCTCAGTATTGGTTGCAATAAAATCACTAATGTCATTAATAATAAATACTGATTACTTGGAGGGGGGGAACAACCCTGGTGAACTAATGTTACCTGTGCCGACCACTTTCAGAATTGATTTTTCCCCCTACTTTGCATGAGAACTGAAGCTATTCTCTCTTCTTTTTTTAATATTTATTTTCATTTTCCATACAATTCTCAACTTGCAAAACATCCTTATTCATTTACAACAGCAACAACAATGAGAAAAGAACAATAACATTATATATTTTCTATGCTGTTTTTTTTACATGATAACTTTCTAAATTCTAATTCAGTTTCTAACTATAATTATATTCTTTTATTAAGCGTATCTGAGGTAAGGCCCATACAAGCCGCGACCTCTAACACTGTACATATTTGAGTCTATAATTCCTTTCCTTGATCTAACCAGATATAAAATCTTTCCCATCTTCTGTCAAATATTTCTCAATCTTTCCCCTGTAATGTCACATTTAATTTGTCCCATTTCTGCCACATCCAATAGTTTTTGTTTTACTTCTTCTCTTGTGGGTAAACTCTCTGTCTTCCAGCTCTTCACAATTAACATTCTAGCCGATGTTAAAGCATACGTTATGAAATATCTATCATCTTTACTGTAATCCTCTGGTAAAATGTTAAGCAAATAGATTTCTGGTAATAATTGGATATCTTTCTGTGTTATTTCCTGTATAATTCTATGTATTTTCAACCAGAAACTTTGGATTTTACTACATCTTCACCATATATGGAAAAATGTTCAACATTATTTTTACACTTCCAACAGGAATTTGAAACATTGCTCTAGCAATAGCAGTAGAACTGAAGCCATTCTTCATAGAACTAAATATTGTTCTCCCATACCAGAAATTCCAGTCCTTTAAGAACTTACCTGTGTTAAGTTTTTCCAGTAAATCCTTGCCCTTGAAATGTCCTTATGCTTCACTAACTTTTCTTGCATGTCATCTCCATAGCAAGGAGCATCACTCTGGTGTATCAGTAAGAATGTTGGACTAGGATCAGGAAGTTCCAGGTTCAAATCCTCTTTCTGCTTTGGAAGCTTACTGGGTGATCTTGAGCCACTCACACACTCTCAGCCTGACATACTTCACAGGACTATTGTGAAAATAAAATGGAAAAGAGGAGGAAGAGTGTAAGCTGCTTTGGGTCCCCATTTGGGAGAAAGGTGGGAAATAAATGAAGTAAGTAAATCAGCAAATATTTGCCGATTTAAGGCAACTTTGGAGTAAACATTCATAGGCCTAAGCTAAAGAACATTTCTTCAGAGCAAAGTGTGTAGGGTGCTCATTTCTCTACAGCCTATCTCTATTGAAGACCCACATGGGCTGACTTCCATATGTCTAGTAAAGGTACAGTAGGACTTCTGCCAGTGAAATATCCTTGAATACTTGGGTATTAAAGTTGCTAGCAAGAGATTTAATGTTAACTGTCATGCCCTCTCTCTCTCTGCACAATAGAAGGTTTGGATAGCTCTAAAAGAGGATTAGATTCATGGAGGATGTGTCCCTCAATGGTGAGTAGCCTTGGCTAGAAAGAACTTCATGTCTGGAGCCAGCATACTTCTGAATATCGGTTGCTGCACGGTAACAACAGAGGTCCTCATAAAGGATAAAAGGGAGGCGAGGATATCCCTGTAGATACTGAATTCCTTAGGCAAAGGTTAGGATTTAATTAATTGATCATTATATGGTTAACTGTACTGGGAATATTTTATTGAGGGGAAAACTGGCTGTTGCTGGTGTTAAGAATTCCTTCAGTTACAACATGCTTGTAAGTTGTCTCCCTATCTAGATTCTGTTAACTTTGCTATGCTGATCCATACCATGTCCAGACTGGTTTACTCTAATGTGCAGGGCTGCTCTTGAAGCTCCAATTGATACAAATTTATCAGCTACTCAATAAGGAGAAACCTAGAACTTACAACTTCTGCACTGTTTACTTATGAGCCCAATTTAAAGAGTCGGTTCTTGGTTATTTTAAAACCATTCATGCTGGGACCCTCTGTACCCAATGGACTACATCTCCAAATATACTCCTGTGTGCTAACAGCGTTCCTCAGATGATCTCCTCCTTGTCTCTTTCTTTGATTGGTTCACCCTTCAGCCTGGGTGAGAGCATTTGCAGTTGTAGGAACACTGGCTTGCCTGAGCCAGTTCAGAGGTTACTATTGTTGGAAAAATGAGTATATAAGACAAGGCCTGACCATTTTAGTCATTATAGGGTTAACCTATGCAACTTGTTTGTTTACCTAGATTTAGCCTGGAAGTGATACCTGGCAGCTGGCCAATTGACTCTAAACCCGGAAATCTAGAGGTGTTCTGTTCTGCTAATTGGTTACTGACATCAGGTGTTTCCTTTCAGGGGTCAAGAAGAAGGAGAGACCCTCCATTGTAATCTCTCACTTTGTTGTAGCATGTCTTAGTGTGAAGACGAAGCACAATGCAGCTCCTTAGAAAGCATGTTTATTTGTAGCTAATCCCATTTCCCTTTATCCTTCAGTAATAAAGATTTTAAACCAGAGGAAGCAGTCTCTTCTTTCCAGAAAGCAAGATCCATAACCTTAATATTTTTCGCGAATATTGGGCAAAAGTCCTAACAACTATCACTTCCTGTCTTTTGTAGTCCATGTAAAAGCATGCTGTTTCAGAGCGTTTCTGGAGTGGGGGGAGAGATGAATGAAGCAGTAGATGACTTTAAAGGACTGCCATGTCTTTTTAGGCTGTTTAGATAAGCTGTATTGGTGAAATTAATGTGCTGGTTTAATTGACTTGAGTCTTCAGAAAAAGGTGAAATATAAATTTCTATTAAATAGGGTTACCAGATGGCCTCTTTTTGTGTGTGTGTGTGTCTGTCCTCTTTTGGGCTCTTTTGAAAAAACTGATGAAAACGTCCTCTTTGGGGGTTGGGAGGTCAGGAATATTCCTAGTTAAGTAGCAATTATCGCAGCTTAAATAATAGCGGTGTTTAAAATGAGATTTGTCATAGTGATCACTTGTTTGAAGTAGTCTAGTAGGAAATAGGCCCTCTTTTTTATTTTTCAAAATATGGTAACCCTAAATTCAATAAACAGGTGTTGGTGTATTGCAGCTCTATCACCAGGTTGATCACCGGTTTTGGAATCAACAATGCCGTACAACAGAGTTCTCTTCTGGCCACCAGAGGGCACTCTGATGTCTCTGCAGTCCCATCTCTGCATTTTGCAGTTGGGCTCCTCTTTAAAAGCTGGGGAAAGCTCAGGTCTACTCAGAATGCAGTTTAGATCTAGTCAAGAGGGCTTACACCCAGGAAAGCACTCTTAGGTGTTGATCTTTTAAGGGATCTATTTTTTAATCTTTTAAGGGATCAGGATGGCATTAGAGAGACCTAACTATTGGATGTTATACCCAGGTGGGCATCCGTGATGGTCTGAAGCAGTAGAACAAAGTTTGAGTCTTAAAGGTGCCACTGGACTCAAACTTTGTTCTGTTGGATGTTATGCTTTCAGTGGGGAGGCTTCCAGTTTTTTGCCGCTTGTTTTCAGCAAGCCAAGGGTACAGCCTGGTACTAGCCCCCCCCCCCCCCCGTTTCCATCTTTTCCATCTCCTTCACTTCCTCAAACGGTTCAAAGTCCCCCCCCCCCAAAAAATAGTCACTAATCAATTTTTTAATTATGTCTAAATGTTTCTGTTATATGATTAACTGGGCCTGTATCCTTTAACAGTGTTTTTCAACCTTTTTTGAGCTAAGGCACATTTGTTTCATTGAAAAAATCCCGCGGCACACCTGACAATATCACACGGCACAGTGGTTGAAAAACACTGAAATATAAGATAAATGGGTCATTAGTTGCCTCAGCTCAAGTATTAACTATGACAGTATTACAAATACACGTAATAGCCACTCAACTTGAAATCGTAAATTACAGATCCAAAGTGTAATGGCTCCTTCCCATAACATTGACCTGAGTTTCAGAAGAAATATAATGTGGATGTACTTTAACACGTCCCGGAAGGTCAGCCCGGAAGGCACATTTCTTTCATTGAAAAAATCCCGTGGCACACCTGACAGTATCTTACGGCACACCAGTGTGCCCCGGCACAGTGGTTGAAAAACACTGTCCTTTAAGAGTGTTTCTCTGTTTCGAACATTTCCTGCTAATTTTTTTTTCCTGAACGTCCCCACCCACACACACACACACTCATTTTATGCTGATGAAATTCCGCTAACAATCCAAATCAACACTGGTTCAAAGTTTTGTTCTCGTACAGCAGATAGCACAAGCATTGTACGCCATTTCTGTGCATGTGGGAACATGGAGACGTGAGTAATGTGCAATCCTACGCAGAATTACTCCAGCCTTAAGGCCACTGATTTCGTTAGATGATTGGGCGAACTCTACATAGGGCAGCACTATAAATGCCACGCGCATCTACTCCGTCACGACATAGCAGCGTCCAGGAGTCGTTGAAATCTGGACAACATATGCAGCCTTTTAATAGTTCCCTACCAGTGACCGACAAGACAATTTTCCATTACCTACTTCTCCTCCCACCCCTTTGTTCGTCCCCTCTTCCCATCTACTCTGGAACCAGTGCTTATTGCAGCAGATAAGGGGAAATGGAGGCCAGGTGGTGGGACTAAGGGAGAAGCAGCAGCTGCCTTGTCTTTTGTAGCTGCAGAGGTACAATTTTCAGAAACCAACAGGTAAAGCTTTGTAGGGTGTACACTTAAATGTTGTCACCGGTTAATTGTTGCAGATCATAGGCTGCTAAAGGCAAAAGTGAAGGCATCTTTTCAAAAGTTGGCATCCTGAGCATTTACAAATTATACCACTTAGCTTTGATGAGAAAATGTCTCTAATGTCTTGAACCAAGAGTTGTACTTTTATCGGAACGACCTGTTGAAGCATTTCAACTCAGGGTGACTGTTTTTTCTCTGCTTAAGTGTAGTTGATGATGTATTAAATGATGCATTAATACTATACTGTGGGATTGCCAGCCTCCAGGTGGCAGCTGGAGATCTCCCAAATTACAACTGATCTCCAGGTAACAGAGAGAAGTTTCTTTGAAGGAAACATCAGCTGTAATCCTAGCCCCCCAAAGAGTCTGCCTTCCCCAGGCTCTGCCCCCCAAATCTCCAGGAACCAGAGTGGGCAACCCTGTTATAGTTGATGAGTAATTAATAGTTGATAAGTAATCAATACATCTCATCTACCAGGATTTTTGTCTGCTTTGGGGGATACCTAATTTAGCCATCCAGAAAGGGAATCCTGGCAGAGGATAGTTTTCTACTGCCTAATTATGGAGATTTCTCTGGGGGAGAGAGACACCCACCAGCTATCCAGTTGACTGGCAATAACTCCACATCTAGTGCATAAGGGATAGCTGCTATCAGTTCTATACTCTGTGCACCAACCAAATTTAATCTCGAGTTTGGCTAGGGTTGCCAGGTCTGGGTTGGGAAATACCTGGAGACTTTGGGGGTGGAGCCAGGAGAGGGCGGGGTTTGGGGAGGGGAAGGGCTTCAGCATGGTCCAATGCCATAGAGTCCATCCTTCAAAGCAGCCATTTTCTCCAGGGGAGCTGATCTCTGTCAGCTGGGGATCAGTTGTAAAAGCGGGAGATCCCCTGGCCCCACCTGGAGGCTGGCAACACTAAGTTTGGCTGATATAAAACCTGCCATGTCTACTTCTGGTTTCTGCCTTACAAGCAAACTGCATGTTCCAATTAATGCTAGAGACCGCTCCAAACAACTGCTGACAATTGCTCACAATTGCATGTCCAAAGCGAGAATGACTGGTCCTGGCATCTTTATCCCAGCATCTTTATCCCCCTTTGCAGCTGGAGGTCGTTTGCACCAAGGGCAAGTTACCCCGAGTCTACAAAGGGCTGCCCACATATTGAGGATGGGGTGTCCCCCATAGCCTTTCGCAGCAAAATGTTTTCTCCCCCACAGCTGTTTTTGCTTAACACCTCGCCTAAGAGTTCTGTCAACTCTGTGACTTTTAGACGGTCCTGATAAAAAATATTGTGCTGCTGTTATTCCCTTATGAATGTTTTCTTTAACGACTGCTACAGAATCAAAGACGGAGAACGACGTTTAAGTTAATGAAGCAGACGCAACATGGCTTTAGCCAGCTCTAGGAGAGAGGTTGGTCCTGGCGTCCTATCAAGAATACACAGGGGCTCAGCTTGGATCCGTTGAAGCAAAACCATACAAAGAATTACCCCCTCCCTCCTTCCCACTTTGTCCAAGGAGAAAGTGTCATTGAATGATGGTTGCTTTGCCTGTGCTGGCGTAAAAAGATCTTCCTTGCTGTAGAGCAGAAACTGCTGAGACAAGTGCTTTTTGTCTCTTGTAGTCCAGCTTGAGATCACTTTCAGCTCTCCTTGTAGAGGTGTCATTGGAAACCTTGATGAATCCCCACTTTCCCGAGATGGGTGGGGAGGGAATGAAAGAGAAACTGATCAACTGACAGGAGGGCAGCAGAAAGCAGTTGGGGGGGGGGATGTCCTCTGCTTGCGCAAGGCTCAAGAGACACACCGACACCACAGGCAACACCGCTGAGCTTCATGTGGCAGAAACACTTTCTCCTGCCGTTGCCAGATTTCCTCTTGACTTATGTCTGAGAGAATGTTGCCCCTCACAAAACTAGACATGGACGCTCTGGCCCTGACACCATTCTTGCGGTGGAAGCTAGAAGCAGTTCAGATATATTATCACCCAACTTGTACATATGTGGGGAAGAGGGGGGATGGAAGGCCTTTGTGTTAGAACGCACCCTTTCCTGGCCAGTCCTTTCCCCATCAAGTGCATTGTCTCAGTGCTGCAGGTCTTTTTGATTTAAAAGCTGTTAGCAGCCTACAACCCATTGTGCTGATGTTCACTGGAGCAAACGCAACACAGGGCCTTTTCACAACGGAATATCTTCTTAGTGCCTCTGGCAGGGGGGGCTAGATTATCTCCTTCTAGCTAGATCTTGTTTACCGAATACCAACTGCCATAGAGAATCACATCTGAGCAGACGTAATGAACGCAATCTGCATAATCGGGCATGCATTACATTGTGTTAACAAACATAAATGTAATGCCATGCATTATATTGGGTCTGTTAACACGCTTCAGTACCACTGACAGCCCATGTCTGCAGCTGCCTAGCATCCTAGTTGCCTACAGGTTTCTCAACGTTTCTTCATTTATTCGTCTTTTATCCCACTCCTGTCCTCACCAAAGGGGGCTTTTCAGAGCCTGATCAGCGAAGTGAAAAGAAAGGTTGTCTTTAATTTTTGGTATTGGCATTGAGATCTGCTTTACACAGAGCGGTGTTACATAGCAGCTCCACTGAGGAACACTTGTAGAAAGCGGCTAGATGTTTAACAAGGAGGTTACAGTGTAAGACTAGGAGAGGAGGTGGGTTCAGGTCCCTTGGGCCGGCCACTCTTTCTCAGCCTGATCTACTTTTCAGTGTTGTTGTGAGACTAAAAGGTGGGCCGAAGCATCATGTAAGCAGCCTAGAGTTCCTTGAAGGAGTGGCAGGATAAAGAATGTGATTAATAGGTGGACAATATTTGGAAGTTGCTTTATACTCAGGTGTAGAATTTTCATGCCAGGGCTAACAAGGATAACCAACTAACTAGAAACAACAAACTGAGCCTGTAACAACAGCTTGGTCTGTAGTCATCAATGCACAGAATTTTTCATAGTATGGAAATAAAAACGTATTTGTTTCCTACTCTCAGTCAAACTGGTGCAATTCTAGTGTTAAGGTGCAGCCAGGAATGTGAGGCTCCATCATCTTGGGAAGGGCTGGCATTTATGCAGACAGAGGAGGGCAGGCCAAGGAAATCTCATCACTCCTGGGCTTGGATGTTTTTGCATCGTGCTGGGAAAATAACCCCTCTGATGTGAGTAGCAGCTGACTATTGGCTACTGCATTCTATTGGGCTCCTGCAGTCAGGAATTCCAGAACTTAGATTGAACAGGACCTTCTACTCACTGGTGGGGGGGGGGGGGGGAGCTGTTTTCCATTTGTTACTGTGTGCATGTGTGAGACAGCTGGAGAGCGTCATTAACCATATATCCATCTGCTCTCACTAGAAGGGGGGGGGCAAATGGAAACCATGGTTTCCAAGTTAGGTTATAACAAGCTGGTGGACCCGCGATACTCACGGGGGGGGCAGGTGAGCCTCTCTCCCCTCCCTCCCCCGTTCCCCCCCGAAAATTGGCGGCAGCAGCAAGAACCGCCGCTCACTGAGGCACTCCCCCCTGGTCCGCTCTAGCTCGGGCCCGAGTGGCGTTAAGCCACTTGGCCCCAGCGTTTCCCTTCCTCCTGCCCCCTCCCCCGGCCCACTCACCCCCGGCTCCCAGGCCTGAGCGGCCAAGCGCTACTCGGGCCGCCACTTCTCCCCCCCATTCACCACCTCCCCCCTCCCCGCCCCCTCCCCCCTTCCAGAGTCGGTGGCGCAGCTAGACCTGAAGCCCGCTGCGCTGCCTCCCCCCTCCCCCGTTTCTGAGCCGGTGGCTTGGCCGCAGACCACTGCCCCACTGCCCGGCCGCTTGTCCGTTGCCACCACTGCCGCCACTCAGGTAAGTCTGTTCCCTGCACATGCGCAGGGAACACTTTTTTACTTTTTGGGGGATTTCAGTATCCCCCGAAAACTTTTTTTAACTTTTTTGATTTTTCTGCAAACAGGGGGATCGCCCCCCATCTGCAGAACCCCCTCCCCACCCCCCAAGTGGATTTAAGTATCCGCACGTGGGGGGGGGCACTTGGGAATTAGATATAGAGATTTTTGGTATTGGTATTGGCATTGAGATCTGCTGTAGCCTGTATACTTTCTGGAGGTGTTGATAGTGGGTTGAAGCTTTGTCCTTATTTAAGAGAAAAACAGGCTGCCCTGATGAAGTGTGTGTGCACACGAAAGCTTATACCCAGAATTAAACTTAAGTTGATCTTAAAGTTGCCGCTGGACTCAAACTTTGTTCTATGACTCCTACCTGTGAGTGTTGTTGTTGTCCCACATCTAAAAGCCCTGTTTGATGGTCCTCCTGGAATCAGACTGGTGAAGGGGTGAATTCTGGGAAGGGTTGGTGGTTACTGAAAGGAAAGCCCCTACAAGCTCTTAAGAGAGCCAGGGAGCGGAGAGGGATCCCCATAGGGAAGACTGGGCTTTGTTCAGACAACACAAATCCCTCTTCGCCTCTGCCCTGGGTTGCACCTTGTTTGCCTGATTGCTAGCTGGTTGCACAAGCTGGGAGAGAGGGTAACCTGTCAGACCCCGGGGGGTGGAAAACATTACAACCATAATGCATGTGTTAGCCCTAAATCATGCCCTTTATCCAGTGAAGAGTCTGGAGGCCGTTGGAGTGATTTTCAGCCTAGTGGAGTTTATTGTAGGTCAGGAACAAGCATGAGAGAGAGTGGTCGGGGAGCCTGCTTATATTTACAGGTAAACCGCACCCCCAACTCCCCCCCCCCCCCCCCCGGAGCTCTGAGCATTTGCCAGACATGCCCTGAACTTTGGAGAGGAGAGGCTTGATTTACAGCTGGGCCCGTGAGAGAGTCTTTAACAAATAACAAAGCAGCTTGGCACAAAGATCTTCAACAGGAACTAACAGCAGAACAATGGGCGAATATATGGAACTCTCATGCTTGCAAAACAAGAATCTTCCCCATCCGTTTGCAATTCTTCAAACTACAAATGAGGTGGTATCTCTCTAAAAAGCATCTTCAGCATATGTACAAAAACCACAGTTCTCAATGCTGGGGAAAATGTGGCGAACCCAGTGATTTCTTTCACTGCTGGGGGAAGTGCACAGCTATCCAAACCTTCTGGAGACAAGTATTATTAGAAATTGAAAACATTTTATCTCAACGACTACCGCTAGACCCAGCAGTATTGCTTCTCAATTTGGAAGAAGGAATTAACCCGGAGATTGAAATAAACAAGTTAACTGCCACTCTTCTAGCAACTTCTAGCAACTATTGCGGCTTCATGGAAGGCATCTACCCCACCAAGCATGTCAGATTGGAAAAACAAATGCTGGGATCACTTCATTATGGACAAAATAGCGGACATAGTTGAAGAGCAATCGTCTACATCTACAAAAAAACACTCATCTTTTGTCAGCAAATGGTTCCCCTTTGTTACATGTATGGCAGAACACAATGAGATAACATCCAATCCTAATTATATTAAGTGGCTTTGTTTTTAAATACCTCTGATTACATTTAAACACTGTAAAATATCCTTCAATATTTCGACCTCATTAAACAAATACTTACCTTATTCATATTTCAAGGTTTAATGGTAATAGTATACTTACAGAGCACCACTAGGCAAAAAAGCAAAGGTTAAACAAACAAATAAATAACATGAACAATATTTACAGGCTTATCAACTGTTATATATATTTAGTATTTCTTATTGTTGATGCTGAATTTCTGTATTCAAAAAGAAAAATTATTATGTATTCTGTTGGAAATATTTTTATCTTGCAATAAAAATTTTTACTGTAAAAACAGAACACTTGAATAAAGAACTGTGCAGCAGCAAAAAAAAAAAAGTTTAAACTAGAGAATCACAGAGTAGCCTCCTGGTTGGTGCAAGCTAGTGGCGGGTATTTGGTGCTGGTATGACGCTGCCATTTTATGCTGAATGTTGTTGTAATTTTAAAGTGATTCTATTTTATGATATGTTTTAACTTTGTAATTGAGTGATTTTATATTGTTAGCCGCCTAGAGCCGGTCAGCTGGCTAGGCGGGGTATAAATTGAAATAAATAAATAAATAAGTATCCTCGTAGGCCCAATTTACTCCTCTCCACTGAAGTAGTTTGACTGCTGTCTTTTCCTACGCTCATTTCACGCTGGTTTCAAATTTCATTCCTTGGGTCTGAAGAGTACTAAGCAACAGGACCTGTTTAAAGCAGCATAATGCTAGCTTGACCACAGAAGGGCAATTAACGAATGTAAACAGTAATTTTTAAACTAGAACAAGTATGGTTTGAAAGCAGAAACAGGTATAGACTTTTTAAAAAAAACTAGAATGATTCCAGAGGGAAAGTCAGATGTAGATTTGACCTAAGGTAGCAAGTCTGAAAATGACTACATCAATCAAACAGATTAATCAAAAAAATGTAAAATGTCTGATTTGCTGGACACTTATAGGCTTCAGCGCATCCATATTTCTTTGGATTCTGCTGTTGGACTTTGGGTAAAGGATTGCAAAGAAATGTTCTGGCACACTCCAGTCTGAATGTTGCTTGCTGTCCTGGGAATTAATCCCTTACAAGTAGACAGCAGCTCCAGGTGGTCCTTCAATGCTTCCAGGACGCCGGACTGAAGGTAAAACCTGAAAAATGTCTTCTGGGCATCCCATCACCCTCTTTTCCCACACTTTTTGGCCTTGGGGCAGCTTGGAACTGTGGGCCAGCAGATGAGGAAGCCCTATTCAACCCAGTGAGTGATACCCCTGCAGGCCCCTCTCTGGAACTACAGCTCAATTGAACCTTATGGGGGAACATTTTAAACAAACAACCACAGAAAGCAGCCATCTTATAAACACAGGTAACTGCCATTTAGTTACACCTACCAACAGCCACTGAGGGAACAGTTGGTCCCACACAGGAGGCAAGCAGGAGAAGCATTTTCATCAAGAAAGAAACCCATCTGCCAGAAATTCTGACAGCACAGTGGCTGAAGGCGTGGGCAGGGAAGAGGAGCAGACCAAGCCCCCAGTCAATGGCACATGAGTACTCACAGCCAGTGGATAGGGACAGCTTCTGAGTGACACATCAGGGAGCCAACTGATTTTGGAGCATGTGGAATGTTCAAGAGAGTCCATGATGAAAATAGAATTATATATAACCAGAGGATGAGACAACACAGACAAGATGAAATGCTACAGAATAAACATTCAGTTTGTCAGTGGACATATTCAATGGGTGCATCTACTAATCAGAAATCAACTGTTGCACCTGTGTGAACCAACCCTAAATAGCAGTTTAAAAAGGTAAAGGTTTCACTTGCTTGAAAGCCAGTTGAGTCCGACTCTAGGGGGCAGTGCTCATCTCTGTTTCCAAGCTGAAGAGCCAGCACTGTCCAAAGACTTCCCCATGGTCATGTGGCTGGCATGACTAAATGCCAAGGCACACGGGACACTGTTACCATTTACCAAATTAAAGTTGACCATTTTATACCATGTTGAATATTTTGCCTACTTTGGGAATATAGGCCAATATCCCTTCTATTAAATAGAGCAGAAGAGCTTTTAAAAAATGCATTCAGAGTCCATTCTCAGTGTAGAAAATATGGATTTACACAGCATATTTTAAATTTAGCCAAAATGAGTCTTGTCTGCTTCTATTGTCCATTTCCTTATTATTGCAAAGAGAACTCTAAATTCACTATGAGACCCCTAAAGAAATCAGGAAAGGGAGCAATTAACCAAACTTGGAACAGTGCCAGATCGCTGGAAAAGAGTGCCTTTGGAAGTCAAGAGTTTTCTTTGTTCTCAGTTGTACCAAGCAACTTACTTCTAAGCTATTTGACTTCAATGGACTTAGAAGGGTATAACTCTGTTTAGGATCATACTGTGTATCTGCATTCCATGAAGATAGATCCAGGTAGTCAGCCGTGTTGGTCTGAAGCAGCAGAACAAATTTAGAGTCCAGTGGCACCTTTAAGACCAAAAAAGGTTTATTCAAGGTATTTATTTATTTATTTATTTATTATCAATTTAATTTATTCCCTGCCCTTCCTGCAAGCAGGCTCAGGGCGGCTTACATAATTGGTCTGTGCAAGACCATTAAATACACATAAAATCAGTTTAAAATTACAATCACAATTAAAACATAAAATCAACAAATCAAATCAAAGTGCTAGTGCTGATACAATAATTACACAAGATGGCCTACTGGAGATCACCCTACTAACAAGCAGTTTGCCACCAAGTGATCTTCCTGGGCACAGTGGTAGGGGCCAGATGTTAAGGCTATGGGCCAGGCTTGTTGGTAGTGGTAGGGTAGTAGTTGAAAGCCTGGAAGAAGGGCTCCATCTTGCAGGCCCTACAGAACTGCAAAAAATCCCGGAGGGCCCTGATCTCCTCTGGAAGCTCATTCCACCGGTACAGAGCCACCAATGAAAAAGCCCTGGCCCTAGTAGTGGCAAGCCTGGTGTCCTTGGGACCCAGAAGGGACAATCGGTTTTGAGACCCCGACCTCAGTGCTCTCTGTGGTATATATGGGGAAAGGCGGTCCCTCAGGTATGTTGGACCCTGGCCATATAGGGCTTTAAAGGTAAGTACCAGCACCTTGAAGTGAATTCTGTATGCTGTTGGCAGCCAGTGCAACGCCTTCAGCACAGGCTGGATGCGTTCTCATCTGGGAAGACCCATCAATAGCCTGGCCGTGGCATTCTGCACTAGCTGCAGCTTCCGCATTTGCAACAAGGGCAACCCCATGTAGAGAGCATTACCAGTATGAGCTTTTGTGTGCAAGGCACACTTTTTCAAATACAATTGGGATGGGAGATGAGGTTCTAATCCCTGTCTATAAATTTAGAACCTCATCTCCCATTCCAATTGTATTTGAAAAAGTGTGCCTTGCACACAAAAGCGTATATCTTGAATAAACCTTTGCTGAAGGTGCCACTGGACTCTAAATTTGTTCTACTGTGTATCTGTGATTAGGCTAGTTCAAATAGTTACAGTAAGATTCGTAATTATTAAACCTGTTAACATGTGCAGCTATAGTCAGTCAGCTAATTTAAACATGTTGTATTGTGCTAAATATTGTATAAAATCCATTGTGTTATTTCTCTGGCATGATGCAGTCCATGGGGTTTCAAAGAGCCAGGCTCAACTGTGCGACTGAACAACATGTTATTTACCTAACTTTTAAAAAATTATTTTTTAATTTCTTTTCAAATTAACATTCAACATTCAATGCATAGTACATCTGAACATAGATATATTAAGTAGTACCATACACAGTGAAACAGTTCTAATAATAGATTGTGATAAATGCAATTAGTTATAAATTGTGTCTGATGTTGCCGAGTTCATATTAGGGAGGCATTAGAGGAGAATTTAGGTGATGGGTTCAAAGTCAGATTATTATCCTAGATGTTAAGGAGTAGTCTCATGTTCCTTCTAACTCTGTTTTGAATAGGGTAGATTCTACAGAGTTAGCCATTTATTGCAAAGTGGGTTTCGGGGGAGTATTTCCTGAGTTTGTAAGTGGGATACAACTGGGTACCATGTTGTCACAAATTTTGAAAAATGTGTGGTATTTGTTTGAGGGTTGTTGATCAAGTCAGTTATTTTTGCCATGACAAAGTTTTCCCATAGTTCGCCTTGCCATGCTGAAATCAACGGGGGTGCCGAGGATTTCCATCATGTTGCTATTACCAGGAGGCTGTTGCAAGGAGGATTGAGGTAAGGTTTTTCCTGTGGTTGAGGATGGAATTGTCCCAGTGATTCAATAAGAAGATTTCTGGTGCAAATGTGATGTTTTGAGCAGTGATAATATTAATTTGTTGTTTAACGTCTTTCCAGAACTGGTAGATCTTCGGCCAGTTCCACCAGCAGTGCAGGTAAGTCCCCTCTTGTCCACATCCTTTCCAATAAGTTGGGCTATTATTTCTATTAATTTTCTGTAATTGATGGGGGGTTATGTACCATCTTGAGAGTGTTTTGAAGAATTGTAGTCTTATATTGTACATATTTGAGTTGTTGGTGGGCAAGTCCCAAATGGCTTCCCAGTTCTTTGTTTGCCAATTTACATATAGCTCTTCTTCCCAATTTGTTTGATATTTAAATTTTACGTAATTGTCTTCTGAGATTAGCATGTTGTATAGTTTAGATAGTAGACCCTTAGGTGAATTGGGGAACACTGTAATGATTTTTTCCATCTTCTTCAATTCTCTTTGAAATGTTCCTGCTTCTGCTAAGTGTTCTGTGAGAGTTCTTAGTTGAAAGTATTGATGCCAAGGAGTTTGTTGGCCAATTCTTAGGTCAAAATAACTTTTCCCTCTGATTTTACCTTTTGTTACTAAGTCATAGGGGTGACCAAAATTTGCACTTTTCCAGGTCGTGTAGATGTTAATAGTTCTGCCTGGTTCAAACCAGCTTTGGTATGTATAGCAAGAGAGTTGTGATATGCCTGAGGGAGGGAGAAGTTTCTTGTTGTTATCTCAAGTTTTGATTGCTGTGGTAAGAAGTATATTGTTGTTAATGTTTTTTGGTCTGAGCTTCGGTTTTATCCAAAAAAAATTCTTGGAGAGCATATGGAGCTGTGTAAGCATTTTCAGTGTTCATCCCGTGCTTTTGTTGGTCTCTGTATTGCATTTGCACTACTTGTGAGAGGACTGCCGCCTGGTAATAAGCACGTAGCATGGGAAAGTTGAGGCCTCCTTGTTTGGCAGTTTTGTATAGGATATTATAGTTTAGTCTTGATTTTTTCCCATCCCATAAAAAATGAGTAATAGTCATTTGCCAGGAGTGTATGTCTTTTTTTGTGATGGGAATGGGCAGGGTTCGAAAGAGATATTGAAATTTGGGAGTTATGAAACTTCTAATTAGGTGGTATCTGTCTGGGAGTGATGGTTGTAGGGCTTTTCAACTGTCCAAATCTGTTTTGGTTTTTAGGGATAATTTATGAAAATTGGATTTAGCCAAGTCCTTCAGTGTTAAAGGGATGGGCACTCCTAGGTATCTCCATGTTTCTGTTATCCATTTGAAAGGGTGTTGAATCTGTATTTCAGCTTCTGTTGCGTGGTTGATATTGATCGGGTAGATTTCGGATTTAGTGAGGTTAATTTGAAGTCCAGACATGGTTCCGAATAGTGCCAATTCTTGTCTTATAGTGTGTATGGAACTTAGTGGGTCTGTGACGTATAATGCGAGGTCATCGGCATAGAGGCTAGTTTAATGTTCTTGACCATTAATGATTATTCCTTTAAAATGTTCTCTTTGGCAAAGATTTTCTGCTAATGGTTCTATAGCTAAAGCAAATATTAACGGGGAAGGTGGGCACCCCTGTCTAGTTCTTCTATTGAGTTTGAGGAGGGGAGAACTTGTTCCATTGACCTTTATTTTTGCCCTGTTGTTAGTATAGATGGTTTGTAGCATTCTCAGGAAAGTGTGTCCAAATCCTAAACTTTTACATAGAGAAGAGATGTATGTTATTTCCACCAAGTGAAAAGCCTTTTCGAAATCTAATGCAAGGATTAATGTTTCTTCTTGCGATTTTTTCTTGCGAATAATGATATCTAGTGTTCTATGGACATTGTCTGAAATTTGTCAGTTGGGTATAAAGCCAGTTTGGTCAGGATAAATGTAGTCTGTGATATTTTTTTTTTTCAGTCTGTTGGCTAATTGTGGTGAAAATTTTATTGTCGTGGTTTAGTAGGGCTATGGGTCTGTATGAGGTTGTGTTTGTAGGATCTTTGTCTTCTTTGTGTATAACTGTGATGGTTGATTTGGTCCAGGATTTTGGTATATTTCCGTTTAATAGTAATCCTAAGAAGGTGATCTCTTAGAATTTCCTGGAATGCTTTATAGAATTCTGAGGGACGTCCATCTGGGCCAGTTGTTTTATTATTTTTAAGATGTTTGATTGTGTCTTTTAATTCTGTTGGTTATTTACCTAACTGTTGGTCTGTAAACCTATTTGGAATATAGCATAGCCAATCTTATACCTAAAGCTCTGATCCCATACAAACAAGCAACTTCATGTATCACATGCCTGTACCATGCTAGTTTTTCATTAGAATCTTTACTTTTTTCTACAGAGACTCTTTGCTATTCTATGGTTGCTATGCTAAGTACATTTACTTGCAAGTAGATTCCCCTAAAGTGAAAACAAGTTTGGATTTATGATGAAGGCCCCAGTCATTCATTCTGAAACAAGACTTCTAAGGAGCATCCTTTCTCTCGAGGATCTCTTCTTGCCAATATCTCACAGATGGGCTTCAGATAAAGTCTGTGCGGCTCCAAATTTCTGTTTCCACATTTGTCACTTTCTTGGCATTTTTTCCAGATAGCGGTTTTCCTGATACAGTTCTTGTCACTGGCATTTTTAGCCTACAAGCAGAAAAAGAAGAAAAGATATTCTGAAAAATACTCAGAAGATACATAGTTTTTATTAATGTAGAGGAATTTGAGAGTACGAATATCTCTTTAACAAACTTGCGCAGCTACTAATGTTTATTAAACTGTTCTAACCACTTGTATCTAATTTTTTTGCAGCAAGAGAAAAGCAGAGTCAGAACCTAGCATCTCACCTCTTTGAATTGAGGAGCAAACAGCGGACCTCTGTTTTCCCACACCACAGCAGGCCAAAGCAGGAAGCTCCAACCCAGCAAGAAGTCAGGTGATCCAAACATTTCAGTGATATGACCCCTCACCTCAAAATGTGGAAGGCAATTGGATTATTCTGATACCTGGTTGTATAGTTAATGACAGAACTTGATGTTGAATTTAGCTCCAGGAGTCATTTTGAATGACATTTTTTTTCTTTTCCATATGTAGCCCCCAGGACTGCTTTATTGAGCAAGGGAATGGTACAGAGGGAGAGGATCTCTTTAACCCTTTCCTTTAGGGTTGCCAAGTCCAGGTTGGAAAATACCTGGGGACTTTGGGGGTGGAGCCAGGAGAAGGTGGGGTTTGGGGAGAGGAGGGGCCTCAGCATGGTACAAGGCCATAGAGTCCACCCTTCAAAGCAGGCATTTTCTCCAGGGGAGCTGATCTCTGTCAGCTGGAGACCAGTTGTAAAAGTAGGAGATCCCCAGGCCCCCCCTGGAGGCTGGCAGCCCTACTTTCCTTGCCTGTTGTTTTCCCATTGAAAAAGCTGCCTTGAGCCACTTTTACCCTTGCTGGGAGGGGGAATAAGTTTTCCCCAGAGGGGGTGAAAGTAGCTTGAGAGTGGCATTTTTCAGTGGAAAAACATCAGGGGAAATGGGTTAAATAGCCCCCCTCATATCCCCCCCCCCCCGGACAAGAAATCAGCCCCGGTAGTTTCATTTGGAACATGAAAAAACATGTACTTTAACAGATCATGGAGCGAAACATACTGTGTAGCCCTGCCATAAGTCAGACAGCCAGGTGCCAGAATAACAAAAGATTCCAAAGTGTTTTATAATATGCTTTTGCTGGGATATTTTATTTAAAATGTTGTTGCATGTCTTTACTCTCTGGGCGTTTTCTCACTAGCTTCCCCCGCGGTTTACACCGAAGCTAGCACCGGAGCTTCTGGTCAGTTTCCCACCATTTGCTCCGTGCTCTCAATTTCCTCCAGAGTATCACTGCACTGCTCTGGAGCTTCCCTGGAGCAAGAAAATCCTGCTAGGAACATGTTTTTCTTGCTCCAGGGATACTCCAGAGCAGTACGGTGAAACTCTGGAGGAGTTTGTGAGCAGGGAGCAACTGATGTGAAACTGACCAGAAGCTCCGGTGCTAGCTCCGGTGTGAGCCCCGGAAAAAAGCCAGTGCGAAAACGCCCTCTCTAGGCTGTTTATTGAGTGTAAATAAATAAACATCTCTACTTTTGTCTTTGCTAGCCTTTTACTCTTTATTATCAGACCACGGTAGATTCTCTTTATGTTTAGATTTTGTAAAGTTTTTTGCCTCCTAAATGTTATTGTGGTTTTTAAATAGAGCAAAAAGCTTTGCCATTGTCTTTTCCAGAGTAGCTGTCCTGAAAGTCCCAGCCACAAAGCTGAATGTCCTTCTCCATTGCAAATTGCTCAGCTGGAACTGAGGCTCTTGCTAGCTAGTCACAGAACATACAAAGCGAGAGGATAATGCCCCACTTCCCACCCACTCAAACAAAATCCATGGAGTATACTTACCTTATGACTCAGCCTCTTCGAAGTGCTGACTACTCAGCTGTCAAAGAGATGTGCTGCACAATTTAGTTTTACCCGAGAAAAGGGGGACTGATTTGCATTTGCTGCTATAACAACACATCCTTTTCCAACCTGTCTAGCTGAGATCATCTTTCTAGTCTCATTCTTTGATTCCTCCTTCCAGCTTAGCCCTCTTGTCCCATTTAATTGCATTTCAGTTTTACCCTTTCACTGCCCCAGAAAGAAGCTTTTCACTTTCACAGGCACTTTCTCTTCTTGCATTTTAGATATTCTTTTAATGGAACAATGGTTTATTAAATGGTCATTAAAAATGATAAGAGATATGCAGAAGATCTACATCTATCCCCTCCACATGTATATCCCACTGTTGCCTGCAGGTGGCCTTAAGAAGTCCCAAAGGAAGTACCACTTTCAGCTCTTTGCTGTATCAACCCCCAGCAGTGCTGTTCCAGCTGCAGTCTATAACAGAGATGAGGGAGGGGTTCATTTCTCCCAAGGCATCCCTAGCATCAATGGGGCATGTGTTTTGTGCTATGGCAAAAGTGCCTGTGTTACTGTTTCTTTAAATGTTTGCTTGGAAGTCAGTCCCACTTTATTCCAATTAAGTGTTCACAGGGGTACAGCCTTACTTGGTGAAATGAAGACATTCTCTGATTTAATTGCGTATGAACTGCTTTTGTGCTTCTTTTATATGTCTGCTGAGTCCTGTATCCAAAACTTCCATGGATGTGTCCTGAAGACCTATGCTTGATTTATTTATTCATGCCTTATATTGACTTTCAAAAGAAAAGAACTTGGGGTGGCTAACAAAGAACTATTACTGTTATGTATTGACCATGCAGTCGCCATGTGCTCCCTTCATTGCGACCGCATGGCCAGAGCACATGGCCAAGAAACTACCTGAGCTTCAGCCAGGTAGAACAAAGGCCAGGTGGATTCAAACCGGCCACCAATCCTGTACCTAGGTTTCTCCCAGGGAACCTATGAGATGTAAATAGACTGATAATAGCCTATCAGGCCAGTTGGGTGAGGTCAGGGGATTGTCCCTGGCCAGCATAAAAGGAGGGCTTCGAGCCCTGGGTTGTATGCTTCATCCGGACCAGCAATAAAGATAGCTGTTTCACTATTCCATGGACTCCCGACTCCAATACTTATCAGTGGCGACGAAGGTGGGATCCCGATGAGCGACTCTCCAGCAGACCACAGCAGCACAGCGAGCTCCGTCCCGCCGGCCGCAGGCATCTCCGAGCTCCAGCGCTCCAACGCCTCGCCGCAAGCCGCTCTGAGCCCAATCCTCCGGCACTAGCCAGCGCCAAGCCTCAGCACTCCCCGGCACCGCCGCAAGACACGAGGACATCGCTCAAACAGCTGCCGCCGCTCCTGCTCTGGTAAATATGGCAAACGCTCCGGGACCAATTACCCCTTTCGATACGTCTCGCCCCGAGACGTGGGAGTCCTGGCTCAAGACGCTGGGTTGCGCCTTTAAGGTCCGCGGAATCACAGATGCGGACCTGAAGAGTGCCTGGCTCTTGAGTTCCGGAGGGGTGGAAGTCATGCGGGTGGCCCAGAATCTACTAGCCCCGCAAGACCCCACCGAGGTGTCTTACGACGTGCTCACCAAGACCCTCGGCGATTACTTCGCCCCGAAGCCATCAAAACTGGCCAGGCGCTGGGAGTTCATACAGCGCCAGCAGCAGCCGGGGGAGTCGGCCGCCACTTTCCTGGCTGAACTCCGTCGACTAGCCGTGGGCTGCGAATTCCGCCACATGGATGACCACGTGGAGACCGCCTTCATGGGAGGGGTCCGGGAAGCCAAGCTCCGCCGGCGCCTCATTGCAATGCCGGAGCCAACCTTGGAGAAGATGCTCGAAACTGTGGCAGCCTTCGAGACAACGCAAAAGGACAAGGCAGCCACCAAAGTCCACCAGGCGGCTCCTCCCGAACCCGACTCAAGCGAAGAAGAGGATGTCCACTGGATGCAACCACGCTCGAAGAAGGGTGAGCCCGGCGTCCCCAGGCCCAAGGGCCGGCGCCCAGCATCTGTCTCTGTTCCCTCTTCTGCATCCCTCAACAGGCAGGCCCCAATGTGCGCCAGCTGCGGGGACCCCCACGACAGATGGACATGCCGCTTCCGTGATGCCATCTGCCGCGCCTGCGGGAAAGCAGGGCATCTCGCCCGGGCCTGCCGCCTGAGGAACAGCCACCGTTCCCCAGCAGCGAACTTCGAAGAAGTGGGTAGTGAGGTTCCCATGGCCACGGTAATGAACTTGCCTCAGCCCATCCCGGGCACAATTTCCGTGTCTCTCCGAATAGAGGGAGTTCCTTGCTCCATGGAACTGGACTCAGGGTCAGCATGTTCAATTGTGTCCGCAGCTACGTTCCGCCGCCTCTGCCCGAAGGGGGCACGCTGGCTGCGGCTGCCGGCTGGGTTGGTCCTCCGGGACTTCCAGAAAAACCCAGTGGCTATTAAGGGGCTAGCCAGGGTCCGGGTCCAGTACCACGCCTTTAATGGCCTGCTGGACCTTCTCGTGGTGGAGCGCAATCTAACCAGTCTCCTAGGTCGCGCCTGGTTCAAGCCGCTTGGAGTGCAGTGGACCGGAATACACCGCATGGGCTCTACGGACTTCTCATCCATCTGCGAGGAATTCCCAGCCGTTTTCGACGGCTCATTGGGCTGCTACAAAGGACCCCCGGTTTCCTTCGACCTGGACCCGGCAGTCCGGCCCATCCGCGTGGCCGTCCGACGGCCACCGCTCGCCTTCCAGCCCAAAGTGGAGGCAGAGCTGGAAAAGCTTGTGGCACAAGGGGTGCTCGAGCCGGTCTCCCACGCCAAGTGGGAGACTCCCATTGTGACCCCCCTCAAAGCTAACGGGGAAGTCCACATCTGTGCGGATTACAAATGTACAATTAATAAGGCATTACAGGACCACGCGTACCCGGTACCGGTGGTCAGCCATGTTCTGGCCTCCCTCGCAGGCGCCAAAATATTTGGAAAATTAGACTTGGCCCAAGCCTATCAGCAGCTTCCCGTAGACGAAGCAACAGCCGAGGCACAAACGATTGTGACTCACAAGGGAGCGTTCAAGGTAAAACGCCTCCAATTTGGGGTCAGCGTAGCACCCGGAATCTTTCAAAATCTAATGGATTCTCTCCTAAAATATGTTCCAGGAGTGAAGCCGTTCTTTGATGACGTCCTCATCGCTGCCCCGGACGCCGACACATTCGCAGCTCGCCTCCGGATGGTGCTGCAAAGGTTCCAGGACGCGGGTCTCAAGGTTCGAAAAGACAAGTGCACCCTGGGAGTCTCCTCGGTGACCTTCTTGGGGTTCCAAGTCACCGTGGACGGCATTCACCCTACAAAGGAGAAGGTAGCGGCGATTACAGGTGCACCCCGCCCATCCTCAAAGGCGGAACTCCAGGCGTTCTTGGGACTTGTGAACTTCTACCACGCCTTCCTTCCGCACAAGGCGGCGGTCGCCGAACCCCTGCATCGTCTCCTGGACAAGGGAGCAGCTTGGGCCTGGGGCCCCAAGCACGATGCGGCCTTCCGGGCCGTCAAGGACCTGTTAGTTTCAAATGCGGTCCTGGCGCATTTCGATGAGAGGCTCCCTGTCATCCTGGCCTGCGACGCGTCCCCCTACGGCGTTGGGGTGGTCTTGGGGCACCAGCTACCCAACGGGAAGGAGGTTCCGGTTGCCTACTACTCCAGGACCCTGTCGGCGGAACGGAACTACGCCCAGATCGACAAAGAGGCTCTAACGATCGTAGCCGGCGTCAGGAAATTCCATGACTATCTCTACGGGCGGTCGTTCACCGTGGCCACAGATCACAAGCCGCTGCTGGGTCTCCTTGCCCCCCACAGGCAGACCCCTCACATGCTGTCCCCGCGGGTCCTGCGGTGGTCAATTTTTTTGTCAGGCTACTCCTATGAATTGGTACATCGCCCGGGGAAGGCGATGGGTCATGCAGACGCCCTCAGCCGTCTTCCCCTCCCGTCCTGCGACCCTGATCCGGCTCCCACTTTCCACGTCGCACTCCTAGAGGACCTACTGGAGCGCCCCGTAAAGGTATCGGATGTGGCCCGTTGCTCGCGGTGGGACCGCATCCTTTCCCATGTCTCGGACTGGGTGGGAAGGGGGTGGCCGGAAAAACCGGGACCAGATTTCGCCGCTTTCACGGCACGCAGGCACGAACTATCGGCCCACAAGGGATGCCTGCTATGGGGATCTCGAGTGGTGATCCCCGGGCCCCTGCGGCCCTGAGTGCTAGCGGCCCTACATGAGGCTCACCCAGGAATTGTGCGCATGAAAGCTCTGGCCCGGAGTTACGTATGGTGGCCAGGCCTGGACAAAGACATTGAGGGGCGGGTCCAGAAGTGTGCCAAATGCCAGGAGTCACGGCCAGATCCACCACACGCTCCTGTCCGATCCTGGGAATCTACTAACAAGCCCTGGTCCTGCCTGCACCTAGACTTCGCGGGACCGGTCCAGGGCCGGTTGTTTCTTATCGTTGTTGACAGCTACAGCAAGTGGCTTGAGGTAGTGCCGGTAGCTTCGACCTCCACCAACGCTGCCTTAAGAAGTCTCTGGCCGATCTTCGCGACACACGGAATGCCAGAAACTCTCATGACCGACAACAGGACTGCCTTCACCTCCGGTGAGTTTCGTGGAAGCCTGCGGTCTGTGCCACATCCGCTCCGCTCCGTTCCACCCCGCAACCAACGGCCAGGCCGAGCGCATGGTGAGGACAACGAAGGACGCGTTAAAGAAGATGGAGCACGGCGACTGGGAAGAGCAGCTGTACAAGTTCCTGTTCTGCCAACGGAACACACCCCACTCAGGGACCGGGCGCCGGCCAGCCAAACTTCTGATGGGAAGACGACTGGGAACTGTCTTGGACCACCTACATCCCGACCAAGCAATTGAGGGGAACCCGACAACGGAAGACTGGCCAGCTGCCCGAGGATTCGCTCCTGAAGACCCTGTATACGCAAAGAACTTCGCGCGGGGTCCGACATGGCTCCCCGCGAGGATCGTCCGAGTCACAGGGCCTTATTCCTACGAGGTCCTTACGGAAGATGGCGTAGTCTGGAAACGGCACATTGACCAGATTCGATGCCGTACCCAGAACCACGATGATACCCAGGCCCCCGAACTCCCTGCACCAACAGACCGTGACATCGACACGACTCCAGAAGCAGCGCCAGACCCTGATCCGGAGACTGCGGAGATGCCGCTCCTGCCTGCGAATGAAGCAGTCGCACCATCCACACCTGAACGACCCCCGAGCAGACAGGCCCCGCCAGCAGAACAACTACCCACACCGCAACCTGCCGAAACAAGCAACACGCCCCGCCTTACAACCCCCCGGCGCTCTGGACGTGAGCGCAGACGCCCGGACTATCTCAAAGACTATGTGTGCAGAGGGGTTCTGGACTATGGGGGGAGGGGTGTTATGTATTGACCATGCGGTCGCCATGTGCTCCCTTCATTGCGACCGCATGGCCAGAGCACATGGCCAGAGCATGGCCAGAGCACATGGCCAAGAAACTACCTGAGCTTCAGCCAGGTAGAACAAAGGCCAGGTGGATTCAAACCGGCCACCAATCCTGTACCTAGGTTTCTCCCAGGGAACCTATGAGATGTAAATAGACTGATAATAGCCTATCAGGCCAGTTGGGTGAGGTCAGGGGATTGTCCCTGACCAGCATAAAAGGAGGGCTCGGAGCCCTGGGTTGTATGCTTCATCCGGACCAGCAATAAAGATAGCTGTTTCACTGTTCCACGGACTCCCGACTCCAATACTTATCAATTACATACACATGAATGAAAGCAGGTACGGTGTGGCCTTACTGTGACTTGCTGCTTCTTCTGCAGATAGAGAGATGGGAAGAAACGGGGCTAGGCAGGCCAATGGAAAAGATCCCCCCTTGAAGCCTGGTTGATCACTGACACAGTACATGAGGAAGGATCCAGGTGACAGCGGAGCCAGGCAGACTGATCGAAGGTAGAAGAAGAAGAGAAGAGATTGGATTTATACCCCACCCTTTGCCACCCAAGGGAGTCTCAGAGTGGCTTACAAACTCCTGTCCCTTCCCCTCCCCACAACAGACCCCCTGTGAGGTGGGTGGGGCTGAGAGAGCTCTGAGACAACTGTCCTTGAGAGAACAGCTGGTACAGAGCTATGGCTTGCCCAAGGTCATCCAGCAGCTGCAAGTGGAGGAGTGGGGAATCAAACCCAGTTCTCCCAGTTTAGCGTCCGCGCACTTAACCACTACACCTAACTGGCTAAAAAAATAACAGCCCCATTAAATTGGGTGATTCTGACTGTATGCTGCATGAGGCTTCTCATTGTTCTTGGCTTCTTTACAGTTCTCTATGAAGAATTCAAGTTCAATTATAAATTACTACTAAAATGGCCTCAAGAGTACAGACTGGATTCTTGGGAAAGGAGCATTTGCTTTCTCATTTCTATGCCCCTAGTTTGCTGGCAAAGGGGTCTTTCGCAGGGCCAGCGCAAATGTACGAGGCTTCTTGAAGAAGTCAGCAGTGAGCAGGCAGGCTGATAGGTATTGGAGTCGGGAGTCCATGGAGTAGTGAAACAGCTAGATCTTTATTGCTGGTCCAGATGAAGCATACAACCCAGGGCTCCGAGCCCTCCTTTTATGCTGGTCAGGGATAATCCCCTGACCTCGCCCAACTGGCCTGATAGGCTATTATCAGTCTATTTACATCTCATAGGTTCCCTGGGAGAAACCTAGGTACATGATTGGTGGCCGGTTTGAATCCACCTGGCCTTTGTTCTACCTGGCTGAAGCTCAGGTAGTTTCTTGGCCATGTGCTCTGGCCACATGGTGGTCGCCATTGCGGGAGCACATGGCGACCACATGGTCAATACATAACACAGACAATGAGGCAAAACACTCTGGATCACCAGTCTCATTAGTTAAGGTGACACAAAGGCCCTTCCCAGCAGAACGACAAGGGTTCCGGAGAAGCGGCTGCAGAAGCTGCCACTTAAAGGCTGCCTCCTCATACCAAATCACAAAGCAGCGGGGGAGGCAAATCTGACAGGTCGCATTTGCTGTCACTTGAGTGAAGAGATTAATATTAATGGATGAGAAAAATCAAATTAGCCAGCCAGCCTTCTTTCTATAGACGCTGGCGAGTCAAGGGCTATTCCTTCCCCTGAGGGAAATGGGGCTCAGGTGGCTCAGAAACCTGTCATGACTTCATACAAGCCCCAAACAAAATCAGCCAGAAAATGTTGGCACTGGCGCTTGCCATTTTTTATTTTTCACCTCTGTTCTCTTTTAAGAGAGAAATCATATATCTGAATAGCTGTTCATCCTTCACCCTAGCCAGTTCCATCTGGAGTAATCTTTCCTTTTTAATTGAACAGATTCTCACCCAGATTGGGTAGCCGCATGACAGATAGTTTTTTTTATGTGAATGTCAATAAACTGTGACTTCAAAACAGTTTTATAGATATTCAAATGAAACCTCTTTCCCATTCATTTTTATTCTTCTTCAAAAGCATATATATCTCCCAAGGGGAACAGCGCTCAAGGACAGTCTTTGGAATGGAAGGAAAGTATCACACATTTCTAGTTAGTATGCATCTTTCGGGATTTATTGTTTGTTATGGTGGTGGCTTATTGAAGGATTGCCCCCCCCCCAATCACCTTCAGATATGCCAGTTCCATTTCATTTCGGCCTTGTTGCTTCTTTCTTTTTGTGCTGGAGTTCAGTTATATGGTTTGGCAAAGCACTCTGAAGTATGTGCATTTTAACTGCGGTAGCATCTCCATTAAATCACTCATTAACTCCTCAGTGAAGTTCACAAGAATGTATGGATCTTTAAAGTTAAATCTCCTTTTTTTCTCTAGGAAGTAGAACTGCACAGAATTTCTCAAACTGAATTAGCCTATAAATCCACTGATCGCTTTCCCCTAGGGTTGCCAAGTCTTCGGAACTCACCAGCCGGGGGGAGTCCTCCTCCATCTGGGAGTTCCTCCTGGCGCGTGCGCAAAGCGCGCGCGCAAAGCAATGTCACCAGAAGTGACGTCAGCACGTTGGAGGCGTTGCCAGAGCGTCGCCCTGGCAACGCCCCAACGTGCTGACGTCACTTCTGGTGATGTCATTATGTCATCCTCGCTGGACAACTTCGGGGGTGGGGTTCCCCCCGCCGGCCAAATGGTGGCCAGCGGATCGGGAACCCCTTTAGCGGGGGATCCCCCGCCCCCCCAGGCTGACTTGGCAGCCATACTTTCCCCTGCCTCCATAACTAGAGCTTCAGAAGAAATTGATTATTTCCAATAATAACCAAACCAGAGAGGTTCCACACAGCCAGCGGTGTAGCAGTACAATCCTAAACAGATTTACACCCTTCTAAGACCATTGAAATAATTGTTTAGAAGGATGCAGTTCCACACAGAACTGCAATGTAAACCTGCTAGGCGCTACCTGCCCCCGTTGAGCAGTTTCACACGTGATGCTCAACTGACTTTAAGACTCATATGTGATGTCATACACTTATGTGAATGTGGTCAGTGCAGAATAGAAACTGGAGACATGCCATTTTAAAAGCAAATATATTTTCTAACCAATGAAGGGGTTTACATCAGCATTCCAGATGTGAGGGAGTGCAAGAATTTTGTTTCTGGAGTGATTTTGTTTTGTGGATTTGCGGATTGGTTTTTATTCTATTGTTTCAAACATGCCCTATGTTGCTTTGAGAATACTTTTGTTCGGATGTTTATGATAAATACATAAGCCCACCCAGCGAGCCTATGGGGCTTCTGCTTTCTTAAGAAAGTTGTGAAGGCTTTTCTGTTTCACAGGCCTTTCTTTTTGAAAAGTACTGGAAGCGGAGCCCAGTGTTCCCTCTAAGCTGAGATAGTGTGAACAAGCTCACAGCTTTTTAGCCTCCGGCTCACACATTTTTGTCTTAGCTCAGGAAGGATGGCTCCAGGGCAAACTAATTTATGCAGTAGCCAAATCACTTGTTCATAACTTTAAGGCCAGTAGTTCACAAAGTAGAATTTTTACTCACAAAACTCCACAGCTTAGAGGGAGCATTGGCGGAGTCTGGTTGCAGTGAAATCAGCATACATTTTATTTAGCTGGATCAGATGAGGCATGGGCATGGTGGTCTGGGGGCCTGCTTTTATGCATAGGTAAGCCGCACCCCTGACCTCACCCAGACAAGGTAATAGGCTAAGGTTCCCGCCAGAGGCTATCATAGGACTATTTGAATATCCTAAGCCTCTGATAGGGTGACAGGATCCTATTTGCCTATTGTTTTCTGTCCCCAAGCTCAGGCCATCTCTGGCCCTGTGCCTGGCGGCGGCCGCATTAGGCGCATTGTACATGTTACACTTTTCATCAACTGAATGAACTTTTAATCGGCAGCGTACTGCTGCATCTATGCCACAGCAATGTATAAAATGTGACAAAGGGTTATTCTGAGAAAAGACTGATCTGACATGGGGCTGAACTGGAAGTGGAATCATTGCATTCGGTTCAGAATTACCATTATCTCGTGTTCTGAAAAAAAAATCCAGTTCTGCAAGTTATAGCGGAAGCTTACTATGCACAGTGCAGATTGACTGGCACCTGTGATGTCCCCAAATCATTGCCTCTTTCCAACGTCAGAATAATTTCAAACTTTTTTTTAAAAAAGTTGCCTGATAAATATATGTGTTATTTCCAGGGGTCATTTCGTAGAAAAAGAGGTGCAGGAGCTCATTTGCATAACTCATTTGCATAACTCATTTGCATATGCCACACCCTCTAACATACCGGAAGTGTGTCAGAAGGCAACACCCACCCCTCAGGCTCCACTCCACAGGGGAGTGAAACTGACCTGCTCTTCCTCCATTCCCTTCCCCAGCCAATACTTTGTGCAATAAAAAGAAACATAAAGAACACACCCTCATTCTCTTCCTGCTCCCTTGAAACCACCAGGTTTCAAGTAGACTTGAGATACCCAGGACATGTGCACCACCCATCCCTTCCCCTTCCCCTCCCCACAACAAGACATCCTGTGAGGTAGGTGGGGCTGAGAGAGGTCTTTTGAGAACTGCTCATGAGAGAACAGCTCTGAGAGAACTTGTGACTGGCCCAAGGTCACACCAGCAGCTGCATGTGGAGGAGTGGGGAATCAAAGCCGGTTCTCCCAGATTAGAGTCCAACTCCTGACCACTACACCAAACTGATGGGGTGGAAGCTGCTGAAGCGTTGGTGAAATTTCTCCAGTACTTATGTGCCATGTGCCCAGATAAAAAATGATATACTTAGAAAATTTACATGCCACCTTGAGCAAGTCCCTGGAAAAGCAGCACACAGTCATGAAAGGAACAATGATAAAATTATCAATATTAAAACAAAACATTAAAAACAATAAAGACCCTAGCAGGGCTTTCCCCGGGGCGCTGCGCCTCTGCACTGCTCGGGGAAGCCGAGGAGGGGGTGGGGCTTGGTCATGTGCCCGCCCTCTGGGCTCCTCACTCCCGGAGCTGCGCTCCTATGCGCTCCCGCTCCAACGGACCCCTGGTTATTTCTTAATTTTTTAAAAGGAGAGCAATCTACTTGAAGTATGTTTAGAAGGATATAAGACTGATGGATGAACCACTATCCATGTTGCTGGTACATACCTCAAAATTCAGATTTTAAACTGGGACACTGCTGAGTTCACATCAGTAGGGGCTCTCTTTCATTATTACATTTCCCCTCATCTTCATTATTGTATGTCATATTTATTTGAGAATTGTATCAAAGGTTCATACATATAAAAAACACAATTCTGTGGAAGAATACAACACAATAGCTGTCAAATTAAAAACATCAACAGCAGTATAATGCAACAATTATATTTGTGATGAAAAACAGAATAAACCAATACTAAGTCAAGGAACAGTAAAAAGCCAGGGCAGCAACCACAGGTTATTTCCACACAGGTTTGATGCTATTGGGAATCTGTTTTTTTCCTGCTACCCCACACCAATGTGATTAATTTGCGCACTACCTAGGGTTGTCAAGTACTACCTGGCATGATGCCGGGGGGACTCCTTGCCCGCCCGAGAGTCTTCTGCGATGACGTCATCCGGAAGTGACGTCATTGCGTCGGGCACATTAGGAAATTCAAGGGAAAACCATAGAGTTTTCCCTTGAATTACAGAGCGTCCCCCTCAAAACGTGCCCGACACGATGACATCACCTCTGGGTGACGGCATGATGCCGGGGTGACATCATTGGGCCGGGCACATTGCAGCAGCCTGGCAATTTGAGGGTGGGGTTCCCCAGCGGCCCAATCTGGGCCGGCGGGGAGTGGGCCACTGGAGCGGGGGTTTCCCCATCCCCTGTGCGGTGGGGAGGGCAGGATATAAATCGAACAAACAAACAAACAAATAAGTAAAAATAAAAGATTGCTAGATCAAATGGGAACTTTAATAAACTGAATGGGAACTTTAATCAACAGTTGGTTTTATGCCCCTCTTAATAGTGTTTTACATCCAGTTTTCCAGCAGCCCGCAAACTGAGAGAACCACTGATTGTTTTTGGAAAGCCTATAATTTTTTAAAACCGATTTCTTTGCTTTTAAAAGTCTAATCATATGTTGTGAATATATATAGTTTGCATTACTATACTTTCTCTATGCAATAAACTAAAACGGTTTCAATGACATATATAATTAGAAGTCAGGGATGCTCTTTTTAGGCCGATCCTGCATTGAGCAGGAGGTTGGACTAGATGGCCTGCATAGTCCCTTCCAACTACATGATTCTATGGCTTAATGTTAGGACTTTTGTCCAATAATCAAGAATATTCAGGGTAATGGATCTTGCTTTTCTGGAAAGAAGAGATTGCTTCTTTTAGTTTAAAAGAACTTTATTACTAAAGGAAAAAGGGAAACGGGATTAGCTACAAATAAACAAACATGCTTCCTAAGCAGCATTGTGCTGCGTCTGCACACTAAGACATCCTACTAGAGAGTGAGAGAGATTACAATGGAGGATCTCTCCTTCTTCTTGACCCCTGAAAGGAAACACCTGATATCAGTAACCAATTAGCAGAACAGTACACCTTCAGCTTTCCCGGGCTTAGTGTTAATTGGCCGGCTGCCAGGTATCACTTCCAGGCTAACAAAGGTAAACAAACAAGTTGCATAGGTTAACCCTATAATGACTAAAATTCTCAGGCCTTGTGTTACATACTCATTTCTCCAACACTTAAGCCCACTGATTTCAAAGGGCTTCAGTAAATCCCCCCCATCCTATTCTTGGGGTGGGCACTGTTATGTATTTAACAGCCACTATCACCCAGTAACATGATTTTGGGGAGCATTTCAGGCTGCTGCTAGGAGGTGAGATAGTTCTGCTCCATAAGTGGGTATCCATCTGCCTGTGGAAAAACTTGGGGGAACCTAACCCATGTTGTGTTAATCTGTGTCCTTTAGTCATCTGACAACATTTGGAATCTATAAAAACTATGTAAATAGCATTTCAAACAGAGTTACACCATTCTAATTCCATTGATTTGTGACATTCACAGACTTAGAAGGGTGCAACTGCACTGTTAGCCAGTAGTTAGCTCTTGAATTGCTAAATCAGTTCACCAGCTTTCCAGACAGTTCATGCAGACCGGCCTCCAAGAATGATATTTTGAATTCCAGCCAATTTAACCACAGACTTCTTAATCCATCTCTTATTTCAAGATAGTCCTCCAATTCCACCCAGTATAATCACAGGATAGCAGACTTCCTCTCTACTCAGCCCGTAGGCCTGCTTTTACAGCTGGATGTCTTCCATTTCAGCTGTAACCTCTTCCTTAGCCAAGTTCTGATTTGATTCCGACTTGGACCCCTACGTTGTGGTTTCCTGGGTAATCCTTGTAAACAGAAATAAAAATTACTGGACTTTAAAACTCTTGTTGTATTCTACAGGCCCAAGCCAGCTCACAGTATTTTTTTCCCCAAAGGAGAGATTGTTGTGGTGGTTTGTACAGCCCTTATGAAACTAAGCGGCAAGATTAAAAATTAAATGTTAGATATGATGAAAATATGCCAGATGGACAAGGCACCCCTACCCAGAAAGCCCCACGGTGCTCAGGGATGCTTAAGCAAACATAATTTGCACCCTTCCAGTGCAGTCCTAAAGCTATTCTATAATAGGGTTGCCAAGTCTGGGTTAGAAAATACCTGGAGACTTTGGGGGTGGATCCAGGAGAGGGTGGGGTTTGGGGAGGGGAGGGGCCTCAGCATGGTACAGTGCCATAGAGTCCACCCTTCAAAGCAGCCATTTTCTCAGGGGAGCTGATCTCTGTCAGCTGGAGATCCCCTGTAAAAGCGGGAGATCCCCAGGCCCCACCTGGAGGCTGGCAGCCCTATTCTAGAAGCTGCTTAGGATGAAATCAACCCCCCCCCCCCCGGGCTGATGCAACATAGGGATATGCCAAGATATCTCCAGATATGCTAATGCATCTAGGTCAGTGTAACAGGAGATGCCAGGCAGAAGCAAGATTTATCAGCATCCTAAACACCCTCAGCCCCTGTTCCACACCTAGTAGAGCTGGCTGGTATCATCGAGGATTTCATTGCAATTGGGGTGCTTTCAGCTCCCTGGAGATGAATCTTTTCTGGCATTTTTTTTACTCTGCTAAGAAAGATTCGAGCACTAACTGGCTATAGTAGCGCTGAGCTGGGGGGGGGGCCCCTCAGGACTAAGCTGTTGTTTGAAAAAAAGACCCATTCAGCAGCATCTGCCGTACCTTTTAAGCATTGTCCCTCCTGCTTAACACCCATGCTCCATTTTAAGTCACCTCTCTCTACCTCACATGCTTCACTGCTCAGCTATTGATTTTTTACTTCCAACGGACAGCTTGAATAACCCTTCATAAAGAGAAAATTAGGCATACCACTTTAAACAATTGCTTACCAGCATTCTTTCCTTCTTGATCAATAGGCTGCAATTGGGACAAAATAAAGCAGCAAGAAATCTAATCAGCAGACCGACTAATACCGCTCTGTTCTCTCTCCCTGTGCACTAGTTATATGACTCTAAACAGGCATGATTGAATCGAGAAGCTGGTCACTAATGACAGCAAGGGAAGCACTTTTCCGAGACAGACACTCTTATAGGTGGTGAAGAAAATAGTGAGTACCATTCTGAACCATCTCTGTCATGTTATTATTATAAGAACCCAGCTCATGGACCTTATTCAGCTACTTAACAGTGGAAGTCTGTGTGCTTACTTACTATATCCAGGATTTCACTTACTGTGTATTTTTGGTGCACCATTGCAGCAAGGAATCCTCATTTCTGTGCTTGGAAAATTACCTAAATCTATGGGCATTTATGCAAATTTGCTTATTTTGCATCACTTTGTTTAATCTGCACACTGTTTTCCAAAACACAGTGTTTACAGTCTGTGAATTCGGAGGTGCTCCTTTTGGCCAGGAACAATTGGAATGTAAGGAAAGGCTGCTGAGGTTGACATGAAATGACAGCTCAGGAAGGAGAGAAGTGATTACTCCACACAGCAGAGGAACCCTTGAAGTTAGTTAGTTAGTTTACCTATATTGGCATCATAAAAGGGAGAATAGTAAGACAATTGCATGAAAGGACTGAACATAGAATAAATCATGAATTAAAATGTGCCAAAATTACAGTGTATTACAATAAGAACCGCAGCATATAAAAACTTTGCCACAGAATCAAGCGTGTTGTCATCATTGTTGTGAAGCAGAAAAAAAACAATTTATATGTATCAGGAAAATCCATAATGCTGGATTTTAAAAGGATGTGTACTGCAGACCAAAACAACCTTACTAGAGGCACTGTCTGAAACTCTCTCTCTCTCTCTCAAATTTCTGCTCCTGTATTCACAACAACAGGTTTTGCCCCTCCCTTTCTAGCTAGTCACCTGTACTAGAAATTTTCTTTAGTCTTGGACTCTGCGCATTTTTAAAATTAGTTTTGTTCACATTCTTAAAGATCATTATATGACATTTGCTTGGACAGACAGTTGTAAATTAAACAATATTCCTATTGGAAGCAATGGGAAACACATTTCACGGGCACTTTCTTTGATTCCCAAACAGTTCTGATAAAATTGGGATCGCGCCCCTTACTGAAGACCTCTGCTGTCCCAGTTTTTCAGGCAGGTAGCCTCCCAGTTCTAGGGCCAGTTACATCAGCAGGAAAAACAAATGCTTCCAGCCAGGGGGCCGAAGCGAGGCGGAGCAGCCCAGGAGTGGGCACTAGGGCATTCTCTGATCTGATTTGGGCCGCTGCCAAATTGCTGCCGAAACTCAGTGGCAGCTTAAAAAGTGGCTGGAGGGTTTGAGGGAGAGGCTCCAAACTTACAGGATAGCTGCTGGAGCCTCTCCCCCAAATACCCACCAAGCTTCAAGAAAATTGGACCAGGGGGTCCAATTCTATAGGCCCCCAAACAGGTTGCCCCCATTCCCTCCATTGTTCTCTATGGTGGGGGAAAAAGTAATGTTTTTCCCCCTCATATATCCTATGAGTTTTTGCCATTGACTTCAATGGCCCACAGGGTATAATGGGGCTGAAACTGACTCCCGAATTGGCTTGCATTGCCGAAACTGACATGCGGGGGGGTCATTCGGCAGCCAGAACAGATGCGGCCTGATTTGGCCCGATCTGAATCGGGCCAAAAAATTTTTATTTGCACACCCCTGTGGGCACAAATGGCAGTGGTGGCACGCCCCTCCCCCAGCTCCCAGCGGGCCTGTGGAGGAAGCGAAGCAAGAAGGGGTTTAAAGTTTAAACCCGTTCTGTTTAGAGTTGCACGGCAATGGCGGCAGCATGATCTTTCCATTGTATTTTATGAGGCCCTTCTCACTTTGCTCCCCGCCCGCCCGCCTTGGCAGGCCAGCTGGGGAAGGGAAGTAGGATTGCCAAGTCTCTTCACCTTACCGGTGGGGGGGGAGTCCTCTGCTGGCCGGGAGCTTCCCCGGCGCGTGCACCGGAAGTGACGTCAGCACGTCGGGGCGTCACTTCCAGTGACATTGCCCGGCGCGGGGGAAATCATCCAGGCTGGACGACTCCAGCCAGTTTGGTGTAGTGGTTAAGTGCATGGACTCTAATCTGGGAGAACCGGGTTTGATTCCCCACTCCTCCACGTGCACCTGCTGGATGACCTTGGGCAAGCCATAGCTCTGTACCAGCTGCATTTAGGCAATGCCGGAAAGAAATGGATTCGTTCGAGGATAATGGCCTAAGTATGGAACCAGTTAAGCGGATCCTCCTTCCTATCCTACCACTTCACTGAGCAAACAGAAGAGCCACTTGAGTTGGAGGGAGGTTCCTTGGAGGACAGTTAGAACCATGTCAGTCTCACATTTTGTTCTTGTCACCATTTCCCAGAGTAAGGAAACTGCTACGGGCTGTTTCCAGGGAGAAGCTTGTGTCCTCTCCCTGCCGCCCTCAGTCAATTTCAGGCAAGGGTCCCTAAAAACTCCAAGGTCTCCCTCTCAAATTCTTTTTTCACCCACCCTTGGAAATCACTTGCAGAGCTGATCTACTTTTAACAGCATTATTGTGCCAATAAAAGCATTTTTAAAAAAATTGTGAATGTAGCAGCTGTGACTGCAGTACCTGGAGATTTCAGGTAACATGAGGGGGGGAAATGCTGATTAGAAAATAGAAGTGCAAAGATCATCCACACACAACTGAGACTATGCTTCTATTCCAAGCAAAAAAAGACAATAAATTGGCTCTTGAAGTGTAATGGTGAAAGAACGGGAGAACTACAGGATGTTTCCTATGTCATCCAGAAGCCTGATTGTGACTGGATTCGACTGGCTTTTGAGCAAGGGAAACCTTTATATGATTAATGGCAATTGTGGCACACTTGACCAGTTCAGAACCACCCAGAGTATAAAGCTGGAGGCCACACCAGCAGGCCAGGGGTATAAATCTGCTTTATTTGAGCTGCAGCACACAAAGCCTCAGCCAGGCATTCATCTTGGAATCAGGCCTAACTTACTCCAGCCAGTTTGGTGTAGTGGTTACGTGCACGGACTCTAATCTGGGAGGACCGGGTTTGATTCCCCACTCCTCCACGTGCACCTGCTGGATGACCTTGGGCAAGCCATAGCTCTGTGCCAGCTGTTCTCTCAAGGACAGTTGTCTCAGAGCTCTCTCAGCCCCACCTAACCTCACAGGGTGTCTGTTGTGGGGAGGGGAAGGGAAAGGAGTTTGTAAGCCGCTCTGAGACTCCAAGTGAGTGAAGGGCGGGATATAAATCCAATCTCTTCTCTTCTCTTCTTCTTCAGCAGGAGCATGCCTACTCTGACTGCTCAACAAAAGGTATCTGCCACTTGGCCACCAGGTGGCAACTAACAGGAACATATATTATACAGAGGTTCTCAAGACTCTGAACATTTTGGAGAGCCACAGAACATGCTGTATGCCTCACAGATATTTCCCATGCTAACGAGAAGCAGTGTTGGCTATGTGTCTTCCAACTCTTCAGCTCGGTGATCTTCCTGAGTCCTAATAGAATAAAGCCACTGTCGAGGTTAAGGGCCAGGGTTTGTTGATGATAATAGTAGGGCGGCTCCTAGTTGAAAGCCTGGTGGAAGAGCTCCATCTTGCAGGCCCTGTGGAACTGCAAGAGGTCCCACAGGGCCCTGATATCTTTTGGGAGCTCATTCCACCAGTATGGAGCCGCCACTGAGAACACTTTGGCTCTGGTAGTGTTCAGCCTGGCCTCTTTGGGGCCCGGGAGGGTCAGTCAGTTCTGAGACCCCGACCACAGTAATGTGGACAGCATCTGGGAGGCTGTAGTTGACCCAGCCCTATTAAAGGGTAGTGCTTGACCTGGCCTTTTGAAACTAAGGTGGTGAGAGAAATGTTTAATTTAAAATGCAGTTTTTAATAGGTTGACCTCCTTGAGCTTAATTAAACTGACCATGATTTCTGAGCAGGTAACAGTGTGATCTTTGCAAGCTACAGCCAGACTGTTATCTTAGTACCTTTTTAGTATGTCAGTTTATGATTTGCATGTAAAGCACAAGCAGAGGAGAACAGGGGGCAGTTCCGTATCTTGAGTGGCATGCGCTCTATGTTATGTGTGATCACCTCTCACATTTGAATCCCACAATTTCCTGTCAATAGCTTTTCAAAGGAAAATGTTCACAAGGACAGTAATGAAGGCATGTAAAGTGCTACCTTAATTTGAAGTATTTTATTACGATCCCACCTCACTTTGTATGGCTTGTTGTGACTTAGTCAAAGCTTTTCTTAAAATTCAGTAGAACTGGGTGAACTTTAAAGCAGAGGGATATACCATCTTAGTTTACAACTATAACGTCTTCCTTTCTCCTTCCAGCATGTAGTTCATCATATGCTGATGTATGTGGTGCAGGGAAATGCTTAAACGTGGTGATTCTGAAACCGTGAAGGCAGCTTTTAAACATTTGGCTGTGAAACGTAATATACAGGGATTTTAGATGAACAAATAAAACCCCTTGCTGCACACAAGACTAAGGCTTAGTGTACATATGCCGCAGACTGAGATGGAAACCTGGTGGTAGAGTCCTGAGGCACACAAGCAAACTTAAGAATGTAGGTGGGAATAATATTTTTGAATGTCCTTTGTCTTTTAAAAAAATACTTGCAAGCAGAACACTGAGAGCCAGTGTGGCATAGTGGTTAAGGAAGGTGTTGGACTAAGGTCTGTGATCTATCCAGGGCTTTAAAAAAAATAAAAATAAAAAAGAGGTGCCAGAACTCTGAAGAGAGAAATTAAGTTTTCAATCTGTATACTGAGAACTCATGAACTTTTAAACATTTTAAAAAGAATTTTATCAAATCGGTTCCAGAACTCCATTCTGGCATGTTCTCTCAGAAAAAAAAGTCCTGAATCTATCTATGATCTACCTCACAGGGTTATGAGGATAAAATGGAGGAAACGAGAATGATATAAGCTCACTGAGAAGAAAGGCTGGGTGTACATGAAGAAAATGTATAAACAGAAAACTGTCCAAGTAGGAAACATGTTAGGATAGGAAATTTCTCTCTGATGGGCTAGCTTTTTACATTCAGGGAGTTATTTATTTGTGGAACGTTTAAAAACGGCACCTCCCCTTGCAGCCTCTTCATTCTGTTGCACGTGTAGCCTAAGCCTTATTGTCTTTCGAGGCAGAAACCCAAAAAGCAAACACATATTTTCAAAGTGACAAGAATTATTTATACCCTTGTTTGCCACTAGATTACAAGCCACAGGCCTCACAGCAGCCACAACACAGCTGATTTAGTATGAAGAATATTATTTGTACCTTTAGCTTAATGGTAATGGTTTCCTGACTCTGAAACAGGAAATGGGGTGGAGGGGGAAAGCGAACAGATCTGCCACCGCCTGACCTGCTCAGATAACCTGTTCCAGAAGAGTTGAATTATGGTGCTCTTCAGGGGAGACACTATCAATACAACCCCATTTAGAGGCGGATCTCTCAACCGCTGGGGTTCGATTTTTAAAATGCACTTAGATTACAGCTACATTTTAAAAAAACAAAAGGCTGCTCAACAACAACAAAAACCTCAAACAAAAAGAGAAGGCCTTTTTTTCTTCAGTGAGGAAATGTTGTGAGAAAATTTGGGTTGCTGTGCAGCTGTTTCGCTGGCAACGTGGGAGGTGAGCCAAATGCGAGCAAGACATGAAGGCTGTTTTCACTGGGTTTTGTAGCAACACAGAGCCCTAATAGTTTGCTTGGCACTCCTAAACATCCGAAGTCTGCCCACTTTATAAATTGCAGTTCCTTCTTTACAAAGCAGTTTTCGGAGTGTACACTAGCTAGGTGTAAGAAACTGGTGCTTGAAGTTTCTCACTGGTAGGTTCCCTTTTCCCCCACAATACTCCTTTGGAGTCAGATCTTATTTATTTTATTTATTTATTTCATGAGATTTATATCCCGCCCTCCTCGCCGATGGCGGGCTCAGGGCGGCTAACAACACAAAAGTAACACAAACAATATCAATAAAACAGTAAAACTTATACCACAAGATCAGCAGCTACAATTTATCTTCAAGTGTATCAGGTCAGCACTCAGATGTAATCCCTATATGAGTGCAGATGTCCTTGCCGGCAGATGGAATTGGGTCAGGGCCAGAATGTAAGCATTAGGCGGCCCCTACTTGAAAGCCTGGTGGAAGAGCTCCGTCTTACAGGCCCTGCGGAATTGCAACAAATCCCGCAGGGCCCTGATGTTCTCCGGGAGCTCATTCCACCAGTATGGGGCCGCCACTGAAAAAGCCCTGGGCCTTGTACTTGCCAGCCGCGCCTCTTTCGGCCCAGGCAGGACCAATCGGTTTTGGGATCCTGACCGAAATGCTCACTGGGGAACATATGGAGAATTCATTGAAAATGAATTGATTCACTTATATGTTAAAATACTGTTACCTGTGTGGGAATGATTGATTGTGCTTTTTAAAAAAAAAATAGCTGTGAAAATAAGTAACAAAGGATTTCATTAGCATCATAGTTATTTTTGCAAGTCGCTGCACAGAAAATAAAGTCCTCTAATGTTCTGAGGAAACATTCTGCTTTTTGGTGTATAATGTTTTATTGACAGATTACTACTTAATATTATGAAATAACCAATCTAGTTGCTTGGTTAACTTCTTTCTGGAACAATGACACTACTCTAGCTACACTTATCTTGTTTCGAGAACATATTATGGTTGCTTCATTCCTCACAAATGGCAGTGGATACATACCAGTTTTTCTTTTTTTAAAAAAAATCAGAAAATCCAGACCTTCTGGAAAGCAACGATGCTAGCTTATATCACCCAGGGCTCTGTAGTGATGCAGCAGAGAGACACGGAAAGAAATCTCTGATCATGAATTCGGGGGAACTTGAATGCGCCAGAATCTTAAGGCAGATGCCTCCTTAATTGGAACTCATTTCCACTTCTGAGATAACACTAAGAGTAAAAACCCAGCCCCCTGGATAATACATGGATGCCGTTCAATCCATTGCAAGGGGAAATGTTAAGCATTTCACAGAACTGAAAATACAGAACTCTGATCAAGAAAGCAAGGAAATGAACTGGACAGAAGAAGCTTCCTAAACTGCACCGATACTCCAAAAACAGCATTCTTAAATACAGTTATTTGTAAACATTGTTAGGACTATATGCACAGAACAAGTGTATACACTGACTGTGGATAAGGGAGGGTAAAGAGAGTGCAGTTGCACCCACTCATATCCACTGGCCTCACCTCTGCATGTATAACTTCTGCAAGACGTTATATGTATATACAAAGGGGTCCTTTCGTAGAAAAAGAGGTGCAGGAGCTCATTAGCATAACTCATTAGCATACCTCATTAGCATATGCCACGTCCCCTGACATCACCAGAAGTGTGTCAGAAAGGGAATGTCAGTTTCAGCCCCATTATACCCTATGGGCCATTGAAATCAATGGCAAAAACTCATAGGGTATATGAGGGGCTGGTGGAAAGGGGGTTTGAGGGAGAGGCTCCAAACTTGCAGGGTAGCTGCTGGGGCCTCTCCTCGAAATACCCACCAGGTTTCAAGAAGATTGGACCACGGGGTCCAATTCTATGGGCCCCCAAACAGGTTGCCCCATCCCCTCCATTGTTCTCTATGGTGGGAAAAAATGTTACATTCCTCCATGTGCTATAGCACATTTATTTTGGCATTCAAAAGATGTTCGTACAATCCTTAAAAGGCAGGAGATATCACAGCCTAAAACATTTGTATTGGAGCCTGTCTGGGACACTTGCTCAACCTGCCCCCATGACCAGGTGCCCTGGCTCCACACCCCCTGTGGGTGCTAGCCACTCCTTCCCTTTTCCACCGCTCAGGTCTCCTTTCCCCCAAATGCCTTTTTCCCCTCTATTGAAAGTGATGGAGGATGGGAGCACCTTCTCTTGGGGGGGGGCATAGAATTGGAACCTTGGTCCAATCTTTTTACAACTTGGGGGAGGGAGGAGGCAACAGCAGCTATGCTGCAAATCTGTGGGCTTTACTTCAAACTCCCACCATCACCAAGCCCCAAATACCCATGGATCAATTCTCCAATGCTCCCCATAGGGGATAATGGAAAAGTTCAGGTTTCCGGAATATTTCTTGAATCCGAATACCATACTGGTACTGGGATTTGGGAATATCAGGAAATACTGATTTTTTTTAGTTCAATATACCCAAACCCAAAAAATTCTCTCTTTTTTTGCACACTCCGAATGTAGATAACACATTTCTGGGTCATCTGGTCCCAGGAAGATGATAAATTTGCTAAACCAGTGCTTGGAATCAGTGATGGACTGGAAGAGGATGAGCACATAAATAAAGTGGAGTTGCAATTCATTGGGGATTCATTGGCACCAGAAATCAAGGCTCAGTTTATTTGATGGGGCCTCCCATCCCCGAGGATTCAGATTCACAGTCTGTGAATTCTCCTTGACCCAGCCTTGTTTCTTGATACTCAGTGCCTCAGGCCAAAAGTGCCTTTTGGCAGTTTAGGATGATATTCCAGATTCCATATATAAACCTCATGTAGGGCTGCCAAGTCAGCCTGGGGGGCGGGGGATCCCCCGCTACAGGGGTTCCCGATCCGCCAGCCAGCATTCGGCCGGCGGGGGAAACCCCACCCCTGAAGTCGTCCAGCCAGGACGACTTCCCCCACGTAATGACGTCACCCGGACGTGACGTCACCATGTTGGGGGCGTTGCCAGGGTGACGCTCTAGCAATCGCCCCAAAACTCTATGGTACCTGGCAATGCCCCCAACGTGGTAATGTCACTTCCGGGTGATGTCACCGGGCAAAGGAGGACTCCCCCCCACCGGTGAGTACATTTGACGTGGCAACCCTAACCTCATGTGGAGCCAAAGTTGGGGATAAGGTATGGGATCTTTTTAATATCCTGCTTTTTACATCAAGGCCTGCACTAAAGAAATAGACTCCTAGGATTTCCAAACATCACACCTCACTTTATAGGAAGAGTAAGAGCTTCCAGGGAGCACTACAGATTTATTCTCATAACTTTTGTGTGTAGTGTTACAAATGAGGGATATGAAATGCAGCTTAGCCAATGGAGATTCCGCACCTCTTGAAGTCTCTGCCACCTCTTCCTGCCAGGAATGATACACTATAATTAGAAAGCTGTTTACTCTCTCCTGACCCTCCTTGTGTTTCTTGTACATTGCAGCCCATGTGGAGCAACACCTCCTCATATAGATCACATGTTGTGGAATGTGCTACATGTGACATCAACCCTTCACAGGGTGCAACTTGAGCTCTACTTCATGAAAAGAGAAAGAGGGCAAAGACAGAGCTCCCCCCCCCCCAATCTTATTTTCATGTAACTGATCCATCTTGGGAGGTTTGTAAAGTGAGACACCTCCACACCCCATTTCAGCGCAGGCTGCAGAAAGAGGCTTTAAGCTGATCTTACCTTTTATGCTTGCCTTGTCTATATAATTCAGAGAAAAAGCTGGATTTTCCCCTTAGGCTATACCATATCCATATAAGTCTGTTCCCTCTAAGCTGTGAAGTCTTGTGAGCAATAATTCTACTTTGTGAGTTCCTGGCATTAAAGTTGGGAGCAAGCGATTTGGCTACTGCATAAATCAGTTTGCTCTGGAGCCACCCTTCCTGAGCTAAGGCAAAAATGTGTGAGCCAGAGGCTAAAAAACTGTGAGCTCTCTCACACTAACTCAGCTTAGAGGGAACACTGGATGACCAGCAGCAATTACATAGTAGTTATCCACAAGCTATACATGTGTGCACCAATGCTCTCTCTAAGCTGTGGAGTCTTGTGAGCAAAAATTCGAGTTTGTGAGCTACTGGCATTAAAGTTGTGAGCTGCTGCTGCTGCATAAATTATTTTGCTCTGGAGCCATCCTTCCTAAACTAAGACAAAAATATGTGATCTGGAGGCTAAAAAACTGTGAGCTGGCTCACGCTAACTCAGCTTAGAGGGAACCCTGGTGTGCACTGACCTGGCGGGCCCAGGCTAGCCCAATCTCACCAGTTCTCAGAAGCCAAGCAAGAAGAAGAAGAAGAGATTGGATTTATACCCCGCCCTCCACTCCCCAAGGGAGTCTCAGAGCGGCTTACAAACTCCTTTTCCCTTCCCCTCCCCACAACAGACACCCTGTGAGATAGGTGGGGCTGAGAGAGCTCTTTCCCAAGCTGTCCTTGAGGGAACAGCTGGTACAGAGCTATGGCTTGCCCAAGGTCATCCAGCCAGGTGCAAGTGGAGGAGTGGGGAATCAAACCCGGTTCTCCCAGATTAGAGTCCGCACACTTAACCACTACACCAAACTGGCAAGGAGGCCTTGGTTAATATTTGGATGGGAGATCACCAAGGAAGTCCAGGGTCACAATACAGAAGCAGGGAATGGCAAACCACCTCTCTTGCCTTGAAAACCCGGGGTTTGCCATAAATCTGCTGTGACTTGAAGGTACTGTCCACCACCAACATATGTGGGATAGGGTATACCCCACTGTGGGTATGTGGATAGGCTATTTGGTTTTTTGGTTTTGTTTTACTAAAAATTTCAGCACTACAGAGCCCTCCTCCCGTGATTTAAAAAAAGAAAAGAAAAACAGGTTTTAAAAATCTGATAGCCATACTCTGTGGGAGACAGTACACTTGCTGGCATTTGCCTCTCACCCTACCTCACAGGGTGTCTGTTGTGGGGAGGGGAAGGAAAAGGAGTTTGTAAGCAGCTCTGAGACACCCTTGGGGAGTGGAGGGCGGGGTAAAAATCCAATCTCTTCTTCTTCTTCTTCTTCTTCTTTAAAGGTTTACAAGATAATTCCCATGCCTGACTGGTCCAGCAGGACAGATTTAAAAAACAAAATAAAAAAAGGTTCACAAATGCTCTGCCTCAACTCATGATGGAAACAAATTCCTTCATTTAAATCTGGATCTGCCCCAATCATGTATAACACAAGGAAAGGGGTGTGTGGGGGGGGGGGGCAACTTTAAGATTAAAAAGTGTAGGACACTGAACCTCCCCTGTGGCCATAGGCTGGACTGTTTCCCCCTCCTCCAGTCATCCAGAAGTGAGCGCTTCTGATAGCAAAGTGCCCAGGGAGAGGGGCTGCAATATACCTGGTGCCTACGATAGAAATATCATAATAAATAATAAAAATACACACCATTCTATCCTACACATGTTCCGTGGAGCTCACTCCAAGTAAGAGCGCATAGGATTACAGTCTGAACCAGTCCAACTGATCATGTATAGGAGCAGGGGTCATTTTGTAGAAAAAGAGGTGCAGGAACTCAGTAGCATAACTCAGTAGCATAACTTATTTGTGTATGCTACACCACCTGACATCACCGGAAGTAGGTCAGAAGGAAGGAAGGAAGGAAGGAAGGAAGGAAGGAAGGAAGGAAGGAAGGAAGGAAGGAAGGAAGGAAGAAAGAAAGAAAGAAAGAAAGAAAGAAAGAAAGAAAGAAAGAAAGAAAGAAAGAAAGAAAGAAAGAAAGAAATGGCAGAGAGGGGACAGCTTCTAATCCAAGCCTCAGAAATACCACTATTCTGGGAGGATGGCTTCAGTGGTGGCTGAAGCCTTCAGAAGGCTGGACGGAGGAACAAGGACCTTTCCAGGGGACGGGGTCATTTTGCTGCAGCCATGACACAAGCAGGCATTCCCCCGCAGTGGGGGGGAGGCTGGCACCAGCTCCTGGAGCTGAGCTCCCCCGAGCTCCTGCTCGAAAGGACCCCTGCATAGGAGTGTAAGGAGGTATGTATGTAAGTCTGCCAACAGGCTTTGGGGGAAATTGTCCCTTTAACAGAGACTTAATGGAATGTTATTTACCAGATAATCTTATGTATCTCCATGCTGGGAAAGCTTCCACTGTTCATTCCCAAGCATTCTTAAGGGAGAGGACGTGTTTCTTTATGCCTCTTGGCAACCCTAATATTAATTATGCTTAGGTTAATGTTATTGTTTCCAGTTATAGGTACACGGCACTCTGCCGGTTTTAAAGCTCACAAAGATCCTTGCAAAACAGAGCAAGCAAGAGTGAGAATCCCAGAGTGAGCTGCTCCCTAATAAACTGCATGGCCCTCCTCCCTTCCTCCACCTCCCTCCACTACCAAACAAAGAAACTACAGCAGAATATGGTTTTACTTAACGCACAGAAGGTTTCATTTAGCCTTCCTTGGGAGGGGGGGGGGTGTCCTATTTTTGTCTAAGGCTTGTGCATGAGTATACTGAGGCTTTTATTTTGGGTTGTTCCAAAGGTAGGGTAATTTAAATTCAACAGGCATGATTCTGCCTGTCTATATTTCTACATGCTAAACTTTGAATGAAAGTCTTAGGCAATCTGTGAAGGTGTGTGCGGTTAACACAAATAATCAAGGGTTAACACAAATAATAGTGGGTCAACTTCAGCTTGCAGATATTTCTAATTAGCCTTTCTCATAGATACTATCTGTATTGCTATCCAGGCCTGATATCAGAATTTGGTAATTGGCTAAGTGAAAAATCTGCGTTCAGGTCAATAACTAGATGGGAGGGGGGAGCCAGGAGCAAGTTGCATCATCTCTTTGAGGGTGCCAGTGAATGAGCGCCCTCTGCATTGGAGTCCAGAGACTGCCTGATGAGTAAGAAACTGTAATTGGGCCTTAGATAAGGGTGATGCTGTGCTAACTTTTGATCCCATGGGACAGAAGCATAAGCTCCTAGCCTGGACTCTGCAATTTTGAATGGTGCCCCAGTCAATAACAGGTACTGAAGTGTCAGAATGAAAAGGGTAGCTTTTGTTGTGTTCTTTGCTAATTAACTCTAGAGACTGTGTCCCGACTCCAATACTTTCCAGTTATCTAGTAGTATTTTTTAATTTAGGTGCCCAATAAACCTGTGTGTATTTTTCTAAAAGGTTTTGGTCGTCTTGTGTGCCTTTGACCTCAAGGACCCATAAGTTTGAGCACTGCTTACTAGTCTGGGAGGCAGTGACTCAGAGGGATCCAGGTTTGGGTTTCCTGACAAGGTGTTTTGTAATAGCTTATGCACTTTGGCTGCCAAATGCCAAATATAGCATTTATTTTCAGCAATAAATGTCACACACACAACAGCAATACTGTGGGTGTGAAGACTCGTGTACATTTTGACAGATGATATCAAAACTGAAACCATCCCGCTCAGAAAGTGTTTTGCACGAATAAGGAATAAAAATGTGCTGAGAAAGTGAATTTTGATCTATGGTCTGGATATATGTCAATAATGTTAGGCAATTGATAACCCCTTTTATACTGGTCCAAAATTTCTCTGAAAAATATTGTGCTTTTTTGGGGTCAAGAGGATGCATTTAAAACAGGGCTGCCAAGTCAGCCCGGGGGACGGGGGATCCCCCGCTAAAGGGGTGCCCGATCCACCGGCCAGCATTCGGCCGGCGGGGGGAACCCCACCCCCAAAGTCGTCCGGCGAGGACGACATAATGACGTCACCGGAAGTGACGTCGGCACGTTGGGGGCGTTGCCAGGGCAACACTCTGGCAATCGCCCCAAAACTCTATGAGTTTTGGGGCGATTGCCAGAGCGTCGCCCTGGCAATGCCCCCAACGTGCCGACGTCACTTCTGGTGATGCTGCCAGGCGCGCGCGCAAAGCGCGCGCACCTGAAGAGACTCCCGGCAACAGGAGGACTCCCCCCCGCTGGTGAGTCCATAAGACTTGGCAACCCTAATTTAAAAGCACAGCCCTAAAATGTGTGTGCGTGTGTGTGCTGTTGATTTACTTTTGGGGGGCTTATGTTTCAACTGTTTGCTTAATTTGGCTAAGAGGGCTGTGCAAGGGACCCATAAAGTAATGAAAGTTAATGGAAGCAGCATGCAAAAATGCAGAATAAATGTTGCAAAATGTGTCCAACAGGCATGGAATATGAAAATAAGAGGGGTGTCCCCCCCATAGTTTCCACACTTATCATACGGTGTTCCTACTCATTTTTTTCACTGTGGATCCCCTCCAGTTGTGTTCAGGTATCTTGGGTTCAAATGATTCAAATTATGTGAAAGTAATAGCCTTAAACTCTTAAACCGGCAAGGGTACCTAATCAAATGTACATCATTGGCTTCTACTGCACACAACCCCCCCCCCCCCCCCCAGAATACTGCAGTCAAGGAGTAGCCCTCCTAATAACAGCAACAGTCCAAACCAGCCAGCACATCATTGTGATTTTAAGAAAAAACGGTTTGGTCAATTGACCAGAAAGCATTTTTGTCTTGACCAGGCTTGAAAAAAGAACGGTAAGCCATCCTGCCTTTCCAACCTGTGCTAAACAGAAACACTAGCTGCCCATCTTCCATTCATATCTGCTTCAGTTTCCTGCCCATTCTCTACAGAGTCAAGGGCTTATACATTTTGCTTATACACTAAAATACTTCAAATGTGAATTCTTTTTCTTGTCAGGCCTGTGAAAATAAAGCACAACACAAATCAGGTTTGGGTGCCTGCTTTGGCAGCAGCAAATAGTGGAAAATGCACCACCCCACAACGCCCTGTTCACTTCCCTTTCCCCCTGCCACTGAGCCATTTCAGGAGAGACTCCTGTGTGATTATTCCGCACACAGACACACACAGAGACACAAACATACATGAGATTCCTTTGTTAAAGGCTAAAGGAGCCAGGAGGTGAGAAGGCTGGCTATTTCCTTTATTGACATCTAGGTCTTTAGATGATGCCCTCTGGTTCCTTCATCGTACATGAATAATATATGCTGAGAGTTAGACATTTCAATCTGGAGACGCAGTTAGGTTGTAAACTTCCACAAATGGGTTTATGAGGCACTGAGTGCCAGTCACATCCTGAAGTGCAGTAATGAAAGTAGGTGCTATTACAGTTATGGAACCCCAAAGGAAATCTCCGGCATATTTCACAGCTGCTTTCTATTGTTCCCTTTTTTTCATAACCTGCAATTAATTGTATGGAAAGATGGGGATCAAACAATATGTAGAGAAGGGAGAAAGAGCAGAGGCCAAGGAGGGAAATTGGACTGCTGAACTGGAGTCCTTTTGCTTTAATCATTGTTTCTGCTGTTCCTTAGAAACACGCACTGTAGCCAGTGATAAGAGTCAGCTGTTGGGTTTTCAGTAGATCTGTGTCTGTTTACGGCGACCAAAATAATTTTTGGGAAAGGGTGAAGGCTTGTAGGAAAACGGCAAAGCTCGGAGCAATCAAGAAGCATTTCTGAAAGAATGGGACAGCTGAGCTTTCAGAAAGACGCAGAGAAAATGCTCAGAGCTGGTTATCATCAATCTTTCTGGCTCCCATTGCACGTATTTCACTTAAAGTCATACCAGAGTTTATAGGGATTTAGTTTATGTGGCTTGGTTTGCGGTTTCATTCCGCAGGAGTTGTAGCAATAAGTAATTCTTTAAAATGAGAACATCTAAATGATCTGTAGCAGGATGAGATCTGAAAAGGGGTCTCTGGATAACATTCTGTTTGGGGAACACAGAGAAATGACGCCCTAGGAAGGGTGCTGTGGTGCTTCTTGTTGAAACAGAGAATCCAGAGCTATCTAAATGTGGTTCCTTACACAATAGAAACTTCTTGTAGGTACCACCTAAATGCAGGGGTCCTTTCGTAGAAAAAGAGGTGCAGGAGCTCATTAGCATAACTCATTAGCATTAGCATATGCCACGTCCCCTGACATCACCGGAAGTGTGTCAGAAAGGGAATGTCAGTTTCAGCCCCATTATACCCTATGAGCCATTGAAATCAATGGCAAAAACTCACAGGGTATATGAGGGGCTGGTGGAAACGGGGTTTGAGGGAGAGGCTCCAAACTTGCAGGGTAGCTGCTGGGGCCTCTCCTTGAAATACCCACCAAGTTTCAAGAAGATTGGACCACGGGGTCCAATTCTATGGGCCCCCAAACAGGTTGTCCCATCCCCTCCATTGTTCTCTATGCTGGGGAAAAGTGCTACTTTTTTCCTGCCATAGAGAACAATGGAGGGAATGGGGGCAACCTGGTCCAATCTTCTTGAAACTTGGTGGGTATTTCGAGGAGAGGCCCCAGCAGCTACCCTGCAAGTTTGGAGCCTCTCCCTCAAACCCCCTCCCCTCCAGTCGCTTTTAAAGTTGCCGCCGAATTTCGGTGGCAATTCGGCAGTGGGCCGAATCAGATCAGAGAATCTGATTCGGCCCGTGGCTGCCCTAGTGGCTGCTCCTGAGCTGGCGGAGCTTTGCTCCACCTCGCTCCGGCCCCAAAGGACCCCTGCCTAAATGTATTATTTTGCACTTCAAATTTCTACAAGTGGAAGGAAACACCACCATTCATCTCGTGGCAGTTTTCTTGTGGATGGAGAATGGAGACACAGGCTCAATTTGGATGGTCAGGAGCATGCTGGGGGCTCATGTCCTCCCTCCTTCCATCTCCCTCTCTCACACAAACACATTATTTCCTCAGTTTCCACCACTTCTGCCTTACTGGCAGACTGAGAGCAAAGATAGCACTTGGACTGTGGCAGAAACTGTTAGAAAAGCCTTTTTTAAAAAAAAGGAGGCTTGAGACTACCGTGCTTGAAAGCCCACCTCTGCCTGTTGTCAGTTGAGCATAGGCTAACTGCCAGAAGCCTGGGTGGCTGTCTTGCCATGATCAATGAAGTTGCTGTGTTACCTGCTGCCAGGGCTCTCTTGGTAGAAAAAGCCCAACAGGAACTCATTAGCATATTAGGTCACACCCCTGATAGCACAGCTCATTAACATATTAGGCCACACCCGATGTTCCCAGAAGTGTGGTCATCCAGCCACATCCACTTTTTGCTTCTTATTCTGTTTGCCTTGTTATCAAAACAGTTTTTGACAAAACCAATAAAAACATTATTTTCTGTCCCATCTATACAAAATCGTACCTGAACCAATATCTTATGTCCAACAATTATTCCCACACTGGATTGGAATCAATTCCTAAGGGTTAGGTTCCCATGGAAATCAGCTTGCCTTCCTGCAGAACTAGTACGCTGAATATGATTTTTTTAGGGTTGCCAACCTACAGGTGGGGTCTGGAGATCTCCTGGAATTACAACTGAGCTCCAAACTACAGAGATCAGGTCAATGGCTGCTTTGGAAAGTAGAGTCCATGACATTATGCCTTGCTTAGGTCCCTCCTTCCCCTAAACCCCACCCTCCACTCCCAAATCTCCAGGGATTTCCTCAACCTGGAGTTGGCAACCCTAGTTCACTGGCAGAACAACACTAGGAGCCAGTTTGGTGTAGTGGTTAAGTGCGTGGACTCTAATCTGGGAGAACCAGGTTTGATTCCCCACTCCCCCCTTCCACCTGCTGGATGACCTTGGGCAAGCCATAGCTCTGTATCAGCTGTTGTCTCAGAGCTCTCTCAGCCCCACCTACCTCACAGGGTGTCTGTTGTGGGGAGGGGAAGGGAAAGGAGTTTGTAAGGCACTCTGAGACTCCCTTGGGTAGTGAAGGGTGGGGTATAAATCCAATCTCTTCTTCTTCTAAGTTTGTGGATGCACTGGATGGGAGTAGTTTGTGGACTATTTTATTCAAGGTACAAAATTTCATTCAAGGTATAAGATTTCATGTGCCACCCACACTTCTTCAGATGGAAGACATGTGCATGCACACAAAAGCTTATACCTTGGATGAAACTTTGGACTCCAACTTTGTTCTGCTGCTTCAGACCAACACGGCTACCCACCTGAATTATTACACTATAATACTTTTTACAAGCAATTATGTACCAGTGGAGTGGTTACCATGCAGAGTCTGACCCAGGGGTGAAATTATCCTGTGAACAGGTGGTCTTTACCACATAAAAGTATCACTACCATCACAAGATTACCAATCGTTAGAACTCCTCAGAAGCAGAAATCTCTCTTATTAGGAGGTTTAAGAACATCAACTTTGCTGGCCCATTAAAGGCAGATGTCAGTCCAGTGGCAGGAGAAGAGGGACAATCATCTTCTTCAGAAACTCTGCCCACTTTTTTAAATTTCACAAAACAGGCAATCTCCAAAGTGCAGCTGACCATGCTAATTTTTAGTTACAACTCTGTTTCTCTGCAGATGTCCCCCAAAGTGCCCCATGCAACAGTCAAGTGTTCTGCCAACACACACAACAATGAAGCTACTTTTTCAGATGTTTTCTTTTACATGGCAGTAAGCACGAAACCACTTTAATACAGACTTTAGACACACATATATTTGCAAGCCATTCCCAACAAGACACAACAATGAACTCAGGCTTCAAACTTACTTTTTTTTTTTTTTAACCAATTTTTATTAGGTTTTTAACAATAAGTAAAATTAAACAGCCAAAAACAATATTCATATTGAAATAAGATGAACCATCATAATATTTGCTCTAATACAACCAACTGAAAAACTTGGACTATGTACAAGTGGGGTCTATATTACATCCTGAATTTAACAAGTAACTCAATCTATCTAGTTCAGCCCATTCCAATAGTTTGTCAACAATATCTTCTCTTCCTGGTAAAACAGATGACTTCCAAACTTTCGCCCGAGTTATGCGTGCTGCCGTAAGAATATAGGTTATTAATTTCAAGTCTACAATTGACAAATTATCTACCAACATATTTAGTAAAAAAGATTCCGGTTCTAACTCCATGTCAATGCCCACGATTTCAAAAATCAGCCTTTTAACCATAGTCCAAAATTTCTTCATTTCTATACATGCCCACCACATATGATACAGTGTTCCCCGGGTCTTCCCACAAATCCAACATTTATTTGAAGTTGTGCCAAAACATTTATTTATTTTGTCTGGTGACCAATGCCACCTATGAAACATTTTATATATGTTTTCTTTATAACTTAGTCTTTAGGAATTTAATTGATTTCCAGATCTTAGGCCATCTGTTTATTTCTACAGTATGGCCAAAGTCCTCCATCCATTTAACCATCACTGCTTTGACCTCTTCATCTTTCATTTCATATTGTAAGATTATTTCATACAGTTTTTTAATTAATTTGGAGTCATTATTTAGCCAGACCATGTCTAGTTTGTTCAAGTTACTGCAAAAGCCTCGTTTTTTTATCTTCTTTAAACCTAGATTTAAGTTGGTTAGTTTCCAACCAGGTTAGATTAATGTTCAGTTCTTCCTGTATTTGGATATCAGATTTCAGATTATCCTTATTATCTAATAGCATTTCATAGTTTAAATTTTGGCTGGAAGTCATTAAGGAGGGTTTAATAAAGGCTTCAAGGGGTGAAACCCATTTAGGTATCTTTTCATAAAATCTCTCTCTAACATTCAACCAGTTCTTCATCAACACTGCTCTAAGAGGGTGTGAGGCAAAATTCTGGTGGGAAAAAAGTTACTTTTCCCCCACTATAGAGAACAATGGACGGAATGGGGGCAACCTGTTTGGGGGCCCGTAGAATTGGACCCCCTGGTCCAATCATCTTGAAACTTGGTGGGTATTTTGGGGAGAGGCCCCAGCAGCTACCCTGTAAGTTTGGAACCTCTCCCTCAAACTCCCTCCCCTCCAGCCACTTTTAAAGCTACTGCTGAATTTTGGAGGCAATTCGGCAGCAGGCCAAATCAGATCAGAGAATCGTATTCGGCCTGTGGCTGCCCTAGTGCCCACTCCTGAACTGGCAGAGCACTGCTCCGCCACGCTCCGGCCCCAAATGACCCCCTGTGTGTGTGTGTATATATATATATATATGATAAATTAAGTTATATAGATATGACTAGGAATAAGGCCCATTGTAGAAGCAATACAATGGGCTCTAGAAGATGCGGTGTGCAAGACCTGGTAGGTTGCGGGGAACCATTTAAATGCCAACCCGGGGAGGCATTCAAATACCTCCCCAAGACTTCCCCGGCCGGGCCACTGAAGCAGGCGAGCCGGAGAAGCCCAGCAGAAGCCCCCTTGCACTTCCTGGCTCGGCCGCTGAGGCAGGTGAGCCAAGAAAGAGCCAGAAGGGTGCTGGGAAGCTTTTAAAAGCTTCCTTGAGGCTTCCACAGCCTGGCTGCTGAAGCGGGCGAGCTGGAGAAGCCCAGCAGAGGCCCCCTCGCTCTTCCTGGCTCAGCTGCCAAGTGCTGCAGCTCCCCACCTCCCACCCACCTGCCAGGAGCTCATCCCTGTTAGGCTGCTTGGTGGTGGCAGCTACCTGGAGTGGTGGCGGGCTGAGGCTGGGCTAGGCAGCGGCAGAGCGAAGTGGCTTTTGCGGAGAGACTTGGGGAAGTGCGAGGGGGGGCATGAGTAAATATCTTTCTCTCTCTCCCCCGGATCAGGGAGGAAAAGAAAGACATTTTCAATGTGCCCGGGTTCCCCTCCTAATCTTCTCGCACCTGGAGAAGATCAGGAGGGGAATCCAGGCATGTCTGCATGCTTGCCCTCTTTCCCCAGCCTTCCCGCCATGGCAGACAGGCTGGGGAAAGGAAGGAAGGCGTGCACACATGCCCCTTTCTTCCCTGAGCCTCTCCGCTATTGCGGAGAGACTCAGGGAAGTGTGAACGGGGACATGGTTAAATGCCTTTCTCTCCCGCCCCCAGATTGGGGAGGGAAAGAAAGGCATTTCCTATGTGCCTGGGTTCCCTGCCTGCCCTTTTCCAGCTGCAACATCATGTCAGCTAGAGAAGAGAAGACAGAGAGAAGAGAAGACAGAGAGAGTGAAATTGACAAGGAAATTCTAACAGCTCCCCAGAGGGAAAGAGGGCATTCTAACATGCCGCCTTTCCCTCTTGTGTGTAACGTGAGGAGGGCAGCATGCTCTGTGGCCACGCGGGCCAGAGGTTTTGGTTGTAGGCGTGGCCAACTCAGGAGCCAGCCGGTGCTCCGTTCCTGTGCATTCCTGCCCCCAAATAGCCCTGAATTTACCTATCCTTAGTCTGCTGAGCTGTCTGTACATTGTCTATTTGGAATATGTTGTCTGTTTGGAAGACTTAGAGATTCAGAGAAGGAGCCTTTAGACAGAGCTTCCAAAGGTCCCAAGGAAACGGTAAAGAGGTTTGCTGGTTCCAGAAGAACAGAGTGGGCAGCGTCTGAGCCAGCAGAGGAATGAGACTGCACTGTTTTGGCTGGCAGAACAGTGATAGTTATAGGGGCCAGAGCAACAATATCAAAGAAATAACCGTAACGTCCAGGGATTCAGGGTGAGTCCAGGATGAGAATCTGTAGATTTCCTGGTTTTGATTGAGTTGGTAATAAATGGTGGCTGCATCGAGGCAGGGTGGCCAAAAGGGCTGGCAGGGCAGAGGCTTCACCCCTGCCTGAGTCAGGTTGGGAGGAGACATTCAGACAAGGTCAATAAGAGCAATCAAGCTGCTTGGTTTTAATGAGATTTTGTACTCAGGAAGACTTGCCCTTGCTGATGAAATCACATCGATAGATCTAAGGCCGAGGACAGACTGGCAATGTAAAGCGGGGCAGCCCTGCGTCAGAAGTGGAAGAAAAGAGCCCGTTCAGACATGCGCATCTGTCCCTCGGCTCCATTTCGCACTTACCCGTCTCCCAGTCGCTTTCCATCCGCTTTAACAGGACACCGGGTAAAACCGGTGTTCAGGGGCCGTCCTCCGCATGCCTCCCGCTTCCAAATAGTGTGAACTGGAAGAAGCAGGAGGCATCCGGAGGCGGCAGTGTGAACGCGCCGGCACAAAGTTATGCGCATATGCGCATGTGTGCATGTGCGAAACACATCAAAGGGAAAACCAAAAAAAGCCCAATGGCGCGCGCCAGCCGCACACGCCGGCTCCGCGGCAGTCTGAACGCTCCGTATCGGCACCACTGCGCATTGCTCTGGCCAGTATGAACGGCCAGCTCTGTGGAGTTTTTCCCCCGCACCAGTTCCCTCCACTTTGCCCCCGCTTTACATTGCAAGTCTGTCCTCGGCCTAAGTGGGTACTTGGCTTTGCCAAGCCCCTGTGGCACTGGGTAGGCATGCAGATGTCCCATCAATGAATTAGTCTCCGACCCAGAGTCTTGGCCACTCATTAGCAGGGTTGCCAACCTCCAGGTGGTGGGTGGAGATCTCCTGAGATTACAACTGATCTCCGGGCGACAGAGATCACTTCACCTGGAGAAAATGGCCACTTTAGAAGGTAGACTCTCTGGCCTTGTACCCCATTGAAGTATCTCCCCTCCCCAAGCCCCGCCCTTCTCAGGTTCAACTCCCAAAATCTCCCAAGCATTTCTCAACCGGGAGCTGGCGACCTTGCTCATTAGCATAGCCTGAGGAGAGCTTTGACCTGACCTCTGAAGCATGGCATTGCTGATTTAGCCAGGGTGAAGTCAGGGCAGACAGCACACGCCCAGGAAGGGACACCCTGGTAATGGCAGTGTGATTCCTTTTTTTCAGAACCAACCGTAATTTCACAAAAAAGTGAGCACGCTTCTGCATTCGCCAGAACTCTTCCACAGGCGCAGTGTTTAGTACAGAAAGGGGGAAAGGATAACACAGAAAGTTCTTTAAAGATCTTATTTATGGGAAAGCTGTAATCCTGCAATTAATAGGCGAGTTGCCAACCTTCTGCAAACTGTGCTTCTAGTGAAGTTGAATCCCACCCATCTCTGCATGCCTGAGATCATATCGGGCTAGAACCGACATGATCATTTGCTCTGAGACAGAACAGAAGGAAGTGAGAATCCCTTCTCAGAAACGATACTTCTGGTGCTGAAACCTGAGCCCTTTAGGTCTGTATTGTGCAGAAAATATGGCATCCACTGCCACAGGAGGTGGTGGTGGCGGCTACAAGCATGGACTGCTTCAACAGGGAATTGGATAAACATATGGAGCAGAGGCCCATCAGTGGTTATTAGCCACAAGGTATAGATAGGAACTGTCAGTCTGGGGCAATAATTTAACTGAACTGCTCAACGTTTTGGCTACTGTGCATGAAGGTTTTAGTTGAGCTCAACATTAAGACTAGCATTATGGGTTATTATCCCCACTGTCTGGGGCTAGCAGGCCCCCCCCCCCCCCCCATTCATCTGCAAGCCTGGAACTCAGCAGGAAACCCCAAGCGGCTGAGCCTGCAACACTTTCCCCACTTTTACCCTACACTGGAAACCAAGCTGGACCGCTGCAGAATTCTTGGTGTTTTTTGGGGGGGACAGTGGGAGGGCTTCTAGTGTCCTGGCCCCACTGGTGGACCTCCTGAGGGCACCTGGTCTTTTTGGCCACTGTGTGACAGAGTGTTGGACTGGATGGGCCGTTGGCCTGATCCAACATTGGCTTCTGTTATGTTCATATGTTCTTACCCCTTGGCTTGCCTGGCTGTTCTGCTGATGGATTACCTTTGATGGATCCACCTCTTCCTCAGTGATTCTAATTACAATGTGATTATCTGCCGCTAGCCTGGGACTACCTTTCCTCCCACTCAAAACGTTTAGGCCTGTTTGACCCCATTATTCCTGCCCTCCAGTTCCCACCCACTCTTACCTTCACTGCTGCCTTCACTCTATTTAGATTTGATTTTTAAACCCCTCCTTTATAATAGCAAATGCCTTTTATAAGCCAGTAATTAAAAATACCCTGCTCACTCCTGAGCCTTAGGGTCATTTTACACCTCCCCTCTAAAGTAGTTTGACTGCTGTCTTTTCCTGTGCTGATTTCACAGTGGTGTGAAATTTCACTCCAGGGGGTCGAAGTGCACTAATCAACAGCAATTGTTTAAAGCAGAATCAAGCCGGTTGAATACTAGCTTGACCACAGGAGGGCAATTAGTAGATGTGGACATTTCAGTAGCAGCACGGTTTCACACCGCACAGAGGTGTGGGCAGGTTTTTTTGGAACTAGAATGATTCCAGCGGGAAAGTCAGATGTAAAAACAGCCTTAAAGTACTCGTTCTGAAAGGGGGAAAACCCCCCCCCCCAGTTTTGCATTCAGAAGATGCTCTGGATGGGGTTTGTCATGCTTATGGGAAAGGGATTACATTGCATACCAGGGGCCTTCCTTTCAAATGATATGTTCAAAATATCTTTGTTACATCTGCTATTAATCCTAAATGATTTGGTCTTAAGAACAACATTCTAGGAAATTGTATTTTCCCAATTAAGTTGTCTGGTCATGGTTAGTAGATACTCCGCTCTATAGCTATGGCACTGCTTTAATTTTTACTTGGAAGGTTATTATCCAGATAGGGACAAGCCATCATCATGGATTTGATGTTGGTGTAGCAGCACAAATTGTTCCTTATGCTTAGCGAAATCCAGGGTGCAGTAAAGCATACAAAACTGTATAATTTCACATTTCTGGGTCAGTTGCCTTCCATTGGTCCTATTCCAGCTGAATTTGTCCAGGACTGAATGCGCTTGTTTCTATTTTTGTACATTTTGATTCTGAGGTTGTTTTAAGGAGACTGCAGCATTTATACATCCCAAAACAAAAGCCACACGATACCATTTATATATTAGGACCCACCAACATGAAACTCAATAGTGGGCAAGCTTTCAAATTCTCCAGAACACTTTTATCAGGCAAGATTAGGGGTTGCCGATGTCCAGGTGGAATTTGGAAATGCTGTGTGCATCAGGAATATTGCAGGTAGCGCACACTCCTGTTGGCGAGTTTCTGGTACCCAGAGTGGTAACACCTGAAAAGGACTCTTGCCTTTTAAGCATCCTGTGGGGGACTCTGAGGAGGCATGCAGATCTGAAATGGTATCAGGTTGCACCCCTGTTCTTCTGGGAAGGCCACATTACAAACATCTGAGTCAAGTTAAAGATGTTGGGCACAGTCCACTAAGAATTTCTCCTGAATATGCTCTTGCATATTTCTGTTTTAACACATATTGACGGAGGACAGGCTGGCAGCTTGGCCCGATATAGGTCCAGTTTTCAAGCAGATTAAGAGAGCCCATTCAGACTGTCGCAGCTGCCCGGCGTTGCCGTGCCACACTCACCCTGTCCTGAAGTGCTTTCATCCCACATTAAAAAGTACCTGGGGAAACTGGTGTCAAGCTGTCTGGGTGTGTGTTCATCCCGCTTCCTGGCAGTGTGGGCGCAAATAAGCCACACATCAAGCGGTGCCGGTAATGTGAACTCACTGATCTGGCTGCTACGCTCATGTGCCAGTTGGCAAAATGGACCAAAGCTATGTGCCGTGCCACTGCCAGGGGCTGCCCCACAGTGTGAACGCTCTGTTCCGCCTCCTCCTCAGTATGGTCCCACATCAGTCTATGGGTGCGTTCAGACACTCAGTTTGATCCGCACCCCTTCCTCTTCGCTGTCGGATTTAAATGGCACGATCAGACAGCAACAGCTGTCTTTCGTGCCCCAGTCGTCTGTCTCCCGTTTCCCCCCTCCCCCACTATACTCCATGGCTTTTTGATACCTGAGAAAGTCCGGTGCAGATGAGCGGTGCAGTCTTGGCGCACACTTCCCGAATGTCTGATCGCGATCCTGCGTGCCAAGACTGCGACCGCCATCTTTAAAAAAAAAAAGTTCTCCGCATGCGCACATGTGCACCTTTGGTGCAGCCATCTGCACATGCGCACATGAGACATGCGCATGCGTGAATCAGCGTGAATCGGTCTGCCCAACAGGGTCATCAGTGCACATGTGTGTTCGCATAGGGGTTTGCTGGTTCACTCGTCTGCTCATGCGCATGTGTGGATTTTTTTTTTAAAAAAACCAAAAAACGCGGGCTTTATGGTTAAAGCACAGTAAGGTCTGGACATCCGGTCACGGAACAACTGCGCGCTGAGGCAGGTGAGTGGATCGCCGTCTGGATGCCGTTCTTTCAGGATGATTTATTTCGTTTTTTTTAAAAAAGGGCTGATTGCTCTTCAATGTTGTCGTCTGAACGCAGCCTTAGTAGTGCAAACGGAAAGCCCTTGACAACTTGGCCCGGGTCTTTTTGCCCCGCTTCCCTTGCACTTCATTTTGCCAGTCTGTCCTCAGCCATTATATGGAAAACAATTATGCTCATTGTGTTTTTAAATGCCAGTAAACCAACTGTATTCCCATGTCATTTTATTTCAGTTTGGCCACTTCCTAGGCAGACATTCATAATAAGCATAACCACAAAATAGGTTTGTCAAAAGCTCATAAGAAGACTGCAAAATAAGAGCTCAGTTGTACAGTGAAACTATAGCAACGCAACAGTGTACTGCACTTGGCTAGAAAATCTGAAAGTGTAAAAACTCAGCTGCACAAATCCCTTACAATGTAATTTATAGAAATGCTTTTTTTAGAAAAATGAACTTAATTGGGGAAAATACTAGATCTGTGTATTTATTCAATTTAATTTATTTTAAATGTTTACTTTCTTCCTTATGGAGCTCAAGGTAGCTTACAATATAGATTTAAAAAATTAAAAGAATCCATAAAACCAAACTTTAAAATCACAATTTAGGACTGCCAGTAAACTTAATCAAATTAAGTCCTAAATAACGCCATTTTCAACTGCCTCCTAGAGATTGAAAGCAAGGGGGGCATAGCAAATATTGATCAACGGCTGTCTAATAAGTGTTGGAAATGCAAACAAAAAGAAGGTTCTTTCTACCATATGTGGTGGACTTGTGATAAAGCTAAAGTCTTTTGGTGTATAATTCATGCTGAAATGGAAAAAAAATTGAAATGTACTTTTTAAAAGCTGCCTGAAATGTTATTGCTTGGTCTTAAGCTAGAGGAAGTTAATGTAACTAAAAGGACATTAATATGGTATATGGTGACTACAGCGAGAATGGTCTATGCTCAGAACTGGAAATGTGAAAAAAACCCAGACACATGGGAATGGTTGAGAAAATTGCTATTTATGGCAGAAATGGATAAATGGACAAGAAAACTGAATAATCAAGACTCAGAAAGATTTCTAGAAGAATGGAAAGATCTGAAAGAATATCTAGAACAACATTGGGATATGAAAAATAATATTTTTACATTGACTAATTATTGATTTTTGATGCTTAAAAGAAGAAACAATTATTTTCAAGAGAAATATGCTGAACGATTGAAATGATAAGAATAGAAACTAGAGTACATATTACAGATATCTAGATAATACTTTTAAATGTTTAAAAATTGCCTTTCTTTTTTTATTGTTGTAACCAAATTTGTAACCTGTAAGAGCCAATAACTTTAAATCTTTATAATTGCTATTATATATATAATGGTATAGGTGAGGCGGGAAGTCCCAAAATTTCTTGAATTGTAATCGGAATACATAGTTATATAGAAAAATGGATAATGATGATAATATTTTAAAAGTAACTATGTAAAGTTTTGTAACTGAAAAAACAATAAAATTTGTTTTCAAAAAAAAAAAGAAAGCAAGGAGGCCAGACACACCTCCCTTCAATGGGGTGTTTCATAATAGTGGAGCTGAAGGGCTGACAGGTCTCCCCTGGCCACCAGAGGGAAATGGGGGGGGGGGGTAGGGTGGCCAGATCCAGGTGGGGAAACTCCTGGAGGTTTGGGGTTGGAGCCTGGGGAGGACGGGGACTTCAGAGGTCTACAATGCTATAGAACTCACCCTCCAAAGCATCCATTTTTTCCAGGGGAACTGATCTCTTGTACTATTGGAGCCAAATGCTCCTGATAGCTGCCCCCAAACCAGCAGTCTAATCATAGGGTGCGATCACACGGGCATTTAAACCCGGGTCTCTTTCAAGCGCGATGGCTCAAATGGAAGGTACTTGTTTTGAAAGGTGGTTTGAAAGGCGGGCTCGAATGCGGGGGGGGACGGCGGCTTCGAGACGGGAGACAGATGCGGCCGTCTGGTCAGCCCCTTTAATTGCGATAAGGAACAGCCGCGAAGCCCGCAGTAAACGTCCGTGTGATCGCACCCATAGTGTTTTGCACTAGCTGCAGCTTCCGAACACTCTTCAAGGGTAGCCCCAATTAGAGCGTGCTGCAATAGTCTAGTCCAGGGCTATTTTTGGGCAGAAACACACAGGAACGGAGTTCCGGCTGGCTCCTGAGTTCGCCACGCCCACAACAAAACCTCTGGCATGCGTGGCTACAGAGCACACTGCCCTGCCCACGTTACATACAAGAGGGAAAGGTGGCATGTTAAAATGCCCTCTTTCCCTCTGGGGAGCCCTTTGGGATTTCCTTGTCAATTTCACTCCCTGACAGTCAGCTGAGAGTGAAATTGACAAGGAAAAGCCTCTCTCTGCCTTCCCTTCTCTAGCTGACCTATCAAAGCAGGAAAAGGGCAGGCAGGGAACCCAGGTGCGTTGAAAATGCCTTTCTTTTCCTCCCCGATCTGGGGAAGGGAGAGAAAGGCATTTAACTTCCCGCCCCGCAACTAGGCGATGCTGAAAGATCCAAGGCACTTCAGCAGCACCTTTCCTCCGTGGTCTGGTTTGGATGGGGGGTTAGACTAGAAAGGCAATGCTGAAGTGGGGTGGAGAAGCTTGGGGGGGGGGAGGAAGAGGCAAGCTTCCATGCCTGCCCTGTGCTTTCCCAGCCCCACACCAAATATGCTAATGAGCTGCAGTCAGGGGTGTGGCCTAATATGCTAATATGTTTCTGCTGTTGGGTGTGGCCTACTATGCTAATGAGTTCCTGTTGGGCTTTTTCTACAAAAAAAGCCCTGGTCTAGTCTATATGTAACTATGGCATGGATCAGGGTGGCTAGAACTGACGGAACAAAGAATGGATGCAGCTGATGCACCAAGTGAAGCTGGGTAAAAGCACTTCAAATCAATGCAGCCACCTGGTTTTCTCAAGTGACTGCTGTGCTAAGTAGCACCCTCAAGCTGCAAACCTAGCTTTTCAAGGCCAGTTGTTATGCATTGGGGCTGGAACATTCCAGGACGGTCTACCAGAGACTGGCTGAGCTTGCAGCTCTAGAACAATAGCTGACCAGGACTCTAGAGGTGACCAATGAGGAATCAGTGTTATGTCAATCGCCTATCCTTGGGAGTTGGGTGTGGTTTTGCACGCTATTTAAACGGGGCTGTTGCCCTGGGGTTTTGTCCTTGTTCTTGCTGAATCACAAATAAAGCTGAGCTGATCCTGAGACTTGGGGGGGGGGGGGGGGTGTCTCCTCCTCCATGGAATCCAGTATGTAATACCAGTATGACCCCATGCAAGGCAGGAGAGATCTCAAGTGTTCCGTTCGCCTTTCTATCAACCCAGACATCCCCTGTCTTGTCAGGATGAGGTTTCAGCTTGTTCACCCATCACTGAGTCCAAGCAGTAGTTCAGAACGGCAACAAGATCCTCTCTGAGTGATTTTTTTTGGTCAAGTCCATGTGGTCCGGCGGCCCGCGCCCCCCCCCCCCCCCGGTGTTCTCTGCACGTGGCCAAGGGCACTTTTGCTCTGTGTGGCTCGACTTGCCCTTGGCCCGCCGGCAGGCGCCCTTCCACGAAGCCCCTCCTTTCCCGCCCTCGTTTCTCCAGTTACCCTGGGGCGGGGGGGGGGGGGGGGGGGCTCAGCCGCGTTCCTCAGCCACATCCTCTCCCTCCCCCCCCGGCTTCATGGCAACTCCTCCTCCTCCAGAGCAGCGGCAGCATCTGCTGAGCTCCCGCCTCTGTCCCCGCCCGGCGTGAAGTAGCAGCAGACCGGGGGGGGGGGGGGAGGAAGCTGCAGTGAGTGGGCAGCAGCAGCAGCAGCAACGGAATAAAGCGAGTTCTGTCCTTTCTGCTGCTCCTGCTGCTGTCACGGCGAGGAACGGGCCGGCAGCGCCATGGCCTCAGCAACCCTCAGGGCAGAGGCGGGCTGCAGCGCGGCAAAAGCAGCAGCAGCGGCAGGAGCAGCCCCCGCGCAGCAGTGAGCGGCCTCCCTCCCTCCCTCTCTTGGCCAGGCCCCGTCCCTCAGCGTCTGCGGCGCGCGTGTGGGCAACCGGGCGGTCGCTGAGTCCGCCTCGGCGCCCCACTTTTTGCCCACGGCGGCGGCGGCGGCACCACCATGTGGGGGAAGCTCCTCTCCGAGCTCGGGCAAGGCAGAGACTACACCGCGGGTAAGGAAAGGCCGGCGGGGGAGGCGCGGTGGGGACCAGCCCGGGGGGACGGGGGACGAAGAGAGGGAGAGAGGGAGGGCATCCCTTTGGGCAAGCTGGCCGCCCAGCCCTTCTACTCGCTTGGAACGTCTGACTGCTGCGACCTGGGGCGGGTGGGTGGGTCGGAGAAGCCTCCTGTTCGTCGCGCCCCTCCCTCCAGTTTCCTGCCGAAATCTTCCGACTCAACTTGGACACTCCAGTTTCTGTGTTGTTGTTGCTTTTTTTAAAAAAAGGGGGCTCCCCTCTCTCGGAAGAGGGTGAATGCACGTCGCCATCTGGGTTGGAGATTTGGAGGCGGGCGTGGGGGGGGAAGTGAGAGTTTGCTGGGCGTGAGTCGGAGGAGGAGGAGGAAGGAGGTCACTGCAACAAATCCCGCACGGGCGCTGGTGCAGATTGCAGGCAGCCCCTGGTTTGGACTGGGGGGGGGGGGACGACGGCGCTTTCGAGAGGCCTTTCAGCTCGAAGGCAATGCAATTAGCTGGCGGCTATATTTAGGGCGGCTTTCTAATCGCTTTTAAATCTGGGGCTGGTCATAAACACGGCTTGGAAAAGGAAAACCAGCGCACGCACACACCCTGCATGCTCCCCACACGTAGCTTGTTTCCTTTTCTGAAGTCCGGCTCGCGAGTTTGAAGCGAGGTGGTTTTCTTTTTGTCCTTTTTTTTGCGCAAGGCGTTCGGTGATTTAAAAAAACCTCAGCGAGACTCATCATGGAGTCCCGTTTCCTGGCTGAGGATGCGGGCGCTCTGCTTCCGGGAAGTAGGGACAAATCAGATTTAGGACGTGGGTTTTGGAAGAGACGTTTTCCGCGCTCCCTGGCGTTAAGAACAGATGCATTTCCGTTGTGATTCCAGTGTGACGATGAAGTAAAAAAAAAATCAGTATCAAGTCCCTTTGCCCCATCATGTTCTTGCCTGATTAATTAAATAAGGCAGTCACCTCTCTAATTAAACCTCCTCAAGACAGGAAAATGCTGGCAATTCTTGCACTCAGGGTCAAGACCGCGCTTTAGCCACCAGGCAGCGAACTTTATTTCTTGCAGTGCCTGAGTACAAGCTGTACTTGGCTGCGCAGCACTTTGGAATAAATTATCAGTCTTTGGTTACACTCTGATTTATTGTGCTGTACTTCTCAGGAGTGGGTTATAGAGTTTAAAATCGCCAGATGTTTTAGGGGAATTAACTATTCATGGGCCGCACAGATGTCAGCGTACTGTGCTACCTTCATTTGGTACCTTTGTAATTAATGATCGAAGCGGGTTGTTTAAATACCTTGGCTTTTCCTTTAATTAACCCACAGTCCCAAATGAAGAACTTTTCATAAAAAAAAATGTTTGTGTTAGTTCGGGTGGCTTACACCAATACCAGAAACAAGTTAAAGAACGTATACCCTAATTCACCCAAATAATTTTGTGTTGGTTGATATACGTAAAGGAAGGCAGCAGTAGCTGTCTTCTGTACCAGTGTTTCTTTCTAGTACAAGTGTTGTACCTCCCCGTAAAACTGCTGATTTGCTGTAACGTGAACCAGTCTAAATGCAGCATGCTTTTTATGATTACCTATTACTTTCGCTGCACAGAACACAAAATTTGCTGAGTACGTTCAATTTTTGAAAACTTGGCTACTTTATCCTTAGGTTTTTGGGGCTTTTTTGGTGAAGAGGAAAACGTTTGCCATTTCACAAAGGCTGAACATAAGTAAATTGGAAACAGTGCGGTAATTCAGATATACAGAAACCAAAAATAGGATGATGGTAACTAAGATCCCACAGTGGGATTATAACTAGTATAAAACAAGAATAACTCCCCAGAGACAAATTCCCCAGAGAGATAACTCTGGGGAGTTATTCTTGTTTGCTGCTTGTGATTTCTCCTCGTTCCTGTTCGGATTAACTAGTATAGCATATGAGCCATACACTTGGCTGGACGATCCTAAGTACATCGACTGAATTCTACTCTGGTCTATTCAGTGGGGTCTACCCTCAGGAAAGAGTTCTGCATATATAGGGCCGCTCTAAGAATTATACCCTTCTCAGTCCATTGAAGTCAATGAAGGATGGCAGTGGCAGGTCAGTAGGCCTGGAGACAAATGCTTGCTCCTTCAACAGAGGCTCTTTGTGTCACGGAGGAGAGTAGCAGTCTGTTAAGACTCTAGTGAAGGAGCAGGACATTTTTTCTTCAGTCGGTCAACTACTCAGACTGCAAGGCCAGGGGCCCAGGAATCACTGCTCCTCCCCCTTTGGGGCCAAGCAAGGAGTGGCCCTTGCCCTGTCGGAGGTCAGGGCAAGCCACCACTGCAAGTCAGGAGCCTGCTGTTCTTCCCCCCATGGAGGGGGCTGGGCTGTAGTCAGTCAGAGGCATAGGCGTCAACTACGCAGGGGCTCGGGGGCTTAGGCCACTCCTGGAATTTTCCAGGGGGGACTGAGCCCCCCGGGAGAAATGGAGTGCCCGGCCACCGCCGCACCTCCCCGCCCCCCAGGCCCCCACAGCTTCAAGAAACCGCTGCTGCTGCCGCCGCAAGAGCCAGAACGCCTCCCTGCCCGGCTCCCCCGCACTCACTCCTCCCTCTCCGGGGGCTCCAGGCGACTGCACAGCGTGATGACATCACCCGGAAGTGATGTCATCATGCTGGGCACGTTGCCGGGGTGACGCTCTAGCAATCGCCCTGGAAACTCTGTGGCACCATAGCGTTTCAGGGCAATTGCCAGAGCGTTGCCCTGGCAATGTGCCCAGCGTGATGACGTCACTTCCGGGTGACGTCATCACGCTGGGCAGTCGCCCGGAGCCTCCGTAGAGAGCGAGAGTAAGGTAGGAGTGGGTGGGGAGAGGGGTGTGGGGGAGCCAGGCGGGGGGAGAGGTTCTTGCGGCGGCTCCTGTCCCCCCCCCCCCCGGAAATTAGAAACTCTACGCCCTTGGTCAGAGGCCCCCAGATTCAGGGCCCAAGGAAGCTGCCTTGTTGCCCACTGGTTAAGACTGCCCCTGCTGTAAGGGTAGGTATTAGCTAATATATTACTATGCTTCTAAGTAATTAAAAAAGTTGAAATGGTTTTTATCCTTCATACCGTATTTGGGAGAGAGGGTGTGGGGAAAAATCTAAAGGTTATGCGCAACATTTATTCTCATCTGTACAAGACAATATGTAGCAGAACACATTTAGTGATTATTTCTATCTCAGGTGTTTCAGGGCAATTAGTAGTTAAGTTCATTCTACGAAGGGTTCATTTCACTGAAGAAAGGAGTGTGAAACGCACAGATGTTATAAAGAATTGACAGTACCTCCCAGCATGTTCTGCTGTTACATCAATGTTGTTTGTTTACCTAGTTTGCTTAGATAATGCTGGCATGAAGGGTAAACCCAATTGGTTAAAAAAGAATGTTGCTCGAGGATAATAGCGACCGGCTGATGAGCAGAATGTTGTCTCTATTGTCAAGACGGAAAATCTTTTTGTGCTAGGATCCTTTGGATGCATGTTTACTTAAAATCTATATCACCAACTTGAAGCAACAATTATGCCTGTGGAGTGTGAGAATACTGGGGCAATTGCTGAATGTACCGTTATTGACCAATTGGTGGTGTATTGCAACTGATGTTCTCTGAAACAATTAGATCAGTTTAGAGAAGAAGAAGAAGAGATTGGATTTATACCCCACCCTTCACTCACTTAAGAGTCTCAGAGCAGTTTACAAACTCCTTTTCCCTTCCCCTCCCCACAACAGACACCCTGTGAGGTAGGTGGGGCTGAGAGAACTCTTTCCCAAGCTGTCCTTGAGGGAACAGCTGGTACAGAGCTATGGCTTGCCCAAGGTCATCCAGCCAGGTGCAAGTGGAGGAGTGGGGAATCAAACCCGTTTCTCCCAGATTAGAGTCCGCGCACTTAACCACTACACCAAACTGGCTCTCTTTAGCTGTGAAGGCACACTGGCATGTCCTGAAGATTATTTTAAATGCGTGGAGAATATTTCACTCTGATAGTTAAACAACCTCTTTCTTTCTAGTATGCTTTTTCAAGAGCTTTATATTTGTTCAGTATTGCCACCACAATATTCTTAAACATTTATGTCAACTCTAACTAACCGTTCTATGGGGAACGGTGATTCATTCATAAATGCCCATTTATGAAACCTGAAGATTTTTATTCTGAGTTTCTCATCATTTTATGTACCACTGTTTGGGTTTGTTTTACTGAACCACAGCCAATGCAGCAGTGAGACGTGGTCCTGTGAATCATCACTTAAATGAAACAAAGAACACCCGGAGGTTATTCCATACAATAGGTTGTTAGTGCAGTGGATGCATAATTGTCACTATTGTATGGCAGTGTTCATGTACCACCTGTGATTCTTTTGTCTGGAATTTCTAGAGGGTGATGTAAAAACTGGGCTTTGGCCTAATAAATGGCATGGAGAGCCATTGTGGTGCAGTGGTTGGAGGATTAGTCCTGGTCTAAGGCTGGAAAAATCCAGGTTCATATCTCCACTCTGAAGTTCACTTGGTGATCTTGGGCCAGTCCCTGTTTCTCACCCTCATCTCCCTGATACAGTAGTTGCAAGGATAAGGTATATGGAAGTGTTGAAGTTCAGGCTCCTTAGTTGAATGCTGAACAAGTGTGCGTCATACAGTCTTCTGTTCCTGCATTTTGTGCTTTCTACTGATGTGAGCCGAGAGCAACTCTAAACATTATTTCATGAGAGAGTGGGCTGCAGATTAAATCACACATATTCATGGCATGTGATAAACCACTTTTATGTAATTTCTGTTAATCTAGCAAATTTCTGTTAGACATGCTAGAGAAAAAGAGGGAATATGTGATTTGACATTGTCGACAGAAATTAATATACTTCTTACGTACTGGTCCTTCATCGTGTGTTTAGTATATTGTGCATTTTGAGTATTTTAAGTTATGTTTATGTTATGCGTGACATTGAGCAAAGGATGTGAAAATCGAAACACAGACCTGGAAGATTTCAGTTTATGATGAGTTAACATGTGATGTTCATTGTGCAGTAATTTTTTTTAAAAAAAAAACTCTTGTCTTTGGGTGAAAGACATCATTCAGGCCATAAAAACACATTAGTATTTATTTATTTAGATATTTATATCCTGCTGTTCTCCCCCATGGAGACCCATAGGAATTTACAACATAATTCTTCCCTCCCCTGTTTTATTCTCACTACATCAGCCCTGTGAAGTAGCTTAGACTGAGAGAAACAGACTGGCTGTAACCACCCAGTGAGCTTCCATGGCAGAATGGGGGTTTGAACCTGGGTCTCAGTCTGGCACTAACACCTGTACCACATGACTTGCTGGTACTTTGTTTATTGACTTCATTTATAATGCATGCTTCTCCTCCCTGGGGACCTGAACCAGCTTACCGTATTCTCCAGTCTTCCATTTTTTATCTTTGCAAGAGCCCTGTGAGGTAGGTTAGGCTGAATGTGTATGACTGGCCCCAGTCTCACCCAGCAAGCTTCTTGTTAGAGTGGGGATTTAAACCTGGATTCCCTCCCCTCACCCTACTTGAGTACTCTAACCACTATGCCGCACTGGCTCTTAAAAACACCTAAAACATACAAATGTAGAATAAAAAAAAAATAGAATCAATACTCTCTATAAAAAATAGAATCTATACTATATTCCTAGTGAGCATTTGATCAGCGGGCATCTTCTGCTAGAGCTCTGAGTTTACCATCTGTTCATGAGAAACAGGCTTCTTAAATGCAATTTGTATTCTTCATATGGTAGAAGAGCACTCCTCCATTGCACAGTGTGACTTGTGGTGGGCACGGCGCATAGAAGCCCATGTATGAAGTGGACTGGTCAGTGAAATTTCTCCCGTTCAACAAGAAGGAAGACATTTCTTCTATAAATGTACAAGCAGATCCTTGAGAGCTTGAGGCCGTAGAGTCTTCATGTTCGGAGTGCCCAGGTAATAATATACATAGAGGAGGCCCACCGACAATACACTGCAGAGCTCTGAATTCTTATGGTGCCCGTGTGCTAAACTAGTTAGCATACGAAGAAAGCCTCTCTAGCATGTCTATACTGTGTAAAATATAAACTCAGTTTGTAAACATTTGGGCCAGGGGGAATTTGGCTAATTAATGATTTAACAGTGTTTAGAGCCTTGATCCATAAACTGATCGTAAGGCAGCCATTAGTAACATTATCGTCATCTTCATTATCCCATAGGAAAAATTACCTGAGAATATGGACTTGGTAATAGTAGTCGTCATCTGCAGGCTCTTTTTGGGTTGCCCAACCTGAGCCATAGGTAGCAGGTAACCAGAGTGAATAGCCTCAGAGGTAATGTCATAATTTAAAATGTAGCAGGTTTAGTGAGCTCATAGCCTATTATGAGCTTTGTGGCCCTAATTGGATGACTATGTGAAAACATACAATAGCTACTGAATTTGTACCCTGTAGATAACTGGCTAGGATAATTTATATACTCCTTTTGTTTGGGGTGAGATGGGTCAGGGGAAGAACAAGTCATTTTGAGCTTTTCTGAACTCAGAAACCAGAGCACTGCAGGTGAGAATGCGCTGGTGGCGTTCGCCTGTAAGAATGCCCCTGTGCCGTTACACGAGTGGGGATTAATGGTGAGTTCATAGCACTTCTGTGCAGTGGGGAGCCCTTGGAATCAGATCACCTGATGCAGTCATTTGAAATCAAATGGTCACTGGGATATCTATGGTTGGGTGCTATATTCTTGCAGACCTCTCGCACTAGTCTGTGTCTGTACTGCAGGGGTCCTGGGATTTATCGCACATCTATTTTGTCATCAGCTCCTAGGGTTGCCAAGTCCAGGTTGGAAAATACCTGGGGACTTTGGGGGTGGAGCTAGGAGAAGGTGGGGTTTGTGGAGGTGAGGGGCCTCAGCATGGTACAATGCCATAGAGTCCACCCTTCAAAGCAGCCATTTTCTCCAGGGGAGCTGATCTCTGTCAGCTGGAGATCAGTTGTAAAAGCGGGAGATCCCCAGGCCCCACCTGGAAGATGGCAACCCTATCAACTCTATATTTGTTTGACTTTATGTTGTATTATTCTGTGGTATCTGTACTGTCACTTGGGGGTAGAGGGATTGCTTTGTCTCCCAATTTGACCTTTTTACTCTCTTTTGAGGGCTGTGTTCTCAGATAATGCTGTAACAAGTATGCATGGGTGCACAGTTGCATAATGATCAAGCAAGGGAGAAAATAAAACTTGAACCAGATGGAGGCTCATGAGACCCTTTTATCCCAGGGGGATAGCTAAAAGGGAGGGAGCAGGGAGCACAGCTGGCTTATAGTTGCACCTAGCAGTTCTGAAGGATGATTTCTGGAGCTAATGTGCAATTGCTGTATCCGTATAGTTTGTGGAAATATTTATAAAGGAGCAAGTGATGAGATACCATCCTGGTAACTTTATTCATTTCTTAAAATTAATGCTTTGGTATTTTATGTTTTATTTGAAATTAAATATATATATATATTTAAAAGGAACTATAACTATTTTAAATTTAGTGTAAAACGTAGATCAATAGTCTTATGAAACAGGAATAAATAGTGTGTCCACTATGCCCTATGCTTTAACAAAGACTTCAGTCTTCTCAGTTGCATGTTGCCTTTATACTCATTTGGCAGTGGAAGCTACTCTTGGCTCTCTGTAAGCATAGAACCTAGCAGGGTGGGCCTTTTATTAAATAGTTACTTTTAATTTATGAATGTATTAAAAACAGCACACTTTGGTTTCGTATGAAATGCCTTTGTATTCTGATTTTCCTTACAGCGGCAATCCAATTTGGTAGATGAAAAATCTCTTCAGTTCTTTGGCAGTCTGAAATGTCCTGAAACGGTTTCATATGTGTGGGAGCAGATGTCTGGAAGCCATTGTTAAAGAAAACCCCATTTGTTGCTGATAGGCTATTATAGGAGGAAGGCTGCTTCTACACATGTCTTCCGTATCAACTGTTCAGCCTTCCAGTTAACTTTAGAGTGCTATCTTTGGTTTGTAACCTGAGGTCTAAAGGTCGAACATGCAAACTTACAAGCTGCTCGTTGATTCCATTTTTCATAAGTGAAGTGGTACAGGAGGCTTTGTTAGCACTGTTTGCATTTCTTACAAAATGGTTTTTGGCTCAGTCAGTACAGTGTTTTGGAACTTGGGATATTCCTCTAACAGTTAACAAATCGTAACTCAGTTTTTTCTACACCCCCCCCCCCCCCCCGGCAGCTAGCTGTGTAAGAAGCAGTGGACCTGTGTTGAAGTCATTGTGTCTAGGATTGGAATGTTAGCGTATACATATTGTTTGCAAAAATGCCCTCTCAGTTCAGTTTGTTTCACTTTCTGAAGGAGCGAAGGCTTTATAGCCAGCCATAGGAAGAATTCATTAGGTCAGAAAGATTTGTGTTCAATAATTTAGACTTTAGGTCTCAGTAAAGTTGGGGTAGTGACCAGTGCCCACATGGTTGATTTTGCTTGCTGCTTCCTGTTGCCCCGTCTATCAGAATTGCTAGTGGTAGAACAGTCCCAAGCTGAGAATTCCACCCATTCAGAAAACTTGTTTAAATGGCTTCCTAGCCATTACAGTAAGTTCTGTTTTTCTGAAGCTTGACTAGTGTATGAGGTGTGGGGTCTATTCATATGCAACCAATCTTTTCCTGTAATTGGGCGATCTTTGTGTAAATATGAATAGTATGTGCAAAATCTGGCTTCCTTTTTGGGAACTGCAATCAGTGGTAATTGTCCCCTGGCTGTGAAAACAGTTTGCTATGAACTGGCTTGTATATAATCTCCAGGAGGATAAAATATTTGTTTAAATGTACAGCTGCCCTTAACTGAAACGTCAGAAATGTTGTTGATAACTTAGCAATCCAACCCTCAAATGTTTTTAAGTCTTGCCGCTGCTTGTCAGAAGAGAGTATTCCATCCGGAGGGTGAGTTCTTCCTGCCCACTCAGCCCTGAAAAGGAGCTGCTTCCTGCTGCCGCCTGTGCTGCTGCTTATCAGGGAAGACTATTCCACCTGCTCAGTCCCCCCTTCCCGTTCTGTAGTTACATTATGATTGTTGTTCATTTTTTTGTTTTTTTGCAAGCTGCTTTGGGTCCTGTTTTGCATGAGAGAAGTGGCATAAATTTTTTAGAAAAAACGTAATAAATATTTAAGTTTTTTTAGTGTAGTGTAAAATTTGTGAATACGGGTCAGGATCCAGAAGATTAGTTTGTTCCTAATTAAACGGAACCAGCTACGCATGATGAGTAGTTGCCAGTGTCCCAGCTCACAGCACGACAGGGGCCCCCATGCGCAGGTTATAGCTTCATATTTGAAATATTCGTTACCATCTGAAGGACGGCCCATGTTAAGTCTGGAGTCTATCATTACCCGACTGCACCAGTACTTGTGATCCTAAAAACACAAATGTCTATATCAGACAGTGATGTGGGTTTTCTGGGAACAGATGAATTGGAATATTTTCGGATTCAAATTTAAATAAATAAAGTAAATAATCTTAGCAAAAGAAGGCAAAGACATGATGTATAAGCACTAGAGTTTGTGCATGCTTTGTACCCCACATTTAGCTCATCTAACATGATCAATTAGCAACACAGCAGCCCTGACAACTATAGATAACCAGACTATATTTACGTAGGTGGGGTGCAAACTTTTCCACAGACAAATATACCATTGGAAATTTTTCTGCTCCGCATCACTAATAACAGATCTATGCAATAGAGTGGCCTAGTGGTGTTCAATTTTGTGTCGCAGAAGAACATTGTTTTAGGCTCTAAAACAAAAGTGCCTGGTTCTGCTGCTTTTTACAATGTAGTTTTCCCAGCTGGTTTTGAAGGCTATGCCTTTTCAAGTGTGTTTTAGTGCCAAAATGTCCGGAATTCTGAATCTTTTTGCAGGAGGAAAAATTGTCTTAAAAGGTATAGCCACGAACTGCTGCCATGTAGTGAGATCACACACATGAATAGGCATTCCTAAATATTTTGGAACTTCAGTTGCATGAGCAGAAAATGAATACATAAGAGCATTACTTTTTAACATAATTTTGGGGCTATTGTAGCTTTTGTGGGTGCAGTTGCACAGATGAAAAAGACTCAGCATATCTGGATGTTGGAAAAGATAGTAGAGCGAGTACTTGATTTTAAAAAAATCAGACATATGCATAACCATCTTTGCACTTGTAGAGGTGGTAAGATCAGTACACTTTTAATTTTGATTTTGTTCTGACAGTCTTGAATGGGATTCATCTGCCTGCTAAATTCATGGCTCTGCAGGGTGGTACTGACAGAGGCCCTGTCCGACTTTTGGTTCCCACTTGTAAAATGGGGGTGATAGTGATCATACTTCAAAACCTGTCGGCAGAATATGGTAATGGAGACATGAGTTCGTTTCCTGTTTTTTGAGATATATTGGGGTGTAAAGTGACAGTAATAATATGTATTACAACAGCAGAGGACAGACTGGCAGTCTTGGCCGCTCTGCCTCCGCTTCAAAAGTCCGGCGCCACGCTCCTCCCGCAGCAGCCAAGCACCACATCAAAGTGGTGCTCCAGCTGCTGCGGCACGCGTTCCACCCGCTGGAGCGGGTGTGAATGCGCGCCGGGAGGGGGAGCCGCGCGGCATCTGCACGCCGCCGTAGGAAGCCGCCCACAGTCTGAATGCTGCGGGCGGCTTCCTTCTGTTGGCGTGCGAATGCCGCGCTGCGGGGAAAATTCCCCCCGCCTTAGTCTGCCGTGCCGCGGAGGCGTGGCAGACTCTCAGTCTGTCTTCAGCCAACATCATTTACTTTCCTCATCGGGAATTACAAGAGTGGATGTAAGTATGTATATATGTGCCATCAGGTTACAAGAGGCTTTCAAGACAATTGAGCAATAGAGGCAGTTCACCCTTGCTTTCCTCTGCAGAGTCTTCCTCAGTGGTCCCCCATCCAAGTACAAGCCCTGCTTCCAAGATCTACACCATATGTGGTCGCTGTCGGGTAGGGGGAGAGTGCTCAGAGGCAACTGCCTCCTGGACTGAAGAATATACAGCCCCCCCCCCCCATAGAGTCTTTATACCCTCCCCACAATCAAATCAAAAGGAGACACAAAGTTTAAAATAAAGATTAGTAGCATGTAGCTATGTGTGTTCCCTAAAGGTCTCTTATTTGGAAATGTGTTAGGACTATGGCTCTACTTATATGTGAGGTGAATAGAGACCATAACCCCTGAGCGGGAGATTTGATTTCCCTCTTGTTTTCTTTGGATAGGGTATCTCAGTAGGGCCAAGGCTGCTGTTTTCTGTCACAGAGCACCTTACTACAGAACCCACACACCATTTAGGATGCTTATTTGTACCACTAAAATAATCTTTCTTCCCTAAGCTGACCCCCATACTCTAACTAAAAAGCCAAATAAAAGCCTGGCTAAGCTGACGCGCCTTTCCAGAGCTACAAAATCCCTATCCAAAAGTTTTTTTAAAAACTTTCTTCACCCTTCTTAAGCTGAGGCTAGCTCACCCCCTCCCATCCAGTGGAGTTCCATGGGCTCTGATTGGCTGACAGTCACTTGGATATGCATGAGGCCAAAATCGGTTCAGGGCCCTACAGGAGAGACAGGATTTTTAAGGATGAATGCCATACCATTCCAGACCCCATGAGTGGATGTAGGGGATATAAAGTAGTGATATATAGGCAGGGGGCTACTGTTCAGGTGTGTGGCTACTGACAGCAGATAGCTCATGCCTGGTTGGGATCAGCGTGGTAGAAGATAAGAGATGGGCAGAGGTAGGTAGCAGATAGTGCATCTACTTGGTGCTAGCTCTAACTGCTGACCGGTCGGAAGTGCCAGTATGGATGTGAGCTGGTTGATGTCAGCAGCCATGCTTCAGAATGCACCTGCTAGTGTGGGGGTGCAAAGATTATATGATTGTATCATAATTGTATGATTGTACTGGAATAGTATTTAAGCCAATATGTTCCTCACTGTGTCTGACCTCTGAAGAAGGCCCGTACAGGACGAAACGCGTCAGGTCAAGTCTATTAGCCCTTGCGTGTTAGAATCAGTTATTTTTACATGAGGTGTGATCAGGCCCCTATATATTTTTAAATGCTTTGTTAATAAATGCATGTATCTTTTTATACACTGTATATTAAGCTGTTATTGTTGCCCCTCTGTTCTACTTGACTAACCTTTTCAGGTTCTGGATCCTAGTTTTAAATTCAGTTCCCTCCCTCCCTCCTCTGGCTACCCCTTCTTACACATCACACTATTTTTCACTGGCTGCTGGTGGAAACTGGTATACTTTACATACAGTTGTTATCTAAACTGTGGCTGCATTCCCATGAACAAATGTAAACAGCTCTAAGTGTTTTCTGTATTGTTCACACAGTTTTTACATATCAAAACACAAACCCATATAAGATGGTGTCCAGAGTTTTGTAGCAGGCTTCGTAAGAAATGCGGAGATTCAGTTGTAGTTCAGATATGGTGGGGTATTTTAGAGTTTAAGCCTCTTCAATCAGCTAAATGGTGACTTGGAAGCTAGTGAAAATGTGCACATATATATTTTCATTTTTCTCATAAAAAAGAAGACCATGTTAAGTGAAGTAATGAAGAAATATTTTAGAGTTCTCCCTTTTCCATAATTTTGTGGAAAAATACATCGATACCCCTTAAAATGTTCTTATATGAAACTGTAGGCTTGCTTGAATATTCCTTAATGATAATTTGCTGCTAGTGCCTGCCTTAACTCACTATTTCCCAGTTCATATATTATTGGGTAGTTTGGAAGTGGCTGAAAAACTGCTCCCTCATTATCCACTGCCACAATACCTGGGTAATGAAAAGTTATGTCAACTTTGTCAGCCCCTTAGCAAATGTAGTGCTGTTGTGGGAAGAACAACATTATAAGAGTGTCCTTTCTGTTAGAGGTGATATTGAACTGGACCAAGGACTGCCATGGCGCTATTGTAACTGAACTTGTGTAACCATTTTATCTATAAGCTTTGGCCACTCACTCAGTCAGCCATCCTCCTGCTTGTTGATTTCCAAGTGGATAAATAGGATTTCCGTGTTTCGAATATTCAGCATATAGAATACGAAACTGAACGTGAAGCTTCGTTAATACAAAATAACATTTACAGTGACACAGTAAAAAGTGTTCATTGTACAACTGACATCAATTGGTTTTCCATGTGGCTGCTGCAGGAGTGTGGTAATACTTATGCTGCTCGGACAGCTGCCCTGCCTGCTCTGTACCACACTACATCACAGTAGCTTTTCTAGCTGTCATAAGGCAGTATATGGCTACATGATTCCACTCTGTGACCTCATTCTTTCAAACAGCAGATGTGATAATAATGTTGGACTAGGGTGGGGAGACCCAGATTCTAACCCTTGCTTTCCAAAAAGCTTAACTGAGTAACATGGATGGTTGTGGCTCAGTAGTAGAGGATCTCCTTTGCATGGAGTACATCCCAGTTTCAATCCCCTGCATCCCCAGTTAAAAGAATCAGGTAGCAGGTGATGTCAAAGACCTCTGCCTGAGTCCCTGAAAAGTTGCTGCCAGTCAGAAGTGACAGGACTGACCTTGATAGAACCATGGTCCGATTCAGGGACAGCTTCAGGTGTTCATGTAACCTTGGACAAGTCATTCTCTCTCAGCCTAACCTACCTCACAAGGTTATTGTACAGTCTCCCCATTTCCTCCTTATGACACACTGAGGGTGGGTGGGATAAAAACGCTCTACATAAAGAAATAACACCTGTAGCAGTACTATAGTACTTCAGGCTGTACTTGGGAAGTTCACATGACTTAAATGCATTCCAGAAAGCTGCAGCGATTTGGCAAGAAATACTCTAACCTTTCCTCCTCCCTGATATCTTGTTTTCTTTAAATACTGAGAAATATTTAATCACACCAGTCCCCTGATTGCTTGCAGGGTTACTACCTCATCAACTGTTTGCAAATACCAGGACTAGAGAAATAAATTTCCAGAAGATTTCCAGAAACCTTGGAAATTTTGGGAAAAATTGAAATATATGCAACAATTACTTTCTTAACCAACCTATATCTGTTTTGCTGCTTTAGTGGCATGAAATGCATCTCTTATAATTTAGTACACAAAACTATATATGGAATTTAAAAGTTTAAATGCCTTAGTTTTCTCCAAGCAAAAATACACCCAACAAGAAAGCATTCCACAAGTAAAATTTATATATTCATTTACGTTATTTGCAGCCCACTGTTCTCACTGAGACCCAAGGCAGATTACATAGTATGCATTGATACAGTCAATAGGATGGGATGTCCAGTAACCAGTGTAATAGGATCAGGATTGCAGAATTCTGGGTGAAAGCATTGCAGAAATCTGAAAAAGTGTAACTATTAACATGATATGTTAAAATACACATATAAGTACGTGTGTGTGTTACGTATTTTGTGGTGTTTTGTGGTAAATTTCCAGAAGGGATTTCTATCAGTGGAGAAGGATTCCACCCCTCCCTTCCTGCAATCCCAAATGCCCCCTCAAATGTTCCTCCTGAGCAGGGAGCCAGAGGTCTTCAGCAGGAGGGGAAATTGCTCCCTCTGTTGTGTCAGCAAAAGTTTTCTGTGTGATCCAACCCATAATCTATACAGCACAGCAGTATAATCAGTGCAGCATGGAACTTTGGATATGAAATGGGCTAAGAGTGAAGTGGTTTACGGTACTGTTCCCTGATCTTCCAAACCAACCACACTACTTGCATTAATTTGGTTGACCAGAGTGCTGAAGAAGAGCTGTTACTATGGGGTGAAGAGTCCATTGGTTAGGAAGATAGGGAGGTGAGCCAGCATAGCAGGCATGAGCTAATGCATTCATTGCCTTGGTATGCCAAAGCAGAAATAAGAAACATCTGTAGCTCGGATTTCCATTTCTGCTATGTATTAACAGTTCATGTAAAAGTTGATAGGCAAAGAAAAAGCATTATGTTTTGAAATTCTCAGATTCTGCAGCCGATTCCCTGCTTCCATTTTTAGGTTCATAAAACATGAACACTTCATGTGGAATAACCAGAACCCAACTCTTTCTTCTAATTTGAATGGTTCATACAATTTGCATAGTTCCAAAAATTTGTTTGTGGAGGAATTTTATTTTGAGATGGATCCCCTCAGTTCTGTTTTGCTGTTACTCCTCTCCTGTGCAGTATATAAAACAAGACCCCGGGGGGGGTGGGGGTTTAGTGTGCCAATAACATAGTTTTTATTTTTTTACTTTTAATTTATTTTTATTTTTTGCAGAATGGAACTGTTGTTGTTCTGCTACATAAAAGTGAAGAAAAAATCCCTTTGAATTAAGCCTCTTTGTGTTTAAAAAGTTTGTTTTTCTTTATTATGTAGACGAGTATAATTGCACTCCATTTCTACGTAAAACCTCACAGTAACCGCTTCAAAATTTAACATGTGGTTAAAAACATACTTTTCTTATTTTTTAAAAAAATGGCATTCAGAGGTTGAATTTTGAAGGGGTTTCTTTTTTTCAGTAGCACAAGAGTTGAAGGTGTGACAGACCGCCTGGGGGAAAAAAATTGGAAAATTTTAGCAGAAGACTTAATTTCCCCCCCACCAAGGACTTTTTTCAGTTTTTCCAAGGGGAAATTTGGGGGAGCACTAAAATGATTATTAAGACAAGACTTTACTGACTCGATGTATAGGGCTGCCAAGTCAGCCCGGGGGGTGGGGGATACCCCGCTAAAGGGGTTCCCGATCCGCTGGTCAGCATTTGGCCGGCGGGGGGAACCCCGCCCCTACGTCGTCCAGCAAGGACGATGTAATGACGGCCCCGGAAGTGATGCAGCACGTTGGGGGCGTTGCCAGGGCTGCGTCACTTCTGGTGACGTCGATGGGCGTGCGCGCGAAGCACATGCACCAGAACAAACTCCCGGCGAGAGGAGGACTCCCCCCCGCCGGTGAGTTTTCAAGACTTGGCAGCCCTATCGATGTATTCCATGACAACCTTAGGACTTTTTCAGTGCTCATCCAATTCACCAGTGAAAACACTTCTGTGAATTTTTTTTTCTGTTGGGATGAGTGAAATGCAGTTGAGGACAAGGCTTTAGTTACTCAAAATGTGTAGCGATCAATATTCCCGCTGCCATTGTTCTCCTTTCCTTCCTTTTATTCCCACCAACAACCTCGTGGATAGGTTAGTGAGAACGGGCCCTAACTAGGATGCTTGCACGTGCCGTTCTAAAAAGTGTGTGGGTCCCAGCTACAAGTCTATAACTTCGTCTGTTTTCCCTGTAAAACGTTTAATACAGCCTGTAAGGCTATAATAATTATCAATTTCATGCTTAAAACACCTGTTTGCAAGTATATCCTGTGATTTCCAAAATTCACTTAGTTTCTGTGGTCTCTTAAAAACTGTACATCTCCCCCAAACAAAATCTTTTCTCGCTTGTTTCAGACTTTTGTAAGCTTCTTCATTTGAAAAATCGTTATATACAGAAAGGGGGGGGGGAATTCACGATGAGTAGAGATCTCTTTGTGTATGAGTTAGTTGTTCTGCCGTTTCAGTGAAATACACTTGCACAGAACGAACGACAGTCTGTCTTATTTTTTTCTCTTTCACGACCTTTTTGCATTAGCTTCTCAGCGGGATTCCTTAAAGTAAATTGGTTACTTGTGCAGTACACATTGATCAGGCATGACTTAAAAGAGGTTTTCAAACCCACGACTACTGTATTTATCTGAAAGGAAGTTGACCCTCAGCCCTCCCAGGTAATATTCAAAACATATTAATCTACCTGTGTGCATATACAAGATGACCCCCTCTTTTCCTGTCTGCACATATGGGATGGAAAGTAGTCTTTCTTTTGGGTAAATGCCGTATATTACCTGTAATACGCTGGTCACTCCAGACAACCAAGTTCCCACGCAAATGATTTTGTCTGTATGTGTATGTGACTGCATATATCAGTGGTGGCAAACCTATGGCACGCGTGCCAGAGGCGGCACTCAGAGCCCTCTCTGTGGGCATGCACACAGTTTGGGCACTCAGTCTCTAAAAGGTAAAAGACGACACAGACTCGAGGCTGGGCTGCTCTCAAACTTACAAAGTATGAGCCAAGGTTAGACAAATTATCAGCATGCATACAACAGCAAAAATCACATGAATTGTTCAAAAGCATGCCAAATGCAAACTTTTACCTTTCAATAAAAAGTTGTTTGTATAATTAAAAGCTCTGTTATTGTGTTTTTCTTTTAAGACAAAAGATGTTAATGAGTTCTTTTTTCTAAACTAAAACCGCAGTATTCAGGTTAAATTGTCGTGCTGGCACTTCGCGATAAATAAGTGGGTTTTGGGTTGCCGTTTGGGCACTTGGTCTCTAAAAGGTTCGCCATCACTGGCATATATGATGTATTGGTCATCAGGCAAAAAAGGTAGTAATCTGTTGCCTGGTTTACACATGCAGGTGAATTAGGTGGTAGAATGTTGAAATGGTAAAGCAGCCTGATGCAGACTACAAGGTTGTGAGTTCCAGATCTGAGCATGCCTTTTCACGGGAAACTAGCACAGCAGCACTTCTTAGTGAAACATAGAAAGTCTGTGTGGACCTAGCATACCTTGATTCCAGCAAGGCATTTCCCTATGATATTTGGTTAGCAAAATGGTTAAATGAAGGCTAAGTGATAAATACCTTCAAGGTTAATTCATAGTTGGTTGGAGAACTATACTTGGAGTGATCTTCTTCAGTGGAATTTCATCAGTCTTGATGCAGGTCTTGAGTAGGGTGCTGCAGTGTTCTGTCTTAGGCCTTGTACCCTTCAATATTTTCTCTGTTAATAATTTGGATGATGTGGTAGAAGAAATCATTATCAAATGTGCAGATGACACAAAACCAGGAGAGAGAGCTAATATCACTAGGAACTGTGGCTCAGTGGTAGAGTATCTGCTTGGCGTGCAGAAAATCCCAAATTCAGTCCCCGGCATCTCCAGTTAAAAGATCTGGCAGTAGCTGATGTGAAAGACCTCTGCCTGAGACCCTGGAGAACTGCTGCCAATCTAAGTAGACAATACTGACTTTGGGTGTGATCACACTGATGGCTTGGCGCAATATGGCTCTGCCTCTAATTGTACTGGTTTAAAATGTTGCGGGGCATATCATCCAGACAGTATACCCTGCTGTGAGTTAACCACACAGCCATCTTGTGGTCAAGCATCCACATTACTGCGGCGCCTCAGCCATGGAGCGTGCTGCTCGGTCAGTTTTTTAAAAATGCAGCTGGTGCATGCGCATATGCACATATAGGAAAAACCTCCAAAAAACCACCCCAGCGGCGGAAACGGATCTGCAGGTTCAGGCTGCCAATCCATTCTGTATGTGCTCCCCCATGTTCAGGCATCCAGCCACTTGTGATATGGTGCCTTTTTAACCTGTCTCCAAGTCATCCTACAATGGGGTGAGTATGCCTCGGCAACACCTGACAGATGTGGCTGTGTGACTGTGCCCATTTAATCTGGAGGGGAGGGGTGGCTATGTCAGGCCAAACTGTTTGTATGATCACACCCTTTGATGGACCAAGGGTCTGATTCAGTATAAGGCAGTTTCATGTGCGTCTGAACTTGATAGTCAGCCATTATTTTCTGCTAGCCAGCTGGAAAATCTGACAAGATCACAGTATTACCTGTTGCACTATAATAATTCGTAGACTAACTGATCCTTATCCTGACAGTATTAAAGGAATAGCATTCTTTACATTCTTTTTTTTTATTCACAGCTGGAATTTGGACTCATTAGGAAATCAGTGAGGTCTGTCAGGGAATTATCAGAAAAGTACTCTTCCCATATATGCCCCAAGAAGTGTTGCACTCTATGTACTAACATCTCCAGGTTGTCCCTGGACCAAAGGTTGTCCGTCTTGCCTTGACCAGGGCCTTTTCTGCCCTGGCCCCCCTGCCTGGTGGAACATGCTTCCTGTTGAGATCAGAGCCCTGTGGAATCTTCAATTCTGCAGGGCCTGCAAGAAGGAGCTGTTCCAACAGGCTTTTGGCTGAGGCACTGGGTGTCTGTGTATGGCTTCCCTGAGGTTGTTGTCACCCACCTACCAACCCAAACAATAGGCTAGGGAATCTTTCACAGCCAGTTGATTGTGTTTGAACTGTGACCTTTGCTTTTAATGTATATTACTGTGTTTTAAATGTGTAACTGTATTTATTGTGTTATTACATGATGTTACCTGCCTTAAGCCTGTTTGCGGGATGGGCGGGCTATAAATACAAATAATAAATAATATAGCAAGAAGAATAAAGAATAAAGCAAGAATCATTTTTAAAAACCGAGACTATGATGCTAGCTGGCTGTTGCCTGAGGATGCTGCTAATGCCCACCATCTGATACAAACTAGCACTTTATATTATGATTATAATTGTATTGTTCTGATTTTATTTAATTCTTGTTTTAATTTTTTATACACTCCATGTAAGCTGCCCTGAGCCTGCCTTGGCAGGAAGGGCGAAGTATAAATTAAATAAATAAAATAATAAATAAACTACTCTGAGGGAGAATTTAGGTTCTCAGTCAAGAAAGCTACAGAACAGCTTTATAAAGACAACATATACTGGAGAAGGATTTGGCAGAAGGTCTGGGTAGTTAGAGAGAACTTCCATACAGGTCAAATAGTAAAAGGAGTTATTGCTTCTTAGGGGCAAGGAGAATAACTTCCAGCCAGTGAAAGGGGTTGGGAAGAGAACCCTGGTCTGTGATAAAGGGGAAAGTTTACCTCAGCAGTTAGTGAAAACCTGTAATATCGAAAGGGAGAACCTAGACCTTTGAAGGGAGAAACCTAGAGGCACTAAGACAAAGCTATTCTCTAAGAAACTATATTCAAGATTTTGTGTAACAGCTGAAATATATAATAAGCAACAACCTCTCACTGAAAAGAACTTGAAACTCAGAAATTAAGCTTCAACAATACTCTCTTGTATGTTCAAAAGCCTCAATTCTATATATATTAGAAAGTTTTATCTCAGCAACCTCTATACCTTGAATCCTCATATTTATATATTCCCTGTCTAAAGCGTAAACAAATATCTGTGTCAGGGCGGAACAATTTAAGCTTATCAGACCAAGAAGAAATACATGCTATTGGAGGGTGGCTCAGCTACTGAGGGGAACTAAAATATTTTTAATGGAAAAATTCTGCCTGGATGTTGGGAAAGAGACAGGGGTCTGTCATAGTGCTAGAGAATTTGTGTAAACAGATGTGAAGGAAAATGTCCATGAAAGCTTCTTGCACTAAATCAAACATACTGTTTTTGCTTGCACAAGACCTAGGGAGAAAAGCCCTAGGTGTTGTACAATCAGAAGTTAATGTCCATTTATGTTTCTGCTTGAGCTTTTTGTTTTGGCCTGACCTACCTCATAGGGCTGTTGTGAGGATAAAACAGCAGAGGGAAAAACAATAGAAAACCTCCCTGAATTTCTTGGAGGAAAACTGGGCTGAAAAATTTAATACTGGAAACTTCTGCTAGAGAAAGACAAATTACCATGTGTCAAATTGAAAGCACCTGTTTCCCTGCTAGAACAACTGTGAGAAATTCACTGTATCTAAAACAAGAATGTGATGTTTTTATTTTTGTAACAGGAGAAAAGATAGTTAAGTATTGTTGAACTTGAAACTCCCTGGCTGCTGGGTTTGAACTAGTTTTTAATAGGAAGTCAGCAGGAATTCTGATTTTAGTGTTTAAAAGAATTCCTGTGAACATAAGAACATAACAGAAGCCATGCTGGATCAGGCCAGTGGCCCATCCAGTCCAATACTCTGTGTCACACAATGACCAAAACTCAAGTGCCTTCAGGAGGTCCACCAGCGGGGCCAGAACTCTAGAAGCCCTCCCACTGTTGCCCTCCAAGCACCAAGTATACAGAGCATCACTGCCCCAGACATAGTGATCCATCTGTATGTTGTGGCTAATAGCCACTATGGACCTCTGCTCCATATGTTTATCATCCCCCTCTTGAAGCTGTCTATGCTTGTAGCTGCCACCACTTCCAGTGGCGGTATAGCACACACAAGCAGGGACAAAAAGTGGTGCTTTTGATGGACAAGAGGCACCATGATTCTTGGGAGCTCTCTGGAACCTGAAGAAATTCATCACACAATAAATCGGTGTGGCTCTTTGGGTCAGTCTGGCTCTGTCTGGAACTGGGATGCCCACTTGCTGCAGCACTTTGTATATTAAGCAGCAATAGAAACAAGCAAAAAAGTGGAGGTCATTCATTCCTGCAAAACATTTTGCATACAGAAGTTTGGAGTGCAATCCTAAACATGCTTTCTTGGTAGTAAGCATGTACGGGATTTAGTCTAATGCCTGCTGCCTGAAAATGAGCCCTGTTGGATTTGGTGGTAACTGAATGTGAGGTAGCAGTATGAGGCAACCGCAAAAAGGTCAGTGCTATTTTAGGCTACCTTAATTGAAACATAGAATCCAAGACACACAAAGTAATAGTTCCGCTCCATTCTGTGCTTCCCGAACTCCATTTGGAGTTCTGTGTTCAGTACTGGGCATTCCAGTTTAAGAAAGATGTAGGCAACCTGCATTGGGTTCAGGGGAATACAGCCAAGATGCCCGGGGTCCTGAAATCAAGTCTCAAGAGAAGAGGTTGAAGGAATGGGGCATGTATGGAGAAGAGAAGACTGAAGAAGCACGGCCATGCTCTGAGGGGCTGACCCATGGAAGAGAGTGAAAATTTATTCTCCGCTGCTCCAGGGGGCAAGACTAAATCGAATGAGCTTAAATTACAGGAGGGTGAATTTCAGTGGAATGTTAGGAAGATTATCCTTATAGTAAGGGCAGTTTGACAGTGGAAACAGTTATCTGGGCAGAAGCCCCCCCTCCCCCTTGCTAGAGGTCTTTAAGAGGCTGGACAGCCATCTGTCAGGAATGCTCACGCTCTGGATTTTGTGTATTGAGTGGGGGTTGGACTAGGTGGCCTATAAGGCCTCTTCCAGCTCTAAGACTGTTTGACCTTCTCTGCTTGCTTTACTTTCCTCCTAATTGCAGAGAGTTCTTAACGTAGTGGAACATTCCAAAATTTTATTCTCCTCCACCTTAGTGTGGTGTGTGGTACAATGCATTTTACCACCGAAGCATTTTTCTGCTTCATTCTCTTGCTTGTGTAAATCAGCCTAGGATCTGTTTTTAACAAGTCATACAATTCTGGGGATCATTTAGAAGTACTGGAACTCTTTGAAGAAGCGGGCATGTGTTTTAAAGAGTGCTTTACCTGAGAAGTACTTTAGTTACCGAGTCAATAAGACATGGATTTGAACTAGAATTAGTATTTATGAATAATAACGATGGTTTGGAAAAGGTCTGCTGCCAAATAGACTACAAATTGTTGCATTTTTTAGAAAAAACTTCTGTAAATCAGGAATTACAGCTGGCATATTGTCTGTTTTTACAGGAGTGTGTCAGGGCAGTGCTTCCCAACGTGTGGGTCGGGACCCAAAAGTTAGTTGTGAAGCCTCTGAAAGTGGGTCATGGGCCAGCCCTCCCTAACAGCTGTCCCTGCCCTTTCCATTGCTCTATTTTATATTTTGGAAAACAAAATCTAACTCTGAAAACAGTAACTTTCATGTCATACTTTATTTGGTATTTTTTCTTCATTGCATATACAAGTTGATCAAGTAACTGCATATACATGTCGATCAAGTACAACTAGAATGAGTTTCTTGGAACAGGGGTGGGCAAACTGTGGCTCGGGAGCCGCATGCGGCGCTTTCACATATATTATGTGGCTCCCGGCAGGGCGGCTGGGGAAGCTAAATATCATTAGCAAACAAATATCACTGGACAAATTAATATCATTATCAATATCTTCTTTTACCCCTTTTGTTATTATTTTTGGCAGTCTCATTTAATGTTAATAAAAAGCAAATTTGCTTATTTTCCAATAAAAGCAGGTAATATTTGTTCATGCTGTGTGGCTGTCAAACAGCTGATGTTTATTCTATGTGGCTCTTACGTTAAGCAAGTTTGGCCACCCCTGTTCTAGGTGGCTCTTACGCTGAGCAAGTTTGCTCTCCCCTGTCTTAGAATCTTAAGGGGATTAGAGGGCATAATGAGGGAAGGCGAGGTTCGTAGTGGGGGCAGCCGTGCACTTTGTGCAATGTTTGTTAGTGTCTCCAAAACATGTGGTTAGCCACTGTAGAAAATGGAATACTGAACTAAATGGGTGCCAAGGTAATAGTTTGCCTAGGGTACAAAAAAAAGGTCAGCATACCAAAAAGGTTGGGAACAGCTGTATTCGGGGATTGTAAGATCAGTACGGGCCGTGCATTCTGCGTAGATACTTTCTGCTCCTCTGGGTGAGTTGTAGGGAAGGATAACCTGAGTTTTTCCCAGGATGTGAGCTTTGATTCCTATTTATCACTAAATCTGATTTGGGAGGCATGATAAGCCCCGTATAGTACAAGCACAAGGTGAGGAGGGGGCTGCCCTTGGAGGTATTTATACCAACAGCCCCTCTAGAATTTCCCAGAGAAGTTGTGTTGCCATCCAGCTGGTGGTAGTTCTGCAGCTTATGTTTGTGAGATTTTTTTTGCTGCTAGTTGGGTTGAACTACTAGGGCGACATTTCCTAACCTTACACTGTACAAACTGCGTTTCGTTGGCAGTTTGCTGTTTGTCATATTGCCCAAATGTGTTATAGGACAACACAGGGGAAAATAAACTAGCCTAAGTCCGTGTGCCTCGGCGTCTAGTCATGCTGGCCACATGACCACGGAAACGTCTTCAGACAGCGCTGGCTCTTCGGCTTGGAAACAGAGATGAGCACCGCATCCCTAGAGTCGGATTTGACTGGCTTTCGAGCTAGGGAAACCTTTACCTTTACTTTAAGTTAGCACACATTGTACATATGTGAAGGTCCTGCTATAATTGATACAAGTGGCTGTGGTTGTGAGGTTCAGCAGAAAAATTTTCATTTATGACTGATCCTGTGTGTTAGGGGATAGTCGAATAATGATACCGGTAAATGCAAATTATAATAGTATTGCTTCACTCAGGATCCTTACATGTCTCTGGACTCTTGTGTCACTGGAGATCCCAGTATACCAGATTACAGCTATGTTTCTGTGACAGAATTGGAGTGACCTAGTTCCGTGATGGCTGATATGCCCAAGGGATGGAGGAGGGTTGCTCTCTGACGCTGTCCTGCCTTACAGCCCATGCGATGGTACTTTGGAGCCTAATCGCTTTCTCACTGCATTTGTAGTACTTATCCACTGTGTCCCACCATTATAATAAACCATATTAGGCCAAAATGTTGCCAATATGCAATGAACTCTGATTTTCTTCTGGCACGGCGTTTGCTATACCTAGTCATAAGCATTTTTTAAAACGATGTAAGCAACGTAAGAATTCACTTTTGGTCAGCATTGTACTGCCATTTATTTTGTCCTAGATTAGCCTTGCAAGTAAGTCCACCAAAGTTACTAGCTCAAAACATTTGTGTTCGCCCATCTTCTCACGCTTGACCTGTGCAACTGATATGTGGCCTGAAAGAAGCGACTTTTGTAAATGGTTTCCACCACGGTGGCCGTCAATATTCATGTCAAGCGAGTAGCGGTTTGAAGCCTGTTTTAGATATATTCAGCTTTTGTGCAGATACTGTTTGTGGACCTCTTTTCTGTATTAACATGGATGATGTGAAACCTTTGTGCATATGGTTATACATGTGTAATTCCCAAATTTTATGTTTATGCTGAAGCATTTTTTTTAGATTTTGAGGCTGAAGGCCTCAAGGAGGCTGAAGGCCTCAAGGAAAGTCTCTCCTTAAGAGGCCAGTGTTACCTTCCCCACGAGGCTGCCCCTGCACTGAGCACCTTATCTTGCTGGGCATGCTGCCCTCTGCAGGTCCATCAATCCAGACAGAGACCCCACGGCATCTCACCTTCCTTATAAGGTCTCCCCCACGTAGCTGGTCTCAGTAGTAGCAGGAGCAGAGCTGGGAAAAGGGGCTTTGGCAAGATTGGACCATTGGATGCCCTAAAGTGGGGGATGGAGTGGGTTCTACTGAGATGAAGCATGCTTGTCACAAGGGTGGCACACTGAAAGTGAAGACGCCTTGGAGGGGGAAGGGAGGCTATTCTGGATTATTTTGAGAGGTTGCCATACACCTTGCTCCACTCGCACTGGGTGGGCTTCAAAATCAGCCGTATTGGATTGACTTCTGAGCAAACTGGAAAATACTTTTAAATCCATTTGTATTCTGTTAGCTTTTTCAGCCTTTCTGGAAATGTGTGTGAAGTACATTTATCCATACAAAAATCTTTGTGGAGTTACATAAATTGCATAGCCTCTGCACTAATTGTGTGTAGACAATGAATTTTTGTAGTGGAAAAGTTAGTCTGAGAATACAGGTGTGCCTTAATATTGATTTGGTATAGGAAAAGTACATTTCAGGGTACTTTTAACATCCTGCTTCTGTCTGTCTTTTAACAAAATAAACTAGAGGTGCTAATTACAATTCTTTGTTAACAAAACATTACATATAGGAGAACTGGACATCCCATTTCTTCTGTTATCAGAAAATCAGTTTGGTCAAATGGTTGTTGTTAATGTATAAATAAGACAAGTTACCTTATGACACAATTAAGAAACAAGGGTGGCAAAAGGCAAAATAAATGCTATTGAGAATTATTGAAATTATATGTGCTTAAGGCATGGCTTCAGTTGGAATCTAAATTCAGACCTTGGCACAGGGGAACATAAGCCTTTTGTCAGCACCGTGTAGTATTCTCCCATCCTTGTCTTCCCCTAAACAGGGTAAATTTGGCAGTTCCTTGAAGAAGGAACAGCAGGACAAAGCAAACATTCTGGCAGCAACCCATAGGCTTTCTTGTGCAGCATTTGCCATGTAATGGTTGGTTCAACAAAGTTACCTTACATTGATGCTTGCTTTGAAAGGTGTTTAGAAGAAAACAAAACATTAGGAGGAAGGAAATGAGTCTGATACACGCCAACTGGAAAAGACTATACTTGGTCTTTCTATTTAAAATTAATACTCAGGCAACCTAGTTTGCAGGCGTGGATGATTCTGAGGACCCGGAGTTTCCTCTGGGAGGGAAGTGTGTCAGGCTTGTCCTGTGACGGCACACGTCATTTGTAATCTCACTGACACAGAGGTGCGTGTTTGTGTTAAAAGTTTTTTTTTTAGTAAAACAGTGTTTTTGTTTCCTTTTTGAATGAAAATAAGCTTTAAACAAAAAACAACAACAACAACAGCTGGGTGGCTTTGTTCATGAAGGGAAGGGGAAAAAAATCTGAATGAGAAGGAAAAAGAAACCTGTCGCTTTAACAAGCAAATATAGTCATAACTCGGGATGAAAGTTTACATATCCCATCGCTGATAGATTAGTAGACCTGGCTGCAAAAGGTAAGTGTGTTAGCCATGTGAGCTTTACTTGGTGAAGTTAAACAGCTTGTCTTGAACCCAGTAGCACCTTAGAAACCAACAAAATTTTCAGGGTATAAACTTTTGAGAGTCAAAGCTCTCTTTGTCAAAATAAGGGGCAGAAAATTAGCATCCGACGCTAATTTTCTGCATCTCGGCAGAAAAGTAAGAGTAAGAGTCCAGTAGCACCTTAAAGACTAACAAAATTTGTGGTAGGGTATGAGCTTTCATGAGTCGCTGCTCACTTCTTCCGTGTACCTTGATCTATCTCCTTTGCTCTAACGAAGCCGATTACAATGTGCATTATACTTTTGCATCCTGAGTCCCTTCTTTGCAACTCTCCTTCCACGTTCTAATTGGGATATAAAGACTTGGGGATCTTCCAGTCTGACTAGTATCTGACGAAGGGAGCTTAGATTCTCGAAAGCTTCTACCCTGAAAATCTTGTTGGTCTTGGTAAGGCAACTGGACTCGAATCTAGCTGTTCTACAGCCTACCAGCGTGGCTGCCCTCTGAAACTAGGTGGAGGTAGCACATAGCACAGTGTAAGATTTCCCAAAAGCTAGTTGTTTCATGTTGACACTGATTGTAAAAATTACTGGAATCTTTTGATTGCTTTCACTTTCATGTGTTCAACTGGAATATGTCTGACTTTTACTGAATTCAAGGCTTGCTGTATAGTAGGGTTGCCAAGTCTGGTGAACTTACCGGCAGGGGGGAGTCCTCTGTCGCGCACACTGGCTGACGTCACCGGAAGTGACGTCAGCACATTGGGGGCGTTGCCAGATACCATACCATGATACCATAGAGTTTTGGGGCGATTGCCAGAGCGTCGCCCTGGCAACGCCCCCAACGTGCTGACGTCACTTCCAAGTGGCGTCATTACTTGTGGGAAGTAGTCCAGGCTGGATGACTTCGGGGGCGGGGTTTCCCCCGCCAGCCGAATGCTGGCCGGCGGATCGGGAACCCCTGTAGCGGGGGATCCCTCGCCCCCTGGGCTGACTTGGCAGCCCTACTGTATAGTGATCGCTGAAAGTAGGCCTTTGCTTAAGAGTTTATGTATTGAATCTGAACAGAATTCGACTGGATTGGAAACAGCTGAAAACCCCTTTTCAGTACCTTGGAGTTCACTAAACTAAATTTCATACAGTTTTAATTGTAGGTCTCTTGACAATTATTTTAGCCAAAAAAAAAAATCCATACAGAATCAGCTTTTTAAAATCCTGAAAAACACATTTCATATGTTAAAAGTCAGGGCTTTCTTCTTCCTCTCAGAACTGCTAGTCTTTGTGGTGAAGGGATATGCGTTTTTTTAAAACCCTGAATTTTACAGTACGTAAGGCTCAATCAAATTCAAGCTGAGGGTAAGCAAAATAAAAATGAAAGTGTAATGCCTGTATAACGCCGTTTGGCTTTAAATTAGCAAAAGCCTTTAATTTGTCTAAACAAAAATCCATGTGTGGTTTGTTTAACTGCTGTAACTTTGTGCCAGGATTATTGTCTGGTGTATAACATCCTCATTGTACACAGGACAGACCATTATTCATAATCCTGTTTCTTGCTACATTGTATGAGGCTGACTTTGGAATTTCTCTACAGGCTCGGAATATTCCTCATCGGGATGGTTACCTGGCACTGAATCACTGTGGCAAGCCACAACAGGCGCATCAAACAGTCGAAGTAGCCATATCAGAAGACACAGCATAGCTTCTGACAGCGGGGACACTGGCATCGGAACCTCCTGTTCTGATAGTGTGGAGGGTGAGTAGACGTGCTTAAAACCAGAGACTGTTGCTTTTATGGAAAGTGGAGGAAAAGAGTGAGCCTTAAATATTTAGGGGCAGCGCGTGAGGTAAAATATGAATGATCAAACTTAGCGGCCGAATGGAGAGTCAGCTTTCCTGATGGCGTGAGAGGGATTGTGCCGTCCTAAGAGTTACGGCCTTGGAAGCCCATCGACTTCAGTGGATTTAGAAGAGTGTCATTCAGTTTAAGATTGCACTGGGAAGCTCTCAAGAGTTGAAACTGAATTTTTGTTCAGTAATCCTTCGGTGCCATGAGAGAAATAAAAGACGATTATACATTTGAATATACCAGGGCTCCAAATAAATGATCATGAGGTGCTGAACTTCACGATTGCATCTTGCTTCTTTCCATGTCATAGTATCCTACAAAAATCACTAAAGTTAACTTGGGGGGTGGGGGGGAATGTAAAATTGATAGCAACAGTTTGCTTTACAGTACTTTTGCAAAGTATTGCTTGAGAAGCAGAAGGGGAGAGCATTGTTTTTCCAGTGTTCTGTCCATTCTTATCTAATGACTAATACAGTGTAATGCTGTTCCCTCACTTTCCATAAAAATCTCTTGCTATCACTATTTGATATTACTGTTACCAGCCTGCAAAGAACTTTAAACAAAATGATTATTAGGCTGTTGAGCTGCTGAGAAAATAGTTATCAGAGGTCAAATATAACAGGAAAATTAAGCTGTTATAAAATACAAGGAAATACCTTGTGAAGCTTCACAACATAAGATATCATCATTCCTACCCTGGTCAGTTTTCCTTTGAAGTCTTATCTTATTTGGTCATAATGTGTCAGAGATACAAACAAACAGGAAGGGAACTTGAGGAGAAGAATTGATTTAGAATATATGATGTACAGGGGAAAACTTAAAGAAACTGGTATATTTAAGTTAGAAAAAGTAACTTGAAGGGGGGCCAAGATAAGCATTCTAAAACAAAAAGAGAGAGAAGGATGAATCCTATAGGGTCATTGAAAGAGAATGAGAAATGGGATATCAGGGTTTGAGATTGATACCGGGAAACAGTTTGCAATTGTAAAAGTAGTTTATAATAGAACCGTGTACCACTTTCTTGCTTGAATGTTTATGAAGAGAAAACCAATGGAATATCCGTATAAAAGGATATATCTGTTCTTCACCGAGTGTGATTCGTTCTTGCATCTGGCTGCAGGGACCAGCTGGCTATTTCATCGGTGATTCAGGACCTCTGATCACACGGGCTGGATTCTGAGCATGCAGAATGGAATTTTTCCACTTTCCCCCTTCCTGCTGAGGAATGATGTGGTCCCTGAAATCCTAGGATTGGTCAGCCTTGGGAACTGCATGAGGACCTGCAGGGAGTCTTGTAGGAAAAGGGCATTGCAAGCAATGCTCCCTCTAAACTGTGGAGTCTTGTGAGCAAAAATTCTACTTTGTGAGCAACTGGCATTAAAGTTGTGAGCCAGCAGTTTGGCTACTGAATAAAGCACTTTGCTCTGGAGCCCTCCTTCCTGAGCGAAGACAAAAATGTGTGAGCCAGAGGCTAAAAAACTGTGAGCTAGCTCACACTAACTCAGCTTAGAGGGAGCACTGATTGCAAGTATCTTATGTGAGCAGAAGGGCTGCTTGGGAGAACAGAATAAGGTATCAGATCAAACACTTAGGTGTAGTTGGGTATGTATACTGCAATAGAAAATATAGCTATGCTGCCTCAACTCAAGTGATTTCTTCCACTTTTAAACTAACAGGAAATGCTTGGGCATATAATTTATTTTAAAGGGAATTGTTGCAGGCCTCTCACATGGTATGTATATAGTTGTAAACAGGCGTCTGTTTCCGAGTACAGAATATCGTGTGACAGGTGGCCATTAGCTATGCTAGTTGCTGCATCGTGAGGGAACCGAAACATTTTGTTCATTTCATCATGCACTGACTGGTGAGCTAAACAAGTGATGAAGTGATCAGATGACCACTTGGCCATGCAGGCTGTTCCAGTTCAGATTCGTTTCATCATGTTCCTTCAAGACAAGATGCACTGCACATGTCTTGAATTAGCTGAAGGTCTGGAACACTTTGTGGTTCCAGTTTAGAACCTTGCTTGACCTTCTTGGTTACCAGTGCTTTTCTGTGTGTCTTGTTTATACTTCCAGTGAGAATGAAATAAATCACTTCTAGTGGTGGCACTTATCTACATTGTTTTCTTGTTGTTACTCTAATCGTTTTGCTGTTTTCTGATTGACATTCTTGCATACAGTTAGTATTCAAGGGGAAAAGGGAAATATTTGGAGGCAAAAACAGGAACTTTACTCTGAATTTGATTTGCTTTCGGTCAACACTGAATAGGCTTTGCGTCAGCCTCTTTTTTTTAAGGAAATATTAGGATGTAGTGTACTTTATGATGTAATCTAGGTAGGCTTTCAGGAAGACTTTTTTTCAAGCTAGTACTTAGCCATGTGCTCTCCATTGCAATGCTGAGAAGGCAGGACATCTGTAAGTGATGGCAGAAAACACAATTGAACATCCTGGCGAATCATGACAGTTGCAAAGCTGTAAGGAAAGGAAATTGTGTTGTCTGAACATTTGAAAGCATAGGCGTAGAGTACGGGGGGGCTCAGCCACCCCCGGGAAAACGGAGCGCCTGCCGCCGCGCCTCCCCAGGTCCTTCCGAGGCCCGGTGGCCACTGCTGGAGAGGGAGAGGGAAGGGGTGGCGGGGGGGGGGAAGAGAGAGGCACCGGCAGCAGCGGCACCGGCAGCAGCGGCTGGCGGGCCTCAGAAAAGCCCAGGGAGGTGGGGTGGTTTCCCAAAGGGGGGGGAGAACATCGTCCCAGCGAGCGCGCACGCTTTGTGTGCGCGCTAAGGAGCCCCTGCCCCCCCGGGATTTCCAAAACTCTACGCCCCTGTTTGAAAGTATGAAACGTTAAACTAACCTCAAATTTTTCTTTTTTTGTTTCTTTTAAAATTTAATTATATTTAGTTACATAATTCAATCATGTATAGTTTTTGTCTCATTGGGTATCTTTACGCAGTTAAATTTTCTTCCCTCTAGCAAAGTGCTATATGCCCAGCTTACCTTAATATATTGAGAAGGATAAGCTATTCTAAGAAATACTCTTGTATAATGGGAAATTTAGTTTGCTAAGTATATTTACACTCTTATTTTTCTCTTCCCAATTGTAAAAGGTTTATGCTGTTTGCAATTTGAGGGCAATGAGTACATAATATTTTTCAAGATTCTCATTGTTGGTAGAAAGTGGTGAAATCATTTGGAGAATTTCCTTATTTTTCTGTTTAAATAAAAGGCACTGAGTTATAGAGTTGGGACAAAAAATCCCAACTTCAAGTGTAGGCTAATGGGGTCTGAATTTGCTGAGACTGAGAGGGAAAAAGATTTTGGGGGTAGCTCAATGGTGGATAGCTCAATGAAAGTGTCAACCTAGTTTGCTGCAGCAGTGAAAAATGCAAACTCTGTGTTAGGAATTATTAGGAAACGGATTGAAAATAAAATGGCCTATATTGTAATGCCCCTGTATAAATCTATGATATGGGCTCATTTGGAATACTGTGTACAGTTCTGGTCACCAAAAAGGACATTGCAGAGCTGGAAAAAGTACACAGAGGAGGGCAACCAAGTTGTTTAAGGGTTGGAGCACCTTCCCTATGAGGAAAGATTGAAGAGTCTGGGGCTTTTCAGTTTAAAAAAGAGACAACTAAGGGGGGGCACATGATAGAGGTTTATAAAATGATGCATGGGGTGGAGAGTGTTGACAAAGAGAAATTTTTCTCCCTCTCCCAAAATACTTGAACTTAGGGGCATCCAATGAAGCTGATGGGCAGTAGGTTCTGGACAGACGAAAGGCATTACTACTTTACAGAGAGAGTGATTAAAATGTGGAATTCGCTGCCAGAGGATGTAGTGAGGGCCGCAGGAATAAACTAGACATGGTAACTGAGGGGAACCGTCACTCTCAGAGGTACGGAACCTCTGAATCTCAGAGCCAGGAGGCAACATCAGGGGAATGCCTTGGCCTCTATGCCCTGTTGTTGGTCATCCAGAAGAACTGGTTTGCCACTGTGTGGATGCTGGACTAGACTGACTATTGGTCTGATCTAGCAGGGCTCTTTTTATGTTCTTATATTTACAGGCCTCCAAAGACTTTAACAGTCTTTAGAGAGATTTTTTCCCCTTTCCAATTCAATAATTCCATAAATACTTAGGGGAAAATTGTCCCCTTAGTCAAATCAAATAAAACATTTTAAGTCACTAGGGCAGTGGTTCTTAACCTTGTACTGAACCCCACCAGTTTCATATGCGCATTCACCGAACCCTTCTTTAGTGAAAAATAATTCTTAGTACTTAGTAATAGTACTAAGTTGGAGGCCCCACCGAACCCCTGAGACTGACTCACCGAACCCCTAGGGTTCGATCGAACCCAGGTTAAGAACCACTGCACTAGGGTTTGACAGGAGGAGAAAAAAATTATATCATTTTTCACTTTTTGAACAGAAGTGCAACTACATTTTTGATCTGGAAGTACATACTATAAAATTGTCCAACATATTAATTTCCCCAATCTTGTAGTTTGTTTTTCCATTAACCAGTCTTCCAGTACCATGACTATAGCACCTGAGCCATAGCAGGATTCATATGTCCAATTAATGGCAGGAGTTTTTATTAGAAAATTTAGTTCAACACCAACATACTGTATTCCAAATGTAGGGCCTTGTAATAAATAAATAATGCACGTAGATTAGGAATACAAAATGATTACTCTACAGGGAACCCTGAAAAAGTGTCAGGTCCCTACTTACAAATGACAAATGACTGGCCATATGGTGAGATTCCAGATCAAGTGTAGTATCAAATCTTACTGCGTGTGTTGCATCCTGAGAAATATGGTTTTCTTTATCTGTACAGTCTTGCAACATGAAAATTTGGAAGTGGAGAAACAGAAATTACAAGTTAAGGACTGGGAGAGTTGCTCAACCTTCCAGCGAAATCCCTTTCTCTATGGGACATGGTTTATTAAATATGGATGAATGAAAAATACCAGATTGATCAATCGTTTGTACTCCACCTTTAATGTAGAATGACCGGCATGTGTGCCAAAATTTTCACCAAGGGGGCAAATTGGCAATAAGCTGATACAGCAAGCAAACTAAAGGAAGGAATCCTTATATATTTATGATTCCATACATTATGATTCCCTTATGATTCCCTTGGCCATTTCCACCTCTCCCATTGGCTGTGCACAGGGCTATTTTTGGGCAGGAACGCACAGGAACGGAGTTCCGGCTGGCTCCTGAGTTGGCCACACCCAGCAGGAACTTATTAGCATAATAGGCCACACCCAACAGCAGTAACTCATTAGGATTGGCTACATTAGGGGTATATGGCCTAACATGCAAATTAATTCCTGCTACAAAAAAAGCCCTGGGTTTTGTCAACAAACAAGGTAAACCCAATAAGAAGCAAAAGGTGGTTGCGGCTGGATGACCACTCTTCTGGTAATGTGGGGGTGTGGCCTAATATGCTAATAAGCTGTGCTGTCAGTGGTGTGGCCTAATATGCTAATGAGTTTCTGCTGTTGGGTGTGGCCTATTATGCTAATGAGTTCCTGCTGGGCTTTTTCTACAAAAAAAGCCCTGGCTGTGCAGTGTGCTCCATCAGCCATTGGCCCATCAACCGCCACTCAAGGCACTCACCCAGAGCCTCTTTCTAGAGCCTGTTGTATTTATTTCCACAACGGGCCTTATTCCTAGTTTATAAATGAAATCAATATTACAAAGGTATTATTAAGCCTGTTTCACCTCTTATCTTAAGGAAACTAAACCCTATAAAACTGCCTGTGGAACTTCCCACTGCTTGGAGAAGAGGGGAGCACATATCAACACTCAGATGCAGATCTGTTCCATACGCAGATCTGTTCCATAAAGATCAGTGGGAGCGGTTTTAGAGTGGGCTCTTTTCAACTTGCAAAAAAAAAGTTTTTTCATGCAGTCATTTCTGGGGCCACTGCCATGACGAAAATAACTAGAGCAGTTTTTTTTTCTTTTAAAAACCAAATACCATAGAGTATAAGTTTAATGACTGTTATCTTATTATAGATAACAGTCTTCTTTCTTTAAAATATCCATTTTCTCTACGTAGCTTTCTCTCTTGCAAACACTCTGTACCCCGAGTATATACAACTGTGTGAGCTTCTGGTATCTGGTAGATGACGACAAAGAGAATAAAATATTTCTGATGCAGATGTGTCTCATTATTTTCAAGCAAAAGACAAGACACATAAGTGCTGTAAAAGCTTTTCCTCATTCACAGTTCAGTGGGGCAGGGGAGCTAAAATAATCCACTGAAAAGTCCCAAGGGCCCGCAGACGACCACTTAATCACAATGGATTGGCAGAGGAGCAAGAGGGTGGGTGGGTACTTTAAGGGATCACTAAAGGCACCGACAACACTAACAACATTTTTCAGTACGTTTGTTTTTGGCATGGAAGAGCCAAGTATTCCAGATGCATCTCAAGTTTCTATATTAAACTCTCACTTTACATTCTTGCCTGGTGTTGTAGGAGGAGAATATTATAGCCAAGATCAGCATGTAAAGAATTCAGTATTTCTAGCTTTGGACATATATCTTGGGGAATGCATGTTGTATTTCTTAAGGCTCTGAGTTCAGCACATTTCACCCCTGCAGACAATACAATGTAATATCCACATTTCTGTCAATTCCCCTTAATATTCTGCACCAAACTGCTGCTATAGCCCAGAAGAGAAGGATAGATGAAAAATCATTCAGCATAGTACCTTATTTCTTCAGGTACCCACTTGATGCAATTTTACTTTTGATCTATAGTTAAAAAAAAAAGCAGCAAACCAAAGGACACCCAAAAAGCAGCTAAGTGAAGAACACAGGTAAAAACATAAATCTGAATCACTATTTCTGAATAACACTGTGTTTTAGACATATTCTCCATCTGTTGGCAGTAATTCTAAAAGCCATCATTCTCTTAAGGAACTTTAAACAAATTCAAAATGTACAGAATTTGAAACCCATCTTCAGGGCGTGCCCAATAACTGATTTTTTTTTGTCCCTTTCTCATGTTATTCAAATTAAGGCAGAACAGCAACATTAGGGAAGTCACTCAATTAGCAAAAAGACAGTTCCCATTATTTAAGAATATTTAGAGTTGATTTGAAACAGTAAGGTTTCTTGTATATAAAAAGTGGTGTTTATTAATTTAGTTCTTGGGCACTTAAATCTTAACCAGGTATTTGGGAAAGCAAGCTCTTCATTAGCAAAGCAGCTGTTGGCACAAACTGCAGCAAGTTTTGCTTTCACAAGGGAAGGGAGAGACTTCAGCCTCCCTTCCGTCCCTGGCAGTTTAAACACTGCTTACATTGTTTTGCAGTTTCCATGAGAAAACTGCAGCTAATTTAGCTGAGCTGCTCATTTAGTTGAGACCTTTTCATATTTAGGCAACAACTTCTGAAGATCAGGCAGGTCATATGGTTGCCCCCTTGCATATTATCCCAGCCCGGGGGGGGGGGGGGGGAGAAAATATGGGCAAAACACAAATAAAATGCTAACACCCCAGCTCATTGTCATGCTAGACCAACAAGGAGGCACAAAGCCCATTACATAAGCATGTCTCCTATTGATGGTGCCCCAGTTTAACACTAGCATTATACCAATTCCATCCATACACCAGTCATGAAAACCTGCCTCCTGACCTGGAATTACCACCAAAACAGGGGCACAGGTTCTGTGCAGCATGATAGAGCAGCAATAAGATAAGAGGAAGAGGAAGTAGCCCGGCATTCTATCCGCTATATCGTGTAAAGGCATTATAATGATGCGAGGAGCAAGAAAGCATTGAGTCCTCCCTTACCTCAGGCTGCCACAACGCTTCTGAGGAGACAGAGGATCCAGCATATCTCCTCAGAGGACTTATTGCCAGTTCATAAATCTCTAAGAACCCAAGAAATATCAGGACTGTGTACACACAAATGCTGAAACCCAATTGCTGCTGTAATTTCAAGACTGTAAAGCATTCCCCCCCCCCCCCCCGCACCTTTCCACTTTCTCAGATCCCTGATGGGCTTTTCTGTCTGCTCACAGGTTTAGCACAAACTCACTGTCCTGACCCGCCAAGCTCTGCATGGCCTGGCCCCATGTGTCTCTGGCCTTGGACTCTGACCACTCTGGCATCTGAAAGTTTCCAGCACCCTGGACTGCACCCTTTCTCCCTTGTAGCCTTCTTCCTGTGCAAATGAGAAGTACTTCTTTCTCTACCTGCTCCATCCCAGGCATAATCTTGTAAACCGTGAGCATGTCACCCCATAGCCGTCGTTTCTCCAAGCTAAAGAACACCAGGCCCTTTAAGCTTTTTTCATGGGGAAAGAGAATCTGGAGGGGGGAGGCAGTGCCTGAAGGGGTCTGTGACTGGCCGAAGCACTGCCTGGGGCAGAAGGGGCTGCCAGACGAAGACCTCCCACGGGCTCCATGAGACAGAGCTTTGCCCAGGCAAGGGGAAGGAATGCAGGGAGCTGCAACTTCTGGGCTGGGTCAAGTCGCGAGTGAGTGACTCTCCCCCCTGCGCACCCTCAGCCCACTTGCTCCGACGTAGGAAGCGGTGCTAAGTAGGATGGGCCAAGCCAGGAGGAGATTCAAATTGCCTGCAGCAGAGGAGCTTCGCTGGCGTCCCGCTCCTGTTCCCCCCCTCGTGGAAGTGGCGCTCTGCAAAGCGGGCGTCCAAGGAAAGGGAAGCAGAAGGCCAGGTGGGGCGGGGGCAAGAGCTCTCTGCGAGCATTGGTCGGTGGGGGAATGGCTGCAAGACTTCGCTCCAGCGGTGGGGGAGGGAGAGGCAGGAAGTTTGGCAAATGAAAGGGACCTCCCGGCTTGACTTGGCTTCCCCTGTAAGCAGTCTGTTGAAGGCTGGAGTGAGGTTTTGCTTCGAGTGGTGTGCAGCTTTGCTCCCGTCCACGAGAGAAGTGTCCAAGCTGGCAGTGGGCGGGGGAGAAGATTGGATGCAGCACCCAGTCCATCCCCTTCGCTAGCTCCCTCCAGACTGAGGGCGAGACGCTGGCTGTGGGCTCTGTGGGTGGGACTGAGGCAACACAGGGAGGCAATGCAGCCAGTGGGCAAGGACCCCTTTTGATGGCAGTTCAGGCAGCCAACTGATTTTGGTGTGCATAGAACCTTGCCATTCAAAAATCCTTTTATTATATAATGAAAGGATATACAGTTAGAACTTAAGACAAGCAGGCAATCTTTCAGAAAGTCACAGATATGCTAACCCTGCATCAGATTTCCAGAGAGGACCTCTATGCCCCTATTTCAACCAGTTAGAAATTTTCTGCTCTCAGCTTTTGCCTGACTTTTTTAAAAAAATGAAAATGTAAACTGGCTCTAAAAAGTTTTTCTGACCCTTTCTACTAGCTGGTGGGTGTCATATTTTCCATACTGTGGTGGCTATTGCATCCTAAAAGATGGAGTGACTTTCCAACTCATGAGGAGAACATCTGTCATTAGTTGCTTTTGATGAAACACCAGTTGATCATCCTGGATTACCAGCAAGCAGTGTTCCCTCTAAGATGAGTTAGTGTGAGCTAGCTCGCAGTTTTTTAGCCTCCGGCTCACACATTTCTGTCTTAGCTCAGGAAGGATGGCTCCAGAGCAAACTAATTTATGCAGTAGCCAAATCGCTCGCTCACAACTTTAATGCCAGTAGCTCACATAGTACAGTTTTTGCTCACAAGACTCCATAGCTTAGAGGGAGCATTGCCAGCAAGCCATCACTCTAACAATGGATTACCTCGTAGCAACCATTATTGTCTCTAATAGAATGTAGCCTTAATGTCATTTCACCAATGACTTTTTAGATTCATTGATGCAGGAGGAAAATATACGTACAAGTGGTGGGCCTAGAACGACTTTTTAAGGGGGACCTCATTTTCCCTGTATCCCCTCCACTGCTATAGTTCCTCTTTCCCTTCCCTGACAACCTGCATAGCCTTTTCCCCTTTTCCTGCTTCCTTTTCTCCTTCCCACTCACCAGTCAACCTACCTTTATTTGTCCCCTGTCTTAAGCTTTTCCTTCTTCTGTATTCCTGGCAACTTCTCTATGGGAATAGTTTAGCCAGGCTACATGGCAGCTGATGGTGGGCTGGGCTGCAGGATTCCCAAGCCCATTTGTGCAGTAGATGAGGCCAGGCTGGGCTAAATACAGCCCTGCTGAAAAGCCTTGAGGATGCCCTGGCCTCTTCTGGGAGGCTGTTCCACAAATAGTGGTGGTGGAAAGTGCCATCAAGTTGCAGCCAACCTATGGTGACCCCTCATGGGGTTTTCAAGACAAGAGGCATTCAGAGGTGGTTTGCCATTGCCCGCTTCTGTGTAGCAACCATCCAGATACTAACCAGGGCCGCCCCTGCTTAGCTTCCGAGATCTGATGAGATCTGGCTACCCTGAGTCATCCAGGTCAGGGTGAACACAACAGAGAAGTGAAAAAGCCAGAGTTTATGCTGTTGCAGAGCGAACCAGAGGAGGGGGCAGTCAAGAAACTGCTAGGAAAAGGGAAGCTGTCAGACAGGAATGTGCAGGGTGAGGTGGTCCTTTAGGTATATGGACCCTACATGTATAGTGTTATATATCACAATTACATGTGTTGTTGTGGTATGCATTCCTGTGTTAAGTGTCTGTTGTGGTTCCAGATGCATGAAGTCTGAATGGGCATGAATGCTGCTTGTGTCTTTGCACACACACCTGGGTGAATGAAGGGATCCTGGTGTATAACTAACTCCAATTGCCTTTGATATACAAATGCAGGCATTTACATTAGAATGGAGAAATTAATTTGATTTTAAAGTCATCCCTGATCATAGAATAGCCACTCTGGTTGTCATTTTGTTTACAAAGATTCTATTCTGTTGCTTTAATAAAAACAGACTAAGGCCCAAACTTTTTTTTGGAATGCTTAGGAATTCTGGTACTTATCTTCCCATGTGGTGGTACTGCCCTTACATGCCAGTGGGAACCAGAGATGCTGGTTATGGCGTACCTGAGAGGTACTCCATCAGATGTCTGATGATTTGTGCTTGTTTGCATATGCCTTCCTATCGGAGGTTAACATCTCAGCTTGTGATATATTTGCTATGTATCTGTAATTACAACTTCCAGAGAAGGGTTATGTATGCAAAACCTAAATGCTGACCAGTAGAAAAGTTTAGCTGTGGATTGAGGAAATCGGGTTAACAAACAGATATTGCATGCTGTTGTATTTAGTTAATTTTGTGTATTTCTGGGACTTTGCTGTAGCCTCTTTTCAACTCTTGTGTATTGTTCTTCTGTGTTACTAACAGAGCAATCCTAAGCATAGTCATACTGTTCTATGCCCACTGACTTCAGTATACTTAGACGAATGTAACTCTGGTTAGGATGGCAGTGTAAGCCAGCCACTGCCATGCGGCTCTTGCACAATATAGCTAGATTTAAGAAATTGTGGCAGGCTATATCACCAGATTACAAATTTTAATTTGAGATGTTTATCACGACTGGTAATAGCCTGGTGGATGTCGAATGAAGAACTCTTTAATCTCTTACATTTCTCTTCTACATACTCATTTATTTTGGCTCATTGCATCACTCCATTTAACTATAGCATTAACTTGTGTTTGCATCCAATGTGCCTTAGAGTTGTCCTGAGTATGTATTTTACTTTGAATGGTTTTTGTGTAACATAACATGCATTTCCTGTGGTTTGAGACTAAATATATTCCATAATTTATTATTGTTGAATACTGTCTTTTGAATCTTAAATATGAACATCCTGTATATGTTTTGTGCAGCTTGGGGGAGGGCTATTAATGCTGCATCTTTTTTGGTTGGTTCTGGTCAAGAGTATTAAAAGGCTTTTAAAAAAAAATACATTACACTTGTGCCTCTTTGTCTTTTCAACTGAGTTCTGAAGGCAGCTCTCTAATATTCAGAAGCATCCGAAGATTTCTGTTCATATTTATAGTTTAAACCATATCATTTGAACTTTTGTAAAGGTAGCCTTTAGTGAGTGCTTGAATCTGGTTATGTAAGTGGGTTCTCATTTTTAAAATTACCACTTTTATGTTGAAAAGCTGCATATACTTTTTGTCTTAGAATTAAGGGTTTCTGTATTTATTCACCCGTAGCCGACAGATGATGGGGTCATTTGCACAATGAAGCTACCCATTGTGGTTGATGGTAGAGTTTTTGCACAGGAAATGGAACCTCAGGGTGTGCTGCTCACTGCATCCTGTTGCTCATTATTTCAGGCTGTTTTGGAGTCCTTAATTGCAATGAATTCTTGCTGTGACTTGTGTTAGACTTCATCAGAAACTTTCTGTTCTCCAGTCAGTGAAATCTTTTTTTGTTTTAGCACGTAAGGCTGACAAATTGACTCATCTCTTTGTCATTTTTGTAGTACCAATAATATGTCAGTTCTATATAGAAGTACAGAAGACAGATCCAGGCAGGTAATAGTTTTTAAGGTTTGACAGCGGTAGGGGGAACACAACTGTTATAGGGACTGAGTGTGAGCAATGTGATTAGCCTCACCATCTCTCATTGCTTTGCTTATGGACTTCGCCTCAGCATCTTCTTCCGGGTACTTAGTTAGATGCCTATGAAGAAATGACATATGGGGGAGTGTCTTGAATGTGTGCCTTTACCTCTCTATAGGATAACCACAATCACCCCCATACTCAAAAGACTGAATACATTGTTTTGCACTTTTGAAATCTTGACGGAGAAGGGGGGAGGAGGAGGGGAGTTGCGACTCCTGATTAAAGCACTGGCCGGACAGTCAATGCTGTATACAGCCTGTTCTTCGAAGCTGGTGGGGAAATTGCTTTATGATTAACATAAGGACTAGTCAGTCATTGTTGTGCAACTGTGTCTTCCCTAAAAACAGAAGAAGGCCTGATTAGGGCAAGAAAGATATGTGTATTGTACAGCTGGTGAGCATCCTTCCCTAGCCTGCTCACTTACAAAATTATGTCTATCTGTATACTATTTTGGTTTAATGCATAATGCATTATTTCCCCAGTGGTGCTAAATGCTCAAATTATAAGTTGGCAGCCTAATTTGAATGACATGGGACTGTCTGATAATTAACAGAGGGGGGAAACTGGAATATCTTGCTACAGGTTAGGATAGAGGGAAATGCAAGAAGTTTGCAACTGGAGTTCTTCCTTCAACCAGTGCACTTGGTCCAGGAGGCAGATCTCTTGGCAGCCGGTTGTATTGATTTCTAGGATGGAGTCTGCCGGTCTGTATGATTCGGTAAGAGAACACTGTAATTAAATGGAAAATGAGCTGGCTGTAAATAAAGTATCTTTGAAGATCAGCATGCTTATTTTGTACAGGATTGGAGTTAAAGATGCCTCTGGTTTTTTGTATTGCTGTGAGCTGTTGCTAAGCAACTGCACATTAATAGGACTTATACAAATGTATGCCTGTGTTTTATCACATTTAAAGTACACCAAAGCAGCTTTTTCAGGCACGAGAGGGTGTGTGTTCCAACCTAAGGTGCCCTATGAATTAATGGCCTCCAAAACATCCTATCATTAACAGGCTTGCTCAGGCCTTGCAAACTGAGGGCCAATGGGTTCCTTCATTAATCCATCTCATGTTGGGTCTTCCTCTTTTTCTGCTTCCTCCAACTTTTCCTAGCATGATTGTCTTTTCCAGTGACTCCTGTCTTCTTATGATGTGCCCAAAGTATGATAGCCTCAGTTTAGTCATTTTAGCATCTAGGGAGAATTCAGGCTTGATTTGATCTAGAATCCACTTTTTTGTCTTTTTGGTGATCCACAGTATCCATAAAACTCTACTCCAACACTACATTTCAAGTGAGTCAGCTTTCTTCCTGTCAGCTTTCTTCATTGCCCAGCTTTCACGCCCACACATAGTAACGGGGAATAATACTATGATATCAGCTGTTTTGATCTTGATCTCCGGTGACACCTTACACTTAACGGATCTTTTCTAGTTACCTGTTTAGCTGCCCTCTCAGCCTCCTTCTGATTTCTTCATTGTAGTCTCCCTTTTGTAGTTCTGGTCTCCCTTTTGGTTGATGATTGAGCCTAGGGATAGAAAATCTTTAACACTTTTGGTTTCTTCAATGTTAGCCTTGCAATTATATAATTCCTCCGTAGTGTAAAATATACTTTATAAAATATAGTGTGAAATTTTACAGTAAGAAGAAGAAGAAAATTGGATTTATACCCTGCCTTCCACTCCCCAAGGGAGTCTCAGAGTGGCTTACAAACTCCTTTTCCCTTCCCTTCCCCTCCCCACAACAGACACCCTGTGAGGTAGGTGGGGCTGAGAGAGCTCTTTCCCAAGCTGTCCTTGAGGGAACAGCCGGTACAGAGCTATGGCTTGCCCAAGGTCATCCAGCCAGGTGCAAGTGGAGGAGTGGGGAATCAAACCCGGTTCTCCCAGATTAGAGTCTGCGCACTTAACCACTACACTAAACTGGCTCTCAAGTGTAAATATAGAGAGAAGATGCATGACTTATTTGTCGTGGAAGGCTTAACAGTATGAGAGGTGGGTGATTTCCCCCCCCCCCCTTTGATACTGAAAGCTTTTAAAATTGGGGCCTGAACCAGGGCAGTTATATACTTTGAGATTCCACTGATTTCAATGGGAGCAATTAAGGATATGCTCATCTTTCTCGTTGAAATAATGGAAGTCCAATATTGTATTTATACGCTTGGTCATTGAGAACATACCTAATAAATAGTTACATATTATGTGTTTTCATTGAAGGAAAAATATATTCTAATAGGTATCACTATAAATTGCTTCCACTTAACTGTAAGAAAAGATTGTTGGTAACCAATGCTGTGGTTGACATGTAGAGCCATTCAGTTGGAAGCACCTTAGATAGAAAAGGGTACATTTGCCTTAAATATACAGCAGTTATCATTCTGGAGATAATGTGATCATGGGCTTTGTTCCAGAGAGTCTGTTTGTGTGCAGTATGTCAGTTACGGACTTCCAGGGAGATTCTTTCCATTCTGAGACAATAGCAACCCCCCTTTACTTACCACAGTCTGCTATTAAACTCAAATGCGGCTTGCGTTGCAGAACTGGGTATGCAGCACTAAGACAGAAGAAAGCTGCCTTTTGAGATGGGACCCCATGAATGAACCCATGCTATGAACTTGCAGCATGGGGATGCACTATGCCAGGGGTGGCCAACCTGTGGCTCGGGAGCCACATGCGGCTCTTTCACACATATTGTGCGGCTCCTGGCAGGGCGGCTGGGGAAGCAAAGGGGAGGCATGCTTTTTCTCTCTTTCTCCCTTCCTTCCTTCCCTCCTCCCTCCCATCTATTTGCTTTCCTAGTTTCTCTCTCTCTCTCTCTCTCTTTCCACTTCTTTAATTCTTTCTTTCCATCTCTCTCTTTTTCTCTCTCTCTCTCAATATCATTAGCAAACAAGTAATATCATTATCAATAACCGGTTTTCCTCATTTGTTTTTATTTTTGGCAGTCCCGTTTAACGTTAATAAAAAGCAAATTTGCATATTTTAAAAAATAAAAATGTGTGTGTGATATTTGTTCCGGTCTTGCGGCTCTTAGACATCTCTATGTGGCTCTCACATTTATTCTATGTGGCTCTTACGTTAAGCAAGGTTGGCCACCCCTGCACTATGCCAACCTGATTTGCAAGCTGATGGTGTCAGATATGATACAGTGGTTCCAAGACTAACACATCTAAGGACACTGCCAATATGAGTAAGTGGCTCAGCTCCCTGACCCCAGTACGGGGCGGGGGAGCTGCAACTGGTCTGCTCCCCTACCCCCAGGGGAGAGGTGCCACCACATACACAGGAAACTGGTTTGCCTTCTAAACCAGTGGAGAGCTTCCACGATTGGCTCACCCCACAATGCTCACGTGGGGTGAGCCACAGGCTTGTTCTCTCATCATTTTGTAGGACAAGGGCTACAGCCATCTCATCCCCTTCAGTGTCATATGGAGCAACTGGCTGGTCACTGCAGCAACCAAACTCCAAGCTACAAGGGGATAATGGATCTCCCCTGGAAAGTCAGTGGTTAGAGTGCTGGACTGAGAAACTTAGGTTCAGGTCCCCATGATGCTATGAGTCCTTGCTGGGTTTTCTTGGACCAATCTCTCTCTCTCTCTTAGCCTCACCAAAGTTGTTGTTGGGAGTGAACAATGGAAGAAGAATGTGGCAAGCCACTTTGGGTCCCCATTAGCAAGACAAACACGGGATACATTTTGAAACAAATAAAATTTGGCACATGGATGTGCATTCGCCTCTGATTTGGAGCCAGTAGCTTAGATCTAAAGAACCATGAAGAGAGCTTTTCTCATGGAACAGACGGCTCTGCCACCTTTCTTTTCTTGCTTCACCCTCCTGTGTTCCTGATGACTCCTGGGGTCAAGAAACTCTAAGAAACAGGATGGTATGTAGCACTTGGGGCTCCAGTGGAAAAGGAAAATCAGCACCCACCCTCAAGTGGAAGTGCCATTTCAGGCATGGAAGGAATGGATGCAGCCAAAATGTTTTGCAGTGTGATCAAAAGTTGTTCTAGGACAGTGATGGTGAACCTTTTAGGCTGATTTTACATCTGACTTTCCCGCTGGAATCATTCTAGTTCCAAAAAAACCTGCCCATACCTCTGTGCGGTGTGAAACCGTGTTGCCACTGAAATGTCCATATCTACTAATTGCCCTCCTGTGGTCAAGCTAGTATTAAACCGCTTTATTCTGCTTTAAACAATTGTAGTTTCTTAGTGCACTTAAACCCCCTGGAGTGAAATTTCACACCACTGTGAAATCGGCACAGGAAAAGACAGCAGTCAAACTACTTTAGAGGGGAGGTGTAAAATCAGCCGACCAAGTGCCCAAACTGCAACCCAAAACCCACTTATTTATCGCAAAGTGCCAGCATGACAATTTAACCTGAATACTGAGGTTTTAGTTTAGAAAAAAGAACTCATACATTAACATCTTTTGTCTTAAAAGAAAAACACAATAACAGAGCTTTCAAAGTTTGCATTTGGCATGCTTTTGAACAATTAATGTGATTTTTGCTGTTGTATGCATGCTGATAATTTGTCTAACCTTGGCTCATACTTTGTAAGTTTGAGAGCAGCCCAGCCTCGAGTCGGTGTCGTCTTTTTCCTTTTAGAGACTGACTGCCCAAACTGCGTGCGTGCCCACAGAGAGGGCTCTGAGTGCCGCCTCTGGCACGCGTGCCATAGGTTTGCCACCACTGTTCTAGGATGTATGGGTATTCAGACCTGTCCCTAAAAAATTAAAAACTCAAACGTTTGTTTCTAGCTAGCATTTTGGAATGCACGAATATGCTAGATCTGATACATTAACTTTTCATTTTTGCTTTAAACATGTCTGTCACAGAGTTTAGCATGGAGGTTGTTTTCAAATTGTTTCTCACTAGGTCATCCAAGCCTGCCCACAGAATTACTTTAGTTTTGTTTGCAAGCCTGATGTTACAGTGGCAAATATTTATTTATTGTCTAAATGTTTGTTTGTCACTATAGTGGTCACTACAACAAACTAGTTCAGTGGACTCCTGTCAAGGCTGTGCTGTTGATGTAATCGAAGGTTTAAAATTGCAGCACTTCTATGCATCCTAATATAGCAAGATTATTTTGAAGCTCTCCAATCAGATTGTTATTGGCTAATCTGAAAAGGCCTCTGATACCTTAACTTTCCCCCACTTTGAGACGATACTCTGACTTTGATTGGAACTTTGGCTCTGTTGTCGTCTTAATATGAGGGTAAGCCAACTGACTCTCGCTCAGGTAGCACAAATGAAGATCTGCTTTGCAGGTGTTTTATTTAAGGAAAGTATTTCAGTGCTGGTGATTTTAATTGGTTTTAATTGCTACCTTGAGTGTCTTAGAGAAAGATGGAGACAGAAATGATTAAACTAAATAAATCGGGCCACCAGTGTTGTGCTAGGCTGTTGCAGAATTTCTGTTGAGGAAAGAAATCAATAGTCAATTTAAAAATCGATGACCTGGTTTTTAGACATGTTGAGAAATGGGCGTGTATTTGAAAAGTAATCCTGTTTAGGTAATCAAAATTTAAATAGCAAAAATTTGTACTTTTAAGACAACTTTTCAACAAAAAGAGAACATCTGTGATGTACAGAAAATTATAGAGCAAGTGTATGACAAATATGTATTTCACTGGGCTTGAATTACTAGCAGATATATTGGATTCAGAATAATACATATAATTGAGGGTATCTGCAAAAACCGTTAAACCAAATACCCACTGTGGCAATTGGTCAGATAAGGGAAAGAGAGCTGATCTCTGCTCACCTTTACTAAGCAAAGGATGAAGTGTTCCAGAATTGGGTAAAAGTTTTTGTTTTCTGATTTCGATGTTCCTTGCCTTGAAAATCAAAGTTCACTAGATCAGAGAAAGGCCTGCAGAAACAAGTCATTAAGAAGGCAGGAATGACTTTGCCTGTATGTGTGTGTATACATACATACATATATATACATACACACACATATACATATATACATATACACAGTTCTGTAAAGAAGTTAAGCTTGCATATTTTTTTCCTGTATATATAGCCTGCAGATCTCATCTGTTGCTCAGTATAGACCAGAAACACTAAATATGAAGGCAGACTTCATAATAGGCATGAACCGGTTCATGATCCAAAATTTAGCACGGGCTTGGCCTGGTTTGGAGCCCTGAACTGATGTTCAGAGAAGAAGTCTTCCCTGAACATTTACCAGACCATTGTCTGAGTCACCTGTTTCAGCCATTTAACCCCAATAGCTGAGCAGTGAGGCCGCGGCTCACCTGTTAGGTTGAAATGGCTGCCGGTCATTTAAACCTAACAGTGAGGCGGGTCCACCTGTCAGCTGTTAGGTTGAAATGGCTGCAAGCCATTAAACCTGCCAGTTTTGCTCTCCCCCACTTGGAGGCGGCGGGGGGGGGGGTGCAACGGCTGGGTGAAATGGCTGTGAGCTATTTCAGCCTAACAGCTGACAGGCACACCCATCCTGCTATTAGGCTAAAATGGTTGCACGATTGGTTTCGCTTCCCCCGCTATGAAGCAGGGGGAGTGAAATGGATGGGTTTAATGGCTGGCAGCCATTTAAACCTAACAGTTGACAGGTGGACCTGTCCCACTGTTAGACTGAAATGGCTGCAAGCCACTTCACTGGTCAGTTTCACTTGGAAGTGGGGGGGGGGGAGCAAAACCAACTGGTGAAATGGCTGCCTGCCATTTAAACCCAAAAGCAGGGTGGGTCCACTCATTAGCTGTAGGGTTTAAATGGCTGACAGCTGTTAAACCCATCAGTTTTGCTCCACCCCACTTCGAAGCAGGGGGAAGCGAAATGGATGGGTTAAATGGCTAACAGCCCTTTAACCCTTCCTGGGTGATCCCCCCCTCCTTTCTTCCAGCTGCAGCAAGCTGTGGCCAGGAGATGGGAGGATCTGACTCAGCCGGTTCAGGCATTTTTGGCTTGGCTCAGTTTGGGGTTTGGTTCAGGGACTGTCGTAAACCGGAAATTTTTGGTTCGTGCCCATTCCTACTTCATAAATCTCATTTGCGTTATTTGTAAAGTTTTGTTTCTCTGTATTCAGTTGCAGCTTCTGGTTTCAGTTACTGGATTGGTTCCTGTAATTTATGTGTCATCTCTGCTTATCACTATTAGTTTTGCATAATTTGTTTAGAGAGTTTACAGCTTTTGCCGAAACAAACAAATAATCAAGCTTGGTTGATTTCTCTGTGTTTTGTATCTTGGGCTCCAGTCTGAGAACTGAAAATTATACCAAAATGCTAAATTAGTATTTGAAGAAGTCTGCTGAGCTGTCATTTTGATCGAACCCTTACAGCAGCCCAAACTTTGGATAGCTGTTTTGAATGACTGTATGAAATTCAGAGCTGTTCTACCTTCTGAGCTCTTCAGTCTCTTTCCGTCTATGGGCAATCTTGCCATACTTGCACAGTCTTGCTTAGTTCCTAGCCACCTGGTCTTCAGAAGTGGACTGCAGTGTAGGAAAGAAATAACTGAACATGTGGTGTTTCCTTTCCGATTGCTTTACCTATGATCTTAATCATATCGGGTTGGTTTTTTATATATGTCTACTTACTTACTTAAGACATTTTGGGAGAGCATGAGCTGTTCTTTAAAATATTTGACAAAGATTAACACCCATGGGACATACGGCCAGTTGTATGTAATTTGTTCACTGAAAGAAATATGACGGTATGACCAGATTTTAAGCACTCAGTGTTACATTTGAAGACATATCAGCATTAGAAAAGTAACAGTTTTAATATGTTCATAAGATGAAGTTTTAAAATGTTATTAAGTCCTGTCTATAGGATTTCTAGTGAACTTTCATCCCTATGGGCCTGAATGGTAATTATCCCTGGCCATGTTTCCATCAAATACCACTGGTGGTTGTTTGGTTAAAATTTCAACACAATCAAGATCCACATGTATGCTCCACACTATATAAAGCGCTGGAATTCTAAATGCCAGTAATGTTCTCCATTTAGCTGTCTAATAACATTAAGTTGAAATTGAATTTACATACTTTTGTAATAGGATTGGCTGAACAGGCTACGGCTTGTCCTCTTATCCTCTGTAGTAGACTTCAGAAATGGTCAGCATTTTCTGTGATTATACACATTAAAAGTTTAGAATATTAACCACATTTTTAAAAATGAAGGTTTGGGCATTTTCTGAAGATTTTAGCTGTCTGGTTTTCCTGTGTTCCACTGTGTGGTGGCAAATGGTTTTTGGATTTAAGAGTTCTTTGTAATATGCACTGGTGTAAGGTAACTGCGTTCCCTGCACCTCGGTGTCTAGTCATGCCGGCCACATGACCATGGAGACGTCTTCGAACAGTGCTGGCTCTTTGGCTTGGAAACGGAGATGAGCACCTCAACCCTAGGGTTGGATTTTGACGGGCTTTCGAGCAAGGAAAACCTTTACCTTTACCTAAATGAGAGTAGTACATGATTCAGATGGGATTTGGAGACTGCTGATCTGGATTTTCCCACCCTAGGAGGCAGCTGTGGTACATAACCATTCTGAATGACTTCCCTCATTGAAGGAGAACGAAACATTGGAACCTACCTGAAAGCTTTTTTCTCCTCAGTCGGGCGAAGTCATTCACTTCCCTCCCACAAAAAGAAAAGAAAAGAAAAGGAATAGTTTACATCTTTGGAGAGGGGCTTTTGGAGGACTGGAGAGATCAGCCTAGATCCCGCCAGTAGAGATTCACAGTCAAAATTTGCATAGCCCTGCCTGGAGCTGGAGGAGTCGTGACCTAACCATTTGGAATGACTTCACCCTACTGAAGAGAAGAAACTTTCAGGCAGGTTCCAGTGTTTTGATCTCTCTTAAAACTGGATATGGTGTCTGTGACCTCTGAAAGATTTTGGCTCAGTCCCAGGTATTTCCTCAATTTCTTCTTATAATAGCTTCAGGAAAAAAGGATATAAAATCACAGAGGCTTCTGAAAATCACCAGGGGTGTGTGTGCATACGTGTGCGCGCGCACACATGTCTACATGCTAAATTTCAGGTTTCACAATAATAGCTGTGCTGTGGGCCAAATGCCATTGCAGTACGAGATTTGCTGCTAATATTAGGTGACACAAGATAACCCATTAGGAGTTGCAGTGTGTGGAATGGCTCTCTGTATGTTTTCTTCTGCTCTCCCTTTCCTCCAGGAGTGTCAGAGGACTTTAAATTATTAACATCATTACACTAAACTGCAGTAGCTTTTTACACTAAACCGAATGCAGGAGGCTGAATAATTTAAGGTGCCTCAGGTCAGATGACCAGAGGAGCTGCTGTCTATAGTCATATCTAATATTTATCTTTGATATTTTACTTTTTTATTTTTTTGCTCCTTGTAAAGTTCTACAATTCTCAATATATAGTACGTATTTGTACAGCTAGTTTACTTAGGTGGACTTTGCCAAAAAAATAACTTTAGGAGAGTGCCTGTATTCGAGAAGGAAAAATAATAAAACTGAGTAATTTGTTACGGTAACTGTTTGTCACCTTATTTTCAATTAAAAATCAGTGGTGGAAGCAGCAGGTTTCTTTTGAGCCTAAATGATAGCGTGTTTCGGGAAAGTTGATATTTATACATTTTTCTGTGGCAGATGATGCCATGGTGATGAATTCTATAAATAGCCAGGCAAATGATCAACCATAATGCAGATAAAAAAACGAACAAAGGATCGTTTCCTATCAGTTTTCCTGCTTCATCTCTTCTGATTTCCCCTTATTGTAGCCACTGTTCATTGTGGATTTTATATACATGGATCCCACAGTCCCCAACATTGTCTTTTCGGTAGGCCTGCCCATCTCTCTTTCACCAGTAGAAAAACTGGTGAGATAACTGCCTAATACAAATTTGCCTGTGATCAAAACTGATAGATTAGTACAGAGGTGGGAAATTGTTTTGGCTCGGAGGCCACTTTGTGGGAGCGGAGGTTAGCGGAGGGCTGCACCTTTTAAAATAATTGCATTCATTAGTTAACTTTGCATTTCAGAAAAGGTATAAATTGTATCATAGAAATCAATCAATATAAATTAAATAAAACAGTGGTAGTTTTATTCAATTTATTTATTGTGCTAATTTCATATCATCTATAGCTGCAAGCACATTTAATTTTAAAATCAGTTTAATGAGACAAATGTACCCTATCACACTTTTCTGCAGTTTTTTTGAAATCAGGAGTGAGATTGCTTGTTGAGATTCTCATCACAGCCTGCAAGTTAATGTCTGTCAAAGAGCATCTATATTTACTCTTGTTGATCTTCATGCAAGAAAAACTTTGCTCACAAATATATGTAGACCCAAATATAGAGAACATTTTCCCAGCAAATTTCTTCATACATGGAAATTTTTTCAGCAGACAAAGATTTGTAAAAGTCAACTAATGTCACAGCATTAAACATTTCTTTCACAGTGTGATCTGACTGCGTGTCAATAAGTTCAAGCTGCAGCTCCTCAGGTGCTGTATCAATATCAGCAGTGATGGGATAAGAGAGCAAATTGAATTTAGGCTCAGTTTTCTTGAAGTCCTGAAATCATCTTGGCGGGCCACAAAAAACTCTGTGGAGGGCCGCATGTGGCCCCCGGGCCGCAATTTGCCCACCCCTGGATTAGTAGACTATTTAAAAATCTACTTTTCTTTTTTGCCTCCTAAATTTTTGTTAGAACATCATTAGTCCATTGAGTGGGTGTGGTGCCTCTTCTCTCTCCTCCTTTGCACTAATTCTGGTACTGGCTCTGGTGCAATAAAAAATTGCTAATGTGAAATTCAGTCCTGTACCCCTCATAGCTCTCGCTTTCCCCTTAGATCAGGGGTTTCAGACTCATTTGTTACGAGGGCCAGATCTGACATAAATGTCACTTTGTCGGGCTGGGCCACGTGTGCCATTAAATGTAATGCCAGGCAGCAGAGATATAAATAACTTTATAAAGCACACAAGCAAACTCAATTAACAATACTATATTTTTCTCAAAATACAAACATGATTAAAACATCAACTCTTTTATAGTATTTCCTGTATTTAACAGGCTTGAATAACTGAGACCTCTTGCTGTGAAATATTGCATCAAAATCCCCCTTAAAAGTGATGCATGTGGTTTCACTCTAGGATTTCCAGTCCACTCGGCTCCTAAACTCAGACTCAAAATGAATCCCATATTTTTGATTCAGTTTCCTTCTAACTTCTCCCGTTTAGACTGGAGTAACTCTACATGCAATTGCGCTATATCTGACATCAGCTGGAAGATGCCTTTACCTTGGGATTTTCTGCACACTAGCATCACCTTTACTTAGCAGTAAGCCCCACTGAGTTCAGAGGCATTTAATTTTAAAATCAGAGCTTGAAATACGTTGAGAGCATTAGAGTGGGGGGCCTATGTAGTTGAGGAAAACCATTGGAAGTTTCATTGATCTGTGCGTGTTTCTGTGTATGGTTAAGGGGAATGTTTAAAAGAGAAGCAAAGTGCCGCCAGGGTGGTTGGGGACCCGATTCTCTGATCTAACTGATGGGGGGGGGGCAGCTTCAGAAAGTCCATTGAGCGGGTGTGGTGCCTCTTCTCCCTCCTCCTCTGCACTAATTCTGGTACTGGCTCTGGTGCTCAGCCCCCCCCCCCTCTGCAGGGCTCCCTTGCTTACAATTCAAGAGCTCTGTCCGACTGACTACCTTTTTGCATTGTGTTTAATACAAAGGAGAGATTTGGCAAATGCTCTAGGGAACTAGGGGGAAGCAGAGTCTTGGCTGGCCCTAGAGACCAGCTGCGGGAACCAACGGAGGTTGATTTGGGAAGTAGTCGGCTGACCACACTTCAGTTCCTGGGAGAATGAAGAGGGAAGGCAAATTGCCTTTTTACTGGGGTGAGAAAAAAATCTCCTAATGTAGAGAGAAGTAGAAAAGCCCCAGCCAAATAAGAGATTCCCTCCCAACTCTGCTGCTGGGCTACTCATTGGTGACTGGATCCCTCACACCCTCTCCCCCCCCCCCCCCCCCCGCTTTAGAGGCTGGGGACTGGCTTGCTTTTGCTCTGCCTTAAGCACTAGTGTGTGGTGCACACTAAACCCAGTTGGCTGATGGTCATGGGTGATCTACAAGGCTTCCTCTCCCCCATGCTGGCAAAGAGGGTAGCGGCTGCCCAGCAGGTAGGTGGGTGAGCAAGCTCAACAGCTATGATTTTTGTTTGTTTTGGCTTCCTGTTGCAGTGCTTGGCTGGGGCACTAGCAAAGACCTGGCCTGGCAGGCAGCGCCCTGCTGGGGCAGTTGGAGATGTGGTCACCGGTTGAAGCGTGAGGAAGGATGGTGCTGGGTACTGGTGGCAAGGAATACAAGACTTGTCCAGCACGGCTCCTCCTGCTCACCCCCCCCCCCCAGCAGCTTCCTGTTCCCTCCCTCGCACAGTTGTGAGCATGGGCCAGATAAACCAGCCCTGGATCGGGTCATATGATTGACACCTCTGCCTTGGATTGTATAGGTGACTGCAGAAGATACCGCTGAGTGATAGCAGAAGATAGAGCTAACCAGAATTTGTCTTTTCTGTATCTATTAAAGATACAACAGAATTGAATCTTGGTATCTCTAGCTCACCCTTCCAGCTTTCCAGACCTTTCTTACTTGGCCACAGGTGTACATACTATATATACTTGGTCAGGTCTTGCCCCAGCCCTAGTTGGTTCCTTTAGCTCTGTGTCCTTGAAACCAGTTGAGTCCTCAGACCTCTGAATGAACTTATGAACATCAGTACTGAGAGGATAGAATATGAAAGCAGGCAAACAGCTGTAAACTCTGATTTGTCTGTTTTATGTTTTCAAATCCTAGTTGGCGTCCTGACAATGTTGGTACAAAATGTGATTTGCCATGATGTCTGAACTGAGGCAAAGTATAACTTAGCCTTTAAAAGTTCAGTTTTATACTAGACTAGGAATAGGGCCCATTGTGGAAAGAAATACAACGGGCTATAGAAAGAGGCTCTGGGTGGGTGCCCTGGCCTTGGGCACTCAGCGTCAGTTTGCTGTAGTGACCTCAGCAGGGTATAATGACACAGAGCTTACCCTTCCAGTCCCAACTCGCGAGTGCTTGGATGCCACGGCTTCAAGGGGGGTGGGCTTTTGGTGAGGGAGAGGGGATGGGGCTGTAGGCCTAATCTCCGCCCTCATTGGTCCACGTTCATAGGTGACCACCTTACCTGGCCTAGTGAAAAAACTGGCCCTGCCTATAGTGACATTTAAACTGAAGATGTAATAAAGTTAATGCTTTGCATTGAAGTGCTGATAAATATAAATAAATATAGTATCTTATTTGTAACTTATGGTAAGATCTTTCAGATTTATCCACACTGCTACTTCCGATCCATACCTCTCTGAAAATCGGAGTGTCAGTGAAACCTTGGGTGTTCCCAAATGATTTAATTATCAAGGGTGGCTGAGCTTGGCCTTCATTTTATATTGTACAAAATTGCTTTGGTGCTTAAGAACAGTATGATTTTTCACAACCATTTGTACTAAAAACGCAAGTCTATTTTTCCAACTTAAAGAAATGTGAAGACCTGTGAGAAGTTTATAGCCCAAATATTATGTTACAAGGAATATGAGAATGGCGTACACATGTGAAGGATAAAAAGAGTCTTATAAGATTTAATTACCCAGGGAATGAGAAATGAGACATAATGCACTATCGACAGGCAATGATCTGTAGAAACTTGCCAAAGAAGGAACTGTTCAGCAGTGTATCTAGTTTACTCTCTTGCACTTAGTTTTTACTGCCGAATTTGAGTGAAATGAACATCTGCTGAAATACTTCCCTTGCAGTGTTTTTTGTCACTTTTTCACCACCTCTGTATTTGACCAGTTTGGCCAGACATCCTACGGGTACCTTTTAAAATTAGAATCTCCTTCCCTTGAAAAGACCGGGTCATTTGGTTTAGGTCTGTAAATGGAAAACCCCAGATGTCTCTGTACTGTAATATAACTTCAGAAGTTTACAGAGGAGGTTACTGCATTTTTCTTTTGAATGAATTTGAGAAAAAAGATTCAGTACACTTTTAGATTATCCTGGAGAATCCCATAGTAATTCGCATGGAGAATATTGTGTGGTCTCAATTAATCCCTGTCTAGTGATATATTCCTACTGTAAAATTAGAACAACTATATCAGGGAAGAAATGCAGTGTAAGAATATTCTCAAAGTCCTGTAGTATCCCAAAGTATTCAGAGGGGCAATGGATAAAATTCAAGGTAGCTAAAAATAAAGCTGTCGTATGTGATTGACTTTGACTTTGAGCTCAAGTTTACTGTCCTCTCAGTAAATTTAATTTTTAGAGAGTCACTTAAATTACAAGAATTAGAAAGCAGAAGGAAAAAGGGAAGGGTAAAACTGAATGAAACTGGGCAGCTTGCCAGTGAGTTGGAAATGGTAGCTAATGGATGCATTGTACAGGGCAGGGTAACAGGATGTCAGAGAATTTATCCTTGAGATGATGCTGGGTGACTTTCGGACAGATACATGTAGAGAGTGTCTTTCCTTCTGTAAATCAGGCTTTGTTGCTTTCGGGAATCAAATGTCCTCACTGAAATGCTGCCTTCTTGCCCTAATTTGGTGGTTTATCTGCTGCTGTCTTGCTGCTTCTTGCTCTGTCTTGTCTTTTGTATAGGCTGTGTCACATGCTCTTGTGTATTGAAATGTATAACACATATGAGTGGACAAGGGGTCCTTTCGTAAAAAAAGAGGTGCAGGAGCTCATTAGCATAACTTATTTGCATATGCCACACCCCCTGACGTCACGGGAAGTGTCAGAAGGCCACACACCCCTAACATCACTGGAAGTGTGTTAGAAGAAAGGGAGGGAGGGAGGGAGGGGGGAAGGAACGAAAGGAACAGGAAGGAAGGTAGGTAGGTGGGGGAGAGAGAGAAGAAAGAAAGGAAGGAAGGAAGGAAGAGGAAGATAGGTAGGAAGGTGGGGAAGAAAGAAAGAAAGAAAGAAAGAGAAAGGGAGGGAGGGAGGAAAGGAACAGGAAGGAAGGTAGGTAGGTGGGGGAGAGAGAAGAAAGGAAGGAACAGGTAGGTAGGCGGGGGGGAGAGAGAGACAAGAAAAGAAGGAAGGAAGGAAAGAAGGAACAGGAAGGTAGGTAGGTAGGTGGTGGTGGGGGGGAGAGAGACAAGAAAGATAGGAAGGAAGAAAGGAAGGAAGGAAGACAAAGAGACAGACTAGGTGCTTCTCCCTGTCAGCCACTCAGCCCGGGAAGGGAGGGGGGGCTTCTTCCTGGGTGGCGTGTTTTTTTTTTTTTTTAAACTCTGTCGTTTCAAACTAGCATGCTGGCCTGAAGTCAAAAAGCCCTACTTGCCCTTTTGAATTGCAGTGCCCCTGGTTCATGTCACAAGGAGACCACAGTACCAGTACTTTTGCCAGGAGCCTCAACTCAATAGCTGGGCTCTTTAGAGGCACCAGCTGAGGAATACATTTCCCTTGAAGCACAAGGCAAATGCCTGCAGCCCCCCTTCCCCTCCAATTTTGAACAGGCTTTATGGTTCAGGCAAACAGATTTCCTGGAAGAAACTGGTCCTTTGTAGTTCCCAGCTTCAAGAGGAAAAAAGTGTCCTACAGGTTGCTGTAACCAATAACACACAAGAGATCACAGCAAGGGACTGATCACTGCCCGGGATTCATAGTAACCCCTCCAACAGCACTAACTGAACCGACTGCCAGAGACATCAAATACCACTAGCTTGCCGCGGCCCGGGAAGGGAGAGCTGGGAAAGGGACGGGAGCTTGAGCAGGGGGGAGGGACTGGGGCTTGAGCGAGGGGGAGGGACGGGGGCTTCTTCCCGGGCGGCGGCGCTTGCCGTGGCCCGGGAAGGGAGAGCTGGGGAAAGAGACGGGGGCTTGAGCAGGGGGGGACGGGGGCTTGAGCGGGGGGGGGGGGAGGGACAGGGGCTTCTTCCCGGGCGGCGGCGCTTGCCGCGGCCTGGGAAGGGAGAGCTGGGGAAAGGGACGGGGGCTTGAGCAGGGGGGAGGAGGGATGGGGGCTTGAGTGGGGGGGAGGGACGGGGGCTTCTTCCCGAGCGGCGGCACTTGCCGTGGCCCGGGAAGGGAGAGCTGGGAAAAGGGACGGGGGCTTGAGCGGGGGGGGGATGAACTGGAGCTTGAGCGAGGGGGAGGGACGGGGGCTTCTTCCCGGGCGGCGGTGCTTGCCCTGGCCCGGGAAGGGAGAGCTGGGGAAAGGGATGGGGGCTTGAGCAGGGGGGAGGAGGGACTGGGGCTTGAGCAAGGGGGAGGGACGGGGGCTTCTTCCCGGGCGGCGGCGCTTGCCGTGGCCTGGGAAGGGAGAGCTGGGGAAAGGGACGGGGGCTTGAGCAGGGGGGAGGAGGGACGGGGGCTTGAGTGGGGGGGAGGGACGGGGGCTTTTTCCTGAGTGGCGGCACTTGCCGTGGCCCGGGAAGGGAGAGCTGGGAAAAGGGATGGGGGCTTGAGCGGGGGGGGATGAACTGGAGCTTGAGCGAGGGGGAGGGATGGGGGCTTCTTCCCGGGCGGCGGCGCTTGCCGCGGCCCGGGAAGGGAGAGCTGGGGAAAGGGATGGGGGCTTGAGCAGGGGGGAGGAGGGACTGGGGCTTGAGCAAGGGGGAGGGACGGGGGCTTCTTCCCGAGCGGCAGCGCTTGCCGTGGCCCGGGAAGGGAGAGCTGGGAAAAGGGACGGGGGCTTGAGCGGGGGGGGAGGACTGGGGTTTGAGCGAGGGGGAGGGACGGGGGCTTCTTCCCGGGCGGCGGCGCTTGCCGCGGCCCGGGAAGGGAGAGCTGGGGAAAGGGATGGGAGCTTGAGCGGGGGGGGAGGAGGGACTGGGGCTTGAGCGAGGGGGAGGGACGGGGGCTTCTTCCCGGGCGGCGGCGCTTGCCGCGGCCCGGGAAGGGAGAGCTGGGGAAAGGGACGGGGGCTTGAGCGGGGGGGAGGGACGGGGGCTTTTTCTTGGGCGGCGCTTGCCGCAGCCTGGGAAGGGAGAGCTGGGAAAAGGGACGGGGGCTTGAGCGGGGGGGAGGAGGGACTGGGGCTTGAGCGAGGGGGAGGGACGGGGGCTTCTTCCCGAGCGGCAGCGCTTGCCGTGGCCCGGGAAGGGAGAGCTGGGAAAAGGGACGGGGGCTTGAGCGGGGGGGGGAAGGACTGGGGTTTGAGCGAGGGGGAGGGACGGGGGCTTCTTCCCGGGCGGCGGCGCTTGCCGCGGCCCGGGAAGGGAGAGCTGGGGAAAGGGATGGGAGCTTGAGCGGGGGGGAGGAGGGACTGGGGCTTGAGCGAGGGGGAGGGACGGGGGCTTCTTCCCGGGCGGTGGCGCTTGCCGCGGCCCGGGAAGGGAGAGCTGGGGAAAGGGACGGGGGCTTGAGCCGGGGGGAGGGACGGGGGCTTTTTCTTGGGCGGCGCTTGCCGCAGCCTGGGAAGGGAGAGCTGGGAAAAGGGACGGGGGCTTGAGCGGGGGGGAGGAGGGACTGGGGCTTGAGCGAGGGGGAGGGACGGGGGCTTCTTCCCGAGCGGCAGCGCTTGCCGTGGCCCGGGAAGGGAGAGCTGGGAAAAGGGACGGGGGCTTGAGCGGGGGGGGGAAGGACTGGGGTTTGAGCGAGGGGGAGGGACGGGGGCTTCTTCCCGGGCGGCGGCGCTTGCCGCGGCCCGGGAAGGGAGAGCTGGGGAAAGGGATGGGAGCTTGAGCGGGGGGAGGAGGGACTGGGGCTTGAGCGAGGGGGAGGGACGGGGGCTTCTTCCCGGGCGGCGGCGCTTGCCGCGGCCCGGGAAGGGAGAGCTGGGGAAAGGGACGGGGGCTTGAGCGGGGGGGAGGGACGGGGGCTTTTTCTTGGGCGGCGCTTGCCGCAGCCTGGGAAGGGAGAGCTGGGGGGGAGGCTTTTTCCCCCGGCCGGTGGCCTGCCGCCGGCTCGGGGACATTGAGCAGGGGTGGGGGTCCAACCCAGCGGTGGCCCTGCTGGGGGCGGGGCTTAGTAATGTGCCCGCCCCCCCCAGCGTCTTCACTGGCGGAGCGGCGCTCTGCTTTGCTCCGGCCCCAACGGAGCCCTGTGAGTGGATACATTTTAACAATTTTACATTACTTTCACAATGAAAATTTTGGACCATATGGTTGGGCTTGTTAGCTGACCATTTGAAATAACTCCTGCTGTTTTATGGTAATCTGTGTTTGTGATGGCCTACTGAATGATAGGCCCCGATCACACGCAGAATTAGGCGTTCGATAGGCACGACTCCCAGCCGGATTTTAAGGGCACGATCACAAGAGAACATCTGGCAAGCATCCCGCACTTGTCGGCCAGCCGTTTTGCCCTGCCGGAGAAGCGGAGTTAAAAAACACTAGTGAAAATCCAGTATCAAATGATTGCTACGGGCCACAGACGGACTTTCCCCATGTGATCGCTCCAGCATACACTTGTGGCGTTGGGGAGAGTTTGATCAGGCTATCCTGATGCAATGCTGTTGTTTTTTCCCCCTTCTCAGTATGCACATCATCGCATACTGCCATTGGAAGCCCTCAGGGTGGAGATGCGATTCATCGATCCCCCGTTTAAGCGAATCGGAAACGAACGACAAACCCCCCCCCCCAACTCATCTGTGGTTGCATCTGATCATGCAGCGGCGAGTTGTTCCCGCAGCTTCACAGAACTGTGTGATCACACACCTGTGGGTCAAATTACTCCGGCGCAAGTAGTCTCGCTTCCCCCCCACTTTATCTCACGTGTGTGACTGCAACCATAGTAGTGTTACTGTGTTTGCAAGGATAGTGGCGTGACTGTATTTGCTTGCAAGGAAGACATTTTTCACCTTTTCTGGCAGTCTTTAAAAAGAGACGGGTGGTGTGCTGAGTGGCACTATGCAGAGAAGTGGATGTGAAAAGTGATTTACTATACACGAGGGGAGTGTTGGAGGAAGTGGGTGAACTCATTCACCAGCAGAAAGGAGAGGCGCTGGAAATGCTGCAACATCTGGCAGACGCTGCCTTTCAGGCTGCTTTGACTTTTGAGGGGAGAGAGGGGGAATTGGGTGGAATTGCTGGCTTTGGAACAGCAGTTCCTTGCCTGGTGAACGGTAAGAAGATGTAGGAATGGTGGGGATGGATTTGCTCCTCCAGTCGTACTAATCCATGTTTCTGACTCAGATTTTCCCTCTTCACCAGCTTTTGCTTTTCCCCTTGTGCTTCAGGAAGGGGTCGCTTAGTAGTTCAGCTCTCCCCTTGCCCCAGAGAGAAACCCCCCCAAAGCCCACAGGCTTTACCCAACTTTAGCAATACACTAGCTATAGCTATCAGTTTGTGGACATTTTAGAAAGGGAAAGAGAAAGATGTCCCTTCTGTATTGGTGATACAATACAGTCTCTTGGAAAAATATGACTTCCTAGCATACAGAAAGCATGCTAATGGGGGAGGGGCAGTTTAACAGGGCTTTGTCAAGAATAGTTACACACTTAGACCACTGATTTCAGTAGACTTAGAAGACTGTGATTCTGTTTAGGATTGTACTGCTAGTTGGTCAGTTTTTGAACATTAGCCTAGGATTTGACTTGGGGGAGGGGTCGTTAAAAAACAACCCACAGTCTCTTGCCTGAAACAGCGTGATCCAATACTACCTGTGAAGAGTTACGATGCAAAGAGATGTAAAAAATGAAAATAATTATTTTCTTCTCTGTTCTATATTGTTTTTTGTATACTGATTACTATTCAATAAAAACTTCGTTTATGCTGTTCCCTTTTATCAGGAGAGGTTGTTTTAAATTCAGGGCTATCTGCTTTTATGTACAAACTTCTCAATTGGAGGGGGGTCATCTTACAGACAAAGTCATCCTCCTTTTGAGTAAGTACAGTGATATTTTGATATTCTCAATGTATTTTTAAAGTTCTGTAAGATTATAAACCACCTTGAGTTTTATAGAAATACTGGCAGTGAAGCCCGTTGTAAAAGCAATACAGTGGGCCCTAGAAAGATGTCATGTGTAAGGAACGCAGTGGCTGAAAGCAGGTTGAAGCCTCCCCCCCGTCTCTCTGGTGGGCCCCAATCCGGACACCAGAGGGTGTGGGGAACTGTCAGCCGACAGATAGCGGCCCCTCCCAGGAGGTCCCAGCCAACACCTTGAGTGTATCATTCTATGGAGCGGTTTTCTGTTTTCTTATTATTCCATTGCAGCAGACTGAGTGATGGCAGAGGCAGCCAGAGGCAATCCGCCATCGCTTGCCCCCACAGTGGGGGGGGGTGTCTCCCAGCCATGTAGTGTGTGGCCCATGCCGCTTCACTCCCGAGCTCAGGGGGGCAGCCTGGGCAATCCGAGCAGTGCCCTTCCTTGATCGGACAACCCTACTGAGCCACGGCTAGGCCTGCCTGTCCCAAGCAGTGCCTATTTCCTCTTGCGACAGTGGCAGGGCCCCGCCGCTGGCACCTCCTGGTCTGACTGTGGGCCTTGGCCGCAGCTTTGGGGGCCAAGGCTACCCACCAGGGCCTCTTCCTCCACGCTGCACGTTGCTCTGGGCGGTGTGGCTGTGCAATACTCGCAGAAAAGGGCGAAGCACTGGTGAGGCATGGTGCTGCTTTGGGCCAGATGGCCCATGAGTGTTGGGACCAGGGCGGGCTCTGAGGTCGTGGCGAGTGTTGCTGAGGGAGTGGGTGGAACGGCAGGGCCGGCAATCCAAGCGGTGCACGTACTTGATCATTGGCCATCCACGCAGCCAACTCCTGGCTGCAATCCTGGAGGCTTTCCAAGGCCAGAGAGGTGCTTTCACCATGCCTGTACCCACATAGTGACTCCGGGCTTCCTGGGAGGTCAGGCCTCCTGGCGAGGGCTGATGGCACTGAGGCACAGCCAGGCCATCCTGTCCCAGCCAGGGCTTTCCTCCTCCCATGACGGTGGCAGGGCCTCTCCGCTGGAGCCTCCGGGTGTGAGGTTGGGCCTTGTGCGAGGCTTGGGGGTCAAGGGCACCCACTGGGCCCTCCTCCTCTGTGCTGCCCGTTGATCTGGGGGGAGCAGCTGCACAACCCCCGCAGAGAAGGGCAAGATGCTGGGGAGGTGCGGTGCTGCTTTGGGCCAGATGGGCCACGGGCATCAGGAACTGGCCCACTGAGGTCATGGCCAGTGTTGCTGAGGAAGCGGGTGAAACAGCAGGGCCCCCATGGCATGTCAAAGACAGCCGGTGAGTTGTGTGGCAAACCCTCCCCCAAGGACTGACGGAGCTGTCGCAAGAGCAAAGACAGTAGCTGTGTTCACCAGAGTGAAGCAACTGTCTTCTGAGGCAAGTGTGGGCTGGCGCCACTTCTGTGGGTAGGAGTCAGATAATGCAGCCAGTGGGCAGAGACCCCTTTCTGAGCAGCAGTTCAGGCAGCCAGCTGATTTTGGCGCGCATAGAACGTCGCGACCCGAAAATGGGATTATATATAAGGACAGGATGAATGGCTTGTGAGAGAATTTTCAGTAGAATATTTTCCAATTTCACCATTGATAAAACTGTTGCGTGTTGGCTCAGTCCAGGTATTTTCTGATCAGTCTCACTACGGGACTGTAGGCAGTACCATAGAATTCTAGTAAAACATTTTAATGCCATTTCATCAGCATATACAAATTATGTTTTGAGCATCGAATTGTTAAACTTACTATAATTCTCTTTTTGAAGTCTTTTAACTATTGGTGTGATTATGCAGATGCTGAATTAATTTAGGATTAAACCTAAAAGAAAAGAAATGTAGCAGGTTGTTTCTTTCAAATATTTGTCAAAATCTTGCAAAGTCTGAATGGCTTTAATCTGCTTTGTTTTCAAAGGGAACCCCAGTGGGGAGGGGAAAATATTATCTTTGTCTCCTCTTGTTTGCCCCCCATCCTTCTGTCACTGCCACTTTCTCTCCCCCTCTGCTGCTTTCTTCCGCTACTCTTGGATGTTCCTTGTTTTTAATGCCTAGTTATGTGGGGTTGCTAGGTAAGTTCATAATGCCAACCATGCTGCACACAGAATGAAGTACTCTCTGTGTCCCTCATATATGGTCATAGTACCAGTCATCTGTTGATATAGATAGTGGCACTAGGACAGTGGTGGCAAACCTATGGCACGTGTGCCAGAGGTGGTACTCAGAGCCCTCTCTGTGGGCACGCACGGCATCGCCCCAGCACAGAGTTTGCAAGATTGGACAGCAAAAATCACATTAATTGTTCAAAAGCATGCCAAATGCAACCTTTTACCTTTCAATAAAAAGTTGTTTGTATCATTGAAAGCTCTGTTATTGTGTTTTTCTTTTAAGACGAAAGATGTTAATGTAGGAGTTGTTTTTTCTAAAACAAAAACCTCAGTATTCAGGTTAAATTGCCGTGTTGGCACTTTGCAATAAATAAGTGGGTTTTGGGTTGCAGTTTGGGCACTCGGTCTCTAAAAGGTTCACCATCACTGCACTAGGCACTCTGATGTAATTCTGGGTCTCTTTTCCTCCTCTCCTTCCCCATATGTGAGCATTGCCAAGTCTGCCACCCTCTGTGTAGTGAGTACATGGCCACAGCTATGTGCCCACTTCAATAGACAGGAGTAAGAAAACACTTAGAAAACTTGGCTTAGCTTTGGGGGTTATGAATGCTGAGGTGGAATTGGTAAACTTGTCAGATTCAAGATTTCAGAAAACTGAAATGTGGTTTGGCATTAGGAAGTTCTCTTGTTTTAAAAGACTGAATTGTAATAGTGAGCTTGAATAGAACATAGTTCACAATATCATCTCTGCTTCAGCCTCCTTTTCATGTTGCTTTAGAGCAGTGATATCCCCCCGTGGCTCTTCTGAGCACTGTTCTGTAGTGTGGATTCTGCCCCATGTTTCAGGCAAGTAGGTAAGGTTAGGAAAGACCTCGCCTGGAGGGGCTTTTCCTGCCTTGAAACAGCTGCTGCCTGAGGAACAGGTAAGCGGCAAACCTCACTCAGGTGCAGGCCTCATCCCAGTGATGGAAGTAACTGTAGCTCTTTTGGTTCATAGCGATTGCAGATGTGACTTCTCTGTGAGTTGCAGAATAAGTATCACTGCTATAGAACCCTGCAGCTTGGCTCCATAATTAACTTGTACAATTGGTTGCTGAAGGATACATTGATGATTACCTGCCAAGATGGCTTTAAAGTAGGTACGTGGGTAGCCATTTCTGCCGGGGAACCTTGCATATTTTCTGCCATAATACTGTGCTATATTCACTGCACTGCGGAAGTATCTCTCAACACCTACGTTTACGTGCATACCTTTAGTGCTGCCATCAGAGGTTGCCCTGGGTTTTCCCAACTGAGGAAATGTAGAAATGCGGTGGGAGATGCATGCATACGCACTTTGCGCTCTGTCGTTAAGGCCATTGAGAGTAAGTGAAAAGTGGTTTTGTTTTCTTCCTGGGAAATGTGGTGCAGCATGGAAGCAAACTGTGAAGACTGCCTGCTAGTTAAGCAAATGCAGTGCTGTACTGCAGCAGAAGTGACGATAAAGGGGGAGGGGGGGAGACAGAGAATCTTACTTAACTCATTAGACGTGCTCAGTGTGCATGTAATCTCATCCTTTTACAATTCTTTCTACAGCTCCCAAGAACACAACCAGTTTCGCTCTCTTGTTATGTGTGCCGTTCAGTTTAGAGTGAAATCAGCTAAGCTAAGTGTGCATTCGCTGGTCAGAGTAAACTGTCAAACAGAATTAAATCCATAGAGGCAGTTACTCTTGTTGTTGGCAAGCAGCTTCTTGAGCACAAACAGTTTTGCTTTCTTGTTATGTGTGGTGTTACAGTTTAGAGTGAAATCAGCCAAGTGTGCATTTACGCAAGCTTCTCAATGGGGCATTAATTTAATTATGACTGAATAGATGGCAGTACTGGTAATTGTGAACTGTTGAATAATGTCCATGGTATGTTCCACTGTTCCAGTTGGCATGGAGGAGACACGTCTGCCGGTGCTCTTGTAGTTCTGGAAACAAACATTAGACTTCCAAGCTTTAATTGATTAGCCAGTTTGATTAATTAAATTAAAACTTTTAATTGAAGACTGGCCTTCCTTCTTCCACACCACTTAACTGATAGAACTGAAAATAGTTGAAATCATCACCACAGCCGTCTTCAGCAGAGTTACACCCTTCTAAGTCCTTTGAAATCATTGGGTTTGAAAGAGTGCAGCTGTACTTAAGATTGTACTTCTTCGTCTTATAAATGTTTATTTTCCTTAATAACTACTGCTAGGTGTTTAATTCTTCTGCATTTTAAGCCAATTTGGCTCCAGTGTGTCAGTCTAATTTCAAATGTTCTATCCCCTCATAACTCATGAACAGGAACACGTTAAAGACTACCTTTTCTTGGATTTTTAAAAAAATTGCTTTATAGTTAGCCTTTCTCACTGAGACAAAAGGTGGACTGCACAGTGTAAGTCAATGCAATCACTTGGACGAGACATCTGAAACAAAGCATGGAGTATTAGACATGATGCGTTAAACAGCGCAGAAGAAGATGGCATTGCAAGGTCTCACATAAATGCACAAATGAAACTATGTCTTCTTTTCAGGATCTGCCAAAAAGGGCCATCATTGATGTTTTCTGTGGATACAAAATTAGAAAGCCTTGGACAGAGTGATTTATTGGTTTGGTCTAGAGCCGCAGTTGTAACGCCCACATATGACGATCGTTCAAGTAAACAGAAACACTTTTTAAAAAGCCTTCTCTGTAGGAGCAATGTGAACAGCTTGTGGGAAGAAGGTTGAGCCTTGTGACGTAGTAGAGGCTAAGATCCTAATGCCAGGATTAGCTGCTTATTTTTGGTTGTCTGCAGGCTTTGATGCACAGTAGCAGTTGCTGGGCATCAGTGAGCTGCCACTCAGATTGTGGTAACCTCTGCCTCACCTTTGTTAATTTTAACTCGCTCATCTGTCTAGGCGCACTGGCACCTTGGATCTTCTGTCAGCCTACTGATGCTTCAGGTTGAGGGTGGAGCCAGAACCAGACGGTCAGAACAGCAGCAATGTCTTACTACATAGTTTGTAGCTTTCCTGTATATGGTATTCCTGAGTCTGTCTGAAAGCCTCAAGTGATTTTAGTAGCACAATAGTGATGTTTGCCAATATTTTATCCTAAAAGAAAAGAATATTATTTATCACCTGTAGTTTTACTGAAGAATATTGTTCAAAGATGCATGCAAGTTCAGACTAATTTAAGTTTCCTCATACATAACAGGTCCCCTTTGCCGCAGAAGACTGCCCTAAGCATTAAAAGCAACTCTTGAGATGTCTTTCCAGCCTCTGTTTTGAGATTTTTTTTAGAGAGGGTCAGCTCAGCAAAGTTGTTCTGGCATTTTCATATGAATAATATGAAGCTTCTGCTACTGAGACTACTTTGAAGTCATTTTTGTTTCTTCATATGCAATGTAGTTTTATGGTGTGAAGCTCAAATCTGTTGTGTCTTAAGCTGTCCTAAGTAGGTATGGTGGCCACTGGCCAATGTTCCCTCTAAGGTGTGGAGTCTTGTGAGCAAAAGTTCTAAATTGTGAGCTCCTGGCATTAAAGTTGTGAGTGAGTGATTTGGCTACTGCATAAATTAGTTTGCTCTGGAGCCATCCTTCCTGAGCTAAGTCAGAAATTTGTGAGCTGGAGGCTAAAAAATGGTGAGCTAGCTCACACTAACTCAGCTTAGAGGGAACACTGGCCAGTTGTTTTTCTTTCCCCACATCTCCACCACTAATGCCCTAAGAACTCTGAAGCTTAGGTGGAACCAACCGTCCAAGCTCATGTTAGTTATTTATTTATTAAAAAAATAATAAAGCTGTATTCAAACAGTGTTTTAAAATAGGGTTTTTAGGTGTCTAGGAAAGAGAAGTCTCATCAGTACAAACATCTGTAACGTACAAGAATGTCCAGTGTAACAAATCCAATACCCTTCTGCACACATAATTATTATTGAAATGAATCTTATTCATACACCTATACTAGTTTTGGGTGTTTTATTTATGTTGGGACTTGTAGCTTTAGCTGTAAGTTTAGTTAAGTGCATTTAGGTGCTATTTATGAATGATGCTCATAATTGGATGGAAACTCAGAGGTATTAATTTAGTTGGTGTGTGTGTTAAAAGAAAATACTGAAGCGGACCATTTGACAAAACTCCCCCCCCCCCCCCACCTACGAGACATTCAAAAGTACCCTGTAATTGGTCAGTGTCTTAAAAGCTATAGATTCCTAAACAGTATGTTGCCTTTCATTTCTTGAGATCAGTAACGTTGGTATGTTTTGCTTGTGCTGTACTCCACTCACATGATGACAATCTTTCTCCCCAGATCATTCCACCTCAAGTGGTACTTCCTCGTTTAAGCCCAGCCGTTCACTGGTCTCAATTCCTACTGCCCATGTGATGCCGTCTAATGCCAGCTCTTCGTTTTCCAAACACAGGGAACCTTTGAAGTCTGATGGTTCAAAGTGGAGTATGAGTCTCTTAAGGACTGCTGGAAGCAGGCATCAGGGCATGCTGGACAGTTCTCTTGACATGAAGGACTTAAGGCCTGTAAGGAAATGGTCATCTTTATCTAAGCTAAGCGCGTCTGCTGCTTGTGGCCTGGATGGAAGCATTCACTCAGCAGAGTGCAGAACCAGCATGGATAAAATGGGAAGAGAGGAAACTCTGGCGCTGGAGTTAAGAACGAATGGGACAGGCTGCTTGCACAATAGTATGGAACTACTCAAAATCGAGGACAGAGACATGGGGGGGAGACGGAGCTCCACCTTGGACTGCAAATACAAATTTGAAAGTTGCAGCAAAGAAGACTTGGTTGTTCCTGATCCTTCAGACAGGAGACATGCCTTAGACATGACCTATAGTGCCTTACCAGAAAGCAAGCCTGCTGCATCAAACTGTGAGGGTTTTGGACATGGCTATATACCTTTGAGGCCGCAGGCTGTGAGTGGAGTTCCCATCCAGCCATCTGAGAGGACTCAGAGGTGGCTTACGGAACAATTTCACACAAACCCTCCAGACCCCAGGCCTTCTGATGGGTCATACAGTTTATCCTCTTGGCAGTTACAACAGCTTGAAGACCTTAGAGCCAGAAGTGAATATCCTGCGCAGGTAAGGAAAGAAATTTGGTGTTTGCTGCCACCGTGTGGATAGAAAGGCAGATGACATCAAACAGCATGCAATTGAGTAAAGTAAATGTCCCCTAAATAACTTGTGGTACACGTACAGCATGTATTTTCTAAAGGCTATTAGTCTTTTAAAGGTGGTGTTCATAGATTTTATTCAATTCACTTCAGTCTCCTTTTTTCCAACCCTTGATTAGGGGTATATATATGCACTTTAAACATTAACATCTTTGTTGCAGCCCCATTGCACTTATGCTTGCTTAAGCCTTGTTAAAGTTGGTGGGGTTGAATCATGTCTGGCGCTGTGTTGGATTTAGGCCATCACCTTTGATTTTGATATTATGGTTGAGTTAAATTATTTAGTTCTTTGGTAAAGTCCCTCCTTTCTAGCACAAAGACTTGAGGCACATTCTTGCCTTGAAGAGAGAACACTTTGTTTAAGAATGTGTTTTCCATATTCTTTTGTGAAAATTAGAGTCTCGGAAAATATGGCTAAATCTTCTGTTTCTCCCATTTGCTTGTCTATGGACCAAAGATGTGCCCACTTTGTGAGTGAAAAGGGCAGTTAAAACAAAAAAGTGAATACTTTTTAGCAATAACCATTACATCATGTATGGTGCTTTCTATGTAAATACCTGTGTCCTGGTATCATTGTATCTCATAAAATACTTTATGTTGGGGAAATCTGAGTCAGTGGTTTAGGCAATGAAGGCAACTGACACCACAGAAACAATGCATCAGTCTTGTATTTTTTGATTAGGTCATAACTCATTTAAGCCAAATTTTGGTTCTTTCAAATTTTTGGCATAGATGGTTTTAAGGTGATGTAAACTTCAGTACAGGTAACTCCCTTCAAATATGGCTGTCCCAGATATAATTTATGTAACCTTTCAGAGCGCTTCACACACATTGAACAACAACTCTGTAAAGTAGGCCAGTATTATTATTATGAATAATAGTATTGGGCAGGGGTCATTTCGTAGAAAAAGAGGTGCAGGAGCTCATTAGCATAACTTATTTGCATATGCCACACCCTCTGACATCACCAGAAGTATGTCAGAAGGCAAGAAAGAAAGAAGAGAGACAGAGAGAAGAAAGAAAGAAAGAAAGAAAGAAAGAAAGAAAGAAAGAAAGAAAGAAAGAAAGAGTGAGCTGGCAGAGAGGGGACAGCTACTAATCCAAGCCTCAGAAATACCACTATTCTGGGAGGATAGCTTCAGTGGTGGCTGAAGCCTTCAGAAGGCTGGTCGGAGGAACAAGGACCATTTTGGCAGGGCCATTTTGCTGCAGCCATGACACAAGCAGGCATTCCTCCTCCGGGGGGGGGCTGGCACCAACTCCCGGAGCTGCGCTCCCCCGAGCTCCTGCTCGAAAGGACCCCTGGTATTGGGGATCTTTTAGACCCTATAGAAATTAACACCGCAGGTTTTACAAGTATACCATCCCAGTACCATTGTGTCGCTGTACTATAAACAATAAGGGCTGTGTAACATTACACTGGAGTTGTTGTTAAATGTGTCTTATTGTTTATTTAAACTAAGAACAAATATATTTAGCAAGATGTTCTTTGCCAGTATATCAGGGTTAAACTACACCTGATAACTTCAAAAAAGACTTTCAGAAGTATATCTTGGCTCTGTGGTGAGGATTACTGTTATAATCTGGCCATGTCTTTAATCCATTTCCATGTTACATTTTTACTGTATCTTTCTAAAATGACTTTAGATAGAGAAACTGAGGAAGTGTGGTGCTAATCAGATCATGAAATGTTGGTTTTTACTTTAGGCCATTCTGCAAATGCTGAGTTCATCAGTGGGTAACTATGTCTTGGGCTATGCAGAAATTTTTGTCAAATATTCCTGGTGTAGTAAGACCCCTCCCAATACATAATTAACTTTTTATAAATTAAGATAACTTACATCATACTTTAGATTGATGCATTTTCTGTGCTGGTGAGTTATAGCAATATTGTGGCATTTTTATTAGCCCTATTAGTGTGATCTTTCCATCAGCTTCAAAAGTATTTATTTATTTACTTTATTTATACTCAGCTCCCCACCCCCAACTGGGGACCCAAACCAGTTTACGTCATCTTCTGTTCTATTTTATCCTTACAACAACCCTGTGAGGAAGGTTAGGCTGAGACTGTGTTATTGGCTCAAGGTCACTCACCAAGCTTCCATGGCACTGTGGGGATTTGAATTTGGGTCCAATACTCTAACCATTGCACCACCAGGAGTATGTAGTAAATTGGTACGACCTGTGTGGATTATACAGAAATCCCATAAAATAATTAATTACTCTAGAGTTGTTTTCTAGGGCGTGTATAAAAAAGTGAATGACAAAGTATAGAGGCTTAAAAATTGTTTAGTTAAATGTTTCAGCTTCCACATTCATCAGCAGTGCTTATTTCGTAGCAGGAGCTCCTCTGTATATTAGGCCACACACCCCTGATGTAGCCAATCCTCCAAGAGCTTACAGTAGCCCCTGTAAGAAGAGCTCTGGAAGCTCTTGGAGGATTGCCTACATTAGGGGTGTGTGGCCTAATATGCAAAGGAGCTTCTGCTATAAAATGAGCCCTGCTCATCAGTAACACTATTGAATTTCACACAGGCACCGGTGACAGTTCCCTAAAAATGGAGAGAATTCTCAGGAAGATGGCTTCTGCAATATAAATACTAGAGAGGTTTTAAAAAATTACAAGCATAAATAAATGTTTAATGGTGTTTGGCTGTTCAGTCTACACATCTAAAAGCTTTTGTCTTGCTTCTGTTGGTACAGGGATGAATAATTTTACTGCTGGAAATAGTTCCACCATATCTGAAATGTGTTCTTCAGAATTAAATGTCTTTCAGTAAGTTGTTAAGTGTTTTCAGTGCTTGCTCATGATTTGTGAAATGGTTATGAAGGTCTGTGGTCGTTACTGCAACATAATGCAAGGTGTTTGACTTCTGTAACGTCGGCTACATAGTTAGGCATGCAAGTGATACTCTGTTTTTGAAAGTGAGTTTCAATAAGATGTATATGTGCAAGCCCAAATGTATCACAAAGATGCTCAGGGACATGATATGTAAAGTTCCTGTTGTAAAAATGTTCTTTATTCTGTGTGAAACAAATCTCTACATAAGCTGACAAAACTGTAGTATGTTAGTAGTAGCAATAACAGCAGCAGAGATAAAAGAAACCTGGATAGAGCTGTCTGTTGTTGTCTTGTCTCGATTACGCTATTTTAACTTGGCAGGCCTTTGGAGATAAAGATTGAATAACTGCTGGCCTAAAGTTAGTAGGGTAGATATGAGCTTGTTGCCCTGACCTGGGTCACCCAGGCTAGCCCAGTCTTGTCAGATCTTGGAAGCCAAGCAGTGTCGGTCCTGGCTAGTATTTGGATGGGAGACCTCCAAGGAATAACAGGGTCATGACATGAAGGCAGGCAATGGCAAACCACCTCAAATGTCTCTTGCCTTGAAAACCCCATGGGGGTCACCATAAGTCAGGTGTGACTTGATGGTACTTTTCACCAGGGCTCATTTCGTAGCAGGAGCTCGTTTGCATATTAGGCCACACACCCCTGATGTAGCCAATCCTCCAAGAGCTTACAGTAGCCCCTGTAAAAATGCTCTGTAAACTCTTGGAGGATTGGCTACACTAGGGGTGTGTGGCCTAATATGCAAAGGAGCTCCTGCTACGAAATGAGCCCTGCTTTCCACCACTACCATGAGCTTGTTGGCTTAAAGCTCCAATAAAGCTTTGAGAAAACTTTGAACTGATTAAGATCAACTATGGAAAACTGGATTTCATTAAAGGTGTGTGGCTGATACGCTGCAATTGAATAAATTTTGAAAGTAAAAGGAGATCTGAATAGCAATAAAAGTCCCCCCTCCTCTTATTACTCTCCCCCCTTCCCCAGATAAAAGTCACAGAACTCCTTTCTTGCTTCAAATAAAATACACCTCTCTTTTCCTGTAACTATTTTCACACTTTCTTTTTAATAAGCCACCCTTTTCTCTGTATTTTGGTTTCTAGAACTGCAGGGTTTTGTTTAGTGTTTTTTCTTTCTTTCTGTCCTGTTTGCAGAATCTATCATTTTACAAGTGCACAGTCTGTCTGTTCTTTGGTACACATACAAATACAAGCGTTTGGGATATCGTGCTGGCGACGATGCTGTAGTTCACCTTCATCCGTACCGTCAGGGTGTAGCCACTCCAGTACAGGCTTTGAATCTTTTAAGTCTCTGGTTGGAGTTCTCCACTTACTGCGTTGTGGTATAAAAATATGCACACCAGCAAACCAGTGTTTTTAATTTGTCTACTAAAAGTGACGCTTTCCTGAACTGCAGTTTATTGGCCTTGTGGGGTCTCTGTATAGGTTCACATGGCTTGAAGTCTCAAGTTACCATAGTGGGATACAAGCACTACAAAAACAGTTCACATGAGCTTCACAATGATGAACATGAGAACAAGAACCAGGAAAATAAGTAGGAAATTGAGTAATAAGTTTAGTCCTCTGTTGGCAGCAAGATCCATTCTGGGATCGCTCTAGTGCTTTTCGTGTATTTGGAACAGAAGTTTTGATTGCAGTTCCAGGCTGGTTGAGTTTCAGTGGTGAAGGCCTTAGGTATAGTATACGTCACATCTTCCGTTCTTGACTCTCTCTGTGCTTTTATTTTCCACCACCTAAGACAAAATGGGTGGTGAGTAATAAGTAAAGAAACCAGTTCTACCCTCCCACTACCAGAAAACCTGCTCTGAAAGCAGATATAGATGACCACTGGCCAGATGGTCACTTAACATACTCATACTTAAGTTAGTTGTAGGTAATTTCATGCCAAGTAGTAAGAATTTCTCCCCTAAACAACTGTAATTGTAGGGTCAAACTAATGTACTAATTTATTTTCGCATTTATGACCCTGCTGCATAACCAAACAACATTGCCCTCAGGGTCAGCTGGATATCTGTGTCTACTATCACTTTTCAGTGTTACTGACTGTTCACAAACAGTACTTATTTGGGAAGTTGATACAACTGGCCAGTTGCTGCATGACTCCATATTGGAAAATAAATTGTGCCGTGTACTTGGTTCATGGCATATTATATTATGCAGAAGTCTAAAAGATGAGTTGAATGTGTAGAGCAGGGGTCACCAGCATGGTGCCCAGGTGACACGGTGCCCACCAACACCCTTCCTGGCACCCACCAAGTGTTTTTAGAAAGTGGGCGGGGCCAGGTGGGGCTTTTGCCCAGCGAGGCTTCTGGTTGGCCATTGGAGATTTGCTTGGCTGTGCTGATTTTTAGAAAACATTTCTTTGGCAGTGACTGCCAGCACAGCACAAGAATCTTCACTGTGTGACTAAAGATAAGCTGTGACTGCCATTTTGTGGCTGGCTCCGCCTCCTGCAGAAGCCATTTTGTGACTGCACCCACCACACCGTGTCAGAATTCCAAAGTTTCTGCAGGGTCAAAAAGGTTGAGGACCCCTGGTATAAATGATCTTTCCTCAGAGCAAGGGGTATTTTCAGGCACTCTAATCTCACCCTTTCCTAGAGAGCTGGTCTTGAAAGGACAGTGGCAGTTTCTTCCCTGCATTTGCCAACTCTGCTTTCCCAAATGCGTCTTTCATAGTGGTAGAGTAGGAGACTACAATAGGTTGTTTACAAAACTAGATTCCAGTAAGTTTAACTATGTATGCTTTTGATCACTTTGACCACCTTTCCATTAGTCTTAAACGGCTGAGGATCCTTTCCTACGTGGTGTGATCCTGCCAGTATTATGTTTTTAAGTCCTGTTGATTTGAGTAGAAGAGTGTAGGCTTAATTCTCTCGCAGTAAAATCAGTGGGGCTTGTTTTCTTAAAAATCCCTGAACTTCGGATGAATGAATCATGCAGAGTCCTTTTTAAAAATTCCATATGAGCCTTAAAATGTACTTTTAGCAAAATGGTTAACTTGTACTGTCCCGTAGTTCATAAAATTACACTGTATGCATGGCCAGGTTCACATTATGCCAGCAATTTAAGTGACCTGTATTGAATCTCTGACCCTTTTCACATTACCATTCTAAACCAGATGTTATTCATTGTTGGTCTGATTTCAAGTAAAGTGATACAGGGACGTGGGCTTCCTACAGCAAATTTCCTTCTGTTAATGAGCTGTCTCTGAAGCACTATGGTCATTTCAAACAGTGCCCCTTGCCCACCCCCCCTGCCTTTTTTCACTGCGTGATCTTCCTCGGACTATTAAAAAAACATTCTAAAGTAAGCGCTTTAGCACCAAACCGCTATAGCACTTCAGAAGCGATTCAGAAGCACAACGAAGGGGCTGAAAACGGCAAAAAGAAGTTTCCCTCAAATGTGTCTCAAACACACTTTGCGAACCAGATGCAAGTGGGTTTGTATGAACAGGGTAATAAATTCTATTAGCAGCTGGTTAGTAAAACTGGTCTGTCTGAAATGACAGAAAAATCAATTAGCAACCAGTTACTAAAATGGAATAAAAGGGGAGTTTAAAAAGAGCCTCTGTTTAGTTTGTTGTAATTGACCTACCCATACAACTTATATTCTTAATCATTTCCCCGTATATGAAGTGGCCTAAAGGTGACTTGTATGCATTATTCCAACAAGCAAGTCTGTATTTTATGAGATTATTAATTAGCAACTAATTCACTCTGCATAATATCATGCTGAACATAGCTGCCAGTGAGTCGACCAGCAAATAAGTTCCTCTTTTCTTTTGTGGTTTGGATTGTGATCCAGTTGGCAGCTGTTCCTGGAACCTCACAGGCAGGAGGGTGGGGTTGCTAGGTGACCACCAGGCATACTCTTCTCATTCTTGCTGCCACCTAGAAGCTTGTGGTAAGAATGGGAGGGGTTTTTAAGAACCGGCAGAGTATTGTTGGCTGCAGGCCTCTTCTAGAGATGGAGTGCCATATATATGTCCCTAAATCATAAAAATCCTCCTCTGCTGATTCTGAGGCTGAATATTCATCTGATTGATGCTGGTATTTATCTGATGGCTGGCATAGTTTGATATCCAACATCCTGGTATTTGTCTGATAATTTAAAAAGTGTTTGATCACTGACACACAAAATGAGGATAAGAGAGGGACAAAGAGTCACCCCCCCAAAGTCGATGATGGTCTAATAAGCTGCCTAGCTAATCTAAGGTTTAATTAAATTTCAAAATCCGAATTTCTTCAATATCAAGCAGTTTCAAGATTTCCAGAATTTTCATTGTATCTTCAATAATGAAAGGAAGAAACACTTTGCTTTCTGTCTGATTGTAGACAGGACTAGACAATAGTATTGGCTAAGAACTTTGAGCCAAATGCAATGGCATATTTTGATTCTTTCATCAAAAATAATCTGTTGCTTCCAATTATATTAATGCCATGCTATTCAAATAACTGGCATAATTGCTTTCCCAGTAATTCCCAAACAGTCTGCTCTTTTCTCCAGTTTTCCTTCCTTCCTTCCTTCCTCCCTCCCTCCCTCCCTCCTTCCCTCTTTTTATATTGTTGCATGTTTTTTAGCCAATGGAATGCCGCTAAACTTCACTGTTCAAAACAGAATGCTAGTGTTTGTGGGATTTTAAAAAAATAAACATTAGTTATTTTAACTGGCTGCTATGTTTGTTGTGTTACCAGTGCAATTTCGCTCAGCACTCACTTGAGCAGAGTGGCAAGATCAAAACTCCCTGTATTTTATAAATTAGGTAAGATAATTGATGGCATAACATAGACATTTGCTAAACTCATTGAGTTTATGCGTAAAAGTGTATACCCTAGTTATAGCCAAAATAAACAGCAAGAAACCAAAACCCTATCAGTTAGCCTTCATTTTTATTTTAGGAAATTGTCTGCATTATTGCATTAAACATATAATATACGTACATGCCATACACTGTGTGATCTGGATTTTCTGTGCACAAAAGCTAGGGATTTTAAAAAATCAGTTCTCCTAACTCCAGGTATATGGGAAGAATAAGAAATACAACAGTCCAAGATACTTAGTTCAAACATTTCTCTACCTTCTTTTTTGCTGGTACTCAGCGCTGCCAAAATGGGAAGCATTGGCTTGGATCCAAGGGGGCATTTCAGGAGGTATTTTGGCTGCAGGTGGATGCAAAGGTAAGAAAGTAAAACTCTGTGGGCCGAAATTGTTATGCCTGTGGAGTCGCTTCATTGGATCCAAGCCATTGATTACCCCTTTCCTTTCCCTTGATATTTGCGAATACTTCTGATGTTATTTTACTGTATTGTTGCTTGAGGTTTTGCTCAACATTGCTTGAGGTTTTGTTCAACTTGTTCAACTTGTTCAACTTGTTATATGCTGTCTAGGTTGATATCTCCATCTGGTAACACCACCATCCTTTAAAAGAGTTTTCTAGGGTTTGCTGGTATTTTTATATTTGTTCCAGCCTGAATCTCTGCTCTATTATCAAGCTTTTCAGACAGATCTGTTAGCTAGACCTATAATTTATATATTAGGCCGTTTATGAGCCTCACTTATCTAAAGGATGATTTAATGTATAAATTATTAGTCACTTTATCAGTTCATTTTCACCTGTAATTTGCTAAAGTTAGCTTTCCACCTGTTGAAAATCTCTTTATTTCCAAGTGAGTTTTGGATCTTTCTCTTGCTGTTTTAGTTACTCTGATAGGAATTAGCCCACATCCCATATGATCATCGTGAACATATTCCATGGTAATTGTTTTAGCAAGGTAATTCTTGCTATGTTTTCTAAAGGTACTGTAAATAATGAATAAATGTTGGACTTGTGCAGCTACTAGCAACACAGAAAGTCTGAGGCAGAAATTTGGGAGGGTTTCACCCATTGTCTGCCTTTCCTTTAAACAGGAATAAAGCAGTCATCTTACATACTCACCAGATTCACATGTGATATTTTAAAAATAGTTTTACATCATGCTCAAGGTTTTAGTCAAAAAAATTGTGAAACTAGGCTGAGAATTGACTATATCGATAGCCAAGATCTTAAAGTAGGCTTTGCAGATTGTGTCCTAAAATATATGATTCTCTAAGTATATATGTTAATAGTTCAGTCCTAATGGCATAATTACTATTAAAAATATAGAACTGAATGATTGAATGGTTGGTAGTGATATATGAAGCATCTAGGACCAAAGGTACAAGGTTGGACATTTTATAACTCTTTGTACTGAAACATCAATTCATTCACACGGTTAACCAAAGCCACTGCTGGGCAACATTCACAGAAGACGTCAGGTTTTGTTTTGTTTTGTTTTTAAGCAGGGTAAATAGGTAACTCATGCATAGCTTTATGACGGAAGGTTTGAAATACAGTTCAATACAGGTGCATTTAACATTGTAATGATTGCTAACAGTGAACAGCGCAGCTGGTGAGAAATCACTTAGTCCAAATGCTGGACCTTCTTGCAAGTTTTCCTTGTGCTGGAAGTGTCTTGATTCCTTTCCTCCTCTGGACGTGCCTTTCTCATTGTATAGCGGTGTGAAGATCAATCAAAGAAGCTGGACTTCAGAGAAGCATCACAATGATGCAGATAAGCAAGAGGCATATTAAGATAAGACAGAAATTTACAAAAAGCTCCTGAAGCCTTTGGCGTGTTTGTGGGTTCACCTCAATAGTGGAGGCTCTCCTCATAGCGGAGCGGGTTATGTACTGGACCTTCTCCATGGCAACAGGAAAGCAGAAATTTAAGGAAGTGATGCAGATTTTTAAGAAGCAAAGTACAAAGTGCTTAGTATCTTCTCTCTCTTTGTTTTTAAGAACCTTTGTGGAGCTAGGAAAAGCAGGAAAGTGAAGTGTTAGAAATACAGCAAACAGTGTTTTCACAAAGGCAGATTATTTTCAAGTGCATGGATGCAGTCTGAGATGTTTTCTCAGTGGAAACAAATCTTAACGTAAGAAACAAGACTTGTATTAACATAAACACACACACAGACACACACAGAGTCTCTTATTCTAAACACTGTGACACACAGTATGGAAAAGTGCATGGCAGCAAGTCCACCATGAATTATCATTGTGAAAACTGTAACATTTAATGGAGAGATGCATGTATTTCAAAGCCTGTTTGCAGACGGATATGGGGAGCCATGGCAGTCATGCTCCAGAAATGTCTGTATTCCATCGAAGAGACTTAAGAGATATTGGACATTTCGTTGTGACACATCAAGCTGAATTTAATTCACCCATCATTCTTGGAGCTCTTCTAGGGGCTCATTAAGCATCCTTTTTATTGCTTCACAATACATGGCTGGTGGACTTTGTTTAGCTTGGGTCACAACTTGTGCAGGCGTGTTTTGTGTAAATACCCTGCACAATTCCAGTAGATATGCTTATGTTTTCTTTTAAAGTAATGAAAGCTCTCATGGTTCTGGGTGGATACAGTTTAACAGATAATTAGACATCAAAGTAATTGCTTGACACTGTAGTCAGTTCTTTTGGTGGGGTTATATTTGTCATGGGGAGGTAGTGTAAAAACAAGGCAGGCGCAAGAATTCTCAAGGGCCCATCCACTCCAATGCTCTGTCACATAGTGGCCAAAAATACCAGGTGCCATCAGGTCCGTCAGTGGGACCGGGACACTAGAAGCCCTCCCACTGTTGCCCCGCCCCAGCACCAAGAATACAGTGCATCACTTGCCCCAGACTGAGAGTTCCTATCTATATGATGGACCTCTGCTCCATATGTTTATCCAATTCCCTCTTGAAGCCGTCCATGCTTGTAGCTACCACCACCTCCTGTGGCAGTGAATGCCGTGTGTTAATCATTCTTTGGGTGAAGAACTACTTCCTTTTATGTGTTCTAGCCCAACTGCTCAGCAATTTCATCGAGTGCCCACAAGTTCTTGTATTGTGAGAAAGGGAGAAAAGTACTTCTTTCTCTGCTTGCTCTATCCCATGCATAATCTTGTAAACCTCGATCATGTCACCTCCAGTCATCGTTTCTCCAAGCTAAAGAGCCCCAAGTGCTTTAACCTTTCTTCATAGGGAAAGTGTTCCAATCCTTTTATCATTCTAGTTGCCCTTTTCTACACTTTTTCCAGTGCTATAATATCCTTTTTGAGGTGCGGTGACCAGAACTGTACATAGTATTCCAAATGAGGTCACACCGTCAATTTATACAGGAGCATTATGATACTGACTGATCTGTTTTCAATTTCTTTCCTAATAACCCCCAGCATAACATTGGCCTTTTTTTATTGCAGTCGCACACTGTCTTGACAATTTCAGTGAATTATCTACTATGACTCCAAGATCTCTGTCTTGGTCAGTCTCTGCCAGTTTGGACCCCATCAATGTGTATTTATAGTTAGGATTTTTGGCCCCAATGTGCATCACTTTGCACTTGGCCACACTGAACCCCATTTGCCACATTGATGCCCACTCGCCCATTGTCGATAGATCCCTTTGGAGTACCTCACAATCCTCCCTGGTTTTCACCACCGTTCTTCACCTGGCTTCTTTGTGATTGAAAGAATTCAGGTAACGATAGAAAAAAGTCTTCCGAAAAAGCTCATGGTGGTTTTTTAAATAAAAAATCTCACCTTGGCATAAAATAACATGGTATTTTGGAACTGTTTATTGATGTTAATGTCTGACATTAGCTTTATTAGGATCTGTTACATAAAGAATATTTATATATATATATTGTTTGTGTTATCCCTGGAAAATTATAGTTTTCTATTAGTGAATAGTTTATGTAAGGCCAATGTGTACAAGAATCCTTATATTTATTTAAAACATTTCTGTTCTCTTTGGTCCCAAAGCAACGCAACTCAGGTTCAAAACACAAATAAGGTGCAGATTTTGAAAACCAGGCTTTCTGAATGAAGGTTGACTCACAATATAAACGTGTCAGACTACTCACAAGGTTAGAACGCATATTCACAACGATATAACAACCAAAGCCACCTTCTGGTGGGAAAAAATAATTACTATATCTAATGGTAAACTAGTAAACCCACCTTCCCACAGATTACACAGGAGTGCAGAAAAATAAGACTTTGTAAATTAACAAAAAGAAGAACCATGTAAGTAGGGCTCGATGAGGCCTTAAGATGTCCTTGGAAGGATGCGAATGGAGGCCTTCTGAATTAAGAATGGGGGAAAGGGCAAAGAAAAAATCAGTTTGCCCCAAGTCTGTTTTTATCCTACCATTCTTCCATGTGCATTCTTCCATGTGCATCCTACACTGTTTTCCACCCCCTGTTTAATCTGTTTAATCTTCACAATATCCCTGTGAAATAGGGTGGGCCAAGTGTATGTGACTGGCTCAAGATCGGTCAAAAAGTTTTAAGTCAAAGTAGGGTTTTGAACACAAGGTCCCTGAGAGCTTAGAAAATCCTAGAGGGGAAGATTTTTTTGGGGTGTGTGTGTGATTTTTATCTTGCCCTTCCACTCACAGATATTACTGTGCCTCAACTCTGATTATAACTTGAATGGTGGATATGCATATAAAGAGTGCTAGTTGAAAAAGCTATGAGGAAAAACTGAGAAGGATTTTTACCCTGTTGATCTGATGTATTTATGGATGGCGATTTAATGGATTCAGACATTCCTTCCACAGTAGCATTTATAATTTCATTTTAAATATATACCCTTTAAAAACAAGACAGTGGCTGCTATTTTCTGTAGACCACTAGAGGTCATCAGTGTACTGATGATTTTTTAAAACCTGAAATTTCATGCAAAAGAACCTGATTATCAATGATGTACCCATAGTTTGTGAGACATAGGCCTAGTTTGCTGATATATTTTTGGGTTATATAAAATAATCTTCAGTAACCTTCTAAAATTTATCCAGTGCAGCTTTTTTGTGAAAATATGACGTTGCTCTAAGAAAATAGTTAATTCTTTACTAATGCAATAATAGCACCTCGAATTCCTCTAATATTAATATAATGACATTTGGATAGAGATGAAAAAGAAAATCTACATGGTAAGCCTGGACTTCAGGTCTGTGGATAATTGTCCTCATCTTCTTGAATGAGAAGAAATAATTGGTCTAACTTGTTTCTGGAGGTTTTTTCTTCCTTCTGGTTTTGGCATTGCATTTCTATTTACAGTAGTTTTGAATTCTGATCAAGTGCTTCAGGAGCTGAGAAGATTATGTATTATTTATCAAATGTACATGGTGAAATATATTTGGATCCTTGGTGAAATGTAGAAGAATGACTAGAATCCTGTACAAGATTAGGGTACTTAATCCATGTGCCTTCCGTGGGATTTAAGCAGCCTGAATATGCCGGATTGTAGCCAATGGCCAGGATCCAAAGAATCATGCGACTAGTTCTGTATGCCCAGCAATGTTTGGGCTTATGTTTCCTCAACAGCCCCCCCCCCCCAAATACACCGTCATCATGCTACTTGCTTTTTAAAGAATTTACCATGTAGCACAGACGTCTGTTTATTAATACAAAAAGTTTTTTAAAAATCCCCTTGGAGAAATATGAGCCTATTGGCTTGTCTAAATCTCAATCAATATATTATACAGTTCTCACATAAAACATGTCTAAAATATACTGGATTCAGTTGTTTGATTTCAATTTAAAAAGAAAATCAGTGAGAGTCCAGATTGAAACCAGGCATGCATAATTGTTTAACTGATGATACATACTGAATAAGAATTGGTGGGTAAGTTTTCTCAACATAAAGTTAATATAATTTGTGCCCTTGATTTTAATTTGACAATAATATCATCTCGTGCTGCCAGAAACTTGTCTCCTCTGTCTCCAAGGGACAGAGTGAAAGTGCCTCTGGGCAGCATATTAGTTACAAGTAGAAGTTTAGATTAATTTAATCCACTTAATGTTAAAATTCCTTTGATGGGAGAATGCGTATGATTTAGTTTGAATGAGATACATTTTAAAAAGAACTAATAGAGTAAAACTCTTAATAAAAATAGAAACATGGAGGAAAATGGGAAGCTTTTTTTTTTTTTTGTATGCAATATTAATTGCTCCCCTCCAAAGGACTGAAATATAGCTCAATAAAGTTTTAGTTTTGATCTACCGTGGTATTTTCCACCTTCCTCATAACACTTGATTAGCCCATTTCTTTCACCTAGTCTAAACAGAAAGAGTCAAAATAAATACCTGTGTTTTAAGAAGTATAACAGGAGGCAAATAGTTATTGGTGTTCTGTATCCAATGATCTTTTCTCAACAAAAGTTGTAGGCTTAAAAAATAGGGTAGTTTAGAAAATCACAACTCCTAGTATATATATATTTTAAAAAGCAAATTCCCTTACCTCAGCTGCCAGTAATGACTGAATTATATGCTGATTTGCTGTGGAAAACTGTAAGGCGTCTCCGTCAACCGGTTTGTGGGAACAAGTGAAGTTGGTGGAGGGAAAAAATAACAAAAGTTTCATAGGCAGGGCTCATGATGTCATTCAGGAATGTGGCTTTAGTGATTGGTTATGGCAAGGCTTTTATAAGAACATGGACGTTGCACAGCTGACCTCATCAGAGCAACAATGTTTGGTTCTCGAACTGTCATGAAAGGAAGATAGTGAAAAGGAGCGCTTCTGTCTGCAAAGCAAAGGACTTCAACAGGCTAATGATAGTGAATTTGGGAAGAATGAACAATGACACAGTGGAGATATGCTATTTTCTGTTATTGTCAGTGATAACTGTTCTCATTGATCTGACTGGAGCCAAGCTGCACCTCCTTTTTTAAGTAACTTTAAGTAACTGTTCTGTAAAACTGTAGGTAGAAATGAAAAACTGAAACATATTGATTTGTTCTCTACATGCCAATTCCCTGTGCTGTCGAGGACCACAATCCCCCCTAAAGTATAACCAGCTCTCTACATCCAGTGAAACTTTTCACTTCTGTTTCTCAGGACATGGATTGTGTGTCAGGTGCACACCAACATGCTACATCCCCAGCTGCTTTTGAAAGTCGGAGTTTAGAAAAACCTTTTGAACTGGCATGGGTATTTGCTGTTCAAAGGTGAAAAGTGAAAATCTCATTTTGTAGTGTGTTCGCAGTAGCTCTTTGGATTGTGACTCAGATAATTTAGTTATAAGTGTACATAAAGAACTAAAAAAGGTATCATTAATTTGTCACTTCTGGCTTGGAAGAATTTGAAATAACTTTGTAAAGTATTTTTATTGTTTTATTGTTTTATATCTGAGACTTACTTTAAAGTATTTTGTAAACTTTTTTGCAAACCATGGATGGAATGCAGAATATAAACGTTAGATTGGATTAGTAATTTACTGGCAAATGATAAACAGTGAGTCACCTCTTAACATAGGTGATTACTTCTCCTAGCTTACAGGAGAAGTGTGGCGTGATGTTCGTGTGATTATTTTTTTGAAAGATTGTAAGTGGCAGTCCTGCGTACAGTTTTTGGTAGCGCGTTTTGCTCTTTGACACTGTTGAGGTTATGACTTTCTGCGGCTTTGCAGTTTCCCTTTTTAAAAGAATCTTCTTCCGTTGCAGAGGAGGTGCCATACTGGCTACACAGTAGTATCACTGTCTTATGCATAGAAGAGAAGCTATTGAAGATTCTTTTTGAGCTTAAATTGGCACATTTTTTAAAATTAACAGTGAAATTAGTATCATTAAGGAGATGCCATTTACTTTTGTACAGAGAGTTTAGGAAAATATCTGTTATAAGGACCATTCTTTAAAGTATGTTATTTCTAAAAATGTATTTTCATTATGGAAAAGATTGCTGTAAACCCCAGTCCATACCTTAAAAAGATTCATTTTTATTGTTTGAAATTAAGAACTTCATATTAGTAATAATTGCAGTAGGATATAGGTCTTGCGGGGGCTGCAGTGGCTCAAGTGGTTAAGACGCTGGACTGCAGACCAGAAGGTCGGTAGTTCTGAAAGTTCAAGACCCGAGTGCTGCACGACAGAGTGAGCGCCTGTCTCTGGTCCCAGCTCCTGCCAACCTAGCAGTTCGAAAGCAAGAAATTGCAAGTAGATAAATAGGTACCACTTCGGTGGGAAGGTAACAGCGTTCTGTGTGCCTTGGCGCCTAGTCATGCTGGCCACATGACCACAGAAACGTCTTTGGACAGCACTGGCTCTTTGGCTTGGAAACGGAGATGAGCACTGCATCCCTAGAGTTTTATCCGACTGGCTTTCAAGCAAGGGAAACCTTTACCTTTACCTATAGGTCTTGCATTAAAACAGTGGAAATTCCACTCTTGAACATAAGAATTTGCAATGGCACTTAAGCCGATTTGATAAATATATCTACTTCTCAGTGTGGCCAAATCTGTGGATACTTAAATCTGGAGTTTGGAGCCATGGACAGATGAGACATTTTTCTACAAACCTGAAAAACTCCCCAGGTTTACAGAAAATTCTGAAATCTATTTAAAAAAACCATTAGGTTGGTTAAAACCCCACAAAATAATATATGCAGTGCCTGCAGCTTTAAGAAACTAATGTTTTCTGTGGCCGTTGCTCAGCAACCAAATAGTATTGCCAGCCTTCCAGTCTTGGTTTCTGTATGTAAAAGGCAGAGGGAGGAGGCAGGGCCCTTTCCAGAGCTGTTTTGGCCTTTGAGGGAGGACTTATCAGGGCCGGGGCCAGCAACAATGACCAGGCAAGTTACTACTATGCAGTTTGCTTGACTTACCCAGGCCAAGCTGCTCACTACTGTTCAACAGCAGCTACTGCGTGAAAGCCAGTGTGGTATAGTTGTTAGAGTTTCAGATAAGGGATCTGGGAGACCCAGGTTTGAATCTGTACTCTGCTGTGGAAGTTCAGTGGGTGACTTTGGGCCCATACATTCTCTCAGCATAACTTCACAGAATTGTTGTAAAATGGAAGAGAGGAGAATGATGTAAGCTCCTTTGGGACCTCATTATAGAGAAAGGAAAAGTATAAATGAAATAAATAGATACTGGGTGCAGTTAAGAGGTTGGTTGTTTGGTGAGTGGGAAGGAGAGAAGGAAACCAGGAAAGCTGAGAACATGGGGGCTTCTGGGAGGAGAGAACTAGTGTAGGGAGGGGAATACAGGGAAAGTAAGATGCTTCCCACAAATCCTTGCAGGTTCCACTCTGTGCAACTGGGCCCAGCCCAGCGGCCAGACTGGAGCAGCATAACTGGGCCGTGCTTCTCCCAAACAGAGGCTGCTGCGGGAGGGAAGTAAGGACACCTGAAGACCAAGCAGATAAAGGTAGGATTGGGTGGTCGGTGGGAAGAATAGAAAGGAAAAAGCAGCAAGCACTGGATACTGTGAGGGAAGGGAAAGAGGAAATCATGTGGGAGAATTAAATGAGATGCCTTCTTCATGTCCTCGTGGGTCCTCTGCTTGTTATATCCAATTCTGACGAATGGTCTTAGATTCCAGATAAAAAAAAATCTGTAGAGTGGCACCATGTACATATAGGGAATGTTTTTCTAAAAGCCTGGGGAAGCTCTGGGTTTGCACAAAATTATTAAATATTAGAGAATACTGGAGGGGGGGGGATAAAAAACGTAAACTAAAAGAATTATTGAGATATCAGGAGACTATATTGTGAGTTCTTGTTGGCTATTTTGGAGATAGCTAGGCAACCCCAAACCAGAATGGTCAAAGTTTTGGTTAGTGTCAGTGTGGAGGGAGGGGAGAGAAAGATTTCAAAAAGGAAACAACAGTAGGAAGGGAAGATGAAGCTGGAGTGGTGAGGAGCAAAAAAAAAAAGTAAAAGATGAAGATGAAGATGGGGGGAACAGAAAAGGTTGAGTGAGTGAGGGGGCAGAGGCTGCTAGGGGGAGAAACAGAAAAGATGGGTAGTTGTGAGTGAGAAAAGGAAAGGCTGGAGATGTTGACAGCAGGTGGCAATGAGGAAAGAAAGTAGACGCAAGGGTGTGGGGAAATGAGATTCTCTCCTCCCCGTTTGTATTAATTAGTTGCCAGTACTGTACCTCATATGACTGGGCAGTTGATGCACCCTCTTTCTCCTCTAGCTTTCCTTTTCATCTTAAAAAGCTGTATCTACAAAGTATGGAGCTGGCAGTCAAAGATCTGACTAGTTAAAATTGATACAGGAAATTTTGTAGTCTTCCCCATATCTTCCTGGCATCTCTTTTAGAAATGTCAGATCACTTTACTGAAATAATGGGAGAAGCAACAACTTGGCAGATCACTCTTCTATACATATCTGAAAGGTCAGAGCTCTCTCAGGGTTTGGACATGTTCATACCAGGTGCAGTGGCTCCCTGGCCCACGGTGTTTCCCAGGCCTCCACACTTTGGTTTCCTGTCTACTTCCTTTTTGCCAACAGTACACAGCTCCTCAGCCTTTTCTGCCCTGAGCTCCATGAGAGGTTTGCCATTGTCGTACTTCTCTTGTACCATTCTTTCTTTAACTGAATGTTTCTTTCCACTGCTGTTTCTCAGATTCCTGTTTTAAGCCCCATGCATACCATAGTCTATATAATTTTGTTTAGACTCTTGACCAACCTCGGCTTTTTGTGTACTTGGCCAAGGGGAGTGTTATTTGTGAAGAGAATTTTTTTAAAAACCTTTGAAGCACCTTCAGTTAAACAAATAAATATTATTTAATTCCTAGGAGAGTACAAAAACCTGGAAATCATGGAGTGATTTGGAATATTGGCACAAAACAGCAGTATGTGTATTTAAACTTTGGGTCAACTTCCATTTTCTTCAGGGGACAAAAATGTGCAGCTGCTGCTACTTGACCTTAAATGGAAATTATCTGGGCTTTCTCCAGGGGGATTAAGAATCTGCCACAGAGCATGTTTCTCTTTATTTATTTTGAGATCCAGTACAAATAACTTGGGGATCACATCTAAGGAGAGAGGCATCTTGTGCCTTGATGTTATAGCATATTTGTTTTTTAAAATTTTTGTCTGTATTGTAAAGATAAATCTGAACTTCTGCATACTAAGTGCTTAACAGACTAACCGTATGAGCTGCTAACCTCAATGCATGTTTGTGGCAGGATTGTTGAGCAATTGTAATTTCATGACTTATGGCAGTGCACTGGCATAATCTATTAGTTTGGGATGTTTGTAGTGAAGTTTATGACTACATATCTAGGAACTGCCGTTCTTATTGAGTGTAGCATGGTTCCTCTGAGGCACTAAAAATATTCTGGCCCCTGCTGAGGCAGCCATGTTGGTGCAAACATTGTTTTTGGAAGGCACCATTGCTCAGTGGTATAGCATGCAGAAGAGCCCAGAATCATTTGCCGGCATCTGCACTTACAAGGTGTTGGTTAGTAAGAGTGTGAAAGTCCTTGAAGAGACACTGCCTTCCAGGGCCAATCTTGTGTCCCTCACATGGCCACCAGCAGCCATTGTGGTCAGACATGCATGGGTGAGTTCCTTGCTCAGAACTTTATTCACAGCTGCATGGATTGGGACCATGGGGTGAGGGGACTTGCCTTGCCCCACATACCATTTTCCCAAACTAAAATGGGCCCAGGGAGCCACTACTTGCCCAATTGTGGAAACTTAAATGTACTGGTAGCTTTTCAGGTTGGGAAAAATGATACAAGCCCCCTCTCCCTGTGTGCTGTAGACCCAATCCAAATCAGGTTTATGAGCACCCTGCGATGAAGTTCTGAGCCAGAACTCCCAGCTGACGTCTGATCAAAGAGGTGACTATGCAGAGGGATGAAGACTTTGTAACAGCCCTTAGAGCAATCAATACTGGTCCAGAGGTCTGAATCAGTAGAAGGAAGTTCATATTTATGTTGCTCCTCCCTCCAGCAACAGTGTAGGGAGGATCTGTCTCACTTGGCCTCATAAGCAACTCCATGGATAGGGCTACTTCGGTGTATTTGCATGGTTTGGATATCTGACCTAAAAATGGAAGACGTTGATGTTACTTACAATCATTGTTCAGAAGACTGAAGCAATTTAAAAGCTGTTTTTTTAAAAAAATTGGGTGTATAGGTATTCCTGGGTTGTCTTGTTCATTTCCATACCATTTTTTTAAAAAAACTTTTCCCTTTCAGAAGACAGACCTAGGGAGACTAGTTGTTAAAGCTGGTTTTCTTTTTAAAAACATTTTTTTGCTTCAGGGAAAATATTCATCTGGGAACACTACCAGAAAGCTTGCTTGTCTAATAAATAAGATCAAATTTAAAATATTAACATAAAACATGGAGATGTTTTTAATTCCATTTTGAGGGTTACTTGTCCTCTGTATCATATTTCTTACCTCTTCTCAAGATTTCCAGTCTCTTGTTTTGCATTCTGCTTGTTCTGGAACTTGAAGCAGCACTGATTCCAGGGGCAGTTCTTTTTCAGCCACAATCCTCATGGGAATTACTGTAGATTTATTGCCATGATCACCTAGTTGACACATTTTATTAGACCACAATCATGGGCTTGAGAATGTTGGGGCTGCTGGCATTAAAAAAAAAAAGTATGGTGTGAACCAAGCCCCTTAAGAATTCCTAAATGCTGGTATATCCTGGAACTTTCTCAGTAAGGCAAAGTGAAAATAAGCCAGTGAATAGCAAACAGTAGTTTCTTCTTGGATACAAATTAGTTTTAACAGTTTAGTTTAAACAGTAAAACATATTTTTTTATCTTCTGAGTCTTCAGCATAATCATCAGGATTTTTGCCCTTCTGGAAACACTGATATGACATACAGGATGTCTAATCTGTTGTTAACATTAAAAGGCCAGCTTTAATATATGCATTAATTTTTCCAGATTTCAAAGTTGGGAAGGATATGAAACTTTTGTTGTTGTTGACATTTTGGCGTATTAAAAGGCCCTTTTATATTAAAAAGGCCTAAAATGAGTTGTTGAGTTTGAACACCCAATGTGAATTCATGATAATTTCTTCCCACCGTGTAACATGTTACTTTTGGAAATGTTGTGTATTTGGCATAAACAGCATCAGTTGATGTGCTAAGAGTCTTGTAATTTAGGGACTGTGCTGAGTGCTTTTCTGATAAACTGTTCCAGGAAACAACTGAGATTAGCTGTGTTCTTTGACGTGTTATGAGTGCTGGATGAACACAGAGGCAAAGGCGTATGAAGGAGAGATAAAAGGCTGGAAGGCCAGTTGAAGTTGTATTCCAGTTAACAGGAATGCTGGGAACTGGATCATCTCCACTTTTAACAGCAATTATAGACTAGTGGCTGGAAATTACATTTGTCACTGAAACTGCTAGGATTTTTTTCAGCCGCGGCTTACTCTTTTACCCGGAGAGCATTCTAGCTCTGTACAGTTACAAAACATTTATCACAAGAGTCTAGAATAGGGGCTTTCAAAGCTTTTCATATGATGTCTTTCTCAAGCGGTTTAAGCTCCCCTTAAGGACAGCGAAGAAAAGTGGCACCGTGGCATCTTGATATCACGCTTGCTGATGTCATGAGGAATGGGCACGAACAGAGAGCTGGGGGTGAAATGGCTGGGAGCCATTTAAACCTCTGTTTTCTGCTCTTCATGAACTGCATCCAAATTCACGAAACTTCATGGTGGCTCTTCAGTTTGTGGACATTGCTTCACGAACTGCGAACCTGCCAGAATTTGTGACGAACTTTAGTTCATGAGCTGGTTCATGCCCACCCCTAGACTATCAACTTGTGCATGGGACAAGTATTGAGACAGTAACCACATGGTTCCATGGTACTGCCTGGGGCACCCCTGCCTCATCACCACCACCCAGCACTTATCAATGAGACAAATAATCTCCCCCTCTGCCCACAATGGCAACTAGTGGTTACAACTACTGGCTAAATGCATTGTCAGGAACAGTTCACCCTTTCTCTAGTCATAAGGCCAAGCACATTAGTGGAAATGGAAGAAAGTGTGACAGTATAGGCCAGGGGTGGGCAAACTTGGTCAGCGTAAGAGCCACCTAGAACAGGGGTGGCCAAACTTGCTTAACGTAAGAGCCGCATAGAATAAACATCAGATGTTTGAGAACCACAAGACATGAACAAATATTACCTGCTTTTATTGAAAAATAAGCAAATTTGCTTTTTATTAACATTAAATGAGACTGCCAAAAATAATAACAAAAGGGGTAAAAGCAGATATTGATAATGATATTAATTTGTCCAATGATATTTGTTTGCTAATGATATTTAGCTTCCCCAGCCACCCTGCTCGGAGCTACATAATATATGTGAAAGAGCCGCATGCGGCTCTCGAGCCACAGTTTGCCCATCCCTGGTATAGGCAATTGTAACCTGAGGGCTGAGGGAGAGGAGCCCCTTGCCCTTACTGATGTGAGACAGCAGAGACAAGAAGCAGCTGTTAAATGGCCAGCTACACCCTGCATGGTGTGTATAAGCTGTTGATGACATCAGCTCACTTACTTTCTCCATATGAATCGCTGCTGTGTAGACATCTATGTATCATTCCAAAAAGCCTCAGTAGAAGAAATTCCTTGGAAGCAACAACAAACCAAAAACCCTTCCTAAAATATAAATTTACTTCATTGTTCAACTTTACTTTTATCAGTCAACCTAGATCAAAATGCATGTATTTGCACTGATATGTTTCAGATTGACTGGATGTTCAAGGATATGAGCCCGTCCAAGACTACTACTTGGGACATCTCAGATATATTCAGAATGTGTTTGTTTCATAATGGAAGGAGATGTTTGGGGACATACCACTCATTCCTGTGCTAAGCAGTTTTTGAACCTTATCAGGGAGACCGAGCTTTGAATCCACACTAAGCAATGGAAGCTCACTCAGTGACCCTGGACCAGTTGTACACTCTCAGTCTAACCCATCTCACAGAGTTGTTGTGAAGATAAAATAGAGGAGAGGACTTTGTAAGTTGCTTTGAGTCGCCCTAGTCTACAAAGGTGGAATATAAATGAAGTATGTAAATTTCAGTATATGCTTGCATATTAATCATATACAAGCAGGGGTCATTTCGTAGAAAAAGAGGTGCAGGAGCTCATTAGCATAACTCATTAGCATAACTCATTAGCATAACTTATTTGCCTACACCACCTGACATCACCGGAAGTATGTCAGAAGGCAAGAAAGAAGAGAGAGAGTGAGAGAAAGAAGGGAGGGAGGAAGGAGAGAGGGAAGAAAAGGAGGGAGGGAAGGAAGGAAGGAAGGAAGGAAGGAAGAGCTGACAGAGAGGGGACAGCTATTAACCCAAGCCTCAGAAATACCACTGTTCTGTGAGGATAGCTTCAGTGGTGGCTGAATCCTTCAGAAGGCTAGTTGGAGGAACAATGACCTTTCCAGGGGACGAGGTCATTTTGATGCAGCCATGACACAAGCAGGCATTCCCCTGCGGGATGGTGGTGGCACCAACTCCCGGAGCTGAGCTCCTGCTCGAAATGACCCCGGTATACAAGGGAGGGGAATGTAATACTCCCCTGAGCTCCTTGGAAGAAGGAAGTAAGAAAATGTGACTGATAGAAAAGGATATGTTACAAGTGTAAAATTTCATTGTGGATTGAGGTAGGAGAAGCTCTCTATAATGGCAATTATATATTAATTCTCTCTCACACATTTCTACACCTTGTAACTGTGAGACTTCTGATGAGATCCAATAAGCCAGGCCTTGTAGTACAAAACAAAGTCTTTATTTCTTAATGGTCTTTCAGGAAACACTTGCGTTGTTAGTGATACCACATACAGAAGGTGAAGAACTGATATACTGTGTTCAAACAGGAGTAAAAGGTCAGGTACCAATCAGAATAAAAATATCAAGCGACAAAATGTGCTACCTTTACTTTCTCAGAGAAAAAGGCGCGTAAGCGGAACGTAATTCCCCTCCCCGACCCTGTGTGTAATCTACATGCATTTCCACGCAAAAGACACCTGGAGAAGCAGAGAGCCCAGTTGCCCAAGGTTACAAGTGCAGCAACAGAGATAACTGAAGTCTAGCAAAACAGATGAGTTCACGCTGAAAAGGAGGGGTGGGAAGGAGGGGGGGAAGATGGTGGGGGAGGGAAGCCGATGCCGCTCTCTCGCCGGGACCTGAAAACGGGACTGAGATAAAGAAGCAAACATGACAGGGAACCTGACAGTAACATGTAAAAACCAAAGACCTTTGTGTCTAAATAAATGTGTAAACCTCATACAAGATCTCCCACCCACCCCAGAATAACAGTCATTTTTCAGCAGTTTACCTGGATCTCAGTTCGTTTCCTGAATTTGCTGCTTTCCAGGAACTGCAAAAACAAGTTGTCAAACACATCTGGGTGGTAAGTTGTATTTTGTCTTGGTGGATCATGGGTTGACAGACCTGCCCCATATGGTACATTTTCCTGAAGAAACCATAAAATCCCAAACTGGTTCTCAATAATGCAGGTTTATAAGGGAATCTGGATCACATACTGCTAATCTGCGAAACATTCTTAACTTTTTATATACAGACATAAGTGCGACTTCAGTGCTTATGAAAATAAACTTATTGATATTTCTATCTGGTTTGCCTTAATTTCGCTTTTGTGTGACATGTTGATAAATATAACAGTTCCTGTTTTGGTTATTTGGCATTTTCTGACCCTACCCTTTTAGGACAGTAAATTCAGCTCTAATACACGCATGGTTTGTATTCCTTTGATGTTGGTTACAGTTGATTTTGGGTTAGCACAGGTACAGGTATAGTCAATATTGTACATGTTAATGTATCACATAACAAGGGGACCATTATTAGTTAGTGACTACGAAGTTATCAGTTCATTAGACCATGATCAAGTGAGAGAAATTCTCATGGAAGCAAGGTGTCTACACTTCCAGGTACAGTAGAAACGAGTGTCCAGTAGCACCTTAAAGACTATCTCCCAGATACAGATGGAGTTCTTCAAACCTATAGAATTATTTAGCCCTAGTAGGTAGTGGGAGGTCTAGGCAGCAAGAGATTACTAAATTGCAGCCAAATCCGAGGTGGAAACAAGGCAGGATATAATGATAATAAATAAACTTTCTATTGTGTGCACAGAGTTTACTTTTAATAGAAAGCGCATTCCAATCATATGTATGTTTACTTGGAAATAAATGCCACTTTCACGATATGATAAGATTTCAGCATTAATTATGTGTACTGTTCTGCCGAATATCAGTGAGTCTTTAGGTTCTTCAGGAAAACCTTTTTGACTTCCATCTGAAAACCCTAGATTGCTGGTTGTCTTACTGCAAGAGGCCATAAGCAAGTCTCATTTTAAAAACTGTGTTTTGAGTGAGAGCCATGTTGTGAAGACAATATGAAACCCCTCTTCCTTTATTATAAACTAGGAATAAGCCCTGTTGTGGAAATAAATACAATGGGCTCTAGAAAGAGGCTCTGGGAGAGTGTCCTGGCCTTTGGCACTCAGTGTCAATTTGCTGTGGTGACCTCAGCAGGGTATAATGACACAGAGTCCACCATTTTCTCCAGGGGAAGATCTCTGCCATCTGAAGAGCAGTTGTAATTCAGCGTGGAAAGGGCCTTTTACTGACCATTTGGGGGGTGGATCCTGTGGAGGGCAGCATTTGGGGGGGAGATGGAAGGACTCAACAGGGTATAATGTCATAGGGTCTACCCTCCAAAGCAGCCATTTTCTTCAGGGGAACTGATCTCTGTCATCTGGTGATCAATTGTAACAGTGGGAGATGGAGATTGGCAACCCTAGGTGGGAAGTCAGCCACACAGCAGGGGGTTGAAGAGAATGATTTGATGGTCACTGGGCCACCTCATTAGCCAACAAGCCATGGTGGAGCTAAGCAGGAGAGAGAGCCATTTTCAGTTTATTCTGACAGAAAAGTGAGCAAGCTGGCAGTGGGCAGGGGAGGGGGTTATGCTGAAAGTCCATTGTCTTTTTACTGACAGAAGCAGGCCACTGAGTTAGACCCACCTGGCAGTGGGTGGAGGATAAGAGTGGACCCAGCACCCAGTCCATCCCCTTTGCCGGCTCCCTCCAGACTGAGGCCGAGACACTGGCCGGCGGCTCTGTGGGCAGGACTGAAGCAACACAGCAAGGGAAGGCAGCCAGTGGCCAGGGACCCCTTTGAGTGGCAGTTCTTGCAACTAACTGATTTTGGCGCCCCATGAAATGTTGTCACCCTAACTGGCTTTTATATAATAAGGAAAAAATTACCATGTAAAATAATAACATTCTCTGTTTTTCACCCAGCACCAATTCTGGGTATTAGCTTTCGTGTGCACGCACACCTCATCAGATAATCATATCTGGTGAAGTGTGCATGCACACGAAGGCTTATACCCAGAATCAATCTTTGTTGGTCTTAAAGGTGCCACTGGACTCAAACTTTGTTACATTGCATTTACGTCAGATCCATGTCATATCCATATCTAGCAATGCACATGTGTTATGAGAGTAATAATGCACATCAGAAGATTCAAGAATGGCACAGCTACATCTAGACTTACCATTCTCCAAGGAGTATTTGCATATTTCATCATACATTATATTTATTTGAATGCTTTATGAGATATGGATGAAACTTACATTCACATAAATAATGAGGATTTCTATAAAGAAGGTGGGCACATAGATTGTGTTTCCCTCAGATGGCCTTTGTCAAGCTGATGATTTTTACAAGTCAAGTGTCATATCAAGCACCATTCATAGTGTCAAGTGGCGGAGGTTCATTCTTTGGAATGAAGCCAAATAATTAAACCCTTTAGCTCAGGGGTCCTCAAACTTTTTAAACAGGGGGCCAGTTCACTGTCCCTCAGACCGCTGGAGGGCCGGACTATAGTTTTTTAAAAAAACTATGAACAAATTCCTATGCACACTGCACATATCTTATTTTGAAGTAAATAAACAAAATGGGAACAAATACAATATTTAAAATGAAGAACAAGTAAAGTTAAATCAACAAACTTACCAGTATTTCAATGGGAACTATGGGCCTGCTTTTGGCTAATGAGATGGTCAATGTCCGGTTCCAGATTTGTCACTGCTAGTCGTAACAAGTGATGCAAGTGTGCATCAGTTAGTCTAGATCTGGTTGGAGATTTCAGATGTTTCATTCTGGAAAACATCCCCACCCGGCTCCTGGGCGCCTGAGACTGGTGCAGGTCTCCTAGCCGGCTCAGAGGCCTCTGAGCTGGCAAGGGGACTTGGGGCCGGCTGGAGCGCCTGCCCTTGCACACTTACCCTCTTCCTTCTGCCTCCTCCTGGCCAACTAGGGGGAGGGGGTGGGGCTTGATCATGTGTCCTCCCCCCAGGCTCGTCACTCCCGGAGCGGCACTCCGGTGAGCTCCCCCTCCAACGGACCCCTGGCGGCACACCTGGCGGGCCAGAAAAATGCCCTCGGTGGGCCGCATGTGGCCCACGGGCCGTAGTTTGAGGACCCCTGCTTTAGTTTATTCCCCACAATACATTATTTTAACAGTTATAAACCTGGTGGAGATTAAGAGTGATTCCCTTAGTTGGTAATAGTCATAATGGGAGTAGAAATTTTCTTGTCCTTCCCTCTTCTGGTAGAAGGAGGTTAAGAAGAATGCTAGAGACCGAATTTGCTGCCAGTTCTTTTGGGTTCACAGAGAATGCTTCCTCATATTGAGCCAGTCATCTAACATTGTACCAGGGCCCTATTAAAGTTTCTGGCCTAGCTAGGGTGCTTTCCTATTTCATTCTTTTCTTCTTTCTGTTACATTTGTTGGATTAATGGTGAGGCCATATAAAGATATTATTTTCCCAAATTGACCACTACAATATGAGGAAACCAGTCTAACTTTCCTTCAACCTTTGTTTAAGCCAATTTGTTTCTACCTCTCCCACAGATATTAAGGGAGAATTTTTCCCTGAGGTAAAACTGTCTGTCTAACTAGAAATGCTCCACTGTCAAATCTGGCCAGACCTATGTGCTTGTCTTGTAAGAACAGAAACTGGTCTTAAAAGTTCATCCATTGTTTCATGTTGACCTCACACAATATACTCTAATTAAGCATAAGGCTGCCATGCTACACACATTTCTTTGGGAATTAAAATTGATTCGCACAAGCATATTCTTCTCTAGGTATATGCAGCTTGAAGGTGAGGGCTGATACACATATTGGAAAAATTATATGGTACATCCTTCTGGGAACTTCACAGAGTGCGGGTGAGCATTCAAATATAAACAGCAGCATATCCCACCACTGTTTTATATTATAAAGGCAGCTGTAACAAGAAGGTACCATTTAGCCCATGGTCTTGATGTGCAGGCCTGTGTTGCTCAGCCTGTTGTTACCCAGTTTGAGATGTTTCTGCATGATTTATTATAGGTTCTGGATATCAGCTGTGCAGTATCTTTGTGTAACTCTTGGAAATCCTGCGTTTGTAAACACTGTTACACTTTATCATTTTGCAGATCATATAGTTGCATCATGTAAACGCAGTTAAAAGTCACTGTTGCAAACTGCCACAATATTATTAGTTCTTAGATATTTTAAGATCTGTATATATGAACATGCCATGATCTGAATGGCCCAGGCTAGCGATGTCATCAGATCTTGGAAGCTAATAAGGGTAGGCTCTGATCAGTACTTGGATGGGAGACCACCAAGGAAGTCCAGGATTGCTACACAGAGTAGGGTTACCATTCCCCAGGTGGGGCGCAAGGATCCCCCACTTTCACAGATTCCTGTCCACTGGTGGGAGGAAACTCCCCCCACCCCTCAAATAGCGACATCATACATGACATGCTGATGTCACCCGGAAGTGACATAAGCACGTCGGTGACATTGGGGAGATGGCGCTCTGGTTTGTGGGCAAAACTCGATGGTTTGAGGGCAATTTTGCCCCAGAGTTTTGCCCCCAAACCAGCGCATCATCACCAGTGTGCCTATGTCACTTCCGGGTGACCTATGCACATTGTACGACATCCCCGCCTACTCCCAAAATACCCCCCTCAATCTGCCCACCAGCATGACACTTGGACATGGCAACCTTAACACAGAAGCAGGCAATGACAAACCACCTCTGAAGGTCTCTTGCCTTGAAAACCCAGGTAGCCATAAGTAAGCTGCAACTTGACCGCACAGCACATGTTTTGCTTTACAATCAAAGTTCTCTAAGTGCTCAAGCACTTAAAATACATTAAAAATAAGACTACAACTGCAACAAACACCTTCAGCAGTTCTAATGTTATAGCACTCACCACCTTAAGGACCCTCAGTTGGGTCCAAAGGTGGCACAGAAATGTTGTAAATAATTAAATTACAATATTTTGCACAAAATAAGGAACCAGCAGTATTAGAGCAGTTGAGAGGACTAAAACAGCAGTGAATAGCAAGAGTAATAAAACTGTCAGATAATATTAATAATCACAGAAAGCCTTGGGGCAACAAGTCTTCCCTTGACACCTAAAGTGGAAAACAGTAGGCAATAGGCAAGCAGATGCAGGGAGATAATACCATAGGCACTGAGCCACCTCAAGAGAGTTCCTGCCATCTCCACTAGCCACTCTCACCTTTGAAGATGGTGGCGCAAAGAAAAATACCTCAACTGGAAAGGTTTGTATTCAGAATGGCACATTTGTATGTGTGGGATTCATACCTAACCTTTCTATTTCTCTCTAGCCTTTTCCCCTTACATTCAGAATTATACTTGGAAGTGTCATGGCAGAATTGACATCAAGCCTCTCCATGACTCCTCCCCTTCCCTTATAATCTTCCACTTCACAAAAATCCCTTCGGTAGTTTTCCCTTAACATTGAAGAAAGTGAGCTGTGACTCATAAGAGCTCATATTGAAATAAATGTTGTTTAGTCGTTAAAGTGCCACTGGACTTCTGTTTTATTTTGCTCTGAAAGAACACGTCTACCCCTCTGCTATCATATACATGTGAGACCTGCAAGTCACAGATTTCTTTAGTTGTCCACCAGTCAACCAAAATATTTGGCTTTGCGTGGCTACTTGATGTTTGATGAAATCAGAGCGATGAAATCAGAAGAGCAATTAAACCAAAGGTAAAACAAACAACTGAGGAAAAACAGTCTTCCATAGGAAAAGAGTTTTTGCCACATATCAAAGGAATCACTGATCAGATAGGAAAATTTATGAAAAAACACAACCCACAAACAGTATTCAGACCCACCAGAAAAATACAACAGATGCTTCAATTGGCAAAAGACAGAAGAGCCCCCCTCACTTCTGCAGGAGTATACCGTATACCCTGCAGTTGTGGACAGGTTTACATCAGGACCACAGAACGTAGCATCCAGACAAGAATAAAAGAACATGAAAGACACTGCAGACTTGGCCAACCTGAAAAATCAGCAGTGGCTGAACATAGGACACAGTATCTTATTCCAAGACACTGAAATGCTAGACAACAAATCCAATTACCATGTCAAGATTACACAGGGAAGCCACTGAAATTCATAAACATAAACACAATTTCAACAGGAAAGAAGAGAGTTAAAAAATAAATAGGGCATGGTTTCCAGTCCTGAAAAATACAAAATGCTGTACATCTTACAATAGCACTACAGATAAGATTAAAATTTCAACATGCAATCCATATGCAAAAGAACCTCAGGAAAACTTCTCCATTAGCATGTCACAGCCTGGGAAACGCCTACAAGATAATGACTCAGCCCTACCCCACCTTCCTGAGTAGATAAAAATTACTTGCCTACCATTTTCCTTCTCACATTGACACAGAGAGTACTCCACCTTTCTGTGTTATACCTCTGAGCATGCCAGTCACAGCTGCTAGCAAAACGTCAGGTACTACAATGTGAAGACCACGGCCAAACAGCCCGGAAAATCTACAACAACCAATTGAGAACATTCCTCCTGCCAGTGGGTCACCTTAGTGATACAGGCTAGCATGGGTGGGGGAAGTCAGGCAAATGATATATGAGAAGAGGAATAGTCAATCAATTTAGCACTAGACTGGCCAGTTTAGTTGATGATCACAGGACTGAAGGAATTCAGTTCTGGTTACTGGTCATACAATCTGGAAAATCTACAACAACTAATTTTATGTTATTGTTTATTCCACACTGATCATTATATAAGTCTGTATTTCGTAGTACTTTCTAGGTTACTGTTACGAAGTTTTTAATAGTGTGATTTTACTCTGTGGTGCATTAAGAAGCATCAAAAGCAGGTAAAAGAGTGCAATGATCTTTAGTGAATTCAAATATAATGGGAAGATAATATGAACTCTTAATAAAACAAGTGCTTCTATACTTAGGAGAGACCTTCTGTTATCTGTGGAAAATTCCAGTCACACTTGCTTTGAATGTCATCTGAAGTACCACCTAGAAGTGTTGTCCATAACATTCCCCAGAATATTGTGGAAGGTTTTCTGGCAAATGTGTTACCGCATTTGATGCAGGGTTTAAAGGGATTTCTTCCTTTGATGATATGCATTATTATTTTAGTTGGTCCATAGATTTGCAGGTGACACTTAAACCATCCTGTGATTTTAGTTATTTATTGAAAAATAGCATCACATTCAAAAGCAATTTAGCTAAAGTCCCCAGAAAGCTTGCTTTTGGAATGGTAGCATTGTTTTCTAGAGAACGGGGAATTCTTCCAGAACGAAAAAAAATATGCAGCTTTGATTCTCAGTTTTTCAGAGTTACTGTTTGGAAATATCAGATCATTAACATACAGTTTAATCTGTTTAGGAACCTGTTGTGAATATTCATCCCCATGTGCTGCATATGAATAAAGTGTGCTTTGCTGTCCTGGGCAGTTCCAGAGAGAGTATATTTATAGCACCATGGGGGGAAAAAGTTGGATGCAAGTAGTGGAAAAATAATGTGTATGTTTTGGAACAAGGTGGATAAACAACTTAGGCTGGTCAAGAAAATGGCAAACACTTTTCTACACATACACCCCTCAGCTCTGTACCCCACATTTGTTTACATATTGAGAATAGTAGAACATCTACAAGCCTTAAGGTAATTTTATAGGGAGCTGGTTCAAATGCAATAGATAGTAAAGGGCATATTGCCCAGAACTTTCCAAGGCACATAGGAAAGAAACCAGTCTGGAAAACGCAGAGTATTCTTTTTCAGTTGTCTCAGAGAACATTCCCACTGTTGCTGGCACTTCCTCCAAGTGCACCCATCAATACTGGGTAGAACATTCTGTTTATTTCCAGTATTTTAAATGGAATGGTTTAAGTTCTCACTGGCTTGTCTATGGCAAGATCTTGTATTTGTTAGTTAAGTTCTGGCAAATTAACTATTAGCTGCGAGAGAAAGCTAGTCACAGCTGATGCAAGAAAAGTAGTTGCTTTTTAGGTAGTTATACCTATGTAAAGTTAAAGGCTGAGGTGCAAATCTGATTCACAAGCCAGTTATTTTTGGTGGAGCTGCATTAGGGCTGCCAAGTCAGCCCGGGGGGCGGGGAATCCCCCGCTATAGGGGTTCCCGATCCGCCGGCCGACATTCGGCCGGTGGGGGGAACCCCGCCCCAGAAGTCGTCCGGTGAGGACGACTTCCCCCGTGTAATGACATCACCCGGAGGTGATGTCATCACATCGCCGTGGCGCATGCGCCAGAAGAGCTCCCAGGGAGAGAACAACTCCCCCCGCCGGTAAGTCGCCGGGACTTGGCAGCCCTAGGCTGCATAGCTATGTTATTTTGAATTTGCTATTTGGAAATAGCAAGTGAGAACTTTGTGTCATTGTTAGGTTATCAGGATGTATTCATGAATACTCTTCTCTCCCTCATTCAACAGAGCTGATTTTTATCACTCAACATAAAATTAAAATCCAAGAATGCGGTCTTCATTTTAATGGTTTTTATAACCTACAAGATACTGTTTCTCTGACCTCTGTTGCACAACATAGACTGTCAGTAGCATAGCTGATGTGATGCTAGATGCTTTATTTGGAAGTACAAATAATAATCTGCTGGAAATGTTTTTAGTGACAATGAAAAACCAGGATATAGAAGCCAATATGTAACTCCTCAGCTAGATTCCACTTACATCAGAGTACAAAGCAAGAGCCCATAAATGGAAACACTACAGATTAAAACTTCTATAAAGTGCAAAACAACCCTAAGCCATGTTCCACCTAAGTCCCATTGGAAAAGATTGGTTTTCTGTAGGCTTCCTGAAGTGATTTCTGAAGGATAATTATGCTTTTCTCAACTAAGTAGTTTGATGGTATTTTTAATTGTATGGAGGGGATATTCCTTAATTTTGCTATTCTTTGGCAGTAATTTTCTCATGTGCATTTCTATACAGGTTCTGAGTGGATCATCTCATCAAGGTTACCCAGGTGCAGGCATTCAGGAATTCAGCAATTGGGAATCTCTGATGAAAATCAAAGAAGGGCTGTTGAGGCAAAAAGAAATTGTGATTGATCGGTGAGTAATCCTGGGAATTTCTGCATACTAACCAGGTACTCTGTTATTGCGTATACCTACGTCAAAAGTGATATTATAGAACCAGAAATAGAACAGAAAAGGCAAATAACAATCAAGTGGTCTGAGCATATACCCCATGAAGGAAAGCTAAATTTTTTGCGAACTTTTAAGTTTTATAAAAAAGATATCACAGGGGGCAGCACTGATAGAGGTTAATAAAATTATGAATAGAATATGGGGAGGTAATAAAAAAAGAATTTTTCCCTTCTCTGGTAATATTAAGATTTGGATTCACCCGATGAAGTTGGTGTCCCATGGTCTTTTGCACAATACCTAATTAAAACAATCTTAAGGCATTAATCACATATTATGCTTTGTACTCTTGAGTATTGAACACACTTCCTCACAAACATCCTAAATAATAGTCTTCCAAGGGTCTCTAGTTTATTCATCAGTGATACAACTTTAATGTATAGCTGGCATTTTGTGGGTCGAATCCAGAGTAAATTTTCTGTCAGTTGGACAAAACTTTCCTGCTCCCTCAGCTCATTGATCTCCATGAAATGCTGGTCAGGGGTAAGGGAGAAGACCCTGTGGAACAATATGAGGGGGCTCTGCCAGTTTAGTCTATACCCAGCACTGTATTTAATAGCTTGCTCTCAGGAAATCTGTTGTCCCTAGTAGCTTAATGAGCTGGGTATAGGGTTGCCAAGTCTGGGTTGGAAAATACCTGGAGACTTTGGGGGTGGAGTCAGGAGAGGGTGGGGTTTGGGGAGGGGAGGGGCCTCAGCAGGGTACAATGCCATAGAGTCCACCCTTCAAAGCAGCCATTTTCTCCAGGTGAGCTGATCTCTGTCAGCTGGAAATCAGTTGTAAAAGCAGGAGATCCCCAGGCCCCACCTTGGGGTTGGCAGCCCTAACTGGGTATGTGTGTGTGGTATATATGGTCTACCACTTGAGGCAATTTGGGCTTACACAATTACTGACAATTTCGTCTCATCCTGAAAGGGATTTGCAAAACTAAGCATCTGAGCAATTGTCATGGAAACAGATTCATAGTTTCCGGGTAGTAATTGCATCCATGTTTGCATCTCTTTCGGCAAAGTGGCTTGTTAGGATCATGTTTGCCAGGTACATAAGGCTTAAAACCAGCCATGTTGACTTTAAATTAATTTGGTTATGAGAAATTTTATACTGGTGCCAAGAATGTGGCAGGCTGCAGTCACACATTGTTTAGCACAGTATTCAGATACGTGATCTTTCAGTTATGATAGATACCTGCATTCAGACCATTAATCTTAGGAGAATAATAACGAAACTTTTAAAAAAATTAATCAACCTCTTGTTTTGAATCTAAAGTAATGCAGAAGGAACTTTTCCTCCATAAAATATTGAAAGTATGAAGAAATCAAGTAGCAGAAAGTGGTTGAGCTAACATTTCAAATTTCTCTTTTTGATATGTTGGGTTGATATATTGGATGTTGCTTCACATTTGTATCACAAAATTTCTCAAGGAATTTGCCTTACAAGGCACTTACATCTTTGTATCTTCTCAACAACCTGAGGAGGGATCTTGAGATATCTTAAAGAATAACAAGTTTTTATTCAAGAACAAGCTCACTTGGTACTAGGGTTCATGTGTAGGGGTTAAAGTGTTATACTAGGAGACCTGAGTTCAAATTTCCAGTTTGCCTAGGTAATGTTGGACCAGGCACTCTCTGAACACCTAACCTTCTTCCCAGAACTGAGTGCATAAAATGGGGACAGGAGCACCATGTGTACCACCTTGAGTTCCATGGAGAAGAGCAGAATAAAAATGTATTAGATAAAGAAGAAGAAGAAGAAGAGATTGGATTTATACTCCGCCCTTTACTACCCAAGGGAGCCTCAGAGCGACTTACAAACTCCTTCCCCTCCCCACTACCCCCTGTGAGGTAGGTGGGGCTGAGAGAGCTCTGACAGAAATGTTCTTTTTCAAGAACAGCTGTGCCAGAACTATGGCTTGCGCAAGGTCATCCAGTAGGTGCAAGTGGAGGAGTGGGGAATCAAACCCGGTTCTCCCAGATCGGAGTGCGCGCACTTAACCATTACACCAAACTGGCAAAATAGACTTGAGCCACTTTTTCAGATGAATGTCACAAGCATCTGACAATGTGGGCTCAAGTCCATAGAAACTTATGCTAGAATTAAAACATGTTAGTCTTCAATTTACCACAAGGCTTCTGTTATTATTGCTGCAACATACTAACACAACTACTCCTCTAGAATTATTTCTTGGGAGGAAGGTGTAGAAAAACAGCTACCCAAGTTACTTGCGCTGTACCACAGGAGAATTTACTCAATTGGCCAAAGTCCTAAACCACTAAACCTGTGAGGAGTTCACCTCTCCAGCCTAATTAAACCCCCAGTGAAGAGTTCACTTCTCCAGCCTAGTTAAACCCCCTTTTGCTACCAACTGAGGGTTGCGGAAGGGTGCCAGATTCTCTGAAAATTAAACATCTATTTTTACCTTTTTAGAGACTTTGCTTCAGATTAAGGCTTTTAGGCATTTCCGAACCTCTTTTGGAGTCCTTTAGGTTGCATGGGCAAAGTTTAGGTTTTTATGTGCATGCAGAATGATCACAAGAACACCAAATTCATCAGCAGAAAAAATGATAGTTGAGCAGGGATTGTCTGACTACACAGCACAGTAATAGCAATTCCGCCTTTCTAAGGGTCTGAAACTTTGCAGATGATGTTAATTACTGCATTTTAACTGATTTTTAATGTTTTTTACTAGACTTTGAGTTTTATTATTTGTACTGCGTAGTAAACTGCCTTGGGGGCTTTTTTAGTTCAAAGGCAGTTTACAAATAAACTAAACGAATAGTTGCATTCCTAAGCAGAGTTATACCCTTTAAGTTCACTGAAGTCAATAGAAAGTAGAGCTCCATCTTTACACTGTATAAGAAGTGAAATCATCTTAGTTACCCAATTTCCATTTCCAAATTGTTGTCACATTTCTGAAGTAATGCTTCCCACTTTAGCTAGGCCATATTGTAGCCTTGGCCACAGAAGAGCCAGAATCAGAAATCAAGAACTTTCCATTCCGAATACGCTTCCAAGCAAAAGAATGCCCCCCTCCATTAAGCACTATCAGAAGCTGCTTCTCCCTTGTGCAAAGCCTTATCCTCAAGTGTGTCTCCATTCAGCCTGTGACCTTTTTGCCTTGATTTTAAGAGAGGTCTGCTGGTTTGTGGGCTACTCACTATTAACATATAAACAGCGATTCTCCAGCTTCATGTAAGACTGAATGCTAGGTAGGGGGGGAAGTTTATATATACCCCTTTGCCTCCCTGGAAAGGCTGTTCTTAGGTTAAACGTTTCTCTTCCAAGGTTATCCATTTTATACCTGTGGAGTATAAAAGTTTACCCATTGGATTGCTATTTTGTGGAGTCAACACTGTAGAATTGAGAAGGCAGGTTTGTTAGTTCATTAGTTCTGATAGAGCCATGGCCCCTTCACTCACTTTCTCTTAACTAAATCCAAACGCTAAATACTGCAGTAAAGACCACAAGTCCCAATCATACTGGAGCTGCAAAGGAAAATCAGCAAAACCAATGAATACATCCCTCAGATTCATATGACCAAATAGGCACTTGAGAACATGGGATCCATAAAGGGGTGGTCATTTTGATGAAAGAGCATGATTACTTCAGGAACTGCCAAAATAGATAATTTGCAGAAAACAGGGTTGAGCAGTGAGCTGGGAATTGCTGGAGCAATCAAGCAGCCACTAACACTGGTACAGATGTACAGATTTCACAAATTCAACCCACATTTCCAGTTCTCCTAGTTATATGAATTGATCCAGAGAGAGAGAGAGAGAGAGAGAGAGATTCTTCTGTGGATGAGGGAAGTCATGTAGGAATATTTGGCTCATGGTGTTCTTGGGTTTGATTCCAGAAGTAGTTCAACTATAGTGTATGTTTATAATACAAACTAGTATTTAAAAACAGTATGGCATTTTTCGAACACTAGAGGGCACAGTGGATTCTTGTATGATTTTTTCCTAGGGTACAGAGGTTTCTGCTTTGCTGTCTTGAAAACACCCCCATAAACATATATGCATGGTCACCTTTCCTAATACTTGGAATTGTTCCAACCTTGATAGGCCATTGCATTCTACACATTTTTACTGCAGTGCTTAGGCCAGTACTGGCACTGTTTATTTGGCAAGGATTGCCTAGAATGGTAGCGTGAATAAATGCCAAATGCTAAACATATGACATAACTCCCTGAAAATATTAGTACACCCATCAACAATTGCTATGTTCTCTTCTAAACGGCTTAGGGGCATTCAAAGGGCTTTTTAAGGGAAGTTAAATACAAAGGTTAGAATTTGAAGGATGTTTGAAATCCTGAAGCAGCTGTTCAGGCCATTGACTTGCCACCACTACTACCACTCTAGCTGAATTTGATGCTTTTTGTTTTTACTGTTGGTTGAATATGTTTGCTTAAATATGCCAAGGAGACTGCATGAGGTTGGATGTGTGTGTGCAACAACAATGTGTTGTTTGGTGTATATAACTATGATCCCAAAATAAAGGGTTTCCCCCCCTCCAAATCAGTAACCCTGGCCATTTTGGGATCAACATTCACGTGGAGAAACCGAACGTGTCAGTTGGCCAGTTGCAGAAATGGGTGGCTGCATAAGCTAGGAACAGTGTCGGTGTCATGGAATCCCTACTGGCTTTACCCACGATTGTTCAGTGCAAACTTGATAGTTGTCTACAGGAATATGTCTCTGGAGGGAGACTGTTTCTTTCTTGTCTTCAAAAGTCCTGCTATGTTTAGTGGTGCGCACAGAATTAGTACAGCTGTTCTGGAGATTAAAAAACCAAACAAAACCAAATGGGTGTGTACTGGTTAAAGCTGCACTTTTTCAACTTCATCTAACGCCGAGATGAGCTTCTTACCTTGACTCAGTCAAGCTAGCCAAACTGATCCATGCTCCAGTAGGCTATGAGAGGCGGTATTTGAAGACAATCTGAGAACATCAGCTAGTACAAAATGAGGCAGTTTGATTAGCATCAGAATCAAGCCACTACACATACGTTATACCTGTTCTAAGAGCATTACATGGATAGCATATATGTTTCCAAGTTCAAGATTCATTCTTCAGTGCCCTTCAGTCTGGGGTCTATATACCTGAATGCTCATATATCCCAGGGGTGGGCAAACTGTGGCTTGGGAGCCGCATGCAGCTCTTTCACATATATTATGTGGCTCCCAGCAGGGCAGCTGGGGAAGCTAAATATCATTAGCAAACAAATATCATTGGACAAATTAATATAATTATCAATATCTGCTTTTACCCCTTTTGTTATTATTTTGGCAGTCTCATTTAATGTTAATAAAAAGCAAATTTGCTTATTTTCCAATAAAAGCAGGTAATATTTGTTCATGTCTTGTAGCTCTCAAACATCTGATGTTTATTCTACGCGGCTCCTACATTAAGCAAGTTTGGCCACACCTGTTCTAGGTGGCTCTTACACTGAACAAGTTTGCCCACCCCTGGTATAGAGCATCATGGAGAATGGCAGAAGAAGAAACTATAGATTACAAGGGTTTGAAAGAGAAATTTATTACTTGATTTTGGGAGTAAGACATTTTGTTTCCTTATACAGATGCAAATTGCTGTGTAGAGGAGACTTGAGAATCTATTTGAATTTGCAAAAATTACCTGCAGGCTGTTGAGTGCATTATTTCCACTGCCATACACTGACTATGTTTGTGAGACCATCATACTGTTATTTTTTTAAGCAAAGCCCTCCCGGTTTGTGACTATATGCTGGATTAATAGTAACAGCTGTGGGGGTAACAAAGGATTAAAGCTAGCATACAATAGCATCAGCAGGGAAATCCACATGGCATGAGGCCTTTTATTGTAAGACAGCTCTGGAGATTTATAGGATTAGGTGTGAAATAGGGAATGTTGCTGCAATTTATGTTGGTATCCTTCTTAAACAGCAACCTACTTTGAAAACTTCTGTTACAATTATGACATGAATTTTTATCGTGAGAGTTAATATTACGAAATATCATTGCATAAGCATTAAAATGGTTTTGTCTCTTCTGGATAGTAAGTTTTTAGGATGTAATGTTAAAATAAGCAAATAAAGAAATAGCAGACTTCTCAACAAGATGCTTGCAGCAGGTTTGGTCTGTTTAAGTAAAAGCTAGAAGCTGGTGCAATTTACCCCAACCACAAGGTTGTATCCAGTGATCCATCAGTGGAATGTGCTGACGATCACAGATTTTTCCTACATTACCTGTCCTCTAGCAGTCCTTTCTGACCCCTGAAATGTTTATTCCTGAGGTAGTTGAGGAGGGGCTGTGGCTCAGTGGGAAGTGCCTCGCTTTGCATGCAGAAGATCCCAGGTTCAGTCCCAGGAATCTCCAGTGAAAAGGACCAGGCAGTAGGTGATGTGAAAGACCTCAGCCTGAGACTCTTGAGAGCCACTACTAGTCTCAGTGGGCAATATTGACTTTGCTGGACTGATGGTCTGATTCAGTATAAGGCAGCTTATACTGTGTGATCCTTCCATCTGTGAGTTACTGGATCCAAAGCATAGGCTAGACCAGGGTGGCAAACATGCGGCCCAGGGGTCGAATCAGGCCCCCAGGGGGCTTCTATCAGGCCCGCAGTGGAACTAGCTGGCTTCTGTTTCTTCTTCCAGCTCTGCTGCTACTGCATCGTAGGTTTGCAGCTTACAGATACACACCTGAACAGCATACTCAAGATTGCAGCAGCACAGACATTTTGCTGCAGTTATTCAGAACAAGTGGTGTCAGTTATCAGGCACTGTTAAATAAACAAAATATTTTTTAAGCATGTTTTTATTTTAAGTTAAAAAAAACCCCTTTGTGTTTGTGTCCTTTATAAAGTTTATATCTCCGCTACCTGGCATTACATTTTACGACACACATGGCCCGGCCCAACAAGGTCTCATTTATGTCAGATCTGGCCCTCATAACAAATGAATTCAACACCCCTGGGCTAGACTGTCTTGTAGTAAACTGTCACTGTTATGTATCACATTGTGGAAATTGTGGCCCCACTGGTGGACCTCCTGATGGCACCTGGTATTTTTGGCCACTGTGTGACAGAGTGTTGGACTGGATGGGCCACTGGCCTGATCCAGCATTGGCTTCTCTTATGTTCTTATGTAACTAAAAGATAATGCTGAGATAAGGGAACATAAAAATATGATGAACTCACCCAGCTGAAACTTGTAACCACTAAAATATGTACATTCAGAGTGCAATATCAGGTTCCTGAATAGTGGAAAGCCATATAGGTTGCTTCCTCATGGGGATGGGACAAGGCACCCCTGCTGTGAAAGCAGTAGCGAGTGACATAAGAGTGGGCAGGGATGACAAAGCTGCATCCTGGCTCATGGGGGGGGGGGGAAGAGACCTGAGTACTAATGGGGGGAAAGATAGAGATGCCGTCCTCCAAGTGGGGCCTGGGGATCACCGGGAATTACAGCTCATTTCCAGACTACAGAGATCAGTTTCCCCTGGAGAAAATGGATGCTTTGGAGGGTGGACTCCATGGTATTGTGCCCCACTGAGGTCCCTGTCCTCCCCAGGCTCCATCCCCAAATCTCCAGGAGTTTCCCAACCTGGATCTGGCAATCCTACACCCCATCCCCTGCCAATGGCCAGGAGGGGGGACCTGGCAACCCTAAAATCTGCCATTTTGAAGGGGGAGCTTAACTTTGCCCACTTCTCCGTCATGGCTGTGGGCAAAGCATCCATATGGACAATATGAACAGGGCTAGCCCCAGGGTTTTTCGTGTACTAGGTGCCCCCCGTTCTGGCACCCCCTGTGTGCCCCCCAATTTTCTGGCACCCCCCTCTGTGAACGCCAGTGGTCTGGTTTCAGGGGCACGACAAAGGTGGGGTGGAGAGCGCTCTAGGAGGGAGAGGACTGAGACAGAGATTGGGCCCAAGGAGTTGGGTCGCCGCTGGGAGGCGGGGAAGAAGGGAGGTTCCCCGGCCTGCTGCAGTCCCTCTTTGCTGGGACCGCGGGACAGGCTGCTTGCACGATGGCTCCAGAGCAGAAGTGCAGCCAGAGCAAGCTCCACCCGCCCAGGGCAGCTGCTGGGCCCCTTTCCTCCACCCCGCGGGGACGTCCCCACATGTGTGCCTCCCCTCCCCACATCCCCGGAGGCCCGAAACGGCATTCCTGCTGGTGGCAAAGGCCACCTCCCTCGCCGGAAGACCTGCCGCGGCGCCCTCGTCAAGCCGGCACCATAGGCAGCTGCCTAAATTTTGTCAATGACAGGATGGCCCTGAATGTGAACAATCTGGCCCGAGGGACGTCCGCTTAGCCTCAACCAGGGCAAGGGCTTTTTCGGCTCTTGCCCCAACCTGCTGGAACATACTCCCACCTGAGATCAAGGCCCTGTGGGACCTATTATAGTTCCAGAGGGTCTGTAAAATGCAGCTTTTCTGACAGATTTTTGACTGAGGGTAGACGGTCAACCATTTCAGCCTCCCCTGTTTATGGCCCCTTTCCCAGTGCTTGCTGTCAGATAATACCATTGGACACTGGAACATCTATATTCACCTCATGGGGTTTGATGATATTGTCTATCATGTCATCGACTGTTTTATTGTTCTGTGGACTGCATGTAGTAAGCCACCCTGAGCCCACTTGTGGGATAGGATGGGGTATAAATTGAAATGATGATGATGATGATTCTTTTTGCAGCCACCCCACAGTTCTTCCTTTGAGAAGGCTCAACGGTGGTTTTCTTTTGATCTGGCTCAAAAGCCCTGGGAGGCCCATGAGTCATGCTCACAATGACATGGTGCCTTGTGGAAGCTCACAGAAACAGTGGGGGCATCCACTCTCCAAATGGGGAAGAATCCCTGTGTAGAAGCATTTACAGCACTAAAGTACATTCTCAAAATCTTTTACATTTTAATGGAAATGACTGAGCCTTGAGAAAATTAGAGAGTTCAGACTCATTCTTTTCGACAATATTTTTAAGCTGTCATATTAAGCAAGTTTAATGTTGCTTTTAAGTCATGAATGGGGTTGCCAACTGGCCTAGAGAAAAATGTCCCTTTAATAGCGAATTAATTGGACATTATTTCTCAGGTGATGTTATTTGGCTTCATGTCACAAACAACTTCCAACAGTCCATACCCACAAACTAATCCTCTATTATAGGGACAAAACACTTCTCCACACCAGCTGGCAACCCTAAATTCAGCAGATCAGGCCCTCCTCTAAGATATAAGAACATCAATTAGTTGTGAAGAGCAGGGATTTTACTGCATTTGGTCCAAGGCTCTGGAATGCTTTCCTGAATAAGATGCAGAGTTACTTCGTCCTCATCTTCTTTCCAAGGGGGTGAAAAATGATTTTTGTTTGTGTGTGGATGTTTTTCTGAAGAGGCATAACCCAGGAGAAGCTGTCACAGAACCCCGTGGTTTCTTTCCCGGAACTAAGCCTGTGTATGTATCATTGGAATGAACACATTCTTCCCAAGTTTGCCCCAACCTCCGTCTTCTTTCTCCTCTCTTTGTCATCTTCCCTATCTCAAATTTTAGATTGTAAGCTCCTTGGGGCAGGGGACTGCTTTCTTTTGCTCTGTTAAGTACCATGCCTATTGCCTGTTCTGTGTAATAAAAAACACACCATTTGATTCAGTGGACTGTAAACAAACTGGGCCTGAACTAATAGGTACCAGTGAGATGGCCTCCCTGTCAAGGTTAGGAAGACTCCCATTCTCCTGGCTTTCCACAGACTATGTAGAATGGAATTATTCAAGAGGGGTTTTTGCACAAATAAATAAGTCTATACTGTAATGAAATAAAGTTGCATGCATTGGAAAAGGGACTGGGACTGTGGCCTATACCACTGTGTTTCTATCTATTATTTTTTTCACTATGTCCCCCGTCCCCGTCCCCCGAATTAAACCTAAACAAATGGTAACCTAAGCTTGTTATTTCTTCTTCTTTTTTTAATAAATTTTTATTGATTTTTCCTGTATCTACAACTAATACGCTACAATCTAAGCTACATATACCTTATACAGAGAGTACTTTATCATTTGCTTAATACTACCATGTTACATAATATACTAATATAATATACATAATAATATAATATACATAATATAATAATGTAATTATTGTTTTATTGTAATGTTTTAATCAATTTTACAGGTCAATGTACCAAATAGGCCTCTGGCCCATGTAAGCCGCCCTGAGCCCGCATGCGGGGAGGGCGGGATACAAATACGAAAAATAAATAAATAAATAAGAAATAAAATGAAGCATTTAGAACCTTGGATAAATTTCAATTATTTTGTTACTGCTACTATAAAAATTATCAAAACTATTTGGCAGGCACGCCCACCTAGAGAAATACGGTTAATTAAACAATTTATAATACATAGGTGCAATGCTTAATAAAACAGTTTAATCACTATTTCTTCTTTCGTCCTCTTCTTGTCTTAACAGTCTCATCTACTTTTGGAGCTGCTGCTCCTTTTTCCGAGTCAGACACTTCTTCTTCACTCTTTGAGCTATCAAATCCATACATGCTTTCTTGCGAGGCCAAATAAGCTTGTTATTTCTGTTTGGACCTTGCATCTGTTAAACACTTTCATTGTTGCCCTCCTCCTACTTGAGTGACTTGGCAGCCCTAGTTCTAATTGAGATTTCTGTTCTATACTGTTCTGTACTGTTCTTTGGATGTGCCACCTGTTGATTATACGAGACTGTAATCTGCCAAGAGTCTTAGCAAGAAAGGCAGACTATAAATAACATAACAACAACAACATCAGCAGCAACAACAACAGCAACACTACCACCACTTCCAACAATAATAGTAGTAGTAGTAAAAATGATGATGATGATAATGGGAATAATTATGGGATATTTTGTCTCTTCATTATTAAGACACAAAATGCCCAGTAATTATTCCCTTTTCAGTACAGGCATGGCATCTTTAAAGAGGTGATGGTGAATATATCTCAAAGAGGAGCTTCCACTTCAATGACAGTAAATCTGGATCATAATCCTATTCATATAATTAGTATACCAAACAGGAATATAAAACCACTCACAGTCTGCTGTATTATTTGTGCTGTGAATGATTTCAACAGCACTAAAAGATGGCTTGAAGACTGAAAGATTTGTTGCTTCCTCTCCAAGCCAAGTTTCTCTGCCCCTCTCTGGGAAAAAGTCTCTTATCTTTGCCCACCTTACCAACCACAGCCACCTGCTTGTCTTCTGCTTTAAGAAGATCGTTGCTGAATCATACCAGTGCTCCATCTAGTCCAGCATCCTGTCTCACGTAGTGGCCAACCAGTTATCACTAGGGTTGCTTGGCAACTAGTGGACGGCTTGGTGGGGGGCAGCATCCCAGCAGATAAGGCCTCATTTACTTACTGGAAGTACTGGCCATAGAGTTACTGGCAATTCTTAGAGCTACCCAGAAGTGACAAAGGGTAGCTCTAAGAATTGCCAGAAAAAAACTCTATGGTAAACTTAAGAGCTATAGGGTTTCTGGCAATTTCTAGAGCATCTCTTTGTCACTTCTGGGTAGCTTTTATTTATTGATTGATTGATTGGAATTGCCAGGAACTCTGTGGCCCAAGCTTCTGGTAAGTATATGAGGCCTTATTTTTCTTTTTTCTTTTTCACCCCAGGATGATCATCTCCCCCCACACCACCACCATTTGACCCCAATGTCTTACTGCTGACCACATGAGCATTGGTGGGCAAGAGCTGCAGGTCTCCCACCATAAGCTGGAAAATTGTAACTCTAGTTCCTACAGCTTTTTCCCAGCGGTGGCAGGAGAAAGCAGAAGTTCCTAACAAAGGCAAAAAAATGTCCTCCTTCTGTGTGGTGGTGGTGCTAAGCAGGTGAGCAGGACAGTGGTCCGTGATTGAGCTCATTGTACAGCAGAGCTCATATTCAAGGAGCAAATTAGCTCCGTGCTAGAAATTTTGCAGGGCATTCCTTTTAAGGGCTAACTCCCCCTTTCCCTCCTCCTTTTAACCTCTAACAGATTACAGACCAAGGGCCACCAGAGCTCTAAGTGCCAAGAGCAAATTCCAGGTCACAGTGGCAACCTGGCACCCAGAATTGTCAAGGTCTGGGAATGACATGTAGTCTTGCTTCTTCAGTTTGTGCTGTGAAGTGCACAGAACATTGTTTTGCAAGAGTCCTCGGTGGAAAGTATAACCACTCTGTGCATCTCTCAGTGCATGCAGAGCTATCAAATCATCTGAATAAAATAAGGAAGGTGTAAGAGGTGTGTGTGTTTGATATGCACACCAGAACTTGTAAACAAACTGTAAGGTATTATTAAGCATACCATGAGAATTTACATTCCGCAGTCAGTATAGATCCCAACATTATAAAACATTTGCACGTGAATGAATGAGACTGGAAACATTGGTAGTGTGACTCAGGTTTTACATGCTTTTCCTTTCTTTCCTGATTCTTATGAATTACAGGCAAAACCAGCAAATTAACCTTTTATACCAGAAGATTAGGGAGAATGAGTTGCGAGCTCAGCAAGCAAGACTGGGGCACATTGTGAATTGTGAAGACTCTTCTTTTATGAGTAGTTTCCAGGTAAGATGAAGGTCTGTATTTTGTTTGTTATGTCTGGCCTTGTAAAATCCTAAAAGTGCCTTGCATACTATTGCAGCGTGCATACTATTACAGGCTAGAAATAATTTAATCCAAATGTACTTTGTGTTTTGAGAAATCCAGTAAAATGTTCTGTCTTCAAAGCCATTGTTAAATCAAATGATATTGATGCGTGCTCTTTTCTGCATTCCCCCCCCATCAGTTCTAGCCCCATACTGCTTCACTGTATCCCCTGATTTCTGCATGCATTTTTGTGCCTTTAGTATTCACTTGTTTTTGTTGTTGTTCTTTGTTTTTTGTTTGTTTTCCCCTCAGGGTTTTTTAGGCTCTTTTGAGACCAGCCTGATATTTTTCTGGAAGCCAGTTTGTTGGCTTTTGCCTAGTGTATAATGTTTCTATCAGTGTTTTTTGACCTATCCACCTCCAGCCCACTTTTCAGTTATTGGGCTTTCATCATCATTAAACCACTCCCTGTCCTGCCTTCCCAGATGAGTGATTTCAAGTTTTTTTAAGGCCCTAAAATATCAATATATCATCGTAGGGTTGTAATGATAGTTGAAGCAGGTTCTCTGAATTCCCAGCTTCCATTTAAAACAAAAATGTAAGTCTCTGGCTCCATCCTTCACAGAGATATGTCTATTTCCATATATCTCCATGAGAGAGACTTACCTTTCTTTGTAAAATGAAATCTGGGAATTCAGAGAACCTGCTTAAGGTATCATCACAACGCTACAGCAACATAGCGATCCATTTTTTTTAAATAGGGGGGGGCACGGTGCTGTGACTCCACTGATAATACAGCATCCTCCGTTGAATATCCTCATTATTGAAGCCATACACAGAAGAAAATTAACTGGCTTCGCAGCTGTAAAAATGTACAGAGAGGGCAGACATTCAAAAGAACCCTGCCCAAACTGATTATAATGCTTGTGGACTGACTCCTTTAAGAAAATCAGGAGTAAATCGAGCATGTAGAAAAGGTCACCTATCTGTAAAACAGTGCAATAGTATTCTGTTAACCATTTGCACTCAGTTCAGTGTGTGTGTAGTCTCTCTTCTATATTAATGGAAAAACTGGTGACATGTTTCAATCAATGGCCTCAAGTTTGTGAAATATATTTCTTTTTGTTGTATCATGAAGAGTCTGTGTGGCTATACCCCTTCCAACATGATTACATATTGCTTCATCCTTTTCTGGCATGCTAGTTTTCTGTGTGCAGAAAGCTTTTGATGTAGGGGTGCATTTATTCAGAAGTTCTCTCTCCTATAATCTGAAATACTAAATTCTCAGTAGGGGTGTGCCATATACTTTTTCTGAATGTATGCATCAGCCCCATTAGTCCCATTAGCCCCAACTAATGGTATAGACCTAAGCAGAGTTACACCCTTCTAAGCCCATTGACTTCAATAGATTTAGAAGGGTGTGACTCCGTCAAGGATTGTACTGTAAATGTAATTTCTTTACGTATTTTACAAAATTTATATCTCATCCTTTCTATCCTCACAAGGACCCCCAAGGTGGTTAATGAACATACATAATAAAATCACATTTAAAGACCATTAAACCACCTGCCCAAATATACCGTACACATTATTTAAAAAATTAAAAACAGAGCTAAAATACGCATACACAGAAATAAAAAGCATCAATTAAAGCATTGGTCCAGAAGGAGGGATCACTGAGGGAATGTCAAACAGAACAAAAATGTTAGATGAGAATGAGGGTCAGGAACCAAAACAGCAACAGAGAGCCAAGAACCAGTAAAACAGTAAAAAACAGTAAAAAAGTAAAACAGTAAAAAAAGTGTCAGGACTTGGATTCTGTTGATTTATAGGAGTCGCTCAGCTGAAACTTCCAGTTAATATTTTCTGTTATGTTTTGTTCTGACTGGGATATATATTCTGGCTGGCATATTAAAAAATGCCTTCATGGAATACTAGTTATCAGAGTGAATCGTTCAAGCCTGGCTTTGTCCTTAATTTGGTACTTTTCTAGGAGTATTTGAAACATTCAGAATATACATGCCACAGTTTCAGTCTGATGCAGTACAGGCCTGGTTAACCATTTAATAACTGGAATCTTGTTGCACCTTAACCACTAGCAAGGCTAATAATCTCAGTCCCTCAGATGCAATGTGGTGGGTTTTCACTAAGACATTTATATTTGAGATATGAAAAAATAAACCAACAGCAGAGTTGAGGGTCCATGAAATGCAGGGAAGTAGGCTGGGATTTAGTTTGATTCTCCTGAAACTCATCTACCTCCAAGGTAGGGCTGCCAAGTCCCCCGGGGAGCGGGGATTCCCACGCTAAATGGGTCCCCAATCCGCCAGTTGGGATCCGGCTGGCGGGGGAAACCCCACCCCCTAAGTGGCCTGATCAGGCCAACATGCCCGGCGTGATGATGTCACCTGGAAGCAACGTTATCACGCTGGGCACATTGCCGGGCGACGCTCTAGCAATCGCCCTGAAAAGTCTATGGTACTATAGAGTTTTAGGGCGATTACCAGAGCATTGCCCTGGCAACATGCCCAGCATGATGACATCACTTCTGGGTGATGTCATCACGGCGCACGTGCACTTTGCACGCACGTGGGACTCCTGTAGAGGGACCGGGACTCCCCCGCTGTTATGAAGGTAAGACTTGGCAACCCTACTCCAAGGAGAGTAAATTTATATGAATTCAGCATTCTGCTTCATTGCAGAAGACCATTTTAACTTCATTTTGTCAACCTCAGTTGTTGTCTGCCTGTATAGTGTATGGATATCATAAGTTTGCAGAATTGTATAAAATCTGTTTTTCTGTAACAGAAATGCCTTTAGGGGAAATGAGGCTGTTTATGTGTAAAATTAATTTGATGCTGTGTCCTGTTGTAAAGTCACACTTCAACATAAAGATAATCAACTTCATTTGTCATTTATATCTATCCCTGGTTATTATACCTAGGAATACATGTTGCATTGTTTGCTACTAAGGTGTTTTCTAGGCTTGGAGACCAGCTGAAAACTGGAGTCCACTCTTTGTGTATGTTACCTGCAGAGACAGTAGCCAGTTCAGTATATTTCTGAGAGCCAGTCTGGTGTAGTGGTTAAGTGCACGGACTCTAATCTGGGAGAACCGGGTTTGATTCCCCACTCCTCCACTTGTACCTGGCTGGATGACCTTGGGCAAGCCATAGCTCTGTACCAGCTGTTCCCTCAAGGACAGCTTGGGAAAGAGCTCTCTCAGCCCCACCTACCTCACAGGGTGTCTGTTGTGGGGAGGGGAAGGGAAAGGAGTTTGTAAGCCGCTTTGAGACTCTTAAGTGAGTGAAGGGCGGGATATAAATCCAATCTCTTCTTCTTCTTCTTCTGGTATGTTTCTGCTTTTTTCATTTCTAATTACAGTGTAGAATTATATTTATTACCTTGCCAGACTACCTTATTTCAAATGTTATAAATGAGAAAGTCTTCTTGGGGAAACATGCTCTAGATGTGTGAGGATAATACCGGCGGCATATCCACTGACTCCTCCTTTTCCCTTCAAAGCATCCTCAGTATGAGAACACACCAGTGCAGCCTCAATTTGCAGAGAGGTCTGTGGCCCACTGCGAAAGGGAGGAGCTGGAACGAAAGCTCGTATCGGTCCAGAGTAAAGAACTGCAACTCATTGAGTTCCTCAAACAAATGGCAAACAAATCTAATGAAGACAAGAAGAAGATGGAAGAGAAGGTGGGTTACTCATTGAGCTTCTCAAAAGGACTTAATTGTCATAGAACATATTATGGAATAACTGGCAGCTTGGTTCAGATATCATGTAAAACTCTGGTTTCATTAAACTACCTGTGGTTAATGTGATTGTTCGAATGTGAGCCAGTCCGCTAAGTGTGGTTGTTTGATGAAGATACATAAAACTATGATTTTACATTATATCTCTGAACTGTTCTGAGTTCAGACATAAAACGTAGACTATGATCAGAACCTATAGGAGCAGCCTGAGTGGGGGACTGGGCATTCTTCAGTCCGGAAGGCAGATGCTTCATAACCTAACCCCCTCTGTCTCTCACCCCACAGCCGTTACATGTACCCATGCTGACTAGCTGCTGCAAGCACTGCCAGAGCCACCTCTTGTGATGGGATCAGGTCAAACACTTTGTGTCTGGGCAGAAGTAGATGCCCCAGGGAGAAAGGGTTTAAATGGCAGCACCTTGGGATGCATCTCAATCTCTTGTGTCATCTCCAGCCTCCCCTCCTCCCTCTCATCGGAAGCCTGCTGGACTCTGGGGGGACTGCAGAAGGGGGTGCCCAGTCTCTCCTCCAGTTTCTCCAGCAGCCTCTAGTTCCTGGGGTGCAACTGAGAGCTGGAATGCTCTCATTCCCTCAAGTTCAGCCCAAAGGAGAGCTCAGGCTGCTCCTGCTGCTGCTGCTGAGTTACATCAGCTGGAATAGGGGCAGTCTCAGAAGCAGATCCCGGTCCAGTGCCAGGACCTACCTCAGGCACCTTTGCGGGCAGTGCTGCAGCAAGCCTCTTCATTGCACCTCCCCAAGACAGAGGCTGCTGTGGGGCAGGCCCTCTACACAGGTTGGGAGAGAGCCTCAGCCCCCCCCCCCCCCGGCCCTACTACTCTTTTGCTTAGCCTTTCCTTCAGTCTCCTCCTGTATTCTCCTCCTGTCCCTCCGTCTGTCCTCCTGGACTGTGTCACCAAACTAAGACAGCTGCTACAGTGCACTCTACCTCTGAGCACTAACTGGCCTGCTGTCTTTTGTAATTACAACTACAATCTGAGATGTAAGAATGAAACTCATTTTAAATGCCTAAATTAATTTTATTTTCCCTAGACTGCAACCAAAGGCTAACCCCTCCCCCCCCCCAATTAAGCTAATCTCTGGTCTTTCTGAAATCCTGGCTTCAATTTTTGAAAGGCTGAAAGAACAGCTAACCCCCCTTTTTTTAAAAAAACGACCTAGCTTCAATTGTTTTGAAGCCCACACCAGTAGAAAGCCAATAATCATAACCATTAGTGTGCTTGAAAGATAATTTTGTGATCTCTGAACTGCTGGTTTAAAGAAAGCGAAAACACCTATGTGTTTAACTATAGTAGAAATATCTAGCAATGGAAATGATAAGCAAGAAATCTTAGCATGAAGTAAGATAAATAAAAATTTGCCATGTTTATCTTGTAATCACACCTCAATAACACTTACCTTAATAACACCTTAATAACATACAATAAATGATATTGTATGAATTAAACAACTGGCGTCAGATTATTTTGGGCATATATGTTTCCTGTCTCACATAATGAAACATTTATTCTTACTTCTTTTATAGCTCAAAACCAGGGACAGGTACATAAGCAGCTTGAAAAAGAAATGCCAGAAAGAATTAGAACAGAACAAAGAGAAACAGAGAAGAATAGAAACACTTGAAAAATACCTGGCTGACCTGCCAACCTTGGATGATGTTGAAAGTCAAAGCAAACAGGTAATCTGCATTTTGTGGTATCTATGAGTCATGAGAATTTAGAGGTTTTGTTGGATACATATTGTAACTTACTATGTGTAATATTTGCACACACTGTACTTCAGTAAAATTTTGAAAAGGGCATAATCTCCTGAAAATGCCACTTCATAAGCCTCTGGAAATGAAAGAGTACAATCCAGTGGCACTAACGGAGGAGGATGTCCAGTGGATTGTGCTCAAAGGTATTTGTTTTTACAAGGCATAGATATGGTATGCTGCCTTTTCCATGGATCGAAAGCTCCTTCTCCTGGGGGAAAGCTTTTCTGCCAGCAGAACAGAATTATTGGTGCAACCCGGAGGATTTAACCTTTGTAGTTTCCCCAACTTAAAATATGCCATTACTAGAATGGCCATTTAACAAGGCAAAATGATTTAATTGACCTGTCAAATATTAATTATTTTTAAAGCATTACTTCTATCAGAAACCCCCCCCAAACTGTACTGTAATTACCAACAGGTTTCATATTTGTGTTGCTTACAAAACCAAATTAGTTAATTGCTATTGAGAAAAAAATGAAATGAAAATCTTAACAATTCTCTGTGATTTCATCACGAAACAATCACAGTGAATATATATTTTCCAAAATATTTTAAAAGTAAATTTAGAACCGAAATAAAACGGAATATTAATAACAATGTTACAATAACTATTTTTAAAGAAAGCGTAAAATGCAGCTGAAGGTAGCAGGCCAGCACTTCTTCTTTGGAAATTCCTGTAGTTACTAAAGTTGTCTGGCAAGAGAAGCTTTGCTATGCTAATAAGCTTTGTCTTTGCCTGCTATAGAAGGAAGGGGCAAGAAGCCCTTGATTCTGTCCCTGCTGACATCATAATGAAATAAAAAAGTGTAAGTTGCCATCATCCGCACGGAATCGTTTTTACCTTCAGGGAACATTTAATATGTTAATAAGCGATCAAATGACTGGCATGCCAGTTTTATAAACCAAATTCCAGTGACGCTGGTAAGACTAACAACATGTATTTCAATATGAACTTTCATCTCCTTGGGGAAACTGATCCCGAGCTGGCCGAGAATGCCCTTTCCCAGATTGCAGCCTGCCGAATCTTAGAAGATGGGGGCACTCAAAGCAGGGCAGCTGCAGATGATCATAGTGACCAGGTGGGTTCTTATGGCAGTAGGCAGTCCTTCAGGTGTGTTGGTCCCAAACCATACGTGGCTTGAAAGGTCAAGACCAGCATCCTGAATTGTTCCCAGAAACAAACTGGGAGCCAGCATAGATGAGCCAAGACTGGAGTGATATGTCAGTATCCTGGCTGCAGCAGGATTTCAGTCAGTATCCTGTCAGCATTTCAGCCGGTATCCTGGCTGCAGCATTCTGTGCCAGTTGAAGTTTTCAAACACCTCTCAGGGGCAGCCCCACATAGATCGCATTTTTCTGCTCAAGGCTATCGCTATATGAGCAGTACTAGATAGACAGACAGTAATCTAATTTAGATGTAGCCAGGGCTTATACCACAGTAGCCAGATCTGTTCTGCCCAGAAATGCTGCAGATGGCCAAGCAGTCAAAGCTGCTAAAAGGCATTCTTGGCTCCTGCTGCCACTTGCTTATCCAGCAGTAGGCCTGGGTCCAAGAGCACCCCCCCCCCCCGGTCTATGGACCTGTTCCTTCAGGAGGAATGCAACACCATTCAGAATGGGTAACACCTTAAATCCAAGGCCATACCTTCCACCATCAGTAGTACTTCTGTCTTGTCAGGATTAAGCTTCAGTTTAATTAGCCCACATCCACTCCAAAACTGCCTCCTAGCACTGGTTCAGGGTTTGTATGGCCTCTCTAGGATCAGCTGGAAGAACAAGATAGAGCTCAGTGTCATCTGTGTATTGGTGAAATGGTGACTATGAATAAAATCTGTATATTAGTGACAGCCCAGCCCAAATCTGCAGATGACATCACCCAGCAGTTTCATGTAGATGTTAAAGAGCTTAGGGGATGGTATTCCCAAAATGATTTCCTTTCCACATAGCTAAAGAAATGAGCTCTGACTCACAAAAATTCATACTGAAATAAATGTTAGAACAAAGTTTCGGTCCAGTGGGGGGCATCTTTAAGACCAACAAAGTTTTATTCAGTGTATGAGCTTTTGTGCGCAGGCACACTGCCTCAGATACAATGAAATGGAATTAACCAGTCCATAAATATAGGTAGAGGGAGGGCAGTAAATTAGCATGCCACGTAATTAAGATATTTATCAGGAACAACAAGCTTAGTTTATATGGTTACCATTTAACATAATAAAGATGTTTTAACAGATGCAAAGACCAAACATAATAACAAGCTAAGTTTACATAGGCACTATTTATTTGGATTCAATTGGGGGCAGGGGGGGGGACACGACAGAGAAGCAAATAAATATGTCAAAATTGGAGACTGGTGTATCCTTCTTAATTGTGAAATGCTAAGAGTAACTGAGACCCTGTTGTTAGACTCCTTTTGTCTCCTCTCAAGCATGGAGGTAACTAACAACATCCTTTTCTTTGAGGTGGGGTGACTGGTGCCACCAGAATTCATTTTACTTTGCCGCAACAGACTAATGTGCCCGCCCCTCTTTGAATGCCAACTTTAGACGTGATTCACTTGTATTGTAAATGTAATTATGAAAAACAATTACCATTAAAAAGATTTCCAGCTGCTTTTGCTCTTGTTTGGCATATGAGCCCAGTTGCTGCAATGGATATATCTAGCCTTCATAACCTCTGATAGGATACAAACTGAAGATAAATTGACATATTCTCAGTTATATTCTCAGTGGACACAACGATTTAATGTTGGAAACACTGCTGTAACAATCAGTGCCATAGAAACATAAAAATAAATACAGATTGTAGTCATATAGTAGCAGGGAGCTGTAAGGTAATATTCTGATCAAACGTACCTCTTCTGAGGAAGGTGCTGGGCAAGTATGAACTGTTTCCTGACTCTTCTCAGGAAAGACCGGGAAACCGTGCTGTATGCACACGTGCTCTCTCTGCCTTTCTCACACATGCACACCAGACAATATAATGATAGAAGTTATGTGCCCCACCCATCGTGGACTCTTCTCTTTTGCCAATAGTAGGAGTTTCTAGGCATGATAAGATTACTTTGTGGCCCGATGGTTCGACTCCCACCATTTTGCTTTGAGCTTTTCCCAAGCCTAGTGGAAGAGTGGGCATCCCAGTACAAGTCACCATTTGCCTTGTTTACCCTTGAGGGAACTCTGGGGTAGACAGTTTTCTTCACTGAGAGTCTCTGATCTGTGCTAAGCATGCCTCAGTACAGAAGTGTTTTGCTCTCGTATAGTTGCAGGCGCTAGAAGAAAAGAACAAGCAGCTAAAAGCGACGGTGTCTGAGCTGGAGAAGGCACTTGAAGAATCCAGAGCCCAGTGTACAGAAAAAGAGTTGCAGCTCGTGTGTCAGAAAAAGAAAGAAAAAGAATTGGTAACTTCAGTACAGAGGTACGAGTATCTTATTTGATCACTCATTCAGGACAATTGTTCTGAACAGGGTATTTGAAACAATTAAATTCTGTGCCTCTCCAGTGACGATGTGGGTCAAGTGAACTCTATAGTAATGTAAACTGCCCACCACACAGAATGTGGTGAATATAGTACATTGCAAAATGAAATTGAAACGTGACTGACTACAGCAATATCCTTTTAAAGATCATGGGAATTGCAGAACAGCTGCTTTAGAAATGGAGAGTAGAAACAACAGCCTATACAGAAAAGCATCGGGCATAACTAAAACAGCAACAACAACAACAACCCACTCTTTATGGTTATGAGGATTGTGATCAGCTTGTTAATCATATATTTTACTTGAATAGGGAGCAGAACTAGCAGTCCGTGTGCGCAGTCCAGCCCACGGAAAACAAATATTCATTTTCAGAAAGGGGGGTTTGTGAAACTACAGACTTCAATACCAGGGAAAGTATTCGACAAGTTATAAAGTGGTCAGTCTGTAAGCATTTTGAAAATAATAGTGATTAGTAGAAGCCAACATGAACTGGTGAAGAACTCGTCTTGCCAGATTATTCGTTTGGCGGTTTTGTGTGGGTCGTTAACCTCTTTCTATTCGGGATCATCAACAAAATAATATAAATAGTTGAGAAATTCCCTATAACATGTCATGCTGAGCAATAAATACAGGGCTATTTTTGGGCAGGAACGCACAGGAACGGAGTTCTGGCTGGCTCCTGAGTTGGCCACGCCCAGCAGGAACTCATTAGCCTAATAGGCCACGCCCAACAGCAGAAACTCATTAGGACTGGCTACTTTAGGGGTGTGTGGCCTAACATGCAAAGAAGTTCCTGCTACAAGAAAAGCCCTGGGTTTTGACAACAAACAAGGCAAACAGAATAAGAAGCAAAAGGCGGGTGTGGCTGGATGACCACACTCCTGGTAATGTGGGGGTGTGGCCTAATATGCTAATGAGTTTCTGCTGTTGGGTGTGGTCTCTTATGCTAATTAGTTCCTGCTGGGCTTTTTCCACACAAAAAAGCCCTGAATAAATATACCATGATTACATAATATACCTTGATTACAGCAGGACATCTGACCCGAGTGTCTCATGGTATTTTGGCTAGCAGCCTGACCTAGATGATAATACCATCAGATGGGTTCAGAGCTGGTTGGAGAACTCTACTCAATGCCTATCAATGGCACTTCATTATCCTTGAGGGAGGCCTTGAGTAGGGTGTCACAGGTCTCTGTCCTGGGCCCATTATTGTTCGAAAATGTTATCAGAAATAGAAGGAATCTCTATTAGATTTTCAGATGACACCAAGCTGGGACGGCTGTTGCCCAAATTACCTTTACAAGTTAGAAATCTGGGTTGAAATTAGTAAAATGAAACTTAACAGAGACAAAATAAAAGTTCTGCATTTGACAGATATTTTCAGATGCACAGTACTAGGATGAGGGATACCTGACTTAGCAGTAGTACATGTGAAAAAGATGTCAGGATTGCAAGCTACCACAACCTGAACATGTGACATCAGTGTGAGGTGGTTGCAAAAACAGCTGAGAAACAAAGAATTACAAGTAGTAACAGTTCCACTCTACCCTGCACTAGCCAGACCTTATCTGGAACACTGGGTGCCATACCTTAAATTGCAACAAGTTCAAAGGTCTCAAAAATGAGTCCTAAAAGAAAAGGTTGAAGGAACTGGATATGTTCCTTCATGGAGAAGCAAAGGCTGAGGTGAGATGACAGTGTTCTTCAGATACCTGAGGGACTCTCACGTGGAATACGGCAGAGTCTTAATCTCTGATGCTGTGGCAGCAGTGGTATTCCTTTTCAGATTTGGTAGTGGAATTGCAAGTCCATGGTTTTGGTAGTGGAATTGCAAGTCCATACAAGCATCTCCTATTGTTCCAGGGTAGTAAGAAAACATTTGCAGTGAAACCTTCTATATCCTCTTTTCTCTTTACTCCAGCTTAACAGCACTTAGTATATCCAGCTGACAAATCCTGAATGGGAAGTTTCTCAATAGTTTCAATGTCACCTACATTGGAAGTAACAATAAGAACAGTATGTTGACGAAGGCTTTCACAGCTGGAGTTCATTAGTTGTTGTAGATTTTCCAGGCTGTATAGGTGTGGTCTTGTCATTGTAGTACCTGACATTATGCCAGCAGCTGTGACTGGCAGGGGTCATTTGGGGCCGGAGCAAGGCAGAGCGGTGCTCCGCCAGCCCAGGAGTGGGCACTAGGGCAGCCATGGGCTGAATCAGATTCTCTGATCTGATTCGGCCTGCTGCTGAATTGCCACCGAAATTCAGCAGCAGCTTAAACAGCAGCTGGAGGGGAGGGGGTTTGAGGGAGAGGCTCCAAATTTACAGGGTAGCTGCTGGAGCCTCTCCCCCAAATACCAGGGGGTCCAATTCTACAGGCCCCCAAACAGGTTGCCCCTATTCCCTCCATAGAGAACAATGAAGGGGATGGGGCAACCTGTTTGGGGGCCTGTAGAATTGGACCCCATTGTCCAATCTTCTTGAAACTTGGTGGCTATTTCGGGGAGAGGCCCTAGCAGCTGCCCTGCAAGTTTGGAGCCTCTCCCTCAAACCCCCACTCTTCCAGCCCCTCATATACTCTATGAGTTTTTGCCATTGACTTTAATGACCATAGGCTATAACAAGAGGGGACCTGCAACAAAATGTTGCATAATGTGTTGTGGCCCTACCATAGTCTTCGTTGCCAGCAGTCCCCGCAAGGAATTTGTAAGGAGGGGGAATTCCCCCACCTTTGTTTCCCTCTCCCACCTTGGTTGTCAAAGTTCCCTTCTCTTGTCTTTCTGTATGCACCCCTTATCTACCAATCTTCTCTCCCCTCCCCTCCTCCTCTCACCCCTTCTATGTCAGCTTTCTCCCAACCCCCATCTCTAGCAATCCTTTCTTACCCCCTTTCTCCTCTCACCCCTTGTATGTCTCACCCCCTCTTACCCTGCCCTGCCCTGCCCTTCTCAGACACTGTCCTCTTTCTCCCACCCCGTCTGCCCCCTCTTTCTCTCCACTATTTCTCTACCCCCCCCCCCCCGCAATCTCTTTCTCTTTCTCTCCCCTCCCTCAGGCAACTCTCAGACAGTCACCTGTTCTTTTTCTTTATCTCCCTGCAACAGACAATCCCCTTCTCTTTCTCTCGCTCTCTCTCTCCCTTCTCAAAAAACTCCACTTCTTTCTGTTTCTGGCAAGGGAGAGGGGCGCAGGCTTCACCTCCTCAGACTTCAGCTGACCAGTGGTAGGGCCAGCTTCCCAGTGGCAGAATGGATGATTCTTGCTGCTGCAGTCCTAGCAGCAGCAGGGACGGTTATTGCCATGGCGACTTCCCTTGCGGCCCCAGCAGCTTTTCCCGTGTCTCCCGTAAGTCCCTTCTCTGCGCATGTGCAGAGCTGCTGCCAGTAAAAACCCTGCCTTTTACTGACAGAAACCGTTAGAAGCCTGCCCCTCCCCCGAACATTCTAATCTCCTCACAGTTGACGCCTGGAGCTGATGCCATTTCAAAAAATATTGGGGGGGATTCAACGGTCCCTGAAGTTTTTTTTTAACTTTTCGGATTTTTCTGCAGACCGTGGAAGGGGCCTGACTATGTAGGAAAAGCTGTTGTGGGAGAGTGAGCTCTCTTTCGGCAGAAATAAGCATCCACACAGAAAAAAACCCCTCTCGGAATTAGAATATAGATGGGGCTGAAACTGACATTCGGCCAGCAAAATGACTCCCGAATTGGCTTGCATTGCTGAAACTGACATGTGGGGGTCATTTGGCAGCCGGAACAGATGCAGCCTGATTTGGCCCAATCTGAATCAGGCCAAAAAAAATTTATTTGCACACCCCTAGTGGGCACAATTGGCAGTGGTGGCAAGCCCTTCTCCCAGCTCCCAGCGGGCCTGTGGAGAAAGCAAAGTGAGAAGGGGTTTAAACTTTAAACCCCTTCTGTTTAGAGTTGCACAGCAGCAGCGGCACAGTCTTTCCATTGTATTCTATGGGGCCCTTCTTGCTTTGGCCCCCCCATGCCCGCCTGGCAGGCCAGCTGGGGAAGGAAAGAGGAGGCTTTTGAAGATGCCCCCCCTTTTGTTTCCCTTTCTGACACACTTCCGGTGATGTCAGGGGGTGTGGCATATGCTAATAAATTATGCTATGCTAATGAGCTCCTACACCTCTTTTTCTATGAAATGACCCCTGGTGACTGGCATCCTCTGAGGTATAACACAGAAAGATGGAGTACTCTCTGCATCAATGTGAGAAGAAAAATGGAAAAGAGGTAATTTATCAGGAAGGTAGGGTAGGGCTGAGTCATTATCTTGCAGGAGTTTCCTAGGCTGTGACATGCTAATGGGGGAGCTTTCCTGAACCACACACTTCAAGCAAATGGCTACTCCAAGAATGAAATCAGAAGAGTGATTAAACCAAAGGTAAAACAAATAACTGAGGAAAAACAGTCTCCCACAGGAAAAGTGTTTTTGCCATATATCAAAGGAATCACTGATCAGATGGGAATACTTATGAAAAAAACACAACCTTCAAATAGTATTCAGACCCACCAGAAAAATACAACAGATGCTACGATCAGCAAAAGTCAGAAGAGCTCCCCTCACTTGTGCAGGAGTATACCGCATATCCTGCAGTTGTGGACAGGTTTACATCGGGACCACACAACATAGCATCCAGACAAGAATAAAAGAACACAAAAGACACTGCAGACTTGGCCAACCTGAAAAATCAGCAGTGGCTGAACATAGCCTAACTCAAACAGGACACAGTATCTTATTCTAAGACACTGAAATGCTGGACAACACATCCAATTACCATGTCCAGATTACACAGGGAAGCCATTGAAATTCATAAACTTAAACACAATTTCAACAGGAAAGAAGAGAGTTAAAAAATAAATATGGCATGGTTTCCAGTCCTGAAAAACACAAAATGCTCTACATCTTACAACAGCACTACATGATTAGAATTTCAACAGCCAATCCATATGCAAAAGAACCTCCTCAGGAAAGCTCCTCCATTAGCATGTCACAGCCTGGGAAACTCCTACAAAATAATGACTCAGTCCTACCCCACCTTCCTGAGTAGATATAAATTACCTGCCTACCATTTTCCTTCTCACATTGACACAGAGAGTACTCCATCTTTCTGTGTTATACCTCTGAGCATGCCAGTCACAGCTGCTGGCAAAACATCAGGTATTACAATGCGAAGACCATGGCTATACAGCCTGGAAAATCAACAACAACTAATTGAGAACATTCCTCTTACCAGTGGGTCACCTTAGTGATACAAGCTAGCATGGGTGGGAGAAGTCAGGCGGATGATATATGAGAAGAGAAATAGTCAATCAATTTAGCACTAGACTGGCCAGTTTAGTTGATGATTACAGGACTGAAGGAATTCAGTTCTGGTTACTGGTAGAAGCAGTCTTCTGGTAGCTGGATGTTACAGTTGGTTCCCAGAGATCAGAATTCAAAATCCTATTTTGCAGTTAAGTTGTTGAATGGTTTCAATCAAGTCAAAGCATCCTAGCTGTCTAACTCTAAAATGGAATAGTAGTAAGCTTTTTCGCAGTGGGAGTGGGAGGAAATACAAGAGAAGGTCTGTAAAGTAATTTGCAAAATAGAAATGATATAGAGTTAGTAAAATGCATGCGGAAGTATTCCGTTGTATGTTTATGTTGAGGCAGGTGAATATCACAAAGAAGTTTTAGCTACATAGGGTGTATGCTATCTCTGTACATACATAATTACGGTGGATCAAAAAGTGGAAGATTGCTGTATAATATTATTTTATATTTATTTATTTATTATTTCTATTTCTATCCCGCCTTGCCGGAACAAACTGGCCCAAGGCCAATAGAATCAGAATGTCATTACAGAATAAATTAAATTAGTTAGGATTATAATTTTATAGTTTTAGGGTAAAATTCTAAAGAAACAGGATAATTTAGAATTATGTAATAAAACAAAAAGGGGGGGGGTAGAATTTTATTTCTAATGGTATAAAAAGTATGGCTTGTCACTTTGTGACCTTCTGTTATTGAACGGTACATACCACAAACACTGTGTCCAAACGATGAAAGGTTAGGTATTTGGGACAGTTAGCCAAATCACTGAGCGCATTGTTTCCATCTTACATCTGGCGGCTCTTGTATATGTGAGCGTACAATATACCAGGCTGGCTTTGTGCTGTTCTAAAAGTCTACAGATACTTGAAGCAAACTCTTGTTTCTAAATTTAAACGACAATGGCCATTGTCATAATTTGTGCTTTATTTTTGATAGATGATGCGTATGAGAGCAAGCAAATGTGTGGGAGGTTTTCTTTTGTCCTGGGACTTTTGTGTATTGATGATGGTGTAGATTAGGAGTTGTGCTGCAAAGGTTTCTTTGCGGAAGAATTTAGCCAGTCTGAATGTTTAAAAGACATGTATGACTATATCTGGAGGGAGCGGAGACTGCTGATGACAGTCACCAAGCAGCCTGCACATGCGCAATATGAACTTGAAGTTGTCTTGGAGTTTTAGATGTCGTAGTTCTTATTTAGCGATATCACAGCTTTGCAAAATAAGTATACAAAAAGTGTTAGGTGACAAAAATTGTGACTAGCACACCTGTCTACACACAGGATTTTTTTTTTTATAAAAAAAATCAAAATCCAGAAAATTTTGTAAGTACTGATCCTTAAGAATCACATTTTAAAAGCAGCGATTTCTACTTGAAGACAGGACACCCTAAGACATTTGGGGGCTCTGCTTCCTATGATCCTTTGAGGCAGAAAGTAGGCCGCACTTTTCCATCTCCAGTGAAAAGGGGGTGGCTGCCACCTTCAGTTTTTAATTCCTGCCTCCTTGCAAGTGCAGGGCTTCTAACAAGCTCTGTGGTGTTTCTTTCTCCTTGAGTTCTCACGTTGCATTTTTTTCTTTGTGTGTCTCCCCTACCTTTTACCTCTAAAGCCATCACAAGTGTTTTCTCCTCTTTCTTTGTTTTTTCTTTGTTCTGCCTTCGGCAGAAGCTCCTTCAGTGGGGATAAAATCCAGGAACCGGAGCCTGAGAAACCTGAGAAAAGGCAGTGGGGGTAGGGTCCTTTCTTGGGACTGTTTTGGCCTTTGAGGAAGGAATCATCAGGGCCAGGCCAGGCAGCAGCCGCAAGCCAGCTTGCGTAACTCACCCAGGACTGATTGCTTGCGAGTGTTCAGCAGCAACCACTTCATTAAGGCCAGTAGTAGTTAGAGTTTCAGGCGAGGATCTGGGATACTCTGCTTCAAATCCCCACTCTGCAATGGAATCTTGCTGAGTGACCTTAACCCAGTGAAACACACTGCCTAACCTACCTCACAGTGTAGTAGTAAATAGGGATGGGCATAAACCGAATTACGAACCAGAATTCATGACGAACTGGGCCCAGTTCATGGTTCACAAACCTCGATTCGTGCCATCCTGCCCACATGAACCTTCCGGGTCGATTCATGTGGATCTTCTTCGTGGTCTCTATGCATCACACCTCTGTGATATGGTGGGCCTGTGCCAACCCCGATCGGTATCTGCTAAAGCGAAAGGGATTTTCGCACCCTCTCCCTGGTCACGTGCATGGCTCCAGTGCCCATGACCAAGGGAGGGGCATGACAATCCCGCCAGTTCTCTTCTGACTGCCACGCTGGTAGGACCCTTCCTTGCCTCGGTCGGTACTTTTCTCTTTTTCTTCTCCTTTTTACTTCTAATTGATTGGGATTATCTTGAATTTCTCTTCATTGTTGTTGCTGGCTATAATTGACTTTGTACGGACTGCTTTGACTTCGTCTCCACCCACAGCCGATGGCCAAGCAGTGGGGCTCTTTTAAGCGGTGCCTGAATTGCGGCAGTAAGACCCCCCCCCCCCGATAGACACTCTCTTTGCCTACTGTGCCTCGGGGAGGCTCACCACGTAGACTCCTGTGCCCATTGTGCAAGGTTCTCTAAACAGACCAGGAAGAACCGGGCTGTGAGACTTCGGGTAGCGCTGCTGGAGCAAGCCCTATCCCCTGTGATGTCGTTGCAAGAAACCTCCAGGCACATGTCACTCTCAACTCCGATTTCGGGATCGGCAGCTGCACTATCCCCCACAGCAAGTGCTATCAACATCGACAGGTCGATACCGAAACAACCGATGTCGACTCTCCAGTCCAAAGCCCCTTCCCCTGCCAAGAAGCACAAGGAGGGCAAGAAGAGCAAACACAAGAAGCATAAGAAGAGCTCTGCCTCAAAGGATGCTTTGTCCACACACGTTGCGTCAGAGACAACCGTGACCGGGGTTTTGGTGCTTGAATCCACGGGGCTTGGGCAGCTTCAGGGTAGTTACACCTCTCCCTTGCTGCATCCTATCCATTTCAGAGACTCAGATCTGGATATAAACTTAACCCAAGTGCCTAGGCCTCCCAGTGTTGAAAGCTTCCAGATGGACAGAGACACTCCCCCCCCCCCCCCCCCGCATATCTCTCCACATTGAAGGGAGGATCGAGACCGACCGTCAGGTCATTATCCTCCAGCGCCTTGGGACAACCGTTCATGGCATTACACTTAAGGAGCATACCCGGCATCCCACGCACCCTGGTATCCTCCACGCATGCCGACGGAGTGGGATCATCAGTCCACCTCCTCCTGCCTGTCCTGCTACCGAGACCTCCCCCTGACACCAGAGTTTTGGGGACCACAACCTTCGGTGCCAGTGGGCAGAGTATCTAAATCCGCTGTTCCATCCCAGGAACATCAGGCTGCCCAGTCGACACCAACACAACCGATACCGATGCCGCATAAATCCTTATCTGAGGCTTCAGAACACCCGGACTCATCGGCATCATCCTCTTCATCTTCATCGGGGGATGAAGCCCCCCCGCAAGAACCTTCTCCTCCACAGAATGTGGCGGACAATCTTCCCATCTCTCCCTCAGAGGACTTAAAGCCTTATGGGGAATTCATTAAAAAAATGGCCAACACCTTAACTCACTCTACAGTCCAACCTCCACCGGTGACCGATTCGATGTTCAACATTGTCCAGATGGACACTTCCACCCTGGTAGTGTTGCCGCTAACCTCTGTTCTCCTGCAAGCTGCCAAGGTACCCTGGTCTCATCGTGATTCCACCCCCATTTCCAGTAAGAGGATTGACCACATGTATAGAGTGCAAGAGGCAGGAGCTGAATTTCTCTTTACACATCCAAAACCCAACTCCATCGTTGTTACACCTTCCTCAAAGGGCAGACAAGGTCACTCTTCCCTGCTGATAAAGAGGGGAAGAAGCTGGACTCTTTTGGCCATAGATTCTACTCTGCAGGAGCGCTGGGTATTAAAACTTCCAACTACACAGCCTGTATGGGAAGATACCAGTACACTCTGTGGGAAGAGATGACTGAATTCCTTACCTCCCTCCCTGATGACAGAAACCGTCAGGCCACGAAATTACAAAAAGAGGGCATGATGTTAGCTAAATATCAACTTAATGCAGCTAAACACAACCTGGATGTGGCAGCCAAGACACTAACTTCAGCAGTCACACTCAGAAGACATGCTTGGCTAAGATCTACTTCCCTACCAAATGACACTAAGGTCTTTGTAGAGGATTTACCTTTCAAGGGTGATGGTCTCTTTAGCTCTACCACTGATGCAGTCTTACAAGAGATGGATAAGAGCATTAAGACATCTCTCAGTTTGGGTGTTTCCCAACCCAAACAGTCGAAACCGAAATCTTGGCATAGATTGTGGTCTCGCAGGTCATCTCAAAAATCCTCACCTGACACACAATGGCAAAGACCCTCCAGTTTTCAGCTGCATTCCTACGGAAGCAAACAAAAGTTCACATCTACCTCCCAGCTCAGATCTAAGCCCACCAAGTTGCCCAAACAGAATCTTTGACTCCGGCCCTCTAGACAAACCTCCCACCTGCCTGTCCCCATTCTTGCCAACTTGGAAACAGATTACTTCAGACAGATGGGCTCTCTCTGTAATCACAGAGGGCTACCGAATAGAATTCATTCAATACCAGTGGAATCTTACTTCATTGCAACCCCCAGCTTCACCACTCTTCGCAAAGAGATGTAGAACCTCCTTCTAAAAGATTCCATAGAACCAGTCCCACGGTCCCAACTCTGCAAAGGTTTTTACTCCCGTTATTTTATGGTCCCCAAGAAGGACAGCGGTCTCTGCCCAATTCTGGACCTATGCAACCTCAACACCTTTATCATTTACAAAAAATTCCGAATGACAACTCTTCAGAATATCCTTCTGCTTCTCGAATGAGGGATTTGAATGCTTACATTGGACCTAAAGGACGCTTATTTTCACGTCACAATCTATCCGGATCACAGAAGGTTCCTTAGGTTTGCGATGGGACCGGACCATTTCCAATACAAGGCCCTTCTGTTTGGCCTCTCCACAGCTCCACACGTATTCACCAAACTTATGGTAGTCATCGCAGCATTTCTTCATCTGCAGGGTGTCTGGATCTTTCTGTACATCGACGACTGGCTTCTGGTGGCAGACTCGGAGATAGCTCTACAACGTCATATCTCCCTCCCCATGTCAGTGCTGGAAGCGCTGGGACTTACAGTCAACCTCACAAAATCTGTCCTCACCCCTTCCAGGAGGGCTCAGTTCATAGGAGCCATCCTAGACTCTCAGGCATGCAGGGCTTTCCTTCCTCCCAAGAGGGCGAAGGATATTATGGCTCTAGTGGGACTCTTATGTCACAGGAGAGTGGCCACGGCAAAGCAACTACAACATCTGCTGGGTCTGATGGCGGCTACCCTTTGCCAGATTGCACATTAGACCGCTTCAATTCTGGTTTCTTTGTCGTTTCCGCCCTCATCTGCATCCACAGTCGAAAAGGTTTCATCTCTCTGTTCCGGTCCTGAATTCCCTTGCATGGAGGAGGGATCTACGGAATCTGCTAACAGGAGCTCCGTTTCATCCTCTTTCTCCATCAATGACCCTTACCACAGATGCCTCCCTCTGGGGTTGGGGTGCCCACCTCAAGGGGCTTGGTGTAGGAGGCAAATGGAAACCACATGTAGCTCCAAACCACATAAACTTCCTAGAGCTACTAGCAGTAAAATATGCTCTCCGTTCGTTTCAACACCTCATATGCAAAAAGATGGTAGCTATCTTTAAGGTAGCTACAGTGATCAACAAGATCCTGAAGGACTGTTCATGATGTGTGCTAGTGACCCCCTGGTGGCTCAGACAGCACTGGTTCCCTTGCCTAATTCATCTGGCCAGAGGATTCTTTCTTCACTTCCCAATGGTACCTGATCTCCTCTTGGCACAGGGGGGTCAAGAGCTGCACCATGATCTACCTCATCTGCAGTTGACAGCATGGAGAATACTGTTTTAAGACTGAATGAGAGAATGGCACGGGTGCTACTGAACTGTAGGAGACCCTCCACTCACAGATCTTATGACGCTAAATGGAGGAAATTTCTATCCTACCTCAGTGCAGAAACTTTGGCTCCACCTGTGAACTTGAACATCATTTTTGGCTTCCTTTTCTCACGCATAGACATGGGTCTCAGCTGTCCGCCCTTGAGGGTGTACCTGGCTGCTATCTCCGCTAACCACCCAGATATAGATGGATATTCAATATTTTCTCACCCAAAAATAAAACAGTTCATGAAGGGTCTTAGTTGCCTATTCCTGTCTACCCGAGCTCCAACCCTAGCTTGGGAGCTATCTTTAGTTTTGGCGAAGTTGGCAGGCAAACCCTTTGAACCATTGGCCATGTGTAGTCCGCAGCTCGTGTTGTGGAAGGTTGCCTTCCTGATGGCCATTACATCTACATGAAGGATGAGTGAGCTTTTGGCACTCCAATGTGACTCACTGTACCTAGTCTTCCACCGGGATGGTGTACTCTGGCTCCAGACATCTCCTTCTTGCCTTAAGATCGTGTCGGAGTTTCATATGAGAGTAGACATTGCTCTACCAGTGTTCTGTCCAAACCCTTGGAATGAGGAAGAGTGTCATCTGCACATGCTGGATGTGAAGAGGGCTATTCTGTTTTACCTCGATAGAACTTGGCCCTTTCGTAAATCCCTAGCCCTCTTTGTTTCTTATGTTCCACCGGGGCAGGGACAAAAGTTGTCTTCACAAAGACTCTCTAAATGGAACGTAGAAATGATCAAATTGTGCTACTTGCTAGCAAAGACACCGTTACCTGGTCCGCTTTGCACGCATTCAACCAGGGCGATGGCAACCTCCATGGTCTTCCTCAGAGGAACCCCATTGAGTGACATCTGTATCTAACAGATATGCCAAAGATAATTGTAGTTCTTCTAGTATAAATACCAAATCATCAGCAAAGGCTTGCAGTTTATATTCTTCTCCTTTAACTCTGAGTCCTTGTATCTGGGAATTTTCTCTTACCAAGTTGTTCAACATTTCTAGAGCAAAAATAAATAATAATGGCGAAAGAGGACAGCCTTGTCTAGTTCCTTTTTGGATTTTGATGTCTTGCAAAAAGTCTCCATTAATATTAATTTTAGCCTGTTGTTTTGTATAGATTGCTTTAATCATTGTGTAGAAGTTTACTCCACATTGCCATGCTGAAAGTTGTTCTAACATAAAATTCCAAACAAGATTATCAAAGGCTTTCTCTGCATCTAGAAATAATAATGCCAGTTGTTTTTCTGGGTGAGCTTCATAATATTCTAATATGTCTAAAATAATTCTAACATTATTTCACATTTGTCTGTTAGGCAAAAACTCTAGTTGATCTTGGTGGATCATCTGGGCTAAAAAAAAATTCAGTCTTTTAGCTAAAATAGATGCAAAAATTTTATAATCTGCATTTAAAAGTGAGATTGGTCTATAGTTTCATACGTTCTTCTCATCTGAAACCGGTTTATGAATTAATGTGATTAAGGCTTGGTTCCACAAGTCTGGAATTCCTTTCTTATTAATACTCTGAATAACATGGTTGAGTGGGAAGGCCACTTGATCTTCAAATATTTGGTAAAATTCTGCTGATAATCCATCAGGTCCTGGAGTCTTTTTCTTTTTCTGGCTTCTTATTGCCTCTCCTATTTCAGCCAACGTAATTGGTTCATTTAAAATTTGCCTTTGTTCTTTAGTAGATTGTTTTTTTATTATATTTCAAAAAGAACCCTTTAATCTGCTCTTGATCAATGTTATCTGATTGATAGAGAGACATATAGAAATTCTCAATAATCTTCCGTATTTCCTTTGGGTCACTCTTTTCTTCTCCGTTCTCGTCCCACAGCATCCTGATAATTTTTTTTCCTGATTTTTTTCTTAATTTATAAGTTAACCATCTTGTCAATTTGTTTGCATTTTCAAAATAATTTTGTTTTGCATACATCATTTTGTTCGCTATTTCCAGTGGTAGGAGGCAATTTAATTGATGTTGAAGAGTTTTGATCTTTATTCTGCTTTATTCCACATCTGAGACTTCTTTCATATTATCTTCTTTTTTCATTTGTTCTTTAAGTTGTACAAATTTTTGTGTTCTTTGTTTCCTGACCCATGTACCTTGTCTCATAAACCAACCTCTTGCATAAGCCTTAAACGCATCCCAAACTACATCCATTGAAGTGTCTTCCTGTATATTTGTTTTAAAAAATTCTTTTTATTTTTAAATTCTTTTTTGGTATCAGATAAAAACTTCGGGTCTTTCAATAGCCATAAATTCAAAGACTATCTACTTCTTTTAGGCCTGTCTTGTAAAGTTAAAAGCAACAGATTGTGATCTGCTAATGTTTGGGGGAGAATCTCTGTGTCTATAATGTCTTTTATCATTGATGTTGAAATCCAAGCCATATCTAACCTTGACCACAATTTATGTCTAGCTGAAAAAAAGTAAAGTCCATTTTATTTGAATTCTTGGTTCTCCAAGCATCTACCAGAGAAAATTCTTCAACCAATTGCATAAAAGCCTGTGGTAATTCATTTCCTGATTTTAGCTTCCCCATTTATTTTCTTCTGTCCACAGTTTTATCAAACACCGCATTATCGTCTCCAATAACACATAGTTCATCCTGTTCTTGCTCCAAAATTATCCTCTGGAGCGCCTTATAGAATTTTTCTTGGTTTTGATTTGGTGCGTATATATTAACAATTAATGTTATTTTAGTTTGTCTCTGTATTTTAACTATTAGTACTCTTCCATCATCTGAACAATTCAGGGTGCAAATGGTCCTTCACATAAGTAACAACACCTCTTTTTGTGTGTGTGTGTGTTATCTGAAGATACAAAATTTTCCCCAAATTTCTTTACAGTCAAAAGTTTCTGGTCTGCTTGTTTAATATGTGTCTCCTGTAGACATATCACATCCAATTTCATTTTTTAAATTTGTTGAAATATTTGTCTTCTTTTGTGAGGCGCATTTAATACATTAACATTAATGGAGATCAATTTGAGTTTATTTCTTTCTATCTTTTTCTTCTGCTTGGGATCCATTTTTTTTCTTATCCCGTAATCGTGTCACTACTTGAAGAGGTAAAGTTTTGTATTTTTTTCTTGCTTTTCCCTGATTTTGGTCCTGTTGCACCTTTTCCTTGGGACTCTGTCTCTTCATCTGATTCTTCTTCCTGTTCTCCTAAGTCTGCTCCATGAGTCTCCAAAACATCTTCCACTTTAAATTTTGAATTTATTCTATATCTTCTGCCTTCATAGGTAAATAAAACACCTTCTGGCATCAACCATTGATACATAATTCTGTTTTGCCTGAGCAAATTTGTGAGACGTGTATAATTTCTTCTCTTTTCTCTTACTCTCTATGGGATCTCTCTTAAGACTTTAATTTCAGTTCCTGCTACTTCAAATGGTTCTTCATTTGACTTTTTCAAAATATTTTCTTTCAATTGTTTCTTAAAAATCTAACATGAATCTCTCTGGGAAGATTGTTTCTTCTTGCAAAGGCAGAATTCATTCGAAATGCATAGTCTATTTCTTCAGCCCTTTTCTGTATATCTTCTTCTTTTAAGTATTCGGCCAGACTCTGAGCCATATCAACTTTGACCTCTTCATCTTTTTTCTCTGGGATATTCTGGAATCTCAAAACGTACGCAGCTCTGTCTATTTCTAACTTTATGACCGTATCTTGTAGTATTTCTTGTTGTGTTTCCATTTCTTTCATCTGTTGGGAAATCTCTTCAGTTTTCACTTCCAGTTGGTTTGTTGTCTGTAAGATTGTAGATATCTGGGTTTTATTTTCCGCAGTTTGTTGCTTAATCTCTGCCATCTGCGTAGATACTTGCAGAGCCAAGGAATCCATTTTGGCATTCAAGGGCTGCAGTGCCTGTGGCATAGCATTATTAACTGCCATAGGTATAGCTGCTTCTACTGCATTGGCAACAGATATTTGTACAGCCTCCTTGATCCATAATTGTAAATTTTGTAATTCATCTGTGGACATCTTGGTACCAACTGTTTTAGGTGTGCCTGGTGAGGGCTTGGACATATCGCACTTGTTCACTTCCTTTTCCTTTACACAAATACCGCCCCCCAAAATAAAAAATGTTAAACACAACAATCAAAGGTTTATGACTTCTCCTTTTGGCAATAAGTCAGATTTGTTTCTTGTTAGTCATGTATTTATGTTACACAAAGTACCCAACTTCATAAACATTACTTCTTGGCTATCTTCCCAGAAATACCAGCCAAAATAACCAAAACTACAGTAAACTATATCTTTTTAAGTAGCTTCACAGAGGACCTATCATTAATATTTTTAAATTCAAAGCAATCCTGGCCTTATTCCCAGGGATTGTTTTGTCAGTACACCTCTGGCTGTTTTCCCAGAAAAGTAATCTCTACTGTTTACAGGTTTTTTTAAAAAAGGGGAAAAATCGGCTTGACTCCCAGAGATCACTTTGTCAATATCCAAGCAAGAAAGTTTACACTTGCCAAAATTTTGGCAGTATGGCGTGTCTGTAGTCTTAAATTCTGTCCAGTTCTTCCAAGTTATCCAAAATCTAAAATCCTTAGTCTCTAATCCCAGCAAAGAAATAAAAAATAGGGTGAAATCCAATAAGAACAAACATGGTATACTCAAAGAAGTTCCCAGTGGTGGTATTAATCCCAAAAGAAAGAAAAAAACCTGCTCTGCTACAGAGCTAGAGTTTCAGCTGACAACCTTCCTCTTTACTGACCCTCCCTTTCCCCTTTCTCTGTCTCGGCTGCCGGCCAGTGAAAGAAGGAGGGGGGGATACAACAGTTCTTTAATTTTCCTTAACTAGTTCTTCTTTATAAATCCCCCCTACTAAAATGAAGTAAAGATTTTTATAGCCATAATCAGAACAAAGCTGTCAACAGTTCAGTGTTTCTAAAATGTGCGTGCGCACACATCCCCAGAGTAAAGGTGATGGGGGATCTCTCCCACTTTTCTTTCGCGCAGCTAATTGGGTATGGCTGCACACACAAACCTTGATCCCAAGCAGCAGGAGGGTGAGTGAAGATAAGATAAACCCAAAAATTTAATATCCACAGAGGCAAAAGTAGAGGGGAAAAAATCTTTAAAAAGTTGCGTTCAAGAGAAGAAAAGGTATTTCTTCATAACTCAAAAGCAGCATCTTAAATCCAAGAGGTAAAAAAAGACAATAATATATCCATAAATCCAGAGTGAATGGAAGTAAAGACAAAAATAAAATGAAAATATATTCCAAAGGGTTTCCTGGAGTAGTCATCAAAGTTAATATCAGTACACCAACACAGAAGGAGGATTCCAAACTGCCATACTCTGCTGCAGTGCCTATGTTTTTGCTTACAGACCCTCTCTTTAGATGCACTTTTCTCTTTGGTGCTATGCAGGGGTCCGTTGGGGCCGGAGCGAGGCGGAGCAAAGCTCCGCCAGCTCAGGATTGGCCACTAAGGCAGCCACGGGCTGAATCAGATTCTCTAATCTGATTCAGCCTGCTGCCGAATTGCCACCAAAATTCAGCGGCAACTTTAAAAGCAACGGGAGGGGATTTGAGGGAGAGGCTCCAAACTTGCAGGGTAGCTGCTGGGGCCTCTCCTCGAAATACCCCCCAAGTTTCAAGAAGATTGGACCAGGGGGTCCAGTTCTATGGGCCCCCAAACAGGTTGCCCCCATTCCCTCCATTGTTCTCTATGGCAGTAAAAAAGTAACACTTTTTTCCCGCCATAGAGAACAATGGAGGGGATGGGACAACCTGTTTTGGGGCCCACAGAATTGGCCCCCCTGGTCCAATCTTCTTGAGACTTGGGGGGCATTTCGAGGAGAGGCCCCAGCAGCTACCCTGCAAGTTTGGAGCCTCTCCCTCAAACCCCCTTTCCTCCAGCCCCTCATATACCCTATGAATTTTTGCCATTGATTTCAATGGCCCATAGGGTATAATGGGGCTGAAACTGACATTCCCTTTCTGACACACTTCTGGTGATGTCAGGGGACATGGCATATGCTAATGAGTTATGCTAATGACCTCCTGCACCTTTTTTTCTACGAAAGGACCCCTGGTGCTATGGCTAAAACTTTGCTGTAGTCTCCGCCACAATTGCCAACCAAATAAAGGGGGGGGGGGGAGGACACAAGAGACCTCTGATTCCTCTTTATTAAATCTTCTCTGCCAATCCTCAAGTGGAACCCCTCCCCCAAAAAAGCATAACGAAGTTTTTTTATGAATTAATGTTTGTATCAAAGCCGTAGAGAGTTAATTTCCCCTGGAATGCACACAAGCCGCCAGAGATGAGGGGGAATCCCTCCCCGCTCTTCCCTTTGTCCAGGACCTTTAATTGCTGATAGATGCACAAAAACAACAGAAAGGAAAGTTCAGGTTGCTCAAAGTTTCTCACGGTGTTCTAAAAAGCAGGTTGAAATGTGATTTTTCAAGAAAGTACAGCTCCACAGAAAAAACTGCCACTCTCGTCTTTACATACAGTGGCTGACATTAGATGCTTCCTCTAAGGCCCTTGCTTCAGAGCGACTTGAAGTTTAAATGCCGCCCGCCGCCCACAAAAGTCCTCAAGTCAAGCTCTATGCTAGGGTCTCCCACCGAGAGACTCTATGGGAGACCAGAGCCCCGGTTCTTCCCGTTGGGACCTGGAGGTTCGGCAATTCCTCAGGAGCACTCCTGGGAGTGACCGAAAGCAATGAGAGCAAAAGCGAAAGTTAGATAGTTTTTAATATTTGCTGTAGTTGGTCCTATTGTGTGAATTTGATTATATCTTTTCTACAGTGACGTAACTGTCCAATGCATGAATCTGTGAGCTATAGTTCAATCCTGAACTGTGTTGTCTATATACTAAATCCGCACATCGGGGGCACTTGAGGGCAGAGAGATTTTTCTGCACACTTGGGGGACTCCCCAGGTGTGCAGAAAAATCCTTAAACTTAAAAAAACTTTTGGGGGGATATTTAACGCTCTGTGAACTCTGCGGCAACCCAGCGCTGAGGCCTCAGTGCCAGGGGGTGGGGGAGGGAAATCAGTGGCCCGGCAGCTGAAAGCCGCTCAGGCCTCTATGACATTGACGGGTGATGGGCTGAGAGCCTCTCGGGCCTCACTGCCTGTGCTGGGGGAGGGGATCAGCAGGCCTGGCAGCTGAGAGCCGCTTAGGCCTCACCAGTGCCCGTCTCTTGTACCCTTCTAGGTCTATTAAAATGAATGGGGCTTAGAAGGGTGCAACTCTGGTTTAGGATTGCATTGTTAAATGTTCACTTTGGCTTTGGGAAAATTAATGTAAAATAATATAGTATATGATTTTAAAATCCATGTATTTTGTTTATGAATTTATTTCAGAGTGATGTCTGAACACTCAACATCTTTTAAGTTTGAAATACTTCTTTTTTTAACTTTCAGTTATGTTGTAAAGTACAGATTTTTTCCCCTCCTTTTTCAGTTTCTGATTTTTTTCTTTTCTAATTTGAACTGCAGCCTACAACAGAAAGTAGAAAAATGCCTAGAAGATGGTGTACGCCTTCCTATTTTGGATACAAAACAACTTCAGAGTGAAAATGAGAGCCTCAAAGAGAAAAATGAGAAGGCCAGCAAGGTTAGTGCATTAAATTAATCAGATAGTCCCTCTATGGAGCATTATTACAGGCAAATGAAGTTCATTGCTGGTAAGTGTAAGGGGGCGCACACTGGAACAAAAAATCCCAACTTATAAGTATACTAGAAATAAGGCCTATTGTGGAAATAAATACAACGGGCTCAAGAAAGAGGCTCTGGGAGAGTGCCAAGGCCTTAGGCACTCAGCATCAATTTGCTGTAGCAACCTCAGCAGGGTATAATGACACAGAGTCCACCATTTTTTCCAGGGGAACTGATCTCTGCTACCTGAAGAGCAGTTGTAATTCTGAGTGATCTTCTGCCCTCACTTGGAGATTGGCAACAGTGGTTCCCCAAGAGGGAATAGCTGGTTTGGAGGGCAGAGTCTATGGCATTGTACCTGTCTGAGGCCCCACCTCTCCTCAAACTTTACCCTCTCCAGGCTCCACCCTTCAAATCTCCAGGAATTTCCCACCTGGAGTTGGCAACCCTATCTCCTTCCCAGCCAAGCATCAACCTGCCTTAATTTCTCCCTCACTCTTCAGCTTTCCATCTCGCCTCTACCGTGCTCTGAAGCCCTGACTGCGATGTCCCACTGGCTGTCAAGAGGGGGGGCATCTCAGCAGGGTATAAGGACACAGAGTCCACCATTTTCTCCAGGGGAACTGATCAATGCCATCTGGAGAGGAGTTAAAATTCTGAGTGATCACCAGCCCTCACCTGGAGATTGGCAACAATGGTTTCCTTGGCTGGGAGGGCGGGATAGAAATCTAAATAAATAAATTTCCCAGGAGGAAAAGCGGTCTTTCTCTGTAATGGGGACCAAAAGAGCTTACATCATTCTCCTCTGCCCCTTTTGACTTGCACAACAATCCTGTGAGGTAGGTTAGTCTGAAAGTCTGTGACTGGTTCAAAATCACCCACTTAGCTTCAACAGCAAGAATCTGGATCTAGCAGACCCTGTTTTGAAGCACTGATTGCCACACCTAGGGTACCCAACCTCCATGTAGAGCCTGAAGATCGCCAGGATTCACAACTGAACTCCAGACAACAGATCTCTCCTGCCCAGAGAAAATAACTGCTTTGGAAGGTAGACTTTATGACATTGATGAGGGCCTCTCCCCTCCCCAACCCCTGGCTTCCATAGACTCTACCAGAAAATCTGAAGGAATCTCCCTACCTGGAGCTGGCAACCCTAGTCCCAATGAGTTCTTCATAAAGGCCTGTAAAGGGTTTCCTTCCTTTGTCTGAACCAAGCTTGGTTGCCTACTGTGGCAAAACGGGCTCCAGTTTACAACCCAGCTGTTCATTTCCCACCCTCGTCCCATGGGCGTATCTCACTCCTTAAGTTCCCTGCCACCAGTCACTGAATTGTCACTGCCTTTTTAGAGGGACAGTGAGACCCCTGTGGCCAAATCTCCCTATTTGGAGATGGACTCCCCAATCTTTGGGGGATCCCTGGAAAGTTGGCAACCCAAGGGTCTGGCCTTTCCTTGCGTCCCTGGGCTACCCCCTCCCTTTGGTATTGGCAGAGTGGGGGGGTGACTATGGGGTCAGAGCACAACACAGATTATTGGTCCAAATAGAATAATTTATTTTACTATTTACACAATTATGGAGCACACAAACACACTAAGTGAATAAGGCACAACTGTAGGAGTAAGCACACACTATGAACCAACAGGGCATAGATCAACAGCTTGCCCGGCAAGGCAGGATATAAATATGAATAATAAATAAATAAATAAAATGAGTTAAACACAATCCTCCCTGGACGGGCTGAAGTCTATATTGATGGTGCCCTGCCCCTTGGGACAGTCCCTCTTTTCCCGCACTTTTTGGCCTTGTGGCAGCTGGGAACTGTAGGCCAGCAGATGAGGAAGCCCCATTCAATCCAGTGATTGATACCCCTGCAGGCTCCTCTCTGGAACTACATCTCAATTGAACCTTATGGGGGAACATTTTAAACAAACCACAGACAGCAGATATCTTATAAACACAGGTAACTGCCATTTCATTTCACCTACCAACAGCCACTGAGGTAACAGTTAATCCCCCACAGGAGGGAAACAGGAGAAGTGTCTTCATCAAGAGAGAAAGCCGTCTGCCAGTAATTCTGAGAGGGCACAGTGGCTGAAGGAGTGGGCGGGGAAGAGGAGCAGACCCAGCACCCAGCCAATGGCACGCAAGTACTCAGAGCCAGTGGATAGGGACAGCTTCTGAGGGACACATCAGGGAGCCAACTGATTCTGGAGCATGTGGAATGTTCAGGAGAGTGCCACCACCAGAAGAGAATTATTATATAGAGAGATGCTAATAGGATCTGAACCTCCTGAGACTGAGAGGGGGAAAGATCCTGGGGTCATAGTAGAAAGTTCAGTGAAAGTCTCAACAAAGTGAACTGCAGCAGTGGAAAAGGCAGTGTTGGGGATTATTAGGAAAGGGAATGAAAATAAAATGGCCAACGCCTCTGTATAGATCTATGGTGTTGCCTCATTTGGAATAATCCATACCGTTCTGGTCACCATATCTCGAAAAAGGACATTGCTTAGCTGGAAAAAGTACAGAAGAGGGCAACCAAGTTGATTAAAGCGGTTGGAGCACCTACCCTATGAGGATAGACTGAAGAGTCTGGGACTTTTCAGTTTTAGAAAACAGAATTTTATAAACCTCTAGCATGTCCTCTTAGTAGTCTCAATTATGCACAGGTTAGAAAGAGCCGATAAAGAGAACTTTTTCTCCGTCTCCCAAAATACTAGAACTTGAGGGCATCCAGTGAATCTGATGGGTAGTAGATTGAGGAGGGACAAATGGAAATACTTCTTTACACAATGAGTTATTAAAATGTGGAGTGGCCACAGGCATAGTTGTCTTTAAAAGGGGATCAGTCAGATTCATGGAGGATAGGTCTGTGAGTAACTACTAGCCATGGTAACTAAAGGGAACTTCCATGTTCTGAGGCAGTCATCTTCTAAATACCGGTGCCAGAAGGCAACATCAGGAGAAGGCGTCAGCATCTATGCCCTGTTGTTGGCTCTCCAGAGAAACTGGTTGACCACTCTGTGTGACAGGATGCTGAACTAGATGGACTACTGCTCTGATCCAGCAGGGCTCTTCTTATGTTCCTATAGTCCTGTATGGTGTTGCTGTTTCTATATTAGTCACCTTTTCCCATGTGTGTAGCTAGTTAAAATTTATTTATTTATTAAAGCATTTCCATCCCACCTTTCCTTGTGGTTCGTAATAATCAAAACCTTTTCAGTTGAAACCAGAATAAATAGCAAACCCCAGATAGCTGTGTTAGCAAAAACAACAACAACACAGAAGTCCAGTGGCAGCTTAAAGACTAACAACATCTCAGCATGAGCTATATAGATGTGGTTGTCTCTTTTTCCTTACAGGTCATAGACAATCAACAGAAACAGATAGCTGAGATTACTTTAGAGATTCAGGTAAGGAAACACAGTTTTTACAGGTTTCGTTTTGTATTAATTAGTAAAGTTAAGGCGTGGGTATTAAATTATGTCATCACTTGCGGTTTGGCATAAACCATTGGGTATGTGGCTGGTAAGAAGAGCCTTTCAAGAATGAAAATGAGGTTTTTCTGGCCCTCTGCTGTGGCCCAGAAAACCTTGATTGTGTCAGTGAAGTGTGTCAAATTTCATTATTCTGGTGAGAGCATGTCCCCTGACTCATGGCTCTATGGCCTGCGTACAAAGTTGTATGTTACTGTTGGCAGAGGTTCTACAAATAAAGGGTAAGAGTATGGCTGCTAGCATGTGGTTGTGGAAAGGGCCGTCAAGTCACAGCTGACTTAGGGTGACCCCATGGGGTTTTCAAGGCAAGAGACATTCAGAGGTGGTTTGCCATTCCTTGCCTCCACGTCACAACCTGGTATTTCTTGGAGGTCTCCCATCCAGATACTAGCCAGGGCCAACCCTGCTTAGCTTCCAAGATCTGACAAAATCGAGCTAGCCTGTTAACATAACCCTGTATATTTCTAGCACCAATCTCCTCCCTTGTTATTTGATAAAAGTTGCATTATATAGTGGTATAAGTAAATGTACAGCCTTGCTGGTATGGCTAGATTTCCATAGTCAACTCCATTGTTCAGTCTTTCTAGGAGAAGGCCCCCTGTTTAACTTGCTCCAGAAGAGTCACTGTATTAGGCTGTGGACAGACTGAAAGTCTGCCGCGCCTCCACGGCGTGGCAGACTAAGGCAGGGGGAATTTCCCCCGCGGTGCGGCGTTCGCACACCGCCGGAAGGAAGCCGCCTGCAGCGTTCAGACTGCGGGCGGCTTCCTATGGCGGTGTGCGGACGCCGCACGGCTCCCCCTCCCGGCGTGCGTTCACACCCGCTCCGGCGGGTGGAACATGCGCCGCAGCAGCCAGAGCACCACTTTGAAGTGGTGCTCGGCTGCTGCGGGAGGAGCGTGGCGCCGGACGCAATGCGTCCGGGCCGCCTCCTCGGGGCAGATGCAGCCGTCTGAACGGCCGCTCTGCCTCCACTTTTGAAGCGGAAGCAGAGCAGCCGAGACTGCCAGTCTGTCCTCAGCCTTAGTCTGTTCCTAATTTTTATAGAGCAGAAGTATCAAAACGTGTTGTCTGTCTGCTATCAGGATGTGTCGCTTTGATTTTTAGTTTGAGCCATAGTGTAATTGTAAGTCAACAATATCCCGCATAGAATAACAGCTAGAAGTGGATATAAATTTTCCATTTAATAATGCTTGCCAAGTGGTAGATATGAAATGTTAGATATGAAAATTGGCTCTCTGTTCTACCTTACAGTGATGGCCTGCAGAGGGTAGTTCCACAGGTTAACACTGCATCAAGATGGGGTTTCTAAGCCCCTGATGAAATAGCCTCACAAAGGCCAGTAGCACAGATGCAACCCGGTCATGGGGTGGGGGGATGTCCTTTGCATGAGAGGAGCATAGAACTTATTTTGCAAGCATTCCTGCCTTCTTTCTCCCACTGCAAGGTTTACTTATAGTATTTAATGCATGCCACATGAACAAGGCAATGTGCTCCAATGATCAAAATAAACAGAGACATCAGCAACAGGATGTGTTTCTCCCTATGAATCCCTTCATTTATTAGTTTTTCACTTTTATCTCCAATCTTTCTACCCCAAAGTCCCCAAGACAAATCAGGATACCAATTAAAACACTACTGGTACCAGTGTATTCATTATACATGCTATAATGTATAACTGCTGACACAACCAGTATTTGAAAAGTTAAACTTTCTTTAAAAAGCAATGTGTAAATGGTCCTTAAGGCAAGATTGCATGTGAATATACCTGCAAAATATTATCAAGACCAATTTTTAACGCAGGAAGTGAAAACCGTATGGGTTTTGAAAATCAAATGATAGCATATACAACCACATGTATAGCTTATCTAGATGAGAGTAGTATAATATGTGATTGGGAATGTTTAAAATATTGTGCATTTTTTGAAAAAAAAATCAAGGTAGTTAATCTGCCTAATGATTCAGCATGTCCTACCATAAAATGTATTTTTACAATTTAAAAGCATTCTAGCAGGTGTTGACCTCTTCCAAAACAACTGCTGTGGTCTGATGTAGCCCCCCCCCCCCCCCGGGGAGGTAGGCTACAGTTAAAAACAAGTTTCAGAGCACTGGTTTAAAGAGATACATAATTGATTGATAAGTTTTAATTCAGGTTTAAGGTTGTGGTACGGGACTTCAGACAACATATGTCCTGTTTATTATTACTGTATTTTCTGGCGTATAGGACTACTTTTTAACCCAGGAAAATCTTCTCAAAAGTCGGGGGTCGTCTTATACGCCGGGGGTCGTCTTATAGGGCGGGTGATGAAACTTCCAAGCCGGACTGGAGAATCTGCGGTTACCCCATCCCTACCACGTCCACAGCTTGGCCGACGGAGGGGAACGAGGGGGCAACCAAAGGGAAGGGCACTGTGCAGACCTCCAGCCAAAGGGCGCCTTCCGAAAGACGGCGTGCAGGGCTTAGTGAGGCGGGACCAGGCAGGGCCCCCCCTGGGAAATGAAGCGGCTGCTACTCGCGCCACTGCCGGCCGCAGGAAGAGAGGCCTCGGGCCGCTTGCACTGCTGCGGGGAGGGAAACCTCGCATCGCTCGTGGCGGCCGCGGCGAGGTCTTGTGCTGTTTGTTCCGTTGTCAGCCGTGGGGAAGGAAGCCTTGCGCCGCTTGTGGTGGTGAGGCCCTGCGCCGCTTGCGCTGGCTGCAGCGAGGCCCCACGGCCGGGGGTGGCGCAAGCGGCACGAGGCCTCCCTTACCAAGGGCAACGGCGGCGCAAGCAGCAGCCATTTCATTTCTCAGGGGGGCTCGCACCGCTGCCGGCCGCGGGGAAGGAAGCCCCCACGCCGCTCACAGGGAGGCCCCGCACCGCTCACAGCGGCTGCCGGGAGGTGTTGTGCTGGTGCACAAACCCCCGCCTCCCCCCCCCCCCCCGGAATTTAAAAAGACAACGCCCCTGGTGTGAGCTAGCTTACAGTTTCTTAGCCTCCGGTGTCCACAGAGCCACTTGAGAGAGAAGGACTAACTGAAGGTCTGGCGCTGTATTTGGTGTGCATTGGAAGAGGGGTAGTCTTATACGGCGAGTATATCCCAAACTCTATATTTTGACTGGAAAAGTTGGGGGTCGTCTTATACGCCCAGTCGTCTTATACGCCGGAAAATACGGTATTTTAATTTTTATTTATATCCCTCTTTTCTCTCAGATTGGGGCCCAAAGCCCCATTCTCCTGTCCTCCACTTTATCCATATAACAACCACCTTGTGTGGTAGGTTAGGCTAAGAGATTGTGATGAGTCCAGGGTCACCCAGACAGTACTGTACTGGTTTGTCGTGGTGCCACGCATAATGACTACAGTTCTGGTTGAAGTGGGAATCTGGTCATGAAAAACATGTGGCCAATGTCACAATTAAATTGGGCCTTATAATTCCTGTGACAAGAATGTAATTTGCTAATAAACACCATGAAATAGTTTGAAAAGACCTTGTTTAACATGAATCCCTGAGGCAATGATTCTTCAGAGAGGGGTGTTGCATAAAGTAATTTGTCAGAATTCCATCACAGCATGCTGCAAATCCTGTACTGGGATTTGAAAAAGACATTGCCTTCCACTAAGCTGTGAACATAAAACTCCACATTATTCCCAAAATGAGATTTTCTATGGCAAAGAATATCACAGAGAAACTTAACCTCCAGTTCTCTTTCAAGTAAAAGAAAACTGCATTTGTATCAGGTAAAAGGGAAATACACAACAGACTTTTCATACAGATGTTCTGATTAGAGCTTGTGGTAGACCTCTGGGCACACTGTGATACAGCATGCAAGAATGGAGACTAATGGTACAGTCCTGAACAGAGTTACCCCCTTATAAGCCCATTGGATTCAGTAGATTTAGAAGGATGCAATAGTGCTTAACAGCGCACTGTAACTTTACTAGTATGAAGTAGAGGGGAGGATTACTTTTCGAAGATTTGCAACAATAGACTGAATTAGAAGTTTTCATGCTCAGCGGCTTAGCTTTTATTAATGTTTAGGATGAGGCGGTTCAAACATTTCTGTTTCTAGATTTCAGCCAGAAATGCATCCCAGCACATCAGCAGGGATATAGGAGTAGCTGTTTTGCAGCGGAATAAGACCTCACATTCCACAAAAGGGGGGAAAAATAACTTCGTTCACGTAGTGTCCTTAATATGGAACAAAGGGGAAATGCTTATATATCAGTTCCTTTTGTGAACTAATGAACGTAAATACGTGAAAATCATGCCATGACCATAATTTGTTGCCAGCACTTCACAGAAAGTACAAGTGATATTCGGCAATTATTCATGTGTTTTTATATTATCAGACTATTGTGCAAATGTTGGCAAGTGATTACATCTCTGTAATAATGAAAAGAGAGGTAAGGGCAAAAAACATATATCCTAGTACTTCGAAAGAACTGGGTTTTTTGGTGAAAACGGTGTTACTGGGTCACATGGCCAGCAGTACAGGGAAATTCTCTCTCTGACTAGCTATTGCAAATGCAGAATTGCCCAAAAGAAGCACTATGAATTAACGAAAGAAGCCCATGAAACCGATGATAACAACACAAACAATAACGCCCAAGGCCAGCTCACTGCCAACTAATCATAAATGAGGGCTGGTTTATACGTTGGAGCTCCTTTAAATTGCTTCTTTTGGTGGCTGTAACCGTGTGATGTCTATGGCTTACCATGCCACTGGAAAGCTTTCTTCATGGCTATTTGTGGTGATGTGACGAAAAAATAGCTCAATCTGCTGGTAAGCAGCTGCATGTAAATAGTTCCGCACAATAGCAGCTGTCTCATGAAGTTATTTAAAGCAACAGCACAGAGCCTGGCCCGGCCTTACTTGTTTAATTATAATCTTAACATTTTGTAACTGATTGGGCTGACCCTAGAGTTGCAGGGTAAAATGCAAGGTATGAACTCTGAAGCTTGAAACGTTACTCATTTTTATAACAGATAATATGTAAAACAATATCATTCTAGTTCAAGAATGTCTCTAGGCTTCTGTCATGGGAGTGGGTGTTTTGTTGTGGATGGAGAGTCCCTTCCAACCAGCCCTCAAGCTTCACACATCACCCTTCTTCCATTCTGTCCACTTAAGCCCCAGAGCAGGCAAGGGCCTTGTCCATCTGTCACCACCACTCTGTTTCAAGAGCTTGACTGGGGAGGGCCCACAGCACCCTCCCTGCCCCTGCCTCCCTGCCCCCCCCCGGCAGCCCCCTCTTCAGTCAGGCTGTGCCCTTCTGTAAGGCCAAATATCAAGCGTGAAGGCAGAATGAATGGAAAATAGGGGAGTGCAGTTTTTTTTTACTGGTATTTTTTGGTTAGGGTCAATTGGTCTTTAAACTTTAAAGGGACTCCAGTACAAAGTCCAACAAGCAGCTGAGAGGTGGAAGTAATGTGCTCCAGCCTCGCTGCTGTTTTTCGGATCTACTCTGAATATAGCCAGGATTTTTTGGGGGGGGGGGGGGGTTCCCAGTTCCCCAAAAAAATCCCAGATACCTTTGGATGCTGAAATATTATATATATATGTGTGTGTGTGTGTGTGTATATATATATATGTATGTATGTATGTATGTATGTATGTGTATATATATATTCATAATACAAACATATAAACAAACATACATACAAACATAAATGGGGGTAATCACTCAGTATTCAAGTTACATCTTTTACCTAATCGTCTGCCTAATTGTAGTATATCAAATGTTTCACCTCGTAGCATTAAAATAATAGTTAAAATACTGCAAATCTTATCCTGTTAGTACCATATATGACCTTGACAGTTTTTAAGTATATGTTATCTAATTATAATAGTCTTCATACCAATTGTAAAATCTTGTCCAGGTATTTTCAAATGTAGATTCTGGTCGACCTTTCAAAATTGAAGTCAGTTTATCCATTTCTGCTGTTTCCAAGATTTTGTTTATAATTTCCTCTTTCGTAGGTATTTCTGTTCTTCGCCAATATTTAGCATATAATACTCTGGCTGTTGTAGTAATATACAATATAAGATAAAACTTGTCCCTTTTACAGTTTTCAGGTAATATACTTAGCAAAAACAGGGCTCATTTAGTAGCAGGAGCTCCTCTGCATATTAGGCCACACACCCCTGATGTAGCCAATCCTCCAAGAGCTTAAAGTAGCCCCTGTAAGAAGAGCTCTGTAAGCTCTTGGAGGATTGGCTACATTAGGGGTGTGTGGCCTAATATGCAAAGGAGCTCCTGCTACGAAATGAGCCCTGCGCAAAAATATCTCTGGTATCAAAACCTTAAAAATATTGATATGGTATTTTGGGTTATATTTTCGGCTTGGGTAGATCCCAATGCACACCCCTAGTAGAAAAGACTTATTTATTAACCAACTACTACAACAGTTGATTACATCTAAAACAGTTATGAAAATGGTCAAGAATGAACACATAGGAGAAAAAACTCTCACACAAAGAAGCCAGCCAGAAACTATAGAATTTCATAACACAACTGACTACTCCATACCTGCTTCTCTATAGGTCAGTCTCACCCTCCTTAGGTAAGGGATCATCGCCTGCTGATAGCAGCCTCTCTGCTGCTTAGCTCCTGAAAGAGAGAAACCTCCCTCCCTATGAAGTGTTTTATATGTGCTCTCTCAAGGCTCTACATCCTCAACAGCTGTAGGCTGCAGCTGGGCTTTGCATGGAAGTTTGTTCAACATTCTTGGCACCATCACCAAAAAGTCCTTGCTCTTGAAATGACAACTTTGCATTAAAACAACAGATTCTGAAGCAGAGAACACATATCATGCTGGAAAAAATGACATTCCCTGAGATAGTTGAGAAACTAGGTGCAATTGTAAAATTACTGTAATTTTTTTTAATGAAAAAAGACTTTGTTTATTTTAACACAGATCTGCAAATGCAAGCTCAGGTTGTGGAAATTCTGTACCAAACTAGACATGACAGTGGCCTCAGGTCTGACCTGTGGATCTCAAGATTTTAAGCCTAATGAGACAATTTGATAATGCTGTCAAGACCCGATCAGATCAGGGCTGGATGAGACACTCTTCGTTTCCCCTCCCATGCCTTTTCAAGTACTGAAACAGCCCCACTGTGGCTGTTTTTGCACTTGGAAGGATGCAGGAAGGAGAAACGAGTACATCATTCCACTGCATTGCAGATCCAATCAAAATCAGTCTCTCATGGCATTTTAAATCACTTCATTAGGCATGAAAATGGTGATGACATCCACGGGTTTAATCCGGAGTGCCATCACGTCTTGTATGGCCTGTCGAGAGTAGAGGAAGCAAGGCAAGATCAGGATTGAGTCCAGAAACATGAATGGAGGCAGTGGGTCTTTCCAAGGAGGTACTAGAATCCAGAGCAAACAGCGGACTCAAATGTACAGGAAAAGATGTATGTGTTTGTGACAAACTGACCTCCATAAGCAGGAAGCTTAGTGCATCAGAAGCAGTGAACTGGGAGATTAATGCCTCACTGTGGAGCACAGGCTGATTGACACGCTGCTTCCTGCACGCACCCCTCTTCTCTCTGATTGGTCAGCGCCAGCCGAGGAGATTTTTAAGAAAAGCTGAGTGCTGAGAAGGAAATATTCTCCTTTTCCTCGAAGCAATATTCCTTCTGTTTGGCTAGACTGGCAGCTTTGATCTACTGATCAATCCCTCTTGCCAAAACTGACCCTCAGTTCTTGACTGAGTGAAATAAACGGTTTGCAGCTTGGCTGATGCTTCTTATTTGGATGTTCTTATTTGGAACTTTTCCTCAGATTTGATGGTACTCAGTAAGGGCTTGGAATTGTGTCCCTTCACTTCACAAGTGAACTTGTCTGTTTCTCCCTGACAGGCACACTAAGTCGACCTGTCTGGCTTCTGACATGCCAAACACGAAGCAAGACTAAAAAGACCTTTTTACTCAGTTATACAGTAGGTTCAATTTTGAAGAGAACCCTGGCTTGGGTGAAAAAGGAAATGGTCTTAGACTTCTCTAGAGTCAAAGGAGAAATTGTTAATCCCACAGGAAGGGAGAATAAATACAGAAGAAAGTACTAATCTACAGGAAACTATGATTATATGAATCTTTATTAAGACACATAGTTATTATTTCCAAGACAAAGAAACCTCTCACTGTTAAGAACTGAGTCTCTTAAGAAACTAAGCTTCAACTACACTTTGTAGCCTGTTCAAAATATCATAATTTGTAAATACAACAAAATTTACCTCAGTTTTCTCATCCCCTGCCTATTCCTAACCCAATTGTGCTGGTTTAATAAAGTCATCATTCCTGTTTGAACTTTGCTTTGTGTCAAATGCCATTTACAAAGGAAATAATAAGTGGGCTCCTGCTTATCTATAATAATTCTCTGGCCTGGGCAAAAGCCACAAAAATTCTCTACCACAGGGTGGGACACTCAGAAAGTCATAAACCATTTATTACCACACGTTACCAAGGGGCTGGTCAGACAGAGCGGGGAACAGCTATTTAGTGTTTTGGCAGGAAAATCTGCCTCACAGAAAAAGAAGCAGCAGGGGTCCGTCACAGAAGTGAAGAGAGCCAGAGATCTGTGTGACAAAGTTTCAGGGAAATTAAACTCTGCAAGGCAGATTTTCTTTGTTTCGTTTTTTTTCAGGGGCAATAGGTAACTTGAAATCAGGTATTCTCATTAGTCCCAGCTACAGAGTGGACAGCTGAGGAGTGAGCCTTAACAATGGCAAATAACAAAGTCTCTTGCTTCTTGCCATCCAGAGTAATAGCTGTTCAGTTTCCAAGGACCTAGGAGCAATTAATTCATGGGTCTATAAAGGTTGTTATTTTTGCCATATTTAAAACAGCCTAAAATTGGAGAAGATACTTGATATGAGCTGAGATGCAGAATCAGTCACTCTTAATACTTTTATCTCAGTGAGTGAAACTTTTCTAAGTTCTTAATAATGGAAGAATAAAGTTGAAAAGAATTCCATCCTGCTAGTCACGATTAAATTAGCATAAAATTGACACTTAGTCGTTAAGACACATGCTAAAAAATAGAAAGTTTGGAACAGATTGCGTTGAGCAGTAATTTTAGACACTGTGCAATAGAGTTCTATTCTGAGTTACTGATATTATTGTTCAGCTAATCCCGGCTTCTCCCCAAAGTATGATCTGGACAGATGGGTGAATCCTCCTCTTCTGTATCCAACAGTCTGGACTTCAAAGATGCTTGACTGATAACTATGGATTCAAGGGGGGGGTGCCCTCTCTCTCAGTAGTCTTTCTGCTTGAAAAAAGATATGCAAAGTTTGCAGACTCTTGCAGTCTACGGTACTAAAGAAAACAATCAGGGGGAGAGAAGCTCATTTTCTCGTTAGACTGCTGAATAGGCCTTACACTGGGGAAGGGATGAAAGTATGAGTGACAGAAAGAGACAGATGGCAGAACTGAGGAAAAATGCCATTGTTCTGGTGTCCTTTCAGTAAGGGTTATAGAACTGGGGTTATAGGAGTAAAGGCAAGGAAATACATGTCGCTTCACCAGTAGAGACCAGGCAACACCTCTAAATAGTTCACGATGTGCATCACTTTCCATGAGGCAAATTTTTCAGGACTGATGTATATGCATTAATCAGGCAGTGGAAGGGGGAAAAAACACTTCTCAAGATTATGTTTCCCAGACAATAGTCCTCCAAGCCTTGACGTTTGTATTGCCAGCAAAATTCCCAACCTATCTCAAATGGAAGTACTAACTTGTCTGGGGATCCTCCAGGAAGCGTTACTAGCAAGTGGAGCAAAGCAGCGAGTCCCTTCCGATTAATGCTGTATCTTTTGCATAGATCAACAGACTCCTTGGGATACTAAGCCGAGGGGTTAGTAACACTGATTGAGTAGAAGGAAGCATATCTTCATGTTCTAATCTAAACCATCAAACCTTTTAAGGATGGAAAGTGTCTCACCATGTTTTCTGTATGGCTCAGGCAGCCTGGGACCCATAAGGATTATCAGACCCGCTTCAACTGGATGATGAGCCTGCCAATCTAGTTCACAACTCTCATTTTAAGTCTGGTTATATTGGGCGGTGCTTCCACTGTGGAAAATATTAGCTTCTGGGGAACCTTGAGATCTCCCTCCCTTGTTGAAGGAGGGTAATCCAGGAAGCAGCAAGCCATCTATGAAAATGATTTGTCTGAAGGAACTCTGAGCAACATGACTCAGCCATGTCAATTAGACGCTAATCTTTCCTAAGTTAACTTCAGAATATCAAGGTGGTGATCCTATTAACTACATGGCCTAGCTTTACAGGTGCTGGTTTTTGAACTTTATAGACTACAAGGAGTAAAACTGCCTGTAATGCAAACACCTCTGCAAGTACACCTCTTTCATATTCTCCATAAGTGGGTCTCCTCCTGTAGGGCAACAGCTGATTACATGATTTTACCTTCCACAATAAATATACGCTCCCTCCTACTGAACTCATGAGCCTGAACTCATACTTCTGCCCCCAGCATCTGACCCTGACAGCCCCACAGAACAAAGTATGCTTTAGAAGGTAATGTCAGGTTAAACACAGTACATTCTTGGGAGTCTAATCCAGGATGCCTATTCAGGGGAATTGTTTTGACCTTATACTACCCTGTTCTGCTATGTGCTAAGCATGTGTGTATTAGTACATTATAATTTCCAATAGTTAACTAGTTTGAATAGTGGAAGTAATGTTAGTAACCTCTTTTATAGAAAGTTTTAGATCTTTCGGCTTTATTATGTAACCTAGAGAGTATCCTTTCTCAGTTTCATTTGCCTGTCAGTCATCTCCGAAGTTGTGTCTATTGAATGCACTAGAGAAGTCTTTGCCAGGTGACTAGATTGTACTCCTGTGGAGAAGATAGATGGGAAACTCATCTGTTCAGAAACTGCAGCTTCATTTTCTTTCTTGACCAAACTTTGCCAAAACAAACAACCGCAATAGCCAAGTGCTAAATTGTGTAAAGCGCTTCTAGGTGACAGATTCTGCTGGAAGAAAGTATACAACAAGACAAAGATGTTGTTCAGTCTAACTACTTGTTTGATTGATAAGTTTCAAGGTGATCTTCCTCCTTTCCTACCCCTAGTCTATGCAAGAGAAACTTTTGCAAGAAACACTGACAGTCCAGAAGCTGAAAGGTGAACTTGAAGAAAAGGATAAGAGTATACAGCAGTTACATAAGACTCTGCATGAAGTAAGTTTTTTGAAATCACAAGCAGACTTAATGCTTGTGATTTCTTGCTCCATGATTTTGATGCATCGCAAAAATGAGTTCCCGCATTGGGACAGAGGGGTTGAGTGCAAGCCGGTTTCATGTCATGTGATTGAGGACCAGCCCTTTCCTTTTCACGGTTATTACAAGATAGGAGAGATGCTGTCTGTGGTTCCAACATATTTATGCACACAATGATATATGTGCAGATGTTGCCAGCACTAGCATCTTTGGCATCACCTTCTAGAAGTGGGGAATTGGCACCTGGATTTACCTCCAATAAGATATTCTTGACCATCATTTATTTCAAACATTTATTAGCTGCCTTTCTCCCTTGAGGGACTCAAGGTAGCTTCCAGTTTGAATAAAATGACTATAAAACACCAATAACAAACAATATGAACAATTATAAAAACACATAAAAGATCACAATTTAAAAACTCCATTTAGAACTGCCAATAATCAGTCAGATGCAGTTGTAAATAAAACTTGTCTTCAACTTCTTTCTGAAGATCGACAGTGAGGAATCCAGGCGCACCTCCCTGTGGAGATTGTTCCATAATCTTGGGGCTGCCACAGAAAAGACCCTCTCTCGTGTGCCCATCAGACAAGCTTCTTTGATTAATGGAATAGTCAGGAGGGTACCTCCCCACAATCTTAATATGTTCTTGGTAGCTGGCCCTGACAAGCAGTCTAGCGTCAACATTCCACACTAGCTGCAGCTTCTGAGCACTCTTCAAGGGTAGCCCCAAGTAGAGTGCATTGCAGTAGTCCAGTCTGGATGTAACTAAGGCATGGATCACTGTGGCTAGATGAGACTGAGACAGCATAGCTGGTCCATGAGCCAAAGCTGGGCAAAAGCACTCCAAGCCACCACTGCCACCTGGTTTTCTTAGGTGATCACTGTGTCAAGCAACTCTCCCAAGCAGCCAACCTGATTTTCACCACTTTCTTGGTGACCGGTGCAAGGGATTATGGTACATGCAGCAACACATATCCACATACAGACTGGAATCCAGAAATCTTCATACCCATCAGAACTTTGAGCTTGTGTTTTTTGAGCAGCCCCCCCACCATGAGACATGGTAAACTTTTTTTAAAACTGAGGGAAGTTTATGATATAGTACAGAGGTCTGCTGCTCAAACTGGGGGGGGGCATACTCGCAGTTGGTTTAAATAAAAAGGATTGAAGAGTGATGGGATTTCTATAGTCATATCATACATGGAATGAGTGCACTGTTGTTTTAGTTTGTATAATTATTTTGTATATTTATATCCGAATTAGCCTAAATTATGGCTGTAAATCTGCAGCCCTTTCTAATCACCATTTGTGTAAATCAATTCAGTTTAGTTTCCCTGAATTATGTTGATAAGATCCTTGGTAGAATTCCCTCTAAGCTGCACTAGGGGGCACTGCTGCACAAAATTTTAGATGCTGAGTCAGAGATTTTAAGCTGCTGCTCACATTAAGGCATTTCCTCCTCCATTGGAAACAATGGAAGACAGGGGCACCTCCTTCTGGAGCCCATAGAACTGGACTCCCAGTCCAATCTTTTTTAAATTTGGGAGTTTTTTGAGGAGAGGCACCAGCAGCTATGCTACAAATTTGCCTCAAAAAACAGTCCCCCATAGAGCCCCAGATACCCCTGGATTGATTTTATATTATAGCCTATGGGGCCCATTGACCGTAATGGTCCCCATAGGCTATATTGGAGCTGAAAAAAATAGATTTTTTTTGCACACCCATTATGCTTTTCAGTATGATTTGTAAGCTGCCTTGAGTGACAGGAAAAGTGGGATATAAGCAGGGCTATTTTTGGGTAGGAATGCACAGGAACGGAGTTCCGGCTGGCTTCTGAGTTGGCCACACCTACAGCCTCCCCCCCCCCTGGGTTTCCCAGGTGCCTTGCAAGCTGTGGGGTGCCTGGGGAAGCCAAACCGATCCAGGGAGGGAAGGCAGTTTAAACTGCCTCCCCCCCACTCGGGTTCCCCATGTGCCCGGCAAGCCACAGGACATGTGGGGAAGCTGATCCTGGGAGGGAGCTGTGCTGTCAGGGGTATGACCTAATATGCTAATGTGTTTCTGCTGTTGGGTGTGGCCTATTATGCTAATAAGTTCCTGCCAGGCTTTTTCTACAAAAAAAGCCCTGGATATAAATATTTGAATAAATAAGTAATTTGGGCAGGTTGATAACATTTAAGCAACTTCTTGGTTGTTAGGTTAGGCAGGGTTCTGAAAGTGATTGTTATATTTCATTAAAAAAAAGAGTAGACTTCAAGAGTCCCCCACCCCCCAAGTGCTGGTGGTATGTATTGTAAGGCTCAGCACAGGGCAACAGTCTGAGGCCAGGTCTACCAGTATAGTGGCCCGGAGTGGGTAGACCTGTTCTCCAGAGGCCAGGTCCACCAATATAGTAGACTGGAGTGGGTAGACCAGTTCTCTGGAGGCCTGGTCAACCCACATAGAGGACAACATTTTCTGTAATGAAATATGACTTGATTCTCTTTTCCCTTATAATATTTAGATTATTCTTAAAATATAGTTTGAGTATAGTTTTAAAAATTCATTCTGAGATTTTTACAAGGTTATGGAAATAATCTAAAAAACTATTTATGCAATGGTCAAATGTAGACCTACAGCTTTAATCAGGGCTATTTTGGGGCAGGAATGCACAGGAACGGAGTTCCAGCTGGCTTCCGAGTTGGCCACGCCTACAGCCTCCCTCCCCTTAAGTTCCCCAGGTACCTCGCAAGCCGTGGGGTGCCTGGGGAAGCCAAGCCGCTCCAGGGAGGGAAGGCAGTTTAAACTGCCTCCCCTCCTCAGGTTCCCCAGGCACCCTGCAGTTGTGGGACGCCTGTGGAAGCCGATCCAGAAACTGCCTTCCTTCCCGTGGGGCACCTAGGGAAGCTGGTCCTGGCAGGGAGCTGCACTGTCAGGGGGTGTGGCCTAATATGCTAATGAGTTTCTGCTGTTGGGTGTGGCCTATTATGCTAATGAGTTCCTGCTCAGCTTTTTCTACAAAAAAAAAGCCCTGGCTTTAATACTACTGGCTTTTTTCGCTCATGAGATAGAATTTTTTCACACAACACTGAGGAGCTTAGAAGGAACATTGATCCTTGAAACTGTGAAAGCCCATCACCTGTGGTCTAGATCTTTGTGTAATGAAACCCCTAATCCAGAAAACAGTGAATGCCGTGTTACTGAAGAAGTCTTTCCAAGGGCCTTGAGAGACACAGTCAGCACACCTTTATTAAAGAAATCCTCTGCAGATAAGCAGCCGTTAGCCAACTACACACTTGTGTCAAATCTCCCTATTCTAGGAAAAGTTATTAAATGGGTTGTGGTGGAACAGCTCCAGGTTTACTTGAATGACATATATGCCCGTGACTTTTTAAATCAGGTTTTAGGCTTGGATTCGGGAGAGACAGCTTTGCATCCCCTGCTACTTTTATTAGCACTTTCAGCCATTTTTGACACCATGAACCATATCATACTGCTGAAATGCCTAGAAGAAGAGGTAAGTGTAGGTGGCGTAGTATGAAAATGGTTTAGGTCCTTTAACAGGCCATACTCCAGGGTTGATAGTGGAAGGGGCAGAATCAGATCCATGCGATGGGCACTGGGGGAATCTTCCAAAGATCTCGGAAAGATTATTTCTCCATCCTATTTATTGATGTTACCAGCCTTGGGTTCTAACTGTTAGGTGAAAGGTGGGGTTTATTAATAAATAAATAGCTGGTTTACAGATTGAAATGGGAAGAAACCAAGAGGATTTCTTCTGATCCCCCCCATACACAATAAATGAGACAGGGAAGATATATCATGATCAGTTATTCACTATAATACCTTGATTGTGATTTTGTGCACTGAAATATCTGCATATTTGAGTAATTTTCTGGTAATATGAAATGTAGGATAAGGTGAACATAAGATTTGTCTTGCTGGATTACAGCCAAGCCTCCATAGTCCAACATTCTGTTTTAAAGAATAGTCAGCCAGATGTCTTTGGCAGCTGTGAAGCAGGACATTATGGTGATGGCTGCTGTTTTTCCCTAGTGCCTCATTCTCAGAGGTGTGCTGCCTATGAACAGAAAGGTTTCATTTAATTACTATGGCTAGTATAGTGTTGATATATCTGTGTACAGTTCTTCCCAATAAAATGAATAACACAAGTGAATAAAATGATGATTTTCCCCCCTATTTTTGTCTTTTTAATGAAGGGCCAAAGATTTATGGAAGAAAATGCCTCTTTGAGGGAACAGATTCATCAAATGGAACAGTCCCTACAGCCAGTGGCTGAGAAACTCCCTGTGGCTGACCAGTTGTTCAAGGAAATGTCTCACTGTTTGTTTGACTTGAAAGCACTTTGCAGTATTCTTACTCACAGAGCTCAGGGCAAGGAGCCTAACCTGTCTTTACTGCTGGGAATCAGATGTAAGTGAAATTAACAAGATTAATACTGCATTTTCTTTTAACATTAAGATGCCATAGTCTGTACAATTAAATTTCATGGGTTTCATGGGGAAAGAGAAAGGAAGAGAATTAAAAGATGCAGCAATATTGGCTTATGATCTCTAGTTATCGTATAAAAGACAAAATAGACGTTTCCCAGTTTGGCATGTCGTCCCTCAAGAGTTGTTCTCAGATTTCCTTCTTACATGCCCAAATCAGAACTTGTTACACCACCAACAAAACATGTACAATTATAGGTAAGTGTAAGAAATAGTGTGGTATAGTGGTTAGAATGTTCAAACAACAATTGGGCCCCACAGGTTCAAATCCCCACTCTGCCACTGACTTTGGACCAGTCAGATGCACTCATCCTAACCCAGCTCATAGGGTTGTTGTGAGGATAAAATGAAGGAGAGGAGAAATGATCTAAGTTGTTTTGAGTCTCCATTGAAGAGAAATAGATGTACATAAATGCCATCAAGTCCCCACCAGTTTATGGTGACTCCTGCAAAGGGCTTTCAAGGCAAGTGAGAAGTAGAGATGATTTGCTATTGCGTTCCTCTGCAGAGTATTGAGGAGAGAGGTGAGGAATAATGAAGTAAAAATAAGGAAGTAGGATGGCAGTATTGTGAGCCTTCTTCCTAATTGTGAGGCTTCTGAATAGACAGCAAGAGATCAGACCTTTGTTGAATCAAAGTTCTTTATTGTCTAATACTGCAAACAGGTTCTCAATGTTTGTTAGAGATGCTTAATGAAAGACAGTCAGTGTTAATATACTCTCCAGTCACAATTGAACCCCAGCCTTAGGCCAATCAGGATCAGAGGGTGAACGCGGGAAAAGAAAGGTGACTGTTGAGGTTCCCACAGCAAGGTGCGAAAGTTATAAAAATTCCCTTCTTGATCTGAGTGACCCACATGTGTGAAGCTAGGCACAACAATTCCAGGCGGGCAGCCAAAAAGGAGCGCCCAAGGTCTTCACAGCAAGATAACATACACCGGCCCGGAAAAAGGGAGGAGAGATGCATGGGAGTGAAGAACATTTGTTTTAGGTGACGTGCAGGAATTTGGGTCGCCACTCTCCCGCCTAGAAATTGTAACATAAACCAGAGCAACCAATATACTTCAAAGTGACATTTACAGCTGCATTGGGGAAGGGGGTTGAGACAGATAAGGGGTGCAGGCAAAGAATCCACAAGAACAAAGAAAACGAAAGCAAAGTACAGAGGTGCTATTGTCAGTTCCTGACACTAATCTAAACAGTATATATATATATATTGGATCCCACTTAGATTTCCATGGGTGAAAGGAGGGGGGATTTTTGCTGGTCTCCCTCCCATGGGGGACTTCTGCCCATCTATTCCTGGGATTCCCTCACCACCCAGGGGCCGGATTGGGGGGCTGCCGAGGGAGGGATGAATTGGTGGGAGGGGAACCATCTTGGCAGAAATCTAGGTGGGATCCAAGCACATGGGATACAGAGAAGGGGCACCATGGCATCAGGCAGTGCTTCAGCTTTTGCATGAGCTTCCTTCCCAGTTCTAGTTTTCCTGTTACTAGGAGGAGCAGGGATGGGGCATTATTGTAGATGATTTAAGTGTCCAGCAGTCAGTGTTCTCCACATGTGCCCTTTTCCCAATACCAGATTTACACATGAATGTCCATAAACACAGTCTTATTATTTTCCTCTCAATATTAATACTTTGTTGTTGTTGTTGTTGTTCAGTCGCACAGTCGAGTCCGACTCCTTGCGACCCCATGGACCGCATCACGCCAGGCCCTCCTGTCTCACTTTTACACTACAGCTTAAGTAAAGGAGGCAACTGAATCTGTACTAGATGGGACAAATGGTTGTAGGTTCCAATGGTTTTAGACCCTCTTGTAAGTTTACTCTTTAAAGACGCAAGCTACATGAAAAAAATTATTGAATTTCCTATGTGCTTACAGGAAACCAAGATCCCTGCTTTCAGATCTTTGTATCTGCCTTGAAAGAAAAAACTAGTACACAGGCACAAATATATCCATATATTTCTTCACTATCTCCAGTGGTCCGGGTAGTGGGGCAGTCCTTACTCTTGGGAATTAGGCTCCTCCTCTGGAACAGGGTCGGTTTCCTCAAATCAATCCAGGAAGGGGAGGGGCCTATCCCCTGGGAACATCCCAGTCTTACCGGCCCTGCTGCTTGAGCAGGATGTGTTTCACAGGCGCTCTGTAGAGCGCAGCGATCCAGGAATGAGAAGAAGAAGAGAGGGAGAAGGGAGAGACCCTCCCTCTTCCTTATTTCGAGCCGCAGTTGGCGGCAGACCACAAAGGCAGCCAATGGTACCGGGAGATCCCCAGCAGCCATGGCTGTGTACGCAGACTCCCATCAGGGCCCAGCCTGTGGCTGGAGGTCACCTCCCCAACCAACGCACATCAGGGGAGGCGGCTGAGTCTGCAAGGAGACTGGGGTGATGCCGGAAACCTGGCCACTCTCCCCGGGTCTTGGAGGACCCGGCGTGCGGTCGAACAGTCAAGCCGGGAGCCTCTAGCCCTCGCCAGAATCATGGTAAGCCCTTATGGGGCCAAAAAACCTAAACTGGAGGCAAAGGAGGGCTGGGTGGTAGACTGGGGAAAAAACCCAAGCAACCCCCCGAGCTATTCAGGGAGGAAGAAGGGGAAATGGATTCCTGGGGCTTCCAACCTCCCCAATCTGGGACAGGCTGGAGTGGATTAAAGAGCCCTTCCCCCCTTCCTTTTCCCCTTCAGAGGAAAAGTTCCCATGGAACAGACAGGGAGCTAGAAGGCCCAGGGAAGGCCACAGAAAGGCAGGGGAAATGATGGTGGCCATCTTAGTTCCCTGGACCCTCATGGCAGACGTACTTTCACTTTCACTCCCAAGAGAGCAAGTGAATAGAAAATGGCTGCCAGTTCCCTGTTCCCAGACCTGAATAGCCCAAGCTAGTTTGTACTGTTGAGATCTCAGAAGCTAGGCAGAGTCAGCCCTGGTTAGTACCTGGATGGGAGACCACCAAGGAAGTCCAGGGTCACTGCGCTGAGGCAGGCAAGGGCAGTTTGATCACATCTTGGAAGTTAAGCAGGGTCATCCCTGGTTGGCTCTACAGCTCTGGCTGTCCTTGCCTTGAAAACCATACAGGGCTGCTGCTTGATAGCATTTCCACCACCTCCACTGTTTGCCCGAGAGAGGCTATAACAGATTTGGGGGGGTACACTTAGCAAGTCAGATCTATTCAGATCACAAGCCTCACAGTCCCTGTAAGACTCTATGGAGAACCAGGAAACAGAGGCAGCAAAGATAGTTCAGGATAGCCTGAGCTCATCAAATAAGCACAGTCAGCCCTGGTCAGTATTTGGATGAGAGACCACCAAACAGAGGCAGGCAAGGTCCAAAACCATTCCTAAACATCTCCTGCTTGAAAACCTCAAGGGGTCACCATAAGTGGGCTGCCATTGATGGCTGTAAAAAGTCCAGGAAGGACTCAGACTCCCCAGTTCCATCCTCAGATAGGGTAGAATGGGAATGGTTGGAGGAAGTAGTACCAACAGTACAGTCCTGGCTATTCCCTCAGGAGCTGTACATGAGATTACTTTCAAAGTACTTAGAATTTCCTCCAGACTTAAGGGAAGTGATAATTTAGACCCAGAACTTCTGGTGGAATCTGGCCAGGTGATGTACAAACGGGCAGTACCACAAGCAGGGATGCCAGCCCTGGCCTGGATGGCCCAGGCTCAACCATGCTGGTCAGATCTCAGAGGTTAAGAAGGGTCAGTCCTGGTTAGCACTTGGATGGGAGACAACCAAGGAAGTCGAGGGTTGCTACACTGAGGCAGGCAATGGCAAGCCTCTAACTGCCCGCAGCCTTTTATAGTAGGATGAAGGCAGAGTGGGAACACCATTCCAAGCTAAAAACTAACCATCAGATGTTTTTCCCCCCAAGCTTTATTCCCTGATACCCAGAGGCTACCAAGAGACTCAAGCTGCCAATGGTGGATGAACCTGGGACTAGCTTGACCTCCAACTCAGTTCTACCTATGGCTGCAGATAGATTGCCCGAGACCCCAGCAATAGGGAATTTGAGCAAACCTTACACCAAGACTTTGAAGTCTCAGCCTGCTCCATCAGGATGTCAACAGCAGGTTCGGTGTTTGCCAGGGCGGCACATTCTTGGGCATCAGGACTAGTCCCAAAAGAACTTAAAGACAAACTTAAGAAGAGTGCCTTAATGACAGTGATTGTTCAGTCAGCTAGAGCCATGGCATGCAGCGTAGTAGCCAGAAGGAACATGTGGCTCAGAACTGGGATGGGGACTCTGCGGCAGAAGCTAAGGTGATAGCAGTTCCCTTCAAGGGCATAAACCTTTTCGGAGAGGGACTCGACAGATATTTTATTGAAGATAAAGATGTGTTCTATGTTTAAACAAAAACAAAACACACGCACACACACACACACACACACACACAAAAACAAAAACACACACAAAACCCCCCCAAACTTGTCAGTCCTGTCGTGACTCCAAAAGGATAACGTGCCCAGAGCCAAAGTAGAATAAGGATGCCAGGAAAATCTTGGACCTGAAATGGCTAAACAGCTGCATCAGAACTACAGTGTTCAGGATGAAAACTCTGAACTCCATGCTGGCAGATGCTCAAGTAAAGGGTTTCCTGGCATCCATCGATCTATAAGATGCTCACTGCAGGTTCCTATGCTTTGCGTATAATGGGAGACATTTTCAGTACCAGTGCTGCCTTTCCACCTGAAGTCATTCCCAAGAGGGTTCACCAAGTTGATGGTGGCCATTGTAACACATCCTAGGCTTCAGGGAGTGTTCCTGTCACCATCTCTAGATGACATCCTTGTCAAGGCCCCTTCTAACCAGCAAAGCAGGGAAGCATAAGAGATGGTGGTGATTTTTTATTTTTTTGAGGGACCATGCCTTTGTGGTCCACATGGAGAAGGGCTATCTAAACGCCTCTCAAATCATGGGTTCGCCTGGGAGTGCAGGTAGGCACTTGGGAGAGACAACACAACATACAACTTCTGCGTATGGTACTGGCCAAGCTTCTGAGCATCGGGGCATCAAGCCATGAAATGCTTCAATGGTCAAGGTTCCGTGCCAGACCTCTACAGACATTTTCCCTTACCTTTCCAGGATGTGGTGGCCAGCTAGGGCTACAAGCTGGTACAGTTGCCAAAACAACTTCAGCATCAGCTGCAGTGGTGGCTAGAACCGTTTTGTTTCCAATGGGGATTCTGAAATCTAGAGAGGATGGTGATGACCGCAGATGTGAGTCTGCCAAGGTGGGGAACTCACTTTCAAGGGACAATGACACAAGGGGTTTGGTCTCAAGAAGAAACCTCACCGAATATAAAACTTTTAGAACTCAGAGCCACCAAGCTGGGGCTCTTGGAATTCTCCAAGATATTTACAGGTCATCATGTTCTAGTCCAGACAGACAATACGACGACAAAGGCATAAGGAACCAGATTTCGGACCTTACATGCAGAAGTGAGTGACCTGTGACAGCATTTGGTCATATTGATGGCAAGGTATCAGTGAGTCATGGACTAATGTGTTAGATCCTGCTGATCTAGTTTGACAGCTGGTGAGGTCAGGTGACCAGAATGGTATCAGATTTTTACACACATTCATCATGACTCAGCTATTATAGGTGTTGCAACCTGATTGGTTAGAACAAATATATATTGCAGACAGTTCATTGCTGTTTGCTCTCTTGTGGAGTACAGCTCTCTGCGTAGCACTCTGTCCGTTTGTATCCAGAAATTGCTACTAAAGTACTGTATATATTTCCAGTTGTCCAGTGTAAATAAAGGTAAATATTCTGTATAGAAGAAACAGAATCACTCTGCTAATTTTGTGGTGTCAACATACCGTCAACCTGATCAGATGGGCAGAGATCCAGCTATAGTCATTGGAGGTGGTCCGTGTGGCAGGCCAAGACAGTGCATTGACGGACTGGCTGAGTAGATCCAGTCTGTATGGATGCTCTGCAAGTTGGGTTTTCAACAGGTCTGCAGAAGATACAGGATGATGAAGATGGACTTCTTTACCACGGACCAGAATCATCAATTTCCGTGTTTCATATCCAGAATTAAAAACCAGTGGGCAACAGGAACAGACGTTCTGAACTGCGACTGGCCACAGGGATGACTGTACGTGCTCCAACCGACTTAATTGTTTCCTGAGGTGATTCAGAAGCTGTTGGAACAGAAGGCAGAACTAGTGCTGATAGCACCCTTTTGGACACAAAGAGCTTGGTTCCAGGATCTGAAGAGATTGTCGACCATGGAACGATGGGGGCTACCACTGGGAAAGGACTTATTGACACTAGGATCAGCACAACATGCTCGCCCAGCCCTCCTAAACCTCACAGCCTGGAGGTCGAGTGGAAACAGCTAGAAGGGTTGGGTTACCCTGACAGGATGACAGACATCATATTAATTTTCTAGGAGGAGTTCCACAAATAGGGTGTATAACACTACCTGGCGGGTTCTTCACCCTTGGTGTTCAGAATGTGATTGGGAACCATTCAATGCATCAGAGGCGTCTTAGCCTTCTCTAAGATGGTTTGGATAGGGGGCTAAGCATGAGTACATTAACGTGACAGGCAGCAGCCATGTCGACAGTGATGGGTCTAGCGAGGGAAGGCCCTTAAATTGCCATCCACACATTAAGAGATTCCTAAAGGGTTTACTACGGAGTCAAAACCAACACAAGTACAGAGGTTTCTGACTCAGAACCCACTTAGGGTCCTGAGAGTTTGTGTAGAGAACATTTGAACCCATGGAGTCTCAAGGAACTAACATTCAAGACTTTGTTTTGTTTTGTTTTTTTAGCAGGCATCATGTCAACTAGGTGGGTGTTGGAACTGAGGAACCTGTCAGTTGATAGGGAACTTTCATGTTTTCCACAATGATAGGGTGATGTTATACTTGGATCAAGCCTTCGTTCCCAAGGTTAATCCAGTTCTTTCACAAGTCAGAGATCATTGTCTTACCTTTCTTTGTCCCAATCTTAGGCAGGACAAGGAAAGGGAATGGCATTGCCTAGATGTCCATAGGGTATCCAGTTTTTACATTGGCAGGCTAAGCATTGGCATGATTCAGATACCCTATTTGTTTCCTTCAGGATATTTTCCTTAGATCAACTGGTATTGCCTTTTACCTTAAGTAGGTGGTTTTAGGGGTGGCATCATTGTTGTATGCAAGGCTCAGGGGCTGGATCCACCCAAAAAGTGTTGCAGCATATTCTCTGCAGGGGGGCTGCTATGTCAGCAGCTTACAGATCACTTCCATCCTTGGAGACAGTAGGTACGATGGCTACCTGGAAGTCTGTGCACTCTATAGAGTAGAGTGCTGTAGAGAAGCTGACCTTGGCTGTGGTGGCTTTTCATTAGAATGTGCTGCAGTGCACTCTATAAATCAGAAGCTGGATATCCCACCCTGGGGCACACTGCTATTGTATGTCCCAAGAGTAAGGACTGCCCCACTACCCGGACCACTGGAGAATGGAAGATTTGTATTCACTTACCGTGAAGCTTCCTTCTCGGTGGTCCGGGAGTGGGGCAGTCCTACCCACCCAGTTTTGGGGGGCAGCTTCAGGGGGGGATGTAGAAACTGGATGAACATTTATGAAGTTTCTCTGAGATGCTAAAGCAAAAAATAGTGAGTTAATCGAGAGAGAGAGCGATGGAGGGTTTTAACCTCGGTCTACACCCGCGGGAGGGGCATAAGGTAATAAGGCTGGTTGCCCCGACAATCGAGTTTCACTATGGTGGGGAGAAGTGTTTTTCTTTTCCTCAGTGTGATGTTAGGGGGATGCACGGCTTGGAGACGACTGGGATGTTCCCAGGGGATAGGCCCCTCCCCTTCCTGGATTGATTTGAGGAAACCGACCCTGTTCCAGAGGAGGAGCCTAATTCCCAAGAGTAAGGACTGCCCCACTCCCGGACCACCGAGAAAGAAGCTTCACGGTAAGTGAATACAAATCTTCCACTATCTCCAGTTGTGGGTGTGTTTTAAGAGAGGTTATTTGCTAAACGGTTCTTAGAAGCCGAATCCTCCTTCAGGTACACTGAAGCTCTTTGGCAGCCTAACTTGTATATTAAGAATGACCTACTGGCAGAGTTGAAAATAGTTCCCAGTGTTGTGTGGATTGGAAAGAAGGTGGCTTTTAAAAATATAAGAGCATACTAAAAGGGGGCACTAGCAAAGTCAGCATAAAGTTGACCTTTCGGGCAGGCGAATGAAGATATCTATGCTCTAGATACATCTTATGTCAATTTCTCCTTTTACTGTTATGGGGGGTACATGTATCTTACATCTGTGTGGCTCCTTTAAAATTCCAGCACCCTAATGAGAAATACCTCGAAACTCTTCAGGTGCTACTAGGTCTGATGAAATGGTGTACACATTACCCAAAAGTGACATTCTTCACATTTATAACAAGCACAGACACAGAAATCCATCTACTGTTTGACAAAACACCACTTCCTGAAGAATCCATCCTTCCACCGCACGTTTGGCCATCTGAAATCAGCTTGACAAAAGTCTCCCTCACAAGATTGTCATTTCAAGGCATTTTAATGGGAAAACGTTGTATTTTTGTAGTTTTTTCCCTTTAGCTCATCAAAACAAACACTGGCCTCGAATATCCAATACAAGACCAGGTGTGGTGTGGGCTTTAGTTTGCAAGATAAATATAGTAAATCCTAGCCCCGTTTTGTTTCATTTCTCACAGCAATGAACTGCTCAGCTGAAGATGAAAACTACCACAGCACAGAAAGCCTCTCAAAGAAACTCTCAGAGGTCTGTCAGCTACGAAAGGATATTGATGAGTTGAGGACTATAATATCAGACTGTTATGCTCAGGACATGGGAGAAAATTGCATTACACAGTGATAAAAGGTTTGTCCTCACAGCTACAGTGACTAAGTTATTAAATGCTGCTCTGGTGGTAGTTCCTTGTATTTCTGTTATGGAGCCATACTGGAAGACACACGCTCTTTGTAGCTGGTCAAAGGATTTCAGATGGTTGCTCATGCTGATGAAGCAGGCATCAGTTGAAGAATATGGTACGTGCTGTTAAGATAAATTTTATTTCTTCAAAACTACTGAATGTAGGTCCAAGCTGTGAAGAATGTGCTACTATTGATTGAAGTACAGGATTTTGTTTCTTCTCTCATGGCTCATAAAAGTAACTGTCCACATTGTGTTCTGGTGTCAACATTACTGCTGCATTATTTCCCCCTTATCTAGCAACAACTTCATGGGAGATGAGATGAGCACTGAAAGTAGTTTAAAGTTCCGGAATACCTGTGGGCATTACCTCTGTGACCATTCATATGGATGCTCCTACAAAGAATTGTGTACTGTGGGCAGGCACTGAGATAGTTTTGGCATGTTAAATCAAAGTAGCCTACCTGTTCACCATCTTGGTTTGGTAATGACTATTTCCCCCCTCAACAGTTAATTGTCAATGATACCAGTATTTTTCTCTTGCACAAAGCAGAAAAGAACCACCCACATTTCAGGCTAGGCATAAGTTGTTCTTAAAATTAACCACCATAAATTAGCCTGTCTGAGCTGTATTAGAGTTTGATAAAGACTGTTTGAGAGATGAATACATAAAGACTGGGAAAGATTTGGGCTTTTTAAAGCACACGCCACTAAAGGTTAGGAGAACATTGCATCTTGTCAGTTATTCTGCGTTTCAGGCATGTTCAGGGACTCATTCCGACATCGAGCAGATTAAAAATCTAGAAAGAAATTTTTTCTGTCTGCAAGATCTGAAAGCGGCAGTTCCAGCTAGAGGGATGCCTAGGAATGCTCCAGATCTGACAAATGGGTGACCAAACGCCACTTTGTAACCTAGACATTATGCTGATTTATTGTGCTGCACTGAAACAAATATATCCTCTGTCAAGCCAGGCTTACTGTCACTTTATTCTGTGACAATCAGTTAAGTACAGAAATGGAACACTTTGTTTTAGGAGAGGGAGAGAGAGGAAGAGAGGAAAATAAGGTGCATTTGGCTTATTTTCATTACAACTAGCTCCAGTGTTCAGAGGGCTTGAGACTGGTCTTGCTAGTGGTCATGGCTCAGAAAGAATTAAGGGTTTGTTCTGAATGAATTGCCATTTTCTGTTTCTTGTGTTAATTACTCCATAAGCCATTTTTATAAGACTTACCAACTTTGGTTTTGATTTTTTCCCCCCAAACATTGTGTGAGATATGTTTAAATACCATGTGTACATTACTGTAATTATTTTTTTAAATGTTGGTCATTTCTTTTTTCCAAAGGTATAACAAGCTTTATTTATTTAAATAGGTGTTCCTTGTTACATTGTTCTGGCTTCTGTTTGTGGAAGTTTATTTTAACTACTGTTCAGTGTTCTCAAGTGCAGATTTGTAAGTATTAGATTGAAGCAACTTTAAGCATGAAAAACAGTGTTCTATAATTTTCAGTGAACTAACAGCCAAAACTTTAAAGGCTTCAGTCCTAAACATAGTCCCTGGGACATAAGGCCAGCTTAAATCTGTGCAAGTCCAACTAACTAGCACTTAAGTTTAGAACTGGACTATGAGTTTGAGTCCGTTTAGGCAAGTACTTGAACAGACAAAAAATAAGTTTTTGTAAATTAAATGTTGCTCCAGCAACCAATCAAAAGTGAGAGAAAGGCTGTTTCAGAGATGAAGGTTCTGCATTATTGTTTTAAATAGCTTTTTCCATTTATATCTTTGGCTTGCTCCTACAGTGACATTGTTTATGATACTTTTGCCAAGAATTTGGCACTGCAACCACATTGTAGAGCAAAAAAAAAAAGGATCTTTGAAAGACTTGGGGATGTACCTAGTTTATATAAACAGTACAGTTCTTGGACAAAGAAATGAGGTAATTTCATTTTTACATTGCTTACAAAGAGAGGGCCATCAGTTGCCTAGCTAAACAAGACAGGCCTCAGCTTAACTGCACAGATCCTTTCCTATGTCTTATCACCTTCATTACTTGTGGAAAATAGCAAATTTAGAAAGTTTTGGAATTAGGGGTATGAGGCATTTTTAGGGCAAAAGAAGACTGGACTGGGAAAAGTTTCAGGACACCACTCACCCACCCTTCATTTACCTTCTTTCACTGCCACTTTACACAAACTTCTTTCACTTTGGTTCCATTTTTGTTTAGAACAACCTTTGTCCTAAAACAAATAACACAACAACCTTTGTGTCATCACAAGCAGATCAGGCTAACATTGCTAATCTAAGTCAGAGTAAGGGCCATGTTGCCTGCCCTCACTCTGAATGGGGGAACATTCCAGTTTTGTAGGGGCTCCCAAAAATATTCTGTCCAAAATGGGTTTGATGGGGGGGGGGGGATCACAAATTTTGACTTAGTTGTGTTCTGTCAGAATTTCTGTTTTGTTTCTTTTGTTTAGCATTTCTCGTTATAGAAGTAGTTGGTGGTTTTTGTTTTTTTTAATTAACCCACATTTGAACAACAGTGGATTTTTTTAGATCTACTGTGTGGCTTTGACTGACTAGTTTGGAGCGCTTGGTTTTTTAAAGACTGACCACTAGAAACAAGAAAACTGCATTAGTCCTTGGCAGAATCAAGAAGAAAACATCCAAAGGTGCTATAGAAGATGACTGTTAATTTTGAAAATGATCCAGATTTTGCACTTGCTGCTGTTTGTCAAGGGTATTAAAATACAGGGGTACATGTACTTTAAGAAGAATGACTTTGGTTATCGTTATACATAATACATTAAATAATATGTATGTGCAATACAGTATAAAACTACCAGTCTTATCTAAACAGAATTTATAAAAATAATTTTCCTTAGGGGTAATAATGGAATAATTATGCCATTTTAGATTGTATGTGTATATATATATATATACTGTATATGGGGACCTTTGGGTAAAAAGGGAGTATAGAAATAGGCTTAATAAATACATTATAAATAATTTATCTCTAAAAGAGCAGCAAGCTCAAAACACACTAGGCCATTTTCTAAAAGTAAAGTCTTCTAGAGCACTTTGGATGCTTTGTTCGCAGTTGTTACATTGTGATTAACCAGATCAGGCACATAAATGCTTGTTCAGAGAAGAAGGGTGAGTTGGGTTCAGCGCCAACCCTACCCTCAAGAGTTGATTGGTATTGTCAGAGCTTAAGGTGCCAACAGAGTCTGTTCAGAGATCCCCACCTGGTCCCAGTCCAGCATAGGGGTCAGAATATTAGCACAGCCTTGGGTGCTGGAGGCAGGGATGCCGCAGTGGCAGCTGCACCAACATATTCCTTCCAGTGCAGAAGAAAGCTTCTGATTATTGGTGACTAGTATTTCCTGCCTCCATCAAATTAAAGCAATCGAAGAAGGTGGTATCCAAAGACTTAAATGACATGAGCAAAATTGAGTGAGCCATAAAAACTCAGATTTGTTTTGTCCTTGGAATTAATTTCTTAAAATAGGACCTGCTGTTTAAGAAGCTAAAAAGCCTACCAGTTTACAGTGGTCTTTAACTGGGTTAAACGTTGCGTAAGATGTGTGGTGGCTTTACAGCTGCTTAAAATGTATGTCTGGTCCCATTCAGTACTTTTAAGAAAAAATGTTAATATTAAAAATGGCGAGAATTAATACACCAATTTAGTCATCACAACCTTTTGCCACACCTGCAAGAGACAATCTCAAGGGCTAAAAATATATATTACTGTTGAAAAGACAGTGCGCAGTTTTGTCTGGTAATGAACATGAAGATATGTGTACTGGTAATTTTCATATTGCAGGTTGAATTTATAGAATTGTGTAGATGACATGTTTTCGTAACTACTGTAATTCAAGAATGTATTTCATAAAGCAGTTTGGGAAGTTGTGGTTTTTGCAGATAACTGATGCTATTATTTATATACCAGATAAAATGTACATACAGGTGTTATTCAAGTTAGTTGAGCAAAACTTGACTTTACGGTTCAATTGGTTTCTTAGCTGCAGTCCTGCACAGTTCTGTTTTGAAGCACTCAAAATAAGCTCCAACTCAACAAGACTTTCTAATTATTATGCGTAGGATTTGGTGTTAATTTTTTAGCTTTTAATGTGTATGTTTAGAAGCACAGTAGATCTGTATTTTATTTAAATAGGTTGCCACAGTCACCCACTCAGGCTAGAGACTTTTGAAAAACATAACAGAAATAACTGTATGAACCAAAGTTATTTTTGTCTTCTGTTACTGCAATTTGTTATGATTTTCACTTTTCTGAAGGAAATGGGCAGGAATTGTTTTTTTCCAGATTCCAGAATGGGAAAAGGGGGGAATGCACATGCATCCAGCTTTCTTTGTGTAATAACCCAACTGGAGGTGCATCTGACTCAATCGCTGAACACCGCATTTGTTTTTCACTAATGCCTCTATAAATGTGTTTATTTCTTCATATAAATTTGATACAGTATTCTGGATTTGGATTAACTTCGTTCTAAAATGAAGGGAAAGCTACTACTTTGGGAAAAGACAGTGGATATTAAAAATCGGGTGACCAAATCAATACATCAAGATCCCCTTTAGCAATATTAATTCCACTGTTGTGTACCACTGTGCCTTTTTATTTTGCTTACTGCTCGAATAATAATCTCATTTTTTGAAAATTTTGAGGAAGTATCAAGTTGTTGCACTTCGTTTCCTCTGCTTAGGGATTTTCAGCTTGTTGAGCTTGTGAGAAACAACTTTCGTAAAGAGAAATATTTTGTAAAATCTGTGGGTCAACCTTGGAAAAGGCAGTCTGGTGTTTAATTAACCAGTTTTTCTGTATATGGTAACATGCAGGAAATTCAGTCAGAATGTATTCATTTTTGTATATATTAGCTATAGTTCATCATTGGTAGTCAGTGGGAGAAGACAAGGGAAAGAGATGCTCTTTAAAAGCACAGCTGATGTGTCCTGATCAGTCTCTTTAGACTGGTAGTTTTTCAAAATGGGGTTCAGTTGTTGAACCACTCAGAATACCTCATGTGTAAATAGAGTTGTCATGAATTAATCGAAATGCATTCAGTATTTTTGTTATTATTATTATTATTATTTTTAAAAGAGCCACTGGCTGGCTTGTCTCTTCAGGCCGGTCATTCTTGCCTCTTTTTGTAACTTTTTTTAAAAAGTAGAGGTTACAGCTAGAATTTTGAATGCCAAAGTTCTATTTATTAAATAATAAAGGTTTCATTGTCAATTACTAGTATTTTTCCACTCAATTTGTTTGTTTGATGTTTAAGTTTTGTATTTACAGAGCAAAAATAAATTTTGTTACAAAATCTGAACATTTTCTTGTTTACTGCTAATTGGAATTACAAGACGGGTGATCATGCTAAATGCCATGTAACTATTCATGAAATGCATCTTTGTCTCCCAAAATGGGAGGGAAGAATTGGGCACCCAGTTGTATGAATGGAGCCTCTTAACACCAGTGTAAGTCCAACAGTGGAAGAACAATGAAGGGCAAAGTCACCCAAGTACCCCTCTTCACTGCAGCCTCTAGTGCTATACCAGATTTTGCCCATAAGAGTCATGTGACCCTTAGCCTCAGTTTTTCAGACCTCATGAGGCTGCTGAGGGAAGGGGGAGGTGGGAAAGATCCATGTCTACAAGTGCCCTTATGCTCAGAGTTTATGGGAACCAGCCCTTTGTCTGGCATGAATGAGCCCTCAGAACATCCCTTGGGAAGTACAGCCTTTGGCAGGCCTAAAAAATCCACCAAAATAAAAAGTGTGTGTATGGGGGGGGAACCAAAGATGTATGGCTGGTAGAGAATTGCATCATATGTTTCTTCTTTAAGGCTTATGCTATCTTTGGATAATATTTTTACTCAAAATATTCTGAAAATGATTCTAGTACACTTTATGGCCATAATCCAGTGGGGCATGGTCTGTTTAGCCTCACTGATTTCCGATGAAATGAATCCACTGGCAGAGTGTGAAAATACCAGAAAAATCTGAACGTAAGAATTTTAGGAAACCTGGCCCAAAAAATTAAAACATCTGTTTAAAACTAAAGGCTCACGTTCTGGCATATCTATCAGAGAACGCTCCAAAGCTCCAGCACCATTATGAAAAGGTGTCCCCTTACCCTCTTCTATGAAGCAGGTGACCCCACGATGCAGGAAAACTGGGAGGGTTTTATCTGAAGTATTGCTATATCTGAGAAACCTTTTTTAGGCCCATTTTAGAACATTCGAGGGAGGAAAAACATGTGGATAAGACAGTCTTCGTCCCTGAGCCTCCATTAAGAGTATTCTGGGTTGGAAAAAAATATGTAGTAGAATACAAGATCCTGAAGCTATACAGTGCTATGAGTCAAGTTCTTCTAAGACAGGGGTCCTCAAACTACGGGCCACATGCGGCCCGCCGAGGGCATTTTTCTGGCTTGCCGGGTGTGCCGCTGCCTGTCCTCCAATTCCCAGCAGCACACAAAGCAGCGGAAAAATTGTAGCCGACTCGTCCCGGGCCACATGACAAAGCCCTGCCCCCCTGCTTCCAGTCATCCAGGAGGAGGCAAAAGGAAGACTGGAAGAGGGTAAGTGTGGGGTGGCAGGCGCTCCGGCTGGCCCCAAGTCTCCTAGCCGGCTGAGAGGCCTCTCAGCCGGCTAGGAGACCTGCGCCAGTCCCAAGAGCCGGGCGGGGGTCTTTTTCGAGGCTTTTTGTGCTGCTGGGAATCGGAGGGGGGGAGAGAGAGAAAGAGAGAGAGAGGTTTCTCTTTCCCATCATGATGCCTGCAGTAGTGGAGTTTCAGGGAGAAGCAGCTGGGGTCTTGCTGCCTTAAAAAGTTTGTGAGGATGCCGAGTTCTTTGTTTCTTCGAAGAGGGAAAGAAAACAGCCCCGTCAAGGGTGCCTTTTTGCGCACCTCCACACTCACACACCCCGTGCGCCTTCCCTACCCGCAAAATAACATCTGAAATCTCCAACCAGATCTAGACTAACTGATGCACACTTGCATCACTTGTTACGACCAGCAGGGACAAATATGGAACCGGACATTGACCATCTCATTAGCCAAAAGCAGGCCCATAGTTCCCATTGAAATACTGGTAAGTTTGTTGATTTAACTCTACTTGTTCTTCGTTTTAAATATTGTATTTGTTCCCATTTTGTTTTTGTACTTCAAAATAAGATATGTGCAGAGTGCATAGGAATTTGTTCATAGTTTTTTTTAAAAAAACTATAGTCCGGCCCTCCAACGGTCTGAGGGACAGTGAACTGGCCCCCTGTTTAAAAAGTTTGAGGACCCCTGTTCTAAGTTGTGTAATGAGAATATGGTGATAACCCACCAGTGTGAGAAAATCAAACTGAAAGCATTTATTTCTCACTAACCTAGTGGAATGAAGAGCACCTGTTTGGCAAGGAGAGAAATGACAGGCCAGAATGTTTTTACTCCCAGTGCCGATGTCTGTGACTGTGAGGTCTCTGGTTCAAAGGAGGCAGACTCCTCCGGCAAGCCACTAGCCAGTTCAAGTTACTAATATGAATGTACTCTACATGTCTGAGATAATACAGCTGGATCCCTTTGAATATTGTTAAGTGTTATAGGAATGGTAAACACGTGCAGTCCTCTCCATCCACTGCTGGCCCTTTCTATCAGTTCCCATGTCAAGTGACCCTGCCTCTGTACAGGGAGGGTTCTTGCCTTCCTACCACAGGATCAGCTCTTCAGTACTGGCAGGTCCTGGCAGAACCCATCAGAAGTCAGGCAAGGTGAGGAGACACTGCAGATCGGCTCTTTGTTCTGCAAGGGACTGGCTCTGGAACTGCAGTTTCCCCTGAGCAGTGTCCTGCCTGTTTCTTTCCTGAAGCAGCTGGTTGGCCAATGTAGACAAGAAGATTTTACACTAAATGGGTCTTTGGTCTACTCTCACGAGGCTGTTCTTATGTTTCTAGGTGTCTTGGAGGAGGAGCTGGTTCAGCTTTGAAGGCTTCTCATTCACAACTGCATACATCCACATGCCACTAGGTTCACACAAAGCACACACACAAGAAAGGTAAAAGTACATCCACCATTAGGGAAGGCACACGATGAATACTTTTCCTATCAATAGAACTGAAGAAGAACAAAGCCACCATCCTCCTCCCTTTTTTTTGGTAGTTAGCCCAAACATCTTTGGGGAGGAAAGGGGAGATGATGAAAACCCTTGTTTGTTTGTATGCATGTATGCTCCCATTCATGGGTGGGAAGCTGTCAAGTTTCCCACCTGTGGCTAAAATTGGAAAAGTGAAGGATGGAAGGGGCAGCTCTGTAATCACTGTGCAGAGATGGGAGTTGGAGGACAGAGAGTTCTGTCTGCATCTGTTGGTCATATTTGGTCATGCTCTGATTAAGTGGGCTCCAATACATGAACACGTACACCACAGTAAGTATACCAGTCTTCTATTTTTTTTCAATATGTGTGTGTGTGCGCACTTGTATGCCTGGAAGTGAGACTTCTGGTGACCCCTAGTGGGGCTCGGATGTTTCATAGAGGTGGCTTGATACTGCCTGCTTCTGCATCCCAGCTCTGGAATTCCTTGGAGGTTGCCTTCCAAGTACTTGCCAGGCATAGGTGTCAACTATGGGGGGGGGGGCTCGAGGGCTGGAGCCACCCCCAAAATTTCCCAGGGGGGACTGAGCCCCCCCAGGAAAACAGTGCACCCTCCGCCGCACCTCCCCGGGCTCTTCCTAGGGCTGCCACCACCGCCGTCTCTCCCCCCCCCCCCCCCCCGGCCTGGCCACTCCGTCCCTCCCTCTGTCCGTCCAGGGGCCAGCTAAGCAAATGGCCAACTGGCCCCTGGACAGACAGAGGAAGGGACGGAAGCAGGAGAGGTCAGGCGGGGGGGAGGCGGCGGGACACGGTCATTTTGCTGCAGCCATGACACGGAAGAGCTCCCACCCCCCGGATTTTGAAAACTTGATGCCCCTGTTGCCAGGATATGCCCTGCTTAGCTTCTGAGATCTGACAGAATCAGGCTTCCCTGAGCTATCCAGGTCAGGGCGTCTACCAGTCTTCTAAGAGGCACACAACTAGTTATTTGTGACTGGGTCTCACTGGGTGTATCAGTTTCAAAATCATTCAGCCCAAATATTTCCATTGGTTCTTTCACTTTCACTTCTGCCTGCTGTTGGCATGTGATGTCTGAACAGACACTCATCATGTCTCTTTAAGCCAAACGACCCTACAGTTGAGTTGTCTGTCAGCTAATCGTTGAAATGCAGTGTAGTGGCCAGTGTGTCAGACTACGGTCTAGGTTGGAATCATTCTGCCCTGGAAGGTTGCTGAGTGACCTGGGGCTAGTCACTCTCTCTTAGCCTAACCTCCCTCATAGGGTTGTTGTGAAGATAAAATGGAGGAAGGCGATATGACATATACCATCTTGAGCTCCTACAAGGAAGGGTGGGATTTTTAAAAATCCTAAATAACCTTTTGTATCACCAGTTTTAGAGTGGGGGACATTTTTTAAAAGTAACCTGGAAAGCCAAAATGGTTTCCAAAAAATGAACATCAGCACAAAGAAATTTCTAAGACACGTTGATAGTAGCAGAGATATAGCATAACCTTCATGTGCAAGCAGAAAATGTTTCCATGTACACACTGTGATTTTTTTTTCTCCCACATTGCAGCAATTACCATTCTGGAAGGCCTCCAAAAAACCTGGAGTGGGGGGGAGGGGGTACACAGGTGGCTGCAGAGGGGCCTGGTAGGTTGGAAATGCCCTGACATATACACAGAGGTCATTTCGTAGAAAAAGAGGTGCAGGAGCTCATTAGCATAACTCATTAGCATAACTTATTTGCACAAGCCACCTGACATCACCAGAAGTAGGTCAGAAGGCAAGAAAGAAAGAAAGAGAGAGGGGGAAGGAAGGAAGAAAAAAAGAGAGGGAGGGAGAGAGAGAAAGAGAGAGAAAGAAAGAAAGAAAGAAAGAAAAAGAAAGAAAGAAAGAAAGAAAGAAAGAAAGAAAGAAAGAAAGCTGGCAGAGAGGGGACAGCTATTGATCCAAGGCTCAGAAATACCACTATTCTGGGATATAGCTTCAGTGGTGGCTGAAGCCTTCAGAAGGCTGGTTGGAGGAACAAGGACCTTTCCAGGGGACGGGGTCATTTTGCTGCAGCCATGACACAGGCAGGCATTCCCCCTCCGGGGGGGCGGGGAGGCTGGCACCAACTCCCGGAGCTGTGCTCCCTGAGTTCCTGCTCGAAATGACCCCTGCGTATACACATAACACTGGTTCATTGCCCTTTGGGCCTACACCACTGATTTTTCAAGAAGTTGAGCACCGTCAGCTTCCACTGTGCTTGTCACTTAAAAGTAATAATAGACTTACCCTGAAAGACTAAACAGCTTCTTCGTTTGTATACAGTCTCTGGATACAGACATCATAAAGTTTCTTTTTCATCAAATTTGGCACGAGGAACATTCTGGCATGCTTTTTCCTTGTCCCCTTCATTTTTACTCCCACTGATTAAGCAGGGAGGGACTAAGACCCTCAGGGGATTAATTCGCTGATAAAATATACCCAGACTAGGAGCCTTCCAAATACGTAACTGGATTGAAGTCAGTTCATTTTATATATGCTGTTACTGACAAGACTAACTTCAGTTTAAGGACTGTTATAGATTATGCCTTTCAGAAATAAATTCATCCAGAAGATGTCACCAGAACACAAGCAGTGCTTTTAGAGCTACTCTTGCAATGAAGGTTGGTAATTAAAGGATTTAAAATTGGAGTTTAAAAAAAAACATCTCTAAAGAGAACATAAAGTAATTCAGAGGGTTATTATGTAAAAACTGTTGTTAATTAAAGCCAAGAAGCAAGACTTTGGGCATCTTAATTAACCTGTGAGGATGCAGAAAGACTGCATGCGGCCCATCATGCCCTCATGGAACATTTAGAAAAACCTTTGTTACCGAGAGAGAGAGAGAGAGAGAGAAAATACAGAATATTGGGTTCAAGCCATATTCCACTGCAGTCAGTGCTGTAAGTCTTGTTTGTTAATACAGTCACAATAGCTGCATTTATACCAGTTCTGAAGGCTCCAGTCTTGGCCAGAAGATGGGGTATAACATCAAGAAGAGTTCTGCGGGATCCAGCCAGTGGTTTATCTACTTATGCACCTGTCCCCACTCATGCCTAGCCAAATGCCGCAGAATGCCCACAAGCAGGGGCTTGGAGATCCAAACCTCCCTGTGCTTTTGTCCTTTGCAACTGCTTTTCAGAAACGTTCGGCCACTGAACACAGATGTTTATGGCTGAACAAGACACTCCCCTCTGCATCGTGTTGGTTTTTTGTACATGGGAGTGGATCCTTCTAAGGAGGCCTGGAAGGACCTCTCTTGATTGTTACCAGACAGGTATATTACTGCACCCCCAGCTGCATGGAGAGAATGAATGGAAACGGCTATCTAATTCTACTCTTCCCCACCTCTGCATAAATGTACATTTCCCTGCTTCCTTCAGCCAGGTACTGCTTCAGAAAAGTCTCATTACACCAGGCCACCAACACTCGAAGGCAAGCACGACAGGTTTCACAGATGCGTTTCCAGTATAATGAAAACGTAAATCTAATGTACATTCTCTAACACTCATTCCCAAACTGTGGTTTTTAACTACATCACGGTGTGACGAGTTTATTCCCTGAACAAGTCAGCTTATTGTTGCACATAATGCTGTAGCTACATATACAAGATCACATTCTCTATGCTAAATTAATCCAGGATGCTATTATCCCCTGGTTGCGCATTCACAATTACTAATGTTTTTGGAGTCACAACTTCACTCTGAAGCATTCTTTGAAAAAACATTGTAGCCACTCTCAACGTCTTTGAAGTACTCCCAAAATTGCAATTAAGACCTCGATAAGGTAATTACAGAGGGTAAATAATCCATGTTCAGAAACTTAAATATCTGTGTATGTGTTATACAACGGGCTGTCAGCCTGTTATTTGCAAATCCTCCCTCTTCAATATTTCAAACGGCAGTGGTGTCGGAATGTTCACAAACATTGCAACAGATGAATATGAAGATTCAAGCTAAGAATGTTGTCAGTCAGTAAAGTTGTAGCATTAGCAATTTATTCTTGATTGGCAGTTAACCTTTAAATTTAAACTGCAGTGACAGAAACAAAGTAACTCAGGCTGAAAGAGAAAGTGTAAACTTGGTGAAAGTGAAACAGGCTGCATATTTTTGATGGGAAATGGGACGGAGAGACACGGGGCATATTTGCTGTTTCAAAGGCTCATATGTGTAAATTGCTCTTCAGAATAATTTGCAACATATTCAAAGGCCCCACACAGCCAGGGAAGTGGGAGCTGCTTCCTCCCTGTGGTTCACCTCCCCACACCCTGGAATATGTGTATGAATCAGGTCTTTCCCACCTGATACCCCCACCCTGGCCTGGCTTGTTCAAGCAGATTCGCTTGTTTTCCAACTTGCTTGCCTACTGTTCTTTTCCACAATAAAAACAGCCTGTTATGAGTTCCAGCACTTGAAGGAATAGTCCTCCCATTTACCAGGCAGCTTGAAAGGAACAGCAAAAGGAAGAGCCTTTGGCTAAGAATATAATTCACAACCGGTGTAAATGATTCGTGATGATGAGAGCAATTGGGTTCCTCTCCCCAGTCAAACATTTATTTAGAATCTGCCTCTCTAAGGCAAGTGCTGACAATAAGACACCTGTTTTAGTACATTGCTAAAAGAGGATCCAGAGACCTTTGCGCACAGTTAAATTATTTCTTGGATCATATTGGAACTTTTGGCACAGAATACACTGATTTTGCTTCTGGGCTGTGGTTTTATGGGCGTCTATCCGATGTGAGTTAATCTGAAAGGGCACGGGCCTGTTAAGTATTTTACATCCAACTAATTTCAGTGGAAACATTAAGCAAGTGTGCAGTGCTCACTCATGAAAATTATAGTTTGGTGTAGATGGGTAAATGGAGGCTCACAGTAAGATTCATCAGGAAATTCTATGACAGAAACCTTGAAATGAAGGGGAGCATCACGAAATACACTAGAACTTCTGTGCAGGTATCATTCATTTCATTGTGCAAGAAATCTTTCTGGGTTGAAATCCTGAAAGCATCAGTACATTTGAGATAGATCCCCTGGCCCAGTAGAGGTGATTTTATGGGCACAGAAATGTTTCCACACGTGCAGCCAGGAGGAAGCATTGTGTATTTATGTTGTGAGGACCATTGGGGTCTTAATGAGCTGGCTAAATTCATCTTTGGAGATAGATGGTCTTTTCCATGTGGCTAAAGGTGGATTAGGGTAGTCATTCTCAGAAGTCTTTTGACTTTAGTATTTTTTTTTGATAAACCAGTTTAAAAATCTGCCATGCAATAGCTTTAATGAAGATGAGAAACCCCACTTCCTGACACATCCATAGCATGGGTTTGTTAATCTGCTAGAAGGAGGAGGAGGAGATTGGAGTTATACCCTGCCCTTCACTCGGAGTCTTAGAGTGGCTTACATTCTCCTTTCCCTTCCCCTCCCCACAACAGGCACCCTGTGAGGTAGGTGGGGCTGAGAGAGCTCTTTGAGAGAACAGCTCTGAGAGAACTGTGGTTTGCCCAAGGACACTCCAGCAACTGCATGTGGAGGAGTGTGGAATCAAACCCAGTTCTCCCAGGTTAGAGTCTGCGCTCTTAACCACTGCACTAAACTGGCACCAACCTGAAATGGGTCTCACGTAAAATAGATACCCAGGTCTTATAAGACAAAAGAGAAGGCCCTTTTATGCGGTATTAAAACTGTGCAGACCTTTAAACAATACTGTTCCAAACATGCATGACTGTGAGGTGACTGTGCAAATTAATAGCTCACCATTGTGGCTTGAAAACAGGCCCTGAGGTTTGGAGCAGGACACAGCATATGGGAGTGAGATCCCCCCCATTTTCAGTTATATTTGGGGAATCCATCCGTTTCTGCCTGATCTGCCTGCTGGACAGGGCTGGCTCTGCTTTTAGCAATAGCAAAAAAACAGAAAAGTGGCACAGTATCAGGTCATTTCGTAGAAAAAGCGGCGTAGGAGCTCATTAGCATAACTCATTAGTATAACTTATTTGCATATGCTAAACCACCTGACATCACCAGAAGTATGTCAAAAGGCAAGAAAGAGAGAGAGAGAGAAAGAAAGAAGGAAAGAAAGAAAGAGAGAGAGAAAAAAAGAGAAAAAGAAAGAAAAGAAAGAAAAGAAAGAAAGAGAGAGAGAGAAAGAAGAGAGAGAGAAAGAGAGAAAGAAAGAGCTGGCAGAGAGGGGACAGTTACTAATCCAAGCCTCAGAAATACCACTATTCTGGGAGGATAGCTTCAGTGGTGGCTGAAGCCTTCAGAAGGCTAGTCCGAGGAACAAGGATCTTTCCAGGGGACGGGGTCATTTTGCTGCAGCCATGACACAAGCAGGCATTCCCCTGCCGGGGGGGGGGGGGAGCTGGCACCAACTCCCGGAGCTGCGCTCCCCCGAGCTCCTGCTCGAAATGACCCCTGCACAATATGATGGGTGCCACCAGCTGTGATTGGTGGTGTCCACCGTGAACTTGGTGGTGATGTGCACTATTGGTGCTGCACCGATGCCAACCTGATTTCCAGTCACCACCACCTGTGAGCAAAAGAGCCTCTTTGGACCTTTCCCCGTTCAGGACAAGATCTGCCTCCCCGACAGCGTGACATTGTAGCAAGTGCTGCAAAGAAAGAAAAAAGCATTCCAGCCGGGATTGTGGTAGGACTTTCTGTTTGCAAATCCATCACAAAATTCTGTTTACAGCTTTGTATATTAGAATGCAGGTTTCTTGGGCAATGTTGTGTTTCTTTCATTATTGTATTGGAATATTACAGCGAAGGAATACGAACCAACCCTCCTGCACTGAGTTTAATTACAGTTATATGAATAAGTATCATTTATATTCAGTAGCTTTGCACAGAAATTGCTAATGCAGGTCACTAGTAGCTACATACATTCACCCAAGTCAGTGTTTCAGAAGAGCGGGGTTAAAATTTCCGTAAACTGATATATGATGCAACTTGCTGTGCACATTTTTTTTTTTAGCCTCCTTTCTCTGTGGTGTTGAAGAGAAGATGGCAACCACTACTTCCACTGAGCAAAGTGAATCTCTTCTGTGTTCCAGGCCTCAAGCTGAAAAAGCAAAATTGGATTACGACGCTCCTAACAATAGACTGCACGTTTGAATTCTTTGTAGCCAATAACTATTCCCCCCCCCCCCCCTGAAACAATCCTTGGACTAACATGAATACTTCAGATTCCCAGGCATTAACATCCGGATTCTAACTGCTCGGGATTAGGCCAGCCCTTTAAGAGAAAAAGATGCCATTATTTCTACTTTGCCATCTTTTCCCTGCCCAAATGGTTGAAGGTTTTTGGCATGAATGGCTGATTTGTTCTTCAGAACACAGAGGGACATTTGTTAAGATTATACCAGCTTTCCCCCATGGAAAGTGTTAGTGGGGAAATAATGAACATCTGCTGGAAAATGTCTTTCAAAATAGACATATTAGAATAAGACTATGCTGGAGCAGGGGAGGAGGGGTCCACTGGCTAACTGTTCAGGCTGTGGGGGCAGATTTTTTCTCTTTGCAGTTACCATTACAGCCGCTTCATAACCCATGGAATGCACATGCCTTTGCTCCATCCTAACCATAGTCAGACAAGGTTTGCAAGACTCTGATGCACTACAGAACTTGTTTAACAGCAGTCAGTTGAGGATACAATGCAAGAGATGACGGTGAACTCGTACTCTGAACCTCCCATAGAAAACTAACATCTCTCCACAGCCTTAGTCTCACTCACACACACACTGGGCAATAGAAGGGGCTTTGGTAGGGTTGCCAAGTGTCCCTTACTTACCGGCGGGGGGAAGTCCTCCATTGTCCGGGAGTTTCCCGGGCGTGCGCGCGAAGTGCGCGCGCCCGGCGACGTTGCCTGGAAGTGACGTCATCACATTGGGGCGTTGCCAGGGTGACGCTCTGGCAACGCCCCCAACGTGATGACATCACCTCCGGGTGACGTCATTATGTTGGGGAAGGAGGGTGGGGTCTCCCCCGCTGGCCAAATGCTGGCCGGCAGATCGGGAACCCCTGTAGCGGGGGATCCCCTGCCCCCCGAGCTGACTTGGCAGCCCTAGGCTTTGGGAAGAATAGCCTGTGTTACTATGCAGAGACAAGAAATGGATTCATGGGGAGAGGAACAAGCCAGTCACCCCCTCCAGCCCCTGCTTCCCCCCACACACACACCTTTGGCTCTGGCCCCACTTTACCTCCCTGACCCTTGCTGACTCCTCTTCCCCATATTCAATCCCTCACTGCAATATTTGCCTCCTTCCTTTCCCAGGCTAGAGCGCCACTTCCTTCACTCCCGCATTCTCGTGGTGGCAGCTGCTGCCCTTATCCCGCTGAAGTCAGTGGGCCCGTTTGTATGTTGAGTGCTGTCAAGTCACTTCCGACTTATGGCGACCTCCAGGACATCCTACCGTTAACAGCCTTGAAAGATCAGTCTTGCAAGGCCGTGGCTTCCTTGAGTGAGTCAATCCATCCCCTGTTCAATGCTCCCTCTAAGCTGTGGAGTCCTCTGAGCACAAATTCTACTTCGTGAGCTACCGGCATTAAAGTTGTGAGCGAGCGATTTGGCTGCTGCGTGAATTAGTTTGCTCTGGAGCCATCCTTCCTGAGCTAAGACAGAAAGGTGCGAGCCGGAGGCTAAAAAAACTGTGAGCTAGCTCACACTAACTCAGCTTAGAGGGAACACTGCTCCTGTTGTGTCTTCCTCTTTCCCTGCTGCCTTCATCTTTTCCTGACGTTATTGTCTTTTTCAGTGACTTGTGTCAGTTTGGTCATCAGAAGGATGTTACTCTGCTTAGTCTGGCACTGTTAATTTTAGTTAAATTTTAGCTATCTTCTTCGTGATCTCTGTGCATCACACCTCTGGGATATAGTGCGCCTGCGCCGACTCCAATCGGTATCTTCTAAAGTGAAAGGGATTTTCGCGCCCTCTCCCCGGTCACATGCAGGGCTCCAGTGTGCATGACCAAGAGAGGGGCACAACAATCCCACCAGTTCTCTTCTGACCGCCGTGCTGGTAGGACCCTCCTCGCTTTGGTTGGTATTTTTCTTCTTCTTTCTTCACCTTTTCCTCTTGAATTTCCCTAAAGTGAAAGACTTTTACTGATTTCAGACAGAACTGACTTTGAGTACTCTGCCTCAGCAGGTTACTCTCCCCACCCCACCTCCGGCCTATGGCCAAACGGTGGGGCTTCTTCAAACAGTGCTTCCCTCCCCGAGGACATAAACCGTCAAGCCAGGAGGCTGCAGAAAGAGGGTATGTTGCTGGCGAAACACCAGCTTAATGCTGCTAAACATAATCTAGATGTGGCAGCCAAAATGCTTACATCGGCAGTCACACTCAGACATGGCTGCACTCCATGTCCCTACCTAGTGACACTAAAGCCTTCGTTGAGGATCTACCTTTCAAAGGTGAGGGCTTGTTTAGTTCTACTACAGATGCAGTGTGACAGGAACTAGATAAAAGCATCAAGACTTCACATAATTTGGGAGTCACACAGCCTACCAAACAATCCAACCAAAGTCCTGGAACAAGTCGTGGTCACGCAGACCCTCCCAGAAGTCCTCCCCAGAACCTCAGTGGCAAAGATCTTCTGGTTTTCAGTCACGACCCTATGGGAACAAACAGAAGTTCACTACTGCCTCCCAGTCGAGGACCAAGTCTACCAAGCCCCACAAACAGAGCCTTTGACTTCAGCCAAGGGGCCAAACCTCTCACCCGTCTGTCCCTGTCCTTGTCTGCTAGGAGGAAAATAACATCGGACAGATGGGCTCTCTCTGTTGTTGCAGAGGGCTACCACATAGAGTTTCTTCAGGTTCCTACAAGGTCTCATTTCGTCCCTACACCCAGTTCCGTCACACTATTAGACGAAATCCAGAACCTCCTGCAAAAAGATGCAATAGAACCCGTCCCTCGGTTACTGCTCCATGGGGGTTTCTATTCCTGTTATTTCACAGTCCCCAAGAAGGATGGAGGCCTCCGCCCCATTATGGACCTCAGAAACCTCAATACCTTCATTGTTTACAAAAAGTTCTGGATGACGACCTTACAGAACATCCTTCTACTCCTCGAGCATGGGGTTTGGATGGTGACCCTGGACTTGAAAGATGGTTACTTTCATATTACAGTATATCCAGATCACAGACGGTTTCTCTGGTTCACTGTGGGGTAAGGTCATTATCAATTCAAGGCCCTCCCATTCGGTCTTTCAACTGCCCGCCGCATATTTACGAAGTTCATGGTTGTCATTGCAGCCTACCTTCACCTTCAAGGTGTATGGATCTTTCCGTACATCGACGACTGGTTGCTTATGGCAGACTCAGAGCTCACCTTATGCGACCACATTGCTCTGACAATGTGCACCCTGGAAGCCAGACTACTTTTGAAGCTGACAAGCGGCTGCAAAGCCCCCTTTTCCATATTGCAGAGCACTAGGGGATTCTCTGCTGTGTTACTGGCCACTATAAAAAATGGGAAAGAGTCCCACAATCTCATAATATGGGTAAACATGTTGAGAGTACAGATCGCACAGTAGAACCCACTGTCACTGCAAGCTGTGATCATTGGCAGTGTGTGTGTGTGTGTTTGTGTGTGAGTGTGCGCATGTGTGCATGCCTGTGCAAAGTTGGTTGCCACTCCACCACACTTTACACAGGGCTGCAATTGTATGAGGGAGGAGTCCTCTGGCAGAAGCTCTGGGGAGCTTTTGTAGTCTTGGGCCCCTAAGCTGAAAAAAAACGAGGGGGTATTTTCACCAATGCCCTAGCCCAGCTGCATGGTAACACTAATTTCCTGCCCTTCCTTGCAAATTTGCATGGTTTTTTCTTTACGATTCTCTAATTAGATCCTGCACACTGATCATGATCTTGACAGTTTTTCTAGAGCCTGTCCTGTGTGGATTGCACTCTGTCCTCCGCATGGATTGATTCCAAGCAATTTTAAAGTTCAGCAGTTTGCAGAAGGTCCATGTGACTTCCAGAATGGTTCTCCCTGCAAACTTTGTTCAGTAAGCATGAAAGGAGAAAATGTTTTCAAAGTAATGTGGGTGTCTGCCAGAAATGGTGGTTCTCACTACCAAAGATGCAAATTTCTGGCTTCAGCACTAAGGAGAGCTCTCCAAGTTAAGTTTCCACAGGCCTGTGGAAAATACATGCTATTACGAACACAAGCTCAGAGCCAGCCAATGCGCCTGATGCAGGAAATCTATAGCATTTCAGTTACATTATGCTTTATCAGTTAACCTGCAGTATGCTGACCCTGGAACCATCTTCTTAAAATGCATCTTTCCCCTATTCATACATAATCTAGACCCTCAGCATTATTCGTAATATTTTCCCACAAGATCATTGTGGTTTCTACTTTAACAACCATGCTCCTGTCCTGACTCTACCCTCTTCCTTCACCTTTGTCCTTTACACTGATATGGCTACTAGGCCACTACTAGGCCACTTCGCCCAGCAATGTGCCAACAGAACAGAAAGAGAGAAATGCCAGGTGATAGTTGATAGATTTATTATTCTACAAAGTCCCTACACATTTCACCATGCAGGCTTCGTTGGAGGAATCAGAGCATTCACCTAGTGCTGGAACTGCCCACAGGAATTGCTGTGGAACTGTCCACAGCCATCCCACCACTGACCCTTCCAGACCTAACTCCATCTCCAGCATTTGCTGTTTCCAGGTGGTTTGGGAGCAGCAGCACAACAATAATGCAGTTCCCCATTCTCTATAGTTCACTCCCAAATTCCAGAGGCGTGAGGTATAAGGGTCTCTACCACAAGAATGCATTGCTCAAGCTATCATACGTTCATCTTGTTTGCATTGATCTGCCTCTTTTTGACCCCCATGCTGCCGTCTCTCACTCCTTCTGATGCAGGGAGGGGATTTTGTCAGAAATATCTCCCAATTAAGAGGCGGAAACTAAAAATTCTTCCAACTGCTTCTGTAAAGCAAGGGTAGTCAGTTGACCATCTCAGTTCCAACTTCCAACCCTGGTTCCATCTTAATTTTTTTTTTATTATAAACATCATGGTCTGCGATTAGATTGTTCAGTTAAGGAGCTTATGCAGATGTTATTAATTTATATAATCTTGGCTGCAAAGATCAATGCTTTGGGGGATTTGGAGACTACAGGCTTAGATGGTTTGGAATGGATCCAAGCAGCACTGCCCCAAAGAGATGCTCATGCCAGCAGCTGAAAAGGGGAGTTGAATTCCTTGATCTGTAGCATCCACTAATTTACACTTTTCTTGCTTTCTCTCCCAGTTTTCAGCAGAACAGATTTTACTGACACTGTGTTGGCCTGAAACACTGGCTGCATCCAGAAAATTATCATTTTGCTTTCCAACAAGAGCAAAATAAGAATAAAGGTTTATTTAGTCTGTGAGACTAATCAAGTAAGAATAAAATGCCAAAAGAGACATGTCAAAATTAATATATATATATTGGGTGAGGTCACATTAAATGGTGTTTATTCTTCTTCTGGAAAGACTCAATATGAAGACTTGGATCCACTGCAGCTTTTCCATCGGTAGAAGGATTTCTGCCTGTAAAGGATAATTTTCTCATCCCCCTTTTCCACTGCAGCTCAAAATGCCTCCCCCCAGTGCTATTCCTGGGGGACAGATGACCATTTCAGGGACATTTAGGCATGCAGTAGGTGGGAGAAGGCAAAAAATTTGTGCTGATGGGGAAAAAATCAGCAAAATATGCAAGATTTTGTTGTGTCACTGATGAAGATATCAGCTCCCCCCCCCCTTTTCTCTTCGCACGAACCCCAAACTTTATCCCAGTGCGAGCCCCATTTCATTCCTTCCACATTATCAGTCCTTTGATATAAACACACCCTCATCACTGCTTGCTGCATTGGGCTTTAACTCTTCTGGGTTGTGACTGCGTGAAATGGTGTGATGCCCAGCTCACGTCTGGATGGTCTGAACTGCAGGTTTCTGGGAATCTGTATGGGCCAAGTGCCACCGTACTATAACTCATACTACTGTGAAGGGTGAACAAAGTTTCCTTTTTCGGACCTAAGGGGAATGACAGACATCAGCCACGCTCACATATTCCTGCTGATCCAGGTGAACTCACTTGTGCAGGACTCCTACTAGTAACGTCTAATGCTGGAACTCTGGAAAGAACCAGTAACTAGATGCAAATACATAGTAAACGTCACTCCTGTTCTAGAGCATCCTATGCACTCCCAAAGGCCTCAGAGAGCTCACGTGCAAGAAGAGCTTCACATTCAAATGAATGCTGAGACAAACTCCAAATGAGCCTCTCTCTCTCTTTTTTTTTTTGTATATAAAGAATTTCCCCCTCCATTAAACTTAACGAAGAATTTCTCATGAGAGGAAGAGCTCCATGTATGCAGTGGAGTTCCAGTCCTTAGAAGGACCACATGATTGTGGTGCCATGTTGATCAGCGTACACAGACGGGAGTGAGCTGACCTGTGGAACGAACACGCGCCCTCAGAGCTGATAGCACATTGGGCTAGAAACTCCGAACCACAACTGCAAGGGCACTTAACAGAAGTGGAACTTTCCAGTCTTCACCCAGCAGCCCTTTAACGCCGAAAGTTGATGCCAAGGGCTGGAGGAAGCTCATGGACTAAGTGCCATAAGACCTAGGGGGCTGCAGAAAAATTGCCCCATTCCCCTGCCTCACTGCAACCACCCTCTTTCCCTTCGGCATCTTACCCATAAGGTGTCTTTGATTCCCAGAATCAGCTATTGGTCTCAAGTGCTGTGGATAGAAGGGGGAGCCAGGGAAGAGCTGCATCTGCCACTGCCTTTTGCTTCTTGTTCGTGGGCTCCAAGGCATCATGCAGAAAGGGGTAATAGAACAAGGGGGTGACATTCTGGAGTCAGACTGTACCATGTCAGACAAGAGGTGGAGTATCTTTAGAATATTTGAATGTTCCTGGAACCACAGAATCACAGAGTTGGAAGGGGCCATATTGGCCATCTGGTCAACCCCTTGCTCAATGCAGGATCAACCCAAAACATCCCTGACAAGCGTTTGTCCAGATGCTGCTTAAAGACTGACAATGTGGGGGAGCTCACCACCTCCCTAGACAGCTGATCCCACTGTTGAACAACTCTTACTGTAAAAAAAAGGTTTTTCCTACGATCCAGCTGGTACCTTCCTGCCCGTAATTTAAATCCATTATTGCGAGTCCTATCCTCTGCTGCCAACAGGAACAGCTCCCTGCCCTCTTCTAAGTGACAGCCCTTCACATACTTAAAGAGAGCAATCTTGTCCCCCCTCAACCTCCTTTTCTCCAGACTAAACATTCCCAAGTTTCTCAGCCTTTCCTCATAGGGCTTGGTCTCCAGGCACCCAATCATCCTGTCCACATCCTTTTAGATGTGAGGCCTCCAGAACTGCACATAATACTCCAGGTGCAGCCTGCCCAATGCAGTGTATAGCGGGACTATCACCTCTTGTGATTTGGATGTTATGCCTCTGTTGATACAACCCAAGATTGCATTAGCCTTTTTTGTCACTGCATCACACTGACTGCTAATATTTAACTTATTCATTCATTCATTCATTCATTCATTCATTCATTCGATTTCTAGGCCGCTCTCCCCGCTTTTGCAGGCCCAGAGCAGTTTACTTATAGTCCACCTGTACCCCAAGATCTTGTTCACACACACTGAGACCCTGAAGCATATCCCCCATCCAGTATGCATGTTCCTCATTTCTGTTACCCACATGCAGAACTCAGCACTTATCCTTGTTAAACTGCATCTTGTTCACATCCGCCCATTTTTCCAGCGTGTTCAGATCTTGTTGAATTCTATATCTTCTGATGTGTTCACTGCTCTTCCCAATTTGGTGTCATCTGCCAATTTAATGAATAGCCCCTTCACACCCTCATCCAGATCATTTATAAAATTTTTGAAAAGTACCGGGAACCGAGCCCTGTGGCACCCCACTGGACACCTCCCACCATCCAGATGAAATACCATTAACAACCACTCTGAGTGTGGTTCTCCAACCAGTTCCCTATCCACCTAGTTATCCTAGAGTCCAGTCCACAGTCCTCTAGTTTACCCATCAGAACATCATGGGTAACCCTGTCAAAAGCTTCACTGAAATCCAGGTAAACAACATCAACAGCATTCCCTTGATCCAGTAAACTCATCACTCAATCAAAGAAGAAAATGGGGTTGGTCTGGCAGGACCTGAAGGGGAAAAATTCATGCTGACTTCCCCAGATCACCAAGTTGTCCTTTAGGTGCTCGCAGATTGATCCTTTTAAAATCTGCTCCAGTATCTTCCCTGGGACAGAGGTCAGACTGACCGGCCTGTAGTTTCCTGGGTCATCCCTCCTCCCTTTTATGAAAATTTTTGAAAATTGGGATGACATCTACCCTCCTCCAGTCTTTTGGCACATCTCCTGTCCTCCAAGAGGTCTGGAAGATGATGGACAAAGGCTCTGCAAGCTCCCTAGAAAGTTCTTTGAGCACTCTTGGGTGCATACCACCTGGCCTGGGGGATTTGTACTCATTCAATGCAGCCAGGTCCTTCTCAACTACCTCTCTGTCCATGTCAACCAGCAGCCCGGACACCATATCTTCCCTATTACCATCTCTAGGTGAGCCTGTTCTCTTCTTCAAGGAAAAAAACTGAGGTAAAATAGGCATTAAGCCTTTCTGCTCTCTCTCTGTCCTCTGTCAAAGTTTCTCCATTTTCACCCAACAGTGAGACCATCGCCTCTTTTATCTTGCATTTGGTCCTCACAAACGCAATGTTCCACATGTCCAAAAAAACCCCTCCCTGAATGTAGAAATCCAGCATGCCAGAGTAATACCTTATTGAGGTATCTAGTTTACCTGTTGGTTAATTGCATGTAGGAAAGATTTTACATTGGGAAGCATTCAAAAATACGACATCCCACCTGAAGGGACACAGTCTGAGTGCTGCCACCTCAGTCTACCCCCACATCCTGTGCAGCTAGGCTCTTCAAACGCATCAACACACACAATAAAATGAAGTGGGAATTCAGTAAGAAGAGTCTTGAGATGGGGGAGTGTTCTGTACTACTTAAGCCTGCATATGGGGAAACCACATTTGAGAAAAATCCCTACATGTAGAAAGCTAGCTGAACACAGAGAGAGGTTATACTAGTTCTATATCTGCACGGAACTTTCTGGATGACTCTCCCACCTGCCGCCTGACATGAAACTGGCCACCTAGAGACTCTACCTCAACATTCCCACCACTTTCTGGTAAGTATGTAGATACTGTCTCTTCGTTGTGAGTAATGTTTCCCTAAGCTGCGTGCAGCTTTTCAGGCACTATCATACCCCCTCTTTTAATGGTTTAGCTATCTGGCTCAATGCCTGGTATCTTTTGATGCTTCATTATCTTGTGTAAGCAGAATGGTTATACGCATGATATAGCTTCCCAGCAAGCCAGTCACAAGACTCATTACTCAGGCCCACAACTGCAGGAAGGGAACTGCTGAAGCCCAATCAGAACACTGATTCCAAAATCAATCAACACCCAAGACCAAAAATGCCCTTTCATTTGTTAAATCAGAGGCCTCGGGGATTATGTAGGTCAGTCCAACTATTTAATTTAGAGCACACACTTTTCACAGTGGCCTACAGTATTCAACAAAGAAGCCTAGGAAGAGGAATGCTACCCAGTCTCCTTATTTTAAGGGTAGCTTCTAATTACTCCTGTAGGGAAATAAACCAATAAATCATGTGCAGAGAATTCCTGAGAAAGGTTATTTTACATTTTCTGTTCACAACAGTCTTCATAAAAACATACCTTAGGTTGCAGTCACACGCGCCAGAAAAAATGGGGGGGGGGGAGCAAGGCTATTTCCTCCAGAGGAATCTGACCCACAGTCATAGGCGTAGAGTACGGGGGGGCTCGAGGGCTTGAGCCACCCCCGAAATTTCCCGGGGGGGGACCTCAGCCACCCCTGGGAAAACGGAGCGCCTGTCGCCGCGCCTCCTCGGGTCCTTCCGAGGCTCAGCGGCCACTGCTGGAGAGGGAGAGGGAAGGGGTGTGGGGGGGAAGGAGAGGCACTGGCAGCAGCAGCTGGCGGGCCTCGGAAGGGCCCGGGGAGGCAGGGCAGTTTTCCGGGGGGGGGAGAGAACATCGTCCCAGCGAGTGCACGCATGAAGCGCACGCGCTAAGGAGCCCCCGCCCCCCCAGGATCTCCAAAACTCTACGCCCCTGCCCGCAGTTGCAGGAGAACATCTCCCTTTGAAGCTGTGGGCGCAGTCAGTGTGTGATCAAACACAACTGTGGGTGAGTCTTGGGGGGGGGGGCTGTTTGTTTTCCATGCGCTTAAATGAAGGATCGATAAATTGCACCTCTGCACTGAGGGCCCCCTATGGAGTTTGTGATGATGTGTATAATGTGAAGAGGGGGGGGACAATGGCACAGAGTTGGGATGGCCTGATCAGACCATCCCAATGCCATGAGAGCATGCTGGAGCGATCAGACTTGGGAAAGTCCGTCCATGACCCATTGCAACCCATTTCCTACCAGATTTACCCCAGCGTCTTTTAACTCCACTTCTGTGGCGGAGCAGGATGGGTTGCTGACAGCTGTGGGGCATTTCCCAGATGTTGTAGTCTGACTGAGCCCTTTAAATCCACCTGGCATTTGCGCCTGTGTCACATCTAATTGTGCATATGATCGCAGCCTTAGTTGAATGGCCTGACTTCAGGGTTACTGTGGGCCCACCAAGGCCAAACCACGCGTGTTTAAGGCACTATGCCCCCATCTGGCTGATTATGCGGGGGAGGGGCAACATGGACACTAGCAGGGGGTGCTTGGTCTTGCTCCATCAGCCATCAGAGAGCCAGTTTGGTGTAGTGGTTAAGTGCGCGGACTCTAATCTGGGAGAACCGGGTTTGATTCCCCACTCCTCCACTTGCACCTGGCTGGATGACCTTGGGCAAGCCATAGCTCTGTACCAGCTGTTCCCTCAAGGACAGCTTGGGAAAGAGCTCTCTCAGCCCCACCCACCTCACAGGGTGTCTGTTGTGGGGAGGGGAAGGGCAAGGAGTTTGTAAGCCGCTCTGAGACTCTTAAGTGAGTGAAGGGCGGGATATAAATCCAATCTCTTCTCTTCTCTTCTATGTGTGCCAATCCATTCATAGATATGAGAACCCATGGGAGATACTTTTGCCCATGTCCCCCATCTTTCCAAACCTAGTTCCAGTTCTGCTTGAGTTCCCAGCAGGGATTACAAGGAAAAGGGTTTAAATGTTTGGAAAGTAAAACATTTGGGCTCACTTCGCAGGCATGTTTGTACAGCAGTGGACGACCCGCAAAGTGATACATGCAGACGCAGGTGGATGCCTTTTGAGATAGTTTAAGTCGTCGTCATCGTCATCGTCATCATCATGCCTATTTGTTATCATTTTTATATTTGGTTCCATTCAGTTCAACAGGAAATAAATCCCTAGGTGTAACTGCCTTTTCTCCATATAGTAGGGACAAAATTTGCACAGACTGTAGCTTTCACACAGGATACCCTGCTTCCCAAATGAGGTTCAATGGAAGAGACTCCTCTCCCCCATTGTACACGCAAATAAAATTCACCCTTAAGTGGGTACGGAGAGTAGACAGGCATGGCAACATTGGCCGGTGAGGCATCTCTAACTTTCCTGCCAGATCTGTAAGCGGAAGGAGAAAATGTATTTAGACAAAACTGCAGGAAAGGGACCAAATTCTGTACTAACCACCTGCCTTATCTGGCTGTGTAATCATGCCAGCAGTTTTCTTCTTGCCTAGAAAAACACATCAAAAATTAAATTCCAGCAAAGGCAAGTGGTGGTGGTGGGGGGGGGGGGGGGTGAGGTTTGTCACCCTGACTCACGTGTTCACAGAGCCAGCTTGTCCATTAAGGGGAGCGAAGCAGTCGCAATGGGCACCAGTCTCTACCAGAGTGGGAGGAGCACCAAGCCAGCCCTCCTCTGGCCTCACAGGACTGAACGAGGCAGGTGCCACCATGCTGAACTGACAGGCAGTGGGTGGTGCTTTCCCCCAGTGCCAGGCCTGAAAGGCACGTCACCTTATCAAATGGTAGTCTTGGGTGCAGCTGTGCCATGCCACGGCACCCTGTCACTGGGTCCAGGAGACATGGCAGTGCCGCAAGTGGCAGCACTAAGTACTACCTTACTGTCAGGAGATGGGTGGGACCTGCCCCCATTGCTGGGTCCTGGATTGGTGGTGGTGGGGAGGCTGAGGCCAGCTGCAGTCTGCAGCCTGACTGGATGCTACTGTCATGTGGGGGGAGGGCAAAGCCATCTGCCTAGGATGCCGAAAACCCTTGGGCCAGCCCCTCATGTTTGGTTTTTCCTGAAGTAACAAATCTGTTCCACGTTATACATAAAAGGGTGGGTTTGTGCCTGCTCGATTTTCCCTACAGCTGCCTTTAAATTAAATCATAGACAGATCTTGGAGAATCTATCATCAGAACTCTCACAGAGAGAGCTTCTGGAGTTGTGGCCCCACTGGTGGACCTCCTGAGGCCCCTGGGTTTTGGCCACTGTGTGACAAAGAGGATGAGGATGATGATGACGATGACGATTTTATTTATTTGATTTCTAGGCCGCAGGCTCAGAGCGGCTTACAGGACCTGGTGTACCAGGATTAACTAACATAAATAATTAAAACAATATAAAACATATATAGTTAAAAAGAGTATTGAGCTGGATGGCCACTGGCCTTATCCAGCATGGCTTCTCTTACATTCTTATGTCTGGGGTGGTGATACTCTGTATCCTTGGTGCTTGGAGGGCAACAGAGGGAGGGCTACTGGAGTTCTGGCTCAGCTGGTGGACCTCCTGATAGAACCTGGGCTTTGGCCCCCGTGTGACACAGAGTGTTGGACTGGATGGGCCACTGGCCTGATCCAACATGGCTTCCCTTATGTTCTTATATTCTGATCCTCCCCTTACCACTGATTTTTCAGACTTCTCCTAAGCATATGTCTGTGTGTGTGTGTGTGTGTGGGGGGGGGTTACTGTTGTAGAGCACAAAGCCTTAACATCTACTTCTCCTCTCCCCCCCCCCAGTTGTTGGGGGGTGGACGGACCTGGGTCTCTACCTGTACTCCAGTCCCAGAACGCTACCCTCCTTGCCCAGTTGCAGATACAAGAGATACATTTGACGATGGTGTCTGATGAGGTATGCTAACTTTTGCAGGGGTGAGGACTGGGAGTGATGACCACGCCAGGGATTCTGCCTCCTGCCCCATGTCAGGCCCTGCCTGCCAACAAATACAAACAATGCATTTGCTCCTGTGCCCAGCAGGCCCAACCCCAATGGTGAATCAGAGTGTACAAACAGGACCTTTGTTGCTACAGAATACAGACGTACTGCTCAACCGACTGACACACAAGGGTGATCTGCAAAATCACCATGCCTCGGAACACCCGTGCAACAGGAAGATCTACTAGCTGCTTTATTTGGATGATGTACTTGTAACTGCTGCATCACTCTGTCCCCTCAATGCCACTCCGGCTGTCCATGAAACTGAAATCAGACAATGAAGCACCATAGGAGAGGTCAGAACTGAACACTTCTGAATTGTTACCAAATGTTCTTAATATTTTGCATGTGGATTAGTTACATTTACTATGTTAAAAATGGATGCCATTCAGACCAGATTTTGATTAGTTATTATCTGACTTACACATCCTTAATAGAGGGCATTGTCAGTTTCGACAGCGTTTATTTCCTCTTTAGAGATACAATATGCCTAAACCTAAATCCAGGTCCTCCTATCTCCCGATGAAACAGTCAAGTGGTTCAATTTTAGAACTACAGGCAAGTCCCTGTGTGCTTCATAAAGAGACCCACTGGTAGGCATTGCATGCTTGGTGTTGCTTTAAACAAGAAACCCATATATAGGAGTGGACTTCATTTCACACATCATTCACACCTCACTACTTGTGGACAGGGCAGAAATGACAGGCCCAACCAAAGAGATTAGGGAGAGACATGGTAAGTGTCCAGTACTAAAAAGGGTGCCCTAAGAACATTCAGTGAAAAAACGATCCTACATTTCATTCTAATTCGTGCTGCAAGGATAATTTAAAGGGCAAAAGATATGAAATTCAAAGGGCAGCTTGGGCCTGTTATGCATGGGAGTGTTTTCCTTGCTTTCACTGTGCATGTCCATTGGGTTTTCTCTGTCATTCTGCATTGATTTTCCTCCATTCAGTGTTCAGTTTTCTTTCTGGTTGCTGTTTCCCCAGGTTTTCTGAGAGTGCTTCTAGGCCTATTTCCCCCTTATTTCGCTTCCAAGTTGAAGGTAATTCGAAAGAATACAGATTCCCTCAGATTCCCCACCACCACCCTTTTGCCACCCCTCAAAGATCCCTTCCCTGCCCATATCGAGATCATTCCGCCCACTCTGCACCTTCTGCCATCCTCCCCTCTTCACTGGTGTGCAAGCTCCATTTCCCCCTTATTGTTTTAATTTCTTTTTGACAAGCAGCATTACTCTAGCAATATGAGACTATAGCTAGAGTCTTGGATTGCTGAATAAAAAAACCCGTAAAATGACAGGGGGGAAGTTTTAAAGGAGCTGTGTGAGGTTTAGTTCCCTGCTGGTATTGACTTGAAAGGGGGATCAGAGAGGAGGCAAACGGCAGTGCCCCCATGCAAAGGAAAAAGGATTTCAGTGCTGCATGCAAACAAAATAAAGGGGGGGATCATCAGCACAGAATGAAATTGACATGAGATGTAAGAGAGAGAGGCACAGTGGGATGGGAAGCCTAGAGCTTTGAAAACAGTTTCCCCTTTCATGCTTACTGAACAAAGTTTGCAGGGAGAACCATTCTGGAAGTCACATGGACCTTCTGCAAACTGCTGAACTTTAAAATTGCTTGGGATCGATCCATGTGGAGGACAGAGTGCAATCCACACAGGACAGGCTCTAGAAAAACTGTCAAGATCATGATCAGTGTGCACGATCTAATTAGAGAATCGTAAAGAAAAAACCATTCAAATTTGCAAGGAAGGGCAGGAAATTAGTGTTACCATGCAGCTGGACTAGGGCATTGGTGAAAATACCCCCTCGGTTTTTTTTCAGTTTAGGGGCCCAAGACTACAAAAGCTCCCCAGAGCTTCTGCCAGAGGACTCATACAAATTGCAGCCCTGTGTAAAGTGTGGTGGAGTGGCAACCAACTTTGCACAGGCATGCACACATGCACACATGCGCACACTCACACACAAACACACACACTGCCAATGATCACAGCTTGCAGTGACAGTGGGTTCTACTGTGCATACTAGTGCTCTGCAATATGGAAAACGGGGCTTTGCAGCCGCTTGTCAGCTTCAAAAATAGTCTGGTCAATTTCAACATTGATTCCCCCCACTTTGCCTGCCTGCCTTTTTATTCCCTTTCATTCCACAAACTAACTTGGTTATATTAATTTTGCACTGCTTTATATGACAGTGTAACCACTTGAGGATTCCTTAGCTGTTACAAGAATTTAAAGGGGCGGCAACCCAGTAGGAAGCTGGGTTGGTGTTATGTGGGGTCTTTTCATGTAGTGACTGTTGAATTGGTCCTGCCTAAGTCTCTTAAGGGCATTCATCCAACCTTTCATTTCAGCCTCCTGAAGCAAGATCTTGGACTGAATGCTTGGCGTCCTCATTCCCCCCCCCCCCAATTCTGAATGACGAGCCACATCAGGAGGTGGCGCAGATTCTGGACTCTAAACTTTGGCAGGGCCATCTATTCTACTTGGTTAGGTGGAAAGATTTTGGTCCTGAAGAAAATGAAAGTGTCCAGGATTGCCATGTCAATGCCCCCAAGTTGTTACGAGCTTTCCACTCTCTGTATCCATTGACGCCGGGAGGGGCATCTTTAGGGGGGCAGCATGTCAGCTAGGCTGCCATAAAACAAAGGTGGAGGTAAAGAGGCTGGCTGCCATAAAAGGGGGGGGGAGGTAATTGATACTGGGATGCTTTCGATTCTCCTCTAGCATTTGTCTTTGTTTTGACAAGATCTCTGGTTTCTCTTGTGAGTTTCCCGCTGGGAACTAAGAGCCGTTATTTCTGCTTTTGCTGAGTTTTCTTGAATGGATTTAGTGAGGTCAGACAGCTTGGTGTTAACAGGGTCTAACATTTCCTCCATAGTCTCTCTAATCGATTTTGTAATGTCAAATTTAAGTTCATATAAATCTTTTAAGGTTAAGTACCTTTCTGTGTCTGCTGGATCCTTCCCGGTCGCCATCTTAGTTCCAGAGGGCTCGTTGCTCTCAGTTGTAGTTTTCAGTTCTCCCCGGGGAAAGAAGGATTTTACCGAAGCCGTTTCTTTCAAGATTTGTTTTCCCTTCGGTTCTCCTTTCTTTCCCATGTTTTTGGAAGCACTTTGTTCGGTTGTGTCTGTCGTTTAATGGTCTTTTGCATCGCCTCTTAACCAATTTGTTTCCCTGGAGATGCCAGGAATTGACCTGGAGATCTTCTGCATACCAAGCAGATGCTCTACCACTTAGCCACAATCCCTCCCGACCACTTCTTATTTTTGACTTGCTTGCTTTGACCCTGACACAAATTACTTCCAGACCAGTGATCCCTCTAAGCTGAGTTAGTGTGAGCTAGCTCACAGTTTTTTAGCCTCTGGCTCACACATTTTTGTCTTCGCTCAGGAAGGATGGCTCCAGAGCAAACCAATTTATGCAGTAGCCAAATCGCTCGCTCACAACTTGAATACCAGTAGCTCACAAACTAGAATTTTTGCTCACAGGACTCCACAGCTTAGAGGGAGCATTGTTCCAGACTTTCCTTTTTGCAAAAGCAAAGTAGAAAATGACAAGGGGGGGGCGTGATATTTGCGGGGGGGAGAAGCTGACAGCTGCTCCTCCTTCCTCCACCCCCTTCCCCCCTTCCTCTGCCCCCTCCCACCCAGAGACTCCCGGCGGGCCTCGGCGGCTCTTGCCGGGCCCGCTGCTGGCCCCCTTCCCCCCCAGAGACTCCCGGCGGGCCTCAGTGGCTCTCGCCGGGCCTGCCGCTTGCCACCTTCTCCCCCCGAGACTCCCGGCGGGCCTCGGCGGCTCTCGCCGGGCCCGCCGCTTGCCCCCTTCCCCCCCAGAGACTCCCGGTGGGCCTCGGCGCCTCTTGCCGGGCCTGCCGCTCGCCCCCTTCTCCCTCCTCCGTGGGCTGTCGGCTGGCCTCGGCAACTCTCGCCGGGCCGCTGCCATTCCAAGAGTGTTTCCTGCGCATGCGCAGGGGACACTCTTTTACTTTTCGGGAGATTTAAAGATCCCCCAAAAAGTTTTTGATAGATTTTGGATTTTTCTGCAAGCAGGGGGGTTACCCCCCACCTGCAGAACCCCCCCCCCTCTGCCCTCCAAGTGCCCCCCTGCGCAGATTTAAGTATCTGCACGCGGGGGGGCACTTGGGAATTAGATATATAGATATTTATGCCAATTACCTATGACGGGTGGGCAAATTGCGGCCCGGGGGCCACATGTGGCCCACCACCGAGTTTTTTGCGGCCCGCCAGGAAGATTTCAGGACTTCAAGGAAATTGAGCCTAAATTCAATTTGCTCTCTTATCCCATCACTGCTGATATTGATACAGCACCTGAGGAGCTGCAGCTTGAACTTATTGACATGCAGTCATATCACACTGTGAAAGAAAAGTTTAATGCTGTGACATTAGTTGACTTTTACAAATCTTTGTCTGCTTAAAAATTTCCATGTATGAAGAAATTTGCTGCGAAAATGTTCTGTATATTTGGGTCTACATATATTTGTGAGCAAAGTTTTTCTTGCATGAAGATCAACAAGAGTAAATACAGATGCTCTTTGACAGACATTAACAGGCTGTGATGAGAATCTCAACAAGCAATCTCACTCCTGATTTCAAAAAAATTGTAGAAAAGTGTGATAGGGTACATTTGTCTCATTAAACTGATTCTAAAATTAAATGTGCTTGCAGCTATAGATGATATGAAATTAGCACAATACATAAATTGAATAAAACTACCACTATTTTATTTCATTTATATTTATTGATTTTTATGATACAATTTATACCTTTTCTGAAATGCAAAGTTAACTAATGAATGCAATTATTTTAAAAGGTGCGGCCCTCCGCTAACCTCCGCTCCCACAAAGTGGCCCCTGAGCCAAAACAATTGCCCACCCCTGACCTATGACATTCTTTCTGCCTCCCTTGTTCCATTGGACTTCAGGGTGAATAAAAGCTATTGAGATACAGGTATTCATTCGATCCTTTCCCCATCCATTCTGTGACTACAGCACTCATCATAAATGTTTTAAATAAATGTCCCTAATAGTACCACTACTACTACTACTAGTAGTAGCAGCAGTAGTAGTAATATTAAACACATGGGGAATATGTAAAAAGATGCTAGCCACTCTCCACAATGCAAACATTTCTATCATAATGAAAGGAAGAAGAGCTTGTGAAACTTGGCCAATCCAGATGTGAAGATTTCAATAGATGCCCCAACAGAGCAGGAGGAAACACAAACCAACTTCACACTTATTTCCTTCTGCTACATTATCACTGGGACTCTTACATTTTAAGATGTACTGTCAGCGAAGTTGGGCTGTATTTTCAAATGCCACTGTGTGGAATACTCCTACATAACTAAAGTGACTTTTTAAAATCAGTTATGATGAATCACGTTATAGAGTTCCGCTTAATGTTTAATAGTTTTCTGTGCTGTGATAATCTAACAATTATGTTCAGAATGACCCTCACTACTCATTTGATTAAGAATGGGCTTGACACGCCTTTTAGTCCCCCTCTGCAGTTCCACTAAAAGCTGCACTGTGTCTTGGACATCCAATCATCCTGTTCACAAGCTTCTTAAGAGATAAGTCCTCTGCCTGAATAATCACAAATGAAAAACTCAGTCTTACATTTTTTAGCATTCTACATTTTTATTGAAAAGTATGTGCCAAAGTAAAGAAAAAACCCAGGTTCAGGAAAATGAAACACACACACACACACCACACACACGCACATGCACACACACACACACACACACACAATACTATCCAGATATGGAATCCACAGGAAAAGAGAACATTTCTGATGCAAATCAATTTCCTTAAACAATTAAACGTTCTTTCGTTGAAGTTCGGTGGATGCAATTACGGCTTCTCAAACGAGATGCAAGGTATTGAGCAGTATGAAATGTATTTTTAGTACACATTCCTCTCAAGCAAAATATTATGAAGAAGAAATGTCTGTAAAAGGAAGACAGAAATGTTTAGCAAATCCTGTGGTAAGAAGGATCCATCATGGGGGAGAGGAGGTCTACGGCTCAGTGGCAGAGAACACGTTTTGCATGCCAAAGCAGGTGCTGGAGAGGATCTTTGCTTGCCGGCAGCCAAGGAGAGCCACAGAACAGACTCTGCTGAAGATGGACCACCAGTGTGACTCAGCAGAAGACAGATTCAAGTGTTCTTACACATGCAGGGCCGATGCCATCATTTAGAACAAATTGTATTTATGGGATCAATCAATAAATATTAAGAGTCTGATCCCAGCATTCCCTCACACTGCAGTATCATATCAAAACCAAAATTTTAGCATCGTAATTTAGCATCGTAATTCTCTGAAGAGAAGAAGAAGAAGAAGAGATTAGATTTATACCCCACCCTTCACTCACTTGGAGTCTCAGAGCGGCTTACAAACTCCTTTCCCTTCCCCTCCCCACAACAGACACCCTGGGAGGTAGATGGGGCTGAGAGAGCTCTTTCCCAAGCTGTCCTTGAGGGAACAACTGGTACAGAGCTATGGCTTGCCCAAGGTCATCCAGCCAGGTGGAAGTGGAGGAGTGGGGAATCAAACCTGGTTCTCCCAGATTAGAGTCCGCGCACTTAACCACTACACCAAACTGGCTCCCAGTTTGAAGAGGGGGAAACAGGGGAGGGGTATCTGCTCCCGAATGTTATTCTAAAAGCATATCATGTCAAGGTCTTTGTGCTCAGAAGATTGTCAAATGTATGCAGCTAAAAAACTATTTGTCAGCTTTCAGGCGGTTCACTGAAAACTGTTACCATACGATAGCTGCTCCAGAAACACAAGCCATGCGGAGTTAACAGCACTGACACTTTCTCCCTTGGCCGCCTTGCAGGAGAAGGAATGCATGCTGGGCGCACATCATTTGTGAAACAGATCCCAGTTTATACGTTGAGAATGTCATCCTGAAAACAATTTGCAGCCCTCAAACCCCCACAAGGAGAACGGTTAAGACCAACCCAGGAATAAATAGTTTGAACATTGCAACTTAACTGTCTCCAGAAATATATTGCCTAATAGTGATTTTTACAGGTCTGTAAAAAGATACCACGTATAACAGGGATGTGGATCTATGTCTAGAGCACGCGTCTACCTAAAAATCATTGGCCGGGATCCGGTGCAGCTTTTCCTTTGGCCCTCAGAGCATGACTCTCTTGCCTCCTGTCAGTTGAGCATAGGCCAACTGCCATGAGACCGGGTGGCTGTCTTGCCATGATTAATGAAGTTGCTGTGTTGCCTGTTGCAATACTTCCTGAGTTGCATTGACATTTACTGCTTAATTCACAATGCTTTGTGTTCCAAGGTTTCATTTAACCTCTGTAGGTCCCGCCAGGGAGATAGCATCGGGAACCCGACTCCCACCTTTGGAATGCACGCATCGCTCGCTTTGCTTTGCTTTGCGCATGCTCATTACTCATTTGCTTTCTTTTCCCTTTTATCTCTAGCCTCCTTAGCTAACGACCTTGAACGAAAGTGCCTCCTGTTATGTGTTACAAGAAACACAGGTGTCATGTATTCCTTTTGCTTAGTTTCTCTGGGAACTTTCCCCCCCCAAAATATTCAACAGTATTTCTGAGAACAGTATTTCTGAGAAATGAGAACTCATTTTGCCGCGCTTTCCATGGGAATATTGGGCCAGTATATTTGGGTGCCAAGAATTCTCCCTATTGATTGGTAGAGGGTAGTTAGACCATATTTCATACCAAGTATAATTGTAATTGCAAGTCCAAGCTTGAGCATTACTAACAGGAAAAGTGTTTGACCAACATGATCATTTCTATAAATAAAGGACTTTCTGCTTATGGAGACCTGTTGTGGACTATATCTATTGGGACAATCTCACACCTCCCCCCTCCCATTTCATCCCAAAACACCCCCCTCCCCAATGCTTTTCCTGGGGTTCTCCTGTCTTTTCAACCCACAGAAATGCTGCATTTGGGTCATGGATGCACCTGTCCTTTTCTTATTAGACTTTCTCTAGACAGAGCCAGAAGGACAGCTCCACAAGAATACACATGTCTGAAGGATTTATCAGTGGGATCTGTACTGGATCACTGCTAAATGTACTGAAACCATCTGATAAGATATTGAATGGTGAGGTAACCTTATGTGCAGATGATACCAAATTATTCAGGTTGTTGAAACTCAAGTAGACTGCTCAAAACCTCCAAGAAGCTCTCTCCAAATTTGAATAATAATGGTAGATGCAGTTCAGTACAAGTGCAAAATGATGTGCATTGGAACAAAAACAACTTCACACTTATATTGATGGGTTCTGAATTGGCTCTGACTTGCCTGGAAGCATAGGCGTAGACTACGGGGGGGGGGCTTGAGCCACCCACAAAATTTTCTTGGGGGGATTCAGCCACCCCTGGCAAAATGGAGTGCCTGCCGCCACGCCTCCCCGGGCCCTTCCAAAGCCTGGCCGCCGCTGCTGGAGAGGGAGAGGGAAGGGGTGGGGGGGGGAGAGAGAGGCACTGGCAGCAGTGGCTGGCGGGCCTCGGAAGGGCCCGAGGAGGCACAGCAGTTTCCCGGGGGGGGGGAGAGAACATTGCCCCAGCGAGCGAGCGCATGCAGCATGCACACTAAAGAGCCCCCGCACCCCCCCCTGGAATTTCCAAAAGTCTACTCCCCTGCCTGGAAGGAGATCTTTGGGGCACAGCAGACAGCTCACTCAGTGCACTGAGACAGTGAAAAACTTTTAGCTCAGATTAATGAGAAAAGATCCAAAAATAAGATGAGAGAATCCTGTCACAGAAATCTTTGATACAGCCATGTTTAGAATACTGCGTATAGTTCCATTTGCCACATCTCAGAAAAATAACAGCTAGGAAACAGTGTGGGGAAAGTAAAATGATGGTGGTCAAGTGGCTGGATCACTTCCTTTTTCATTATTTTTCTAAACTGCATTAGCAGTCAGACCCCTTTTCTCACTGAGGGGCAGTTTATAGCTAAAAAATCATAAACACCCTTCCTAGCTATCAACCCCCTCCACAACCTAGGGAGATGCGTAATGTAGGAACAGTGGGTCTTCCAAGAATCTATTGCCTCACGTTGGACTAATCCTGGCAACGTCTGGTTTCACTTCCCCTCAACCATTTACCCTAAGTAAGCAACACTTAGCACTATTCACCAAACCTGGTAGCTTTCCCCATCCGGTACTTACAGGATCATCAAGCACTATTTACACCTATTGGCCACCTCAGACAAACCCCTCCAGCTCTTCGGAAATAATTGTTTACCTCCAGGCAGCATTTTGCCTTATATCTGGAGTCCCCGGACACCAGCAGTGCGTGTATGTTCTTGGATCCTCTGCACACACCCCACTTGCATGTGGGCCGTCTCTCTCTCTCTTCCAAAAATGCTATTCATTTTGCTGCTGCTTCCATGGACCTCTTCCCTCAAGACTGGTAATTATAGCCTTTCCTGAAACTGCTTTCTCCCCTCTCCTTCCTGATTTCCTCCTAATTAGTCTTGTGTGTTCTTCAGTGTGTTTGGGTGCCTGTTTTGCCCTTTTATTTCTCTTAATTAAAAAGCCTTACCAGTTGAACATCTGCCTGGTTTCTTTCGAGAGTTCTCTTAAGGGAAAAATCTCTGTAAACATAGGTGGCAAATCCCAGTTACCCCCTCTTGCTTTGTCTCCTTAGCTAATTCCCCAACTAATTAGGAGACTGTCTATTTGGGTAACAATTGAAAATGTCAGAGATGGCTGATAGAGATGGAGAGTAGAATCAGGATTTTTTTTTGTCTTACATATGGAATAGTCTGTCCTCTAATAAACCTGATGGACATTCGTTTTATGGTAGACAAAAGATTTCACACAACACCTAAGGGTGCGTTCAGACGGGCAGCTAATCTCGCCATTGGCCCGGCTGTAATTTGACCTAGATCTTTTAGATCCAGCATTGCATGACCAGACAGCTCCCCCATGAATTGCTTTACTGCGTGTGACTTCGTGGTGGATTGTCTAGACAGCATCCACCTTAAGGAGCTGTGTGGTTGGCTTTAAAAAAAACTGTTTGTGCATGCACATATGTGCTTATGTGCATATCTGCATATGTGCCTTGCCATCTGTGGACGTTGCATGTCTAAGTGGTTATGCATGCATTACCAAGAGTTTTTTAAAATGGTGGCCATTTGGGATGGTCTGGAGACCATCCCTACGGGCTGATTGCGCGCTGGAGGAATGACTAGATGGTGAAAGTCCAGCCTTGGCCCATCGGCCAGCTTTAGATTGGACTTTAAGCACTATATTTTAAGTACAGATCCCCGACAGGGATCGACAGGCTACTAACGAAAGTGGCACGATTCCCAGATGTTGAGGTCTGGACATGCACTTTAAATCCACCAGGCACTCGTGCCTGGCATGGCTCAAAAGAGCCATCTAAACACACCTTAAATTAAATTTATGGATTTTGCCAGCACAACGTGATAGCAACTAGTGCAGAAAGCTGTAAAAGGGGGGGGGGGGTGTCTATCAATAGCTGATAGCTAGGTCAACAACACGGGTCAGCTAGGTCAGCAAATTCAGTGGTAGTATGGGGTGCAAAAGCAACAGAATATGGTCTTTGTGGCATCTGATGAGTTAAGGGCCGTGTTATCCCATATGTTAAGATCACAGGGAGAGGCCCTCCTGACTGTCCCATCAATCAAAGTAGCTCATTTGGTGGGAACAGAAGAGAGGGTCTTTTCAGTGGCAGCCCCACACCACCTCTGCAAGGAGGTGCACCTGGCCCCCCACTTTCAATTTTTAGGAGTCAAGTGGATATGGTTTTATTTAGGGCTGCATTTGGTTAAGTTTACTAGCAGTCCTGAGATATGATTTTAAATTTTGGCTTTTATGTTTTCAATGTTTTTTATTTTATATGTTGAATTTGTGCTGTAAGCAGCCTTGAGCTCCATAAAGAAGAAAGGCAGCTAATAACTGTTTTAAATAAATAAATACTGCTGAAAACAGAATAAAGGACTAAATGGTCCCTGGACTGATCCGACAAGATCACTTGCTCCTGTTCATCCTGCACAGTGATTCAAACAATGCCCAGACTTACATAGTGGCAGTGGCAAAAGTACTGAGACTTTTTAATTGCCCTGTGTTTGAAAAAGAAAACAAACATCTGAAAGTGACATCATGACATTAGGATGGTGTTCTAGGATTTACCCAAACTCTATGGTGTAACCATAGCATTTTGGATGACTTGTAGAGTGCCATACCCAGTATCATGACATCACTTCTGGTTTTTAATAGGGTTGCCAGGAGGTGGGGAGGCTTACCAGCAGCTACATTGCTGCAACACCAGGTTAGGCCTCTTCCTGCTGCCAGTAAGTCGTCCCCCCCAGCTGATTGGCAGTGGAGGCTGTGGATGTGAATTCCACACCCCTGGCAAGGGCTTGACATGACAGCCCTAGTTTTTCACCAGAAGCGCTCCTGCTTGCTGGAGCAACTGCCCTCCCACACCCTCCTGCAATTGCAGCTGGCAGCCCTGTCCCTGAAACCGACACTCCGTTAAGAGTTCTGCTGAATAAAACAGCCTTGCAGTGCTTCCTAAAAGTTCCCCCTCACCTCCTCAGAAAGCTCCTTCTGTAAAGGGGGACCAAGCACAGACAGAACGTGGGCCCTTGTTGATGCTAGGTGAGCCATCTCTAACGAAGAATCAACCAGATGAGCGCAAGCCCAAACACGTTTCTAAAAAGTGCACTCTCTCCTACGCTAATCTTTGCAGAAAGCATTTTTTCTTACAAAAATGTTTTGACAAATTGTAATTCTGGCCTCTTGAGTACAAAGTGGTTTGTGACTTTGTAAACAGACACAAAACAAAAATGTGCCTCATGCAATACGGTGAGCTTTTGCAGTGCAATTATGCTGTTGGAAATTAGCTACCCCATTTTGTTGCCACATAATCTGTAATCCTTCATGGACAGCAGCACAGCAAGCTAGCCTTCAGATTATTTCTTTGATAACAAGATAACACTCAAGATGGTTCACAAAAACTTAAACATGGGGGGGGGGCACAAACAGCAGTGAAAGCAGCATGCAGCAGTAAAATCCAAATGACTAAGCAGCAGTTAAAAATAGCATATATCATAAAAGCAGCAAAACGAATACAAGCTAGTCATAGCAATAAAATCAGGAGATGTAGAGAGAGAGCACAGTTTCTGGCTTTAGAACATCCTCCTTTCCTTAAAATTTTTTTGTTGTGTTCCATATCAGCGAATCTCAGCTCTGAAGCCATTCAGGTTCATTATTTTGTTTATGAGGCATTTGCAGCAACATTGGAAAATGAATCACTATTAGCACGCTTAGAAAAATAACTCCCTCTGTGTTCATTATCCATTTCCATTTTGGGCAAGAGTCTGAGCAGCAGCCAAAGGCTTTATTTGTAGGAAGGGCAACACTTTGGAGCTGACCAAAACCAAAAGTATGATGGGCAGAAAGGGGTTCATCAAGGACAACCAGGTTAGAGTTGCATGCTTCTTTGTGCAGGAGCTGAAAGTGAAGTCTTTTGTGTAGTAATGTCACAATGGTTTACAATTCCCTGGTTTTGAATACAAGTCTGGCCAGCTTGTATTGCTCAGCTGTAAAGCCAATAACATCCCACTCGTCCCCCCCAAAGTCCTCCTCTGACTCAGATCTTGTAAGACTGCACATACACAGACAGTATTCATCAGACCAATTATTCAACGCTAGCGGCTTTGGAGGTGCATGCACAAAGGTCCTCTAATGTTAAGTCCCTTAATCTTGATGAAAACTCTCGATTGCTGTGAAGTGCATGGCAAGCAGCTGTTTGCTTAGCGAATATCTTTCCTATTCGGGTCAACACTTTCCCTTGATCCTTCCTGGCAAATATTTTATGTGGTTGCTGTCCTTCATCCAGATATAAAGCCATCTCTTTTGTTCCTTTGTGTGTTTACTTGAGGAGAAAGGGCAGCTGAGTTTTCCAAGTGGCTTTGTGCTCATCACTTACCTAACAGACATCGAACATACGCAATGCGCAGCTAGAGCAGCCATAACTGAAATATGCTAAGTGAGATGGGCTGCTGCCAAACAAGGATACCAGGTGTGACTGTGGTCCAGTTCTTTGTGAATTGCACTGTGTAAAGTTTGAGTATATTTTATTCTCTCACCAGTGCTTTGCACCTGAAATAAGGGTGAGGGTTTTACAACCATAGAATACCGGCACAGTGGTCATGTTTCAAAATGGGGAGAGGAGCTGAATGAGTGTCAGTTTCAGCAAATGGTGGGACAGTTTCTGTGCACCTCGAATGTTCTCCCTGCGACATGCTGTTGGAGCCAGTGGGTGGAGCATGGTCTACCAAGTCAGGAGTAGGGGTGCCATAAATGATGGTATAATAAGAATTCATTAATTTCATGCTCGGTCAATACAATATAGGGCATTCATGTGGAGGAGAAAATAAAACTCACAGTTGTAATAAATCAACATTGCCGAGAGACTGAACACTCTGGAAAGGTACTAAAGAGAGGTATTACAAGATTTTTTGGTGTTGATATTAGTTTGCATTCATAACCATGTCAAAGGCTGCGCCGTGCTAGCTGACTGGTGTGAATAAGAGAATATCATTTTTATGGACGGTGAAGGATAAAAACAGCCACTGCCTATGTAGGTCTGATTGATTGGCCCAGATCTCTCTATACTGTTATTCAGTGGATTACAGGATGTTACTCAGTGTCAGAAAGGGCTAAATGAAGCATGAATACGCAGACTTGCTGAACCCATTCAAGTGCTCCTAGCAATCACCGACGAGTGCATCTGATTCTTCAAGGGTCAGATACTGCATGTCAGTCTCAGACAAGATGCAAGCTGAACAGAGACTAATAGGACTTTCTAGCAATGTGCTTATGATCAGTGGGCCACTTATTTTCTTTTTGTAACAGAGCAATTTCATATACTGGAGTAGAATTTGGCTCGTTAGTCGCTTGAAATACAATCTCGTGGCAGATATTGCTCCGTATATCTGGCGAAGCAGAGAAAGCACAATTATTTATTATATTTGTATATCACAACACATACACGAAAGCATATAGGGGATTGTCCCCCCTCATTGTATCCTAATAACTCAATGAGGCTGGTTAAGGTTCAAATTAAGAAACAGGGCACCGGCCAATATAATGCAGCAAATGTTATGGCTACATGGGAATACAATCTCAGATCTCTCTGGTCCAAATTACCCAATCTGGCTCTGGGCTAATCTTTCTTCCACCTCCCATTTTACTCTCTTTCACTTCAAGAAGGAGTAGTACCACTCTACTGATGTAGTCCCTTACCTGAGTTTTCAATATTCCTCAATCCCAACACTATAGTATTTGCACAGGTATAGTATTCAGATTTGGCATTTTTTGAAAGTCTCAAATTCTTTGGCTCCATTATATCCTACGGGGACCATTATAGTCAATGGTCCCCATAGGGTATAATGGAGAATCAACCCAGGGGTATCTGGGGCTCTGAGGGGGGTTGTTTTGAGGTAGAGGCACCAAATTTAAAGCATAGCTTTTGGTGCCTCTCCTGAAGAACCCTCCCCCCAGGTTTCAAAAAGATTGGACCAGGGGGTCCGATTCTATGGGCCCCCAAAGGTGTCCTCATTCTCCACTGGTTTCAATAGAGGGGGGGAAAAGGTGTTTAAACACCTTCTCCTTTAAACACCTTCTCCAAGTCGTGAGTTCACCCAGAAGGCATTTAAAGGGACTAAAATCTCTTTAAACACCCTTCAACTTTGACTATGTGGCAGTCCCGAAAAAGCCTGAATATTTTTGGAATTTTGGGGGCTTGGCCATTTTGGATAGCCAAAAAAAGACCCAAATCTATATTTGGCTGAAAGAATAACTGAGTACTGATTTTTTTTTTTGCACGTCTCTAATATCCACATTAACCACTTGGAGATGTTACCTTGAAATTTGAAGTGTGGTGTCCATAATATGCAGTTGATGCCTATGCATCTGGGTCAGGTGAGGAAGTGTTTGCATGTGGAAATGGGATGGATAAGCCCAATAAACTAAGTCTGATAAACTAACTATGCAGAGGAAGGCAAGGGCAAAGCAATTTCTGAATGTCTCTTGCCTTAAAAATCCTGGGGGGTTGCCGTAAGTCAGCTGTGTCTTGATGGCACTTTCCATTACCAGTTCAGGATTTCTGAGGTTTGTCTTTTCTCCGCATTTGTCCATTCTTTTCTGCCAGGGGATTTGCATTATCTGTCTGCCAGTATAGTGTAGTGGCTATGGGGAGCCAGTTTGGTGCAGTAGTTAGGAGCGCAGACTCTAATCTGGGAGAACCGGGTTTGATTCCTCACTCCTCCACATGCAGCTGCTGGTGTGACCTTGGGTCAGTTGCAAGTTATCCCAGTGCTGTTCTCTCACATGCAGTTCTTGAAAGAGCTCTCCCCACCTACCTCACACGGTGTCTGTTGTGGGGAGCTGAGCTGAAGGAAAAGGGAAAGGAATTATAAACTGCTCTGAGACTCCTTTGGATAGTGAAGGGCAGGGTATAAATCCAATCTCTTCTCTTCTTCTCTGATTCAGGAGGCCTAATTTGGAAGTTGGCTTCCCAATTAATGATGAGAAAGCTGATTTATACAAGTGAGGAGGGAAATAAAAAGCTACTAACATATTTAATCATTGAAGAACTTTGATTTTTCTAGAAGTGGACATAAAGGAGCCAGCATCTCTCCGCCTGATGTTATCTGTGTGCAAATTATTCTGAGTAATTGCATATTTATAGATTATTTGCAGCAGAACACTATTTTTTGGCTGACAGAGTCAGCAGGTAAATTCTAGCTAAAAAGTGACAAGATAATATTAATTGTAGAGGCTGGAAGAAGATTCCAAGAATCAGAGAACATAAAACCAGCACAAGAAAGCTCACCAGTAATAGTGTCCATGTGTGTGTAGGGTCGGCTAATACATGAAACAGCCATGGTCCAGAGGTGTTCCTGTGCAAAGACTCATCTGTGTATGGGTAGTTTCACACATCAGAGGAAAGGGGGCTGTGGGAAGCTGTCTTGAACATACAGATTCTGTTGTGGGTTCAACGTCAATATTGTTCTTTAGCCAAGATTAGATGTAAGTAGCCAGTGTGGAAGGGCTGCCACCTGTACTGTATTCCCATTATGACTCCTTCCAAAGGCACAAAAACTGAGGTGTGTGTGTGGATCAATACATACGCTCTGCCTGTCTGCACTGGATTCCGTTATTTCCCCCATCAACTGGCAGGGAGATAGAAAACAGCACGTGGAACAGTGATTCCGCATGTACAATAAGCTATCTGTGCACGAGGAAGGGTCACTGGATTGGTGAGTATTTTATTAGCATAGAAGTGGGTTGTTGCATTCCTCATTCTCTTGCACAAAAAAGTCTCTGAGGGCGTGGCTCAAAACCAGGAAAGTTCCGTTTCAACTCCCTTGACTAAGGAATTTTCACTTAAATCTCTGCCTCTCCCTGGGAAGTAAATGGAATGAAATCAACTGGAATAAGCCCTTCTGCTGATTACTTTTATCACAGATTATTTGAATTGGTAATATCCAGTGGCTCTTTTTGTATAATTTTGATTTAATCAGGCATTAAAAACAGCCTTTACTTTACTTTTAACTGATTATGGGGACATTATACGTGAGAGCTGGCCAAGGCCATCCAACAAAAGTTGGACCATGAAAAAATATGTATTTTCATCTGTACATCTACACACAGCAGTCTAATTTTAGCTCTATAATAGTTCTTTTAAAAAAGTATTCGTACTATATCATCATTTCCTACCCGTTGCAGGGCCAAGTGAGACAGGCATAGCAAAGCTGGGAGTGAATTGCCTTGCCAGGGCTCCCATGCTGAGGGCCAGAAGTCCTGGCCTAATACGCAATGCCCTTTGTTATGAGGAACAGTGGCAACTAGGACCCACTGGGGATGGTGGGAAAGAAGGAGGGCTGCCAGGTCCTACCTGGCTGCCAGTGGGGGACTCCCTATCCTTCCTGGAGTTCTTCTTCTTTGCATGCACGCCACGATGTCACCTAGAAGTGACGTCATCACATTTCTGATGTTGGGGGTGACACTCTAGGTTTTGGGCAAAACTCTATGGTTTCTGGGCCTCAAAACCATAGAGTTTTGCCTGAAACCTAGAGCATCACCTCTGATGTCAGAAACCTGATGATGCCCAAGCCTTATTCTCTACCAATCTGAACTGAGGCAAATTCAGCCCTGAAGATATTAAATATATTTCTGGAGCTTATTAAATTAAATTAAAGCTTATTATTAAACATTGAGCTTATTGTTCTTATTAAAAGGGGATTAGATAGATTAATGGAGTCTAAGTCTATCAGTGGCTACTAGCCATGGCGACTGAGGGGAACTGCCATAGTCAGAAGCCCTAATCCTCCGAATCCGAGAGCCAGGAGGCAGAATCAGGGGAAGGTCTTGGCCTCTATGCCCTGTTGTTGTCTCTCCCAAGGAATTGGTTGGCCACTGTGTGAAATAGGATGCTGGACCAGATGGACCACTGGTCTGATCCAGCAGGGCGTCTTCTTATGTTCTAAACTGAAGAATTGGAGGACTATTTTGGGTTACTTTTAGTACAACCAAATGACACAAGTCACAAAGATGATGACAGGAAGCTTTTCAATAATAGGTTCAGTCAGTTAATCCAGGCAGAATGCATTGTACAGCCTTGTTCACTCCCCCTTGCTATCTTGACATATCTGGTTCTCCAGTGCATAAGCCGCATCCCTGATGTTGCAACTTGGGGGCAGAGACATAATTGCTGTTCCTAGATTTCCTGAACAAGCAGAAAGCCCACTAGGCACTTAGCAAGTGTTCTGAAGCAAACCCAACAGCTCCCCCGTGCTGCCAGGAACAACCACTGCACTTAAATATGTGTAGGTTAATTCAATTATTGAATTATTAATTCAAGATACTCTTGACAGATGTCATCAGGACCATCATATGTTTATGAGACATAAGCAGCAATCCAAGTCTCGTGTTATTGACTGGGGCTTAATCCCAGGAGAGTGACTTTAGGACTGCAGCTATGGTGAAGAAATCTATGCCAACTGCATACTGTCAGTATCTCAGTCGATAGATGCAGATAGCAGAAGGCTTGGAAGATCCTTTTTGTTAGAAGTCGCTTAGTCCCTCTCGTTATCATCTCAGAAGCAGGGGTCACACGACTTATTCAGGATATCCTGGGCTGATTCTGCACTAGTTGTTGTCCCGGCATCACTCCCCCATAAAATCTGGGGTAGAGCAACAGTTCCCCACTTGTTGCTCCGGGTCTGCAGTTGGCCCAAATGTAATCCTTGGTTCCCCCAGATCTTTCATTTCCAGGATTTCAGGGTTTTTTTTTTTTTTTTTTTTTGCCATGGGAGTGAAGTTGGGGCATTCAAGTGGGGAACTCCGAAATCGAGGTTTCTTGCTCCACCCCTTTAACATCCTTCTGCTTCTTTCCCTTCCCTTTCCCGCCCTGGCGCGAGCAAGGTTTTTTTTGTGCCCCCCTTTGTTGCATTACAACAACACAACACGACATTGATCCATCATTGCGTGGTTAACATTTTTTGCGGGGCCAATGTATTGCGGGTGGTGTGGTAGTGTTAGGGCTGCCAAGTCCCCCCGGGGGGCGGGGGAAACACTGATTTTTAGTGCTTATCTCCCGCTTTTCCAAAGTTGGCCACCGGGGGGACAAAATGGCTGCCTTAAAAGGGAAATGTCTGCAGAGAGCCTGCTCTGCAGTAAAAAGCCTCGCCAGACATTTCCCCTTTAAGAAGTCAGCAAGAGAGCTTCTTCCACAGCAAGACAGGTCCGCCCAGAGATTAAGGAGGGACTGAAGGAGCTGCTTTTGCATGTGGCTGGCAAGGTGAGTTTCTGTTCCAGCTCTTTTCATTCTCTCTCCCTCTTTCTTTTTTCTGTCTGTCTGTCTCTCTCTCTGTCCCCATCCAGCAGAGGTCTATCAGTGGCTATTATAGCCACAAGGTCTAAATGGAAGTAAGTGCCTCTGCCAGTTTTTTCCCCTTCTCTCTCTCTCCCTCTTTCTTTCTTTTTTCTGTCTGTCTGTCTGTCTGTCTCTCTCTGTCCCCATCCAGCAGAGGTCTATCAGTGGCTATTATAGCCACAAGGTCTAAATGGAACCCTTTGTCTGGGGCAGTGATGCTCTGAATTCTTGGTGCTTGGGGGGCAACAGTGGGAGGGCTTCTGGAGTTCTGGCCCCGCTGCTGGACCTCCTGAGGGCACCTAGTATTTTTGGCCACTGTTGTGACACAGAGTGTTGTACTGGATGGGCTGTACTGGATGGGCCGATCCACTGTGGCTTCTCTCCTGTTCTTATGATATGAAAATCATATTTAGCACTTGTGTAGCACTTAGGGCTTCATATTCTGCCGAGATGAGGAAGGATTCAGTAGGGCCATTGCTCAGTGATAGAGCATCTGCTTGACATGCAGGAGGTATCAGCCTCTTCAGCTAAAAAAGGATCAGGTAATAGGTGACATTAAAGATCTCAGCCTGAGACCCTGGAGAGCCACTACCAGTCTGAGTAGTCAATACTGACCTTGATGGACCAATGGCCTGATTCAGTATTAGGAAACTTCATGAGTTCATGTGTCAGCATGTGGAAGCAACATCACAGGATGTGACATCACAAAATGATGTCACTTCCTTTCTCCTGGCTCCACCCCCAAAGTCTCCTGGCTCCACCCCCAAAGTCCCCAGATATTTCCCAAGTTGGACTTGGCAGCCCTAGGTAGTGTGGACACAATTTTTGCAGGGGTTACATGTGTTGTTGATGTCTCCACATTTCTGTGTTGCATTGTTTGCACAAAAGTCATGCCTGAGTCATGTCACTATAAAAATATGTATTGATGGCTTTGAGGCACAGCGCAAGCTGTTTTTTTTTTGTCCCCCCCCCCCCCCCCGTTGCATTACAACGACACAACATGACATTGATCCATCATTGTGTGGTTAACATTTTTTGCTGGGCCAATGTATGTGGGTGGCATGGTGGTGTGGACACAATTTTTGCAGGGGTTACATGTGTTGTGTTGCATGGTCCCCCTCCATTTCCCATCCCTTTCCCACCCTCCATTTCCCCTTCAACCCTGGCGCAAGCTTTTTTTTCTTTTTGTGGGCATTTCCAAATGGCAAAAGTGATAACATGATGCAGTAATGGTGGCATGGAGGTCCGCCTATGTTAAACTCTGCCTATGTTAAAAAAGGGGGGGAAGGGGCGGGTGCATGATGTACTTTCCCGGGAATTATGAAAAACCTTGGCCAATCATGACTTTGTTGCGTCACGAGGGGGGAGATGGGTGGGGGCTCAAGATTCGGGGCAAAGACAGATGTGGAAATGAAGAACCGGCATCAACCCAGGTCAGATTCCTGTAATGCGGAAACGTGCACACTGATTCGGACCAATTAAACCCGGGAGGAAAGGGAAGCAAAGCCCTTGTGCGGAATCGGCCCTGCTGATGCTGCTTTAGAATAGAAATAACAAAAACCACTTTGGCTTACATAAAGGATTTATTTTTATTTGAAAACATTATACAGGCATTACATTGCCACAGCCAGTCCATATTGGAGCATGCAGATATCAAAACAGAGGAGACTTTGTTCAGCATCTTTGTGAACATTGTAGGACGTTGTTTGTTTTTGGTTCTTACTCCCATTTGTAAGTGTCAAAATTAGTGTGCTTTATTATGGCATTTAACAATTTAAATCCTACCCATGGGGTAAAATTTTTCTTTATAGCTAGCTTAAGAATACTAACGTGTTTTTTTAAAAAAGAAAATACTACACACTTGTTGAAAATGTTAATGGCACAAGTTAGCAATATCTAAACTATACATTGAAACGTGTTCATTTGACACTGTGGTGCAAAATGGTAGTTGCTTGGTCTGGTCATGATTGGTGATTGTGTCCATAGGTCAAAGAAAGACAAGTGGCCCTTTACAGTTAGGTTTTCATTGAGTAGCTGAAACCTCTTGCTCATACCCACTGGTCAAACAGGATAGCGAAACCCAATTTTATTCCAGGATTGACCCACACACTACTGACGAAGTCCTTTTTCAAGCTGGTGATGCGGCTACCTGCCGGATAAAAGGATCTTTGCTGGTGTCCACTGGGGTTCCTGGAATGGCAAGAAATCAGTCTACTAGAAAAAAGCTGTTCCCTGCTGAACCCTTTTTTTAAAAAAAATACAGTATCTTTAAATTTACACTACTGTCTCTTTGCAGGTTTACATAGTGAGGCAATCTAGAACTTTAATTGAAGGCAGTAAAAATTTGACAGCCCTCACAGTTTAACTGTCCCAGTACTGGATAGTGTTGGGGAGATCCTGTAGCTCAGTAGCAGAACACACGCTGAAGGTCCCTGGTTGATTCCCCTGCCTCTCCAAAGATAAGAATGCCCAGTAGAGTTGGGAAAAGACCCCTGCTTGAGACCTTGGGCTCGGTGGACTGATGGCCTGGGCCAGTGTAAGGCAGTTTCACATGTTCTATGATATGTGCACAAATGCATGTTTTGAGTCAATGAGCAGTACGTTTCTGAACATTCCAGTTCTTCTCACCCATATCATGGAGTGATTTAAAATACTGTAGAAAAATGACTTCCGATGGCAACTTTCTAGCCAGCTATAGATTGCAACCCCCTGTTTTGGTAAAAACTCTCGTCAGTGAACTGACTGACAGATGCCTTCCTTCCCATTTTTTTTCTATTGAGACATACAAACATCTACAAATTAGTGTCATAAAAACAAGCTTTTAAAAAAAAACCTACAAAAACATTTGGTTTACAAAATAAATACTAAAAATAAAGTTTTTTGCCTGAACAATGATGCAAAAAAAAAAAATGTTTAAGCAGGAAAGAAGTTGTTAAGGTCAAACGTGGGACAAAAGACTCAAGAGAAAGGTATTTAATTGGCATAAAAGGTAGCAAAACAGATTGGGAGATGACGATGCCCACTTCCAACTGAAACCTGAGAACAACCGAGGCTCAGCATGTAGGCCCTGTTCCTAGGTGCCCTTCAGTGTGTGTAGAACTACGGTCTGTGTTTGGAAAGACAGAAAAGTGGCTTGAACAGAGGAGTCTAATAAAAGTTTAAAAATAAACTGAGTCCTCTAAGTTCAGGAATCTGAGCCTTGTGAAGGCTCTCAGGAAAGGATCAAACTTGACATATTGAAAGATCCATGAACAGATCTCCACCATTTTAAAACACCGGCCACAGAAATTCCTAGTCCAGAGTGTGAGAAAGGGGAGTTTAACTCTTTCCCTTATACCCGTTTCCTGACCTCCAACAGTCTCTCAGAGCTATTTGCCCTACTGGGGGAAAAATACAGATTGCCTGCAGGTTTCTATCAGATCCAATAGCCATTCAAGTGGGGATGGGGTGGCAGTCTGAAATAAGGAAAACAGTGTGGGTGAAAGCTTTAGCCCCTGTGCTGTGGCCCAATTCAGATTAAGATCCTGAGGCTACTAGTTAACGATACAAATCGGAAGTTCAATCCAGACCTTCCAATATCTCATCCTGTTAGACCAGACCGAAAGACATTTCTGCAGAACGCAGAAATGATTGCAGAACAGCTTAGGACTGTAGAAATAATTGTATAGTCCTAAACTGGACTAAGCACATCATCTGAAAGGTAGTTTAGTTTGTTTTTTTTAATCTTGGGATGTCAGCCTCACTGAATAATTTTAAGCATGAATTTGGACCGTCATCTGTACACAGGTGAATTTCAACCTTTTTTCTTCTTCTTCAGCCGAAGGGGATACATGTTAGACACAAGGCAAAGGAATCTGTCACAAGACAGTTACTGATTTAATGTGGGTCCCCCGTTCTCATACAGTTTTCTGTGTATGCAAAGTTCCCCACGTGAGCAGAAGAAAAAGAACTGTAGCACTGGGCTCAGTCCATCTGCTACCCTTTGCTAGGTCATTCTTTGATTGTGATGGTGGCACACGGTTTTTCTGGACATGATAGTACGTGCGTGCAAAGCCCTCTTGTGCATAAACTTCTCTAGATTCTTAACACAAAGCCGGGTTATGGGGTTGAAATACAGGCTGTTTCTTTCTCCTCATAGCACACTTTTTCTTCCCATAACGGTGATGCTTTTAGCAGCCCTTCCCTACTCCAAAAGAAAATGCCAATATATTCCACCATGAAGTCCAATAGTTTTTCCGAAGGCTGCATTTCATCTGATGTACTTTTTCACATAGATAAAATGAAGCAGTTTATCTCGCAGACCCTGTGTATGCACTGCTAAGGAAGGGTTTAATAATAGCAGTCCCAAGCTCATCGAAGAACTATCCAGTTGCTTAACCCTCGTTCCTCTGAGGTAGGTAAAACAGTGTCAGCTCAGTATCTACTATGAAGTTATTCGACTCTTGCATTGTAAGGGGATCTCTTGAAATGCCTTCCTATCATTGAGGCGCAGCTTCCTTTCAACGACAGGGTTCTCTAGATACATCAATGACTCTCTTTGTTTTCTGCTGAGCTTCTGTACCCACATGGAACTCACAAAATGCCAATTACATTTGCAGCATCTTTGGCCTGAAGGGAAAAGCTAGGAGATTATTCTGACTTTATCTACAATATTGCAAATATCAGTGGATGGATATGTGCATTATATTTCACATATATGTGCACTGTCCCTGGCTGCAATCCACCACACAGTTAGGGATACTGCCCATCAGTGTTCCCTCCAAGCTGAGCAAGTGCGAGCTAGCTCACAGTTCTTTAGGCTCCAGCTCACACATTTTTGTCTTAGCTCAGGAAGGAAGGCTCCAGAGCAAACTAATTTATGCAGTAGCCCAATCACTTGCTCACAACTTTAATGCCAGTAGCTCACAAAGTAGGATTTTTGCTCACAAGACTCCACAGCTTAGAGGGAGCATTGCTGCCCATACAAATAAATTGGTTTACGCATGCCTAAATCTATGCTGGATTTGAAGCTATACCTGTTATGAATAAAGCAGAGACCTAAATCCACTTTAGAAAATTACTGCCCATGCTGTGAAGCCTCCAGCCATAAAACCGGCCAGATGACTCAGCCATAAAAAGGGGGGGGGGAGTATGGCATTGGATCAGTGGAAGGTGCAGCAGTTGGAGGCAACCAGTGTGGATGATGTCACAAGAGTCCACATCTATGTATTTCCATATCCTGGGTACTACACACTGATGCAAGACTCAAGGTGGTTGGCCAGAGGGGTTTTGGTGGGCTGGAAAAAAGCTAAACCCAGTATGAGTATTTGAGGAGAACAGATGAAGGGGGGGGGGTGGAAATGGAATCCAGGTGGCACCCCAATGCTCTGAAGAGGACTGGAGTGAGTAGTAAAGGAGGCACAGCAGAAAGGTTGGGTCTCCTTTGCAAACCTCACCAAGTCTCAGGACAAACTTGGCTTTCTTGGCTGCTGAAGGTATACTGAAAGGGGGTGAACTCTGATGGGCTGAGAGGGAGTTATTGCTGTGCCATCCTCAGAGCTGCAGCTCCTATGTTCCTATATGCCAGGAAGTATAGCTAGTAACAGTCATCATACTGCTGAAGACATAGGAATGGGCCTTGCGAGAAATGGCATTGGAAACCTCCAGACTTGGAAAAGTGGAAGGGGGCTTTGCTCCAGATCACAACACACTGAGGCCATCTCTTTTTAAAAACAAAACAAAACTGAACATTTACTAGAACCCTGCATTCACATATAATGAAATTTGTCTTTGTCTGCCCAAAGGTTCTACATACAGGGCAGAACTACACAGTACCTATGACAAGAGTTGGGTTGGCGGGATTCCCTGACCCAACTATATCCTTTTTGAAGACAAATGTGATATGACATCAGGGCCTGATTTGGCTCAGGAGTGAGACACAAAGTATGTAGGCATATCACTTGGCATACAGGGCAAAAATACGATGTGTGGAAGCCTGCAAATTTAAGCATAATTAGTTTAAAGTTAGACTTACATCTTGCCTCCAGACAAGCATGTTTAGGACTGAGGTATAAAACATCCATATCTTTAGGACTGTCCTGCCAAACATTTATGGAGCTTGTTTTTTAAGCACATCAAGAGATTTTCCATGGATTCTTGCAAAAAGCAAATCCAGGATGCAGTTGTTAAAGTGGTTTGGTTGGTCGTACAATATAATTGTGAGCTCCTTACAACCCAATTGCAGCAACATATTAATTAATTAATTAATTAATTAATAAGTTCATTATCACAATGGCAGGGGACAGTGAAAATCAGACCCAATATAATCTCTGGTACTACAGCCAGAAACAAGCTGCACTTCATAGTTACAAAGCAGACTGGCTTAACTGTAGCATATTTCCAACCCCATCCTACGTCTATCATTTAGGATCACTTATCCTGTGGATTCTGAGCCAAAAATGAGTTTTCTATTATCTGCTGGCAGCCACTGGTGACATGTAAGGAGGTGGGAAAACTTGCTGTGTGATGGTCAAGTTTCACATGGTGGCACTCAGGGTTATGTGCTCCAGGGTGCATAAGGGACGTGGGGAATATCACATGAAGGCCAGCTTTATCAGCAGGTAACATAAGAGGGTTCCAGATGGCAAATATTATGATTATGAAAACCCATAAAAGAATAAATACTTTGAGAGCTAGATGAGGCCAGGTCAGCTGTTGGTTGCCTTGTATACACAAAGTTTATAAAACAAGCACTTCATTCTACCTCACCTTAATTACAAGAGCAACAATAAATTAATTAAAGATAGAAAATGCACTTCTGTTTAGTACAAGTTCAGTTTTTCAAAAGTGTAAGAAATCTGTGTTGTATCTGTAAGGTTAAGACACTGAAGTGGAAATGTCATTCCCCTGTCACAGAATGGAGAACCACAGTCACCAGCAAGACCGTTGTAAAAAATTTAAAAGGCCAGAGTTCAGCTACTTCACAATTGCATTTTTTGGAAGGGCTATTTTTGTTTGTTTCCAGCCTATTCCTAGAATAGAGATGAATACTGGCAGTTGTCCATCCTCTTGCTTCTCAGAACAAACCATTCCTTAGAAGGTGGGCAACCAGGTAGCTAACCCAACCCAAATAAACAAGCTGGCTCTTACATCTAGACACTGTTACTAACAGGCCCTTTCCTGTGGGAAACAAACAATTTTTGGACAACGGTTAAGTAAGTCAGTGTGCATGAGGACCTAACGATGTGATCAGAGTACCATGGAACACTGTGTAGCTGCTGGAGAAGTCTCCTACAAGAGGTGCCTACTGCTATGGAAGCTTTGTGTTCTGAACATCTCTTCATAAGCCATCTTGAGTGTCTTTCTGGGTCTCCACTGCTGAGTGTCTCCATTGTTGGCATTAACTGCTAGTATCCCAAGCCAATGGTTTTCAAACTCTTTGCTCCCGTATCAACTTGCCTGCTGAGAAACCCCAGTGTGCTGCTAAGGATTTTGCAGCTCACACAGGACACAGTAAGGCTTCAATTCGCCCTAACTGAACTGCGTCTGCCCTCTAAAACGCACCCACTGTGAACATCCTGACTGAAGCCTAATAATGGGCAAGCTGTTCTTCAAGAAAGTTTGCCTACCATTTTTGAACTTCCTCAGTGAGGACAACCTGATAAATTTCTGAGGAACCCCAGTGCTGTCCCAGAAGAGTTTGAAAAAAAACTGCCCTCGGCAAAGGCCTGAGCGTTGCTGCTCTTTGCCATCCACACTTAGAAACAAATTAGGTCATATTTTGACAAGCCTTCCCTATTTGCTACCTTGCAGCCCACCTGAATAACTGCATCCAGTAAATACCTTTCTCTATGAACAACAGAGATAATGGAGATACAAACTCCACCAGTGGTGGAAAGGGCCTGAGTTTAGGCAACTCGGACATGAGGTTCTTCTTCCATTTCCTGGCCGAGGCTGGTGTACGTTACTGAAGGTTCCAGCTGCCCAGTTGCTGGCAAGTCTACAACAGGTCCTGATGGGTTTCGGAACTGCTTGTATACTCTGGGATCTTGGGCAACATACGTGGATGTGGAGAGGTACAGCACCAGCCCAACAAGGATGGTGAAGAATGACAGAAGATAGAGTCCTGAAAACTAAACAGAAACAAGGGTAAGGCTAATAAAAACAGGGCTGGTTAGCCAACACAAAATGAAAGACATTGTGAAAACAGTCATAATTATGACTCCTTGCCCCCATCCCGTTCATTATTTCCAGTGAAAACAAAAGTTACGCAATTAATGCCTTTTTCTAGATGACATAAAAGTATATGTATTTGTGTCTGTCATGTCCTTCGTGCAAAACAAGGACAGGAGATCTAGATAAATACATTTGATGGGAGGTGCCTTGAGCGTCCAAAAAATCTGTTCACTCCATTCAAATGGAATAATAGGTCCTTGAGGTTCATTAGTTTAAAAATGGGATATAAATGGCAAATTAACGATAGCAATACTGCAATGAAAACTGGTGACAGAAAACACACATTCAATACACACAGTGGAAAAGTAATCTGGAGAAATTCAGTTTCTGGAAACTCTGGTATGGATCCAACCTTCCTCTAAAGGGCCTTTCGCAAGCACAAGGAGCCCTTCCTCCAACTTAAGTAGCTTTTTTGTATTTTGCTCAGTGAACGGGGTGGAATCCCCCACCCTGCTGCCTTCCTTTGAAAGCACAGGTAGCTAACAAACAACAAAGGTAAATCATAACATTGTGAAAAGCAAGGAGGATTGACCAGGAACTTCCCTTGTACTAGTCTACTAAAATAGACAGAAACTAAAGCAGGGTAGGTTTCAACTATGCTACCTATATCTAAACTCTGAAGCCACAATCTGTAACACAGATCAATTTTAGTTCCACTGAATTCAAGAGCACACTATTGTATTCTGGATTGAGCCACAGGTGACGTTTGGCTATAAGGATGTGACTCAGGCCATTGACAAAGCACTTACCTACATAAACATTCCATGTGTGTTCCATCATGTTTTACTGCACTTACCATGTGAAACTGTTCACATGCATATAGTAGTACTAAACGTAAAGGTAAAGGTTCTCCTTGCTCGAAAGCCAGTTGAATCCGACTCTAGGGGGCGCCAGCGCTGTCTGAAGATGTTTCCGTGGTCATGTGGCTGGCATTACTAGACGCCAAGGTGCACGGAACGCTGTTTACCTTCCCACTGATGCGGTACCTATTTATCTACTTGCAATTTCTTGCTTTCAAACAGCTAGGATGGCGGGAGCAGGGGCCAGAGATGGGAGCTCACTCCATCACATGGCACTTGGGTCTCAAACTGCTGAACTACTGATCTTCCAGTCCGCAGTTCAGCGTATTAACCACTGAGACACCGCGGCTACACAGACCAAAATAGTGGCCCCTGTCATATCTACACTGGGACATATGCCAAACAATTCTATAACCTCCCCCCCCCCTTTTTTTTACTTAAGCCAATGTAGATCTTAGCTTGCAAACTTTAGTCAAAAGAGAAAGATGTTTACTAATACTTTATTCCATGGGAGCAAATGTATGGAGAACTGACCAGCTAGACCAGTGGTTCTCAACCTTCTTAATGCCATGACCCTTTAATACAGTTCCTCACGTTGTGGTGACCCCCAACCATAAAATTATTTGTTGTGTTGTCTAAATGGCTTTGACAAAACCAATAAAAACATTATTTTCTGTCCCATCTATACAAAATCTTGCCTGAACCAATATCTTATGTCCAACCATTATTCCTACACTGGATTGGAATCAATTCCTAAAAGATAGGTTCCCATGGCAATCAGCTTGCGTGGGCCCCTTTCCTGCCAGCGGGGCAGGCTTGGACGCCAGCTGGTGACCCCTGTGAAAGGGTTGTTCGACCCCAAAAGGGGACCCAACCCACAGGTTGAGAACCACTGAGCTAGACAGTCTACAGGAGAGTCAGATGAGGGAAAATTATAAAGCAGGAAAGAGGAGGAGGGTTTTTGTTAAAACTCTGGGTTACTATAGTATTCATGAATCTTCTCCTAGCACCTATAGTTTTATGGACAGAGATCAAGGGGATTCATATGTGCTATCCATAGTGACAGCACTACCCGACAGAAAATCCATGCTAAAGTGGTTATGGGTTTCTTGTTAAGTGATCATAATGGTGCTGGAATTGGCAACACAGAAACACCTATAAAGCCTTTCCTTCCTATTTATTAACTTTTGAATATTCTGTACTGGTTTATTTTATCAGTTGCCAAGCGTCTTCTCTTGCCCGTGGACATAAGAATTTAATCAAGTGCCAGATGTCTGTAATAATCGATTCTGTATTGCTATATTTGAGGCTAATGGTTCTCAAAAGTAAGGTTACCATAATAGATTCAGCCCAGCTCTCTTGTTTATTCCTTTTTTGCTGAGTTTTACAATGTGCGCATACAGCATGACTGTCAGAGAATTCTGTGCTTTATCTCCCCCATACAAATGCAGCACATTCTCAAGCAAAGAGAGGCAAATCATTTGCAGCTGAAGCTCATTAACTTAGGTTATTGTGTAAGTCACCTGGGAAGAATGCAAGAGTGAGGATGGCCTCAAGGTCTGCAATGCTCAGTTATTGTTTTGCATCAGAGTTTTCTACAGCAACTGAATTTCCTATGATTTTCATTCTAAACTTATGTTTTCAGTGAATGTACTCCAGCTGTTGTTTGTTGCAGGTCTCTGCTTTTGTAGTTACAGAATTAGAACACCTAGTTTGGAAAACAACTGTATGTAGCACTCCCATCTTCCAATATGTTAGGACATCCTTCACACTCTACAATAACAAGGGGTGGGGCTGTGGTTTATTTATTTATTTATTCAATTTATACCCCGCCCTCCCCTGCTTTGCATGTAGGGGGCAGGTTGTACATTATGGCAGGCTTCCACTGCAGCTCAGTGGACCAGTGGGAGCAAAATGGGGGTGGGTGTGAACAACATAAAACCATAGAGTTTTGGCAAATCCCTAGAGTGCTGCATGATGCCATGATGTCACTTCTGAGTACGCAACTGGAAACAATGTCATGGCATTGCATTATGCCAGTATCTGGATTTTCTACCCCTCTGAGTCTTCTGAGGGGTTGCATGCAGAAGTTCCCATGTTCAGTCCCTGGCGTCTGCCATTAAAAAATTGCTAGCAGCAGATGATGTGAAAACCCTTGACTTGAAACTGAAGGGCTGCTGGCAGTCGGACTAGACAATACGGACACGGACAGACCAATCGTCTGACTCTGTACAAGGCCGCATCATATGTTCGGTGTTTCTCCTTCCACAACACTGTCGAGCAGGGGCTCAGAAATGCAAAGAATGATATTGCCAGAACATGAAGTAAACTGAATGCTAGAGGACGGAATGCATATTACTCCCATTCTGCAGGCAGTCCATTGGCTGCCCATCAGTTACCAGCCTCAATTTAAGTTATTGGCTATCCCATATGAAGCCCTTCATGGTCTTGGTCCCTCATATCTGAAGGATCTCCTCTCTTCCTATGTTTCTTGATAACACCTTTGCTTACCTGAGCAGGGATATCCTGCAGGTGTCACCCTGAAAATGGGCAAAATCAACAACTGCCCATACATGGGCATTCTCTATTGCGGCCCCTGAATTATGGAATGGCCTGCCAGATGATACCACAAATTATGCAGTTGAGTTTCCCACATTTGGGGAAATTGCGAGGGGTCAGCACACCTGATGTGCAATGGATGAGCCTCACCCTGGGACAGAAAGGAAGGTCCAACTCTCCCGTCTTTCTGCAAACTATGCAAAACTGAATTATTCAGGAGGGCTTTTTTTAATACTGGTAATAGGGCTGTATGATAACAAAATGGTTCAGAAAGATGCTTTCCTAAAGGGATAGGGGCTGTGGACTATACAACTCTGCACAGAATGTACAAACTGATGCCATAAATATAATCCTATTGTGTAATTTCTGCCTTCTTCCATGTTAATCCTTTGTTTCATCTCCATTTTAGATTTCTGCAATCCAAACTGTATTGCATTGTTTACTGGATGTCCCATCCTGTTGATTATATTGAGTAACACCATGTAATCAACCCTGAGTCTCAGTGAGAAAAGTGGACTATAAATAATGACTGTGCACTGGAACAGCTGGTCACAGAGCTAACCAGAGGGCTACTGATCTTGGACTTGATTCTGAACAGGTCTCAAGACCTGGTGAGAGATGTAGAGGTTGTTACACCAGTTGGGAACAGCAATCACAATGCTAGTAAGTTCAGGTCAATGGAAGGTTACCCCTAAAGTCTAAAACAGTAACATTTCATTTTTTTAAAAAGAGAACATTACAAAAATGAGGGGAATAGTAAAAAAGAAACTGAAGGGGAAACACAAGAGAGTCTAATTCCTAGAGGATGCTTGGAAGCTATTTAAAATCACGCTAATTGAAGTCCAAATAGAATGCATTCCACAGGTTGGGAACGGCACTGCCAAGTCTACAAGAAGGCCTGCGTGGTTAACAATGCAAGTCAAGGAAGTTATAAAAAGTAAAGAGGCTTCTTTTAAGAAGTGGGAGGTCTGCCCCAATGAAGTGAACAGGAGGGACCATGGGCTCTGGCAAAAAGAAATGTAAGTCAATAATTAGGCATGCAAAAAGAGATTTTGAAGAGTGGATTTCTAAAAGCATCAAGACAAATAATAAACATTAAAAAAATATATCCAGAGCAGGAAACCAGCCAGAGACGCAATGGGGCCTTTGGATAACAAAGGAATAAAGGGATTGCTAAAGGAAGATGGGAAGATGGCAGAGGAGATCAATGACGTTGCTTCTGTGTTCACTGTGGAAAGTGTGGGGCATGGATCCATGCCACAGCCTCTTTTTTCAGGAAGGGAGTCTGAGGAACTGAGCCAAACTGAGGTGACCAGAGATTAAATTCTAGACTGGCTGGGGAAATTAAAAACTGATAAGGCTCCAGGTCCTGATGGCATACATCCAAGAGTTCTCAAGGAACTCAGATGTGAGATAGTTGGTGTACTAACATGTATATGTAACCTATCACTAAATTCAGTCTCTGTACCAGAACATTGGAGAGTAACAAATGTTACACCAATTTTTAAAAAGGGATCCAGAGGGGAGTCAGGAAATTACAGGCCAGTCAGCCTAATGTCTGTCCCAGGCAAAGTAGTAGAAACTGAAATCAAAGATAGAATCGTTAGGCACATAGAGGAACAAAGCCTACCTAGAGAAAATCAGCATGGCTTCTGCAAAGGGAAGTCCTGCCTTACTATGCTTTTGGAGTTCTTTGAGAAAGTGAACAAACATGTAGATAACGGTGACTCAGAAGACATTATATACCTGGACTTTCAAAAGGCTTTGGACAAGGGGCCTCACCAAAGACTCCTCAGTAAACTTAGCAGTCATGGGATAAGAGAATAGGTTCTCTTATGGATTAAAAACTGGTTAAATGACAGGAAATAAAGAACAGGAATCAATGGACAGTTCTCATGATGGAGGGAAGGAGGCAGTGGGGTCCCACAAGGGTTGGTATTGGGGCCAGTACTATTCAATGTATTCATAAATGATCTGGAATTAGGGGCAAGTGGTATAGCGGCCAAGTTTGCAGCTGACACAAAATTATTCAGGATGCTGAAAACTGAGGCCAACTGTGAAGAGCTCCAAGAGGACCACCACAAACTGGGTGAGTGGGCGACAATGTGGCAAATGAAGTTCAGTGTAGGTAAGTGGAAGAAGAAGCGAAGAGAAGAGATTGGATTTATACCCCGCCCTTCACTACCTAAAGGAGTCTCAGAGCGGCTTACAAACTCCTTTTCCCTTCCCCTCCCCACAACAGACACCCTGTGAGGTAGGTGGGGCTGAAAGAGCTCTGAGACAACTGTCCTTGAGGGAACAGCTGGTATAGAGCTATGGCTTGCCCAAGGTCATCCAGCCAGGTGCAAGTGGAGGAGTGGGGAATCAAACCCGGTTCTCCCAGATTAGAGTCCGCGCACTTAACCACTACACCAAACTGGAAGGTGATGCACAAGCAGCCAGAATCGTCTGTTCTTTCACACTCAGCTGATCTGCATCTATGTAGCGTTGTCTGAAATTCCACGGTGTATGTACATTTTAGAATCAACAGGCCATGGTTTACCATTTGATCCTGTGGTTGGTTTACGATACCATGTTAAAGACAGTGTAGCTGCGTTGGACAGAGACTTTATCATGAGCTTGCTAATGGCTGCAAGATGGTGTTTGATGTACTGTTGGAAATCCTAAATGGCTCCCAATATTAATGACTGGATTATGAGAACATGAAAAATTGTTCTTTGTCTAAAATGGCATATCAAAGACATATGAGTCAAGAAGATTTAAGGGCTGCTAAGTTAACGGAAAGATGGGCTTTGTTTCTAACGTCACGGAATGATAAAGTTAACAATGATTTCTCTTCTTTCATGTTTTTTGAAACTTGGTAACAACTTAAAGCAAAATAGTGAAAAAAAAATTCCATGGTGTATTGCCATAAATGAGGGTCCCTCCATTCCCCCACGTCTAGGCAGGTCCTTTGAGACATCACAGCAGCTAAGCCAATGGCAACTGACACTTGAAAATGTAACACAGGCTTGCTGTGATGTCAGAATAATTCCAGCAATGCCTTCATGAAAGGTGAAACAGGTGGGAAAACAGCAAAAGATTGAAAAAGTACACAACCACATATGTCTAACGTTTTTAAAATGATTGAAATAAATTTCTTTAAATCCATTAGAAGGGAATGTATATCACTCCAGAAGGTCATCTGACTATACTCACTGCCCATTGTACATGATACAATCTTTGCTCTTATTTTAGTATTCTGATCAGTTAATATTCATGAAGTAGTGGCATCAGAAAGAGCTATCCTGGACATAAGCACATTTTATTTCTTTTTAGTATTCTAGCAGCAGGTTATTTATACAGTACATTTTGATAATGGACTGCAAGTCGTAATTATAAATTGTTTTACAATTCACTGGTTGATGCACAGTAAATTGAAATGAAAGGCACCATTAATTATACACAAACCAGTCTTGGAAAAACACAAGCTGTACTTTGATAATATAGAGGTCTCTCCATAGTGTTTCCCCTGTACTATTATCTCAGCACTACTGTGAATGGCTTCTTAGAAAGCATATTATTTACTGGCTCCTGCCCTCCTCTGAGGTTTAACTGTGGATTCATACTCTGTCATCTAAAGGACATCCTGGCAGAGTCTTAGCCGCTGTCTCTGTTTCACAAAGAAAAGCAAAAAGATGACAAGGGAGTCAGAGATGGGAAAATCCATCCAATCCCCCTAGCTTATAAACTATCTTCTTCAAGATGGAATGTGACACTTGGAAGTCTGATTGATTCTTTCCCAGCACTAAGTTTGGTCTTTAATTGATTAAAAGCATTAAGTTTGCATCTGTGTCTGCACAAATTAAATGGATATGCGCACACAGCACAATTTCATAGTCAAGCTGAACAGTAATGAAGAGCAACTGACAGTTACCGCAAAATGGTCAGTGTGAAAACATGAAAACTAAAAGACAAACCCAGACCACCGAGCATCAGTACCCATATGCACTTGACCTGGGGTTCCCAACTCCAAACCGGGAAACTCCTGGAGATTTGGGGGCAGAGACAGGCGAAAGGCAGAGTTTGGGGACATAGTTCAGCAGGGATGTGATGCTAATGAGTCCACCCTCCAAAGCTGCCTTTTCTCTCCAGGGAAACCGATGTCTGTAGTTGGAGATCAGTTACAATTTCAGGAGAACTCCAGCACTCCTCCTGGAGGATGGCAACTTGCCCTGTACCCCTTGAGTTAATTTATGTGTGCAACAGGAGCAAGTAGAGACAGCTAATCTAGTGCATTATATTAGGATACTTGCAGAAGAGAATAATCAGGCCATCCAAGTGAACCAATCCATGTCCCAAAGTAATGGGGTAACGCAACAGTGACCAAGGTCTTTGGCAAGTGGAATACAAACCAAGCCTAAAGTATGAAGAAGGAGAAGAGATTGGATTTATACCCTGCCTTTCACTCAGAGTCCCAGAGCAGCTTACAATCTCCTTCCCTTCCTCTCCCCACAACAGACACCCTGTGAGGTGGGTGGGTCTGAGAGAGCTCAGAGAGAACTTGTGACTGGCCCAAAGTCACCCAGCTGGCTGCATGTGGAGGAGTGAGGAATCAAACCCGGTTCTCCAGATCAGAGTCTGCCGCTCTTAACCACTACACCAACCTGGCTCTCCTCTGTTATATAATATTATCAAGTCTACACATTAGAGACTTCCTCTCCCCATGCCAGAGTGCTACTTTTTTCTAGGCTACTAAGCAGGAGGGCAGGAGAAGCAGGACTCACTGCAGCTAGGCTGTGGGAGAGAGGCAGGCACCGTTGCAAGCCTCTAGATTCTAGTGCTGTGGCACATAGTACCCTGCATGGTATTCCTAGCCTGCCAGCTTAGGATGGTGGCAGTCCTGTGGGCTGTGTCCAAGCTGAGAAGCCACCAGGAACAAGGCTGCAGGCAGCCAAACCACAGATTCCCATCATGTAGCCATAGCCTATGTAAAATGAGTCCAACTGGCACTTTCCCACTCCCCTTCAAAAGGAACTGTTGGCAGTGCCAGAGGAGGTGTGTGGGGAGGGGAATCTCTGACCCACCCCTGTCCACTGATTTTATCCTGAAAGCTCTTCCGTGTCACTCTGCGTCCCACAGAGGTTCCAGACCCATGCAGGAGAGGCAAGCTTCTGAGCCCACTTTGCACCAGAGTGCCCAAATGGCACCCAGTGGTTTGGTAATGTTTAGTTTGGTCCTGATTGGAGGAGGCTCGGGTTCGACTGTGATGTCAGACTGGGGGAACAACTGAGAGCCATTCAGTTAAATCAAATAAAAATAGCGCCGTCTACTTCATTGTGTCCCACCTCCACATCCCCCAAGAAATGTTCATGGTGCTATCACACCATGAGAAGCATGAAGTCCAGCTTTTCTGTGCATTTACATTACTTTCCCAACAATTTTCGCCCTTCTGCTTCAAGTTTTTTTGAAGTATAGCTTTCTCCAGCTCTGCACATTCTGCATGATGTGTGAAGTGCCGTCAAGTCGCTTCTGACTTACGGTGACCCAAATGAATTAACATCCTATAGTTATCTGCCTAGCAGAATGTGTGATCTTTCCAATATGGGATATAATTTCATGTGGTTGGCTTGGTGGTTAATGACAAAACACAGTGGGACCAGACCTGCTGATGCCGAATGCACTCAGTATGCATGGCTTTGCTAATGGAGAATGGGAGATAAATGGCTTATGTAATCTAGCGAGAATGCAATTTTCTTATAATAACTAAAATTCAGCATATGGCCCGCAAATGAAAAGCATAAGAACATACGAAGCCTAAATTAACTTTAACACTGAGAAAAATGGCTACGAAATCCCTTTGAGGGAAACTGTAAATTAGCGTGAACAACTGGTGGCAGGGCACTGCGAAGAGGCTAAATGTGAATTCATACGGCAGTATGGGAATGAGTTTTCCCTGGATTAAGAGGGAACAGAAACATAAACATCCTTAATTCATCTTGGTTTGTATGTTGAAACAGTGGGCCTGTTCAAGAGTTAGTAACTTTCTACCCTGTCCCTTCAAGGAACTCAGGATTGCCTCCCCTCAACATCCTCACAACTTCCAAGTGGAATGTGACTGGCCCAAGGTTGTGTCTCCAAGTAGTTACAGCAGAGTGGGATTTAAACCCCTGGCTCCACAGTCCTTGTTCAGCACTGTATCAGCTACACCAGGGGTGGGCAAATGGCGGCCCACGGGCCACATGCGGCCCACCACAGAGTTTTTTGCGGCCCGCCAAGACATGAAGATTAACAAGAGTAAATATAGATGCTCTTTGACAGACATTAACTTGCAGGCTGTGATGAGAATCTCAACAAGCAATCTCACTCCTGATTTCAAAAAAATTGTAGAAAAGTGTGATAGGGTACATTTGTCTCATTAAACTGATTCTGAAATTAAATGTGCTTGCAGCTATAGATGATATGAAATTAGCATAATAAATAAATTGAATAAAACTACCACAATTTATATTTATTGATTTTTATGATACAATTTATACCTTTTCTGAAATGCAAAGTTAAGTAATGAATGCAATCATTTTAAAAGGTGCGGCCCTCCGCTAACCTCCGCTCCCACAAAGTGGCCCCCGAAGCCAAAACAATTGCCCACCCCTGAGCTACACCACGCTGCTGTAAGGATATATGTGTACATGTCTGTGAATATCAGGGGTCATTTCATAGAAAAAGAGGCGCAGGAGCTCATTAGCATAACTCATTTGCATATGCCACACCCCCTAACATACCAGAAGTGTGTCAGAAGGCAACACCCACCCCTCAGGGTCCACTCCACAGGTGAGTGAAACTGACCTGCTCTTCCTCCATTCCCTTCCCCATCCAATACTTTGTGCAATAAAAATAAGCGTAAAGAACACACCCTCATTCTCTTCCTGCTCCGTTGAAACCACCAGGTTTCAAGTAGACTTGAGATACCCAGGACATGTGCACCACCCATCCCTTCCCCTTCCCCTCCCCACAACAAGACACCCTGTGAGCTAGGTGGGGCTGAGAGAGGTCTTTTGAGAACTGCTCATGAGAGAACAGCTCTGAGAGAACTTGTGACTGGCCCAAGGTCACACCAGCAGCTGCACGTGGAGGAGTGGGGACTCAAACCCGGTTCTCCCAGATTAGAGTCCAACTCCTGACCACTACACCAAACTGATGGGGTGGAAGCTGCTGAAGGGTTGGTGAAATTTCTCCAGTACTTATGTGCCATGTGCCCAGATAAAAAATGGTATACTTAGAAAATTTAGATGCCACCTTGAGCAAGTCTCTGGAAAAGCAGCACACAGTCATAAAAGGAACCATGGTAAAATTATCAATATTAAAACAAAACATTAAAAACAATAAAGACCCTAGCAGGGCTTTCCCCGGGGCGCTGTGCCTCTGCACTGCTCGGGGAAGCCGAGGAGGGGGCGGGGCTTGGTCATGTGCCCGCCCCCTGGGCTCCTCACTCCCGGAGCTGCGCTCCTGTGCGCTCCCGCTCCAACAGACCCCTGGTGAATATACATGCACACACATGTAGATCAGTTCTCTTCTCCTTCCCTTGCTTTTGTCTCTTCCAGTCCTGCTCTCATTCTCACTGAATGGGAAGGAGAACAGGAGATGCTGCCGTTACTCAAATGCAGGATCCTGACTAGCCTGGAAGATCCCTTACATGACAGTAATGAGATGACACTTCAGATATAATTCTAAGAAGGGAAACGATATAATGCCAGTAGAACAGGATGGGGCAGTTTTTATTCAATTTAAGAATGATCAGTAGATTAAAGGCTAAAATGTGAAATAGCATGGGATAGAATAGAAGCCAATACATCTCCATTGGCCTTTTTTTGGGTATTTTCATATGTGCCTCGGGGTGTGTGTGTATGTGCACACGTGTGTGCGCGTGCGCGCGCGTGCACTTGGGAGTCATGTGACCTCTGGTGACTGACCCCTACTGGGGGCCTGGAGGATATTCAGAGAGGTGGCTGAATAAAGCTTGCCCCCGCCTCCTGACTGCTGGTATTTCAAGGAGGTCTCCCATCCAAGTACTTGCCATAGTCGACCCTGCCTAGCTTCTGAGATCTGATGAGACTGGGCTTGCCTGGCCTTGTAAAACAGCTGTAGTCTAATTCTAGCAACAAAGTGCTTTGCTTCCATATAAATTGCCACTTTCACTGGTATTAAAGCACAGGCCATTCCTTAATAACGTCCCATGCTGAGAAGAAAGCAGTGGTTGTCCCATTGTCCTTTGCACTGAGGAAGGGGGAAAGAAAGATTCTGTGCTTGGGAAGGAGCATTCTACTGGCCAGAAGAAGCAGCTAGTCTTTCACCATCCCTTTCCCAGTTTCCCCCTTGGGGATGCTGAGGACTTCTGCTGGACCTTCTAGTGATAATGTAACAGCTAACAAACTACAGCTGGAGAGGTATGAACCTGCAGCAGCCTTTCCAAAGGCAGAAAAGCAGCTGTGAGCAGCTAGAGTGAACACGTAACTCTCTGCTATGGTGCAGAAAACTGAGAACGGACAGCTCTTTGCTTCTTATAGCTATGCTTTCAAGATCAACTATTATTGGTTTTTTAAAAAAATTCAGCTACACATAAATCCATCGTGCTGAATCAGTTCTGAATGTTTTTTTTACCGAATAAAAGAAACACCATTGGCTTGTTCATTCAAACTCAAAGTACAAGCCACAAGTCATTAAGTTCCCACAATATATTAAAAAAAGAAATCTATCAGAATTGTCTGCAAGTCACAGTGCCATTAAACACACACACACGCACAAAACAGAGCCAGTCTCCTAGGGTTGCCACCTCTGGGTTGGGAAATTCTTGGAGATTTTGGGAGAGGAGCCTTGGGAGGGTGGAATTTGGAGAAGGGAGGGACCTCTATGGTGTATAATGCCATAGACTCCACCTTACAAAGCAGCCATTTCCTCCACGGGAACTGATCTCTGTAACATGTAATTCTGGGAGATCTCCTGCTACCACCTGAAGACTGGCAACCTTGTATTTGTGACTATGGCATGAGGGACTATGACAGAGGTTCATTTCTAAACATACCTCAAGATGCTGTAATTCCCTGATACAGGAAGGTGAGACACTAACAAAACACTTCAAATGTAATGGGGGAGGCATTTAGTTCCCAAGGCTCTAAAACTTCGTAATGCTACTTTCCTAGAGTTCCTTTGATTTCCAGAAATTTGTTGCTATAGGTGAGGAACGTATCATTATGGAATTGAAAGCTGTTGGGTGAGGAACGTATCATGGAAAGGGGGAAATCAGAACAGTTACTTGAAAACCTCATAAAATTATATTTTGCAAGAGGTACTAAAATCATCTATTGATTCTATTTTAGCATAAAGCCATTTGCTTTCTACCAAAGAGGTTTTTGCCCATTGGTCAATCTGCTATCAAAAAAAGGGATTAGTGCAGCTAAGAAGGAGTGCATCAGAGCTGAAAGTAGAACAGTTTTTCAAATGGTGGAAAACATGCAGAGCAAATAGACATCAGCAAAAAAACCTAATTTAAGGCATTTAATACTAATGTTTACATTTAAAAATGTAAACTGTAGTATTAGAAACCCCCCCCCCCCCAGACTTTGTGCCATAAAGCCAGTGTAAGAGAGACACAAACAAATTACAGGACTGCCTAGACAGTCATGCAACCAGTTCTGATCATAGGGTTGCCCGACAATGCCTGGCAATCAGTGGGAGGACTGGGGAGTGGCCACAGAGTTGTGAGAATTTTTTTTGAAAAAATGCAGTCTTGTGTACTTATCGGAAGTTCTTATCGCAAGTCACAAAAGGACAGCTCTAGGAACTGCCAAAAAAACTCTATGGTAAACCCATAGAGTTTTTGGTGATTCCTAGAGCTACCTCTTTGTGACTTGTGATAAGAGCTTTTGAAAAGTTCCTGAGTCTGCATTTTAAAAAAATATTTCTTCTGCCATCACTCCAAGTGCCCCGCTTCCACAAGGGGCTTGGCAACCCTGTCTGATCAACAGGTCGAATCAGAGGCTTTCATAAACATGAATGATCTGAGTTAAGGTCTAAACACGTAACAAGTTTATTGTGGTTCCTTTTCCTTAAACATATTTAAGCAACAATACTCAGCATCAAGTATTTAAGCATCAATAAGTATTTACATATTTACATATAAACATCAAGTATTTAAGCATCAATAAATGTTTACATATAAACATATTTAAGCATCAATACTTATTTATGCAGTACTCAAAGCAATTTGGGTACTGCATAAATAAGTTTGCTCTGGAGCCATCCTTCCTGAGCTAAGACAAAATATGTGTCAGCCGGAGGCTAAAAAACCCTGAGAGTTAGCTCACACTAACTCAGCTTAGAGTGAGCACTGATGCAGAGGTGTATATAGACTTCTGACCCCTTAGAGGGAGGACACTCCTTTGGTCAAGGTATATGTACATTTGGGCCATTTGGAGAACATCCTCGTTTATGGCCTCCTGTGATAAGCAAGGGTTTTGTATTGTTTCTGTCTCTGCCCAGCTTAGAGAAGATGGAAGAAAAATGATCTCATTCTCATCTACCTTTTTTATTGGGAGATGAGAAATCAATAGCTTCTGATATCCAGCTTCACTGTGTAGCTATTTTTCTGATGGAGTGTGTGTGTGGTTCAGAACCCAACTGCTGGCAGTTAGTTGGCTTCTGACCAACAGGCAGTTGCAAACTTGTACAGCAGCTGTTTGAGTTCCTTGAATGTATCCTTGATCACTTCATGCTCTGATTGTATCAAATTATAAATGTTCACTTACTGAGCAGGTTCACTGTGAAATTTGTGGCATCCCTAGTTTTCTTCCACCACCCTCCAGCAAATGCTCCCTTTTATATTGGCCACGTTTTAATAGTGAAGCAGCAAGGGTGGTGTACCACTCCACATGTGTCACAATGTTTATAGGATGAACTGAGTATGTGATGGATTAGGGTGCCAGTAAAATGATGGGTAAGATGTTATTGTAGGCAATGCAGAAATCTTGTCATTGTTCTGCCTGCATTGATTTCTCTGCATTAGCACTCTTTTTGAACAGAGAGTAATCAATTATTCAAGTGCACAGTTTGTTCTATTTACCTTGTAGTGGAAGAGGAACAATCCACAGAAAAGGCTGTATAGGTCTGCTGTAAGCAGGGAGAGGTTGACTGCTGTAGCGCTGGTTTTCTTAATGACCACAGGCATGAAGCTGTAGAGGCCAAACATACAGGCACTAAAGCCAACATACAGCAACCCTGGGAGAAGAAAGAATCCAAAAAAGAATTAAGTGACTTCCACAACCTGCCCCAAGTGGAGAGAGAGAGAGAGAGAGAGAAATGAAGGCTCTTTCACTATTGAGAGGATTAAGATTTCCTCACAATTGGTTTGAGGGGAGAAAGTGCCATTTTAAGAAACGATAGGATTGCTTTATTTCTTCAGTTAAGAGAGATGTTTTAACCATGTTAAACATAGAGGTGTAGCTAGTAGTGTATAGTTACTAGAGAAAGGCCTTTTCTGTAGTAGTGCCCTGGATATGGAACTCTCTTATGATGGCCTCTTCCCTCCCTCAGAGGTCAGATTTCCCCCCTGTTTTTCTCTCCCTTTCAGACTGAGCAGCCCTAGTGGTCTGTTTTCTTCTTTCCTAAAGAACTTTGGCTGTCCCACCCTGTCTCAGACTGATATTTTACTGCTGGCTCAGCCCAGGAACCTGAGGGAAGGGTCAGAATTGCCCTTTAACTTAAACCACTAAAAATGGCACTTGAGACGTTTTGAAATTCAAAATTAACCAAATATTTTATTCAACATAAAGGGGAAAGGTCAGGTGAAATCAGGGGTTAAAAGTTGAGGTAACCCAATATAGATAACTCTGAGATAAAACCAGTACATGCACAGACTCTAGTTCTTATATTTCAGACTAATAAGAGTTACATAATATTTTTTTGTTGAGAGGCTGTTGTTTCAGTATTTTCCAGTATACTTTCTTTGAGTATTCACTGACTTCATTTAGTTTCCAGAAGGCTGGTACACTCTTTTCAGTACCCAACCCCCTTCTATTGAAATACCAGTACAGTTTTTAACTCCCTCTTGAGGTTTCATCAGGCAGTTTCTAACCACACCAGACCAGGGATCTCTTCACTCTTCAGAGCTAACCCTGCTTGATTGGGTAGGAAAAGTCTTCTCTCTCCAGAAGATCTACCCCCTTTCTTTGGCCCAAATGGGAGTCTTTGCCTACTTCCCAAACTTTCTTGCCAACTTTCCGCCAGTTTTTCTTCTGTGCTAAACTGCTCTCAGCTAAGGCTGAAATCAGACTCAACTCAGTCACAGCAGAAATCTGACTCAATCTCTCCTTGGCATGCAGCTCTCAAGTCTTTCTCTGCTCAGCTGATGCTAACCAATCAGATTGGTTGGAGCAGGCTGTCACTCAAGGCTCCCTGTTTCTGTGAAGAATCTCTCTCTGATCAAATCTGCCCAGTGCCTGAAGTATCATAATTCAAGCACCAGGTGAAGTCCATCTTGTTTACTCATACTTTTCAGAGCAATATTTGGGCTATACATTATATTGAATTCCATGAGCCATGAATAGGAGGAGACTTCTGCCAATTTTGCCTCAAGCTGTTGCCTCCCATACTAAATTCCATTTCTGTTCCCAAGGATTCTGAGACCTCCCCCAGGAGTAGCTTGGGGGGGGGGGGGGAGACCAACAGGAAAATCTAAAAGGAAGGGAGGAGAGAGAACCATTCACTTCTTTTGTTTGGGGCTCATAGGATCCACCCTTGTGTTTCACTACTGGCTCTGCTTCACTGTTTTAAACTGTCCAGGATCAGGCAGGATATAAATTCTTAAAATAAAATGATGAAACTAATACACTGAAGGAAGAGACATAGCTTAGCAGTGGGTCATACACTTTGCGTAGAAGACATCCCAAAATTCAATACCTGGGATTCCCTGGGATATTTGGGAAATACCTCTTCCAGAGGCCTTGGGCAGCCTCTGTCCAGCAGAGACAATACAGAGGCAGAAGGGACAAGTGTCTGGATTTGTATGACAAAGCTTCATAAGTACTTGATAATGAAAAGTGTGATTACTTTAAAATTGTGTGGAATGTAATTTCAAACACAATCCTTGGCATCAGAAGACGTATATAAACAATTTGTGTATAACTTGATTAAACAGCAAAGAAAGCATCTTTGCTGTAGTGGCACATTTTACAGACAGTGAACTATAACAGAACCCCTGTGAACAGAATTTGAATAACTGGCAGAAGTCACTACAAATTATCACTTATTCCATCAACAACAAATTAAAGCATAATCAACACAATATTTAACAAACCACAAGATTCCTTGTTCGTTTGTTCTTGCAAGAGACTAACACAAGCACCCCTCTGGAATTTACAACTAAAAACATGTTGGAGAGCATTCGTGTGACCAGATCATTTTGACAGGTTTACTAAGCTCCAAATAAACCCTCTTGAAGGAGTCCAGCATTTTCCATTAGTTACCCATGCTTTCATTACCCATGTTGCAGTGGAAATTGGCATCTAAACGCACCATTACTTTTCATTTCAGTTTCCTAATTCATCTTACATTTGTGTATGGGTGCTCAGCTGAGTTGCTTTTCAGCTGCAGAGTCTAGGCATTGATCAACAGGTTCTTTTGTTTTTGGTAGTATGGCAGGAAATGTGCATGGATACAAATGCGCACAAAGGTTGATCCTTGGCTCCCTGCAATAATATGGCACTCACCAATCTTTTTATGAACAGTACTACAGAATAGGCTGTGCTACACCTGGCATGTCAACATGGAACCCGACTGACAATCCTAGTGTGTGCACCCGGTCCCTGTCCTTGTCTAGTCACATTTTTCAAGCAGACAACTTTGGCTGCTGACCCTCTTTCCCATTTTTGAACATCCTTTTTACTCATAAGAGAACAATCTAATAGTGCAACGCTGGTATTGGTTGATGTTCAAAGTGGCTGCCATTCCATATAATGTTTAATTTGTTTCCTGTAGAAAGGAAAGAGACCACTGGATGCTTACAAAGATCTTTGTGAACGTCTTTCACTTGCTTTGAAGACGGTACTTGAGTAGCAAGAGATGGATATCTAGATGTGATCAAAATTGGCAAGCAACTGAGTACTGACTTTAAAAGACATTGATCTAAGGACAGACCTACAGGGCAAACGCTTTCACTCACACACATTTATCTATTCCATCCATTATGATGAAATAATGCAGCCTTATAATATCAGCAGGTTCTTCTTCAGTAACTGGCTACTCTTAATAGGAATTCATAATGGAGACAGCCTGTGTAGCAGCGCGGCCAAAAGTCTGAGCTGAGATGTGTCTAGTTAAAAAAAATCTCACCATGGGCAGCGTAACTACATAATTGATTCATCTCACAGAATTCAGCTTTGACATTAAATGTGGGCTGCCTTATTTTTAGCATGGAATACACATATCCCTAATTATAGGTGGCTTTTAAACAGATAGATATATTTGTGGCCTTCAGGGCAGACTACTTGAATGTTAAGGGTTGTTAGGAATTTGGAGCTGCACTTCAAGGGGTGGAGAAAGCCAGAATGCATGCCATAAATATATTCTAGCTGGTGTGTGTGCCGTACGCTTTTGCTAAGGAAGTAAACAATCCAGAGTGAAAGGAAAGAGAACCCATTTTGGAGATTATTTGGGGAGTATTTTGGAGATGCTGCACAGCCTCTGCCTGTGAAAACTGCAGTTGTTGTTTCCTTGGCGAGAAAATTTCCACGACATTTCAACATCACTCTCCCTCCCTAAAAGGGGAATAAGCCCCAGAAGGAGCTTCAAACTCTGCGCTGCTTGAAGGAAGTGAGAAACCCTGCTGATTTGCTGTTTAGTTTGGGAACCATACTGTAAAATTTCTAAAAATCCTTGTGGCAGAGCATCCTGACAGATGTGCATGTGCTCTGTTAAGGTTTTGGGGTAACTAGTGAGACTGATGAGCAAAAGCCCGAGGGAGGCAACAGACCAGTGGGTCACTCCAGTGCTCAGGGATTCCCTGTTGTCTCTAGCAGACTGGGAGTGCTTTTGAACCTGCTGCTTTTGATGTTGGTTCTGGAAGCAGGTTAATAGGGACACATTACCAGCACATTATCTCAGGTCTCATTATCAGAGCCATTTGTGCTCAGCTTGCCATTTTACATTATTCACCATGTGTATCTTGTTCTCAGAGGATTTGGCTGCAAATATCAAATGCAAAGATCATACCTAAATATTGATTCTTATAAAGAAAACTATGTGTTCGGCAAAGATACCTGAGACCACGAACTTGTTTCTCAAATAGAAAATGGAATATTTGGTTTAATACTACAGTCAAACGTAGTTCATTGTACATGACCATTTCAGTGGCATGCTGGGATTGTGATAGTCCAGAGAAGTCGTATGTTTATCTTCCTGGAAACAACTAGCCACTTGCATACGTAAGAGCATAAGAAGAGCTCTGCTGGATCAGACCAATCGTTCATCTAGTCCAGCATCCTTTCCCACACAGTGTCCAACCAGTTCCTCTGGATGGCCAACAACAGGGCATAGAGGCCAAGGCCTTCCCCTGATGTTGCCTCTTGGCTCTGGGAGGTTCCCCTCAGTCACCACGGCTAGTAGAAACTAATCCCCCTTGAAAGCTGTTTCTTCCTGTGGCCATCACTACATCTTCTGGCAGTGAATTCAACATTTTAAACACTCCCTGCATAAAGCATTTTTTTTTGCCCATTCTGAACCTACTGCCCATCAGCTTCATTGGATGCCCCTGAGTTCTAGTATTTTGGGAGAGAGAGAAAAATTTCTTTCAGTTCTCTCACTCCATGCATAATTTTATAAATCTCTGTCATGCCCCCTGTAGTCTTCTCTTTTCAAAAACGGAAAAGTCCCAGACTCTTCAGCCTTTTCTCAAAGGGAAGGGGCTCTAACCCTCTAATCAGTGGCTAAGAAAATCCAACATTCAATGAAAAGGGGTTGTTTTTGGAACTTTTACATCTCACATGCTGTCTCTCTTATTGGCTTTTCATGCCTTTGCTGCTTGGCACCCTAGACATTAACAGGCTTATTCTGTGTCTAAAGCAACAACAGAGGACACATAGCCGTAGTACAACCGTAAGTGGGTGGATGACAGAGATAGAGGACTGTTAGGCTGAAAACAGTCCAACTATGATGGGGCTTGCCATTTCGCTTGCACAACAGCCCTGATCTGCAGGATGCCTCTCACCCCATTCTACAGTGCAGCCAACTTTCTCCTGATCAAGCTAAAACACAGTCTAAGGGCTCCTTGACTCTATCCTCTCCAGGGAGAATAGCAAGAGAGGAACTTTGGGGAACACTTTCCCTACTTATGGCTGAAGACAGATTGGTATTCTGCCACGCTTCCGTGGCGTGGCAGAACAAGGCGGGGGGAATTGCCCCCGCCACGCGGCGTTCGCACGCCGCCGCAAGGAAGCCGCCCACAGCGTCCAGACTGCGGGTGGCTTCCGGTGGGGGTATCCGAACGCCGCATGGCTCCCCCAGCCCGATGCGTGTTCACACCTGCCGGAGGCGGGTGGAACGCACACACAGCAGCCGGGACACCACTTTTAAGTGGTGCCCGGCTGCTGCGGGAGGAGCGCGGCGCCGGATGCGTTGCGTCCGGCCCGCCTCCTCCAGGCAGATGTGGCAGTCTGGACTGCCACTCTGCCTCCGCTTTTAAAGTGGAGGCAGAGCGGGCCAGACTGCTAGTCTGTCCTCAGCCTATGTATCTCAGCCTCCAACTCCCATTGGACATACTCACTACAGTGAGCACCCGAGGAACATAAAAACAGAAGTTTAGGTATGTTGTCTCCAGTCGATACAGTGCTATTCAAAACACTGCAAACACTGTCACCTTCAGCATTCCCAGCACCCATCCATTCATCTTTCCTTCTTTAATTTCTCTCAGTGAACTGAGTCATACTCTTACCAATTTGCCAATCCCAGGGAACTTTCAGCAACTCCTTGTGTTCCATTATGGCACTGCAAAAGAAGTAAAAATAAAAAAAATGATGATGAGAACTCAAGGTCTTTCTAGTTACCTTCCTACAGTAAAAATTCTAAAACACGGGGAACACACTTGCGCAGGCTAAATGCAGACAGATCTGTTTAATCAATTTTATGTCTGTAAATGTGTGTTTGAAAGGTAGTTGGTGATGTAATAATACTCACTAATGCAAAAATTGAACTGGTTTCATGAAAACCAAGCTGTCTACTCAAAGTAGTATGATATATTGGCATCAATGGTGTAAATGTTTGAGAGCTCTTAAATCTGAAATATTGATGATATATTATTGTGAACAGTATTGTGAAGAAAATCCAACTAAATCACAGCCAAGAAATGACTGATTGCACAGAATGCACTGGGAAGATAACCAACAAAAGTTGCACCAACACTGAGTTGGTCAAGGTCAAAATTTCTCGTGGTTATAATCAGTTCATTAGTGTGAATGTGAAGCTATGTACTGTGAAGTAATTTCCACTCACTTCAGCTTGGGACTAAGACTCAGGGAGTTCATTCTGGGTAAACAGAGGGCTTTGACAAAGAAATGTTTAAGAGTTTACATATTGTTGCTTCCTAAATTACCTAAAGTGGATATTTCTGTGCAAAGTAATTAGTGCAATCCTCTGGAGACTTATTCCAGTTTCAGCCCACTAAAAGGAGAATTGCGCTGTAAATCTGAAAACTGAATCCTCCTATGGTGTGCAAACTCTGAAGTAATGTATGTGAGTTCATAGTTTATGTTCAATATAACAAGCAGTCTTCATGTTAGTGACTGAAAATACACATGAACCTGCTTTCCTAAATTCTTCCCAATTCCAGTCAAACCCACAGTTGATGATGCTACAGTGGAACTGGCTTTGGGCGATCCAAAGGACTGGCACTTCGTTGAAATGGTGGAATCTAGAAGATGACCAGCACATATGAAGAGGTTTAAAGAGCAATATTGATTTGAAAACTGAATTAATATAAATCCGGAGACTTTGGTATAAGGAGAGCGGAAAAACATCTGTAGCAAATGATTTTCAAATTCGAATCAAACTCAGACAATATCTGCTTCAAACAAATATGGCTTCCCAACATTAGTTTCCCATTCACATTCTGATAGGTAGTGTTAAAACATAAATAGTTTCCAGTTTCAAGTGTATGTTTGTATTTATTTATTATTTATTATATTCGATTTATAATTGCCCTTCCCTGCTAACAGGGCTCAGAGCAGCTTACATTGGAAATAAATACAATAATATTCAGTTAAAACAGCATTAAAATAGTTAAAAATCAGCCAAACACAACATTAACTCCGAGATGACAGTACTTTCCACCGCCCCCTGGGTGGAGGGGATATGCAGAATAAAAGGGGGGGACTAGAATGGGAAAGTGCCAGACTGTCGTTGACCTCAACCAAGTGCCTGGTGGAACATCTCTGCCTTACAAACCCTACAGAAAGGAAGTAAATCCCACAGGGCACAGATGATCCCCAGCAGAAAGTTCTACTAGGTGGGGGCAGAGAACCTCCGTCTTACCTGGATTCAGTTTCAGTCGGCTCTGCTTCAGCCACCCAAACACAGCCTCCAAGCCCTTGACTAAATTCATGGGAATGGTATCCGGTCGGTCACCCATCAACAGAAATAGCTATGTGTCATCCACATATTGATGACACCCAAGCCCAAAACTCCGCACTAGCTGGGCAAGGGGGCACATGTTGAATAACATCAGGGGAGGGGGGGAGAAGTGAGATTTCCAAATAGGGATTGTAAATAGCAACTACTAGTAAAAATGATCCAGGTTGGCTCGTTTCAAACTGTTGATGAACTTAAAATGCCTAATGGAATAGTGCTACCAACTCCAGGTTGGGAAACTCCTGGAGATTTGAGGGTGAACCCTGGGGAGGGTGGGGTTTGGGAAGGGAGGACCTCAGCAGGGTACAATGCCAAGGAGTCCACCCTCCAAAGCAGCCATAATACAAGTTGGATCCAGGCTAAATTCTCCATCAGCAGAATAGAACTTCCATGCCTCTCTCCTCCCACAGCAGCTATTGATCTCCACAAACTACTATCCCTGAGGGATAGAGGACCTTGAGGAATGACATGGAGTGAGGAGGGGGGGGGGAAACAGTGGAAATTGACAATTTAATCTGTATCCACACATAACTTCCAGAACTGGTGTAGGAATAACTAAAACAGTATATTATGTGGGGAGCTTCTGAACATTCCAAAAGCATCGTGAAAATGGAAGGATTATTATTTCACAAGGCTGATATGATATAGTGTTTACTACAATTTTGGAATATCCATTTCCCCATTTAGTAATCTTGGGAAAAAAATTGTATTAACAGTTTTGTGGTAATAAATCCATCCTTCTACACGCAGTGGGCGAAAAGAAGTAAACAGATGCATGTCTCATTCATGTTCTTATAACAGGATAATCTCATAATTATACACAAACCTTTAGAGTAACAATGCATGAGTTATAAATGCACTATAATTTCCTCCTGCTTCTCAGGATGAAGCTACCAAAATGAAGATTACACTAAAGGCAAAGAAATCTTGCGGACTGACCAATGAAGTCTTCCTCTGCCTCACAAGATTTTGCAAAAAATGTTTGGTTTTCGATCTGTTAATTGCCTCAGGACAAGGCCCAGCCTAGATTCAATGCGATTCTAATCCCTCCTGGAAATAAAGAAAAATTAGAACTGCAACTAATTAGCAATATTATTGAGAACTCAATTGTTGATTGTTATTATAAGACCCTTTGTTAGTCATATTTTCAAAGGCATTATTATGTTTTTATCCTCCAAACTCCTTTGAGCATAAGGTATATTTACACCAGGAGAAATTTCTTGTACGGATTTGGTTGGGGGTCATAGCTACAACTCAGGAGCTGTTCTAAAAATCTGGCTTCATCTGTTTCTTATTTCTGTTTGCTTCTATCCAGTGTGATTTTATAACGCTTTACATTATTACTCTTTTGTGGACTATAATCCACTCTGAATGACGGGGGGGGGGGGGGGCAGAGAGGAGAAGAAAAGCACGGTATAATTTTTTAAAGAAACGGATCTGTGAAACTTTCATGTATCTTTTGGTGGGATCCAAATTCTTAGTAGAATTTTTTCTGACACAGTTACTTTGCTACCTGTTTGCCGTTTTTTAAAATCATAACTAGCCACAGCCGTGGGTGCTCTCATATTTTTTCATATGTGTTTACCAGAAGGTAAACAGAGTACATAGATCTCTTGCACTTCTTTACACTTTTGAAGAGGCTAAGAAGTATGGTTCTTATGTCACATAGTTTCAGGGGTCCTTTCGTAGAAAAAGAGGTGCAGGAGCTCATTAGCATAACTCATTAGCATATGCCACATCCCCTGACATCACCAGAAGTGTGTCAGAAAGGGAATGTCAGTTTCAGCCCCATTATACCCTATGGGCCATTGAAATCAATGGCAAAAACTCATAGGGTATATGAGGGGCTGGAGGAAAGGGGGTTTGAGGGAGAGGCTCCAAACTTGCAGGATAGCTGCTGGGGCCTCTCCTTGAAATATCCACCAAGTTTCAAGAAGATTGGACCACGGGGTCCAATTCTACGGGCCCCCAAACAGGTTGCCCCATCCTCTCCATTGTTCTCCGTGGTGGGAAAAAACATTACTTTTCCCCCACCATAGAGAACAATGGAGGGAATGGGGGCAACCTGTTTGGAGGCCCATAGAATTGGACCCCCTGGTCCAATCTTCTTGAAATTTGGTGGGCATTTGGGGGAGAGGTCCCAGAAGCTACCCTGCAAGTTTGGAGCCTCTCCCTCAAACCCCCTCCCCTACAGCCGCTTTTAAATTTGCAGCTGAATTTTGACAGTAATTCGGCGGCGGGCCAAATCAGATCAGAGAATCTGATTCGGCCCGTGGCTGCCCTACTGCGCCTCCTGAGCTGGTGGAGCAGCGCTCCACCTCGCTCCGGCCCCAAAGGACCCCTGCATAGTTTAGATTCATATTACAGATCCTTACCTTATGGCTAATAGGTAGCACAGTGGTTCCAAACCTCTTTGAGCATGATGACCCCTTTTAATGTTTTTTTTTGCACACCCCCATATGACAGTAGCTGTACTATTAGAATCCACTGATTGAAAAAAATACATAAGGACCAAAGGTTATTATGAATTCTGTGATGCTTTGAAATGAATTTTCTATTTTATTAATCACAATAGCATCTACATACATTTGAAAAATAGTAACATAGTAACACTTGCAACATTATTTCTTTGGACTATGTATGTTTGCTCATTAAACGGTGGATGGTACTATTTTGCAACTTGCAGAGAAAGTTTGTCTGGTTGAAGGGTAAGCTGCTATATGACTTGACACAACATAAGAAAACTTCTTGTGTTTGTATATGTTGGAGTGACCGGTTGGATGCTGCCTTTGCTAACACAGCAGTTAGTGTGTACTCAAGGGAATTCCTTTGGATAGCCAATGAGTTTTCAGTCCTTGGCAGAACAATTGGTAAAAGCTTACTTGCTCTGATTTTAACTGTGCTTTTCAGTGGTAAGTTGGCTCCCAAAGGAGCTCACATGTAACAGAATCTAACACAAATAATGATTAAAGTGCAATGCAAATGTTCCTTGTGGAGAAAATTCTCAAATGTGCTCGATGCAAGCATGAACGAGGAATTCCTAGCTGTTCCCCCACAATGGCCTTAGAGATGGCACATAGGATGGAGGAAGGGGGAACCTCATCTCCAGAATACACAAGTCAGGTATCTGGGCACCTCTTAAGCTGTAGGTCTTTTCCTCAGCTGATAATGTAGCAATTACTAATCTAGGTGGCAAAATAAATGAGAAGTCCAGCAGCACTTAACGAATAACAACATTAATTCTAGCAGGAGTTTTCTTGAGTCAGAGCTCACATCAGATACATGAACGGAGTAGGGATGATCCCTTCTCCCTCATACTTAGGGCTATCCTGGAGGGGTCAAAAGGGATATGCTGCAGTCCAGTGATGCTCCTTGCCCCTGATTAGGCTTGCCAACCTCCAGGTAGTGGCTGGAGATCCCCTGGGATTACAACTGAAATCCAGGAAATAGAGATCAGCTCACCTGGAGAAAATGGCCCCTTTGGAAGGTGATCTCTATGGCATTATACCTCACTGAAGTCCCTCCCCTCCCCAAATCCCACCCTCCTCAAGCTCTACCCCCAAATTATCCAGGTATTTTCAAACCGGAGCTGGCAACCCTTCTCTTGTTGGCTTCCTCATGGTCTGGGCTCTCCTGGGCTTGCAGACATGTGAGAAGGGCCAGGGAAACCAATTAATGGGCTCACAAGAAGATGAAGAGAAGGATTTTATACCCCGCTTTTCTCGACCTTCAGGAGTCTCAAAGCAACTTACAATCACATTCCCTACCTCTTCCCACAACAGACAGCCTGTGAGGTAGGTGGGGCTGAGAGAGTTCTGAAAGAACTGTGACTGGCCCACAGTTACCCATTATGATTCATGTGGAGGAGGAGTGGGGAATCTAACCGGGTAGTCCAGATTAGAGTCCACTGCTCTTAACCACTACACCACACTGGCTCTCAGTGCCCAAGGAAGCCACCAACTTTCTTCAACAGCTTTTTAAAGGGCTCATGCCTTCATTCACAGCTGTTGCCAGAGATGGGAGGGGGTAGGCTATGTGAGCTAATATGTCTCCAACCAAGCCTCTCACAAAGAGCAGTGGTCCTCGTGAGTAGGCAAACTGCCCTGACAAGGCTGATGCACAGTTGGGGCCTCCAGCTGAGGATGTCCCAATGCCACCTATCTGGACCGGGCTCAGAGCAGGCGGACCTAGTTGGGGAGGCCCAGCTGGAAGCCAGACTTACCCGCAGATGGAGGGATGTGGCAACCATGAAGGTGGACCCGGGAAGGGGGGGGGGAAATCACAGGTAGGTGAGGGCAAAAACATGCCCAAGCTGGATGGATTCATGGATCCCTCGCAATAACTTCATGTCCCACCCAGAGGTTCCCCAACCACTAAAGAGGTTTTCAGCCTCAGACATCTGAAACAGACTCAGGATTTAATTCTATCCTATTTTGAAAAGAAAATGATCCAGGCCTAATTTCAAATATGCAAGAAAAAAAATTACCATCAGGACAGTGTCACGTTCTGACTGCAGTTGTGTGCTGCTCTTGTGTTTGAATATTTCCTCCCAATAAAAAAAACTTAAGTTTGCAAGATCGGAACAAGGTTGTTATTGATAGAACGTTTTGGAGGGCATTAATCTGTAGGGTCACCATAAATTGGAAGTGACTTGGCAGCACATAACACCCATAACGCATAAATTGCCTGAGCACAAATCTAGTGTGTCAGAGAAGAACTGTAGACAAGTCTTTCCCCTGGTGGTGTTATTTCCCAGTGGATGGGAATTGGCTAATCCGAGGGAATATTCGCACATGAAAGTCTCCCACCTAAGGTCATGAGTGGTATAGCCAACAAATGGCTATACCACATGCTTTCTCTGCATCAGCACCAAGGCAAGCGGAAAAGAAATTACTTCAGGGCCCTTTTGTGTATCTTACTTTGTGATCCAAAGGTTCTATTTTGTTTTCCAATGAAATGTATTTCCTCAAGTTGACAGGTAGCTCACAGCTTGATGTTGCCCCTGGGGCCTTTCAGCTGCTGCACTGCTACCTTTGGGCCAATGTAGGTTTGCCCAGCACTGATTTAGAACATGACTGAAATTCATTAAACTGAAATATTAATACTGACCAAGCAGAGACACGAGAGAGAGAGAGAGAGAGAGAGAAAGACAGAGAGAGAGAGAGAGAGAGAAACAAGGGTAATAAAAACAGAGCCACACTGTGCACAAAGGATGCTCAGGCTTAGAAAATCAAAGGAACGGCACTGCAAATGTGTAGATAAGAAACTAGCTTATCTTTGACAGTCCAAAATGATTTTAGAAAAATCACCAGCCAGTTCCCTAACACCTCAGAATTTATTTGAAGTCAATGTATGTAGTTTAGAATTATATGTGATAAAAAGCACATACATTGGGCCATTCTTTTGTTCCCTGCATAGGTAGGGTTGACCAAATTTCCCCAGTTCCATCCCATTTAGATCTCAATTGCTCTCCACTCCTGGGCCACGTCCACACTGTCACTTTTGCTGCTCATTTCTCCCTATTGCTTTGGGTCCCCCCCCCCTTTCCACATGTGTTTTGCTCCCTCTGGGACTACTAGAGAGAGCAAAACATATGGGGGCGGGGACCTGAAGCAATAGGGAGAAATGAGTGACAAAAGTGACAGTGTGGACGTGGCCCTGGAGATTCAATCCCAAGGTCTTCTGTCAAAGTCTGTGAACTTTTATAGAGCAGAGCCCCAGGAACAGAGAGGAAATGGTCTACTGCTTGCCTCCTCTTTCTCCCTGGTCTACCCATTTTCCTCCCAGTGTCTCTGGAGACTACAGGTGGTGGTGGTGGGGGGGGGCAGTTCCAAACCAGGCACTTACAGAACCATCTGTGCGCTAAGTCTGAACGTCAGAGCTCAGAAGCACAAACCTCTGAGCTCTCAGGAGCAAGCAAGCTCTTACAGAATGGTCTCTAACACTCAGGATTGAACTTGATTGGACTGCTAACTGGAAGTCCACTGAAACAGGATCCAATCCGGAGAGCAGTCTGAAACAGCATGTAGCTTGTTTGCGTTGCAGAATCAGATCTGGCAATCTTCCCTAAAGACAGCCTTCCCAGGCTGCTTTCTTACACTTTGTTTACGTGGGCCAATTCGAGGCTACATATAGGTGCCCTGTGTCTCCCCTCTAGGAAAGCAGGAAGCAGCTAGTAGAAAAATCAGAGAAAGCAAACTCTCCCTGCTGCCCTTTTGCTTCCTGTCACAGCCCCACAAGGCTGCATTTCATCAGGATCATGTTATACAAATCTCTGTGTGCCATCTACTTGGCCTTCAGCATTCATAGTACACTGCAGTGACATTTTCAGTCATTCCTTGACAGCTGCAATGTTTTGAAACTTCTTTTCCAGTAGCTGGTATTTTATCTAGAATATGCCAGTTAAATGAAACTATAGCAGACGATAAAGGGATTGCAACACCTTGTAGTAGAGGTCTGGGCCAAATGCTCCTTTGATCTCACAGATGAGAGTAGGTTTCCATTAAAACTGGTAGCAGCAGTGACCCCAAGGCTTACATTGATTCAACGGTATATTATGACGATGCCCATCCTTACTTACAGCTGAATTCCACTGAAGAAGGAACCAAAGAGTCCAATCATGCCTAGAAACTCCACCCGACTCAGATTCCGTACAATGTACTCTTCACAAACGTTGGAGATGCCATAGAGGGTGGCTCCACCTAGCACGAGAAGGTCCCCTATAAGCTTATTTTCTCCTAGAAGCAAAAAGAAAAGGGTATTAAGTACATCATTATTTTTGTGATCTCACGGTGATTATGAAATAAATCACTGTACTCACATAAATTGCTGAATGAAACACAGCTGCTTTCTGGCAGCCAACTTCAGACTAACACAGAAACTGAAACTAAGGCTGATTTTACATCTGACTTTCCCGCTGGAATCATTCTAGTTCCAAAAAAACCTGCTCACACCTCTGTGCGGTGTGAAACCGTGCTGCTACTGAAATGTCCACATCTACTAATTGCCCTCCTGTGGTCAAGCTAGTATTATACCGCTTTATTCTGCTTTAAACAATTGTGGTTTGTAAGTGCACTTAGACCCCCTGGAGTGAAATTTCACACCACTGTGAAATCAGCACAGGAAAAGACAGCAGTCAAACTACTTTAGAGGGGAGGTGTAAAATCAGCCTAAGAAATAAGAAGAGTCCAGGGTGGGGTGGGGTGGGAGGTTTCTTCCAACCCATAATCAGGTTCCAGTTAACTCTTTACTGTCCATTTTACTACAATTATTTGTTTAGAATAATATAAAGCTTGTGTTATAGAATTTGAAGTGCTTCCTCCATGCCCTTCCATCTCAGTTCAAGATAACACACACACGCTCACTGGATTAAACAATGGACAGAATTGGTATTACACATTTTTTTTTATAGAGATGCAGTTCACACGTTCAATTGAAAGCCGTCAGGTGACTAGATCTCAACGGATGCAGGTGTCTGTGCAAACCAGATAAGCAGTTCAGCACATGAAATCTATTCCTGGAGTATGCACTTCAGCTTGTACGGGGATGAGGGGCGCTGTGACTGAATGCTGTCCCACGTTTTTAAAAAATCCCTGAACGTAAACAACTTGGCATCAGAGAGAAGGCCTAGACTTCTCTGCTGCTAGTTGTCCTCTTCAAAAGATGGTTTGCACTTTCATTGAACGTGCATAAGGCATGATTAGGTGAGCTGGCCTCACCCTTGATGCCCACAATCTCAGCTAAACGTCTGCAGCCCTTGAACATAGATAGGTTCCTCCCTGCGACTGGGACCCTGCTCTTCACAGCATTCAAATCATATGGAGGAGATGACACACATACATCACTAGACGCTGCAGGCGGGGGACCGCGCCAGTGGGCACAACCCTATTTTTCTGGCTATTTAGACATCCTGCAGGTGGGGCTTGGAGATCTCCTGGAAATGCAGCTGGCCTCTAGACTACAGAGATCAGTTTCCCTGGAGGAAATAGTGCTTTGGAGGGTGGACTCTACGGCACTGCACCCTGCTGAGTTCCTTCCCTTCCCTTCCCTTCCTTTCCCTTCCCCTCCCCAAACCCCACCCTTCCCAGGCTCCAACACTACATCTCCAGGAATTTCTCAATCCAGAGTAGGCAATTCTAATTCAGAATATCTAAAGAGGACTTATATACAGGGCTATTTTTGGGCAGGAACGCACAGGAACGGAGTTCCAGCTGGCTCCTGAATTGGCCACGCCTACAACTAATACCTCTGGCATGCATGGCTACAGAGCACACTGCCCTGCCCATGTTAAAATGCCATCTTTCCCTCTGGGGAGCCCTTTGGGATTTCCTTCAATTTCACTCCCTGCCAGTCAGCTCAGAATGAAATTGACAAGGAAAAGCCTCTCTCTGCCTTCCCTTCTCTAGCTGACATACCACAGCTGGAAAAGGGCAGGCAGGGAACCCAGGCGCCTTGAAAAGGCCTTTCTTTCCCTCCCCGATCTGGGGAAGGGAGAGAAAGGCATTTAACCATGCCCCTCTCCCCCACAACTAGGCGATGTTGAAAGATCCCAGGCACTTCAGCAGCACCTTTCCTCGGGGGTCTGGTTCGGAGGGGGGGATTAGACTAGAAAGGCGATGCTGAAGTGGGGCGGAGAAGCTCGGGGGGGGGGAGAGGCAAGCTTTCATGCCTCCCCTGTGCTTTGCCAGCCCCACACTAAATATGCTAATGAGCTGCAGTCAGGGGTGTGGCCTAATATGCAAATAAATTTCTGTTGTTGGGTGTGGCCTATTATGCTAATGAGTTCCTGCTGGGCTTTTTCTACAAAAAAAGCCCTGATTATATGTAAGATTTCTGCCTGTGGATGAACTTGCAGGTAGATCACTTTCCCAATTTGTGAAATTATTTAGGCCCAATTTAAACATTTCTTATGCCCTGCACAGGCCAAAGAAAGACACTTACCTGCACAGTACATGGAGCATAAATTCTACAAGCTCATGACTATACATGCAAAGGAATACCTGTAGCGGCTATGCAGCATTTGTGCAAACAAGAGGCATTGGCTCTAGACTAAAATCTTCTACAGGCGTAAGGACTTCTGCACATAGAGCATGATGACCTTCCCTTGGCCGCCCCAAATACCACCCAATCCTCCAATTTGGGTGAGGGGAATAATGTTGGGGTGTGTGTTTTGGGCTCCTGCTAGCAAGGGTAGATGGGAAAACTGCACTCCATGGGTAGAATTCCTTGTGGCGATGACAAACATTAATCTGGATCCAAGCCATAGCTTTCCTATGGCTTAGTAAACATATTTTGGGTCTAACAGTGCAATCCTACCTATATTTTCATGGGAGTATGTCCCACTTAACACAGTGAGACTTACTTATGAGTAAATATGTACAAGAATGCAGTTAGGGTTGTCAGGCCCCCAATGGGGGTGGGGGTTCCCCTGCTCTGGGGCTCCTGACCCCAATGCTAATCAGGGGACCAGCGGGGGCCTTACTGGCAGCAAAAGAAGGCCTAGGCCGTCATAGCCAGCAAGGCAGTGATGTCACTTCCAGTGTACACCCGAAGTGATGTCATCATGTTGCCAGTAGCACAGGGATGCTCTTGTATTTGGTCAAAAACTATATAGTAAAAATGACTTCTACCATAGAATTTTTGCCCAAATACCAGATAATCCCCATGCCACACATGATGATATCACTTCTGGAGCTCACTGGAAGTAAAACTGCCATGTTGCGGGCAACGTTAGCCTAGGCTTCTCTTTGCTCCCACTAAGCCCCCCACCCCCACCTGGTTGCCAGGGGATACCTGGTAGCCCTAAATGCAGTCAGTACTCAAAGCACCTTAAAAATAGCTGTTACAAAATCTGCTTTCCAAATTAGTTCTGCTGTAATGAAAAAAATAAGTATTTTCTTAAACATTTTTAATAACATCTGGCACTATTTATTTATTTGTTTATTTATTCATTTATTTATTATATTCGACTTATAGACCTCCCTCCCCTACAAAGTAGGAGCTCAGGGCAAGTAACACCATTGTTAAAAATACTGTAAACTAGTTATTGAAAACAACTATCACAACAGTACATTTAAAAAAATCAAATCAGATGGCAAATACAGGCACAAGGTAGTATAACGTGTCCAAAGCGAGGCTGTATGGCCTGTATGACCTGGTTCAATTGTATGACCTGGTTCAATTGATAGGATACGTTGCAGAGAAAAGGGCTGGGGGAGGTCAGTTCAGATGGAAACCTTGTTGCCTCAACCATGGGCCTGGCAAAACATTTCTGTCTTGCAGGCCCTGCAGAACTGCATTAAATACCACAGGGCCCAGATCTTGTCTGGAAGAGCGTTCTACCAGGTCAGGCTAAATGAGTCGAGGCTTGGGTCAAGGTTAAACAAATACTTTTTGGGGCCGGGGGTTACCGGGAGATTATTACCCATTGAGCACAGTGCTCTTTGGGGGACACACCAGGGAAGACAGTCCAGTAAATATGTTGGTCCCAGACCGTGTCGGGCTTTAAAGATTAGAACCCTTGAACTTGATCCGGTAAGCAACTCGGAGCCAATGCAGCTGGTTGTATGTGGGCTCTAAGTGGTGTTCCTGCAACCACAAACGCAGCTGCATTCTGGACCAGTTGGGAGTTTCCTGGTCAGTCTCAAGGGTAGCCCCGCGTGGGGCTGGCCAAATGGAAAGGTAGTTTTCAAAATAATCTAACCTAAATTGATAAGTACCTTTTAGGGATCTCTTCTGCACTCTCTGATAATTGGAGAATAATCAAAGGACATTTTTTTCTAGATGGGAAAGCCCATACAAATACTCACCTGCTCCTAGCTGTCTGCCAACAAGGACATCCGCTCCTGCCATACAGCCCATTCCCAAAATGCAGACCACAATGCCGATGAAATGCACTGCCTTGTACCGCACCAGTAGGAAGAACCAAGAAAGTAATATCACAACGGGTATGACAAAACAATCTAGAAGCTGTAAGAAAAGAGAAGAGCATCTTTGTTAAAAAAAGAAAACACCAAGGGATACAGAGCAATGCTTCCTACCCTCTCTCTTTCGTGGTGTCAGATGTCACCATACAGTCACATTCTATTAGCTACATGGCATAGGCAAAAAGCCACACCAGAGTGAGAGCAAGAAATAATGATGCCGAACAGTAGCTGGGAGCACGATTACTGCCACTGTTGAGTGAGGTGAATACTTGGCCTTTGTACTTAGACCCCCAAATTGCCAAAATAGGGTAACAAAGCAGGAACAGCATTTTGGCTCAGTATTAACATATACAGGGGTCCTTTCGTAGAAAAAGAGGTGCAGGAGCTCATTAGCATAACTCATTAGCATATGCCACATCTCCTGACATCACCAGAAGTGTGTCAGAAAGGGAATGTCAGTTTCAGCCCCATTATACCCTATGGGCCATTGAAATCAATGGCAAAAACTCATAGGGTATATGAGGGGCTAGAGGAAAGGGGGTTTGAGGGAGAGGCTCCAAACTTGCAGGGTAGCTGCTGGGGCCTCTCCTCGAAATACCCACCAAGTTTCAAGAAGATTGGACCTCGGGGTCCAATTCTATGGGTCCCCAAACAGGTTGTCCCATCCCCTCCATTGCTCTCTATGGTGGGAAAAAGTGTTACTTTTTCCTCCCATAGAGAACAATGGAGGGAATGGGGGCAACCTGTTTGGGGGCCTGTAGAATTGGACCCCCTGGTCCAATCTTCTTGAAACATGGTGGGTATTTCGAGGAGAGGCCCCAGCAGCTACCCTGCAAGTTTGGAGCCTCTCCCTCAAACCCCCTCCCCTTCAGTCGCTTTTAAAGCTGCTGCCGAATTTCGGTGGCAATTCGGCAGCAGGCCGAATCAGATCAGAGAATCTGATTCGGCCCGTGGCTGCCCTAGTGGCCACTCCTGAGCTGGTGGTGCTTCGCTCCGCCTCGCTCTGGCCCCAAAGGACCCCTGAACACATACAAGAATAAAGGGATCCCTATAGAAGAAAGATTTGTTTTTAGATGACGTTGCAGTGGTATAATTTTTAGGTGACATGTGGTCTAATGCCTTGAGGGCATTAGAGTTGCAATTCTGGGTGATCCCCAGTCCCCACCTAGCTGGCAACCCTAGTTCCCACAGAGAAAATGGTTGCTTTGGAGTGTGAAGTCTATGGCATTATACCCTTTTGAGATACCTCTCCTCCTCAAACCCCACCCTCTCCAGCCCCCACCTCCAAATTTTCAGGAATTTCCTGACCTTGAGTTGGTAACCCTATCTCTTTCTCACCCAACAGCAAACCTACCTTCATCTGCCTCTCTGTCTTAGGTCCCCTCCCCCCACAGCAGCCTCTACCTAAGAAAACCACCCCAGTTGTGTGCCAGTTCCCAAGGTAGAGGCTGCTGGGGGAGGAGGTGCCACAGTTCCTTGCCCCATTCTCTCCTTCTCAGCCATTCACCAACCTACATTTTATGTTCTTCCCATTTTCAGCTATATTTATTACTTATTTACTTCATTCATATACAACCTTTTCCCACAGTGGGGAACCAAAGCAGCATACATTATTCTCTTCTCCTCCTCTTTATCTGCACAACAACCTGTGAGGTGGATTAAACTGAAAGTATGTGACCAGTCCAGAAACACCCAGTGAACTTCCTCACTGGGGATTTGAACCTGGGTCTTCCAGGCCCTAACTCTGAAGCACTAACTCAGGGGTGGCCAACCTGTGGCTCGGGAGCCACATGCGGCTCTTTCACACATATTGTGCGGCTCCTGGCAGGGCGGCTGGGGAAGCAAAGGGGAGGCATGCTTTTTCTCTCTTTCTCCCTTCCTTCCTTCCTTCCCTCCTCCCTCTCATCTATTTGTTTTCTTAGTTTCTCTCTCTCTCTTTCTTATAACTGGTTTTCCTTGTTTGTTTTTATTTTTGGCAGTCCCATTTAACGTTAATAAAAAGCAAATTTGCATATTTTTAAAAATAAAAACGTGTGTGATATTTGTTCCTGTCTTGCGGCTCTCAGACATCTCTATGTGGCTCTTACGTTTATTCTATGTGGCTCTTACGTTAAGCAAGGTTGGCCACCCCTGCACTAACTGCTATACCACACTAGCTTTCGTAGGGAGGCTGCTGTTGAGCAGGAGCAAGCAGCCAGGCTTAGTTGAGTCATGCAAGTGGAGTGGTATCAAGTCACTCAGAGGTTGCTGCCAAACCTAGAGTTGCCAACCTCCAGGTGAGACCTGAAAATTTCCCAGAATTACAACTGAACTCCAGACAACAGAGACCTGTCCCTTTGGAGAACATGGGTGGACTCTGTGACATTTTACCCAGCTGGGGCCTTTCTCTTCCCCAAACCTTGTCCTCCTCAGACACCACCATAAAATCTCCAGGAATTTCTCAATCTAAAGCTGGCAATCATAGCCATGCCTGGCCTCTAGAAGTCCTCCCTCAAAGGCAAAATACTCCTGGGAAGGGTCCTGCCTCTTCCTCCTCCCTTTTACTCACTGAAACCAAGCCTGGAATTCTGCTGTTGCCTAGCAACAGTCACTGAGGGAATCCCTTGCTTAAAGCTACAGGCATTCTTTTTATCATTTTCATATTTTTAAAATTTCCCCAATGTTATTTTTTTTTTAAGATTTCACATTTTCCTGCAAACCTGGGGCCCTTTTCATGTTTATAAAAAGATATGTCTTGCCTGTTCACAGTTTCAGTCACCAGATTTAGGTATCCAAGATTTCCTGGCTTCGCTATTAGAATATAAGCTAGTCCAAGTGTAAAAATAGCAATGCCATGAGTCTGAGGGAGAACACTCAGTGTGTTTGTATAAGCTATGTTAACATATCCTTGATGCTTATTTTAAAACTATTGTGCCATGGGACAAGAGTTGCAGCTAGAGATTGCCGGGGGGGGGGGGGATGAATAGTAGGGATAGCAACTGAGCTTCCTTCAGAAGCGGCCGGGTTGTTAATGCTATCGGTTAGGAAGTCCCCAGTTCAAATTTTGCCAGTGGTTGTCTTAGCTTCTGCATTTTGTAATATGGGGATAATGGGCAGGAACAATTAATTCTGTTGGGAGGGGAAAATGATTTATAGTGGGGCAGAGTCTTTCCTTCCCTGCCTGGGCTCTGTGAAACAATGCTAGTTTCTGACAGAATGAAAAGAAGAAACTGCCATGATACGTATGGCAGTAGTCTTTTGAAACAGAATCCTAGCATAGGATGTGCCAAAGAACTGAGGGCTGAAGCCGACCCCAGAAACATAGGGGAGATAAAGAGGAGAATTATTAATAGAGGTGCTCTGGGCTGAAAGTAGCTTCTGCATTTAAAGTAAGAGACGATGTTCTAAAAGGCATTCCTAAGCCTCTCGGAGGCAAAAATGGCCTCAAGCGCCCCTTCTTGGAATCTGAGAGAGAGAAAAATAGAAGCCACAATGAGATCTTGTGTTTATATAGCCCATTTTATTCAAATTAGAATATAAAGTACACTAAAAAGCTCTTATTTTTTTTCTGGAATAGTCCATTATGTGGGAAATTATGTTTTTAGTTAAGAAGACCTTTGCATATTTCTTTGTCAAAGGAATTCCCAGCTTCATACTCAGTGCCTCAAGAGATAAAAATGAGATAACAGCTTTAATGCTGCAAGAACACTTTATTATCGTATATAAAGTACAAAGACAGAAAAGGACATTGACCTCATGTAAGGTATTGAAATATATAGAACTGCTTTTTACATTATGTGAAAGATAGAACTCTAAATGTCTTTATCATACAGATTTTAAAAAATCAACACAAATTGGGGAATTTCACACTACACCTTTAAAAACGTTACTGAACCGGCTTGGAATAAACCGGTACAGTGACGGCCGTTTCAGACAGCCCTTCCCCTACCATTTTGGAGCCGTCTTCGAAGTGGTTTGCCATTTCAGACTGCTGCTTTTTTTTCAAGCCACACACACACACACACACACAGAGCGTTTTAAGACTCAGCTTGGACCTTGATCTCTCTCCCCCATGCATTTTAAGACTCAGCCTGGATCTCTAGCTCTTTCTCACCCCCTCCACATTTTAAAACTCAGCCTGGATCTCTCTCTCTCTCTCTCTCACCCCCCCCCCCCCCCCCGCATTTTAAGACTCAGCCTGGATTGGCTCTTTAAAAAAAATGGAGATTGCCCACGCGGGCAAAAAGAGTCATGAAAACACTCGGAGGAGGAGGAAGTGCTTCGGGGGCATTTCATACAGCACCCCCATAGTGCTTCAGGACCGGTACAAGAACTGAAGAACGCTTGGGAGGAGGTTTCAAGGTAAACCGGTTCAGGAACGCTTCCCCAATGGGAGAGGCACACGTTTCTGTTTAAAAGGGCCAATATGTTCTGTTAGGGAACCGGTACTAATACAGTTCTGTGTGAAATGCCTGACAGAAACCATTACTGAAGAGTTCCTGAAACGGAACATAGTGGCTGTGTGAAATTCCTCACTGTTAAGGACTGGATTTAGTTTGTGCATGCCTCATCATTCCTAAATTACAAGAACAGCAACTAGTTAGCAGAAAAACCTGTCTTAAGTTGAAGCCAATTGAATGTTCACAGAGACTACCTGGAAAAGTGTGCTATAGGTCTATCCTATCCTAAAACGTCAGACAGTACTACTATATGCACATAACACTCAAAACCTTGGCTTGTTTTGGGTCCACAGAGCTCACCTTAGGGTTACTAATCTGGTTTGTTGCCTGCTGGTGCGTGAAGCACTGGCAGGAGGAAATGGGGAGAGAATGGGGGTGCCAGCATCACACCAGCATCCTGACGTTATTTCCAGCAAAACCCAGAAGTGATATTATTGAATGTTCTAGGATTTGCAAAAACTCTGGTAACATCAATTCCTGTTGGAAGTGATGTCAGTATGATGCCTCTGTGGCAATTCCCGACTCCAAAATGCTCCTGGGAGTTGCTGCCTGTGGCCTGGCAACCATAGGCAGGATGGTAGGTATAACTGTAAGGGCCTTCTGGCTCCTGTTCAGTAGCGCCGTGGCTCCCTGCTTCCTTGCAGGGTCTGCATGTTTATGCCTGTTGCTGTTATAGGGTTGCCAGTCCTGGCCTGTTCTCTGCAAGGATGCTGAGGGCGAATGAGATAAGCCTGTATTTGGGAAGCCCTGGCCTTCTCTTGTCTTGAACCCAATAGAAGTCAGGTCCAGGATTTCTCTCGACAAGGGAACCACCATGGGCCCTCACGCAAAGGTTTCACCTGCTCCCCATATGACCCTGGTCCAAACCAGATGTTTAACTTGGTAATTCTTTATCTGTACACACCTGTATATGTGTACCAATACAGAACACCTCTTCTTACATCTGATGACGTGGGCTGTAGTTCAAAAACTTCATGTCGCAATACATCTTTAGTAAGTAAATCAGTAAGAAGCCTATTTAAGTTTACCCTCGTACCTTTGCCTAGCTCAATAGCAGGGGCAAACTGATTAGAGTAGTGTTGGATGAGAAGTACCGGGATCATTGGGAACGATTTTGCTGAACTATTTTCTTAAAAAAGATTGTATCATTTGTCATATAAAATGAAGCTTAATGTCTACAGAAGCAAAGTAGCATTTACAAAGGGATATTAGATGTCCCAGCAATACAAAAATGACATCAATCCACTGCCTGAACAGTGTTTTAAACATAACTAAACCTAATTTTTTGGGGGGGGGGGAGAAAGAGTTCTAACTTCTGTTCCACATGTATAACCACTAAAACAGACTGCATGTAAAAGGGGGGGGGGCATCCTTTTATTATTTTGATAGATCATGGAGAAATATTACTTCCCCCCTTCTGTTCATAATATTAACAAGGGTTTGCTGCTATACTACTATTACATACACTCCACATGGCCAACCAGGGATGAGAAGGAGCTGAGCCCAAGACTGACAAATAAAGGGGGGGGGGGGGGTTAGATGGGAGAGAGAGAAAAATGAAGGCAGATCATGACATGAATGGAGCAAAATGAAGGAAGAAAAATGTGTGGAAAAGAAGAGAAATTAAGAGGAAAGATTGTTTTATTATCTGTAACAAACTAACAACTACCCCTTTACCAGGTCTGGATGATCAGACAAAACTATGGAGCTGGACAGAAAGAAAGGAGGAAGAAAACAGACTGCTGAAAACAACCACCTTGTTAGAAGGCTGCAGCCCAGCAATAACTGTAGCAACAATGAGCTGTGCTACCTGGTGCGGCCTTTCTCCACTGCTGGTCATGGTTGCAGGTTATGCAAGTACTTGCCTCCTTGTAGTAAACTATGCAAAAAGGCATGGTGACCAGATAGTCAGAATGGTACTGTGCTCTGCCATCCTTGTACCCCTAGTGGTTACACTGCAGAACTGCATTAGAAGTAAAATAAATTGAGATGCACTGGCCAAATGCAGAATGACGCTGGCTTCAGGGGCCCTCCAGCTGACTTGGGCCCCAGGAATTTTGTCCCATAGTCGTTCCCCCCCCCCCCCGCAACCCTGCTCAGTACTGCTGAGTACCATTAAAAAAAAGCCCTGCCAAGAAAGTTAAAACTGTGCACCCACTCTTAACAACCTCCCTATTTGGGTTGTGAATTTAATCTTAAATAAAGCAGCTGCAATCAACCAAGCACATAGTATATGCATTCATAAATTTCCTGTCTTCTGAATGTATATAATTTTCTATTAAATTATGCTGTTTTTAAATTCATAATTTAACTGGAGGGCATATGAAACACTGTAACGCTATTTCGTCAATATAATCTGCATACATTAAGTGATCGCTTTTAATATTTATGATCTTAGGGACTACCAAGACTTCTAGCTTTGTTCACCCTCCCCCCCCTTCAATGGAAAAAAAGTGAATATGTTGCAAGTACAAAAAACCAGAACCAATATCTTCATTCCAACAGATTAAAGGTGCAATCCATAACCATTAAAATTAATGGAAAATGTTCTATTAACTTCAATAGGACGTGGGATACACTCCTAGCCAGGCAGAATAAAAGGCTGGTTGGTTCTTTTCATTTTTCAATTAACTATAACACAGGAAGAGAACAGGGAAATTATACTAAGCATTTTCTACCATATGTCACTGCCTGCCCTGCCTAATATATCCATTCTCTACAATAGCTAAATGTAATACCATTAAAATAAGGGCGATACGATTGTTTTACATAGTGGAATGGCCATTTTGTCTCGGCATTAAAAACCAGCTAATTTAAAGCAATGGAGCCTCAATTGTATTGATTATGTCTGTGCATAATGCTGTGTATAAAGCTATTCCAAAGGCCTGGTGGCTGTTTTGCATCATTAATAGAGTTCAGCCATTTGGCTCAGCTAAGCTGACATATAGCAGTCTGCCCAGCCACAGTAGAGTCCAATTTCAGTAATGTTACATTTTTCACCTCAGTTAAGTGACAGTGTGGGCTAGTGGTTAGAATGTTGGACTAGGCAGTGTTCAAATCACCACCCTGCCATGTAAGTTTGCTTTGTAATAGAGATGCCAGACCTCCCTCTTGCGGCCCAGTGGTGCTCCAGGAACCAGCGGGAGGAAATGCGGGGGCAAAGTCATGCCAGTATCCAGGGGTCATTTTGAAGAAAAAGAGGTGCAGGAGCTCATTAGCATAACTCATTTGCATAATACATTTGCATATGCCACACCCCCTAACATACCGGAAGTGTGTCAGAAGGCAACACCCACCCCTCAGGCTCCACTCCACAGGGGAGTGAAACTGACCTGCTCTTCCTCCATTCCCTTCCCCATCCAATACTTGGTGCAATAAAAATAAGCGTAAAGAACACACCCTCATTCTCTTCCTGCTCCCTTGAAACTACCAGGTTTCAAGTAGACTTGAGATACCCAGGACATGTGCACCACCCATCCCTTCCCCTTCCCCTCCCCACAACAAGACACCCTGTGAGGTAGGTGGGGCTGAGAGAGGTCTTTTGAGAACTGCTCAGGAGAGAACAGCTCTGAGAGAACTTGTGACTGGCCCAAGGTCACACCAGCAGCTGCATGTGGAGGAGTGGGGAATCAAACCCGGTTCTCCCAGATTAGAGTCCAACTCCTGACCACTACACCAAACTGATGGGGTGGAAGCTGCTGAAGGGTTGGTGAAATTTCTCCAGTACTTATGTACCATGTGCCCAGATAAAAAATGGTATACTTAGAAACTTTATATGCCACCTTGAGCAAGTCTCTAAAAAAGCAGCACACAGTCATAAAAGGAACAATGATAAAATTATCAATATTAAAACAAAACATTAAAAACAATAAAGACCCTAGCAGGGCTTTCCCCGGGGCGCTGCGCCTCTGCACTGCACGGGGAAGCCGAGGAGGGGGCGGGGCTTGGTCATGTGCCCGCCCCCTGGGCTCCTCACTCCCGGAGCTGCGCTCCTGTGCGCTCCCGCTCCAATGGACCCCTGCCAGTACCACATCAGTGTCACTTCCAATAAAAACTGAAAGTGACATAAGGGACATCCTGACATTTTGTAAACCTTATATGGAACCAACACAAGAAAGTGTGCACTCCAGGCCTCACTCCTAGGGTTGCCAACCCCCAGGTGGTGGCTGGAGATCTCCTGGGATTACAGCTGATCTCCAGGGAACTGAGATCAGTTCACCTGGAGAAAATGGCCACTTTGGAAGGTGGACTCTCTGGCATTATACTCCACTGAAGTCCCTCCCGCTCCCCATACCCGGCTCTCCTCAGGCTCTCCCCTCAAAACCCTCAAAAAATTGGGTATTTCCCAATCTGGAGCTGACAACTCTACCCACCACCCGATTCCTCCCAGAGGTTTGGCACTGCAGCCTGGCAACCCTAGCTGCAAGTGTTAAAGCCAGTTTAGGGAGGAGTATTGTCTTCTCTGTATCGTGCTCAGGGGTCATTTCATAGGAAAAAAAGTGCAGGAGCTCATTAGCATAACTCATTAGCATAACTTATTTGCATATGCTACACCACCTGACATCACCGGAAGTATGTCAGAAGGCAAGAAAGAAGAGGGAGGGAGGGAGGGAGGGAGGGAGGGAGGGAGGGAGGGAGGGAGGAAGGAAGGAAGGAAGGAAGAGCTGGCAGAGAGGGGACAGCTTCTAATCCAAGCCTCAGAAATACCACTGTTCTGGGAGGAGAGCTTCAGTGGTGGCTGAAGCCTTCAGAAGGCTGGTCGGAGGAACAAGGACCTTTCCAGGGGATGGGGTCATTTTGCTGTAGCCATGACACAAGCAGGCATTCCCCTGCCGGGGGTGGGGGCTGGCACCAACTCCCGGAGCTGAGCTCCCCCGAGCTCCTGCTCAAAATGACCCCTGATTGTGCTCATATCCTGTGCAGTGAGAAACAGGAAAACATTCTCACTCTCTTTTGCCCAGTAATAGACCAATGCTATCAGAATCCTCTGAATTAAGTTTCCTGGCACTGAGGGTCAACTGCTGGGGAGAAGGGAGGAGAAAGCGGTTACTGCATTTACTTCACTAATTGTATTTATCCTCATTACGCTTATTAATAATATTTATGACATAAAACCGAAGCATACAAAATACAAGAGAGGGAAACATGATTTGGGCAGGGGGAATCTAACAGTGCTGGTTAGTAAGCCTGCTCCCAGTTTTGGACTCTAAACCAATCACAGGGGTGGAGCGAGGAGACTCTGAGGGGATCAGGCGCTTGAGCCGAACAGATTCCAGGGCGCAGCTCCAGCCTCTCCAGTGCCTGCTTAAGAGCAGGTAAGGAACAAAGCAGGAGAAGAGCCAAGTTTCCTGTTCCTGCCCTCTTTTCCCCCTTGGTGAGTTCCTCACTGGACCCCATTTATTTGTAGTCAAATACATCTTTCCTCATCTACACTTCATAGTCAGTTCTTCCAGCAGTTCCCCAGTAAAGCTTCTGCCAGTGTTAATTTTTGCCAGTCAAAGGGACCGTATGTTCAGCCATCCATTTCCTCAGTCCTCAGTTTTTTATACAAACTAGCCCCCCCCCCCCCGTGAAATTTATGTCCATGAACAAGACTGGGCTCATCTATTGTCTCATATTATTTGTCTCCCACTTTATTATTTAAAACAAAATCTGGACAGTTCAGCACATCTCAGCAACATATCTAATGAAAATGCCAGCTGTGATTTCTCATTTTAGATGTGCATCCAAGAGAACTATTAATATAAAATGTACTAGCGGCCTCTCTTTCATCCCACCTAAATTTAGCCTCTGGAAAATAAAAGTGAACCACCACCACACTTCTTCTGTCAGAGAGGGGGAAAAAATGCAATAGTGCCATCACTTCATTTGAAGCATTCTGGAAGTCATGTGCCAGGCCACTGGTGAATTCTGCTAACAGCTTCAGTCACGAATATCCTCAAGATACGGGGCCAAGAGAACGGAGGGCAATCAGAGTTAGCAGCCAGAGTGTTCTACACCAGAGGCAAATGACCCTGCCTGGATGAGCCAAAGGGAGGAGTGTCTTCCTGGAAGAAAGGTGAAGATGGTAACAAGGATGAGCTGAGGCCTTTCAATAAGGAATCCATCCAAATGGCAGGAACTACAGGGCAGAAGAACGCAAAGGACAGGCAAAGAAGGGACTGAAAGCTGAAAAGAAAAAGAAGAGGAAGAAGAGGAGGAGGGTTGGATTTATACCCTGCCATTTACCAAGGGCGTAGACTTTCCAATTCCCGGGGGGGGGGGGGGGCTGGGGCTGGGCCAGAGACATTACAGGCCATTGTCTCTGGGGGAGGCTCAGCACGTCCTGGAAAAGTTTGGGGGGGCTCCAGCTCCCCAGCCCCCCTGAAGTTGACGCCTATGCCCTTCACTACCCGAAGGAGTCTCAGAGCAGCTTACAATCACCTTCCCTTCCTCTCCCTACAACAGACACAGGGGCTGAGAGAGGTAGGTGGGGCTGAGAGAGAGAACTGCTCTTGAGAGAACAGCCCTGAGAGAACTGTGACTGGCCCAAGGTCACCCAGCTGGCTGCATGTGGAAGAGTGGGGAATCAAACCCAGTTCTCCAGATAAGAGTCCGCCTCTCTTAACACTACACCAAACTGGCTCTGCCTCTCCCATGTCTCCGTTCACTCATATAGTGTGTTTCCACTCTACACTGTGATGTCCTCACTCACTGTGTGATGCAGCCCTGTGATGTCGAGAGTTTCCCTGCCCCCACAAAGAGCTGCCATTGACACGTAGCAGGGAAACGTACCATGATGGGACTCAGAGTCATCACACTCTAAGTGCTTACAAAGGCACAGACATTTACACAGAGAACTAATGTAAATAATTTGTGAGTTTATAAACACCCTTTCCAGAACATATCCACTTTCCAAAATGCCTGGTACATTTGAAGCTATGTAGAATGAAATTCTTTGGAAAAGAGCAACTCTGGGATCAATAGTACAGTGGGAAAAATTTGCTGATCTTTGCCAATATCAAAGCAGAATGCTGGTCAGCAAACTCCCCCTGGAATTTAACAAGAAACCGATCTCCTTTCATCGATTTCTCTTCCCCCTTCCTTCCAATTACTACCCTCTGTCACCATATTTGGGCACCTCATTAGTGCTGCCCTCAAGCAAACTGTGTGAAGATCTTCTTGCTCACAGCTGCCACCTGTCAGTGACTGGCCTTAAGGTATGAGTCGCAGCAGTTGCAAGAGGGATCAAGATTTAGTCTGGGGAGGATTTATTACCCGCCACCTCGCCTCTTCTAATTGGTAATTTCCCCTCTGGTCTTGTCTAACTTAACTGATCTGTGAAAGGCATATTCTCTGTCCAACGCCAAGCTTCTGCTACAAACCACCCGGAGCTCTAGCTTGAAATTACTGTATTGTAAGCCAAGGATATTTGAAATTGTTTGCCACACTTGGTTTATTGTTAAGCAAACACGGATGATGCTCTTCAAGTGCAGAACACGAATTCTACAAAAACAGAGCCATACAATGGCACAGAAAGAGCTACAGAAGAAAGGAACACCACACGAGCAGTATTTATTTTTCTTCTAAGTGACAAAAATATCTCGCTTTGCTTCTTTTGGCCAAGTTCGTTGCAAATTTCCTCAAGAAACATGTGTTCCTCTTCTTAAAAAATAATTACTGAGTTGCCAATATGCTTCAGCAAAGAGGAGTCGGGGGGTGGGGGTGGGAATGGGACCAGGGATCTAAAAGACAACATCAGAATAATGTATATTATTCCATATTTTGAAAAGCAAAAAAGAGGACAGACCACTGCAAACAAGTGATCACTATAACAAATCTCATTTTAAATACCTCTACTAATTAAACGGTGATAATTGCTACTAACTAGGAATATTCCTAACCTTCTAACCCCGAAAGAGGACATTTTCATCAGTTTTTTTTTTTTTTAAAAAGAGCCCCAAAGAGGGCAGACACCCAAAAAGAGAACATGTCCTCTAAAAAGAGGACATCTGGTAACCCTAAAATAATGTCTAGATAAATAGATTAGCATGTTTCCTATGACCCAGGTAATATAGAACAGGTTGATGGTCATATGGTGTGTTAGCACTGAATGGGGAAAAAAACATAAGAGCTAACTCTTCATAAGATCCTATCCTTCCTTGTTTGTTTTTGCAGAACCAGGCATGAGCAGTTATTTTTTGGGTAGGTGGGAGACAAAATCCATACTTACTATCAGGGGTCCGTTGGAGCGGGAGCGCACAGGAGCGCAGCTCCGGGAGTGAGGAGCCCAGGGGGTGGGCACATGACCAAGCCCCGCCCCCTCCTCGGCTTCCCTGAGCAGTGCAGAGGCGCAGCGCCCCAGGGAAAGCCCTGCTAGGGTCTTTATTGTTTTTAATGTTTTGTTTTAATATTGATAATTTTATCATTGTTCCTTTTATGACTGTGTGCTTCTTTTCCAGAGACTTGCTCAAGGTGGCATATAAATTTTCTAAGTATACCATTTTTTATCTTGGGCACATGGCACATAAGTACTGGAGAAATTTCACCAACCCTTCAGCAGCTTCCATCCCATCAGTTTGGTGTAGCGGTCAGGAGTTGGACTCTAATCTGGGAGAACCGGGTTTGATTCCCCACTCCTCCACATGCAGCTGCTGGTGTGACCTTGGGCCAGTCACAAGTTCTCTCAGAGCTGTTCTCTCCTGAGCCGTTCTCAAAAGACCTCTCTCAGCCCCACCTACCTCACAGGGTGTCTTGTTGTGGGGAGGGGAAGGGAAAGGGATGGGTGGTGCACATGTCCTGGGTATCTCAAGTCTACTTGAAACCTGGTGGTTTCAAGGGAGCAGGAGGAGAATGAGGGTGTGTTCTTTACGCTTATTTTTATTGCACAAAGTATTGGATGGGGAAGGGAATGGAGGAAGAGCAGGTCAGTTTCACTCACCCGTGGAGTGGAGCCTGAGGGGTGGGTGTTGCCTTCTGACACACTTCTGGCATGTTAGGGGGTGTGGCATATGCAAATGAGTTATGCAAATGAGTTATGGTAATGAGCTCCTGCACCTCTTTTTCTACGAAATGACCCCTGCTTACTATTACTTATTTTTTTTGAGCTGCCTTGTGTGTCTCTTTTTTCTATTCACTGGTTATGGTAGATGGAGCCTCTTTACTGGGTCCATACTACTGAAGACCCACCTGGATGGTGCTGATTGCATGGACCAAGTGCCTGAGAAACACATGCATGATTGACCCCGGCCACATGAATACAGAATTTACATGTGGAGCCCTCCCTTGTGGATCACAGGGAAACAGCTGCGGTGCTGCTGATGGTTACATGTGAAGTAACAATGTGACAGAACATCTATGCCTTTACAAGTATAGATGTATATTTAAATATATAAACAACCACATTTAAAGAACAGGAAACATACCAGACAGACAATGTCAGACCCGGCTGGAATTTAAAGGCAAAATACTTCGATCCCTCATTTTTAAAAGGCTCATCAGGACAAAAATGAACTGACAGATTGGATAGGGGGATAGGCTGGGAGAAAAGCCAAACATTATGGTAATATTTTGTTCTTGCAAGCAATTTTATGGAGCATATAAATACATCAACTACTGACACTGTCTAAAGATGTTGCAAGGCTATTTCAAGCCATCACTTGGAACTGAAGATTCTGCAGTCTCACTTTGCAAAAGCTGTCATTCAAAAATCAACTCAGAGAGTAAATCACTAGTTATTGCTAGTACCAATGGCAAAATGTGGCTTATAATGACATTCAGAACCAAGGAAAAGAAAACTGAAGTAGAAATGGCAATGTATAATGCATGACATTTTAAAGAGAAAACCTTTAACACAGAATACAGTGCGAATGATGTAGAACGCTGGCACCTTCTTAATGCAATGCCAGGAAGCAGAAAGCCTGGAAAATATTTCATATGTATGAAGAAATACAACTGACAGATCACTATAAGAAAATCAGCGTTCTTTAATGCCTTGGGGTGGGGGAGAATTTTATGTGCGACTGAGAAGCAATGATTCACAGGGCATTTAACACACATCTCTTTAAAAGTTCCTAAACTTTGTTTACACCTACAAAGGGGCACAGTGACAAGATAAATTTGGAAAATAACATCGTACAGAGACTTTCTGAAAGGCAGCCGGGTTCTGGCCCTTAACCAAAAGAAGACTGACTCGGAGACGTGGGGGAGGGAGAGGAATGGCAGAAGTTTGTGTTCAGTCTTCTACAGATTTATATTCTTCGTATTTCTCACACTAGGGTTGCCAGCCTCCAGGTAGGGCTTGAAGATCTCCTGCTTTTACAACTGACCTCCAGCTGACAGAGATCTGCTCCCCTGGGGAAAATGGCTGCTTTGAAGGGTGGACTCTATGGCCTTGTTCCATGCTGAGGCCCCTCCCCTCCCCAAACCCCACCTTCTCCTGGCTCCACCCCCAAAGTCTCCAGGTATTTTCCAACCCATAACTGGCAACCCTAGCCCACAAGCTATAACTGAGACTTACCAGACAAAAAATTAATACAGCAAATCCTGATTAATTTTGTAACATTTTTACCACAGTGCAGACAGCAGTTCTGAAAAGTTTTCTAGGAAAAACTGAGTCTTTTTAATAAGGTCCTATGGTGGTAGTGGTCATTTTTTAAAAAAACCTATTTAAAATCAACCCAGCTATTTGCAAACCATTTTAACCGGCTGATGGAATTCTGTAAATGAAGAGAAGCATTTAGATAAAGATTACCTTTGTGTTAAAACTCCATGTTTTGTTTTAAAAACCAAATATCACAAAATTTGCTACAGTTTTACTATTTTCTGCAGAAACTGAAGTTTAAATATATCAGATACACAAAACAGAGTATTTCCAATGACTGTAACCCAGAAGTGAAAAACAGTGGAGGCAAGTTTACAGACTGTGAAAGTTAAAGCCATGTTGCACGTTAAACTGAGACAAATTTGGTTTGCCACAAAGTGTGCAGTAGGGCTGCCAAGTCAGCCGGGGGGGGGCGGGGGATCCCCCGCTACAGGGGTTCCCGATCCACCAGCCAGCATTCGGCCGGCGGGGAAAACCCCACCCCCGAGGTCGTCCAGCCTGGACGACCTCCCTCACATAATGACATCACCTGGAAGTGATGCCATCACGTTGGGGGCGTTGCCAGGGCGACGCTCTGGCAATCGCCCCAAAACTCTAGGATACCATAGAGTTTTGGGGCGACTGCCAGAGCGTTGCCCTGGCAATGCCCCCAACGTGCTGACGTTACTTCTGGTGACGCCGCCCGGCGCGTGTACGTAAGTTTGATACACTTGGCAACCCTAGTGTGCAGTCAACAAAGGGCTTGTCCATCTCATGGAGGCCATCAAAGCCATGGTGGCTACAGTAACCTTCACAGCCAGAGGCAGAATAAACCTTTAAATATCAGTGTGACGCCAAGGGCCTCTATGTCCTGTTTACTGGTTGGTCACTGTGTGAAACAGGATACTGGACTAAACTGACCCCTGGTCTGACCCAGCAGGGCACTTCTTATGTGCCTCTCTGCTATGGATTAGATACCTATGTTGGCTGAATTCATGCTTTAAAATGGGTGTCCCAAAATATAACATAAAATAGCCCTCAGACAAAAGAATAATGTTCTGCCCTCTCCCTCTAGGATGGTAAATGCCCCCCTCCATTCCTGACATTAGAAAAAGCAGCTTATTCAAAGAGGCATAAATACTGCCTTGTAGTACAAATTCAAGGAGGCTTAGAGGCGTTCAAAATTAGAAACAAAATAGTGCATTGTATTCAACTAAAGATCATGTTGATAATTAAGCTTAGGCTTTTGCAGAGAGCTTCCTGATGTTTCTTTCTTGAAAGCACCCCAAGCTTAGTCTATTTACATATTAGGTTTTGCATCACAGAGCAGACACTTCATGTGAAAACGGATATCTGCTATAAAGCCGATAATCTGCTAAAATGCTTCTTATACTGCTTGTCATTAAATTTTGTAAACTAGACTTCTCATCTATAGAATGTTCATTGCCCTCAGCTAAAAGACACATTAATTGTGTATCATGCATTATACTGATTAGAGGATCTGGTTACAGTGATTAGGGTTGCCAAGTCCCTCGAGCTTACCGGCGGGGGGGAGTCCTCTGCTGGCCGAGAGCTTCATCGGTGCACGTGCTTTGCGCGCGCGCCGGCTGACGTCACCAGAAGTGACGTCAGCATGTTGGTATCATAGAGTTTTGGGGCGATTGCCAGAGCGTCGCCCTGGCAACGCCCCCAATGTGCTGACGTCACTTCCGGGTGATGTCATTACGTGAGGGAAGTCGTCCAGGTTGGGCGACTCTGGGGGCGGGGTTTCCCCCGCCGGCCGAATGCTGGCCAGTGGATCGGGAACCCCTGTAGCGGGGGATCCCCCGCCCCAGGCTGACTTGGCAGCCCTAACAGTGATCCATGCTATGATCACATCCAGGTTACATTTGTGAATTTCCTGCATTGTGCAGGGGGTTGGACTAGATGACCCTGGAGCTCCCCTTCCAAATCTATGAGTCTATGAAATTATTGCAATATGCTCTACATGGGGCTATCTTTGAGAACGGCCTGGAAAATGTCGTTACCCAGGGAGGGTGCATGGACAATTACAGATGGATGCTGTCCTTTGCTGTCCCTTGCCCACCTCTAATCCACTTGCTGCTGCTTCCACTGTAGGCTCTTGTGTGGAACCAGTCCAGCTAACTCTCTTAGGATATTATACTCCAACCTAAAAGTCAGCATTATTCAACAACAACAACAACAAGTTGTCAAAAGAAGACTTCAGTATGAAATTGTAGGAGTAGAATTTTAAGCAAGTTTTATACTGCTTATTTAGACCTTTAATTGAGAGGAGGAATTTCTCTCCCACTAAAGGTGTTAAATTAATAAAGCAAAATAAGGACAACTATATTTTCACCAGTTACTATTTAGCTTGTTTGCATTTGAGCTTTGCATCGAAATGTACCTCTTACATTTCTTGGTTCCTCTGTTTACAAGTTCTTTCCCTATACACACACATGTATGTATCTGCCCAATGAGAAAAAAACTTTGTACATCTGATGCGCTGGGCTCTAATTCACAGAAGTGCATACCGCCATAAATCTATTACTTTCAATTGCCACTATAATCTTCGTTGTTTTAGAAAAAGGAGTGGTCATGACACAATTCCTACACAATACCTACCTACCTATGGGTCTAGGGGACCCATATAGAAACAGAGGTGGAGAAATGTTGTGAACCGGTGTGACCGCTAACAGAACTCAAGAATACAGGACACTCCACCTGCCACATCACACTTAAAAAACCCAGTCACACTAAAACCATCCCAGGCTGGTATAATTTTAAATGAGCATCCCAGTTGCACAGTATGAACACTCTCTTGTTAAACTAACACCAACTATTAAAAATATCAAGAATTAAAACCAATGCACTCTCATCAATGTAAGAATGGATGGATGTATTCCGGTGGCTGTCCTGGTAAGCTCTGGTAGTGCACTCCTGGGACCATAAAGTCCTCTTTCATCACAATGTGTACTGTAATTACAAAAACACAGTCGCTTTAACATTAACTAATCCCCAAACTTTTTGATCCTGCGGGCACCTTTGAAATTCTGACAAAAGGTGGTTGGCAACTACAAAAGAGCTGCTACAGGATGTGGAGCCAACCACGAAATGACTGCTATAGGGGGAGAAGCCAGCCACAAAATGTCACGTGAGGTCATGCATAACTCTCACAGTAGCACTTCAAGCTGGAGGTCTCTTCAACAGGATGCCTTTTAAAATCAGTATATTGTTTAAAAATATTTTCTTGCATATTCACAGTTTACCTTCACTTATACAGTGCAGATCCTTGGGCTATGGTGGCAGTTGCTAAAGAAGCAGCTTTATAAATATCTGCACAGTCAATCAGATCTCCAGTGGCCAATCAGAAGCTCGTTGGGTAAAAGCCTGCCCAACACCACCCACTTTCTAAAAACATTCAGCACGTGCCAGGACAGGTGCCAGCAGGCTTTCTAGTGCTGATGGGTCCCACATTGGGGATCTTTGTTCTATACACACAATTTCATAATTTCTAGTGGTGGCTTATTTTTTTTTTAAATTAAATTTTAAACTGCACAAAATCCATTGTTGACTAGAGAGACTGTCAAGGGTTAATGCCTAACAGAGTCTGAGAACCTTTGAGTGACAGGCTGTTTAAATGGAATTCTGTGGAGAGAGTTAAGAAATGACATTTGGGAACTGACAGTTGAAGAAGAGACAGTTTAGCACTGACTGAGGACTGGGAAGGAGGCAAAGAGGAGAGGATCATGGAGGATTCAAGCTGAAAAGAGACAGAGCTTCTAGTCAAGAAAAGTAATCCCTGCTCAGTGAAAAGACAGATAACTCTTAAAAGAGGAGTGATCCCTGGTCTGTGTAGAGAGAAGGATTTTGGGAACTATGTTGAGCGTTCCTGCCTTCTAAATGTGAAGAGTCAGTGAAACTCAGAAATCTATGCTTGTGAGTTAAAGCAGAAAGTGAAAAGGAAGTTTCTTTCCTCAAAGTTTCAAAGACCTTGTGGAAAAGCAAGAACACTTATTTGTTGGCATCATATTATTTGGATTTAGTGGTAGAGCATCTGCTTGGTATGCAGAAGGTCCCAGGTTCAGGTAGTAAGTGATGTGGAAGACCACCACCTGAGACCCTGAAGAGCCACTACCAGTCTGAGTAGACAATACTGACTTTGATAGACCGATGGTCTGGTTCAGTATAAGGCAGCTTTGTGTGTGTGTTTAGGGTGTGTGTGTGTACCTCAGTTTTTATTATTGTTTCACCTCATATATCCTACCCCTGATTCCACCTGACCTTTTCCCCACCAAGTTAAACAAAATATTTTATTGAACTTTCCAAAGCCTTTCATGAGTTATTACAGAAGTGAAATATAAGTGGGTGATTTTGCCTGTTCCCTCAAGTCCCTGGGGTGGGCCAGCATCAAAATATATAATAACGTGACAGGGTGGGACATCCATAGACCAACAAAAAAGAAGAAAATAATAGGGGCTGCTCAGCAAGAAAGAAGGACGAAACAAAGGGAAAATCCTGTGTGTGAGGGAGGGAAGAGGGCGAGATTGCCATATCTTCCGATTAAGGAGAGAAGAATATTCTAATTAAGATGCATCTGCAGGTATGGAGCCTTCTCTCTTCCTGCAAGGGCTGCCTCTTCTGTTGAGTTCAGCTAACAGCACGTGCAGAGCAAAAAGTCCTATCCTCCTGCAACAGGAATGTAGTATGGATGGCCAGAAATGCGTCCCGGCAGTCAGCCAACAGAACACTCAGGACATGAGTGTTTAGGTATGGCAATGACCATTACTAAGTCTATGAAGGTAGCCCATGTTTGAGGTCTCTATTCATCAGCAGAGGGAGCGCTTTCAGCTTTGACAATGGAATCATCTGGGGCAAAATGCAGTTTAGCCCTAGTCAACCACTGCCCGACTAGCACAGTTGCCATTAGTAATCAGGCAGAGGCTGATACAGTTATGAATGGCAAGGATAACAAGAAGAGAACAGGACAGTACTCTGTGATGCTGCAGAAGCCTCATCTCCCCTGTGCAATCTCGCACTCCTCTCAATAGAAAAAGATGGATTTATCCATTAGCATTTTGGTAACATGGGACATATAACATGTTTAAACCACAGTTTTCAGTGAATCCTAGAGTGGTACACTGATGTAATGATGTCATTTCTGGTTTTGCAATGCTGAAGAGCCCTCTGCCCCCAAATTTCAAAGTTTGTCCACCCTGATCCTCCTCTCTCTGCAGCAACACACCAGCTGCCATTGTCCCATTTGAGGAACCTTAGTCTAGGTGCTGCTGCCCCTCTTATCATGGCCCCCACTCCCCCCACCCCCAATTTCCTGCTGCCAGTCTGTCAAGCAGTGACAGCAACTTGCCCTCCACTACAAAACAGTGCGTTTAGGTAAAAAATAGACAACAAAAGACTACAGAGGAAGAGAAAGGAACTCTTACCTGTACACTAGTAAGAGTGGTATATTGATAAGCTTTAACTACCAGGTAATTTGCTTCTATATCTATTATTCCAAGGATCATGTACTTCCACCATCTTCGTTTCAAGATTGCCAGTAAGTTTTCTTCTCCTGCAGTGCCAGGGGTGGGGAAGAGATGAGAAGGAGAACAAAATTTAAAAGATTACAATTATGTTAATGATAATAACTCATCTACGTTACAGGGAAGTACTGCTGAGGATCCCAAATAAGAGAACTACCTTCAGGAGTAGCAAGGAAATATTCCAATGAATTGACCAACTGACTGATAAATTGACCATTGACCAATAAATGGCACTGGGGCCGAGCTTTAAAAAAGGTGATTTGCTCCTCACTTCACTCTATAGCCAGCCCCTTCCCACTGTTCCTAAACCTTTATAACAGCCCTGCTCAACCCATGAATATCCGAATGCTAAGAGATCAGGCAGGAGCTCAAGTAAATTAAGCTGAGATTAAGCAAGGTGTCAAATCTGGTATCCAGTCTCCTTTGGCAAACTCAGAGCACCAGAGACCCAAAGCTCCTGGATGAATGGGCACAGTGGTAAGTGGGTAACATTCATGATGCCTTTTCAAGCTTCCCACATTCTGCCTCTACCTTTCCCTTGTCCACACACTGCAGACAAAAAATGTTGTCACTGACTGCATGGCATCACTTCCTGGAAAATCAGGAAGTGACATCACACTGTCACTGACAGACACCCCCACGACCCCGCCCCAGCTGGTCTTCCACTGGTTGCCAGGCAACCCTAGATTCTCTCCTCATGTGATCCAATCTACTCTGCAAGAGATATCCAGCCAGAAGACCACAACCCTAATTGTTGGCTCAATGTTCAAAATCACTTGCACATCCCAGGGCAAATGCCGGATTCTAAATATATATAATTTTGAATATCTTTTGCTATACAGGCTTGTCCCATCAGTTCTTCTTGGTCAGTAAAACATATGGTGCACTAAGGAATGCAAAACGCCTTTTGTGAAACTGGACAACAAATGTCCATGGCCTTCAGAGTAAACAAAGTGTTAGTGACCAAATAACCTTCACTCCGTTTACAGACTTTAGTGGTCTAGTGTTGTGTGCGTTCCCTTAGCTACTGCAGTTTGACTCAAGTCAAGCATATTGGACTTGTTTAGAGGAAGGTTATAAGAATACAATCAGGGTTTGGATTTTTTTTTTTGCATAATTGGTAGCTCAGCGTCCAAGAATCGATTTCATGCAGAGCAAGAGTCACTCTTCAATGCCCTTGCAGACAAATCCTGTCAATCACACAATCTTCAGTTTCTACTTTGTGAAGACAGACAGTGCGACAATGGCCACTGATTAAATCTAGAGCTCCCCAGAGGTTAAACGATCTTAGCGCTGGGCCAAAGATTAGACTAATTTAAAAGAAAACAAACAAACAACCATTGGGCAGCCAAGTCCCATCCTTCTTTTTCTGATTTATCTTTCTGACAAGATATCCTAGGGTTGTAGCATGAATAATTTTGATACTGCTGCAAATGAACATTCTTAAACAGGAAAGATGACATCCTAATTGTAACAAATGCCAAGCTAGTCTCCTGTTTTAAGAATACTTTCCTAGGAGTAAGCCCAGAGGAACAAAATTGGTCTTCTTAGCAGTACTCCCAAAATTATTTACTAGGAAACATGAACTGGACCTAACCCTTACAAATAGCCATTTAAGGCAGGTCAGTATTATCACGATACTGCAGATGGGGGTCGGGTAGGATGGAGAAAGTATCTGAGGCTACCTGATGAGATTGCACTTCAGGAGAAAACTGAACTGAGGGCTTCCTGATGAACAGCTCAATTTCCAGTTACTATGTTATACCATTATTCTTGGCAACAGAGGGAGGAAATGCTGTTGCTTATTCCAAAGTTATATTAACCATACAAAAAGGGCTTTACAATCCACAGAACATACATATTTACTTACTTATTTATCATTTTCTGCCCCACTTCCCTCCCCAGTGGGGACCCAAATGAGGAAAGTCGTTATTATTTACACTTAATCAGACATGCAAACAAATGGCTTTTCTGCATTCTCATTCTCTCTCGTCTTTTAAAACTTTTTAAAAACTTTCTTCAGGGGTGGAGTGTATGTTTGTGTTCCATATGTGTTCTGCTCCCTCTAGTGGTCAATTTGATGTTACATCAGTTCATGTCAGCATAAAAACCTGCAGTTTAAATCTGCAGGGAGATATGCTGGACATAAACCAATCTAATACTGAATCAACCACTAGAGGGAGCAGAACACATGTGTAACAGAACTCTCCTCCCAAGAAACAGGAATATACAGGAAAGGAAAGTGAGAATATGGAAAAGTCCAAAGACAGTAATTGTGTCTATGACTACATCATATGACCACAGCACAGCAGAAAGCAAAAGTATATTACTGTTGCTAATTCTGCTGAACTCTTTATAATTACCACCACTGAGAACCAACATTGGTAATAATTCTGAGGAGAAAATGTGCAGGGGGGGGGGAACCAAAGTTACATGTTTATATATATGGGCCAATGGCTCCTCTGAAGCCACAGTGAGAGCCAAACTAGATATTGGTCCCGGCTCCTCCCGGGACTCCTGGGTGGGTGCTGACATGCCAGATGCCCCACCCATCACCAGCAATTGCTCCAACCTCCCGGGAAGTCGCCTCACTCACCAGCACGGCCCTGGCACTGACAGGAGGATGCAACGATGGCTGGGGCAAACAGGAGCAGCCAGCAGATGGTCGGAAGCAATGAGAAGGCAGCATGGCCCTGGCCTGACAGGAGAGCAGCGGCCAGGCCCGGGGACGAGAGAGACAGCAGCGGCGGAGCTGGGGAGAAGCCTCAGCCACTGGGGAATGTGGCGGCTCGGCAGCAGGGCTGCAGGATGAAGCCCAAGCTGACGAGCCGCATCATGAGGTGGTCGGGCCATACGCATGGGCAGGGAGGAGGCCAGAGTCAAAGGGGCCAGCGTCTTCCCTTTTCAAGGGAGGTGGGGCCATGGAAAGGGAGGGGTGGCCGGGGAGCGGGGCAGGATAAAAGGAGCAGGGGAAAAGGCCGATGAGGAGGGAAACAGCAAAAGAGAGAGAGAGGCAGAGAGAGAGAGAGCGAAGGAGCAAAGCGAGAGCTGAATCCAGGTGGAGGCAGGAAGGTGAAGTAACCCCCTCTTGTCCTCCACATCTGAGGCCTTCATAAATCCTCCTCCAAGGTTCCTGCCAGGCCTCCCGGGACTCCCCCCCTTTCCCTCTTGTTACCCAGTGGGACCAGTCAAGCGACGCCAACCCTCCTCGTTGGGACATCCCAGTGGCAGGTGAACACTGGCCTGGTGAATGGCACAGCCACAAGAGGGCCACAGCACCATGGCCACTGGTGGCCCACCCCCAGGAACCCCAAAAGACCTTGACAGTATTACATCTTATTTGTGGCCACCATGGGGACTTGAAGCTGCAAGTTCCCCATGAGAACTCAATTCTGATACCTCACAGGGGTCTGAATTGGATTGGGATTAAAATATGAGAGGGAGAAGCTTCAGCCTTTTTCCTGTGCTATTTTCGCAAGTCCAAACAAATCCAGAGGTTGCCCCATCAGGGGGTTGCATGTGCAAATATATTTGCCCCATGTGCAAATATATTTACCTCATTAGGGGGCTGCATGCGCAAATATCCAGTGCATATGCAGCCCCCATGGAGGAAATACCACTCCCTAGGGATGTTTCAACACAGGAAAATGGCATGGAGAAGTAAGGCTGAAGCCCCTCCTCCCCCTGCATGATGGTCCCACTCCAAATCAGCCCCCTGAAGCATGTTGACATTGAGCTCCTATGAGGGACCTGCAGCTGTTGTGTGATTTAAAGTTCTCCTGGTGGCCATGAGTTATGCCTTTTCTTCAACTGATGTATGATTTTTTTTTTACTGGTAACCAGAGAAGGTAATGAAACAGAAGAGGGGGGAGTGATAGAAAAAGGAAGAAGGTACTGGGGTAAGGGGAGTCTGCCAGCAAGATGGGGCAGGGGGAAATGAGAAAATACATTTTGTCTTCCAAATTGTTCAACACATACTCTATCTGGGAACTGGGCTGAGTAAACAGCAGTTCCTGGAAGTTTCACTGAGCATGGTGGGCTGTAAAGTCACGAACTTTTGCATGCATAGGGTTGCCAAGTCCCTCCCGGCAACCAGCAGGGGAGATGGGAGGCTTACTAGGAGCAGCAGGGAGGCCCATCTGATGTACAGTGACATGTCTATGTCACTGCCCACATGACCCAGAAGTGACATCATCATGTCTGGGACATCAGGGTGATACTCTGGTATTTGGGTGAAAACTCTATGGTAAATTTCGCTTCTACCATGCAGTTTTTTGCCCAAATACCAGTGTTGCCCTAACATCCTGGATGTGATGATGTCACTTCCAGGTCATGTGGGCAGTGAGGTAGGCACATCGGATAGATCTCCCTCTTTTGGGGGGTAAGTTCCCCTCGCTAGCCAGCTGATTGGTGGTGGGGAGATGGGGCCTGTCAGTGGGGGACCCCTGCCTCCACCGGGAGGGTCTGGCAACCCTATGCATGCAACACAAACAAACTTTTACATTTCAGAATACTGCAAAAAAAAATGAAAACAAAAGCTGAAGAGGAGGCTTCTTTCTTTTTCCCTTCCCCAGACCCCTCCCTTCCATTCTTCATCCACACGACTCAAGGCACATACTCTGCAATGGCCTGAGGTTCCTTTTCTTTGTTGATTTTGCAAAACCCGCCTGGTTCTCAAAAGTAGCTGACTCTACTGACTGGTTGTCCAATGAATTACCTGGGATCACCGCCTGAAAATCTCAGTCATTTGGGATCATTGCAGGGTATACTAATTTTATATATCAAAACACACAGGAACAATTCACACTTTTGGGAAAAGTTATGAGGTAACCATGTACACTCTATCACTGAAACATACATCTAGCCTGATTTTGTTTAACCATGCCCGGCTATGCCCCCAAGCCTGCAACAAGGCTTTCTACTTCATTCCATATGAATATGATACTATTATCTTGTTTGGAGCCCTGGCCAGAAGCTCCAAGTTTCGCAGCCATCCCAAGAAAACAATATGCAAGATCCAGGTGAGCTTACAAGGAGATTTTAATAAATTATCAAACTTATAGAAATAGCAGGGTAAGCTTCCATCCACTGGGCCTCAAACTCACATACATCGCAAAGCTAGCCAGAATCTGAGATGAGATGTGTAGCTAAAACAAAGCATCTTACATCCTAATTGCAGACTACAAGTCAAGAATATCATCATCAAAGCTACATCCCTAAACACTGAGAAAAGCCAGGCCAGCACATGGCACCTAGTAGCTGAAAAAAACAAGTCATCTGTCTTAGATAAGAACTCAGGAAAGTGCTAATGAAAACAGGCAGAAAGGTACTCTTGGGAGCAGTCTGCTGGCAACTAGATTTAAAGCATTAGCAGAAAACCAAAATGGAGTTACAAAGGCTATACATATCTTTGACTGGGAAATTGGGGAAATACAGTGCAAATTCTAAAATGCAAATGGCCACAGTTCCTTGTTTGTCAAAATAATCCTAAAGTGGTCTTTTACACACTGGATTGCCTGAATGAAATGTCTCATTCAAGTGCCATTTGTTCATTATCTTCTGTGACCTTTCTCCTTATTAGTTAATAAGATTGGACATGATTTCAATTAGCAATGTAACAGCTGCATCCTAGCTGTTTACTCTTCTGTTAGCTAAACCTAAGATAGATAATTAAAAAGTTTAAAAACAGATATTGTTTACTTCCATAAACAAGTAAAGAAACAGCTTGAGCCCCATCAATGATTACATTAAGTACTTTGCCCAGACAGCATTCAGTGGGTAATTTAAGAATTGAAATTGGAATAAGCTAGTCTGTTTCATTGTATCATCAGATGGTTCCATTAACCTTTATGCTCTGAATGATCATAAACACACTCTGCCATAGCAGTGTGGTGTATTTAACACACTCAATATGCTCAGGCATTTTATGTTGATTTGAGAACACAGGAAAACTTGTTCTTGGGTTCACTAACTTGATGAATGTTAAGGGATGCATTTTCAAAGCAGCGCTAGGTGAGGGGCCTAATCTACAGGAAAATCTGCTACTAGTAGTTTAAAAATGTATCTTCAACAGTCATGCTGCCAAAGTGATTAGACATACTCCTGCAGTATCACTGAAATATGCTGGGAAACGGGCAAGCAGGCTTTACAGGTTCAAAGGGTTTGTAAAATGTGGAAAATTATTTCCTCTTCATGGCATCTGAAGAAGCAAGCTCTAACTCACAAAAACTCATGCTGGAATAAATGTTGTTAATCTTTAAGGTGACTTTGCAATTGTTTTATTTTGCTACAAGAGACTGACATGGCAACCTTCTGGAATGATCAAAGGGCTATAACCTTTGGAAGAAAGAACATCATTTCTGAGGACAGACTAGTAAGAGTGACTCTGATTGGTGCATAAACCATGGTTTTGAAACTGACCAGACTAATAAAGCTATGCTTTCATGAGCTAAATGAAAGTTGATAATGCATGCAGGCAGAAATTGGCATATGGCAGTCCACTGCAACTACAGCATTTTGAGAGGTTCTGATGGAGTAGCCAAGTGGATCCCTTGCTATAAAGGCTATAAAATCTATGCAATACTGTAAAAAAGAAATAATCTTTAGAACTTTTTCTGCTATACAATGGGTAGGGCTGCCAAGTAGGTTCGACTTACCGGCGGGGGGGGAGTTGTTCTCCCCCCGGGAGCTCTTCTGGCGCGTGTGCTTTGCGCACACGCCAAGGCGACGTGATGATGTCACCCGGAGGTGATGTCATCACGTTGGGGGCATTGCCAGGGCGACGCTCTGGCAATCGCCCCAAAAACTCTATGGTACCATAGAGTTTTGGGGTGATTGCCAGAGCGTCGCCCTGGCAACGCCCCAAACCTAATGACATCATCTCCGGGTGACGTCATTACATGGGGGAAGTCATCCTCACCGGATGACTTCTGGGGCGGGGTTCCCCCCGCCGGCCGAATGCCGGTGGGTGGATCAGGAACCCCTATAGCGGGGGATCCCCCGCCCCCCGGGCTGACTTGGCAGCCCTAACAATGGGGGATAATTTAAACAGCATTATTGTAAATCAGATTGTTTACAGCACTAGCAGCAATGACTCATGCAACCATAAAAGTCAGTCCAATGAAAGGAGGGGCCATGGCTCAGTAGTAGAGCATCTCCTTGTCATGCAGAAGGTCCCATGTTCAATCCCCAGCACCTCTAGTTAAAAGGATCAGGTAACCAGTGAAGTGAAAAAACTTCTTCCTGAGACCCTGGAGAACTGTTGTAGACAGTACTGAGTAGACACTACTGAACTTGATGGACCAATTGTCTGAGTCAGTTATAAGAACTTCTTGTATTCCTGAATATTTGATAAATTGCTGGAACATAATGATTAACATACTGCTATTTCAGTTTTACAAGACTGTTAAGACCCTGCTGTAGCAAAGCAGACATTAAAAGGAATTGTTTGAAGTTACTAGTAGTGACAGACTTTAAAGGTTGAAAACATGATTCTCCTGGGAACCAGGAAGTGCTAAGACACTTCTCACATTGCTAGGAAGTACCCACAAATAAAAGGAAGTGAAAGAATATCAAGGATCATTCTGTGTGACCCCCAGGGCTCATTTTGCGGAAGGAGCTCCTCTGCATATTAGGCCACACGCCCCTAATGTAGCCAATCCTCCAAGAGCTTACAGAGCTCTTCTTACAGGGGCTACTGTAAGCTCTTGGAGGATTGGCTACATCAGGGGTGTGTGGCCTAATATGCAAAGGAGCTCCTGCTACGAAATGAGCCCTGGTGACCCCCCCCCCAGGCCCCAAGTAATGTGTGTGCTGCCTGTCAGAGGTACAAGTGAGTTGTTTCCCTATTAAGAGGAAAGAGACTGAATAATGCACTTGCAATCCACTCTCAATGCACTATGCAATTTGATTTTACTGTGTAAAATGGCCAAATTCACTTGCAAACAATTGCTAAAGTGCATTAAAAGTGGACTGAAAATGCATTACTCAGCACGTGTGATAATACCCATTGACAAGACATGGGATGAAGTGTAGAATGCATTTGTCGCATACATTAGTGACATGGTTTGACATGATCATACAGGATGAAAAATGAGCAGGGGAAGCAGATGGTGCCATGTCTGTCCCTCAGCAAGCAACTCTATTGGGGAACTGTTCTTTGATCTGGCAGATCAAATTTTTGTGGAAAGCAAGAGTGGTATATGCTTAAGATTAGGACAGCTGGGATCTTCATATGCAAATAGAAGTAATGGAAGATATAAATATTTGGATGTGCCACTGGCATGCAAGTGAGAAGACAGGGAGCTGAGATTCTCCAGTGTGGGTGAAAAGTGGGATATAAATGGGTTGTCAGGTCTTGCTTGGAAAATACCTGGAGACTTTGGGGGTGGATCCAGGAGAAGGCGGGGTTTGGGGAGGGGAGGGGAGGGGCCTCAGCAGGGTACAATGCCATACAATCCACCCTTCAAAACAGCCATTTTCTCCAGGGGAGCTGATCTCTGTCAGCTGGAGATCAGTTGTAAAAGCGGGAGATCTCCAGGCCTCACCTGGAGGCTGGCAACCCTAGATATAATACTGAACAAAATATTTAAATAAATAAGAGGGCAAAACTGCAAATATTCAAAAGGCTGCAAGTACCACCATCACCATGGCTCAGAATCTGCATGGTACACCGTAGCTTCCCATGAAAAAAATCTCTAGAAAATATGCAAGGATTACACAACCACAGAGCTCACAGTTTACTAGCAAACTGGAGTAAGGTTCAGTTTAATGTACACAGCTACACTAAACAAATGGGTGTCCTTGTTCTCATCTCAAAAGCACTTAGCACGGAGCGGTGGACGATTACTATAGAGCGTAAGCGGCTTAGTGCCAGCTGCTATACAGAGAAGATATTTGTCCGATGCTCAGGTAGTTTGCACAGATCATTGTTGTCCATCACAGCTCCCTGTCTTCAGTCTTTGGCAGACTTAGGCTAATTAAGCTGTTTGGAATACACAAGAGGAAGGCTAGGCGGGCGCTTGAAAACATGTGCTAAAAGCTCCAGGAATAGCTTTTTAGAAACGGAGTTTATGAAAATCAGAGCATCAGCAGCCAAAACTCTATTATTGAAAAAAATATATGGACGTCCAGTATAAATTACTATCACGTTACCCCATAAAATATTGATCTTTGTGAAGAGGCAGCTGAAGATCCTTTCATCATGGAAAAGGCTTTCTGAAGAGACTGAATTCCCCTGACAGCTTTGCTTTGGCAGTATTTTTCTCACCAGCTACATTTCCCAAGAATAAATCATCCTGTTCCAATGGTGTTCAATCAAACCAAGCTAAGGCAAGTTAGTATTAAAAATGAATCCACCATCATGACATCTGCCTGCCTTAACTGAATGTAGGCAGCCAAAAATATGACAGAAAAGAAATCTGCAATGCATTTATCTGACATTTGCATTTCTTCTGTTTTGTCTCATCTTTCGTTAAACAATGGGATGACACCCTGCCTCCAGCCCTCAAAACTAAGAGGATTAAAATTTCACACCCTCCAAACTTCTTTTGTGTTTCTCCCCCATACTTTCCTTTTTATAATGAAGGCTTCTGGGACTGCCTAGTCTTACAGTCCTCATGGATGGCACTGCTCGGACTCCAAATGCCCCCCTGGCATTCACTTGGCCTGGCATTCACTAGGCTGGAAGGAGCTACCCAGTAGGCCTGATGAGCACAACTAAGAAGAGAGTTGCCAGTTCCAGGTTGGCAGTGGAGCCTGAGGAGGGAGGGGTTTGGGGAGGGGAAGGACTGTCACCTGAAGATCAGTTGTAATCAGTGTTCCCTCTAAGCTGAGTTAGTGTGAGCCAGCTTTATGCCAGCAGCTCACAAAGTAGGATTTTTGCTCACAAGACTCCACAGTTTAGAGGGAGCATTGGTTGTAATCCCAGGAGATTCCCAGCTACCACTTGGAGCTTGGCAACCTTAACTAAGAAACAGGTTTATTTCAGTTTTATGGGTGGCTTGGTCGTTTCTTGGTTTTTATGTTCTCCAGACCTCTCAGTGTCACAGTCACAAAATCACTGGCGAGTTGGGGCTTGAAAAAGCCTAACAGTTACAATGCAGGTTCCTTATTTTCCTGATTCAGACTTATAACATGAAACAGAAAGGCTTTGAGCTTTTAACTGTTTTTGACAGGAACGGCACTCAGACCCCACCTGTCTTCAAAACATCTAAAATTCCTGATGGACTCCCTGCCTAACCAGCAGGCCTCCTTAACCTTCTCCCACAAGAATCCAACAAGCCCCGGTTTCCGGTCAGAGGAATGGAGGTCTGACACGCTTTGCAAATGCGCAAGGTGGACAGCGGCTCTTCCTGACAGCTTGGGTGGATTAATCCACCTGAAGCAACCTCACACAGGTAGTGTGAGGACCAGCAAGCAATATAATCCAGGTTTGAGCAACCTCGGTGAAGGGAAAGCCTCGGAGGAGACTTTTCCGACACCTTGAGCACTGCAGCCGAAGAGGATTTTTGCGAGTATCTCTAAGGAGCCGAGCTGAGCTGATAAATTCAGCATAAAACCTCCAATTCCCCTGATTCCTTGGCAAAGAAGACAAAGTTTAAACGTTGGGACCACATCTGAAGCAAAGTAACAACAAAAGGTAATGGAAAAAAAGTTTTTGCCTTACCATTACCGCGTTTTGAAAGACGAAAAGCGGATCGGGTGAAGCAATAGACTGTTGTAGACTGGATGAGAGCAGTTTTGAAGTGCTAAAAAGCCGAATTTGAACTTAAAAAGCCAAAAAAACAAGTTGTTTAACATTCCTGCGGTTAAGAAGAGTCGGGAGGGGGAGCCAAGCATCGCGAGACAAAGAGGGAGAAGGGAACCAAGCATCGCGAGATTAAGACGTGAGGACTGAGTTAGGAAGTGACGGCTAGAAGAGCAGACAAGAAGGGAAAAGGAGAAGAACCAGAAGAAGGTAAAGGGGACTCTAAATACTGCCGGACCAGAAAGACCACAACAGGAAGTGACGTGCAGAAAGCAGACAAGTAAATAAAAGGAAGGGACAAAAGGAAACTACGGCAAGCCAGAAGTAAGGTAAAAAGACTATAACCTTTGACATTAACCAAAGAGAAGTCGCGCCCGCCATTTTGGATTTATAAAATTTTTAAACTGCAATATCTCAAAGACTATATAACTTAGAAGGCTGAAACCAACATAATTTGACTTGGCAAGATTAGCTTGTTTGAATGCACTAATTGGTGTTCGACTTGGAAAACAAGATAAAATCGATCTTTTTTAAAGAGACGAGACGGACCGCGAACTAAGATCGAGAGCAGCTACATGGTCCTCTCCTACAATGGCAGCAAAAAAGAAAAAGAACTACTAGCCGTTATGGAAGCAATGGAAAAGAAAATGTTAGACGCTATAGGAGAGGTAAATGTTAAAATGAATAATATAGCGGCTCAAGCAGATAAAAATTTCATGGAATTAAAAGCAGAATTTCAAAAATTATCCACAAGAACACAAGATATAGAAACTAAAGTAAAAGAACTGGAAGAAAGTACCCATAAGACAATGAGAGAGAATGAGAGGATGGAAAAGATGATGCATTATAAAGATATGCAAAACCATTTGAGATTTCGAGGGACTGAGGAAAAATTGAGTGAAGACATTTTTACAAGAATGCAAGAAGCAATAGCAGATTTTTTACAAGAACAGGAAGAAGTTGTTAAAGAGCACATGGATCTTGTTTATAGAGTTAATTCTACATACGCAAGAGACAAAAACATACCAAGAGATGTGGTTGTCCAATTTACAATGAAAAGAACAAAAGAACAAATCTACAAGAAGTGCTTTACTGATCCTTTTGTAATAGATGGAAAGAAAATTATAGTAATGAAAGAATTGCCTAGAGCAATGCTGCAAGAAAGGAAAAAATTCAAGCGTCTGACGGATAAACTAAAGGAGAAAAAAATCAGATTTCGTTGGGAAATACCTCAAGGACTAAGCTTCTATTATGGCAACTCCAGAGTAGTGATTAAAAGTACAGAAGAAATGTACGCATTCCTGGGAGAGAATAAAGATGACTTTGGAGATATTTAAGAATATATCAAGATGGATTACAAAATACTTACATGGAATGTAAATGGACTAAATTCACCCCAAAAACGTAGAATGGTAGGTCATTGGCTGGAAAAACAAAAATGTAATATAATTTGCATACAAGAAGCTCATCTTAAAAAACAAGACCACAAATATTTAATAAGGAAAAAATTGGGAGAAGAATTTTATTCTTTAGCAAGTAATAAAAAGAATGGTGTTGTAACATATGTCAAAAAAGATTTGGAACCTAAAGTAATATTTAAAGACAAAGATGGAAGATATTTAGCTATTGAAATTTTACTGCAAGGACTGAAAACTTTGATTATGAACATTTATGCTCCGAATGGAGCCAAAGAATTTTTTTTTAAAGAACTTCAAATGGAATTGGACAATGTAAACTATGATCAAATTATGATGTTAGGGGATAATAAATTAGACAGGCGCTCTAAAAGAAAGGATGAGACATTAGGGAAGCTTCCAAAAAATTTTTTTGATCTGATAAAACAAGAGAAGCTGGAAGATATTTGGAGGAAAGCTAACCCACAAGGAAAAGATTTTACCTTTTATTCTAATAGACATGACTCACATTCAAGAATCGACATGATTTGGATGACTACTAATTTAACCTTTAGGACAAGAAAAGTGGAAATTCTACCCAGAATAATTTCAGATCATAATCCGTGTTTATGGACAGCTGGGCAGGTAAAAAAACAAAAGAGATGGAGAATAAACGAGGACTTACTAGGCAATCAAGAAATAATTAAAAAATTACTTGAAGAAACAGACCTATACTTCCAAGTAAACATGCAGAAAGAAGTAAAAATCCAAACCGTATGGGATGCATATAAAGCAGTGATGAGAGGACTATTGATATCGCTAAATGCTAAAGATAATAAAAAGAAAAGAGAGCAATATGAAAATATTCTACAAGCCATTAAAACAAAGGAAGAAGAACTGAAGAATAAACCAGGGAAAAAGAAACTGCAAAAGGAAATCTGGATGCTACAAGACCAAGCAAAAGCTATTCTGAACCAAGAGATGTACTGGAACTTAAAAAAAACTTCAACAAAAAGCATTTGAAGGTGCAAATAAACCCGGAAAATACTTAGCATGGCAATTAAAGAAAAAAAGTGAAAATAAATTTATCACTAAAGTGATAAGAGATAACATTGAGATAATAGATAACAAAGGAATAAAAAGAGAATTTTTTAAATACTATGCAAAACTTTTGAAGAAGGAAAATAAAGACAGAAGAAAGATTAAAGAATACCTGCAAACATTAAAGCTACCAAAACCAACAGAGAAAATTAAAGAACTATTTAACAATCCAGTATCATTACAAGAGATTAAAATGCAATAAAAGACTCAAAATTAGGAAAAGCACCTGGACCGGATGGATTTACAGCGAAGTTTTATAAAACGTTACAGGAGTCAGTTTCACCGGTGTTACTGCTACTGATGAACGATATAGGAGTCACTGGCGAGGTACCAGAAACCTGGAAAGATGCATCCATCTCATTGATCCCGAAAGAAAATCAAGATTTGACTAATGTTAAGAATTATAGACCGATCTCTTTACTGAATAATGATTATAAGATTTTTGCTAAGATTATAGCGGATAGACTAAAAGAGCACCTTAAAGAGACTATACAAACAGAACAAGCAGGGTTCTTACCTAATCGACAAATAAGGGACAATCTAAGAGTAGTAGTGGATGCCATAGAATACTACGACAAACACCCTGAAAAGGAAGTGGGCTTTTTCTTTTTAGATGCAGAGAAAGCGTTTGATAATTTAAACTGGGATTTTATGTTTGAAGTTTTAGAACATCTTGAGATTGGTGAATATATGCTTAACCTCATCAAAGCAATATATAAAGAGCAGAAATCCTCTTTAATAATTAATACTGAAAGGACAGACGATTTTAAAGTTGAAAAAGGAACAAGACAAGGATGCCCACTTTCGCCGCTGCTATTTATTTGGATTTTAGAAGTTCTATTGTTAAATGTGAAGGAAGACAAAGAGATTAAAGACTTAACAACTAAAGGTTTTTCTTTTAAATATAGGGCCTTTGCAGATGATGTGATGTTTATAGTGGAAGACCCCTTGTCCACACTACCATATTTGTTACAGAGAGTAAGAGAGTTTGGTGACTTAGCAGGATTTTATGTAAATAAGAACAAATCGAAAGTAATGTGCAAAAATATGTCAAATAAGAAACAAAATGAGTTACAAAAACTTATAGAATGTGAGGTGGTGAAAAAGACAAAATATCTAGGTGTAAACCTAACAATGAAAAATATTGATCTTTATAAAAATAATTATGAAAAATTATGGTTGCAAATTATGCAGGATATTAAAAAGTGGAATGTATTGAATTTGTCATTGCTGGGTAGAATTGCGGTGGTTAAGATGAACGTGTTACCACGATTAATGTTTTTGTTTCAAACTATTCCAATTGTGAAAGATGTAAAAACATTCAAATGTTGGCAGAAGGAATTGTCTAAGTTTGTGTGGGGAGGGAAAAAACCAAGAATTAAGATGAAAATAATGTGTGATGCTAAAGAAAGAGGAGGGTTTCAATTACCAAACCTAAGGTTATACCATGATGCAATATGTTTGACCTGGGTAGGGACATGGACTATGTTACAAGAAAGAAAGTTATTGTCCCTGGAAGGTCATGATTGTAGATTTGGGTGGCATGCATATTTATATTATGGTAAAACAAAAATGGACAATATGTTTAAACATCATTATTTGAGAAGAACACTAATGGATACGTGGACAAGATATAAAAACTTTTTTTCAGAAGAGATACCTATGTGGATTGTACCCGCAGAAGTTTTGCATCCAACATCACGGTACAAAGGACAAGACTGGTTGAAGTATAGAGACTTATTAACAAGACATGGTAAAGACTTCAAATTGAAGGAGCAGCATCAGATGGACTTTGATTATGGTTGGCTAAGATATAGACAAATATATGATATGTATAGAAGTGATAAAAAACACGGTTTTAGGGAAAAAAACAATGAAATAGAACAAGTTTGGGAGGAAGGTGGGAAAAAATGATTTCTAAAATGTATAAAGTCTTGCTAAAATGGTTTAATGCTGATGAAATGGTAAAAGAACAAATGGTAAAATGGGCGATAAACTTTAACAAAGACATTGAAATGGAATCTTGGGAATTTTTATGGAAAAATGCTATGAGTATATCTACGTGTTATAACTTAAAAGAAAATTGTTTTAAAATGATGTATAGATGGTATATGACACCAAAAAAAATTGCAAATATTGGTCAGAATATGTCTAACAAATGTTGGAAGTGTAAAAAGAAAGAAGGTTCTTTTTATCATATGTGGTGGACTTGTGATAAAGCAAAGATTTATTGGTCCAAAATACATGCAGAAATGGAAAAAATCTTGAAATGTACATTTAAGAAGTTGCCCGAAATGTTATTGCTTGGACTTAAACTAGAAGAGATAAATGTAAAAAAAAGGACAATAATATGGTAGATGATAACAACAGCAAGAATGGTGTATGCACAAAATTGGAAAAATGAAAAAATACCAGAGGTGTGGGAATGGTTGAAAAAACTGTTACATATGGCTGAAATGGATAAATGGACTAGAAAATTGAATGATCTGTACTCAGAGACCTTTTTAGAAGATTGGAAAGATTTGAAAGAATATGTTGAAAAATACTGGGATATGAAAAATTGCATTTATACATGGTTATAATAATATAAAGTAATAGAATTAGAGTATATGAATGTATTAAGGATAATTAGACAAAGAAGTTGTTTTTTATTTTTAGAATTATATAAGAATATAGAAAGTAAGAATTAATGTATAAGTATTTTTAAGAAATATGACCGTTACCAGAAATGTAAACATAGATATAAGTATTACTATTTTGGATAGAGTGGAAAATGTGTTATGCTTCAGATGTGGTGGGAAACCGTTAATATAAGATAAAAACAAGATTATACAAACAGAACAAAATGTTATATAATATGGAAAAATGGATTTGTATAAGATAAATGTATTATTTTTAATGTTTGGAAAAATAAAAATTTTTTTTACAAAAAAAAAGAATCCAACAAGCCCCAGGACCGCCAGCTGGGCAGTAATTACACTCCATACAGTCGTGATGTCGGCTCCGTCCAGTTTCAGGTGTAATAGGAGCTAGTATCATAAAGCATCAGTTAGGGACCAACAGGTCAGGGCTCATCTTCATTGGATGGTGATCTCGGTAGTGGTAACAGTAGTGGCAGCTCCAAAGGCCTGGTGGAAGAGCTTTATTTTACAAGCCCTGCGGAACTGTAAAAGGTCCCGCAGGGCCCTGATCTCCTCTGGGAGCTCATTCCACCAGAATGGAGCCGCCACAGAAAAAGCCCTGGCCCTAGTTGTTGCCAGTCTGGCCTCCTTAATACTTGGGAGGACCAACCTGCTCTGGGTCCCAGACCACAGTGCTCTCTGGGGTACATATGGGGAAAGGTTCAGGTATGCATGTCCCTGGCCATAAAGGGCTTTAAAGGTCAAAACCAGCACCTTGAAGCGGATCCAGTATGCTATAGGCAGCCAGTGCAATGTCTTTAGCACAGGCTAGATGTGCTCCCGAACTGAAAGTCCCATCAGCAACCTGGCTGCGGCATTCTGCACCAGTTGCAGCTTCCAGATCTGCGACAAGGGCAGCCCCATGTAGACAGTGTTACAGTAATCCAACCTTGAGGTGACCATTGCATGGATCACTGTCGCCAAGTCTCTGCATTCAAGGAAGGGAACCAACTGCCTAATCAGCCGAAGATGGTAGAAGGCTGACCTAGCAGTGGCAGGTACCTGGGCCTCCATCATTAAAGAGGCATCCAGGAGCACGCCCAGACTCCTAACCTCCGGTGCTGGCACCAATGGCACCCCATCAAAGGTCAGAAGCGGGATCCCCATTCCTGGATCGCCGCAACTCAGACATAGGACCTCTGTCTTTGTAGGATTCAATTTCATCTGGCTCAGCCTAAGCCAACCAACCATGGCCTGTAATGCCTGGTCTAGATCTTCCGGCTTGGAGTTGGACCAGCCATCCAACAACAGATAGAGCTGGGTGTCATCCGCATACTGGTGACAACCCAGCCCATGCCTCCAGGCAATCTGGGCAAGAGGGCGCATATAGATGTTAAAAAGCACTGGGGACAACACTGCCCCTTGAGGCACTCCACAGTCCAGTGAGGGCCTTTGGGACAGCTGGTCCCCCAGTGCCACTCTTTGTCCCTGACCCTGGAGAACAGAAACAAGCCACTGTAAGGCTAGTCCCTGAATTCCCATGTCGGCAAGGTGGTGGGTCAGCAACTGATGGTTGACCATGTCAAACGTGGCCAATAGGTCTAACAAAAACAGCACTACCATTCCGCCCCGATCCAGGTGCCTCTGGAGGTCATGTGTGAGGGTGACCCGTGCTGTCTCCATACTGTAACCCAGGTGAAAACCGGACTGGAAGGGATCTAAAATGGAAGTGTCATCCAGAAAGCCCTGCAACTGAATTGCCACTGCCCTCTCTATTATCTTGCCCAGATAGCGCAAGTTGGACATCGGCCAGTAGTTGGCCAGCTCGGTCGGGTCCACAGATGGCTTTTTCAAGAGAGGGCCTCTGGGAACTGTCCCTTTAAGAGGGACTTGTTGATGATCTCCCGCAAGGCACCCCAAAACCCCTAGCGGCCAGCTTTAATTAGCCACAATGGGCACAGGTCAAGGGAACATGTGATAGAGTGTACAGTTAGGAGCAGTCTGTCAACTTCCTATAGGCTGAATGGGTTGAAATCATCCAGAATGTGACCAGAAGATGGGATTGGAGCCTCAAGTTCATTCACTGTATCAACTGTAGCGGGGAGGTCACGGGGGAGCGACAAGACTTTATCCACAAAATAGCTTGCAAAAGCCTCACAGCTGAGCTCCAATTTCCTACAATTTAGCCTGTCTTGTGACAGGGCGGTTATAGACTGGATTGTTCTAAACAATTGAGCTGGGTGTGAGCTAGCAGACGCAATCGTGGCTGCATAGTAGTGTCTTTTTGCGGCCTTGACTGCCATCTCATAGGAACTCATAAACTTCCTATAAGATGCTGTTGTGGCTTCATCATGAGCGTGCTGCCACTGCCTCTCTGTCTCAACCCCCGCTTGATCAGCTGCAGCTCCTGGGTAAACCAAGGAGCTGGCCTTGACTGGGGGCTCAGAGGGTGCCAGGGAGCAATCTCATCAATGGCTGTCGAGAGTCGGTTGTGCCAGTCCTCAACAAGGTCATCTAATGAGATGTCAGGGGGCTTCAGATCCCGAAGAGCCATCTGAAGCTTCATTGAGTCCATTAGGCTCCGCGGACGAGCCCAAATTGGCTCACTGCCCAAACAGGGTGGGGTGGCATATTTAGACAGACCTTCAAGGCAAAGTGGTCCGACCATGGCTGTGATCTGGTCCCCTGTTACCCCCACCGTAAAGATCATATTAAGCATGTGTCCACCTTGGTGAGTGGGGGCTGCTACACATTGGGAGAGTCCCAGGGCCGCCATGGACAACTCTAGGTCCACTACCTGTGTAGAGATCGCATCATCAGCATAGACATTGAAATCACCCAAGACTATAAGCCTAGGGTGTTCCAGGGCCCAGCCTGACACGGTCTCTACCAGGGACCATAGACTATTGGCCGGTTTGTTAGGCAATCGGTACACCAGCCAGATCACCACACTCTCCTCAGCTTCCCATACTAGGCCTTCACACTCAATGCCTGTGATCTCGGGAGTTGGGAGCACCCTGAAGGAGTAAGCCTCCCAAATGAATAAAGCCATTCCTCCCCCCACCCCCTAGTCCACGATTGGTGAAGGACCGAGAATCCAGGCAGAGCTGATTGGGAGAGAGATACTGTCTCTCCCTCTTTCACCCAGGTCTCGGTCACGCATACCAGGTCTGCCTTCTGCTCCAGCAGGAACTCCCGTAGGACTGTGATCTTATTATTTATAGACCTGGTGTTACACAACACCAATGTTGGAGGGGGGTCAATCATCCTAGCCCCACTGCCTACCACCTTTGGGATGGGACGAAGTCTGGAAGGGAAGTACTGAGGAGGTACTTTATTTAGACTCATCATACTGTCAAATGGCAAGGAGTCAATTTAAATCCGGCAAAGGAAAAAAGTATAAATATTTTCTTCCACATGAAGCTTTCGCTGCAGTTTTGCAACCAAATTGATCTCCCACCCCATATACACAATACTGTCCACATTTCATCCCCTTTCTAGTTTTCCCCCTGCTTTCTTCCATTCTTTCCCAAACCACACTCTCCTCAGCTTCCCATACTAGTCTCTTCTGAACAACTGCAATCAATTGGAGCCATCTGGACAGAAAAGTGCACACTTTTGAACCTCCTACTCAGATTAGTGTCATTTTACTGCCATCATCTCTTCATGTCCACTAGGATAAAAATTAGGGTAGCCAAACTGCAGGTGGGAGCGGGAGATCCCCTGATTTCACGGGCTCCTGCCTGCCATTGGCCAACTGGCCGATGGGGGGAAGCCCCACCCCAACAGCCATGACATAGCGTGATGTCCCCAAAGCAAAGATGTCACATGGAAGTGATGTCATCATGCCGGGCATGTCACACAGTGACACTCTGGTATTTTGGGCAAAACTCTATGGTAACGTTACCCTGCCCCCCACTCCCAGAGAGCTCCCTCCCTCCCCCTGCCGGCGAGAGTTTAGGAACTGGGAACCCTAATCAAAATTTACTTAATAAATAAGGAGTCTTTGAGCAGCTTCTTACAGTGCCTATATCTGATATTGGAAATAGCAGATCTGTATCTGCTGGAGCTGCCATTTTCTCCAGGGAAACTAATTTCTGCATTCTGGAGATCACCTGCAGTTCTGGGAGAACATCAGGCCCCATCTGGAGGTGGACAGTCTTAATTGGAGAGGAGGTAAAGGGATGCCTGGAATGAATTTATCTCTAGTTCCCACCAACCTGAACTCTAATTTAAACTGAAAAAGATTTAGGCTCTAATAATTCTGTAGAGCCAACCATTTGTATTAGTGAACCCAAGAAAACACGACGCCACTTCGGTTTCTATTAATTTATGCTGATAAATAAAAATAATGCCCTTGAGGCGCTTCTCTTTTTCTGCTTTCCAAACACTTCAGTATATTCTATTTCAGGCATTCATTACTTATGAATGCCGCGCTGCTGTTATGATGCATCGTATTTTCACTGAGCCATTTGGGAAAGTAAAGAAAATTCTCCAGCAGAATAAAAGAAGGCATAGATTTTCTTTTCATGGCTTTTGTCTTCTAGCCTTTTGTAATTGGATCAAACATCTTGATTACAGACTCAGTGAATGAATAGAACTTTGTTCACTCCCCCTCCCCCAAAGGTAGTGACTGTTTCAGATTCTCCAATACACGTCAACGCTGGCATTTCAGTGTATGCAAACTGAGTTTGGCGGAATAGCCATACATTCAGTACAAATCAGTTTTACAATGATATTCCTCTTTACACACTGTTAGCACACGCAGTCTTTTCAAAAAGTGTGTGGAGAATTGACACTAAGTGCTACGTCGCTTTTGCCAAAGTTACATTGCCTTATCTATCAATCGGACACTCATCAGATACCTCCCAATACCATGTTTATCATCAAGAGAAGTAGTTCTAACTGAACTGCAGATAGATTCAGATGGGTAGCTGTGTTGGTCTGAAACAGCAGAACGAAGTTTGAGTCCAGTGGGACCCTTAAGACTAAGTTTTATTCAAGGTATAAGCTTTCGTGTGCAAGCACACTTCTTCAGACACAGTGAAACAGAATTTCCTCAGCCATTATATATAGGAAAAGAGAAGGTGTGTGTGTGTGTGGGGGGGGGGGGGGTTAGTTGCCAGTAAGGGCTGGTTAGAATCAATATGCATAAGTAACTGGGTGATTATAGCTGAGATTGGATTAAGATGGCTGTTAAGGATCTGCGAATGGCAGTAAATTAGCATACAAATACAAGAGTTAACAAACAGATGTGAGAATGAAGTTTTGAGTCCAGTGACCAACAAAATTCAATCCTGGGTATAAGCAAGAACTGAGAGACTCAGCATGTGTAAATGCACACTCCTTCAGATACACTGACACAGATTTCCTGAAATATTACATATAGGTGGGGGTGGGGGTTAGTTGCCAGAAAGAACTAATTAAGGGTCAAGATGCATAAGTAACTGGGCAATAAATACAGCTAAGATTGGAATAACACATTTGATAAATCATGTAAATAGTAGCAAATTGGCATACAGATATTAAAGGAGTTAACAACAGATGTGAGAACTAAGTTTCAGTCCAGTGGCACCTTTAAGGTCACCAAAGTTTAATTTCTGGGTATAAGTCAGAACTGAGTGACCTAGCATGTTTACTGAGATAAGAAGCCAATATTTCTGTTAAGCCCTGGGGTGTTCCATTGTCCTGAGTGTTGTAATTCAACAATCTCCCACTCCAGTCTGTGTCTGAAATTCCTTTGCAATAAAACAGCTACTTTGAGATCCCCCACTGAATAAAACTTGGTTGGTCTTAAAACTGCCAACTGAATTGAAACTGGACTCAAACTTTGTTCTACTGAACTACAAACACTGTAAGAGCAGCAATGACTATAATAAATTAGTTCATGAGCAGACCTTGATTAATTAATATCCATACAGTGGTCCGGGAAACAAAAAGCAGAAAGAACCTTTCACACGTGTTCTGTCCCTGCTATCTTGATATTAGAGTACTTGGTATCAGAGATACTGGATAACTCATGGTTGCAGTAATCTAGTTTGCATTTTATGGGAAGAAGGCACAAGGCTAAATCTGACTCACAGAGCACCAGTATTTTCACATGATTTAACATTCATTCATATCTAACCTTCCCCTATAATTTAGACTTCAATTTCAAAGAAAGGTTTTGTATTGGAAGTTGCACTGGAAAATTAAAATCCCTCATCAACGGTGGATGCATGCTGAATAAATGTATTTTAGTTCAGAATTTCAGGCTTTTTAAAAACGGTTGTTCAGCATTGACACTTCAGTATCAAAATCAGTGACAACAAAAGTTTGTTTCTGGAACTCAGCTCTTATTTTCAGAATAAAGATCTTCTGAATTAAACTGGGGACATTTCAATCAGACAGATCTGTCCTGACTAAAACCAATCAAATCTAGGGCTGCCATTGGGTTGCCAAGTGTGTAATAGTCACCGGCGGGGGGGAGTCCCCTGTCCGCTGGGAGCTTCCTCGGCACAGCAACATCACTGGAAGTGACGTCAGCACGTTGGGGGTGTTGCCAGGGTGACGCTCTGGCAATCGCCCCAAAACTCTATGGTATCATAGAGTTTTGGGGCGATTGCCAGAGCGTCACCCTGGCAACGCCCTCAACGTGATGATGTCACTTCCGGGTGACGGCATTACGTTTGAGAAGTCGTCCTGGCTGGACGACTTTGGGGGCGGGGTTCCCCCTGCCGGCCGAATGCTGGCCGGCGGATCGGGAACCCCTGTAGCGGGGGATGCCCCGCCCCCTGCGCTGACTTGGCAGCCCTAGGCTGCCAACCCCCAGTGGGGGCAGGGACCTCCCCATCCCTCAGTCCTGTTGCCCAACAGCAGCAGTGGAAGAATATATATATATACATTATGCAGACTTGTACTGATCAGAAGCGCTTACCAGACGTGACAAAGGGTAGCTCTATGAATTGCTGGAAACTCTAGGTTTTAACATGGAGTTTCCAGCGATTCCTAGATCTACCCTTTGTCACTTCCAGAAAGAACTTTTAGTAAGTACACGAGGAGGCTGCATTCCTTTAAAAAAAATGTCTCCTCCAATACTGTGGGCCCCCCCCGGCCTCCTGCCAAAGATATTAACAGAGCTGTTTGCAGGTTTTTGTGGGCTCTGGACAACGGAATATAACTAAGTCTCTTTTCCTCTTTGGTCCAAGCCCTTTCTCCTCTAATCACATCCCTTCCATTTGACCCCTCCCCTCTGGCTCTACCTTTCCTTCTTTAACCATTTCCTTTTCCACTGCAATCTGCTTACTCTGGTAAAGAGAAATTCTACAAAATTTTGCTTTCTTGGTTACCTTTTATTACTTTGTATAAAACCAGAGAGAAGGAAATATGACTTTATTTTGATTTTATTTTGACATTAGTCAATAAAATTAGCTCCTGGCTTTTGCCTAGCCCGAACTTAACGGCAGCATGCACAACACAAAGATTCCAGTTGTAGTGAGAGCAATACGCAAAGAATGCCTGAGAATCTTTTTGTAGAATGACGGCTTGCACTCCTTTGGTACCATTATCGTAGCATTGGCCACAAATATTGGATACCAACAATCTGTGTTTTTCTACCACCCTGACCAATACAATGCTTGCAATACCTTTTCCTGTTGGATCTGTGAAATGCAGAAATTCCAAAAACAGTCTCCTTGATGTCTACTGATTTACAGTTTACAAAATTCCTCTTTACAAGTTACTGTGAATGTGTGTACAGTCTCTGTATGGTTACACCTGATTTTTCTTTATACATAAGTTTAGTTATTCTCACATTACATTCAAAGTATGCACAGCTGAATGTGTGTGATAGAAACCACCCATTTATCCAGGGGCTGACTCCTGGTTTCAGCTTTAAAATTGAATGTGCACTGAATCTATGTTTTCATTCCTGGAGAGGCATGACATCACATCTGTGTTTTCCAAAAAATGACATCATGCTGCCCCTGATGCCCCCCCGCCTAGGGCTGCCAAGTCCATTCTACTCACCCGCGGGGGGGAGTCCTCCTTTGCCCGGGAGCTCCCCAAGCGCGCGTGCTTTGCCCGCGCGCTTGGTGACGTCACCCAGAAATGACGTCACCATGTTGGGATGTTGCCAGGGCGACGCTCTGGCAATCACCTCCAAACTCTAGAAACAAATGCTAAGCCCCTCCCTGCTTTTTCCCCTCTCACCAATGAACGACATCCATGGTTTAGCAAAGCCTCCGAACGTATAGCTGTTAAAAAAAATGCCTCTCCTCTTCGCAGTTTGTTTCGCTATTGAATCACCTCAACGGTACGCTCTTGTTTTATTCTGTTTCAGTCGCAATTTTTTAAAAAACACTTCTTTGTTCCTTCTCTGGGGGAAAAACCACCTATAAAACAGGCAACAGTTCGGGCACCATGCCTGAAAGTCGAAAGGGCCCCTTTCGCCACTCAGTTGCATTCTGGACAATGTAGTCTCTAAGGCCTTCGGCATGTGGCGGGATTGCTGAGACAGTGGACAGGGCAGAAACTACAGTTCCCAGATCCTCGTGTTAACATGAGGGTGCCTGTGTGTGTCCCTCCTGGACACATTGGGGGAAGTCGTCCTCGCTGGACGACTTTGGGGGTGGGGTTTCCCCCGCCAGCCAAATGCTGGCCGGTGGATTGGGAACCCCTGTAGCAGGGGATCCCCCGCCCCCCCGGGCTGACTTGGCAGCCCTACCCCCGCCCCACTCCCTGCCCCACCTGGTCTCCTGCTCATTGCAGAGCTGGCCCTAGAAACCCTAGCTACAGTGTTTCTGAATTCCTGAATCACTGTTATTGATTTCAGTTTCTGTTCAATACAATTTAGTTTTGTTTTTGTTTTTATCATAGTCCTATGCTACTGATAATCAATACATAGCTCAGCATAAGCAGCATAACAATCTGAAGACAGATTGTTTTCAATAAAGACTTTAGAAAAATGAGAAACTGCAGAACTGGAAAAGACCTGCTACACACCTAAGTCCATCACCCTGTACAGAAGGAGGAACAGCCCATCCTCTGTCATTTATGCAACTAGGACATGACTAGACTATAGAGTGCAATGCAGCACAACCAGAGAGTGACTCAGGTCAAGGTGTATCGTACCAGAGGAGCTTGCCAAATAATGAAGCAGTTTGGCATGATAAACCCAGATGGCATCAGCTGCTCCACAAGCTGCAGGGGGAGAGAACAAACCTCAGGCTCACCTGCCAGCCTGTCATGTTATACCATACTGTGACTCTGCAAAGAGCATGAACTTGGCACTACGCTGGTTTAAAGTTAAAGGGCAACAATTCCATCAGCCAGCGAAGGAATTCAGCGCCTCTTCACGAATGATGAGCACCTTGCCATTAGATATTGCTCGTTTAAGCATCGAGACCGTGAAGGCTACTCTAATGCGCTCATCCATCATTTTGCCCAGTTGCACTCCTTTGAATGCCCAGCCTGCGTCAGTTTATGTTCCGTGCTGAAACTCCATAACACGCTGATGTATACAATTATGGAAAGTAGATGAGATCAGGCTTCCCTTCCTCCAGCTACAGCTAAAAGCCTTAATTAGTGCAGTAAGGCAACAATTACTTAGCACTTGAAAACAGGAAGGCAACGCACCTTTCTTTTATGAACACCTAGTGCTCCTATTACTACTGCCCTTCCCAGGAGAAAGGCAATCTTAAAATGCCCTAAACAAACAAAGAGGCTCATCGCCGCTGCCTGTACAAAAGAAAAGTGTAATTTTCACAGCTTTATCTGGTAGGCATTTGGTCCAAATGACAGGATTCTTGTGCACGGGTGGGGGGGGAATCCAACCAATCTTGTCAATTTACTAACAAAAACGACTCCATGCACATTCTGCGAGACCAAGTAGTTAAAAGAGCTGAGGAGGCAGCCAGCTGTGAGATTGTCCCAATAGATATAGTCCACAACAGGTCTCCTTAAGCAGAAAAGTCCTTTATTTGTAGAAACGATCATTTTTTTTTCCATTTGTTTTTATTTATTTTGTAATAATAATACACATCATTAGAAAAAGCACTCAGGATTTATAAACAAACACATTTAAGAGAAGCTATATAGTCCAGTATGCTCTGTAAGGTCCAAGCACAAACTTGAGAGAAATATACATATGAACAAATGCAACATGAACAAACCAAAATCAAGGTAAGTAGCACACATTTTAACCGTAAATAAAGGTTTTGAACTTAGCATCCATAATGTTCTCCCAATCAAACTGATCGAAATTCACATTTTGCAAAACAGGGTACCATTTGTCTATAGGGTTACGTAGTTCCCTTTCATTCGTTTTGCTGGTGGAATATATAGAAAGTTTATCTAACAGAAAATTTTTTCAAACCTTATTTAACCACTGTAATATTGAAGGGGCAGATTTATTTTTCCAATTTTGCGCAATTACTTGTAGAAACGATCATGTTGGTCAAACACTTTTCCTGTTAGTAATGCTCAAGCTTGGAATTGCAATTACAATTATACTTGGTATGAAATATGGTCTAACTACCCTCTACCAATCAATAGGGAGAATTCTTGGCGCCCAAATACACTGGCCCAATATTCCCATGGAAAGCGCGGCAAAATGAGTTCTCAGGGAGAAATACTGTTGAATATTTTGGGGGGAAAAGTTCCCAGAGAAACTAAGCAAAAGGAATACATGACACCTGTGATTCTTGTAACACATAACAGGAGAGGCCCTTTCGTTCAAGGTTGTTAGCTAAGGAGGCTAGAGATAAAAAGGAAAAGAAAGCAAATGAGTAATGAGCATGCGCAAAGCAAAGCAAAGCGAGCCAGGCGTGCATTCCAAAGGTGGGAGTCGGGTTCCCGATGCTATCTCCCGGGTGGGACCTACAGAGGTTAAATGAAACCTTGGAACACAACGCATTGTGAATTAAGCAGTAAACATCAATGCAACTCAGGAAGTATTGCAACAGGCAACACAGCAACTTCATTGATCATGGCAAGACAGCCACCCAGGCTTATGGCAGTTGGCCTGTGCTCAACTGACACCAGCCCTTTCACAGACAAGGGATAATAATCTTAAGTTCAGTGCTGAGACATCAAATGTCACCGCATGCTCGGTGATGGATAAATAGGAAACTCTGTTTGTCAAGGATGATAAAGCAGCCCTACAGTCTGGGAGAAGAACGGGTGGTAAGCTATTAAGGATACAGTTAATAGCATTCCCATAGATCACTTGATAGTGTTCAGCAGAAAAAGAAAACAGGGCGTGGCATGGGGGGAGAGAATCATAAATCACTACAAGGTGCAGGAAATGCAGAACAGAAATTTCTTGATAGGCATAGAAAGCTGCCCTCTACCAAGTCATAGTTCAGTTTTCTCTACTGGCCAGCGGTTCGCCACCATCTCAGGCAGAGGCAGGTCTTTCTCATCCCGTACTGCCTGGGACTCTTTAGCTGGAGATGCCAAGTGTTTACAGGCTGATTGGTTTTCTATGCTGTTCTTTGGAGAGATGAGGGCAGGGATTTGGCTGTTTTTGTCACCCACCTAGAATTATATTTTTTTTAATGAAAGGGGGGGATCTTTTGAATTCACAGAGAAGTATACAGTCATGCATTCCCTTCATACCTCATTCAGTGCAATCCATAAAGCCATATTACAGATCTGTGAATCACAATAGCATAGCCCAAATAGGGTTCGCCAGGTCCTTTTTGCTGCCTGGTGGGGGGTGGGAAGGAGCTCTCCGAGAGTGCGGGGGGGTGGGCAACATCGCTGCGCATGACGTCCCCAGCGTAATGAAGTGGTATCATCATGCCAGGGGTGCCACGCAACAACGCTCTAGTATTTTGGGCAAAACTCTATGATTATCATAGAGCTTTGCCCAAAATACTAGAGTGCCACTGTGCGGCATCTCCAGCGTGATGGCATCACTTCTGCGTGATGTCATCACATGGGGGACATTGTACTGGGTGGTGGGTGTTGAGGCAGGGCTTCCCCCAGCAGTGTATCAGAGCCCATCAGATCAGGAGAATCCCCCACTTTCACCTGGGGGCTGGCAACCCTAAGCCCAAACAGCTGGCAAATACCTCATTGTACCATCCTTCCTTGAGCTATATGGAGAAGAAAAGGCAAGCAGAAGAAACCAACTAATTCAGAAACTGCACCATATGTTCTGCTGAATGTCGACTGTCCCTATACTTTCATGTATGGTCCAGTGACTGGTGATTCCTTCTGCCACTCAAAAGTACTGCCTCACCACACTAATATTGGCTTGAGTAGCATCGCTTCTTGAAGGAAATGACACTTGAGATGACACTTATGAAGGAAATGACACTTGAGATGACACTTATGCGCAAGGCACCACAATTAAAATGGACAGCAGCAGCTGATTTGGCTCACCGATGCATTATCTCAAAAGTCTCTGTATCATCAAAGCCTGTTCCAGTGCTAGTAAGGCTGAGGCGCAAATGGCCAGCTCTGAAGGTTCATGCAACACTCCTCGCTCCCAGAACAACAACCCAGAGATCCCAGTCTTCTCTCTGGGTGGCTTCCCCTGCCTCAGTGCAACAAATGCTGAAGCAGCACTGCTGGCCCACCACTTCTTCACTTTGCATCCAGGTTACTGGATCTCCAGAGAGCTGAGCCAGGGACTGTGAGACCAATAGGCCAAGAGCCGTTACCATGGTGTCCTCTTTCCCCAGATTCCTCATTGGTTAATTCCAGTGCAGAAAGCTCAGCTCCTGATGCAGCTTGAGGTTATGGATTAAACTGATCTCTCCAAGTGATCAGAAGCTCTACCTGGAAAGTTTTTAAGGGATCACCATGCACTAAATGATTTGTTTTATTAATATTTGGATTTTCCTTCTCTAGATGCTAATTACATGGGCCATGAATGGCCAAGGAGTTGGAGGAGGAGGAGGAGAAACTCACAGGATTCTACTTTTAAAATCACAAAAACAGCATCTCTCCATTCATTCCCAGATTCCCCCTCCCCCCACTGCATATGCTACAGATCAGCCGCAGGCTACATCAACTTTCATTCAGCATCAGGAAGGAGAGTTCCGTCTCCAGTGTCTAGTAAGGAACTCTTGTCTTCCCTGAGTAATGCACACACACAAAAGGAGCACAGTCAATGCAGGAATGTAGAGGAGAAAAATACTGTGTGATATGCCATTGCCACTTCCACTACGCAAAGAGACGTGTTATGTGTACCTGAAAACTTAACAATTATAGAGTTGACATGAACAATACTTCAAAATGCACATCAACACTATTTGTTACAACATTCATAATATTATAACAACACAGATGTCCCCAATACAGGAGCCAGATCTAAACAATCTCTCTGATTGGCCAAGTGAGGTTGTGAACAATTGTTTCCAAAGACCTCAATTACAAATAAAGTGATAACGAATTCAGTCAGTTCGACTTTTCAGGAAACTTGATTGTATGCCACTGCATCCCACTGTGGAGACGCCTAGGTCTGCTTTCGTTTGCGGCAATTCTACATTGGAGAGCCAGTTTGGTATAGTGGTTAAGTGCGCGGACTCTAATCTGGGAGAACCCCGCTCCTCCACTTGCACCTGGCTGGATGACCTTGGGCAAGCCATAGCTCTGGCACAGCTGTTCTCTCAAGGACAGCTTGGGAAAGAGCTCTCTCAGCCCCACCTACCTCACAGGGTGTCTGTTGTGGGGAGGGGAAGGGAAAGGAGTTTGTAAGCCGCTCTGAGACTCCAAGTGAGTGAAGGGCGGGGTATAAATCTAATCTCTTCTTCTTCTTCTTCTTCTAGATCAGAATATGTCACCTCCAGCATCACATTTGAACACTATTCTCAAAACTAGAACCAGTGTTTATTCAATTATATTCCAGCCAATCCCAGACTCTGACAGGAACATATACATCTTCCTACTTGATATGGTTGGCAAAAAGTGTTGATGTGTATTTTGAAGTATTGTTTATGTCAACTCAATTGTTAAGTTTTCAAGAATACATAAATCTTTTTAGATAAATTACTGATTTATTAGTTCTTTGCATAGCGAAAGTGGCAATGGCATATCACACAATATTTTTCTCTTCTACATCCCCTGAGTAATATGCAACGGAAAAGAGAGTAAAGGGTTCCAGCTCTACTCCAAGAGTTCCAATTCTAACCCAATGAGCCGTTCAGCATTCCCCCCCCCCCCACATGTTTTTTCTTTCCCTCTCAAGGACTGGGAAAAGGTCTTATTCTTTCACTTGACTGATTCAAAGCTGTACATGTAAACTTTGAAAATAGCTGGTTTGGGGTCTAAGTTTTGCTTAAATGGGCATGATTGAAAGTGAAGGATAGCACTAGAAATGTAAAAACTGCCTGGAGCCGTGCATGCTCTGTAGAGGCCCAGGACTCCCACTGTGCCACAAATCACATTTCAAGTGCCACTGTGTCATAGTATTTTGTATCAGCATATTCATCAAGCAATCACCAAACTCTTGCCAAGCTGTACTAAATTAAACGTCACACTGCAAATCACTGCCATCTTACAGAAGGCATGGAAACAAAGGAAATGAATGATTTTATCAACTACAAGTAGGAGGGCCACAGGGCATGTGCCTCATGTGCAGCTAAGGAGAGGGGGGGAGGGGGGAATGGTTCTCTCCACTTGTTCCAGAATGCAAATCTAGTTTATTCTCAGGCGCTGGAGGAAGCTTCCAAAGGCCTGAAGCAAGGAGGCGAAATGAATGATAAGCATACAATTGCCCCCTTGAAATGTTCCTTTGTTCACCACAGTACTAGTAAAAGCTGTGGCAGTACTGATGGGCGAGGTGTACCTCACCTTTTTCCTTGTGCAAAGTGCCAGCACCAGAGAAATGCATCAGAGACGCCCCAGGAATGCAGAGATAATACATGAAGCAGAGAGAAGGGAGCATGCAGCTACTATGGCCCAATGGACTTAGCATGACCAAATACAAACATCCTGGTGGGGGGCGGGGATCTCCTAGAATTACAACTGATCTTCAGGTAACAGCAATCAGTTCCCCTGGAGAAAACAGCTGCTCTGGAGGGTGGACTTTATAGTATTATCAGGGGTCGGTTGGACCCGGAGTTCACTGGAGCTGCGCTTGGGGAGTGAGGAGCCCGGGGGGCAGGCACATGCAGCAAGCCCCACCCCCTGCTCCCCTCAGAAAACCTTGCGGAGCTCAGCCAAACAAGTCAAGGCTGGCAGGGAAGGAGAACCAGCCTCGCCCAGGGACAGGCAGCCAAAGGCGGGAGGGCCGCCACTGCCAGGTCGCCTCCACCCCTCTCACCCCACCCCCTGCTCCAAATCTGTCGGGAGTCACCACTCTCCCCTGCCACCCTGCCCCACAGTCTGGTCCTGTCCCCTTCCTCCTCCTGGCCTCCCTCTCCCCCCGCTGCCACACGGCTGCTCTGGCGACTCCGGCAACCCCTGCCCTCCACCCAGAGAGCAAGGGAAGTGCAAGAGGCCACAGGTGCTGCTAAGCAAGGCTGGGAGAGTTGCTGAGGCCGGTAAAGTCACCAGGCCAGTCACCAAGGTGGGGAAGGGCAGAGCAGTCGTCCTCTCCTCCTCCTCCTCTCCTTCCTTTAAGCCACCAGTGACCAACCCCAGCTCCTCCTCTCCTCCGTGGCCTTCACCCGCCTTAGCTCCCTCTGCCCTCCCTTTCACTACCATCATCGTGCCTGTCCCGGGAATCGGGGGCTCACGTGCAGAGCAGGAGGAAGAAGGGAAGCCGGCCAAAGTGTGCTGAGGGGACAGTACTTGAGGTGAGGGAGGAGTAGGAGCCGGTCACCTTCTCCCTTCCCTGCCACTTCCCTCTTCTCCCCCCTATCTCCTCTTCCTCCAACAACTATCTACATGGCCGGAGGAGTGGCCCCGTTGCAGCCACTGCTGCTGGGCCTGATGAGTCCCCCCTGGGGAACAGAATAAAAGAGTGTGTGGCCTCCGCTGCCTGAGGCAGATGGCGGGGGAGAGGGAGGGGGGAGGAAGAAGAAGAAAAAAAGCCAGAGCATGAGGCGCCGCCAGCAGCGGCCTCTCAGGAGATGGGGGGGTGTCCATTGGTGGCACCACAGCATGGTTGCGGAACCCACTGTGCTCTCTCTCCAACCCCTGCTAACCGTCGAGAATCTCCTCAGGGCGCTGCGTTCATAGAGGCCTCTTGACCAGAGGGGGGAGAGAAGGGGGCAGAATGTTAATCTCTGTGTGTTTTTTTGGGAGGCAAGTGAAATGGTCCCCAACATGCTGGGCCTGGGGTAGAAGGCAGACACAGGGGTCATTTGTGGCTGGAGTGAGGAGGAGCAGCACTCTGCCAGCCCAGGAGTGGGCACCAGGGCAGCCATGGGCCAAATCAGATTCTCTGATCTGATTCGGCCCGCCACCGAATTGCTGCCAAAATTTGGTGGTGGCTTAAAAAGTGGCTGGAGGGGCGGGGGTTTGAGGGAGAGGCTCCAAACTTGCAGGGTAGCTGCTGGAGCCTCTCCCGCGAATTCCCACCAAGTGTCAAGAAGATTGGACCAGGGGCTCCAATTCTACAGGCCCCAAACAGGTTGCCCCCATTTCCTCCATTGTTCTTTATGGTGGGAAAAAAGTAACGTTTGAGTTTTTGCCATTGACTTCAATGGCCCATAGGGTATAATGGGGCTGAAACTGACATTCGGCCGGCCGAATGACTCCCAAATCGGCTTGCATTGCCGAAACTTCCACGCGGGGGGCATTCAGCAGCCGGAACACATGCAAGGGGTGAGCTTTTGTGAGTCACTGCTCACTTCCTCAGTTAGAGCAAGGTGGGTAGCTAGCTGTGTTAGTCTGTGTGTAGCAGTAGAAAAGAACAGGAGTCCAGTAGCACGTTAAAGACTAACAAGATTTGCGGCAGGGGAGGAGCTTTCGGGAGTCACTGAAAGCATCTAGTAGCACCTTCAAGACTAACAAGGTTTGCAGCAGGCAGTGAGCTTTTGTGGCTCACTGCAGTAGTCCAGTAGCACCCTAAAGGCTACCAAAATTTGTGGCACGCAGTGCGCTTTCGTGAGTCACTGCATGACAGAGTGTTGGACTGGATGGGCCGTTGGCCTGATCCAACACTGTCTTCCCTTATGTTCTGATTAAAAAACCACACACTGTGGTTAAAGGGTCCCTAAGCATTTGGCAATATGTGTTCCCTGAGCTGGACAAAGGTATATGTGTTTTAAAAGGCCATAGCCAGGCCTCTGAGCACATGCAGAGTGTAGTTCCCTGAGCTGGACAAAGTGTCTGCTTAAAAAGCCTTTGGGCCAGTTTTCTCTGAGCCATTCCATCGAGCTGCCAGGCAGTGTTCTCTCTAAGCTGAGTTGGTGTAAGCTAGCAGTTTTTTAGCCCTTGGCTCACACATTCTTGTCTTAGCTCAGGAAGGATGGCTCCAGAGCAAACTAATTTACACAGTAACCAAATTGCTTACTCACAACTTTAATGCCAGTAGCTTACAAAGTAGAATTTTTGCTCAGAAGACTCCACAGCTTAGAGGGAGCATAAGGTAACATCTTGTAGAAATTATTATTATGTAGCGCAATCACTGGGCATGGCACAGAGTAGCTATCAAAAATGCAGGTCCCTGCCCTGAGCTGCTTACCAACCAGAATTCAACCCAGGGGCTAGGGAGGCTACAGAGAGCTAGGAGAAAGTTGCAGACATTTCCGTTCAGACTTGTGTGTGTTACGTATAGGACCTTTGAGCATGTGCAAAGCGCCTTCTCTGAATGCTACTTTCTTTTCTCTGAGATTTTTGGGGTGGAGCCGGAGTGCCTTCAAACACACTTCTGGTGATGTCAGGGGGTGTGGTATATGCAAATAAGTTATGCTAATGAGTTATGCTAATGAGTTCTGCACCTCTTTTTCTACGAAATGACCCCTGGGTATTATACCCCACTGATCTCCTTCCCCTCCTCAAACCCTGACCTCCCTAGGGTCCACCTCCAAATCTTCAGTAATTTCCCAACCTGGAGTTGGCAACCCTAACAAATAATGTATTTAGGGCTGCCATTCCCCAGTTCTGAGTGGGGGATCCCCTGGTTTTTGGGGCTCATACCTGCCACTAGCCACCTCGCTGGTGGGGGAAACCCTGCCCCCAAACAGCGATGTTCTGGTTTGGGGGCAAAACTCTATGGTTTGATGCCAATTTTACCACAGAGTTTTGCCAAAGAGGAGAACATCACTGCACAGCATCCCTAAGGTCGCCAGGTCTTACCTTTGTTTTGTCTGGGGGCTTTGGGGTACGTTCCAGGAGTAGGCGGAGTGTCACACAGCATGATGACATCACCCAGACGTGCAGGACACTGGGGCAAAACTCTATGGTAAGGTCACCCTCAATATCATATAGTTTTGCCCAAAAACTAGAGCATCACCAGTGTGATGATGTCACTTCTGGGTGACATCATCATGCTGCATTTGGGGGCAGGATTCCCCCCTCCTGGCCAGGTGGCTGGTGGCAGGGAAGTGCCTGCAAAAGCAGTGGTTCCCTCACCCCCAGTGAGGTCTTGGCAAGCCTAGATGTCCCCGACACGATGATATCATTTCCATGTGATGTCAGTGCATTGCATCACTCCACCCTAGTGCCAGAAAGTTCCTCCCACCTCCTGCTGGGACGGACTTCGGACCTAAATGTATTTCATCCTTGTGTCAGAAGACACATTAGGATATGGGTGGGGTAGATGAACCAGGGGGAAAGACACAGGCAGGGTCCAGAAAAAGCAAAGCGCAGCAAGGCAAAATGGACTAGCAAATGCATTTAACTCTGAATTATTACTCTTGCACTTTTGAAAAAAGCCAAAGCTTTACATAGGCTGCAGTCACACACACTAAATAATCCACTTTCAATCCACTTTCAGTGCACTTTCAAACTGGATTTGCCAGTTCACACAGTAAAAATCCAGTTTCAAAGTGCATTGAAAGTGCACTGAAAGTGGATTATTTAGTGTGTGTGACTGCAGCCAAAGAATAACAAAAATGGTGACAATGACTATTTGAAGAAGAGAAGAGAAGAGAAGAAGAAGAGATTGGATTTATACCTCGCCTTTCACTACCCAAGGGAGTCTCAAAGCGGCTTACAAACTCTTTTCCCTTCCCCTCCCCACAACAGACACCCTGTGAGGTAGGTGGGGCTGAGAGAACTCTTTCCCAAGCTGTCCTTGAGAGAACAGCTGGTACAGAGCTATGGCTTGCCCAAGGTCATCCAGCCAGGTGCAAGTGGAGGAGTGAGGAATCAAACCCGGTTCTCCCAGATTAGAGTCCGCGCACTTAACCACTACACCAGACTGGCGTTTGCATTATTTAAAAAATTAAAACTTTGTAATTTATCAATGATGACTATAAACATTTATAAACACCCTTGGGAGTTTCAGTCTTCACCTCATATATGGTCATGTAAGGCAGACTCAGGGCAACTTCATAGTGCATATGTATACATAAACATTGCTTTAATTACATTTTAAATGATCTGTTATTAAGTATGTATTTTAATTAATTTAATACTGAAGCTTTAGCTGTACTGTATTTATGTTCACCCATGTGTTTACAATATTTTTGTACTTTATCTTCTGCCATCACCCACCTTAGGTCAGGAGAAAGGCAGTATATACAGGTGTTCTAAATAAATAATGCTCAGTGCATATGGTTGCCAACCTCCAGGTAAGGAGCTGGAGATCTTCTGGAATTACAACTGGTCTACAGACTGCATTGATCACTTATTGATGGATTCAAAACATTTATGCCACTTCTCCTGCTGAGAATTGTGTGGTGAACATGTCCAGCAGGTAACTGCATCAATGGGACAGAGGTGATTTGACAAGCACAAAGCCACAGATCTCTTAGCCTGGGCAGCAAACTAGCTGATCAGCTCACAAACAGCTTTGCAGTCGTGTTGTGGCTGTGGGCGCTAACTTCTATTTCCTTATGATCTGTTGCCTTCCAGGACGCCTGTGCCTTGGGAGTTGCTCTTGGCTGTCTTCCACGTATCCCTGGTTGTGAGTGTTCAGGAGTTTGCCACACAGATCTAGTGATCTTGTTTTCTCCACACCTACTTTGACTGAGGAAAAAATCATCTCATTTCAAACAGCGGACAAAGGCCTGGCATGGTCAGCAATGGTGGCGTATCCAGTAGGGTGACCACTGTACAAGGAATTTATTGGGTACATTTGGGGAGGTATTGTTTTACCCACCTCCAACTGAATTAGGGTTACTGGCTCTGGGCTGGGAAATATCTGGAGATTTTGTGAATGAGCCTGGGAAGGGCAGGGTTTGGGGAAGGGAAGGATCTCAGCAGGGTATAATGCCATAGAGTTCACCCTTCAAAGCAGCCATTTTCTCTAGGGGAACATCTTGGTCATCTGAAGATCAACTGTAATAGAGGTAGGGCTGCCAAGTCTAACTTGGGAAATATCTGGGGACTTTGGGGGTGGAGCCAGGAGACTTTGGGGGTGGAGCCAGGAGAAAGGAAGTGACATCATTTTGTGATGTCACATCCTGTGATGTTGCTTCCACATGCTGACACATGAACTCATGAAGTTTCCTAATACTGAATCAGGCCATTGGTCCATCAAGGTCAGTATTGACTACTCAGACTGGTAGTGGCTCTCCAGGGTCTCAGGCTGAGATCTTTAATGTCACCTATTACCTGATCTTTTTTTAGCTGAAGAAGCTGATACCTCCTGCATGTCAAGCAGATGCTCTATCACTGAGCAACAGCCCTACTGAATCCTTCCTCATCTCGGCAGAATATGAAGCACTAAGTGCTACACAAGTGCTTAATATGATTTTCATATCATAAGAACAGGAGAGAAGCCACAGTGGATCGGCCCATCCAGTACAGCCCATCCAGTACAACACTCTGTGTCACAACAGTGGCCAAAAATACCAGGTGCCCTCAGGAGGTCCAGCAGCGGGGCCAGAACTCCAGAAGCCCTCCCACTGTTGCCCCCCAAGCACCAAGAATTCAGAGCATCACTGCCCCAGACAAAGTGTTCCATTTAGAGCTTGTGGCTAATAATAGCCACTGATAGACCTCTGCTGGATGGGGACAGAGAGAGAGAGAGAGAGAGAGAGACAGACAGACAGACAGAAAAAAGAAAGAGGGAGAGAGAAGGAAAGGAGCTGGAAGAGAAACTTACTTTGCCAGCCACATGCAAAAGCAGCTCCTTCAGTCCCTCCTTAATCTCTGGGCGGACCTCTCTTGCTGTGGAAGCTCTCTTGCTGACTTCTTAAAGGGGAAATGTCTGGTGGGGCTTTTTACTGCAGGGCAGGCTCTCTGCAGACATTTCCCTTTTAAGGTAGCCATTTTGTTCCCCCGGTGACCAACTTGGAAAAGGCGGGGGAAAGCACTAAAAATCGGTGTTTCCCCCGCCCTACCAGGGGACTTGGCAGCCCTAAATAGAGGAAAATCTCCAGGTGCCACCTGGTGGCTGGCAACCTTGATGAATGCAGGAAGGCAGCTGCAGCTTGGCTACCCCTTTCACGTGCATCTACAAAGTAGATCTGAACTTTCTTAATGCCGGTCTAAGCAGCAGTTCAACACAATCCCTTGTGTTTAGGAACTGAGTCGTGACTGTGCAATAACCATCCCCGTGGCATCATGGTCGGTTCTCTCATTCACATACTTAAACGCTACGCGTCTTAATTCTGAAAGTGTTATGCAGATGCACACAAACTTCCTAGCGCTTCACTGCTGCAATATATATCAGATCGTTAAAGAATGAGATGATAATCTAGAGTCTAGATGACATATCAAGGCAGGCACACAACCCTGACTCCACCTCAGTTTCCAAAAAAAAAAAAATCCAACTATTTATGCAAGAGCTTGAGGGAGAAGCAGCTGCATAGTAGATTAGAAGCTGTTATTATTGGCTAAAGCATTCACAGCCAGAAGCTACAACACAATACAGAGTATTGTAGAACTATTGGTGGATGGGCCTGCTTTTGCAGGAATACAGTTGAGTAAACCTAAAACACTCACTGCAGTAGCACAAGCGAGAGGAATTCCTCCCCTCCCCTCGACTCTCTCACAAAGGCAAATCAAAGGTGTGTCCTGGAAAGAGCCTCCCCATGTGAACACCACCCGGGAATATCAACAAGCCGGCTGGACTTCTCAGCTTGCTCTTCTTGGTGGTGTATTTTTGCATTTCCAGGATTTTTTTTATTTAGAGGTTGCTTATAGGCAGGCCTGTTGCAGCTGTATTTATTGCACTTATTTTTATATCACTGTATTGTAAAATGCCTTCCTCCGGCCCTGAAACTAGGAAACAACAACAATAAAACTTAATTACTACTGTCATAAATAAACAGTTAATAATCTCTGTAATAACCTCCTTCCTTCAGAGCAAGTTTTTTTAGCTGCTTTATTTTTCTTTTAAGGTAGCACCAGATGTCCAAAGCACTTTTAAGTGTGAAAACACTCATGTTCTCAGGACACTGGACCGCGTACATCAGCAGTCCTGAACAACTTCTGTTTCAATTCTTTCAGCATTCTGTCAGCCATCAAAATAAGGCTTTTCAAGTTCTTTATAGAAGCATCTTGTGATCTGGATAGCCCAGGCTCGCCCAATCTTGTCAGATCTCAGAAGCTAATCAGGGTCGTCCCTGGCTAGTATTTGGATGGGAGACCTCCAAGGAATACCAGGGGTATGACTCAGAAGGCAGGCAATGGCAAATCACCTCTGAATGTCTCTTGCCTTGAAAACCCCATGGGGTCACCATAAGTCAGCTGGGACTTGACGGCCCTTTCCATCACCAGTGTGCAAACAACTGCCCTGAAATGCTGAGTCTGCGTTAACAGGGCTATTTTTGGGCAGGAACGCACAGGAACGGAGTTCCGGCTGGCTCCAGAGTTGGCCACACCCAGCAGGAACTCATTAGCATAATGGGCGACACCCAACAGCAGGAACTCATTAGGATTGGCTATATTAGGGGTATGTGGCCTAACATGCAAATTAATTCCTGCTACAAAAAAAGCCCTGGGTTTTAACAGCAAACAAGGTGAACAGAATAAGAAGCAAAAGTTGGGTGTGGCTGGATGACCACTCTTCTGGTAACATGGGGGTGTGGCCTAATATGCTAACAAGCTGTGCTGTCAGTGGTGTGGCCTAACATGCTAATGAGTTTCTGCTGTTAGGTGTGGCCTATTATGCTAATGAGTTCCTGCTGGGCTTTTTCTACAAAAGAAGCCCTGTGCGTTAGGACATACTGGCACCACTGCAACAGGACCCACAACAATGCCCAGATGTGGCACAGAGCTGACATACATAGCTTTATTGGCACACAACCTGGCAGGGACAGTGCACAAACACAACATGATAGAACTGGAGACAAGACACCTCTCCTAAGAGCATTTCAGCCACAGTGGGGTAAACCATGGCACAAAAGTGGCAGAAAAATTGGCACATGGGTGAACACTGGCACAAAAGAATGAATCTAATGTTCTATTTAGTACTACTACTACGATACTAGAATAGGATTCCACCTGCAGAGCAAGAGGGATTTACCTGCTGTCATAATTAAGGACGTTGCTGTAGCTATGCTGATGCAAGGGAACACAGAACTGCACAGGCCTGTAGTTACAGTGGGGGCATTTGGGGGCCGTGCCCCCTTAATTAAAAGATCCGCCCCACAAATAGCCATGCCATAAATTTTATTTTTGAGGAGAGACCCCCCCCCATGGTGCCGTTCGCAGCCAGGGTGAGAGCACTGCGGCTTGGCCTGGCCTCAGGCTTCTCTCTCCCTCCAAATTTGCATGTTTCCCAAAGGCTCATGGGGATGCTTTGGAAAGACTCACCATGACCTGGGTGGCATACAGCAGGACTGGGCTAGCAGAAAGGGGGATGATCGGACAAGTGCTGAAGGCACCACTCTTGAGTGCCTGTCTAAACTTTCTTGCCCCATGGAAGGGAACTCAAAAGGCATTTAAATGCCTTCTGAAGGCAATTAAATGCTCTCTGAGCTGTTTTCTCCCCCTAGGAACCAATGTGCTCCCTGCCCTATCCCTTGAAATAAAAGGCTAGAAACAGGCTCAGAGCCTCCCCTTTTAAAGACAGGCATTCAGATTAATTTAATTAACTGTAATTTGACTGCCCCCTTAAGAATTTAAATGCCCCCCGAACAAACAAAAAAATCCTAGCTACGGGCTTGGAACTGCATAAACCTATGAGCACTGGTAGGATTGGGAGGCTGTCAATATATTCAGTTTTTATGTGGAGGGTGGGGGAGCTCTTGCAGGTGCCATTCTCATCCTGGATCTCACACTCCAGCAGTATAAATCTCACCCTGATATATTTGTCTGTCTCTGTAGAAGGCTCAGCTGCAGACTTGGGAACCCTCGTGGGCTATTCATTGTCTACCATCTGCCAAGACCTTGCAGGGAGCTTAAGCTGCAAGCCAGAGAACTCCCTGGTGCTAAGCACAGTGTCCTTAGGCTGTTTAAATCAAAGCTGTGAAAGGACACCTCACTGTGGACAGATGCTGAGAGTTTGCCTTCTCTTGCAGGGAAATAAAACAATGTTGTACATAGGGTCGAGAGTGTTATCATTTTTAGTCTGTTTTACAGACAACCAGGGGTCCTTTCGTAGAAAAAGAGGCGCAGGAGCTCATTAGCATAACTCATTAGCATATGCCACGTCCCCTGACATCACCAGAAGTGTGTCAGAAAGGGAATGTCAGTTTCAGCCCCATTATATCCTATGGGCCATTGAAATCAATGGCAAAAACTCATAGGGTATATGAGGGGCTGGAGGAAAGGGGGTTTGAGGGAGAGGCTCCAAACTTGCCGTGTAGCTGCTGGGGCCTCTCCTCGAAATACCCACTAAGTTTCAAGAAGATTGGACCACGGGGTCCAATTCTATGGGCCCCCAAACAGATTGTCCCATCCCCTCCATTGTTCTCTATGGAGGGAAAAAATGTTAACCTATTTGGGGGCCTGTAGAATTGGACCCCCTGGTCCAATCTTCTTGAAACTTGGTGGGTATTTCGATGAGAGGCCCCAGCAGCTACCCTGCAAGTTTGGAGCCTCTCCCTCAACCCCCCTCCCCTCCAGTGGCTTTTAAAATTGCCGCCGAATTACGGCAGCAATTCGGCAGGGAGCTGAATCAGATTAGAGAATTTGATTCATCCCGTGGCTGCCCTACTGGCCAATCCTGAGCTGGCGGAGCTTCGCTCTGCCTCACTCCGGCCCCAACGGACCCCTGCAGACAACACATTAATCATGCAAGTTTGTTAAAAGGCATATAGTGTGTGTGTGTGTGTGTGTGTATGATGCCTGTATGACCCTCTTGAGGAACATGGCAGAGCTTAATTAAAGACTCTTAATTAAGGAAGGGTTTTATTTTAAAAATCTCAACCCTACAACAACAAAAGTGTGCATGAAACAACTTGCAATGAAGAACAGGCTTAATTACTAAAATTTCTTAGAGGCAATGATTATAATTACTACTAGACTTCCCAGCAGAGGGAGAAAGAACATGAAGAAATGTATGTACGTACAGAAAAGGCCTGCACAGTGCTGATATCTCCAAGGAGGCGAAGGGCGAGTAGAAAGAGTCTATAAGGGTTGCCAGATTTCAGGGCGGCTGGGAGATCTCCTCAAATAGCAGCTGATCTTCAAACTAGAGAGATCAGTTCTCCCCTGGAAAAAATGACTGCTTTGGAAGGTGGACTCTACAGCATCGTGTCCCGCTGAGGTCCCTTCCCTCCTCACCTGGATGTGGCAACCCGTAATAGTCCCACGCTATTAACATATAGCCAACAAGAGTTTCTGATAGCACTCTTGTTTTGTCAGGTCAGGTAAAAATGTGCTAGGTCATGGGCTTTTTGAACTTCTTGCCAGAGGAAATGAGTAGAACGACTTATCTGGAATATTTTCATAGAAGGAAGAGCATGACTATTCTTTTCACACCGGTTCAGTTTCTATCCCAGCCTTTCCACAGATGGGCTCAATTGATTTGTTGTATGCATCCTGTCAAGTTTGCGCCCCCCCTCCCCCCGGGCTGAGTTAATATTGCATGGGTTTGCATTTTTCAAAAGTTTTTTTGATACTCGTAAAACAACCTTAATTTTAAGAAAGGCAATAGTAAAGTCTAAATAATTTTATATTCTATATTTTATTGTCCTCTAATTACTTCCTTGTCCTCTAATTGTGAAATCCAGTTTATTGGATGTATTATACTGTTTGCATTTACTTGTGTAATCCAGTTGTATTGTACTGCATACTTTATTATTATACTGGGCTTTACTGCATTGTTTTTATAATTCTGTAATCTTGTCTCATGGTCTTTAGGCTGGTAGAGCTGTATCATTAAAGTAATTCTGTAATCTATATATCTAATAGCCAAGTGGCTCCCTGCGTGCGGATATCTAAATCTGTGCAGGGGGGCACCTGGGGGGCAAAAACATTTTCCTGCACATTTGGGGCAATCCCCAGATGTGCAGTAAAATCTGAAATCTATAAAAAATATAGCGGGGATATTTAAATCCCTCCAAAAGTTAAAGAGCGTTCCCTGTGCATGTGTAGAGAATGCTGCTGTGGGGTGGGTAGAAGTCTTGGCCGGCCAGCAGCTGTGAGCCACTCAGCCCTCGCCACTGCCAGGAGGAGAGAGAAGGCTTGGTGTTGGTGTGGGGGGAAGAAGGGGAGAAGGCTAACCTGCGGGGGCTTCCTCCTCCTCCTCCACATGGAGCTCCTTCTCTCCTCCCCTGTGAGTATTGTGGGTCATAATCATACAAAGAGTGGCGGAAACACCCCCCCACAAGAAGCCACGAGCGCCCCAGCAATCCCCCCCCAGCCAGGAAGGATGTTTTGCACCGCCCTCACCGTTCACCCGTACAGAGGAACTCTGTCTGAGCACTGCTCTAGCGAAGTGCAGCTGGTGGTCATCCATCCAGATTCCACTGATGCGTGAGACGCTACCAGTCGTCTGGCGGCCTCCAACTCCCTGCGACCCGGTTAATGCCCCCCCCCCCCAGCTCTCATCGTGGTGTCCTGCCCGGCATAATGCTGGATCACCCTAGTGCCTCCCGGGTGCCGCTTGTCATTTCAGATCTCAGAAGATACCAGCTGAGCCCGCTTGCAGGGAGGGCGGGGTATAAATATGAAGTATAAATAAATAAATAAATAAATAAATAAATAAACAGGGTTGGCCCTGGTTAGTAGTTGAATGGGAGACAGCCAAAGAAGCCCAGAGTTGCTGCACAGAAGCAGGCAATGGCAAACCATCTTTGAATGTCTCTTGCCTGGAAAACCCTCCAATGTCACCCATAAGTTGGCTGCGACTTGACAGCACTTTGCATGCACGCGTGCGCGCACGCACACGCACGTGCGCGCACACACACACTCCTCCATCTATCTCAATGAGAAAGGTGGACAATAAATTAATATTTTGTTTGTTTGTGGGGGTTCTCTGCTAGATTTGCCCCTTTATCCCAGTAACCCCAATGCCTACCGGAAGGTCTGCATTAATTCATTTCAACCCATAATAGTCATCGGGTGCCATAGGCAACTAAGCCAGTTAGGGCTGCCAAGTCCCCCGGTAGAGCGGGGGAAACACCGATTTTTAAAGCTTTCCCCCGCTTTTCCAAAATTGGCCACCGGGGGGACAAAATGGCTGCCAGCAGGGGAACCTCGGAGCCTGCCCTGCTGGCCTCTTGAACTTCTTAAAAGGGAAATTTCCCCTTTAAGAGCTGATCGAGCAAGACAGCCCCGCCCAGAGATTAAGGCGGGACTAAGCTCTTTCTACTGAAGGGCTTCCGTGCAAGGTTGCTGCTGGAGTAAACTGTAAGCTGCTGGGGTCTGCGAGCTCTTTTCCTTCTCTGTCTCTCCCCCTCCCCCTCTTTCTTTTTTCTGTCTGTCTGTCCACTGTGGTTTTGTCAAAGGAATAAACTGTCACTTCCAGAGAGGTAAACATCACAAGGAGAGGTTGCCTGTAGAAGGTCTGGGAGTGGGATTGTTTAAAATGTCTTGTTGTGGCTGCTTGGGTCCCCCCAATCCTCATTTCCCTTCTGCAAATAAAAGTTGGGATTCCTCATTTTTATGCCAATTTTCTGTTTCTTTCAACCATGTCCCCCCCCCCACCCTCCGGCAGTAAAAATCTGCATTTTTAAAAGCATTTGTACATCAAGTAACCGGTATTTTAAGTTAGGGATGGATCCTACTAGCTTTTCTGCTGGCGAAAAGGGGAGGACAAAGGTCCTCTTTAGCCACCAAAAAGCCTATGCTGGAGGGGGGGGGGGAGAAGTTATGGGACTTACATGGACAACAGCTGGGTGAAACAAGGGCCAGAAATAAAGCCTGGGAATTGGGCAAGAGTAAGTGAAAAAGCTGTCTGTCTGTCTCTCTCTCTCTCTCTCTCTGTCCCCATCCAGCAGAGGTCTATCAGTGGCTATTATAGCCACAAGGTCTAAATGGAACCCTTTGTCTGGGGCAGTGATGCTCTGCATTCTTGGTGCTTGGGGGGCAACAGTGGGAGGGCTTCTGGAGTTCTGGCCCCGCTGCTGGACCTCCTGAGGGCACCTGGTATTTTTGGCCACTGTTGTGACACAGAGTGTTGTACTGGATGGGCTGTACTGGATGGGCCGATCCACTGTGGCTTCTCTCCTGTTCTTATGATATGAAAATCATATTTAGCACTTGTGTAGCACTTAGGGCTTCATATTCTGCCGAGATGAGGAAGGATTCAGTAGGGCCGTTGCTCAGTGATAGAGCATCTGCTTGACATGCAGGAGGTATCAGCCTCTTCAGCTAAAAAGGGATCAGGTAATAGGTGACATTAAAGATCTCAGCCTGAGACCCTGGAGAGCCACTACCAGTCTGAGTAGTCAATACTGACCTTGATGGACCAATGGCCTGATTCAGTATTAGGAAACTTCATGAGTTCATGTGTCAGCATGTGGAAGCAACATCACAGGATGTGACATCACAAAATGATGTCACTTCCTTTCTCCTGGCTCCACCCCCAAAGTCTCCTGGCTCCACCCCCAAAGTCCCCAGATATTTCCCAAGTTGGACTTGGCAGCCCTAAAGCCAGTCCTCATTTTGTATAACCCAACCCCTCATGTGAACATCCATCTCCGGAGGTGCTTTAGTTTTTGGCTTGATGTTAGTGTCTGATAGAAACCTGACCCAAGGCTTTTCTAAAAAGAGTGGGGCTGATCAGTGCGAGAGACACATCATTCACCAAAATTCCCTAAAAAAATACAAAGTACCTTAATTTGAATGCAAGGACAACAGTAGTAACGAGCACATGTTGCTTCCCTATTACACAATGGCACAGAAGCCATAGAAATTTACCCAGATGCCGTGCGGCTTTTTCCCTTTCACAAACTGGGTTCTTCAAACTGTATTACAAAGGGAAGCAAATGGATGACCCTCTCCAGTCCTGTGAGGCCTTGCACCTCAAACCCATTCCACAGGGCTAACAGCTCGGGCGCTGATTGTATGAGTTCTCACAGACAGCAAACTGTATGTTTCATTCTTAGCATCTGCTCATTTCAGAGCTCCTCAAATGCCCACCACCACGGCCTTGGCCCTTGTACTTGCCAGCCGCGCCTCCTTCGGCCCTGGCGTATACCCTCTCCCCAAATGACCGAGCGTAGGGGGTGCCCTGATGCTGTACTCCTTTCATCAAGAAAAGGGAGGCACAGAAAAGCTGCCATCCTGTCAGCAAGAAGAACGCCCTTCTTTCGCATCTTATCTGGCCGAGCCGTAACATGAAAACTTTTACAGCTGAGTTATTCCTCAAAGAGCACGTAACTCTATTCAGGACAAGTCAAGCAAAAAGCAAGCAAAGAGAAAGGCAAGACAAAGAGAAAAGTCTGTGCTATTTCAGAATGAACAAAATCCCCACTGGGATCTCAGGTCCTTCCCCCATGTTTGCTTCTTCACAATTCACACTTCTGAGTCAGCACAGAGCAAAGAGCAGGGCACTTAATCACTCAAAGGCACTCTTGTGTACAGTTAATTACTCTTGCTTCAATATATAATACAGTTCAGAGGAAGTGGAATACACCCCACAATTAGGGAGGGTGCAAAAACTGCGTTTGGGGCCTCGCCAAGCATTTGCCTAAGATGAGAGCTTAGATTCTCCTCTGCGGGAACACAGCAAGCTTCTTTCCCTTCCTAGGAACTGGAAGCAGGGCACATAAAATGAAAGAGAACACCACACCATCTTCTGCTTACTGGACTGAAGCCTAGAGCACATATGAATTAAACTTTGTTGGTCTTAAAGATGCCGCGGGACTCAAACTTTGTTCTACTGCTTCAGACCCACCTGAAACAAACATCAATTTGCTTCACTTTGCGCCCCCTCCCCCCAGTAATTAAATCCAAACAAATGGAGACCATATAAATGTAGCTTGTTATTCCTTTTTGGTCTTCGCATCTGTTAAAGTCGTGTAAGCTGCTCTGGGCCTGCAACAGCGGGGAGGGTGGCCTCGAAATCGAAAAATAAATAAATAAATATAAATAAAGATCTTTTGTTATGTTGCATGCTAATTTGCCGTTCACCCTCTGCCTATGTAAGCAGAGTTTGGTGTAGTGGTTAAGTGCGCGGACTCTAATCCGGGAGAACCGGGTTTGTTTCCCCACTCCTCCACTTGCACCTGGCTGGATGACCTTGGGCAAGCCATAGCTCTGTACCAGCTGTTCCCTCAAGGACAGTTGTCTCAGAGCTCTCTCAGCCCCACCTACCTCACAGGGTGCCTGTTGTGGGGAGGGGAAGGGAAAGGAGTTTGTCAGCCGCTCTGAGACTCCAAGTGAAGGGCGGGGTATAAATCCATTCTCTTCTCTTCTTCTTCTGCCTATATGTATGGACTGTTAACTTCCATTTCAATATATCTCAAGAAGTGTGCATGCACATGGAAGCTCATACCTTGAATAAAACTTTGTAGGTCTTAAAGGTACCACTGGAATCAAAATCTTGTTAAACATCAATTTTATTACTATGTACTACCAGGGGGAACACCCCCCCTTTCTGTCTCCTTTGACAACGCACAGTCGGTGATTCTTCTTTTTTTTAAAAAAAATACACGGTTTTGGGATAAATAATCAATTCAAACTATTTTGCAAGAGAAATTCCTCAGCTACCATATCTACTCAGTGTCTGCTTCACTGCAAGGCCAAAGTTCAAGGCTCGAGGAGGCCAATAAGTCCGATAGTCCACAAGATCCCAGAGCAACACTCAGCGTGGCTTTAGACAGTCTCAGGTCATAAGTGCTTGTCATTGTTATGCCTTACCACGTGAACCATCAGCAAGAGAAACAGCTTCTTGCTGGGGCTGCCAACTCTAGCTTGTGAAATTACTGGAGATTTGAGGGCAAAGTCTGGGGAAGGTGGGGGAGGGTTGCCAGACCCCTGGTTGGGGCGGAGTTTCCCCTCAATTTCGGGGGCTCCAATCCACTGGCGGCCAGCTGGCCAGCAGGGGAAGCCCCCCCCAAATAGCTCCCCCCACATAGACGTTGTTGGTGCAATGACATCATGCAGAAGTGACATCATCACACTGGGCAGATCACATGGTGATGCTCTAGCATTTTGGCCAAAATTCTTTTGACCAAAATGCTAGAGTGTCGCCACGCAGTGTGCCCGGTGTGATGAAATCAGTTCCACGTGACATCATCACACCAACAATGTGCACAGCGACATCACCCTGCCCTCCCTACCCTTGGAAGGCTCCCTCCCACCCTCTGCTGGCCAGGGTTTGAGAAGGGAGGGACCTCAGCAGAGTGCCACAGAGTGAATGCTCCAAAGCAGCCATTTTATTCAAGGGAACTGACTGCTGTAGTCTGGAGATCAGTTGCAATTCTGGGAGATCTCCAGGCCCCAACTGGAAGTTTGCCACAACCCTATTGGTGGCAGCCATAGATGTTAAATAACATCTAAATCAGCTTAGTTTGACACAGCACTGGACACAGTTTCCATCTAGTTCTTATTATGACTGATGTCTAACACTAGGAGAAAAACACCCCCAGGACAATACATTTCACAGGTAAGGTATCTCTCCCCTTATAATAAAAGCAATTTCGGGTGGCAACATTCTACGCATGGAAAAATCAGTTGGCTCCCTGAACTGCCACTCAAAAGGGGTCCCTGGGCAGGCACTGGCTGCGTTGCTGCAGTCCCACCCACAGAGGCACGACCCACCAAAATTTGCCTCAGAACACAGGTTCAACTGAAGAGAGAGGACGTTGTTTGTCTCAGCAGGAGAGAGCATGCTACTTGCCTCAGAAGAGAGGATGCTGTTCACCTGCCCTTTGCCTCATGACAGAGCACACCGCTGGTGGGTCCTTCACAGAAGTGGAGCAGCCTGCCTCACCCGGTTAGTTCTCACGTGGAGGTGGAGGGAGTGGGAGGGCCGCTGTTGGCCTCACTGAGCCACCGCGGCCTTGACTGGGGCGCCGCGGCCAGCCTGCCTTGCTTGGGGTGGGTGGGATGGGAGGGCCACTGCTGGCCTTGCTGGCCCACCACTGCCAGCCTGCTTCACCCAGGGGGTGGGATGGAAGGGCCACCACTGGCCTCGTTGACCCACTGCAGCCAGCCTGCTTCGCCTGGGGGGGAATTGAAAGGCCACCACTGGCCTTGCTGGCCCACTGCGGCCAGCCGGCTTTGCTTTGGGGGGTAGGATAGGAGGCCTACCACTGGCCTGCCTCAGCCTTTGCTGGGTGGGCCACGGGCAGCCAGCCGCACCCAGGAGCTGCTCACTGGGGCTGGGTGGGAGGGGCACGGCTGGCCTCACTAGCCTGCCTGGGCCTTCGCCAGGTGGGCTGTGGGCATAGGGTTGCAAAGTGTATCAAACTTACCGGCGGGGGGGAAGCTCTGCTGGCCGGGCGGCGTCACCGGAAGTGACATCAGCACATTGGGGGCATTGCCAGAGCCTCGCCCTGGCAATGCCCCCAACGTGATGGCGTCACTTCCGGGTGACGTCATTACGTGAGGGAGGTCGTCCAGGCTGGACGACCTCGGGGGTGGGGCTTCCCCCGCTGGCCGAATGCTGGTCAGCGGATCGGGAACCCCTGTAGCGGGGGATCCCCCACCCCCCGGGCTGACTTGGCAGCCCTATGTGGGCACCTGGCTGCACCCAGTGAGTCCCTGCTGGAGGGGGCGCCACAGCAGATTGATGTTGAGTGCTCAAGGCCAGGACACTTGTTCAGAGCCTCCTTCTAGAGCCCGTTGTATTTATTTCCACAATGGGCCTTATTCCTAGTAACTCAAAAAAATCTGACTTTGCTAATAGGAAGCCTTTAGGTTCTCCTTAATGAATAACTTTTAGCAAACAACCAGTGAAATCCTAGGATGGTGTAGGATGGTACTGTAGGACCCTCACACTTCCCTTCAGTTTCCACCTGGGAAGTGGAAGGGTGTTGTGTACTAAGACCACGATCGCCTGGTCTCCCGTAATGGCGACCGCCACATGGTCAGTGCACATGGTCAGAATCTACCTGAGCTTCGGCCAAGTAGAACAATAGCCAGTTGGATCCTGAGTGACCACCAATTACAAGCCTAGGTCTCCCGCTGGGGGACCTATGAACTACAACCATGGACTTAAGGTCCTATCAGGACCTGTGGGCGAGGTCGGGGCATTGTCTCCGGCCAGCATAAAAGAGGGCTCTGAGCCCGGGGTTTCTCATGTTCCATCTGACCCACAATAAAGAGCTGTACTATGAAATCACTACCACTCGCCTCCCGACTCCAATACTTTCCAAAGGGCCTGGCTCTTCAGGGCTGTATTTCAGGGCTGAGGGAAAGGCAGCTGTTTCACCAGAGGCACTTCAGGGCGGATTGGCCCACTTCTCAATAGTCTCCTTGCTGAGTGACAGCTTTTCAGAAAAGAGCAGCAGTTCCTGCTAGAATCTGCACAGCGGGAGCCGCCCCTTTCTGCAAAATGTCAACGAAGGAAAGTGAACTCTCTTCTGCCTCTGAAATGGTGCTCCCCTAGAGAACTGATTGACTAATAAATAAGAGAAGGGGCTGACCCTTGTCTGACAAGCAAGTACTCCCACCGCAATCATCTCCTCCTCGCTGGCAAAACTAGCCTTTGGGGGGATGCCCCTTGGCAAGTACAGGGGCCTTCCCACTGCATTCAGCTGCAACCGCCAGCCTCTCCTAACTATGCTATTAATGCAGAATAATGATCCTAACCAACTTGTAATCACAGTCAGGGTGGCTAAACAAAAAGGTGAAGGATGCATTTTTCTCCTCCTTCCCACAGCACGTGCTTATGACTATAGCGGAGACACTCATCTCAGTCAGGGATTGTGACTATGAAAAGAGCGATGACAGTTTTCCAAGTTAATCACCATGGAGTTCAAGAGTTCGTTATTAGCCTCACCTGGTACAGCTAGAAAGCATGAGATGTTCTTCAGAAGATGCCCCCTGAGAAAGGAGATTGCCTTGTGCATATAAAGTCTAATGTCACTCTTAATTTGCAACTTAAACATACCCAGCAGGAAAGCAAAGAACACCTGCTCTCCCCACTTAATGAGCACATTATGTCTTGATTCAAGTCTCCAGGAACCCAGCAAGAGCTGCTTAAGACATTTCTCACACGGCATCTTTAGCCATGCGTGGAATTAAATAGCCTCTGACCACATGGTTCAACCATGCATCCTGGAAATCCCCACCCACCACCCAGCTTACTCAGATTTCCAGGACTGGAGCTTCTTCCCTGTAAGGTTCTATGCAGTGAATTCTGCAACAGAGCAGTCCAATGCAGAGTCACTCCAGTTTAAGTCTGTTGATTTCAGAGGCCTTGGAATGGAGCAAGGCTGAACTTAGGGCTGCCAAGTCTTGAAAACTCACCGGCGGGGGGGGAGTCCTCCTCTTGCCGGGAGTTTCTTCCATCGACGTCACTGGAAGTGACGCAGCATGTTGGGGGCGTTGCCAGGGCAACGCTCTGGCAATCACCCCCAAACTCTATGATATCATTGAGTTTTGGGGCGATTTGCCAGAGCGTTACCCTGGCAACGCCCCCAACGTGCTGTGTCACTTCCGGGGCCGTCATTACGTCATCCTCGCTGGATGATGTCGGGGGCGGGGTTCCCCCCGCCGGCCAAATGGTGGCCGGCGGATCGGGAACCCCTTTAACGGGGGATCCCCCACCCCCCGGGCTGACTTGGCAGCCCTAGCTGAACTGTAAGTGACTTAAGTGAATAGCTCCCAGTCTTCACCTTTTTTTCTGCCCGGGAACCAAAGAGGCAGATCATGTTAACAAAAGCTGGGCTCAGTTCAGATGGTGTGATTTGCAAGGAGAACATTCCAGAAATCAGAGGCAGAAAGAGGTTGCCTGCCTTATACTACTTTCATGAGACTTCAATACGCAGGGCTGATCCACATCCCTGCAAGAAGAAAGTTAGCATCTCAGGACTATCGTGATAGATCAAGCTGGGTAGCCCTGTTAGTCTGTAGCACTGATAAAAAGCAAGAGTCCAGTAGCACCCTTAAGACTAACAAAATCTGTGGCAAGGTATGAGCTTTTGTGAATCACTGCACACTTCTTCAGATACAGCAACATCAGCCACACCACCTCACATTCCTACTCCTGCTCATCCTCTAATGTGATTTATGCCATAACAGCAGTGCCCTTCCACCCTCTACATTGGACAAACAGGCCAGAATTAATGGACATAAGTCTGACATTAGAAACTACAACATTCGAAAACCAGTGGGGGAACTTTTAACCTTCCAGGACACTCAGTTGCTGACTGAAGAGTAGCAGTTCTCTTACAAAGGAATTTCAAAGGGAGATTAGAAAGAGAGACTGATGAATTGTAACTGATAACGAAGCTCAAGACAATGCATCCTCCTGGACTGCATTGAGAACTAGGTTTCCTGTCTCGTTACCAATGCTGACTGCCCCTCTGCATATCTCACCTAATCCAATCACATCTGCTATTGTCATTTGCCTACTAATGTCATTTGGCACCTGAAATCACTGTGCTTTCCAATATATAGGACTATAGTGAGCTGCCTGCAACTTTTCTTCTCATCGTGCTTTTCACATATCGGGAGCTATTTATATGGGAAACATTCAAGCATGCAATGCACACCTGAAGATGGAAAAGGTACAAGTTCAGGAAGGTCCGTACCACATACTGTTTTAGCATGTGTGAATTGTTTCACAGAAGGGCAATTGCCTGGTGGTTCCTTGCTTTTTCCCTGTTCTTTCTTCCAACAAGACCGAAAGAGTAAGGTAAAAATAACATTAGCCATTTTAGAATCAGATACTCTAGGGATATGACTCAAAGAGACTATGTACTGTAATAAGCCTACACATCAGAGCACAACAGTAGTCATTCTTTATGCTGTCTGCTGCACACATAAAGCATTTTGCAAATCTGGGTCACTAGGTAATGCAGCTATTAAATGAATTCCAGAAGAGACTGTCTTGGGATGACTAACATTTTGTGGCTCCGTCAGCACTAGATTTTGGAATTAATACGGGGATTCTGATTAAGTTTTAAAAATGGTTCACAATTGATAAACTGTACTCTGAAGATTACTGTGGTGCCATTTATGGATAAAAAGGCGGTGGGTGGGGCATGTCCTTTGGACTTAATCTGTTTTTTTTTTAAATTCTGTATTGAACTTTTAAAAAGTGCCTCAGAAGAAGAAACACAACCAGAACCTTTTCTTTTAAATACTTCAGTCCTGCAACCTGTGGACACCCCCTGATCCCATGAGGTCTAGGCCTTTTAAGGAGGCAACCAGAGCACGTGGTGAGATAGAACCAGTACTCAGTACACATTATGTACCAACTGAAGCTTCCAGGTCATTCAAAGGCTAACCTGGAGGTAGGACTAGGGTTACCAGCCTCCAGGTGGGGCCTGGGGATCTCCCGTTTTTACAACTGATCCCCAGTTGACAGAGATCAGCTCCCCTGGAGAAAATGGCTGCTTTGAAGGGTGGACTCTATGGCATCGTACCATGCTGAGGCCTCTCCCCTCCCCAAACCCCACCCTCTCCTGGCTCCACCCCCAAAGTCTCCAGATATTTTTCAACCCAGACTTGGCAACCCTAGGTAGGACTGCCAACTCTAGCTTAGGAAATCCCTGGAGATTTGTGTTTTACTCTTCCCCCCTTATTAATTTTTTCACAAATGTTTTTGCAGAAACACGTACCCTATCCCTAGATGGCTATACTGTGCAATAGGGATTTTTGGTTTTTTTTGACCCACACACTGAAGACACCCATGGTTACTTGAGATTATATACTTATGTGTAGTATATATCACACACACGAATGCCCACACAGTACAGATAGTGTAAACGATGGGTTCAAAAAGCAATGAAATGTGAGCGGTATAACCACTTCTTTGTCACACTTAACTAAATTCAAGTTAAGCACAGGGACCATTCACATCAACAATAACAGATAAGAACAAAATCTTCTTTGGTTTTTAAAAGTAGCTTAACAACTATAGTTTAATAGGAGTAATAGAATCATACAATCTATCATTTCTGAGACATTTTTCCAGTTTTTAAAAACTAAATTCTAAGGCAGCTGTTCCATGCTTCAGCCTCTCTAAGGAGTTCTTTATTTGAAGAATGCTGGTGTCAGCTAAAATAATTAAAATCATGATTCCTCAACAAATGTTGAAGAAACTACATACCAAAAATGAGTATTGAATGCCCATCTGACAGGACCTGAATGCCCATCTGACAGGACAGCTTAGTACCCCTAAACTTTGGGAGAATGCAAGACAGGAGTCGACTCCACATTCTCTGGTCAGCTGTTGACCAATAGGACCTCAGTCTATGTTAACTAACCAGTCCAGGAGGCCTTCTCACATTATGGCCATTCATCCGTCAAGGGCATCCAAAATAATAACTGTCACAGAAAGAGGTAGTCCTTTTAAAGCCCAATTGAACTGGACACTGATTTTATTAGTAACTACTCATACCATTGTTTTGTTAGTGTGGAATTATTTTCTTTACCTACATATTGAAGGAAAGAAATATGTCTCTATTGAATAATTTATGAAGGCCTGACAGTCAATCACTGAGAAACTTAAACTTCTCTCTGATGAGACACCATGATAGGTTTGTGTTAGCATTTGATCTGTGGTCAAATCAACCATGACGGGGCAAGTGCCAGTTGTACTATCCTGCAGCCAAAGGAAAGTGTTTGGAATCAGAGGTAACAGTAAAACTTATTACTTAAAAGAGGGAAATTAGAAGGCATCATGAAAGCTCTTAACCCAGGGGTGTCAAACATGCGGCCCAGGGGCCGGATTAGGCCCCCGGAGGGCTTCTATCAGGCCCACCCTGGAACTGGCCATCTCCTGCTTCCAGTTCTGTTGCTGCTGCTGCATCATAGCTTGCTTTGCCAGACTCTCTCACTCGCTCAGCCATTCCATGTTTCCCCCTGGGTCCTAGACTCAGAACTCTGAGCGTGAGATTTCTGTGGTGAATGTCAATAAATCAAAAGTAGGTTTGCAGCTTACAGATACACACCTGAACAGCATACTCAGGATTGCAACAGCACAGACAATTTGATGCAGTAATTCGGAGCAAGAGGTGTCAGTTATCAGAGACTGTTAACTAAACAAAATACTGCATGAGTGCCAATGTTTTAAGCATGTTTTTCCTTTAAGTAAAAAAAAAAAACCTTTTGTGTTTGTGTCCTTTATAAAGTTTGTATCGCCGCTACCTGGCATGGCATTTTATGACACACATGGCCCAGCCCAACAAGGTCTCATTTATGTCACATCCGGCCCACATAAGAAATGAGTTTGACACCCCTGCCTTAACCGCTTCAAGAGCCCCACGGCTTCTGTGTTTCTCAGGAAAATGATAATGCAGCGGATTCCATGCAAAGAGCTTCCAAGGATGGGGAGTAATGTCTCCAGTGAGTGAATCAGAAAGTTCAATAAATCTAAGAAACAATTGCCTTAATCAACTAGACATCCATGATGCAAAAGAATCCTTTCTTTCCCCTGAATGAGGCAGGGGTCTGATTACCATTCTCATAGTACAGCATCTCACAGTGGGTGAGATGTCTTCTACTGTCATTATTATTCCTCTTGGGCGCATATTTTTGAGAGCATTAGGTCTTCACTCTGGAACAGAACCAAAAGAGGTATTCCTATGTGTATCATGTCCCAGTCTTCCTCCCCACTCCGCCCCCTTTGCAAATCTGTTCTATCCAATGCAAATTGATATATCCAGCACTAAGCAAAACACAGAGTTTTATGGAACCCTGAATATGTATAGAAGCTCAGGGACTCCTTTTTTATTCTGTATTTTTTTTTTGGAAATCCAGTACTGGAAACATGTTCATCAAAGACACTGCAAGGCAGCAAATCATCATGGCACAGAGGGGCAGCTTTCGACACTGTTGGACATAGAACTGATACATTTCGTTACCGAAGCCTGTTTGACAGCAGAGAGAGGTAGCACTAATGAGGAAGTCCCTTTCCAACATGGTACACCTGCTCTTCGCATGAGATAATGAGCATCCTTCAATCCAACATGCAGTGCCAGATTCAGTGGGTACTGATGTATATAGTTCTTATACTACCAGTCCCCAAGTACAGTGGTGTGTACTCTACCGTGCTGTGCATGCAAGGCAGCGTTCTTCCTGTGTTCTTCTCTGTTCTTTCTGACCCCCCAGAAAGATCATTTCCAGGGTCATGGGACCCAGCAGGGGTTGCTGAGGAAGAACAAAGAGACAAAATGATTTCTCCTTCCTGTTTCCCAAGCACAGCTTTGCTAAGGAAAGGAGCCAATTTTATCCCTTTGTCCCCACACACAGATACTGTGACCCCAGGAATTATCTCTCCCGGGGATGGAAAGGGTGCAGGAATGGAAAGCAATGCAGGAAAACTCCATAGGCCTTTTATGCATGGAGGGGCGGATACATGCCCATAAAAGCATTAAAATTATATTTAAATAACTTAAAAGCAGGTTACAGGAAGCAACCGGGGTTTGGTCCAGGTAAATATCAAAGCACGGTTTTGGCACTACATGAAAAAGTGGTGTGCTCAGATGCTCCCTTCTTTTCTTTGCTGTGATCAATGAGTTAGTTCCGCTTTCGTGCAAACCATTCTTCAGTGTTCCACCCAAATAGTAAACTATGGCTTGTCTCTCCCTTGCAACCAGTATTACAAACCAGCTTCAAACCACAGTTTGCAACATTCTTTGAAGAGCAAGAGCAAACAATACCTTACCATTTCAGATATAAAAGGTAAAGGTTTCCCTTGCTCGAAAGCCACTCAAATCCGACTCAAGGGGGCAGTACTCATCTCCGTTTCCAAGCTAGGCTTGCCAGCCTCCAGTTGGGGCCTGGGGATCTCCTGCTTTTACAACTGATCTCCAGGTGACAGAGATCAGCTCCCCTGGAGAAAACAGCTGCTTTGAAGGGTGGACTCTATGGCATTGTACCAAGCGAGGCCTCTCCCCTCCCCAAACTCTCCCCTCTGCCAGATCCACTCCCAAAGTCTCCAGGTATTTTCCAACCCAGACTTGGCAACCTTTTCCAAGCTGAAGAGCCAGCACTGTCTGAAGATGTTTCTGTGGTCATGTGGCTGGCATGACTAGATGCTGAGGCACACGGAACACTGTTACCTTCCCACCAAAGTGGTATCTATTTATCTATTTGCAATTTCGAACTGCTAGGTTGGCAGGAGCTAGGGCTAGAGACGGGAGCTCACTCCGTTATGCGGCACTCAGGTCTCGAACTGCTGAACTACCGATCTTCCAGTCTGCAGTTCAGTGTCTTAAGTGCAAAAGTATACTTCAGCGCACTAGTTGCTATACCACATTGGCAAAGATTTTATACCACTTTTCTATTCAAATAGTCAAAGAAATTAACAATGATTAAAAACAAAAACATAACAACAAATCTACAGTATTTAATAAGTAAAGCAGCACTAAAATACTTAAAACAGTAAGCATTAAAATTCAGACCAATTCGCAGTTCTATCAGAATCCATAGTGAAAACCAGCAGAGGTTACCAAAGGCCAGCAACACTTCCCCATTAAACAGGTTTAAACAACCACAACTAACTGACTCAGGTGGATGGAAAACAAATTGAGTGCTGGAGTACAAGGTTCTGCAGCAAAACCCCTAAAGATCAGCTGTCTGAAAATGACAGCAGCCAATTCATCACAAAAGCTGCACATCATGCAAGTCTGTAGGAGCCGTATAAGCCCCCAAAGAAAATCTATATTCAATAACAACATGATTATGGAAACAACAGCTCAGGCAATTCTTGTCATGCATGTGTGGCCAAATCATTTGCTAAAGCAATTAGCAGAGCAAGTGGTTCCACTGCAGCCATGCAGCTCTGGAGCAATAAAGGTGCCCTATGGATGCACTGAAAGGATATTTTAGCAGCCTCATCTTCATCGGCATCTGCATCCCCTAAAAATACACTCAGTGTTTACCCAGATCTTTGCCAAACAGGCTTGCCATCAAAATAGATAGTACACTAAAACAACAGAATAAGGAATAAGAATAAGGTTGCCATCCCTCTGATGGGGGTGGGTTTCCCCCTGATTTCCAGCCATCCGATCTGCCCGCTGGACAGCTGCCGGTGGGGGGAGCCCTGCCCCCGAAGAGCTCCGTGGCATTCAGTGTGCCTAGCATGATGATGTCACCTGAAAGTGATGTCATCACATTGGGCACGTCAACAGAGGGATGCTCTAGCATTCAGCCAAAAACTCTATGATACCATAGTTTTTTTATTGAATGCTAGAGCATCCCCCTGGCAACAGGCCTAGCATGACGATGTCACTTCCGGGTGTTGTCACTGTGGTGAACGTGCAAAGTGCATGCACCAGAACATCCAGGAACAGAGAATCTGTCCCCCCGCCGGCAGAGGGTAGGGACCTGGCAACCCTAAATTAAGAAGCACAGAAATAATTAATTATATGTTCAAACTTGAAAACCATTGCATTTCAATATGGTTTTCTATATTTTGGGGGGGGGGGGTAATTGGAAAATGGCACCAAAGGAAAGAGCGAAACAATCACTCTCCTACTGATATTCCGTTTCTTTGTTTTCTCACACCTCCATTTACTATGTCACTTAAAAAAATATAACAAAGGTGGGCAGGGATCCTTTCGTAGAAAAAGAGGGGCAGGAGCTCATTAGCATAACTCATTAGCATACGGCACATCCCCTGACATCACCGGAAGTGTGTCAGAAAGGGAATGTCAGTTTCAGCCCTATTATACCCTATGGGCCATTGAAATCAATGGCAAAAACTCATAGGGTATATGAGGGGCTGGAGGAAAGGGGGTTTGAGGGAGAGGCTCCAAACTTGCAGGATAGCTGCTGGGGCCTCTCCTTGAAATACCCACCAAGTTTCAAGAAGATTGGACCACGGGGTCTAATTCTATGGGCCCCCAAACAGGTTGCCCCATCCCCTCCATTGTTCTCTACGGTGGGGGAAAACATCACTTTTTTTCCACCATAAAGAACAATGGAGGGAATGGGGGCAACCTGTTTGGAGGCCCATAGAATTGGACCCCCTGGTCCAATCTTCTTGAAACTTGGTGGGCATTTGGGGGAGAGGTCCCAGAAGCTATCCTGCAAGTTTGGAGCCTCTCCTTCAAACCCCCTCTCCTACAGCTGCTTTTAAAGTTGCCACCAAATTTCAGCAGCAATTCCAGCGGCGGGCCGAATCAGATCAGAGAATCTGATTCAGCTCGTGGCTGCCCTACTGCCCCTCCTGAGCTGGCGGAGCAGCGCTCCACCTCGCTCCGGCCCCAAAGGACCCATGAAGGTGGGATGTTCTAATCACAGATATCCTGATAGCCTACATGCTATTCAATTGGGCTTTGAGAACCCTAAAAATTAAACTTTAAAAATTAACTGAACACATAACAAAACTGCAATCTGATAGGGAATGCCCTGGAAGTTCTGGTTACTGGTTCATTTATTTAGAAAATTTGTATGCCTCCTCACCAGGCCCAGGTGAGGCAGCTCACATCAATACAATGAATCCAAGCACACAATAAAAACAAATGATAATCCAACCATACCAATAAAACATTCCAAGTCAATAACAAAAACATACCCAAAATACTAGAACTTGAGGGCATCCAATGAAGCAGTTGGACGTTAGGTTCAGGACTGACAAAAGGAAATACTATTTTACACAAGGAGGGATTAAAATTTGGAATGTACTCCAGAGGATGTAGTGATGGTCGCAGGAATGTTGTTGTTGTTGTTGTTCAGTCCCACAGTTGAGTCCGACTCTTTGAGACCCCATGGACCTCATCATGCCAGGCCCTCCTGTCTTCTGTTGTGTTCCGGAGTTTGCTTAATTTCATGTTTCACTCCCTCATGGATCACTGCCTTGACGTGGCGAGGGGGCTTGTGTGGTTCAATGAGGCTGTGGGCTATGCCGTGGAGGGCCACCCAGGACGGACAGGCCACAGCAGAGAACTCAGACAAAGTGTGATCCACTGGAGAAGGAAATGGCACTCTCACTCCAGTATCTTTGCCAAGAAAACCCTATGGTCACAGGAATAAACAGCTTTAAAAGGGGATTAGATAGATTCATGGAGGATGAATCTATCAGTTGCTACTAGCCATGGTGACTGAGGGGAACCTCCATGTTCAGAGGCAGTCATCTTCTGAATCCCAGAGCCAGAAGGCAACATGAGAGGAAGGCCTCAGCCTCTATGCCCTGTTGTTGGCCCTCCAGAGGAACTGGTTGATCACTGTGTGAGACAGGATGATGGACAAGATGGACTACTATTTTTTCCTGGGGAACCATTGTTGCCAATATCCAGGGGAGGGCTGGAGATCACTCAGAATTACAACTGCTCTTCAGATGGCAGAGATCAGTTCCCCTGGAGAAAACGGTGGAGTCTGTGTCATAATACCCTGCTGAGGTCACCACAGCAAATTGACACTGAGTGCCCAAGGCCAGGGCACCCGCCCAGAGCCCCTTTCTAGAGTCTGTTGTATGTATTTCCACAACGGGCCTTATTCCTAGTATATGAATAATATCAAAGAGTATCTGCGTCTTGATCCTTAATTATCAATATCCAAAAATATATCAAGGTATCAAAAATAGCAACTCATGAGGACCAAAACCACACTGGAATAGCCAGCAACAATCAACTATGCAGTCACAGGATCGATGAGTTGAAAATGGTAAGACCAAAAACAACCAGGTACAAAAAACAGCACATACCGGAACACTCATTTGGGGGTTGGATTCTTTATATGATGCTATTATATGACATTATATCCTACTGAGGTTTTTCCCTTTTCCAGGCTTCACCTGGATTTTTAAAAAGAAAATCACCAGCAGGTTGCCAGCGGGAGGCCTCTCACCATCTCTGGCAACCCTGAGATTGAACCTTGAGTTCAGAGAACACCACCCCAAAATCTCCAGGAATTTCTCAAGCTCTAATTGGCAACCCTGTTTTCTAAGTGTGCAGAGGCTGGTTGCGTAGAAGGCTGTAGAGGGCACCCATAAATGTGCCTTGTGCTAGGGACTAAAATTAGGGCTGCCAAGTCAGCCCGGGGGGCGGGGGATCCCCCGCTACAGGGGTTCCCGATCCGCCGGCCAGCATTCGGCTGGCGGGGGGAACCCCACCCCCCTTCCCCAACATAATGACGTCGCCCGACAGTGACGTCAGCACGTTGGGGGCGTTGCCAGGGTGACGCTCTGGCAATTGCCCCAAAACTCTATGATACCATAGAGTTTTGGGGCGATTGCCAGAGCGTCACCCTGGCAACGCCCCCAACGTGCTGACGTCACTGCCGGGCGACATCGCCGGCCCAGGAAGCTCCCGGACGACGGAGGACATCCCCCCGCCGGTAAGTAAAGAAGACTTGGCAGCCCTAACTAAAATCCTGACTACACATGAGGCCCATATGCCAGGCCTTTAAAACTGCCAACAGGTTCTGTTCATGTGAATTGAGTTTCAGTACACAGAGTATACATAGCAGCATTGCCTAGTGGCTTGCTTACAAAACAAGGTGATTACTGGCTAGTATAAAACCACTCTGTCAGGCACAACTCCTCTTAAGAATCAATATAAGAAGCGATTTTTGAAAGCTGCAAGAATGTGATGAGAGCTCTTGACTATATTTTAATTCTTATAAGTAATGTTGTGACACTGTAGTCATGCTCCATATTGATTTTGCTTTCTAGTGGCAGTGATTTTTCAAGCGCTAAGTTTTGTAACCAATCACTAAGACATGTAACAGAATGAAATAATTCATGCCTCAGTGCATCATTTGGTGTAAAAACGAAAGGGTGAGGAATGTCACAACACTCACAGTGCGAAGGTGTCTACTTACAGCCTAGTATTATGTGAAGGATCTCTCTGTATTACAATATGCCCACTATTCAAATACATTGCATCGGGGGGGAAATGGTATTCTCAAAAAAGGGGTAGGACTGATGGCTATACCAGTACAGCACCACAACACAAAACATGTACTAGTGTGTAGTGTTCTATCCAGGGCTTTTTTTGTAGAAAAAGCCCAGCAGGAACTCATTAGCATAACAGGCCACACCCAACAGCAGAAACTCATTAGCATGTCAGGCCACACCACTGACAGCACAGCTTATTAGCACATTAGGCCACCCCCCATGTTACCAGAAGAGTGGTCATCCAGCCACACCCACCTTTTGCTTCTTATTCTGTTTACCTGGTTTGTTGTCAAAACCCAGGGCTTTTTTGTAGCAGGAATTAATTTGCATGTTAGGCCACATGCCCCTAATGAGTTTCTGCTGTTGGGTGTGGCCTATTATGCTAATGAGTTCCTGCTGGGGGTGGCCAACTCAGGAGCCAGCCAGAACGCCGTTCCTGTGCGTTCCTGCCCCAAAATAGCACTGGTTCTATCTAAGCTGAGTTAGTGTGAGCTAGCTCAGAATTTTTTAGCCTCTGGCTCACACTTTTTTTCTTAGCTCAGGAAGGATGGCTCCAGAGCAAATTAATTTATCCAGTAGCCAAATTGCTCGCTCACAACTTTAATGCCAGTGGCTCACAAAGTAGAAGTTTTGCTCGCTAGACTCCACAGCTTAGAGGGAACATTGCTCGTGTGATATGATATTATACCAGTATGGCAGAGACAGGGATGCTGACACAAAAATTTGAGATTGGGTGAAATAAATATTAAAACAATATTAAAATCTGTAAATTTTATACAAAATAGTATAGCAAAATGCCCATCATCGTGACGGACAAGGGATATGTGCTGTTTGTACACAGACAGAAAAAGGTCTTATTTGGGAATATTGTGAAAACCCCTGGGGAGTGCAGTATGTCTCAACATACAGAGACAAGCCACAGCCCCCCTCCTCCCGCAGGACCCTTGAATCAAACATTTCTCTGCCACCTTTTCACCCAAATAGGGTCCCCATCACTCAGTGTCACTCAGAGCTAAAAGGCACAAGAAGATACAAACCAAGGGCCACATCTTTTCTTGTCAGAACAGAAATAATAATGCTTCAGGTTTTTTCCTCCCAATTTGTAATCCATTTATCGTCTGTCCAGTCAGAAGACACACAAAGCCAAGTGTGCATGCAGTCAGTCTGGTTAATTGACTAATTCAAAAAGCAGTAAGCTTTGAAAGCAAATCATCCTGGGGAATCTTATTATGCCCAGCTGGAATGAATAAATCAAATGAACCACTGGACTGGAAAACAGAAAATGTTATTTCATGATGTCATTGTATTGATCCCTGCTCTTATTCACGCAGCACAAGCTGACAGGATGATTGGCATCAATTTACTATTTCAGAACTGGTAAAAAAAGGAATGATGATCAAAAGTGGAAACCATGATAAAAGGATCAGATACTGCCTCAAACGAAAGCAGTGTGGAGCAAGGGGACTGATCACAAAGGTGGAGGCGGATCAAGGGCAGTCAGGCCTGTTGCTACTTAGGGCCAACTCTTTTAACACAATGGAAGCGTCGTTGTTGGCCCCACAAATACAAACCCTACAGGGGGGGGGGCCTAGTAAATACAGGTTGCTGGGGATCTTTGAGTAGTCTGTGTATTCACACCTCTGGGATATAGTGTGCCTGCACCAACCCCGATTGGTATCTTCTAAAGCGAAAGGGATTTTCGCGCCCTCTCCCTGGTCACGTGCATGGCTCCAGTGCGCATGACCAAGACAGGGGCATGACAATCCTGCCAGTTCCTTCTGACCGCTGCCATCAGTCTTTGAGCAAGATAGGAAAGACCGACAGCAAAGGGGAAGGACGGCGGGTGGTGTGAATACACAGATGACCACTCAAAGATCCCCAGTTACTGATAAGCAACCTGTATATCTTCTTTGTGGTCTCTGTGCATCACACATCTGGGAGATTAACAAGTGGGAAAAACCCATACACATACCAGGAGGAGGGAACTGGAGGTCTTAAACTTGCACTGCCTGCAACACAGCTCACCCCACTGCGGAACATTGGTGAAGACGGACATCGAGGGCATAGTGCCACACAGACGTGTGAAGACTGGAGAGCGTAATGCACCACAAGCATCTCCAGAAAGTTGATGTGATTGTGAATCATGTGGGGTTCCCACTTGGCCCCGACACACAGTCCCATGAGGTGAGCACCCCACCCCCAGAGGAAAGCATCCATGGTCAGAGTCATGGATGGGGTGGGTGGGTAGAAAGGGGCTCTCATCAGTAGATTCTGTGGATTCATCTGCCAACTGAGGGAGTCCAATACGATGCTGTAAGGCAAAATGTCCTGGACTGGGAATGAAACTGAGGGCGAAAGTGACAGAGAAACCAGAGTTGGAGTGGTCTCATGTGCAGTCTGGCAAAAACTATGATGGCTGTAGTTGCTGCCATCAGCCCCAGAAGGTGCTGGAGTTGCCTTGCTGTGGCCTCTTTCTGCCGACATAAGAGGCATATCAGGGTGATGATGTCATCTGCCCTACTGGGAGGGAGGGAGGCTTTGCATGCCAGGGAATCCAGGATGGCCCCTATGAACTGGGCCCACCTTGAGGAGATGAGCACAGACTTTGCCAGGTTGACGGTGAGTCCTAAGGCTTCTAGAGTGCGCATGGTCAATGTGGTCTTACAGAATGATCTCTGAGTCCGCCACGAGCAACCAGTCGTCGATGTATGGAAAGATCGCCTTGCAGGCGAAGGTAGGCCACAATGACAGCCATGAGCTTTGTGAATATGTGGGGGGCAGTGGAAAGGCTGAATGGAAGGGCCTTGTACTGATAATGACCTTCTCCCACAGTGAAGCAGAGAAAACGCCTGTGATCTGGGTGTATCGTGACATGAATGTAAGCATCTTTCAAGTCCAGGGTCACCATCCAAACCCTGTGCTCGAGGAGTGGAAGGATGTTCTGAAGGGTTGTCATCCGAAACTTTTTGTACACGATGAAGGTATTGAGGTTTCTGAGGTCCATAATAGGGCGGAGGCCCCCATCCTTCTTGGGAACCGTAAAAATAACAGGAATAGAAGCCCTGATGGAACTGTGGCCAAGGGACGGGTTCCATTGCGTCCTTTTGAAGGAGGTTCCGGATTTCATCTAGTAGTGTGATGGAGCTGGGTGTAGGGATGAAACACAACTCCGTAGGCACCTGAAGAAACTCTATAACCCTCTGCGATGACAGAGAGAGCCCATCTGTCTGATATTATCTTTCTCCAGGCAGACAAAAACAGGGACAGATGGGTGGGAGTTTTGGCCAGTTGGCCTGAGTCAAAGGCTCTGCTGGGGGGCTTGGTAGCCTTGGTCCTCGACTGGCAGGCAGTATTGAACTTCTGTTTGTTTCCATAGGGCCGTGACTGGAAACTGGAGGATTTCTGCCATTGAGGTTCCGGGGAGGACTTTGAGATAATCTGCGGGACCAGGATTTGTTTCAGGACTTTGACTTGGATTGTTTGGGGGGGCTGGAAGACTCCCAGATTATGTGATGTCTTGATACTTTTGTCCAGTTCTTGTAAGACTGCATCCGTAGTGGAATTGAACAACCCCTCACCTTCGAAAGGCAGATCCTCAACAAAGGCTTTAGTGTCACTGGGTAGGGATGTGGAACACAGCCAGGCATGATGTCTAAGCATGACTACCAATATGAGCGTTTTAGCTGCCACATCCAGGGTGTGTTTAGCGGCATCAAGCTAATGTTTAGCCATCATCGTACCTTCTTTCTGTAGCCTCCTGGCTTGATGGTTCATGTCTTCAGGGAGGGAGGCAATAAACTCAGTCATTTGCTCCCAGAGGGCATACTGGTATCTAACCATACAGGACATATAATTCGAAGTTTTAATTCCTAATACCCGAATAGATTCTGTGCCCAAAGGAATCGAGTTTCTTCCCTTCCTTGTCAGGAGGAGAGGAGTGGCCGTGTCTGCCCTTAGATGAGAGCGTGATGACAACGGAGTTGGGTTTAGGGTGGATGAATAAAAATTCAGCTCCCGATTCCTGCACCCCGTACATGTTTGTTTGTTTATTTATTTATTTAATTAATTAATTAATTAATTTCATTTATAGGCCGCTCTCCCCGCGCAGCAGGCTCAGAGCGGCTTACACATGTGGTCAACCTTTTGCTAGAAATAGTAGTAGAAGCTGGGTGAGACCATAGTGCTTTGGCAGCTTGCAGTAAGACCGAGCTTAACGGTAATGCAACGGCTGTGGAAGTGTCCATCTGTACTATGTCAAACACTGAGTCTGTCACAGTGGGTGGAGGCTGAACAGTGGAGAGCATCAGTGTATTGGCCATCCTCTTGATGAAATCCCCATATGATTTAAGATCCTCGGATGGGGAGATGGGGAGGCTATCTGCCACTTGTTGCAGTGGGGAGGGTTCCTGGGCAGGAGCTTCTTCACCAGAGGAGGATGGTGAAAATGATCCTGAAGGTTCAGAATGTTCCGAAGGCTTGGAGAAAGTAATGGGTTGCATCAGCATCGATGGCATTGGTGTCAGCTGCTCGGCATGGTGCCCCAGAGGCGGAACAGCAGGTTTGTGCTTCCTGCCTATTGGCACCAATGGTTGCGGCTGTACAAATTCTGGTGTCAGGGGGTGCTCTCAGTATCGAGACAGGCAGGAGGATGTTGAGTGGCGATCCCAATCTGCCGGGGCATGTGGGGGGAACCAGGGCCCAGCAGGCATGGGATAAGCTCCATAGAGGTATTGCCACTGATGGCAGGGAGCCGGAGGGTAATGCCCAGATGATCGATCCCGATCCTCTGATCGATGTGGAGCAATGGCTGAGGCGCCAGCGTCCCAGTCTAGATCTAGACTTTCGACACTGGGAGGCCAGGGCACTTGGGTTAGATCCATATCCAGATCAGAGTCCATGAATTGGATAGGACGCAGCAAAGGCGAGGTGGAATCAACTTGTAGCTGCCCAAGGCCCGCAGAGTCAAGCACTGCAGCCCCCGCCAGGAAAGTGTCCGATACGACGTGCGTGGACGAAGCACTATTAGAGAAGGTACCCTTCTTGTGCTTCTTGTGCTTGCTGTGCCTGCCGCCCTTGCCCTCCTTGCGCTTCTTGGCAGGAGTAGGGACTTCAGACTGGACAGTCGACATCGGTTGTTTCAGTATCGACCTGTCGACATCGATAATGCTCGGTGTCGAAGATAATGCAGTCGCCAATCCCGAAGCTGGGGTCAACAGTGAAGCATGCCCGGATGTCTCTTGCGAAGACATTGTTGGAGAAAGAGCCTGTTCCAATAACACGACACGGAGTCTCGTGGCTCGGTTCTGTATCGTCTGCTTTGAGAACCTGGCACAGTGAGAACAGGAGTCCACCCAGTGCGCTTCCCCAAGGCACAAAAGGCAAAGCGAGTGTCTATCGAGGGGGGGGGGGATATTGCTGCCACACTTTAGGCACCGTTCAAAGAAACCCCACTGTTTGGCCATAGGCCAGGGGGAGTAAATTACCAGAGCAGAGTACCCTAAATCAGTTCTGTCCCAACAAAGTCTTTTTTTAGGCAATCCGTAAAGAAAGGAGATAAGAAGAAGACGAAAATACTGACCGAAGCGAGGAGGGTCCTACCAGCGCGGCAGTCAGAAGAGAACTGGCAGGATTGTCATGCCCCTCCCTTGGTCATGCGCACTGGAGCCCTGCACGTGACCGGAGAGAGGGCGTGAAAATCCCTTTCGCTTTAGAAGATACCGATCGGGGTCAGTGCAGGCGCAGTATATCCCAGAGGTGTGATGCACAGAGACCACGAAGAAGATCATAGGTAGCCATTTTATGTAGCACAGCTGAAATGCTTCAAGAGATTACTGATAAAACTCTCCGATTTCAAAACAGTCCACTGAATCATGTGGTCAGATGGCTCCCCCACCCCCTCACTGGTGGCCAGGGGGGGAACTGGCAACCCTCTGTCTGCTTCACGAAAACCAGCTAGAAGTTAAGCCCATTGGTGTACTCAAGACCTTAAGAGTAAGGCTCAAAGCCCCATCCCTAGGAGCTCTATTGGAGGAAGGGTTACGTCCTCCTACATCTCTTTTTGGGATTACTGCATATTCCTGTGTTAACTGCAGCAATAAAAATCCCTGAGATTCTTCTAGTGACATGCAAGCTCAAATTCACTCTACCGCTAGAAATCAGGAACTGAACATAGACAAAATGTACTTCTAGATACTTCATTTATCCTGTGTTGTTTTTAGGGGAAAACAAGATAAATAGGATGACATATGTTCGGTCAACCTTTTCCCTAAAGCACAAAATATCTGTTTTGCCACATCTATCTTTATTTCAAGGAAATTACAGTTGACATGAATGTATTTTTAAATTTTTTACTGCAACACTTCTAAATCTCTGCCTTTCAAGGTTTGATTAAGCACACTGACTTTTGAATAACAACAGGCAATCATTCTATTTCTAATCTAGTCTTTGATTCAGGAGAGCTGCTATAGAAATCTAATGCAGATATCCATTTGCTGGAATCTATCATGCACCTATATCCAATAGCCAGGAACTGGCCTTCATGTGAATTGCAAAATAGCCACAACAATATTCCAGCATTCTATAAATCCAACGTTTGTTAAAAAAAATATCTATTTTTTTGTAACTAATTTGGAGGTGAGAAAATCGCCAGAAAATTTACCAGTGATGTCTGGATTTATGCAGATATCACAACTAGCAAATCACTGGAGTTTGGGTGCCATTTTGATATGACAGCAACCTAATATAGCATATAAAAACTGGCAGCAGCCAGGACATAGCTGTGATGATGGCCAGGAAGAGCCAATGCAGCAGAAGGGATGGGGGAAAACAGGAGCTTTCTTTCCCTGTGATTCTGCCACATGAGCCAGTCACATACTCTTAGCCTAACCTACCTCACAGGGTTGTTGTGAGGATAAAATGGAAGAAAGAAGGAAGAAAGCCACTTTGGGTCCCTTCTTTAGGGAGAAAGGCAGGGTATAAGTTAATAAATAAACCATATCTGAGAATGCTCTTTTTCAAGAGCAGCTGTGCCAGAACTATGGCTTGCCCAAGGTCATCCAGCAGGTGCAAGTGGAGGAGTGGGGAATCAAACCCAGTTCTCCCAGATTAGAGTCCGTGCCCTTAACCACTACACCAGACTGGCTCTCCAGTATCACTGAAATGCCAAGAACTGCAGTATCCCTGGACACTATTTTGCATATCATTTGCCCTAGATGCACTAGACCTACACAGTAAGGATCATTCATTATCTAGCTCTTACATTAGCCGCAAAAATGACAGATCAGTGTTGAGTTTTCCTTTTCTCCTCGATAATGTGTACTGAAACTTGTCTGCACTTGGACATCACGAGAAGATGAATTTGATTCCCTCTCCGCACCAGTGGCAGCCAGTGATGTGGGTGGTAAGGCAAGGAAACAGTATGATGCCATCTGGGTGTGTTTAAGTTTCATTGTACAGACTGGGCAAACTTGACCCAAGGATACCACTTTTCAGTAGCAGCCTTGCGTTCATTATAACAACCGGTTCTGTCTGATGATACTCAAAATGCAGGAGTCGTAATCTACGTCTCTTGATTATTCTGGAACAAAGCTCAAATCACTGCAGTGAAGATGCAGCACTGTTCATGCAGAAGGAGAAGAGTTGGTTTTTATACCCCACTTTTCTCTACCTTAAAGAGTCTCAAAACGGCTTACAATCTCTTCCCCTTCCACTCCCCACAAAAGGCACTTTGTGAGGTAGGTGGGCCTGAGAGAGTACTGAGAGAATTGTGACTGGCCCAAGGTCACCCAGCAAGCTTCATATGGAGGAGTGGGGATTCAGACCCAGTTCTCCAGATAAGAGTCCTCCACTCTTAACCTCTACACCACGCTGGCTCTCATAGTCAACATAAGGGGAGAAAAAGAATGGCCATTTAATGAAAAGTTGGGCTTACTGATACCGTCATTCTCCCCCCTTCAAATGATCACAATCAGCAAATACATCATCCAGTCTGACTGCCACTTCTGTGGCAGAAGCATGAAGACATGATTGCAAGACATTTACTATTATTATTATTATTACTGTAGCACACAGCATTGTCTGCCAAACTATCAGCAAAATATAACTATCATAACTGGAATCCTTGCATGATAGAATTGCTCCACCCCAAGGTAATTCTCCCACAGTGAGTGTGTTCTCTTTTCTGTCTTGTGGCAGTTAATTCCTTTTTTGTTACGTGCATGGTTCCCTGCTCCATGCAGAGTGAAGAGAAGAAGTCCCATCAGGAGCCTGGAAAATAACAAGCAATTATTGCAAGGACTATTGCAAGGCGCTTGAACAAGCAACCTACATCACAGGGTAGGCTAGAGCATTTTATTAAGTTTCGCTTCTGAACAGTCTTGAAGGGGAGCCTCATGTAGAGTGCACCAGAGTTGTTGTTCTTTGAGGGCATGGAGGACAGTGGACATTCTAAAAGCAAGGTCCACAGCTGGCAAATCAGGTATAACCAATGAAAAGCAAAACACTTCTGTCATTCCATCTTCCAGTAATTAGTAGGGCTGCCAAGTCTTAGGAACTCACCGGCGGGGGGGAGTCCTCCTCCGGCCGGGAATTTCTCCTGGCATGCGTGCTTTGCGCGCGCGCCCATCAACGTCACCAGAAGTGACGTTAGCACGTTGGGGGCGTTGCCAGGGTGATGCTCTGGCAATCGCCCCAAAACTCTATGTTATCATAGAGTTTGGGGGCAAGTGCCAGAGCGTCACCCTGGCAACGCCCCCAATGTGCTGACGTCACTTCCGGTGACATCATTACGTCGTCCTCGCTGGACGACTTCGGGAACCCCTTTAGCGGGGGATCCCCCGCCCCCCGGGCTGACTTGGCAGCCCTAGTAATTAGGCTTGGTCCACTCCCAGGCTGCCGAGCAGACAAGGACACCCCCCACCACCACCACTTCTCATTTCTGGTACTGACTGGATTCAGTTTCAGGTGTTTATTCCCATCTAGTCTGTTGCTTATCCTCCAGTATTTCACACAGATGAAAATAGGGATACTTCTGTCTATTTATAGCCTCTATATTCTCAGACCAAGACTCCCCCCCCCCCCCCGGCCGGGAAAACGTGTTTTCCATGGTATAGTGGCCACCACTAAGAGTACCATTTTCGGTAACCTATGGTTGTCTTTGGTATCATTGAACAAGAAAAGGTCATAGCATTCTCCTGTTAAAGCTTGGAAACCAGCCTGCTTCGTGACAAATTTTCAAAAGCACTTTTAGCTTTAAATAGAACCTGTATGAAAAATCATTACAGACTATTCAGTTCCTTAAGAGAGTAACCTCATCAAAGAGTGAGATTAAATCAAGTTTTTACTTGATTTGCTGAATAAATTTGAATTTTTAGTGCTATATCTTGTCCTAAGAGTTACTATTTTTAATCAATGCACTAAACTTACCTATAATATTTCTTAAAACACACACAATTTAGGATTATGGACTGAGTTTTGCATTTTATATTCTCTGCAAGGAAGTGCCATTTGTATCCTTGTAGAGAAGAGTCCTCTGACATATGGTGTATGATATATGGTGGTACAGACCTTATTTTGGGGTTCAGAGCTTTCAAACTCTCTTTAGTGTTTTTTGTTGAATTTATGAATAAGTCACAAATAAGGAATGAATAAGGAACTGGGAATAAGGAACCAGCTTCAGCCTCCTGTTTTCTGGACAATGGTGACATTCTGGGGATTTTCACAGGCCCAGCAGCTGTGATGCAGCTGACTAAGGATGTATCCTTCATCTTTCCCTTGACACAAGGGAATCTGTCCTGCAGGGTTTCCCCATTCTGAGGGGAACTGGCTTGGATCCTAAAGAACCAACCAACTAAAGAGTTCAGATTTTTTCTGCCTTCCCAGTGTAGCACTGTGTTCCTCAAAAACCACTTGAGAGCACATGGAGGATACTCTGAAACGGTGGGAGGGTTACCATTCCCCAGTTGGGGGCAGGGAATTCCCTGGTTTTGCGGGCTCTTGCCTGCCCCCAGCCAGCTGGCTGGCGGGAAGAAATCCCCCTCCACAGTAATGTCATGCAATGTGCCTACATCATCAGGAAGTGACGTAGGCCCATCAGTGACTTTGGGGGTGACACTCTGGCTTTTGGGCAAAACTCCATGGTTTGAGGGCAATTTTACCACAGTGTTTTTCCCCAAAACAAAAGCGTTGCCCCTGAAGTGCCTATGTCACTTCTGGGTGATACAGGCACAGCGTGTGACATGACTTCTGGTGACATCAGCACATTGAAGGAGACGCTTCCGGCTCCCAGAACATCTCCCCCATCCCCGCCCCCCCCAGCATCTCCAATGGACCTCACAATCCTAAATGCTATGGACTGCAGCCAGAAGAAGGAGCTGGGAAAAGTCACCTCTCATCAAACATTTAAGTCTCAGATGGTACTCAAACCAATCCCTTATAGTGGCTGCAACCTCTCCCCTTGTAAAATCCATTCTGCAATCTCACTCTGACACAATCCATTCCGATTTAATTTTTTAAGGTCTGCTTCAGCCTTTCCCATGGCATGCTCTTCTGCCCATAGGCGTAGACTATGGGGGGGGGGGGGCTCGAGCCTCCCCCGAAATTTCCGGGGGGGGGGGACTGAGCCCCCCGGGAAAATGTAGTACCTGCTGCTGCACCTCCCGGGGCCCTTCCGAGGCCGGCAGCTGCTGCTGCTGGTGCCTCTCCCCCCCTGGGCCACTCTTCCACCCTTCCCTCTCCCTCCCTCTTTTCCCGGCGAAGGGAGAGGGAAGGAGTGGGGGGAGGAGAGAGGCTTTGGCAGCAGCGGCTGGCGGGCCTCGGAAGGGCCCGGGGAGGTGCGGAGGTTTCCCGGCGGGGGGGGGGGACATCCCCAGCGAGCGTGCGCACGAAGCGCACACGCTAAAGAGCCCCCCCCGGAGTTTACAAAACTCTACGCCCCTGCTTCTGCCTGGTACATTTTAACAAAACACTGAATTATGACACGCACCTTAATATTACAAGTTACATTAAATGTAAATTTTAATAAAAGAGCATGGATATTGCCAAAATAATGTGTCTTAACCTTTGCCTGTCCTAACTCACATTTCAATCCATACTGGGATTAGAGAGCATCCTATCACAGTCGGTCTGCTACTGTCCCACTGTAAACAAAGGTTTTCATCCTCCTTTTGGTAAATACAAAAGGGAGGAGGAAAACTTTCCTGTTCCTTATTTACTCTGAGCCAAAGGACAGTATCCGGTTTCTTCTCTGAATCTTTCCTTGTTGCTTTATCCTCTATTCAGGATCTTCAGGGCTATTATTATTCTCCCCTCCCTACTGGAACACTCTGTTTCACAAGAATGTGCACTAAATTAGCTTTTTATATATATGTAAGTTTTTTTCTCCTTCATTTAAAGCGCCACCATCCCAAAAAACATTAGGGGTTGTATCCTTTCCACAGAACAGAGAAGGGGGCAAGGCAATTCTGCTTAGGGCTGCCAGCCCCCAGGTGGGGCTTGGGGATCTCCAGCTTTTACAACTGATCTCCAGCTGACAGAGATCAGCTCCCCTGGAGAAAATGGCTACTTTGAAGGGTGGACTCTATGGCATTGTACCCTGCTGAGGCCCCTCCCCTCCCCTCCCCAAACCCCGCCCTCTCCTGGCTCCACCCCCAAAGTCTCCAGGTATTTTCCAACCCAGACTTGGCAACCCTAACTCTGCTCAATTTTCCTCCATCTTGCAGCCTCCTGACCCCCATGGCATTTTATTTATGACAATCCTGGAACACACACACACACACCCGCATCAAGTTTTCAGGGGTCACAGAGTGCTACTGGGGGAGACAGAACTGATCCACCTCCACTGGCAGAGCTGATGGGATCTACTCTAAGGTTCTGATTTATTTGCCTTGTCACTGTAGCTGCTGGTGAAAGGGGATAAATATTTGGCTGTCTTGAGACAGACCTCTATTCTGATGCTTCAGCAATGACCCACTGAGATCAGAAAGTCCCCGGCCCCCAAGAGCAGGGACCATAACCATGGGATTTTTTTTTAAGGCAGGCAATCTGAATGCCTACAAGCTGGCAGTTGAGCTTGGGAGCTGAGAGATAGTCAATCAGACACCTCAGTTGTTACCTGAGTTACAAGTTGGCCAGACTAAGCTGGTGGGATGGGGTCAGACATGTTATAAAAACAGATGGAACACTACTGGCCCCACAAATCACCAAAAACCTGATTTGGAAGCCGCAATTTTATTTTCTGGCGATTCCTGGCAGTGGTACTAAAATGCCACAGAAAGCAACAGAGAAACTCGCTTCTCTGCCAGGCTAGTGGTGGCAGAGTTCCTATTAATTAAATCTTCAGCTCAAGGCCCCTATTGTTTTTAAAGCGTGAAGTCATGACCCCCTTTCCCTTCCATCCCAACTTTTTTTAAAAAGAAGACTGTGGCGGAAGGATTTTGCTCATTTTCAGAGTCTGATTGAGAGCTCCCCCCCCCCCCGTTAGGTACACATTTTCATATAGAATAAACTGCACAGAGACTCTGAACCTCTTCCTGGGGCTCATCTTGATTGAGCAACTATGTTTGCTGGTGCCATGCTGTGAAGTGTATAGGTTGTTTATTCTGCATGGGGCTACAGGATGAACCTCTCTCTACTGGACAGAAGCTTGGAACAGGCAATGTTCAGTCTTTTCTACCTACTTTAAATAGAATTTCTTGTCACTGGCTTAAGCATGAAACCAAATACTTCATGTTGTAGATTCCATGGCAAATTTAGTTCTCCTATTCACTGGCAGTTGTACATATGCACTAAGTACCACATCCCTATACACACTATAGTATACTGTAAAGGAAGGGCTACAGCCTCCTCTGCCTATAGATCGACAGAAGAAACAATACAAAGGTAAGTATGAATAGCTCCCAGAGGAAAGGAGTCATATGTCAATAGTCTAAATATACCATCCTTTTCTTTCTGTTTTATATTCAATAAGGTAGTACAAAAGAAGATCGTCCTTCATATCTTCAGCTCTGCTTTTGTGTCTAGAGGTTTAATAAAGAATCCATAAAACAGCATTGGAATACGAGCCAACAAAATAATCGAACCATTTCACAAAAATAATGGCAAGCCGCTACAGAAAGGGGGGGGGGGCAGAACACACCTCTGGTTTACAGAAATAGTTCAGATAATAACAGCAAGAGCCATTCTCTTCTTGTCTTTTTAAATACTCTGTAAATCTGCAGGGGCTGCAAATGAAGTGAATACCAGGAAATGACTGAGAAGAAAAACAAAAGAGTTAAGCCCATAGGCTCCCCTATCCTACCCGATCAAAACTTTGAAAGGAAATAATGAGACATGTTTCATTTACTAGAGGAGAAACACTACTGCTGGAGTTCCCAGTTTCCACCTTTTGTTGGAAGTAGCTGCATTAACTGCATTACTCTGGTTTACATGGCATCCTAAAGCCTTGTAACGTGTGCCATTTGTTTGACTACAAGCTGAGTTCACAGTCATAAGGATAAGCTTGGATAGCATTAATCGCCCTACTAATTGTTCTGCTATAAAAGGCTTATGGGTGGCATAAATTTCAGTACCATCATGCTATGAGACAGACAATATATAAAGGGTAGTGTAGCAGTCCTGATCTTCGTGTACGAATGTTCACAAGACTGAACCTAGACGTTTCAAAGGGGTCTGCATTCTGCTCTTTATAAGGTTCCCTTGAAAACAAATGTCATCCTTAATGGCTCACACGATTGGGGGCAGGGGGAAGACAGAGATTTTAAAGAACTATAAAATAATTCCCAACATTTTACACTTCCAAAAGGGAGGCCTAATCTAGAATGAAAACTATACGCGTTTATTATTAAGACTCTCTCCGTGTTCTGCAATGCTATCTTTTCCATGTTGGACAGATAGTTCATAGCCAGATTATTACAATGCCCATCTTCCACCCCAGTGAGAAAAATGGGACAGTATCAAAAGTGGCCACACAAGTAAAGACAGGCAAACCTCAAACCAGGGTGAGACCAAAAATGTCTTCAATGAGACCTTAACATATGTGTCTTCTTCAAGGGCAATTACTCTAGAAGTTCCATTTTGTTCTATGGCTTTGGGTTGGTTTTCTAATATTTTGTTTTTATGAGAACCTACCTTTGTCAATTTTTTTGGAGACATCAGTTACATAAACACACCATATAAATAATGTCACCTTATTTCAAAAAGGTACCTTCTCAAGAGTTCTAACTCACTACCACGTTCTTTACGGATGATTTCAACAATCCCCTCAGCTTTACAGCTTAATGCTGTAAATTCAGTATTGAAAAGTGCTAAATATATAATAAAATAAAGAATTCCTCAACAATTTATACTGACTTGAGTAAAAACATACTTAAGTAAGACACACGAGTAAAGACATACTTATGGAAGCCATAACTTCAAGACGAAGAACCAGTGTGGCATTATTTTAATTATATATTTTAGATTTTTAGTTTGACATGCCTATGAAGTAGCTAGAACTTGTCATTCTTGAACAGCCACTACCCAAACTGCATGTGCATCCAAGGCCAGAACCAACCCGTTATTTGGGATATGTGTTCCCATGGCCACTGGGACTTTGGGGACTGGATCCCAAGATCTACCATGCATTATTCATGGAAGGGATCTGTGCTGTCTCCCCCTTCAACTGAAGCCCTTCAGCAGTGGGAAAGAAGGGCTTCAGTGTGAGATGTAGCACAGAAGGCTGCAGTGGAAAGGTGGAGGGATTTATGATGGTTCCTTTGTCATAGACAAGTCACTATTTGTTTGGATTTAGTCTTTCAGGGATACCAAGACTCTGAAGGGGTGAGGAGTTCTGTTAAAATTGATTAAAATGACCTGCCCCCACAGCCAGACGGATCCGAATTGCTTTCTGATGGCTCTAGGGCAGGGGTGGGCAATTGTTTTGGCTCGGGGGCCACTTTGTGGGAGTGGAGGTTAGCGGAGGGCCGCACCTTTTAAAATGATTACATTCATTAGTTAACTTTGCATTTCAGAAAAGGTATAAATTGTATCATAAAAATCAATAAATATAAATTAAATAAAATAGTGGTAGTTTTATTCAATTTATTTATTGTGCTAATTTCATATCATTAAGTTTTGAGGTGGGGAGGAGGGGAATAAGCCCCAATGAGAGACACACAGGGGAACATAGGGACAGAGAGAGAGAAAGACACACACACAGATGGACAGAGAGAGAGAGACAGACAGACAGAGACACACCGGGAACATAGGGAGAGAGAGAGAGAGAGAGGAAGACACACACACAGACGGACAGAGAGAGACAGACAGACAAACAGAGACAGACTCAGAGGGACAGAGAGAGACACCCAGGGGAACATAGGGACAGAGAGAGAGAGGGACACAGAGACACACACACATGCAGAGGGACACAGAGAGTCAGAGAGAGAGAGAGAGACAGGAACAGAGCAAGCGAGCACCAAAAGCAGCTGCCTGCCCACTTCGCCTCCATGCAACCCGGGGAAGGCAAGGGTATGAGTGTGCAGGGCTTCCCCGGAGTGCTGCGCTTTGGTGCAGCCCGGGGAAGGCGAGGGTGGGGGTGGGCAGGGCTTCCCCGGAATGCTGCAGCCCTGGGAACAGGAGGATGGGGGAGGGAAAGTAACTTATCTTCCTTCTTCTGCCTCCTCATCACCCAACAGGGCTGCTGGGAGCAGGGGGTGGGGCTTGGTAATGTGCCCGCCCCCTGGACACTTCACTCCCAGAGTGCCGCTTCTCTGCTTTCAGTCAGAGGCCTGACTGAAACCACGTGGCCGACTGTCTTGGCGGGCCGCAAAAAACTCTGTGGCGGGCCACATGTGGCCCATGGGCCGCAATTTGCCCACCCCTACTCTAGGAGGGGATTTTCCTGTTGATCTCCTATGCCTTCCCTTTTTTAATTCATGCATCACAGGTTTAGATTCAACTTTTTTTTTAAAGCAACCCCCCTTCTCAAATATAAAAACTACAGTATCAAAGACCTTATTGGGTGTGGCCTTTACCTTCTGGCCTACATCTTTTAGTATATTCTTGGTTGATGGAAGGATGAAGGAATGATCAGAAAAAAAAATCTTTTAGGGCACTTGCTGGGGCAAGAAATGTCTAATTTAGACTCCAGTTCAACCAGGACAGCATGAACTGAAACACAATTTTGCTTTGCCTGAACCAAGAATTTCAGATGATATTCATCAACAATGGTGGCTGTGTAACAAGACCTAGCTCATCAGTATTTATTAGAGTTGATAGTTGATAGCTGGCACCTCGTGGGAAATGGGAGCAGAAACATGGGGAGGCACTAATGACATGCACTATGTGATGTTACTTCTGGGGGAACTGGAATTGCAATCCCATTGCTCTAGGAATCTCCAGAGAATCTACAGTAAAGCCATAGAGTTTCTGGTGATTCCTAAGGCTATGTTACATCATGTCTGGCTTTCTCCCCAAAGTGACATCATGTCATGTGCAACCACCTTTAAAAAAAATTCTCCTGCTGCTAGGGTTGCCAGGTCCTTCCTGAAAAGTGGATGGGAGGGACTTACCAGGAGAAAGACAAAGACCCAGGCCATGTTGCTGGCTGACACTGCACAGGAAATGACTTCATCATGCCAGTAACTTCCAGGCAAAGCTCTACTGTTTGGGCAAAAACTGCCTTCTACCATAGAGTTTTTGCCCAAATACCAGAGCATTGCCTGGAAATCACTAGTGTGATAGCATCACTTCTGGTGCAACACCAGCTACATGGCCTGAGCCTTCCTCTTTCTAGTGGTAAGTCTCCCTGCCAACCAGCTGATTGGTGGCTGAGGGCAGGACCTCCACCAGGGAATCTGGCAACCCTACCTGCTGCCCAAAGGAGCAGTGCTGGTAACTGAGGGTTGCTGGCAGAAGGTCTCCTGCTATAGTGGGAGACATGAAAACCCTACTATTGATGCTAGTAATGAATGCAGTCCAGGTCACAACTTTTAAAATTTTAATTAGCAAAGCATAGGCTAGGTTAAAAGTTTTCAGTCAATGTGCTTTTGCCACCCTGAAAAACAACCAGATGATGACTCGGCCTTTCAAATGAATGAACTGATAGTTGCAAAGGCAGACAATTAATCATCAGAACCTGGTAATGGACTCGATTGGTCTGTGGTCTTTTAAAAAGCCACCAACATGCCACATGAAATGATAAACATCCTGAAATTTTGTACCATACTCCTTTATCCACAACTGTCTGTTCTTTCAAACTAGAAAGTAGCAGCTTGGTTTCCATGGCAGCAGCTTCCAAAAAGCTTACCCTACCTGTAGTAGCTATGTCACTGTTCAAGGAGAAATATTTAATACACTGTAATTAAATTATTATTTCTTCCCTCCTTTTTAAGTCAAAGGGATAAGACAGAACTCCCATCTGATTAGCACCACTACAAAGACTCAAGAACTAATCAGAATTTTCTATATTAATGAATTCTAAAAAGTGGCATAGGTATATTTCCCTCAAGCTTTATCTCTGTGGGTTCTCTTAATACAATTTATGTGTAAATCCAAACTTTGTACCATACTCTGTTAATTTCATTCCATGGGCTTATTTTATCTGAGATAAGAGTTCATATCTTCCTGGTGTTCCCTCGGAGTAATGTCACAGCAGAAAATGCCATATGCCACATATAAACTACTGACAGAGAAGATTGTTTCATGACAGCGTTCATTTCTTGATGTTTGCGACGGGAAGTATAACAGCTTTCCTTGGTAAACCCAATTCTCCTGGGTCATGCTCAAATGCAGGGGTCCCCAACCTTTTCCAGCCTGCAGGCCCCTTTGGAATCCTGACACAAGATAGTAGGCACAGCCACAAAATGGCCACCACAGGAAGCAGTGCCAAGAACAAAATGTCAGGGCGTGAGGTTATGCAGCTCTCTTCAACATTTCTGGCAGAAGCACTGTTTAACAATATGACTTTTAAAATTAGTATACAATATTTTCTTGCATACACACAGCTTACTGTCAATCATGTAATGAAGACCCTTCTGCAATAGTGGCATCTGCTGCCAAAGCAACTTAAAAATATATCTGCCCAGCAAATCAGATTTCTAATAGCCAGTCAGAAGCTCTGCTGAACAAAAGCTCTACCTGGCCCTGCCCACTTTCTAAAAAAAAAGACCTTGACCAGCGCCAGAAAAGGCGCCAGTGGGCACTATGGCACTCACAGGCACCACACCGGGTTCCTGTCAGAATCTGCTGATTCAGACAAAGGATTTCTGTTTCTTACAGCTATGTATTCTGTGTTATGCTATCTTATACCCTATTGCCATGTATGTATTGTAGATGCTGACATAACCCCTGCCATGTAATTGCTCCGCCCTTAGGTGAACCCTCACTTTGGCCAGTATGTATGTAGAATGTGTGACCCCAGGTTTAAGTGCCTGACCAGGCCTGGTTTGTGTAACTGTCAGGGCGGGAGGATGACACCTGCAATGTATGGGAACAATGGGCCTCTCACACTCCTGCCTCCGCATTCCATTCGTCTCGGCTGGGATTTCAAGGGAGGATGAGTCTCATCTCTTATCAACACGCGAAAGCGTTGAGGCCATTGATTGTTATGTGAAGTGGTAACATCTGAAGGGTCTGGTTTGGGAAAGGGAATTTACAGCTTGACACCTCACTTTCTTTCCTGTGGGAAGCAAACGGCCAGAGCCTCTTTTGCCTGCCGTTTTTCCCTTGTAGTGATTGGCTACCTATGGGTAATTCAAACTGCTTGGAAAGGTATAATAGACCTGCATCTGTCATATGTATTATCTCTGACAATAATCTGAGAAGCTGTACCAATGTAGAGATTGGAAATAAAGAACTGTGTTTCACCAACCAGGATCTGATCCTTGACTACTTTGAGCAGAAATCTCACAGTTCCCTGCTCTAAGGCACACACTGAGCTCACGCTGACCTCACCGTTAACCTCCCTGCCCTGAAAATATATCTAAGAACGCTCCAAATACAGCAAAGTAAAACAGAAACCAAGTGGCGCCTTTTAAACTAACCAAGCTTTATTCCAGCATAAGCGTTCATCAGATGCACATGGGTTGGGAAATTCCTGGAGATTTCGGGGGTGAAGCCTGGAGAGGAGGCATTAGGGAGGGAAGACCTCAGCAGGGTATAATGCCACAGCATCAACTCTCCAAAACTGCCATTTTCTCTAGAGGTACTGATCTCTCTAGCCTGGAGACAGGGCCGTAGCCAGCAGTGGGGTGCATGGGGCGGTGCCCCCTTTCATATCTGCAGCATCCCCCATCCCACCCCAATCTTCCCTGATCTCCCCTTCCACAATCTTGTTTAAGCTGCACCGCTGTGATTTTGCTAACCCACCTTCCTTCCTGCAGCTCTTTCTGCAGCCACTGTACCCGCTCTGTCTGCTGCTCTGGAAACACAAACTGCACAGTACTTCCACCCCTAACAGCTACTAATAACCAGTTTACACAGATGCACACCTCTCCTTTCTCCCCCCCTACACCCGATCTTCTCACATGTCCTTCTTCGCAGTTGCTCTGAGGGCAAGTCTCAAGCGCAAAACTGCTAAGCCACAGCGGGGCTCAGTTTGTACTGAAGAAGCTGTCAATTGCCGAAGCCTGGCCCCAGTGGGTGAGCACAAGGCAGAGGAGAAGCTTGGGCCCAGTGCGCAGTCCACCTCAGGCGGGGCCCACAGCTGCAAGCACCCCACACACCAGACATGCCCTGAGCCAGCTTGCTGAGTGCCTCCTACAAACTTTACGGAGGGTGCAGCAGCGATGGCAGAAAAGCAGTGAGCCAGAGGATGAGGGAAGCTTCAGGCACCTGTCCGTGCCCAAGCACAGCCAAGCCAGGGGTAGCGGAGGAGCTCGGCTCTCATTCCCAGGAGAGTCAGTCGTTGGCTGAGCTGAGGGAGGAGGGGAGTCATCAAGGGAAGCCAAGAGAAAAAGAAGGGCGAGGGTGAGTGGGGGTAAGGGTGTGGGGGGGGCTGTCAGGTTCTGGCAGGCCTGTAGGCTGCCTCCTCTGCCCTGTGGACTGTCACTAATTAAATCCTGGCTACGGGGCTGCCTGGAGACCAGATGTAATTCCATGAGATCTTCAGCCACCACCTGTGGCTTGGCAACCCTCAAGATTAGTAATGGACACTTTCTGCCCTTGACTTTGAGGGATCTAACGTTGACTCTGAGGGATCTCAAGTCATCATTTGAAGGAAGCCCTGAACTCTTGGTACTTGACAAAGAGTTTCAGAAGACATTGGGAAACCAAGTGGTTTGGTTGTCCCGGGCAGCATAGAATATAAAGCTAAATGGGTACCAGAGTGCCTTGCTCCTTTTGTTTGTTTCAGAAGTTGTTTTGTGAATCTTCCTCAGAGGAGACAAACACTTGCACTATTAACTGAGGGGGATCCTTCATGTACCTGCAGAAGGAAAGACTGTGCCCATACGAATTACATACAGGATTTATCATGCTTCTTGTCCATGATTGCCAACGGTAATGGTGTATTTCTTGGGCATAAGATATTGGGGGCCAAGACAAAAGACCAAATGACTCTGCTACAGGTTTACATTCTGGCCTACTACTTGCTCTTATACAACAAAATGTGGCTATTCGTTTTAATGAATATTTCAAGCAGGCAATTCAATTCACTGCAGGGACTGCTTTGTTCCTCCATTATGATTAGTTTATAATGAAAATGACGATGGTGAGGATAAACCATTTCCTTTGAATTTCTACACTAATTACATACAAAGCACCATTCCGGCAAAGCAAGACTTAACACCTTCAGGCATTACAGTTATCATCTTGTAAGCACACTTCAAAACCTGCTGTATAAATGCTGTGGCTACGTGAAGGGAATATCTAAGCCTCTATGCTTGCTAGCAGCTTGAATTGATGAATGTTTAAAGATTCCATCAGCCGCAGGTGAAGGCTGGTGTCGGATAAAATGGGAGGCAACCTTGAGCCTGAATTTTGCTTACAGTGGTATGATTCAAATTGCAGTGCTTTCACCTAACCAAAAAAACCCCCCAGCTATAAATCATCTATCGCCTAGAGAGAGAGAGAGAGAGAAAGAAGCATCTCTTTAAACAAACAAACACCTTAAGGTGAAATGAATTGCTTGAGAATGGAATGGACTTGTATGTTAATGCCACTTTGAAAAGAAATCCCTCATCTTTTGAAACATATTCCTCGCCTGAGATCCGGAATGCAAAGAACTATGTAGGCATCAGTTAAATTACCCTTACAAAATGAGCAGCAACACAACTAGTTCCTGACCCTGTTTTTTCTGTGCTCAGGACCAATTTTCTCAGAGTGTTCCAGTTCAGATTTGAACAAACAGAAGGCAGTCCATCAGTAACGAGGCATCTATATATCTAATAGCCAAGTGGCCCACCCCCGTGCGGATACCTAAATCCGTGCGCGGGGGGGGGCACTTGGAGGGCAGAGGGGGGGTTCTGCAGGTGGGGGGGGTGACCCCCCACTTGCAGAAAAATCCGAAAACTTTAAAAAACTTTTCGGGGGATATTTAAATCCCCCAAAAAGTAAAAGAGCGTCCCCTGAGCATGCGCAGGGAACGCTCTACGAATTGCCACGGACGGGGGGGGGAGGGGGCAAGCGGCGGGCCTGGCGAGGCCCGCCAGGACTCTTGGGGGGGGGGAAAAGGGGGCGAGCTCCTTCTCTCCCCCCCCCCACAAGTATCGCGGGTCCCCACCTTGTTCTATGTCTAATACCCAAGGAAGGCACTATTACCATTGGTGGTGGTGGTTGCTGTTAAGTCACAGCTGACTTATGGCGACCTCATGGGGTTTTTAAGGCAAGACATGCAGCAGAGAAACTTGCCATTGCCTGCCTCCCCATCATGACCCTGGTATTCCTTGGTGGTCTCCCTTCCAAATACTGACCAGGGCTGACCCTGCTTAGCTTCTGAGATCTGATGAGATTGGGCTAGCCTGGGCTATCGGGACAATTACCATACCTCAGTTCCATTGGTAGACATGGACAATCATGATAAAATTTTAGATAGTAACTCATAATGAGCAGAAACACAAACTGCTTTTGCTTCATTATTCGTAGAAATTCGATCAGGGCTATTATGTTAATATAAGGTCGTTACATAAAGAGGGTTGCCATGTCTCCTGCTATGGCGGGAGAATGCCTTGCTGGCAACACCTGCTACCTGCAACTGCTTGGGAGGGAGGGAGAAAAATAACTTCTGAAATTGCCATCAGCATGACAGTGTCACTTCCAGGAGAACTGAGATGCTGCTCTAGGAATTAGTGGAAACTCTATGGTTTTACAATACAGCTTCCAGAGAATCCTAGAGCAGCATGACATAATCAGGAACACCAGGAAATGACATAGCACCAAGGTTCATTACAGATTCTAAGTGTCACAGGTGAAATCTGAGCACCCGTTTGCAGCTGTACATCTAATATCCCAAGCCACAAACTTTCAAGGGAGAGTAACCCTACATAGAACACGCTGACACCTCAACCCGATTGGCTCTTTTATCATATAATATCATCGCAGCCTTGCCCAGATTAAGTTCAACTTTACTGGCCCCCATTTAGTCCACTGCCACTTTGAAATGCCTGTTAACTACTTATTTATTTGACAGACTTCTGGTCCATCTCTCATTTGCTTTCAGACGCTCCCGGGCGAGCTCCTGAGGAACTACCGGACCTCCAGTTCCCAGTGGGAAGATCTGGGGCTCCAGTCTCCCATAGAGTCTCTCAGAGGGAGATTCTAGCATAGAGCTTGACTTGAGGACTTTTACAGGCGGCAGGTGGCATTTAGACTTCAAGTCGCTCTGAAGCAAGGACCTGAGAGGGAGTGTCTATGGCAGCCATCGGACACCAAGGCGAGAGTGACTGCTTTTCCACGGAGCTGTACTCCCTTGAAGAATCCTACTTCAACTTGCTTTTAAGGACACTGTAATTCTGAGCAACCTGAACTTTCCTTTCTGCTATCCGGTCTTTGTGCATCCATTCCCAACTAAAAGTCCTGGGCAAAAGGAAGGTGGGAGGGATCCCCCGCCACCTTCATCTTGGCAGCTTGTATGTGTATCCCAGGTGCATCTGTCTATGGCTTAGATCTGATCATAGACACAAAAATCTCCACTCTACCTTTATAGGGGGAAGGTTCCACTTGAGGATATACAGAGAAGAATTAATAGAAAAGAATTAAATAAGTCTTGTGTCCTCACCCCCCCCCCCCGGCTTGTAGCCACAGCAGAGAAAGTAAAAGCACAGCAAATCTCTAGCCGTAGCACTCAAAGAGAAAAGTGCACTCAACGAGAAAGGCTGTAAGCTGAAATATAGGTATTTCAGCAGAGCATGTTACTTTGGAACCCTTCCTCTGTGTTTTCCTATTGAGATCAATACCAACACTGGGAACCTTTTGGAGTATATTTCTATTTTATTATTGTTCATCCTGGCACTCACTCTATTTTTGACTCTCCCTCTTACTGTTTGGGACTAAGGATTAAGGATTATATAACTTGGATAATTTGGGAGAACTGGACAGAATTTATGTCATAAATATACCAAATATTTCAAATTAACACTATTTCCTCTTAACTGGAAGAAAGAAGAGGATGTGGCAGAGTGACTTTCCTTTTTCTAATCTCTTCTTACTGCCAAAAATCTTAGCAATAGTAAATTGTGTAAAATCACTCACCTGTTTGTGTATTGACAAAGTGATTTTTGGGAGTTAAGCCCACTTCTTTTGAAAAGTATAAACAGCAGAGATTATTGATCTTCTGGGAAAACAGCCAGATTTGAATTGACAAAATAATTTCTGGGAATAAGGCCAGGACTGTTTTTAATTTGTAAACATTAATGACAACCCCTTTGGGAAGGTAGATAAAAAGATATTGTTTACTTTAGCTTTGGTTATTTTGGCTGGTATTTCTGGGAAGATAGCCAAGAGGTAATGTCTTTGAAGTTGGGTACTTCCTGTAATATAAATATATGATAAACAGGAAACAAATTTGACTAATTGCCAAAAGGGTAAGTCAAAAATATTTGATTGTTGTGTTTAACCCTTTTTATCTTGGGGGGTGGCATTTGAGTATAGGAAAAGGAAGTGAGGTGGTGCAATATGTCCAAGCCTTTATCGGGCATGGCTAAAACAGTTGGCGCCAACCTTGCAAAGATGTCTGCTCAAGAATTGCAGATGTGGATTAAACAAGCCATGTCTGTAGCTGTTTCTAATGTGGTGAAAACTGCTATACCCACAGTGGTTAACAATACTATGCCACAGGCACTGGAATCTTTGCAAGCATCTACATAGACGGCACAGATTAAACAAAACTTGCAGAAAACAAAACCCAGATCTCCACAATTTTACAGACAATAAACCAACTAGAAGTGAAAACTGAAGAGATTTCCCATCAGATGAAAGAAATGGAAATACAACAAGAACTCTTGCAAGATACAGTCAAGAAGCTAGAAATGGACAGAGCTGCATATGTTTTGAGATTCCAGAATATTCCAGAAAAAAAGATGAAGAGGTCAAAGCTCAGAGGCTGGCTGAATATTTAAAAGAAGAAGACATACAAAAAATGACTGAAGAAATAGACCACACATTTCGAATGAATTCAGCCTATGCAAGAAGAAATAATCTTCCCAGAGAGATTCATGTTAGATTTTTAAAGAAACAATTGAAAGAAAACATTTTGAAAAAGTCAAATGAAGAACCGTTTAAAGTAGCAGGAACTGAAATTAAAGTCTTAAAAGAGATCCCATGGAGAGTAAGAGAAAAAACTATACATGTCTCACAAATTTGCTCAGACAAAACAAAATCATGTATAGATAGTTGATGCCAGAAAGTGTTTTATTTACCTATGAAGGTAGAAGATATAGAATAAACTCAACATTTAAAGCAGAAGACTTTTTGGAGACTCATGGAGCCGACTTAGGAGAACAGGAAGAAGAATCAGAGGAAGAGACACAAGAGTCCCAAGAAAAAGGTGCAAAAGGACCAAAATCAGGGGAAAACAAGAAAAAATACAAAACCTCTTCAAGTAGTGATGCGATTACAGGATAAGAAAAAAATGGATCCCAAGCTGAATAAAAAGATGGAAAGAAGTAAACTGAAATTGATCTCCATTAATGTTAATGGATTAAATGTGCCTCACAAAAGAAGACAAGTATTTCAACAAATTAAAAAGATGAAATTGGACATGATATGTCTACAGGAGATATTAAACAAGCAGATCAGAAACTTTTGACTGTAAAGAAATTTGGGGAAACTTTTGTATCTTCAGACAACCAGAAAAAAAGTGGTGTTGTTAATTATAAAGGACCATTTGCACCTTGAATTGGTCTGTAGTGCAGATGACGGAAGAGTATTAATAGTTAAAATACAGCGACAAACCAAAACTCTAATTGTCAATATATATATACACCAAATCAAAACCAAGAAAAATTCTACAGGGCACTTCAGAAGATAATATTGGAACAAGACCAGGATGAATTAAGTATTATTGGAGATTACAATGCTGTTTTTGATAAAACTTTGGATAGAAAAAAACAAAAATCAAGAAATGAATTCCCACAGGATTTTATGCAATTAGTTGAAGAATTTTCTCTAGTAGATGCGTGGAGAACCAGGAATCTGAATAAAATGGACTTTACTTTTTTTTCAGCTAGACATAAATCTTGGTCAAGGTTGGACATGGCTTGGATCTCAACATCAATGACAAAAGACATTATAGATGCAGAGATTCTTCCTCAAACATTTGCAGACCACAATCCTTTGCTTTTAACCTTAGAAAACAGACATAAGAGAAATAGATGGTTTTTGAATTTATGGCTTCTGAAAGATCTGAAATTTGTATCTGATACTGAAAAAAAAATGTTAAGTATTCTTTAAAGCAAATATACAAACAGATATTTCAATGGACGTAGTTTGGGATGCATTCAAGGCCTATGCAAGAGGCTCGTTTATAAGACAAGGTACATGGTTCAAGAAACAAAAAAAACCCCATTTGCACAGGTCAAAGAACAAATTAAAAAAGAAGATACTATGAAAGAAGTCTCAGATTTGGAGTGAAGTAGAATAAAGATTAAAACTCTTCACCCCCAATTAAATTGTCTCGTACCACAGGAAATAGCAAATAAAATTATGAATGCAAAACAAAATTATTTTGAAAATGCAAACAAACTAACAAGATGGTTAGCTTATAAACTGAGAAAAGAATCAGAAAAACAACATATCAGGACATTGCAGGAAAAGAATGGAGAAGAAAAGAGTGACTCGAAAGAATTTCAGAAGATTATTGAAAATTTCTATAGATCTCTCTGTCAATCAGATAACATTGATCAAGAACAGATTAGAGGATTTTTTAAAAAAATACAATAAAAACAATTTACTAAAGAATAAAGACAAATTTTAAATGAACCAATTATGTCAGCTAAAATAGTAGAAGCAATAATAAATCAGAAGAAAAAAAGGACTCTGGGACCTAATGGATTACCAGCAGGATTTTATCAAATATTTGAAGATCAAGTGGTTTTCCCACTTAACCATGTTATTCAGAATATTAACAAGAAAGGAATTCCAGACTTGTGGAACCAAGCCTTAATTACATTAATTCATAAATCTGATTCAGATGAGAAGGAGGTACGAAACTATAGACCAATTTTATTTTTTGGGATTTTATGTCAGCTTGGCAATGTGGAGTAAACTTCTACACAATGGTTAAAGCAATCTATACAAAACAACGGGCTAAAATCATTATCACAAGACATTAAAATTCAAAAATGAACTAGACAAGGCTGCCCTCTTTTGCCATTATTATTTATTTTTGCTTTAGAAACACTGAACAATTTGGTAAGAGAAAATTCCCAGATCCAAAGACTCAAAGTTAAAGAAGAATATAAATTGCAAGCTTTTGCTGATGATTTGGTATTTCTTTTAGAAGAACCACAAATGTCCTTGATAAACCTGCTAGATATACTGAAAAGTTATGGTCAACTTGCAGGCTTAACAATTAACTTTAAGAAAACTAAACCCCTAGTTAAAAACTGTACAGAAAAGCAGACTCAACATCTTCAGAAGATATCTGGTATGGAAATACATAAACAAATCAAATACTTAGGAATTACGTTAACAAATAGGTGCAGTTCCTTGTTAAAAGATAATTATGTGGAACTTTTTTTGGCTATTAAAAAAGAACTGGAGAACTGGAAACAATTACAAGTATCCTTTATGGGAAGAATAGCGATTGTAAAAATGAATCTATTACCAAGATCTCTTTTTTTAATTTCAAACAATTCCTATTTTAAAGAATCAAGAATATCTTAATTAAATTGAGAAACTTACACAACAATTTATTTGGCAAGGTAAGTGACCAAGAATTAAAATGAAGTTGTTACAAGATGCAAAAGAAAGAGGGGGCTTCGCTGTACTAAATCGGCACCATTATTACAAGGCAGCAGCTTTGACATGGCTGAAAGAAGAAGAAGAGAAGAAGAGATTGGATTTATATCCCGCCCTTCATTCACTTAAGAGTCTCAGAGCGGCTTACAAACTCCTTCCCCCCCCCCCACAACAGACACCCTGTGAGGTAGGTGGGGCTGAGAGAACTCTTTCCCAAGCTGTCCTTGAGGGAACAGCTGGTACAGAGCTATGGCTTGCCCAAGGTCATCCAGCCAGGTGCAAGTGGAGGAGTGGGGAATCAAACCCGGTTCTCCCAGATTAGAGTCCGCGCATTTAACCACTACACCAGACTGGCTCTCTTGAAAGAATGGGCCGCCTTAGAAAATTCAAGATTGCTAAAACTAGAGGGACATGATCTGAAGCTGGGCTGGCACGCCTTTATATGGTACGAGAAGAGTGGTGTTCATAAATATTTTAAACAACATATGTTAAGGGCATCTCTTCTAAAAGTATGGGAAGGGACGAAGAACACATTTTATACAAAAATTCCCAAATGGATTTCACTGCTGGAAGCATTCATATATTCCACAGTTTTTACTAAAGAACAACTTTGGAGATATGAAAAACTTTTACAAAAAGATAACTCTTTGAAGTCGCAAGATACACTACAAGGACAAGGCATTAATTTAAACTGGTGGGAAAGAGCACAACTTGACTCTAGATATGTGAAAGATAAACCAACTGGTTTTGCTGAGAAATCAAATGGGCTAGATAAAATATTGCTGGCAAATGATGTTAAATATACAAAAGCATTTTATACACTATTATTAGAAATGAGAATGCAGGATGAAATAGTGAAAACTGCTATGATTAAATGGACACAAAATACAGGATGTAATATTCAACTAGAACAATGGTTGAGAGTATGGAAAACAAATATAAAATTTACAAAATGTATGGCGTTTAAAGAGAATATTTATAAGATGTTTTATAGGTGGTATAGGACACCCAAGAACTTAGCAAAGTGGTATCCAAATATGTCAAATGAAAGTTGGAAGTGTAATCAAACTTGCTGGTTCCTTTTTTCATATGTGGTGGACATGTAAATGTGTAAAAAAATATTAGACCTGGATTCATGAAATATTGCAAAATGTGTTGCATTTGACTTTTCCACTGGTGCCAGAAATTTTTTTGTTGACAATGATTCCAGAAACTTTTAACAAATTAGATAAATATCTGATTATCCATGTAATAACTGCTACCAGAATTCTTTATGCAAAGCACTGGAAAGGAGAAGAAGTTCCTTCTAAGGAGGAAATAATCTATAAACTATTGGAGACTGCAGAAATGGACAATTTAACATTGAAATTAGCAGATAAAAGGGAGGAAATCTTTGAAAATAACTGGTGAAGGTTTTATAAATGGTTGGAAGAACATTTTTAAAAAAGAACTAACTCTTAACTGTATGCTCCTATAAAACTGGGATAAACTAATCTGGTGAACTAGATATTGATTCTAGTAGAAATGTTAATCTAGATATATATAGTACGGACTCTGTATCTGTTAGTATGTTTTTATCTTTGTTTTTTCTTATTTTCCCCTTTTTCTTTTCTTTTATAAAAACTCAATAAATATTTATTTTTTAAAAAACTACTTATTTATTTATTTGTTTGGTTATTTATTTATTAAATTTGTTAATCACTCAGTCTCTGCAGTGAAGGGCTCTAGACGATGTACATCATTCATACAAACATCAAGATAAAACAATTAAAACATTAATAAGATATTTGAAACAAAAAGATGGCATATATTAATTTATCCCATTACAAACTGCTGGCTGCTTTGCGGGCAGGGGGGAAGAGGGTAAAACAGATATGGAAAGCAGTTGGGGCAGGAAGGGTGCCAGCTATGATGGAAACCATGGCTGCCCTCAACCAAAGGCCTGGCGGAACATTATCTGCCATACGGGCCCTGTGGAATTGCATAAGGTCCCACAGGGCCCTGATGGTATTTGGCAGAAAGTTCCACCAGGCTGGTGCCAGGACCAAAAAGGCAAGTTATCATCTGAAGAGTGTAATGCTCTTCCAGGGACATAACAGAGGAGACAGACAGTCCCATGGGTGTGTCAGTCCTTGACCGCTCAAGGCCTTGTAGGTCAATACCAAAACCTTGAACTTGACTTGGTATTCCACTGGGAGCCAGTGTAGCTGGTGCAGCACTGGATGTATATGTGCCATCTGTGATGTTCCCTTCAGGATTCACGCCGCTGCTTTCTGGATCAGTTGGAGCTTCTGGATCAATTTCGAGGGCAGGCCAGCGTAAAGCAAGTTACAGCAGTCTAGCCCAGAGGTGACCGTTGCATGGATTACCAAGGCTAGGTCGGGGCACGACAGGAAGGGGGCCAACTGACAATCCTGGCAAAGGTGAAAAAATGCCAGTCTGGCAACGTACATGACCTGGGCCTCCATATTCAAGGAGGAATCCAAAATCACTCCCAGACTCTTGATGGACTGCACCAGTGACAGTGGTGCCCCATCAAGAGCAGGCAGCATACATCCCAACTGTGAAGTTCCCTTCCCCAGCCACAGAATCTCCATCTTTGCTGGATTCGGTTTCAACCAACTCTGCTTCAACCACCCAACCCCGGCCTCCAAGCCAATGGCCAGATTTTCTGGGGCAGTATTTGAGTGGCCGTTCAATAAACAGCTGGGTGTCATCAGCATATTGATGACAACCCAGCCCGAAACTCCGTGCCAGCTGGGTGAGGGGATGCCTTCCCAATTTCACCAAAATCCCCAGCCAGTGGTTTCTGTCAAGTTCTTGGTTTCCGCCTGCCACCTTGACTTGCTGCTTGAGCTAATCACTGAAGAAATGGGATTCATGGGGAAAACTTTATCTAGTTTGGGCAATGAACATGTTGTTTTAAAATGTTTTCTGAGTGACTTAAAGTACGGTATGTGTATGCAAGAAAACATTTTGAAATAATATGTTCATTTAAAAAGGCATCCTGAAGTCAGCTTTGCTTTCTAGCAACAAAAAAATTGCTTCAGCAGCACATTGCCACCGTTGATGATTCTGAAAACCAATGGGAGTGCCTCCTAGCAATACTTACTTTCCTTTTAGACCGAAACTTCTTACTGAATCATTTATAATTTAGCACCATACAAAATTGCAAGATTTGGAACGTCAAATCAAACCAACTGTATGACCCATCACAGGCTGGGATATATTAATACACCCCTCCAATCTCATCCAGCCCAGTTTTGATGGCATGTGTCAGCTGTGCCTCCAAGGACTGAATATTGGAAGGCAGATGATTTTCCAGAACAGACCTGGCATTCAGAACTAGTGCTTTCACCCTGATAATATACTGACATGACCATCTGGGTATCTATTCCTGAGAGTCATAGGTTAAATGTTGCCTCACATCTATATATATAATAGTGAAGGCGCCTCCTGCGTGCGGATATCTAAATCCACGCCGGGGGGGCACCTGGGGGCAGGGAGATTTTTCTGCACACGTAGGAGACTCCCCACATGTGCAGAAAAATCCTAAAAGTTAAAAAACTTATTGGGGGATATTTAAATCCCCCCCAAAGTTAAACACTGTTCCCTGCGCATGTGCAGGGAACGCTCTGGAAACTGCTGTGGGCCTGGCAGCTCTGCACCGCGCAGGCCTTGCCAGGGCAACCGAGGACATGGGGGAGAGATCAGCAAAGCCCGGCAGCTCTGTGCTGCATGGACCTCACCAGGGCAACTGGGGATGAGGGGGGAGAGATTAGCAAGACCCGGCAGCTCTGTATCGCGCAGGCTTCACCGGGGCAACCGGGGCAACCGGAGGCAGGGGGAGGCGGGGGGGAGAGGAAGCCTTACCTTGGGCTGCTGCTCCACTGGAGTTCCTTCTCTCCTTCTCCCTCCCCGTGGGTCCCGCCTCTTGTTCCCTACTAAATTCGATACCCAAAAGACAGAGATAATCATTGCAGGGTTATTACTTTTATTGGCCCTTCTCCCTGGTGTGCTTATATGTTTTATTGAATTATTTAAATATTTTATAAATACTTTATTTTAAATGCTGTTTTAATGTCTCAAATGTTTTAATGTTTTGATGTTCATTGCCTTGGGGACCGTCTTTGGATGGAGTGATGGCAGAGAAATCTTTTAATTAAAAAATAAAATTACTTGAGAAGATAACCTCTTTGTTGTTGTTACCATTAAACCACAGCTGTTTTTTTGACAACCCAGTAGGACTTTCAAGGCAAGATATGTTCAGATGTGGTTCAGATGTGCCTCTCCATAGCAACCCTGGAATTCCTTGATGGTCTGACGAGATCGGGCTAGCCTGGGCTATCTAGGTCAGGGCAAAGATAACCTCTAGCTGCACAATAAGAAAATCAATACTGTTTCATCACTTTTTGCAACTGCCTTTTGAGTTATTTAATTTCCAACACAGAAATTAAATGATTTATACAACAGCAATGTTACCTCATAACAAAATGAGAAGCAAGTAATAAGCCCCTGATTTTGTGAGAGGCTACTAAGTCTATACCAGCCCATCTTGAGTGGATAAACAAGCAAACATTCATATGTTCTTAACCTCAAGGTAACTGATTGCATAAACAGATGTGGCGAAATGGGCCTGCTCTGTTCTGCAGGGCCTGTTCCACCCTGCCCTTCAAGGTTTTCCAAACACCTGGAGAGGCTTTTCTCTCTCTCTCTCTCAGGTAACCTGCCACCACTACCTGACCTTTGTAAGGAATTTCCCACAGGGTCAGAACTCCCAGTTTCCCTTCCAAGTTCTGAGGCCTTGCCCTCTGTGTTTCCTGCTGCCCAACACCTGGTCACCAAGGGGACAGTTTACTGCTTTGTGTGCCCTTGGAGGAATAGCCACTTGCCAACTGCCTGCCTTCTCCCTGAAGCTTCTTTTAACAAAGAGTGTCCAAGATGGTGGAAGTCTATGTGGTACAGAGAACCACTATCAGCATCAAAAGTTAAAAAGTATTTATTAAAAAGAAAATATTCACCAGCATACTTTTAGCACAGCACCAGACTGAGCAAGGGATTCAAAAGAAATGGGAAAAATGCAAATCCTCTGTTCTTCTCTCTAAACATGCCTTATCAGATGTTAAAATATAGGACAGACTCCTTAGCTCAGGAAGTTACAGATCTCTACAGAATTTCCTTACCTTGAAGCTTCCCTCAGCTGACCGGGTCACCACATAGCTAATGGCCACCTCCTCTAGACCTCAGTTAAGAGTTCTGTCTGCTCTGATGGACTCAGCACCAAAAAAATAGACCCCTTCCTCCTTGCTCCCCTGAGTTTTATCTTCTCCCTTTCCCCTTCCCATTCCATTCCCCTTTGAGCCCGGGCAAGCCAGAGAGGTTTTTCCTGAAGTTTCCAGAAATTTCTTTCCTGAAGTTTCTTTGGTGTTTAATTCCTCCAAATTTTTTAGGGAAGGGAGAGAGCTTGACCCATCCACTATCTTTCCTGTTAGCTCTATTAGCCTTTGTATGAAGGTGGGCTAAGATAAATCTGGAAAGCAATTGAACTCTCTTCCCCTTTCTTCCTGCCTGTTCTCTGCCCAGAGAGGGGGAAAAAACAACCCTTAAAAACTCAGAGTGAAGGTTTTGCTCATTTCTTCACACAGGTTCTTGGTGTTTCTTCCATTAATTTGTTTAAGCTATCAGAGCACATACAAAACCCTAACTTGTTCTAAAGAGTTCATTGATGGGACATGCAGTGGTAGAGAAAAATTAATTATATGTCATGGGGGGGAGCCTAAGGCAGTCTACTCAGAAGTAGGGCCCATTTTATTAAATCATCCTTACGCTCAGGAAAGTGTTGTTAGGACTGCAGCCACAGTGAGTGTTTCCTTCAGCCATACAGCTTGTCAGCCTTCTCCTTAGCGATAAGTTAGGGTATTATTAAGATGTACTTATTTTCTTGGGGCAAGAGTTAAGTGCTCAACCATTTCCTCCTGGTACCTTAGTTAAACCACATTGCTTCAGATGTTACGATGCACTGCAGTGCTGCGAGTGCACCTCTTGCCCCTCCCCAACAATCAGAGAAATGGGCATCCCTGTGGCAAACTTTTCACCCCAGCCTCACCGGCAAAATCATTTAGTTCATCTAACCGATTGATCATACCATGAGTTTCTTCATCTTTACCCATGACCACCACTGATGTGTATCTAAGGCAGGGAAACTCACAACTTGTCTCTGACTCATGCAGCAATTTATATTAAAAGATACACCCATGGGTGAGAAACTCACCACAGGGATTCCAATCCCCATAGTGAAACCAGCTTTCAGACTTGGGATCCTTGTGAGGAAATAAAAGGGATCTTTCAGACTTCTGGGATCCTAAAGTGAGACCATGCCTTTCTCTCCCATTCTCACTGTAGGATTAGAAGCTTCATTGGCAAAGAGGCAGCCCTTCTTCTGTCTCCTAGGTTGTCGTTACTTTGTTAACATCGCCCATGCTTTTAAATGTGGACTAGCCATACCCAGTATTACAGCATTCCTGCTGATCTTCTGCCTCCTCAACTGGAAAGGAACTCTGCTTTGAATGTTCAGCTCATACAATCCATGGGATGTGAACAATTTCTTATCAACTGATGCAGGAAGGAGGGAACTGATACAATCTGACACTGTATCCCAGATCAAAGAGAAAGGGCACCTTAAAAAGCGCCTGTTTTCCAAAGATCTGGACAGCACGCGAATGATCAAAAGGGAGAGAGAGCAATCCTAAACAAGTCTACTTAGAAGTAAATCTCGTATTATTCAGTAGGGCTCACTCCCAGGAAAGTATTTTTAGGATTTCAGCCTTAGAGATACAGCTAACAAATCAGTGTTTAAAGGCAGGGGAAGTTTAGCTATTTCATCTGCCAGCTTCTGCGTATCACATTTAAGTGTTGTTTCTTGGCAAGAATATGCTTACAACATACTAAACAACTGGCAGAGGAAAAAGGCCCTGACAAAAATGAAAACTGACTAGAGCAGGGTGGTGTTTAATCCTGTTTGTAACCAAGACACAGATGGGAGGCTTACACATGTAAGCCTCTATGAACATGAATTCTGTGATGCAACAAGTACAAACGGACAGTAATGACTCTTTGGACAGATTCGATGGGTTAAAAGAATAAACTAAAAGAATAAACAGCCGAAATATCAGCGCTGCCGTGAGGGCCCTAACTGGGTAGAAAGGCAGGATACAAATATTTAAAATAAAAAAAATAATGCTGCTTCCCTGTCTCTGTGTTTGTTTTTTAGTCATTGCAGTAGATACACAAGACTGATAGGCAAACTGTCACCCATCTTCTCTTTCAGATATTCTGACCATTCACACAGAAAGCATGGGTGCTAGAAGCAAGATATCCCCTTGGAATACTGTGGGAAATCTAAGCAAATGGTTCATCCTCTTTACAAACGTACTGAGTTTGCTATTTCTCCTCAGTTGTCACTATATCATAAAACCCAATTCTTCTTTTCAGTTTTCCCGCTAAGAGGTGTCTGGAACAGACAGTACAGTGCAAGTCTTTTATATTCATTTACGCTCAACCAGCACCAAATGGACAAAGGAGAATTAAAGAGTTACAAGCGGGAACCACAAGGGCTTGTGGGGTAAATGTGGTTCCCCCCCCCCCCCGCTATTTCCTCTTTCCATTCCTTGAAAGCCCCCATAACTTCTCCCTCTTTTCTGCCTCCTCCTCTACTTCCCATCTGCCCACCAACCTATCTTTATCTTATCTTCAGTTTCCTGCCCTTTCCTACTCCTGGCACCCTCTACCCAAGAAAACTATAGCCCTTGCATGGCTGGGCCAGGTACCACCAGTGTGCCTCACCCCATGTGGGACTCGGCCATGCAGGGCACCACCATCTCCCTTGCTTTGTGTGGCACTTGGCTGGGCCGGGTGCCACCATCTGCCTCACCTTGTGCAGGCACTGCCCTTTCCTTACAGGGCTCAGCTGGACGCCACCCTCTTCCTAACCTCGTACCTGCTCTCTCTTTTGCTTGCTGTGTGTGGGGCTGGGCCAGGCTGAGCACCACCCTGCACCTTGCCTCACCTCATTCTGGGCTTGGCTGAGCCAGGTGCCACCATCTGCCTTGCCTCATGCCAGTTTCTGCCAAGCCTGGCACCGCCACCTGCCTTGCTTTGCATGGGGCTGGCCAAGCACCCCGATCTGTCATGCCTTGCCTTGAGTGGGGCTTAGGTGGGCCATGTGCTTGGCTGTAATGGGTGCCACCCTCTGCATCGCTCTGTGTAGGGCTGGACTGAGCTCGGTGGGAGTGTTTGGTTTGCCTCACAGGGGGTTTGGCTGTGTGCCAGTGTCTGCCTTGCCTCAAGTGGGCTCAGCTCTCTGTCTCCCTGCCCTTGCCTCAGGCTGGCTGGGTGCTGACTCTCCATCTTCATGTGGGGCTTGGGTTCAGCTGCCCTTCTATCAGAGATGTGGGGAACAGGTCACTGGCCCACCAGGAGGCATCCAGGTGCTCTCAACTGCCATTCATCCTTCTCTGTGAGGTAAACTAAGCTAAGAATGTGGAACTGGCCAAGGTCACCCTGCGAGTTTCCACAGCAGAGTAAGAATTCAAGGTCCTAGTCTGAAACTCTAACCACTACACCCCCCAGGCATTTGTGTGGGGGCTGCTGTTAAACAATAGCAAGCCGCCAGATCTAAGTAAGTCACGTAAGCTGGGTGGAGGCAAGTCGCCCGGTGGTCGTCACCATGCCTGGTCCCAATAAGTTCTCCTTCAAAAGCCAAAATATTCCTGGGGAAGGACCTTCTCTGCCCTCTGCCTTTTACTGACAGAAACCAAGTGAGTTGTGCTTACCTAGCAATGGCCACTGAGGAAATCTGTTTATTAAAGCTACAGGTGCCGCTTTTATCATTTTGTTGGTTTTTTTTTTAAACTCCTCATTGTATTCCCACCCCCTCAATATCACATTTTTCTGCAAACCTGGGGTGTTTTTCATGTTTGCAGAAACATATGTCCTGTTCATTCCACAGGTCTGGCTTTCGGTACCCTCAGATCTGGCCGGTTTAGCTATTAGAATATACAAGTGGGGACTGACAAGGAACTGGTGGGGAGGAGGCATCCAATCCCCTCTGCCTTTACTTCCTCCCCTCTCCCTCTTCACTCACCCATCTCTGTCATTCTTCCCCTCTGTCTCTTTGCACAAGGAACCCCTGAAACTCTACGGGCGATCCTAGCCCAGGAGCCCTCTCTTTCCCTTTTAGCACCCCACTTATCTTGATTCTGCTGCGCCATACCCATCCCTTTTCCAGCTTCTCCTTGTTTTCCCCTCCCCATCACTGCCTCCTGCTGGGCTCACTGGGCTGCGTGACCTCTCACCCTCCCCACTCGCGGCTTCCTGGCCTGCTTAGCTGCCCACTGCCTCCCCTGCCTTCCTGGTTCACATTCATAACAGCACCTCCCCCTCCCACCCCAACTGATTCCTGCTGCAAGCCTACTGCCATTCCCCCCCCCGCACCCCCTGCCTCTTCTTCTTCTACTCAGTTCCTTCCCTGCCACCTTCTCCTCCATGCAGGGGGGGGGGGCTGTGTCCCCCAGTCTATGGCTGGAACGCTGCTAGGGATGGAAAACATCTCTTGGTGTGCCCGTCGGCTGCCCTTTAGAAGCCTGGAGGCAGCAAGGAAGGAGGGAAGTGGAGAAGGAGACGCCAAGCAGGAGAGACCTGCAGCAAAGTGAGAGATTTTTCTCTTATTTTTGCAAAGGGGGAGGGGCTTGCAGAGGTCTTCTTCACTCACTTTCTCTTAGCCTTTTTCTTTCTCATTCTCCCTCCCTCCCTCTCTTTTTCTTGCTCTGAATCCCCAAGCCCCCCCAACACGCTTTCTCTTACTCTCTGTCTTGCTCCCTCAATTTCACTGCAGCCTCCTCCTCCTTCAGCAGCTCACACTGTACCTTGCCACCAGTCAGTTAGTAAAGGGGGGGAGAGAGAGCCAGGCCAGCAAACAGCTTACACTGAGGCAGGTCGGTAGAGCTGGACTTCTCCCTCCCCCCACCTCTGTACCCAGTCTTCTCAGCACAGTTGGGAAGGGCGGCTGAAACGGTAGCCCTGGAGCCTCCTCACCCAACCACCCCCTCTTGCCTTCAGCGCTGGGAGACATGACTGTGAAAGCAGCATCAGGGCTGAGGGTATCGTCGAAGCCAGGTAATGTGCCTACAGTGTCTGCACATGTACAGACAATACTCCTCTATTGGGGGGGGGGATCCCTTCAATTTCTCCCCATTTTCAGATTCTTTTGCAAACCTGGGGGATCCCACCATGTTTGCAGAAAATCTTCCTTCTGTGTCAATGGGGCCAAGCCACAGATTTAGATATCCACAGATTGCTCCCCCTCACTATTAGGTATAAGATGCTGATACTCATTGTACAAGGAAATTGAAGTCTCACAACTGTGGAAGCACAAATACTTGTTATAAGGGAGTCATGTGACAACAAAACTTTACAAGAGACCCCGTGTTGAATGATATCAGGACTTTTCCAAGGGCTTCAGTCGTGCAAACTTACACTGGGACTTCTATTAACCTTGGATAACACTGCTGTGCTCTGTCGGACAAGGTGTTAGCTGAATCCCAGGCAGGTCACCCTCTCATCCCAAAGGAAGATCATTTCTGTGATGGTAGTTTTGCTCAGCTGCATTTTAAGGACCCCAAGCAACTTTCAGTGGGAAGCTTCTTGAAGTCCATCTAAGTAGAGCTGAGCCACATTTTTTGGTGTGACTTTCAGTTTTCATGGTCATAGTTTTCACGTTTGACAGGGAGAAATGTACGTAGAACAGCTAAGCCAATTGCACAAAAATAGAATGTGTTTTTGTGCTTTCAACAAGAACAGCTCAGACAAAATTTGGTAAAATGCTCCCAACACTTTTTTAAGCCTCAAGGAACTGGGCCGGACCCAATTTAAGAGGAAGAAAATGATACAATCCCTAAGTGATATGGGTTGTGTTCCAAGTAGAGACATGAGGATTGGCCCACTTCTCTATACCGTGAACTGTCAGAATATAGAGACTGTCAGAGTAGCCCCTGCACACACAGTAAGAGTGAGACACACTCATAGGTGCAGCAACAGAATCTACGTCAGAGTACTGTTTATTCACATAAACAACTCTACCTTGTTTGCTTGTATTTTAACTTGGATAGGCAAGTTAGAAACTGAGGAGCCTAAGGACAGAATTACTACTGGACCAACATCACACCAGGCCCTCCTGTCTTCTGTCGTGCTCTGGAGTTTGCTCAACTCCATGTTCGTTACATCGATAACACTGTCTAACCACCTCATCCTTTGCCGTCCCCTTCTTCTTTTACCCTCAATCTTTCCAAGCATCAGGGTCTTCTCCAGTGAGTGCTCCCTTCTCATTTGGTGGCCAAAATATTTGAGCTTCAGCTTCAGTATCTGACCTTCCAAGGAACAGTCAGGGTTGATTTCTTTTAGGACTGACTGATTTGATCTCCTTGCAGTCCAAGGGATTCTCAAGAGTCTTCTCCAGCACCATAATTTGTGCAACTGAGCAACAACAAAAAAGGACAGAATTCTGACAGAGCATCTTCTGCTTTTTTCACTGTGGAGGAAGGGGTTAAAACAGTCCTTTGCCTGTGTCTCCATCTGTATGAATTAGTGAACGCAAGCTCTGTTGCAAGTCTTTCAGCCCATGCTCAATTCAAACTGTAGCCCCTGATGAAAAGAAATCAGTTGCCAACCAGGTTCCCACAAGAAGCACATCTGAATTCGGGCTCTTAAGGTGCAAAGACATGTATTGAACACCAAAGGTACCAAGCCGTCTCTGCTGCTTATTCATGTTGATGGTGATTTTAAAAAAACCCTTAATGATCCATCCTATTGGTGTAATACAGCCATGGGAAAGAAGCTGAGTGGGAATTAAAACTGATTTACCCACAGGAAATTACCCACAGTAAGGAAGGAGACGTTAATTGCTTGCAGACAGCACAGTGACAGAAGCACCTGCAACTTGAAAGCAAATATAAATAATGTGCAAAAGCCAAATGTTGAACCAAGGGCATCCCTAAGAGGGAGCGGAAGGTAATGGTAAGGTAGTGTTCTGCTAAAGAATTCTAATTTTCTTTTTTTGTTCTAAAGTGATAAGTGAACAGCATGTGCTACTCACAGTACAGCTGCATTCGTCAAAATGACTCGATTCACACAAAATGTTTTGTATAATTAGAAGTTTGGGTAAACTGAGGTGATCTTAACATAAGGTCCCCTGAAGAGGACCAGAGAACGTATGCAATATTTATTTGCTAAGTATTTTTGAAGAAGCAAAGGTTTGGATGTCACTAAGGAAGGGGGGGGGGGGGGGGAAATTAAGAAAGTAAACTAAAAATAAGGGACAATCACATGAAACACTTCTGCACTAGACCTTAAATCCTGGTTCAACCCTGTCCCCGAACTTACATTCTAAACTAGACTTGAGTTCACCCCTGTAATTAGCTCGGGGTATTTTTTTGTTTCCACATTACACTGAGGTCACCCCAGTTTCGCCCCACACTTGTCCCGGGATAAACAAAATGAGATCCAAGTGAGGAAAAGATCCCTGTCTCCTTATCAGCAACCACATCATGGCAGAACCGGGATATTCTGTCCCCTTGGGACTTCTATCCATAGAGAATGACCCAGGCCTCTCCACTGAGAATCCATGAGCACTCTATGCAAAGAATTTGGCAAATATTTCATAGGACTATTTAAAAACATTTAGGATGGATCCACACAATCTTAAACAGACCTGCCAATAATACTCATCTTTTAGTGTTTGTAGTTAAAACCAAGTATGGTGATTATATCTGCTTTCTATGCTCCCATCAGCTTCTTGTATACCTGAAGATCTGTATTCAGTTGGTCTAAACAGCTATCGTGCCATCCCTGTGTCTAAGCCTCTTACTCTTATGGGCATCTTAGTTCTTCTAACTGAACATGACAATATGGAATCATCCCACTGTGTACTTGGCATCACCTTGGTGTGATGTCGGTCAGGCAGAGAGGTTACCTGGCCACTGAGCCTGAGGGTAGCCAAAGGCCCAAGGGTTTTGGTACAGGCCAAAAGGCCCTTGTATAAGTCAGCCCAGTGTATCTAGCACCATCCATTCCAAGGATGTGGCTCAGTGTATTCATTTTTTCCTTTTGCTTAAACAGTGTTTTGGGCCCCTTGGGGGAGATGAGGAAGATAACAATGCCAAAATAAGTATATACTTGGGAGATATACTATTCATGATTTGACCTAAATAGCACCCATTTATAAAAACGATTCAGATCTGACGAAAATTATGCTCAACATTCAGCTGTGGTTAGAAGCCTTACAAATCTGATGGCAGTTCTTGTGGTCTATGGTTTGGTTTCGTCTTGCTAGGAAGGGTTGGAGCAGATATGGGCTAGACAGGATGTCATCCTACCAGAATAGACAGCTTAACTTCCTGCTGAACAGGACTGTCCTAATTGGTGTTTCTATGCACAGGGTTTCTTCTGATTTCTACAAAATCTTGTTGGATCTGATGGGGTTTTCTGATCCTATATGAACACAGTGTGAATTATTTATATAAACACAGTGTGAATTATTTTATTTTCTAGTGCTGCTTCCAATGCCTAATAGGCAAGAGTAACGATTTTATTTTCAGACACTGTAATTTTTACAGTTTACATGAAAATGGGGAAATGATAAATTCTCTAAAAATACCAGCTTTCTTCCTGCTTACTTCCTTGCCTGTTAGAGACAGCAGAAAGAATGATATATTGGGTGAACGTTAGCAATGTTATGACAAGTGCAGCATGAATGTCTTTCCGGAAATAATGAACTATTTTTCTGCTACTCTTCTGAATTTTTGTCTATTGCTGCTTCCACATGGAGATTTTGTTTGGGTATGGAGTCCAAAACAGGGCAGAATTTTTTGGAGCATCCATATGATGGTGTCTCCAAATTGCCAGCTTTCTTTCCAGCTTTACCATGATCTTTCCGCAAACCTGGTTTGTACAATCTTTTGGGAAAGATTGTAGTCAAAGCACCATCAGATGCTGTGAGGATGGAAAGATTTACATGTTTGGGGCCTCCACCCCCACTGCCACCGTTTTTCTTGCTTCAGCACCACCAACCTTCCCCCCCTCCCCGGCTTGGGGGCTTTAAACAAATCAGTAATTGACATATTATTATAGTACTTTAATGGCTTACTAGTTCCTCTGAATCACCAGCATTGTCCCTGTTTTTAAAAAGCAAATCTTTAGCCGTTTTCATTGTGGAGAAATGCTTTTCCCCTTATACCTCTGCAGTGAAAGGGACTACTTTTTTAAATAGAAAGGTGAGAATTCAGAGGAGCTGGTATAATGCTATAGTGATATGTCAACTGCTGATTTTTAAAAAGAAGCTCTCCCAAAAGAACTCTGAGACAGCGGTTAAGGACAGAGGCAAGGAAAGTGCAGGAAAACTGCCACGTGGGTACTTTGTGAGCACTGTGAGTGCCTTTGCATTTCAATCCACACAGATTAAGCACAGTGTGGAGTCAACCCATAAATAAAGTCTCCATGACAAAGAGGGGCCCAGAGCTCAATGGTAGAGTTATCTAAGTACCAGCTTCAGGGGTCATTTCGTAGAAAAAGAGGTGCAGGAGCTCATTAGCATAACTCATTAGCATAACTTATTTGCATATGCTAAACCCCCTGACATCACTGTAAATTATGTCAGAAGGCGAGGGAGGGAGGGAGGGAGGGAGGGAGGGAGGGAGGGAGAAAGAAAGAAAGAAAGAAAGAAAGAAAGAAAGAAAGAAAGAAAGAAAGAAAGAAAGAAAGAAAGAAAGAAAGAAAGAAAGATGGCAGGGAGGGGACAGCTACTAATCCAAGCCTCAGAAATACCACTATTCTGGGAGGACAGCTTCAGTGGTGGCTGAAGCCTTCAGAAGGCTGGTCGGAGGAACAAGGACCTTTCCAGCAGGCATTCCCCCGTGGGGGGGACAGGCTGGCACCAACTCCTGGAGCTGCGCTCCCCCGAGCTCCTGCTCGAAATGACCCCTGCCCAGCTTCAATCCCTGGCATCTCCAGTAAAAAGGATTTAGGTAGTAAGGGGTGTAAAAGACCTCCCCCTGAGACTCTGGAGAGCCACTGCCAGCCTGAGTAAATACTGACCTTGATGGGCTGAGGTTCTGGTTTACTATAAGGCAGCTTCATGTGACTTGTTCAGCTTTTGTTTCTAACAACCTTTAGAAGGGGGGATTCTACAACTTCCCTACAGAGCATGGCAGGTTTTAATTATTTCTTTCAAATCAGTCTGTCTTAGGCGGTAGTCACGCACACTAAATAATTTACTTTCAACCCACTTTCAGTGCACTTTCCAACTGGATTTTGCCAGTTCACACAGTAAAATCTAGTTGGAAAGTGCACTGAAAGCCTTAGTTAAACCCACCACTGTTTCTTATCCTCAGTGAATTGGTTATACAACAGTTAGGTCCTAGGTACAGTTGTAGCTCAAGGTTGTACCTAAAGATGTTTCTTTTCTGGGTATTTTTTTGGAAATTTGGGGAGGAATTGAATGTATGCAATACTTTCTTATCAAGCCTACACTTATTTTACTGCTTTAACAACATAAAATGCATCACTTACAACAATAGTTTGTATCCTAAGCTGTGTTTCTTCTCATAGTAGGCACTTCTACTTCTGGAAAGAGGGGAAGTGTGATGTTCATCAATTTTCCACTTCACTGCTGCCCCCCAACCCGCATGATATTTTTTTGGGGGGGGGGGTTCCCTCTGACCCACAATTTGTAGGACACGGATGACTGTAGTAGTAGTAGGGGAAATCTCCATTTAGCATGCACTGTTTGGCATATTTGTGAAATTTCCAAGTATAAATGTCAGTTTTCTACAAGCACAATTGTGAGTACACGCAATAATAGAGAGGGACAGCTGCAAACTGTTACAGCCTATGGTTACCTTAGCATGTGTATCTTCTATATTGCTATCTGAGAAGCAGAAATGAATGCAAATGGAAAACTCAAAACACAAATTTTGTAGTAAACAAAAGAAAGTGGTAGCTGTACAAAAACAGTCACATACAGTCATAAAAAGGCTATCAAGTTAAACTTGGTAACACTGAAAACACTGAACTTTTCAAGAGTGTAATATTATACACATTACAGCACATCAACTGTGGACAGATTTAGTCACATTTCAATAAACCCATGCTTGAAAATAAGCTGTGTAGATTGTTATTATCTAATGCTATAGATTGTCATATGTAAAAAATCTTCAGACTACACATTTTGAGTAACACCTTGTCTTTAAAAGCATTTAACTAATTCCAAAAGAGACAATATTCTCTGGGAGGATTCCCCTTCCCAGGGCTCCTCAAAATTGCCAGTTTTGCTGTTGGGAAACTAGAAGAACTAATCCTCAGAAAAAGTGTTCTTTATTTGGACCTTCACATCTCTAGGTGTACACTCAAAGGACTGCAGGTGCAAGGGGGTAGGAGGAAGGGATTTGGGGCGTCCTATTTTATATTTGTTTTTTAACCAAGGGATGTTTTAACTATTATCGTAAGCTGCTTTGAAGCAAAAGGAAAGGTGGGATATAAATGATTTAACAAATAAATACAGAAATTAAGACTGGGAAGGGCAGCCACGAAGGAGCTAGAAAAGATTCTTAATTGTGAGGATGTGTTGCTGGTGACCAAGATCAAGATAATTTATACCATAGTACTCTCCATTACTATGTATGGGTGTGAAAGTTGGACAATGAAGAAAGGTGACAGTAGGAAAGCTGATTCCCTTGAGACTGACCTGGAAACTCCCAACTGGTCCAGAATGTGGCAGCACAAATCCTTACTGGGACCCCACAAATGGCACACAATCAACCTGTGCTGTGTGAGCTGCACTTGCCCCCGGTGGAGTACCAAATCAGGTTCAAGGTGCTGGTGTAACCTTTAAGGCCCTAAACAGTCTGGGACTCACATACCTTTGGGACTACCTCTCCTGGTATACCCCCCCCCCCCAAAAGCATTACGCTTGACTGATTAGAACCTTCTGGTGGTTCCCAGCCCGAGAGATATCCAGCTGTCCAACCTGGTAGAAAACTCTGCCAAATCCAGGGCCTGTGGAATCTAATGCAGTTCCACAGGGCCTGCAAGGCAGAGATGTTCCGCCAGGCATTTAGTTGAGGGCAGCGACAGTTTCTGTCAGTCTGGTACTCCTCTCTTCCTCCCCACCCCCCACAGGGCAGTGGCATCATCAGTAGTCTCATCATCATCTTTGTTAGGTTTATTGTGTTTTATTGGATTTTACTGTTTTTATTGCTAACCTATATATGTATTTTTACGGTTGCGCACTGCCCTGAGCCCTGTCCCACAGGGAAAGGCAGTTTAAAACTCTAACCTAATAAATAAATAAACTCCTTTGAAATGTGGTGTTGGGAAAGAGTCTTACCGATACCATAGACCACCAAAAAGACAAATAAGTGGGTTCTAGATCAAGTCACGCCTGAACTCTCCCTAGAAGCTAAAGTGACTAAACAAAGACTATCATTCTTTGGTCACAATTATAAGAAGACAAGAGTCACTGGAAAAGACAATAATGCCAGGAAAAGTTGAAGGCGGCAGGAAAAGACAAAGACCCAACACGAGATGGACTGATTGAAGTCAGGAAGCCAAGGCCCTCAGTTTGCAAGACCTGAGCAAGGGTGTTAATGATAGGACATTTTGGAGGTCATTAAATCACAGCATCACCATAAATGGATGCAACTTAATGCACTTGGGTGTTTTATCCTATTCTCTGTTAAACCTTCTCCCTGCTCTTTGCTTCTCACAGCATGGGCTCTCTCGTCTCACCCATAACCTTTTGCTCTACTAACCATTTCTTGCCCTATTCTACATCATTTTCTTCCCTCACGGCCTGTCCCTTTTAGTGCACATTGACTCATTTCTCTATGTACCACCACTGGTCTGCTCTGGCATCTCACAGTTATCCCCTCTTCTCTCATTTCCTCACTGCACAAATCTGATCTTTCCCTCATCACGTTCTTTCCCACAAGCCTCCCTGCACTTTGTCTTTCACCTTCCCTTTCCTCACCTCACCTCAACGGTCTCCCTCCTGTCCACCTTGCTCCCTTTTTATTTCTGCATCCATACTGCTCTCTTCTCTCTGCAGCCCCATCTCTATTATACCTCTCCTCCTCCCCAACCCACATATTTCTCTGTCGGATCCCCCATTTCCCTGCTTCAGTTTTCTATTTTTGCTCAGTTTTTGCCCTCCCACACTACCGTCTTAACTTTACTTCATCTGAGTTCATCAGTACAAGCACACCAAGTGTTGACTCTCCCAGCAATTCACTGCAGTGAGGGAGTTTCAGACTCATACAAGTTATGCAATGTCATGGGTGGGTCTTCCAGACTAGAAAAACTGGTGTCAATTTTATCATACTGTTCCAAATCCAGAGAGAGGACACTCTCTCATCTCTACGCCTACTCATCCCTAGGGAAGGGCAACAAACAATATAGTCTGGACCTATTTCTGAAAAAAAAAAAAAGGTGTGGAAAATGCTTCAAGCAGAATTTTGAGGTAGAAGTTGAAAACCACATTATGTAACATATTTCAGATACGCTGAGGGCGAAAATGTTGGTTCTGAAGTGGAAATTTGAGTTCCTGACTCCATAATTTGAAAAACAAAAAAACAGTACACACCAGCTATACCCACTTGTTTCAGAAGTTTAATTGCATAAATCCGGTGTAGTTGGTTTCTGTACATATAGCATTGGGATTTAAGAATATTTGAAATTAAACATACATAACATAAAATAAGGATGCAATTGTAAAATGTTCAGATGCTAATAATACAATGCCATGCCATCCTTCTGAGATATCCAGAAGTAGACGTACATATTAAAGGATGTACTTTGGAATGCTTTAAATAGTTGGATTTGGGGTTGCTGTTGGAGACCAGTTATGCAATGTTCCCTCTAAGCTGAGTTAGTGTGAGCCAGCTCACAGTTTTTTAGCCTCTGGCTCACAGATTTTTGTCTTAGCTCAGGAAGGACGGCTCCAGAGCTAACTGATCTATGCAGCAGCCAAATTGCTCTCTCACAACTTTAATGCCAGTAGCTCACAAAGTACAGTTTTTGCTCAGAAGACTCCACAGCTTAGAGGGAGCATTGGTTATTAGTGGTGTGGGTCTTTCCCTGTGGGGTTCCACGAGGTTCAGCTTTATCTCCCATGCTTAACCTTTATATACATCTTTTAGGAGAGACCACTGGCACTTTTGGCATTCATTGTCATCAGTATGTTGATGACTCCCGGCCACTGCCTTGCGGCTGTATTTAAATGACTGAGGGTGAACAGTGTGAAATTGAAACCTGACAAGATGGAGGTGATGCAAGTAAGGAAGGCTGAGGTCTTACTCAGCATTGCACTTCACACATTTGATAGGGTTCAACTGACCCTTGATTATTCTGTTAAAAGTCTAGGATTTACAGTTGACCCAGTATTACTGCTAGAGAAGTAAGTTAATGCAGCTGTACACAATTATTTCTTCCATTTTTACTTAGCCTGGACATAAGCTCCCTACCTTGATCCAGCTAATCTGTTCATATGGGGCACTGCCTCAGTAACCTTGAGAGCAGACTACTGTAACACACTGTATATAAGTCTAACTTAATAAATAATAAAATAAAATACATACCAATGAAAATGCCAGCTTGTACAGAATGCTGCAGCTGGATTACAATTGGGAGAGTATGCATATTATACCTTCTCTGCAGTCATGCCATTGGTTACCAGTTAGTTCAGTTCAACATGTATTTTATTACTTTAAAAGACCTTTATGGTCTAGGACCCCCACATCTGCAGAACCACCTCTTAACATGCTCCCTCAAGACAACTTCGAAAAGCCTTCAGAAGGTGCCACCCTGCAAATTGGTAAGAATAGCAACTGGCTATGGATAGGCATTTTCTGTGGCGTCTCCTACCTGGTGGAATAGCCTGCCAGAGGACATCAGAAAACTCTCACAATTCTATTGCTCTGCAGAACATGTGGAGTTGTTCAACGGGCATATTTATAAAGGGAACAGGGTAGTAGTGAAAGGGGAAATATTGAGTAAGATGGAATTGTTCAACAGGGTTGTTTTTTAAAAAAGGAATAGGATTATACTTTTACAATCTGAAAAAAATTAGACTATTTTGCTCCTTGTATTGTTTTTATTTCATTGTCCTCTAACTTTGTCACCCAGTTTTACTGCAGTTTCTTGTATGTATTGTGCCCATCTTTATTTCTAATTCTCAACATGTCCAGATATGTAGATACTTAAATGCAAAGTCTGGAACCATGAAGAGACCAGAAAGATCTTTATACCAACCTAAAAAAAGACCCAGGTTTGAAAAAAAAACAACCCATCTGAGATCTAAAAAAAGATATAGTGCAGGGGGACTCTTCAAAACAATACAAGGGCCCCGTCCACCCGAGCGAGATAAGCCGGACGGGAAGTGACACAAATTTGTGCCAGCGCAATCTGCGCCACTTCTGCGGGATCGCACAGGTCCATGGACCTGTGAGGGCAAACCGCCGCTGCGTGATCACACACAGCTGCAGGCGAGTTGGGTTCCCCCCCCCCCGCCATTTTCAGTGCACTTATCTGCTTTTACAAGGGATCGATGACTTGCCTCTCCACCCTCGGGGTCATCCGATGATGCGTATACTGGGATGGGACGGGGGAAAAAAACAAAAAGCCCGCTCCCCAACGCCACTTGTTTGCGCTGGCGTGATCACATCAGGAAAGGTCAGTTCTGGGCCGTCGCAAACCATTTGAGACTGCCTTTTCACTCGTAGCTAAATAAGCCGATTCCCCACCGGCTCAAAGTGGTTTGCGACACTTTGACACTGGCTGCAGGATGCTTCCCAGATGTGCTTGTGTGATCACGCCACTTTGAGCCGGTGGGGAATTGTCCTTCTTGTGTCACAAATGGGTGTGTATGCTCGCGCCCCTAGAGTCCTATAGCTTTATGAGATGAATGCCCTCAGTGGCTATTGATCAGCAACCAAAACATTATTGCCAGTTTTAAAGCCTTGGTTTCTGTCTATAAAAGGAAGAGGAGAGGGCCCTTTCCAAGGCTGTTTTGGCATTTTTGGGAGAACTCATCAGGGCCAGGCCACAAGCAAGTCACTGGACAACATGCTACCACCTGACTTGCATGATTCATCCAGGATTGGGCCTGCAGCATGTCAGGCTGACACATTTCTTTCCCTCTCCCACACCTTTTCAAGTGCCAAAACAGATGTGCAGGGGGGCAGCTATTTCAGCACTTGAAAAGACACTGGGGGAGGGGTAATAAGAGTGCTTCGGCACCCAATCAGGATCAGGCCCTCACAGCATTTTTAAAATATGAGGATGCTGTCATGTCTAGCTTGGCCCTGACAGTATTTTGCATTCCTCCAGGAGGTGGCAAATAGACATGGTGAAGCTACAACTGGCCCAGAGTTCCTATGTTGTACAGGCTTGTTACCGATCTACACTGAAAAGTGGAATTTTTTGAAACACTGCTGAAACAAGCTCTTCCTTATGAAGAGGTTACATTTTCAGTCTCTGATACCAGCGTTGTGAGTCTAAAAAAGTTTTAACAGATACAGAGAACTCCTCATTTAGTAGCTTTCCTGCAGTGGAACACAGCAGCACCCTCTTAATCACAAGCATCCCACTGGGAGTGAGTAACTTACTATCTGTAACATGGTGTACAGTCTGCTCCACAGGACTGTGTTACAAATGAAGAATTTAAGCAGCAGGAATGGCACCAAATCACTAGCAGATGTAAAAAAGGGAAGAATCCAAATGTTGAAAACGAAAATCAAATTTCAAGCCTATATACTCAAATACGGGCAATAAGCTCTCTTGATAGCTATTTAACCCATACATTGGAATTTCCTTACTCAATTTCATCTCAGCATTTTAGGATTGATAGTCTGTTTATTTAAATAAATACAAATGAATCTAAGTACATTTTCACTTCCCTGTCTATTTTTGGATAGGAAAGCTCTTCAAATGGGAGGAAAGGGTAGAAACTGCATGAGATTAAACAGAAACAGTAGCATAAAGTTGCCCTTGAAAGCACATTTCAGTCCAAGGCAGAATATATTTTTCTTGAGAACAGAACAGCAAGAAGAGATTATGTACAGATATTCTAAGCAACACGTCCTGGGGGTAGAAACTTGACTTGGCTCAAGAACTGTGTGTTATCCTAGCTTCACAGCAATTACGCTTACACATCCTTTAATTTGTACACTCTCTGAAGGCCAAACTAGATGTTATGGCATCTATGAGTAGCTGAACCTTGCCAGTTAAAAATGCTGTGAGGGTCCAATACTTATCTGTCCCACAGCAGCAGGAGCAGACAATCTTGTTCCCCCCTGCACCTTTTCAAGTAGCAAAACAGCAGATCAGGCCCTTGCAGCATTTTTAAATGGCCAAATTCAACTCTAAAATGGAGCCAGCATCCATGGGTCAGCCCCATTAAGTCAGGCCCTTTGACTCATCTTCAGAACCGCTATTTGTTCCTACATATAACTTTTCTCAGTGACATGAGCAGATGTACAACCCAGCTCTCCAGCTTACAGGTCTTGAAGGTGCCATTGGACTCCAGCTCTCCAGGATAAAACATGTATTCCAATTCAACACAGATTACAAAATAAGCACAAATGCCAAGAGGGGTTGTAAGTCAAAAAAAAGTTATTTCCCACCAATTAAAAATATCTCATTTTAAAAAGACTGCATACATGGTATCGTGATTTTGTAGCCTTCTTTGTGTTAAAAAAAGGAGTGCCACAAAATGTCCCATGGTTTGTACAATTTTTACATCTACAAAATACCACTTACCTTGTCTAACAGCTAATGTTGTGGTATAAACCAAAAATAGGAGAATGTAGTTGAGAAAGCTCTGAAAGACTGGAGTGTTGGCATGAAAATCCTCCGACAAATATTTGCTGGTCAAGCCAATACCGCAAATTAGCAGGGACAGAACCTGTCCAAGAGCTACAGACAGCAGAAGCTCCCTAGAAGAAGAAAGGAAGACAAAGATACAACATAATCAGCATCACTGGCTGGGCAGGAGAGAATCCAGAAACACACACATTTTGTAAAATATTAAAATGAGGCCGGAGAGATTACTCAATGATCAGTGAAACAGAAAGCAAAATTAACTCTACTGTTTACTCCTCAACATTTCAGTACATCACATTTTCCAGTCATGCAGCCAAATGCAAGCTCTGGGGAATTTCTGATCTCCAAATGGAATTCATGCATAAGTTTCTTTCAGTGGAAAAGATAAATGGTAGAGTTCTCCACAGCAGTGAACAGGGACATTCTCGACAAGAGTCCTGGACAATAATCCAACCACTATCACACAGAAAAGGCAAGATCCATATGACATTATGGCAGACGTGGACTAAAACTACTGCACAAACACAGGTGATTTAGGGTAGGTCAAAAGGACCCTTCTGAGATGGGTTCTGACTTCAGTTATAGGGCCAGAGTCTCTCCTGGCTTGGACTGCAGGATTGGAAGTAAGCTCCACCCACACCCCAGTTGGGCAAAAGGTGAGAAGAAGGGAGTCCTGAGGAACATTTCCAAAAGAAGCAGAAGAGAAGCCTGGGTGGGGAGAAGGTATGTTTGAAGGTACTCTGTGGTGGGAAATGCTAGTCATGTCAAATCAGATCACTCTGTCGAACCTCTAGTGAGGAATGTAGACCTAGGCTTTACTTCTTTGAAAGGCCTCAGTGTTAAGACAACCCAATCCTTTAGATGATAGTGTGTGTGCATGTGTGTACATGTTAAGTGCTGTCAAGTCACTTCTGACTTACGGTGATCCCATGAATGAATGTCTCCCAGAACTTCCTATTTTTAACACCCTTGCTCAGGTCTTGCAAACTGAAGTCCATGCCTTCTTTTATTGAATCAATCAATCTCAATCCTCTTTTCCTGCTGCCTTCAAGTTTTTCTAGCATTAGGCTGCTTTCACACAAGCCTTTAGATCCAGCATAGCTGCAAATGCCTGACGGATCTAAAGGGCACATTTGTTGGCAACGTATGCTGCTCTGTCACAGAAGCAGAGTTAAAAAAACACTGGGGAAAGTCTGGCTCTAACAGGTTCCAATGGGCCACGGATGGACTTTCCGCTGTGTGGTTGCACAAGCATGCACTCAAGCTGTTGGAATGGTTCAATCATTCCATCCCAGCTTAGTGCCATTCCCCCCCCCCCCCCGTGCACATCATCACATACTCCATTGGGAGCCCTCAGTGCAGAGGTGCAATTCCTTGTTTATGCACATGGAAAACAAATGGCCAAAAAAAAAATGACTCACCCACAGTTGCGTTTGATCACACAGTGACGGACTGAACCCACAGCTAGGGATGAGTGATCTTGCAACTGTGTGTCAAATTCCTCTGGAGGAAATAGCCTCACTTCCCCTCCACTTCAACTGGCACGTGTGACTGCAGCCTTATTGTTTTTTCCAGTGATTCTTGTCTTCTCATAATATGACCAAAGTATGATAGCCTCAGTTTAGTCATTTTAAGCTTCTAAGGAGAATTCAGGCTTGATCTGATCTAGAACCCACTAATTGGTTCCAATTACTACTCCCAATTAATTACTGAGACATCCCAGTTAATAATTTGAGGATGAAGTAGAGGGAGAAGCGTCTCTCTCTTGAAGGTTGTCCTCGCTTTCATTGGGTGTGATGAGATCATCCAGAATTGCACTCAGTTCTACCCTTCTGCACCTCTCACTCTGTGAACTGGGCTGTGGTGTCACTAACACATGGATGATACCCAGCTCTACTTTCCTTTTCCACCTAATTCTGAGGAAGCTGTTGATGTTCTAAGCCAGTGCTTGGCATCAGTAATGAGCTGGATGAGGGTGAACAAACGGAAACTTAATCCTGACAAGGCAGAGTGCTCTGGGTTTAGTTGAAAGGCAGATCAGGGACTTGAGATCTCCCATGTCTTGGATAGTTACACTCCCCATGAAAAAACAGGTTCACAGCTTGGGAGTGCTGCTTGACACAGTAGTCACCTTTGAAAATCAGGTGGCTAATGTGATTTGAAATGCTTTCACCCAGCTTTGGCTGGTGCATCACTTGCAGCCATTCTTGATTAAGTCAGATCTAGCCACAGTGATGTATGCCTTAGTTACATTTAGACTGGATTACTGAAATGCACTCTATTTGGGGCTACCTTTGAACAGTGTTTGGAGGCTGCAGCTAGTGCAGAATGTTGCAGCTAGACTGGTGGTTGGGGTCAGTTACTGGGATCAAGAGACCCCAATCCTACAGCAATTACACTGGCTTACAATGCTCTCCTGAGCCCGATTCAAGGTGTTGTTTTTGACTTTTGAAGCCCAATATGGATTAGGACTGGGATATCTGAATGACCATCTTCATCCAGATGTTCCTGCTTGGGAACTCCAATCACAAGGAGAGGTCATCTTGACTGTCCCATTGACCAAAAAAGTTTGTCTAGTGGGTATATGAGAGGGGGTCTTTTCAATGGTAGGCCATGATTACAGACAGTTTTATTCATGACAGATTGTAATTAGTTCTTTTCCCTACCATCAGTTAAAAATTATTGTTTCTAATGTATTTTATTATATTTTATCATTATTTACATTGTGAGCCACCTTGAGCTCCTATAAGGTAAAAAGGCAGCTAATAAATGTTTGAAATAAATAAAATAAATACTGGAGATGGCCAAAAACTTGATTGCTGGACACTTGTCCAGAACACTTATCCTGAAAACAGAGAGGAGCTGATTTCAGTTGCCAAGACAGAGAAGGAAAGAGAAAAGCCAATAAAATGGATGGCAAAATCATATCTGTTACAAGTTCACTTAAAGAAGTCAACAGGGGAGTCAGAAAGCATTTCAGTGGAGAACCATTTGTGGAGCGTGGTCCTCACCTGAGGGTTTATTCATCCCCCATCCATGATTAAAATGTGAAAAAGCTCCTTTTGACACGTCTTCCTTACATTGACTACTATCAGTACAAATATTTCCACTAGTAGCAATGAAGTTATATTTCGAAAGAACTGTTTTGTTAGTGATGTGATTCTTTTTATCTTTCATATAAACAAACTCCCAAGTGTTGGGCCTCATTCCCAAACATGGAATGAAAGAATACAACAACAGAGAAAACAGGCTACACTGCAGTAAAGTTCTCTTGGGCCCTATGCCACAGAAATCTTTTCATAATACATATGTCACAAACCTGGTAGATCTTCATTTATAACTTCATGACGTAGCTGTTACTATACAACTGAGTAATTGTGTTCCATATTGCATCACTAATGTGGGTTGTTAATTTCATGTAATATTCTTTTTAAAATGTGGATTTCCTTGATTGCATCACACCAGCCTCAGTACTTCTGATGGAGATAACCAACCACACCCAGATGTACAAATTGGCAACATGTTTCTATAGGTGTATGCACATTTAATCTACCATTCCTAACACAATTGAAACTTGGATGATTCCCCCCCACCCACCCAAGAAAATTTGTTCTGGGCATAAATTGGTTGTTTCTGTTCTGAAGCAATCCAAAACTTTCAGGTTTAGGTGGCACAAAATGAGAAACTTCCCCCTGAAATTGTAATTTTGCACTTAAAGAGAATTTATCTTCTATTATGTTGTCATTTTTTTGGAGAGCTGTTCCTAGAGTTCTTCATCATCTTTTTGGAATGTCACCATACTGAATAATTCCGATTTATCCACAAATTTGACTGTCTTCACTGTCCATCACAACTCAAGATCATATTGTTAACTCCCTCTCACCGTGAAAAGGGGACAGTGGGTTTACCTTGAGGACATCTGACATCAGTGGAGATGAAAGCTGGTGATTTCTCCCTATACTCTACTTATTGTTCCAAACTTGTAACCAGTCTACAAGATGGCCTGTATGTTACATTTTCTCGGATGCCTTGGTCAAAATCTCCTTAACACTTCAAGTAAATTTAATGTCTTCAAGCTTGTAATGACACCCTAAAAGATCTTTGTTGGTTAGGTGATACTTCTACAAGTAGAAACCATTTTGAATCTTTCTTAGTGTTCTCTACCCTTTACAATCCTTTTCTCCATTTATGCAAACAGGTCTGCAAAGACCATCCCTGAATCTTTTTAAAATCAGATTTTATATTAGTTGCTTTGCAAGAAATTGGTTTTAATGGGAAGTTACACATTTTTATTTAAAAGAGTAACAGTTTCACATACGAGCTCTTCAAGAACTATTACACAAATGCCATCCAGCAGAAACCCATGAAAGTTACGAGATCATTTTGGCATAGAGGGAGAAGTTTTATATTGTTATTGTTCAGTGACCTTTTGAGAAGCATTTCTATAAAGAAAGGAGAAGGTTACCCAATTGAGCAAGTGAAATATTTGCTTTTTCTTCTGGGGACAATTTCTATGCGTACTACCTTCATAGTCACTTGCTCTTTTAAACCCAAACACTAAGAAAAAGGAATTGCTATGCCTTCCATTTCTGCTGAAATTACTATATCTAGCAACAGGGCTTTTTTGCAGAAAAAGCCTAGCAGGAACTCATTAGCATACTAGGCCACATCCGACAGCAGAAACTCATTAGCATATTAGGCCACACCCCCAACACAGCAGCTCCCTCCCAGGATCGGCTTCCCCAGGTGCCCCGGGTCTTGCGGGGCATATGGGGAACCCGAGGAGGGGGGGGGGCTGTTGGCGTGGCCAACTCGGAAGCCAGCCGGAACGCCGTTCCTGCCCCAAAATAGCCCTGTCTAGCAAGATGGATTGTCAAACTCCATAACCATGATAAACACTTCATTCTACTAAATGCAAGAACTGCCCATCTATGGGCGGCATCATAAGCTGAGTTTTATTCATCTAAGTCCACTGAAGTCAATGGGCTTAGAAGGGTGCCATTTTGTTTAAGACTGCACTGTAAATCACGAGGAAGGTCATGATCAGTAGTGAGCAAGCTTAGGTATCTGCTAAATAAAGTTCATTGAAAGGCCATTCCCAACTTCTGGCTGCTTCTGTTACCACTGCACCAGGGCCACCGCTTCTATCCATCCATGACTACCCCCAGGTCAGGGACATTCCTTGGATACAAGCAAGTACCTATTCTGCTAGAAAATTCTTTCCATAACAAGAGAGAGAAGCACAGAAATCAGGCAGACATACTTATGTGTTCCCCAGGGTTGCCAGCCTCCTCTGCAGAGGCAACCCTAATTTTTTGTTTAGATTAAAATATCCATATTGATTTTTGCTACAGTTTGCGTAAGCAATCATGACCAAAGGAATTCAGTGCTCAGCACTGAGAGACAAACCAAGTTTCTGCATATGAAAGTACCATTAGACCTTGATCATGTTCAAAGTTCATTAACAGTTCAGATATTAACGAGGTATTCCCACAGTGCTCAAGCACAGCGATTGCACTCAGGGGTGTTCCGTGGAATTATGATGATTGTGAAGATGCAGTTCTAACGGCCCCTTATTTCTAATCATGACTACTTGAAGAGGAATTTTGGAGATTTGGATTGTACAAAACCTTCACTTTGAGTTTGGGTTTGTCTCTCCCTTGACAATGAAGTGGTCAGCAGGGAACCCAGCAAGACACCCAGCAGGGAACAGAGCTTTGGAAGACTTCAGGTGCCAGACAGAGTTCAGGGAAAATTTCCTGGAAACTTCCGGAAAGCTTCTTTGACCCTCAGGAGGTGGGGAGAAATAAAACTCCTTGAGAGGGAGGGTCTTTTTTCCCCTGATCCCATCTAAGCAGATGGAGCTGTTTCCTTGGCACTTGCTGAAGGTGGCCGTTGCTATGTGGTCCCGGGACTGCAGGCCTGGAGAAAGACTCCAAGGTAAAGGTAAAACCTTTTAGAACCACTGCAACTTCTACGCTTAGGAACTTGTCTTACAATAACATCAGCTAGGGCATATACAGAATGAGGGAAAGAGGAATGGCATGTCTGCCCATTTCTTTTGAATCCCTTGCTCAATCTATTGCTATGCTGACAGTACGCATGGTGGCCATTTCCTTTTTAGTAGATGTTTTAAAACTTATAATGCTGGCAACTCTTCTCTGCACAACCTAGACCTCCACTATTTGAACATGCTATTTTAAATGGGAACCAGGGGCAGGGTGGGGGGAGTCAATCAACTGGCACGCTGCTAATCCCCCAATGGTATGCAAGTCCCCATGGTGACAGCTGTAGGCATGAGGCGAGGCTTTAGAACAGCAGCACAAGGAAGGGAAGCTGGGAGCCCTGACCCTTTCAGTAGGTAATTCCTACAAAGGTCAGGTACTGGCAGTAAGCGAACCAAAAGAAGAAGAAAGCCCCTCTGAGGGATGGGAAAGCCAGGCAAATGGCACATGCCAGGGAGAGACCTTGGATGGCCTGTGGTGTCCAGTTCCCTGGAGGGCAAGACGGAATAAGGTCCAGGGATCAGTGGGACTGTTTAACCACTGCAACCAAATAAACATTTCAGAACTGAAGGGAAGCTCTCCAGTACTGTGCAGGCATGGTTCCTGTTCCTTCACCAGTATGTTTAAAAGGAAAAATACATAGCAAAAAAGAGGTGTGTACAGCGCATCACGACATGGTGTATCGGAAAGGCCACAATCAAAGCCACTCAGAGCCATCATGGATGCTTGATTTGTATAGATAATGCTGCTGCTGTCCCCAAGCACCTTGCCTAGTTTCATGGACTCCAAGAACTTTCTTGTTCCCCGTCTCCTCAGCAGTCCAGGCTAAAGTCAGTCCTGGAAATCACTTCAGTTGGTTTCTGTTGCAAACATATCAGATTCTTTACTGGTCCATACTTAAGCATTTGTATTAAATTCCTACTGTACCCAATTAATATTAAGAAAAACAAGTTAACAGAGAGCAAAATTAAGTGCTGAAAGTAAGCCGGGATTTCTCAGTACATAAAACCCTTCAATTTTAGATACAAGTTAAGAATGAGATGGTTCCAGTTTATCGGTTTTCCCTTAGGCGCCAAGATAAATCTTTCTCTTGCTCACTAGTTTTCAGTGCAGTGAGAAAATGTGGCAGCTTTCGACAGCATGGCAAATTTATCACAAGCTTGACACATATCGATAGAAGAGACTGGGGAGGGGAAAAAATCCCCCCCCCCCCAAACAAGGTCACTGATCTCATTTTCCTACTTTTAATAGAGTTTTAAATTGCAATGTATCTGAATGAGTTTATTCTTGGTGCAAATAAAGAGTTCAAAAGGAGACAGCAGCTCTTCCATTGCAGATTTCAAAAGGGTTAGCATACAGTAGCTCTTGGCCTATGCAACAGTGCTCTGGTGTCTCAGATGAAGCAAGAGATGGAGAAGCTCATTGGTCTACAGTGAAACAAATCATTAAAAAAAACCCCCACATATACCACCAGTGGGGTCCCATGAATTTTTTCTACAGAAACTCAGTATGAGTTTCATGTCATGCATCCTTTAAATTATTTTTATACACAATTCTCCCCTTTCTCTGAACTGATTTGCAAACATGTGAAACTGGTTTACACCCAACCAGACCAAGCCAGTGAGAGAGGATGGCATCCCACCATCTTTGTATACACCATCTCTGTTGGCCTTGAACTGTATGTTGCTGAAGACAACATACATCTCCTGATGGCAATCACCACTCATGGGGCTAGGGGACTCTTTCAAATCTAAACAGCAATCCCTATTGATCTTGCTCTACAGCAGCAGTAGTGCTGCTAAGCCCTACTTTGCTCAAAGTTAGCTGCACTCCCTTCCCTTCCCAGACCTTTATTGGCATTACAGTACAAATCCAAATAAAATACACTGGAATCTGTGGTCAGAAAGAACATCTCCTCCTAGAGGCCTGGTAGAGGAACTTTGCTACAGATTTAATGATTCCGCTCTTATTTGAGGCTAGAAGTATAAAAGTCTTACAGTCCTCAGATCAACCCTCCAAAGGCAGCAGAAAAGGCATTAAAAATACAGCACGAAGATCATCATAAAATTTACAATGCAAAATAATATGATTGTTATTCTTCAGTCTCACTCATCCCACATGGCCACAACCTATCTGTATATGGACTTGAGTCCACCCCAGCATGCTTCACCAATATCTTGCCCCAGCTGCCTGTGAGACCGAAATGCTTAGATGGCCAGATATGGATCCTTTCAAAAGCAACAACACAACCATGCTGCTGCAACCTCTCTCTTGCTAACCTAAAATCAACTGTTCTTGGGCAAGGGAACTTCAAATAAAGAAGCCAATGTGAAATTTGTTGATTTAGAATTCATTAACAACTCTAAACTTAACAGGGATCTGGAATTCCTCAATTACCAGATAGTGTGCCATTGAGTTGAAACCAGCTCATGGTGACCTCATGAAGTTCCGCCTCATGGGGTTTTCAAGGAAAGAGATGAGCCAAGGTGGTTTGCCATTGCTTTCCTTTGTACAACAGCCCCAGTCTTCCTTGGTGGTCTTCCATCCTGCTTAGTTTACACGCTCTGAAAATGAGGCTAGTTTGGGCTATTAGTAGGGTTGCTAGGAGGGGCTGGGACCACATCATCACATTGGGGCTTGGTGCCCCACCTCTCCTCAGCAGTGTTTAAAGGCATCCTTTAAATGCTGCTGGGGAGAGGGAAGGGAGGCCACAAGCGTCTGCATTCCAAGCCCCTAACCCTCTCCAGCAGGGAAGAGGTGGGGAGGAGGCTGAGTGGTCGCTGTTGGGGGCGGGGCTTTCCCCTGCCAGCTGGCTGGTGGGAAGGAGCCCTTCCAACTCATGCAACTCCCACTAAACCGGGGGGTCTGCCAACCCTAGCTATTAGAAGAAGAAGAAGATATTGGATTTATATCCCGCCCTTCACTCACTTAAGAGTCTCAGAGCGGCTTACAAACTCCTTTCCCTTCCCCTCCCCACAACAGACACCCTGTGAGGTAGGTGGGGCTGAGAGAACTCTTTCCCAAGCTGTCCTTGAGGGAACAGCTGGTACAGAGCTATGGCTTGCCCAAGGTCATCCAGCCAGGTGCAAGTGGAGGAGTGGGGAATCAAACCCGGTTCTCCCAGATTAGAGTCCGCGCACTTAACCACTACACCAGACTGGCTCTCTTAGGGCTCTTACCCTCAATCATTACAGATATTATCTTGCTTATTCTTCTGTAACTTCCTATAGTATTTGCTTATCTTGCATTAGATTTTATGTTACTCCTGCTTTGCCTATCTAACAACAGTTGGGGGTGGCCAACTGATTATTATTTTATTAAAGCTTATTATAAGCTGGCATCTCTTTGTGACATCTTCCTTCCTTCCCACATTCTTGTTGTGAATATAAATATAAAATATACCCACCAATGCATTTGATGAAGTGACCTGACTTATAAAAGCTAATGCTAGAATACATATCATTAGTCTAAGGCGACATCTAACTATTACTTCTTTCCTGTGCATAGTTTTTAATTTATACATTTCCACTGTATACAAAAGAATTATTTAAAATTATGACATCTGGTTTAAAATTATATGTAGTTATCTATACAAAAGTACTCTGGATGTTAGTGGGGAGGGGAGAGGGAAAAAGGATGCTGGAGAAGATTGCATGCAGACTGACTGCATTGTTTTTATGGTCTGTAATCCATCCTGGGTCTCAGGCAGGGCTGCCAAAAGGGGGGAGGGACTGGGGAGACAAAATTCAGGGTCCCAAAACAACTGGAGGGCCCCTGAAGCCAGTGTTGTGCTGTATTTACAGAATGCATTTAAAAAATCCAATGCAGTTCTGATTGCAGCCACTAGAGGTGCAGAAAAGGCAGAGTACAGTAAAAAGCACTCAAGGTTCTGCTGGCTGGGCCTTTTAGCAAAGTTTACTTGGTGACTGGGGAAAACAGTTTGCTGATCAGATCCTGCTAAACCCCTCAGTCAAGCCAGCATCAAACCAAGGTGAGATCAGCAAGGACAAGCTACAGTCCTTGCCAGGATGCAGCCTCCTAACAAAGTCTATGGTTTCCTTTTTCCTTTAGTTCCATCTAGCTCCTGCACAGCCAGATCCTTGCAAAGTAAAATAAAAAACCTTTTGCTGTCTTTTCTCTAACTCTTTTCCATACCTTTTCTCCGCCTTTGTTCTGCTCTCTTCCTTTCATGATCTGCCAATTCATCTATCCCCACTTTTGATTTCTTCCCCCCCCAAAAATGTGGCTTACATCATTCTCTTCTCCTCCATTTTATCCTCACTACATCTCTGTTAAGTAGGTTATGTTGAGAGTGTGTAATAGGCCCAAGCTCACCCAGCAAGTTTCCATGGCAGAGGAGGAATTCGAACCTGGGATTCCCAGATCCTAGTCCAACACTTTAGCCAGTACATAAGTTTAGCTTCCATTGCAAATCGAATGCTAGAATGGGTGAGTCTGGACATAACCTGGGGCAAGATATTACAGGTTTTTTTTTTCATTTTTAGCCCTGGAACTCCCGTGATCATCCTACACTGGTGGCCAATTTTGAGATTCCTAGTTTCATTTTCTAATGAGCTATGCCTGCTATAAATGGACAGACAGATGGACATGCAGATCCTTTTATTATTATACACGTTTGGTAACAACCTGCCAAGTGATTTGTTTTGTTATGATATTTGGTTTGGATCAGGGTCCATGTGGAATCTTTGTCTAAGGGCCCATTGTGGCTCTCAGCAGTCCTGGTCTCAGAAAGGTGGGCTATACATGAAATGAAAGTAAATATGATCAGCAATGCTGCTTTTCCAAGGTCCTCAATCACATGGACAGAGCCTGTGCACATACAGTTTAGGCTCTGAGCTCAAGTAGGACTGAATGGACGCAGGGGTGCAGCTAAGAGGCAAAATCTTATTCTACATGCATAGCTGAACACACCGGTGTTACGTATGTATACAACGGCTTGTTACAATGAAGTCACTTACAGTTCCTATTCCCCCTGCATAACACCACATCTGAAGGAGATGGATTAAAAAATTAAGTAGTATATTAAAGAGATCCGTTTTTAAAAGTAGATCTTTTGTTTTAAAGAAACCTCCTTAAGAACCCAAAAAATAAACCCGAGACTGGCACACAAAAGTCCATATAAGGGATTAAAGTCAATGCAATGAATTTCATTCATGCTGAAAAACCATCAGCACTAACAGCACTGCTGACCTCCATGAGCCATCAATAAATTTCTGCCTCAAGGAAACCTGACTTTTACCGCACCTCACTGAGATTTGGGTTTTACTGCTCACTGTTCTCGATGCATCCCTTCAGAAGTGTGGATCAAATATACTTCTCTAAAAACTGAAATCCACTCATGCATATGCTTCTGTCCTTCACTTATAATGGAGTGAAAGCTCAATCGTTGCTTCTTACAGATACGGTTAAAATGCATTATATTCATATGCAGTTTGTTTTATAAGTAAAAAAAAGTGCTAACAGTAGAGGTTGCAGCTCACTGTTTAATTTATGTGCTTTATCTAAGGCTGCCAAACTAAGGTAGGGCCGGAATTACTGCTCCCAAGGTAGGGCCGGAAGTTCTCCAAAATTACTGCTGGTCTCCTGACTATAGTGATTGATCACCTTGGAGGAAATGGTAGCTTTCGAGAACAGGTTCTGTGGCATTGCATCCACACTGAGTTCCCTGTCCTCCCCAAATTTCACCCTCCTCAGGCACTGTCCCTAGATCTCGAGCAATTTCCCAAGTCAAAGCTGGCAACCCTAGCTTTAGCCAAAACACTGTTGTTGTTGTTGTTGGCAAGGAGATTCTTTTTATTATTAAATATTTTATTTGTTTTCAACCAAACAAAACAAAAAGTTAATTTTCCTAATACATCTTCATTTTGAGCCTCTGTATGACTCCAACCATTTATAAAATTTGGACCAAATAAATTTCGGATCCTTTTACAAATAAATTTTGGATCGGATACATTTAACCGTATTTAACATGTAACCCAATTTCTCCATTTCTGCCAGTTCCAATAATTTATCAATCCGTTCGTCCTTATCGGGTAAAGTAGACAGTTTCCAGTACTTGGCTCTAATTATTCTTGCTGCAGTCAAAATTGAGATTAGAAGTCTTTCATCTGTTGATGACATTCCATCCGGTGTTATATTAAGTAAGAAAGTCTCCGGTGTCAAAGCAACCTCCATCCCTAAAATCTGTTGTTGGCAAGGAGATTCAAACATTATTTGAAAAACTGCAGGTAAGCATGAACAGGGTGGGCATCTTCAGTAAAGTTCATGTGAAGTGCTTGATACAAAATCAACAATTTCCTCAATGCAATACATTATTAAAACACATGACAATACACAAGCATACTGTCAGAAATATGTGTGTGTACATACACATACACTGTTGTTGTTGTTCAGTCGCACAGTCGAGTCTGACTCTGCGCGACCCCACGGACCACATCACACCAGGCCCTCCTGTCATGTTCCGGAGTTTGCTTAATTTCATGTTTGTTGCATCGATGACACTGTCTAACCATCTCAGCCTTTGCCGTCCCACTGAAACGGAGGCTCTTTTAATTGGCTGCCTTCTTCAACAGTACACTAGCATTGTATCATTATGTTTTTCTGTGCAATCAGACAGGCTAGAAATGTGTGCAAAAGTTAACATTTTCAGCAACCTAATAGGTTGATAAGCCTTATAACCGGGCCATGAAGTCAGTAGGAACCTTTTGACTTCTCTTTCTTACTTTTCTTGCCAGCTCATGACTTGTAAGAATTAAATCCAAAACAGATGTTTTGGATTACTTTTTGTAAACTATATGCTTTCTACTACAGGGTAATCTGTTACATGGAGTAAAAGTCAACCCTAAAAGAGACCTGGTGTGTATCCTATATAATGGTTTAAGTCTTGTTAAGAATCTGCAAGGGAATTTAAATGTAGTTTGGGCCCTGAATCAGCAGCATATATGCAGAAAGATTGCTTTCAGCTGCTTTCAACATTCTCTTCTCCTACAGACTGATTCTTTATCTCTATATATATCAAGATGACTCTCAAGTTCTATACCCCACACTAAAAGAAAATGAAAAATCACAATTAAACGTTCAGTTCCTTAAAGTGAGCAGGAGCATAAAATGGAATTGACAGTGGTTTTTGCAGGGGGTAATTTAAAGAAGGCAGTTACACTTGCAGATTCGATTTTTGAGAGACAGCAGTCAAGGTTACGCAGCTGCATACCTTTAAATGGAAAGCTGTGCTAGCTCTGTTCTTGAAATCTGCTTGTAATCACAGTTCTCATGTTCATATGTACACAATTCGGAATCTGAGTAATTTTTTTTTCACATCTACTACTACTCCTGAAAAGTACTAATAAGTATTAGTAAACAGTGACCTCCTAGTGGAAGGTAATAAATTGAACCTTTAAAAAATACATAAAGCCAATAAGCTGCAGACCTTAAGAACCAACCAAACTGAAACTAATCCAAGAGCCATGTATTGTGGCCTGCCTATGGTTGCCAGCCTCCAGGTGGGACCTGGGGATCTCCTGCTTTTATACCTGATCTCCAGCTGACAGAGATCAGCTGCCCTGGAGAAAATGGCTGCTTTGGAGGGTGGACTCTATGGCATTCTACCATGCGGAGGCCCCTCCCCTCCCCAAACCCTTCCCTTCCCTGGATCCACCCCCAAGTCTCCAGGTATTTTCCAATCCAGACCTGGCAACCCTAGGCCTGCCCTGTACTTGACAATGTTTCTGTATTTGCAGGTCTGGGCAAGCAATGAAAACAAGAGGCTTTTCAAGCAGCTGGTATATTGTATTTGGCTTGAGGGGTCACAAATTGTGCAGGTTCCCCACTCTGCCCTATGCAGCCAGCTGGGTGACCTTGGGTCAATTCTCTCAGAGCTGTTCTCTCAAGAGCAGTTCTCTCAGAGCTCTCTCAGCCCCACCTACCTCACAGGGTGTCTACTGTGGGAAGAGGAAGGGAAGGAGATTGAAAGCTGCTCTGAGACACCAAGTGAAGGGTGGGGTATAAATCCAACTCTCCTTTTTCTTCTAGGTCCGATATAGGTGTTATATTGGAGGTTCAAATGCAGCGAGAGCAGACTGTAAACTCACCAGAACAAAGCCAGGTATTTTGCAGCAAACTGACAATCAGTTTACAATGCCTGTTAGACTTCAGTCACCTTCCTTCATTTTAGTTCATGAACATTAACTTCCCTTTAACAGCCTAGAGACCATTTCCTCTGTGCATTTATTACAAAATCCCTTCATTAGGCAATACCTCTCCTAAAATAGTCTTCATCCACACTCAAAAACTTGCCACCCTTCTCATTTAATCCTAGAGATGCTCTTCACTTTCCACATCAACCATATGTTTTTACTTCTGTATATCAAGGTCTGCATTTCTTCATTCTGCCCAGCCTTGGTCAACTTTTCTCATTACAACCCTTGTTCTCTCTGCTCCGCATAAATTCATCTGACATGGAGCATCTTTCACTAGTAGCATCTCTTATTCTTGCTTTCAAATTTTCTGCCATTCTGATAGTGCTGGAACGTATCCTGCTGCTGCTCCCCAGAGTGAAGTTTGAAGCCTTCCTCCAACCTATGAAGGCTTTGTCCTATTTAAATGGCTCCAGTGGAAGAACCACTCAGGCTGGAGGAAGTAAGGTAGGATCTACGCCATTTTTTCTAGTTGCCTCCCTTTAACTATATGTCATCACCTCTATCCTTAAAACTCACTTCTTGAGGCATATGAGGCACAGGATTTTCTGAACCAGAAATGCCTCAACTTCTCTGCAAGCAGTTCATATAGGGTTGCCAAGTCTTCAAAACTCACTGGCGGGGGGGGGGGGGAGTCCTCCTCTGGCCGGGATTTCTCCTGGCGCGTGCGCTTTGCGCGTGCGCCCAGCAACATCACCGGAAGTGATGTCAGCACGTTGGGGGCATTGCCAGGGTGACGCTCTGGCAATTGCCCCCAACGTGCTGACGTCACTTCTGGTGACGTCATTACGTCGTCCTCGCTGGACGACGTCGGGGGTGGGGTTCCCCACACCGGCCAAATGCTGGCCGGCAGATTGGGAACCCCTTTAGAGGAGGATCCCCCGCCCCCCGGGCTGACTTGGCAGCCCTAAGTTCATATCCCATTATCAGTGGTCACTACTTCCTTACCGAGTCCCCATCTGTTTTGTACTTACCCAAAACATTTTCATGCGAATGACTTTTAGAGTGATGCAACCAAATTCTAGCACTTTAATACTACATGGCCCTATGACAAGAGTCACTCAACACACCCCAGCACTGTGTTTGATGTTTTTCCGACGATATTTTAACAGCATTGATGAGAAATCAGTAGAAGGGAGCCTCTCCCATGAGTTACTCACCCAAGCTACAAGTTTTCCGTTCTCATTCATGTGGACAGGTAAACACACCCAAATGTCTGAAGTTATAGTGTCAGGTAATAAACAGCAGAGAATGCACAAACACGGTCATCAGCATTATCTATACAGCACTTTTAATAGACAAAATTATCATTCTCTTTGCTTCAGCCCTTAGTGACAAGGTGCTATTATGTATTTTTACTTATTGAAGTTTTTAACCTGCCCTTCCTCCAAGGAGTTCAGGGTGGTATATATGCTCCTCCCTGCATCCAATTATCCTGACAACCATCCCGTGAGGTAGGGTAGGTTTAGAGAGAACGAATGGACCCAAGGGAACCCAATGAGCTTCATGGAGAGTGGGGATTTGAACCTGAGTCTCCCCAGGCCTAACCACCATACTATACAACTGAGGAATTGAGGCCAACAGGGGGCAATTTTATCAAGGCTATCTACTGAGGTGGTGTTTCCATGGGAATTTCAACCCACATTTCCATTTCCCAGGTTCTAACCCTGGGCCACTGTAGCATTCACCTCCTCCCTAATTCCCTTCCTTAGGTTCAACAGAATGTGCTTGTTGACTGATCAGGAAAAGTAAAATGCTTTTGACTAATGTTTACCCATGGTTCCTCTTCTTAAACAATGCATTATGGGTGTTCTCTGGATGTTTTCTGTACTCTGTTTCTCAGGCCAAGATGGTGGGAGCAGTCCCATGGGGCTCTCTCAGTCTTTACTCTTAAATGCAGTGGCATATTTGTGGTAGTGTCCTTCTCTGAAATCTCCACCCCTCATCAGTTTTCTTGCCCTACCTTCCCATAGACTCAGGACAGGAAAATGGGAAGGGTAGGAGGATAAGGAGAAGAAGAAGAGCTGGTTTTATACCCTGCTCCTCACTACCTGAAAGAGTGCCAGAGCAGCTTACAATCACCTTCTCTTCCTCTCCCCAGAAAAGACATCCTGTGAGGCAGGTGGGTCTGAGAGAACTATGACTGACCCAAGGTCACCCAGCTGGCTTCATATGGAGGAGTGGGGAATCAAACTCAGTTTTCTAGATTACAGTATGCCACTCTTAACCACCACACCACACTTTCTAGATAGCCGACAGTTTTTTATCTCATGTCTTCTTGGAAAAGCTTAGGAAGGTTTCCAAGGACAAAGAATTACATGGAGAAGATCTGAGTAAACATATAAAGGTAAAGGTTTCCCTTGCTCAAAAGCCAGTCGAATCCGACTATAAGGGGCGGTGTTCATCTCTGTTTCCAAGCCAAAGAGCCAGTGCTGTCCAAAGACTTCTCCGTGGTCATGTGCCCGGCATGACTAAACGCTGAGGTGCATGGAACGCTGTTACCTTCCCACTGAATTGATACCTATTTATCGCAATTTCTTGTTTTTGAACTGCTAGGTTGGCAGGAGCTGGGGCCAGAGATGGGAGCTCACTCTGTCACGCAGCACTCGGACCTCGAACTGCCAAGCTACTGACCTTCCGGACTGCAGCTTAGCATTTTAACCTCTGAGCCACCACAGGACCCGAGTAAACATATAGTCTCTCAGTTTTCACTGTACAACGTAACAATTGGCTATGCAACTAGGTTATAAGAGCACACCAATCAAAAGCAAAATGATATCGCTATTGATCCAAATGTAGTTCTAATGCTTCCCCCCTAAGATGTAATTAGAAATCTTTCACTCTCTTATTTCATAATTGCAGGCATTTTCCTTTGTGGCATTACCAACACTGAGACTGGAAGGATGTCTACATCATCTATTCCACCTTCACAGCACAGGGTCACAGCTCGCTTTATTGAATATCCCCCTGTCGCCGCATTTAGCACATTTTTAGATTATGTTGTCCTGATATCTCTAACCCTGCCCACAAAATCTGTAGACAGTAACCCTAAGGCAATCAGAAGGATGGAAAAAGAGATTATAAAAGTAACCTAAGTAGTGCTAGAAAATAATAAAACAAAATTCAGCCACAAAATCACTCCGTGACATTTAGGGCTGCCAAGTCAGCCCGGGGGGGGGAGGGATCCCCCGCTAAAGGGGTTCCCGATCCGCCGGCCAGCATTTGGCCGGTGGGGGGAACCTCACCCCTGACGTCGTCCAGCAAGGACGACGTAATGACGTCACAGGAAGTGACGCAGCACGTTGGGGGCGTTGCCAGGGCGACGTTCTGGCAATCGCCTCAAAACTCTATGATACCATAGAGTTTTGGGGCGATTGCCAGAGCGTCGCCCTGGCAACGCCCCCAACGTGCTGCGTCACTTCTGGTGATGTAGATGGGTGCGCACGTGAAGAAACTCCCGGCGGCAGGAGGACTCCCCCCCGCCGGTGAGTTTTCAATACTTGGCAGCCCTAGTGACATCGCAGGACCGCCACAGATAGCAGAGCAAAGGCACTGCTGTGAGCAATGGCTGGGATCTAAAGAATCACCTAGGGGCTCATGCACAGACTGGGAACCAGCACCAGGGAATCTGTAACCTTTTCCATTTGAACAGCAGGCGTCCTGCCAAATCACAGCCTACTTTGGAAACTCCCCAGTATTTCCAAAGAAGGTCACCAAGTGGCGTTATCTATTTCATTTTTAACCCACTCAACTTGGAAGAAGCTCAGGGCTGGGTTGCTGCTCTAGAATAAATAAACCTAAAGGCCTCTTGGGTTTATGAAACTCACTGGCTGGTTCTCTGGATGAAGAGGAAAGAGGGGAGGAGGAGATTGGAGATTGGATTTATACCCGGCCCCTCACTGCCTGAAGGAGTCTCAGAGTGGTTTACAGTCCCCTTCCCTGTGAGGTAGGTGGGGCTGAGAGAGCTCTCTTGAGAACTGCTTGAGAGAACAGCTCTGAAAGAACTTATGTCTGACCCAAGGTCACACCAGCAGCTGCATGTGGAGGAATGGGGAATTAAGCCCGGTTCTCCCAGATTTGAGTCCACGTTCTTATCCACTACTACACCAAACTGGCTTAGACACCCACCCACCCCTCCCCTAGTGGCCCACAGAGTATGACAGCAAGTTTTTAAGAACCCAGTATTTAAACCATACAACATGTTTAAACCAACAGGCAAAGCATGTGTTACTTAAACCCTTCCAATTGTGTGTGTGTGGGGGGGGATTAATGAATGGCAGCTGTTTGACAAGAAATCCATTTCTTTTATAGACAGAAGATGACTGGCAATGCTTTCCACTGAATATAAGGCAGGTAAGCTTAACTACCAAGAACAATGACTTTACATTAAATTTGTTAGCTTAATAGCTTAATTACTGTTATTAATCTGGCGAAAAGGCACTCCTGAAACTGGGGAGAGGGGGAACAGGCCCTTTTCTCCTTCCACATGACAGAAAAGGAAGCAAATCCATCATGTTTCAAGTGAAGCTGTTATTTCACCGAAGTAGTATAAACTTTCTTGTAGAAGTATTTAGTTATATGCAGAGCTCCCTCTAAGCTGTGGAGTCCTATGAGCAAAAATTCTACTTTGTGAGCTACTGGCATTAAAGCTGTGAGTGAGCGATTTAGCTACTGCATCAATTTGTTTGCTCTGGAGCCATCCTTCCTGAGCTCAGACAAAAATGCGTGAGACAGAGGCTAAAAAACTGTGAGCTGGCTCACACTAACTCAGCTTAGAGGGAACATTGGACTTATATGTATGGTTGCATATTTGCAGCACTAGTCATGGTTGGTGTTCAACAGAAGGAAATACTCACCACCACACTTTAAAAGCAACAGAAATAAATATCAATTTGTCCATGGAAATGTGTTAAATTGGTCCAAATGTTCTGTACTGTTTTATTCCACAAATGCCACAAAACATTTATTGCTAAATGTGCAATGTCCGAAACAACAGAACCCACACTATCATCCACAACTTGCTATTATTATGCAACAAAAAGTTCTCTTCTCAAATATGCAAGAAGGGCCTAGTACTATTATTTGGACAGCGGAATATTCAAACCCAATATATCTAGGCAAATAACTAAATAGCCTTTATAGTTTCCATAACGTCTTCCAGCTCCATTGCAAACTCTTTTTTTCCTCATTTTTTTTCTTATTTAATAAACAGGGAGATGGAATAGCAGTGGTTCATTAAAAGAATTACAACAGGAGATTGACTGGGAGATGGATAGGAACTTCTTGCCCAGCTAGCAGTAGCAGGTTCCCCAAGCATGTAATCACAGAAGATATCCAAATAAAGGAAGTTCTAGCCAGAGAATGTAGCTGTTACACACCCTACAATGAATAACACATTTCCTTCTGGGTTGGCCACCCTCTTGCAATGATTAAACACCGAGATATGTATTTATTTAGTTTACTTAGAGACTGCCTATTGCCTGAAAGGTCCCCAAGGCAATCTAAAACTTACTTCACAAAATACAATAAAATCACGCTCAGAAACATATGTAGAACAATTTTTCAGCAGCTCCAGCTCCTCTCGTCAGTACTATTAATGGCCCTTTAGATGAGCTAAGTCTTCGGACTCATCTGGGAAGCTTTTAGAAACAGCTTCTTTCAGCTCTTGGGGAGGGTGGGTTTCCACAGCTTCCTACCAACTGAACCACTGCTAGATGAAAGCCCCTCTGTTCTACTTTTGGGTTGATTGCTATAGGTGAATGGGGTCCATTTAGGACTTTGATGGTCAGAACCAGCAGTTTACATTGATCCCAGAAACAAACTGGAAGCTAATGTGTTTGGCATAAAATGGACTTAACATAATCAGTCAGGTGAGCCCACAGAGAGGACTCTAGCCACCCTGAATACTGAAGGCCATGGGCTGGATCTGACAATCCATCAGTGGAAGTTCCTAAGAGTACCAGATCTTTCCCACATTCTCCTCTTTCAGCAACCATACAAAAATTGAATCCTGGAGTTGCAGAACCCATGTGAGATATAGGGTTGCCAGCCTCCAGGTGGAGCCTGGGGATCTCCGGCTTTTACAACTGATCCTCAGCTGACAGAGATAAGCTCCCCTGGAGAAAAAGACTGCTTTGAAGGGTCGACTCTATGGCATTGTACCATGCTGAGGCCCCTCTCCTCCCCAAACCCCGCCCTCTCCTGGCTCCACCCCCAAAGTCTCCAGGTATTTCCTAACCCAGACTTGGCAACCCTAGTGAGATAGCTGGCTGGGGTGTAGGCTGCAGTAAGTAGTTGGAAGAGGGCAAAGTGGTCATTTCTGGCTCTTCCATCGGTGGCACTCAACCGACAGAAGAGGAAGAAATCTCACCCCCTTTGCTGTATTCACTTCAGCCCATCGGCCGCTGTGGCTGTTTATCCACACAGGTCAAGCCTGGGAATCCAGTTTCTCAAGGTCATGGCAGGGGGATGGGAATGGGGAAAGATACAAGACACTGTGAAAGCAGTTGCTGAATCCAACCCACTGTGCTGCAACTCTATATGATCTCTCTGGATGACTCCAGGCACATGGAAGGATGAGGGGGGCTCCTGCTTACCTAACCGTTATCAGTTGAACAAAACTTTGTTGGTCTTAAAGGGACCACAGGACTCAAACTTTGTTCTGCTCCTTCAGACCAACACGGCAACCCCACCTGAATCTGTTATCAGCCAAAACAGTGGACAATGAAGGGGAGGTGCTGTTGGCTTTATCCCAAGAGCTCATGCATCTCAGATAATAACTCCTTGTGCTGAGATATTGCTTTGGAATTTAGCAGCAGTGAATCACTTGACTGTTGTTTTCAGTGTGTGTTTTATTCCAGTTGTACCTAAAGGATGTCACATTTCCCAAGAGAAACAGAAGCCAAAAGAATTACAGAGTGACCTGCACAGGTTATTCTCATTCTGCTGTTACTTTACCTCACGGTAAGTATGCCTGGCAGATGTCATAAGGCGCAGTTCATTAGGTGGAGTGCTTTGCCCATAAAAATAGTTACAAAGAGGAACCAAACGGGAGGTGTCCATTGATACCAGCCTTTGGCAGCCATTCAAGAGACTGATGAAGCGAAAGCACTGGACACACCCGTGAGTCTAGCAGCAGCCAGATCTATGGGGTGCAGGTGGGTGAAAAACATGGAGAACACCCACTGGGAAATTCGTTTGTTTCTTAGCTGGCACGAAGTTGGCGAGGCCAAAGCAGCAGCCACACTCCTTGACTTCAAGCAGAACTGGCACCCCAACGGGATGCAGAGGACATCAGGAAGCAGAGCACACCTTTTTGCAAAGTCCTGGTTCGTCAGTCGCTGCAGCAGCTACGGACTAGATTGTTTGCGCTAGGTTGGTTGGGTGAGGCATCTTGCTGTAATATAAACAGAGGCTGGAATTAGGGATGCCAGCTTCAGGTTAGGAAATACCTGGAGATTCGGGGGCTGGAGGCTGAAGACAGTGGGGTTCGGGGAGGATCTTCAACAGGATATAATGCCATACAGGCCACCTTCCAAAGCAGCCATTTTCTCCAGGTGAACTGATCTCTGCTGCACGCAGATCAGTTGTGACCCCAGATCTCCAGTGCCTGGCAACCCGAGCAGGAATCCAAAATGCTGCTTAGACGCGTGCAAAGGTTTGTGCTCACCCAGTGGCATTTTGATTTTTTAACAACTGAAACTCCCCACCCCCAATATATCACTGAATATTTCTGAGCCCTGCTCAGTTTTAAAAAGAAACTTGTCATGTGGCATACCGTATTTTTCGCTCCATTAAACGCACCTGATCATAAGACACACCTTGTTTTTAGAGGAGGAAAACAGGAAAAAATGAAACAGAAAGAAAGAGAGAGAGAGAAAGGAAGGGAGGAGGAGGAGGAGAGAGAGAGAAAGAGAAAGGAAGAAAGAAAGGTGGGGACAGAGAGAGAGACAGAAAGACAGACAGACAGACAGAAAAAAGGAAAGGAAGGAAGGAAGGAAGAAAGATAGAGAAAGGAAAGAAGAGAGACGTCGGCATGCCATGGAAAGCCATGCCTTTGGAGCTTAATCTGTGGGCGGGGCTTTCTGCTGCTGGCTGTCTTAAAGGGGAAAAGCACTTAAAGGGAAAGAGTACTTAGCCTGGTGGGGGTTTTCCTGCCGTTTCCCTTTTAAGTCTTAACAGCTCAGGCCCAGCAGGGAGGGGCGGGGAAGGCTGGGATGCCAGCCTGAATGGCGTTCCCCTGCGTTCCTGCTGAAGAAAGAGCCCTGTTACAGGTAAGAAAAGCTCCATATTCGCTCCATAAGACGCACACACTTTCCCCCCCACTTTTTTGGGGAGGAAAAGTGTGTCTTATGGAGTGAAAAATATGGTAATTAAAAAAAAACATGCCCCAAAACAGCTTGGCTTTACAGAACTACTTGAATTGGGGGTGGGGGGATTGCGGCAAAAACAGTATATTGTTTTCCCAAATTAGCATGACATACATTATTTCCTCCAGAAAGGTACAGCCGCTGCAGTCGGTTTCATTTGTGAAACTGAACTAAACATGCCTGTCTGCAAGAGGTCCAAGTATGTATTCCTTTATCAAAACAAGTCTCTGAAATTCTGCAGTTATTAACAAAACATTGTACTTTTCAGTGTGAAGAAGCCTGCAGATGTTGGATACAATAGTTCAATAGATGGGGAAAGTACCTCCATGCCAATAGTTTGCAGGCTTCCTAGAAAACAGTATATGCTCTTTCACAGCTCATAAGCTCAAAAACTACCAGCCAGGTTGTTAGTCTTGATTGCTCTACGTTTTAAAGTGATGCACTCAATTAGCTGCACTATTGCAGCTTCAGCCAACTTGAAAATTACACTTTCCCACTTTTGTTGACACCGTAATTGGCCTTGAGAGATATTATTTGTATGGAGAAATATTTGGGTTTCACTTTGTGCATTCAAACACACGTATACAGAAAGTATACAGAAAATACTAGCATTTTGGACTGAAAACTCCCCTTTTTAATGATCTCTGCTGATGTGCTTAGTCAAATGCTTACACATCCTTTACTGCAGCCAGAAGGCAAGGTGCAAACTGTAGAAATAACCATGTTTAAGAGTCCTACAGATGCAGGGCTTTCTCGATGAATGGAAATGCATCTGCACAAAAACTCCCCATCGTGGCTGGAATGTCCTTGTCACGTAGAACAGGATGGGGGGAGAACCTGAGGGAGCATGGTGCTCCACCCACATGCTGGTGCTACTGCTCCAGGAATTTGACAAAACCTCAATGTACTAAGTCTTGCCACACAATGAAATAGAGTTGCGGGGGGGGGGGGGGGGGACGGGCGTGCTAAGATTGCCAGATCCGGGTTGGGGATCTCCTGGAAATTTGGAGATGGAGCCTGGGGAGACAGTAGGGCTGCCAAGTCAGCCCGGGGGGCGGGGGATCCCCCGCTATAGGGGTTCCCGATCTGCCGGCCAGCATTTGGCCGGCGGGGGGAACCCCGCCCCAGAAGTCGTCCAGTGAGGACGACTTCCCCCGTGTAATGACATCACCCGAAGGTGACGTCATCACGTTGGGGGCATTGCCGGGGCGATAGCCAGAGCGTTGCCCTGGCAACACCCCCAACGTGATGACGTTACCTCCGGGTGACGTCACCACGTCACCGTGGCACGCGCGCAAAGCGCACACGCCAGAAGAGCTCCCGGGGGGAGAACAACTCCCCTCCGCTGATAAGTCGTTCCTACTTGGCAGCCCTGGGAGACAGGGACTTCAGTGGGGTACAATGCCATAGAGCTTGCCCTCTAAAGCTTCCATTTTCTCCAGGGGAACTGATCTCTGTAGCCTGGAGATGAGCCGTAATTCTGGGGCATCCCCAGGTCCCATCAGGAGGCTGTCATCCCTGCAATGAAGCCTTTTCAGAGCTGCTAAAATAAGCTCTACCAATGAAAATATACAAATGCATTACAAATACAAATCATATCTCAACTGCTTATGATTTCTATGGCATTTTTCAGTGTGTGATATTTCACATTTGGCCTTACAATAAGAACAAAAGAACATAAGAGAAGCCAATGTTGGATCAGGCCAGTGGCCTATCCAGTCCAACACTCTGTCACACAGTGGCCAAAAACACCAGGTGCCCTCAGGAGGTCCAGCAGTGGGGGCAGGACACTGGAAGCCCTCCCACTGTTGCCCCCCCCCCCCTGTCAAGCACCAAGAATACAGAGCATCACTTGCCCCAGACTGAGAGTTCCTATCTATACCTTGTGGCTAATAGCCACTGATGGACCTCTGCTCCATATGTTTATCTAATTCCCTCTTGAAGCTGCCCATGCTTGTAGCCGCCATCACCTCCTGTGGCAGTAAATTCCACATGTTAATCACTCTTTGGGTGAAGAAGTACTTCCTTTTATCTGTTTTAACCTGATGGCTCAGCAATTTCATCGAGTGCCCACGAGTTCTTGCATTGTGAATAATTTGAAATGGGTTGGGCCAAACAAACAGGTCACCCATAAATTGGAAGCATGAGCTTGGCTATTCCATGTTCAAATCTAATGCATAACTAGCTCCTACTGGTCTAAGTAAATATATAAGTTTATACTGTTAGTTCTGGCTACTGGATCAATACTAACTGATCTGTCCTCCCACATCCTGAATTTCAGATCCCCACAATAACAAGCTTTAGAAGACCCTTTCTGTGAAGTCTTGAAAGCTTGGAGGAAAAAACGGAATATTTTATTACTACCTGGTCTTTAGGTTTGCCAGTCCCTACCTTTTGCTGATGGGGGGCTCCAGGCTCCTGTCCTGGAACTTCTTGCACATGTGAACAAAGTGATGTCATTGCACTAGGCATGCTGCAGGGGGATGCTTTAGCAAAAACCATAGAGTTTTTGACTGAACACTAGAGCGTCTCCCCCCCCCCCCGGTGACGTGCTCAGCATGATGACATAACCTCTGGGTGACATCATTGCACTGGGCATGTCAGAGCCACGGAGCTCTTCAGGGGCAGGGCTCCCCCACCATCCAGCTGGCTGGTGGGCAGATAGGGGGCCCAGAATTGGGGGACCCCCATCAGGGGGATGGCAACCCTACTGGTGTCCCTTTATACTTTGCAGTAATTTAGCCCTAACTGGATTGAATTGAAAGGGGTCACTTCCCACTAATGGAAAAGGGGTGTGTGTAATTTTAGCCAATTCTCCCTAATTGTGCAGACTCCTGCTTTGAGAGCCAGTTCAGTGTAGTGGTTAAGTGCGTGGACTCTAATCTGGGAGAACCCCACTCCTCCACTTGCACCTGGCTGGATGACCTTGGGCAAGCCATAGCTCTGGCACAGCTGTTCTCTCAAGGACAGCTTGGGAAAGAGCTCTCTCAGCCCCACCTATCTCACAGGGTGTCTGTTGTAGGGAGGGGAAGGGAAAGGAGTTTGTAAGCCGCTCTGAGACGCCAAGTGAGTGCAAAGGGCGGGGTATAAATCCAATCTCTTCTTTTTCTTCTTCTCTTCTTTGTCTCAAGTTGCTCATTAGAGTCTACTGGTGCCCAGAATGCCTATAGCTCTGGGTTGGGAAATACCTGGAGTTTTTGGGGGTGGAGGCTGAGAAGGGCAGGGTTTAGGGAGAAGAGGAGAGGGACTTCAGTGGGGTATAATACCACAGAATCCACTGTCCAAAGCTGCCATTTTCTACAGGTGAACTCATCTTTGTCACCTGAAGATCAGCTGCAATCCCCAGAGATTTCCAACTACCCCTGGAGGTTGGCAACCCTAGGTGCCTAGGAGCAGCATTTTGCAGATCTCAGCAGGCTGTGGCTGGAACAGAGGGGTCAGACAGTTCCATTCCACTTCTGGAAGCATCTTATTGTCAGCAAAAGTGACCTCTGGATCCAAACCATTGGTTTCAAATGGGATTGCATGCACTTGCATCGTCCTCTCTTAGCACTGAGAGCTAGATAGTGAATGTGACATTCATCGGACTCCCTCTGATGGTCAGGATTCCCACTGTGCCTCGTAAATGTTCCATACCCCATTTTGAGGCGACTGCAAACTCCATCTCAGAACAACACTTAAGAAAATGTTCAAGACAGTACATCATCATGATTACTGAGCATCTTGGGAGGTTAACATTTAATTCCTTATAATACCATCTAGGGCACACTGCAGTGCTCAGAAACATGGCACTTAACATTTCTCATTTCTTAATTATAGGACGTCACTGACACATTTGGCACAAAGGAAGCCCACGTAAATGCCGGGCACAGCTCAGCACAGTCTCAGAAAGGAAATTAATGCACCATGTTCAGCTTCCACTTCACTGAGGGACTTTGATTATGAGAGTATGTTGATTAGAACTCGCAGAGTGTGTTCATCTCTCTCAGTAGGCATCCTCTCGCCAACAAAAACGCCAAAAAATCTACCTGAGCGAACCCTTCCAAAGTATAGAAGGGCATTCATGCTTGTACACACGAATGCCTTACCTTCAGCAATGATGTTAGGAACATCCAATGGAACTCCACATTCAGACAGACTCTGCCACTGTGGCAACAGAACTGATTTTGTGGATCATGTTCTTTTTGACTGCCCCAAATTTTCAGATCACAGAGCTGAATTGATCTCTCCATTAGTTAATCCGGACTCTCTCTCTTCGGAAGCTAAATCGTCTTGGCCACTCAGAAATAAAGATAAACAAACCACTTTGTGTGTGGCAAAATTTCTGACAGCTGTTAAGTTACATGATAACTTTTGTAGTAGTTTTTAGGCTTTCTTTTTGTGGGGTTAGGGCCTGTTTTTATTACTTGGGTTGTGAAAACAGTAATCCTGAAGGAAATAAGTACTTTGCTGGAGCCAAACTAGTAATTTAATGGCCAAAACAAAACACCCTGTGCTAAGTATTCAAGGTACTGGGTGTCCCATGGTTTTTCGGAGGATTTCAGGATACACCCCCTCAGTTTCAAAATATTCCTTCAGGCAGCTGATTGTTACATTCTGCGCTACCAGGTGAACCTTAAGCACACCAGGTGAACCTTAAGCACACATAAATCTCAATTAAATTAACATCAGCTAAATGGGCCTTTAAATGGGTGTATCCTCTACCTTAAGGCAAAATAAATATTAAATAGTATGCTGGGAAACTCGGTACAGAATGTAAGTTTGTATTTTCATTATGCTTGTTATAGCTGTATGTGAAATATATAACCAGGTGCATACTTGATATCTTGCATGGGGGAGGAACTGGCTGAGAAGAGAGGGAAGTAACCCAATCATTTGGTAGCTGCACATTTATGCAGTTCTCTCTGCATGAGGCAGCTTTTGAAGACAGCTGAAAAGCTTCAACTGCTTCAAAATGCAGTACCAAAATTAGTATCTAGTATACCTTACAGGTGCATATTTCACCTGCACTAAAGAGTTTACAGTGTCAGACAGTAGCTGAAGGCCACCTACTCCCGCACGAAAAAAAGACAGGCCATCGTGAGAAATGGTGGCTACAGTGAAAATGGCTGTTTCTACAACTAATATAATAGTGTCTTTTGCTTTATCAACCTCAAAAACATACATTTTGACACCGAGATGAGCGTCCAACGTGCATTTTAAATATCACAGTAACCATAGCTTCCACCTTGGAAAATGGTGGCTATAGGAAAAACATCCCCAAATTGGAATGTCCATCCAAGGAAATGTTAAAGCAGTAGTGCCCTGAAACATACTTAATTCTTAATGCAAAGAGACAACAATGCAAGTGCATACAATCCCATTTGAAATCAATGGTTTGGATCCAGAGGTCACTTTTGCTGACGTAAGATGCTTCCAGTAGTGGAATGGAACTGTCTGACCCCTCTATTCCAGCCACAGCCTGCTGAGATCTGCAAAATGCTGCTCCTAGGCACCTAGGGTTGCCAACCTCCAGGGGGTAGTTGGAAATCTCTGGGGACTGCAGCTGATCTCCAGGTGACAAAGATGAGTTCACCTGTAGAAAATGGCAGCTTTGGACAGTGGATTCTGTGGTATTATACCCCACTGAAGTCCCTCTCCTCTTCTCCCCAAACCCTGCCCTTCTCGGGCTCCACCCCCAAAATTTCCAGGTATTTCCCAACCCAGAGCTATAGGCACTCTGGGCACCAGTAGACTCTCATGAGCAACTTGGGACAAAGTGGGAGTCTGCACAATTAGAGAGAACTGGCTAAAATTACCCATATACATTTTTTTTTGCAGGGGTCTACTGTGGATCCAGGACTCTTTATGTCTACTTGTTACCTGAAATAAGGTAGGTGGATGCCTTTTTCACCTGTTGTGAGCCCTTGATTGCACAATACTCTCCCAACAGAAATTTGGCAGGCACCGTGTGCTAAATTTCCATTGCTAATTAAACACACAGTTTTACCACGGTTATTTTTAATTTGATTTTTTTGTTTTAATTTGATTTTTAATGGGTACCTACTTTATTTAAACAAATAGAAGTGGTGGCTTTACTGTCTTAGTTGGAGAGCATTAAAAAAGGTCTTAAGAAGATCAGGAAGGACCAGAGGCAGTAAAATGCACACTTGGAAGTTGTAACTAGTGGGAGGGGAAATGGATATGTATTTCAGAAGAGATTTAACAAACCCCGACCTCCTTTGCACCTATTAAGAAAAGGAAATGGAAGCAGCGCTCACTTGGATTCTTCGGGAACAGTTAAGAGGGTTGCCAACATTTTTTCTCCATCTAGCTGGGATAAAGCAAGGACTGCATCCCTTACCCCAGGGATCCTACAGAGAGTGTCCCTATTTGATAAGCAGAGAGTAAGCAGTTCACCCCCTTTTCACTCTTTCGTCACCTGACAGACTGTGGTTAAAATGCAAATATTCACATGTCAGTTTCTGGCCATCTTGGAATATATATGGTTTTATTTATGGACCTATTTTATGTGGTTTAAATGTTGGTTTAAACTTAAATCACTTATTGTACACTATTTCGTTGTAAGACACCCTGAGCCCTACTTGTAGGGGAAAACGGCCTGGCAAATCAAATCAAATAAAAGAAATAAAAATATATAGGTAATCTCTGTAATGAGTTTTAGGATGAGCCAAAGCTCAGCAGTAGAGCTCTGGTTTCATGTAGGAAGTCTCAGTTTTAATTCTGGGCACTGCCAGTTTCGAACGCCTCAGATTACACGGGATGGGAAAGGCTGAAACTTTTTGCTAGTCAGAGAGAGGAATACACAGCTTCGTGTGTCATAGCAACCCCAGGAAAGAATTTGCAGTCTACGAAAGGTGGCACTTACTCCTCTTAAGATAGAAGTCTCACCCAGTACTTGTGCATTAAAACACTAAAGGTGAAGGTGGGTGTGATAGGAAAACAGAGGGTGGAATAGGAAAACAGGGCGCATAGGGAATTCTCAGGTTTCCATGCAAGCCTTGTTTCTTCTTCAAATGAAAGACCTGTGAATTCAGTAGTGGTTCGGCATAAGAGAGAAGGCCTGTGAGCCTTTGAGCATTCATACATTTGTTGCATCATTAATTAAAGCTCATTTTAAATAACTGCTCTGGAAATTAAGGGAGGAAAGTTTCGTGTAACATCATAGTGGTCAGCTAATCCATGCCACACACAGCTGGTCCATGCCTGAAATTTGCTCAGCTATGCAGAGGAATAAGAACATTTGAAAGGAATTCAGAGAGGATGCTTCTAGAATGGCCTCACTGCTCTAAAAATGTCATGTATTTCTCATCAACATCTCCCAGCATGCTTGGCAACAGTTTCTTGCTAAGTACCCAGTTAGGAAATCTGTAGCTTTTTAAAAGAAAAAGCACAACCAAACAAAATCAGCTAAAATAAATAATGGGCACACCATTAACACGCTACAGTGTGAGGAAAGTGCTAATATTCTCCTAAAAGAAGCAAAATCTGATTTCTCCCTGTCTGGGAGAGGTTTGCTCAGATTAAATGGAATACTACCACCACTGTCTTAAACTAAACTGGTTGACTATTTTTGGAGGGTAGTTAAAACAAAGTTTTAAAAAGTATCAATTGTTTAGGAGGATTTTGACACAATCCTCAAATAGTTGATTGTTCCAAGGATTTCTATGGCCGATTGCCTCCACTTGTAAATGTTTTGTGGAAATAGGGTCTCTTGCTTGGGTTGCCAGGTCCCCCTGGCCACTGATCTCTGTAGTCTAGAGATGAGCTGTAATTCTGGGGGATCCTCAGGTCCCACCTGGAGGCTGGCATCCCTGCCTCTCGCACTTGCATGCATGTTATGATCACCCAGATTATGTGCCTCATAGGACCTTCCCACCACCATGTGTATTCAATGGAGGCAGGGGCATTGACTTTTGGAAATTCCGGGGGGGGGCTCGCTGGGTCAATGTTCTCCCCCCCCGGGAAACCGCCATGCCTCCCCGGGCCCTTCCAAGGCTCGCCAGCTGCTGCTGCTGCCAGTGCCTCTCTCTCTCCCCCCTCCTCGGCCACCCCTTCCCTCTCCCTCTTTAGCAGCAGTGGCCGGGCCTCGGAAGGACCCGGGGAGCCATGGTGGCAGGGGCTCCATTTTGCCAGGGGTGGCTAAGCCCCCCCGGGAAATTTCGGGGGTGGCTCGAACCCTATGCCTAAGAATGGAGGCAACCAGCCAAAGAAGTCAGCCATTTGTGCTACTGGGTTGATGGTAATCATGCCTCCTCCACCATGCAATAAAAAGAAAAAGAGTGCTAAAATGCAAAAGATACTCCCATACCTTTTTGTCAGATGCTTTGTACTCTGTTCCATCCCCTTCTTTAGCTCCTCTTAATATTAGCTTCTCTTAATTTAATATTACCACCCACCAAGCATGCAGTAGCAGCATCAGATGCCCCTCCACACACAAATAAAAAAAATGGGCATAAAAATTTATTCCAGACAAGGCAATTTTATTTATTCAGGTATACTTAATATATACACTAGGAATAAGGCCCATTGTGGGAATAAATACAACGGGCTCTAGAAAGAGGCTCTTAGAGAGTGCCATGGCCTTGGGCACTCAGCGTCAATTTGCTGTGGCAACCTCAGCAAGGTATAATGACACTGAGTCCACCATTTTCTCCAGGGGAACTGATTTCTGCAACCAGAAGAGCAGTTGATTCTGTGTGATCTCCTGCCCTCACCTGGTGATTGGCAGCAATGGTTCCCCAAGAGGGAATAGCTGGTTTGGAGGGCAGAATCTATGGCACTGTACCTGTCTGAGCCCCCACCTCTCCTCAAACCTCACCCTCTCCAGGCTCCACCCCTCAAATCTCCAGGGATTCCCCACCTGGAGTTGGCAATCCCATCTCCTTCCTAGCCAAGCATCAACCTACCTTGCTCTGAAGCCCCTCTTATAAACACAGGTAACTGCCATTTCGTTTCACCTACTAACAGCCACTGAGGTAACAGTTGAACCTTATGGGGGAACATTTTAAGCAAACCGCAGGCAGCAGCCATCTTATAAACACAGGTAAATGCCATTTAATTTCACCTACCAACAGTCAATGAGGTAACAGTTGAACCTTATTGGGGAACATTTTAAACAAACCACAGGCAGCAGCCATCTTATAAACTCAGGTAACTGCCATTTCGTTTCACCTACCAACAGCCACTGAGGTAACAGTTAATCCCCCTACAGGAAGGAAACAGAAGTGGCTTCATCAAGAAAGAAAGCCATCTGTCAGAGATTCTAACAGGGCACAGAGGCTGAAGGAGTGGGCGGGGAAGAGGAGCAGCACCCAGCCAATGGCATGCGAGTATTCACAGCCAATTGATAGGGACAGCTGCTAATTGACAGGCCAGGGGACCAAAGGCTGGGGTGGCATGTGGAATGTTCAGGAGCGTGCCACCACCAACAGAGAATTATGTAAAAGAGAGATATTGTACACAGGTCTCAGGCATACATTTGATGAGACCCTTGTGCCTGATGTCTCAATGTCTGATTTGATCCTGAGTGTGGCACTTTGGGGGACAACTGTAGGATATGTGATTTTATTAGGGTTGTCAGCTCTGGGTTGGGAAATACCTGAAGATTTTGTGGGTGGATCCTAGGGAGGGTGGGGTTTGGGGATGGGAGAGATTTCAGTGCAGTACAATGTCATAGAGTCCACCATTCAAAACAGCCATTTTCTCCAGGGGAGCTGATCTTGGTCATCTGGAGATCAACTATAACAGCAGATCTCTGGGTGCCACCTGGAGGTTGGTAACCCTAGATTTTATCCTCAGGGCAAGCTGAGCAGTTGAATACAACTCTCCTCCACTAGCTATCAAAAGCCATTGCAAGAGGGAAGGAGGGGCCTAAAATACTGTGCGGGGGGGAACCCTTGCCTCCAAAATTCTGAATGCCCCCAAAGTTTGCAGACTGCCCATCTGGAGATATATGGCTTTACTAAGAATCACTAGTGTAGAGTTTTATCCCACACTAGGATTTCATTTGTTTTAATTGCTCATAATATATATCACAGTTGCTTTCTAATATTAAAAAAGTGGTCATTTGTCAAGGAAAGAGAACAGAGAGATTAACTTCATTTCATCTACATTCTGAAAGGTCTTTGTTCTTGTTTTTTTGTCTTTTTTTAAAAACTAGCCTCTCAAACATCAAAACAGCTTTTAGACTGCTACCTCTTCCACAAAACACTGGTAATGGATATGTAATGCCAAGAAAATGATACAAAGAGCAAGTTTGTTAGAAGGCAGAAATAGGAGACCTTTGTTCTTTACTGAAACTGAGTTTCAGAGAAAATGGATCAGTAGAGGAAATTTTAGTAGTCAAGGGAAAAGGGGGGGGGGAGGGAAATGAAAAATGCAGCCCTCATAGAAGCAGGCACAGCTCCAGTGAGATGAAAAGGTGAGAGTTCAAACCCAGTTTAGCTCTAGAAATGTAGGTGTGTTCAAAATGCAGCAATCTGACAAATAGCAAACATTTGGCCCATGATAGTGGCAAGATCAGCAGAAGAAAAGCAAGATCTATAATGAGGACAAGAAACTACCAGCACAAGAAGCGAATTCATCCTGCAGAAGGGATGGGGACATATGCTGGCGTATGTGTGATGCTCCCGTTTCCATCACTGCTGACTCTTTAAATTAAAGCCTGACTGTAATGGCATAACTTTCCATCCAGATCAGGCTAGTAAGGATTAAGTAGAAAAGGCAGAAGAGGGATAAGTAAGAGGAATCACATATATAATCATATATTTTTCTTCTGTATTGCTCCCAGGCTAAGATGCATTAGGAGACTTACTGGCTCAGCCAGCAAGAACATCTAGTTAGAAAGTTATGCATTCTCCAGTGGTCCTTCACCTTTGTGACTTAAAAAAGCAGTACATTCCTGGGTGGGAGAGATGGTTCCTAAAGTGAGATGGCATGCTGCAGCACCCTCCTTTCAACGGTGGTCTCACCCAAGGCCCACCTATCTATCCTGTAGTGTCTGGTGTACTGACTTCCAGGTGGCAGTCTTACAGATGACTTCCAGAGATGGGAAGGATCTATACCCTGCCAAGACTGGCACTCTTCTGAGGGAGTGTGCCGTGATACCTATGGGCATTTCTAACCCATCGGACTTGTAGGCAAGGATAATGAAACCTTTAGCCCACCTGCTAATGATGGATGTTGAAACCTTGTGCCCTAGAGAAGACTGCCTGAAGGACACAAACAGAGAGATTTGATTCTATCCAGGTAGAAGCCTAGGTCTCTCCTGACATCCAGACAGTGCCACTCCCTCTCCTGAGGATGGTTAGGGATTGGGCAGAAGGAGGGATGGACAAGCTTCTCTGACCCTATGAAAGACTGAGTTGACTTTCGGGACAAAGGCCAGGTCTGGGCGGAGCACAATCCCATCATTATGAAAAACACGAAGCTCCTTATCTGCTGAAAGGGCCCTAAGTGCCAACACCCTCCTGGCGGAGGTGATGCCTACCAGAAAAATGGTCCTGAAGGTTAGCTCCTTTAGTGGGCACACGGTCATGGGCTCAACTGTAGGCCTTAAGCACCAAATTCAGGTTCCAGGTAGGAAAACGATGAACCTGCAGTAGATTAACTAGAGTGATGTCCCTAAGGAATCTTTTAACATGGGGGGGCTGAGATAGGGGTCTCCCCTTCTTCACTCCCCTGACTGCCGAAATGGCAGCTACCTGTCTTCTGAATATGCTAGTACTAAGGCCTTTGTTGAGACCATCCTGCAGGAAGTTGAGGACCTACTACTGGAGGGAGATCATCTGCCCCTACTACAGGACCTGGAGGAGTCTCTGGAGGTGGGAATAACCTGAGAGATGACTGCCCTGACCTCCTTCTGCATCTCAGGTGAGGAGGCTGGCTTGACAGGTCCTGTTCTAGTGCCCCTGGGGAGTCGATTGCTTGGATTCCCCCATGGGGACTGTTCAGCTTGGCTAAAGGAGGGAGCTCCAACCTGGGAACTGAGCTTTGTTGGGGCAGGGACTCATCCAGACCAACCCTTGCCACCATGGTCCCTTCTTACTGGGTTCCTGGAGGTCGTGGGGAATTAGTAGCTGTTGTCCCGCAGCTCGAGACCATGGCACCAAGCCACACCAGGTCTACACTGAGTTGCACTGGGGAGATCTGAGTTGTGGAGGGGGGTGAACTTTCATGATTGCCTGGGCTGAGGCTTCCACCTGAGGCTCAGGATGGCACCAAGCTTCCTCCTTCCATGGGGCTGGAAAGACTAGGCCAGAGCGTCAACCTGTGGCTGAGGCTGCAGTGCTGAGCCACACTGGGGAGCACCAGCCACACCAAGCAGTCTTCTCTTGCTGAGCTGGCCCTGCTGCAAAGGCCGGGGCCAGAGTGTCAACCTGGGCCTCAGGCCGCAAAGCCAAGCTGCGCCAGAGAGCACCAGCCATGCCAGGTAGTCTTCTGCTGCAGCAGTGCACTGGGAAGGTGGGGGGAGGCCCTTCCCATTCCTGTGGTGCTGGGGAAGGGGGATGAAGGACCACTCCTCTCCCACTGGATCCCTGGGTACCGCAGCAAGGCCAACTACCCAAGATCAGGCCCCAACATCAGGGAATGAATAAGAAAGACGAAGAAAAAATTAAAATTACAACGGAAATGCTGCACTCAGTTGCAGCCCTTTGGACGTGACCCTACTGCCTTCAGGCAGAGTCAAAAAACTGGAGCCATGAGGGAGAAGCCCCTCCCCCTGCAGAAATCACAAACAAAGACTTGACGACCCTGCCAGCCCAGAGGGAGGAGTTCTTCCCATAGGTGAAGACTGACCCACCCCCAGGACCACTGGAGAGTGACAGGGTGGCAGGAACAGAAGCATCACCTGTAATTGGGAACATTTAAAATCTGGTCATTTTATTGGAAATATCTGACTGATTTTTACTCCTCTCTTGAACTGTTACAGTGGTACCAACTTTGCTTGCCAATAATAATTTTTTGCTCATACTTCTTACTCACTTACCATTACTATGGTAGTTAATCTACCGGCAAATCTTTATCCGCACCCTGTAATGCTTACACTCTGTAAAGTTCTTAATTGTCCTGCTTATTGGTCTGTGTCCTGTGTCGTTTTCCAGCAGTGTTCTTAGTGGCAGTTTTATATCAGTGTTGTAGCACTATGGGTCAGCAAGATGCCAACTGCCTGACTACTGTTTCAATTGTGTACTGGAACGGCATTGCCCCAAAGACAAGCAGCCATTAGGTCAGAACCTTGGTTTTGACTGCACATATCTCAGTTTTGTTCTGGATCCTACGAACAGTATTGAAAGCAAAGTATTCATTGTAACACACAGAGGTGTCTCGACTTGCACCTGCAGTTCTAATACCACAATAGTTGGCTTCTCACAACATGGCAGATAGCTGTTAGGCCCTTTCAGAGGCATACAGAGGAGAGTTACAGAGGGGGTACCGAACCACAGAACCATGCTGTCAGACTCCTGGACAAGTTATCCTTGACGACACTCTCTTTGGCAGTGATATGCTTTGCTGAGATATAAGCCAAGTTCCAGGTCGTAACAGTACTGTGTCAGATCTCAGGGTTTTGGGGGGTACAATAAAAGTTATACGGAATTCAAATGTAACCCCTCCTGAGGCCCACTCATACGTCATATGCACTCTGCCTAGCACCAGCATCTCTACCCCACGTTCACCTGGGAAAATATATGGTCCCCCTATCTACTAAGCAAGCTGGCACCGGAAGTTTCAAGGACATTCCTCTGGGAATGAGAGGAAGTCTTCTTCAGAAGAGTTACGCTTCTAAGATAGTGCTGTCACACACTCCACACTCACAACCCCCCACCTAAGGAATTCCCCTCCCCCAGCGTCCATGGCAAACTGAGCAGAGCAAGGTTTGACACATGTTCAGGAATACATACTGAGTTCGAAACCTGAACCTCAGTATTCCCCAGCAACCTAGATACGAGTCTAGATAAAATTCTAATGTGTATTTTGCCTACACTTTCAATATTCATATTTGGCATGCTGAGCAAATATTTGAACAAGCCCAAAGGAAGGAAAAAACACACGAAAATACATTAGATAATAATACGGCCTGACACACTCTTAACATAATATGCAAATAATGGCACATAGCACACATATTTGCTCAGCTGCATCCCTATTAAAATTAATTACATGAACTCCCCAAATAGGGAAGCACACCATGATATCACCCTAGATTATTTCATCATGTTAGGTTGTGAACTGTCATGCCTTGAAAGTGAGTCAAAACTATCTTCTGTCAGCAATTTAGCCTTCTCATTTGGGCTCACTTTAGACAAAACCATCCCGTATTAGAGGACTGGGAAACTCAGCAGTAAGGCAGCTACTCCTGCTTCTGCATGCCACATGGGGTGCGTTCACACTTGCAGATTTGAGCTGGCTGCAGCCGGCTCCAGTCTGCACGTTTACACTGTAACAGCTGGCTCTCGTCCCCAGCCGTCACTCAGGTGCGACAAAGTGTCTGAAATCCGAGACCAGCTCCCTTGCTGGTCTCAGTTGTCCTCTTCTGCCTGCAGCCGCATTTGTGTGCTGTGTAAACGCTGAGCCGTCTCCGAGGCACTTCCGAGTAACCCCCCTCCCCTCCCTGCAGAAGCCTCTGGCTTCTGCTTTTTGTCCGCCATTTTTTTTTGCATTTAGCGAGATTCGCATGAGCGCCCATATGAACCTACATTTAAAGGACAGATGTGCAAATGGAGGCTAGTTCTACCGTGTACATGAGTTTGCGGGCATGATGAGGCTATTTTCGGGTTGAAATATCACAGCGTTTTCAAGTGTCTAAAGGAAGCAGTGATTCGGTCCGATGGTGCTGCGCATGCGCGAAAATTTTTTCCCCATCCACTTGCATGAGCGCTTATGCGCATGGGCAAGCGGCAAAAAAACCCCCCGAAATCCCACCCCACCCCCGTCGTTAGTGTGAATGTGGGGGAGCCGTTTGAAGGCAACACGAGGAGAGGTTAGTGTGATCGTGATTTTACGGAACCAGCCGTTTGCAGCCGGCTCCAGCAGGCTCCAGCACTCCAGTGTGAATACTTTACATCCAGTGTATGGATTTAAGCCTGATCATCTACCATTTGGGGATGACATAAGTACTAAGGAAATTCCCTTGGAGGTGATTGGACACTGAGTGCTCTGTAAGGACAATGTTTTATTTACTTACTCAGAGTCTAGCTAGTTGTTCATGTTGAAGAAATGCTGTACAAGGAGATGAGGCAAAATGCACAGAAATTGCAGTTCTGTCCTAGACCCATTATTTATTTGTGATCTATCTGACTGGGTTGGACGCAGTCTAAAGTTCCCATTAACAGAAGACAGTGTTTGTCAGTGCAATGGAAATTTTCTGCCTCCATACCTCCCACTGCAACCTAGTGATCTCTACAAAATGCTGTTCCAGGAGGACAGAGAGATTATTTTGAAGGAGCTCAGTGGGCTTCAGAAGAAGGGAGAGACAAAAAACATCCTTTCTGTTAATGGAAACTGATCTTTGGGTTCAACCCGTTGTCTTTAGTTGATTCCCTGTCTTTTCAAATAAACCAATTAAATGAGTATTGCCTTACTTCTACACAGCCAACTTCTTAGAATCCATTAAGCATTTTGAGATTGTGTTATATAAGAAATGTATCATTTGCTGAATCAGCTAAAAATCTAAATCAAGATTGTTAGTAGCCTAGAGTATAAACCAAGAAAGTCAGTGCACTAGAGTATGAACAATGCCTTCAGATTCACAAAGTGAATTTTATGACTAAAACTCAAAGATGGTTCATATTTTAAATCTATGATTGTTAAATCCATTCATCACATGATTTTGCATTTCAAAGTAAGTTTCCTCTGCTAACAAAGCTTTTTTTTATTTTTCTGCTGGCTTAGAACATTTTACTGACTCTTAGAAATTAAGAAATAATTTTAAAAAGGTAAAAAAGCAAATTCCACCTCCATCTTCAGAGATTCTGGTCTTCTATGAAACTAAATCAGTTAAACACAGAGCTGTCTTTTGGAGCAAGGATTGAAAATTATAGCAAAGAACAAAGGGAAGTCACAAACCTACACTGGGAAAAAGTATTACTTCCAGTTTTACAGCCCCCAATATTCGAACATTGTTTATTTGCATGTATTAATTTATTTAATATCTGCACATTGTAAAGTGTTCATCACTAACTTTAAAGGAAATTTCAGAAAAATAACCATGCACACACATTTTACTGCAGATTTTCAGAGCAGTATGCGTTTAATCTTGACTTTGGATTCTGTGCCTGCCTTACACACCATTCTTTTTCTTATGGTGTATTTATTCTGCAGCTGCAATAAAAAAAACCACACTTTTCTAAATTGGGATGGAACATCACTTGTGATGTGTGGGGGGTGGTATCCAAAGTTTTTTTAAAAAAAAAATTACACAGTTGCTGTATTGCAGCTGCACAGTAGTGTCCAGCAAGCACCCATTTAAATCCTCGTGGTTCAGGGTTTGCGCATGCATTTTAGCGATAGTTTGGTGAATGAAAGGGAACTGAAAGGAAAGCAGGCAAAGGGGGAAAACTGATTTTGAAACTGACAAGCAGCTGCAAAGCCCCGTTTTCCATATTGACGAGCACTGGGGGATTCTCCGCTGTGTTATTGGCCACTGAGAAAAATGGGAAGAGCCTCACAATCTCACAATATGGGGGAATATGCTGAGTGTACAGTAGAACCCACTGATGCTGGCATTGCAAACTATGATTGTAGGCAATGTGTCTCTGTCTGAGCGCTCCTGTGCAAAGTCAGCTGCAACCCCACCATGCTTTGCACAGGGCTGCAATTTGTATAAGGGAGGAGTCCTCTAGCAGAAGCTCTGGAGAGCTTTTTTAGTCTTGTGCCACTAATTTAAAAAAATGTGTGTGTGTGTGTGTATTTTTGCCGATGCCCTAACGCAGCTGCATAGTAGCACTAATTTCCTGCCATTTCTTGCAAATTTGCTTGGTTTTTTCTTTGCGATTCTCTAATTTGATCCTGCACACTGGTCGTGATAGCAGTTTTTTAAAGTCTGCCCTGTGCAGATTGCACTCTGTCCTCAAAATGAATCAATCCCAGACAATTCTTAAGTTTGGCGGTTTGCAGAAGATCCATGTGGCTCAGCCACCATTTTAATGTTGGGCTTCTGGAGAATGCCAAAATGCCCCCCCCCCAACTTTGTTCACTAAAGCTTTAAGAAAAAAATGTTTTCAAAGCTTTAGGCTTCCCATTCTAGTCTCTCTCTCTCTTTCTTGACATCTCATGTCAATTTCATTCCATGCTGCCGACCACCCCCCCTTTCTTTTGTTTGCATGCAGCGGTGAAATCCTTTTTTCTTTTCTTTTTTTTTTGTTTGCACTGGGGACTCTGCCATTTGCCTCCTCTTCGATCCCTTTTTCAAGTCAATACCAGCAGAGAACTAAACCTCATGCAGCTCCTTTTAAACTTCCCCCCTGTGGTTTTAATTTTTTTATTCAGCAATCCAAGACTAGCAATAGTGTCATATCACTAGAATCATGCCACTTGTAAAAAAAATTAAATTTAAAACCAAGGGGGAAATGGAGCTTGCACACCAATGAAGGGGGGAGGATGGCAGAAGGTGCAGAGTGGGCAGAACGGTCTTGATGTGAGTGGGGGGTGGTGACTTTCGAGGGGTGGCAATAGGGAAGGGGGGGAATCTGAGGGCATCTGTATGCTTTTCAATTACCTTCAGCTTGAAAGTGAAACAAGGGGAAAATCGGCACAAAAGCACTCTTGGTAAATTCGTGAAAACAGGAACTAGAAAGCAATCTGAGCGCTGAAGGGAGGAAAATCAATGGAGAGTGACAAAGAAAAGTGACATGCACAGTGAAAGCAAAGGGAAACACTCATGCATAATAGGCCCAAGTTAATTTGTAGGAGAGTAACCCATTAAAGGCTTCTTTGTCAGATACATGAAGTAGAAGGCTGTGTGTAGAAACATTATTAAATAATAATAATAAATCTTCCTATCATACTTAAGTAAAGCCAGGCAAGCGGCAGTCCAGTTGCACACCCCATAGTACAGATACCCTTTATGGTTATGCAAAGATTGGAATAGCCATGACTCCAATTAAAGAATGCACAGCTCCTGCTGACCTTAAAAGGCCCTGCATACACATCTACCACATGATTGGTGATCATATATACCATAACTTACAAAACATGAACCAGTTCAGACTACTGCAGATTTAAACATGCTGTGCCAAGTTGCTACCGTGCAGCTAGTTGTTGTTAACAGAATTGTTTTAAAGCATTTAGCAAATTGTTGGTACATTTTGCTTATCTGGAGTAAAATACTGCTAGTAGAAGATGATCAGGATTTGCTGTTGCCAGAAAAATAATTGTCTGAAATGATACATGTAATACCAATAAGCTTTTTTGTTTTGTTTTGGAGTTATAATCTTTCAAAGTTCAAGGATAAGCTCTGGAAAGGTTTCTAGGTGAATGTTAGAGAATAATAAAAAGAAATGTTCATATTCATTAAAGGGTGAAGAAAAACGTATCTTCTAAGCATGACAAACTAGCAGTCCAGACCTATGCAGAGATATTCCAGTATTACAGTGCAATCCTAAAGAGAGTTAAGTGGTTCTAAGACCACCTAACTCAGCAGGCTTAGAGTGGAGTAATGCATAGGATGGTGCCATTGTTGTCTTGCAGTGCAGTCCTGAGAACCTGGGAGCAAACCCAGTGAATATACCTGAGTAGGATAGTGAAGAGATCTGTTTAGGATTGCTCTGCCAAAGCACATCCCACTGTTGACTTTCTTGTACTTGCTAGGTGTGATTTGCTTTTCCAAACAAAGAATATTGTAAGCATTACAGATACAATTATTCTTTGCAGCTACACAGGCCACATCTTATTCCCATGACCAACACTGACGTTCATCATTCAGTTTTGGATTTAAGGAAGAGAAACTCTTTGATGCCAGTCCTTTGGTCACCGCTGTTCAGATGGAATGCAGTAAACCTCTGTGGTAAAGCAAGAGAGTTTAAATTATATACGAATACTGAACTTCCATGTTTACCAACTGCTCATTTTGCTCAGGCTGAGAACAGACTGGCAATCTGGAGCGGGAGAGCTCTGCTTGGGAAGCAGGGGAAGGGAACCCATTCAGACATTCACAGCTGTCCCTCGGCTCTCTTCCACACTTACACGTTTTGCAGCCAATTTCCTTTCGCTTTAGGAGGACACCGGGAGAAACTGGTGTTCAGGGGCTGTCTTCCGCATGCCTCCCGCTTTCAGGCAGTGTGAACCAGAAGAAGGCGGGATTCAAGCGGAGGCGGCTGTGTGAACGTGCCATTTCGGCAATTTGCGCGTGAGCGCTCATGCACACATAGCCGAAAACAGCCCTGCCACAAGCTGCGGAGGCCGGTCCACCCGGGGCCGCTCCGCAGCAGTCTGAACGCTCTGTGACAGCATCCTTGCGCAATATACTGGCCAGTGTGAATGGCCAGTCCCGGGGAGTTTTCCCCCCGCAGCTTTTGCCTCCAGATTCCTCCCGCTCCAGATTGCCAGTCTGTCTTTAGCCTCAGTTAGGTAATACTGTTCAGGACATCTCAATCCCCCCCCTCGCCCCTGGCAAAAAAAGCCACACACACAAAGGGACACTCAAAATTAAGAGAGTTGTCAGTCGTTTTAAAGTATAGCTTTCTGAGAAAATCGAACAAGCTAGAGAGCAAACAGTACGGCAAGTGAATGATGTGGATACCATGTGAGCAAGTGAGGATCCACATCACCTATAGGTATGACACTCCTCACGTCAGCTGGTGCCAGCAGAAGGTGACCAGCAACGTTTATCAGTCCAAGCAGCTTCAGATGAGAGGGAGGGGGAGGAACTCAGAAATACAAGTGCAGGTCCTCACATTTCCACTTTCTCAAATATGTCTGAAATGGAATGTGTAAGTTGTTTGGGGGGTAGTGGAAGAGAATATTAGGCATCAGCGTGTTCTGTTTTGCTGCATTTCTGAAAGATCCAAAAGACGACACCACAAATTCAAGAGCAAAAGATCTCCAGTGTAATATAACTGTGTAGCTTGTTTTTTAATATTTATCGTATTTCCATGTTTAATACAAATGTTCTTACGTGAAAGCCAGTCAATGAGATTCAGAAATAACCTCGCAGAAAAAGCAAGATATACACAGGTCCGCGCTCCTACTAGCAGTCTTTACATATGTGCAGGGCTATTTTGGGGCAGGAACGCACAGGAACGGAGTTCCGGCTGGCTCTGAGTTGGCCACACCCAGCAGGAACTCATTAACATAATAGGCCACACCCAACAGCAGAAATTCATTGGGATTGGCTACATTCAGGGTATGTGGCCTAACATGCAAATTAATTCCTGCCAGAAAAAAAGCCCTGGGTTTTGACAACAAACAAGGTGAACAGAACAAGAAGCAAAAGGTGGGTGTGGCTGGATGACCACTCTTCTGGTAACACAGGGGTCTGGCCTAATATGCTAATAAGCTGTGTTGTCAGTGGCGTGGCCTCATATGCTAATGAGTTTCTGTTGTTGGGTGTGGCCTATTATGCTAATGAGTTCCTGCTGGGCTTTTTCTACAAAAAAAGCCCTGCATATGTGTATAGTGTAACTATTAGTTACTTTAGTATTTTTAATAGTTTTCATAGGACAACTGTAATGTAATCAGGAAACTTGCAAAACTCCTCCAGGGCAGGCCCGTAGCTAGGATTTTATTTTTCGGGGGGGGGGGGGGGGTGTTACATTTTTAAGGAGGCTTGGGATAGCGACCCACAGCGGCCCTACCTTGCCGCTTCCAGTGTGCCACTGCCATCTCTCCGGGCGCAGAAGTCTGAGCTGGCTTCACACTGCACAGGATCATCTTCTTGCTCTTAAAAAAAAAAAAAAAACCTGGGAAAAGCCGGGGGGAGGGCAGAGAGAGGGTAGACCTGGCCGGGCTTCTCCAGTCTGTTTCTGGTGAGCCTCTTAAAAAAAAAAAAAGCTGGGAAAAGCTGAGGGAGGGTGGAGGACAGGAGAGAGGGAAGGAAGGAAGGTCACCGATTACTGGAGTGATTCCTTCAATGGGCCCCAAAGGCCGTTTTCGCCACCCCACAGCAGATCTGCAGACTCCTCTGCTGTGGATGAAACGAGTGCGAACCTGAAGACAAAGCACCTGGGCTGCAGCACATTTTCTGCAACTCTCTCTTGGCCCAAGGTGGACCCTTCACCGGCTGTGGGCTGAGTGGCACTTGGGGCTGGGAGGAGCAAGGCAGGAGGGTGGCAGAGTGGGTGGCCCGTGGCCTGCAAGGTGGGGTGGGGTGGGGGCTGGCAAGGGTGGTGGGGTCCCAGATGCCCCTGGTCCAGAGCACGGTGGGCATAGAGTTGTTGTCCAGAGATGCCTACAAGCAATTCCTCTCCAGCTCCATCTGGCCAGTTTCCCAGTCAGGCCTGTAGTGGAGACCAAGGGAGAGGAGCGCAAGCAGGGCCTCTGAATTGGGGGTCTGCAGGCTCTGACTGGCAGGCCCAGGGGTGGGCAGGCACACAAAAGGCTCCCTCTCCCTGGTACTGGGGTGGAGGGCGGACCTGGCTGGGCTTCTGCATTTAAAAAAGGGGGCTGGGCCCCAAATAGCCCCACTGTAGCTATGGGCCTGAGTAAGGTACAAAGAATTTGTTTATTTATTTTATTCGATTTATGCCCCGCCCGCCCTGCCAAGGCCAATGAGAAGTAATGGTTTGCTTAAGGTCACTCAGTGAGCTGAAATCTGAAATGGAGATTAGATTCATAATCCACTTTTCTTCCATAGAATTCAAAGTACCATACATCTATAATTTTCAGGTGGTCTCCCATTGAGGCCCTGATAAGACCCAGACCTACACAGTATCAGCAAAACTTCTGCAACATGAACCCTGGATCTGACATGCTAACAGCTCATTCTCTTTACCACAATACTCCGCTAGTTCACGAAAGCATAGAACGGTTGACATTTTCAGTGAACAACACTGAGTCTTCCCATACAATCAGGATTAAATATTTGCATTGCTACAATTACTGCATTGTTGAAGCTAAAATACAGCAGCCCATTTAAAGACTGATTGTGAGTATTACCAATCCATAAATAGCAACTTAAAGTCAAAATCAATTTGAAAACATGCCAGTCCTAATTTTTCAACTATCTGCCATACAAGTAGTGGAAAAAAGAGTCCCTGTACCCTATAGTTTAACTGGGTTAACCTTGCACATTATGAGTAGCCCAGTGAAACATGTGGCAATCTGATAATGGGCCCTGAGAAGAGTTTTCCCCTTGTGTTTAGTTTCTTCAGGGGCTTGATTCCTCCTTCTGGGCTTGCCATCCCTTCGGGACAGAAGTAACAAGTTTGGAAAAATAAAACCCTGAAAGATGATCTCTATATCCTATGCAAAGATGTATAGTACACAGCATTCTCGAGACTACCATTTCAGAACGTAGGCGGCATATAACAAGTGCTAGTCTGTAATAAACTCAGAAATTTATCTTTTGGACTAGGGTTGCCCAAGACATAATCCTTCTACCACATCTGATCTGACAACAATCCTAGGAGTGCTATATTCACTTGATTCATCTGAACTTGGCTTGGCTCACAATAAATCACGTCTTATCTTTCCACGGGCATCTCTGCCAAATTAATACTAGTTCCAGTTATGGCGGAGAATAGAAGCCCTTCTTCCCTTTCTTCTGCCACCATCTGTAGAGCTAAGAAAAGTATGCACAGTCCAAACTATCTTTAGACTAACCCTATTCTATATTTTAGTCAGTTTCCTGTATTTTCTCCCCGAGTCGTTTTTAAACCAATATCAATTTTCTCTGCAGAAAACATCACCACACAATCCTCTCTAATGACTGTACTGGGTAGAAGAAAGCAATTCCATCATTCAGTTCCAACTTTCCTCCCGCACATGCACCTTCAAAAAATGAAACGTGTCCTTTCATTAACCAACATAATTGTTTTCTTCGGGTACTATATACTTGGTGCTTCCTTCTCCATTTTCCTTCCCTCCCATGTTCCCCTGTCTGCACTCAGCAGACAAAAAATACGCTCAAGCTCCTGCTCCTGGAGCCATCCATCCATCCATCCATCCATCCATCCATCCATCCATTCCACCCTCCTTCTATAAATATAGTAGTCGATAAAAAAAGGCATGTAGTTTGGACTTCCTCTCTGGAGAGCCATTAACAATGCTTTTAACTGGCATCAGCCTTATGCTCTGCTTTATGTAATTGGCTGCATTAAGCAGCAAAGGGAGAGCAATGTTGTATAAAGGAAATGTCAGTATTATTAGTATCCTCAGTTTGCAAATTGATCAAAATGTATTTGAGTCTTGCACCTGACATTTTTAATAGGCCATACATTTCTCATGGGATACATGGACAAAGCCCCTCATAAAACGTTATCCCTTTAAAAGAAATACCGTGGCATTTGTACCATATTTAGAATCTTTAAAAAACGATGCTGTGGCTCATGGGTAGAGTGCATATCAAAGGTCTCAGTACTCTGGCATATGCAATTAAGTGTAGCAGGTGTTTGGAAAAGCCTTTATCTGCCTGAGACTCTAGAGAACCAATGCACTCCGAATCAGCTCCATTGTTGGTGGACTAATGGTTTAAAGTAGTTTCATAAATTCAAGTTCACAGGAGCCCTGTGCTTTGGGGCAAAGCAGGGCCAAACTATATGTGATGGCATCCCCAGGTCCAACCTGGGGATGCTGCAATTTCAAAGCGTAGGCAGGCAATTTAAATATGCATTTAAATTGCATCAAATATGCATCAAAATTTAAAAAAATACAAATTGTACCCTTCCATAACTAGGCCTCACATTTATCCATCTGGGGTAACAATTCACCCATCCCCAGACCCAATTTCCCACCATCAAGGAATTGAGGAACAGTCCCTCATAAAATATTATCCCTTCAAAAGAAATACTGTGGCATTTATACCTTGCTAGAATCCAAAAGAAAAACTATGCTGTGGCTCAAGGGTAGACTCAAAGGTCTCAGGACTCTAGCATATGTGATTAAGAGTTACAGGTGTAAGGAAACAGCTTTCTGGACACTCTAGGAATTTCCTCTAGTGTCTACGGTGGAGATCACAGTGATCAGGTGTGGCAACCTTAAAGCATCACCCAGAAGTGATATCACATCTTCCCCAAACTTCACCCTCCCCATGCACTGCTCCTCCAATCTCCCAGCATTTGCCGAGGCAATATTGAGAATGCTATTCACAAAACAGTGAAATAAAATATACTTCTACAAAATTAGAATTATATACCATTTTTAAAGGCTACAAAAGGGGGAGATGATTTTTAGCTTTTGACTCTCTCCTCAGCAACCCCTCTGTGTCTCCTGAAAATCCACAGCTGAAGGTTGGAGGATACGCCATTCAGCATCAGTGGTGGTGATGATGGTACAATGCAACAGTAAGTAAGTGCGCACTTGAAAAAGAAACATTTTATTTCCACATTGCAATTTCAGAAAGGGCATGATTATTGTTTTCATAAAATGTTGGGATTGTTTTTATGATATCAGGAAGTCATGTTGGGAGCAAACTTCATTTTCATCATGCGGGATTGTAGGTCTGCCCATTATTTTCTATGGAGGAAGAAAATAATTCAAAAGGTATTTTGGAGCAGCTGTTTTTTCACCAAAGGGCATCAAAATCTCAGCAAACCTCTCTACTAAAGCCCCTCCCCCCCCAAGTTTCAGGTAAATTAGGCAAAGAGATCCTTTACAGACCCATAAAGTGCTCCTCCATCCTTCTCCCCATTATTTCCTATGGGGGGAAATGGTTGTTTCTAAACTCAATGGCACACAGAAGAAAAAACACACACAACAAACAACAGTTCATATAAGAACGTTATTTTAATAACAACAAACCAATTTCTCCTCCCTCCCCCATGCAGAGAACACAAGTACCTTCCCTTCCTAACTCTTCCCTCCTACCCCCCAGGAAAAAGAACAGTTAGCTGCTACTACAAATAATCAAAATGGATCGAGTCACTCCGTAGTCCAGGTAAGGGTACAGCACAGAAATCCAAGATCCAGGCCGTGGTCTGTGTTTTCCAAGTGAGTTCCAGGCAGGGCCCCTAAAGTAATCCAAGGCTTAAAAAACACCTGTCAGAAGTCCACAAGGACCAGTGGAAAAGAAACTGCCGCCCTTGACAGCCTGAGTAGCCAAGGACAGCCATCCTGACACCTTCCGTGGCATCAGATTGGCTGGGAGATCTGCCTCTCTGGCCCTCTCCAATCTCTTTCCTGAGCAAGCTGCCAAGAAATGAAAGCAAGCCTCCCAAAACTTATTCTGGATTTTCCCAATAATTATCAGATGAAAATGATCAGAGTTAGGAAACTACAGGGAAGCCTTGATCTGATAACATAAAAATCGGATATTTTATTGGCTGTACACTTCTAGCAACAAGCGGGAAATCAGCTGAAATTCTTCCCATGACACTTGCTTCCACCCAGTTCATATGGCTTGTTTCATCTGTGCAAGCATGAGCAGATGAGGGGTGAAGGTGGAATCTATCCCGCCTTAGGCTGGACAAAATTCCTCCGGCATAAGGAGCCCTCCTTCAAAGTGTTCCTCCTCTGCTGGAAGAAGAGTAAAGCTTCTTAGGCTGTAGGAAGACCTCCAGTTTTGTTCAGTGGAATGGCAGGATACATAGGCGTAGAGTACGGGGGGGCTCGAGGGCTTGAGCCACCCCCGGAATTTCCCGGTGGGGGGCTCAGCCACCCCCGGGAAAACGGAGTGCCTGCGCCTCCCCGGGTCCTTCCGAGGCCCGGCCACCGCTGCTGGAGAGGGAGAGGGAAGGGGTGGCGGGCAGGCGGGGTGGTTTCCCGGGGGGGGGGGAGAACATCGCTCCAGCCCCCGCTAAGGAGCCCCCACCCCCCTGGGATTTCCAAAAGTCTACGCCCCTGGCAGTATACATGCCATTGTCTGTTTTCCCCTTCAAACTGCATTTCTTATCGATTTCCCAAAATGTTTGTCTCTTTGATGAAGACTTCTAGAACAGACATCATAAGGTTGGAATAATAACAGAGCAGAGGGAACCTTTCCATCCCTTGGTTAGATGCAGTACCCATTCTGATGATTTTGCAAACTGGCCCTAAGATCCGGATCTTTTCTTGGAGACAGGTACCCACCTTCAGCCCCGCCTTATTAATTTCATCTGGAATGCTGGGTAGAAGACTACTCAAACAGTAATAATTTCCAACAATTAATAAGAATTTGGGCTTCTAGTCTTGCAGTCTGCCATCTTCTATGAGATGCCAACATTCTATTTAGCTTGCATTTGTCACAGCAGATTGTCTGACTTCCTAAAAATAACTGCAACCCCCCCACCTGATACTAAATATAAACTGCTAAGCTGTCTAAGGAAATTAGAACATTTGAACTGCGTGGAACATATTGATTTTTCCTTTGTTTTTGACAATAGAAGGAAAAGCTCATCGAGATTTTTTAAAATAAAACTTAATGACACCAAACTTTTGCAAACTGTTTCAACTTTTCAGCAGATTTTTCTTTTTTGGTTCACCGGCAATGATTGTAGCCTCAAAATTGTAACACAATTTCAATAACCACAAGATCAAGAGAAAAACAATTTAGGTTCCTCTGCCTGGCTCTGTTTTCCAGGGAAGTGTAAGAAATAATTCACATCACTTCTGAAGGCCTACAATACTGGAGTTGGGGGGGGGGGGAGTTATTTAAAAAGACCCACCCAGGTTGTGCAATTTATTCCCTCAAAAATAATAGGCAGAAGGGCTGTTGGCATGCTTGAGCCATCACCAGCTCTATTCCATTAAATCTAATTGCTATGCAATGGCAATTTCAGTTGATGCATGGGAAGAAAAGCAATTCCATGTAAATTATATAAGCCTCCAGCCACTGCAGAATAGAAGGCAGATTCCCTTTCATCTCTCTACGTTCTGCTTCAGAAAATAATCTATAGTATGGTAACGTCAGCTTCTTCTTATGACAGACACCAAATTCTATACTAAGTGCCAACACCTAGAATTTGAACAGTACTGTTTGATGGATGTTTTTCTTTAGCTAGGATACACAAATGATTAATTCCTGTATTAGCCATTAGTGGTTCCCATGGTGAAGTCGGCTGGGCCTACAGGCAGTTCCACACCACAGAGGCTTGAACACATATGAAGGCAGATAACAGGGGCTTCCAGTGAAGTGGCTTTTGTGGTATTTTAGCTCATACTCCACCACCTTTGGTGCTGTTCTCTCCAGAAGCCCCTCTTGTTCCAGCTACATCTTGGATTCAATTTCTACAGGCATGGTTGGGGCTAGGAATGCCAGCCTCCAGGTGGGACCCGGGGATCCCTCAGAATTATGGCTCATCTATAGACTACAGAGACCACTTCCCCTGGAGGAAATGGATGCTTTGGAGGGTGGGCTCTATGGCATTGTAGTCCACTGAGATCCTCATCCTCTCCAGCTCCTTCCCCAAATCTCCAGGAATTTTCCAACCTGGCTCTGGCAACCTCACCACCCATCCCCTACTGGTGGCTAGAGGAGAGCTGGGAGCCCTAGCTGGCGCCTTGAAAGTGCCAGGGGGTCCCATAAAGGCTTCTCCTGCATTCCCTTCACTGGCAGGAATGCTTTTTGGAGGATCCTTTCTCCCTGAATTCCCTACACTCTTACAAGCCTATGTAGCAAAAGATGTAGGAAGGCTACATCTTATTTGTATGTTTATTAAAATATATTCCTCCTTTTCTCATGGCTCAAGACAGGTTACAGATCACAGTTTAGAACATACAGAATAAAATCCCAAATAACCCCTTCCCCACCCCCAATAATACCTGCAATCTACACCTCACTGGCAAATAAAATGGATTTCTAGACATGACACCCCCCCCCCCCACTTCTTCAAGGAGCCCATTCCACAGAGTGGGCACTATGAGAAAAGGGTCTGGCTGGTCTTCGGCTGGCGACCTACAGGAGGGCAATAACCAGTAGCTGGCAGTTGGCACATGAAGACATATGGGAAGAGATGGTCCTTTAAATATGTGGGTCCTGGTCATGACGGGCTTTAAAGGTCATAGCTAGCATCTTGAATTGAGGTTGGAAACAAACTGGCAGTCAACATCACTATTTTAGAATACCAAGATATGTTCCTGTCTGCATATTGATGACATCCAACTCCAAAGCTTGGGACAATCTCATTCAGCAGCCTCGTATAAATACTGAAGAGCACGACTGAGTGCTTGGAGCCCTGAGGAATTCTGCCCAATCCACTGATCTCCCTCCTCTGGTGGAAACTCTGGGTCCAGTCAGACAATACACAACCAGCAAAGGGCTACTCCTCTAACGCCAGTCCTAGCAACCCTCTGTCTCCCTTCTCTCTTTTTCTCTCAACCGGTTCCTGGGTAGTACACTGTTACTTATCCCCTCCTAGCCTTGCTTGGCTAAGTTTCAAAACCCCAACCTGCATCCCTCTATCCTTCCTCCTTCCACTTCCCACCTCAAGCTCAACTCTTCCTTCCCTCACACCTTCTCTGCTCCCTGCTTCCTTTTTCCTGTTGGTGACACCAACCACACATCCTCAGGTGGGATCCCCTCAGATTAACCATGAGTGGACACATCTAACTCAACAAGATCACTGGTGGTAGAAACAGTTTAATTGCTTTCCATTGCACCCAACTTGTCATTTCAATTTTATTTCCCTGCTTTTTTGAAAGCCACCTCTCCTTCTGGCCTGTTTAGCTTTGTGTCTAATAATATGGGTTTTGCTCCATTAAAGGTCTCTCTGTTTCTCATATCTCTTCAGACTTGGTATGCATTGACTTAGGGTGCCATATTATGGTTGGGAGGGGAACATGGGAAGGCCACACACATACATTTCCCTGGAATCTGAGTAACACTATGGCCGATTTCGCACTGGCCAGTTGCCTCTCGTTCTCTCCGGAATTTCCCCTCCCAGTTTCCTCCGGAGTATTTTCTTCATTTTCCCACTTGGAACCTCAGCCCTTTCGATATAGCGTGACGAAGGGTTTTCTCAACAAAAAATTAGAAACTCCCACAATGGGGCGGCCCTGATGAAAGGCGGGTGAGTGGGCGTGTTTTCATTTTGGGTTCTCCCCCAGAGCAAACAGGAAAATCCTCTAAAAACAGGATTTGTTTGCTCCAGGGAAACTCCGGTGCAGCAGGGCGATACTCCAGAGCAAAACATGAGCCCAGAGCAACTGGTGTGAAATCAACCAGAAGCTCCGGTGCAAGCATGAGGGCAAACCTGGGGCAAACGCTAGTGTGAAATCGGCCTATCTGTCATCTTCAGCATATGAAAGGTGGTCTTTATAGGGCAAGAATACAGCTTCCATCCATTCTACCCCCCACTAGCTCTTTCCGTGTGTTCTTTTTCAGCACTCTTCCTGAGACTCTGGGCCATATAACGTCTCCCCTTGTCCCTATTCCAAGTCCCGTCAGTCTCTCTTCCTGTGTTAGCTTGCAGCTGGACAGTGTAGCTGGGTGATGTCACTTCCAGATTCAGCTGGCTAGAGCTGAGCCCAGCAGGTGGCTTGGTGGCATGGGAGCCAGTGGTAAGTGAGGGCTGCCACTATTCTGCTCCACGGATGCTTCAGTATGGCTTGCATCTGTATTCACAGAGGGATTCTACTCTGTTTTTTGTTTTATGTCTGGATATAATCCCTCTGCTTGAGGTGGGTTTTTTTTTGTTTTGTTTTACTTTTAGCACCCAAATGAAATAACAAAATCACAATTTCCTCTCAAACTCCCTAAAAACATCTAAAGTGATGACTATATGACATTCATCAAGCCTCAGCGATTACAGTCTGTGAGGCTTAAAAAACTTCTGCTCAGGTTGAAAAGATGAAATAATAGGCAAGCTAAAATTAGACCAAAGAACAAAAATAAAATTAGCGATGTTAACTGTGACAACAGCCCAATGCACAACACTCAGGCACGGCAAATGAGAGAGAGAGAGAGAGAGGGAGGGAGGGAGGGAGGGAGAGACAGACAGACAGACTTGTATGTGTTTTATAAGACAAGTAGAGTGCTTTTGTTTTCATTTCCTAAGTCAATTGGAAGGAAGGAAGAGGGCTGACAGACAAAAAAGGTTCAGCCTTCATTGATCTCACAGTTTTATTTCACTTTTTGTATCCGCTCCAGTCAAAAATAGTCTCAGTGACCCACGTTTTTACATACCGATTCCTCCCTTTCTGTAGCTGTATGCTGAAGAGCTTTATTTTAAAAAAATATATAAAGGCTGAATTTGTGTAATTGCACTTGCATGCCAACATCTCTTGTAACAGGTGTTACCCAGGAATTCAAAAAGAAAGCAGCAGGGGAGAGTGGGTGGCAATGACATGGAAAGATCCCAATAAAGATGTTTTCAAGGGCTGAAAAGCAGCCAGATTCTGTGACTGTGGTGGCTGGTGTTTAGCTTTTGCTAGCAGACATTTTGTGGTGAACAGAAGCAGTTATGAATATTCACTGGTGGTTTTTTTTTTTTAACATCGAGAGAATGAATGGAACAGTGACCAGAAAAGTGGACAACACGAGACTGAGGCTGTGGTCACACTGTCCTTTAAATCAGGACTCACTGCTGTTCCCTCGTGGATTTAAATAGGCTGATCAGACCGGCCGATCCTACTCCCATGCCGAAGCAGGCTCACTCCCGGGTCCCTAGCGCGTTTTCTGACCCCGGGAAAATCAAGTACTTTCCTGGTAGTTGCGCTTTAAACCTGCAATTTTCCTGATCTGGACAGCCCTCTCTCGCAATGATTGCGATTAGGGCCGTCTGATCATTCTCCCATGAGTTCCCCCCCCCTCAGCATTTGAGCTCATGAGCACTCAAGCGCCTGCTGGTCCTAGTTCCTCGCTCCAGGCCTCGAGCCCTGCCGGCCGCCACCTCGCACCCCCCCGGAATGCTTCTCGCTACTTTCCATCAGACAGCGGCTGGCAGGGCTTGGGGCCCAGAGCGTAGCGTGGGGCAAGCCAGCCAGCCAGCCAGTTCCTCCGTGCAGTGTTCGGAGGAAGGCAGCCGTGAATGGGCATGTGGGTGGCCTTCGCCTTGCCTCCCCCAGCTGCCGCCGCCTCTCCCAGATTCATCCCAACAGCTTGCTGAGTACTGTGCTGAGTACTGTGGAAAACAGTACAAAGTGCAAAGGTGGTCTGCCCAGGATGGGGAGAGGGAGCATCAGCCAGCATGTGGTTCGGGGAGGGATGTGTGATCATCCCAAACCGAAAGAAAAAATTCCAGATTTAAAGTACAGCGGGATAAAATTGTGATTAGGGTGCCTTGTGACCACAGCCTGACTCTATCCCATTAACACAATTTGTTGCACAGAATATCATTGGGAAGTGAAGTACGGTGAGTTGTCAAAATGCACAGCCCACTGCTCCTCAGTCAAACACTAGCAAGAGAGCTGGTAGAAAACTGCTAATGTGGATCAGCATAAACGTCAACTCCGGGGGGGCTTGGGGGCTCAGGCCACCCCTGAAGTTTCCCGGGGGGGACTGAACCCCCCTGGCGAAATGGGGTGCCCGCCCACCGCCCTGCCCACCACCACTGCACCTCCCTGCCTCCCTTGTTTGGCAAGCCTGCCGGCCCACCTCCACTGCTGCCACAAGAGCCATCCGCCCGGCTGCCCGGCTGGCTCCCCTCCCCTGAACCCACTGGCTCCCTCCCTCCTTCCCGGGGCCATCCCAGCATGATGATGTCACCCAGAAGTGACATCATCACACCATGCACGTTGCCGGGTTGACGCTCTAGCAATCGCCCCGAAACTCTGTGACACCACAGAGTTTTGAGGCGATTGCCAGAGCATTGCCCCGGCAACATGCCCAGCATGATGATGTCACTGCTGGGTGACCTCATCATGCTGGGGCCCCGGGAGGGAGCCAGTGGGTTCAGGGGAGCCCAGCCAGCTGGCCAGCCAGGCAGGGGGGGAGGCTCTTGCAGCAGCGGTGGCAGTGGGGACATTGTCCCAGTGCGTGCGTGCACACACACGCAAGAGCCCTCACTCCCTGGTAAGTTAAAAACTCTACGCCCCTGTGGATCAGCACATGCCTACCAGCCCCCAGGTCCAGCCAGGGGATTCCCCCAGTTTCAGGGGCTTCTCCATGCCATGGACCAGCTGGCTGGTGGGGGAAACCCAGAGGTGATGTCAACCTGTCAGGGATGTCATACAGGTGTTGACCTAGAAGGTGCTTATCACGCTCTTATGGACTTGGGAATTCATAAGTGTTAAAATGGACTGTGTTAATATGTGTGCAAAAGGGGACTGAAACGTATGGGGACCAAATGTGCCGCCAGCTGCAGACACACGCCAGCAGGAGATGCTGCTTTTCCTGAGATGTTGTGCCAGAAGTTCCTGAGGTCACCCGTTTGAAGATGTATCCCCAGACACATGAAACATCCAGAACAGCCATCTACCATTGCTGTTTAAAGCAGAGGTTTCTAGACACCATTAAGAAAGTCCTTCTCTACCACACAGGCAACCCCTCCCCTCCCAAAAACCTTCTCTGCAATGAAGGCACAAAAGCCACTTTTCCCGCCTTCTGTTAACAAAGGACTTTACCTTGAGAATGCAATCAAACCGGTTCTACTCGCCCCGGAACCAAGGGTGCATCTACAACACAAAAGACGCTAGCTGGATGGGTCATCACCCCTCCAGGTGTCTCTGCCACAGAACAGCTAGAATTCAATATTGTCCAACCCCTTAGCCCCCTCCCCCTAGAACCCATTTCAGGTGACATGCTTTTTGGGACAGACCACAAGGAGGGCGTACCAGGAGGAGGTAACTAGCAAAGCCCTCCCCCAAAGCCCCCTTATAAAAGGAGCCACCATGTGCTCTGGCTCTCTCTCTCTCTCTCTCTTTCTCACCTATAGACCCATTCTATCTTTACGACTCTTGGTTAGCGCTGCCAGAGTCTCCATGTGTTCTGCTACACGATCCCTAATCCCCTTTTAGTCTTCCCTATTTTTTTCCAGATGGAGCGCGTCATCTCGCCAGGACAGGTAAATATTGCCCCTCAACGAACATCCTGCTAATGCGAACGTCACTATCCTTTTCTATCTTATTTCCTAGAACTGTGTAAGTGTGAGTGTGGTTGAGTGTTGTTTGCTTGTGAAGATTTATTCAGTAAAGAAACCATTTCAAACGGAAATTGGTCTCTGCGTCTATTTCTGGTGTGTCTGGGTAAAGTGGGACCCCTGTATACAAAGGTGTTTGCTCCCTTATTGCCCATTGCCATTTTATAATACTTCAAATTCCCCAATATTGTTATTACTTAAAGGCAATCAGGCTAACACAGGGAAGCTCTGGTATCTGGGCAAACTCTATGGTTTGAGGGCAAAAAAACCCCAGAGCATTTTCACCCAAATACCAGAGCATCCCAGACACAATGTCACTTCTGGGTGATGTCACCACATCGGGGACATCACACAGTGTCCCTGCTCCGCCCAGAACACCCCCTAAATCCTCCCACTGGAGCAAAGAGGGGACCTGGCAACCCCAAGAAGATGTCGTCATCATGGGAAAAATTGACAACAAACATCTATATAGTGAATACAAATTTTTCCGTGGGAAAAACCCTCAAAGCAAGAACAAAAGCCAACTAGCATTCATGGAATTTTCTTATAGAATATATTGAACAGTGTTTCCCCTGAAGAACACTCTTGCATTTGAAATGCAACAGGAATCTTGGACAGAATAAAGAGGCTCACAGAAGTTAACTGAAAGCATATTAAATCAAGATATACACAGAGGGTTGCAAACCTCCAGGTGAGACCTGGAGATCCTCCAGAATTTCAATTTGGGTAGAAAGAAGGCACAGAAATGTTTAAAATAAATGAAGAAAATATACATAAAAGGTATAATGGGAGAGGGATTGTGTTCCACTGAAGAAACTTTGGCTCTGACTTTTATTCCTCCCACTCCTTTCTGGTGGAACTAGGGTCGCCAGCTCCAGGTTGGGAAATCCCTGGGAGATTTGGGGATGGAGCTTAGGGAAGGTAGTGGGAGGGACCTTGGCCGTATGTAATGCCATAGAGTCCATCCTCCAAAGCAGTCATTTTCTCCAGAGGAACTGATCTCTGTCATCTGGAGATAAACTGTAGTTCTTGGAGATCTCCAGACCCCACCTGGAGGTTGGCAGCTTTAGGCAGCATCTATAAGCAGCCTGCTTCCTGACAGAGAGGAGAGACTCCATTCGACCTCAGAGATTGTGCTTTCCTACATTATTCACCCCAGCTAGACCCTCCAGCAACAGCATTAGCAGCTCCCAAAGAACAGCTAGGACCATCTTTCTATGATAAGCCTCTTTCCACAGGCTTGTGAAATAAACTGGCAAATAGGTGGAAGACGGCCTTCTTTGCTGTTGCCTCAGACTTTGGAATTCCATCCCCATGGAAACTCAGTTGGGTCTCCAGTGAATGGGCTTTGGGTTATTGGCTAAACCAGTTTTGCTCTGGTCCTCAAAACTGGACATTTTTTATACTGGGTCATGGTTTTGGTCTACCCTGATCTCTTAATCTTTTGCTGCAATTTAAAATTTTAAACTCTTAAAGCTGGTGGGTGTCTTAAGAGGGATTATAATTTTTTTCTGATTGGTAATATTTTTATACTCTATATTGCAGTTTGTGTTGTTTTTGTTTTATTGTTTCACAACTATAAACTTTAAAGCAAACGCCTCTTAGTGCTTTTAAACTGAAGGATGGGGTGTAACATTTATCAATATGTTAAATTCTCAACATGGCCAAATATGTGGATACTTTAATACAAAGACTGGAGCCATCTGAACTTTGGTATCGAGAGATCATCTTCAAGGCACAATAGGATCGTTCCAGGGGTTAAACAGGGGTGGCCAAACTTGCTTAACATAAAAGTCACACAGAATAAACGTCAGATGTTTTTACTGAAAAATATGCAAATTTGCTTTTTATTGACATTAAATTAGACTGCGTGAAAGAGCTGCATGTGGCTCCCAAGCTGCAGTTTGGCCACGCCTGGAGTGTTCAGTTATTTGTGAGATATGTTGAATGATCTTGTTCCAGAACTCTTGTAGGTGAGGGCATTTCCACCAGCAGTGAGCAAAGTTCAAACTTCTCCACAGCCTTTCCAACAAAGAGCTGTGTTAAAGGGTGAGAAGTGTGCTGATTTTTGAGGAGTGATGCACCACCTAGATAGGATCTTGTAAGACTGTAAGCAGACATGAGCTGAAGACAAAGAGGAAAAAGAGGTGCACCATATAGCTGACCACTGGTTAGAAGTGAAGACCACGTTGCAGTTGCGTGACCAAGCTGTTTGGTAAGGTAAAGGTTTCGAGGAGCTATATTAGAGTAGTATAAGGTATATTTTCTTGATCATACCTCATAATCCTGTTAGGTCGCCATTTAGTAAATCTTTGAAGTTAGTGGGAGAAAGACTGGAGCCATGAACAGACAAGGCAGATCTTTCTACAAACCTGAAAAATGTCCCAGGTTTGTAGAAAAATCTGAAATCTTTAAAAAAAATGGGGGTTAACCCCCCAATAATATAAGCAGCACCTATAGCTTTAAGAAATAAATGCCATCAATGGCTGGTGCTAGGCAACTGTACAGAATTGGAAGAAGAAGATTGGATTTATACCCCGCCCTTCACTTGGAGTCTCAGAGCAGTTTACAAACTCCTTTCCCTTACCCTCCCCACAACAGGCACCCTGGGAGGTAGGTGAGGCTGAGAGAGCTCTTTCCAGAGCTGGCCTTGAGAGAACAGCTGGTACAGAGCTATGGCTCGCCCAAGGTAATCCAACAGCTGAAAGTGGAGGAGTGAGGAATCAAACCCGGTTCTCCCAGATTAGAGTCCACGCACTTAACCACTACACCAAACTGGCTCTCAGTTAATGTTAGAAGAGGTAGGGCCCTTTCCACAGCTGTTTTGGCTTTTGAGGGAGGACACATAAGGCCATGTCCACCAGCAAATATTAGGTGATTTGTTATCACATGACTTGCATGATTCACTTCTGCCTGGCCACTTGCTACTCTACAAAAGCCAATGTGGTAGAGTTTCAGATTAGGATCTGAGAAACCCAGTTCTGAACCACCACTTTGCTGTGGAAGCTCCCTGGATGATCTTGGACTAGTTACACATTCTCAGACTAACTTACTACACAGGGTTGTTTTTAAGATAAAATGAAAGCAAGAAGAATCTGAGATGCTTTGGGTCCCCTCTGTGCAGAAAGGTGGGATATAAATGAAATAACAAATACAGCTGAAGATGGGAGGTGGATAAAACAAAGGTAGGTTGGTGGGTGGGAAGGAGAAAAGAAAGCAAGGAAAGGGGAGGATATGGGGTTACCAGGAAGAGGGAAAGATGAAATGTGGAGAAGGGGATACTGGGGAACTGAGGTGCTTCTAGAAGCCCTGGCAGCTGGCATCATGCATCTGAACTATAGGGCTTTTTTTTTGGCAGGGGGAGTAGAGGCTGCTAGGGGGAGGGAACAAGGTATAGCTGGGCTCATAGGTGTCAACTTCAGGGGGGCTGGGGAGCTGGAGCCCCCCCAAAGGTTTCTAGGACGTGCTGAGCCTCCTCCAGAGACAATAGCCTGTAATGTCTCTGGCCCAGCCCCAGCCCCCCCCCCCTGGAAATTGGAAAGTCTACGCCCTTGAACAAGATGTTGACTGACCAATAGAAAGGCTACAGGTCACTTAAATAGAAAAACAACTCCCACAAACTTTCCCGCACAAACTCATCTCTGCTCTAAGTGGTTACAGTTTACACTACCTAACATCCTGCATAACAACAACAACAACAACAATTAACTCCACAATGGCTGAAATGTAAGCAACTTGTAAACTCCAAGGGACTCAGCTGAGGACCAGTCATTTCTCTGTCCTTCTTGAGCAGCAGAACCCGAAGCAAGCAAAAAACAATGGAAATCTGTCTTGCATCTTTTAAGGCACAAATGGCTACACATTCCCTTTTTAATGTGCACCCTTCTGGGAATGCCCTTTGGAGCTCCACCAGATCTGCTGTAATTTACATGTGACATACACTCAAACAAAAGTCTTGCCTAAAATGGTAACAAGACAACTTAAATTGCTCAGTATCTGTCCTCTTTCTCCAGATTCAGTTCAAGGTTCTGGATACTTTTTATATTATGTGCTCTAGAAGTTCAGCCACTTTCACTGCACTGAAATTAAATTAAAACTGATCAAATGTTAGCTAAGAACTGCATGCTATTTTAAGATGCTGCTCTTGCTAAATAGAAACATTGCCAGAGGCAGGCAGGAAAATAGCAAAGCAGAAACATGACTGGAAAGGAAAGCATTATTGGAAAAACAAATGACACATTTTGTAGCTTAGCTACTATATTAACAGGCAGGAGATCCTATGGTCTTCTAATCTTGGGCAACTACTACATCAGCACCAATGCCAGCACAAAATAATTACAATCCTATGCACTTGCAGCAAAAGAAGTATAAAGCATGAGGACAGCTGTAGAAGTGAAAACTTGCATAGCTACAGCAAAAGGCTACAGTGTCCCTGAAAAAACTGCAGCCACCTAATGATGTCACTGTGCACAAATGAAGCCTCCACACTGGCCATGAGGCAAGAGACCAACCAATACAATGATATCATCCTAACTGTGCGCACTCCCATCAAACAACGTAGTACTGCAATAGAATGGGCAACAGACTCCCATGGACCAACAGCCAAAGCTTTCATGTAGAACTCAGGGACTTCCCAGGAGAGCCCATTTCTGGGTAATGGTGGAATGTCATCTGTGATGGACAGAAGGCTGTCCCACCCCTGAAGAGGAAAACAGCCACTCACTTGAGCCTATGGGAATGCTGCTCCAGCATCCAATTACCTTTGAGAAGGGAGGTGCAATGTTGGAGAGAAAACACAGCAGGAGTGGAGTTCAGTTCTGCCTCAGGGAGAGAGTGGTGAGAGCTCAGGTCTGGCTCAGGAGAAAGATCAGCAGGACAATGAGCTTTTAGGAACAACCCAGTCACACACTCGCTGGTATTCCAGTACCAAGATTAGTCCAACTGGAATGTGGTGATATGGAATCCTCTGCTCCTTTCCTTAGTTCATTTGATCATGAAAAGGAGTGAAGGACACGTGATCAAAGAACTATAATCAAAAGAGAGGTACTGCTGAAGCCATCACGTTTCACTGACCAGCATCAGCTGCAGAATGAGTTCTGACCGCAGTGAAGTTGAACAACCCTCTTAATGAGCAGATTTTACTACTGAGACCTGTTTTTCTCCCACCATCCCCCAGCTCCTCTCACTTTTCCTCCTTTGTGCTAACAGAAACTTGCCAGTGTAAAGGCTATGCTGGTGGAAGCCTCCCATTTGGACAAAGGCATCACCATGATGGCATAATTTTCCCCATCTCAGAACAATGTGCTTAACCCCTGTTAGGCAGTTCACCAACAATTACCACATCCAGAGAGGGCATTGTTCAAGTACAAGATCACTCTGCTTGATCCCTTAGAAATCACAACACATCCAGGCAAGTTCCAGTGGCTGCATATATAATCAATGGACAATCACAAAGTTTCAGCTTATGTGAGCCAAATAGCAACAATAATGAAGTTCCAACTCACGACAAGCAAACATGAATGAGGCTCCAACTTGCTGAGGAGCACCTTACAATTTGTTCTTTAAAAAGGCTGAGATGAGCAGTTGTTTAGAGAAGCTTCTACCAGCACTGTCAGAGTTGGAAGGCTTTTGTTCCTCATTAAGAGAATTCAGAGACTGGCTTATCTCTTGTATAAAATTGGGACTTTGAGATGTTGGGTAAGTTATATTCTTTAGAGCAGTGCTTCTCAACCTGTGGGTCGGGACCCCTTTTGGGGTCGAACAGCCCTTTCACAGGGTCGCTGGCTGGCGTCCAAGCCCACCCCGCCGGCAGGAAAGGGGCCCACGCAAGCTGATTGCCATGGGAACCTATCTTTTAGGAACTGATTCCAATCCAGTGTAGGAATAATGGTTGGACATAAGATATTGGTTCAGGCAAGATTTTGTATAGATGGGACAGAAAATAATGTTTTTATTGGTTTTGTCAAAGCCATTTAGACAACACAACAAATAATTTTATGGTTGGGGGTCACCACAACGTGAGGAACTGTATTAAAGGGTTACGGCATTAAGAAGGTTGAGAACCACTGCTTTATTTATTTATTTTATTTCCTGGGATTTATATCCCGCCCTCCCCGCCAAATGGCAGGCTCAGGGCGGCTCACAACAAAAGTTAAAAATACAATCAATTTAAAATAACACATTTTCCAAACCAGATCGGCAGCATTACAATATACCCACAGGTGGGTCCGAACAGCATTCATATATAATCCCTGTGTAAACATACACAGGCTGGCAGATCGAATTGCCAGCAGATGGAACTGGGCCAGGGCTAAGATGTTTGCCCTAGGCGGCCCCTACCTGAAAGCCTGGTGGAAGAGCTCCGTTTTACAGGCCCTGCGGAACTGCATCAAATCCCGCAGGGCCCTGATGTTCTCCGGGAGCTCGTTCCACCAGTGCGGGGCCACCACTGAAAAAGCCCTGGCCCGTGTTGATGCCAGCCGCGCCTCCTTCAGTCCAGGCAGGAGCAGTCGGTTTTGGGATCCAGACCGTAGTGCTCGCTGGGGAACATATGGAGAGAGACGGTCCTTCAGGTAGGTCCTTTAGAGGAACTTCTTGAAGGTTCTGAGTTTCTAGCAGTTCTGTGGTTATTTTGGGGTTATTATGGTTATGATTAATTCCAGATGACTCCATGGAAGAGATTGTAATGGAAAAAACTTCGGAGTTGACCAGCTTCTGAGGAAGATTACTCACAAAATGAGTTGAAACCTAGATGATGGTCAAATATTTTATTGGTTGGAACCTCATTCATGTTTGCTTGTCATAAGTTGGAACTTTGTTATTGTTGCTTTAACTGAACTTTGCTATTTGGCTCCCATAAGCTGAAACTTCGTGATTGTCTTTCGACTCATACTATAAAAATGGCCCATCAGTTTTAACACAGGTCTACAGTATGTGATTTGGATAAACCAGATACTAAGTATACAGTATTCAGCAGAAAGTGAAGCAGCCATTTTTACAGTGTTTTTTCCCTACTGATTGTTATACACTGTGATCCTGTATTTTATGTATATAATCAATGGGGCAAGACCACAGATTCTAGAAAGTCCCAAGAGCCCTAAGTGTATCAGACATGGCTGCCAATAAAATTAAGAAACAGAAACAACCTAGTGAACAACACTCTTTAGTGTACTACTTAAATGAAGCCCATTTTCCAAAATCCTCTTCATCTTAATCAAATCCAATTTTCCCTCAGTAGATTTTTGTCCTGCTATATGTGGTAGACCAGGGGTCTGTTGGAGCGGGAGCGCACAGGAGTGCAGCTCCGGGAGTGAGGAGCCCAGGGGGCGGGCACATGACCAAGCCCCGCCCCCTCCTCAACTTCCCCAAGCAGTGCAGAGGCGCAGCACCCCGGGGAAAGCCCTGCTAGGGTCTTTATTGTTTTTAACGTTTTGTTTTAATATTGATAATTTTATCATTGTTCCTTTTATGACTGTGTGCTGCTTTCCCAGAGACTTGCTCAAGGTGGCATATAATTTTTCTAAGTATACCATTTTTTATCTGGGCACATGGCACATAAGTACTGGAGAAATTTCACCAACCCTTCAGCAGCTTCCACCCCATCAGTTTGGTGTAGTGGTCAGGAGTTGGACTCTAATCTGGGAGAACCGGGTTTGATTCCCCACTCCTCCACATGCAGCTGCTGGTGTGACCTTGGGCCAGTCACAAGTTCTCTCAGAGCTGTTCACTCATGAGCAGTTCTCAAAAGACCTCTCTCAGCCCCACCTACCTCCCAGGGTGTCTTTTTGTGGGGAGGGGAAGGGAAAGGGATGGGTGGTGCACATGTCCTGGGTATCTCAAGTCTACCTGAAACCTCGTGGTTTCAAGGGAGCAGGAAGAGAATGAGGGTGTGTTCTTTACACTTATTTTTATTGCACAAAGTATTGGATGGGGAAGGGAATGGAGGAAGAGCAGGTCAGTTTCACTCATCTGTGGAGTGGAGCCTGAGGGGTGAGTGTCGCCTTCTGACACACTTCCGGCATGTTAGGGGTGTGTGGCATATGCAAATGTGTTATGCTAATGAGCTCCTGCACCTCTTTTTCTACGAAATGACCCCTGGGTAGATCCTTTGGTGGAAGAGGGAGAGACTGTACGTGTAAATTCACATTTGACATGGAGGCCTGTGTGCACAAAGTCTGCCACTTCCTTATGGGAAGGGAAAGGATCGCGTAAATAGGGGCTACAAAAACAAGATGCTGTAGCCCTAATGTTAGACACTGACTTAAGCAAATGATTAGAGAAGAAACTGCCTTCCCAAGAGAGCAGTACTTTGGGTGGGAGAACATCCAGAGCTAGGCAGTCTCAATATGAGGGATAATTGTTAAAGAAACTTATTCTTTAGGGTGGAGCTATCAGCCGCCACTCTTTCGTCATATCACTATAATATGAAGAATGAATGGCAGACCTTGTGGAATTAAGCAAACCAGCACATCTGAGACAAAAATAAAAATATTATTTATTATTCACGTTATACCACCTCATCACCATAAGGCTCTCAAGACAATGCACAGGCTTATGCCTACAGTGCAAACCAAACAAAACCAGGAGCAGAATAATAAAAGCAACAATAATAAAAACAACTTCTAAGAGACACTTCAGCAGACAAAACTATAAAATATGGAAGACACGTCAAAATACGAACACCCTGCTTTGTTCTCCGTTTTACGAGGATTGTTCTTTAGCGTAAAACTTGTGTTCACATATCACATTGCCTCAGCCTAGCTGCTGAATATTTGCATACTGTCTCCACTCGAGCATTCTTTGTTGCTATCAAGACAGACAACCTAGTATGATTAAAAACACAACGCAACAATGTCACTACTGTCCTCTTTCAGGCAACATGATCCAGGTCCTTGGGACATGCTGTTCTATGCCATTCATTCAGGGTTTTTAGACAGGACTCCAATTAATGATGTTCAGTAGCTCAATGGTAAACACTGGCAACCAATTCCAAAGTTGCACGGCAGCTTTGGGCGGAAAAACAAGAGTCAAAAGAATAAAGCAGAAGTAGTGTTGGAACAGCAAAATCAAAAAAGTCCCTTAAAGAGTGATTTGGGGAACAGCCATCATCACCAGAACCCTCCAACGCTCCTTTATACGGCCTCCTCTTGGCATGCGCAATGCAAATGCAATGCCATCCCGAGGGCACTGAAGGTCAAGTCCATCTCAGTCAGACTTCTGGTCCTGTACTGTAGTGGAAACAACAGTTCCACTGTATTGTGGCATCCATGTTTCGAAGGCACCCGTGGCTTGCTAGCTAATGAGGTCAGAGGAACTCCAACCATAATGAACTACTCTCTCTTTGGGAAGCATGTGTGAGAAGCGCTGGGCAGGGGCTGGGGGCAGGCAGGGACTGAAGGAACACTGTTCTTAAAACAAAAAAGGTCAGAAATCACAGAGGGCAGGAGCAGGGCATTCCTCCAGACTGGTTTCTATCTTTCTTAAGCAAGTCTCCATTACAGTTTAATGCCAAATTACAGTATAGGAACTACACAGATTTATTGGACACTAATACTTTCAGTTGACCTCTCTCCATTTAAGAAGCTGCTGCTTGCTAATATGTATAATTGCTTTGAGAGAAAGAACTGGCCACAAGACGGAGGTAACCTCTGGCAACCATTTATGCCCAGTTGATTACTACTCAATAAAGAATCACATGATATAGGCTAGTTGGTCAACAGGAATACTGCAGTCCCCAGCATTTCTGGGTTCCAGAAAGAATCCTTTGACTCAGTCCTAGGATGGAACTATCATTACTTTATATTTTTCCATAATAATTTATCTAAACCCTTTGAGGTGCAGTCTTCCCTCACGGACACACAGAAGCTGTTCTCTCGGGTTCCCTCCCTTCTCCTTTCCAGGAGCAGCATTTCAGGGAGCATTTGGGGCTGTGGTGGGCAGGGACGGAGAGAAAAATCACACTCTGCCAGCAGAAGCGCCTTCACTCCTGGAAATGCTTCTTTAGAACCAAGCCATTGTTTGAAGTGATACACGCACACCCGAGGGAAAGTAAAGAAATTAATGTGGTGATCTTTTAATCCATTCTGCATTCACCCCCCCCCCTTGACAATACCCAATTCTATTTTCCGTTAATTTGCTTCCCCAAAAATCCCTAGAGTGTAGTGACGACCTTGTACAGTGTCTCTGAAGCGGAGTACATTTTCACAGTGGAATTATTTACACTATGCTTCATTAAGTACTATATTATTCCTAGTTCAGCTTTGTGTTGTAATGCATGCTATAAGCACAAGAAAGGGTTTGTATGATCCCAGTGGGATTTCTGACAACTCTCCTTTGAGCAGCACCCCCCACTCCCAATGCTTCATTACAAACTGCTTTTGAAGCCGATCCCTTTGTTTCAAAAATTATTCTTCAGGAGATATGGGGAAGGGGAAAGCCCACTGTTCAAGAATAACAAGTCCAACCCTATATACCAAACTACACATAGTGAACAGATATATATTTTACATAACTATCTATTAGTGAAAAATAATTGCTATTCTTTTCTGAAAGTAAAATGGGGGTGTCATAACAAATAAGCCCTGACCTGGATGGCCCAAGGTAATCCGATCTCGTCAGATCTCAGCAGCTAAGAGTTGGCCCTGGTTAGTGTTTGGATGGGAGACCACCAAGGAATATCAGGGTCGCGACACAGAGGCAGGCAAAGGCAAACCACCTCTGAATTGAAACCCCCATGGGGTCACCATAAGCAGCTGCAACTTGATAGCACTTTCCACCTCCACCAAAATTAAATTAAAAAAAAAAACCAGTTTCTGAACAAAAGTAAAATTTTGACTGTCATCAAAATGTTTGTGTAGAAGTTATGCATCGTTAGAAAAGAATTGGTGAGGAAACTAATAGGATTGCTTTACATATATCTATGGTAGTGCTTCATTCACAGTTTGCTTGGACCAACTGAGCACATACATTGGAGAGCAACCCATATTGTATTAACAAGTAAACCAGTAGAAGATTTGTAGATTTACCTGGGTATGTTGAATAAATTCTGCAAAGAATGTACAGTAGTCAAATGTAGCATGTTAAAATTTATTTTTAGGAAAAGGCAAAGCTAAACAAGGTGACTCCATCTTTCACTAAAGTTATAAATAGCTACCTGGAGCCAAAAGGAAAGGCTGGGACCATATCCTCTGTGTGTGTGTGTGTGTGTGTGTGTGTGTGTGTGTGTACCGTGCGGATATCTAGACGTCAACTGTGAGGAGATTAGAATGTTCGGGAGAGGGGGAGGCTTCTAACTGTTTCTGTCAGTAAAAGGCAGGGTTTTTACTGGCAGCAGTCTAGGGCTGCCAAGTACTCCCCCCCCCCCCCCCCCCCGGCCACCAGCAGCGGATCCAGATACAGGCTGGGAAACTCCTGGAGATTTGGGGGTGGAGCCTGGGGAGGACAGGGACCTCAGTGAGGTACAATGCCATGAACTCCACCCTCCAAAGCATCCCTTTTCTCCATGGAAAGTTATCTCTGTAGTCTGGAGATGAGCAGTAACTCCAGGGGATCCCCAGGTCCCACCTGGAGGCTGGCATCCCTAGGCAGCACCCTCGGTGTGACTTGATACCACCTGATTTGCATGATTTAATTAGGCCAGTAGGCTTTGCTACTGTTCATCAGCAGCCACCCTATGAAAGCCATTGTGATGTAACAGTTAGAGCTTCAGATTGGGATCTGCGAGACCCAGGGTCAGATCCCCATCTTGCGGTGGAAACTGACTGGGAGATTTTGGACCAGTCACATACTTTCAGCCTAACCAATCTCACAGGGTTGTTGTGCAGATAACAAAGAGGAAATACTAATGTAAGCTGCTTTAGTCCCCACTGTGGAGAAAGACTGTAATTTTCCTAGGTAGAGGCTGCGGGGGAGGGGTGGAGATGGAAAGCTGAAGACAGATAAAGGTAGGTTGGCTGTTGGGTGGGAAGGAAATAGGGTTGCCAACTCCAGGTTGGGAAATTCCTGGACATTTGAGAGGTGGAGCCTGGGGAGGGTGGGATTTGAGGTGGGAGGCAGAAAAAGAAAGAGAATGATGACGGGTCAGAAAGAGAGAGGAAGTAACATATATGGAAGAGAGAGAGAGTAAGAAAAGGGGGGCAGAAGGGAGAAAGAGTGTGAGAGAGGTAGGGGGAGAAGGGAGGAAGCAAAGGTGTGAGGAAAGGGATAACCATCCCACAAGTTTCTTGCGGGTCTCCACTTGTATATATATAATTCCCTTATGTACTGGCCATTTCCATATTTCCCACTGGCTATGCAGTGTGCGCCATCAGCCATTGGCCCATCAACTGCCACCCAAGAGTACTCGTGTTCCATTGGCTGGGTGCTGGGTCCGCTCCTCTCCCCCACCCAGTGCCAGCCTGGACACACTTCTCTCACGGAATAAACTGCCAAATGGCTGTCTCTCCTGACAAAGACACTTCTCCTGCTTGGCTCCAGTGGGACTAACTTTTCCCTCAGTCACTCTTGCTAGGCAACCATGCTTGGTTCTGTCAGTAAAAAGGCAAAGGCAGGAAGTGCTTTCCAGGCCTTTGTGGGGAACTCATTAGGGCCGGTCCTGACTAGGGTTGCCAGCTCCAGGTTGGGAAATTCCTGGATATTCTATGGTGGAGTCTATGGAAGCCAGAGTTTGGGGAGGGGAGAGGCCTCAGCTGAATATAATGCCATAGAGCATATCCTCCAAAGTAGTTATCTTCTCTGGGAGGAGGCAGAAATCAGCTCCCCTGGAAAAAATGGCTGCTTTGCAGGATGGACTGTGTCATTATACCCTGCTGAGGTCACTTCCCTCCTGCTTGGGTCCCCACTGAGGAGAAAGACTGTAGTCTTCCTAGGTAGAGGCTACAGTGAGGGGGGAAGAGATGGAAACCTGAAGTCAGAGGGGCAGACAATGGTAAGTTGATGGTTGGCTGGGAGGGAAATAGGGTTGCCACCTCCAGGTTGGGAAATTCCTGAAGATTTGAGGGGTGGATCCTTTAGAGGATGGGGTTTGAGGAGGGGTAGGACCTCAGACAGCTACAAAGCCATAGACTCCACTCTCCAAACCAGTCATTTTCCTCCTGGGGAACCATTGTTGCCAATCTCCTGGGGAGGGGGGAATATCACTCAGAATAACAACTGTTCTTCAGATGGCAGAGATTAGTTCCCCTTGAGAAAACAGTAAGCTCTGTGTCATTACACCGTGCTGAGGTCACCAAAGCAAATTGACACTGAGTGCCCAAGGCCAGGGTACCCACCCAGAGCCTCTTTCTAGAAACCGTTGTATTTATTTGTATTTATTTCCACAACGGGCCTTATTCCTAGTATTTTAATAAATGCAGATTTTTTGCTTGAACAATGTATGTTATTGATAAAACATTACATTCTGTGGTTTACATTATTTATTCTGCTGGCTTCAGATTCTTTCTTTTGTAACGCAGGAAGTTAGATGTTCCTTGAGAGATATTAGATATTAGTTCCAAAACAGAGATATTGATATTTAACAAAGAGGGTTCAAAGAACTGTAAGTGGCATACAAGAAAATCTGAAACAAAAAAATGCACAGAAAAATACCACACCCCCTTTTAATGATGCGTTTCAGGGGGAACATTCTCTCTCTAGGAGCTGGGGTTCAACCCAGAGTAGCTAATTCTAACTACTTTACTTTCATTGTGAAGGTTATATTCTTTGGGGGAAAGTTCTCTTGGATGACATCTGAAATAAAACAGCTGGCCCTTGGTCTAGCGAAGCTTCCATATGCTGGGTGAAGAACTGCATGTGAAACAGTGCCTGCATATGCACACGGTAACCCTTGTTAAGACATCCGCTATTAAGGATAAGCAGTGGGGGCTGGACTTATTTTCCTTCTCTGCTCTTCTCACCAAATGGCTGATCATTCTTATTCCCAGTTTCTAAGTGGGGCTATGTGAGCAGAGTTTTGAATTGGACTGCTGTCTTTTTGACAGCCGTCCTTCCCATTTTTTGTCTTCTGTTCTGCCATTTAACCCCTCCACTAAACAATGTGCACAGATAAACAGTGACAGCTGTCGCATGGAGCAATTTAAAAGTGTCTCTACATGGCAGCTGGAACATGGACTTTGTGGCGGGGCCACTGTGGCGCCTATATATATTGCCTGTGTAAACAGACCTCTTGCCACATGGCTGGGACCATTTGCTCTACGCTCCTCCTCTTTTGCCCTTTGCTGTAACACGGAGAACGCTGTCCACTCCACTTGGAGAGTTGCTGCACCTGAATGCATTGTGCAATGACACTTGGGACACAGGGCATTCCAAAGAAAGAAGCCTCCTCACAGCTAGATCAGGACTGGTTTAAATCTAGGTGATTTCCATGAATCACTACAACAAATACATTGTTAACAGTGAGCAGCTAAACAGACTTGTCTTTAGTTTCAGGGGATATAATCCAAAACATCTGAACACCCACCTACATTCCCTTTGCACAACAGAACGTATACCTCCTCAGAAGTTGTGGCTGAGGCTTTGCCAGCCCAGTCCATTTCCCACTTCTAAGCGTGCTCAGCTCCTTCTCAGCAGGGCTTTCCCAAGGTCAGATACAAATCGGCAAATGCAAGGGCTGGGGAAGAGGGAAACAGGACAGGAAGCAGAAAGAGAGAAAAGAGAGATGCCGGAGCTGCAGTTTCAATGAAAGCCTTTATCATTTATGAAGACAGGAAGAGATAAGAAACTGGAGAAAAAAACCTAAGGGTAGGCTGCCAGTGTACAGCAAGGGAAACGGACTAGGGCAAGAGCTCTCAGTCTGGGGACCTGGTAACAACACTTAGACTGGGAAAGTGTCCAGGAAACATCCTGTAAATCAGCTAACCTGAAGTCCGCTGGGATTAGAATAATAGAATCATAGCGTTGGAAGGGACCTCCAGGGTCATCTAGTCCAGCCCCCTGCACAATGCAGGAAATTCACAAATACCTCCCCCTCCACACCCACAGTGACCACTGTTCCACACCCAGAAGATGACCAAAACCCCCCCTCCGGCATCCCTGGCCAAACTGGCCTGGAGAAAAATTGCTTCCTGACCCCAAGGTGGCAATCAGCATTTCTCTGGGCATGTAAGAAAGGGCCACAAGAACCTAGCACCAAGGCAACCCTTCCTTCCCTCCCTCTCATGATCTGCCTGAGTTCACAGAATCTGCATTGCTGTCAGATGGCCATCTAGCCTCTGTTTGAAAACTTCCAAAGGAGAGCCCACCACCTCCCGAGGAAGCCTGTTCCACTGAGGAACCACTCTAATTGTCATGAAGTTCTTCCTAATGTTTAGCCGAAAACTCTTTTGATTTAATTTCAATCTGCTGGTTCTGGTCCAACCTTCTGGGGCAACAGAAAACAACTCCGTACCATCCTCTATATGCTAGCCCTTCAAATACTTGAAGATGATTATAATATCACCTCTCAGTCATCTCCTCTCCAGGCTAAACATACCCAGCTCCTTCAGTCTTTCATAAGAACATAAGAGAAGCCAATGTTGGATCACGTCAATGGCCCATCCAGTCCAACACTCCATCACACAGTGGCCAAAAATAACAGGTGCTAACAGGAGGTCTACCAGTGGGGCCAGGACATTAGAAGCCTTCCCACTGTTGCACCCCGAAGCACCAAAAATGCAGTGCATCACTTGCCCCAGACTGAGAGATCCTATCTATACCTTGTGGCTAATAGCCACTGATGTACCTCTGCTCCATATCTATACATCTAATTCCGAGAGGTTTTTTTCCTGTGTGGATGCTTATTTCTGCCAAAAGAGAGCTCACTCTCCCCAAGCAGCTTTTCCTACATAGTCAGGCCCCTTCCTCGGTCTGTAGAAAAATCCCAAAAGTTTTTTTTTTAAAAAGTCAGGAACCGTTGAATTCCCCCCAATACCTTTTGAAATGGCATTAGCTCCAGGTGTCAACTGTGAGGAGATTAGAATGTTTGGGAGAGGGGGAGGCTTTTAACTGTTTCTGTCAGTAAAAGGCAGGGTTTTTACTGGCAGCAGTCTAGGACTGCCAAGTACCCCCCCCCCCCGGGCCACCAGCAGTGGATCCAGAGCCAGGCTGGGAAACTCCTGCAGATTTGGGGGTGGAGCCTGGGGAGGACAGGGACCTCAGTGAGGTACAATGCCATAAACTCCACCCTCCAAAGCATCCATTTTCTCCATGGAAAGTTATCTCTGTAGTCTGAAAATGAGCAGTAACTCCAGGGGATCCCCAGGTCCCACCTGGAGGCTGGCATCCCTAGGCAGCACCCTCTGTGTGACTTGATACCACCTGATTTGTGTGACTCAAGTAGGCCTGGCTGCTTTGCTACTGATCATCAGCAGCCACCCTACGAAAGCCATTGTGATGTAACAGTTAGAGCTTAGATTGGGATCTGCGAGACCCAAAATCACATTTGCTTTTTTAGCAAACCCATGATACTGCTGACTCATGTTCAGCGTATGGTCTGCTAAGACCCCAAGATGCTATTGCCAAGACAAGTCTCCCCGAGCCTATAATTATGCATCTGATTTTTCCTGCCTAAATGCAGAACCTTACATTTCTCCCCACTGAAATTCATTTTACTTGTTTTAGCCCAGTTTTCCAGCCTGTCAAGATCATCCTGTATCCTGACTCTGTCTCTATTATATTTGCTACCCCTCCCAATTTAGCATCATCTGCAAATTTAATATGCATTCCCTCTATCCCTCTAACTATTCCCTCTTTCCCTTCATCCAAAAGAGAATCCCTGTTTTTTAAAAAGACAAGGGTCTGGAAAAAGAGACAACTAAAAAGGAAGAAGCCAGTGTAGGATTGGCCAGCAAGAGACTGAGAGACAGGGACATGGAGGATGACTGTCAGAGACAGCATGAAGTCTTCTGGGGATGTCAAAACTCTCTAAGAATCACTAGAAACTGTTTGGTAAAACCATGGGGCTTCTGGCAATTTCAAGAAAAGATTGGCACATTTCTGAGTTTTTCCCAGAAGTAACATCACTCCATCAGGCCAAAGTCCATATTTTTGTATTTTTCTCTTGCCACCACTCTGAGAGGTGGCAGAAAATGAGAGGTGGGACAAGGGATCCTCCACTGCTACCAGGGGATTGGCAACTCAAGCAGGGAGAGTTAGTTCTTTGGTGAAGCAACCAAGAGGGAATCCTCTGTTAAAACCCTGAGGTTTATGCTTAACCTCAGGGCTTTTTTGGTAGAAAAAGCCCAGCAGGAACTCATTAGCATGATAGGCCACACCCAACAGCAGAAACTCATTAGCATATTAGGCCACACCACTGACAGCACAGCTTATTAGCATATTAGGCCACACCCCCATGTTACCAGAAGAGTGGTCATCCAGCTGCACCCACCTTTTGCTTCTTATTGTGTTTACCTCGTTTGTTGTCAAAACCCAGGGTTTTTTTTGTAGCAGGAATTAATTTGCATGTTAGGCCACATACCCCTAATTTAGCCAGTCCTAATGAGTTTCTGCTGTTGCCTGTGGCCTATTATGCTAATAAGTTCCTGCTGGGTGTGGCCAACTCAGGAGCCAGCCGGAACTTCGTTCCTGTGCATTCCTGCCCCAAAATAGCCCTGCTTAACCTTAAACTTACTATAATAATCATGTTTTTTTGAAGGTGGGATTGTAGGGTTGCCAGGTCCCGAACTGTTGTCCAGCATGGGGGGGGGGGGAGCTGGGAGCTTCGTGTGTGCATGCACCGCAATGACATCTCCCGGAAGTGACATCATCACGCTAGGCATGTCATCGGGGAACACTAGCATTTGGCTTGAAAACTCTGTGATAAGAGTTTTCAGATCGAATGCTAGAGCATCCCCTCGCGAAGTGCCTGATGTGATGATGTCACCTCTGAGTGACATCATCATGCCGGGCATGTCAGCTCGATATAGGCACTTTGGGGGCTTCTAGAGCGGGCAAACCTCCATACCCCTGAGAACCGGACAGCCCTATAGGATTGCCATATGTTTGCTGGGGGCAGGAGATCTCTCCCTCATCGTGGCCATTGCCCACCAGCATTCCAGAGAAAAAAATGCAAAAAGTTGCAATCAGCAACAGCATGATGTCACTTCTGGGCAAATATACCCACTAGACCAGCCACAGTAACCACAGTGACCTACTGTGGGTGAATATCTGGAGGCTTATGGCATCTGGAGGCTTCTTATATTTGGTTGCAGGGCAACCGTATGAGATATAATTTGGTATAATTATTGTATATTTGTTACAGATTTGAAAGTATGGAGTTTTGCTCATAAGAAATGTTGACGTTGTGGGTTAGTGAGTACTTGGTGACTTTTGGCACCCTGAGGCTTTATGAACTGGGTTTTATGATACTGTATATATTTTATGGTATATTCTTTATAATTTTAGAATTATGGAATCTGCTTAGAAGAAGGTTTCTCCTCGAAATGTGGAAACTATCTAGGAAACACGTCAGCATTTTAAAAGGGAAGGTTCCTATTTGTTACCTATGGACTTCTATACACAATAAGAATGTATACATAAAGAGTATTAGAAGGCAGAACCATGTTTCTTTGTTTTTGAGAATATTATATGTTGGATAAAACTTCTGTTCAAACTCTAATGTACTATTTTGATTATATAATCTATCATTAGAATACATCGTTATTGTTCATTTAAATTATTGCAGTGCTATTGCAACCACAAGATATATTGTTGGTACTTCTGGGCAAAACCTGGAAGTGATGTCAGTCCACTCCAGTAATCACCCAAAACAAAATGGTACAACCAGGGGTCCGTTGGAGCGGGAGTGCACAGGAGCGCAGCTCCGGGAGTGAGAAGCCCAGGGGGCGGGCACATGACCAAGCCCCGCCCCCTCCTCGGCTTCCCCGAGCAGTGCAGAGGCGCAGCGCCCCGGGGAAAACCCTGCTAGGGTCTTTATTGATTTTAATGTTTTGTTTTAATATTGATAATTTTATCATTGTTCCTTTTATGACTGTGTGCTGCTTTTCCAGAGACTTGCTCAAGGTGGCATATAAATTTTCTAAGTATACCATTTTTTATCTGGGCACATGGCACATAAGTACTGGAGAAATTTCACCAACCCTTCAGCAGCTTCCACCCCATCAGTTTGGTGTAGTGGTCAGGAGTTGGACTCTAATCTGGGAGAACCGGGTTTGATTCCCCACTCCTCCACATGCAGCTGCTGGTGTGACCTTGGGCCAGTCACAAGTTCTCTCAGAGCTGTTCTCTCACGAGCAGTTCTCAAAAGACTTCTCTCAGCCCCACCTACCTCACAGGGTGTCTTGTTGTGGGGAGGGGAAAGGGAAGGGAAGGGATGGGTGGTGCACATGTCCTGGGTATCTCAAGTCTACTTGAAACCTGGTGGTTTCAAGGGAGCAGGAAGAGAATGAGGGCGTGTTCTTTACGCTTATTTTTATTGCACAAAGTATTGGATGGGGAAGGGAATGGAGGAAGAGCAGGTAAGTTTCACTCACCTGTGGAGTGGAGCCTGAGGGGTGGGTGTTGCCTTCTGACACATTTCCGGTATGCTGGGGTGTGTGGCATATGCAAATGAGTTATGCTAATGAGCTCCTGCACCTCTTTTTCTACGAAATGACCCCTGGGTCCAGCCATCGATTCTTAGAGAGGACCGACATCACTTCCAAGGGTTTTTTAAAGTGATGGTATACTCTCTCCCCCCCCCTCCCCATGTTCCCTTCTGGACTCCTGCCAGGAGGCAACTGTACTTGAAGTAGTTCTGTGATCTATCATTCAAATAGAGGGGAAGAACTGGGCAGCAAGAGAAGCATTTTTTGAAAATAAACTTTTCTATTTGGCAGTTAACATGCATATGTAAGGACGCTAAGCAAGATCACTCACTTGAAGGCTAAATTCTCAGGTGCTAGAGGTGATTCTTACTAGGCCGAACAGTACTTCTCCATCGTATAGAAAATAAAATTTCCATCTTGTTCGGCTGTCAGAACCTAACTTCTCCTAACTTAAACAATAATTAGAATACATGACCAATTTTATAATATTTGAACTCAACCATTCACTTTTTGCCCCAGTTAGGGCTGCAGTCCCACACACTAAATAATCCACATCCAATCCACTTCCAATGCCTTTTCCAACTGGATTTTTACTGTGTGAACTGGCAAAATCCAACTCAAAAGTGCATTGAAAGTAGATTATTTAGCGTGTGTGACTGCAGCTCTGGTGTTTTTTTAAAAAACTAAACGTCAGACTTTATCGCACTAAGCACAATCCGCAAAGATAAGTGTAATTGGTTTCAATGGGGAAAATAAGTATGTGTTTAAATCTCTCCCACTGAAATCAAAGAGCTGGATTCAAGGGTCTCTCCTGTCATTAAGTGAGGACTCTTCTGTTGGCGGAATGGCTCGGTGCAAGCAGTCCTTCCTACAAGAAGAGATTCATCACTTACCCACTGAATGCAAGCCACTGGAGTTAAACTATGCTTAACTTTGACAAGATCATGACCATCGTATTTGATAGAAGCTTGTGTTATTTGGGGGGGGGGGGTACTTATGTAACTAAAATGTCAGATTGAAATAAACCTGATATTTTAATCACCACATTTCATCCGCCCTGTTCATTAACCATTAGTCTTTTCCTGTTGTGCAAATCAAGAGCATCTTATCTAACTATCCTTTTCCTGTCAAAATTAAGTTAAAAAAGATATTTTGTACAGATCATGGAACAAACTTCAGGAAAAAACTAAGGAAGAGCCAGTAAAGAAAAACTTGGTCTTGAAGCATCCATACAGAGAGATTTGTCTTTCTGGTTTGCTGCTAAGGGTGCCGTTTTTCTAAAGTCAATGATGAAGACTGACAAGTGCCTCCCAGCCCAGGGCATACTCTTTTGCAAAACAATTTAAAAAACAACAACAACAACGGGAAGTTGTGCCACCCTGAAACTAGACTTTCTCCAACAGTCATATCGTGCGCTGCTCTACTACTTTCATTCCAGGACTTCAAAGACAGCAGCATGCATTAAAAATTCCACACTATAGTGATTACTGAGAGAACTGTGCTGTACATGGCAGACACTAGACGTTCCATACGGAATTAGCCACGGTGAATTAAATTATTTTCCCTGACTAGACAATGTAAACACAAATCTTAAATAGTGTGCAGGCTTGTAGGAGGAGACAGGCCGTTGTAAAGCACTGCAGGGTACATCTGGAGAGAATCAGCAGAATTCATACTATTATTAGTATACCCACTGGGAGGGGAAGGGGAAGGAGATTGTAAGCCGCTCTGAGACTCCTTTGGGTAGTGAAGGGGTAGTGAAGGTATAAATCCAACCACCACCACCTCCTCCTCCTCCTCTATTACATGTTGGTATTATTACAACTATTGTTATTTACTATTTACATTAAAATTTTATTATTATTACTATTATTATATTTTATCTTGCCCTTTCTCCAAGAAGCTGAACTAGCATAAGAAACTGAAGCTGTCACATGACTGTAGATCTTCTTGAAGCCACCATCATGGATTCACTATCAGGAAGGCTTGTGGGAGAACTCCCAGCAAGCCTGCATTTTGCCCACTGGCACCTGAAATGCTGGTGGTAGGAAATTTGGGGGGGGGCAGTTAGAGTGGGGAGCATGCCAGCATGCCAAAGGGCTTCTAGTAATAACTGTTACATCACAGATGCTCTATATTTGAAAACCCTAAAGCTTCCAGTGATGCCTCTTGTTTTTTTTACAAGAAGTGACATCAGCATGCCAGTGTCATGCCAGTGTGCCAGGCCTCCTCCCCTTTTTGCTCCTCAGGATTGATGGCTGTGACTTAGCAACTGCTACTATCAGGGATTACTCTTTCTTCCTAACCCATTATCTAAGCAGCACAGGGAGCTTAGAACATCTCTCTATATAATAATCCTGATTTGGCAGTGGCACTCTCCAGAACATTCCACACGCTCCAAAATCAGTTGGCTCCCTGACCTGTCCCTCAGAAGCTGTCCCTATCCACTGGCTGTGAGTACTTGCATGCCATTGGCTGGGTGCTGGGTCTGCTCCTCTTCCCCGCCCACTCCTTCAGCCACTGTGCCCTCTCAGAATTACTGGCAGATGGCTTTCTCTCTTGACGAAGATACTTCTCCTGCTTCCCTCCTGCGTGGGACTGTTACCTCAGTGTAGGGCTGCCAAGTCAGCCCGGGGGGCGGGGGATCCCCCGCTAAAGGGGTTCCCGATCCGCCGGCCAGCATTTGGCCGGCGGGGGGAACCCCACCCCCAACGTCGTCCAGCAAGGACGACGTAATGACGTCACCGGAAGTGACGCAGCACGTTGGGCAATGCCCCCAACGTGCTGCGTCACTTCCGGTGACGTCGATGGGGGCGCGCGCGCAGAAGAAACTCCGGGCGGGAGGAGGACTCCCCCCCGCCAGTGAGTTTTCAAGACTTGGCAGCCCTACCTCAGTGGCTGCTGGTAGGTGTAACGAAATGGCAGTTACCTGTATTTATAAGATGGCTGCTGTTTGTGGTTTGTTTAAAATGTTCCCCCATAAGGTTCAACTGAGCTGTAGTTCCAGAGAGGGGCCTGCAGGGGTATCACTCACGGGTTGAATGGGGCTTCCTCATCTGCTGGCCTACAGTTCCCAGCTGCCACAAGGCCAAAAAGTGTGGAAAAAGAGGGACCGTCCCAAGGGTCGAGGCACCATCAATATAGACTCCAGCCCATCCAGGGAGGATTGCATTTAACCCCTGTTGATTTATGCCCTGTTGATTCATAGTGTGTGCTTACTCCTACAGTTGTGCCTTTATTCATTAAGTGTGTGTGTGTAAATAGTAAAATAAATTCTTCTATTTGGGCTAATAATCTGTGTCGTGCTCTGACCCCATAGTCTCCCCTGCTCGGCACAGTACCAAAGGGAGGGGGTAGCCCAGGGAAGCAAGGAAAGCCCAGACCCTTGGCTTGCCAACTTTCCAGGGATCACCCAAAGACTGGGGATTTCATCTCCAAATGGAGAGATTTGGCAACAGGGGTCTCACTGTCCCTCTAAAAAGGCAGTGACAGTTCAGTGACTGGTGGCAGTGAACTTAAGGAGTGAGATACGCCCATGGGACGAGGGTGGGAGGTGAACAGCTGAGTTGTAAACTGGAGCCCGTTTCGCTACAGTAGGCAACCAAGCTTGGTTCAGACAAAGGAAGGAAACCCTTTGCAGGCCTTTGTGAAGAACTTATTGGGACCAGTCCTGACTAGGGATGCCAGCTCCAGGTAGGGTGCTCCCTGGAGATTTTCTGGTAGAGTCTATGGAAGCCAGGGTTTGGAGAAAGGAGAGCCTCAGTTGAACAGAATGTCATAAAGTCTACCTTCCAAAGCAGTTATTTTCTCTGGGCAGCAGAGATCTGTTGTCTGGAGTTCAGTTGTGATTCCTGGCAATCTTCAGGCTCTACCTGGAGGTTGGGTACCCTAGGCGTGGCAATCAGTGCTTCAGAGCAGGGTCTGCTACATCCAGGTTCTTGCTGTAGAAGCTGAGTGGGTGATTTTGAACCAATCACAGACTTTCAGCCTAACCTACCTCACAGGATTGTTGTGCAAGTCAAAAGGGGGAGAGGAGAATGATGTAAGCTGCTTTGGTCCCCATTGCAGAGAAAGACCACTTTTCCTCCTGGGAAATTTATTTATTTAAATTTCAATCCTGCCCTCCTAGCCAAGGAAACCATTGTTGCCAATCTCCAGGTGAGGGCTGGAGATTACTCAGAATTACAACTGCTCTCCAGATGGCAAAGAACAGTTCCCCTGGACAAAATGGTGGACTCTGTGTCCTTATACCCTGCTGAGATGCTCCCTCTCCATGACAGCCAATGTGATGTGGCAGTCAGGGCTTCAGAGCACGGTAGAGGTTGCAGGTGGGGGGGAAAGTGGAAAGCTGAACAGTGAGGGGAAAATAAAAGTAACTTGATGCTTGGTTGGGAAGGAAATAGGGTTGCCAACTCCAGGTGGGGAATTCCAGGAGATTTGAGGGGTGGAGCCTGGAGAGGGTGAGGTTTGAGGAGAGGTGGGGCCTCAGACAGGTACAGTGCCATAGACTCTGCCCTCTAAACCAGCTATTCCCTCTTGGGGAACAACTGTTGCCAATCTCCAGGTGAGGGCAGGAGATCACTCAGAATTACAACTGCTCTTCAGGTAGCAGAGATCAGTTCCCTTGGAGAAAATGGTGGACTCTGTGTCATTATACCCTGCTGAGGCTGCCACAGAAAATTGACGCTGTGTGCCCAAGGCCTTGGCACTCTCCCAGAGCCTCTTTCTAGCGCCCGTTGTATTTATTTCCACAACAGGCCTTATTCCTAGTAATATATAAGGATGACCCGAGGTAAAGAATCTGTGGTAACACCACATAAAAAATCAGCTACATTACATCAACCAGTTTGTAGTGCTTAGGTGACTGCCGCTGAACACTGGAAAGCATCTGGTGGCCAGTTCACTTTCAGTAGCTTTGTTAGATTTGATAATTACATTCTGTTAATTCTAAGCATGGGAGTTTACAAAGAATCAATGGAATAAAAACCATTAATATTATTCAGTTATTATGTCCATTGATTATACAAAAGAGAACGTACAGAGCCTATGACTTGCACTTAAACTTCAACAATGGTACTTGACAGTCAGGTCAACCTGAAGAGGTATTAAGTGCTGAATTAGCTAATGTGCCAGGATACAAATTGCTCCAGCGGTCTTGTCAAACTGGTTCAGTTATTTAATACTCAGGTTCTTAAAGGCCAGAAGGCAATGACAGACTTTACAGTAGTTAGCTGCAATCTATAAGCAGTCTATAATGACTCAGTAAGACATTTAAAAAGAATTAATATGCACAAATATTCAGCAAAGATATGTACACAGTATTTTACAGCAGTAAATATTCTGCTGTCCACTGTCATATTCAAAGAGCTCCTTTTATTTAAAAAAATAAAATGAAGGGGGGAAAGTAGTATTTTATCCTTCATAAAAAGTTATTAACATTCCAGGGAGAATTCAAGTCACAGCCATGAATGTTTAAACGTTCTCTCTTAAATTTAAAGCATTATGCAAAACAATTGACTTCAAATATAGCTCCAGTGGCAAAGCTGGCAAAATACCAAAAGCTTATGATCTATTCTCCTACCAAATTAAACACTAAAGTAGTGACAGTCCAAGATGTTCGGCTGCTCCAAGCAGCACAGCCCAAGAAATATGCCTGAAGATTCTTGCAATGCCAGAGGATCTTGGGGCACAATGACACGCATGAGTCATATAGGCTATGATCTTCAAGTACACACTGATTTTGAAATCAAATCATGTAGTGGTTAGTGTTGGATGATTAGGATTCATATCCCCACCGGTTTCATTTGTCACCTAAAGTGGACTTGGTCCCTTTAAAAAGCCCACTAAATGTGTTAAGCTGCGATCACACACACTAAATAACCCACTTTCAGTCCACTTTCTGTGCACTTTCGAATTGGATTTTGCCAGTTCAATCGGTAAAAATACTGTTGGAAAGTGGATTGAAAGTGGATTATTTAGTGTGTGTGATTGCAGCCAATGAATACAAAACAATGACTACATAATCTCCTTTTATATAATGTGCTTCCTGCCCCCATCCTTTTGGAGCTCTCTCATATTTTTTTCTTCTTCCTTTGGTCAATAAATTACTATAATTTTGTTTATTTTTATTTTTTTTGCATACTGATGTTTAAACATTTAAATAAAGTTTTTTAAAGGAATGTCAAAGGCTAAGATTCATATTCATAACTTTAAATATTTAGACCTCACATTAGCTCCCTGGACTAAAGGAAGCTACGAAGGCTTACAATGAATAAAACACTATGCAGCACTTTTAAAAGGGCTCTTCAAAGGAGAGGGAGGTGCTCTGGCTCGGTGGTAGAGCATCTACTTGGCAGGCAGAAAGTCCTAGACTCGATCCTTTTCAGTTAAAAGGGACAAACTGTAGGTAGAGTTGCCAATCAGTGGGAGACTTGTATGGGAGGGGACAGCAACTAGTAGGCAACATCATGACATGACAGGGCTGCCAGGTCCCTCCTGGCAACTGGCAGGGAATGGGGGTGGGGGGAGAATTACTGCTGCATCACCGGTGACATTGCTGTGACACCAGCCTAGGCCTTTCCCTGCTGCCAGTAAGTCCCCCCACCAGCCAGATGAGCAGTGGCAGGGGAGGGGTCCAGAGGCCTGGCAGCCCAGTGACATGACCCAGAAGTGATGTCAATGTGTAGGGGGTGAATGCTCTAGTGTTTGAACAAAACTCTGTAGTTTAATCATCAACTCCCCCCCCCCCGGAATCCTCCCCCAGTTTAGTGGTAGTAGGGAAAGCCAGTGGGGGTAGGAGGTCTCGTGCTGAAATGGGAGACATGGTCTCCCTAATAGTAGGTGAAGGACCTCTTCCTGAGACCCCCAAGAGCCACTGCCAGTCTGAGCAGACAATATTAGCCTTGAGGAACAATGGTCTGATCAAGTATAAGCAGGGGTCCGTTGGAGCGGGAGCGCACAGGAGCGCAGCTCCGGGAGTGAGGAGCCCAGGGGGCAGGCACATGACCAAGCCCCACCCCCTCCTCAGCTTCCCTGAGCAGTGCAGAGGCACAGCACCCCAGGGAAAGCCCTGCTAGGGTCTTTATTGTTTTTAATGTTTTGTTTTAATATTGATAATTTTATCATTGTTCCTTTTATGACTGTGTGCTGCTTTTCTAGAGACTTGCTCAAGGTGGCATATAAATTTTCTAAGTATAGCACATGGCACATAAGTACTGGAGAAATTTCACCAACCCTTCAGCAGCTTCCACCCCATCAGTTTGGTGTAGTGGTCAGGAGTTGGACTCTAATCTGAGAGAACCGGGTTTGATTCCCCACCCCTCCACATGCAAATGCTGGTGTGACCTTGGGCCAGCCACAAGTTCTCTCAGAGCTGTTCTCTCATGAGCGGTTCTCAAAAGACCTCTCTCAGCCCCACCTACCTCACAGGGTGTCTTGTTGTGGGGAGGGGAAGGGAAAGGGATGGGTGGTGCACATGTCCTGGGTATCTCTCAAGTCTACTTGAAACCTGGTGGTTTCAAGGGAGCAGGAAGAGAATGAGGGTGTGTTCTTTGCACTTATTTTTATTGCACAAAGTATTGGCTGGGGAAGGGAATGGAGGAAGAGCAAGTCAGTTTCACTCACCTGTGGAGTGGAGCCTGAGGGGTGGGTGTTGCCTTCTGACACACTTCCGGTATGTCAGGGGGTGTGGCATATGCAAATGAGTTATGCTAATGAGCTCCTGCACCTCTTTTTCTATGAAATGACCCCTGAGTATAAGGGACTTTAATGCACAAATCTTTATGTAAAGCACTACAGGAGCCCTGAGTGACACTTGGGACCTTCTCACATGCAAGGGATTTCCCATTCTCTTTATTGTCCAGGCCACCACATACAGCACTGAAGTGACTGAAAAAGCCCTCACATGCACAACAGTTCTATGTAAGCAGCTTCTGGATGAAAACGAATATCACTTGAGAAGGATAATATGGATAGGAGCAAAGCTGATGAGAAATGCAGTTTTCTGTATACTCTGATGGCAGTTTCACGGTCCTTGCTTGCAATCCAGCATTCATACCACTGACGTCTGAATTGCTAACATTCATCTGGGCTGCCCCGCACATGCTTTCCTTCTGCAGCAGTTGGCTAGGAACCAAAAAATCCAAACAGGACTGCACCTGAGACAGGAAGAATTATCCTTTTATTGGTGCGCTCCTGTTCATCCCGGACTGCTCTCTCACACATTAGGTAGCATATAGAAAGTGAAAATTTTGGACACCTTTCTGCATCCCCAAAGTACTTTTATCGCGGTCACTGACCAAAGCTGTAGCGCTTTCTGAATGCAGGGAAATTAAAATAGCTGGCATTGGTCACATGATACAGATTGTGATCATTTCTGTAAATTACAGGTAGGACAAGATCAGAAGAGGCACTCTCAAGGCTTATTTGCAGGGCTATTTTTGGGCAGGAACGCACAGGAACGGAGTTCCGGCTGGCTCCTGAGTTGGCCACACCCAGCAGGAACTCATTAGCATAATAGGCCACACCCAACAGCAGAAACTCATTCGGATTGGCTAAATTATGGGTATGTGGCCTAACATGCAAATTAATTCCTGCTACAAAAAAAAGCCCTGGGTTTTGACAACAAACAAGGTAAACAGAATAAGAAGCAAATGGTGGGTGGGTCTGGATGACCATTCTTCTGGTAACACGGGGGTGTGGCCTAATATGCGAATAAGCTGTGCTGTCAGTGGTGTGGCCTAATATGCTAATGAGTTCCTGCTGTTGGGTGTGGCCTATTATGCTAATGAGTTCCTGCTGGGCTTTTTTTACAAAATATCTATATCACGTTATTTGAGGCACACTTCAGGATTTTGCACTCAACTAGATTTTTTTCATTTAAATATTGAAAGGAAAGCCAGCGTATTCCTTCACACACCACATCTTCTGAACCAGCTCAGTTCTAGTTCAGATGGAGGAGCAGCCTCTGCATGTGTGGAAATCTGAAACAAATCTATAGGCACACAGCTTCCCTCACCCCCACACAAGGACACAAAGCCCTCAAAGAACCAGCATAACCTCCAAAAGGCATGGGGTGGGGGAAAACCTGGAAGAATTATTGCCAGCAAGCTCTACAGCCAACCATGTATGTAAAATGACTGTATTAATTATTCATTATCATGTGCAGTTCTTTCTGAAATGGCTGCAGATTTTTTAAGCAGCAGAAGATAAAACACATTTTCTGTAAATTTTATGGTACATCCGTTGAATGCATGGCTGAGGACAGACTGGCGAGGTGGCCCGAAACAGCCACGGGCTCAAAAGCCCCACGGGAAAAGCAGCCCGGGGCGCCCCATTAACACTGGCTGCGTGGGGCGGAGGTGCGCGGCTGCCGGCTGCCTTGCCAAGATGCGGCTATGCACAGCCGCGGCAGCCGGAACAGCTTGTTTGCACTTCTGGCGACGCATGCGATGCGCCATTGGCACGTCCACACCTGCAGGAAGCGGCAGCAGTGCGCACCCAGCCGCTGGAGACCAGTTCCCCGGGGTCTCCGCCTGAAGCGCAAGGACCGCACTTCAGGCATGGGTGAGTGTGCGCTGGCGACGGGGGACAGCTGCGGCTGTCTGGACAGCCTCTCTGCCTCCGCTTCTAAAGTGGAGGCACAGCGGGCCACATCACCAGTCTGTCCTCAGCCCATGTTTATTCACACTGTCCTTTAAAAGACAAAATTCTCATTCTCAGTCAGACCCCAGGGGGATGAATCACGGCAGGGCAGGGCTAATCCCAACAACAGTGATTAACTTTATAGAGGTAATTACGTTGGTAAAAAAATTACATAGGGTGCTACTATACTAAATTGTATGTTTTGTTAGGAACTAAGATTGGAGTACCTTTTTTTTTGCAAAACTAAGCCCAGAAAAAGCCAGAAAATGCAAATCAAGCCAACAAATGCTTATAATCACTATGTATTTCAGACATCATTGTGGTTTATGACAAGTGCCTTACTGTGTTAGGAACATGAATGAATTGTCACGACATTGTTAGTGCCTTATGATTATCACACCACGGTTGCCAAATCAGGTTACACTTCCTAATGTACAAGACTTCAGGCTTGGGCAAATATCAAGTCTCAGTAAAAAGGAACTCATTGTCGCAGCCAAATTATTTTTTAAAATCCTTCTGAATTGTTAGATTAACCTTTTTAACAATTTATTCTTTGCTTACATTTCAGGGCACAGGGGAAGAGTCAAAAAGCAAGCGTAAAGCCAACCTAGTTTTTGTTTGCTTCGTTTCATTGTTTTATTTTAGCAATCAAACCAATTTAATGTAACCTCTTACTAAGTAGAGAAATGCTGTAGAAAGGACAGATGCTCTGATGTGAGCCACGTTTAGAAAAAGCAAAACTACTCTCATACTTCTCTTATGGCCTTAATAGTTAACAACAAAAGCACATTCATGGCCCCGTCCACACGAACGAGATAAGCCGGACGGGAAGTGACACAAATTTGTGCCGGCGCAATTTGCGCCGCTTTTGCGGGATCACACAGGTCCATGGACCTGTGAGGGCAAACCGCCGCTGCGTGATCACACACAGCCACGGGCGAGTTGGTTCCCCCCCCCCCCGGAAGTTTTCAGTGAGCTTATCTGCTTCTACAAGGGATCAATGACTTGCCACTCCACCCTCGGGATCATCTGATGATGCGCATACCGGGATGGGAGGGGGGGGAACCAAAAAGCCCGCTCCCCAATGCCACTTGTTTGCGCTGGCGCAATCACACCAAGAAAGGTCAGTTCTGGGCCGTTGCAAACCATTTGAGACTGCCTTTTCACTGGTAGCTAAATAAGTCAATTCCCCGCCGGCTCAAAGCGGTTTGCGACACTTTGACACTGGCTGCAGGACGCTTCCCAGATGTGCTTGTGTGATCACGCCACTTTGAGCCGGCGGGGAATCGTCCTTCTTGTGTCGCAAATGGGTGCGTATGATTGCGCCCTATATATTCTTTATCACATACTTCCTCCAAGGAGCGCAGGGACGCAAACTTTATTCTCCCCAGCTCCATATACCCTCATACTAATCCTGTGAGGTGGATAAGGCTGAGAGAAAGTGACTAGCCAGTGAGGATCCATGGCACCGTGGGAATTTGTTCCTAGTCCAGCACTCTAATCACTTTACAGGGCTGCCAGGCACAGCCTGGAAACTAGCAGAAGTCCATAAGGGCAATGACATGAGGGATGCCCTCAGCAACAACATGACATCACTGCTGGGGAAAACCCAGAAGTGACATCACATCCCTTTCTAGGAATTGCTGGAAACTGTGTGGTAAAACTACAGCTTTTCTGGCAATACCTAGAGGGGCCTGAGCAGTTAAACCCTCACCCCCAGTGGGAAAATGCCTCAACAAGATGGCATGGTCCACTGTATCAAAGACTGCAAATAAGTCCAATGGGCAATAAAAAAGCATGGACTTTAGAGTTGCCAGCTCCAGTTTGGGAAATACCTGGAGATTTAGGAGGTGGGGCCTGAGGAGGGCAGGGTTTGGGGAGGGGAAGGACTTTAATGGGTTATAATGTCATAGTATCTACCTTCCAAAGTGGCCATTTTCTCCAGAAGTACTAATTTCTGTCACCTGGAGATTTGTTGTAATAGCAGGAGATCTCCAACCACCACCCTCATGGCCTTTGTCTATGTTCAGACCCAGCTCAGGTCCTGACTTGGTCAGGAGAAAGGCAGCTATACCAACACTTTAAGTAATTAAATAAAGGCTGTTCAACAAGAAACAAGAAACCTTGTAAGCAGTGTTCCCTCTAAGCTGAGTTAGTGTGAGCTAGCTCACAGTTTTTAAGACTCCAGTTCATGCATTTTTGTCTGAGCTCAGGAAGGATGGCTCCAGAGTAAACTAATTTATGCCGTAACTAAATCGCTCACTCACAACTTTAATGCCAGGAGCTCACGAAGTAGAATTTTTCTCACAAGACTCCACAGCTTAGAGGGAGCATTGCTTGTAAGCTCACTGCACTGAATGAAGCATAAAAAAACCATAAAAAACCAATGTCTGAATAAGCTTTCAGGTGTTAACTGTCTTCTAATACTGTTGTAGATGCTGGCAGAGAAAAACACTGTACTTTGAGAATAAAGTCAATACTGTAAAATTCAATGGCAGGGCAAATCAGTCCAACTTGCAAGATATTACTGATCTGCAGTGGAAGGCTTACAGGGCAAATAAAATAAAATGGATCATAATTCAGTGGCACCAATCAGACACCGCACAGGTCTGTTTTACAAACTGTCATCAGTTAATAGGCAGTGTTCCCTCTATGCTGAGTTAGTGTGAGCTAGGTCCCAGTTTTTTAGCCTCCGGTTCACAGATTTCTGTCTTAGCTCAGGAAGGATGGCTCCAGAGCAAACTAATTTACGCAGTAGCCAAATCGCTTGCTCACCACTTTAAGGCCAGTAGCTCACAAAGTAGAAGTTTTGCTCACAAGACTTCACAGCTTAGAGGGAGCACTGGTCATAGGGTGCACTGTATTCTTCAGACTTTGCGCATTTAGTCCATTCTAGATACATGCTTACTAATGGCTCAAATTTGCTACAGTTTTAAATCATTTAACTATCAGCACTTCCAAATCATGTAAATGCTTCAACACTGATGCCGAACATTACCAAAACGCTGAACCTGTTTTGTGGTGCATCTTGAGAACTACATCTAAATCCAACTTTTGACCAACTTTTGTAAACTGAACCCTCTATAGAATAGCAGGGTAAACCGGCCACTTGTTTCTTGTTTTGTCTCTCTCCCTTCTTCCCATAATGACCTTGAGAGAGTAACATGAAAAGAACTCGATCTCAAGCACTTCAGCGGATGAGTGCACTCTATAGACATACAATGAAGCAACACTCGTAATGCTATGCCGCTGCAGTGCAACACTGCAAAAGGCTACTGTTGGTGTCAGACAGGAGCACAATTGGTCCACTCCACAGCCGTGCTGCTATTATGCAATGCTGAGCTTTTGGCCTGTGAATTTTGCAGCTCAGCTGAAGCATGAGCAGAAGATTAAGACAATGGAATCGACCCAAAACCTTGAAGACTTTGTCACCCCTGTTATGAGTGAAGGTTCCGCAGAAAGTGTAGGTCACATTCTTTAATAAAGATTATTTCATTTTTAAATTTTGAAAACGTAAAACACTTTGGGATCGAACACTTATTTTGAACGTTCACACCCTGAGATCACTGAATGTGGAAAGAGGAGCTGGGTCCAGGAGTTTCACCTCCAACCTCCACACATTCAATAGAAAATAGAAACAAAGCCTCGTGCACATACTGCTGTACATGCACAGGCTCTATACATGTGACAAGGGCCTTTCCTTTTGAGAGGTTCCCTATATGGTTACAGTTTTATGGGTATTCATGCCAGAGACTGAGGGCAAGGCTAACAGGAGTGATCCTACTTCTACCCCATCGCATTCAGTGAACATGACCTGACATTCTACATAAAACTTCACAGAAATTATAACAAAACATCGCTACTCTGCTCAGTCAGGGTGACACATTCTGTTGGCAAAAGGCACATCTATATCGCTATTTTACAAGTGTGCCCCTATCTGCAAATACCTAAATCCACAGACTGGGGCCACACTTACCCAAAAGAGATTTTTCTGCAAACTTGGGGGGAACCCCCCCCCCCACCTAGGTTTGCATAAAAACCTGAAAAGTAAAAAACATGGGGAGGTTAAATCCCCCCCCCCCAAAAAAAGGGCTGTCTGCGCATTTACCATTGAAAGTCCTGGAGGTGGAGGCTGCTGCTGTCACAGCAGCAGAGCCTCGAAGCTGCCGCTCGGTCCAGCTTGCCTGGAGACATGCCGGGTGAGCGGCCAAAGCCGGAGGAGGGAAGCAAGGGGAGAAAGCAGAGGGGGGTGCAACTTTGGGCAAGCCGTTGATAATGGTGAGGGAGGGAGGGAGGCCTTGGCAAGCCCACCCAGCACAACTCTGAGTGAGCCGCCAAGAGCAGCAAGGGGGGAGCTTGGCTGGCCTGTCCAGAGCAACTCCAGGCAATTCACCAAGGGTGGCAAGGTGGGGGATGAAGGTCAGCTGCTGTGGGTAAGTTGGTGAGGAAGGGAAGAAAAGTTTGTCTGGTGTACCTGGAGCCAGGGGATAAAATCCGGGGGGGGGGGGCTCGTGACCATGTCCCTGCCACCGCTGCCTCCCCCCCCCACCTGGCCACTCCTGCTTCTGTCCCTCCCTCCATCCATCCAGGGGCCAGCTGGGCATTTGCTTAGCTGGCCCCTGGACAGACAGAGGGAGGGAGGGATGGAGGCAGCCAGGGAGGGGGGTGGAGAGAGAGAGGGAGAGAGAGAGAGACTGTGGCGGCGGCCCTAGGAACGGCCCAGGGATGCACGGCAGTGGGCGCTCTGTTTTCCTGGGGGGGGGCTCAGTCCCCCCCCCCAGAAATTTCAGGGGTGGCTCAAGCCCTTGAGCCCCCCCATAGTTGACGCCTATGCCTGGAGCAGCTCCAGGTGAGCTGCTGAGAGCAGTGAGAAGAGACAGAAGGTCAGCTGGCCCACCCGGAGCTGCTCCAGGTGAGCTGGTGAGGGAGGGGATGGAAGGTCAGCTGGGCCACCCAAAGTTGCTCTGGGCAAGCTGGTAAGGGAGGGAAGGGAAGGTCATCTGTAGCAGCTCTGGGTGAGCTGGTGATGAAGGGAAGAGGGGGAGGGAAGTCTTGGCAGGGGTGATCAGGGACAAAGAGATAAAAAGGGAGTGATCGGGTGGGGGCAGAAGGAGCCCTCGAGCCCCCCCGTACTTGACGCCCATGCAGGCTACTCTGGGCCAGAGAGATTACATTTCAAGAAGCAGACTTAGGGCTATAATATAGTGATATATTTATCAGGAAGTAAGTCCTCACGGGAATTAGCAGGAATTATGGCTGTTGTCCCACTCTTCCTGGGGTGGAGTCCAGGACCACCATGACTTCCAAGTCCTCCCTTCTGTCAGCCATACCTCAGAAAGGGTCACAGAATTCAGAGGGAAGGGGGGCTGGCAACAGCCTTGGGCTTATTCTTTCTGTCTACATCATCTCTCTGACTAGGGCTGCCAGGTCCCCCTTGGCTGCCAGGGGGGGGGGGGGTAGGGCTGCCAGCACCAGGTCGAGAGGTTTCCTGGCTGCCGGTGGGGAGGTGGTGGGGTGGCAGGGTTGCCAGCTCCAGGGGAACTCCTGGAGATTTGGGAGTGGAGTCTGTGAAGGACAGAGACCTCACTGGGGTATAATGTCATTGAATCCCCACTCCAAAGCATCCAGGAGAACTGATCTCTGTAGTCTGGAAATGAGCTGTAATTCCAGGGGATCTCCAGTTTCCACCTGGGGGCTGGCATCCCTATCTCTGATATGGACTTGGGTCTGGCTCCTCTCTCTTGGGACTTTTCTGGGCTGGCCAAATAAATGATTGTCTGAGCGTAGGCTGACCCTGGACTCCCCCAAAGCCTTCTATTCATAGCGTTGCCAGGTCGCTTACCTGTTGCAGTCCAGGACATTCATGCGCATGCATAGCATGCACGTGCCATGATGTCATCGCGCTAGGCACTTCACCAGTGGACACTCTAGCATTTGGCTTGAAAACTCTATGATACCATAGAGTTTTCAGGTCTAATGCTATAGTGTCCCCCCCGGCGATGTGGCCATGCACAATGACATCACCTCCAGGTGATGTCCTCACACTGGGCATGTCGGCCGGATCCTGGTCAGCTGTTGACTGCGGTTCATGCCCGACAATAGTAACCATGTTTCTTGCTCAATATAAATATTACCTAAATAGCATTAGCTTTCATTAGCTGCAAGATTACTAATGGGAGAAACAAATGTAATGCAGATCCACCACTCCTAAGTCAAACACAGCAAAACAAACAATTCAAGCTAAAAAACTCTCTATCCACAGCATCTCCTATTCTGTTTTTCTTAGATTCCTCACACTTAAAATCGACAAAGAACATTTTCATCTCTTTGTGTTAGAGTATTGCATTTTCAATTCTCTAAAGAATCTTTTTTTACTTTCTAACATGAAAGATCATAACAATGATTCCCCATTGGAGGCAGACAAAACCCAGGTGTCCCTGCTGTTTCTTTTTGATCTGTCAGCAGCCTTTGATAACATCATCCATGAATTTTTAATGTATATATGGACCCTGGCAAAGAATCATCGCTAGGCAACCCTTTCTCTGTCTCCTTCTCCAAGAAGGACCCTGCATATTTTACAATGAGTCAATTAAGAGGGTTCTTTTTTGAGCATCTCTTTTACTTCAATGTATGTCTCCAGGTCCATAACAAAAAGGTTGTTTGAAGAGGACAGACGCAGCTGCCTCCGGGGTGATGCCACCCAGCTATATATTTTTATAGCAAGACAACACTTTCTTGAAAACTGAGACTGAGTGACAAGAAGCCAAGCAGAAATTATTTCAGTCTCTCTCTTACCCTGAATGTCTCAAGACCCAATGAACATCTGCAATGAGCCACCATGACCACTGCGCAGTGGCATAATGTCACAGCCTGTTGAATGGCACTGGGATCCCTGGGAACATTGATGCGGCAGTTGGGGTGGAATTATTGAGAGTATCCATCAATGCCAATAATACTTTTTCAATAGCTGTGAGCGTTAAGTATCACAGGAACTGGGGAAGAGGTAGCAGCTCAGTGGGAAAGGAAATACTTCGGATGCAGAAGTTCAGGCCTTGGCATCACCAATTCAAAGTTCTTGGGTAGCAGATATTAGGAAAGACCTCTCTCTGATCAAGACCCCGGAGAGCCACTTCCAGGCACAGCAGACCCTACTGAGCTAGAAGGGCCAATAGCCTGATACAGCACAAGGCCAGTTTGTTTATTTCTGATTGGTGGGTGATTATGGGAGAAGGAGATTTGAGGGCCATGCTGAAAGCACTTGGGCCATTTGTACATCATCACAAAGTGGCTGATATGTCAAAGCAAGGTCAAATCTACAATCGAGCCATGAGCCCACTCAGGGGCATAGAGTTTTGTAAAATCAGGGGGGGCTCTTTTGCGTGTGCGCAAAGCACGTGCGCTTGCTGGGGCGATGTCCCCCCCCCAGGAAACCGCCTCCCGAGGCCCTTCTGAGGCCTGGCAGCCGCTTCTGCCGGTGCCTCTCTTCCCCCCCCCCCCGGGCCACTCCTTCTCTCTCCCTCCCTCTTTTCCGGGCAAAATGCGAAAAGAGGGAGGGAGAGGGAGAGGGAAGGATGGAGGAGTGGCCGGGGGGGAGAGAGGCACCAGCAGCAGCAGCTGCCAGGCCTCGGAAGGGCCCAGGAAGGCGCAGCGGCAGGCGCTACGTTTTCCCGGGGGGGGGCTCAGTCCCCCCGGGAAATTTTAGGGGTGGCTCGAGCCCCCCCCCCGTAGTCTACGCCTATGAGCCCACTGTGTGTGTGCGTTAAGTGCTGTGAAGTCACTTCCGACATGGCAACCCTATGAATTAATGTCCTCCAAAATGCCCTCTTTTAACAGCCATTTTCAGGTCTTGCAAACTGAGGGCCGTGGCTTCGTTGACTGAGTCCATCCATCTCATGTTGGGTCTTCCCCTTTTCCCGCTGCCTCTAACTTTTCCTAGCATGATTGTCTTCTCTAGTGACAAACTCTCCCCAGCTCTCTGCTAGCACCTGTCTCTTCCTATTTCCCCATATTATACTGTACAGAATGATGACCCGTACATGGTAGTGATCTTAACACAGCACGGTAACATTTTTCAGTCTCTCTTTTTTAAGTGATAAAAGAGAATAATGAGGTGAGGGGGAGGGAATCTGGAGTCATTTCAACGACTTCGTTTTCATTTAAAAGACAGTGACGCTTCATAAACTTTCATACAGCCATTAACCAAAACTGCAGTGTCATTCAAACTTCTTTTCTATTTTTGTATAATGCATAATGATAAGTTAAAAATTCAGGGAATTATTTATTTTACTATTATGTTTCAGTTACGGTCCACTCACGGGTGGATTCGTTGTCCTAAGCTAAAGATGGCTGAGGGTGGGGGCAGGGTTGAGAGCAGAACCTCTAAAATAAAAATGCATGCAAAGCAACACTTATAGTGCTTCATCTGCACACAAATAAGGCCTTAGAGGTCAGAGGCAGTGCAGCAAAATTTCATCACTTGGGCGGGGGGGGGGGGGGAGGCATGGCTTTTGACACAGGTTTTCTCCCTAAAGTTTCCCCTGACACGCTAGGTCTGCAGAGTCTGGAACCTGAACAAGCATTCAAATGGGGACCAGGATGAGCTCATCATTTCATGGTAAAAACTAGTCTTTGTTCCCAGTATGACCCTGTGAGTTAATGGGAGATCATTTTCTCACAATCACCACCATTCATCCGACATGCATTGGGATGTGCATTAAAAGAAAAGGGAAAAAAACCCGGCTCATTGGGCTGCAAAAACAGGCGAATAAATACAGAGCTTTGCGATTATGCTAGTGGTCTTTATGCATTTTGCTCTGTGGGGATGTAGCGGCTTAACTCCAAAAGGGGTTCTGACCTATTTCCATGATTACCGCTCTGCTAACAGATTGTTTCCAAAATTCCAGGCCAGATAAAGGCTATGAAGGGACAGTGTTGAATCTCCCACACAGATGGTTAGTTGCAGCAATAAAACGATGAGCAACAAGCACATGTACATATGCATATGCCTGGACTTGCAAGCCACACCGGGGAATCAAAAGCTTGAGGCATTTGGTTGTTATTCATTGCCTTGGCATCACACTGCAAGAACCTCTCAGAAACAGACCTGCCTATGCCGAAAGAGAGGTTCAAGGGGTTGAAAGCCACAGAAGAACTGTAGCTCAGGCTGGAATCTCTGCCATTTTCTTGCACTGTCTTGGTTCTTTCCCAGTCTGGGTTGTGAGCTGGCCTGACTAGTGCTGAGTCTGCATTGTCAACTGGTGAACCTATCTAATTTAAATAGCCTTCTTTGCTTCTCTGGAAACTGACCTATATGCAGCCTAAGTCCATGAGCCCAATATTTCTAAATCTTTCCATAACTTTAAATCAACAACAACAACAACAAATACCTTTTATTGGCATAAAATAACTTTAAATCACAAAGGTGCAAGCAGTGGCCCTACGCTGGAGCCTGATCCAGCCAAAGGCTCACATTCCACCCTAGAAGATGGGGGAGGCTCTGAGAACCAGTTTGGTGTAGTGGTTAGAAACGTGTTCTCTAATCTGGGAGAACCAGGTTTGATTCCCCACTCCTCCACAAGCAGCTGCTGGTGTGTCTTTGGGTCAGTTACAAGTTCTCTCGGAGCTGTTGTCTCACAAGGAGTTCTCGAGAGAGCTCTCTCAGCCCCACCTACCTCACAGGGTGTCTGTTGCGGGGAGGGGGAGGGAAAGGAGATTGTAAGCCACTTTGAGACTCCTTTGGGTAGTGAAGGGAGGGGGTATCAATCCAATCTCCTCTTCTCTTAAAGCCGCTGATGACAGCAGAGGCGAATCTCCCAGGAATCCCTGCTGAGCTCACGGAAAGCTGATCACCACAAAGAACCGGACACCAAAATTGCAGGAGATGATCACTACTGAAGATTCTTCCCATGAACTCTAAAGGGTCAGCCCCCCCCCCCCCCGAACATGACAGGGATGCACATGAGGCTGCTCAGAAACGCCCACTTTCTGAGTTCTCAAACAATTACGATTACTTAAAGAACTCCTCTCCTCTCCTTTAAAATGTTCACAGAAGACCTGGCTTCCGATAGCAAAACTAAGTGTGGATCGAAATGAACAGCCTGGTCAAATGGGTACTCGCAGCTTAGGGAAACCTGCAACGGAACGTAATAGAAGGGGAAGTTTCTAAAGTAGCAACTCTAAATACCTCAAACAGGTCTGAAGGTATGGTTGGAGAGTGCAAGAAACAACAGAGTAACTACAGTCAAGTAGGGCAGTTCATGGGACTAGAGACAGCCCAGGAAATCAATATACACCACTTTGGTGGAAGAAAGGTGAGGAATAAATGCAATTAAGAATCAAGTCAATGGACATTAATGAAATTTACTCTTGTGTGCATGGAGTTATAACGGACTCTTTGGGATACTGTACATTCTGTAGGTATGTAGAGACCACAAATTGTTCAAGCTTCATTATTGTGACATACTTGAGCCGCTGCAACCTCCCATGCCTTCCCCTCCTTATGTTCTTTTTTATTTAAACTGCAACACACCAGCCAAAAGAGGGCAAGATTAGCATGTGCACAGAGCTGTAATGTTTCGCCCTGTTCCAGTGACAGTCAGCAAACAAATAAGCTTCCTGAACACAGGGATCAGAACTCCCTTTTCTGATCAGTGGGAATAACTAAACAGAAGCATTTTGTCCTTTCCTCCAGGCAAAGCAGATACATAAATTGGCTGTAAGGACGAAAAGTTGAAGACTCAGAAAATCTGAAGAGATTATAACATGCTTTGGCAATGAGAGAGCAGTGACAGAAAACTACAGGCGCAGCTGGCTAAAAGCCTCTGTGATGGATATTGTACACAGAATGTAAGACGACTTTATTTCTACGGGAGCAGATTTATTAACATAAATTGAAAGATTGTTGGCTTAAACAAGCCTTGTTTCATAACATCATGTAAGCAAGGAATGCGGTGCTCATCCCCCTCCTAGCCTCAAGCTGTATTGCCAATGCCCAGCTCCATCAAAGCAATCTCAGCTAAGAGCTGCCAGAATTAGCATCCAATGAGGCTCTGGTCACAACCAGCAGAGACCGTGTGTGCTGTACCCAATATCAGTCCAGTAAACGCACGGTGGTTGGCTTTCACACTGCGTGGTCACAGGGCAACGTGAGCAGGGAAAGGAAGAGGAATGCCGCATACAGATACCGGTCATGCCCACAGCCACCGCTTCTCCCGCAGGCTGATGCACACAGCTCATTCTAATGCGGATGAACACACAGGCACATTAGCCTTAAATAATTTAATATGGAACAAGTATGCTAATTAGCAAGCGGTTTAGAAAATTCAAATGCCTGTTTGCTTGTACGCTTGCTCAACTCTTCCCCCCCCCTCAAAAAAAAAAATCCTGCAAAAATCAGAACCAACTGGCGAACAGTTGCTTAGAGGCTCGGTTCCTTCTGCTTAGGTAAGAGGGGTCTTCTCTCCGGCTCCGGCTCTGATGAGTTTGTTTGACCATTAAAGCAGAAGTGTGGATAGAAGACCTCAAAGTGTTGAATTCCAGGTGTATGGGGAAACCTTCCCTGTTTCCACAGATCTCTCTCAAAAAATAGTGATACTAAGGCCTCGTCCACACGTGCGAGATAAGCCGGACGGGAAGTGACACAAATTTGTGCCGGCGCAATTTGCGCCGCTTTTGCGGGATCACACAGGTCCATGGACCTGTGAGAGCAAACCGCCGCTGCGTGATCACACGCAGCCACGGGTGAGTTGGTTTTTTTTTCCCGGCCGTTTTCAGTGCGCTTATCTGCTTCTACAAGGGATCGATGACTTGCCTGTCCACCCTCGGGATCATCCGATGATGCGCATACCGGGATGGGAGGGGGGAAAAACAAAAAGCCCGCTCCCCAACGCCACTTGTTTGCGCTGGCGCGATCACACCAGGAAAGGTCAATTCTGGGCCGTTGCAAACCATTTGAGACTGCCTTTTCACTGGTAGCTAAATAAGCCGATTCCCCACCGGCTCAAAGTGGTTTGCGACACTTTGACACCGGCTGCAGGACGCTTCCCAGGTGTGCTTGTGTGATCACGCCACTTTGAGCCGGCGGAGAATCGTCCTTCTTGTGTCGCAAGTGGGTGCTTATGATCACGCCCTATATGTCCTTAGGATTTAGCCACAATAGGGGATGTGTAAGGTTTCCCATCTTCTGCAGCCCTTCCACACCAGCTAAAAAGATATTCTCGACCCTAGAAGAAAACACGGGATGCAGCGGAAATAGGAAATCTGTCGAAATCCGACAACGGCACCTCTGATCATTGGTTTCTGCTCATACATGAGGACCTTTCAGTCCAGGCCACTGCTAGGATGTTCTGCAGGGCAATGCACATCATTTTGCACTCAGTGTGCTACCTGGCTGACATTGCGCATGGCATCAGGCGGCTTCTTATCCTCATTTTCCATCAAAGTGCCAATCAGCTCACTGCTGTTCCCCACTGAAGTGGGGGAGAGGGGAATTTCTATTTCATGTGCCAACAATGCTCCCTCTAAGCAGTGGAGTCTTCTGAGCAAAAATTCTACTTTGTGAGCTACCAGCATTAAAGTTGTGAGCCAGCGATTTGGTTCCTGCATCAATGAGTTTGCTCGGGAGCCGTCCTTCCTGAGCTGAGACAAAAATGTGTGAGCCGGAGGCTAAAAAACTGTGAGCCAGCTCATACTAACTCAGCTTAGAGGGAACACTGCAACAGGGTTTTTCTTTAATGACTGGACTACTACATATTGTTCTCCAGTTTGTACAGTTAGCTTAAGTGCAAGTGATCACAACTTTGAGAGCGGGTACTGTCTGCAAACCTGCAATGATTGTTTGGGAATCTGCTGTTCTGTTTTGGACACTTATCCACACCTGTGAACAAGCACTTCTTCTTCCAGGAAACAAAAGACACCAAAGTATTTTGGCTGCTCTTCAGCAAGCATACCTTACTGAGAGGTGATATGAGGGTCGCCAGGTCCTAGCTGGCAGGGGGCTCCCGGGTCCACGTGCAGGGCGCGATGATGTCACCTGGAAGTGACGTCACTGGGCCGCTGACGTGGGGGGGTGATGCTCCAGTTTTGGGGCAAAACTCTGGGGTTTTTGCCTTCCCAGTTTGGGGGTGGAGTTTCCCCTGATCAAAGCCCTCAAAAGCAGGAGGACCCCCTCTGGGACCTGGGGGTTGGGAACTCCTAGAGCCGCTTTGTAGCCGCCTAGAGCCGCTTTGTGCTGGCTGGGCGGGATAGAAATCTAAATAAATAAATAAATAAGCTCTAGATAATATGAAAATTATTTATATGATGGTCTGGTCATTTACATAAGCAAATCATTGGGTTGGTTCAGACCTAACAGGAAACCACAATTTATTTTGACTGTTGTTAGGTTGTGAAATTAGGACTAAGCCTGCAAATGATCAGTGATTGCTGGCTTGTCTCAGCAACCTCTGACTTCAGTGCTCTGCTCCTTTCCCGTGCCTCCCTGTTAGGGACCTGGCAGCTTCCCAGCCTGCCGAGAGTTACAAACCTCCAAGTAAGGCCTGAGTCCTCCTGAAATTACAACTCATCTCCAGACTACACAGATCAGTTCCATTGGAGGAAACAGCAGATTGGGAGGGCAGATTCTATGGCATCACATCCCTGTCGTGTAAAAGTCAAACAAAAATCACAAAAGATTTTTTTTTTCCTTATAGGCTTTTTAGATGGGGAATTTGTTTCATCCTCATATTAATTACTATAATTATAGTCCCCTCCATTTTGTAATTATTACAATTAATAACAAAAGAAACACACAAGTCTCTTGGAAGTAGCAAGGCTTTTACATTAAACAGCTTCCTCACCAAAATCCAGAAAAACAAAACTCTGGCTGCTGATTTCAGAACAACACCATGCCCAAACTCAGCAGACTCCCTTCCAAGAAGAAGAAGAAGAAGAGAAGAGATTGGATTTATACCCCGCCCTCCACTCCCCAAGGGAGTCTCAGAGTGGCTTACAAACTCCTTTCCCTTCCCCTCCCCACAACAGACACCCTGTGAGGTAGGTGGGGCTGAGAGAGCTCTTTCCCAAGCTGTCCTTGAGGGAACAGCTGGTACAGAGCTACGGCTTGCCCAAGGTCATCCAGCCAGGTGCAAGTGGAGGAGTGGGGAACCAAACCTGGTTCTCCCAGATTAGAGTCCGCGCACTTAACCACCACACCAAACTCCCTCCCAAGTTCCCTGTCTCTGCTACAAAGCATACAAGATGCTTGCAGCAGACACTGCATGCCCTAATCAAGCCTGTATTCCCCGACAGGTCTCAATCTCTACACAGTCACCACCTGCCCCACCATATACATACGGTGTTCAATACCAGAGTCCCAAATCCCACAAGAGCCAAATCACACACGCCCCACCTGTTTCCACTCACACAATAAGCCTACAAGAGAACTACAAGAGGATGCATTGTCAAGGTCCACAGTTTAAGTACAATAAATGTGAACAGGGTGCTTGTGTAAAGAAAATGTTGCTGGAGCACAAGAAGCCAAGATAGCCAAGGCTCCACTGGGTGACCTCCCCGCCTTTGGGAGTTATGGAAGGAGCTTGACACATGGCCATGACTTTAAGATAGTACAGGCAGGGGACAGGGAGAGAACTGCTACCAAGCAGGCACATTGGGGGGGGGAGAGCCTGGTCACTGGCAAGAACCACTTGTTGGCAAAGGGGGCTTCATTTCTGAGCTTGTCTTACCAAGGAAGACTGTAGTTGGAGTGGACCTGAAACATCAGTGGGAAACGAACCAAAATTACTCCAGGATTGAAACAGCACTTGGAGGAAGAAAGGAAAACACAGGTGTAGCTCCTGCATGTTAGTAAATCACAAAAACAGGAATTCAAAAATAAAAATATATATCATCAACCGTGACGAACACTGTGAAGTTAGCCTCGTCCATTCACTGTGAAGTTAGCCTCGTCCATGAATTTTTCCATTCATTAGGAAAAATGTAAAAGCAAGTTATATATATAGCCGCTCTGAGCCTACGAAATGTGGGGAGAGCGGCCTAGAAATCAAATAAATAAATATATCTGTGGCAGATCCAATAGATCAGCAATACTGATCCAAGTAACCAGGGGTCATTTCGTAGAAAAAGAGGTGCAGGAGTTCATTAGCATAACTCATTAGCATAACTTATTTGCATATGCTAAACTGCCTGACATCACCGGAAGTCTGTCAGAAGGCAAGAAAGAGAGAGAGAGAGAGAGAGCTGGCAGAGAGGGAACCGCTACTAATCCAAGCCTCAGAAATACCACTCTTCTGGGAGGAGAGCTTCAGTGGTGGCTGAAGCCTTCAGAAGGCTGGTCGGAGGAACAAGGACCTTTCCAGGGGAGGGGGTCATTTTGCTGCAGCCATGACACTGGCAGGCATTCCCCGGGGGGGGGGGGCTGGCACCAACTCCCGGAGCTGAGCTCCCCCGAGCTCCTGCTCGAAAGGACCCCTGCAAGTAACTGCTGGCTTTATGTATTCAAAAAGAGCAGCCTGCCCCAGCAGCCTTTGACACAGCCCAAGCTCCTAGCAGAGCCTAACCTAACTAATAATGCTGCATAATATATCCTTCATTCCATCTGTGGACTGTTATCAAGTGTCAGCTGTGGCTTCTCCATCACGGCTAGCAATAACTTTCATTCCACCCCCCTCTACTTTGCGTTGGCTTTTTGCTCACCATCTAGCCTCATCAAAGGTTCTGCTTAAGTGAAAAGTTTGCTCAGTCCTTTGCATTTTCACTGACCCTGACAAAGATATCATGGCATGCTTAAAAAGATGCTGTTGTTTTAACAAACCACACAGGATGCATAACACTAAGTCATTCTTGAGCTGGACGGATTTTGTAACAGACTGCTGAAAGCTGCCAGCTTGCAACTATAGCAATATCCCAGTTTATACATAAGTTAAATCTTGATGAAGCTAAGATGTCAGATCTATACATTCTCTCTTCCCTCGAGAAAAGCTGGTAGCTTCATCAGCCACTTGATTACTCCCATAGGGCCATGGGTTTTAAACAGTACTTTACAATTATGCTATCAGGCATCTTGTATGCTAATTAAATTTAATTAGCCATCTGCCCCCCCCCCCCCATCACAGTTTTCTGGCCTTATGCTCGTTAAATATTCTTCAGCTCAAAAGGGCAACTGAATAGGAGCTTCTAGAAACTGGATATTCTATAAACTCAGAAAAGTTTTTATTGGTTTCATCACGGCATCTCATTGTGAAGTAGCTGACCCCAGTGCCAATCATAAAAACAGTAAATTGAATCACCCACAGACAACACAGGTCTCTGTATATACTCGGAGACTCCCGTGTATGCCAAAAAATATGATTTCATACATTAACCAAAAGAATAAAAACAAAAACAGAAGCAAAACAAGGATTGAACATGCTCCAGAAGTCAGAGAATTTAAGAGTCAGCTAAGTGAAAAGAGGAGGAGGGATCAGTTTGCTCAGGCCCTTCAAGGTTATTAAATCTTGGAGGGCAAAATTTTAGGAGGTAGTGGGAGATTTCAAAAACGGTTCCCCTTCTCCACAACTCTCGTGCATGTATTTCAACCTTCTAATTGCTGCAGAAAGCACACACTCTATCAGGTTCTAGACAAGAACTTCTCAAAAGGAGCTGGAGGTCCCATAAAACTTTTCAAACTTGGAAGCAAATCTATTGCATAAACCGCCCTGCAACATAAAGGAATGTGAGGCAGCTGGTAAACTAGTCACAGTTTGGAAAAGGGCGGCAAATAGTGTTGCCAAGACTCTGCCCTCAGCTTCTGGGAGCTTCCGGGGGGGGGGGGGAGTGGAAAGAAAGCAGTATCAATGTTGTGATGCCACTTCTGGGTTATAGGAATTCCTCAAAACTCTATGGCAGGGGTCCTCAAACTTTTTAAACGGGGCCAGTTCACTGTCCCTCAGACCGTTGGAGGGCCAGACTATAGTTTTTTTAAAAAAACTGTGAACAAATTCCTATGCCCCCTGCACATATCTTATTTTGAAGTAAAAAAACAAAATGGGAACAAATACAATATTTAAAATGAAAAACAAGTAAAGTTAAATCAACAAACTTACCAGTATTTCAATGGGAACTATGGGCCTGCTTTTGGCTAATGAGATGGTCAGAGTCTGGTTCCATATTTGTCACTGCTAGTCGTAACAAGTGATGCAAGTGTGCGTCTAGATCTGGCTGGAGATTTCAGATGTTATTTCGCGGGTAGGGAAGGCGCACGGGGGGGGGGGGGGTGCGCGCGCAAGCAAGGCACCCTTGACGGGGCTGTTTTTTTCCCCTCTCCGAAGAAACAAAGAACTCGGCATCCCCACAAACTTTTTAAGGCAGCAAGCCCCCAGCTGCTTCTCCCTGAAACTCCACTACTGCAGGCATCATGATGGGAAAGAGAAACCTCTCTCTCTCTCTCCCCCTCCGATTCCCAGCAGCACAAAAAGCCTCGAAAAAGACCCCCACCTGGCTCTTGGGACTGGCACAGGTCTCCTAGCCGGCTGAGGGGCCAGTTGGAGCGCCTGCCACCCCACACTTACCCTCTTCCAGTCTTCCTTTTGCCTCCTCCTGGCTGACTGGAAGCAGGGGGGCGGGGCTTTGTCATGTGGCCCGGGACGAGTCGGCTGCAATTTTTCCGCTGCTTTGTGTGCTGCTGGGAATTGGAGGACAGGCAGCGGCACACCCGGCGGGCCAGAAAAATGCCCTCGGCGGGCCGCATGTGGCCGGCGGGCCGTAGTTTGAGGCCCCCTGCTCTATGGTAATATTGAAAAGTGAATTATAATAAGGCCCTGGGATCCTGCTGTTTAAAATAAAAAATCAAACTGTTTCATTGGGCCAGTTCAAACCCTTGGTCATGCCCAAATAGCTCTTTTAACTTCTGTCTCTGTACAAAGGAAAAACAGTGGTAGCCCAAACTATCAAAATATTACTTGTTACAGAAGTTTTGGACACAAATACCATTTTTAATCTCGCTTAGAAACTACATAAATATTGCATGAGGTACTATAACTGGTTGAACATTAAGGTTGTCAGCTCTGGGTTGGGAAACAACTGGAGATTTTGAGGGTGGACCCTGGGGAGGGCGGGGTTTGGGGAGGGAAGGTTCTGAGCTGGGTATAGTGCCATGGAGTCCACCCTCCAAACCAGCCATTTTCTACAGGGGAACTGATCTTGGTCATCTGGAGGTCAACTGTGATAGTGGAAATTCTCCAGGAGGCGGGCAACCTTATTGAAGATGTGCAGCAGCCTCCAGAATAGCTTCCAGGAAAATACACGAGGTATCATATATACTGAACAATACAAAGTTGTGAGAATTGTATCACCTCAGACAACCTCAGAGCAGGGCTGTTATGAGGGCCAGACATAAATGAGGCCTAGGGTTGTCAAGTCTCTTCACCTTACTGGTGGGGGGGAGTCCTCTGCTGGCCGGGAGCTTCCCCGGCGCGCGCGCGAAACGTCAGCACGTTGGGTGCATTGCCAGGGCGACGCTCTGGCAATCGCCCCAAAACTGATAACTGACACTCCTTGCTCTGAGTTATTGCCTCAAAATGTGTGTGCTGTTGCAATCCTGAGTATGCTGTTCAGGTGCGTATCTGTAAGCTGCAAACTAAATGGAATGGAACAGAAATGATATCATCAGGGTGGGTTTTGGGGAGAAGAGGGACCTCTGGTGGGTACAATGCCATAAAGTCCACCCTCCAAAACCGCCATTATATCCAGGGGAACTGATCTCTGTAGTCTGGAACTCAGTTGTAAAAGCTGGGGATCTCCAGGTTCCACCCAGAGGTTGGCAACCCGAAATTTCCCCAATCTCTATGCAAGGAAACTACAGCTATTAGGCAGATCCCTAAAGTGTCACTGTCATGACTCCCATTGAGCTGGCTCTGGACTCCGACTCAGAAGCCTCCAAGGAAGAGCCCATAGGCGTAGACTATGGGGGGGCTCGAGCCTCCCCTGAAATTTCCTGGGGGGGACTGACCCCCCCCCAAGAAAACGTAGCGCCTGCCGCCGCGCCTCCCGGGGCCTTTCCGAGGCCGGCAGCTGCTGCTGCCGGTGCCTCTCCGCCCCCCTGCCTGGCCACTCTTCCATCCTTCCCTCTCCCTCCCTCTTTTCCCGGTGAAGGGAGAGGGAAGGAGTGGCTGGGAAGAGAGAGAGGCCCCAGCAGCAGCGGCTGGCGGGCCTCGAAAGGGCCCAGGGAGGTGCAGAGGTTTCCCAGCGGGGGGGGACATCGCCCCAGCGAGTGCGCACACTTTGTGTGCGCGTTAAAGAGCCCCCCCCCAAAAAAATTACAAAAGTCTATGCCCCTGGAAGAGCCTGAGGAGCCAGAAACATGGCCTGGGGGAGAGTGGGAAGCTCTGGGTGACCGCTGCAGGGCAGATGCCCCACTACATCTTCTCCAGAATTTGCTTCTGAGGACCCTGCAGTGGAAGCTCCTCTAGAACTTGCCCCTGAAGAGCCTGCAGTGGGAGTTCCTTTGCCAGAACCTCCCTCTGCTCCCCCCCCCCCCGAGATCCAGGGAAACCACGCACTGGTCCAAGATTCAGTGCCCAAGCCTTCCAGAGTCTGCCTCCACCCAGCAGGCGCAGCGGGGCCTTGTTCTGAGATAGCCCAGTAAGGCCCAGTAAAGGCACAGTGCCAGGCTTAGTCTCTGCTCCACCTCTTGAGCCAGTTCATGGTGGATGTAATCCTTTGCAGGATTCTGGTCCCTGTGAAGCTTGGGCAAAGTGAAGCCTAGGTGCTGCTTCCAGAGCAGACGGAGCTGCCGCCCTCTCAGCGTATTTACAGGATGGGAGGGGAAGCTTGCTGGATCAATCAGTCCACTCAGAGCAAGTCTTTGTGCCAATTCTAGCTCCTTGCCCCCAGTGCCTGTCAATGCTCCCAAGCCTTGCTATCTGAGGACACTGCTCCAAAAGAGACCTTAGTGGGCTGGCCTGCAGTGCGCAGGACAGTGACTCAACATGCTGACATAACTTGAGGCTCTGCCCTAAAGTAACATCACTGTAATGAGCAAAGCTTATCTCTCTTGCCACCCATTCCCGCCCAGGGCTTTTTTTGTAGAAACAGCCCAGCAGGAACTCATTAGCATATTAGGCCACACCCCTGATAGCACAGCTCATTAGCATATTAGGCAGGGGCTGGGAAAGCACAGGGCAGGCATAGAAGCTTGCCTCCCCCCGCGAGCTTCTCCACCCCACTTCAGCATCACCTTTCTAGTCTACCCGCCCCAAATCAGACGGCCGGGGAAAGGTGCTGCTGAAGGCACTTCAGCATTGCCTTTCTAGTCTCCTACCCCCCCCCCCCCCGAAAGATCAGGAAGGGGAGAAGGCATGTTTGCTGGGCTGCCCTCAGTCTCCCCAGCCAGCCCACCAAGGCACTCAGGAAAGTGCAGAGGGGGGCATGGGTAAGAAAGAAAGGTATTTTCAACATACCTGGGTTCCCCTCCTGATCTTCTCGCACCTGGAGAAGATCAGGAGGGAAAACCAGGCATGTCTGCATGCCTGCCCTCTTTCCCCAGCCGGCCTGCCGCTATTGGTTAAATGCCTTTCTCCCAGATCAGGGAGGGACAGAAAGGCCTTTTCAAGGTGCCTGGGTTCCCTGCCTGCCCTTTTCCAGCTGCAACATGTCAGCTAGAGAAGGGAAGGCAGAGAGAGGCTTTTCCTTGTCAATTTCATTCTGCCCTGACTAGTGGGGGAGTGAAATTGACAAGGAAATCCCAAAGGGCTCCCTAGAGGGAAAGACAAATTTTAACATGCCGCCTTTCCCTCTTGTATGTAATGTGGGGAGGGCAGCGTGCTTTGTAGCCACGCATGCCAGAGGTTTTGGTTGTAGGTATGGCCAATTCCGGAGCCAACCGGAACTCTGTTCCTGTGCATTCCTGCCCAAAAATAGCCCTGTTCCCCCCCCCCACTCCAGTGAGCACCAATGGGGGATCTGGTGGGGGATTGCCCGCTGATAGCAGGCAAATGGCATCCCTAGTGCACAGCCCCTGACAATACCCCATGTGAACATAAAACAATGCAGCTTCTCAAGAAGGCGGAATACACAGAAGGAAAAGCACTGCCAGTAGAGAATACAGTGAGTATTATTTCTGGGGGAGACAACTCTTAATTACAAAAAAAAAATTAAAAAGGTCTCTTTGGATAAAGATTCAATTCTAACCTTCCCCCATCACACAACCATATAATTAGAGAACCAGAAATGCTGCCAAAAACCACAGACACTGACAAAACAGTCAGAGGATTGAAGGAACAGCTACAGAAGGCAAGATCCAGAAAATCTTGCAGTCTCCGTAACATACTAAACAAAGCGCTAGGTTATCACAGTGAGTTCATCAACATGAGAAATACGGTCTGTAATAAAGTTTTGTAATTCTGCTGGATGGACAGCCTGGTGCACATTGTTTTTTTACTGTTGTTCTTAATTATGACTACTTCGTTCCTGCCATGAACAGGCTTGCAATTTTAAACAGAAAACAAATGAAAAAGGAGGGAATACAAAAGAGAGAGAGATACAAAAAAATGTACATCGTGGCACGCTCCACAAAGACAGTAAGCTACAGGAGACGTATTTTGATTCTGCTCTGAAATATAAACATCAGTAACAATTTTTTTTAAAAGACAAAATTTACTGGAAAACACAATATGCTTGGGCATTTCTTACAAGCAGTAACAGAAAGAGTGACAAGAGGCCAACAAAGCAAAGATGAAGTTATCTGACTGGGCAAGACAATCTGAGAAGGAGAAGGCCAAACCTGAGAGTGTTGAGCACAGGCGGAGAGCTTGCTCCACAAGCAAGTATAGACTCATTTGCCCCGCGATTCAGTTCACAGAGGATTGTTAGTGCACCAGCAACACACAAAACTAGACCACAACTGCTGGTGCAAGAACTTAGCACACCGAAGCGCTAATTGCTCATGGCAAGTATTTCTAATACATGATAAGGTACATGCGGCAAGAGCATAAAAGTAAAGCAAAAGAGAACAGATGTGGAGGCGTCAGCCTGTAGAGAACCTTTACAATTTAGAAGCAAATACTTAAACTTGAACATGTAAAGACTGTCAAGATAGTAAAGCAAAAAAACAGAGAGAAGTGATGCAGTCAGTGCTGAGCAAGATAAATATTTAAGCAGCAAGTTTGGAAAAAGATCAATAGCCCATTTTTAGTGTCCTAAATATGCTGCCACAACATTCACTTACTTTCCTGCTTACACAAACAATGAATTGAAACCATGCAGAATACTTTGCTACCTTAAACTGATATCAGAATACAAATCATTCACAATTATAACAATTGTTGCTATGATGTGTTATGCTGATCATCAAACTGCCAATAAACTGTAATCTGCTTGCCCAGAAGAGGTTTTTATATCCCATTTGTCCCTACCTTAAGGAGTCTCAAAGTGGCTTACATAGGGTTGCCAAGTCTTACCTTATGAATAGCGGAGGAGTCCTGGACCCTCTCTGGGAGCCCTCACACATGCACATGTCACAATAACATTGCCCAGAAGTGAGGTCATCATGCTGGGCACATCGCCGGGTACCATAGAGTTTTCAGGGTGATTGCTAGAGCGTCGCCCAGCAACAGCATCACGCCAGGCATGTTGGCCTGATCTGGCCACTTCAGGGGTGGGGTTCCCCCTGCCAACTGGATCCAGACCGGTGGATTGGGGACCGTTTTAGGGGGGGAATCCCCGCCCCCCCCCCGGAGGACTTGGCAGCCCTAGGCTTACAACTGCCTTCCCTTCCTCTCCCTACAACAGACATCTTGTGAGGCAGGCAGAGAGAACTGTGACTGGCCCAACATCACCCAGCAAGCTACAAGTGGTGGAGTGGGGAATCAAACCCAGTTCTCCAGAACAGAGTCTGCCACTCTTAACCACTACACCACACTGGCTCCCTAGCTTAATAGCAATCTGTGCGTAACACGTTAACTCATCAGGCTTCAGTGATGAGTCTTCCAAAACCAACAGTAGAAAGAGATACCCATGAAAAATCAGGAGTATTGATAAGACTCGGAGTTCACCGTTTGCAAATGCTCTTGAATTCCTACAAATTTTTATGCATAGGTAGGCCAATCTCTTACTGAAATTAATGAATCTAAGCGTAGACTAGAAAATTTGAAAAATTAATTTATTGTCATTTAATATAAACAGGACCTCAAAATGACCTGCAACACATAAGCAAAGAGTAAGTGTTCCCCTGGTGATGACAGATGGCTTTTCAGGAGGGTAACAGTCAGACCATAAAAGATTAATTGCTTATTAAAACTGCCCCTTATTTTAATCTATTCAGCCATTTTTACGGCAGAGGTTAAAGGAATCACCTTGAATTATGCCCTGAGATTTTCAGTGTGAAAAAAGATGGCGTTCTACATCAATACAGTTATAAAAGCACTTGAAGAAGAGATGAGAAACAGATCTATTTCCATAAAACCTTCATCAGAAGCCAAATTAAAGCATTCAGCATAAATCTTTTATGTGTCAGTGCATGATTAAACAAATGCAGCAACAATTGTCAAGATTGTCTGGAAACAGGATTGCCAACTGTGGGTGTGGAAATTCCTGGAGATTTGGCTCAAGTCTGAGAAGAGTGGAGAGACATCAGGAAAGTATAATGCCATAGATTCTACCCTCCAAAGCTGCCATTTTCTCCAGGCAAACTGATCTATATAATGTGGAGCTCAGTTGTAATTCTAGAAGAACTCCAGTTCTCACCTGGAAGCTGGCAACGCTATCTGGAAACAGGTCCAGTGAGCCATCAGAAATCATGGAGTTCAGTTTTGCTTAAATTTTATGGACTTCCAGATCTAACTGATATTTGCCAGTATATCAAATATCATCATCGAGTGACTTTGCAGAACCTTCAATCTTTATTTATGATACATTTAAAACATGGTTATGCTGCCTTTCCACCCAATTAGGGTCCAAAAGGTGGTGAACATAAAAACATTAAAACATGTAAATAATTAAAATACAGTTAAAATATAAAATTCAATTTAAAACACTATCATTACAACACTACAGCATTATATTGATACTGTAGGGCTTTTAAAAATTGAAATAATGTTGTGGGAAGTGGTTTAATTAAGATGACAGTCCAATCATTGAAAAGTAGGATGGAAGTGGGTGAGACAAAGAAAACCAATAGAAACACTATGCAAAATCAACTTCCAGAAAAAGGTTGAGGTAAAAGTGGTCTCAAAAGAGCTGGGGGGAGGGGGGACAGGAGAAAAAATACACACTCACAAAAAAACGAAGTGAAAATTAACACCACAAAAATGTGTACAGAAATCAGAGGATAACCCCAAGCAGTATAGGGCCAGAACTGATGGGGGGGGGGGGAATATGGAAAAGCCCAAAGTCTTCATCTGCCAGCAAAAGACACCAATAGAGGGAGACAGATGAATCTCCCTGGGCAGGGAGCTCCACAGTTTTGGTGCCACGACCGAGAAGGCCCTTGCTCAGGCTGTCACCCATGTAGCTTCAAATGGCAGGGACAACCAAAGTAGGGCCTCCAAGGATGACCGGAGTGAGTGGATAGGTTGATATGGGAGAAGGTGGCCCTAAAAGTACGTTAGTCCCAAGTCATAAGGTAAAGGTAAGGGTTTCCCTTGCTCGAAAGCCAGTCGAATACGACTCTCGGGATGCGGTGCTCATCTCTGTTTCCAAGTCAAAGAGCCAGCGCTGTCCAAAGACATTTCCATGGTCATGAGGCTGGCATGACTAGACACCAAGGCGCACGGAACGCTGTTACCTTCCCACCGAAGTGGTACCTATTTATCTACTTGCAATTTCTTGCTTCCAAACTGCTAGGCTGGCAGGAGCTGGGACCAGAGATGGGATCTCACTCCGTCATGCAGCACTTGGGTCTCGAACTGCTGAACTACCGACCTTCCAGTCTGCAGTTCAGCATCATACAGGGCTTAAAGATCAATATCAGCACCTTGGATTGAGCCCAGAAGCAAACTGGAAGCCAGTGTAGGTGGAACAAGACTGGAGTGATATGATCCCTACAACCCACTCCAGTCAACACTCTGGCTGCAGCATTTGGTACGAACTGTAGCTTTGGGACAGTCTTCAAGGGCAGCCCTATACAGAGCACATTGTAATAATCTAATATAGGTTTTTTCCCCAGGGCATGCACCTCTGCTCAGGAAGGACTGTAGCAGGCATCCCTGGGCACTGCTGCCTCTTGTTTAGCAGGGGACTTTGGGGGGTGTTACTGGAGGCAGTGGGGAGTCCCCAGCATGATGCTATCACACAGGAGTGACATCACATTGGGAAGAGGAGGCCCCTGCCTCTCCCCAGCAGCGTCTAAATGCTGTGCATGCTTGCACTCCGAATTCAGGGCTCAGAGTGTGGGCGCATGGCCCTCGCCTCTCTCCAGCAGCGTTTAGATGCTGTTGGGAAGAGGTGGGGAGGAGGCCAGGTGGTCGCTCTTGGGGGTGGGGCTTCCCTCCACCCGCCAGCTGGCAGGTGGGTGGGAAGGAGCCCCTCTAAATCAGAAAACGCCCCACCAAACTGGGGGGTCTGGTAACCCTAGTCCAGGAGCACCCCCAAGCTACAATCCCATCCAGAACAGAAGAGAACTCATTTCCCAGGTCAGACCTTCCTGCCCACCAACAGCGTCTCTAATTTGTCAGCATGAAATTTCACCTTGTTCGCTCTCATCCATTCCCAAACTGCCTCCAGGCACCTTTGCTCCAGGCTTCCATCCTTAGCAAAAGAGCCATTTTAAATTTGAATGGCAGCGCACCTGGCAATTCTGTTGTCCTCTGAACAAATATAGCTTTAAAAATTCACCTGCCCATACCTGGCACACCTGACCTCTCTGCCTGGAGGTGTGGCCTCTTCTAAAACTGAAAAAAAAGGAACAGTTTATGGAGAAAAAAATGATCATAGTACAATTAAAATGAATTTGCGTAATGCGGTGTGGAGCAATGTGGGGGGGGGCATCTCTTATGAGAGCTCCCCCGTCTTTTCTCTTCCCCCCCCCCCCCTCTCTGGACAGATTCTATATGCAATTCATAGGAGAGAAATACGTGCATAATATACATAGACCTGGAAGGAACAAGTGAAAAGAAATGTAAATCTAAGTGGCACATGCCACAAAAATTTAATAACTTTGTGTCATGCACACAGTTGTATAACAGCTTATTTGAAAATACAGACACAAAAGATCGGAGTTCAATGTCCACATCTGGCAAACCATCTGGAGGATCAGGCTGCATTAATCATAAAGTTACTTGAATGCTGTTTTAAAAAATACAATGTAGTCATGTTAATACCCTCTCAGTCATGAACAATGAAATGTAAAATGGTACACTCTGCTTTTTATCAGCCATCTGCCGTTTGGTGAACGACCCCAGCTCCTAATGCATTCTAGGTCACTGTGGCAGGGAGTTTGCATACATAGTGATGTCATCCGTGAGACTGGGGTGTCTGTGTGTGTAATTTCATGTCAAATGATTTACACAGTCCAAGGGAACAATAGTGAGCCAGCAAAAACAAGTCATACTTACTTACTAGAACTATGTTCAGCTATACTTAATAAAATATTACTTCTTTATAAAGAGTGAAAAAGATCTCAGTTTTACAGTTTTAAAGTTCTCCAGTCAAATGGATCTGGATAAAAACAATGAGAGGGGCTGCTTTCCCCCCTTCTCCGTGATTTAAAATATGAGAAGTTATAAATGAAAACCACCATACTAGGGCTGCGTAATGGACACCTAGGAAAGGCTTACTGATGCCAGTGGAAACCAAACGCAAACAGTTTTTATGCACTCATGTTTTTTTACTATACACCTTTTGCAAAAGTAATCTATGTTTTTGGCAGCATTTGAGTTACTGTTAAAAGGAAAGAGGAAGATAAATGGCTTTAATTATTGGTTATTTTAAAAGTTCAGGAGACACACACACACACATATACACACATACAATTACTCAAAGCCATTTTCACTTTGCTTAATTCATGCTATGATTAAAGTGCTCTCTTAAGTCTGGAATTCACACCAGCTCTAGGAATCACTGGAAACTCTCTGGTAAGCCATAGAGTTTTCAGAGATTCCTAGAGCTACCCTATGTAATTTTTGGGTTTTCAGCCAAAGTGACACAGCGGCACACAGGATGCCAAGGGTTCCCCCTGCCCCCCGCACTGCTGCTTGGAGTGGTGGCAAGCAAGGACAATAGCAGGAGACCTAGGATGGCTATATGCGATCATTTACCAAGTTAGTGCATATGGAAACATTTGGTAAGCCGGTAATGTGAATGGACACAGCCGATGTTTACTCTGGCTGGTTTCCTGCTCCAGCTATATTTTTAAAATGTTTCCTGTTTGTCTTAGCGCTTTTAGCAACTTGCTCCTCAAAATCTCTTTTTGCTTGCCTAATTATTGACTTACATTTCTTTTGCCAGAGCCTGTGGTCTCTCCTATTCAACTGATTACGGCAGACCCTCCACTTTTTAAAACAAGCCTCTTTACTTTTTTTTAGCTTCCTTGACTTGCATTATTAACCATCAGGATGGTGAAAACCAAGGCTGACTGTGAAGAGTTCCAAGAGGACCTCCACAAACCGGATGAGTGGGCAACAATGTGGCAAATGAAGTTCAGTGTTGGTAAGCGTAAGGTGATGCATATTGGGACCAAGAAATCCCAACTTCAAGTATAGGCTAAGGGGTTCTGAACTTGCTGAGAGTGAGAGGGAAAAAGATCTTGGGGTTGTAGTAGATAACTCAACAAAAGTGTCAACCCAGTGTGCTGCAGTGGTGAAAAAGGCAAATTCTACGTTAGGGACTATTAGGAATAAGACTGAGAATAAAACGGCCAATATTATAATGCCCCTGAATAAATCTATGGTGTAGCCTCATTTGGAATACTGGGTGCAGTTCTGGTCACCGTTTCTCAAAAAAGACATTGCAGAGCTGGGAAAAGTACAGAGGAGGGCAACCAAGATGATTAGGGGGTTGGAGCGCCTTCCCTATGAGGAAAGGCTGAAGAGTCTGGGGCTTTTCAGTTTAGAAGAGAGACAACTAAGAGGTGACATGATAGAGGTTTATAAAATTACGCATGGGTGAAAAGAGTTGACAAAGAGAAATTTTTCTCCCCCTTCCAAAATACTAGAACTTGAGGGTATCCAAAGAAGCTGAAGGGCAGTAGATTCAGGACAGACAACAGGAAATACTACTTTACACAGAGAGTGATTATAATGTGGAATTCCCTGCCAGAGGATGTAGTGATAGCCACAGGAGTAAACAGCTTTAAGAGGGGATTAGATAGATTCATGAAGGATGAATCTATCAATGGCTACTAGCCATGGTAACTGAGGGGAACCTCCACATTCAGAGGCACTAATCCTCTGAATCTCAGAGCCAGGAGACAACACCAGGGGAAGGCCTCGAGCCTCTATGCCCTGTTGTTGTTGGCCATCCAGAGGAACTGGTTGGCCACTCTGTAAGACAGGATGCTGGACTAGATGGACCACTGGTCAGATCCAGCAAGGCTTTTCTTATGTTCTTAAGTGTTCAATCAAACAAATGCACTGGATGTGTAAAGAAGTCCTCATTTTCCATTTGGCATGACAACTCAGGTAGGGGGAAGAAGAAGAAGAGAAGAGATTGGATTTATACCCCACCCTCCACTCCCCAAGGGAGTCTCAGAGCAATTTACAAACTCCTTTCCCTTCCCCTCCCCACAACAGACATCCTGTGAGGTAGGTGGGGCTGAGAGAGCTCTTTCCCAAGCTGTCCTTGAGGGAACAGCTGGTACAGAGCTATGGCTTGCCCAAGGTCATCCAGCCAGGTGCAAGTGGAGGAGTGGGGAATCAAACCCAGTTCTCCCAGAAGAAGAGATTGGATTTATACCCCGCCCTCCACTCCCCAAGGGAGTCTCAGAGCGGTTTACAAACTCCTTTTCCCTTCCCCTCCCCACAACAAAGACACCCTGTGAGGTAGGTGGGGCTGAGAGAACTCTTTTCCAAGCTGTCCTTGAGGGAACAGCTGGTACAGAGCTATGGCTTGCCCAAGGTCATCCAGCCAGGTGCATGTGGAGGAGTGGGGAATCAAACCCGGTTCTCCCAGATTAGAGTCCGCGCACTTAACCACTACACCAAACTGGGAGGGGAAAAAAATCAAACAAAAGCTGTTATGTCCAATTGAAAATGTAATCGGGCATCATTTGTTCAGTTTTGTTTATTGTAGCAAGTATAATTTCTGCCATTATGTTTTTAAAACCACGCATAAAATGGGTTGCCATTAAGTAAAAAACAGATACAAATTAAAAACAACAATTAATAGCTAAAAGCAGATCAAAGACGGTTCATACAAAAAATAGATAAAACAACAGATGTTTCTGCAGATAAAAGGTTTTTTGGCAAAGAAGCATGCCTCACTTCCTTCCCTCCACCTGCTGATTCTCAAAATGCCTCCCAAAATGCTGCTGGGGGACCCCCACCCCAGAAATGGGTTGTAGGTTGTTGTGTTTTGGGGGGGGGGGGTTAGATCTGCAGCAGGAGGAAAGAAATTGGCAATAATCCCCTCCCTTCCTGCCACCAGCATAAATCCTCTACATCAGGGGTGGGCAATTGTTTTGCCTCGGGGGCCACTTTGTGGGAGTGGAGGTTAGCGGAGGGCCGCACCTTTTAAAATGATTGCATTCATTACTTAACTTTGCATTTCAGAAAAGGTATAAATTGTATCATAAAAATCAATAAATATAAATTAAATAAAATAGTGGTAGTTTTATTCAATTTATTTATTGTGCTAATTTCATATCATCTATAGCTGCAAGCACATTTAATGTTAGAATCAGTTTAATGAGACAAATGTACCCTATCACACTTTTCTACAATTTTTTTGAAATCAGGAGTGAGATTGCTTGTTGAGATTCTCATCACAGCCTGCAAATTAATGTCTGTCATAGAGCATCTATATTTACTCTTGTTGATCTTCATGTCTTGGCGGGCCGCAAAAAACTCTGTGGCGGGCCGCATGTGGCCCGCGGGCCGCCATTTGCCCACCCCTGCTCTACATCAAAGGTATCAAATTTAAGGCCTGCCCATGGCTTTAATCTAGCCAGGGGCTCTTTTCTTCCCCCCTACTCCCCCCTCCTGTCCTCATCCTTTGAGTTCCCTCCATCTTGTCTTTGCCTGTTTCAGCAGGAAGCTCTTCTGGGCTTGCAAAGTTGCACAGAAAATATGGAATGGATTATTCCATTAAGAAGAAGAAGAAGAGATTAGATTTATACCCCGCCCTTCACTCATTTGGAGTCTCAGAGCGGCTTACAAACTCCTTTCCCTTCCCCTCCCCACAACAGACACCCTGTGAGGTAGGTGGGGCTGAGAGAGCTCTTTCCCAAGCTGTCCTTGAGGGAACAGCTGGCACAGAGCTATGGCTTGCCCAAGGTCATCCAGCCAGGTGCAAGTGGAGGAGTGGGGAATCAAACCTGGTTCTCCCAGATTAGAGTCCGCGCACTTAACCACTACACCAAACTGGCTCTCATTAAGGTCTGTGCACCCAGATAGACTACTCTGGGAGTGTTTCTAGCAATAGAAACAGTGCTCTGGGACTGGAATGACAGCCACCAGAGTACAATGAGGGTCCCTAGCAATAGAACCTGGGTTCTGGAACTGGAATGACAGGGCATGGAGTGGAATGACAGCCCCTGGGAGTAGCAGCAGCATTCTGGGAATGGAACTGCACTCATTCCAAACCCAGAATGCTTCTGCTGCTCCCAGAGGCTGTCATTTCACTCTGGTGGCTGTGATTCCCATCCCAGAGTAGTCTATCTGGGCCCAGAGACCTTAACGAGAAATCCATTCCACATTTTATTTATAACATTGTCTGTGCTGCAATGTATTTCAATTGAGTGGGGCTCAAGTAGTTTCACTTTCCAGTGTTTGTATAGTTGAAGCTGTTGCTTACTGGAGTTGTCTCCTTGTAACTATAGGGTTCATGTTCTGAGCCAGCTTGTCTCTGCTGAACAGACCTGAGAATGGGTGCCTGAGTGAGTACTCTAACCTGGGATCCCACAGCCAAAGGGATCCATTACACTGGAGAGCCACTGCCACTCTGAGTATATCTGGGGGGGATGGGAGAAGCTTGCAGTCCCCAGCCATGTTCCTAGGCTCAAAGCAGTTTATATTTTTATGTTCCTAGGCTCAAAGCAGTTTATATTTTTAGTATATATATTTTAGTTTCTGCTGTGATCCTTGTGCTTTTTCTTGATGATTTATTTTAAAAATTGCATTGCCAAATTCCACTATTCCCCCACCTTTCAATTTTAGGCAGGCATTTTTTCAGGGGAGGGGAGGTTTGGGAGGTGTCAGTTATCAAAGACTGTTAAATGCTCCTAACTATATGCTCCACCCTGTGCTCCCTCGACCCGTGCCCTTCATGGCTAATTAAAGCAGCTGGCCGCGTGGGGTTCCAAGGTGCCCTAAGGGGGATTGTCAACAAGTCTCTCTCAGAGGGACAGTTCCCAGGGGGCACTCAAGGAAGTGGTGGTCTGGCCTCTTTTGAAAAAGTCATCTTTGGATCCAGCTGAATTGGCAAATTACTGGCTGGTTTCCAACTTGTCCTATTTGGGAAAGATAATAGAGAGGGCTGTGGCAATTCAGTTAGAGAACCCTTCCAGGCCAGCTTTTGCCTGGGCCATGGGACAGAGACGGCACTGGTCGCCCTCATGGATGACCTCTGGAGGCATCTGGATCAGGGTGGATTGGCAGTGCTGTTGCTGTTGGACCTGCCAGCTGTGTTCAACACTGTCAACCATCAGCTACTGCTTGCCTTGCCGACACTGGAGTCCAGGGGCCTGCCTTGCAATGGCTCGTCTCCTTTCTTCAAGGCTGGGGACAAAGGATGGCAGTAGGAGAACAGCTATCCCAAAGGCACCCATTGGATTGTGGAGTGCCTCAAGGGGCGGTGCTGTCTCCAATGCTATTTAATATTTATATGTGCCCCCTTGCCCAGATTGCATGGAGGCATGGGCTGGGATGCCAAAAGTACACCGATGATACCCAGCTCTATCTGCTATTGGGCAGCCAGTCTGACTCTAAACCGGAAGATATGGACAGGGCGTTACAAGTCATGGCTGGATAGCTTAAACTGAGTTGACTGAAATTGAATCCGATGAAGACGGAGGTCCTGTGCCTGGAGCTGGGGTGAGCCAAGAGAAGAGATCACACTCCCAACCTTCGATGGGGCTCCCTTGGTGCCAGCATTGGAGGTTAGGAGTTTGGGAGTGCTCCTTGATGCCTCCTTAACCATGGAGGCCCAGGTAGCAGCCACTGCCAAGTCGGCGTTTTATCATCTTCGGCTGATCAGGCAGCTGGTTCCCTTCCTTGAACGCAACAACTTGGCAACAGTGATCCATGCAATGGTCACCTCGAGATTGGACTGCTGTAATGCTCTCTACATGGGGCTGCTCCTGTCACAAATCCGGAAGCTACAGCGAGTGCAAAATGCTGCGGCCAGGCTCCTAATGGGCCTCCCAAAATGGGAGCACATTCAGCCTGTGCCGAAAGCATTGCACTGGCTCCTGATAGCATACCAAATTTGCTTCAAGTTGCTGGTGCTTACCTTTAAAGCCCTTTATGGTCAGGGGCTTACATACCTGAGGGACCCCACGTTCCCCAGAGAGTACTGTGATCAGGGTTGCAAAATCAACTGGCCCTCCCTGGCCTTAAGGACACCAGGCTGGCTGTAACCAGGGGCAGGGCTTTCTTGGTGGCAGCTCCATTCTGGTGGAATGAGCTCCCAGAAGAGATCAGGGCCCTGCGGGACCTTATGCAGTTTCGCAGGGCCTGTAAGACGGAGCTCTTCCACCAGGCTTTCAACTAGGAGCTGCCACCAATAGTTGAAAGGTAGAGAGCCCTGTCCCCTGGAGCCATCAACAACAGTCTGTGCTACCCTCAAAAAGGATTAGATCTATGGACTGATCACCAGATTACGCTATTGATCGATGACAGCCATCATTTAAAAATAGAAAATAATCTGCTTTTAGTACTATTTAACATTTATAGCACCTTTAATGTTGGAATGTTTTTAGGTGATTTTAAGATTGCTTAAATTGTTACTGTTAAATTGTTATACTTTGTTTTTAAAAACTTGTATTAATGAATTTTTATTGTGTACGGAACTACGATTTCACATTGTTTACACTGCTGTAAGCCACCCTGAGCTGGCCTTGCTGGAAGGGCAGGATAAAAGTTGAATGAATAAATATAGATAAATAAATAATATCGATGTGCTTTATTCCTTCACGTAAGCCGCCCTGCGTTGGCCTTGGCTGGGACGGCGGGGTATAAATCTGTTGATAAATAAATAAATAAATTATCACAAGCTTATTTGTATTTTAAATCAAAATAAGGTCTTTAATCGTGTTTGCATCTTTTATAAAGTTTCTCTCTCCGCTGGCTGGCATTACATTTTATGACACGCGTGGCCTGCCCCCACAAAGTCCCATTTTGTAACAAATGAATTCAGCAACCCTGCTCTACAGGATTTAGCCCATAATCAACAAGTCAACAAGTAACCAGTAGAGAATTCATAAAGCAGATTAAGAAGCCGGTGGAAATGAGGAAGAAAGGAAACATTCTATATTTTGTCACACTTGTTCTACTGTTCTGGAGAAACCTTGACCCGAACTGCTGAGAAACTGCCTGCTGCCCTACAGAAAGGTTACTGTGCACATATCTGCCTTAACATTTCATAGGTTGCAGCTGTCAGAGCAGAAGGGTAGATTCTATGCTAGATCCTCCACTGCCTCTGCAGAGAAGCAGCTTCAGTGGGTTTGGCCTTTACTCTATCCTTCCTTGCACAGAAGCAGAGCTGCTATGAACTTGACTTTTGCCACTTTTGGTGAAGTCCCATAAGAACATCTCAACAATTATGTCCTTGTGTCAACACCAGTTCTGAACCACATCCAAGAAGAGGCAGGCTGGCAGCTTCGACCAATCTGAGGCACATGAATTCCTGGCAACAAAATAATTATTTCCTCAGCGGTTCGTATTGTCTTCAGAGTTCTCATGAGTTCTGCTCAAGTGAAATGCCAATTTATCATACTGCACTAAGGGCAAGCAGCTGACCTGGGTGCAGCTGCTGAAGACGATGGAAATTATTTCCGCCCTTCGTCTTTGCCAGCTGACTCTGATAGGGATAAGACAAGAGGAGGCTTTCAGCAATATGTTTCCGTAATCTTTATTTATTAAATTTAGTTCCCCCCACCCACTTCCTTCTAAGGGCCAACAAATGTAGCAGTATCTGGAAATTCCCTCAAAAGCCGGCAAAATGAAACACTGTATATTTGTTCCATATTACACAGATTTAAAAGCAGACTAGATATATTCATGGAGGATAAATCTATCACTGCCTATTAAACCTCCATGTCCACTAGCAGAAGATCAGCTGATTAACGGAGAAGGGAAGGGCTGCTCCTTCAAGCCCTGTTTGTGGGCTTCCTAGAAGTACCTGACCAGTCATGATAGAGAGCATGGACACACAGAACTTTTTCTTCCTCTCCCAAAATTAGGGTTGCCAGGTCTCTTCTTACCTGCGGTGGGGGGCTCCTGGCTCCTTATCAGGATTTTTCTGCCCCTCACGCAAAGCGCATGCCGTACGATAATGTCAGTGGTAGTAACATCATTATGCTAAGGCCGTTTGCACAGCGATGCTCTAGTGTTTGGGGCAAAAATTCTATGGCCAGAGGTGGATTGGGCCCCCTAAAATCAGGGGATCCCCTGGCCCAACCAGGGGGTTAGCAAACCGACCCAAAATGCTAGAACTCAAGGGCATCCAGTGAAGTTGATGGGCAGTAGATCCAGGACAGACAAAAGGAAATACTTCTTAAAATTGATTAAAATGGGGGGTTTGTTGCCAGAGGATGTAGTGATGGCTGAAGGCCTAGATGGCTTTAATAGGGGGTTAGACAGATTCATGGAGGACAGGTCTTCCAGCAGCTACTAGTCCCAGTGACTGAAAGGAGCCTCCACATTCAGAGGCAGTAAACCTCTGAACACCAGTGCCAGGGGGCAATATCAGGGGAAGGTCTCAGCACATATGCCCGGTTGTCGGCTCTCCAGAGGACCTGTTTGGCCACTGTGTGAGACAGGATGCTGGACTACCTGGACCAGTGATCTGACCCAGCAAGGCTCTTCTTATGTTTTTGTGACTGCAAGATTCAAGAAATTTACATCCACACTTTTTCCTGGAATGTTAATGTTCCAATTAAAATGAGTGTTCCCTCATACATAAGAACATAAGAGCATAAGAGAAGCCAATGTTGGAGCAGGCCTGTGGCCCATCCAGTCCAACACTCTGTCACACAGTGGCCAAAAACACCAGGTGCCATCAGGAGGTCCGGCAGTGGGGCCAGGACACTAGAAGAGAGAAGAAGAAGAAGAAGAGATTGGATTTATACCCCGCCCTCCACTCCCCAAGGGAGTCTCAGAGCGGCTTACAAACTCCTTTCCCTTCCCCTCCCCACAACAGACACCCTGTGAGGTAGGTGGGGCTGAGAGAGCTCTTTCCCAAGCTGTCCTTGAGGGAACAGCTGGTACAGAGTTATGGCTTGCCCAAGGTCATCCAGCCAGGTGCAAGTGGAGGAGTGGGGAATCAAACCCGGTTCTCCCAGATTAGAGTCCGCGCACTTAACCACTACACCAAACTGGCTAGAAACCACTACACCAAACTGGCTAGAAGCCCTCCCACTGTTGCTCCCCCCATCAAGCACCAAGAATACAGAGCATCTCTTGCCCCAGACTGAGAGTTCCTATCTATATTTTGTGGCTAATAGCCTCTGATGGACCTCTGCTCCATATGCTTATTTAATTCTCTCTTGAAGCCGTCCATGCTTGTAGCTGCCACCATCTCCTGTGGCAGTGAATTCCACGTGTTAATCACTCTTTGGGTGAAGAAGTACTTCCTTTTATCCATTCTAACCTTTTATCCATTCTAACCCGACTGCTCAGCAATTTCATGGAGTGCCCACGAGTTCTTGTATTGTGAGAAAGGGAGAAAAGTGAAGTGGGGCTATGCCTTAAAAACCCCAAATCCAAACTCTAATCATATTTTGAATTTGTAGGAAATGGCTATGACAACCAATTAAACTTTTTCCAAGGAGGACTTTCTTGGATAAATATATATTATGTTGTCCAAGCATGCCACTTTCAGAGGAGAGCAAAATTAAAAATAGATCAGCAGTCTTTGAGAATCAGCGGGACTCCCCATGGAAGACAGGCAGGTGGATGGGAAGTTCTATGTTCAGAAGGATGATTTTAAAGCCAGCTGATCTCTGACGAGTAAATTTGCCAAGCACGCCAAAAATTTAGACAGATAGGAAATATCTTTAATATGAAAAAAGGGCCTTTAAATCTTTTAGATGAGCTCTGAAACAGAGAGCTGCTTCAGTTATGTTGTCCAAATCATAGGCGTCAACTATGGGGGGGCTTGAGGGCTCGAGCCTCCCCCGAAATTTCCTGGGGGGGGCTCAGCCACCCCTGGCAAAATGGAGCGCCCACCAGTGGCCAGTCAGCTGGCCAGCTGGCTGCCGTCGCCGCCTCTCCTTCCCCTCCACCCCCGGCCTGCCCTCCTGCCTCCCTGGGGCGGGGGGGGGGAGAGAGGCAGCGGGGACATGGTCCCGTGCTTCGCGTGCGCAGCAGTCAGCCGGCCAGTTGGCTGCTGCCACCACCGAGACTGCGCTCATCTGCACCCCCCGCACGCCCCGAGGCAAAGAAACTGGGTCTGCCTCCCTGGGGCCGGGGGGGGGGAGAAGTGGTGGGGACATGGTCCCGTGCACGCGCGCTTCGCGCATATGCATGAAAGAGCCCCCGCCCCCCCTGGGGATTTACAAAGTCTACGCCCCTGGTCCAAATCACATTTACAAATAACATGAATACAAGAGGGATGGATGAAATCAGCACTGAAGAGAATCTTTTGCAAAAGAAATAAAATCTATACAATCCTGATCTTTAGTAAATACTGGCTTTTATCTCTCTCTCTCTCTCTCTCTCTCTGTATATACATATACACACACACCACATAACTCGAATTTTTTCTTCATTCAAATATGGCAATAAAACACACAACAAAACACCAAATACCAAATGCACATAAAACTAGAAAATGAAAAAAAAGAATGAAAGACAAATGTTATATTATTCCCTCAAAAATCTATTGCTAATATTTCCCAATATCTGCTGTCAAACAATCTGAAATCAATCTAGTACCTTTCTGAAATGACAAAGTAGAAAATTCATTCCAGAAAGATGGCCGTGTTAGTCTGTTTTAACAAAAACAACCATGAATGTCTTGCAGCATCTTGAAGAACAAATCTATTGTGCTATAAGCTTTGCTGGGTTAGAGCCCACTTTGTCAGGCAGTTGATAGTGAAAGCTGTCGCAAAATCCAAAGTGTTTAAACTTGAACCATCTGTCCAAAACACTCTGCAAAACAAAATGCAGCCATGCAAATTAGTGCATCCTGATGAGGGCTGTCCTTAAGTCACTGAAGCAAGGAAGCTCTGCACAGCACTTCAGAAAAGTAAACGTTGACAGAGAAATCCCTCCCGAAGACAGTTTACAGATTAAAAGGGAGAGCATATACAGTGTTCTCTCTAAGCTGAGTTAGTGAGAGCTAGCTCACAATTTTTTAGCCTCCGGCTCACACATTTTTGTCTTAGCTCAGGAAGGATGGCTCCAGAGCAAACTAATTTATGCAGTAGCCAAATCACTTGCTTGTAGCCAGGGGCGTAGAGTTTAAAAACTCCCGGGGGGGGGGCTCTTCCGTGCATGCGCGCAAAGCGTGCACGCCCACCGGGACCATGTCCCCGCTGCCTCCCCCCCCCGCCTGACCACTCCTGCTTCCATCCCTCCCTCCGTCCATCCAGGGGCCAGCTAAGCAAATGCCCAGCTGGCCCCTGGATGGATGGAGGAAGGGTTGGAGTGGCCAGGCTGTGGGGGAGGGAAAGAGAGGCAGCAGCGGACCTAGGAAGGGCCGAGGGAGGCACGGCAGAGGGCGCACCATTTTCCTGGGGGGGGGCTCAGTCCCCCCCGGGAAATTTTGGGGGTGGCTCGAGCCCTCGAGCCCCCCCCCGTAGTTGACATCTATGCTTGTAACTTTAGTGCCAGTAGCTCACTAAGTAGAATTTTTGTTCACAAAACTCCACAGCTTAGAGGGAGCATTGCTGTGTACTGGACCAGGTCTCTGTGATGAGCATGCAGGTTAATAGACAGAAGCCGACTTTGCAGACAGGCCAGGATTCTGCCACTGGTTCAAAGAACAAACCTCATTCGACATTAATAGCTTTGGTTGTGTGCTTCTCAAACACAAATGCTATGCAGCAAGCAACCGTTGACCCTGTGGGGAATGTCAACAGCAAATACTGCATCACATACAAATATGCATCAAATCAGGACGCATCCCTTTAGAAAGTGCCATCCAGTGCCTACAAGTGACCCACCCAGAATATAAAATCACTTCATGGCCTTTTGGCTAAGATCAAGTGTGCTTGGCTCTTGAGGGTTCCTACCTCCCACCATCTCCTTTCTGCCAGCTTTGAGTTTGCAGCTGGGTTTCCGAGATCCCACGAAGTGGGATCCCAATAAATAAAATACTAGGATGAATTCTGGGTTAAGGGCGTTTCTCTGCAGGTACTACTGATATATCCTCTTCCACTGCATTATTATGATGGGGTAAAATATGATGCTTTCCAACAATACTTAATATGCATACTCTGTATAAAAAACCATAGCTTTCTGCCTAGGCAGTCCCACTCATTATAGCCACTTCTGAGAGATGGGGGGTAAGACTTCGACTCTCTACCAGGCCGTTCTCAAAGGTAAATACTCTCAGTTCGGCTGTCTGATTCCTTCTGCTTCCAAACAAAATATCAACACAAGTTTTTTGCTGGTTGATATAGTCCAAAATACAATACAAAGCAGTCAAAGATGTTCAGGTTTTACAACTTTTCGAGAATCCTTTCTCAAGACAGGACTTACACTGAAGCCACGCCTACAAACTAAGTTTCCATCGCAGAAGCTCCTATCTCAAGAGCTTCTTTAACTAAGCCAAAATGCCAATCTTCTCCATTAGAATTCCTACATCAGTTTCTTTAACTAAGCCAAAATGCCAGTCTTCTCCATTAGAATTCCTACAACAAATGTTACATTTCAAACTTCACATCATCAGTATTGTAACTGGATTTACAGAACTGAAATACCGTAGCGAAGCACGGGTGTCAGGCTGGTCATTTTATAAACTGTTCCACACGGTGGTCTCTTAAAATTCCACTTCTAAGCTCCCAGGTTTTAAAAACATTCTTGTATTGGTGCCTTATGAGACTTTTGTGTGCTTATTTTGGCTTTCACTGCACAAAAACTAGTTAATCTTTATGCAGCTGAAAGAGGCAACCCTGAGTGATCTGTTCATCCGATGGAAAGGGGTTCTTCTGACATGCAAGGCTGGCTTGCATTGAGATCAGGGTACAGTAAAGGCTTCTGCGCGACTGTTCAGTCAGTACTGACTCTCTGTTTGGGATCCATCAATGCCTGAAAGTAGGACAAAGATCTCATTAACTCAAATGCTGTTTACTAACAGACATGACAGATCACAAGTCCTGAGCAACTGATAAAAGGAAATGCCTAAACTGACAATGGCTGAAGACAGACTAGCAATCTAGAGCGGGAGAGCTCCGCTTGTAAAGCGGGGGAAGGGAGCCCGTTCAAACAGCCGCAGCTGTTCCCCGGCTCCCTTCCGTGCTTACCCGCTTTCCAGCCACTTCCCTTCCGCGTTAGAAGGACACTGGGAGAAACCGGTGTCCAGAGGCCGTCTGCCGTTTGCCTCCTGCTTTGGTGCAGTGTGAACCGGAAGAAGCGGGAGGCAAGCGGAGGCGGCAGTGTGAACGCGCCATCGCAGAGATATGCGCATGAGAACTCATACACCCATACGCACCCATGCCCCAATACAGGAGGTGGGGAGATTTTAAATTTCTAGACTGCTGATGTGGCCATGCACCTATGCGCATAGGCGCACATACGCATATTGCCGAAACAGCCCCGCCACGAGCTGCGGAGACCAGCCCACCCAGGGCTGCTCCACAGCAGTTTAAACACTCCAGTCCGGTATGCTAACGCAGGAGTCTGGCCAGTGTGAACGGCCAGCCCCGGAGCAGTTTCCCCCCGCAACTTTCGGCCCTGCTTTCCTCCCGCTCTAGACTGCCAGTCTGTCTTCAGCCAATGTATATTCTAGTGGGAACTACAACACAGATGACATTATATAACTATTAATAAATGTACAACTTGCTTTTGCTATACAGGGTTTTTTTGTAATGATAAATTGTGCTACTGCTCTAGATTGTTTGGGGGTATGGATTGAGATTAAGAAGCAACTGCCTCTGTAACCACAATACCACAGCGGCTGCAGCTAAAATACCTCCCAGGATATGTGAGCTGTGTTTCACAAACCTGAAGCTACTAAAATTACACAATTAAAAAAAGTTTATAGTATCTCAGTCTAAACTACATACAATACAGACATCTTTGAACTCCAAAAAAACAAATAAGTGTATCTGAAGTAAAGATATTTTTGCTTTCCTCCCACCACTGTGTATATTTACTCCATCTGTTTCCCTCCTCCATCAAACGGGAGCACAATATTTCTTTTTGGTCCTTGGAAAATATAAAACCTTTCAAGCAGAAAGTCTCCTCTCCATTTCTATCTCATGCTCCTGCTGTTAAAAATCTACAGAAAATACAGAAAACAAGCTACCTTTGCACCGTTGTGTGTTGCCTCCTTTTCCCATGATTCAAAGCTTGAATCAGACAATAAGAATTAAATTGGTTTTCTAATCAATTTCACAGGGAATTCAGATCAGCATGTCAATTTCTCCACCGCTTACAAGTATGAAAGATGAGGAAATGTGTGCTAGATGCTTGGAATATGAATGGGCAATAGCACATATTTTACTCACAGGCAATTGCTTTGATTTTATCAGGGTGGAATGCAGTTCTTAGTGTCTCTCTATGCAAGAGTTTCAAACATACGGCCTGCTGGCTGAAACTGGCCATCCGTGGCTCTTATCCAGCCCACGAGCAACTGGTCATTACCCTTATTGCCAGATGACAGAGGCTGTGCATTATGTCCCTGTATACTGTCCCAGTGCTAATGAGTATGGCTGGTGGAAATGGGAGGGTGGCCATCAGGGAGATACTTTAAGAAAATACTCTAAGAGTGTTAATATTTTAAGCATGTGTGTATTTGAGCCAAAAAAAACCCCCACCTTGTTAATTGGGTTTGCCTGTGTCCTTTATAAAGTTTATATCTCCTGTACCTGGCATTACATTTTATGGCACACACGGCCCAGTCCAACAAAGTGCCATGTATGTCAGATCCGGCCCTTGTAACAAATGAGTTGGGCACCTCTGCTCTACAGTCTTTGCATAATGGACTATATTCGAGTTCACAGGAGGCACTGACTGAGTGATCTGTTCCTGTCTTCTCCTTTCTCAAGCAGCCCACTGTTTAGTCCAAACATTCTCCTGGAGTGTTGGGGAAATCCTTACAAGGAAAACGCACAATAGTACGGGGCGCTGCAATGATAAAGGGCAATCAGGTAAAATTGCTCCTTCTCCCTCTTCTGTTAGCATCTTGTGTCTCTTCTTCTGTGGCTTGTCAGCAGAAGAAGGAAAAAGAGACATTTCCTTTTATGCTCCTCCATTGCTACAGGACCCCAGGACTGTGGTGCATCTTCTTAAAGGGGCTCTCCCATATCTTCTTCTCTATGACCTCGCATTCTCTCGTATCTGCCAATGAGGCCCTGCTCCAGATTATCTAAGGAGATAATGTTATTTTTTTGTGATGCTCCTAAAAATGTTCTCCCCCACCCCCTGCCTCTTTTCAAAGGCAGGAGAAGTTTGATAATTTGTTAGAGGTATTTTACTGCTGTTTTTAGGTATTTTAAAGTATTTTATATTGGTTTAATCAGATTTTACAGTCATGCTTCAAAATCCTTTTGTGGACTGCCTCATTAATATTTATATCTAAAGACAATCTAAAAATACTGTAAAAAACCAACATTTCACTTGGTGAGACATATAGGGAAACAGCATTCTGGCCATCCGCACTCTGCTTCTAAGAATTCACTGGACTATATTTGGAATTCATTCAAGGCCGCATTCATTTAGGAATTCATTCAGGATTGCATTTGACTAATGTAGTTAACAATTCACAATACAAGAACTCGTGGGCACTCCATGAAATTGCTGAGCAGTCGGGTTAGAACAGAGAAAAGGAAGTCCTTCTTCACCCAAAGAGTGATTAACACGTGGAGTTCCCTGCCACAGGAGGTGGTGGCGGCTACAAGCATGGATGGTTTCAAGAGGGAATTAGATAAACATATGGAGCAGCAGTCCATCAGTGGCTATTAGCCATAAAGTATAGATAGGAACTCTCACTCTGGGGCAAGTGATGCTCTGTATTCTTGGTGTTTGGGGGGGGGGGGGCAACAGTGTCCTGGCCCCACTGCTGGACCTCCTGAGGGCACCTGGTGTTTTTGGCCACTTGGACTGGATGGGCCACTGGCCTGATCCAACATTGGCTTTTCTTATGTTCTTATGTAGTTTTTATTTATTGGCAGTCCTAACTAGAGATTTTAAATAGTGGCTTTTTATGTGTATTTAAAATAATTGTTGTTTTATTTACATCGTAAGCTCCCTTGAAGGCCAAAAAGCAGCTAACAAATGTTTTAAATTAATAATTTTTTTAAAAGCATCACAGCCCACCCCACGTTCTATATTTGCCACCTCTACAACAGACGAGAAGAGGAAAACTTAACACACGTGCTCTCTCATACTGATGACCTAACTTAATTAGACTGAGAGGAATCTTTAGCTAAATATATTCAGGAGATCGCAAGCCCTGATTAGAGTTAGCTGAGTTATGGCTGAATAAGGAGATATTTGTGGGTATCCCCTTCTAACGATAGCCTTTAACTGGTTATGTCAATTAGAATTTATCCCAGGCATAGCTAGCAGTTTCCAAGGATAATTACTGCAGAGCTACCACGGTGTAAAGATGTGTGTGTCCTGAGGTAGAGAAGTGCTTACTCATTTTAAAAGAACTTTTTAATCTGCATATTGAACTTCTGCTCACCAACTACATCTATCTTTTAGGCAACTCTAGTTGCTCACTCCAAGGCAATGTATGGGAAACCTACACAGGATGCAGCTTTTCTCTATCACTGGAAAAATTTTGCTAGGGTGTTACCCTGTACCCTTTATATTACATTCAAAAGCTCGGACAAAGGGCTTTTCCACATGGTTTTTTTCTGGCTGGATCTGGTCCCATGTTGCTTTGATTTACCCCTTGATTTGTTTGCATTTTTGTGCCTTTAGTTTTCACTTCAATTTTTTTGTCCCCCCCCCTCGTTCCCTCCCCCCCCCCCCCCCCCGGTTCTGTTGAGACCACTTTAACGCCAATCTTTTTCTGGAAGCCAATTCTGAATCAGCTTTTTCCCAGTACATAATGTTTTTGTTGGTTTTCTTTGCCCCGCCCACTTTCACCCACCTTCCTCCCACTTTTCAATGATTGAATTGTTGTCATAATCAAACCACTTCCTCTCCTGCCCCCCACGCCCTGAAGACAAGTAGTTTCAGGGTTTTTATTTTTTTAGAAAAGGTGCTAAGATATCAATATATTGATATAGAAGAAGAAGAGGAGATTGGATTTATACCCCGCCCTCCACTCCCCAAGGGAGTCTCAGAGCGGCTTACAAACTCCTTTTCCCTTCCCCTCCCAACAGACACCCTGTGAGGTAGGTGGGGCTGAGAGAACTCTTTCCCAAGCTGTCCTTGAGGGAACAGCTGGTACAGAGCTATGGCTTGCCCAAGGTCATCCAGCCAGGTGAAAGTGGAGGAGTGGAGAATCTGGTTCTCCCAGATTAGAGTCCGCGCACTTAACCACTACACCAAACTGGCTCTAATTCTAAACTATAATTATAGTTTAAGCATGTTCTCTGAATTCCCAGCTTTTATTTTTAAAAATGGTAAGTCTCTATCCCTTTTCCTTGCCAAGATATGCCCTTTTCTCTGTATCTCCACCACAGAAAAAGCTAGAGACTTAAGTTTAAAACAAATGAAAGCTGGAAATTCAGAGAACCTGTTTAAACTGTCATTACAACATTATATTGATGTACTTGATATAAGTATGTACAAAAAATAAAAAGGACGGTACTGTAACACCGTTGATTATGATAACACCCCTTCCTTGAAAATCCTCATTATTTAAGGCATGTGTTGAAGAAAATAAACTCATCCCACAACTGTGAAAATGCACAGGGAAGGCAGATATGCAGCAGAACTGTGCTCAGACTGATTCCACCACTTGCAGATTGGCTGCCCAAAAAATCAGGAGTTAGCTGAGCATTCGGAAAAGTCCAAACTGACAAAATGCGACCAAATTTCATATGAAGACAAATTCCAAGTCCACGTAGGGAAGCCTTAAGGAGAATTAGTACAAACTTTCCAAAATGCATTTCAGTCTGTTTCTTTGCACACAGGACACTGTTTATATCACAGTCCATTCAGTTCCTGAATATCGTGTCGCTCCAGTAACCTCCTGTGATTTATGCTGTTCAGTCCATGGTATGTAAAGTCTGAGGAGAAACATGAGCTTGAATCATATCTAGCGGATTAATCTAATTTCACTCTTAGGAAGATCTTCATATTGCACAGAATGCCATTTATGCATCCTGCTTTGATTGATGGAGGATCCTACTGTTTCTGTGGATTATATGCGCTGGAAAATATGCCCCACTAGGTACCGAAATAACTCCATTTCTAAGAAAGCTTGTAAGCATCCCCGCCTGTTCCTTAAAGGGTTAATTTATTGATTAGATCTAAATAAGGACACCATATTAGTGGGAAGTTTTCCATTTGTGACAGACAACTCGGTTTTGGAATGCCTGTGCTATTAATTGTAAACTGAACGTGAGCAATGACGATTAATTTTTCTGTTGTTGTGACTTTAGTGCAGGTCTGTAGCCAGTGGTAGGGCGTGCAGGGCCGTGCCCCCTACTGGACTTGTAGAGTGCCCACCCCAATCTCCTCCTCTACTTTTGAATTTAGGCGGTATTTCGTCAGCCGTACCACTGCATGCGACTAACCACTCTTGATTCCTTCCTTCCTTCTTCCGGCCAAGTTCATCAGTGAGAGAGCTGGGACTAGCGGCCAGACTTATTTTTCAGCAATTTCTGGAAAGACTCAGCTTCACTCTAGTCCAGGGGTGGGCAAACTTTCTCAGCGTAAGAGCCACCTAGAACAGGGGCGGCCAAACTTGCTTAACGTAAGAGCCGCATAGAATAAACATCAGATGTTCGAGAGCCACGAGACATGAACAAATATTACCTGCTTTTATTGGAAAATAAGCAGATTTGCTTTTTATTAACATTAAACGAGACTGCCAAAAATAATAACAAAAGGGGTAAAAGTCGATATTGATAGTGATATTAATTTGTCCAATGATATTTGTTTGCTAATTATATTTAGCTTCCCCAGCCGCCCTGCCGGGAGCCACATGATATATGTGAAAGAGTCGCATGCAGCTCCAGAGCCACAGTTTGCCCACCCCTGCTCTAGTCAGTGGCAAGGCAGGGACTAGCATCTGGTTAGCTTTCAGGATCTTCTGCTATACTGCCCTCTCTCCCTGATCCCCCTAGAGAACAATAAAGAAGACTGACTCTATATTAATTAGCTCAGTTTAATTAGCGCCCCCCTCCTGGGAAAAATTCCTGGCTAGGGGGCTGTTTTGGTGTAGGGTTTTTTATTGCTATTGTTTCCATGTAAAACTCATCTGTAAAGTTCTATTTGTTATACATACAAAACTGCTGCTTCTGAGAACTTCATGTCCTTCTCATATACTTAAGAACTGTGAACTGGTGAATATCGCTCTGCGTCACTAACAGGAAATTCTGAGTTGTGGGTGAAGATTCAGTGGTAGTCACATGTCACCATGAAGAATATGATATGGGGCGGTGACACCACCGCTCAGGAGCCACAGGTGGCTCTTTGACATGCTACCTATGGCTCCGGGCGACGTTACCCAATACGGCAGATACTCTTATGTTTCAGGAAACTGGGCAAGGCTTTTAGCTGATAGGGACAATGGTCCTTTGCAACCTACAGAGTAAGTATGACTGATATCAAGCTATTACTTCACATGTTCCAGGCTGGAAATTACTATCTGTGTGGAATAAGGATATCAGTCATGCCCAGCAAAAGGCTTTACTTTTCTACATAACCATTTCCTGAGAAGAGTAACATATGGTCCACTAACACTAAGTGGTAGTTTATACAAATTAATTTGTTTGCCAAGCCACAGTTTGTGTCCTCTGCGTGTGTGTGTGTGTGTATTTTGGTTTGACATGTTCCTTAAAATCATAGTTTGGTTTTTCAGATGTAACCAAACCATGGCTATATCTGAACCATGCCCATGACATGAATCTCTGAGGCTTTACTCTAAAATCAAGGGCAGATTGATCATGGTTCAGGTTAGCAGGTTAAGTGTTCCCTTCCATGTTAGCCAAGGCATTTAGGAGAAAACACCTTAGATGTCTGTCACCTGAAGAGGTCTTGAAAGCAGTGAACTACAGAAGCAAACAAATGAACTGTCAAGCTCTTAGTCTTAGGTATCTTTGCATGGCTACTGAAGGCTCTGTAATTCAGGATGATACAAACCTGATGAGATTGACTTTAGGTAGGATAGTTTGAGTTGAAAGCGGGGAAATTAAAACACACATTGCTGGGCCAAGCAAAAGCTCTGGAAGATAATGTGGCAGCACTAACAAAGCTAACCTGGCCAGTTCCTGGGCTCAGTACTTACGATCGGAGTTCTAAGTGAAAGTGAGATAATGAAGTATAACAAACTGTGTGTGCGTAAGAGAAGAAGAAGAAGAGAAGAGATTGGATTTATACCCCGCCCTTCACTCACTTGGAGTCTTAGAGCGGCTTACAAACTCCTTTCCCTTCCCCTCCCCACAGCAGACACCCTGTGAGGTAGGTGGGGCTGAGAGAACTCTGACAGAAACTGCTCTTTTTCACTAACAGCTGTGCCAGAACTACAGCTTGCCCAAGGTCATCCAGCAGGTTCAAGTGGAGGAGTGGGGAATCAAACCCGGTTCTCCCAGATTAGAGTCCACACACTTAACCACTACACCAAACTGGCAAGCATGCAGACACATACACACACACACACACAATTACCAACAATTATACATTGATACGATGTGGTAGCAAGGATGATCCTAATCCGTGATTAAGGGCCCTATGCTGGGGGGGCGGGCTCGACACCAACCCAGCCTCCCCAATGGACGGACAACCATCTTGGTGGCGGCAGCTGCTCACACCTGCTCTATCTGGGGCTTGGACTGCTGGCTTCTGGTAGCAACAGCTGCTATGTCGGGTGAGGGCTGACCCTTGCTTAGACCCCTGCACAGCGCAGGGGGTCCAGTGAGAGGGGTGGCAGTGATTCTTGAGGGCCCATCCTAGATTTTTGCCCAGGGCCACAAAATCACTAAGATCAACCCTGAGTAATAGTGAGTCACTTGAATACCCCCCCACCCCCATTTTTGGGTGCTCATTTCTTTTGTTGGAAATTAAAATGAACGCCTAACGCAGACATTTAGAAGATTACCTGGAAGCCTATTTTGCATGCCATATTTGCACATACTGGCTCCAAGGAAACTATTTGGATATGATTTTGCCACTAAGAAAAGTATACTGTTTTCAAAAAAGATGGATGCAGTCATAATTAATTTAAAACGAACGGTTGTAAATACTCGTGGCTTTGTTATGCATCTCCATTGCACCAAGTGCTGGCAGGCAAGGAGAAGGGGTGAGTATTGTGTTCCCAGAATCCAGTCATTGTTAGCCAGCAAGGCACTTTTCTGTGCTCTTATGGATTTTTATCCATAAGTTTGAACTCTGTGTCGCCAGCAGTGGAAGGGACCTGCGCTTTCTTCTTTGCATAGGAGCCAGCTCCAGCCCAAGCCAGGAGGCTGACACCCCAAGCAGTTCACCCAAGACAAAGACAAAGGATTCCTCTTGCTATGAGGCCTCCTTCTGTCAGACATCCGCTGGCTGACTCCCACTCCCCCACTGATGCTAACAAGACTGCCTAGCAACTAATGTGCCAGCCATCAGATACTTGGCTAAAACCATCAACTGACAATAGGTATGGCCAGGTGAGTCATCGGACCCCAGACTCAGTGTCCGTTTCCTGGTGAAGTCATACTTTTGCAACACTGACCAAACTCCTGGACCTCCTCCCTTTGTTCACCTTTAACCTATGGAAGGGTCCAGAAGGGACGGACCACCTAAGAGGTGTGTTAGTGGGATGTGGTCTGTGCAGCCTCCCCAAGACCACCTAATAAAAGACCTTGCGCAGAGGCATTCGCTCTCTTGAGCCATCGCCCTCTATCTTACCTATTGACCCTTCAGTCCAGCTTTCTGTCCCCAACCCTTGCCTCCATCTTTAAACCCCTTTTTCTCTCTCTGGACTCGCGATCCAGGAGAACCACGTGGTCTTGCCGGTTCAAGCCTCGTGGCCCCATAGCTTTTATACCTTTCTTCCCAAATCCAACTCATCTTGACATCGGACAACGCATCTAAGGTAACGTGCTTTCCCCACCAACGAAACCTGCTAATGCAACAGTGCTATTTTCTCTCTTTATTTTTAGTCCTGTAAGAGTGTGTGTATGATTACGATTTTTGTATGCTTGATTACATGATCCAGTAAACAACATTGAACTTGGAACTCGCCTCACGTGCCTCTTTCCTTGAGATCTCCCGGGAGGGGTGGGACCCTGGTATAGTTGGCAAGAACCCGTGTATTTTGCTGATTGCTAAAGGTAAATTAAAGCAATTCGGCTAACAGAATTGGGGGCTCAGTCCGGGATTGCCCTGCAGGTCAAAGGTTGCGCCAAAGTCGACAGGCGTGTCTTTTGACCAGCAGACGTAGGGGAAAAACCACTTCTGGAGTTCTAGGAGAGGCTGTGTGAAAGATTTCTGTCTGCGTGCCTGGCTCTAGTAAGCACTCTATCGTGGGTGGGCTCTCCCCATTCCTATTGTGGGAAGGGATCCAAAAGAAACAGTGTAGGGAGCTAGATCTATTGCACCCACACCACATACACTACATACACCCGCTGAATCCGAAAAAAGGAACCTTTCTTTGAGCGCACCCTTGCTCCTCCCTTGCCTTACTTCACTCAACGAAGTGGAAATAATTAATTTAGGTTCGGGGTTACCCTGAGAGGCATATTGTCTGGAAACCCTACTGGCTAGAGAAAGTCCAGTGCTCAGTGAGTCCGCCATAGCTCACTATTTTCCGAGTCCGCCATAGCTCGTAGTTGTGTTGAGCCCGCCATAGCTCAGTGAGTCCGCCATAGCTCACTATTTTCCGAGTCCGCCATAGCTCGTAGTTGTGTTGAGCCCGCCATAGCTCAGTGAGTCCGCCATAGCTCACTATTTTCCGAGTCCGCCATAGCTCGTAGTTGTGTTGAGCCCGCCATAGCTCAGTGAGTCCGCCATAGCTCACTATAGACTGAGTCCGCCATAGCTCAGGTCTGTGGTTAAAGGTAATCCAGAGAGGCTAGGAGAAGCCTAGAAACCTTATAATACGGGTTAGGAGGTAATCCCGTCAGAGAAGCGAGGCTTGGCCACCCCGTTCTCGAAACCCCAAAGTTAAGAGGTAGAGGAACCTCGGAGACAGAGGAGTCTCTTTGGGTTGGAGGCACCCGGAGTCTGAAGGAACGGATATTCCTCAGCTTCAAACGCCAGGTTATTGGGTTAAAGAGTAATCCCTGAGCATCGCGGGGTGAGAGTCCCCCGGCCCTAAAAACTGCTTAGGCTCGGTGCCAATTTGTTTTGGGTTAAAAAGTAATCCCTGAGTGTCGCGGGGTGAGAGTCCCCCGGCCCTAAAAACTGCATAGAAAGTGTGCTAATTAATAGTAACGTTAGCCTCCTTGTGCTAACAAAAGCAGCTTTGAGACCTAAGAAAAGCGGAAGAGGCAACTTCCCAGTGCTTGCCCCTGTTTGAGGTAAAACAGGAGACCCTCCTTGACATACTCCTTTTCCCCAAGGTTAGTTCCTCAGATCAGTGCATCTGAAGTTAGTTAGGGGGATCCCAGAAAACAGGGTCTTTTTCCCTTTGGTGGCCATAGGCTAATTTGGTAACTGTAATTTAAGTTTGCTCCTCAGATCTGAGAATCTGAAGTTTATTTAAGGGAGGCACCCGGAAACAGGGTCTTTTCCTTTTGGTGACTGTTCAGCCATTTGGGTGTTGTGATAAACCACACAACATGTGCTTGGACTTTTTAACTGTGTAACAAAGGAGTCTTTAGGGCTTCCTTTTTGGATGTGATAATTTAAGAGAGTTAAGGAGTATTCTCTCTTTTGGTTAGGAACTGAACTAAGCAAGTGAACATGTGCCCTGCAAGGAAGGCAGAGGTCTAAAAATGCTGTCTTAAGGAAACAGAAAAACCCAGCAGGCAGAAATAAGATCAAGTTCCCCTAGAAGAACAGCAGCTTGAGACCCTAATTGCATTTGAACCCTGTGAGACGCTGCTAGACTTCCCATAAAAGAATAGGGGGGAAAAGATCCCTAAAATCCCTGTAATCTTAAACAGAATAGTGAAAATTCTGCACCTTTTGTTAAATTAGGAAAACGGGAGCCTAAAATGCCTCAACTAAAATTCCTGGGAAAGCCCAGCCAACTCTCAGTAGTTGGAACAGAAGCAGGCATTCAGTACAGCCAGAATGGCTGCAGCAAAATAAAATCTCCCCCCCCCCTCCATTCCAACCCCAGGGAAAGAAACTGGGTAAGAGATGGGGAAAGAATCCTCAGGAAGCAAGCACTCTCCTTTTAATCCTTTGTAAATGAAATTTGGAGGGAATGGTGTTAATCCCCAAGAGACTGCTGCCCAGAGAATAGCATTTCCCTGTGGCAATGTCAGTCTCCAGGCAAGACCTGGAGCTCTCCTGGAGCTCCCCTGGAGTTCTAACAGATCTCCAGACTACAGAGTCTAATTTCTCTGTAGAAAGTGAGTGCTTGTGGGAGGAGGGAAGACTTCATGGTTTTTGCCCCACTGGAGTCTCCATCCTTCTTCAAACCTCAGCCTGAATCCCCAGGAATCTCCTGCCTGGACCTGACAACCTTAAACAGAGCTCGAGACCAACAAGTCCAACTTTTGTAACTGTAAGATGAGTGATCAACCTTAGCTGTAGAACACATGCCCCCAGAAAGAACTTAGATTCAGGGCTATAAAACAGCACAGCTATGTTACCAAATTTTACACATCAAGCTTAAATGCCAAGAATAATCTTCCTGTAATTATGGCCATAATTGAGAGAAATTGAGAAAAATTTGTACCTCTGTTTTTACCTTTGGTCTCTTCCCAACTGCCTTTGGAAGAGAACTGGACCCCATTTGAGCCACATTTGAAACAGCCTCTGAGCTTGCACAGAGGTCAGCCTCTTGCCCAGGGGAAAACATAGTACAAACAAATAGGGTTTTTCTGCCTGTTTCATTCTGGCCTATGCAGGTCAAGTGAACACAGAAAAGTTCTTTAAAAAAACCCAGAAGACTGACAATTTAAAATTAGCTTAATCAGGAGACTTTAACAGCCCCAAAAGAAATGGAGAAATGTATTATCCCCTCCTCAAAATGGGCAGGAATCGCAGCAGTAAAATCATGAGAAATGTAACTTTTATTTTTGGAAAATGGAAGCTCCTAAGCTCCCTTCTTTCTGTAAACTCTCTATAGTCCATAGAAATACTAATCTCCAGGTCAGACCTGGAGACTTCCCATTGAACTGTTGGGGAAGGAGAAAACCTCTCCTTCCCCACCACAGAACCTTTTTTCATTTGAACCCTCAGTAGGTACAATGTGTTTGTTTTGTGTTATAAAGCCTTTAAAGGCTGCCCCTTCTAGAGGGTGTAGAAAAAGCCACGTTTTCCTTTGACATATTTTGTTTTAAATATTCATCTGGCCCACAGTTCAAGAGTAACTGAGGGACAAACACCTTTTTTAAAAAAAAAAAAGAAAAAGTGGCACATTTTCAAACTTTTGAGCTCCAGCAGTGAGGTAGTTTCCCATGTCTGCAAGAAGCAGCAAATTCTCCATTTTGACTACAATGTATTTTTACTTTAGTGGCTCCTGATACAGCATGAATTGGCAAAACTCAGGCAGGCTCTCCTTCCAGCTGCCTTTGTAAAAAAAAAAAAAAAAACCAAACTGAGCCCACTTTGGCCTTACCTTAAGATGCTGAAAGAAGTTACATTCTAAAAGTCTCATGGCAGGGCAAACTGCCCTCATCTCCCCTTTTGCGACATTTGCATAATCAAAGAACTAGCAGCATGAGATAAGATAAAGGGAGGTGCACAGTGAAAAGAAATATGGAATGGTTTTTCTTTCCCTTTTACTTTGGCTCTATTTTGTGAATTCACAGGGTTCTGTGAATTCAAGGGGGGGAGTGCAAGGAGAGTGCAAGGAATTTTTGGTGCAAGGAATTTTTTCTTTTTTTTTGAGTTTTCCCTTTTAATCTGGCCTGAAAAAGACCCAAACTTTGTGAACTGTAGCAGCAGTCCTGTTATAAATCTTTTGAGACTCATGTTGAGAGAGCCTCATCAGACAAAGACAGTCTATCTGGAAAACCTTGCCATCCAGCAAAAGTCTCCTCTCATCCCCCATAGTTTCCCCTCTTGTGCAATTTGCATTATCAAAGAGCCAGCAGCTCTGAAATGAGATGGAGAAGGAAATTCTCCCTCCCTCTTTTGTTAAGCATAATTTCCCTCTACAACCAGAGACAAAAGCCCCCCCCCCCTTTTTCTCTCTCTAAGGCAACAGGGAGGGGGTGGGTAGTGAATATTTGGAATTTTTTTCTTCCTTTTTAGCTAAGAATGTGGCCACTATTGCAAGAATGTCAGTCTCCAGGTGGGCCCTGGAGATCCTCCAAAGCTACAGCCTTTCTCCAGAATGCTAAAGTCAGTTTCTCTGGAAACAGGTTGATTTGATGCAGTATTGATTTTATGCAATTTTATGCACTGTTCTTTTTAAGTTGCATCTCCTAATCGACAAGAATCTCCTGGACTGGAGTTGGCAACCCTACCCTTTGTGATGAAAATTTTACTGTAGAATGCTTTGAAAGGAAGGTTCCCTTTCCTCCCTTCTTAAACTAGGTTTAAATTCCCTTTTTGGGCAAACTGCTCTAGAGTTGCCCTTCTGCCAAAAGACAACAGATCAATGCTTGGAAGTTAATATTTCTTTTTGTTGTTGCAATTTTTATAGCTTTAATTCTTTAAGAACAAAATGATATTTCTAGAATTTTACAGTTTTTGGTAACTTTGCTTTTATTTGAAATCTTAAGATTGCTTCCTTGGCATGCTTTCCTTCTAACTTTTTTAGTACATCACATCTCAGGAATCTCTAGGAGAGACAGTATGGTGTAATGGTTGAGTGCATGGACTCTAATCTGGGAGCACCGGATTTGATTCCCCACTCTGCCACATGCAGCCGCTGGTGTGACCTTGGGTCAGTCACAAGTTCTTTCAGAGCTGTTCTTTCAAGAGCAGTCCTCAAGGGCACTCTCTCAGCCACTCCTACCTAAAAGGGTATATTCAACAGAGATACTGTTTCTATTTCCTTAAATGTGTTACTGCCTCTCATTCTCAGGCTTTGTCCCGTGTAGTATCAGTTTTTTTTAGATTTCTTTCTCATCTTACAGAAATGGGTCCCTGCTAGCTCACTCTTTGCTAGTTTTCCTTAGTCTTGAGATACTATAGCAGTCAGAATGTTTATACCATCCTTTTTGCCATCTTGCTATGACTTGGCTTTTCATCTGAAGTGTTTCTCATGCAAATCCATTCTTCTGTTCTAGCTCAGCCTGGTTTCAGCCAGCGACTTAGGAGACTCTTTCTCTGCTCAGAGGAACTGTTTGCTGGCACACAGCTTATGCCAGAGACCATGCTTTTACTTGGGTTATGATCTTTCTGACTGACTTCTTAATCCATAAAGAATTCTCTGAGCCTTATCAAGGGCCACTGCTTGTTCTATGTCTTGGATTTTCCATACAGTTTATATTCCAGATGCTTGGTAAAATTATGCCTCGGTCACTCAGGCTGTATTCTTCTATCTTTGTCTCATCTATACTCTGTGCATGCACAGAGTACGCCTTCAAATATGTTTCTTTCCTCCCTATTGGTCACGAAAGAAACAAGGGGGGGTGGTAGAATACTTCTAAAACAATTTTCTTTTTGCCCAGCAACAATTGTTTTTTCGTTTTAGGGCAAGGACCATGCCTTTCTTTGGTACAAACCGAGGGCAGTCATGTGCACCCATGTCATTCCAAGCCACAATTTAACCTTGCTTCTCTTTCAGGAACAGTCCAGCAGCATGAAGTCCCTAATTGGACTAAAGCCACTTGGTTGGCAACTGAAAAAGGGCCTTTTCAAACAAGGTCTACCCCTTAAAGTTGCAAACCTGAGAGCATCTCTCTCTGGTATTTAATCCTTGAATCACTGGGCCTGAGCCAAGGAAGGCTCTCATATAGTAAAATCATGTTGTCTGTATGGTTTTTTTTTTTATGTGTGTACTAATCATTTATTGCTTTTCAGATTCCTACCAGTTTTATTTTTATTTTTAATTCCTCTCTCACAACATGGGAGAAGTCAGATGTTTTGATGAGTTTTGTTATATTGTCTTTTTACATTCTTTGACTTTTTATTTTTTGGGGAAGTCTAAGCCACTCCCACAAGCCGGTATTTATCTTCTTTTTATTTTCTTTTTAAGGGCGCCCAACGTTTGCTACAACCTTATAAGCCATGGCAATACAATTTAAATTTTGAAAAAAAAATCTTTTCTGTTCTGAGCTCATGTATTATTATTATTTTTATTGTCTCCGGAAGACACTCTATTAAATGTGATCACATGTCTAGCAAAATGTCAATCTTGATACAAGGGGGTGAGAGACACTGTCAAATGTGTCCCCTCTTCCTATAAACTGCCAGTACATTGCATTGTGTTCTAATGGGTGATTGGGTGCCATATCCCAATCCTTCAATTTTGTGTTGCAATAATGCTTTTGTCTATATTTACTATGATCTAATATGTGCTACTAATCATTAAGAGTTTTTTTCCCTTCTGTGTGTGTGTGCTAAGGTGATTGCATTTGATTTGTTCTTATATATATTTCTGCTGCCCCATTGTGCTCTTCAAGTTCTCAGAAGTTTTGCATATACAGGACTGTACAATGGACTTCAAGGGTGGAAGACTTCAACATCATATGTCATATGCTGCTCAGAATTAACCAAAGCCACAGACGTTCAAGCCTTGATGCACCTAGCAACCAAGGTTTCTGACTCCTAACCCTCCTCCCCCTTCTCTGATATGCCTTTACTGTTGCCCCCTATATGTGCCTTTTTCTCGCTCAGAACTATTCCCATGTATGTCCATATTTGTGTTCTATTCTTTACTACAATTGGGTAGGCCTTTAAAGGCCCATGAGGTAGAAAAATTGGGTCGTAGCAGCTTTACATTTTCGAACCCAAGGAAGCATAGGCGAACACTACAAAGGCAACCGAAGGAAAACGGTTTCCGCCTCCTGCACATATTCAGAAGACCTTAAAGAGCCTTCACCGTTTTTGTGCAGAAACACTGCAATATACGAAAAACTATACTGCCAAATTGCCAAGACATCAGCGGGGCATCCCCCGGATGACTGAGACCTGTTTGACAGTGTAGCCATGCTTTTGAGTCCAGTAAAGCAGACCCAGAAAGGAGATACTGTGCAGGCTAGCTGAATTATCAGCCAGAGGAGCATACACCTTTCAATTGGGTTAAAGGCGGCCTGTGGAACGCCCGCTTGCCCACCTCTGCAATGACACTGAGACTCACAGCGAATAAATTTTTCTTTTGCCTTTTGCTTCCAGGACTCCCCGATTTGAAACCTCTTAAATTATATCAAATTGTGCCATTGGTATTTTTTCAAATATTATTTTCCAATAATTTTCTCCAAATTTAAGGAAACAAGTCCCGGCATGCACTGCGGTATTGCCACTTTGCATACGCAATAGCACGCCGTACACCAAATTATTTTTCCCAAAATCTTTTTTTTTATTATTATTTCAGTATAAGCAGGCTCCCTTTTAGTCATTGCTTAAGTTTCTCTCCCTTTTTTATTTTTATTTTTTTACCACAGCCTAGTTTATCCTTTTGCGTCCACAGCAGCCAGCGCCCCATGCTTACTAAACAAGCCTCATTTTCAGTTTCGCTTTTGCAAACTATCCTACTGTATTGTTTTCTTTCAAGGCGGATTGCAAAACAAAGCTCTCCTGTTAATCCAAACATTATTGCTGGCCTGCACAAACAAATTTTTTTTTGCACCAACAGAATTTCTTCCAGTAACTCATAATAAAAACCCCCTTTTCAATCGCTGGTTCCCTTTTGCTTTTATTTTTCCTCCGCCTTTGACAGCTTATATTTTGCAACTAGTCTTTGCAACAAGACTCTGCTTGTTCCATATGTTTTGCTTTTTCTATTCTTTAACCAGTATTGGGAGGACCAATGAGCTGCGACGTGGAGGCCCAGGAGAGAGCTCCGTCAGGAGTAGGTGCAAACGAATTCTTTGTCCCCTTCTGGGCGGCTTCTGGGTGTAATCAGAGGATGCAGCTGGATTTGCAGGTCCAGACTGTATCAAGAAGAGGCCACTCGGAAGGACGTGCAGAAGTTGGGCTCGGAATTTGAGTCTGGCCCTTGCTCCCCTTACACCAGGCGTGCGGGCCCTCCCTGCACAGGGCAGCGGAGAGTGCCTGGGAAAGACTCCAGGTTAGCTCGTGCCACCCGAAAAAGCCGTCATGCCCCCTTTTCCAACGTTTTTCTATGTTAAAGGGAGATTTTCAACAGCTCTCCTCCTGAAGCGCCCACGGTCCAAAACATGTCCATGCCTCAACACTGGTGCCTAACTCAATCTTTTTGATTTTTAATACATTTATTTGTCTCAGAATGTTTATGTATCCCAGAATGCCTAAACAATTTCCTCATCTGCATATGCGACAGCCTCTAGCCCTAACGTATACAGCCAAGTCAACAGCATGCGGCCTTTAGGGGTTCTGCCTAGTAACTAGCTGCCCAGTCTGCTCCTCATTGGGTATAGGACGGGACCACTGGGATCAGGTTTAGGAGGAAAAGATTGTTCTATTTTTGTACAGTATTAGGGGAGGGCCCCCCGAAGGGAGCCCTCCAAGCTAAAACGGGTACGCAGCTAACGGCGTCCCCGCGGAGCCACCCGGCTCCAGATAAAAAGGCCAAAGTCGGCCGGACACAACTCCCGAACCCAGCTTTTGCATGCCCTCTCCGTGTATATGCGCGCGTGTGCTCTATGCCATCTCGCATATACTCCCCAGGGTTCGGGAGGCGTGCCCGGAGACTCCGCCAACCCCGAAGGGTGAATACCTTGCCTGTGATTATTCCAGCCAGGACCCCAAGATGATGTGTCTTTCATAATACAACGATTCCAGATGTATGACCTGTTTTGACCTTTTCCGTATTTCTTGAATGCCTTTAGACACTCTGCTTGCAAAATCATTAAACTATGTTTTATTTTAATATCCTTTTTCCTTAATTTAAGTAGATACCCATGATGCTTTTAGATAGCAAGGGGGGGCGACTCCTCAATATGCAAACCGGTCTCCTCCTTCCCGGCCGAACTGACTCGTGTCCGTGCCGAGAAGTGACGAGCGCAGCCGAGAGCTTCATGAGCTATTGATCAAGACCCGAGTGGCTTCCGAAGAGCCGAAGACATACGAGTCCTGGTGTTCCATTAGATACAATGTAAAGCGCACCTCTCTCCTGTTCAAACAGCACCAGTTGCCCTGTTCCAACAGAAAAGCCCTGTCGCTCAGGAGAGATGGACGAAGAATTGTTTGTAACAATTTTATTTCCTTGTGGATTACTTTTATTACTGTACTGATACAATTGTGTGTGTGCGCTAGCTATAGCTATTTTATTCCAGTGAGAGTATTATTGATAGAATTTATAATTTCCAATCATATTTCCCCCATAGGTTAAGTATTTAGGAGTGCTCCTCTTTATTAAGTTATATGTTATGTTATGTTTTCCTTGGTGGCTAAGCATACCTATCCTTGAGTTTTCTTTGTCCATACAACACTAATTTGGTTTTTTTTTTTTTTTTTTTTTTTGCGAAGGTAGATTTTTGTCATCTTCTATGTCCGTCCCTTGTATGCAGCAACTCCCAGGTTCTTCATCGCCCACACAATCTTCGTCACTCCATCACTACACCAAATTCGGAGACCTTCACCTGACGCCTTCAGGTCTCCGAGGGGGGGAAATGTTAGCCAGCAAGGCACTTTTCTGTGCTCTTATGGATTTTTATCCATAAGTTTGAACTCTGTGTCGCCAGCAGTGGAAGGGACCTGCGCTTTCTTCTTTGCATAGGAGCCAGCTCCAGCCCAAGCCAGGAGGCTGACACCCCAAGCAGTTCACCCAAGACAAAGACAAAGGATTCCTCTTGCTATGAGGCCTCCTTCTGTCAGACATCCGCTGGCTGACTCCCACTCCCCCACTGATGCTAACAAGACTGCCTAGCAACTAATGTGCCAGCCATCAGATACTTGGCTAAAACCATCAACTGACAATAGGTATGGCCAGGTGAGTCATCGGACCCCAGACTCAGTGTCCGTTTCCTGGTGAAGTCATACTTTTGCAACACTGACCAAACTCCTGGACCTCCTCCCTTTGTTCACCTTTAACCTATGGAAGGGTCCAGAAGGGACGGACCACCTAAGAGGTGTGTTAGTGGGATGTGGTCTGTGCAGCCTCCCCAAGACCACCTAATAAAAGACCTTGCGCAGAGGCATTCGCTCTCTTGAGCCATCGCCCTCTATCTTACCTATTGACCCTTCAGTCCAGCTTTCTGTCCCCAACCCTTGCCTCCATCTTTAAACCCCTTTTTCTCTCTCTGGACTCGCGATCCAGGAGAACCACGTGGTCTTGCCGGTTCAAGCCTCGTGGCCCCATAGCTTTTATACCTTTCTTCCCAAATCCAACTCATCTTGACATCGGACAACGCATCTAAGGTAACGTGCTTTCCCCACCAACGAAACCTGCTCATGCAACAGTGCTATTTTCTCTCTTTATTTTTAGTCCTGTAAGAGTGTGTGTATGATTACGATTTTTGTATGCTTGATTACATGATCCAGTAAACAACATTGAACTTGGAACTCGCCTCACGTGCCTCTTTCCTTGAGATCTCCCGGGAGGGGTGGGACCCTGGTATAGTTGGCAAGAACCCGTGTATTTTGCTGATTGCTAAAGGTAAATTAAAGCAATTCGGCTAACATCATGGCTGACTCCTGAACTTAGATCAGGCCAAATGCAGAAGATGTTATATAACACACAACAGGCAGAACCGTGTAATTCATGAATAATTTTATTCATAAGCAAAATCTGAAAAATAGGGATGTTTTCCATACTCCATACTCATTTTGCATCGTCAGTGCTGTCATTTTGCATGCTTGCACTCATTTTCAATATCTCAGGGACCTTTCATTTCGATATATTAGGGGCCTTAATGTTCCAAGAAGTTTAAAATGCATACCCTCAGCAAAGTGCAACATTCTGTACTACCTTTACATTCATCTTAGCAAAAAACAAGCAACCAACCAAACCTGCAGGAAATTTTGCAAAGAACCTTTGGCCTACTGCGAGTGGCTACCTAATTCCACTGAATGTCCAAATGGAGCATTTTCCCCCCTCTTCATACAACAGTCTATATCTCCAAACTGGAGATGGAGTGGGGAAGAATAAGCAGCAAGAGGGCGGACTGAGGGTCTCTTGTGGGTGGGCACTGGATTCTACAAACCATGGAGGTCCTTGGGGTCACAGACCTCTCCTACTCCCTTTCCTCTGCAACCTTCACAGCCACTCAAAAGCAGGTGCTCAGAGTTGAGAGAGCCCTCTGGGCAAAGTGCAGTGGGACATGGGGTGCTGCAGGGCAGAGGAGAAATTGGATACCATCCCCCCCAATGCCCTCTCGTACGGGCAGAGCCTCTTGTGTCAGCAGAAGTCCACTAGTGGCACGGTTCATTTCCCCTCTTTTTTTTGGTGCAGCCAGTTTGGTGTAGTGGTTAGGAGTGCGGACTCTAATCTGGGAGAACCGGGTTTGATTCCCCACTCCTCCACATGCAGCTGCTGGTGTGACCTTGGGTCAGTCACAAGTTCTCTCAGAACTGTTCTCTCAAGAGCAGTCCTCGAAAGAGCTCTCTCACAGGGTGTCTGTTGTGTGGAAGGGAAGGGAAAGGAGATTGTAAGCTGCTCTGAGTGAAGGGCAGGCTATACATTCAATTTCTTCTCCTCTCTTCTTCATCAGCCCCTGTTCCTGATCACATTTTGTTCACAGGGCTCAGAAAATGAGTATCAGCTTTTCAGAGGTGTCAGGAAGCTGATGGGGAAAGAGGGAGGTAGGAAAAATCTGCATCGACTTTCACTGATGGATATAAAGCATCATTCTTTGTGAAGACAATGGTGTACTAGCAGCAACCAGGAAAAGTGAATTGACAACAATCGGTCCTCTTAATTTCAGTACATACCACCTAGCTCTAAATAAGTGGTCTCAATAAAGGCTTCCTGAGAACCAGGAACTGAAAGTGATTACAGCATAGCCAAATCTGAACAGGTTGCCTGAACAGGCAATCAACAAAAGGAATTTCCACACTGGCCCGGAAGACGTCAAATATTTCATAAACATACATACTGTTGTTTAAGAGGTCTGAAATACAAAGATTGTCTTCATTCCTCTAACAAAAGTCTTCCTCTAACAACATCAACACTTCTGATTGCTGTAGAACGTGCACTCATTTGCTATAATGTTTCAATTGTTGGAATCACCAAAGAATGACTCAACAGAGAAGATGCTCTCCCACTGCCACAATAGAGCTTACTTGCCAGTTTCTTTTAAGAGAAGTATCGTATTCAGGGTGCCACCCTCTTGGAACCTTGAGTACTCAGTAAATCTGGAAACCTTGCTTGACAAATGATTTTGCTACTAGCTGGACATGCTAGATTTTACTGATGGCTTACCACATTTCAAGACATTAGCCGTGGCACTCAGTGATCTGCCAAGTTTTCACCTCAACTATGTTTATGACTCAAGGTTTCCCTGAACAAAATTTCAACTCTACTTAGCAATGTTTTAAGTCAGCCTTAATAAGCTGTACCATGGTCACAGTGTCAGATGTTGCTGTGAGTAGGCAAGAACGTTATTTGTAGCGAACAGAATCAAGGGCAGAAAGGAAACGGACCACTATGAACAGCATATGCATCACAGATCCCTGAACAGCTGTCTTTTTCATATAATAGCATGTATCATTAGAAAACTCGAAAACACAGCCTCAAGTCAACATATCAAAATTTTGGGACTCTGCCTCCAGAGGGTCAGAGTCTGGAAGCATGCATGCCCTTGAGTGTCCCCTTTTTCTGTGGGTCCCACACAAGCCTCAGAAAAGAGGAGAGAGGTTATGACACCCTCAGCCCTCTCTTCTCCAACCTTTGGTCCAGCCCCTGGTTAGCAAGGTGTGACATGGCTCCTCCTCCTTGGCTGTGTGAAGTCCTGCTTAATAAAGTGTTCCTGGGACTGGGCCTCCCTTGGGCTCCTCCAGTCCCATCCCCTGGGAGGATGGTGCCCTGCCCACATGGGCGAAAGACCCAAAAGGCCCCTCAGGCCATCTCTCACCTGTTCCACAGCTCCTCCCAGGTAGCCTTCCCCCTCTTCACCTCCCTACCACCTGCTGACCTACCCCTTCCTTTGGCTGCTCTTTCCTTCAGCCACTCCCTCATGCTTGCTCAGCCCACACCAAGCTCACCAGCTCTCCAACCTTTGCCGCCAGCATGCCTGCCAGCCTCTCTCTGCTTCAGCCTCCTCCTCCTGGCATCTCTCCAAGCCTTCTGGCGGGGTGTGGTATTCAGACATGTCCTGCAGCCCATCCTGGTCTTCCATGAGGCCCAACGGGGCCAGACAATGCTGCCTTGCTTCCCACCCCACCCCACTGCAGCTGCCCTGCCCAACTCCCTGGCTTCAGCAGTGGTGGGAGGGACGCTGCTGACCCATCCATCACCCCAGGCTCCCTGCCGAGCCCCAGGATCACGGATGAGTGTGGGGAAGGTGCTGCCAGCCCCAGACAATCATGTACAGAAGTGTCTTCTTAAGACAATATACAACCAATTAGGAAATCATATATTTAGGAAGCAAGAAAGGCTGCAACTCATTACAGGGGAACTTTACTATAATAGAATCATAGTCAAGGCCACATTCAGGCATAATAACAAACCCCAGTTTATTCTTAACAAGCATGAACCCAAACTGATGACATACTGAAATAGTCCTGGTAGCCCTCAGGGATGGTCCTTGCCGTGGGTGGGGGGAGAGGCTGGGGGCGTGCAGCCCTGTTGATTTTTCTACACTTCTCTGTAGCTTTTAACAGCATTGAACACCAGTCACATCATTTGGGTCCAGGGATGGCTTCTTCGAGAGGGGTTTCACAACGGATTCATTAGGATCGGGGGTCCGTTGGGGCCGGAGCAGGGCGGAGCAAAGTTCTGCCAGCTCAGGAGTGGCCACTAGGGCAGCCATGGGCCAAATCAGATTCTCTAATCTGATTCGGCCCGCTGCTGAATTGCCGCCGAAATTCGGCGGCAACTTTAAAAGTGACTGGAGGAGAGGGGGGTTGAGGGAGAGGCTCCAAACTTGCAGGGTAGCTGCTGGGGCCTCTCCTCAAAATAGCCACCAAGTTTCAAGAAGATTGGACCAGGAGGAAAAAGTTAACATTTTTTCCCACCATAAAGAACAATGGAGGGGACGAGACAACCTGTTTGGGGGCCCATAGAATTGGACCCCATGGTCCAATCTTCTTAAAACTTGGTGGGTATTTCGAGGAGAAGCCCCAGCAGCTACCCTGCAAGTTTGGAGCCTCTCCTCAAACCCCCTTTCCTCCAGCCCCTCATATAACCTATGAGTTTTTGCCATTGATTTCAAAAGCCCATAGGGTATAATGGGGCTGAAACTGACATTCCCTTTCTGACACACTTCTGGTGATGTCAGGGGACGTGGCATATGCTAATGAGTTATGCTAATAGGTTATGCTAATGAGCTCCTGCACCTCTTTTCCTATTAAAGGACCCCTGATTAGGATGATTGGATCCACACACTCCTTTAACAACACAAGGAACCAATCCACATCCTCAGTCTGCAGCAACTGAAATCCAGCCACAGCCAGGATGAATTCTGATAACAGTCCCAGAGTCCTGCAGAAATAGTGGTTCCCAAGTTTATTTATTTAGCTTATTTTCTCACCGAAACTCAAAGGTGCAGATGCAAGTGATGTTATCTGCAAAATGCTTTGCAAATAAGTCCCCAAAAAACCCTCTGGATTATCTCCATCAGCATCATGAAGATTGCGATGACACTTCACAGATCAAAAAAGTGCTGCTAGACAGCTTTGTACAAATGCAGTGATAGGGAAAAAGTAACAACACTTCAATACCACCACTGTCACAGAGCAGGTACGAAGAGGTACTCTGTCCTGTTTAAGGGCATACTCATTTTAAGTTTCCTTCCAATTACCTGATGGTCTCATTAACTGATATAATTTATATTTCTGCCTGTGATTTTGTTGCACAAAGAACCCTCAAACCCTGAACATTCATTACGCCTAATCCATAACTGAATGTACATTACCGTGGCAAAAGCCATCATGAAAAGGAGCACTGCCTGAGTTGGAAAGAACAGAAGTTGCTTCCTTCTTCACCACAGAGACACAGTAACACACAAGTTGCCAGCTATTTGTAGTGGGTAGAATGTTGGACTAGGATCTGCAAGACCCAGCTTCAAACCTCCACTCTGCCATGGAAGTTCACTGGATAACCCTGGACCAGTCACGCTCCACTTCAACCACCTCACAGGACTGTTGCTGTGAGGGTACAATAGACGAGGGAATGATCATGTTGTAAGCCACTTCAGATCCTCTTTGGGCAGAAAAGAGAGAGACATAGATTCAAATAAATATATATTTATTTGGAATTTGTGGGGGGGGGGGTACAAAACACAAATGAGAGCCAGCTTGGTGTACCGGTTAAGAGCGGCGGATTCTAATCTAGAGAACCGGGTTTGATTCCCCACTCCTCCACATAAGGCCAGCTGGATGACCTTGGGTCAGTCACAGCTTTCTCAGAGCTCCCTCAGCCCCACCTACCTCACAGTGTGTCTGTTGTGGGGAGAGGAAGGGAAGGAGATTGTCATCTTAAATTTGCACATGTTACATTTATGTCCAGTAATGATTTTTAAAAATTGCATAATACTTGGGGGGGGGGGTCATTTTACATTTAGGGTCATCTTTCTTTTGAGTAAACAAAGTAAATAAAACCAAATCTGGGTCACAAATATTGCCTTGGCTCTTCACTTCTGGACTTCCAGAAGTTAACCAAGATTAACTTATTTCGTTCTGGGGCCTTAGACGGTTTTATTTCCCAGTATACTGGTTTTAATCCTGCTTCTGTTGATAGACTGCCAATTTTATAGTTTTTAATCACCCACTGTTTTATTTTCTGCTCTCTATTGTTGGCGTTTCCATTATTTACTTCAGCTGTGATTATTTGCCTCATATTGTCAATTTGTTGTTTAATGTTTAATGTTTTAGTTGCAGCAATTTTTACCTTGTTCTGAGCCACCGTCACTTTTATTTTAGCAACAGAAAAGCAGGATTGAAATGCTCTGAACTGACGCAACCCACAACAGCTATGCATAATTATAGGACGCCTGAACATTATGCAGCACACTGTATACCACTGGAATGGATAAGAACAAGTGTTGTATGTGTACGAAACAGTACTGAGTATGAACTGCCTCAAGCAAACTGAATGGACATGAATAAATACTAAGGGCCAGGAGGAAAACGCGGATATTAACTAATAATTTTCCACCGTGAACTGCTAAAGCATGTAACACAATTACTTTAATTTTACACAACCATTTTAGACACATCATTATGCACCCCACATTTGTGTGTTCTATAATTGGATGTGAGCACATACACATAACTATAGACAGAAACTGAAAGATGTACTTGCTACTGATGGATGGCAGCTGTACTTGAATTAAGAAGAAAGCGCTCTGCCACAGTGCCCTGATTATTTGTCAGTGTGATGGCTATCATTATAAACTGAGTGCATCATTCTAAGTCTAAACCATGCTTTTAGAGTACTACAAGGGGGGGCCGCGATATTCGTGGGGGGGGGAGAAGCTGACAGCTGCTCCTCCTTCCTCCGCCCCCTTCCCCCCTTCCTCTGCCCCTCCCCCCCAGAGACTCCCGGCGGGCCTCGGCGGCTCTCGCCGGGCCCGCCCCTTCCCCCTCCTCCGCAGGCTGTCGGCTGGCCTCGGCGACTCTCGCCGGGCCACTGCCGTTCCAAGAGCGTTCCCCACGCATGCGCAGGGGACGCTCTTTTACTTTTCGGGAGATTTAAAGATCCCCCGAAAAGTTTTTGATAGATTTCGGATTTTCCTGCAAGTGGGGGGGTTACCCCCCACCTGCAGAACCCCCCCCCTCTGCCCTCCACGTGCCCCCCCGTGCGGATTTAAGTATCCGCATGCGGGGGGGGGGGGCACTTGGGAATTAGATATATAGATACAAAAAGAAGAGGAAACCCCCTGCTTGTGCTAACTTCAGAAGTACTCCTGATCTTTCACCAGAATTCTACAAACAAAGTTCATCCCGCTTGAGCAAAATCGGATCAGAGTAGAAAAGACTCTTGGTAGGCTTTTAAAGGTGAACCTCCAAAAGTTCAGATCAGGCAACGGCTGACTCAGATGGTCAAATATTGGCTGTAGCCCATTAAAAAGGAGTGGGTTCACTTGCGCACAAAGGAATAACCATGCTTTCAGCTTCAAGTTTTATCAATGAAGCGACCAGATTCCAGGCACCATTCCCCTGTCGCCTAGTAAAAGGGCACGCATTGAGGATTTAATCACAGCATACATGTCACAAAGGAAGGCGCTGGTATACTTCTCGGCGCAATGGACCTGAGCAACACATCAAAGAAAATAAAGCCACAGCACAGCCCAAACATCATATAAGTTCACTCTTCTCTTTCAAGCAGGCCAAATGAACAACACCGTTCTCCTCACGGGGAAACCCGTGCCCACTCAGGGACACAGCTAGCACACATTTTTAAAGGTGCAGTACTCATTCCAGTCACTGCTTGGAAGTCAAGAGCTACTGAGGGAGTTGCTTTGATCTATTCATCCTGGAAACATGCTGCTCAAAATCCAAATTCTTATTTGTGGAAAGAGATTAAAGGTAGGGTGAATCCTAGCCCACACTGCAAGAAACAATTGGACAGCGCTATGGTGTAATCATGTTAACAAGCCAGGATACTGTTTTTAAATCCTTTGTCCTCAGGTTTTCAAATCAACAAGATGTAATAAAAATCAACAAGATGTAATAAAAGTTTATGAGTCAGAACTGGAAAAGACAGACTTATACAATCTTTTCAACATCTCTTACAACAAGGCATTACTGGGGCAGAACTTCGCCCTGTGATTAAGGTTGATGGCAGTTTATTATTCTGTTTTTTCCAAATCTATATGTACTACTACTATGATTTTCAAATGATTTCCAAATGAGTGTGCCACCAAGAGGAGATGAAAGGCTTTGGGGAACTTAAACCACCATTCTACTGCCCTGTGCGTGGGGAAGTCCTGCACACTGCTGATTCCCCCACACACACTGATATGGTGACCGTTAAATCATCCTTGGGGCAAGGGGACACTAAGATTCCCTGGTGCCTGCAACTATAGCTGTTAGGCAATAGGAATCCTTGAAGTATGACTATTGCTCAGAAAGCATCCCATCCCTAAACGACTATGCAAAGGCAAGGGTGGTTATCAGGAAGTGGTGTTCACTGAGCTACCCTGCAGTCTCAAGAAATATGCCTGCCAGTTGTTCGGGGAGCTGACTGAAGAAATACATATCTCTTCGAGAACAGAGAGCAATCTGCCTCCAGTTTTAATTCAGGTACAAAAAAGTTGGGAAACTGTGTTCCACAGCCACTTATTATTGCTTTATTTTCTGCATCCCTATTTGTTTCCCAATTACACTTACCCAGGCATCTGGTATAATCAAGTCAATAAACATCCAGGAGGAGCTACAGACAGCTATTTTGCCCCAAAGGTTAAATCGCTCACGTGTAGCCTGCCAACTGTAATTTGTTTCATAGGCTGTATCAGTTCTTCAGACCTGTGAACCAAATGAGTCTTTGGTGTTCTAATTGTCGACAAAAGGTTATTTAATGTCGTTTAGAACTAACTGTGACCCTGCAGCAACTTTATAACCTTGTACTCCACTGTTCCCCCGAAGTGACTCATTGGTTTAAGTTAGCAAATGACATGTGATTAATATTCAAGGCTGGATCTAAATTGATGTAAGACCAAAGCTCAAACGGAATTCTCTCATGTCGCCATCTTGCTGCAACCCAATGTGCCCTTAAAATTATGCTCCCAGGGGCCCTCAGTCCAGAAGAGCATAGGGAAACTAGAAAAAATGAAGAATGGCACCTTTGGATTTAACCCTCTGTACATTATGGTGGCTCAAGTGGTTAAGACACTGAACTGCAGACCAGAAGGTTGGTAATTCAGCAGTTCAAGACCTGAATGCTGCATGACGGTGTGAGCTCCCGTCTCTGGTTCCAGCTCCTGCCAACCTAGCAGTTCAAAAGTAAGAAACTGCAAGTAGATACATAGGTACCACTTCAGTAGGAAGGTAACAGCATTCTGTGCACCTTGGTATTTAGTCATGCCGGCCATGGGACCACAGAAATGTCTTTGGACAGTGCTGGCTCTTCGACTTGGAAATGGAGATGAGCACCGCATCCCTAGAGTCGGATTCGACTGGCTTTAGAGCAAGGGAAACCTTTACCTTACATTATTCTTTTAGAATAATTACAAGATTTGTGTGTGATCTTATCTCTTTCCTTCTTAATGATTAACTCCTGAGGGATGCAGACTATCAAGGGGATTGGTTCAAATGTAGACACAAATCTGCTCACCGAAGGATTCATCATGAATTCCATATTTATTTATTTACAATATTTATATGCCTGCCTTTATCCTGAGCATTTTAGGACTTAACAACACTGTAAAAACCACCTTATAAAATGAAAACGAATCTAAAACCACCTTAAACCACCCACAGATATTCCCCAGGCTCAGTCCAACTCCGGCTGCCCCACAAGCTCTCTGGAACACTACTGTTTTCAAGCCTCACCAGAAAGCCAGAAGGGCAGAACACCCCTCCAAGACCACTTCCAGTATGCTATTCCAGAGGCATGAGGTGGCCGCTGAAAAGCCTCAAGCCCAGGACAACAGGGGCACTGAGGTGGAACCTGATGGAAGATCAAAGCTGCTGCACAGGAACATATAGGAAGAGGCAGTCCTTCAAGTATGTCAGCCCCAAGTCATGAGGGGCTTTAAAAGTAGACACCAGCACCTTAAATTGGACCCAGAAGCTAACTGGCAGCCAAAAAGGGGACCTCATATTAACAGTAACATGGTCCCACCAGGTAGCCCCTAATAACCAATGGGCTGCCGCATTTTGCATCAGCTGCAGTTTGCAGATTGTCTTCAAGGGCAGTTCCATGTAGTTACAGTAATCTAGCTTCAAGGTTACTGATGCATGGATTAGCATAGCCTGATCAGGAATCTAGGTGGAAAGGAGCCTTTTTCGCTGTCATGAACTCCTGGTCCTCCAACAACACAGCAAGACTCCCAAGACCTTAACGGAGTCTTTCAGTGAAAGCAGCACAACCTCAATGGTAGGAAGCACAATCCCATTCAAAGTAGTAGCCCAAGCATTAAGATTTAAGACTAACAGAGCTTAACATTTTTGTAGTAGAGAATCTGAGGAAGGAACTGTAGTTTCTAATTGTTAGTTTCCTCTTAATAACTGGTACTTTATACTGCTGATCATCTTTTGCTTTCTTTTGATCTGCCGCTCAGAGGACTCTGACGCTTGAGTGAAAATGCTCTCCTCCCCTTATGTTCTTTTGGATTTTAAGTTTGCAATTAGTGCTTTGATTTTATTTTATCTGTATCACCTAAAACTTTTAAGAGTAATAATAAAATAAAAAGAGAGAGTTAACACATAATTTAATTGCGTTTGTGATCCAAGAAAACTTTATGGTACAATTCGTTACGGAGGCGCTGCAAGTGTTTGGCTGGACGATAGTATGAAAATATTAACGGTAGTTCATCAGCACAGGCCACTGGGAAAACTTCTATAGATGCTCCTTTGTACTTTGATCATAACATCGAGGAAACAGCTATTATCAAGTAGAAGAGAGAAGAGAAGAGATTAGATTTATACCCCGCCCTTCACTCACTTGGAGTCTCAGAGCGGCTTACAAACTCCTTTCCCTTCCCCTCCCCACAACAGACACCCTGTGAGGTAGGTGGGGCTGAGAGAACTCTTTCCCAAGCTGTCCTTGAGGGAACAGCTGGTACAGAGCTATGGCTTGCCCAAGGTCATCCAGCCAGGTACCATCATAACTCCTAACACACACCCCTTCCATAAACAGTTTTCATGTCCTAAGGCCTGTACATGGGGGGGGGGGGGGGGATGAGTGCCCAGCACCCTCCCCAAACAGCCATGCTCATCTTTTCCACTTCTCACCCCTCAACACAGTCTGGCAAGGACTTCTGGTACTCAGCAGCACTGTCCCATGATGTCAGTGCCACTCACTCAGCCAGGCTCTCTTCACCAGTGGGGGAACTAAGAGGGAGGGGACGGGAGGGAGGGATGGGTCAGGTCAGGGAGGGGCACAAGAGAGAAAGGCTCGCTCAGCCAGCCAGGCAGACTGGCTGTTTGCTGCTTCTGAACTCCAGCTGGCTTCAGTCAGATGATCGCCCCTTGCTCTTCAATTGGGGGGGGAGAGAGAAAGGAGGCTAAGAAGGGACCGGCCAGCCAGTGCAGGATGCCGGCAAGGCAACCATCCAGGCTGCTGCCGCAGCAGGGGAAAAGGCTTGGGGAGACGTGGGGTGGGCTTGGCGTTAGCCTTTCTCCCCCGGCCTTCGGAGCTGGCACTTGCAGAGTCAGAGGCGGGTAATCCTCTCCCCAAGCCTTTTCCCCACGCTACAGAGAAGTGTTCCCTTGGAGAAAATGGCTGCTTTGGAAAGTGAGCTCAATGGCATTATATGCCGCTGAGGTGTCCCCCCCACCCCTCCCCAACCCCCCACCCCTCAGGCTCCACACCCAAAATCTCAAGGAATTTCCCAACTCAGAGCTGGCAGCACTAATACTCTGCCACTACAGGGCTGTCCTACATCATTCCACCATAAAGAGGAATGACTCCACACACTTTGGCCAAAACATTCAAAGACAGAACATGCCAAATAGTAGACTGGTATCCACCAAACCAAAATCAAATCCTCTTTCTAAAAAGTAGTCCCACGTATTGTCTTCATTGCTGTTAGCCATGTTACTACCAGTAACAGAGAGCCCATATGGTGGAATGGTTAGACTGGAGACACTTGGGTTCAAACCCTGTTCAACAACAGAGCCATTCGCGATCTCGCAGCGTAATCTCACAGGGTTATAGCGTGAGGATAATTAAAAACAGGGCAATTGTGCTCCAGATCATTTGGAGATCAGGTAGGTTAGATATGTAATTGATGAATTCTGCTATAATCTTTGTAAACTGCGTGGAATTGAGGTGTAGTTTTTTTTTAAATAAAACACAAACATACCGGTTCAAACATTTGAACAGTAACACCAACAAAACCTGCAGCAAACGCACATAAGAATGAAAACAAGACAAGCAGGGACACCTGACAAACCCATTAGGTATTAGGAAATTCCCTGAGTGGTCTTGCTTTGTCCTTTGGCTTCTGATGTGTGCTCCCAGCCACATGCCTCTACTATCTCCTGCAACTGCTACTTCCTCCTCCCCTCTTTTCCCTTCCCTACTGTACTCCTTCTCCTTCCTTATCGCAAGCATGGGTGCCCTCCCTTTTTCCTCCCTACGTCTCCCTTTTTCCTCAGTTCGACCTCCCTGCCACCCATCCACTCTCCTCACAGCAGGCCCCACACAGGCAGGTGACCCTCCTCACATCCCCCGTATCATCCCTTCCTTTGCCCCATGCCCATCATGTCAGCACAGCCCCCTCACTGACTCTCCAGATGTGCTTGAGCAGGAGGCTCTTGGTGCCATTGCTGTTGGCATTTCAGCTTGACCCTCAAGTAAATCACTGGCAAGTCCTTCAGATGCAGACCTACTAAAGGAGGAGGAGGGAGAGGGGGCAATGCTGTTTCTTCTGCACCTCATCCAGCTGATGCTTAACTCACTTGACTCTCAGCCTCAGATGCTGCCATCAAGGTGAGTGACTTTAATTCTTTTTCCCTCCTCAGAGAAGGGGGGAGGGGGGGGAGGGGGGGAGGGGGGGAGGCAGTGGTGACTCCAACAGAGGTATGTTGTGTGTGCACATGTTTGGGGATAATTTTACCACCACCACTCAATTTCCTTGAGGATTTCGGATTTTTCTGCAGACCTGCGGGGTCCCACAAGTTTGCAAAAAAAAAATGTCCATTGACTGTACATAGCCCCAGTTCACAGATTTAAGTATCCACAGATGGGGCCATGTTGACTATTAGAAATATTGATTGACGTCCTGGATGAAAGTCCTTATATTCAGCCCTATTACTTACCCCCCAGTTTTCTTAACTCTAAAATCCTGCCTGAAGTCATTCTTTTTGGTGAATTGAGCTACAGGGTTGCCAGGTCTTACTGCTGTCCCAGTGGAGGGCTCCAGACTGGCTCTCGGGGTCACCATAGATTTTTACCCAAATGCTAGAGCACCCCCACACAATGTGCCCAGTGCGATGACATCACCTCCAGGTGACATCATCATGTCAGGAATATTGGGCACGACAGGGCTTTTCAGGGGTAGGGCTCCCTGAATTAGGACCCCTGAAAGTGGGGAGAACCCCACCCCCATCTGGGGGATGGCAACCCTATTGAGCTATTTCTCTATTATGCTTACTTTCTGGTTTTCTTTTGGAAAGTTCCAAACACTTTACTTGTAACTCCCAAACATCTTCCAGGCTTCAGTTTAACAGAGTAACATTCAAGAACAAACATAATTTTTTAAGCCCTCCTAATATGGGCAATTAGTACATTCCAAATTAAATGAGAAAGACTTAATAAAGGCAAATGAAACTGGAAATACATACAGTTCAATCTAACTCTAATTACAAAACCGACCGAAAGCCTTAAAGTAGCACCAGTCTGGATGCAGAGAATGTGTCACCACAGAAATGCATAAAACCTTGACACTTGCTTCCAGCCAGAATTATCTTAATGTCACTCAAAAAAATCATCCTATTTCTCTTGTCACTTATTTCTTGTCAATTAGATCCATCCAGGAAACAAAAGAAGAAACTTTCTAGAATGGATATGAATGTTAGGAAGTGGGACAGCAATGATTACTAAGAACAGGAGAAATCACGCAGCAGTTGAATGGTTTTTGACAAAGACACGAGCAGCTTTACTACAGAGGTAGTACACTGTCTCTCAAGAGCAAAGGCAGTGTTCATCATGAGGTGGCCTTGAAGGGAAGCAGGGCCTAGCAAGGAAGGAGATTTTATTTTTTTAAAAAAAAAATCCAAAGAGCACAGAAGACAAAGGGAACTACAGCCTTCTCCATTTATGGCAAAGAGAGGGAAAGGGATAGCTGACTATTACTTAACAAAACAGAGCATTAAAAAGAAAAGTTGCTCCCAAACACCATCCAACCCCCAACCCCCCTCCCCAGGAAACAAGAGTGTGTGCGCATGCGTGTCCATTGGAATGCAGATCACAACTTCGAAGTCATTGTTCTGCCCAAAAAAGAGAGGGGAAAGATTCATTCATTAAAGCGGCAGCAGATGGCCGTGTGGCAGACAGGCAGCGGCATGAAGCAGGGCCACCAGCTGGCAGCAAACACACGGGCTGCATTCAGTCACAGCTGCGCTTCTACCATTCCTTTCAATCTCCCCACATTCCTGAGAGCGCCACTTAGCAGGGGATCCCCCTTCTCACATTCAATGAACCAACTGAGGGACGGTCATCTCGGCAAGTCATCCCACTACTACTGCCCCCATCTCTAATACAACAGAAGAAACTAGCCAGGGGGAGGGGGTTAAGCCGAAAGACTACACGAACTGCTCAATATTTCTGCCACACAGACGTGGTCTTTAGATAAAGCATTTTAACCTTACAGATGGGAATGAGAAAAGGACTCTGAATATGTCTCCAGAAAGAAGACTGGATTCAGGGAACTTTGCACCATTCCTGAAGGATCTGTTAACATGGATCGATTTTACATGATGCAACCACTCTGCTAGGATTGTGGCATCACTTACAAAAACTGTGAGACAGCAGCTCTTGAAGTGGAAGAGGGTCAAACAACTCACAGTCAGGTAGGACAGCACAGCAATGCACTGGTGGAATTCTAGTAGCAAAGTAGCCTTCCCATGCTGATCAGGTTTAAGCTGCAGCTCCTTCCAGACATCTTAACTTGATCTTTATCTGTTTGCTACACTTCTTTTTAAAAAGAGCCCACAGAGATGGCTAGACAGAAACAAGTAGACCATTTAAAAACAAAAACGAAACACAAATGTTCAAATAAACTACTGTAATAACCAGGGGGCCGTTGGGGCCGGAGCGAGGCGGGGCAAAGCTCCGCCAGCTCAGGACTGGCCACTAGGGCAGCCATAGGCCGAATCAGATTCTCCGATCTGATTCAGCCTGCTGCCGAATTGCCGCCGAAATTCGGCAGCAACTTTAAAAGCCACTGGAGGGGAGGGGGTTTGAAGGAGAGGCTCCAAACTTGCAGGGTAGCTGCTGGGACCTCTCCCCCAAATACCCACCAAGTTTCAAGAAGATTGGACCACGGGGTCCAATTCTACAGGCCCTCAAACAGGTTGCCTCCATTCCCTCCATTGTTCTCTATGGTAGAAAAAAGGGTAACATTTTTTCCCACCATAGAGAACAATGGAGGGGATGGGACAACCTGTTTGGGGGCCCATAGAATTGGACCCCGTGGTCCAATCTTCTTGAAACTTGGTGGGTATTTCGAGGAGAGGCCCCAGCAACTACCCTGCATGTTTGGAGCCTCTCCCTCAAATTCCCTTTCCTCCAGCCCCTCATATACCCTATGAGTTTTTGCCATTGATTTCAATGGCCCATAGGGTATAATGGGGCTGAAACTGACATTCCCTTTCTGACACACTTCCAGTGATGTCAAGGGACGTGGCATATGCTAATGAGTTATGCTAATGAGCTCCTGCAGCTCTTTTTCTATGAAAGGACCCCTGGTAATAACTAAAAAAAAAAAGACAACTATGTGAGGGCCCAATGGTTTCACCCATGCTTTCTTCCTGGATGGGTAACATTAGGAAGCCTGGAACCCATTACATGGGTTGCTCCTAAAGGGTCACTCAGCCAGAACAACAATCCAGTGGGAAGGCAGCTTGTCAACATTACCAGAGCACAGTGAGAAGCCACCAAAAGGCACTGACGCATGCGCTGTTAGCATACTGTACAAAGGGGCTCTCATTGCACATCATCTTCTAAGCCTTGTGCTCTTCCTAATTAAGAACCGGAATCATTTGCACACACGACTTCAAGTGTTAAGGGCACCATTGTTAATGTACTGACTTCCAATCCTGCATCTGCTCTAAGAGTGGCTAGGACATTTTTGACATTTCACCATTTCCATGCAGACACCGACCAAAGCAGTAAGATTGCAGGCTGAGACAGAAGTGGAAATAATTGTATTGGCAGCCTTCAGATTACTTGTGCAAGAACATGATTTAATCTGGGGGCAGTTTTCCAGATCACTTTCGGCTAGCAACAAAGCAATCTCGTAAAGATAATTCTCAAGGATATGAGGGAAATCCCCTGGAATTACTTTTAGTCTGCTTATCCTAATCTATTTAGTAATGGCACAGTCCAGCCAACTGTAAGGACTGTGGTTTCAGTGGAAGAGTTAAGCACATACTTAAACCTATCCGTCTGAAACCAAGAGAATTTCACAATAGTAATCTTTTAAATGAAGATTCATAATATTGAAAAATCAGTGGTGATTTCGTTCAGTAGTTTTGTTGGTTTTGTTGTTCAGATGTTGCAACATTTCCATAGCAAAAGCGGGTACCACTGGGTAGAATCTGTTATGCAAGGTTCACTGGTCAGTATAGATAAGCTGACAGGTGCAACTACAGCAAAACTCATTGAACTCCTTCATCAGGATCTGCAAAAAATTAGGCAACTGCAAAACACTGATGGGAGGGAAGCAATAGACCTAAGAGGAGGGGAGAGGCAAACACAATGATGTTTGCATCGCTATAGAAATCAACTGTTACAACCCTTCTGTCGAAGGGCATTCTACCCATCCACTCTTTGAACAGCAGGTGAAAGACCCAGACAGTACGATACCCACGACTCCCATGAACAGATGGGAAGAACAAAATGCTGTACATGCATCAATTGTCTCACTGAGAAAAAATAAAACCATTCCCTTTGTAACACATATATACACCACGGCTGGTGACCCAGCAAGTTAGCAATGCCACTGGCTTGTTCTGACAATTATGTTACAACAATCTGCATTTTTTTTTGTTATTTCACAGCAAGACACAATAATGGTATTATGCCTATTTTCCCCAATGATATAATTAATACATAGAGCATGTTTATTTTATTTAAAATATTTATTAGCCACCTTTCTACCTGCCAGAAGTCAGTGACTTGCAATATAAAAAAAAACGAAAAACATAAAACTACATTAAAAACTCATGAATTAAAATCACAGTCTGCCAATAAATAGGAAAAAAACTACTCATCAAATGGCATCCTGAATAAATCCATCTTCAGCGGCATCATAAAGCTTCTTGGGGAAGTTGTTCCATAACCCTGGGGCTGCCACCAAAAAGGCTCCCTCTCTTGCACCCACCATACAAGTTTCTCTGGTCAGGAAGGCCTCCCCTTTGATCTTAATTCCTGGGCAGGAAAGTTTCAAGAGTTCAAAGTGTTCCATGTATATTATCTCAGTCATGTTTTCAACAGCCTTGTAAGCTGTACAACAGCACAATTTGCAAAGGGCAGATAAGTGGCTAGCAGTGCAGTCCTAAGCAGAGTTACAGCCTTCTTAGCCCATTTGTATGTTAACCATCCACAGAGACAGAAATTAGTAGCAGAAAGCAATATCCCCCAGCATCCACAGTTCAAAGGACTGATTTAACCTGGTAAGGCCAACTTTGATTAAAGGATAGCAGACATAGCTGCCTTCCAGGTGGAATGCCAATTGGATAGGAAAAAACACCAGTTATGTGATTCTCATACACATAACTAAGCTATGTAAGGTACCACAATGGGGAAAATGATTATCAGACAGCTGCGGGTGTGAAGGGTCTGCCTTTTGTTTACGTGTTCAATAGGGAACAAGAGAAGCTTGCCTAATACTTCCCTACCCATCTCAAATCAACCATGGGGTACTATGCTAAAATCAAAGCAATCCAGGAGAGTTGCACTGCAGCAGCAGCCTTTCCGGATGCCCCAAAACCAATATTGTACAAACAGTATCTATAAAAATGGCTCATGACTGAGAGTGTGGGAGGAGGGGTGTCTATGAGGTGATTCTGTGTGTGAAGTTTGAAGAGAGAGTATAGTCTGTGTGACTGTGGGAATTTGAGTCTATTCTGTGTGAATAAGAAACAATTTAGCCTGATTAACTACAAGAATTTGAGTCTATTCTTTGTGATTTATTTCTTTATTATTTGTATTTATATCCCGCCATTTCCAGACGAACCGGCTCAAGGAGGCTACCAACAATAAAATACCATGAAGTAATGGTTTACAATTTTAAAAACGTAACTGAGTTACAAATAAAACCACGAACTACTGGCGGCAAACAGTCACATGGTGAGAGCGGCGGCGGAGGCTGGGCCAGCAGGTTCCAGGGCGGTGATGGCCTTAATCCCCCCCCCAGTGGCGGCTCCTAATCGAAAGCCTGGAAGAGCTCTGTCTTACAGGCCCTGCGGTACTGTAATAAGTCCCACAGGGCCCTGATGTCATCCGGGAGCTCATTCCACCAGTATGGGGCCACCACTGAGAAAGCCCTGGTCCTGGTGCTGGCCAGTGGAACATCTTTTGGACCGGGGAGAGTCAAGTGGTGTTGTGAGCTTGACCTCAGTGCCCTCTGGGGCACATATGGGGAAAGGTGGTCCCTCAAGTAGGCAGGCCCCAGACCATATAGAGCTTTAAAGGTCAACACCAGCACCTTGAACCAGACCCGGTATGCTATAGGCAGCCAATGCAGGGACCTCAACGCAGGCTGGATGTGGTTTCGCATAGGGAGACCCTCAACAGCCTGGCTGCAGCATTCTGCACCAGCTGCAGCTTCTGGATCTGGGACAAGGGCAGCCCCATGTAGAGAGCGTTACAGTAGTCTAATCTTGAGATGACCATTGCGTGGATCACTGTAGCTGTCTTCATGTTTGAGGAAGGGAACCAACTGCCTAATCAGCCAAAGATGATAAAAGGCTGTCTTGGCCGTGGCTGCTACCTGGGCCTCCATTGTTAAGGAAGCATCCAGGAGCACTCCCAAGCTCCTAACCCTTGGCGCTGGAACCAATGGCACACCACTGAAGGTCGGGAGTGGGATCCCTACCCCCGACCTGTTCCGACTCAAGCACAGGACCTCCATCTTCATTGGATTCAATTTTAGTCGGCTCAGTCTGAGCCAGTCCGCTATGTCCTGAAGCGCCCGCTCCAGGTCATCTGGGGTAGAGTCAAACCAGCCGCCCAACAACCAGTACAGCTGGGTGTCATCTGCATACTGATGGCACCCAAGCCTGTGCCTCCAGGCAATATGGGTGAGGGGGCGCATGTAGATGTTGAATAACATCGGGGACAGCACTGCCCCTTGAGGTACTCCACATATCAGTGGGTACCTCTGGGAAGTCTGTTCCCCGAGCGCAACCCTCTGTTCTCGATCCTGGAGAAGAGAGACAAGCCACTGTAAGGCAAGCCCCTGTATCCCCATGTCTGCGAGGCAGTGGATCAAAGAGTTTAGCCTGTGTGGCTATGTATATGACAGAGAGAGATATAAACCTGTCAGAGTTGAATTTTGGTGTTTGAGTGACTGTGTGTGACACCAAGCTTTTGTCAGTTATATGTTCTTTCCTCAACAACAGTTCAAAAGTACCCAGAAACCTATTTTGTTCTTTCATAAATAAATCATTATTTGTTTAAACTTATCTCAGAAATCAGAACAGTCCTTCCTCAGGGCCACATAGTCCTCTGAAGTGCCCAGACGCTGGGTCATACTACCAAAACAGAGACAGTTGGAATTTTTAATTCCTGGTGGCAGTAGAAATCTACCAAGTTCATGTACACAGAGTGTGTTTTAAAGGAGAAACAGTCTCCCCAATAAACAAGAACATCACAGAGGTTTTAGAGCAAATGGCACCAAATTTGCAGGGAACCACCCACACTCTCTCCTAAAGTGCCCCCCCCCTTCATATTTGAAAGGGATTGGACAAATTTATGGACTCCTGAATGAGGTGCCTCCAGCCATCCCAGTCTCTAGTGTTTCCTGTGGAGAGAATAGAGGATTTTTCCAGGGGTCTGGAGTTGGTGTATAGAGCAACTAGCACACACACAAAATACAGGATACTCATCCCTCCTTTTCTCCTAAAGACCCCCCAAGCATTAAGGGGCCTGATTTTATGCAGCCCTGAACAAGTTGTCCCTAACCATCCTGGGGTCTATTGTTTCTTATGGGGGGAAATGCCATGCTTAAAACCTTCAGTCTTATCAAAGCAACCTCCATGCCTCTCAAAAGAGCGTCCCAAAACTGCACCACACAAACAGAACTCCCCTCCTCCCCAAAAGATAATTTTTGGGAGGAATAAGTTTGGTGCTTTTGGGGGGGGGGGTCTCTGTTCTGCAGGGTGATCTTTTTCAGGGGGGATTCTCTGTTTGACATCACTTTGGAAGAACCATATTTTTTCCTGAAGATCACTAGGAAAAAATGGAGACCAGGATGGCTGGGGAGAACTTTTTCAGGGGTTAGTAAAATTAGACCCCTTTGTCCAATCCCCTTCAAACTTGGGTGAACTTTAGGAGAATGGGATGACTTGATAACCTGCAGCTTTGGTGCTATTTTCTCTACAATAACCTATTCCCAGACAGATCGGATATTCCCCCATAGGAAACAATGGAGTTCTGAAGTCTGGCCTGGGGGTACCTTGTTCAGGAGTCCATAAAGTTGGATTCCCTTTATCCGATCCCCTTCAAACTTGAGGGAGTTTAGGGCAGGGATGCCAGCTTCCAAGAGGTGCTGGGGAGCTCCTAGAATTATAGCTCATCCTTAGACTACAAAGATAAAGTCCACTGGAGAAAATGGCTGCTCTGGAGAGTGGACTCCATGGTACTGTACCCCACTGAGGTCCCTGTCCTCTCCAGGCTTTACCTCCAAATCTCCAAGAACTTCCCAACCTGAAGGTGGCAACCCTAACCCCCCACAACCCCTGTTGGTGGCCTGGGAGGACCTGACAACCCTAGTTGGTGGGGGAGAGAATCTTGGTTCCCTGCATATTTGGTGTCATTTGGTCTAAAAATACCTGCACGAGATCCCTGGAAAGATCCCCCACTACCCCATATGAAACAATGGATTCATAAATCCATTTTTTTTAAAGAACCTGAACTAGTGTGAGAGTGTGCCAATAGATGTAGTCCACAACAGATCTCCTTAAACAGAAAGTCCTTTATTTGTAGAAAAGATCTTGTTGGTCAAACACTTGTTCTGTTAGTAATGCCCGAGCATAAGAATACAACTACAACTATACTTGATATGAAATATGGCCCCTCTCCCATCCACCAATCAATACGAAGAATTATTGTTGCCCAAATATGCTGGCCCACTGTTCCCAAGGAAAGCGCGGCAAAATAGGTTCTCAGGGAAAAACACTGTTGAGGGTTTTGGAGGAAATGTTCCCAAGGAAAACTGAGCAAAGCATTTATGTGATTTATGTAACACATAACAGGAGGCTTTTCTGCTCAAGGTCATTAGCCAAGGAATAGCCAGCTAGAGATAAGCGAGGAGGAAAAGCTAATGAGTAATAAGCATGCGCAAAGCGAAGCAGGCAAGCAAGGTTCGCATTCCAAAGGTGGGAGTCCCGTTACCGATGCTATCTCCCGGGTGGGACCTAAATGAGTCGAAAGAAGGCTAAAACAAAAAGCAATGTGAATAGACCATCAAACTAGATGGTAATAGTAGGCTTTGATACATATAATACATTCAGCAACCTTATTGATGAGGACCATAATAAGACCATACATATGGCATAATAAGACCATACATATGGCAGTGTTAACTGACAACTAGCATGAGGACACCTGCAAATTCAGGATTAAAGTATTGGGGGGGGCAAATTCTGAATCCAATTTATTTTTCAAAACACACACCATTAATTTTCTTTCTCACCAGAGCGGCAAATCCACTGTATGGGACATGTTCATTTTCTACTAAATTTCAAGATAAGAAAATAGCAGGGCTATTTTTGGGCAGGAATGCACAGGAATGGAGTTCTAGCTGGGTTCTGAGTTGGCCATGCCTACAGCTCCCCCCTTCCCGGGTTCCCCAGGTGCCTCACAAGCCGCAGGGCACCTGGAGAAGTCAAGCTGATCCAAGGAGGGAAGGCAGTTTAAACTGCCTTCGCTCCTCGGGTTCCCCAGGCACTGCACAGCTGTGGGGCACCTGCGGAAGCCGATCCTGGGAGGGAGCTGTGCTGTCAGGGGTGTGGCCTAATATGCTAATGAGTTTAGGCTGTTGGGTGTGGCCTATTATGTTAATGAGTTCCTGCTGGGTTTTTTTCTACAAAAAAAGCCCTGGCAATACTTCTATTTAGTACAAAACCTGCATCCCTTTCCATAAGACAAAATCAAGTATTCAGACAGAACAGAAAAACAAAGGTGCTCAAAGGCCAGTTCCGACTGGACAATTTACATACGTTCCCACTGGATAATTTACATACATAGGTGTTCTATAGCTTTACAAGAGTGGATAATTACTACAGTAGTCACTACATTACACGCTATACATCTATATTCTAATTCCGAGAAGATTTTTTTCTGTGTGAATGCTTATATCTGCCAAAAGAGAGTTCACTCTCCCCCAACAGCTTTTCCTACATAGTGAGGCGCCTTCCTCAGTCTGCAGAAAAATCCGAAAAGTTAAAAAAAAACTTCAGGGACTGTTGAATTCCCCCCAATACCTTTTGAAATGGCATCAGCTCCAGGCATCAACGGTGAGGAGATTAGAATGTTCAGGGGAGGGGCAGACTTCTAACGGTTTCTGTCAGTAAAAGGCAGGGTTTACTGGCAGCAGTCTAGGGTTGCCAAGTACCCCCCTGGCCACCAGCAGCAGATCCAGAGCCAGGCTGGAAAATGCCTGGAGATTTGGGGGTGGAGCCTGGGGAGGTCAGGGACCTCAGTGAGGTACAATGCCATAAACTCCACCCTCCAAAGCATCCATTTTCTCCATGGAAAGTTATCTCTGTAGTCTGGAGATGAGCAGTAACTCCAGGGGATCCCCAGGTCCCACCTGGAGGCTGGCATCTCTAGGCAGCACCCTCTGTGTGACTTGATACCACCTGATGCATGACTTAATTAGGCCCAGCTGCTTTGCTACTGTTCATCAGCAGCCACCCTATGAAAGCCATTGTGATGTAACAGTTAGAGCTTCAGATTGGGATCTGTGAGACCCAGGTTCAGATCCCCATCTTGCAGTGGAAACTGACTGGGAGATTTTGGACCAGTCACATACTTTCAGCCTAACCAACCTCACAGGGTTGTTGTGCAGACAAAAAAAAGGAGGAAATAATAATGTAAGCTGCTTTAGTTCCCACTGTGGAGAAGACTAATTTTCCTAGGTAGAGGCTGAGGGGGAGGGGAGTGGAGATGGAACGCTGAAGACAGATAAAAGGTAGGTTGGCTGTTGGGTGGGAAGGAAATAAGGTTGCCAACTCCAGGTTGGGAAATTCCTGAACATTTGAGAGGTGGAGCGTGGGGATGGTGGGATTTGAGGTGGGAGGCAGAAAGAGTGATGAGGTGGGGAGGCAGAAAAACAAAGAGAATGATGATGGGTCAGAAAGAGAGAGGAAGTAACATATATGGAAGAGAGAGAGAGAGTAAGAAAAGGGGGTTAGAAGTGACAAAGAGTGTGAGAGAGGTAGGGGGAGAAGGGAGGAAGCAAAGGTGTGAGGAAAGGGATAACCATCCTGCAAGTTTCTTGCGGGTCTCCACTTGTATATATATAATTCCCTTATGTATTGGCCATTTCCATCTTTCCCACTGGCTATGCAGTGTGCTCCATCAGCCATTGGCCCATCAACCGCCACCCAAGAGTACTCGTGTTCCATTGGCTGGGTGCTGGGTCTGCTCCTCTCCCCCACCCAGTGCCAGCCTGGACAAAGAGTGTGAGAGAGGTAGGGGGAAAAGGGAGGAAGCAAAGGTTTGAGGAATGGGATAACCATCCGGCAAGTTTCTTGCAGGTCTCCACTTGTTTTCTCTAAAATTCATTTAGTACAGAGCAACCTATAACAGAAAGCCACACATGAAAGGGGATCATATGAACTTATAAAGTGTTCATGTGACTTGAGGACAGTTAATTATTTAAGAGACCACGGTAGCTCAGAGGATAAGATGCTGAACTGCAGACCGGAAAGTCTGTAGTTTGGCAGTTCGAGACCTTAGTGCTCCATGACGGAGTGAGCTCCCATCTCTGGCCCCAGCTCCTGCCAACCGAGCAGTTCAAAAGCAAGAAATTGCAAGTAGATAAATAGGTACTGCTTTGGTGGGAAGGTAACAGCGTTCCATGTGCCTCGGTGTTTAGTCATGCTGGCCACAGGACCACGGAAATCTCTTCAGACAGCGCTGGCTCTTTGGCTTGGAGATGAGCACCGCCCCCTAGAGTCAGATTCAACTGGCTTTCGAGCAAGAGAAACCTTTACCTTTACCTTTAATTCTTTATAATGGGTACCAAGTAGAGTTGAGGGGCATAAGAACATAAGAGAAGCTAATGTTGGATCAGGCCAGTGGCCCATCCAGTCCAACACTCTGTCACACAGTGGTCAAAAACATCAGGTGCCATCAGAAGGTCCAGCAGTGGGGGCAGGAAGCCCTCCCATTGTTGCCCCCCTGTCAAGCACCACGAATACAGAGCATCACTTGCCCCAGACTGAGAGTTCCTATCTATACTTTGTGGCTAATAGCCACTGGTGGACCTCTGCTCCATATGTTTATCTAATTCCCTCTTGAAGCCATCCATACTTGTAGCCGCCGCCACCACCTCCTGTGGCAGTGAATTCCATGTGTTAATCACTCTTTGGGTGAAGAAGTACTTTCTTTTATCTGTTCTAACCCGACTGGCATGATGAAATTAAACTTCATGTCTATCATCTCAGACAACTATGGACAAACAAGAGAAAACAAGGTACATTTTATAATTTCTTTCCCCTGGGTAAAATATTGGAATCATATTAATGGTATTTTTGGTTGATAAGCACATAGGAAGTTTCTCTACCACCACATGCCTTGTAATGGTAGATAGCAAGTGGATCCTGCATTCACATATACGAAGCAGCTAATTTTGCAGGATGCACAACAATGTGTTCTGACATACTGAAACCACACCAGAACTAAAAATCAAGACAAACAGCTGCTGTACAGAAAAAGTAGGACAACCCATTTGAGGTCCCCACCAATCTGTTCATATGCCAGAATAGCTCACTTGGGCGTTGTCTCATTCAAAGCAGAAACAGTGAAGATGGCACTACAGCCACAGTTCAGCAAAGCAAGCAGGATCTAATTTGATGGGGGATTTTGAAAGTCAGCTTTTCTGATGCAAGAAAAAGCCTTGTGACCATACCTCCCTATCAATCAATCGATCAATTTTATTGCAACAGTCAGCAACCAGCAGTACAATATGATTAAAATTTTCAAAGGTGATCTATCAATATCCAGGATCTTTCAGGCTAACTCCAGTCCTCTTGTTTGCAGGCAGTCCAGTCTTCACACCTTCTTCCCCTAACCTATCCTCTTGAACTGAACCTGAGATACGATTGATACACATTCAGCTCCGTTTCTTGCCTGTGCCTACTCCCTGCCCCAAGGTTGCCAACCTCCAAATGGAGCTTGGAGATCTCTCAGAATCACTAGTGATCTTCAGACTACAGAGATAAGTTTCCCTGGAGGGAATGGTATCTTTGGGGAGTGGACTATATGGTAATACACCCTGCTGAGGTGCCTCCCCTTCCCAAACCCTGCCATCCCCAGAGCCATAGGTGTCAACTTCAGGGGGGCTGGGGAGCTGGAGCCCCCCCTGAACTTTTCCAGGACATGCTGAGCCTCCCCCGGAGACAATGGCCTGTAATGTCTCTGGCCCAGTCCCAGCCCCCCCCCCCCGGAAATTGGAAAGTCTACACCCTTGCCCAGATCCCAAATCTCCTGGAATCCCCCATTCCAAGTTGGCACTCCTATACCATGGGTACAAAGTGAATGCCTGAACACAGAAGACCTTCACTGAAATAAACATGGGGCATCCCTGAATAGTCATTAACTTCCCATTCATGGCGAAAGGAGCCCCATTGTCCCAAAAGATGCAGTCTGCAACAGGTCTTCTTCTTAACCAGAAAGCCCTTTATTTGCAAAGAGGTTCTTATTGGAATAGTTACACTTTTCCTGTTAGTAATGACTTTAGTGTAAACAAACAGTATTATACTAAGCAATTGTAACCCCCCTCATTACGTCTACACCAATCATAGAGTGTTAATACTGGCTCCAGCCCCTGAACAGGTTTCTCTCAGAACTGGCGACTAGTATTTTATTATGCTTTTTGTTCTCAAGGAACTTCTACTACCTGTCTTCGATGGCAGCTGCAGAAGAGCAAAACATTAAGGCAAGCTGGGAGCAAAGCACATTAGGGAGGATTCATCCCAGACCTTGAGCAAGCTGTGAGCAAGCTGGAAGCGAAACAAGCAGAAGCCGGGTGTGATAAGAAAGCCAGACAGCTAAACAGCACATGAGCGCCTTCCTGCAGGTGAGGTCCCCGGTTGAGTCCCAACCCCCGCCCGGGAGGGGTCCTTGGTTGAGTCCCAACCCCTGCCAGGGAAATGGCAGCGTAGCTGACAGCAGCTCAAGACCCACTCTCATTCTCGCTCCATGTGCAAGCCCCTGAGTCAAACAGCGAGTAAACAAGTCCTATAAAGAACAGAAGTGCTATCTGTCACGGGAAACTAGAAGGAGAATCTAATGTGCTCCAGAAGCAACATCATCCCCACCAACATAGATCACAATACAATACAGCCCAACAAAGAAATTCACTGAGTGACTCGGTGTTATCACTGCAGCTGGTGATAATTTTGGTTAATATTTGCTAGGATACTGTTTTTCTGACTGTAAATCCTTGAGAGATGCCAAGAGTTTCTCATGGGAAATAAGCACATAGAATATTGTTCCCATCATTACTTCTGGCTGAAAGCTTGAAGTCTAGAAATCTTTATGCAGTATTTTCTACAAACGTCAATGTTTCTGAAGTGCTAGAATTAAAAAGAAACATTTCTTGCCTTTCCGTCTTAGTGTGGGTAATGTCCTTTGCAAAACTTTTGCTTTCTACATATCCTACTTACTTCATAATTTTAAGTGTCTATTAGCTATATTATTATTAATGCCAATGCTGGTACCACTATTGCTATTACAGTTAATCACTTCTGTGTTGTTTACAAGCAGAAGTCATTGACTTATCAAAACTAATTTAAGGAGCAGTAGCTACCTCTTATTGAAATGAAACATGCCATAATTTGCTCCCTTGAAGTGGTACAATTTGCCATTGGCTATTTACGATGTACACAAACCCACACAGAAAAAAATAGCTTCAGCATTTAAGAGGAGTTGAAGATGCCATATCTTTCTTTCTCCAGTTCACCTGAATTAACAGCAGGTAAGGATTTAAATGCTGAGAACTGGAGAGAGAGAGGGAAAGACAGACGGCGAAGGTGAGACAACACAGTGGTGGCTAAACAATCTAACATTGTGACGCCGGGGACACCAGCTCTCTCTGCTTCATACCTGGGCGGAGGGGAATCTGCCGTTCAGTTATGAAGATGAGATGTCTGCCATTGTTTTGACTAGACAGCAAGTTAGGCTGGAAGGCAGCAGTTACACACCCCTCCTCCCCCCAGTATAAGATGAGAGGGGAAACACATTCAAACTGAATCTAAATTCAGAATGAATGAGAGACCAATAGGGGGCCCACTATGGATGAGGGCAGAATGAGCAGAATGGGAAAGCTGCCCTAGATAGCACAAGTATAAGAGAAACACCTTTATTAAGGAAATAATGGCAAAAAGGGCCACAGGTATGGTATGGCAAGAAAGAAGTTGTCTTAATATTTGCTTGTGGTGTTACTTATAACTTTATTTTTAGCTAACTGTCTGTATACGGCCAATCAGCAAGTTGAATTTTGCCCTACAGAAACACATTTTGGACAGAACAGAAGCTAAACATGAGGATACTGCCCTGAACCCAGTTTGCACGCTTATTTCAGCAGACTTTTCAAAACCTCCCAAAACATCCAACTGTGACTGAACAGTTGTCATACTCTTAAGGTTTTGTCCAAGGAGCATAGCTGACACTTTATCGATGTCTTGATGTGTCATTCCTAAATATGTCAAATTTTGGATCACGTCCACACATTTTCCAGGCAAACTTCTATGGCTGAATAGAGCTTCAAACTTCTTTTTCACTTGACTCTTGGAGTTTGAGCAGCAGCTACAGTCAGTAGAACAATAATGCAACAAGTACAAATTGCACCTTTGGAGTGCCCTTTACTGAATGGCTATGACACCTTTCACTGGGAAAAGAACAAAAGAAGTGCGGTGCAGTTCGGGGGAGGGGGGAAGAAAGAGGGATAAAAGCAGCTTCGTCTTTGCTCAAAGGCCACAGGATAAAAGTCTACCTCCTGGCACTCTTTTTGCCTCTGTAGAATCCCTTCGGAAAATCCATGGTGTGTTCTTCCGCTGGCACAAATTTAAAAGCAGCTCTGAGGTGTTGATTTGTTCCCACAGTTCCTTTCCTAAGGCCATGGAACATTTTCAGCAAGTCTTAAATGAAGGCATGATGCGTTCGAGTACATTGCACGGGGACCACAATACAAGTAAGTAGTAAAGATATGAAAGGATTAACCTCTACTTATAACCCCACCAGAAATAATTATATGGTAGAGGAGAATTGACTAGGTGAGCAAATAAATCATTTGAGACTTGTAATTATCAGGTTCTATGGCCTCCTAGCCTCGCTTTATTAAATCCCAATAAATAGTGATGGTAGCTACGTACTCTCAGGTAAAGCAAATGTTTAGTTCTTTAAATGGACTGGGGTCCAACTTACAAACACAGAGAAGCTTACACAGAGAAGCTTACACAGCTTTCCCCTATCTACACATTTGACTCAGCTGTCCAATGACAGCCCACTGCATCACATGACATGCTACTCAAAAGAGTCCCCAATCTTTGTGAGAGCTTTCAGAGATCAGGGACACCACTGTAAAAATCCCACAGAAGCAATGTCCACTCATCTGAGAGTAGTGAAACCCTAAAACTGTGCCTGGGCACTGTTATGGTTACATGGGGATTGTTAAAAGGCTGAAGTTATTGCCAAGGAAGACAGAGGTGATGGTGGTTGGACATTGATGTGATTATCGGAGACAGGTTCATTTGGAAAACATCACAATATGCTTCAAGAAGCAGACTCTGAGAGTTCTCCTGGGCTTCATTTAGCTTTTGGATGCCCAGATGAAGGCTGCCCCTATGAATACATTTATTCATTCTGATATCCCATCATCAGTCTAGGATTAACTTAGATCTATGTAGAAACAAGTATTATGAGGTTGGATCCAAATTATCACGACAGAACAAAATTTACAAATGGGATTTCCATGCCTCTCCCTCTCACCATTGAGTCTCCTGAAATTCTGTTTCCCAGTGTCAGGGGAGTCTCACAAGCAATGCTCCCTCTAAGATGTGGAGTCTTGTGAGCAAAAAATCTACTTTGTGAGCAACTGGCATTAAAGTTGTGAGCGAACGATTTGGCTACTGCATAAATTAGTTTGCTCTGGAGCCATCCTTCCTGAGCCAAGGCAAACATGTGTGAACCAAAGGCTAAAAAACCTGAGCTAGCTCACACTAACTCAGCTTAGAGGGAACACTGCTCACAAGCAACATAGGGTGGGGTAGAGATTGCAGTAAAAGGGAGAACCAGCCTCCTCCTCACCAAATGGAAATGCCATTCCACTAGATAAGCACTCATATGCAGAACAAAACCTTTGGGGTCCAATCCACCATGTTTGTATTTTCAATATACTTTAAATATGTTATTTTGTGCATAGTTCTGGTTTACTAAACATTTCAACACAGCAGTGAACTTCATTGAATTAAATTTCACTTTGATCCTGCTCGTGTTTCTTCGGTTTCACAGTGGATCACTGCTTTATCCCACAATTTAAAAACTACTTAACTAGGGCCAACCCCAATGCTCTCAGGCTGGGCTGATGCTAAGTTTACCACCTTAGGTTCTTTTAGCATTGCCAACCTCCAGATGGAGGCTGGATTTCTCCCAGAATTTTAACTGGGCAACAAGTGTGCAAATGCGCAGCAACATGCAGAATAGGACAGCAGCATGGTAAATAACAAATATGGACATTTTGGACATCTCACCCTTAAAACCAATGTATCTTAGATGCTATAAACCTGCATTGTTGACACGAAGATTTAGCACTCCATACCATATCTTTCATGTACTATCACAATTTTTATAGTTATTTGCCAAGCAGTAATTGTTCTAAAGACAAACATAAAATGGCATGTGGCACAGAATAAGAAAACACCTTTTTATATAACCATACCTGGACAGCACAGAACAGTATCATACATACTGCAGCAGTCTAACCTCAAGTATTTTTTAAAAATCACATTAATTTTTAGATTTCTAAAAGCAGGGATTTAATTGCCATGTACATTTTGCAAAGAGACTGTACTGTAATTCCAATTAAAAGCTGATGCACAACAAACTATGGGAAACACCACAGGGAGCCTTAATCTGAATTGCATGATCCTCTAATGTGCCCATGTGCTCAAAATCTATCCAAAAGTTGTGTTAATGAACTGCTGATGACTGGCTTATTCACAAGATTTCGCAGATTCATGCAGAAGTGTTGCCGTGCCAACAAATGGAGCCAAGGTTCAAAAGAATGACACAATGTAGTTGGGATATTGGGGGTGAGGGGAGGAATACGCAGACACACAAAGTCTTTTCTCAGAAAAAGGAAAGAGTTCCTGCCCTCTTGAAAAAGGCTTCATGTAACTTTTGTGAAGAGACAGGAACGAAGTAATTCAGCGGCCACATGTCCCCTTCTCTCACAATGTTCACCTTATACAGGACCAGATGCCAACTCATCCCAAACCACCAATTCCAACAGAATTCTGGCCTTTCTTAACAGAAGTGTCAAAACTATAAGGATATAGGGGCCTTTTTGTCTAGGGAGGCTTTGCCATCAAGGCTGAGTTTTTCCCCTTGTCGATGCCTTCCACTCCCACTTGCTGATGCCTTTCAAAGGAGCTGCAATGTGGAGGCACTGCCTTTTGCCTGGGAAGACTTTATTACCTAATTATTTGATGTATCATAATAGGATGGTTCATATTTGTTAGCCACCTTGGGTATTCTTTTGAACAGAAAGGCATGACACAAAACAAATAAATATACTCGTTTTATTTATCTACAGCCTTATTCCACAATCTACTATTGCTGCACAGAGAACAAAGTATACTTGATTGGTTTATTCCCCTCAGTAGTGGGTAGAAAAACAGTCCTCTTAGAAATAGTAAGACAATTTATCAGGGCAGTTTTGTTACCTCGTACTTCTGTCTTTTGCCCCTAAAACTTAACATTTGCATCCTTTCACTCTGCATTATCTCTAACAACTACTAGGTCATCTACCCAAAATGGACTTAATATCAATAATAATTCATCTCCCCCCCCCCCGGCAGTAAAAACTAAGAAAAAGGGTACTGGTAGTAATAAAACAATAACTGATTATTTCATACAGAGGCTATCAACTTGGTATAAACCCTTAAGAAAATTCAAGCTTCATTAAAAATAATGTGTTTTGTATATTTCAAATTATGAAGGGCTTTTGCTTGCCTGCAAAAGGCCCCAAGACCATAGCAACCAGTTCTTGTGGCTCCCTGGATCCTTGCCCTAGCCCAACAGTCAGCTTCATCCCATCTGTGGCACAGAGCAAATATAGAAGCATCAACCAGTGACACTTTTTAGATCTAAGTACTGAGAAAGAGTTGAAAATTGAACACAAATACCCTACACACTACACAGTATGGAAAGGAGCCTTGGGTACCACTGGAATTCCTTCCAATAGCTAAAATCATCTCTTGACATCTAAGTCTGTGTAGATGCCATATCACTGTGCCACAGGGCTCTTTTTGTAGAAAAAGCCCAGCAGGAACTCATTAGCATATTAGCCCACACCCCTGACAGCACAGCTCATTAACATATTAGGCCACACCTGGTGTTACCAGAAGTGTGGTCATCCAGCCACATCCACCTTTTGCTTCTTATTCTGTTCACCTTGTTGTCAAAACAGTGTTGACAAAACCAATAAAAACATTATTTTCTGTCCCATCTATACAAAATCTTGCCTGAACCAATATCTTATGTCCAACAATTATTCCCTCACTGGATTGGAATCAATTCCTAAAGGTTAGGTTCCCATGGAAATCAGCTTGCCTTCCTGCAGAACTAGTACGCTGAATATGATTTTTTAGGGCTGCCAACCTACAGGTGGGGTCTGGAGATCTCCTGGAATTACAGCTGAGGTCCAAACTACAGAGATCAGGTCAATGGCTGCTTTGGAAAGTGGAGTCCATGACATTATGCCTTGCTTAGGTCCCTCCTTCCCCTAAACCCCACCCTCCACTCCCAAATCTCCAGGGATTTCCTCAACCTGGAGTTGGCAACCCTAGTTCACTAGCAGAACAACCCTAGGAGCCAGTTTGGTGTAGTGGTTAAGTGTGCGGACTCTAATCTGGGAGAACCGGGTTTGTTTTTCTACTCCCCCCTTGCACCTGCTGGATGACCTTGGGCAAGCCATAGCTCTGTACCAGCTGTTCCCTCAAGGACAATTGCCTCAGAGCTCTCTCAGCCCCACCTACAACAATGAAGCTACTTTTTCAGATGTTTTCTCTTGCATGGCAGTAAGTACCAAACCACTTTAATACAGACTTTAGACACACATATATTTGCAAGCCATTCCCAACAAGACACAACAATGAACTCAGGCTTCAAACTTACTTTTCTTAAGCAGAAGATGCCATGAGAAAACAAAAGAGATGCTCAAAAATTAAAGGTATTGTCAAAAGCATCATTTCCTGGGTTCTCTGCTTTTTTACATTCCTCCCCCTTTTCAATATTTTTTTTTATAAAAACACAAAGAACAAAACAAAAAGAAAGGAAGGAAGGAAGGAAGGAAGGAAGGAAGGAAGGTACGTAGGTGGGGGGAGAGAGAGAGAGAGGAAGGAAGGAAGGAAGGTAGGTGGGGGAGAGAGAGAGAGATAGGGAGTGAGAGAGAGAGAGGAAGGGGGAGGGAGAGAGAGAGGGGGGGAAAGGGGGAGGGAGAGAGAGAGAGAGGGAAAGGGGGAGGGAGAGAGGAAGGAAGGAAGGAAGGAAGGAAGGAAGGTGGGGACAGAGAGAGAGAAAGACAGAAAGAAAGGTGGGGGGAGAGAGAGAGAGAGAGAGAGAGAAGAAAAAGGGATGGGGGAGACACTTACCGGAGCAGGGAGAGCGACGCAACGTCAGCAAGCCAAATGCAGAGCCAGGCATTTCAGAGCAAAGAGCCTAGCCCCCTGCTTAATCTCTGGGCGGGGCTTTCTCCTGCTGGGTCTCTGCACTTAAAGGGAAAGCGTCCGGTGGGGCTTTTTCCTGCCGGCTCCCTGCAGGAACTTTCCCTTTAAGTGTAAACAGCTCAGGCCAGGCAGGGAGGGGGCGGGGCAGGCTCAGATGCCAGCCAGAACAGTGTTCCGGTGCGTTCCTGCTGAAAAAGAGCCCTGCTGTGCCATATCACTGTGTAAAGACATGTTTACTTTTCCCTCATAGTTGCTGCTCTACAGTGTTTGCCTTTCAGATCCTAGTCATGATCCTATTTAAGAGAGATTCACTATGGGACTCAGAAGGGCTATAGCTCAGAGTACAACAGGAAGCATGCCTTGCATACAAAAAGTTCCAGGTTAAATCCCTGGTATCCCACATCAAATAGCTGAGAAAGATCTCTAACTGAGACCCTGGAGCGTTGCTGACAATCAGAGTGGGCAATACAGAGCTAAATCAATAGTGAAACTCAGTACTGGGCAGTTTTTCTACTACAAAAGTACCCCAACAAAAAATATTGAAATGTGCACTAGACCTAAATTATATGCCAGCCTTCCTTGAGGGATATAAAATGTGTTGCCCAGGATGAGAGGACAGAGGAGTATTTTACACTGCTGAGTGAAAAGAATGGCTTTCAACACAACACAGATCCCACAATAATATATACCATTCTTGAAGGAACTGGAAGGTATAGTCTAGTCCAAAAAACCCTATGTATTACCACAGTGATGTGCTCTAGCCCCTTAATGTCCAACACTGATTTTGTGCAGGAAGTTCACAAAGTGTATTTACAGCTCCAACCAAGAAATGCAAAATTTGATTCAACCCCAAATTGATGCTCTTTTTTAAAAAAAACATGGCTGAGCAGGTTTTTAGAGGTTCTGGAGTGCATCCTTTGATAAATGAACAGCTAAGCCACACAGTCTAATGTCCACTGATTTGAATGATGCTTTCCTTCTGTCACTGGCTAATATTGGCTTACAGGTTGCAATTAACTTGGATGCTGGGGAGGCAATAATTAGGGTCTTGTTATTAGACACAAATGAGCCTATTTATCAGCATTAGAGCTGCAGCTATCTGTTTGCCATTGTAGAGCAATTCTGCAAATGAAATCCTGAAATGTGTTGTGAGCCAACTGGTGGCTCACTCACTAAGGTCAAAGCTGAACAGAGGCAAACTTAGAATACAGCCATTATGCTTCAGCAAAATATCTGCGACTTGGCTTGCAAGGGGGAGGAGGTTTGTCTGTCTTAAACAGAGGGCCAGATATTCTGCCTTTCTGATACTGCGTGCCAGTTGTCATATTTGCATCTGACTCTTCTTCCAAGGAAGTTCACCGTAGCATTATGGGATTATCCTGTAGTATCCTCACAGTTACCTTAAGTAGTCATTTGACCAAATCATGGCTGTTTTCTCTGAACAAAATGCATATGCATTGGTGGCAAAGGATCCACAGGATCCACATACACACCAAGGTTTTTCTGACACCCCCACTCCTCCTTTTCAGTGCTGTACCAAAAAGCCATTCCTGAAGGTTGGGGGAACCCTCTGGTACCATGCCTGGTACTGTGCTGCAGTGTTCCGTGTAGGGGAAGGGGAAAACCTGTGAACCATCTGTTACCATGAGGACACAGAATTTTGGGGATTCTAGTCCATAGATGCAACTAGCAATGTGTGATGCCGACTACAGCCACCCCCACTGGCATTAACCAGTCCCTTAGTTACAACTAGTTCTACATCAGTTACGATAATCTTATCCCTCTAATAATGCCAGTGGGATGGCTGTGTTAAGTCTATTGCAGCAAAACAAAACAGAAGTCCAGGGGCACCAGACTGAAATAAATGTTGCTGGTCTTTAATGGAGCCACTACATTTCTGTTTTATTCCTCTCAGTCAGGTACTGTTGTTAACTACCATTATTGACTCCTCTACAAACATGGGCATGCCTAGTGAAGCAAAGAATTTCACCATGTTATGTCATTACCACACTGGCTCTTGGCTTCTGAAAGCTCATCAACACAGTCACTGTGGCCGATTTCGCACTGGCCAGTTGCCTCTCATTCTCTCCAGAATTTCCCCTCCCAGTTTCCTCCGGAGTATTTTCTTCATTTTCCCACTTGGAACCTCAGCCCTATCGATATAGCATGACGATAGGGTTTTCTCCCAAAAAGATTAGAAACTCCCACAGTGGGGCGGCCCTCATGAAAGGCAAGCAAGTGGGCATGTTTTCATTTTGGGTTCTCCCCCGGAGCAAACAGGAAAATCCTCTAAAAACAGGATTTGTTTGCTCCAGGGAAACTCCGGTGCAGCAGGGAGATACTCCAGAGCAAAACGTGAGCCCGGAGCAACTGGTATGAAATTGATCAGAAGCTCCAGTGCAAGCATGAGGGCAAACCTGGGGCAAACACTAGTGCAAAATCGGCCTGTGAGTCAGCTATACCAGTTGGGAAGAAATGCCTTTAAAAAGGTGAAAACAGCCACTGATGATGACTTTAACATTGCCCTGGAACTCAGTTGGTTCATAAGAGAATATGAAAGGGAAATATGCATTTAAAATAGAAAATGAGAATACTCTCCCTCCCAAGGAAGTCAACCAAGGGAGTTCTCATATCTATATCTGTATACAGCTATCAAATGAGGAAAAGAAATGAGCCTCTAAATTCCCGGGAATTGATTATTGGTTGTGATGCTTTTGCAAAAGTTGTGCTGAGAAAATCTCTCAAATATGGTCTGACCAGGATGCTGGTTGTGATACAACTGAGACACTAGAAAAGCCCAGGACACCATCTGGTCAGTCTACGGATCATTTTAATTTGGTTACTGTGATGACTGTCAACAGGGTCCTTGGAGCCATGGGCGTCAACTACGGGAGGGCTCGAGCCTCCCCCAAAATTTCCCGGGGGGGCTCAGCCACCCCCGGCAAAATGGAGCACCCGCCGGGAGCGCCCGCCGGCCAGCTGGCCGTCTCCGCCTCTCCTTCCCCCCCACCCCCGGCCTGCCCTCCTGCCTCCCTGGGGCGGGGGGGGAGAGAGAGGCGGCGGGGACATGGTCCCGCTCGCACACGGGGCAGTCAGCTGGCTGCCGCTGCTGCCACCGAGACTGCGCCTGCCTCCCTGGGGCGGGGGGGGGGAGAGAGAGGCGGTGGGGACATGGTCCCGCTCACACGCGGGGCAGTCAGCTGGCCAGCTGGCTGCTGCCGCGACTGCACCTGCCTCCCTGGAGCGGGGGGGGAGGAGTGGTGGGGACATGGTCCCGTGCGCGTGCACGAGAGAGCCCCCCCCCCCGGGGATTTAAAAAGTCTACGCCCCTGCTTGGAGCCATGATGGGTACCACTTGTTCTCTGGATCCTTGTCCTTCCTGGCTAGTGGAATCTGTAATGATTGCATTAATGAGTCCCTGATGTCCATCATAAATCAGTCACTGCGTTGGGTACCTCTCCTTTGGTTACTAAAACAGGCAGTCATCCATCTGCTGCTTAAAACATCATTGTTTGAGATGAACGATGTGGACAGTTATTGCCCCAGCTCTAATTTGCCCCTCCTGGACAAAATGATAAACAGAGGGGTGACAAAACACCTCTAGGTCTTCGATGGATAACTCCTCTACACTAGATCCCTTTCAGTCTGTTTTCAGGCCGGGCTACAGGATGAAGACTCCGCTTGCCTGCGGTAATTACTTCATTACACTAACCAATCGTACAGGCAAGCTGTACATCACTGAAACCCTGGAATAGATCCAGGTCGACAGCTGCAGCTTCTGGTCAAGAGAGGCGAAAACCTTAAACCAATAAATAATAATGGGTTGTATCCCACAGAGCTGTTCCACTAATGGTGGCACTTTCCTTCAGCACAAGTCTCTTGCACTGGCAGAAGGTGCCTGGCGTTGAAAAAAGGTATCACCACTACCAGAATGAATCTGTGGAAAATAATTATAACTTACTTAGGGAACTAACTTACGGAAACCTACCAAGCTGTTTAGATATTCATGGATTATTAGGGTTGGCAGCTCTGAGGTGGGAAATTTCTGGAGATTTGAGGGTACATCCTGAGGAGGGAAGAGTTTTGGGAGAACAGGGATCTCAACAGGGGACAGTTCCATAGAGTTCACTCTTCAGAGCTGCCATCTGATCCAGTGGAACTGATCTCTGTCATCTGGAGATCAGCTGTAATTCTAGGAGACCTCCAGGCCTCACCTGGAGGTTGGCAACCCTACACAGCACTGTCCAACAAATCCAGTTTCTCCTATTTTAAAGTCCAGGGACAGGGGGACAAACTGGGTCTGCATTTGACTTGAAAAATGGACAAAACCTGGAACACTTTTTTTTTTTTTTTAAGTATCCGTACTTACTAGGCCCTTTTTCTCCCATACAACCTCCCGGTGATTTACCCTAATCAGCATTCGGGTGTTGATTTTTAAGGTTCTTTGCTGATCGAAAGGGAAGGAACACCTCACTGAGAGCCCCACTGTCTCTCCCCGGCCTGTGAGCACTAGCGACAGCGATAAGGACAGAGGCTTCAGCCATCTCAAAAGAGACAGAATCACAAAGAGTTCCTCTGATCACTTCTGGCATCTGGTCTTCCCCTCATTAGCACATTAAAGCTGCTCTGTCCATTCTATCAGAGCCGCTCTGTCCGTTCTCCCGAGTTGTCTATGGAGCCATTTATGCTTCTGGTCTTTGGAAACCTCCCCAGTTCAAGAGGCACTAACTAACCCCTTTCCCAAAGCCTAAGTTACAATCTGTGTGTGTGTGGGGGGGTGGGAAACGTTCTTTTGCATACAACAGGTACCCAGTAAGCACAGATCTTCCAAATGTCACAGTTAAGCAGCATAAATTCACATACTTTCTGCTGCCAAATTACGCCTTAGAGAAAGGCCTCTCCCCCCACCCATTCAGTACGTGAGCTCTTCTGTGTGTTTCAAATGCAGTACATAACGTAGCCTCTTTACACCATCAGATTATTGTACTGTGAGAAAACATTCATTCCCAAATAAGCAAAACGAAGTATAGAACAGAATAGGAGAGGGAAGAAAAGACCTCGTATCTTTCACATATTAAGTCTAGGGCAAACTCACACATGCATGTTAAAGCGTTGTAATTGTCACCTGGGTACCTTCCCCTACTTCAGATAAAGTTAATTAAGATTCCTTACAAAACACTATTGGGCAGAGTGTGGGGTATAAGTGGTCTAATATAAAATATTTAAATAACAGTATCCCTCCCAATACCTGTCCACCCAATACTTTCCAGTGACTAGATTTTGGTGTGATACCCATTTTATACATAAAACTTCCTTACACTAAACCAGGCTATTGGTCCATATTACTCGGTATTTTTAATATGAATGGCAGGAGTTGTCCTGGGACCTGGCCAGAGAAAGGCCTTCCCAACACCTGTGACCTGAGATCATTTAAGCAGGGGTTCATTGAAGCGGGAGCGCACAGGAGCGCAGCTCCAGGAGTGAGGAGCCCAGGGGGCAGGCACATGACCAAGCCCCGCCCCCTCCTCGGCTTCCCAGAGCAGTGCAGAGGCGCAGCGCCCTGGGGAAAGCCCTGCTAGGGTCTTTATTGTTTTTAGTGTTTTGTTTTAATATTGATAATTTTATCATTGTTCCTTTTATGATTGTGTGCTGCTGTTCCAGAGACTTGCTCAAGGTGGCATATAAATTTTCTAAGTATACCATTTTTTATCTCTGCACATGGCACATAAGTACTGCAGAAATGTCACCAACCCTTCAGCAGCTTCCACCTTATCAGTTTGGTGTAGTGGTCAGGAGTTGGACTCTAATCTGGGAGAACCAGGTTTGATTCCCCACTCCTCCACATGCAGCTGCTGGTGTGACCTTGGGCCAGTCACAAGTTCTCTCAGAGCTGTTCTCTCATGAGCAATTCTCAAAAGACCTCTCTCAGCCCCACCTACCTCACAGGGTGTCTTGTTGTGGGGAGGGGAAGGGAAAGGGATGGGTGGTGCACATGTCCTGGGTATCTCAAGTCTACTTGAAACCTGGTGGTTTCAAGGGAGCAGGAAGAGAATGAGGGTGTGTTCTTTACGCTTATTTTTATTGCACAAAGTATTGGATGGGGAAGGGAATGGAGGAAGAGCAGGTCAGTTTCACTTCTGACACACTTCCGGTATGTTAGGGGGTGTGGCATATGCAAATGAGTTATGCTAATGAGCTCCTGCACCTCTTTTTCTATGAAATGACCCCTGCATTTAAGCTAAAGGTGCAAAAGACTGAACCTGGGACCCTCTACCTGCTATGTATGTACTCTTTCACTGAATAATGGCCCCTCCCTCAAACGGGAGAAGAATATCACCAAAGATATTCCCCTAGCAAGGTACATAATTTAAAATTTATGCAATGGACTGGTCGCCCTTTATATACAAAAACATTTCCCTGTACACAAAAATCTTGCATATCAGGGATTAGTTTGAATTCCAGATATTCTGAGCCAAGCAGGTGTGAATAACTCTGAAAACACACTCATATGCAGACCACAGTTAAAGCTTTTTTCTTTTTCACCATTATCAATCATGAACACCACTGTGAAAGAAACTGTGACGGTGGCAGAATGGTACGTTCCAAGAGACCACATCCATTCACAGGTGACTAAAAACACACACACACACATGAAGGTTGGAATGTGATTGTAAATCACATTTACAATCACTCTTCCTGCCTTCAGAATAATCGTAAACTAAACTAAAATAAAATAACTGTAAAATAAAAGTGCAGTTAAAACTCTTTCTGTATTTCACACATGCATGCCAATGCTGGGAAATATACTCAAAAGGGCTTTAAGTGGCATGTGGGAAACTAGTCCAGAGATCATTTACTAAAATTATGCTCAGACCTTCAGCACTTCGCTTGTGCAGTACCGTGAAGGCTTTATCTCATACTCGCTTAAAAAAATCAGTCTGAAAACACACTGATCCAGGTGCATGAGAATTCTCACTGAAGGCTTCTCTCTCTTTTGTTTGGTGCCAACTTGTTATTCTCAAGTTCAGCCTTCGAGTGGGAAAGCGCATGTCAAAAATAACAAAGCAAAATTGGGGTGGAGGGGGGGCAATGCTGAATTCCTGGCCAGTTACCTGTCGTTTAAACATCCAAACATTACTTGTTAACTTCATAGTGCTAGCTACTTAATTCTACAACATCTGGATACTGCTGGCATACACTTACACATATGCACATCAAATCCTCTCTAGAGTAGGAAATACTTAACATGGATGGAAGTTCGTGGAATCATTACCCAGTGGCTTGGGTCCCAACTAAAAGTTCCACATTCAGAAGGGGGTTGGTTTTTGCCAGTTATCCACTCCTGCAGCAGACCACTGACTCCCCATAACCTATTCCCGGGGGGATTCCCTATACGTCAGAAGCAGCATTTCTTGTGGCTTTTTGTTTTGCAGGAGAAGAAGACAGGTGGGGAAGCTGCAATCTGAATGGAAATGCTTCAACCTGGAAATTTTAGACAGGATCTAAGCTTGTATGGCGTGATTAACTACAAATGCAGCCTTCGATGACACTATTCCCCAGCCCCTCCAGGTAGTGACAGCAATGTAATATAAAAAAGGCTTCACTTCATACTTTTTCTGCTGCCCTTATGCTAGGTGAACTTAAATAGCTATTTGTTCCTTTTATACAAAATCCCACAGGAAAGCAATTATTTTGATCTGCAGCAGAAAACTCAAGTGTTCAAGGTTATGAACATTGGTTCTGTTGGAATTCCAAAGACAAACATATTTGATCTTTGAATTTCCTTTAATTAACAACAGAAATGCTGTAATTTATTCAGATTGCTGTTTGCCTGGCTAATCATGCAACCCAGCAATCTTGCTGATTTGAGGTAGCGGAATAACTTTCTAAGACTACTACATGTGTTCCATTTAAAACTAAAAGATGTGTAATTGGCCTTACTAAAAAGCAGTCTATTTTTATATTTTTCCTCAAGACAGCACTATTTTGGTGGCTTTAAGTATCAATTTTTATAGCGCTAGAAATTCACGACCTTGTTTTGAGAAATCATATTTCTGTCATACAATGCAGGTATGAAATAATATAGCCATACTGGGACCAATTATATGATGAAACTTGCCTTCAGTAGGAACACACTCACATCCATTAAGAGTGGGGCTGTTGTGACACAAGTGTTGTTTGAATTACAAGAGGCAGGGTTTTTTCCCCCAAGCAGAACACATTTTCTGTTTCATGGATAGCAAGCTACCCAGTCCTCCAGTCCTTTCTCTCTCCTCAACCCACAGTCCTTAAACAGTTAAGCAGCTCACCAATCCCAATGAACAGCTTAATCCAGAGGTAGGCGGAGGAAGGAAGTATCTCTTTTCCATGGCCCCCAAACTATCAGACTTTCAGTTGCTTTTGCCTGGATGTCTCTTTTGTGTTTGTCTCCCCTGGGACTGTTTCAAGTGGGTATCCATGTTGCTCTGCACTAAAAGAGCAAGATTTGAAAAATTACCACAAAAACAAGGACTCATCTACTTACAGGAAGTTCTTATCATAGAGTGCCTGGTGATTCATAGAGCTACCCAGAAGTGACATGGGGTAGCTCTAGGAATTGCCAGAAACTCTGTGGCAATGGAACTTGGAGTGGGGTGCCCCCGCCCCCGAGAGGAAGGTGCTTGGCAACCCTACAAGAGACGTTGTAAGCTTTCTCTGCTTTGGTTGGCTTCTATGTATCACCTTGCTTGGGCACACACTGTTGTGTTAATCATTTAATAAAACACCATTCTTATAAAAAGCAGCTGGCATCTTCTTGGACACCCTCTGAACCTGGAAAGCAGAGGCTGACTTGACCAGACTCGGAGGTAAGATTTTAAGTGATGCAATGCAGCCTTCCTCTACTGTGTGGAGGGAAAAAGAGTAGGCTAACATTACACATGAAGTTTCTAGCAATCTTGCTAGGCAGAACAAGTCTGCTGACCAGCCCCTTCAAATCGGTCAGATAGAGGACAAAAAATTAGAAGTGCTGGCTGATATTTTACCATCTGTTCTGCTGAGAGGAGGATGAAGGGGCAATTTCAGCCAATCCTCCCATCCCACTGCAGCTCCTGACTTTGATACCTATGCTGTTCATGAGGGTCTGCTGACCTACAGAAAAAATTCAGCACCTGAATGCAGTACATAAGTAACTTGAGGTGGGAAAGTCACATCCATGAACCTCACTCCACTAGGATTGCCAGCTTCCAGGTGGGGCCTGGAGTTCTCCCAGAATTACAACTGATTGTAACTGCTGATCTGACAGAGATCAGTTTCTCTGGAGAAAACTGCTGCTTTGGAGGTATACTCTGCTGAGGTCCCTCCAGAAGCTCCTCCCTCAAAATATCAAGGAATTTCCCAGCCCAGAGTTGGCAATTTGACTCCACTCACCCATCTCATAGGATACTGACACTAGCCACTATTTCAGTACTTGTTCTTCCAACCTGCATTGTTAACTAATAAGGACAGCCAAGGGTTTCCCAGTCTTGGTTCTGAAAATGAAATGTGGTTTCAGACCCTGGATTAAGGAAAAACCCTTAACTACTAGAGCCAGTTTGGTGTAGTGGTTAAGTGCGCGGACTCTAATCTGGGTGAACCAGGTTTGATTCCCCACTCCTCCACTTGCACCTGCTGGATGACCTTGGGCAAGCCATAGCTCTGTACCAGCTGTTCTCTCAAGGACAGTTGTCTCAGAGCTCTCTCAGCCCCACCTACCTCACAGGGTGTCTGTTGTGGGGAGGGGAAGGGAAAAGAGTTTGTAAACTGCTCTGAGACCCCAAGTGAGTGAAGGGCGGGATATAAATCCAATCTCTTCCTCTTCTTCTTCTGCTGTCACATGTAGCATCAATAAGTCGTTCAACTGAAGGCAGGTCATATTAGTTCATGATTAGTAAGGAGGCAGCATCAGACCTGCCCATATTGTGAATACCAAGACCAATAAAATCAATTATGTTCCAGGTCACAGGATTTTTTTTAAGTGTTTGGCTTTCTGCTCTCTATTCTATGTTATTTGCAAACATAGAGGGGCTTACCTTTGTTCACTTAATCTGCAATACTCAGACCACTTCCTTGGAAATAAGACCCATTAAACAACATGGGATTTATTTCCAAGTAGACTTGCTTAGGATTGCTCCCCTGAAGATGAGAATTTCAGAAATTTTAAAATCATTATGATTTATTCTACATTTTATTTAGCAGGGCACAGAAACTTGGGGGAAAGTGCAATATATGTAATATTTACTTTTGTAGGAAACCAAAATCAATTTTTTTGCACCAGTGACTGCAGTATTTGGCATCATATCCTTTGAAATATACCCTTTGGCTGATAAATATCATGACAATTTCACAACAAATATGGATTGTACTCAGAGTAAGGGCAGCCAAGTAGTACAGTGATATCAAAGTCAGTTGTAGCCCCTGCCTTCATTTTTCTGATGGATCGCCACGACCATTAGAACTAGAAATTCACTTAGATTAATAAAATGAGAGATTCCCAGGAATCTGAGGTCTCCACAGATCCTACACAGAAGTGGAAAGAATGAAGAACTCTGGTTATTTCCATTCCCTTCTCAGCAATGAAGAAGGTAGGCAGCAGGAAAGAAGGATCAAAAATGCTCCTTTTCAGTGCTGAAGAGAGCAAACAGAAAGGCTTGCTTCCTTTTTTTAAATAAAAATAATGCACAAATAAAGAACTGCCCAGTTCTCATACTGCAGTTATCTTGAGGCTAGCAAATAGTCATTATCTAATTGTTGTCAACAATTATTGCCATTCTCCATTGTTCTTCCTGATCACTAGCACAAAAGTATGAAGTCTTTCAATAACGCTAAAAAGATTAGGCAACTCACCAATAACAAACACATCCCCATGATAGTTTGTGCATAGCTGAAATGGATCAGGACAGGATATCAGAGGAGATTTCAACTTAAACTGTTTGGGCAACCAACTCCAATGAATGCCATGCTGAATCTTGTGACTTCACCCCACCCATTCAGGGTTGTGAATATGCTGCACAGAGCTCTAGGACAGGATTGTGTAGGTCTGCCATCTTCAGACAGCTGTGCTGCTTCTTCTACCAGCAGTCCTTTGGAGATCACTTTAGTCCTACACAGCAAATTAGTCCAGGATGAGAAGGAATAGCTTCCTCCAACAACTATCACCCTTTATTTATCACACCTGTAGCTAGCTCTGCAGCATACTCATTACAGGTGTTGGAGGGATATATTGTGAGAAAAAGCTAATTTACAAGCCTTGGGAGTGAGAAGCTGTGGAATTGGCAAACAGCATGGCTGGCAGAAGAGGGAAGCTGCTGGTTATCCTCAGGCAGTGTGACCACTATAATTTGTAGCACATGAGAGGCCTCTGAGGTACAGGGCGCCCAAATTGTCAGAAAGAGGGCAGGGAGGTTTGTATCAGTCTCCAATATAGCCACTCCGTGCAAGGGATTTTGTCTTAAAACTGACAGCCAACTTCCACTTGTCAAAAGGAAAGTATGTGGCACACCTGAAAACCCTCCCCTATCTGCATGCTTGTGTCCAAGACACCTGGGCAGCCCTCTCCTGTCAATAACCCCAGATGAAACTGAGGAACTCAAATATGAAGATGGGGACAGTTTAGAGGAAATTTACCATGTTTGGATTATTAACTGGCAGCTCCAGAAACCTTGGGCAACAGGTCTTGGTCTTCTAATGAGGCACTATAGATCCCCTCCCTCGAGTTCTCCACAAATTGCATAGAATTCAAGGGGATTATTTTACACTGAGCTCTGGAGCAGGTGGAAACCACTTCAAAGATTAGTAGGACATGAAACTTTCTCCTCCATTCTGCCATGCAGGGGCAGTGGGGGCAGTGCCACTGAGCCCGGAGTAGGCCTAAGCTTGGGCATGAGCAGGCCTGGCTTCATGGCAGCAGTAGATGATGGGATTTCCCTGAGCAGTCTCCATAACAATAATATGGAAGTTCAGTGCCCACCGATTGAGCAATCCCACTGAAGTCCCTAATTGTTCAGCTTCAGTGGGGTATTCTGGGAGATAGGCGCTTGAGCTGTATAAGATAACTCAGAAAGGAGTTCTTCTAGACATGTCTCACCTTTTGGTACACACACCTCACTCATGATTCTAGAATGAGGGGGATGGCCAGCACCACCACACAACCTCCTCCTCCTTTCTTGTCCTGCAGGGTATTGTGGGGAGGGGGATAAATTGCTGATCGTTTATTATGTTTAGCAAGCCTGGTCTCCTACTCCCCAAAGAGACTCAAAGCTTTTCTGTGGGGAACACCATAAATTATAGACTTTCAGGATGTCCTAGTATTGGGGGAGGGGGACAAAGACCAGTCAACTATTCAAGAATGAGCGGAGCAAGTTTTTAGATCCTAAGAGGTGAGCAGAGGATTCCAATGGAGTCACTTAGCCGGCAGTTGTGCATGAATGGAGAAGTGAAAGATGTTCTTTTGGGACACAAGCTGCATGCCAAGGAAGAGTAAGAATGGCATCTACATACAAGCCCAAGAACTCCAGGATCCTCCTGCGTGTAGAGAGGGAGAAGGGTACCCATTAAAGGTCCCTTTCCTTGCATGCCAAAGTCCCAGTCCCAGGGAGGGCGCTGGATTATATCAAGGGCTCTAAGGTTTTTTCCATGGTGAATAAGCCTCCTGAGGTAAAAATTAAAACATCTCAAGCTCTTCTAAACGTTACTGAGATGAGGTGAAACCAATTAATCGTGCAACGTTATTGCTTGCTTAAACAAGAATGATTTCAGGACTGATTTAGCATCCTGTAGTGGAGGGAGAAACTCTCCTGCATAAAAAAGTAGACCACACAACTGACCTTCAGCATAAAAAATAAAGCCACCCCAGAGACCCATGCTCAATACCTCAGTGGTTTTTTGGTGGGATGAAAACCACCATTAGATGCAATGGCTGGTGGGGGGCTGTTGGATAGTTTCCCATTCTGCAATCTCTCCTCTCAGAATTTAAGCTCCCTCCACCTGGTTTCCTATCCAAGAATAAAACCAAGAGTCTTTTTCTCTCCTGAAAAGGAAAATGGCAGGATGGAGAAATGGCTGAGTAATCCCCTCCTCCCCCTCCCCCTCGTATTCATTTATTTATTTAGGATAGTTCTACGCTGCCTCTTCAGAGTCCTGCTTGAGACAGTTTACAATTAAAACAATACGCCAGTACAAAAACAAGCCATTAAAAAAGCTATTGGATATAAACAGTGTAAAAAATTATCCATAAAAAAGCAGATGATTTAAAAAGCTAGTAAGATAAAACCTCTACTTAAAAACCAGGGTAAAAAGATGCATTTTGGCCTGGTGCCCAAAAGAAAGCAGGTGCTAGACAAGCCTAGAGAAAGAGGGCATTCCAGAGGAGTGGTGTTCCCACAGAAAATGCCCTCTCTTGTTGCCACCTGCCTCAGTTCTGAAGGTGGGGATACATGCGACATAGATCTTAACTGGAGGGCTGGATAGTACAGGAGGAGATGGTCCTTCAGGTACCAGGAAAGCCTCACTGAATCACTGACCGAGAGCAATCAAGATGATGAAGGGGCTGGAGTCCCTTTGCTATGAGGAAAAGATGAACAGTCTGGGACTTTTCAGTTTAGAAAAGAGATCGCTAAGAGGGCACATGATATTATGAACAGAAGAAATTTTTCTCCCTCTCCCGAAATACTAGAGCTCGAGGGCATTCAATGAAATCGATGAGCTATAGATCCAGAACAGACAAAAGAAAATACTTCTTTAAACAACAAGTGATTAAAATGTGAAATCTGTTGCCAGAGGATGTAGTAATGCCTACAGGCCTAGAAAGCTTTAAAAGGGGATTAGACAGACTTATGGAGGACAGGTCTATCAGCAGCCCTAGCCTTGGTGACACAAGGGAACTTTCCCATCCCAAAACAGTAAATCTGTGAATCCCAGTGCCAGAACGCAACATCAGGGGCCTCTATGCTCTCTTGTTGGCCCTCTGTAGTAATAGGCTGGCCACTGTGTGATAGAGGATGCTGGACTAGATTAGGGTTGCCAAGTCTTCAAGTATCATAGAGTTTTGGGGCGATTGCCAGAGCGCCGCCCTGGCAACGCCCCCAACGTGCTGCATCACTTCCGGTGACGTCATTACATCGTCCTCGCTGGACGACATCGGGGGGGGGGTTTCCCCCGCCGGCCAAATGCTGGCCGGCGGATCGGGAACCCCTTTAGCGGGGGATCCCCCGCCCCCCGGGCTGACTTGGCAGCCCTAGACTAGATGGATCACTGGTCTTACCCAGAAGACCTCTTTTTATGCTCTTAACCTGGCAGGCCCTAAAGCAGATTTTCAGTAAAAAGAAAAGCATCAGAAAATGACTCATGTGTCTCCTATGTATTATGACTCTTAACAATTGCTTTGGTAAGTTAGATCAAAATGAATTTTGCAGAACTCTTAAGGGGGCTAACTAGATGCCTCAAAACAGAGCTACCAAGATCTACCATGGGTGGAGAAGATGACTGGCTCTGAGCCCCCCCCCCCCAACACCACCCTTGGGCCCTCCTTCACATTCTAAAGACGACACACATGATGCTTGGTTAGAACATATATGCTGATTCTTTACCCAAAAATCCCTCGCTTGGGGACATGGCCCCTGGAATTTTGTGTCCCTAATCACCTCCTCTCATCTGTCCTACTTCTGGAAGCTTAAGAGGCAGACATAATACAGACAGCCATCTTTGGCTGTATATTCCCAGCATCTGGCAATTAGAAGTACACTGAAGAAGAACTGAAGAAGAAACCAGGGAAAAAGAAACTGCAAAAGGAAATTTGGATGCTACAAGACCAAGCAAAAGCCATTTTGAACCAAGAGATGTACCGGAACTTAAAAAAACTTCAACAAAAAGCATTTGAAGGTGCAAATAAACCCGGAAAATACTTAGCATGGCAATTAAAGAAAAAACGTGAAAATAAATTTATCACTAAAGTGATAAGAGATAATATTGAGATAATAGATAACAAAGGAATAAAAAGAGAATTTTTAAATACTATGCAAAACTTTTTAAGAAGGAAAACAAAGACAGAAGAAAGATTAAAGAATACCTGCAAACACTAAAGTTACCAAAACCAACAGAGAAAATTAAAGAACTATTTAATAATCCAGTATCATTACAAGAGATCAAAAATGCAATAAATGACTCAAAATTAGGTAAAGCACCTGGACCGGATGGATTTACAGCGAAGTTTTACAAAACGTTACAGGAGTCAGTTTCACCGGTGTTACTGCTATTGATGAACGATATAAGAGTTACTGGAGAGGTACCAGAAACCTGGAAAGATGCATCCATCTCATTGATCCCGAAAGAAAATCAAGATTTGACCAATGTTAAGAATTATAGACCGATTTCTTTACTGAATAATGATTATAAGATTTTTGCTAAGATTATAGCGGATAGACTAAAAGAGCACCTTAAAGAGACTATACAAACAGAACAAGCAGGGTTCTTACCTAATCGACAGATAAGGGACAATCTAAAAGTAGTAGTGGATGCTATAGAATACTACGACAAACATCCTGAAAAGGAAGTGGGCTTTTTCTTTTTAGATGCGGAGAAAGCGTTTGATAATTTAAATTGGGATTTTATGTTTGAAGTTTTAGAACATTTTGAGACTGGTGAATATATGCTTAACTTCATTAAAGCAATATATAAAGAACAGAAATCCTCATTAATAATTAATACCGAAAAGACAGACGATTTTAAAGTTGAAAAAGGAACAAGACAAGGATGCCCACTTTCGCCGCTGCTATTTATTTGGATTTTAGAAGTTCTACTGTTAAATGTGAAGGAAGACAAAGATATTAAAGGCTTAACAACTAAAGGTTTTTCTTTCAAATACAGGGCCTTTGCAGATGATGTGATGTTTATAGTGGAAGACCCCTTATCCACATTACCACATTTGTTACAGAGAGTAAAAGAGTTTGGTGACTTAGCAGGATTTTATGTAAATAAAAACAAATCGAAAGTAATGTGCAAAAATATGTCAAATAAGAAACGAGTTACAAAAACTTACAGAATGTGAGGTGGTGAAAAAGACAAAATATCTGGGTGTAAACCTAACTATGAAAAATATTGATCTTTATAAAAATAATTATGAAAAATTATGGTTGCAAATTATGCAGGATATTAAAAAGTGGAATGTATTGAATTTGTCATTGCTGGGTAGAATTGCGGTGGTCAAGATGAATGTGTTACCACGATTAATGTTTTTGTTTCAAACTATTCCAATTGTGAAAGATGTAAAAACATTCAAATGTTGGCAGAAAGAGCTGTCTAAATTTGTGTGGGGAGGGAAAAAACCAAGAATTAAGATGAAAATAATGTGTGATGCCAAAGAAAGAGGAGGGTTTCAACTACCAAATCTAAGGTTATACCATGATGCAATATGTTTGACCTGGGTAGGGACATGGACTATGTTACAAGATAGAATGTTATTGTCCCTGGAAGGTCATGATTGTAGATTTGGGTGGCATGCATATTTGTATTATGGCAAAACAAAAATGGACAATATGTTTAAATATCATTATTTGAGAAGAACACTAATGGATACGTGGACAAGATATAAAAACTTTTTTTCAGAAGAGATACCCATGTGGATTGTACCCGCAGAAGTCTTACATCCAACATCAAGATATAAAGGACAAGATTGGCTGAAGTATAGAGACTTATTAATAAGACATGGCAAGGATTTCAAACTGAAGGAGCAGCACCAGATAGACTTTGATTATGGTTGGTTAAGATATAGACAAATATATGATTTGTATAGAAGTGATAAAAAACACGGTTTCAGGGAAAAAAATAATGAAATAGAACAAGTTTGGGAGGAAGGTGGGAAAAAAATGATTTCTAAAATGTATAAAGTCTTGCTAAAATGGTTTAATGCAGATGAAATGGTAAAAGAACAAATGGTAAAATGGGCGATAAACTTTAACAAAGACATTGAAATGGAATCTTGGGAATTTTTATGGAAAAATGCTATGAGTATATCTACGTGTTATAACTTAAAAGAAAATTGTTTTAAAATGATGTATAGATGGTATATGACACCAAAAAAAACTGCAAATATTGGTCAAAATATGTCTAACAAATGTTGGAAGTGTAAAAAGAAAGAAGGTTCTTTTTATCATATGTGGTGGACTTGTGATAAAGCAAAGATTTATTGGTCAAAAATACATGCAGAAATGGAAAAAATCTTGAAATGTACATTTAAGAAGTTGCCTGAAATGTTATTGCTAGGACTTAAACTAGAAGAGATAAATGTAAAGAAAAGGACAATAATATGGTATATGATTACAACAGCAAGAATGGTGTATGCACAAAACTGGAAAAATGAAAAAATTCCAGAGGTGTGGGAATGGTTGAAAAAACTGTTATATATGGCTGAAATGGATAAATGGACTAGAAAATTGAATAATCTCTACTCAGAGACCTTTCTAGAAGACTGGAAAGATTTGAAAGAATATGTTGAAAAATACTGGGATATGAAAAACTACATTTATACATGGTTATAATAACATAAAGGAATAGAAATATATTATATGAATGTTTTAGTTAAAATTAGACAATGAAGCTGTTTTTATTTAGAAACACATAAGAGTACAGAAAATAAGAATTGGTGTATAAGTATTTTAAAGATATATAACCGTTACCAGAAATGAAACATAGATATAAGTATTACTATTTTGAATAAAATGGAAAATGTGTTATGCTTCAGAGGTGGTGGGAAACCACCAAAACAAGATAAAAATAGAATGTACAAATAGAACAAAATGTTATATAATATGGAAAAAGGGATTTGTACAAGGTAAATGTATTATTTTTGATGGTTTTTTTTGAAAAATAAAAATTTCTTTACAAAAAAAAAAAAAAAGAAGTACACTGAATCCAAACATGGAGGTTCCATTTAGCTGTTCTGGCTTGCACTGCCTAGATTAGTATAAAAAGAATATATTAGGGTTAGTGTAAAGCCACTGGAATTTATAAAAGTTAAGATGAAGCCAACACTCTGCTTCCTCGAACTTTTACCTGCCCTGCCCATGTAACTGCATCAAAAGTCAATCCTTCTGTCATCCAGTAGCTCATTTACTTACACTGCCCCCGGGTCCATCAGGCCCTGATTGTCAGCCATTCATATACTTCCACTTCATTTTCTCTTTCTGTATTTCTCTTTCCTCAATTGCTCAAAGCAGCTTAGAGAAGAAGCCTTTAAATCATGGGCCGAGACCCTCTGGGATTGCAGAGCCTCACCAGCTGTATCATTCTCAAGTCTCTACAGAGCTGCTGCTATTTTGACAGCCTCTGTGAAGGACCTGCTGCTGGTGAACATATGTGGACCACAGTGGCACAATGTCTCCTGCCTTCTTTTTGCACACATGCTAAGAGGAATGGCAGGTCCTCAGCAATAGACAGGATTCTTCCATAGCCCTGATACTTGTTTTGTTCCTTTCACAGTACACACTTGCTTTGAATGAGGTCGCCATAAGTCAGCTGTGAATTTATGGCACTTGTGTATAATCCTCCTGGCTCTGACGCTGGTAAGGGCTCTCTAGCTCCCCCTCATCCTTCTTCATGACTTCGATGCCATGGGCTGGAAGCTCACCGATCCCTGGATCTTACAAGAAGGCTACTGACTTAAGATTGATGGGACACAGACAGGGGTAGGACTGGAACCACAAGTCATCTGTGCTTTTTGTTCTTCTTTCTCCAGATCCATCACAACTACCACCCAAACTTCCCAAGAGGCATGAGATGCTCCTTCCTTGACACAATTACTGCCGTTTTGAGCTGAAGCAGTCAGTAAAACTCACCAAAGTTATAGCTTAAAAACACGCATCCAAGAAAGCATTACTATGTTGACTCAGGTGAAGTATTTGTCTTCAGCATCTTCCATGTGTGGATAATTAAATTTTAAAAACTATTACTCTTTGGCAGGTGTCCAAGATCTGTCCCAAGCATTCGTTAACATGAGGAGAAAATACTACTTGAAGAGTCACAAAAAAATTATCAGATTTGATGGTCGCAGGAGTCCATTCCAAAATTTGAAAACTTTGAAAAATTTAATACACTGCTGCACCCAGTTACAACTGCTCTAGTCAGTGAATTTGTTGCTAAGACTACAGCCTTGGGATTTATGTACATTAAGATACCCAAGATCTGTAAAACAGTAAGTAATAATAAAAAGAGTACCTCTAAGCATGTGCATTTCCTCACCTCAGAGAAACCACAGAGGCTCATCTGGAGATCACTAATTATACCCAACAATCTCCAGGCACCACCTGGAGGTTGGCAACTAGGACCAGTTCACTTCTTCATTTAGCTGTGATACACAAAAGAGGCAAACCGCTCTAACAAAAGTTTATCCCCAAACCAGATTAATAATCTGAAGGCAAACTAAATTTAACAATAATTACAATCTGCCTGAACTGCACAGCGCAACCATCTAAGGCAGGGGTGGGCAAATTGCGGCCCAGGGGCCACATGCCGCCCGCCACAGAGTTTTTTGTGGCCCGCCAAGACAGTCGGCCACGTGGTTTCAGTCAGGCCGCCGTCTGAGAAGGTCAGGAAGGTTCCCACGCTCTCCTGGTTTACCACTATTTTACCCCTAAACTACCACTATTTTATTTAATTTATATTTATTGATTTTTATGATACAATTCATACCTTTCCTGAAATGCAAAGTTAACTAATGAAGGCAATCATTTTAAAAAGGTGCGGCCCTCTGCTAACCTCCGCTCCCACAAAGTGGCCCCCGAGCCAAAACAACTGCCCACCCCTGGTCTAAGGTACTATGAACAGGGCAATGGAATGGAATGCATGCAAACTCACAGCACAGCCTGAATTGGCCATAATGTTTGAACTCAGCCACATACTTAAGCTCAAGGGTTTGGGCTCTGAGGCCAGAACGTGAACCTCAGAGTAAAGCTTGAGATTCCACATTTATTAGATATTTAGTATCGGCTAAGAGTCTACACCTTGATCAGGAAAAGCTATTCTCACCTTCCACTGACACGGATACATATGGATCCAGGGACATAGGTAGCTATATCTTCAGCTGCAGCAACTCTGAATTAGAGAAGCAAGAGTACAGGAGGTTCAGCTGGCCGTCCATGAAGAAGTGCAGAGGATAAACCACTATATAAGAAGCTTCCCCAGAGTATTTTAGCAGGTTACTGGAGATCGTCAGACCAGATAAAATTCAAGCCAGATGAAAACAGAGAATTATAAAACTTGGAGATTCTTCCTGGAGAAGAATCCTGGAGAAGAATCTCTTCTAATGGGCCACCTGCCGGGGCTAGAATGCCTCACCAGTGTATTCCCTTTTAAATTCAAGACGGTGTCATCTCGACAATGCAAACTTGAACTAATCCAGACCCACTGGAACCCATGGGAGGCATCAGACTTTGCTTGTTCGGAATATTACAAATACACACAGAGCATCACCATGCAAAGAAGAGACTAATCACCCCAGCTATTTTTAAATCCTCCCCACTTTCTACGCATTGCTCAAGTCATCTAAACTTGGATGAGCTCCTTAGAGATCTTGCCATTGTGATTTTAAAATGCCCAGAATCACTGTCTCTCAATTGGTGACGGTTTCCATTGGGAAAAGACGCAAACTAAACTCAGATTTTTTTCCCAGAGCCACATGGCAAGAGGACCATGAATGCTATGATTCTACGGAGAGTGTGTTTTTTTTAAAAAAAAAAAAGAAAGGACAATGACCTTTCACACTGTTCAAGATGACCATAGCCAGATCGCAAACAGACTTTCACCAACCGAACACTGTCATTATTTTCCACATGCAAGGATGCAGTAGACTACTTTTGTTCTTTCCCTTCATGACTCCCCCCTCTTCGCTGGAAGGACTGGTCTAGTTGAGTGTAACCTCAACCGTCTTCCGCCTTCTCTCCCGTATTCATCAGTTTCATACTCTCAGGGTAAGCCGAGCTTGCAGGGTGGGGAGGGGGGGGCAGCTGCTCATTTTCAAAAGCTGACTCTCCCCAACTAGAAACCTTTAGCTCTTCTGTCCTTAGTGCTTCGCTGGAATACTGAACAGAGGAATTCCGACAAAGGAGGAGCCAGGATTTTGACCCCCCCCCCCCCCCAATGAGGATACAAGGCATTTCAGCAGACCTGCTGCTGCATACGATGCCTGCTTCTGTGTCCCTCCCCATCCCGATTTTTCCCAGAGAGCGCTTCTGCTAAGCCAGCCTCCCCCCCGCCCCCCGCAATGTATGGAGAGAAGGTCCCCCATTCCAGATCCCCCCAACTGAATCAAAACGGTCGTCCCCTTTCTTCAGAGCATCCCTGCCCTGCCCCACAGAAACTCTGAACAATAGAGCGGGTCCGACTCTTCTGGAGGCAGCTAGCTCCCTTACTGACAGGAGGTGATGGGGAGGGGGGCTGTTTGGCCAGGGCTGCAGTCCAGCCAGGGCCTGGGTTCAGACCGGCTCGGTGCCCGCAGGACCCCCAAGTCGAGCATGTGCAGAGTGCCTTTGCCCGGCAGCTGCCTGACCAACCCTCCAGAGCGGAACGGCATCCCGGGCTGGGGCGTCCGAGGGGAGACCCGGGCAGTGCCCGCGCTTTGTCTCTAGCCAGCCAGCCAGCCAGGCAGGCAGCAGCCACCAGCCACCTCCCCGGGACTCTCCGCAGCGCCGCCCGCGCCGGCGTCTCACCTGTTCAAGACTTTTCGGATCCGCTGGCGCACGCTGGCCGCCGAGGGGGCGGAGATGGCGCTCCTGCCGCCCGCCGCAGCGCTGCCCTCCGGCGGCAGGTTCTCGATCGTGGCCACGACGTGGTTGGGCGGCGGCAGAGGCAGCGGCAGCGGCAGAGGCGGCGGCGGCAGGGGCAGCTCCGGGGAGATCATCGCGGGGCGGCTGGCGGTCAGACGGGAGCAGCAGGGCGCATCGTGCGCCGCCCGGCTGTCCGGGCGAGGATCCCGCGGCAGAGCCAGAGGAGGCGCTTTGGCGGCTGCCCGCCTCAGCAGTCCCCGGCCATGGAGCAGGGGGGCGGACTCTGCCTCCTCCGGCCGGCGGCCCCCGCGCTCTTCCCGAGCTCCGCAAGCCGGCCGCCGCGACCCCCTGCCGGGCGCTTCTTTTGTCTCCCCCGCCCGCCCGCCCGCCCGCCAACAGCCTGGCCCAAGGAGCCGCGCGCTCAAGTCAAGCTGGCCGCACAAGCCGGGCGAGGCGGCGGCGGTGGGCTACCTCTGCTCGGGCAACGCCGGAGTGCAGCCGCCGCCGCCGCCGCAGCAGCCACCACACACACACGCGCGCACACACACACACACGCACGTACGCCCCCCCCCCCGTCCCGCCCCCCACGCCAGTCGCGCCCACCAGAGGGAGCACGTGCGGGATTGCGGAATCCTCGGCCTCCTGCGCCCCCCTCCCCTCCTTCGCGGGGCCCCTCCGCCTGAGCTGTCTGCCGGGAGTTGTAGTTCCCCCAGCCCGGCAGGCGCTCCAGCCGCTTCAGGACCAGGCGGCAGCGGACAGCGGCAAGGCGCCCGAGGCCGCCTGGGAAGTCGGCCGGCCTGAATCCTCGCTGGCCGCCGCAAGCAGCCCTGCGGCACCTTAAAGAGTCCCCCCCGGGGACATCCACGTCCACGGGCTCATCATGGAAAGCCGCTTCGAGCCCGATCCTCGAAGAGGCAGCTGAGAATGGAGACGCCACGGGCGAGAGCCTGTTCATAGTCCAGGCAGGCGTGGCTGGCGCCAGTGTTCCCTCTAAGCTGAGTCCCTACGAGCCAGCTCACCGTTTTTTAGCCTCCGGCGCACACATTTTTGTCTCAGCTCGGGAAGGATGGCTCCGCAGCAAGCTAATTTAGGCAGCAGCCAAATCGCTGGCTCACGACTTCAGTGCCAGCACTTCACGAAGTAGCATTTTTGCTCACAAGACCCCACACCTTAGAGGGAACATTGGCTGGCACCCCAGGCTCCTGGCCGCAGGCATTGTGCACAACCGCGCGGGGGGGGGGGGGGGGAACGACGGGACAGAAGCCCTTACAGGCCGTACAGCGGGGGTGGGGGGGCTGGTCAGTGGTTCAAGAAGAAGAAAAAAAGCCAAATTAAAACAGCGAAGACCCAACATCAATCTGCTAAATAGGTGGCTTTATACAGAGACTGCATCTGGGCAATGTTGCAGTAAATGTGTAAAGAGTGGGAAGTGTGCGCCCTAAACATGCTCTGGTATGGTAGCCCATCAGGGCCACCTGCTGGATAACCCCTACTTTTAGCTGCCCTGGCATTTTTTCTGTTTATTGTGGTAGGTGCGAGAAATAGGACGGCCACATAAAGGACGAGCCAGCTCTTAGAGCGATCCATCGTTTCATAATGCAGTTATCGCCTTCAGCTTTATCAGATGTGTAATAAACATGCAAAGCCCAAAGAAGAGCATTAAAAAATAGAGGGGGGGGGAGTAGGTAAGTACCGAGATTTCCTAATTGGCATGTCCAGTACATGGCTCAAAGTGCCTGAGGATGTATTTCTCCCCTTCACATTTCAGATATTTACTTGTGGCAAATAGGCATGCGCCTAAAGAGCTGTGTATCCTTGAACTGGTTCTCCATAATGAACCAGTCTGTGTGCCTGTTCCTTTGACACGGGTTATCACATTCAGACCTGAGGGATGTGTTTTTTTCTTGAGTCCAACCTGAGAAGTTTTTTTTCTTGGATGTGTAATCTACTGCACATAAAGATGCACATGCAAGAGTGCCATGCACACTAATGCACAGTGATATCAGTTTGTTGTAGTGGTTAAGTGCGCAGATTCTAATCTGGGAGAACCGGGTTTGATTCCCCACTTCTCCACTTGCAGCTGCTGGATGACCTTGGGCAAGCCATAGTTCTGTCAGAGCTGTTCTCTCAAGGACAGATCTGGAAAGTGCTCTCTCAGCCCCGCCTACCTCACAGGGTGTCTGTTGTGGGGAGGGGGAGGGAAAGGAGTTTGGAAGCTGCCTGAGATTCCTTCGGGTACTGAAGGGTGGGGTATAAATCCAGTCTCCTCTTCCTCTTTTTCTTCTTCTTCTTCAGTTTCAAAGATCAGGGGTCCATTGGAGCGGGAGCGCACAGGAGCTCAGCTCCGGGAGTGAGGAGCCCAGGGGGCGGGCACATGATCAAGCCCCGCCCCCTCCTCAGCTTCCCCAAGCAGTGCAGAGGCGCAGCGCCCCAGGGAAAGCCCTGCTAGGGTCTTTATAGTTTTTAATGTTTTGTTTTAATATTGATAATTTTATCATTGTTCCTTTTAGGACTGTGTGCTGCTTTTCCAGAGACTTGCTCAAGGTGGCATATACATTTTCTAAGTATACCATTTTTTATCTGGGCACATGGCACATAAGTACTGGAGAAATTTCACCAACCCTTCAGCAGCTTCCACCCCATCAGTTTGGTGTAGTGGTCAGGAGTTGGACTCTAATCTGGGGGAACCGTGTTTGATTCCCCACTCCTCCACATGCAGCTGCTGGTGTGACCTTGGGCCAGTCACAAGTTCTCTCAGAGCTGTTCTCTCATGAGCAGTTCTCAAAAGACCTCTCTCAGCATCACCTACCTCACAGGGTGTCTTGTTGTGGGGAGGGGAAGGGAAAGGGATGGGTGGTGCACATATCCTGGGTATCTCAAGTCTACTTGAAACCTGGTGGTTTCAAGAGAGCAGGAAGAGAATGAGGGTGTGTTCTTTACGCTTATTTTTATTGCACAAAGTATTGGATGGGGAAGGGAATGGAGGTAGAGCAGGTCAGTTTCACTCAGCTGTGGAGTGGAGCCTGAGGGATGGGTGTTGCCTTCTGACACACTTTCGGTATGTTAGGGGGTGTGGCATATGCAAACGAGTTATGCAAATGAGTTATGCTAATGAGCTCCTGCACCTTTTTTTCTACGAAACGACCCCTGCAAAGGATACCACTGAAAAGCAGCTACAGGGCTTTGATCTGCAATCCATGAGCCAGCACAGACCCTCTTCGGTTAATGGGGTTGTTCTGAAGGAGATGTCCTCTGAATTACCACCTTAGTATCCATCTTCTTTCCAGTAAGTCACACTGAGGCAAGAGTTACACTATACCCACATCTCATATCTTTCTTCATTACATAATTAAATGTCAGCCAGAAGAACCTCTTGAGTTAATAATGATTCGCCCTGAATTTGCTCAGTAGTATTTTTTTTTAAAAAAAATCAAGCTGTAATAGCTCTTCTCAGCTCATCAGTATCAAACCATCATAGACAAATGGGACCAATCATAAAGCATGCATGCCAGAAGTGAAGGAAATAAACCCTTGGAAGACCGATTTGTCCTTTAGGAAGATCGCTCTGTTTTTAATTCTTTAAAATCTAAGGCTGTTGTCTGTACACATGATCGGTGTGGGCTGTTATGCTGAAGCACAAACTATTTACACGCACAGTTACATGATGTGATGACCAGATTGTCAGAGTTAAAGCCAGGAAACAGGATCCACCCTCTACTCAGCCACGAAGCTTGCTGGGTGACCTTGAACCAATCACTCTCTCTCTCAGCCTAACCTACCTCACAGTATTGTTGTGAGAATAAAATATGTATGGGGGAGGAGTCTGCATGCTGTCCCAAGATCCTTAGAGGAAAGGCAGAATTAAAAAGAGTCTACGCACCTCTGAAGGGTACAGCGTGAAGGTCAGATGATACCTCACGTCACTCCACATGTCTTCATTGCTGCTGACACTGCATTTGAGGGGGTGCCAGGGGATATGAAACAAAAGCTGTTTCACAAATGCAACCTTAACAACGGGTGTAGCAATGACCACATTGGCGTGGCTAAACTGAGGGACCTTCTGACAGACTTGCTAATCTTCTGGAGTACAAGAGTTACAAACCCCTTGGGGAAGGGGCTGTCTTATAAAAATATTCAGAACGAACTTAATGGTTAGCTAGTCAAGGCGCTAGTCCATAATTTTCAAATGAATGATTTACCGAGCCTCCTGTTGATAAGAGGATGGAGGGGGTGCTGGAGGGACATCATGAAGAATACTGAAGAAGAGAAATGCAACAGAAGTTTCTCAGGTAGATGCAAAAGCCATATAACAGGAAATGACTGTCCCTTCCTCCCCACCCCATATTCTACCTCTGGATTTTCTGTAACTTCTACCACCACCACCAGCACCCCTTGCAGGCAGTCTTAAGATCCTGATGCTGCAACCCTACGTATGCTTACTTGGGAGTAAACTCCATTGAACACAATGGGACTTACTCCTGAGTATAGTGAACTAGACTACTGGTCCATCATAGTCAGTACGGTCTACTCAGAATGGCGGTGGCTCTTCAGGGTCTCAGGCAGAAGTCTTTCAGATTACCTATCACCTGGTTCCTTTCAACTGTAGCTACTGGGGATTGAACCTAGTACCCTTTGCGTGCCAAGCAGATGCTCTACCACTGAGCCATGGGTCCCTCCCAGGTCGCTACCCCAGAGGGTTCTAAAAGCAATCCATGAATAGTATTTGAATATATCTAACCTAGAGAATATACCAATACTGCTCCATCCTCCATTTCCCCCAAAAGCAATCTGGTTATTTCCTTGGAGTAAGCCAATAACACTGGCGAATCCATTTATCATTAATGCATTTTTAAAGGGAAGTAAAAATGTCTTCATACGTAGTTGACTTAAAAGCAAAAAACTGAAAGTTTTGCAGCAGACATGATTCATAAGATCAAACAGACACTGGAACAGACTGCCTAGTAAGGTCATTTTGCTGCCCCCATTAGTGGCACCCAGGAGAAGGCTAGAAAAATGTAGAACAAAATTAGTTTAGTGTTTTATCTTGCTTGAGGCCAAAAGACTTGATGATCTGAGAAGTTATTTCCTACCAAATCCTCTACATTAACTTTTATATCTTCATCCCAAGAATATTCTAATGCTTGGGAAAGAATTCACTGAATGAGTACGCAAATCGGAAACGGCTGCTAGCAAGTTTCTTAGGTTCCTAGTTCCATTCCTTCATGCCTAATACCTTTCTCAAATAAGTCCTCGGGTAGAGGCACTGGAGGGGCTGCGGTGGCTCAAGTGGTTAAGACACTGAACTGCAGACTGGAAGGTCGGTAGTTCAGCAGTTTGAGACCCGAGTGCTGCATGATGGAGTGAGTTCCCGTCTCTGGCCCCAGCTCCCGCCAACCTAGCAGTTCAAAAGCAAGAAATTGCAAGTAGATAAATAGGTACCACTTTGGTGGGAAGGTAACAATGTTCCGTGCGCCTCGGCGTCTAGTCATGCTGGCCACATGACCACGGAAATGTCTTTGGACAGTGCTGGCTTTTCGGCTTGGAAACAGTGATGAGCACTGCATCCCTAGAGTCATATCCGACTGGCTTTCGAGCAAGGGAAACCTTTACCTTTACCTTACCTAGAAGCACTGGCCTCCATGCCTTGCCTGATGGGCCTCCGGGGTAAACAGATTGCTGGGCTAGATAGGCCACTGCCATGATCCAGCTGGGCCTCTTCTAAGTTCTTATTGACTCTGATAGATTTTGGGAGTTGTAACTCAGCTTAGGAGATCACTGCTAGTTATACAAGTTAAAAACTCCCTATGATTCCCAAGGCATTTATATGCTTATATGCCTACATTAGGATTGCTTCACATTAATCACCTTTACACGCTACTACTTATTCAAGTGTCTGGGGACTGACCCTATCTCAGCACTAGGTTTTCAGAACTGGGTCATCCAGCACAGTGCAATTGCAGGTTTTATTTGTATTTATTATTAATTGTATTAATTTTATTTCGGTCCTGCCTTTCCCCCCAGTGGGGACCCAAAGCAGCTTTCATAATTCTCCTCTCCTTCTTTTTATCCTTACAACAACCTTATGAGGTAGGTTAGACTGAGAGGGTGTGACTGGCCCAGGGTCACCCAGCAAGCCTCCAGGGCACAAGAGGTGATTCGAACCTGAGTCTTCCAGGTCCTAGTCCAGCACTTTAACCACTGCATCATGCTAGCACGTAGTGACTGCAGGGGAAATCTGGAAATGATAAACTGGATGCAAAGATTCCGTTTTGTGACAAGGAAGCTCTTCCTCCAAAGCAATGTTCCTTGGCTCATAGGCGTAGAGTACGGGGGGGCTCGAGGGCTTGAGCCACCCCTGAAATTTCCCGGGGGGGGGCCCAGCCACCCCCGGGAAAATGGAGCCCCTGCCGCTGCACCTTCCCAGGTCCTTCTGAGGCCCAGCCGCCGCTGCTGGAGAGGGAGAGGGAAGGGGTGGCGGGGGGGAGAGAGAGGCACCAGCAGCAGCGGCTGGCGGGCCTCGGAAGGGCCCGGGGAGGTGGGGCGGTTTCCGGGGGGGAGACCGTTGCTCCAAGGAGCCCCCCCCCCCCGGATTTCCAAAAGTCTATGCCCCTGCCTTGGCTGATGAAAGGGGCCTGCCTACTTGAGGGACCGCCTTTCCCCATATAGGCCCCAGTGGACACTGAGGTCAGGCACTCAACATCGCCTGACTCTCCCCGGTCCGAAAGATGCTCGGCTGGCCTGTACCAGGGCCAGGGCTTTCTCGGTGGCGGCTCCTTACTGGTGGAACGAGGTCCCGGATGACATCAGGGCCCTGCGGGACTTATTGCAATTCCGCAGGGCCTGCAAGACGGAGCTCTTCCGCCAGGCGTTTAATTAGGAGCCGCCGCCGGGGGGGGGGGAATTGGACATCGCCCTGTCCCTGTTGGCCGCACCCCTTTGCTGCCACCATTCACCATGAGATCTTTGTATTAAAGTCGCCATCTGTTGCTGCTGTATATTGTGTAGGATGTATTAGTTTTAACGTTGCTTTTATATTGTAAACCCTATGGTGTTTTTATGTCTGTTAGCCGCCTTGAGCCGGTTCGCTGGCAAGGCGGGATATAAATATAATAAATAAATAAATAAAATAAAAAATTGAAGGAGAAGTGAAGCCTTAATGGAACAGAAGCTTTGGATCCAGTCCACTGAGAGTATCCCATGTCAATAAAACTGAGATCATGAAATCTTAGGACAACTAAAGGAAGGTTGGAATAGCGCTTCCCTAATGTAGGCATAGTACTCTCCCTGAGACAACTATTATACTTCTTGCTGCTCTGAAGCACTGTGATTTTTCACTCTGTTCCTCCATCAGTACCGTCCCCTTCAGTGGGAATACAGTGCGGAACTAGTGGATGAATGGGGAAGCAACTATGAGCAAACTACACATTACATGCAAAATGTGTGCGATGGTAGCCTGAGGGATCCTTTGAAGGAAGAAAAGCACTTAGATATCTTAATTCTAAACTCAGTTGGAAAATCAGATCAAGAAAATCCCAGTGGCGTCAAGGATGTACAAGGTGGGGTGGGGAGCCCAGGTTTGCAGGGGGGGGGGGAAGCTTAATTTTTTGAAGGCTGGAGAGGGGGTATAAGAAAATTGAAAATGTTGTAAAATACCAAGATCTCACCTCGCAATCTCAGCAGCCATTTTGTATAGCCTCGGCAACAGGGGGTGCCTAGAGAGTCCCAAATGGTTGCTGCAGTTTCACTTCAGAAACTGGAGGTGAAGCGTAGGGAGGTCAGCAGGTGGGGGTGGAGCTACAGTAGTAAGAAAGAAAAACTTGAGCAAAAGGGCAGAGAACAGGGTTGGAGGGGAGCAGGGGAGCTAAGAAAGGGGAGAAGCTGCACGGGTGAGAGGGGAAGGAAGAGAAAGGGGTGATAGCAAGACGACAAGGATGTCAGATCCTCTGCCCTCAGTATTTTGAGGTCCTTTACATGTGTGTATGTGTGTGTGCGGGGTGGGGGGGGGAGTGTGTGTGTTACTCAGCTCTTTCCCAGCTTGCTGATACCTTGCTATAAATCACATCCTAAGCAGCTTTTCTTCTGACAGTTTTCTATGCACATCTCCTTGCATTAGATTCCCTACAGGGGAGGAAGCTGCTTGGGCAAAGGTTAAGCACCCGCTGTCCTTATTCTATCACTCCACCAGGAAGCATTCCGCCCCCCCCCCCCTTCTTTGAAAGGGACCTTGAGCTACTGGTACATCTATCAGCATGTAAAGCATAGTTGGATAAAGGGCTGAACCAAGCATGGGTAATGCTTGAGCAGAGGAAAACCAATGTATGTGCTCCTCAGCCCTCTCCCTGTTTTTCCACTCAAAATATTCCCCCAGGTGCAGGAGCAGGGGTCATCCGGGGAGGGAAATAGCTGCATGCGAAAGGATTAAGTGGACCACTCTCCCTCACCATGCCTGCATTCAAACCTGCAGCTCTTTTCATTTTTAAAAAATGCCTGCCCTGTAACTGCTAGCTTGGCCCTAAGTGCAGGACTGTCCCCATCTCAGAGCAAGGAGTCAGTCACCTTAGAGTTGGGGCTTAGTGCTCCAGAGTCTCTAAAGCCGCCATACATGGTCCAGTGGCTCAGTAACTTTGCTTTAACCATCAAGTTCAATTCTGCACTATTATCAAAAAGAGCAGGACCTGTCAGACTGTCCTGGTGCAGCTGCACACAGGGAGAAATGGAGCCTTTTAGCCCCTACCAGGAAACCCGCCCCCAGTGCTCTGCTCTCTATTGTTGCTTCCTGCATCAGACCTCTGATCTGCAGGACAGACTGCTACGTGGTCTAAATCCTCTGACACTCAGAATTTGGGCTCCAAAGATTCCTTGAGATGGTGGGACAGAAGTACACTGCGCATGCTCAGCATTTCATGCTCAGCGTGTTCCCTGCCAGCTGTAATGTTATCAGTCATGAATACAGCTACCGCCTACTGTCATGCAGTGAATCTGCTCGGCCGCTGCAGTTCCTTTTCTTTTTTTTTTTGACATGTGGAGCTCAACCATCACCTCTTGTGGCTCACCACAGGTAAGCCTTGTGTGTCAATTCCTGATTTAGTGATCTTTGGCTGCTTCCCACTGACAAGCAGCAATGCAACAAAAGGTGCTCTTCTGAGAGTAAGGAAGTCAACTGTATTTATTTATTTATGTTATTTATAGCCCAACCTTCTTATTTGGACTCAAGGCAGATTACCCAGAATAAGTCAATGTAATCAACAGGATGGGACATTAAATTAACAATGCAATAAGAGGAAGAAGAGGAGGAGGAAGAAGATGGTTGGCTTTTATACCCACTTTGCTCTACCCTAAGGAGTCTTAAAGCAGCTTACAATTGTCTTCCTTTCCTCTCCTCACAGCAGTCACTTTGTGAGGCAGGTGGGGCTGAGAGAGTTCTGAGAGAATTGTGACTGGCCCAAGGTCACCCAGCTGGCCTTATGTGGAGGAGTGGGGAATCAAACCCGGTTCTCCAGATTAGAGTCTGCCACTTTTAGCCACTACACCATGGTGGCTGGCTGGAATTAGGGCTGTAGAACCAACCAGAAGTCTAAAGACAGAACTGAAGGAAAGCAGGGCCAGTGCCACCATTAGGCCAAGTAAGGCGACGGCCTAGGGCGCAGATCTGAGAGGGGTGCAGAACAGACAATCAGTGCCCCCCCCCAACTGGCTGCAGGTTCTCGCACTCACTCACCAGCCCCGGCTCTCTCGCACTTTTACTCCTCCGGGCAGTTGCGGGGGCTGCGGCAGCAGCTCCTGCTCGCCCGCACTCCTCAGCAATGAGCCCCAGGAAGTGCAAGACCAGACAAGGACCCACTGAGTGTGCCCAGCTTGGGGGAAGAAGTGAGGCAGGGACTCCCCGGCAGCCGGGGAGGGAGAATTGAGTGACCCTCCTGGCCCTGGAACTAAACAAGGGCAATTAGAGGGCGAAGGCGGGCCAGAGGCCAAGTGCTTGCCTTCCCCCGCCCAAGTCCACGGGAGCCAAGGACAAGGCTGCAGGGGCTTGGAAATTAGCAATGTTAAGTCTTTGCTTTCAATTTTCCCTAGAATTCATCTGTTTTTGAAAATTGGTTTGCGGTAGGGGGGGCGCGCAAATAGTTAGCCTTGCCTAGGGCACAAAAAAGCCCGGCACCAGCCCTGAGGAAAGCATAAGTATTAATATGACACACTGAATGATGCAAAAATTATATAGTAGGATCCTAGTTTCAGCAAGCTATACATAGTAGTATAGTATATTAACGTTGTCATCTATGCCTACACAAATCACTGAAACTGGAGAACTATCACATAAAACCAGATTAGAAAACCTGAACTGGCTTGAGTGCACCATCTCGTGATTCGGCTGCAGAGCACAGTCACTGGCATGTGTAATGAGTCATTCAGTGGGACTTGCTTCCTGGGGAGTATGCCTAAGGCCAGGGGTCCGTTGGGGCCGGAGCAAGGCGGAGCGAAGCTCTGCCAGCTCAGGACTGGCAGTAGGGCAGCCACGGGCTGAATCAGATTCACTAATCTGATTCAGCTCGCCGCCGAATTGCCGCCGAAATTCGGCAGCAATTTTAAAAGCCACTGGAGGGGAGGGGGTTTGAGGGAGAGGCTCCAAACTTGCCGGGTAGCTGCTGGGGCCTCTCCTCGAAATGCCCACCAAGTTTCAAGAAGTTTGGACCAGGGGGTCCAATTCTAAGGGCCCCCAAACAGGTTTCTCCCATTCCCTCCATTGTTCTCTATGGGAGGAAAAAAGTTAACGTTTTTTCCCTCCATAGAGAACATTGGAGGGGATGGGACAACCTGTTTTGGGGCCCATAGAATTGGACCCCCTGGTCCAATCTTCTTGAAACTTGGTGGGTATTTCGAGGAGAGGTCCCAGCAGCTACCCTGCAAGTTTGGAGCCTCTCCCTCAAACCCCCTCCCCTCCAGCCCCTCATATACCCTATGAGTTTTTGCCATTGATTTCAATGGCCCATAGGATATAATGGGGCTGAAACTGACATTCCCTTTCTGACACATTTATGGTGATGTCAGGGGACGTGGCATATGCTAATGAGTTATGCTAATGAGTTATGCTAACGAGCTCCTGCACCTCTTTTTCTACGAAAGGACCCCTGCTTAAGGCTGAAGCCATGCAGATCAATCCTGCGCATGTTTTCTCTCTAATAACCTCTTACTCAAGTAACTGTACATAAAATTGTAGAGGAACATGTCAGAGGCCCCAATCCAAAGCTAGGTAGACATTGTTAAAATTGATGAGCTTAATTTAATTGTCCCTAAGGTTACTATCTGAAGAGCTCCAAACTAAGGAACGTGTTGTGAAACTGTGAGAAAACCTTCTAAGAAAATGTGTTCAGGTCGGGTAGCTGTGTTGGTCTGAAGCAGCAGAACAAAATTTGAGTTCAGCTGCGCCTTTAAGACCAACAAAGTTTCATTCTGGGCATAAAGTTTTGTGTGCATGCACACGTCATAAACTTATACCCATAAGCTTATACCCCGCTGGACTCAAACTCTGTTCTAAGAAAATATGGTTAACATTCTGATATACATATATATCTATTATGCACATCAGAACACGAGCAGTATTTTCTTAGAATATGCAATCCTTGTAATATATCAAAATTGCTTTGTGCGGTTATGATCAATGCTCCCTCTAAGCTGTAGAGTCTTGTGAGCAGAAATTCTACTTTGTGAGCTACTGACATTAAAGCTGTGAGCGAGCGATTTGGCTACGGCATACATTAGTTTGCTCTGGAGCTATCCTCCCTGTGCTGAGGCAAAAATGTGTGAGCCGGAGGCTAAAAAACTGTGAGCTAGCTCACACTAACTCAGCTTAGAGGGAATACTGGTTATGATGCATCTCTTATTTTCCACAAGCATTTCTATTAATGCTAAAAAGAGAAAGACATGAAGAAACCATTCCTTGAGGTAAGGAACAGGTGGAAAGCCTGCCTGCAATTGATTTGCACAATTGATGTTGCCGGACCGGAGTGTGAATATCTTTATTTTGACTGAGGCTGTTTAGTTACAAGACCAAAGGTAATGTTTGAGGACCCAGAGGCCCTGAACCAGACCTTTGGAAATTTACCTGGCAACCTTAAATCTGTTTTCTAGCTGGTTCTGGTTCCTTATGGAGCTTTCCCAAACCTCTGCCTTGAAAGAGTTCTGCTGCCATTTGCCACCAATTTCTCCTTTCATCATATCTGCGCTGTACTCAGCTCCTGTTTGTCTTTGACCAGCATCCAGGCTGCAGTCTGGAAGTCTCGGCCCTGTACTGAGAACTGGTCTGCATTGACACCAGACCCCGCAGTAAAAGGGTACTAGCTTTGCTTCCCACCCTCACCCCAACATGCTGGTTTGACTGGGGAGACAGTCATTCCTGTGGTCCTGCCTTGGCAGTCCAGAAACACTTCCAACTGCATGAGCGGCTGTGTCTGTAGGTCCAGCTTGATTATCTGACTTCCAGCAGCTGAAATTGCATTTACAACCTTAGTGATCCTCTGCTTTTAACATAATCATATATTTTCTTGCTTTTAGTGCTTAATGGTGGTACATTTCCTTCCTTACATTGTGCAAGGCAGTCGAGAGAAAATCAATACTTTGCTGGGAGGGCACAGCGGCACAGCAGCATAGCATTTTCTGCTGGTCTGTTGCTACCGTCTAATCAGAGCTTGGTCACTAAACCAGCTTTCATTTTTCTATTCCCACCCAGTAACAAAATGTTTGGCTGGGCATTCAGCAGGTGCAGGCCAGTGCTGTATTGTCAGGGACTATTCTGGTTTACACCAGCTTAGTATTTAGCCAGGTGTTGGGGCTTCCTCCAGAAATTGCGCCCTGACCTGGATAACCCAGGCAAGGCCAATCGCATCAGACTTCAGAAACTGAGCAGGGTCGACTCTGGCAAGTCCTTGGATGGGAGACCTCCTTGGAATACTGGAGGCGGGGGCAGGCTTTATTCAGCATCCTCCCTGAATATCCTCCAGGCCCCCAGTAGGGGTCAGTCACCAGAGATCACCATGACTTCCAGGTGCACACACAGTCACATGCACCCACACGCACACATATGAAAGAAAACTAGAATCTGGGTCCAGCAACTTTGGAGAAAGCCACCAGTATCTGCATTCAAGCAAAGTTGAAGATATGCAGGGTAGCAGCTCTGGATGATTTAATCTAATTGCAGAGTTCTGGGATAATATTATCAATTATGTTGCCACTTTCCTATAATGTGGTTGAATCTTTGCAACAAAAGGCCTTGAGCTATTTCAGTGAAGGTCTGAAAGTCTGTTTGGTGTAGTGGTTAAGTGCGCGGACTCTAATCTGGGAGAACTGGGTTTGATTCCCCACTCCTCCACTTGCACCTGGCTGAATGACCTTGGGCAAGCCATAGCTCTGTACCAGCTGTTCCCTCAAGGACAGCTTGGGAAAGAGCTCTCTCAGCCCCACCTACCTCACAGGGTATCTGTTGTGGGGAGGGGAAGGGAAAGGAGTTTGTAAGCCGCTCTGAGACTCCCTTGGGGAGTGAAGGGCGGGGTATAAATCCAATCTCTTCTTCTTCTTCTGTTAGGATGCTGTGTTCTTCAACAGCAATTATACTTGCTTTAGTTAAGACTCAGAGCCATAAAAGGCAGTATGGGGCGGGTGGGGGGACCTATTCCACACCAGATATTGGCCAAAGGTGCAAATATTTCAAGTGTATGTGGAGTCAGAGAGTCTAGTTGCCTACCTGTCTCTGGACTTGTATCCTCGGTCAGGGGCGTAGAGTTTAGTAAATTCCGGGGGGGCGGGGGCTCTTTAGTGTGCGCGCTCGCTGGGGCGATGTCCCCCCCGCCAGAAAACCTCTGCACCTCCCCGGGCCCTCTGAGGCCTGCCAGTCGCTGCTGCCGGAGCCTCTCCCCCCCCCACTCCTTCCCTCTCCCTTCGCCGGGAAAAGAGGGAGGGAGAGGGAAGGATGGAAGAGTGGCCAGGCAGAGGGGGGGGAGAGGCACCGGCAGCAGCAGCTGCTGACCTCGGAAGGGCCCCGGGAGGCATGGTGGCAGGTGCTACGTTTTCCCGGGAGGGGGTTCAGTCCCCCCCGGGAAATTTCGGGGGAGGCTCGAGCCCCCCCGTAGTCTATGCCTATGTCCTCAGTTAATGTTTGAGGACCAGGAGCACCACAGCTCCTCAAAGGGGGCCTGGGGGAGGCCCTGTTGACACTCTTGCACTCCATACACCAAGCATAATAAGTGCCTATGCCGTGTGCAAGGCGGATAGCCACTAGATAAAATATATGAATTGCTTTATATTCCACATATGCTAAGAATATTTCTGTATCTTGTGCAGGGGCCGGTATTAGGGCCATGTGACAGGACACTTTTGAAACAGAAGGGAATTGTAGTGAGAGCATGTAATATGGCCAGAAGAAAGCGCTGAAAAAAAGCTCCAAGGAACTATTTTCTATTTTGGGAGGAGTGGAATGTTTTTCCAGACAAGGTTTTACTCCCTCAAAATATGTAGCATGAATATTTTTGTGTAAGACAATCTGCAGCACTAGAGAATAATTCCTGCCCATGCTGTAGACATGTACAACACATTTTCAAAGATACCTTTATGGTTTAATGTGATTAATTTTGTCTCCAATTAAGAGGAAAAGTTTTATTTCAGATTTGACTGGGAGCCCCCCTCCCCCCTTCATATCTCTGGCACTGCATCTCACTGGCTCTTAGAATAGGTTGGCCAAATTATCGTGAAGTCCCTCTTATTGAACCACTGCTCAAGCTCCCCAACACTCAGCCCCAGCTGCCATATTTCCACATGATATGCACCATATCCAATAAATGACTAACCACAGGGGTGCCATAGACCACTGGAAGAAGAGAAGCAAAGCCAGGAGTGATAGGAGTGGGAAATAAAAACCAGCAAGGTCAAGCCTGCTGAACTTGCGAGTGCTGGCTGGAAAAGCTTGGCAAGGTTGATGATGGCGCATGCTCTGCCTATTGAGAAACAAGGGCATAAGAATACTGAGTTTGCACAAGTTCCAACCCCCTAATAGGCAAGTTCCTTTATCTTCCTAATTTGCCTCACAGGGAGTTGTTGAAAGGAGGAATAAGATTATTAAATATTTCATGCAGAAGGAATGATTAAACATTTTATACACATTGGGATGGGTCCAGACTCGTGAGCCTGGGAGGAATGGAAGGAACTCAGTGAAGTGGCTTTGCTCTGCCTTTCCTTTTCTCTAGCAGCCCCCCCCCCCCCCATGCCTTCTGGAAATGACTGCTGGGAGTTGGAAGGAACCCTCCTGAACAGAATGCTGCACAGCACAGGAGCTGCAGGAAGAAGGGAGAATGGGGGGGGGGGGGTATTGCCTCATCCTTTTACAACCTTTGTATGTCTGGGAGCCAGTTTGGTGTGGTGGTTAAGTGCACGAACTCTAATCTGGGAGAACCGGGGTTGATTCCCCACTCCTCCACTTGCACCTGCTGAATGACCTTGGGCAAGCCATAGCTCTGTACCAGCTGTTCTCTCAAGGACAGCTCTGGAAAGAGCTCTCTCAGCCCCACCTACCTCACAGAGTGTCTGTTGTGGGGAGGGGAAGGGAAAGGAGATTGTAAACCGCTCTGAGACTCCCTTGGGTTGTGAAGGGCGGGGTATAAATTCAATCTCTTCTTCTTCTTCTTCTTCTTCTTCTTCTTCTTCTTCTGCTTCTTGTAACACAAGATACAGCATGATGCTCAAACATTAAACAGTCTCCCCAAAGAAGGAAAGCAGGATTCCTAGTTGGTAGACAAGCACATACCTGCTCATTGCTTTGTTTCATGTATCTGGCTGGAACCAGGGGCATCGAGTTTTAAAATCCCGGGGGGGGGGGGCGCACGCTAGGACCATGTCCCCACTGCCGCTGCCTCCCCCCCACCTGGCCACTCCTGCTTCCGTCCCTCCCTCCATCTGTCCAGGGGCCAGCTGGGCATTTGCTTAGCTGGCCCCTGGATGGATGGAAGGAGGGAGGGATGGAGACAGCCAGGGCAGGGGGTGGGAAGAGAGAGAGAGGGGAGCCCTAGGAAGGGCCTGGGGACGCATGGCGGCGGGCGCTCCGTTTCCCCAGGGGGGGCTCAGTCCCCCCCCGGGAAATTTTGGGGATGGCTCGAGCCCCCCTGTAGTTGACGCCTATGGCTGGAACTACTATTCACAGTGCCCAAATTTTTGGTTTCTTCTGTGAAATCCCTAGCAGAGTATATCCAGTTTACCGTAGCATATGGGTCACTTGCCATTTTGTTTCATATTTTATTTCTGAAATGTAAAAGGGAAGTGATATAATAATAAAAGACCTCGACTGCCTTGTGCCCTTTTACACAATCTGTAACTACAGCTTCCTGTGATCTTTTATAGGAAAGATGTAGAAAGTGTGGGGGTGTGCAGTGATCATGTATTCTCTAATTGTGTACAGTGGTCTCTAAAAGGCTGCACAAGGTCTTCTGTGCATCCTTCTTGAACCCAACTGAAACCACCCTCAAATGTTGGAGGACCCTCGAGTTGTACTACTTGAATCACAAAGAGGTGGCTCCAGAATGGAGAATATTAACACATCCATGAGAGCCGGCTGATCTGCATGCTTGCCACGGTTCTGCAGCTTCTCACAACTATGTGTGGTAAACTATACATGCCAACCCTGGGTGAGGGAGGAGAAGCAATTGTTTTATGACTCTGTGTAGATGCTGTCAGCAACCACTCGGATGCCATGTTTTCTACATGCTTTCAATAAGAATATGTACGCGTTCCCTTGGTAATACCTCCTTATTTCAGCAAATACAGGAGTACATTATTGCCTTGACTCACAATTTTTTTAGTGGAATATAATATTCATATTATTCATAACACTTGGAAGAGGGAATCTCAAATTGTGTCTGAAACTGTGGTTACGGGGGGGGGGGGAATTGACTACGCAGCTTTCATGCTGTCTGGACAAATAAATGGAAGTGTACAGAAAGCACAGCTACAAATATTTATAGTAATACAGCAATTTGTTCATAGCTTTTATCTGCAGAAGACAAACTATATTCTGCTTGAGCTATCATTCTTCTAAAATTATCTGAAAACCTTTTGTACAATGGGTATTTTATCTTATGATGACTATGTATGTGTATATGTAAAAAAAGAACGATGATACTTAATCTTGCTACAGCAACACTGAAATTCATTTGTTTGAATATATATTTCTTAGAATACTGCCCAGGACCAGAGAAGTGCCAGTTATTGTGACAGAGACTATGTCAAGTACTCTAAGGTGTGTAATGTAGTATGCTCTGTGTAGCAACCAGCCTGCCATGTGCTCCCAGGTAATGGCGCCCGCCGCATGGCCAGAGCACATGGTCAGGCAGAGAGGGGAGCTTGAATCTGGAGGAACAATAGACATTCGGATTGCAAGCCTCCACCAACGTGGGACCTAGGTTCTCCCTGGGGAGCCAATGCAATCAAAGGCTCCTCCAGGGAACCTATGACAAACATGCGCATATGTTAAGCCCCTATCAGGTCTTTTGGGTGCGGCCGGAGGTGTGGCTCCGGCCAGCATATAATGAGGTCCCTGGAGCCCTGGAAGCATGCTTGTTCTGACCATCTACTGGGCATGCTGAATCACTCAATAAAGGCTTCATGATTTCACCGTTCCTAGTCCAGTACTCTTCAAATGTGTGTGGGGGGGGTCCCCCAATTTTGGGCCTCCGATCCACCCTCTGGCTAGCTGGCTGGTGGGGGAAGCCCCACCCCCAAAGAGCTCCACAGTGCCCGATGTGGCTGGTGCAATGATATCACCCAGAGGCAACGTCATTGTGCCGGGCACATCACAGGGGACACTCTAGCATTCAGCCAAAAACTCTGATGACCATAGAGCAGGGGTGGGCAATTATTTTGGCTTGGGGGCCACTTTGTGGGAGCGGAGGTTAGCAGAGGGCCGCACCTTTTAAAATGATTGCATTCATTAGTTAACTTTGCATTTCAGAAAAGGTATAAATTGTATCATAAAAATCAATAAGTATAAATTAAATAAAATAATGGTAGTTTTATTCAATTTATTTATTGTGCTAATATCATATTATCTATAGCTGCAAGCATATTTAATTTTAGAATCAGTTTAATGAGACAAATGTACCCTATCACACCACATGGCCGACTGTCTTGGCGGGCCGCAAAAAACTCTGTGGCGGGCAGCATGTGGCCCCCGGGCCGCTATTTGCCCACCCCTGCCATAGAGTTTTTTGGCTGAGTGCTAGAGTGTCCCCCCCAAGATGTGCCTAGCACGAGGATGACACTTCTGGGTGATGTCATAATGGTGCATGCACAAAGATCCAGGAAAGGAGCCTGGAGCCCCCCACCGGCAAAAGGTAGGGACCTGGTAACCCTAGTTGTCCTATAGAAATTATTTATTTTTATTTTTTAATTTTATTTTTAAATGTATACCCCGCCATTTGGCGGGCTCAGGGTGGCTAACAACATATACCTATACATTAAAACTCCAATATTAAAACAATCAAGTTAAATATAAAACCATAACTATACTATGCATAACTTTATATTAAAAGATGACCATCTTCCGTTGTCACCTGAATGGTGCCTCCAGGCTCCTGCCTAGCTGTTAAACCTCCAATTGGTGGTGCTGTTGGTACTGCTGGTAACAGGGAAAAAAGGGGGGGGGGGACTCAACCCAAAAAATAGCTGCGAACCAAGAGGGTCAAGCTAACGAAAGAATTATCATAAAAATATAAACATTTATTAGGGTGTATACAAAAATGAAACCTAATAAAATTAAAAGAGACAGTCTAAATATCAGACAATTACAGCTTGGTTCATTAGGAATTGATTATAGTGCATATCAAACTGATGGACGCGTTTCGGCCCCTATGGGCCCTCCTCAGTGGTCAATCAGCCCAGGTCGAGGAAGTTTTTCCTATATTCTCCAAAAAGTACTTACTTCACCTCTCTAGAATTTGACACCCTCAACTCTCTGTTCCGTGTCTGAAGGGGGGGGGGGAAGAATTTTGACCATCCCTTTGTCTAGACCCATTAGCATTTATATGAAGGTGGGCTGAGGTACAAGAGAACTGGCTTCCACCTCTGCCTAGATAAAAAGAACTGGTAAAGTGCAAAGTGGAGGCTTTGCTCCTTGCCAAACCCCCAGGAGAAAATGTATTTCTTCACATACATTTATTATTATTTGTTTGTATTGTGTTCTAATGGCGACCGCCATGCGGTCAGGCCATGCGGTCCGGGGCAAGCACATGGCCAGGCGCAGTCAGAGCTTCGCTCCAGAACACAATAGACTGGCTGGATTGTAATTTAGACGTATCAGTCAGCCAGGATGCAAATAGGAGCTAATGACCTGGGGAGACTTAATTGTATTAATTGTAATCTTATCAGAGCGTGTGGGTGAGGACAGGGACAAGGTTTAGGTGCGCATATAAGCAGACCCCCGAGCCCAGCTCAGACATGTGTTCCTGAACCTCCTAATAGAGCATGAGCTGATTTCACTTGAAGGCGTCTCTGGACTGAGTACTTTACAGTTTGTTTGTTTAACTTGTATCCCACTCTACCCCATGAATAGGCTCAGGGTGGCTCACAACATAATGAAAACCAAGATATAAAAACAATTAAACAAGTAAGCAATTAAATCAAGATAGCATTAAACATAAGTAATCCAACGTCTCCTGTGACATTTTAACAGGTGATGGTAGACAGCCTGATTTATAACAGTTTTTGATCAGATGGTGGGAGGTTCCTAAAATGTAGTGTCCCATAGAGGATAAACAGTGTCCAGGAGGCACTGGGCAGGTACCAAAGGCTAAAGGGAGGCTGAGATGGTTTAATGTTGGCCACCTCACCCAAAGGTCTGGTGGAACAGCTCCGTCTTAACAGGCCCTGTGGAACTGTAATAGCTCTCACAGGGCCGTGATCTCAAGTGGGAATCATGAAAATACCACAGTAGTTGCTTTTGCTTAGTCTTTCCTTGGGTTCCATTTGTACATGGGATAACACATTGTGAACCCTGGAAGTTGTGTGTGTGTGTGTGTATGAGAAGCAGAGCTAGGACCTGTACTGATGGAAGTATTCCAAGGGTTGTAATAATTATTATTTTTTTATTGTTTTCCTCCCCTGATGTATTATTTCACTTATGTGGCTGGGTTCTACGAGTAAATAAACACTTTCACTCGTAGGGCTATTTCTGATCTCTTTCTCCATTTTTACCCAACACGATGCTGTCTTACTTTGCATAAATCAATCTCACTTTCAGCCCATTCTTTCAAAGAAAATCCTCTCACCCTTCCTAAGAAGATTCTATCCATATTACTGGAGTTAATCTTCTAGTGGGAGTTATGTCATAGCATAGATAAGAATGCAGATTTGGACGTTGGGTGTTTGCATCTCTCATTTCTCCCCATATAATTAGTAGATACTTACAAGGGCAGAAGATTAAGAATATCAACCACCTCATCAAGAATCCCATTTCCGAGACAGAGATTAACAGAATTTTGTCACTACAAGTATTAAATACATATATGATATGAACATCTGGATTTGGAAAAGGCCAGTTCCCTGTGTGAGATGAAATTAAAGTCAAGCCCAGAATCCACTTTTTTTCGTTTCTTTGAAGTCTACTTTACACCCACCAAATATGTGTAAATATAACAAATATGTATTTGCTGCCCTTTGAAAGGCTTTTAACCACAATACTTATATGACTGTTATCACATACATGGCAAAAACTGCAATCTAAGGCATGCCTTCTTGGGAGTGAACCATACAGTAGAAATTTCTTCCAAATAAACCTGCAGTTGGGTTGTACTTGCACATTGTTGAGTTTGAAACATCTGTAAATGAACATTTATTTATATACTTCATTTGTATTTTGCCTTGCGCACTGATTCAAAGGTGGATACAGGTTGTGTGGCAGACTTAAATGGATTAGGTGGTACCATGGGCAAAACAACTTTCCAAAGTACCAAGGAAATACTCGTGGAAGGGGGGACCTTTCTTTTTGAGAATACAGATGCCAGCAGTGAATCATATGTCTTCCCAATAAGAATCAAAATATATGGCCCTTTTGTAAAGCAGGAAGCAGACATGAAACACAGCAATCCTGTGGTTCCCACATAAATGGATTGCCAGCCTCCAGGCGAAGCCTAGAGATCTCCCAGAATTACTGCTGAACTCCAGACTACAGAGATCAGTTTCCCTGGAGAAACTGGCTACTCTGGAGAAGGAAAGTGGACTTTATGGCATTATACCCTGCAGAGATCCCACCCTCCCCAAAAACTCACCCTCCCCAGGCTCTACTCCCAGATTTTGAGAAATTTCCCAATATGTGGTTTACAAGCCCTAATTTAAATAATGACAGGTTGTGGGGGGACTGGCGGTCAGGGGATACTTACCCCCCCTCAATACTGAACAACCTGATATTCTGGAGAATACAAAAGCTTGCTATTTTGAGATATTTTGATGGCCATGTTACTTCTGGAAATTTTCCATGGATCAACACAGCTACCTACGATCTATAAGTAACATGGCCAAACTAGATGTTTGGATTTTTAAAAGGCTTCATCCAGGTTCCCCAGATGTGTGGGAGTTATTTCCCCATTTTTGCCATTCCATATACAGCAGGTCCATGGGGTCACGAAGAGCCGGACTCAACTGTGCGACTGAACAACAACAACAACACAGCAGGAAAAATGGGGAAACAATGTCCCGCGGTGTTTTGGTGCAGGAAAACATCTTGGAGGAAAGGCAGGAGCCCTTACCCCCCCACCCCCAAAACAGGCTCTCCTGATGTGTAGCTGTGGGGAACTCAAGTTGGATCCAGCTGTTTAAAAACTTGAACACCTAGGCCGATTTCGCACTAGCGTTTGCCCCAGGTTTGCCCTCATGCTTGCTTCTGGTCAATTTCACACCAGTTGCTCCGGGCTCACGTTTTGCTCTGGAGTATTGCCCTGCTGCACCGGAGTTTCCCTGGAGCAAACAAATCCTGTTTTTAGAGGATTTTCCTGTTTGCTCCAGGGGAGAACCCAAAATGAAAATATGCCCACTTGCCCGCCTTTCATCAGGGCCGCCCCATTGTGGGAGTTTCTAATTTTTTTTTGAGAAAACCCTTCGTCACGCTATATTGAAAGGGTTGAGGTTCCAAGTGGGAAAATGAAGAAAATACTCCGGAGGAAACTGGGAGGGGAAATTCCGGAGAGAACGAGAGGCAACTGGCCAGTGTGAAATAGGCCCTAATTTGGCTCTAAGCTGTGAGCCAGGAAGTTAGTTTAAACCTCACCTGAACTCATTAGATTTGCTACAACCAAACCATCCATTCCTTCCGGCCCCGTTTATATCAAAGTGATTTAAAAACTCAGACTATACTGTATTAAAAGCTAAGCACTGTACTGCTTAGCTGACCTTTAAGGGGAGACATTTTTAGGTCCATGCTAAGCAGGGCTTGGTTATTCGTCCAATGAACTGTCTAACTTTCACCTCACTGGCATGATTTCATTTTCTTCAGTTCCCTCCTGTTGAATTTTCTCCGGTGCCACACTGTTCTCATTAGCACCCTTTTCATCCATGAGTGCTCTGACAGTCGCCTTAGTCTTCCTCTGCAAAGTTAATGCCAGTGCAGAGTTAAGAGGCACTCTTAGCAATCTCATTGCAATGTTCAACAGAAACAGAAAATAATTATGTTTTGTAGCATGCTTTTTGGCCCATGGATAAAATGCTGCATTTAGCCACTCAGTATTATTACAATAATATTTGAAGTGCACTTGAAATCTCAGGAAAATGACAGCAAATGTTCCTCTTGGGCATACAGGCAAGTTATATCCTTCACCTATTGCTATCCTTTTTTTCTGTGCTTCTTCTTCTTCTATTTTCTCCTCCTCCTCCTTCTCCTCCTCCTCCTCTCTCTCACTCTCTCTGCTGCACTGATGTGGGGAGAAAAGACAAAACAAAATAAATCAAATAGAGAACCTTTCAATAATGAGTCATTTCAGAAACGACAATGAAGGCTGCATTTAATTTTATAACAAACATGAGAGTGCTTTTTAAGATGACCTGTTTGCATATGTATGACACACCTACAGAGGAACTTTTGGTCTGAAAAATCAACAGCTGAAATACGTTTCCCCACGTTTATTCAACAGGTTGTTTAGAAAAGCAAGACTATAACAGCAAAACCTTATTGGAATCAAAATTGTGTTGCATTAAAAAGAAGGGGGGGGTTAGTGGTAGATGAAGTACAGGATGTTTGTAAAGGACAGCAGAAATAGTACAATCAAAGGTGGTTTGTATTTGGTCTACAAGTGGTCTACAACAAGTGCGTTGGGAGGGAATACATGAACCTCTGTGTGTGCAGACTGTTTTATGTATACAAACCACATTGCATGCCTTTTAGCATAATGATGCTTCATTATGTTTAGCATGTGATACAATAATGACTATTTTACCCTATAGCCACTACAAGTAAGGTTCTCCTCAACTATCTACAGAGGGTGGTTTGTTTATTTGAACTCTTCCAGCCCTCTTCTCCCATTACAGTTCAAGGCCCCTTACAATATGTTCCCCTAAAACCATAAACATAAGACAAACCATTCATTTAAGAAACATTTTGCTTACCCGTACTATTGTTCTTTGCTTACCCGTACTATTGGGGGGGGGGGGGTTCCCCATTGCCCCAGGAGCAGCATCCCAGGGGGCATTGGGGCTGTTGCAGGAGTGGTGATTTGGTGAAAACCGTCTCCCTTGCACCTGTGGAAACCTAGACTGGATCTAATCTGCTGTCCTTTCAAATCCAAGTTCACTGTTTTGAGGTATTAGGAATGATTTATTGCCTCTCAAGGCAGGTACAGCCAAGAGTCATTTCGAGCAGGAGCTCAGGGGAGCGCAGCTCCGGGAGTTGGTGCCAGCCCCCCCCCCAGCCAGGGGGAATGCCTGCTTGTATCATGGCTGCAGCAAAATGACCCCGTCCCCTGGAAAGGTCCTTGTTCCTCCAACCAGCCTTCTGAAGGCTTCAGCCACCACTGAAGCTATCATCCCAGAATAGTGGCATTTCTGAGGCTTGGATTAGTAGCTGTCCCCTCTCTGCCATTTCTTTCTTTCTTTCTTTCTTTCTTTCTTTCTTTCTTTCTTTCTTTCTTTCTTTCTTTCTTTCTTTCTTTCTTTCTTTCTTTCTTTCTTTCTTCCTTCCTTCCTTCCTTCCTTCCTTCCTTCCTTCCTTCCTTCCTTCCTTCCTTCCTTCCTTCCTTCCTTCCTTCCTTCCTTTCTTCTTTCCTTCCCTCTCACTTCTTTCTTTCTTGCCTTCTGACATACTTCTGGCGATGTCAGGTGATGTAGCATATGCAAACGAGTTATGCTGATGAGTTATGCTAATGAGCTCCTGCGCCTCTTTTCCTACGAAATGACCCCTGGGTACAGCCATTAAAAATGAACACAAAACAGCAATTAAAACAGAATATTAGTGGGATCTGGGTACAGGCACAACACTCATGGACTGGGAGACTTCCTCTTCATGTGTAGATCATTTCCTTGATGGCTACTGATAACTGGGATAAAGGGTTCTTCCACTGGACCAGGCCACAGCTTCTTCCCTCTAGGAATAACTAGGATAAATAGAGGGAGGGGAGATCTTTGTTGTATCAGGGCTGGGCAGAACAGAAAGCAGTTTAGTCTGTAAATTGGCTGAGTTTTAATCAGCAGCCTGATTTGTTGCGTTTACTAGTTATGCAAGAGTGCTCTATTCAACAGCCATTCTGACTGGTTGAACCGTGCACTTAGACTTTTGTATAAGTTCTAGGTCACCACACCTCAAAAAAGATATTATAGCATTGGAAAAGATGCAGAAAAGGGCAACTAGAACGATAAAAGGGTTGGAACACTTTCCCTATGAAGGAAGGTTAAAAAGATTAGGGCTCTTTAGCTTGGAGAAATGACGACTGAGGGGGTCACATGACAGAGGTTTACAAAATTATGCTGGGATAGAGAAGGTAGAGGAAGAAGTACTTTTCTGCCTATCTCAAAATGCAAGAACGCGAGGGCACGCAATGAAATTAATGTGAAGCACTTCACCGCATGTGACTCCTGCAGTGGATTGTCTAGATGGCATCCACCATGAGGAATCGTGCGGTCAGCTTTTTTTAAAAAAAAATCCTGTCTGCACATGCGCATAGGCGCCTCACCATATACTTGTTTCTCTGCGCATGGGCATACTAAAAATGGTAAAAACACGTCCAGCGGTACCTTCCTCTAGGTGCCGTTTCACTTAATAAAGTTGACAAAGTTCAGGGGACCGTCAGAAACATAACCTTGTTTGGATCACTTGAGCAGAGCTCTGGGGACATCATTTGTTTAAGTGGTTATGCGCACATCACTAAGAGTTTTTAAAAATGGTCTGGAGACCATCCCTACGGGCTGATTGCGTGCTGGAGGTACAACCTGACGGTGGAAAGTCCAGCATTGGCCCATCGGCCAGCTTTAGACTGGACTTTAATTGGTATCTTTTAGGTAGATTCCCGACGGGGGATCAACGGGCTGCTAATGAAAGCGGCATGATTCCCAGATGTTGAGGTCTGGACACGCACTTTAAATCCACCAGGCACTCATGCAGCTCAAAAAAGCCATCTGAATGCACCCTATGAAATCTTGCAATTTGGATGTTATGTCTCTGTTGATACACCCCAAGATTGCATTAGCTTTTTTTTCCTGCTACATCACACTGACTCCTTCCCCCGGGTATCAATTTAAAGCCCTCCTGAAGAGTCTCCCCAGGTTCCGGCCAAACACATTCTCCCCTGACCTTGATAGGTGAAGTCCATTGCGTGCTAGTAGGCTGCCTTCCAGAAAACCTCGTCTGTGATCCCAGCATCCAAATCACTCCTGCTAGCACCACCAACGCAGCCAGTGGTTCACCTCCATTCTCTCCTGTTCCCATCGCATTCCTCTTCCTCTGATGGGAAGGACTGAAGAGAATACCACGGCCCCGTCCACATGAGCAAGATAAGCCAGACGAGAAGTGACACAAATTTGTGCCGGTGCAATTTGTGCCGCTTTTGCGGGATCACACAGGTCCATGGACCTGTGAGGGTGAACCGCCACTGTGAACCGCCGCTGTGTGATCACATGCAGCTGTGGGCAAGTTGTTGTTTTTTTCCAGCCGTTTTCAGTGCGCTTATCTGCTTCTACAAGGGATTGATGACTTGCCTCTCCACCCTCGGGATCATTCAATGATGTGCATACTGGGATGGGAGGGGGGGAAAAAAACAAAAAGCCCACTCCCCAATGCCACTTGTTTGCGCTGGCATGATCACACCGGGAAAGGTCAGTTCTGGGCCGTCGCAAACCATTTGAGACTGCCTTTTCACTGGTAGCTAAATAAGCCGATTCCCCACCGGCTCAAAGTGGTTTGCGACACTTTGACACTGGCTGCAGGACGCTTCCCAGATGTGCTTGTGTGATCGCGCCACTTTGAGCCGGCGGAGAATCGTCCTTCTTGTGTCGCAAATGGGTGCGTATGATCGCGCCCCACCTGTGCCCTTATTTGTCTCAACTGCCCCTCAAAAGCTGTATAGTCAGCCTAAATGCCATGCCATTCGTTCCCATGTGGAACACCATAAATGAACTGTAGGTTTGATCCGTTTCGGCATCCAATCCACAATACCCCTAATCTTCTTGGGCTAAGGTGGGCAAACTTGCTCAGCGTAAGAGCCACCTAGAACAGGGGTGGCCAAACTTGCTTAACGTAAGAGCCACATAGAATAAACATCAGATGTTTGAGAGCCACAAGACAGGAACAAATATTACCTACTTTTGTTGGAAAATAAGCAAATTTGCTTTTTATTAACATTAAACGAGACTGCCAAAAATAATAACAAAAGGGGTAAAAGCAGATATTGATAATGAAATTAATTTGTCCAATGATATTTGTTTGCTAATGATATTTAGCTTCCCCAGCCGCCCTGCCGGGAGCCACATAATATATGTGAAAGAGCCGCATGCGGCTCCCGAGCCACAGTTTGCCCACCCCTTGGCTAGCGGGTCAGGCCTAAACATACGACTTTCCATGCCCCTCGACAGAGAATCGTGATCAGCAATTTCCTTTTCCTTCCAGCACCATTTCTTCATATCCCCATCCCCTCCTCACTCTGCCTTTCATGTCCTTGTGGTTCTTCCTCTGCCAGTGTTTCTGTCTCTGCCACCCCCACAAGGGCCGGGAATCACTTCTTGAGCTCCAATGGCACTGCGTGCTGTCTTGCTTGACACTTTCAGGTGCATGCTGTAGCGCTCAGAGGAGGCTCCTTAGGGAAGTCAACCACTCTGTTGTTCCTTTGACCAGTCTCCCCATCCCTATGCAAGCAGGGCTTCAAGGCTTCTATCAATAAGATCCTCCCCTTTCCGTACTTCCCCCTTACTTCATTCAAACCGCACCTTTCTTTACAGTGTGGACCAAAGCAACGTACATTATTCTCCTCTCCTCATTTTTATCCTCACTACAACCCTGTTAGGTAGGTTAGCTTGAAAGTATGTCACTAACCTAAAATCACCCTGTGAACTTCCCACAGCAAGATGGGGGATCTGAACCTGGGTCTCCCAGACGCTACTCTGAAGCTGTAACTGCTACGCCACATTGGCTTTCATAAAGTGGCTGCTGCTGAACAGTAGCAAGCAGCCAGGCCTAATTAAGCTGTGCAGATTGGGTGGTATCAAGTCTCCCAGTGGTTGCTGCAGGACATGGTGTTGCCAACCTCCAGGTAGAAACTGGAGATCTTCCAGAATTACAACTGATCTCCAGATGACAGAGATCTGTCCCCTGAAGCAAATGTACCCAGGTCCTGGCAAAGGTCCCCCCAATTTTTGGGGCTTCAGCCTGCTGCCGGCCAGCTGGCCAGTAGGGGAAACCCCACCCCCAAACAGCTACGTTCCGGCATGACATCCCCAACGCGATGATGTCAACCAGAAGTGACGTCGTCACGTTGGAGATGTTGTGCAGCACACTCTGGTTTGAGGGCAAAACCCAATGGTAAATTTGGCTTAAAACCATTGAGTTTTGCCCTCAAACCAGGGCGTCCCATGTGACATCGCTGACGTGATGATGTGACTTCCAGGTGACACCACTGCATTGTGGAATGTCCTGGAACACCTCCCAAATCCCTCCGCTGGCGTGGCAAGAGGACCTGGCAACCCTAGCAAATGGCTGTTTTGGAAAGTGGATTTTATGGCCTGAGGGAACCTGTCCGTTAAAGCTAAAGCACTCCTTTTATCATTCTGGGGTTTTTTTAGATTCCAGCTTTTTCTAAAAACCTGGGTCATTGTTTAGGTTTGTAGAAAGATCTGTCTTGCCCGTTCACAGCTCCAGGCACCAGATTTAAGTATCCTCAGGTTTGCCTGATTTCGCTATTAGAATATGCAAGCAGGAACCTGCAAGGATTTGCAGGGGGAGCTCATTCCCACCCCCATTATTTCCTCTTTCCCTTCCTTGAAAGCCCCCATAGCCTCTCCCCTTTTCTGCTTCCTTCTCTGCTTTGTACCCAACAGCCAGCCAGCCCTTGTTTATTTGCCCCTCTGTGTTCAGCTTCCCCTGCCCCAGCGGCCTCATTGTGCCGTGCCAGCTTCTGGGCCAAGCTCCCTTCCATGGTAGGGAACAGTGAAGGACTTGTGGGGGCACCTCACTTTCTCCAGTATCCCCTTCCCACATTATTTTCCCCTTCCCTCCTCCTGGCAACCTTTATATTCCTTGCCTCACTCTCTCCTTCTCAGCCATTCACCAGCCTCCCTTTTATCTGCCTTTCAACTTCATCTATATTTATTATTTATTTAATTCATTTATACCCCACCTTTCTCCATAGTGGACACCAAAGCAGCTCATAGGCATAAACTATTGGGGGGGGGGGCTCGAGGGCTCGAGCCATCCCCGAAATTTCCTGGGGGAGACTGTGCCCCCCCCCGGCAAAATGGAGCGCCTGCCACCGCGCCTTCCCGCCGCCACACCACCGCCAGAGCCGCAGCGCCGCCAGAGCCGCTCTCCCCACCCACCCACTCCTCCCTCCCTCCTGGGGAGTGGCAGCGCGGTGGCTCTGGCAGTGGGGACATAGCCTTGTTCGTGGCAGCAGCTCTGGCTGCGGCGGGGACATTGTCCCAGCAGCGGCAGCGGTGGGAGGGACACCGCTGCCGTGCCTCCCTGCCTGCCACAAGCCTCCCCGGCTGCCACTGCTGCCAGAGCCCCCCCCCCCCCGGCTCCCCCGCACCCACTCCCTCCGAGGGGTGTGTGGGAGCCAGGCAGGGGAGAGAGACGGCGGCGGTGGGGACATCGTCCCGGTGTCGGCACACACACTTTGCGCGTGTGAGAGAGAGCCCCCCCCCAGAGAATGGAAAGTCTACACCCCTGAAGCATCTTACATCATTCCTATTTTTAATCTTCACAACAACCCTGGGAGATAGGTTAAGCTGAAATTATGTGACTGGCCCAACATCACCTAGTAAGCTCCCTTGGGAGACATTTATCACTCCGATCACCAGATTCAAATATCCTCAGATTTGGGTGACTTCACTATCAGTATGCAGACGATGAATTTGCACCCTGGGAGGGAAGAATAACTGAGATTGAAGGACAGACAAACAGGGAGAGGACTCCATTTGGAGTACGTTTATGGTTATACATCCTATCAGTGCTTATGCTTTTGAGATTCTTGTTTACACATGGATGACTCTATTTACTCTTCAGATTAAATTCATGTCTGTACACCATAAGTACAGATTTAGTGGCTTTGGAAATAAAGATATTTTCTTCGAGCGCCAGTAGTCACAGTTTAATATCTCATAAACACTATATGAAGCAATCTGTATTGCAGTTGGCCATGTAAGGTATTTTGGGAACATTTCAAAATATATACCATGGCACAGAAATATTCTGTGGGAGTATCACATCTGGTTCCCGATCTTTATAGCCACACCAAAGGGACTGAGAGATGATATAATCATACTGAATACAGCAGTTCCTTCACCCACAGTGTGCATATGTGTGCTGCAATGGTAAATTAAGACACAAACATTCCCGAGTTCAATATGAAGCACGTCCAGTCTTCATACACCCATGTCAGAAGTGTAACTATATGACCAGGTTGAACTATGTGCAATGTAAACTGTGTGCAATGTAATTTTCTTAACCACACACACACAACACTGTGGAGAAAGGCAAAGTTAAATACTGCATCAAGCATTTGGGCCCCAGTCCAGTTGAAGGTAATGATGACTAAGGCCTAGCCAGTAGGACAAGTTTATTGTTGCAGCTAACTTTACATCCCATGCCTTTCAAAGAGTTGTGATCATAACTAACTTAGCTGAGCTGCAGCTACAGTTTGCATGTTCAGAACAATGCAAAACTAAATTACTATTATTATTATTGTTGTTGTTGTTATTGTTGTTGTTATTATTATTGTTATTATTATTATGGCCCATTGTGGGAAGAAATACAATGGGCTCTAGAAGGAAGCTCTAGGTGTGTGTCCCAGCTGTGGCTGGTGGGGCAGCAGAGGGAAGGGGAAAATAGAGGGAGGCAAACCATGTTTATTTCCTTCTGCTTAGCTATAAGGCAGGGCTGTCTCAAGTCATTTTGCTGCCCCAAGTGGGCAGTATGGGAGGACAGCCTCATGGTTACAGGTATGGTTCCCTCCACCCCTGACTTATGTTGATTTGGGGCTATGCAATGGCAGCTAAGGCAGAAAAGCACCTCCTCCTATGCCATGTCTTCTGGGTTCCAAGGGTCTGGAAAGCAGTTCCATAGCCAGTTACAGGGTTGCCAACTCTGGGTTGGGAAATACCTATAGATTTGAGGGGTAGAGCCTGGGGATGGCAGGGTTGGGGAGGGACCTCAGCAGCGTACAATTCCTTAGAGTCCATTGCCCACAGCAGCCATTCTCTCCAGGAGAACCGATCTTGGAGATCTCCAGGTGCTGCCTGGAGGCTGGCAATACTGAGGGGAGGGCCAGACCTGTAGATTTGAGGGGGAGAGCCTGGGGAGGGGAGAGTTTGGGGTGCGGAGGAATTCAGCAGGGTATAATGCCATCGAGTCCATTGCCCATAGCAGCCATTGTAATAGCTGGGAAATTTTCTGTAGGAGAAATTATGTGCTGTGGCTGGGGATCACAGTGATTTCTGGGTGATGTCCAGGCCCCACAGGAGACTGGCAACTCCAGTGACTATTTAAGGGAAGATTGGGAGATGTATTTTACCTCAGGACACATTCAATGACCCAAACGGTTTAGAATGTTACAGGCCGCATATGCAAATGACCTCTGTGTTCTAACTGGCTACTGGGGGGAGAGAAACAGCAAACTGTTTAGAATGTTGGAGGCAAGACTCAGGCAATGCAGCCAGTGGATAGGAACAGCTTGAGTGACACATCAGGCAGCCAACTGATTTTGGCAAGCATAGAATGTTGCCACCTGAAAATACAATCCTTATCAGACGAGTTGGGGTGATAAGATTCTATGATTGTCAAAATCAGTTGGCTGCAAGAACTTCCACTCAAAAGGGGTCCCTGGCTACTGGCTGCATTCCCTCACTGCATTGTCTCAGTCCTGCCCACAGAGCTGCCGGCCAGTGTCTTGGCCTCAGTCTGGAGGGAACTGGCAAAGGGGACGGACTGGGAGCTGGGTCCACTCTTCTCCTTCACCCACTGCCAGGTGGGTCTAACTGTCCCCTCAGTGGCCATTGGTAGGCAACCAGGCTTGCTTCTATCAGTGAAAAGACAATGGACTTTCAGCATAACCCGCTCCCCCACCCACTGCCAACTTGCCCACTTTCCTGTCAGAATAAATGGGAAATGGCTTTCTCTCCTGCTTAGCTCCACCATGGCTGGCTGGCTTGCTAATGAGGTGGGCTAGCAACCATCAAACCATTCTCTTCAACCCTCCGCTGTGCGGCTGACTTTCCCCCTAGGGTTGCCAATCTCCTGGTGGGACCTGGAGATCTCCCGCTATTACAATTGATATCCAGATGACAGAGATCAGTTCCCCTGGAGAAAATGGCTGCTTTGGAGGGTCAACCCTATGGCGTTATACCCTGCTAAGTCCTTCCATCCCCCCCTCCAAATGCTGGCCTCCACAGAATCCAGCCTCCCAAATCTCCAGGTATTTCCCTAATCAGAGCTGGCAATTGTCCTTTCTCCTCAGTGCCTGTTGCTAGGCAACCAAGCTTGCTCTGTCAGTAAAAGGCCCTTTCCACACCTATGTTGGACTTTGGGAGAAAACTCATTGGGGCCAGTCCTGATAGGGTTGCCAACTCCAGGTGGAAAATTCCTGGAGATTTGAGAGATGGAGCCTGGAGATGATGAGGTTTGAGGAGGGGTGGGACCTCAGACAGGTACAATGCCATAGACTCCACCCTCCAAGCCAGCCAGTCCCTCATGGGGAACTATTCTTGCCAATCTCCAGGTGGGGGCTGGAGATCACTCAGAATTACAACTGCTCTCTAGGAGGGAGGAAGAAGGAGATGGAAAGCTGAAGCCAGGGGGCAGACAACGATACATTGACGGTTGGCTGGGAGGGAGATAGGGTTGCCAACTCCAGGTGGGGAAATTCTTGGAGGTTTGAGGGGTGGACCCTGGAGAGGGTGAGGTTTCAGTAGGGGTGGGACCTCAGACAGGTTCAATGCCATAGACTCCACCCTCCAAACCACCCGTTCCCTCATTGGGAACCACTGTTCCCAATCTCCAGGGGAGGTATGGAGACCACGCTGAATTACAACTGCTCTTCAGATGGCAGAGATCTCCCCCTGGAGAAAACGGTGGACTCTGTGTCACTATACCCTGCTGAGGTCGCCACAGCAAATTGACGCTGAGTGCCCAAGGCCGGGGCACTCTCCCAGAGCCTCTTTCTAGAGCCCGTTGTATTTATTTCCACAACAGGCCTTATTCCTAGTTATATATAAGGACAGGATGATGATGATGATGATGATGATATTTCTGAATCGTCCCATTCCTGAGTCCACAGGGCTCTGGGTGATTTACAATAAGTTAAAACATACAAAAACACAATTTAAAATCAACAAAATTAATCCCGGATATCACAATTTTCAGATGCCGTCTATAATATAATTTAATACCTGCTCTGGACTGTTCTTCCATCTCACGGGCAGGTTAAGGAGGAGGCCGAAGTGGGCATTGTGGAAGAAAAGAGGACAGTGCCAGCTATGATGGAAACTGTTGCTGTCCTCAACCAAAAGCCTGGCAGAACATCTCTGCCTTACAGGCCCTGTGGAATATTATTTTAACTATAACATCCAGGGCGTTAGGCAACTTCTCTATCTCCTTCAAACATACAGCTTGCCTTCTGATGTCACTGTAGCCAGCAAAAAAACTGTGGTATCAAAAAAAATCTGTGTGGGGAGGGGTGTGTGTGCAAGCTGAGGAGCTAGTTATCATCACACAAGCCTTAGAATACGGCTGATGATCAAACAACCTGTGAAACCAAGATAATTTCCTTCATCTTCAAGTAGCCACTGGAAAGCCTCATTACATGCCTGAAGTTGCATTGCTTAGCAACAATATTTCAGAAATGCAGCTTATCAAGATGATCACTAATAAGGCAGTAAGCACCACAAAAAGTCTGCATCAGTCTTATGCATTTGCATTTCCATGTAAACAAGTAAAATGTCAGAGACTGCCTGAGAATATAACTGTGCTTTCTGCCATAGATGTTCGGTATTTTTCTTCTTTTGAAACAGGCATTGGAGATCTGTTACTTTTTTATTGTACATCATTTATGATATACAAAATGAGGTCAGTTTACAAGCTGAAAAAACACCTGTACTCTCTGGCCGTATACACTGAATTAAAAAAGAAAAAAAGAGAGACTGCTGCTACAGCAAATGTGAAAGTACTGTAATTACACATAGTATTTGTCAGTGTTTGATTAACTTCATCACAGTCGTTTCTACAGCCCCGTAAATTAGGCAAAGATTGCCATCTCTATTTGGCAGATGGGAGGGGGAGGGGGAGAGAGAGAGAAGAGAAGCCAGGTTGCTGCCTGACACTGCCCACATGATTTGGGGTCATGAGCAGGGCTCTTTTTGGGCCGGAACGCCCCGGAACGGTGTTCCAGCTGGCTTCCGAGCCTGCCCCGCCCCTCCCTCTCCAAAAGCCCTGCTCCGCCCCACCCTCGGAGGAAGAAGCAGCAGCAGCAAGCTAGAGCATGTGCTTGTCCCATTGCTGCCTGCTGCTGCTTCACCACGCCTCCCCGCCAAAAGGACTCCGGGCCAGTTCCTCAGGCAAGGTAACTGAGCCAGCACTGTTAGAGGATGTGGGTGGGCAAGCGGGGGTGGGTATGGGAAGGTCCTGGTGCCCTCCTTCCCCTCTGCAGCATGGCCTGGCAGCCCTTGAGGGCTTGCTGTGGCCAGCACTGTCAAGAAGGCGGGCGAAGTGTGTGTGTGCATGCAGGGTGGGGGATGGTGATGCCGGAGAGGGAGAGGGGCAGATAACCTTAATGAGTGAGCCAGGGAGGAAGCAAGGGAGCAGGTGTACACTGGTGAGGGTGTGTGAGACTCATGCTCGCCTGGGCGGGCTCCCAGCAGCAGACCCATGTGCTGCTTCCATCCTGCAGCTCCTCCGGCCGCTCAGAGGCACACTTTTAGAGCTGCCCCCCCACCCTCGGCAGGACTGCAGCTGCAGCACTGGCAACCTCAGGAAGCGGAGCACAAACTTGGCTCCTCCTGCACCCTCTGCTCCATTGCCCACCAGCGCTGCACCTCTCAGGATGCTTCTTTGCTGCTCCCCCCCCCCCCGGTTCCTTTCTGGGGTGGATGCTTCTAGCAGTGGAATAGCGGCGGTCGATGTGTGAGCTGGGGGAACTGGCGCTTAAAGGCCCCCCCGGCTGTGTCGTTCTGCCTGCAGCACCGGGCTCAGCCTCTGGACTCTGGAGGAGCCTGTTGGAGTGCCCTTCCCCTTCCCACCACCGCAGGCTGTGTCGCTGTGTCGCTGGGCCCTGAGCCCAGCAACCCTTCACCACTGCTGCCCTCTGCTTTGCCTTTCCCCATGAATTTCCCCATGAATTCCTCCCCACCATGCTCCTGCCAGTCTGGCCCCAGGACCGGCTCCCAATGAGTGGAGATCCTTATACTTCGGCATACATCCTCCACTTCCCTGGAAGAGCCCCCCCCCATCCTCTTCTCCCTCCAACAGGAAAACTCTCCACTGAGTCAATGCCACTAGATAAGGGGGGGGGGGAGATACATGTTTTGCTTTTGCCAGCATTCTTTGCAAAGAATCACATGCAGCAGAGAGTATGTCCTGTTTCCTGGTTTGTTTCAAAGCAGGGAGAGGGGTGAAGAGAGGAATCAGAATGTCTGGCAAATCAAGTTTCCAGAATTAAAAAAAAAAAAAAAACCCTCCCAGCACAGTGCGTATGGTGTCAGCGACACCGGGGGGGGGGGGGCAGAGAGGGAGGCAGCATCTGCACCTTGGTTTCATTTCTCCAACATGCCCCTGACCTTTTGGAGAGCGTTTGCAAGAGCTTCCAGCGATCTTTGCTGGGACAGGACGGTGTTTGGCTGGCTGCCTTTGCACCTGAATGACAATAGCCCAGAAAAAAGACTGCATTTGCCACTGGTACTGGCTGCTGAAAGTTTCCAGCTGCCCCACCACCCATTCGTCCCTAAGCCTTCCCCTGCAACACAGAACAAGCCTGCGCCCCGATTCAAGGCGCGGCGGTGCAGTTTCTACAGAAGTTTGGTGGGGCTGACTTCCAAGCAAGGATCGCGGGCATGCAGCCCTAAGGGTAGGCGGGTTGACTGGGGGAAAGTATACCCATTTACTTCAGGGAAGGAGACAATATTACTACGCATTTTCCTTTGGGCATGCAGATCGAAAGGGTGCAGCGAGGACCCCTCTACTAGCCATCCTTACTTCTGAGACATGTAATTCTGTCCATTCATTTTTCTTGTTGTTCAGTCGCACAGTCAAGTCCGACTCTTCTTAGGGGTACTTAAATGTGCCTGGTTTTTTCCTGAAATGTCACTTAGAATATAAGTGCTATACAGTGATTCAGTCTGATGTTTGTTAGACATGTAACTAGTACAAACAAGGTAAACAGAATAAGAAGCAAAAGGTGGTGTAGCTGGATGATCACACTTCTGGTAGCATGGGGGTGTGACCTAATATGCTGATGAGCTGTGCTATCAGGGTGTGGCCTAATATGCTAATGACTTTTGGCTGTTGGGTGTGGCCTATTATGATAATGAGTTCCTGCTGGGCTTTTTCTACAAAAAGAGCCCTGGGCATGAGGAAAGGCGTGCCAGTGTCTCATAGCTGCATGTCATCACTTTCAGCCAAAAGCCAGAAGTGGCATCATGATGTTGGGCTGATGGTGTAGGATTTGCCAAAATCTTCAGTTAAACCATAGAATTTTTGGCAAATCCTAGAATGCCCCCTCCCTGATGTCATGATATAACTTCCAGTTTTCACTGGAAGTGACATTGCATGCTCACCCCTGTCCCCTTCCCCCATTTTTTCCTCTGCTGGCCTTTGAAGCACCAGTGGGCAATGGGGGGATTTCTGGGAGATCTCCTGCTATGGCAGGAGACCTGGCATCCCTGAGAGAGAGAGGGAGAGAGGGAGACTAAGGCTTCCTAGTGAGCCCATGGACAGGCAAGATTTATCTGGGGACCTCTGAATTATAGCTAAATCCCCTCAAAGACAGCAGAATCTCTTCCCAGTTGTTCAGGCATACTGACAGGTTTATGCTTATGCAGCTCCCTATAATACACATGATTGTACAGTGTTGTTCCTGCTTACAGGCATAAACCGAGAGACGTATACTTTCCAGACACATCGAAGTCATGGGAAATAACTTTCACCCATTTTTTAAAAAATAGAAACTTTGGAGAAAATGACAATATATTCAATACTTTCTTATCAAAGCTAAACTTATTTTACTCCTTCAGAAACATAAAATGCATTGTTTATAACTTGTGTGTGTAAAGTACCATCAAGTCACAGGCGACTTATGGCAACCCCAGCAAGGGGCTTTCAAGGAAAGTGAGAAGCAGAGGTGGTTTGCGATTGCCTTCCGCTGCAGAGTCTTCCTTGGTGTTCTCCCTTCTAAGTACTGACCCTCAGAGCTTTTTTTGTAGAAAAAGCCCAGCAGGAACTCATTACCATAACAGGCCACACCCAACAGCAGAAACTCATTCGCATATTAGGCCACACCACTGACAGCACAGCTTATTAGCATATTAGGCCACACCCCCACATTACCAAAAGAGTGGTCATCCAGCCTCACCCACCCTTTGCTTCTTATTCTGTTTACCTTGTTTGTTGTCAAAACCCAGGGCTTTTTTTTTTTAACAGGAATTAATTTGCATGTTACGCCACATACCCCTAATGTAGCCAGTCCTAATGAGTTTCTGCTGTTGGGTGTGACCTCTTATGCTAATGAGTTCCTGCTGGGTGTGGCCAACTCAGGAGCCACCAGGAACTCTGTTCCAGTGCATTCCGGCCCAAAAATAGCCCTGCTGACCCTGCTTAGCTTCCAAGATCTCACAGGATCAGGCTATACCAGGCCACCTTCCCTCCCCATTTATAACCTAGCAAGCATATAAAATTATACCACTTGCATATTTATTAAATGCAAACATACAAATGTCTTTGTTTTCCAGAAGAAAAAAAAATCGTGAATATACCCAATGCAAAAGAGAGACAGCTACAAATTGCTGCGTTTTATCCTATTTTCGCGCATGTATTTTGATTTTGTCTTTTGAGAGGTAGAGGGAAGAAAGAACTGAAGATAAAAAAATACAAAGTTTGTAGTAAAGAAACAAAAGCGTTATCTGCCATGAGACAACCTCGTACTGTCATAATAGGGCTAGGAACACATTTAAATAGAGTTAAACTTGGTAACACTGAAATACTGGACTTTTCACTTATCAAACACATTATAGCATATTATGGACAAATCTAGTAACCTTTAAGCAATGAAATGTGTGGTATATTCTACTGTGTATTTAAAACTTGGTATGCAGGATGGTATAATATAGACCGATCTTATCAGATCTGGGAAGCTAAGCAGGGTTGGTACTTGGATGGGAGACCTCCATGGAAGCCTTTGCAGAGAAAGGCAATAGCAAACCAACTCTGCCTTCCACTTGCCTTGAAAGCCCCTTGCTGGGGTTGCCAGAAGTCACCTGCCGCTTGTTGGCATTTTACACACATAATTTAAAACTTATTTTAATGTTTTGATTGTTCTCCATCTTGGGGTTCCTGAGCTGGGTGGAACGACAGCATAAAAATGTTTTAAATTTTAAAATTACATATTTCCTTTGTTGGTGAACAGGGGTGGAGAGAATTTTGTCAGATTCCTTTCTCACGGTGTGCCCCCCCCCCCGGGCACCACATGATATTCAGCCGGAATATCCCCCCCCCCCCCCGGATTGCCTTTTCATAAGACCAGTGAAGAAATGAGAAGGTTCTATTAATACAAACATCTATGGCAAAATGACCAGTTGGTGAGAGGCTTGTTACTCTGTCCCATGGAAAGTGAGTTCCAGAATGGGTCAGTGTGGAGTTAAGTCACCTTCCCATAGGCTCATGGTCCTCACATCCAACCCAGAGATATAAGGTCTTGGGGGCTACACATAACAAAATTAAAACATTCATGTAGACGAATACTTTCATTTAATTTTGCAGTGTGGGAGCAGGTTTTAAAAATTGTAGAGTGATTTGTTATTGAGATTAAGATGCTCTCGGAGTAGCATAGCAGCGGCTTTCAGGTGGTAAATCTGAAGTGTGAATTGGTTAAAAATAAGATAATTACACAGGTGAGGAGAATGTATATTATTCAAACCCTTGAAGTTTAACAATCTTCACTAATTTTATTGCACTTCTTTCCAGTGTACGTCAAATCTTATATCAAGCTTTGGATGAAATTATTTATTGCTTCTAAGGTCATTTAGCTAAAGAACTGGAAAAAGCTTCTTACCCCCACACTTCAAGAGTGGTTTAGTAAGATTTTGGACATCACAGACATGGATATGACTGCAGTCCTAAGAACACTTTCCTGGGTGTAAACCCCACTGAATAAAATGGGATTTGTGTCTGAGCAGACCTGCTTAATCACAAATATGCTCCATTTAAGAATAGGGAGAAAACTTCTATTTTTATTTCAGCAGAAGGGAGTCTTTGTTTCTTGATTATTGCAATGTGTAATCAGGAAATCTTAAAATACAAATATTTTTCTTGATTTATGTGTTTAGGGGAGAAAAGTGTACAGTACAATTAGCTTTCTTATGTTATAAATTGCTGAACTGTCTGAATATATATATATATATATATATATATATATATATATATATATATATATATATATGGCTTTTTTGTAGAAAAAGCCCAGCAGGAACTCATTAGCATAATAGGCCACACCCAACAGCAGAAACTCATTAGCATATTAGGCCACACCACTGACAGCACAGCTTATTAGCATATTAGGCCACACCCCCGTGCTACCAGAAGAGTGGTCATCCAGCCACACCCACCTTTTGCTTCTTATTCTGTTTACCTTGTTTGTTGTCAAAACCCAGGGTTTTTTCTGTAGCAGGAATTAATTTGCATGTTAAGTCACATATCCCTAATGTAGCCAATCCTAATGAATTTCTGCTGTTGGGTGGGGCCTGTTATGCTAATGAGTTCCTGCTGGGTGTGGCCAGCTCAGGAGCCAGCCGGAACTTCGTTCCTGTGCGTTCCTGCCCCAAAATAGCCCTGTATATATACATATATATTCACATATATCCACACAAGGAAGGCTGTGAAGGGAGTGAATTGACCATGGAATGTACAATGTACAGTCTGAGGGAATGTTCTGTGCTCACTTTCAAGTGTTGGTGTATGGTTTTTTGTGTGTGGGAAGACTGAATTTTCTTTGATCAAGCACAACTTGATTGTTGCTTGCTTTTTTAGATCAGAATGTGCTGATGCAGCAGATTCTAGGAGGAGGATTCTGCTTCAAAGCCCCGTAAGGGTCATAAAAATGTAGTAAAGTGGGTTGTTTCACTTTGATGGAGTGTACTAATTATATTTGTAGTAAAACTCTGCTTGCAGTAATGTTCCTTCCACTGAAATACACATGCCCTGGTTTGAAAAACGTTGACAAATGTCCCGCCCTTGCCTTTTCAGGAGTCACAGAAGGCTGGTGGGGTAAGGGAAAGGACCTAAAGACCCATGAATAGTTTCCCGAGAAAATGGGCGTGTGGCTTTTATATTTGAAATATCTATCTAGCTCTTTTATTAGATTATTTGCATATTTTTTAAATTAATATGTGTTTTATAGATCATTTGTGTTGTGAGAATTTTCCTGTTTAGATCAGAAAATTGTATTTTCAATACTTAACATACAGCAGAACCAAACTCTCAGAAAGCATTTTGAAGTTTCTCCCCCTAGTCACGTATACAGAGGGCAGCCAGCATTCTTTCCCATGAAGACCTGGCTGACCAAATGGTTAGAGGTGTCAGCAATGGAAATTGCAATTTGTTCACCCCATGTTCTTTAATTACAATAGCAACTAGAGCCTGGCTTATCTCTAAGAGCTTGAACAAAGAGCATTTCGGACACCAAGAAAAGATAACAGATTCTTGTAACTGAAATGTAATTTTTAGTGTAAATCAATGTTGTTTTGTATGTGAGTTATTGTGATATTGTAAACTTTTGTGATGTTTGCGAATATCCCTTACATGAAAGACCCATCTTGAGAACATTTGACAGACATAATTAGAAATCATTGATATTTTGTGTATAAATGAGACCTTCAGTGAAGAGTTCGGGGCTGCAGTCTTGAATCTTGGAGAGAGTTAATACTCCCAAGATTTTCATTTCACAGCCCGAGAATTCTCGTTTCTGGGAGGGAACTTTTATTTTTTTGCTTTTATCATAGTTATTTTGACCCAGCACTGAAATTGTTCAAGTGCAAAGTTGTGCCCCATTTATTATATGGAGTGGAAGTGTGGAGCTGGAAAGAGGACAACATATCTCCCCTTGAGGTAATTCAAAATTACTTCTTAAGATGAATTTTAGGTCTCCCCAGCAGATCGCCTGTGGCCTTGATGTGAGCGGAAACAGGACTCCCTTCTATTAAGGCAAGGGCACTCTTTGCAATTATAAAATACTGGAAGAAGGCCAATTTGGCTAGATTTAACTCTTTAAGCCATCCATCTATTAGATCATTATTAACAAAAGACCCTGCACATTCTGGCTTTTTAAGCAATATCCTTAGTAGATACACCATACCCAGGGGTCATTTCGTAGAAAAAGAGGTGGAGGAGCTCATTAGCATAACTCATTAGCATAACTTATTTGCATATGCTAAACCACCTGACATCACCAGAAGTATGTCAGAAGGCGAGAAAGAAAGAAAGAAAGAAAGAAAGAAAGAAAGAAAGAGAGAGAGAGAGAGAGAGAGAGAGAGAGAAAGAGAGAGAGAGAGAGAGAGAGAGAAAGAAAGAAAGAAAGAAAGAAAGAAAGAAAGAAAGAAAGAAAGAAAGAGCTGGCAGAGAGGGGACAGTTACTAATCCAAGCCTCAGAAATACCACTATTCTGGGAGGATAGCTTCAGTGGTGGCTGAAGCCTTCAGAAGGCTGGTTGAAGGAACAAGGACCTTTCCAGGGGACGGGGTCATTTTGCTGCAGCCATGACACAAGCAGGCATTCCCCCTGGGGGGGGGGTGGCTGGCACCAACTCCCAGAGCTGCGCTCCCCCGAGCTCCTACTCAAAATGACCCCTGACCATACCTGATGACCTCCTCAGGGCCTCAGATGTCAATTCCCAACTTAGGGAATGGATACTCAGATCAGATACTGTGATAGACCGCTCTGCTATCACAAAATCTAAAGTAGCTCCTTGGTCAGTCAAATTTGACCACTCTAGATCAGCCTATTTAAGTAGTAGTTCCAACTATAACCTTAGGGTGTCTTTCACTGCCTTGCGTTTTCAAACAATGTATACAGCAGTGCAGGAGGGTTGATACCTTCAAATCCCAACAGAACATAGCTTATGTATTTGTGGCTCACTTGCCACTGAGAACCTTCCTCACTGTATTCTAGCTTGCCCACTATACAGCGCACCCAGAGACAAATTCTTGGCAGGAATTTTATTTAACATAAATGCGTATGCTAAAAATGAGAAGATTGTGTTCTTGTTATCAGATATTGATGAGTTTGTATCCTAAAGAGTCTCCCTTTTTGCCCTTGCAGCTAAAAAGATTAGAGCTAGGGCGGCACCACAGGGGCCATTCTTATAATACGCAGGCCATTTTAACCCACTCTAATTTTACCTATGTGATTTTAGGTTTTACTTCTTTACAGGGCTATTTTTGGGCCAGAACACACCAGAATGGCATTCCGGCTGGCATCTGAGCTTGCCCCTCCCCTCCCCGGTGGCCGGAAAGGGCCCCACATGCTGGATCTCTGCCCAGAGATCGGGAGCGAGGCTTGGCCTCCCAGCTCCCTGAACTTAAAGGGAGTGTAGGGAGCTGGCAGGAAAGGGCCCCGCATCAACTAGGAGAGAGAGCTAGGAACCGTGCGGGGGGGGGGGGTTCTGCCGGGCTTCTCCTGCACTCCCGCCTCCCCCTTGAACAGAACATGCATGCTCCCAGCCGCACTCCCTCTTCGCCAGCAGTGCATGCAATAGCCTTACTGGGCAAGAACCAGCATTTCTCCTGCTCCCGAGGGCAGCTGCTGACACAGGCAGGTAAAGCACTCAGCCCCCCCCCAAGTGTGGGAGTCTCTTAGCCAGAGCCCAGGCCCGATAGGCATGAGGCGAGGGGGAGAGAGAAGGTACCATTGGCAAGGTCCTCTTGCTTCCCAGAACGTCAGGCGCCCTTTGCCCACAGCAAAGAAACAGCACTGGAGGAGCATACATGGCGTGGAGCAGAGCTGGCTTTGTGCGGGGACCAATCTGGACCTCCATCGCCTTCCACAGCCCAAATGGGGCCGTCGCTCCCACGTATTCACTCCTACAGGCTATCCCGGGAAAGTGGCTGAGATCATGGCAGTGGCATCGCCCATTGACAAGGGGGGGCAGTGGAGAGGAGGTGTTGTAGCTCCTCCACCTTTGTGTATGAAGCCAGCTTGTGTGCCCTCTGTGTCCCTGGCCAGGCCATCATTATTTTCACGATCCGGTGAAATGCGCCTCCCCAAGTATGTGTGTGTGAGACAGAGACCTGCCAGGTGGGTTTGTTTCTGAGGCAACTGGTCTCTGTTGACAACCCCAGGCCACATTTAAGGTTTAAGGAATTTAGCCTTGCAGTTTATTCTAAGAAAATCCAGTGCTGTGTGCTTGTTTTGGTGAGTGGCAAAACAAAAAAAGAATCAGGCTTTAAGGGGAAATTATGAGAGCCAGATTCCCAGAAATTCTCCCCACAATTTGGAAAGTCATTCTTGGATGCTTTGTGGAAAGTCAGAGAATTCAGACAACCCATTGTCAATTGCACATGTTGGCTCTGTTTTAGAATTTTACTTTAGATAGGGCCCAATCTTTTTTTACAGCGTCAGATAATTTTAAAACCTGCCAGCCCGCAAATCAGCATTTAAGAAGGAAGGTTGCCTTCTACTTTTTTTAAAAAAAACAGTGCACCTGTGCCCTTAGAAACTGTGCAGAAGACAGACAATTTCCCCAGCGTGAAAACTCAACGAGGGGGAAAGCTTCATCTTGAGTTAATTTTGGAGGGGCATGCGTGTTAAATAATTTTTTTGGAATGCAGGTGTTAAAGGCACAGGAGTCGGGGGAGGGGGAGTGAGGGGCAATACCAGTAACCAAAAGATAATTTCCTCCATGAAGAGCAGGATGGTGCTTGCTAGCAAACTCCACAGAGGACTGAACAATATTTGGAACAATTGAGCTCCACCTGCTGGCAAGTATGCTGCACAATTATTTTTCCATGCATTTGCTTTCTCCAGTCCCTCAACTGGAGTGTGCTTAGATTGTAGCCTTTATCACCAGTCCCACAGTGAGCCATGCCCAGGAATTCCCAGAAAGTGTCCCACCCAAAGCTCTGGCCAGACCCAGACCAACTTAGTTTCAACGGCACAGCACTGCTGTACTATCTGCCTTCCAGGAATTTCCACAAATCCCTCATTATTATAAGGTTATTATTTGTTTGTTTTAATTAATTAATGTTCATTACTATTTACTCCACTTGGGCCCCACCAATTGGTACACATTGTTCTCCCCTCCTCCTCCTATCCTCATGACAACTTTGTGTGGTAGGTTAGGCTGGCAGACAGCAACTGGCCCAAGGTCACCCAGCAAGCTTCCATGGCAGAGTGGGGGGTTTGATCTGGGATCTCCAGTTTGGGGGGAGCCAGTTTGGTGCAGTGGTTAAGAGCGCAGCTGAGAGAACTGGATTTGATTCCCCACTCCTCTCCAGTCACAAGTTATCTCAGAGCTGTTCTCTCACGAGCAGTCCTTAAAAACTCTCTCTCAACCCCACCTACTTTACAAGGTGTCTGTTGTGGGGAGGGGAAGGGAAAGGAGATTGTAAACTGCTCTGAGACTCCGATTGAAGGGCAGGGTATAAATCCAATCTCTTCTTCTTCTACTCCAACTGTCTAACTATTATATTATACTGGCTGCATATAAATAAATGAAGAATAACAATGCTCTCTCTTGATGTAAAGACTGCTGAGATACGATATACTCCAGTCTCAATAATAACGTTTCTGGCATAGAGACAAGTATGGAGAAAGTGTGCACCTAATTTCTGCCTCTAGTTCCTGTTTAAAAAGTTGGCAATCATAGCAGTTCCTCAAAAACTGCATTGACGCAGTGGTGAATTCAGTACAAGAGAAAAGACCTATCTGACTGTTTATCGTACCTGTAGATATCATTTTCAGTAAGCACATAGACTGGTTCCAAGTTAAATTGCTTTGCAAATCCCTCTTCAGATCAAATTAAACACGGCTGAAGTTGAAAGCAGGCGGTAGGTTTGCCTGTTTCCGTAGGCAAAGGAGTATTCCTCAGACGATAATTGGATAATTGATGGGATACGGAGCAGCGTTGCTACTTTTATACTCTGCAATTAACCTGTTTACTCAAGCTCTTTTGTCACCTAAGGCCAGAGAGGCATTTTGGCCAGTGAATCTATGCTTCTTGCTCAGTCTAAAATGTGCTGTGGAGAGGAGGGACTTTAAAAGAAACAAAGAAAATCCACTATAGAGCCTGGTCACAGGAGCGAGATAATCTGGGGGGGGGGGAGCGAGGCTTTTTGCGCTGGAGCAAAATGAAGCGCATTTCCACGATCTCACATTCCCCCAGTGCTCCATGTTCAGCCCATCATTCCCCGATCACACGGTGATGGTGAGGCGTTGCAAAGGTCTCCCTGGTGAGGCAATTCAGTGGTTTGTGCACAGGTGCAGGTCCGCGTTTGTGCACGTACTGCGGAGGCTACGGAAAATATCTGGTGTGAGATGGGACACAGACGGGTGCCGGATGCGATGGGATACCAACGCTTCCTCGTTCCAACACCCGCCCGCACCTGTGTTTTCCGGATAATACAGGACTTTCCCTAGTAGCTTTTAAATCCGCATCTTTGGCAAGGCGATACAGGTTGCCGATGGATCTGGGACGCTTGCCAGATGTTGTCGTTTTGATCACGCCCCTTTAATCCACCCAGCAGTTGTGCCTATCAAGCAGCTAAGGCTGTGTGGGATCGGGACCCCTATTCAACAACAGAGCAAATTCTAGAATCAAGGCAACCATTCAGCCCTTTACAATAAGGGACAGGGCAACTATCTCTACCTATCCTGGCAATCTATTATCCCTTCAAACCAATACTGGTTACAAGAACCAAAATGCAGAATAAACAGAATATTTTTGCCTCTGTGTGTCATTGTTAAAAACCCAACACCTTCTTTCAGAGGATGACTATTCTGTGGCAGGAGTCTAGATTTCCTACCTGCTGGTGGGTCCTGAAATTCTTCCAGAATGATGACTGATCTCAGCATTTCAGAAATCAGTTCCCCTGGATGAATCTATAGCTTTTGAGGGTGTACTTTATGTCATTATATCCTCCCTGAGCTCCCTCCCTTCCTAAGGTTCTGCTAGGATTGGCTGGAGAGCTCCCACTATTACAATTGATCCCTAGCCAATAAAAATCAGTTCCACTGGAGAAAATGGCTGCTTTGGAGGGTGTACTTTATGGCATTATATCCTGCTGAGGTCCTTTTCCTTCCCAAACACTGCCCTCCCCAGGCTCCACCCCCCCCCCCAAATCTCCAGGTATTTCCCAAACCAGAGCTGGCAACCTGAGGTTCTGCCCTCCCCAAGCCCAGTGTGGCAATCCTACATGGGGTCTCTAACTTTGTTTTGCCTGTGGGAATTTGGGAATTTTGACAATAGTTAGCATTCACCACCACAAAATGGCTACCAACCATTTGGCTACCAACAGTCAGCCACAAAATGGCTAATACAGGGGTTGCGGCCAATCACAGAATACTGGGAGGTTCTAAGCCATGCGTCCTTCTGCGATGGAGATAGTTATTTTCAAATGGATGCTCCCTGAAGACACAAAAGTGATGCTTCCTGGGCTAAAATACCTTCTGCTCCAACGAGCCGGAGAAAAGCCAGGACTGGTTCTCTGCTTTGGAAAAGAAGGAACTGGGTGCCAGGCAACAACAGCAGATGCCATGGTGACCACTGGCACCATTATGCATAGCTTTCTTCTTGGGCATGTTTAGGGCATGTGTTAGCGTCACTGAGACCATAGGCGTAGACTACGGGGGGGGGGGGGGCTTGAGGGCTGCCGCCGCACCTCTCCAGGCCCTTCTGAGGCCTGGCAGCCTCTGCTGCCGGTGCCTCTCCCCCCCCCCGGCCTGGCCACTCCTCCATCCTTCCCTCTCCCTCCCTCTTTTCCAGGCAAAACGCCTGGTGTGGTGGCGTCACCCGGAAGTGACGCCATCACACTGGGCACATTGCTAGGCGATGCTCTAGCAATAGCCCTGAAACTCTATGGCACCATAGAGTTTCAGGGTGATTGCCAGAGCGTCGCCCTGGCAACGTGCCCAGCATGATGGCGTTACTTCCGGGTGATATCACCACGCTGGACATTTCACCTGGAAAAGAGGGAGGGAGAGGGAAGGAGTGGCCAGGGCGGGGGGGGGGGGAGAGGCACCGGCAGTAGCGGCTGGCAGGCTGCGGAAGGGCCTGGGGAGGCGCAGCGGTTTTTCGGGGGGGGAGAACATCGCCCCAGAGAGCACGCATGCAAAGCGCGCACAATAAAGAGCCCCCACCTCCCCCCCCAAATTAAAAAAACTCTACACCCCTGACTGAGACTGCAACACATGGCTCTACGAAGAACACTGATTTCCATAGACTGCCTAATTGGGAATCCTCCTGCCATCAAAATAATCACCTGCTTTTTGCTAGTGTGGTTGGCAGAGATATCTAGTACAAAATGTCGTGGTTGTGCATGTCTTTGCACAATGCACTTCTCTGCCCAGTAGCTCACTGGGTACCAGGAACCAGGAACAGATCAGATCAGAGAGCTGGGCTCTAGACTTTTTTTTTAAAAAAGGTCTAAATTGTTTTTTCCAGCAGTCACAAAGAGATCAGATAAGAGAAAGGAAAAGTCTTTTTAAAAGGAGGAAGAACTGCAGCACAGAAAAAGCGGAGGCAGAGATAAAGCACCTAGCTAATAGCTTCACCCTTAGCCCAGCTATGTTCTATAAAGAGCTTTCACAAGTAACTTATCCAAATCAGTGTGCCACAAAATGTGGCACCCTGGTCAACTGTTTGGGTTGCTACATGGCTTTCTAGATGGTAAGTATTGTTTCCACATCTTCATTGTAGCTTCCTTCCTATGGCATCTCTCTCCCTCTCTGTAGCGCTCTTCTTCCTCCACTTTCTTGTAGGGGGTAACTCACACTATAGCTGTAATACGATGCCTACACTGGTTAGCTTAATTATTGTAACACCCCCATATGTATACTCAGGGGTCCTTTCGTAGAAAAAGAGTCATTAGCATAACTCATTAGCATATGCCACGTCCCCTGACATCACCAGAAGTGTGTCAGAAAGGGAACGTCAGTTTCAGCCCCATTATACCCTATGGGCCATTGAAATCAATGGCAAAAACTCATAGGGTATATGAGGGGCTGGAGGAAAGGGGGTTTGAGGGAGAGGTTCCAAACTTGCAGGGTAGCTGCTGGGGCCTCTCCTCGAAATACCCACCAAGTTTCAAGAAGATTGGACCAGGGGGTCCAATTCTACAGGCCCCCAAACAGGTTGCCCCAATTCCCTCCATTGTTCTTGGGACAACCTGTTTGGGGACCCGTAGAATTGGACCCCGTGGTCCAATCTTCTTGAAACTTGGTGGGTATTTCGAGGAGAGGCCCCAGCAGCTACCCTGCAAGTTTGGAGCCTTTCCCTCAAACCCCCTCCCCTCCGTCGCTTTTAAAGTTGCCACCGAATTTCGGCGGCAATTCGGCAGCGGGCCGAATCAGATCAGAAAATCTGATTCAGCCCCTGGCTGCCCTAGTGGCCACTCCTGAGCTGGCAGAGCTTCTCTCCGCCTCGCTCCGGCCCCAATGGACCCCTGTGTATACTGAAGCCTGCGTTGCCTTAAAGTTTGTAGATGAAGTGTTTGATATCATGTTGATTTAGCTAACTCACTGGTGGACAAAGGGCTTTTCAGATGGAACATTAATAAACACCTGTAGCTTGGTCCTCCCTTTCCAGTTTCAGTATTGCACACATTTTCCATGCCATGCATAACGAAGTACAGCATAAACTTCACCACAGCAAGAGAGAATTAACTATTGGCCCTGCTCCCTGGCTGTGTTGTGTTTGTATGTCTGCATGTTTTTACTGGGTTTTTAAAAAATATTTTATATATACCTTGTCCAAATTTTACTTTAATGTTTTAATTTTTGTTAAATGTTTTGATCTTCACTGCCTTTGGGTCCCTAGGTGGATGGAAAGGTGGCATAGAAATGTTTTAAATAAATAAATACATATGTAAATAGCATTGCAAAGAGAAAGAATTTACTGTGAGTTAAAAGTCTGCCCAACAGGGGGGTACATGTAAATGGGGACCCCCCTCAAATTGTGGCAACAACCATCCCACTCCTACCACCTTTCTTCCCCCCTCTTCCCCCCAGTTCTCTGTCTTTCATTCTTTCGCCTTCCCACCAACCCCTCTCTTTCTCCCCCATGCCTGTCACTTTCTGTCTCCTACCCCATTACTCTGTTTCTGCCTCTCTGACCCCAACTGTATTGCTTTCTCTCCCTCCATTCAGTTTGGTGTAGTGGTTAAGTGTGTGGACTCTAATCTGGGAGAACCGGGTTTGATTCCCCAATCCTCCACTTGCACCTGGCTGGATGACCTTGGGCAAGCCATAGCTCTGTACCAGCTGTTCTCTCAAGGACAGCTTGGGAAAGAGCTCTCTCAGCCCCACCTACCTCACAGGGTGTCTGTTGTGGGGAGGGGAAGGGAAAGGAGTTTGTAAGCCGCTCTGAGACTCCAAGTGAGTGAAGGGCGGGGTATAAATCTAATCTCTTCTTCTTCTTCTTCTTCCATCCATCCATCCCACCAGTCTCTCTTTTTGCCCCCACAACCCACCTCTCTCTCGCGCGCTCTCTCTCACTCTCTCTTTGTGTCCCCATCACTCTCTCTGCATCCCACCCATCACTATTTCTTTCTCTCTCTTTCTGCTCCCACCAAGGGATGCCAGCCTTCAGGTGGGACCTGGGAATCCCCTGGAATTACAGCTCATCTCCAGAGTACAGAGATCAGTTCCCCTGAAGAAAAAGGGCTGCTTTGGAGGGTGGACTTTATGGCGTTGTAACCCACTGGGGTCCCTGTCCTCCCCACACTCCATCCCCAAATATCCAGTTCTCCAACCTGGATGTGGCAACCCCACCCCCCATCCTCTGCCAGTGGTGGTGGTGGAGGGAACTGGCAACTCTACTTCCCACCCCATCACTCTTTCTGTCCCCTTATAATTTTCTCTTTCTGCCCCCAACCCATCACTCTCTCTTTTTCTGCCCTATACCTCATCATGATTTCTTTCTCTCTGTTACCGCCTCTCCACCCCATCGTTCTCTTTCTCTGTTTTTCCCCTCACCCCATTACTCTCTATTTCTTTGTCTCTCCCTCTCAGCTTCCTTCCCCACACCATGGCTCACCCCTCCTCAGTTGCTGCTGTCAATGCCTAGGCAACCGTGATTAGGCTTTTTAGAACTGTCACCCCACCCCATTATTGGCACTGGGCAAGGGCGTAGACTTTCCAGTTTCGGGGAGGGGGGGCTGGGACTGGTCCAGAGGCACTGCTATGCTAAGTCCTTAAAAGAACCAAGGCCCTGTAACATCATAGGGAGGAGCCAGTGACATCACATGCCATTGTCACTATCTATGGAGGCAGAGCCATGTAGGATTTAGGAAGGGGCTCTCCAGAAATTTAAGGGGGGTCTGGGAACCCTGGGGAACCCCCCTAGCCATGCCCCTGGGCTGGGCTAAACCCAGGAAAAGGTGGGAGTTGGCCAGTGGTTATAGTGGTATCCAGGGGTCATTTTGTAGAATAAGAGGTGCAGGAGCTCATTAACATAACTCATTAGCATAACTGATTTCCATATGCTACACCACCTGACATCACCGGAAGTATGTCAGAAGGCACAAAAGAAAGAAGAGAGAGAGAGAGAGAGAGAGAGAGAGAGAGAGGAAGGAAGGAAGGAAGGAAGGAAGGAAGGAAGGAAGGAAGGAAGGAAGGAAGGAAGGAAGGAAGGAAGGAAGGGAGAAAGAAAGAAAGAAAGAAAGAAAGAAAGAAAGAAAGAAAGAAAGAAAGAAAGAAAGAAAGAAAGAAAGAAAGAAAGAAAGCAAGCTGGCAGAGTGGGGACAGCTACTAATCCAAGCCTCAGAAATACCACTGTTCTGGGAGGATAGCTTCAGTGGTGGCTGAAGCCTTCAGAAGGCTGGTCGGAGGAACAAGGACCTTTCCAGGGGACAGGGTAATTTTGCTGCAGCCATGACACAAGCAGGCATTCCCCCGCCGGGGGGGGGGGGGGCTGGCACCAACTCCCGGAGCTGAGCTCCCCCGAGCTCCTGCTCGAAATGACCCCTGGTGGTATCTCAGCAGTCTCCTGCTGTGTCCTTTATTTAAATTCACTTTTAGAATAGTCACTTTAAGATCTGCAAATATACATACCATGTGCATAAGACAAACAAATGGTCACAAATTTGAAAGTAAGGAGGGCAACACAGAAAAGCCTGTAGGGGAATATTTTAAACAATTTTCCTGGACATTCATTTACAGGAGTCTTGTTTCTGTCTTATGCATATGGGTCACTTTGTACTGAAATTTAGTAAATTATGGCATCACAGATGCCTTTGTTTGGTAAATGCATGGCTGAGGTCCCTAAGCCAGAATACCAAACAGTTGCTGTGCACTCAGTTTCTGAGAAATGTACAGAGTTCAGAGTAGCAGCAATCTTCTTCTCACTTCAAACTCATATCCTACAAGTGAGTACAAGTCCCAGAGCACTGAGCCTAAGTAAAATAAACTAGAGACACACTTTCCCCCAAAATGTAAATTGGAGCTCAACAGAGGTTTTGCAGTCTGACTACACTGCTACATTGAAAGTGTGTGGAGACAGCCAGAGTTAAGGACTATACTTTCTTTTCCGACAGCTCTGGTCTGTAGTTGGATGGGAGACCATAAAGGAAGCCCAGAGTTGGTATGCAGAGACCGGCAATGGCAAACCACCTTTGAATGTCTCTTGCCTTGAAAACCCTACGGGGTTACCATGTGTGGGCTATGGAGCTAGTTTTTAAATTGTGAGCCGACTGACTTTTTAAAAAAAATTATAGAAACTATTTAAATATAATCTCACTTCCCTTAATAGGAAGGAAGGAAGGAAGGAAGGAAGGAAGGAAGGAAGGAAGTCTAGACAAGGTTAAAGAGGAAAAATATGCAGTTTAGTCTGAAGTGGTAATGGTCAATTTCAGCAGAAAATGGGGATTAGGCAAGTTGTTCCAAACAATTCATAGAAGAGATGGACTTTAAGGAATCATGTGGAAGAGGTAACAGAAGTGGCATTGTGTGTGGGAGCTGAAGGAATTATGCACCAAAAGAAAAAAAATGGACTGAGAAAGAGAGAGAGAGAGAGAAAGCAAGAAAGACAGAAACAGAGAGAAAGAGAAGAGAGAGAGAGAGAGAAGACAAAGTAAGAAAAAGACAGAAAGAGAGAGAACACAAAGAGAGCAGTGTTCCATCCAAGCTGAGCTAGTGTGAGCTAGCTCACAGTTTTTTAGCCTCCAGCTCACACATTTTGGTCTTAGCTCAGGAAGGATGGCTCCAGAGCAAACTAATTTATGCAGTAGCCCAATTGCTTGCTCACAACTTTAATGCCAGCAGCTCACAAAGTAGAATTTTTGCTCACAAGACTCCACAGCTTAGAGGGAACATTGAAAGAGAGAAAGGAAAGAAGGACGAGGTAGAAAAAAGATGGGGAGAGAGGAGTGAAAGAGAGATAGAAAAACAAAAGGAAGGAAAGAAACAGAAAGAGAGGCAGAAAAATTATAGGAAGATTCCAGTCAAGTGACAACATCCCTGCCAGGCTTGCCAGCATTGAAATGTTCCCGCTTCTGCCCAGGCAGGCCAGCCCTTACTCCCCTACTCCCCTTCTCCTTTGTAAACACACTTCAGTGTCTCTCCTCCTATCCCCCCTCCGCCCCCATGACAATTTACATTCCTGGAACCCAGCGGAATAGATGTAAATACAGGAGCAGCTCTTTTTTAACTGTGCAGCTGGCTCCCGTTGGGGCGGAGCGTGGTCCTTCCACCTGCATCTGCTCCCCCTGCGCGGAGATGGGAGAAGGCACCTTCTTCACCCTGAAGTTGCCTGGTGGGAGCCACTTCCCTGCTTGCCTCTCTGCCATGGCAGGGCACAGGGCACGCATACAATGCAGGGCAAAGGATTGACACAGAAACTTGGACTCCCCCCCCCCCCCGGCTGGATCTCCCTCCCGTTCTTAGGTGGGGGGGAGCGAAAGGGCACCCTGAATTGGCTGCCCGTGCTTTAAAGCCTACCTGCACTGTTTTTCCCCGGGGGAGGCCCAAGCTCCCCAGCCCCCCCTGAAGTTGACACCTCTGGATTTAGATATGCTCATATGAGGGCCCCACTTGAGGTACAGATATCGGTTGTTTGTGTATGGTGTAAGGTTGCCAACCTCCAGGTGGGGCCTGGAGATCACCTGGAATTTCAACTAAATCCGAGACTACACACATTAGTTCCCCAGGGGGGGAATGGTCGCTTTGGATGGTGGACTCTTTGGCATGGTACCCTACTGAGGTCTCTACCTTCCCCAGGCCCCGTCCTTCTCAGGCTCCAGCCTCTGAATCTCCAAGAGTTTTCCAACCTGTAGTCAGCAACTCTATTCAAGTCTTTTCTCAATCATGGGACCACGAGACAGCCTTTCTCTTCTCTCATTCAGCCTTCACACCCCACATGCAATCTAGATACAAGAATAATGGCTTTGGCCAGTGTGGTTCTCCCCCCCCCCCCCCCCCCGGCCACCGCGCACAGCAGATACCCATGCCATTTCCTGATTATGGTTTGAAGGCAGATGCTGCAGTCACCTGGCATAAATTAAGCCAGTGTGAGCAGTGCCTGGAGGACAGAACTCCTGGGACTCCAGTTTACGCTACCATGAGTTCAGTGATGCAAGAAAAGAGGGACATCACTCCCTGTTCTTGAAACGTCCCTCAGTTTTCAAAGCAAGGGTGGGGACTGCTGTTTGAAAAAATAAATCTTTTTGAGTTCCCAACATTAACTTCTTGGTTCTTTGGCTCATAGTATTGGGAGAGCAGGTATGTTAGTCTAGATCCCTTGCTAAATTTGGCAGAGTACACTAAAGGCTCGGAACGCAGCAGAGCTGCTTTGTTCAGCATATGCTTGAAAGGCTACAACGTTACACCAAGCCACTTGTCAATTAAAAAGAAAATATGAACGACTTTATTTAGGAAATACATACTGGACAGTGCAGCTCAGAGACAGTGGCAGATTCCGTTCTATCTAGCTAGTGATGGCTGTGGATTTAGAGAGGCCTTCTGCATCCATGATGCCAATGGTGGAGAAACGTATCTTCCTTCTTTGTGTGGTTAAAAGTGGTGGACTCTAATCTGGAGAACCAGGTTTGATTCCCCACTCCTCCACATGCAGCCAGCTGGGTGACCATGGGTCAGTCACAGCTCTCTCAGAGCTGTTCTCTCAAGAGCAGTTCTTTTAGGGCTCTCTCAGCCCCACCTACCTCATAGGGTGTCTGTTGTGGGGAGAGGAAGGGAAGGAGATTGTAAACTACTCTGAGACTCTGAGTGAAGGGCGGGGTATCAATCCAATCTCCTCCTCCTCTTTCTCTTCCTCCTCTTATCTACATTTCAAAGGGTTCAGTGACAGAAGAGTAAAGAGGAAGATGCTTAGTGTCTGCCTATCTGTCAGAAGAAGAAGACTGGATTTATACCCCCCCCCTCACTACCCAAAGAAGTCTCAGAGCAACTTACAATCCCTTCCCCTCCCACAATAGACACCTTATGATGTAGGTGAGGCTGAGAGAGCTCTGACAGAAACTGCCCTTGAGAGAACAGCTCTGAAAGAACTTATGACTGACCCAAGGTCACACCAGCAGCTGCATGTGGAAGAGTGGGGAATCAAATCCGGTTGTCCCAGATTAGAGTCCATGCTCTTAACCACAACACCAAACTGGCTCCAGAAGTGTGCATACACACGAAAGCTTACACTTTGAATAAAACTTTGTTGGTCTTAAAGGTGCCACTTAACTTTAACTTTTGAGGCACAGGGACATCACATCTGGTTCTTCCAACACATAGGAAGTGGACTTGTGCTAGGTCAGATCAGGGGTGTAGACTTTGTAAATCCCCGGGGGGGAGGGGCGGGGGCTCTTTTGTGCACACGCGCAAAGCGTGCGCGTGCACAGGACCATGTCCTTGCCTCGGGGCGTGTGGGGGGGCGCAGATGAACGCAGTCTCGGCGGCAGCAGCAGCCAGCTGGCCGGCTGACTGCCACGCGCGCGAAACACGGGACCATGTTCCCGCCGCCTCTCTCCCCCCGCCCCGGGGAGGCAGGAGGGCAGGCTGGGGGTGGAGGAGAAGGAGAGGCGGCGACGGCAGCCAGCTGGCCAGCTGACTGACCACTGGCGGGCGCTCCATTTTGCCGGGGGTGGCTGAGCCCCCCCTGGGAAATTTTGGGGGAGGCTCGAGCCCTTGAGCCCCCCCGTAGTCAACGCCTATGGGTCAAACCACTGGCCTGTCCAGTAAAGTATTGTCTGTTCTAACTAGCAATAGCTTATGGACTCAGGCAGAAAAAAGCAGATTTCCCAAGGTCCTTTATAAAAAGGTGTAACCCAAGGTCCTTTATAAAAAGGTGCCAGAGCTTGAACCTGGAACTGTGCTTCCCAAAATACCACCCAAAATGCTGCTCCTGGAAGAATGGGAACCCCCCCCCCCCAGGCTTTTGGGGCTAAGAATTTGTGTGGTCATCAGGAAATTCCCATAGGCAAGTCTCAAAGAAACAGTGACGCTCTATAGAAGCAATTGCAAAGAGCCAAAGGGCCAGAAGAATCTCCATGGTAGATCCATGTGTCGTCGTCCCCCCAAAAAAGCTGACCCTGGAGACCATGGCTGTCTGAAACAGCCTGCAGTACAGTGTGCGAGAGACTGCAGCCAGAAAGGAACATCACCACACAATTGCATGGAATTGCTTTCTGCTTGCGCATGGATTCCCAGCTGTTATGTGTGGCGTAAACAACAGAGTTTCCCCTAAGAAGCCTTCCCTGATCTGACTGCATAAATCTGTAACGCAACTATAAAAGTGTTGTATATAATTTCATTTAAGGAAATCACCCTTTAAGCAGTTGCTGTTCTTGCCACCCACACAACGGTATGCTTTTCTGAAAGCTAATCCTATAAATCAAAATTCATGTTGTTGTGTTCAGCAGTAAATCGTCTTCCTGTGTTGCCTTATAATATCACCTCTCCTTACTTGATCAAAAGCTGCTTCTGGCACGGCTAATGAGGGAGGCAGATGTTCCAGCTGGGTAAAGAGCTACTGCCAACTCCCAGATACTTAACAAGCAGCTTGCTGCAGGTAAATAGAATCCTCCTCCCCTCTCTGCTTCCCTGCCTTTTAAGTCAGAGCAAGAGGAATGGACTGTTAAGAAGTCAGGGCTGCAAGGGTCCTCCTGGCCATGTTAGAGGGGGACAAGTAGACCTCCAGTGCCTTCCCTAGCAAACCCACCCAGACTAAAACTAAAGTTACATTTTAGAATCTTGGCATCCCATCCCTAAATGTAATTACAGGGAAATAAAAAGAATCTGAATAGAATTTACTTCCAAAGATTATGGATTGCAACCCTGGGTTCAGTCTGCAGAGAAATGTCACTACCAGGGGTCCATTGGAGTGGGAGCGCACAGGAGCGCAGCTCCGGGAGTGAGGAGCCCAGGGGGCGGGCACATGACCAAGCTCCGCCCCCTCCTCGGCTTCCCCGAGCAGTGCAGAGGTGCAGCGCCCCGGGAAAGCCCTGCTAGGGTCTTTATTGTTTTTAATGTTTTGTTTTAATATTGATAATTTTATCATTGTTCCTTTTATGACTGTGTGCTGCTTTTCCAGAGACTTGCTCAAGGTGGCATATAAATTTTCTAAGTATACCATTTTTTATCTGGGCACATGGCACATAAGTACTGGAGAAATTTCACCAACCCTTCAGCAGCTTCCACCCCATCAGTTCGGAGTAGTGGTCAGGAGTTGTACTCTAATCTGGGAGAACCAGGTTTGATTCTCCACTCCTCCACATGCAGCTGCTGGTGTGACCTTGGGCCAGTCACAAGCTCTGTACCAGCTGCCAGTCTGGTGTAGTGGTTAAGTGCGCGGACTCTAATCTGGAAGAACCGGGTTTGATTCCCCACTCCTCCACTTTCACCTGGCTGGATGACCTTGGGCAAGCCATAGCTCTGTACCAGCTGTTCCCTCAAGGACAGCTTGGGAAAGAGCTCTCTCAGCCCCACCTACCTCACAGGGTGCCTGTTGTGGGGAGGGGGAGGGAAAGGAGTTTGTAAGCCGCTCTGAGACTCTTAAGTGAGTGAAGGGCGGGGTATAAAACCAATCTCTTCTTCTTCTTCTCTTCTTCTCTCTCAGAGCTGTTCTCTCATGAGCAGTTCTCAAAAGACCTCTCTCAGCCCCACCTACCTCACAGGGTGTCTTGTTGTGGGGAGGGGAAGGGGAAGGGATGGGTGGTGCACATGTCATGGGTATCTCAAGTCTACTTGAAACCTGGTGGTTTCAAGGGAGCAGGAAGAGAATGAGGGTGTGTTCTTTACACTTATTTTTATTGCACAAAGTATTGGATGGGGAAGGGAATGGAGGAAGAGGAGGTCAGTTTCACTCACCTGTGGAGTGGAGCCTGAGGGTTGGGTGTTGCCTTCTGACACACTTCCGCTATGTTAGGGGGTGTGGCATATGCAAATGAGTTATGCTAATGAGCTCCTGCACCTCTTTTTCTACAAAATGACCCCTGGTCACTACATCTCCACCTCTAGTTTGGTGCTTTAGTGGCAAAGCAGCAGCCCCCTTTCCAAGGTATCATGTAGGGAAGAATCCTTTGCTCATGAGGCCACCAGGGCTCACAGCTGTGTCACTTTTCAGGAGTGCCTCAATACAAAGGAAAACAGGGCTCCTGTACTAAGGGTTGCCAACCTCCTGGTGGAAACCTGGAGATTTTCTGGAATTACAACTTATCTCCAGGTGACAGAGGCTGCGGTCACATGGCCCTTTAAAGCGGGAGGAACTGCTGTTTCCTCCTGCATTTAAAGGGACTGTTCACCACAGCCGGGACAACTCCCACGCCAAAGCGGGCTCATTCGTGGGTTCCTCCAGCATTTTCCGACCCTGGGAAAATCAAGTGTTTTCCTGGTGGTCGCATGAGGAACCCACGATTGAGCTGATCTGGACAGCCTTCTCTCACAATGCTTGCGAGAGAGGGCTGTCCAGATCGTCCCTCCAGTCCCCCCCCCCTTTTGCACTTGGGCGCTTGGGCACTCAAGCACCCAAGTGCAAAGGGGGGGGGAACTTACCAGGCGGCCGGCAGGGCTCGGGGAAGGGTGCCCCCGGCTGCTGCCTCCACCGCCTCCGCTCGCCTCCTCTGCCGCCACCGCTCGCCTCCTCCACCACCTCCACCGCAAGCCTCCTCCGCCGCTGCCGCTTACCTCCTCCGCCGCTACCACTCACCGCCACCGCCTTCACCCGCTGGGGTTGGGATGTGTAATCATCCCAACCTGAAATTAAAAACCCCCGGTCCCTTTAAATCCAGGAGCCCTCCCGGATTTAAAGGCCGGTGTGACCACAGCCTGAGATTTGTTCCTCTGATGGCTGCTTTGGATCATGGACTCTATGGCATTACCAGCTGGGGAGTTTCCTCCTGAGGCTCTAACCCCAAATCTCCAGGGATTTCCAAACCTGGAGCTGGCAGTACTACCAGTACCTCTGGGTGAAGATGGGATTTTGGCAGTGTTGCTTGTCATGGAAGCTAATGCTGAAACTTTCACTTCTATATAACTATTTAAGTTATGGTAGTTTATTCCCTAGGCTCGCCCTAAGCAAGCATTTCTTCCCAAGAAACTTTCAAATGAAATCCAGCACTTTTCAAGCAGAAAGATATAGAGATGGGGATGTGTTAAAGATGCAGGAGTCTTCCCTGAAAATGCTGGTTACCTTTTTGTCCTCCCCATGTTCTGAGAAGATGGGCAAAAAAGCAGTGTGGACTCAAAGAAGCGGATCCTACCTCATGGTGACATAACGTTTCCGCTGATGCCTTCTTCTAGTAGACTTTCCTGTGTGACCTTTGCTAAGTGTATTGGGACCTGCCGTATTTTTCCACTCCATTAGACGCACCTGATCATAAGACGCACCTTGTTTTTAGAGGAGGAAAACAGGAAAAAATGAAACAGAAAGAAAGAGAGAGAGAGAAAGGAAGGGAGGAGGAGGAGAGAGAGAGAGAGAAAGAGAAAGGAAGAAAGAAAGGTGGGGACAGAGAGAGAGACAGAAAGACAGACAGACAGACAGAAAAAAGGAAAGGAAGGAAGGAAGGAAGAAAGATAGAGAAAGGAAAGAAGAGAGACATCGGCATGCCATGCAAAGCCAGGCCTTTCTGTGCAAAGTAGCCACGGAGCTTAATCTGTGGGCAGGGCTTTCTGCTGCTGGCTGTCTTAAAGGGGAAAAGCACTTAAAGGGAAAGAGTGCTTAGCCTGGTGGGGTTTTTCCTGCCGTTTCCCTTTTAAGTCTTAACAGCTCAGGCCCAGCAGGGAGGGGCGGGGAAGGCTGGGATGCCAGCCTGAATGGCGTTCCCCTGCGTTCCTGCTGAAGAAAGAGCCCTGTTACAGGTAAGAAAAGCTCCATATTCGCTCCATAAGACGCACACACTCCCCCCCCCCCCACTTTTTTGGGGAGGAAAAGTGCGTCTTATGGAGCAAAAAATACGGTAATAGACAAAAGGCCACATGTTGTCAGGGGATGGCCCCCTACCTCTTGTGCTCACAATTTTAGCTTAGAGTTATTGCTCAGAGTTAGCTTAGATTTACTGTTGATCAGAATATGCTCAATGAACACATTTGATAATTATATTCAGGGCTGTAGCCAGGATTTTTTACTTCAGGGGGCATTTAAATAAGTCTGGGGGCATCCCTGCACACACTGCTGGCAGGCAGGCAGGCAGGGCGGTGGCTTGGCTCAGCATGAAAAATAAAATAAACTGGCTAGATGGGAAGTCCTGAGGCCTGGGTGGTAAGTTGGGGGCTTGGCCCCAAGATGCCCCACTGGAGCTATGGGCCTGATTATATTAAATTTGACAATACAGGATTTGATCTATGCACGACAAGCAGAGTTTCACTTGTAAGGTTTTCACACTGGCCCCTTCTTCCTATAGCTCCTTATGTCCCCCTGAAATTGTTTCTGAGCATTCGGAGAAACTTCTGGAATTGTGTGGGTATAGCAAGGGAGAATCAGGGACAACCCCCCTTACATGATATGATGCCCCCATCCTCTTCCCTCTCTCAAAGGCAAGATTTTCCCTCCGTTCCCCCCCCCTTTGTGACTGAGCTGCCCTAGCTGTCTGTTTTCTTCTCTCCTGAAAAATTCTGGATGTCCCAACTTGTCACAGTATAATATTTTGGCTTTTTGCTCAGTCCGGGAACCTGAGGGAAAGAATGGGAGCCCCCTCTAACTTAAATGATTTAAACGGCACTCAAGAAGTTTTTATATTCCAAATTAACAAAATATTTTATTTAACACAGAGGGGAAAGGTCAGGGGTTGACATTTCTGAGGTAACTCAATATAGATAACTCTAAGATAAAATCAGTACATGCACAGACTTTAGTTTTTATGTTTCAGCCTAAAGAGAGTGTCTTAAGATTTTTACTGTGAGTTAAATCTTTGTTGAGAGGCTTTTGTCCCAGTGTTTTCCTCAAACACTTCAGTACTTTCTTGGGGTATTCTCTAACTCTTTTGGTTTCCAGAAGGCTGGTACACCCTTTCCAGTACCGAAACCCCTTCTCTTGAAACACCGGTACTTCTCGAGTTTTTAACTGACTCAAGGTCTTCAAAGGCAGTTTCTAACCACACCAGTCCAGGGATCTCTGCACTCTTCAGAGCTAACTCCCTGTTTGACTGGGCAGGGAATTTTCTTCTTTCTCTAGAAGATCTACCTCCTTTCCTTGGCCCAAAAGGGTGCCCTTGCCTACTTCCCAAACTTGCTTGCCAACTTTCCCCCAGTTCTCCTGTCTGTGTTAAACTGCTCTCAGTCAGGACTGAATTCCAAAACTGTCAGTACTCAACTCTTCTCAGCTAGGGCTGAAATCAGACTGAATTCTTCAGTGTCCAGTTCAGAAGTCTTTCTCTGCTGAACTGATGCTAACCAATCAGATCTCTTGGAACAGCCTGTCATTCAGGGCTCTCTGGCTCTGTGAACAATTAACCCTTCACAGTCCTTTATTAAACCTTCACCATCCCTTACCTGTTTACAGAGTACTTCTAAGCTTTTAAAAATTGCAATCTATCACACATGAGTAGAAGCGCCTTTATATTTCTGTAGATATAAGAAGCATTTATATCTCTGTAACTTGCAAGTGTTCAAAATAAGTTCAGGTTTCTTCTGAAAAGCATTATGGTGATGCTAGTTTAGTATAACATTTTTATTAACTATGGGAACTAAATATATTTTAAAAATAGTTTCACAGAAGTTTTTTTCAGAGCCCACTTCATCAGATGCACAAAGAGCTCCTTTTTATAATTAATACCTCAAATAGCCTACTGTTGGCAACATAAAATGACAGTGACTATGAGAGGGCTGCTCCTTCTAATGAGAGTTTGCATAATTTTTTTTCCCTGAAGTACTAATGGTATTACTAGTTCAGGTGCCTTTAGGTGATTTCACTATTCAAAGCAGCTCTTGTTCATCTGCATCAAGGAGGGGACCGGAGTGCTTAGAGGAGTTAAAGCAATTTCCCTCCTTCCTGTAGCTGAATCAAGATGGATAATTGTCAGCCTGAGTACTCCCATCTATAAAACTGAACTATCAAGCAGTCGTTCAGGTTTATTGCGCGTTTATAATACAGAAATATCAACCTATATTTCTGCTTTGTTGTGAGTGCAAGCCACAACACAGAGGCAGTCTGCACATTTAAAATGAGTAGCCACGGTAGGAGGACACAATAAAGAGATGTTCCCACCCTTGCCATGTTCCCTTTCTGCCTTACTCCACAACATGCAGCCACTGTGCCTGAGACTGTTAAATCAGTGTCACCATTCTGATGCCAGTTCATGCTGTTATGGCAACAAAACTGGAGAGGTCAGCACACCATCACATGGGCACTGTGGTATATCCGCCCTCTCTCTGCCATTCTAAGAAGTGCTAGAGATCAGCTCTTAGGAAAAACAGTTCACTTTTCAGTTCCACTTCAGTTTGGCTCTCACTAGCCACTAGTTTAGTTCAAGGAGTTCTCCTGAGTCCTGATGCATCTTTGTGGCTGCAATAAGTTTATTCATTGTGCCTTCTGGGTGGCCTCTTCATGATGCAGAATAGGCCCCATTTTAAGCACCATGCAATTCATTTCCTACTCCTTTTTCTTTCCACTAAAACTATTAATTTTAATTAGTTGTTAGGTGTTTAGCTAAATTGGTTGCTTATGTCGCAATGGATAGGTGAATTGCATAGCGTGGTTTATATGAAACCTTCTGCATGAGGACATGGGGTATATTTTATTATTGACACCACCAGGGCTTTTCTTGTAGAAAAAGCCCAGCAGGAACTCGTTAGCATAATAGGCCATACCCAACAGCAGAAACTCATTAGCATAATAGGCCACACCCAACATCAGAAACTCATTAGCATATTAGGTCACACCCCTGACAACACAGCTCCCTATCAGGATTGGCTTCCCTGGGTGCTCCATGGCTTGCAGGGTGCCTGGGGAACCCAAGGGAAGGAAGGTAGTTTAAACTCCCTACCTGGATCGGCTTGGTTTCTCCAGGCACCAAGCGGTTTGCGAGGCACCTGGGGAATCTGAGGAGGGGAGGCTGTAGGTGTGGCCAACTCAGAAGCCAGCCGGAACTCCGTTCCTCTGCGTTCCTGCCCCAAAATAGCCCTGGACACCACAATTTCTTCTTAATAACCTGTACACTGGGGACAAAATAAATAATGAATGGGGAAGGGCTGTGACCCAGTGGTAAAGCAACTGCTTTGCATATAGAAGGTCACAGGTTCAATCCCCAGTAGAGTTGCCAATTCCAAATTCTTAGAGATTTGGGGATGATGCCTGCTGAGGGGGGAATTTAAGGAGATTTCACCTAGAATTTATTGATATACCATGAAGCCTGCCACATAAAGCTGCCATTTTCTCCAGGGGACTCCAGAGTCCACAGAGTCAGTCAACAACAAATGTCCTTAAACAGGAAAACTTTATTGGGATAGGTCTGTAATGGTCATCTGCACTTCTTTTGTTCATAATGGTGGGCAATGGTGGGTCCAGGATAATTATACAGAAATCAAAAAGAGGTCCGGTGTTATAGTGGAACCAATCAGTGAAAGAAGGGAAAAGGCGTTTTAAATGCTGGCTTTCGGTTCCCAGAGTATAGGCGGGACGGTATGGAGCCAGATGGTGCGACCTCATTTGGAGTACTGGGTACAGTTCTGGTCACCACACCTCCAAAAAGATATTATAGCACTGGAAAAAGTGCAGAAAAGGGCAACTAGAATGATAACAGGGTTGGAACACTTTCCCTATGAAGAAAGGTTGAAGCGCTTGGGGCTCCTTAGCTTGGAGAAACGATGGCTGAGGGGTGACATGATCGAGGTTTAGAAGATTATGCATGGGATAGAGCAGGTAGAGAAAGAAGACCTTTTCTCCCTTTCTCACAATACAAGAACTCGTGGGCACTCCATGAAATTGCTGAGCAGTCAGGTTAGAACAGATAAAAGGAAGTACTTCTTCACCCAAAGAGTGATTAACTTGTGGAATTCACTGCCACAGGAGGTGGTGGTGGCTACAAGCATGAACAGCTTCAAGAGAGAATTAGATAATCATATGGAGCAGAGGTCCATCAGTGGCTATTAGCCACAAAGTATAGATAGGAACTCTCAGTCTGGGGCAAGTGATGCTCTGTATTCTTGGTGTTTGGGGGGGGGCAACAGTGGGAGGGCTTCCTGCCCCCACTGCTGGACTTTCTGAGGTCACCTGGTGTTTTTGGCTACTGTGTGACAGAGTGTTGGACTGGATGGGCCACTGGCCTGATCCAACATTGGCTTCTCTTATGTTCTTATGTTCAGACAGCAAAAGATACAACAGCCAGTACCAAGATCCCCCCAAGGTTGAAGTAGCAGGCAGAGCAATAAGCATGCCATGAGAACAGAGAACAAGACATTCCACAATACTGACGTCCCAGGACTGGCAACCCCACCTCCCAGGCGGGGGATGGCAGCATTAGCTGACCTTTGCTCTCCATAATCTGGAAGTCACTGGCAAGGGTCATTTTGAGCAGGAGCTCAGGGGAGCTCAGCTCCGGGAGTTGGTGCGAGCCCCCCCAATGGGGGGATGCCTGCTTGTGTCATGGCTGCAGCAAAATGACCCCGTCCCCTGGAAAGGTCCTTGTTCCTCCGACCAGCCTTCTGAAGGCTTCAGCCACCACTGAAGCTAACCTCCCAGAATAGTGGCATTTCTGAGGCTTGGATTAGTAGCTGTCCCCTCTCTGCCAGCTCTTTCTTTCTTTCTTTCTCTCCCCTTTCTTTCTTTCTTTCTTTCTTTCTTTTTCTTCCTTCCTTCTTCCTCTCTCTCTCTCTCTCTCTCTTTCTTTCTTTCTTCTGACATACTTCCAGTGATGTCAGGTGGTTTAGCATATGCAAATAAGTTATGCTAATGAGTTATGCTAATGAGCTCCTGCACCTCTTCTACCCCTGATCAGTGGTAATTCTGGAATGGCCCCCACCTGGAAGTTGGCCACCCTGTTCCCCACTGTCTCCAATTTAAAAGGGATCAGGCAGTTGTCAGGATCTGACAATAGTGTGCTTGTCTTTCTGGTTCTGTGATCTATATTGTAGCCATGTGTTATTTACTGCTTGCCTTGAAGTGTATTATCTGCTCTGCTGAATGTAACTGTCTTCTCCCCAGGAGGGTGGCTTGTCACATTCCTGAACGTCACATAAACAACTGGGACTATCGCATCCGTCCACTCCCCCTAGCCTTTGAGGCTCAAAGTATTTTATCTTGCTGTTTTAACCTTGGGGACTCTGGGATTGTTTCTAACCAAATGTTTAGCCTAGCGTTCACACATTTGGGTCACACAGGGCAGGAAGGGAATTTTTATTACTTTCCCACCTCTCCTGTGAGAACCAAACAGTTGCCACCTTTTCCCGCTTCTTTGTATCCATTCTGATTGGTCCAGTACCTATATTCAACTGTGACTGAAGGTATATTAATCCCTGTTGCTTGTTGTCATGTATCTCTAACAAACATCGAGAACCTGAACCATTATTGGAAATAAAGAACTTTGCTTTCATCAAAGGTCTGGTCTGATAGTGTCAGCTCAGAAGCCTCACAGCAATATGTAATGCAAAAGACTCTGCTTGAAACCCTGGAGAGCTGCTGCCAATCAGAACGGACAAAACAGACCTTAACCGACCAATTGTATCGGTATGGGGCAGTTCCATGTGTTCGGGTAAGGTTAGGGTTTTCAGTTGATCCTAAGATGCTGTTCCATCAGCACAACAGCACCTTTTCTGATGGAACAACTTTTGTCTGCAGAGCACAGGACAGAGATTGTTGCCAGTTCCCCCTCCTACTACAGATTTCAAATTTGCTCCCCACACTCTTCCTTCAGGTCCATTGACTCACATGAACACTATTTTGGAAGGCGCAAGAGGCTGCAGTGAGGGTGTGGAGGCACGAAATTGCCTTCTAGCAGAAGTCTGCTCCTGTTGCTTAGGTTCCCCATCTTGGTGTTTCTACTACATGGAGTACTATGCATTTGGAGATGGGTCATAGCTCAGTGGTATAACATCTGCTTTGCATGCAGAGGGTCCCAGGTTCAATCCCTGGCATCTCCACCTAAAAAAAGTATCCCATAATAGGTAGTGTAAAATCCTTCCACCTGAGACCTTAAAGAGTCGTAGTTAGATAGAGGACACAATACTGACCTTGACGGACCAGTGGTTGGACTCACTACAAAGCAGATTCATGTATTCATGCATCCATAGAATCCCTGGCAATGCTGGAAGGTTAATCATCCTCTGCTGGTTACACGTTGCAGCAGAACAGAAATTTTGAAGTTGACGGTCAGATCAAGACAGCAAACACTGTTTTGATTAGAAACACAAGAGAATGTAAATTTAGGGAGGGCAAATAAACACAGCAATACTTGGGGGGAGGTAAAATTTGTAGGCTTCTGTTGCTTTGGAGTAGCAAACCACAAATTTCACAGAATTGGAAAGCTGTCACAATCCTAATGGTCTCAACAGACTGAATATAGAACCCAGGTCTTGTAAAAAGTATACAAAGCCATAGTAAGACATAGCTTATTGGTTTTAGCATAATGGGTTAGGGGAAAGGGAACCATAATTGTTACCACATACCAGCCATGTAAACAATACTAACAGCAATTTGATTTTTGGAAGTCTTGCTGGGATGTTACAGTCAGGGTTCAAGATTTTGCCTCTGGCAGGACCAGCTCAAGACATTCTATACATCCTCTGTACCACTGTATACTCTAAACCGCATAACACTGGATTATGGGAATAGCCCCAGAACTCTGTTTCTTAGATTCCTTTTTAATTTCACAATATTTTAATGTTTAATTCCTGCATTTGCCTGAGGAAGCATTTAAAGGGATAATTGCTTGGCAATTACAATTTGGCACTGCTTTGCGGATTTCTAAGAAGGAGGCCAGATGTGTGCTATGTTAGATATCTGTCCAGTGATGAGTTTTAGAGCTCTTCTACAAAAACAGACATCTGCCACACAAAGATGTACTTTTGGATGCTAAAAACGATACCTGTGGTGATGAATTCTGGATTGTAGGCATGGATGATTGGAGGGTGATTTGTGCCAGGGTACTAATTATGTAGAAGGAATTACATTTGCATGATAATTGATTTTATCAGTTTTAAATCAACTGTTGTGGAAGCCACATGTCTGCTATACTGTTTATACATAAGAATTCAAAATAGTTTTACTTTGTCATAGGTGTTTTGTTATGTCACGGGAAACATAACTTTCATGTTTTAGCCATGATGCCTCCCAGATGCAAGCCCTTTTTCAGCAGATGGGCAAGCTCATGTAAGAGAAATAAACACTGGGACCTTAAAAATAAATATGGGTTGGAAGGTTATAATAAAAGGATTAACATAGGTTACGTAAGGAAATTATATACAGAGAGGATATTTATTAGCCACCTTTCTACCTTATAGGAACTCAAGGCAGCTTACAGTGTAAATAATAATAAAATACAATCAATCACATAAAATACATAAAAACCACTAATTAAAATCAATAATTTAAAACTGCTGGTAGGCTGAAGAGCTAATAAAATGCCATCGTGGATAATTATCTTCAGCTGCTTCCTACAGAGCGAGAGTGAGGGGACCAGCTGCACCTTGCTGAGGAAGCTACTACTGAAAAGGCCCTCTCTTGTGTGCCCACGAGACAAGCTTCTTTGGCCAATGGAACAGTCAAGAGGGCCTCTCCCTGTGATCTTTGTTCACCGGCAGGAACCTATGGGAGAAGATGGTCCTTCAGGTACCCCTGTCTCAAGCCGTGTAGGGCTTTAAAGGTCAAAAGCAACACCTTAAATTGGGCTCAGGGGCAGATTGGAAGCCAGTGTAAATTTATATCCTATCTTTCTGCCCTTGCAAGAGCTGCCAAGGGAGCTAATGACGTAAAACACACATGATAAAATTACATTATAAAACCATTAAAATAACCCTCCCCATCCAAACATATCTCATTAAAAAAACTTTAAAGAGTTTTTTTAAAAAAAACAGCTGAAATGCATACAAAATATAAAGCATTGTTTAGGAAGGAGGGATCACTGAGGAAATGCCAATTGAAACAAATATCTCTTTACCTGCTGGCAGAAGACAGAAACAGAGGGGGATAAACAAATCTCCATGTGGAAAGAGTTCCAGAGCTTTGGTGCCATGATTGAAATGGCCCTCTCCTGTGTTGCCATCTCAGAAGGCAGGGGCACCTGAAGCAGGGCATCCAAAAGTGACTTTATTTTTTTGGGAATAGTTTTTATTGTGTTTCCCATAAACAAGATCAAACCAATCATTTACAGTTCTTACAGTTGTTTATATAGGATACATGGGTAAAACATAAAGGTTTTTCTAGTCCCATACCTCTTAGTGTGTAGTGTAGCATTACAAGTACAAACTTTTCTTGTTGTTGTTAACTTAAATCCACAAGTTGTCTACTTTATAATTCCATATTAATTGTTCACAATAGTCCAGTATTTATAATATGACCAACTTTCACACTTATCTCTATTTTTTGCCATCCTGTGTAAAAAAGGAAACCATTTATCTATTGGGTTAAACCATTTTCTTTCTGTGTTGTCTCTTTCATTGTATATGGAATACTTTTCAAACATAAAATAGTCCCACAGTTTACTATACCAATGTGATAAATTAGGGGGGGATTTGTCTTTCCATCGCTGTGCTATCGTGGCTTTTGCCACCGTTAGCATCAACAAAATTAATTCCCTGTCTCCTGTGGGGAGATTATCTGTTTGTCAACAGTTTAACAAAATTATTAGAGGGTTCATGTCAAGTGTTTGTCCTGTTATTTCTTTGATTTCCTTTATAATTTGCTTCCAAAATTCTTCTATGTGTTTGCATCCCCACCAAGTGTGTATAAAGGATCCTTTTAGCCCACATTACTTCCAACAGCATGCACTGGCCGCTGATGTCATATGCGCTATTTTTTCAGGTGTTAAATACCACCTAAACAGAACTTTGTATGCTGTTGCTTGTAGAAAAAGAGGTGCAGGAGCTCATTAGCATAACTCATTAGCATTACTTATTTGCATGTGCTAAACCACCTGACATCACTGGAAGTATGTCAGAAGACAAGAAAGAAAGAAAAAGAGGGGGGGAGAGAGAGAGAGGAGAAAGAAAGAAAGAAAGAAAGAAAGAAAGAAAGAAAGAAAGAAAAGGACAGACGAGGAAGTGGTTAAAAGATTGTTTTGCAAAGAGGCTTGAAATCATTTGGAATTGCAGCACACAGCTTGTGCCGGGCACAGTCAGCGAGAAAATGAAATGGTTAAAAAGTATGCATAGACACTTTCTAGTACGCTGCGTGGGGCACTCATTCTACTGCATCATGAACGTCACAAACCAAACCAGTTCATTTGTCGCCTAAAAGTTTGTGACAGTTTATGGATCACGAACCGAGAACGCCACGAACCACAAACCAAAATGAATCACATTTTCCTGGTTCATACTTCTGATTTCTTAGTTGCAGTCTTCCTTGTAGTTGATGGGTGAGCCAAGGAATAGGAGATCTTTCAATTTCAATTTCTTCCTGGTACTAGAATCTCAGCAATTTTTGTAATTGTATGGTTTGCTATTCCATATTCCAGAAATCACATGTTTTAAATGTACCTGTATTTGAAGCCTGGAAATATTCCTGTTACCTTATAACTTGCACCATTTGATTAAGTAAGCACTTACTGATTTCTTAAACCCTAAGCGTCTTTCTTTGATGTTAATGACACAGGAAAGCAAAACTGTATAGAACTCTTACACATAAGTAAAAAGTTATACAACTATAAAATTCAATTTGTTGATCTAAACCTATAAAACCACACAGCACTGCTGGCAAACATGGTTCTTAATACATAATTAGCACCATGGCATTTTCATCCCCATATTAACCCTTTCAGGAATGTGACATTCCAGCAACATAAATGGAGTATCATTTTCAACTTCCAAGACTGCAAAAGTGGATGGTTTTTCTTCTTCTTCTGGAAGTACAGCTGACATATTAGCACACATCTGGCTTTCAACTTAAAAATCCTGACAGCAAAGCTAAAGTATAAATTGTCAAGTATGTAATCCATACAAGTTCCAGTGATGTTGAGAAATTAAAAAGGACTCAAAAAAGCAGTCATTTTGGGAGTTCCAGGTTATTTCCATGATAACCGCATACAAAATAGAGTTGCCAATGAGATCTAACAAGCTGAAACCTAATCATGAAAAAATGGAGGTGCTATTTAGTGAGGGGAGGGTCTGACCTAGGAAATGGGTTATCCTCTGTTCTGGATGGTGTTGTACTCCGCCTAAAGGAGCAGATTCTTAGCTTGGGGGTGCTTCTGGGCTTGGGCTTCCTGTTAGATAAACGGTGGCTGGGGTGCCTTTCACCAACTTTGGCCTTTCTCCAGCTGTGGCCCTTTGTAGGAAGAAAAGATCTTGCTGCTGTGAAGCATGCCCTGGTAACATCTAGATTAATGCACTCTACAGGAGGTGGTGGGGGCTACGCTTGAAGACTATCTGGAAGCTACAGAATGCTGTGGCTAGAGTGTTGACTGGAGTGGGTTGTAGGGGACTTAGGGTTGACAAGTCCCCCAGGGGAGTGGGGAATCCCCCACTCGATTGGTCTGCTCCCTGCTGGCCTGGATTGAGCCACCAGGGTGAACCCCACCCCCAAACTGCCGGGCTGCGGAGACATGCCTGGCGTGATGATGTCCCCTGGAGGTGATGTCATTGTGTTGAGCACATTTTGGGGGGACACTGTATCATTCGAGGGAAAACTCTGTGGTTTTCCCTCAAATTATAGAGGTCCCACCCCCAATGTGCCCGACACGATGATGTCACTTCCGGGTGATGTTATTGTGGCGTGCGCGCTTCACACGTGCACCAGAAGACTCCCAAACAGGGACAGGATTCCCCCTGCTAAACAGTAAGTTCGACTTGGCAACCCTAAGGGGACTGTATCACTCCAGTCTTTTTTCATCTACGCTGTCTTCCAGTTTGCTTCCAGGCTCAGTTCAAGGAACTGGAATTAACGTTACATGGCCTGAAATCAACATATCTTAAGGACCTCCCATATAAACCCACACATACAATACAGTCATCTTTGGAGGCCCTGCTCTGGAGGCCCCTGCCATCTGAGGCTAGACAGGTGGCAGCCTGAGAAGGGCCTTTCCCTGGCTTGGCACCAAGATTTTGGGACCTGAGAAGTTTTTCAAGGTTAGTCCACACACGAATGTGTGACTGAGAGTCAGGTCAGGCACCCGCGACCCACCCAACTCATGTCACACATCAACATGCACTTTGGCCCTGATTTAGGGGAATGAAAAAGGAATAGGAAATGAAATGCAGGATACTGCATGCCCATAAGTAACCTGAATTTCTAAAAAAAAAAAAAAAAATCGTGCCTTTATGCCAAGATGAGGCCTATGTTGTGGTGTGGCAGCTCTGCAAGTTGTGTTGTCAAAACAATGTGAGTCATCAACAATGAATGCTGATCCAGCTACTAGTTAAACAGTGTCAGGCACAGTAGTCACATGGCATAGAGTTAGGTAGAAAAGGAAGTTTGGTATTTTCACGGTTCTCTGTTACTGCTGCTTTCGGCTTGCCAGCTTCCAAATAGAGCCCGGAGTGCTTCCAGAATTGGAAGCTTCAGAGGCCGAACGGTATGGCATCACATCCCCACTGATGAGCCCCCTCCTGTCCCCCAATTCTGCCCTCCCTAGGCTCTGCCCCCAGTTCCCTACCTGCAGCTGGCAACTTGATCATTCATACTGCATTTTTAAATGTGCAGGCTGCTTCGGTATTACGGCTTGCCTTCACAAGGAAGGAACCCAAACGCTAGGAATATCCATCACACTGCCAATCATTCATCAACAGCTTAAACACCTTTAAGCTGATAATAGTTGGAAGGAAGAGTAGCTTTAAACAAATGAACTCGCCTAAAGGCACCAGAGTTAATAATACCTTAAGTACTTTGTGAAACAATTATACCAACATTCACTGGCAGTAGCAACTCTAGATTACAGTTGAGGGATTAATACCAAAGAGGCAGTCACTTCATGCCTCAGTGAAAATGGGCGGGAGCAGGGGTGGCCAACCTTGCTTAACGTAAGAGCCCCACAGAATAAATGTCAGGTGCTTGAGAGCCGCAAGACATGAACAAATATTACCTGCATGTTTCTATTGAAAAATATGCAAATATGTGTGAAAGAGCTGCATGCGGCTCCTGAGCCACAGTTTGGCCACCCCTGGGCTGGAGCCTTTTGAACAAAGCTTCCCAAGTGCCACAAGATACATTTTTTGTGTGTTGTTCACAGATTAGGTTTCCAGGAAAACCTTAACCCCCAGAACTTGCTAATGTCAATGCAAATTTAGAGTCCAGTGGCACCTTTAAGACCAACAAAGGTTTATTCAAGGTATGAGCTTTCGAATGTAAGGCACACTTTTTCAAATACACTGGAATGGTAGATTAGGTTCTAAACGTATAGATTTATAATTTAACAGCAAATTAACATGTAACATGATGATGTTTAAGTTATGCAAAGCAGGGCTCTTTTTGTAGAAAAAGCCCAGCAGGAACTCATTAGCATATTAGGCCACACCCCTGGCAGCACAGCTCATTAACATATTAGGCCACACCCAATGTTACCAGAAGTGTGGTCATCCAGCCACATCCACCTTTTGCTTCTTATTCTGTTTACCTTGTTGTCAAAACAGTTTTGACAAAACCAATAAAAACATTATTTTCTGTCCCATCTATACAAAATCTTGCCTGAACCAATATCTTATGTCCAACAATTATTCCCACACTGGATTGGAATCAATTCCTAAAGGTTTTGGTTCCCATGGAAATCAGCTTGCCTTCCTGCAGAACTAGTACGCTGAATATGATTTTTAGGGTTGCCAACCTACAGGTGGGGTCTGGAGATCTCTTGGAATTACAACTGAGCTCCAAACTACAGAGATCAGGTCAATGGCTCCTTTGGAAAGTGGAGTCCATGGCATTATGCCTTGCTTAGGTCCCTCCTTCCCCTAAACCCCACCCTCCACTCCCAAATCTCCAGGGATTTCCTCAATCTGGAGTTGGCAACCCTAGCTCACTGGCAGAACAACGCTAGGAGCCAGTTTGGTGTAGTGGTTAAGTGCACGGACTCTAATCTGGGAGAACCGGGTTTGATTCCTCACTCCTCCCCTTGAACCTGCTGGATGACCTTGGGCAAGCTCTGTACCAGCTGTTGTCTCAGAGCTCTCTCAGCCCCACCTACCTCACAGGGTGTCTGTTGTGGGGAGGGGAAGGGAAAGGAGTTTGTAAGACGCTCTGAGACTCCCTTGGGTAGTGAAGGGTGGGGTATAAATCCAATCTCCTCTTCTTCTAGGTTTGTGGATGCACTGGACGGGAGTAGTTTGTGGACTATTTTATTCAAGGTACAAAATTTTATTCAAGGTATAAGATTTCATGTGCCACCCACACTTCTTCAGATGGAAGAAGTGTGCATGCACACAAAAGCTTATACCTTGGATGAGACTTTGGACTCCAACTTTGTTCTGCTGCTTCAGACCAACACGGCTACCCACCTGAATTATTACACTATAATACTTTTTACAAGCAATTATGTACCAGTGGAGTGGTTACCATGCAGAGTCTGTCCCACAGGTAAAACTATCCTGTGAACAGGTGGTCTTTACCACATCAAAGTATCACTACCATCACAAGATCACCAATCGTTGGAAGTCAACTCCTCAGAAGCAGAAATCTCTCTTATTAGGAGGTTTAAGAACATCAACCTTGTTGAGAACATCAACCATTAAAGGCAGATGTCAGCCCAGTGACAGGAGAAGAGGGACAATCATCTTCATCAGAAACTCTGCCCACTTTTTAAATTTCACAAAACAGGCAATCTCCAAAGTGCTGCTGACCATGTTCATTTTAGTTACATCTCTATTTCTCTGCAGATGTCCCCCAAAGTCCCCCATGCAACAGTCAAGTGTTCTGCCAACACACACAGATGTTTCTCTTGCATGGTAGTAAGCACCAAACCACTTTAATACAGACTTTAGACACACATATATTTGCAAGCCATTCCCAACAAGACACAACAATGAACTCAGACTTCAAACGTACTTTTCTTAAGCAGAAGATGCCATGAGAAAACGAAAGAGATGCTCAAAAATTAAAGATATTGTCAAAAGCAGCATTTCCTGGGCTCTCTGCTTTTTTACACCCTCCCCCCTTTTCAATAATTTTTTTTATAAAAACACAAAGAACAAATGAAACAGAAAGAAAGAAAAAGAGAGAGAGAGAGAGAGAGGTGGGAGAGAGAGAGAGAGAGAGAGAGAGAGAAGGAAGGAAGCAAGGAAGGAAGGAAAGAGATAGATAGATATATGAGAAAGAGAAAGGAAGGAAGGAAGGAAGGTGGAGAAGAGAGAGAGAGAAAGGAAGGGGGAGGGAGAGAGAGAAAGAGAAAGAATGAAAGAAAGGTGGGGACAGAGAGAGAGAGAAAGACAGACAGACAGACAGAAAGAAAGACAGAAAGAAAGTGGGGGGGGGGAGAGAGAGAGAAGGAAAAGAGATGGGGGAGGCACTTACCGGAACAGGGAGAGCGACGCGACCTCGGCAATCCAAATGCAGAGCCAGGCCTTTCAGTGCAAAGAGCCTAGCTCCATGCTTAATCTCTGGGCGGGGCTTTCTCCTGCTGGCTCTCTGTAGTAAAAGGGAAAGCGCCGGGTGGGGCTTTTTCCTGCCGGCTCTCTGCAGGAACTTTTCCTTTAATTGTAAACAGCTCAGGCCTGGCAGGGAGGGGGCGGGGCAGGCTCGGATGCCAGCCGGAACGGCGTTCCGGTGTGTACCTGCTGAAAAAGAGCCCCGATGCAAAGTGAAAAACTAAATAACAAGTTAAGGTTATAAGGTCATCCTTTGCATAAGTTAAACATCATCATGTTACATGTTAATTTGCTGTTAAGTCCTTGTCTATAAATTAGAACCTCCTCTACCATTCCAATTGTAATTGAACAAGTGTGCCTTGCACATGAAAGCTCATACCTTGAATAAACCTTTGTTGGTCTTAAAGGTGCCACTGGACTCTAAATTTGTTCCACTGCTTCAGACCAACACAGCTGACCATCTGGATCTAGCGTCAATGCAGTTATCTCAGCAAATACAGAATATCTGGAACACAGATCCTCACCAAAGGCACACTGATCTTGTAGCCAAGCTTCTTCATAGAAAAAGCCTTCCCTGTGCACTTTCCAGTGCTAGCACATGAAGACAGTAACGCTGAAATCAAATGGATGTTCATTGCATACCTATCACTAGATGGGCCTTATTTGGCATTTACCACCTCACTTTTCCTTGGCTGGGGTTACAAAATGGAATGTTTGGTTTATCAGTTTCAAAACTCCAGCAATACATATGTGTCTGATCCAGGCCTGTAGCCAAATGTCATGCCCTATCATTGAACTGCTCTATGGTTGCCAACCTCCAGCTGGTTGCTGGGGATCCAGCCCCTGGGATTACAGCTGATCCCCAGGCAGCAGAGATCAGTTCCCCTGGATAAAATGGCCGCTTTAGAAGGTCAACTCTATGGTATTTTCCCCTGCTGAGGTTCTTCCCCTCCCCAAACCCTGCCCTCCTCAGGCTCCCAAAGCACCTCTAGCCACCGCATGCCTTGAAAACCCACGGGGGTTCCCTAAGTCAGCTGCAGCTTGACAGCGCTTTCCACCACCACCATAACTGAATTTCCAGCTTTCATTTTTTTGAAATAGTAATTCTATAGCCCTTTTCATTGCATGGCTATAAGGAGTAAATGTACAAGTGGTTTTTGTCCCAACTGCTTGGGAAGAAATGTGGGAGTGTATCACAGGCAAATTCTAAAGTCCCAATATTACAGGATCTTCATTGAGCAAATGAGCTCTGTTTAGGAGAGTGGGAAGGGCACAAGTCCAAAAACTTCTTCAGACTCTCAGCTCATGAAACATACAGTTTATTAAGATGATAAAACAAATAGGGGGAGTTTGGGATAAAACAGACAATAGACAAAACCCTAACTAATCTAGCTAACTACAGACATACAGTGAGAGGTTCTTGCTTCCTGGAAATGCAATTTCCTCTTGCCTGGTGTTTGGCTTTGGGCTTGGTTTACAACTTGGACCACGCCTCCCAAAGCTTGTTGCCACCAGCCTGGTTCCAACCGTCCAAGGGATTTCCTTCGGTCCTTCTGCGCAGCCCAGACTTACTTGCTTGCAGATACTTGCTATAATGCAAGCAGTCCCTGCACCCGGACAATACCTCACGGTGAGCAGTTCAGGAAGATTCTTGCCGCAACCTCTGGCTCCCTCACGGCCTCGTGCAGCCTTCCTGGCATTTGTCAAGCTGTCAGAAGCTCCGGTTTCCTTTCTCCTTCAAACACGTGGACATGTGCATCTTCAGATAAGTTCATGAATGAATAGAAAGAGATTCCTTCTGCCTCTAGGACTGGATTCTTATTCTTAGCTTCCCCAATCCCCGTCCTAGGCTAATTAAGGATTGCTGCCATGACCCAGCTGTTTCCCACACTTAGATTACAGAACATCTTGATTCTGACTACACTTATAGGCTCCTATCAGGAATGATTCTGTAAGTCAGTATCTCCAGCATGACAGAGTGGACAATGCAAGACTGTTGGAGCTCAGCCAGCTAACCCCCTTCTGACCAAATCCATTCTCATCTGCTCTGCCCGTCCCCTCCTTCTTTCCCTGTCATTCCTGGTGTGTCTAGCATCTTCAATAAACCCAGAAGTCCTACGTATAAGCGGTACTTGTGTGAGTATGGGAGGAAAACAGTTTCTCTTTCATAGACAGTCATCTGTGTAAATAGTTGGCCTTGTATTAACAGTATTGACCCAGGCCAGGACAATTCTGGGACCCCCCAAAAAATCCTTAGTTGAGGATCTGTTATATTTCTTCCTTCCAGTCAAGTTGGCTTCCCTGGATCTGCCACTGTTGTTAAAAGTGAACCATTTATTGATAGTTGGGCTGCCGGTTTCCCCACCTATGGCAGTGGATCCCCCGCCCCCAGCTCCCCTTTCCTACTACTGCTCTGGTGGCTGGTGGGAGATGTAAAAAATGGCCACCATTTGATAGCAGTCCCCCCCATACTCCTCCCAAACTCCCACCAATTGTCAGCCAATGGCCACGGCTGGCAGCTCTGGTTTATACTATTTATACTGTTTTGGTGTTGCCACCTCTGTTTGCAGTGGGTCTGGTTTTAATCAATAGGTTGGATCTAGATTAAAAAAAAAATTTGCTCACACACAGCACGTTAGTCAATGGAACAGAACATTCCTGTTTCCCCCTCCCCATACTTCAACCTACTGATCTCCCCAAAATGCTGCTCCTGGGGTCAGGGAACGAGAGGCAGACTGGGGATCTGTAGCAGCAAGACCGAATTAGTGGAAATTACTCCACTGCTTCTATTAGTGGAAAATTTAGTCTAGATCCAACCCATCAATTGCAAACCACCTTGCTGGATAACTTGCCTGTGTGATTGTATCCTGTGACCATAACACACATGGGGTTGTCAGCTCTGGATTGGGAAATACCTGGAGATTTGGGGGGTGGAGCCTGGGGAGGGTGGGATTTGGGGAGGGGAGGGGACTCGGGAGAGTATAATGCCATAGAGTCCACCCTCCAGAGCAGCCATTTTCTCCAGGGAAACTGATCCTAGTTGTCTGGATAGCAATTGTAATAGTGGTTGATCTCCAGGTGCCACTGGGGGGTGTCAACCCTAATAACAAATGAATAACCACTGTCAAACTCCACCCCCCAAAAAGCAAAATCTGGGATTAAAGATCCAGAACCTCTCTCTCTACAGAAAAATAAAGGCTGAGGACAGACTGCCGGTCTGCTGCGCCTCCGCGGCACGGCAGACTAGGGCGGGGAAAATTTCCCCTGCGGCACGGCGTTTGCACGCCGCCGGGAGGAAGCCGCCCGCAGCGTTCAGACTGCGGGCGGCTTCCTACGGCGGCAGGCGGATGCCGCGCAGCTCCCCCTGCCCGCGCGTGTTCACACCCGCTTTGGCGGGTGGAACGCATGCCGCAGCAGCCAAGCACCACTTTTGAAGCGGAGGCAGAGCGGCCGAGACTGCCAATCTGTCCTCAGCCAAAGTCTCCCATGCAGAAGGTCAAAGGGCCGAAAGGCATAATATTCAGGCAATTTTAAATCCTATCATCTCTTACTACAAAAAAGCAAAGTCTCATTTAGAAGTAAATAAAAAAATAAATAAATTTAGAAGTAAATACATTTGAACCAATAATAATCCCTTCCCTGAATGCCGAGACTGTGATTTTCCCCTTCCCTTTCCCTGACTACAAAGTAATCTCACACATTTAACTACCTAATATTGGGAAATGAATATCTAGGTTGGAGGCAGTGATTTGCAGGCTGGTATAATTTAGGAACCTCCTGTTATAGCCATTAAGGCACTGGTTAAATGTTATCTCCACCTTTCCCAACCAATTTTGAAATGTTATCTCCACCTTTCCCAACCCTGGTGCAGCATCTCTCGGGAGAAGAATGTAGGTATACTAATCAAATAAATAAAGGTTCAGCGTATGTCCTTCCCTTTCCCTAGAATAGCTGATGGTGTGCCAGATAGCTAAGATGTCTATGTATGCCTGCTTGTGGCAACTACTATACATGCAAATTAGACATGTGAGGCAATAATTGGCACTGAAAGATCAATTCCATTTTCTATTTAGCACGTTTCAATGTTATTTTTTATATTTTAACCTGGTAAATAGCCTGCCAGTTTGTGACTGCACCCAACTACCATGTGTGTGTGTGGAAGTACTGCTACTAATACAACTATTCCATGTAATTGGTATCACCAGGCCCTGCCCCATAACACTGAGGGACCCCACCCATGGCATCATCAGGCCCTCCCAGTGAGTCCCGGGATTTGGAATGATGGGGACTTACCCTAGCCCTCCCCCACCCTTTCACCATAACATTCCTAACTACATGTCCGGTCTGACCTTTATTCTTATTTGTACTATATCAACTGTGTGTCTTCGCAAAATATCAGCTGTCTTTTTGCATGTTAGAATGTCAAATACCAGTCCTGGCAAACCTTTGCAATTAATGCAGTCAATGAGATTTCATTGTTAGCTTCTAGCTGCTTTCCCCCCAGCAGGGGTCATTTCGTAGAAAAAGAGGTGCAGGAGCTCATTAGCATAACTTATTTGCATATGCTACACCACCTGACATCACCGGAAGTATGTCAGAAGGCGAGGGGGGGGGACAGCACTAATCCAAGACTCAGAAATACCACTATTCTGGGAGGAGAGCTTCAGTGGTGGCTGAAGCCTTCAGAAGGCTGGTCCGAGGAACAAGGATCTTTCCAGGGGACGGGGTCATTTTGCTGCAGCCATGACACAAGCAGGCATTCCCCCGTGGGGGGGGGGGGTGCTGGCACCAACTCCTGGAGCTGAGCTCCCCCGAGCTCCTGCTCGAAATGACCCCTACCCCCCAGTATTGTTAAGAGAGTGATGCTAAAACCTGATCCAACACATCATTGATTATTTCTCTTCTTTCTCTTTGCATAATGTGTGTGAGAGAGGGATGCTGCTGAAAAATGCTAACGTGTATCTAATCTTCCTCCGGGACATGTATAGGTAGGGTTTCCATGTCCTCCGGGCCACCAGTTGGTGGTGGAGGGGGTAATGTTGACAGATCCAGGTTGAGAAACTCCTAGATATTTGAGAACAAAGCCTGAGGAGGACAGTAGTCTCAGTGGGGTATAATGCCATAGAGTCGACCCTCCAAAGCATCAGTTTTCTCCAGGGCAGCTAGTCTCTGTAGTCTGGAGATGAACTGTAATTCCAGGGGATCCCCAGGTTCCACCTGGAGGCTGGCATCCATGTCTATAGGAGCAGTGACCGGCATAACTTCAACAGCAGAAGCACAATGTCTACTTTCAGAACTATCTCTAAGCCACTAAGAACTATCTCCTCTAAGAACTATCTCCTTCTCTTTTACTTGCCTCTTCCTAAAAGCAACTGTGGAATTGGCAGCAATGGTCATAAGAACAGGCTTGCTGGATCAGACCAATGATCCATCTAGTACAACACTGTGTTTCCCGAAGAGGTCATCCATCCAGATGTAGCCTGAAGACCTACAAGCGAGGCATGAAGGCAACTAGGCTGGGAAGGACAAAAGACCAGAAAAAAAGGCTCCTGCACTCCAAAGGAGGGGTTTGGCCAAGCTTTGCTTTTGCTGCGCACTGCTTGGCTCTTTCACTACACAGGGCTGAGCAGCATCTGCTCCCCAGTTGGCCAAGGGCAGCACTGGGTTTGGGCAAGGTGGGTAGCCACTTTATTGTCCTATGTGTGGCTTGGGTCACTGGCTTGTGGAGGCAGTGGCTAGCACCTGCCCCACACAAAATGAGGGCTGCCTCTTCCTTGGGGTCAGGATGGCCCCAGAAAGATGGAGGCCATTAACCCACTGGGATCCTTAATAGCTGGGGCTCCCCTGTACAAAGGCAAACCATCCTCCCTGTAGTGGCTGGTACTCAAAGAGTCCGCTGCCTCAAAGATTAGATTTCTAAGAAGAGGATCTTTCCAGTGAAGGGAGAAAATAACTGAATGAGACACGGATTATGCGCACAGAACACTGTTTTCCAAAAATGCATAAAATGGACAGTAATAAGCTTGCAATACACCTAATTCAACATAACTACTGATTTAGATATCCCATTCTTATTAACTAACTTATACAGAGCTGGATCCAGCAAGCCACATAAGCAAGGTTTCTGGATCTTCCTTGCTCTCCCTTTCCTCCAGCAGTCTTGTCCAGGGGCATAGAGTTTTGTAAATTCGGGGGGGGGCGGGGGCTCTTTAGCGCACGCATGAAGCGTGCGCGCTTGCTGGGGCAATGTCCCCCCCCGCCAGGAAACCTCCGCGCCTCCCCAGGCCCTTCCGAGGCCCGCCAGCCACTGCTGCCGGGGCCTCTTCCCCCCCCCCCCGCACTCCTTCCCTCTCCCTTCACCGGGAAAAGAGGGAGGGAGAGGGAAGGATGGAAGAGTGGCCGGGGGGGGGGGGAAGGAAGGAGAGGCACCGGCAGCAGCAGCTGCCAGCCTCAGAAGGGCCCCGGGAGGCGCGGCGGCAGGCCCTACGTTTTCCCGGTGGGGGGCTCAGTCCCCCCCGGGAAATTTTGGGGGAGGCTCAAGGCCCCCCGTAGTCTACACCTATGGTCTTGTCTGAACTTGGCAAAGCTGACTTCCAGGGCTGTGGGATCTGCATGGAGTAACAGGGATGGGTTAATGGACCGCAGTGAGGAAGAAGAAGAAGAAAAAGAGATTGGATTTATACCCCGCCCTCCACTCCCCAAGGGAGTCTCAGAGCGGCTTACAAACTCCTTTTCCCTTCCCCTCCCCACAACAGACACCCTGTGAGGTAGGAGGGGCTGAGAGAGCTCTTTCCCAAGCTGTCCTTGAGGGAACAGCTGGTTCAGAGCTATGGCTTGCCCAAGGTCATCCAGCCAGGTGCAAGTGGAGGAGTGGGGAATCAAACCCGGTTCTCCCAGATTAGAGTCCGCGCACTTAACCACTACACCAAACTGGCTCTCTGGTGATGATTGTTTCCTCCTCTTTTCTGTCAGTGCAGCTGCACTGATGGAAGAGGCAGGCAGAGGGACTTCCCCCCTTCCCCCCTCTTCATTTCAGCCCACAAACTGGCTAGTACTCCGAACTTCTTCAAATAGTGTTGCAGGGGCCTGATGCTAGTCTAAGCTGTGGAGTCTTGTGAGCAAAAATTCTACTTTCTAAGCGACTGGCATTAAAGTTGTGAGCAAGCAATTTGGCTTCTGCATAAATTAGTTTGCTCTGGAGCCATCTTTCCTGAGCTAAGACAAAAATGTGTAAGCCAGAGGCTAAAAAACTGTGAGCTAGCTCACACTAACTCAGCTTAGAGGGAACACTGGTCAGGTCCATTGTTGCACCGGGGAAGGAGGGGATTCTCTCTTCCCCCAGCCGGGGGAGGGGGGGCATATGGGCAAAGAAACCCCACTCTCCATTTCGAGCAGGAAAAATTGTGCGGAGGGGGGGGGGAGCAGGATCCCCTTCTCCCCCATGCCATGGTGCTTCCTCCAACTCGAATCAGGCCCCTGCAGTGCAATTTAAATAAATCCCCAGAGGAGAACACACCCTCTAAAATGGCAGCCTATCTCCAGGTGAAATCAGAGATGCCCATCTTATCTAGTTTGGTCCTACCATGGGACTGGGAGATACAGTATTGTGGAAGGTTCAGCCCTTCCTGGCGGGCAAGAGCCAAAATGTGATGCTTGGGGATTTTTGCTCCACTTTATAGTTACTGGTTTCCCAGGTAGTGCAGGGTTCTATCTGGTCCCCAGTAAATTTCAGTTTTTACTTGAAACCATTGCAGGAGATCATCCAAAAGTTTAGAGAACAGTATGGCCGAGGACAGACTGGAAGTCTGGCCCGCTCTGCCTCTGCTTCAAAAGCGGAGGCAGAGTGGCCATTCAGACTGCCACATCTGCCCCGAGGAGGCGGCCCGGATGCATCGCATCTGGTGCCGCACTCCTTCCGCAGCAGCCGTGCACCACTTAAAAGTTATGAAAGAAGCAGCCTATCTTCAAGTTCAAAGGCATCAAAAATTAATAGCATATGTACTAACCGCAGCGCGCATACTTCGGGCAAAATACTGGAAATCTGCGTTTTTTACCAAAAAGAGAAGAAATAATGAACAAACTTTCAGACTGGGCAGAAATGGACAAGTTAAGTTTTTTTAACGAATCCAGAAAACAAAGTAGACCCGAATACTGTGTGGTCCAAATTTTATACATGGATGGAATAATGTATGCTCATCGTTTTGTGCTCTGTTTATGGAATGTTTATTTATTTGTTGTGTAAAATCTAATAAATTATTATTTAAAACAAACAAAAAAGTGGTGTCCCGGCTGCTGCGGCGCGCGTTCCACCCGCCTCCAGCGGATGTGAATGCGCGCCGGGAGGGGGAGCCGCGCGGCGTTTGCACGCCGCCATAGAAAGCTGCCCGCAGTCTGAACGCTGCGGGCGGCTTCCTTCCGGTGGCGTGCGAACGCTGAGTGGCAGGGGCAATTCCCCCCGCCTTATTCTGCCGCGCCGCAGAGGCACGGCAGAATACGAGTCTGTCCTTGGCCTATGATTGGTATGCTAGTAATATACAGTTCTATTTCTACTTTGTCTCAAAATCCAGGGAGACAGTGAGTGTTAAACTGATATTTGAAAACAACAAACAATTGAAGGCGTTCAAGACGTTGACGCTTAATCCAGAGAATTCTATGGGTGGGGACTAAGGCTGATCCAGGAAGGGATTCTCCCAGTACTAGAAAAGGTTCCCCCCACAAAGACAAGATCAGGTGCACAGCTTGGGGGTACTTTTAGATTAACTTTGTCTTCAAATAGATTCAGGTGGATAGCCGTGTTGGTCTGAAACAGCAGTATAAACTTTGAATCCAGTGGCTCTGGTACCTTGAATAAAACTTTGTTGTTCTTAAAGGTGCCACTGGACTCAAACCTTTTATCTTTAACTAGATACATATCAGAAGTTGCTTTTTACCAGCTGAGGCTGATTCACCAGCTACAGCCATGCCTGGAAAAAGCTGAGCTGGCAATAGCCACACATGCTTTAGCAACATGCAGACTCGTGAGCACCTTCTGTGAAGATGGTTCAGAAAATTCAGTCGGCTCAGAGCAGTGGTCCATCTAGTTCTACAAATTGTTTCAAACAGCAGCCAACCAGTTGCTCTGGAGGGCCAAAGAACAGAGGTCAAGGGTTTCCTTTGTGTTGCCTCCTAGCACTGGTATGGAGAGGTTTGCTGCCTCTGAATATAGAGGTAAATAAGTACTTCCACTTGTCTGTGCCGAATCTACTGACCCTCTGTTTCATTGGGTGCCCCTGAGTTGCAACAATATGAAGAATGATGGAAAAGATCTATTAACTTTCTCCATCCCACACCTAATTTGTAAGTTTCCTATTGTATCTCACTTTTTTGTATTTTTGCCTAATCTATATATACTCTCATAAGAAGCATGCTCCAGCCCCTTTGTATTTTTCATTGCCAGTTTGGTGTAGGGGCTAAGTGCACAGACTCTAATCTGGGAGAACCAGGTTTGATTCCCCACGCCTCCACTTGCAGCTGCTGGATGACCTTGGGCAAGCCATAGTTTTGTCAGAGCTGTTCTCTCAAGGGTAGTTCTGGAAAGAGCTCTCTCAGCCCCACCTACCTCACAGGCAATGCTCCCTCTAAGCTGTGGAGTCATGTGAGCAAAAATTCTACTTTGTGAGCTATTGGCATTAAAACTGTGAGCAAGCGATTTGGCTGCTGTGTAAATTAGTTTGCTCTGGAGCCATCCTTCCTGAGCTGAGACAAAAAATGTGTGAGCCGGAGGCTATAAAACTGTAAGCTAGCTCACACTAACTCAGCTTAGAGGGAACACTGCTCACAGGGTGTCTGTTGTGGGGAAGGGAAGGGAAAGGAGTTTGTAAGCCGCTCTGAGACTCCAAGTGAAGGGCAGGGTATAAATCCAATCTCCTCCTCCTTCTCCTCCCCTCCCCCTGCACTTTTTGGTATCCTTTTTGTGATAGAGTGAACAGGAAAAATGCAATCATGCTGGGCTACTGGACAGTTTATTTTCAGTCCTTTTCCTAATACTCCCTAGCACACCGTGTTTGCATTTTTATTGAGCAATATACCACAACCCCAAGGGTCAGTCAACCCCAGTTCAGATACATGTAAAGTTAGGAATTTCCTTGCCTCAATGCACATCTCTTCTTGCTAACTTACATTGAACCTTATTTGCTTGTTTCTCATTTGCCCAGATGGGAGAAATCCTCTTGGAACTCTTCACAAACTGCTTTTGTTTTCACCATTGTGAAGAATTTGGGGTCACCTGAAAACTTGTTCACTTCACTACTCGCTCACTCACTACTTTAGTACATACAGGGGTCCTTTGGGGCCGGAGCGAGGCAGAGCGCCGCTCCGCCAGCTCAGGAGGGGCAGTAGGGCAGCCACAGGCTGAATCAGATTCTCTGATCTGATTCGGCCCGCTGCTGAATTGCCGCTGAAATTCAGCAGCAACTTTAAAAGTGGCTGGAGGGAAGGGGGTTTGAGGGAGAGACTCCAAACTTGCAGGGTAGCTTCTGGGACCTCTCCCCCAAATGCCCACCAAGTTTCAAGAAGATTGGACCAGGGGGTCCAATTCTACGGCCTCCAAACCAGTTGCCCCCATTCCCTCCATTGTTCTCTATGGTGGGAAAAAAGTAATGTTTTTTCCCACCATAGAGAACAATGGAGGGGATGGGACAACCTGTTTGAGGGCCCATAGAATTGGACCCCGTGGTCCAATCTTTGTGAAACTTGGTGGGTATTTCAAGGAGAGGCCCCAGCAGCTACCCTGCAAGTTTGGAGCCTCTCCCTCAAACCCCCTTTCCTCCAGTCCCTCATATACCCTATGAGTTTTTGCCATTGATTTCAATGGCCCATAGGGTATAATGGGGCTGAAACTGACATTCCCTTTCTGACACACTTCCGGTGATGTCAGGGGATGTGGCATATGCTAATGAGTTATGCTAATGAGTTATGCTAATGAGCTCCTGCACCTCTTTTTCTACGAAAGGATCCCTGAGTACATATATGAACAAATAGCAAGCCCTGTCCTCTTAACCCATGACTGCTAAATTTACTCAGCAGCCTTCGTTGTCAAAGCCTTTTTAGAAGTATTTCCAGCAGGTCACGCTTGCTAAAGTTCTCAGTGAAATCCAAAATGATGACATAGCAGGACTTCGTATTGGATAAGCCATACTGATTTTTTTTCCTCAGCTGGACTTGTTCCTCTCTGTGCTTAACCATTCTATCATTGATAACAGTTTCCATCAATGACTGGATACTGCAATTTCTGAATCATTCCTGGATCCCATTTTAAAACTTGGGTGTTGTATGGGCTACTTGTTAATCTTCTGGCAAAGCAGGTCAGTTTTTGTTGTTATGCGTTCCAGATTTAGTGACATCAAATTCTAGGAGTTCATCCCTCACCATCTGTATCAAACTCGAGTTTCTCAGGTGTGCGTCACCTGAGAACACCTGAGAGCACCTGAAAACAGTAGCGTCAGTGTAGGTGACTGTCCAGCATTTTCCACAGTGAAGACTAATACAAAGAATTCATTCAGGTTGCTTTGCAGTTTCTTTTAGCAAGCCTTTCTTTTGTTATCTGAAGTCCCAGTTGGCTTTTTTGGCTGGTTTTATGCTTCTCAGATATTTAAAGAAATTCCTTACGCTTGCCTGTTGTTAACTTAGCTCTGCTTGGCTAGTGTTGATGCTCCCTGTTCATATTAGTGCACGTTTTCCAGTTATTAAATGAAGCCTTATTGTTTTTTATGGTCATGTCATTAGTCATGCTGGTGTTGTTTTAGATTTGATTATAGCTTTCTTAATCTGTAACATGCATTGTGTATGAGCGTCACCTACTCTGGCTTGAAATAACCTCCAAACATCCTCTCAAAATGTGACCATTTTCACTGCTGAGAGCTACCAATGCCCACAGAAAAGATTCCTCTTCCCCTGCTCATGCCACCCAGACATCCCCAGGCTCGTAGCCCGAAATCGTGGGGTGAGAGGGGATGACTAGACCAAGGGGAGTTAGCAACTCATTTGCCTCATGATATCAGATAGTTTGGGGGGGGGGGTGTCAGAATCTGCTTAATGTTACTTTCTTCCCGGGAGGATGGCCTACCACATTCTTGGTCGTCACATAAACAACTTTGCCTATCTCTTCCTGTCCACTCCTCCTCCCCTGTCAGGCTTGAAGTATTTTATCAAAGCTGTTTTAACCTTGGAGATTGTTTGATTGTTGCTGACCAAATGTTTAGCCTGGAGTTCGCACATATGGGTCACCCAGGGCAAGAAGGGAATTTTTATAACTTTCCCACCTTTTGGTGAGAACCAACGGTTGCCATTTTTCCCGCTTTTCTGTATACATTCTGATTGGTCAACTATGTTTAAGCACCTATGCCTGAAGGTATATTAACCCACGTTATTTCTTTTCCTGTATCTCTAACAAACATCGAGTACCTGTTCCAGTATTAGAAATAAAGAGCTTTGCTTTAATTCAAAGGTCTGATCTATTGCTGTTAGTTCAGAAGTCTCACCGGGGGGCGGGGGTGTCTCGCAATGCCATGGGCCTGGTGAACCAACACTGACCAGAACTTTTAATAATAATAATACATTTACACACCACTAGGTCTGTTCTACATACTTTCCACTTGGGTCACCATCTTACAGTTTTGAAGACAAGGGCTAATTGTCAGACTTTAAAAGTAAATATAATGTGGAAATGAACTATAGGCTAAAAGTAAAATGTATCTGAGCCTTTAGTGCTACTTGTTGCTGCTCATCTCCAATTTACACAAGAAGGCAACTATCTGCAATATGACACACCATCGGGTATCTAGGTTAAAATGATTTGCTTATGATCGTACTACAAGTCCTTTGTTGATTTACAGTACAATTGTAAGCAGTTATACCCAATGACTTCAGCCTTGGATGGATGCAACTCTTCTTAGAAATGCATTCCTTATCAGGTACATGTACGCTTCTGTCAAAAGATGTTACAGCACATAAGACTGCAAGGTAAGATGCAAAAACTATGTTGGGAAATCTGGAGGTGGGTGGGTGGTGCCAGCAACTAATCAGGGCCTTAATTACTAAAGCCGGAGGTTCCTAAGTTACACCTGTCTGCAAATTGCTTCCGCCAACTGAAAAATTATCCCCTTATACCAGGTAGATACATACATGTGGTTATTGTGTAGGGTGAAACAGCACTCAGCAAGTGTAGCTTTACTATTCAGAGAACTAAGCATTCTTAGCATAGATTTATTTAGATCTCCCCGAAGACCTTATTTTTCTAAAGTGAGTGATTATGGGGTTGAGACTGCTTGGATATTATGCCCATCAGGCCTTTGGCTTTCTGTAGTACAGTATGAACTTTTCTGTTGTGAAAGGTTCTGCAGTTTACACCCTCCTCATCATTATGCCTCTTCAATCTTTAAACCCCAACCCCAGATTTTATTTTATTTTTGCAGGTGGAAGGAAAGAATTTGCCAGTGATTCTTCACTGAGAAGTTAAAATGAATTTTGCACATATTCAGAGGCGACTTTTCCTTTACATGGGCAAGTCACACATACTGCATCCCAGGTACATAATCACCTTTCAAACCTAATATTTTCCCACTACAGTCAATTATGTACAGGACTTTATTCTTCTAAAGCAGGGGTGTCAAACATGCGGCCCAGGGGCCATCTTCTGCTTCCAGTTCTGTTGTTGCTGCTGCATGATAGCTTGCTTCACCAGACTCTCTCAATCGCTCAGCCATTTCATGTTTTCCCCTGGGTCCTAGACTCAGAACTCTGAGCATGAGATTTGTGGTGAATGTCAGTAAATCAAAAGTAGGTTTGCAGCTCACGGATACACACCTGAACAGCATACTCAAGACTGCAACAGCACAGACATTTTGATGCAATAATTCAGAGCAAGAGGTATCAGTTATCAGATACTGTTAAATAAACAAAACATTGCAAGAGTGCTGTTTTAAGCATGTTTTTATTTTAAGTAAGAAAATCTTTGTGTTTGTGTCCTTTATAAAGTTTATATCTCTGCTATCTGGCATGACATTTTACGACACACATGGCCCCGGCCCAACAAGGTCGCATTTATGTCAGATCCGGCCCTCATAAAAAATGAGTTCGACACCCCTGTTCTAAAGGATTCCAGCTTACCTTTGTCAAACAAAGCCACCCTACAGCCACTATATCCTTCCTTGACTTTCTGTATTGCTTTGCTAGGGTTGTATGTATTGTTGTCTGCAATATATTTAGAAGAGATTGGATTTATACCTCACCCTGGATTTATACCTTCACTATCCGAATCTCCTTTCCCTTCCCCTCGCCACAACGGACACCCTGTGAGGTAGGTGGGGCTGAGAGAGAACTGCTCCTGAGAGAACAGCTCTGAAATAACTTGTGACTGACCCAAGGTCACACCAGCAGCTGTATGTGAAGGAGTGGGGAATCAAACCCGGTTCTCCCAAATTAGAGTCCGCGCTCCTAACTACTACACCAAACTGGCTCTCTATAACTATATATTTACAGTTAATGGGATTTTTCAACTTATGTAACATTCTCACTGGTGCTCATTCATTCAGGTTTATTCTAATGTATTTTAATATCTTATACTTTTGATTTTTTTTCCAAATGATTGATGTTCCTTTTACATCATGTTTCAGATCCCCTGATGAAGCCACAGGAAAAATGAGGGGTTTTTTTACTATTCCATTTTCATTCAAAAACTGCACTATCAACATTTGTCTTTGCCCTTTGTCTTTTGACACATATACATTTCCCTTTCCAAGCATCTGTGCAATACATATTTTCTCTTGTTACCTCAAACAGCTCTCACTGACTTTCATACATTTATTATCAAATTCTAGTCCCTACCACTATGGCTTCTGCACAGGCAAAACAGCAACAAATGGTATATGGACCCAAACTCACATCACCCTTAACCTGCCTCCTCTATTATTGAACTTCAAGTTGCATTTTCAGAAAACCAGTTGAATTAGGAGCCACATTTTGGGAGGCCATGTTGTTAACATTATGAATATACTAGGAATAAGGCCCGTTGTAGAAAGAAATACAACGGGCTCTAGAAAGAGGCTCTGGGAGAGTACTCCAGCCTTGGGCACTCAGCGTCAATTTGCTGTGGCGACCTCAGCAGGATATAATGACACAGAGTCCACCATTTTCTCCAGGGGAAGATCTCTGCCATCTGAAGAGCAGTTGTAATTCAGCGTGATCTCCATCCCTCCCCTGGAGATTGGCAACAATGGTTTCCCCTGAGGGAACGGGTGGTTTGAAGGATGGAGTCTATGGCATTGTACCTGTCTGAGGTCCCACCCCTCCTCAAACCTCACCATCTCCAGGCACCATCCCTCAAATCTCCAGGAATTTTCCACCTGGAGTTGGCAACCCTATCTTCTTCCCAGCCTCATCAACCTTACTCTTCAACTTTCTATCCCTCCCCCCCCGCAGCCTCCACCGTGCTCTGAAGCCCTGACTGCTATGTCACATTGGCTGTCATGGGGGGCGGGCATCTCAGCAGGGTATAAGGACACAGAGTCTGCCATTTTTTCCAGGGGAATTGATCTCTGCCATCTGGAGAGCACTTATAATTCTAAATGATCTCCAGCCCTTGCCTGGAGATTGGCAACCATAGTTCCCCTGGAGGAAAAGTAGTCTTTCTCTGCAGTGGGGACCAAAGCAGCTTACATCATTCTCCTCTCCTCCTTTTGACTTGCACAACATCCCTGTGAGGTAGGTTAGGCTTAAAGTCTGTGACTGGCCCAAAATCACCCATTCAGCAAGAACCTGGGTCTAGCAGATCCTGCTCTGAAGCGCTGACTGCTACATCTAGGGTACCCAACCTCCAGGTGGAGCCTGAAGATCGCCAGGTATTACAATTGAACTCCAGACAACAGGTCTCCCCCCTGGAGAAAAAGACTGCTTTGGAGGGTGGCCTCTATGGCATTCTGTTCAGCTGGCCACAATGAGTTTTCTCCCAAAGGCCAACATAGGTGTGGAAAGGGGCTTTCAGAGAAGCATGCTTGGTTGCCTAGCAACAGCCACTGAGGAGAAAGTTGCCAGCTCTCATTAGGGAAATACCTGGAGATTTGGTGGGTGGATCCTGTGGAGGGCAGCATTTTTTGGGGGGGATGGAAGGACTCATCAGGGTATAATGCCATAGTGTCTACCCTCCAAAGCAGCCATTTTTCCAGGGAAACTGATCTGTCATCTGGAGATCAATTGTAACAGCGAGAGATCTCCAGGTCCCACCTGGAGATTGGCAACCCTGGGGGAAAGTCAGCCACACAGCAGAGGATTGAAGAGAATGGTTTGATGGTCACTGGCCCACCTCATTAGCCAGCCAACCATGGTGGAGTTAAATAGAAGAGAGCCTGTTTCACAGTTTATTCTGACAGGAAATTGGGCAAGCTGGCAGTGTGCGGGAGAGAGGGTTATGCTGAAAGTCCATTGTCTTTTCACTTACAGAAGCAAGCCACTGTGGGGACAGTTAGACCCACCTGGCAGTGGGCAGAGGAGAAGAGTGGATCCAGCACCCAGTCCATCCCCTTCGCTGGCTCCCTCCAGACTGAGGCTGAGACACTGGCCAGTGGCTCTGTGGGTGGGACTGAGGCAAAGCAGTGAGGGAAATGCAGCCAGTGGCCAGGGACCCCTTTTGAGTGGCAGTTCTTGCAGCCAACTGATTTTGGCACTCCATGGAATCTTGCCACTTGAAAACAGCTTTATATATAAGGAGAGATGTGAAGTTCCCTGTCTCACCAAGGTCACAGCTTTAGTACTCCAATGTACTATGAAAAAGAAAAAAAAGTGACTATGCTGGGACTGTGAAAGTCACAATCCCCAAGATGTGCAAGGTTCTTTACAGAAAGTACTTGAAGGTCCAAATTTTATACACTTCCTAAGGCAGATTTTCTGCTGCATTGAAATTTAGCATTGATCTGCAGACAACTGTAGAGCCCTGAGTGCACTGTACAACACAGGTTTGAAACCATCTGAGTTGCATTCCCAGACCACATTTCTAGGTAAAAGCATGATGAGTGTGTAACTGACTCATGTCTCTGAAACATTTATTTACTTTAGAGATCCAAAGTATCTTACAACATTCTCCCCTTCTCCATTTTATCCTCACAAACCACCCTGAGGTAGAGATTAGGCTGAGTGTGTGTGACTGACCCACGGTCATCCAGCTAGCTTTGATGGCACAGTAGGGATCTGAACCTGGGTCTCCCAGATCCGAGCCCAACACTCTATCCTCTACCCCCACACTAGTGTAACATTCTGTACGTAAGAATTCAGTGTGGTCAGGAGTATCGTTGGCAAGTTTCTAGCGCTCTCCGTACATCATCGCTGGGGGAGTGCAAAGCAATCCACTAGCTAAAGAACTTGACAGTCCTGTGTAACTCAGTGGGGTGGGGGTGGAAGGGTGGCACAGAGTACTTTAACTTCTCCCTAGCTGGGAGACTGAGGTGGAGGGAGTAAGCCCTGAGCATACTCAATTACTAGAGGGGTGTTTTAGTTCATAAATTTCAAACGCAAAGCAAAAAAAAAAGTTAACATTTCTCTGTGTTCCAACAGAGACTGCCTGGATATGTAGAAACCCTGTATGTGGTATGCACTCAATTTTACTGTCTTGCACCTGACACAGTACCATCAAGTTTTCTATTAGGAGTGAAGGTGCCCAACCCTTTAGCTCTTGGCAACTGACAACAGCCAGCAGCATGAATTTAAACTAGGGGTCCCTACCAACACCTTCCTACCAACACCTTTCCTAGAGTGGGGCCAGATGGGCTTTTGCCCAAAGGCTGTCTGCACTATTGCCATGGCACAAGAATCATCACAGCATGACTTTTAAGCATGCTGTGTATGCACTAAATTGCTTTTTAAAAATAATATGGTCTTTTAAAAAGACATCTTGTTAAACAAGTTATGCATAACCTCATTCCCTGACATTTTGTGGCTGGCTCCACCTCCCGCAGCGGCCATTTTGTAGTTGGGGGCCTTCATTCTGTGTCAGAATTCCAAAGGTGCCTGCAAGTTCAAAGCAGCTGGAGAACCTTGACTTAAACCAAGGTGAAACCAAGCAGTGTAGATGGCATTGTGGAATACCATAATGACTAAGTAACAACAAACATTGGGGGGGGGGGGGAGATATCTAAAACAGATCCAGCTTTAGAGAAAGAGCAAATTAATACACAGAAGCAAGCCAGGCAGACATGAGTTTCAGGAAGTAGGCAATAGAGAAACTGGGGGTGGAAGTGGGAGTAATAGAGGGAAAAGATTGCAACCAGCTACTCTACAGGACTAGTAGGTTGGATTTCCCAATAACTAACAAGTGTATATACTTGCTCAACAACAGGTAATAGTACGGTACTAAAACAATCACAAACAACATTGGGCCAAGATTGATAGCCAAATCTGGTGTCAAACACAGACATCAACTACTAAGATAGTAGACAGTGGACTGGCTACAAAGGCCAATGCAACTACATCTGAGTAACTAGGGTTTTTTTTTGCATTTCTCCAATTAACTCTCCATGCTGCCTTTATATAAGCTAAGGAGTCTTTCAAAAGCAAATTGTGGTATTTATTTATTTAATTTATTTATTTATCTTTCACATTTATATCCCGCCCTCCCCGCAAGCGGTATTGGGAGGGGTGGTTAGGTACTTAAAGGAAAGTCAGAAATAATGAAAAAAATTTTTCCATCAGTTAGTGCAGGGGTGGGCAATTGTTTTGGCTCGGGGGCCACTTTGTGGGAGCGGAGGTTAGCGGAGGGCCGCACCTTTTAAAATGATTGCATTCATTAGTTCACTTTGCATTTCAGAAAAGGTATAAATTGTATCATAAAAATCAATAAATATAAATTAAATTAAATAATGGTAGTTTTATTCAATTTATTTATTGTGCTAATTTCATATCATCTATAGCTGCAAAAGCACATTTAATTTTAGAATCAGTTTAATGAGATAAATGTACCCTATCACACTTTTCTACAATTTTTTTTGAAATCAGGAGTGAGATTGCTTGCTGAGATTCTCATCACAGCCTGCAAGTTAATGTCTGTCAAAGAGCATCTATATTTACTCTTGTTGATCTTCATGTCTTGGCGGGCCGCAAAAAATTCTGTGACGGGCTGCATGTGGCCCGCGGGCCGCAATTTGCCCACCCGAGTTAGTGGGAAGGGACTTTTGGATGGGTAGGCTTTGGATGAATAGGCTAGGTTACTGATTAGAAAACTAGAATACAAATATTTTAAATAAAGCTCATTAGGTCTATCCAGTACCTGAACTTGCTCTTTGGATCTCAGTGGTAGCTTATCTTTTGCTCTACTATGTTGAGCCATTAGTGTTTTAGTTTCAGAAACTTATTCTATATCAGTTTCTCTCTCCCATAAAGATGGGCTAATTCTGCCATAGCACAAACCTCATTTCTTAAAAAAAAAAATCCATGGACTTTTTGATATATGTAATAATGAGCCCCTTTGGGGGATGGGGAAATGTGAACTATTTCAAACATAACTTTTTAATAAATATGCTGGGAAACGCCTGGAACGTTCAGGACTGCTTTTCAAACTCAAGTATTCAACAGAATTTCCTGAAGGCCTCTATGAACAAAGCGACATCTCTTCCCTGTGTCTTATATATTGATAGCCAAGAATAAGCCACAGGGAGAGCTCTGTATGCACAGAATGTCCATGTAACACCATTTCCTGTAGAAAGATATATTTATTTGTTTTACATGTCAGATTTTATTCTCAGGAATGAAGTCCAGTAAGTCAATTCTTTGACCATAAAAACTAGTTTTACATATTATTTACAGGTATGCAAAGATATACAGAACGCTACTGCTGCAGTCTACACTTTCACAAGACAAGATCAGGGGAGAGCTTACTGCAATGACATACATTCAAAAGTGTAAATTGTGGATATGCACAATGTTTTTGGCACAGTTAACTTCGTTTTATGCTCTGGCCCCAATACAGAACATAGTTAAGTCGAGAGGGAGAAACAAACGCAGCTTGGGTACTATAAATATTCTTTGGCGATCTGCAGCAGACTGGTGCAGGACAGGAAAAGAACTGTCCGGTGGAGAAGTGAACCTGAGCTCCTCTCTCTTGCTTCCCATGGCTCTGGTCATTTGTGGTACCAGAAATGCTTTGGCAAGCTCATGCTGGAGTTCAGATGACAGTTTTATCTTCAGCTAATTCAATTTACACAATTTTTACTGGTTAGTCATCCTTCTGTAAGGATAGTCAAGCTCCCTTCTTCCTAATGAAGGCTAGATTTCTAAATGGTGACAAATATTCCTAAAATGCGCTGCACGTATTCATGATCTTCACAGCAGAAATCAGAGAGAGAGACAACTGGCGCAGAAGCAGCTTCCAATACTCCAGTTAATACGAACTGGTCACAGTAGCAAGCACTGTGAAACAGATTTTTTAAAAAACAAGCAACATAGAAACAGACTGCTTTAACTTTGTTACAGACTCTTCTGTAACTCATTACATACTTGACCGTTTTTAAAGGAGATGCAAAATACATTTTTCACTCATAGTAGGATCAGTTATATTTCCCTAATTTGTGGCATTTGTAAAAAAAAAAAAAGCCATTTACAAAATATATTTCAGTTCCCTTTTTTAAACCAAAAAAGTGCATTAACCTAACTTTACCATTCCTAATAAAATATACATTTGGAAGGAAACACCAGAACATACTTTGAATGCTTGCCAATCATACAATTCAGGGATGAAACACGAGGATAAACCATTGAAGGAAGGGACACGGCACACTGTAAACATTACGTAGCGCCGAAAAGGAGCTAACTGTAGGAAACCAGTTGACAAAAATCAGTCCATGGATTTTATTTCTCTTTGTATTTGTTATGCAGATTGCAATCACACAATCATAGAATAATTGCCACAGTCATTATGCAGTTAGTCATGTCATCATTTACAATCCCAGAATTTAGAAAGCCTCAGTGCATATTGACTTAATACTTTTCTTTCCCTTTGCTGCTATGTGCAGGCAAAATACAGATTGAACATCATACTACGTTTTGCTGAAAAGTAAACAGGTTGACATGTATAAATGAAGACAGAATAGGTCATCTGAAGTGTAATTGACAAAATCAAATCAAGGTTTCATTTTTTTTAAAAAAAAGGGGGGAAAGAAGTCTTATCACTCACCTTAAAACCTGTTTTAAACTGGTAAAAATCACAGTAGTAATACAGGCGTCTTAAAGTTTACATTACATTTGGGCAAACCAAATTTGTAGGATTCCATTACATATAATAATCCAACTAAACATCTACCAGATTCTGCCAAAATCTTTATACAATTCACCAAATGCCTATTAAACCACTGCTTTCCAGTGGAAGAAAAAAATGGACTGTAATTAACAGTTGAAGCCATTAGTTGTTCAAATGCTTGTTTAGTAGTACAATCAACCTATGATTTATAAGTATTTCCACATTCTAGGAACTGATTAAGTGAACTTTATATGCTTATATTCATTCACAGCTCATTATGAGCTGCAATATTTATTTCCATTTACCTGCCAGAAGAATTGATGTGCAGTTTTAGAAACATTTGAAGGTAACTAAGCAAGCATACTCCTAGCTGTTCCATTATGGAAGTCCAGGGAGGAAGCTATGACAACAGAACATCCTGTCTCTTTCGTGAGGTCCAATGTTACCCATTGATTGTAGCTACTCTGAGCGGTTCCTTCATAACTTGACGCAAAGTACTCCTTCGACTGAGGATTTGGTCACTGGAAGGAGGAGAGCCCTGTAGCCTTCAAGTCAGACAGACTTCTGCCATGCCATATGTCACAGCAGTTAAAGGATTGCTTTCCCACACCTCCAAGGATGATGAGTACACACGCACACAAATTCTAGAAAGGTAAGACACTTTATTGAATTTGATAAATTAAGAAAGACTATGTACTGGACTTATATCACAGGTATTTGTAAACAGAGACACTGGGTCCTTTCCAAGGAAGTCCTGATAAATGTTCAGCAAGAATTCATTTCCCCCAGCGCTGTTCACAGGTTGCATAGTGACAGAGGGCAGAGAAAAAGTCTTCATAGCTGATGTTCACATGTGAAGGTAAAGAACTGGGAAAACATAAACGGAAAAGAAAAACGAAGTGTCTCATGGGGCCACTGTGGTGTGCACACGAGATGACTCTGATACCGTCCATCCCAAACTATAACTTCAAATAGTTTCTCTGGTTTGCGGCAAAACATATTCTTCATTAGTCATACCTTTGACTTGGATTCAACTAAAGCATGAACCCATGAAATAAGACTAATTAAAGTCGGCAATTAAGTGTGTAAACCACTTAAATAACAAACAGTAGAGCAGATTGCTTAGAAGCCATTAAACATTAACAGAAGAAAGGAAGATGGTGGGGAAAGGACTCTAGGGAACTGAAAAACGAAGCCTTCCCCTTCCCGCTATAACATCCTATTCTATCCGCTCAAGCCACACATAAAGGACAGAGGACCCTTGGGAATAATGTGGCAGTATGGAAGACACGTGGCAAGAAGAGTCCTGGCAGGAATCTCTCGCCCTGCTCTTGTGTAGCCTCCTCAACTGGAATGAGACCTTGCCCAAGAATGGACAAGTGCAAGTTCTACTGTTTACTCAACACATACCATTGTCCCCACAGCAATCCTTACAAGGAACAGCAAATGCTAAACACAGGGATAGCAGTTATTCTAGATCATTAACTAATTGGAGTACGCGGCTTTGATCTTATGTACATAACAGATCACGGAACTAGGATCCATAACCCTTTATGTACAGACGAAAGAGTAACATATTTTTCCTTCTCCTCCTTCTGTACCTGTCTATTACGCCCTGCAGCATGTCTTCCTGTAGATACAAAAGCAACATTTTCTGCCTATGCACCTTACCTTGCCACCAAGGGCAGAAGTGCCAATTGTACTGTTGTTGATCATTCCTTTCCTTCTGAAGGCTGCTGATGCATACCACTGTGCCCTATGAGATGCTGCCCGCCTTTCTTCCTTAGGGTGAACTGAACTGCCCCCGTACTGCTTTATAATACTAAATACCTATTTGGTTGACAAATTATCTGCCAGTGCCTGTTCTGCTACATGTGAATTCAGGAATACAAACATATCCACAGCTGCCCCACACTTTTCTTTTGCATTTGTATAAAGACTGACAGGCGACACCTCACTGACCAGGGAAGAGAAATCGTAAACGTATCATTAAAGAAAACATTTGGAATTTCCATTGTGCAGAGAATGAAAGGAAGAGCAGACTTCATTTTCATTAATGCCTCTAAAGAATACAAGCCTACACCCAATCTGAAGAACAGTATTTTTAATCACATACTGTCAGGCACTGTCCACTCACATGATCTCTGTCACTCTGATGTGCCAAGGAAGGAATCCTAATATGCTGTCCACAGGACCAAACTTCAGTATTAAGTCAGGGTCAGGAAAGCCTTTAGTACCTATACAAGGAGTAGTAAGTGTAGAATTAAGACCCACTCAGTAGAGGTTTAACACATTTTCACCATCATAGGTAACACACATTTGCAGACAGATGGTACCAGGAAATTTCAGAGACCTCCAAGAGGACGATGGCTTGGATCTCATCTAGAATTTCCATGGACATCGGGGAGTGACCTTTTGCGAATTCCCTTCTTCTACAGGAGATTTCAGATTCTGACTTCACCGGCAATTCTTGGCGGTCCCCTGCGCTCAATGAGCTTTTCAGGGGGGCATTTGGGGCTGCTGTGGGAGGGGGAGACTGTGAAAGTCACCTCCCTTTTCTCGTGCAAGTAGAAGGTCTACCCAAAATCCAAGCCAATATTAACATTTTACAGTTAACTACTGTGTATCAGTTTAGCTGGCACAGCAATGAAAGCTGCAGTTCTTCATATTTCCCTCTTTTCAAAGGAAACACTTAAGAATGTTGATAATTAGGTATAGCAGTAACCATTGAAGGTAGTCCCTGAATTTCTGAACACATTTACTTGGAAGTAGTGACACATTTACTTGAGAAAGCCTACACCCATTTATTCAATTTCCCCTCATAATGATGTAAAGCTTCTTTGGCTCATGGCCATTCGCTTGGCAACACAGAAGGGGTGTTTTTTTGTCTTTTGTTTTAATGCTAGAAACCACCGCTGTGGGTCATGGTCTCCGCTGACCCTGCCTTACTCAGACTTGGGAAGAACTCACACAAAGCTTCAGAAGCGCAGGGAATCCTGTTTTCTAGTGCTTCAAGCCATCATGATGTGACATGGCCAACAAGCCACTTTCTATCCCCTGCTTGGTGCTGAAGCACCGGGTTAGAAGATGTGCCTACCAGGTCACCAGAGGAAGACATAACTGTGAACCCACGTGTGTCATCACTCCAAAACAGAGGCTTCCATCTCCACGCATGAACTCAAGAGGTAACACACGACTGCAAACAAATGGCCCCTCAGTAAAGTCATAATATTCTGAAGTAATCTGAGGCATTTTAAGACTGAAGCATACTCTCTTCAAAGCGTCAAGTACAAACTAATGTTTTCCAACTAGTTAAAAAACTAACAAATCTACACTATTCACAAAACTACTTCTCATACAGTACTTAGAAGTGGGTGAATTGCAAGGACACAAGGGGCATCTCACTCCCCCCTCCACTACTATTTCCCCTTTCTCCTCCCTGAAAGCCTCCGGCTGAGGACAGACTGGCAATGTAAAGCGGGACAGCCCCGCGTTGGAAGTGGAAGAAGGGAGCGCGTTCAGACATGCGCATCTGTCCATCGGCTCCATTTCGCACTTACCCATCTCCCACTCGCTTTCCATCCACTTTAACAGGACACTGGGAGAAACTGGTGTCCAGGGGCCGTCTTGCGCTTGCCTCCCGCTTCCAGGCAGTGTGAACCGGAAGAAGGCGGGAGGCAAGCGGAGGCGGCAGTGTGAACGCGGCGTTTTGCCAGTTTGTGCATGAGCGCACATGTGCACATGCGCACATGCACAAATTGCCGAAACAGCCCTATCACGAGCTGCGGAGGCTGGCCCACGTGGGGCCACTCCGCAGCCATCTGAACGCTCCGTATTGGCACCGTTGCGCAATACACCGGCCGGTGTGAACAGCCAGCCCCGGGGAGTTTTTCCCACGGAGCAGTTTCCTCCGCATTCATCTCGCTCCAGATTGCCAGTCTGTCCTCAGCCTCCGTTAGCCTCTCCCTCTTGTTTCCTTCTCTCCTCCTCACCCATCAGCCAACCTACCTTTACCTGCCCCCATCTTCAGTTTAATCCCATCTGCAAACCTGGGGCTTTTTTATGTGAGCAGAAAAATCTGTCTTGTCATGGCTCAGTCCCCGGATTTCGTATCCACAGATTTGGTCATGGTGAGAATTAGATATATCGATGATCTTAACAATTACTACTATTATGAAAGCAGTCTTCCAGCGGACATTATTCAAAACAGGTAAAACTTTCAAGCTGCATTTTAGAGACCTGTCTCTTACAGTTTTTTCTAAAGATACATTTCAGTTGACAAAGACTGCTTTATCTAACTTTGTGAAGACAGCCAAGTTACAACAGATGTAAAAATGCCTGCCTGGCTTTCAGTAGGACCTGGATTATCTTCCAGTTTGCTCCCCAGTTCAATTCAATGTGCTAGTTCTTTATCTAAAAAGACATCTATGAACTGTATACCTGAAGGACCATCTCTTCCTGTATGAGCCCATTCACCAATTTATGTCGGCTCAGCAGGCTTTTCTTATAGTACCCTCCATTCAGCAGTTCTGTACAGCTTCTGCTAGAACTTGCGCCTTCTTCGTTGCAGCTCCTGTCTTATGGAATGGTCTGCTGGAAAGAGCCCATAAGACACCCACATTGATATCCTTCATCAGGCTTGTTTAAGACTGTCTTGTATGGTTCTTGAATGCATTTCGGACTGCATACTTCAGCAGTTTCTATCAGGTCACTTCACTATTTACCACACTGTATTTTAGTATGTTTGTTGCCTGTTAACCTGAGTATGGTACCCTGAACATTGTAAATGTGGAACATATATTTTCAAATCAGTAAAACAAATCCCTTCCACACCATACTTACTATTTAGTAAATTTTCCAAGACATTAACATCCAGATCTGTGCATTTTCTTTGCTGTTGTGCTACTAAATGGCAAAATTTCTGAGCTGCTCTTACTATATCCGTCTTTCCATCCTCTGGAGACAGCACATTTAATGTAGGTTGGCAATTTAAAACTGTAATAAAATATTTCAAAGATATGAAACTTCAGATGGAAAATAGCACCAGAGCTTCAAAGTCAGCACCCCCCCCAATATGTGCATGATGAGTAACCCTGCATTTCTCTACCCCTTTACCTTCTTCCCCAGTCAAATCCATTGCCCAACATGCCTCAATTAGCATTTTAAATTCATCTTACAAATGATTACATTTTGCATACACACTCAAGACAGTATTTCCTCAGTGTGCCATGGTTCAGCAAAGTCCAAATTTATTCTGTCTCAGAGTTGTGTAAATGTATGCAATTTCAGAAACCTGAGCACATGCCTAGAAGTCAACTTGACCTTTTGTGTTCATGGAGAGACCATTACTGAAAGATCAATGGGAATGAATGCCGGCTTTGCAGCAGTATAAAGCTAAAATGAAAATCACAAGCAGGCTTACCTTGATCTGTTTTGTCCTGATTTGCAAATTCTATGGTATATTTGGAACAGTCAAGGTTTAATAATTCCTGTTGCTGCTTTAGAATTTCATCCATCAATCTTGAATTATTTCTCTTGAAAATACCTAGGCAGGGAGAGAAAAGGGAAGAAAAAGGGTATACATATCAGTTCATGATCCCTTTTGAGGAAATCTATGATCGATCTTGACTCTGGCTACAGACAACTATTTGCCAGGAACTCTGACACAAACAATACCTTTTCTATTTCTAAGAAGGTCTGGACTTGTTAAATTTTGAATTGTTTGGAAGAAGTGCTGACAAAAATGAGCCCAAAGCCCACACAATGAAGCCACAGTATAAGCACAGATCTTACAGTTTAGGGATACTTTAAGTAGTGATTCAGACATTACACAATGGCTGTCCAGGCTTTAACAGGAAAACTACCCTCAAAGCCACTTATTTTCTTAGAAAACTTATAGCCTGCCTTTCTGCTCTTATCAAGGACACCAAGGCAGATATCAAAAACATAAATAAAAAGAAACATCCTAAAATCATTAAATAAAAATACATAATTCAAACAATTTCATACACAATACAATAAAACCCACATATATAACAACAGCAATTAATAACAGAGCAGGGAAATGGGATCACTGAAGGAACACCAAATGAAACAAACAAACAAAAAATCTTGACTCATTGGTGAAGGACAGCAAAGGGGACAGGTGAATTTCCCTAGGAGACAGTTTCAGAGTTTTGTAGTTGACTTCTAGGTGTATTCAGATGTGCTGGCTTCACAAGGCACCTTGAACACCAGGACCTTGAGTGCCCAGAAACAGTTTTGGAACCCATGTAGATGGGCCACGACTGGGGTGATATGGTCCCTACAGCACTGGACTTTACATGCTGACTGATGACACATACATCAGGAAACATTTGAAATTTTGCAAGACTGCAGATAGAGAATTACGGAAGCAGGAAATGAAACGACAGGTACGCAAGGCGCTAGGACTCCAGTGACAGAATAACACCCTAGTACTGATTGGGCCAAAATCAATTTAAACTGAAGAAAATTTTTGTCATTCGACCTGTTGTGAGACTGTCGCTTTTTATCCATGAGTTGCCACAGAGACCTGCAGCTTCAGTATGGCTGCAGGTTCTCATAGTGAACTTGTGAAAAAAGTAGCATCAAAGTGGCCAGGTTAAATTATTTTTCCCCTGCTGTACAAACAGGTAAAGGACTGTAAAGGGTTAATTTTTTACAGAGCTAGAGAGCCTTGAGTGACAGGCTATTCCAAGAGATCTTATTGGCTAGCATCAATGAGCAAAGAGAGACTTCTGAACTGGAGGCTGAGGAGAATCTATATATCTAATTCCGAAGTGCCCCCCTCTGTGCGGATATCTAAATCCACGCTGGGGGGGCACTTGGGGGGAGGGAGGTTTTCCTACACATGGGGGGCACTCCCCCCATGTGCAGAAAAATCCGAAAAGTTAAAAAAAAACCTTCAGTGACCGTAGAATCCCCCAAAATACTTTTTGAAATGGCCTCAACTCCAGGCGTCAACTATGAGGAGATTAGAATGTTTGGGGGAGGGAGGGAGGTTCTAATTGTTTCTGTCAGTAAAAGGCAGGGTTTTGACTGGCAGCAGTCTAGGGTTGCCAAGTACCCCCCCCCCCCCCCGGCCACCAGCAGCGGATCCAGAGCCAGGCTGGGAAACTCCTGGATATTTGGGGGTGGAGCCTGGGGAGGACAGGGACCTCAGTGGAGTACAGTGCCATAAACTCTACCCTCCAAAGCATCCATTTTCTCCATGGAAAGTTATCTCTGTAATCTGGAGATGAGCAGTAATTCAGTGTTACTGAGGGGGAGAAGAGAGGAAGCAAAGGTGTGATGAATGGGATAACCATCCCACAAGTTTCTTGCAGGTCTCCACTTGTTCATTCTGAATTCAGGCCTGACTGAGAACAGTTTAACAGAGAGGGAAGTTGGCAAGAGAAGCGGGTTGTTAGGAGAAGACTCGCATTCAGACCAAGAAAAGAGGACAGATCTTCTAGTAAGAGAAGAAATTTCTCTACCCAGCCAAAACAGAGAGTTAGCTCTAAAGAGAGGAAAGATCCCTGGTCTGGTTAGAGACTGCCTTGTGAAATCTTAAGAGTCAATTAAAACTCAAGAAGAGTACTGGGGTGTTTACAGAAAGGGTTTGGGTACTAGATAGTGTCCCCCAGCCTTCTGGAAACCAAAAGAGTCAGTGAATCCTCAAAGAAAGTGTACTGGGGTATTTGGGGAACACTGGGGCAAAAGCCTCTCATCCTGAAGATCCTGTCACTGGGAAAAGCTTATGAAACGTTCAATAGTCTGGAACATATGAATTAAATTCTGCACATATATTGATTAACTTCAGAGTTATATATTGAGTTACCTCAGAAATTTTACCCCTGATTTCACCTTCCCCTTCCCCTCTATGTTGAATATTTTGTTAATTTGGAATTTCAAAATGCCTCGAGTGCCATTTAAGTTAAAGTTAAAGGGGGCTCTCGATCCTTCCCCCAGGTTTCTGGGCCGAGCCAAACGCCCAAATATCATACTGTGACAGGGTGGGACAGCCAGAGTTCTTCAGGAAAGAAGAAAACAGATAACTAGGGCAGCTCAGTCAGTCAGAAAGGGAAAGAAAGACAGAGGGAAAATGTTGCCTCTGAGCGAGGGAAGTGGACGGATATGTCATACCTGTAATACCTGAAACATCCCATATCTTGGTTATTATGTGTGACCACTCTCACACACAGCCTCCCAATACAATTCAAATGCCTTCAGATTAAGAAAGTGTGCATTCACCACCTGGGCGAAGGTCCAGCTACAAAATGCAAGCCATGTGAACTAATCATAACTACACAAGCATAGACAGGTTGTTGCCAAATATTTCAGTGGATACCATGTCCACCATAATAAAATCTGCAGTACTATTATTGTAGCAAATTCTTTCAACCATCAACAGTCTTCAAAGTAGGGGCAGGTAAAATTCAAGAAACCATGACAAGTTAATTTGGTAGCAAATAATAATCCTGGCCAGGATCCAGAGAATTCACTTCAGCATACCCAAAAGCTTGCATAAAGACAGTTGGAATTTTGACTGTGCTTAGTTGATTAGCACCCTGTCCCACCTCCAAGTTGAAATTTTGGTTTTAAAAAAATGTGTAGCACATTAGAATATGCTGAAAAGAAAAATCAAATAGATTGCTTTGCATACGGAGCTTGTTCTGCGCTTCTTTGTATTACTGCCATGGAGAAGTACTAATGAAAAATCTTTAACACAATTATGCAGGAAGACACATTTATAACAGGAATAAGGTTGTAGGTTTAATTTTCTGTGAAAAAATTAGCTTCTCCCCCAGGATTGTTCACTGGATTATTGTACTGCCTTTATTTCACTGCTCTCTAATCAAGTAATCAAGTTTCTTTGATTTACCACATTGTTTCTATTTCTCTGTTACGTTTTGCATAGCTATATTATGTGTATTTACTAGTATTTTATTACACTGCTTTATAATCTGCTTTGAGTCTCACTGAGCAAGGTAGATGACAAATGAAGTAAAATAAAAAGCAAGCAATCCAAACATTACTACTAGAAACAGAGCATGTAACTAAAGCTAAAAAAAACCCCAAACCCCTAGGAACAGAATTTCACATAATCTGAAAGTATGAACAAAAATCCCCACAAGGATCTAGAAGAGCCAATGTGATATAGTGGTTAAAAATGGCGAGCTCTAATCTGGGTTTTGGGTTTTTTGGGGGGGGTGTATTTTTCATGTGTGTGTGCACATGTGTGTGAGTGTGTGCACCTGGAAGTCATGGCGACCTCTGGTGACTGACCCCTACTGGGGGCCTGGAGAATATTCAGAGAGGTGGCTGAATAAAGCCTGCCCCTGCCTCCTAACTGCTGGTATTCTGAGGAAGTCTCTCATCCAAGTACTCGCCAGAGTCGATCCCGCTTAGTTTCCAAGATCTGACGAGATTGGGTTTACCTGGGCTATCCAGGTCAGGGCTGGAAGACTTAAGTGCTGTTTGATGAAAATTAGCTACCTTGGGTATGCAGAACTAGAAACATGGTTCTTTGGAACCCAGCCCCTAATTGCAATACTTCTTAATCTAACAATTCCCCATCATTTGCCTTTATACTACTAAGAGTTTAAAGGCGATATTGCCCACTGGAAAAACAGGTTTCCACTGTAATATAAATGAGGTTAGTGAACAACACTCTTGTTAAGTCTAGCCTTTTATTTCAATGAAAAACAAAGCAAAAACAACAGACGAGGCACTATTTGCTGCTGCCCTAGCTACTTGTTAGAACTATTAACAGCACCGGACCCTACAAAGTACTGCCTAGAGTGCATCATTCCATCTTGCTAAGTAGGAATGATATGGTGCTTATTAGACATAATACTAATCTGCCACTGACTTTGAAAATGGGCCCAAATTTAAAGCAAGGCAAATACAGTTGGTGCAAGTTTTCTAGAGTGAAGATAAGATGAGCTCTTAGTTAGTTGAGACTCAAACTTGACTTAATGTAAACTACAAAGATCAATACACTGGCTGTCCCTATTCTCCCATACTTGTCTCCAAGCTGACTGTTTGCTTTCATATCTTTCAAAACACATATTTTGGACCCACCTGGTTTCTACGGTTTAAGTTCTTCTAAAGCGTTAGTACTTGTTACTGTTAAATAACTGCCCTAATTCTTTTATTTTAAGCAATGCCAATTTATTCTATAGATTTCCCCCATTTGCTTGAATCCCAAACCTTACTCCCTCTGACCTCAAATAGAACATTTATTTACATTATTTATAGTCTGCCTGTTTCACTTGGACTCAAGGTGGATTACTATGATTATAACATTACTATGATCATTATTTTTATATTTTTTATTAATAAAGATAATATGTTAAGAACTTAGCTCCTGTCTCTCCTGTAGGGTTAATGTGACCAAGGTTACTGAAATCTGTGCATTTAAAGCACTTACCTTCAAATATCCAATCTCACAAAAAAACATCGTTGGTCTGTAGCAAATCAAGAAACTTCATATTTCCTTAACAGGAGAGAGCAATTTCAACCAGTTTCCCCGCCTGCTGCAGCCCAACTAATGCCTTGAAATTTTATTCCTAGAGCACTAGACTCTCAGGAACAGCGGGGGGGGGGGGGGGGTGTCCCATGGAAGTATGGGTGTTGGGAAATGGTACAAATCACACCTTCTTAGGAAAATTTGATTATACCTAAATTTTTGGAATCTGGCTTGATATAGTCCTATGACTATTATTTCTGCCACTGACGACATCCAGTAGGCTAATTGTTTATTATTATTTATTTATTATTTTCGATTTATGACCTGCCTTTCCTGCACAGGCAGGCTTCTATAAATCATCATTAAAATATGTCCACTACTGAAGAAAACAAGAGTTTTCCTAATAGATCTATTAGGACTTTTGTTTTCAAGTCCTTGTGTGTGTGTGTGAATATATATATTCACATTCAAAAGAAACATCACTGCAATTCATTAACTGCCTTATTTCTCACAGCAGATGCTAATTTTTCATTTGTTTCTTTCTATTTGCCTCCCAGTTGTTTCAACAATTTTAGCTACTATCCTTTCATTTCAGTCCGCTAACACTTTTCCTACTGCATCAAATCCTTGGTTTAACATTTTGTCTTGTGTAAAATGTTGCTCATTCCTTATTCAAAAGCCTAAAAAACTGCTTATGTTGATTTTAAAAAGCGCTTTCCATGTTTAATCCCCCCCCCCAATATTTATATACTGTACTCTCAATTCATTGAGTCTGCAGGATAGCCAACGTAAGATAGCCATAAAATCCAATTAAAATCAATTAGAAGATTAGGCCACATAAGTCACTAGAAAAGGGTCAAGAAACAAACCAAAAATAATGCACAGTCAAACAATGGAGAAGGAAAAAGTCTGGGTGAAGAAGTGACCCTTACCTGAAATTTACCAGATGCCATGTAAGGCAAAAAGTTGCAGGGATAACATTTTGAACTCCAACCACCCCAGTGACAGAGAAAGCCGTGTTCTTGTCCGACACTTATTTCAGAAGGTTATGCTGAGCAGGGCAAATAGCAAGCCGGCATTAAGAATCCTGGTCGTAATTGGTTTAGGACTTTAAAAGGTAATAACTAGCACTTTGGATTAGCCCAGAAGTAGATCAGAAGCCATTGGAGCTCTTTAAAACTGCTGATATATGTTCCCTGCAAGTGGTACCAGTTAGTTTTACTGCTGCGCTCAGTACTAGTGGAAGATTCGGACTTTCATCAAAAGGTTGTTGGCCACCTACCTCACTTCAGAAGGGCACCCAGAGTAACATAAACAGAGCACAATACAACCATGTTTAGTATTCTCGGTATTCATAATATAAAGATGCAGAGCAGCATCTCCCCTCAGTCAACAAAAAACCACCTATCAGTTTAGGATGTTAAAACTAAAATTCCTTTAAGCGGTGGAAAGCGAGTCTCAGTGAGGCTGATAAAAGGGAACATGGGCTGTGGCAAATAAAATGCAAGTCTGTGATCAGGCAGGCAAAAAGGGAATACGAAGAGCACATCGCAAAAAACATAAAGACCAACAATAAAACTTTCTTCAAATACATTAGAAGTAGGAAACCAGCCAGGGAAGCAGTGGGGCCCTTGGATGACCATGGGGTAAAAGGTGTACTGAAGGATGATAGGGAAATGGCTGAGGAGCTGAATGCATTTTTTGCCTCTGTCTTCACTGTAGAAGATGAGAAGTGCCCGCCCACTCCAGAACCACTGATTTTGGGAGGGGGGTTGAAAGACCTGAGTCAGATTGAGGTGATAAGAGAGGAGGTCCTATGACTGATAGACAACTTAGAAACAAATAAAGCACTGGGCCCGGATGGGATACATCCAAGAGTTCTGAAAGAACTCAAATGTGAACTTGTGGATCTCCTGACAAAAATATGTAATCTTTCCTTAAAATCTGCCTCCATTCCTGAGGACTGGAAGGTAGTGAATGTCACTCCTATCTTTTAAAAGGGTTCCAGAGGAGATCCGGGAAATTACAGGCCAGTCAGTCTGACGTCGATACCGGGTAAGTTGGTGGAAACTGTTATTAAGGAAAAAATTAGTAGGCACATTGATGAACAAAATCTCTTGAGGAAGACTCAGCATGGGTTCTGTAAGGGAAGATCTAGTCTTACTAATCTGTTAGTGTTCTTTGAGGGAATAAACAAACATGTGGACAAGGGGGACCCAGCAGATGTTGTTTACCTTGACTTCCAGAAAGCTTCTGATAAAGTTCCTCATCAAAGGCTCCTAAGTAAGCTCAATAGTCATGGGATAAAAGGACAAGTCCTTTTATGGATCAAAAACTGGCTAATTAAAAGGAAACAAAGAGTGAGTATAAATGGGCAATTTTCTCAGTGGAGGGAGGTAAGCAGTGGGGTACCACAGGGATCAGTATTCAGTCTGATGCTTTTTAACTTGTTTATTAATGATTTGGAGTTGGAAGTAAGCTGTGAAGTGGCTAAATTTGCAGATGACATGAAGTTGTTCAGGGTGGTGAGAACCCGGGAGGATTGAGGCACTCCAAAGGGATCTGTCAAGGATGGGCGAGTGGGCACAACGTGGCAAATGGGGTTTAATGTGACCAAGTGCAAAGTGATGCACATTGGAGCCAAAAATCCTAACTATAAATACACGTTGATGGGGTCCGAACTGGCGGAGACTGAGCAAGAGAGAGATCTTTGAGTTGTAGTAGATAACTCAATGAAAATCCCGAGACAGTGTGTGACTGCAATGAAAAAAGGCCAACGCTATGCTGGGGGTTATTAGGAAGGGAATAGAAAACAAATCAGCCAGTATCATAATGCCCCTATATAAATCGATGGTGCGACCTCATTTGGAGTACTGTGTACAGTTCTGGTTGCCACACCTCAAAAAAGATATTATAGCATTGGAAAAAGTGCAGAAAAGGGCAACTAGAATGATAACAGGGTTAGAACACTTTCCCTATGAAGAAAGGTTGAAGCACTTGGGGCTCTTTAGCTTGGAGAAACGATGGCTGAGGGGTGACATGATCGAGGTTTATAAGATTATGCATGGGATAGAGCAGGTAGAGAAAGAAGTCCTTTTCTCCCTTTCTCGCACTACAAGAACTCGTGGGCACTCCATGGAATTGCTGAGCAGTCAGGTTAGAACAGATAAAAGGAAGTCCTTCTTCACCCAAAGAGTGATTAACACGTGAAATTCACTGCCACAGGAGCTGGTGGCAGCTACAAGCATGGACGGCTTCAAGAAGGAATTAGATAAACATATGGAGCAGAGGTCCATCAGTGGCTATTAGCCACAAAGTATAGATAGGAACTCTCAGTCTGGGGGAAGTGATGCTCTGTGTTCTTGGTGCTTGGGGGGGAGCAACAGTAGGAGGGCTTCTAGTGTCCTGGCCCCACTGCTGGACCTCCTGAGGGCACCTGGTGTTTTTGGCCACTGTGTAACAGAGTGTTGGACTGGATGGGCCACTGGCCTGATCCAACATTGGCTTCTCTTATGCTCTCTTATGTTCTTATGTTCTAGTAGAATTTTTGATCTCATATATACTTGGAAGCAATGTTTTGTAAACTGAATGTATTTTCCTGAATTAAATGTATTAGCCAAATTAAAGATTACATTAATATGGACTTCTGTGGCCTATTCAAAATGTTACAGCATACAGAGTCATGTGTTGCACCAAAAAAAAACCCCAAAACCAACCACATGCAATGATTACATTGCCCACAATGTTGCACATACATATTAAATCAAATAGCTAAATAAAGGCTGCGCTTATCTTCACTTTTTTTTTTTGAAGAATAGTAACTGATGTTTTAGTCTATGGATGGGTGCTAGACTAAATAGAAAGCAGCAGTATATAATGAGCTAACCATCAAACTTCATTAAAGAGAGAAAGCGATTTCTGACATCAAAGTGCAGCTTACTCACCTCCCCTTTCTACTGCCGACCGAAATGCCCCCTTAAACACTGCTTCTGGGGGACAGGATTTCCCCGGAAACAGGAGGCACAATGAGTCACCGGGAGTGGGGGGGCATTATCCCTTCCACGCACAGAAACCTAATGGGTTGCATCATACAGATATGCCAGTGGCAGAAGCAGAACTTCCCCTGCTATTCCATTTCCTCAGCAGTCTCCTGCGTATCATCCACTACTTCAGTTTCATCTTCACTACCCACTCCTGGCTGATTGAAAAACCTGCAGGGAAGACTAACAGTCACCCTTCCTAAGTATTTTCCAGAACTGCATTCTTCAAGCAGTTTAACAGCTTGGGAGTGCTATTAAATAAAAGATGGGTGTTCAGATCTCCTCGGTAATAGTGAGCAATTTGTCAGTTTTGGGCTGGCACGCCAGCTGCGTCCCTTGGCCACAGTTTACCCATGCTACAGATACCTTAGATTACTATAATTATCTTTACATGGGACTGCCTCTGAAGCTTCAGTTGGTGTTGCATGTAGTGACCACATCGCTAACTGATTTCTCCTACCAGGACCATATTTATCCAATACTGAAATTACTGCACTGGTTGCCAATTTGTTTCTGGACCCAATTCAGAGCACTGGCTCTTTTAAGGTTCTAAACATTTTGGGAGCAAGGTTCTTGAAGGATCTGTGCCTGTGATTTGCCTGGGATCTTCATCAGAGGCCCCGCCCAACTGGAACACCTTCCTCTCCTCAATCTGCCTGGCACCAAGGCTACTGAGCTTTCAGTACCAAGTGAAGACCTTTATTCTTAGATGCATTTGGTTCTTCCCTCTTTTACAAGTCGTGTGTGTGGGGCTGGGGGTGGGTGGCCCAATTTAAAACCCTTGTTCGGCCCTGTACGTCAGGTACCCCCAACATGCCACCCACTGACACTTTCCTAGCACCGGCCAAGTCTTTTGAGAAAAATGGGCAGGGATGTCCCTTCAGCAGCAGCTGCCACTACCACGTGTTCTTTACTGCACAACTGTAGGCAAGCTGCATGTATGCAAGAAAATATTTTAAAACAATACGTTCATTTTAAAAGGCATCCCGTTCAATAGAGATTCTGCCTGAAACGTTGAGTGGTCACTATCAGAGCTATGTCTGGCCTTACTCCCTGACATTCTGTGGTTTGACTATGCCCCTGTGGCAGCCATTTTGTGACTGGCTCTACCACCATGTCAGAATTCCACCATCCTGTGTCAGAATTCCAAAGGTGCCCACAGTTTCAAAAAGGATGGGGACCCCTAATGCATATACTTTGCTCAAGCTATATTCTGTACTGTTTATATCAGGAGCCCCCAATGTGGGGTCTGTGGTGGTTGCTAACATGTTTCCTGGCATGCACCAAATGTTTCCAGTGGGGCCAGGTGGGGCACTTGCCCAGCAGGGCTTCTGACCGGCCACTGGAAATCTGATTCCTAAAATAATGTTTCAGTGGCAGCTGCCATCACACTGTTGGTTTTATTCTCTTTCACTCCTCTTTTCTAATACATTTTAAAAAATTAACTCCTGCACTTGGGTTTCTGCTGTGGGCTTCCTCTGTGGATGCATCTAGCTCCACCTTCTATGGCAGCCATGTTTGTGGTTGTGCTCACCACCCGTGTCAGAATTCCACAGGTGCCCAGAGGCTCAAAAAGGCTGGGGACACCTGGGTAATGCTATACGTTAATAGTGCTATCTTGTAAGCCCATTCTGATTGTGTCGTCTCTGTGGCTTATTTTACTGTGCTGCTAGATTCGTATTGGTTTAGTAATCGGGATTTGACTGTGAGTGACTTTTGGTTGAGCAGTACAATATAACCATCACGAATAAACGGACGACTGCACGCAGCAGAACTGCAGAAGCACAACCCCAGTCATATTGGCTTTTACACTGGAGGATCCAGGAAGCTCTGTCAGTATTCTTCCCCGCCTGCACAGTTCCAGAGCAAGCAAGAACTCCTAATTCTCTGACTGGGGAATCAAGGTAATATCAACTGACTGAGCAAGTGGTTTAATTTCTCTCTCCTGCCCCACATTATGGTAACTCATTTAGGTTATTTGAGAAGAAGAAGAAGAGATTGGATTTATACCCCGCCCTTCACTCACTTGGAGTCTCAGAGCGGCTTACAATCTCCTGTCCCTTCCCCTCCCCACAACAGACACCCTGTGAGGTAGGTGGGGCTGAGAGAGCTTTTTCCCAAGCTATCCTTGAGAGAACAGCTGGTACAGAGCTATGGCTTGCCCAAGGTCATCCAGCCAGGAGCAAGTGGAGGAGTGGGGAATCAAACCCAGTTCTCCCAGATTAGAGTCTGCGCACTTAACCACTACATCAAACAGTCCATAATAGGGTGTATTATTATTTGAGGCTTTAAAGGGGGGGGGATTGTAAACATATTGGTGTAAATTTCAACATAAGCCGAATAAATGAGCAAACAGACAGCTCCTAAATCCAGTCTACCATTCCTGGAATAAAGAGAAGATTCCAGTGTTCTTTCAACAGGGTGTCCTCAAACCAATGCCATAATCCAGCATCAGCACAGGGACGTGTGGTTCCCTGAAACAAATCCAGAATGGCTACATAAGAAGTTACTAGATTCAGAATGCAAGCTGCAGTTACAAACCATCTGAACAGTTTTCTTAAGACTTCAAGGGAGGGACTGTCCTGAACTAGCCGGTCTTGCCCAGAGAAGCTTCAACACAAAACACGGCTGAACTCTCTGTTTACACATGAGCCCGGCTCCCTGCCAAATCAATGTTTTGGGCTGAAGTTAGATTTTAACGCCATGCTGAGCAGTTAATACACCTGCACTGTAGCCCGTGCTAGACAGTCCTAGATCGTCTCAGTAAATAAACTATATCTGTAGTTTATGTGTTGCCATTTGTGGCTGCTTCCACGCCAGCATATAAAATCTTCATTGAAGAAGAAAGCATGCCCCCTCATCATGGTTGGGTTGTTAACTCCACTGTCTAGCACAAAAGCTTGCCCCTGTCTATGTGTGTTCCATTTCAAATGACCTACAAGAGGGAGATGTTGCCTATAAGGACACACATAAGCAAGATTATACCAATCAGGACAGTTTGGCTGCTTCTCTTTTTAGGTTGCAAAGTGGATGTTGTGTTCCAGGAAGCCCTGAGATGAATATTTTTTATTTGTCTGACGTTTGAAAAACAAGACTTCTTACAAGATGCATGACCCGGGGGACAGGAAGCTCTCATGACACGGAACAAGAAAGCACAGGAATGAATTTATCCACATCTAGACTCTTCCAGAAGCCACTAATGAACACTGAACAATGCTGCCATAAAGAAACAAAAACACTTAACTAGCAAGACTCATCTCTAAATAAGAAATTTTGTTTTAACCATCTGCAGCGGTGTCTAACTCCCCACTACATTTGCTGCCACATACAGTTTGCTGACATAAGGGAAGGGACCAAACAAGTTGCTAACGCTGGCCTCCTTCTCTACTTCTTGTAATTGGGACGATGGAGCTCACAGCTCATTCTCCATTGCCCATTATTTTACTTTTACAATGTCATCAGAAGCTACATCCAGATGCAATCCCATTCCTCTCCCTTTCACAAGGCACACCGGACAGGAAACATCATTCAGTGAAGATCCCAACAAGGGCTGGTCAAACACCTGCATTCTCTTTGCAAGTAGAATGACTGACTTGTCAACCTATAGGAAGAGGTGCAGTGTGGAAGTGCTGGCTGGGTATGTCAGCATGGTGCTCCCCAGAGCTGCCATTTGTTATGGCCTGCAGAACAGAGGCTAGAGCCTGCTGCTGGCACCAGAGGATACAGTGCCACTCACTGATCCTTATGACGGAAGAAGGCAGGCCAGCTAGGTGCACTGCTTCTGCCACCATTTGTCAGAATCTGCGGATTCTAACAAGGGTTTCTGGGGCTTCATGCTATGCTTTGTAATCTATCTCTGTATTAACTCTGTAATCATATCTGATGCTCGCTTGTTTGAACCCTGTGAATCAATATGCAATGTCCCTTTTCGTCCCTTTATGATCCTGGGTCTATGGCTCTGACTAGGTCTGGTTTATGTAACCATTTGTCCGGGAGGGTGGCGACTTCAGAACAATGGGCCTCTCATCCTCCTGCCTCCGCATTCCTTTCCTCCCTGCTGGGAAGGCAGGGACCAGTCTCTTATCAACGTGTGAAGGCCTTGGGGAAAGCTATTTGTTATGTGAAAGATGGTTACATCTGAGAGGTCTGGTTTAAGAAGGGAAATTTACTGCTTCACACCTAACCTTTTTCCTGTGGGAAGCAAACGGTCAAAGGACCTTTTTGCCCGCGGTTTTTCCCCTTTGTTGATTGGTTACCTATGGGCAATTCAAATTGTACTGGAGGGTATATTAGACCTGCTTCTATTGTATGTGTTATCTCTGACAATAATCCGAGGACCTGTAGTAATGTAGAGATTGGAAATAAAGAACTGTGTTTTATCAACAAAGATCTGATCCTTGACTACTTCGAGCAGAAACCTCAAACCATTTCATTCTCACAATAATCCTGTGAGGTAGATTAAGCTGAGACTGGCCCAAAGCCACGCAGCAAACTTCCGTGGCAGAGTCAAGATTTGAACCTGGGTTTCCCAGATCCTAATCCAATACGCTAACCACAATTATTGTTTTCAGTGTTCCACTCCATTGCTCATCTGTGTCTGAACATGTCTGACCACAGAAGAAAAGACTATCTTCTCTCCTTATCTGTAATTGAGTAGTGGGGTGGCACTTTTTGAACATTCCACACGCTCCTAAATCAGTTGGCTCCATGATGTGTCACTCAGAAGCTGTCCCTATCCACTGGCTGCATTGCCTGAGTCTCACCTCCAACATTCAGGGGTGTCGAACTCATTTATTATGAGGGCTGGATCTGACATAAATGAGACCTTGTTGGGCTGGGTCATGTGTGTCATAAAATGTAACGTCAGGTAGCAGACATATAACCTTTATAAAGGACACAAACACAATTAAAGATTTTTTTTTACTTAAAAACATGCTTAAAACATGAGCAATCTTGCAATATTTTATTTTATCTAACACTGATAACTGACACATCTTGCTTTTATTTTTGCAGCTATCTTGTCAATATTGAACCTATAATAGCATTAGGCCCTGACCTGGATGGTCTAGGGGGAGGAGCCTCAGCCAGAATAGGGAACAAAAGCTTGCCTATCTCTTTCTCCTGAGCGACTGAGTTTGGCAAAGCAAGCTATAATGCAGCCAGTTCTACTGAGGGCCTGACAGAAGCTCTCCAGGGGCCTGATCTGGCCTGCAGGCCGCATGTTTGACACCCCTGTTCTGTTCTAAACAGTTTGCTGTTCCTCTCCCCTACATAGCCAGTTGGAACACAGAGGTCGTTTGCATATGAGGCCTGATTGACCTTTGCCTCTAACATTATAAACAGTTTGCTGTTAGGAGTCACTGAATGTGCCCTGAGGTAAAATACATATCCCAGTCTTCCCTTAAACAGTCACTGGAGCTACCAATCTCCCTGTGAGGCCTGGAGATCTCCCAGAAATCACAGTGTTCCCCAGCCACAGCACATCATTTCCCCTACAGAAAATGTCCCAGCTATTACAGCTGATCTCCAGATGACCAAGATCAATTCTCCTGGAGACAATGGCTGCTTTGGGCAGGGGACTCTATGGCATTATACCCTGCTGAAGTTCCTCCGCACCCCAAACTCTGCCCTCCCCAGGCTCTACCCCTCAAATCTACAGTTATTTCCCAGTCCAGAGTTGGCAACCCTGTAACTGGCTATGGAACTGCTTTCCAGACCCTTGGATCCCAGAAGACATGGCATAGGAGGAGGTGCTTTTCTACCTTAGCTGCCACTGCATAGCCTGAAATCAGCATAAGTCAGGGGTGGAGGGAACCATACCTGTTACCATGAGGCTGTCCTCCCATACTACCCACTTGGGGCAGCAAAATGACTTGAGACAGCCCTGCCTTATAGCTAAGCAGAAGGAAATAAACACGGCTTGCCTCCCTCCGTTTTCCCCTTCCCTCTACCGCCCCACCAGCCACAGCTGGGACACTCGACTGGAGCTTCCTTCTAGAGCCCGTTGTATTTCTTCCCACAATGGGCCTTGATGTACAATTGCATACTGCTTTTCCACAGCTGCATTCCTTCCCATGGTTGCTGCTAACTACAACTGAAGACAAACTGTTAAAAGAACAGAACAAAGTTTGAGTCCAGTGGCACCTTTAAGACCAACAAAGTTTTATTCAAGGTATAAACTCTCGTGTACTGAAGTGTGCACACACATGAAAACATATACCTTAAATAAAACTTTGTTCATCTTAAAGATGCCGCTGGACTCAAACTTTGTTCTGCTGCTTCAGACCAACATGGCTACTCACCTGAATCTATGTTAAAAGAACACTTAATTGCTTCACTTCTGTTGCAGAATAAGGGAGATTACCATACCGCTGCCTATGATCCTCTGCTTCAAAATCCTAATCCAACATGTACTTCTGCGCCTTCCCTCATGTTTCACTCCCACCTCCCTCACAGGGTGTCTGTTGTGGGGAGGGGAAGGGAAAGGAGTTCGTAAGTCACTCTGAGACTCCGAGTGAAGAGCGGGGTATAAATCCAATCTCCTCTTCTTCTTTGCAAACCTTTAAAAAACCAATTCTCTTGCTTTTTTGCAGCTTGAAACTGTTTTAAATTGACTTATACAGATACCTTGCTATGTAAACTTATCTACTGAATTACTTGGATCAATAGTCAGGGGGCCACGGTGGCTCAGAGGTTAAGACGCTGAACTGCAGACTGGAAGATCAGCAGTTTGAGACCTCAGTCCTGCGTGATAGAGTGAGCTCCCATCTCTGGTCCCAGCTCCTACCAACCTAGCAGTTCGAAAGCAAGACATTGCAAGTAGATAAATAAGTACCACTTCGGTGGGAAGGTAACAGCATTCCGTGTGCCTCGGCATCTATTCATGCCAGCCACATGACCACAGAGACATCTTCGGATAGTGCTGGCTCTTTGGCTTGGAAACGGAGATGAGCACCGCCCCCTAGAGTCGGATTTGACTGGCTTTCGAGCAAGGGAAACCTTTACTTTTAGAAAGATAATATAAGGACCAGAAATAAGGAACTTCTGACCAGTTACATAATTCTAAATCAGCATTTCATGTGCATGACTCACAGAGTAGATAGACCTGGCAATTGAAGAGAATACCTGTATTTGATGTAATTTTGACTGAGACAGTTCGTTTCTACCATAAGATAAGGTATCTCACTGTAGAATAATGAAAAATGTATTTGTATTTACAGTTCAGTGTTCAAATGTATGTGTTTCTGTTTGCTGATTTTCTTTATCGCTTTCTATTCTTAACTTTACTGACACGTCACATTTACAGCAGGCAAAATACAAGGCACTTCTACAGCAAAGGCATCCGAAGTACGTTCCAATGTTACTTCTAAATAGTTGAAGGGACAGTTTTCGAAGAGGTAATATCTGAAGACAAAAACAAATCCTGTGTAAGGTTGAACCTTGTAGAAAGAAGTCATGTTGTGTGTTTTTTAAAAAATCATGCTGAGTACCTCTGAGAAACAGGATCTGTACATCTCTACGCAGCTTTCTAGAACCTGAAACATTTATCTTTGGCTACTTAGTCTGTGGAAAACACTTCCCTTTTCCATACAGCTCCAGTGATTCACATAAAAGGATGACAAACACCAGCATGTTAATTAATAATATGGTTGCATCTTTAACCAGACAAACAAAATAAAGTTTAGCCTACACAGAATTGCATCATTTGCTGCTGCTCCCGATTAATTTATAATACATTAAAAAGGACACTATAATGTATGATGAAAAGCAAGCGGTGGCAATACAGCATTCCCTCCTCCAATTTTCCTATTAATTCAGCTGCAGATCAAGTTTTACTAAGTACCCTACCACCAGTGCTTCCAGTTTCCTGTAATCCATCATATCACTTAAATATTGATGGAAAGAAACAATTGCACAAACATACCAATGAATTTTTTGAACAGCACTCATTATACTCTAATGGAAACATAAATTGCTTGATCTCAGCTACAACAAGACACATTATATAATGTCAACTGGCTGAGTTAAGGTATGATACACAGGTGTTTCTTGTTAAGCATCTCTTACAGAACCTCTTTGGCAAAAACAATCTGACCAGATTCTGTCAGGCACAGACCTGTGGTAAATAATCAGGAAAGCAGAGTAAGACTTGTTTTATTCATCCCTGACCCAACAACAAATAACAGAAGAAAACAATCCATTTCATGAGATGTGGGAGGAACAACAAATACTCTTTTCAAGTAAATGACTTTTGGACTAGATAGTTGCCTAGTGTTAAATTTATATAACCAAATGTCACTTGGTCGATTTTCAAGGGCAATTATGTTCAAATGGACATAGGAACTGAGTGAAATTCTGACTATTCTTTTGTCCTTCTTAAATTCATCATGGCGTTGTCTAAAATTCCCAGTCATTTGCTGAAGGTACAGTAGAGAACCAGACAGGGCCATTGTATTGGTTCCATACTGAACCAATGAAATGCTACCTGCCCCACAAAAAATGCTCAGTAGAAATCACAACCCATCTATTGCTTTATTTGCAGAAGATGTATGTAGGCAGCTGTGAGTAGGGTGGAGTAGAACAACATAAGATGGCACTGAGCCCTGGCCAGCAAAGCTAAGGCTGAACAACTGGTCCCTTGTGACTGTATCTGCAACTTGGATTAATTCCCAGTTTCAAATATGGTATGTTCAGAAGATTGCAGGTTTCATTCAAACTACTAAACTTTTGGCACTATTTTTAAATGAAAAAACCCCACAACTTTTAGTTAAACATCAGTATATAAAGGAGGAAAGATAGAGGCTTCCTATTGTCAAAATAATTTTTTGGGGAATACCAAGAATGATACCTGATTTGGATAGCCCAGGCTAGCCTGATCTCACCAGATCTCAGAAACTAAGCAGGCTTGGCCATGGCCAACACTTGGATGGGAGACCTCCAAGAAATACCAGGTTTGTGACGTGGAGGCAGGCAATAACAAACTACCTCTGAACTAGTCTTGCCTTGGAAACCCCACGGGATCTCCAGAAGTCAGCTTTGACTTTCCACCACCACCAAGAATGAGAAGATCACTTCCCTCAATTACATCCACAGTACCCCTAAATATATGAATATATGGCAGAAGGAGACACAACACAGGAATCTGACAATGAGCCATGACCAGTACCATTGCTGTTCTGGCCATTCAAGATCAACAGCAGGCAATGACTAGCTGACACAGAACAGAGGAGGTACAAGTGTTTCTAAAACACCATTTAAACATGCATTTGCTGTAGTTTACAAACAACATGATGTGCATTGGAGATCACAAACCAACCATAAGTAAGAGAGCAGGGGTCCTAACCGTCATCAAGGACCCTCCCTGGAAGATCTGCTTGAATTTCAAAGGCATTTTTAATTGATGGACAGTACCAGGGATTGGGATTTGGACTGCCCCTTCCTTTCACATCCACTTTTCAGGTGCTGAAACTATTTAAAGTGCTGGGGCAAATATAAACAGCACATACCAAATGTATACCCTGTTTTTCTGCATAAGGGTCACTAAGTATGTTTCACCTCACTGGGATACATACAGTTCAGAGACACCATTTGAGATCAGAAAAGCAACACAGGAGGATAGGATTAAAAGCTCCCTTCCCATTCATAGATTTAATGCGCTCTCATCTGGTTTGACATCATGATCAAGAAATGAAATCCGGAGAACACTGGCAGCACTTTTGTTACATTTAGTAGTATCCACCCCAAAATTAGAAAACTAAAGAGGCTCAAACTGGATAAATCCATTTAGGCCATCTGAGATTCTATGCCTTAAAGACTCATTCAATTTAGGCTGCCCTAATGAACAGTCTAGGGCAGGGGTGGGCAAACTGTGGCTTGGGAGCCGCATGCGGCTCTTTCACATATATTATGTGGCTCCCGGCAGGGCGGTTGGGGAAGCTAAATATCATTAGCAAACAAATATCATTGGACAAATTAATATCATTATCAACATCTGCTTTTACCCCTTTAGTTATTATTTTTGGCAGTCTCATTTCATGTTAATAAAAAGCAAATTTGCTTATTTTCCAATAAAAGCAGGTAATATTTGTTCATGTCTTGTGGCTTTTAAACGTCTGGTGTTTATTCTATGCAGCACTTACGTTAAGCAAGTTTGGCCACCCCTGTTCTAGGTGGCTCTTACGCTCAGCAAGTTTGCCCACCCCTAGTCTAGGGGCCGCGGTGGCTCAGAGGTTAAGACACTGAACTACAGACCAGAAAGCCGGCAGTTCGGGACCAGAGTGCCGCGTGACCATCTCCGGCCCAAGCTCCTGCCCACCTAGTAGTTCGAAAGCAAGACTTTGCAAGTAGATAAATAGGCACTGCTTTGGTGGGAGAGTAACAGCATTCCGCGCGCCTCGGCATTTGGTCATGCCCGCCACATGCCCACGGAAACATCTTCAGACGGCGCTGGCTCTTCGGCTTGGAAACGGAGATGAGCACCGCGACCCTCGAGTCCGATCTGACTGGCTTTCGAGCAAGGGAAACCTTTCCCCTTTCCCTAATGAACAGTCTAAGATCGAGGCATGAACGCGAACCCCACTGGGCAGATGTTCACACACTTTCCCAAAGATAAGAACATGGAAATGGGAGAAAGGCAGTTCAGAAACGCAGCCGGGAGCCAGGACAAAGCCGCTGCCTCTTTCTCCCGGCCCCCGACAGCCCGGCTTCCTCCTCGCCATCAGCCCTTCGCCAGCCGGCCAGCACGGCGGCGAAAAGGGAAGCGAGGGGAGGACGGAGACCGAGGTCGGAGAGCGCCCAGGGCGCGCCAAGCGAGGCCACTCACCGTCGTGGTCGTAGACGCTGACGTAGGAGATGCCCACCGCCATGCACCACACCACCAGGCTGGCCATGTCCGCGTAGCTGGGCTCCTCCTCGGTCACCACCAGCCCCACGTGGCCCGGCAGCTTCTGCAAGGACTTCCCGTCCCGCCGCCACCGGCTCTGGTTGCTCAGCACCCGCCGCCCCGCGGCCGCCGGCTTGTGGAACGCGAAGAACCCCGTGGCCGCCGCCGGCCCCACCAGAGCCCGCGAGGCGGCCGCGGCCACCGACGCCGCGCCGCGCCGCCACCGGCCGAGCCACGAGCCGCGTCCCCCGAGCTGCTCCCGGCACCAGGCGAAGAGGGCGCGCTGGGCGAAGAGGAGGGCGCGCAGGAACCGCCATAGCAACTCGGACGCGCCGCACATTGGGGGCAAGGGGGGGGGGGGGCAAGCGGAGAGGCGACGAGGCAGGCTCAGCCGGAGCGCCAGGCGCGCACCATCTCGCTCCCTGCGCCCTCACTGGCACGGTTTTATCTGCCCGGCAACCTCCTCTGGCGGCGCCATCTCCATTCTGCCAGTGACCTTTCCCCCCCTCGCCTACGCGCGGCGTACCCATTGGTCCAAGAAAAGCGCCGCTCGGTGTCATTTCCGGCGGGATGGAGCGAATGACGTGGCCCCCTCGAGGAAGCGCCTTCCGCTACGTTCCGACCGGGCGGAAGGCGGGACGAGGCTCTCGCTCGCCCACGGAGTTGCTGGGTTACAGCTAGCATGTGCTTTCCCGCTTGCACAGTGCCACCTAATGGCTGGAGCAGGTATTCCGCTGGGAAAAGCGCATCGTTTGCTCCGCTGTGGTATCAAACTGTCAGAATCTGCTGATTCAGACAAAGTATTTCTATTGCTTGCTGCTATGATTTCTGTTGCCATGTATGATTCTATAGCACCTGCCATGTACTCCCCCCCCCCCATGTAAACCCTCACTTTGGCCAGTATGTATGTAAACTATATGACCCCAGGTTTATGACCCTGACCAGGCCTGGTTTGTGTAACTGTCAGCCCGGGAGGATGACAACTTCAAAGTATGGGAACAATGGGCCTCTCACAGTCCTGCCTCGGCATTCCATTCATCCCGGCTGGGACAGCAAGGGAGGACAGGACCCATCTCTTATCAATGTGCGAAAGCCTCGAGGCCAACGATTGTTATGTGAAATGGTAACATCTAAGGGGTCTGGTTTGGGAAGGGAAATTTACAACTTAACACCTCACTTTCTTTCCTGTGGGAAGCAAACGGCCAGAGACCCTTTTGCCCGCCGTTTTTCCCCTTTAGTGATTGGGTACCTACGGGTAATTCAAACTGTTCTGAAAGGTATAATAGACCTGCTTCTGTCATATGCGTTATCTCTGACAATAATCCGAGAAGCTGTACCAATGTAGAGATTGGAAATAAAGAACTGTGTTTCATCAACAAAGATCTGATCCTTGACTACTTTGAGCAGAAGTCTCACACAAACCCGTGCTGGAAGAGAAAAAGATGCGGCTGGAAACCACTTTCAGAGGCTCATTTTGCATCTGGCGTTTGCTCCGTTGTTTTATCAAACCCACGCTGGAACAGAAACTCCTCTTTGCATTGCATACCACTTTCACTTGGATCGATTGTCGGGTTTTATGGCAGGGTCCAGACTGCATGCCGGTTTCACTGCCTCTGATCTCTCGGTTTTATGGTAACTGTCTGCATAGATTTATGGCCGTTTTATGGCCATTCAGGGGGTGACCCTGAAGTCAGTATGGCATGGCCTGCACTGCGGTATCTGAATGTGGTTTTTAGCTGCATCTTTTTCTGTTCCAATGTTAATTTGGTAAAACAATGGAGTAAATGCTAGATGCAGAATGGGCCAGATACCCCAGGCCAACACGCAGGGGCCCTTTCATAGAAAAAGAGGTGCAGGAGCTCATTAGCATAACTCATTAGCATAATTCATTAGCATATGCCACATCCCCTGACATCACCAGAAGCATGTCAGAAAGGGAATGTCGTTTCAGCCCCATTATACCCTATGGGCCATTGAAATCAATGGCAAAAACTCATAGGGTATATGAGGGGCTGGAGGAAAGGGCGTTAGAGAGAGAGGCCCCAAACTTGAAGGATAGCTGCTGGGGCCTCTCCTTGAAATACCCACCAAGTTTCAAGAAGATTGGACCACGGGATCCAATTCTATGGGCCCCCAAAGAGGTTGCCCCATCCCCTCCATTGTTCTCAATGGTGGGAAAAAACATTACTTTTTTCCCACCATAGAAAACAATGGAGGGAATGGGGGTAACCTGTTTGGAGGCCTGTAGAATTGTACCCCCCAGTCCAATCTTCTTGAAACTTGGTGGGCATTTGGGGGAGAGGTCCCAGAAGCTACCCTGCAAGTTTGGAGCCTCTCCCTCAAACCCCCTCCCCTACAGCCGCTTTTAAAGTTGCCACCAAATTTCGGCGGCAATTCGGCGGCGGGCCGAATCAGATCAGAGAATCTGATTCGACCCGTGGCTGCCGTACTGCCCCTCCTGAGCTGGTGGAGCGGCATTCCGCCTCGCTCCAGCCCCAAAGAGTCACCCCTAAATGGCCATAAAATGACCATAAATCCATGCAGACAGCTACCATAAAACCAGAGATCAAACGAAGTGAAAGCAGCATGCAGTCTGGGCACTGCCATAAAATTCGACAATCAAAGTGAAAGTGGCATGCAATGCAGAGAGGGATTTCTGTTCCAGTGTGGGTCTGGTAAGACAGTGGAGCAAATGCTAGATGCAGACTGGGCCAGAAATAGCGAGTGTGTGCATTAAGTAGTGTCAAGTTGCTTCCTTTCGACTCATGGCAACCCTATGAATTAACGTTTTCCAGAATGTCCTATCACTGGCAGCCGTTCTCTGGTCTTGCAAACCAAGGGTTCATTTATTGAGTCAATCCATCTCACTGCTACCCTTTTGTTTATGTCTTCAGGCCGCTGGAGGTGGAAACAGGTCCAACTCTGAATACATAAATGTTGTGTTTGTTTAGAATATGAAGCACTAATAGCTTGAAAAGGGCTCTGGTATCCTAAAGCTCCAATTCCTATTGGCTGATTAATAAAGACTCCCATTGGTCCTGAAGCCAATCTACCATATTTTTCGCTCCATAAGACGCACTTTTCCTCCCCAAAAAAGTGGAGGGGAAAGTGTGTGCGTCTTATGGAGCGAAAGTCGCCATCTTTGGAAACGTTTTATGGGAATTTTATTGTAACTTTAATGATTTTATTGTAATTTTAATGATTTTATATTGTAAACCTCTATGGTATTGGGTTTTTGTTAGCCGCCTTGAGCCGGTCCGCTGGCTAGGCGGGATACAAATAGAACAAATAAATAAATAAATAAATATGGAGCTTTTCTTACCTGTAACAGGGCTCTTTCTTCAGCAGGAACGCAGGGGAACACCATTCAGGCTGGCATCCCAGCCTTCCCCACCCTTCCCTGCTGGGCCTGAGCTGTTAAGACTTAAAAGGGAAACGGCAGGAAAAACCCCACCAGGCTAAGTACTCTTTCCCTTTAAGTGCTTTTCCCCTTTAAGACAGCCAGCAGCAGAAAGCCCCGCCCACAGATTAAGCTCCGTGGCTACTTTGCACAGAAAGGCCTGGCTTTGCATGGCATGCCGACGTCTCTCTTCTTTCCTTTCTCTATCTTCCTTCCTTCCTTCCTTCCTTCCTTTCCTTTTTTCTGTCTGTCTGTCTGTCTTTCTGTCTCTCTCTCTGTCCCCACCTTTCTTTCTTCCTTTCTCTTTCTCTCTCTCTCTCCTCCTCCTTCCTTCATCTCTCTCTCTCTCTCTCTCTTTCTTTCTGTTTCATTTTTTCCTGTTTTCCTCCTCTAAAAACAAGGTGTGTCTTATGATCAGGTGCGTCTTATGGAGCGAAAAATACGGTAGATACCCAGTCACTGAGCCCTGCTTGGGTCCAATAGTATTGCGTGTATATAGTTACATTGTTGAAAGTTATGTGTTGGAACAGTATAAATGAAAGTGCTGCTCTCATAGAGCTGTCTTTGGAGCTGAACAATGTCATTGAATAAAAGCCTGTTTGTTTGGATTCATCGCCTCCTGCTCAATACTTAAAAATAAATATTCCCCAAATGTGTACTCATGCACAGGCAATGTAGAAATGACCATACAAGATCTTTTATTACACATATTTGTATTTTTAAGTATTTTGGTATAAATATATACCAAAGTAGTTTCTTTAAAAGTTCCTTGTTATTTCAGAACCATTGCCAACTATCTATACTACTAATACAGCATTAACGTCTAAACACCATTAATACTAGCACTCTACCAATTCTTACGCCTAGGGAAGACCTACAGCCTCTTCATATGAACCTGCCTATTAATTTCAATAAGTCAAAACACTCTTCTCTGCATAGGATACATCTGATATCCTGTGTGGCCTTATTTAAAATTTTAAAAGTCCCAGTGAGCTAATTATTTGTTTATAGCTCTTCTTCAGAGGACGCGGAGTGTCCTGTAATTCTAGGAAAGGCATACTCAGAAGTTTATTGGATATTTGTAGTTAATCCGTTTCATAGTCATAGTAATCATCCGTGTCCACTCTGAGACTGGAAGGATGATCAGCATTTCCTTTCTTTCTGATTTCCTGGCCCTCTGCATCTGAATAGAGGTTGTCATGAATGCATAAACGCAGAATCCTTTTTGAAGACATCCAGTTCTCCCCCTTGCTTTCTGTGGGGGCAGAGCACTGCCCCCCTTTGACATCTGTGCCTTTGGCTGTGAGCACTCTTCTGGTTCTGAAGAGGTCACACGTGCAGTTCCATGGGTTGCCTTCCAGATACAGATGCCGGAGGCGAGGCAAATGTTTCAAGAGGCCGTGGTCCAGGGCAGTTATCTTGTTGTTTCGTAGATTCAAAACCTGTAGCTGCCCTAAAGTCTTCAGTTCTTGCTCTTGAATTCGTTGGATGTTGTTTCCTTTCAGATCTAATCTGGCTAGAGTATGTGGAAGGCTGAAGAAAAGAAAAACAACAGAAATCTTTAATATAGATATATGATATCTACTTTACACTACTTGTCACATTTATCCTAATGAAAATCAGGGTGGGTGGATAAAGCTTCTCACGTTTATTTATACCCTGCCTTTCTCACTAAGACTCAGTGTGGATTGCACAGTATAAAACAATGCAATCAAATAGCATGAGACAATGTGGGTCTTTTCTCTCGCTTTCCTGTCGGGTTTTCTTTTTCGTTCTGCATTTCGTTCTCCTTTGAGCACTTGGTTCACTTTCCGGTTGCTGTTTCCCTGAAGAGTACTGGACTCAGGAGACCAGGAATGGTGAAATCATGAAGCCTTTATTGAGTGATTCAGCATGCCCAGTAGATGGTCAGAACAAGCATGCTTCCAGGGCTCCGGGGCCCTCATTATATGTTGGCCGGAGCCACACCTCCGGCCGCACCCAAAAGACCTGATAGGGGCTTAACATATGCGCATGTTTGTCAAAGGTTCCCTGGAGGAGCCCTTGATTGCATTGGCTCCCCAGGGAGAACCTAGGTCCCACATTGGTGGAGGCTTTCAATCCGGATGTCTATTGTTCCTCCAGATTCAAGCTCCCCTCTCTGCCTGACCATGTGCTCTGGCCATGCGGCGGGCGCCATTACCTGGGAGCACATGGCAGGCTGGTTGCTACACAGAGCATACTACATTACATTCCCCAAGTTTTCTGAGAGTGGTTTTGGGGCAGTTTCTCCCCTTGCTTTGCTTCCAAGCTGAAGGTAATTCAAAAGCATACAGAGTCCCTTGAATTTTCCCTCCCCACCCCTTTCCTGCCCCTTGATGGTCATTCCCCACCCACATCAAGGTCATCCCACTCTGCATCCTCCGCCATCCTCTTTTTTTTACTGGTGTACAAGCTCCATTTCCCCCTCATTTAATTTTTTCTTTTACAAGCAGCATGAGTCTAGTGATACGAAACTTACACTAGTCTCATGTTGCTTGTAAAAAAAAGTCAAATGACCAGGGTTTAAAAATAAAACGAAGTTTAAAAGGAGCTGCATGAGGTTTAGTTCCCTGCTGGTATTGACTTGAAAGTGTGATTGGAAAGGAGGCAAATGGCAGCATCCCCAGTGCAAAAAAACAAAAATTCAGTGCTGCATGCAAACAAAATAAACTGCCGAACTTAAGAATCACTTTAGATTGATCCAGTTAAATAAATCGGATATCTTGATAGACTGGTAGATAATTGTCAGAATCTGCTGATTCAGACAATGATTTCTGGAGTCTTTTGCTCTTATGCTATATTATACCCTGTTGCTATGTTGCTTTGCTTTGCCTATTGCTATCAGTTGCCCACTATGTAACCATACCTTTTGCCATCTGATAGATCATTGCAAATGTATGCTATGTGACCCCAGATTTATGGCTTTGACCAGGCCTGGTCTATGTAACTGTGTGCCCGGGAGAGTGACAACTTCAAAGCATGGGAACAATGGGCCTCTCACACTCCTGCCTCCGCATTCCATTCAACCTGGCTGGGAAGACAAGGGGAGGACAGGGACTATTTCTTATCAACGTGCGAAAGCCTTGAGGGAAGCATTTGTTATGTGAATATGGTTACATCTGAGGGTCTGGTTTGGGAAGGGAAATTTACAGCTTAACACCTAGCTTTCTTTCCTGTGGGAAGCAAATGGCCAGAGACCCCTTTTGCCCGCCGTTTTTCCCCTTTGGTGATTGGATACCTATGGGCAATTCAAATTGTACTGAAGGGTATATTAGACCTGCTTCTATTGTATGCGTTATCTCTGACAATAATCCGAGGACCTGTACCAATGTAGAAATCGGAAATAAAGAACTGTGTTTCATCAACAAAGATCTGATCCTTGACTACTTTGAGCAGAAGCCTCACAATAATACATGCACACCAATACCTGTGTAGTTTGCAGTTCAGTTCCAATCCCAAATTAATTTGTACATAAGGCTTCTTCATTTGGGGGTCACTCTAACTTGGGGGGGGGGGGTGTTTAGGGACTTCCTGTAAAAATATATGGGATTATATTGTCTGTGCCATAAATTTGTACTGAAACAAAAATCTAAGGTCTTAGCGCTCCCGTTTAATTCTTTAAGGTGCTTCTCATATTCTAGTTAAGAGCAATTGGGATGGATTCCCAGAATCGATTTCCAGGTGCTCCTACTCCACTGGCCACTACCTCCCTTCCCACCTGCAGCAGGCCAAAGCTCTGCAGCTCGGGAGCCTGGGCTCTGGTTGCCAGCCCACCAGGGAGTGCCTCGGATGCCCGTCTCTCTTTGCTCCCTGATAGCCTGGGAGGGAGCCTGGGAGGGATAGCAGAACTCATTAGCATAACTGATTTGCATATGCTACACCACCTGACATCACTGGCAGTATGTCAGAAGGCACGAAAGAAAGGAGAGAGAGGAAGGAAGGAAGGAAGGAAGGAAGGGAGGGAGGAAGGGAGGAAGGGAGGAAGGGGGAGAGAGAGAGAGAGAGAGAGAAAGAAAGAGAGAAAGAGAGAAAGAGAGAAAGAGAGAAAGAGAGAAAGAGAGAAAGAAAGAAAGAAAGAAAGAAAGAAAGAAAGAAAGAAAGAAAGAAAGAAAGAAAGAAAGAAAGCTGGCAGAGTGGGGACAGCTACTAATCCAAGCCTCAGAAATACCACTATTCTGGGAGGATAGCTTCAGTGGTGGCTGAAGCCTTCAGAAGCCTGGTCGGAGGAACAAAGACCGTTCCAGGGGACGGGGTCATTTTGCTGCAGCCATGACACAAGCAGGCATTCCCGTCATTGAAGGGGGGGGGGCTGGCACCAACTCCCGGAGCTGAGCTCCCCCGAGCTCCTGCTCAAAATGACCCCTGGGTAGATGGGTGATCTTGTCTCTCCTCAGAAGCTCTCTCCTGACCAGCTGAACCTTCACAGACAGCCATGAAAGTGTCGGGCATTCCTTGTTCTAATAAAATCAGACATTGCTTGGAAACATGCTGACAGGTAAGCAGGGGTGCGCATCAATGCTCTGGAGTCCTGTGAGCAAAAATTCCACTTTGTGAGCTACTGGCATTAAAGTTGTGAGTGATTTGGCTACTGCATTGTTGTGTTCTAATGGCGACTGCCATGCGGTCAGGCCATGCAGTCCGGGGCAAGCACATGGCCAGGCACAGTCAGAGCTTCACTCCAGAACACAATAGACTGGCCGGATTGTAATTTAGACCTATCGGTCAGCCAGGATGCAAATAGGGGCCAATGATCTGGGGAGACTTAATTGTATTAACTGTAATCCTATCAGAGTGTGTGGGTGAGGCCGGGGTGCGGTTTAGGTGTGCATATAAGCAGACCCCCGAGCGCAGCTCAGGCATCCCATCTGATCCTTCCAATAAACGATATGTGCTGATTTCACCGAAATGCGTATCTGACTCCTGTACTTTTCATGCATAGATTAGTTAGCTGTGGAGCCATCCTTCCTGAGCTCCCGGAGGGGTCTCCTGGCAAATGCTCCTCCATGAGGGTGCGACTGCAGACCCTGCTGGGGTTGGCCCAGCCATGGCTGAGGCTGGCAAGCATCAGAGCTGTTTACCATCACTGCACATGTCTCTATTACACTTCCGCACAGGCGGTGATTCAACAGGGACGCCCGGGAGCATGACCATAACAGTTCCTGCCACTCTGTTCCAGCCCATCTCTTGGAGCATCCTGCCTTGGGCAGCTTTTCATCCTAAAAGTCCGCCTCTCTCAGCTGCACACTGTGCCAGGGACAGCTCAGCCTGTCTCCTCATGGCTCCTGGAAGCAGCTCACAAAGACACAAGTGCCCCACTGAACAGCGACCCAATCCATTGGACTTCTTCATGTGTTCTACAGCTTTGCTCCTATTTGGGGTTTTTTGTGAGCAGATGAGACAAGCTCCATGCCCCTCCCTCCCTCCATCCCTCCCTCCTCCGCCCAGTCTGTGCCTTCCCCTTAGGGATACCTCTTCACACATCCAAGAGGGTGGGCCGGTGCCCACGTTGGGATGGCTGTTTTTGGTCTTTCAAGTGCCCCTGGTCTTCTATATTGTTCAGCTCCCAAACATAGCAGGGGTCCAGTGGCAACTCAGAGGCTGACCCCACACGTAGGTCTCTACCGCCTCCCCAGCTGGCTGGCACACCTGGGTGGTTGTTCGATGCAGCGTGCACAGGAATGGGCTGATGGGTAGTCTGGGGGGAAATGGGGGGCTGCTCTGGGAAGGCGGGTCTCGGGTCCTACACTTTCCCACAGCACTGCTGGAGTCTGATAAACATGTAGCTTGGTTTGGTCCAACCTACCTGTGGGACCACCTTTCCCCGTATATACCCCAGAGAGCACTAAGGTCTGGGGCCCAACACCGCCTCACTGTACCAGGCCCCAGAGAAGCCAGGCTCGCTGCCACCAGGGGGAGAGCCTTTTTGGTGGGGGCCCCTTCCTGGTGGAACAAGCTCCCGGAAGAGACCAGGGCCCTGTGGGACCTGATGCAGTTCCGCAGGGCCTGTAAGACGGAGCTCTTCCGCCAGGCTTTTGAATAGGGACCACCGCCCCCCTATCTTTCCCCCATGTTATTACCATCAACAGGGGCCCAGTGAATATCATCTGGCTCCTGACAATGTTATTATCATTGGGGCCACGAAATGTTGGGGCAAACAGTTCGCCATTTAATTTAATTGTATTTAATTGAACTGTATTGTACTGAATATTTTATGCTCATAATGTTTCAATCTTTTTAAGTCTTATTGTATTTACTGTTTTATGAATCTTGGCATGTCCAAGTCTGTAAGTCGCTCTGGGCCTGCAACAGCGGGAAGAGCGGCCTAGAAATCTAACAAATAAATGAAATGAAATGAAAATAGCTTGTCAGTGCAGGAGTGGGGAACCATGGCAGATGCAAGGGAGCAGTGGCTGCATCAGCGGCTGGTGATTGGCTGTGCCTGTGTTTGCCACTCACAGGGGCATCATCACCTGCTGTTGTCTATTGGTGGGTGTTGCTGGAGCCTCTGGCCTCGTAGAGGGCTGTGCACTGTTGTTTTCTCCTATGAAGATAGCTCCAGGTGGGCAGCCTTGTTGGTCTGAAGCAGTAGAACAAAATTTGGGTTTAGTGGCACCTTTAAGCCCAACCAAGTTTTATTCAAGGTATGAGTTTTCATGTGCATACACACACACATGCAGATCTGAGGAAGTGTGCATGCTAGGGCTGCCAAGTCAAAAGAACTCACCGGCGGGGGAAAGTCCTCCTCCGTCCGGGAGCTTCTCTGGTGCGCGTGCGAAGCGCGTGTGCCCGGCAGCGTCACCGGAAGTAACGTCAGCACGTTGGGGGCGTTGCCAGGGTGACGCTCTGGCAATTGCCCCAAAACTCTATGGTATCATGGTATCATGGTATCATAGAGTTTTGGGGCGATTGCCAGAGCGTCGCCCTGGCAATGCCCCCAACGTGCTAACGTCACTGCAGGTGACATCATTATGTCGTCATTACGTCGTCCGGGCTAGACGACTTCGGGGGTGGGGTTTCCCCCACCGTCCGAATGCTGGCCGGCGGATTGGGAACCCCTTTAGCGGGGGATCCCCCGCCCCCCGGGCTGACTTGGCAGCCCTAGTGCATGCACAAAACTCAAACTTTGTTTTCTCCTATGGAATATCCATAGGAAATGGGCCAGCGCTGTTGCAATTGCGAGGGTGGCCAGCCATTTCTGCCTTGGTGGCCCTCAAGATTGTGCTGCCCATCTCACAAACCTATATTTCCCTTCCTGCCAAATAATCAGCTCCGCTGTAGGATCCCAAGGTCAGGTGTTTCCAGGTCAAGCGACTCGTGAATCCTGCTGTCTTTAATTTTGAAAATGTCTAAAAATTGACATCAGCCAGGCCAGCACTCCAGCCACCACACTGCGCTATTTTGCAGTGACACAACTGAAGCGTTCTTAAGTGGGCCATCCTGACAGATGGGAGTACATCTGATGCCCTCCTTTGGAGTTCTGGCTCTTGTGGAACATACTAAATTAAGTACCTAAAGGTTAAGAAAACGTAAACATACAGGTTAAACAATACTTTGAGTCAGTTTAAAAATTCTTAAGAACTGGCTGTGAATTCTTAAGAACGAGGTTGAGGATCGATATTCTTTCCCTTGGTCATAGCCAGTGATTACCAGAATAACTTCATCTTGGTTAGTTTATGATGAATGAATGTTATATTATTACGTCAGGAGCCATGTTGCCAGGGCTATTTTTGGGCAGGGACGCACAGGAATGGAGTTCCAGCTGGTTTCTGAGTTGGCCACACCTACAGCACCCCCCCACCCTGGGTTCCCCAGGCACCTCGCAAGCCACAGGGCACCTGGGGAAGCTAAGCCGATCCAGGGAGGGAAGGCAGTTTAATCTGCCTCCCCTCCTCGGGTTCCCCAGGCACCCCGCAGCTGCAGGGCGCCTGAGGAAGCCAATCCAGAAACTGATTTCCTTCCCTCGGGTTCCCCATGCACCCTGCAAGCCGCGGGGCACCTGGGGAAGCCGATCCTGGGAGGGAGCTGCGCTGTCAGGGGGTGTTGCCTAATATGCTAATGAGTTTCTGCTGTTGGGTGTGGCCTATTATGCTAATAAGTTCCTGCTGAACTTTTTCTACAAAAAAAGCCCTGCGTGTTGCAATGTTATTAGTTTGACCATTGGAGAAGGCCAGTTGGGCCGAAACACCTCAGGTCAGGGTCAATATTTGTCACTTTGTGATGTCATTGTAGATTGCCAGTGATAACTGAGGCTATTGTAAGGCCAATATCTGTTTCAATCTATTGTGAAATAAATACATGTATTTTTGTATATTTGTTCATATCTGTTCATTTTTAAATAGACTAACAGCATTATTTGGCCTGTATGTTTGTATTTTTTTAACCTTTAGGTACATAATTCAATTTGCCTTGGGTTAAGTCTCCCCTCCCTTTGTTTTCAGTTTTTGCTTGTGGAACATACTACAAAATGGAACATACCTTGATGATTTACATTTTGTTAATTCCTTAAGGAACATAGTACACAAATGCGCAGATTATTACAATCAAATGTCTTTTAACTATCCAACTAATATATTAAAACTAATAGAAAAATACATTTATAGGGTTTTTGGCATTTAGTGTCACTTACCTTAGTGGTATCGAACTAAGGAGGTTTTGTTCAAGTGCTAGGTTAGACAGTACTGTGCATCTCTGAAGTGCCCCATCCTCAACTGTCGCAACAACATTGTTGTCAAGAAACAAATGCTTAAGGTCCCGAAGATTCTGGAAATTCTGGGCTTTAATTTTCTCAATCCGGTTATTGCTGAAGTCAATCTTTTGTAATGTGGCTGCTAGACTGACTGGAATTGTTTGGAGGCTGTTTCCAGCCAGTTCCAACCTGGTCAGGCTGGAAAGAAACTGGGCTCCATCGACTGAGGAGAGCTGGTTTTCAGACAAGCAAAGCTCTGACAAGTTTGCCAGCTGTTTCACATCTTCAGAGCTTAGCATTTTGAGTCGATTCCTCTCTAGCATCAGTGATAATAAGGATTTGGGCAAGTCTGGAGGGGCTCTGGTTAGCAAGTTGCCGTTTAAATTGAGGAACAAAAGAGTGTGGAGAGCTGTGAAAAAGCTTCCTGGGAAAGATTGCAGTTTATTATTCTCCATACTCAGGTACTTCAGGTGAAGAAGGCTGAGTGGCCCCGACACAGATTCCATATTATTTCCATCCAAAGTCAAACTCTGTAGACTGCTAAGAGAGGAAAGGGAACTAGAAGAAAGAGCCAAAATCAGATTGTTTTGTATATCAAGAACTCTTAATTTTTTCAAGCCTTCAAAATCGGACTCACTTAGAACACTTATTAAATTATCACCTAGCTTCAGTACTTCAAGGTTTTCTGGGAGCAAGGAAGGTATACGTCTCAGTTTATTTTTCCAGAGTTCCAGTATCCTCAAGGCAGCCAGGGCCTTGAAAGCATTCCTCTCCACCGATTCTGTCCCACTGCAGGTTAGAACAAATTCTTCAAGGGCAGGCATTCGACTGACATCAGACATCTAAAGGCAAAGACCACAGCAAAATTATGTGTTTTTTGGGGGGGGGGGTAAAATTACTCTGATAATGTGCTGTCAGCTGGATCATTTCATTAGCTCCTCCATGGACACAAACCATTAGGAAATCTGTTTAAACATATTTAAATGAATGGCAGTGATGGGCAGTAAAGAGTTAAACAGAATGAAATTAGGGCAACCAATCTCCAGGTGACTGGAGATCTCCTGGGATTATAACTGGTCTCCAGGTGGAGGAGATTAGTTTCCTTGGAGGAAAATGGCTGTTTTGGAAGGTGGACTCTATGGCATTATAGATTCAGGTGGGTAGCCATGTTGGTCTGAAGTAGCAGAACAAAGTTTGAGTCCACTGGTACCTTTCAGACCAGCAAAGTTTTATTCAAGGTACAAGCTTTCGTGTGTACCTGAAGAAGTACGCTTGCACACGAAAGCTGATACTTTGAATAAAACTTTGTTGGTCTTAAAGGTGCACCTGGACTCAGACTTTGTTCTATGGCATTCTTAGGTCCCTCCCCAGACTCTGCCCTAAAATCACCCGGAATTTTCCAACCTGGAGCTGGCAACCCTAAACGATATAGTTTAGAAAAAGCCAATGTTTGGAGGAGAGCAGGCCACTTGCCTCCTGGTGGTCCCTGGGAGGAAGAAGCTGTGTTGGTTGTTGTTAGATGGCTGCTGGAGTTGCTGCAGTTAGATTCTGTAGGACAAAACTGTATATATGTAAATAAAACTTGTTTAGTTCCTTCATTAGTGGCAGGGATCAGTTCTCTGGGAAACCTGGAAGATCTTCCTAAATTCCCATTACAACATGATGCAAGATCAGTAATAAACAATCCAGCCAAAATTACTTTTGTTATGTACAGTATATCCTGTGCCAAGCTAGCACCCTCCAGACATTTGCACACAACGTACAGAACATTTTAAAGGCTGCAGTCCTAGCAATAAATCCAACTGAACTCCAAGAGACTTGTACTTTTGTGTAAATATTCATAGGGTCAAGATGTAGGGTTGCCAAGGCAACTCCAGGCCACAAGGTTTAAGGTTCTGGGTTGGGAAATACCTAGGGTTGCCAGACCCCCAGTCCGGGTGGGTTTTCCCCCGATTTTAGGGGCTTCAGCCTGCCGCTGGCCAGCGAGGAAAGCCCCACCCTTGAACAGGCACATCATGCATCAACATTGTCAGTGCAATGACATCAGGCAGAAGTGATGTCATCATGCCAGGGACGTCACACAGCAACACTCTAGCATTTTGGCCCCATGTGATGAAGTCACTTCTGTGATGTCATCACGCTGTAGGGTTGCCAAGTCCATTATACTCACCAGTGAGGGGGAGTCCTCCTTTGCCCGGGAGCTCCCCTGGCGCGCCCGGTGACGTCACCTGGAAGTGATGTCATCATGTTGGGGGTGTTGCCAGGGCGACGCTCTGGCAATCGCCCCAAAACTCTATGGTACCGTAGAGTTTTGGGTCGATTGCCAGAGCGTCGCCCTGGCAACGCCCCCAACATGATGACATCACTTCTGGGTGACGTCATTACATTGGGGAAGTCGTCCTGGCTGGACGACTTCAGGGGTGGGGTTTTCCCCGCCGGCCGAATGCTGGCCGGCGGATCGGGAACCCCTGTAGCGGGGGATCCCCCACCCCCGGGCTGACTTGGCAGCCCTATCACGCTGGCAACATTGTGCATGGTGAAATCGCCCTGCCACCCCAGTCCTGGAAGGCTCCCTCCCACCCCCTGCTGGCAGAACAATTGGACCTGGCAACCCTAGAAATACCGGGATATGGGGGGGTGGAGCCTGAGGACAGTGGGGTTTGGGGAGGGAAGGGACTTCAGTGAGACATAATGCCATAGAGTCCACCTTCCAAACTGGCCATTTTCTCCAGGCGAACTTCCTTGCTTGGAGATCAGGTGTAATAGCGGGGAGTCTCCAGCCACCACCTGGAGTTTGGCAACCTTACCCAGCCACCAATCCAATGGGATGTAGGGTTGTCAGATCCAGGTTGTGAAACTCCTGGAGATTTGGGGATGGAATCTGAGGAGAACAGGGATCTCAGTGGGCTACAATGCCACAGAGTCCACCCTCCAAAGCATCCGTTTTCTCCAGGGGAACTGATCTCTTCGGTCTGAAGATAAGCTGTAATTCTGGGGGAACTCCAGGTCCTACCTGGAGGCTGGCATCCCCATCAAGCTGTTGGTCCCACTAATTTAAATGGGAGAAAATTAAGAGCATGCCCAGGCCTCAGCTGACATCAGTGGGGCATGCAGGATGATTTTAAGTATATTTACTTACATGTAAGCCTCTCCGTTTAATGATACTTGAAGACACACAGAAACATAAAACTGCCTAATACTGAATCAGGCCATTGGTCCATCATGATCAGTATTGTCTACTCAGACTGGGAACAGCTTTCCAGGGTCTCAGGCATAAGTTTTTCACATCGTGGTTTTTTCAACTGAACACGTTACTGATTGAACCTGAGACCTTCAGTGAGTTTAGCATACGCTCTTCTGTTCAGCCATGTCCCTTTCCTTTCCTCTTTAGCAGGGGGTCCATTGGGGACGGAGCGAGGCGGAGCAAAGCTCCGCCAGCTCAGGAGTGGCCACTAGGGCAGCCATGGGCCAAATCGGATTCTCTGATCTTATTCAGCCTGCTGCCAAATTGCCGCCGAAATTCGGCGGCAACTTTAAAAAAGACTGGAGGGGAGGGGGTTTGAGGGAGAGGCTCCAAACTTGCAGGGTAGCTGCTGGGGCCTCTTCTCAAAATACCCACCAAGTTTCAAGAAGATCTCTCTCCCAAATACCCACCAAGTTTCAAGAAGATTGGACCAGGGGGTCCAATTCTACGGGCCCCCAAACAGGTTGCCCCCATTTCCTCCATTGTTCTCTATGGGAGGAAAAAAGGTAACATTTTTTCCCTCCATAGAGAACAATGGAGGGGATGGGACAACCTGTTTGGGGGCCCATGGAATTGGACCCCGTGGTCCAATCTTCTTGAAACTTGGTGGGTATTTCGAGGAGAGGCCCCAGCAGCTACCCTGCAAGTTTGGAGCCTCTCCCTCAAACCCCCTTTCCTCCAGCCCCTCATATACCCTATGAGTTTTTGCCATTGATTTCAATGTCCCATAGGATACAATGGGGCTGAAACTGACATTCCCTTTCTGACACACTTCTGGTGATATCAAGGGACGTGACATATGCTAGTTAGTTATGCTAATGAGTTATGCTAATGAGCTCCTGCAGCTTTTTTTCTACGAAAGGACCCCTGCTCTTTAGTAAGTAGTGTCCGCATTACAGCCATGCTGTTTAATCTTGGGCAAGTTTATTCAGAAATAAGACCCAGTTTGCTCACTTTACTCATCCCTTCAAATCAATTCTCAGCGCTGTAGTCCTGAAGAGACTTCATTTAATTTTGACTCCATTTTGTGGTTTATTTAAAACATCCTATTATTTCAGAGACATTTTCTTTAAGTGGATAAATGAAAAAACATTAGCACTATCTCCTTATTTATTTTGCAGAGAAAGACAGGGGAGGGGATTACATGTTGCTCACATGTTTTAGATGTTTATTGCAGAGATTTAAACTGTCAGAACAATGGTTCTTTGCAAAGGCACTTTTGAAGTTTGCACTGCTACTGTTATCAGGTTTGGTATTTGACAAAATAGTAAATTACACTGATAAAGAACCTCAATTTTTCTTTCTAGTCATGACATGCAAATACTATTTCCTCTTGTCCACAAAATCATGGTTTTAGTTTATACTAATGAGCAAACAGGCCTGTTTGTACAAGAATAAATACCACTGGCAACCATATCAGAACTACTCTTGTAAAGTTTGGCTGCAATCCACAAATCTGTTCAAAATGGAACTACTTTAAACCTAAATATTTTTGTTCAAGTAGATTGTAGAGCTACCTGAATCTTTCTTTTAGGCTCCACGTCAGTTGCTACAGCTCCTTGAGAGAGTAACTGTGCAATCCTCAGCATGTATCATCAGAACATTCTAGTGAGTTCAACAGAACTTCATCCCTAGTAAGTGTGTATAAGATCGCAGCCTAGGCTGTAACCCTATGCATAGGCGTCAACTATGGGGGGGGGGCTCGAGGGCTTGAGCCACCCCCGAAATTTCCCAGGGGGGACTGAGCCCCCCTGGGAAAACGGTGCGCCCTCCGCCGCGCCTCCCCGGGCCCTTCCTAGGGCTGCTGCCGCCGTCTCTCTCCCCCCCCCCGCCTGGCCACTCCGTCCCTCCCTCTGTCCGTCCAGGGGCCAGCTAAGCAAATGCCCAGCTGCCCCCTGGACAGATGGAGGGAGGGATGGAATCAGGAGAGGTCAGGCCGGGGAGGGAGGCGGCGGCGGGAACATGGTCCCGGCGCGCGTGCTTTGCACACACGCACGGAAGAGCTCCCGCCCCCGCCCCCAGTTTTTTGAAAACTTGACGCCCCTGACCCTATGCATATTTTTCTGGTAGTAAGCCCCAGTGAATAAAGTGGAACTGAGTGCTGAGTGAACATGCATAGGATTGCACTGCAAGGGATGTTTTTGGTACTACCCTCTAGTTCAAGACCAGCCAGGTACCTGGAATGTGTGCTTCTTCTGGTCAAGGTAATGAAGAAACTGAGGGCCGCTGATTTCACATACTGCTTTTGCAAAAACAAACAAACAAAAGGGTGTTTTTTTTTTAAGTGTAACCCTAAAATCCTATGGGTGAATGCACAAAGTAGGGAGTTGCAAATACATGTGTCATGCAGGAGAGAGCCAGGCCTGATTGTGACTTCCTCCTGAGTAGATACTTGGTAGCAAATGAACTGTGTAATAGGACTCTTAGCTGAGGCTAAAGCTACAGATTGATTTTGCCTTTCGTAATGTGTATGTGTTTGGTAGAGAGAATTGTAGAATCATAGAGTTGGAATCATCCAGGGTCATCTAGTCCAACCTCCGGCACAATGCAGGAAATTCACAAATACCTCCCCCCTATGCACCCCCAGTGACCCCTGCTCCATGCCCAGAAGATGACAAAAAAACCTCCAGGATCCCTGGCCAAACTGTCCTGGAGAAAACTGCTTCCTGACCCCAAAGTGGCGATCAGCATTTCCCTGGGGGTGTAAGAAGGGGCCACAAAAACTAAGCACCATGGGCGTCAACTATGGGGGGGCTCGAGGGCTCGAGCCACCCCCCGAAATTTCTCGGGGGGGGGCTCAGCCCCCCCGGCAAAATGGAGCGCCCTGCCGGCCTGCCCTCCTGCCTCCCTGGGGCGGGGGGGGGGGAGAGAGAGGCGGCGACGGCTGGCTGACTGGCCACCCTCATGCGCTCCATTTTGCAGGGGGAGGCTGAGCCCCCCCGGGAAACTTAGGCACGAGGCGGAGCGGGAGCCCAGGGCCCGCAAGGGCGACGCGCCGGCCCCGGCTGCAGGCAGCAGCAGCCAGCAGCAATCCCCGAGGTGAGCGGGGAGAGGGAGGGAGGGAGGGGGGCGGGGAGCGCGGCAGGCGGGCGGGCATGGCCCGGGGGAGGGAAGCGGCGGCTCCCTGGGGGGGAAGAGCGGCGGGGACATGGTCCCGAGCGCGCGCGCTTCGCATGCGTGCACCAGAGCCCCCGCCCCCCCTGGGAATTTAAAAAGTCTACGCCCCTGCTAAGCACTGATGCAACCCTTCCTGCCCTCCCTCTCATGGGCTGATACTGCATTGGCTTTTCCCTCTGTTGTTTTACGAAACTAACATTGGAACAGAAATTCCCCTCTGCATTGCATGCTACGTTCACTTCTTTTGCTAATCGTATTTTATAGTAGCCTCCATGCTCCATGCTGCTTTCACTTTGTTTGATCGCTGGATTTTATTGTACCTTCTGCATAGATTTATGGCCACTTTATGGCCATTCAGGGGTGATTTTGCCATCAGTATGGGCATTGCTCCGAGGTATTTGAATGTGGTTTTGAGCTGCACTTTTTCCTCCCAGTTGAGAAAATGTGGAGCGAATGCTAGATGCGGAATTGCCCATGAGCTGCCTATGTTCACAGAATCAGCGTTGCTGTCAGATGGCCATCTAGCCTCTGTTTAAAAACCTCCAGAGAAGGAGAGCCCACCACCTCCCGAGGAAGCCTGTTCCACTGAGGAACTGCTCTGTCAGGAAGTTCTTCCTACTGTTTAGCCAACAACTCTTCTGATTTAATTTCAGCCTGTTGGTTCTGGTCTGACCTTCAGGGGCAACAGAAAACAGAGAACATCTGATTACTAACCACTCATTTACTGAATCAAAGGGTTACAAAAATGCCTCAGTAGGCTTCCCTGCTCAGGCTCCGCCCGCAAGATCTCCAGATATTTCCTAACCTGGAGCAACCCTAAAAAAGCATTCGCTCTTCAATACAATACGGTTACACTGGCTTTGCTTTTCACCATGAGCATGGAAAACAGCTTTGTCATCATGAGCTACAGAAGCCTCTCCTTTTACTAAGGTTTTAAAAGAGCCAAGTCTCAGTCTAACCCAATGCAAGATTTTCAGAGATTTCAGTCCTAAAACATGCTAAAAAATTGAAGAATTAAATATGAAATCTTGTCGTTCTTTTTTTTTTACAGTAAAATTTTGTATTGCAAAATAAAAATATTTCCAACAGAATACATAATTTTTCTTTTTGAATACAGAAATTCAGTATCAACAATAAGAAATACTAAATATATATAACAGTTGATAATCTTGTCATTCTTAACTGGACTCAGCTGTACCTAACTTTTGTTTTCTTGCACCCAAAGGGGCAATCTGGCTAAAATCAGTCCAGTGTTCCCTCTAAGCTGAGTTAGTGTGAGCTAACCCACAGTATTTTAGCCTCCGGCTCACACATTTTTGGCTTAGCTCAGGAAGGATGGTTCCAGAGCAAACTAATTTATGCAGTAGCCAAATCGCTTGCTCACAACTTTAATGCCAGTGGCTCACAAAGAAGAATTTTTGCCCACAAGACACCACAATTTAGAGGGAACACTGTGACCAGTATTCCCCCTAAGCTGAGTTAGTGTGAGCTAGCTCACAATTTTTGAGCTTCTGGCTCACACATTTTTGTCTTAGCTTAGGAAGGATGGTTCCAGAGCAAACGAATGTATGCCGTGGCCAAATTGCTCACTCACAACTTTAATGCCAGTAGCTCACAACGTAGAATTTTTGCTCACAAAACTCCACAGCTTAGAGGGAGCATTGGTTGTGACTAACACTGCAATCCTAAGAACATTTCTGTCTTGAATGGAGCAAGAGGGATTCTAAGCAGACCTGCTTAGCTTTGCTCTAAGTCACAACTGAGTTTAGTTGGGGCAGGACCAAGTATTTAGGAATTGGTGTGCCTGTTTCCAAATATGTCTGAGGAATAATATTTCTTGTTATTTCATAGAAATCTTTCTTCAGCAGGTTTTGGGTTCAGGACTCTTTGCTGCTGCTTTTAACTGTAAAACCCAGCAGTGAAGCTCTTGGTAGCCAAAGCTGTCTTATAACCATGGGATTTTTTATTTCTAAAATGCTTATATTTCTATGTCCCTTATTAGGCAGGCAGAGAAATATGCTTAAAATGGTGTGTTTTCATTTCTAAAACCAATGAATTAAAAAAAAATGAAACAATCAAACAGCAGGCTTAATTTTTAATGGAAGCTGTATAAATACTTTGGGGGTTCAGCTATCATTGAGGAGTGTGGCATAGATAGTGTAACCCTAAGCAGAGTTACACCCTTCGAAACCCGTTGGCTTCAATGGACTTAGCAACGTGCAACCCTGCTTTTGATTGTGCTGTAAAGAATGTGATGATCACTTGATCAGTTATTTCATGAAATATAGCTACAATGAATAGAATCCAGCTTAAAACAGGGCTGGAGGGGAGGAAAAATCACTGATATTTACCTGTGTTTCTCCAATGGGTTTGTCTGACAATTCTCATTAAAAAACCCAACTGCCTGCCGTTACAGGCATAGTTTCATTGAAGTCAGTGGGACCTACTCTTCAAGGAAATGAATGGGATGAGGCGGCATGGATGCTAAAACTGAACTTTTACCACATTATATATCATCAATGTAGCCCCTCCCTTTTTCTCTGTTCTGTGAAACTTGAACGCTAACTCACTGCATTGTAACTTTTAAGTGATCCTAACACATTCACTTACTGTATGGATCTATTCATCCAAAAGATCCTAGGGACATTTAGGCAGAAATTAGTCCTGTTGAGGTGGGTGGGAGCTACTCCTAGACAAGTACACTCAAGACTGCAGCCTTAAGGTGACCAGATGCAAAGGAGAACGGAGCTCCTCAAAATTTTACAGAAGGGACTTGTTTTTCTCTTCTACAGAGCATCTGTAGAGGAAAGTCCCACTTCTACGACCCCATCATTTATTTATTCATTTGGAAAATGTCTCTGCCACCTGTCCAGGAAATCTGGAGCCCTGCCCTCTAGTGCATCCGGCTACCCGCATGGAAAACTTAAGCTACTCCATAAACAAAGCATCCTACCTGGAGCTGTTTGATTTTGCTGTGGCTGATGTAAAGTCTCCTGGTAGTGGAAGCAATCTCTTTAGGCATCTGTCCAACTCTGTAGCACTGTACTCTCCCTGACAAGTCACAGTTGCATTTTCGTGGGCATGTGGCGGCAACATCACTGCGCAAGGGAAACAAAAGGAATAAAATGTAAAACACCAGCATCTTTCCTAACTAGCGCCTTCCTGAAGAGCACCAGTCGACTGCAGTCCGCAGCATGAATTTGTAGGAATCGTGTGCTCTTTTATGGCGTAGCATCTGATAAAAAGATAAATACAGCTGTGGGTTCTCCTGCTGCAAAAAGGGAGCAGAGACAGTCCCTTTGGTTAAAATATTAGCAAGCTTCACAAAGAGCAAAAGGTTTAATCAATGATAAGGAGTCTTTATTTTGGCTGGCATGGGAAATCGATTTTATTTATTGCCTGAGGTCTAATCTGCAAACACTTCTGTTATCTGCAATTTCCTAGTTTGGTTCAATGTGACACTATAGAATTGTTGTGGGAAAAGATAAGGGGTCTTTTATAAAGGGCTATAAAATATATGGATTTTCAATGACCATGTATTAAAAAAAATAAAAAAGGGCTCTGAAGCATCTCTTTCATTTTTCTCCAGCCACGCGACTGAAAAGAAAACAAGCAAGCTTCTTTCATTAAATAAACAATTTCCAGATTTATTTAGCAGTTCTATAATACTGATCAGTCAGTATAGGATGTTTTGAAAGTGGACTGAAAGTCTTATAGTCGATACTGTCCTGTGCAAGAAATGTTACTTGAAGAATTTGGCTGACCCTTCACCTTTGGTACCTTGGGAACTGAAAATCTGTTGAATACCAGGAGGTTAATTTGCTATTCTTTATAGGACAATTGAGTTATCAGTTCCTGCTTTTTCTGTAGAGAACCTTTTCAACAATATTAACTCTTTATTAAGTTTTAAAGTTTCTAAAATATCCAGAAACTTCACCAGGCACCTCAGGCAGGTAACCTTTTCTCATCACTGCATCTACTTAGTTGGGCATATGGATATTTCTTATTACAACCATGGGACCGGGAAGAAACACTCAGGGCACACTAAATTCTGGAAGAAAAAAATACAGTTAAAGGGACTATGTACACATACAAGTCCAATTGAACTTGGTGAGATTTACTTCTGAGTCAACGTGTGTAGGATCAGGCTGCAGGTCTTGTTAGCAAATCTGCTGATTAATCAGAAAAGGAGAATTTTAATCTGCAATCAAACATTTCCTCAAGTTTTAGTATTAATCAGTTAAAATGCTGAAGCCTTATTATTACATTTTAAAAAGATCACGTTGATGATTACTAATACTTTTCAAAGTACATTACGTCATTTCATGTGTTCCATGTTTTCTGGCTAATGCTGAAAGATAAGTTTTCTTCCCAGGACACTTTGTACTGAAGCTGAATGACAAGCAACCAGCCCAGGTACAAGCAGGAATTCGAATTCAAGCCTCTGCATTTGTTCAAATTGTTCAAACGGTAATCCTTTCTCTCTTTGTTTGCCCTGGCTCAGCTGTAGGAAGATCTCCAACACTTTTCAGTGGATGCCCAAAATTCATTTACCTTCTCTGCAAACTCGTCCTTCTTCAATAACCCCTTCACACCTTTGTTTTCTAAGAACGCCTTCATAAGCAGAGTCACGCTCTTCCAGGTCCAAGGCTCTGCTTAGGGTGGCGCTCTAAAGGTCCCACCACCTTGTCTGTCTGTGTTCGAAAAATGTTTGTCATTGGATTAGCTGTTTGCTCCTAAAAATCTGCCTTTTGTTTGCCTTATAATCAATCTACAGGACCACTTTTTGTCTCTGTCGGCAGGTATGCCAGCTACCTACACCTTGGCCTGGAGAAGTCTGACGGCCAATGGCATTCATATCTGAATAACATCCAGACTAGGATTACCATAATGCACTCAGCACGGTGCTGCCTTGGAAAGAGGCTCTCAAACTGCAGCTGATTTGACTGGATTTCCTAGCAATGTTTCATATACGTTAAATCTGGCAGCGTCAATCACCACACTTCTGTTTGCAAGGCCCTATTAGTCTTATGCCCATTTTGTCTCTTTGTCGTTGCCTTAATTTAGTCAAAGTGATGTTAATTATCTTATATCTCTTCTGGCTGCCACCTAGACCTTTTCTCCATCTCACAGCCACCACCAGAGTTTTGATCAGGATGGCAATATATTCCTAGTACTGCATTCATCTTTGAGCCAGTTTGGTGTAGTGGTTAAGTGTGCGGACTCTAATCTGGGAGATCCGGGTTTGATTCCCCACTCCTCCACTTGCACCTGGCTGGATGACCTTGGGCAAGCCATAGCTCTGTACCAGCTGTTCTCTCAAGGACAGCTTGGGAAAGAGCTCTCTCAGCCCCACCTACCTCACAGGGTGTCTGTTGTGGGGAGGGGAAGGGAAAGGAGTTTGTAAGCCGCTCTGAGACTCCAAGTGAGTGAAGGGCGGGGTATAAATCTAATCTCTTCTTCTTCTTCTTCTTTTGGCCGAAGAGTTTTGTTAACCGTAATTCTGTAAATTGTTTGTTCCTTCTGATGTTCCCAGCATTTTGTGTTGTAATCCATAAACTGTAGTCCAGTACTTTTCATATCCTGGAGTTAGAAAGCAGGTACAAGCTGAAAAGGGATTTGTCCTTGGATTCTGGTATTTGAATGAATTGCACCTGTCAGTGATAAAAATCTTTATTACATGTGGAATGTTTGTTTTCTACTGTTTAAACCTGTGCCTCTTGATGAAAAAGAGCTTGTTTGCCTTACCGACAACTATTGCTGCACCCCTTTACACACTCAGTCACTCAGAAAGCTCAAAGGAAGCTATTGCTTTCCACCATCTGTTCAGAGGAACCAGGCTGTTCCTTTCCCCTGCTAAGGAATCAGGGTCTTTCAGCCTTTTCTCATATGATGTGGGCATTCAGGGGCATTTATGCGCACATCCACCCGTTCACAGGCAAAATGGAGGCAGTGAGAGGAGGTTCAGAAGAGCCTGTTAGCCAGCATCAGCCAAGTTTGAACTGGGCTGACTTCTTCTTCTCTGCCTACAGGTACTTGTTGGGCGTGGCCAGAGGTATGAGCGCTTTACATGTGAGCCAAAGGGCTCTCGGGCCTCGTTTTACAGCCAGAGGTGTATGCCAGCCAGCACCGTGAATGAGGACCTGACCAGGATGCGCCTGTCTTGCTTGTTCAAGTCTGTTTTGAAAATTTCTGTCCTTTGGGAAATAGGGGCCTACTTTACCTGCCCTCAGATATATCATTCCTTGTACATTCTCACATGCAGTGCGCTTAACTGAGAAAGCGTTATAGCAGACTTTTGAAAAAAAACCTAAAGTGCCTGAAATAGCGTCCCTTTGTCCCTGTTTTAAGTAAATGTGAACCTGGAGGCAGCCTGAACTACCTGCCCTCTGACACCTGGAGGTAATCTGAACTACCTACACAATACAAAACTGAGATTGACCAGCGGGATGGCATGGAAGCGAGCACCATCTTAATTTTAATATCAGTGTTAAATCTAGTGTTAGCACCTTTTAAATGTTTAATGTTACAATTGATATGTTTTATGATTATTTATTATATTGTGGTTTTATCTTGTTGTAGGCTGCCCTGAGCCGGCTATGGCCGGGAGGGCGGGGTATAAATGTGATTAATAAATAAATAAATAAATAAAATTGGGTCCCTTTGATATAGAAAAGGGGTATAAAATGCCCAAATAAAATAAACAAATTTCTATTTTAAAAGTGTGTACAGGTAAGGAGATGCAACCCCTCCCCCACTTACCTCATTGTTCTCTGCTGGTTAAAACCACTTCCCAACCCACCTCCACAGAACTGCTCCCTCAGGGATCTGTTTTGGGACCAGTGCTTTTCAACTTGTTCATAAATAACCCAGAGTTAGGGGCAAGTGGCGAGGTGGCCAAGTTTGTGGGTGACATCAAATTATTTAGGGTGGTTAAGACAAAAACGGATTGCAAAGAACTCCAAAGGGATCTCTTCAAACTGGGGGACTGGGCATTAAAAGGGCAAATGAAATTCAATGTGAGCAAATAGTCCCAGCTTCACATACACCGGGGTGGGCAATCTTGCTTAGCGTAAGAGCCGCAAAGAATAAACATCAGATGTTTGAGAGCCACAAGACAGGAACAAATATTACCTGCTTTTATTGGAAAGTAAGCAAATTTGCTTTTTATTAACATTAAATGAGACTGCCAAAAATAATAACTAAAGGGGTAAAAGCAGATATTGATAATGGTATTAATTTGTCCAATGATATTTGTTTGCTAATGATATTTAGCTTCCCCAGCCGCCCTGCCGGGAGCCACATAATATATGTGAAAGAGCCGCATGTGGCTCCTGAGCCGCAGTTTGCCCACCCCTGACATACACCAATGGGATCTGAGCTGGCAGCAACAGACCAAAAAGGGACCCTGGGGTGGTAGTGGATAGCAATGAAAATGTTGACCCAGTGCACGGCTGCAGTGAAAAAGGTGGATTCTATGCTGGCCATAATTAGAACAGGAATAGAGAATAAAATTGCTGCCATCATACTGGTGAGACTACACTTAGAATATTGCATACAGTTCTGCTCACCATACTTGAAGAAGTATATTGCAGAAGGGTATTGAAAGGGTACAGAAAAGACAATCAAAATGATCAGAACAGACAACCAAATGGCCGCTGGTGAGGGATGGGGGGTAAGGTTGCCAGATCCAGGTTGGGTAACTCCTGGAGGTTTGGGGGTGGAGCCTGGGGACGACAGGGACCTCGGCGCAGTATGATGCCACTGATTCCACCCTCCAAAGCATCCATTTTCTCCAGGGGAACTGATCGCTGTAGTCTGGAGATGAGCTGTAATTCTGGTGGATTTCCAGATCCTACCTGTAGGCTGGCATCCCTAACATGGAAGCTCCCATCACTTCCGGTTTTTCTTAACTTCCAAGAAAACATGAATAGGATGCTTCTTCCCATTCTGTCTCCTCACATATTATCCAGCCCACCAGTTAAGATCTGTCTCCCAAACCCTAGTCTCTGTGCCCTGCCATCAGGGGCAAGGTAGGTGGCAACTAGATACAGGACATTTTCTGTGGCGGGACCTGGCCTCCGGAATGCCCTCCCCCTTGAAGCTTGTCTGGTGCCTACTTTCATTTTCTTTTGGGTGCCAGACCATTTTTGAAGATCCTATCCACATCTGGGTAATTTTCCTTGCCTCAGCTCCCTGCAGGCAACGTGACTCTCCCCTCCCCCGACACACCACAGCACGGCTTTCAAAAAATTTGTAACTGCTATACTCGTGTAGCATTATAATGATATAGCAACTACTATTTTTCTAATGCCTGAAGAAGCCCTCCTATGGTACAGGAAGAACTGCACACTGTTATGTCCGGTGCTTGACTCTTTGTCTGCAGTCAGGGAACATGACTGGGCATGTTTACCTGTAATGGGATGTGATAACAACAGAGCTTCCTTCCCCAGAGAACAATGGACCTAGGGATCCTGTCGCTCCCCCTATCAGAGGCTGAGGATATTTGAATGGACCTATGACATCCTCTGGAGGGAGACTAATCCCTGTTGGACCAATCCCCTTAAGGGGGGATACGGTCAAGGTGTGGTTTACCTGTAAATATAAGTGGCTTCCCCATCCCTTTGTCCCCATGCTCCATCTTGACCTGCACAATGCTGATTTCACCGTTAGCAGCCTCCCGATTCCAATACTTTTCACACCCACAGGGGGCTGAGGCAAAGGAAGTGTGTTGTTCAGTATTGCCATTAGGCCTGCCAAGTCCCCCGCTTGGGCGGGGGAAACACCGATTTTTAGAGCTTACCTCCCGCTTTTCCAAAGATGGCCACCGGGGGGACTAAATGGCTGCCTTAAAAGGGAAATGTCTGCAGAGAGCCTGCCCTGCAGTAAAAAGCCTCGCCAGACATTTCCCCTTTAAGAAGTCAGCAAGAGAGCTTCTTCCACAGCAAGAGAGCCCCGCCCAGAGATTAAGGAGGGACTGAAGGAGCTGCTTTTGCATGTGGCTGGCAAGGTGAGTTTCTCTTCCAGCTCTTTTCATTCTCTCTCCCTTTCTTTTTTCTGTCTGTCTGTCTGTCTGTCTCTCTCTCTGTCCCCATCCAGCAGAGGTCTATCAGTGGCTATTATAGCCACAAGGTCTAAATGGAAGTAAGTGCCTCTGCCAGTTTTTTCCCCTTCTCTCTCTCTCCCTCTTTCTTTCTTTTTTCTGTCTGTCTGTCTGTCTCTCTCTCTCTGTCCCCATGCAGCAGAGGTCTGTCAGTGGCTATTATTAGCCACAAGGTCTAAATGGAACCCTTTGTCTGGGGCAGTGATGCTCTGCATTCTTGGTGCTTGGGGGGCAACAGTGGGAGGGCTTCTGGAGTTCTGGCCCCGCTGCTGGACCTCCTGAGGGCACCTGGTATTTTTGGCCACTGTGTGACACAGAGTGTTGTACTGGATGGGCTGTACTGGATGGGCCGATCCACTGTGGCTTCTCTCCTGTTCTTATGATATGAAAATCATATTTAGCACTTGTGTAGCACTTAGGGCTTCATATTCTGCCGAGATGAGGAAGGATTCAGTAGGGCCGTTGCTCAGTGATAGAGCATCTGCTTGACATGCAGGAGGTATCAGCCTCTTCAGCTAAAAAAGGATCAGGTAATAGGTGACATTAAAGATCTCAGCCTGAGACCCTGGAGAGCCACTACCAGTCTGAGTAGTCAATACTGACCTTGATGGACCAATGGCCTGATTCAGTATTAGGAAACTTCATGAGTTCATGTGTCAGCATGTGGAAGCAACATCACAGGATGTGACATCACAAAATGATGTCACTTCCTTTCTCCTGGCTCCACCCCCAAAGTCTCCTGGCTCCACCCCCAAAGACCCCAGATATTTCCCAAGTTGGACTTGGCAGCCCTAATTGCCATGTGGATGCTCCACTGCAAATGCCTGTACAATAACAGTGGCAATGAGAAATATCCAGAGAATTATCACTGTGTAGAAGTAATCATAAAGAAAGTACCAATACTTTAGACATGTGCAGAGTTTTGCTCACCAAGAAGGTGGAGATCAGCAGTGTAGTCCACAGAGAATATCAGTACTGTTACGGGCTATATAAGCAGGGGTCCGTTGGGGCCGGAGCAGGAGTGGCCACTAGGGCAGCCACGGGCCGAATCAGATTCTCTAATCTAATTCAGCCTGCTGCCAAATTGCCGCCGAATTTCGGCGGCAACTTTAAAAGCGACTGGAGGGGAGGGGGTTTGAGGGAGAGGCTCCAAACTTGCAGGGTAGCTGCTGGGGCCTCTTCTCGAAATACTCACCAAGTTTCAAGAAGATTGGACCAGGGGGTCCAATTCTACAGGCCCCCAAACAGGTTGCCCCCATCCCCTCCATTGTTCTCTATGGGAGGAAAAAAGTTAACATTTTTTCCTCCCATAGAGAACAATGGAGGGAATGGGGGCAACCTGTTTGGGGGCCCATAGAATTGTACCCCCTGGTCCAATCTTCTTGAAACTTGGTGGGTATTTCGAGGAGAGGCCCCAGCAGTTACCCTGCAAGTTTGGAGCCTCTCCCTCAAACCCCCTTTCCTCCAGCCCCTCATATACCCTATGAGTTTTTGCCATTGATTTCAACGGCCCATAGGGTATAATGGGGCTGAAACTGACATTCCCTTTCTGACACACTTCCGGTGATGTCAGGGGATGTGATATATGCTAATGAGGTATGCTAATGAGTTATGCTAATGAGCTCCTGCACCTCTTTTTCTACGAAAGGACCCCTGTATATAAGACTTCTGTTTCTCTTGTGGTAAATAACAAGAGACTTAGAAAAAGAGATTGTTCCCTGTCCAGACACTGAAGGGAAGAAGCTGGTTGAGGAGTCTGGGAGGGGCAGGACTGCTGTTGGATGGCGTCCTCTTATGGGCTTTCACAGTGGATTTCTCTCAACATTGTGAAAAATCTGAAAATGTTCTTGGGAGTTATTTTAGGTTAACTGGAATATAACTGGATAGCAGCACAAATATTTGTGATCAAAGGGTTAGCGCGGCACACAGAAGTCTACAAGTGATATAAGCTGGGAGAAAAGATGTAGGGGAGTGATATGAACAATTTAAATTTTGGTGAAACGAAGTGAACTTCACAGTAACAGGATGAATGGGAGGTGCTAAGCATGGACTTAGAAGTGGCAACACACCTGCTCAGCTCTCTCTCCAAACTCCGTCCACCCCAGGCACGGCCCCCAGATCTCCAGGAATGTATCAAGCCAGTTTCCAGTTTGATTTATTACGATCCAAGATCAGAATTCAAACAAACATGTACCTTAATTATAACTTATACACTAATAACACGGAGATAAGATAAGGTGCTATCAAGCTGGAACTGGCAACCCGTTCCCACCCCAGCCACCTTTTAGGGCTAAATTATACACTGGGAACTCCAGCCACAGAGTTGCAGAATCACATATAGTTTGGCATACGTATACTGCTTATCGTTTTCCCACCCACTGTGCTCATCATTTTGTTTTGTGTTCTCTGGAAAAGATTCCACCATAAAACATATCTCACAAGAACATAAGAGAAGCCAACGTTGGACCAGGCCAGAATACAGAGCATCACTTGCCCCAGACTGAGAAATCCTATCTATACCTTGTGGCTCATCGCCACTGATGGACCTCTGCTCCAGATGTTTATCTAATTGCTTCTTTAATGTATCAAACTCCCTCTCAGGTTACAATCAAGTTCATATGTCATTCGCTGGTGGAATGAGCTCCCGGAGGACATCAGGGCCCTGCGGAACTGTAGGCCTGTAAAACTGAGCTCTTCCACCAGTCCTTTGATTAGGAGCCTCCACTGATGAACTCGGCATCAACGAACATGCCCTTCAAACATCTCCTGGCCTGAGACTCTGTCGGATGCTGCCTTACTACTAGTTTTGATTAGGGCTTTTGTTGTAGAAAAAGACCAGCAGGAACTCATTAGCATAATAGACCACACCTAACAGCAGAAACTCATTAGCATGTTAGGCCATACCACTGACAGTACAGCTTATTAGCATATTAGGCCACACCCCCGTTACCAGAAGAGTGGTCATCCAGCCACACCCACCTTTTGCTTCTTATTCTGTTCACCTTGTTTGTTGTCAAAACCCAAGGCTTTTTTTTGTAGCAGGAATTAATTTGCATGTTAGGCTACATACCCCTAATGCAGCCAATCCTAATGAGTTCCTGCTGTTAGGTGTGGCCTATTATACTAATGAGTTCCTGCTGGGTGTGGCCAACTCAGGAGCCAGCCAGAACTCCGTTCCTGTGCGTTCCTGCCCAAAAATAGCCCCGGTTTTGATTCTGAAGGCCATCACTTGTCTGTTTTATCCAGGGGTCTGTTGGAGTGGGAGCGCACAGGAGCACAGCTCCGGGAGTGAGGAGCCCAGGGGGCAGGCACATGACCAAGCCCCGCCCCCTCCTCAGCTTCCCCGAGCAGTGCAGAGGTGCAGCGCCCCAGGGAAAGCCCTGCTAGGATCTTTATTGTTTTTAATGTTTTGTTTTAATATTGATGATTTTATCATTGTTCCTTTTATGACTGTGTGCTGCTTTTCCAGAGACTTGCTCATGGTGGCATATAAATTTTCTAAGTATACCATTTTTTATCTGGGCACATAAGTACTAGAGAAATTTCACCAACCCTTCAGCAGCTTCCACCCCATCAGTTTGGTGTAGTGGTCAGGAGTTGGACTCTAATCTGGGAGAACCGGGTTTGATTCCCCACTCCTCCACATGCAGCTGCTGGTGTGACCTTGGCCAGTCACAAGTTCTCTCAGAGCTGTTCTCTCATGAGCAGTTCTCAAAAGGCCTCTCTCAGCCCCACCTACCTCACAGGGTGTCTTGTTGTTGGGAGGGGAAGGGGAAGGGATGGGTGGTGCACATGTCCTGGGTATCTCAAGTCTACTTGAAACCTCGTGGTTTCAAGGGAGCAGGAAGAGAATGAGGGTGTGTTCTTTACGCTTATTTTTATTGCACAAAGTATTGGATGGGGAAGGGAATGGAGGAAGAGCAGGTCAGTTTCACTCACCTGTGGAGTGGAGGCTGAGGGGTAGGTGTTGCCTTCTGACACACTTTAGGTATGTTAGGGGGTGTGGCATATGCAATTGAGTTATGCAAATGAGTTATGGTAATGAGCTCTTGTTCCTCTTTTTCTACGAAATGACCCCTGGTTTTATCTGTAACTGGTTTTGTTTTAACTTGCTTTTAGTATGATATTTTAACCAGGGGCGTAGACTTTTTAAATCCCCGGGGGGGGCGGGGGCTCTCCCGTGTGCGCGCGCAAAGCGCGCGCACGCGCTCGGGATTATGTCCCCGCTGCTCTCCCCCCCCGCCCCAGGGAGCCGCGACCGCCGCTTCCCTCCCCCGGGCAGCCGGGCCATGCCCGCCCGCCCGCTCGCTGGCCGCGCTCCCCGCCCCCTCCCTCCCTCCCTCCCTCTCCCCGCTCACCTCGGGCGCCGGCTGCTGCTGCCGCCTGCAGCCGGGGGCTGGCGCGTCGCCCTTGCGGGCCCCCGGCTCCCGCTCCGCCTCGCGCTCGGGGCGTGCGGGGGGGGCGCAGATGAGCGCTGCCTCTCTCCCCCCCCCCCCGCCGCCCCAGGGAGGCAGGAGAGCAGGCCGGAGGTGGGGGGGAAGGAGAGGCGGCGTCACCGGTGGGCGCTCCATTTTGCCGGGGGTGGCTGAGCCCCCCCCGGGAAATTTCGGGGGGGGCTCGAGCCCTCGAGCCCCCCCCGTAGTTGACGCCCATGATTTTAACTTCTGTAAGCCACCTTGATCCAGCTTGTCCGGCAAGGCGGGGTATGAATAAAAATAACAAACCAACCAACAAAACACAGTCACTTCTAGCTCACAGGTGATTTTTGGCCAGCGCTGGATTGTAAGCAGGCACGCCCTGTTCCCCCTGACTTGCGTGAAACAAGAGACCCCCAGCGAGAAGCCGAGGACGCGCCGCCGGGCAAGCGCGCGGCCCCTCGGCGCTTGACGCAACAGCGCCCCCTCTGTCCGAACCTGCGTCAGCCGGACGAGAAAGCCGCCCCGCGGCTCCGATCGATGAGATGGGCGATCAGCCCAGCCGACCTGGCAAGCTGGCCTTCGTTGTGGCAGGCCGAGCGAGTTGACCGCCGATTTCCGCGTCAGGGCTGCCTCTCTCCCTCTCCCTTTGCCGGGTGGCCGAAGAGAACGACCCTGCCCTGGAAGCCGAAGCCCTTCGAAGCAGACTGTAGCGCATGCGCCGGAGGGCGGCCGGGGGGGAGGGGGGGCGGACGTAAGGGAAGACGACGAGGAGACGCCGCTGCTCCCCCTCCCTCCTTCCGCCCCAACCCGCCCTCCAGCCGAGGCCGACGCTGCCTGTCCAGCGGAGCGGCCACCCTCATGTCCGGGGCAGGGGTCGGCCCCTGCGGGGGGTCGGGCTCGGGGGCCTGCGGAGGGCTCGCGGGGGCGGCGGCGGCTTCGTCTCCCGGCGGGGCCGGCGGCGGCGGCCTGTCGATGTTCCGGTGGCTGGAAGTGCTGGAGAAGGAGTTCGACAAGGCCTTCGTGGACGTGGACCTGCTCCTCGGCGAGATCGACCCCGACCAGGCGGACATCACCTACGAGGGGCGGCAGAAGATGACCAGCCTGAGCTCCTGCTTTGCCCAGCTTTGCCACAAGGCGCAGACCGTCTCCCAGATCAACCACAAGCTCGAGGTGAGGTGGGCAGGGGAGGGCAGGCCGCCCGCCCGCTGGTGGGAGTGGCGGTGCAGGGGGGAGGAGGAGGAACCGGTGGGTGTGACAGGGGGGAAGGAGGGGCGGCTTTGGGGGGGAACGGGGAACGAGCTTCGCAGGAGCCATCGCGGCCTCACTGTCTCATCTCTAAAATGGGGGGATGTCTCTAGGGTTGCCAAGTCCAGGTTGGAAAATACCTGGGGACTTTGGGGGCGGAGCCAGGAGAAGGCGGGGTTTGGGGAGGGGAGGGGCCTCAGCATGGTACAAGGCCATAGAGTCCACCCTCCAAAGCAGCCATTTCCTCCAGGGGAACTGATCTCTGCCAGCTGGAGATCAGTTGTGAAAGCGGGAGATCCCCAGGCCCCACCTGGAGGCTGGCAACCCTAGATGTCTCCCATTACAGTGTATTGAGGGGCTGATTGTGAAAGGGAAAGAAACATCTGCCCCCGGGGAACTAAGCAAACGCCAGTGCTTATAGTGCGGTATGGTGGCCGAAGTCTTTGGACATGGGCTGTGAGAATCTGGGTACCCATGAGGACTTTGGGAGCGGCCTGCTCCTTGGCCTGTAAGAATTTCTGTGTGCTGCTGAATGGCAGCTGTCTCATGGTGACCCCAAGAAGTGGCACCTTGTAAGGTTTTCAAGGCAAGAGATGAGTAGAGGCGGTTTGCCATTGCCTTGCTCTGCATGGCAACCTTTAGTCTACCTTGGTGGCCCTCCCATCTAAGTACTGACCAGTTTAGTTTCTGAACTTTGGTGAGATCAGGCTGATACTGGCTATTAGGGCTGCTGCTTTGGGGGAATAACATTGGATGCGTCTGGGTATGGTCTGAGGGCATGTTATGCACCACCTTTGCTAAAGCTAAGTGGGCTTGCATGTGGTGATCAGAGCTTGGATGGGAGTAGTTCAGGAAAACTAGTAGGAAAGAGCCAAGAGTCCCGTAGCACCTTAAAGACTAACACAATTTGTGGCAGGGTATTATGAGCTTTCATGGGTCACTGTTCACGGTTAGTCTTTAAGGTGCTACGGGACTCTTGCTCTTTTCTTCTGCTACAGACAGACGTAACATGGCTACCCATCTTGTTCTGTCGGTAAGAGTGGTTTAGCAGTGGAATCGGCTGCTTAGGGAGATGGTGGCAGTCCTCCACTGGCAGTCCTCAAGTAGCATCTGGATGAACACTTGTTAGGGATGCTTTAGGCTGATCTGGCATTGAGCAAGAGGTTGGACTAGGTGTGGCCCCTTCCATCTCTATGATTCTGTGAATAAGTTCCTGTCCCGGAATTTTGCATTTATATAACCGTGAGCCTAATGATGGGCAAATACTGTTACAGTAGAGAAAGTAAACACATTTGGTATGGCATAGTGCAAGTCTGTTTAGTGAGTTTGAAGAAAATGAGAAGTGACTTGGTAAATATTCACTTTTTTAATTTCCCCAAGCACTCAGTATTATGACGTTTTGAGAAGTGATTGGGAAAGAAACCCCTTGAGAGGAATTTGAGTTCAGAAACTGAAAAGTGACTAAAAACAGAGTCTACTACAGGTGTGAGCCAAGTGATTTACAGTTTTAGGGTATGACTGGTAAATGCTTTGGTAAAATATTCTTCTGACAAGCATAACTTCTGTCTATGCATGTGTTATGTCGTCTTAAACCTTTAGATATTAGAATCCCATCAGCCTGAACCTTGAATTTGAACACTTGGAAACTGAATACCTACTTGCATCTTCACCAACAGAAATGAGTAGGATTTCATTTACCAGTGCATCATCTGCCATTCTTGATACATACACATTGAAGTATGAGATTACCACAACATCTTAGTATGAAGTGCATGTTGTGTGCATACCAAACATAAACAGAGATACTTAAATCTCAGTGCATGCATACTTTATGAAAACAGGTGATACCAAAAGCATAGGAAATCTACAGTGTAGAATAGTATCAATAAAAACGCGAAGATGGAATAAAAATTTTGTCCAGTTAACTCTCTAGTCATTCAAAGTTATGTGATTGTGAGAGGTGGTACTATAGTACTCAAAAGTACCTTTGGATTGTTCTGCATTTTGTAAATATTCTCTTCTGCTTGAGCTCTGTGTATTTAGACACAATTCGGCAATTCTGTGTATGCTAGTGAATATATAAAGGTTTCCCTTGCTCAAAAGCCAGTCAAGTCTGACTCTAGGAGGCAGTGTTCATCTCCATTTCCAAGCCGAAGAGCCAGTGCTGTCCGAAGATGTTTCCATGGTAATGTGGCTGGCATGACTAAATGCTGGGGTGAACGGAACGCTGTTTCCTTCCCACCAAAGTGATACCTATTCATCTACTTGCAGTTTCTTGAGCCACTTAGTGAATCTCTGAGCCCTTAGTGAATATATAAGGTAAAGGTAAAGGTTTCCCTTGCTCGAAAGCCAGTCGAATACGACTCTAGGGATGCGGTGCTCATCTCCATTTCTAAGCCGAAGAGCCAGCGCTGTCTGAAGATGTTTCCGTGGTCATGTGGCTGGCATGACTAGATGCCGAGGTGCACGGAACGCTGTTAATCTTCCCACCAAAGTGGTACCTATTTATCTACTTGCAACTTCTTGCTTTCGAACTGCTAGGTTGGCAGGAGCTGGGGCCAGAGACGGGAACTCACTCTGTCATGCAGCACTTGGGTCTCAAACTGCTGAACTACTGACCTTTCAGACTGCAGTTCAGCGTCTTAACTACTTGAGCTACTGCAGCCCCCTAGTGAATATGTACCCACCATTAAATTTCTATGTATTTCTTGTACTTCACAATTTAATTTGGCAGTATGGCTTTTTAAGTATTAAGAATACTGAGTGGAGCTGTCTTTGGTGTGCATTCTTACTTCAGAGTAAGCACCAGTGAATTTAGTAAGAATTATGAGTAAGGATTTATAGGATCATCCTGCACAAGTAGTAACATTTCCATGCTCTTGAGGCACTTTTAACATACCAACCCTGTTTTGGAACATTAATGTTGGTAGAAGCCTGGGACTTGTTTGTAGTTTGAGTGCTGGTTTAGGTCATTCCTAATTTATCACCTGCCCCATGGTCTATAAATTTATAAATTTAATAGTCTATAAATGTAATTTATAAATAAATAAAATATGGTCAAAAAAATTGGCCTGCTAAAAAAGTAGAGTATTTAATTTCTAAGGAATAATATTGTTTTATTTTCCACATTTTTAATTGGCATCCGTGTGTTGTATACTTATCAACACTGTTGCAGTGTAGAATATTGTCTCTGTGTTATAGTATAAGGGAAAATATTTCATTTTGTCAGGGCAGAAAACGATATGATAATGTGATCAAATACAACTGTATAAAGTTTCAGCACTGAAAACAAGTAATGAATCTTTCTGTAACTTTACAATGTGATGCTATCAAGTCCAAAATATAATTATAATTATGGACAAAACAGCAGTAACAAATGCCAAGCAAAAAACAATAAAAATACAGTGGTAATAAGTAGTACCCGGCATAGGTATGTGCATGTTGGAATAAAGGAACCAAATTAAAGCTCAATCGTAATGGAGAGTGATTCTGTATCGGTTATTGGTATTCTGAAGTTTTAACAACACTTTTCTAGAATCTTACTAGGGTGTGGAAAAGTTCATCCTGAATAGGCTGTTCTCAAACAGAAATGCTAGTAGACTTTCATTTCTTCCGATAAAGAGTCTTCATGTTTCACCTCAGTAATTTTTCCAGACCTAGAGGAGAGGTGTAGTCAGTTAGCGTTGGGAAGATGTAATGTTAGTCAGTGGTTACCTTATTTGAGGAAAGATGTTTTATTTCTTGCTTCAAACAAATATCAACTGCAGGCTGGTTTCCGACTGCAGTACTGGTTACAAATGCAACAATTTTGTACAGTGATTTTTAAGTCTCTTTACAGTCTGAGAGCTCCAACTGAGAAAATCAGCAGTGGTAGGAAAGACATCTGTGTCTTTTCTGCAGCTTAGAGCCCGGGTTAGGGTTTGATACATTTTCAGTTCATGTGGAAGAGCAGCTAGGCTCATAAGGGCTGACCACTGTGCCACACAGAGAGTATATACTGGAGCATGACTCGTAATTTTTTTTAGTTCTCAGTTTATTTGCTGTTCAGAGTTCTGCTGTCTGAACAGTAAAAGCAACATGGTTAATGGGCGTTAAACTACAGCTATGGTCTTGTCCTGTGGTGAACTCCATACGTTAATTATGCTATGCAGTAATACTTAATTTTTCTGACTGGAAATCAGTTTCTTCAGGATATCCTGATAATGTAGTTTTGTAATGTAGACCAAATGTTCTTTTTGCTTCATGCATAAAGTTCTGTCATGTCCTCTCTTAATCGTCTTTTAATGCACTCCCGTTCCTTTTCTTTCCAGAACATGCTGCAACCTTTTGAGCATTCTGATTGTCCTCTTACATAGTTTTTCCAGTTCTAATACTCTTTTTGGGATGGCCAGAACAGTACATGATACCATGGGGCCACACCATTGATTATATAAAGGTGTTATAATACTAGCCATTTAGTTTTCAGCCCCTTTCCTAATAATCCCTAACATGGAGTAGTCTAGATTCCTTCAGCTGACAGTGAGTCACCTGTGGACAAATTTGTACTGCTAGCTGTTCTCTGATCCTGTTGCTGAGGGCCATGAGGAGAGATTAGCTGGTGTCTAACAATAAATGGGTTGAGAAGGGTGAGAGTGATTTGAATTACATCACTTTATAAAGTGTCCATACAGACACGTATACTTCTACATTCCAGCGATTTCTGCTATTGCAGCTTGGGCTGTAGTGGTAAGTTACAACCTCTCCATCTTGGTTATGGTGTTGAAACACCTTGCAGTATGTTAGAAGCATATTGCTATTTATTTGTACAGCACTTTTATTGTGCAAAGTGATCGTCTCACTAATTCTTTGAAGTGGTTCATTTTAAAAATAGGGAACTCAAACACAGGCTGTATTTGTAAGCACACTTACTAAGGAGAAAGCCCCGTTGAGATCCACGGGACATGTCAGAAAAAAAACATGCTTAGATGGCATACCCAAGGCTCTAGCCAGTGAGTCTGGATCTTATTGCGTACTCTTCGGTGTCAGTTTAAATGAGTTTTGCTTGAGTTTGGATCTTATTGCGTACTCTTCGGTGTCAGTTTAAATAAATGCTTTGTGTGTGTCATGCATTCGAAGGGAATTGTGAATGTTTAATTTATGGAACTTTGATTTTACACAATAAATGTTTTGGGGAGATACTGCATTTTTGCTGTATCTGGACAGCTTTTGTTAGATTAGTCTCAAATTCTAGATCTGAATGTTCTATGCATCTGATGACTGGCTGGTATATAACAAGAGTTTTGAAGTGGACCTAAAACAGCTGTTTCGCAGATATGGTCATAATGATTTAGCAGTATCAGCCATGTTTGTCTTTGGGGAAGGTGAAAGCACACAGGTTTTTGTCTTAATCCAAATCTTATCGTAGTCTATAGGGATCTTTAAAAAGTGAAAGTAGGTCTCTAATGAGCTGTAAGCAGGTTCTTATGAGCTGTAAAGCGTAAAATGAATTTCAACCATTTTTCGTAGTAGCCAGGTATTGGCTAAATCTAGTTTCCAGGGTGGGATTGCTTTCTGAATGCTCTACCCAAATGTTCCCTGCTAACCCATTTGGTTAACCCATCTTCCCTACTGTAATGAATATAAAATCCTTATATGTTCTGTTGTGAGGAGAGTCGTCTAACTTAACAAGTCAGTTTCTTAACGTTTGGCGTCCTGACAGTTAATCATACCTTCAGCAGTATGTTTGTCCAGGATGACAATTATAACAGCAAGATCTGCTCAGTCATTCTTGTTTGCAGTTAGAGGAGTGTCTCTTTTAAACTCTTGCAGCTGCCGAAGAATAACCAACACAAAAGAAAACAGTGATAATAAATTATAGCACTTTGCCATTGTTGAGACTGTTAGGCCTTCTGTCTCTTGTGGTGATAAAGTACACATTTTGTATCCCAGCGTACTTAGAGATTAGTCTCTCCCCCCCCCCCCCAGGCCAGTGTGAGGAAAAAATGTAAATTAAAGGTCAGTACATACCTTCAGTTACTCCCTAAATATAGTGAGGGGTAGGTTAAGTTACTATGGTATTATAGTCTTGATGTGCCATTAAGCGTGCACAAAGCAGTAATTCCTATGAATTTTGGTCCCAGGAATGGTATCGTTTAAAAATATCATTCTGAAAACGTTATCAATCAGAATTGAACATTAACTGTTATAAAGGGAGGGCGAGTTTTTAAGACTTCTCTTTCTTAAGTCCTAAAAGCTACTTAAATACTTGTGATTTATTAGATTGCTCAAAAGCAATACAGAAAGAGGCTAAGATGCCGTTCCCAGCTGAAGATCTTTAACCAGAGAAGCAGATTATCTCTCAGAAGTTGAAACCAGTCTGAGAGTTAGAATTCGTCTGCCTTTCCAGCAGTTAGAATACGATTTTCCAGTCTTGTTTGGAACTTAAACCCAAACATTCTTTTTCTTTTCTGGAATGTAATGCGTTTCTGTTACTCCCAAGCATTCGGTATTGAGCAATGACTCGGTCTGTTTATTCCATAGTCTCGAAATCGATTAATATTGAACAGTTGCTTCTTGATCATTTATCGTTGTTTAGTGAAGAAAGTGGAGAAGAAGAAATGCTCGATCTGGATTAGTTAGGAAGAAATTACAAAGCCTTTTGACTTTTTATGAAGACTTGTATATTTTCTGTCGTATGGGATTGACAGTACAGAGACACAGATACAAGATGGGTCAAGAGGACTATAGAATGGTGGAACAAGGTTTGGGACTACTTTATAGAAGAAAAGTGTTTAGTATACTTTGACCCTGTAGTAGGAGAGAGGGAACTCAAAAATCCGCTTGATAAATGGTACCCTTTCGCAGAAAAGTTTTATACGTAAGTTCACTATTCCCACTAGCATAGCACTCTGTTTAAGATTGGGAACAGTTAGGCAAATAAGGACAAGGACCCCAGACTAGGCTAATGAATAGGGGTGTTTACCCAATTTCCCCCCTGTCCATCAAACAAGGAAGGATTAATTGTCACGGTATTGAGCTCTTGACAATATGTACCTTGCTTGATGTCTTTGCTTGTACTGTATAATATAAAACCTAATAAACAGATTAAAAAAAAAAAAAAAGAGGACTATAGAATTAATTGCTCCATGCTACTCTCATTCTGCCCTGATGTTGGCTGATTCATGTGGCCATTTGTCATGAATAGATTCCTAGGAGGATGGAGGAGTTTACGCAGATGAAAAAAGCATTTCACAAAGTGATTTTGTGAACCTGCTTTGTGGAGGAATTCTGCCAGCTCTTCAAGAGGATTCTCATGTGATACCAGGACGATTTGCTGATTCTTGACCTGTGTGTTATCTTCCAGGCCCAGCTGGTAGATCTGAAATCAGAACTGACAGAAACACGAGCTGAAAAAGCAGTATTAGAAAAAGAGGTGCATGATCAACTGCTACAACTGCACGCCATTCAGCTTCAGCTCCACGCCAAGACCGGGCAGAGTGTTGACTCCGGAGCAATAAAGGCAAAACTGGTGAGGCCTGTTGAGTAAAGAGGAGTTGCGTTTTTCACAATAAGAGTTATTACTCCAGTTTAGTTAATTTAGTTTATGCGTATGAATAGTGTGTGTGTATCCTTTGTTTTCATTCTCGCTAGGAAGCTCAGAATGACAAAAATATTTATGGTAATTAAAAAGTGTCAAATGAAATTGCTGACTGGGAAAGTTGAAAGAATTGTGACACCAAGATTTTGGTAAAATTTTGAGTTTTGATTAGAATGTGATACTTGAGGAAAATTGCAGCTTTTAAGTACATTTAAAAATGCTTTATAATATGCTCAGTCTTTTTTGTTTTACAGTAGCATAAGAAAGACATGGAAGAAATTCTTAGAATTAGTTTTACATTTTGGGATTTGTATTTCTGAATGTCTTTCTTTGCTTTCTCTTACTTTAATACTTCTGCTTGTTTCCCAAGTGTTTGCCTAGTGTTACTTAATGTATCTAATGAAGATGATAACATTAACTTCTGAGATTAATTTATTGGGTTTTACTCAGGGCTGTATCCTGCAAGGTTTGGGATATTGTACTGATCCAAGTGGATACCTCTTTCTTGGATAGGTTTGCTGTTTAGAAGATCAGTGCTGATCCATGGAAATGTCTGTAACCAGGGACCTCTGCAACAAAGGGGGGCTTCAAAGGTTTTTTTCTCAAACAGCAGCATTTCATTCCACATGGTAAACTTCAAAAACAATTTGCTATGGTAGATTAGTTACTTAAATTCAAAACTTCTGTTGGGCTAGCACAAACCCCTTGGTAAACCTAAGCAGCAGTTTGGATCCCAGCTGCATATTTGAAATAAGTAATTAATCAACTGACTCGAAATCAATTAAATATAGGGCTACACAGTGCCAAGATATTAACTCTAAATGTTTCCTCACTTTCTTTTTTGAGGGTGTTGAAAGAAGTTATATCACTTCTGCAAAATATGTAATAGCTTTAAAAAGAGGCTATGCATTGTTAATAGAAATGTCTGTGGGAGGCCTGGGCCAGATTTCTCCTCTGCATTCTCAGATGGCTTTCTTTAAAAAAAAAATCAGAAAAATTGCAGTTAATACCTTTCACTATACCAGCAAGGCTTCAGTAATATTTTCTGTACGATTAATGAATTAACCTCAAAAATTGGGCTATCGGGCCAGTAAAGAGAGCATTTCCCGCTGCCATCCCTTGCTAGGCAACAAACTAGTAGTTGTAGAATTCCAGGCATAGAAGAAGAAGAAGAGAAGAGATTGGATTTATACCCTGCCCTCCACTCCCCGAGGGAGTCTCAGAGCGTCTTACAAACTCCTTTTCCCTTCCCCTCCCCACAACAGACACCCTGTGAGGTAGGAGGGGCTGAGAGAGCTCTGAGACAACTGTCCTTGAGGGAACAGCTGGTACAGAGCTATGGCTTGCCCAAGGTCATCCAGCCAGGTGCAAGTGGAGGAGTGGGGGATCAAACCCGGTTCTCCCAGATTAGACTCAACGCACTTAACCACTACACCAAACTGGCTACATAGGTGGACACGCAGTGCATATTGCTCCAGGATTGACTGTTTCCTAAAACTGAGTTTGGGCCCTTCTATAAAGGTTGTAATGCCAACCTAGCCAATACAAGTTTCACATTCAGCCCAAGGCTGTCTCCTGTAGGCCTTCTGTTACCATATTGGGACGCTGAATGGTAGAATATTTCCCATTATAGTAATACACTGAAACCAAATCTGGTTCACATAATGAACATCTAGAAATTGTTGTAGCACTTTCAATTACTGGTGGTTCTTATTGCCACAGCAACTGAAGGAAAATTACCTCTACAGAAAATAAACAGTTGGTGATGTTGGCGAGAACTGGCATGTTTTGCATATAATTGTACCTTTTGTATCAGTGTGCACAATTTTCAATTTAAAGTTTCTGAGTCTTGTAGCGGTGATCATCCCTGAGTCGAGAGTTCAGACAGTTCCATTATAGCAGTTTTGGGGAAATGGAATGGGAATGCCATACAGTTAGAGAGTTGTGTTATTTTTAAGTATTTTGCAAGCCATTACATTTACTTGTTGACAATGGGAGAGATAGTGAGCTTTTGTAGTGTGATTTGTAACTTAAAAGCACAATTTTTTTCCTGATAAAAATGACATTTAAATCTAGTTACTGTTCATAAAAGCATAGATTAAACTATGTAATTCTGGATACACAAACTGAGATTAGAAGGCCTTTTCTAGATTTGCGTGTTTTACAACGTAGGCTTAGATACATGGGATATCCGTAGCAATACTTGAAGTTTTCTTGGAGTATCATGTAAGTGTTTTCATAGGACAACAATTTAGTAATTACATGAAATTTGGCTCCTTTTTAAAAAAAAACGTAAAAGCATTTGCCACCTGTTTGAAAAATTTGCCCCTTCCAAAAGATGTGAAAAAGTTACCATTTTCGATGAGAAATTTTATATTCTGGAATACCCATGCAGCCAATCCTGTACATGTTTATTCAGATGTCAGTACAAATTGTGCTACTTGGGCTTGTGTACGGACTGTGTCTTTATTTTTTGTAACATGCTTAGTAAAAAAGGGGGGGGGGGAAAGCTTGGAATACAAAAAACCCTGCCTGCAAATGTGTGGCCTTTTTCTGTTAAGTTTGCCATTTTTGCCAGTATTTCTAATCTTGAAACTTTTTTTCTCCTGTCTTAAGTCTGTCCCTTCTGTGGAGGAGATGGTAAGTTTGCTGACTGCCTTTATCTGTGTTTGAGTTCAGTGCATTAGTTTTGCGCAGAGTTACACATAATTGGCCTGGATATTTAGTGCAACTGAATCTTAGTGTCTCTCCCCCATTTCTAAGCTGATACCTCTGTTCAGTGCTCTTTTAGTTCTGACATTCTTCTTCATGGCTGTGTTGATTACTTTGGCTAATTTGAACTTTTTGAAATGCATTGGAATTGAATTCAAACTTGGCAGGTTGTGAAAAATTAACAGTGGTTCCAGTGAATCCACGGTTCAAACAGTGACTCCAGGGTTCAAACTCTGTGGTGCTCTTGGGCTTTGAACTTGGGCTTCTCACACAAGCAGCTCCCCAGACCATAGAGCAAACTGCTTTTGAAAACCAGGAGCTGTGATGTGGCACATCTGTTCACTTACCACAGTCCATCAAGGAGTAACGAATCGTAGAGAACAAACCTAAACATGTCTGCTCAGAATCCTATTTAGTTGTTCGTTGGGGTTTACTCCCAGGAGAGCGTCCTCAGGGTTGCCTTTGGCTGGAGTCAATAGACACTTTTTCAAAATTATTAAGTTGCTTTCTGTGTAGTGGTGTTCTTTTCTGGTCAGGAAAACATCCCTTGCCCAACATTGTTTTCCCTGTATTACTTGTAATTGTATAAATCTGAGTCATGTTCTGTCACCTTAGTTGCTTTCCCCCTCTCTTTAAATTAAAACCTCTCAGGCCCTTCTTTGTAACTTCCAGACAGGGTTTAGGATATCCTTCAGAGTATCAAAAAGTTACATAGAAGTTTAGGACAACGTGAGTTTGAATCCAGTGGAGGATTTCTGTGAAATGCAGCTTTCCCTTTTCTCTCCTCTCACTGCAGCCAAAAATGGCCCTGGGAGGAGGTGAGAAATTCACACTCCAGGGACAGAAAACCTTCCATTTGCAGAAATTCTTCTTTGAATCCAGGCCATAAAAAGAATTTTTTAGGAATAAGTGGGACTCTGGTTTACAAATGAAATACATTGGCTGTGTATTTAAAATCTTTCTGTATATTTACTATTTATTTTTGTACAAATAGTTTTAGTAATCTAGATGCTTACTAATTCCTTTGAATTTTTATTTTCTTTGACCGTATTTGTAACTACTAATGCATGGTGTATTATCCTAAACTGTCTCCTGGGCCGCTGGAATACTTTCACATGATTATTGCTTTGTATTTATTAAGTTGTATCTTGCTTTTCAGACAACAGTTATCTTCCGTAGCAACTCATTTCAGTCCTATCATGCTGGTCACTGCCCTCAAGCTTACAAACTAAAAAGATAAACCCTACCAGGGAAAGGAATGGAGGGAAAACATAGAGGGAGATCAGAACAAAATGAGCATTTATATCCAGTTGGAGCCCAGCTGTTCTTCCCTTGCTGGTGTTCTTCCCAGGAAGGATGGGGTGCAGCCTTTCAGTGGGAGAGGCCACAATATCTATCTCATCCCTTACGCAGCAGCAGGTGAATTAGTGGACAGAGAAGTGTTCTTTCTAGCAGGGGTGGTGAAACAAGCTCCCTGCAGCTGCTGTTCCTCTGGTGGCTAGGCTCAGGCAGGCCCAGGGGTCCTTTGGGGCCGGAGCGAGGCGGAGCACTGCTCCGCCAGCTCAGGAAGGGGCAGTAGGGCAGCCACAGGCCGAATCAGATTCTCTGATCTGATTCGGCCCGCTGCTGAATTTCCGCCAAAATTTGGCAGCAACTTTAAAAGCGGCTGTAGGGGAGGGGGTCTGAGGAAGAGGCTCCAAACTTGGCAGGGTAGCTTCTGGGACCTCTCCCCCAAATGCTCACCAAGTTTCAAGAAGATTGGACCACGGGGTCCAATTCTACAGGCCTCCAAACAGGTTGCCTCCATTCCCTCCATTGTTCTCTATGGTGGGAAAGTGTTACTTTTTTCCTGCCATAGAGAACAATGGAGGGGATGGGGGCAACCTGTTTGGGGACCCATAGAATTGGACCCCGTGGTCCAATCTTCTTGAAACTTGGTGGGTATTTCGAGGACAGGCCCCAGCAGCTACCCTGCAAGTTTGGAGCCTCTCTCCCTCAAACCCCCTTTCCTCCAGCCCCTCATATACCCTACGAGTTTTTGCCATTGATTTCAATGGCCCATAGGGTATAATGGGCCTGAAACTGACATTCCCTTTCTGACACACTTCCGGTGATGTCAGGGGACGTGGCATATGCTAATGAGTTATGCTAATGAGTTATGCTAATGAGCTCCTGCACCTCTTTTTCTACGAAAGGACCCCTGGGCAGGCCTACTTCTTGACATGGTGTTCTTTGTCGCTGTTGTAGGTACAACAGTCCAGTGACCCTGTCTGGTCAAAGTGACCAGAATGTCCTTCCACTTAATTGTGCAGCTTCTGCACAGTTTGCAGTTGGCATTTTACTAAGGGTAGGAGATTTGTTTTTGAGAATTGCAATACAAACTGCCTCACGATATGGAAATATATATGGCCATTTGCGCTGGCAAAACTTATTTGTGGGCTTGTAAATGTTGTTCTTATCTGCTGGGCTGTTTTTATCAACGTGAATCTTTTTCTTGGACAAGTTCACCCAGTGGCATAGAGAGTTACCCTCCAACATGACAAGACAATTACTGTGTACTGTGGCTTCTTTTTCCGAGACACAGAAGGCTTACTGATATGCTTGCAACGGTCATGTCCTTTATAAAAGAATATTTCGCTTGCGACTAAAATAACCGGGCTTTTTACATTTGACAGGAAAGAGAACTTGAAGCCAGCAAGAAAGAAAAAGTGAAAGAAGCTCAGCTTGAAGCTGAGGTGAAGCTGCTTAGGAAGGAAAACGAGGCTCTTCGTCGACACATAGCTGTGCTCCAGGCTGAAGTGTATGGGGCAAGACTCGCAGCCAAATACTTAGATAAAGAGCTAGCAGGAAGGTGTGTAAAATTCTGTACTCACAACATAAGAACAAAAGAAGAGTCCAGCCAGTGGTCCATCTGGTCTAGCGTCCTGCCTCACACAGTGGCCGAGCAATTCCACTGGAAAGCCAGCAACAGAGCATAGAGGCCGAGGCCTTCCCCAGATGTTGTCTTCTGGCTCTGGGATTCAGAGGTTTAGTGCCTCTGAATGTGAAGGTTCCTTTCAGTCACTATGGCTAATGGCCACTGGTATACCTATCCTTCATGAATCTGTCTAATCCCTCTTTAAAAATGTATGTTCCTGTGGCCATCACTATATCCTCTGGCAGCAGATTTTTTATTTAATCACTCCCTGTGTAAAGATGTATTTCCTTTTGTCCGTCCTGAATCTGCTGCCCATCAGCTTCATTGGATGCCCTTTTCTGGTATTTTGGGAGAGAGAGAAAAAATTATCTCTGTCCACTCTGTCTCTCCACCACATGCATAATTTTATAAACCTCTGTCCTGCCCCCTCTTAATCAACCCTTTTTTAAATTGAAAAGTCTCAGACTCTTCAGCCTTTCCTCATAGGGAAGGTGCTCCGATGAAGTTTCGAGTCAGTTGTTGTATAGTTAATTGTTCTATAGGACACAAGTTAATTGTATTACAAGACATAAAAGTATGTCCTGGGCTGCTAAGAGCCCCCATGGGCCTCTAGACAGCAATTCTCTCTGGGTTCCCTTCCCCAGTTTGAGTTCCCATCTCCCAGACCGAATGCAAGAAGAGTAAACCACATGACTTGCCCAACTGCAAATGTGACCAGGGACTCTAGGGATTCTGTCTCCCTCCTCACACATCCGCAGTTCAGGTTATGCCTTACCTCTGAGTGTTTCTGAGGTAAATGTGAGGACAGTAGAAGGATACAAGCAGGAGGACCCATGATACTTGTGGGGGGGGGGGGGGAGAAGGAGCTCCACGTGGAAGAGGAAGCACCCACAGGTGAGCCTCTCTCCCCTCCCTCCCCCTGCCCTCCCCCGCTGTGTGCCGAGCCTCTTCCCCTTCCTCCCTGTGCCCTCCCCATCAGCGGTGAGGTGTGCCACACGCCGAGCCTCTTCCACCCTCCCCGACAGCAGCGGCAAGGCCCACCGAGGCCCCCCCCCCCCCCAACAGCCAAAGCGTTCTCTGCATGTGTGCAGGGAATGCTTTTACTTTTGGGGGGATTTAAATATCCCCCCAAAAGTTTTCTAACTTTTAGGATTTTTCTGCACATGAGGGGAGCCCCCCAAGTGTGCAGAACAATCTCCTTGCCCCCAGGTGCCCCCCCACGGATTTAGATATCCGCACGCAGGGGGCGCCCTGGCTATTAGATATATAGGTAGTATAAACATGCCTGTCTCTTACTCCAGGATAGGATAGAGAATTTTGAGAGTGGGAGAGGGTGATTTTGATTTGCAAGGGAAACATGGGAGTGTGGGAGGGAACCCTATGTTTATTTTGCTAGTTGAATTAAGCAGTCTAGTGAGACTGAGAGCCTGGGATTGAAACATATCATTTCTGAACATATCCTTTAATATGGCTCATGTGCCTTTCTCATTCTGTAGGGTTCAGCAAATTCAGTTGCTAGGTAGGGATATGAAGGGGCCTGCTCACGATAAACTCTGGAACCAGCTGGAAGCAGAAATCCATTTGCATCGGCACAAAACTGTGATCAGAGCATGCCGGGGACGTAATGACCTCAAGCGACCAATGCAAGCACCCCCAGGACATGTAAGTTTTCTGATTGTAAGTCAACGCATGAATTGTCCCTTAGAGAGCTATATTGGTTGCATTCATATCTTTGTTCATGAGCTGACAATCTTGTTTTGGTTCATTGCAGTTCAAATCACCATCACGGTGATTGTTAGCATGTAAGCTTAATATTTTCCCAAACTCTGCATTTTCCTCTCTTGTTACCAGTCCCATATAACGTTCCTGAGTCAGTTCTGAGATATAGGTATTCACATTTAGATCTTCAGGATAGTCTGTGTGAAATAAATTTTAGTTGAACCTTTGCTAGTGATTTCTTAAAAGCTTCCAATGCCACACATTGCAAAGCATTTTCATTTTCCAGCTTCTCTGAATTTAAAATTGTATTTGAGAAGGTCACTTCCAGTATCCATCTAAATGTGTAAATGCAGAAACCTTCGTTTAGGCATCCCACTCTCAGACGTTTCAGTGTTTTATACCTATACATTAAAATGCCCAATTATTTCTCAGGGTATAATTCTTTCTGGGACTCATGACATACAAATTGTTCTACTGAGAAACTGCAGTACAGGATCCCACTTGGATCTCCCTAATGAGCACAAAGCCACGTCTTTTAAATAATCTTTCTTTCGCCATTTAAATTTCATTTTGGAACTTGGAACACATGCATGAAATGGCCTTATGCCGGGCAAAATCATCAGCGTATCAAAGTCAGTATTGTCTGTTCTGAGTCCTCTGTGTGAGGAGGGACAAGTGTGTGCAAACCCAGTAAAAATCCAAGTTCATTGGCATTGTCTTAATGTTGGCTTGCCATGACATCTGAATGTAATTTTACCATATTAGTTTGTAGGAGTGCAATTCCAACTCTAGGAAGTAGAAATGAAATTGACCAAAGATTTTTAAGCCACAGAGGCGTACTTCTTTGAAACCTCTCTTAGCTTGCGCAAGTCCCAGTTTAAATTAGACCTGGAACAACTGGGCATATTCTCCTGAAAATACTCTCTTAATCATGTTTAATTTCTTCGAAATTAGGACCCAGATTCCTTAAAGAAGAGTCAAGGAGTTGGTCCAATCAGAAAAGTTCTGTTGGTGAAAGAAGATCACGAAGGACTGGGCATCTCGATTACCGTAATAAACGAATTCATTTCCCTTTTTCTATTCACAGTATTCAGAGTGCTTTTGCAAAAGTTGCATAAATTTTACTTTATGTTCCTGTTGCACCAGCTTACACTGTATACGTTAAATGTTTGTAGTTTTAGAAATATGCTGGAAGAACTCCTATCTGATGTTAGGGTTGCGCAAGTACTTCACCTTAAGCACTCCATGGTACATACAAAACACAGAACAGCAAAGACGTTGTTTTATTATAACAATGTAAGTTCTTTAGTTTTGGAAGCTGAGTTAAAGAATACAGGCAGTCCTAGGCTGGCAGACACTTTGAGGTGGCTGAAAACCCTGACTTCTTGGTTTCATAGGGTGGAAAGGAGCATGGTGTTCCCATCCTAATCTCTGAAATTCACCCGGGTCAACCTGCTGATCGATGCGGAGGGCTGCATGTTGGAGATGCGATTCTGGCAGTAAATGGAATTAATCTGAGAGATGCCAAACATAAAGAAGCTGTAACTATTCTTTCCCAACAGGTAATTATTGTGGCATTCCCTAATACTGGACTGTTAATATGCATGCATGTGTCTGGTGGCTCTCTGTATTTTGGAGGTTTTGGAGTGCTTTGTCATTTTCAGCATTTTGAGTAGCTATTATGTGCCTTAGTTCAAGTGCTAAGAGGAAAGGTATATTTATTACTGGGCCATGGTGGCTCAGAGGTTAAGACACTGAACTGCAGACTAGAAGGTCAGTAGCTCGGCAGTTCGAGACCCGAGTGCCACATGACAGAGTGAGCTCCCGTCTCTGGCCCCAGCTCCTGCCAACCTAGCAGTTCAAAAGCAAGAAATTGCAAGTAGATAAATAGGTACCGCTTTGGTGGAAAAGTAACAGTGTGCACCTTGGCGTTTAGTCATGCCAACCACATGACCACAGAGAAGTCTTCGGACAGTGCTGGCTCTTTGGCTTGGAAACTGAGGTGAGCACCACCCCCTAGAGTTGAATTCGACTTTGTTTCAAACCTGCTTAATTTATCCCACTTTCTGTTGCAAATTCTGTTACTTTATTGTTTGTTGGTTTATTTAAAATAGTTATATCCCGCCTTATCTCCTTAGACAGAAGTCTGCTAACAAGGTAGCAAATTGCAAGCAGCACAGCTACTTTTCCAAATTTACCTTTAAAACAATAGTATAGTTCCATAGAACATCAGAGAAAAGTAGTTTGTAATATATTGAACAGAACAGAACCTTTATTGGCATATAAAATCAGTGAGATAATTTTTAATATAAGGAACAATATAGATCTACAGAATAACATATGGATAGTGGTGGAATTTCACTGCATATAACCCAATGTGGGCATTCTTTCATGTTGCTTTAATGCTCAGATTCTTGGGCTTGGACTTTATACTCCTGTTTTTCACAGAAGGCACTTGTGCCCATAAAAAGGGGAAGTCATCTGGTCAGTTTCCAGTTCCTTCTGTAGCCCCCCACCCCTTTGACTTCCATGATGTTGCTGGAGATCCACTGGTGCACGGAGCACATTTTGAGGAGGCATGGAAGACTCCAGTGGAAGCAGGGAGGTGGGAAATTTGCCCTCATTTAGCACAGCTCTGGGGTCACGCTTCATAATTACTCCAGAGCACCAACAAGCTGCTTAGTACAGAGAGAATATGTGAACCGCATGGGAGTATTTAGGAGGGCAGTTTCACACAACCAGTTTTTTTCATGTTGAAGCCAACACAAGTCACCTATTTGATAGGATTTGTTCAAATGGTTCATGGCTTTTTATACAGACACATTGATTTGCAGTGCTTATATACATATCAGTACGTGTTGGTACATATAGATTTATATTGGATGCATGTTTTGAGAAAGGCTTTGAGAAGCTGAGCCAAGGTGGCATAGTCTTGTGATATGGGTAGACAGATGGGGACCCGGCATAATGTGCAAATCCCAGCCTACCTCCTGCTGGTTAAGTTGTGTTGTATATTAGGCAGGCTTTTCTTTTCAATTATATGGATAACTTTTATTTTGAATCAAGATAAAAGCCTGTTTTGGAAACACTGCCTATTACACATTTGACGTAATAAACAGAACGCAGTGTCCCAACAGGTGTTTTTTTTAAAAAAAACAGTTAACCAAAAAAAAATCCAGTTGGCCTCCAATGTAGTTATTCTAACTTACTTTATTAGCTGTTTTGTTTTTGTAAAGTCTTTTTTATTAATTTCATCCATTATGATACACTTAACAAAAGTGAGAGCTTAGTTCCATATATATTAAAGAGATCACCATCCCATTTATACAAAATTTTTAAACCTTATTGCACATAATTGTATACAGCTTGTTTAAAAAAGTAGAACTAAATATTTAACATGTTTCCTTAGCATATCTTTCAATCCATGCATGTACTCTGGACCAAGATTTCTCAAATATATTATCCTTTTTTCCTTGCAAACCAGGGCTGAGGACAGACTGTCAGTCTGGCCCACTCTGCCTCCGCTTTAAAAGTGGAGGCAGAGCAGCAGTCCAGACCGCCACATCTGCCTGGAAGAGGCGGGCTGGATGCAACTCGTCCGGCGCCGTGCTCCTCCCGCAGCAGCTGGGCACCACTTAAAAGTGGTGTCCCGGCTGCTGCGTGCGCGTTCCCCCCGCGAGTCGGGGGAGCCGCGCGGCGGGGGCAATTCCCCCCACCTTGTTCTGCCGCGCCGTGGAGGTGCAGCAGAACACGAGTCTGTCCTCAGCCTATTTGTTAACTTATCCATTTCTGCAGTGTCTAATAGTTTGCAAATTAACATCCTCCCTTGACAGTATTTCTTTCCGTTTCCAGTCTTTTGCATATAAAATTCTTGCAGCGGTTACTATGTGCATTAACAAGTATGAGTCTGCTTTATCAAATTGTTCTGGTAATATACTCAATAAAAATATTTCTGGTAGAAAAGGTATATTGGTCCCCAAAATCCTTTGTGCGATCTTATGTATAGCTGACCAATATTTCTTACTCTTTTGAGATGACCACCACATATGGTAGCATTTTGCCGATTTATCTGGGGTTTTGGGCCCAATAAAACCAAAGTTCTGCATTTTGGGACACTGTTAATTTTAGTGGGAGAGCTGAGCAGATGCCTCACTTTCTGTGAAAGTTAGTGGGCTCATGATTGGCCCAAGATGTTTTGGAGTCTTATGCGGGAAATCCAGATGGCACCTTTCCTTGTAGTAATTATTATCACAGGTTACAGTCCAATGGGAAATTACCTGGTGCAAGCCTCATTTGTTTCTATGCACCTTACACAGAAGCTTAGGATGCTCTCCTTGGTCAGATCTGCCTTTTTGGTTTTACAGGGATATAAAAAGAGATAATTCAGGCAAAATAAAATATATAGTTTCTCCACCGTTGATTTCAATAATATATTCTCAGAAAAACAATTATTTTGGAAAATAGTGAACACTTGGAAGGTTACTATTGTGTGAGGTCAGGGACATGTATGTATATTAATATCGTCCAATCTGTTGCCACGCCCAGACTGAAATATCCCAGTGTAAGGAAGTAATTTTCATTCCAGTAGTCCCTCACTCCTTGCCTAGGGAGCTACTGACTTGGGTTTTAACACTGGCTGTGTCCTGGAGCAAGAAGCCACACCTAGCAATAAGGATCTTTAACTAGATGATAAAACCCCAACACAGACTTGGAAGGAATATTGCGAAGCCAGAAATAATTGAAAATCAGAAACAAAACGTATTAAATGCCACATCAAAGCAGGGGGAAATTAGCTAGCTGGATGGAAAATTGATTCTAAGCACCAAGAGGCTGAGCAAGTGACGCCCTCAAATGGAGGGATGGGAGAGGGAGTGTGCGTGTGTGTGTGTGGGGGGGGGGGGAGGCAGGAGAGTGAGATCAGTTGCTACTGATTCTGGGATGCATTGAAGAGTCCAACACTGGTGTGGGAGATTTCAGCCAAGAAATCAAGTGGGGAAGGTCAGGATCTCTGCAAAACCTTGGGGAAGGATTCTGTCCTCATTTACATGGGGGGGGGGGGTAACGGTTGGAAACCAAAGGGGGCAAATACAGAGACTAGGTACAGGAGTACAGGAGAGAGTGGTTCATGAGCTCAAATAAGGTGAAATTGGAGGTGATTCCAGAAGTAGAGGAACAATTCCCAGAGCTGAAATTTAAACATGGGTAAAGGCAGGAAATAGAATGGAGGCAGCCAACTAGGTATGTTATAGATCCTGGGTAAGGCAATTGAACATTGTAATAGCAGCAGCAGCTATTGTTTCAAAAGTCCACCTGGTGAAATTTGGAGTCCTTTATCAGTGAGCTGAATGATCTTTTGGGGTGAAGCTGTTCCTAGAACCTTCCAGAGTCTGCCTTTTCAACCTCCAACTACCACAATTGAATCTGGTGCGGTCCAGCTTCCTCCTTTTACCTCTCTGTCCTTTGTTCTGCGGTGGTGTCGGAATCTGACATTTCCCGAGCGGGAGCTGGTTTCCCTGACCCAGTCTACGTCACCCGCTTCCACAGAGGGCTCATAACTGCTGTTGAAACTGTTATCTGCTTTACTGATGAATACGACCTTGGCTTGCTGTCTCTGCCCTCCAGGTGCCTCTCTAACTGCAGCCTGGGAATTGCTGGGGAGGTTTCGGTGGGAGGTGGGAAGGAATGTGGGATGAGTGATCGCACATTTGAGCGCGCTTTCGTTGGGAAGCTAAACGGACATGTAAAGTGGCGCCCTTTCTGACTAACCTGATTGGTGCCCCTCCTCCCCCTTCGCTTTTGAATAATGTATAGCTTACCTACAGCCCTTTGCTCTGTATCACTAACCTGTTACCTACTATGGACCATTAAGAATAAAAAGGACTTTTAATTCCAGAAGGCCTGGCTTATTGGCTCTGTAAGGGTTCTCACAGGTGGCTGCATTCTTTGTTTACTTGCTTTTAATGCAGAATATGGAAGAAGATAGATTTCTGACACCAAGCTAGAGGTAAAGGAGAAATGGAGCTGCTTGACAAAAGTTGTACAGTGACTGCTGCTTTATATCAGTATGATGTAATCTATATATCTAATAGCCAAGGCGCCCCCTGTGTGCAGATATATAAATCTGCACATTGGGGGCACCTAGGGGGCAAAGAGATTTTCTTGCATACTTGGGGGACTCCCCAGGTGTGCAGAAAAATCTGAAAAGTAAAAAAAAAATATTCGGGGGATACTTAAATCCTCCCCCAAAGTAAAAAGCATTCCCTGCGCATGCACAGGGAATGCAGTTGGAACAATGCCTCGCCTCCATTGCGGGGGGAGGGAGAGGGCTTGGCAGGCCAGTGGTTGGAGCTGTGTGGGCCTCTCCGTCGCTGCTGGGGGGCAGGGGAGAGAGCTTGGCGGGCCCAGTGGCTGGGAGCCGCACGGGCCTTGCTGCCGGAGCCCGGGGTGGGGGAAGCTTACCTGTGACCGCTTCCTCCTCAGCCATGAGGGCCCCCCCCCCCGCAAGTGTCACTGGTCCCTCTGCTTGTCTCTTATAATTCTGAGGACAATTTATACAGTGTAGTCCGAATATTATGTGAGAGTCTTTCAGTCCATAAGAATTGTCATTGCTTAATTTGTACTTTATGGGGAATTGTTTTTCAGGCTGTATTTGATCATATATGGTTTGTGGGTGTAGTAATGTGAAAATAGTGAAACATTGTACTATGAAAGCGCATAGCTACATTCTGCTCCCGTGAGCAGCTAAGGGCCGCACATTCTGCCAACACTAGAACCTTTTGCATCACAACAGTGTACCATCCTTAGATGCGTGTGGTGGTGGTATGCCAGTTGTTACAATGTGAATTTGAATCCGGCCCCTGGTGTGAACTGAGTTTTTTTTAATGTAAGAGGGAATGTTGTAAACACTCAACTTAGAGATTGTGTCATCACTGGTGATGGCTGCTGGTTTTCGTGTACGCCTGCACATACAGTATCAGCGAGTTCCACCATGCTGCTATTTAACATGGACTACATGGTTCCCACTCACTTTCTTTCTAACTAGATTGCATTTGTTCTTGGAGTAACTGATACGACCTTCATGTCTTTTTTTACTTTAGAGAGGAGAAATTGAGTTTGAGGTTGTGTATGTTGCTCCAGAAGTAGACTCCGACGACGAAAATGTAGAATACGAGGATGAGAGTGGCCATCGCTACCGTTTGTATCTTGATGAATTGGAGGAAGGTGGGAATTCAGTTTCCAGTAGAAAAGACGGCAGTGGAGATGTCAGATCCTTGCAAGGTAAAGCCTTTTGCAAACTAATGAAGGTCAAATTCAGGCAGTGATTAATAAGAAGGAAGCACAATTAAAGAAATGTACTAATTTGATGGTCGCTTTTCACAGCACTTCTAGCAGGTATAATCTTTTAAAAAGCATTTTAGGACTTGTCCCTGGGTTTGCTTTTCTGGTGTGCTTAGGACGCTCTGTCCCTAGACTAGGCTGGACCAACAATTGTGCCACTTCAGTGTCATAAGGTATGAAGTTAATTCACATATTTCTTTTGCAGATACAGTGGTTTTACTGTTGGGCTATAATCAGGGGTCATTTCGTAGAAAAAGAGGTGCAGGAGCTCATTAGCATAACTCATTAGCATAACCAGCCGAATGTCAGTTTCAGCCCTATTATACCCTATGGGCCATTGAAGTCAATGGCAAAAACTCATAGGGTATATGAGGGGCTGTAGGGGAGGGGGTTTGAGGGAGAGGCTCCAAACTTGCAGGGTAGCTGCTGGGGCCTCTCCCTGAAATACCCACCAAGTTTCAAGAAGATTGGACCAATTCTACGGGGTCCAATTCTACGGGGCCTCAAACAGGTTGCCCCATTCCCTCCATTGTTCTCTATAGTGGGGAAAAACGTTACTTTTTTCCCACCACAGAGAAAAATGGAGGGAATGGGGGCAACCTGTTTGGGGACCCGTAGAATTGGACCCCCTGGTCCAATCTTCTTGAAACTTGGTGGGTATTTGGGGGAGATGTCCCAGAAGCTACCCTGCAAGTTTGAAGCCTCTCCCTCAAACCCCCTCCCCTACAGCCACTTTTAAAGTCGCCGCCGAATTTCGGCAGCAATTCGGCGCCGCTCCGCCTCGCTCCGGCACCAAAGGACCCCCCTGGCTATAATACTGCTCTGAAGCAGGTTTGGCTTGCTCTTAGTGCCGAGTGCGCGAGCAATCTAAGGTATAAATGTTTAAATAAATTCTGTTCTTGAATATGTGTTGCTCTGATTGCATGTATTTTGCAAATGGGGCAGAGCCCTCCCTTATTCCATGTGTCTCTTTTCTGTGTGACATGATTAAAGGTATCTTCTAGAGTAGTCAAGTTGATCTAGTTAGACAGATGCAGCTCGGTTCTCAGAATTCGGCTGTGCTGCATGTGCATCTTCTTTCTGTGCTTGTGTAGTTTGCATAGAGTTTCACAAAGTACTTTGGGCTGGGTTGAATGCCTTGCCACAGCTGCCAGCACTAGCAGAACAGTTTGGATAGTTAAGGGACTGGTTATGAAGAGAGAGGGGTGGAGAGGAGCGTGTTCATTCCCACGACCCTCCAACAACACGTGTAACTGGAGAACCGGGGAGCTAGATTTGAGTCCAGTAGCACCTTTGGGGAATAGGTGATATTATTTTTTCCCTACCCTCTTCAGAAACCTAGGAATGATTGTTCCCCATTCAATAGAAATGCAGGTTTATTTGTTACCAGCAAATCCCTGTGTTGTTGTTGTTTTTGTCTGCAAACCGTAAGAATCTACAGTGGTTTTAACACTGGCTTTTCTTCCTCTTGGCAGTGTTTGATAAGAAAGCAAGTACCGGTGGCCATGAAAACGGAGACCTAGGAAATTCAGTTGAAACTGAAGAGACTGTATCTAAACTCGCCCAGTCTGCTGAGGGCTTAGCCTAAGAAGACAAACACTCCCAAGTGACACAATCATCAGTGAGACTGGTCCCTTCCTCCAGATGGGTTGTGTAGACTGTTCTGCATTCTGAATGCCACAGAAAGTTTTAAAGAAGGATTATTTAAAAGGTGAAAAGGAGATGCATTACTGTTGCCTGGAAAAAAAAAACCAAACTGTTCTGTAGATTACCTCAGGGCTTCGCTATAAGCAAACCTAAACATGTAAATCTCCCATTTTTTCTAAGAAGTTGCATGTCCAGTGACTTTCCCTTGAAATATAAGCACCAAAGCATGTTGTTTCCAAAGGCTTTTCCTAAAGTCAACTTTGGATCTGGTTTGTGAAAAAGGTCTGGAAGGAGGCAGAGAAGCTTTGACTACTGGTTCCTCTGACGGTTAACAAAAGGAGAGAAGTGGCCGCCCTTTGGTAGTGAAATAGCCTTCAGCTGTCATATATAAGGAGGACAGGAACTCAGCATGGACTCATGGACTTACCAACTTAATTGTTTTAAAGTTCATCTTGTAAAATGGTGAACAGCGAAATGTCTGCAGATTTTCACAATGCACAGTTTTGCTTTAAAACGTACACGTGCAAGCCGCTTAGGCTGTTAAATATTTATTGTTTAATCTACGAACTGGGTCTCTCACTGATTCTTTTATTCATGATATCTATCAGCATTATTTAATGCAGTATATAGCTGTGTTTTCCTTTAAGCAGTTTCTTGCCGATCAATGCTGGTTTAGAAAAATCTTCAAAAGGTGTTGAACAGAATTACTGCTAGATTTATTTTCACATGCAAGGTTAGTATAAAACTGGCCTTTTGGAATTACGTCTGCCCTAGACTGTTTTATGTTATCCTCATACATTCGTACCATTATATCTGAGTTCAGTCAGGGTGGATTCCAAGGACCGCTCTTTCTCCCACACAGTGGTTTTCACAGTTGCTGCGCAGTGGTTCTCTGTGCACTGGGTTGTCTGAAGGGACCCAATTCCTGGCAGACTTGTAATTCTACTGGGCTTTTGATACTATGCAAAAATCTGCCGCCTTCAAAACATCATAGTACATGAATTCATTGACTGTTGTTTCTCTTCAGACCGCCCAGTTTCACTTACAGCCCATCCACATTATATACAGTAGTCCTGCTCGGGGTGGGTGAAATGGCCTTTTGAGTGGGTTCTTAGTCATACCTTTGTTAGTAAGTTCTTTATAGGCATGATTCTATGAGAGGTGTTCAATATGGCAGCTTAGGCTGTCTTTTCACTAAACTTTTCAATAACAGCAGTGGATTCACATAACATTTAGCACGGTGGAGCATAAGTGATTGGGCACATAAGTGTTAAACCTATAACGAAGCAGCCACGTTTACTGTTGCAACTCCTGTCTGGGTTATGGCTTGCCATGCCATTGCTCTACCTGCCTTTTGAAGACTTCCGGCAGTGTGATAAAGCAAAAAACAACGACCCCTTTCCGTAGTTCTTTAAAACCCCTCCCGGATATGTCTATCCACGTGGAATGCCGGTCGTCTGAAGGCGCCAGATACATGGAAGGGTGTTCTCCCCAGCTCTGTGGCTGAAGTTGTTGTGAGGAGGTGTTTTACAGCTATGGTGGGCATCATCGTTTCCAACTGTAAATTCAGTATTTACCATGTTCATACCAAGCTATGAAGGTTATTAAAAATCGTCCCCAAGCAAGTAGGAACAGAGCGCATCCTGTAATTTGCTGGGAGGGACTCAGGACTGGGAACCAAATTTGTAACAGTATAACCACCCTAGTGCTTTATAGAAATACTTCTCCTTTTATTTTTATTTTTAACAAGGTTAATTTAGAATATTGCATAATGGATGGATATACATCAGAAGGCCCCAAGGTATTTTAAGAATACAGTGATATTAAGGATGATTGTCTTGGCTAGGTTCTGTTGCGTGTGTGTATGTGTGTATATATATGTTATTAGAACGCACACTCTCCATATACTAATTGTTAAAAAAAACATGTAATACCTTTGATTATTATAGGAAAAAAGCATGAAATGCCTGCTTTCCCATTCACTGTGCTGCAGGCCATTAAACTGTACTGTGTAAAAATGTATTTTGAGAGTGGAAATAATGTAAAATTACAGCTTTGCAAAAGTGTTTTTTTTTTCTATAGAATGTACATAAATGGAGGAAGTCAAAGGCCTTTCGAGTATTGTCAGTTAATCTTCTGTTTAATGTTTAAAAAGTTGCGTTGTAGAACACACTTACATGTGTCTCTTCTAGGTACACTATATATATGTTTATAGAGAGGTCTTTAAAATGTAAATACTTTATGCAAAGATTTTGCTATTTATAAATTCCATAACAGTTGCTCAGACAGTAAGGTTTGTTTGTGTCATTCCATTCATTGACCCACTGTTTGATTTGCAGTACGTTTTTATAGATGCTTCTTTAATACTGTATATTAAGAACATTAAAGTAATCTTCAACCGTAACAATGCCTCCACGGAGAGCCCAGTATTTAAAGCAGTCGGTCAGTTCAGAAAGAGTGTGATGGTGGTGGTGAATGTCCCTTTGCCTGCAGCATGGGGCATTTCCTGGGTTCTTGTTTGTTTGTTTCTACAACTGCATCTAAACAAGTGTTGCGTGGATAATCTTCTTTCTTACATTGCAGGAAATTCAGGCACAAGCGAGGGACCCTGCGAGGAACTGCAGGAGAGGGGAAATCCGTCTTTTCTCCCTGCCCCCACTTGCAGGTCTCTTCTCCTTCACCCTTGGGTGCAGTTCCTCCCTTGTCTCTCCCAAATTCTTGCTGTCTCCGTCGCCCGTCATTTTCATGGGCCATTCTGGTGGCCGTAGCAACCGGGAGTGATGCCCAAACTCAAGTAAGATTTTGAATCTGTGTTTTCTCCTGGGTTTGCAGAACTCTTGTTTGATAACGATGGCCCACTGGAGGTATTTCATGATGAATGCAAAATAATTTATCCATGTTTAAGACAGAGGCAATTGCCTGTGTTTGCTATGACAGCAATTTAATGAAAGGCAAGCTCACCTCCTCGCTGGTTGCTGTTCAGATTACCTAAGAAGAAGAAGAGAGAAGAGACTGGATTTATACCCCGCCCTTCACTTGGAGTCTCAGAGCGGTTTACAAACTCCTTTCCCTTCCCCTCCCCACAACAGACACCCTGTGAGGTAGGTGGGGCTGAGAGAGCTGAGACAATTGTCCTTGAGAGAACAGCTGGTACAGAGCTATGGCTTGCCCAAGGTCATCCAGCCAGGTGCAAGTGGAGGAGTGGGGAATCAAACCCGGTTCTCCCAGATAAGAGTCCTCGCACTTAACCACTACACCAAACTGGCTCTCCATCACTGTGCTTGATGATACCATCTTTTAAATGCTATTTCATCAGCATTCCCCACAGAAGTAGAAGTTTCTGTTTTGACAGTATAATTCCAGGAAACTCTTCACTTGCTGCTGTTGTTATCCCTTACAAATTGAGAACCACTTCTGCAGTACACACACCACATGTTAGATAAAGTCATGTTGAAAGACTATAATCATGGCTGCTGGCAACTGTGGATTCCTTTTCGCTTGAAGACCAGTAGAGCCCAACATGGAAGGTGCGGTAAGATCTTTTTATTTGGTCGGGATTTTAGCGCAGTTGACTATTAGTGAAGTAGTGTAGTGGCCAAGTGTGCAGTTGGCACAAAATTATTCAGGATGGTGAAAACCAAGGCTATTCAGAACTCCAAGAGGACCTCCACAAAGTGGGTGAAGGTCCAGTGCGGCAAATGAAATTCAGTGTTGGTAAGTGTAAGGCGATTCACACTAGGACAAAAAAAATCCCAGACTTCAAGGAGAGGCTAATGGGGTCTGAACTTGCTGAGACTGAGGGGGGAAAAGATCTTGGGGTCATAGCTCAATGAAATTGTCAACCCAGTATGCTGCAGCAGGGGGGGAAAAAGCAAAACTCTGTCTTGGGGGTTATTAGGAAAGGGATTGAGAATAAAACAGCCAGTATTGTGATGCCTCTATATAGATCTGTGGTGCAGCCTCCTTTGGAATACTCTGGTCCCTATATCTCCAAAAGGACACTGCAGAGCTGGAAAAAGTAGAGGAGAACCACCAAGATGGATCGGGGCTGGTGTTGCCTTGCAAGGCACTTATGCGGTCTTCTGGACCTAAAAATCCATACGTGTTAATAAGAGACTGTGTTGCTGAATGTGTAAAAGGGATTGAGATGCCATTGACCAGATCACGATGCCAGCTGTCACACACGCCAGCTGCCGCCTGAGATGATGTGCCAGTGGTTCCCGAGGTTGCCAGCTCCCAGAGATTTCTCTTGACACAACTACTTACACAGAAATAGCCACTCGCCATTGTGGTTTGAACATGTGCTTGCAGATGCCATTTGCGCTGTTCTTCCTCACGCAGGCAAACCCCCCCCCCACATTCCTTGCTTCAGTTTACACAGTTTACATAGACAATGGACTTGGCTAGCCAGAAACCAGTTCTACAGCTCAGAGACATTAAGCCCATCAGTGAAACAAAGGGTCTAGCCAATGAGTCATTTCCTCCCTCCAGGTATCTCTTGGCACGACCCAGGTAGAGTGTAACATTGCCCAATCCCTTAAGCCCCTCTCCTCTAGTGGACGGGACTTTTGGGACGGACCAGCAAGGGGTGGTCTCAAGGGAGGTGGCTAGCAAAGCCCTCCCCCAAAGCCCCCCCTAATAAAAATAGCTACCCAGCCATGTGGTCACTCACTCTCTCCCCTTGCCTTTAGACTAACCCTGCCCTATCTTGCAGACTCTGGCATAACTAACCAAGAGTCTTTCCACGTGTTCTGCTAGTTCAGTCCACGATCCCCAATTCCTTGTAAACTCCATTATTTTTCCAGCTGGGATCGCATCATTTCTCTGGACAGGTAATTATTGCCTTCGACGTATACCAATAATATTCCTGCTAATGCAACAGTCTTTGCTCTATCTTCATTTCTTAGGCCCTCTATAAGTGAATGTGTGACTCTCTATTAATTGCTTTTAGTAAAGAAACTACTTTATTACTGAAGCCAGCCTCCTTGTTTATTTCTGGTGCTTCTGGAAGAGGTGGGGCCTCTGTATATACCGGTGGTGACTCCTTATTGCCTGTTGCCAGTTAGTTAATAAGCTATAGTTCCCCAATACTGATAAGAAATCAAGGCAATTTGGCTAACACTGGAGCACCTTCTCTGTGAGGAAAGGCTGAAGAGTTCGGGACTTTTCAGTTTAGAAAAGAGATGACTAAGGGGGGACATGATAGAATTTTATAAAATTATGCATGGGATGGAGAGAGTTGACAAAGAACTCCCCCAGAGAATGTAGTGATGGCCACAAGAATAAATATAAAAGGGGATTAGATTCATGGAGGATAACTACTACTAGCCAGTGGCTACTAGCCATGGTGACTGTGGGGAACCTCCATATGCAGTGGCACTAATCCTGTGAATACTAGAGCCAGGAGGCAACATTGGGGAAGGTTGTGGCCTCTATGCTCTATTGTTGGCCCTCGAGAGGAACTGGTTGGCCACCGTGTGTGACAGAATAATGGACCAGATGGAGTATTGGTCTGATGCAGCAGGGCTCTTTTTATGTTCTTGTCAGTTTCAGATAATGAAGATGTTAGAAATATTTAATTGTCACAAGGGGGCAGCAAATTCCTATTTCGGGGCCATTGCAAATTTTTTTATTTGAAAACATACAAACCCTGAGCCTCATCCCGCCAACCCGTTCTCCCGATTACTTGTCATGTCTAAAAAGGCTGCTGACAATTAATTAATACTTTTATCCCGCCCTCCCGGCCAAGGCTGGCTCAGGGCGCAGAAGAGAACTTCTGGAGTGAGAACTGAGGCAGCATTAGAGTCTTCAGAAATAAAAACTGGGAAATTACCATTGGTGTATTAAAGTATTTTAGGCACTCCCCTGCACAACTGTAATGATCAGACATCTCTTTCATTATGTATATTCACGCCGGGGAAGTACTGACTAATTGTGTATGTGAGGCTGGAATAGCATTTATTTGAGTTGTGCTGTTCACATTTTATCACACTGTCTAACCATAAACCTGAAGAAACGTCGCCTTGAGAGAGATCTGTGCATTATATTTGTGTGTGTTGTTTCCTGCCGTTTCCCTGCCTCATGCCACGAAATACAGCACAATATGCATACATTTTGCATAGAACGTTTTGTTGTAATACAGCCTTGATAACTATAACATTGAAATACAAACCTTCATAGCCATAACATGGGGGGAAAGGATAATGCAACAGGAGATAACAGGAGGACACCCTGGCATCCTTCCTTATCGTAACTAATGTTAGTTTCTTAGGGGAGATCTGTGTTTTCCCTACTTGTCTTTACACAGCTAAAAACAAGTTATCTGACCTGTTCATAATGACAAATTTTTAGAATGGTAATATGATGTACTAGAACAAATCATTGTTTTGACTCTTAGTAAGATCATTGTCCAAAGACTTGGGTCCTTAGAGGTGAGCATTTAAAAAAAATAAATAATGAAATGTGGACAGGTTTTGGAGAGCTCACTCTGTGAAAAAGCAAGGTTGGACTTGTCCTTTGGCAGAGTGAGAGAGTCCATGTCGGTATCACTAAAGGACATCATTTATTTCAGCGCTGGGTTGCTGAAGCCAACTTTTGAATTTTCTTCTTGAGACTCCAAAACGTTCTGGGTTTTCTTTGTGGACAAGGAACTGGCTGAGTGTCTCTTCTGTGGTGGTAGTTTAAAAAAAATAAAAATAAAATAATTCTGCAGTTCTAGTGACTCGTATTCTGTTTCAGAAATTGTATTAATCGGGTCATTTCGTAGAAAAAGAGGTGCAGGAGCTCATTAGCATAACTCATTTGCATGACTCATTTGCATATGCCACACCCCCTAACATACCTAAAGTGTGTCAGAAGGCAACACCCACCCCTCAGGCTCCACTCCACAGGTGAGTGAAACTGACCTGCTCTTCCTCCATTCCCTTCCCCATCCAATACTTTGTGTAATAAAAATAAGCATAAAGAACACACCCTCAATCTCTTCCTGCTCCCTTGAAACCACCAGGTTTCAAGTAGACTTGAGATACCCAGGACATGTGCACCACCCATCCCTTCCCCTTCCCCTCCCCACAACAAGACACCCTGTGAGGTAGGTGGGGCTGAGAGAGGTCTTTTGAGAACTGCTCATGAGAGAACAGCTCTGAGAGAACTTGTGACTGGCCCAAGGTCACACCAGCAGCTGCATGTGGAGGAGTGGGGAATCAAACCCAGTTCTCCCAGATTAGAGTCCAACTCCTGACCACTACACCAAACTGATGGGGTGGAAGCTGCTGAAGGGTTGGTGAAATTTCTCTAGTACTTATGTGCCCAGATAAAAAATTGTATACTTAGAAAATTTATATGCCACCTTGAGCAAGTCTCTGGAAAAGCAGCACACTGTCATAAAAGGAACAATGATAAAATTATCAATATTAAAACAAAACATTAAAAACAATAAAGACCCTAGCAGGGCTTTCTCCGGGGCGCTGCACCTCTGCACTGCTCGGGGAAGCCGAGGAGGGGGCGGGGCTTGGTCATGTGCCCGCCCCCTGGGCTCCTCACTCCTGGAGCTGCGCTCCTGTGCGCTCCCGCTCCAACGGACCCCTGGTATTAATTAGTTTTCAGATGCAGAGCCAAAGTGTTGCCCTCATTTATACTTCTATAATCCCCCTGCATGGATTATGGCAGGAAATGAAAAAAATGGCCTTGCACAACAGCTGTGCTGGAAAAGTTGTTCAGCAGAGCCCAGCCTCAATTCGCCCAACCCTGCTGCTAGACCCTGCCCGTTTCAGTGCAATGTAACCATAGTTCCTCCACAAGTTGCATTTAAAGGAATCCAAGTTCTGCCCTGGCAAATATTTGGTTGCATCCTGTGTGTGGATTCATACAGCTCCTTTGTCCCCACTGTAATGGTTTACAAATCACTTCTATGGCTAAGTTCATCCTTTATGAACTGTTTCGCATACCCCCAGAATGAGGGCTGCTGTGCTAGATACGTTACTCAGATTAGTTCCAACTTTGTTCTTCCTCTTTTTGGATCTTTGTGGAAGTGGTTTTTCCTGTCCCAGTTCAAGGACACTCGACCAGCGCCTAGGTGATGGAGGAAGGAGGATAGTTGTGCTGTAGTTCTCACAGGCATCAAGACAATAGGGAGTGATTTGTTTAGCCATAACGGACTTCACGAGAAGCCAAAACTGATTACACTAAAGGCAAAGTGTGGAGCTTTGTCAGGGTCACCCTTGTGAGGATTTTAATTAAGAAGATAAAAGCTGGAGACTTGCTCTGGGAGGCAGAAAGCAGAGAAAGTGGGTCGGTCACACTAATGCCTTTAAGCCAGTCAGCCTCTGCTTGTGAGTCCCCTTTGTGTATGAGGAGTGCTGGGTGTTAGGGTCTACTCTTGACATGGCATAGGTGCTCTGGATTAAGATGCTGGTGGCTAGTCCTCATTAATAATGGTGTGGGCACGCCACATTACTGAGCAGGTGCTGTCTACATGATAGAGCTCCCCAAATTTTAATGACCCCACAAGCTTGGTCAGGAATCACATTTTCCTAACAAAAGTTGCAGTGCGGATGCTGGGAAAACAAATGAGCCTCAATTACATGTCAGTTGCGTATGAGACCCTCTAAGATAACTTAACACTTCCCAAGACCAGGATGTACCACAGCATGTATCTCTTGTTCAGAAAAAATGTACATAATACGCTGTCTTTCTTGTACTGAAATTTGGAAATTGCTACAGCCTGGTTGTATAGTGAAGGGACTAGCGAGAGCTCTCTCACACACAACCTTCAGTCCTAACACCACTGTGAACACATCTGACACTGTCCTCTTCCAGGCTGAGCCCCTTCTAGAAACCTTTGACTGCTGCAGGAACAACCCGTCTGATATAGAGCTGCCCCTTGCATGTTTCTTACCGTGAAACTGAGACCTGTTCCCCGAGGCCTAAGATAAAAGAGCACCAGGTCACTGTGTTCTGTTCAGTGAGCTGCTATCTGCAGCTAATTACAGTTGGTCGCTGCTGTCTTGGATCAGAGTCAAGGCAGGGACCGAGATGAAAGGCTCTATATCCTATTGCAGTACAGTTCACAGAAGCCCAATTGTTACATTAACAATTTAGTACAAATCAAGAACAAGACACTGTTTTTAAAGTAGCTGGTTCCTTGATGAGCTTGCAGTGTTATCTCTTTTTAAGATACCTTCAGGATCGCAGCCAGAATGACAGCCCCCCCCCCCATCAAATAGCTGGTCAGCTAAATGACACTTGCAGTGGTTCTGTGTGAGAACTGTTGTTGCATAATTTTTAGTAAGTTATCTGCCGTGAGTGGGCGTCCCAAAAATTCCCATAAATGTCTTATAGGTACAGGGAACATCTATGCTGTGTCTCAGTGTTCTGTTTTTTAAAGCACTGCACAGCCTGACCTTTCTATTCATAAAATCAAGACCTGCCGGTATGAAATTTAGAACAAATTTTTCAGTGAGGGCTGCAATCTGGCCCAAAGTCAGAAAAGCCAAATAAACAAAGACTGTGCGGTAGAAATTTTTTAAGGTTTGCCTTGGTATATATAATGTTTTCATAATTACTATTTTTTTTGTGAGCAGGTTTTTGCCCGCCCAAACCAGACCACAGTTTTCTTCCTTTGTTAAGTTGCTTACTCTTTCTGATCTGGCGAATATTCCTTCTGTAATGAACTGTGGAGGTTCACATAGTTCCCATTTTAATCAAGGACAGGGAAGCAGTTCAGTTCTGACAGAAGCATGTAAAAGGGAAGGGCAGCCAGTTATACGAACAGTACCAGAATCACAGAGGAAGAGGGCCTCCATTTTAATAGCAAGGGTAAGCTGTAGTCTTCCTTCCCTGCCTGTACATTTCTCAGCAGCATGCTGCTGACCACTGGTCTCATCTATCTCACTGCAAAGAAGATCTGTGGAAGAACCCCAGCAATAACCATGCAATTGTAATAATTATTTGCATTCAATAGAGGGAACAGTGTTATCCTTAGGACTGAACATCTTGTGATTGCATTTAACCAAACCCTTTCCAATCCAGTCTACTCGGGGGGAAAACAAAAAACAGTACCTCCGTGTGGTAAAATTGCAAGAAGGCAATAATACATTGGCAGAGCATCGATTTTGCATCTAAAGGCCCAGGTTTAATCCTTCAGTTTATACCTTATGCAGGTTTTCTGTTCAAGGATTTCACAGGAAGAAAAGGGCAGTACATTGTAAAACACCCCTTAACTGCTGAAAATGGATGTACTTGACAATATCCACTGGTGGCTCCCAAGGGGGCGTCTGAAGGCATCATGGCATCTATCGATGTGTTTCCTGGCACCTGCTTTGTTCTTGAGGCTTAATCTCTTGAACAGAAGCCGCTTCGGCTTGCTCCCTGTCAGGTGACTGACGAGCAAAGCACAGTGTTTGTCTGTGGCAGATGTTTGACGGCTATGTACCATTGGCTCAGTTACAGAGACTTTCTTATGTCTCTGGGTTTGGCAGCCTCTCCATGTGGCCACACAGGGATTACCGTATTTTTCGCACCATAAGACGCACTTTTTCTCCCCCAAAAAGTGGGGGGGAAAGTGCCTGCATCTTATGGTGCGAATCCCCCCCCATTCGCTCAAGCTCCCGGGCCCGCGGCGAGCACCACGGGCCCGGGAGCAAGCCCCCACCTTCCTCGCCCTCCCTCCCAGTGAAGATCCCGGGACCGCGGCAAGCGCCGCGGGCCCGGGAGAAAGCCCCATCCCTCCCTTCCAGTGAAGAAAGCCCTCCTCCCACCCCCCCCTCAGAAGCCCCCCTCCCACCCACCCCCCTCAGAAGCTCCCCCCCTCAGAAGCTCCCCTCCCAGCCCCCCTCCCTCCCACCCCCCTCAGAAGCCCCCCCACCTCAGAAGCCCCCCTCTCACCCACCCCCCTCAGAAGCCCCCTCCCTCCCACCCCCCTCAGAAGCTCCCCTCCCACCCCCCTCAGAAGCCCCCTCACTCCCCTGCTCACCTTTCCCGCCCCATTCCTTCCCCCCTCACCATTCTTGGGCTGGGGGGGGGGAGGTAGGGAGGTAAGAGCTGGGCCTGAGTGGCGTTAAGCCACTGGGGCCCAAGCAAGGGGGGGGGGAGGGAAACACCTTGTCTTTCTGTCTTTCTTTCTCTTTCTGTCTTCCTTCCTTCCTTCCTTCCTTCTCTCTCTCCTCCCTACCTTCCTGTTTCTTCCTTTCTGTCTTTCTTTCTGTCTTCCTTCCTTCTTTCTTCCCCCCACCTACCTACCTACCTACCTTCCTTCCTTCCTTCCTCCCTTCCTTCTGTCTCTCTCTCCCCCCACCTACCTTCCTTCCTTCTCTCTCTCTCTCTCTCCCCCCTACCTACCTACCTTCCTGTTCCTTTCTTTCTGTCTGTCTTTCTTTCTGTCTTCCTTCCTTCTCTCTCTCTCTCCCTCCCTACCTTCCTGTTTCTTCCTTCCTTCCTTTCTGTCTTCCTTCTCTCTCTCTCCCCCCACCTACCTTCTCTCTCTCTCACCCCTCCCTACCCCCCTCCCTCCCCCGCTCACCTTTCCCGGGCTGCAGGGGGGGGAGGTAGGAAGGGAAGAGCTGGGCCTGAGTGGCGTTAAGCCACTGGGGCCCAAGCAAGGGGGGGTGGGAAACACCCTTTCTTTCTTCCTTCCTTCCTTCCTTCCTTCTCTCTCTCTCCTCCCTCCCTCCCTGTTCCTTCCTTTCTTTCTCTTCCTTCCTTCTTTCCTTCCTTCTCTCCCCCCCCTACCTACCTACCTTCTTTCTTCTCTCTCTCTCCCCCCCCCCAACTACCTACTATTTGGTTCAGAATATTTTTTCCCCCTGTTTTCCTCCTCTAAAACTAGGAGCGTCTTATGGCCAGGTGCATCTTATAGTCCGAAAAATACGGTATATTGCCTTCATTGGGAACAAGCCAAACAGAACCTTTCCCCAACCAAAGAGCGGATCCTAGCTCCCACCTTCTTGGGGGACATTTGGGGGAAAGATTAAACTCCCTTTCCCATGCAATTCTTGATCTATATCTCATCTTATTGACCCTTCTGGGTTATGACATGCTTTATGTCCTTTCCTCCTTTATTCTCCAGTGCCTTTTGACCACATTTAAAGTTGTCAAATAAACAATAATAAACACCTGAAGATCCATCAGCCTCATGGCAAAGCTGCAGTTTTTTTACATTATGAAAAACATGGAAGGAATGAGGGAAGAACGCTGCATGTTTGGTACCATTCATCTGTGTTTGGTGTGTTGGTTAAGTGCACAGGCTCTAATCTGGGAGAACCGGGTTTGACTTCTCACTCCTCCACTTGCACCTGCTGGATGACCTTCGGCAAGCCATAGTTCTGGCCAGGGCTCTTCTTGTAGAAAAAGCCCAGCAGGAACTCATTAGCATATTAGGCCACACCCCTGGCAGCACAGCTCATTAACATATTAGGCCACACCCGATGTTACCAGAAGTGTGGTCATCCAGCCACATCCACCTTTTGCTTCTTATTCTCTTTACCTTGTTGTCAAAACAGTTCTGACAAAACCAATAAAAACATTATTTTCTGTCCCATCTATACAAAATCTTGCCTAAACCAATATCTTATGTCCAACAATTATTCCCAGACGGGATTGGAATCAATTCCTAAAGGTTAGGTTCCCATGGAAATCAGCTTGCCTTCCTGCAGAACTAGTACATTGAATATGATTTTTTAGGGTTGCCATCCTACAGGTGGGGTCTGGAGATCTCCTGGAATTACAATTGAGCTCCAAACTGCAGAGATCAGGTCAATGGCGGCTTTGGAAAGTGGAGTCCATGGCATTATGTCTTGCTTAGGTCCCTCCTTCCCCTAAACCCCAGCCTCCACTCCCAAATCTCCAGGGATTTCCTCAACCTGGAGTTGGCAACCCTAGTTCACTGGCAGAACAACCCTAGGAGCCAGTTTGGTGTAGTGGTTAAGTGCGCGGACTCTAATCTGGGAGAACCAGGTTTGATTCCCTACTCCCCCCCCCCGCACCTGCTAGATGACCTTGGGCAAGCCATAGCTCTGTACCAGCTGTTCTCTCAAGGACAGTTGTCTCAGAGCTCTCTCAGCCCCACCTACCTCACAGGGTGTCCTGTTGTGGGGAGGGGAAAGGAAAGGAGTTTGTAAGACGCTCTGAGACTCCCTTGGGTAGTGAAGGGCGAGGTATAAATTCAATCTCTTCTTCTAGGTTTGTGGATGCACTGGACAGGAGTAGTTTGAGGACTATTTTATTCAAGGTTTAAGATTTCATGTGTCACCCACACTTCTTCAGATGGAAGAAGTGTGCATGCACACAAAAGCTTATACCTTGGATAAAACTTTGGACTCCAACTTTGTTCTGCTGCTTCAGACCAACATGGCTACCCACCTGAATTATTACACTATAATATTTTTACAAGCAATTATGTACCAGTGGAGTGGTTAGCATCTAGAGTCTGTCCCACATGTAAAATGATCCTGTGAACAGGTAGTCTTTACCACATCAAAGTATCACTGCCATCACAAGATCACCAATCGTTGGAAGTCAACTCCAAAGAAGCAGAAATCTCTCTTATTAGGAGGTTTAAGAACATCAACTTTGCTGGCCCATTAAAGGCAGATGTCAGCCCAGTGGCAGGAGAAGAGGGACAATCATCTTCTTCAGAAACTCTGCCTACTTTTTAAATTTCACAAAACAGGCAATCTCCAAAGTGCTGCTGATTATGCTCATTTTTAGTTACAACTCTGTTTCTCTGCAGATGTCCCCCAAAGACCCCCAAGCAACAGTCAAGTGTTCTGCCAACACACACATCAATGAAGAGAGAGAGAGAGAAAAAGGAAGGAAGGAAGGTAGGTAGGTGGGGGGGGAGAGAAAGGTAGATGGGGAGAGGGAAAGGAAGGAAGGTGGAGGGGGGAGAGAGAGAGAGAGAAAGAAAGAAAGAAAGAAAGAAAGAAAGAAAGAAAGAAAGAAAGGGGGAGAGAAAGAGAGAGGAAGGGGGTGGGTGGATGGATGGAAGGGAGGGAGGGAAGAAAAGAGAAAAGAAGGAAGAAAAAAGAAAGAGAAGAGGGAGGGGGGAGGGAGGGAGAAAGAGAGAGAGAGAAAAAGAAAAAGAGAGAGAAAAAGAAAGAGAAAGAAAGAAAGAAAGAAAGAAAGAAAGAAAGAAAGAAAGAAAGAAAGAAAGAAAGAAAGAAAGGGGGAGGGAAAGAGAAAGAGGGGGAGGGAAACAGAGGAAGGGTGGGTGGGTGGGTGAAAGGGAGGGAAGAAAAGAGAGGAAGGAAGAAAAAAGAGAAAGAAGAAAGATGGAGGGATGGAGAATAATAGAAACACAAAAACAGAAAGAAAGAAAGAAAGAAAGAAAGAAAGAAAGAAAGAAAGAAAGAAAGGGGGAAGGGATTGAGAGAGAGAGAGGAAGGGTGGGTGGGTGGGTGGAAGGGAGGGAAGAAAAGAGAAAGGAAGGAAGGAAGAAAAAGAGAGAGAGAGAGAAAAAAGAGGGAGGGAGAAAGAGAGAGAGAGAAGATGGGGGGAGGCACTTACCGGGTGCAGGGAGAGCCTAGGCACAGCGACAAGCCTGCTGGAGCAAGCTGTGACAGCTGGCTGCTCTCTGCCCTTAAAGGGAGTGCTCCCTTTGAGGGCAAAGAGCCCGGGAGGCCTGACCTCGCGCTGGATCTCCACATAGAGATCTGCAGCATGGGGCCCCTTCCCAGCTGCTCTTTGCCCTTAAAGGGAACGCTCCCTTTGAGGGCAAAGAGCCCGGGAGGCCAGACCTTGCGCTGGATCTCTATGCAGAGATCCGCAGCATGGGGCCCTTTCCTGCTGACAGGGAGGGGCGGGCTCGGATGCCAGCTGGAACGCCATTCCAGTGCGTTCCAGCCCAAAAAGAGCCCTGGTTCTGGCACAGCTGTTCTTGAAAAAGGGCAGTTTCTGTCAGAGCTCTCTCAGCCCCACCTACCTCACAGGGTGTCTGTTGTGGGGAGGGGAAGGGAAAGGAGTTTGTAAGCCGCTCTGAGACTCCTTTGGGTAGTGAAGGGCGGGGTATAAATCCAATCTCTTTTTCTCTTCTTCCCTCTTGAGAGTTCTGGTGCATTCCTTCTCCTGAATCAGGCAGTGGGGTGGCGGTAGTGAAGTTTAGAACATGTGTATTTGGGTTTCTCCCGGCACATGGTCCTTGATCTGAGAAAAGTCAGACTGGTATAGTTCCACTGCATTTCATGTTTTTACATTAGCCCGTTCATTCCCACCCCCTGACCCCCTTCAAAAAGCATTAAAATCATAATCACCAGCATGCTTATTTGTAGATTCTTTTGATTTGGCGGGGGGGGGGGTAAATTAGCATAGGATTGTCTTAAATCTTCTGTGAATACAACAGAAGCATTGGCAATTCTTCCACACTAAGGAGGATATGAGATCAGGACTGTCTGTGCTGACTGAGTAGTTCCCTCTGTGGTGGTTTTTCCCAGCTCGATGTGAAACCCTTCTAAATGAGAGATGCAAATAACTGAGGGAGGTGGTCTGTACGCAAAACAAAGTCCACTGTTGAGTTATGGAGCCTTCCAAAGTTTTTCATGACCAGCAAAGTCAGTATAAATAATGGCAAGATAATACTGTCACCTGTACACCGTGAATGGTTGATTCAGGTTTGGTAGAGAATCTGGACTGCCAGTGTCCAAGTTTTACTTTTGAAAGCCCCAAGTACACACAATTCTGCAAGCAGATTTTGAAACACTCGCTTTCCAAGACTGCACGCTTAGGGTTGCAGTGTGGGGCTAACACAGTACTAAGGTACAGCGGGACAGAGGAAAGGTACTGTTCCACAATTGATGGATCCTTCCTCTGACACACACAGCCTTCCACAGGTGCCAAGAACTCTTTCACCAGAAAAAGGCAGGTTCCAGTTATAGAAGGTCCCTTATGCTAGAGGAAGGCTCTACCATTAGCAAAACAGAATCTTTTGATCTAACACAATATTGGTTGCACTGAGAAGAATTCCCCGCCCCCAACCCGTTGCTATGGTCAACTGCTCTCATCACAAAACTCAAACACATAAAAACATGGTTTTAAAAGTCTTTAAGTTAAATTAAAAAAGTATTATCGTAATTGCACATATTAGAACCGAGCACCAATACCACTGCTCGCAGACTTCACGGCAAAGGCTTCCGATGTTCAAAGCTGCCATGAACAGGACACGTTCACCTTCACTTAAATATTCTTGTACAAAATAAAGTTTTGCTTCACTGTGAGCTGTCCATTTCAGAGTCCAGGCCACAGGGACACAAACTCTCTCCTCGGATTGTAGGTTACAGGAGCGCTGTCACCGAAGTCTGATTTACTGGTTTACTTGCCAATGAACTGGTTAGGGGTTTTTGATAGCCAGTACCATGGTCTACTCTGGTCACAGTAGTACTGAGTTTTGGCTTATCATAGTCCTTCTGATGTGGGGGCATTTGGTAATCTCCATTCCTAGCATCAGCCTTGCATGAGGCAGAAAAACTGCCTGCAGTAAGAGGATGTTTTTGAGCAGAAGAAACGGCAGGAATGTTGTAGCCAGTCTCAGAAGGCAAAGCATTCTCTCTTCCTACGTGCCGCTCTATAATAGGAGTAGCATATTCGGGCTCCTGATTGGTCAGAGGCAGTGCATAATCGTGGCGGTTAGTTCTATGTGGGTACAGATAATGGTTCCCAGTCTCTGTGCTACCTTCCTTCTCATCCTCTATGTCCATTGGCTTGAAAGTGGATCCCTTCCGGGTTACTGTCCCAGTTCCTATCATGAGAGGCTGTTGGTAATCTAGAAGGAAAAATTATTATTATTATTATTAGTAGTGTTAAGTGCTAGTATTTGTACTTATAGCCCATCCATCCCACAAGCAGGCTCAGGGTGGGTAACTGTCGGTTAACTGCCATGATTTCTTTTCAATAACTGTATGACTGCTGCAAAGTGTATTTCCATGGTCTCTCAAAAGGGCTGCAGGCTTACATATGCTTTTCTGAAGTTTGATGACAGGTCCCGCCCGGGAGTTCGCAACGGGGCCATGACTCCCTCCTCTGGAACACGCGCTTCGCTCGCTTGCCTGCTTTGCTTGCTAGCCTCGCTTGCTCACTCGTACATGCCCTGACTTGATTACTTGCTTCCCTGGTGATTACCTCTTGTGTCCTTGAACAGGATTGCCTCCTCTCTTTGTGTGAGCCAAACTCATCGGTGTTATGTATTCCTTGTCTTTCTGTCTTGGGAACTCAGCTTTTAGAAATGTTCAACATCATTATCTTCTGAGAACTTCTATTCCCGCGTTTTCTATGGGAACTGCAGGCCAGTATATTTGAGCGCCTAAAATCCTGTCTAGTGATTGGTAGACAACTCTTAAGCCATATTTCATATCCAGTACTGTATTTTTCGCTCCATAAGACGCACTTTTCCTCCCCAAAAAAGTGGGGGGGAAAGTGTGTGCGTCTTATGGAGTGAATATGGAGCTTTTCTTACCTGTAACAGGGCTCTTTCTTCAGCAGGAACGCAGGGGAACGCCATTCAGGCTGGCATCCCAGCCTTCCCCGCCCCTCCCTGCTGGGCCTGAGCTGTTAAGACTTAAAAGGGAAACGGCAGGAAAAACCCCACCAGGCTAAGTACTCTTTCCCTTTAAGGGCTTTCCCCCTTTAAGACAGCCAGCAGCAGAAAGCCCTGCCCACAGATTAAGCTCCGTGGATACTTTGCACAGAAAGGCCTGGCTTTGCATGGCATGCCGACGTCTCTCTTCTTTCCTTTCTCTATCTTTCTTCCTTCCTTCCTTTCCTTTCTTCTGTCTGTCTGTCTGTCTGTCTCTCTCTCTGTCCCCACCTTTCTTTCTTCCTTTCTCTTTCTCTCTCTCTCTCCTCCTCCTTCCTTCCTTTATCTCTCTCTCTCTCTCTTTCTTTCTTTCTGTTTCATTTTTTCCTGTTTTCATCCTCTAAAAACAAGGTGTGTCTTATGATCAGGTGTGTCTAATGGAGCGAAAAATACGGTATATCAATACATATAATCCCTAAGCACAGCGTTACTAACAGGAAAAGTGTTTGACTACAATGATCTTTTCTACAAACAAAGGATTTACTGCTTAAGGAGTCCTGTTGTGGACTATATCTATTGGGACATTCTCACAGTAACATCATGTAACAATACAATAAATACAGTTAAAAATACAGTTAAAAAATTTAAAACATAGTAATAAGTGTTAAAACAAATCACAATTCAGACAAGTCAACTGGTTGTGGGATATTCCCTGGGACGTTATTTGGGTTGGTAGGTTGATGAAAATAACCTCAGGGAGGCCATATATGGATGCCTGCTGCCTCAGCCAAAAGCCAAAAAGAAGAGGCAGTGCTGACAGTCCGTTCAGGTGAAACATAGGAAGCCAGCTACCAACTTAATTCAGGCTGACTAATGAATAAGGCCAAAATATTCTTAAACTTTTAGCAACATACATCATCACCATCCTGGTGGGATGCTCCCATGACTTGTGAGGTAAAACTGTTTTTAACAAGCAACCAATGTACAATCCAGCTCCATAGTGATCGAAGGCCATTTAGTATCAATGGTTCTGAAGCAACACAAGAGGAGGAAGGGCAGTTCAGTTGCCTTCTCCCGTCAGCCTGCAGAGAAAGTTTAAAGCCTCTCTAACTCAGCCTAAGTCTCAAGAAATCTGATGGAGTTTAAAAAACCCCTCCAACACCTAACATTCCATTCACTCAGCCCCTGGAACTCCCCCTCCGCTAACAAATCATGACTGCAGCTCATTTTCAAATTGGGGAACAAGATTTTTCGGCTGGCTCAAGGAGCAAACCTAGAGCAGCCTTCAAAGAGTTTCTAGCTGGATAACGGGTCATCTCAGAAGCTCTCTCTCTCTCTCTCTCAAACTGCTACTCATAACCAAGGTAAAATAGTAATAACATGACTCAGAATAAAGCCCACATTGATTCGATAATATACCTTGCTGGTCTTGACCGTAATAAATTTGATTTGATTTGGTAATATATCTCATCAAAGCTGCCCATTTTAGTTCCACTTTTAATATCTGCCATTGTTGTCACAGTTACATTTTAAAAATATCATCTGAGATTGTATGTGGGGGTGGGAAGAAACTACAGCTGCTCCTATACTGTCAGCGTCAGTTTAAACAAAAGCGGGGGGGGGGGGGGGGGAGCTTTAGATGCGAGATTCAGCTTTTAGCCTAACATTTCACTCTATTCTGCCAGTCAGAGGACGGGGAAAATTTCCTCCTATGGGCTTACAATCCAGTCTGAGAAATGCTCCCTAAGCATATTGTTACACCTTCATTTCACATAGGTTACTAACGGCCAGACACATTTCTTTGAAAACAATATGTAGAAAAGCAGAGTGAGCTACCTGCCATCTCCCTCGTGACCAGGTCTAGCTTTTGTGGTGTTTCCTTCTCATTATTGTAACTGATGGTGAATTCAGTAGACTGATGTCTGACAAAAGGTTGTTTGATTTGTTTCCACCATCCTAGGAGAGAAGCCAAAAAGTTTCACTCCCAATAAAGTTTGACAGAGAACGGTCTTTGTAAAAGCACAATAGTGAGGTAGGACCTATTAAAGTAAGGTTCATGCTTTCAGAGAGAAAAAAAGATAAGCTGTCTAGGCACACACTGTTTTATTTTTGTTCTCTAGGAAAAAAGATGTAAAACAGAATACTATAGAAATGCCATTATTTTCATTGACTTAATTGTTGCCGGCACAGCAATTCTAAACCCAACAGTCCCAAATCCCACAGCTTTCAGTGGGACTACTGCTACATGTAGAACAAAGTCGGAGTCCAGGGGCACCTTTAAGACCAGCCAAGTTTAATTCTGGGTGTAGGTTTTTGTGCGCATATGCACTGCTTCAGATACCTAACTTAAGCAGCTTATATTAGCTCAAATGATTGATGTACAGATGCAGGTCACATATCCAGGGGTCCTTTCACAGAAAAAGAGGTGCAGGGGGTCATTAGCATAACTCATTAGCATAACTCATTTGCATATGCTACACCACCTGACATCACCGGAAGTGTGTCAGAAGGCAAGAAAGAAAGGAGGGAGAGAGAGAGAGAGAGAAAGAGAGAAAGAGAGAAAGGGAGGGAGGGAGGGGGAGTGGGAGACAGACAGACCGACCGACCGACCGACCACTATTCTGGGAGGATAGCTTCAGTGGTGGTTGAGGCCTTCAGAAGGCTGGTCGGAGAAACAAGGACCTTTCCAGGGGACGGGGTCATTTTGCTGCAGCCATGACACAAGCAGGCGTTCCCCCACGGGGGGGGGGGGGGCTGGCACCAACTCCCGGAGCTGCGCTCCCCCGAGCTCCTGCTCGAAAGGACCCCTGCACATATCTGAATGCATTTAGCTTCAGGGTACCCTTGTGGGACCCTGAAAATGTTTCTTTGCTTTTCATTTAGCCCTCTCTGACACAGTCCTTCCCAATGGCACAATTGCTGCTGAGATTCTGGAATCAATGCTGAATCTGAATTTGCTGAACATCTTTTGAAACCAGAGAGGAGAACAAGGGGGATTTCCCACATTACTTTTTCCATGAGATTAATTCTCACTCCCCCCCCCCTCCCCGGTATGCATTCAAATGTGTGAACTCATTATGCATAGATAACAGCCACAGGGATTCCATGGATTAAGGAACTAGATATTCTAAAATCACAGAAATTCCTGCTGGCTGTATTCTATGTATTCTGCAAGTTTCTTTGCCTTATGTACGGAAGGATATTATGCAATGGCTGCAGATTTGGGGTAAGGCTGGTAACACCACTTCAGGAGGGGTAACTCAAAATATTACATGATTAAGGGTTTGTACAAACAGGAAGTTATATTTGATTCTCTTGTTGTCACGTTACATAGTTAGACGTAACAATTTTACACTAACCTTTTCCCCCAGCATCACATGAGCAATAATCAACTGCTTCTTTTTCTCTCCTATAACAAAGAAAAGGGGTGAGGGAACTTAGCCTGAATGCAGTATATTTTAGCTAGTTATTGTAAGCCTTAATTGGCATACCAAGCATCAGTCCAGGGTTTCAGGCTTTGCTAGTTTGCTTCCAGAGGTAGCTCAGTTAGAAATGCTGGGAATGAAACCTGAAATGGGCAAGAGTCCTGGCTACAAGTCCAGGCTTCGTTTACTTTCCCACTGCGCTACCAGATCGTGAGGGGAATCATCACGATTATAATAAAATGGAATGGTCTCTCTGAACTGCCATTTATTCTTGAATCAAAAGCAGCAAATGAAGAGGCTGTTTGTGTCCGACACCACAAGCGGGAAAATATATTATGCTCCCCAACTTTGAAAAATGAAAAATAAAGGCGACATACTTTTGTATAGCAGCACAGATACAAACGCCTGATATCAGGAACAGGAAAAGCACCACCAGGGCGGGAACTATGATGGCAGCAAGTTTCCATCCTGAAAAGTAAAAGAGCGACAAATAATACTCTGAAAACAACACTGCTTTGAGAGCTGGACTATATGTAGACACACTTATGGCCACTGTAACAATTTACACGTTGCTTCGGAATATCAACCACTCCTGTAAAATAAATGGGCTTTATTTCATTGCAAAAAGAAACAAGGTTGTCTTAAGTCCAGCTCAGATGCAAGCTTAGTGGACTGCTTCCACCCATGCGAACCTGCCTTGGTTCTGAGATAATCCAAGGAGGGCCTTGCTGGCGGAATCCATGATGTCAGAGGTTTGGTTGGCAGGGACTTGAGTGAGGGTATTTTCAGCTGCTACCTCTACATTCCGGAACATCCTTCAGAAATGTGGTTTGTCCACACAACATGGCTAAAGCAATGTATTCAAAACACATCTTGGTCACACCTTATTCTCAGGCATTTAAAAACTGACTTTAATATTTAGGAATTTTGAAGTGCTTTTCTTTTCAGTTAGCTTGCCAGTTCTCTTCGAATTCTACAGCAGAGCAGGTAAGACGATGTAAACCATGCAGCCCCTTTTAAAGGCTCTTCTCCACCCCAAGGCCTAAGTTGTTTGTTAACTTCCTCCTTGTGTATCACAAAAAAAAGACAAAAAAAGAGAGGCACGTGGAGAAAACGAAGACTGTATTATATTACCTAAATTGCTTTCTGCTGAAGGTATAGGTTCTGTAATACTTCTGTCTTCTTTTCTAACTGAAATGCCCGGGCTTTGACTTGGGGTTTGCCAGGGTGGAGGCAGAAGTGAGCCATTGACTGTAAAACAGAAGATGAAGCACATTAAGACGTAACACAGTTTTAGGACACGCAGGTCCTACAACCTATCCACTGCCTTTTGCAAAAAGCTGTTCAAAGTAAAGTAATAACAATACCTTTATTGGCATAAAAACAATACAATGCACCCGGCAATATACCCCAAAATAGCCAGGTAAAGCAAGATTTCCAGTCCAACCTAATACAAGGCTCTCCTCCTAGAGACCTCACATAAAAAACTTGCTACTATCTCAAGAATCTCAGCTCTCTGGAATGACCACAAAGTATCAATAATGAACAACTCGGGTTGATCCCGGAGGGGGGCGATCACCGCTTCAATATAAGCGAGACGAATATCGTTATGAAAACTACAGTGTAAAAGCACATGACCGATAGATTCGATTTCCCCCATCCCACATGGGCAAAATCTCTCTCTGTAGGGGATTTTTTTGAATCTTCCCAAAAGTACAGCTGAGGGCAAGACGTCAAACTGCGCTAGCATAAAAGCCCTCCGGAGGTGGGGCTGAAACAAGGTAGTCAGGTAACCTGTAGAGATGTGACTAAAGGAAAGTCCCAAACTCAAAGGGGAACAATGTCTGTGCACAAGCCTTCTCAGCTCTTGCCCATCTATCTCCAGGAGTCTTTGTTTAAGTAAATGGAAAGCTTTCTGCTCAGGCAAGGGTAACAGATCATCAAACTTACAGCTCATTGCAGAAATTTTTTCCTCTATGTTGGTCAGCCAAATTGCTAGATGAGATTCTGTTAACATAAGGGTCACAAGACTATTTGGGCTACTTCTAAAATGAAGACGCAGCCAAAATTTAAAAGTAATAATCCATGTCGTCATGGATAACCGTCTTTGTGAAGTCTCGAGGCACATAGCTGCGTATGGGACACATGCTGGTAAGCCCAATATTTTCTTCAAGAACTTAGACTGAACACGTTCAACAGCTTCATTACAAGCAGCAACCCATATTGGGATGCCATATAACAATTTGGACAAAGTTTTGTGATTAAAATTTTGAGCGCCGTAGGAATGTACTGCTGCAAAAAAGCTGTTTACCTTGTGCTATGCGACAACCAATCAGTTCTACCTTCAGAGCTATTCTTTTGTGCCAGCTCTGCGGAACAATCCTCACGTACCGGGCCACTAGAGGAGGAATGAAATTATTCCTGACCATGTCTCTGTAATTGGAGTTGGCTTCAAAGACCTAGGAAAAAAACCAACAGTGTATTTAGCCTACAAATATTTAGAGCAAATAACCAAAAATATAACTCACTAAACAAATGAGACAGATAAACACACAATAAAACTGGGCCTCCAAGGATTTGCAAGTGATAGTATGGAAGCAGTACACCAATGGAGAAGGAGGAAGAAAAGGAAGAGGAGGAGGAGATTGGATTTATACTCTGCCTTTCACTACCCAAAAGAGTCTCAGAGCAGTTTACAATCTCCTTTCCCTTCCCCTCCCCACAACAGACACCCTGGGAGGTAGGTGGGGCGGGGAGAGCTCTCCCAAGAACTGCCCTTGAGAGAACGGCTCTGAAACTTGGAACTGACCAAAGGTCACACCAGCAGCTGCATGTGGAGGAGTGGGGAATCAAACCCGGTTCTCCCGGATTAGAGTCCGCGCTCTTAACCACTACACCAAACTGGCTCTTGGAGGCAACCCAAGCTTGGCCATTTATATCCTTCCTTCACAGGCTGGATGGCTAGCCATGAACCTACATGGCTGTAAGCAGAGGAAGTTTCAGAGGGCTTCTAGATCTAAAATGCAGCAATTTGTGCAGTGAATTCTAAACCAGAGGGTGGATGCAAAAACAGATAGAATGTGTGGCATGTTACAAAAAATGCCTGATTTATTTCTGTTTTGCTAACATTAAGTATCTTATTTATACCAATGGATGAAGTGACATTTCAAAATTCCTGCTTTGCAGATAGATTTTTTTTTAATGGAATACCATCAGTTGACTTAGCAACAAAAGAAGGTAAGTGAAAAGACTTGGATTCAATTGAAACTGTATGATACAGGAATTCACCTGGGAGATCTGTACTTGGAGAAGGAATTCACAATGCAGTATATGATGCTAAAGGACAAAAATAAGTTTTATTCTGAATGAAGCTGAAAACAAATAGCCTCGTAAATTATAAACCTCAAGCTCCTCAAATCCTCGCTGTAGGTAAAGAAATGGTTTAAGTGCTTTAAGTCCCAAGGCTGATAAAACTGAGGTTGCAGCTTTCAAAGCAAAAATAAAAGTTTATAGTCCTTAAGAAAAATATGATGATGAAACCTGAAAGACGAAGTAGTAATTTGGTGCATGTTACATTCATGAAAATTTAACAAACAATGTCAAGTACATGCTAGTAAGTAGCTCTAACCTTTGACTTACAATGTGTTCCCAATATCATTCAGTACACCTGTTGGTCACCTAGATAAACAGTCTTGTTGCCCCCAATCGGAATGCTGTGGGCAACAAGTCCCATTTTCCCAAGAATACTCTGATTCCACTAAAAGCCTCCAGGTTTAATTTAATTGACAGGTGATCAGTACAAACCCACAGCTAAAGTATCCCCAATTCCAACCTCCTTTCTGGGCCAATCAAGAAAGCAGCAATCAAGAAAGCACTTTAGATCACTTGGTTGTTTGAGACATATAGTCCCATCCCCCCTCCACTATAGCCTAGCCTAAGTAATCTCTTATCTGAGGAAAATGCTTATCCAGCCTCCGGCAGTGAAGAGGAGTCTCCAGCTTTCTTATCAAGTTTTCTGTGTTCCAATGTACTGCCTCAGCAGAGCAACTGAAGTTTAAGTCCTTCTCAGTTACAATGGGCAGATTACTCAGTTTGCACAAGGACAGTGTGCAAAGGACAGATGCAGGGGTCATTTCGTAGAAAAAGAGGTGCAGGAGCTCATTAGCATAACTCATTAGCATAACTTATTTGCATATGCTAAACCACCTGACATCACCGGAAGTCTGTCAGAAGACAAGGAAGGAAGGAAGGAAGGAAGGAAGGAAGGAAGGAAGGAAAAGAGTGAGTTACTAATCCAAGCCTCAGAAATACCCCTATTCTGGGAGGATAGCTTCAGTGGTGGCTGAAGCCTTCAGAAGGCTGGTCAGAGGAACAAGGACCTTTCCAGGGGATGGGGTCATTTTCCTGCAGCCATGACACAAGCAGGCATTCCCCCGCCAGGGGGGGGGGGCTGGCACCAACTCCCAGAGCTGTCCTCCCCTGAGCTCCTGCTCGAAATGACCCCTGGACAGATGTAAAGTGATAGTGAGGGGCTAAAAGAAGAAAAATAACTTACCTTCTCTTCATTGCTTAGAGTTCCTTTGTAAGTCCTCCATTTTGAGTTGTTATTTTTATAGTTCACAATAAACGTCTTAACATAAAAGTTAAAACTGAGCATCGTAGAACCGGTAGTTCTAATTCCTTGTCATAAAAGAGAAAATAGAACTCTGTTTGCATTTATTGGGTTATGAAACATGCAAACACAACTTCTTCCTCCAGAACAGATATTTTCCTCCAAAACTCTCTAGAACAGAGTTAACAGATATCCCCATCTGAAAGACCTGAGCTTTGTATGTCATCACATCCACCATCACCCATGAAATTCTGAGCAAACGCAGGATAAACACTGTCAACAATGAATGGAGAAAGTACTTCTGTGTTTGTGGAGCACCATCTCCTATTACGGGTGATGAGAATCTTGTATGACGTGCAGGCAGAGAGGACTACAAGAATTGCTTTTACATGCAAGTAATATATGAAAACCCTTCCTTCTTATTGGAACAGGGCATAGAGAGCACAATCCAACCAGCATATAAACCAAACAATTTAGTATTTAAATAGATTTTCACCCCAGTCCTAACCATTGGTTAGCAAGCTGAGTTGCACGCATCCAACCCGTAAGAACTCTAAGGAAGTCTGTCTACATAATTCCCACTGTCTTTATAATTCTGTTGGGATGTGGTCGAAGCAGGTTTAAACCCACTGATTTCAACGGTGCTAGGCACGATTATCCCAAACTGGGACTGAAAAATGTGAAGGGCAGGCATGTTCTCCAAACACACAAGAAATGGGCACTAGGGAGCCACAGTCAATTGCAGCTTCTGCGGGGCTGTCCACCACATGATCCTGAGTGTTTGAAGGCGTCTCCCTTCATGCTCTAAGCAGCAAACACAACTTCCGTGTGAAGTACTCAGCTACAGTTTCATCTCAGCCAAAAAAAACGGGCTTCTTGTTAATCGGCTGGGAAATTCTGCAGCCCTAACAACCTGCCTCCTGCATCTTAGAGTAGAACAAGCAGAGGACCTGCACGGACTTGTGGGGGGCATCTCATTTCCCCTCCCCCACTGTTTCCTCTTTCTCTCCTCTTGCCAACCCCCATAGCCTTAACTTTTCCTCTCTTCTTCCCACCCACCAGTCTATTTTTACCTGCCCCCATCTTCAATTATATTTATTATTTCATTCATATCCCGCCTTTCTCCACAATGGGGACTCAGAGCAGCTGACATAATTCTAGCCTCTCCATTTTATCCTCACAACAACACTGTGAGGTAAATTAGGCTGAGAATGTATAAATTGCCCAAGATTACCCAGTGGGCTTCCATCAGAGAATGGTGATTCAAAATTGGGTCTCCCAGATCCCAGTCCGAAGCTCTAACCACCACACTGACTTTCATGGGGTAGCTGATGCCGAACAGCAGCAGGCTACCAGGCCTGGGTGAGTCATGCAAGTCTCCTGACAGTAAATCGCCAGGTGGTTGCTGCCAGGCCTGGCCCTGAAGAGTCCTCCATCAAAGGCCAAAGATGCCCTGGAAAGGACTCTGTCCCCTCCTCCTATTACTGACAGAAGCCAAAGCCTGAAGGCTGGCAATACTGTTGTGGTTGCCTAGAAATGGACACTGAATGAATTTGTTTTTTAAAGCTACAGGGGTGGCTTTCTATGGGTTAACCCCCCCCCCTTCAGTTGTTTGTGGGGGTTTTTGGGCAAATCTGTGGGGTGTTTTTCAGGTTTGTTGGAACATCTGTCTTGTCTGTTCATGGCTCCAATCTCTGGATTTAAATAGCCATGGATTTGGATATTTGAATTTAAATATCCTTGGGCTTGGATCCAGTAACCTACAGGGGTGTCCCCACCCCTCAGGAGGCAGCATCCAGGCTAGCTTTGCAGAGGGCAGAACTGGGTGTCTGGCTCAGGTGCTGAGACTGCAGCCCTGACAGCGTGTGCTGCCGCAACCCACCACTGCCTGAGTCACAGTTCGCAGTCTGAGAACCACCTGTGTAAGGTCTAATTTACAAGACTGTTAAGAAACCTTGTTGTAAATGTTACAACACGACCTGAAAAAATACTTAGGGCCTTTTCAGACTGGCCAGTTGCCTCTCACTTCCTCCTCATTTCCCCCTCTGCGACTCCTCCTGAGCAAACCTGCCGTTTTTGCACTAAAGCAATCTGCTCCTCTCCCCCCCCCCGAAGTTTTCTGTTCCCATTTGGGTTGCTTCGATGCTCTCTGTGCCCGCCCCTTGCATTTCCCCTCCCCTTCCTCCCCCCCAGCTCCTCCCTCGTTCCCCACTTTTCCTTTTTTTTTTTTAAACGCATGCGTGGTAACGTTATAACGTCATAGTGGAATGATGACAGTGCATCACCCACTTTCCTCTTCCCAGAGTTCATCAAGTCCCTCCTCAGTATTCAAATTTTCCCGCCGTTCTGGGTTGGTGCAAAACGATTGGCGGGCTACAAGGAGGATTCCCCCCATGGGTGGATTCTCCGATGTGAACTGAAATGTCGTGTGCTTAACCCGATCAAGGCAACAAAATGGAGGATGGGCAACATGGCGTCAGCTGGCCCGTGTTAAGAAAAAAAAAAATTACATAAATGGTGGTGGTGGTGGTGGCGGCAGCTGAGGAGGAGCAGCATGACACGCAGAGCAGTCTCCCCGCTCCGCAGGAATAGTTATAGCCCCTTGAAAACAGTTCAATCCATTTCTGTGACTTTTCTGAAAAGAAGCGCACCCAGCCTGCTCTGCAGGGGCTGCCAATAAACAGCAAATTAACCCCCCCCCCATAGTAGATGTGAACGTGTGTTTATTATATAAAGACAACAATTGTGCCATCTTCCCTTGCTGCATCAAAATTTCATTATGATGTTATAACGTTATAAGGGCCTTTTTTAAAAAAAAAAAAAAAAAGGAGGGGGGGAAGTGTTGCTTCAGGATCGTGGGACCGCACACAGGGAGCAGAAAGGAAGGCAAGTTTCCCCAGCCCGCCCGCCCGCTTGCCACGGCTTCTCCACGGATTGCTAGAGGAAAGCACCCACCACCAGCTCTGCACGGGCTGTTGCCGGAGAAGCCCAAACAAAGGGCAGCAGTTACCGGGGAGCAAGCACATGGAGCTCTCGGGCCAATGGCGCCCGGCTCCTGCTCCCAAGAAACGGCAAATCCACCTCGCCAACGCAGTCCCTGTGGTGCGGTCTTGCCTCCCTGCCTCCTTATTTCGATATAACGTTAGGAGGGCTCATTTAAAAAAAAAAATTCAAGAAACGCCCACCACGGGGCGGGCCAGATGGAGGGTGGGCGAGTGGGTGTGTTCTCATCTAGGTTTCTCCAACGGAGTAAACAGGAAACACCGCCAGGAACAGGATTTTCTTGCTCCAGGGATACTCCTGAGCAGTGCGGTGAAACTCCAGAGGAGTTTGTGAGCACGGAGCAACTGATGTGAAACTGACCAGAAACTCCGGTGCTCACTCCGGTGCTCGCCCCGGAAAAAAGCCAGTGCGAAAACGCCCTTAGTGATAACATACTGCATTCAGATCTAATGTGGAGAAATAATACTCATCCGTAGACAACGGACCTGTTATTCTTTTTCTCTCTCCCAGGTCAATTTCCAGCCACTGGCGAAGATTGTTCTGGTTTGCTGCCCAGGATAGCCCTTGAACTCTGAGCCAAGCTTTATCTGGAGACCACTGAACCAACTCCCCAATTTCATTGGTTTCATTCCAGGATGACGATGCAGTTATCAGGCTGTTGGAAAAGCCTCCTCCTTCGGAGTTCAGCGATTTACTGCAACCTTGAGATTCAAGATCAAAAAGGAAGGATTGCTTGCAGTGCCCTGGCAAACGTTTTATGAGCTAACAGCAAAACCATGTGTTGGATCCCATGCACCCCCAATAGAAAGAATTGGTGGAGTTGATCTCTCTTGCCGTCCTCTTCCCTTAGCAGACCTCTGTGAATGCTGTGGGAAAGGTCTGCACCCAGCCATCAACTTCTGCAGACAGTATGTAGGATCTAACCCCGTAAGTAAAGGCAGAAGAATGAATTACATTCATCAATAACTCATTAAATTCAGTGGCTTGACTCCTATGACACCATTCCACTTGTGTTTCTCTCCTGCCACTGTGGAGGCTTCCTTCTTCTTGCTGCTAGCACCTCTGCAGGTGCAAAGACTCCTTCAGAAACATCGATCCCACACACATGGAAGTGAGGCAGAGAAAGCACGTGACACAACTTCTGCAGTAGCCAGAGAGGACTGTGAAGGGAACAGCATCTTAGGACAGAAGCCTATATCGACTGTTTCTCTAAAGTTTCTCTAAAGTGGCAGCGCTCTTCTCACCGACCTATGCATCTCAGCCTGGACATCACTCTATCCCAATGGTAGAATACATGCAACTGAACATAATTCATAAACAGCTTTCTCAAAACACCTGAAACTAATGCTAGCTGTGTGGCGGGGAGAAGAAATGATCTCCAAGTACAGAACAAACAATGCTGATGTGATGATGACACAACTCGTTATTTTGCTGAATCAGGATTCGTGGGCAGAAACCACACAAATTGTTTTGGTCTGCCCAAAGTATGACTCTCTGGTGATAAAATGTTCAAATCTCCACCAGACTGGAAGACATAGCACACCGAGTTGAACCTTATAGAACATCTGCTAGGCTGGACTGACAGTAATGAGCAAGGGTCGCAGCTTTCAGCCCCTTCCTAGAAATCCTGGGATTCCTCCCAAAGCTATCAGAGGTTCCTCAGCAAGAAGACCAGGCGCGATAACTAGGAATATCATTCCTGCACTGTTTACAGATCTCCTCCTGCAATGTGCAGCCAGGGGCAGCTCCTATGCATCTGTATCTGTTCATGCAGAGAATAACAAGGCTCAACAGGCCTACACTGAAAGCATACCCCAGACTATGACTCATGAGCCACTTAATGCTGGGAAGTTTTGACACACTGAAGCCCTTCAGCAGGTAGACAGAAGTTTCAAAATCATTAAGCCAGATAGGCCACTATGGCCATTTTATTCTACAGTCAGCAGATATTATTTGGCTGAGCATATATTTCCAAAAACACTTCAAACACCTACAAGAAATATGTAATCAAGATAATTTAGGAGGTGAAGCCAGTGCCTCACTGTTATCGCAAGGGGCTGAGAGGCACAGGGAGAGATCTCAGCAGTGAGAACCCAGGCACACTCCCTTGACAGTGAATGCTGTGAAACTCACCAGAATTACCACTGAATAAAAAACAAACACACACACACAGTATTTGGCTTGTCGTTTTTCTTTTAATAGGACTTATATGAACTTACGTTTTTTGAGATTGGGCTTTAAAGTATGGAATGAAAAAAACAGTTCTCACCATTTGAGGAAAAAATGAATCGTCTCTCTGACAGAGAGCCCCTATAAAGGAAAAGAAGTTATCGTGGGTTACTTACTCTCAAAGATCAGGAGGTTGATTTTAAGATGAAATAATCTACATTTACTTCACTGATCTTCAGACCTGCTGAACCTCGCACCAGGGTTAAGGCTAGGGATGCCAAGACCAGTCTACTCAAATCCCACACATTACCCCTGTTGGGATACTGAGGTTGCTGCTGCGGCTGCCTTCCATATCACAGCAAAACGGATAGATTGATGCATTTTTCTGGATAACAGTACAGGGAACATATTGAAACCTGCAGTTGTTTATAATCAGTTCTTATTTTACGATGGACGGGGAAGACTTTTAGAAAAAAAATAGGTGCTTTGAGCTAGCAAGGTGTAGTGGTCAGAGTGTCAGGCTAGGGTCTGAGAGACTCAGGTTCAGACCCCCATTCTGCCATGGAAGTTTGCTGGGTGACCTTGGGCCAGTCACACACTGTCAGCCAAACCTACCTCACAGGGTTGTTGTGCAGATAAAACAGACGAGAGGATGTAAGCCACTTTGAGTCCCACTGAGAAGTCAGGCAGGCTATAAAGTAATTTTTTAGAAATAGTAAAGCTTTTAACCATGATCCTGAGCAGGGGCGTCAGGTTTTGAAATCCCTGGGGGGGGGGGGGCTTGTGTGCGTGCAAAGCGCGCGTGCGCTCTGAAACGATGCCGCCGCCTCCCTCCCCCTCCCGCCGGCCACTCTTCCCTCCTTCCCTCTCCCTCCCGGGGCTCCGTCACGTTGGGCATTCGCCCGGAGCCCCGGGAGGGAGAGGGAAGAAGGGAGGGAGGGAGGGAGGGAGGGAGGAGTGGATACAGGGGAGCCAGGCCGGGGCGGGGGGGGGGGGGAGAAAGAGGCTCTGGCGGCAGCGGACAGCCGGCCGGCCAGTGGGCCTAGGAAGGGCCCAGGGAGGTGGGGAGGAGAGGCGGCGGCAGGTGCTCTGTTTCGCCAGGGAGGGCTCAGTCCCCCCCAGGAAATTTTGGGGGTGGCCTGAGCCCTCAAGCCCCCCCGTAGTTTACGACTATGATACTGAGTCTCTCTAAGTGTCTCTTTAGAAGGTGGAATGTTTCTCTCCCAAGATAAAAACACTGGTTGAAGACTGCAACTATCAGCAAACTCTTATTTGCAGAACGTCCTCAAGAAGTTGCAACAAAAGCTGCATTTTAACCATGGGTGCAATTCAACTGCCATGATATATGTCAACGTTTTAAGCAGAGAGCCGAGTTTGGAAATTAATCAAATTCAAACCAAGTGCCGTCTGTTCTTTTATACACTAAATCCCATTGCCAAACAATGGCAATTGGTAGTCCCCAGAAGTGATGGCTCTTCTGGTACTTCGTTGTCTGCCCTACACAGCTACACAAGGATAGGGCAGGAAGGAAAAGAGATTTAGGAGATTAAGCAACAAGCATCTTTCAACCACAAGATACAGCAGATGCTCCCACCAAGAAGAATTATTCCCATATGTATTTCTGCGTACAGCACTGCCACTTCCGCCAATTGTGCTGTCTCTACTATCTTAGGGAGAGTTTTCTTAATCTGTAAGAGCAGAAGTAGATCCTGTTCAGTTCTCTGCTCCTGCATCTGCCTGCTAAGGGGGAAACTTTTTGCTTTTGCTTTCCGAATGCAAGAGGGAGGAGGGAAGCTATTCCATCCCCCCTCCCCTCAATATGCATCATGCCTCCAGTGGAAATTAAAAAAAAGATTTGTGACGGACTGCCCTTTTAGAAGCTTGGAAGTCCTGTACAAACAGGTAAAGGACTGTGAAGGGTTAATTCTTTGCAGAGCCAGAGAGCCTAGAGTGACAGGCTGCTCCAAGGAATTTGTTTGGTTAGCATCAGATGAGCTGAGGAAGTCTTGAGAGAGCTACATGCCGAGGAGAGAGTCAGTCAGGTTTCTGCCTTGACTGAGTTGAGTCTGATTTCAGCCCTAGCTGAGAAGAGTCAAGAAGTGACAGTTTCAGAATTCAGCCCTGACTGAGAGCAGTTTAACAGACAGGAGAACTGAAGAAAGTTGGCAAGGATGAGTGGGTATTTAGACAGAGACTCCCATTTGGGCCAAAGAAAGGGGATAGATCTTCTAGTGAGAGGACAATTTCCCTACCCAGTCAAACAGCTCTGAAGAGTGGAGAGATCCATGGTCTGGTGTGGTTAGACACTGCCTTTGGAGACCTTAAGAGTCAGTTAAAAACTTAAGACGAGTACTGGTGTTTCAAGAGAAGGGGTTTGGGTACTCGAAAGAGGGTACCAGCCTTCTGGAAACCAAAACAGTTAGAAAATACTCAAAAAAAGTGTAGTAGAAGAAGAGACTGGATTTATTCTCCGCCCTTCACTACCCGAAGGAGTCTAAGAGCAGCTTACAATCTCCTTTCCCTTCCCCTCCCCACAACAGACACCCTGTGAGGTAGGTGGAGCTGAGAGAGCTCTTTCGGGGACAGCTCTTGAGAGAACAGCTCTGAAAGAACTTGTAATTAACCCAAGGTCACCCCAGCAGCTGCATGTGAAGGAGTGGGGAATCAAACCCAGTCCTCCCAGGTTAGAGTCTGATTCCCTAACTACTACACCAAACTGGTCTCTCTGAACTGAAGTGTTTGGGGAAAACACTGGAACAAAAGCCTCTCAACATAAAGGTTTAAGTCACTGTGAATAGCTTAAGAAACTCTCATTAGTCAGAAATATAAGAACTAAAGTCTGTGCATGTACTGATTTTACTTCAGAGTTACCTATATTAAGTTACCTCAGAAATTCTACCCCTGATTTCACCTGACCTTTCCCCTCTACGTTGAATCAAACATTTTGTTAATTTGGAATATAAAAACTTCTCAAGTGCCATACAATTTAAAGTCTCAAGTGTCGTACAATTTAAAGGGAGCTCCCATTTCTTCCCTCAGGTTCTTGGGATGAGTAAACTGCCAAAATATTATACTGTGACAGGGTGGGACAACCAGAATTTTTCAGGAAAGAAGAAAACAGGTAACTAGGACGGCTCAGTCATAGAAGGGAAAGAAGAACGGAGGGAAAATCTTGCCTCTGCAGGAGGGAAGTGGACGGGGACATCATAGTATTACTAGTAGAAGGCAGGCTGGGAAGAACAGAAGCAAGCAGGACCAAATCAGAGGAGATGTGAGAGAATTGCAATGAAGAACTCTTAGACTGAGAGTTGAGCACTAAGGATCAAATCTAGAATATTTGGATCAATGTGGTAGCAATCAAGCAGGGCAGGAAAAAGGCTATTTTTTTGTAGTTCAGGACCAGACAAAGCAGAGTAGTTTGGGATCTATTTTTAGATGCCGGGGGGGGGGGGGGGGAGCTGTTAGACAGAAATGTGCCTGCCACCAAATCAGTGGAAATGACTACGTGACAGAACAAAGTGAACACTTTTTTCTGCCCCTTCCTACTTGTAAGCCACATTTATTCAGTATAGCAATGGGAGAAACTGGTCTGAATCAGTGGCTGGTTGGGCAACTGCTGCTGTTCCCCATCCAGGTAACATGCTCTGAGCTTCCAAAGGAAGAGCAGGATAATAAAAATAAATAATTTGTGCTCAACTTTCCCATCAATTTCAATAGGCCTTAGTGGTCACACAAATGTTACCTATGAATCTTGAGGACACTTTAAATAACCAGTTATTATGAGCAGCTGCTTTTGAAACAGAATCGCTCTGCGTTCATGTGAGTGTGATGTCACAGTTAACAGCATTGCAAATATACTGAAAATTAAGCCAACAATGTCAAGGTCAGGGCTGAACAACCTCTAAGCAAACAGTTCATCATGCCGCCATCCGATTCCAATATAGACCTTCAAGGGCTCAGTGGACACAAGCAGCAGCTTTCACTCTAATCAATTTCAATCTTTGGCACTGCAATTAACAAACATTCAGTTTCTATAAGGTACATAAAAGGCCGCACCACTACGTACAGTGCACTAGGAACTGGCCATTTTCCTGCCCTGGGCAGGCAACAGGATGGGTATTCCCATAGGCGTCAACTACGGGGGGGCTCGAGCCTCCCCCGAAATTTCCCGGGGGGGGGCTCAGCCTCCCCCGGCAAAATGGAGCGCCGCCAGTGGCCAGTCAGCCGGCCAGCCGGCTGCCATCGCCGCCTCTCCTTCCCCTCCACCCCCGGCCTGCCCTCCTGCCTCCCTGGGGTGGGGGGGGGGGGAGAGAGGCGGCGGGGACAAATTGTCCCGCGCTTCATGCGCGGAAGTCAGCCAGCCAGCTGGCTGTTGTCACCGCCTCTCCTTCCCCTCCACCCCCGGCCTGCCCTCCTGCCTCCCTGGGGCCGGGGGGGGGGGGGGAGAGAAGCGGCAGGGACATGGTCCCATGCGCACGCGCACGCACGAAAGAGCCCCCCCCCCAGGGATTTAAAAAGTCTACGCCCCTGGGTATTCCCACGTATAGCATCAAACCTGCCCTTTTTTGCAATTTCTGTTGGCTCCAAAATCTGCACCACAAAGGGCACGTAGCACTCAAAACAAAACATCTATAGAGCCAGAAGCAGGTTAAAATGACCATCCACATGGTTTTCTGAAGAATGCTAATGAAAGGGTCCAGCGGGAAAATGCTTCCCCAGAAGACTTAAACTGCCTGTCTGCTGAGCGAGTATGCCAATATTCTAGGAAGACGTGTGTGGTGCCTCCACAACTACAAATGGGGACAGGTAGCAGCACCATCAGGAGGTACAAGTGCAACCCTGCCTTATAGTCCAAGCAAGAGGTTTGGGATGAAAAGCAGGGCTCAGCTGTACCTTGATGAACCTGGTATTATGCTCTGGATAAATTCACTCAGTAGCGTAGATTTCTTCACAGTATTGCAGAGTCTCCTAAGCACTCAACAGGGAAAGCAAAAACCTCATCTGTTCTTTGTAGTGTGATGGGGTACTGAGGTCTTTCTTTCTTTCTTTTTTTTGCATGGACATAATTAAAAGATAAACACACACAATACATACTCCTGTGAAAGGATTCCGTTGGCCAAAATTCCTTGATACCGACTTGCTCCTTTCTGCTGAATCACACTTATCTGGCCGCCCAACTCATCTGCAATTACTCCGGCGTGCACGGCAGATTTGCACAGCAAGGAGGTCTGGTGTACAGAAATCAATGAAAGGTGAGTAAAAGCAAGATTTTAGTATTAACTCCCCCCCCCCCGCAAAAAAAACCCCTCATCACCAACAATGTCCTAATAGTAGAAGTCTTTCAAATCCTTACACCCATCAGAATTTCAAAGTCTAAGAAGAAGAAACAGAAATCCTCGGCACATATTACATAGATTAACTGAAGAGGAGCATTCAATGTGAAAAAGTCGACAAAGGGATTAAGTAAGTTTAACTGTCGAGCAGGTATGTTTTAAAGTTAATATTTAACAGTGCGGTAATCCTCACCCACACATGCTTGTTCGGAAAATCATTAACTCAGTGGGCTGGATCCATGGTTCTCTTCTGCTATGTGAGCAAGGGACTCTGCACTTAGTAGTAGAAAACCAAGGGATGTAACCCAGTGTCATTTCCCCATTATATATGTGGAGAAGAGCAGGGCCACCTGCTTTAGCAGTTTTGCTGAAGACATTCTGAACGCAACCCACCAGAGAGGCAAGGATGAAGAAATTTTGCCTAATCGGTTATTGCAAAAAGACCCGTCCCCTGTTTTGCAAACTAAACAAGAACTGGCTTCAAACTCCAACTGAAGTATTATACCAATTAGACTTTGTGCGAACACAACTCTATGATGGGGTTTACAAACCCTACATATAGCCCACAATGCAATTGGTATTAAAGGGACATCTGGTCACCACCTTTCTGTTAAATCAAAACAGGTGAAGTTTTTTTCTTCTTCCATAAATGGGAGTTAACTATGATGCTGCTCAACAGCAGAACACGTGCTTTTCTAACACGTATTCCTTTAACAAAAATCCCATTTTAATTTCTTAGTTTATGACAATGCCAATTTAAACTCTTCTCTATTCTATTTTTAAATTTTATTTTATTTTGATAAAAAAATTTACAATATCATAAAACAATATATAAATGGTATGTACAATACAGGTTTAAAGAGTTCATGTCATATGGTTCCTAAGAAGTCGTACGCATCAAAAGTACAGTCACTCTCTTATTTCTGTATATTGATAAGCCAGCAATCTTTTATAACCAATCGCTGTTCTACCAAGCATTTAATTAATCATTAAAAATAAATCATTAGGCTTTCTCTTGAATGTGAATGCGAGGACAGATCCGATGAAGGTTTGGTCCAGATTCTATGCATGGATAAGTTAAGATGTGAGGCTCCAACAATATGTATATGTTATATGTGGATAATACATAATGTGTAAAACTTATTCTAAAAATAAATTTTTTAAAAATTAATCATGTTAAATATTGGATCACAGGGTACTAGATTTCTACAAACTTTGAAGATGATTCTATTCTATTCTATTCTATTCTATTCTATTCTATGCTTTTGGGGACAGCATATGAACGGCATACTAAGCTAGAAGAAAACTTACAGGTGCTACAAGCAGGGGACCCTGTAAGGACTTAAGGGGCATCTCATTTTCCCCTCTCCCGCTATATCCTCTCCCCATAGTCTCTCCCTGCTTTCTGCTTCCCTTCCCATCCACTAGCCAACCTATCTTTATATACCTCCCCAGTCTTCAATTTGCCCTTCTTCCTTCTATCCCTTACAGCTTTTACCTAGGAAAACTAGGTTGCATTCAGTGATGGCCAGAGGACACAGCTGCACAGTGAGGAACCCCTGAGGACCTGTGGGGGTCCTTTGTATCCCCCTCCTCACATTATTTCTTCTTTCCCTCCTCCTGGCAGCCCCCATATCCTCAACCTTTCCTTATTTCTTTCTTTCCTTCCCACTCAATAATCAACCAAACTTTAATCTGCCCTCTATATGCTACTGTATTATTATTTACTTCATTTATATTCCTCCTTCCTCCATAATGGGGACCCAAAGTAGTTTACATCATTTCCCTCTCCTCCATTCTGACCTCTCAAAAAACCGACGCAGTAGTTTAGGCTGATAATGTGTGACTGGCCCAAAATCTACAGTACAGCAGGAATTTGAAACTGAGCCTCCCATATTCTACTCTGAAACACTAACCACCCAGTGTTTTGTTTTTAAGATTTCAGATTTTTCTGCAAAGAAAGATTTGTTTCAACTGTTCATGGCTCCAATCTCCAGATTTAAGTATCTGCAAATCTGGCCATGTTGAGAACTAGATAGATTGATAAATGCCTGATTTTAACTACCTGTAAACAGAGCACCCAAACTACATGTGGCCCTCCAGCTCATGACTATCTTCCAATCTGGCTATTATAATGTTCACTGTACAAGTTCTTTACAACTATTCTCTACTTTGCGTAGCTGGCTGTTCTATCTGCCTCTGAACCCAGGACCTTATTTTTGAGTTTTCTGGTGATAATATTTTTCCAAAAATGGCAATGCTGCCAATTCCACCATTTTGCTCTAGAATTGCTCTTTGTCCCGAGTACTTACGTCTCTGTATCCTTCCACTATATTCCCAGAAATATCGCCTGCTATCTCTCTGCAACCAGCGGGACAGTACCTGCTGCAATGGAAAGAGATTTTATTTATTTATTTGAATTTATATCCCGCCTAGCCAGCACAAAGCGGCTCTAGGCGGCTCACAACATTTAAAATCAGTATACAAAATCAATTAATAATTTAACAGTAAAACCAATAAACCCACTAAAAAATGGCGGCAATTTACAAATCCAGCACCAGAGACAGTAACTACATCTACTACTTCATCCCCCTGGCCAGGGCCAACCACCAGGAGATGTACCGGGCCTATCCATCACTGGCCACTTACCCGTGGCCATTTTCCCCAGCGGCGGCCCCAAAAGCCTGGTGGAAGAGCTCCGTCTTGCAGGCCCTGTGGAACTGCAAAAGGTCCCGCAGAGCCCTGATATCTTCCAGGAGCTCATTCCACCAGTAGGGGGCCGCCACTGAGAAGGCTCTATTCCTGGTGGTCGTCAATCTGGCCTCTCTCAGGCCAGGCAAAGTCAGGCGATGTTGTGTGCCTGATCGCAGTGCTATCTGGGGTATTCAATTTGGAGCATGGAATGTCCCTCACATGCACAGAGCAAAGACCCATTTTACTGACATGCTGTCACACATCATAATATTAGCATGCTTTTGAAAAAAACCCACATTTCTTTAGTTGTTTTCAGAGTTCAGACTTACTCGTGCATTGTATGTATTGGCATACAAATAACAACGGAAATGCATTTTCCCGTCTATTCCCTACTGTTGCCCTGCATGCTCAAGGAATAATAATATGAAAGCGGAACGTAGCCCAGCCATATGTTTGCACAGAGTTCTTCAGGCTCAAACAGCTAGCTTGCATTCCATTCTTCTTTAAAACAACTGCAAGGAAGGCTCACTTCAAATAACACAGAACTATTTAAAGTCACATGGGTAAGCTTTTCATCCAAACTAGGTTTAATCCTGCGAAATGGTTATATTCTCGAGTTCCGGATCCCAATACTTCCGGGAGCCCTGAGAATCATGCACAATGCTAGTTTACCTTGCTGGCATAATTACAGATCACAGCAATTAAGAGTTCTGGGGAAGCGTTCCACCATTACCGTGGAATGAAAAGGCTCAGGAAGACTTCTATGCCTCTCCCTGACAAGTATCGGATAGATAATCACAGATTAAAATTTAGACACCTCCAAACGTCTTCAGAAGACACATTCCTGTGGTCGGCAGCAGAGCTCCAGATGCTCCACAAGTGGTCATGTACCTTATCCGGTTACAGTAGCAAGTACATTAAGTGCAACGCATCTCACGCCCAAACCTGTATTTACCTGTATTCAGTCTCCACATGATGGTTTGCTCTCTCCAGACATGTGATTAGGTCTGTTGCAAATAAAAGTTATTATGAATCTGGAATGTACACTACAAACACATAAATTGCAGGATAGTTATTCAAGACCAAAATGTTTTCTCAAGCTTGCCTGAAGAGCAACCAATAGCCACTGCATCCAACGTACTTCCCCTCCTTAACCTTTCCTCATTCCCCCCACTGTGCTTTGTTCAGCTGGATTCTCTCTTTCTTCTGTTCAGGGAGCAATTCCCTCACCAGAATAAACACATTAGGGAAGGGTATCATTCACTTCCTGTATTCTGAAGCAATGATAAGCCAGTGGTAAAATCCAGTACAGGATCTGCCTTCTCGCTATTACTAAAAAGTTACTGCACACTCCACAGGATCAGAACTGGCAAGCACTTGAAAACAGCAGCCAATACAGTTTTGCTACACTGTGGTAGAGCAGTTACCTGAGCCACATTTAGATGTAGGGATGGGTGCGATCCAAGAAAATGCCCAGTTCATGGCATGCCCAGTTTGCGAACCACGAACTGTCACAAACTTTTAGCTGCCAAATGAACTGGTTCAGGTTGTGAGGTTTGTGATGCAGTGGAACACCCCCCCCCCCAGTGTGCTAGAGACACCTAACTTGCAGAGGATCTCTGGCTGACTCTCCTCTACCTGCCCTTCAAATTTGGTGAGGACTGGGTTTACAAGGTCCAAGGTATGGCCCCCCAAAGAAGGTGCCCCCAGGAAAGTACTTTCTGGGGGAAATGACCACCTGTCATTTTCTCAGAAAACACTTTCCTTGGGGCAACTTTTGGAGGGGGGCGTAACTTGGACCTTGTAAATCCAATCCTCACCAAGCTTGGAGGGCAGGTAGAGGAGAGTTAGCCAGAGATCTCCTGCAAGTTTGGTATCTCTAGCTTGCACAGGATCTGTTCTATACACTCTTGAACCTGCACCTGTCAAAACAACTGCCTATCCAGTCAGGTTCAATGGTATGTAGAACAGATCCTGTGCAAGCTAGAGACATCACAGTAACAAGGGACCTCCCACAGATGCTCTGTCCACATGCCTTCCAACTTCCTCCCTGTTGCTTTGAAGTTTTGTAAACATTTAGATTGAGTGGAGACAGTCTGTCTGGAAATGTATCCATTCACGAACCACCATGAACAGTTGGAAAGTTCATGCTGGTTGATCTGCCACGAACTCCACTTCATGAACCACGAACCGGCCAAAATTTGTCACAAATTTAGTTCATGAGCTGGTCTGTGCCCATCCCTATTTAGATGTCACAAACTCACTCTAGTTGGTTTGCAATGAGAATGACTTAGGGAATTCTTAGGTTTACTTGCTTCCATCCCTTGTTCACAGAGCCAAGGATGGAGATTTCCTGGTGTGAAAGAAACTGCAGTTTGGTGCATCATCCAAACAGGGCACGTAGTTAAAAGTGTGATTTGTTTCTTACAAACTGATTCTAAACCAGAATCAAACTGTTGGCAAGAAATGGACCAGAGTTTGTTAGAACAACTATCTAAGATTTCTTTTGTAGAAGAAAGGCTTCAAACTTTGCTCTGTATATGAGGGGGAAACAGAGGGAACAGTTTGAGGCAGGAAGTCCTCAGACTGTCTCTAGCTTCTTCACAGTGTCTGAATATAGCCACCACACTGTAGTTTTGCTTGACTTTTCTCATACATATGAATACTGACTTTCACTGTGGAACAAGTTCGACATACAAAGGTGCATTTTTAAACACACAACCTGGGATGCAAAAATTCTTGAATATGTACCTCAGATGCTTCCATGCCTAGAGAGTATTTCCACAGTTTCTACTTCTGACTGAAGCCCGTTACGATGCACAGAATGCTATTTTGCACAGGTCTCTCAAAGCACATGGGAAGCTAGACTGAAGCCAGGTTTCTAGAGGTTTGCCTGGCTTCTCACTCCCATTCAGAAGGCTTAGAGTTACTGGTGCAGTCCAATCTGGCTTCCTCCCCATTTCCACAATGAAGGCCAGAAGCCAGATAAAAGCTGGAGTAAGGAGAGAATTGCTCTCCACACTCACATGTTCCTTTTCCCAACACCCCCCACCCTCCTCAATGAGGTATACAAGCCCAGAGAACCCAACTGTACCTGGATGATCACTACTAGCAAAGGACAACAGAAAGCCCCGTCCGGACACATGGGACCTACTCTCAAAGTGAATAGTTGCCGCATTGGAATCCAAGATAATTTCTTCAGGGACAGGCATGTCGCCACAATATGGTCCTAAACAAAGAACAAATAAGGTATGAAAAAAATGTTGGTAGCCTAGACACAACAACAACTACAGATGTTTCCATTATCTACGGAATTTTATCTGGCTACATAAATATTTGACTCTGGAATTTTGATTTGCAATCTTTGAAGTGACCGAGAATGAGATTATTGCCATTTTGTGTTCAGAGATTGGTTTGGTTTTTAACGTTACACTCTTCAAGAGCATAAAGTGGCACTGTTTTATTTATTTATTTGTTTGTTTGTATTTGCAGGGGTCATTTGGTAGAAAAAGAGGCGCAGGAGCTCATTAGCATAACTCATTTGCATAACTCATTTGCATATGCCACACACCCCTAACATACCGGGAGTGTGTCAGAAGGCAACACCCACCCCTCAGGCTCTACTCCACAGGTGAGTGAAACTGACCTGCTCTTCCTCCATTCCCTTCCCCATCCAATACTTTGTGCAATAAAAATAAGCGTCAAGAACACACCCTCATTCTCTTCCTGCTCCCTTGAAACCACCAGGTTTCAAGTAGACTTGAGATACCCAGGACATGTGCACCACCCATCCCTTCCCCTTCCCCTCCCCACAATAAGACACCCCGTGAAGTAGGTGGGGCTGAGAGAGGTCTTTTGAGAACTGCTCATGAGAGAACAGCTCTGAGAGAACTTGTGACTGGCCCAAGGTTACACCAGCAGCTGCATGTGGAGGAATGGGGAATCAAACCCGGTTCTCCCAGATTAGAGTCCAACTCCTGACCACTACACCAAACTGATAAGGTGGAAGCTGCTGAAGGGTTGGTGAAATTTCTCCAGTACTTATGTGCCATGTGCCCAGATAAAAAATGGTATACTTAGAAAATTTATATGCCACCTTGAGCAAGTCTCTGGAAAAGCGGCACACAGTCATAAAAGGAACAATGATAAAATTAACAATATTAAAACAATAAAAACAATAAAGACCCTAGCAGGGCTTTCCCCGGGGCACTGCGCCTCTGCACTGCTCGGGGAAGCCGCAGAGGGGGTGGGGCTTGGTCATGTGCCTGCCCCCTGGGCTCCTCACTCCCGGAGCTGCGCTCCTGTGCGCTCCCACTCCAACGGAGCCCTGTGTATTTGTATCCTGCCTAACCAGCCAGGCCAGCTCAAGGCCTCATTGATGTTTTGGACTGGATTTTTGATAGCTTCAAATAGGTGACTGGCACTCACTAGCCTCTAGAGTACAGCATTCTTAAAAGGCAATAATCAGTTACACAAAAAGTCCCCTCAAAGGCAGCAGAATGTGACAGGGACTTTCAATAAGGTTATATCCAGAGATGCTACCAGAAGTAACAATTTTACCTATGATTGCTACATACAACACACTCTGGGGCTGCCGTGACCCAGTGAAGAATCAGATAGCATTAGGGGAGCAGTGCGACTTAGCTGGCAACCTAAGCCTCTCCAGCCTGCTCCCAATCTCCTGGCACCAGGTACTATTATGCCATCAACACTGGTGGAGTGGAACGGGGACCTGTCCTCACCCCTGGGAGACTAAGCAGCCATTCTGTGGCTCGCAAGCCCCTGTTTTTGCCTGCCCTCCCTGGCTGGTGGGACTATTTCCCTTCCTCAGTCGCTGCCACCACTCACTGGATTTACACCGCCTTCCTAGAGGGGCAGTGAGACCCCTCTGGCTGATTCCCCAACCCAGAAAACTGGATTCAATCTTTGGGCACCCCCTGAAGAGTTGGCAAGCCCTCTGATTTGGGCCCGTTGGCATTCCCTGGTCTCCCTTTGCCTCTGGTAATGCGCTGAGCGGGGAGGACTATGTGGTCAAGGCACTACCAGGTCTTATAACTCAAAACACAGGTTTATTTAAACTATGTTACACAGTTAGGCACAGAGAATAACACAGGCATTTTAACACAACCGGGCATAAAGTAAACAGGATTAAAAATGCCATTCCTCTGTCCCTACACACACCCTGATCTAATTACCTCTGTAGTGGGTTGCTGCAGGATAGGATTCGCTCTCCCCCTCCTTGTCGTTGGGAGAGAAACCCCAGCCTCTCCTCAGGACTGGTCACCACTACCGCCACCCTCCTGGCTCTCCACCACGATTTATAGTGGCCTGGATGGCCCACGGAGTCTGAGGTAGCAGGAGTCCCACCTGGACACACCCCCTTGAAGCTGTCGTCCAAGGCTGGCGAAGGCCAAGACTAAAAACTCCCTCGATGGGCCAAAGCCTTTATCTGGCTGGCTCTGCCCCAGTGTGGGTCCATTCTTTCCCGCACTTTCCCCCACAAAGCTTCTGGGAAATGTAGGCGTGGAGATATGGCAGTTCCATTGTTCCCTATGGAGCACCTCCCCCCGCCAGAGGACTACCAGACTGGCGGCCATTTTAAAATAAGCTGCTGCCTCTGCCTGCCAGCCATGTCGTTACAACGGGTTCAACTGGAAAAATTCTCATAGAATTTGCGGAGAATGAAAATACAACTGTCCCCCTCCCCCTTTCCTGCAGCATAGGATGCCAACAGCCTGCAACCACAGTTCTCCCAAGGACTATACAAACCCCAGCCAGGCCACAGTTCAGATGACAGGTCATGAGGTAATGGCCTCATGTCAGGAGTCCTTAACACACACACACACAGACGACTTTGGTGATGAGAAGGCTACAGAAAAGAGCACCTTGTTTACAGACAGCCAAGGAAGGGAACAAACTGTGGTAGCCGATTGCCAGCACTGCTCTTCCGTGTCTAGCACTGCTCTTCAGAACCCTCCACTCCTCCAACTGGGATTGCAAGGACAACGCACCACACACACACACACAAGCAAGACAGGAGCATCCTTCCTCAAGCTGTGACTGCTACAAATATTCTCCATGCCCGCCCCCTGTGCGTTGCCTCAACAGTCCTCCATCCCCCAACAGCAACCACCCCTTTCCCCAAGTCCTACTTGGGCAGTACTTTAGTTTATCACCCCTCCTTGAAGCTCCTTGCTCAGATTATAATTCTTTAACTCCAGAAGCTTCTAATTCTCCTCCAGGAAAGAAAATAATTTTTGTGAACAGACTGAAAGATCTCTGTATTAATATGATGACCACCAGTCATGTCCTGTCCTGCATGCACTGGAGACACGCAAAAGCATTTTATTAAAAAACAGGAAGAACAGGAAAGAAGAATGTTGTTCTTTTATAACATAAAGGTCACTTGCAGCCCTTTCCATAGAAGACCCACCTCTGCATATTTTCCCACGGGTATTTTGCTGATGCCTCCGTCTCAGGATTATCAAGGTCCTGTCTATTGCTCAGGTATAATTAAGGCTGCTGACTCAGTCCAATGCTGGCTGCTCTGGGGCTCATGAGTCTCTTACCTTATCCCAGATGACTACGAACACCTGCACAAAAACCCTAGACAGTCTGCATGAGATGTCAGCAGACAGTCTCACTCTGATTTTTTTTAAGTCTGGCTCTTTTTTTTGGTTCAGAAAACCGTACAGTGGAAGTGAAATCATTGTATATCTAGCCTGAGTGATTCCTGAATTAACTTGTGTTGTTACTTCTGGCCTAACGACAACACCAACAACTTTATTTAGAGCCCACCCTTCTCAGTGAGACTCAGGGTGGCTTATAAAATAGGAAACAATTCAATCAAATAGCAAAGTTCTCTGATAAACCAAACAATGCAGTGGCTAGGACTGAGGAGTGAGAAAACAATGTAAGCAAAAAATTAAAATTTAAGCCAACCAAATCGTCTAAGGTTTGAAATACCATAGTAAAGGAAGGGTTACAAAGGCAAAAGACACTGAATTGCATTAAAAGGGGTGTTATGTGTAATGGACACTGCAATACTCTACAGAACTCTACATGGGCAGGCAAGGCAGGATATAAATAGAAATTAATTAATTAATAAATAATAAATAAATAAATACGATACTATCCTAGCCTCCTGAGCTGATCCATTATACCATAGAGCCAGTTTGGTGTAGAGGTTAAGAGCGTGGACTCTAATCTGGGAGAACCGGGTTTGATTCTCCACTCCTCCACGTGCACCTGGCTGGATGACCTTGGGCAAGCCATAGCTCTGTACCAGCTGTTCCCTCAAGGACAGCTTGGGAAAAAGCTCTCTCAGCCCCACCTACCTCACAGGGTGTCTGTTGTGGGGAGGGGAAGGGAAAGGAATTTGTAAGCCGCTCTGAGACTCCAAGTGAGTGAAGGGCGGGGTATAAATCCAATCTCCTCTTCTTCTTCTGTATAAGAATGCCCTTCTGAACACTTCTGTTTTGCCCTTTATGAGAAACGAGAGAAGCCTGGTAGCCTCAGGCAGGCTGTTCCATCATGCAGGAGCCTCCAAAGAGAGTGCACACATTATGTAAAACTGGGCATTGTTCTTCTCTTCCTGCACACATACGTCCTGATAACTTTCTTCATCATATCATGCATCTGATTAAATGGGCTGCAGTCTACAAAAATGTTACACTACAATAAATCTGCTGACCATTAGGCATCACAGCAGTACATAGCAATACATAGGGTCAGGGGTCATTTGGGGCCGGAGCGAGGCGAAGCGAAGCTCTGCCAGCTCAGGAGCAGCCACTAGGGCAGCCACGGGTGAAATCAGATTCTCTGATCTGATTCGGCCCACCGCCGAATTTCGGCAGCAACTTTAAAAGCGACTGGAGGGGAGGGGGTTTGAGGGAGAGGCTCAAAACTTGCAGAGTGGCTGCTGGGCCTCTCCTCGAAATACCCACCAGGTTTCAAGAAGATTGGATCAGGGGGTCCAATTCTATGGGCCCCCAAACAGGTTGCCCCCATTCCCTCCATTGTTCTCTATGGTAGGAAAAAAGTAACATTTTTTTCCCACCATAGAGAACAATGGAGGGGATGGGACAACCTGTTTGGGGGCCCATAGAATTGGACCCCGTGGTCCAATCTTCTTGAAACCTGGTGGGTATTTTGAGGAGAGGCCCCAGCAGCTACCCTGCAAGTCTGGAGCTACCCTGCAAGTGGCTCTGAGTTGGGATTCTATGGCAACCTACTGGCTGAGCCTCAGATCTGCTCACTTCACTATGGGCAGCTGTTAAATGATGCCATGGGTGCAGCGAGTGCTCCAGCTCCACATTACCACCCCACTAATCAGTTGGGAGATGGGGATGTGAAAATGTTGGAATCCTGGGAGGCGGGTGGGTTGTGTTGCCACAATGGAGCAGCAAATGGAAAAGCTAGCACTTATTAGCTGTTTGGTGGCCTCGAGACTGGAATAGTTGTTAGTTGGAACAGTTGTTAGGCCAACAGAGATCTCTTGAGGCTTCGGGGGGGTGGGGAATGTGGCCTTAGGAAAAAGCTGAATTCCACTCCCACTCCACCACCAAGCTATTGGAGGAGTTGCCCAAGGAACAAGTCTGCCCTCCTCTCACGAGCAATGAACATCCTGCTGAGGTACTGGCTCCCTTGTTCGTGACCAATAGGCAGGTCATCGGCTGAGCAGGCAGGTGTTTGAGCATCCCAAGCTACAAGTCCAAGTGAACGCCCGATGTTGTGAACAGCTACATGCCCCCACCATACCGAGTAAAATGAGAACTGTATACTATTTACAGACTAAATCACGCAAAAAAAAAATTTAAGTCAAGAACATGTAATTTACTCAAATTGCACAAAATTTGGTCTATCAGGCTGCAAAATATTAACTCTGCTTTTAGTGTGGCATATGACCTGTTCGTCCCGCATAGACGCTGCTTGTGGAATGAAGGCAAATAAGCCTTCAAGCAATGCTGTGTGTTACTTTGTGACTTTCTAACAGGAGCCATGTAGTTTGGTTCAGTACAAAATTACACCATTGCTTAAAGGAGGTCAATAAAAGCGGGGGGGGGGGGGGGGGATGAACCCTTTGCTCCACTCAAACAGAACGTTAAGCCTTTAAACAATTCAACCTTACCAGCATCTCCTTACATACCATGTACTGTCACAGAACTTTGGATGATAAGATAATTAGAGTCACATCTCTGGGATTCAATATCCAAGTCTCCAATTTTTATGATCAGCCTCTTCCCCTGCGGCACCTGAATTCTCCTTTCACAAACAGTGTAGTTAGGATAAGTCCCAGGATAATTCTTGGATGCCAGAGTTCCGCTGTCTTGACGAATGATCATAGGCCCACATCCATTTTCTGTTTGGCAGAGGACAATAAAAAGCCATTTGTTATTGCTTTCATCAATTTGCATATGAAGTACAACTGCTCCTCATGCAACTGATTGCACGTTACGTTAAAGAATTTCATATGAAGAGTATGATTGCGCCCAGAGGGAGGTGCATGAGCCCCCATTTCAGGCACTACCAAAGAAACTTCACGCATATTTATTGTTGAAACTGTTGTGTACTAAGCTGTCTTAACATTTCTGCTCTGATCTTGGCGTTGTTAGAGGAAGCAGGAATATAGACTCAAAATAGTTGAGAAATAGGGATTCATACTCTTCTCTTTAGAGATTAATATGAACCCCCTATTTCTCAACTATTTTTCCCATGTAAGGCTTGGCGAAATATGACCCATCCCCATGGTTCCTTCATCTACTAGAGACATAAGACCTGTTCACATTACACTGAACACATGTACATCTGTTTGTGAGAAAGTTCCAATGCACAGATGAAATCTGGGACCAGTACCTGGGAAAATGTGGGGTGAAATTACTGTACATGTGTTGAATGTAATATGAGAATTACTCAGCACACATAGAAAGAAAAGTCAAATGTATACTGTACGCAAAACTTATATATATTAACTGTAACTTGTGATAAACAAGGATTTGCCACACATCATATTAGAGTCAGAGCCCCAGGAGGTTGCTCTCACTCTAATCTAGAAAATGGGGGAATACTGGGATATCTTCAATAGTCTTCATGGAACATGATGCATCTTATGGAAGAAAGTAGGAAATCAAAATTTTCCCCAACCCCATGTCATTATACAGAAAAGGAATTAACAAAATGGGATTGCCTTGGGGCTTTTAATAAAAATAATTACATTACAGTAAAGGTTTCCCTTGCTCGAAAACCAGTCAAATACTTGAGGGATGCGGTGCTCATCTCCGTTTCCAAGCCGAAGAGCCAGCGCTGTCCGAAAACATTCCCGTGGTCATGTGGCCGGCATGTCTAGACGCCGAGGCACACGGAACGCTGTTACTTTCCCACCAAAGTGGCACTTGTTTATCTACCTCCAGTTTCTTGCTTTCAGACTGCTAGGTTGGCAGGAGCTGGGGCCAGAGACGGGAGATCACTCCGTCATGCAGCGCTCGGGTCTCGAACTGCTGAACTACCGACCTTCTGGACATATCCCACCTACATTTTAATAAAAGGAATCTTCACCCAGAAAAACTGTTTGTAGAAAAATGATCCAGAGCAACGAATGCGCTAAGTAGGAAGCCTTTTCCTTGTACCTATATATAGCCAGGAGATTGTTTGTTGGCATAAGTTCCTTTTCATATTTAATAACAGGAAGATGGTAAATTGTACCTTGTGTACAAGATGCACCTCTTCAGCATGGCACATATGAAATGACAACTTTACTCAGCAAGAACATTGGGGGAGGGTGACTTTATTCACTAAGTACTCCCTTCGCACTTCCCAATTAAGACTCTTACCACAAAAGACAAGCAATCGCATGCTTTTAGAAGAGATACTTTCTGTGAAGCCATAAGGAGTAGCAATATTTAAACTGCAATCCCACACATATTTGGGAGTCAACCCCACTGAAATCAGTGGGACTTGCTTCGGAATATACACTTTCATCTTCCTGTGTCAATTATTTCTGCAGAACCAGCATGAACTGTCTGGCACCGTAAGAGTACAATGTACAGGATATTCTGAAGGAAGTTACTGCGCACCCTTGCCTCTTGCGCTGAGGTATTTGTTTAAACAGGAAGAGACAGTCTGGATCTGTTAATGTCTTTGGGAGTTTCTAATCTCACTTAACAACGCTCTAAAATAAACCGCCATTATAAGGCTAGGTTCAGCAATCACATTACATCACATTAGTTCACCAGATGACATCTGCTTTTCACCTCGATTCTACCTCCCGTATAATCAACTCTTCTTCTAATAGATTAAGATGGGTAGCTGTGTTGGTCTGAAGCAACAGAACAAAATTCAAGTCCAGGGGCACCTTTAAGACGAACAAAGTTTTATTCAAGGCATAAGCTTTCATGTGCACACATACTTCTTCAGATACATTGAAATGGAGGTTACCAGTTCACACCTATAGGTAGAGGGTGAGCAGCAAATCAGCATACAGCATAATGAAGATGTTTAACAGATGCAAGGACCAAACAGGAATAACACGCTTAGTTTATACGGTCACCATTTGCTTGGATTCAATTCTGGGGGAAGATATAGTGACGCAACGAATAGTAGAATGTAATGTAATCCGGAATGGTAGACTGGAATAAATTTCTCTGGTCTGGTGGCAGAGGACAAATAACCCCGCACAACCAATCACCCCCATGTTAAAGAAAAAGATGCTGCTAGTTATTGCCACGCTTGAGAGGAGATGGATGGAGCGTAACAACAGGGTCTCAGTTAATTACTCTAAGCATTCCACAATTAAGAAGATACATTTACACATCAATCCCCAATTCTGATATATTTATTTGCTTCACAATGTTTCCCCCCGGAATTGAATCCAAACAAATCGGGACCATATAAATTAAGCTTGTTATTCCTGTTTGGTTCTCTCATCTGTTAAACATCTTCCTTATGTTGTATGCTAATATGCTGATCACCCACCCTCTACCTACATGTATGGACTGGCAACTCCCATTCCAATGTAGCTGAAGAAATATGCATGTACCTGAAAGCTTATATCGTGAATAAAACTTTGTTGGTCTTAAAGGTGCCCCTCGACTCAAATTTTGTTCTTCTTCATCTAATGTCGCTGTTAGACCTTCACATCAAAAGTCCTGTAAAATGGATTCAACGGATCCACGGCACAATGTTTCTATATGAAACCATATGCCATACCAACATAACATGACTAGGATCAGGGTCTACATTCAAAGTGCAATATGATGATTTTGTTTGAGAGACTCTGTGGCTTAATCCTCCTCAGAGCAGGGAATATCTGAAGATGAATAACAAAGCGGATGAATGTCAGGAAACCCTCCTCCCCACAGTTTTCTGTTCTAGTGACTGGTGTTACACATTTATATTGGGCAATCGTCACCTGAAGACTATAAAAGGTTTTGTTTGGGTCTGGCTTGACAGTGATGGAGGATGAACTGTTTACTAAGATTCATTATGGAGTCAATCAATCAAAAACCTTTATTGGCATATCATATTAAAACTGACAGGCAAAGAAATACAAGTCATAGGCACTTAAGGATACATTCCCTCCTCTTAGAAGCCAAAAACAGAAATTTGGCCACCATTTCTATAATCACTAAGGAGTGAGTAGAGAGTAAATAAGATATCTTCCATTCATCAGAATGATTTACTAGGTTTCTCAACAAAGGCTCAACATGTAATGATCGAACATCACGACAGAAGATACAGTGCAGAAGGATATGATCCAGATTCTCAATTCCATTAATACCACAAGGACATAATCTATCCACATGAGTCTGTGAGAACGACCACCCGGTACAGCCAAAGGCAGCACATTAAAAGGGCTTGACATAACAGCTCTTCGATAGTGAGGAGTGGTTAAACAGAAAAAATATTCAGCTATAAACCCGTGGGGAGGAAACCCTACCCTTCAAGGGGGAGCATCTACCTGAAGCCAGGCTAATCAGCTCTTGGCGCGCTATGTCGAGGAGTCTTTGTTTTATCAAGCAAAAGGCCGAACTTTCTGACAAATGAAGAAGCTCTCCAAAATTAATTCCTACACATGCGATCTTACTCTCTGTATGGAGAAACTATGCCGAGGATGAGAAGTAAAAGGATTGAAATTAGCTCTAAAATGTAACCTGAGCCAACATTTAAATGTCATAATCCAAGCTTTCGTTTCCTCTGATTTGTCTCCAGGCAGACGGCCCCATAGGACACGCACTGGGGGAGGCCTAATATTTTCCATAAAAATTTAGATTGGAACCCCATACATCAGTTTAGCACTGATCTTATGACTGAAAACCCTCAAGGCCGCTGGCACATACTGATTGCCCGTAGTATAGTAAAAAACGAGAAACTGAAAACATGGTATTACTGACAGATTTGGTCATTTCCTTTTTATGTACTGTCCATCTAAGGCTATGATGAAAGTGTGCTCCCAGGTGGAGTCAAGAGGTTATAGAAAAGCGTAGAAACACTTGTCCTGGCTCATGCCAAGTGGACTTTTGGCATTCAAGGAAGACAGAAGGTGTCATCAAGATAAAGATTTGGAAACTACTATTTAATATAGACCAGGGGTGTCAAACATGTGGCCCAGGGGCCGGATCAGGCCCCTAGAAGGCTTCTATCAGGCCCACAAGGGACTGGCTGTCTCCTGCTTCTTCCTCCAGCACTGCTGCTGCTGCTGTGTCATAGCTTGCTTTCCCAGACTCTCTCAATCGCTCAGGAGAGATAGATAGGAAAGCTTCTGCTCCCTGCAGTGGGCTGAGGCTCCTCCCCCTCCCAGATTGCAACAGCACAGACATTTTAATGCAACAACTCAGAGCAAAAAGTGTCAGTTATCAGAGACTGTTAAATAAAGTAGTGCAAGAATGCTAATGTTTCAAGCAAGTTTTTATTTTAAGTAAAAATATCTTTGTGTTTGTATCCTTTATAGAGCCAGTTTGGTGTAGTGGTTAAGTGCGCGGACTCTAATCTGGGAGAACCGGGTTTGATTCCCCACTCCTCCACTTGCACCTGGCTGGATGACCTTGGGCAAGCCATAGCTCTGTACCAGCTGTTCCCTCAAGGACAGCTTGGGAAAGAGTTCTCTCAGCCCCACCTACCTCGCAGGGTGTCTGTTGTGGGGAGGGGAAGGGAAAAGGAGTTTGTAAGCCGCTCTGAGACTCCCTTGGGGAGTGGAGGGTGGGGTATAAATCCACTCTCTTCTTCTTCTTCTTCTTCTTTATAAAGTTTATATCTCTGCTACCTGGCGTTACATTTTATGACACACACGGCCCGGCTCGACAAAGTCCAATTTATGTCAAATCCGGCCCCCAATAACAAATGAGTTCGACACCCCTGATAGAGACCATGAATTAAAATAAACACCCTCGGCTTTAACGCTTTACATCTTGACTGATGTTTAAGACAGACATTGGAAGCCTTCTGTGTCTGGCAGTTTCAAACAGAACTGCTCTCCCCTCTTTCTGTTAATCGCTTCCTCTTTGCCTTCCCATCACCATATGCACCATTCTTCGCCTCATTCCTTTCAACCTGGCATAAAATAATGGGCACAAAATCAAAATCAAATACAAGCCAACAAATAATTTGTTATTTGCGGGGAGGGGAAGCTTTAGTCAGGGCACACACACTTTTATTTTTCAAGAAAATTATGATTTACAAAGTATTCACTCCAGCTTTAATATAATCATTATTAGCTGAAATTCAGGGAAATTTTAGGCTTCCTTGGAAGCTGGTCGGGGTTACAATGATTTGATTTTTAACCTACACTTTCTCCAAGGAACTCACAATGGCATACATAGCTACCTTGTAAGGCAGGTTAGGGTAAGAGATAGTGATTAATTTAAGGTTAGCACTCAAAAAACATATTATAGCATTGGAAAAAGTGCAGAAAAGGGCAATTAGAATGATAAAAGGGTTGGGACACTTTCCCTATGAAGGAAGGTTAAAGCGCTTGGGGCTCTTTTGACATGATCGAGGTTTAGAAGATTATGCATGGGATAGAGCAGGTAGAGAAAGAAGTCCTTTTCTCCCTTTCTCACACTACAAGAACTCATCAGCACTCCATGAAATTGTTGAGCAGTGGGATTAGAACAGATAAAAGGAAGTACTTCTTCACCCAAAGAGTGATTAACACGTGGAATTCACTGCCACAGGAGGTGGTGGCAGCTACAAGCATGGATGGCTTCAAGAGGGAATTAGATAAAGACAAGAAGCGGGACCCACGATACTCGCGCAGGGGGTTATCCCCCACAGCTCAGGGCCTGCTGAAGCCAGAGGAGCTCCAGAGGAGGAGGAAGCGGCAGCAGGTGAGCCCTTCTCCTCCCCACCCCCGCAGCGGCGAGGCCAGCCCACCAAGCCTTCTCCCCCTCCCACAGGGGCAGCCGTGGCAGCAATGGACAGTTCCCAGAGCATTCTCTGCGCATGCGAAGGGAACACTCTTTTACTTTTGGGAGGATTTAAGTATCTCCCAAATATTTTTTTAACTTTTTGGATTTTTCTGCACATTTGGGGAGTCCCCCAAGTGTGCAGGAAAATCTTTGCCCCCTAGGTGCCCCTGATGTGCGGATTTAGATATCCACACGCAGGGGACGCTTTGGCTATTAGATATATAGATATGGAGCAGAGGTCCATCAGTGGCTATTCGCCACAAAGTATAGACAGGAACTCTCAAGTCTGGGGCAAGTGATGCTCTGTATTCTTGGTGCTTGAGGAGGAGGCAACAGTGTCCTGCTTCCACTGCTGAACCTCCTGAGGGCACCTGGTGTTTTTGGCCACTGTGTGACAGTGTATTGGACTGGATGGGCCACTGACCTGATCCAACATTGGCTTCTCTTATGTTCTTATGTTATCCAGTGAACCTCATGGCAGAATGTAGTTTCAAATTTAGGTCTGTCTTGCCCTAGTCCACTCTAATCAGTACTGGCTTCAAGATAACTAAGGATACTTGTCTACTACTAACTGTAGCCACAGAAGAGCATGGACGTATTCTAGGGTACGGACTCCATTCACACAGGACTATGCTGAAGCTCAATAGGCCTGAAGCGTTTACCCTTCAACATGCCCAAATCTTTTCTACAATGTACAGATGTTTCATAGCAAGTTCAACAACACGAAAATTGTCTTCTGAAGACCGAAGTTTTTATTGACTGAATTGATGGTATCAATGGCCATACTGAACCATTAACCTATCTACACTGCAGCTTCAGGCGAATGTCTTCCCCAACGCTTAGTACCCGGATTCTTAGTGGAAGATGTTGGGGATTGAACCTGGGACCCTATATGTGCACAGACATACGATTTATGACTGGATAGCTCAGGCAAGCCCAATCTTGTTAGATCTTGGAAGCTAAGCAGGGCCGACCTTGGCAAGTACTTGGAAGGGAGACCTCCAAGGAATACCAGGGTTAGGATGCAGAGGCAGGCAATAGTAAGCCACCTCTCTGAAGCATCCAAGCCCCATGGGGTCGCCAGAAGTCAACCATGACTTCCAGGCATACATACACAAAATACACACAAAAGATGATTTACTACTGAGCCATGCCCCCCCAATCTCATAAGGTCTATTAATAAATATGAGCCTTCCATAATTTCTTAGCTAGTTTAAACTTAGCTTTATATATGGTCCCAGTTATGAAGCGTGGCTTTTTACTCTAGTGAGAGAACTCTAACTTTTTGTAACGTCAAGTTTCACAATCTTGCATTCAATAGTCTTACCTCATGCATAACTTTCTGATTCAAGAAGTTGGGAGAAAAGACCACAACAAGTGTAATAGCTATCACTAGACATTAAAGAGACAGATGTTTCTTACCACTTTTTATAATAAAATAAGGGCAGTCAGTTCCCTGACATTATATTCTTCAACAGCTACAAATACATCTTTGCGCACTCTGCTCTTGTAGCAGACAACAATTTTAATGCATGAACTGAAAAGTACCAAGTTCTTTCCTGGAACATATTTACACAGACAGCCAAGTCTACGAGTGGTAGCAATTTCCATGATTATTGATCTTCTATTTTTAAATTGGGGGGAGCAACAGAGATTACCAATGGTCATACTGTTGATTGTTTGGACACTACTTTTTTCGCACCCCAAAAAAGCCAAGATAATTTTGGAAGTAAGAAACTGGCAAGTCAAAGTCAAATGAAATTATGGTCAGTGCTGCAAAACAGGTTTCTGCATTAGGAACCCTCCCCTCCCCACAATACTCTTATTCAGCATTACCAATTATTAGTCACTAAAGTTCTGTGCTCTTTGATATGATCAGGCTGTAGGACAACAGAAACAACAGCTGTGGTACACTGGGGAATATGTGCATGTTACATGATCACACCTGTGTGCATGCAAGACACATACATGCAATATTGGATATTCCACTTCCAAGACTTACAGTCTGATCCTTTGGAGTTGGCAGTCAGTCCTACTGAATTCAACAGGGCTTACTTCCAAGTAAGTGTGCATGGGCTGCAACCTTAAGTTTTCCTTCCCTCACAAGTATGTGGCTTGTCTCACCTAGAAACATTGCTCTGTAAACATTTTCTGCATACCTCTTGCTCTCTGGGCTACATAGTATGCTACAAGTTGATGCAACCGTTACGGCTGAACCAAACGTTCTCCAGTGAATACTTTCAGCGTGAAAAGGGTCTCACGCTGTGTATCCTTTTTTCTTCTCTTCACTGGCATCCACAGTCCCAGTGGTCAGAAGCTGTGGTGCCATTTTTTAATTCTAAAATTGGCTGTCTTCTCAGTAACGGTAGGCATTGCTCTTAGAATAAATTAGCTTGTTTTAGCCTTGGTGGCAACATCACTATTGCTAGGAAGTAGACAGCTAATTTAAAACAACAACAACAAAACGATACAAAGCTGTAGCCAACTACGTTGACAAAGAAACAAACAACAGATCGCTGCCACTGCCCTAAATGCCGGGAACAGTAAAACTTGTCAGAGGGCGCCTTCTGTCTGCAGAGCTCCTGGTGGGAAAAAATGGCACTCCATCTCTTGAGTTCAACAGAGCTTACACCCAAGAAAGGGAGCAGAGATCTGCAGCCTTAATTTTTCCTTCTCTTACTGCTATGTGGCTTCTCTCACCTAGAAACACTCAACCCCATGTGATATCTGAGGAGAGATAACAACAGCATATAGAAGGCTCTGCTTTGGGGCAAGAGATTGAACACCATCGTTTTTCAGTTCCCTCCTACTTTATAATTCCATAAATTAGCAAATCATTTTAACCATTGTCACATCCAGGCATTTCATTGCTTGGGCTCTGTAAGAGTGAATGCTGGTGCCTAGAATAAATAAATATTTTTAAAAGCCTAGAGTATTGACACTTTTTGGCTCCCCCACCTGCTGTGCACTTCATCAGCCATTGGTCCATCAACCACCACTCAAAGAATACTCACATGCCATTGGCTGGGTGCTGGGTCCGCTCCTCTCCCCTGCTCACTGCCATTCTCTGTCTGAATAAACTGCCCTAAGTGCTGTGTGGTTCACTTTTTCTCAGTGGCTGCTGCTAGGCAACTGAGCTTGGTTCTGTCAGTACAAAGGCAAAGGCAGGAGGCCCTTTCCAGTCCTGACTAGGATTGCCAGCTCCAGGTGGGGAAATTCTTGGAGATTTTTTGGTGGAGTCTATGGAAGCCAGAGTTTGGGGAGTGGAGGGGCCTCAGCTGAATCGAATACCATAGAGTCCACCCTCCAAAGCAGTTATTTTCTCCAGGGGGAGACCTAGGTTCTTGCTGTGGAAGCTGAGTGGGTTATTTCAGAACAGTCACAAACCTTCAGCCTAACCTACTTCACAAGGTTGTTGTGCAGATCAAAAGAAGGGGAGAATGATGTATGCTGCTTTGGTCCCCACTGCTGAGAAAGACTGTACTTTCCTGGGGAACCATTTTTGCCAATCTCCAGGTGAGGGCTGGAGATCCCTCAGAATTACAGCTGCTCTCCAGATGGCAGAGATCAGTTTCCCTGGAGAAAATGGTGGACTCTATGTCATTATACCCTGCTGAGGTGGCCTCCCATGCCAGCCAGTGTGATGTAGCAGTTAGCGCTTCAGAGCAGGGTCTGCCAGACCCAGGTTCTTGCTGTGGAAGATGAGTGAGTGATTTCAGACCAGTAACAGGCTTTCAGCCTAACCTATACCTCACAGGGTTGTTGTGCAAATCAAAACGGGGAGAGGAGAATGATGTGAGCTGCTTTGATCCCCACTGAAGAGAAAGACTACTTTTTCTTGGTAGAGGCAGCAGTGAGGGGAGAGGAGATGGAAACCTGAAGTCAGAGGGGCAGATAATGGTGTGTTGATGGTTAGCTGGGAAGGAGATAACTGCTCTCCAGATGGTAGAGATCAGTTCCCCTGGAGAAAACAGCTGCTTTTCAGGGTGGACTCTGTCATTATACCTGGCTGAGGTCGCCACAGCAAATTGACACTGAATGCCCAAGGCCGGCGCACCCACCCAGAACCTCTTTCTAGAGCTCATTGTATTTATTTCCACAACGGGTCTTATTCCTAGTATATATATATATATTCCCAGCTCCAGCAATGGCATGTTGCTGTGGAAAGGCAGCAGCAACGGAAGGAGGATACTCTTGTCTCTTTAAGGGAACACCGGTAGAGGAAAGTTGTGATGAGCTGGTTCTTTTTGACTCTTGCCATAGATGCAACAAGATCCATATCACTTTAGCAAAAATAAAAGACTGTTTTGGATAGCAAAATTACCTCACAAATATTTTTTTTTAAAAAGCTTCTCTAATTTTGTCACATAAACATTCTGACACAATTTCTACTACATAGGATTTTGGATATTAATCGTGACAGCAGCAGGAATTGCAAAATAATTCATAAACTGAACTAAAGCTTTAAACAAAAAACCAGGGCAATATTTAGGGGTTGGCACTGATTTTTTTTTGAAAAAAAATATTCAAGTGCCCCCTTTCCTTTTTTAAAAATTGAAAGCTAAAATTTCCATGAACCTTACGAGCATATTTTGGAACTTTTCTGTGATTCCACCAAATCACAGCACCACATACAGTGTCAAATTATAAACCGGGTGCAACAGAAGAAAAAAATGGCTGAAGAATTTATCAGCAGGAGAATGCTGTGGGCAAATAAGGAAAAGAAAATTGCACTGTAAGATTATACTGAATGTTTTATACTGTATTTCAATTATTCTTGTACATCGCCCAGAGCCCTGTGAACGCAGGGATTGGGTGATTCATACATTTAATTTATAAATAAATAAATACAAAATGTAATTGTGCATATATTTTTGAACATTACTCTTAAGAACAAAACTGGACTTCTATAAACTTCCACACTGCACTCAAACACATCTCTGCCTCCAGAAGTTCAAATTCAACAGATGCCCGTGGATTCTAAGGAAACTCAAACTCGAGGAACAGAAGAAGCTCGAAGTTTTCAACCATTCCTATTAACAGGGTCTGGAGAAACCAAAATACAACAGTAATGTTTCAAAGAAAGGAAGGCACAGGAAGAAGAAAAGATTTAAGAGTCAGGAAACAGACAACAATTTAATCCTTGGTTGGCATGATGCAAGGAGCAGCGCAGCAAGAGATGCAACTGCTAAGCGCTGAGAGAAAAGCCACAGCAAGACAGCCAGGTCCTTATAATTACTAATTTCTAGAGCACTCGGAATGTGTGAAGTGTGTTACAGTCTTTATTGCGTTAATCCCTTCAGCGACTCTGTGAGGCAGATCATTGTCATTTTTCAAATGGGATTAACAAACCAAGTCTTTTTTTTTTTTTTTTTTTTTAAATATTTTTATTCAGTTTTTAACAATAAGCCTTAATAATACAAATTACCATACATATTTTCAGAAGCCATAATTCTTTAACCAAACAAAAAATTTGGACCATACATTACTATTCTCCTTCTTTACATCAGCGTTCAAAAGAAAATTTAATTTACTCGACTCCGCCCATTCCAGTAATTTATCCACTATTTCTTCTTTCCCCGGCATTGCAGATGTTTTCCAACATTTTGCTCGGGCTATCCTTGCTGCTGTCAAAATATAAGCCAGCAGTTTCTGGTCATATCCAGATAGACCGCCCGGAAGGATATTTAACAGAAAAGTCTCCGGTGCAAGTGGGATATCCACAACCATAATTTCCCTTATTAGATCTTTCACCATTAACCAAAATTTTTTTACCTCTTTGCAGATCCACCACATATGATAATAAGTGCCAATATATGCTCCGCAAACCCAACATTTATTAGATAAGTTGTTATAGCATTTCTGTAGCCTATCAGGTGACCAATGCCAACGGTAAAAGAGTTTATATATATTCTCTTTATAATTAACTGCACCCAAGAATTTTACAGATTTCCATATTTTAGACCACTTTTCTATCTCAATTGTATAGCCAAAATCCTGCATCCATTTCACCATTGATGGCTTAACCTTTTCCTCTAACATTTCATTCTGAAGGAGAATTTTATAAATTTTATTAAGTTTACCTTTATTCCTCCAAATTAAATCTAGCTCGTTTGGAGATTCACTGAAACCTATTTTATTGTCCAAGTTGTATCTTGTAGATAGTTGAGTGTTCTGCCACCAAGTTAATTGTAAATCTAGTTCGCTTTTTAGTTTCTCGCTGTTCTTTAACTTTCCCTTTTTATCTAACAATTTATCATAGCTCACCTTGTCTTTTTTATTAACCAAAGAGGGTTTAATAAAAGCCTCCAACGGGGAGACCCATCTGGGTATTTTTAGGTAAAGTTTTCCTCTAATATTTATCCATGTTTTTAATAGGGCAGCTCTTAAGATGTGGTTATTAAAGTTTGAATGAATCTTATGCTTGTCATACCATACATAGGCATGCCAGCCCATGTATAGATCATGCCCTTCAAGTGCCAAAACTCTGTCATTCTCTAAGTTGACCCAGTCTTTTACCCATACCAAAGCAGCGGCTTTACCATAGATTTCCCAATTAGGTACAGCAATTCCCCCTTCTTCCTTAACATCCTGAAGAAGTTTCCACTTAACTCTGGGCTTCTTGGGGAACCAGATAAATTTTCTTGTAAGATCATTAATAACTTTATAGAATTTTGCCTTTTCTTTCAGCAAAGGAATTGATTGCGCCAAAAATAAAAATCTAGGCAAAATATTCATTTTAATTGCCGCCACCTTGCCCAACCATGATAGATTTAATTTTTTCCAGAAATCGGGATTAACAAACCAAGTCTGAAAGACTTGCCCTGAGGCCAGTTCATGTAAGGTAATGCTGTGCAAGTATAGTAAAATCAGGCACGAATGGAGTTTAAACCCAGAGCTCCAGGGTCTAACTTCAGCATTCTCATTTGCATCTTTGCAAGCCCAGAGTGAGTTACAGTTGGTTCATATTCTTAGCAGAACACGACAGCAGCCCAGCCATGCTACACTTGCCAGTGAAACCATTTGAACCATGCATGTTTAATACAATAAGAGAACTCCCTCTTTTGAAGAAAACATTATTTCATGCTCCCTTCTCTTTAGCAACGGCACAGACACAACCAAAGAAATAACAAAGACGTTTCTCCGAAAAACAGCCCTAAGGATAAATTTGGGGGGGGGGGGGGGGGAAGGTGCGGATGGCAGCCTCCTTGTCCTGTTTGTTTGTTCCAGCTTCTCCTGTACCTGCCACCACTGGGGGCGTGTACACATGCTCCCCACCAAGAAAAAGAGCACACTTGCAAAGCAGCCACTGCAAACGGCTTTGCTTCCCCAGCTAGTGGAACAAAAGACAAACCTCAAAAGGCAAACAATGCAGTTTATTGAGGCCAAACGCATTTTGTGCTGAAGTCTCCGTGTTGGGTGCGCTGCACTAAAAGGAACTGCTTGAGACAGTCAGACATTCCGTCTTCTGAAATAACACAAGATAACCTCGAGGGAATTTCACGCCAGAGTTGACGTTGTTTAAAACCAGTTATTGAAACAGTAAATATTGAGTCTTTATTTCTTTAGGAAATAGTCTAATTAAAATTAGATCTGATCACAAGTTTTCTCTGGGTTGTTTAGCTTCTATGCCCTCCATGCTTGTTTGGCCCTCCAGGGCAACTGGTTGGCTACTGTGTGAAACAATATGCCGCACTAGATGGGCCACTGGTCTGCTCTAGCAGTTAACAGTTAAAACAGAAATTACTACTAAAGCAGGGAAGAATTTATTATACCATTATGGGCAGGATCAAGCACAACCTTTCTACATCGTGCTAGAACTCTTGTGCCAGCAGAAATGCAAGGAAAAGACCATGGTAGTTGCTTGAACTAAGTCAAAATTATTGTATTCCCACTTGTGCAACCAATTTCTGGGCACTATACTATGCAGTGAGGCATTTGTAGGCGTTGCGCAAGATCTGGCCTAAGCAGAACTGCGTTAAGTCCATTTATATTTCTGCTTGCCCACTGCTGGATCCAAGCCTATAAACTATGGGGAAATTTCTATTTTCCGCAGTTTCACTAAATCACAGCAGCACATGTACATATAGCCAGATTTGTAACTGGGTGCAACAGAAAAGACGGTTGAAAGATTTATTATTCTTACACGACTTGACACTTGTTCTTCCTCCTCCAATTTTACTGCCACGTGGTTTTCACAGATGCAATACCTCTCTAAACAAATGGATATCCCACCGACTGTAAATACTCTTTGGTTATGGTGAAACAATATGTATCTGGACCTTACTCTTAAAGGATTGTAGTGTGGATTGTTAATTTTATGATCTTCACCATTTGAGGCAATACTCGCTTACAGATTACACTGGTTATAAAAGTAAGTGTAATGTATTCTGTATATTTATAATTTACATATGTATCTACATTGTATTGACTATTAACCATACATGATTGTTATAATTCTTGGGATCAAAATAATTGTGTGTTTAAATGCTCATATTGTTTGAAAAAGTAACTCTCAATAAAATTTATTATATAAAGAAAGATTTATTATTTAAATCAGATTTTAAATACTACATTCCAAAGTAGCTTTGAGTGTCAACATTTTTGTGAATTCTGTGCATTTTTGGATGTCTATACCGTAGTGTCAGAGACCTTTAACGCCAATGAAAATTAAATAAAAACAGGATGCTTTACAAAAACAGCTTATTTTTGGGCTTCCTGAATTACAGCCCATTCCCCATGCTGCAACCAAAGGCAGTGTGCCAGGGGAATGAAATATGGGAATTCCAACTGCACAAAGTTGTAGACAGCAAAGGAAAGAAAAACAAATGAATCTAGAACAAACATGAGGCACAGGAGAACGGCCAGCGGCAACGTTGTCTTGCACAAGCCGCCTAGGGAAGGACAGGCGCTGCAGAAGAGCCCAGTAACACTTGTGAACAGTACGGCTCTAATTTTTTTCAGTGGGATTATTACAGAAAACTGAGCTCTAACACACTAATATTAAATTCCAACAGAATCACAAATGGAATATTGCTTTGGAGTGTGCACACTTCCATATAATTGATTGATTTTCTGCCTCTTTCTTACACTATCAGTCTAACAAACCTTAACATAATGTATTATCGTGCACAGAGATACCAAGACAAGTAACGACAGTGAAGGCAATAATAGAGTTATGTCATTTTATTACAAACCATAATAACATAAAGTAATGCACTATTACAGGGGTGGGCAAATTGCAGCCCGGGGGCCACATGCGGCCCGCCATAGAGTTTTTTGTGGCCCGCCAAGACAGTTGGCCACGTGGTTCCTCAACAAGCAATCTCCTGATTTCAAAAAAATTGTAGAAAAGTGTGATAGGGTACATTTCTCTCATTAAACTGATTCTAAAATTAAATGTGCTTGCAGCCATAGATGATATGAAATTAGCACAATAAATAAATTGAATAAAACTACCACTATTTTATTTAATTTATATTTATTGATTTTTATGATACAATTTTACCTTTTCTGAAATGCAAAGTTAACTAATGAATGCAATCATTTTAAAAGGTGCGGCCCTCCGCTAACCTCTGCTCCCACAAAGTGGCCCCTGAGCCAAAACAATTGCCCACCCCTGCACTATTATATTGATTTTTTAAAGCATTAAGCCTAACTGAAGTAAAGAACTAACAGAACTGTATCCCACCCACCCACCCATCCCCAAATTCACAGCAAGAGCAACCACATTTGAATCTCTGTTAAAATCTCTTAAACCTGAAGACTAGTTGCATCATTGTGGGTATTTATCTTGGCTAGTTTGCATCGATTTCTCATTCAAAAGCCCCAAGTACCCTGGAAGCGGCACATGCATCTTCACAACCGTACAGGAAATAAAAAATATTAGGATGCAACAATTAAGATGAATATGATGCTAATCACAGTACATTAACTGATACCTACACCCAGGGGTCATTTCGTAGAAAAAGAGGTGCAGGAGCTCATTTGCATAACTCATTTGCATATGCCACACCCCCTAACATACCGGAAGTGTGTCAGAAGGCAACACCCACCCCTCAGGCTCCACTCCACAGGGGAGTGAAACTGACCTGCTCTTCCTCCATTCCCTTCCCCATCCAATACTTTGTGGAATAAAAATAAGCGTAAAGAACACACCCTCATTCTCTTCCTGCTCCCTTGAAACCACCAGGTTTCAAGTAGACTTGAGATACCCAGGACATGTGCACCACCTTCCCCTTCCCCTCCCCACAACAAGACACCCTGTGAGGTAGGTGGGGCTGAGAGAGGTCTTTTGAAAACCGCTCATGAGAGAACAGCTCTGAGAGAACTTGTGACTGGCCCAAGGTCACACCAGCAGCTGCATGCGGAGGAGTGGGGAATCAAACCCGGTTCTCCCAGATTAGAGTCCAACTCCTGACCACTGCACCAAACTGATGGGGTGGAAGCTGCTGAAGGGTTGGTGAAATTTCTCCAGTACTTATGTGCCATGTGGCCAGATAAAAAATGGTATACTTAGAAAATTTATATGCCACCTTGAGCAAGTCTCTGGAAAAGCAGCACACAGTCATAAAAGGAACAATGATAAAATTATCAATATTAAAACAAAACATTAAAAACAATAAAGACCCTAGCAGGGCTTTCCCCGGGGCTCTGCGCCTCTGCACTGCTCGGGGAAGCTGAGGAGGGGGCAGGGCTTGGTCATGTGCCCACCCCCTGGGCTCCTCACTCCCGGAGCTGCGCTCCTGTGCGCTCCCGCTCCAACGGACCCCTGCCTACACCAATTCTTACTGAGAACACTACGAATCAATCCTAATGCACGCTAGACAGGATAAAAATGAATAATAGGAACTATTTTCATTCACTGTGCATACAAGCAACTCTAACAACTCTACCGCAGCATGATACGAACAATAAGTTTATGCTGGACATATTTATTTGCTAGGAACACATCTGGAGTCAGGCTAGACATTAGAAATTTTCTTACAGAGGTTTTGAGTCACAAAAGCAACACTTACATATCACCCTGAGCTTTCAAGAGTTCCACATCACCACAGCCGCACTTAGATTAGTCTTGCAAGGTAGGCTAGCAAATATCATGGCCCAGTGATACTTGCACAGTGGCTCAGGAGCCACGTGTGGTTCTCTGACAGGTGGCTCTGCCTCCTTTTAGCACCCTTCCCACGTCCTGGAAAAGTAAGCAAGCTCACTGCCCAGTAGGGCTTGTGTTCGGCATGTGGTTTTCGTCTTAAAACAGACACCGCTGGAAGGACTGGAGGACAGGAAGCTGTGAGCCGCTCTGAGCTGTGGACCTCATTCCAGGGACAGAAGTGAAAGGCTTGCACTTGCCAGCACCACCCCCACCCCTTTTCTCTGCAGCCGCTGTGCTCTAATCCCAGCAGGCAGGCAGCTGCCAGGAGGAGAGCAAGCTGGCTACCAAGAAAAGGGCACCAACCGCCACTGTGGCCGCCACACAAGAAAAGAGCAAGTTGGCCATGGTGGAGCTGCAGGGGTGGTTTGACTCCTCTTTCTCCACAGCCAGCTGGCCTCCTCCAGGCACCTTCGCCATCTCACTCTTTTGCCCAACCTGTTGTGTTTCATGCGGAGCAGAGACAGCAGGAAGGGAGACATCCCCGCAATCCAGATACACCAGGCATCACCAGCAGTGCTGGGGAGAAAGCTGAGTTCATCTGGTAATTTAAAATGTTGTAGCTATTATTAATAGTCAGGGGTCCGTTGGGGCCGGAGCGAGGCGGAGCAAAGCTCCACCAGCTCAGGAGTGGCCACTAGGGCAGCCATGGGCCGAATCAGATTCTCTAATCTGATTCAGCCCGCTGCCGAAGGCAACTTTAAAAGCAACTGGAGGGGAGGGGGTTTGAGGGAGAGGCTCCAAACTTGCAGGGTAGCTGCTGGGGCCTCTTCTCGAAATACCCACCAAGTCTCCAGAAGATTGGACCAGGGGGTCCAATTCTTCGGGCCCCCAAACAGGTTGCCCCCATTCCCTTCATTGTTCTCTATGGGAGGGGAAAAGTTAACATTTTTCCCCACCATAGAGAACAATGGAGGGGATGAGGGCAACCTGTTTGGGGGCCCATAGAATTGGACCCCCTGGTCCAATCTTCTTGAAACTTGGCGGGTAGTTTGAGGAGAGGCCCCAGCAGCTACCCTGCAAGTTTGGAGCCTCTCCCTCAAACCCCCTCCCCTCCAGCCCCTCATACACCCTATGAGTTTTTGCCATTGATTTCAACGGCCCATAGGGTATAATGGGGCTGAAACTGACATTCCCTTTCTGACACACTTCCAGTGATGTCAGGGGGCGTGGCATATGCTAATGAGGTATGCTAATGAGTTATGCTAATGAGCTCCTGCACCTCTTTTTCTACGAAAGGACCCCTGTTAATAGTTACCTCTTATATGTATATGTTGGGGTGGTACTCATGGCATAAGGTATTTATGTGGCTCTTTGCTGATAACTGAACATGTGGCTCTGCATAAACCTTGGAGTACCATTGCTGCAACCCATAATACAGGCAGCGTGGGGGACGACAGCGCTGAGACACCGGTATTAGTCTGCTAAGTAAGTCTGAGTTGAGTTGAATTTTAAACTGTGGGACTTCCTAAGGTGCCTTCTTTACCACTACATCACACAGTGCCAGCTGTGTCAGTTTCTCTTTCCCACATTGTTTATTCTGCTTTAAGAAGACCTAATTACCAGAGATTTTTTTTTTAAAAATTAAGGCATCTGTACCCATGCGCTTTAGAGACGAGTTACTGTTCTAATCTTCTAGCTATTCAGACACATGGATGAACCAGGCATGGATTAACTGGGTCAATCTATATAAAGCAATGAAATCAATCAAGACAGCATAAATTCATGGTTACCAGAGAAAAAGCAAAGGGACTGGGCGTGGGGAGCAGAACCCATAATTAAAGAAGGAAGCACTATTGCTTTTAAACTGGCATAGAAAAACATTTCTTGGCCATTCTTTTTCTTGTAAGAAATTCCTGCTTAACAGTTCCCTTTTTCTTTATAAATGGCAGAATATTGACACTGCCCACCCTCTGGGATTGCCAGACATCACCGATTTATAGTACATAACAGCAGCTCCTTATTTCAGGAGCGCAACTTTCAGAACAATCACTGCACCTCCATGGCATCGCTTAACAACTAGGCATTTGCATCTGGCAAGCAACATCCATCCATCGCCTATCCTTAATTTACAGCGGATAATGGAAAGGCCCTTTTCCCATCATGAGCTGCAGAGAGCAAAGTTCACCTAAAAAGGGTAAAATAACTCGGGAACGATAATGTCAAGGAATACCAGCTTTAGAAGCAAAAATCACATCCCGAAATTCCAAGCAAAGCATTTAATATGCAGAGAACATTCATAATAACGTCGACTATGACATACTGATTGCCTAATCCAGACTTCTTTGAGTTACCAAACAAAAAATAACTGTTCCAGATGCAATTACAAAGCAAAATTGAAGCGCAAGTCATACAAATGAAAGGAGGAAGTCATAAAAAATGTTAAGCTTCACTGTTCTCAGGTAATATTTCCAAGATGAAGCTTTCGTCAGCATTTCAAAAGTTTTGTGAACGGAGGGGTCCAGCTCCTTCAAGGGCCAAGTCTTTTTGAGTAAAGCTCTTGTACTAAGTAACATTAGACTTGGAAAATTTGGCTGCTCTCCAATCTGTGTAGGTTCTCATTTCAACACTAGTAAGGGTCTATCCCAGGGGTGGCAAACCTATGGCACGCGTGCCAGAGGCGGCACTCAGAGCCCTCTCTGTGGGCACGCACGCAGTTTGGGCCCTCAGTCTCTAAAAGGAAAAAGATGACACAGACTTGAGGCTGGGCTGCTGCCAAACTTACAAAGCATGAGCCAAGGTTAGATAAATTATCAGCATGCATACAACAGCAAAAATCACATTAATTGTTCAAAAGCATGCCAAATGCAAACTTTTACCTTTCAATAAAAAGCTGTTTGTATAATTGAAAGCTCTGTTATTGTGTTTTTCTTTTAAGGCAAAAGATGTTAATGAGTTCTTTTTTCTAAACTAAAACCTCAGTATTCAGGTTAAATTGTTGTGCTGGCACTTTGCGATAAATAAGTGGGTTTTGGGTTGCAGTTTGGGCACTTGGTCTCTAAAAGGTTCGCCATCACTGGTCTATCCTGTGGCCTCGTATCTATAAAAACTGGAGGAGGGCATAGTTGGAGTCGAACGGCACCTTTAAGATCAACAAAGTTGTATTTAAGGTGTAAGCTTTTGTGTCTTTAACCTACTAATTCAACCCACTCCTCAGCTCTCATAAACATGCTTCTTCATTCACTTCAGTTGGAAGGGACCGGTCCACCCGCACAAAGGAAGTGCATTTTCAGCGCAGTAAATGGGAAAGCCACGGAGGCTCCACACGGGATCGGATGTGCCCCGGGGGCTGAGAAGAAATACCCTGTTCAGATCTCTCACGAGTTCATCAGGAAGTCTCAAGCAAGCCACTCTCGGTCTCAGTTTCCCATAGGCAACATGGAGATCCTTCTAGGACTGTTGGCAAGATTTCCTCGGTGATGGACGTGAAGCGCTTTCCCAAGGGCTCCAGGTGGGTGGTGCGTGGCTTCTGACCGCGAGGACCAGGGTGCGACTAAATCTGGCGGCCGCACAGAAGGCGCATTTGCTACGGCCTCGCTCCCTCTCGCCCGGCGCGTAAAGCCCGCGCGCCGCTCATTCCCTTCAAAGCGTGGCGCGGGGTGTAGAGCTCGTTCTCGGACGGCGCGGACACCCTCCTTCCCTCCGCCTGCCCAGCTCTCTACGCGGCGCTCCGGCCAGCCAGGAAAAACTTCCCCACCCCGTCCCCTGTTTAAACAGGCCGCGGCGACTCCGACTCCAACTCACCCAGCTTCTCCGCGCAGACCCTCAGCAGCGAAGGGAGGAGCAGCGCGAAGGCAGGAAGCGTCCCGCAGCCCATGGCCCCGGGCGCCTCGCGGCTGCCTTCCCCCGCGCCGCCGCTCCGTGCTTCTCCCGCCCTTTGCTTGAAGGCACCAGCTGCCGCGCCTCGCAGTGGGAGGGCGACTGGCTTTCCTTCTAGGGACCGGATTCTTCCGCAGGGACAGCCGCCAGCACACGAACCCAACGCGCAAGGGCGGTGACCACCACTTCGCCGTTTTCCTCCTCCTCCTCCTCCTCCCCCGAAAGGAAGCGGGGAAGGCAAGCGCCACGCTGCCATTGGCCCTCGTCGAGGGGCGGCCCTTGACATGCCCAGCCCTTCTCCCCCGCGAGTGGCAGCAGTGGAGCGCTCGGCATGGCTGGCTCGGCGTCCCCCGTCGTCGCTGGGGCTGTAGCCTGGGTCAGTGCGCGGGTGTTCCATGCTACAGGGCGATTGCCTGGCAGACCCAGAAGGCTTCGTTCCTCTGGCAGACTAATATGGGCGTTTGTAGTCGAGGGACGGTTTTATTCCTTCCTTTTCTGTTTGGGCACGCCGGGTTTGCCTTGAGCGGTAGAAAAGAGCGGGCGTCCACCAGCCCCTTAAAAGGCTTAACAAAATCTGTGGCAGGGTATAAGCTTTAGTGAGTCAGCGCTCGCTTCTTCAGATAAAGGTTTGCCACCAGTTTGGTGTTGTGGTTCAGAGCGAGGACTCCAACCTGGGAGAACCGGGTTTGAGTCCCCGCTCCTGCACGTGCAGGCAGCTGGGTGACCTTGGGTGAGTCACAGTTCTCTCAGAGCTCACTTGCCTCACAGGGTGTCTGTTGTGGGGAGGGAAAGGGGATTGTAAACTGCTCTGACTGACAGCTTGCCCCAGTGTGGGGTGGTGGGGAGGCCTGGTGGGACAGCTTCAGTTGTGCGCTTTGGATAAATAATGCTGTTTTAAGAACGCGCACAGCTTATCCAGGTGGATATCTGCATCTTCTTGTATATTTGCCAGTAATCGGTATTACAGAAATACTATAAATCTTAAGTAATCTCTTTGCACAATAAACTGGCTATGAACCACTGCCTCTGGGAGTTCCAACTGCTCAAGGAATGGAAAATACATGTACAAGTTGGAAAATCCCTGGAGATAAGGTTTGGAGAAGGAAGAGATCTCAGGGAGATACAATGCCAGCATCCACCCTCCAAAGCAGCCATTTTCTCCTGTCACACTGATCTCTGTAGACAGTAATTCCAGGACATTCCAGGTCCCACATGGAGGATGGCAGCCCTAAAAGCTAAGCCCACATGATCCAGATTTGGACTGGTGGATTTTTGCCCTGATAAAAAGATTTTTTTTAAAAACTGATCAGGAGCAGTACCACAATTGCTAGGATCAGTTTTGTTGGTGTTACACCTTTGCTTTTCGAGGCTAATCTTTGATGTTCATACCCCTGTAAACTTTTTCTAATTTGAATTTCCCTGGGCTAAAATACATAGCTGGCCTTTCATTAATATACCAGTTTATCTGGTCATTATTTCACTTCAGTGAGAACAAATCCCTGTCTCCTGACTGGTTTTGCGTAAGTATTTCATGCACGACTGCCTTGCCAATCTCTTCCTATTTTAACAGCCTGGCTTTTCTTTTTCATAATCTGCAGAAATGTCTATCAATCTTCAGCCAAAATTGCTTGGGGTTTTCATTCTTCACTCCCATTTCCCCCCACATTTAGATAAAAGTGTAAAATCATGATTAAAGCAAAGAAATGGTGTACACCAAAACCAAACCAAAGATTGCGGGGGGAGGGAGAGAGAAAGGCAGGGAGATAAGAGTTTGAGTTTCTCTGTTTTAGGGTTTCTGTTTACTTCACCCAAATGAAGAAGGGTTGGGTCACTTTCATTTTTTTACATGAATCGGCTCTCATGGGAAACTCTCAGTGTCAACGTGCAGAAAACCTGTAGATGTTCCTGGAAACCTGTTGAGCATCTCCTTAGAAGACCAATTAGTTTGTGTCAACAAAGGTTCCTCATTTTAAAGCTGATTTCCACCTGGCTACAGGTTGTCTTGGCATACAGTCTGGTTCATACTGAAGTTTGTCCACATGATCTCATGAATTGCTGCTGGTGGTGGTGGTGGTGGTGGTGGGGGGGGGGTTGCAATGCATTTGCATGTGTGAACCAGTACCAGAGGTTTATCCTTTTGCAGCAAAGCAGGAAACCAAATGCTATCAGGATTAATTTAGTACAGAGTGGACTTCTTGTAAGTCAGTGTTTTAAGCACTGGTACAAGGGATGGTATACTTCTTAGGAAACACTGAAAAACTTCTCACTTCCAGGGACTGCTTTACATTCTGGGTTCATTTCCAAGGCAATTCCATATAACAAAGAAGTGAGAATCTTATCAAAACACACAAACTTGGCAGCATCTTGTAGCCTTGGTTAATGATCCTGATCCTGGAAGTAGTAAAAAGTTGCGCTGCTGGAAAAATCCCATCCTAAAGGAACCCTGGCCAGGCAGGACTAAACTAGCAAAGGGGGGGGGGGGGGGGACACACTTAGAAAGAAGAAACTCTGTTGGCACAAACTATTTGGTCTGCTAGGGGTATGCTCAACAATGGGCACCCTCGTGAAATTAAGCCATCATTTCTCCACAGTTTCTTAGTAGGGAGCAAGTGTGATGCCAGTCCTGACAAGTTCCCACAGTCTGAAGTCTGTTTGCTGCCAAAACCAACTGGGCCAATGTAGTTCTGTCAGCTAACCTACAGGGATCCAGCTTAGCCACCCCACAGTAAGTTGGCCTGGGAATATTTATTTATTTATTAAAATGTATTCATTGCCTGTATGCCTAAAAGGCTCCCAAGGCAACATGCAATTAATCACAGCTAAAAATAAAAAACCGATTGCTTAAAATGGCGATTTAAAACAATCGCTCTTAAAATAAAGACGGCGACAGCATACACGGTTACACCAAATGGAGGTTTAAAAGGCCTGTGAAATTTGTTGAGATAACTTGGCAGGGCTTTCTAGACTACGGTCCACAAATCTCTGGTCAACCAATGCCTGACTAGACTGGTTCGGTATTCTCGATGCGACAGGATCAAAGCACGAAACATTTAGAAGATTTTAAGCTCAGACAAATACAGTGTTCAAGGAAAGTTCATTTCTAAACAAAATAAGGCCACTTACCCTTTGAATTTCAGACGGTGCTCTAAAAAGTTTTGCAAATTATAGGTGGATACAGGGGTCATTTCGTAAAGTAGCCTACCAGCAAGATTACTACAGATACCCCATCTCTACTTTAATAGCGAATGATGGGGCAGGATGTTTTTCTCAGGAGGCTGAGTTCCCCCCCTGCTGCTGAGCCCTATTCGTTTGTTCTAATGAGTGGAACATAGAAGCCATCCAATCGAAAACATAACCAGTGGATCAAATAGAATAAGTGGCTCCTTTTGAAGGCCTTCCATTTTTTTGCTTCCTGTTTTCAGGAAGCCAAGTGTACAACCTGATGCTAGCTACATCCTGTGGCCACTGAAGTCAGCAACGCATTCTGTACAGGACAGCTACAAGACTGAAGATCACGGCCAGAGAGATTTCTCTCTCTCCACGTTTTTAACACCCGGGCCGGTTGAACAGATCTGGAGAAGCTGGATACTGTGTTGTGTTATTTTCATTGGTCTCAATAAATGGTACTGCACGGCTCTTGCTGTCTTGCGATGGACATACTCTGATGGACCCGTATAAGACTACTGGTCCATCAGAGTTAGTGTTGTTTACTCAGACTGACCTTGACTCTTCAGGATGCCAGGAACTGAACCTGGGGCCTTTCGCATGTCAAGCAGATGCTCTATCACTGAGCCACACAGCTTCTCCCTTACGAATGACTCTACCTGCTCTTTTGACAGACCAACTTAGTTATTAGTCACCATTTCAACAGCGTGCTAGTCGCTATTCATCTAGGACCCAGAGATGACACGGATATTCAGGGGTCATTTTGTAGAAAAAGAGGTGCAGGAGCTCATTAGCATAGCTCATTAGCATAACTCATTTGCATATGCCACAGCCCCTAACATACCGGAAGTGTGTCAGAAGGCAACACCCACCCCTCAGCCTCCACTCCACAGGTGAGTGAAACTGACCTGCTCTTCCTCCATTCCCTTCCCCAACCAATACTTTGTGCAATAAAAATAAGCGTAAAGAACACACCCTCATTCTCTTCCTGCTCCCTTGAAACCACCAGGTTTCAAGTAGACTTGAGATACCCAGGACATGTGCACCACCCATCCCTTCCCCTTCCCCTCCCCACAACAAGACACCCTGTGAGGTAGGTGGGGCTGAGAGAGGTCTTTTGAGAACAGCTCTGAGAGAACTTGTGACTGGCCCAAGGTCACACCAGCAGCTGCATGTGGAGGAGTGGGGAATCAAACACGGTTCTCCCAGATTAGAGTCCAACTCCTGACCACTACACCAAACTGATGGGGTGGAAGCTGCTGAAGGGTTGGTGAAATTTCTCCAGTACTTATGTGCCATGTGCCCAGATAAAAAATGGTATACTTAGAAAATTTATATGCTACCTTGAGCATGCTCTGGAAAAGCAGCACACAGTCATAAAAGGAACAATGATAAAATTATCAATATTAAAATGAAACATTAAAAACAATAAAGACCCTAACAGGGCTTTCCCTGGGGCGCTGCGCCTCTGCACTGCTCGGGGAAGCCGAGGAGGGGGTGGGGCTTGGTCATGTGCCCGCCCCCTGGGCTCCTCACTCCCAGAGCTGCGATCCTGTGCTCTCCCGCTCTAACGGACCCCTGGGGATATTGAATCTACAAGAGGCCAAAATGCTGATTCTGTGCATGCAGTGATGCCTAGCTGACTTGCATAACTTGCACTTTGATGGACATGCACCCCCACGCCTAAAAGAGCTTCAACCAGGGTGTCAGGGGAGTATTGATCTCTTACAGGGATAGCGTTGATATAAGGCTTGTCTGCAGCATAGGATTCCTTTTTAAAGACAAATGTTTCAGTATATGTTAGTCTTTGGGCTTCAGTAGCGTGATTGTAGCTGCTGTTTTGTTTGTCTTAGTACTTTGGTGCAATATATCTCCCCTTTCTACTTCATTGATTCTAGGGAATTTTTTTCTCAATATGCAGGCACAATATTAGATTAAAGAAGGCATCAAAAAGTATCCAGAGGTATTTCCCCTGCTCATTTTTGCTTTTAGTCCCCCAGTCCAATTTATGTCATGTCAGAGTGCCACCTAGTGGAAAGTGCAATGAAATTTGAGACGTGCAGTTGCCAGCCTACTAGAAAAAAAGCAGTCTGACCTTTGGATCTACCAGGAGAATGGGGCTGTGTACAAGCAGGTGATAAGGCTTTGTCCAGGAAAAGTAATAAGCATCTCTTTCATTTAGTGTGCTTGACTGAACTGTTCAGCCTATGCACAGTTACTAAGGAGGCAAGCTGTAGGGCCTAGCCTCAGTCCGCTGTTTCACACACCGCTGCAAAAGAGATTGCAAAGTGCACAAGGTGTTTCTTTTATAGCCGCAGTTTCTGAAGAGCTGAGGGACGCATGGTGGATAGGGGCCAGCGTGGCAACCAGCTGTAACTGTGGGTTGCTCTAGTTATGAGAGGATACAACATGCCCTTAGAATAGCACACATCTGCAGATGTGGGGGAGAGCTCACAGGTCTCCATTTCTCTTGCATATACAGGCACCCCCCCTCCCCAGACTCCTGGGGCTCAAGAGAACCAGAGGAAAGCATAATAGGGGAGGATTCTCTTGATAGCGTCAACTTCTTCCAGGGTAAGGGACTCCCTAGTAAGGGTTAGAAAGTAAAAAGATTTTCAAAACACAACCAGTCCCACAGAGCTCTCGGCAAACCCAGGGGCAGGGGCTGGGGACCAGGTGGGAGGTTGTGACGGTTCTTACCTGCACGGCTTCTTTACCTCGCTGGAACTATCAACGGCCATAAGAGCAAACAGAAAGGTCTTAAAAGTCCATCTGGCTCTGTTCCCTGAGCTATCCCACACTCGGCCCCTAGTTCCACCTAGGAATCAGAACTCAAAAGTTGAAAACCCGAAACGTAAAGTAATATTTTTAGTGAACCAGTCACATATGGTCTCCGCGTGATGTGATGTTTGAATGCCAGACTATGCTCTGAGAAGAGACCAAGTTTCGAATCCCCAGCCTGCCCTAGCAGCTCAATGGGAGAATCTTCTCTTACAGGCTGACCTACCTCAGCAGGTTGCTTTGAGGGGAAGAGGGGAGAAAGGCGTGAACCATTTCGGATCCCCACTGAGGAGAAATGCAGGATATAAATATCTAAAAGCAACAACTATAATACACATGACATATCGTTCTGTGATTATGTGTGTAATTAGGAGTTTAATTTGGAGTTTTATCTTATCACCTGTTTGAATGGTCAGCGTCTGGCTCTTTATGTCCAGTGGCTACTTTGAAATGGCTTGTTGTTTTGTATTGTTGCATTGTTTCACTTGTAAGCTGCCTGAAGCAGGACTCCAAAGGAGTACCATAGAAATATCAGAAATATTTATTTTTATTTTACAAAATTTATCCCCTACCTTTCTCTTCTCAAACTGGCCACCAAGGTGGCTGGCAATTTTTTAAAAAAATGTAATAAAATTATGTCTTATAAACCAACATAAAGCTATTAAAGCAATCAAAGCCGGAGCTAAAATATACCTCAATTTCCCCACTATCCCCCTTCCTACACTATTTTCTCCTCCTGGCAGACCCCATATCCTCAACTTTCCTTGCTTCCTTTTCTCCTTCCAACCCAGCGGCAATGGCCACAGTGGATATTTGTTTCTCAAAACTACAAGTGCTGCTTTGGTTATTTGTGTGGGTTAACCCACTTGTTTTAAATTTCATATTTTCCCACAAATCTTTGGCTTTTTGTGGCTATAATCTCTGGATTTAAGTATCCACAGATCTACCACCATGATTATAATAGGGTCACTGCACAGTGCTGATGATGTTGGTGGATGACTAAGAGAAGGTGGAACAGCGCAACTCCTATTTTGCTTTACTTTTCTCCCCAAAAGTAAGTGTGTGCCATATTGTAAAAATAGTGTGAATGGTGAATGTTGTGTAGTAAGACCACGATTGCCTGGTCTCCCGTAATGGCGACCGCCACGTGGTCAGCGCACATGGTCAGAATACACCTGAGCTTCGGCCAGGTAGAACAATAGCCAGTTGGATCCTGAGTGCCCACCAGTTACGAGCCTAGGTCTCCCGCTGGGGGACCTATGAACTACAACCACGGACTTAAGGTCCTATCAGGACCTGTGGGCGAGGTCGGGGCATTGTCTTCGGCCGGCATAAAAGAGGGCTCTGAGTCCGGGGTTTCTCATGTTCTATCTGACCCACAATAAAGAGCAGTACTATGAAATCACTACCACTCGCCTCCCGACTCCAATACATTCCAGTGAAGAACAGTATTGCAGCTCAAGACTAATAGGGAATACCTAACTAGTGTTATCTCAAGTCTTCAGGGCCGGATGAATTGTATCCTAGACTTCCAAAGCAATTGGTTGATTTCAGAACCTCTGCCTTTCAACTCTGAGAAATCCTGAAGGACAGGTCTTGCCACAAGACTAGAGATGAACAAATGCTGTCCCAGTCTTCAAAAGGGGGAAAAAGGAGGGTCCTAAAATTACAAACTGGTCAGTCTAACTTTAATGCCAGGGAAGAATTTGCAACCGGTCATAAATTAGTCAGTCTGTAAACATCATGAAAATAACACAGTGATGGGTAGAAGTCAGCATACATAGGGTTACCATCCTCCATGTGGGGCCTGAAGTTCTGGGAAAAAATGTCAGTTTCAGAAGGCAAGAGTCTATGGATTCACATCCCCTCTGAACTCCCCCCCCCCCCCAAATTCACTCTCTCCAAGCGCCACTCATAAATCGCCAGGAATACATGGTGATTTAGTTTGCTTGGTTTGTCAAAATTTCTGGCAGCACTTTGGCAGGTTTGTGATATGAGTGTGAGGAGGACACTGTGCATATATTCCCCCTTCTTCCATCAGACTTGGTACCTCCTAATAACATAATTCAGGTGTACTACAACAGCTAGATGCCCATGGACTCCTCCAGTTTATAAATGCAGATGGTTTTATGCCTTAGAATTCTCACAATACACTCAGAAGTAGGGACTCTGCACAAGAGGTCAGCTGTGGCCCCAGCAGAGGTGGACAAAAATAGCTACTTCCTGGACTTGTAAAAGACAAGGAACACTGGACAAAATGGATGAGACAATAGCATATGGTGACGTGATCTGTCTGTCTAATGATTGGCAGAAACTCACCCCTATGTCAGATGAAGGTCGTCCCCACATCTGCCATGACTTTGTAACCCACCTGCCATGGATGGAACCGTCCAGTTTGTATGCAGAATTATTGCTCTTCCATTCAGCTGTGATGACCCCTGCATCCAGAAATGTCTAGAAAATGGATATGATCTGAGATCCTGGGGGCTTGCAGGGCCATGAAATTCAGAGGCCAAAGATGGTGGCATGCCACTGGGCACTTCTAACAATATATGTTGAGTACTTAGTTGAATGGTTGGTCTGTGGTAATGATGTGTTTGTATCACAGGAATGACCTGAGTTACAATCCCACAAAGTAGTGAATTTATTGGTTTCTCCTCCCCGCGTCTTAGTTTGTAGTAATTTTTTGAAGAATGGCAGTAATCGGAAACATAATTTTGAGCCAATCATTGGTGGACAGATGTTAGATTTAAAAGGATAATGGCTTCATCTGCTGGGAGCAACGATTGATCTTCTGCTCATTCCAGACTGTTGGCCTAGAGGCATCTGGGCTGAGGTCACAGAGGCGTCCTTTCTGCAGTCCTCAGTAGTGGGGGTGGGGGACTCCAGAGAAGTTGCTTCTGTGTTTAGGGCAGCACATCACTTGCTTCCATCCACTCAGTGATGACCTGTAGGGGGCAGAATGACACATGGTGCCACCTTCAGTACAGAAGCAACAGAAGAACGGCAACCATTATTTTTTTCTCTGTGCAATTGCTAGAAGAGAACATATTAAAACAACGACAACAGATGATGTTGTGGTGTTAGAGAAATTGTACAGCTGCTGAGGCTTTGGTAGTTGTGTGGAAGTTGTTGCATTTGGAATTCTTTGGACATTGCTAGCGTACTGGTGTGGCGCTTCTTCTTGAGCACAAGGCACTAATTAAAATACACCAGTGTGTGCAGAAGCGTAACTGTGGCTAACTTAGTTGAATGACAGCGATGGGCCAAGAGCCTGACAGTTGTACATCTTCCTTGGCCCACTGGAACAGCTCCTGGGACCAGATAGAAAGGTAAATGTGGTCTTCTTTAACAGGACTTATGAGATAAGAAGCAGCCACGAGAACCCATGGTCTGACTCCTCTCTGAGGAACAAATCCAAATGCAGTTTAAAGGTTATCCCAGATCTTGCATCAATGGCAGTCTTGGTAAGCACTAGCCACAGCTATTGATTAGCGCTGATGTTCAATTTGACTGTGGTTAAAGCAAAAGGAGGAAACTTTTCTCACATGGGAAGGTGGTGGGAGGAAGAGACTACATTTCCATAACTGGCCCTGATCTCTTCATTAGGGTGTCCTTTGGTGGGAGATCTAGTAGTAGTGGGCCTGATTGGGGGTGGGGGGTGGGATACTAGTTTCTCCTGCAAGAAGCAATATGGAAGTCTATAAATAGCAACAATCAGCAGGAGAAGGAATGATAAATGCATGGAATATGAAGATTAGGTGAGAAATGACAGTGATTCTTAAAGGGGCTTTTCATTATCCAAGCTGTTGAATTGCAGCAGAGTTTTAAGGATGGCCTGCTGTCCTGCCCTTCATATGCTAGAGATTCTTGAGTGCAAGTGAATCAGGCATCAAGTAATGCTGCATCTAACTGCCTGGAAGGGATCCACACTGGCCTGGTGCCTGCCAAGGACAAAACCATGTATGACACTTGCAGTGCAATGCTGAGCAGAGTCACACCCTTCTAGGCCCATCAACTTCACAATGGACTTAGAAGCATATAACTCTGCTTAGGATGGCACTGTCAGTGGGTGCGTTCAGACGGGCAGCTAATCCTGCCGTTGGCCTGGCTGTAATTTGAGCTAGATCTTTTTAATCCAGCATTGCACGACCAGACAGCTCCCCCGTGAATTGCTTTACCGCGCGTGACTCCGCAATGGATTGTCTAGATGGCATCCACCGTAAGGAGCCCTGCGGTAGGCTTTAAAAAAAAATCCTGTCTGTGCGTACATATATGTGCATATATGCTTATCTGCATATATGCTTGTATGCATATGTGCTTATGTGCATATCTGCATATGTGCCTCACCATCTGCGGACATCGCATGTTTAAGCAGTTATGCGCACATCACTAAGAGTTTTTTAAAATGGTGACCATTCGGGATGGTCTGGAGACCATCCCTACGGGCTGATTACGCACTGGTGGAATGACCTGATTGTGGAAAGTCCAGCATTGGCCCGTTGGCCAGCTTTAGACCAGACTTTAAGCACTATCTTTTAAGTACGGATCCTTGACAGGGATCGATGGGCTACTAATGAAAGCGGCACGATTGCCAGATGTTGAGGTCTGGACATGCACTTTAAATCCACCAGGCACTCATGCCTGGTGCAGCTCAAAAGAGCTATCTGAACACACCCAGTGTCATAAATGGTTCCCCTCCCCCCAATACATGGTTTACATTTTTAAAACCCCTTATATATTCTTTATTCCTGAATGCTAGGAAAAAAAGACTGGTTTTGTATACTACAAATCTGGCTAAATGCCTGTTAATCAGGACTGGGAAAATATTATGCTTTATATCTGTCAAAGTTACTAAGACAATTTGGCCTTATCAGCTCCTTTGAGATGGTGCAAGAGGCATACATTGTAGTCATGAAACTGCAGCTATCGTTCAGAGCCTCTCATACAAGCTGGACAAGAAAAAAATAATCCCATGAGATAACATTTGGACTGATAGTCACTTGAAGCTTAATGATTACCTAGCGGTACAAGAAGATGGCTGGGGCTTTTATCGTGATCTTCTATGAGGAGGGTGGTCTTGCAAGAGAAGCCTTAAGTAAATCCATAAAACAGCCAACCTAAGATGGATTCACACAACCTGCTGAAGTGCAGGTTATAATTGTTTATTACAAGTGGGGAACCTGCAAGGAGTTGCGGGCAGCACCTCACTTTCCCCTGTTTTGCCCTCCCCACACTATTTTCTCTTTCTCTCTTCGTGGCAGCCCCCATATCCTCTTCCCTTCCCCTGCTTCCTTCTGTTGTTCCCTTTCGCCAGTCAGCCTTTCTTTTATCTCCCCCCCCCCCCCCAAGCTTCTGCTTTATTTATTTCCTTCATTTACACACCACCGTTCTCCTTAATGGAGAACCAAGCAGCTTACATCATTCTCCTCTCCTCCATGTTATCCTCACAACAACCCTGAGAGGTAGATTAGTCTGAATGAGAGTGACTTGCCTAAAGCAAGCTTCCGTGGCGGAGGGGGGATTTGAACCTTGGTCTCTCCGGTTCCAGTCTGACAGTCTAACAACTCCACCACAGTGATTCTCAGCTCTCTTGCCGTCCTTCTTCCTGGCTGCCTCTCCCTAGGAAAAGTTGCAAAATTCACACAGTAGCCAGTCAGGTGAGTTATGTGGTGACTACTGCCAGCCCAGCTGAGTCGCAGAAGTTGTGCAGGGGCTGCTGCTGGGCCTCAGTGAGTTGTATGGAATTACATCATCCAGTAACCACTGCTGCCCCTGGATGAGTCAATGAAACGGCATGATAGCAGGTTGCTTGAGGTTGCTGCTGAACCTAGTCCCAATGAGTCCTCCCTCCAGGGCAGGATGGAGGGGAGCATGGGTAGACTTTAAAAACAACAACAATAACAACAGATTTTCTTGCATTTCACACTTGTGGAAAGATCTGTCTTTCCTGCTCAAGGCTCCAAAATTGGCAGAGCCACTGTCTCAGTCTATTTAATGGTTTGTGTGAATACATTAAAATAAAATCTCAACTGAACTATAATTTTCTGAGACTGCTACTGTTTTCTGTTAACCTGGTGCTGGTATTAAATCACTATACGGTTTTGGACCACTTTAACTTAAGGACCACCTGCTTTCATCTGAAGTTACCTGACCACTGCTGTCATCTTCAAAGCCTTTCTTCGGATGACTTTGTCATCTGAGGCCAAATGGGTGGCAACCCTTGTCCCAACCCGGGCGGCTGGGACTGTATTCCCCCCCCCCCCCGCTGCAGCTATCGACTCACCCGGGCAGAGGACACAGCGGGACGACAAGCCCCCGGACCATGGGGACGAAGAGAGGGACGCCAGAGGAAGGGCGGCTGCCCCAGGCGCCATGCCCGAAGAAAGGAAGAGCGGTGTCCTCACCGCGTTACCTCCCCGGCCCGCCCGGGACAGACGCCGGGCCTCGCGGGGCCCGGGGAGCGCCACGACTGCAGCAGAGTGGCCCGGGGCGGCTGAAGGGAGTGGCCGCCAGGACACCACCCCGCTGCCGGAGCAGGGAAGAAACAGACTGGGACGGACCCCGGACGTTGGAAGCCAGGAAGCTGCCTTCAGCGGGGCAACGGAGAGAGCGGGGGCAGCCGCGTCGAGTCTCGGGACGCAGCTCTGCACGGCGTCAGGTCCCACCCAACAGGAAGAGAGAGGGCGTCTTCCACTATAAAGGGGGGCGGGGCTAGGACCTGGGGAAGGGTGGAGGGCCAGAGGGGAGCTCTGGGAAAGGGGAAGGAATGAATAAAAGGAGAGAAAAGCAAGGGGCCGGGGAGGATATGCCGGGAGGGCCACTGGCGCGAGTGGCCAGAGAGAGAGAAAGCCCATTGGCACCCGGAGACAGGAGGGCGACACGGGTGTTATTGAACCCCGCCCCCTGTCATTTCTGAGGCCCTGCTCCTCCGGAATTCTACTCCTCCCCTTTCTGGGGCTTCACTTGCCCGGGAGGGACCACGGCGACAGGGGGGCCACCCCTGGGGTCGGAGGTGGAGCTTGACAACCCTCGAGAGGCTTTTCTTGGTCATGGCACTAAAATTATGAGATTCTCTCGGGAGATTTGTCTGTCCCCGTCTTTCATTGTCTTCTGCTAGCAAGTGAAGGCTTATCTGTTTCATCTCATGCTCCCCCATTGACTCTCCTTCCTGTGTATATATTTTAATTGTGTATGCATTTTAATTGTTTTATATCAATCAATCAATCAATCAATCAACCTTTATTGGCATAACATACAGAACGTACGGCTCGGTTTGCAAAGAATACTGAATGCCTTCTTGAAGCTTCATACAGAAATGTTGCTACAGTTTCAATTATTACATGATTCTGGGTTATCAGCAAGAAGTAAATCTTACATTTATCAGGTTTCCCTGAATACTTTCTCAACCATGGCTCAATGAATGTAAGGTGCAAGTCTGAGTAGAAAGTACATGAAAGAAACACATGTTCAAGAGTTTCTATCTCCCACTTAGTGCAGGAACATAATCTACTGTTGAATGGGATTTTTTGGAATCTCCCATATAATACCGCTGATAGCAACACATTAAACCTTGGTAACATATATGTTCTGCATTGCCCCCAGATCGTTAAACAAGTTAGAGACTCAGCCCTATGCCCAAAAGGTAAAAGCCCCAAACTGAGGGGTGAGCATCTACTTTTTGCATGGCTCTCAAGAACCTGACTCTCAATGTCAAACAGTCTTTGTCTGATCAGCCTAAAAGTGGACTTTTCTGTGTACAGAGATAGATCTCCAATGTTAAGCCCAATTGAATCGATTTTTTCTTCTATATGACAAAGCCACATAGAAGACTGGGACTCCACTAAAATAGGAGCAATAAGATTATTGTCATCTCTTTTAAAAAGTAGATGTAACCAAAATTTAATGGCAATAATCCATACTCTAGTTTCAAGGAGTCTTTGGTTTGTTTCTATACACATGGCCGCATATGGCACACATGAGGGTAGGCCCAAAACCTTACAAAGGAAGTTTGAATTCTTTCCACGTCCTTATTAAAGGCCGTTATCCAAATGGGAGCTCCATAGAACATTCCTGCACTTAGTTTATGATTCTGTACTTTAATTGCAGCAGGAATGTATTGATTGCCTTTAGTAAAATAGAAACAAGTAAACGCTGACAGGTTACAGTTTTGCGGATTTAATCACTTCCATCCTATTTGGGACGCAACTAACTCTGTGATTGAAATAGATTCCAAGATATTGGAAATTTGTAATCTATTCAATCTGATTACTTTTTATACTCAGACTTAAGGGTTTCCACACCCCTGCAAATACCATGATCTTGATTTCTCAAAGTTTAACACCAGCCTATTTAATTCACAATAATTGCAGAAGCGCGAAAGGAGTCTTTTTATGCCGATCCATGTGAGGGAAAGCAGGATTGTGTCATCCACATATAAAAGCAGAGGCATGTAAGTAAACCCAAGTCTTGGACAATGTCCATCCATTTCCTTCAGAAAAGAAGCCAGATCATTCAGAAAAAGATTGAACAGCAATGGAGCTAAGATGCATCCCTGCTTTACCCCCACATTAATCGGAATTTTTGGAGTTAAAACCCCATCACAAGGGCATCTTACGTGGCAAGCTGTATTCTGGTGTAGATTTTTAATCAAGGATAACAATCTCCGATCCCATAAGCTATGAGTTTCCTCTGAAGCAAATCTCTTGGAAGGGAGTCAAAAGCACCCTTGAGATCCAAAAAAGTTACAAATAGTTAGGAGCCCTGTGCTTTCATGTATTTACTAGCAAGATAACTGAGAATTAAGCAGTGATCTAATGTAGCTTTCCCTTGGGAAAATCCAGCTTGATCTGGCCCCAGAATTTGACATTCTGTCAACCAAGCTCTAAGTTTATTAACTAGATGTCCTGCATAGAGGTTTCCAGCAATGGACAAAAGGCTAATAGGCCTATAGTTGCCTAGTGAGCAACAATCTCCCTTTTTAAATATTGGGACCAGTATTGCATTTGTTGAGGCCTCTAGCATAATTCCAGTCTGATCAATTTCTGTGAACATTGCAGCCAGAAAGGGAGCCCACCTATCTGGGAATGCCTTGAACAGTCTGGGAGGGAACTGTTTTTATACTATGTATCTCAAAAGCTTATTTCAGTGTTTTTGATTGTTCGCTGACTCTAAACTGGGTAGAAAGGCAGTGATTTTTTAAAAATAATACATAAATAACTTAGGTAGAAGATCAAATGAGACACTATCAATGCCAACCTCCGCGGAGTTATACCCTTCGAAGTCCATTGACTTCAATAGACTTAGACGAATGTAAACTGAGGATGGCACTGTCAGATTATAATAAAGTAGGTAGACTGGGCCCATCCTTTAAAATAACTAGGTAGGCTGGGACTGCCCCAAATTCCATCACATGAGACGTGTATCAAAATTTTGTGTCTCTTCCAACATTTAAAAAGGGGCATGTGGGTTTCACGTTGCAAGGAACACACACACACACACACAAAGCAGCATTCCTCAAAAAGGATATGCATGCTAGTGTTAGGGTTGCCAGGCCCAGCCTGGCAGGCGACTGGGTAGGGCAGGGAAATTGAGGGGTGATCATCAGTGGCAGTGTGACATCACTTCTGGTGAAACCTGGAAGTGACATCATACCCCTCTAAGAATCAGTGCAATTGCAGTTTCCCTTGATATCACTTCTAGGTTTTCCTGGAAGTGACATCATGCCACTGCTAACAGCAATTTAAAAAAGAAATTCCTCTCTCCCACCAGCTTCTATAGTGCTGGTGGGTACATGGCAGCCCTATGTGGTGTTCACAATGTTTGTTTGGTAGTTCTCCAATAGTTAGCTGGTACCATAGGAAGCACGTAACCTATGAATGACAAAACAAACAAAATAAAAGAATCATACAACACAACTTTAAAATTACCAGAAAGTGAGGTAGGTAAGGAGGAAAGAAAAGTATTCTCATGGTATTAAGAAAAAAACATTTCATGCTGTATTCTCTTTTGCAAATGGAGGGAAAGATTGCAATCTTCCAGTCATGAAATATTGTGCAAAAATGCTGCCTCCCCTCCCCAAAAGCACAACTACTTGTCAAAGAGAGTGTTGAAGTCTTAGTAGCATCCCAATGCTTAGTTTTGAGCAGGGCTATTTTGGGACAGGAATGCACAGGAACGGAGTTCCGGCTGGCTTCCAAGTTGGCCACGCCTACAGCCTCCTCCCCCCCCCCCCGGGTTCCCCAGGCACCTTACAAGCCACAGGGCACCTGGGGAAGCCAAGCCGATCCAGGGAGGGAAGGCAGCTTAAAATGCCTCTCCTCCTTGGGTTCCCCAGGTGCCCCGCAGCTGCGGGGCTAGAAACTGCCTTCCTTCCCTTGGGTTCCCCATGCGCCCTGCAAGCCATGGGGCATCTGGGGAAACTGATCCTGGGAGTAAGCTGAGCTGTCAGGGGGTGTGGCCTAATATGCTAATGAGTTTCTGCTGTTGGGTGTGGCCTATTATGCTAATGAGCTCCTGCTGGGCTTTTTCTATGAAGCAAAGCCCTGGTTTTGAGGCACTACTATAATCCATATTGCAGTAGCCGCATTAGGGCCGTGGTCACATGGCACCCTAATCCTGCATAAAGTCCCGCTGGACTTTAATCCAGGATTTTTTATTTCGGGTTGGGATGATCACACATCCCAACCTGGTGGCGGCAGTGGCAGCTGTGGGAGGCAAGGTGAGGACCACCCGCACGCCTGCACACAGATGCCTCCCCCAAACACTGCAGGAGGAACTGGCTGGCTGGCTTCTTCGTCAAGTCCCACGTGAAGACAGTGTTTGCTTCCCTGCTGGCTGCCTCCGTGCTCCACTCCGGGTCCCGAGCCCCCCCAGTCGCCACCTGAAGTTGGGAGAAGCATGCTGGGGGGGGTTTGTGTCAGGCAGCGACAGCCAGCAGGGCTTGGGGCCCAGAGCGGAGCACAGGGCTTCCCCCCCCCCTTTCTTCCACTTAGACGCTTGAGTGCCCAAGCGCCCAAGTGCAAGAAAGGGAAAAAAAACACCAGAGGGACAATCAGACGGCCCTCTCTCGCAATCATTGTGAGAGAGGGCTGTCCAAATCAGCAAAATCCTGGGTTCAAAGTGCAACTCCTGGGAAAATATTTAATTTTCCTGGGGTTGGAAAACGCGCTAGGAACCCAGGAGTGAGTCTGCTTCGGTGCGGGAGTAGCCGCAGCCAGTCTGATCAGTCCCTTTAAAGCTGGGAGGAAACAGCAGTGACTCCTGCTTTAAAGGGCCGTGTGACCGCGGCCAAACAGTCTCCACATGGAAGTGGTGATAGCACCCCTGCACGCTATGGGAATGGATGATAACTCAGTGGTAGAGCTTGTGCTTTGCAGGCAAAGGTTCCCAAGTACAGTCCCTGATATCTCTAGATGCAAGGCTGGGAAAGACTTTGGGGAAGCTGCTGCCCTTCAGAGCAACAGCATGGTGTGATGAACTAAGCATTGAACTAAGACTGGGAGACCAAGGCTTGAATCTCAGCTCTGTCATGGAAGTTTGTGGGATCAAGGGCGTAGACTTTCCAGTTTCCCAGTGGGTGCTGGGGCTGGGCCAGAGGCACTGCTAGGTCCTTAAAAGAACCGAGGCCCAGTGACATCATAGGGAGGAGCCAGTGACATCACAAGCCATTGTCACTATCTATGGAGGTGGAGCCATGTGGGATTTGGGAAGGGGCTCCCCAGAAATTTAAGGGGGCCTGGGAACCCTTGGGAACCCCCCCAGCCACACCCCTGGGAGGTGGGAGGCCAGTGGTTATAGTGGTATCTCAGCGGTCTCCTGCTGTGTTCTTTATTTAAATTCACTTTTAGAATAGTCACTTTAAAATCTGCAAATATACATACCATGTGCATAAGACAAACAAATGGTCTCAAATTTGAAAGTAAGGAGGGCAACACAAAAAAGCCTGTAGGGGAACATTTTAATTTTTTTTCTGGACATTCATTTACAGGAGTCTTGTTTCTGCCTTAGTCATATGGGTGATTTCTGTACTGAAATTTAGTAAATTATGGCATCACAGATGCCTTTGTTTGGTAAATGCATGGCTGAAGTCCCTGAGCCAGAATACCAAACAGTTGCTGTGCACTCAATTTCTGAGCAATGTACAGAGTTCAGAGTAGCAGCAATCTTCTTCTCACTTCAAACTCATATCCTACAAGTGAGTACAAGTCCCAGAGCACTGAGCACTGTCATTCCACTTTGCAACCTGTTATTCCTGTTCTGCAGCACAGATTCTATTGCTAGGGATCATCATTCCACTCGGGGGACTGTCATTCCAGTACCAGAGCACAGATTCTCTTCCTGGGGACCGTAGTTCCACTCTGGGGGCTGTCATTCCAGTCCCAGAGTAGTCTATCTGGGCCCAAAGACCTTCATGGAAAAACCATTCCACATTTTCTTTGCAACTTTTTTTTTGTGCTGCAATGTATTTCAGTGGAGCCCATGGAAGTCTGGCATTCCTGGCTCCCATTATCTTCAATGGGCCTTCAAGCCTCTCCCATTCCCGCCATTTAACAATGGCTGACTAAAATAAGTAAAATGTCTTATACTATGCATAATTATTCAGAATCCCAATACCAGAATCAGGTGGTATCGGTTTGGTTTCCTATCATAAGTTATTTAATGGGGAAAAAAATATTCTTCCTAAAAATCCTTTGTACCACAACTTGCTATATTTCTAATTGCTTTGGTAAGCACAATGTATAACTGTACAACATTATATTTGTTGTTTTGTTTGTTTGGTTTTGTTTGTAAAAATGTTAAAAAGTGTTAATTTAAAAAAGCTGAAGGAATTATGGGAGCTGAAGGAATTATGCACCAAAAGAGAAAATGGACTGAGAAAGACAGAGAGAGAGAGAGAGAGCAAGAAAGACAGAAAGAGAAAGAGACACAGAGAGAAAGGGGGAGAGAGAGAGAAAAGAAAAAGAAAGAGAGAACACAAAGAGAGAAAGGAAGGAAGGAAAAGGTAGAAAAAAGATGGGAAGAGAGGAGTGAAAGAGAGATAGAAAAACGAAAGGAAGGGAAGAGACAGAAAGAGAGGCAAAAAAACAATAGGAAGGAAAATTCCAGTTAAGTGACAACATCCCTGCCAGGCTTGCCAGTGTTAAAATTTTCTGGCTTCCACCCAGGCAGGCCAGCCCTCTTTCCCCTACCCTTCTCCTTTGTAAACACTCTTCAGTGTCTCTCCTCCTGTCCCGTTCCCCCCCCCCCCCCGACAATTTACATTCCTGGAGCCTGGATGGAATAGATGTAAAGACAGGAGCGGCTCTATTTTTATTTGCATGGCTGGCTCCCGTTGAGGCGGAGTGTGGCCCTTCCGCCTGCATCTGCTCCCCCTGTGCGGAGATGGGAGAAGGCGCCTTCTTCTCCCCGGAGTTGCATGGCGGGAGCCACTTCCCTGCTTGCCTCTCTGACATGGCAGGGCACAGGGCAGGCATATAATGCAGGGCAAAGGATCGACACAGAAATTTGGACTCCCCCCCCCCCCCGGCTGGATCTCCCTCCCGTTCTTAGGTGGGGGGGAACAAAAGGGTGCCCTGAACTGGCTGCTCATGCTTTAAAGCCTACCTGCACTGTTTTTCCCCGGGGGAGGCTGAGTCCCTTCTGTAAAATTTCGGCGGGGCCTGAGCCCCCCAGCCCCCCTGAAGTTGACGCCTATGTGTGGGATGACCTTGAGTTAGTCGCTCTCTCTCAGTTGAAACTTCAATGTTGTAAGCTGTTTTCGGTCTGCACTGGGGAGAAAAGTGGGATATAAGTACAAATATGGTATTGGAATAGATGTACTGACCTACACAGTGCAAGGCACATGCTTATCCGTCCAAATTGGCCATATATAATAAATGTAGAGGCATTGTCCTAATGACAGCATGCAGCGTGTATGTAGCCAGTGGAAAAAAATGAACACAGTGGTTAACTGATAAAACAACCAGTGGCAGTTCTTTAATGTATCTGTCAGCCCTGCGCCTTAATTTCAAATACGCATGTGCAAATTGTTCTGGAAATGCACATCTTCAGAGGCTGTCTGTTTTTTCATACCTTCTGTGACTGAGCCCTGTGTTCAGAACTGACCCTAAACTGACCCTTGCATCCCATTAAGCCCAGATTTCAAGCATCTCACTAACAATGTCACAGAATTACAGGAGGCGAAACCAAATGTGGATTCAAGTCAATGTTTTCTAAGCCTCGTATGCTTTTTAAGTAACTAGCTTAGTTCTTGGGAGGGAAGCAGTTTATTATAGGGCAACAGAACAGGCCTCGTGTTCCAAGTCCCTGCTGAATGCGACTCTTTGAGATGCCGTAATAAGCCAAAGAGCATTTCAAGAGGCTAAATTTATGTTGCATCTTATGATGTAGGCTTGCATTGCAGATTATCGGCTGTATATCATCCTTGGAGATTAATATGTGTCATATCATGGAAAAAATCTGTCTGTCTATTTTTGTGACTCGTGGAAGGAAGGGTGTTGAATTACTGCGTGACCCCTGAGCATGAATACTACACATTTTTTCTTTGCCTTAATGTGTCACTAAGGGATTGCTCAGAAGCTGAGATGGACAGCCTGCAGGATCAGAAGAGTGGGTGGGAGCATTGTGCAGAATGGGTGGGTGGGTGGAATGAATTCAGAAGCGGATGGAGAACATTTGATGAGGAAAGGACGAGAGAAAAACAGAGGCAAGCATTTTAGGGCTCAGCTGTGTACGATGGTGGAATTCTGGTTTTGTAAAAGTGATTCTAAGGTTGGTGATGATCTGGAACAGTGTTTGGGAAACGTTGGGAAGGACCAGTGTTGTGTCTGTCCCCCCCACCCCCACCCCACATCTGCATGGGATTTAAAGCAGCAGGGTTTGGCGTCTTTCTGACTAGGGGAACCGAACTGGAAGGAAGAGCTAAATCTTCTTTCTTCAGTACTGCAGGTCCAATCCTGCTCAACCCCTCCTCTTTGGCTCCGTTTTATAGCCCCATGACACATGTGGAGGTCCCATCTCCGAGCTCATTTAGGGTGGCCCTTAATGAAAGTGGACATGAGAAGTCAGAGGGCATAAAAGGTGACATGTCATAGGATGTACCTAAGCACATTTATTGAACACTTAGTTGGACAGAGGTTATGATATATTTATATTTTTAAAAATGACCCGGGTTACAATCCCACAGTGTATTGGATTTATTGGTTTCACCTGTTTCTTCACATCATAGAGCTGCCAGTTGTGGAGATTTGGGGGTGGAGCTTGGGAAAGGTGGAGTCTGAGGAGGGGAGGGACTTCAGCAGGGTATAATGCCCTACAGTCTACCCTCCAAAGTGGCCATTTTCTCCAGGAGAACTCCTCTCTGCAGTATGGAGATCATTTGTTATTCCAGGAGACTATTCCAGGATACTGTCTTTTCTAGTAATCTTTTCTAGTAACTTTTCTAGTAATGTCGCATAAGTCTGCAGACCTGGCTGGATATGTCCCACATTCTTTTCCTGCACTAAAGTTTCTGCTGGAAAGCTGAGGACACGAAACTAACAAGAATGTTTTTGTGGAGCATGTAGTGCTTTGTCTGGGAGAGGACCCCATTCTCCAGTATTCCTACCTAGGAGCCACATAGCAAGTAGGGTTGCCAAGTCGAATGTACTCACCGGCGGGTGGGGGGGGAGTTCTCCTTTGCCCTGGAGCTCCCCGGCGCGCGCGCCCGGTGACATCACCCGGAAGTGATGTCACCACATTGGGGGCGTTGCCAGGGCAATGCTCTGGCAACGCCCCCAACGTGGTGATGTCACTTCCGGGTGACGTCATTACGTGGGGGAAGTCATCGTGGCTGGACGACTTCACAGGTGGGGTTTCCCCCGCCGGCCGAATGCTGGCCGGTGGATCGGGAGCCCCTGTAGCGGGGGATCCCCCACCCCCCGGGCTGACTTGGCAGCCCTAATAGCAAGCCACAGTTTCCCCCTGGTTTAGAGAGTCATTGGTACACTTGTGAAATCACTAATCCCACCCTCATCTTTTATGTGGGTCCTTACCACTCATTTCAGGAAAAGGTTGGATTGTGACCGTTTTCTCTCATTTGATGCAACTTATATATGTACCTTTGAATCAGTGATAAATTTCCCATGTATTTAATTGGTTCTTGATGACATGGACAGAATGTGAAATCCAAGGAAATGGGGTCAGAAGCAAAGTCATGCTTTAGTTTGACCACCAGGTGTCATCCTCGATCCATATTTCATTTAAATAGATGATTGGCGGGGGGGGGGGGGGGGCTTGGGATCTAAGCAGGGTTAGCCAAAGTCGAAGCTCATAAACGCAAGAATAAAGAGCATTTTCCTATGGATTCTAGTCACTGTCTAAAATGTAATAAAAATCAATGAAACTGGTAAAGAGATGAACTTGTCCCATAATGCATCATATACAAATATTACTTATAAAGATCATGAAGATAAGTTTTATGTCAATAGTTTTCCATGGCAAACTAATATTTTACAGCTTCTCCAAAGTGAGTGGCATTTTTGAGTACCATTGTTTTTGATAAGAAGCAATGATAACCTGTAACATTGTAGCAGGGTTTCGGAATTTAGCTGTCTAGCTAGATATCTGTGTCCCAGGGGCTGACACTAGTACATTAGTAGCTATCTAGGACCCCACAGAAGTAACAACAGGAACAGCAATTTATGTCAGGGGCATGGAAGCCTTGCTTAGAAATTGCTTTTAACTTCAGTTACGGCTGCAGAAGAGTCTGAATCAGAAGAAAAGTTTTAATAAAATTGAAGTAAACCATGCTTGTTATGTAGCTGTGAACTTACTTTTAAAATAATGTCCACACTGAACATGCGGGGTAATTTGCTAAACTCAGTGGAGATAGCCTCCAGTGCTGATGAAGGAAAATGGCACATTTAACAAAGTTCACTAGATATGGGTTGCTGAATGGATCCTAAAATTGGTACAATGAAAGTATCTTCTATTGACCCAAGTTTGGCTGACGTGATTAGAGTATATATCTAGAATAGTCTGTAAAATAGGATTCACACTACCACTTCCCTCAGTGGTAGGAAATTCTGGCGAGCCTTTCTTGATTCATTAATCTTTGGAAGGGAGAATACTGAAAATGTAGAGTGTTAACAGCCATTTTCAAGTCTTGCAAACTGAGGGCCCTTGTGGCTTCCTTGAGGGAGTCCATCCATCACAAGTAAAATATTTATAGCCATTTCCACGGACTAGGGAAACTGGTTTTCTCCTCTTCCTCTTCTATCTGGGTATGTGTGGCCAAGGTAGCCGGGAACGAAAGGGCTCAACTTGGATTTTATGAATCTGTCTTCAAAATTATAAGATGAGGTTCCTGTAGCTCCATCTCCTTGTTTTCCCTCATTCCATGTGTGTGAGTGTGTGAAGTGCCATCAAGTCACTTCTGACTTATGGCGACCCTAGGAATTAGTGACCTCCAAAATGTCCTAAAGTGAACAGCCTTGCTCAGGTCTTGCAAACCAAGGGCCGTGGCTTCCTTGACTGAGTCAAGCCATCTCATGTTGGTTCTTCCCTTTTTTTCCTGTTGCCTTCAACTTTTCCTAAACTTATTGGCTTTTCCAGTGATTCTTGTCTTCTCGTAATGTGACCAAAGTATGCCCTTGCAGGGCCTCGTTATATAAAATATCACCTATGGAGAAATGTTACTATTTTAGGGACGGATTAGCAAGCCATACAAACCAAAACAGGTAAAACAATGCATAGCTAGTTATCTACATCTTGACAAAGTGTTCCCCTTTTCTTCCAGCTAAGCATCATGTGCCTAATGAAGAGTTATGTGACACTCAAAAGTTTGCACGCTCCTCATACCGTCTTCAGCTGGTCTAACAAAACATGGCATTGGACTTGCTTCTTTGAGATCTCCTGCCTTGGTGATATAGGAAATGTTTCTGCAGAGGAATATTACAACGAACGATCTTGTTGTTGGGGGCTGCAGGGTTTTTTGAAAAAAGTTTCGTCGCAGCTCAGCCTTTATGGCAATTCACTGAAAGTAGATGTTTCTTTAAAAAGTTATGGATTCCAATGCTTTCCATTTTCAGGGCAGAAACGTGGTTGACTAGAGCAGCAGCTCAACATCGGCAAAGTGTTTCTCCCCCCCTCCCCCTCCCCTCCCCTCAGGCAATTTCATGCGTATGAAATGTGAAGGACTGACAGCAGGGGCATGGTTAAGCATACTTGACGCTGTATAAGCTTTCATCCAGGCATAGTTTCCTGGTGCCGTCAGCTACCAGCTCAGAATCCTGTGAATATGTGAGAGTGCTGACCTGCCTCGGATGAAGTCGAGAAGTTTAACATTTCCCTATTGTCAGTGCCTCTCTTTGCTCAAGGACCACATCCTATGTATCCGTTCAGGAAGGGATTTGGTCCCCTTTATCTGAAATCTCAGGAAGGGGGGGGGGCGGCATGGGGTACAGCCTGATCATGTCAGATCACGGACGCTAAGCAGGGCCAGTACTTGGATGGGAGACTACCAAGGAGGACTCTGCAGAGGAAGGCCATGGCAAACCACTTCTGCTTCTGACTTGCCTTGGAAGCCCCTGGCTGGGGTCACCATAAGCTGGCTGCAACTTGACGGCACTTTATGCACACACACACACATATCTGAAATCACAGAGATTGCCATGAGTTGTACCAGAATGCAGGGTGATGCAGACACGTTGGTTATTCCCTCTTACGCAAGGCTTTTTTGGTAGAAAAAGCCCAGCAGGAACTCATTAGCATAGTAGGCCACACCCAACAGCAGAAACTCATTAGCATAGCAGGCCACAACCCTGACAGCACAGCTCCCTCCCAGGATTGGCTTTCCCAGGTGCCCCACGGCTTGCAGGGCTCATGGGGAACCCGAGGGAAGGAAGGCAGTTTCTGGATTGGCTCCCCCAGGTGCCCTGCAGCTGTGGGGCACCTGGAGAACCCGGGGGGGGGGGGCAAGCCTGGATCAGCTTGGCTTCCCCAGATGCCCCACGGCTTGCGAGGCTCCTGGGGAACCGGGGGGGGGGGAGGCTGTAGGCGTGGCCAACTCAGAAGCCAGCCGGCACTCCGTTCCTGTGTGTTCCTGCCCCCAAAATAGCCCTGCTCTTATGAATGCACAGTGTTTCATTCCCATGGTGTGGCTCAAACCTGTGTAGCAGCTAGGCACATTTATCCCATTTTTTCTACGGATATCAGAACCCAAGGTGGCTTACAAAGTTTTAAAACGTTGCAATTTTTTAAAAGGACAAAGTGTGTGTGTGTGGGGGGGTGCACTGAGCACAACCTGCTTCTCTTTATCCCTGGAAGGCTGGGGTGGGAGCAGGGGACTGGGAAAGGTCCTCTCTCCAGCCCTCAGACAGCCCTGGAGCTGATGCGGCTACTCTCTCTCTCTCTCTCGAGAAGCCACAACAGGCTTGGGGGCTGCAGCCCTTCTCAGGTGTCATTCACTAGTGGTGTGTGACGTAGCTCTTTCACTAGTCACACTTGAACTATTTAACTAATAGGTGAAGATGAGCACTTCGGTATGGGAGGAAGGCTGTCATTCTGAAAGGACAGCAGCATCGGCAGGAAGAGGTGAGATAAGTGAGTTCCATGTTTATCATATGCCCCCTCTCTCATCCTCTCTATGCGATAGCACACCATGAAGTCTACTACCTCTCCCCGTCCTCTCTCTGGATAAATGACAAAGATTACTTTTATTTATTTATTTTTATTAAATTTTTATTGATTTTTCCCTATAACTACAACTATAGCGCTACAATCTAAGCTACATATACCTTATACAGAGAGTACTTTATCATTTGCTTAATACTACCTTATTACATAATATACTTATGAAGCATTTAGAACCTTGGATAAATTTCAATTACTTTGTTACTGCTACTATAAAAAATATCAAAACTATTTGGCAGATACGCCCACCTAGAGAAATACGGTTAATTAAACAATTTGTAATACATAAGTGCAATGCTTAATAAAACAGTTTAATCACTATTTCTTCTTTCGTCCTCTTCTTGTCTTAACAGTCTCAACTACTTTTGGAGCTGCAGCTCCTTTTTCCGAGTCAGACACTTCTTCTTCTTCACTCTTTGAGCTATCAAATCCATACATGCTTTCTTGCGAGGCCAGTGAACCATCTGAGTCTCTCCCAGTTTTCTGCTCTTTGCTTTTTTCCAGAAATTTTTTCGTTTGTTGAACAGAGTCAATCTTATACTTCTTATCTTTGATGCTGAAGCATAGTCCTTCCGGAGTATTCCAACGATAGATGATAGACTCAGACTGGAGCCAAGATGTCAATTTTCCATAGGCTTTCCTTCTTTTCCTTATTTCAAATGGGATATCCTTCATCACTTTTACTTCTTCTCCCAGGATCTTCAGAGCTGCTTTGTTTGTGGTCCTAAGCACCACGTCTCTTGTAGATTTTTTGGAGAACCTTATCATAATTTCACCAGGCAGGCTTTTCTTTTTAGTGTAATCTGGATAGGTTCTGTAAACCATATCCATATCGCTTTTTATATCCGCTGCTTTCATGCCTGTCACTGGTTCAAGTGCTTCACTTAGCAAATTTTTAAGGTCTTCCCCTGTATTTTCTGGCACATTCTGAAGTCTTAGGAAAAAATTCGATCTTTCCATTTGTAATTTCAAAAGCTGATCGTGGTGGAAGGCCTTTTCCTTCTCTGCCTTTTGTAGTCTTACGTCTTGGTTTTTTACTGAAGTTTTTACTTCCAGAAGTTCTCGCTGCAGCTTCTCTGTGGATTTATTCGACTCTTTTAGTTCTAGCTGCATTTTGTCCATCTTAACGTTGAGAGCTGTCATTTGGTCCACTAGAGGTCGCAATAACGAGGAGAACACTGCACTCATCTCCGTGGTATCAACCTTTGAACTCGGAGCTGTACTTCCTAGTTTGGGGGAAGGTTTCGGTTTCCCCGTCATTGTTGAGGCTACGCTCTTTGTTTATAGATAGATAAGATGAACGAAAGGAGCAAATTTTCAAACAGCACTTATGTCCTTCTAAGGTTTATGTCTCCAAGTGAGCGATGCTGCCATCTAGCAAGGCGGATGGGCTTTTGTTTCTGCAGTAACGCCACGTAAAGAGTCTCGTAAGTACGTTAGTCCCGGAGAGGGGGGGGGGTTCACTCCTCCCGCTGTCTTCCCGCTTTGTTCTGCTTTTCTTACTTCAGACTCACGTTTTCTCCATGCGTAACTGTCAGTTCCAGCCTCATTGCTTCGCACTCTCTGCTGCTTCACGGATTTGCGCTTTCAGCCATACGGCTCCCACGGTGGGGGAACCTATGGGGGTGATGAAAAGGGATCTCAATCCCTCGATTGCCACCGTAGGGAGAGATCCCCTTCGTGCCACCCCAGGCAGAGCCCCCTCACTGGGGTCTCTGGGGGCTCGGCACCAGTCCAGAGCCCCTTCTTCCCGCCGGGTACGGATCGCGCTCCCTGCAGTTGCGGAGGAGAGCGTCCGCCATCATCGCAAGTCTTGCCGGAAGTCCAATGACAAAGATTACTTGACATGGATTAGCTCTGTACACACTTGAACCATTTGTGTATCATCAGGGTGACTGAAGAATGGCTTCAGAGTATATATTCTCTCTCTCTCTCTCTCTGTGCGTATGTGTGTGTGTGTTTCTGTGAAGAACAGTGGTTCTTAACCTTGCTGGTAATCAAGACATCAGAGCTGGAGTGTGGTAGGTATTTCGGCTCAATTGAACCACAATAAGAAGGCACTTACTGAGTGTGTATCCATGGACAAAAAGCAGTCCGCTTTAGAAACTTCTGTTTTATTTGCTTCCGAGTGCAGTTCCATGTGTTCACTTCAAGCTTTCTCAGGGCCTCTGCTGCGTGTCGTCTAATAAAAGTGGTACTTCATATCCACGCACTTGGAGTGGGTGAAATAATGCTGCTGTTATACAAGTAAGTCAGGCTGCACTGGTGCCAGAAAGTCAGAGAGAAGGGGAAGGGTTGCAATCAAGGATGAACAAGTAAGGGCGTGAGAAGAGCCCTGCTGGATCAGACCATCCATCTAATCCAGCCTCCTGCCTCACACAGTGGTCTGTCCAGGAGTCCGTTGGAGCGGGAGCGCACAGGAGCGCAGCTCCCGGAGTGAGGAGCCCAGGGGGCGGGCACATGACCAAGCCCCGCCCCCTCCTCGGCTTCCCCAAACAGTGCAGAGGTGCAGTGCCCCAGGGAAAGCCCTGCTAGGGTCTTTATTGATTTTAATGTTTTGTTTTAATATTGATAATTTTATCATGGTTCCTTTTATGACTGAGTGCTGCTTTTCCAGAGATTTGCTCAAGGTGGCATATAAATTTTCTAAGTATACCATTTCTTATCTGGCCACATGGCACATAAGTACTGGAGAAATTTCACCAACCCTTCAGCAGCTTCCACCCCATCAGTTTGGTGTAGTGGTCAGGAGTTGGACTCTAATCTGGGAGAACCGGGTTTGATTCCCCACTCCTCCATATGCAGCTGCTGGTGTGACCTTGGGCCAGTCACAAGTTCTCTCAGAGCAGTTCTCAAAAGACCTCTCTCAGCCCCACCTACCTCACAGGGTGTCTTGTTGTGGGGAGGGGAAGGGGAAGGGATGGGTGGTGCACATGTCCTGGGTATCTCAAGTCTACTTGAAACCTGGTGGTTTCAAGGGAGCAGGAAGAGAATGAGGGTGTGTTCTTTATGCTTATTTTTATTGCACAAAGTATTGGATGGGGAAGGGAATGGAGGAAGAGCAGGTCAGTTTCACTCAGCTGTGGAGTGAGCCTGAGGGGTGGGTGTTGCCTTCTGACACACTTCCGGTATGTTAGGGGGTGTGGCATATGCAAATGAGTTATGCTAATGAGCTCCTGCACCTCCTTTTCTACGAAATGACCCCTGGGTCTGTCAGTTCCTCTGGAGGTCCAACAACAGGGCATAGAGGCCGAGGCCTTCCCCTAACGTTGCCTCCTGGCTCTGGGATTCAGAAATTTAGTGCCTCTGAACAGGATAGTTGCCCTCAGTCACCTTGGCTAGAAGCCACGGATAGACCTATCCTCCTCCATGAATCTTTCTTTCTTTCTTTAATGAATCTGTTCTTATAGCCCAGTGGCTTCGAACAGCTCACACTAATAGGCCAAACAAATTAAATTCAACTAAATGTCAGCCCAGCTATATTTATGTTTAATAACAATCAATAAAAACTTTACTTCCATGCCAGCCAATAATTTAGCAATTCTTTGTGAAGAAGGTAACATTGCCATATTATGTAAAAAAACAACAACGGAGATTGAAATAAACAGGGCACATCGTCAGTGGATCTGTATAATCCCCTTTTAAAGCTATGCCTATGACCATCACGACATCCTCTGGGAGCAAATTCCGTATCTTAACCACTCTCCATATTTTAACCACTTGTAAAGAAGTATTTCCCTTTGTCTGTCCTAAATCTACTGCCCATCTGCTTCACTGGATGCCCTCAAGTTCCAGTGTTTTGGGGGAGGGAGAAAATAGTTCTAAAAGTTCTCTTGGTCAACTCACTCCAACAATTGATCTTTCTCTCCAATGTGACTTCACCAATGCGACTCTTCAAGTCTTAGGAAGTATATTATACCTCAGATCTCTGTCTCTGATATGCCTTTCTCTTCCTTTGAGATATTTTGCTTCATTGGTCTATATAATTTGCCCTGGATTTATTGCAAGACACAAAATGAGACCACTGTCGAGAAGGAACTGCAATATACTTGTCAGCCAGCTAATAACTATGAGAAACTTGCAAGCTAAATGGGCAGGACTTTCCCTGCCAAGGCCATGTGTCATGCTTCCTCTCTCAGCCGGCTCAGCCTGATGTCAAAGAGGAAGTGAACGGCTCCTGGGCCTCGCAAACCCAACTCCTCTGCAGCAGGGTCAAATCAAAGGGCATGGCTTCCCTCAAAAATAGCAAGCTTCGAAATACGTGCTGCCCAAGGTGGGGGGCAAACTAAAAAGAGCAGAAAGAATGCCCAGGCCCTATGAATTCAGATCATGCAGGCATCTTATTTTCTATGCCAAGCTAAAGAAGTATGGTCTCCAGGCCTGCTGGGATACTACGACCAGCATGTTCTGCAGCTACTCAAGTCTCATAGATGTGGAATGATGCTGAATGGAGGCCCTATGTATGCAACTGATGACTGAAAGGATAGGCCATGGACTAGACATGCTCTACAGGAGAAGGTGTAAACAGAACACAGGCCTCACTGGGCATTATAGTGCTACTTCGGCTGAGGACAGACTGGCAGCTTGCCAAGATATAGTGCCGCCTCTAATTGACCCAGTTTAAAATGTTGCGGGACATAACAGCCACACAGCACACCCTACTGCGGGTTACCCACAGAGACATCCCATGGAAAAGCATCCACATTATTGTAGTGCATCAGCCACGGAGCGCACTGCAAAACCGGCCAAAAGTCATGTGTGTGCATATGCGCATGTGCGCACATGCACTTTTTTTTTTTTTAAAAAAAGCTGCTTCCCTAGCGGCAGAACGGATCTGCAGGTTCAGACTGCCAAATCTGTTCTGCGCGTGCTCCCCCGTGTTCAGACAGCTGCCATGTGCGATGAATGTGTGAGGAAACAAAAACTCCACTTTGGAGGCAGTAGCTTTTTAACCCAGCTTCAAGTTATCCTCTAACGGGGTGAGTACGCCCTGGGAATGCCTGACAGATGTGGCTGTGTGAACGGGCCCATTTAATCTGTTTGTGAAAGGTGCCTGTATTGGGCAAAGTGTCAGTCTGAACGCAGCCGTCTTGTATGCAGTGGAGGAGCTGGCCCCAGAGTACAAACCCATTCAAGTCAGCTGTGGCTGGCAGAGCAGTTATTTTTGTTGGTTTCCTATTGACACCATCCAGTCACAATGAAACACTAAACTCTGTGGATGGGAGGTGTGCCTATGATGGGCCTGCCATTTCTCTCGAGAAAGGCAAAAGGTTAGCTCTGCTCTGAAATCCTATTTCATGGTACATTGGGATTAAACTGACATTTCCTGCTGTGAGGCATGTAACTATGATGCATGATCCGCTTTTAGAACAACCATTCTACTGAGACGCTGAGCACCTATGAAATTGAGTGCCCAGCATCTCACAGAATTGGGCCTGGTGCCTGGAAAACAGAAGTCATTTTGTTTATGCACATAGGGCTAGGTTTTCAAGAGTTCAGTTTTCACTTCGGCAGTTAAATAAAGGATAGGTTTTTGAGATGCACTGAGAAACCTGGAGCTCCTGCTTTAAAATGAAGGGCAAATCCTATAGAGAATCAGGATTAAATTGGTCTGGATGATCTTTAACAGTATTCACAGAACAGGAAAGGATCGGACTTTCCATCACAACCTGCAAGATTTCCCCCGTGACTCGTCTCCGCCACTTAGGAGTCTAGAAGTCTACAGCCTTAGAACTGGAGCAAACATTGCTGCAATGGGCAACAGAGCAACAGATATAACATATCAATGATATCTTTTAAAATTTATATTGGGCTAAAACAGGGGTGGGCAATTGTCTTGGCTCGGGGGCCACTTTGTGGGAGCGGAGGTTAGCGGAGGGCCGCACCTTTTAAAATGGTTGCATTCATTAGTTAACTTTGCACTTCAGAAAAAGTATAAATTGTATCATAAAAATCTATAAATTAAATTAAATAGTGGTAGTCACAGCATTAAACATTTCTTTCCCAGTGTGATCTGACTGCATGTCAATAAGTTCAAGCTGCAGCTCCTCAGGTGCTGTATCAATATCAGCAGTGATGGGATAAGAGAGCAAATTGAATTTAGGCTCAATCTTCTTGAAGTCCTGAAATCTTCTTGGCGGGCCGCAAAAAACTCGGTGGCGGGCCGCATGTGGCCCCCGGGCCGCAATTTGCCCACCCCTGGGCTAAAATGATTATAGGCATAAAATCACCTCCCAAGACCACAAATGTGCAGTGTTATCCTACATAAAAGTAAGCCTCACTAAATTAAGTGGGAGTAGTTACTGCCACCTAAGTATACTTTATTGTTGATATCATACCCTGACCTCACAGATGACTCCATTCTCTCTCTCTCTCTCTCTCTCTCTGTGCCTGCGTGCAGAAGGGGTCTTTTTTTTACCCCAAACAGTTCTCTGTCGGTAAGAGATCTTTCTCACTACATATATCTCTGAAATTAGCAGTGATTGTGGATGTGTCGTATTGGGAAATGATGTTGTTATTGTTAATTATTATTATTATTAATAATAGATTTTTGACTGCCCTTCCCAGAAACCAGGCTCAGATCAGCAAAAGAACAATTAAAACTGAGATAGCAAAGAATAAAACATTAAATTCTAGAAAAGACAAGATGCCCCCCCCCCCCCAACTTGACATATCCAAAAACATTTAAACTATATTCTCTGCTAATCTCCCAATTTAACATTTTGGGAGTTCAAAAGATGTGTAACCAGGCTGGCCAGCCCTCAGGTCGGGTCTGGAGATCTGTCAGGATTACAGCTAATCTCCGGACTGCAGAGATCAGTCCCCTCTGGGCAGCTTTGACGGGTGGACTCTATGGCATTGTACCCTATGGCGCTGTGCCCCTCCCCAAACCCTGCCCTCCCCCGGCTCCACCCCCCCAATCCCCAGGAATTTCCCAACCTGGATTTGTCAACCTTTTGTATACTACTTTTGCAAAAACAAAGAAACCCATAATCGTTAGGTGGACACACTCTATTTCACAAATGTCATACCTAGAGCTGGACCTTTGTATCTTACCCTCACAGAAGCAAGTGGATTCCCACACACATGTCACCTGTGAGGTCAGAGGGTGTGATATCGATAACATAGGATTAGAATAGAAAGGTATGAGTTAGCTTTTTCCTCTTGAGCTACCTTTTATCTCAGGCACTCAGCACCTGCGCCCAGCTCCTGTCAGCAAAGTCAACAGCTTGTTGCTACTTTCCTCTCTTATGAATGGAATACACAGATTTTTGGAATTCCTCAACTCCTGCTATATTATCCTGGACTTGCACTGGACAGTGGCAGCGATTAATCACATTTCCTCTGGTTTTTAGCTTTCTCATCATCGTTTTACAAAACAAGGTATTAGTAATAGCCGAGGAGTTCAAAGGTCAAATTGCTTCCACGACGAAGTGTTTTTGAGTTTGAGGCAGGCTTATACTAAAGGGGGTCTGAAGGACGGGCATGATGCTGTCAGACATAAAAGCCTTTAAGAAGACTGGAATAGTTTATGTGGAAGAGGAAAGAGCATGAGTGGGTGGGTGGTGGGTGGTGGAAAGGGAATGCCTCTGGAAATTCATTACCGATCCTCACAAAAGGGATCGCATAAGCCAGGAAAAGGGCCTGGACAACGTTCACTGCTTTATTTTACATTTGTTTAAACACAAACAAGGTTTGTAGGAGGAGAGGACCTCTCTATTGAAAGTGCTTCTGAGAATGTACGCAGAGGCGCAGCGCCCCGGGGAAAGCCCTGCTAGGGTCTTTATTGTTTTTAATGTTCTGTTTTAATATTGATAATTTTATCATTGTTCCTTTTATGACAGTGTGCTGCTTTTCCAGAGACTTGCTCAAGGTGGCATATAAATTTTCTAAGTATACCAATTTTTATCAGGGTACATGGCACATAATTACTGGAGAAATTTCACCAACCCTTCAGCAGCTTCCACCCCATCAGTTTGATGTATTGGTCAGGAGTTGGACTCTAATCTGGGAGAACCGGGTTTGATTCCCCACTCCTCCACATGCAGCTGCTGGTGTGACCTTGGGCCAGTCTCTCAGAGCTGTTCTCTCATGAGCAGTTCTCAAAAGACCTCTCTCAGCCCCACCTACCTCACAGGGTGTCTTGTTGTGGGGAGGGGAAGGGGAAGGGATGGGTGGTGCACATGTCCTGGGTATCTCAAGTCTACTTGAAACCTGGTGGTTTCAAGGGAGCAGGAAGAGAATGAGGGTGTGTTCTTTATGCTTATTTTTATTGCACAAAGTATTGGATGGGGAAGGGAATGGAGGAAGAGCAGGTCAGTTTCACTCACCTGTGGAGTGGAGCCTGAGGGGTGGGTGTTGCCTTCTGACACACTTCCGGTATGTTAGGGGGTGTGGCATGTGCAAATGAGTTATGCTAATGAGCTCCTGCACCTCTTTTTCTATGAAATGACCCCTGATTATCACCATAGATTAAATTATTTGCAGAACCGTTGCACAAACCTGGAGTGCTGCAGCAGTTGACGTTTCAGACTAGGATGCTGAAAACCCAGGTTTGTATCCCTATTCTGCCATGCAAAGTTGCTGGGTGACCTTGAGCTAGACACTCTTTCTCAGCCAAACCTACTTCACAGAGTTGCTGTTGGGAGGATAAAATGGAGAAGGGGGAGACTGTTGTAATCTACCTCGGGTTCCCCTGGGAGAAAAAAGCGGGCCATAAATATTTAGATAAACAAACAAGTAAACAAAGCATCAAGAGCTGGATGAGTCGGTTCCTTGGACGCTCAGAAAGGGCCTTGATCTGGGAAAGGTAGGTCTGTTGTCTCAGAACTCTCAGCCACGACCATCCAGAGAGGCAGGTGCTTCAGTCTGTGTACTTCGCTGCCTCTACCAGTTGACACAGCTGACAGGAACTGGCACAGGACGAGCACAAAACTTGTGAGCTTCCTTTGCTGAGTTGGGACAGGAAGGGACACTTTTGCAAGAAATGTCCCTCTCCCTACTGTGCACAAAGAGGGTCTCTGTATGTGCCAGTGTTTCTGGTTTAAAAAACATAGGACTTTCATTTTAAGCATAGTAGACTTTAACTGCTTCAGTTAGTCTTAAAAACAGCTTGCCCTGAAAAAAATATTGGGGGAAATGTTCATAAATGTGTAGTGAAACAATTTCTTAATCTACATGTTATCTCTGAAGTACAGAAATAAATAAATCCTTAATGTACATTTTGTCTCTGAGGTACATAAATGAAAAATTACAGTATGCTCCTTCCCAGTAGGACAGGGTTTAGCAGGGATAATAATATTTTGTTCAATGTGGGATCCCTCCTGACCTGTGGAGGAAAATATTAGTAATGTATCTATATATCAGACAAAAATATCACAGTGACCTCATACTCCCATTTGTGTAGGCACTGTCTCATCAGCTCGAGATCCTTACGCAGAAAAGAAATGGAAATGCATCTTCAGAGTTCTATACTTAGTTGGGTTCAGCTAGCATATGTCTGCTCTGAAAATACTCGGTTTTACTTAGAAATTATTTTAACAATTCCTTCTTCAGAGCACGCGATGGAAATATCCTCCCAACATTTAATCAGCAGTTTGTCCTTAACAGTCTCCATGAAATGCTCAATTAACGAAGGAAACTATATTCCAAGATGATGCAACGTACATAGAGAAAAGTCAGTGAAGCAATACTGCCAAAATAAATGTTATTACGTAAATCTTGTCTAAACTGACAGTGAGTATCAAATGGTTTTTCTTAGCTGTTTGTCATCATGGCTGGAGAATGTGTTTTGTCTCCAAACCTGTTTCCATCCCCCAAGCTTGGTTCCTAAATTTATATTTTCAAGGTTTTCTACCATTCTTTTCAAGGTTATATTATCATATGACATGGACACAAAAATCTGAATTCTTAACAACTACAAAAAGTAGAAAAAGAAAAAGTTATCACCAGATCCCTGGTAGATCTTTTGGAGAATCTCACCACAATCTCACCTGGCAGTCTCTTCTTTTTAACATATTCTGGATATGTCCTGTAAGCAGGGGTCCGTTGGAGCAGGAGCGCACAGGAGCGCAGCTCCGGGAGTGAGAAGCCCAGGGGGCGGGCACGTGACCAAGCCCCGCCCCCTCCTCGGCTTCCCCAAGCAGTGCAGAGGCGCAGTGCCCCGGGGAAAGCCCTGCTAGGGTTTTTATTGTTTTTAATGTTTTGTTTTAATATTGATAATTTTATCATTGTTCCTTTTATGACTGTGTGCTGCTTTTCCAGAGACTTGCTCAAGGTGGCATATACATTTCCTAAGTATACCATTTTTTATCTGGGCACATGGCACATAAGTATTGGAGAAATTTCACCAGCCCTTCAGCAGCTTCCACCCCATCAGTTTGGTGTAGTGGTCAGGAGTTGTACTCTAATCTGGGAGAACCGGGTTTGATTCCCCACTCCTCCACATGTAGCTGCTGGTGTGACCTTGGGCCAGTCACAAGTTCTCTCAGAGCTGTTCTCTCATGAGCAGTTCTCAAAAGACTCTCTCAGCCCCACCTACCTCACAGGTGTCTTGTTGTGGGGAGGGGAAGGGATGGGTGGTGCACATGTCCTGGGTATCTCAAGTCTACTTGAAACCTGGTGGTTTCAAGGGAGCAGGAAGAGAATGTGGGTGTATTCTTTACGCTTATTTTTATTGCACAAAGTATTGGATGGGGAAAGGAATGGAGGAAGAGCAGGTCAGTTTCACTCACCTGTGGAGTGGAGCCTGAGGGGTGAGTTGCCTTCTGACACACTTCCGGTATGTTAGGGGGTGTGGCATATGCAAATGAGTTATGCAAATGAGTTATGGTAATGAACTCCTGCACCTCTTTTTCTACGAAATGACCCCTGCCTGTAAGCCATTTCCATATTGCTTTGAATTTCTGCTGCTTGCCATCCTGTCAGAGGTGCCAGTGCCTCACTTAATATTTTCTTCAGATTCTCACCTTTTGACTCAGGGACAGAAAAAGAAAAAGTTAGATGCTGGATTACATTTTCCTTCCAGTGTTCCGCAGCGCTGCTTGTGTTTCCTTAGTGTCTGCAAGCCTGGAAGTTTATCACATGTAAGTAGGCATAATAATAATAATAAAAAAGGAATGAGTGTCTAAGAATAAGGGCAGAAAATTATAGCAACAATAATAGTTCAGATTGCTTCGCTATTTATTTTTGTGTTCCTTACTGCTCAGATCTCAGCCATGCACAAATAAAGTCGCATATATTGATTAAAGTTGGGACTGGGAGAAGTAATGTCAGTTCTTAAAGCGACTTAAAAGGAGAAAAATCTTTAAAAAAAATAGTTTTGGAAAAGGGACACAATTGATGTTCCTGCGCATCCAAGAGATGATTCCCAACAGGCTCCACAGATCTCTTCTCCTTCCCTGCAAGCTTTTGGTTGAGCACCCATGAATGGCAACGTATCCTGCTAGGCCAGGGGTGGGCAAACTGTGGCTCGGGAGCCACATGCGGCTCTTTCACATATATTATGTGGCTCCCGGCAGGGCGGCTGGGGAAGCTAAATATCATCAGCAAACAAATATCATTGGACAAATTAATATCATTATCAATATCTGCTTTTACCCCTTCTGTTGTTATTTTTGGCAGTCTCATTTAATGTTAATAAAAAGCAAATTTGCTTATTTTCCAATAAAAGCAGGTAATATTTGTTCATGTCTTGTGGCTCTCAAACATCTGATGTTTATTCTACGCGGCTCTTACGTTAAGCAAGTTTGGCCACCCCTGTTCTAGGTGGCTCGTACGCTGAGCAAGTTTGCCCACCCCTGTGCTAGGCTATGCTATGCTATGCTATGCTATGCTATGCTATGCTATGCTATGAGAGTCAGTGTATGCTTCCTATATAATTCCATTTGCCCTGCACTGCTTCAGAGCTACGCATTCAGGTTACCTATGCTTCAGGCAGAAGTAATCTGTGTATGTCATGTTGGTGAGAAGTGGGCTGGCTGAATATAGATATGGAAAGCATACACATATCTCCCATTGCAGGTAATCGCCAAGTTCAAAGCTGCACATTTCTGCTCCCCAGAGAGGGAAAAGTTAAGGAGTTCAAAGAGCCTTATAACTGAGAATATCAACAACTAAGGCAGGTTTGTGCATCACAGCGATCATGTGGAGCTCCTCGAAAGAGCCTCAGTGCAATAGTTTTTCCACCCAGCGCATGTAATCTGTAGAATGGCTTTCTGTGTGAAACCTTTTACGGAGCTTCCATGACACTGCAAGGCCGCAGCTGTGTGGAAACTCTCAGTTCTAAGGAACCGGCATTATCTGCTCTGCACATAATGACCACTATCTGGGCAGCTGTCAGACAGAAGCTGTTTCAAGCAGGCTCTCCTTAACATGTATATCTTGTAAATCTGTTTTGCAGCATGCAGACTGTAGTATGTGAGTCTTATCAGGGGCGTAGAGTTTTGTAAATTCGGGGGGGGGGCTCTTTAGCGTGTGCGCAAAGCGTGCGTGCTCACTGGGGCGATGTCCCCCCCCCCTGCTGGGAAACCTCCGCACCTCCCCGGGCCCTTCCGAAGCCCGCCAGCCGCTGCTGCCGGGGCCTCCCCCCACTCCTTCCCTCTCCCTTCACTGGGAAAAGAGGGAGGGAGAGGGCAGGATGGAAGAGTGGCCAGGCCGGGGGGGGGGGGAAGGAAGGAGAGGCAGCAGCAGCTGCCGGCCTTGGAAGAGCCCCGGGAGGCGCGGCGGCAGGCGCTACATTTTCCTGGGGGGGACTCAGTCTCCCCCAGGAAATTTTGGGGGAGGCTCGAGCCCCCCCCAATAGTCTACGCCTATGAGTCTTATTTTACAACACTGTGGGTGCAATCACATGGGCAGTTTGGCCCAACGTAGCTACCATGGCCCTCTGGATCATATGGGTGTGTTGAAATGCTTGCATCTGGCTCCTGTGCCCTAGTCGTCCCTACCTCACTGTAAAACGACTCCCACATGGATTAAATAGCCACCAGCAAATTCTGGTGGCTACCTTGGCGCTTCCATGGTGGGTTTCCAAGCATCTGGTTGCCTGGGTGTACCATGGAAATGCATGAGCAGTGTGACCGTTCTCAATTTCCAGTGCGTCCCCCCCAACCCCACTCTGAGGTACACTTCAGCGCCCCCATCGGCTCCTGTGTGGAAGTGCACCCACGCATGCAAAGACAGTTTTCAGTGAGGAAGTGTGGGAAAATGAATTCCACCAATGTGAACTATTGACCATGGGCCTGTGGCACTGTGATGCTGGATTAGTGGCTGCTGTGTGATTGACACAAAGCATCCCCAACTCAAGCAGCATATTTAGAGCCAATATACTGCTGCGGCAAACTGCTTGGGTGACCACAGCCTGTGTTATTTCAAATGGCAGGACCCTCTCTTGCCCTGATACAGCTCTTCAGTGGCCCAGTATCAAGTTGCTTCACTAGTATGGATGGCCTCAAGACATTTTGATACACAAGAGAGAAACTCTATCCTGTTGTTAATTTTTTTTAAAAATGGTATCCCAAATTTGCCAGCTTCCACATCTCCTGGTAAGGTCGGGTCTTGCTCATAAGAGTGCCATTCTGGGTTTAGGTTTGGGGGGCATTCAAATAGCATCTATACATTGATTTTAGCAACCGTGTTTTCTGAGATGAAACCCCCCCCCCAGGAGTGATTTTGCCTTACAGTTTTGTTCTCTGGTGAAGTGTTCCCTGAATGCCCCGTCCAAACTGAAATTCATCATCTCTTGGTTGAGTCCCCTTGCTAAAGGTTGCCCACCATGAACACATTCCACTTTTATATGGACTCACAATGCCAGAATCAGGCACTTCCAGTATGAAATGCCAATGCATTCAGTGGCATCAGGGCTAAGTGGAAACTGTTGGGTATTCTAATTATGCAGAGTGAGTAATGCAGCACGACACTTGTATATTAGCTTTAAAGGAAAAAGTTTACTAACGAGGAAAGGGTTACTGGGAGAGCAAACAAACAAGGATAAATATCCCCTCTCTCTAATCTACGTGTTGATGAACTAGACAGAGGAGAAGAACAAAGAGCAATAAAACTGAAATCTAATGCATACTCACTAGCCCATCCTCAATCTATGGATTACCCAACAGGAGAATCCCAGGGCTAACCAATTATGCATTTTATTACCTTACTCTGGCAGGAAACATGTGCTGGCTCTACCATTGGGTACCTAAACTTAACTGTCTAGGACATTAGCATGCATAAACAAACATGTCCATTCTTTGATGCCTATAGAGAGAGAACTTGTAAATCCCAACAGGAACAGATCTGCAAAGATTAGAAATACATTTGTTGATATGATTCTTTATCCCCCTATAAGTTCTAGCTATAAAGAGAACTTCTGCAAGAGGTCGTATCAGTCATCAGTTTTCATTGTTCTCTCTTGATAGTATTCACAATATTCGGCAGTATTGAGCACCTCATGTTCCTAATGCAGACTTTCCGTACTTAGGGAGGTCTACCTATCATACACATGCCAATTCTCCAAATGCACAGGAAGTTAAAGAAAACTCCTTATGTCAAAATAGCTGTATTGTTACCCCCAATGGCCTGCTTTGTTGTTTGGGGAAGTTAGCTATATGGCAGGATAGACCAGAGGAGTACAGGAATCGCACACCTCTTGTATACTAAGGTCCGGCACAGTAGGAAAACTCCAGATTTGAAGAGTAAATTAAATAGTTTTTATTAAAGTATTCTAATTATGCATTCTAATTATGTATTTCTAATTATGTATTCTAATTACAAGCACACTAAACATTCCGAAAGAGCAGGCAATACAGAACTAAGAAAGCGGAGGTGATTGATAGAGGATAGAGGGGTCAGTTACTGGGTAATATTACCTGTCCAGATGTGCAGAAGTCCTTGAAGAGAATAGCGCCAATGGCCAACATTATGCACTCTGAGGGGGAAGGAAAAAAAGAGTGTGTGTGGGGGGGGGGGTTGTGCATGTACGGATATAGACTTTGGAAAACAATGCAAACCAATAGAAGGCTTTGGGGGCTGGTCTCAAGTGAGGACAAAATATTACCTGGGCCAATCCTGGGTCCCAGGTGGTTCAGCATCAGGAGGAGCCAGACCTGGATGTAACCAACGAGGTTCCAGAGGGGCAGGGGCAGGCTTAACAACGGCCTTAATTAAATCAGCCAGGTGCTGGGTGGCTAGTTGAATGGGTTTTCTGACCATTAATGGTCCAGTCAGGACAGTTTGAAAAGGTTCCCAAGTATAGACAAAAGGTGGGAGATGAGTCCCTGATTAGCATCAGGAAGAATTGCTAAACATTTGAATGTATGATTGGTTTATCTCGGTATCCTGAGAGATGGAGCAGGAAAAACAGGTTTGGAGACATAGGGTCACACAAAGGGCTAGGTGAAGTTCTGGAGATAGGATGACTACTTGCCAGGTGGCAACTGAATAACCTTTAGAAATGCAGATACCTACCTGGTAGAACCCACTGTTTTGTATGCATACCTCTTTATTTGGGGGGGGGGGATTGGAGGTTTGCTCTGAGGGTGCCTGGCTGTCACCTGAAAATGAAGACCCTGTTTCCAGAGCTCTGTGTTTTCAGGTCTTCCCTGGCCTGAATTTTGTGGGTCTCTGGTTCAGGTTAGAAAGTGGGGTGCCCCTGCGGTTGGGGCTACCCTAGGGTAAAGGCAGCACCTCTGGGCTACAATATACATTGATACATTTCAAACAGTATGAACTATAGGGAGATCTTTTGCACAGGGAAGCTTTTCTCTCTCGAAGAACTGTCACAGGATTTCTTATTTGCATGCACGTTTTTCACATATGCTCCGCAACAAAAGGAAAATAACTGGATATCCCCGAAAGTGCAATTCGACAAACACTTTCCTGGGAGGAAGCCCCAGTGAATGAAACTGGACTTTAGTGAGGTCCCCTTCCCCTTCCTCTTTCATAGTAGAGCTGAGTAGATGGGCGACTGCCAAACCTCACTTTCATTAAAAACTGGGTTTTGTCAATATTTTATTTACTTCCCTTACTCCCAGCTTTCTTCCTCTTTTCGGCTCTTTGGGCTGTACCCTCAGCATTGTGCCCACAGCTTCATCTCTGGGACTGCCGACTCCAGATAGGAAAATTCTTGGAGATTTGGAGGTGGAGCCTGTGGAACAGTGTTCCCTCCAAGCTGTGTGTGTGGGCAGCCGCTCTCAGTAACACGGGAAGCCCTACTCAGCGACAGTCTGGAGCCACGCAGGGTCTTGCACCACCCACTGCCTATTTTAAGATTTCAGCAGTTATATTCTGCTCAGGATGTGAACTGCTTTGCTCAGTGGGGGTGAATAGAGGGAACATTGCTGGGGAGGGTTGGGGTTTGGGGGCAGGAAGGGCCTCAGCGGGGTAAAATGCCATAGATTTCACTGTGGGAAGCTGCTATTTCCTCCAAGCAGGGGTCATTTTGTAGAAAAAGAGGTGCAGGAGCTCATTTGCATAACTCATTTGCATATGCCACACTCTCTAACATGCCAGAAGTGTATCAGAAGGCAACACCCACCCCTCAGGCTCCACTCCACAGGTGAGTGAAACTGACCTGCTCTTCCTCCATTCCCTTCCCCATCCAATACTTTGTGCAATAAAAATAAGCATAAAGAACACACCCTCATTCTCTTCCTGCTCCCTTGAAACCACCAGGTTTCAAGTAGACTTGAGATACCCAGGACATGTGCACCACCCATCCCTTTCCCTTCCCCTCCCCACAACAAGACACCCTGTGAGGTAGGTGGGGCTGAGAGAGGTCTTTTGAGAAGTGCTCATGAGAGAACAGCTCTGAGAGAACTTGTGACTGGCCCAAGGTCACACCAGCAGCTGCATGTGGAGGAGTGGGGAATCAAACCCGGTTCTCCCAGATTAGAGTCCAACTCCTGACCACTACACCAAACTGATGGGGTGGAAGCTCCTGAAGGGTTGCTGAAATTTCTCCAGTACTTATGTGCCATGTGCCCAGATAAAAAATGGTATACTTAGAAAATTTATATGCCACCTTGAGCAAGTCTCTGGAAAAGCAGCACACAGTCATAAAAGGAACAATGATAAAATTATCAATATTAAAACAAAACATTAAAAACAATAAAGACCCTAGCAGGGCTTTCCCCGGGGCACTGCGCCTCTGCACTGCTCGGGGAAGCCGAGGAGGGGGTGGGGCTTGGTCATGTGCCCGCCCTCTGGGCTCCTCACTCCCGGAGCTGCGCTCCTGTGCGCTCCCGCTCCAACGGACCCCTGCCTCCAAGGAATCTCTCTCTTTATCTGGCAAGAGTTCTAGGCCTTTAAAGCTGCCTGATTGCCTGAAGTGGCAATATCTTAGCTTAAAAAAAAAATAACAGTTCTGCTAAGGGCAGGATAGAATTGGCCGACTGATAATGTTACAATTGCCATTTAGTATTTACTGAATGCTTGCATCTTATGTGTGTTCCTATTAGAATAAGGCATTTGAAGAATTTCTTTCCCTGTGCAAATGAGCATATATTTCCCTATCACAGGTACTACCTTTCTATCCTTCTTTCTTCTGATTTCTGCCTGCCCAAGAGTTCGTGTGGTGCCGTGGTCAGAATGTCAGATAAGGATCTGGGAAACCCAGGCTGGACTCCTCACTCTGCCATGAAATCTTTCTGTGCAACCTGGGGCTCGTCACACATCCTCAGACCAGCCTACCCCAAACGGTTGTTGTGAGGATTCAAATGAAGAAGTGGGGAACAATCTAAGCCGCTTTAGGTTTCCATTGGGAAGAAAGGCAACCAACAGTAATATGAGAAATTGGAAAATTGTGAGTTTCCCAAAGACATTCAGTAAATGTTTGGTGGTAGTTTGAAGCTGGCTTTCCAATGTCCAAACTAAACAGTCTACCCTTTGACCAACAGTGACTTAATCAGGACCTGACTGGTATTGTTAATTCTGTTACCTTCTTGATACACAACCCTGTGAGGCGGATAGTATTTTCTTCTTCCCAACTCCATCGTCTCCTCTGGCTGTGAGCATTATGTTCAAGGTTCTTCTAATACTGGAACAGGTCCATGGCACTGAGAAACACGACCACATTAGGGACTAATACTAACTTTAGTAACTAATGAGCACTTGGTACCAAAAAACAAAAGCAGCAATTATCTTCAGTGTGTCTGAGGCTAGATTTATGTATACTCAGAATGTGAACAGTTCGAACTAAGGCCTGGGTCCGAATGATACTTACCACATTCCTGGCTAGTGACACAATGTCTGGCATGAGAATTTGCCACAATTGGTGATTGTTGCAATCACTAATATGCATCATATGGTGTAAAGGATCACCCCCCCCTCCCCCATAAATTACACTGCAAAGTATTTACTTCTCATTCTTATTTTGGTGCTCCAGAGGTTTCATATCCCACACATGATCGCTAGATTCCTAAAGGAAGTTGTAGAAGATATATCCAAAGCCAGACCTCTGAAGCAGAACCAGACACACATATAGAACTGCACAGTTTCTGTTCAGAGCCAGTTTGGTGTAGTGGTTAAGTGTATGGACTCTAATCTGGGAGAACCAGGTTTGATTCCCCACGCCTTCGCGTGCAGCTGCTGGATGACCTTGGGCAAGCCATATCAGAGCTCTCTCAGCCCCACCTACCTCACAGGGTGTCTGTTGTGGGGAGGGGAAGGGAAAGGAGATTGTAAGCCGCTCTGAGACTCCTTCAGGTAGTGAAGGGCGGGGTATAAATCCAATCTCTTCTTCTTCTTTCCAGTGGTTTGGAGTCAGAACTCAATGGCTGACAGATATTAAAAACCTTGTCTTGTCAGCAGAATGCAAACATTCAAAATACCACAGGCTAAAAAGAGCATGTCAGATCTTCAAAGAGTTCTTGAAGTGGATTCCTGAGGTGACGTCTTTATGAAGGAATAAATATTTCACATGAAAACAGAAAACTCCCAATAGAGTCATGGTCATTGAGACCAGCGAATAGACCACATCAGATGAACATATGAAGTTTCCTTATGTTGTGGATCCTGAATATTGTACACTGACTGGCAGCAGCTCTCCAGGATCTCAAGCAGAGAAAGACTTTTCTCCAACACTTTTGGGGAGCCTCTTAAATTTGCCCCTAAATTAACACCCTGGAAAGACTCTGCAGTTTTTTTTCTCAGCATCTTCTTTGGGGACTGAGAGATAATATAATCCCAGTCATAGGGTGAAGGTTATGACATACACCAGGGGTCATTTCGTAGAAAAAGAGGTGCAGGAGCTCATTAGCATAACTCATTTGCATAACTCATTTGCATTTGTCACACCCCCTAACATACCAGAAGTGTGTCAGAAGGCAACACCCACCCCTCAGGCTCCACTCCACAGGCGAGTGAAACTGACCTGCTCTTCCTCCATTCCCTTCCCCATCCAATACTTTGTGCAATAAAAATAAGCATAAAGAACACACCCTCATTCTCTTCCTGCTCCCTTGAAACCACCAGGTTTCAAGTAGACTTGAGATACCCAGGACATGTGCACCACCCATCCCTTCCCCTTCCCCTCCCCACAACAAGACACCCTGTGAGGTAGGTGGGGCTGAGAGAGGTTTCTTGAGAACTGCTCATGAGAGAACAGCTCTGAGAGAACTTGTGACTGGCCCAAGGTCGCACCAGCAGCTGCATGTGGAGGAGTGGGGAATCAAACCCGGTTCTCCCAGATTAGAGTCCAACTCCTGACCACTACACCAAACTGATGGGGTGGAAGCTGCTGAAGGATTGGTGAAATTTCTCCAGTACTTATGTGCCATGTGCCCAGATAAAAAATGGTATACTTAGAAAATTTATATGCCACCTTGAGCAAGTCTCTGGAAAAGCAGCACACAGTCATAAAAGGAATAATGATAAAATTATCAATATTAAAACAAAACATTAAAAACAATAAAGACCCTAGCAGGGCTTTCCCCGGGGCGCTGCGCCTCTGCACTGCTCGGGGAAGCCGAGGAGGGGGCGGGGCTTGGTCATGTGCCCGCCCCCTGGGCTCCTCACTCCCGGAGCTGCGCTCCTGTGCGCTCCTGCTCCAACGGACCCCTGACATACACTAAGTCTTTCATTAGTAGGTAACCATAGAGTCAAAAATGTAATGTGCAACCAAGTTCTGACTTCATACGTGACCTAGAACTGCTGCCATTGCTTTGCACAAATCTGCAGACTTTCATAGGATGTAAACTGAGGACTTATCTCCCTGTGTTGTGCAACCTCTTTGCATTAGCAAGTTGGATTATAAATGGCAGCAGGTTTAAATTCACACCTGTGCAGGCTATTAGACACTAACTTCAGACACTGATGTTTGCCAGTCTTAGAAACATTACTGATCCCCAGTTTGGCCAATGTATTCCTGAAACCTGGTTTCATTAAATAACGTCCTACCGGCATTTTGACGCAGAGTGATACTTAATTATGCCAAAACTGTATTGGGAAAAAATGTTTTGACATGTTGATACACGGTTTCATTAGTTAATTTCAAAACGCATCTTTCACCCCTGCTGTCAAGTTACTTGATCTTTTATCTTACCTTTCTCTTGCTTGCGTCTGTCTTGAGTCAACATTAGTGGGCAGCCAAGCTCATTCCACAAACCTGGAGTGGTTTTTCCATAACAACTCAGACAGTCTGTTTACTCTTTGGTTGGTCCTACTTTGTTCAACGAAACTTACTTTCAAATAAGCATACACAGGGTTTCACCTTAATACTCCTATAGCACTTTTCTAAGTGCTTGAAGCATTTTACATACATTATCTTATGAATCTTTACAGCTCTGTAAGGTAGGCCTCCATATTACAGCAGGTTGGAAGAACGTGAGTCGCTTGCCAAAGATCAAGCTGATATTTTGCTCTTGCTTTTTACAGCTCTAACGCTGTGCAGCTGAAATCAATCAGTAACAGCAGAAATAATCTACTGCAAATTTAAACCCAGTGAATTCTTTGACCAGATGTGATTTCATTTTGTCCACTAAAAGAAGTACATGGTAGTAAGCAGAATCTTCATGAATGAATTGTCATCTACAGCAAATGAGCATCAATGTGTGTTTGCAAATGGAGAGCCCTGTGTATGTGCTAATAATATTACCCCCTCTCCCCAAAAAAGTCTCACAGTAATCCAAAGTATTTTCCTAGAGCTGAATTTTCTTTCCGTGAAATACAAATTGCTGCAGAATGCAGGAACGTGTGAGGTGCACACTTTATTTTTAAAGGAGAATATCTGCAGTCACAGTGTGGGGCAAAGAGGATAGCCCCCCCCCCCCCCGGCTGCTAGGAGATAAATCTCTGCAGCAGAGATTTGTCCATTTTACAAAGTCACTCTAATCCACAGCTTCTTCAACAGAAAAGGCGGTGCTGTTTAGTCAATGAAAAGGGCCGCCACATTCAGTCAATGGGGCTTCTCCCAAGCAAGTATGCCTAAGATCACAGCCTAAAATCTTCAAGCGCTATCTGGCATGACAGCCTCTGAGTTAGTTGAGATAGATGTCACGGCTAGTGACAACTGGGAGCTGTTCTTGGAGGCTCTTGCCTTTTTAGGTTATGAGGGTCTTTGTGTGTTTAGGATAATGTGATTGACGGCTCTCCTATGGCCCCAATTAGCGCCCTATAATTTATTAGCTTCTGCTTTCAGATTATGCGTTAACTTCACAAATATTTCAACCACGGAAACAGCAGCTATCGGATGTCTCCTGCCTGATCCAACTCATGGGGCCCGCAGTTAAATGCAGAGAGCGCTGTGCAGGTCGGTCAAAGGAGAATAATCATTTGTGACTCTGTGCGACCAGGCAGATCAAAGCTCTTCGCTGGTGGAAGAAAAAGACCCTACTGACATACAGCTCAGGGCTTTTTGTGTGTGTGTGGGGGGGGGCGGGGGGAGCTGCATTGCAGGGGAGAGACTGAACCTGTCGACTTGTCCGAAGGAGGCTTGTGTGTTTAACTCCTGCTGCTTGCACAAATGCCGCTGCTTCGGTTACACACAAACAGCAAATGTAAGGATGGCAGTCACCTCGAATGCCATTCCTTTGCCCGGACTGTTGAAATGGAAAGCAAACATAAAAAATATACTGCATATGAAAATACTATGTAAGGGGCTCCTGTCTGATAAAATGGAATCGGACAATGCGAGGGGATCCAGTTTCCTGGGAGCTTGGTACCTTTGTTAAGCAGGAAAAGGGTAGGTAAGGAAGGAATGATTCACTCGCGTATCATTCAAGCCCTGTTCACATGTTACAGTGAACACACGTATAGACTGCATGTACAAGCTTACATCTGTCTGTAAGAAAGAGCCAATGTGTGTTCCTTTTACCAAGGAAACCACCAGGGATCAGTCCCTTAATCACCATGAAGTCTCAGTCCCACATTTAGCTATACATGTGTGCAGGGCTCATTTCGTAGCAGGAGCTCCTTTGCATATTAGGCCACACACCCCTAATGTAGCCAATCCTCCAAGAGCTTACAGCGCTCTTCTTACAGGGGCTACTGTAAGCTCTTGGAGGATTGGCTACATCAGGGGTGCATGGCCTAATATGCAGAGGAGCTCCTGCTACGAAATGAGCCCTGCATGTGTGAATGTAACATGAGAATTACTCAATGCCTGTATGAAAGAAAGACAAGTGTAAACTGTACACACATTGTATGTGTGTTCTGTGTAACTTGTGAACATAGCTCCTGTTTCTTACTATTCAGTGGATTGTGGTTTAAATAGTTCATTGGAATGTTGTGAGGTGTTTGACCTGTAATGACTACATTACTTGGCGGTGGTGAACACATTTTCTTGGGATGAACTGACACTTCGTAGATTTCTATATGGAACCTTTTGAAGGTCTTGGATGCAGCAGACATGATAACCATGGGTGTAGAGTATGGGGGGGCTCAAGGGCTCGAGCCACCCCCGAAATTTCCTGGGGAGGGGCTCAGCCACCCCAGGCAAAACAGAGCGCCTGCTGCTGCACCTTCCGGGTCCTTCCGAGGCCCGGCCGCTGCTGCTGGAGAGGGAGAGGGAAGGGGTGGCCGAGGGGGGGGGAGAGAGGTACTGGCAGCAATGGCTGGCGGGCCTCGGAAGGGCCCGGGGAGGCGCGGCGGTTTCCTGGGGGGGAGAACGTTGCCCCAGTGTGCGTGCTTCGTGCGCACGCTAAGGAGCTCCCCCCCTGGAATTTCCCAAAGTCTACACCCCTGATGATAACTGCAAACTGTGTAGCATCCCTATGGCCCCCGTGCGCTGATTCTGTGTTAGCTGAAAACACCCACTGCATTTCAGTTCCCTTCTCCTCTCATGTATGGACCAGACTTCAAATCTGGTATGCTCAACATAGCCACCAAGCTGAGTGCAGCCAAAGAAAAAGCTTGATAAAGATAGATCAGATCATCATCATGTCTAACATGATGAACTATGAATCAGGGCCCCCTCCGCCCCGTTCAAAGTATCTCAGCCATGACTAGGCCAGTCTCTCTCGTCCTTAGCCCCATCCACCCTATTGCTGACAATTCTACCTTGCAGAATTTTACCCTGTAGAATTGGTGTAAAGATTAGAAGATAATGTATGTGAAGAACTTTGAGCATCTGACACTACCATATAAATGGTAATTATGATGATAAAGCTCCTACTTTTCTTGCCTGCTTTGGGACTAACTAGGCTCAGTGGGTGACAAGTTTTGAAGGCCTGCTTAGGAGGCCGGGCTGTGACTCAGTGGTAGAACAACTGCTTGGCATGCAGAAGGTCCCAGGTTCAATCCCCAACACCCCAAGTTAAAAAGACCGGGCAGTAGGAGATGTGAAAGACCTCTGCCTGAGACCCTGGAGAGCTGCTGCCAGTCTGAGAACATGATATGGACTTTGATGGTCCGATTCAGTGTAAAGCAGCTTTATGTGTATGCTTTTAAATACTTGCTTGAACTTATCATACATCCAAATAAGAGGGAGAGCAAGAAAATCAGGCCAGCTTATGCGGACCTAAGAAGATCAGGTTGATAAAGTTCCTCAGGGGGTTAAAAGGAATCAGCATCATCCTCCAGCAGAAGCTCATATGAAACACCCCCCCCCCCCCCCCCCCCCCCCCCGCCAAGAATCAAGACCCTTTACACCAATGCCAATTCTACAAGAAACATTTGCTGCTCTAGGGTTTCTTGGGAAGCTGCCTCTTGTTAAAATTCCACCTCCAAAAATAAAGCCGAGGCTCGTGGTTGCTTCTGTGTTTAAAATGGAGATTGCCTTGAGCCTGTGAGCTGCTTCAAATAATTTTTTTTTAACCTCTGGTGCATCTAAGGGAGTTTGCTGGCCAGAGGAGTTGGTGGGTATTTTTTGAGAAGGAGTCTTCGGTTTGGTATCTGCTGTTCTGACGCATTGGCTGTGAGTCAGGCAGCCTGTGGGTCAAATCTCAGCTTTTCCATTGTATCACTTAGGTGGCTTTCAGCTAAAATAATTTTAATGTTTATGGCAATTTCTCTCTGAAACTTGGTTGTGCCATATAAAACATTGGGGACAACTGGCCTCCCTTACAGGGGTATTTTAGGCATCGAGATAAAACATATGAAGCCCTTTGAACATTTAATTACAATATATAAATGCTGTTACTTTTGTGGTTATTTAATAGAGTGTTTGGGAAAGTTTTCTCAAGAATAACTAAAACTTTTCTCAAACTGTTCTGTTGTGGGGTGGTCGGTATGCCAGAATAGTATCCAGGAAACCCAGCTTCAAATCCCTTCTCTGCCATGGAAGCTTGCTGGGTGTCCTTGAGCCAATCACTCTCGTTCAACCTAACCTACCTCACAAGGTGGTGGTTGTCAATATAAAACGAAGTTGGGGAGAACAATGAAAGCTGCTTGGCAGAGAGAAGCAGGTCATGAATATGTAAAATTTATATTTTACCAACCACTGAAAACCATGGCGACTTCTATTTAACTGTCTCTTCTATGTTGCACGAGCTGCCAAATTTCTTTCCAGCAATGCTACTGAATGCACAAATGTTGCTTTGTAGGGCAAGATGCAAAAATTCACCAGAATTTCCACGGTTCTCTTACAATGTGTTTTCAATCTGAATTGTCACTTGTTCTAATGACACCGAGCCTTACACCTATCCCACACCAGGGATGAAAAGTGCGCAAAAAGTCTGCCAGCTGCAAACTGTACTTTGTTTCACAGCCACTGTGTGAGTGTGTGCAGCAAGAGAGATAGAAGCACAGCTGAGATATGCTATGGTCTACATCTGGTTGGCACACTTTCCCCTACACTGAAGAGCTATTCATACAAGAAATGTGTAACATTTAAAGTGATCCCTAGATGACACTTAGCTAAGGAGGAGATTCTTCCAACACTTATCTAGTTAAAATAATTATCCCATGTATCACTGCCTATACTTGCAAAGATCTGAACGACCATTCCCCCTAGATAAGCTGAATCTTCTGCCAGTTCTCCATCAGCTGCTTGGAACATTAGCAACCCAGGCTTCCCATGATTCTGATAGGACCTCTTCCAGCTCCCATAAATCTAGCCATAAATCTAGCGGAGTAAAAGCTAACGATAAGATCCAGACTTCAGTGGCCTCAGGGAAAACGGCTACTGACTGTTTCATAGCACCTCCTGTATTACTGGCAGGGCACTTGTTCTAATGAGAAACCACAGTACACAGTCGTCATTCGCTAGAGCAGCTGCAGTATTTATGACTCAATGAGAAAGCAAACCAAAGTACGAGCACTCCTTTGCCAGAGAAGAGAGAAATGGAGTGGGGGGAAATTTCTTCCTGCAGTATGCCCAGTAGTAGAACTAGAGCTCAGATCTCACTTCCTGTGCATCATTGCAAGTGGTAGAGAGAAGACCCCATTCTGCCCAGTTTACGAGCAACTTTCTGCTGCCAGTGTTCCCTCTAAGCTGAGTTAGTGTGAGCTAGCTCACAGTTCTTTAGCCTCCGGCTCACCTGTTTTTGTCTTAGCTCAGGAAGGAGGGCTCCAGAGCAGACTAATTTATGCAGTAGCCAAATCTCTGGCTCACAACTGTAATGCCAGGAGCTCGCAAAGTAGAATTTTTTGCTCACAAGACTCCACAGCTTAGAGGGAGCATTGGTCCAGACCCTTTTCTACCCCTTCTCTACATGGAACAAGGATGGAAAAGATAGCTCCTGGATCCTTTACCTTCATGGCTAGGACCCACCTATCTGATGGACCATCTAAACTCATTATGTCTCTGGGCACCAGAGTTGCTACCTTCCAGTCATTCCTTTGCTTCATTTATTTATTGGAAAATATGAATAACCAGTTTTCCTCCCAATTAATGTGTCTTAAAGTGGTTTGCATCATTAAAACCAGCTAAAAACTTGTTCTGCAAAAACACAACACAGATAACAAGAGAAGAGCAAGCTGATTATCCCGTCATAATAACTGACCCACCACCCATAAACCACCAAAAGCACATCAGAAAAACTGTGCCTTACAGAGCTTCTGAAATCCTCCTCATATCCCCAGAAAGCCTGTTCCATAAAATAGGAGCAGTCATCAAGAAAGTCTGAGCCCGAGCAGAAATGGTTCTCGCTAACCAGAGTGGAGGAATGTTTAAGGCTGCCCACTTGGCATCCACCAGAGCCCAGGCTTTTTCAGTAGTGGCTCTCAGCTTGTGGACCTGACTGCCTTTGGGAGGGCAACCAACCTTAGAAGATGCTGTTAGGCCCTTTTAGTTAGTTGAGCTTCTAATGGGATTTGAACTTCAGTCATGTTTTAGGGAGAGGCTACAAATAGAGCTTTACAAGTGGGGACCTGCAAGAAACTTGCAGGATGGTTATCCCATTCATCACACCTTTGCTTCCTCTCTTCTCCCCCTCAGTAACACTGAGTTACTGCTCATCTCCAGACTACAGAGATAACTTTCCATGGAGAAAATGGATGCTTTGGAGGGTAGAGTTTATGGCACTGTACCCCACTGAGGTCCCTGTCCTCCCCAGGCTCCATCCCCAAATATCCAGGAGTTTCTCAGCCTGGATCTGGATCCGCTGCTGGTGGTCGGGGGGGGGGGGTGGTACTTGGCAACCCTAGACTGCTGCCAGTAAAATCCCTGCCTTTGACTGACAGAAACAGTTAGAACCTCCCCCCCTCCCCCAAACATTCTAATCTCCTCACAGTTGACGCCTGGAGTTGAGGCCATTTCAAAAAGTATTTTGGGGGATTCTACGGTCACTGAAGGTTTTTTTTTAACTTTTCAGATTTTTCTGCACATGGGGGGAGTGCCCCCCATGTGTAGGAAAACCTCCCTGCCTCCCAGGTGCCCCCCCCGCACGGATTTAGGTATCCGCACACAGGGGGCGCCTTCGGAATTAGATATATAGATTGTGTTGTGTGTGGTTTTAATTTGAAATTGTAAGCTGCCTTGAGACACAAGGATAAGGGTGGGAGAAGAATATTTTAACAAATACCAGGAAATGAGCTCAACTTCTTTACCTGCCTTGTAGGAGAAGACAGGATAGGCAGAAGAAAGCGGGCGGCAAAGAGCAGATAAGACCTTGCATGCCGACTGTCTGTTATTCATAAGCCCTGCCCATATGTGGATGGGGCTTGGAGAACATGGACAACAGTTGACATCCTAAGCAGTAGCATCCTAAGCAGAGCTACACCCTTCTAAACAAATTGACTTCAATGGACTTAGAAAGGTACAAGCCGGAGGACCCGCGATACTCGCGAGGGGGGGGGTAGGTGAGCCTCTTCCCCCTCCTCTGGCCCCGCATGCCGAGCCTCTACCCCGTCCCCCCTCCAGGCAGCTTCCCCCCGCCTTCAAAATGACGGCGGCGGCAGGGAGACAGCTGCCCGCCGAGGCTCCCCCCCTGTAAGGCGGTGGTGGCAGGGAGACCACTGCCTGCCAAGACTTCCCCCCGCCTTCAAAATGGCGGTGGCAGGGACACCCACTGTCCACTGAGGCTTCCCCCCTCCCTCCCTGCTTTCAAAACGGCGGTGGGGGCATAGAGACCTGCCGCCCGCCAAGGCTCTTCCCTCCCTCCCCCCCGCAAACGGCGGTGGCGAGTCCTCGTCACGCCGCTTCCCACCCCCTCCCCTACAGCAGCCACAGCGTTCTCTGCGCACGCGTGGAGAACGCTTTAACTTTTTGGGGGATTTAAAGATCCCCGAAAAGTTTTTTAAACATTTATGATTTTTCTGCACATGGGGGGAGTGCCCCCCGTGTGTAGAAACCCCACCCCCCAAGTGCCCCCCCGCGTGGATTTAGGTATCCGCACGGGGGAGGGTACTTGGGAATTAGATATATAGATAACTCTGTTTAGGATTGCACTGTCAGTGGTACCCACTGCAGTGCAGCTTACAATATATATTTTGTGGGTTTCAATTGTGCTGATTATTTTTGGCCCACTCCAGCAAATGTAAAACACATTTCGCTTTCAGCCTGCCTGTAACAGCCATGAAGGTTTCGACATGGGGACTTTCAAGGCTTTTCTTCTGTGCCTAAGAAATCTATCGCCTCTCTGGCTTTAGCTTCTCACAGAAACCATGCTATTGGAGGGTGAGAGGAGATGTCTTTAATGTAGTTTTCCTACAAAGAAACACCTCTCAAATCCCCCCCTTTAAAAAAGGGGGTTACGCTTAAGAGAGAGACTCAGCCCCTTGATCAATGATGTCAGAAAGAGAGCAACATGAATACATACAGAAAGAGCTCGAGTGAAACGAGATTCTGTGTTTATTTAATGACTTTCCTCCCTGTTTTCTCCTCATGAAGGTTCTTCCGCCCGCCCCTTTAGGAAGGGCCTCTTCTTCATCATAAAACATTCCTTGTATAAAAACCTTATATATATATATACACACACTCATATATATATACACTTATATATCTGTACACGTATGTATGCATGAGTTACCAAATACAATTATTGTGCCAAACTCTGAGAAGGGCCTCCTTGGTTGTCAAGTTTCTGGCGTTCAAACAGTTGTCTCTAGAACAGCTGCGTTTGTGCAAGCCCAGTGGCAGATATCACCGTGGCCTGAAAGAGCTGTCCCTTTTTCTTTTTTGTTGTTGTTAATGTCCAACGTGCTTCAGAGTTTAGAATTTTCCCATTTGTTTATACAGTGTAAAGGACAAAAATATAATTCCTAGTATGTGCATCTCTTCCCATGCTGCTTTCAAGAAGTGGGGTTTTTGTTTTATTGTTAAAAAATGTCCATAAAAAAAAGAAGAGTTCACACTGTCAACACCAGTAACAAACACTTTTTGTTTCCCAAAGTCAGCAATTTGACATCCACGTCAGTTTCAAAACTCCTTCGAGTGGCTTGGCCACGATTCTGGACGGGTAGCCACGGTGCTTGGCTTTTCACAGTGAAGAGAAAAGAGAGGCTGTCCTATTCCTCACCCCCGCAGCAAGGTTCTGTTGCTGAAATGCCAAGTCGAAGCAGCTTTTAGCCACCATGGCCTTCCCCATGTTCCTGTCCTTGAGACGTGGCATGAGAGGCTGAACTGTGCAGGGGTGGGAAGGCAGGACTTGGTGGGAGGAGCTTTAGAATCAACCAGCAGCTCAGCTCAGGAGGGGTCCACCACAGAAGGAATAGCGGCGAGCTGTAAACCAAGATCAGAAGCTGTTACAAACCGACTTGATTTCCGCTCTGTCACCAGTCTTACTTAGGCAGAGATCTGACTAGAGGGTAAGAGGAGATGGAAAGGCAGGTCTAAAACCAATAGAGATCCTTGCTTTTATCCTGAGGCTGCAAACCTGAGAACGGAGAGAAAAATGGAAATAAAACAAAACAGAAAGGGAGGGAGGGGAAAGGATGTAAGATAAGGACAGGGAAAGATGAGCACCACCGCCATTTTCTTTCTAGTGCATGTAGCCTCTCCAAAGCGTAAATATGTGGCTGGTACAGGGTGAGAAGGGGGAGTGGCGTGAAAAGGAAAGTCAGGTCCAAACAGATAACAACATGAGAGAATTCAGGAATGCAGGATGGAACTCCAGCTCAGTTCACTGTCTGCGTTGTGTTTAACAGACTGCGGTCAACTTTGCCCATCATGTCTCCAAAATGAATGAATGAATGAATGAATGAATGAATGAATGAATGAATGAATGAATGAATGCCAGGGCTTAGATTAACATGTAAACCGAGCATCAAAACATGGCTGCCCTGGCGAGCCCTACAAAAATTCAGCTCTTCTTATTTTGCAGATCTATTGTGAGGATAAATACAACTTTCAGCAATATTATTCAGGATGGGATAGGAAATCAAAATAAAGTACATGAATAAAATAGACTCACAACAGTTGTGCTCACTTTAAAACGAGGTCTCTGGTGGCTCACTGGTTGCAGCCAGTGTTCCCTCTAAGCTGAGTTAGTGTGAGCTAGCTCACAGTTTTTCAGCCTCCGGCTCACACATTTTTGTCTCTGCTCAGGAAGGATGGCTCCAGAGCAAACTAATTTATGCAGTTGCCAAATTGCTCACTCACAACTCTAATGCCAGGAACTCACAAAGTAGAGTTTTTGCTCACAAGACTCCACAGCTTAGAGGGAACATTGGCAGCCATGATCACTGTAATTGTCGAATCCAAGACTCTTGCTTTGGGCAGAGGAATTCCCTCGTTTTACTAACCCACTAAATTAGAAACCACTCACTGTACTGTTCTGATGGGGAAACAACTTGCTATCAGTAATCTCAGAAGGCACTGAAGAGACTTACTTAGAAAAAGAGAGGAACTATTACTTTTAAAAAGTACACATCCCTCAGAGGTTGCAAGAAACAGTAGTGAAGCAGTGACATCCCAGTGCTTTCTTTATCGTGTAATTCTGCCCTTTATGGCATGAGAAATGCATTCCACACATGCTAAGCTTTTCATTGCTTTGAGGCAGAGCAAGAAGGCTTTATTGCTGATGCTCTCCTACCCACTTTCCTAACTGCATCATCATCTTCCTCACCATCATCTAGTGGTTCAGGCAGCAAGAGAGGGAAAGCCAGAATGGGATAGCGCCATCTGCTGGACCTTACCTGCATCCACATTGAGGCCTAGGCTCTGTGCCATCTCCCCTGCTGGGCTGGGAAAAGGCGCCGGAGTTGTCCATGCTGAAGTGGCAGGCTCACTCTTGCCCAGCTCACACTGGGGGCTGACAGGCGTGGGCACGGACGCAGGCGTGAGGCGATGGGGGCGCACAGAAGCCGCAGGCACCAACAGTGACCCGTAACGAGGGTCGAAGTGTGGACTGTAGACCTCGTGCACAGTGGTGGGGCGGGGATAGGAGGAGCTCTGCGAGCCGATGTAGGGGTGGTGGTGGTGGTGGTGGTGGTGGTGGTGGGCAGGGTGCCAGGGCTCCGGACCACCCTGGTGGAGATGGCTGTGCAATGAACCTGGTGAATAAGGGTCCGCTGTGGCAAAGGGCAGTTCAGTGGCTGCCAGTGGGCTTCCCAGGGATGCAGGCACTGGAGAAGGCTGGTAGGTGCTGTTCCAGAAGGAGGGTGGGAAACTACGTTGACTCATAGGGAATGATCCATCTGAACAAAGGGAGATGGAGAAGAAAACATCAGAAGAGCAGCAGAAGGGTGAGGGTCCTCTTCATACATTACTTCTGCTAGTTGTCACTGAGAGCCAGTCTGATGTAGTGTTTAAGTGTATGTTTAAGTGTAGTGTATTTTGGGGCAGGAACACACGGGAACAGAGTTCCGGCTGGCTTCTGAGTTGGCCACACCTACAGCCTCCCCTCCTTGGGTTCCCCAGGCACCTCGCAAGCCGCGGGGTTAGGGCTGCCAAGTCAGCCCGGGGGGCGGGGGATCCCCTGCTACAGGGGTTCCCGATCCGCCGGCCAGCATTCGGCCGGTGGGGGAAACCCCACCCCCGAGGTCGTCCAGCCTGGACGACTTCCCTCACGTAATGACGTCACCCGGAAGTGACACCATCACGTCGGGGGCATTGCCAGGACGACGCTCTGGCAATCGCCCCAAAACTCTATGATTCCATAGAGTTTTGGGGCGATTGCCAGAGCGTCACCCTGGCAACGCCCCCAACATGCTGACGTCACTTCCGGTGACGCTGGCCGGCACGTGCGCAAAGCGCGACCGCCGGGGAAGCTCCCAGCCAGCAGAGCTTCCCCTCCCCACCGGTAAGTTTCTTACACTTGGCAACCCTATGCGGGGTGCCTGGGGAAGCCAAGCCGATCTAAGGAGGGAAGGCAGTTTAAACAGCCTCCCCTCCACAGGTTCCCCAGGCACCCCACAGCTATGGGGCCCCTGGGGAAGCTGATCCTGGGAGGGAGCTGCACTGTCAGGGGTGTGGCCTAATATGCTAATAAGCTTCTTTGCTGTTGGGTGTGGCCTCTTATGCTAATGAGTTCCTGCTGGGCTTTTTCTACAAACAAGCCTTGCTGATACCCAAATCACACCTGAAATCCTCCAAGTGATCTGCATACACAGCAAAGCCCGAGTGCATCCCCCAGATTTCTCTCAAATAATAGTAATTATTACCAAATCAGTTTTGTCCTATTTTCCTATCAAATTACGAGTGCCAGGGTAATTTCTCAAATGTAAGTAGCTTGAAATTCCAAGTAGCCACATTAGTCCAAAGAAAGCACAGAATCCAGATAACGGCTTGCGTTAAGACCAACCAAAATTCTATTGTATTTATTTATATATCACCTTCCTGTTCAAAAAGAAAACATCCCAAGGTATCTACTAAATACAAAACATCCCAAGGGAATATAAACAGTCAGTCAGCTGTCAAAGCAGCCACCAGGGTTGCCAGCCTCCAGGTGGGGCCTGGGGATCTCCCGCTTTTACAACTGATCTCCAGCTGACAGAGATCAGCTCTCCTGGAGAAAATGGCTGCTTTGGAGGGCATTGTACCATGCTGAGGCCCCTCCCCTCCCCTCCCCAAACCCCACCCTCTCTTGGATCCACCCCCAAAGTCTCCAGGTATTTTCCGACCCAGACCTGGCAACCCTAGCAGCCACAGGTTGCAGCTCTCTCTAAAGACCTTAAGCAGTCAGGGGGTGGGGCTGAGCAAGTGGAAGTGCTCAGCCCCTTGCTGGAAAGTCCTCTCAGGTGAAAGGCAGCGCACAAAACAGTGTGAAAGCGTTCAAGTTCTCCAGAATTCTTCATCAGGGAGAAATCAGGAAGAGACCAGTGTCACCCCAACTCCAAACCGCACCCCAGCATGACAGGATCAGCCTAAAGATCCGTTACCTGGAACAACTTTCCTCCCACCCCCATCCACTTTTAACATCCAGTCTGATGAAGAATTTTGGAAATCCAAAAAGTTTACACACTGTTTTGTGACATTTTGGTTCGGTTTCATACAAAGAATTACTTGGATTTTGTCTGATACAAAACAACTCAACAGCCTTTCCTACTTATGACAGATATAGATGTGCACGTATGAGACAGACCTCTGTCCCCATCAAAAACAAGGCATGGCAATGGCCTTTATACAGGTTGGAGTCCATATGACAAGGAAGACTGCCAAACGCTGAGCTTGTATGAGCTCCTAGTTAGGAATTCATTGAGGAAGAGAGATTCAAACCTGATGAAAGGTTGTGGCTCAGCTATAAAAAGCATACTTTGCATGCAGAAGGTCCGAGGCACAATCCTTGGCGTAGCCAGTTAAAAAGGATTCTCAGGTAGTTGGTGGTGGGAAGAAGCTTTGTCTGCTGGAGAGCGGCTGCCAGTCAGAACAGCCGAAACTGAGCTGGCCACAGCAATGTTCTAATGGGCAGCTTCACGTGCTCCTCTGACTCCCTTCTTTAGAATTATTTACACACTAGGAATAAGGCCCGTTGTGGGAATAAATACAATGGGCTCTAGAAAAAGGCTCTTGGAGAGTGTTAAGGCCCTGGGCACTCAGCATCAATTTGCTGTGGCAGCCTCAGCAGGGTATAAGGACACAGAGTCCACCATTTTCTCTGGGGGAACTGATCTCTGCTAACTGAAAAGCAGTTGTAATTCTGAGTGATCTCCTGCCCTCACCTGGAGATTGGCAGCAGTGGTTCCCCAAGAGGGAATAACTGGTTTGGAGGGCAGAGTCTATGGCATTGTACCTGTCTGAGGCCCCACCTCTCCTCAAACCTCACCCTCTCCAGGCTCCACCCCTCAAATCCCCAGGAATTCCCAACCTGGAGTTGGCTACCCCATCTCCTTCCCAGCCAAGCACCAACCTACCTTAATTTCCCCCTCATTCTTCAGCTTTTCATTCCCCCCCACCTGCAGCCTCTACTGTGCTCTGAAGCCCTGACACTGACTTTTTAGAGGGTCAGTGAGACCCTGTGGTCAAATCTCCCTATTTGGAGATGGAATCCCCAATCTTTGGGGGATCCCTGGAAAGTTGGCAATGCAAGGGTCTGGCCTTTCCTTGCTTCCCTTGGCTACCCCCTCCCTTTGGTATTGGCAGAGCGGGGGAGACTATGGGGTCAGAGCACAACACAGATTATTGGTCCAAATAGAATAATTTATTTTAGTATTTACACAATTATGGAGCACACACACGCACTAAATGAATAAGGGACAACTAAATAAAACAGGGGTTAAAAAACAATCCTCCCTGGATGGGCTGGGATCTATAGTGATGGTGCCCCACCCCTTGGAATGGTCCCTCTTTTCCCGCACCTTTTGGCCTTGGGGCAGCTGGGAACTGTAGGCCAGCAGATGAGGAAGCCCCATTCAACCCAGTGAGTGATAGTCCTGCTGGCCCCTCTCTGGAACTACAGCTCAATTGAACCATATGGGGGAACATTTTAAACAAACCACAGACAGCAGCCGTCTTATAAACACAGGTAACTGCCATTTCGTTTCACCTACCAACAGTCACTGAGGTAACATTTAATCCCCTCACAGAAAGGAAGCAGGAGAAGTGTCTTTGTCAACAGAGAAAGCCGTCTGTCAGAGATTCTGATAGGGCACAGAGGCTGAAGGAGTGGGCGGGGAAGAGGAGCAGCACCCAGCCAATGGCATGCAAGTATTCACAGCCAATGGATTGACAGGCCAGGGGACCAAAGGCTGGGGTGGTGTGTGGAATGTTCAGGAGGGTGCCACCACCAACAGAGAATTATGTATAAGAGAGATTAGACGACCTGACTGGAAGCCACATATCCCGTTCTCCCTAAGCCCCAAACAGTGAAGACTGAGCTGAGTGGAAAGTGTGCACAGAAACAATTTCGTCTTGTACCTTTATTTCTCCAGGATGAGATCTGGGTTTAAAATAATAGATTGGAGCGCTAAACCCTACTAGGCGAGCCTGTACTCAGGCAGTAAGAAAAGTAGATTTCCAGACCCTAAGACTTTATAAACCCAGAACTTCTCACTGCTTGTTCCTGGAAGGCCCTCAGCTGAAGCATGTCTGATGATGATCATACACATAAATAATGATCACCCATTTTATACCTGTTTATCGACAATAACTTCTGGCAAACAATGATGTAGTTTGGTAATTTTCCCCACCCTCCTCCCAGAACTACAATTCTCAGAGTACCTTTGGACAAGAGAAAACCCATAAATCTACAGGGTGCGGGGTGATTGTGCCATTCATACACTTAAGAGAAAATCTGCAACGAAAATATACTATTAGCAGGGGTCCGTTGGGGCCGGAGCAAGGCGGAGCGAAGCTCTGCCAGCTCAGGACTGGCCAGTAGGGCAGCCACGGGCTGAATCAGATTCTCTAATCTGATTCAGCTCGCCCCCGAATTGTTGCTGAAATTCGGCGGCAATTTTAAAAGCCACTGGAGGGGAGGGGGTTTGAGGGAGAGGCTCCAAACTTGCAGGGTAGCTGCTGGGGCCTCTCCTCGAAATGCCCACCAAGTTTCAAGAAGATTGGACCAGGGGGTCCAATTCTACAGGCCCCCAAACAGGTTGCCCCCATTCCCTCCATTGTTCTCTATGATAGGAAAAAAGTTAACATTTTTTCCCTCCATAGAGAACAATGGAGGGGATGGGACAATCTGTTTGGGGGCCCACAGAATTGGACCCCGTGGTCCAATCTTCTTGAAACTTAGTGGGTATTTCGAGGAGAGGCCCCAGCACGTACCCTGCAAGTTTGGAGCCTCTCCCTCAAACCCCCTTTCCTCCAGCCCCTCATATACCCTATGAGTTTTTGCCATTGATTTCAATGGCCCATAGGATATAATGGGGCTGAAACTGACATTCCCTTTCTGACACACTTCTGGTGATGCCAGGGGGCGTGGCATATGCTAATGAGTTATGCTAATGAGCTCCTGCACCTCTTTTTCTACAAAAGGACCCCTGACTATTAGGATTAATTCCGGAGGCGTTAAAGGGCATGAGCAAACGGGAAGGCAACTGCAGTCCAAAGAGGAAGTGAACCCAGGCAAGGGATCCTTCCTTTAGGGGTGGCCAACGTGCAAAGGAAAAGCCTCGCAGAGCTTCTCCGTTCCCTGCTTATTTCAGTCAGCCCATAAGGCCCAGCAAGCCCGCGGCAGGACAGGCGGGTTGAGTGCCAAGAGAGGTGGAGGCTTGTAGGCCTAAATAAGTAAATATTGTGGGAAATCGGTCAGCTAGAGAAGATCAAGCAGCAATCCTAGACATAAGATCATCCTAGGCAGCCAATCCCACTCTGTCCGATGACTCGCGTATATACAGAGCTTGAGCCGGAAACAGAAGTTCCTGAACCCAGGCAAACCGAAATCACGCGGGAGGTGTGTTCAGGGAGCCCTGCCTGCCCACGGAAGCCGCCTTTGGGTATAGCGGGGCTGGCCCTGGAACGCCTGGGAAGCCGTTGCGGGGGATTCGGTGATTCCTGCGGGGCGTAGCTACTTGGAGGGCTACAGGCGATTTGGAGCCGGGGGACTGCCTTTGCCCCCATTTTCAGCCCCCATTGGCTGCTTTTCCTTGGTTTTAAAGCCACACGGGAAGTTCCAGGCCCCGTTTTCCTAGCGCACTCGCTTAAAAATGCGCCTGCGCGCTTTCGTACTTTAAACACCGGTGAGGCTTGTTTCAGGCAAGGAAACGGGACGCTCACCGCTGCCAGCAGGCCGCAGACCTGAAGGCTTTGGGGGGGGTAGGATGTGGTGGCAGGATTTTGTCTTCAGTGACCGCTCGAGGGTTACAGCCGCATCCAAATCTAACCCCGTTCCCGCGAGAGAGTCCCCCAGCTCAGCGTTTGAGAAAGATCAATCAAGGGCAACTTCTGTGAACGACACGTCTCTCCCAGCAGATCGGGATGGCGACTCCTGAATCTTGCGTTTCCCCCCTCGTCTTTCCTGTCCTACTTGAGCAATCCGCCACCCACCCACCCACCCCTCTTTCCACAGCCCGTGGTGCCCTGCTGTCGGAACAAGAACATAGGCAAGGGGAGGTGAGCGTTTTCGTTTTCTTTTTTTAAGAAATGGGTTCTTATCGGCAGCCTTCCCCACTCCTAAATCTTGGAGTAAGATCAGGACACCTGGAGTCGGTTGTGTTTAAAGCTAAATGTTGAAAGTGTCTGATCGGCCAAGACGGCGAGGCGAGACGCTGCGGACTCCCTGGAGCAAACTTTAAGGGCCTTGAAACTGGACCTCGCTTTGGGCAAGTCCAATCCGTCAGCCATTTTGTCGACACGGGACTTCAAATGACGCCTGTTCAGTTGTGCAGCCCGATCCTATCCGGTCACGAGTTCGGCAGAACTCCGAAGGACCTGACCCTGGGCAAGCGAGCGAAAAACTGCAGCTGAAGTCGGACGCCCCTTTAGCCGGATGGATCAGTCGGTCCCAAATCATTTCCGGCGGCGTCCAGTACTGCAAAAGAAATCCCTGTGCACCGCGGAGAACTTCATTCTGGATCCACCTGCGCGGGATCGCGCCGCGACTGTCTTCAGAATGAGTCGATAAAGTTTAGAAGTGAAAGCAATCGCCTTTATTTTTTATTCGCCCGTTTATTTTGCGAGAAGCGCACACCTCCCCCCCCCCCCCCCCCCAGATTTTAATTCTCCGAAGCAAGGGAACAAAATCCGAGTCCAGTGGCACCTTTAAGACCAACAAAGGTTTAGTCAAGGTGTGAGCTTTCATGATTTCTTCAGCTGCTCTGAAAAACGCAGGGAAGCTTATACCTTGAAGAAAGCTTTTGTGGTGGTTGTTTTAAAGGTGCCACTGAAGCTTGAATTTCAAAAGGAGCTAGGGTGGTATCGACTCGGATCATCAGCTGGCCGGGACAGAACCAACAGCTGCCTATCTCGCTCGGGTTAGTCAGTCACCCTTCGCTCTGCGTACAGATAACAGTTAGCATCGGCTTAACAGCCGCAGATCAATCCGCTGTTAACAGCTCAGAGGCCAGCACTTGCCAGCCCTGTAACTCGCGCATCCCTCGACCGGTTCCTGTTCATCCCTCCCCCCGGCCATTTAAAAGGACACACTCCAGTGTATGAGAACAACAGCTCTTTCCCCAGCGGTGATGGGGGGGGGGGGAGCGCTCTTTTCCTGGCAAAAAGGACGCCCCCCCCTCACCTCCTCACCCTGTAATCTGACGTCGTTTTAATTGCTGTATTTGTTTTCTGGTATTTTAACTTTGTTAGCCGCCTTGAGCCAGCTTCTCCGGCAAGGCGGAATACAAACAAAGAAACAAATAATCAAACCACTGAGAGGAAGGATGGCTTAGCATACGGATCTACTACGGATTCCAACGCCCAATTCCGTAGCTGACATTTTTTGTCACTCGTTTTTCCTTTTGGAGGAAACCCCCCCCCCCCCGAAGCAATAGGGACAAACGAGTGACTCTCCCCCACAGCAGAGTCGGTTTCTCTTCGGGGTATTTTGGGAAACGCGTTTCCCTGAGTGAGCAGGAAAGTCACGGCTTTCTAAAACCCCAAAATAAATTTTCGAGAAAGGTTTTTCGCCTTGTTCGCTCAGAAACCGAGCTGTGGAAAAGAGCGATTGGGTTCCAAAAGAAATGCTCAACCCCAGGAAGGTGATCTTTTACTGAAGCATCTTCTAGGAGCAGAAGAGGTATCAGCTTTCAGGCTAACTTTTCACGAGAGTTCTGTGGAACTTGCCCAATACCAGAGCTCGCCTTACTCCGTCCCTAAACAGTTCCAGCTCCTCACAAGCATCTAGACCTTACAACCCATCCCAATCCCATGGGGGTCCCATCCAGCCAAAGCGCAGCGCCTTTACCTCTCGCTGATCTCAGTGGGAGGGATTTTACTCCGTACCTAAACTATTAATTTAAGTGCCATACTTCATTTGGCTGGCTCATGCCCATTATGCATATGCACACCTTTCTCACACAGTCTTGGGTCTTCCATGTCATGTACGTTTCCTTGGCTCACTGCCTTCCTGCCTGCACTTTTTCGATCAAAGGTACAAGTTCACGTCACGCCCCCTTCGCCTGGATTCTCTTGGTACAGTCCTGACCACAATCACGGAGGCCGGCTGCAACGCCCCGCCCCTTCACACCCCCCCTCCAACTGCGCCACCTTTCCCCTTTATCTTTTCTAGCGCGAACTTCTTTGCATATTAGGTGACACACCCCTAATGTTGCCAATCCTCCAAGAGCTACAGTAGCCCCAGTAAGAAGAGCTCTGTAAGCTCTTGGAGGATTGGCTACACTCTAGGGGTGTGTGGCCTAATATGCAAAGGAGCTCCTGCTAGAAAAAGAGCCCTGTTAAATCTTCTGGGACTTCTCATTCTATCCCTTCCGCGATGAATGAATAGACAGCTATTTAACCTGTTTGATCTCCTCCCTTCCAAAGGACGTGAACTGAGTTTTCAGCAATGTTCCCTCCAAGCCGAGTTAGTGTGAGCTAGCTCACAGTTTTTTAGCCTCCAGCTCACATATTTTTGTCTTAGCTCAGGAAGGATGGCTCCAGAGCAAACTAATTGATGCAACGGCCAAATTGCTCACTCACAACTTTAATGCCAGTAGCTCACAAAGTAGAATTTTTGCTCACAAGAATTCACAGTTTAGCGGGAGCATTGGTTTTCAGTAGACGTCTAAGGGCAAGTCTTCAGTCTCGTATTTCCCTTCCCCATCCCAAGCCGGGGGCATTTTTACCGGTGAAATCTGATGGCTTTCATGTTAAAGTTTGAAAATAAAATAAAACGTTAAGGTGCCCCCGGATTTTTCCCCCTCACGCTATTTTCCTACTAGAGTTTCCCTAACTATAATCTCCTGCATCTCTAGCGAGCAGGGGAGAAACCATGCTTCCATCTGCCCGGTCCAGATGCTGACGTGTTAGTCATGCCCTTATTGGGGCACTCCCGTTCACAAGCGACGCCTTCAAAACTGCGACCTGAGCAAATCTTTCCAAGCAGACAATCTCTTCTTAGAAAGAGCCGCGGGAGCAATGCTCCGCAAGAGTTTCCCGTTAGGACGCTCGCTCCAAGGAGCCTTCAGTGGGGCTAGCTTAGAATTAAGAAAATTCATTCCCAGAAATCTCCGCCGCTGGTTGAAATCCACATCTGGCTGGCTGTCTCTTCCCTGCGCTACTCCGTGTTACCCATACGTGGCACTGACAACCTAACGCGCTTTTTTGTCTGTCTGGGGATTCTCAGTTTTGCAGTCATCGCTGCCGCAAATGCGAAAGCAGGCGCCTCGGCGATGCATGCTTTCCTCTGTCCGCGGCCGTTTCCCACCACCAGACTTGCCAGAGGACTTTTGGAGCGTCTGAGACACCGAATGACGGACCAAACATTTACTGAGCTAGCCGGGGGGATGGCAGTGGCGAAGGGCTGCGGGAAGGCAGGGGGCTGGAGAGTGTGGGGGCTGTGGGACCTGTGAGGAAGCCACCGTCTTGCCCAGTGCACACGCTGAGATGCTTGGCCACTGGGTCACCATCAGGGCACCACATGTGTGGACACTCGCCCCCCCCCCCCGCCCCGCGGGCGCTCCAATCGGGATGTCCAAGCGGAGGGAAAAGGGCTCCCTGTGGAAGCCAGACCCTGGCAGGGCTTCGGCCAAGGCCCGCCTCCCCGCCCGCGGGGCCCGTAGCCGCTCACCCCTCCACGAGCCGGAGCTCCTGGCCGCCTTGGCGCTGGCGCTGGCGCCGCCGGGCGAGTAGCTGCTGGGCTGGCTGAGGGCGCGGCTGAAGTGCTCGTCCACCACGGCGCTGATGTCCCCCTGGAAGTAGGTGAAGAGGACGCAGCGGGCGTTGAGGTACTCGGCCTCCGGGGGGCGCTCCTTCTCCGGGCTGCACTCCTCCTCCTTGATGCTGGCCGGGGCGGCGTGGCTGGAGAAAGAGCTGCTGCTGCTGGCGCCGCTCTCGGCCGCTTCCTGCATCTTCGAGTAAAAGGCGAGTTTCTGCGTAAGGGGGAGGAGAAAGAGCAAAGGCCGGTCAGGGGGCGGAGTCCTCCCCACCTGCTTCGGGGGTGCCACAACTACCGCCGGCAGGGAGGCCGGGGGCTGGGAGTGGCCTCGGGGGCAGGGGGAAGCCCTGGGGCCTGGTGAGGCTCGGAAATGGCCCCAGAGGGTCCGCGCCTGGATAGCCCAGGCAAGCCCGATCTCGGAAGCGAAGCAAGGCCGACCCCGGCAAGGACTTGGGTGGGAGGCAGGGGCAGGCAATCGCAAGACACCTCTCTGAAAGGTCCTAGCCCAGGGGTGGGCAAACTTGCTCAGCGTCAGAGCCACCTAGAACAGGGGTGGGCAAACTTGCTTAACCTAAGAGCCCCATAGAATAAACACCAGATGTTTGAGTGCCACAAGACATGAACAAATATTACCCGCTTTTATTGGGAAATAAGCAAATTCGCTTTTTTATTAACATTAAATGAGACTGCCAAAACTAATAACAAAAGGGGTAAAAGCAGATGTTGATAATGATATTAATTTGTCCAGTGATATTTGTTTGCTAATGATATTTAGCTTCCCCAGCCGCCCTGCTGGGAGCCATATAATATATGTGAAAGAGCCGCATGCGGCTCCCGAGCCACAGTTTGCCCACCCCTGTCCTAGCCCCACTAGGGGTCGCCAGAAAGCACCATGACTTCCCGCGCTCGCGCGCACAAGCCTAGGCAAATTCTCTCTCTCTCTCTCTCTCTCTCACACAGAGAGAGAGAGAGAGAGAGCGAGAGAGCGAGAGAAACTGGCCCCAGATGGGCTTCAGGTCCAGAGTGCGGGCTTTGAGATGTACGGATCAAGACACACACCCCTCCCTACGGACCAAGTCTTTCCCACTCGGAGCTTCTCTCTCTCTCTCTCCCGCCCCCCCCCCCCCCCCCCTTTGAGCAAGAGAACGAGGGAGAAGCGTTTGGCCCTGCTGCGGCGGATTCTCGGCCGCGGATGTGCTGCGGGGCGCGGAACTCGCAGGGAACCGACTGGGCTGGCCAAGAAGTCGTGCGGGACACAGGAGAAGCCCTCCCCTCCCCTCGCCAAGGGATCTTTGGGAAGGCACTGGGTCGAGCCGGGTAAATGGTTAGCTGTCGGGGCCTTCTGGAAGACTCTTCAAAGAGAGAGAGAGAGAGAGAGAGAGAGGGGAGAGAGGAGAGGGAGGGAGGGGGGACACGACAGGGAAAATAGCAAAGAATTTCAAACATTTTGTGTATTGAATGCGCGGCGCGCGGGCACACGTATTTCGATGGCTGTGGTAGACTTTGGAAAGCCTGGAGCCGCTTGCCTCGGTGGAGGGAGAGTGCCTGGAAGCGTATAAGCGACCCGGTTGACCGGGCGCGATCCCCACGAAGACAATGCCACGCAGCTGGGCTACAGCTGCAGTCCTCCTCTGGCCAACAGATCACCGAAATACCCCCCCCCCCCACCCCGCTGGGCGGAAGGGCGGAGGGTGGCCCTCGAAGGCTCTGCAGCCCCACCCGGATCCCTCTGATCGCCATTGGGCTAGCGCCCTCCCCATACCCCGGGGGGAGAGGATCCTGGCTGGCAGCGGAAAGGGATCCCGCTAACTTGAGCCGCCCTTTTTGCTTGCAGGGGCTGGGTGTGGATGCGTGCAGGAGGGCCCCCCCCCCTTTCTTCTTAACCCGGCAGGAGGGGCGAGAGAGGGATGCGCACCCCCTGGTTGGGGAACGGGGCGGGGGGGGGGTGCAGAAAAGCCGAGGGGGAGAGCGATTCCCATAGGCTGGGATGCTCCTGCTGCTGCTGATTTTCTTACTGGATTCTTCGGGACCGAGAGCGCGAGCGAGGGAATCCGGAAAACCCGCGAAATGCTTGCCGCGTCTGCTTCATTAGCGCCGTTTAGCGCGGCGGCGGCAGCTGCTGCGGCCGCGTCGGGCCGTTCCTAAGGAACGAATAATTGGCTCCGGATGCCGGCCGGGCAACGGCTCCCGGCTGGGGCTCCCTCGGCGGCCAGGAGAGGCCCCGGAGCAGCAGCCCGCCAGGGGGAGTCCCCGAGTCCCCCGCTCCCCTTCCCTGCCCGGCCGCCGTCAAAGCACCCGCTCCCCGAGCGCTTCCCCACCGGATCGCGCGGCGCCAGCGGGTGACCTGGCAAAAGCCACCCGGGAAGGGCCCCGCAAGGGGCTTCTTGAGCGCGCGGGGCCGCCAGAGGCAAAAGCTCTTTCGGTCCCGGCGCTGTGAGCGGCAAGGGCTGCACCAGGCGGGGGCCTCTGACATCAGATGGCAGATGGGACTGCCGGGGGGGGGGGGGTGGCGTCGCCGTTTAGCCCCCAAGCAAGAGAGACCTGAGCAACCGCACGCGGCCCTTCTGCCCCCGGGGACCCGACTTTCTCTCTTTGCCGACCCGATGGCCAGCAAAGGCCCGAGGCCCACCCCCTCTGTCCCCCGCATCTCTCCCCGCCCGGGGCAAAAGACGAGGGGGGCCCTCCGAGCAGGCAGCCCCCATTCCGGTCGTTTCAGTGCCCCGAGAAACCGCCCGCCGTGGAGAGGAGATGGGCGCCCTGCTCCCCTCCAAGGCATCCAGCGCCGGAGGGAGAGCCTCCCGAGGCCCGGGCTCGGTGGCCCCTTGGGGGGGGGGGGGTCGGGGCACCAGCGGGGTGGCCAGTGTCCCCTCTAAGCTGAGTTAGTGTGAGCTAGCTCACAGTTTTCTAGCCTCCAGCTCACCCATTTTTCTCTTAGCTCAGGAGGAAGGAGGGCTCCAGAGCAGACTGATTTATGCCGTAGCCCAATCGCTCGCTCGCTCGCAACTTTAATGCCAGTAGCTCACCAAGTAGAATTTCTGCTCACAAGAGTCCACGGCTTAAAGGGAGCCTTGGTGGCAGCTACGGAGGATCGGGGGGGGGGGGGGGAGGGGGGAGGGGGGAGGAACCACCCCGGCTGCCTTTTGGGGAGAATGCCAGAGAAAGCGAACACTCCAGAAACTTCTTTTCTTTCTTTAAGGTCCATTCTTTCCCTCCCTCGTTTTATTCCGATTCCGCCCCTGGATTTCTTCGGAAGCCGTTTCAACGGAACAGTGTGGTTTTGGCGGCCGGGCCTGCGCGTCTCCCACGTCCTGCCAGAGGAGCCTGACCCGAGCGCCTTTCCCGACCGTGCCCGGCCACCGCCGGATTCCCCACGGACGTCTGTGTCACTCGTTTGTTTCGATTGCTTCAGGGTCCCCCCCCCCAAAAAAAAAGTTTGGCGCCCTCTAAAGAGTCCCCGAGGGAGCAAAACACGGGTGGGAAAAGGGGGGGGCAAAGAAATAGGGGGAAACGAAAAATGTCCGTGCAGAATGCTCGGCGGATTCTTTTGCAGCCTGGAAAGACAGAGGGGGAAAGGGAGAAAACAACAAAAAAAGAGGGGGGGGGAGAAATACCCCTCCCAGGCGAACTCTGGAACAGGTGCAGCGCCCTTGTAAAGCGAATTCCTCTTCTGTGTGACACAACGAAACGGTTTATAAACTGGGGTTAAAAGTTCCTCGACAAGGCGGCCTTTATATGGAACTCAGCCCATGCCTGCTTGGCAGCCCGGTTTTTAAAAAGCGGATGCTTTTGACGGGGTCCTCCTAGCTGACCGGCCCTGACAGTTTCCAGCAATAAAACAATCCAGTTAGTATTTTTTTAAAAAAAGGCGCGATAACTTCTTGATTTAAAAAAAGAAGAAGAAAAGATGTATTTTAAATGCTGCCTTGGCAACCACTATGAACCCCGAGACGGCTAAGAACAGGCCGTTCAAAAGAAACAAGCCATCAGCAGAAAATATCAACTGGGCAGCCCGGTTAGTCTGTCCCGGCAGAACAGAATTCAAAACCACCTTTTATTTATTTCCTTTAGTGTTTACGTTCCTATCCCACCCCTGTCCCGGAAGGGAGGGGGCTCGCCACATTTTAAAAAACGCCCAGTGGAACCACAATCCATTTCATGTGGATTTTACTGTTATTTATGCGTTCATTACTGTGAGCCGCCCTGAGCCGGCTTCGCAGGGCGGGATACAAATCCCATAAATAAATAAAGTTCATCATTAACACAGTTAAGACAGCTAAAATCTTAACATCCTCTTGGCACCTAGAAATACTCCAAAGAGAACACATCTGGCAGACCAATGACCGCTGGAAATAAAGGCATCAGCTTAAAGGCAGAACCAGATGGGTCGCCGTGTTTGTCTGTCTGTAGCAGGAGAGATGAGCCGGGAGTCCAGGAGCAGCGTGAAGACTAACGAAATCTGTGGCAGGGGATGAGCTTTCAGTGTATCCGAAGAAGGAAGCAGTAACTCGCATTTTTTGCTGGTCTTCAAGGGGCTTGCTGCTGGGCTGTTGCTTTTTCCCTACTGCTAAAGGCTTTGAGCCTTTAAGGGTTTAAACTTTCCTGAGTCGAAGCTCACCTTGTCCGACGCAAAAGCTTTTGGGTCTGACCAATGAGCTTTGACCCGCGAACATTTTGTTGGCCTTTCAGGTATTACTGGGCCCCAATTTTGTTCCAGCTCAAAACCAAGGAGCTTAACGGGAAACCCAGATCCGAAACCGATACAGCGGCTCACTGCCCCGCCGCAACGAAAACGGATCGCGGCCAGAACGGACATTTCGCTGATTTCAAAGGACAGCCGTCGAGCCGACAGCCACGCATCAGCCACCCGCTGCCTCACGCTTCCTTTCGCCTTCCCGAAACTGGGAAGAAACCCGTGGCCGAGCCCCCGGCCCACAGCCTGGAACTTGCCTACGACCGACGACTGCGCGGGCTGGTCCGCCTCGCTCCGCCTCGAGGAAAGCGGCAAAGGAAACCGACCCGTTCGAAGCCCGGCGGCGCCCGCAGACCTCCTCAGGGGGCAGGGCTGGGGGGTCTGTTTGAAATAGTCGTCCATCAGCTGTGCAAATGGTTACCGTCTCCCCGAAAGGAAGGCTTCCTTTGGCGCTCTGAATATTTCATTCTCACGAATTCGTTTTGACGACGCTTTCGCAGCGGCGGCAGCCCGCCTCGGAGAGCTGTGCGGATGGAAAGGCGGGGCAGAAACGGGCGAAACAAACGCAGCCTCGGTGCGCACGGGAGGGAAAGGAAAGCCGTCGGTCGAAAGGGCGACGGTGTGTCACTACGGTCGCGGGGGCCGCAATTCGATTCGCGCGTCGCTGGCGGAAAGGACACCGGACTGCCCGCCGGCGCCCGCCCGGGCTGCTCAGAAGCCCCTCGCTTGGCCAGGCGCGTTTCGTTTCAGTCCGCGGCAGTGTCCTCGAAGAAAACGCTCCTCGTGGAAAGGGACAGACAAGAGCCCCGCCGCGGGAAGAAAGCCACGCATTCCCCGCACCCCCCCCCCCCCCCAAGACCCCCGACGCAAGCCCTGTGCAATGGGGAACCCAGGGGGAGCGCAGCCCGGTCTTGCCGGTCCCTTCGACGGAGCGGTGAAGCGCGGAATCGGGGGGGCGGGGGAGAGCCGTGGCGCGCCGGGTCCCATCCGGCGGGGCTGCGGCTCTCGGGCTGCGGGGCTGCGGGGGCGGCGCTGTCCGGCACCTACCTGGTGGTAGGGGCTGTAGGCGGCGGCGAAGTAAGGCTGGGGCGGACCGTAGACCTGGTACATCACATCCAGGCAGCTCATGGCGGGAGGCGGCCGGGAAGGCGCGGCGCGGGGGCTCAGCTCTCGGGCCGGGGGGCGGCGGGCGGCGGCGGCATGGGGGCGGGGAGGGGAGGGGGGAGCCCCGAGGCGCCGGCCGGGAGCGGGCTGGGGCGAGGCTCGGACTTGCCCGCCTCCTCCTCCTCCTCCTCCGCGGCCCAGAGCGCCACTGGCGGCGGCTTCGCTTCGCCTCGCCTTCCCCCGCCCCTTGTCCCGTCCCTGCCGGCGGGCGCTCCGGGGAGGCAGCCGCCCGCAGGCGTTTAAACGGCGCTCGCCGCGTCAGGGGCCGGCGGGCGGGGGGAGCGGCGGCGGCCAATCGCTCCTGCGGGCCTCGTCGCCTGCCCAGGCGGAGCCTCTCCCGCCCCGCCCACGAGCCTCCCGACGGGAGACGGGGTCCGTCCGGGGGTTGCGGCGGGGGATCTCCCTCCTCCGCCTCAGGGGAGACTCCTTGGGGGAGGATCGGGGGGCAGCTTGGCCCCTGTGCTGCCTTCCCGCCCAACTCGGGGTCCCGGAGACCGCAGCGGTGGAAAGAAGGGCAGCCTTTGCCCTCCCAGACATCACAGCGTTTCCAACATCGAGGAGAGTTCGGAATAACAACACCACCACCCAAAACAAATCGATGAAAGAGTTAAAGCAAAACGCACGGGTGTAAAAGCACCCAGAGAGGAAGGCTAAGGAGAGTTAGGGAGGGGGCGCCGAAGAAAAGGAAGGGAAGCCTTCCACCTGCTGGCAGAAGACACCGGGAGAGGGAGAGGGAGGGCTTTCCCTGGGGAGGGAGTCCCAAAAAGGCCCTTCCTCGGGCTGCTCAGCTTATCTAGCTCAACCAAAGCAGGGCCTCCAAAGGTTACTGGAGCGGCAGGTTCACAGGGGAGAAAGCAACACTTCAAGCCCTGCAAGGCTTTAAAGGTCAGTCCTGTTGGATTCACTGGACTAGGCAGTGCCAGGGAACCACCAGAATACAGCAGAGGGCACAAAGGCTTAGGCTGATTTTACACCTCCCCTCTGAAGTAGTTTGACTGCTGTCTTTTCCTGTGCTGATTTCACAGTGGTGTGAAATTTCACTCCAGGGGGTCTAAGTGCACTAATCAACAGCAATTGTTTAAAGCAGAATAAAGTGGTATAATACTAGCTTGACCACAGGAGGACAATTAGTAGATGTGGACATTTCAGTAGCAGCACGGTTTCACACCGCACAGAGGTGTGGGCGGGTTTTTTTGGAACTAGAATGATCCCAGCGGGAAAGTCAGATGTAAAATCAGCCTTAAACGCAGCAAAGCTTGCGGCTTGGAGTGGCAACGTCAGCAGTCAGTTCTAAAAACTAATACGTATTTATTAAAGGAAATAGATGCTCGAGAGTGCAGGTAAGAGATAGATATAGATTACCTATTCTAACTAGCTGGATGGTGTTGGATGCTGGACGCGTGCCCAGCCTCCATCTTCTTGGGTGCAGGAGAGAGAGAGGAGAGAGAGAGTGAGTGAGGGGGAAAGGGAAGCAGAGGAAATTGCCCCTAAGAGTAGCATTCTACTTCAAAGGAAAGGATCAGATAGCAGGAAGGAAAGGAGGCTCTGTGTGTCCTGAACTCTCTGTCTAAACTCACTGGTGCCATCTTCTCAAGTCCGAGACAGGAGACAGCGCCAAGTCCTCCCCTACTAACAAGACCCAGCATCCTGAATTGGCTCCATAAGCAAAAAGGGAACTAGAACCACAAGACTGGAGTGATGTGGACCATGATACGACACACTCCAGTCAATATTCTGGCCAGAGCATTCTGTAGCTTCGGGACAGTCTTCAAGAGCAGCCCCATGTAGAGTGCATTGCAGTAATCTAATCTAGACGTGACTAGGGCATTTGTCGCAGGAGCAAGATTCCCTCATCTTTCTTCCTGCTTAATTCAGAATAAGTATTTCACTCATTGATTGATAGTTAGTTTGTTGGTTGTTTGATGGCTAGTACTACAGAGGTTTCCTGAGGTAGACACACTGCTCCCCCTAGAATTAAGGATTGTAAGAAGTTTGATAATTAGCCTGTCAATAGGGAACACATTGGTTTGGCTTTCTTTCATTCTGTTTTGTCATATCTGTAAATAGATAACACCAGTGTTCCTTCTAAGCTGAGTTGGTGTGAGCTAGCTCACATTTTTGTACCCTCCAGCTCACACATTTCTGTCTTAGCTCAGGAAGGATGGCTCCAGAGCAAACTAATTTACACAATAGCCAAATCGCTGGCTCTTGACTTTCATGCCAGTAGCTCACAAAGTAGAATTTTTGCTCACAAGACTCCACAGCTTAGAGGGAGCGTTGGATAACACCCATTTTTTCTCTTCATGCCTCAAAATATATTTACTGTGCAATCTTAAATAGAGTTACAACGAGTTACCCCAAAGTCAATTAGAAAGGCTGTTTAGAGTTACACGGATAAGAGTCTTAAAAATCATAACATAAATGAAAGCAGATTTGTATGGTAGAATTCCAGTCAGACACCCGAAGCGGTAGAAAGTGTTGCACATCAAATGCAAAATGGGACAGTCAAGGGAAACCTTTCAGATTTGGAGTGTGGTGGGGGAAAAAAAATCCTTCGGGCCAGGAAGAAGATCTTCAGTCTATGTAAGATCCCCTTTGGAGTATATTCAATTGAAGCAATGTCACAGCATCAACTTGTTATGCCTCCTAATAAGACCTAAAGTGCTAACAAAAACCCCCACATACAAACAATAGACACTTTAATAACACAGATTAGCCACTTGGGTTTATTATTTATTTATTTATTTATTTATTAAATGTATACCCCAGCCTCTCAGCCAAGGCTGGCTCAGGGTGGCTCACATAAAAGAATAAACACATCAGTAACAATTTAGACCATCTTAAAATCATTTAAGACATCCCAACATTAAAAGGTGCTATAAACGTTAAATAACATTTAATAAAAGTAGACCTATTATTAACTATGGTGGACGTCGATCAATAGGATAATCTGGTGATTGGTCCAGAGATCTAAGTGGCTAACTGTTGTTGATGGCTCCAGGGGACAGGGCTCTCTACCTTTCAGCTATTGGTGGCAGCTCCTAGTTGAAAGCCTGGGGGAAGAGCTCCGTCTTGCAGGCCCTGTGGAACTGCAAGAGGTCCCGCAGGGCCCTGATCTCTTCTCGGAGCTCATTCCACCAGAATGGAGCCACCACTGAGAAGGCCCTGGCCCTGGTTACAGCCAGCTTGGCATCCTTAAAACCAAGGAGGGCCAGTCGATTTTGCGACCCTGATCGCAGTGCTCTCTGGGGAAAGGCAGTCCCTCAGGTATGTAAGCCCCTGACCATAAAGGGTTGCTTTGATATGAGGGGGGGGGGCACTGTGGTGCAAGGGTGCAAAAGAGAACGTATGGGGGAATTATCCCATGCTATGGCGCTGTTCCTGACCTGGATAGCCCAGATTCTTACTAATGTGCTTTGTATAAGTGCACTTTTCAGTTCTCTAATACTTCAGATGTGCTTCTGAAGGTGGTTTGAGCTTCTTTCTTGCTGCTGGGTTGAGATCCAGTGTGCTGTGGTGGATCTGGGAGACTGACATTTGAATCCCCACTCTTGCTGGGTGACCTTGGGCCAGTCATACATTTTCAGTCTAACCTACCTCACAGGGTAAATCCAGGAGGGCAGCCATGTTGGTCTGAAGCGGCAAAACCAAGTCTGAATCCAGTGGCACCTTTAAGACCAATTTTATTCAAGGTGTGAGCTTTTGTGAGCATGCACACTGAGGAGTATCCGAAGAAGTGTGTGTGCACACGAAATCTCCTACCTTGAATGAAACTTCGTTAAACGTGCCACTAGACTCAAATTTTGTTCTACCTCACAAGGGTGGGGTTTTTTTGGAGGATACAGCGGAGAAGTGGAGAATGTTGTAATTAGGGCTTTTTTGGTAGAAAAAGCCCCGCAGGAACTCATTAGCATAATAGGCCACACCCCAAAGCAGAAACTCATTAGCATATTAGGCCACACCCTGATGGCGCAGCTCCCTCCCAGGATCGGCTTCCCTGGGTGCCCCACAGCTTGTGGGATGCATGGGGGACCCGAGGGAAGGAAGGCAGTTTCTGGATCGGCTTCCCCAGGGGCCCCGCAGCTGCGGAGCACGTGGGGAAACCGAGGAGGGGAGGCTGTTTAAACTGCCTTCCCTCCCTGAATCGGCTTGGCTTCCCCAGGCGCCCCACAGCTTGAGAGGCACTTGGGGAACCCGGGGGGGGGGGGGAGGCTGTAGCATAGGTGTAGAGTACGGGGGGGGGGGGGGCTCGAGGGCTTGAGCCACCCCCGAAATTTCCCAGGGGGGGCTCAGCCATCCCTGGCAAAATGGAGCGCCTGCCGCTGTGCCTCCCCAGGTCCTTCCGAGGCCCGGCTGCCGCTGCTGGAGAGGGAGAGGGTAGGGGTGGCGGGGGGGGGAGAGAGAGACCTTGGAAGGGCCCGGGGAGGCGCGGCGGTTTCCCCGGGGGGGGGGGGAGAACATCGCCCCAGAGAGGCCCCCCCCCCAGAATTTCCAAAATCCTACGCCCCTGGGCTGTAGGCATGGCCAACTCGAAAGCCAGCTGGAACTCCATTCCTGTCTGTTCCTGCCCCCAAATCCCTGGTTGTTCCTGCCCCCAAATCCCCTTTGGGTCCTTATTGGGGAGAAAAGTGAAGGATGAATGAAGTAAGTACATAAATGTGTAAAAGACAGAAATGCAATTTTAAATGCAGTTCTGCTTGTACCTATTTAATGTAATTTTTATAAAAATGAATGCTAAAAAAAATGCACGTGGGATCTGCCTGAGGAATCTGTCCTCCCCAGAGAGAGGACTATGACTCCTTAAGCTTGCTGGCTAAACAAGATCCTGACTTCGGCGCCTCAGAGCTAGAGTACTGCAATGTAGGAACACGTCTTTGATGACTGTCTGGACATTTCAGTTACTACTACGAAGTGTGATGATCCTGAAAGGGGTGTATTTATTCCCAAAGCACCGCCCAGCAGAATCTGCATTGTTGTCTTGGCACCGTTCAAGGTCTTTTTGATCTATGAGGCTCTTAAGTAGAGAAAAAGAACTCTTGTTGATAGGAGCCCTTTGGAACGTTGCACAAAACAGAGAAGCCTTATTAGATGACTTAGAGATTGCATTTCTCACAGACGGTTTGCCAGAATGCAATATTACCCCAGCCATGTCCCCCTGTCCTGCAGCCGCATCAGCTATGTTGACGGAATGCAATGTAAACCGAGTATGTCATTTCTGACCCCCCACCCCAAGGATTTCCTCCATACTAGGGGAATCCTCAGATAGCTGCTGGTGACATCAGTACAAAGCAGCCGCAGAAAGGCCAGAGATTTCATTCCCATTTGTGACCATATGGGATCAAGTCTGTGCGCAGGCTTTAAAACATCCAGTCTTGCGCCTCATATGTAGCAGACATTAACTCGCCCACCAAAATGTGGTGTACTTGAAGCTGAATTGTAAAAATCCAGGCTCAGCAGAAAATATGTATTCATGGACCGGTCCCATTTGCATGTTTAGAGCAGGGGTGGCCAAACTTGCTTTACATAATAGCCACATAGAATAAACGTCAGATGTTTGAGAGCCACATGACAGGAACAAATATTACAGACAGGCTTTTATTGAAAAATATGCAAATTTGGTTTTTATTAACATGAAATGAGACTGCCAAAAATAAAAACAAAAGGGGAAAAAACACTGATAATGATATTTATTTGCCTTCTCCAAGCTGGCTGCGGCAGGGGGGGGGGTGTCTTTGAGAATGCACTTAAAGTCTGCTCCCCCCCCACCTCAAGCCTACCCAGGGAGGGGAACACTGGCTGGGGAAGGGAAGACCAATCAGGGAGGCATGCGATGAGAGCCAGTTTGGTGTAGCGGTTAAGTGCGCAGACTCTAATCTGGGAGAACAGGGTTTGATTCCCCACTCCTCCACTTGCACCGGGCTGGATGACCTTGGGCAAGCCATAGCTCTGTACCAGCTGTTCTCTCAAGGACAGTTGTCTCAGAGCTCTTTCAGCCCCACCCACCTCACAGGGTGTCTGTTATGGGGAGGGGAAGGGAAAAGGAGTTTGTAAGCCGCTCTGAGACTCCAAGTGAGTGAAGGGCGGGGTATAAATCCAATCTCTTCTTCTTCTGCTTCTTCTTCTTCACTTCCCCAGCTGTCTGGTAGTAAAACTACTCCTTCATGTTGTACATGGGAGGTTTTATGTTCTGAATGATCTGAGACCAAAGCAAAATAACACCCTACATTAATGTAGAGAAGGATGAACAAAGGCCAAATTGTACTTTATGTTGGAGATCCATAACCAGATCTTCCATTGTGGGCTTTATTTTGTTCTTTAAAAGCAGCTGTGGAGACCTTTGATTCAGACCGGGACCATCATAGTCTTGGGTCATCTTGAAAGTTATAAAAATAAACCAACAAACCACTGGACCACCAAGGTGCACCGGTTCATGATGATCCGTGGAGCCCAGTGTCTGCTGGGAATCCCCATCCCGGGAGAAGGGGAGTAGGCTGAGATTCCTTAATGTCAGAAGACTGGCCAACAATGGAGAGACTATAATTGTTGCAGCTAGTGGCAGATAGGGAACTGCGGGGAAATGAATGAGGGGAGCTATTGCTCAAGTACTGGGAATTCAGGTGCTGGGCTTGTTCTGCTGTGACGTGCTGTGACTTATGTGAAGCTGCAAGGATCCCACCGATTTCACAGGCAGAGGCACGAAAGGGGAAATGATTTGGGAACAAGAACTGGTGACCATTTGCCTCTCGCCCCTTTAGGTTTGTCAGCTCTAGCTTGGGAAATTCCTGGAGAGTCGGGGGTGGAGGCTGGGGGGAACAGAGTACCTTTCAGGTACTTTGAAACCTCAGACCTTTCCAGAGGCATAAGCCAAAGGACAAGGACAAAGAACTTTTGGTCTTTGGTTCTTCATCTGTGGCCCTATTTGAGCTGCAGTAGCAGGAATGGAGGCATCTTCTGTTATGTCTTGTTTATGATGGATTGCATTGTCAGGGTTCTGGTAGTTCAATCCCTTCTATCTTATTGGCTGCCTAATAAAGACCCCTTATTGGTCCAGAAGCCAATCTAGGGAACCAATCATAAAGCCCTGCTTGGGTCCCATGAGACTGCATGTAAATAGTTGCAATGTTTGTAGTTAACCGTTGAAACCCTATAAATTGAGTGCCGCTCTTGCCGGAGCTGTCTCTGAGCTGAATGATGTCTGAACTAAAAGCTTGCATTTGATTCAACGTCTCCCGACTTCGATGCTTAAAATCTTCTTTATCAGGGCACTGCCTGTCAGGACCCATGGCCATGCTAACCATCGGGGCATCCATGAGGGAAGACAGAGAAATGTCACTTTGGGCATCTGCATCAAACCGTCATTGCGTACTACCATGTAGAGTTATTTTGTTGGTGTTCTTGTGTGGTTGGTGTTTAAAATTCCTGTATTGTTTCAACCTGTGCTGTTATCCAGGGGTCCTTTCATAAAAAAAGAGGTGCAGGAGCTCATTAGCATAACTCATTTGCATATGCCACACCCTGACGTCACCGGAAGTGTCAAAAGGCCACACATCCCTGACGTCATGGGCAGTGTGTCAGAAGGCAAGAAGGGAGGGAGGGAGGGGGAAGGAAGGAAAGGAACAGGAAGGTAGGTAGGTAGGTGGGGGAGAGAGAGAGAAGAAAGAAAGAAAGAGAGAAAGAAAGAAAGAAAGAAAGAAAAAAAGGGAGGGGGGAAGGAAGAAAGGAAGGAAGGAGGGAGGAAGAAAGGGGGGAAGGAAGGAAGAAAGGAACAGTAAGGTAGGTGGGTAGTTGGGGGAGAGAAGAGAAGGAAGGAAGGGGGAGGAAGGGAGGAAGGAAGGAACAGGAAGGTAGGTAGGTAGGTGGGGGCAGAGAGAGAGAAGAAAGGAAGGAGGGAGGAAGGGAGAGGGGAAGGAAGGGGAAAAGGAAGGAACAGGAAGGTAGGTAGGTAGGTGGGGGGAGAGAGAAGAAAAAAAGAAAGAAAGAAGGAAGGAAGGAAGGAAGGAAAGAAAGAAAGTAAGGGAGGGAGGGAGGGAAGGAGGGGGGAAGAAAGAAAGGAAGGAAGGAGGGAGGAAGAAAGGGGGAAAGAAAGAAAGGAACAGTAAGGTAGGTAGGTAGTTGGGGGAGAAAGAGAGAAGAAAGGCAGGAAGGAAGGGGAGAGGGAGGGAGGAAGGGAGAGGGGAAGGAAGGGAGAGGGGAAGGAACAGGTAGGTAGGTAGGTAGGTGGGGGGAGAGAGGGAAGGAAGGGAGGGGCGCTTCTCCCCCCACTAGTGCTGGCGTTTCCCCCCTCCCCTAGCTTGGGCCTGAGTGGCGTTAAGCCACTCAGGCCCGGCTTCTCCCTCCCTTGGGCCCGGGAAACTGTTGAGTGGGGGGGGTTCTTCCCAGGGCCGGCAGCCAGCCGCGGCCCCGGGTAAGGTGACTGGGCGAGGGAGGGGGCTCTCCAGCGGGGCCAGTGGCCAGCCGCGGCCCGGGAAGGTGACTGGGCGAGGGAGGGGGTGAGGGAAGGCAACTGGGCGAGGGGGCGAGGGAAGGCGACTGGGCGAGGGGGCGAAGGAAGGCGACTGGGCAAGGGACGGGGCGAGGGAAGGCGACTGGGCGAGGGACGGGGCGAGGGAGGGGGCGAGGAAAGGCGACTGGGCAAGGGAGGGGGCTCTCCAGCGGGGCCGACGGCCAGCCGCGGCCCCGGGAAGGCAACTGGGCAAGGGAGGGGGCGAGGGATGGGGCGAGGGAAGGCGACTGGGCGAGGGACGGGGCGAGGGACGGGGCGAGGGAAGGCGACGGGGCGAGGGACGAGGGAAGGCGATGGGGCGAGGGACGGGGCGAGAGAAGGCGACGGGGCGAGGGACGAGGGAAGGCGACGGGGCGAGGGACGGGGCGAGGGAGGGGGCAAGGGAAGGCGACTGGGCGAGGGACGGGGCGAGGGAGGGGGCGAGGGAAGGCGACTGGGCGAGGGAGGGGGCGAGGGACGGGGCAAGGGAAGGCGACGGGGCGAGGGACGAGGGAAGGCGACGGGGCGAGGGAGGGGGCAAGGGAAGGCGACTGGGCGAGGGACGGGGCGAGGGAGGGGGCGAGGGAAGGCAACTGGGCGAGGGACGGGGCGAGGGACGGGGCGAGGGAAGGCGACGGGGCGAGGGACGAGGGAAGGCGACTGGGCGAGGGACGAGGTGAGGGACGGGGCGAGAGAAGGCGACGGGGTGAGGGAGGGGGCGAGGGAAGGCGACTGGGCGAGGGACGGGGCGAGGGGCAAGGGAAGGCGACTGGGCGAGGGACGGGGCGAGGGAGGGGGCGAGGGACGGCGACTGGGTGAGGGAGGGGGCGAGGGAGGGGGCGAGAGAAGGCGACGGGGCGAGGGACGGGGCGAGGGAAGGTGACTGGGCGAGGGACGGGGCAAGGGAGGGGGCGAGATAAGGCGATGGGGCGAGGGAAGGCGACTGGGCGAGGGAGGGGGCGAGGGAGGGGGCGAGGGAGGGGGCGAGGGAAGGCGATGGGGCGAGGGACGAGGGAAGGGGACGGGGCAAGGGAAGGCGACTGGGCGAGGGACGGGGCGAGGGACGGGGCAAGAGAAGGCGACGGGGCGAGGGAGGGGGCGAGGGAAGGCGACTGGGCGAGGGATGGGGCGAGGGAAGGCGACTGGGCGAGGGACGAGGTGAGGGACGGGGCGAGAGAAGGCGACGGGGTGAGGGAGGGGGCGAGGGAAGGCGACTGGGCGAGGGACGGGGCGAGGGGCAAGGGAAGGCGACTGGGCGAGGGACGGGGCGAGGGCGGGGGCGAGGGAGGGGGCTCTCCAGCGGGGCCGGCGGCCAGCCGCGGCCCCGGGGACGGTGATTGGGGGAGGGAGGGGGTGAACGGGGGAGGCCGGCCCCCCGGCCCCTTCTCTTCTGGAGCGGCGCTCCGGCACGCTCCGGCCCCAATGGAGCCCTGCTGTTATCTACTGTAGGCCCCCCTCTAGTGTGGGCAAAAGGCAGAGGGCAGGATGTAAATAGTTCTAACCCCCACAACAGCGCTTTCTGACACTGCTCCCTCCCCCTGCTTCAATTAGCCCTGTAGGGTGAAAAGTACTGGAGTCGGGAGGCTGGTAATAGTGAAATCAGCATTGTAGTTTATAGCGGGTCAAGATGGAACACAAAAAATAAGCAAAGACTGGGGTGTGCGTGCGGCTTTTTGCTTTTCCTGGTTGTCCTAATTGCAGCGGAAGCCTTTCAGTTTGATCAGGAGAATGGAGGGTGTGTTTGGGGGAGAGGGAAGGGCTAATTCCCCCTGCATGCCCAGTACAAATGAAGACCCTCACAGTTGTTTTTTTCAAAGTGAAAAATACCCGATCCAATCACATTGCTCCAACATAACATGTAGCGTGGACCAGACTTTCCCAGACATACCAGCTTTCTATTTCCATCTCTGTTAGCCTCTCCCCCTCCTTCCTTTGATCTCTTTTTATGCTCTGTTTCGGGCTTCCACCTTCTCACATCCTGCCTTGCCAGGAGAACTTAGCAACAAACGCATAAAGCATTCACTCTGCTAGGAGTTCAGTAGAATGAAGGCAGACATCCCGGTGCACTGCAATGAGTGTGGTGAAAAAGAACACACATTCACAGACACGAAAACTCACAGAACGTGCAGGTTTGGATCACTCCTACTATTGCATTAGCAGGACTGGCCTAAGGATTTTTGGCACCCTGGGCAAATATCTTTGCCCTCCCCCAGTGGTGAGGAGGCTGCTGCTCGCTCCCTCCCCCTGCACCACGGGAACCTGCTGGTCTACCCTCCCCAGTCCCCCTTCTTCCTGCTCTGCAGGGTGCCCCGATTGGCTGAGGCTTGTAGCAGTGCCACGCCTCCCACAGGAGAGGATGGCAGGCAAAAAGGGCCCTGCAAAAGGGCCCCGCTCCCAGCTTGCCTGTGGCCCTGAGCCCAACAAAGTGGGGTAGAAAGGTGGAAGAGGTCCTGCAGCTTCTGAGGTCCTGGGAGGGAGGGAAAGAGAAGGCTCACCATGGGCCAGCCTCTGGGGCAGCCCAGAGCTGCCCCCTTGCTGCTGCAGGCGGGTGAGGCAGCAACTGGGCTGGGTTGGGCCCCCCTCCACCTCTGGCCATCAGGCCTAGATGTGCCTAATGAATGGGCTGGCCCTAGGGTTGCCAAGTCTAGGTTGGAAAAAACCTGGGGACTTTGGGGATGGAGCCAGGAGAAGGGGGGGTTTGGGGAGGGGCCTCAGCATGGTGCAATGCCATAGAGTCCACCCTCCAAAGCAGTCATTTTCTCCAGGGGAGCTGATCTCTGTCAGCTGGAGGTCAGTTGTAAAAGCAGGAGATCCCCAGGCCCCACCTGGAGGTTGGTAACTCTAGCTGGCCCTGACACGAAGGCTAAATTCACACCTACCACTTGAAGCACTTTTATCTCCCTCCCCCCGAAAGGAAGGGTTAAATAGGTTGTATGAACAAGTTTAGGAGTATTCAGTGCTATTAGCTGTGATCCCCAGACGGACTGAGGCTGAACACTTCTTTGCAGGGCTTTTTTTTTTTTTTAAATGAAAAAGGGGTGCTGGAACCCTCAAGAGGGAAATGTAGTTTTCAATCTGTATTCTGAAATAAACAGCTCTAGACGGCAAATATCACTAACTTCCAAGGGTTTTTATCCTTGTAATGGAGGTGAGATTGAAACGTTGGCTCATGTTCGCCCCCCATGCTCCTTTTATAATGAGATTCACACTGTTTTATCCTTCTGCTACTGAAACATTGCTCAGTTACCCCTGAATCTGTGGTTATTAATCTGCTTTTCTTTGATACAAATACAGAGATTACCCAGAAAGCTGCCAAATTTTGTTCTCGAGCAATTAAACTGTGCTCTATTTGGATCTCTCATACTGATGCTGAGGTGATAGATTGTAATTTTAATTAGTGTATTCTAGATTACATTTCATTGAGGCAGCATAATTTTAAAATTTTTAATCTTTTATTATATGTATTGTATGTATTATATGCAACAAATTAGATGATGTTAAATTAGATTAGTATTGCATTTTATTTGTAATACACTTATTTCTATTAATGTTTAATTTTTAAATTTATATATATATTTATATCTGTCTGTCTGTCTGTCTAGCCAGTTTGGTGTAGTGGTTAAGTGCGCGGACTCTAATCTGGGAGAACCGGGTTTGATTCCCCACTCCTCCACTTGCACCTGGATGGATGACCTTGGGCAAGCCATAGCTCGGTACCAGCTGTTCCCTCAAGGACAGCTTGGGAAAGAGCTCTCTCCGCCCCACCTACCTCACAGGGTGTCTGTTGTGGGGAGGGGAAGGGAAAAGGAGTTTGTAAGCCGCTCTGAGACTCCCTTGGGGAGTGGAGGGCGGGGTATAAATCCAATCTCTTCTTCTATCTATCTATCTATCTATCTATCTATCTATCTATCTATCTATCTATCTATCCATCCATCCATCCATCTATCCATCTATCTATCTAATAGCCAAGGCGCCCCCTGCATGCGGATATCTAAATCTGCACATCAGGGGCACCTAGAGGGCAAAAAGATTTTTCTGCACACCTGGGGGGGAAATCCGAAAAGTTAAAAAAATTATTGGGGGGATACTTAAACCTCCCCCCAAAGTAAAAAGCATCCCCTGTGCATGCGCAGGGAATGCAGTTGGAACGATGCCTTGCATCTGTTCCGGGGGGAGGGAGAGGGCCCGATGACTGGGAGCCGTGCAGACATTGCCATTGCTGCTGAGGGGGTGGGGGAGACAGCTTGGTGGGCCTGGTGGCTGGGAGCCACGCGGGCCTCGCTCTTGCTGCCGGGGGTCGGTGGGGAAGGAGCTTGGCAGGGGCAGGGAAGAAGGCTCACCTGTGGCGGCTTCCTTCTCTGTGTGGAACTCCCCCCCCCCCCCGTGAGTATTGTGGGTCCCCACTTCTTGTTTATATATATATTTTATACATCCTATATTTCATTCATTTATTTCTATGTTTATTTTTACATTTCTCTGTGGTTGATGTTCGTGAACAGTAATAAATACACTAAAGACTACAGAACTTTTAAACATTTTAAAAAGAATTTTGTTGAAGAAGTTCTGGGACTCTGTTCCAGTGCTTTCCCCCAGGAAAAAAACCCCTGCTTCTCGGCAGTGCCATGGAGGAGATTGCAGAGGGCCTTATTGGTTCTTGCACTGTTCTAAGGAACCATTTTTTTTTTTTGCCGTTTTGTTCTTCTTAGAACTCTACATTTGATCTTTGCCCCAAACGTTAATGCTCTTTTTCTAGGCACAATGCATTGAGTAATTAACTCTTTTCGACCTATCACACGCAGATAATATTTATTGCATGCACATGTGTGTCACAATGCATCTGTTCAGCGCTTCAGTATCAAACTGTCTGGAAGTATGCGAGGGTTCTTATTTAAGGGTATGTTTAGACTGAGAGGGAGAGAGAAAAATGGCATCTGTTTCATGTCAATCACTTTCTTCACCCAGTCTCAGGGGTCTGTTTAAAGGGGATGGATAGATCACCTGTCCCTTCTCTGCTGATTGTGGCAGATTATGTATGGTTTTGGAAGGAAAGGAAAGGAGTGCCATTACTTAATATATTTTTTAAAATGTGGTAACATATAGGACGGTCAGAGTGTACCCAGCAAGTATATTTCCTCTTCTTCTTTGTATCCTGGGCCACACACACACGTAATTGGACAAGTTTTTGATGAAGCAGCCCCTGGGAGGTTGGTTTTCTTTAATCACTCTACAGGTTTCTAAATAGGAAAAGAGAATCTGTTGGGTGCCAACTTTAGCAATGATAGCGGGAATCTGAATCTTTAGAATGTCATGAGTATACTATTGAGTATATTATTTTTTTTAAAAAATCAAGTCCATTGTCCTTTGGCGTTTCCTATCAGTACTGTTAATGCGGCCCTGGAAAAGGGAAATACTATGATTTATCAGGAAATCTGAAGGGATATAAAGCTAGCCATTATAAAAAAGGGTTTTTTCTTCTTCTACAGAGAGCTCAAAATCAAATATGTGTGTTTATTGTGACTTCTCTTCCTATACGATTCATGAAAGCAAATTTATAAGGAACATTCCGACCAGAATTATGGTTATTTTAGTAGAGGATGATCTTTGTATCTGAACTAAAATGTTCTGCCGTTAAAGTGCAATTAAAATGAGAATGATGTGCAACTCTCCCACACATGGCAACGTTTGAGTCCAGTGGCATCTTTAAGAGCAGCAAAGTTTTATTCAAGGTGTAAGCTTCTGTGTGCATCTGAAGAGATGCACATGAAAGCTTATACCTTGAATAAAACTTTGTTGGTCTGAAAGGTGCCCCTGGACACAAACTTTGTTCTGCTGCTTCAGACCAACAGGGCTACCCACCTGCATCTATCTCCCACATATGATAGATGAAGAAGTGCTCCTAGTTGGTGAAACAAAAGAGAAAGCGAGAAAGGGGGAAAGATTAGAGTTTGAGTATATGAATATTTCTCCTCAAGAATTCAAAATCTGAATAGAATAAATGAGAAGTATAAAACTGAGTGAAATAAAAGTCTTGATAGTAAACATCAAAAAAAGATGGGGAAGCAACTTTGTAGCCTGATTTCAGGCTTATTTACAAAAAAGCTAATGGGTGTGTTCATACAGCTCTTTTGAGCCGTGCCAGGCACGAGTGCCTAGTGGATTTAAAGTGCACGTCCAGAGCACAACATCTTGGAATTGTGCTGCTTCTGTGAGTAGCCTGTCTATCCCCGTTGGGGATCCGTACTTAAAAGATAGTAGTGAAAGTCCAGTCTAAAGCTGGCTGATGGGCCAAAGCCAGGCTTTCCACCGTCAGGTCGTACCTCTAGCGCACAATCAGCCCCTAGGGAGATTTCCAGACCATCTCAAATGGCCGCCATTTTAAAAAAACTCTTAGCAATGCGTGCATAACCGCTTAAACATGTGATATCCCCAGAACTCCACTCAAGCAATCCGAACAATTTTATGTTTCTGATGGTCCCCTGAACTTTATCAACTTTATAAACTGAAAGGGTACCTAAAGGAAAGTACCGCTGGCGGTGCTTTTACCATTTTAGTCCACGCATGCGTAGAAAAACAAATATATGGTGAGGCACCTATGCGCATGTGCAGACAGGATTTTTTTTTTAAAAAGCTGACCGCATGGCTCCTTACAGTGGATGCCACCTAGACAATCCACCACGGGAGTCACATGTGGTAAAGCACTTCACGGGCGAGCTGTCTGATCGTGCACTGCTGGATCAAGAAGATCTAGCTCAAATTACAGGTGGGGCAATGGCGGAATTAGCTGCCCATCTGAATACACCCTATGTCTCATTAATGCCAAAATTCTGCAATTTTAGGGTTGTACTGCGTCTCTGTCCCCTGACATGGACCCCAGACTAGCTCAGTTTTGTCAGATCTTGGAAACTAAGCAGGGTCGGCCCTCATTAGTACTTGGATGGGAAACCACCAAGGAATTCCAAGGTTGCTACACAGAGGAAAGCACCGGCAAACCATTTCTGCTCACCTCTTGCCTTGAAAATCCTATGGGGTTGCCATAAGTCAGCTGTGACTTGATAGTACTTTACAGACACACTGCATCTCTGCAGGGGGGTGCTTCAACTAGCGTACAAATAGGATATCTGAAATATCTATTCCGGATCAGCAGCATCAGAAGGTTTTTCTTTATTATAAACAACCCACAGTTTTCGAAAAGTGTTTTTCTAAAGGCTGTATCTATCTGTCTGCCTTTCTGTCTTGCCATCTTTCAGTTGTCAGGCTTTCAGGACAGCAAGACACAACATAATATCTAACAATACAATTATCCAAAAGAGTCAGTAAAGCAATTTAAATACAAAAGCAAAACAAACCAGCAGCCGTAACTGGAAGAAAACTAAACAAAAATGCTTTTTGCAAAGGTGAGAAGGGGGGGGGGGACTCCTCTCAATAAAACAGGATGACAAAGTCAGCTAGATTTCTAGATAAACCAAAATTATTTTTTTGTGTGGGCATCTGAAACTTAGAAGATGAGAGTCCAGGGAAGAAGCTTACGGAAGGCATTCCCAAGACGAGAAGCCATGACTGAAAGACGCACTTGACATTTTAGTTTATGAGTGATGAACTTGCATGCGCACGCTTACCTTGAATTTCCTCTCAGCGTTTTTCTGCTGCTGAGATTGTATAAAGCACCGGAGCCACACAGTGCCACAGGGCAGCACAGTCAAGTAGAGGAGCCCTTGTGCGGAAGACCTGCTCTGCCACCTACTCATTTCGAAGCAGGCCTTTGCGACTTGTGACCCAGCATGCAGAATGCAGCCCTCTAGGGGCTAAGTCGGACTCCTGGGCCGATTCCGCACCAGCGGTTGCTCCGGTGTGGACCCCCGAAAAAACCCGCGGCATAGTAACAATTCCCCACATGTTGCCCTGGGTCTGCATAATCGAGGTAATCCTCGTTCCCCCCGGATCTTCCGTTTCCTGGATTTTCAGGTTTTTTATTTTGTCATGGGAGTGAAGTCGGGGCATTCCAGTGGAGAACTCCAGAATGGGGATTTAATGCTCCTCCCTTTCAATGTAGCTCTTTCTTCTTCCCCTCCCCCTTCCCTCTCCTCTCCTCCATTTTTTTTGTCCCCCGGTCCTTGTTGTGTTACAACGACACTCCAATGTAACGAAACAAGGACCTTTACGCATTGAGCAGCAATATAAAGCAATGTAAAGTCTCCAGCCGCTCATCCACTGATTTCGCCAGTGTTTTGTTGCAACACAACAATGTTACAATGCTGTCAACGCCTGCTTGACATTTCAATAACTTTGGCAGCATTTTATTTATGAGTGTGCATTTAAAAAAAGACACTCCCGCGGTCGAGAGGCAGAAAGAATAAAAAGTAAAACAACCGGAGGGCGGTTGCTGATCCCTCTTGCGAGTGCGTTGTTGAACTGGTAGGGCTGTTGTTCCATTTCAATAAATGTTATCTTTTTATTTTATTCTAAGTTGAGACTGCAAAACAGAACTAAATCCCTCAGGGCGATGGGGGTATTCCACTGTCTCCTCTCTTCCTCAACACTATGGCCAATGACAATGTTGTAATATTGTTACATCACAACGAAACCATGCATGTGAAAAAAAAGAAGAAGAAAGGTGCGCATGTGTGAGCATACCTGTAGTATAGTGGGAGGGTTCCGTACAAACAAAAGGGGTGCATTGCAAGGACATCATGATGTTATAACGTTACAACGCAACCCCACCTATGTTAAAAAAAAAAAGTTGGGTGAAAGAAGGGTGGGGGATCAAGAGCTGGGGCAAGGACAAATGCGGAAATGAAGACGCAGGGCAAAATTCTGTGGTGCAGAATCGTGCTAGCAGAGACGGGTCAGTTCAAGCCGGGTGGAAAGGGGAGCAAAGAGCTGGTGCGGAATCGGCCCTGTTGTTGCTGCTTGGTTGAGGCTTCATAAAGAGGGTGGTGGCCAATACTTGGCATGCCAAAAATCATAAGCTTGTGGGATGTTTTCAGCTTGGTGGGCCCCAGAATGTATAAGCTTGCTTTAGCAAGAAAGAGAAAGAAAGCTACTGTAGGAGGTTCATAGTGTTTTTTCCTTCTCCCACACACTCTTCGTTAAGCGGTGGCTCCTGCCTGCGTGGAGACACATGCATGTCTTTCAGTATTTCCATAGCCTTTCCAGGATGCCCTTGCCAAGCCATATTTCAGCCTCTCGCCTTCCCGCTCCATGCGAGCATCCCACAGTCCACACATTCCTGCCGCGCAGTAGCCAGCTTTCAGATTTCTTTCAACAAGAAGCACAGATTACTGTCACAGGAAATAAGGCTGAGGGAAACGCTGAGACTCCGATCCCTCCACATCCTGCAAGCAGATCCAAAGTTGTTCTGATACTGCTCAGTAAGTTGTAGTCATTTTGGTATGAAAAGGATTGTCTTTCTCCTGTTGACTAGAACTGTTGGTGCCCTTTCTGCACTCTGTCTTCTAGCATTCATAGGAATAAACTAAACCATGTATTCTTCCTGTTTATACCTGACATTCTTTGGGTGTGCTGCCAGTTTGGTGTGGTTAAGTGCCCAGAACCAGGTTTGATTCCCCACTCCTCCACTTGCAGCTGCTGGATGACCTTGGGCGAGCCATAGTTCTGCCAGAGCTGTTCTTGAAAGAGCAATTCTCAAAAGAGCTCTCTCAGCCCCACCTACGGCACAGGGAGTCTGTTGTGGGGAGAGGAAGGGAAAGGAGTTTGTAAGCCACACTGAGACTCCAAGTGAAGGGCAGGATATAAATCCAGTCTCCTCCTCCTCCTTCTTCACATGCAGGCCCAGAATAAGGAGAGCCAATGCCTTCTGCTGAGTAATAAAAGGGTCAACTTTATTCATTTTGTTGAAATTGTTCAAAGGGGATCTGTGGCACCTGCTGGCCAAAACCCCCATTCCAAACCCAGATGCAGTGCAGGACATTGGTGGGGTGCAGAAGAGGTAAGCCTCCTCTTGTTTGCACATCCCGGAATTTAGGGGCGAGGCCACCTTGGCTCCAAGCTTCGAGCTGTGAGCTATCATATATGTACAGCTCAGGCCTTCAAGATGCCAAGCCTTCATGAGACTTGAGGGAGGTGTGCCACTTCCTGCCCCCTAGCCTTGGATCATGACACCACTCAAGGGCTTCCTGACTCAGGTCCATGGAGGCACTGAGGCTCCAGGCCTAGTCTGAAGGTTAACCCTTCACCATCCGAAAGAAGCCCCAAAGCTGTACTGGATACCACTGAAGCAGCTTGACCCACACTGCTACCGCCACAAGTAAGGACCAGCTTGTCTAAACATAGGCTGCATTGCTAAGGGCACTTTCCTGGGAGTAAGCCCCACTGAATAACATGGGACTTACTTCTGTGTAGGCCTACCTGTGATTACTCCCACAGTAAATGCAGTTCTATCAAAGGTGAGTCCTTTTCAAGTCCCATTCATTTCATCAGAAGAGACTTAAAGCTCTTGCTTAACTTTGGCTGGATGCTGAGGAACAGTGATGGAACTGACTTCTGCGTCATGTGCTTAGTGAGGAAAGTGGAGTGAGGAAAGAAGGAAGAAATGGGAATCCATGTTTCCCTGCAGGCCTCTACAGTTACCTTCAGTAACATGTCAACTGAGAGACAGTCTTAGCTCAGTAACATTTATGCATACTCTAGTGAAGACTGATGGGTCAGAGAAGCCGGTGAATCTTTAAAAATCTGCCGTTTAAGATGAAAGCAGGCCTTGCCTCATATGATAAAGTGACCAAGAAGCAGGGGTCATTTCGTAGAAAAAGAGGTGCAGGAGCTCATTTGCATAACTCATTTGTATAACTCATTTGCATATGCCACACCCCCTAACATACCGGAAGTGTGTCAGAAGGCAACACCCACCCCTCAGGCTCCACTCCACAGGTGAGTGAAACTGACCTGCTCTTCCTCCATTCCCTTCCCCATCCAATACTTTGTGCAATAAAAATAAGCGTCAAGAACACACCCTCATTCTCCTCCTGCTCCCTTGAAACCACCAAGTTTCAAGTAGACTTGAGATACCCAGGACATGTGTACCACCCATCCCTTCCCCTTCCCCTCCCCACAAAAAGACACCCTGTGAGGTAGGTGGGGCTGAGAGAGGTCTTTTGAGAACTGCTCATGAGAGAACAGCTCTGAGAGAACTTGTGACTGGCCCAAGGTCACACCAGCAGCTGCATGTGGAGGAGTGGGGAATCAAACCCGGTTCTCCCAGATTAGAGTACAACTCCTGACCACTACACCAAACTGATGGGGTGGAAGCTGCTGAAGGGTTGGTGAAATTTCTCCAGTACTTATGTGCCATGTGCCCAGATAAAAAATGGTATACTTAGAAAAATTATATGCCACCTTGAGCAAGTCTCTGGAAAAGCAGCACACAGTCCTAAAAGGAACAATGATAAAATTATCAATATTTAAACAAAACATTAAAAACAATAAAAACCCTAGCAGGGCTTTCCCCGGGGTGCTGCGCCTCTGCACTGCGCGGGGAAGCCGAGGAGGGGGCGGGGCTTGCTCCTGTGCCCACCCCCTGGGCTCCTCACTCCCGGAGCTGCGCTCCTGTGTGCTCCCGCTCCAACGGACCCCTGCCAAGAAGAGTAGATTTTTCAAAAAGCAGTATCCTGATCTATGCTTGGGCAGGATTCCTGTGTGCACGATGTATATCCACCCATAAGAACTTTCTCATATGCTTCAGTGGGCGGGTAGTTCTGTTCATGTGTACCTGAACCTGCTCGTTCCAGGTGTGTATTACAGCTCTGGAGCAGGTGCGGTTTTCATGGCTAACACGACGAATACAAAATAAATGAGTAAAATAAAAGAGAGAAGCAAAAAGTGGAAAGGTTTAACTCTACCAGAAAGTCCTCTCGAGAAACTGAGCCTTACATAGCCTCTTGTATAAATAATATAGAATGCAGGAGACATAAAAGATTTCATGAAGCTTCAGGCCAAAAGACCAGTCAGACTGTGGAAAAGTATCCTCTTCGTACCCTCCAGGATGTCAAGGAATTTTAAGGCCACGCTCCTTGCATTTTTAGAGGTTATCAGTGAAATATCATAGCAAGGTGAATGACATTCAAATATTTTTCTAACCATTCCAGAAATCTTGGTCCAAGTTGTCATAAGGCTGGGTAAGTCATGAACTTTCGACCTAGCTCCGATTGCTGGGAGACACATCCTCCTTGTTAGTTTCGGATGACAGTTCAGTACACTAGAGAGACCCACTTGTGTATAAAGAGGAGGAGAGACGGAGGAAGATTTAGCACTGCATTTTCACAGGGGCAAGAAATTCCATCCCTCGCAAATGTGTTTTGGCACTCAGCCCAGATCCTTGTAAAGCACATGACCACCGCTTTGCCTCCTATTTCTGGCCTGGATCTAGATCGCAGTGGTTTAGCAAATCATGTTAGAAGTTAAAATTAGGCAACCAAAGCTGCAACAACCACACACTTATCTCCAACAAAGGGAAGGCCAATTTGGAAAACGAACAAGGAGTAAGAGGTACTCAGATTTAACATGGAGCCCCTTGTGCAATCTGCCACTGGCCTGTTAACTCCCTTGATTCAGCAGGGCTCCTGTTGGTTGTGGTATCCAGTCTTACAGGGCTGGTTACTCAAGTTCAAGGATGATGATGGGGAGGACACAATTTTGTGACCGAAGGCCTCCAACCTGTTTCTGTGTTGTACTATTTCAGGTTCACAGCACTGTGACCTACTACTTTAACTTGGGTACCTGTCAAGTAAATTCAGTGACAGGAAGAAATGCCACTTGTTATGTCCCCCCCCCCCCACCTGCGTTCTGCTTGAAGCCAGAGATCCAAGTATCAGAGTAACAAACGTCAACAAATATTAATAAGTATTATCCATGTGCCTATTTGTCTTCATTATAGTAATGATACAGATGAACGGGACTTTTTGTTATATTTTTCATTCGTTAATGAATGAGTGACCATTACCTGAGAAGTCATATAAACAACAAATGTATATTGGCATTTATACTATTTGACTGAGATGGTTTCCATATGATCCTGACAGTTGTGGTTTGGTGGAGACTCTGAGAATTTTGTTGGCAGTCCTTAACCCCATCTCAGTTCCCAAAGTTCCACAAGGAGAAGGAACGAATAGTTAAATCAGGTTAAGTATGTAGTTGTTAGTATCAAAAAAGAACTTCAGCACGAGGAATGTACTATTAATGTTTACTAGCCATCTGTTGGAATTGGATGCCAGCTTCATGCTCCTCATACAGGCATACCACATGTCACCAGTGGGTCTGAGAAAAGCGCACTCAGCGCACTTATGACACATGTATAGCTTTGTCATCAGGACTGAGCTCAGAGGAAATCTCTTTTTCCACTTTGAAAAGAAGAGAGCTCCTGAACCCTCCATGCAAGGAAGAGTTGGTGGGAGGAAGAGGAGGAGGAAGAAAGGTTGGTTTTTATACCCTGCATTTCACTACCCGAAGGAGCCTCAGGGCAGCTTATGATCGCCTTCCCTTCCTTTCCCCACAACAGACACCCTGTGAGGTAGGTGGGGCTGAGAGAGCTCTGATTTACCCAAGGTCACTCAGCTGGCTTCCTGTGGAGGAGTGGGGAATCAAACCCAGTTCTCCAGATTAGAGTCTGCTGCTCTTAACCACTACACCATCGGCGTAAACTACGGGGGGGGGGGGGGGGCTCGAGGGCTCAAGCCACCCCCGAAAAACGTCGCGCCTTGCCACCGCGCCTCCTGGGACCTTCCGAGGCTCGCCAGCTGGTGCCTCTCCCCCCCACCACCGGCCTGGCCATTCCTCCCTCCTTATCTTTCCCTCTTCCTCTTTTAGGGGTGAGGGAGGGAGTGGCCAGGGCGGAGGGGGAGGGAAAGGCACCAGCAGCACTGGCTGGTGAGCCTCGGAAGGGCCGGGGAGGCGCGGCGGCTGGCGGTAGGTTTTCCGGGGGGGGGAAGTGCTCTATGTCTGGAGGCAAATGGGAGAGCTGGATATCATCATGCTGTCTCTCTCTCTTTTTTGTTTTGTAAATAATTTTTAAAATTATTTTTCTACTTATTCAAAATTTTACATAGTTACTTTCAAAATATTATCACCATTATCCAATTTTCTATAAAACTATGTATTCCAATTACATTTCAAAACCTTTTGGACTTCCCGCCTCACCTATACCGTTATATATATAATAGCAATTATAAAGATTTAAAAGTATTAACCCTTACAGGTAACATATTTGGTTATAACAATAAAAAAGAAAAAGAATTTTTAAAACATTTAAAAGAATTATCTAAATATCTGTAATATGTATTCTAGTCTCCATTCTTGTCATTTCAAACATCCAGTATATTTCTCTTAAAAAGGATTGTTTCTTCTTTTAAACATCTAAAATCAATAGTTAGACAATGTAAAGATATTATTTTTCATATCCCAATGTTGTTCAAGATATTCTTTCAGGTCTTTCCATTCTTCTAGAAACCTTTCTGAGTCTTGATTATTCAATTTTCTTGTCCATTTGTCCATTTCTGCCATAAATAGCAATTTTCTCAACCATTCCCATATGTCTGGAGTTTTTTCGCATTTCCAATTCTGAGCATAGACCTCATGCTGTCTCTCTCTTGATGCATTTAGAGGTGGGGGGAGACAAAGGCCATACAAGGGACAGCATATGCCCAGGCCTGTAGCTACGGAGTGGCTTTTGGGGGTGCCACCCCCTTTCTTAAAGGCACACCCCCACAAGAATTTCTCCTGTAAATGCTTTTTTCAGTAATTAAAAAATATTTTTTAAAGGCGTGTACTCCTTTAAGCAGAGTGGGGCGCTGTAGTTGACTAATTCCTGCAGTGAGCAAGGGGGTTGGAGTAGGTGACCTCTAGGATCACTTCTAACTCTGTCAAGAAACTGGTCTCCTTTAAGAGAGTTTTTCTGCCTAAGTGTTCACTTTCTTGACCATAGAAGTCATCACCCCCACCTGCCGGCTTGTTCTCAGAACTGTTGCTTAGGCTCGCAGAAGTGATGAACTTGCAGCAGCTGTGAACTGTCATCTAAAGTGGTTGACAGCTTGCAATTTAGAGAGCTATCCTGGTAACAGATTTCTATTGGCTAAATGGCTTTTCTTTCTGCACTGAGAACATCAGTCCCACCAGAAAAAAAACTGGCCCACAAGCCATGAAATCCTGGATACGGGCCTGCATATGCACCACTTTATCACAAGAGTGTGTGTGTGCGCTTGTCAATATATCTGAGGTAGCAGTCACAAGTGCGAGATAAAGCGGAGGGTGGAAGCGAGGCTATTTCCTCCAGTGTAAGTTGACCCACAGTTGTGTGATCACATGGACTTTTTCTGGATGTGGGTATAGCCTGCCACTGAGTGATCAGATGCAACCGTGGGTGAATCGAAGGTTTTTTTTTTTTTTAAACTATTAGTTCCCGATGCACTTACATGAGGAATCGATGAATCGCACCTCCGTGCCGAAGTCTTCCTATGGAATGTGCGGGGCTGTGCGCTGATACACATACTGTGATGGGGAAAAAACAATGGCACAGAGTCGGGATAGCCTGATCAGACTATCCCAATGCCATGGGAGCGCGCTGGGGTGATCAGACGCAGGAAAGTCCATCTATAGCTTGTAGCAACCCATTTGCTACAGGACTTTCCCAGGTGTTTTTTTACTCCACTTGTGCGGCAGAGGAAAATGGATTACCGATGGCTGCAGGGCGTTTCCCAGATGTTGGCATCTGATCACACTCCTTTAATCCGCCCGGCATTCACGCCTATGTTGGGGTGAATTGTGTGTGTGATCGCAACCTAATTCTCAACATGGCCCCATCTGTGGCTACTTAAATCCAGAGATTGGGGCCATGAACAGACTAGACATACTTTTATTATTTTAAAAACCTAAGAAAAGAACAAAGCTTTAAGAAAAATCCCCCCCCCCCAAATAGAAGCAGTGCCTGTAGGTTTAAGATACAAATACCCTCAGTAGACATTGCTAGGCAACCACAACAGTACCGCCAATCTTCAGGCTTTGTTTTTTGTCAGTAAAAAGGGTGCTTTCCAGGCATCATTTGGTCTCCCAGTCTCCTCCCTTCTATCTTGGAGGAGGCCAGACCCAGCAGAAACCAGCAGGGCAACTTGCTACCATGCTGTTTGTGAAACTCAGGTGCTGTGGGGGCTACAACTTGGTGATTGTATGTATGGGACCCAGCAGCAGCCATCACTACCACACAATTTGTGTGACTTGGCTGGACCCGGCAGTGTCCACCACACTACTCACCTGAGCCGCTTACTACTGCATGACTTTTGCAGCTTGGTCAGACTTTTCCTAGGGAGAGGCTGCCAGGGGAAAGTAAGGAGGGAAAGCAGAGAGTAGGTCTGGTACAATGGGTAGAGTATCAGACTGTGATCTGAGTTTGGGAATCTCCACTCTGGCCGCGGTCACACTGCCCTTTAAATCCGGGAGCCCTCCCAGATTTAAAGGTGCCTTTTTTAAAATTTCAGGTTTACACATCCCAACCCCGGGGGGCAAAGGTGGCAGCGGCGGCGGTGAGCAGCAGCAACAGAAGCAGCGGAGGAGGCGAGCAGCGGCGGCAACAGTGGTGGCGGAGGCGAGCGGCAGTGAGCAGTGGCGAGCGGCACCAGCGGCAGCAGAGGAGGCGAGCGGCGCCAGTGGCCATGGCAGCAGCCATGGCGAGTGGCAGCAGCAATGGCAGCAGCAGCCAGGGGAGGCACCCTTCCCTGAGCCCCGCCAGCCGCCTGGTAAGTTTGGTTTCCCCCCCCCTTTTGTACTTGGGCGCAAAAGGGGGAAAACAATGAAGGAGGGACGATCTGGACAGCCCTCTCTTGCAATGATTGCGAGAGAGGGCTGTCCAGATAGGCTCAATTGCGGGTTCAAAGCACAGGGGTTGGAAAACACAGGAGGAACCCGCAATTGAGCCTGCTTCGGCGCGGGACTAGCCGCGGCTGTTGTGAATGGTCCCTTTAAAAGTAGGAGGAAACAGCACTTCCTCCCGCATTAAAGGGCTGTGTGACTGCGGCCTCTGCCATGGAAGCGTGCTGGGTGATCTTGTCCAGCCACTTTCTGTCAGTTTAAAAAACTTCACTGGGTTGATGTGAGGATAAAATGGAAGAGAGGAAAATGATGTAAGCAGCTTTGGGTCACTCCTGGGGAGAACAGTAGGGTATAAATATGAAAACAATAAATAAAGCTGAAAACTGGGGAGCAGGTAAAAGAAAGGTTGGTTGGTAAGTGGGAAAAAGAGAATAAAACAGGGAAAGAGGAAAGGATATGGGGGCTGCTAGGAGAGAAAGAGGAAATGGTTCGGAGAAGGGGGTACAGGGAAAATGAAGTGACCCCTGCGAGTTCTTGTAGGTCCTTACTAGTACCACCTAATAGGCATGGAATGTGCTAATTTTCCAAATAGAGAAAAGTTAACTAATTAACCCAGAGAATTATTCATTTAACATCTAATCCAAAGAATACTTGTAAAGGCAGCTACACTTCAGATGAATTCTTCTTATTACCAAACGTGTGCCATGTTTTCCCCACACAAATATTGACTGATGTGCAATTAATGCAAGCAAATGGCATGACAGTCAGGTGTAATTGCAATGTCTGTGCCTGCACTGTGTCAATTATGGAGTGATTTGGTACCACCGAGTTCTGGCACAAATCACCTCACAAATCTGCTGATGCACCTTTCCCCACGTGATTTGTGTGCACAAATGCATAGATCTTCTGCAACTTTGACTTGTTTTTCACCACCTGAATGTCTGGCTATGAAACGTTCATCATGATTGTGTGTCAATTAATTAAAATCAAGATTTAAAAGTTGGATGTTCCCATTGTCACAATATTTTTCCATATGTGGTCTCTGTCAGAACCAAATGACCTCATCCGGTCGGACACCGTACTTGACCGAGTGTATATTAGACACAAATGTCATCTATATACAGCAGCTACTCACGTATCTCTTTTGGCTGACATTCTTGATGTTTCTTATTACTGGTCCTGGGTGTTGGCTTGTAGCTACCACCCTGGCTTTGAGAGCAACATCAAATCATACAAGGTTGCAGCTGGGGATGGCCTTACTACTAGGCAGCTGAAGGCTTTGCTGGGGTTATAGAACCGTTTCTGCAACAGCACATCATAGAGACATTTCCCCAAAGCAAGAGTTGGGAAGAACAGATGAAGCAGGGTAAAAGACCTGATGCTACTGGGAGGCAAGGAAGGGCTAAGCGGCAGGAAAAGGACCCTTTCGCATGGCCAATTTATTCCATTGTTTGTTGTTTGCTGCCTTACCTTTGTCTGAGGTGAAGTGGGAATGGTGATTTCAGTCGGCATTTATGTTAATTTTGCAAGTGGACAGACTGTGTTCCATTTTTGCAGAGCAGCAAGGGAGCAAGGGATTTTTGCAGAGCAGCTCTTGGCAGTAGGATTGAAATGTTGGTGTAGTAAAGATAATTGTGTCAGGACGATCCCAACTACTGTCGCAATGTGAGACACAGCATCACAAGGACTGTTGCTGTACAATGTTGTTTTGATTGGTGATTTTTAAAATTGAAGACATGCAATATAAACAAAAAACCACAAACAGGCTTTTAAAATATGTAGTATATAAATGCAGGCTATAAGTATTTAAATAAACAAATGGATGCTTCAAAGGAATGAATGAATCATGCTCCTTGAATGAATGATGCTTCGTATCTCAGACTGGCTTCTTGATAGGCCAAATATCTTCCAGTTCATTTCCACTTATCTTTCTCTCTGTGTGTGTGTGTGTGTGTGCGCGCACGCTCGCTCTAAAAACTGAAGGTTGATCAAGTTTGCAATAGAATTTTTATTTTTCCATTATCCTCAAATGCAATTAGCTTTTATACATATTCCATTCTCTATAAAATTGCATATTTAGCTAAAAAGATATAATCATTAAATGACTTCCCACTTCCCCCTCACCTTCATATATATCAACCGGTAAACATGTATTTTAAAAGTATTTGCCTCCTAAGGTAACATTTTGAGCTATTATAACTTTTCTACATTTAAAAATTATTTTGGTTAAAAAAGAAAAAAGGTTTAATTTCGCAGCCAACTAAAAATTCATTTTTTGTGTTATAATTCTGTCCCTCATTTCAGCAGTTAGAAAGTGTAAAAATATTGTCTTTCATATTCCACTCTCGCTCCATATATTCCTTCAACTCTTTCCAATCTTCTGAGAACTTCGCTGAGTCTTGATTGTTCAGTTTTCTTGTCCATTTGTCCATTTCTGCCATAAATAGCAATTTTCTCAACCATTCCCATAGTTCTGGAGTTTTCTCCGATTTCCAACTTTGTGCATAAACCATTCTTGCTGTCGTTACCATATACCAAATCAATGTCCTTTTACTTATATTTACATCCTCTAACTTTAGACCAAGCAACAACATTTCGGGCAATTTTTTAAACTTAACATTTCAAAATGTTCTCCATTTCAGCATGTATCATACAAAGGTTGATCAAGTTTGGATCAGATGTGTAACTCTACCATTTACTTATATACTAAGTCTTAAGTGGCTTCTTGATGAGGAATAGCTTAGTGCAGGAAAACAGTGACTCAGAAGGACTGGCCACCATATTTGACCCATGAGACCTCAGAAGCAGCTCTTCAGCATTCCTTCCATTCCCCATCTTCCACTTCTAATTGCATGACATCTTTTAGCCATTAGACAGTATGTCTTGTGGCCTTTTTCATGTTTATGAGGTACTTGCTGCAACAGGGTGAAATGGAAGTATCTGTGGCAGGGCCAGCCTTTCTATGAAGCAATAGGGAACAGCTGTTTCATGCAGCAGATTACAGCTTTCCTCTCCACCTACCATTTTAAAAATGATCTCTTGTCCACAGCACAAAAAGAAGTTTTTTTTAATGGTTTTTCATTTCATGCGCAAACATGTCTGAGGCTGTGCGCACAGAAATAGCAGATCACATGGTTAAGGTTGTCACTGGAGTGAGGAATTGCATCCTTACAGGCTTCTTGGTTTGTTTGCTTTTTTTTTTTTTTGGTCAAACTACATGTTATGTAGACTTTTATGTAATCCCCTCCCCCAGCCTTTTAAATTTTAAAATGAAAAATAGCCATTGAACAGGCCTAGCAGGCTGCAGTTAGGACAAGTAGAAAGGGAGACTTAACTCAGGGGTAAGGAGTACAGGGAAACATATCTTTTTCCCTGTGGGGGAAAAAGTAGTTGGGGGGGCCATTTTGACAAGAGAAATACAAGAGAGGCACCTCATCTTCTCCTGCTCTTCTCCCAGTTTAGATTATGGCATGAAATAGCTGTCATTGAGTTTCGGAGCAAGTGACTTGGAAGTCTGCATAATATATAATTCAGCCACAAATGACTGTGTGGGGAAAGCTTTCTACCTTAATGTTCTTCATCTCATGACAGTTTTCAATGTGTAAGGGGTATTCAGTGTGCAAGCTGCCCTGAGCCTGCCTCGGTGGGGAGGGCGGGGTATAACTATAATAAAATAAATACATATTTCCATGAGGGAGTTGGCAATGAAAAGGATAAAAGTTCAATGTGTGTGAGTGCTTACGAAACTATGACTGTACAAAGGGAGAAACCAGATGGGGAAAGAAATGGTGTTGGGCCAGTGGCAGCTCAAGAAGTGATTTCACAGTAGTGTTTGCCCCATGGTTGCCCTCATGGTTGCCCTGGGTCTTTTGTTCAATTTCACACCAGTTGCTCCGGGGTTAGGTTTTACCCCGGAGAATCACCCTTTTTTTGCCGTTTTCCCCCAGAGCAACTAGATCCTGTTTTTAGAGGATTTTCCTGTTTGCTCCAGGGGAGAAGCTGAAATGAACACTCCCCTTTCCATGCCCACTCACCCGCCTTCCATCTGGTTCTTCCGTGGTGGGAGTTCAAGTTACATTTTTTGGGGGGGAGGGGGAATCTTCTTTGGCAAAAATCATTTTTAACTTTTATAACGTACTGTAAAAAAAAGTTTCTGGGGAAGTATCCTCGGTGGAGGAGGATGGGGGGTGGTGGGCTTTGCTGCAGTCAGCTCTTTCGAGAGGCTCCGGGGAGATGTTTACAAAATAGCTCTGGCTTTACAGAAAGAGTGTGGTGGAGAGGGAGATGAACCTCCACTGAGGAAGGGATGGCTTGGGAGGTAGGGATTGGGACCTCTTCTGGAGGCTTTAAACTAGTCCTCCTTTCCTTCCTCAAGTGGTGGAAGCTGCCTGCCTCTCTCTCCCCCCCCCTCGTTTGATGCATGGGATCATACACATGATTGATTTCCAGACTGGCATTCGGGTGGGTTCTCTTTAGCCCCCTCCCTTCTTTAGTGTTTGTCTCTTTAGTGTGGAAAAAGAGGGGGAAGGGGGAAACAAATAGCCTTCCCTGCAAAGGAGAAGGTAGGATGTGTGTGTGGGGGGAGATAAAACTTCCTGGATGGAAGAGGAAGAGGGTCCAATCAGAAGGGAAAGAGGCAGGGCTAAGATTGCCATTTGACTTGGGGAAAAAAATGTCCTGTCCTATTAACAGAGGTTTAATATGAAGAAATGGGCAACTGAGACTTTTCACACCGTGGAGATAAATTGCATCACCTGATAATTGCTGCAGACGAAACTAGTATTAATTGAACAGCTAGAGGGACCCATTTACAAGTTGGCGAGCCTAAACAGTGGTGGCAGCAGCAATCACTGTTGCCCTCTGTTCCTCCCCTCCCAGTGCCACCACTCTCATCCAGGTACCAGAGTAGATAATCCTCCTGACATCTTTGTTGCTCCAGCTCTTTTCAAAAATAATGTGGAAAGCCATACATGCCCTTTAGGGCTTCCTGAATGCTCATGAGATGGCTTCCTCTCATTATAGTTTGGCCACCATTTTAGTTGCCGTGGCAACAGAAACCAGAAATGGTGACTGAGTTCTCATGAGAAGAAGGCATCTTGTGAGAATTCAGGAACTGGCTGGCACAGTCTTGGGGGAGTGACAAAGGAAGATTATCTCCTCCAACTAGAGTTTCTAACTCTGGGTTGACATATTCCTGAAGATTTGAGAACTGAGCTTGGGGAGGGCAGAGTTTGATGAGGGAAGGGAACTCAGTGGGGATGTGATGCCATTGAAATCACCCCAAGGGGAACTGGTATCCATGGTTTTGAGATCCAATGTAACTCCAGAAGAATACCGGTCCTCACCTGGATGTTGGCAACCTTACTCCCAACTCCTGGATAGAAACAAGAGTCAGGCAGGCAATAGGTGGACCGATGGCTGGCTGGTAGCAGGTAGGATGGGTGGTTGTCACCCCAAGAAAGTTGTTGCCTGCGACAGTTAACTCAGGTTACTTCATTATGGAGGATGCCTGTTTTTAGGGTACAGAACTATACTTTGTTAGAATATTTTTAGGGCCAGCACTGTGGCTAATATGTATCACTCCTGAAATAGTTGCCATATTCCTTCTTTCAGCAGCAGTATAATGAGAATTGAAGAAGCTGAGGAGAAAGAATGGCATTTTAAATGACTTTGGATCCTGTCCACGTTTTTTCCCCTCTGTCAACTAAATATGTCTCTATGACCCCACTCCTCTTTTTAAGCTGTGGTTTGAACTTTCCCTCTGAGGGAACAGATCGGCCCAGCGGTCTATGAATACTGCTCAAGCCCCTCTCTTCTTAACTAGTCTCTTTGGGGATTGGTTTTTAAAGTATGAGTCAGGTACCAAGGTTTTCTCAAGATAAAATAAAACTGTAATTTATTGGCAGAACACAACAGGGGAATATTGGTTGTTTGTATAGAGGACTCTTTGTTGCTGAAAGGGCTGGCACTGGTCCTCAGACTACATTCAGGCCATATGCTTATGGGTTTTTTTTTCTTTTTGTTGCATACAGATAGTTACATGTTCACTCAATTCTTCTATTATGCTCTTTCCTGTCCTGCTTTGTGGTTCCTCTATAGCTGTGTCTTACTGGCCTCTTTGAGTCCCAGCTGGCCTCTACACAGCTGTCTAGACCCTGCCAGAGGTCAGCCCTCCCACAACCACATCTCACAGGCTCGCCAGGATTGATGTATGTTAGTGTTTGTGTTCGCTTAGTTCACTATGATTGAGTCTGTTCCTTCCTAGAAACAGAATTCTCCACAGAGTCTCTTCAGAAGGCGAAAGTCGCTTCACTCCCTCAGTGCTTCCCTTCTGAGTTTGTCAACCGACCATAACCGAGAGCCCTGAGCCCAAACGGCCCCCTCCTCACTCTTTCATGTGACTCAGCAGGGTTCTATGAACACACTCTGCTGGTCATATAGTTTTTTTTCTTTAATCCCGTCACAGTCTCACTTTCACCAGACTTTTAAATTATGGGAAAATAAGCTTCAGAATTACCCATTATCACTGTGGAGACATTTGCCTGGCTCTTTCTGGCTGTCTCAAATACACACTGCGGTATGGAAAAAGGTGCTAACTTTGTTAGACCACAAATGGCTTTCTTCCCTCAGAAATGTTGCTGCACTAAACTGTGGCATTCAGAGTGACATTTTTGGGTCATGAATAGATTTATATGTAAACACTCATAATAGACCATAAAGGTTATTCTGAGGTGGAAATGTCATTTACCTTGCCTGAAAATTATACACACACACACAGAGCGAGAGCGAGAGAGAGAGAGAGAGAGAGAGAGAAGCAAATTTCCTTCAGCACCAAGAGTATGTGGGGGATGGAATGTGTGTGTGTAGCTATATAATTTCCAGGTAAAGTAAATTTGGTTGTAAATTTGATTGCTAAATCAAAGAAAAGTACAGCACTTCCATAGATACGTTTAAGCAGGGGTCCTTTCGAGCAGGAGCTCAGGGGAGCTCAGCTCCGGGAGTTGGTGCCAGCCCCCCCACCCCATGGGGGAATGCCTGCTTGTGTCATGGCTGCAGCAAAATGACCCCGTCCCCTGGAAAGGTCCTTGTTCCTCCAACCAGCCTTCTGAAGGCTTCAGCCACCACTGAAGCTATCCTCCCAGAATAGTGGTATTTCTAAGGCTTGGATTAGTAGCTGTCTCTTTCTTTCTTTCTTTCTTTCTTTCTTTCTTTCTTTCTTTCTTTCTTTCTTTCTTTCTTCCTTCCTTCCTTCCTTCCTTCCTTCCTTCCTTCCTTCCTTCCTTCCTTCTTTTCTTCTTTCTTTCCTTCTTTCTCTCTTCCTTCCTTCCTTCCTTCCTTCCTTCCTTCCTTCCTTCCTTCCTTCTTTCTCTCTGTCTTTCTCTGTCTCTCTCTGTCTCGCTTCTTTCTTTCTTGCCTTCTGACATACTTCTGGTGATGTCAGGTGGTGTGGCATATGCAAATAAGTTATGCTTATGAGTTATGCTAATGAGCTCCTGCACCTCTTTTTCTACAGAATGACCCCTGTATTTAAGTCTATACACAACATGAAATTAGTCCTTGGGGGTCATTCCATGTTGGGAGTCTGGGGCAAAATACACAATCATATCGGTCAAGATGGCAGATTGCATGTGGACAGAAGGCTAAACTTTGAATTTGAAATTAGGTAGTCACAATTCCCTTTACTGACTTTACACACTGTGAACCTGGTTCTAGAAATGTCTGCATTTAGTCTTAATTTTATGGAATTTACAAGTGGAAGACCCACAAGGGCTTGTGGGGGACCTCTCACCCACCAGACAATCCATCTTTATCTGCTCCTTTATTTGTCTTTGTCTTTCCCTTCTTCCCTACCCCTGGTAGCCCCTCTCCAGAAAAAAATCTGGCCAACCTGCATAGCAGCTGATGCCGGGCTGCATGGTGGTCAAGAACTCTTACACAGGGGTCACTGTCAGGCTGGGTTGGGCTGAATGGTGTGTTGGCAGCTGCTAGTGGGCCAGGCTGAGTAGTGAATGAGTGAGTAGTGAGTTGTGCAGTAGCTGCCATTGGGCCTGTTCCCCAGTGAATCCTCCTTCATCATAAGACATGATGGGGGACAACCTTTTCCAGGGCTGTTTTGGCCTCCCAGTCCACTCCTATTATAAAGCTTTTGCTTTACAGAAGCCAAGTCTTGGAAGGCCTGGCAATATTGTTGTGCTTGCATAGTAATCCCCAATGGCCACTAAGAGTTCAGTGGGTGTTCATTTTTTAAAATCTACAGGTGTCGTTTCTATTATTTGGGGGAAGAAGAAGAAGAAGAGATTGGATTTATACCCCGCCCTCCACTCCCCAAGGGAGTCTCAGAGCGGCTTACAAACTCCTTTCCCTTCCCCTCCCCACAACAGACACCCTGTGAGGTAGGTGGGGCTGAGAGAGCTCTTTCCCAAGCTGTCCTTGAGAGAACAGCTGGTCCAGAGCTATGGCTTGCCCAAGGTCATCCAGCCAGGTGCAAGTGGAGGAGTGGGGAATCAAACCTGGTTCTCCCAGATTAGAGTCCGCACACTTAACCACTACACCAGATTGGGAGTTTTAACCCCTGGGATTTTTAGATTTCAGATCCCCCCCCCCCCCCAACCCTGGGACTACCTTCAGGGTTGTAGAGAAATCACCCTGCTCTGTCCTTAGCTCTGTGCTGTAGTTCTGTGAATCTTCAGATATCTGAAGACACGAAAGCGTACACCCAGAATTAAACTTTGCTGGTCTTAAAGGTACCATGGGACTCAGACTTTGTTCTATCAATTAGGAAATACATTTTATACATTCTCATTAAAATGCCTGCATGTAGATTGCTCGTAAGGTGCTCAGTTACTTGCCAGTTTGGCTCACTTTCTTCCATGTAGAGATCATGGGAAAAGGATGTTTGATAAGCTATTCATCTGCATCTGAACAGCTTGAACGTGTCTAATCGTGGGGACAGACAACTGTGTATGCACGGCCACATGCTGCTGCTTTTCCAGACCCACAGCTGCTGATCTCCCTGCCACCATGTCTGACACCACCGCTCTCTCTTCCGACTTAAAAAAGCACCTTGTTAAAAGAGCAAAAACCCTCAGTTTGTGTTGAGACTTTTTCTTTGCTGTCTCTGTATGCCTGTTGAATTGATTGGTTAGTTGCTTAGGTAATTCATTAAGCACATGGCCTGCACATGAAGCTAGATGAGAGCTTAGGAACAGCTTTTGTGATTTGTCATAATTGACTGTGCAGGAACACAAAGCAGGCAATTTATCCCCCGAAGGCCATTTAGACAATCAGTTCTACTGTACAGGTACAAAGAGGGGGAAAACTGTGGGTGATCCATGCTTGGAAAGTATGTCACTTCAGTGGCTCAACCATGGGGGATATGTGCCTTCTCCATGCACTGAGAAGACTCAGTTTACTGACCGGAGGTGTAGACAGTGGCAAGCTGTGACACAGTAGAACAGGGGCGTCGAGTTTGGAAAATCCCGGGGGGGGGGGGGGCTCTGCCGGGACCATGTCCCCGCCGCCACCGCCTCCCCACCACCACCACCACTCCTGCTTCCATCCCTCCCTCCGTCCGCCAGGGTGGCCCCTGGACAGACGGAGGAAGGATGGAGTGGCCAGGCCGGGGGGGGGGGGGGGAGAGGTGGCGGGGGCCCTAGGTAGGGCCCGGGGAGGCGTGGCAGAGGGTGCTCCATTTCCCCGGGGGGGGCTCAGTCCCCCCCGGGAAATTTCGGGGGTGGCTCGAGCCCTCGAGCCCCCCCGTAGTTGACGCCTATGCAGTAGAACATTAAACATATCTAACAAGGCAAAGGCAAGCCAGGACCCTCAGAGGAGCAAAGCTGTTCAGCAGTCATCCATTAAGGCAGTCTGGTGAATGGGTGGGATTCAGGTTTAAGCAAGAAATTCTGGCTTAACTTTATCTGCTGACTGTGTTTGCAGCAAAGTTGTCAACATCCCTGGATGGACAGATTTCACACTGCATTTGAAAGGATGGGGAAAATTCTATCTGCAGTGCTTCATCTGTAGTGTCTGATTCACAGACATGCAAGTCCCCCACTGCCTAGAGTAGGAGTCAGCAAGTGAATGTGTATGTGTGAAGGAGCCCTAATTTCTTGCACGTAAGGAAGCAGTGCTAGGAATATCTAGACTGGGGAGTTAAATGGCTGTGGAGCAAGGCAGGCTGAATGGCCCCTCTGATTTTATGGGCCAGTGCTGCAGCTAGCATAGCCAGGCATCTTCCTGCTGCTGGTGTGTGGGGGGGGGATTTTTTTTGGGGGGGGGGGGAAGGTGTTCCAGGGCTGAGTGGGGATGTTGCTGGCATGCTGACATCACTTTGGAAAGTGACATCATCATGTCAGTGACATTGGGGCAGCACGCTACTTTTGGGGCAAAACTCTATGGTACAAAATTGTATGGTATAAAAATGGTAGAGTTTTGCCCAAAAAGTTGAGCATTGCCCCTGACATTGCCGATGCAATGATGTTACTTCCAGAAGTGCCATCAGTATCGTCTGTGATGTTGCATGGGGGTGTCTGTTTGGGGGGAAGGGTTCACCCCACCAGGCAGCTGGACGGTGGCGGGCCAGTGCTCGCAAGAGCAGGGGATCCCCCACCCCCACCTGGGGACTAGGAAGCCTAGCTGCAGCAGACAGTGGCCCTCCAGGGCAATGGCCCACCTGGAACTGTCCCAGCAGTTAAATGGGAAACTACCCTGGACAGTACTAATGCACTGAAAGCTTCCCGGCATGGACGTGTTTGGTGGCAAAACAAAGAAGAAGAAGAAGAGTTGGTATCATACCCCACTCTTCAGTACCCAAAGGAGTCTCAGAGTAGCTTGCAATCTCCTTTCCTTCCTCTCCCCACGACAGACACCCTGTGAAGTAGGTGGGGCTGAGGTCTTTCTCAGAGAACTTTGACTGACCCAAGGTCACCCAGCTGGCCTTATGTGGAAAAGTGGGGAATCAAACCCGGTTCTCCAGATTAGAGTCCTGCCGCTCTTAACCACTACACCAAGCTGGACACAGGGGTGACTTATTATACGGTATAGTCCCTTGGTAAGTCAAACTGGACTGTTTTTCCCCTCTTTCTGTTTTGTGCAGAGGGGGAGGCACAGGCACTCACATACCTTTGTCCTGGATGAGAAAACGACAGCAACCCCGCCATCCCATCTGCCTTTCCTCTGACATGCACATCTTGGCTCTGGTTGGGAAAGAAGACTGCTACTGACACTTCCCCCTGCAACAAAGCTGCTATTTGCCTCTTGCAGAGAAAACATAGCGATAATTGTATATATTTTCTGTGCAGTGCAAGTTACAATTTGAAGTGGTGGTGATGCTTTGCTTTGGGAAAACAGCAGAGGAAACGTTTCCATACATGAGCACTGCAGCCTCTCCCAGGGGAAAATCTGACTGAGTTTTGTGGTGGCTGCTGCCAGCACTGGGCCAGGCCCAGTTCTGCAGTGGGCAGCACCAGATGAGTGATATGGGTAAATGAATCTCCTGTGGTTGCCACTGGGTCTGTTCCTGGCAAGTCCTTCTCCATTGGGGAACTGATGGGAAGGCGGATGGGACAAGAAAAGGGCTATTATTCCAAGTTGATACCTGGTCCTCCCCTATGGCTTTGCTTTACAGAAACCAAGGCTTGAAATGGTCAGTGATATTGTTGTGGTTGCCTGGCAACCTCCAAACTGGTGACTGAGAGATCAGTGGGCATTCTTTTCTTAAAACTACAGATGGTGTTTCTATAATTTGGTGGAGTTTTAATCCCCCAAAGTAGCTTTATTTTGTATTTCAGGTTTTAATGCAAGGCTGGGTCTGTCTTCAGGTTTGTACAGAAATCTGTTCCTAGCTCCATTTTGCAGATCTGTTAATGCTCACTCTATCGCCCAGTTTGGAATCAGATATATGATTGGCTTCCACCAGGACCAGGGCCTTTTCAGTAGTGGCTCCACACCGGTGGAATGAGCTCCCAGAAGACATCAGGGCCCTGCGGGACCTTCTACAGTTCCACAGGGCCTGTAAAACAGAGCTCTTCCACCAGGCCTTCGATCAGGAGCCGCTACCAAAAACAACTAAGGCCCTTTATATTAACATCACAGCCTCTGATATTTTGGACATTAACTGCGGCCACAATCTGTTATTATTTTATCATGGTCCAGTAGGATGTTATCGTCACCAGCACTTTACCAGCATTTTATCTGAAATTGTGATTGTTATGAGTTTTATGGTCTTATAAAATGTTTTGATGTATTTAACTTTTTAATGTAAGCTGCCCTGAACGTACCTCGGTGGGGAGGGCAGGATACAAATCAATCAATCAATCAATCAAACAAACAATCAATCAATACATATGCATCCTGCCCTTCTTCTATTACAGTGCTCAAGCTGGCATACATGGGATTTCCAGGAGGTGTTCCACCATGATACAGACCACCACTTTTATTGTATGATGCTTCCTCAACTACGTCCTAAGAACGCCACAGCAAAAATTGATTTTAGAAAGCCTTTCCATGGAGTTCTGAATTGCCATATGTGGTTATGATGATTTTGGGGTGGGCCCCCACATTGCGCTATCCAAGTTTCATAAACAAACTGCTAGAGACAGCAGTAGCTGGCCATGTGCATGGTGGCTGAATTGTCTTTTAACCAGTCCTTCACAATCTTGTGCCTCTTGCTGTCATAAAGACAAAGAGAAGGCTTTGTCTTACATCTCCGCACCTGCTTTTTGAACATAAATGGAACATGTGTAATTTCACATAGCTTAATTCAAGTGATAAACTAAACTGCCTCTGCTTTACAACCAGTACTTAACACTCAGCTTTTCGCAGACGTAACTCTGCTAAAAGAATAAAGTGAGATGCTGTCACTCGGTGCCATTTGTCTCGCTGAAGTGCTGCACGTGGCTTCAGCTGTTTTGATCTGGATGATGACCAGAAAATAACCCAGGAACAGAGCATCTTAATCCAGCACAGCAGCCTCTATTAGAATTATTATGCCACTGATCATAGAAACCGAAAGGAAATGTCACCTCCCCCCCTCCCCCAAACAGTTGCTTTTTCCCTGTGGTTATATCTATATTAGACCACATGGGGGTGCATTGCTAAGTAAATCATTATTATGATTATTTTAAAAATTATATCCCGCTTTTTGGCCCCTACAAGGACCACCAAGGTAGCTAACAATTTAAAACCCATATGAGAAAGGTCTTTTCCGCATGTATGGTCTTAGTCAGTTCTGAGCCCAAAATGCTTCTTTCCCCCCCTTTTCTGAACATGTTTTGCTTCCTATAGGAATTTTGATTTTTCAATGCTTTTTCTCTGGGCCTTCTCCGAGCACTTTCACACCAATGTTTTTCTTCAAGCCCATTCTGAGTTGGCTTCATTCCATGTGTGTAACGCTCCATTTGTCCCCCCCCCCCGCCCACTAATTCCCATCCACATCCAACCTCCCCCATCAATTCATGCCCCCTCTTCTCCCCCCTTCCCCCCCACGGTTCCGCTTTAAAAAAATCAAATTAACAGAACTAGCAAATTAATTAATTAATTATTGCACGGCATTGTGTGTGGAATAGCCAGGAGATCTGAAGACTGTCTGGCAGCTGCACGTTCTAGCTCTCAGCGGTATCCTAGTGGTGAGCTAGACTTGTTTTCAGGGGCTGATAGACCTCTGAAAGAACTGTGATGGGTCCAAGGTCACCCAGCTGGCCTCAAGCCGAGGAGTGGGGAATTGGAGCCAGTTCTCCAGATTAGAGTCTGCTGCTCTTAACCACAACACCAAACTGGCCCTCAGATAGAACTAGCAATAGCCTTTTTAAAAAATATAAAATCAGCGATACTGATTGTTCCGATAGACCTAGCAATAGAGTGCTAACAGCACAGTCGGTATCACTGGTTTTATTTAAAAACAAAAACAAAATTATATAGCTAGCAATACAGCACTAACGGAAACCCAATCGACAGAGCCACTCTTTTTCTAAACTTTAAAAGTTTGTTCAAAACCACCCTCCACTACCACTCCCCCGCCTCTTCCTCTCTCCCCTCCCCCTCCCCCTGCCCCATGCTGCCTCTTTAAAAATCAGTAAATAATAGCACTAGCAACAGAGTGGTAACAGGAACTAGATTGACACTAGCCCAATTTTTCTAAAGCTTTAACGTTTGTGCAAAACGATGCTCCGTTGCTCCCACCCCCCAGCCTCTGTGTCATCTACCAGTTTTAAAAGATTAGTTATACAAATGATAGTGCAATAACAGAAGCAGGGCTGCTTCCAGGCTTTTGGGCACCCTAGGCAAGGCTAACTACTTGTGCCCCCCTCCCCCGCACTGCTAATCAATGATCAAAAACAGATGCTTGCTAGGGAAAATTAAAAGCATAAAACGTCTAGGGAAAATTAAAAGCACAAAAACAATTTTTTAAAAAAAAATTGGGCAGGCTTGGGCAGGCAGGGTACGAGGCAAAGCTGAAGGGAGCTGCTGCTGCTGCAGTGGCCACGACTTTCTGGAGGAGGAAAAGCTTGGGAGAGCCGGGGCTGGTGAGTGAGTGAGTGTGAGAGCCTGTGGCCGGTTGGAGGGGCGCTGATTGTCCGTTTCTGCACTCCCCTGAGGTCTGCGCCCTAGGCGGTCGCCTAACTTGGTCTAATGGTAGCACCGGCCCTGAACAGAAGGTATGCACAGAAAGGTTTTTATGACTGGATTATTCATGTGGCTAAACCACAAAGTTTCTTTAGGAGGAGGTGCTAGGATTGACCCATATAGTGCTTCCCCCGCGCCTTAGGAACCCTTTTTTTGGTTTCTTGTTTTCCAGCAATGCTGTGCAACTGCTCTGCATCGCAATGTTAATGCTGTGTGTGAACTGAGTACCTTCCTGCCACGGGCTGCTTCGGTTTATCTCTACTACTAATTGAAATAGTTTTTCTTCACATGTGATGAAAAGGGTGCTGGCGAACATGTTTGGGCCCCATTTTGTTTCCAAAACACTGCTCCAGAATCCTGTTCTTGGATGGAGGAAAATGGCGATTCTTGAACAAGTGTGCTGACCAGCCAGTCACCAAACAGAGAATCAGCTTGTGGTCTCCGTTCAGTAATGAAAGGCTCTCTGGAGAGGGAGGAGGAGGACTGCTCTTTTAGCGTTATGTCGCAGGATTGCTAGAGTGGATGCAGACAAAATTTTAAAAGGTGGGTAGGTGCTGTGACACCACTAGTTAGACCACTGGTGATACTTGCACCCTAGCTGGATATTCCTAGCTGTTTATTTGGCCACATATGCAGAAGAAATGAACTGATGCCACAGCAGAAACAATTCAGAGAAATTGAAGACATGTGGAATGACAGTACCTATGCCGATTCCAACACTTATGGATCAACGGCAAAGAAAATCAGGAGTAAGCTGAGCATGCAGAAGTGACCCAAACCACATTTTAAAACCATTAACATTTCCCAAACACACAACTGCTATTTTTGGCAGAAATGGACAAATGGACAAGAAAACTGAATAATCAAGACTCAGAAAGATTTCTAGAAGAATGGAAAGACCTGAAAGAATATCTAGAACAACAATGGGATATAAAAAATAATATTTTTACATTGTCTAATTATTGATCTTTGATGTTTAAAAGAAGAAACAATTATTTTAAAGAGAAATATATTGAATGATTGAAATGACAAAAATAGAAACTAGAGTACATATTATAGATATCTAGATATTACGTTTAAATGTTTAAAAATTACCTTTCTTTTTTTTCATTGTTGTAACCAAATTTTTTACCTGTAAGAACTAATAATTTTAAACTTTTATAATTGCTATTATATATATAATGGTATAGGTGAGGCGGGAAGTCCCAAAGTTTTTGAATTATAAGCGGAATACATAGCTATATAGAAAAACGGATAGTGATGATAATATTTCAAAAGTAACTATGTAAAGTTTTGTAACTGGAAAAATAATAAAAATTTGTTTTCGAAAAAAAAACATTTCCCAAACACACATAACACAAACAAATTAAAAACAAAGACCGATTTCCCACGAGGCACTGCTCCACTGCCGCTCTTCCCTTCCCCCCCATGGCTTTGCGATCCTCAAAAAACAGGATCACCAAGCTGCGGGCAAAGTCGGGCAAATCCGTGGGTCAAAATGTGGTGCAGGGCAAATAGTGGGAAATTGATGCACGCAATCGGGGGAAAGGGAAGAGCGGCGGTGGAGCAGCGCCTCGTGGGAAATCGGTCAAAGTTAAAATACATAGGCAAAGGTAAAGGTTTCCCTTGCTAGAAAGCCAGTTGAATATGACTCTAGGGATGCGGTGCTCATCTCCGTTTCCAAGCCAAAGAGCCAGTGTTGACTTTTTCCACGGTCACATGGCCAGCATGACCAAATGCCGAGGCGCACAGAATGCTATTGCCTTCCCACCGCAGCGGTACTTATTTATCTACTTGCAATTTCTTGCTTTCGAACTGCTAGGCTGGCAGGAGCTGGGACCAGAGACGGGAGCTCACTCTGTCATGCATGCAGCACTCAAGTCTCGAACTGCTGAACTACCGACCTTCCGGTCTGCAGTTCATACATACATACATACATACAAAGACATAAAAACAGTGGATAAAACATTTGTCAGAAAGGAGAGATCACTGAGGGAATGCAAAATGAAACTAAACAGTCTCCATGAAAAAATTCATGAAAGAATAAGTGATATTCCACTTTGTGTGACATTTCCTTGTAACATTTAAAAACAAAAATTCACTAATGCTTCTTGTATGTCAAGAATTGGCCCAGCTAATTCATATTTAGCTCTGTTCTTTTCCAGTGGAGAAGTATATGGAGTAGAGATTACTATTCAGACTCACACAGAAGTTCCACGAGCAGCACTACCACTGTTTGTTTCCTTTCATGCATGCATGAAAAAGTGTCCCTTCCACACAAAAGCTCATACCTTGAATAAACCTTTGTTGGTCTTAAAGATGCCGCTGGACTCTACATTCATTTGGTGTAGTGAGAGCCAGTTTGGTGTAGTGGTTAAGTGCGCGGACTCTAATCTGGGAGAACCGAGTTTGATTCCCCACTCCTCCACTTGCACCTGCTGGATGACCTTGGGCAAGCCATAGCTCTGTACCAGCTGTTCTCTCAAGGACAGCTTGGGAAAGAGCTCTCTCAGCCCTACCTACCTCACAGGGTGTCGGTTGTGGGGAGGGGAAGGGAAAAGGAGTTTGTAAGACGCTCTGAGACTCCAAGTGAGTGAAGGGCGGGGTATAAATCCAATCTCTTCTTCTTCTCTTCTTCTTCTTCATTTTACTGCTTCAGACCAACATGGCTGGCCACATGGGACGCTATTTACAGATTGTGAATAGGCAGTACTCTATAAGAGTAGACAACACATCTCAGCCCTAAAATGCACAAGAAGGAATTCCAGGCTCCCAAATATATCTGTCTGTCCATCAATCACATTTTTATCCTGCCCTTGCCCACTGGAGCTCAAGGCAGATTTTGGGCCTGCAGAGAACTATTTTCAACTCACTTGTGGGCTTGGTATGACTGGCGGAAGAGAAGGCTCCTTTGGACTATTCAGTCCCTCCCCCCACAACTGGGTCTTGACTAAGGCTGGAGAGAAAGAATATTAGAACAGGTTCTAACAAAGTGATTATTTTAAGTATTGAGTGGGAGGCAATGAATCAAACAAACAGGCTTTTATTCAAACACATTGCTTCAGCTCAAAAGACAGCTCTATGAGAGCGGCACCTTAATTTATACTGTTTCCAACTCATAACTTCAAACAATGTAACTATGTACAAACAATCCTATTGGACCTAAGCGAGGTTCAGCAATTGGTTACCTAGAGTGGCTTAAGGACCAATGAGAGTCTTTATTTGTAGCCAATCAGAAAGGGCCTTTTGCATCCCAAAGTCTCTGCAAGCTGTGGCTGTAAAATAATAAGAATACAACAGATTAAAAAAGTGAAGACAGGAGTCTGGAGATGTCTGGGGATAAAGCCCTGGTGTCTAGAGATGGTACTCTTTAGCTTGGGTCTGTTACAACTCTACTTGTACAGACAAAGTCTGGGGAAGAACTTAATTGCTAGCTTAAAAACTAATCTCTTAACTTTTTTTTTAAAGAAATAACAAAATATAGCGTTTTAAAAATAGACAGCTGTCGGTGAGGCAAGCGTACTAAGGAGAGAGTGAGTATATGGAACAGAGTGGCATTTGCAGCGACACCGAACTTCTTTCATAGCGTCGAGCGGGTGGTGGTGACAGAGCCATCTGTCCTGTCTTTTTGCCCTTCCCTGTCTGCCATCAATTTCCCACAAAGTCTCCGAGTGACAGCTCCCTCATAGTGACCATACTTGGAAACAAGGTGTATGACAGCCAGGGAGGCAAACAAGATTAATCTGTGTGCCTTGAAGTCTTTTCAAGATGGAGGGAGAAATACCATGTTCCAGCGCCGAATGAATACAGATGGGCAGAACTAGCAAAATGCCAGGCCTAAAACGCTGATGGCAGCATTAAGGGTTCTTTCGTGTTTTGGGGCTAACTGGAAGAAATTCCTTCGCATGTGTGCTGTGGGCATGAAACAACCGAGTCGCTCTGGAGCAGCTGCCCGTGTAAAAAAAGAGGTAGGCAGCTGTTGCTAAGGAAGGTCTAACTTTATCAATGTGAATTTCTACATTTACTTATACATGCACATGAAGTCCATCTTCCTACACTAAATACCATATATATAGCACAAACATGCATAGCTACGTATAGAACACTACATATACATAACGTGCGGCATATATTCTTCCCTTTCTTCCCATCAACACTGATGCCTCCTGGGTTCTTCTGGAATATATTGTGCCCCAATTAGGCAAAGGAAAGCCAGAACTCACTGTTTCCTTTGGGGAAGAGATGCTTTGGGGACAAATCAAATTTGGGAGGAAACAATGCATCTATGTGTGCTCGAAGGCAATTTATATGTTGTCGAATGCATTTATGTTCCATCACAATCTCCTATGATCAGCTAAAACTCTCTTTTGTCTATATACCATCCAGGTATCCGAAGAAGTGTGCTTGCACATGAAAGCTTATACCTTGAATTAAGCTTTGCTGGTATTAAAGGTGCCCCTGGACTCAAACTTTCATTTCACTAATTATTTAGTGTATTTATGGCCAGCTTTTCTGACAACTGTTTCTCAAAGCAGCTGAGATCAGGGTGCTTTCTATTTTATTAAAAGGCTCATTAATAAGAGACAGGCCCTGCCCGCAGAGTTACAAACTGGAAAGACAAGCCAGACATGGAAAGGGGAGTCATAGGAAAAGGCAGGGGATGGAAATCAAATTGACAGTTGGTATTTATATTTTAGTTGGGTCAGGCTGATCTTCCTCCCTGGTGTCCTTTCTTGGATGGCAAAGGTGCAGCTATATCACAGCCTTTACTCCTCTGGTAAAGGTGACAGCAAACAGAGTATCTTTCCGTAGCCTCATGGCAACCGGAGGGAGGACTTTGCCCCCTGCATTTGTTTCTCCTCTGGTTGATGACTAAGTCCAGACTGGTCTTCTCCTTGTCATGGTGACCTTCAGGGGTCATTTCGAGCAGGAGCTCGGTAGAGTTCAGCTCTGGGAGTTGGTGCCAGCCCCCCACCCCCCGTGGGGGAATGCCTGCTTGTGTCCTGGCTGCAGCAAAATGACCCCGTCCCCTGGAAAGGTCCTTGTTCCTCCAACCAGCCTTCTGAAGGCTTCAGCCACCACTGAAGCTATCCTCCCAGAATAGTGGTATTTCTGAGGCTTGGATTAGTAGCTGTCCCCTCTCTGCAAGCTCTTCCTTCCTTCCTCCCTCCTTTCTTTCTTGCCTTCTGACATACTTCCAGAGGTGTCAGGGGGTGTGGCATATGCAAATAAGTTATGCTAATGAGTTATGCTAATGAGCTCCTGCACCTCTTTTTCTACAAAATGACCCCTGGTGACCTTTCTGAGAAAAAAGGTGTAGCCTTCACTGGCCCTTATTCTGCTACCCTCAGTGTCAGAGACCACAGAGTCCTTCCATAATGGTTCATTAAAGTCTGAGCCTGAGTGTTTTCGGAGACTCTCATAAGCCTTATATGCACAGCGATTTCATCTGGGCCAAATGTCCAGTCTGTTTACCTATCCATTTATTTATTTATATTATTCCTCAAATTTCTACCCCACCCTCCCAGCCAAAGCTGGCTCAAATAGCTGCCAAACAGCTTTGCACTTGTACAGGTTGGTGGAATTTCATTTCATTATGAAGAAGAAGAAGAAGAGGAGGAGATTGGATTTATACCCTGCCCTTCACTACCTGAAGCATTCTCAGAGCGGCTTACAAACTCCTTCCCCTTCCCCTCCCCACAATAGACACGCTGTGAAGTAGGTGGGGCTGAGAGAGCTCTGACTGAAACTGCTCTTTTTCAAGAACAGCTGTGCCAGAACTATGGCTTGCCCAAGGTCATCCAGCAGGTGCAAGAGGAGGAGCGGGGAATCAAACCTGGTTCTCTCATATTAGAGTCTGCACACTTAACCACTACTAGGACTGCCAAGTCCCCCGGTAGAGCGGGGGAAACACCGATTTTTAAAGCTTTCCCCCGCTTTTCCAAGATTGGCCACCGGGGGGACAAAATGGCTGCCAGCAGGGGAACCTCGGAGCCTGCCCTGGCCAGCCTCTTGAACTTCTTAAAAGGGAAATTTCCCCTTTAAGAGCTGAGCCAGCAAGAGAGCCCCGCCCAGAGATTAAGGCGGGACTAAGCTCTTTCTACTGCGTGCAAGGTTGCTGCTGAGTAAACTGCTTGGGTAAGCTGGGGTCTGCGAGCTCTTTTCCTTCTCTGTCTCTCCCCCTCCCCCTCTTTCTTTTTTCTATCTGTCTGTCCACTGTTGTTTTGTCAAAGGAATAAACTGTCACTTCCAACGAGGTAAACATCACAAGGAGAGGTTGCCTGTAGAAGGTCTGGGAGTGGGATTGTTTAAAATGTCTTGTCGTGGCTGTTTGGGTCCCCCCAATCCTCATTTCCCTTCTGCAAATAAAAGTTGGGATTCCTCATTTTTATGCCAATTTTCTGTTTCTTTCAACCGTGTCCCCCCCTCCGGCAGTAAAAATCTGCATTTTTAAAAGCATTTGTACATCAAGTAACCGGTATTTTAAATTAGGGATGGATCCAACTAGCTTTTCTGCTGGCGAAAAGGGGAGGACAAAGGTCCTCTTTAGCCACCAAAAAGCCTATGCTGGAGGGGGGGGGGGGAGAAGTTATGGGACTTACATGGACAACAGCTGGGTGAAACAAGGGCCAGAAATAATGCCTGGGAATTGGGCAAGAGTAAGTGAAAAAGCTGTCTGTCTGTCTGTCTCTCTCTCTCTCTCTGTCCCCATCCAGCAGAGGTCTATCAGTGGCTATTATTAGCCACAAGGTCGAAATGGAACCCTTTGTCTGGGGCAGTGATGCTCTGCATTCTTGGTGCTTGGGGGGCAACAGTGGGAGGGCTTCTGGAGTTCTGGCCCCGCTGCTGGACCTCCTGAGGGCACCTGGTATTTTTGGCCACTGTTGTGACACAGAGTGTTGTACTGGATGGGCTGTACTGGATGGGCCGATCCACTGTGGCTTCTCTCCTGTTCTTATGATATGAAAATCATATTTAGCACTTGTGTAGCACTTAGGGCTTCATATTCTGCCGAGATGAGGAAGGATTCAGTAGGGCCATTGCTCAGTGATAGAGCATCTGCTTGACATGCAGGAGGTATCAGCCTCTTCAGCTAAAAAAGGATCAGGTAATAGGTGACATTAAAGATCTCAGCCTGAGACCCTGGAGAGCCACTACCAGTCTGAGTAGTCAATACTGACCTTGATGGACCAATGGCCTGATTCAGTATTAGGAAACTTCATGAGTTCATGTGGAAGCATGTGGAAGCAACATCACAGGATGTGACATAACAAAATGATGTCACTTCCTTTCTCCTGGCTCCACCCCCAAAGTCTCCTGGCTCCACCCCCAAAGTCCCCAGATATTTCCCAAGTTGGACTTGGCAGCCCTAACCACTACACCAAACTGGCTCACTATGGAGATGGATGTTGCACTTCTTTGCCTTGTGTGGGCTGTTGCATCTAAGCAGCAGGTGAGAGAGATTGTTTTTCTTCTTCAGCTGGGAATAGTGCTGGTTCCACCCAGCCAGATCAGAACTCTGTTGTGGGGGTCTCATGGCACAGGCTCTGGCTCTGGGTCACAAACACCTCTGTGGTCTGATTGGTTGGGGCTTGCAAGGCCTCAGGAGAGAGGTATAGGGTTGTCACCCTCCAGTTGGGGCCTGGAGATCTATGGTTGCCAGCTCTGGGTTGGGAAATACCTAACAATTTTTGGGCGTGAATCCTCTCCACTGGGAAGGCAGGCATTGATCATGTGCTCACCTAAAGAGCTGGAGCAAGCTTCAAGGTAACAGGTCTCTGTAGAGATTTGTAACTTCTTAAGTTTAAGGAGCATGTCCTATTTTAACCTCTGATAGGGCATATAGAGGGAGAGGGACAGAGGATTTGCATTTTACCAGTTTCTTTGGATCCCTTGCTCAGTCTGGTGCTGTGCTAAAAGTATGCTTATGAACATTTTCTTTTAAATAAATACTTTATAACTTTTGATGCTGGTAGTGGCTCTCTATACCACGTAGACCTCCACTGTCTTAGACATGCTATTTTAAAAGGAGTACTGGGGGAAGGCAGGCAGCTGGCAAGTGGCTGTTCCTCCAGGGGGGCACAAGGCAGTGACCAGATGCTGGGCAGCGAGAGACACAAAGGCAGATCTTGGAAGGGAAGCTGAGAGTTCTGACTCTCCCAGGAAGCAATTCCAACAAAGGTCGGATGATGGTGGTATGTACGAGACAGAGAGAGAGAGAGAGGCCTCTCTAGGTGTTGGCAACACCTTTGAGGGCAGGGCAGAATAAGGCCTGCAGGACAGAGCAGGACTGTTCTGCCACAAGCTGCCTCAAACAGGCCTGTAGCCAGGAATTTCTAAGTCAGGGGGCATTTAAATTTTTCAGGAGGCACTTAGCCAATTTAGATAATTGAATAATTTCTCCTGTGCACCCCCCTTCCACCCCCAAAGGGGGAAAAACCCCAGGGCCCGTGCAAGGCCCACACTCTCCTCTCTGTTGCTGCTGCAGCCACCCCCTCTCCAATTTCCTCCAGCTTCTCCAGCCTTCTCCACTCGCTCCACTGCTGGCTCAGCTTGGCGGTGGCGGCATTGCTGCTGCCCCCTGCCCCTTCCCCAACCAGCAGCAGCAGGCAGGGCCCGCAAAGCAGCAGCAGCTACCACTGCTGCTGCCATGCATACCTTGTCTGCTCCCAGCCTGCTGCAGCCTCCGTGGCTCTCCCCCAGCCAGCTGCCTGCCCACCATGGCCCGTGCAAGGGCCTCCTCCTCCTCCTTTCTGCCTCCAGGCCTGGGAAGCAGCAGCTGCCACTGCTGCTGCCATACATGCCTCATCCTCCCCCAGCCAGCCACGTGCTTGCTATGACCTTGCAGGGGAAGGCAACAAGAGTCCTGTGGGGCTGCTGGCAGGTGGGGAAAGAAAGGGGTCGTGGTGGCAGGGAGTCCTTCAGGCAGCCCAGAGAGTTGGGAAGCCTTGGCAGGAAGTTGGGAGGCCGGGCCCGGGGAGGCCCCACTGTAGCTACGGGCCTGGCCTCGAACCTTTCCCATCAATGATTACCTGTCAGTAGATTTGGATACTGACACCTTCTTCTAAAGAACTACAGGTTCCATTTTGTTGCTTTTGAGCCACAGTGTAGCAGGAAGTATTCTGGTGGACCAAATGGTGGAGAACATGATTAGGGTTCTCTTTTAAAAGATATCCAAGGGGAAGTGTTGGGAAGGTCTGATATCTTGGAGAGGTGCTGCCAGATCAGACAATACTGAATCGTGTGGACGAGTGGTCAGACTTTTTAAGGCAGCTTTGTACATGTTCAATGGGAAGGAGATGAGAAATCAGTAAACAGACTTTCACAGTGATTGCAATTATGTCCAAATAGCAGTTTTGGTGGATAAACCATCAGGAAAATTTAAGATCCACTGAAATAAACTGGAACAGTGTGTGAGTAGCCGTGTCCCTGTGGAATTCACATTAATTTCACTGGAAGAACATCCTGGTGGGCTGCATCCTTTGTGAACAAGACACGGGATCCGGGTAAAAAGCTGGATGCCGTTGTGTTAAAAAAGGATTGTCGGTTATGAAGACTATTTTTATTTAAAAGAAACCCCAAAGAGCAAGTATACAATTCCTATAATAAGATTTAGATTGTAGGATTGGTCTAGTGCGTAGAATTATTTAATTTTTTTTTAACAAACTCAAGAACTTTACAAATAGAATAACTTAACAAAAAGGGAAAAACCCCTCCCTGTAACAAAAGTGTATAACAAAAATATACAACACTACAAATTAGTCTAAACTATACTAATTAGTTTGAACTAATTACCTCAATGGCTGATTTCACACTAGCGTTTGCCCCAGGTTTGCCCTCATGCTTGCACCAGAGCTTCTGGTCGATTTCACACCAGTTGCTCCGGGCTCACGTTTTGCTCTGGAGTATCGCCCTGCTGCACCGGAGTTTCCCTGGAGCAAACGAACCCTGTTTTTAGAGGATTTTCCTGTTTGCTCCGGGGGAGAACCCAAAATGAAAACACGCCCACTCGCCCGCCTTTCATCAGGGCTGCCCCATTGTGGGAGTTTCTAAATTTTTTTGGAGAAAACCCTTTGTCAGGCTATATTGAAAGGGCTGAGGTTCCAGGTGGGAAAATGAAGAAAATACTCGGGAGGAAACTGGGAGGGGAAATTCCGGAGAGAACGAGAGGCAACTGGCTAGTGCGAAATTGGCCAATCTGTTTTTCTGGATGCGGAGCAACCAAACTGAACGTAGCTCATTTATGCTTTAGTACCTAAGTTAGCACATAGGATTATTTTCTTCTTAAACAGATGATCTCACTGAAGATAATAACACGAGTAGTGCTCATAACAGTCATTTTCACTTTAATTTAGAAGAGGTGACTGTTCCATCCTGGAAGATTTTTGAGTTTTGCAGGCCGAGTATGCCTTTACCATACCTATGGATTTGTGGACTGAATTGAAAATCAGGCTACTACTGGTTGAAGACTTAGTTCCTACTCTGATGATGGACACCAAAGAATGTGAGGCTATTGGGGTGTTACAGAAGAACCAGAGGTATTTCTCCTGACAATGCTTCTAACACCACTCAGGTGACACATTAATGCCACTGTGGAGCGGTATAGGTCACAACATGTTCCCAGAGCATAGACAGAATATCCTTCACTCTTCCTGGCAAAGAGTCCAACAGAGCTACTACAATTTGGTCATATACTTCTGTTTAGAAACTGCAGGCTGGCTGGCTGGCAGTAACACCGCGACCTTCCATAGTACTCTGACAGGCTTATGACATCCTAGATGAGGCTTCTAGAGAATCAGGTTCACAGTTCAATACATAAGTATTACCACAGTCTATTAAAGCACATCTACTATAAATAAATAACTTTCTCATCAGCTCTCATGCCACGTTGTGTTGGGTTATAATAACAAATGTCACGCTGAAAATCAAACCACCGAAGGATGTCTTCCAAAAGGACACTTCTTAATGTATCAGTTTACACTATACCCAGCCATCGTTGTACAGTCCAGTTTTACTACATCTTTTGTCAGCCCAAGTTGAATGCTACTCTGTGTAGATGCCTCATATCACTCAGTCAGCTGCCACTTAGGACTTGGGGCTGGCATCTAGACTAAAGCCACCATGTGGGAAGCTCTTGAAGTCAGAGCCGCCATCGAGAAATTACCTGTTTGCTATGTCATAAACTGATCCTTTCTTTGAAAGTCCAGATCTTCGTAACGCTTCAGCTCACTGCTTTCTTTTGCCACATTTCTGTAGGGTACTGACCTATTTTGTTCCATTCTTATTCCTGCCATGACCAATTCTCCATACCAAAATGATTACTCACTCTCCATAAATTTGATCCTGCCTATTTTTTTTAAAAAAAATCCCTAAATACTCTAAATGAAACACGGGTGGAATCTTACAATTTCCTAAGGAACTTATTGGGAACAGAAAGCAAAAAATTAATGAGTGCCATAAAATGTATCATTTAAAACTAAACAGTGCTCACAGCAGCGTGAGAGTTTTGCATTTGCACAAGAACCCTGCATGGGCAATACCTTTTTCCTTTTCACCTAATTGCTGCAGAATCATAGTTTAACCTAGCAAGAGAACCTCCGGCATGCATAATTGCCCCCAGATTAGATGCATGAATCATGTACACAGGAATGTAACAAGGGGGGCAAATATAGCTGCCGTCAACTTCTGTTCACTGCCAGCTCAGGTTGCTAGAAGCAGTTTTCAGAAATGGCCTGAAAATAATAGCATTATGGTCGATAATTTAAGGATGCATTTTACGAAGAAAAACAACCAGTTGCCTAGCTGTGCAGAAAGAAGAAGAAGAGACTGGATTTATACCCCGCCCTCCACTCCCAAGGGAGTCTCAGAGCGGCTTACAAACTCCTTCCCCTTCCCCTCCCCACAACAGATACCCTGTGAGGCATGGGCATCAACTACGGGGGGGCTTGAGAACTCAAGCCCTCCCCAAAATTTCTGGGGGGGGGCTCAGCCTCCCCCGGCAAAATGGAGCGCCCGCCGGTGGCCAGTCAGCCAGCCGTCGCCGCCTCTCCTTCCCCCCCACCCCCGGCCTGCCCGGGGGGGGAGAGAGGCGGCGGTGACCGGCTGACTGGCCACCGGCAGGCGCTCCATTTTGCCGGGGGTGGCTGAGCCCCCCCGGGAAATTTCGGCGCGCGAGGCGGAGCGGGAACCAGGGGCCTGCAAGGGCGACGCGCCGGCCCCCGGCTGCAGGCAGCAGCAATCCGAGGTGAGCGGGGAGAGGGAGGGAGGGTGGCGGGGAGCACGGCGGCCGGGCGGCCTGGCGGGCACGGCCCAGGGGAGGGAAGCGGCGGCGGCGGCTCCCTGGGGCGGGGGGAGAGCAGTGGGGACATGGTCCCGAGCACGCACGCGCGCAAAGCGCACTAGAGAGCCCCCGCCCCCCCAGGGATTTAAAAAGTCTACGCCCCTGCTGTGAGGTAGGTGGGGCTGAGAGAGCTCTTTCCCAAGCTGTCCTTGAGGGAACAGCTGGTACAGAGCTATGGCTTGCCCAAGGTCATCCAGCCAGGTGCAAGTGGAGGAGTGGGGAATCAAACCCGGTTCTCCCAGATTAGAGTCCGCGCATTTAACCACGACACCAAACTGGCACTTAGAGAAAGAGACTGAATCCTGCATAATTTGGTATTGATATGAAGAACAACTGTTAGAACCTAAGCCTTTTCATGTGCTTGTTGTGTAAAGAGTCCTATATTGTACACATGAGAAGATACAAAGCTACCTCGTGCTGTATAAGACTATTGGTCCATCGAGGCCAGTACTGTTTATTTGGAAAGGCTGTGGTCTTAGGTAGATGTCTTTCTCAATACCTAGTACCTGTTCCTTTCAACTGTGGATACCAAGGACTGAATCTGGGACCTTCTGCAGGCCAAGCAGATGTTCTAATAGTGAGCCACAGCTCCTCTTCTACTGTGTACATTCTCTTCTACTTCTACTTCATACTCTTCTACTGAATACATTCCTCCAGTGTTAGGCACTTCTGCTTATGCAAGCCCAATGTCTTTTAATGAAGCCAAAAAGTGCCTTGTACAAGAGGAATGCAGATCCCAGATGTAGGACCAAGCGAGGTTTGAGCAGAAAGGAACCACAGGGATCCAAGCCAACATTCTTTCTCTTTTCCTGTAACTTTAATGTTCACTCGATTAAGGTGTATTTGCTCGTAACCAGGAACGGGGGTAGGGAGGTGATTTGAAAGGGCAAATCTGTGGGAAGAAGGGGACTCTATGGCAGTGGATGAAAATGGACATATATTTTCAAGTGTGGTGGAAACACACTCACTGCATTGCAAGGGATTTATTTTCAGGGCAGAGAATGTGTGTTCAAGCCAAGACTTCCACCACACTTGGTAAGTCCGTCCGTCTTCACCCTAAGACTCAAGCAGCCAGAAAGCTTCCTTTTGAGTATGATTACCTTTAAGTCAAGGCAGTTGGAAGCATCTCAGATCCACTTCATGATGATGACGGAAACACTCTTAGACTGTTCAACAGATGGGTGCCTGAGCCAAGGACCCTGCAGTCTCGGCCACTGTTGACAGTGGGAGGAGTTGGCAGGAAAGAAAGGAACAGGGGAGGCAGGCAATGCAAGGGATGGATGTGAGCGATGGCAATTACATGTACACAGGTCTTGTTTGAGTCAGGATAAGGAGCAGAGGGCTACGCCAAAGGTTTCACAAAAACATGGGTTTGAAGGAGGGGAAGATCTTAAAAAACATCATCAACTGTCTATTTTATTTTATTTTATTTTATTAATTCAATTTATACCCCGCCCTCCCTGCAAGCAGGCTCAGGGCAGCTTACAGAATTGGTATAACACCATTAAAATGCATAAAATACATGAAATCAATCAAACAGTTCATACACTAAAATAATAAAACCATAAGGTGCTAATTCTGTTGATATCCTGTAAAATGGGGTTAAAGTGCATCAGATGATATTCTGGAAACATAACAGGCAGGCCAGCAATGCTCAACTCAGTGGTCTTCCCAAGTCCTGATAGAATAAAGCCACTGTTGAGGTTAGGGCCAGGGCTTGTTGGTGCGATGGTAGTGATGGTAGGGCGACTCCTATTCGAACGCCTGGTGGAAGAGCTCCGTCTTGCAGGCCTTGCAGAACTGTAAAAGGTCCCGCAGGGCCCTGATCTCTTACAGGACCTCATTCCACCAGGATGGAGCCACCACTGAAAATGTCCTGATCCTGGTGGTGGCAAGCCTGGCCTCCTTGGGGCCTGGGAGGGTCAGTCTGTTCTGAGACCATGACCGCAATGCTCTCTGGGGTATATATGGGGAAAGGCGGTCCCCCAGGTATGTCGGACCCTGGCCTAGCCAATTTGCATTGTCCTTGTGACTTTTCTTGCCAGGGAATTTTGACCACTGGTGGGGTATGCAGGTGGCCTATTCATAACAGACTTCAGGAGCCCAACCATAAATCCCAGATTTACCTCAGCTATACATAACTGAATATTACACAATAGGAATCACATTTCCTGGTCATATTTTGCAATATAAAATGCAGCAATCAACTGAATTATGTGATTGCTAGGGTTGCCAACTACCAGAGGGAGGGCTGGAGATCTCCTGGAATTACTACTGATCTCTAGATTAGCATCCCCAGAGACAGGTCTGGCCTGGCCACCAGCAGAAGATCGTGGGAACCTGGACACAGGGGGGGAGGGTGGCTGTCAGCTATGGGATAATATCACATCTGGGAAAAATCTGGGGAAAATCAGGAAGTGATGTCATGTCTATCTAGGAATTGCTAGAAACTCTGTGGTAAAAGAGAAGCTGGGGGGGTGAGCAACCCTACCTGGATAAAATGGCAAAGTCAATTGCATTACATCCCTGCTGAGCCCGCTCCCCTCCTCAAATTACACCCTCCTCATGCTCTGCCCCCCAAACCTCCAGGAATTTCCCAAGGTGGGCTTGGCAACCTTATTAATGAGCTATGAAAAGGGGGGGAAGATAGGCTGCAGTAGTAAAGCTTTCAAGCTGTAGTGTAAGTAGGGTTGCCAACCTCCAGGTGGTGGTTGAAGCTCTTCTGCTGTTACAACTGATCCCCAGGCAACAGAGATCCGTTCAAGTAGAGAAAATGGCTGCTTTAGAAGGCGGACTGTATGATACTATAACCTACTGAAGTCCCTCCCCTCCCCAAAGCCCGTCCTCCTCAGGCCCAAATTTCCAGGTGTTTCCCAACCTGGAGCTGGCTATCCTCAGTGCAGGGAGTGTGGTGTGGTGTGGTGAGGCTCAGGGTCTACTTGGGCCTAGTTCCACCCAGAGCTGCTGTTTGTCCCAACATATAGCCTCAGTGAAGTAAGCACTCCAGCTCACCTTCAGGGACTTCTAAATAGGTTGCTATATCCTCTTAGACTACTGTAATGCTCTCTACATGGGGCTGCCCTTGTCGCAAATCCAGAAGCTGCAGCTAGTGCAGAATGCTGTGGCCAGGCTTTTGATGGGTCTCCCTAGATGGGAGCACATCTATCCTGTGCTTAAGGCACTGCACTGGCTGCCAATAGCATCCTGAATTCGCTTTACGGTGCTGGTATTTACCTTTAAAGCCCTATATAGCCAGGGTCCGACATACCCGAGGGACCGCTGTTCCCCATGTATACCCCAGAGAGCACTACGGTCGGGGTCACCGTATCGGCTAGTGATCCCAGGCCTTAAGGATGCCAGGCTTGTGGTGACTAGGGCCAGGGCCTTTTTGGTGGTGCTTCCTTTCTGGTGGAATGAGCTCCCGGAGGAGATCAGAGTCCTGCAGGACCTTATGCAGTTCTGCAGAGCCTGTAAGACAGAGCTCTTCCACCAGGCTTTCAAGTAGGAGCCACCCTCCATTACCACCAACTAGTCGGCTCCATATGGAGATCAAACCATAGTGTAATGGAAGGCCGGAAGACCACTGAACTGGGATCCCAGCAAAATATCGCGCCATCTCAATATCTTGTGAGCACTTTAATGCGTTTATTATTTATTGTATGTATAATTGTTTTAGCATGTTTAAATTTTAAAATGTTTTTAATGTTTTATGGTACTAGGCACAAGGTGCTGATGGCTGTGAGCCACCCTGAGCCCGTTCGCGGGGAGGGCAGGATAGAAATCTGATTAAATAAATAAATAAATACATACATATATCGAGGCTTGAATACTGCAGGGGGGTGTTAAGGCCTCATCCTCCTTCAATAGAGTTAAGTAGGCTCCCCGTTTGACTCTTTGTATGCCAACATACTGCCCCAAAAGGAACAGGAAGTATGAATCACGCAGGTATCTGATAATGATCAAGGATCAAAATAGTAAACTGACTGTCAAAATTAAATTTATTTACTTTACCTTTGTTATTTTGAATTTTCTTGCTGGTGGTGGGGGGAGCAAAAGCCATCACTAAAGATATGGGATTGGATTGGGAGGCATGGTTACCTATTTACTATGTTTACAAGACGCTGCTATTTGTTGTACAATCCACCACTCTGTGCAGTGTGGAAGGGCTTCTAGATTTTGGGGGGGGGGGGCGGGGAGTGAAGCCTGGAGAGGGTGGGGTTTGAGGACAGGACCTCAGCCACAGAGTCTGTCCTTCAGAGCAGCCATTTTCTCCAGGGGAACTGATCTCTGTTGTCTGGGGATCAGTTGTAATAATGGGATTTGGCAACCCTAGTTTCTTCACATGCTTAGTCAGAAACTATACATTCTGTGATAATAAAGGCAGGGGTCCGTTGGGGCCGGAGCGAGGCGGAGCAAAGCAAAGCTCTGCCAGCTCAGGAGTGGCCACTAGGGCAGCCACGGACTGAATCAGATTCTCTAATCTGATTCAGCCCGCTGCCGAATTGCCGCTGAAATTCGGCGGCAACTTTAAAAGCAACTGGAAGGGAGGGGGTTTGAGGGAGAGGCTCCAAACTTGCAGGGTAGCTGTTGGGGCCTCTTCTCGAAATACCCACCAAGTTTCAAGAAGATTGGACCAGGGGGTCCAATTCTACAGGCCCCCAAACAGGTTGCCCCCATTCCCTCCATCGTTCTCTATGGGAGGAAAAAAGTTAACATTTTTTCCCACCATAGAAAATAATGGAGGGGATGAGACAACCTGTTTGGGGGCCCATAGAATTGGACCCCGTGGTCCAATCTTCTTGAAACTTGGTGGGTATTTCGAGGAGAGGCCCCAGCAGCTATCCTGCAAGTTTGGAGCCTCTCCCTCAAAACCCCTTTCCTCCAGTCCCTCATATACCCTATGAGTTTTTGCCATTGATTTCAATGGCCCTTAGGGTATAATGGGGCTGAAACTGACATTCCCTTTCTGACGCACTTCCGGTGATGTCAGGAGACGTGACATATGCTAATGAGGTATGCTAATGAGTTATGCTAATGAACTCCTGCACCTCTTTTTCTACGAAAGGACCCCTGAATAAAGGTATGACCCAAAAACTTCTTAAGAATGGCCTTGTTGGCTCAGGCAAGCTCCATCTATTCTACCATTCTGTTTTTGACAACAGACAGCCAAGTCTGGAAACAAGCAAACAGGAAACTTGATACTCAAATATCCAAGCCAAGCCGGTAACCAGTGGGAGGGTTGGGGCAGAGACAGGGTGATGACAGTGGTATTATTACTTTACTTCTGAGGAAAATCTGGAAGTGACATAGGCCCATTACACACACACATCTTACTACAGATTTTCAGAGCAGTAAGCCTTTAATCTTGACTTCAGATTCTGAGCCTGCTTTACACACCATTCTTTTCCCTCTGGTGTATTTATTCTGCAGCTACAATGAAAAAGGCCAACGCTATGCGGGGGGTTTCTAGGAAGGGAACTGAAAAAAAATCAGCCAGTACCATAATGCCCCTGTATATATCAATGGTGTGACCTCATTTGGAGTACTGTGTACAGTTCTGGTCGCCACACCTCAAATAGCATTGGGAAAAGTGCAGAAAAGGGCAACTAGAATGATAAAAAGGTTGGAACACTTTCCCTGTGAAGAAAGGTTGAAGCGCTTGGGGCTTTTTAGCTTGGAGAAATGACGGCTGAGGGGTGACATGATCGAGGTTTATAAGATTATGCATGGGATAGAGCAGGTAGAGAAAGAAGTACTTTTCTTTCTTTCTCACAATACAAGAACTCGTGGGCACTCCATGAAATTACTGAACAGTCGGGTTAGAACAGATAAAAGGAAGTACTTCTTCACCCAAAGAGTGATTACCACGTGGAATTCACTGCTGCAGGAGGTGGTGGCGGCTACAAGCATGGACGGCTTCAAGAGGGAATTAGATAAACATATGGAGCAGAGGTCCATCAGTAGCTATTAGCCATAAAGTATTGATAGAACTCTCAGTCTGGGGCAAGTGATGCCCTGTATTCTTGGTGCTTTAGGGAAGGGGGGCAACAGTGGGAGGGCTTCTAGTGTACTGCCCCCACTACTGGACCTCCTGAGGGTACCTGGTGTTTTTGGCCACTGTGTGACAGAGTGTTGGACTGGATGGGCCACTGGCCTGATCCAACATTGGCTTCTCTTATGTTCTTATGTTCTTATAATTTAAAATTGCACTTTTCTAAATCAGGGTGGGATGTCACTCGTGACGTGGGGGGGGGCACCTATTTTAAAAATATTACACAGTTGCCCTATTGCAGCTGCGCAGTAGCATCTAGCAAGTGGCTTCCATTTAAATCCTTGTGGTTCAGGTTTTGTGCATACATTTTAGCATAAGTTCATTAAATGAAAGGGAACAGAAAGGAATGCAGGCAAAGGGGGAAACCTGATGTTGAAACTAGCCAGACTTTTTTTTTTTGAAATTGACAAGCTGATGTGAAATCCTGTTTTCCATATTGCCATGCACTAGGGGATTCTCTGCTGTGTTATCGGCCACTATGAAAAATGGGAAAGAGTCACACAGTCTCATAATATGTGGGAACATGTTGAATTTTCAGAATGCACGGTAGAACTCACTGACACTGGCATTGAACACTGGCCCCACTGATGGACCTCCTGATGGCACCTGGTACTTTTGGCCACTGTGTGACAGAGTGTTGGACTGGATGGGCCATAGGTTTGATCCAACATTGGCTTCTCTTATGTTCTTATGATTGTTGGTAACGTGTGTATGTGCGTGCATGCACCTGTACAAAGTTGGCTGCAACTCCACCACACTTTGCACAGGGCTGCAATTTGTATGGGAGGAGTCCTCTGGCAGAGGGAGGAGTCATCTGGCAGAAGCTCTGGAGAGCTTTTTTAGTCTTGTGCCACTAAACTGAAAAAAAAAATTGGGGAGTGTTTTTGCTGATGCCCTAGCGCAGCTGCAAAGTAATGCAAATTTCCTGCCCTTCCTTGCAAATTTGCTTGTGTTTTTTTGGAATTCTCTAATTTGAATCTGCACACTAGTCACGATGACAGTTTTTTAGAGCCTACCCTGTGTGGATTGCACTCTGTCTTCCAAATGGATCAACCCAAAGCAATTCTTAAGTCTGGCAGTTTGCAGAAAATCCATGTGGCTCAGCTGCCATTTTAATGTAAGGCTTCCAGAGACTGCCCAACCCCCCCCCCTTCCTGTTCAGTAAAGCATGAAAAGGAAAAATGTTTTCAAAACTTTAGGCTTCCCATCCCAGTGTTTCTCTTTCCATCCCATGTCAATTTTATTCTGAGCTGATGATCCCTCCCTTTTATTTTGTTTGCATGCAGCACTGAAATCCATATCTTTTTGCACTGGGGATGCTGCTGTTTGCCTCCTCTACAACCCCCCTTTCAAGTCAATACCAGCAGGGAACTAAACCTTGCACAGCTCATTTTAATTTGTTTGTATTCAGCGATCTGAGACTTGTGATAGTCTCATATTGCTAGACTCATGCTGCTTGTCAAAAAAAAAATTAAATTTAAAAACGAAGGGAAAATGGAGCTTGTACACTGATGAAGGGGGGAGGATAGTGAAAGGTGTAGAGTGGGTAGAATGACCTTGATGTGGGCAGGGGAGTGACCTTTGAGGGGCAGCAAAAGGGCGGAAGGGAATCCAAGAGAATCTGTATACTTTTAAAGTACCTTGGGCTTGGAAGCAAAACGAGGGAAAAATTGGCACAAAAGCACTCTCAAATAACATGGGGAAACAGTAACCAGAAAGTGAACTGAGTGCTGAAAGTAGGACAATCAATGTAGAGCAACAAAGAAAACATGATGGACACGCACAGTGAAAGCAACAGAAACACATGTGCATAATAGGCCATAGAGTAATTATAGGAATTGCCAGATACAGTGATGGCCACTGCAAAAAGGAACTTTTGGGCTCCATAATTTGCTTGCCTTTGGCATCAACATAATTAAGATCTAGTTCTAATGCTGGCATATGGACATGCACAGTTCTTATGTGTGTACACTAATGACAGTAGACTTAAGAATCTAAATAAGTAGTAAATATTTTTTCCTCCCCTCACCTCCTGTTGCTCATAGTTGCTCACACAATCAACTGTTTGAAATTGAAGACTGAAGCTGAGTGTGATGGACAGAGCCATGTCCATTTCTTTTTCCAGTATTTGCCAATCCTCTTTGTACTCTGTTGGTCTGGACAGAAAACCATACAGATCACACTGTGACACAAATGACATTTGATAATATTACTTATCCAAAATAGCAATTTGTTCAACCTACTTAACTTTACAATGTTACAAAATTACAATATTACAATGAGCACCCGGTTTAAACTCATTTCCACAGTAGTCTTCCTCAGGATCTTGCTCTGTCTCCAGGCGCTTCAGATGGAAGTGGGCTTTTTAGTGTGGTTGCCTAGTGTAGCACACAATGGTACATGGATTATTTGGAAGCTATTTGGAAATGAGGTCTACATTTTAAAAAGACTCTAGTTGTCATCTGAAAAGTTAAGGAACCGGAGGGAAATTTGGCAGTTCATGGCTAATTCTCCACTCTCCATACTTCAGTCTTTTAAAAATTACGTCTGTCTGTCTGTCTGTCTGTCTGTTTGTCTGTCTGTCTATCTATCTATCGATATCTAATCATCTATCTTAGTAGTACAAGATTGGTCTTGAATAACCCCAGTTCACTTTCCTCCCTCCCTCATGTAAATAAACCCTTTTCTTTTTGTATTCAGTCTCTGTTTTCCTCCTTAGTGTTAATGGTGGAAAAGATTATAATCTGGTTTTACCAAAGCAGGGAAGTGGGCTCCTCACGAACACCATCATGATTTACCACAGAGGTGGCTAATGGTAAATAATGCCAAGCATGAACAGGCCAGTAAATAAATATTTATTTGATCTCCTCACAGGAGTGCTTGGTGGTATGACAGGATACAAACTGTGTTGTGGGTAGTAGTCTTCAGTTAATCCCCAAATCAGTATGTGTTATCATGATGAAGACAGTGGCACTGGGCTGTGGGGGTTTTTCCAACCAAAAATATATCCTTGCCCATTCTTGCTACCCCCAGACTATCACACAGAGCTTTCCATGACACGATACTAATAGTATCAGAGATGTGCCAAGGATTCTTCAGAAATCTAGGGACTTCTAAATATGAGAGTGCCTTTCCTATGACTCAGTGGATGGACAGCCACCAAACTAGTACGGATGTAATTTCTTGCTGTTAGTTATTCAGAAGAACTTGGTTTCTAGCCAAAGCAATCTCATGGGAATCAATGGGACTATACAGGCTTTAATCCAAGTACCGTAGCTTGATGAGGTTGTGAACTACCCTTAAAAAAACAACATCAGATGCTGAAAAAATTTTGTGCTGATTTCAGAGAGAGCAAAGCAGCTCGCTGTTTTCCATTTTTTTAAAAGCAAGTATTTTCATTTTGCATCTCATATGTTGCAGCCTTCGTGGGCTAAATAGGACAGGCAGGATATCAATATTTTAAATATAGATAAATATATTAGTTTATGACTGCTGACCTGATATCATGATATTTTGAGTGCAACATGCAAACAACCTCACAGGTAAAATATTACAACCAAGTATACAAATGTGGATGTCTAAATAGGATGCCTTGAACCACAAGGAAAGGAAGGATATAACTGTTTTAATAAAATAAACATAAATAAACAAAGGAACAAATGGTGAAAGTCTTAAAGTGCAGTTGTAAGCAGTTACACCCTGCTAAATCTGTTAAAGGCCATGGGTTTAAAAAAGTTTTATTTATTTATTTATTTAGTTAGTTGTGCAATTTCTATCCTGCCCTTCCTGCCAAAGCGGGCTCAGGGCGGTTCACAACATAAAACCATACAATAAGACACATCATATAACAGCTCCAGAGGAGTTAGCCATGTTAGTCTGTTGCTGCAAAATAGTAAAAAGCTCAGTAACACTCCGTGCGTCTGATGAAGAGAGCTGTGTTTCTCGAAAGCTTATGCTACAATAAAGTTTGTTAGTCTTAAAGGAGCTACTGGGCTTTTTACTATCATATAATATATTATTTCTAAAAGTCTAAAATCACACCAATTTAAAAATAATAGGTAACATTAAGATGGTGAAATAATAATCCTTGGATCTGCTCAGATGTTTAATAGATAAGTCTGCTCAATGCTGGTTAAGCCAGCAACTCCGATAGACAATTTAGGCAACTGAGCAGATTTTGAGCAGATTTTGAGCAGGAGGGGTGATTCTGTTGGACATCCACTGCCTCAGCTAAAAGCCTGGTTCAGCTCTGCTTAGGACTGTATTGTTTTAGTCTTGCAATTTTATTTAATAACATCTCATGCTTAATGTATACATTAGCAGCAAAGTACGGCAACTATGCATCATTTGTTTAGAAGTAATGGTGTTGTAGTTCTTGCAAAGAGGATGATAATATGATGTGTTAGAAGTCAGAGTGTTTAAGGTTGGTGCAGGGAGTGAATTTTAGCGGGATCCATAGACCGAAAGCAATATTTAGTATTCTATTTTATATTAGATCCAAGGATGGAAACCCATGGGGAATTCAGGGAGCATAGCTTGCTAGGGAAATTGAGTATCATACGCAGTCAGGGGTCCGTTGGAGTGGGAGCACACAGGAGCACAGCTCCGGGAGTGAGGAGCCCAGGGGGCGGGCACATGACCAAGCCCCACCCCCTCCTCGGCTTCCCCGAGCAGTGCAGAGGCGCAGTACCCCAGGGAAAGCCCTGCTAGGGTCTTTATTGTTTTTAATGTTTTGTTTTAATATTGATAATTTTATCATTGTTCCTTTTATGACTGTGTGCTGCTTTTCCAGAGGCTTGCTCAAGGTGGCATATAAATTTTCTAAGTATACCATTTTTTATCTGGGCACATGGCACATAAGTACTGGAGAAATTTCACCAACCCTTCAGCAGCTTCCACCCCGTCAGTTTGGTGTAGTGGTCAGGAGTTGGACTCTAATCTGGGAGAACCGGGTTTGATTCCCCACTCCTCCACATGCAGCTGCTGGTGTGACCTTGGGCCAGTCACAAGCTCTCTCAGAGCTGTTCTCTCATGAGCAGTTCTCAAAAGACCTCTCTCAGCCCCACCTACCTCACAGGGTGTCTTGTTGTGGGGAGGGGAAGGGAAAGGGATGGGTGGTGCACATGTCCTGGGTATCTCAAGTCTACTTGAAACCTGGTGGTTTCAAGGGAGCAGGAAGAGAATGAGGGTGTGTTCTTTACGCTTATTTTTATTGCACAAAGTATTGGATGGGGAAGGAAATGGAGGAAGAGCAGGTCAGTTTCACTCACCTGTGGAGTGGAGCCTGAGGGGTGGGTGTTGCCTTCTGATACACTTCTGGTATGTTAGGGGGTGTAGCATATGCAAATGAGTTATGCTAATGAGTTATGCTAATGAGCTCCTGCACCTCTTTTTCTACTAAATGACCCCTGTACGCAGTGGCAATATTCTGTCATACCAATCAGTTAAAAGAATTATTTTTACAATGGGTTTTCCTTGCTGCAGTCTTCCCTGTTTCCCATTTCCTGCTGCAGACCCCTCTCATTTCTCTGGGTCCTCTCTCTGCCAGGAGCAGCATTTCATGGAGATCAGTTGACTGCCATGGCACGGGAGAGGTGGGAAAGTGAGGTTCAGCTGATGGAAAATTTCATCTGGATGTAGCCCATGGGGGTGTATGTGTGGATCCTGTTGCTGGACTGGAACCTTGCTTGCAGTCCCACAGAGATGATCTGTGCTCTCCTTTTTGATAGCTCCACTCACCTGGCAGGGGATTTGTCCACACGGATCAAAATGCTGATCTGAAGCCACGACAGAAAAAAATGGAAAAATAATATTAACAAGACAGAGATAAGCAAAGAGCATGAGAAGTGAGGTGGAAAACCTGGGCCTCACACAGTCACGTACAAGCTGAGGAACATTGCTTTAGAGTTATGAAAAAAAAAATCTGTAGCGGTTTAAAGTAGCCCAAGCTTGTATCCAAATAACAATTGAACATGTCACATGCCATAAACTAACTCTTTCATCCAGGCATTATTGCTGGGATCATTGTAATGCACTCATATTTATTTTTAGCGGCAATTTTCCTCTTGAAAATATTTACCAGCACTTAAAATACCATATAGGAATACACTGCAGGTCTACCGTGCTGAATGGATCATGGTCTAAGGTTGAGGGATATCCAAGTGCACTTCTGTCAATGAGATCAAATTATAGACAGCTCCGCTAATCTGCCTCTCATCAGAAATAGCTAGAGGGGGAGGAAAAAATGTGCAAATGTAAACATAAAAGGGTCTCTCGTGATCTGCATACTTGTCATGTTCTACCACAAAGCAATCCCAAATGCTCACATTGGAGAGGGTCAGAGTTGAACATTGCTTCTCACTATCATATTTTTAACAAGATGGCGAGCATTAGTAGTATTAATTGATCAATCGTTTTCACCATTCTGAGCATGAGCAAAACGAATCCTCCTCTTTTCTACTTTGGCTTCCATTTACCTATTGAGCGTGCCAAGTTGCCAGACTAAATGAAAATATACCCTCCAGTAATCACGCATGGCATCCCTCGTAACAAGCTGCAGAAACTCTCTAAAGCATTGCTGTTATGTTGTAGGGAATCTTGGGAATGTTCAGCTTAACTGGCCATGCCTTTAAGCTTGCAGCAACAGGACTGGCCTGTTGGAGGGAGCAGGAGAGGGAGGATAAGATAGATTATTTATTCTGATAGTAATATCTGTCATATTTAGGAAAAGGAGAAAAGCCTTTGACGAATTAGTGCTAGTAGGACATCTGGACAAGATAATTTGGCAGCATGAGTTTTAGTAACGCCAAAGTAGGATGTAGAGTTGTAGACCCTTTGAAAAGTTCCATAAAACTGCAGTCAATTTTTTTCTATGTCTGTTTCTTTTTTTGGGGGGGGGGCGGTATGTGCGAGGAAAAGAAGCACTGGGTTTCCCCATTTTTCTGGCTGCAGCTACACAGCAAGGATTCTCCCCTTTCCTGCCATTGCTCCAGTATATAAAGGTAAAGGTAAAGGTTTCCCTTGCTCAAAAGCCAGTTGAATCCAACTCTAAAGGGCGGTGCTCATTTCTGTTTCCAAGCTGAAGAGCCAGTGATGGCCAAGGACTTCTGTGGTCATGTGGCCGGCATGACTAAATGCCGAGGTGCACGGAATGCTGTTACCTTCCCATCGAAGTGGTACCTGTTTATCTACTTGCAATTTCTTGCTTTCAAACTGCTAGGTTGGCAGGAGCTGGGGCCAGAGACGGGAGCTCACTCCGTCATGCAGCACTCGGGTCTCAAACTGCCGAACTACCGACCTTCCGGTCTGCAGCTCAGCGTCTTAACCTCTGAGCCACCACAGCCCTCTGCTCCTACATATGCATGGGCATTAATATGGCAATGAAACATCCATGTGGGAGTTTTGTGCCTACCTCTGTCACCTACCATTCCCCCTGCACCTTCCCCCTCATCTCAACACCTGAGGGCATAATGAAGACTTCAAGAAATCAGTAACTGCTATTATGCTATAGAGTAATCACATTATAATTTTTTATTATTATTATTTATTTTTCAAATTTATACCCCGTCCTCCCCGCGAACGGGCTGAGGGCGGCTAACAAGGGCATATATGATTCATTGCCAGCATCTACTATTTTTTCTGAATAGCCAGATTTCCTTTTTTTCAAAAGATGTTTTTCATTTTATTTTTTTGTCGTTGTGGAGATATAAGGGGAAAGCCCTTGTTATCTCTGCAGCAAAATGCTAGAGACTTACCTAAAAAAAAAAACCCAGTTAGGAATTCAGAAGAAATAAGGAATTGCAGCAATAGACAATTATAACATTATTGTGCTATAGCACAATAGACCTCCGGTGATAACAGTGGGGAAAATGGCAGCTGCAAGAGACTGACAGGAGGAAAATGACACTGATGCAGGCAGGATCTTTAAAATTGCACACATTCCCATCCAGATGGTTTGATAACATGCTTGGCCTGTGTTTTGGTAGGAAAGTTTGTACCAAACTAGGTTTGGGAAAGAGCATACCAAGAATGGAGAAGCCTGGAAAATGGGTGACTAAAAAATGGTATCATGTGGATGTAAGCCTGGAAAATGGGTGACTAAAAAATGGTATCATGTGGCCGTAAGAAAACCTGATGTAGTTTGGAAGCCATGTCAGACAAAAACCTTTGTTTGGATATAGTAATTAACTTGACAAATTAATGTCACATAAAACAAGGGTAAAAACAGAGGTAAAAACCAGCACCATGAACAGATTCCAGACACAATCAGCTAATGAAATGAGACATCTCAAAATTGACATTATACGGTAAAGTCAAGTAGCTCCAACCAAAAGATGAGCAGTCATATTTTGGACCAGGTGAAGTTTCTGAGCTGGTAGCAAGGACAGCTTCACATACAGCACACTGTGGTAGTCAAGCTTTGAATTTACAGTAGCACTGATAGTCAGATTGGGTACATTGAGAAGAGAAGACAGCTCCTATGCTGCATAAAAGGATAAAAGGAACTTTTTTTTGCAACCAAAGTAACTCTGTTTTCCACCAACAGGGAAGGATCTAATACAACACCTAAACTAATTCCTGAGCTAGCCAAAGACAGACTGAACTGGCAAAGCAATTTTTTCCACAGTGACTGTCTTAGTCAGCAACATTACCTCTTTCTTATTGGGATTCATGCTTATCCCTTGTGAAAATATGAACTCAAGTTTTTTTAAATGTATTATAAAATGACTCCAAATTTACTCAACTGCATCAATATATTTCATGATACAGTGTGCCAAGATAGAGGAAAGATGTATGTGAGGAAAGAATTATGAAGTAGTCTTAGGGCTGCCAAGTGTTGAAAACTCACCGGTGGGGGGGGAGTCCTCCTCTCGCCGGGAGTTTCTTCTGGCGCGCGCTCGCTTTGCGTGTGCACCCATCAATATCACCGGAAGTGATGCAGCACGTTGGGGGCATTGCCCTGGCAACGCCCCCCAACGTGCTGCGTCACTTCCGGTGATGTCATTACGTCGTCCTCACTGGACGACGTTGGGGATGGGGTTCCCCCCGCCGGCCAAATGCTGGCCGGCGGATCAGGAACCCCTTCAGCGGGGGATCCCCCACCCCCCGGGCTGACTTGGCAGCCCTAAGTAGTCTGGATCTGGACAATGCAGTAGCCATAGTTGGCTTCTGTCAAAGGAAATTAGAAGAAAGTATCTATGGTGAATGGGTACATGGGTACATTGGGGCAAATTTAGCCTAGCAAGAGGGAAGGAAGAGAAACCCACCAGTTATGGAGAAGTTATGGAAGAATGGTTGAGAAGAGAAACACCACAAGCCAATGGTGAATAATTATCTCAATTTAAATGCTAAAGAGGAACAGATTCTAAGTTGCAATTACCAATAGCAGATTGTGCAAAACAAAACACAGCAAACACATGGCAATTGGCAGGTATTTGAATTTTTCCTATCTTTTGAATACAAATTATCATTGTGGGTTTCCTCCCAAAGCACACCTTTATGGTGTTTGTGTTATGGCCTTATGGCATGACTTGATGACCATAAAACACATAGACTTGGATCCTATAATCCATTTCCAACGACAGAAAGGTACTTTGGCCAGTGGAGAGAGGGAGTGGTGATTTCTGCTGATCTCCTCTTCCCAGTGCAACGCTCCACTTTCCCCTGTGGTGTTTATGAGAGTTCCCTGACCCCAAGGAATAGAATCTGGAGGAAGTTGGACTGAGAGAATGACTACTATGTATGCAAACTAAACATCCCCCAACTTGCATCACACAGTTTATTGCAAAGCGCCAGGCACACTCTTATGGAGGCATGGCTGGAAGGACATGAAGCCTTTTTTTTTTAAGTAGAAGGCATGCTAGTCTAAGAAAATATAATAATTGGCTAGATCTCCCTGAACTATAGATTTGCTGAGCTAAAACGTTTAATTAGTTGACCATACAGACAAAGTATCCTCATTTAATAATTTAATCTCCACTCTAGAACATCTATCAAGGGCAATGACTTTTGACAACGACTGACCTAGGGGCTTGTTTCAACCAGTGACTTATAGGCAAAAGGTTCCATCTCCAGTTACCAGTCCCATGAGCTGCCCCTTCTCTCCCAAACATGATAAACTTCGCTGCCTCACTTACAGCTTTCCATAGCTGATTATATTAAATTAAATACTAATTGCACCTGGGCCAAAACAAGGATTAGTGGGTTCAGTTTATTTGAGGAAAATGTCCAAAAGCTGCTGGATTCTCAGAATTTAGCCCCTGACTCTCTAATACACAAAGAGACCATAAAACTGTTAATATATAAAACACATCAACAATAAAAAGTTAATACATGCAAGGCAATAGATGTTAAAAACATTTGGCATACAAAAATTAATATTAAAACTAAAGTCTACCCTAGAGAGGGCAGTACTTTGGCAGAAAGTAGTTTTATTAAGCAAGCAATGTCAGTCAGTGAGGTTTGTGCAGATTTTTAATTATTCTGCATCAGCTGTCCTCAATGATCACTTATTATGAGATGAAAAAGTAAAGGAAGGAAACTGAAGGCCATAAAATTATACTCTGTCTGTATGTTACTCAGTAAAATAATACTTTATTTTGATTAATTGCATGGTGCAACTGTTAGAAGGTATCTCCCTGTTTTCAAAAATCTTCTAAACCAATCTGTCAGATCACACTTTGTCCATATTAATTTATGCAGGTTTTTTTAACGCCATAAATTTTGACTAACCAGTTAAAACTAAAATGGATCCCTTGAGACCAGGAAGTATTTCATTGGGATCAAACTGGTTTTCTTGCATATACCATTCATTGATTCCCACTCAAGAAACGGTAACTGCAGTGTGCATCAGTGCATCTGCAAGGGGACAAGAAGGCCAAATGTTACATTTGCCATGGGTAATACACTGAAATCCTCTAGCAACTGAAACTAATGTGGGCAGACAGGGCTCTGAAAGGTGAGCTTATAGCATCTTGACTAAGACCTATTGGTTCCACACAGTTCTCTCAAATCTTACTTTCCAGAGGTTTCAGTGAAAGGAAAAAATAAACTTACCGTGACTGATGAAGCATCAAAACAATTTTAACTTATTGTTACAAATAGAAGGAATCTGGTTTAAAGGCAAATTCAGCAAGATGTGTGGATTACAGTCTATGCCTGCAATTCTAACAAACCTTTCCTGGGAGTAAGCCTCATTAAATAAAATGTGATTACTTCTGAGGACACCTGCTGTCTAAAGGGCTAACAAATCACCAGTCACGATGAAAGTACTAGTAGTGGAGCAGCTGCTAGTGATATTTTTATGTTGGTTTTACTGCCCCCCCCCCAATTATTGAGAGCAGTTTCTCACAACTGAAGGATATGAACTATTTGAACCATATTTGTAACACATAATTGTTGTTCCCATTGAGATGGGGATCGCCAATCTGGTCTCCAATCTAGGGTGTGCATTGTTAAAAATCCATTTAAAGTTTGGATCCAGATTCTGAGGAGGTGGTTGGCTTCATTATCCCGAATTTTTGGGAATCTCAGTACTGTTTTAGGATTCCACTGAGGATTTTTTTTTTTTTAGATTCAGGAATTTTTGGCTCCATTATTTCCTATGGGGGGATCCGTTTGGGATCTTGTAAGCAAATGGCAAGGCATTTGCAGCTAATGTAGCTCTCCCCCTCCGCTAAAGAGCCCCCGTTTTGAAGTGAATTGGACACAGGGGTCCAGTTTTACAAATCCCCCAAATAAGGTGTCCCCAGTCATCCTTGTCTTCATTGTATTCCTATGAGGAAAAATACAGTGCTTCCTTCAGCCAAAGAGAACCAATGCCAAGTGCGAGAATCCAACAGAATGGCGAACAGAATGGCGGCAGAGCTAAACGTCTCTTCCTGTCCTCGAATGGGGATTAATCAGCCATGACCACTTCCTAGGTAGAGAGACAGCATAGCAGTAGGGCACCTCTTCTTCCATCACGATGGCTGCTCCCATGCCAGGAAATCTGGGGAAAGGAAGGAAGGAAACCTAAAGCACCTCACTGGAGAAAAGGGACGAGAGAGGCAACAGGCTTCCTCAGCAGTGGTACTAGCTTGGTAGAACACACATACAATGTCCCCTCTCCTCCTCTCTCTGGCTGTTTGTTAAAAAAGGAGGGGGAAATTGGCATGGACTTTCTGGAGCAGGGAATGAGCATGTAGCTGTGTGCCAGTTGTGCAGACTGCGGCTATTCCATCTACACAAACCCCTCCATTTTAACTGTACGTAGAGACAGGTTACTGCAGTCACTTTATGGTGAGGGAAAGGTTCTTTGTAAATCTTTGGGGCCAGCTTCCTTGAATCCCATATGTCAGGCCTCAGCTCCTCTAGCGTCTTTCAATAGCACCCCTGCACCCATTATAAGATATCATGTGTGAATAAGATGACAGGTCATGTCCACCATTGCTTTGCAGGCGTATCTGTAGCAATAACTGAAAAAGAAATGGAGGGTAATAACTGTTGAAAGCTGCTATGGGATGCAATATTGTCCATGCATCTTTTATGTTAACTGGACAGTAAAGATCAGAAAAGCCCTGTCTTTCAGGGATGACTAGGCATGTTCTGAATCAATGTATTATTCCAAAAAAGGGCAACTCTGAATGTTCATCCTTTATACTAAGCTGAGCTCTGGAAGGCAGCAGGAGAGAGCTGCAAGAGGGGTGAGTGTTTTCTTATTTTGCTTTCAGCTGAAGTGATTTAGCTGAGGGTACTGTGTGTGGGGACTGTGTTTGGAAGTGTGTGAGTTTTAGAGTTGTTGCAGAGTGCTGGCTGCTTGAGATAAGGGTGAGAAAGGGCCATTGTTTGACTGCAAATTGAGCACCTGGGTGCATTTGAATAGCTGCTAGTCACACCCTCTGCTGGGGGACGCTTCTATTTAAGGCTCCACCTGACCAGAGGCATGAGCTGAAGGGCATGAACCAAAGGGTGGTGCTCTTGGCCTGTGGCTCTTAGCCTAGGGACTCTTAGCCTAGGGGCTTGTGAGAAGCCAAGGAAGAGCCAGAACATCAGGGCCCTAGGCTCCTTGGGTTCCCAGTAAGGTAAGTAGACTTCTACAAGGAGAATACAAAGGGTTTAAAAGGGGGATTATATAAAATTATTTTTAAAGCAATTATGGAGCCAGAATGCCAGCAGGGGTTTGGGGGCTATCCAGTGTTTTGCATGGTGTCACATGTATGATTATCTGCCCAGTGGGCAGAAGTCTTGGGTGTGTGCCCGGTGCAATGAGCTCCTGGTTCTCAGGGAATGAGTATGCTCCCTTGAGGCCAAGGTGACTGACCTGGAGAAGCAGAGACAGTCAGTTAGGTGTGTAGAGAAGACTCTTGGGGACTTGTTAGATATGTCCCACTTTGTATCTGGCAGCCCTGCTGCTGTCAGGGAGCATGAGGATCAAGAGGGAACAGGGCACCATGCTGTGGATAAGGGGAATCTGCCCTCAGAAGGGACCTCTTCTACAGCTAGTGAATGGGTATCCTTTCATATCAAGGAACCATCCCTGGGCAGGCAGGCAGGGAGGGGGGCTCTTGGTAGGTAGTGATTAGATCCTTAAGCAGGTAGACAGCTGGGTGGCAAAACCACATATTGACTGTATGGTGACTTGCCTGCCTGGTGTGAAGGTAGTGGACATTACACATGTTTTAGATAGGCTAGTAGATAGTGCTGGGGAGGAGCCAATGGTTGTGGTACAATTGGGGAATTAGAATGCTTGGTGTTGGGGGAAAACATAGACATTGTGGATATTTCAGAAACTTGGTGGGATGAGGAAAATCAGTGGGATACGGTGATTCCTGGTTATAAATTATATTGGAAGGATGGGGGGAGAAAGTTGGAGGTGGTGTGGCTCTTTATGTCAGAAAGGGTATACAGTCCAGTAAGATTGAGAGGGTAGGAGAATTGGATTCAGTTCTGGGAATGCTGTGGGTTGAATTAGTGGGGCCAAAAGGAAGCTTAACATTGGGAGTTTGTTATCGCCCACCAAATCAAAAAATAGAGGAGGATTATAAAATGATGAATGAATTAAAGATAGCAGCTAGACGAAATAACTGTGTTGTAATAGGTGACTTTGACTACCCACACATTGATTGGGTCAATATGTGTTCAAGTCGGGAAAAAGAGACTGCATTTCTAGACACTCTAGACACTCTCAATGACTGTGCTATGGAGCAGATGGTTACAGAACCTACCAGGGGAGAGGTGATCCTGGATTTGGTCCTAAATAACGCCCAAGACCTGGTGAGAGATGTTAAAGTGATTGCACCGCTTGGGAACAGTGACCATAATGTTATTGAGTTCAACATGTATATAAATAGGGAGTTGCCCAAAAACACTGACACAACCACTTTTAAGTTTAAAAGGGGTAACTTCTCTGATATGAGGGGACATGTGAGGAGAAAACTGAAAGGAAAAGTAGAAAGGGTCAAAACCATCGGGGAAACTTGGAGACTACAATCCTATAATTACAATCCTAGAGGCTCAGAGAAAATATATACCGCAGGTTAGGAAAAGCACAAATAGGTATAGAAAAAAGCCTGCATGGTTAACAAACAAAGTAATGGAAGCTGTAAAAGGTAAGAAGGATTCCTTTAAGTGGCGGAAAGCAAGTCTCAGTGAGGCTGATAAAAGGGAATACAGGCTGTGGCAAATAAAATGCAAGTCTGTAATCAGGCAGGCAAAAAGGGAATATGAGGAGCATATCACAAAAAAAACATAAAGACCAACAATAAAACTTTCTTCAAATATATTAGAAGTAGGAAACCAGCCAGGAAAGCAGTGGGGCCCTTGAATGACCAAGGGGTAAAAGGTGTACTGAAGGATGATAGGGAAATGGCTGAGAAGCTGAATGCATTTTTTGCCTCTGTCTTCATTGTGGAAGATGAGAAGTGCCCGCCCACTCCAGAACCACTGATTTCGGGAGTAGCGTTGAAAGACCTGAGTCAGATTGAGGTGACAAGAGAGGAGGTCCTATGACTGATAGACAACTTAGAAACAAATAAAGCACTGGGCCCGGATGGCATACATCTGAGAGTTCTGAAAGAACTCAAATGTGAACTTGTGGATCTCCTGACAAAAATATGTAATCTTTCCTTAAAATCTGCCTCCATTCCTGAGGACTGGAAGGTAGCGAATGTCATTCCTATCTTTCAAAAGGGTTCCAGAGGAGATCCGGGAAATTACAGGCCAGTCAGTCTGACGTCGATACCGGGTAAGTTGGTGGAAACTTATTAAGGAAAAAATTAGTAGGCACATTGATGAACAAAATCTATTGAGGCAGACTCAGCATGGGTTCTGTAAGGGAAGATCTTGTCTCACTAACCTATTAGTGTTCTTTGAGGGAGTAAACAAACATGTGGACAAGGGGGACCCAATAGATGTTGTTTACCTTGACTTCCAGAAAGCTTCTGATAAAGTTCCTCATCAAAGGCTCCTAAGTAAGCTCAATAGTCATGGGATAAAAGGATAAGTCCTTTTGTGGATCAAAAACTGGCTAATTAAAAGGAAACAGAGTGAATATAAATGGGCAATTTTCTCAGTGGAGGGAGGTAAACAGTGGGGTACTGCAGGGATCAGTACTTGGTCCAATGCTTTTTAACTTGTTTATTAATGATTTGGAATTGGAAGTAAGCAGTGAAGTGGCTAAATTTGCAGATAACACGAAGTTGTTCGGGGTGGTGAGAACCAGGGAGGATTGTGGGGCACTCCAAAGGGATCTGTCAAGGATGGGCGAGTGGGCATCAACATAGCAAATGGGGTTTAATGTGGCCAAGTGCAAAGTGATGCACATTGGAGCCAAAAATCCTAACTATAAATACACATTGATGGGGTCCGAACTGGCAGAGACTGACCAAGAGAGAGATCTTGGAGTCATAGTAGATAACTCAATGAAAATGTCAAGACAGTGTGCGACTGCAATGAAAAGGCCAACGCTATGCTGGGGGTTATTAGGAAGGGAATTGGAAACAAATCAGCCAGTATCATAATGCCCCTGTATAAATCAATGGTGCGACCTCATTTGGAGTACTGTGTACAGTTCTGGTTGTCACACCTCAAAAAAGATATTATAGCATTGGAAAAAGTGCAGAAAAGGGCAACTAGAATGATAAAAGGGTTGGAACACTTTCCCTATGAAGAAAGGTTGAAGCGCTTGGGAGCCAGTTTGGTGTAGTGAGAGCCAGTTTGGTGTAGTGGTTAAGTGCGCGGACTCTAATCTGGGAGAACCGGGTTTGATTCCCCACTCCTCCACTTGCACCTGGCTGGATGACCTTGGGCAAGCCATAGCTCTGTACCAGCTGTTCCCTCAAGGACAGCTTGGGAAAGAGTTCTCTCAGCCCCACCCACCTCACAGGGTGTCTGTTGTGGGGAGGGGGAGGGAAAGGAGTTTGTAAGCCGCTCTGAGACTCTTAAGTGAGTGAAGGGCGGGGTATAAATCCAATCTCTTCTTCTTCTCTTCTCTTCTTCTTCTTCTTCAGCTTGGAGAAACAACGGCTGAGGGGTGACATGATCGAGGTTTATAAGATTATGCGTGGGATAGAGCAGGTAGAGAAAGAAGTACTTTTCTCCCTTTCTCACAGTACAAGAAAGAAGTACTTTTCTCCCTTTCTCACAGTACAAGAACTCGTGGGCACGCCATGAAATTGCTGAGCAGTTGGGTTAGAACAGATAAAAGGAAGTACTTCTTCACCCAAAGAGTGGTTAACACGTGGAATTCACTGCCACAGGAGGTGGTGGCGGCTACAAACATGGACAGCTTCAAGAGGGAATTAGATAAACATATGGAGCAGAGGTCCATCAGAGGCTATTAGCCACAAAGTATAGATAGGAGCTCTCAGTCTGGGGCAAGTGATGCTGTGTATTCTTGGTGCTTGATGGGGGGGGGGGCAACAGTGGGAGGGCTTCTAGTATTCTGCCCCCACTGCTAGACCTTCTGAGGACACCTGGTGTTTTTGGCCACTGTGTGACATAGAGTGTTGGACTGGATGGGCCACTGGCCTGATCCAACATTGGCTTCTCTTATGTTCCTATATTTTTATTCCTTGGTAGTATTAGGGTAGTCTACAGAACTAATTGGTTGTTATTGACTTATTATATTTGCACACTGTTTTTCAGGGGTTCTCAATGTGATTTATTTTTATAAGGTTATTGATTGTAGGTAATTAAGGTAGAAAAGTGTGTGTGTGTGTACACACAACTTCATACTGTATATGCACATTTAAAGTTGTAAAACCCTCGTGATAACAAGCATTTATTTATTTTAAAACATTTATTAGCTGCCTTTCCTCCTTACAGAGCTCAAGGCAGCTTACAACATAGGTAAAATACACACATAATTCCTGGCAAGGAATGTATGAGGCAACAGTCCTTTAAATAACCTGATCCAAAGCCATGTAAGGGTTCTGAACCCCACTGTTTATGGAAACACTATCCATCTATTGCCTTCTTTTAAAAATCAGATCATTTGAATGCTGATCCACTTTTAAACCACTGCCATTTTAATCTGTGTGTGGGTTTTAGAGTACTATATCATTTTGTATTTTGAACATTAATTCTGGATCCTGAATCCCAAACTGGGTTTGATCCAGGCTCATGTTAATTTGTTTCTCTAACCTCCTTTTAGTATTCTCAGAAGAAGAGGTGATGAGAGGGGAAAACTTTTTTACATTCATGAGTAATGCAATGAAAGCATTTGGAGGTGGGTGGGTAATGCGTTAATGTAACTACAAAGGCCTACAAATGTCATGGAGCAGAGATTTTAAAAATGCCGCCTCATGGAATTCCTAAAGGATTTAGTCAATTTGATTCTGTGTTTTACTCCCAGTAATGAGATTCCAAAGCTGCCACTCTGCAAGGATCAAATTTATTGTTTTCTTGGCCACCCAGATGGGTGAAAAGGAGCTGGTCCAGTAGCGGGGGAAAGTTTCCCAAAGAAAACAGAGCAATTTCTACACTACAAGCAGTACAGTCTTAAATATGTTTACTTTGAAATCAGTTTCCCTGAGTTCAGTGGGACTTACTCCGAGGTAGGTAGCTTTACTCAGGCCCTGTGTGTTTAATTGTCCATGTATCTTCAACAGATTTAGCTCTCTGTTTTTACCCATTTCCCTTCATGTTTTTCAGCTCCTGGGCAAAGTTGGGGAGGGATTCTTTCATGAGGCTCAGGTGCTGAAACCAGATCCTGCTTTCAGTCCTGTGGCACCTTTAGGACCAACAAAGTTAAATTCTGGCTATAAGCTTTCGTGTGCATGTGCACTTCTTCAGATAAGATATCTAGTGAAGTGTGCATGCCCATGAAAGCTATTACTCAGAATTAAACTTCGTTGGTCTTAACACGGGACTCAAACTTTGTTCTGTTGCTTCTAACCAACCCAGCTACCCACCTGAATCAGATCCTGCTCTAGAGTTGCCAACTTCCAGGTGGGGCCTGGGGATTCCCTGCTTTTACAACTGATCTCCAGCTGACAGAGATCAGTTCCCCTGGAGAAAATGGCTGCTTTGAAGGGTGGACTCTATGGCATTGTACCCTGCTGAGGCCCCTCCCCTCACCAAACCCCACCCTCTCCTGGATCCACCCCCAAAGTCTCCAGGTATTTTCCAACCCAGACTTGGCAACCCTATCCTGCTTTGTAACTGTGAAGAAGAGCCAGTGTTTTGTTTCCATTCCATTTTGAAATGTGCTTTTGTGGTTTACAAAAAAGTTTTAAAAATTGACTGTATGGGCCAATTATAATCTGCAGTCGTACAAAACATGGCCAACAATGTTTGTGAGCTTCCTGAACACGACAAGAGAGTCAGCAAGGCAGGCCTTGTTGCACGATGCACATTTTGAAGGCTGTGCAAAGGCTGCAGTGCAAAACATTTTGAGGAACACAAAATGTTTGGTGGCCATTTCCCAAAGATATTTTGTCACACCATTTGCATCAGAAGTCGTTCTACTTTTAGTGTGCAACAGTTACCCTATGTTATAGCTAAAAGCCAAAGTAATTTAAAAGTCACGAACCCTCCAAAAGTACCATGACAATTTTGCAACTAGAAAAGAACGCTGTAGCCATTTTCACACAGCAACCAGAGTACATTCATGAATGCTCAGTTTCCTTCATTTCCTATCACATACACGTGACCTGTTAAATCTGTCTATGGCTGCATCTATACATCATTGGATATTGCACTATTCTTATGCTATAGTGGTCATTTACCACGCAGTTTACCTCTACGGTCAAGATAACCCAGGATGTAAGCGATCGCAATTGCATTAACTGTCTGGCTCCTCCTCCCTAGGGACGGGGTCCAGTGCTGCTGTGCCCTCCAGGGCCCCTTTCTTTTGACAGGACAGGCCTTGACAGGTTATGGAGAGGAGGGAGGTGACAGCACCTCTGGGCCCTCTCTTTCTAGCCAGCCACCTCCCACTCGACAGCGCAGGAGAGGTCTGGCTCTTCCTCCCTGACTTTCCCTTGGCGGGCTTAATAAAGGTCTCCCTGGGGGTGGGCCATCCCTGTGATTCCCCAGTGCCCTTAGAATTAAGGTGGGGCTCCTCGAACTGCCTTCCTGCTTGGATCTCCCCTGCCTCAGCCCCTGCCTTCCCCACCTTAACCCAGGTCAGTGTTCCTGTCCCCACTGGCCCAGGGGCCTCTTTATCAGACATCCTGGTCTGGATCTCCCAGGCTGAGGACATGCCTATTTTGCCCCACCAGCTTCAGTGCCAAGGCTTCCTGCTGAAGCAGCCCAGCATGGAACCTCCCTGAACAACATGGCAGCAAGTGGCTCTGCCTTGCTGCTACTACTACCAGCTGCAGCCTGGCCTGCGGTTACACCACTTGAACTAGCAGGGTTGCCTGACTCCCACGGAGGCGGGGGTCCTTTGCCCCCAGGCCCTGGCCCCCAGCTGCCAATCAGCTGGCCAGGGGGGGACTTCCCAGGAGAAAAAGGAAGGCCCAGGCTATGTTGCTAGAGTAGCAGAGGAAGTGACATCATCACGTGAGCAACATCCTGGCAATGCTCTGGTGTTTAGGCAAAAACTCTATGGTATAAGCCAGTTTTACCATAGAGTTTTTGCCCAAATACCGGAGTGTTGAGGTGACAGCACGGCATGATGATGTCACTTCCTGTGTGACACCAGTGACAAGGTCTGGGCCATTCTCTTTCTCCTGGTAACCCCCTCCCCATCCCTCGCCAGTTCTCTTGTCTAATGAAACAGCTAACAGGAAAAGGTAAGTTTACCTTTTGCGAATTATGTCTCTGTGCTAACTAGCTTCCAGTGTATGTATGTAGTAGTATCTCTGTCACCTTTTGGTTGTTCTCTCTAGGGGTCTTTGTCCCCTGTTAGGGCTACAGCTTGTTCAGTAGTAGCCACCACTTTACGGAACATCTTCCCAGAGGAGGTGCAGAGGTTCTTTTCTTTGGGACAACTGAGAAAATTGTGTAAAGCAGCATTGTTCCTGGGATCCTTTGACAGGTAAATCTGACTGTGGCTGAAATGTATTTTTGAACTAGGGATATCAATTTTTAAAGAATGAATCTAAGAACATGTTAAGCCAGAAATAAATTCTTGGTACTCTTACTGGATTGGGTTATTGTGCAATTGTAAATTTTATATTGTTTTGTTTAGTAAATAACTGTTTTGATTTTATTTTTTATTTTTATTGGGTACATGCTTTTGCTATTTATGTAAGTTGCTTTTTGGTATGACAGTGTAGGATAAAAAACCTTATATAAAATTATTGCTAACACAAATTGAAAAATTAATATCAGTGGCTAATGAGAATTTCAGATGTGGCCCTTATTTGCTGTCTGGTGGCGAAGTGCGTAGGGGTGGGAGGCTGAGAATGACTCAGCAGATATGTAACTGATAGGAGTGTTTGCCAATCAAGCATAGTCATGCAGACCTCATTGAAGAGGATTTCATTGATAGGTCTGTCTATCTGAAATTGTTTGCTTTAATCACATTGCTAGTGCACTGGCTTAAAATGTTTTGCATCTACACGAGTAGTGGCTCCTGTTTTCTTGAGCTATTCTTTTCTACAGTGCTGTATGGAGAGTGATTGGCCCAAAGTCACACAGCAACCTTCATGGCCATGTGGGGAATTTGTACTTGGGCCTCCTAGTTGCTCATTTAACATTCTATGCCAGACAGGTCAAACTCATTTGTTATGAGGGCCAGATCTGACATAAATGTCACTTTGTTGGCTGGGCCGTGTGTGCTATAAAATGTAATGCCAGGCACCAGAGATACAAACTTTATAAAGGACACAGGCAAACTCAAAACACAAACATGCTTAAAACATTAAGGCTGGGAAGCTCCAAGTTGGTGTATCCTCAACATGTTCGCACATTTGCTCCCAAAATGAGCAGAACACAATGAAGGATGGGAGAACCACGCAGGATGCTCCTGAGTTCCCTGGAGGAATGGCAGGGTGAAAACATTCTAGATAGGTGAGAATCAGAAGTTTGAGAACTAATCAAAACAAAACCCAGACATATTGGCTGAGTTCAGACTGGCAGTTTGGCCTGATATAGGCACGTTTCTCAAGTGGATTAAAGGGGCTGGTTCACACAGCCACAGCTGTCTGGCGTTCCCGTGCCGTACTCACCCCGTCCTGAAGCATTTTGATCCCACTTTTAAAAAGTACCAGGTGAAAGCCATGGCAAGCTATAACGTGGTCGACCCCTCACCTATTTACCAACCAGTCCCCTAACTCCGACTGACAGCGAGCGAGCGGATCTCCTGTCTTACTTTGGGTGACGGGGTCCCTGAGGTAACTTGGATCAGCCTCTCTCTAAATAATAATAAACCCGCTGACCAGTTTCCTCCAATTAAAGTAGCTACAGTTTTACAATATAGTCTCTTCGGGGTTTGTTGATATTTGGTCTCTGCGTTTTGTATCTGAGGTAAATATTTGGGACCCTGTGTACTTTGTCTGAAATCCCTTTTCAAAAGGCACCACAGCTTTTCTTTTACTGAATACAACTTTATGGGTACAGCTGAGTATAAGTGGGGGGACATTGCGGAGATTGCTTATATTGTCACGATGTTACTGTTCCTGATGTCACATTAAGCTTTACTGTTTTACAGACTCATTCTTACTTTGTTGCAGATGGTATGTTTTGATACACTTTGCACACCCTCGCTAAACACTCAGACTTCACCCTCCTGTCCTGCTGCATGGAGATGTACAGTTTCTTGGCTTGGCACCCCGGTCTCTCACTAGCCCCCGTTGGCTCTTGACCGTCCTGCCCCTCAGCCTCACTAATCTCCCTTTCAGTCAGGATCCTTTGGTTGACAGTACTGAATAGCGTTTGTGTGTATTCTTAAGTTCACTTGTCTGCTCCCACTCTGGCAAGTCAGACACCTTAGCTCTTCTCACTGAGCTTTCACACGCTGTTCGCTCCCACAGAGCACCGAGGGACACCGACTGCCCTTCTGCTCTCTCTGACATCCCAGGCTGGACTCCCTCTCCACCTCGCAGTTCTCTGACTGTCCCTTCCTAACTGACCACTCCGACAGTTATCTGTCCATCAACAGTGGGTTCCGAGCCCTTGGGCCCCCATTTTTTCAAGTCATGTGACTTTCCAGGCATTTTACTCTGCCCCTTTAAGTTCCATTTTGTCACACAAGCCATTTGGGTGCGCGTTGATCCCACTTCCTGGAAGTGTGGACGCAAATAAGCTGGAATCAAGCGGTGCCAGTAATGTGAACCTGCTGATCCAACATAACCGCCCATGCATGCTGTGCGCTTGAGTGCACAACTGCCCACGGGGATGCTTCCCGGTCATGGAGCTAAAGTCCGGCTCATGGGATCCTGCCCAATTGCTGCTGTGCTTATGTGCCTATGTGCCCACGGGCCTATGTGCCCACGCGCCTATGTGCAGTTCAGCAAAACAGACCAAAGCTGCACGCAACCAGAGTGGCGCCGCCAGGGGCTGCCCTGCAGTGCAAACGCTCCATTCTGCCTCCTCCCTGGTATGGTCCCGCATCAGTCCATGCAGTGCGACTAGAAAGCCCCATGACAACTTGGCCTGGGTTTTTTTGCCCTGCTTCCCTTGCGCTTCATTTTGCCAGTCTGTCCTCCGCCACTGTGTGTCTGTGTCGTGGATTGAAAGCAATTGATTTAAAGCCCCCCCCATGTATTTAATCATATGCAAAAGGGGGGTATCTTACATTTCCTTACAAATTAGTTATTTTATGTATAGGTATAGATACAGATAGCACTTTTAGGAGACTGCTCATCGTTCTTGCAAGTAAATAAGGTAGTTTTTCAGCACACCCAGCCTCAGCAGCCCAGCACAGCTACAATCTATCTCTTGCTCTTTGTTTCCTTTCTTTCCCCTGTCCTACCTCCAAGCACACCAGACTCCCCACTCCACTGCCCCATTCCCCCCCAACTCTGTGAGCTGGGCCAATCTGAATGACCAGGTGACCCAGATGATGGGTCTTGGTTCAGAGGGAGCAGGGTTCTGAACCTGGCTTTCCCAGATTCCCTTACCCCCAGTTCTCATCCTTTCTGTGTTTCCCACAGAAATGGCAGGGCTGAGGGGAAGGCCTGACAGAGAGGCTGTTTCCAAAACCTCCAGGGGGTGCTTATCCTCCTCCTATGATCCCCTTTCCCTCCTAGGCTGAGAACAGGGGGTGGGGGTGGGTGGGGAGGTCACCATCCTTCACCCACCCACCTCAACACTCATTCTGCCTCCTGGCTCCACCATTGTTCAGATGCGCAGCAGGAAGGCTGGGAAATCTTTACCCTCAGAGCAGCGCACACAAGACCGCCCAGCTGCCTGCCAATCCATGTGCTGACCCTTCTTCTCCTCTCCCCCCAACTGGTCCTGTCCCTTCATTGGCAAACCACCCCTCCATATGCTCACTCTCGCCAACCCTCCTCATGGTCACTGTTTGGAAAAAATGTGAAGCTGGTTGGTGCTGATGTGGCAGCACTGGCCACTTGTCTTTGCCCCCCCCCCCCCGCCCCCTGTAGTGGCTTTGCCAATCCTTGCTGAGCTGTGGTTGAAAGAGGCAGGAGGGGAAAAAACAGCCCTCTGGTTCTCCACCTTTGCTGTCATCCCCTCCCCACTATTTTACCTCAGTGTCTTGCCCCCTTAACCCCTAGCCATTTCCTTTCTATTTCTTGACAGCTTCACCCACAACCACCTTACAGTGCGCACCCACTCACTTGCTCTCTCTCCCCCAGCAGCCTCCTGCATTCCCTCCCTCGCACTAGTTGCTCATGGGCCAGATAAGAGCCCTGTACAAGCTGTTTCTGGCCCGTGGGCTGCATGTTTGAACCCCTCTGCTCCATACACTACGTTACAGTGACTCCTTTTGTGTGCCTGCTTTGCCATGATACAGGCTTTCTTGGGTTCCCCTCTTTCTGCCTACTCCCAAATGTGAACACTTTGTCGTATCTGTCTAAAATTTGGCAGAGCTGCCTTCTTGTGTGAGGAATACAGTTCCAGAGAATTTTACCCTAAATAGATGGAGGAAAAGAACAATTACAGATGTCAATTTATTTCTCATTGAAACCAATGGAAATCACAAGCAAATTGTGTAATGAAAGTGTATAGCTTTAACAATAAAACTAAAGCTATTTTTTTTAAAGAAAGAGTGATAAAATTAATAAAGTTCTGATTTTACTGTGTAATCCCATGTGAATTTTTGGCCATTGACTTATTCTGAAGCATTTGGATCAAAATATTTGAACTTCACTGAACAACTGTGTGGTCATCTGGAGACACAGTGTATCTTGCCCAAATGAATTACTGTCTGTGAAAGAGAGGTTTCTTGTGAAGCTAATTGGGTGATGGTCACTTTAACAGGATATCTGTATGTACAGACACAAGTTGGCTGGGGAATTTTCCCAACTTTAATTGGATCATCATTCACAAGGACAGTGTTACTCTGGGCATGAAATCCTACAAATTGCTCACAGCTGTTCTACTTGTCTTGTCTAATGAAACAGCTACCAGGAAAAGGTAAGATTTCCTTTTGTGAAGTATGTCTCTGTGCTAGCTAGCTTCCAATGTATGCTGTAATAGTATCTGTTGTTTTCAAGAAGTTTGACAGATAGAAGATTGAGAGGCAATGAAGCAATTCAAACCCTAGCTGAGGAAAAAGATGTCATGTGGGTAGTTGTATGCAAATGCTACACTGAAACACAAGAAGCTGTAATGCCCAAAGCTAAAATCTAAAGGAAAAAGAATAGTTGCCCAGGTTACACATGGAGAACAAGGGGAAATGACTATTTTAATTGAAATTATGGCAGCTTGTTGAAAGTGTGATAATTGTACTGTTTAGGTAGGCTGAATTTTCTGTTTTATTTATTAATAGTCAATGTTGGATTGGCTAAGTTGTTAGTTTGCAGAGCAAACCTAGCTGCTGAAAGACACTCTGAATGATAGGAAGGGCAGGGATACATGTGCAAATAAATAAATAAATAAATAAATAAAGTGATAATCACTCCTTATATATAATTGAGTAGTTGGGTGGCACTTTCTGAACATTCCACACACTCCTAAATCAGTTGGCTCCATGATGTGTCAGTTAGAAGCTGTCCCCTATCCACTGGCTGCATTGCCTGAGTCCGACCCAAAGAATTGGCACCCACCAAAACTTTCCTCAGAAGACGGTTGCTTTGCTCTGGTGAACACATCTACTGTCTTCGCTCTCCTCACCAGATGACAATTGATTCCCTCAGGGGACAAAGCCCACTGTCTTTAGCCTCCAAGCCAAGTTTGCTGAGGCAACATTTTCCAGAACGGGGGGAAAACGCCAAGTAAACAGCTGTCAGCATGGCAGAGGCATGGGGGGGGGGGACCAGCTCAAATTATATATATAAATAAGCCAGGGAATACACACACAAGCAGAGAGAGAGGAAAACTGGAATGGCTGACTTTTCCCTAGGGTTGCCAATATCCAGCTGGGACCTGGAACTCTCCCGTTGCTACAATTGATTTCCAGATGACAGAGATCAGTTCCCTTGGAGAAAATGGCTGCTTTGGAGGGTAGACCCTATGGCTGCTAGTCCTTCCACCTCTGAAATGCTTCCCTCCACAGGATCCACCTTCCAAATCTCCAGGTATTTCCCTACTCAGAGTTGGCAACCCTACTTTCCCCATAAACTTCACCCTCCAAACCAGCCATTTCCTCCTGGGGAACCATTGTTGCCAATCTCCAGGTGGAGGCTGGAGATCACTCAAAATTAAAACTGTTCTCTAGGAGTGAGGGGGGAGGAGATGGAAAGCTGAAGTCAGAGGGGCAGATAAAGGTAGGTTGATGGTTGGCTGGGAAGGAGATAGGGTTGCAAACTCCAGGTTGGGAAATTCCTGAAGATTTAAGAGGTGGAGCCTGGAGAGGGTGGGATTTGAGAAGGGGTGAGACCTTAGACAGGTACAATGCCATAAACTCTACCCTCCAAACCAGTCATTTCATCCTGGGGAACCAATGTTGCCAATCTCCAGGTAAGGGCTGGAGATCACTCAAAATTACAGCTGCTTTTCAGGTAGCAGAGGTCAGTTCCTTTGGAGAAAATGGTGGACTCTGTGTCATTATACCCTGCTGAGGCTGCCACAGCAAATTGATGCTGAGTGCCCAAGGCTGGGGCACTCTCCCAGAGCCTCTTCCTAGAGGCTGTTGTATTTATTTCCACAGGAGGCCTTATTCCTAGTGTCTTAATAATGCAACAGAATGGCAAAATGCTAAATGAGATATCTTGCCTTTATTAATCAGATATCTTACTCCAATCTATAGATCCCATTTAGCACTTGTGAAGCTGTCTGAACAATGGATCCATCTCTGGTGGCCGTTTACCGTTCCACTCACCCAGGGGAACCCCTAGGTTTGCAGGGAAAAAAAACTGTAACAAAAATGTGAGATATTGCAACCCTATTACCAAGTTTATTTAAAATATTTCTAGCCTGCCTTTTCACACAATTAGGAACCTCAAGATGACAAACAATAATTAAAAAGACATAAATATCAACATTTTAAAAAGCACATGTATGTAAAACCAGCAATTAAAAACAAACAAGGAGGAGGCTCAGTAAGCGAATGCCAGATGAAACAAAAGTCTTCACCCACTGGCAGAAGATGAAGGAGACTGATGAATCTCCCTTGGAAGGTAATTCCATAATTTTAGTGTCATGACTGAGAAGTCCCATTCTTGAACTTCCATCCATCTAGATTACTGTGGCACCTGAAACAGGGCTCCTGAAAATTATTGTAATGGCCAGGTAAGTGTATGTGAAAGTAAGTGATTTACGGTTTGAAGGTGGCCCTTACAGTATGCAGGCTTTAACTTTTGTTTATTTTAAAAAAAAGATCTAAAGAGTTCGGCTGCCATTGTTGGTTGCCATAATAACCACAATACCCGCCGGGCACTACATCGAGATTCACTTGGAGGCACAAAAAGCTAGGAAGAGGAGGAGGACGCAGCAATGGAGGTGGCCAGGATGATGTGATGGTGAGCAGGAGAAGGAAAGCATTTGGGTGACGTCAGGGAGGGGAGAGGTACGGATGCAAATCAGATTACTTCCCATATGTAAATCCTTTCTGGTTCCCCTATTGTCATTTATTACAGCCAAGTCTACACATCATAATTACCACATAAGAACCATTTGGAATAGTTTCTGTGTGGTTAGCTACTCCATATGATGGCTATAGCATGTACAATGGACCACTTCCACCACCACACGTAAGCCAACAGTGGCATGGATACTGTATAGATAGAGAAGGTGGTACACTTGTTGAGTTGCTCTGCATAATATCTATTGGGAGCCTAGTGCTGCAGAAGAGGGAATTTAAATCTTGTGCCTGTCTCTGGTAGCTTCTAGCTCCAGTAAAGAGAAACAAAAACAGATTCAATAGGGATACCCCTCCTATATGGAGCTAAAAATAGCTCAGGAGGATGCACTTTTGATAAGGATAATGGCAGAAGACAAAGATTTGATCCTTCCTTGCCCACCACCATGACTGCTATCCATAGCACACACACCCCTTTCCCTTGAATGGGAGTTTCCAGTCATGAAACTCTAGTGCCATGTGAAGAGTTTGCCCATGGGGTCTTGTACAGGAACTAGCACTCTGCTATTCAGAAGCAGGGCCATAGCCAGCAGTGGAGCATTGGGGACACCACCCCTGGATGACCCCACTAGACCCCTCCCCCCACCCAAGCCCTGGGTCATGCAAAGAGATGTGCCTAACCCTGTCTGCTCAGCTCTCCTTGGCAGCAGCATGGAGGCACAGTGAGGCACTGCAGCAGGCCATTCTCTAATGGCCCACCTTGGCACCTCACTGCACCTGCACCAGCCAGCCCAGCCACCCTGCTGCTGCTGAGGGGAGCCAAGGCAGGCAGGCAGGGCAGCGGGTGGTGCCCTTCCTGCCTGCCTCTGCAGCTCTCTCCCTCTCTTTGTTGCTCTTCAGCTCCACAGAAAAGGCGGAGGTGGAGGCGGCACCTGGGCCAGAAGTGAGGTGGGCAGCTGGCCATGGTGGGGAGCACTGCTTCTCCTCCTCCTCGATCACTGGCAGTGCTGTTGCTGCTGGGCCCGGTTGCCTTGGGCAGCTCGGTCCTGCTGTTCCATGCCATGCTGCCCTGGCCACCACTGCCTCCTCCTTCTCCTCCACGAGCTGTGCCCTCTTCCTGCTGCTGAGACCCCTTTCTGGTGCTGCAATGGATTAATTAATTTTATTTATCGATTTTAATCGCCACCCCCCCCCCCCCCGAAAAAAATCCTGGCTACGGGGCTGTTCAAAAGTTTGCAACTTAAATAAAATAAAAATAAAAAGATATGGACCAAGAAAAAAAAGAGAAAAAAAGGAAAAGAAAAGAAAAAAGAAGGAAAAAAGGCCTTTCTAATATTGTTGATTGCATAAACCTAAATGGTTCATGTGGGAATGAAATAATATGTACCTTTTCATTGAATAAACTTTTTTTCCCTTTGCTCTTTTCAGGAGCTTCTTGTAACAATTTCTCCATGGAATGAGTTAAACACTATCAGCAATTTTTTTTTGGGGGGGGGGGGGGGTAGTACCAGGTAGAGGAGGAAATTTTTCAATCACTGTCCTTATTGCTATTCTATTATCATGGATACCACTAATTTGCCCAGTATTGGAAACTGAGGTATGGTAAGCAATACCTCTCAATGTCATTTTAAAATAGCTGAATGACATATTATGTAGTACACAGGTTGGGTCTGGGGAGCTCCCCTACCATGTAACGGTCAAATGTGAGTTTCAAATTCTCCTCAATTCCTGCCTGCTTCAGCCTCCACCTTTGCCATTGTCCCAACCTGAAACAGTCCCAGGAGTTGCTATTTGGTCCACTGTGGAAACTCATGTGGTCCCTGCATGCGGCATGTGTTCTCTGTAGCCATGATTCACCACAGATTTGGCCCAAGGACTTCCAGTTGCTAACCCTAGAGGTATTTTCTCCATTAGCAGGCTAGGCCTTAACAGGGAAGCAGATGACAAACGTGGGAACGACAGGGCCTGAGGGAAACTCAAACAAACAAAAATACTGTTTGTTGCCTGGACAGTATCCTGACCTGAAAACCAAGAGAAATTGGAACAGTGGGTTTGCTGTTTACATGAAGTTACTCTGGAACCTGAAAGTTGATCTTAACTCAGAAAATATTTGAATCTGCAGCCTTGGATGGCTTACAATTTGGCTCAGAACAAATCTCAAGATACCTGATTCTAGGCCTGGTAGCCCCTGACATCTGTTGAGCTATAGCTACTGAAAAACAAGTAAGATATAGAAATGACCCACTACTACATACAAATCCCTAGATGATGTGTGACAGACAGATCAAAGCCCTGCTTTGATACCATCTGACCAAGGGAGTTCTGACTCTTGAAAGCTTATACCCTGGAAATCTTGTTGGTCTTTAAGGTGCTACTCAGCTCAAATCTTGCGCTCTCTCTCTCTTTCTTTGTCTCTCTCTCTCTTCACCCATGTTATCTGTTGTTTGTCCTGGGACTAGCATGGAAATACTGAGGAGGCTGATGCTTGCTTTGTGTGGTATCCTAGAAACTATTTTGGCTTTCCCGGACAGTATACAAAACCCATCCATTTCTTACTCTCTTGATGTAGTACGGTCGTGATCACACGCACAGTTCACACCGACATAGGTGTGAATGCTGGGCGGATTAAAGGAGCACGATCAGACGGCAACATCTGGGAAGTGCCCCACAGCCGTCGGCAACACGTTTTGCTCTGCCACACAAGCGGATTTAAAAAACACCTGGGGAAGTCCTGTAGCAAATGGGTTGCAACGGGCCGCAGATGGACTTTCCTGTGTCTGATCACCCCAGCATGCTCCCATGGCGTCAGGATAGTCTGATCAGGCTATCCTAACTCCGTGCCGTGTTTGTTTTTTACCCCAGTTGCAATATGCGCATCAGCGCACACTGCTGCACATTCCATAGGGAGACCTCAGGGCAGAGGTGCGCTTCATCGATTCCTCATGTAAGTGCATCAGGAACAAACAGTACCCCCCCCCCCCGACTCACCCGCGGTTGTGTCTGATCATGCAGTGGTGGGCTGCACCCACATCTACAAAGATCCATGTGATCACGCAACTGCGGGTCAACTTACGCTGGAGGAAATAGCCTCACTTCCCCAGTTGTGACCACCACCTAGGTGTGGCAGAATATGGAATATATCTCACCACCATCATAACTGCTTGTTCTACTTATGCTTTATTGTCAAAAAAAGATTGACCCTTTATCTTAGCCCTTGAGATAGGCTGGATAAGAGTGAGGCTGGCAGAGGCTGGGGCTTTTTGCCTTGCTGCAGTGCTGGGTGGTAGTGGGGGCAGCTATTTCCCAGGTCACTGTGATGCTGCCAGAGGTGAGCAAGATGGAGTGGCAGCTTCTTGCCTTGCGCTTTCTCTCTCTCTCTCTCTGTGTATGAAGTAATGGTGGCTTCTCCATGGCCCAGGAGGGGACATTGAATTTATTCACTGCCTCAGGCACCAAAAACCTTTGGGCTGGCTCTGGGAAGTCACTAAAGAAGAGTTTTCTCCCAAAAAGTCCAATCTCTCCTATATCATAAAGCTGTTTTCAAGTGGCAAGAGTCCATGGGGCGCCAAAATCAGTTGGCTGCAAGAACTGCCACTCAAAAGGGGTCCCTGGCCACTGGCTGCATTCCCTTGCTACATTGCCTCAGTCCCACCCACAGAGCCACCAGCCAGTGTCTCAGCCTCAGTCTGGAGGGAGCCGGTGAAGGGGATGGACTGGGTACTGGGTCCACTCTTCTCCTCTGCCCACTGCTAAGTGGGTCTAACTGTCCCCTCAGTGGCCTGCTTCTGTCAGTAAAAAGACAATGGACTTTCAGCATAACCCAGTGTGCAGAGCACACTGAATTACAACTGCTCTTCAGATGGCAGAGATCTTCCCCTGGAGAAAATGGTGGACTCTGTGTCAGTAAACCCTGCTGAGGTCACCACAGCAAATTGACACTGAGTGCCCAAGGCCGGGGCATTCTCCCAGAGCCTCTTTCTAGAGCCCGTTGTATTTATTTCCACAATGGGCCTTATTCCCAGTTAATAATATAAGCTAGTGGAAGAGAACTTAGCCAATGGAGAAGTGTTATTGAATAAGCACAGCCTGTATTTGGATAAAGCCAAGTTCTTGAAACTAAGATCTTATGGGACCCTCACTCTATGAGTCAAATGGACACTGTACACAGATCTCTTTAATAAATGTGCCTGCACATGATCCAAGTGCAGAAATGAGGACCTCATCTTCACAAGGTGGTGCTGTATGTAAGAGCCATAATGAAGATGCTTAGAAGCTGGAACATAGAGAAGCTTATTGGAAAAGAGGCACTGAATAACAAGTTGTGTATCTTCCATTGTATCTATCTTGTTGTAGTCTTTTCTCTATGCCACGAAGACAGCTCTTTGACTCCATGGAGGGACTTAGAAAACCTTTTCCAGATGAAATTCAGTGATCTGTTTTCCTTGCTGGGATCTATATTTTATTATTGTCGGCCACGGTCACATTTTTCTGCCGCGGGTTGGGATGTCTATACATCCCAACCCCTGCGGCAGCGTTGGCGGCCGTGCCGGTGGCGAAAGTGGCGGTTATGGCTGCTTAAGAGGCAGCCGCGGTGGGAACGACGGCTGCGGCCGCGGCAGAAGTGTCAGCTGTGGCCGCTGCGGCGGCGGAAACAACGGTGGCAGCGGCCGCCGCGGCAAGAACGGCAGCCGCGGCGGAGGCAGCCCCAGCAGCGGGAGAGGCGGCGGTGGCGGCCAAGGACCGCCAGCCGCCTGGGTGAGTTGGGTTTTTTCCCCCCCTTTTACACTTGGGCGCATGAGTGGCCATGCGCCCAAGTGTAAAAAGGGGGGGGAAATGGTGGGGGGAGGCCATCTGGACAGCCCTACTCTCACAATGCTTGCGAGAGAGGGCTGTCCAGATAACCTCCAATGCGGGTTCCTCCTGCGACTCCCGGGAAAACACTAGTTTTTCCCGGGGTCAGTAAAAGCGGGAGCAACCCGCATTGGAGCCCGCTTCGCTGCAGGACTCACTGCGGGCCTATGTAGATGGCCCCTTTAAATGCAGGAGGAAGCAGCCCTTCCTCCCGCATTAAGGGGCTGTGTGACCGCGGCCGTCAAGTAGTGGGGGGCATTACCCAAACTGAATCATCATCAGTGCCATCACTATTTTTTTCTTTTTAAACTAAGGGAAGCAGAGAATAGTAGGGAAAATAGTAGAAAACTGGAGGCAACACAGTTCAAATTAAGACAGAAGGCTGGTTAAGATACGTATTTGGTTCCCACAGTTCTTTCCCTTATGGGGGCACAGGTGGGCACTTACCCCTCCATAACAGACAGAGTATAATGTATAATGCTGTAACTTTATGCATATGACTGTGTGGAAGCCAATTTGGCTCAAGCAAGGAAATAGCAGCAGAATTGGCCATGCATGCTTATGGGCTTCCACGTGGACCACATGTGGCACATTTCTATCATACCTGTGATGACGATGGATTATAGATGCATGTCTCTCAACCAAGGGTTGCATGGCTGAGTATGCATGTGGCCTAGCCCTGTGAGAGAGAGAAGGAGAAAGATATACACATGGTAAAAAATGTCCCCTATTAAAGGTGACCCCCCACAAAAAAGTCTGAAGCCTACTGCTGTTCCCTCTCATCTCTCCTCCCCATATCTCTGTGATCAGTGCAGAATGCCAGGTGTGAGTTGTAGCCCTGCCTGGGTTACACTGGCCCATGTCAGCAATTTGGAGTAACATGTAATGAACAATCCATGCTGAGTTTCTGGGGTTTATTAACAATGCTTCCATTACCAGAATTAGGGCAGTCTGGCTGTGGGCTCCATGTTTGAATTCTTTATCTATATATCTAATTCCCAAGTGCCCCCCCCCCCGTGTGCGGATACCTAAATCCGCACGGGGGGGCACTTGGGGGGAGGGAGGTTTTCCTACACACAGAGGGCACTCCCCCTGTGTGCAGAAAAATCCAAAAAGTTTAATTTTTTTTCGGGGGATATTTAAATCCCCCCAAAAGTGAAAGCATTCCCTACGCATGCGCAGGGAACACTCAGGGGACTGGGATGGCCCGGCAGTTGAGAGGTATCTACGCCTTGCCGCCGGAGCCAGAGGAGGGGGAGAGCAGTGAGGCCCGGTGGCTGTGTGCCGTGCAGGCCTCGCCGGGGCAACGCGGGGGCAGCAGGGGAGAATGGCAAGGCCTGGCATCTCTGGGCCTCACCGGGGTAATTTGGGGGGAGGAGCGGTGAGGCTTGGCATCTCCAGGCCTCACCGGGGCAATTTGGGGGAGGGAGGGAGATGGCGCAGCAGGCTTCGGGCCTCGCCACACCGCCAAGCACAGAATGGGGGAGGGGGTCGGGGGGGGAGGGAGACGGCACGGCAGGCCTCGGATCTCGCTGCGCCGCTGTGTGGAGGACGGGGGAGGTGGGAGGCGGCATGGCAGGCATCGGGCCTTGCTGTGCCGCCGAGCACAGGATGCGAGGAAGGAGGGTGCACGGAGGAACATCGGCCTGATTGGCTAATAGCCGCTCGGGTTCGGGAGAAAGGGGGGGGCCGGAGGAGCGGCTGTCAGCTTCTCCCCCTCCCGCGAGTATCGCGGGTCTCCCCCTTCTTGTATTCCTTCTATTTTGAAATCCAGAGAATCTAGGCTTTTTCCTTGCAGCTCTATTGTGAACTGTGAAGAAGCAGGCCATATTTCCATAATGTTTTACAACATATTAGCTGTCTATATATACATACATAACACGCTTAGTTCCCAATGTGTATTACCAACTGTCCACTCATCCCAAGTTGGCAGCCTGGTAGATACTTAGCTGGCCCCCTGCTGATTTGTCTCTCTGTTTTCTTCTCAGCTGTCCCATCCAGAAGCCACAGTTCTAAAGTTACAGGACAGTTTCTAACTTTGTGCCTGTCCCAAGGCATTGGGACGGGGCACATGATTTGTAATTTATGAGGACACCCATAGAGCTGTCACTTTCAAGGCAGGTGTTGAGAAACTGGCAGGCAGCCTGAGCAAAGAAAAAGACTGACCTCACCCTGGAATAATGGTGGCTAACATGGTCACAGGACAGAGAGCATTGACATAAGCGGACTTTAAAAATAAAGCACTAGGTCATCCTGCAAGCCTATGGTCGTTTTAGCAAGATGTATTTCCCATATGTATAATTTACACATGAAATCTGGGTTGGAGACAGCGGATAGTTTAGAAGACAGTTGAAAGTGATCTGAGCAAGGCATCCTTATCCCTGGTGTGCACACACATTATTTTGTCGTCTCCCAGTTGACTTTGGTCACCCAGCATCCAATTCCATAATGGAAAAGCAGGGATCTAAATGGAATCAACAGCAATGATAAATAATAATATTTCTATCAGTCTTCTGCAAAAGAATTGCCTGTCTTCAGCCCTCCACTGCTTAGCATGCACATTCAATTAAACATCTCTGTTTTGCTTACTACCTTGTGTTAGCAACATGCATGGCTGATTTGTACATGCACCATATTAAAAGAAAGTCTTTGCATCACTTATGAAGATGACAGGTGAAATATGCAAGTAATCCTGAGTTTATTTATTTATATTTATTTCTTGGATTTATATCCCGCTCTCCCCGCCAAAAGGCAGGCTCAGAGCGGCTTTTCTCAGAGTTTCTAGGATTTAAACCATATGCATGATAAACGCCCACAAAAATAAATGAGAGATTTTTAAATGAGAGTTTTGGGAAGCGTATTGCTTTGTTATTTGACTGTCTGAATAAATACGGTTATTGCATTCTCACCAGTTAATCACACAAGATGAAACGAGCTTGTATGAAAAAATGGTGACTGCACCCTTACTATGCTTAGTCAGGCAAAAGTAAAACGACCACACACGTTCCATAACATAATTGTGGTTCTGTCTGAATTCAACAGTTGTTTTTAGAATTTATTTCAACAAGCTAGGCTTAGAATGAAGACACATCTGATGTTTTCAGATGTCAGCCCAAGACAGAGGCAGGACAACCATTGTAAGGCAACTAAGACACCTTTCCAAGATGGCCTTTCTGAAGATGGCCTTTCTGAAGCCATCCCTCTTTGTTGAATGCTCCACAGGAAAAATACTACTGACATCTTTTCTAGCTTCTCGCTTCATAGAAGTAAGTATATATGTTTCATATCCTTTGTAATATTTTGGATCAGTTATTGTAACGTGGGGCTGCCCTTGAAGATGATTCAGATTAAATTTCAACTGGTGTAGAATGTCACTGTCACAAGTGTGTAGGGAGGCAGGTTTAAAGAACTGGAGGGATATTCAGCCAGTATTCTAACAGCTGTTGGTTAGCTTCTGAACCCAATTCAGGCTGCTGATTTTAATCTTTGAAGCCCTTCCTGGCCTGGGAGTAGCACATCTCATATATCATCTCTCTCTCTCTTTCTCTCTCTCTGTGAGTTTCTTCACCCATTCAGATCTTCTGGTCCCACAAGGGGAGAAATTAGAACAGCTGTTGGATGAAGCACAGCTTCCCCCACACTTGCTCTTGGACTCCGGAATCATCTCCCTGAGACGATGCAGTACTGGACATTCTTGTATACCTCAATAACCTTAGTATAAAATGTCTATATCTCAAAAAATTTATAGGAAAAGAGCTGAGCTGCTGGGGTGGTTGATAGAAGACTCATGTGTTTCTTCCATTATTGATCAATATTATTACTAAAATAGTAATTGTAATTAATATGAAAACTGAACAACCCCACATTTAAACAGTCTATAATGGGAAAAAACTCAAGATTTTCATTCTTTTTTTTGGTTTCTTTTATTATTGTAGTCTTTGCTTTAGTTGGTTTCATTTTTACAAGGCATGCAGCATTTTCCTAGACAGACAGGTTCTGGGTTTTCCTGATTGATTCCAAACTGTAGCCATTAGGCTCACACACATGTGTGAGATATTCCAAACCTGAAAGTTATGGGGTGGGCCTTTCTCCTCTCAATGCCTGCACCGCTGAGCCAAATTTTCTCTTGCAGTTTATACTCTCCTACTTGTCTGTAGCTCTCCAAACCTTCTGTCCAATAAAATCTACCTCAAGATTCTCTTGCTGCCTCCCCCAGATTCTTTACCTCTCCTTGTGCCACCAGATGCTCTTATCTTCTCAGTCTGCCTCTACCTTGTGCTAATGTTCTCCAAGCTAAGTAGCTGCCATGCTTTCTGTGTTATTGTTTGGAATTTTTTTCTATCAGTTCTCCCATAATGTTATTCCTGTCTGAAAGTTGGCAATGTATGCAGAGTTGCCAGCTCTGGGATGGAAAATTCCTGGAAATTTGGAGGTGGAGGATGGGGTTTGGTGAGGGGAGTGGCCTCCAGAGCAACCATTTTCTCAAAGGAAACTGATCTTTGTTGTCTGGAGATCAGTTGTAATGCTGGGAGATCTCCAACCCCCCCCCCCCCTCCCGATTGGCAATCCTAAATGTGAGTTTCTCAGGAGACTACAACAATTCCTCTGAGTTTGTCCAGTTTGCATGGAAAACCGTGAAAGTACAGACCTGAGAAAGGGGCGTGTGTCTTCCATTGAAAGCAAAGGGAGGTAATTGAAAATACAGTTATGAAAACAAAACAACAATAAGGAAGAAACATTAATAAAAGCAGCCAAATAAAACAAACCAAAAATGAAAAAGTCCCTTTTGGAATTAACAACAACAACAAAATGAAAACAACTCCCACAGACAAGTCTACTGGTTGGTTATTGATGCTAAACATTCCAAATGTCACTAGGCTTCTGTTGTGGCTCAGTTTGTAACTTTAATGTTTATGGCTTAATATTTTTATTATGTGGAAGCCACTTTATGCATTTGGAGGTAGAGGGTAGAAATCAGTCATCTGCACTGCACCGCCTTTGATTATTTCTTGCTTTGTTGTTACAGAGAACGGAAGATCTAGGTGTGCATCCCTTACCCATATCCAACAGTCCATTTTTGTTTTAGTCCATGTGTAGCTTGTTTAAGCAGAAGGGAATGGCTCAGTGGAAATACAAGATGTGTATGCAGAACTGTGAATTGCCTTGGGGTGCTCCCTGAATACAAGATGAACCTTATATGGATCTTTCTGTCAACAAGCACTGTGTTTGTGCAAGGTCTTTCCCTAGAATTCCTACTAGCCTTCGAAAAAACATTGTTACTTCCTTTGATTTTCAGTTATAGAAAAGCATAAGAACATGTAAAAAGTTTCTGAGAACTGAAATTAGGAGATTTCAAAGATTTCAGTTATAGGACTTTTTCGTTGCTCAAAAGCATCTCATTTACTTTAAGAAGTAATTGGATCCAACCCATAATGATGCCAAATGAAAAGATGTAATGTGTTAATTTCTAGACTATCTAATACCTGTGTAACAAAATATGTAGGGTCATACCAAAACACATGCACACACATGGACTTTACTTTTACGAAACTTAGAAGTGCTGTACAAACAGGTAATGGACTGTGAAGGATTAATTATTCACAGAAGCCAGAGTCTTGAGTGACAGGCTGTTACAAGCAATCTGATTAGTTAGCATCAGCTGAGCAGAGAAATTCTTGAGAGAGCTGCATGCTGAGGGGAGATTCAGTCAGATTTCTCCCTTGACTGAGTTGAGTACTGACAGTCTGATAGCCCTAGCTGAGAAGAGTCAAGTACTGACAGTTTTGGAATTCAGCCCTAGATGAAAGCATTTTTGAGACAGAGAACTTGGGGGGAAAGTTGGCAAGGAAGTTTGGGAAGTAGGCAAAGATTCCTGTTTGCACCATGGAAAGGGGATAGATCTCCCACCCAATCAAACATGGAATTAGCTTTGAAGAGTACACAGATCCCTGGTCTGGTGTGATTAGAAACTGCCTTTAGAAATCTTAAGAGTCAGTTAAGAACTCAGGAAGAGTACTGGTGTTTCAAGAGAAGGAGTTTGGGTACTGGAAAGAGTGTACCAGCCTTCTGGAAACTAAAAGAGTTCAAGCAGTGGTGTCGAACTCATTTATTATAAGGGCCAGATCTGACATAAACGTCACTTTGTTGGGCTGGACCATGTGTACCATAAAACATAATGCCAAGTACTGGAGACAGAAACTGCATAAAGGACAGCAGCTGGTAAGCTCCGAGTTGGTGTGTTCTAACTGCAAGGCCCCATGGGCTGGGGTGTGTGTGTGTGCAGAGGAAAACCCACATGGGTGGACTGGAGAGCCAGCAGAGGAATGTCTGCACCTCTCTCCCCATATGTGAATGCTGATCCCTGCAGCCATCCAGGACAGCATCCCCAGAGCTGCAGGCTGAGTGGAGAGGTATGAATGTGACCACGCTGGCTCCCAACTTACCAGTCCCTGAAGTGAAGGGGTTCTGCTGGACTGCTGCAGACAAGGTTGTCCCACCGTGCTAAAGCCACAATTGGAGTGGCTCCACCCACCCACTCCCAAGCAGTCTCCTTTTCCCTCCCTTGTACCAGTTGTTTGTGGGCCACATAACAGCACTTAACAGGCTGGTTCCAGCCTCCGGGCCTTATGTTTGACACCCCAGAGTTAGAAAATATCAAAGGTAGTGTTTTGGGAAAACACTGGAACAAAAGCCTCTCAACATAAAAGTTTAAGTCACTGGGAAAAGCTTATAAAAATCACATTAGTCTGAAACATAAGAACTGAAGTCTATGCATGTTCTAGTTTTATCTCAGAAATTTCAACCCCTGATTTCACCTGACCTTTCCCCTATATGTTGAATAAAATATTTTGTTATTTTTGAATTTCAAAATGCCTTGAGTGCCATTAAAGTTGCTTAGGTTAAAGGGCAATCCCGACCCTTCCCTCAGGTTCCTGAACTGAGCCAACAGGCAAAAAATTATACTGTGACAGGGTGGGACAGCCAAAGTTCTTCAGCAAAGAAGAAAACACATTACTAGGGCAGCTCATTCTGTAAAAGGAAAGAAAAGCAGAGGGAACATCTTGCCTCTGAGGGAGGGAAGTGGACAGGCTGTCATAGCACAATTACCAAAATAACAAGTAAAACGCCACATCCCTCATTCTGAATAATTACAGTATCCAATAAATAAATCCAAAAACTCAACAGCACCATTTAGTACTGGTTTACAATTAAATAAACCCTTTTATCTTTTAATCTTTAAAAATGTATTTTTCTTGTGAGATGACAAGTATTATTGAATGTTTAAAGAAAGGGCTTAAGGAAAACAATTTTCCACTTATACCTTTCTGTTGGCAAATTCTTCTGTGGTTTGGACCCAATCCTCTTTGATTACAGTCATGACAGAAGGGAACTCCTAAAATACAAGGTCCAAGTCAGAGTGATGGTTTCCCAACACTATGCTAGCTAAACAAGGATTAATACTGGCCTTGAATAGACTAAAGTGATGTGCTCTTCAGTTAAAAGGTCAAGCTGATTTTTGCCTCAGGAAAAGCCAGGCATTATCTTTCACACTGCATTAATGGTCTTCACAGTTATCTTATTCAGATCCCCATAATATAAAAATAAAGGGGTGTTGGTAGAAAGGCAAGTTTCTCTTGGGTATGTGTGCAGGAAGAAATTCAACACTTCTTATGTTGTGCAGAGAACTGAACACATTGCATGTCTAACAAAAAATTGCAATATAGTGCAACTGGCTTCACTAAAACCTATGTATTTTATGGCAATGCCATTTTTAGTTTTATGCTTTTTTACTGTACAAACTGCAAATATTCACAATTGGGTGTATTTTTAAAAAAATGAATGCATCGTTGGAGGACTTCTCAATGATGTCAAATGGCTGTAGTTAAATGTAAGGCTTCCATTAGCTATTTGATTTTGTGTGTGTATATATTTGTCAGTTCCCATTGTAGTTGGCACTCAGTGTGGAAATAATTAATTCAAATTAACAATTCAAATCTCAGGATGTCATTTAGAAAATTTTAAAATTATAATTAAAAGATTAAAATATTGCAAATTTTAGGGTAACATTCTTGAAAAGCTAATTTCAAATATACATGGACCAAGTAATGAAAACAGTCAAGACCATTCCTTAAGAGAATCTAAAACAAAATGCATACCCATACTTGCAATGGCAGCTATAAAACTGCAGTGTGAGCTTCAGATTCTTGGATTGGATCATAAATACCAGAACAAAATTCAGTCCACAGAGTGTCTCCTCATTCCGCCTTGCCCCTTTAAAATAACTCCTCAACATAAGGACAGAGTAGCACTTGATCCAGCACTGGGGGGAAACTGCAAATGTAGGTCAAGGTAGGTAGAAACAGGGCATCCCATTGCATAAACAGAATTACCTTGTGTTTATAGTAATAGATTGGATCCAGCCAGGGGTCCTTTCGTAAAAAAAGAGGTGCAGGAGCTCATTAGCATAACTTATTTGCATATGCCACACCCCCTGACATCACCGGAAGTGTCAAAAGGCCACACATCCCTGACGTCATGGGCAGTGTGTCAGAAGGCAAGAAGGGAGGGAGGGAGGGAGGGGGAAGGAAGGAAAGGAACAGGAAGGAAGGTAGGTAGGTAGGTGGGGGAGAGAGAGAGAAGAAAGGAAGGAAGGAAGGGGGGAAGGAAGGAACAGGAAGGTAGGTAGGTAGGTGGGGGGAGAGAGAGAAGGAAGGAAGGAGGGAGGAAGAAAGGGGGGAAGAAAGAAAGGAACAGTAAGGTAGGTAGATAGTGGGGGGGAGAGAGAAGAAAGGAAGGAAGGAAGGAATAGGAAGGTAGGTAGGTAGGTGGGGGGAGAGAGAGAAGGAAGGAAGGAAGGAGGGGGGAGCGCTTCTCCCCCCACTGGGGCTGGCGTTTCCCTCCCTCCTCCCCCCTTGCTTGGGCCTGAGTGGCATTAAGCCACTCAGTCCCAGCCTCTCCCTCCCTTGCGCCCCGGGAACAGTGAGTGGGCGAGGGAGGGAGGAAGGGGCTTCTTTCCGGGGCCGGCGGCCAGCCGCGGCCCCAGAAACTGACTAGTGGGTGAGGGAGGGAGGGAGGGAGGGGCTTCTTCCCGGGGCCGGCGGCCAGCTGCGGCCCTGGGAACTGACTTGTGGGCGAGGGAGGGAGGGAGGGAGGAAGGAAGGGCTTCTTCCCGGGGCCGGCGGCCAGCTGCGGCCCTGGGAACTGCTGAGTGGGTGAGGGAGGGAGGAAGGGCTTCTTCCCGGGGCCAGTGGCCAGCTGCGGCCCTGGGAACTGCTGAGTGGGTGAGGGAGGGAGGGAGGAAGGGCTTCTTCCCGGGGCCGGCAGCCAGCCGCGGCCCCGGGAACTGACTCATGGGCGAGGGAGGGAGGGAGGGCTTCTTCCCGGGGCCGGCGGCCAGCCACGGCCCCGGGAACTGCTGAGTGGGCGAGAGAGGGAGGAAGGGCTTCTTCCCGGGGCCGGCAGCCAGCCACGGCCCCGGGAACTGACTCGTGGGCGAGGGAGGGAGGGAGGGAGGAAGGGCTTCTTCCCGGGGTCGGCGGCCAGCCGCAGCCCCGGGAACTGCTGAGTGGGCGAGGGAGGGAAGGGCTTCTTTCCGGGCCAGCGGCACTTGCCGCGGCCCAGAAAAGGTGAGCGGGGGGGAGGGAAAGGCTTCTCCCCGGGCCAGCGGCGCTTGCCGCAGCCCGGGCTGAGTGAGGGGGGGAAGAATGAGCTTTTCCCGTGGCCGGCCGTGGCCGGGAAGGGTGAAGGGGGCTGGGAAGGGTGAAGGGGGAGAGGGCTTTCTTCCGGAGCGCGGGCCGGGGGGCGGGGCTTTGTAATGTGCCCGCCCCCCGGCCCCTTCTCTCCCGGAGTGGCGCTCCGGCGCGCCCCGGCCCCAACAGAGCCCTGGATCCAGCAATCTGGTAGTGGAAGTTGTGGATGGCTGCAGATCTTCTCCACTTTCCCATGACTCCAGCAATCCTTTCTGATCCTGGGAAAGGTTATTTCCAGGGTTGTGAGACCTACATGGAGTAATATCAGTGCAGATCAGGAGGCTGCTGTGGGGAAGGGGATGAAATTGCCCTTCCTGTCTCTTCCAGACAAAAAAGAAGGAAGTGATTTGACCCACTTCCCCCTCTGCAACCCATCAATCATGTGGCTATTACTCCATTTGGGTTCTGTGACACTGAAATCAGAAAAGACTGCTGGGGTGAGTGGCAAGCAGGGAAGATCTGTGACCTTGCTGTAGATTCAATCCAACGTCTCTTTGGATCCAACCCCTGCCTTTGGATGATCTTTACATTTAAGAAAATATTTATGTATCAGGAAACATGACATTTGTTCAAAACAAGAAAGCATTTAGACTTCACCTGCAAAACTATCAAAAGATGCTGACAAGGCTTAAACCACTTAAATTTTCAACATTACAGTAACGTTTCACATTCAGAATTCAAATTGGAACTTCACTTTTAATGGCAAAGTTCAATTTGTTATTTTTTTTGGCAGATGCTAAGAATTAGGCAGAACTTGGATGGATACAGATGATTATTCATTAAGCATTAAATTACTACAGTATTTAACCATTTGGCATAGTGGTTGCATGGATAATTCTACCAGTTTTGAGAACAAATTGCCACACTTCAACACCTGTAAACCATTGTGGTTGGGGGGCAACTGAAAAAATGTATAATGCACCTTGGCAAGATGATGCAGACAACCAAATTACCAAATGCTCATATGTATACTGAAGGTAGCGGATTACCACATGGTGTTAGTCCACCCTTGTTCCCTTTTCTTTTTGGACATGTTGAGTGACTTTGCAACTTAAAGTCTTGTTCTTAAATTCCTGCCATACATACACTGATTGGTATACAGATTATCTGGCTGAATGTATCTATTGGTAGCCAACAGAACTCAACTCTATCTTAATAACTGCAAAAGGGGCCCATGTCTCTTGCTTGTAAAGTTCAAATGTGCCCAGATTAGGTGTAAGGACACTATTACAAATCAACAAAAGGGCAAGAGAATGAAAGGATCCTATTTTTTAGCCAATTGAATGGCTGCAAATCCAGTGAGCTAGGTTTCTCAAAACATTTAAGCCATCATAGTCATTTACTGTTGTGTCAACACTTTGCCTGGAGGTAGTGTAATTAGTTCATTGGAATTAATTCATCATTGTTACTCAAATAGGTATCTGCTGATGTATACTAGGGTCCCAGTTTGGAGCAGCACTCAAAAAAGAGAGGGTGAAAATAACTCTAAAATAAGACAGATCATTTCCCCTCTAAGTCTTAGGCTGCCTAAGAAGATACAGAATGGGAAAATGGAATGGCACGGATAGCAAAATGAGTTGTATAAAAGAAACAAATTCAAAATCTTTTCATAAATCTACCCACCTATAAACTATAGTCTATTAGGGACTTAACACTGAAACTTGAAATCTTATTGGAGAGTTTGAAAAATAACTGCTAAAGTGGAGTGTGGAGAATGGGACTAGCAATGAAGTTTTGAAATGAAGATGAGATGCTAGTGACGTATTGAGGCAGGTTAAAAGTTAGAAGTTCTGCGCAGGAGCTTGATTCATCACCTCCTGACTCAATACTTAATACTGGTGATGAGGATGGGATCCCAGTCCTAACCGAATGGCTGAAATCACTCTGCCTACCCAGCTGAAATCACTAAGGGCGCCTAGAGCTGACTCACTATGGACTCATGATCTAGTAGCCCCCTCCAAGCTATTCGAGACCCCTCTTGGCATCATCAAGACCCGGCTGACTGAGTACTTCACGCCAAAGATGTTGGCTGCCGCCCACCGATGTGCTTTCCACCAGTGGAACCAGAAAGAGGGCGAGTCTGTCACTGAATACCTCACCATGCTCAGATAGGCTGCTCGGGACTGTCAATTCACTGATCTGAAGTCTGTCCTTTTAGATTGGCTGCTCTGTGGCCTCAGAGATGAAAGCTTCAAGATGGCCTTACTCTTATTGAAGACTCTCACATATGAATTGGCCCTCAAAGAGGCCCTGCGAGCAGATGCTGCCAACCTGTCCCTCCATGAGCTGCGATTGGATCCCCAAGGCCACACATCATGCTGCGCTGATGCCGTACACCATAGCAGGGCCCTGCAGTTACATGGATACCTGGTTCTTGTAGTCAGCCATCTTCTAGCCTCAGTCTCTGGGGGTCAAGTGTTTGCCAAGATCAACCTCGCCCAGGCATATCAACAACTGCCAGTAGATGCAGCCACGGCCGTGGCACAGACTATTGTAATGCACCGTGGTGCCTTTAAGGTGAACCAGCTACAATTCAGGGTAAGCGTCACCCCTGGTATATTCCAAGAACTGATGGAGCGTCTGCTGCGAGGCTTGCCCAGAGTTGTTCCCTACTTTGATAACGTCTTAATTGCAGGGACCTCTGAACTTGAACTGACTACCCGGGTGTGAGAGGTCCTTCATCGGCTATGGCTTAAGAAGGAAAAGTGTGAGTTTTCATTCCTGCCATTCAATTCCTGGGCTACCTTCTAGACGCAGACAGCATCCACCCTGCTCCAGACAAGGTTGCTGCGATCCACAATGTGCCCCTTCCAGAGTTGAAGAAAGAGCTGCAGTCCTTTTTAGGACTCCTGAACTTTTATCATGCCTTTTTGCCCAACAAGGCAGCTCTTGCAGAACCACTCCATCGTCTGCTAGACAAATAGGCTCTGTGGGCATGGGGTCACCGAGAAAACACTGCTTTTAAGGCCATCAAGGCTCTCCTCTACTCCGATGCTGTCCTTGTCCATTATGATGAAAAGAAGCACCTCGTCTTAGCCTGTGACGCGTCACCTTATGGAATCGGGGCCATACTCAGCCACCGTTTGTCCTCCGGCCATGAGGCCCCTATTGGTTTTTATTCCAGGACTTTATTTGCTGCAGAAAGAAACTATGCCCAGATAGACAGAGAGGCACTAGCAATCATTGCGGCCGTAAAAAAGTTCCACAATTTCATCTATGGGTGTGAGTTTGAAATAGTCACCGACCACAAGGCGCTGCTCGACATTTTCACAGCTGACTGTCAAACTCCACAAATCTTGTCACCATGGATGCTGCGTTGGGCAGTCCTCCTCTCCGCCTACTCTTTCCGTCTCCTCCACAGGTCCGGCAAGACCATCGGGCACGCTGATGCCCTCAGCCGCCTGCTGCTGTCATCGCCGGGGCCACCCAAGGCTCCGATCCACCATGAAACCCTACTCATTGAAGAGCTGCCACAGCCTCCACTCTTAGGCACTGACATAGCATTCCACACCAACTGGGACCAAATGCTCAGCCGAGTCTACCACTACGTGTGGAGGGGATGGCCGTTGAGAACACTCGAGGCTGAGTTCCAACTGTTCCAGTCACGGTCATCAGAACTGTCAGTGAGCAAGGGCTGTCTGCTGTGGGGAAACCAAGTCGTTGTCCCTCCCTCACTTCAATAATGAGTGTTGGATGCTTTGCATGCAGGCCACCCGGGCATCATGAAAATGAAAGCTGTCGCCTGGAATTATGTCTGGTGGCCCGGCCTGGACCAGCAAATCGAGCGGTAGGTCCGGACGTGTCAGCCGTGCCAAGAATCTCGGCCTGCAGCCCCTGAAGTTCCAGTCCACCTCTGGGAGAAGCCAAGGGGCCCATGGTCTCACATTCATGTGGACTTTGCTGGGCCTTTCCAAGGCTGAACTCTCCTGATCACCGTAGACGCCTATTCAAAGTGGCTGGAGGTCTTGCCTGTCACCTCCATGACGTCAGCTGTCATTGCCCGCTGCCTGGACCACCTGTTCACCACCTTTGGCCTGCTGGACCTCCTCGTGTCTGACAATGGAACTCAATTTACATCTGTGGAGTTCCAGAGGTTCCTGGACGAGCAGGGCATCCAGGATGTCACATTGGCACTGTTCCACCCCGAGACGAACGGTCAGGCAGAGCGGATGGTATGAACTGCAAAAGAGTCACTCTGCAGGCTGGGGGACAGGAACTTCTCAGCCAACCTAGCTAGCTTCCTGCTCCACTAACACTCCTTGCCACATGCCGCTACCGGGAAGTCGCCAGCAGAGCTCCTCATGGGCCGTCAGATGTCCACTGTGCTGAGCCGCATCCACCCTGACCTGGCGCTGGACATCCACCATGACCCCATCACATCGGGCAGCACGCAATCCTTTGCCCTGGGTGATTCCGTCTTCACTCGGAACTATGGGGTGGGTCCGCACTGGGTTCTGGCTGTGGTCCTCCGAGCAATGGGCCCCATCTCCTTTGAGGTGCAGGACGTCGAGGGGCAGGTCCAGCGTCAGCACCTGGTCCAACTCCACCATCGTTGGCCAGCACAGGACGAGTGGGTTCAATGCCCCCAGCTCTGGAACCTGAGCAGCATCCCCAAGTGCCGGAAAGTTTGCACCGCACCCCAATTCCTGTGGCCGGCCTGGGAGATATCCCACTTCAATGAGATGCCAGCACCCAGGAGAGTTGTGCAGCAGGAGACATTCCAGTGCCAACTCCTGCCCGGGACATTGCACAGGAACAGTCTTCCGAGCTGCTGCCTGCTCAGGACACGGCAGGCCCCTTGCCGGAGCTGGAACTTACCCCAGAACTCTCAGAACTCCCGGACTTAACAGATCGCTGCCAATTGAGTCCGCCGCTGCCGCAGCTCACGCCAGCTCATATGGAGTCCTCGGACTTAGCAGGACGTTCTCCATTGGGTCCGCCTTTGCAGCGCCAGTCCTGTCGGACCTGGCATCCCCCCCGTTCCTAAAGGACTATGTTATTTGAACTAAGGGGGGGAGGAGTGTTGTGTTTTTAATGGTTATTGCATTGCATAGTCGGGGCTCTGGTATCCTAACTCCTTCATTTCAATTGGCTGCCTAATAAAGACTCCCATTGGTCCTGAAGCCAATCTAGGGAACCAATCAGAGGGCCCTGCTTAGGTCCAATGATATTGCTTGTAAATAGTTACAATGTTTATAGTTAGCCGTTTGGAACCATATAAGTTAGAGTGCTGCTCTGCCAGAGCTGTCTTTTGAGCTGAATGATGTTTAGAATAAAAGCCTGCATTGGATTCATCGCCTCCTGACTCAATATATCCTCTTACAAAATCTTGCCTTGGATAGGCAGTAATGAAGAGGCTCTTCCATCCTGTAGATTATGAACTTTTTTCTCTTGGAAATACATTTGTCCTCTTCTTTTTTGCCCTTCCAGAAAAATCTAAACATACCTCTTTTTCAAAGGACTCTTGAGACTGTTCCAGCACAATCCTAAGAGGGGGAGTGCTCAGAGAGCCAACTGACCTTTGTGTCGGCATACGTCTGAGATACACCAGCATAAGGGCGGGTTATGATGGTGCAGGCCCCCAGCACCGCTCCATTGCTCTCATGCGCTGGCAGAGGGCAGTGGCAGCTGCCTGTTGGCACAACTGAGGCATAGGCCTCTGCACCATCATGGTTATGGTTGGTTATGGGAGTGTGGCCAGAAATAATTGGCTTCTGTGCCCCACACATTTCATGGGAAAAGATCCCTGGAAAGTTTTGTGGGAGATCTCGGGGGGGGGGGGGGCTCTGTCGTTTGCCTGTTCTCACCCTCCACAGAGGACAGGGCTCTTGTGAGCATAAAATGGAGGAGAAGGGAATGATGTGAGCCACTTGGGGGAGAAAGGTTGGAAATGTAGTTCATAACTGTGTGTCTGCTCTAGGAAGGGGGGCTTCTGTCAGTCTGTGAAGGTCAGTCCAGTCCAAATTACCATTTGGTAACTGTAATATGTAGTATCTTAGCCCTCTACAGTACATGCTCACTAGCTGTTTATATAAGAATGAAACAACATGGAATTGTGCATGGAATGGAAATCCTGTCTCATAATGCTGGGAGATTTGGGGTGACAGTTTCTGATATCCATGTTATTGGGACAAACATTATCCTTCCATTTCCCACTTTTTCTTCTCATCCGAGAAGGCTAGAAATGTGCCAAATTCTGAGACTTGTAGTACCCACCTGTTTTTGTGCTAAAGAATCACCCAGTTTACTCTGCCAATGTGACCATGTTGATTTCTAGAATTATCCTGATTGGATTAAATTAATGAACTTATTGCTGGCCTCTGCAATTTACGTATTCAATATTCCTGTTCTTTTAAATATATAAATATGAATAAAAAGGCCTGCATCTATTGAAATTATTGGTGATGAATTTGCTAGTGCTTACCCCTTGTTACATTTAAGCAACACCCCTGGTTTCTGTAGACAGTTGCCCTGGATAGAGTGAAGGGGAAAATGGGCTTGCTTATTTTAGGTATAAACAACAAGTGACCCTCTCTGCTCCCTATTGTACCTTCTTAATCAAGAAACTGTATGGGGAAGAGCAAGGTGAAGCATTCAACACAAAGAAAGCTGGCGTATGTTGCTTTTATGGCTGCAGCTGCACAGGAAATGGCAGGTCTGGATGAGGCAGAGTACAGAGATATAGTTCCTGTCCTTTCTGGATCACATTTGCAAATTTAATATCACTGAGGTTTTCTCAGTGGCCAGCTAAACAACACCCTTTCTCAGTTGCCTGTTAGTGTGTGCATGCTATTATTCGCTCATCCAATTAACTGCTAAGGAAACTGAAAACTATGTGTCCAGAGCGGGAAAATGAGACCATCTTCATCTGCTAGTTAATCAAAATCCAGTGGCTTTTGAAAATAGTTTGAAGTAACCATTAATTAGGAGGGATACCTAAATTTGAAATTCAAAGGGCATCATACAAGCCAAATAAATAGTGTATAGAAGATACGGACGGTTTGCACTTTCAAGCTCCATTTTCCTCAGAAAACAATGAAGCTTCATCTGACCTGGAAATGATCTTGGGAATAATCACAGGTGCAGAGATGTCCATGGCAATTATCTGTGAATACACAAACTAACTTTAAGCATTAGCCTTCAGAGTTTGTTTTCCAATTATACAAGCTTATAAAAGGTACCTTTGACAACCAAAGTCACCACTAACTAGATATTCATTAGTTGTTTTTTAATGGGATTTGAGTATATTAGTACTAAGGGTTACCTCCAAACTGGGGGAAAAAACTGCATCAAAGAATCAACCAGGGAAGATCCAAGTTCAAATGTAAGATAAACATAATATTTTCAAACTAAATGCTTGTTTGAAGTTGAAGAGTACAGCTATTATGGGAGGAGTCAGGGAATGGGACCATAGGAGCTCAAGAACTCAGAAGTTCCAGGGAAGGAGTTGTTCAGTGGCAGGAGTAGAGGAAACGCAAGGAACCTTTGGGATAGTTTCTGGGAATCATGTAGTTTTACAGGAAAATATTTATGATCAATCCATAGCCAATTATAACCACATAAGAACATAAGAAGAGCCCTGCTGGATCAGACTAATAGTCCATCTAGTCCAGCATCCTGTCTCACACAGTTCCTCTGGACAGCCAACAACGGGGCATAGAGGCTGAGCCCTTGATGTTGCCTCCTAGCTCTGGGATTCAGAGGCTTAGCACCTCTGAATGTGGAGGTTCCCCTCAGACACCATGACTAGTAGCCACTGATAGCCCTATCCTCCATGAATATATCTAATCCTCTTTTAAAGCTGTTTATTCCTGTGGCCATCACCACATCCTCTGGCAGCAAATTCCACATTTTAATCACTCTCTCAGTAAAGTGGTATCACATGTTTATCCCATGAGAAAACAGTCCTTTTTTGTTCATGAATACACTATGGCTGCGGCCACACGGGCCTTAAATGCGGGAGGAAGGGCTATTCCCCTTGGCCCGCCCCAAGTCCCGCGCTGAAGCGGGCTCCAATGTGGGTTCCTCCCGCATTTTCCGACCCCGGGAAAATCAAGTGTTTTCCTGGGTGTTGTGGGAGGAACCCGCATTTGAGGTATCTGGACAGCCCTCTCTCGCAAGGAGCCAGTTTGGTATAGTAGTTAAGTGTGCAGACTCTAATCTGGGAGAACCGGGTTTGATTCCACACTCCTTCACTTACACCTGCTGGATGACCTTGGGCAAGCCATAGCTGTGGCACAGCTGTTCTTGAAAAAAGAGCAGTTTCTGTCAGAGCTCTCTCAGCCCCACCTACCTCACAGGGTGTCTGTTGTGGGGAGGGGAAGGGAAAGGACTTCGTAAGCCACTCTGACACTCCTTTGGGTAGTGAAAGGCGGGGTATAAATCCAATCTTTTCTTCTTCTTCTCTTATGGCAAGAAGTTGCAGTGGTTATAAGCAAAATTGTCTCTCAAGAAATACCCAGAACACCACAAATGATGCTTTTGAACTTATGGTTGGACTTGAACTTGGAACACTCCCATTGAGAACTAATTTCCATCTTATTGGCTTCAGCATACCTTACAATTGCATCTAACTGGAAAGAATGCAAACCTCCCTCTATAGACCTCTGGTACAAGAAAGTCTGGGATCAATTTATTATGTGTAAACTTTCTAACTTGATAAATCATATGGAAACAGCTAAATCATACACCAATTTTGAGTTAACTTGGTTCCCATTATATCCGTTATATAGCAGATAATGATACTTTATTGACCAACCCGCTTTACAGGAAGTGGACATTGTTTTAACAAGAAGATGCAAGAAAATCATTGTGGTTCTCTGGTGTTAATAATATAAGTTGAATTTTTCTTCCCCTTTTATAGCTTTATATTTCTTAGTTTTTAATATTTGTGTTAACACTGGCTGAGGACAGACTGGCAATCTAAAGCGGGGCAGGCACGCTTCGCAAACGGAGGAAAGGAGCACGTTCAGACATGCGCATCTGTCCGTCGGCTCCGTTGCGTACTTACCCGTCTCCCAGTCGCTTTCCTTCCGCTTTACCCGGACACCGGTTTTTCCCGGTGTTCAGGGGCCTTCCTCCGCATGCCTCCCGCTTCCAAACAGTGTGAACTGGAAGAAGCGGGAGGCATCCAGAGGAAGTGTGAACGCACCGGCAAAAAGTTTTGCGCATATGCGCATGTGCGAAAAACATCAAAGGAAAACAAAAAAAAGTGCAGCGGTGCACGCGAGTCGCGCGTGCGGGCTATGCGGCAGTCTGAACGCTCCGTGGCAGTCTGAACGCTCCGTATCGCCGCTGATCCGCATTGCTCTGGCCAGTGTGAACGGCCAGCTCCGTGGGTTTTTTCCCCCGCTCCAGTTCCCTCTGCTTTGCCTCCGCTTCAGATTGCCAGTCTGTCCTCAGCCACTTTATTAATAAATTTAAAAAACACCACAACAACTCTTTAAAAATTTACCCACTGTATGACATCTAGATTGGTGCTCCTGTCATAGCCCTGGTTGACAATTGGAATGTGGTGATGAGCCGGGCTGTGGACACACAATTGTTCTAGGGTGCCCACTTCCCTCCTGTGGAGCCCAGGAGGCCTCTTAGTTGACTGAGGAGCTTGGGGTAGATGAAACTTTTGGGTAGATAGTTGGAGTGCAAGTGGAGGAAAACTCAAGACAAATGCAACCAAACACAGTTGAGAACACAATATTATGTCTACTCTATAGTGGTGATGGTGGTGAAGTGAACCCACATCTCGGCCACCATTATGTCTACACAAAGCCCAGTGGAGTTGTTTGGGTTGTGAAGTGGCTGCTATCCTGGGACCTTAAGGATGTAGACCTAGAAAATATACTTATTTAGTGGATAAAATCACTTGCATTCCCCCATGACTTAGATACTACAATTGGTTCAGTTCAGTCTCAGGATGCCATTGGGGTATAGTCTGGTCCTAGTTGTATGGATGGCTTTCAAATGGCAGCCTGATGAAGTGACCAGCTGCTTAGAAATGGGTAGCCCACCACGTCTAATCAGCTGGTATCAAACTGGCCTGGGTTGGCTGAGTAGGTCAGGTAATAAATGCCTCTCTGTGGGAGGGTGTAGCTCTGATCACGTTGAAATAGGTGTTCATGAGACCCTTCCTGAAGACAGTGTTCCTGGATCATAGTGTTCTAAATAGTTACTGTCCAGTAGCCAACACTGCGTTTTGGGCAAGGTGCTCAAACAATTGGTGGCTAAGCTGCCTCAGGCATTCTTGGAGAGGATGAATTATCTAGACACAGATTCAGGCCTGGGTTGATTACTCCAACCTTAGTCCAGGACCTTAACCCATTTTAAAAGTAGTGGTATATAAAATAGCATCACTGGAATGACAGGAACTGTATGTGAACCAAGCAGTAGTCTAGATTCTGAAAGTGAGAAAGCAGAATTAATGTAAAATAATACTTAGGCAAGACTAAATCCAGTAATTTACTGGGGAATAGGGTTTCGGGGGTGGGGGATCCAGTATGAGAAATATAGTGATCATAGGATTTCTAAGTGTATATTCTGAATTCTGAGTCACACAAGATGTTAGCCCATGAATATGCACGTGAAATCAATTCTGATAGATGCATTATAATAATTTGAGGAGAACTAACCTCATGCATCTGATGGAAAATGCATGTTGCAAGTGTAGAAAGATGAAAGTGAGTCTATGGGAAGAGAACTGTCCAGCTGCTGACAGGGAACATTACAGACTTTCAGCTCTGAGACAGCAGTTGAGGTAAAGAGCCTTGCAGTGCAATACCACTCCCTCTGAACTAGAAATTTCATTGATTTTAATTGTTGGGCTGCATGCTTAGATTATTTTAATTATAGTGAGATGGTGCTTTTGCTGTATTCTGCAGGAACAACAAAATACAACAGTTTATGTAACCCCCTTTATGGAATTAAATGTTGGGTGGAAATTTTTATTTTCAGTTTGTGTGTGTGTTTGTGTGTGTGTGTGAACAATAAATTTTAATGATTCAAATTAATAAAATTAAAAATCTTCATATCTGACAATTAAAAAAAATTAAAACTGGCCAAAAAAAGTCTCAAAAGTTTTCCATTATTATTTTCAAATGGGAAAAGATTTCTTACAGTAAATGAGTGGTTCACCCACTCTTGGCATATTTTTAATAGGACTAAATGGAAGCATGGACACAGAAGCTATAACAACACTCAGATTCAGTTAGTCAGATTCCCAGATATGTGGTCTTTATTTGTTACATGTGAAATGGTAAAGTGAACGATGGTATTAAGCCATTTGTTTCCTTTAAAACAGAGGTGGGCAATTGTTTTGGCTCGGGGGCCACTTTGTGGGAGCGGAGGTTAGCGGAGGGCCGCACCTTTTAAAATGATTGCATTGATTAGTTAACTTTGCATTTCAGAAAAGGTATAAATTGTATCATAAAAATCAATAAATATAAATTAAATAAAATAGTGGTAGTTTTATTCAATTTATTTATTGTGCTAATTTCATATCATCTATAGCTGCAAGCACATTTAATTTTAGAATCAGTTTAATGAAAGAAATGTACCCTATCACACTTTTCTACAATTTTTTTGAAATCAGGAGATTGCTTGTTGAGAAACCACGTGGCCGACTGTCTTGGCGGGCCGCAAAAAACTCTGTGGCGGGCCGCATGTGGCCCCCGGGCTGCAATTTGCCCACCCCTGCTTTAAAACATCGTAGAGCTATCGACTGACTGAGTGAAATGAATGAGTATGGTACAATAAGTAGTTACATGTATGTGAACTGAATGAGTTTTTTCTTTTTTTCATTTGCTACTGCGCTATTAAATGAGTTTTAAATTTAATTTAAAAGGTTAAAAACACAGAATGTGAGGAGATTTGAGGAATGCTTTCTCTAGCTTCCTATACTGAAGTGGCAACCTGAGTTTACAAATACTCCTAATGTACAGACCAGCCAAATTCCTTCTGTATAGTAAACCGCAAGGGGAGGAAGTCAGAACTAGCGCATGCGAAGTTGGCATGAAGAGATCAAAAGCCTAACCCAAAATACCCCAGTTCTCTAATATAATTTTTACAGCTGATGCAAATAGTAAAATTAACTATTGTAAATATTATTATTCAGAAACATCTGCATTTGGTCATCTGCAGTTTAGTGCCCAGTTGTATGGTTTTGAATTTTATAAGGTCAGAGGTATGTGAGAGGGAGGAGAGTGGCTCAGTTTGTATAATTAAGAGGGGGATTTTATTTTTCTGAGTTATACACAGATCTTATCACTCCCATTTCAAAATTACACTGACAAGTCTATTATTCTGAAATATTGTTTATATACATCAAATTGCTGGTTTACTGTTTTGGATTGAGTACTTGGATTGGATTCTCTGTAAGCAGCCTCAATTCCTGTTTCCTTGGGTCCTCTTTTGGGGGCAGAAAGGCAGGATAAAAGTGTTCTAATATATTGTACCAATTTCAAATCTCAGTGACTATAGTCACATAAAAGCACATACCTTATTTTTGTTGTTATAAATCCATGGACCCAGTTAAGTTAACAATTAAGAAACCTTGTCCTATTCCATTTTCAGTGAGATGAGTAGACAACAACAAAAATATGTGTAATTCAGGCTCAGTGAGACGAGAATCATTGTGACACTTACTACAACCAAACTGCTACCACCTGTACAACTTTCTCATGACAATGCTTTACAACTATTTCTAGCATTAAGTCTATTATCAATTTAAAGAACTGTAGGGTTTGTAAAAATATTACACAATTATTCCAATCAATACTGAGATTTAATTTGGGGGGGCCAGAAATCATGAAATGGTTTCCAGTTTTTAAAAAATGTTGTCTTCTTTGGTTTCCATTATCTTAACCAGACAATCTCAGTTAGTTTAGATGATTTTGCTCTTTACCATATCTTCTGCATCCAGGACTTTAGGTACATTAAAAAGGAATAGAAAGAAGTGTTCCAGTGTAGTTAATATTCTGTACCAGCTTGAGCTAGGCTTGCTGGCCCCAGGGACAAACATTTTCGTACATGCTGACATACAAGCAGGCTCGTTTTCCTTTATTTTAAATTCTTCTTGCTGTTATTCTCTATTGGTATCCCCCTATATATGCACTGCAGACTTGGGAAAAGAGGGCAAATGCCTCATTTGCTAATAGAAGATGTACTACGTTGTGATGAAATCTGTAACACAATGGACACGCAGGCCAGAAGAGTCATGAGAAATCAAAAAGGCTGGATCTTAGATTTATCAACATCTTAAAAAAAAGACCCCCTACAATTTTCTATCGCAGTTATACCTATTTAAGTTATCATTCTCTGCAATATTGGGAAGAGAAGGCAAATTCCTCATTTGCTAGTAGATGTGCTATGTTGTGATCAATGCTCCCTCTAAGCTATGGAGTGCTGTGAGCAAAAATTCTGCTTTGTGAGCTACTGTCATTAAAGTTGTGAGTAGGTGATTTGGCTACTGCATAAATCAGTTTGCTCTGGAGCCCTCCTTCCTGAGCGGAGACAAAAATGTGTGAGCCGGAGGCTAAAAAACTGTGAGCTAGCTCACACTAACTCAGCTTAGAGGGAACACTGGTTGTGATGAAATCTGTAACACGACGGACACACAGACCAAAAGAGTCATGAGCAATCAATAAGGCTGAATCTTAGATTTTATTTATTTATTTATTTATTTATTTATTTTTCAGATTTATATCCCGCCCTCCCCGCAAGTGGGCTCAACATCTAAAAAAGGAGACCCCCTACAATTTTCTATCACAGTTATACCTATTAAAGTTATCATTCTCTGCAATATTGGGAAGAGAAGGCAAATTCCTCATTTGTTAATAGAAGATGTGCTACGTTGTGATTAAATCTGTAACACAACGGACACGCAGGCCAGAAGAGTCATGAGAAATCAATAAGGCTGGATCTTAGATTTTTCAACATCTAAAAAAAAAAGACCCCCTACAATTTTCTATCGCAGTTATACCTATTAAAGTTATAATTCTCTGCAATATTGGGAAGAGAAGGCAATCTGTAACACAATGGACACGCAGGCCAGAAGAGTCAACGGAGAAGGAAATCTGTAACACAGATTTTAGATTTATCTTAGATTTATCAACATCTAAAAAAAAAGACCCCCTACAATTTTCTATCGCAGTTATACCTATTAAAGTTATAATTCTCTGCAATATTGGGAAGATAAGGCAAATGCCTCATTTGCTTATAGAAGATGTGCTATGTTGTGATGAAATCTGTAACACAACGGACATGCAGACCGGAAGAGTCATGAGAAATCAATAAGGCTGGATCTTAGATTTATCAACATCTAAAAAAAAAGAGACCCCCTACAATTTTCTATCGCAGTTATACCTATTAAAGTTATAACTCTCTGCAATATTGGGAAGAGAAGGCAAATGCCTCATTTGCTAATAGAAGATGTGCTATGTTGTGATGAAATCTGTAACACAACGGACACGCAGACCGGAAGAGTCATGAGAAATCAATAAGGCTGGATCTAAGATTTATCAACATCTAAAAAAAAAAAGACCCCCTACAATTTTCTATCGCAGTTATACCTATTAAAGTTATAATTCTCTGCAATACTCAGTCACCAGATACAAATGCTTTAGGTGATCCATGAATCATCTACAGCTGCTCACTGCTTATACAGTATAGTTAAAGGATGTAAATGAGAACGCATGATCTGTATTTCCAGTTCTACGTTACTTAGCTGTGGGGAAAGAATCAAACCTGTGATATACTGGGGCGGGGGGGGGGGGAACTATACATACAAAAAAAAAGCGCCCCACTTTGTCCTTTATTAGGAGAATCTCTTTTCTTTTTCAGACAAATGTGCAGATTGGCAAAGGCTTCATTCTGTCATTCCTTTTCACGATGAACAAACATTGGGTCAAAGTTATTAGGCTGCTTTTCATCTTCTTTTAGTTTAAAAAGCTTTGGCAAGGGAATAAAATAAAAGCAAGTATGGCGGGGAAGGCACAAAGGAAGATCTCCGTCAGGAGAAGCAGCCCACTGTTCTCTAAGCAGTTTCCAAGCAACTTCAATGGAAGGCCAGTCAGAAGCAAGATAAAAGGAGGTGGAAACAATACATTATTTTGCACAATAACCTGACCCTGAATACTGCCAGTTACCGGGGAATAGAATGGCCAGCAGGAGCACTTATTTACACCGTTCTATGAATACGTATGAAAATTCTATATAAAGTGCACTATCATATTTGAGAACAAGTGTTAATTCTGGCAACGTGTCTGCATAACTGCTCAAAAGAAAGAGCGTTTCACAAAATATGAGTCAAGGGCTAGATGTATCACAATAAACCTTCACACACCTGCAAGATGTGCTTCCCAATGATACAGAATTAACAGACATCAAGCAAAAACCTGTTTTTGTTTCCATCGGCTTGGGTCAGGTAACTGTAAGAAAGCAAATTAATTTTTCAAGCATACAGTGGAGTCAGGAACGCCACTCATTTTCTCCTCCTATTTTAAATGAAATTGGGCGTCTACGTCCAGCGCTCTAATCTTTTACGTCTTGCAACCCAGAGTAAGGGAGGCCAATATGTCAGTATGGAAAAGAATCTCACTTGGCCCTGAAATGATCAGCTAGTATTGCGCTGCAGAAGTTGGAAGGGAGGGAGAGTGCTTGCAAAGCTGTTGCTGAATTATATCAAGGAAGTGGAGGTGGGTGTTTCCAAGGTCATCTGGCACCCAATCCCATTGGTCAGTTTGCATGAGATTGGTGCAGTTGACCAACGGCACTTACTAAATGAAGTGCCTTCATCACTCTGTTTTGCACTAATTCGACCAGGTTATAATGTGCTTTCGCCCTGACCTCAATGGGCCAGGCTAGCCCAATCTCATCAGATCCAGGAAACAAAGCAGGGGTGGCCCTGGTTGGTACTTGTATGGGAGAACACCTGGGAAGTCCAGAGTCACTCTGCTGAGGTGGGCAATGGCCTCTGCTCATCTCTTGAGAGCCAGCGTGGTGTAGTGGTTAAGTATAGCATACCGAGTTCGCTTCAAGGTGCTGGTTCTCACCTTTAAAGCCCTATATGGCCAGGGTCCAACATACCTGAGGGACCGCCTTTCCCCATATATACCCCAGCGGGCACTTCGGTTGGGGTCATGTCACCGACTTTATGTCCCGAGCCCCAGGGAAGCCAGGCTCACCGGGACCAGGGCCAGGGCTTTTTCGGTGGCAGCTCCAGTCTGGTGGAATGAGCTCCCAGAGGAGATCAGGGCCCTGCGTGACTTAATGTAGTCCCGCAGGGCCTGTAAGACGGAGCTCTTCCGCCAGGCCTTTGGCTAGGAGCCGCCACCAGTAGACACAGTAGTAACATCCACTATAATAACAACTCTAATATGAGCCGGCCCTGAATGTAGCCCTGGCCCGATGGTTATGGTTGGTGGGACCCCAACCTGATAGGAAGCCATCTGAGTAGAAAGACTGGAAGCACTTTATTAGGAATTGTAGTTACATTCCTGTAATTTTCTGGTATTTTATTGTTATTATTATTATTGTTATGTTGATTTTAAATTGTTATATGATGTTTTAACTGGCATTTATGCCCTTGTTTTAACTGGCATCTATGCCCTTGTAAGCCGCCCTGAGCCCACTTGTGGGGAGGGCGGGGTATAAAAATAAAGATAAATAAATAAATAAATAAAATAAATAAGTGCAGCTGACTCTACTCTGGAGAACTGGGTTTGAGTCCCCACTCCTCCACCTGGGTGCCCTTGGGCCAGTCAGTTCTTTCAGAACTCTCTCGGCCCCACACTGTTGTGGGGCAAGAAAGGGAAGGCGATTGTAAGCCGCTTTGAGATTCCTTAGAGTAGAGGAAGGCACTGTACAAAAACAATTCTTCATCTTCTTGCCTTGAAAACCCTATGAGGTTGCCATAAGTCAGCTGTGACTTCATGGCACTTTTCACCACAGTACCTGTTTTTAGTGCCACAGCACAGTCCTAAATGTGTAAAGAATGATTTCTCTGAACGCAGAGACAATGTGTGCGCACACACACTTTGTAGTGCTTCAGCTTGCCAATCTCCTTGTGGGGCTTGGAGATCTCCCAGAATTACAACTGATCTCCAGACTACAGGTATTACTTCCCCGCTTTGGTAGTTGTTCTTGATGGCATTATGCCCTGCGGAGGTTCCTCCCCTCCCCTCCTCAAACCCTGCCCTCCCCAGGCTCCACCCCCAAATCTCCAGGAATTTCCTAACCTGGAGTTGGCAACTGTAGTGATGCTTCTAATGGTACCTTTATTACTCCCATGGCATGAAGCTAAGATGAGAAGAGGACCCCTTAGATGCTCTTGCTCCATCTGTGCAGCATGGTTTGAGGCACTTATCAGTCAGGGAATGTTGACTGAGGTGTTTCCCTCCATTTAAATGTTGAATACAGGGACAGATTTTTTTACTTAAAAATCCGAAATCTTCTGGAATTTAGCTACACTAATCACCTGCTGCTTTCTAAGGAAATCTCGTAAATGGGATCATATTGTGATGATGAGTGCTCCGGAGCAGCCAAGAAAGGGCCTCTGAACAGCAGAAGGGAGTTTAGTCAAGCCACAGCTGGGCATGTCAGAGACTGTAAATGGAACCTGTAGCCATTCACTGACCTTGGCAAGCCACACAGTCTAAGTCCATCATCCATTTTTGATTTGCTTGTAGATAGTACATTGAATGGTGTGTGCTCGAAGACTACACACAGGACTGCATCTGTTTACAAGAAATTTATGTTTTGGGGAAAGGTGCTAGTTGCCGATTTCTTATTCAGCCTTATAGAGAACTGCCAGTGTTTTGATCCAAAGCAGAAATCTGTGCCTTTAATAACAGCACAGTAGGTGGAGGTTGTGGCCACGGTGCTGTGAGGATCGAAGAAGTCACACCTGTTAAATTTTCCCTGCTGTGAAACTGTAAACGCAACAATTAATAATAGTAAGGATACAAAGCCCGGTAGTGGCAACCCCAGCATTGAATTACATTGCATATAAACAGCAGAATTTATGGCCACAGCATTTCAACCAGCTGTCGAGCAATCATTGAGGGCATTGTTGATTTGCTTTTTTAAAAAAAATTGGGCTGATTTTCCATTTCTAATATGTACATGTACATTAAATCTTGATTAAGGCTAGGGATCCCAAGGGGTTCATGCACATGTTCTTCATGCATACCATTTTATTAATAATTCCTATAAAAGCCCAAGTGTGAGGAAATGCCTAGAGAGTCCAACAAGGATTGTGGAATCTTGGTTTCACATTCCTACTCAGCCATGAAACTCACTGGGTGACCTTGGGCCAGTCGCTATTTTTCAGCCTAACTTACCTCATAAGGTTGTTGTGACTAACAGAAGAGGGAAAAACTGTTATGCTGCCCTGAATTCTCCAGAGGAATTCCTAGGATGAAACATGATGGAGGGTTGCAATGCCGTCTCTGCAGAATCCTCAAACAACTTCGTTGAGTTAAAAAGGAATTGGGAGATTTGTTCTAAGAACTGTTCAAAGAGAAGCTGCTACTTGTAAACATGGGCTGATTTCACACTAGCATTTGCCCCAGGTTTGTCCTCATGCTTGTACCGGAGCTTCTGGTTGATTTCACACCAGTTGCTCCAGGCTCACGTTTTACTCTGGAGTATCGCCCTGCTGCACCAGAGTTTTCCTGGAGCCAACAAATCCTGTTTTTAGAGGATTTTCCTGTTTGCTCCGGGGGAGAACCCAAAATGAAAACATGCCCATTCGCCCACCTTTCATCAAGGCTGCCCCATTGTGGGAGTTTCTAAAATTTTTTTGGAGAAAACCCTTTGTCAAGTTATATTGAAAGGGCTGAGGTTCCAAGTGGAAAAATGAAGAAAATACTCTGGAGGAAACTGGGAGGGGAAATTCCGGAGAGAACGAGAGGCGACTGGTCAGTGCGAAATCAGCCATGCAGTGGTCGTCTTTCCTTTGGGTTTGCCTTAAAATTCTTGTGCTAAATGTGCAACCTCTTTACGAGTTTGAAAAGCAACATGAAGGCTGTGGCGGAGAAGCATCTGAACATAAACATTTGTATTCATAGGATCTTTGAACTGCTCTTTAAAATCTTCCAGTTTAGGATACATGTGAACTAGCTACCCCCTGAGAAAAGTTAAGATGTACAAAAAGTGCAAGCTTGGTGTTAAAATAATGCACAAATGTTCAAGGTGTTCCATTTCAGGAAAGAACTTTGAAAGAACTTTGATGGCTGAAATACTTTAGACACCACTGACAACTTTTTACAAATTGCCTCACAAGAAAATGTTGCCACATCTATTATAACATCCAAGCTTTTATCTCTCTTACAGTACAAATCTGAATTAAATCATAGCCATCTAAGTGCATTGAAGTCAGTGGATGTAGAATGGTGTAACTTTCCAGGGAACTGTACTGTTCGTTACCCAATCAGCTCACAGACCTATTGCTCAGAAGTGGGTGGGAGCCTTTTTTTTCAGTGTCCAAAAATATTTTGTTTTAAACATGAGTTTGTATCCAAAAGGGTAAATAGAATAAATATTCCACAAAGGTCTTTCCATGAGGAACCATACTAAATGAGGAGCACATATATCTTTTACTTTGCCTTATATGTAGTTTTTGAAGTCCATGGTGTGAAACTGTGTCTCTCTTCACAGGCCTGTAGCTATGGTGGGGCATTTGGGGCGGGGGCCCCTGACTTACTTCAAAAGCCCCACAGCTTTGCCACTGCCTCTCCTTGGCTTCCCCCATGGCTGCAGGAGAGGCTTCTGTGCCACCCACTGTGGCTGGCTGAGGGCTCTACGAGCCAGCGAGCACAGCTGTGCGCTCCTCCATTGCCTTCCCTCCCATCTGCCTGCCTACAGAGTTAGTGAGTCAGCCGGGGAGGGGAGGTGTCCAGGCTGGGGAAGCTCCCCTTTTAAAATTAAATTAGGTTTTCCTTGATTTCTAAGAACAAGGAACTTTCACCCTCCCCTCATCGTCTATTCCAGTAGCACAAAGTAATACAATGAAAAAAAGGCAGGGGGCTATTTGTGGTCAGTCTGCTCCGTTTCCTGATGCTGGGAAGAATGAGGAGGAGGAACGGTATGGCTGTCCTCATGTGGGGTCCAACCAGAGCCAGTTTGGGGCTGAAAGGGCATGTGAAAGAGTAGCAGTGTATGTGTGTGGGGGGGGGGGGGGGAGAGAGAGTCCCTTGCCTGTCATGCCAGAGTAGGAAGGCTGGACAGCGGGCAAAGGGGGCAGTCCTACAGCCCCGCAAAGGGTTACAAGCACACAAAAGATTACTAGCAGCAAAAAATTTCCTGACAGTGCTCTGGCCAGTGCAAAAGGGCCTCAGTGCTGGTAGTAGTTTCCACCTGTTTGCAAGAGAGGGGTGGTTTTTGTGGCGATGCCGCCTTTGCACACTACCCAGTGCTGGGAAAGAATTGCAGCCCTTAGGGGGGGCACATTCCACATTCTGCCAGCCACTTCTGTTGGACTCGAGGAGGAGGCTCATGGCTTGGCCGAGGTGCTCCGAGAAATGGAAATACCCCCCCCCCCCCATAAGTCCTGGCTACAGGCCTGTCTCAACAAGATATTGCAATATATGTGAAGTCTTCCATACTGTAGTGTATGTAGTGTGGCTTTCCCTCCTCTTTACTGGGCTAGAGAACAGGCAGCATCTAAGGCAAACCCAACTGCATGACTTAGGCAAAGGATCATCTAGTACAACCATTCCTAATTCATGTGCCATTAATAGTGCCCATGCCACAGGTTGGCCATCCATCACTTAAGGTCTAAGAACAAAGAGCTTCTTTAGGCATTCTTTGAAAACTAGGTGTGACAGACAGTCAGGGGTTAATGCCTCATAGAGTCTGAGAACCTTTGAGTCACAGGCTGTTCAAATGGAATTCTGTGACACATCAGTTAAAAGATGACAGTTGGGAATTGACAGTTGAAGCAGATCAGTTTAGTACTAACTGAGGACTAGTAAGTTAGTTAAAAGAGGAGTGGGATGATCACAGAAGTTCCCCATTCAAGTTGGAAAAAGGAACAGAGCTTCTAGTTTAGAGAAGTAATCCCTGCCCAGTGAAAAGGAAGATATTTCTTAAGAGAGGAGTGATCCCTTGGATGGTATATAAAAAAGGATTTTGGGAACTTGGTTGTGTGTTCCTGCCTTCAAAACCTTAACGAGTCAGTGAAATTCAGGAACTGATACTTAAGTGTTTAAGCAGCTACTGAAAAGAAAGCCTCTCTTTTCAAAGTTTCAAATACCTTGTGCAAAAGCAGAAACACCTGCTTGTTGGCAACAAATGATCTTGAATTTAGTGTGATTATAAAGTTACCTCAGGAATGATCATCTGTTCACCTCATATATCCATCCCCTGACTGCACCTGACCTTTCCCCCTCCAAGTTAAATAAAATATTTTATTTTGAACCTTCAAAAGCCTCTTGTGTGCCATTTCAGAAGCATAAGTTAAAAAGGTGATTTTAACTCTTCCCTCCGTTCCTTGGGATGGGCCAGCATCTAAATTTATAATAATATGACTAGGTGGAACAGCCATAGCCCGACAAAAAAAGAAGAAAATAGATATAGGGGCTGCTCAGCAAGAAAGAAGAAATTAAGGGAAAATCCTGTGTGTGAGGGAGGGAAGAGGGTGAGATCGCCATAGCAGGCATGCCATAAACTGCTTTTGCAACAGCTCCAGTTCTCAGAAACTGCTTGTAGTAAGTGAAGGCCCCGATGGGTACACATGAAACTAGCTGCATATTATGTGGGTGGGAGTCATTACCAATATCCCCGAGTCACTGAAATGGTCTGTTGGACATTGAAATGTGACTTCTGAATGAGGCATTCCCATTCCCTGTTATGTGCAATATTATTCCTAAAAATGTCTCACAGATTTCAGTAGGTCTGTATTGTTTTGGGCCAAATGGTGGTGGTGCAGTTTATGTGTTACAAGTAGGAATCCACAGTACTCATGAGATGATCCCTTCCCATCTTACCTTTATTTCCATCCCCCCATCATTACAGCCAGGCTCAGCATGGCTCCCGAGCTCCACTACTGGGCTTGCTGAGGACTGAGAAGGTACCTACCTCCTCCACAGAAAAGGAGGTCGGTTCTTTGTCTGCACATGTGCAGACAATAATGTATTTTGGCTGGATTGAACCCCTCCAATATATTTTTAAAAGTTTTCAGATTTTTGCGCAAACCTGGGGGGGGGTGGTACTTCAAGTTTATAGAACCATCTATTTCGGGTAACTGTGGCCCTGATCCATGGATTTAAATCTCTGCAGATAGGGGCCACACTTGAGAAGCAGGTATATAGATGTGTCTAGAGGGCACTTTAATGCATACTGCACAACATATGATCCAATTTGGGCAACACCATAGCCAGAAACAAAGAAGAAAGAAGAAGGTTAGGGGCATCCAAAGTCAGCAGTCACCAGGGGCCTTTCAGGGAGCCCATGCCAGCTGACAATGACTTACAGAAAGGGACAGACACCTCTAGGCCAGCCAGCCCATAGCTCAAATGCTTGCATAACCAAGGAGTCATGAGATCAGGGGCAAGGGGGCAGGGTTTGTATATGTTCTTGCAGTCAGAGGCCGAGGAGGAGGGCAACAGGCTGGCTGTTTGCTTAGGCACTGAACCGAGAGAGGGAGAGGGTGCAGCTGAGCAAACATTAGAGAAGATGCTTCAACTTTTCGATCACTATCACTTTTTGCACCCACTGCAGATTCCAGGCAAAATCTAGGGCAATTCCTGTACACTGTGTATTGTAGTAACCTAGCACTAAGAGAGAGCAAATAAATGATTCTGAACATAAAAGATCCTGACTGCCAAAATCTCATTGTTAAACAAAGTTTGATTGATTCGGACAACTTTACTACTACAACTGTCTACTTATTGCCCAGTCCAGAGCTTGCTGTCCCATGAGTTTGAACTAGCACCTGTCCCTGGTAGATGGGCGTTATTGCAGTGGCTATTTTTCAGAGCAGACTCCATGACCAATTTCCCACAAGGCATTGCCCAGGCATCGTTCTCCCCCCCCCCCCGCCCCGATTGCATGCTTGAATTTCCCACTATTTGCATTTTGACCCGCGGCTCTGCCTGATTTTCCCTGCGGCTTCAGTGATCCTCAAAAAACAGGATCATTGAAGCGGCGGCGGATATTGTGCGAAGCCGCAGGTCAAAATGCGCCCCGCGGCAAATAGTGAGAAATTGAAGCACACAATTGGGGAAAATGGAAGAACGATGCCGGGGCAGTGCCTTGTCGGAAATCGGTCCATAATAAAGATAAAAATCGTTGTATGCTTGCCTCATATGAAGGCCCTGATTCCTACAACAACACCTTCACATGGTTTCATCAGTAGTCTATTGGTGGCATGGCCAATATCATGGAACTCAGCAAGCGTCTTAACTAAACCTTTCTCTTTCATTTGCTTCACTAAAGAAATGGCAAGGAAAAGCTTCTGGACTGCAACCATGTCTAAAAGCAACTTTGCTTCACAATATAGAATAATTGGGCTCTTTGTATTTTCTCTCTCCTTTCCCCCCTTCGGCTGTTATTTAAAACCTTGTAATAAAAAAATCTCAGAAATAATACTGTGATTGGAGAGACATAAAGAAATGAAACAATGTGATTCAACAGTTCTTAAAGCTATTTAAAAACAAAAACAACCAAACAATGAATACTCCCGGACCTAACTGCATCATTTAACGTTGGTAAATTTCACATTCCTTTTCTGAGTCAGAGAGTAAATGGGTCTATTATCATTTCCAAGCCAGATGTTTTAGTTTACTGAGCCTGTTTGATCCCTGCACCTGTCTAAAGCCAGCAGTTGCTGGATTAGCATAAGGGGCTGATTTTTTAAAAAATGGACAACTGTTACTGAACAAATGAGCGGTGTGAAAATGTGCAGACTTTTGGTATAAAGGGTTGACTGTTTACGACACAAGGCAGTACACATCATTTATGCTACAAAACAGGCATGCAACATTAGCCCTGTATGCCCATGTGCTGGAATATACATTACAAAGTGACAATTACAGGAACTTCCAATGAGAGGAAGAAGAAAAATGGGTGGGGGGAGAACAGGAACATATTACGCACATCCATCTGTGAGACAGCCGTGCAGTTACTCAGAATTATATATAGTTTCTGGTGGATTATGACAATTATAAGACGAAGAACTGGCTCGCGGCCTTCATGGAGAATTTCATCATGTATCTTAAATGGAAGAAATATCTTTTTTGCTAACCACATTTTGTAAGTCCGTTATTATAGTATGTGTAAATAATTTATTTTTTTTTAAAAATAATTAATTAAGTTTTTATAAAGAAAAAGAAAACAAAAAAAAACAAGAAAAAACATACAAAGATAAAAACATACTAACAGATACGGAGTTCGTACTATATATAGCTATATTAACGTTTCTACTAGAATCAATATCTAAATCACCAAATTAGCTTATCCCAGTTATATAGGAGCATACAGTTGGAGTTAGTTCATTTTAAAAAATGTTCTTCCAACCATTTATAAAACCTTAACCAGTTATTTTGAAAGATTTCCTCCCTTTTATCTGCTAATTTCAATGTTAAATTGTCCATCTCTGCAGTCTCCAATAGTTTATATATTATTTCCTCCTTAGAAGGAACTTCTTCTCCTTTCTAGTACTTTGCATAAAGAATTCTAGTAGCACTTATTACATGGATAATTAGATATTTATCTCATTTGTTAAAAGTTTCTGGAATCATATTCAACAAAAAAAAACTTCTGGCACAAATGGTATAGTCAAATGCAACATATTTTTGCAATATTTCATGAATCCAGGTCTAATTTTTTTTACACATTTACACATCCACCACATATGAAAAAAGGAACCAACAGTTTGTTTACACTTCCAGCATTCGTTCGACATATTTGGGTACTACTTTGCTAAGTTCTCAGGTGTCATATACCACCTATAAAACATCTTATAAATATTCTCTAAATGCCATACGTTTTGTAAAGGATTTATTTCTAACATAAACTGCCACAGTATAGATCTGGGGTGTCGAACTCATTTTTATGGAGGGCCGGATTTGACATAAATTGGACTTTGTCGGGTCATGCCGTGTGTGCCATAAAATGTAATGCTAGGTAGGGGACACACACAAACACAAAGATTTTTAAAACTTAAAACTTAAAAATAAAAACATGCTTCAAACATTCGCATGTTATCTCTGATAACTGACACTTCTTGCTTTGAATTATTGCATCAAAATGTCTGTGCTGTTGCTATCTGGGAGGGGGAGGAGCCTCAGCCCAGTGCAGGGAGCAGAAGCTTGCCTATCTATCTCTCCTGAGTGACTGAGAGAGTCTAGGGCCGAGGACAGACTGGAGATCTATCCCGGCACAGCCGTGGGGCCAAAAGCCCCACGGGAAAAGCCGCCCGGGCCGCCCCGTTCGCACTGGCTGCGAGGGCGGTGGAGCGCGGCTGCCGCCTGCCTGGGCAAGCCGTGGCTATGCAAGTCGCGGCCGCCGTTCAGACTTCCGGCGGTGTGTGCAATGCACCTTTGGCGCATTCACACCTGCCGGAAGTGCTGGGGATGCGCACGGAGACACCTGGGGACCAGTTCCCAGGCGTCTCCAGCTGAAGCGGCATGCTGGTGCCTTGCAGACGGGTGAGTCCGCGCCAGTGACGGGGGACAGCTGCGGCTGTCTGGACGCTCTCTCTGCCTCTGTTTCTAAAGCGGAGGCAGGGCACTCCAGAACCCTAGTCTGTCCTCGGCCTAGGAAAGCAAGATATGATGCAACAGCAGCAGCAGAACTGGAGGAAGAAGCCAGAGACAGCCAGTCCCTTGTGGGCCTGATAGAAGTCCTCTGGGGGCCTGATCTGGCCCCCAGGCCGCATGTATGACACCCCTGGTATAGATGGTTCTGCCAGTTTAACTGGACTGGCTAAACCTATAGACCTATAGTAATATGTTGTATTTGGGAACCCATTCTGTTCCAGTGAGAATTGCTTAGAGCCCATACAGATGACCAAGCCATCCTAAGGATAGACTTTAGGATAGACTGTATTATGTGGTAAGGAAATGTTTACCTCCTATGTGGTGTAATTGTGTGAGAAAAGTGTAATGCAATGGTCACTTCTAGTATAATGAAGTGTACATCACCTCCATTCTGGCATGAATCTCAGATGGATCAGAACTGTGTGGTGTCCATGGCAAAGTTTGATTTCTTAGACCTTCTCTTTATTGCAATCAGATCAATACTTCCAGCAAAAAAGGCTCATGATGTGTGAGTGTGTGTGTGTGTGTGTGTGTGAGAGAGAGAGAGAGAGAGGCACGACCTAGACCTTTTTTCCCAACTAGAAAGAGAATTAGCATATATGGTGATTTGGTTACCCTGAGGAATTATGGGTTTAACCTGCAGCCCAGTAGTTCAGACTGAAAGGGGGGGGGGGAGGTTCACCTGGCTTCTCTTTGTAGGCGACTTGTCTTCTCTTAAGCTGTTAAGGTGCATTTATTGTAGTTTTGCTGCTAAGCCACGCAAAGAGGGGAAAGGGCACTGAAGAAGCATCTGCTCTCTTTGGAAGGCCAGGATTAAGCTTGCAACACCTACGATACAGGTTTCTTGTGTATGGGTGCAGTTATAGAGCTATATTGTATGGGAAGAAGAGCAATTAGCACTTAGGGAACTGAGACCATGCACTAATTTTGCGTTTTCAGGTTACGCTCCTTCAGTCAAAGAGATTGGTAGGAAAGACACATATAGGCTAAGGTGAAAAACCTATACATAGTGGAAAGATAATTATTTAAAATCCTGTCTAGTATCTGGGACTAGGACATATTGTAGTATCTGGGATTAGGACGTAATTAGACTTACAGAGAAAATAGGATTTTTATCATTCTGACTTAGTATAGATTGGTCTATAATTTTTTTTAGTGCAACAGTGGTAAGTGGGTTTATTGATGCAAATATGTGAAATGGTACTGGAAATCTCCCCACAGTGTGTTGCACATCTCACTCACTTGAGTCCTCCACATTTGGTTTCCAAAGTACATTTTGTGCCCTAAATCTTATTGGTACCTCCAGGTTCTGCCACCATGGCTCCTCCCACTCTCTGTGCCGTATTATATTGAGATAACAATCAAGAAAACAACAACCCTTAGAGAGTATGAACAAAGAAACCCAAAGGTTGTGAAAAATGCTACTGTAATAATAAATAAATAAATCAAAGTGATGTAATAAAAATCATTAGTCCCTTTCTTTCCAAAGGGGTTTCACAAGATGTTTACAAGATGTTTTGATGTGGTTTTCTAGAATAATTCTCTCGTTTCATCCATCATGGACTTCATCCGAACAAGAATTTGGTATGTTGCATGAAGCATACAAAAGGACAAGTTTATCACAATCGCAGTCAAATAGTACTATACTCAGTCATGGGCAAACCATTTCTCAATGAAGGCTACAATGAAACATTCTGAATTAGTATTATATTGAGATGACACTGGTCAAGTTGTTATGAGTGGCATAGAAAGCACTGTTTCATTATATAAGGTTGTATATTTTTGTTCTTTCTAGCTGTAGAAGCCCACATATGTTTTAAACTCCTATTAAAACCAATGGTTCTTCAACCCATCTGGAAGTAGATAGAGTTGAATGAAGATGAAGAATAAAAGCCCCTGTCTGCTGAAAGTAGCAGTTGTGACCAGTGCTCCCTCTAAGCTGAGTTAGTGTGAGCTAGCTCACAGTTTTTAGCCTCTGGCTCACACATTTTTGTCTCAGCTCAGGAAGGATTAGCTCCAGAGCAAACTGATTTATGCAGCAGCCAAATGGCTCGCTCACAGCTTTAATGCCAGTTGCTCACAAAGTAGAGTTTTTGCTCACAAGACTCCACAGCTTAGAGGGAACATTGTGACATTCTTTGTTGTCTCTTAAGTCATGGATGTTGTCCCACTGTTGTTGGCTATATTTCTCAAGTCTGAGCCCAACAGCCTGATTCCTTAATATAGTCAGTAGGTACATGATGCTGTAATGTTGCTGAAGCTAGGTCTGGATCTAGTCACTGGCTGGATGAGAGAATGCCTAGGAACCTATGTATGTCACCTTGAGTTCCATGTTCAGATAAATAAATATAGATCAAGACATGCAATTCAAAAATAAATATAATATCATCTATTGAAGTGCAAATCAACAGAATGAGTATATAACAGAAGTAGAAACAGCAACCCTTTTTGACCCATTTTTGGAGAAGTCATGATACTTTCTCAAACCTGTTTCATTGCATCCTCAGAGATTATTAGCCTAAATACTTTTTAGAACTTTCATTTGCAATACCACTCTAGAGTTAAGGATCATGGGTCCCTTGAAAAATATTTGCTAAAGACATATTCTGTATTTTTTTCTTGTTCCACCTGGCCTCCCACTATACAGGATTATTGGGTTTCCTTCAGGGCTCATTTTGTAGCAGGAGCTCCTTTGCATATTAGGCCACACCCCCTGATGTAGCCAATCCTCCAAGAGCTTACAGTAGCCCCTGTAAGAAGAGCTCTGTAAGCTCTTGGAAAATTGGCTACATTAGGGGTGTGTGGCCTAATATGCAAAGGAGCTCCTGCTACGAAATGAGCCCTGGTTTCCTTGGACCAGTGCATTGCCTGCACTGTCAATGAATATTGACTCTCTGCCTCTGAATCAAATGTTGGCTTATTATATGTGATTGTAAATTGGTTGTCTGTATTTTCCTACTACTCTGCAACTTCCCAGATTTCAGGGGCATCTAATGATTGTTATGATGATGGAATTCAGGATACCGTGATCATCATCTAAGAAATCCTGCAAAGTCACAAACGCCTTGGGTTTCAGGCAGGGAGGAGATTGGTTTCCTGTTTATGGTGAGAAATAGCTAGGTCAACAGAATCATTTTCCCACCTGCGAGGAAGAAGCAAGATAGATTGCTGGTTTGGGTATCCTGAGTTAGGGCAATAAAAGTGGGTGTGTACACCTTGGTGTGATTGGACGAAGGTGCAAGGCAGCACACCTTGGGAAATCAAACCCAGTTCCAAGATAGGAATTGGGAGGGTAAGAGTTAAAAAGCCTGTTTTTCATTAACTCCAGGTGATAGTGAAAGGAAAACTAACACATTCAAACTATGAGTATATGAGAGAGCCACTGTCATGAAGTCTTTAGTATGTCAGACTGGAACAAGAGGATATCTGGATTCAAATCTCAGCCATGAAATGTACTGGGTAGTCCAGGGTCAGTTATTTTCTCTTAGCCTTATTTACTTCACTGCTAAAATGGAGGAGATGAAACTCATGGACAGCCCTGAGCTTTTTGGAGGAAGGGTGGGATAAATATGTCTGTATGATGGGGTAGGGGGGAGAGATAGAGAAAGAAAGGGGGACAGAGGATGTGTGTATCACCTCGTTTGAAACTATTTCTCGTCATTTTATGAATCCAGTGTTTTCCTTGTAGCAAATATCTACACTGCCCCTTATTCTGAAGGACATTAACTTGCTTAATTTTCACCGCTGTTTTGCTTCCTGTACAGCCTGCCTTCTCATACTTCTCTAGGCCCCTCAATCTCTCAACACTTACATAGCAGCTGGCCTTCTGTCAACTGGGGAGGTGTTCCTCTCAGGGAGGGAGAAAAAGGGAAGGTATGTATTGCTGACAGCCACATAATCTTGTTTGCTGGAGAGATATTTGCCATTGTGAAAATATCTAAACCCCCTTGGTAACTTCATGAAAAACTGTAGAATATGTGTGTTCTGCCTAGAGAGCAATGCGATCTCTCCATAATGCAGGAAACAATAAAAAAGAATACATTAAAACACCATAGCTAACAAAATGCCTGTTCGAGATGCCGCAAGTATGAAAGTAGAATTCTTTAAAAACGATGAGACCTAAAATATGTCTGTAAACTTCTCTGACCATCCCTGTTACTTCAGAATAACAAGGCATGTGGCTATTTTGTTTCTTATCTTCTCCTTGTTCTCAGGGCAGTTTATAAAAGAATTCATAAATGCAATCCAATAAAAAGGCACAATTAATTTTACTTTCAAATGACTGAGCACTACCCTGCTCCAATGGATTTATATTTATGTCAGCCTATCATCTTACGGAAGCACAGTAAACGGAAATGTACATATTGTCCTAGAGTGAAGTGGTTCTGAGGCTTGGCCATGCCCAAAAGCTGTGCCAACGAGACACCCTTGACTGCGATTTGTTTCTTTCTTCAGTACCTGACTTTCATACTATAACAGGCTGTTTCTGTCAACTGAGAGGATCCACACAGCTTCCTATGATTTGGGGGGAACCAGGTTTAGTTTAAACTGTAAACCTTCCCCTCAGTTACCAGGTGTTCTAAGGGTAGTGAGTGTCTAGGTTTTGGGTTTGCTGCTGTGAGGTAAGTTTTGTGGTGCACAAGTAGAATATGGAGGTCACTGAGGCAGGAATTATATATTAACAACAGATTTATTCATTTACAAGTAGGTTTCCAGGAACAGATCAGCAGCACAGGACTCCAGATAGACAAGAGAAACCTGGCTGAGGCACATAAATTTAGAGAGTAGTTTCAATTTTCTTTGAGACTCCCAAGTGTAAACAGGCTTTTACCAATGAGCCACTTGGTTGGATCCTAACACTCACACAGGATTCCACCCACACCAGCCTGCCCTTTCCCAGGAGTCAGACTAAATGGCACCAGGGCTGCTCATTGCCAGAGACAGGCCTAACTAGTGGGTACTCTATTCTCTGTCAGAAGAACAACCGGGACTTCCGGTAAATTATGCGCTTAATGGAGGATGCCTCTCTCTGCATCTGCGGGAGAGGCGATCCCCTCTCGGCGGGTTAGAATGGGTCCTGGACTGGTCCGGACCCTCAGAGACCCTAGCAAAGGGGCTCTGCCTGGGGTGCTTGAAGGCAGCCTCTCCTAGCGGTGGCGACCGCAGGATCGAGGCTCCTTTTTACCCCTGTAGGTTCGCTCGCCGCAGAAGCCGCACAGCTACAAAAGTGCAACCGAGAAGCAGCAAAGAATGCAAGGCAGAAAAGCAATGTAATTCCCGATATGCAATGGCAAAACTGTGAGTCACAAATAGTGGAAGCAGCAGGGATGGGTTGGAGGGATGAAATCCCCCCCTCCCCCTCAATGTAACTTACGGCGCGAGACTTTCCCACGGCTTTGTTGCGACTACAGAGCGTAATTTGAGTGCTGGAGGGCAGGATCGCGCAGACAAAGAAGAGAGCTTTGCAAAGGCATTAGTGTGACAAAAAGCCATTGTTTTCTTCGGGACTCCTTATCTAACTGTAAACAACTGAGAAAGTAAGCAAGAATGGTGGGGAGAAAACCCTCCCCTAAAGTTGGAAGTTCAGTTCCGAGTTCAAAGGGCGATATCACAGAGCTGAATACAGTGTTGTCAGCGATGCTGTGACCTCTAGTGGATCAGCTGGCTACTCTCAATACTAAAATGGATGTTATACAGAAAGAAATGACTGAGTCTGGAAAGAGATCGGAAAAGCTGCAGCAGGAACTCTTGGAAGTCAAAAAAGTAGTTGGAAAAAATGACTCTAGATTGCAAAAAATAGAAAAAGATAATGCTCTGCAAGGAGATAGCATTTTAAAACTTCAAATGGACCGCTCAAATTTCTACTTGAGATTTCAGAATGTTCCTGAACAAAAAGGAGAGAACATCAAACAGCTGCTAAGCGGTGCATTGACGCCTGTGACAGGTTGGGAAGCAGAGAAAATACAAAGCGATATGGATTTAGCCTACAGGACTTATCCAGAATTTGTAAAAAAGAACAATCTGCCAGGTGAAATTGTGATAAGGTTCTCCAGAAGATCAACAAGAGATTTGGTGTTAAAAGCCACAAATAGAACAGTTCTGAAGATTCAAGAAGAAGAGATCAAAGTGTTAAAAGATATTCTATTTGAAATTCGAAAAAGAAGAAAAGCCTACAGGAGCTTGACGGCATGGTTACAATTGGAGTCTATTTCCTATCGTTGGGATATTCGAGAAGGACTGATCTTCAGCTACAAAGCCAAGAAATATAAAATTAACTCTATCGATAAGGCAAATTTTTTTTTGGAAAAATGTAAGAAGAAAAAAGCAGAGACTGAGTCAGACTACTCACTGGAATCGCAGGAGAGTATATATGGATTTAATGGCTCAGAAAGCGGAGAATTTGAAGAATATTTGGATTCCTAAGCCTCAGGAAGGAAGAAAGAAGAAAAGAAGAGGACCGAAGAAAAAATAATGTTGAACTGTTTTTTAATATCGTGATGCACTATGTCAGATAATGATTTAAACCTAGGTACTTCTATGTCTGTATGCAATCCAGTTATCCAGCTTTTAATTTTAATCTAGTCAACAAAATAGATGTAACAGATGATACCAAGATTTAACATTGCTTTTCATTATAATAATACTCTTATTTTGTAACATTACAAACTGTATTCTCTGTATAATATAGATTAGCGTAGGTTTTTAGCATGTAGGAGTAGTATAGGGAAAAAAGCAATAAAAAAAATTTACAAAAAAAAAAAAAGAACAGCCAAACCACTCTGCCACATTACCATGCAGAGCTACACTTCCCTCTGTCTGCTCCTTTCCTGAGCCAGATCTGAGCTCTCTTAGCTCTCTCGCTGAGGCAGAACTGGACTGAACTCCTGTTGTGTTTCCCTCCTGCCTTCCCCTTCTCAAAGGCGACTGGATGCTGGAGCAGCTCTCACATAGGCTCAAGTGAGTGGCTGTTTTCCCTTCAATGGTGGAGACAGCCTTCTGTCCATCACAATTGCAGTTTATAACATTCATCTATGGTCAGAAACACGGTTTTTACTGGATTGTTATAAGTTTGGGGTGTACATGCACATGAAGTGAAGGGTTAGAGTATGGGAAAGAATTATTTTGCATATTTCTTGAATTCAGTCCCATTTATCTGATATGTTATGAGAAAAGTTTTGTAATGTTTAGCATTTCTATGGTGCATTTCATATACATTATCTTTTTAACAGCTCTCTAAGGCAGGGGTGGAAGACCTGATGGACCATTAATGGTCTACTGGTGGACCATTAGTCACTTTCTAACTGATTGCTGGGTATCTGAGGTTGGAGACTAGGGTTGCAAGACCCTGCTTGGACTCATCTGCTTTGATTGGTGACTCCTTCAGGCAGGGGAAGAGATCCCAGCAGCAGAGGTCTCTCCCCAGTTGTGCAGCAGAGAAAGGGAAGGATAATCCCACACCACGGGAGGAACAGAAGAGTAGATCACAAGAACAGAATTGTCCACAGAGCGTGCAAGATTAGCTACATGTTTTATAAATGGCTGGGAGGACAGCCAAAGATGTGCAGACAGATCACCCGTTCCCAGCAGCATTAGATGGGGATCAGGCAAAAGGGGGAGTACTAAGGTAAGCAAACCACCTTCCCTTCTGGCTGAAGCTACAGAGGGAGTGGGTGGTGTGGGCTGAAGCCAAGACCCAAGGCTGGACAGTGGGCAGGAGCTAAACCGCCAGCACTCCCCTGTCCCTAGGATTCTTGCAGAGGTTGCTAACCTAATCTTGCTAGGCTGCTGGGAGATCTTACAAGGACAGTTTCATTTGTTTGCTTTTTAAAAAACAAAAAAACCTTTACTCTGTAATGTCCAGTTGCCAGTAAAGATTGTCACAAGCAGGGCTCTTTTGGTAGAAAAAGCCCAGTAGGAACTCGTTAGCATAATAGGCCACACCCAACAGCAGAAACTCATTAGCATATTAGGCCACACCACTGGCAGCACAGCTTATTAGTATATTAGGCCACACCCCCATGTTACTAGAAGAGTGGTCATCCAGCCACACCCACCTTTTGCTTCTTATTCTGTTTACCTTGTTTGTTGTCAAAACCTAGGGCTTTTTTGTAGCAGGAATTAATTTGCATGTTAGGCCACATACCCCTAATGTAGCCAATCCTAATGAGTTTCTGCTGTTGGGTGTGGCCTATTATGCTAATGAGTTCCTGCTGGGTGTGGCCAACTCAGGAGCCAGCCGGAACTCCGTTCCTGTGCGTTCCTGCCCAAAAATAGCCCTGGTCACAAGCTCTGCTTTCAGGAAGATAAATGCCCAAACTCACCAAGTAAGGCAATCAGAGACAGGGCTCCTCCAGAGGGGGGCCTCCTGACTGTGGAATGCCCTTCCTCTTCAGGCGCCTGCCCTCTTTTAGGCACCAAGCCCGGACATTTCTTTTTAATTCAAACATTTGAATTCAGGGTTGCTCTTTTAAAATTGTTTTTACATTCTGCCTCAGAACTGTTTTAAGAGAGACAATGTAAGCTGCTCCATGTTTTATGCTGTTTTTATTGTCTTGTTGGGTTTGTAATAGTTTATTGATTTTTAACCACTGTAATGCTGTTTTGTCTTTTTAGCATGTTTTAGTTTGTAAGCTGCCTTGATCTGACTCTCTGGAGAGGCAGCACAGAAATTGTTAAATAAATATATATGCCTGCAAGGTAGTTCAGTGAGAGCCAGTTTGGTGTAGTGGTTAAGTGTGTGGACTCTAATCTGGGAGAACCGGGTTTGATTCCCCACTCCTCCACTTGCACCTGCTGGATGACCTTGGGCAAGCCATAGCTCTGGCACAGCTATGAAAGAGCAGTTCTCTCAGAGTTCTCTCAGCCCCACCTACCTCACAGGGTGTCTGTTGTGGGGAGGGGAAGGGAAAGGAGTTTGTAAGCCACTCTGAGACTACAAGTGAAGGGTGGGGGTATAAATCCAATCTCCTCCTCCTCTTCTTCTTCTACTGTGACTAGTTGAATTCCAGATCAGGTTGAATTCCAGATCAAGTTCAAGTTCTAACATTTAAAGTCCTGTGAGGACTGGGACCAATATATCTGCAGGACCATCTCTCTCTGTATTCAGCCCCCAAAGGGCTCCGTACTCTTCTGCCCAACATCTACTGGTTGTCCACCTAGCCGCAACCAGAGGCAGAGCCTTTTTGGCTCTGGCCCCAGCCTGGTGGAATGCTTTCTTTGGTGAGATCCAGCCCTTGTGAGATTTAATGCAGTTCTGCAGGGTCTGTAATACAGAGATTTTCCACCAGGCCTATGGTTGAGAAGACAACAACTCAACCACAATGGCCTCCCCTGCTTAGCTTAGCTATGCCCAGCAGCATCCCAGCCCATCTTAGCTGCTTACTCACCCACCTGCTCACCGTTCTGCTTACATCTGCAGCTACATCAAAACTGAAACCTCATCCTGTTCAGTAAATTGTTTAACTGTCTTCAGGTTTTTATGTGCACAAATTGTTTATAATTGTTTTATTATTATATTCTCTTTTAAATTTTGTATGGTTTTAAGAATGTTGTGACCCGCCCTGAGCCTGCTTGGGGTGGAGGGCAGGATAAAAGCTGAAATGAATGAATGAATAAATAATAGTCCCACTGAGGTTCTTGGCTGAGTGGAAACCCGGATCTTGCTGAGCCTAATCTGATATTTTAACCACTTCCCCTCAGTGGCTCTCATTGAAGCTCATGAAGACTTGCCCAAACTCATTAAATAAGTTGATATTATTTCCTTCATTTAGTTTACTTCATTTATAGTCATAAAAACATAAGAGAAACCAATGCTGGATCAGGCCAATGGCCCATCCAGTCCAACACTCTGTCACACAGTGGCCAAAAACACCAGGTGTCCTCAGGAGGTCCAGCAGTGGGGCCAGGACACCAGAACCCCTCCCACTGTTGCCCTCCCCAAAAACCAAGAATACAGAACATCACTTGCCCCAGATTGAGAGTTCCTACCTATACCTTGTGGCTAATAGCCACTGATGGACCTCTGCTACATATGTTTATGCAATTCCTTCTTGAAGCCGTCCATGCTTGTAGCCGCCACCACCTCCTGTGGCAGTGAATTCCACGTGTTAATCACTCTTCGGGTACACCTTTCTTGCTGAGTTCACAGAGGGGCTTCAGCCAAGGACTTCTTGTTCATAAACTCTCAGTGCAGCAATGGCGTTTGTTTGTTTATTTATTTATTTCTTTATATATTAAAACGTTTACATCCCACTGTTCCTTATGGTTCAAGGCAGCTTAGGATAATAGATAAAAACATCCCCATCCAATGCTCCCTCTAAGCTTTTGAGCAACAATTCTGCTTTGTGAGCTAGTGGTGTTAAAGCTGTGAGCGAGTGATTTGGCTTCTGCATAAATTAATTTGCTCTGGAGCCATCCTTCCTGAGCTAAGGCAAAAATGCATGAGCCAGAGGCTCAAAAACTGTGAACTAGCTCACATTAACTCAGCTTACGGGGAACACTGTCACCAGCCAAATTCAAAACTAAAAAAGCAAACCCCAAATCTGTCCCCCAGTCTCCATGTGGAGCTTGCTAAGGGTTGCCAACCTGTAATTAGGGCTTGGAGCTCTCCTGGGATTAAAACTGATCTCCAGACTACAGAGGTCTGTTCCCCTGGGGGGTGGGGGAGAGTTACTTCTAGGATATTCTATTCAATTGAACTCCCTCTCTTTCCAGCCTCCAGCCTTCCCAGGCATTACTGCCAAATCTCCAGGAATTTCCCAAGCTAGACTTGGCAACACTAAATGGAATTAATGGTACAATAATGATCTCCTGTCCTTTCTTTATTACTGAATGGCATTCAGGTCACATAAATTATCCTGAATATCAGTAACTTGAAAGAAATGTTGGTTAAAACCACATGCTGGTATTCGTGTCAGGGGATGTAACTAAGCAAAGGAATTTCACAACCAAGTCATGGAATCCACAATGGAATCTGACAAAATACCTCTATAGTGTGTAACAAGGACTTAATAGTCACACTGCAGTTGTCCAGAACTTATTCATATCAAAGCCATAAATGAGCCCCTCAAAATATCTGTATAGTTTTCAGACACGCTAGTGCCTGAGTATTATGTTGCAACCACTTCCCCATTATGAATGCTTTATTGTGTACATTTTTGTGGAGATTGTGTTGGGATCTAGAATGTTTTGTAGATTGTTTTCAAGAATGTGAATTTGATGTCTGGTATTCTTTTTGGGGGACTGGGGATTTTTGGAGGTTATTCATTTTAAAACCCTGAGCTGGGCGGCTCACCCAAGTTGGTCAGATCTAAGAAGCTAAGCAAAGTCAGCTTTGATTAGTATTTGGATGGGAGACCACCAAGGAAGTCCAGGGTTGTTGCAATGCAGAGCCAGGCAATGACAAACCACCTCTGTCACTCTCTTGCCTTGAAAACCACATGGGGATCGCCATAAGTCGGCCGTGACTTGATGGCACTTTACACACACACACATATACACGTTGTTGTTTTTTTGGGAAATTTTTTATTATTGCTATCAAAACATAAGATAAACACACAGTTAGCAACAAGTTTTATGTGAAAAACTATAGAAACAAGTGCAAACTTTAAATTTCAACATATCAATTAGAAAATAAGCGAAGAGTGGTGCCTTAACGCACACAGGTTTTTAAAAGCTTATTCTTATTTTTGAAGACTGTCCAGTTCTCATTAATTAGCTGAAGGTACAGAACAATTACGTTACAGTCCTATGCAGACTAAGCTCAGTTAGCTCAGCCTAAGCCCATTGAAATCACTTTGTGAGCAATCTGGATTTTTGTTTGTGTCTTTACATAGTTATTAAGTAGTATTTGTTGTGCTTTCTGCTGGTACTAGTGATATGTTTAATGTGACTGAAGGCAAGGGGTCCAGTACCTTTAATCAGGGGTCATTTCGTAGAAAAAGAGGTGCAGGAGCTCATTAGCATAACTCATTTGCATATGCCACACCCCCTAACATACCGGAAGTGTGTCAGAAGGCAACACCCACCCCTCAGGCTCCACTCCACAGGTGAGTGAAACTGACCTGCTCTTCCTCCATTCCCTTCCCCATCCAATACTTTGTGCAATAAAAATAAGCATAAAGAACACACCCTCAATCTCTTCCTGCTCCCTTGAAACCACCAGGTTTCAAGTAGACTTGAGATACCCAGGACATGTGCACCACCCATCCCTTCCCCTCTCCACAACAAGACACCCTGTGAGGTAGGTGGGGCTGAGAGAGGCCTTTTGAGAACTGCTCATGAGAGAACAGCTCTGAGAGAACTTGTGACTGGCCCAAGGTCACACCAGCAGCTGCATGTGGAGGAGTGGGGAATCAAACCCGGTTCTCCCAGATTAGAGTCCAACTCCTGACCACTACACCAAACTGATGGGGTGGAAGCTGCTGAAGGGTTGGTGAAATTTCTCCAGTACTTATGTGCCCAGATAAAAAATGGTATACTTAGAAAATTTATATGCCACCTTGAGCAAGTCTCTGGAAAAGCAGCACACAGTCATGAAAGGAACAATGATAAAATTATTAATATTAACAAAACATTAAAAACAATAAAGACCCTAGCAGGGCTTTCCCCGGGGCGCTGCGCCTCTGCACTGCTCGGGGAAGCCGAGGAGGGGGTGGGGCTTGGTCATGTGCCCGCCCCCTGGGCTCCTCACTCCCAGAGCTGTGCTCCTGTGCGCTCCCGCTCCAATGGACCCCTGCCTTTAATAACTCTGCAGAAGAACTTGCAAAATTTCAGCAAATGTAGGTTGTCATGCATAGTGAGACCAGCTGAATCTTGCCCATAATTTTTTTTTGCTACGAGTAACTTCCTGTGGGTGATTACAACAATTCACATTAAAGCTTCATAGCTAGAAAGTTCCAAATGCATTAAGCTACACATGACACATAATGCAGAGTGTTCCTAAAATACTGCAAGCATTTTCTAAAGAGATGCATTTCCAATACAGAAGGCCTCATATTAAACAATATTGATCTAGCTAACAAAACAGTACCGAAAGAAAGGAAAGACACCGCTTTGACATTGGCTTGATAAATTGTAATAGAACATTTACCTGCTTCAAGGCAGAGGTCAATGTCTTTTCCCTCGTGCTAAATGCCAGCTTGGGAGAAATACCAATGAGAACCACAAACTGTATTTACCTGAACAATGCTTCCATTAGCAACAATATAACGGTGTGTAAGAGCTTCCTTTGCTATAGCATGTGGCAACTATGCTTGGCAGCCTTAGATTTTTCAAAGTGTGCCTCTCCCCTTTCAAGCAAAATTTGCCTTGAACTTAAATAGGTCCTTTTAAAATAAATGGAAACCTATTTTTGCTTGTGCTCACTAATGATCTTCATACCCTAGTTCGTGCAGACCCCATGCCTATTGATGAAAATAAAATGAATACATGAAGCAATCATGTATTAAAGTAAAGCTCCTTTATGTTCAACTTTTTTTCATATCTGGAGGGAAGCACCTTGCAGGCACCTTGCAGGATGGAAGAAAGATGTGTGGGTGGACGTAACAGAAACATGCGCAAGCCTCCCCAAATAACAGATGATATGCTGTGATGTACACAGGGCTAAGAAAGCTTCTGTTTACTAATTTGTCCTGTGTATTTAATGGATCCCTTTCCACCAGATGCTCCTGAGGTGTACAGCCAGATCTGGAACAGCATTTCACATGTTGAAAAATAGATTATTTTCATGAAACTTACAAAAATAGCTGGACCTGTAACCTTCTAGAGGTAAAACTGAAAGCAAGTACCTATGTTCAGGATTTAGTGATACCCGTGTGGCCCATTTGCAGGTTGAGAGAGTGATGTCACCATCAGTTTTCTTAGTGGTGGTCACCTGTTTGTTAGGGGGACCGAATGAATCCAGGAGGAGCTTCTTCCTTCCTTTTCAATAGGTGATCAGAATCAGGTGGGCAGAGCACTAGTGCAGAGAAATGTTGATTCATACCCCACAGGCGCTTCTCCACTCAATACACAGTGACTGCTATCATGAAATTAAAAGACCCCTGCTCCTTGGGAGGAAAGCTATGGTAAACCTAGACAGCATAATAAAAAGTAGCTGTACGGTCCATGGTATTTTGTAAGCAATGGTATTTTGTAAGCCACCCTGAGCCTGTTCACAGGAAGGGCGGGGTATAAGTATGAGATTAATTAATTAATTAATTAATTAATTAATTCCCAGTAGTCAGGGGTCATTTCGTAGAAAAAGAGGTGCAGGAGCTCATTAGCATAACTCATTTGCATAACTCATTTGCATGTGCCACACCCCCTAACATACCGGAAGTGTGTCAGAAGGCAACACCCACCCCTCAGGCTCCACTCCACAGGTGAGTGAAACTGACCTGCTCTTCCTCCATTCCCTTCCCCATCCAATACTTTGTGCAATAAAAATAAGCGTCAAGAACACACCCTCATTCTCTTCCTGCTCCCTTGAAACCACCAGGTTTCAAGTAGACTTGAGATACCCAGGACATGTGCACTACCCATCCCTTCCCCTTCCCCTTCCCCTCCCCACAACAAGACACCCTGTGAGGTAGGTGGGGCTGAGAGAGGTCTTTTGAGAACTGCTCATGAAAGAACAGCTCTGAGAGAACGTGTGACTGGCCCAAGGTCACACCAGCAGCTGCATGTGGAGGAGTGGGGAATCAAACCCGGTTCTCCCAGATTAGAGTCCACACTCCCTACCACTACACCAAACTGATGGGGTGGAAGCTGCTGAAGGGTTGGTGAAATTTCTCCAGTATTTATGTGCCATGTGCCCAGATAAAGAATGGTATATTTAGAAAATTTATATGCCACCTCGAGCAAGTCTCTGGAAAAGCAGCACACAGTCATGAAAGGAACAATGATAAAATTATTAATATTAAAACAAAACATTAAAAACAATAAAGACCCTAGCAGGGCTTTCCCCGGGGCGCTGCGCCTCTGCAGTGCTCGGGGAAGCCGAGGAGGGGGTGGGGCTTGGTCATGCGCCCGCCCCCTGGGCTCCTCACTCCCGGAGCTGCGCTCCTGTGCGCTCCCGCTTCAATGGACCCCTGCCAGTAGTAATGTATGGCTGTGAGAGTTGGACCATAAGGAAGGCCGAGCACCAAAGAATAGATGCTTTTGAATGAGATGAGTTAGACCAGGGGTCCTCAAACTATGGCCCGCGGGCCACATGTGGCCCGCCGAGGGCATTTTTCTGGCCCACCGGGTGTGCCGCTGCCTGTCCTCCAATTCCCAGCAGCACACAAAGCAGCGGAAAAATTGCAGCCGACTCGTCCCGGGCCACATGACAAAGCCCCGCCCCCCTGCTTCCAGTCAGCCAGGAGGAGGCAAAAGGAAGACTGGAAGAGGGTAAGTGTGGGGTGGCAGGCGCTCCGGCTGGTCCCAAGTCTCCTAGCCGGCTGAGAGGCCTCTCAGCCGGCTAGGAGACCTGCACCAGTCCCAAGAGCTGGGTCTTTTTCGAGGCTTTTTGTGCTGCTGGGAATCGGAGGGGCGGAGAGAGAGAGAGGTTTCTCTTTCCCATCATGATGCCTGCAGTAGTGGAGTTTCAGGGAGAAGCAGCTGGGGGCTTGCTGCCTTAAAAAGTTTGTGAGGATGCCGAGTTCTTTGTTTCTTCGGAGAAGGAAAGAAAACAGCCCCGTCAAGGGTGCCTTGCTTACGCGCACCCCCTCCCCCCGTGCGCCTTCCCTACTCGCAAAATAACATCTGAAATCTCCAACCAGATCAAGACTAACTGATGCACACTTGCATCACTTGTTACGACTAGCAGTGACAAATCTGGAACCGGACATTGACCATCTCATTAGCCAAAAGCAGGCCCATAGTTCCCATTGAAATACTGGTAAGTTTGTTGATTTAACTTTACTTGTTCTTCATTTTAAATACTGTATTTGTTCCCATTTTTGTTTTTTTACTTCAAAATAAGATATGTGCAGTGTGCATAGGACTTTGTTCATAGTTGTTTTTTTAAACTATAGTCCGGCCCTCCAACGGTCTGAGGGACAGTGAACTGGCCCCGTTTAAAAAGTTTGAGGACCCCTGAGTTAGACAGTGTTATTGATGCAACAAACATGAAGTTGAGGAAACTCCAGAGGACAACGGAGGACAGGAGGGCCTGGCATGAATGTGGTCCACGGGGTCGTGAAGAGTCGGACTTGACTGTGTGACTGAAGAACAAGAACCACTCTATACCATCCTACTTGAACATCAATTCTTTAATCCACAATCAAGACATAGGTAGAATTCCGCCATTCACAGATTTTAAAATCTGATGTAATCAGTTTGCATTCTACATACGGAAAGAAATCTCTTTTTACAAAATTAACCAACAGACAAATGGCAATACAATTTTAAGGCAGATTTCCTCGTGCTACACTGAAGGACTCAGATTCTTGGAAATCTTTTCTCTTGTGTAACAACATCAGGTGTGTTTTTGTCAAAAGCGTTTCCGACAGAATATGGAGCGATTCAGGGCCAAGGTAAAGGGGCATTATGTCAGAGAGAGCTCTGCTAGAAGCTAGATCTCTACCGTCATGGTTTAATTAATTCTTTCCTTTGAGAAAGGGACACTATTCATGCTTTAGTGTATTGACAGCAACAGTGCCAATTGGATGCATTCAGCATGTTGTATGGGAAACCACAGAATGACATCCGCTCCGCTCTTGTGAAAAGAACCACAGTTTTTTGAGGATAAAAGAGCCATGAACCTGATCTGTCCTTGTATATGTTGTCATTAAATTCAGTCTATATATTCAACACACCATGTATACATTTGTTGTGTCATAAAAAGGAAAATAGACATCTAAATGGGATGGACATGAAGCCATCAGGAGAGGGGTTTGATGGGAGGCTGAGGAGGGAAGTTAACTGTGGACGCAGGGAAAAATGCTCAACAAACGTCCACACAGTGATCTAACATGCATTATGAAATAAACCATATGAATCTTTTAAAAGAGAAAACACTACCCTCCAATGAAATAAACATCAAGGAAACCATCACGCTTCAGTCATAGCAACTGGCCTAAAAATTTTGCTTCCGTTTCACATACCATGCATATATCACTTTGGAAAATCGTAACAGTACATGGCTGAGTCTTTAAAACAGTTCAAAACAGCCCCAGAAGTCGTTCAGTATTATTATCCCCATATGATGAAAAAAAGCTGTCATCCATTCTCAAATGTACCATTCTTGAACAAGGGGGCCGAACGACAGCTTCAGAGGTTGTTTAGACCAGTTCCAATCTGGTTTCAGGCCCAGTTATGGGACTGAAGTGGCCTTGGTCACTCTCATGGGTGACATGGACCAGGAGAATTCTGACTCAGTTAATTTTCCTGGACGTCATAGTAGTTTTTGATGCTGTCAATCATAGTATCCCTTTGGATCATCTTTCAGGACTGGAATGGGGAAGCATTGTTCTGCGGGTAGGTTTCTTGAGGGTAGGTTTCAGAGTGTAGTGCTGGGGGACTGTTGTTCTGCCCCATGGCCTTTGGCCTATCGGGCTCCCTAAGGTTCCTTCTTCTCCCCCATGCTTTTCTGTGTCTATGTCAAGCCACTGGGAGTGGTCATCTGGAGATCTGGGCTGAGCTGCCACCAGTACACAGATGACACTAAGATCTATCTCACACTACAAGCAGATTCCGGGGAAGCTGGGAAAACTGTGAGCAGGTGCCTGGAAGATATTTTGGAATGGATTGAAACTTAATCCCAACAAAGTGGAGATGTTACTGGTGGGGGGTGGGGGAGTCTGGCCCAGGAAATGGGTTATCTCCTGTTCTGGATGGGGTTGCACTCCCCCTAAAAGAGCAGGTTTGTAGCTTGGGGGTACTCCTGTGCCCAGGATTCCTGTTGCATAAACAGGTGGCAGCATTGGCCATGGGTGCCTTTTACCATGGCATGTGGAAAAGGTGGCTTAAGCCTTCCCCGCCCCATGCCCTTTTCCTGAGCTGAAAAGGCCCTGAGGCCCTGGCTACCGGGGGCCACCAGGGGCCACCAGGCAAATAGAAACCTCCCAGGGTCCTTTAAGGTAAGGAAAACTGCCAGACTACAGCCATTATCTTGGTCATTATCAGCAGTGAAGAGGATTCATCATGGTGGTAGATTCCTAGAATGGTTGCTTTGATTTCTATGTAGGGTGGACCATTTTGAAAACATTTGGCTCAGGTGTCAGGTTTGAAGCAGCCAGTTTAGCTATATCCTGTCACTCTGACATTGCAGTTTTAAGATTCAGAGGAGTGCTACGATTAGCAAAGATGATAAGCTCCAGCGATACGTCTTGCTTGAGTTAGTTTTTTAGAAAGCTGCAGTTTATGGAAAGAAATCCTCTTTAATCTTTTACAACTCAATAGCCTTCAGTAATGCAAAATTTCCCCCGTTAAGAGCTTTTCCTTTGAGACCAATAATCAATACTACTTATTATTGTTGGGATGTTTAACACAAGACCTGGCCTAAGAAATCTGCATTTTACCATGTTTATGGCAACTTTACTATACCTGAGAAAGCAAAGAGAGGGATCAGGAATGTAGTGTTTAGATTTTCCCACACTTGCTACACAAATTGCAGTTTGAGTGCCTCAAGGTGTTGAGAAGACAATACTGCTATTTGTGTAAATGGCCATAGCAGGAAGCAGGCCTTAAGCCGGAGGAAGTCTAGCAAGTATTCCTTTCCAGATCAGAAGGTGAGATAAGAGTGAAACCCTACCTGTTGGGGCTCCTTATCCCAGCAGAAGCATTCGGAATACAAATGCATCTAGCAAATAAGTTTAGCACCTTTTATTTTAAAAAGTGAAAGCATTTCGAGTGTAATCACTGTGAATGAAACCAGTACTGGAATCTCAGAAGTCATGCTTAAGACAAGTTTAGAAGAAACTGTTCTTTAAAACCATTTTAAAAAGAAACAATGGTTCACATCGTTAGTAATAGCAATAGCTCAGGGAAATGAAAGAGAGTGGTACAAAATGGTTGTAGTCAAAAAATTCAAAATCAGCTTGCTTCTTCAGCTGTTAAAACTTCTTCAGGGACTGTCTTGACTGTAGCCACCTGTCATATTTTGTAGCTAAATGCTACTGAGCATGCTCTGTAGCAACAACTGAAGGTCTTTGCCCTTTTCTTGCCCAAAGCTAGATTCAGATTTAATCAGATTTCTGATGGGGTATGCAACAGAAATGGCCATCTTTTGTTGTAAGTGCATCTTTTGTTGTAAGTGCATCTTTTGTTGTAAGACTGCACTTTCAGTTTTGGATGGGGAGTCCAACAGAAATGTTTCCAGTAGACAAACCTTACATTCCTGCGTCGATGAGGCATATCATAATGTAAGACCTCCTTTGTCATTCATTATAGTTTTATAAATGGAGCTGGAAACACAATATATAGAAAACTCAAACATAAATTTGTAATTAAGATTTGTACCCCTGTTCCGAAAGGAGTGTATTAAAAACCACAGATCATTTGTCTGGCAGACTGAGGCAGTGCCAACAGGACATACTTTTCAGCAGGGGTCCGTTGGGGCCGAAGCTCAGGAGTGGCCACTAGGGCAGCCGTGAGCTGAATCTGATTCTCTGATCTGATTCAGCCTGCTGCCGAATTGCCGCCGAAATTCGGCGGCAACTTTAAAAGCGACTGGAGGGGAGGTGGTTTGAGGAAGAGGCTCCAAACTTGCAGGGTAGCTGCTGGGACCTCTCCCCCAAATACCCACCAAGTTTCAAGAAGATTGGACCAGGGGTCCAATTCTACGGGCCCCCAAACAGGTTGCCCCCATTCCCTCCATTGTTCTCTATGGGAGGAAAAAAGGTAACATTTTTCCCACCATAGAGAACAATGGAGGGAATGGGACAACCTGTTTGGGAGCCCATAGAATTGGACCCCGTGGTCCAATCTTCTTGAAACTTGGTGGGTATTTCCAGGAGAGGCCCCAGCAGCTACCCTGCAAGTTTGGAGTCTCTCCCTCAAATCCCCTTTCCTCCAGCCCCTCATATACCCTATGAGTTTTTGCCATTGATTTCAATGGCCCATAGGGTATAATGGGGCTGAAACTGACATTCCCTTTCTGACACACTTCCAGTGATGTCAGGAGATGTGGCATATGCTAATGAGTTATGCTAATGAGTTATGCTAATGAGCTCCTGCAGCTCTTTTTCTACAAAAGGACCCCTGCTTTTCAGTGATAAATAGGAGATCGAGCCAATTCTACTGCAAGGGCTTAACCAAAGCTGGTTCCATGTGGGGGGCAAGAAAAGTCACTCCCCGCTGTAAAAGCTGTAGCGAGTGTGACAGAGGCACCCTGGGGTAGCATTCACCTGCTCCCATCCCTGCACTGCTCTCTGCTGGTGCTGCTCCTTCCCACCTCCTTCCTTCTCCTTCCATTGATGAAGAGGCATTGACCAGATGAGAATCCTCCTTACCTCCAACAGCTGAAAACATGGCAACATTAGTTTTTTTTTAAAAAACTCTTCAAGGGCTAAAAGGAGGGAATTCCAGAACATAGCACTGCCATTTCTAAGGTGGTTCTAAGTCAGGGGTGGCCAAACTTACTTAACGTGAGAGCCACATAGAATAAACGTCAGATGTTTGAGAGCTGAAAGACATGAACAAATATTACACACCGGTTTTTATTGAAAGATATGCAAATCTGCTTTTTACTAACATTAAACCGCTGCCAAAAATAAAAACAAAAGCGGTAAAAACAGATATTTATAATAATATTTGTCCAATAATATTTATTTGTTTGCTAATGATATTTATTTGTCTAAGAGGTGGAAAGAAAGAATAGAAGAGGTGGAAGGAAAGAAAGAGAGAGAGAAAGAAACGAAGAAAGCAAAGAGATGGGGGAAGGAGAGAGAAGGAAGGAAGGGAGAAAAAGGAAGAAAGAAGGAAGGAAGGGAGAAAGAAAAAAAGAGAAAGGAGGGTGGAAAGAAAGCAAATAGATGGCTTGGAGAAGGGATTTAAAGAGACAAATGCCTTCTCCAAGTTGGCTTGGGGGGGGGGGGAGGGCTTTGAGAATGCATTTACAGTTGCATTCTTTCTCTGCTCACCCCCACCTCAAGCCTACCCAGGGAGGGGAACACTGGCTGGGGAAGGGAAGACCAATCAGGGAGGCATGCCTCCCTTTCACTTCCCCAGCCGCCCTGCTGGGAGCTGCACAATATGTGTGAAAAAGCCGCATGTGGCTCCTGAGCCACAGTTTAGTCACCCCTGCTCTAAATTCTGCTGCCCTCCATGGATTGGCTGTAGGCAAACTTTCACATGGTGGCTCTGTCTGCAGCCACTGCACTGTCTCCCTTTTAAGACAGAGCAAAGACGGTTACTTTTTGTGCTGGCTTAAAAGTGAAAGCTCTGGGGCTGTGGTCATACCGGCCTTTAAATCCAGGAGGGTTTTTTATTTCAGGTTGGGATGTGTAAACCCTGGCGAGCAGAGGTGGCAATGGAGGCTTGCGGCGGCAGCAGAGGCTTGTGGCAGTGGCAGAGGTGGACGCTGGCAGCAGCGGAGACTTGTGGCGGCGGCAGAGGAGGAGGCTTGCAGTGGTGGCAGCGGGTTGCAGCGGTGGCGGAGGAGGCTTGTGGTGGTGGCTGGGGGCACCCTTCCCCAAGCCCCCCCTGGCCACCTGGTAAGTTCCCCCCTTTTGCACTTGGGCGCTTGAGTGCCCAAGCACCCAAGTGCAAAAAAAAAGGGGGGGGGGGAACCGGAGGGACAATCTGGACAGCTCTCTTTCGCAATCGTTGCGAGAGAGGGCTGTCCAGATCAGTTCAATGCAGGCTCCTCGTGCGACCACTGGGAAAACACTTGATTTTCCTGGGGTTGGAAAATGCAAGAGGAACCCGCCATTGAGCCCGCTTTGGCATGGGATTTCTCCTGGCCATTGTGGACGGTCTCTTTAAATGTGGGAGGAAACAGCAGTTCCTCCCACTTTAAAGGGCCATGTGACCATGGCCTGGAAGCCCCACCAGTTGTGACCAGAAAAAGCATAATGTCATGTGGAAGCTCCCCAATAAAGCAGGGGCATGCTGTGTTCCAGCCAGGAAAGAAATCCTTGTGTGGAAGCAGCCCAATACAAATTAGAGCAAAGAATCATCATTGCAGACACTGATTTACACAATGCCTATCATTCTTCTTGCTTATGTTGGTGAGGAAAGTACTCGTAGACATTTTGCCCAGAGTCAAGTCAACTGAAATACAGACTAATGTTATAGCTTTTAAAAACTCAGTGAAGTAGGATAGTTTCAGGTGAGTAGGGAAGTTGGTCTGCAGCAGAAAAGCAAGATTTGAGTGCAGCAGAATCTCTTTTTAAAAAACATTTTTATTGCTTTTATTTTAAAATCAACACAGAAATCAATGGGAAGGGGAAATCTAAGTCTAAGGGAGAAAGAAAAAACCGCTAAACCCCCAAGTAGCAGTGGTCAATAGATTATACAAATGCTTATGATATTATTTCACTTACAATAATTATGTTATCATGAAAAGAGGGGGGGAAGGGTTATCACAAGTGTATGGCAACTAAACTTTAACCATGGTGAGAGTATCCAAGTAATTTTAGCAGAGTTCAAGAGATAGAGATATGGCTTAATGCTTATCTTTTTTATTTCTAAGTTCATAGTCTCTTCTGGCTTTGGGATTTTTTTGGAGCAACTGCTCCCAATTCTGAATCAGAGGATGTAGAAATTCTGCTTTCCTTACTTATCCTTATATTTGAAGATGATGCCTTCTGGTACCAGCCATCTGTAGGTTATGGAATTTTTCTACAGAAACAAAATCAGATTTTTATAAGGTCTCCTCTTTTTTCTTATCTCAAATAGAATGTCCTTTAAAACTTTTATTTCTTTATCATCGATTTTTAGGTAGTCCCATTTGTTGCTTTAAGTATCTGATCTCTAATATGGATTTTAAAGAATCTCAGAAAAATTTCACCGGGCAGGTTATTCTTCTTAATATATTTTGGATAGGTTCTATAGACCATAGCCATCTTGCTTTGTAGAAAACCCACTTTTATACCTGCTACCGGTTCTAAAGCATTGCTTAAAGTAGATTTGAGATTTTATCCTTTCTTCTCTGGGACCCCTTGGAATCTTAGAACATATTTTGACTTTTCCATTTGTAGTTAAAGCAGTTGATATTCGTTTGAGGATCTCTTTTTTCCCACAGTCTCCAGTCATTTTTTGAGCTTATTTGCCTTGACATCAGCTTTTTAAAATGATTCTGAGGTTTCCTCTGTCTTAAGGTTGGTCTCTTTTAGCTGTCGTTGGAGAGTCTCAAAGTAGTTATTAAGTGAAGTCATCTGGTCCAGCAGAGGGCGCAATGCTGCCGCTGTCATGTTAGGAAAGTCTGTAGCTGCATCCGGTATCATGACTGCAGGAGCTGGGCTAGCACTTCCTGAAGGTTTTGTTTTGGGTACAACTTTTCCCCCCAGCCATTTATGCAGTTGTTTACTTTTAGGTGAAAGTTAGAAAAGTCTCTATGGCTTGAGTAATTGATTAGAAGTTTCTTGGTTACTCTCTGCCTTAGCTTAGCTTAGTTTAGCTTTCTGTCCCCTCTTTGTTAGAAGTTTAAAAGGTTTTTCTCTTTTGTGGGGGTGGGCTCCTCCCCCCCTCGCTTCACTTTAAGGCAGTGGTTCTCAACCTTCTTAATGCCGTGACCCTTTAATACAGTTCCTCATGTAGTGGTGACCCCCAACCATAAAATTATTTGTTGTGTTGTCTAAACGGCTTTGACAAAACCAATAAAAACATTATTTTCTGTCCCATCTATACAAAATCTTGCCTGAACCAATATCTTATGTCCAACCATTATTCCTATACTGGATTGGAATCAGTTCCTAAAAGTTAGGTTCCAATGGCAATCAGCTTGCGTGGGGCCCTTTCCTGCTGGCGGGGCGGCCTTGGACGCCAGCCGGCAACCCCTGTGAAAGGGTCGTTCAACCCACAGGTTGAGAACCACTGCTTTAAGGGAATGTATTCGCTTGGGTGCTTGTGTGTTTCTCTTGCTTAGTGACTCATCAAGACTCACAGTTCATCGGTTGTCTTCTGCAAGGTAAGGGAAAGCACCTGACCATCTGCCCACTTACCCCTGGTGTGTGTCTCTGATGCCACTACTGGTTTGTGGTGGCAGGACCTTTGGAGCAAAGGAGAGCCTCAATCCCTTGGCTGTCAGCCTTGGTAGAGGCACCCTTCAAGCCCCATGGCTGGGAGCCCCTGCAAGGGCTCCGGGGGAGTCCAGATTGCTCTGAGACCCCTCCCTACTGCCACAACATGGGTCGTGTCCCTTGGAGAACCAAGGAGACATGACCATCCTTTGAGCCACCAAAACCGGAAGTCCCATGCAGGAGAATCTTAAAGTCTAACAAGATCCCCAGGGTACAAGCTTTCAGGTCTTGTTTCATCAGTGAAGTTGGAGGCTCCTAAGCTGCAGCTTCTCCTTCTCTTTCTACCTCGTGCTCCCTTGTCCTTTCATGTACTGTAAGTAAAAAGGATGGCAGGTTTGCAGAAGAACAAAGGGACCCAGCTGAAAACAGGAGAGGGAAGCCATTGCTTTGACATACCTTACTGCAATGGGTTCTTTGAAGGTATAGCATCAGTCCCTGGATTGCAGCCTTGCAACTCTAGGTCCGTCCACACATGAAGATGAGAACTTTCAATCCACTGAAATGAATACAGTTCAAATGCTCTGGATTGTAATTAAAGAGATGATGAGGGGATTAGAAGGTCAAGATTCTGGGGCCCTAGTCACACTGGAGGGCCATGGAGCTCAGCAAGTTGTGTGATTTACTTTCATACAATATTTGAGTTGAGTCTGAATGGCATGGGAGAGTCCCAGAAGGACTTTTTGACCCTTGGTAGCCATCCTCCTGTGCTTCATTATTCACACATATACAGAGCATTCTACTGCACTAAATGCTCCCCAATGAGATCAGGCCCCTGCAGGACTTATTACAGTTCCATTGGGCCTGTAAATCGGACCTGTTCTGCTAGGCTTTTGGATGAGGCAGTGGGTGTCTAATTCGATTGGTCTCTCCTTCTCTAACCCACCTGCGGCTGGGCATTATACCATCTGTGCTATCATCTGTGCCATGGATGGGGTCTGGTCCCACCTGACAATATGCTGGCCTTTATGCTTGCAGGCGGTACAAACCCAGTGCCGGGGGGATTTTTTTGGGACTGCCATCATTTATAAATTAATTGGTTGATCCTTTTTTTTATCAGAATTGTCTGATTGTTTTGTTGTGACCTGCCCTGACCCTGCTTGCAGGGGAGGGTGGGATAGAAATATCATGAAATAAATAAGTAAATATTTTACCTACTTGCCAAATTACTGAGACTTGTCTGGGACACTGTCTCAAAATACTGGCATGCTGTTTCCAACAAAGCGCCTTGCGCTGGAACTTTTTGAGCACAGAAACCCTCATTAACTCAAGCTCAGATTTTTTAACCCCCCCCCCCCCCAAAAAAACCCTACAGTATCTTGCTGCACATGTGTCAGTTTCTCAACAAGTGATGGAAGGGTTTCAGCAAACATCTGTCCTGTTTAGGAAAGGGAGGCCAAAACAGCAGGTTTAAAGTAGCCTGTTTTCAGTAATACCAATGAGCTTTAACTACATCCTTCAGGACAGAGCTTATGTTTCACAGAATTTAAGTGAGTGTTTAAATCATGGGGGGAAGAGATGCTGGACTGTACAGTGATCAGAAACTGAAAGGATCTGTTTTTGTTCCTCTGTTATGGAGACCAGCTTGATCTGTATGGCCCAGAAATTCCAGTGGAATGTAATTTACAGGGCTGGCATTCCAGTTGGTTCAAAGTGAACAAGAGCGCAGCAACTGATACAATTTGGAATAATACGATAGGCTGACATCTCACAGGCACAACAAACTGTCATTCACATTCTAAACAAACCCCAGCTCTGTAAACTTCCTTTCTCATCTTTCCCTTTTTGACGTGTTCTAAAACTTTTTTTAAAGCTGCAATTTGGATGGGGTTCTTTTTTACTTCTCTGTCAGTAGGTTTCATGTCTTATTAACATGGTCTTTAATCTTTCTGCCCTTTCACTAAGCATTGGAAGTCCCACCACAGCTGTTCTGTATAAGTTTAATCTATCTTACTATATATATGTGCGGAGGAGAATCCCAAATGCCAGTTTCTGCTCAGATGTTAGCAGAAAGACATAGTGGCCTTGACCTTTCATGTTACATTGTTGGACATGAAAGGTGGCAATCCCAAATCCTTAGCTACATAAATTTCATGCCTGTTACATCAGCTGCTATAGTGCACAAGAGTATAATATCTTCGCCTTCTGACATCTTCATCTGCCTATACAGCCTTTCTAGAATGGCTTCAGTCAACCCCCAAGACTGGGTGGGGTTTGTGAAGTTAACAGGAATACAGTAGAGCCTAAGGGTAGATTCAGGCCCATTATGCACACATATCATACCGCAGATTTCAGAGCAGTAAGCCTTTAATCTTGACTTTGGATTCTGTGCCTGCCTTATGCACCATTCTTCCTCCCTCCGTGTATTTATTCTGCAGCTAAAAAATTTTAAATGCACTTTTCTAAATCAAAGGGTGAGGGGTGGTGTCCAGAGGTTTTTTTTAAAAAAAATTACACCATTTACACACTTTTACCAAGCAGAAGCCAGTAGGTTTTTAATCTGATGTGCAGTACTAGTTCAGTTCAAAGTTTGTTTCAATACAAGACCAGTAATAACAAAGATAAGGATAAAATAAATAAAATAAAAATATAGAATCTCTCTTATATATAAAGCTGTTTTCAAACCGGCAAGATTCCATGGGGTGCCAAAATCAGTTCGCTGCAAGAACTGCCACTCAAAACGGCGTCCTTGCCCTCTGGCTGCATTCCCTCCCTGCGTTGCCTCACTCCCGTCCACAGAGTGTTGCACTTCGGGAGTTGTAGTTCTCTGCTGGCTTTACTGCAACCATAGCAAAGGGAATTAGAACTACAACTCCCAGTTTTGGAGTCCCAAGAGGCGGTGGGCCAGGATAACTAATTAGCTGGTGTTAAACGGGAAGCAGCTTTGCAATCGAAAGGGCTTGTGGGGAAATGAAAGGAAAACATCCAGCACAAAAGCTTGCAGACAGTTCACTGTGCATGCCAATGAAAGGCTACCTACAGTTAAACTTCATGGGTCTTAAAAGTGCAGCTGGACTCAAACTTTGTTCTGGAAATCAGTTAAGTGCTGGCTTGCAGCACGTCTCTGGCTCCAGTGCTCTGCACCAACCTTGGGGGATTTCTGTAGCTTGGGGAGATGAGAGAAGAGCTACAGACGGCGGGGCTTAGCACATAGGGTTGCCAAGTGTCCCTTACTTACTGGCGGGGGGGAGTCCTCCATTGTCCGGGAGTTTCCCGGGCGTGCGCGCAAAGTGCGCACGCCCGGCGACGTTGCCCAGAAGTGACGTCATCACGTTGGGGGCGTTGCCAGAGCGTCGCCCTGGCAAAGCCCCCAATGTGATGACGTTACCTCCGAGTGATGTCATTACGTTGGGGAAGGAGGGTGGGGTTCCCCCCACCAGCAAAATGCTGGCCGGCAGATCGGGAACCCCTGTAGCGGGGGATCCCCCGCCCCCCGGGCTGACTTGGCAGCCCTATTAGCACAGGAGGAAGCATTTATTTGCTTTCAAAATTGACGACGGGGGAGAGCCCCTCTGCAAGCCCTTTTGTGGTGCCTACAAAATGGAAAGAGGTGAGCTGGCCCCAGCTTTAGCCCTAATAATGTGTGTGTGTGTGCACAACCTGTTTACTCAGGAGTAGGTAAGGAAGAGAGATGCACTTCGACACCTACTCAGTTAATAAATGCAACGGCCTCTACAAAGAGGCTCTGTTGGGGGGGGAAGACAGCAAGGGTGCCGGGGGGGGTGGCTGGGAGGAAGAGGGAAAGAAGTTGAGATGAAGAGAATTGCTTCCTTCCTTCTTTTTCTTCCTCTTGCTAGCGCCCGTTGCATTGTTGCTGCAACGGACCTTGCCCCTAGTAAAATATAAGAGTGAGCTCTGAGAGGACAGAGCAGGGAGGTTATATTAAGACTCAGTCAGCTGCTTGTGCATCCCACATGCCTGAAGGCAAAATTCAACTACTTTATTTGTAATCTCTAGGAGGAATCTGCAAGAAGGAGGGAGACTGTAAAGTTGATGTGCGGTACTAATGCACTTAAGTAGGGATGGCAGACCCTCAGTGGGGGCAAGGTTCCCCTGCTTTCGGGCCCCACCTCTCCACCAGCAGCCAGCTGGCCAGCGGGGTGGAATTACCCCCCCCCCCCAAAAAAAACCCAGGGAAGAACACCGGAAGTAAATCTGACATGCCTACGTAACTCAGAAGTGATGCAGGCAAATCAAGGATGTGGGAGGGGGGAGCGATGCTCTGGTTTTTTTGGGCAAAATTCTATAGTAGAAGGAGGAGGAGGAGGAGATTGGATTTATACCCCGCCCTCCACTTGTAGTCTCAGAGCGGCTGACAAACTCCTTTCCCTTCCCCTCCCCACAACAGACACCCTGTGAGGTAGGTGGGGCTGAGAGACCTCTGAGACAACTGTCCTTGAGAGAATAGCTGGTACAGAGCTATGGCTTGCCCAAGGTCATCCAGCAGGTGCAAGTGGAGGAGTGGGGAATCAAACCCGGTTCTCCCAGGTTAGAGTCCGCACACTTAACCACTATACCAAACTGGCTAATTCTACCATAGAGTTTTTGCCCCCAAACCAGAGCATTCCCCCCCCCCCCAATATCCTTGATGTGCTTACATCACTTCTGGATCACATAGGCACGTTGTGTTTATTTTCAGCTTTCCTCCCCAATCCTGGTAAGTTCACCCCCCCCATCCCCCACCAGCTGGTCTGAGGGACCTGGCAACCCTACACACAAGGTATATGTTTGCAAGGCCTACTCTCGGAGTATGGGATGTGGACATTCAGCCTCAGTGAAGTAGTTTTAGAGCCCCGTTAGCTACCATTCAGAGAGCTATATATGCACATGCTTAATTGTTACATTTAAACAAATTGAATTGAAAGGTGGTCTGCTTTTGTTGGCTCAAGCCCTGTGTTACCAGTTGTATCCAGAACTGATCCATTTGGAAGTTCTCCTACATGTGTTGTGGGAAGTGTACAAGAACTAAAGCACCATTTACTCCTATATAAACCTACACAACTGGTAATGTCATCTTCCAAGGCCCTGCTTAGGGTACTCCAGCCTTTTGAGATTAGGCTGGTAGCAACCTGAGAGAAGGCTCTCTTGGCTGTGGCAGCAAAACTATGAAATTCTCCCCACAAGGATATTCAACTGTCACCTCCTGTCACTGTCTTCCTCCAGCACATGAAGCCTTTTTGCTTTTTCTGGCATGCCCTCAGTGATCCCTCCTTCCTGTCCCATGTTTTAATTACTGTTTTATGTGCTTTTAATATTTTTTAGTTATGTTTTTAATTATTTTTATGATTTGTTTAAATTGTTAGCTGGCTTGAAGGCCCTTATGGGGCAGAAAGGCAACATACAAATTTTGTTAATAAGTAAAATACATTTATAAAGCTATGGTTCTCTATGTGGTAAAGTTTGTCTGAATGAGTCTATCGTGATTTGGCAAGTCACAAAACCCAGTCATGTGGAAACATACTAATGCAAAATCTATTTTACATTATGTGGAACCCTCTCCAAGAACCTAGTTCCAATGCATCCCCACCATTGTTTGACTGACAAAATAATATCTTGTTGAGGAGAAGAACTGGTTGTCTGAATCTACCCTACACAGATTTCTGTGTGGATGTGGTTGTTACATGAATTTCAGTATGTTTCATGGGACTCTGTATGTTTGCCAATGCCACATTTGTTCTACTTCCTTTAAATATTAGTCAATAAGGAGCCAGCAATCTGAATGCATCCATTCTTCATCTGCAGTTCTTGGTCACGAGATGTGGATCCAGTCTAAGACAAGGACAGGTTTCTTTTGCAACTGCAGTAGCCATTTGTTTTAATGTTGTGTCCTGCCACAACTATATGATCAAGTTTGCATTGATGATACGAGAAATGTGTGCGGGTGCAGAAGCAAGAAAATGGTGAGCCATAATTGTGCTGCGTGTCTATGACATGCTTGAGCATCCTAATGACTGAACATCTCTTGGGAGCTGCATGGATATTGCTATCCTAACCAGAGTCATACCCTTCCAACTCCACTTACGATGGCACTGCAAGACAACTGTTCATCAGGACTCATCAGGCTACTCAACTCAAACTTAGTTTTCACATCTGTTGGTAACTCTTATTATCTGAATGCTAATTTGCTCCTATTCACAGGTTTTACCAACTGCATTATTCCAATCTTAGCTGTACTTATGCATCTGGACTCTAATTAGCCCTTCCTGGCAACTAACCCCACCAACTATATGTAACACTTGAGGAAATCTGTTTCAATGCATCTGAAGAAGTGTGCTTCTACACATGTCTCTCAGTTCTCACTTATACCCAGAATAGAATTTTGTTGGTCTTGGAGGTGCCAGTGGACTCAAAATTAGTTCTCACATCTGTTTGTTAACTTGTATTTGTATGTGAATGTGCTGCCATTCACAGGTCTTACCAACCGCTTTAATCAGCTATACTTATTGCCCATTTACTTATGCATCTTGACTCTAACATGCCCTTCCTGGCAACTAACCCTCCCACCCTCTCTCTACCTATATGCAAGGCTTGAGGAAACCTGTTTCAATGTATCTGAAGAAGTGTGCGTGCACACGAAAGCTTATACCCAGAATTAAACTTTGTTGGTCTTAAAGGTGCTACTGGACTCATTTGTCCTCCTGAAACAGTTGTGTAGGAAGTTCCTATTATACAATATATATAACATTAACCACCAGTATCTAGAACTTTCCACAAACATTTCACATAAGGAACAATCTTCAGATTCAGAAGGGAAAAAAAATCAGAATCCAGGTAGTGAACTGCAGGTTTGAGTGCCACTCCATGCCAAAAATTCCATGTCTATGAAAGATAGCATGTTAGAGGAAAGGTTGCTAGCCTCACCTTCTCCTTGATATACCGTTGTTTTAATTTGGTTTTAACTGTGTTGTATTTTATACTAGGAATAAGGCCCATTGTGGAAATAAATACAACAGGCTCTAGAAAGAGGCTCTGGAAGAGTGCCCCATCCTTGGGCACTCAGCGTCAATTTGCTGTGGTGGCCTCAGCAGGGTATGACACAGAGCCCACCATTTTCTCCAGGGGAAGATCTCTGCCATCTGAAGAGCAGTTGTAATTCAGCGTGATCTCCATCCCTCTCCTGGAGATTGGCAACAATGGTTCCCCATGAGGGAACAGGTGGTTTGAAGGGTGGAGTCTATGGCACTGAACCTGTCTAAGGTCCCACCAATGCTGAAACCTCACCCTCTCCAGGGTCCACCCCTCAAATCTCCAGGAATTTCCCCACCTGGAGTTGGCAACCCTATCTCCTCCCTAGCCAGTTATCAACCTCACTCTTCAACTTTCCATCTCCCCCCCCCTGCAGCCTCCACCATGCTCTGAAGCCCTGACTGCTATGTCACATTGGCTGTCATAAAGGTTCCATCTCAGCAGCCAGTGGCCAGGGACCCCTTTTGAGTGGCAGTCCTTCCAGCCAACTGATTTTGGTGCCCCATGGAATCTTGCCACTTGAAAATGGCTTTATATAATAAGGAGAGATTGTTGTTACCCACCCTGAGCCTGTCTGCCGGGAGGGTGGGATAAAAATCTAAACAAACAAACAAACGAACAAACAAGTTTTCTGCATGCAGGGAAGCATTTAATTATTGGGGGGGGAATCATATATAAGGAGATCATTCAAATATTTATGCTTCCTCCTTCATACTAATCAGGGTCAGCCAACATATTGTAATTATTTGTTTATTGCTCCATTTTTAGGCAACTTCTTTATCTGATGTTTATCTTTACATTCTTCCAAAGAGCACAGGTTATGTAGCTTTCCCTGCTTTTTTGACCTCACAACAACTTGGTGAATTAGGTTGAGGCTAGGCTAATAGTTATTGTGTGGCACATGGTCACATAATAAGGTGAGTAGGAATTTGAACCCAGGTCTCACCAGTCTAAGTACAGTAGATTACTATGCCACATTGGATCCTTAGCCGAGCTTTTGAAGTAGGGAACAAATAAAATAATACAATAAACACAATAAAATATTAAAATTAAAATTAAAAAAAAAACAGTACAGGGAGACTTTATTTATAGAGTCCAGTTCGTCTAATTTAAATATATTCCACAGAAACAGCGAAGGGTTCAGGGTGCCAATCTAAATGGCATCTGTTTACAATCACTTAACATAGGGCACCATCCAATGGGAGCTTTCCTACCCAAGCCTTATTGGAATTAGCAGTAGATGCTGGTCTGTAAGAGGTAATGCTAACATTAGTACAAATGAGTGTGGCAAAAGAAAAGATTCTGTGAGAATTTGCATGAGACATTTTTACATAAGATATTTCCCTTGAGTTTGATGCTGTTGTGACCCTCCCACAGCACTGAGGTGTAGTTGTGCATCTCCTTTGGTTTCCCTTTGGGGTGCATATATGCCTCTCCCAGGAGTCTCCTGGATTTTCTCCAATCTTCCCCAAATCTGCTTTGCTGCAAAGTATTTGGGAAAGATCACAACAAAGCCTGGATGGCTGTAGTGCAGGAGAGGAAGGTTAGATTTTCCAAGTGCCACCCATGGCAGCCATTTTCCCTGTCTCTGTCCCTTCAACAGTCATTTCTTCCTCATGATACCGGTGGGGATTTTTTTGTTTTTTAATTAACAATCGAATATCTTTTTTTTTTTTGGTAGCTGCCAGGCTGGCAGGCAGACATAGGGTGGAAGCTCGGCGGGGAGGGCAGGGACACTGGGAGCACCACTGGTGTCAGAGTGATGTCGCTTCTGGGGAAAACCCAGAAGTCATGTCATGCCTCTCTAGGAATTGCTGGAAAGTCTGTGGTTTTCTCTTGTAATTCTGCAATGTAAAGGGCTAGACACATTTTTTTAAAATGAAAGCTGGGAACTATTGCATTGTTGAAACTGATCGTTATAGCACTATTTAACAATACCTGACTAAACACAAAAGTGCCAAAATGCAGTTCCCAACAGCACTCAAGTTGAGTGCCTGAACTTCCCCTTGGACTTCCTGCAGTCTCTGCAGTTCCCTTACAGAAACAGCGCATGGACATGCTGTGCCCTTAGCACAATTGCCTGCTTCAGGACAGAGCAGTCAGTCATCAGCATTTCTCAAGTGAGTCAGTGCTGATGCTAGCAACAATACAAGAACCTTCCATAGCAGTAATTAGATATACAATATAATAATTACTGGGGTGATTACTTAAAAGTATGCTTCATAAGTTGGTACTGGAATGGCCATTGTGAGGCTGCCTTATTTGAGCTCCAGGGACTGCAGGAGATGTGATTTGCATCTTATGCAGACTATATTAGCTGACTTCATTGCTGTGCTTTCTGACCGGGGGTGGGTGGGTGGGCGTTATCTGTGGACTAGCCAAGTAAAAGAAGTAATGTGAGATGGAAATGGTGGGAAGTCCACCCTATTTGAAAATCTTCACTGTCAACAATGGCTGGATTTTCCCATCAGCTGTGCAATTTTTTCCCCATAAACACCACAGTTCATGTCACTTAAATTATACTGTCCCTAGATATAAAGTTATTATATGTAGTCAAGTATGATAGCATACAGTTTTAGTCTCTGGTTTATTCCAGTTTTCATTAAAACCATACAGAAGGACACTGCCTGATGCAATCGTATGACGAAGAGCTACTTCCAATGTCTTAATCCCTTGAAATGCAGTGCTATGTGTGTTAGATGGTTTACATAGTCGATGTTAATTAAGGGGGAGCAGATGGAATCTGTCAACATCAGGAAAGCACCGTGCTAAAGTCTTTGAGCCAGCAAAGGGATCCGGTAGTCTGCACGAAAATACTGAATGCACGGTTGCTCCATGATAGCCTTATTTTGCGCATTTCCACATAACACTCTGTTGATAAATACTAGACACACTGTAATCTCATTAGAAGGAAGCCCTTTAATTGTATTATCGCTGTAGTCTCTCTCGCCAGACTTCCCAAACCAAGAATTATCCTGTTGAGACCGTGTCGCTTATATACTCTGTATACAAATCTAAGCATAGTTACCCGTACCCCTTTCTAAATCCACTGAAGTCAAGGCTTAGAAGGGTATTTGCACAGGACATGTATATACTACAGACTTCCATCAGGCTTATTCCACTTTAGTTGTCCTGACGTAAAGAATCTCTAAAATAGCTTGGTGAGGTGTTGAGAAAATACCTGCCACAGACCTGTAGCCCTAGTTTCCCTGGGGATCAGAAGGTGTAAAACCAATTTAATCTGCAAAATAGATATGCCCAAAGTCAGTTCTACATAAAGAGCAACATTGCTTTATTGGAGTTTAAATGGTTCTGTTCTGAATGATCTCCACAGGACTTCCTTTCATAAACTGCCTTAGGGTGCGATCAGATAAGCTGTTTGATCTGATGTTGTTGCTTCTCCTTTATGGATTTAACATGCTCATCCAGAAAGTGATATCTGTCTCCCATTCCCCAGTCGTTGGCCCCCCATCCTCACCCCCGACTTTCTCGACACTGGAGAAAGTCCAATATTTATGGATTGAGCTGGTCTCACCACACATTTCCAGATGTCTGATCTTTCCATCATGCACTCAAGCCATTTGGGAATCCAGATGGCACACTTCCATCTGCATGGCATTTTAAAAAGGATGCCACTTGACTACACACTCTGTGGTCACTGCACAGCAATAATCCGAACATTCAACCACAGAGAGAGTGTGCAGTGAGGCAGGTTAAGGGTGGCATGTTTGAACAAACCTCTCTGGAACAAATAACACCCAATAAAACAGAGGCATGGCCGGATCACACCAAGCCTGTCATCTGACCGCAGCCCTGGAATACTTGGTATATGCACATTATCCATATGTATGGGCTGTCAAGTTGCAACTGAGTAACGGTGATTCCAGCAAAGGGTTTTCAAGGGAAGTGAGAAGCAGAGGTGGTTTGCCACTGCCTTCCTCTGCAGAGTTGTCCTTGGTGGTGGTCTCCCTTCCAAGTACTGACCTGCTTAGCTTCAGAGAGCTGACAAGATTGGGCTGTACCATGACGCCTTCTTTCCCATATGTGAATTATACAGCTTTAAAAAAAAAAAATTAGGGAAAAGGGAATAAGTCTAAAACTACTTCTAAAACTACTTCTGTAATTTCAGTGGCTGCAAACAATTGCAGAAAAAGCTACTGTTGGTTGCCGCTATATGCATACTCTACCAGTGTTTCCTCTAAGCTGAGTTAGTGTGAGCTAGCTCACAGTTTGTTAGCCTCTAGCTCAGACATTTTTGTCTTGGCTCAGGAAGGATGGCTCCAGAGCAAACTAATTTATGCAGCAGCCAAATCTCTTGCTCACAACTTTAATGCCAGGAGCTCACAAAGGAGAATTTTTGCTCACAAGACTCCACAGCTTAGAGGGAGCATTACTAGTTCCCCATATAATCAAGGTACCATGGCTACCTTCATGTAGGGAACTCTCCCTAAAATTTCACCACAGGATTGCTGTCCCCCGCTCCTCCATTCATAAGTGACACAGGCAGTGAGGGAAAAGTTAAACAAACCCTGATCAATGAATGTCTAGAGACGTTATACTAGACTTGTGTATCAGATTCTGTGACACTGTAGGTCTGTATCAGCTCCCTGGCACCCTATGAGCCATTTCTCCAACCTCCACCAAAAGTACTAAGAGAAAATAAAATCATTTTAGAAGTCCCAATCAAATTTTATGCTACTTACAGTACAATCATACGAACACTTTACTGTAAGTGAGCCCCACTGAACAGACCTGTGTAGGTTTCTCAGTAGAGCTGTTTGGGATTGCTCCCTAAATCACTGAGGTATATTTTTTTAAAGGCACTTCAATTTGTTCTGGACTGTACCAAACTGCAAACAGGGAACCAGGTATGGGACAAACTCACGGAAACTCCTTGCACACATAAAACTCTTCTGTAAGGAAGGAAACTATCAGGCTGCTACCATTTCTTCTGACCTTGCAGGTGGTAGAAGCAACAAGATTTTAAGGCAGGGAGCATTCAACCATTTGATTCCATACCGGAGCCTAAAGTGGTACAGACCAAAAATAGACACAACAATTGGGATTACTGTTGAAATGTAACTTAAGTGTTGATTTGAGAGATGTTCCCATTGTATGCTTAATGCAATATCACCTATTTAGGCCCCACTGAGGTGAATAATGTTGCTGAACCAAGAGACCGAAAAGCTTGGGAAGAGGTGTGTCAAAGAAGGTGAATTCAGCTGCTATTTTGGATCACCAAAAGTAAGACTGACCTCCTATTATTTTCAAAGGAGAGACATCGGGCTTGTTTGTTTAAATGGAGGACTTCCCGCACTTCTGACAGCTCTTTGCATTCTTGCAAAGTAGACAGTTTCCCAACTGCAGTACCATTGCTCTATGGCTTCACACAAAACAGCGTGTTTGGTAAACAAAAGAAAAGAATGGGGTAAGCTCTCACTTCCTGGCCTGTCTTGAATGCATGGCTGGATGTCAGTAGTCTAAAGTTAAAACAGGAGTGTAAGAAACAACATAAGACCTGGCAGCAATTAGGGGCTGACAACATGTTCTTCAAAGAGGGAATGTCTTGTCCTAAGGGAAACAAAGGTTTTTTTTTCTTTTGTATCTAAACTCACCCCTGCAAATTAGACATTTCATTAGGACTTCAGATCTATTTATTATGCCAAAATGAAACATAATTTATTTATTCAACGGTTCCACAAACCTATGTTAATACACCTCTTTATTACTCAGTTAAACTGGAGCATTCTCAGAATAATTAATAGTACAATCTTATCTTGACACTTGAACACCCCAATCCTACATGCAGTACATGGAGATAAATCTAATGAACTTCAACTGCTGTTTTCCTGTGATTGGTTGATTCTCAGTAGTGCAGAAAGCTGTTTAAACCTACGTTAGGTGAGTAACTGTATCCTTCTCTTGCTTAACTACTCTTCTAGATGGTTGTGGTGTCATGCATACAATACTAAGAAGTATTAATAGGTGGCACTACAGCTACTGAAGAGAACCACACCACTTCATCTCCATGGTGGGAAGAGTACTCTTGCTTTTCAATAACTAGCAATCGCTGAGGAAAACCAGAACTGGTAATCAGCTATCTGATGACGGGAGTTTTGACACTTGACATCTTATACCCTGAAACTCGTGCCGGTCTCTAAGGTGCTCCTGGACTCAAATCTAGTTGTTCTGCTGTAGACCTACACGGCCACCCTCTGAAACTACCTTTTGTACAGAATACACCCAGATGTGACAAAAGGGCATTTCCCCTGGTAACATGAACAAAGAGCAACATAGACAACAGATAACAGAGACAAACTTATGTGGAAACCTGACATGGTAAACTCACTCGCATTCCAAAGGTGGATCATGGATGGATCAAAGTACATCCAGGAGGCTCAAAGACAATTTACAAATGCTGCTTTTTACAAACAGCCATCTTCAGATCCCACACAGGAATACAGAAAAGAAATAAACAAGATTATGAAGGAATTACCCCTACGCATACAGGAAGAAATCCTTTCAGGCATGTCACAGGGACTTCAACCAGGTACCTTTTAACTTCTACTGAAAATACACAAACTTGGCAACTTGTTTCAGGCATAAGCACTCTCACTGTGGGGGTATCTGGATACATGGACTCTTCTCTAAGCCCAGATGCCATTAATACTCTAGCTATGTTCGCAATACCACAGATTTCTTGAGGAAAATATAATCACTGAATAGCCTTCCAAAGAATACTGTTTTGGCCGCCATGGATGTGGAATCTCTGTACACCAGCAGCCCACACATTAACACTATTTCTTATTTGGAACACTAGATTGGAATAGTGATTGTAACATAATGCAGTGAATAGTAGACTGTAATTGGGAATGGTAGATTGGAATGTAGATTGGTGACAGAGGAGACATAACACTGCACAACTGGTCACCCCACCTTAAAGAAAAGGATGCTGCTAGTTACCTCCATGCTTGAGAGGAGATGGATGGAGAGTAACAGCAGGGCCTCAGTTAATTACTTTCATCATTCCACGATTAAGAAGGATACATTTACATGTCAGTCTCCAATTCTGATATATTTATTTGCCTCACTACATTTCCCCCCTGGAACTGAATCCAAACACATGGTGACCATATAAATCAAGCCTGTTATTCATGTTTGGTCCATGCACCTGTCCATGTTTGGTTCATGCACCTGTCAAACATCTTTAGTATGCTGTATGCTAATTGCTGCTCACCCTATATGTATGGACTGCTATTGCTAACTTCCATTTCAGTGTATCTGAAGAAATGTGCATGCACGGAAACTTATACCTTGAATAAAACTTGGTTGGTCTTAAAGGTGCCCCTCACCTGGACTCAAATTTGGTTCTGTTGTTTCAGACCAACATGGCTACCCCACCTGAATGTATTCGACTTAAATATATTCAAGACCAAAACCCTAATATTTTATCGGTATAAAGAGGAGATCCTGCTTCAAATCTGCTCCAGTCCTCAGAGCTGAATGCAACTAGTATTGGTGTGAGGTTGGCTTAGAGCGCTGAAGCCATGCATTTACTAGAATCAGGTAGTCAGCTGTGTTGTTCTGAAGGAGTAGAACAAATTTAGAGTCCAGGGGCACTTTTAAGACCAACGAAGGTTTAGTCAAGGTATGAGCTTTCGTGTGCACGCACATGGCATGGCCCCGAGTCCAAGTACTATACTAATGCATATTCTACTACTTGCAGACCTCTCTAGCAGGATTGGAGTCTTTTTCAGATGTTTCACCCATGCGTACCAGGAGTGTGACAACCATGCATTGAGATCATCCTGACACCATGTCACCATGATTTCTGAAGAGCAGTGACACATATTTTGCATGAGCTTTGGTACGTGCAAACCGGCTAGTGGTTTTCAAAGAGTTCTGGCATGCATTTTCCAAGGTTGTGTGCGCATGGAAAAATATACATGTTGCCCCTATTCACATATCATGGTGACCAAGCATATCAGGAGCACTGGGGTTATTGCATGCCCCCAATATGCACTGTGCAGACATGGTGTCTTAAAAGGACTTGGGAGACATCTGGGAAAGCATGGTGGACAGCTTGCTAAGAGAAAAGAAGTTGCCACAGTAACGTGTACAAAAATGACTCCAGTGTGTGATTGAGTCATAAATGGGCTTCCAAGACACTATAATAATAAAGTGCTTTGTAAATGGTTAGAGATATTAATCCAAGACCCATCAAGATTTGTAGAGGGATCATAGGAGTTACAGTGAATACTGGAAAAGGTACAGAGAAAACCACTCGTATTATATTTCTTTATTCAACACCCATTTTGCCTTAATTTCTTGACAAAAGTTTTATATTAACATTCATTGACTACTCATATTTTTTTTTAAAAAACCATCTGTATAATTCTCTTTCTCTGAAGATTAGCATATAGCGCTCCTCAATGCTCAAATCTTGATACTTCAAAGAAACTGACCTTTAAACTACACTTGATAAAAGTAAGGCTAAAATCAGAACTGCCTTCTAGTTTCCAAGGACGCTTAAAATTATTTCCTTAATTGTCCTTGGCCATCTTTTCATTACAGAGACTGTGTTAATTAATGATGTAATACCCATTTTTTATCCATTAAGCCTCAACCACACAATAGACATTTTATTCTCCAAGCATTCTTTGCAGGAGCTGTATCTATAGCCAGGGTAATTCACCCATTACAAGTGTTGCCCGACTGTGGAGCGTTCAATTGTTTGGGAATTGGACTGAATGAAGGAAACGCCAGTGTTGCTATAAAATATGTCACCAAATAGTCTTCCTTAAGGGAGCTTTTATGTCTAGATTAGTATCAGTGTTTAATTGACAGCCTCTTCACTTAATTAATTACTGGGGTTATTATGACAAGAGGTAGAATGTGGAGGAAGGCATTTGTGTTATGAATAACTATCACTGTTATAACAAATGTATGGGGATGCTGTTTCCGAGAGAAAAATCTCTTTTTACATCTCCGTATAGTAGATGAGAATTTCTTTTATGAGTTTTAAAGGAAAGAGAGAATCTCCATCATAGTACAGCATTTTCAAGGGAGGACAGGGTGAATGCATTTCACAGCACTACTGAGAACTGAAGGCTACAGTTCAGCCATTGTTATGTAAACATAGGCAGAAATGACCAGCAGGTGGACCTTCCCCGCCCCCCCCCCCCCCCCCGCACACATACACAATATGTATGCAAGAAACAAGAAGACCATAATCAAAGGTTTGGCTGGCAAGTTCAAATCAGTTCAGCCCTGACCTCTCCACTTTTGGCCCTCTTAGTCTCTTTCGTTTTGCCGGATCACAACATTGAAGAGGTGGGCAGAATTCCCCTGTCAAGGTATTGACTGTAGACCTACCAATTCTAAGCCCACTTGGTAGGGATCCAGATTGGGGTGGGAGATTCCTGGAGATCTGGGGGTAGAGCTTGGGGAGGGTGGGATTTGGGAAGGGGAGAGACTCAGTGGAGTATAATACCATAGTGTGCACTCTCCAAAGCCCCTGTGTCCCCCCAGCCCCCGGGAACTGATCTCTGTCACCTGGAGATCACTTGTAATTCCAGGAGATCTCCTGGAGGCTGGCAACCCTGCCACTTGACTCCCTGCTCTCCACTGAATGCCCAGCCCTCCAAATCTCCCTTGCCTACTTTTTTTTTTCTAATTGTGCAAAGTTTTCGTCCAGCTTTCCAGTCTGGCTCCAGTCCTATATTCTTCTTGGCTCCTCCTTCCTTCAGCTCCATGTCTCAGCCATCCGTTGTATCTCAACATTCCTGCTTTTCAGGGCTACTTTATCCAGCTTCTTTTAGTCATGTCAACACAGTTCAGACATAATGCCAAACCAGGCTTTGGTAAATAAACTTGAGATTCAGTCAAGCTCTGGTTTGCACAGTTCACATGTAATGGCAAACTTTTTTTCCTGAGAAACAGGAGTGAAGTGGGAGCAAGAGGGGCAACCTCTCCCATGGTTTGGCATTAAGTCTGAACTGGAGCAGATCTCTCCTTTGATTAACCTTGCCAGTGCTGCTTGCATATCTCTACTATGTGGACTTTCCTAACCTTGAGGTACTGTGAGCTCCTTCTTGACTGAGTTCTATTCTCCTCTCACATTTCCCTCCATTCCATTTTTTAAAACTATCCTTCCTTCTGGTTCCTTTTTCTCTGTTGGCTTTCCTGCAACATCTGTTAACCCCAGCGAGATTGACAAAGCCTGCTAAACTGGTTTTTAATTTTCCACAAGGAGAAGCTACGGAAATTTCCTAGCCAGATTTCCCTCACCAAAGCCAGACCACAGACTGAGCAAATGAGCATCTTCTGCCACCGCATCATCTCAGCTAGTCAGTGTCAAAGACTTCCCCAGCACAAGCAAAATGCAATACAGAGGACCACAGTCCAGACAAAGTTAAACATTTTAAGTCCGATTTATTTCAGCAGGTGAAATTTAAGCATATGTTTAGCTCTCTTAGGGAATTCAGTGGGATGCAAAGTTGCTGGGCTGAATCATGTCTCCCTCTCTTACTGTAAGAGTCTTTCAGCTTCCATGGACTTCCCAGAATAGTCTTTGAGGTCTCAGCGCTTCCACAGAAAAGCTTCAAAGGGAGATTCTAGTCAGAAGCTGCTAATCCATATGCAGGTTTAGTACTATCAGACCTGAACATAACAGGGACTTGGGATGGTTAACAAAAAATAAAATAAATGTTCTCCTTACAGTTTTATGTACAAAATTCCGATTCATCCCACTTTGCTAATTCAATTGCTGGGTCCCCCTCAGCCACCAGTGGGGAATTGGAAATGTAACCTTCTCTTCCAAACAGGTCTTGTTTACAACCATACTCTGCAACCTAGTGTTTTACACTTTGTCCTGGAAAATGGGGACTTCTGATTCTGTTTGTAATAACTCTCTCCCTTTCCCTCCAGTATGAACCGCTCTGCCAGCTGAATCCAACACTTAGGGGTCCGTTGGAGTGGGAGCACACAGGAGTGCAGCTCCGGGAGTGAGGAGCCCAGGGGGTGGGCACATGACCAAGCCCCCCCCCCCCCGGCTTCCCCAAGCAGTGCAGAGGTGCAGCGCCCCGGGGAAAGCCCTGCTAGGGTCTTTATTGTTTTTAAGGTTTTGTTTTAATATTGATAATTTTATCATTGTTCCTTTTATGACTGTGTGCTGCTTTTCCAGAGACTTGCTCAAGGTGGCATATAAATTTTCTAAGTATACCATTTTTTATCTGGGCACATGGCACATAAGTACTGGAGAAATTTCACCAACCCTTCAGCAGCTTCCACCTTATCAGTTTGGTGTAGTGGTCAGGAGTTGGACTCTAATCTGGGAGAACGAGTTTGATTCCCCACTCCTCCACATGCAGCTGCTGGTGTGACCTTGGGCCAGTCACAAGTTCTCTCAGAGCTGTTCTCTCATGAGCAGTTCTCAAAAGACCTGTCTCAGCCCCACCTACCTCACAGGGTGTCTTGTTGTGGGGAGGGGAAGGGGAAGGGATGGGTGGTGCACATGTCCTGGGTCTCTCAAGTCTACTTGAAACCTGGTGGTTTCAAGGGAGCAGGAAGAGAATGAGGGTGTGTTCTTTATGCTTATTTTTATTGCACAAAGTATTGGATGGGGAAGGGAATGGAGGAAGAGCAGGTCAGTTTCACTCAGCTGTGGAGTGGAGCCTGAGGGGTGGGTGTTGCCTTCTGACACACTTCCAGTATGTTAGGGGGTGTGGCATATGCAAATGAGTTATGCTAATGAGCTCCTGCACCTCTTTTTCTACAAAATGACCCCTGCCAACACTTCATGCATCTGACAAAATGGGCTCTGGCTCAAAAAGGATCATGGAACAATAAACTCATTAGTCTTTTGGGTGTCACAGGATTCTTTTTTCTAGATTGCTTGCTGTCTCCTCAATATGCTGAAAACTGACCTTTTCTTGCTGAAAGCAGAAATTCTTGGAGACCCAAAATATTTTACAGCAGAATTTGTGAGGTAATGAGTGATATTGTTAAGAGCCTTTTAAAACAAAAACTGTATGTGTGTAGAATTCAGAGTGAAGTCAAGGCATTTCTGCACATAAGGTTTCATTAAAACTCAAAAAATGAGCAGGAAGTCTACTGGATTTTTGACCTTTTCGTAGAAGTTACCACAGGAACTTTGTGCTGATGAGGGAAGATGTGAGTGTTTGAAATGAACAAATAAGGTATGAATGCACTAGGTATGGAGGTTTCTAAAATCTATAATCTGAATACACATGTAACACCAGTTTCTCCCACCAGCCCCAGCTGAAGGAAGAAATTATGGGACCTGGGTTTGTTAATGGGGGTGAGGTGACAAGAAAAAAGAATGCCTCCAGCCCACTGGTCTCCACCTTCTAACTAGAAGGATGGCCAGTAGGGTAAAAAAAGAAAAGAAAAGAAAGAAAGAATTCAAACACTACTCCCAGACTCTCCAAATGCCTATAACCAAACAGAAGTAAAACTTAAAATAGAAATAGGGTTTAATTCAACAAAAAGGTATAGGGAATCAAAGCAGGATACACATACACAGACTCAAACTTAGACAACTTGGCTTAAAGATGGAACCAAAGAAGTTATTAGAGTCATTTTACTGTCTCTCTCTCTCTTTGAGGCCTTCAGCAAGTCTCTCCCACTCTGCCTACTATGGTTTGGCTGTCTGTCTGTGGTGGTTCTTGCTGCTGCTGTTCTTCAGGCATTTTTGTTGCTGCAGATCTCTGGAGGCTGCAGCTCTCTTGAGGCTCCTGCTTAGGTATGGTGATCTCACCTTCTTCCCTTTCTCACACACAGGATTTTCCCTTCTGTCTTCTTTCTTGCTGAGCAGTCCCTTTTCTCTATTTTCTTCTTAGTCTATGACTATCCTACCCAGTTGCTTTAAGACAGGCAGGCAGACAGACAGACAGACAGACAGATGCTGGCCCAGCCCAGGGAACTGAGGGAAGAGTGCTTTCGAAATGGTACACAAGAGGTATTTGAAAGTTCAAATTAAAATGTTTTATTTAATTTGGAGAAGAGGACAGGTGGAATCAGATGTAGGATAAGAAAATAAGAACATTAGATAAGCCATGTTGGATCAGGCCAATGGTCCATGTATTCCAATGCTTTGTGTCACACAGTGGCCAAAACCCAGGTGCCAGGGCCAGAATTCCAGAAGCCCTCCCTCTGTTGACACCCAAGCACCAAGAATAAAGAGCATCACTGCCCCAGACATAATGTTCCATTTATGCCTTGTGGCTAATAGCCACTGATGGACCCCTGCTCCATATGTTTAGTCAATCCCCTCTTGAAGCTATCTAGACTTATAAAAACATAAGAGAAGCTATGTTTTGATCAGGCCAATGGTATGATGTACAAGGTGAACAGATACTAAAACTGAGGTGACTTTGTATTCATACAAACACCAGATAAACTGATGTCCACAAGTAAGTGTTTCTGCTATTCAACAAGGTCTTTAAAGTTTTGAGGGGAGAGGCTGTCAATTCAGTTTCTGCTTAAACACTCAAGCATAGGTTTCTTCAGGGCTTTTTTGGTAGAAAAAGCCCAGCAGGAACTCATTAGCATATTAGGCCACACCACTGACAGTACAGCTTATTAGCATATTAGACCACACCCATGTTACCAGGAGAGTGGTCATCCAGCCACACACACCTTTTGCTTCTTATTCTGTTTACCTAGTTTGTTGTCAAAACCCAGGCCTTTTTTTGTAGCAGGAATTGATTTGCATGTTGGGCCACATGCCACTAATGTAACTAATCCTAATGAGTTTCTGCTGTTGGGTGTGGCCTATAATGCTAATGAGTTCCTGCTGGGTGTGGCCAACTCAGGAGCCAGCCAGAACTCCATTCATGTGCGTTCCTGCCCAAAAATAGCCCTGGGTTTCTGAGTTTCACCAAGTAACATTTAAAAGCCAGGAACATACAACCAAGTTCCCAAAATCCTTATTTATACACAACCAGGAATAGCTCCTCTTTTCTAGAAGCTCTTTCCCTTCTTCACTGGGCAGGAATCACTTCTCTTTGCTAGAAGCTGTTTCCCCTTTTTGGCAAATGAGGATCCTCCTTGATCCACTCATTCTCTTAGCCTTCTTCTCAGTCCACAGTCAGTGCTTAACTCTTTCTTCTTCAACTGTCAATTCCCACCTGCCATTCCTTAACTGACTCTTTCAACAAAATTCTGTTTGAACAGCCTGTCACTCAAAGGTTCTCAGACTCTTTTAGGCATTAACAGTTTGTCACATCAGGTCACTCTCTTCTCTGCCTTCAGTCCCAGATGGCTGCTGTCTCCTTTCTTCTCTTGAGAAATGGCTCTTTTAAAACTCAGAACTGTCCTTTCCCAAAGGAAATCACTTATAACCAAACAGAAGCAGAATTTATAACAGAAGTAGGGTTTAATTCAACAAAAAACGGATGGGGAATCAAAGCAGGGACAAAATATATTTTCCCCCAAACTCCAACAGAGGGCCAAACTCACAGGGTTAAAACATAAGAGGCATCCAAGTCCCACATGAAAAGCTGAAGAAATGACTTGAAATAAAATGCAGGTTCTAGAATCCAGCTCTGATGTATTTGCATGAAAATTAATGGAGTAGTGTCCTTCAGGTGCTGTTTTTTCCCCTCAGGAGGGCCCAAATTAACATCTCATGGAGATCCTCTGAGGCACTCACTCTTTCTACCCCTGCCTCCTTTGCTTGCTGTGCTGGTTTTCTGTTTGTTTTCCATGACCCCTCTGTACCTACAGTCTGAAGCAGTGCACTGTGCTCTATGATCTCACGTGCCCCTTTCCTGTGCATATGCATATGTGAACCAGAAGAAATTTCTCGAGCAAACAACAGCACAGACTGCTCAGTTTCCCTCCTCCTGTTCTCCTCCTCATTTGTGGTAAAATTAGGATAATAAAGGATGGGAACTTGGGCTCTCCTGAGGCAAAAAACCCAGCACCTGAAAGTCACTGTTCCATTAGTTTCAGCATGTTAATGTTCAACAATGGTTAAATTTGGGCCCCACTGATGCACTGTTCTTCCACACTACATACGGAAGTACTTTCTCCATTTAAAAATCTGTTCCCAAGTCAAAACCTCGACTTCTTCCTTGCTGGTGTGCCATTATGAAATGAATGCCACTTTCGATGTCTGTGATTTAAAAATAAATAATTGGCCTACAGCAGGCTCACATTTTCCTTAATACCAATTCCCACTGTTTAAACCAATATAGCTTTCTGTCACTTTAGCCATCTTGTTGATTTTTTGTTTTCTCTCACTCCCTAAACATAACATATTTTGAAAATGCCCAAGACAAACCTTACAATAAAGTTTTATTGTCAGAAACAGGGCCGTATCCCATGTCCATCAGTTTATGGGCCCTGACTGTCATTAGGGTTGCCAAGTCCGGGTTGGAAAATACCTGGGGACTTTAGGGGTGGAGCCAGGAGAGGACGGGGTTTGGGGAGGAGAGAAGCCTCAGCATGGTACAATGCCATAGAGTCCACCCTTCAGAGCAGCCATTTTCTCCAGGGGAGCTGATCTCTGTCAGCTGGAGGTCAGTTGTAAAAGCAGGGGATCCCCAGGCCCCACCTGGAGGCTGGCAACCCTAACTGTCATAGAGGTCTAGAATTCCATGTGTGTTTTTCTCAGCTTAAATGTGAAGCAGATCAGTGAGTCCCAAGGCGAATTCTTTGGGTGTTTCTCTCATCAGTAGTAAATATCTGGGAAATATATCTGCTTTTTTTGGGGAGGGGGAAACAAACTTGACCCAAAAACCAGACTCAAGAACCACAAGGGCAAGAAAGAAGTCTAATACAGGGCCAATATTAAAAACCTAGTTAACACAAATAAGGGCCCAATGAAAGCCTCACAGAAAAGTCCAAGTGGCCTGAACACAAGGAGGGGCAATGCAAATGACCTCACACGTTTCAGCCCTACTGGCGGCCTTCTTCAGAGGTCAAACAGTCTGAGGTACCCATGTTACAATATAACATATTACAGTAAGATAACCAATAAATTAATACAGGACCAAGAAAAGGAGAGTTAAGCAGCAAGAACAATGGACACAAGACAAAGATGTGTGTGAGGCCTCTACAGATGAAAGTCATGTGCCCGGTGCCAAATGCACAGCTGCTGAATTAGAACATCTTCCAATTTTGGTCCGAAAAGCATCTGTGTGGCTATCTTAGTCAAAGCTAAAGTCTCCTCAAGCAAATAGCATCCTTCTCTGCCTCAAGATTCAAGATTATCTTTATGATTACCATACATTTGTTGCATGAATAGCTAAGTTATATTATTGATGACTAGTTATTATCTGGGGGGGGGGGGGAGTCCTAACCATTACTCTGGACTTGAAGAAAAGAATTTTAAAGGAGTTGCTAAAAATGTTTTTTTTGGGGGGGCGGGGGAGGGAAGAACCATATCAGTTGCACAAAGTATCATCTGACCATTTTGCCGAGTGACCCAGTTGAATATAAACTACCTTGCAACTTCGACACCAGAGGCCTTTAAAAATTAAATTTCTTGTTGGACCAGGAGAGGAGAAAATTGTAGCCCCTTCTGCCTGTATCCTTTCTGGTCCTGTCATTTGCCTCCCCATGTTGTGCCAAACAGGAGCCCAGCTGACCCTTTTTTATTTCCATTCCTTTATATTCTTTCACTGACAATATAGACTGTTAGTGCAATCTTTACACCAGTTAAAAACCTGGGCTGAGGACAGACTGGCATTTCGCCCCGGGACAGCTGCGGGGGCAGAAGCTACGCGGGGAAACGGGTGCGGGGCGTCCCGTTCGCACTGGTTACAGTGCTGCGGGACCCTACCGGAGAGGAGGCGGAGCAGCGCGTCCACACCGCCGTCCGTCCTCTGGAGCCTCCTCTGCTGCGGCGCGCCAGCTTCTGGCTGGTCCAGCGAAGCGCGCCTGTTTGCGGCGCGTCCAGACTTCTGCCACCGCTTCCTGTGCGCCGTGAGAGCCGTCCAGACCGGCAGGAAGCGGCAGCAACGCGCGCCCAGACAGCCGGAGACCAGTTCCAAGAGGTCTCCGGCTGCAGCGCGTGGAGAGTGGCCTGCATGCGGGTAAGTGCGGGCCGCCCATGGGGGACAGCTGCGGCAATCTGGACGCCCTCTCTGCCTCCGCTTTAGAAGCGGAGGCAGAACGGGGCAGATTGCCAGTCTGTCCTCGGCCCTGAAGTTTACAGTATGGAATGCAAAAGCCAGTAGCATAACAAGATTCAGGGCCTTCTGGATTGCCTCTCTCAGTATGTCCCTGGAAGAGCGTTACACTCTAGCAACAAGAGCCTTCTTGTGGTCCCCTGCCTGAGACAGGTCCAGCTGTCCTCGACGAGAGCCATGACCTTTTTTAACCCTGGCCCTTGCCTGGTAGAACTCTCTGCCAGAGAATATCTGTGCCCTACGGGATATGGCATCTGGTCGAGGACAGCAATTGTTGGCACTCTCATACCCTCCTACTCACCCCTCCCTACCCCCTTTACCCAGAGGGCTGGTGGGAACAGAAATTTCTCATCATCTTTGACAATGTAACGTACTGCTTAATTCATATGTTGGTTTTTAATGTAGTTTTTAATGTTATTCAATGGATTATTATTATAGTGTTGGTTTTGATGTAAGCTGCCCTGAGCCCTGCTTGCAGGGAAAGGTGGCCTAACAAGTTGAATGTAATAAAATATTCAACATTTAATGTGTTTTGTGCAGGTGCATATATACATGAGCAAGTAGATGGGAGAGTTTTACTGGCTGTGGGCTGGATCCAGTGCACAGACTGTGCGAGGACCATGACTCTTCCCTGCCCTCCCCTTGCCAGCAGGCTTAGAACCCACTTGGAGTCACAGCCACATGGGATGGGAGGCTGTGTAACAGGGAGGGAAGAGATTGCAATAGCATTGGATCCAACCTGTGCTATCCATCCAGCAAATGCATGGATTTCTTCATCGGTTTCATTAATATGCTCAGGGGTCATTTTGAGCAGAAATGCGCAGGAACGCCATTCCGGGAGTAACAAGCCCAGGAGTGGGCACATTTGGTGATGCGTTGTGGAAAAAAGCAAAAGCATACTAACTTGATCGGTATTTTCATGCTTGTTGTAGGGTAGCTTCCCTGCAAGAGCAAAGGAAACCTAAAGTGACTTTACTCAAAGCGTAAAGCTGGCTCGCCCGCTCTGAGTTGGGAAATACCTAGAGATTTTGAGGGGTGGAGCCTGGGGGGTGGGTGTTGCCTTCTGACACACTTCCGATAATGTCAGGGGGTGTGGCATATGCAAATAAGTTATGCAAATGAGTTATGCTGTTGAGCTCCTGCATCTCCTTTTCTACGAAATGACCCCTGAATATGCTAATCTGTAAATGCACATTTAAATGTTATAATAGGGTTGCTGTGCTATTTAAAAGCGCACAAGGATAGTGAGGTATTGAGGTATGGCCACTAAACCTCTTGGCTTCATTTTATTCTTCTAGGCACTTTTAAAAAATGTTGTTTTGTCTGTCTTGCCATCCCCATTCACGGAACAGCATCCAGTTCTCTCGGCTGTGCAATACCTCGCTAAAACCAAGTGTTAATTCCTTTAAAATGCAGCAATAAAATACAGATGAGCATTACTGTGTAATTTGGACTCGGAGGAAGAGCGAGCAAGTTTTGTTTGGCTTCTATTGTACATCCTACTGAATCTGGCAGGCCCTCATCAGAGTAGGCACGAGGCCATCCTTAACAGATGGTCATGAGCAGAGCCTGCCAAAAGACCATGTATGATCATCAAATGTGTTTGCTAAGGGCAGGATTCCAGGCTGGGAATATCGAAATTGTTTTCTATCCCAAGCGTACATGCCTAAGGCTAAAAGGGACGCGCATTCATTGCCCCCTCTCATTGTCTCTCAGACAGGCGAGCAGTCGAAATGGCAAAATTGGTTCCACGCGCAGATAAAGTTAGACCAAGGATGTGGTGGGCGATTATTAGTATCCTGGGAAAGGATGAAGATAAAAGCTATTAACAGCTCAGTGTGTTCCACTCCCTTTTGGGATCTTTGGAAGACTTCACAGCATTGGCTTTCCAAGCAGCTGAAGCAGATGGTCTAAATATGTTACACAACTTTTATGAGTAGGGCCTGTTAGAGTCAGTACAGGACCCTGGGGCAGAATGGTCAGGGGGCTTTCTCAGTATAAGGTTCTGCCCCTGTGTGCAAGAGAAGGAGTACTTCCACACAGTGTCTGGACTGTGGAATAATGCCTAGAAAAAGCAGGTACCTTTCACCTGGGCTCTCCTTCCTTGAATACACTAGAAAGGTTAGCTGTTCCTTCCCCGGCATACAATCCCACAAATCCCCTCCTTTAGCTATGGGATCAGTAGGAAATCAGTCTACCACACAGAAGAGTCATCCTTAAATTTCCTTGTCCTGCTTGTTATCCCTAGGAATGATCAATTAGTTGAGAACTACCCGTATATTTTAACTGGTCTTAGAGATCATACCTGAGGACAACTTCAGAAAGGGAAATTAGTATCACTTAAAATGCGTTTCGTATTCCAGTCATCAAGCCGACACGTAACGTAACATTTATCCACTCCTTTACATCTGTAGAGGCTTCTCTGATCGAGGAGAATCCCAGTGCTTTGCAAACCACATAGCCAGAGGGGAACAAATATGCATCTATGCGAAGAATCACTTCACTCATTGCTGAAATGCAACCGTGACTTATGGCACCTCTTCAACAATGCGCAGCAGAACTTGCACAGCAATTTAGGCCAGGAAGTGGGGAATGCTACACTGAATTCAAACTTCTGGAAGGGCTAAACCGGGCCTGCCAAGCAGTGACAGATGCTAGAAGAAATATTGGGAGGAGGGGCAAAGAAGGGGTGAAGCAGACTTCGGTGCATATTTCATGTGTGAAACCTTCCAACATGGAAATCTATTTCTGCTTCACAAGTTCTCTGGGGATCCTGAATGTATTTATCCAGAAGTACATGTAATCCAATTTCATTCAACATTGCATCCACGTATGACTCAAGGTAGGTAGCCCTGTTAGTCTGTAGCCGCAAAATAGAACAGGAGTCTAGTGGCACCTTTGAAACTTCCAAATTCCAGCATGAGTTTTCATGAATGCATCCAATGAAGTGAGCTCCGATTTACAAAATGTTATGCTGGAATAAATGTCGTAAATCTTTAAGGTGCCCCTGGACTCCGGTTTTATTTAACATCCAAGTGTGTATATTTAGGGTTGCAGCTTGCATTTGGAATTCTTATTTAAGATTCTGTTTACTTTTTTACTTTTGAAAATGTTGTTGATGCTAAGAATGCAAGTCTTTTTCTAAGGATGGAACAGTCGGAAGCCTCCCTGGTCGACCTTGCAGTTCTTGTGCAAGCAGGAAAAAGGGAACACGTCTCCACTGTTCAACATTCCCTGTTCCCTGGCATACTATATTGGTGGTTTCCTTGCCTGACAGCCCTGCATGGCAGGACTTTTGACTTGACCCAGCTCTGGTTTCACGTAGTTCCACATGATGAGTTGGTTAGGATATGGATGGGAATTCATATTAAGATACTCATCCTGTTGAAGGTGCAGTGCAGAGGAAGCACATCTGCATTAGGATGCAGTTCCATAACCAGAGACAGACAGAAATTCTGTTCTGCAGAATTTGCAATAGGACATGCGTCTTAATGGGCATTCCTATCTGCATTTGGACCTACTGAGCTAAATGGGTCTGGGTGAGGAAGCATCAGACTCATTGCCTGTATGCCTCCTCCTTGTGAACAGCTTCGTGAAATGTGAAAAAACTGCTGAGTATCCCTCTGCCCCTGGGTACAGCAATATTTAATCCCTCTGGTTTTAAATTATAAATGTAATAATGCGGTCAGTTGTATTGGAGATACATTGCTTCTCTCTTTAAAGAAGCAGTATGGTAAAACTTGGTAGGGAATGGTGATAAGACCAGAGGTGTTTGCAAGGGAGGTTTTCCCCTCCAACCACAGCAGTGAGTGCACAAAGGGAAGAGAAGCACAGAGAGCTCTGAGAAACACAACTCTCAGGCTTCTGAGTGACCACACGGCAAATCGTGCAGTCCTGGATAGACCTAAGTGGGATTCAAGTAGACCCACTTTGGGTTGCTCACAAAGACTCATGTCCGTTGCATGGATGATCCAGCCACTTCTCCTGGTATGTGCACAGAAGGTGGCTAGCGAAAAACGGGGTCTGCGATTACCAGGGGTCATTTCGTAGAAAAAGAGGTGCAGGAGCTCATTAGCATACCTATTAGCATAACTCATTAGCATAACAGGCCGAATGTCAGTTTCAGCCCTATTGTACCCTATGGGCCATTGAAGTCAATGGCAGAAACTCATAGGGTATATGAGGGGCTAGAGGAGAGGGAGTTTGAGGGATAGGCTCCAAACCTGCAGGGTACCTTCTGGGACCTCTCCCCAAAATACCCACCAAGTTTTAAGAAGATTGGACCATGGGGTCCAATTCTATGAGGCCTCAAACAGGTTGCCCCATCCCCTCCATTGTTCTCTATGGTGGGAAAAAACATTACTTCAAACGTTACCTCAAACCCCCTCCCCTACAGCCACTTTTAAAGCCACTGCTGACTTTCAGCCGCAATTCGGTGGCGGGCCGAATCAGATCAGAGAATCCTATTCGGCCCATGGCTGCCCTAGTGCCCCCTCCTGAGCTGGCGGAGCAGCACTCCGCCTCGCTCTGGCCCCAAAGGACCCCTGGCGATTACCAAAGACCACTGGCATACAGTACAAAGATGGATGGAGGTGATGCTCCTTAGGAATATTGCATGGTAGCCTATTTGTAAAGAGCCTTCTGGAACTGCGGTTCCTGGTTAAGTCACCTGAGAACTTTGTATAATTGAAACAGTTAATACTAGTCACCTTTGAAGAAGGATTCAAAACGAAGTGGAAATCTAGATTCTTCGTTGTGACTGCAGTTGTGTATTTCCCAACACTTTTGTATCAGAGTTTTACTCTTTGTTTCTAAGAGTTGCATGCTTGACAAAAAAAAGAAATTCTTAAAAAGATACTGTATAATTCAACTACTGTTACTGTTTTTTTAAAAATTAATTTTATGTACACCCAAACATATTAAAACAACGGGGGGGGGGGAATCTACTTTCATAAGGAGTACAGATTTCTCAAGGAATGGATCTCTCTGGGGAAGAAGTTTCAAAGGTTAAATATAACGATCAGGACAGCAACAAGGGTACACAACGGACACTCTTATTAATTTAGTAAGGGGGTAGGGGTGAGGGAGGTGGACATAATTTTCCTGAAATTGTTACTGTTGATATTAGGTACTGTTCTTATTAGCATCGTTGCTACACAGTTATGTACTACTGATAAATTCTACCACATCAGCTGCTTGGTATAATAAATAAACTGCACTTTATAGTACATAAAAGGTGACTATTATCCTGAAACACATTATTCCAGATGTCAATCAATAAAATCTATTTCCCCGTAAATTTATCTGCCAATTCATTATTTCCTGATCTCTTACGGAGACATTAACTTTGACCCAATTAAATTAATCTAACTTTTCTTAACCATTGGCAGCTCTTGTTTTTTTGCCCCTTCCCAGGAAGAATCAAAAAAATATTTTTGCGTTTGTCAACACATTCAGAACTAATTTGTGTTATGTACAGGACTTGTGCTTTTACCTAAAGTAATTTGACTGCAGGAAGAATTATATAATGTATTTGTGGAAAGGGGATATCTTACCTACACAATAATATCTAGTTATTACATTCACAGCTAGATGGCAATTTGTTCAGCCTAACGATTGCCAAATTAACCTTTGAATTTATTTGTTTAAAATATTTATTAGCCACCTTTTTACACTGTAGCACTCCAGGGGGCTTACAAGGGAAAGAAAACAATGATTTTAAAAAACAAGTGAAAGACCACAATTTCTGTTCTAATTATATTTACCAACCCTTGAGACTAAGGATGGGCTTAGATTTTTATTGGACTGTGGTGAACCAGTATCCCCTTGCCATTAAAACGGGGGAGCTACGTATGTTGTTTAATGGCATGGAATATTTTGGTTAATCACTGTTAGGTTCTATATAAGCTATAGTTAGGGCCCGTCCACACGAGTGCAATAAAGCGGACGGGGAGCGTACCTGCGTTGCATCGCTGCATAAAAAGGTGCGTTAATGCGATCCCACGGTACGTCACAGAATCGGATGGCAAATGTCGGTGCGCGATCACACAGCATCGTTCAAGTGTACCAGAGAGAGAGAGAGCACGCCTGCTTCCGGCTTTTCCGGAAAAGACTTCTGTTTAAGCGGTCTCTTTTTGAAGCGCATCAACGGGCGCTCGCGACGTTGTTATGCCGGGCACACGACGCTTTGCAGATGTGCTCGTCTGATCATGTCGGTTTGCGCCGTCGCTTCATCGCACCGCTTACGTCGTAAATGGGTGCGTATGATCGCGCCCTTAAATTCCCTTATGATGGTTTCAACTTTACAATAATTTATCCTAGCTAATATTTGAATTTTATTGTGCTTTATATTTGAGTTATGATCATGTTGAACAGTATATATGGACTCTGTATAGAATTGTAAAACTGCAATAAAATGTATTTTGAAAGGGAAAAAAGGGTTGGTGGGGAGCAATCAAACACAATAGCAGAGCGGAATCATTGGACTGTATCCTATATCTCTGTTCTCCAGAAACGGCTGGTGGAAAGCTCTACCATCAGCGATACAAATGTGCAGTATACAACCTCATATCCCCATCAAATTGCAAGACCTCTTTCCCTCTCTGTATTAAACAGAAGGTTGCCTTTCTGGCTAGAAAAGGGAACTTTATGCTGCCAAGTCAATACTGGCATCTAGTGGTATGGTGGTAGCAGGCTTCTAAATGCTTGCTTACATTTTTTTAAAAATTCAACGCATTAATGGCTGTCCACAAAGATCTGCAGTAATTGGTTACCGTCTTGCTTCATAATCAGTTCAAATAAAGAATGCAAAGACACTGCTCAACGTGGCTAGCCTTGCCAGAAGTCAGGCAAAACTTGCATCATGGGTGTGGATTGTATTTAGCGTGTTGCTGACAGCGCTAGAATCTGTGGTAACCCAGCGAAGGGCTTGACAGACGTCAGGCAGTTCTTGTCTGGCCCATACTGGAATTTGGATCCATTTACACTGGGGTCTTTTATGTCACTCTTGAAAAAAAGTACACCCAGTGCCATATTTGAGCTACATAATTTTTTTCCCCATCAGCTCAAATGTGAGTGGCTTTTTAAAAAAAATACTTTTTAGCCAATAATTTGGTTTTTAATCTGTTAACTGATCAGTCACATTAAAAAAGCCAGCATGGTCTAGTGGTTACAGTGTTAGACTAGGATCGGGAGACCCAGGCTTGAACTGCCTCTCTGCTAGGGAAGCTCACTGGGTGAGTTCCACATCCTCAGACTAACCTACCTCACAGGATTGTTGTGGGGATAAAATGGATGAGAGGAGAACGATGCAAGCTGCTTTGGGTCCTCACTGGGAAGAAAGGCAGGGTATAAAAGAAATATAAAAACAATAAATATAAGGCCTTAATTTAGATGCCCCCTTTGAATATAATGAAAACAAAGTGTGATACCATTTTACAATAAGCAATAAAGGTTGCAATCCATACTTATTAGGGAGCAAGTCCTATTGAACAAAGTGGATTTACTTCTGAGGAAACTTGCTTAGGATCATCTATATAGGTCCCATTCATTGCCGGGAAACTGCCGATTAATTTTTTTAAAAATTTACTTTTTCACACACTTGAGCCAGAGTGGTTTTAAAAATGACAGTAGGGTTGCCAAGTCTGGGTTGGGAAATACCTGGGGACTTTGGGGGTGGAGCCAGGTGAAGCTGGGGTTTGGGGAGGGGAGGGGCCTCAGCATGGTCCAATGCCATAGAGTCCACCCTTCAAAGCAGCCATTTTCTCCAGGGGAGCTGATCTCTGTCAGCTGGAGATCAGTTGTAAAAGCGGGAGATCCCCAGGCCCCACCTGGAGGCTGGCAACCCTAAATGACAGGGGTGTTTTTCAGTTTTAGTCCTACACATTCAAAATGGTCCCCGCCAATGTATCAATGATCCTGTTCATTGATCAGCCTGCCACACCATCATAAAGGATAAAAAGATGATGGGGTGTGCTGATCAGAGTGAGTCTGGCCCATAACTCCTCCACTCTGGGTCACTTGTCATTGGTCACTGAACAGTATGGTGTTCCATATCTAAATCTGTGGATTGGGGCCACATAGAGGCTAAAGAGATTTTTCTGCACACTTGGGGCACTCCCCAGGTTTACAGGAAAATCTGAAAATAAAAAAAATACACAGGGCAGGCTTAACCCCCCCCCCCCCGAAAAGTCAAACAGTGTCCCCTGCTCTCACCTCCGGCGGCCAATGGTGGTGATGCTGGAGGGCCGCGCTGGGTTTGGTGGTGGCAGCACAGCCAGGGAAGCCTTGTCAGGCCCTGTGGTGTTGGCCCCACAGCCCAGAAGCCAGCTGAGCCAAGCCAAGCCCAGCTGAGCCCAGAAGGAGCTGCTCCAGTCTGGCCCAATGGCGGAGGTTGGCAGCCATGGCAGAGGAGGCCAGCAGCCACGCCGAGCCTGCCTGCAGCACTGGAGGAGGCCAAAAGCCACTATGGGCTGTGGCAGGGGCAAATGCCGGGAGCCACTGTGGGCCTGGCTGCCATGGCAGATGTTGGAAGCTGCTCCAGGCTTGGCTGGGGCATCAAGAGACACAGGAGCCGCTCCAGGCTCTGTCTTGGCAGCAGCGGACATGGCAGCTCATCTGTGGGGAGGGGAGATGGGATTACCCCCTTTGAGTTGGGCAGCCCCTCCCTTGTAAACTTTACACTAATGATGACTTCGTATGTTAACACTTTACGTAAAAACGTTCCGGTTCTTTTTTTTACTATTTTTCAAATTTCATCTTGTTGGATATTTGTGTTTTATTTTGTATTGTAGCGATGGCTTTTTTGGATAATGTAGTTAAAGACTTTTTTAAAAAAAAGGGAAAGGGATCGATCTACCACTTAAAGTCAAGCTTGCAGGTGTAGAGTTGTTTATTTACTTTGCGTTATCCATCAGGGTAGAGCCATGACTCCTTTGCAAGAGTGAGCCTGAGCAATTTGCTCCGTAGGTCTCCTTGGTAGAGAATCCCTGTTCTCTGCTCACAACATCCTCACAGGTGCTCTGTAAGGCCATTGACTGACCAGAAGTTTTGCTTCTCGGAAGCAGCTGACCTGATCCCTTTTTTTACTTCCTTCAACTCAGATTCTGTTTGACACTGAGAAGATCTAAGTTTTGGAATAAGTATCAAGGATGATTTAGGCTTTGGTCTTATCCAGGTTGTTCGAAAGTAAGCCACTTCAGTCAGCAAATGGGGGCTTACTTCTGAGTAATGCATAATGTCAAGCTTTCGGTGTAATAACCATCTAAAATATCTAGTATACTTAAACTATGCCTGACTGATAAGTATCCAGTTCCTTTCAATATCTCCAGGGCAAGGAATCATTACATGTGCCTTACTAAACACTATTGTCCCATAGAAGGAGCTCTTTCCCAAATGTGTAACTAGGGATGCAAGTGTGTTTTCTGCTGCACCAAGGGGCAGTGATTCATAGCTCCTGGCTTACAACCACGATGCAGAAGACCTGATGTAAGGAGTCTAACAGTGGGCCAGATTCCTGCTCTAGCACTGGTGCTTGAGGGTGAAATGTAGGAACAACCATCTATGCACTATATAAAATAGGGATGTGGGTTCAGATATTTCTGGTCTGAATATATAGCTGAAAAATACCTTATTGGTATATTTTGGGATAAATTTGGGTGTCTGGATGATGTTTTTCTGGATAAGAAGGCTTGGAGTTCCACTTTGGAGGAGGGGGTGGGCGCTTGAATGATGGCATGAATCTTATCCAATGTCGGGTGGATGCTGCGAGCATCGACCGTGAACCCTAGGAGCTCCCCAAGAGACATTTTTTGTGCTTTACCTTCAGCCCTGCAACACTGAAGCATTGGAGGACAGACCGCAGGCATGTGGCAAAGGTCTCGGAGACTGGAGCCGCGATTAAAACATCATCAAAGAAGGGCTGGACCCCGGGGATACCTTTAAGCAAACAATCCATCAGGTTGTGGAAAATCCCGGGTGCCACACTGACCCCAAACTGTAGGTGCCTCACCTTGAATGCTCCCCAGTGGGTAACATTCAAAGCCAAACAGTGGGAGAGCCAGTTTGGTGTGGAGAGCCAGTTTGGTGTAGTAGTTAAGTGTGCGGACTCTAATCTGGGAGAACTGGGTTTGATTCCCCACTCCTCCACTTGTGCCTGGCTGGATGACCTTGGGCAAGCCATAGCTCTGAACGAGCTGTTCTCTCAAGGACAGCTTGGGAAAAAGCTCTCTCAGCCCCACCTACCCCGCAGGGTGTCTGTTGTGAGGAGGGGAAGGGAAAGGAGTTTGTAAGCCGCTCTGAGACTCCAAGTGAGTGAAGGGCGGGGTATAAATCTAATCTCTTCTTCTTCTTAACAATTGTCTGAGCTTCTGCTGTGCCATCACCCACCGGCAGTTGCTGGTAGGATTGTGCCAGATCCAGTTTACCAAAGACCTTCGCCCCCATGAGTGAAGCAAAAACATGGCTTACAACGGGGATGTAAGGCCTTATTAATGGTATATTTATAGTCTGTGCATATCCAAACGTCCCTGTTTGGCTTCACCGAAGTGACTATGGGGGTTTCCCAACAGGCGTGTGGAACCAGTTTCAGGACCCCTTGTTCCACAAGGCAGTCTAGCTCAATGCCTATCTTTGGCCTTAATGTGAATGGGGTGCGCCCAGCCTCCAGGCGGACTGGCCGTACCATGGGGTCAAGTTTGAAGGCAACCAGAGGTCCAGTGTAGCGGCCAAGCATGCCATTGGAGACAGCCGGGAACTCATCACACACCTTGTTAAAGCCACCACCCCCGTACATGGTGCACCCAGGTCACACCAAACCCCAAGGGCCCGAACCAAGATAGTCTCAGTAGGATTGTTAGCTTGCCTTCTGCAACCAACAAATCCAACAGTCCATTAAAGTCCTTGTACTGAACCCTGAATTTGCCCCACCCCTTGGCGGCCACTGGGTTCTTTTGGAAATCCCACAGCGTGAGGCCAACAGGTTTCTTGAGGAGATCCCCTCACCGTGGACACAGTCTCTTAAGGGTCTCAGCTGAGATTATGGAGAAGGAGGACCCTGTGTCCAGATCCATCACGCACGGGGACCCCTCTACCTTCACAGTGACATGTATTTTGTTAGGGGCATCCCGGGGCAGATTCAGTACCTGGTGTTGGTGGTTGTGGTGTGCAGGTCTAATGACTCCTGATGTGTCATCAGATATCGTCTGGTTCTACAGGAATGGCAGGCCTTTGCAATGGGTCCGGTCTTGCCACAGGACTGGCAGACTGTGTCCCAAAAGTGACAGGAGCAACGCTCATGCAGATCTCCACAGCTGGCACACATTGTTGGAGCAGTTGATTGTGCTGCCTGTGGAATGGATGTGGAGGGTGGTCGAGGTCCTCGGAAGTTGGGACGGTGGACCTGTAGTACTTCCTCCTCATCAGATGTGTCGGAGGCGGCAGTGGCGGACATGTGGTGGGCTGCTGGACCTTGGTGGTCTCTTTGGGACTTTTTGAAAGCCGTGGCCACTTGGAGTGCCTTTTCCAGCTTGATGTCCTCTATGCCAACAAGCTTTCTGCAGAGTTTTGGCTCCCGGATGCCCCAGATGAATTAGTTCAGCAGGGCATTCTTGATTGCGGGAAACTCACAGTCTATGGCTAACCTGCGAATGCCTGCCATGAAGTCAGCGGCTGATTCTCCAGATCATTGATTGCACGCAAAAAAGTCCATGTGCATCGCCATCTTGGATAGTTTTGGTGCCAAGTGCTCCATGAGGGCTTTTACTAGCTCGTCATAGGTGGTGGCTTCCAGTTTCATGGGCATGATGAGACCTTGTACCAGTCATATGGTAGAGACCCCACGTGTGCTGAGGAGCCACGATTTCTTCATGTCTACCTCGGTTGTTCCCTGGACCCGGAAGAAGTAGGTGAGCTGTTCGACCCATGCCTCCCACAGCTGCAGGGTTGAAGACAGAGATCTGTCCTGGAGCGGCAGCCATGACTTGAGGTGCTGGAGCGATGCGGGGCGGGTGGCCCTGGAGGCCAGTGCCAGTGTTCGTTGCAGTGCTTGGTTTGGAGTCAGGTGCAGAGTTGCTCATCGGGATCCCACCTTCATCGCCAGTGCAATATACTGGGTCCAGACACATATGCAGTGAATCAGCTCATAGTTTATTTACAAGGAAAACTCAGACTGTCTAGCAGGACCCAGAGGTCTGCGTAAGTGCCGGTACAAGTCACACCCACAAACACACCCAACCACCATGATAGGTTTATTTACAGTGCACCCATAACCATAGGTCCCTTTTAGGATCCTGCTAAACCCATTGGTCTGTTCTAGGATCCGCTCTGGCTATTGTCTACTGATGCAAAGCTTTGGTCGTTAGTCCGGCCGCATGTGCGGTCTTCGTTAGTACTCAACAGGGTCCCAAAAATTCTGGAAGTATTTGGGAACATATGGAGTTAGTATTTTAAGGCTCCCTGTTTTAATTAAATTTAAATATACTCGAAACTTGGGATGTATTTAGTGGACAAGCAGGGCAAGGTGCCCTGCAATTTTAGTTTCACTTCCTTGAAAAACAGCCCTCGAGAAAGATTCCCCGTTGTGAATGATAGTCCCCCAAAAGGTAGAATTCGGAAAGAAGCCCAAACCTAAATATTGAAATGGTATCAGGGGACCTGAATAATCTGGAATAGAATATAGCCTCCCTGGAATCCAAATCCAAAAAATACCAGGTGCACTGTCTGTCTTAAGCCAATGCAATGTTTATCAACAATCTATAAGAGCAAGGATACTGCCTGGAAATACTCGGCCTGAGCACTGAGGCTCTGCCTGACCTTTTTAGCTGGAAGTGATTATTTGGTTGCCCTGGCACCGGTCTCCGTTTGCACCACACAGCCATAGGATTTGGTTCCTTATCGATAACTACTGTTCTCCTTACTGTCCTAAGTAACGGAATTGTAGTGAGCTCAATAGAGCAATATCAACCCATAACAGAAGAGGTGGTACTTAAAGTGCAATTGGAGCTCAAGAGCTGAAGCCTTTGGGGATCTTGTTCATCTTTCAGGTTGGGCAGAAGATGGAGAAGTGGATGGACTCGTACTTTGTTATGGTGAAGACGAGTACTTCTGAATAAAGCTCCTCTGTACAGGGATAGGTTTTTCTCTTAACCACTAGAGGGACCCCACGTATTGCTTTTATGGCATCCTTGGAGACCGTGTGCATTTCTCTCTGCTCTTGAATCATTTGGAATATAATATGGACCTATTCAAGATTTTTTGGTATGCTTAAAACCAGCTTATTTCTTTGTTACATCCTAAGAACATAAGTTCATAAGAAGAGCCTTGCTGGAGTGGTCAGCCAGATGCCCTCGGTAGGCCTACAGTGAGGGCAGGCCATGGATACTGTAGTTGCTCCCAAGCAACTAATGTTTAGGGATATACTCCCTCTGAACTGACTGATGGACCTGTCCTCCATAAATCTCTCTAATCTCCCTTGAAAGCTATTTAAGCTAGTGATGATCACTAATATCAAGTGGCCATGAGTTCCATAAGTAAATGGTATATTGTGTGAACGAGTCCTTTTTTTTTTGTCTCTTTAGAATCTGCTGATCATCAACTTCACTTCTGGTGCTCCTTAAACACTATAGCTCTTTCTGTCCACTGCACAACTTCCTCCATGCAGCATCTTGTTACTGTTTGAAACAGCAGCTGTAGCTATCTGTTTTACTGCAGAATGGTTGCCCTATATCAGTCTTAGCCAGCTCTCTTCAACTGGCACTAAAATGTTACCTGATCTATCATCAGCCACAGGTCTGAGATCCAGCTGTATGTTTTCTAAGGCCTGGAACAGAAAAATGAGATTTTTTTAAAAAACGGTATCGGAGATTTTATTCATGCAGTCTTTTCAGTTTGGGGTATACAGATTAGCATCGTATTTCATCACTGGAGATAATCTTCAGTTAGAAAAGTGCAGGAATGTAATATACAGGAGGCTATAAAATGCTTTTCATTGGGAGCAGGTAAATAATATATGGGGGAAAGTAAAAAAATCAACTCATCATCAGGGGGCTATAAAATGCTAAACCAACCTTGTAGCAAGAGGAAGCAACAGTCCCTTTGATACACTGCACAAGAGCCAGTTGGCTTGGCTTGGGCCAGGTCTATGGCCACAATGACAGCCACTGTAGGCTTGCTCAGCACACCGGCAGCCCCGCAGGGGCCCTTTGGCTTACCTGGCAGACCTTCCAGGGCACCCTGACCCACGGGGCATTTGCCCATTATGTTAAAGAGCCAGTTCGTCCCTGCCCAGCTGTTCCATGAGTCATAAAATTGTAGGGCAGAGCTGAAGCTGAAGCTGAAGCTCAGTTTAGTCCTGAGTATAGCCCCAAGGAAGCATCCTTTGTCCCTAGAAGAAGTGAGGAAATTTTCTGGATAGTAATGAACTTGAATATCAGAGATTAAAATGTGCATAATTACAGTTAAAACAGATGTATTCTTTAAAAAAGCCTTCAAACTGAATAATGGAAAGTAATAAAAATCAGCGGAGCAAAATTTAAATCAAACCATTTAAAACGTTTCGGATTAATCTGAAATATGCTTACACATAATTCTTTGGGCACCACATCTCTATGCTGCCAAAAGAGAATCGGTCATGATAAGAGAAGCATTTTTACTACAAACTGAAAATGAAAATGTGGTACATAAATACAGAATTCAGGTTTTGTGATACTTGAAAGTGGCTTTGCTTTTATGTAAATAAAAGGATTCTGTTGTGTATCAAGACCATGGGCCACGCCAATGCCCTTAGCCACTTCCCGCTGCCTTCCTGCAACCCGGACCCTGGTCCCACATTCCATGTTGTGCTCATCGAGGACCTCCCAGACCGGCCTGTCCAGGTATCCGACATGGCCCATCGCACGGCCTGAGACTGAGTCCTCTTCCGGGTCTCAGACTGGGTGGGGAGGGGGTGGCCCGATCATTCAGGCCCTGATTTTGCTGCTTACACAGCCAGGCAGCACAAACTGTCCACTCACAAGGGGTGCTTACTATGGGGCACGAGGGTGGTCATCCCAGGGCTGCTCCACTCAAAGGTCCTAGCAGCCCTCCACGAGTCCCATCCCGGAATTGTCTGGATGAAAGCCCTGGCCTGCAGCTATGTGTGGTGGCCAGGCATGGACAAGGAAATTGAGGACCGGGTGCACCGGTGCAGCAAATGCCAAGAGTCGCGCCCTGATCCTCCTCACGCCCCCGTCCAGCCCTGGGAGTCAACCGACAAGCCCTGGTCTCGACTCCACCTAGACTTCGCAGGGCCGGTCCAGGGCTAGTTGTTTTTTATTGTTGTAGACAGCTACAGCAAGTGGCTGGAGGTAGTCCGGGTGTGGGCTACCTCGACCGAAGCGGCTGTCCGAGCTCTGTGGCACATCTTCGCCACCCATGGGTTGCCCAACACCCTTGTTATGGACAATGGGACAGCCTTCACATCTGGGGAGTTCCAGTGCTTCGTGGACTCTTTCTGTATCCGGCACATCCGCTCAGCGCCCTTCCATCCCGCAACCAATGGCCAGGTGGAACAGATGGTAAGGACAACCAAAGACGCCCTTAAACCGATAGAATAAGGGGATTGGGAGCTCCAGCTGATTAATTTCCTATTTGGCCAATGGAACACGCCCCACACCGGGACGGGACGCCGACTGGCGGAGCTACTGATGGGTTGATGCCTTGGCTCCCTGCTGGATCACCTCCACCCAGATCAAGCCATCAGCGGCAATGCCAAGCATGAGTCCCAGTCAGTGACATGAGGTTTCTCCCCTGAGGATCCCGTCTACGCACGGAACTACGCCAGAGGTCCAGCATGGGTCCCCACAAGGATCGTCTGCGCAACCGGGCCACTCTCCTATGAGGTCTTCACAGATGATGGAGCGGTGTGGCAGCACCATATCGACCAGCTTTGGCGGTGTCTCCCAAGCAATGCACCTGACATCCCCAAGACTACGGCTCCCATCGAACTGGTCCTGATCCCGCTCCAGGAATCCGACCCAGATGGGGAGCCTGTGGAACCCCTACCTCTAGACCATCCCAGTGAGTCCACACCACCCGAGCTGCTACCAGACATTCCCACAAGCAGCCCCGAACAGCCACCAGTGACTCCGCTCCCCGAGCTGAGCAGCACCCCGCAGCCGGCAACTCCCCGGTGCTCGGGACGCGAGCATCGCCAGCCGGAGTATTTGAAGGACTATGTTTGCAGGGGGGAACTAGATGGGAGAGGGGTGTTGTGTATCAAGACCGCAGTCACCAGGGACTCTCATAATGGCGACCGCCACGTGGTCATCGCACATGGCCAGAATCTACCTGAGCTTCAGCCAGGTAGAACAATAGCCAGTTGGATCCTAAACGACTGCCAATCAAGGGCCTAGGTTTTCCCCAGGGGATCTATGAATTGTAACCATTATCTTAATGTCCTATCAGGACATTGGGGTAAGGTCAGGGGATTATCTCTGACTGGCATAAAAGAGGGCTCTGAGCCCAGGATTTCTCATGTTCCACCTTGACCCGCAATGAACTACTATGCTGATTTCACTGTCACCGGCCTCCCGACTCCAATACTTTCCAGATTTCATGCTCGAAGAAAACTTTCAAGATTAGCAAGGCCTGTTGTTTCTTTGCTCTGATGTGGAGGCTTCTGTGGGATGTCTCCCTTTGATTGTGCATCCATTGATCCACCACCGCCACCATTTTGTTTTGAAAAGTCTAGAAACAACAATAAATCCAAGCATCTTGGGGGTATATTGTGGTCACATCTTGAACTGAGCGGTGCAAAATGGGGAGCATTTGCCATCTGATGACTAGAGAGTTTGGTTGTTTGTTCTTTTTCAAGATTCCATCACAAGGTGTGAACCAAAACCAAAAGGCTTGAATTCGCGGACAGCTCCACTAGACCTGAAAAAGTCCACCTTTTTTTTTTTTTTTGCTATAGCCCTTCTAGCTTAGGTTATCTCCTGCCTTATGAGAACTTGCTAGAGATTTTATACATCTGTATTTAAAATGAGATAATGGTAACTATACAGAATATTCACAAAACCCTTTCAATGTGTCATAATCAGTGGGAAGTCTATTTGCATTTGTTGCAGTAGATAAAAAACCAAATACAATGTTTTAAAAATGCGAGAATGGTCTTTACGCCAAGACAAATATGCCAGTGTGACATAATGGTTAGAGTGTCAGACTAGAGCCTGGGAGACCCAAGTTCAAATCCCCACTCTGCCATGGAAGCTTGCTGGGTGACCTCGGGCCAGTCACACGCTCTCACCTTAGCCTACCTCACAGGGCTATTGTAAAATGGAGGAGAGGAGAACAATGTCAGCTCTTTTGGGTCCCTGATGGGAAGAAAGGTGGGCATAAATGAAATAAATTATTGAATGTTGGGCATGAAAGTCATGGCGTAAGTAGCTGAAAGAGAGAGGGGGGAAATGTCTTCTTTTCTAATTATTATTACTGAAAATGATAGGAGGGCAGGAAGGAGAAATTCCTCCCAGTCTTTAGGGAGCTTTGAAGAAATGTCTGCAGGGTGGAGCTGTGTAACCCTCAGGCTCCCTGTGTCCTATGACTTTGGTGCATGTGGGTGGTGGCAAGGGCATAGACTTTCCAATTTCCGGGGGGGGGGGGGCTGGGGCTGGGCCAGAGACATCACAGGCCATTGTCTCTGGGGGAGGCTCAGCACTTCCTGGAAAAGTTCAGGGGGGGGGGGCTCCAGCTCCCCAGCCCCCCTGAAGTTGATGCCTATGGGTGGTGGAGCAGATCTGAGCAATGATGTCAGTCACAATTAGGACAACTTCCATGGCTGGGTTTGTTTTCTCACAGCACACACAAGAACAAGGCATGAGCTTGCTCTCTAATGTGGTAGTAAAGATTTAATAGACACATAATACCTCCGTTACATGATGGTTTAAAGTGCTAAAGCCATAGTTCATGGGACAAAGGACAGGTGGCGAAATCGAAAAACCCTGTGATAATGGTTCCGTGGACATCTGTTTTATGTCCCCCAAGCGATTCTTCACATCCTACTGTTGCTATTACATTTCCTCCGGAGCCTCTTCTCAACAAAGAAATTTGGAGAGGAAAGGAAACATTAAAGAACCCAACATGTTTAATTTAAAAACAGATATAAATTTTAATATTGGCCATAAGAAGGTACATTTGCTAGGAGAATGCTTTACGGCGGATTCAATACTTTTGTTGCTAACATTAGTGGAAAGCTTTGCAAACCAAAGGCTTTTAAAATATAATTATGGACTCTCAACTGCCATATCTTACTACATTTAGCATTTTTAATGGTTTTGAAATGTCAGCAGGTCAGAGCTCATTTTGGAGTAAGTGACTGCAAGATAAAATAAAAGGTAACACTGATTTTCCACCTATGGATACCACAGAACAATTCTTCAGCGGTGTGGGACCCTTGTTGCAGCGCAGTTATCTGAGGGGCCAATTCATATATTACCTGTGTTCTGTGGTTACCCCTTCTTTGTGATCATGTCCTGTACTGCTTTGGGAATATCACATGTGGACTGGGTAGACGGTGTGTCACTTCCCACGTGACGAATAAAAACATTTCAAGCCCAGTGATAAAAACTGAGGTGCTCAGAAAACAACTCAGATATTTTTGAGCTGAGAATTATGTTCACAATATCTACTATTGATTAACTAGTAATGGATATTACAACCTTTACTTTCTTATTATCCTTTTAAAAATCTCATGGAGAGATATCAAATGTTTATGATAATCACTTTTTTTTGTGATCAAGTATAAAGTCTTTTGTTCAAATGCAGATCGGGAATGAAGAACATATTCATAACTCAGAAATTAGTTCTGAAGCCATGCAGATCAGCTCCTTGAAACCTTACAACTTCTAAAACTTGTTTTGAAAGCTCAGAACTTTCTTCAGGTTGGTTCCATGGTGGTTGGTATCTTCAGCATTCTGTGCCCATCTTCACCCTGCCCCAGACTGGGCAACCAAACAAGTCCTGTAGTGGGAAATGCTGCTAGATATAATTCTAATTTCCTTTACACAAAGAACAAGTTAAAGGTCCATTGAAAGAGCGTAAAGATCCATTGAAATAGGCTAAAGAACTAAGTTATGAAAATACTAGGTAGAAGGGAACTATTAATGGAATAGTTACACTGTAATGGAATTGCTTCACACTCCCTTCCTTGGTTGGTAGTATCCTTCTTTGGAGCAATTGGGGAAAACCCCACTTATGGAATGGCTGAAATTGATTATTTATAAATTGACAGGTTACCTCAAGGTACATTCCAAAGCAGAGCAGTCCACAAGCACGTCAAAGGCCATTGTCAAGCTCAGGTTCTACCAAACTTTGAAGGCTTTACATAAGAAAGAATACTGGTTCTTAAAAATAGACTAATTTGAACAATTATTGCCTTTGTCATCAGTCAAGGGTTTCCTTGCCAGACTGATAGTCTGTGATGTCACTTTTGACATTGCCACCTTGTTTAGTTGACATTGCCACTTTTTTTGTGGTACGCAAATTATCTCCCTGGAGGCTAGACTGTTGTAACACGCTCTTAACATGGATCTGACCTTGAAGACAACCCAGAAGCATCAGTTGGTACAGAATGCTACAGGTGATCGGGTGGGAAGGCATAACAGTGTTTGGAATAAATATATAAAATTGCTATCAGGAGCTAAGTAGAGTGTTTATATTGCACCTGTTCCACAGGGTCTCCATTGGTTGCTGATTAGTATCTGGGTTCAATGCAAGGTGCTGATTCAAAGCCCTTCCTGGCCTAAGATCTGCATATCTGCAGGACCACCTGTACCAATACAGCCTGTTGTGACGTTTAATCATCTGAGCAAAGGTGTCACACTTCAAAGGGCGAAGATCAGGAGCTGCCCATACCCAAGAATTCTCTGATGTGGCTCCCAACCTGGAAGAATAGCCTGCCTGATGAGGGTAGGAAGGCTCCCACACTTTTATATACGTGAACATATGAAACTGCCTTATAATGAATCAGACCATTGAAGAAGAAGAAGAAGAGATTAGATTTATACCCCACCCTTCACTCACTTGGAGTCTCAGAGTGGCTTACAAACTCCTTTCCCTTCCCCTCCCCACAACAGACACCCTTTGAGGTAGGTGGGGCTGAGAGAGCTTTTTCCCAAGCTGTCCTTGAGAGAACAGCTGTGCCAGACCTATGGCTTGCCCAAGGTCATCCAGCCAGGTGCAAGTGGAGGAGTGGGGAATCAAACCCGGTTCTCCCAGATTAGAGTCCGCGCACTTAACCGCTACACCAAACTGGCTCCCATTGGTCCATCAAAGTCAGTACTGTTTATTCAGACTGGCAGTGGCCCTCTGAGGCTCTTGAAGAGCAGAGGTCGTTCACAAGCTGTTCCTTTTAACTGGGGATGCCAGGGATTGAACCTGGGACTTTCTGCATGAAAAGCAGATGCTCTGCCACTGAGCCACACCCCTTCCCCTAAATTATCAAACTTCAGAGTGCAAAATGGAATTGTTCATACTGTAATTATGTGACCCATCTATCTGTGACCCTGGGGAAATCTATTTTACTTACAGAGCAGATCCCAAAGTGCCCATGAGTAAAGGAAATTAGCTCCACCACCTTAGCAACTTAGTAGCCACAACATTGTCTGATAGCCACTGCACAGAGCAGAGCAGATCCAAGGCTTAGCTCCCATGTGGTTCTTTCTGGCTATCGACCATCATATGTTGGTCTACTGAACCCGAACATGGCAAAGTTCATGTCATTACTATCTAAAAAGAAATAGTTGTGCAATCACTGACCTCCAGCTATCATACATTTATGATAGCATAAACACTTCCTTGTCATGAAAACAGGAAATCATCCTTATTTTCCCTGTAAGTGAATTCCGCACGCTTAAAAAATAAGAACAGAGACAGGGAAGTCCCCAGTGGTGCAGGATAAAAGCATTATGTAGGGGGTTTTTAAACACTTCAAGAGGAGAAATTCACCCTGGACTATAACAGATGGTTTAAATATGGTGATTACAAAATCCTGAAGTTAAACTAGTTTAATTACAAAGTCAATACTGCTACCAACCTCTTCTAAGCCTTCAGCATAAAAACAACAGACGGCCTAGTGCAAACGGTAAGACAATATTTAACCAGAACTTTGCATTAGCTACTGCAGTGCAGTTTTCCCAAAGATCAACTGATTTCTGAATTTATGTTTGTTAACTCTCCCTGTTGTATTCTCAAGGCAACATGCATTAAGTACAACAAATGAAACTTTTCTTCTTCAAGATGCACAGCAATGATATATTGTGGGAGGGAGACGCCTAGCACAAGCTTAGATGTGCTGCGTTTACCAACATGGAAGTGATACATCTGCACGTACAGTCTAATCACCTTCTCAGTGCTGCTCAGAGCCCAACTACGTGGCATATACTCCTTCAAGTCTATCTTCTCTCTCTGTTGTTTTCTTTATATATATCAGCTTGGGTATGAAGGAAAGCGAACAAACGAACAGGTCGAAGAATGCCCTGCTGAAATTGGAGGCTGTTTTCTAATATAGATATATAGATAAAGAAAAAATAGAAAGCAGCCTCCAATTTCAGCAGGGCATTCTTTGACCTGTTCGTTTGTTCGCTTTCCTTCATACCCAAGCTGATTTTCCTCCTGCAGGGGAGAAGATGTAGGTACATGTAAGTGGGCCTGCCGCCTACTCTATGACAGTCTCAGTTTGTTTAAAAATAAATAAATAAAGAGAAAATGTCAACGGGTAATGGGTTTTCTTGGACCTAAGGGAAAATGTGGATTTTGGGGGGAAGTCCAAAATCTGCACACAGAGCAAGAGACTGAGCATTCTTTTAGAGTGCACTTTAACAATGCTCTCTCTTTTTCTCCGTCTCTCCTGAGTTATCATTTTGCATTGTCTGTTAGAGCAGCAGCTCCTATCAGCACACATAAAATGACGAAAATCAGATCTGGCCAACAGTGCACGCACATGGGATCAGATACCCAATTGTTCTCCCCAGTGATGTCATAGCCACATACAGTGCAGAGACATCTGCTTTGATCTTTCTTCTCTGCTTGTTTGGCTTTTGAGCTCTTCTTGAGAAGAGTAGATAAAATGGTGCCCAAGAGAGACAGGGTTGTCCTGGGCAGACAATGCAGGTGTGTTAGCTAGAAGCTCTAGATAATTGTGCCTCTCCTACAGGGACACGGCGCTGATTGGTATTGTTAAACCTCATGCAGGCTGCTGCCTCATACTCACATCCACTTCTCCGAGTTCAGGCAAAGTGGTAGGCAGTGTTTTGGAAGCTGAGGAAATGGTAAGAAGTGGGACCAAAGAGCAGGAATGTGAAATTTACTCGAAATAAGTCCTAAATCCCTGAGCCGGCCTTGGCTGGGAGGGCGGGGTAGAAATCTAAGAAAGGAAGGAAGGAAGGAAGGAAGGAAGGAAGGAAGGAAGGAAGGAAGGAAGTTCTTTTTTAATCCCTTACGAAACTGAGGGATGGTTATTTAGGGGAAGAATAAAGAAACTTCACGGCAATAACCTATTCTTGGAATCATTCAAGGTAAAACTCAAAAAAGCAGGATATTTTAAGAACATTGCAGTTGCTGTTACTTTTCATACCTTGTAATAGTAACCAGAGACATAGGTGCTCCTGAGCAATAATCATGTGTGATCTGAAATACTTGGTTGTTTTGTTTGTTCCTCACTGTTCCCCTATCCCATGGATCCAGTGATGTGCAAACATAAACAGGGGTGCCCTTAATGATTCTGAGGCAAAACCCATGGATGGGACCCCAGAATCACGGATTTGGAAGAGTCACAGTGTGGCACCCACGCTCCGCCTCTCCTCTAAGCTCATTGTGCTGTCAGGCAGTGAGTAGCTATCATGACCTAGACAGGGGGCTCCCCCTCCCATCTGTCCAACATAGCCAATTGTAAGCGAGGCCACCATGATAATGGCTGTACCATCAAAGGTGTGGGCAGAGCTGCTGTTCCAGCCATGGCAGGAGAGAAAGAAGTGAGGGAAAGTGACCAGTCCTCTTTACCCAAAGGACTGAATGTGTGGCGTCATGGGTGGATCTGTGGGTGCTGCTATCCAAGCATCTTCCTCCCAGACCATCAGCTACCCCAGCCCAAGGCCAGAGGAACAAGCAAGAAGAAGGGAGAGCAGGATAGCTGCAGCCTGCTGGATGAGGGACAGCCAGGAGGCTAGTTGGCTGCACAGGCAGGGGAAGCAGAGCCAGTCCCCGGTCTCCATTCCTTGCTGTGTGTATTCACAGTGCAGAATCAGCTGCTGAGCCACCCCCTCCGTCCCTCACCCTGTGGGGTCATAATGCTATCATTCTGGCAGCAGCTGAGAGAACCGTTAGCATGACTTTCCTAACCTTAGTTCAATGAACGGTTACCGGTTAAAAAAAACACAGGATCTCAAAAGAATCCCATAAAGCTCTATATGGCTGCGGACAAACTGGCAGCTTGCCACGATATAGTGCCGCTTCTAATTGACCCAGTTTAAAATGTTGTGAGACATATCTGTCACACTGCACACCCTACTGCGGGTTACCCACAGCGACATCCCGTGGGAAAGCAGCCACAGTATCGTAGCCCATCAGCCACGGAGCACACTGCAAAAACGGATCTGTAGGTTCAGACTGCCAAATCCATTCTGTGTGCACTCCCCCGTGTTCAGACAGCTGCTATGCATGATGAATGTGCCAGGAAACAAAAAAAACTCCACTTTGGAGGCGGTGGCTTTTTAACCTGGCTCTAAGTTGTTCTCTGACGGGGTGAGTACGCCTGGGGAATGCCTGACAGCTGTGGCTGCGTGAACGGGCCCATTTAATCCGTTTGTGAAAGGTGCTTATATCGGGCCAAACTGGCAGTCTGAGTGCAGCCTATGATAGTTAAGGATTGTAATAAAGTGGTGGAGGATGGGGATGGAATGGGGATGGAAAATAATGGCTGGATTCTCTGCACATGATCATTTGTGAAGAAGGTTAGGTAATTCATGGTTATATCTCAGCAAAATGGAATGGAATAAAATCTGAAGTTTTTGCTTGCTGTCATGGTATTTAAAACTTCATAAGCAGTAATTAAAGCAAGGGCTAAACTCTGGTGAGCCTGTGGGATTCAACTAAAACCCAGATTGTGACTAAGGTTCCCCTCTTGTTTCCCACTCCCTCTCAGACCTGGAGCTTGAGCAAATGAGCCCACTTGGCTTGAGCGGTCCTGTCAATTTTCCTGCAGGTTCATTGTCTTCTACCTCCTTCTGCTGTCTCCTCAGATGTTTATGGCAGCATCAGTCTCTGGCTGGGGTGGAGGGCAAGCAGGGCAGCCAAGCCCACCCCAAGCCAGGATCCATGACTCACTGTATGGAGTTGCAGCATTGTTTTGCTAGTGGCATCCTGAAAGTGGCAGTCATTGGTTTGTTTTCATTATAATATAGCAAAATTATAACATTGGGACAAAATGGGCAGTGAAGTTTCATGTAGCCTCCCCCATGCAATTACCCATCCATGAAGTTCCTTCCTGTTCTTTTTTTCTTTTTTGGTAAGTAGGTTTTGTCACCTCACACTTATATTGTTTCTTCATCCCCCCCCCCTTTTCCCCTATAGCTCCTAGTGGTTTTTTTAAAAAAATTCTATTAAAGAGATATTCAACACATTACAATAAGGTTGTTACACAAAGAAATAATAAAATAAGTACAAAGTTCAAGAAAAATAGAAAATACAATATGTGATTCTTACAGCTTATATAATTATGCTATAATTATTGCATTAACTGATGAACTAAATTCTTCCTTATGCGCTAAATATTAAAGGAAAGAGAACCATATGGCTACAAAATTAAAGCAATAATTAGCATTTTTTTTGCATTAAAGATTCCATAATTTTATCTAACATACATAAGTCACAAACTTTCAAAATCCAACTATTAATTGAAATTGCTTTAGAACCTTTCCAAAACTTGGCTATAGTCATCCGTGCTGCTGCACAAAGGTATTCTAAGAGGGTTTTGGTTCCAGCCATTGTTTCTATCTGTGGCCAAATATTTAATACCAATATTTTGGGATTTAAAGGGATTTTGTAAGAGGTAATACTGTGCATAATTGCAATGGTTTATTTCCAAAACTGTTGAACTACTTCACATTGCCGCCAAACGAGCCAATACATACCCTTTGTACCACAGTTTCTCCAGCATTTATTAGAAATTTTTTTGTACCACAGTTTCTCCAGCATTTATTAGAAATTTTTTTATTGCCATTGTGTATCATAACAGGAGTTAGATACCATCTGGAGATGGTTTTGAAAAGTTGGCTCTTGATCGTAATATTATTTGAGCATTCCATGGTAGACTTCCAGGATTGTTCCCATTCTTCAGGTGAGACTGTCATATCTTGGTCTTTAGACCATCTTTTCACATAAGTTGGTGGTTGGACATATGTAAGTTGTAAAAGAATGTTGTAGAGCTTAGAGATATAACCTTTATTACCTAATACTTTAATTTTTAAGAATTGTTCATAGGGTGTAAGTGTGAGAATGGGCCAAGAGATATAGTCCACAACAGGTCTCCTTAAGTAGAAAGTCCTTTATTTGTAGAAAAGATCATGTTGGTCAAACACTTTTCCTGTTAGTAATACCCAAGCCTAGCAATGCCATTACAATTATACTTGATATGAAATATGGCCTGCCTACCATCTACCAATCAATAGAGAGAATTATTGGCACCCAAATACACTGGCCCAATGTTCCCAAGGAAAGCACAGCAAAATAGGTTCTCAGGGAAAAATACTGTTGAGGATTTTTGGAGAAAATGTTCCCAGAGGAAAAGAAGCAAAAGAAATACACAACACCTGTGATTCATGTAACACATAACAGGAGGCTGTCATGTTTAAGGTCGTTAGCCAAGGAATAGCCAGCTAGAGATAAGAAGGGAAGGGAAGCAAATGAGTAATGATCATGTGCAAAGTGAAGCAGGCAAGCAAGACTCGCATTCCAAAGGTGGGAGTTCGGGATACTGATGCTATCCCCCGGGCGGGACCTAAAGGGGTTGAAAGAAACCTTGGAACACAAAGCAATGTTATGAGATCAGAACCTGAGGGTAAAACAGCCAGTATTGATACATGTAACTCAGCAATACATTGATCATTCCCACGCCTATGGCAGTGCTAACTGACAGTAAGAGGACGTGATAAACCAGTTTTAAATGAGGAAGAGTTTATCAAATTATTCAATTGAAAATATATATACCATGATAAACGTTCGCCCAATATTACCTCTATCTGAATCTTATCTAAAAGTTTACCATGTGATGTTATATCTACAATTCTAGTTAGTTTTTTGTCCCTGAATTGTTTATATGAATGATTTTGTTATGCAGGTACAAACCATTGTTGTCCAGTAAACACAGACAGAGGAGAAGACCCTGGTGCTAGATGCATACAATAGCATTCCCATACTACCAGTGTGTTCCACAAAAAGGGATTATTTTGTACCGTTTTTGGTCTCACAGATTTTGTTTGCCACACAGTCTCCTGTAAAGAATATGTTCCCACATAGGAATATACCAATCTGGAGCATTATCATTGTCCATCATTCTAATCAAATTAGTTAATTGAGCAGCGACATGATAGAACAGTAAGTTAGGATAAGACGTGCCTCCTGCTTTGTAGCCTCTATAGAGTGTAGAGAAAGATATTCTATGCTTTTTGTAGCTCCAAATAAAATTGTTCAAGATTATTTGCCAATTATGTATAAATTTAAGTGAATAAAAATAGGTATTGTTCTAAATAAAAAAATAAATTTAGGTAATATAAAAACTTTGACTACATCCATTTTTTCCATCCACGAAAGGTGTAGCTTTGTCCAGGCTGATAATTGTTTTCTAACTGAGTTGTGTAGAGCTAAAAAATTTACTTTAAAAAGATTATCTAGTTGGAGCGGAATTTCAATGCCCAGATGACACCAGGTTGATTTAACCAGTTGAAATGGGTATTGTGTCTTAATTAAAGAGCATAAATCTTTTGATATAAAGATTGAGTATATTACTGACTTTGATTGATTAATTCTAAGACCAGAAATATCAGCAAAAAGTTTCAGTTCACTCTTTACATGTTGCAGTGAGATTAATGGATTGGAGAAGTAGAGTACCATGTCATTGGCAAACATATTAACTTTGAACGTACGATTATCAACAGATAGTCCTTGAACCAACATATTTTCCCTTATTGCTATCGCTAATGGTTCTAAACACACTGCAAATAATAATGGTGATGAGGGGCAACCCTGACGGGTACCCCTAGTGGGGTTAAATTTTGTTGAATTTAATCCATTGACTCACAACATAGCCTGGGGAGACTTATATAACATAGAAATACTTTTACAAAAACCCATACCAAAGTTCATTTGCCTTAACAGATGTTACATATATTTTAGTTCTACTGAATCAAATGCTTTTTGTAAATCTAAAGAGAGTAAAACTGATTGTATTTTTGATCTTCTACAATGATGAATGATATTAAGTGATTTCCTAATATTGTTGGCCATATTTCGGCATGGGATAAAGCCCGTCTGATCTGGGTTTATATACTTATTAATAATATTTCCTAGTCATGTGGCAAGCACAGCTGAAAATTTTTTGGTATCCTGATTCAATAAACTAATAGGGCGATAAGAGCTGGGATCTAATAGATCTTTACCCAGTTTTGGGATTAAAATAATAGTTGTGTTATTCCATGAGGGTGGCATCTCCCCCTTAGTTCAGATGTCATTACAAAGTTGGGTTAAAGGTTCTATAAGGAGGTGTCTATATGCTTCATAAAATTCTCCAGTGAAGCCATCATTACCTGGTGTTTTGCAATTTTTCAATGTCCGAATTATATTTCTATTTCTTTAGGTTCAGTTGGAGCGTCTAAAAATCTTTGTGTTCTTGTATTAGTTTGAGCACCTGTACCTTATGTAAAAAGTAATTTTGGATGTCTTCCAATTTTGGAGACGTTGTTTGGTATAAGTTTCTATAATACTGCCAAAATATCTTTACAATCTGTTCTGGTTTAGTGCAGGTAATTCCTTGGGAATCTCTTATCACTGATATAGGAGCATAAGAGGGTTTATTCTTGACTCTGCATGTTAATAATATAAGATACTTAGGTGATTTAATCCATTTTTTCTATTGAAAAAATAAGATCTGTTTCTTAATTTGTGACAGCTCTAATTTGTCAAGATTTTGTCGTTCAATTTGTAGTTTTTGGTAGACCTTTTTGCTAGAGGTTTTTTTTATGAAGGTCCTCTAGTTCCTTAATCTTTTGGAGGACATCCGCTCATAAGAGCTGTTTCTGTTTTTTATCATATACTTCCAGAGAAATAAACTGTCCCTGTAAAACTGCTTTTAAAGCATCCCAAACAATTCTATTGGTTGTACCTTTATTGGCATTTTCTAAAAAATATTGTTGGATTAGTGTATCAATTTCTTTTTTAATATGGTCATTCAGTAATAGAGATGGATCCAATTTCCACTGGAAAGAGTGTTTAGAGGGTATACACCATTTTAAATTAGCTTCAACCCAAGCATGGTCAGAATACAATTTTTGTCCTATTTGTAAGTCTGATTGCAAGCCTCCTAGTTCTGAAGAAATTAAAATATAATTAATTTGTGTGTGGACTTGATGTCTCCCTGAAAAATAGGTATAGTCTCTTGTAGATGGGCTACTCACTCTCCATAAGTCAATATAATGAAATTGTTCCAGCAACTTTACAAGTGGAGTCTTAGTATTTTTTTGTTTTTTAGGTAATTTAGTAGATTTGTCCCATTTTTTGTCTAAAATATAGTTTAGGTCTGCCAGATAATTATGTTGCCAATAGCAAAGAGTTTTAATTTTTCCAGTACTTGTATGAAAGCTAACTGGCCATCATTTGGTGCATAAAAGAAGCAATAGTTATGGGTTTTGCATTCAGAACACCTGAAACAAAAACATAGCGACCTTTAGGGTCTTTTTGTACCAAATATAAGTTAAAATTAACTCTATTTGAGATCAATATAGCAGTGCCTCTAGATTTAGACGTGCCTGCTGCATGGTATTGAAAAGGAAACTTAATAGATTTAAAAACAACCTGTGTATCTTTCTTAAGATGCATCTGGTTGATTTTTAAGCATTGCTGCTTGGATTCTTCTTCTCTTGACCACATTATTCATGCCTCTAGCATTATAAGAGATAATCTTTAAATTAGACGCCATTAGAAAAAATTAATATCCAATCAACAAGGACCGTTATAAGTGGTTGCAGTGGTAAAGCAAATACTTTGGCCCCAAGTCTATGCCCCTTGTTTGATAACCAAAAGCTGCAACATGCTTGTGGAACATTTTTACAATTTTTAAGCTAACAGCTAACATCACTGTTTTACTATTGCTAAGGAAGATATTGGTATAACAACTAGTAAAATAGCTATAATGGTATTTAGCTTGTTTAATAAACTCAGAAAAGTTAGATCTACAGCATCAAAAAACGTGTTGAGTTCTGAACCAAACCTTACAATTGTTCAAACACAGAAAGAAAAAATAAGAACTTAAAAGAAAAAAAGGGAGTTGAGCCACAAGGGCACAAGGATACCTGTCTCCTTCACAGAAAACTCCCCTAATTACTAACAACAATCCCAAACAGAAACTCCAAACACAAACCATCAGGGGCAAAAAAAGTCAAAACTCTTTCCCCCTTCCCTTATAACCGATATAAGTTCAGAATGCACTCTTAGATTAACAAGATATTTCTACTCTATATAACTGTATATTAATAAAGTAAACCTACAATTTTACGTGGTTCACTCAGCTTTAAGATATAGGCTCAAACCAGCATTAATAAGCGATCAATAAAAGTTCAGCTAACTTGTTCCCGAATTGGGATTTTGGACTATCTTGATGGGGAGTTGTGGAAGTCCAGTTTTTGTTTTGTAGGCTTTTTCTCTGCAGATTCCGGCTTTGGTTCCAGGTTCAATTGTTGCAGCAGAAAATGACCAGTGTCCAAGTCTTGTGCTATGAATGTAGACCCATGATGTCGCTCTTGAAGGGAGCCCGATGGTAGCCATCTGTATCTATTCTCAGCTTCTCTCAGCTTTAGTGTTATAGGTTTTAGTGTAGATCAAATCAAAAGGTGCTCTCTAGGTAGGTCTGGATAAACGTGAACTTGTTGAGATTTATATTTTAGTGTGCTTTCTTGTCTTGCCAGGTGAAGTATAGCTCGTACTGTCCTTGTATCAGAGAATTCTACTAAGATATCATGGGCACACTTTTGTGGTGAATTTCTTATGGAGCTGAGGCAATATGCACGCAGAATTAGCGGTGCAATTCTTTCATCTGGACTCAGAATGTCTGTAAGTCGGTGTGCCATAAATGAAGAAAGCTCCGTATTGCCTTCTTCTTTCTCTTCTATTCCCCTGAATTTTAATGAGTTTTGTTTCAGTTTAGATTCTATCATGAGTATTTTTTTGGTGGCCCAATCATCTTTTTTTTTGCAGGTATTGTACTTTCCCTTGTAGGGTAACTCCCACCTCCATTGCCATATTAGCTGTTTGGGCTACCTGCTGAAGTGATTTCATTATATTACCTAATTGTTCTTCTATAGGTTTTAGTTTAAGTTCAATATGTCCCAGAATGTCCGATTTTAAAGCATTTATAATTGCAACAAGCTTATCTTCTTGTGGTTGCATCACTAGCACCTCCATCTCACCAGGGGTGTCCGCCATTTTAGGAGTTGGCTCTGTAACAGCCACTGTTTTCTCTTTCACCCCTGCCTTGTCAAAATAGGTCATTAGGTCCGCTTTTTGCAAGCTTTTAAGAAATTTTTTCATGCTGGTGCGCTTGTCCATACCTTTTCAGCGCTGAGCAAGCCGATTTCAGGTAAGTACGCAGAGGATTAGGAAATCAGGGTCCGGAGCTTCAACGCTGTAGGTCTGCTATCTTGAACAGCCAATGCCACGCCCCTCCTCCCAGTGTGTTTTTGATGACAGTTCAGTTTTTTAAACATCTAGAAATAATGGAATTATATAATGGTTTTGAAAATCACGGAAATGCAACATGTGCAGTGTGTCCATTTAGCATGCTTCATAATTATTGAAGAACACTGTTCTGAACTGGGGTATGCAGGGCTGGCTCTATCACTAGGCCAACTAGGCGGCCACCTAGGGGCACAGCTGGCAAATGAGGCGATGGAGAAGGGATGGCCAGCAGGTGAGGAGGGCATCATTGCAGACGGTGAGAAGGCGGTGAGCCTGCATGTCGAACTGAAGGGAGCGGCACCTTCTGGGAAGGGAGTCCCCACCCCCAGGCCCCCTCCAACCTTAGCCCCATCTCCCCCCCTTCCTACAAGCATGTGTTTCCTCCGGCTCACAGTGGCTGTTGGGACCAGCTTTGTCCAATGTGAGAGGGGTAAAGACAGGCAGGCAGATGCCTCAGATCTCCCCCTCCAACCCATAAACTAGAGTGCCATGGGGGGGAGTGGAAGGAAGCAAGAGAGGGGTCACATCAGTGGGGTGCTTTGCATCTTCCATCCAAACCCCTCCTCCCCCTCCTCATTCTGATCAGGAAAAATTTTTTGGCTGATCAGGAAAGAGTGGGAAAGGCGCAGAGCATGTGCACCTCTCCCCTCCTCCACCTCTCCCATGCCACCCCACCACTGTTCATCCTGCCCCTGCTGCTGCTCCTCCTGCACCCACCAGCCACCGTGCCTCTCATCCTGCAGCAGCCTGCGGCTGGAGGGAAAGCCACCCCCCCCCAAGGAGCAAGCCCCCAGCCTTTCTGCACCCAGACTGCCTCGGTGCTGGCTTGCGTGCAGCCCCATGATGGGATGCCCCAGCTGGATCAGGGTCCCAGCCCCCACTTGCGCCCCCTCCTCAGCCTGATGGCCTCTCGGAAAGCACAAAGGTGCCCCAACTGGCTGGCTGGCTCTGAGGGTGAAGAACAGCCCGGCAAGTGGGTTCCCTGGGCTGCAGTGCCCCGTCTCTCACCGGGCTGGCCTTCTCTTGCTTCCCCCTTCCAAGCTGTATCTCCCAGGAAAAGGGGGGATGCAACCCAACCACCCCCCTTTATGCTGCTGTCATCTGCAATTCTGTTTCAGTTTGCTTAGGGTTGGCTACAAAGCAGAGGAGGGTCATTGCACAAGGGGAAAATGCTGCTTTGGGTCGCAAGGGATCTAAGCCCTTATTCTCTCCCCCCAGCCAACACTAGCCTGGAAGCAGCAGCCGTGTGGCTGCTGGGGGGGGGGGAATGGTTCACCAGAGTTCAGTCTTTGTTTTTATTAACTTCATCCCCCCCCCACCCCAGCCTTTCTCTCCAATGGAGAAGTAAAGTGGCTTATTGCAGCCTTCTTTTCTCCATTTTATCCTCACAACAACCCTGTGTAGGTGAAGAAGTGTGCTCACATTGAGTCTCTGTTCTCGCATGCACATAGGGTTGAGCCTGGTTTGTCTTGGGGGTGCTGCCTGCTAGAGATCTCCAGACCCCACCAGGAGGTTGGCACCCCTTTATGTTTGAAAATTGATGGGTGTGGGGGCGTGCCAGAAGCTATCCTCGCCTAGTGTACAAAAAAACCTAAGGCTGGCCCTGTGAATATCCAGTTTGATGATTGCCAGCCATTTTCTTACTTGGCAGCTAAGGAGGAGCATGGAACCTTTGAAATGGCAGCAACCATCCGGCCTTTTCCTTTTTCTAATGTTAACAGCATATGGGGGAGGGAATAAAACAGGTTTCATCCCTGATTAAGTACATGATGACACATTTAGCATGTTTCATAATTACTGAGTAACAGTGTTATGAATTGGTGTATCCAGTTCAGCGATCATGGGGCATTTTCTTAGTTGGTTCCCCACAATATATCCAGTCTTTTTTCAGTGTCATGATGTTAGCACATGCACACAAAAAAGGAAGGCTCCACTGCTGACTAAGTACACGATGACACGGCGGCACAACCCCTTTTCAGAGGAAGGATGGAACTCATGTCGAGGGTCGGATCTGAGTTCAGTCCCGGAAATAAATGCCCTTTTGCAGAAAGGGTGCCACAAAGTCGCAGCATCAGGTGGGGAGTCAACTTGCTGGGAAACAGTGGCAACACTGAGGAATGGAAAAGGTCTGGCTCTGCTTCTGGCAGCAACCATTTTGTGGTTTCACCACACACACCCCCCCGCTCTTTCAGAATTTCAGAGGTGCCTACAGGCTCAAAAAGGTTGGGGACCTTTGACTTAAAGCAAGTTGCTACCACCATCTTTTTCTTGCAGGAGCTCCAGCACAAGTAGGAATTTTGCTCAGTGTTCCTGTTTTTTCATAGGCCACTCCTTTGGTTTAATTTCTTGGAATCCAGTGAAAGAATACCATTGTCAGTGGCCTGTCCATCTTTCTTCTGCATAATATGAAAGCAATCTTCAGATACATGTGCTGAACCCCCAGTTATCTTTGTAAATCAAAGTCCCAGCCCCCACTTGCCTACTTGCCTACAAATAATAAATTGCAGGGCATTTCTTTTAAGTTTCATTCTGAAGATACTGCTGAAAACAATGATGGTTTCCTTTCGATTCAGGTTGTTAGAAAAGCTGGCAGTTCAGTGTCTTCTTAGGGTAGGAACCACTCTAACCTATCAGGGGAGGTCCAAGTACTTTAATCCAAAGCAGGCGTCTGCAACCTTTGCCATATGGCTTACACAGCTGCAAGATACATAGACTGCATCATCTTCCTTTCCATCAGTGCTCCTTATAACCACCATTTTGCCCTCTCCCCAAACATGTACCCAAACTGCCTTTGCACTCTTGCCATGTCCAATTCCACCATTACATATGTACGATGGAAGAAATCAAATCCACTGATATTCTCTCTGCACATGCTGAACGTGGGAACCATACCCTTCGCTCACAAGCAGACGAAACCTTTTTCATTTAATCCTGTTTCTGCTCACTTCCTTGCCACATGAGGCCCATGAGCCATAATTATCAGTAATAGCAGTGCACAGCACCGTTGTCTCTTATCAGCAAACATTAAGTCGATAAGACAAGAGTTAATCATGGATAGCTCAGGGACTGACATTGGTAGGACACAGTCCGTCAAGAGAAGAGGCACCAGTAAAGTGTGACTGAGGTATTTAGGGCAGGTATGTTTAATAACTCTGTCTTGAGGAGGGAGCTAAAGGGTGGGGTGGGGGTGGCAGGCAAATGGGTGGTGGGCTGTGGCTTACCTGTACAGCATGAGCATCGTCATCAGAAGGTCCCAGGTTCAGTCCCTGGCATGGGCGTCAACTACGGGGGGGCTCGAGGGCTCGAGCCTCCCCCGAAATTTCCTGGGGGGGCTCAGCCACCCCCGGCAAAATGGAGATCTCGCCAGTGGCCAGTCAGCCGGCCAGCTGGCCGTCACTGCCTCTCCTTCCCCCCCACCCCTGGCCTGCCCTCCTGCCTCCCTGGGGCAGGGGGGGAGAGAGGTGGCGGGGACATGGTCCCGCTGCCACCACCACCACGACTGCATGCGGGTCTGCCTCCCTGGGGCCGCGGGCGGGGGGGGAAGGAGCGGCAGGGACATGGTCCCGTGCGCGCGCGCTTTGCGTGTGCACATGAGAGAGCCCCTGCCCCCCCCCCCGGGATTTAGAAAGTCTATGCCCCTGGTCCCTGGTCTCTCTCCAGTTAAAAGATCTCAGGAGCTGGTGCTGGAAAGACCCTCTTCCTTGACTGAGAACCTGCAGAGCTACTGCCATTCAGAGCAGAACATACCAAAAGAGGTGAAAGCAGGTGTCTCACTCCGTAGAAAGCAACCTTGGTGGTGGTCACACACGCAAGTGGGGGGAGGGGTGGGGAAGCCAAGCTATTTCCTCCAGAGGAAATTGACCCACAGTTGTGCGATCACACAAGGTTTTGTAGATGCAGGTGCAGCCCGCCACTGCGTGATCAGACGCAATCGCGAGTGAGTTGGGTTTTGTTTTGTTTTTTGCCATTGTTTTCCAGTTTGCTTAAACAGGAGATTGATGAATCACATCTCCACCCTAAGGGCTTCCTATGACAGCATGCCAGGATGCGCATACTGAGAAGGGGAAAAAAACAACAGCATGGCATTGGGATAGCCTGATCAGACTATCCCAACGCCATGGGAGTGAGCTGGTGTGATCAGACCCAGGAAAATCCGTCTGTGGCCTGTAGCAACCCGTTTGCTACTGGACTTTCTGAGGTGTTTTTTAGTCCACATGTGCGACAGAGCAGAACGGGTTGCTGACGGCTGCGGGGCACTTGCCAGGTGTTGGCGTCTGATTGTACTCGTTTAATTCGCCCGGCATTCACACCTATGTCGGGGCAAATTGCCCTTGTGATCACAGCCCTTGTATATTTATAGTCTCTTTCTCTTAGGTCCTTGCACAGAAAAGTGCTCTGAGAGGAGTGAGCAGGAGTGAATGTGATTCAGGAAGCTCTCAGTTCAAATCTTACCTCAACTGCAAACTTAAAACAAGTGACTCTTCTTCTCTCAACCTCTGCTCATGCTCCCTGTGTACAGTGTGAAATGATAATCCTGACTGAGTTTATGAGGTTGTTATAGGATTTCCTGAGACCACGATGGTGAAGTGTTTTGAATGCTAGAAGTGTGCTAGGTAAATTATAAATTTATATTTGAAATGGATTGTTGATTGTCACCTGTTGAAAGGCGACAGATGCTTTCTTCCTGCCAGAATGAACTGCAGCTTGCTGGGATTAGCCTGCAACATCTGTAACTGCTCTTTCTTTTGCAAGTGTTTCATATACTATACATACATGCATTGTGTGTGTGTGTTTGTATTTGGTCCTGTTTCTTCCCTCCCCTGCCTTATAATCCAATAGGGAGGTGCGTACCTTGAAGAGTAAACCTCCTGAGTAAAGCTCTGGGTATAATGGGAGAAATACCCTATTAACTTGCTCCTCTTGCACAAATGGTACAGTATATAGAGGAGACAAAAAGACTCTCAATATCAATTTCTTTTTAAATGCAGGATTTAACTGTGTGTCTATCTTTACTATAGCAACCAGGGCACAAGGGCACTCTGAACATGTGGCCTTTTGTTTGATCAAGGATAATAATCAACTAAGTCAAGTGGAAAGGAAGTAGATTTTCCTATTTCAATAGCTTACCAGAATCTTTTTGATATTTCTAGTTGTCTGTCTATGCCATAGATCATTCTAAGCAGCCACCGTACACCACTAAATAACACAAATTCTGTAGGTAAACAGCAGCATGCAAAAGTCTGATAAATATTTCATAAGAACATAAGAGAAGCCAATGTTGGATCAGACCAATGGCCCATCCAGTCCAACACTTTGTCACACAGTGGCCAAAAACACCAGGTGCCCTCAGGAGGTCCAGCAGTGGGGCCAGGACACTAGATGCCCTCCCACTATTGCCCCCCCTCCAAGCACCAAGAATACAGTGCATCACTTGCCCCAGACCGAGAGTTCCTACCTATACCTTATGGCTAATAGCCACTGATGGACCTTTGCTCCATATGTTTATCTAATTCCCTCTTGCAGCCGTCCATGCTTGTAGCCACCACCACCTCCTGTGGCAGTGAATTCCATCTGTTAATCACTCTTTGGGTGAAGAAGTACTTCCTTTTATCTATTATAACCAGACTGCTCAACAATTTCATGGAGTGCCCACTTTCCTCTTTCTTTCTATGAGATTAAGAAATCACCAATATTAGAAGTCCAGAGTTTCCACCATTTTGAGAATTTTGAATGGAGCTGAGCAGATATTTGATGCAACATTACATATACATTCTACCCACTGAAATATCTCCATTTTAGTTATATCTAGATATGTCAAGAAACATGGCCTTGGTTGTCCCAAATTCTTCCCCGTTCTCCACTTCATGAGAAAAGAGTCTTCACAGAGAGTTGTTGTACCTCCCTCTTTAATATACTGTTCTTTCCTATTCACACACTCCAGTCTATTGTGATGGCATTTTTTTGGCTTTTACATTAAACCTAGAAAAATTACCATTATACTGTTGATGGTGAGTGGTTGAAATTAGTGTTAAGCTTAGATTAGTATTACTGCACATGATTGCACGCTTTATCAGTTTAGCCAAATAAAATGCACGCTCTCAATCAATTTAACTTTCTTTAATTAACTGATAGCAATCCAGTTTTCAACCAGATCTACAGGTTCCCTTTTTATGTTACCCTGGCCAGGACACTGAGAAAGCCCCCAAGCTGTGCGGAAGAAGGCTGCATATGTATGCTTTAGATATGTTCTGTGCACATTTGATTGAGCCATATACAGGTAGCCCAGTTTGCATATCTAGGAGCCCCAGTGATATCCATGAAGGACAACTGTAATGTGTGAAGCTGCCCTTGTTTACTGCATTATTGAACTGTATATTGACAACTACATATCAAATTCTAGCATATGGGGTTGTGAACAGAGAAATTGTTACTGTGCAAAAATGGGTGATTGTCCCATTGTAGTCACACGAATATGTGAAAGATGAATGTTATGCTCAGGTCTGAAACAACCACAGAACAAATAAGACTACCACTCAATAGCATCTCAAATGAATTCTTTAATCCACAAGATTAGAAGTGTAAATTTGGCCTAGACTGGTTTGAAGCTGTAAAAACTGACCTTGTAAACATTTCCATAGGAGGTAGAATACATTTGACAGTCTGCCAAACAGAATTGCAAGCAAATGACTGCAACTCCAATAAATACAGAAAAATCACAGGCATTAAATAATATTTCTTTGTTATTACAAAAAAAAGAGTCTGTGTGAGAGTCTAGGTCATGGCACTTAATAAATCTGAGAACAGAAGAACTTGTTTTTACACAACACATCAGAAATCATGGTTCTTTATGCTTGTTCTAAAAATATATCATAAAACTGGATTGTCAGAGCAGAATTTCAAAATGATGGGGACATCATTCGATCTGGCATATAAAAGAGAAGACAATTATCTTAATAATGGTCCTTTTGTTTACAATGCCACAAATAAGTGCCTGCATAAAGATATGTAGAATCCCTAAGCCAAATTCTGTCATGAATATAATCAGCCCCATAGACTGATGCAGAAAACCACTTTGTCCGTCACATTCTATCAGCACCTGCTATCAAACACTGTGCCTCCTGTATTGGCACCAAAGCAGATGTGACAATGGCTGCTGTTAAGCTGTGGTCAGACGTGCCTTTAGATCCAACTTCGAAGCCGATGCCTGATGGCTCTAAAGTGCACGATTAGACAGCAACATCTGTGAAAGGTTCCACAGTCCTCAGCACCCTGTCCTGGTCCACCCCTGAAATGGAATAAAAAGACACCTGGGAAACTCCAGTCCTAACGCTTGCCAATGGGCCACGGATGGAGTTTCCCTAGTCTGATCACGCAAGCATGCTCTCAAGCCATCAGGATGGTTTGCTCATTCTATCCTGACTGGACGCCATTTTTTTTTTGCTCGCTTAGCAAAATGCGCATAACTGCATAATTTTCCCTTCTCTAGACCAGTTTTAAAAGCGAGCAGGAAAGGGAGTGATCTTTGTCAGGTGGCCATGGCTCACTGTGAACCAAGGGGATCACAGTGCTCCGTGGAAGGATTGGTGAGTGGTCAAGGTGGAGAATCGACTCCCAGAAGTTGGAAAGTGCATGTGCAAAAAAACTGCACCCTTGTTTATGCGCATGCGCAAAAGCAGGCAACCCCTTGTCCGTCCGCACCATCTGGTCATGCAGTGACGGGCTAATCCCACAGCGAAATGAAATATACTTGGATGTCTGATAGAGCAACTCCATTCCAAAAAGCAACGGATGAAATAGAAGCACTTCCTGACTGCAAAAAATGACACATCTGACTGCAACCTTAAAGTACTTGGATGTGTAAGCATTACCTGCATACAATGTCACATACAAACTTAACATGTGAGTCAACTCTTTGAGGTATAGCAAGGGTCCTCAGCCTTGTTGTGCTTTCAGGCACTATGGGGATTTTTTTTAAAGGGTTGTGGGTGTCACCACAAAATGGCTGCCATACCGTGTGCATGACAATCACAAATGGCTGCCACAGAGGCAGCGCCAATCACAACAGTAGGAACTTCCAAGCCCTATGAGTGAGGCCGGTTCTTCCCAATGGGCTTTCCCTTGGGCTCCCCTAAAACACCTTATGGTCCAAGGAAGAAGTGAAAAGCTGAGCTCAGCTTTTTAGTATGGGTCAGAGATGCTGCTTGGTTTGGGGAAGTTTGCTACCTGGATGGTGACAGGGAGAGGTTTATAAGACCAGAGACCTGTGAAAGTCTGTGTTTTGCTTGTCAGGGGCCAAGGAAACAGCAAGATAAAACCTACGGTCTCCCCCCCCCCCCCCCCCGTTCTATTCAAGACCCTTCAGATTTAATACCTAACACTTAAAAAAACAGGCAGGTGCCAAGAAATATATCAACAAGTGCCGTGGTGTCCTCATGTACCATGCTAGACATCATGATATATAGTGTTAGCAGACCAGTGGTGCTCTTTCCAAGGCTACTGATGGCTGACATGCTGATGCTAAACACAAATTGGACAATTCACATGGTAAATATGGAACAGGGCATATGTGGAACACTTACAGATGCAAGCAGACCCCTAAGTACACATACAGAAGTAAGCACTGTGCTCCTCTTTTGAAATGTAATGCAAAAAGTATGAGAGGAAGATACACAGATGGAATTTAAACATTACAGAGACCATAGGAAATTCTATAATGCAGTGCTACTGTCAATAATATATCCGCATTATAAACAGTCAGGGCCTTTGTACAAGATTAGCAGATGTCACACATGTGAAGTAAGTATATGCAAGAACTGCAGTAACTCTGTATGAAGCAGATTCATGCTACAAATACCCACATGTAGTATAACAGGGGATGAAGTGCGCATGTACACTTATCCAGGGACTGTATAATATCCATTATGGAACGCATAGCATTATAAAGAAAAGCAGCCAACATGTGTCACAGGTGATACAATTTTATGAAACCATGATGCCTTCATTGAACTACAGATTCCTCCCCAATTAGACCCCATTTATCAGACACAGATGATCAGTTGCTTTCACAGGGCAATGTCACAGCTTGTGCTGGAATTATAAAATGACAAGGACCATAATGGTGCAGTGCAATTAAGTTCAGGCAGCTCCACTATCATGTTATTATGCCAACAAATATGGAAATCAAACAATGGCCCACAGACTGAAAACACTCCACTTCTGAAAAAAGGAAACATCAAAGACTGCAGCAACATTCAACACTGCATTAATTTCCATGCAAGTAAAGTGATATTCAAAATTTCACAACAAGGAGTCTTACCCTATTGAATTGAACTGAATGGAAAATACCAGATGTTCAAGCTGGATTCAGAAAAGGGAAGGGCAGTACAGACCACATTGCAAATTCACAGTGGTTACTGGAGCATACCAGAGAAATTCAGCAGAAAATCAGTCTGTGTTTTATAGATTTCAACAAGATTTCAACTATGTGGATCCTGGAAAGCTACAGTGGTTTTTAAATATAATGTATTAACATTATTTTGATGTGCAACCTGTACTAAAGGACAAGAGGCTACTGTTAGGACAGAATATTGGAGAAACAGAATGGTTTCCAGTTGGGAAAGGTGTCAGTCAAGGATATATTTTATCACCCTATCTGTTCATCTTATATGCAGAACATATCATAAAAAAAGCTGGACTAGATTTAGATGAAGGTGGAGTGAGAATTGGTGAAAGGAACAATAACAATTTGAGATAAGCAGATGACCCCACTTTGCTGGCAGAAAATAGTAAAGACTGGGAACGGCTACTAATGAAGGTTAAAGGACAAAGAGCCAAAGTAGGATTACAGCTGAACGTCAAGAAATTGATAAGTAATGACCACTGACAAATTATGCAGCTCTAAAACTGACAATGAAGACATTGTTCAGGATTTTCTATTCCTTGGCTCCATCATCATCAACTGAAAAGGAGACTGCAGTCAAGAAAACAGAAGGAGAATGAGTCTGGAACTAGCAAAGATCTTTAAGTGTAAAGAAGTATCACTGGACACCAAATTCAAAACAATTCATGCTATGGTATTCCCCATTACTCTGTATGGATGTGAAAGTTGGACAATAAAGAAAGTTGACAGGAAAAAATGGATTAATTTGAAACATGGTGTTGGAGAAGAGTTTTACAGACAGCTAAAAAGACAAATAAGCGGGTTCTAGGTTGAATCAAGTCTAAACTCTCCCTAGAAGATAAAATGACTAAACTGGGGCTATTGTTCTTTGGTCACATCATGAGAAGACAAGACTGCAAAAGTCAAGAGTGCTCGGAAAAGCTGAAGGCAGGAGGAAAAGAGGAAGACCCAGTGGGAGATGGATGGACTCAATCAACGAAGACACGGCCTTCTTTCGCAAGATCTGAGCAAGGTTGCTAATTATCGGACTTTTTGAAGGTTATTAATTCATAGGGTCACCATAAGTCAGAAGCAACTTCTGCAACCACAAGATAAGGTAGGGCCCTGACCTGGATAGCTCAGGCAAGCCCAGTCTCATCAGATCTCGGAAGCTAAGCAGAGCCGACCCTGGCAAGTAATTGGAAGGGAGACCTCCAAGGAATACCATCAAGCCAACTCTCTGAAACATCCAAACCCCACTAGGGCTCAACAGAAGTCCCTATGACTTTCAAGTATGCAAGTGTGTGTGCATGCGCGCACACACACACGCACGCTACCTGCCCCTCCAAGTCTAAGCAGGGGAGTAGCCATGGCTTAGGCTGCGGTCACACAGCCCTTTAATGTGGGAGGAAGGGCTGTTTCCTCCCGCATTTAAAGACCATTCACAATGGCTGCGGCTAGTCCCACGCCGAAGCGGGTTCAAATGCTGGTTCCTCCCGCATTTTCCAACCCCAGGAAAATCAAGTATTTTCCTGGGAGTTGCACAAGGAACCCGCATTTGAGCCATCTGGGCAGCCCTCTCTCACAATCATTGCGAGAGAGGGCTGTTCAGATGGTCCCATCCTCCATTCCCCCCCCCCTTTTACACTTGGGCGCTTGAGCACTCAAGCGCCCAAGTGTAAAAGGGGGGGGGAACCCCAAACTTACCAGGCGGCCGGTGGGGCTCGGGGAAGGGTGCCTCCCCCAGCTGCCGTCGCCACCAGCCGCTGAAAAAAGCCACCGCCAGCCGCCTCTGCCGCCACCAAACGTCTCAACGCCCGGCCGCCCACTGCTGCTTCTTCCACCTCCGCCTCCACCGCCTCCTCCACCCGCCGCTGCCTCCCGCTGCCGCCCGCCACCACAGGTGGTAAAAAAAATGCGGCCCCTTTAAATCTGGGAGGGCTCCCGGATTTAAAGGGCCCTGTGACCCCGGCCTTAGTGTTAGAACCTCTGCTTTACATACAGAAGTTCCCAGATTTTATCTCTGGTATTTTCAGTTAAAAGGATCACATAGCAGGTGATGTGAAAGACTCCCACCTGAGACTCTGGGGAGCCACTGCCAGTCACAGCAGACAGAACTGACCCTGAGAGACCCGTGGTCTGCCGCAGTACAAGGCAGCTTCAGGTGTTCATGCATAGATCATAAATTAAGAATAGAAGGGAAGCTTTCTTGTAACAAAGGAAACAGGAGATAGTGGTTAAAGAGTGATAAGGGGGAAACTGTGGATATCTTTATTAATATATATTTAAACTAGGGAGACTTAAGAGGACATACTATTAAAAAAATCCCTGTATGAGAGCAGCACTGCTAGTGGCAATTGTATTCTCATTCTCATACCAGAGATATTCTGTGCCCTGCCATTTTTTTTAGTGCACAGTAATTTTTTCTCCCTGGGTGGAATCCTCAAAAATCATTTGTCATACTTTCCCATTCCAGTCAGTAAAGAGGGTTTTAAGTAGCAGTCAGTACTGGAACCAGGCAATAATTTAGAACGAAATGTGGCTAGTCTTGAAACTCAGGTGCCTCCTGCAGCAGCTCCCATGAAGACAGTGTTGATTGGTGGCAAAGATGACACCATGTCTCTGGCGGCCTGTCCAGAAGAGTCCATCGTTTCCTGCGAAGGACAGTGCCTAGAATTTCCAAACATGCACTGGGAGGAGGATGCTGATATGGCAGGCTGGATATCTGAAGCTACAAAGACAATCACAATAGTTAGTGACAGTTTGATTCTTTTTCCTCTTTTCTCGTTTGAATTTTAGAAAAAGAGATGCCAGGGCTCAAGTGCGCCTGGAAACAGAGCCTTCTGACTGGAAGTCCTCTCCTCTAAATGCTGATATGTGGTGACTCGATTTGCTCTCTCTCTCTCTCTCTCTCTGTAAAAGTAAGTCTTTAAGCTCTCTCGCTGTGGCAACGTGGTTTCCTCCATACCACTTGCATGAGAAGGGTTAGAGACTCCAGGCGAGCCTGACCGTGTCAGATCTCTGAAACTAAGCAGGGCCAACCCTGGCAAGTACTTGGTTGGGAGACCTCCAAGGACTACCAGGGCCGGGGCACAGAGGCAGGCAATATCGAGCCACCTCTCTGAAATGTCCAGGCCCCGCTAGGGGTCGCCAGAAGTCAACCATGCATTCCAGGCACACGAACACACAAATACCAAAAAAGAGAAGGTTTAGAGCCAGTTTGATGTCGTGGTTAAGTGTGCGGACTCTAATCTGGGAGAACCGGGTTTGATTCCCCACTCCTCCACTGGCACCTGGCTGGATGACCTTGGGCAAGCCATAGCTCTGCACCAGCTGTTCTCTCAAGGACAGTTCTGGAAAGAGCTCTCTCAGCCCCACCTACCTCACAGGGTGTCTGTTGTGGGGAGGGGAGGGGAAAGGAGTTTGTAAGCCGCTCTGAGACTACAAGTGAAGGGCGGGCTATAAATCCAATCTCTTCTTCTTCTTAGAGACTTTAAAAAATTAAGTTTGGAATTAAGGGAACCTGATACACGGATTGTTATAATGTTAAAACAATATTCAATTACCTTTTTTTTTTTAAATGAAAAATCCCGAGTGGCATAAGGAGGGGGGGGGGGGGTTACTGCCGCTGGGGGTCTGGGGTAACAAAACAGTAGGGAAACCTGTCACGTGGAAGCCCCACTGCCGACACACTGTATCAGCAGCAGCAACAGGGAAACCACATCAGCCGGTCCCATGTAGAAGACACCTGGGTGTAAGACAGACTCTTATGAGACACATTAGAAAACCACCTAATTGTGAACGATGTCACTGTGTATAAGATGTTTTTGCTGTCTGTTGTGTCCCACTGTCACTGCTTTGTTTTTATACTGATGTGATATCATTTTCTGCCCTGCTTAATCATATCATGTTTAATACTTTATGCCTTGGACCAGATCGCTGTAATCCCATACATGATTGCTTTGATTTATACTGTGCAATCTGCCTTCGTTCTCAGTGAAAAAGGAGGGCTGCTCGCAAAGTAAATGAATAAAATTGGAACCTGTTCAAGGACGCTTCTAACTACCCCTTTTCACGTGCTCCGAAATCAAGCCTTGCCGCTGTAGAGAGATGCAGAGGCTGAGCCTTGGCACAGATTGCTTTCCATTCCTCTCTCTACGCTTCACATAAATGTAGCGTGAGGAGCTATTTCTGAGGAAGCCCCTCTTCTTTTGTGCCCTCATGAATTGCTGCTAGTTCCTCCGCTGAATCCCAGCTTGTATGTAAGTGGCATTTCCAACTCGTACGGGTGTTAAGGTAGCATGAACATTTAGCAAAAAATACCACTGCCCCTCGAAGAAGAATCGCGCCCTTCTGAGCCTTGACTTCAATGGACTTAGACACACATAACTCGGTTTAGGACTGCACTATAAATTACACAGTTGAACATTACACAAAGTTCTGTGATTCTTTCATCTATAACCTATCTGGTATCCAGTAAACTGCTGCAGATGGTTTCAAACTGAATGGAGGCAGGACTGGCCCGCCTGCTAGCCAAACTAGTCAACAGCCTAGGGCACCCCCTGCTGGTGAGCACTGCACTGGCCTCCCGTCCGACTCCCCCCCCCCAGCACCCCATGCCCCTTTGAGAGAAGTGACTGGCCTGCCCCGTGGCCCCTACCAGCTGAGCCCATTGAAAGTGTCAGAGGAAGTGGTGTGTGGGGAAGAGAAGGAGCGGTGGCGCCCTCCCCCCTGTCCAAAACCTCCTGTATCAGAGAAAGAGAGAGAGCCTGTCGCTCGGTGAATAGGGGGGGGGGCAGGCTAGTCCCTAGACTCCAGGGAGGGAGGGGAAGAGAAGGAGTGGTGCCCCCCATCCCAAACCTCCTGTATCAGAGCAGCGGCCCCCGGCCCCCGGCCCCCTCCCCCATCTCCCAAACCTCCTGTATGTGTGTGTGTGTGTGTGTGTGACCACAGCCTAGGCTGTATTCTACAGTTAGATGGTGGTTTCATTTCGTTTCAACGTAAGAGCATATGAATTCTTAAGGATCCATGTAGATCCAACTTTTACTCCCCCCCTTTCCCCCTTTTCCAAAATGAGCACTGTCTCTTAAGGGTTAAAGAGAGTCCAAGAGAGGCATATAGTGATTGGGGGGAGCCATTTCCTCCTCCTCCTCCCCCCCTCACAAGAAAGCTGCTCTGATTCTCACAGGCCTTTGCTTGAACAGCTGGCAGAAAATCTGGTGAGCCCAAAGAGGCGTGGAAGAGGGGGGAAATATTTGGCACCATGAAACATCAATGAGGGGGGATGTAGCAGGGAGTGAAGGAAAGCACCTGCCCCCCAGTTTATTCCTAGCATCCCTTTGGTCCCTCCCTGCTCCTGCCTTACAGAGAGCTGCTTGTCCCCTTTGTGCAGAGCCACGTGGTTCCTGCAGCCGAGTTGAGTGCAGGATTCGAATCCGGCACATTTGGATGCTGGAGGACATTCAAGTGGTTTCCAGGGCCACATTTATGAAGGACTAGGAAGGGGGGGCTGAAAGTGAGATTTGGGGCTGGGGAGAAGGAGGGAGCAGATTGAGGAGGGGGAAGGACTGGGGGGGCAAAGAAGAGTCTCAAGAGTGCAATTAGATTCTATTTTCAAACTGGAAAACTTCTTTGAAAATTTCGGTGATGACGTTGGTGCGGAAAAGGAAGGAGACAAAGAAGAAGAGGAAGAAGATCAACATTCTGGAAGAGAGGAAGAGGCGGAAAAAGAAGGAAACATGAAAGGATCTAGCCAAAAAGGAGGGGGGAAAGGAAAACCCTCGGTTCCACTTCAGATATTAACAAGGAAATAAGTGAAGAATAGACCCAGGGGACAGAAAAGCAACGATGGATCCGAGTAGTAAGGAATTTGAAATTCTATCAGTAAACGTTAATGGTTTAAATGGTCCACAAAAACGGAGGCGGATATTTCAGCAGGCTAATAAATTTAAGGTGGATGTAACTTGTTTACAAGAATCACATATTAGAAAAGACCACCTAAAATATTTATACTATAAAAGATTAGGAATGGTTTTTGCAGCCGCAGACGAGTTCGAAAAAAAAAGGGGAGTGGTAATATATGTAAAGGACCAGTTATGCCCTCAACTTGTTTACTCCTCCACAGACGGCAGGATATTAGCTATTACTATAATAAGGCAGGGGATAGAATATTTAATAATAAATATATATGCGCCCAATTCGAAACAAGATGCCTTCTATAAAGAACTGGCTGAGGTATTACAGTTAAAAAAAATTCCATAAAATATGTATAATTGGAGATTTTAATGCTGTGTTGGAAAGGGATGTAAATAGGAAAACCACTGGAGGAAGTAGAAAAAAAGGATTAATTTTACCCAATAGTTTTCTTCAAATTGCAGAGGAACATGATCTTTTAGATATATGGAGGGTAAAACATAGGTTGGAGAGGGGCTACACCTTTTATTCCTCCAGACATAAATCATGGTCACACATAGATATGATCTGGACTTCCAGATCAGTGGCGTTGGAGATGAAAGAAATAAGGCCATGACCTTTGCATGGGATGGCATGCCTATGTTTGGTATGGCAAGCAAAAAATACATTGGAATTTTGCATCACATCCACTCAGAGCTGCACTCATGAAGATATGGTTGAATATTAAAGAAAAAAATTATGTAAAAATACCTAAATGGGTTTCCCCTCTGGAGGCTTTCATTAAGCCCTCTTTAATGATTTCTAATAAAACTTTGAGCTATGAAGTGTTACTAGATAATGAGGAAAATATTAAATCGGAGGTTCAAATAAGAGATGAAGTGGGAGTCAACCTAACATGGATGGAAATTAATCAACTTAAATCTAGATATAGGGAGGATAAAAAGATCAGTTTTTGCAGTAACTTGAATATGTTAGATGCGGTTTGGTTAAATAATGCTGCCAAACTAATTAAAAAATTATATGAGACAATTCTGAAGTACGAAACGCAGGATGAAGAGATTAAAGCTGTGATGGTAAAGTGGATGGAGGATTTTGGTCATAATATTGAGGTTACTAAATGGTCAAAAATCTGGAAATCAACTAAATTTTTAAAAGCAGTAAGCTATAAGGAAAACATATATAAATTTTTCTATAGATGGCATTGGTCACCTGACAAACTGAATAGATGTTTTGGATTGGTACCTAATTTATGCTGGGTATGTGGGAAGAGTGGGGGGACGTTTTATCATATGTGGTGGGCTTGTAAAGAAGTACAGAAATTTTGGAATTCAGTTAAAGATTTTGAAATCATGGAGTATGATTTGGATTTGGAACCAGAGACCTTTTTATTGAATATGTTCACAGACAATTTGCCACAACCAGACTCAAAACTTATAGCTTATATTCTTATGGCAGCTCGTATACTACGGGCGAAAGCGTGGAAGTTGTCATCTTTACCAGGAAGAGAAGATATTATCAACAAACTATCGGAGTGGGCTGAATTGGATAGACTTAGTTATTTGCTAAACATGGACTGCAATGTGGACCCTGTTACTATTTGGTCCAAATTTCTTAATTGGTTGTATTAGTGTTGGTGTCGACATGGTTCAACTATAATTACTACTGTTATTGGCTGTTTTATTTTATATATTGTCAGAAAATCTAATAAAATTTTCAAAAAAAAAAGAGTGCAAAGGGGGATTTTCAGATAAAATCTTCCTTCTCTGCATCAAGTGACGCAGGAAGGCTGCCATTTCAGTCTCCCCTTCCCCACTGGCAGCTGTTTTTTCTTCCCCAGGTATGGGGTGTATGAGTCAGTTTATTTTTCTAATATCCCAGTTGACTAGTGTAATGGTATAACCACAGGTCTATTAGGCTATACCACTGTGTTAATATAGAATTGATGGTTTTTATAACACTGGAACAGTCCACTGTTGGGAGGGTAGTTTGGGGCAGGCAAAATGCAGGGAAACCTGTCCCCCTTGGGGAAGAGACATAAGCCGATGGAGCGGACAGGACTGATTTGTGCTCTTTTCTCCTGCTTTGTCCATTCATGGATTCAAGGCTGCTTCGCTTGAGACTGCAGGTGGAGGAACACATGGGGGGTGGGGGGGCTTCCCTCTGCTGAAATCTCCCTGCTCCAGAAAAGCATAATAGCCATCTCAGGCAGAGAGTGCAAACACTTTTCCCCGGCAGGGCTACTTTTCTGTGTATAGGGAGAAATTAATTCTGAGCTGGAGTCTCTCATCTGCCACCTCCAGTCAGGCACTCCATCCCCTCAGGGCTCTCCTACCTCATTCCCAGCACATTCTCCTAAAAGTTGGGGCTGGGGGACTGGAGGATCTTGGCTTCTCTCAGAGGAGAGGAGGGAGGGGTGCAGCTTTTTGGTTTTTGCATTTATTCATTTGGTTTTTGCATTTATTTTTGAAAACTGGTGGGCACACGGGGAGGGGGGCACCAGAAGGTATCCTCACCTAGTGTGGGAAAAAACCTGGGGCCGCCCTGAATGGGGGAGCAGGAGAGGGAGAGGAAAAAATGGCCTATATAACCCATTCCTCCCCAATTGTTTGCTTGCTTAAGTACTCCTCACAGGGACTTCTATTTTTTATCTCTCTGGGAGCTCCCCTTCTGTCATGAAATCAATTGATATTGGGGGCCCATGTCACTATCATTTGAAAAGGGGGAAAAATATTGGGGAGCTGCAGGCACAGACATCCAAATCATGCATAGTTTGGCATTTAGTTCAAAAGATGAAGAGCTCTTGCTCCGACATCAGATCAACTTACTTATCGGATTCCGGCAAGCTATTGAGGCATCTGTGTAATACGATGCTCCCTGTTTCCTTTCAGCGTCCTCCAAGATGCTAAGTGGGTCATGAATGTCGCTGTACGGAGGCAATGATCGAATGCTGCTGATGACAGAAACGTGCTGATCTACCATGGACCCAAGTCTGTGGGATTCTGAGTAGTTCATATTATTTCCATAAAACCCTGTTGGTAGGAATTGGACAACAAGTAACTAAGGAATTTATAAGCAATAACACAATTGTTACACTTAGAATGGTACAAGAGTGGCTTTTTATTAATAAATAGTGCAGGGTGATGCATAGAGGGGCTTGTCTGAGGTTAGGGGAACTGCATGAAGGAAAAGAGTTAAACCGCACATCCCCTCCCTTGCTGCTATTTTCCAATGAAAACTGCTTGAATGAGTCCTTCATGGATCTCCTAGAGATGTGTGTAATTTGGATTTCAGGGAGACTGGAATTGTGAAACTATTGCACCAGACTCTGCAACTAGTGCATTCATGTTCTACTTCTAAAATGAATTCCTTATTCTCACCAATGAGGTTCAAAGGGGTGGGGAGAGAGATCATAGACATTAGAGATTGCACCTGGTTTGACTCCTGGCTTGCAAACAGCAAGGACCCCTCGGCACAGTCACCTGCTCATGTTAAATGCCATTGGTCAGATTTAAGTCATGTCAAGTTACCCTGTCATTTTGGGGCACTAAAAAACTAACCATAGAAAGGTGGCCTTGAGATTCAGCTTTTGAATTTTGTTGGATTATTTTAGATGGACTATTTTTTGACGCAAGACTTGATAAGTTTTCAAGGTCACTTTCAACCTTATACCCAAAGAAGTCCATCAGTGGAGATATGGTTGCGCCATCAATTGCCAATGACAGTCTGAGGTAAACTTCCTGCTTCAGACACAGGATGGGGTGTGTGGACAAGGTGACCAATGAAATCAAAAGAGGTGACTACTTGTTTTTGTTTACATTTGCATCCCACCTTTCAATAAATATCAGACTCCAAAATAGCTTACAGCCATTTTTGTATAAAGCCTCCACCCTCGCAAGTTGGGAATGAAAACTGAGAACCACATGGGTTTCCCTTCTACTCTGCTGTGATCCATCTCAGGTGGAGTGACTCTCACAGAATCTAGGGCAGAGATGCATTGATATGAGATGGAGGTGGCCATTGTTGGGTCCACTTCAGTTTACATAGGCTGCCACATGGATTCTCCTGCTGAAATGAAATGCCAGAGACAGACGGGCCAGGAATCCCCTTTTCCTGGACCCTTCAGTGCAGCTCTCACTATGAATACCATTAGAAGTTCTTATATCAGACAAACGATAATTAATCATTTCCTAGCTGACAACTCAGTTCTTACATGTAGAATGTCAGTTTTGGAATGACAGGTTCCATCCAGGATACTAACTGACTCTCAGCCTAATCTGCTTCTCATGATGATTGTCAGGACCAAATGATGTAAGAATTGTGAATTACTTCATGCATCAAGAAACCCAGAATTTGAATATGTAGATCTGTATGTGTAAGTGACAAATGAGTCTAGATCTCATTCCTAAGTGAATGAAATCGAGGTAGACTTTCCCCTGCTCATAAGCTGTGTGTTTCTTATATAACTGATGAGGCTCCATAGTTATAAGTAGACCTGTCTATAGACCAGAAGACTGAAGAACCATAACACTTCTTTTGTGGACTGGTTCCCATTGGCTTCATGGAGAAGGTACATGTTGACCACCTTAAGAGTTCTGTAGATCATACAGTTAGGACTCAATACAGTCCTAAGCAGAGTTATACCCTTTGAAGCTCCTTGACTTCAGTGGACTTAGAAAGGTGTAACTCTGTTTAGGATTGCCCTATAAATACATTAAGTAACTTTGAGTTACACATTTTAAAATTCATGTCTGCCTTGTTTTGAGAAGACATCCTCTATTTATGGGATAGACAATTCTGGAATACTAGGTAAGAAATTACAAACAAGGAAAGTTAAAACAAATATCTGGAAAGTTTTAATACCATTGGAAGTATTTGAGGGATATGGTGATCCTTGACAGGTCACTGAATTGTTCATGAAGTTGTAGCCCCCATTATTCAAAAACTGCATGTTGTGAGACTCCTGTATATTTGTAGAAGATCCATAATTAGAGGGTGACCGGGCACTAAAGGGAGAAACAGCACAGCTACTACTGAAGAAGTCTCTTGAGAATCGCTGCTCATTCGTGGCTGTGTAGTGACTAGGTTCTGCTCTATGCTGATAAGCTCCAGAAGCAGGCTGAGTCTGAGTCCTGAACATGGCTGGGTAATTGGCACTAACACCGTAGAAATTCTGGTTTGCCTGTGGCACAGTCTGGTAAAGGGTTTCTGAGTAAGAAGAGCAATGGGAATGTGTAGACAATGGCGGTCCTACACTTGGAGGTCTTCCAGCCATTGGTCCCTGGTTGATAACACTTCCACGACTAGCCATAGCAGGAGAAATGGGTGGTGTCATAAGATGGCCAGTGCTCTGAGAGAGCTCCGTTTGACCTGGAAAAATAAAATAGGGTGATTAGCTTGTGTTTGCATACTGAGGTTTTTTAGAATCCAACCAACGGAAAACAGCCTTGGAAATTTCAGAGTTGTTTTTCTCCCACGTTCCTTTCAATGAAACCATTTACACAAGCAGAAGAGGCAAGGGGGGGAGGAGTCTATTGTACCCTACCTGTCAGCGACAAATCCTCATTGTTCCCTGTGCGGAATGGATTCAGGCCAGAGGACATGCTGCTGTGTTGATTGGTTGGCAAAGGGAAATAGGCTTGTTCCACAAGGCACTCGTTTTTGACTGAAGCATCGCTAGAAATTGTACCCATTTTGTTACGGTTTGCTAGGAAACAAGAGCTTGGCGATGCAGTAAAAGCAGCTTTGCTTGCATCTGGAAAAATAAGACAGGATTGTAGGGTGGCATGTAAAATAGAATATCTGGCTTGTAAATCTAAGAATAGGTTAGCTTGATTGGACTCCAGTAGCACCTCAGAGAGCAACAAGATTTTGGGCATACAAGGTTTTGGGAGTCGAAACTCCCTGAGTCAGATGCTCCAACTCTTGAAAGCTCAGACCCCAAAACCTCATTGGTCTCTCAAGGCGCTCCTGGACTTGGACCTAGCTCTCCTACCGCAGACCAACACAGCTACCCTCTGAAACTATAAGAACAGGGTGTTTCTCATTCAGCCATATTATGAGTTTTCACCAAATCAAAGTCAGGAATTGGGCATTTCCCACATGACAGCCATGACAGCCCGAGTGCTTTCCATGTAATGGGGGAAGCAGTAACTAACAAGCGTCTCTGTGTAAATATCACACAAAGTGTTCCCTCCCCCCCAATTCCACACAGCAAGAATGAAAACATAAAGCACAGTTGCTACTTGCAACTAATGGCAGAAAATGCCCTTATCTTGAAAACAAACTAGCATCACATTTTCTGAAGAGACAAACATCTTCCTCCCCCCATCCCATTTGTCGTTTCACGTCTTATTACACACTGAGCACGTAAAGCCCCACCTTTTAAAAAATTGTTGTCTATAGATAGCTCAGATAGTTGCACAGATTTGTGCTATATCAAACTGCACAGTAAGCTGAAACTTCATTTATGGAGGCTCTAATTCTCACACATTTCGTACATCCACTAGATGGACAAACATATTTGGGAATATAACTGGGTAACTATTTTGCACTCGTTCCTACAAAGATGGCTAAAGAATTAAGAGCTTTTCAACCCTATCGTGAGCATGGTCAGAAGCAGGGCTTTTTTGGTAGAAAAAGCCCCTCAGGAACTCATTAGCATAATAGGCCACATCCAACAGCATGAACTTATTAGCATATTAGGCCACACCCCTGAAAGCACAGCTCCCTCCCAGGACCGGCTTTCCCCAGGTGCCTTGCGGCTTGAAGGGCACATGGGGAACCCGAGGGAAGAAAGGCAGTTTCTGGATCAGCAGAGTTCCAACTCCCTCTATGCTGTTAATATGGGAGTGCTCTGTCTACTATGAGCAGCATTTGCGGGTGCATGCTGGACTACAGTCGTGGGGGGGATGGTAAGGAAGTTGTGCTCTGAGGATGGAAATACCTTCCATCTGCAAAAACCTTCCAGTAATTCACACCCTATTTCTATTACAGTTTAGTCCTAAACAGAGTCAATTTCAGTGGGCTTTGAAAGGTGCCACTCTGCTTACCATTGCCCTGTTAGATTTACTTGCCTTTCCATATTACTTTGGCTCCTCTACAGGTCCAAACAGATTATCTCTCCCTGGTCTCTGTGTGACCTGGAGTTCAGCCCGGTGGAAACACCATCCACTGGAGCATTTTCTTTTCTCCAAAACTACTGCTACTGTTTTGAACTAAATCAATGCCTCCCATTTTCCAGGCAACCTTTTTTCAGAGGTTTAAAGTTCTATGCTACCAGACAGATAAAAATACTAAGTTGACTGATAGTTTAAAAGTTTGTTCGAGATTGTTGGCAGTATATTTAGAAATCTATAGCAGGATATCTGTTCAGTTATCCCAGGGGTGGCCAAACTTGCTTAATGTAAGAGCCACACAGAATAAACATCAGATGTTTGAGAGCCACAAGATATGAACAAATATTACATTTTTTAATTGGAAAATATGCAGATTTGCTTTTTAATAACATTAAATGAAACTGCCAAAAATAATAACAGAAGGGGTAAAAGCAGATATTGATAATGATATTTATTTGTCCAATGATATTTGTTTACTAATGTTATTTAGGTTCCCCAGCTGCCCTGCTGGGAGCCACACAGTATGTGTGAAAGAGCTGCATGTGGCTCCCGAGCCACAGGTTGGCCACCCGTGAGTTATCCATTAGCTTCTACAAAGACTGTTTTTGAGTATTTTTTCATGTATAAGGCTAATTTCCAGTTAACGTTCCATAAAAAACATAACCACATTTGTCTCTGGTGACTGAAATCATGCAATCCCCTTCACAGTTACTGATGGATGATAGCTATACATCCATTTGTATATTCTCACTTTGACTAGGTATCGATCAAATCAGAATTCCCCTTTAGCCAACAAAATGTTCTGAGAGGAAGGAATTGGCAAAAATTGCGCTCCACTGCACATGTGGAAATTCTCTGGGAGATCCAAGCCATGCTGTACAAATCGATCAGGTGTGAAAAAAAAGCACACCGTTTAATTATGAATGCCTTTTAAAAAAATTTTTTTAGGATTTTTAGTACATTATCCTGGATTGTAGTAGTGATAAATGAATTCCCCTAAACTCAGTTTGAAACAGAAGGGTTTTTAAAATATCAAAACCAGGTCTTTTTTTAAGTCAATTTCAGATTTAGACCCTGTGTTACTTTCAGTTACTTCATCAGGCATTTGACAGGGTCCGAATATGTTCCCCAGTACTCCATCCCCAAATTCCTGCAAGCTCCTCAACTTCCTTCACCCCTTATCATAGGCGTAGAGTATGGGGGGGCCTCGAGCCACACCTGAAATTTCCCGGGGGGGCTCAGCCACCCCCGGCAAAATGGAGCGCCTGCCGCCGCACCTCCCCGGGTCCTTCCAAGGCCCAGCCGTCGCTGCTGGAGAGGGAGAGGGAAGGGGTGGCCGGGGGGGGGAGAGAAGCACCGGCAGCAGCGGCTGGTGGGCCTCGGAAGGGCCCGGGGAGGCATGGCGGTTTCCCGGGGGGGGAGAACATCGCTAAGGAGCCCCCGCCCCCCCCAAATTTTTTTCCAAAAGTCTATGCCCCTGCCCCTTATGAGTTCCTGAACCCTACCTTACTCCATCCTTTTCTTCCTGCTGCCTTTCGCCTGCCACTGCAGTCCAAAAATGCCCCCCTCCCAAATGCTGGTCCTGGTGAAATAGGGATCCCACGAACAACATGGGGCGGGGGAAGTCAGGGGTCCACTGCATGAAGGAGGAATGGAGCAAAAGCAGTAACAGCAGGAAAATCTTGCAAGAGTTTAGGTGCTGCATACCAAAGAAATTTCCTACTCTATCCTGTTGGGATTTCTAAGCATCTCAGAGTGGCTTCTAGAGCTAATCTTATGTCTGTGGCATCCTGTCCACTCAGCCAAGGGCATGTCAAAAGATGTTCTCAGAGGTACCTCAGCCTTCTTCTGAAGACTTACAAAGCCAGAACCTGAGCATCATTTGTAAGCACAGAAATGTTTTTTGATCGGATTGGCATTTGATGGCTGAGGATGCATTAGTAGTTCTACCAATTAGATGTTAGTTATGTACCCTGAGATTTTATGATGGGATGTTTGAGAAATTTAAATAGATAAATCAGCACGTGAGCCCTAGATAACAGATGATAAGCCCCCAAAAGCTTTAAATTTAAGTACGGTAAAGCTTTCCATTTGTTACGTTTAAACTTAAGCATGTACATTGTTGATTATTCAGAACTACCCCTTCCAGTTACCGAGATTCTTCATATACTTGTCCAATAGATTCTGGAGTTCTTGTTCTTTGTCATTGTTGAACTGGGTCTCCATGGCTAGCAAGATGTATTCGTCTAAAAGCATGCGGATCAGATGAAATGAACCTTGCAAGGGGAGAAAGGTGGAGAGAGTATGCATGTCATGAACTTATCTTGATGACCATCTCGCAACACTTTAGAAGAAGCAAGTGAAACAAACAAATAATTGTTGGACTTTAAATGACCTGCTAAGACCAACAAGGAACAGTGCTTAACTTCTTGCTCTAATCTTGCATTGCAGTGGCCCACCTATCTCAGTGTGTTTACTGTCCTGTAGGTTATTTGGCCACTAATGACATCAAAGGACAATGCTGATGAAAGTGAGACACACTTGATGCTTGAAGTGGGCATACATTAGTCAGATAAGGCTGAACTTTACCAGAAGGAGCTTGGGTTTGCTGTATTCCAGTTCCCCTAATACAAAAGGACCAGAAAGTGCTTGGTGGAGACTTGGCTACATCTAGGGACCAAAAGTAAGCCAGAAAGAAATGTATTACATTATCATAAATTTTTGACATCCAGCTAATGCTGTGGTATTTGGGCAAAAACTCCATGGTAGAAGCTGGTCTTTCTCCAGATAAGCCTCCCCCCCCCCCCCCCCCCAATCTTCTGCTGGGTGCCAGGAAGGACCTGGCCGACCCGACTACTCTTATTCAGATACCCCCTTTTAAAAAATTGGTTTTATTGTCCAATTTAAAACAAACAAACAAACACTGGGACATGTTCTTTGGGAGCGTGGTTACCAGCGCCAAAGCAACGTTTAAAAATCACCATACTACTTCTATCTTTTTTATTATAGAAACATTAAAAATTCTGAGTCTTGAAAGACAACTTGAAAGTGAAAAACATAACTAAAGCCACATTTTTGTCTGGGAGGGGATCTGGTTAGACACTGCCCCAACAGAACTGGGGAAAGAGAGAGGGTTTTTTTATATATATATAAATCAGATACCAAAACTTGATGCATTGTTCAAGGTGAGATTATGCATTACTCGTGCTCCAAAAAAGCTCCACTTGAGAAGGAAGTCTTGAGCTCTTTTCTTTAGTGATCGACCATTCTGCTTGCTGGCCTAAAGAAAAGGGGAGACAGGTGTTTAAAAGGTGTTTAAAGGCATAGCAGAGCTCACCTGTAATAGAGACTGCCACCAGTTCTCTTCCTTTAATTTAATTTAGTATTAATAGTATTGTCTTTATTATTACTTAAAAGTACAGTTGTTTAGAGACAGCAAAATAATGGCCAGCCCTATCAAAAAACTTTTTGTCCCACAAGCCACAAAATCCTGGCTACGAGCAGTGCAGCTTTTCTGTTTTTTTCTCTCCTCCATTTTATCCTCACAATAATCCTGTGAGCTAGGTTAAACTGAGAATGTGTTACTAGCTCAAGGCCACCCAGCAAGCTTCTATGTCAGAGGGGGGATTTAAACTTATATCTCCCAGATCCTAGTCTGACACTCTAGCCACGACTGAGAGCCAGTTTGGTGTAGTGATTAGGAGCGCAGACTCAAATCTGGGAGAACTGGGTTTGATTCCCCACTTCTCCACATGTAGCTACTGGTGTGACCTTGGGTCAGTCACAAGTTCTTTCAGAGCTGTTCTCAAAAGAGCAGTTCTGGAAAGACCTCTCTCAGCCCCACCTACCTCACAGGATGTCTGTTGTGGGGAGGGAAAGGAAAAGGAGATGATAAACTGCTCTGAAACTCCTTCGGGTAGTGAAGGGTGGGATATAAATCCAATCTCCTCCTCCACTTACTACTACTACTACTACTACTACTCCATAGTAGCTAACATAATATTAAATCATCATCATCATCCCATGAGGCTGCTCAACAATTCACCTGACCATTTTAAATATATCTCTCCATATATGTGTCTCTGAACCTCCTCAGCACATCCATTCTGTTCTTTCACTTGTTTGTGTATCATGTCAGATGACGTCCTAAAATTAGCTTCCCTACCAGGGCTCTCGCCAACTTGAAGCTTCCACTTTCTCAAACAGCAAACAAAAAAGGCCATTTGGTGTGACGGAGAGGCCCTGCACTTTTAAGTGAACAGAAGGCAGCGAGCAATGGAAGGATTACGTGTCCTGTAAATCATTACCACTCACTCAGCTAATCTTGACTCATATAGTAAATTGTTTGGCTTTTTTGTTTCCAAACGTGGGAGGGAAACACTGGAAACTAAACCTGTTTGCCCTAGAACAATGTTCTGTAACAGATGTGAATGGTGGGCAATTGGGTCCTTCCCCCGCCTCCTCAGGTTAATAGCTGTTAGCCCAAGATTAGCTCAACAGTTTTGAGAAACCCATTTTAATTTGTGGTCGTTCAGACCCCTGTTTCGGTTTATAAATCTTTGTGACTTCAGTTTGCACTTGAAACCGAGAATCTGAATATCCTTTGAATTGTGAAAGGATGAGGAGTGGCTTGATGTATATCCAGAGATGGATTTTAGTTTCTGATACAGGTGAGTGCTTGTTCGTATAAAAGTATACACTGTGAGTTTTAGCTACACAATGGATGAAAATAATGCGCAAATATGTATAGAATACTGATTCACTAACGTACCTCTGCCCTTCAACATGGTACTTATTTTAGTTTTGCTGCTGCTGCCTTTTAACGTTGTTTAATGCATTGTTTCACATCCTAAGCTCTTTCACATGTCCCACGGGGGCAAAAAGGAGGCATATATTGTATTTAAACTATTATTTCAATAAAGTAAAATGACTCCTGCACTCTTTGCTTTGTACAGGAATTTTGTGTGTTCTTCAGAATGCACACGAAGCCTTGCATTAAGGTAATATACCAGACCTCCCCAAACAGTAGCTACGGTCTTACAGAGGCTCTCTTTCCCCTTTCACACTCATGCCACTGAGAAGCATGTGTGAATTAAGCAAGCGAACCAGTGCAGTCAGTCATGTGGAACTGATCGGCAGCTGACTGGCAGAAAGGATGCTGGTCAAATGCAAAAGAGCCACAGGTAGACTATTCACACATACTTCCCCTTGGCCTAGAAAGTGGCACTGATGCTACTGGTTGTGTTTCGGTGTGTGAAGGAAGTTGTTTACACTTACCTTGATAACCCTTTGCTCAACCACAGTATCCAGCCATTCGATAAATGACTCCACCGTGGCATTCTTCTTTAAGAGATCCTTCAGTTCTTGGAACACTGTAATAGAGTCATCTACCATGTAAAAAGGAAAACACACCATTGCATTCTACTCTGAATAGGAGAGAAAGCCACTCACCAAGCATTGATAACTTTGTAGCATGGAAAGGAAAGGGCAGAATTAGAACAGTGGGGGGAAAAAATGAAAAGACGGCATCTTATAAAAGTTTCTTTCTTTCTTTCTTTCTTTCTTTCTTTCTTTCTTTCTTTCTTTCTTTCTTTCTTTCTTTCTTTCTTTCTTTCTTTCTTTCTTTTTTTCTTTCTTTCTTTCTTGCATCCTTAAGCTCACTGAGCCAACAGCTGTATACATTGTCTAATAAAACAGTACTGGGGTATGTATGCTTTCACATTCAGTCCACTAAGTACATGTCATTTACCTTTAACATTGTTTCTGCTCCATGTTCTAGTAGAACAACAACGTTAGAGGGAGAGGGGTGAATATCATTGTTTTGACTACAGATTATCATTTTTCTAAATGTTACAAATTGTGTGCAATACACACATACCTTTCCCAGCACCAAGTGATTACAATTGGGATAATCGTCATTAGGAGTATGCCAGTTCATTGCCTGACTGCATGTTACATTTACACAGGGCAGATTTAAGCCTCCTTGATTTTAACAGGAGAGATTTCAGCAGATGCTTTAATTCCTCCACAGAAATAATTAGGACTCAAAGGGGCTTACCTTTAGGTACATGATGTCCAGACAAGGTAGCTTCAGCTGCTCCTTGGGTATACCCCCTTATGGTGATTTCAGGCAATTTAGAATTAAAACACCCATAAACCTTTGGGAGTTTAGTTAGCACTCGAGATGTCCTGGGCTAATTACCCTGACCTTAGAGAGACCTCAGAGAAATCCATCTCAGCATTCGAGGATGAGGTTTCACACACCCTTCAGAGTTATGTGACTTTCACACTTCTTCTGTGCATTACTCAATCTTTGCCTATCTCACTGTAATGATAAATCTATGCAAGCAGAACAGCGGAAAGAATGGAACAGAAAGAACAGGAAAAGAAGTTGCACTGAAAATGTAGTGACGTTAAAAAATGAGTAATTTAAGAAACTATTATTCTCAGTAATTTCAGCAGTGACGTTAAAAAATGAGTAATTTAAGAAACTATTATTCTCAGTAATCCAAATGTGGTGATTTACTTGCTGTACAACATATAGAATAAAACATTCTAGCCAGACACATTGCCATTAGCCAAATCAACAGTAAGCGCCAGGGAGAAATTCAGTGTCAGTGGAGCAGAAAGTATTTCATCAGAACTTTGAAATATTAAAAGGTGGTCTTCAAATATTTTTACACAGTCTGAAATGTCATCAATAAGTCACGTGCCCTGATCCAAAATTTCTTTCTCCAAAGCCTGTATTTAGCTTCATAAAAGCTGATACTGCCACCTTTACTCTAGGCCAGGAACAACGCTGGGCAGGCCGTAAAGAAATGTGTGTGGAGCTGTTCCTCCCAACACAGTAGTAAATGGAAAGCTCCTGCTTGTCTGGACTTTTCACTGTCTGCAATAAATAGCTATAGCATAAGGTCCATTTTCCCAAGTGAGGCTTAAGCCAGTGGCTTAAATCACAAAATATTTCCTATATTAGCCAGGAAGTACATTCAACTTTTTTCCTCTGAATTTTTACCAACATTCATACAGGTCAGGAAAAGCATGAGAGAGGTGCCTTTTAGGGTCACATAGGAAAATGCCGCTTGTATGGGGGCACAACACTGTTTTATAATTTGACCAGAAACTTACATTCAGTGTAGCCCTCCCCATCAGTGTCCATGCTTCCTGAGATCGTGAGAAGTGCCTGAGATCCGATGCTGTGCAGATCTACCTTCTCAATATCTGCAACCATGGCATTCACTATGTGTTGATCGAAAAGAGCTGGTCGGGCAATCTGAGCATGGGCAACAGGAGACAGGTGCAAAATTGGCGCTGATGGTGAGTATCAGGAACATTAATAATTGCTATTTTCCTTTAAGTTCTAAGAATGCAATTTTAAAAAAAAGCAGAATCACATATTTTTGGCCCCACGTAAATAACCATGATGACAAAGGGGTATCGGAACAAAGTGGGCCATGGGTTTCATGAAATAAATCCACCACCTGGGTCTGGCGATATGTCAACCGACCTGCAAAAATGTCATTGAATATTCAAATCAGATTAGTTGGGGATATGATGGACTGCTGGCTACATGGTCACTGGTTGGTGAGATCATGTAATCAGCACGAACAACACCGTTTAAAAAACAAACAGTATCAATGTGGATGCTGAGAAGAGGCATGAACAGGACCTCAGCAGGACTTCAGCTCGGTTGTGACCTATACGGGACTAGCTGGTTCTTTGTTGGTGGCAGGGACAGCTGGTTGAGGGAACCTCTGGCCTCCATCTGCACCACTGCAAGACAGCAGCTGGTGGTGGCAGGGAGAGACCAGGCAGTGAGTTGGGCGATGGGGCAGGTGGCTTTCAAGCACATCCTGTAACTGTACAACTGATCCCTGGAAATCCTGTGGCATATGAATATTTTCCAATTTGATTTCAACAAATGTGGAAAATTGCATTGATATTCCCAGGGCTTTTTTTGTAGAAAAAGCCCAGCAGGAACTCATTAGCATAATAGGCCACACCCAACAGCAGAAACTCATTAGCATATTAGGCCACACCACTGACAGCCCGGCTTATTAGCATATTAGGCCACACCCCCATGTTACCAGAAGAGTGGTCATCCAGCCACACCCACCTTTTGCTTCTTATTGTGTTTACCTTGTTTGTTGTCAAAACCCAGGACTTTTTTTGTAGCAGGAATTAATTTGCATGTTAGGCCACATACCCCTACTGTAGCCAGTCCTAATGAGTTTCTGCTGTTGGGTGTGGCATGTTATGCTAATAAGTTCCTGCTGGGTGTGGCCAACTCAGGAGCCAGCCGGAACGCCGTTCCTGTGCGTTCCTGCCCAAAAATAGCCCTGGATATTCCTACTCAAAGCAAGATATGCCAATTAAGTCAAAAGGAGGTGTCCAAAAAAGTTCTAGGTCTAACAGACAAACTGAAAATTAATAAATCCCAGGTCTGGGCACTGGGGATACACCCAAGAATTCTTACAGAGCTCAAAAAAGAAATGGCTCATCTTCGAGTAAAAAGTATGTCGTTTGGGAGTGCATCCGGCCTGTGCTGAACACACTGCACTGGCTGCCAATAGCATACCAAATTCACTTCAAGGTGCTGGTTCTTACCTTTAAAGTCCTATATGGCCAGAGTCCAACATACCTGAGGGACCCCCTTTCCCCACACATACCCCAGAGAGCACTACTGTCAGGGTCTCAAAACTGACTGACCCTCCTGGGGCCCAAGGATGCCAGGCTTGCTATTGGCAGGACCAGGGCCTCTTCAGTGGCAGCTCCGCACTGATGGAATGAGCTCCCGGAAGAGATCAGGGCCCTGCAGGATCTTCTACAGTTCGGTAGGGCCTGCAAGACGGAGCTCATCCACCAGGCTTTCAGTTAGGAGCCGCCGACCACTATCGCCATTATCGCCATCCACAACTTTAATTAGCGAGCCCTGGCCCTTGGCTTCGACAGCTAGCCTGTGCCACCGCCCGTTATCCGGAAGATCCTTGAGCAGGAGAATGGTTAGATCTCTGTACGCACTCGTACAGCATGCCACCTTAAGCCAGCACTTTATGCGTTTTGGAATTAGATCATATGGAATTGTTTCTAGATGATTTGATGTGGGTTTTATTGTTATTTATGCATTGCGCATTAACCACTGTAAGCCATCCTGAGCCTGCTTTGCGGGGAGGGCGGGGTACAAATTAGACAAACAAACAAACAAATAAATAGTTTGCCAGTAGCTTCACTCTCTGTGCCAAAAGGCTGGGAAGGCAGCCCGGAAACCAACCCACCCGCTGCATTCAGTGATTTGGGGGCTCTTTATTCCTTTCCTAGGGCCCCAGAATAACTGACTACACCTGTGTGTAACATAGGAGTGTTAGCTTCTGTGAGAACAATTTTATCAGCTCCCTGGACATCTCCCCTAGCTTACAACACTGCACAGTCTGTGCCGTGGCCTCTATTCCAGACTCTCACGCCCTACCTGGGCCAGGTGCAGGAAGGACGTTTGACGCTTCAAAGAAGACACCAATCTTCGTGCTATTGGCAATTTTTTTGCTGTGAGGTCTTCTGGCAGATTTTCCAGTGATGAAACAATCCAGTGCTCCCAGTTTTTAGCAAAATTTCTTATATCTGCCAATAAACTGCAATGAAAAGGGGAGGGGGAGAAACCTATTTGGAATCTGTTCATGAACTGAGATGAGATAGAATCGTCTGGCGTAGAAAAACACAAATGTTGGAATGGCCTGATCCATATAGCTGATAGAGCAACATATGACAGACCCCCCCCCCCTCCACTGCTTGGTAGAACTAAAAGGCCAGATGGTCAGAATCCAAGAACAAGGGCACTTTGCAAGTCTATGAGACAGGCAGGCAGGAGTCCCCCTCTGCAAATGTCACAGCCAGGGGTGTTTGGGCAGAGATATGCATTAGCTTATTCACTAATGGAAACACAAAATGAAAAGATCCTATTCATTTTTGTAAACAAAAACAAGTGGGAAGCAAACATTAGTTACTTTGGTTTCTGACCCTCGGGTTTAAAGAGATTAAGCAGTTTAAATGGGGTGAGAAGAATCGACAGAAATGAAACTCATGTCCAAGGTTTTTCTCCTTCAGCTGCCTTTGCTGACCTAGCTCGGGAACTGATGGGCTGATGAGGACAGGAATGGAACCCGCCCAACTCTGTGGCCCTTTTGATCCATCAGAAAGGGCACCTGAGGTGCTGAGAAATCCTGTCCTTGCCCATCAGCTGCCAACCCCCTGCCTTGCCTGGGCCAGCGGAAACAGCACAAGCGCTGGGAAGTTACACGAACCTGAACCGTGCAACAGAGTTAATGTGTCGGGGGAGGGAGCATGAAGATAAAGGAGAAAAATGGGTGCAGGAAATGAAGGTGTGCAATGACAGATTCTCTAAAGCGAAAAATAAAATGTTGCACATTGCAGACCGCTTCTACTGTGAGCCACCCCAGGATGATGACGCAGTGGCACAACGTAACAGTTAACACCACTGCCTAGAAACACCACTGTCCTTGCTAGATGTGGCGCTGCTGCAAGGTTCAGGCATTCTGGGTGTAGTTAACTGGGTGCTTGCTGCTGAAATTCTGTTCAACAATAATATATTAAATGTTCAGCTGTGGTATTGATATCTCAGTAAGCCGGGGTTAAACCACAGAGAATGGGAACTGACCTCTCTACCATACAAAATGACCAAAACCAGAGAAAAGCAATGTATTGGCAATTATTCTGACCCAAAGATCTTGCACTCAGAGTAGTGTACATTCAGATAGTTGCTGCTGTCTGACTGCGAGGGAAACAACCACCCCCTCTTCATTAAGTGGGAGCCGGAATTATCAAAATTACTAACAGTTTGTTCGGTTCTGTATGAGCTATTCTAACACAAGGGCATCTAGTACACAGCCCTGAGGGCTCAAAAAATGTTCCAGCAATAGGGTTACCAGGTTGGAAAATACCTGGAGACTTTGGGGGTGGATCCAGGAGAGGGCGGGGTTTGGGGAGGGGAGGGGCCTCAGCATGGTTCAGTGCCATAGAGTCCACCCTTCAAAGCAGCCATTTTCTCCAGGGGAGCTGATCTCTGTCAGCTGGAGATCAGTTGTAAAAGCGGGAGATCCCCAGGCCCCACCTGGAGGATGGCAACCCTATCCAGCAAAAGAACAAGACAAAGGACAGCACCTTGTTGTGCTACACAACTGGACTGTAGAGATGTGCATTTGTATATACCCAAGCCAAAACTAAAACCCAAATTTCAGATCCATTCAGGGAAATCCCTGCCCCAACAAACTGCTGTGCCCTTTGGATTTTTAAGAGTCCTTAGTTTCTCCAGAGGCCAGGTTCATTCCCCTTTTAAAATTTAAAGGGCACTTGCACTGTCAAAGAGCTGGGGGGGGGGGGCAGGAGATCTGGTCTCTGGAGTCCAAAGGTCAGGTTTTCCAGTAGAAAAAAATGGCCTTTCAAAATTTAAAGAGCACATGTGCGCCAAATAGCCGTTTGCCAAAATGCACCTCCTCTTTCTGTCTCCCTCCCTCTCTTCTCTGCCTGCCCCTTGGGTAGAAATATAGGGGAATGGCAAAAATAATGTCCTGAAATTCCCAAATCCAAAAAATGTGTCCCAGTCTTTTTACTGGTAACCACCAGGGGTCCATTGGAGCGGGAGCACACAGGAGCGCAGCACTGGGAGTGAGGAGCCCAGCTCTGGGAGTGAGGAGCCCAGAGGGTGGGCACATGACCAAGCCCCACCCCCTTCTCGGCTTCCCCGAGCAGTGCAGAGGCACAGCGCCCCAGGGAAAGCCCTGCTAGGGTCTTTATTGTTTTTAAGGTTTTGTTTTAATATTGATAATTTTATCATTGTTCCTTTTATGACTGTGTGCTGCTTTTCCAGAGACTTGCTCAAGGTGGCATATAAATTTTCTAAGTATACCATTTTTTATCTGGGCACATGGCACATAAGTACTGGAGAAATTTCACCAACCCTTCAGCAGCTTCCACCCCATCAGTTTGGTGTAGTGGTCAGGAGTTGTACTCTAATCTGGGAGAACCGGGTTTGATTCCCCACTCCTCCACATGCAGCTGCTGGTGTGACCTTGGGCCAGTCACAAGTTCTCTCAGAGCTGTTCTCTCATGAGCAGTTCTCAAAAGACCTCTCTCAGCCCCACCTACCTCACAGGGTGTCTTGTTGTGGGGAGGGGAAGGGGAAGGGATGGGTGGTGCACATGTCCTGGGTATCTCAAGTCTACTTGAAACCTGGTGGTTTCAAGGGAGCAGGAAGAGAATGAGGGTGTGTTCTTTATGCTTCTTTTTATTGCACAAAGTATTGGATGGGGAAGGGAATGGAGGAAGAGCAGGTCAGTTTCACTCACCTGTGGAGTGGAGCCTGAGGGGTGGGTGTTGCCTTCTGACACACTTCCGGCATGTTAGGGGGGGTGGCATATGCAAATGAGTTATGCAAATGAGTTACAGTAATGAGCTCCTGCACCTCTTTTTCTACGAAATGACCCCTGGTAACCACGTTCCTGAAAATTCAGGACAACAAAAAGCTTGCCCTCCCTGAAATGAAATGTTTGAAGTGCGCACCCCTCGGTTGGATTGCTGTGGCTGAATTGTGTCAAAAAAACCAGCATGTGAAAAAATAAAAATTAAGGGCCTTGGACAGCAAAAAAACAAAAAACAGAAACAAAACTTCGTTTGCCTCTGATTCACTAACCAACTATACTGAAAGACAGGCTTGCAAATTTAAAACTTCCGTTACATAAATATTTAACCATCTCATACAATGCCCACATAGAAACTGTTACCACACATAATTTTGCTGCCCAGTCAAGCTGGAAGCTGGGCTGCTGCCATCAGGCACATCTGAAAATGTTAGAAAATCAGCATTTTTATATGAAAAATAAATGACAGAGATGAGGGGGCTTTAGCTACCAGATATCACAGTGCTAATCTTTACATTTCAGACATCATATGTAAATGATCACTTACCTTTCTGGCATTTCTTGCATAGTTGCAGGGATAAGTATGTCTGTAAGGACCTTGAATAAAGGAGCAGGAAAATGGATGTATCTCTAATGCTAACACTTTTGAACAACTAATATAACTGATCCTGTTCCATTTCCTCCTTTCCAGATCCTAAAGAAGTATCACAGGGTATCTATCTTCACCTTTTCCCAAACGCAGTAAAAATAAAAAACGCATCAATGTGGTACAAAAGTCTTCCCCTCCTGTTCATGGTTATGCACATCCAAAGCAGATACCCATAGAGACTCAGCTGATCCCTCTTGCTTGTACCCACTGCAATTCCTAGCTTTGCAATTAGCAGTGCCCCCAACCAGGGGTCCTTTCGAGCAGGAGCTTGGGGGAGCACAGCTCCGGGAGCTGGTGCCAGCCCCCCCACCATGGGGGAATGCCTGCTTGCGTCCTGGCTGCAGCAAAATGACCCCGTCCCCTGGAAAGGTCCTTGTTCCTCCGACCAGCCTTCTGAAGGCTTCAGCCACCACTGAAGCTATCCTCCCAGAACAGTGGTATTTCTGAGGCTTGGATTGGTAGCTGTCCCCTCTCTGTCAGTTCTTTCTTTCTTTCTTTCTTTCTTTCTTTCTTTCTTTCTTTCTTTCTTTCTTTCTTTCTTTCTTTCTTTCTTTCTTTCTTTCTTTCTCTCTCTCTCTCTCTCTATCTCTCTATCTCTCTCCCTCCCTCCCTCCCTCCCTCCCTCCCTCTTCTTTCTTTCTTGCCTTCTGACATACTTCCGGTGATGTCAGGTGGTGTACCACATGCAAATAAGTTATGCTAATGAGTTATGCTAATAAGCTCCGGCACCTCTTTTTCTACAAAATGACTCCTGCCCCCAACTATCCCTAAAATAAGGGCCTTTCTGGATGGAAAGGGGAGGCTAGAGTGGACCAATCTGCTGATGACTGGTGAGTAGGGTTGCCAAGTCTGGGCTGGAAAATACCTGGGGACTTTGAGGGTGGAGCCAGGAGAAGGTGGGGTTTGGGGAGGGGAGGGGCCTCAGCATGGTACAATGCCATAGAGTCCACCCTTCAAAGCAGCCATTTTCTCCAGGGGAGCTGATCTCTGTCAGCTGGGGATCAGTTGTAAAAGCGGGAGATCCCCAGGCCCCACCTGGAGGCTGGCAACCCTACTGGTGAGATGGTTTTGTAGTGTCAGACATGCTTGCTCATGGAACATCCTGCCTGGTGTACTGGTGAATGTACCCGGCTGGGAACTACAATCAGGGTTTAGCAGAATGGCTACAAGGATGCCCCAAACTGCGTAACTAAATAAGGGACTCATTCACTTGCCACTGTCTTAAAGTGCTAAATTGACTCAAATAATGCTTAGGACATCAGCAGGAGCATGTTATGTCTGTTTGCCAGGCAACTTCAGGGAAATGTAAGGGATTCAGATGACTATTTAGCTTAATGATCAAAGAGGATGCTACCCCAAAGGAAGGACTGCTTGGTTTCCAAATATCCATGTATCAGTATCTATACCTACTAAGTAGGGTTGGTTGAGTGGGGAAATGCCTGGAGATTTTGGGGGTGAAGCCCTGGGAGGGAACTCAGCAGGGTACAATGCCATAGAATCCACTCTCCAACGCAGCCATTTTCTCCAGAGGAATTGATCTGTATTGCTTGCAGATCAACTGTAATTGTGGGAGAGCTCCAGGCCCCACCTGGAGGTTGGCAAGCATATTCCTAAACCATAAGGCTATGACAAAGCTCAGAGGTGCCCACAGGGTACCAGATTCTCTTTTCTTCTTTACAGCATTTTTGTCGGTCAAACAAGTATGTGCTGAGTTTACTGAGCTGTTTTACAGGACAACACCCACAAGACTGAATGTTCCTCTTGACAAAAATTCTCTCCCCATGGAAAATGAGATGTAAATGAGGAAGGGTTTTCTTCTTCTTGACATGCCAGCTTTTTATATGCAGGGAGTCTGTTTTGTACAGAGGAACATTGAATTATATGAGTCCCCCACCCCACCACCTGCAGTTGACATGATACAGACCAAAAACAGAGGGCTAGGTCTCTGAAGGGACCTCCAGAATCCAGGGCAGGCTTGCCAGGTCCCCCCTGACCACCAGCAGCAGATGGAGGGGTTAGGGTAGCTAAATCCATGTTGGGAAGCTCCTGAAGGTTTAGGGATGAAGCTTGGAGAGGACAGGGACCTCATTGGCGTACAATGCTACAGGTCCCACCCTCCAAAGCATCCATTTTCTCCGGAGGAACTGATCTCTGTAGTCTGGAGATGAGCTGTAATGCAGGGAGGCTGGCATCCATTCAGGATGAAACACACCTTGTACAATATCGAGTCACAAACACAGAAGATGTCGATGATAACAGGATTTTCAAGCAGAGGAAGAAGGTGGTCAGGCATTCCTTGCCAAAAATGCAGAAGAAAATGTTGGATCTATGGGAAAGCAAGCAGAGAACACCTTTGAGCACTACAAAAAACCGTGCTTTCATATAGGCAAACAAATGGGTATGTGTTTCAAGGCGCCTTACCTCTTCAAAGTTTCCATTAATGGCATTGTCAAGGACACACTGACAGTGGGTTTTATACATCATGATGAGAGTGTCCACCTAGTTTAGCAACAAATAAGATTGCATTCTTTTAACAAATCTTTTTTTTGTTTAAATCCCTTTCACTTTCCCTTAAAATGATTTAAGAAGTATAATTGTTCGTTTTTAACTAGCTTTGAATGATGGGCTATACACTGAACACAAAAAAGAATTATGCGTGGAATTCAGTTCTCTAAGTAACCCTGCCAAAATATGTAGTCATCCTGTTGCAAATTATTGTCCCCCATTTATATACCCCATACAGCAGTATTGTTGTTTACAATCCCATATCTCTTTGCCAATAACGCTAGGCTTCTGAGGTTCCCATTGTATACTGATGGAGATGGAGAGAGAATAATTGGCTCAAGGCCGTTCAGGCTATGCAAGAATGTGAATCCACGTCTGTTCACTGCGCTACACAGGCTGTGATCCTTCAGACTCTGTCCAACATTAACAATGCAAAACTGAATGTAGGTAACAGTGTACAGTGAATTGCATCTGATGAAGTGGGCTCTAGTCCTCGCTAACTTATACATCGTGTTTTAGTTTTTGAGGTGCCTCAAAACTCCTGTTTTCCACAATGCCGTTATCTGAAATGACCTGTCAGTTATTAACTGCACAGGCAGACAGCAGAAGTATAAGAGTGAATGTGCTAAGTTGGGCCCTCCTGTTGAAAATCGAATGCTGATTATTGGCTTGTGTTTGATTTCCAAATGTGTGTTTTTATGGTTGGTATCTAAAGGGAATCTCACACTTTATACCACAGTAGCTACTGTGATTGTTGATAAAAACGGTTTCATTGGGGGACTGCTTCTTGTACGAATATCGTTAATATTAATAACATATTGCAACCATGCTGGAGGATCTGTCAAATGACAAAATTTCTTAAACTGATCATTTGCCTTACATACAAAGAGTGGATCTAGTTCAGTAAGTAAATATGTCTGTATAAGAGTAGATTTCATGCTGTCTGGGTAGTGTTAACCATCTATGGTCCTAACCACAAGCCAACAGATATTCTCATTGACTCCCGTGCATACAGAGCTCATTCATGTACCAGGTGTACCTGCAGGGGTTCTTTCATAATTTGTGCTGAATATGTCTCGGAGGAAAGCAAAGGTTAGCAGGTGCAGGCAGACGTGTTCCTGCTCTTGTTTCTATATGTATCGACTGTTTATCACCATGATGTATATGCAGTTCTATGCTTCAGGGGGTTACAGAAAATTAAGAAAGTTTGGCACATCTTACGGATGATCAGGTTGTCCAAAAGCAGTCTACCAGCTTGTTACTTATTAGTTATTCAGATAAGAACGTAGATTTTCTTTCATCCCATGGAATGAAATTACAGCTCCTTCAGCACTCCCAAGGCCATTTTAGCACATTTTGCCACCCCACTGGCCTCTGTGCTGCCTCCACCATGGTTTCCTCCCAGGTAGAAGCTGCATGGGACACCTTTAGCCATGTCTGCATCCCCTGCCAATTTGGAACCAAAAGCAGCCTTTTGGAACCAATTTGGAACCAAAAGCAGGCCACTCAGATGCTGGACTAGCTTTGAACACTCCAACTTGCCGATTTGAGACCGCTGTTCCAAATCATTTCTGCTACGTTATTTATGCTGTTCTAACAAAAAGGAGACTGTGGACAGCCCGATTCAGAGCAGGTGTGCTAACATTTTAAACCTTCCCCTCCACAATTAAGTTTTACTTCCTAGAAAGTAAGATTTAGCCTTTTAAAAAATTCAGCTCCTGCTATATAATGCTGGCCATGAACTCAAATCCATAAATTTCACGCAGCTCCAGCTGGGACAAAAATGATCAAAACTGAGGGAAAGAAGAAACTTCCTCATATTATTTCTCAAATTTGCCTTGAATCTTTTACTTTAAAAAAAAATCAAACTTAGAAAAAGGTAATGGATTTCTCCGTTTTACGTGACTTTTTTTTTTTACACCACAACAGTATAAAAGCCCTTGAGCCATTTTAGATCATCCTTATGGCAACAATGATACAATTAAGAATTAAAACTTACTAAAACGTCTCCAGCAATTATCCACATCGATCTAAATGGGAACCCCTTCTGCTAATCAAAAACAATGCTATCTACTGACATGTAAACACCACAGTTAGAGCAACGTAATTTTAAAATAATCAGCAGGCAAAAGTGTAATCTTCTGTTCACTGGCAAAACATGGCAAAGGGGGAAAACAGCTCAATCTTATCAGTGCTAAATTAATCCACTGGTATTTAGAATGGATAGGACCCTTAGCTCTTTCTTTGTTTTGCCTTTCTCAGGTTAAATACCATTAGTTTGTAAAATATTAGGCAAGTTAATGTGTAAATAATTCAACTACCTCTCCACTGGAGAGCCAGTGAATGGGCGATAGCAGAGACTTGCTTCCTCTATAAATCAGTCAACTCTGTTTGGCTACAGACATTTCTAACTGTTTCATGTCGCTTCTGCGAAGCCTCTGAGGGCAGAGATAGAATTTTTTTTTAAATCCAGCGGTCAATATAAAAGGCAAGCGTTTCACATTTTACCTTGTCTTTTGAGATGCACCCTTCCAGCACAAGGTGCTGAGCGCTGGGGAATTCTGGAAGGAGCGTCCCCGTTTTGGAGCTCAGGGAATATTTCCGAGTAAATCCACCCTGTAATGTGTGAAATAGCTTTACAAATGCAGGTCAACCACAGTTTAAACAATCCTGATGAAGAGCTCAGCATTCTAATCTGATGTTTGGTGAGGAATATTCAGAGCGCCTGGAGAGGTTCTTCTCTGATTGTCCCCACCTTCAGAAGTGAGGAGGGAAGCTAGTACCAAGCTGGTGCATCCCCTTGGGAACTCTCTCTCCTCAAGAACTGTTTGGTTTCAGGTGCCGGGTGGAAAAAAATTCTCCCCCACCCCAACATTTGGTTGAGGGTTTGCTTTTTGGTTGGGGGAAGGAGTTCCTGCTCCAGAGCTCTGTCTGGTTCCCATCACAATGGTTTGTTTGTTTGTTTTACATTATCTGGTTAATGGCTGCTTTAACATTAATTGTTGCTTCCTTGTGGATGTATTGTAATCTTATCGCTGAGACTCAGAATCATGGGACAGAAACTGCTTTGCTGAAATATATAAAAGGGCCGGCTCAGAAAACAATAGTCCTGCTTTGACACATCTCTCTCACCAACAGGCAGTTTTCACGGGGGGACGATTACGTCGGGTTCAGTGCTATTGAGAAGTGGGTTCCCCTCCCCCCCGCTGCCTTACAGTATCATGGTGCACCTACGCATCTCACAAGTTTTCTTTGGCTTTCCTGCAGTCTGTTCCAGCTTGCTTTGCCGCAGTATTTTGGAAAAGATCAAAGCAAAGTCAGGCAGGTTATGGGTGGGAAAGTCTGGATTTTCCTGGTCCACACAGCAGCCATTACACAGCCCCAGGCGCCACAGCAGCCATTTCCCACCTCCCTGCTTGCCACCAGAGGGCCTTTTTGAGAGGGGTTTTTTTTAATGGCATATTGATCGGCATAATATCAGTCACATCCATTACTGTTTTATATATATATATATATATATAAAAACAACAACTACAACAACAAAAACTTGGAAAAAGCATGTGGGTGGGGGAATAGCCACCATGGGGAAGAGTCACGATGAGAAAATGTAGGAAAAGTTGCCATTGGGAAGCCCCATTGCTATTGTGCTGCACTGCTGCATCAAAGACATTTCGGCCCCACCGGCCAACAGCACAGCCGTACGGCCGGGGGCCGCCTTTGCCTCCTTTGTAGGAGGTAGAGCAGGCACGTGTGCTGAGTCACAGCACATGAGCCTTGCTCAGAGGGCGGAGCCGGCTAGTTAATGGCCGGCTCCACTCCCACCCTCACCTCGGTCACTGCAAAGAGCTTGGCCCACCCTCCCACCCTGACCACTCTATGGGCTTTTGCTGGTTGCCTGTTTTGGGGTGGCGGGTAGGAATTTTTGATCCTTGACTGATTGGCCGTTGTCAGGGATGATTTTTCACCTACCTTGTTCAGTCATTCAGAGGGTTGTGGAATTGACACAGGGTGGTGCTATTTTTTAGGTTGGTCACCTTAGTTGGTGGGATCGGGGCTGGTAAGTAATATGTGGCTAGGGGGAGGACTGATTAACGACCCATTTTGGGGACAGGGGTCTGGCTGGATTAGCCTTTAGTAGGGTTGCCAGGTCCCACCTTCGTTGCAGCAGGGGGAGTCCTGGCTGTGTCCACTATCATTCGAAAACCATAGAGTTTACCCTCGAATGATAGAGTGTCCCCCCCCCGCAACGTGCCCAATGCGATGACATCACCTCCGGGTGACATCATCATGCTGGGCATGTTCTGCGATCCTGGCAATTTGGGTGTGGGGTTCCCCTGGTGGCCCGATCCGGGCCGGAGGGTAATAAACCCATCAAGCGGGGTTTTTCCTGCCTCCCGGGGGGACCTGGCAACCCTAGCCTTTAGGTTATGCGACCTGGGGAGAAGATAGCAGACTGCCTTTGGGAGTGCATGGATTGATCAGCCTCTTAAGTTCTATGGCTTGGTGGTTGGATCTCCAGGGCAGTGCCTGTGCTTGACTGTGCTTGACTGGTGTGAGCCATAGATACTGGCTCAAGCTAGGGGCAGGTTGGCTCCCCGTTATATGTCTGAGGAAGAGTCAAGATGACCCTTGGCCTAGATCATGCCACAAGTCACCATTGGCCTTGCCATTGATTTACAGGTTGATAAGTTAAGTGGCCCATAGTTCATCCAATCAATGCGTCTGAGTCTTCATTCCGAATAAGGGAGCAATTGAGTAATCTTCCATGGACTATACAAGAATTCCATAATTACAAATACGTCCACTCCTAATGTAACAGAGCACACTCACCTCATTCTTTAGCTTGCTTCCAGAAAACCTTTGAAAAGCAAGATTTCACTTTTAGTTTAGGGAAGAATATTAAATATTTTTTAAAAAGTACTATTGTAATTAATTCCGTACTGTAGCAATATTGCTATACAAACAACAAATCTAGATAATTTTGTTCCTTTTCTTAATCCTGTTGAAGGGAGCATTTAGAATCAGCACACTTTTTAGCACACACCATCGAGGGGATAGAGACGACCGTCCATCTCATGGCTGCTGATGGTAAATTTAATGTGGTAGATACGCAACTGAATGGGAAACCAGTCATCATTGGTACTATCTGGCAGTACAGAGGCAACTTTTTACTATGTTTCTGCATGGTGACAGATTAAGGGTACGGCGAAAATGCTGACATGCTTTGCCTCCACTGTGGTTACACATACAGTGGTAAACTTTCAAGCAGTAGTCATTTGGTAAATGGCCTGTAGATACCTCCGATCTCAGGAAAATCAGAAGGTCTGTATAAATACAATGGTCCGTCACACAGACCTCTGCAACTGTAAGCCACCTGAAATGACAGTATGTTGCGGCTCCCTGCCAGTCACTTGCAGGGATGGCCTCAGTCAATCAACAACAGGGGCAGCTGCTCGAGCCCTGTGCTGGGAGGGGCCTGACCACCCATGGACCCTCCCTCCAAAAGCAGGTTCCCACCACTTCCACTTCCATCTGTCCTGTCTGGGCTCAGGCTGTCCACTTGCAGAGATAGCCACTCATGATCCAGGGCCTGGGCAGCCAGATTTCAGCAACAAAAGGTGAGGGCAGCCTTTTGTTTGGCCCTGTCAGGGGGGCCCAGTGTGCGGCAGTGATTATAGGACCTATCTTGGATGTTTGCCCAGCCCCCAGTCACCTGTAGTTGTTTGCACAGGTAGAGGTGTCATATCACCTCACATCCCTTCAAAGTCACTGCTTTTCAGTGGAACCAATTTGCACATTCAGCTGTACATAATCACACGCTGAGTAAATAAGTGACATCTACCCTGGGGTGAATTAGCCATAAGTAAGGCCGCTTCCATGTGGACCTTTTGCTCCTCGTTTGCTTACAAACTGGAGCAGGTTTGTCTTTAGCATCTACTTGGCATCATTCTCTAAATGCCTACTTTCAAGTTTTCCCCCTGTTTTGCTATGGTCTTCTTTAAAAGAATGTGGTCTGTATCGGTAGGCCACTTGCTGGCAGCAACTCATCCCAGAACTAGGGCTAGTTGTGTGAAAATAAATCAGCAGAAAATTGTGTCTTTGATTACTTCTTTTAAAAGTTTTAAAATAAATAAATAGATTTTTTTTAAAAAAATGAGGAGGGCAGCAAAACGTGGTGAGCAGCTTGAGGCCACTGTCGATGAAGAGAGTTCACCTTAGGCAGTTGCTTATCAGCTGCATGTCCAGGAGGAGGGCATGGGGAGGGGGAGGCCTTGGTGCTGAACAGCTTTCAACTGAACCTTAGCTGCTGCGTGGCACAGGGGTATGTTGGTGGAGCTCAGCACCTCTCAGCACAATTCTGTGCTGGATATAAATAAGGTGCCAAAAGGTCCCACCCTTTTCCTTCCCTTTTCCTTCCCTCAGTCCCTCTTGGTTAATGTGTTTCTACTGTGCAGCGCTGGACAATTTTTGTGGATTTTTTTTAAAAAGGTATCTGCTCTTACACTATATTGCAATAATATTGTAACTATCTGGAGACACAACCTACTAATACTTCTGAAATCCCAACTTTCATTTTTTAAAACAAGTATATGTTTAACCCTTTTCATTGCAAAGATATAAGAGAAAATCTGTAGTTGTTGCACGGAAAGGACTGGGGAAGAGAAGCTACAAGATGGCTGTAATGGGACAGGAATTTATTCCTCAACCAGATATGTGGTTGTGCAAATGCAGAGACTCTTCAACAACAATTAAAGCAACACAAAGTATCACCACGGGGTAGATAGAGGGTAAGACTGAGTATTGATAACCACCAACAGTATTACAGCTATTCTTTGAAAGCTGCCATATCATACCTTGTCAAGCCTTTCCCAGAATATACAGAATGATAGTACGCACTGCTTTCTTTAATGCCAATGCCATAATAGTGATATCTGTAAGTGTGGGAAACAAATTGTATTTACAGATGGTTACAAAGGACACAGCAAAGGGAAGGCAAACAGAATTAATACAGTCATTACATTGTCACAAGGGAGTCAGCAGAGTTCAAACTAGATGGTATACTACTAACTACAGGGCAGAGAAATCTCTTCACATGTTATGAAGTACATTGGTTGGATCCAAGATCCCCGACCTGTGTCTTATGTAACAATAACTTGTGATTCGCAGGTCCTTCTCAGTTCCCATGCACATAAAGCTCAATTCAGATTACAACTGGTGCACATAGAGAAGGTGCTTTCCCCTCCCCCTCGTGTGATTTTCCTACCCTCCGTTCATCCCAGCGGCACACTACTTGGCTCTGTGGGGAAAATCATGTGTACACTCTAAGGTAAAACCAGTGCCCCCCCCCCCCCCCCCGTCATTTCATGTCAGGAAAATGGTGTGTGTGGGGAACGCTGAAGATCCTTCTCCTGATCCAAACTGGACCCCAGCTGTGCTTCAGAATGGAGTCCTGAGAGGGAATCAACAGAGGCAGCATAACTGTGAGTCCTTGTAGTGGTCATGTGGTCAACATCATGTCTAGTTTGGATGGCAGGGTCCACTGAAGGGGGAATTGTGGCGAAGGGGGAATTATGGCGAGTAGCCATGTTGGGCCGAAGCAGCAGAACAAAGTTTGAGACCAGTGGCCCCTTGAAGACCAACAAAGTTTTATTCAAGGTATCAGCTTCTGACAGCAAAACACACTTCCTCAGATACAATGAAGGGGGAAGGTAGGCTAAAGCCCCTGAGAGCTTAGAGAATGTGCGGGGCAGGTTCCAAATCCCTACAGGGATTCCTTGTGAGTCCCTTTCTTGCCTTTGTATCTAATAACGAACTGGCCAGCCGCTATACAAATGACAAAAAAAGTCACAACGGGGCTACTCCCCTTACAGACAAGGCTTTTAGATGCCCAGGTATGCAGGAAAAGGTTTAAATTAACCAAAAGAAAAAGGAGAGGTGTTTTTTTTTAAAAAAGCCAGATGAAGACTGAAAATGTTCCAGATGAGAAGGTGACCACTGCATGGATTACGGTGGCAAAGTCATGGCGAGACAGGTAGGGGGCCAGTTGCCTGATCTGGTGTAGTTGAAAAAACACCAGTCTGGCAACATGAGTGACCTGGGCCTCCGTTGTTAAGGACCACACTCAAAGTCTTGACAGTAGATGCGGGGCTCAAGTGCACGCCATCAAGAGCTGAGAGTTGGCACCCCAAGCCGGAGTCTCCCGCCCCAGCCACAGAACTTCCATTTTAAATGGATTCGGTTACAGCTGGCTCTTTTGTAGCCATCCCACCTCAGCCTCCAACCCCTCTGCCAGATTTTCTGAGGTGGTATCTGGCTGCCTCTCCCTCATCAGATAAAACCTGGTGTTATCAGCATACTGGTGGTGACATCTCAGCCCAGACCTCTGCACCAGTTGGGCAAGGAAGGGCGTGTAGATGTCAAATAACCGAGGATCGCCCCTTGAGAGACCCCACGTACTAAGGCGTTCCTGAGCAGGGGGAACAAAAGGGAAAGCTGAAATGGCTTCCTTCCACATAAACCGATCGGCGCTGCGCCGATCAGTTTACATGGGAGGAGTACCTTCCCTCTCTGAGCGTCCCTGAGTTTGGGATAGAAAATAAAGGCATCTAAACCTGACTAGGCTCTCTGCCTTCCCTTCTCCAGCCACCCCACCACTGTGGGGCAGCTGAAGGAGGGAAGGCAGAGAGCCAAAGCATGCTTACATGCCTTTCTTTCGCTTCCCCAGCCACCCCAACATGGCAGGGAAGGTGGGGAAGGGAAGGGAAGGCACATACCCTCCCTTTTCCTCCCAATGGGGGACCCACAGCAGCGGACATCATTCTCTTCTCCTCACACCAACTCTGTGAATAGGGTTGCCAAGTCTGGGTTGGAAAATACCTGGGGACTTTGGGGGTGGAGCCGGGAGAGGGTGGGGTTTGGGGAGGGGAGGGGCCTCAGCATGGTACAATGCCATAGAGGCCACCCTTCAAAGCAGCCATTTTCTCCAGGGGAACTGATCTCTGTCAGCTGGAGATCAGTTGTAAAAGCAGGGGATCCCCAGGCCCCACCTGGAGGTTGGCAACCCTACCTGTGAAGTAGGTCAGCTGAGAGTGTGGGGTTGGCCCAAGTTCACCCAGCAAGCCTTCCATGTCAGAGGGAAGATTTAAACCTGGGTCTCCCAGATCCTAGTCTGAAACACTAATCACTTTACCACGCTAGCTGTAAGTGTTCTCTATTCACACAGCAAACGACTGGGAAAAAAATATAATGTAAAATGTAAGATGCTAATCCTTGGTTTTCACATCCTGCCTGAAACAAGGGGGGGGGGAGACTGTTCACTGACATATGTTCCTATGCAGCAAGTAGCCCTGACCGGAGCATATGCTGACACAAATGATGGCTGATAAGGCAATGATAGGATTAAGCTCCAGAGGGATGGGCAATAACCTGTTATCACAAGGCCAGCTGCCATATCAGTTTTATTAACCCACTAAATCACGTTTAATAAATAAGATAATGCCTTTCAGAAATGGTGGAGGGAAGCTAAGATTTCGCATTGATCAAAGTCTAGAAAGAAATTAAATTGTAATTTGAGCTCATGCGGCCCACAGGGTGTGTGCCTTCCCTGACACATGCATGCAATAGCAGCCACAGATGCACAGATCAACTTGGCCTCACTTCAGAGGAAGTTAGTTATTCTGTAGTCATGTTGAAATCAATGGGACTTAAGTCAGACATGAATCTCATAACTAACGTACACTGTTACATTGTTTTCATTAGGACTTAGGAAAACCGTTGGCCTGGGAAATTGTGGTCACGTGGTCATTTTGATTGGGTTTCACCACTGTTCCCTATCACATTTAAAAGGGTTGATCAGACAGCTGCCTCTCTCTCCCGTATTGAAGTAGACTCACCCCCGCAAACCTCCCGGTTTCCTAGCAATTTTTCCAACACTGGGAAAATCAAGTATTTTCTGAATATTTGTGTTGTGAATCCACAATTTCACCAATCTGGATAGCCATCTCTCACTATGAATGCAATTAGGTTGTCTGAACATCCTTCTTGCGCTGAATCCCCCCCCCCCCCTCCAGCTTTCGCCGTTGTGTGCATGAGCAATCCTGCACTGAATATATTCAATGCATGGGTGTTTAAGCGCACTGCAGCACTCAGTTGTACATCAGTGGTTCATTTTGTTAGCTGTTTTTTTTTGGGGGGGGGAACACTGCAAAAACAAGGGAGTACAGCATGTCCAAGTGGGAGCAGTGATTTGGCCATGCACATAAGCACATGCACAAAGAAAAAATTAAAAAACGCATGCCACATTATCATTTGGGCGGTGTGGCTATCTGGACGGTGCCTGGAGCCTCATCACGTGATGCAAGCAGTTCGGGGGGGGGGGGGTGTGATCAATCCAACCCGCAAAAAAATCCCCAATCAAATATAGCAGGAACAAATCGTGATAAGCTTGCCATGTGACCACAACCTTATTCTTTCCTCCTTTCAGTCAGGCATTGAAGACTGAAGAATTTGTGGTTTGAAACAAGCCACAGTTTGTTGTGTCGGAACCAGGGGAAATGACTGACAATTATTGTTTTCCAGTTTATAAACCAGATTACTAGACCATAAAATAATTGTAGTTAGAATCCTGGTTTAAGAGAACAAATCACTGTCTGCCGTTACTCTTGATGTAGCCTAGTCCTATGCAGGGGTCATTTCGAAGAAAAAGAGGTGCAGGAGCTCATTAGCATAACTCATTAGCATAACTAATTTGCATATGCCATACCACCTGTCATCACCAGAAGTATGTCAGAAGGCAAGAGAGAGAGAGAGACAGAAGGAAGGAAGGAAGGAAGGAAGGGAGGGAGGGAGGGAGGGAGGGAGGGAGGGAGGGGAAGGGAAGGGAAGGGAAAGGAAGGGAAAGGAAGGGAAAGGAAGGGAAGGGAAGGAGGGAGGAAGAAAGAAAGAAAGAGAGAGAGAGAGAGAGAGAGAGAGAGAGAGAAAGAAAGAAAGAAAGAAAGAAAGAAAGAAAGAAAGAAAGAAAGAAAGAAAGAAAGAAAGAAAGAAAGAAAGAAGCTGGAAGAGAGGGGACAGCTGCTAATCCAAGCCTCAGAAACACCACTATTCTGGGAGGATAGTTCCAGTGGTGGCCGAAGCCTTCAGAAGGCTGGTTGGAGGAACAAGGACCTCTCCAGGGGACGGGGTCATTTTGCTGCAGCCAGGACACAGGCAGGCATTCCCCTGCAGGGGGGGGGGGGCTGGCACCAACTCCCAGAGCTGAGCTCCCCCGAGCTCCTGCTCAAAATGACCCCTGGTCCTATGGCTTCTTTGTCCAGCATTAGAGTTGTCTGAATGGGACACTATAATTACAAAGTCAACACATGATAAAAACATCTGGTGCTGACCTGTTTGTTTCAAGTTAGGACAAAGTGCCATCTGGAACACTGTAAAGGACAGTTAGTGCTAGCTTACAAACCCCCCACCCCCCGATCACCATCATTCAGTACAGAAATCAGTGAAGACAGGGCATGATAAGGACGTAGGACAAGGGAAATAATACATGTGACAAAGGACAATGGATCTGTGTGACACCTTGATTACTTTTTGCACTGCTGCCTAACTGGCAAACCTAATATGTGGTCATACTTTGCAACCCAGTTGACAGACAACACTGTATTTCAGCACAATTTGTGTCCATTGATTAACACAGCATTGTTGACAAAAATAACTGTATGAACCATTACACCAGCTGTCTGTCTCTGTCATTTTGGTATATATTTTAAGCCAGTTTGCCAAACTGGATGTATCTTGAACGGATGAAGTTTCCTAAACAATTATGGAGGTGGTAGGAGCTTCAATATGTGTATAGAATTCCTAGGTTTGTAAGTTGCTTCCCATTTAATTCAACTATTGTGTTGTGAAACTGGCATAATAAATACTTCTGTGCTTAAAACATGAACCATTTATTGACGAAAAGACCGACCTACCAAGACAAGGTAACAACCTATAATGTGCAGAGAAAACAAACCCTCACCTATGGGCAGGGGTCCGTTGGAGCGGGAGTGCACAGGAGCGCAGCTCCAGGAGTGAGGAGCCCAGGGGGTGGGCACATGACCAAGCCCCACCCCCTCCTCGGCTTCCCCGAGCAGTGCAGAGGCACAGCACCCCGGGGAAAGCCCTGCTAGGGTCTTTATTGTTTTTAATGTTTTGTTTTAATATTGATAATTTTATCATTGTTCCTTTTATGGCTGTGTGCTGCTTTTCCAGAGACTTGCTCAAGGTGGCATATAAATTTTCTAAGTATACCATTTTTTATCTGGGCACATGGCACATAAGTACTGGGGAAATTTCACCAACCCTTCAGCAGCTTCCACCTTATCAGTTTGGTGTAGTGGTCAGGAGTTGGACTCTAATTTGGGAGAACCGGGTTTGATTCCCCACTCCTCCACATGCAGCTGCTGGTGTGACCTTGGGCCAGTCACAAGTTCTCTCAGAGCTGTTCTCTCATGAGCAGTTCTCAAAAGACCTCTCTCAGCTCCATCTTCCTCACAGGGTGTCTTGTTGTGGGGAGGGGAAGGGGAAGGGATGGGTGGTGCACATGTCCTGGGTATCTCAAGTCTACTTGAAACCTGGTGGTTTCAAGGGAGCAGGAAGAGAATGAGGGCGTGTTCTTTACGCTTATTTTTATTGCACAAAGTATTGGATGGGGAAGGGAATGGAGGAAGAGCAGGTCAGTTTCACTCACCTGTGGAGTGGAGCCTGAGGGGTGGGTGTTGCCTTCTGACACACTTCCGGTATGTTAGGGGTGTGGCATATGCAAATGAGTTATGCTAATGAGCTCCTGCACCTCTTTTTCTATGAAATGACCCCTGCTTATGGGCAGTTTGATTTGAAGTCCAGCGCTCGTGGCTGATGTTAGTAGAGGAGGGAGAAATGGGCAATTTTACCTGACTCCCTATCATTGCTGCCTTCTCTGATCTCCTGGTGCAGAGGAGGGAGCAAACAGAAAACAGCTTGGGGGAAGGGGAAGGTGGGAGAAGGTCGGCTCCCTTGGCGAACTCTGCCCATGGATCCCTGTCCCTTCAATTACAAAGTGCTGCAAAGGTGCCCCAAAGCATCTGCTCAACAAGCAGTATCAAAAGAAGATTTTTAAAATAAAAAAAATATATGCCAGATTAAAAACCATTCATTACAACCCCTGAAAGAACCCCAACGGGTAATTAATTCACAACAGGAAATTACAACTTGAAAACAATAAAATTATAAAAGTAAATACAACAGACCTTAGGAAATATAATAAGAAAGTGACATCTATTCTGAAATCACTAACGTTGGATACATAGAATAAAGTTTCACTCCAGTGGCACCTTTAAGACCAACAAAGTTTTATTCTGGGTATAAGCTTTTGTGTGCATGTACACTTCTTCAGATACACTGAAACAGAAGCCACCAACCATTACATATAGGTAGAGGGTGAGGAGGTTGTTTCCAGGAAGGGCCAATCAGAGTCAAGATGCATAAGTAACTGAGCAGTAATTGTAGCTAAGATCCAGTCTTAGCTACATTTACTGCTCAGTTAATTATGCATCTTGACTCTGATTGGCCCTTCCTGGCAACACTCTTAGGGCTGCCAAGTCAGCCCGGGGGGCGGGGGATCCCCCGCTAAAGGGGTTCCCGATCCGCTGGCCAGCATTCGGCCGGCGGGGGGAACTCCACCCCCGAAGTCGTCCAGCGAGGTCAACGTAATGACATCACCGGAAGTGACGTCAGCACGTTGGGGGCGTTGCCAGGGCAACGCTCTGGCAATCGCCCCAAAACTAGAGTGTCGCCCTGGCAACGCCCCCAACGTGCTGACGTCACTTCTGGTGACGTCGCCAGCGTGCGTGCAAAGTGCGCATGCCAGGAGATACTCCTGGCCGGAGGAGGACCCCCCCACCCGCCGGTGAGTCCCTACGACTTGGCAACCCTAAACACCCTCCTCACCCTGTACCTATATGAAGGGCTTTTTTTCCTGGGGGAATGCGCTGGAATGGAGTTCCAGAACCTCTTCAACAAAATTCTTTTAAAAATGTTTTGAAGTTCATGAGTTTTTAGTATACAGATTGAAAACTTCATTTCCCTCTTGAGAGTTTCAGCACCTCTTTTTCAAAAGAAAAGGAAAGGAAAAAGCTCTGCCTATATGTAATGGTTGGTGACTTCTGTTTCAATGTATCTGAAGAAGTGCATGTTCACACAAAAGCTTATACCCAAAATAAAACTTTGTTGGTATTAAAGGTGCCACTGGACTCAAGTTTTGTTCTGCTGCTTCAGACCAACGCAGTTACCTACTTGAATCTATTGGATACATAGGCCATTTGCTATATTTTACCCACAGTCTCTAGAGTCCGTCAGTTCATCACATGCACTGGAATTCCAACTTATGTATACAGATTTTTACGGTAGACATTCCCAAATGGGAAAAAAAGTATCACAGTTTGTAAGACAAATATATAGAGAGGGGTCTTACTTTGAATGGCCCCTTGTGCCCAGCCGCCTTGTGGTGAGAAGAGGAAATTTCTGACGAATAGTCTAAAAAAGAAGTTAGGAAAAAATTAAGTATCTAGAACCAGGAAGGTCAAAAGGCAATCTTGGCAAAAGGACAAACCTTTATTATTAGTATTTGTTTTATTTAGTATACACTAAGGTCTCTAAAAGGCAGAAGCACAGAACTATTACAGTTTTCATTCACATTTTAATTCTCATTCAACATCATATTTTGTTGTTGTTGTTGTTCAGTCGCACTGTCGAGCCTGACTCTTCGCAACCCCATGGACCACATCACGCCAGGCCCTCCTGTCCTTTGTCATCTTTTGGAGTTTGCTTAACTTCATGTTCAGTATTTTGTTGTACTCCACACTATTGTTACCCTCACATTTAGGTCTTATAACCTACTAGTCATCTCCTTTAATTTTATTTTTTTATTGTTATACTATTGTCAGAACTGTGTTGTATGATTAATTTAAAATAAAATAAAAACCAAGTCAAAGGACGTCCTGCAACCTACAGTGGATCTGACTGCTCTTGAGGGATTTCTTCAGCAGACTCCACCTAGGAAGAATAAACCTTTGAGGCCTGCAACAATACCACTTCTCTTCCCAAGGAACAGAGGGGGAAGACTAGCTGCAAGAACTGTGCTTCGATGTAGAGTACATAGGCGTCAACTTCAGGGGGGCTGGGGAGCTGGAGCCCCCCCCCCCCGAACGTTTCCAGGACATGCTGAGCCTCCCCTGGAGACAATGGCCTGTAATGTCTCTGGCCCAGCCCCAGCCCCCCTCCCCCCAAAATTGGAAAGTCTAGCCCTTGGTAGAGTACTCTGAGGGAATGCCAGGTTGCAATGACCAGGCATTTTGATCAGGGATGCAATGCGACACTATAAATCTGTATCCATTTTATATCAGTCTAATTGTGATGGTTATCCTGGGAACAAGATTGAGGAGCATTCAGGGCTGCCCCAAGCGGAGCCAAGAAAATCACTCTCCATGGGCAAAGGTTCTCATGCCTGTGGAAATGCTGCCCTGAGTTCAACCCAGCTGCGTTTCAGTTTTTCCTGCAATGGCCTCTTGTCATTTCCCAGACCAAGCTGGGGGGGGGGGGGGGGTTGTTTTTGTTTTTGGTAACATATAACATAATGATAGTATTTGGCTTTGAAGAGCGCTACTGAAATTTCTCAGGATACTGTCCCTTTCTGTTTTCCGACAAAATTAATTTAATGCCCAATTATAAAAAAAAGTTTAAAGCAGATAAAAAAATCCCATGGTTTTGAAAAATCTAAGACTGAATTTGAAACATAACTATGTATAAATGATGACCATGTTATTGCCAAAATGTATAAACTTTTGTTAAAATTTGAAACAGAAGAAGAACGTGTGAAAGAGTCTATGATAAAATGGGCTAAAAATCTGGACATAACATAGAAATGGTTAGGGCTGCCAAGTCCAACTTGGGAAATATCTGGGGTCTTTGGGGGTGGAGCCAGGAGACTTTGGGGGTGGAGCCAGGAGAAAGGAAGTGACATCATTTTGTGATGTCACATCCTGTGATGTTGCTTCCACATGCTGACACATGAACTCATGAAGTTTCCTAATACTGAATCAGGCCATTGGTCCATCAAGGTCAGTATTGACTACTCAGACTGGTAGTGGCTCTCCAGGGTCTCAGGCTGAGATCTTTAATGTCACCTATTACCTGATCCTTTTTTAGCTGAAGAGGCTGATACCTCCTGCATGTCAAGCAGATGCTCTTATCACTGAGCAACGGCCCTACTGAATCCTTCCTCATCTCAGCAGAATATGAAGCACTAAGTGCTACACAAGTGCTGAATATGATTTTCATATCATAAGAACAGGAGAGAAGCCACAGTGGATCGGCCCATCCAGTACAGCCCATCCAGTACAACACTCTGTGTCACAACAGTGGCCAAAAATACCAGGTGCCCTCAGGAGGTCCAGCAGCGGGGCCAGAACTCCAGAAGCCCTCCCACTGTTGCCCCCCAAGCACCAAGAATGCAGAGCATCACTGCCCCAGACAAAGGGTTCCATTTAGACCTTGTGGCTAATAATAGCCACTGACAGACCTCTGCTGGATGGGGACAGAGAGAGAGAGAGAGACAGACAGACAGAAAAAAGAAAGAAAGAGGGAGAGAGAGAGAAGGGGAAAAAACTGGCAGAGGCACTTACTTCCATTTAGACCTTGTGGCTATAATAGCCACTGATAGACCTCTGCTGGATGGGGACAGAGAGAGAGACAGACAGACAGACAGAAAAAAGAAAGGGAGAGAGAATGAAAAGAGCTGGAAGAGAAACTCACCTTGCCAGCCACATACAAAAGCAGCTCCTTCAGTCCCTCCTTAATCTCTGGGCGGGGCTCTCTTGCTGTGGAAGAAGCTCTCTTGCTGACTTCTTAAAGGGGAAATGTCTGGCGAGGCTTTTTAATGCAGGGCAGGCTCTCTGCAGACATTTCCCTTTTAAGGCAGCCATTTTGTCCCCCCGGTGGCCATCTTTGGAAAAGCGGGAGGTAAGCTCTAAAAATTGGTGTTTCCCCCGCCCAAGCGGGGGACTTGGCAGCCCTAGAAATGGTACAGTGGAAAAATATGTGGAAGGAAGGTCTTAAATTTACATTAAGCTTCAGTCTTAAAGAAAATTTTTATAAAATGATGTACTGATAGTATATGTCACCAGAGAAATTAGCTAAAAGGTACAAAAAAATCTCAAATATATGTTGGAAATGTGAACAAAATGAAAGGACTTTATCGTTTTTGGCGGACATGTAACAACGCCAAAAAAAATTGGAGACAAATACACTCTTTAATTCAGAAGATTTTAAAGACTAATGTTCAAATGAAACCAGAGGCTTTTCTTTTGGGACTAATGGAAAGACAGCTAAAAAACAAACAAACCTTGGGTGATGAGAGCAGTGAGGTTATTATATGCACAATAATGGAAGAGTTCAACATAACCCACCATAAAGGAATGGTTGGTGAAGATGATGGAACTTGCAGAGACGGATAAACTTACTTCCCAGATCAGAAGTAATTTATCACTATATTTATCACTAACTGGAAACCCTTTGTAGACTTTTTGCAGGAAACGGGGCAGGGGATGAACTGTTGATATGTGTATTTGAGGATTTAGGGTGGGAAAAAGTTTAGGCATTAGAAAAAAGAGAAACTTATTTCTTTTGTACTAAGACAGTAAGTAATTTTACTTGTATTTATCATGGAGAAAATCTGAAGTCACGTCTTTATATTTTCTTTTTCTATCTTTCTCAGTTTATTTTTTAGTTCTGTAATTCTCTTTCTTTTAAAAAAAAATTTCTGTTTTTTATCTCTTTGTTTTAAAATCTCTTTAATAAAATTGATTAACACTCCCCCATAATTACTTCCTGTTTCTCCACTACCCACCAGCCACAGCATCCATGAACCAATTGGTAGTGCCGAGGAATCAAGTCCAGCTTTTCACTTTGCAGGCAAGGCCACTGCTGACTTTGTTTTGTTTTTTAAGTATCATTCTGCTGCCACCTTTTTTTTTTTGGTCATCAAGTCACAGCTGAATTATGGTGACCTGATAGGGTTTTCAAGGCAAGAGACTTCCAGAGGTGGTTTCCCATTGCCTGCCTCTGCATCACAACCCTGGTATTCCTTGAAGGAATCCCATACCAGATACTGACCAGGGCTGCCCTTGCTTAGCTTCCGAGATCTGATGAGATCGGGCTACCCTGGGCTATCCGGGTCAGGGCACTGCCACCACAAAATTATAATAAAAATAAAATAATCCCCTGCCCGCTGATAAAATAATTAATAATCAGCAATTGACTCATGAATTCTACTACTCTATTAATTCTATTAAGAACGGAAAAGAAAATAATAAGCCTGTAAAACAAACGCACAAAAGGAAAATTCGGGACCTTACTTTTGACTGCACATAACACACAGGGGCGTAGAGTTTTGGAAATCCAGGGGGGGGGTCCTTAGTGCAAAGCACACAAAGCGTACACACTTGCTGGGACAATGTTCTCCCCCCCTCCAGGAAACCACCCCGCCTCCTCGGGCCCTTTCGAGGCCCACCAGCCGCTGCTGCCGGTGCCTCTCTCTCTCCCCCCCCCGCCACCCCTTCCCTCTCCCTCTCCAGCAGCGGCCGCCGGGCCTCGGAAGGACCCAGGGAGGCGCGGCGGCAGGCGCTCCGTTTTCCCGGGGGCGGCTGAGCCCCCCCCCCGGAAATTTCGGGGGTGGCTAAAGCCCTCGAGCCCCCCCCCCCCGTACTCTACGCCTATGATAACACAGGACCTTGCCAGTGATACAGCAGTATATGAGATGCAGTGCGGAGCTGCCATCACAAAATAGGGTTGCAACTCCAGTTTGGGTAATTCTTGGAGATTTGAGAGTGAAGCCTGGGAGGGAGTGGGGTTTGAGGAGGAGAGAAAGCTCATTGGGTATAATGCCACAGAGTCCACTCTTCAAGGCAGGCATTTTCTCCAGAAGAAAAGATCTCTGCCATCTGGAGATCAGCTGTTAATTCCTGGAGATCTCCAGACCCTACCTGGAGGTTGGCAATCAATGAGAGAAAAGGGATGAATGAGCAGCAGAAATGCAGCTCACTGTAGCCTTAGAGATCTCTATCCCTTTCACAAAGTACTTCCCAGAGTTCTGTAAAGACACAGGCTGAGGACAGACTGGCAATCTGCCCCAGGATAGGTCCGCATGGGAAGCGGGGGAAGGGAGCCTGTTCAGACATGCGCAGCTGTCCCTTGGCTTCCTTCTGCACTTACCCGTTTTGAAGCCGGTTTTCTTGCGCTTTAGAAGGACACCGGGAGAAACCGGTGTCCGGAGGCCGTCTTGCGCTTGCCTCCCGCTTCCAGGCAGTGTGAACCGGAAGAAGGTGGGAGGCAAGCGGAGGCGGCACTGTGAACGAGGCATTTTGCCAGTTTGTGCATGAGCGCACATGAGCAAATTGCCGAAACAGCCCTATCACGAGCTGCGGAGGCCGGCCCACCTGGGGCCACTCTGCAGCAGTCTGAACGCTCCATAACGGCATCCTTGTGCAATACCCTGGCCAATGTGGACAGCCAGCCCCAGGGGATTCCCCCCCCCCCCCGGCAGCTTTTGCCTCCGGATTCATCCCACTCCAGATCGCCAGTCTGTCCTCAGCCACAGAAACCAATTTCAACCAGTTTAACTCTGAGGTATAGATATGCCCAGAGATTCCAGAGGTACATGCAGACAACGTATCTTTTCAGCTTTTTGCCATTATGCAGTTTAAATGTAAAAAAAAAAAAAAACCTACAAAGAATTTGTATTTGATTTTAAAATCATCCTCTCCCACTTTCCATGTCACACTAACAAGAGGTAAATAAAGGATGCCAATGAGGTTCAAAAGATTTTGCAGCGCTGCATGTGAAACTGACTCGGATGAATTTTCAGAGTAAGAACTGAACCAGATCAGTAGTCATACTCTTATCCAAAAGCCATGTGGGTGCAACAATTTGATTTTTAAAAAGGTCCGTCCAGCTTGGCAAATAGATTCATGTAATAATGGATTCAGACACAGGTAACTCTGCAACTGAAACTGAAGAATGTTTCTATATGGCTCCCCCCCCCCCCCCGCCACCGCCGCCACAGTGGTTCAGTTAATCTGGTTTAAAGCCACTCCTTGAAACTGAGCGACTGAGCAATTCAGGTAACAAGCTGACAAAGTCCCTGCACACAGCACAGCAAATATCGGAGTGGCAAAGCCCAGTCGCTAATGAAGAAAGTTAATTCCACTGTTTCCAAAAGCTCAGATGAAAAACTAACATAGTTGTTTTGTTTTGTTTTTTAAAAAACCATTTAAAAGGTAGGTGAAATGTCTCTGGTAAGTGCTGAAGTTGTGTTGCAGCGAACCACTTAATCACAGTGGGATGCAAACCCCAACGTTTCATTAAACTAATGTATTTCAGCTCTGCAAGGCAATTGGAAAAGAGCAGAGATGTTTTAAAAAGCTGATCTCTGAAGCTTTCTTGGTATCTAGTTACACTACTTCCTAGTAGTTTGGATTTAGTTTGGAAAGCTTTGCTTAACTCACTTTGCTTAAACGATTTTAGCATTAAGGTGTGGGAGAGAGGAGTTGGGGGGGGGGGAGAAGATCTGCAGGCAATCTTACCTTTTCATACTCTTCCTTTCTTTAATTGCTCCCTATTCTCATGATAGTAACTACAGAACTCACATTCCTTTCAACTTTGCTGGCTTCAACACTCTTTTTTCCTATAGCTTGCACTGCTTGTGCAATGTTATGTACCCAACTGCAAATCCATTGTTTTCACTACTGTTTCCTCTGGATTCCATCTTGAAAAGCAACAAAACCCTCAAGGGCAGGGGTGGACAATTGTTTTGGCTCGGGGGCCACTTTGTGGGAGCGGAGGTTAGCGGAGGGCCGCACCTTTTAAAATGATTGCATTCATTAGTTAACTTTGCATTTCAGAAAAGGTATAAATTGTATCATAAAAATCAATAAATATAAATTAAATAAAACAGTGGTAGTTTTATTCAATTTATTTATTGTGCTAATTTCATATCATCTATGGCTGCAAGCACATTTAATTTTAGAATCAGTTTAATGAGAGAAATGTACCCTATCACACTTTTCTACAATTTTTTTGAAATCAGGAGATTGCTTGTTGAGAAACCATGTGGCCGACTGTCTTGGCGGGCCGCAAAAAACTCTGTGGCGGGCCGCATGTGGCCCCTGGGCCGCAATTTGCCCATCCCTGCTCAAGGGCATCCCACCGGAGCATGAATTTAAAATCACCTTTCACCTGAAGCCACTGAGGGCTTACCTAGTCCTGTTTTTGTACCAAGTGAGAAAATCAAGGAAAAACCAGATTCAGCTGAGGAATGATTTACATCCACCTCATTTACTTATAAAGTCAGGGGTGGGGATTATCTTCTACATGAAAGGGAATCTGGGGATTCAGGGAGCAAAATTCTCCCTCTGCTGCAGCTTCTTTGGCTGTGCTCACTTGTCTGAAGCACTTGTCTCCCAGTCCATCTCCAGTACCAGAAGCCATGGAGCCCATCAAAGTAGAGTGTGGGAGGGATAAGATGTAGCTCCTGTAACCCCATGCTCCCCCTAGCGCCAGTGAGTCAAAAATATAGACCTTCTTCCCACCCCACCTCTTGTTTTCTAAGGGGACATTGATAAATACATGTGGTAACCCCGTCACATCTAGTATGTTCCTTAAGGTACACGACCTCTGAAAGTCACAACTATTCTGGGGAAAGTGGTGTGGCTGGGTTGAATCCCAGCTTGTGACTGCCACTTGAGAGGAAGTCATTTCTGCTTGTCCAAGGTCAGGGACTTCTGCAGTTTTCACAGATTCATCATTCGGGCTGCAGACCCTCCACATTTCATCCCACACGCTTTCCCAGAGGGCCCTCAAGCGGTGTTTGGGGTGGTGCAGGGCACTGCGGAAGGTGACAATGATGGGCCATTCTGTGAGGGGAGCTTTGGATCTAACCCCTTGTTTTTAAAATGTCTCAGAACAGGTAGGTCAGATGCCTTCTTTACCTTCCCAAATGTGGCAGCACAGGCAGGCTCAAGTTTCTCCTTCCTGCAGAAGTCCAGGTAATGGGCATAAAGGATGCACCTTGGCAGACAAACTCCTTCACATACAATGTAATTCTCTTCCAGCCTGAAGATGAAAAAAGAGTCATCGAAACAAAATACCATGGTTCTAAGCTTCCTCCTAGTCAGGGGTCCGTTGGGGCTGGAGTGAGGCGGAGCGAAGCTAGGCCAGCTCAGGAGTGGCCATTAGGGCAGCCACGGGCTGAATCAGATTCTCTAATCTGATTCAGCCTGCTGCCGAATTGCTGCCGAAATTCGGCGGCAACTTTAAAAGCAACTGGAGGGGAGGGGGTTTGAGGGAGAGACTCCAAACTTGCAGGGTAGCTGTTGGGGCCTCTCCTCGAAATACCCACCAAGTTTCAAAAAGATTTGACCACGGGGTCCAATTCTACGGGCCCCCAAACAGGTTGCCCCCATTCCCTCCATTGTTCTCTATGGTAGGAAAAAAGTTAACATTTTTTCCCACCATAGAGAACAATGGAGGGGATGAGACAACCTGTTTGGGGGCCCATAGAATTGGACTCCGTGGTCCAATCTTCTTGAAACTTGGTGGGTATTTCGAGGAGAGGCCCCAGCAGCTACCCTGCAAGTTTGGAGCCTCTCCCTCAAACCCCCTTTCCTCCAGCCCCTCATATACCCTATGAGTTTTTGCCATTGACTTCAATGGCCCATAGGGTATAATGGGGCTGAAACTGACATTCCCTTTCTGACACACTTCTGGTGATGTCAGGAGACGTGGCATATGCCAATAAGTTATGCTAATGAGTTATGCTAATGAGCTCCTGCACCTCTTTTTCTACGAAAGGACCCCTGCTCCTAGTTCCTTCTCCCTTTCCCTTGCTTCCTGTTTACAGTTTTAACGTAGAATCATGCTGTATCGTACCTCTGACAAAGTAAATAATGACTTCATTCCAATCACCTTTTAGTGCTTCAGCAGCCAAAGTTGTGGTCCATATGGAAATAAGTTTGAATGAAAACAGCAGAATTCCTTGTCACCTAAAGGTCACTGTCCAAATATTACTGTATGCCTGACTGGTGCAGTACAGTTGATCAGTTTGTCCCCCCCCTCCCCGCCCCACTATTGAACCTAAATTCATTTTTACACCCTTTTGAAAGGCGTGGGGTTCTACAGGGAAACCTGCTTGGGGGGGGGATCCAACAAACTCCAAGGTGTATGCATTATTACATATATGTGTCACCAGCACCATACTGGATTGTGGGGGGTCATGTTTTTAAGGTTAGGCTGATGAAGAGAAGAAGGGGCTACACCAAGGCAAAACTAAGATGAAAAGCCAAATGGTGCAAAGGTAAGAATCTTTAATGATTGTATAACTCCTACGCATTTTGGGCACAGCTGCGTCAGGGGGACTCTTCCAGATCCGTAAAGTTTATTTATTTATTTATTTGGATTTCTATCCCGCCCTCTCCTTAACAGGCTCAGGGCAGGTTCCAACAATAAAAATACAATACAAAACTATTTAAAACACAATATAAAATAACATAATTCATATGTGCCATACAACTCTAGTAAAAACCAGATGCCTCGATAGTAGGTGATGTTAAGATTTAAATTTCTGTTTTTGAGGTCTTTAAAAAGTAGGATCTCAAGAACCCAGGTCACAGATGGAGGGGAACCCAGGGAGGTTCCGTTCCCAATATATGCTATAGCTAAGTATATATTGCCGAGTGAAGCACAGGGGTTATACAGTCATTAAAGAGGCTTCCCTACGTGCCATTTGTCTTTTCATCTTTGTTTAAGGTTAGGGCACCAGACGTCACCCATTCCAAGCCTGGATCATTCCAACCACTCAAAACTATAATGAAGTGTCCTGAGCTTCCCTACAGTTGGAGTTGCAATTGAATCAGTGGTATACCTTGCTTATAAGGCTTATTTGCAGAAAATGTGCATTGGAGTGCAAGATCAATTATGCCCCAGACTTAGAGATCTATTTCATCAGTTTCTTAACAGCTTGATTCCAAGCTGCTAGATTTCTGCAAGGCCATTTTGAAAAGCAAATGCAAAGGTGATGAACCGGCTCCTCAAATCCCATGGCCTTCAGTTACCAACTATCAAGGCTATTTTTGTCACATTTGCCACAGTATCCAGGTATCTTTCGACTCTGTTGGTGAATGTGCCCGCATGTAGGTTGGTAGTGGGGTGGCATCTTTATGGAACTGGTCCAGAGGTAGTGGTATAAAATGAAAAAATGCACCTAATGTTTCACAAATGTATGCCCCATCTATCTGTTACATTTATTACAAACTCAGGATAGCATACATCATTCTCTCTTTCCTCAGTTCATCCTCAGAACAACCCTGTGATGTAGGCTAGGTTAAAACCGAGGAATTGATCCAAAGTGACTTCAGTGCAGTCCTAACGAAAGATCCATTGATAGCAATGGATCTCTGTCAGTCACTCTGCTTAGGATTGCGCTGCCAATGAAGTGTGTAGTTGGAGTGGTGGTTTCTAGAGCGGGGACTTGAACTCAGATCTGACATGCTAACCACAACATTAGACAGAGTGGCCCTCTGGTTGCATATGCCAAGAGGGAATTAATGTTGAACATTCAGGAACAATAATACTGTGCCACAATTGTACGGGACTTTACTGAAGGCAGCAGCAGGTGTTCAGCTGAGAACAGTATTTCTCACACTTTCTCCAGTCCACTCATTCTGAGATCTGGATTCCATGGACACAAGGCAGGACATAAATATTTTAAATACGTACATACAGTCTTTGAACTGTTGTCATTTTCAGTGCTTGAATGACACTGCTGAAGACAAGCTGGTGGATCAATGCACTTAGCCCATTTCTCATAAGCTGTAACCTAGCTAAATGATCTATTGCTGATGCCGATATAGATGGTGCTGAATAAAATGTTTACATAGTGGACAGACAAAATACATATATATTGTTTTGGTATATCAATGTGAGCTACTGATTTGCATTCACGAGGCAAAATCTCAGCCACATTTTCCTCAGCATATTTTATCGCTCTTGCGCTGCGAATTCAGCGTCTAACACTACCCCAGAAAAGAGAGGAAAGGAAATCACAGGCTGCGGTAGCAGACAGGGGAAAAAGTACACTGCAGCTGTGCAGGGGGGGGGGGGTTGAGCTTACCATTGCAAGGTGAGCTGCGTCTGCTTCTTTTTATCCTTCATAATCTGAGTGATGGTTTTCTTTGGAGGTGAGTGTTTGCTCAGCGATTTTATCTTGCTTTCATGAGTCTCCCCATCCTCCTCTTCTGAGGAAAGGGCTTCACTGCTGAAATGAATTTCTGAGAGAACAAAGGGAGTTTGGAAAGACAGGACAATGACTCAAAGTGAACTGTGGAGTGGGGTTTTGTTTTGTCCTTTTGGCGAGAGGGCTACCTGGAAAAGTACATTTCAGGCTCGGGCCTCCCTGCTTTACAACTCATGGAACTGCAGGGCTAGCATAGCTGTGAAGCTCACCACGTTCAGTCTCTTGCGTATGTTTATACTGAAAAAAGTTGATCCAATAAAGGATTGCCCTGCTAGTATCTCATGCATTTGTATGTAAAAAAGAGGGAGAGAATATCCTAATGACAGGAGTTAGATATAGTAAAAACAAGCAGAGAGCCCGCAAAGAATTGGGGTGGGGTGGGGGGGACAATTTGGAAATCCCGCCTCCAGGTTTCTGCTTCCAAGACTATTCTCTCTTCGAATTTTGTGTACCCCATTTATGTAATCCTACGTCAAGAGAAATTAATCCAATAAAAAGTACCTGTTTTCAAGACATAGATACACAGATAAATCAACACCTGCGTAAGAATTCAGCATCTTATTCCACCAGTCCCTGTACACATTCTTGTGTTAGCAAATGCTGTATCTACTAAGAGATAGCACTTTACATATCTGTAACACGAGCAGCTGGTGCAAAGTTCTGTGTAACCCTAAAAATGGCACAACAGAAATTAGTTAAAAGATGGCAGTTGGCCTATTATGCAACTCCTAGCTTGCAGCCACAAGCAACTTTGCTAGGAAATCCTGCTAAAGGAAGGAAGGCTTCCTTTACGTATCTCGTCAGATCTCGGAAGCCAGGCAGGGTTGGACCTGGCTGGTGTTTGGATGGGAGACCGCCAAGGTAATAGCAAACCACCTGTTTATGCCTCTTGCCTTGAAAACCCTTTAGGGTCGCTATAAGTCAGCTGCGACTTTACTGCACTTTACTTGCACAATGCCACTGAATTCAGTGGTACATACCCCAAACAAACATGCATTGTCCAGTAGTTTCACCCTTAGATAAATATGTTCAGGATCAGAATATTAGGGGGGGGGGGGAGGACCAGGGATTGAAGAATTCTGGGAGTCTCATACGTTTCTCACTTTAACAGCCCCTCCAAATATAGTAGGCATTAATGCATATCATTGTTTAGCCATCTTGTAATCAGATTTTAGACTTTGACAGTACAGATAACATACAAAAAGCATATTTGTAAGCTACCTTGTTTCTCCTTAGGCTGCAATTGTTTGGAACTCAAGGAGCCCTCCTTTCGCGCCAGTGGTTTAACCCCTGAGACAGGCCTTAATCTTGCCAGTGCCTTAATCTTGAAGTGGGTTTGTGCGTGTGCAGAAGGCCAGTCAAATTGCAGCCGATTTATGGCAGCCCAGCAAGGCAAAAGAGAGGCAGAGGCGGTTTGCCATTGTCTCTACAGAGCCTTCCTTGGGGAATCTCCCTGGGAACTTCAGAGCTGAGAGATCCCCCCACACCATGCCGCCTTCCCTCCCCCTTGAAACGCATCAAGTAGGAATACAGTTCCCTTGAGCAGGTGCAGAGTGCCTCTCTCGCTCTCTCTCTGTGCTGGTTAAAATGCACTTCAGCTGTGATGGGGAAGGGAAGTATTCTTTTCAGAAGGGCTCATCTGCTCTGCTTCCTGGGCAATGACGCAAGGGCGACAACCGAGCGGTGGGACGAGGCGGAGCGCCCCCCAACCCAGCGCCCCTGCGGTGCCGGGCGAGGGCGATGCCCGCCGAGGGCTTCTTCCCTCGGAAGCGCCGGGGCTCGGCTCTGCCACCGACGACGCCTCACCTGCCTTGATGCCGGCGCGCAGCTCGGGCTCCTGGGCGCCGCGTCCCTCCTGCAGCCGGCCGGGCCGCGAGTCCCCTTGGGGCAGCCCCTCCCGGGGCGAAGCAGGCGCCCCCCGCAAGGCTTTGGCCAGCAGCAGCTCGGCGCAGCACTCCCCGGGCCGGGCGGGGGGCTTGGCCGCCGCCGCCTCCATCCTCAGGCCGCCCGCCCCGCCCCGTCCATGGGGGCCGGCGGCTCGGTCGGGGCTCCGGGGGCGCAAGAGGCGCTAGGGGCGCGGGCGAGGCGATGCCCCAAGCCGGGCAGGGAGGCCGGGGGAGAGGCGGTCCGCGAGGGGAAGGCGCCCGCTCCTGGCTCCGGCGGCCGGAAGGCACGGGCGGCTTTTAGAGCGGGCTCCTGCCGGGGCAGACCGCGGGCTCCCTTCGGGGGGCGGAGGGGGAGGAGGAGGCTGGCCGGGCACGGACGCAGGGCGGCCCCCTCCCTCCCTCCCTCCCCCCCCCCCAGCCGGGCTCCCCGACGTGCCGGAGGAGGGGAGAGGCCTGCCCCCCCCCCCGGACCAGGAACCCGGCGCTCCTGGCGGCGCCTGCTCCCTGGGCGGGACTGGCTACCTGCGCTGGGGACAGGCCGGCCTTCGGGTCGCTCAGCTCCCAGGCCAGCCCTGCCTTCGAGGGAAGCCGTCCGGCAACAGAGGACAGCACGTCTGAGCGGGTGCAGCCGGGCGGCCCGTCCCTTGCCAGTCCTTTTTGGTCAAAGAAAAAAGGGGCCAGCTAAAGATGTGCTGATCACCACCACCCCCGCAGATCCCCACTAGGCTGTTCCCCAGGGTCCCCTCTCTCTTTCTCGAGGGTTTATATTTTTTATTCATTTTAACCGTTTCAATACAATCCAGTAGCACTGACAGCTCATAAACGTTTGTAAGCATACAAGCAAACAATCAAGTGTTATGTTAGGAGAAGCGGATTGCAACTTACTGTTCTACATATATATTCAATAGGTACGAAATAAGCCAACAGTTGAAACCTAGTACAGGGTGTCACACGTAAGGAGTGGGTTGTAAGACAGAAGACCTGTTCATGCCATATCGTCTAAGAATGGAGACCCCTCTCTCTTTCTCTGGCCAAGTGCGGGGGGGGGGGGGGGGGGGGGCTAACCTAGAAGGATCAGGACTTGGGACAGCCCCAAAGCCAGTGACTATCCCCCCCCCCCCCCCCAGAAAGAGAGAGAGAGAGAGAGAGAGAGAGATTCTCTCTGTGTGTGTGTCTGTGTCCCGGGTGCTGTCATGGTTCCCAGTGAGGCTTCAGAGACAGGAATGGAAAACTTATTTAACACCATTTTATTCCACCCTCCCACCAAGAGCTGGAGGCAGCATAATGCGACCCTTCCTTTTCCCTCACAGCTACCTTGCTAAGTCCGCTAAGCCAATAGAACAGTGAAGGCGAACCTTTTAGAGACCGAGTGCCCAAACTGCAACCCAAAACCCACTTATTTATCGCAAAGTGCTAGCACGGCAATTTAACCTGAATACTGAAGAAGAAGAAGAGAAGAAGAGATTGGATTTATACCCCGCCCTCCACCCCCCAAGGGAGTCTCAGAGCGGCTTACAAACTCCTTTCCCTTCCCCTCCCCACAACAGACACCCTGTGAGGTAGGTGGGGCTGAGAGAGCTCTTTCCCAAGCTGTCCTTGAGGGAACAGCTGGTACAGAGCTATGGCTTGCCCAAGGTCATCCAGCCAGGTGCAAGTGGAGGAGTGCGGAATCAAACCCGGTTCTCCCAAATTAGAGTCCGCGCATTTAACGACTACACCAAACTGGCTCTCCAGTTTTGAGGTTTTCGTTTTAGAAAAAAACCACTCATACATTAACATCTTTTGTCTTAAAAGAAAAACACAATAACAGAGCTTTCAATGATACAAACAACTTTTTATTGAAAGGTAAACGTTTGCATTTGGCATGCTTTTGAACAATTAATGTGATTTTTGCTGTCCAATCTTGCGAACTCTGTGCGGGGGCGATGCCGTGCGTGCCCACAGAGAGGGCTCTGAGTGCCACCTCTGGCTCGCGTGCCATAGGTTTGCCACCACTGCAATAGAACATGACTGGGCCAAAGTCTCCTTGGGAGTTTCATGCAGAATGGAAGGCTAGAATTTGGACCTGGATCTCCTCAGTCCCAGTCCGACAGCCTGTCACCTCTCCGTTAGAATGGCACTCATAAGCTACAGTCATAGTAGCTAGTGGAGGGATTGTTTTGGGGTCATTCAAGGAGATTATATGGGTAATAGCAGCACTCTTGAACCATTCACCCTGAGCCAGAGGAAATCCTGGATAGACTTGGCTGGTTTGGTTGGCAGGAGAAGTTTGCAGCACTACCCTTTTTGATAGTACCAGCTGTCACTTTTTAAAAACCCAAATGTTACCTACGCTGTAAGGATGTTGTCCTGCTTTCCAGTAGAAGCTATACCATGTCATAGATCAAAATGCTGTTCCCCCCCCCCCCAAACAGGCTCTCAGGTGGGATGAGTTGGTGCTCCTGACAAAGTGGGGCAGCCCCTGAGCCTGGCCCAGCTGTGGCCCTGTGGAGTTTTCCAGCAGGTCTGTGCTTCCCTGGAATTAAAATGAAAGCCATCCCAGTCAGAAGCATGATTTGCAGGCAAGAACACACTCTTCTTAAGAGTCTCCAGGAATGAATTATACTGGCTCACCTGCTGCTGCAACCATGGATTTTATGGTGAGACAGCTAAACTCAGTCTCTGAACCGATGTTATGGATAGCCTAGCTTTTCTTTTCTTGATTGCTTCCCTCAAAGTGATAAGAAACAGCAGGCAAAACCGATAGGTTCAAATAGATATCTAATGGGGGAAAAATCCAATGCCTTTTGTAAATCTTGTTCAAGGTAATCTAACACAGCCCCCCCCCTCTCTCTCACACACACAGAGTATAACCAGATATAAAATTGTACTCATTAAAAAGTTCATCATATGTAGTTATACACTCAAAATATGTTTATTACACATGTATGATTCACATAGGTATGTTCAGGGGTCATTTCGTAGAAAAAGAGGTGCAGGAGCTCATTAACATAACTCGTTAGCATAACTTATTTGCATATGCTACACCACCTGACATCACCAGAAGTATGTCAGAAGGCAAGAGAGAAAGAGAGAGGGAGAGAGAAAGGGAGAGGGAGAGAGAGAGAGCTGGCAGAGAGGGGACAGTTACAAGCCTCAGAAATACCACTATTCTGGTGGCTGAAGCCTTCAGAAGGCTGGTTGGAGGAACAAGGACCTTTCTAGGGGACGGGGTCATTTTGCTGCAGCCATGACACAAGCAGGCATTCCCCTGTGTGTGTAGGGGGGGGCTGACACCAACTCCCAGAGCTGAACCCCCCTGAGGTCCTGCTCAAAATGACCCCTGGGTATGTTAGAAATGGGTATGGGTACAAGTGGAGACCCGCAAGAAACTTGCAGAATGGTTATCCCATTCCTCACACTTTCGTTTCTTCCCTTCTCCCCCTACCTCTCTCACACTCTTTCTTCCTTCTGCCCCCCCTTCTTACTATCTGTCCTCCATGTATGTTACTTCCTCTCTTTCTGACCTGTCATCATTCTCTTTGTTTTTCTGCCTCCCCACCTCATCACTCTTTCTCTCTCTCTGCCCCTCACTCTATCACTCTTTCTGCCCACCCAACTCCATCACTCTCTCTTTCTGCCCCCATCACTCTCCCAGCCTCCTGCCTGCTTCCTCTCCCCCCACAGCAGCAGTGGTAGTGCTCTGGGAACTACAATGGATCTCCCAGCTGCAAGGATCAATTCACCTTAGGGCTGCCAGCTCCAGGTTGGGAAATTCCTGGAGATTTGGGGGTGAAGTCTTGGGACAGTGAGGATTGGGGAAGCAAGCAGCCTCAGCAACCCTCCAAAGCAGACATTTTATCCAGGGGAACTGATCTCTGTCACCTGGACAACAGTTGTAATTCTGGGTGCTCTCCAGCCCTTGTCTGGAGGCTGGCAATGGTAGTTCAAGTGAAGGAAATGGCTGGTTTGGAGGGTGGAGTCTGTGGCATTATACTGGTCTGTAGTCCCTCCTCAAATCCCACCCTCCCCAGGCTCCACCCCTCAAATGTCCAGGAATTTCCCAACCTGGAGTTGACAACCCTATTTCCTTCCCACCCAACAGCCAACCTACCTTTGTCTGTCTTCAGCTTTCCATCTCCACCCCCTTCCCCTGCAGCCTCTACCTAGGAAAATTACAGTCTTTCTCCACTCTGGGGACTAAAGCAGCTTACATTATTATGTCCTCATTGTTATCTGCACAACAACCCTGTGAGGTTGGTTAGGCTGAAAGTATGTGACTGGTCCAAAATCTCCCAGTTTCCACCGCAAGATGGGGATCTGAACCTGGGTTTCACAGATCCCAATCTGAAGCTCTAACTGTTACATCACAATGGCTTTCATAGGGAGGCTACAAAGCAGCTGGGCCTAATTAAGTCATGCAAATCAGGTGGTATCAAGTCACACAGAGGGTGCTGCCTAGGGATGCCAGCCTCCAGGTGGGACCTGGGGATCCCCTGGAGTTACTGCTCATCTCCAGACTACAGAGATGACTTTCCATGGAGAAAATGGATGCTTTGGAGGGTCGAGTTTATGGCATTGTACCTCACTGAGGTCCCTGTCCTCCCCAGGTTCCACCCCCAAATTTCCAGGAGTTTCCCAGGCTGGATCTGGATCTGCTGCTAGTGGCCAGGGGAGGTACTTGGCAACCCTAGACTACTGCCAGTAAAAACCCGGCCTTCTACTGACAGAAACAGTTAGAAGCCTCCCCCTCCCCAAACATTCTAATCTCTCACAGTTGATGTCTGGAGTTGATGCCATTTCAAAAGGTATTGGGGCAGTGTTCCCTCTAAGCTGAGTTTTTTAGCCTCCAGCTCACAAATTTTTGTCTTCACTCAGGAAGGATGACTCCAGAGCAAACTAATTTATGCAGTAGCCAAATCGTTCGCTCACAGCTTTAATGCCAGTAGCTCATGAAGTAGAGTTTTTGCTCACAGGACTTCACAGCTTAGAGGGAACATTGTATTGGGGGGAATTCAACGGTCCCTGAAGTTTTTTTTAAAACTTTTTGGATTTTTTCTGCAGACTGAGAAAGGCCCCTGACTATGTAGGAAAAGCTGTTGGGAGAGAGTGACCTCTCTTTTGGCAGATATAAGTATCCACGCAGAAAGAAAGAACTCTGGGAATGAGTATATAGATGTAGATTTTTGCAGATCTCAATGAAGAAGTGCTATGAGAATGTGTTGGGCTTTTTTGAACAGCTGCTCATCCCCTTTAGTCCTTTCTGGCTGATGCTGAGTGTCCCTCCAATCCCTTCATTTTGGCTGCTCAAACTGAAGAATGCTAACAGCAGAAATGTTCACTGCCAATTCACTCATTCTGAAAAAATGTATCATATCTCCCTCCCCGTTTGGTGTAGTGGTTAAGTGCACGGACTCCAATCTGGGAGAACTGGGATTGATTCCCCACTCCTCCACTTGCACCTGCTGGATGACCTGGGGCAAGCCATAGCTCTGTACCAGCTGTTCCCTCAAGGACAGCTCTGGAAAGATCTCTCTCAGCCCCACCTACCTCACAGGCAGTGTTCCCTCTAAGCTGTTAGTGTGAGCTAGCTCACAGTTTTTTAGCCCCCGGCTCACACATTTTCGTCTTAGCTCAGGAAGGATGGCTCCAGAGCGAACTAGTTTATGCAGTAGCCAAATCACTTGCACACAGCTTTAATGCCAGTAGCTCACAAAGTAGAATTTTTGCTCACAGGACTCCACAGCTTAGAGGGAGCATTGCTTACAGGGTGTCTGTTGTGGGGAGGGGAAGGGAAAGGAGTTTGTAAGCTGCTCTGAGATGCCAAGTGAAGGGCGGGGTATAAATCTAATCTCTTCTCTTCTTCTTCTGCCCTCTAAAAAGATGCCTGCTATCCCCCTACCCCCACCCCCCACCCATACATTTCCAATCTGCTGACAGGAGATTTGTTTGCACACTCCCTCCTCCACATCAAAAACTCCCCCTATGTGTAAGTGTGGCACATTAATTAGTGCTAGCTTTCTATGCACACTGAAAACCTGCAAACTCTCACCTTTGTCTGAAGATATATAGTCCAGAGAGGACTTTATTATGCCCCCCTCCTTTCTGAATATCTGAATTGCTGGGGAGAGGAACATTAGACTTTTAAAAAGCAAATCATAATGCAGGATATCTGAGAAATGTAAATTATCCAGACACACTCTTCCCCTCTTTTTTAACTTGTTATAACAACTTGTTTTAACAATTGAGCTACTAGCAATAGTCTATGGGTATAGTTTGAAAATACAGACCTCTTTTTTTCTCTGTCAGATTCTGCCTCCCCCACCCCAGAAAATGTTGCTCCTACTCTGACACAGCCCACAGAATCTATAAAAGTACTCTTACAAGGTTTGAATTTATTTGGGTTAGGCCTTAATGTTAGAAGTGGAGGACTTGGCGCTGTCTCCTGTCTCAGACTTGAGAAGATGGCACCAGAGAGTTTAGACAGATAGAGAGGTCAGGACACACAGAGCCTCCTTTCCTTCCTGATATCTGATTGTTTCCTTTGAAGTAGAATGCTACTCTTAGGGGCAATTTCCTCTGCTTCCGCTCCCTTACTCTCTCTCTCTCTCTCTCTCTCCTCTCTCTCGCATGCAAGAAGAAGGTGCTTGATCTCCATTTTGCACCATCTAGCTAGTTAGAGTAGGTAATCTATATCTATACCTTACCTGCAATCTCAACCATGTGTTTCCTTTAATAAATATTACTTATTAGTTTTCAGAACTGACTGCTGACTCCACGTAACTTTGTAAGTCTGTTGCCACACCAAAACACTTTTTCCCACCATAGAGAACAATGGAAGGGATGGGACAACCTGTTTGGGGGCCCGTAGAATTGGACCCCGTGGTCCAATCTTCTTGAAACTTGGTGGGTATTTCGAGGAGAGGCCCCAGCGTTTGGAGCCTCTCCCTCAAACCCCCTTTCCTCCAGCCCCTCATATACCCTGTGAGTTTTTGCCATTGATTTCAGTGGCCCATAGGGTATAATGGGGCTGAAACTGACATTCCCTTTCTGACACACTTCTGGTGATGTCAGGGGACGTGGCATATAAGGGGTAGTCTCAGGATAGGCATCTGGCCAAGCCTGCCCCCAGAGACGCCTCCCCCAATTAAAGAGAGCTCCCAGCAGCCAGCTCTCTCTCTTGCTTCGACTACCTCCTGCCCTCCCTCACCTTCAAGACTCTTGGTTGCGCAGCCAAGGGCCTACACGTGCTGCTGCTGGTTCAGCACATGTGCCTCTACCTTCCTTCCAGCCTTCACCTAATTTTTTTCCAGTGGAATCACACCAGCTTTCTGGACAGGTACTTATTGCCTTCTACAGGATACCAACGATTTCCTGCTAATGCAACTGTCTCTTAATCTCTCTAATTTCCTAGAATCTATATAAGTGTGTGTGTGGATCTGTATTGTTTGAATGAGATATAATTTCTTAGAAAAGAAACACTGCTTTATAATTTAATTCAGTCTCTGTGTCAACTCCTTGGTTCGTCTGGAAGAGGCGCAGCCTCTGTATACACAGGTGATGATCCGTTTTTGCCTATTGCCAGTTTATTTAAAGTTCATAATTCCCCAATATTAATAACTAATTAAGGCAATTGGGCTAACATCTTCTTCACCCAAAGAGTGATTTAGACATGGAATTTACTGCCACAGGAGGTGGCAGCGGCTACAAGCATGGACAGCTTCAAGAGGGAATTAGATACATATGGAGCAGAGGTTCATCAGTAGCTATTAGCCACAAAGTATAGATAGGAACTCTCAGTCTGGGGCAAGTGATGCTCTGTATTCTTGGTGCTTGGGGGGGCAACAGTGGGGGGGCTTCTAGTGTCCTGGCCCCACTGCTGGACCTCCTGATGGCCTCTGGTATTTTTGGCCACTTGGACTGGATGGGCCACTGGCCTGATCCAACATTGGATTCTCTTATGTTCCTATGTCCACTTCCCTGTCTCCCTCTGACCTCACCACAGTAATCCATGCAAAGGTCACCTCCAGGCTGGACTACTGTAATGCCCTCTATGTTGGCCTACTTTTGAGACTGACCCTGAAACTGCAACTGGTCCAGAACACAGTGGCTCGGGTCCTTACGGGGACCCTGTTGAGAGCACACATTCAACCAGTGCTTCACTAGCTGCACTGGCTCCAGACTGAATACCAGGTCAGATTTAAGGTTCTGGTATTAACCTTTAAGGCCTTGAATGTCAGGGGCCAACATACCTTTGGGATTGCTTTTTCTGGTATACCCCGCCCCAAAGAGCACTACGCTCTGGGGAGCAAAATCTCCTGGTGATCCCTGGCCTGAAAGACATCTGGCTGTCCTCAACCAGAACCAGATCCTTTTCAGCCCTGGCGCTGGTCTGGTGGAACCCTCTGCCTAGTGACATCCATGCCCTGTGGGACCTGGTATGGTTCCGCAGGGCCTGTAAGACAGAGATGTTCCTCCAGGTCAATGGTTGAAGACAGCAACAGTTTACCATCCGGCCTGGTCTCCATCTCTTGCCCTCCCCCCCCCCCCCCCCACGGAAAAGCTATAGCTGATATCAAATGCCTTAGATGAGTTTTATGTTGTATTATACTGTTTTAACTGTTTTTATTGTTAATTATTTAAATCTACTGGTGTATTGGCATATGTTATACACCTCTCTAAGTCCTCCAAAGGAGGGTGGTTTATAAACTGTCAATCAAATCAATCAGTCATAGTGAGAGCCATGTGGAAAGTGTAAAAGGGATCAACATATGCGGGTACCAGCACCAGGCCATGTTTTCCATTAGCTGTTTGCTTAAACCAGACAAAAAGAATAAAAGATTTGGACTTTTCTTGTCTGCCTGTTCTATAAACTGCCATCAAGCTATGCACAGTGGCAGCAAGCAGAGCGGAAAGGTGTCCTATCTACCTCATTTGCCCAAAACCCTTCTACAAAATTCAGCAGGACAGGACTTCTGAATCCTAGGTAAAGGTAAGGTAAAGGTTTCCCTTGCTCGAAAGCCAGTCGAATACGACTCTGGGGATGTGGTGCTCATCTCCGTTTCCAAGCCGAAGAGCCAGCGCTGTCTGAAGAAGTTTCTGTGGTCATGTGGCCGGCATGACTAGATGCTGAAGCACACAAAATGCTGTTACCTTCCCACCGAAGTGGTCCCTATTTATCTACTTGCAATTTCTTGCTTTCGAACTGCTAGGTTGGCAGGAGCTGGGACCAGAGATGGGAGCTCACTCCGTCATGCAGCACTCGGGTCTCGAACTGCTGAACTACTGACCTTTCGGACTGCAGTTCAGCATCTTAACCCCTTGAGCCACTGCAGGCTAATACTAATCCCATTGATATCTGCTTCAAGGATAAACGTGCCACACAGGAGCCAAGAGGAAGGTACTGGTAAGTATATGAGTAGTGCTGGAATCACAGTCATAACAATATGTAGAATTTGTGTGGCATGTGAAGTACTAGAGGAGAATCATGTATACCCCAAAGGAAAGGCAGGATAAAAATGAGATAGGAGAGAGACGGACCTATATTCAAAACTCTTTCTGTATGTATGTGTCTCACCAAATGTATGTGTTTGTAAATCAGCCAAATCAAATACCAGCTATGTATGCTTGAGAAATCCCCTGCTTTACTGCCTGCCTGGGACTCCAACCTCAGAGAGGGATTCAAACAATGCTCAGCTGGATGTATGCGCACGCTAAGTGAATTCCAGTTTGGGGCCACAGAGTTCTAGTGGTGGAAAGTTCCATCAAGTCACAGCTGGCTTATGGTGACCCTGTAGGGTTCTCAAGGCAAAAGCTGTTCAGAGGCGGTTTGCCATTGCCTGCTTCTGTGTAGCAACTGTGGACTTCCTTGGGGTCTCCCAACCAAGTACTAACAGGGGCAGACCCTGCTTAGCTTCCGAGATCTGATAAGATCCGGCTAGCCTGGGCCATCAATTTCCAGAGCCCTCTAACATTTTTTTTTAAAACCCTTAAAATTACCGTTCCCATTTTTGGTAATGCTGTGTGGCCTCTTAAATCGGAGACAGCTTCGGGCTGCAGCGTGTCTTAATCCAGCCCCATAGGGAGGCCTCAGTGCATGGCTACTAGACTGTGTTACAAATGGAAAATCACAGGTGGCGTAGACCCACCGTGATCTTTGCAAGAGCCCTATAAAATAGGCCAGTATTAATGGTGGTGGAAAGTGCCGTCAAGTCACAGCTGACTTATGGTGACTCCATGGGGTTTTCAAGACAAGAGACATTCACAGGTGGTTTGCCATTGCCTGCCTCTTTATCATGACTCTGGTATCCCTTGGAGGTCTCCCATCCAAATACTAGCCAGAAGAAGGAGAAGAAGAGAAGAAGAGATTGGATTTATACCCCGCCCTTCACTTGTAGTCTCAGAGCGGCTTACAAACTCCTTTTCCCTTCCCCTCCCCACAACAGGCACCCTGTGAGGTAGGTGGGGCTGAGAGAGCTCTTTCCAGAGCTGTCCTTGAGAGAACAGCTGGTCCAGAGCTATGGCTTGCCCAAGGTCATCCAGCCAGGTGCAAGTGGAGGAGTGGGGAATCAAACCCGGTTCTCCCAGATTAGAGTCCGCGCACTTAACCACTACACCAAACTGGCTCTCTGCTTAGCTTCTGAGATCTGGTGAGCTTGGGCTAGCTTGGGCTATCCAGGTAAGAGTAACCAGCATTAATATCTTCCTGCTATAAATGATGAGCTAAAAAAAAAAAATTAAAAATCATGAGCTTAGATTGACAGCACAATCCAGAGTGGTGAAGATCAGAGAGCTTCATCTTTAAAAAGTAAATTATGAGAAAGCAAGGCTCTGATTTAGATCATGGAGGAAAGAGGGGGTTTAACTGGTTCCAATCAAAACTCATCCCCCCCCCCCACACACACATTATTAACACTTTAAAGAAAAAGACAGGCTCTTTAAAAAAAACCCAAGTATTTTCACCCTTGAAAGTACGTTTAACAGCACGTGGTGATTTCAGTTAGTAACACTGTGTAAAGGTTGACAGCTTACCTTTCACTGCACCCTACCTTTTAAAGATGAAAAGAGATCCATGATCTTTGTCATGTCTGTTTGTGGCTGAGAGAATGGTGGCTTGCCTAAGTCCATCTAGTGAGCTCATGGCTGAACACAGACTTAGTCATATTCCTCCAACAGTTGCATACGGATGAGTTGGTATTCAGGCCAAAATGAGTAGTCCTAATGACTACTGACTCAGACCAGTGGCTTGTACAACTGGGTCTTAGGTTTCTTTAGACCAGGGGTGGGCAATTGTTTTGGCTCGGGGGCCATTTTGTGGGAGTGGAGGTTAGCGGAGGGCCGCACCTTTTAAAATGATTGGATTCATTAGTTAACTCTGCATTGCAGAAAAGGTATAAATTGTATCATAAAAATCAATAAATATAAATAAAATAAAATAGTGGTGGTTTTATTCAGTTTATTTATTGTGCTAATTTCATATCATCTATAGCTGCAAGCACATTTAATTTTAGAATCCGTTTAATGAGACAAATGTACCCTATCACACTTTTCTACAATTTTTTTGAAATCAGGAGTGAGATTGCTTGTTGAGATTCTCATCACAGCCTGCAAGTTAATGTCTGTCAAAGAGCATCTATATTTACTCTTGTTGATCTTCATGCAAGAAAAACTTTGCTCACAAATATATGTAGACCCAAATATAGAGAACATTTTCCCAGCAAATTTCTTCATACATGGAAATTTTTTCAGCAAACAAAGATTTGTAAAAGTCAACTAATGTCACAGCATTAAACATTTCTTTCACAGTGTGATCTGACTGCATGTCAATAAGTTCAAGCTGCAGCTCCTCAGGTGCTGTATCAATATCAGCAGTGATGGGATGAGAGAGCAAATTGAATTTAGACTCTATTTTCTTGAAGTCCTGAAATCTTCTTGGCAGGCCGCAAAAAACTCTGTGGCGGGCCGCATGTGGCCCCCGGGCCGCAATTTGCCCACCCCTGCTTTAGACAATCTATCACATTTTTATCCCACCTACATCCCAAGCTGTCCAGATGGGAAGAACTAAAAATCTAGTTAACAGGTTTGTTCTTGAAGGAAAATGTCACCAGCAGGTGGCAATGTTAACCAAGACATTTCTTTGCTGGTTCCAGTTTCTTTCTGTTCTGCTCCAAGCATAATGAAGTTGTCTCTTTCCTGACAATATCAGGATTTTTTAAAATTAATAAATGGCAGCTCTAGAACCTGCAATCAGATTAAGTCCCTATCGTTCCATGAGCTGCAAAAGGTCAGGAAATCTCACTTTTTCACAAACAAGGACAGGTATTGAAGTAGCTTTAAGAAGACATTAAGTAACTCTGTTTGTGGTACTTGGTTTATGGATTTAGCAATATCTAAACCTAGATACGGGGCTGCAGTGTCTCAAGTGGTTAAGACACTGAACTGTAGATTGGAAAGTCGGTAGTTCAGCAGCTCAAGACCCAAGTGCTGCATGACGGAATGAGCTCCTGTCTCTGGTCCCAGCTCCTGCCAACCTAGCAGTTCGAAAGCAAGAAACTGCAAGTAGATAAATAGGTACCACTTTGGTGGGAAGGTAACAGCGTTCCATGCACCTCGGCGTCTAGTCATGCCGGCCACATGGCCACAGAAAAGTCTTTAGACAGCGCTGGCTCTTCGGCTTGGAAACGGAGATGAGCACTGCATCCCTAGAGTCGTATTCAACTGGCTTTCGAGCAAGGGAAACCTTTACCTAAGCCTAAATACATATTTATATAATCCATAAAAAGAAAGAAAAGCTTTACAAACTTGCTCACATTTTTTCACTTAAAAACTGAGCGGAGCATAATCATTTCCGTCTCCAAAATTCAACAGTAAAGTTATTTTGAAAGCAAAAAATGAAGCCAGAAACGTCTTACTGCACAAACAACAGCCCAGTGCCACTTAAGAACACTAGTGGTCCCTCAAGGGCAGCTTTTTGTTTCAGACTTTAGCCCCAAAAGGCACTCTAACCTCCTCTAGTAAACCATTCTGGAGACAGACCTATAAGAGAGAAGGCTGATGGTCTTGCCACTGTTGATGAGACCTGCTGAAAGGAAGGCACTGGCAGAAGCAGCTGTTGAGCAGATATAAACTGATGAGGGCCAGCATGGGTGTAGCGGTTGAAGTACCAGACTAAGATCAGGGAGATCCAGGTTCGACTCTGCCACGGAAGTTCGCTGGGTGACCTTGAGCCAGTCACACACTCTCAGCCTAACCTACCTCTCAGGGTTGCTCTGAAGATAAACTGGAAAAGGAGTGAATGCTGTCAGTCACTCTGGGTCCCCACTGTGAAGAAAGATGGGGTATAAACAGGGGTCCTTTCGCAGAAAAAGAGGTGCAGGAGTTCATTAGCATAACTCATTAGCATAACTCATTAGAATATGCCACATCCCCTGAAATCACCAGAAGTGTGTCAGAAAGGGAATGACAGTTTCAGCCCCATTATACCCTATAGGCCATTGGAATCAATGGCAAAAACTCATAGGGTATATGAGGGGCTGGAGGAAAGAGGGTTTGAGGAAGAGGCTTCAAACTTGCAGGATAGCTGCTGGGGCCTCTCCTTGAAATACCCATCAAGTTTCAAGAAGATTGGACCACAGGGTCCAATTCTATGGGCCCCCAAACAGGTTGCCCTATCCCCTCCATTGTTCTCTATGGTGGGAAAAAACATTACTTTTTCCCCACCATAGAGAACTATGGAGGGAATGGGGGAAACCTTTTTGGAGGCCCATAGAATTGGACCCCCTGATCCAATCTTCTTGAAACTTGGTGGGCATTTGGGGGAGAGGTCCCAGAAGCTACCCTGCAAGTTTGGAGCCTCTCCCTCAAACCCCCTCCCCTACAGCCGCTTTTAAAGTTGCTGCCAAATTTCGGCGGCAATTCGGCGGCGGGCCGAATCAGATCAGAGAATCTGATTCAGCCTGTGGCTGCCCTACTGCCCCTCCTGAGCTGGCGGAGCAGCGCTCTGCCTCGCTCCAGCCCCAAAGGACCCCTGGGTATAAACAAAGTAAATAAATAAAAATGGGGCGCTTTAAACTAGCTTTGAAGTATATCCAGAAACAAATAGCTAACTGATGCCGTTTTAAAATTGGCATCCCGTACAGACACCCAACTCCTACCTAAAGGTGGGCAGCTACACCATGCCCAAGTTGCTGGGTTATCTTCAAGGGCAGCACCACACAGAGTTCTTCATCGTAGGTGAGCTGGAGGCTATGGGAGGATGGCTCAGAGCCTGGGGAAGGGAATGCTCTATGTAAACACAGAGTCCCCATCCCCGCAATCTACCAACCTGCTTTTCAAGAAACAAGGTGTCAAAATATCATATATTAATATGAATTATTTGCAGGAATGATAATTTTAAACCCAGAGATACTTACAGAGAGTCATCTTAAAATACATGTGAATAAAGATGATTTAAGACCTTAGTGAGCGATCATATTCCTGACCTGTATGGGCCAGACTGCCCAATCTCATCAGAACTCAGAAACGAAGCAGGGTCAGTTCTGGTTAGAACTTGGTATGGGAGGCCACCAGGGAAGTCTCCGGTTGCTATGCAGATGTGCTCTGTCTTGAGAAGAGCTTTGACCATTTTTGTTGTTGGAAGGAATTGATCCTAATCAGTGCTTCATTTCTAAAATTGGGACAGCAGCAGCCAGAGTGGGAGACACTTTGCTATGGATTAGGTTTGTCCCAAGGAACTGCTATTGCAGTTAAAGACCCACACCCCTGTGAACGGGGTCATTTACTTGCTGATTGCCACAGCTAGTGTTGGAATAGGACTGGGAGTGGTGGTGGAAAGGGCCCTCAAGTTAAAGCTGACTTACAGCAGTCCCCTGAGGTTTTCGGAGCAGGAGACATTCAGAGGTCTGCCATTGTCCGGCTCCGTGTCATGGCCCTGGTATTCTTTGGAAGTCTCCCATCCAAATATTAGCAAGGGCTGACCTTGCTTAGCTTCTGAGATCTGATGAGACTGGGCTAGCCTGGGCTAAAATGGGAGACTTAGGTTCAAATCCCGCCCCCCCCCTCGCCCCCGGCCATGAAGGTCACTGGATGACCTTAGTCATAGCGTCTCAGCCTAGCCTACCTCAGGGGTTGACAGGAGGACAAATATGCCAGAAGGGATGGCTGTGCTGTTAACCAACAACGTCCGTCCCCTACCATGGGTTTCAGTCTACCTGTGATTATGCCAGTGGCTTTTGTAACAGCAGTCACTAGGTTATTATTCAGTCCAGATCACCATAGGTCCCAACCAGTGTTCCCTCTAAGCTGAGTTAGTGTGAGCTAACTCACAGTTTTTTAGCCTCCAGCTCACACGTTGTTGTCTCAGCTCAGGAAGGAGGGCTCTAGTGCAAACTAATTTATGCAGGAGCCAAATTGCCTGCTCACAACTTTAATGCCAGTAGCTCACAAAGCAGAATTTTTTGCTCACAAGACGCCACAGCTTAGAGGGAGCATTGGTCCCAACCCACTGCTTTCCCATGCTCTGGTTCCCCTTCTTCAGATATTTAGCATCAGGGGTCATTTCGAGCAGGAGCTCGGGGGAGCGCAGCTCCGGGAGTTGGTGCCAGCCCGCCCCCCCCCCCTGCAGGGGAATGGCTGCTTGAGTCATGGCTGCAGCAAAATGACCCCATCCCCTGGAAAGGTCCTTGTTCCTCCGACCAGCCTTCTGAAGGCTTCAGCCACCACTGAAGCTATCCTCCCAGAATAGTGGTATTTCTGAGGCTTGGATTGGTAGCTGTCCCCTCTCTGCCAGCTCTCTCTGCCATCTTTCTCTCTCTCCCCCCCCCCCCACTTCTGACATACTTCCGGTGATGTCAGGTGGTTTAGCATATGCAAACAAGTTATGCTAATAAGTTATGCTAATGAGCTCCTGCACCTCTTTCTCTACAAAATGACCCCTGCATAGGATCATAGAAACATCAGCTCAACCAACTACAGACGACGCCCCCCCCCCGCGAAAGAAAGAAAGAAAGTGGGTACGCCCCCCCCCCCCCCCCCCCCCAGTTCTTTGGGTCGTTTGCGGCTGCTGCGACCAGGGGAAGACAGTGGTCGTCCCGTCCCCTTCCCCATTAGTGATGCTGCTTTTGGAACACTGCTGATGATCAGGGGAGAGGGGGCGAGGAGGAGCACTTCCTTCGCGCATTCGCCTGGCGCAAATCCGGAGGGGGGGGGAGCGCAGCTCGTTCTTCCTCGCCGCGTGGGAAGTGCACCCGCTGACAGGTCGTCTGTAGAGGGCTTAAAACAGCGGCACTGATTTCTTTTACAGACACCAGAAAAGGCTTGTTGCTAATATCCCTCCTCTTCCTTCCTATACTTCCGCTTCCTTTCAGCACTCGCCTTCACAAGGCTGCTAGGCGCCGTTCAGTAAAGGCTAGTTTTAATGGTTTTCCTATTTTCATTTTTAATTGGAGATTTTTCAATGCCTCCAGTTAAATGACGAATATAATCAGTTCGGAAACCTTAGATCTGGAACACCTAGAGCTGACTTTATGGTTTTCACGCATGCACACGACCAGCAGGAAAGGTCCTTGAAGGGGCAAATGCAGTTGTGCTCTTAGCTGTATTGCTGTAAGAAATTGATAGTACGTTCTTATCCGCAATGGTGCTCACAGCTGGGAGCTGCAAGTTGGCCCGCAGATGAAAAGTGCCTGTTTGAGGAGGCACGAAAACGTAATCGTGACAGATATGACAAAGAGGGGTGGGGTTGTGAGAGAGGGGGGAGGGATTTGCATAGGTCCCTGCCCACTTCCTTCCCTTTCCTCTACTCTTAAATTTGTTATGTAGGTCTCTTAACCAGTTTTGGCTAGTCTGGTCATTTCATTAGAACTCCAAAAAAAAAACCCGTCCTAAACACCACCTGCTCATTCTGGGAAGTGTTTTGCAAACACTACCTCAGCTTTTGCTGTGTTTCTATTCAACAGAATGCGTGAAATGGTGCACTTGCATTGCGTTGGACAACTCTTCTCTGTGGAAATTCCTCAGCATTTCTGTGTTCTTCATTCTTATCTCAAAATTTACACAGTAGTAAAACAGCCCCTTAAAAGGGGATTTTTGTTTCACAGCTTCACAGCCTCCCAAATAGAAGAAGTCTTTTGTTAGTGACAGGATGGCCAGAAAAGAGAACCAGGCTCTGGTATATTTGAGAACTGGGATTAGAAGATTTTATAAACGTAGCTTGTTATACAGATACATTCAGACCTCGGGCAATCATTTTGTAAAGGCTGTTTGTTTGGGGGGTGGGGGTGAGAAAAGCTGTGCCCTGAAATTACCACTTCTTTACAGCTTTTGAAGGCACTACAGCCTTTCCCTCCTTTTCATCTGGTTATTCCACTTAAAGTTGCTCTGATGTGACAATTTAAATGTTCCCTCTAAGCTGTGGAGTCTTGTGAGCAAAAATGCTAATTTGTGAGCTACTGGCATTAAAGTTGTAAGCAAGCAATTTGGCTGCTGCAAAAATTAGTTTGCTCTGGAGCCATCCTTCCTGAGCTAAGACAAAAATGTGTGAGCTGGAGGCTGAAAAACTGTGAGCTAGCTCACACTAACTCAGCTTAGAGGGAACACTGGACCTGACTAACTTTCCCTGCAGGCAAATAGCAGGTGCGGAGAATATCTGTGGGGGCTGAAATTATCATGGGACCACAAGGGGGGGGGGGATAATTCTCCCCAGAGACATTTTGGATGGGGAAAATGGTATGGGAGCAAGGCAAGAACCATTTGAGTTGCGGGTATGACCCCATCATTGCAGTAGGTGAGGAAGCTCGCTTATTCCAGAGTTCCTGTAAAACGTGGAGCCCCTGTTCGCCTATGGAGTGCCTGGCCCATGGCTGGCAGAGCAGCAGTTTGTGTTTAAAATTTTCTTTCAGAGCACCGTCTCGTACTTGTGCTTTCCGCTCTCTGAAAGTTATATGAAGGATATTCCCCACCAAGTGCTTTCTCCTTCTCCTTTCCTCCAACTAGTTCTCTCTCTTATGTAATACTAACCTACAGACTCATCAGATCGATGGTGCCCTGAGAGCAGCGAGATACGAACATTAATACAACATCGCCGGTGTACTGATTTGTCAGTAAAATTTTTATGCAGGCAAACACGAGCTGTTTATGATTGTGTCAGGCCCACTTCAGATGTGTGGCATGGGGGAGAAGCAAGATGTACAATTGACTCACACTTCCTGTTCCCCACCACATAAGTTTGATCCTCATTGTGGATCAAAAACTGGCTAATTAAAAGGAAACAGAGAGTGAGTATAAATGGGCAATTTTCTCAGTGGAGGGAGGTAAGCAGTGGGGTACCGCAGGGATCAGTACTCGGCCCAATGCTTTTTAACTTGTTTATTAATGATTTGGAGTTGGGAGTAAGCAGTGAAGTGGCTAAATTTGCAGATGACACGAAGTTGTTCAAGGTGGTGAGAACCAGGGAGGATTGTGAGGCACTCCAAAGGGATCTGTTGAGGATGGGCGAGTGGGCATCAGCGTGGCAAATGGGGTTCAATGTGGCCAAGTGCAAAGTGATGCACATTGGAGCCAAAAATCCTAACTATAAATACACGTTGATGGGGTCTGAACTGGCAGAGACTGACCAAGAGAGAGATTTTGGAGACGTAGTAGATAACTCAATGAAAATGTCGAGACAGTGTGCGACTGCAATGAAAAAGGCCAATGCTATTCTGGGGGTTATTAGGAAGGGAATTGAAAACAAATCAGCCAGTATCATAATGCCCCTGTATAAATCGATGGTGCGACCTCATTTGGAGTATTGTGTACAGTTCTGGTCACCACATCTCAAAAAAGACATTATAGCATTGGAAAAAGTGCATAAAAGGGCAACTAGAATGCTAAAAGGGTTGGAACACTTTCCCTATGAAGAAAGGTTGAAACGCTTGGGGCTCTTTAGCTTGGAGGAACAATGGCTGAGGGATGACATGATTGAGGTTTATAAGATTATGCATGGGATAGAGCAGGTGGAGAAAGAAGTACTTTTCTCCCTTTCTCACAATACAAGATCTCATGGGCATTTGATGAAATTGCTGAGCAGTCGGGTTAGAACAGATAAAAGGAAGTACTTCTTCACCCAAAGAGTGATTAAAACATGGAATTCACTGCCACAGGAGGTGGTGGCAGCTACAAGCATGGACAGCTTCAAGAGGGAACATATGGAGCAGAAGTCCATCAGTGGCTATTAGCCACAAAGTATAGATAGGAACTCTCAGTCTGGGGCAAGGGATGCTCTGTAATCTTGGTGCTTTGGGGGGGGGGCAACAGTGGGAGGGCTTCCTGCCCTTACTGCTGGACCTCCTGAGAACACCTGGTGTTTTTGGCCACTGTGTGACAAAGTGTTGGACTGGATGGGCCACTGGCCTGATCCAACATTTGGCTTCTCTTATGTTCTTAGGGCCAACGGGGGGTACTAATTAAATTAAAGTTAAAATAAAATAAATTAAAATTAAGTTACCTGCAGTGAGCTCCTCCCCCGCTTGCCTCCTCTGTCCCCCCATGCCATCCGAAGCAAGCAGGACAGCGGGAGTTGTGCTCGTCCACCCCCACGGCCAGGTACTTCTCGGGGGGGGGGGGAGAGAAAGGCACGTTCTGATTGGATGCCATTATCATTTGACTGGGAGGGCCAAAATGTATAATTCGAACTGTGGCCCAGGAGTGAGAGGCTAGCTGAGTTTTTCTTGAACTAAAGGCCAAGACTATGACCTGCAATTGCTAGAAACATAGAAAACCCTGATCTGAGGTCTTTCTATTGAAACTAAGGTTGGTGCCACCTAAGACCGCTCTGGAGAGTTTGAGGGCGTTGAAGCTAGCTTTTGGGGGAGGGGGTCTACATTATTTCTGCTTAATGTGTTGGCAATAATTTCTCCTTATTGATATCTCTTGAGTAAACTTTATAATTATTTTATAAATAACAGCCTGGTTCTTGTGTGCTCTTGCCCTGGGAATCCGTGGGGTTTGGCCTCATGTTTCCTTGACAGAAAGGGCTGTATGCTTTATGTTGGCATGTGAACAGACTCTTCATGAAGCTCTGCATTGCTATTTTCTCCCACGGCTGGGAACCAAACCCCCCCCCCCAAAAAAAAATTAGATTCCCAGTGAAAGTGTTAGGAATCGATGTAAACAGCCATGAGTGTGGAAGGAAGGAAACCATAATGTGATCAAAAGAACAGATGGCAAAGCTTCAAACCTCAGCGTGAACCCGCTGATGTGCCTTTCCTTCGATTCAAAGTCAGCCAGTGAAGTCTGCTAGCTGCACCAGCATCCGGAGTCTTTGCAACAAACCAAACCCCTGTTTAAGTATGTGCTTGTTGTCCATGAACCATTTGTCCTTTTTAACTCTTAATACAGGCCTCATGTGGTGTATCTGAGCACAGGTCCAAACGAAGCTGGTTCTGGCCTGGGCAGTTCATGACATACTCCTTCCTTTTCCTTCTGGTTGATAAGTAGTGCTGTGGGAAGATGGTATAATTGGCAGGTATGTTTAGGAGTGCCCTTGTAACAGTACCTTTCAGTACACCATGTTGTAATTTGAGAGGTTAAGACCATGGCCCAAGGGCAACACTCTTACTTTGTATGTAGAAGGACTAGGATTGTCAGGTCTGGGTTGGAAAATACCTAGAGACTTTGGGGGTGGATCCAGGAGAGGGCGGGGTTTGGGGAGGGGAGGGGAGGGGCCCCAGTGTGGTACAGTGCCATAGAGTCCACCCTTCAAAGCAGCCATTTGCTCCAGGGGAGCTGTTCTCTGTCAGCTGGAGATCAGTTGTAAAAGTGGGATATCTCCAGGCTCCACCTGAAGGTTGGCAACCCTAAGAAGGGCCTAAGTTCAGTTTCTGGTATTTCCAGTCAGTCACATTCAGTGTTTCATTCTCTTCCTTTCCCTTCCAGACTCTGGAGAGCCCCTGCTGATAAGAGTAGACAGCACTAAGCTAGATGAACCATCAGATTTATGGTTCCATATATTTACATGATAAGAAAAATTTCTTTTTGTGGACTGAATCTATTCTCTGTTGCATTTTTTTTTGCTTCTTTCAAGATATATTCATTCCCACATGGAAATATGCTCCTTTTTTCAAACTAACAAATCCCTGTCATTTACACACAATCAATAGACTTTGATTTGTTAAAGTTATTTATGTATCAGAGAAATATAATACAGTGGGTTGTACCTTGTCCATAAATTGCACATACCAATATTCAGTTAGTAACATCCAGTTCTTTACCAGTTTATTGGTTTGATTATGCTGTCTTTCCCTGTCACAAAAGGTTAATTTTTTAAACGAATGCTGTCTTCTTGATTGATCTGTACCATTCCATCATTGATGGTGACGTTGTAGACTTCTGTTTTGCAGGAATACACATTATTGCAGCTGTTGTTAGATCGATTACCAGTTCTACACAGGGACAGACCAAGGGCGTAGACTTTCCAATTTCCTAGGGAGGGCTGGGGCTGGGCCAGAGGCCCTGCTATACTAGGTCCTTAAAAGAACCGAGGCCCAGTGACATCATAGGGAGGAGCCACTGACATCACATGCGTGTTACTATCTATGGAGGTGGAGCCATGTGGGATTTAGGAAGGGGCTCTCCAGAAATTTAGGGGGGCCTGGGAACCCTGGGGAACCCCCCTAGCCATGCTCCATGACAAATGGTCACAAATTTGAAAGTAAGGAGGGCAACATAGAAAAGCCTGTAGGGGAACATTTTAAAAGTTTTTCTGGACATTCATTTATAAGAGTCTTGTTTCTGCCTTATTCATATGGGTGACTTTGTACTGAAATTTAGTAAATTATGGCATTACAGATGCCTTTGTTTGGTAAATGCATGGCTGAAATCCCTAAGCCAGAATACCAAACAGTTGCTGTGCACTCAATTTCTGAGCAATGTAGAGAGTTCAGAGTAGCAGCAATCTTCTCACTTCAAACTCATATCCTACAAGTGAGTACAAGTTCCAGAGGCTGTTCCCAGGGGCTGTCATTCCACTTTGCATCCTGTTATTCCAGTTCCACAGCACAGATTCTATTGCTAGGGATCATCATTCCACTCTGGGGACTGTCATTCCAGTACCAGAGCACAGATTCTCTTCCTAGGGACCGTAATTCCACATGGGGGGCTGTCATTCCAGTCCCAGAGTAGCCTATCTGGGCCCAAAGACCTTCATGGAAAAAGCATTCCACATTTTATTTGCAACTTTTTTTGTGCTGCAATGTATTTCAGTGGAGCTCATGCAAGTCAGTTGGCATTCCTGGCTCCCGTTATATCCAATGGACCTTCAAGCCTCTCCCATTGTTTCCAATGGGCAAGCCTGTCATTCCTTGTATACATCTCAGTTAGTTGTCCCTTTGAAACTGTAGCCACCATTTTAAGTAACAGCAAAATGAAGAGTATGAACATGTACAGAGTGCACATTTCTTGCCAATGTTCTTTCTGGGCTGCACACAGGGCAAAGGAAAATTTAAAAGGCCTCTGATCTGCATGTTCATGCAGATGGGCTTACCATTTAAAAATGAAATGGAAATTGAAAGAAGAGCTTAGGAGTGGTTGAAGCAGCCCCCCCCCCCAAAAAAAAACAACTGTTCTCAATCAAGGATATATAGACCCAAGTAAAATAAAATAGAGACATACTTTCCCCCAAAATGTAAATTGGAGCTCAACAGAGGCTTTGCTGTCTGACTACACTGCTATATTGAAAGTGGGTGGACACAGCCAGGGTTAAGGACTATACTTTCTTTTCTGACAGACTAGGGTTGCCAGCCTCCAGGTGGGGCCTGGGGATCTCCCGCTTTTACAACTGATCTCCAGCTGACAGAGATCAGCTCCCCTGGAGAAAATGGCTGCTTTGAAGGGTGGACTCTATGGCATTGTACCATGCTTAGGACCCTCCCCTCCCCAAACCCCACCTTCTCCTGGCTCCACCCCCAAAGTCCCCAGGCAATTTCCAACCCGGACTTGGCAACCCTACAACAGACAGCTGTGGTCTGTAGTTGGATGGGAGACCATAAAAGAAGCCCAGAGTTGGTATGCAGAGGCCGGCAATGGCAAACCACCTTTGAATGTCTCTTGCCTTGAAAACCCTACGGGGTTACCATGTGTGGGCTATGGAGCTAGTTTTAAAATTGTGAGCAGACTGACTTTAAAAAAAAAAAGAAACTATTTAAATATAATCTCACTTCCCTAATAGAAAGAAAGGAAGGAAGGAAGGAAGGAAGGAAGGAAGGAAGGAAGGAAGGAAGGAAGGAAAGGTTAAAGAGGAAAAATATGCAGTTTAGTCTGAAGTGGTAATGGTCAATTTCAGCAGAAAATGAGGATTAGGCAGTTGTTCCAAACAATTCATAGAAAAGATGGACTTTAAGGAATCATCTGGAAGAGGTAACAGAAGTGGCATTGTGTGTGGGAGCTGAAGGCATTATGCACCAAAAGAGAAAATGGACTGAGAAAGACAGAGAGAGAGAGAGAGAGAGAGAGAGAAAGAGCAAGAAAGACAGAAAGAAAGAGAAAGAGAGACAGAGAGAAAGGTAGAAAGAAAGAGAAAGAGAGAAAAAAGACAAAGAGAGAGAGAACACAGAGAGAGAAAGGAAGGAAGGGAGAGGTAGAAAAAAGATGGGGAGAAAGGAGTGAAAGAGAGATAGAAAAACGAAAGGAAGGAAAGCGACAGAAAGGCAGAAAAAACGATAGGAAGGAAGATTCCAGTTGAGTGACAACATCCCTGCCAGGCTTGCCGGCATTGAAATGTTCCTGCTTCCACCCAGGCAGGCCAGCCCTCTCTCCCCCACTACCCCTCTCCTTTGTAAACACTCTTCAGTGTCTCTCCTTCTGTCCCCCCCCCCCCTGATAATTTACATTCCTGGGACCTGGCAGAATAGATGTAAAGACAGGAGTGGCTCCTTTTTTATTTGCGGGTGGCTCCCATTGAGGTGGACCTGCATCCACTCCCCCTGTGTAGAGATGGGAGAAGGCGCCTTCTTCACCCGGAGTTGCGTGGTGGGAGCCACGTCCCTGCTTGCATCTCTGTTTGAACATCAGAGAGGGAAAAGAGGCGAAGACAGCTGACTAAAAAGAGTCAATTTGTAACACAAGATCTAAGATACTGGAATAGGGGAACAGTTCAAAAGGTCAGTGGAAGCCAAACATTGTGACTTCTACCTTACTTTCTTCAGTGTTATGTTCACACCATAAATAAAAGTTAACTTACTATTTGTTTAACCCTGTATGCTCTGCGTCTCAGGGAAAGAAACATACACGCACCAGTGAAGATCTCAGTTTATATATGTTATAGGATGTTTCTGTGAGGGAGAGAGAGGACCTGAGGTGTGAAATAGTCATGGCTCTCTAGAGATTTTAAAAGAGATCAGAAGGGTAGCAATGTGTGATGGCCTATCCTTGTAACCAGTGTTCCCTCTAAGCTGAGTTAGTGTGAGCTAGCTCACAATTTTTCAGCCTATGGCTCACATATTTCTGTCTTAGCTCAGGAAGGATGGGTCCAGAGCAAACTAATTGATGCAGTAGCCAAAATGCTTGCTCACAGCTTGAATGCCAGCAGCTCACAAAGTGGAATTTTTGCTCACAAGACGCCACAGCTTAGAGGGAGCATTGCTTGTAACCCTGAACCTGAGAGAGAGAGAGAGAGAGGTTGTGGAGAGTGGTAGACACTCTGTGTGAATGGAGAAGGGGTATCAAATAACATTGTACAAGGTGTTGTATACTGGGAATGTCTAACAAAATGCTGAAGACAAAAAAAATACAATATGAGGGAAAACATCACACACTTTATCATGTGCACTGTTTAGCTGAGTCAACTAACATCCAACAAAACAAGGAAATGAATATACATTTGAATTTTGGTGGTTCTCTGTTATTGCTCCTCCAAATCATGTACACCACACAGATAACCATCTTGTAAAATTCTTGTACAGACAAAGGAGAAGGAAGTTGAGTAATACAGGAGATTTCATGATACTGAGGGTCCTCCATATCAGCACACCTTCAGTTCATATTTCAGTACATGCCATAATAATATTGCCTACTGATTTATGATCAGTATAATACAAGTGGAAACTCCCGGGGGGGGATCTCATTTCCCCTCCCCCACTATTTCCTCTTTCCTCTTCCTGAAAGCCCCCACAGATTCCTCTTTTCCTACTTCCATCTCTCCATCCCACCCAAAAGCCAACTCACTTTATCTGCCCCTCTGTCGTAAGGTTTCCCCCTCCCCTTCCCAGCAACCACTACCTAGGAAAACTATGACCCAGTTGTTTGGTTGTTTGGCCAGGCCCACTTGCAGGATAGTGAACCCTCAATGACTTGTGGGGTGGTGCCTCACTTTCTCCTATATCCAGGGGTCCATTGGGGCTGGAGCGAGGCGGAGCAAAGCTCCGCCAGCTCAGGACTGGCCAGTAGGGCAGCCACGGGCTGAATCAGATTCTCTGATCTGATTCGGCCCGCTGCCAAATTGCTGCCGAAATTCGGCAGCAACTTTAAAAGCGACTGGAGGGGAGGGGGTTTGAGAGAGAGGCTCCAAGCTTACAGGGTAGCTGCTGGGGCCTCTCCTCGAAATACCCACCAAGTCTCAAGAAGATTGGACCAGGGGTCCAATTCTACGGGCCCCCAAACAGGTTGCCCCCATTCCCTCCATTGTTCTCTATGGGAGGAAAAAAGTTAACATTTTTTCCCACCAAAGAGAACAATGGAGGGGATGGGACAATCTGTTTGGGGGCCCATAGAATTGGACCCCGTGGTCCAATCTTCTTGAAACTTAGTGGGTATTTCGAGGAGAGGCCCCAGCAGCTACCCTGCAAGTTTGGAGCCTCTCCCTCAAACCCCCTTTCCTCCAGCCCCTCATATACCCTATGAGTTTTTGCCATTGATTTCAATGGCCCATAGGGTATAATGGGGCTGAAACTGACATTCCCTTTCTGACACACTTCTGGTGATGTCAGGGGATGTGGCATATGCTAATGAGTTATGCTAATGAGTTATGCTAATGAGCTCCTGCACCTCTTTTTATATGAAAGGACCCCTGCTTATATCCCCTTCCCCTCTTCCTGGCCCCCATATCATCTCCCCTTTCCCTGCTTCACTGTCTCCTCAGCCATTCACCAACCTACCTTTTATCTGCCTCCCATCTTCAGCAACATATACACTACCATTCTCTACAGTGGGGACCAAAGCAGCTTACATTATTGTCCTCGCCTTCTTTTTATTCCCACAACAATCTCGTAAAATGGAGATCTGAACCTGAGTCTTGCAGACCCTACTTTGAAGCTTTCACAGGGTGGCTGCTGATGAACAGTAGAAAGCAGCCAGGCCTAGTTGAGTCATGCAAATCAGGTGGTATCAAGTCACCCAGAGGGTGCTGCATATGGATACCAATCTCCAGGTGGAACCTGGGGATCCCCTGGCGTTATTACTCATCTCCAGACAACAGAAATAACTTCCCATGGAGAAAATGGCTGCTTTGGAAGGTGGACTCTGTGGCATTATACCCAGCTGAGACCTCTCCCTTCCCCAAACCCAGCCCTCCCTATAATCCATCACAAAATCTCTAGAAATTACCCAGCCTAGCCCTGGCAACCCTTGTCATAGCTGGCCTCAAGGCTTCCTCCCTGAAAGGCCAAAATAGGCCTGGAAAGGGCCCTTCCTCCTCCCTCTGCCTTTTACTGACAGAGCCAGTTAGGAACCCCCCCCCCCCCGAAATGTTCTAATCTCTCACCAATGGTGGCCGGAGTGACTGGCCCCTGTGGAGGCCATTTCAAAAGTTCTTCTTTTTTTACTTTTTGGGTTTTTCTGCAGACCCAGAGAGTCCCCTGAGTCTGTAGAAAAGACTGTGGGGGTGGGGACTGAGCCCTCTGTTGGTGGAAATAAGTATTCGCACAGAGAACAGACTTTGGCTAATAGTATATATATAAATGGGGACCCATGATATTCACAAGGGGGAATCCCTCTCCCTGTCTTAATTGCCTCACCCATCGCTGCTGCCATCCTTGGGACCAACGTGATTCTCTGTCCTCCCATAAGCAACAACTCTAGCAGGCCCAGCACAGCTCACGGCTTTGGTCTCCTGAAGCTTCTCTCCCCTGACCCCCATCACTACTGCCAAAGCTGGGGCTGCCGTAGCTCCCTTCCCATTGTTGCAATCCTCACTGGACCCTGCACACTTCCCAGTCGGGTAATTTTACATTGAAGTAGGCAGTCCTTTAGATTCAGCTTGTATCCACCTGATATAGATTTAATGCTATAGAAGCAGCAACAAGGTAGAAGTAGGAACAAGCATGGCAGAACTCTGGGCCAGCATAGTTCTTTATATTGAGTAGACTATGGCTTGGATCCTATGACATCATTCCCTTGTCCTTCTCTTCAGCTGCTGCGACACTCTCTTCCTCTGCCACTTGCGCTTCCACATGCACAAGGTCAGTGTTTTCCAAGGAGCCTTTATGCACACATAATTTCAAACCGTAGAAGAAGCAAGCGCCACAGTATCTGGAGAGATGTGCAAGGGGAAGAGTGTCACAGGACCCTAGCCTAATGACTTCTGTGCTGGGTCCATCACTGATCCCTATGTATCTCTGAGGTTTTGCATTCATGCATTGAGTTCCAAGTGTCATTTTGTAAGCAAAACTTGACTGTCCTTTATTCAAGGACTGTCCCATTGGCTGTTGGACTTTACCATTACCGATATTGCTTCTCATTTAAATAAAATCAATCTGTATTAAACATACAAATAATATTTTAAAAGTATGTGATCCAACTAATTAAAAAATTAAAGTAAATTCAAGAAATCAAGACTAACCAATGGGACATTTAAGCAAAACAGTAATGGATTCCCAATAGGTAGACACAAACACACCCATATACATAGATATGAACCTATATGTTAATCCAACCACTGCTTTCTAAGATTTACTCCTGTTGAAGTATGCATAAGGTTATTCTTCACATGAATTCATGATGTTTTTATAAACAACAGCAAATTATGTACCAATTATGTGTTATGTTTATTCTGTCAACTTGCATTTCCAGTGTAAAAGCCCAAGGATTTTCTTATCTAAAGCTTATCATTCTATTTAAAGGTACCTAGCTTTAGCCAGCATGCCAAAACCGGATTTCCAGCTCTTACCAGCCACTAAGCAAGTATGACCCCAAATATGACCCTCATCCTAACAATCCTGCAGGCTTTGAAAATTGTGAAACATTTTATATATTTCAGGCAGCAATTGAATCACGTATCAGAATAAGGCAAGACTATTTCAGGAGCAGCACCTGGGTGATGGAATGCCCTTCCCCTTGAGGCTCACCTGGTGTCTTTGAGGCTGTCTTTCAGGTGACTGAGCAGAACATTTCTGTTCACCCAGAGTCTTCATTAAAGGGTTGAGCTTTTAACGCCATTTTTGTATGTTTTTAGTCTGGGAAGTGTTAAGCTGATCGGCTATTAGTTTTATGGTCTACTAGGAATAAGGCCTGTTGTGGAAATAAATACAACGGGCTCTAGAAAGAGGCTCTGGGAGAGTGCCCTGGCCTTGGGTACTCAGCATCAATTTGCTGTGGTGACCTCAGCAGGGTATAATGACACAGAGTCCACCATTTTCTCCAGGGGAAGATCTCTGCCATCTGAAGAGCAATTGTAATTTAGCATGATCTCCATCCCTCCCCTGGAGATTGGCAACAATGGTTCCCCATGAGGGAACAGGTGGTTTGAAGGGTGGAGTCTGTGGCATCAAACCTGTCTGATGTCCCACCCCTGCTGAAACCTCACCCTCTCCAGGGTCTACCCCTCAAATCTCCAGGAATTTCCCAACCTGGAGTTGGCAACCCTACCTCCCAGCCAACCATCAATGTATCGTTATCTGCCCCCTGGCTTCAGCTTTCCATCTCCCCCCTCCCCCTTAGAAAGCAGTTGTAATTCTGAATGATCTCCAGCCCCCACCTGGAGACTGGCAACAATGGTTCCCCATGAGGGACTCACTGGCTTGGAGGGTGGAGTCTATGGCATTGTACCTGTCTTAGGTCCCACCCCTTCTCAAACCTCACTGTCTCCAGGTTCCATCCCTCAAATCAACAGGAATTTTCCACCTGGACTTGGCAGCCCTATCTCCTTCCCAGCCAATCATCAACCTCACTCTTCAACTTTCCATCTCCCCCCCCCCCCCCGCAGCCTCCACTGTGCTCTGAAGCCCTGACTGCTATGTCACATTGGCTATCATAGGGAGTCCATGTCAGCAGGGTATAAGGACACAGAGTCTGCCATTTTCTCCAGGGGAACTGATTTCTGCCATCTGGAGAGCACTTGTAATTCTGAGTGATCTCCAGCTCTTGCCTGGAAATTGGCAACCATAGTTCCCCTGGAGGAAAATTAGTCTTTCTCTGCAATGGGGACCAAAGCAGCTTACATCACTCTCCTCTCCCCCTTTTGACTTGCACAATAACCTTGTGAGGTAGGTTAGGCTTAAAGTCTGTGACTGGCCCAAAATCACCCACTCAGCAAGAACCTGGGTCTAGCAGATCCTGCTCTGAAATGCTGACTGCTACGCCTAGGGTACCCAACCTCTAGGTGGAGCCTGAAGATCACCAGGTATTACAATTGAACTCCAGACAACAGATCTCCCCCCCCCTCCCCAGAGAAAATGACTGCTTTGGAGGGTGACCTCTATGGCATTCTGTTCAGCTGGCCCCAATGAGTTTTCTCCCAAAGACCAACATAGGTGTGAAAAGGGCTTTCAGAGAAGCAAGCTTGGTTGCCTAGCAACAGGCACTGAGGAAAAAGTTGCCAGCTCTCATTAGGGAAATACCTGGAGATTTGGGGGGGGGGAATCCTGTGGAGGGCAGCATTTTTTGGGGGGATGGAAGGACTCAGCAGGGTATAATGCCATAGTGTCTACCTTCCAAAGCAGCCATTTTCTCCAGGGGAACTGATCTCTGTCATCTGGAAATCAATTGTAACAGTGGGAGATCTCCAGGTCCCACCTGGAGATTGGCAACCCTAGGTAGAAAGTCAGCTACACAGCAGGGGGTTGAAGAGAATGGTTTGATGGTCGCTGGCCCACCTCATTAGCAAGCCAGCCATGGTGGACCTAAGCAGGAGAGAGAGCCTGTTTCACAGTTTATTCTGACAGGAAATTGGGCAAGCTGGCAGTGTGCAGGGGAGGGGGTTATGCTGAAAGTCCATTGTCTTTTCACTGACAGAAGCAGGCCACTGAGGAGAATATTAGACCCACCTGGCAGTGGGCGGAGGAGAAGAGTGGATCCAGCACCCAGTCCTTCCCCTTCTCCGGCTCCCTCCAGACTGAGGCCGAGACACTGGCCGGCGGCTCTGTGGGTGGGACTGAGGCAATGCAGCAAAGGAATGTAGCCAGTGGCCAGGGACCCCTTTTGAGTGGCAGTTCTTGCAGCCAACTGATTTTGGCGCCCCATGGAATCTTGCCACTTGAAAACAGCTTTATATATAAGGAGAGATTTTTTATGCTGAGGCTACAATTCTCAGCGCTGGCTTGGAAAGTTCCTGGAGATTCGGGGGCAGTGCCTAGGGAGGACAGGATTTGGGGGAGGGGAGAGTTCAGCAAGGATGTGATGCCCTAAAATCTGCCCCCTGAAGCTGCCATTTCCTCTAGGGGAATTGATCTGGAGATCAGTTGAAATGCCAGGAGAATGCCAGGCCCCATCTGAAGACTGGCATCTCTAGCTGTGGCTGGGTTTTTACTGCTGGATTTTAATAGCTTTTAATGTTTTGATTTTATTATGTTTTACTTTGTAAGCTGCCTTGGGTAGGCTCCCTGGAGAGACAGCATAAAAATGTTCTAAATAAATAAACAGAAAAAGAACATACCTCTCAAGGCAAAGAAAGAGCACCAGTCTCATAAGGTACTTGTGTGACTAGAGGTGTACAATCAGAGTTACCATGACAACTTTAGCAATAACCATGCTCCAGTGATGCTTATGGAAACTTGTGGTTGGGACAGTTATAACAACATATAAAATGTGTGGAGTAGGGTTCCCAGCCTCCAGGTGGGGCCTGGGGATCCCCCGCTTTGACAACTGATCCCCAGCTGACAGAGATCAGCTCCCCTGGAGAAAATGGCTGCTTTGGAGGGTGGACTCTATGGCATTGTACCATGCTGAGGCCCCTCCCCTCCCCAAACCCTGCCTTCTCCTGGCTCCACCCCCAAATTCCCCAGGTATTTTCCAACCTGGACTTGGCAACCCTAGTGTGGAGATACGACCTGCTTGTTTGCTGACAAGAGGAAATGAGAATGTAGTGACTTTTTGAATCCTCCAACATTTGTTCATTCATTTCCCCACAGTAGCTTGAGAAAGGTGGTAGGGTATGATTTTGGTGGCGCTCTTCCTAGCACCACACTTGGACTCTTGCCTGGACTAATAAATGTACGCTTATTATTACCATCACCTCACTTATTATTTCCTTTATTCACACACATCCTTCTGTCTTGGTGTTTCCTGCATACAGAGTCATTAAGTTCATCATTTTATCATAGTGACAATGAAGGGATAGTGCGTTTTGTGAAATGGCTGTCACCAACATGTTAATGTGTTTTAATTCCATTTTTAAATACTTAAAAGCTAACAAATGTGATATACCAGTTTAGCTACTAGACAAAGCCTTTATGTTAATTTAAATGAATATTTTAAAAAGTTTATAGAGTCAAATCAAATTTGTAAAAATGTATTTTTTAAAAAATTGCTTCAATTATAGCCCCTCTTTCTCACTGTGATGACAAAATATTTTAAACCAGAAAACAATGTGGTAATACACAGTAAAAATACAATCTGAATAGATGAAACTGTGCAAACAAGGCATCAGTACAATAGTGTAAATATAATTTCAACAAAGCAATGAGATACAACTTGGTAATGACTTTACAACATACTACAATATACTACAACAAGAGGGGACCTGCAACAAAATGTTGCATAATGTGTTGTGGCCCTACCATAGTCTTAGTTGCCAGCAGTCCCTGCAAGGAATTTGTGGGGAGGGGGCACTCTCCCACCTTTGTTTCCCTCTCCCACCTTGGTTGTCAAAGTTCCCTTCTCTGTCTTTCTGTATGCACCCCTTATCTACCAATCTTCCCTCTCCTCCCCTTCTCCTCTCACCCCTTCTATGTCAGCTTTCTCCCGACCCCCATCTCTAGCAATCCTTTATTACCCCCTTTCTCCTCTCACCCCTTGTATGTCTCACCCCCTCTTACCCCTGCCCTTCTCAGACACTGTCCTCTTTCTCCCACCCCTGTCTGCCCCTCTTTCTCTCCACTATTTCTCTACCCCCCCACACAATCTCTTCCTCTTTCTCTCCCACTCCCTCAGACAACCCTCAGACAGTCTCCTGTTATTTTTCTTTCTCTCCCCACAACAGACAATCCCCTATTCTCTCTCTCTCCCCCTTCTCAAATAACTCCACTTCTTTCTGTTTCTGGCGAGGGAGAGGGAGAGGGGCTGATGCAGGTTTCGCCTCCTCAGACTTCAGCTGACCAGCGGTAGGGCCAGCGTCCCAGTGGCAGCGTGGATGGTTCTTGCTGCTGCAGTCCTAGCAGCGGCAGGGACAGTTATTGCCATAGCGACTTCCCTCGCGGCCCCAGCAGGTTTTTCCGCACCTCCCGTAAGTCCCTTCTCTGTGCATGTGCAGAGCTGCTGCCAGTAAAAACCCTGCCTTTTACTGACAGAAACCGTTAGAAGCCTGCCCCTCCCCCAAACATTCTAATCTCCTCACAGTTGATGCCTGGAGCTGATGCCATTTCAAAAGGTATTTGGGGGAATTCAACGGTCCCTGAAGGTTTTTTGTAACTTTTCAGATTTTTCTGCAGACCGAGGAAGGAGCCTGACTATGTAGGAAAAGCTGTTGGGGGAGAGTGAGCTCTCTTTCGGCAGAAATAAGCATCCACACAGAAAAAAAAACACCTCTCAGAATTAGAATACAGATAGTCCCAGCATGAAGCTCTCAAATCACAATAATATGAAGTTCCAAAATTCAGTTCCAATGAAGACTCTAGATACAGCCTTTTTTTCGTATGTTACCTTTTTCCTGGAACTAGAAGGACTGCAAAATAGCAGCTCACAAAAATCAGTAGCTTCAAGTAGCTGGTATGCCTAAGGAGGTGTGGAGGACGAGTTCCCCTTGTGAATGTTTTAGATGGTAGCCTGTGAGTAGAAACTTTCTAGGAGACTTTGTTCCTAGGCAGGGTATAAATATAAGTAATAAATAAATAAATAAATAAAAGGTGTTCATTGGAGAACTAGGTGTCTGGCAGATGAGCAGGATGCCCAGTGTATCTCTGGAACTTAACATAAGGAGCAGACAATCAATTAAAATATACATTAAATACTCATTTCTGAAAATAAACTGCCACGTAGACTGAAAGCTTCCTTAAAATGATATTTAAACCATAAGGAAGCAAAGCAGTCGGGGAACAGTATTTCACAGTGTCAGATAAAATATGCATGTGCACAAACAGCAATTAAATAGAACTCTTGTTTCACAATAAGGTTTGGATCTCATCTGTATATCTAATAGTGTGGTCTCCATATGTGGATATCTAAATCTGCAGATCGGGGCTACACTGACATTAAACAGTAGTTCTTGTTGGCAGACTTTAAATATGCAAAGGAAGTGGAGCACTGACTGTTCAGAGAAAAATAAGGAGGTTTATTAAAGAACAACAAGCTGTTAGAGAACATAGAAGAGAAGTGAGAGACCCTTAATTATCTAACCTAACTGCTGAAGGGGAAACAAACAAACAAAAACAACAACAGAAGCTCTGCAGAAGCAGGAAGTCTCCAGACGAGCCAATCAGGAAGGACAAAATTTGAAAATGTGGGAGGTCCCTAATCTAGCTATGCTAACTTTCGTAGGGCCAGTAAAATGGAGCTCTTCCACCAGGCTTTTGATTAGGGGCCGCCTTTTAACATCAAAGTTTTTTTAACATCAAGCCCCCCTCCCCCCCAATATCAACACCAACTTAACATCTTAGCCTGGCAAGCACTCAGACTGTGGTGGTAGTTTGACCAGCTAGATGCTGAAATGCCGCCATCATTTATTAGTACCACATACGCTAATACTTGTTTGCACATGTTGTGGTTTTAACTTTATTATTGTTTTAATGTATCTCGCTGTTTTGAATGTATTTATATACATGTTGTGAGCCGCTCTGATCCTGCCTGACAGGGAGGGCAGAACACAAACAAATAATAAATAAATAGATAGACCTTCATCAGTCCCCCTGTAGGGCGATCTTCTGATCTTCATAAGGCTGTACTATAGATCTTGTATATTCTAACAGTTCTCAGACCTTACCAGTTTGAGGATTTACATTTTATTTTAAAATGTTGATGGACCCACTGGCCCTTCCCTCCTCCCTTGCTAGTCCCCACCACTTGCTGGACAGCCCCTTTGCCTCAGACTGTTCCTTACTCCTCCTCTCTGGTGCTTGTTGTTGGAAATGTATGGATTGCAAGGTCCAGATTCCAGCCATTATGGGGTTAACCTGTTTACCTTCTGTGCTATTGTTTAGGCTGACCTGGAAGGAACCTGGCAGAGAGCCAATGCAATCAAAGACCTGGAAAACTGAAGTCTATTTTGTAACTTTGATTGGTTAATACAATCAGGTGACTTCCTTCTAGGGGTCAGGAAGAAAGAGGAATCTCCATTGTTCAGTGACCATATGTCTGTCATAGTAGCATGTAGGGCTGCCAAGTCCCCTCGGGGGGTGGGGATTCCCCCACTAAAAGGGTCCCCAATCTGCCGGTCTGGATCTGGCCGGTGGGGGGAACCCACCCCCGAAGTGGCCAGATTGGGCCGATGTGCCTGGCGCGATGACATCACCCAGAAGTGACATCTTCACGCTGGACACATTGCCGGGTGATGCTCTAGCAATCACCCTGAAAACTCTATGCTACCATAGAGTTTTAGGGCGATTACCACAGCATTGCCTGGCAACAAGCACAGTATGATTATGTCACAATGGTGATGTCATTGTGGTGTGTGCGCGTTTCCAATTTCATCAGTTTTTCATTCTAATTTTTGATCCAACTGGAAATCCACACCAGGCCAGCTGTTTGATAATACACCTTAAAATTAGGTACAGTGAGGACTCCTCTCCCCACCACCCTGTCCTGCAGCACTAAATCTGACCCTTGGTTTTTTGCCATTCCAGATAAATGTATTGATTTTTGTTTGCCAGTCTTTCAGCATCTTGTCAGATATATAATTTGGGAGCATCTGAAATGGAAAGTTTATTTTTGGTAAGATATTCATTTTTTACTGTGATTTTTCCCCCAAGCCATGAGACTTTTAGTTTAGACCATCTTTCCAGGTCATTTTGTATTTTCTTCCAAACTTTATCATAGTTACCTTGCAATAATGTATCTTTTTCCCCAGACACATTTATTCCCACATATTTTATTGTATGAATTACCAAATCACATTCAATAATTGTCTTGATATTATATCTCCTTGCTTCATTAAGAATTTGGGGATTATTTTAGGGTTTTTTCTGTTTATTTTAAATCCTGAAAAGGACCCAAACTTCTCTACATGCTCCATGATATGTTGTATGGAGTTCTGTGGGTTCAGTATTGTCAACACCACACCATCTGTGCAACTTTTTAGCTTAAATTCTTCTCCATCAACTTTCAATCCTTTAACATTTTGATTTTCTCGCATTTTTGAGGCAAAAATTTCCATTGCATGACTAAAAAGCAGTGGTGATAAAGGACATCCTTGTCTTAGAAAATCTGATTCCATCAAGGAAGAGCATCAACCAAAGGGGGGAAAACCTGAAGAACAAGAGGAGTTTGACATGGCAGAATGATTGGGAAAACTTCAAGACAGTTTGTCAGTTCAGATAAATAAAATCACAGACACATTCAGCTCTCAAATTAAACAATTTGAAGACCGAATGTTTTTTTAAAGTAACCCAGTTTTAAGAAGGAATTCAGGAGCAGATTAAGCAAGTTAAGCAAGGTCAAGAAAATACTTTTAAACATATAGAAAAGGAACTTTCAACTTTAGATATAACCACAGGACTTGCACAATCCCCCCAAAAGATTCAAGAAAACATGGAAAAGATTGTTCAAATCCAAAAACAACATAAAGAACTGGAACTATGTCAAGAAGCCCATGATCAATTGTTGGAAAGAGCAAATCAAAGAACTGAAATTTTAGAGGTCCAGAATAGACATAGTAACCTCAGGTTTTGATCAGTTCCAGAGGATTTTGGTAAAACTAACCTTGAAGATAATTTTTGTAAGTTGTTACAAGATCATTTACAAGACTGAATGATACTCCTTGGATATTGACCAGATATATAGAGTCAACTCCAGATTTGCCATCAGAAATCAACTGCCACATGATATACCAGTGAGATTTACACATAAATGAATGAGAGATTTTATCCTCTCAAAATTCATGAGACAGAAATATATTTTTTTCAAAACCTCCCCTCCACTCTTCTGAAGAAAAGAAGAAATTTTGATTTGTTAAGACAAATTCTACAAAAGAAAGATGAAAAATATCGCTGGAGAATATGTGTGCGCTAGAAGTGCAGATACCAAAAGGCAGAAGAATTATCTCTGATTTAACAAGCACAACAACTTGTGGAAGAATTATCATCAGAAAACACCAAACCAAACAACAAGGAAGATACAGACAATGAAGAAGGAAAGTTAGACCAAGCAGCAGCATTGTAACAAAATGGATAATCTGAATGTGAGATCAATAAATGTCAATGGCTTAAATTCCCCTACAAAATGATCTAAAACATTTAATTTATATAAAAAAGCAGACATTGTCTGTCTTCAAGAAATTCATATAAAGAAACAACATGAACATATTTTAAAGATTAAGAAATTGGGCATAGTATATGCAAGTTCTATGAATGAGAAGAAAAAAGGCATAGCAATTTATATAACAAACCAGCCAATCAATGTTGTGGAAGAACTGAAAGATATTGAAGGGAGATGCATAATGCTGAAAATCAGACTCCCTGATAGTGAGAATTACACACTTGTATCACTATATGCTACAAATAAAGAAAAATTCTACGAGAAGTTTTTTCCAAAACCTATTAGACTTTCAAGAAGGAGAGATATGATTCCTGGAGACATGAATGGAGTTCTGGATGCTTCAAAGGATAAATCCAAAAAGACAAAGGAGGAAGGATTCCCAAGAATGCCTTACAATATATGGAGTTGCAGCACTTGATTAATGCTTGGAGAACAATTAACCCAAAATCCAGAAACTATTTACTCTGACAGACATCAAACTTATTCTACAATCAACATGTGTTGGATGTCTAAAACTTTACTTATGAACCTGAAAGTTCAAGATTTGACCAAAGTTATTTGCAGATCACAACCCATTCCTGATATCCTGGCAAGGAAGAAGTCTGGGGAAAAGAAGATGGAGACTAAATGGTAATCTTCTACTCCAGAGAGGTATAATTGAGAAATGCAAAAAAAGACTTAACAGAATTTTTTAAACTGAATATGAGAGAGGATGCTTCTATTACAATGATATGGGAGGCAAGCAAAGCTTATATGAGAGGAAATCTTATTGCAATTGCTTCCAAGAAAAAAAATGGAAAGAACAAAAATAATAGAAAAAATAAAATACTAAAAGACCAGTATAAAATGATGTTTTTAAAAATATATTTTTAAAGGAAATCAAACAATTGAAAAAATCAATTACATTTCATGCAAATAGAAAAAATGCAGAAAGAATTAAGTTTGACAAAACAAAAATATTTTGAACATGCAAACAAACCTGGACATTATTTGACATATTGTTTAAGAAAAGAAAGTGAAAGAAGATCAATAATTGGAGTTAAAAAGCAAAATGAAATCTCCTATAAAGAGGAAGATATACATGAACAAATCACTCTCTTCTTTACAAATCTCTATAAGAAATAGAATTTAACTGAGGAAGGATTAAATTACTACCTCAAGGATACAAAATTTGCAAAGGAAGACAGAGATATCCTGAATCAAAACATTTCAATACAAGAAACCTTACAAGCAAAAGAAAAGTTTTAAAAAGATAAAGCATCAGGTCCAGATGGCTTGATGGCTATGAAATACAATGTTTGGAAGAACTAATTTTGGCACTTCAAAAAGTCATGAATCAAACAAGTTATAAGAAAATATTACCGCAATCATGACAAGAGGCACGTGTAACATTGATTCTGAAGGAAGAAAATGATCCGATGCTACCACAATCTTATAGACCCATATCATTGTTAAATGTGGATAACACACTCTTTGCTTCAATAATGACAGAAAGGCTCAAGAAAGGTATAACAAAGATAATCCATCAGGATCAGCCAGGTTTTGTTTGCAAGAGATATATGAAGGAAAATGTCAATTTTATAATTGACACAATGGAATTTGTACAAAATAGGGAGGAAAAGGCGGTCTTTATATTTTTAGATGCCGAAAAGGCTTTTAACAACCTTTCTTGGGCATTTCTACAAAAAGTATTAGAGTTTTTAAAGTGTGGACATAGATTTATGAATTGGATTCAAGGAATTTATGAGAAACAGAATGCAAAAGATTTAATTAATGGACTTTTAACAGATGGATTCCAGATCAAAAATTGGATGAGACATGGACTTCTTATTTTTAATAAATTATTTACTGTTTAAAATGCTGGTGCGTGTTCCCTGTACCACATAGACCTCCATTATTCGAACATAGTATTTAAACTAAATACCAGGGAAAGGGAGCCGGTCAGCTGCTAAATTGCTAATTCTCCAGGTCTATGCAAATACAGTAAGCTATCCCTGTGGTAACCAGTCACTGGATAGCAGGGATTGTGGGCATAGGTGTAGACTACAGGGGGGGCTTGAGCCTCCCCCAAAATTTCCCGGGGGGGGGACTGAGCCCCCCCGGGAAAACGTAGCACCTGCTGCCACGCCTCCCAGGGCCCTTCCGAGGCCGGCAGCTGCTGCTGCCGGTGCCTCCCCCCCCCCCCGGCCACTCTTCCATCCTTCCCTCTCCCTCCCTCTTTTCCCAGCAAAGGGAGAGGGAAAGAGTGGGGGGGGGAGAGAGAGGGGCTTCGGCAGCAGTGTCTGCCAGGCCTCGGAAGGGCCCAGGGAGGCACGGAGGTCTCCCGGCGGGGGGGACATCACCCCAGCAAGTGTGTGCGCTTTGCACATGTGCTAAAGATCCCCTCCCCCCCCTAATTTACAAAACTCTACGCCCCTGATTGTGGGCATTAGATGGAGCTTTAGAACAGCAATGCAGCAGGGAAGCTGGAAGTACTGGCCCTCTTGGCCGGTAATTCCTAAAATAACCAGTTGGTTGCAGCGTATGGAAGGAGAAGTGTAAGAGAGAAACCCTCTCTGAGTGTTGAGAGAGCTGGGCAAGTGGTGTGGCACTACGCAGGGACTCAGGGTGGTCGCTGGAAGCCTAGATGCCTCAGAGGGCCAAAAGGAGCAGCGCTTATATTTGAAGTACAAAGACTTGTCTGAAGTACATTAAAGAAAGCATGGATGTTGGGAAGCTTCATTGACCTTGTTAGAAAGGACTTTTATATCTGATGTGATATTTATATTCTGCTTGTTTTCTTGCATGTAGTGAACTGTTATTTATTTGTTTACAGTCGGTTTATCTCACTTTTCTAAAATAGACATTGGTGTAGATGTAAACATAGATTACCTATACTTGTGCAAATATTATAAGTAAAAAAATACAAACAGATGTGCTGATGGCATGATGTAACTTCCAAGGAAACCAGAAATGATGTCAGTCTGTTCTAGGAATCACTGGGAACTCAGTGGCTTTTTACTTAGCAAGGCATGACATCATTTCTGTGTTTTTCCCAAAAGTGACATCATGCTATTGCCCAGTGACACCCCCCATGCCCTCACCCGCCCCCCCCCCGACTTCTGCCAGTTCCCCAGAAGTGATGACCTCACACTCACAGTCCTGGTGAATTTGTTTTGTTTCTCCTCCATTGCTGCTTGGAGCAGCAACAGTCAACAGGAGCTCAGGGCAAAACTCTATGGTTTGAGCCCAATTTTAACCATAGAGTCTGCCCAAAAAGCAGAGCGTCACCCCCAACATCACCGACATGATGACATCATTTCTGCATGATGTCATTGCAGCAGGGATGTTGTCGCCCACTCCCAGACCACCCCCCAAATCACCCCGCTGGCATAACAATCACCCCTGGCAACACTAGCAACTGAGAGCCAGTTTGGTGTAGCCTAGAGCAGAGGACGCTAATCTGAAGAACCGGCTTTGATTCCCCACTCCTCCACATGCAGTTGCTGGGTGACCTTGGGTCAGTCAAAGTTATCTGAGAGTTGTTGTCTCAAGAGCAGTTCTCTCAGAGCTCTCTCAACCCCACCTACCTCACAGGGTGTCTGTTTGTGGGGAGAGGAAGGGAAAGGAGACTGTTTAGCCATTCTGAGACTCCAAGCGTGTCTGTTTGTGGGGAGAGGAAGGGAAAGGAGACTGTTTAGCCATTCTGAGACTCCAAGGGTGTCTGTTTGTGGGGAGAGGAAGGGAAAGGAGACTGTTTAGCCATTCTGAGACTCCAAGGGTGTCTGTTTGCGGGGAGAGGAAGGGAAAGGAGACTGTTTAGCCATTCTGAGACTCCAAGGGTGTCTGTTTGTGGGGAGAGGAAGGGAAAGGAGACTGTTTAGCCATTCTGAGACTCCAAGGGTGTCTGTTTGTGGGGAGAGGAAGGGAAAGGAGACTGTTTAGCCATTCTAAGACTCCAAGGGTGTCTGTTTGTGGGGAGAGGAAGGGAAAGGAGATTGTTTAGCCATTCTGAGACTCCAAGGAAGGGCGGGGTATAAATCCAGTCTCTTCTTACTGTTAGCAGTAGTGGTGGTGGTGCAGGGAGACAAGAGAAAGTACTGTGTATGCAAGGAGGAAATATGGTGCCATGGGGTACAACGAAATGTGGGTGGGGGATGTATGGTTGCCAACACAAAAGTGGAGCCTACAGATCTCCCAGAATTACAAATGATCTCCAGACTACAGAGATCAGTTCCCCCTGGAGAAAATAGCTCCTTTGGAGGGTGGACTCTATGGCATTATGCCCTGGCTGAGATCCCTTCCCTTCTTTTCCCAGCCCCTACCCTCCACAGGCTCCACCACAAAATCTCCAGGAATTTCCCAACTCAGAGTTGGCAACCCTAAATAGCAGACAGAGGTGTAAGGGCACAGCGTGCCAAGAGTGTGCTGAGAAGCAGAGAGGAAAAGGGCAGAGGTGGGGTGGTGGTGAGACTGCTGGCTGGAGAAACAGCGCAAAAGATGTTCCTAAAATGTTGGCCTGTTATGATTCAGAGAGAAAGAGAGAGAAAGTGCGTACGGTGTGCAGTGAGAGAGAGATCACTCCAGAGAGAGAAAAGGAATGAGAGCTAACAGGGGGATCCAGACACAACTTTGATGATGGTGAGAGAGGGAGAGAGAGAGAGAGAGAGAGAGAAGAGCTCCCTGTGGAGTACAGAGAAAAAACAGAGGTTATCAGAGAATGTGTTGTCAATGAGACACTGATTGAATTATGGCAAGAAAAATGTTTTTCGACAGTTAATGTGACATAGGTCGCTTGAGTTAATAAAAATGTTAGAGGGGCCCTCAGAGGAATTTTAAGTGTAGACCCCTGCTTTATGGGACTGATTTGAATATGACATTTCCTTCCTCTCTCTTTCCTGTAAGCTCCCCCCCCCCCCGCACACCTTTAACTCCTCCAGTTAAAGGGTATGACCCGTATGAGCTGGTAAACCAGCCTTTGGTTAAGGTGTGACGGGCTTCCAGCGCAAGGCTTTTCCTTCGTGCTGTTTACAGGTGAAATAGGAACAGTGTTGTTGGCAGTGCAGCCTGCTTAATTGACTGAAGGCAGCTACGGATCAAATGAAATGAAGACATCATGGCAATATTTGGTTTACTGATGCCCGTCTTGCTGCTCTGCTTCAACATCGGCCAGTCTTGCTGGAGTCCCGATGACTTTGTGGGTGCCAGCTCTCCCGGGGATATTGTCATTGGAGGCTTGTTTGCAATTCATGGGAAAATGTTGCATTCTGAGGAAAAACCCCTCAAACCAGTGATTGCGAATTGTGCCGGGTGAGTTAAGACTGTGGAATAAGAATGAAATGGCAAGAGGACATGAAGATGAAAAGGGGAATATCTATAAATTTACTGAGTTTGTAAATCTTTGCTGTTTCTCTAGAGGATGGTTTGATATATTGGTTACGTGAAATGCATTGGCAGGGGGGGATTTTTGATAGATATGCAAGGATAAAATTTGGTGTGAATGATTGCCAGGAGGGGTGACTGCCTCCTGCTCGTATGTGATGAAACCAAGTAGGGGGGAATTGCTGTCTCTTAAAAAAAGAAGAAGAAACATTCTAAATGTTTTATTGGCTTTTACTCCTATTACAGTTATTTCTGTTAGAGAGAGTTAAGAACTGCATTTTGTTTGCTGCTATGGAAAATTAATATAGCATGAAACATATTGTATAACTGGAATACAGCGTATCGTCTGGGCTGTAATACAATATTCAACGTCTCATTTTGATTGTGCCAACTCCTCAGTGTCTTGCAGGGCAGTCCTAAACAGAGCTACACCTTTCTAATCCCACTGACTTCAATGAATGTAGAAGAGTGTAACTCTGTTTAGGATTGCATTGGTACATTCTAACTCGGAAGGTTTAAAGCAATTTTCAGAAAAATGCAATCAAACAGTGCTACAAGGATCTCCTTTTTCCTTTGTGCAAGCCAAAGAGAATGGAGACTTCACTGTGAATCCCTACTGTTTGCTTTATATGTGTCAACATTTTAAAAATGAAATCCAGAGAGCACTTAAACTGTCACCCTGTGCTTGTTGACTCAAGTGTAGCCCCTAGGTTAATACAACTATCCCAGAAGGAAGTGATTCAACCTTGTCGCTTAACCGCTATGAAAACGGCTGTGTAAGTAATCCAAAAAGGTATTAACGTTACAGAACTGCTCACTTTTAGCTAGGGCTGCTCATCAGCTCCAGAACTGTTAATTGATTAACTATCTGTCTTTTTAAATGCTTAATCAGCCAATCAGTCACCATAAGATAAATACACGTTCATAGCACCAAAGACTTTCTGTAGGTACTTTCTGAGTTACACAGATATGTCTGAGGTTGGATGCAACAGAGCTGACTACAGCTTGATAAGTAAAAGCTTCTGCTCACTGTCAGAGAGAGGGCATTTTAAGCGTTTTCTTTGTAATAAAAACTTTAAAATAAACAAGGGTCCCCTTACCATTCAAACCCAACAATTAAAAGTTGCCCTTTGTAGTTAAGATCCCCCTTCCCCCACTGACAAAGAGACCAATTGTAAGCATGTCTATTCAGTGGAGCTTACTCAGAAGAAAGTGTTTTTAGGAGGACTGTGCTGTAAGGCAGTCCTGAACAGAGTTGCATGACAAGTCCTTTGAAGTCCTTTCATTTAGAAGGGTGTAACTCTCTTTAGGGTGGCACTGCAGGTTGATTAATCCATCACATAAAAGCTGTAGGATGGCACTGCAAGTTGATTAATCCATCACGTAAAAGCTTTAGGGTAAAAGCTTTAGGGTGGCATTGCAGGTTAAGAGAGCCAGTTTGGTGTTGTGGTTAAGTGTGCGGACTCTAATCTGGGAGAACCAGCCTTGATTCCCCAGTCCTCCACTTGCACCTGCTGGATGACCTTGGGCAAGCCATAGCTCTGTACCAGCTGTTCTCTCTAGGACAGTTGTCTCAGAGCTCTCTCAGCCCCACCTACCTCACAGGGTGTCTGTTGTGGGGAGGGGAAGGGAAAGGATTTTATAAGCCGCTCTGAGACTACACGTGAAGGGCAGGGTATAAATCCAATCTCTTCTTCTTCTTCTTCTTCTTCTTCTTCTTCTTCATCATCCATCACATAAAAGCTTTAGGATGGCACTGCAGGTTGATTAATCCATCACATAAAAGTGGTTCAAACTTGAAGACCTGTTTCAAATACATTGTCAGTTTTGTGCCAGTGGAGGTGAGGAAGGAGAGTAGCATGTATTCCATCCTTAGCTCCTTGGAGGAGGAGCAAGATAAAAAAATGAAATAAATAAACATAGTTAACAAATTACAGACAAACCTTTGACATCTAGAAAATCCATTTGTCCCTTCACCTTTTTCAGCCATTGGGCTGTGTGGAGTCAGGGATCCTCAGGTTCCCACTGAGCCACCCTCCCCCTTCCTCCCAAGAGCACTTTCTTGTTGAAGCATCCTGGAGGACCAAGGAATACTAACAAATTTGTGCCAGCTCTAAATGTTTGACAGGAACTGCAATTCGTCCTCCTGACTATGAGCAAGCAGTAGGGAAAGCTGTGTACCCACATGTCACAGGGAACACCACTGGTTCACAGCAGTATACCAGTTAATTCTGTAACACGCGAATGGTCCAGTAGTGAAATAGCTATGAATTCAATTATGTGTTTCTTGACAGTTTTGAAGTGCAAGTGTTTCTTCAGAGTCTTGCAATGGTACATGCTATCGAAATAATCAACAACTCTACGCTCCTACCTGGAATTAAGCTGGGCTATGAAATCTACGATACTTGCGCAGAGGTTACCAGGGCGATGGCTGCAGCCCTGAGGTTCCTTTCCAAGTTCAACGCTTCCAAAGACCTGGTGGAACTGAGATGTAACTATTCAGACTATATGCCCAGAGTAAAAGCTGTCATAGGTGCTACTTACTCAGAAGTATCCATGTCAGTTGCAAGAATATTGAATTTACAGCTAATACCACAGGTAAGTCCACAGTGGATTTATTTATTTTTTCCCATTTTAAACCATAGGACCAGACTTTACAATGGTGTAAGAGCATGAATATTCTAATGCAGGGGTGGGCAATTATTTTGGCTCAGGGGCAGGGCTCATTTCGTAGAAAAAGAGGTGCAGGAGCTCATTAGCATAACTCATTTACATAACTCATTTGCATATACCACACCCCCTAACATACCGGAAGTGTGTCAGAAGGCACCACCCACCCCTCAGGCTCCACTCCACAGGTGAGTAAAACTGACCTGCTCTTCCTCCATTCCCTTCCCCATCCAATACTTTGTGCAATAAAAATAAGCGTAAAGAACACACCCTCATTCTCTTCCTGCTCCCTTGAAACCACCAGGTTTCAAGTAGACTTGAGATACCCAGGACATGTGCACCACCCATCCCTTTCCTTTCCCCTCCCCACAACAAGACACCCTGTGAGGTAGGTGGGGCTGAGAGAGGTCTTTTGAGAACTGCTCATGAGAGAATAGCTCTGAGAGAACTTGTGACTAGCCCAAGATCACACCAGCAGCTGCATGTGGAGGAGTGGGGAATCAAACCAGGTTCTCCCAGATTAGAGTCCAACTCCTGACCACTACACCAAACTGATGGGGTGGAAGCTGCTGAAGGGTTGGTGAAATTTCTCCAGCACTTATGTGCCAGATAAAAAATGATATACTTAGAAAATTTATATGCCACCTTGAGCAAGTCTCTGGAAAAGCAGCACACAGTCATAAAAGGAACAATGATAAAATTATCAATATTAAAACAAAACATTAAAAACAATAAAGATCCTAGCAGGGCTTTCCCCGGGGTGCTGCACCTCTGCACTTCTCAGGGAAGCCGAGGAGGGGGCGGGGCTTGGTCATGTGTCTGCCCCCTGGGCTCCTCACTCCTGGAGCTGCGCTCCTGTGCGCTCCTGCTCCAACGGACCCCTGCTCGGGGGCCACTTTGTGGGAGCGGAGGTTAGCGGAAGGCTGCACCTTTTAAAATGATTGCATTCATTAGTTAACTTTGCATTTCAGAAAAGGTATAAATTGTATCATAAAAATCAATAAATAAAATAAAATAGTGGTAGTTTTATTCAATTTATTTATTGTGCTAATTTCATATCATCTATAGCTGCATGCACATTTAATTTTAGAATCAGTTTAATGAGACAAATGTACCCTATCACACTTTTCTACAATTTTTTTTGAAATCAGGAGTGAGATTGCTTGTTGAGGGTCTCATCACAGCCTGCAAGTTAATGTCTGTCAAAGAGCATCTATATTTACTCTTGTTGATCTTCATGCAACTGTCTTGGCGGGCTGCAAAAAAACTCTGTGGCGGGCCGCATGTGGCCCGCGGGTCGCAATTTGCCCACCCCTGTTCTAATGGGATCACTGGAAGGAGAATAGACTGGGCTCATGGGCATATAATAGCAGCCTGAGCCTAGGAAAGAAGTAGCGCTAGGGAAGTGAATTCCCAGGATGATTACTTTGTGCTGTGATTATTCCATTTGCTTCATATTTTCTTCCTTCTGACTTCAGTGGGGAACTGAGACTGTTTTTACATCTGACTTTCCCGCTGGAATCATTCTAGTTCCAAAAAAACCTGCCCACACCTCTGTGCGGTGTGAAACCGTGCTGCTACTGAAATGTCCACATCTACTAATTGCCCTCCTGTGGTCAAGCTAGTATTCAACCGGCTTTATTCTGCTTTAAACAATTGCTGTTGATTAGTGCACTTAGACCCCCTGGAGTGAAATTTCACACCACTGTGAAATCAGCACAGGAAAAGACAGCAGTCAAACTACTTTAGAGGGTAGGTGTAAAATGACCCTGAGTGTGAAGGGAGAGAAAGGGTAAGGGAATAAACAAGCCAGAACTCGATCACTTACAACTTCCATGTCTTTGGCACGGCATGGACAGCAACATTCTAATACCGCTGGCCACATTTATGCTGACAGTGGAACTGCCCCTAGCCTGCCGGCTTGGACACCCGGGCAGAAGATTAAAAGTGTAGGGAGCATGAACTGCTCAAGATTCCCACCATTGCTAGGGATGCCAGCCTCCAGGGATGTGAATCCCCTGGAATTACATTCCCTCTCCAGACTACAGAGATGAGTTCCCCAGAGAAAATGGATGCTTTGGAGTGTGGACTGTATGGCATGGTACCCCAACTGGGGACCCAGTCCTCCCCAGGCTCCATCCCCGAATATCCAGGAATTTCCCAACCTGGATCTGGTAGCCCTTCCCTGGCATCCTCTGCCAGTGGCCAGGGAGGACCTGGCAAACCTACCATGATCTTGGGTGCCTATCCCAAGCCAATCAGTGTTGATCTGGTGAGCAGGTCATTCATTCTCAGTTGGTAGCATCACATGCCATAAGCAGTTGCCCACTACAACTCTTAGCCCTCTCCCATGCCAGGAACCTATGAGTGAGGAACTGGGACTCGACATTGTAGAAGTCAAGTCTGTGAAACCAGATACCGAGGCCACTTTGTAATTTAATCCCATGGCTATTATTTTAAATTCCAGTTAATTATTCCCAGCACGCTGGATTTGTAATGGTATCTGTTTTTGCTTTGAATACCTATGACTGTGGAAAAAATACGTGCCATTTGAAGCCTTCTTTATAATGGGCATGATCCAGCCAAAGTTAAGTACTTGCAAGCCCCACTGGTTGGAGCTTGACTGATTTGAGCTCCCCTATGGAAATCCACTGATTTGAGTTGGACTGATTTAAATTCTCCCATGGAAGTCCACAGGATTTAAAGGGGCCTAACTTTGGTTGTATCGTGCTGTTACTTTAACCAGTAGTTTTTTTAAAAAAATAACACGTGATGCTGTAGACTTTTAAACAATATTTGCTGAAATAAACTAGGTCCAGTCCAATCTTCTACTTTCTTGTCAGTGACTTCCACTGAATTCTCTGAGTCTGACTCCTAAGTAGGTATTGACAGGACAGTCAATGGGTTCATTTACATTTCTGCAAAGCCAGTACATTTATGCAGGAAAAGTTGGTGCTACATTCCTCCTAAGGTCACCCCACTTTTGACCTGAGGTAAGGGGTTTAGGTTTAAATACTCTTCCACGTTTAAAAAAACCTCCCTGTACATGGAATGGTAGTGGAAGGGTGATCCCATTGTGCTGGCTTTCAACATGCAGGGACAAGGGAGACAGGTTACGGAGGATGCTAACATGTGACCCCCTTCACCTGCAGCCTGATAAAATACTGTATCAGCATAACAAAGGCCCTGATCACATGCAGAATTAGCCGCGCGAGCGGCACAAATACCATGCTGATTTTAAGGGTGCAATCACACCAGAACATCTGGCAAGTGTCCCACACCTGTCGGCAACCTGTTTCTCTCCGCCAAAGAAGTGGAGTTAAAAGATACTAGGGAAAGTCCAGTATCAAACAGGTCTGCTACAGGCCACAGATGGACTTTCCCTGTGTGATCGCTCCAGCACGCACTGATGCATCAGGGATAGTCTGATCAGGCTATCCCAATGCTATGCCGTTGTTTTTTCCCCCTTCTCAGTATGTGCATCATCACATACTGCCATAGGAAGCCCTCAGGGTGGAGATGTGATTCATTGATCCCCCATTTAAGTGCATGGGGGGGGGGAACGGCACCCCCCCCCCGACTCACCCGCGATTGCATCTGATCACGCAGTGGTGGGCTGTGCCCGCAGCTTTGCAGAACTGTGTGATCACGCAACTGCAGGTCAAATTACTCCGGAGCAAATAGCCTCACTCCCCCCCCCCCCCCCAGATTATCTCGCTTGTGTGACCGGGACCATAGTCTTTAAATCTTCTTTACTGGTTATGTGGTGCCAATGCTTGTTCATTTGATCCTGGGGCAAGTCAGGATTCACTGTGCTATCCCAGTTATAAACTACCAAGGAGCACAGTGAATATGCATAACCCCCACACAAAAAAAACCCCGCTCAGGCAGGGATTAGCAGTAACCTAGAGCTGAATGAAATTTTCCACTTATTGATGTCCTGTTTACAGTAATCATCATGTCAACTGATTTTACAAGGAAGCGTTTCACTGGGGTGATTGCTAAAGTTATTGGTATTCCAGAGTTGCAATATAGAAATTTAAAACCCTGGATGTTCAGGGTGCAACAAAACTTTGTAAAGACATATGTAGATAAATTTTAAGATTCGGAAAGGTGGTACACAATATGCACACGTGTAAAGGTGGCTTTAAATTATTCCACATGACTTTTGTGCCGAACTTAGGGTTGCCAACTGCCTGAAGAAGAAAATGTTTTTCCCCCCTTTAATAGAATTTTAATGGAATGTTACTGATTAGGTGATGTTATTTATCTCCTTGCCATATAAAGCTTCAGCTGCCCATTTCTACAAATCTATTGAAGGGACAGGCTATTTTCCTCCAGGCCTGGTGGTAACCCAAACAGTCTGCCCCAGCGGGGTACATGATAGCTCTATGGGGCCATCTCAGGTCAAGAAAATAATGCAGGGGGGAAGTCTTACCACCCTTTCCTAGAGCAAACTAGAGAAGAAGGTGGATGGTTTAGCACTTTCCAAGCCATTTGCCAGATTAAAAAACAAAATACCTCTCAGGGTACTTTAGGTCCCAAGAGGAACAAAAGGTAGGCACCCTTATTCCAGAGAAATTCTGGAGTCCTAACAATGTAGCCTAAAAACAATTAACCTGCTCAGCAGGGTCGCCAGACCTTCTGGTGGAGGTGGGGGGCCCTGCTGACAGGTCCCACCTCCCTGCCCCTGATCAGCTGGCCAGCAGGGGGGAACTTACCATGAAAAAAGGGAGATCCGTCCAATGTACAGAGATGTGTCTTTGTCACTGCCCACAGGACCCAGAAGTGACATCATCACATCCAGAGCCTCAGGGCAATGCTTTGGTATTTGGGCAAGAACTCTATGGTAGAAGCCACATTTAGCATAGAATTTTTGTCCAAATACCAGAGCGCCTCCCCAATGTCCTGGATGTGATGATGTCACTTCTGGGTCCTGTGGGCATTGGCGTACACATGTTGCTGTACTTTGGATGGGCCTTCCTGCTACTCCCGATAATCAGGGCTCATTTTGCAGCAGGAGCTCCTTTGGATATCAGGCCACACACCCCTAAAGTAGCCAATCCTCCAAGAGCTTGCAGAGCTCTTCTTACAGGGGCTACTGTAAGCTCTTGGAGGATTGGCTACAGCAGGGGTGTGTGGCCTAATATGCAGAGGAGCTCCTGCTACAAAATGAGCCCTGCCGATAAGTCCCCCCTCCCCCCCCCCTGCGTGCACACTGGTTGCAACCCTACCGTTCAAAGGTTTCAATCTGAAAGAAAACTGTGTTATTCAATTAGCAAGAATGCGGTGTTCACAAGGAAAGACCTTCAATTTTTTTGTGCTTCTGTGGGATAAAAAAACCTCCTTTCTGTCAGCCATAAAAATATAACTGACGTTCAGTCAGCACAGAAAATCCTTCTCTTGAGTCTGTCCTACTAGTTCTGTTATGGAGGCATTTCATAGGCATAGGTGGGCGCTGCTGGATCAGTAAGAATTCTTTCACTGCATGTATACACTTTGAGTACTTTGAGGAGTACTTTGCTGGGGGGAACGGATGGCTGAATGTTAAACAAGAGTGTTGTTAAAAATACTTGAAAATGTTTAAAAATAGTATTAAAATAGTATTAAAGTGTTAAGAAATAGTGTTATGTTATAGTGTCATGTTTAAAAAATGCTGCAGGGGGGAGGGTAATTGAAGCAAATGTGTTTCAATGATGCACAAGCAGAGCAGCTTCGGACGCCGCCTGAGACCAGAGTGGGCCTTCAAGAAACACAGTAAAGGCCCCGCTGTGCACTCAGGCCTATGCTTGACAGAAGCATAAGGTCATTTAGATCACAATGTTCCATGAGATAGAAAGGGAGGTTAAAATCATCCTGGCATTTCCCTTCACAACAGCATTGGGTCAATGCTTGGCGGTGCCAACACACCTGGAGAGAAATGTCCAGTCCCTTTAATAGAGATTTAATGGGCAGCTGAAACGTTTCATGGCATGAAGGTAAATAAAATCACCTGCTAAGGGGCATACTATTAAGCCTCCATTAAAGGGATGAGACATACTTTTCTCCAGGCATTTGGCAACTCCATATCATGCTTACTTGGTGTTGCAAAGAATTCAGCCCTTAAATGATGAACTATAATGACTCTCAGCTCTGAACTGTTCTGTTTCTATAAAGGAGCTGCAAGGTTCTCCCATCTGCTATTCTTGAGGGGAGGTATAAGAAAATTCCTTATGCACTTAGGTACTGCGGATGCAATAAGAAAGAATTAAAAACGGTTGAGCATGCACTCCTACATTGTAATTTGCTAAATGATATTCGAGCGAAATTTCTAGAAGTCCCCCTTAGTAAGGTAGCGGGCCAACCGGATGGAATCAAGCTACATTACCTCCTTACTTCTCGAGATCCGGAGATTATTGAACTGACTGCTAAGTTTCTTCATGGTCTTATAAAACGGAAGAATCTTCCTGATCATTTTAATTGAGTTTAATAAATACACCTCGGTAATGGTTTTAGGGTTAACTATTTTCTACAAATTTTGGGACTGTTTTATCTTAATGGGAATTGCTTTTAATATTTTATGCCAATAAAAGGTATTTGTTGTTGTTATAAAGGAGCTGTTCTTCTACCCCACAGGTGAGTCACGCATCAACTGCTGAAATCCTTAGCGACAAAGTGCGCTTCCCTTCTTTTTTGCGCACCGTGCCTAGTGATTCCTATCAGACCAAAGCAATGGCACAGTTGATCCATAAGTCAGGCTGGAACTGGATTGGGATCATAGCCACGGATGATGACTTTGGGCGCCTCGCTGTGGAGAGCTTTGGGTTGCAGGCCATGGCAAACAATGTCTGCATTGCATTTAAAGAAATGCTGCCAGCTTATCTTTCAGACAGCACCATTCACGGCAAAATTAATCAAGCTCTTGAGAAGATTGTCAAGGAAACCAGGGTAAATGTCATTGTCGTCTTTCTGAGGCAATTCCACGTAATAAAACTTTTCAGAAAAGCAATCGAGAGGAACATAAATAAGACATGGATTGCAAGTGACAACTGGTCGGCTGGGGTCAAAATTAGCACCATTCCAAATATCAGTCGCTTGGGGAAAGTGGTTGGATTTACATTCAAAAGTGGGAACATGTCATCTTTCCATGACTTCCTGAGCAATCTACACTCAACCCCCATTGGAAACAACATGTTTTTGAGGGAATACACCTTGCTTATGTCCACATGCTCGCATATAAACGATCAAGACTTGAGTAAGTGCATTTCAAATTACTCTTTAGACACGTTGATGCAGAACCGCACTGTAACAAGTAGCCAGCAATGGAGAGAGGAGTTTCTGATTGCCAACATTGAACCGGGATTTATCCACAGCACCATGCTCGCCGTGCATGCCATTGCACATGCCATTCGGAACCAGTGCCAGGACAGAAACTGTAAAGACCCCGATGCTTTTGCTCCTTGGGAGGTATGATTTTATGTTAATTCTGTGTTCTTTACGGGTCTCTTTCATGCTCCGCATTTGTCTCCTGATTTTATCTCACTGTACAAACAGGTGGCCAGTTGAATACTGATCGCTTAACAGGATATGTACACTGCCTTTACTGAAACAGGCTGTGGCATATTTCTGACATATGGAATTTTAGCTTTAAAAACCATATACACCATCAATTAAACATCCTTATTCATACTCCAGTCTGTAGTATTCTGGTCCACAGCTGAACTCCTGTCACAAAAAGCCAGCTTTTTTATCACACTTAGGTGGTATAGTCCTGTTTCCAGGGGTCATTTTGTAGAAAAAGAGGTGCAGGAGCTCATTGGCATAACTCATTTGCATAACTCATTTGCATATGCTACACCCTAACATACCGGAAGTGTGTCAGAAGGTGACACCCACCCCTCAGGCTCCACTCCACAGGTGAGTGAAACTGACCTGCTCTTCCTCCATTCCATTCCCCATCTAATACTTTGTGCAATAAAAATAAGCGTAAAGAACACACCCTCATTCTTTTCCTGCTCTCTTGAAACCACCAGGTTTCAAGTAGACTTTAGATACCCAGGACATGTGCACCACCCATCCCTTCCCCTTCCCTTCCCCTCCCCACAACAAGTCACCCTGTGAGGTAGGTGAAGCTGAGAGAGGTCTTTTGAGAACTGCTCATGAGAGAACAGCTCTGAGAGAACTAGTAACTGGCCCAAGGTCACACCAGCAGCTGCATGTGGAGGAGTGGGGAATCAAACCCGGTTCTCCCAGATTAGAGTCCAACTCCTGACCACTACACCAAACTGATGGGGTGGAAGCTGCTGAAGGGTTGGTGAAATTTCTCCAGTACTTATGTGCCATGTGCCCAGATAAAAAATGGTATACTTAGAAAAATTATATGCCACCTTGAGCGAGTCTCTGGAAAAGCAGCACACAGTCATAAAAGGAACAATGATAAAATTATCAATATTAAAACAAAACATTAAAAACAATAAAGACCCTAGCAGGGCTTTCCCCGGGGCACTGCGCCTCTGCACTGCCGAGGAGGGGGCGGGGCTTGGTCATGTGCCCGCCCCCTGGGCTCCTCACTCCCAGAGCTGCGCTCCTGTGCGCTCCCACTCCAATGGACCCCTGCCTGTTTCCATTGTGGTAAATGATTTGTACCAGAATGCATGTCATTAATTTTTTTAAAAATTAAGGTTATCTATTTTCTTGCATGCCCCCTGGTAAGCTTTCTGACTTATTCCCATTTTATTTATAGGGGAACTAAAGCTGAGGAGGAGCATTTTTCACCCGAGGTTAAATAAAGGGTGCATAAGTTCAGAATTTGGACCACAGTTTCTGAATCCAAACCCAATCCGCTAGCTACTAAGCAACACTATTTCTTGACTTTTGCACACACAGCTGCTGAACTATCAGCAACTATAATTTTTTAAAACATCTGTACTAGGCTTGCCAGTTTCCAGGTGGGGGCAGGGGAATCCCCTAATTTTGCAGGCTCTGGTCCACCTCTGGCCAGCAGGGGAAACCCCGTCCCAAAACAGTTGTCCCCACGTGTCATCAGCTGATGTCCCTTCCACAAGTGTCATCATCGTGTTGGAGGCAACACTCCATTTTTTGGGCAAAACTCCATGGTTTGTAGGTGTTTTTACCGTAGAGTTTTGTTCAAAAAGTACAGCACCACCCCAGCGTCGCTGGCACGATGATGTCACTTCCAGAAGTGATGTTAGCACATTGCTGATGTCACCGCCCACTCCCAGAATGCCCTCCAAAAAACCCCACCAGCAGGCAGAAGACACCTGGCAATCCTAATCGGTACACAGAATTTGATACTAGAACTGTTCAATAGTATGTGAATATTTGTATAATTCCTGCATATCATAGGAAAATATATGGAAGCCTGTCTGGATATCTGAGGGATAATGCTGGATACTATCTGGGAAGCAGCAATTGCTGCAGTACTGCCGTGCTGAGAGATGGCTCGCTGTACTACAGTAGGCAGACCCAGTCTTCTGGCCTATGGTACAGTAGGCGGACCCAGTCTTCTGGCCTATGGTACAGTAGGCGGACCCAGTCTTCTGGCTTATGGTACATTTATAACAAAATAAACTCTTTTCCTACCTGGCTGATTTTTTTCTCTGAAAAGCCAGAATAAACTTAAGAACATAAGAAGAGCCCTGTTGGATCAGACCAATGGTCCATCTAGTTTAGTATCCTGTCTCACACAGTGGACAACAATTTACTGTGGCTTCTCTTCAGGGTCGCTAACCTCTCCTGCTGTTACAATGGATCTCCAGATGACCAAGATCAGTTCCCTTGAAGGAAATGGCAGCTTTGGAGGGTGGACTCTATGGCATTTGTTATGTTCTGTGCTTAACCCTGAATGTTTTCTAGGTCTTTGCTTGCACCTAAACGTTGCAGTGTGCTCAGGTAATGGCGACCGCCACGTGGTCTCAGCACATGGCCAGAAAACAATAGCGGCCTAGGATCCTGGACATCCCCCTATCAGAGGCTCCGAATATTCAAATGTACCAACTAGAGTCTCTGGCGGGAAAGGTGTCCTATCATGCTGAATGGGTGAGGTCGGGGGCGAGGCTTCTCTGTGCATATAAGCAGACCCCTGGCCTGCCGTAGGTATCCTTGAGCTGAACCATCTAATAAATGAGCTATGCTTGAAACCACTCCACCGGCCTCCCGACTCCAGTACTTTTCAGTGGCAACAAAGGTGGGATCCCAATGAGAGACTCTCCGGCTGACTCCAGCACCGCATCGAGCCCAGATCCGTCAGCCTCCAGCACTGCTCGGCCCCAGCACCCCACATTGCCGCCACCCCAGGCTTCCGAGGATCCCACTCACTGCACCGCTGCTCCATGAGTCCAGATGGCCACTGCTCTGGGACAGCAGATCGCACCATTCAACCCCTCCAGGCCCGAGTTTTGGGAGGCCTGGGCCAACCAGCTCTGTTTCTTCTTCAACGTCCAGGGAATCACGGATGCCGGAAAATGCAAGTTGTGGCTGCTGAGCACCTGTGGGGTCGCCACCTTACCATTGGTAAGAAACTTGATTTCTCCCTGCACTCCCACAGAGGCATCCTACAACGAGATCATGGGGGGCCCTCAATGATTACTTCACCCTCAAGCCCTCGAAGCTTATTCAACGAGTGACATTCTTCAGCTGCTTCCAGCAGAAGGGTGAGTCCGTGGCCATGTTCCTGGCCGATCTCCACTGGCTGGTTGTCGGCTGTGAGTTTGTGGCAGTAGAGGACACTCTCCTCACTGCCTTTGTGTGTGGGGTCCGGGAACTTAAGATGCGTAGAAAGCTTGTGGCTATCATTGATGCCACTTTAGCCAAGGTCTTCCAAACTGCTTGCGCTTTTGAGACTTCCCAGAAAGACAGGTCCAGCGGCGCTGCATCCACCCATTGCACGGCAGTATCATCAGAATCCAAGGCCTCCAATGAGGACAACACACTCCAGGTCCACCACTTGCCCCGGGATGCCCCCAATAAGATTAAGGTCCCAGTCCTCATAGAGGGCTCCCCTTGCCTGATGGAATTGGACACTGGGTCCTTGTATTCCATAATTTCAGAGGCCACACTCAAAAAACTATGCCCAGAGGGGGGACCCCGCTTACGGAAAACCCCGGCTCCTGGACTTCCAGAAGAACCCCATTGCTATCAAGGGACTTGGCAAGTACATGGTCCAGCTCAAGGACTTTTGTGGGAAACTGGACCTCCTGGTGGTGGCGGGCAACCTCACAAGTCTGTTGGGACTTTCCTGGTTCCAACCCCTGGGACTGGAAGTAACAGGGGTGAACAGTCTCCACACCACAAACTTCCAGGATATCTGTGCAGAATTCCCTGCTGTTTTCGATGGAGCACTAGGCTCTTACACCAGGCCCCCTGTATCTTTGGAGCTTGACCCCACAGTCCAGCCAATATGCATTCCGGCCCACCAGCCTCTGCCTGTTCAGCCTAAAATTGAATAGGAGCTGGATAAATTAGTGGCAGAAGGGGTTTTAAAACCTGTGTCACACGCCCACTGGGAAACTCCCATCGTAACCCCGCTTAAGCCAAACGGGGACATCCGCATCTGTGCGGATTACAAGTGCACGTTAAACACGGCACTCCAGGTGCATGCTTACCTGGTGCCTGTGATCAGCCATGTTTTAGCTACACTAGCCAGTGCCAAGGTCTTTGGTAAGCTGGACCTGACGCAGGCCTTTCAGCAGCTGCCTGTGGACGACGCCACTGCCGAGGCCCAGACTATCGTAACTCATAAGGGAAAGCGGCTCCAGTTCAGGGTCAGTGTGACCCTGGGGTTATTCCAAGAATTAATGGATCGTTTATTGAAAGGGTTGCCAGGTGTCCAGCCCGTTTTCAATGATGTCCTGATTGCGGCCCTGGACATTCCGACTTTTGCGACACAAATCTGAGCCATCCTCCAGCACTTCCAGAACGCCGGCCTGAAGGTCAAAAAGGAAAAATGTCTTCTCAGCATATCTTCCGTGGAGTTCCTGGGCTTCACCGTGGACACGCAAGGTATCCACCCCACACTGGACAAGGTAAAGGCCATCACTGAGGCCTCAGCCCCTCGCTCTAAGGCGGAGCTCCAGTCCTTAGAGCTCCTGAACTTTTATCATGCCTTCCTTCCACATAAGGCAGTGGTGGTGGAGCCCTTGCATCGGCTTCTGGACAAAAATGTGAAATGGGTTTGGGGCCCCCACCATGCGGTCGCTTTTCAGGCCATGAAAGACTTGTTAGCATCTAATGCCGTTCTTGCCCACTTTGACAAGTCCCTCCCAGTTGTACTGGCCTGCGACGCCTCCCCTTACGGGGTGGGAGCGGTTCTGGGGCATCGTCTCCCCAACGGTCAGGGGTCCTGGTTGCTTATTATTCGAGAACCCTGTCATCTGCGGAGTGCAATTATGCGCAGATCGACAAAGAGGTGCTGGCTATAGTGGCTGGGGTCAAGAAATTTCATGACTATCTGTATGGCCACTGACCACAAGCCTCTCCTGGGCCTCCTCGCCCCAGACCCCCAGACCCTCCAGATGCTGTCTCCCTGGGTCCTGCGCTGGTCAATCTAATTTTGAGGGCCCCCATCTCCCCACACAACCTTTCACCGAGGCCAGCTTGGCCCCTGGGCTCTCCTGCAACTGCATGGGCCCCTGAGCTGTTTGGCAGCTGCCACCAGGCCCAGGGTGCCCCCCATGCTCTAGCTGGGCTACAGTTCTGCCACCTGACACTGTGCAGCTCCAGGGCGGCGTAGCTTGCATCCAGTGCTTTCAGTCAGGGGAGCTGAGCTTGGGCGTTCAGCCAGGGAGGTTGAGGTAGAACAGGAGAGAGTCCCTCTGGTCTGATTTTCCTAAAAGAGGACATATAAGCTTCACAGCTGCGAGGAGGACAATGTACCATAATGTCTGTCCTGCTATGGGAAATCTGCACACCCTCAAGTATTCGCCTTATTTCAACCTTAAAACACGTTTCGATGGCCAAGCCAGTTATGAAGGCAGAAAGCCAGCAGGGGAATGAGTGCTATCTAGTTGTTGCAGGGAGTGCCACTTGCATGATTATCTCCCCAATGGGAAGAATTTGTGCATGTGTGCTTGGTTCATGGAGCTCTCAGCTTTCAGGGAACAAGCTGAAAAAGTCCAACTCCATGCTGGAGAGTTTTAGGAAAACAAAACAGCCAACGTTATAATGCCTCTGTACAGATGTATGCTCTGGTCTGATTTGGAATACTGTGTGCAGTTTTGGTCACTGTACCTCAAAAAGGGAGGGCTGCCAGCCTCCAGGTGGTGGCCGGAGATTCCCTGGGATTACAACTCATCTGCAGGTGACATATGTCATTTCCCCCCGAGAAAATGGCCACTTTGGAAGGTGGACTCCATGGCATTATCCCCTATTGACGTCCCTCCCCTCCCCAAACCCTTCAGACTCCACCCCCAAATCTCCAGGTACTTCCCAGCCCAGATCTGGCAACCCTACAAAAGGAACACTGCTGGCCTGGAAAAAGTACAGAACAGGGCAACTGCAATCATTAAGGAGTAGAAGCACCTTTCCTATAAAGAAAGGCTGAAGAGTCTGGGACTTTTCAGTTTAGAAAACAGACAACTAAGGGAGGACCATGATAGTGGTTTGTAAAATTGTGCAGTGGGTAACAGAGTGGACAGAGAAAACTTTTTCTCCCAAAATACTAGAATTCAAGGGCGTCCAATTAAGTTGATAGGCAGTAGATTCAGGATGGACAAAAGGAAATACAAATTATTGAAATATGGAATGTGCTGCCAGAGGATCTAGTTATAGCCACAGGTTTGGACAGCTTTAAAAAGAGATTAGACAGATTCACTGAAGATAGGTCTATCAGTGCTTACTAGCCATGGTGACTAAAGGGAACCTCCACATCCAGAGGCAATTAACCTCTGAGTACCAAGAAGGCAGCATTAGGGGAAAGCCTTGACTAGGGTTGCTAGCTCTGGGTTGGAAAACACCTTGAGATTTTGGGGTTGGAGCCTGTGGATGACAGGTTTGGGGAAGGGATGGACCTCAGCAAGGTATAATGCTGAAAAGTACTGTTTAGATTTTTAAAGAGCAGGCTCCAGGTTTTCTGGACCCAGCACAGGTTTCCTGTGGTCACATAGCAGCTGCAGGGAATGGCTTTTTTAAAAGAAAGTCTGAACAGGCTCTGGGGAGGGAGGGAGGGAGGGATCTTGCTTTCTCTCCCCAAGTTATATTCCAGTGATGAAACATAGTTGTTGTGAGGATAAAACAGAGGAGAGGTGAACAGTGTAAGCTGCTTTGGCAGGACAGAAATTAGAAATGGAGATAGACAAATGGAAGATCATGAAAGGAGAGAAAAATGAAAGAGGAGAAAGGTATGGGAAAGAGTTAGATTAACGAGGAAAAAGATAATGAAAGGTTTTTAAAATTATTTTTCTACCACACACTAACAGGGCTGCTCCTTTGTAAAATCTGGCTGTGCAGGATCTGGGTGGAACTAAAGGAAAAAGGAAACCATAGACCTTGTTAGGAGACTGCATCCTGTCAAGAACTGTAGCTTGTCCTAGCTGGTTGTACTTTGTTTAATTGCTGGCTTGGCTGAGGGATTTAGCAGGATCTGATCAGCAAATGGTTTTCCCCAGTCTGTTTAAGATTTTGAGCTTCACCTTACTCAGGTGAGAAATTAATGTGATGGTCCCATAGTTGCTGCAGTCTTTGATGCCTCCTTTTTTCAAATTTGAGATGCAGATGGAGCATTTTCAGTCTTTGGGCCACTGTTTTGTTTCGTTTTCCATATTTGTTGATATATTCTTGTTAAGATTCTTGTTGGCCTGTTCTTGTTAAGATTTTGATGGACTCTGTTTCTGTGGCTTGAAATAGCTTTGTTGATATCCCATCTATACTCCTGGTGGTTTGTTTCTATTGAATGCTTTGAGCACAGCTTTCACTTCATTTTCTAAAACTGCAGGTTTTTCAAAAGATTTTTCTTGGAAGGAAGCCATCATCTTTTCATCTCTTCTTTATAGTTCTTCAGTGTATTGTTCCCGTCTTTTCTGTATTTTGTCCCATTCAGTTAACGAATTTCTGCATTCATCTTTCAGCATGCCTAACCTTACTGTCGATTTCCTCTTGATTTCTTGTGAACTTGTGGAACCGATCTCTTGTTATTCCTTTTTCATTGTTCGTGTATATTTCTGTATGCTGATTATTATATTTCTGTACACTGGTTCTTCTTGCTCTTCAGCTCATCTGCTTTCGCAGGTCCAAGTTAGGTGCAAATCTATTTCAGCAAAGATGTCCACCTGAGCCAGAAAGCCTTCATCCCTATAACTACCTAAATGATGAACGATGAAATTAAGTTGTCCTGTATTGCCATTTTGTAAATGCTGATGAATGGAATCCCTCTTCTGTACGTGACATTGACTTTGTGTGACTGCTTATGTTCCCTACTGCAGTTGCTTGAAGAACTTAAAGATATAAAATTCACTGACAACGAAAGGGAGGTCTATTTTGATTCTCATGGAGACATTAACACAGGCTATGATGTACTGGTTTGGAAGGAAATTGATGGACGGATGGTGATTACGAACATGGCAGAGTATGACCTGGAGCAAGATGAATTTATCTTTGCAGACGAGGAGGATGAAATTGAATTCATGAATCTGAAGGTATCCAGAGGCTCAAACATGAACTAATGCAGTGAACATGGGGCTTAAGCACTTGTCAACATAACCTGACGAGCTTCCTGTGCTCTTGGTTTCAGACTTTAGCACATGATCTTGGAAGCATGGCAAGCTGTACGTGAGGAAAAATGGAGGTGGGTGGGAGGTTGCACCACAGTTTTGTGCCCCATGAGTGGGTTGCACTAAGCCTGCAGTTTTGCGAGTCTGCGCATGAGCCGCCAGAAACAAGTTCAGGCTGCAGGTGGTTGCTTTGCAGCAACCGGCAGAATAGGCAAACTTAAATTCTACTGAAATTTTGTTATACACTTTAGACTGGATGCTAAGAGCCTAACCAGACATTACAAACTGCATGAATTTGTCAGGGAGATGAGTTCCCAGTGGCATCTTGTGAGTACATGAGCAGCAGGAACCAATTTGGTTTAGGACCACTGCGCAGGAGAAAGAGGAATTCCTGCCTTCTCCCCATGTTGTTATTAGTGGCTCATACAGTCCCGAAGCCACAGGGACAGGGTTGCTCTTTGGGGAGCCAGCATGTGCAAGCATTCAGTGCATGCGCTGGCTCCTAATGGAACAAATATACCTCCTCCTTGCAGCCCTTGGGCTGTTTCAGCTGCAGAAAACAGCATAGAGGAGAAGGTAGAAATTTTTCCTTCTCCTGGGCAGCAATCTCAATCCAGATTGAGCCATGCAGCATGGTTACTCATGCTTTGCACCAGGGACTAGCTCTAGCCCCTAGAGTATGGCTGCAAGTCCCCATGTTGAACTTGTGCAGTTTGTAACATCTAGTTAGGCTCTCAGTTTACAGAGAACTGAAGGTCATTTGAGAGACCCTTTGCTTCCCATGCAATATCTATATACATGTTTTTTGCTCCATTGTCAACACAGTTCAAAAACCTGCTTATTACAGCCAAAAAAGGGGCAATTGAGCACTGCACAAGTAGTGATCACTTTTTCAGGCTGCCTTCAGCTCTCAGAAAAAAGCATTATTTGTCTTCAGCATAAAGCACGCACACAAAACTTTCTATGTTGTCTAATTATTTTACAAGTTACTTGTACCAGTAGCATACATTTCCTCCAGAATTTTATTCAGTCAGGACACTGGTTACATAAAGTAAGCATGAATATATAATAATGGCTGAGCCGCAAACTGGTTGAAATCTTGTTTCGGACAGGAACTTACCAAACGCAAGCCACTCTGTCAGCCCTAGGCCTTATTTGCAATCAGGTGGTGGTGTAGCCACTTACCTTACAGGTTTGCTGTCAGGATTACAGTAAGGTAATATAGGTGAAATATTTTGAACATCTGAAAATATTTCACCTATATTACAAATGCTAAACATTACTAAAAGACCAAACTTTTATTGACTTATATGTGGCTTCAAAGCCGATGGTTATTTTAGAACGGAATATATGATTAGCGCTTGATTATGAGTGGAACTTCTCATTTGGTCGTTAATCTTTCAACTTGCAGAATGTTCAGTCCAAATGTTCCAAGAAATGCCACCCAGGACAAGTGAAGAAAGTCTCCGCAAGCCCACATACCTGCTGCTATGAATGCATAAGCTGTCCAGAAAACTACTACACTAATCGATCAGGTGACGTGACCAGAATGTTCATCCTTTTTTAAAAAAGAAGAAGAAGAGAGGCATATTTGCAGGGCTGTTTGGGGGCAGGAACGCACAGGAACTGAGTTCTGGTGGGCTTCTGAGTTGGCTACGCCTACAGCCCCCCCCCCCCCAGGTTCCCCAGGCGCCTCGCAAGCAGCGGGTTGGTTGGGAAACAAGCCAATCCAGGGAGGGAAGGCAGTTTAATCTGCCTCTCCTCCTTGGGTTCCCCAGGTGCCCCGCAGCTGCGGGGTGCCTTGGGAAGCTGATTCAGAAACTGCCTTCCTTCCCTTGGTTTCCCCACGCGCCCCACAAGCTGCAGGGCACCTGGGGAAGCCGATCCTGGGAGGGAGTTGCATTGTCAGGGGTGTGGCCTAATATGCTAATGAGTGTCTGCTGTTGGGTGTGGCCTACTATGAAAATGAGTTCCTGCTGGGCTTTTTCTACCAAAAAATCCCCTGCATGTTCATAACCTGAAAATAAAATTTTAGAGTGCTTGTCTTAGGTCCTGTGGCTGTGATGAGGGAAGGGATCGATTGGCGTTTACTCAAACTTTTATTTTCTAAAAGTAGGGTGTCTTATGAATACTTCTAACTGTCAGCATGGCCCCATGTGCTGATACTTAAATCCAGAGTTTGGAAACATGAACAGACAAGCCAGATTTTTCTACAAACCAGAGAAAAGCCACAGGGTTTCAGAAAACACTGAAATCTTTAAAGAATACATTGGTGGGTTAACTCCCCAAAAACAGTAGAAACAGCACCTGTAATCTTAAGGAATGAATGCCTTCTGTGGCTGCTACTGCTAGGCAACCACAACAGTATTGCCAGTCGAAGTCTTGGCCTTTCCCAGGAATGGTTTGGCCTTTCAGGGTGGACACACCAGGGCCAGGTAGGGATGCCAGCCTTCAGGTGGGACTTGGGGATCCCCCGGAATTACAGCTCATCTCCAGACTACAGAGATCAGATGTAACTCCAGACTACAGAGTAAATGGATGCATTGGAGGGTGCAAAATATAGCACTGTACACCACTGTACACCTGTCCTCCCCAGGTTCCATCCCCACGTCTTCAGGAGTTTCCCAACCGGGATCTGGCAACCCTACCCCCCCCCCCCATCCCCTGCCAGTGGCCGGGGGGACCTGGCAACCCTAGGGCCAGGCCTACCGGCAACCACTAGGCAACTTGCTACCACCTGACTTGCATGACTCACCCAGTCCTTGTGGGGTGGCTGTTTCTACTGTTCAATAGCAGCCACCCCACAAAAGCCAGTGTAGTGTAGTGGTTAGAGTTTCAACCCCAGGCTCTACTGTGAAATCTCACTGCATGACCTTGGGCTAGTCATTCTGTCTCTCAGGGTTGCCAGGTCCCCTCGCCACACTTGCAGGGGGATTTGGGGGGTGTTCCAGGACACCCCCAACATGATTACGTCACCCAGAAGTAAGTCATCATGTTGGCGACGCTGTGGTTTTAGGCCAAATTTACCATAGAGTTTTGCCCTCAAACCAGAGCATCCCGCATGACAACTGGTTTTAACTTTTAAACCAAGGATGAGATTGAATCTCTTAAACTTGCTGATTCTATTCAAATAATCCCATCTTGATTTCATTTCTCTCTTGTAAGAAACAAACCATGAGTCTTTAGTTTTATACCATTTTGTTCCCTTGCATCATTATTTCCCATTTCAATTAATGCATTTTAGTGTGTTTTTTTGGTCTATTATGTGTAAATGGAATATATCCAGCAGCTGCCCTCACTGATCAGAAACACGACGACTGAGGGCTATGGTAGACATTTCTACTAACTGAAGAGAGACCTTGATCTTGCAGAAAACCACAAAGTGCTGAATTCTTTTTGAAAAGGCGATGCCCACATTTTAGGATTGCTGAGAAAACTGCTCATAAGGTTTCGGTGTTGCACCATGTTGTGGGGAAATCAGCTGTAAGCTTCAGCACCCTGTGCAAAGCATGGGTGACAGGTGGTTCACCAGAGTCTTTGAAGAACCCTTCCTTAAAAGGCTAATGGGAGTGGCTGTACCAGGGAGATTGGGCAGTCTGTTTAGTTGTGGAACCAGAATACATGCACAGAGTTTTCCATACTGACCGGTGGAACTGGAAAAAGTCAGTTTTTATACAAGCTGTGCATGATACTGTGGAGAAATGTACAGATGCTACATGTGTTCAGAAGTTATTGGATTCTGAGGTATAGAAATATTCTGATTTTGGACTATGACATTTTGTACTTTCATTTACTCCCTTCCTCACCCATCCCATTGGCAGGTAAGCAGATGGTTATAGAGTCACAGGGTATGTCCAAAGCAGCAGCTTTTGAAACAAAATGGAATTGCAAAAGGACCACAATTTCAAGAAGAAGGGGAGCAAAACCCCAGTAGTATTACTTGCCAGACCTCCCATTCTCTTAGCTTCACACAAAAGTTAAGATACACAAAACTGAGAGCTGGATTAATGTGTTGGCGTGCTTTAAAAAAAAAAGGCGTTCCTTTACTTGCAAAATGATTTTGAAGTCTCTTTAGCAAAATTCCAATACAATTAATTTTGCCAGTATGCATTATGACAGCACCTTCTTGCTTTTTCTTTCACGGAACAGTGTTGAAAACCCTTGGTGGAGGCAATGGTAGATCCAGAGTTATAGGGATGATATGGAATTGGGAATAAGTGGTGATCTAAGAGCCATATTGGTCAGAGTTGACAGATGCTAAGAAATCTCAAGAACAAAGTGAGGAGGGAGAAACTTTCACAGCCCACAAGTGATTTGGCAAAGGTGTTGTTGCTTACATTTCTGCTCTAAGGACTTTGGCAATAGGGAACCCCTGAGGGGCAGTTAACATTCTTTCCTTGCCTGAGGCAGCAAGGCTCAGTGGTTTGGGGGGCAGGTACTGAACACTCGGGGTATTGTAGCAACAAGTTATTCCAGATAAAAAGATAGGGGTTTGTTTATAGACAAAAGTAGAAAGCACAGGTGGAATACCAGTCCAGTTCTAATTGGAGAGCCAGTTGACTCAGGTAAAGTGCAGTGGCGAGGAAAACTAATAAAAAACACATCAAGTAGCTAAATATTCCCTAGCAGAATCAAACACCTTGTGGCTGCAGGTGTAAACACACCTCCTTGCGCCTTCAGGGCGGTCAGTGACAAAAACGAAAAAGCCAGTGGCCCAGCGACCGTTTTACAGAGTATTTGAATTCTGCAGCCACAGTTATCCCTGTCTTTCCTGGCTAAAACATTGCTGACTGGATAATACTTCAGGCCAAACCTGTAAGTTATAATTTAAAGAGAGGTTTCTTTCAGTTCAGAAATCTATATTATCTTGTTATAAGCACCATCATAATGAGTAGTGTTCGTCAATTGACTTCATAGTAGTAGTTCTGGTTTCAGTGAGCCCCCAAACCTGAATGCCACATTCCTGGGCCCCAATCTCTTCTTCAGTAATATGCAGGGGTCATTTCATAGAAAAAGAGGTGCAGGAGCTCATTAGCAGAACTCATTAGCATAACTTATTTGCATATGCTACACCCCCTAACATCACCGGAAGTATGTCAGAAGGCAAGAAAGGAAGGAAGGAAGGAAGAGGGGGGAAGAGAGAGAGAAGGGAGGGGAGGGGAGGGGAGGGAGGGGAGGGAGAAAGAAAGAAAGAAAGAAAGAAAGAAAGAAAGAAAGAAAGAAAGAAAGAAAGAAAGAAAGAAAGAAAGAAAGAACTGGCAGAGAGGGGACAGCTACTAATCCACTAGAAATACCACTATTCTGGGAGGATAGCTTCAGTGGTGGCTGAAGCCTTCAGAAGGCTGGTCGGAGGAACAAGGACCTTTCCAGGGGATGGGGTCATTTTGCTGCAGCCATGACAAAAGCAGGCATTCTCCTACCGGGGGGGGGGGGGCTGGCACCAACTCCCGGAGCTGAGCTCCCCCGAGCTCCTGCTCGAAATGACCCCTGGTAATATGTACGCCGTGAATAGGACTAGTTTTCAAGACCCCTATTTTTCTCTGTATGCAGATATGGATTACTGCATTTTATGCAACAACAGAACCCACTGGTCCCCTGTGAACAGTTCGACATGCTACAAGAAGATGATACAGTACCTCAACTGGAATGACTGGTTTGCTGTTTTGTTACTGGTTCTCTCTGCTCTTGGAATTGTGCTGATTTGTGCCATTATCATAATATTTACCAGGAACGTGGACACTCCTGTTGTAAAGGCATCAGGCGGCCTAACCGTCTGCTATGTCATCCTCCTCTGTCATTTCCTTGCTTTTGCCAGTACGGGCTTTTTCATCGGCAAGCCAAAACCCTACAAATGCAAAGCCCGGCAAGCTCTCTTCGGCATCAGCTTCACACTCTGCATTTCGTGCATTTTACTGAAGTCGCTGAAAATTTTGCTGGCCTTCAGTTTCGATCCCAAGATACAAAAAATCCTGAAGTGTCTCTACAAACCCATTCCCATTGCTTCTCTTTGCACTGGTGTCCAGGTTTTGATTTGTGTGGTGTGGATCACAGTCAGAAGCCCTTTCGTTGAGGAGAATTCCTCCATTCGAAGGGTTATTATACTGGAATGTAATGAAGGCTCCACGGTGGCCCTTGGGATCATGCTAGGTTACATCGCTCTTTTGGCTTTCATATGTTTCATATGTGCTTTTAAAGGCAGGAAACTACCTGAAAACTACAATGAAGCAAAATTCATAACCTTTGGCATGCTAATCTACTTTATTGCATGGATTATATTTATTCCTGTCTACACCACCACTTTTGGCAAATATTTGCCGGCTGTTGAAATCATTGTCATTTTAATATCCAACTACGGGATCCTGAGCTGCACGTTCTTTCCCAAATGTTATATCATTTTGTATAAGCAAGAGGCGAATACCAAATCAGCCTTTCTGAAAATGCTTTACAACTATTCATCCAAAAGTGCAGGGAATCTCAGTGTGAACCAGAGTTCTTTGGACTCTAAGAGTGGGACACCTCCAATTCCCAGCACAAATGCTTGCTGTAAAACTAAGGGTGATAAAAACTGGTCGAATGGCAGCTGCCACTTCCAAGCATCTGGGTACAAGGAAATGAGAGGTGATGTACCACCAAAGACTTTAACAGGGCCTGCAATCCCAAGGAGAAGACTGTCGAGCATATGACGAGACAGCTTGAAGGCATGAGGCTAGGTGACAAGACACCTGTTAGACCCATTTTCAAAGGTATCGTCTCCCTTGATACTTCACCTCAGCACTGTTCTCAGCATGCGATATATATATATATATATCCAGGGGTCATTTCGTAGAAAAAGAGGTGCAGGAGCTAATTAGCATAACTCATTAGCATAACTCATTTGCATATGCCACACCCCCTAACATACCGGAAGTGTGTCAGAAGGCAACACCCACCCCTCAGGCTCCACTCCACAGGTGAGTGAAACTGACCTGCTCTTCCTCCATTCCCTTCCCCATCTAATACTTTGTGCAATAAAAATAAGCGTAAAGAACACACCCTCATTCTTTTCCTGCTCTCTTGAAACCACCAGGTTTCAAGTAGACTTTAGATACCCAGGACATGTGCACCACCCATCCCTTCCCCTTCCCTCCCCTCCCCACAACAAGTCACCCTGTGAGGTAGGTGAAGCTGAGAGAGGTCTTTTGAGAACTGCTCATGAGAGAACAGCTCTGAGAGAACTAGTAACTGGCCCAAGGTCACACCAGCAGCTGCATGTGGAGGAGTGGGGAATCAAACCCGGTTCTCCCAGATTAGAGTCCAACTCCTGACCACTACACCAAACTGATGGGGTGGAAGCTGCTGAAGGGTTGGTGAAATTTCTCCAGTACTTATGTGCCATGTGCCCAGATAAAAAATGGTATACTTAGAAAATTTATATGCCACCTTGAGCGAGTCTCTGGAAAAGCAGCACACAGTCATAAAAGGAACAATGATAAAATTATCAATATTAAAACAAAACATTAAAAACAATAAAGACCCTAGCAGGGCTTTCCCTGGGGCGCTGCGCCTCTGCACTGCCAAGGAGGGGGCGGGGCTTGGTCATGTACCCGCCCCCTGGGCTCCTCACTCCCAGAGCTGCGCTCCTGTGCGCTCCCACTCCAATGGACCCCTGCCTGTTTCCATTGTGGTAAATGATTTGTACCAGAATGCATGTCATTAATTTTTTAAAAAATTAAGGTTATCTATTTTCTTGCATGCCCCCTGGTAAGCTTTCTGACTTATTCCCATTTTATTTATAGGGGAACTAAAGCAAGTCTTTGGAAAAGCAGCACACAGTCATAAAAGGAACAATGGTAAAATTATCAATATTAAAACAAAACAGTAAAAACAGTAAAGACCCTAGCAGGGCTTTCCCTGGGGCGCTGCGCGTCTGCACTGCTCGGGGAAGCCGAGGAGGGGGCGGGGCTTGGTCATGTGCCTGCCCCCTGGGCTCCTCACTCCCGGAGCTGCGCTCCTGTGCGCTCCTGCTCCAACGGACCCCTGTATATATCTATATATCTACGAGTATAACACTCATTTCCTATAAACAGTGGTTAGCAAGAGAGTCCAGGATGTGTACCACTTTCTCTCTTTCCTCCAGACTCTAGCACTTAATTCCCATTCCCTTGTTTGCCTTAACTGAGGTTAAGCGCGACATCCATTCCATCAGTAACAATAGTCAATGCTAGCCAGAGGTCACAGCATAACTGGATTTGAAACTCTGGCTCAGTTAACAAGGACTCTGGCTAGCATCAGTGCAAATGTGATTATGAACAACAGGATTTTGGTTGTGCTTTTTAAATGTGAAGGTTAAGGGGAGGAACTCAGTAGAGGAATGCCTTATATCCCTTCCATTTCGGTGACTGGGATGAAGAGCAGAATGTAACGAAATATGCTGTCTTTTATCCTACAAATAGAGGAGACTAGTCTTGAAGGACAAATGACCATTCAACATTTCAGACACCAAGTCCAAAGGTTTCGTTTTAAACAATTATGTGGTAAGTCCTCCATTTGAATTAATGGGGCTGTTAGTCCCAAATACAGCTTGAGAATTGGCATCCATGGTGAAGTTAGCCTACTACCGCACAAATGACTTAGTTGTAGCTGCTGAACATTAGTCCTGGTTTTCCTTTTATGTGAATAAGTCTGGAATGTGTATAAATCTGGAGTAGCTAAAGTATTCTAAAATCTTGAATTATAATTTTTGCAGTAAATTGGTTCGTAATTCTATTCAATAATGTGTATACAATAATGTATCTTTAGAATACATAGCAGGCTGTTTCTGTTCCAACAGAGGTTTGATTTTCCCAGTGAGTTTGTGCTAACAGTGATGGAATCAGGGCTATTTTGGGGGCAGGAACCCACAGGAACAGAGTTCTGGCCGGCTCCTGAATTGGCCACGCCTACAACCAAAACCTCTGGCATGCGTGGCTACAGAGCACACTGCCCTCCCCATGTTACGCACAAGAGGAAAAGGTGGCATGTTAAAATGTCCTCTTTCCCACTGGGGAGCCCTTTGGGATTTCCTTGCCAATTTCACTCCCTGCCAGTCAGTCTCTGCCTTCCCTTCTCTACCTGACCTGTCCCAGCTGGAAAAGGGCAGGCAGGGAACCCAGGCACCTTGAAAATGCCTTTCTTTTCCTCCCCGATCTGGGGGAGGGAGAGAAAGGCATTTACCCATGCCCCCCCCCACTTCCCCGAGTGTCTCCGCAAAAGTGGAGAGGCTCAGGGAAGGAATGGGGCATGTTTGCCTGGCTGCCCTCAGTCTCCCCAGCCTGCACCCCTTGGCGGGTTGGCTTGGGAGACCGAGAGCAGCCAGGCAAACATGCCTGCTTCCCTTCCTGATCTTTTTTTTGGGGGGGGAGGGGTAAGAGACTAAAAAGATGATGCTGAAGTGCCATGGATCTTTAAGATCCCATGCACTTCAGCAGTGCTTTTCCCCGGTCATCTGGTTGGGGGGGGGGTGTGCTAGGAGACTAGAAAGGTGATGCTGAAGTGGGGCAGAGAAGCTCAGGGGGGAAAGAGGCAAGCCTCCATGCCTGCCCTGTGCTTTCCCAGCCCCCGCACCTAATAGGCTAATGAGCTGTACTGTCGGGGGTGTGGCCTAATATGCTAATGAGTGTCTGCTGTTGGGTGTGGCCTATTATGCTAATGAGTTCCTGCTGGACTTTTTCTACAAAAAAAGTTCTGGATGGAATCTTAAACTAGGTTGCATCCTATGAAGAAATGTACAATTATTGAGCTTCTTACACTTATGGTCCATAGGATTCAAACCAGTGTTAGCATATTAATTATCCCTTTCCTCATCTGTAAATCAGTATATATAACAATAGGAGGAAATACGGATTCTATTGAAAAAAATGAAAAAAATCCCATTAAAATTATTTTGGCAGCATATTTTCACCCATTATTCTTGTGACAAAACCATGTTATATGTGTGTGCATGCACACACACACAAACACATTTAGGATTAATGTATGTTACAATTGTGTTTAGAATATAATTTGTGAGATTACCTGTGTAGATAATGTCTGAGTTTTTTGAATATATGTACATATATATTTGTAAATATTTATTTGTAAATATTGTTGCCAATACCTCAAAAGTCATCAGTGTTATTATGACATTTAAAACTGGAATTCCTGCAGTTTGGCCGCATTTGTGGCGCCAAATTACTCTGAAAGCACAGTATATTAGTTTTTCAGCATAAATCAGTGTTGGAATGCATGTATGTATATTCAGATCTTCTAGATATAAAATAAAGTATATAATAGAATGTTATTAAAAATAAAGTTTTAAATTTTAGTTGGCTTCTGGAAAGCTTTTTTGTGAACCTGAAATAACCCTTCCATCCATAGAGCTCCAATGGCTTTGTTACATTTTATATGAAGTAGCAGCTGAGGCCGCGGTCACACGGCCCCTTTAAATCCGGGAGGGCTCCCGGATCTAAAGGGGCCGCATTTATCCACTGCGGGTTGGGATGTTTACACATCCCAACCCTTGCGGCATCGTCGCCGGCCGCGGCAGCGGCAGGATCAGCGGCCGTGGCCGCTGAAGAGGCGGCCACGGCGTGAATGGCGGCCGCGGTGGAAGCGGCCGCAGCAGCAGAAACGGTGGCCGTGGCCGCGGCAGCAGAAATGGCGGCCGTGGCCATGGTGGCGACGGAAACGGTGGCGGCGGCAGCCGCTGAAACAGCGGCAACGGTGGCGAAGACGGCTGTGGGGAACGGCGGCGGAGGTGGCCCCCGAAGCGGCGGTGGCGCCCAAGGACCCACCACAGCCTGCTGAGTTGGGGATTTCCCCCCCCCCCTTTTACACTTGGGCGCATGAGTGGCCATGCACTCAAGTGTAAAGGGGGGGGGAATGGCCAGCGGGGCTATCTGGACAGCCCTGCTTTCACAATGCTTGCGAGAGAGGGCTGTCCAGTTACCTCCAATGCAGGTTCCTCCCGCAACACCCGGGAAAATACTTGATTTTCCTGGGGTCGGAAAATGCGGGAGGAACCCTCATTGGAGCCCGCTTCGGCACGGGACTTGGGGCGGGCCGTCTGGTCGGCCCCTTTAAATGCGGGAGGAAATAGCCCTTCCTCCTGCATTTAAGGCCCGTGTGGCCGCAGCCTGAGTCAGGAAAACCAGAATGTAGCCATTAACCCGGAACAGGAGTGAGCATACACAATCCAAAAGTCTTTCAAAGCTATAGAAGCAAAAGTCATGGAATTATAGAGGGAATGTGGAGATGCAAGATGAGGAAAAGAGTACTAAAAGACAATGTGATGGGTGAAGAGGGCAAAGCTATATCTACAAACAGTTGAAACAGCTACAAACTGATTGTGTCTTGGTAAAGATAGTGATAGTGGACATTGATGAAAGGAGGAGGAATAACAATTGCAGGGAACTGACAAAACCTTAAGGAATACCAGGAAATGTTTTAGACACATTCATTACTGAACTTGGAATAATGGCAATTGGATTGTGGGAGTTTCATCAAAAGTTCCACCCTGGCAACTTTTAGTGAAACTTTGTACCACTGTGGCATCATCTGGACTTTGTACCACAGCCATTAGTATTCAAAGTCCTGTAGGAGATCTGGCATAACACCTCACATACAGTCTCTGACACCATCCATCCAAGGGATCCAGTCATGCTGAGGCAAAATGACTCCTTCATGGAATCCACATCACGAAAGATGGCTGCCAGATCAGCGCAGGAGCAGATTAAGATTCAAGCTTTCATAAAGGGAGTGGTCAAGGATGTCAAAACCTTGGGAAAGTCTGAATTTAAAGCACCCTAACAAGCATTTAGAGGAGGAGAACTTTTTTTGCATCAAAGACCACAAGTCTTTCTCATCAGAGATACCGAATAGAAATAGCAAACCTGAATCTGAACCTTGAAGAGAGAAACAAATGCAGTAATCTATACCTGGCTGGGCACCAAGAACAAAAGGAAGGAAAGGATGTAATTTCATTCACAGGGACTCTACTGAAAGAAATACTGGAACTCCCAGATTCTCTATTCTTTTACCAACCCATTTACTATGAATGGGCTTTTGCTGGAGGAAACTGGTGATTCCTATGTGTGTTTATTCAGGCTCTGACCTATCCAAATTTGATGTTCAGCCATAATCATTACTACATTCAACCTGATGAAGTACTTCTGTTGAAACGGGCAGAAATCCGGTTGCCCGTAAAGTCTCATCTTCTGATCTTCTGATCGCTATTCTCCTGAATGTTTGTCATGGAATGATTGCACTTTACTCTGCTGGGAAGTTATATTTTGGATTTGATCAATACCCTCTAGATTCCACATTATATAAGTCAATTTCTTTTGACATCATTTACTGTGATGTAGTGTGTATTAGTATGTTAGGAGGTTCTGTACCTTTAATGGCTGTATTGATATTTGTATTTCTATCTAGTTTTGTTTGAATTTGTAATTACTTGTTATCTTATGGATAAAAGAAACAGACAAGCTTTCAGTGCTATAATTATTACTGTTATAAAGATTTACACATATTGTTAAGGAGATACCTATTCAGCCCTTGCTTGTGGTGTTTCATTTCCTCTCTTTGGATGATTCTGCACTGTGGTCCTTTTCTCTAGTCAATAGAGTGGGCACATAGATCCTTCAGAGTCCCAACAATTATCTTTTATGTTATACCAGCTTGGAAGATATAATGCACAGGTCAAGGGAGAAAGGGTAGTTTATCCTTTGCAGCCAATTTACAAAATGGAACCCACCCACCCCCCAAATTTCTCAACCTGGTATGATGGAATTTGGGAAATAATAACAATGGAAAATGTCATCACAATTAGAAGGCATGGCTATTCTACATTACACTACTAATTTTCTAGAAAATCTAGAAAGTGCATGGATTCAGCAAAAGCATACCTTCGGCTCTAGTTCAGTTTTTATCTATTGGGGGATTGTTTGTGATACAATTAGAACATAATGTTGCAGTAGGTCCAGTCCTCTATTTCTATGCCCTGTCATTTTTGTATACATGTACTTATCATTTGCCTGGTTGCAGCAGCCTGTCTCCTGCCCCCGCTCTCAATCCCCCACCCTTGATCATCAGTGGTGACAGTCTAGGAATTTCCCACATTTTCTATGGTAATCACTATGGAAATTCCTAGAGTGTCTGCCAGAAGTGACATCACATTTTCCCTGAAATTCCATCCTCCCCAGGCACTGCTCCAAAAATCTCTCAGCATTTGCCAGTGCAGTGTTGGCAATCCTACGTAGAAGGGTTAAAAGTTCAAAAATAAAGTCCCCCCACCCCCAAAAAGTAATTTCCTCACCTTTTACATATTAGGCAGAGATTCTCTCTTTTCTTGCCCTTCTTTGATACATGGTTTGAACTCCTACCCTACAAAATACAATAGTCCCTAAGATTCAAGGAATTACAACTCGAGAAGGTAAATATAAGGTGGCTCTCTATATGTCATGGGCATTGGTGAGGAGGAGCTGATGGCTTCAGCAGAACCCACACCTGGCCCCGATGAAGCTCCTGAAACTGATAGTTTGCTGTTGCTGCCCGCATCAGCTGATGAGGAACAACTACCAGCAGACAGCCCCCCCCCCCCCCCCGACTTGAGGGTTGCACGCTTAAGGGACCGACTCCGCCGGGACTTGGCATCCAGGAGGCATGAAGCGCACTTGCGGAACAAACGGTCATTCAGCCCTGAGTTTTAACAGAAGCTCAGCTGCTCATGCCGATCACTAATTGGAAACAGCAGCAGAGGAATATTTAGCTCCCCACTCTAGGCTGGCTTCTTGTGGAAGCATCTAGTCCATCTGCCAACATCCTCACGCCCACCGCGCTCTTGTTTCTGGACTCCACTCCTGCTCAGCACTTCTGGCTTCCTGACCTCAGCTCAGAATGACTCTCCTCCCGGTTTGTGATTTGGACTTTCGTTATTGGTTCCTGCTTTGCTCTTTGGTTGGCTTTGACCTCGGACTGAACTTGGATTCTCGCTGCCCGCACCCCAGGTCCTGACACTATACAGCCAATACTTTCTGTTCCTATCCAAATCCCAACATTAATGAATCTCATAGATCGCTTTCAGTAGTTGTTGATCATTGGCTCAGTTGGTCTAAAACTATACTGAGGCTGCAATCATACGCACAATTAGACCCAACATAGGCGTGAATGCTGGGTGGATTTAAAGGGTGCAATCAGACAGCAACATCTGGGAAGTGTCCCGCAGCCGTCAGCAACCCATTCTGCTCTGCCACAGAAGCAGAATTAAAAGACACCGTGGAAAATCTGGTAGTAAATGGGTTGCAATGGGCCAGGGACAGACTTTCCCCTGTCTGATCGCTCCAGTGCACTCTCATGCAGTCGGGATGGTCTGATCAGGCCATCCCAACTCTGTGCCATTGTTCCCCCTCCCTTCTCAGTATGCGCATAATCACAACCCCCATAGGGAGCCCTCAGTGTGGATGCGTGATTCATCAATTCCTCATTCAAGCACATAGGAAACAAATGGCAAAAAAACCCAACAATGCCCCGACTCTCCCACAGTTGCATCAGATCACACACTGACGGGCTGCACCCACAGCTTCAAAGGGAGGTTTGATCTCGCAACTGCAGGTCAAATTCCTCTGGAGGAAATAGCCTTGTCCCCCCCCCCACACACACTTTATCTGGCGGATGTGACCGCAACCCGAGATATCTCAAGCCCTATGCAGATGTCCAATCCACACAGGACAGGAGAGTAGATAGTGTCCACAGAGAGGGGTGTATGCATGGGCATTTCCTCCCTGCCCCCATATGTTCACTGAGTGGCCTGCACTCCACACAGTGAGTGGCCACGTGGATGGGATGTCTGCACAGGGCTAATATTGGCCATTCTCCTGGCAACCTGGAAATTTTAAGTTCCTAGATTGTTCTGTACCCTGGAAAATAAATCAGTCAAGCAAACTCAAGAAAAAAAAACTAATAAGGCAATTAGAGTCAGTCCAAATGAAACAATCAGGACTCACAATGGATCTGTGAGGTAAAAATAAACAAGCTGACAATGAATGATATTCCTGGAATAATTTAAAGTCTGAGAGGCCACACACACACACACACACACACACACACACACACACACACACACTCCAAATTGTTAAAAGATAGACAAGATGATCAGGACATTCTTCCAAGTTTAGGGTGGTTCAGTTTCCCAGCCTACAAGCATATCATACACTTAACTAATAGTACAACCAATATACTAGAACATATTGTAAAAAAAATGTTTAAAAGATCGTGTTCACAATGGGCCATGGCTGAAATATACTTGGCTCCTCTGCTACCCTGCTGGGAGACACGGATGCAGCAAATCTGGTAAATCGCCTCTAATTTCCAAAGAACATCTTCTGCAAACCTCATCCCCCTGCAGTAAGGCTGCAGCTAAATTTCACCTAACTCTGGCTAGAAACTCCAAGCCATGCTTCTCAGATTCACATTTCTCTTCGGAAATTACACACTGATGAATTGTGCTGATTTTTAGTGGCAGAAAATTAGTAACAAAGTGGTTTTTGGAAATTTGGGAAGTATAATAGGGAAAGGGGGGGGCTGTAAACTGTTACTATATTGACTGGAAGCACTGTAGCCTTATCAGCTTTTCTTCTGGCAAAAGAGAGATTCCTCTTAATAGGGTCGCCAGCCTCCAGGTGGGGTCTGAGGAGCTCCTGCTTTTATAACTGATCCCCAGCTGAAAGATGTCAGCTCCCCTGGAGAAAATGGCTGCTTTGAAGGGTAGACTCTATGGCATTGTACTATGCTGAGGCCCCACCCCTCCTCAAACCCCGCCCTCTCCTGGCTCCACCCCCAAAGTCTCCAGGTATTTCCCAACCCAGACTTGGCAACCCTACCTCTTAAGCACCAAAAAAAGGCTATACTAGGGTTCCTGGACCTATTAGGACAAAAGGGGGGGGAGGAGAAACAGGAAGGAGGGGAATTGGGCCTGATGAAGCAGAAAAGGTGGAAGGACGCAGCCCTCTGTTATAACTGTTGGCAGTAGCACCACAATTGACTAGTAAAGAGCCACCCTTACCTGGATTTCTCATATAGCATTTGGAAGAGCTTCCTTGAATTTTCTGCCAACATGTCCCACTGTCCTTGTTCTCATTACATCATCCCAAAGGTCTCCCTACTTTTTATCCTTAGCTTGATCATCTACTTGTGTAAATATTTGTTCAGTTTCCTCTAAATGTACAAGCCCTGTGCAAAGCAAATCTCTAGAATATATGAGAAGCTGGAAGGCAGAAAAATACTAGGTAATGGAAGGGAGAGGAGAAAAATTCTGAAATCAAGGGAGATGGGGGATATTAAAAATGGTTGTACGTGTTCCTAAAAACTCACAATAAATAATACAAAAAATCATACATACTTCTTTTATCACTGGGGGAAAGGGGATGGACTTCTAGGCTCCAATCACGTGTGGCCTCAGCTTCACAGTCTGTCCTGCCCAGATGCTGCACTTATGCACATATATGATTTCTTTTACCAGCTTGACTAGTATGGCTAGAGTATGGTAGCCCCTCTCCCATAGATCTCAGAGGAGGTCCCTCCCCAACCATTATCACATGGCCTGTGATTTGCATTTTTGGGCCAAACTACTCTGTGATACAACTACAGACTTATGATCTGCCCCTACCATGTTTGTTTGTTTTGTTTTTTAACTCTTCTCTGCATATTTAACTGAATCAGAAGTGTCCCTCCCCCAGGCTGCTTTAAGCTTCAGTAAAAAGTCCACAGATCCCAGTTAGTGTGTATAGAAGTGTAGTCCTTTCATGTTCTCACTGGTACCACACATACAAAAATAACACCCTGGTATTGAGCTTGCCTCAAATTTAACAAGGCCTGTCTTGAAGAACTAACAATGTTGTCTTAGGCCCAATTCACACCGCCCCTCTGAAGTAGTTTGACTGCTGTCTTTTCCTACGCTCATTTCACGCTGGTTTCAAATTTCACTCCCTGGGTCTGAAGAGTACAAAGCAACAGGATCTCTTTAAAGCGGTCTAATGCTAGCTTGTCCACAGGAGGGCAATTAATGAATGTAAACAGTAATTTTTAAACTAGAACAAGTATGGTTTGAAACTAGAAAAAGGTATAGATGGGGTTTTTTAAAAACTAGAATGATTCCAGCGGGAAAGTCAGATGTAGATTTGACCTTAGGCTGTGGTCACACAGCAGGGTTAGCATGGTCTGGTCCTGCCTTAAATTTCTCTGTTATTTTTCGTAACAGGGAAATTTGATCAGACATCCCATCCTTAACCTGCTTCACCCTGCACTCACCCTGTGCAGGACCAATCAGACGGCAGCCGTGGAGTGGGAGCTTTTTAAAACTATTTGTCCTTTGAGCATGCACGTAAGCATTCATGGGAAGTATCGCTTCAAACTCCTGGCAGCTGGTGGCCAATGGGATTGCAGGATGAGGCTGCTGGGATTTGTAGTGTGGCAGTGAGGGCAGTGCTTCTTAAACTGTGCTTTTTTAAAAAAAAATTAATGTTTCAAAAGTTCAAAGCCAGGGGGAGAGATTAGAGAAGCCTCGTCCTGTGTCCTGTGTGCTGACAATTTTATTTAAAAGCTTGAAGCGAAGCTGGAGTCATGGGCATTATTCTCAGACTGCCTTCCTCCCCCCTTCCTCTCTGAAAAAAAACACACAATTTCTCAGTTAACCCCTTTCCCAACCATGTGTGTCACAAAGCTGTAGGTAAAAAACAGCTGAAACACAGGCGTCTTTCTTCCTTTTTTTTTTTTTTTTTTGAACCTGTAGATCAGATTTTTAAAACTGCAGCTTACAGTTATGGATAGTTCTATTGCTAGTCACGGAGTGGTGTTCTGGTGTTAAAAATGGGGAAACGCAGAAGACCTTTCCAGAGAATGGGTGAACGCTAATGAAAAGCTAACATGTTTTATGTTGTCAGACAGTCAGTCATTGTGTTAGCTTAAGTGACAAACCTCTCAGTGATACTGTGCATATGCAGACATGGAGTAGCACCTGCTCCTCACTTAAGACTGCTTTTGTAGGAGCTAAGTTTTAACTGGAAGCCTTTTAAACAGCCTTCTCAGTGTCTCCAGAAGAGTCGTGTGCAACACAAGCAAGTATGCACTGTCTCCTTGTGGCCAAGAACAACAGTAGCCACTTAGGTGATTCCAACCATATGTGTGTCAAGTGTCATCAAGTCACAGCTGATTTATGGAGATCCCAGCAAGGGGCTTTCAAAGCAGGTGAGAAGCAGAGGTGGTTTGCTATTGCCTGCCTTCAAAGTCTTCCTTGATGGTCTCCTTTTCCAAGTAGCAACCTAGCTTACTTAGCTTCTGAGATCTGACAAGATCGGGCTATATCACACCGCCTTCCCTCCCCACTACAGGCAAGCGAAGTGGAGATTTTTAAAAAGTATGCTATTCTTGGTGGCATTTTTTCTGTTCTACCAGATAGGTTTGATTCACTTTCTTTCAGTATATTAAAGGATCCTCAAACACCAGGGGCTCCCCGAAGTCCATATCTGATGGTATAAAATAGACACAGGCCATTTCCTACAATGAGATACCCAATATGGGACCTCTGGTGCCTGCCAAGGAGCTTCCCCCTAGTAGGGCTTCTGATTGACCACAGAAGATCTGATTGGCCAAGATTTTTTTTAAAACCCCAAAGCATTGTTTTCAACAGCAGCTGCCACTACCGCACAAAGATCTCCGCTGAGGGACTGAAGCTCAGCTGTATGTATGCAAGAAAGTATTTTAAAACAATGTGGTCATTTTAAAAGGCCTCCTGTTAAGAAGAGCTTCTGTCTGAAATATTTGTGTTACTATTACAGTTACGCATAACCTCATTTTTATTGTGTTACTATTACAGTTACGCATAAACTCATTTTAAAAATACTGCAAAATGGTGTGTTCCCATCTTTTAGCATTAAAATGGAGGTCAACCATGACATTTTATAACAGTTCTATAAATGAGAGGTTATGAAGGGTCTTCTGGTATGAACTATGGAAATCAAGTAAATCAATCCAAATATTTTCCTTTTATATACTTGGGAACAGTGTTCCCTCTAAGCTGAGTTAGTCTGAGCTAGCTCACAGGTTTTTAGCCTCCAGCTCACACATTTTTGTCTTAGCTCAGGAAGGATGGCTCCAGAGCAAACTAATTTATGCAGCAGCCAAATCGCTCGCTCACAACTTTAATGCCAGTAGCTCACAAAGTAGAATTTTCGCTCACAAGACCCCACAGCTTAGAGGGAGCATTGCTTGAGAACTGTTGTTCTTTCTGTGGTGATTTGAAACAGCCAATTTTATATTTTAACCTAAGAAAATTACAAAAGAGCCATTGCGATGCAGCGGTTAGAGAGGCTAGGATCTCAGAGACCACTCAACTATGGCATTTGCTGGGTCATCTTGGGCCAGATATACTCTCTCAACCTAGCCTAACTCACAGGGTTCTTGTGAGATAATAGAGTAGTCTTATGTATGCTGGGTGTTATGTTTGAAAGAGAGGAGGGGGAGAGAATACTGGGAGGATAATTATTAGATTGGCTGCAACTGTTGATCAAGAAGTCATAGCAGAATGACTTCCTATGTGATCGATATTCTAATGGTGCCACGCAGCTGGGGTTCTATAACCTTTGAAAGTTCATTCTCTACTGCTGTCTTCAAGGGCAGCCCTAGGCAGAGCACACTGCAGAAGTCCAGAGCTCTTTGGGAGAAGGATGGAATAAAAATGTGACAGGTACAGAGGATTCCCCTCCAAAGGTACTGTTAACAAGGATAGAAAGTATGGGATATATGTTTTTTAATTAATGGTGTACTGCTACTGTAATTAGATGAATGCCTTCTGTGTAATGGTTGCTGTTTACTTAGGTACCTTCAGACAAAAAGTTCTGAGAAGAGATAAGGAAGGTTCAAGTGAGAATCTTCAACAAGACTGTAAGGCTGAAGGTCCTGTGAAATAATGTCCCATATATCTTAGAAAAGCCCATTATGTCATGGGGAAAGTGTTGTGCGCTGGGGTCCTTTCGTCGAAAAAGAGGTGCAGGAGCTCATTAGCATAACTCATTAGGATATGCCATGTCCCCTGACATCACCAGAAGTGTGTCAGAAAGGGAATGTCAGTTTCAGCCCCATTATATCCTATGGGCCATTGAAATCAATGGCAAAAACTCATAGGGTATATGAGGGGCTGGAGGAAAGGGGGTTTGAGGGAGAGGCTCCAAACTTGCAGGGTAGCTGCTGGAGCCTCTCCTCAAAATACCCACCAAGTTTCAAGAAGATTGGACCACGGAGTCCAATTCTATAGGCCCCCAAACAGATTGTCCCATCCCCTCCATTGTTCTCTATGGTGGGAAAAGTTAACTTTTTTCCTGCCATAGAGAACAATGGAGGGAATGGGGGCAACCTGTTTGGGGGCCTGTACAATTGGACCCCCTGGTCCAATCTTCTTGAAACTTGGTGGGTATTTCGAGGAGAGGCCCCAGCAGCTACCCTGCAAGTTTGGAGCCTCTCCCTCAAACCCCTCCCCTCCAGCCACTTTTAAAGTTCGGCGGCGAGCTGAATCAGATTAGAGAATCTGATTCAGCCCGTGGCTGCCCTACTGGCTAGTCCTGAGCTGGCGGAGCTTTGCTCCACCTCGCTCCGGCCCCAACGGACCCCTGGTTGTGCGAAGGTTCAAACAGTCCTCCCAGAATCCCCTTGTAGAGCAGGATCTGTATGCAGTCATTTCCAGACCATTGAAGAGAGTGATGCCCCAAGAATAATCATTGTTAATGTCTCCCCATAATGAATGTGCATATAGACTTCCTACCCCCAGTGCACCAGGGAGCTAAGAGAGAAAGCAGCAGCCCATGTCCCTGTTACCTCTGCCACGGCTCTTTTTCCCACTAGGGAACCATCTACAGCAGGGGTGTTGAACTCATTTGTTATGAGGGCCAGATCTGACATAAATGAGACCTTGTTGGGCCGGACCACGTGTGTCATAAAATGTAATGCCAAGTAGCGGAGATACAAATTTCATAAAGAACACAAACACAAATATTTTTTTTACTTAAAATAAAAACATGCTTAAAACATTCGCACTCTTGCAATATTCTGTTTATTTAACAGTATCTGATCACCGACACCTCTTGCTCTGAATTATTGCATCAAAATGTCGGTGCTGTTGCAATGCTGGTCAGGTGTGTATCTACAAGCTGCAAACCTACTTTTGATTTACTGACGTTCACCACAGAAATCTCATGCTCAGAGTTCTGAGTCTAGGACCCAGGGGGAAAACATGAAATGGCTGAGCGATTGAGAGAGTCTGGCGAAGCAAGCTATGATGCAGCAGCAGCAACAGAACTGGAAGCAGGAGATGGCCAGGTCCAGTGTGGGCCTGATAGAAGCCCTCCGGGGGCCTGATCCGGCCCCCAGGCCTCATGTTTGACACCCCTGACCTACAGGCTCAGAAGGGAGATGTCACTAGCTTGCAGGCAGTGGAGCCCAAAGGGAAGGGATGTGGTCTCCAGTTTCGCCCTCCAGAGGAAGGAGAAGCAACAGCCTCGTAGCAGCAGTACATTGCTTGGCTCTTGCAGCTGCCTTGATGCTGCCTCCCTCCCTGCTACATCCAGCCAGGACATGCTGCGGTTACCTGGCCTCCGCTCACGTGTCTTCTCCATGTCCTGCACAGCCTCTCTCTCCCTCTTTGGACATCGAGTTCCTGTGCTCTGCCTGTCACAGCAGCTGCTCTCCGACCTGGTGTCTCTGCATAAGGCAAGAGCAGCCCAGCACTGCTTGGAACTTAAGTGGAAAATACCAGATGTTTATATGTCCGGTATTTTCTCAGCCCCCCCTCCCCCTGGACGGAACAGTCAAACACTGAACTGGCCAGTTCAAAACAGGACAGTTGGCCACTTCACTGGCAGCTTGCAAGAGTGGAAAATCTGATTGCTTCCATTTGAAATACATGTACAGGTTAAAAAAACATGTACAGGGAAAGAACAGCCTACAAAAATCCATCCTCTTCTGAGCCAGGAATAAGGACGGGTGTAAGAAAAGTAAACCACGCAGCTCCTGGATGGTCCAGAAAGGAGTCACTTTTTAAAATATTTATTGATTTACTTATTTCATAAAGTTTATATCCTGCCCTCCCCGCCGATGGCGGGCTCAGGGCGGCTAACAACACAAAAAGTAACACAAACAATGTCAATAAAACAAATAAACTTACACCACAAGATCAGCAGCTACAATTTATCTTCAGAGTGTATCAGGTCAGCACTCAGATGTAATCCCTATAGCATACCCCCTCATGGTAGTCTTTTGTAGGAAATAAAATGTTAGGATGTTCTTAAAATGTCTCAATCCTCATTTTAAGAGGGGGGAGGGAAACAGAAACGGAGGTGGGACTAGCAAGTGATCAAAGACTGGAAGCGGCTTCTGCTGTTCCCAGCCAGGGGGAGGCGGGCACTGAGATGATAAAGACAGACACGGAGGAGCTGGAAGTGGTTGTTGTTACTCTGTAGTGTGGAGACCGAGAGCGTGGGAAGTAAAAGGTTTTCCTCATTTGCTCAGCTGGCTGCTCTCACCATGCTGGCTGCATCTGGGACACGAGTTCGGCTCTGGTTTGGGCGGCTCCTGGCTGAAGGGCAGCTAGGTGTTCCACAGCAGCGGGCTCTGGGACCTGGCATCCTGGGCTCCGCAGCACTGGCCTGCACTCATCAGAACAGAAGCCCAGAACCACTTAACTCAGGTGAGTAGATAGGCGAGAGAGAGAGAGAAGGCATCTGGTCTGATTCAGAGGTCCATTTCCAGCTAGGGATCCAGCTTTGAGGCTTGTGGGGAGGAACAAAGTTTTAGGGGTCCTGGAAGCCCCGGGTACTCCAGCCCTGGCTGCAAGTGCATTACCATGGTATGTCATATTTACATATTTTCAGAAATAAAATGAAAATGCTTCGTTCATGATGTGATCACGAGTGCGTAAGTGTAGGAAGAGCATCTTATCAGTCCCAGAGAACAGGTGTTTTGGTCTTGTTCCCAAAGGCAAACCATCACCAGCTGCTAATTCCTTGTTCTCTTCATGACAGCACTACATAGTGGTTTGAATGCTTGACCATGGTCTGGACAGCCCAGGGTTCAAATGCCGACTCAGCCATAAAGCTCTTTGGAAAACTTGAGACAGGGGTGTTGTGAAGACAAAATGGGGGAGGGGGAACCTCTAAGCTTCTTAAAGGAAGGGTGAAGAGAGAATGTATAGATGCGTGGCCCTAACATAGGCAGACATACTACGACTCTGCCTTTTAGGAGCCGTGGAAGGGGGGGGGGATGTTTCTGACTTCTTGCACTTCCACTAAAGAGAACAGGTCTTAACTTAATTCCAGGTTCAAGAGCTAAAAGAACTGTTGTGACACCTTAAAGACTAACAGAAGTATTGTGACTGAAGCATGCATGGACTAGAAACTTCTGATACTGGCTGAAAAGCAGAGTGGAGGTTAGGAAGATGCAGCTGTACACCAAGTGAGGATTTTTGGTGTGGTAGTTTTGTTTGCGATTCTAGGATTTGTTCTCCATAGCCTGCCCTTATTTATATCTTATCTCTTACTGTAACAAATTTCACATTAATCAAGGGTCGGCCAGAGTAGTGTTTCCTTATTTTCTTTTTAAACTTAAACAATGCCTGTTGTATCACTCTGCTCCATGTTAATGAGGACTTTAAAAACTACATCGGAAAGTTCTTGATAGCATTTCCTGAAATGCAGGGAATTATTGCCCAGTTGACACAACGCTAAACTGCCCTTGTGTGCCTACCCCAGATCAGATGTGGATGCAGTGGTGGTGGTCCTTTGAAGACATGTTCAGAGGTGCCTCTGGAATGCTTGCTTACTTGCCTCTACGGCTGAGCCAGCCTTGAAAATGTGCATGGATCCTACTGAATTCTAGCTTTTGTATAGAAGTTACTGATTTGTGCCAGCATTGCTCGCAGAAAGCAAACTAATGTAATGATTTCTCAGCTGAGAAGATTCACAAAGTGCCTAGGGGCTACAAACCCTCGCCATTTGACAAGAAAATCCTCTTGTGGACTAGGCGTTTCAAGACAGAAGACGAAATTCCCCCATGGATCCCGTAAGTAGTTCATTTTATCTAGCCGCTAGTAATGTTAAGCTGAGAAATCTGTCTCTATATTTAGAAGTAGTCATAATACTGTGTGGGGAACAAGGGCTGACTTTTGTGAAAGTAACACAGCTTAAGCACATATAAATCCTTTTAGTTTCACTGGGAGAATTAAATCCAAAAGTAGAACTTTGCCTCCGGCCAACAAGAGGCACAGGTGAGACCCAAAGTAAAAGGAACTTTAGGATGTGTTTGAAAAAACTATGTTATCATGTGCCAGAAATGCCCTTCTACCATATATATTAGCCAGACTGGACCGCCTCTCCGTAAGAGACTAAATTTATACAAATGAAGTATACATATCAATTGTTAAAAGGGGAAACTCTGAGAAATGGAGGGGGGGGGAGAGAGAGTATTTCAGTCTCCCTGGACATTCAATGACAGGCTTCAAGTTTGCCACCTTTGGGTAAAAAATAGTTTCAAAAGGAGACTGTCATCATGTGTAAAGAGTTACAGGTCAGAGATGACATTCCATAGGAACTGGGAGGTTTATCTCACTACAGAAAGTAATAGTCCCCCTGGAGAGGTTTAGGTGCGATATTCATCTTTGCAAATTCATCCCCAGTTGGGAACAGTCTACACTGATTCTGTCTGGATTAGGGGTGTAGAGTTTTGTAAATTCGGGGGGGGGGGGGGGGGCTCTTTAGCACGCACACGAAGCACGCACGCTCGCTGGGGATGTCCCCGCCCCCGCTGGGAAACCTCTGCGCCTCCCCGGGCCCTTCCGAGGCCCGCCAGCCACTGCTGCAGGGGCCTCTCTCTCTCTCCCCCACTCCTTCCCTCTCCCTTCACCGGGAAAAGAGGGAGGGAGAGGGAAGGATGGAAGAGTGGCGGGGGGGGGGAGAGGCACCGGCAGCAGCAGCCTCCGAAGGGCCCCAGGAGGCACAGCAGCAGGCGCTATGTTTTCCCGGGGGAGGCTCGAGCCCCCCCCGTAGTCTACGCCTATGGTCTGGATTGCTTATTTCTTTTGTCCTGGATCTTATTTCATCTGTAATCTGCAAGATAATATTATTTTACCTTTGGCCTACATTTATAATAATTCCCCCCCCCCCCTCTGTTTGTATCCTTCTGTGTATATTCATTCATCTGCCCACTGCATGTAACTATGCATCTGATTTTGCTCTCAAAAATGGGATGGGGAAGCGAGCCTCTCATCCCCCCTCTGTGGCGATTCCCAGCAGGATCAGGCCCTGCATTGATTTTCAGAGTAAATAAACAGGCTCTAAAATGGGGTTACGTTCCTGTGGCGGATGCAGTGGTTTGGTCATGACACATCTTCCTTTCTGTTGGAAAAGGACAATTGAAAGAGGAGGGGAAAGATGAAAGCCATTCACAGTCCATCTACTGGGAAGGAGAAGCAACTGAAAAAAGGGAGAAAAGCCCTGTCCTGGATAGCCCAGGCAAGCCCAATCTTGTCAGATCTTGGAAGCTAAGCAGGGGTGACCCTGGCAAGTATCTGGATGGGAGATCTCCAGAGAATACCAGGGCCAGGAGGCAGAGGCAGGCTATCAAGCAGTGTTCCCCCTAAGCTGAGTTAGTGTGAGCTAGCTCACAGGTTTTTAGCCTCCGGCTCAAACGTTTTTGTCTTAGCTCAGGACGGATGGCTCCAGAGCAAACTAATTTATGCAGTAGCCAAATCCCTTGCTCACAACTTTAATGCCAGTAGCTCACAAAGAATTTTTTCTCACAGGATTCCACAGCTTAGAGAGAGCATTGCTATCAAGCCACTTCTCTGAACATCCTCCCTGCCCCAGTAGGAGTCGCCAGAGGTCACCATGACTTCCAGGAAGGGGTGCATGCGCACACACATGTGCACACAAAAATGCAAAAATCCCCCCCAAAAAAAGGGAAAAAAGAAAAGAGAGAGAAGAAACAGACACTGCAGTGAAAACCATGTTTGCTGACCAGCAATCTGCACATAGGATCATGGGGTAATCTTGGGGGAAATGTAGCACTGAGAGGGAGCTACAGCCTGAGATATCAAGGTTTTAAAGCATCACGGAGAAAGGGGTTGTACCTACAGCAGTGCAGCTACATAAGACACAATTCCAGAGAGGTACCTGTGTTATCATATTGCATTGAAGTAAAACAGAAATCCATTGGCACCTCAAAACCTAACAAAGCTTATTCCAGCATAAGCTTTTGTGAGTTTAACCTCATATCAGGTGCCATTGGATTTCTGTTTTATCTAAATGAGCCAGTGGGATATCCATGATATGAGCTTCTGTCTTGCTTTCTTAAGCTATTTGCAACTGTAGTGCCGGGAGAAGGAAGCTTTCCTGTTCTTTCTCTCTACTTAACATTCTCCCACTGCTATTTGCACTGCCAAAATAAACATTTCTACCTCTAGGGGAATCTGTTTATTTTTCATGCAAGGAAAACACTAACTCAGGGGCATAATTTAAATCAGGGGAATGTCTTGGGGGAAATAATTTTACCTCACTCTAACAGCATGGCAGCCCTTGAAAAGGGGGGATGGGCGCTCGGGTCCTGGACCTTAGTCTGGTATGTCTAGTTTGGTCTTAAATGTGCCACATTACCTTGGTTATAGAGTTCCCAACTTGTCATCTATGATGGTCTACTTATTGCATGTCATTCTCCATGCAGAAGGGAAAGTATAGCTTGTGCCCTCGAGGAAAACTTAAATTCCAGCCAGAGAAAAGGAGCCATGTGTCTTGAGGATTTTGTAGCTTTGCCATTCACACCAAACAACTTTTTAAAATTTTGTTTGGTGGGAAAAAATCTGAAATGAAAAGGGCCCTCAAAGGCGGATTGCATCCATATTTGTTTCTAAACTTTATAAACAAAATGTGTTCTCATGAGCTGCATATTAGTATGGCTCATATCCCAGTGGCCAAGGGTCATTTTGTAGAAAAAGGTGCAGGTGCTCATTAGCATAACTCATTTGCATATGCCACACCCCCTAACATACCGGAAGTGTGTCAGAAGGCAACACCCACCCCTCAGGCTCACTCCACAGGTGAGTGAAACTGACCTGCTCTTCCTCCATTCCCTTCCCCAGCCAATACTTTGTGCAATAAAAGTAAGCGTAAAGAACACACCCTCATTCTCTTCCTGCTCCCTTGAAACCACCAGGTTTCAAGTAGACTTGAGATACCCAGGACATGTGCACCACCATCCCTTTCCCTTCCCCTCCCCACAACAAGACACCCTGTAGGTAGGTGGGGCTGAGAGAGGTCTTTTGAGAACTGCTCATGAGAGAACAGCTCTGAGAGAACTTGTGACTGGCCCAAGGTCACACCAGCAGCTGCATGTGGAGGAGTGGGGAATCAAACCCGGTTCTCCCAGATTAGAGTCCAACTCCTGACCACTACACCAAACTGATGGGGTGGAAGCTGCTGAAGGGTTGGTGAAATTTCTCCAGTACTTATGTGCCATGTGCCCAGATAAAAAATGGTATACTTAAAAAATTTATATGCCACCTTGAGCAAGTCTCTGGAAAAGCAGCACACAGTCATAAAAGGAACAATGATAAAATTATCAATATTAAAACAAAACATTAAAAACAATAAAGACCCTAGCAGGGCTTTCCCTGGGGCGCTGCGCCTCTGCGCTGCTCGGGGAAGCCGAGGAGGGGGCGGGGCTTGGTCATGTGCCCGCCCCCTGGGCTTTTCACTCCCGGAGCTGCGCTCCTGTGCGCTCCAGCTCCAATGGACCCCTGCCAGTGGCAATGACAGGGCATGTGTGTGTGAAAGATATTTAGCAACATACATTTTATTGCTATTTTTAAAAAGGATAGCTCTGATCACATAAACATGTTGAATATTTTGGGGTTTTTTAATAGTTAAGTTTACTGCTTTGTGCTGGTGCAGCTTTATGGGAAAACACATTTATGTAGCTTATGTAGACTGTGGATGCACAAGCAGAAAAAAACCCCTGGGTTTGTTTAGCATTTATTCACCAATGTGCACCTGACCCATGTGCTCTACAATGTATTTCAACCTAGCTGTACACTGTTAACATGTCTGATGTACGACCGAAACATAGTAAATGCACAAAGAGGTCAATGCATGTTCAGTTTGTCCCATCCTTGCCATGATATCTAGTAGAATGTACTTTATGTCCTAACTAGGAGTAAGGCTCATTGTGGGAAGAAATACAATGGGCTCTAGAAGGAAGCTCCAGGCGAGTGTCCTGGCTGTGGGTAGTGGGGCGGCAGAGGGAAGGGGAAAATAGAGGGAGGCAAACCATGTTTATTTCCTTCTGCTTAGCTATAAGGCAGGGCTGTCTCAAGTCAGTTTGCTGCCCCAAGTGGGTAGTAGGGGAGGAGAGCCACATGGTAACAGGTATGGTTCCCTCCACCCAGGGCTATTTTTTAGCAGGAACGCACAGGAATGGAGTTCCAGCTGGCTTCTGAGTTGGCCATGCCTACAGCCACCCCCCTGGGTTCCCCAGGTACCTCACAAGCCGCAGGGCCCCTGAAGAAGCCAAGCCAATCCAGCTGTGGGGCACCTGGGAAAGCCGATCCAGAAACTGCCTTCCTTCCCTCGAGTTCCCCATGCACCCCACAAGCCACGGGGCACCTGGGGATGCCCATCCTGGGAGGGAGCTGCGCTGTCAGGGGTATGGCCTAATATGTTAATGAAGTTTCTGCTGTTGGGTGTGGCCTATTATGCTAATGAGTTCCTGCTGGGCTTATTCTACAAAAAAAGCCCTGCCTCCACCCCTGACTTATGTTGATTTGGGGCTATGCAGTGGCAGCTACTGTAGAAAAGCACCTCCTCCTATGCCATGTCTTCTGGGTTTCAAGGGTCTAGAAAGTGGTTCCATAGCCAGTTATAGGGTTGCAAACTCTGGGTTGGGAAATACCTGTAGATTTTAGGGATAGAGCCGGGGGAGGGTGGAGTTTGGGGTACAGAGGGACTTCAGCAGGGTATAATGCCATAGAGTCCACTGCCCAAAGCAGCCATTGCCTCCAGGAGAATTGATCTTGGTTATCTGGAGATCAGTTGTAATAGCTGGGAAATTTTCTGTAGGGGAAATTATGTGTGGTGATTGGCAACTTCAGTGACCATTGAAGAGAAGATTGGGAGATCTGTTTTACCTCAGAACACATTCAATGACTCCCAACAGCAACAGCAAACTGTTTAGAATGTTAGAGCCAAAGGCCAATCAGGTGGCATATGCAAATGACCTCTATGTTCTGACTGGCTATGGAGGGAGAGGAACAGCAAACTGTTTAGAATGTTGGAGGTGGGACTCAGGCATCACAGCCAGTGGATAGGGACAGCTTGAGTGGCACATCATGGAGCCAACTGATTTAGGAGTGTGTGGAATGTTCAGGAGAGTGCATGACCAAAACACAATTATTATATAGAGAGATGTTACAGTGCTCTGCATTTTTTCTGCCCCAGTTTCACATCCTTGGCTGGGGTCAGGGAAATGTAGAAAGCTGAGACATAATACCTTTGGGGTCTATATTTGAAAGCAACAATGTGCTTTCCATAACATCTCCTATCAGTTATGAAGACTTATGAGCACTTCCATATTTGGAAAGGCAGGCAGAGTCCTACTTTGCCCCCCTGAACTTCTCCTGAGGGGTCTGTTCACCTCCTGGAACAAATCTGGGGAAGCCTCAGCAGGTTACAGCAGGAGGGGGAAGCAGGAAAGTTCCAGTCCTTGAGATCTCTTTGAATGCTAGCCAACTGACTGCAAGCCACAGGAGCCACATTATGGTGTGCTGTTACCTGTGCCGTTTCAGGACTGGTGTCAGGATGTCCCATCTTCATAATATTCTTGATTTGTACAGAATGAAGCACCAAGTGACCTTTATTCGGCCCAAATGCACGAGCATGGCAGCAGCCTAAAATATAGTTCAAGCCTGAAGGAGGAATAGACATCCATACTGGATTAGGGAAGATATCCGTAGCTGAAATTGGTTTATAGCCTCACATTTATCAGTTTTCCACACGTCTGAGGACAACAGAGATTTCTAGGAGATTCATCTGTACATCTCATCCTCACCTCCCATCTTCATTTCCTTGGGGGAAAAAATATCGTATCTATCCTTTAAATAAAGTACAAACATTTGATATGAAACATTGTAGGCGCTTATACATCATTAACATAATTGCAGAGAACAGTACTTTTTGTGTGTCAGTGTTCCTCGTTGCACACGAATACTGTGATTGGTAACATGTTGAACTTTCATAACAAGGAACTGGCCTAGTGTATGATGTTTAGGTGCTGCCTATGAGGCTGGTTAATGAAGGCAAGCAAAAACAGTGGCAATGACAAATCCATATGCTTTTCTAGCAACGCGAGTCAATATTATATCATTTTTGCCAGAACTTCCTTCATTGTCTACATGGTAAAATATTATGATTTATGAAGAATATCAAAACTTTTCAGAAGAACTGTGAAATAAAAGAACTTCATATGCACCTAGTTGAAGGCCAGAATACATGATCAGATCTTTCAGTGCTTGTTTTTTAATTGACATGCATGCTATAAAATATGCTCACAAGATAACTAAAGTGAGATAGTTAACACATCATCAGTGTGTTTTCCTAATAAAAAAATTCCCTCTCCTTTGAAGCTATTGTTTGCCCTGTGGAAAGAGAGAAAAAAAAAACACTTTTAAATTCTTTAATCAAGTGACTGTCTGTCCACTGAACTGTATTATAACAAAGAACATGTCTAGGCCCAGCTGCTCATTTACAAAGTATATGCCACTGAATGGAAGGTTGGGGTCCTGGAGTTCCATAGGCAACAGTAGATCATGTAATTAGTGAACAATTACAGGGCACTGCAATAAGGTCTGTTTTGCTACTTGCTTTCTGCCTCCTCTGGAAACAGCTAATCTGCAAAACTGTTCCACGCAGTGTGCTGCGAGACACGATTTGTTCATTTAACCAACCAACTGCACGTTTTGTTTCTCTTGGTGGGAGTGATTTTGCAGATTAATGGTCTTAATGGGCTTGCCTGGTTTTAATCTGGTTGTTTCTAAATGCATTTAGTCCAGATCATATGAAATACAGCTGTGCTTATTTGCCATTTCTGGACACAAGGAAAGGGACTCTGAACCTTCCTTTCTCACTAGTCAAGCCCGCTCTGTTCCCCGGAGTTTAGAACGCAGACGGTATTTGGAGTGGACTGCAGTTCACCCCATTCAGCAGAGTTGAAAGCCTTCATCCAGACCTAAGGAGTTGTCCTCCGATCTAAGTGACTCATGCTGTGTACTCTACATGCCGTAACATCTAGATTAGATTACTGCAACGTGGACTACATGGGGCAGCCCTTGAAGACTGTCCGGGTGCTATAGTTAGTAAAGAATGTGTTGATTGCACCACTGGTTTGTCAATCCATATCTCACAGAGAACAAAAAGGAACACCCTCTAGGAATGCAAAAACGAAGCACCAAAGTACAATAAAGAGAGAGAGAATATATATTATATTATATTATATTATATTATATTATATTATATTATATTAATTTATTTATTTATTTATTTTTGTGATTTATACCCCGCCCTCTCCACCTTAGGCTCAGGGCGGCTACAAACAAATTAATTACACATTAAAACCATAAAAGCATAAAACTAACAATACACATTAAATCATACCACAAGATGGCATAAACTTCGTTGACCATATCTGAGCATTATTATTATTATACACACACACACACGGTACTCGCAGCAGGGGAGAGAAGGAGCTCCACGTGGAGAAGGAAGCAGCCACAGGTAAGCCTTCCTCCCCCCCCCCCCCCCGGGCAATGACAGCGAGGCCCAGGCCACCAATCCTTCCCTACCCCAGTTCCAATGGCAAGGCCTGTGCAGCTCTGAACCGCTGGGCCACCAATCTCCCCCCCCCAGTTCTGATAGCGAGGCCCACACAGCTCTGAGCCGCCAGGCCTACCAATTCCCCCCCCCTCCTAGTTCCAATGGCGAGGCCTGCACAGTTCTGAGCCACCAAGCCTGCCAATCTTCCTCCCCTCTCTGTGAGAGTCTAAGAGATTTCAAACTGTCAACAAAGTTCTTAACCAAAAGTTCTTTATTCCAGTGGATCAAATAGTCGTCTACACATTCCTGAGTCAGTAAAGAAAGAAAGGGGTAGAGGGGTTACAGTTATAGTGTATTCAAACTGGGTATGCAGGGAAGCCCTCCAATCCTGTAGCACAAAAAATACATTCAGATATGCGAGATATTTTGTTCTCAGGCTAAAAGTGGGAAAATGTTACAATAAACACCTGCAAACACAAAGCAGCTAAGCTTTTGAGAAAGTTCCCCGTCTCCAAGGTTAGGGAGGCATGATAGATAACACTCAGGCTGTGAGAAGCGAGATACATTCCAAAGGTGGGGGTGAGGGGCCGTGACATGAAGGCGTGTGGGAATCCACCTCCCGCCCCGGAATGGCAGCGTTTAGCATTTCCAATGGTGAGGCCTGCGTGGCGAGGTCCAATCTTCCCCCCTTTCCCTGGTTCCAACAGCAAGGCCCGCGCGGCTCTGAGCCACCGGGCCCACTAATCTTCCCCCTCCACCCCTGGCACCAACAGTGAAGCCTCAGAGGCTCCCAGCCGCTGGCCCACCACAGTTCCCAGAGCGTTCTCTGCACATGCACAGGAAATGCTCTTTAACTTTTGGGGGGATTTAAATATTCCCCATATCATTTTTAAAAAACTTTTAGGATTTTTCAGTCCCCCAAGTGTGCAGGAAAATCTCTCTGCCCCCCAAGTGCCCCTGGTGTGCAGATTTAGATATCCGCATGCACGGGGGCACTTGGCTATTAGATAGACAGACAGACAGACAGACAGATAGGATAGATAGATAGAGTTAAAACATGACAGTCAGGTGGATTGCCAGACAAACTCAGTTTCAAGTGAATCTTCATCCAAATATTTCTGCAGTAGCCCATTTATTCAGAATACTTGTGATTTTAAAGACTAATTCATACCAAGAACCCTAAAAATTGATTACTATTGCAAGAAACAATCAAAACATTTTAAATTTCTACTTTTTGTAACAAACAAGTTCATATTATTAAATTACTCAACCAGGAAAGTTAGTTCTGACTCATGTTTTGTTTCTATTGCAAGTAAGTACTTTTTGCAAAATGTCAAGATGTTTTATCTTATGGTGTTTGCTGTGTATCATATCGGCCGTAACATCTAGATTAGATTACTGCAATGTGATCTATGTGGGGCTGCCCTTGAAGACTGTACGGGCGCTAGTTAGTAAAGAATGTGTTGACTGGAGTGTGTTGTAGGGACCATATCACTCCAGTCTTGTTCCATCTACACTGGTTTCCAATATGCTTCCAGGCTCAGTTCAATTATTGACCTTTAAAGCCCATTTGTGGCCTGGGACTGACATACGTTAAGGACCACCTTCTCCCATATGAAGTTATCCACTCCCTCCAGTCACCCTCAGAGGCCCTGCTTCAGGTGCCCCCACCCTTTGAAGCTAGAAAAGTGGCAGCCTGAGCAAGGGCCTTCTCAGTTGTGGCACCAAAACTTTGGAACTCCCTGTCCAGGGTGATTAATCTGTCTCCCTCTATATGTGCTTTTGCCAGCAGGTGAAGAGTTTTTGTTTTTCTGGCATACACCGAATAACCAGTGTTGGCCCTCCTCATGTTGTTTGTTTTTAATTGAATTATTTTATCATTTTAACTATATTTTTATAGTTTTTCATGTTTGCTCTCTTGTGACCCCTGGTTAGGTAGAAAGGCAGCATAAAAATGTTTTAAATAAATAATAAATAAATGGACCCAGTGAAATTTCTGTTGTAGGCTGGAGATGATGGACGCTGCCAAGAATAAAGCGCGAGTCAAGGGCTGTTACGTAATGATTGGTCTCACCATTGTTGCCTGCTTTATCGTGATTGCGTCTGCTAAAAGAGTAAGTGCTGTTCCGTGGCTGATTCATTAATCGATTTGAATAAATGTTTCTTTGAAAAACGCTCTTACGGTCAGATTTTAAACATGTTAATTATATATCTGTCTATCTGAACAAAATCCGAGTCCAGTGGCACCTTTAAGACGAACAAAGTTTTATTCAAAGTCAGGGCCGGTTCCAAGGTTTTTTTCACACTAGGCGAGGCTACCTTCTGGTACTTCCCCCCCCCCATGCACCCACTGAAGCAGCACCTATCAGCTCTCCCCTCGCCCCCACCCCACCCCCCACGGTCGGGAGTAGGGCTGCCAAATCAGCCCGGGGGGCAGGGGATCCCCCGCTAAAGGGGTTCCCGATCCGCCGGCCAGCATTTGGCCAGCAGAGGGAACCCCACCCCTGATGTCGTCCAGCGAGGACGACGTAATGACGTCACCGGAAGTGACGTCAGCACGTTGGGGGCGTTGCCAGTTGGTATCATAGAGTTTTGGGGCGATTGCCAGAGCATCGCCCTGGTAATGCCCCCAACGTGCTGACGTCACTTCTGGTGACGTTGCTGGGCGCGCGCGCAAAGCGCACACACCTGGAGAAACTCCTAGCCGGAGGAGGACTCCCCCCCCCCCCCCCCCCGCCGGTGAGTTTTGAAGACTTGGCAACCCTAGTTGGGAGAAAGGTGCTGCTTTCACTGTCTTGGATCTGAAAGATCTGAGACACTGAAGCAGGGCCTGTTAGGCTCTCCTCCCATCCCCGCCCCCCACAGCCAGGAGAAAGGTGCTGCTTTCACTGTCTCAGATCTGAAAGGAGGAGCCCCGCCGGGCCAGGGCTTTTGGCGAGGGGCAGCAAGGGGGTGGGGCAGCAGGCCAGCGTGGCGGCAGTGCCCTTGTGGCCAGCCCTGCTTTAGTGTACTAGGCCCGGGGGTGCCTGGAGGGCTGGGGAGGGTGACAGGGGAGGGACACCCGCAGCATTGGCGTGGTGCTGCTTTCTTCTTCTCCCCGTCAGGTGAGCCCCGAGGCAGCTGGAGACAAGGATTCCTGCTCGTTGTCAGCACTGCTCTCGCTGTTGTCCTCACCCTGCTTGCTGGCCTCTGCACCTGTCAGGGGTCTGCGCCCCTAGGCAGTCGCCTAACCTGCCCTTAATGGTAGCACCGGCCCTGTTCAAAGTGTAAGCTTTCATGTGCACGCACATTTCTTCAGATACATTGAAACAGAAGTTACCAGTCATTACATATAGGTAGAGGGTGAGCAGCTAATTAGCATACAACATAATGAAGATGTTTAACAGATGCAAGGACCAGACAGGAATAACAAACTTAGTTTATATGGTCACCATTTGTTTGGATTTATTGGGGGGGGGGGGACATAGTGAAGCAAATAAAATATATCAAAATTGGAGATTGATGTGTAAATGTATACCCTTCTTAATTGTGGAATGTTGAGAGTAATTAACTGAGACTCTGTTGTTATGCTCCATCTGTCTGTATTCAACATTTCCTTCAGGGAGTTCAGAGCAGCATTCAAGGCTCTTCCCCCAACATTTGTCCTCACACCAAGCTTGTGAGGTAGGGTTAGCCTGGGAGAGAATGGCTAAGATCACCAACAGAACTTCTTGGGGAGTGGGGAGTTAAACCTGAGTCTCCCAGATTCCAGTCTGACATTTTAACCATTATACAACCCTGGTTCACATGATGATTCCGTCTTTCTCAATGCATTCTATAGACTAATAATAGGTTGCTTCTAGTTTACGATCATGCCCATAAACATGAGCATAATACTGTTCCACCTGCAAATATGCTTGGAATGGAAAGCCGCTATTATACCATCTTAAAATTCTGAATGATTTCACTGGGAGAAGGCAGGCTGCCACTACTGCTATGACGGGCAGATCCTTAGAGATGGAATGTGACACAAAAGCGGGCAAAGGTGAGCAAAGGATTTACTTACCGACCACCAGGGGTCATTTCGTAGAAAAAGAGGTGCAGGAGCTCATTAGCATAACTCATTAGCATCACTCATTTGCATATGCCACACCCCCTAGCATACCGGAAGTGTGTCAGAAGGCAACACCCACCCCTCAGGCTCCACTCCACAGGTGAGTGAAACTGACCTGCTCTTCCTCCATTCCCTTCCCCAGCCAATACTTGGTGCAATAAAAATAAGCGTCAAGAACACACCCCCAATTTCTTCCTACTCCCTTGAAACCACCAGGTTTCAAGTAGACTTGAGATACCCAGGACATGTGCACCACCCATCCCTTCCCCTTCCCCTCCCCACAACAAGACACCCTGTGAGGTAGGTGGGGCTGAGAGAGCTCTTTTGAGAACTGCTCATGAGAGAACAGCTCTGAGAGAACTTGTGACTGGCCCAAGGTCACACCAGCAGCTGCATGTGGAGGAGTGGGGAATCAAACCCGGTTCTCCCTGATTAGAGTCCAACTCCTGACCACTACACCAAACTGATAAGGTGGAAGCTGCTGAAGGGTTGGTGAAATTTCTCCAGTACTTATGTGCCATGTGCCCAGATAAAAAATGGTATACTTAGAAAATGTATATGCCACCGTGAGCAAGTCTCTGGAAAAGCAGCACACAGTCATAAAAGGAACAATGATAAAATTATCAATATTAAAACAAAACATTAAAAACAATAAAGACCCTAGCAGGGCTTTCCCCGGGGCACTGCACCTCTGCACTGCTCGGGGAAGCCGAGGAGGGGGCGGGGCTTGGTCATGTGCCCGCCCCCTGGGCTCCTCACTCCCGGAGCTGCGCTCCTGTGCACTCCCGCTCTAATGGACCCCTGCCGACCACCCAAAAGATATTTAGCACATCACATGCCAATGTCCTTTCTCGTGTTACTTTTGCACCATATCCAGCTTGAGCTGCAGCACAGCTCTTTCCTGTGCCACCAAGATAGCTTTAGAAGCCAGGGGCCACATGGGAGGTTCCTTTCCAGGTCTCCTGCGCATGCACTCACACAAACTATGGCTTTCCCATAATAAGCCATTGATATAATACAGCAGATTTCAATTTTTTTTTGCAGCACTGATAACATAAAATAACATTCAAATAACAAACATGCATGAGTTAACACAGTTCTTCCCTTCCTTTCTTCCCTATAACAATTTTTCTTCTCCTCCTGTTATATCAGTTATAGGGCCACATCTTTTTTCCTTGTAATTTCAGTGCGGTTCCAGGAAGCAGTCTGGCACCCAATCTGAACTCCAGATGAAACCCACTCAGTGACTCGAGCTCTCTTACATGGCCTGTGTGGCCCTTCTGAGACCTAGAAAGGTAACCAAAAAGGTTGAGACCCCCCAAAAAGAAGAAGAAACTAAAACATTCATAAGTACTCCAATATCATTTAAAACCAATCCGGCTGATTCTTTCCGAATTGTACCTGTGCACTCCGTTGGAGCGTTGAGCATGGCAGACTGGGCCTAAGCAAATCCACGGGCTTATGAAATCTTGTACGTCTTGATGAGCTGCCCATGTTGCCTCTCAAGAATGTTGATCACCCCTTACACCCCAGGTGAACATCTCAGTCTCAGTAAGGTCCATTTTGCATATGATGAGTTTTAGGTATGTTTTTGTTAAATTTATGGAGCGCTCAGGTTGACTTTTGTCCCTGAGGAAGGCTTTTAGCTGAAACGCGTTTAGTATTGGTTCTTGTATATGGATATAATTTGTACCTTTTAATCTGTATTTATATGATTGAACATTTGTCTTTATATTAGGAATAGGTACTTATATGCAGAACCATAGGCTTGCAGTTTTTAAATGACATTTTAGCACTTTTGAATGTATAATTAAATTATATGTGCTATTTTGTACATTAGCGCTACCTGCGCAGCTATCTTTTAGTTTCCTTCTTTTTTCTTTTTGCCTCAGCTGCCTCAACCGTTTTGGTTACCTTTCTCATGCAGGGTTGTGTTTTTCTCCCCGTTTTTGGTTGCACTTATCTTCTGAGACCCTGCCCCATGTTTGGATTGCAGTTGTCCTGTTTCATATGCATTTTAACTGCGCTTAAAATTGTTTTAATGATGTGTGCTATGTGCTCAAAGTTATTCTGGTTACTTAAAAGGTTATAGTTATATATTTAGTACAAGCAGAAACCCTCAAAGACTTGTGGGGTGAATTTCCCTCTCCCTTGCTATTTCCTCTTTCCCTTCCCTTCATACCCCCCATAGCCTCCTCCCCCTTTCCTGCCTCCTTCTCTCCTTCCCACCCCCACCAGCCAACCTACCTTTATCTCCTCCCCAGCTTCGGGTTTTCTGACTATCAGCACCCCCAGCACTTTTTACGTAGGAAAACTATGATCCAGTAGTTTGGTGCTGGTTTCTAGGGCAGGCCCAGTTGCACAGTGGGGAACCTGCAAGGACTTGCAAAGGGCACCCATTTCCCCCTGTCTCAATTTCCTCATACTATTTCTTGTTTCCCTCCACCTGGCAACCTCCATCTCCTTGCCCATCTCTGCCTCCTTCTCCCTTTCCCACCCAATCACCAACATTTTACCTGCCTCTCCATCTCCAGCTATATTTATTCACTTCATTTACAGCCCACCCTTCTCCACAATGGGGACTTAAAGCACCTTACTTCATTGTCCTTTCCTCCATTTTATACTCAGGGAGTGGGAACCCTGGGAAACCGCCCCACCCCCAGAGGACGAAGAGGCATCCTGTCTGACCCTGTCCCTTCCTCTCAGGGATGGAGGGGGGAAGAGGCAGTCTGCCTAAACAACTGAACAATTGCTACTTTCCTCACCTCAGGTGGATCCGGGGCGGGCCAGGCAATCCTTCCCTTGTCTCACATGGGCCAGGCACTACCTCCCTCATCTCAGCTGGGTGCCTCCCTCACCTTGATTCACTCAGGGCTTGGCCAAGTGTAGCCTTGTACCTCTCCTCACATGGGGCTCATATGGGCCAGGTACTGCCTCCTGCCTCATGCGGGGCTCTGCTAGTCCCTGCCCTCTGCCTTGCCTTGCCTCATTTTGTGCTGGGCTCAGCTGAGGCAAGGCACCACCATCTGCATCATTCTGCTGGGTGCCCATGTCTGTCTTGTTTCCCCTTTTGCAGGGCTTGGCTGGTCCAGGTGCCACCACCTGCCTTGGCTTGCCTTGTGCTGGGGCTCTGCCTTGACTCGAGTGTTTGCCTTGACTCGAGTGGGCTGAGCCAGGTGCTACCACCTCCACTATCTCACCTCTTGCATAGGGCTCCGCCTCTCTCATGGCTCAGTCCTTCTGTCAGAGGGCCAGCCGAGGTTGGGTGGTAAACCATCAACCCACTGGAAAGCATCCAGGCGCTCTTAACGGGCAATCTTGGTCCTTCCTGTGAGGTAAGTTAGGCTGAGAATATGTAAATAGCCCAAGGTCATCCAGTGAGTTAACAGGGCAAAATGGGGGTTCAAGGTTCTAGTAACCATTATGCCACACTAGATTTGAGGGGTGGCTACTGTTGAACATTAGCAAGCAGCCAAATCTAGGTGAGTCATGCAAAGTCATGTGGTAGCAAGTTGTCCAGTTGTTCCTGCTCAGCCTGGCCTCTGTGAGTCCTCCCTCAAAGGCCAAAACAGTCCTGAAAAGGGCCCTGTCCCCTCCCACTGCCTTTTATTGACAGAAACCAAGACTGTTGAGGTTGCCTAGCAATACCCCTGAGGCATCTGTTTCTTAAAGCTACAGACATTCCTTTTATCATTTTGGCTTTTTACACCCTCCCCCCCATTATTATTATTGAAACTGCCTTATACTGAATCAGATTCTTGGTCCTTCAAGGTCAGTATTGTCTACTCAGACTGGCAGCAGCTCTCCAGTGTCTCAGGCACTAGTCTTTCTCAACACCTACTGCCTGGTTCATTTAACTGGAGGTGCCGAGGATTGAACCTGGGATATTCTGCATGCCAAGCAAATGCCCTACTACTGAGCCACAGCCACTCCTCTAAATTTTGATTGTTATGAATTGTCACAGTCATATATTTGACTGGTAGATGGTGTTCTGCAATTCAAGATCCAGCCATGTCCTTGGGAACTGCAGAGGTATTTTTTCAGGATTCTTGCTGTTCCAAGCAACAGTGTCTTCTGGAGCTAAGCTGGTGTTATTTGCTCAATGTCCAGAATGTCCAGGTGTTTTCTTGAGACTTCTAGGCACTACTCCAAGGTCCCCAATGAAAACTTACATGATGGTCACCTTCTTCTCCAAGAGGTGCTCTAACTCTTATTTGTAGGTCTTGGTATTTCATGGCCTTCTCCTGTTCTTTCTTTTCTATTCTGCTGTCTCCTGGGATTGCAATGTCAATTATTCTCATTCCTCATTTTCTTTTCTACAATTGTGATATTAGGGGTATTCTGCTCAAGGTGTCTATCTGTTTGTAATCAGAAGTCCAAAAGAATCTTTGTTTCATCATTCTCCATGATCTTGTTGGTTTGCGCTCGCATGAATTTCTGGATGATGGTAAGCCATACTTCTTGCAAAGATTCCAGCGCAACATAGCTGCAGCTCTATCATGACATTCTTTATAGTCAGTTTAAGCAATTTTACTGTGGGCACTGACCATGTGGTTGACTGTTTCATCCTTTGTCCTGCAGAGTCAACATTTGCTGTCTTCACTAGTCTTCTGAATCTTGGCTTTCATATTATTTGTTTCAAGTGCCTGCTCTTGTGCAACTAGAACAAGTCCTCTGATTTCTTTCGTTGAGGCCCTATTTTGGAACTACCAGGTGTTTTCATTATCAACTTTGTTCTCTATGTCTTTCAAATATTGTCCATACAAGTGCTTTTGCTTCCAGTTGTCAAAATGAGTTTTAGTTGCAATCTTTTTGTAATCTTCTTTGGTTTCTGTAACCTCAAATAAGTCTGCCTTGTACAGTTCAACTAGAAACTTCTCTTTGCTTTTCTTGGTGTAGTCATTCAGTGGTCATTTTTTTCTTCAACTGCTTACTTAACTTTCAGAAGACCACTTCCACCTAATTTTCTTGGTAAGTAAAGACAATCAATATCACTTCTAGGGTCTAGTGAATGATGCATCACCATTATCTTGTGAGTTTTGCAATCTATTACTTCTAATTCTGCTTGTTTCTAATTGATAATGCCAACTGTGTCTCTTAGAACTAGGACAGCCCAGTTGTTAATTGCGTTTACTGTGTTGCCTCCATTTAATTATGTTCACAGTATCTTTTAAAACTCTTTGGTAGTACTCCTTGTGTTTTTCTTAACAAAGGTATGTTTGACGTCGTCAGCTTCCAAAGCCCAGTGTTTTGATGTTGTTATTGTTTGGCATCTTGACCTTCTTCTTCTTGACGTCTTGTTTAACAATCTTTCCACTATTCAATGCTAATGCTGCACATTTGTCAAGGCCAACTTCCATTGCAATGAGGAGGAGTTAAGTGCCATCAAGTCGCTTCCTACTTATAGTGACCCTATCAATGTCCTATTGTTAACAGTTTTGCTCAGGTCTTGCAAACTGAGGGCCACGGCTTCCCTGATTAAGTCAATCCATCTCACGTTGGGTCTTCTTATTATCCTTCACCTTCAACTTTTCCTAGGATTATACTCTTTTCTAGTGACACTTGTCTTCTCAGAATCTCACCAAAGTGCAATAGCCTTGGTTTTTAGGGAGTTCAGGCTTGGTTTGATCTAGAACCCACTTATTTGTCTCTTTTGGCAATCCACTGTAACATAAAACTCTCTTCAACCACCACAGCAGGTGGGAACCCACAAGGACTTGGGGGAGCATCTCATTTCCTCCTCCACTGCTATTTCCTCTTTCCATTCCTTGAAAGCCCCCATAGCCTCTCCTTTTCCTACTTCCTTCTCTCCTTCCCACCAAAGAGCCAACTTAGCTTTATCTCTGTCTTCAGCTTTCCCTCCCCCCATGGCAGCCCCCCTCCGCAACCTCTTCCTAGAAAAAAACTGTGACCCAGCTGTGTGGTGCCAGCCCCTGGGCCAGGCCCACTTGGATGGTGGGGAATCCTCGTGGACTTGTGGGTGGCACATTTCTCCTGCCTCCCCCTCACATTATTTCCCCTTTCCCTCCTCCTGGCAACCCCATACCCTCTCCTCATTCTCTCCTTCTCAGAAATTTACCAGCCTCTTTTATCTGCCTCCCATCTTCATCTATATTTATAATTTATTCACTTCATTTATACCCCACCTTTAGGGTTGCCAGGTCCCCCTGGCCACCAACAGGGGATGGGGTGGTAGAGTTGCCAGGTCAAGGTTGGGAGGTTTGGGGATGGAGTCTGGGGAGGACAGAGACTTCAGTGGGGTACAATGCCATATGTTCCACCCTCCAAAGTATCCAGTTTCTCCTGGGGAACTGATCTCTGTAATATGGAGATGAGCTGTAATTCTGGGAGCTCCCCAGATCCCACCTGCAGGCTGGCATCCCTACTTTTCTCCACAGTTGGGACCAAAGCAGCTTACAACATTTTCTCCATTTTATCCACACATCAGCCTACTTAAGTCATCCAAGTCAGGTGGTGTCAAGTCACCCAGAAGTTGCTATCAGGCCTAGGGTTGCCAGCTCCAGGTGGGACCTGGAGATCTCCTGGAATTACAAGTGCTCTCCAGGTGATAGAGATTAATTCCCCTGGAGCAACTGGCTGCTTTGGAGGGTAGACTCTATGGTATTGTCTCTGGCTGAGGTCTCTTCCCTCCCCAAACCCTGCCCTCCTCAGACTCCCATCACAAAATCTCTAGGAATTTCCCAACCTGGGGTTGGCATCCCTTGCCTCAGGCCTGGCCCCAACGAGTCCTTCCTCAAAGGCGAAAATAGGCCTGGAAAAGACCCTGCCCTCTCCCCCTGCCCTGGAATACTGTATTTGCCTAGCAACAGCCACTGAGGGAATCAGTAGCTTAAAGCTACAGGCGATCCTTTTATCATTTGGGTTTTTAAAACCCCCAATGTATATATTTTTTAGATTTCACATTTTTCTGCAAATCCTTTTCAGGTTTGTAGAAAGATTTGTCTTGCCCACTCACAGCTCCAGTTACCTGATTTAAGTATCCTTAGATTTGGCTGACTTCACTATGAGCATATAGATAACTAGTTATATTATTTAGTGCAGTGGTAAACAAGGCATTACGTAATCACGTGGCTCTTTTAGCTGATGGTAATTGGAAGTGTAGTATCTCACAAATCAGAGTGAGTACCACTGATGAACCCAATGAACTGGAGCAATGCTAGGTAAATAATTATTAAGGCCAAATGTTTTCTTTCCTAGTAACTTTATTTACTGTGTGGGGATATACTAATTGACCAAACTGGTTCCTCTTCAGTGGGTCAACAAAACACAGCTTAAGCCTGAGGGGAGTGGGAGGAAATGATTGTGCCCTCATTATCACTGACATTTATGTCCTTGCAGAAAGAACATTTCTTTCATGACTCATGACATTTTATGGATGGGATGAGATCGTGTGCATGGTGGCTGGGAATTTACAAATTTGTACAGGATTTGGAGAAATGGAAGTCTGGGGTCTGCAATTAAGCATCTGAGGTAGTCCTCCCGCCCCTTCAGGAGCCACAAGGTCATCGGGAACATGCAGGGCTAGGTACTAGGGAGTCGCGCTACATGAAGACAATTAGGTAGGTGTTGCTTCTGTGAGGTTACTGCAATTTTGGCAGGTGACTTAGTTGCCAGACAAGCTTTGCAATACAGCTTGAAAATACTGTAGTGTAGTTTGATTGAGAAATTAATTTTAAAAAGGCCACTTGTTTCTGAAAATATAAAGCTGCTGCTTAGCAGTGCCGGTATCTGGCCATATGGTACAGATAAAGGCCTCTCGTTCAGTTGTATGTTCTGAAACCACACTAGGGCTTAAATCTGAAGTGGCTGTTCTACCCTTGCAGGCTGCTGAACACCACGAGACCCTCACCAGCTGGAACCTAGCAAAGAAAGCCAAGTGGCGTGAAGAAGCTGCCACAGCTGCTGAGTCCAAGGCTAAGTAGAATTGCATGTGGTGGAAATCACAGGGAAGGTGGGACAAAAACAGAACAAAAACCAAGTCTCTGGGGAAAGGTTTGAAGAAAACATGAAATGTCACAGTATTAACTTTCATATACACTTATGTAACAAAGATGGGTGGGATTGGGTTATGTATTTTCAAGTCACAAGCCTATAATCAAGGGATTTAAGAAATCAAGGTCAGCTGCATTTGTTCTGAAAGGCTTCATCCAGTTTTTAACCTCAATTTAAACAATCACTGTTTACGTAGCCAATAGAGGTATCACAGAACTCCTGTTTACCATGACTCTGCGTTTTTTTTGGCTGGAATTTATTCTGCACATTGCCCTGCAAAGAGATTTTTATCTGCTTCTGTAGGTGAAACATGGTTAAGATAAACAATGAAAAGTTCACATCCTACCAAGGGCGAGGAGTCACTTCATTTCTTAAATGTACAAACGAACATGATTGTGCTGGTTTCTTTTATTGCTGTCCTACGAACAGAAGCTGGCGCCGTGCATGGAAAAAGTATTTCACTGAGAAAAAGGACAAGAATCCACTGCTTTTAGGCTTTCCTGGGGTATTTTACTTGCTTTATTATGAAACCTTATTTTCTCCCCCTAACCCACGCATATTAACTTTTTGTAGCATCAAACACTTTGGGGCCAAGATCAGACCTCAGTGAAGTGTTTCCAGTTGCAGTTTCAACAGGATTCATACTTCTTAACAAAGTCATCCTGTATTGGAAATGCTGTTAAGTCATATCATCTTTACAACACAGAAATGCAAACATGTTTTACTTCTAGTACCAGCTGCATACTACAGATCAGATAGTACACATGTGGAAATTTTCAAATAATATGAAGGCAGAGGCTACTAAAGTCCATAGTACATACTCAAATATATTTGCATAGGGCTGCCTCTTTGGTGAAAGAGCATAAAAGCTGTTGAAAAAGCTAAATGAGAGATGGACAAGGAGTCCCTGAACAGCAGACAGGTAACTTCTTGAAAGTACTCATCAACAGATTAGAAAAATGGTGTAATTATAGGGGATGTTGGCCTCAATCACTTGATATTTTTGTATCTAACGTATGTTAATGTTGTTTACTGTATGATAGATCATAAAACATCATAGATAATCCAATTCATAAAACCACTGCACCCAATACTATACCACACTATCAAAGGTTCTCTCTTAGATTGGTGGCACCCTTAGTAAGGATGGAAAATCCCTTTTATTAGTAAGCTATCAATAGCATTGGAGCAAGAATGGAAGCTGTAAGACTGACACTGGCAGAAAAATAATGCTGACAGGCAGTGAATATATATTTGGTAAATCCAGAGTGCAGCCAGGTAAAGTCCATTAAAGCCAAAAAAACAACACCAAAACCCAGAAGTCCCGTGGCATGTCAATGAGAAAAGAGAGGAGATTGGATTTATACCCCGCCCTTCACTCCCCGAGGGAGTCTCAAGAGTGGCTTACAAACTCCTTTTCCCTTCCCCTCCCCACAACAGACACCCTGTAAGGTAGGTGGGGCTGAGAGAGCTCTTTCCCAAGCTGTCCTTGAGGGAACAGCTGGTAGAGAGCTATGGCTTGCCCAAGGTCATCCAGCCAGGTGCAAGTGGAGGAGTGGGGAATCAAACCCGGTTCTCCCAGATTAGAGTCCGTGCACTTAACCACTACACCAAACTGGCTCTCTCTTACACCAAAATGACTTAACATTTATTTGACCATGAGCTCTCATGACAGCTCACTCTTTCAGAAGCAGCAGATCCAAGCCAGAATCACACACAGACTCCCTTTCTGTCTTTTAGTTACTCAATCTGAACATCCCTTTCAAGGGTGGAAGTTTTTTCTGGTAGTAATATCCCTGGTACAAGGACATGATAAGCATCATTTCTTTACTGCAGTATAAACTGCTGCATACACCAAATTTTGTTAGCTTACTATATCAACTTAAGCAGTGTCCTTCTGAACGATAACAGATGAATTATAACTGATGAAAGGGGAGCTGCTTAAAGCTGACATCCCATGTATATATGTAATCACAACTGAAAGCCAACTAATAGTTGGGCTTATTTCTGAATTAATGTGTATATGATCATATTACATTAGCAATTCCCAACTGTTCTAAGTTTATACAATGGTCTCATCTAAAAAAAACTATAGTCAACAGTTTCAAGTAAATGGGATCAGCACTCAATTCAGAAGACACATGGATTGCCGCCACTGTAAAATGTTTATTAGTTTTAATTTGTTGTATTTATAGTAACATTCCATAATGCATACGGTTCAAATGTGTGGATTTATTCAGTTAGTTTCCAGTTTGCTTTTAAAGATGCAGCATTAAGTTACAGATAACCATTTTAGAACACCGTAACAAGAGTAAATGTAAAAACAATCCTTGTGAGATCTCCATAATGGGACCGAAATACCAAAAGGTAAATTATCAGGCTTAAGCCATTTATTCCAGTTAACAATAGACAATTTTTTTTCCTTTAAGAGACTGACCTATGAAATGTTCTGAATGTAAACCTATTTGAATGAAAGCCAGTTACTTATTTGCCACTATTTTAAAAGGCAAGCCATAAAAGCAAAATAAAGAAATTTTCAAAAATGAAGTGCAGGGATGGGGGGGAATTCAGTAGAAAACTAGAGGGCATTATTTCTGGAATAGCTTGCGGAACATACCTGGCATGATTGCATAGATTAAATAATCATAATCCAAATTCAAGCAATTATGTGAACATTTCTTTCAACCAACATTAAAAAAATCAAATCAGAATAATTGTTTTTGAGGAAAGTACCGAGGTGCAGGTACCATTCTTACGTGTTCTACGGGTTACATCTGCAGTTCTCCTGATTATACAGGGTTTCTCAGTCTCGTAAGTAAGAGAACAAAATTCACATGCAAATTTTATGTAGTAATATTTAAGTTCAAAATTAAACATGTCAACGTTACATCTTCACCAAACGGAATATTCTAATTTGTAACACTAGAACATCCTTTCAGGGTTTTTTGAAAGCATTCTTCTCTTAAAAGAAATAGGAAAGAGATTTATAGTCTCTTTATAGATTTGGGTTAGATAAAAATGTCTGGGTAGCAGTACCTATTAGATATGCAAATTAAGAACAGGCACAACCGGTAACTTTGTAACACAATAAAAGGTTTTTAGAAGCAATGGAATATCTTGTCAATGCAGAATTTTACATACTAGAACTATTCTGATTAGATTTCATGACTCTTTAACTTGCCTTTGAATGAATGTCAGGAGACAAATATCAAGCTAAAATTAAGGGAATGAGTTCGCAATTAAGAGAGTTACTTCAAAGAGTTCAGGGTAACAGTACTTTCCTACACACACCTTTCCCTTATGATACGCTCAATTTCCATCGAAGTATTTGAGGCTGTTTTCGTCATAATTTACAGATGACTATTAACCTCGTAACAGCTTCTTCACCAGCTGTCTTCAACACCGTAATCCTGGATGGTGCTGGTACATGGCCTCCAAGACCATTGTGGTGACAATCCAGAGTCCCACATGCACAGCACAGAGTTATATACCTGCTCCTGCATTTTCCATTTCCATAATGGAGGATGGAGAGCAGAAGCTTCTCATAGACTCAAGTTAAGTATTCAGACAGCAGGAAGCGCAGACCACCTGGACACTCTTTCATGTGGTGTAGTAGCAGAACATCTGCTCGGCATGCAGGAAATCCTAGGTTCAATTCCCAGAATCTCTGGTTAAAAGGATCAGGTTGGAAGTGGTGTGAATTATTTCTCCCTAACCCACCACCAGTCAAAGTAGACAACGCTAGCCTCGATAGACCAAGGGTCTTCCAACTCAGTATAAGGCAGCTTCACAGCTGAAGAGCTTTTCATTTAATTATTTATAACCACTGATCTACCTACTAGGCGAATAAATAGTGGTCAGAATGCTTTCCCTCAACTTCTGCGCAGGTGAACAGGAAAGTTGCCAGCTGAAGCTTCTTTCTCTGTGCAGCTGCTTCAGGCAGGTCCTTGAACAGATCACTCTCACCCAGGGGTCAGTACTTGATCTCAGTAGATACCAGAGACCCAAAGGTTCTGCATTGCTAACACAACAGGGTCCTTGCACCGGCAGAAGGCTCCATATCCAGTTGATTTTAGACTTTTGTTGCTTGCTTTTAGCTTAGCATTATGCAACTAATTGCAAATATTTTACAGTTCTTCTGCCGTAGCACTACTGTAAAGTTACAGCAGGGAACACTGTAAATGCCAGTTTAAAATATAGGATTAAAACAAAATGGCTTTACTCCCCCGCTCCCCCCCAAAATGAAATGTCATACTAGTGCATTTGGTCAATTCCAATAGATTGACTTTGTACAAATAAAGCATGACATCAGCATTTCAAGAAAAAAAGAATATTGCTGAGTTCTGAACACTTTGGTAACATGGTAGGTTAAACATGGAGCCTTCAATTCACAAACCCTACTCTATGCAACTGTAGAAACCCTTCTCTTGCCCTCACAATAATCCAGTGAGCGTCACAAAAACAGGTTTAAAGGAATAAACTCTCTCCAACTTGTAATTAAAGCTGCCAACTGGCCTTAAAAAAAAAAAACCTGGCACAGTCTGTCTTTAGTGGAAGCCAGCTGAGCAGGTACCTGTTTCTCAGAGCACACAGGGGACATGACTTCCCCACTCATGTCTGAACAACCTGCTGTTTAAAGTAGAGCTGCAGTGACCAGCTGAAACCTCGGCCGCCTTATTCGCAATACCACTGCAGAACAAACAGAGGAAGAGGGAACTTTCATCACTTAGGTAGGCAGCAGGGCCTACATATCACAAATTAAAACCAGCTACATCTTTTCACACAGCAGAAAAACTTGTTTTTGCTATATTTCAATGCTATGCCATATAATCAGTGTGCCCCAGTAAGGGTTATGCTTTCAAATATAAATATATTTCACCAGTTTATCACAAAGTATCACACATAAAACTATATTTTCACTATTTAAATAAATACTTTTTCACATTCTAAGTATAGCTTTTGCTAGGAGCTCATATACATGTCATTCATATATATATATGTCTCACTTTAGTCCTGAAGCATCTTTTTCTTTGCTCCAGAGTAAAGAGGTAGATTCAGTATAGACTGGACACCCAAAACCCTACAGCCAGAATTCAAAATCTCAAGAGCTGTTTATGCATAATTATACAGTTCTAGTAACTGCCTGAAAAACTCTGCAGTCGTAGCTAATGAGAACATTATTCAAGCTCTGCAATTTTTTTAAAGTTGTGATTAGTGTACCTGGACTAAGACCATGGAATCACACACAAGTATAAAGAATGAACAAAAAGTTGTATCTGACCGAAAACTCAGGTGCACGTCTCTGTCTTTAGCAGAACCTCCTCATTTTCCTTGGGGTGGGCCACCAAGCAGAAGTCTGCATGAGGAGCTACAGAGTTTGTCTTTATTTTAACAGTTACAAATGAAACCCCTCCATTGGAGCTTCCTGCTGCTGAAACAGAAATTGCTGCTCGTTTTCATCCACTTGTGGAACAATATTGGCATCTTCCTCTTCCACACCAAAGTAATGTTCAATAAGATCAAATGCTTTTTGGTAGATCTCCTGGTTTTCGTGACTCTGAAGAATTTCAATTTTATCTAGTCCTGAATTTGAGAGATCACACAGATTCTGTTTCAGTTCTACAGACTTTGCTCCCATACAGTTTTTTCCAGTAATAAACAGTATTAACACTCATTGGATTTAATTTAATACGTAGTAAATTACCATCTTATAATCCACTGAGTAAAATCCTGTATTGCATACATGTCTCTGCTACTGACTGGCCCAAAGGCTTTGATCTACAGTTACTACAAATGTTACCACTGAGTTTAGTCGGACTGCGTTGGGAATGTTCACTATGGACTATATGAAGAGAACTGTATTTTCTACCTCTCACACAAAACGGAAGAAAGCTTAAATATCTACTATGGACTCTCTATCAGATTTTTCAAAAAAGAGGAAAGCCTAAAGTTTAATGGGTCATTGCCAATGGTTTTCATGAAGAGGAAAAAAAAAACCTAAGAATTAAAAGCAGGACATGGTAAAAATTCTTGCAAAACTATTTGCAACGTTAATGTGCTCAATGTATAATTATGTGCTCATTCAGTTGCTACAGCAAACAATAGTTAGGTGTTTAGAAGAGTAAACACAACCCACACTTATTCGTGCAATCATGGTAAAGCTGAGGAAGGTCTTGTACTCTCCATAGTTGATGGGAGTTCAACTGATTTTCTGACCCAGTGAGATGCTTCGGGAGTTATGCTGGGCTCAATGTTGTTACTGGAGCTTAGCTATCTTTTCCCAAGACTGGAATGACAGGGTCTCTACGACCAACTCCAGTCAACATCCTGGTAGCAACATTCTGTGCCAACTAACGTTTCTGAACACACTTCAAGGGCAGCCCCCACCCAGAGCACGTTGCATTAATCTAATCTAGAGGTAACCACAGCAGGCACCCACAGTGGCCAGGTCATTTCTCCTCAGAAAGGCTGCAGCTGGCTCACCAGTCGGAAGCTGCATTAATCTAATCTAGAGGTAACCACAGCAGGCACCCACAGTGGCCAGGTCATTTCTCCTCAGAAAGGCTGCAGCTGGCTCACCAGTCGGAAGCTGGTAAAAGGCACTCCGGCCTAAAGCCACCACCTGCTGATCCAGTAGTAGGCCTGGGCTCAAGTACACCTCCAAACTATGAACCTATTCTTTCAACTGGAGTGCGGCCCCATCCAGAACAGGTGACACCTTAAATCCCTGGTTGCAAAGGCCTTCCTATGGATGTTAATAAGGCTCCCAATCTATTAGGTTTCTTTTTTTTGGGGGGGGGGGTGGTTTGGAGGCTGGGCAAAAGATAGTAATAGCATTATTAATTAGTATTGTTGTATCATCTCTGTTTGTTACGGTTCTGAACAACACGGTAACCCACTTTCAGTCCTTTTAGAGGAAAGACATGTTGAAAGTACCATGAATAAGTATGAGCACCCCAATTTCTTACCATATGCCTCCTCTATACGGGCACAGTAAGGGTTAACACCAATCCCACTTTGCTTAGATTCTTGTTCGCCGTGTCGTAGAATATTTTCAAGTCCATTCAATGCCACCTGGACGATTTTAGAATCCATCACAGTCAGAAGATCACAGAGAGGTTTGGTACAACCTAATGCCACCAAGTAGCTTTGGCAGAACAGAACAGATTTTTTTTTTAAAAAAAAAGGAGGGGGGAGAAAGATTCAGACAACAATCCTAAACAGGTCCATCCAGAATCTATTCAATGTGGCTTACTCCAAGGAAAGTGTTCTTAGGGTGGCACAGTGGGTTGGCCACATTTATTTAGTTATAACTGCACCCCAAAATAATGATTAAGCTCTTTCAGTATACTTTCTGAGGCAAAATTGAGGACACTTTCAGGAATGCTGTTAAACACATACATACATACATGCACTACTTGTATACTTAAGTAACGTATAGTGTAGCTAAATTTTTATCTGAACAAATTGACCTAGATAAGCATCTGTTTAATATGAATGGCATGGGAAGCACTGAACAAACCTGGCCTTAACAATCCTTATTTTTGTTCAGTTTCCACTTTTTTACTGTGGAAAATCTGTGTGCTTTGCGGTCCTTCAAATGCAATTTCTAGTAATCTGACAACATGAATTATTATAGCATTGGAAAAAGTGCAGAGCAACTAAAGATGATAAAGAGCAACTTTTATGCCAATAAAAGTTATTATTTGTTGTTGTTGATAAAGAGCAACTAAAATGATAAAAGGGTTGGAACACTTTTCCTATGAAGAAAGGTTGACGTGCTTGGGGCTCTTTAGCTTGGAGAAACGACGGCTGAGGGGTGACATGATCGAGGTTTATAAGATTATGCATGGGATAGAGCAGGCAGAGAAAGAAGTCCTTTTCTCCCTTTCTCACAATACAAGAACTCGTGGGCACTCGAAATTGCGGAGCAGTCGGGTTAGAACAGATAAAAGGAAGTACTTCTTCACCCAAAGAGTGATTAACACGTGGAATTCACTGCCACAGGAGGTGGTGGCGGCTACAAGCATGGACGGCTTCAAGAGGGAATTAGATAAACATAAAGAGCAGAAGTCCATCAGTGGCTATTAGCCACAAAGTATAGATAGGAACCCTCAGTCTGGGGCAAGTGATGCTCTGTAATCTCGGTGTTTGGGGGGGCAACAGTGGGAGGGCTTCCTGCCCCCACTGCTGGACCTTCTGAGGGCACCTGGTGTTTTTGGCCACTGTGTGACAGAATGTTGGACTGGATGGGCCATTGGCCTGATCCAACATTGTCTTTTCTTATGTTCTTATGTTATTAATATGTTAATATGGCCCAAAGGGAGTATCATACAACTACAAGAAAATTAACATTCTATCCCCATCTCTTGTTACTATATATTCTGTCACAAGAGAGGTGGGCAAATCACCACCCATGAAAAAAAGGGAGAAGCAGAAACGTCCAACCCCATCCCCTTTTTCAGTTTCTGTAGCTGTTCTCAGCCTCTCTATTCTCAATACTATTTCCTCTTCTCATTCACTGCACCGTCCTCATCCAATAGGCCCCGAGCAAGATGGTGTCACGTTATATAGCCAGACTAACTACCTAACTGCACTGACTAAATAATGTGAGGTTGCACTCCCTTCTCTCCAAGCAATTTAGGGTTGCCAAGTCTGGGTTGGAAAATACCTGGAGACTTTGGGGGTGGATCTGGGAGAGGGCGGGGTTTGGGGAGGGGAGGGGCCTCAGCATGGTACAATGCCATAGAGTCCACCCTTCAGAGCAGCCATTTTCTCCAGGGGAGCTGATCTCTGTCAGCTGGGGATCAGTTGTAAAAGCGGGGGATCCCCAGGCCCCACCTGGAGGCTGGCAACCCTATAGCAATTTAACTGCTGCAGAACAGACTTCAACACTGCCCAGACAACTGGCTGAGTCATCCCATTGTGCTATACTACAGTGGTTTCACGGCTGTCTTTGCACCGCCTGAAGACTGGGCAGCAATGTTTGGGTAACTAGGCAACACAGATCCTTCCCCACTGCAAAATAAGGGAACATTTCCTCCCTATTTGTAGCCTCCAAACAAGGCTGTGAGGTCAGAAGCGACATTTCAGCTAAGCCCTTATAATAAAATCCAGTAAGCTTTATTCTGAGAAATCCAAAATCAAATGTTATGGAAGCAGATCCAATAAATTCAAACATGAGATTTCTTCATACTAAAAACATGAAAGTGTTTAAACTATATATTTTTTTAAAATGTTGCATTTCTATCTTCAAATGATATTCAGGCGGCAATCATCAGAAAAAAACAACAGGAGTGAACAAATCTTTAAATTTCCATGGGTGAAAAATAGCATTAAAAAGGAGATAAGTATCCCTTTTAGATATAAAAAAGATAATGCACTGTGGTTAGAGAAAATTAGTGAAATTTAATTTACCCTTCTGTGGGCTTTCTTCATTTATATTATAATACTCTTTAATTATTTGCCTTGGAAGATGATAGCTGGAATCCAGAAAAGGGAAGAATTCACAAACAAGCCCATTCGCCAAGCTGATGTGATTCTTTTTTTGGACTCCTTCCTTTTTGTGCTAATGATTTTTTTCCAAGACTTTGGAAACCACGACGTGCATGCAGATCTCACAAAAATCAGAGCCTGAAGTTTAGAGAGCCCTAGAAGTATCTATAAGATTTCACACGGACTAAGAACAGGGAAAAATTATCTATGACATCAATTACCTGATCTGTTCAGGTGTCCCTCCTGATGTGGCATTAGTGATGGCCCAGGCCGCTTCCTTAATAGTACGAAATTCAGCTTTCTGAAGAATTTCAATCAGTACTGGAAAGATATTTGCATCTATGACAGCCTAGGAAAAATGTGGGATGACAGCACGTGATGGCCACTGACAAGGCAAAGGGCAGACTTTGAACAAAAGGCTGGCCAGAACTAGGAGGCACCAACCCAGCCTTGCTTCTAACTAAGCCATTAAAAATGACTTTAACTTCAAGGGGGGAAACATCACAATAACATCTCCATCGATAACAGGTTCAGATGCAGCAAAACAGAGAGAAGGGGAACACACAGGTTAATCAGAATTTCTATTTCCCCTCTTTTGATGCTGGCCAAAGATTCGGATTTTACGTACCACCCAAACAAAAGGGGAGGGAAACTCAATGCTGCATGATCACTGATACGGTTGTGGCTGACTGGCATGCAGAAGGTCCCGGGTTCAATCCCCGGCATCTCCAGTTAAACGGATAAGGTACGAGGTGATGTGAAAGACCTCAGCCTGGGACCCTGGATAGCCGCTGCCTGCCTGAGTAGACAATACGGACTTCGATGGACCAAGGGTCGGATTCAGTATAAGGCAGCTCCACGTGTTCAATAGACAAACAGGGAAAGGGTATACTGAATATTATACACAGTACCTGGATCTGCGCTCTGTTTCCCGCAGTAATATTAGAAACTGTCCAGCACGCTTCCTTCCGAATAGATTCCTTGGGACTACTCAGCAAATGTAAGAGACAGGGTAATGCAGAGCAATTTAGAATTACCTAAAATAATTTGAAAGATGAAAAGTTCTGCCTAAACAACGTAAAACAGAGACAATCCAGATAGCTCAAATAACCACTGTTTTCGGAAGCATAGTTTACTCTGTCAAGAATGCATACAGGTAGCATTACGCTGCTTTCATTTCGTGAGCGGGAATTATGTTTTCTGTCATTCTGGGGGAAAAAAATATACACCCGATTCTAACAAAAACGAAGACTCGGGAGAAAATAAAGAGGGCGAGCCCTTCTGGTGCATCGTAGGGAACATGGAAAGAAAGCCCCTTTCAGCCTGCTGGGACTACTGGCAGTGGTACTGCCCCATGGGGAGGAATCTGCTTTTACAGCTTTTGAAGTGTGGGAGTTCACAGAGCTCCCATGATCCACTCTCCTCTATTTCCTTGATCACCTGCAAACACTAGCCAGAAAATGTGTTGGCTGGTTGCTGGGAACCGACGACTCAGCCCCGGGAACTCTAACTGGTTGAGTGGCAACATGGAAGCACACTCTCTACTGCAGTCATCATGGTTACCTCTGGGGTAAAACTGCGGTGCTTTCAGTATTTTCCAACACAATAGATGCCACTGTAGAAAGCAAGACAAGCTTCCATGAACTCATAGATACTAGCAATAAATCGCAGTTTTCAGTGAAGTACCAGAAGTATGTGATGCTGGTCTATTTCTGTGAGTCACTCTGAAAGTTTCTCCTGTCCCGTTCCCACTGCAATTCAGCTGCCTTCTGACTAAAAGTTATTAAGTCATAGGAAAATTTCTTATATTTGCTGGTGCACAGTCCATTCTAATCAAGGGATATGATTAACACTTGGCCTTAAAACCATTTCAGTTGCTGCCCAATAGCATCAAGTACCCTAGAGAGCCAGTTTGGTGTCGTGGTTAAGTGCGCAGACTCTAATCTGGGAGAACCGGGTTTGATTCCCCACTCCTCCACTTGCACCTGACTGGATGACCTTGGGCAAGCCATACTCTGTACCAGCTGTTCCCTCAAGGACAGCTTGGGAAAGAGCTCTCTCAGCCCCACCTACCTCACAGGGTGTCTGTTGTGGGGAGGGGAAGGGAAAGGAGTTTGTAAGCCGCTCTGAGACTCCCTTGGGGAGTGAAGGGCGAGGTATAAATCCAATCTCTTCTTCTTCTCTTCTTCTTCTGTGACCACCTTGTGAGGCCACATACAGACAACAGACACATTTTTCTTAAACTTGCTTTTAAAATGTGTGATGTGGTTTTCACTGTAGCATTTTGAGGATACCGGAAGACAGAGGCTTTCATGGGGCATGCATGGCTATCTGAAAAGGGGCCGTCCAGTGTGTGCTGGGAAGGGAAGAGGGAAGGGTTTCCGGGTCCACAAAACCTTTTGTATTACAAACGGGGTCCTAAGGTAATTAAAGTTTGAGAACTACTGCTTGTAGCGGGTAGGGGCTGACACAGTTCTCATGCAGTATAAGAGCCTCTTTTAATTTAGTTTCCCTTTTCTAATACTAAGTGCACAGTGTTGATCAGCTTCGGAATGAACAGAGAAGTCCTGACATGTGCTGACTCGAAACATGGTTGCGGCTATGCTGAAAGATAAGATGGAAATTAATTCTGTATCCCTACCACTGTCCTGAAGCATCAGGAATACAGAGCAGAATTTAAGATTCTGCAGGTCACTTTGCTGAGACAACATTCTAGCTTAAAGATGGTGCTCAGTGGGTGAGCCAAGAGAAGTAAAACGGGCATGTTTAGTTATCCCCCCAATGCTTAAATCATAATAACAGTAAAAGTGATGTTATCTTGTACCTAGTTAACCAGCAAATTCCATTAACCAGCATGCTGGAGTACAGCCCTCTCTGCTGTTATCTGCTCTGGAGTGACAGCAGATGGCGGAGAAGTGAGCTCTAGGTCCTGGCCATGGGGACACTTGCCTTGGGCTGCTTCCCCTCTGCTTCCTCTTGCAGAAGAGAAGGCAGAAGTCAGACAGGGAATCTTTCTCAGCCAGAGGTGCTGCTCACTTATGCTGCTGAGTGACTCCCATGGATGGCAACCACACACAAATCCCCTGCTTGCTCCTCCACCCGCTCTCATTCAACAGCAGACTGTGTCCCTGCCTGGTCCCAGTCATGGCTGCTGCCCATTTGGAGCTACTTGGTTGAAAAAGCTTTCCTAATCAGCATGTTGGATTATCTGGCAACCCCAATACCCCAAGGATGGAAGTTAACAAAGCCATTTCAGGTGCCCAGACCCCCATTAATTATTATTTGCCTCCAAAATGCCACTGCCTACTTGTAAGGAAAGCTGCAACAATGGAGATGTGCATTCAAATCACAGTACATCTGGCCCAAAATGGTATTACCAACTCATTTGTTGTCCTTTAATTTCATACTTGGTGACAGAAGGGCAATATGACCTTGTGAAACAATTCCTGTTGCTTAACAGATGCACTCTTTCAGGAATTTCAATACTCTTCCTCAGGTGTGAGGAGAAAAACATTTATCCTGAACTAAACTGAAATCTGGGCAGTGTGAACACCGGACTCGATTCAGAAGCGGCACTATCCTAACCTGATAATTTGAGGGTGCAACTGAGTGATGAAATATGCTGAGGTAATCTCGCAACTGTAAAAAAGCACTCCTTGACCTTAACGAGGTCTGCTTACTTGTGTTTGAACGTCGTCACCGGTTACGATATTTCCAACGGCTCTTAATGCAGGAGACACTACCTTGTAGTCATTGTGCCTGGAGAAAAATAAAACCGTCTGAAGTTACAAAACATGTAATTTTTAAGGAGAAGGGGGGAAAGCTTGTATCTTCACGTATTTATATGAATTTGCACGTGTTTCAGCCATTTAAAATGACAGAGTGTTACGATCTACATAAGGCCAGTAGGCGGGGGATGCAGCTGCTGAGAGAACAGTGGCTTTCCTATGACCTCCCAGTGTGTGTGTGTCTATGATTAAGGCGATACATGAACTGCAGCTTTTCCAGCTTACGCACTTGGAATGCATCATATTACATACTAGCTAAAGTCACCGACCACTTCTTCATTTCTGGGTTGGTTGCAAGAAGAGTATATGCCTTTAAAAGGAGTACATGGTTGCCCTGCAAAATTCTGTATATCTGAACAGATATTGTGAGGATCTCAGATCAGCTGATTTGGGAGGGCTGCTGTCCACTGAAATGGAGCTCTTACTGTAAGATTTGCTGCATATGGAGGACTTCCGGTTTCGGCGAGCTCAATGGCGGGTGCATCTTCCTGCAGCTCTGGGAGACGCGACCCAGACTCAGCGGCATGAAGGGGTTCCGAACTGGTTTTGGACCCCAGGGACCCTTGGAGGGTCACCCTGCCTGAGGCGCTTGGGGTAGCCTCTCCCGGAGATGGCGATCTCGGGATCGAGGCCCCCCCCCCCGCCTCTATAGGTTCGGCAGCTGCAGAAGCCTCCAGGCACATCCGAGTGCACACCGGACGGCTGCAGGAGTTGTTTGGCAGCAAGAAAAAAATTCCTTGCCAGAAACGCGTGGCGAAATGTGAGTGGTTGGTGTTTTTTCCCTTTGGAGGATTCTCTGTTGTGAGCTTTTAGCTCAAAGCGAAGGGGGGGGGGGTTAAAATTTAAATCCCCCCATCTCCTCTTAAAGAATCTGAGCCACAGAGAATCTCTATGTCAATACAGTGGCTGAAGATCGAATGAGACTAACCTAAGCTGTTTAAATGAAAAAGAAAGACTTCTGACTAACCTGAGAATTTTGCTCTGAAAGTAAACAAAAAACAATGACTGGACGGGGAAAAAGATGGTGGGGAAAGCAGAACCTTCTCCTAAAGCTCCATCTATGCTTCCGGCTACAAAGTCTGAGTCTAGTACAGATCTGACTGCAGCCTTGGCAACAGCTTTGTGCTCTCTGATGGATCAGCTGAATGCAGTGAATTCTAAACTGGATTCCTTGCAGCAACACGTTGCAGAGGCAGGCAAGAAATCTGACCAAACAGATAAAAGTATTGGCAGAAGTTAAAACCAAAGTTGAAAAGACTGATTCAAAACTGGTCATGATGGAAAAAGAAAGGATTTCTGACAAGGATAATCTTTTGAAACTTCAGAAGATGGATCTTCTTTCTTTTTGAGATGCCAGGGCATTCCTGAACAAAAGGGTGAAAACCTCAAAAAGACTTTATGTGACGCTTTGGCTCCAATGACAGATTTACAAGCGGATCAATTACAAAGTGATTTGAATATGGTCTACAGGACCTATCCTGAATTTGTAAAGAAGAAAAATCTGCCTGGAGAAGTTATGGTGAGATTTTCCAAAAAATCAACTAGATGTGGTGCTCAAGGCCACAAATAGAAATGCCCTGAAGATCCAAGAAGAGGACATCAAAGTGTTAAAAGACATTCCATTTGAGATTAGGAAGAACAGGAAACCCTACAAAATCTTAACTTCGTTTCTTCAAACAGAAGGCATCATGTATCGGTGGCTCACCCCTGAAGGCATGGTTTTTAATTACAAAGATAAGAAACAAAGAATTGATTCAGCTGCAAAGGCCAAGAAATTTATGGACTATTGCAAAGAATGTAAAAATAAAGCCCCCTCAGAGGACTCAACAAGAGAACATTTATGTCCTGGAAAGCTCAAACACTTCAGGAAGTAAAAGCTCAGAAGAAGAAGTGTCAAATTCAGCTTTGGGAGCAGCTGCACCAAAACCTCAGAGAAGAAAGAAGAAAAAGGGCAAAAATAAAGAAAAATAAGCTGTTTTGTTGAAAGTCTTAATTGTCTATGTAACTCATTCTGAATTTTAGCCAATCATGTATTTTATAAGCCTTTTAAGGTAGAATTATTAATTTCTTTTTTAAAGCCTGTATTATTTTAACTTTTTCTTGATCAGCAAGAATACTTAGTATCGGTTTTTTCCCGATTTCTGTATACCTTAGGGTAGATTAGTATTTTAGGTATTGTACGGATTTTAGTTTGTAATAGTTATAAAATTCAATATATATATATATATATATAAACAGATTTGCTGCATATGTAGCCGTGCAGCTCTGATTGAAAAGGACTCCATTTCAATTGGCACAAAAGAGCTCTACCAGCAAGCAATGCTGGAAATCACCAAGACAAAGCAAAACACTGGAAAAGATTAAGGCTTTTTTATTGTGTCGTATAAAAAAGCTGATCATATCCTAAGCCCCTGCTTTGGGGGAGGGGTAGAGCAATACCATTTCAACTGGCAACCTCAATCTCTAGTGCAACTGGCACTGGTAATAATGAGAGGGAATTCAATTAACTTTTTTACTACACAAATTAGATATTCTTAATGTAATCTTCAGGGCATATTGTTCATTAATCTGTCTGGTCATATCACATCACTCAGGCCTCATAATCACAGACTACAACAGAAGATTCATTCCCACTGCTTGGACCCTGGGTTTTTAAAAATACTATGACATGTACACAGCAGAAAATAGAGACTGCATGGAAAAACAGGCTAACAGATGGTAGTGTGGTGAAGCATTCACAAGCTTCCTCCTTACTGTTTAACTCTTGTGGTGTCAAAGACTGGTTAAAATATGGCAGATGAGGAGGAGAAAATGTCAGTCATGGAATACTGATCATAATTTACACAGATGCAGTGAGCTATAAGAGGAAAAAACCATAAGGAACCTAAGAACAGGAGGAGATGTCAGCTGGATGCACAGAGGATAATTTTTACACGCTGGAAATAATAACCCACCATATACGTGGCTGCATATACCCACTAAAACGACAATGATTTGATTAAAAGGACTCACATCAGAAGTTCAACTAATCTTCGACAGACTCCAGAATCAATAACTGCTTGGATTTTATCATTAGGTCCATCTGAAAGGTAAGAGAGGGCCCAGCAAGCATCTGCTAATACATCTGGGTCACTGCTAAACAACAGTCTTGAAAGAACACCTAAGCAAGGTTGAACCTTAAGAGTCAAAGAAGAAAAATCAGGCATTTCCTCTTTATAAATTTATTCTGAACACATAAGAGCTTTTCTAACGAGCTGAAAATATTTCCGTGATATTTGTGCTAATTTATCCTGATCGTCTGGAATTAAAAAAAATGATGAGCCTTGTGGCACCTTAAAGAGGCATCCAACAAAGCAATCTCAGGCTTCACTCGACTTTAAGGTGCCAAAAGACTCCCATTTAGGCTGCAGATTGAGCAGTTCCTCTGGAATTTAGGAAGTATTAGGATGCAATACAATGTAACTTTAAATCTGCTTTACCATACTTCCGATGATACATAACCTAATCTACAAATCCATTTTATAGATCATCTGTAAATCATACCAGAAACAGTGGACCAAACAGTAGATTCGGGATTATTTTCAGGTGCTGGAGCTCATGATATGGCTGTTGGGAGTCTGTGCATTAAGCATTCAAATCAAGAGCTATGCAATATCATAAGATTTTCAGTTACGCCAACGCCATCTTTGGTTTGGCAATTTGATTGTTTAAAAGTCAATACTATCATCATTGCATTTTGAACACAACACACTTTCTTTTCCTTCCACAACAAAGAGTCTACTGGAGATAGATTGGGAAGCATTCTGACAGTTCAGGCAAAAATTAAAACTGCAAAAAGATTTTGTCTTCATACAGAAACACCGGTCATTTCAAAGCAATTAATACTACTAAGGATCGTTACAGCAGCTTCAAAAATTGTAACGCGATCCCTACCTGACTGAAATCTGGAGGTGGATTTTTGCCTCTGCAGAGATTGGAAAGGGCCCAGACTGCATTCCTAGTCGTCGTAAGTCTGTTAGAGTATGTTAGTAATCTATCAAGGAGGAAAAAAAATGAACTGAAAACAGGCACGCTCTCCTCATTTATGCAAGACAGACACAACTGTCATGGAGAAATTACTCACTTTCCAAATACTGCCCTCACTCTACATAGAACTACTTCAATTTATTTTAAAAATAATCAACATTCTGAAAGTAAAGAGTCGTTTGAGCTAAAATGCCAGCGGACTTACATCATCAGTATAGATTCAGGTGGGTAGCCATCTTGGTCTGAAGCAGCAGAACCACGTTTGAGTCCAGGGGCACCTTTAAGAACTTGAATAAAACTTTGTTGGTTTTAAAGGTGCCACTGGACTTGCTCATCAGTGTGACTAATTCTCAAGGTGGCCACAGTTGTTGATATTTATATTTAGACACTGGGGCCGTGGACTGGCAAAACAGGTCTTTCAACAAACCTGAGAAGACGCCTAGGAAAAATCTGAAAACTTAAAAAAAAATCTGGGAAGGTCTGATAAATGATAAAAAAGAACACCTGCAGCTTTAAGAAACAAATTCCTTGAGTGGCCAGTGCTAAGCCACTACAACAGTATTCCAGCCCTGGTTTCTGTCAGGAAAAGGCATAGGGACAGGAAGGGCTGTTTTGGCCTTTGAAAGAGGACTCACTGGAGCCAGGCTCAGCAGGAACAACTTGGTGACTAGATACCGCAAGTTTTACACGACTCATCCAACACGGGCTACTTTCTACTGTTCCAACAGCAGCCACCCTATGATAGGCAGTGCGGTACAGTGATCAGAGTTTTAGATCAGAATCTAAGAAACCTAAGTCTGAATTCCTTACTCAACTACAGAAGGTCATCTTGGTCTAGTTACACGTTTTCAGCCAAGCCCACATCATTATGTGAGGACACAATGTAATGAGGAAAAGAAAGTGAAGTGCCCCTGCAAAACCCTGAGGATTCCCTGTCTCAGAACTGGGCCATAGTTTTCCTGGGCAGAAGTTACTGGGGTGGAGAAGAGGGGAACTGAAGACAGGGAGCAGATACAGGTAGTTTGGCTGGTGGGTGGGCGAGAGAGAAGGAAGCAGGAGAAGGGAAGAGCCTATGGATGCTTTCAGGGAAGGGGAATGAAATAGTGGGGGAAGGGGAAAATGAGATACCCTTCACAAGTCTTTGTGGGTGCCTCACTTGTAAGCTCATAATTAACAGTTATCAAGATACCAGCTGACAAGCCTACATCTATACAGTCGAACTGAGAGGGTTCAGTACTTACTGTAAGAGTGGGGAAAGTATTCCACAGCTCAACACGTAATCTCTACACTCCGCATTGTCTCCAGCAATATTACCAAGAGCCCACACTGCCTTAGGAACAAAGGTTTAAATTAATATTCATACATTTAACAAGCACTGCAGTCCTTATGTAAAAAGCCTGTAGCTTATAAAGTATGCACAAAAGGGACTGTTATACAAACCAGCTTCACTAGTTTGAACGAAGGTGGCAAGAACTGCAACACCCTGGGCATATGTAGGTGCAGCCCAATCCTAGACACTGATGTGATGATGGGACTCAAGGGATCAGCAGGAAGAAGAAGAGATTGGATTTATACCCCGCCTTCCACTCCCCAAGGGAGTCTCAGAGCGGCTTACAAACTCCTTTTCCCTTCCCCTCCCCACAACAGACACCCTGTGAGGTAGGTGGGGCTGAGAGAGCTCTTTCCCAAGCTGTCCTTGAGGGAACAGCCGGTACAGAGCTATGGCTTGCCCAAGGTCATCCAGCCAGGTGCAAGTGGAGGAGTGGGGAATCAAACCCGGTTCTCCCAGATTAGAGTCCGCGCACTTAACCACTACACCAAACCGGCTCTCAAAATCCCAACACAAAAAGATACCTCCCCCAAATGCCATCATCCAACAGAGCTCACTGATAACAATGCGGCAACCACTGAAGGAAAGAATATGCCAGTATTCACTCCTGCCAAGGAAAACTGTATTTTGTGAAGAATATGAAAAGGGGTCACAGCAGGTCAGACAACTATAATATTCGTAATATAAAATGTGTGACAAAGAACATTAATATAATGCTACTAATAATTCTTAAGAAGATTCAACCCTTCTTTATTCCTGAAATTCTTCAGAGCTCAAGACTTGGGCACCATCCATTTTATCTTCATGACAAAAATTCACAATGAAGTTACCTGCTCCTGCACATCTTCATGTTCAGAATTCAACAATTTAATAAAAATTGGGACAGCTCCGGTTTCAATTACTACTTTGGTGTGGAGGAATGTTCCAGATGCTATATTTGTAAGAGCCCAGGCAGCTTCAAACTAGAAGGAAAGGAGAGTAAATATCAAACAAAACATCTTTGCAATGCGGACTTCAAATATTACCTTCCAGGTCTTGTTTCCCGTACCAAAAATACACTAACAATCGCATTACCTATTGCTATAAAGAAATAAAGCAGCACTGGTTTGTTAAACCTTTTAAATAAGATGCTTACATAACAGAGGAACAAAGTGTTGGATGTGGATCAGGAAAACACATGCTAAAATTCTGTCTGAACCACAAAGCTTCTCTGGTGATTCTGAACAAGTCATTTCAACATAACCTACTCCACAAGCCATGCTGTGAGTATAAAATGTGCCCATCTACTCTTCCCTGAGCAGCCTGAAGAAATGCAGAATATTAATACAGTGAAATAAATAAAATTCAAGGACTAGGAAAACCCAACATTTGGCCGGGGGAGGGGGGGGGGAAGTACCGTGTCCCAGCAGAAAGACTTGAATTCTGATTTTAGCCCAGCATCTTGGACTCACCTGAAGAGTGCAATTATCATTCATTTCTAGAAATTTTACAAATCTCTGCACAACTCCTTGTTTTTGTATCACTTCATCTATTGGAGGATTAGGTTCTGAAGGGAAAGATTAAACGTAAGGATTAAAATCGGATACCTCAGCTTTAACTCAGGCCAAGGTTTAACAGATTAAGAAGAGGGTAATTACAGAAAAATCTAAAGAGCAGAGTCAAAACAATGCAATGGGTAATGTTAGGTTTCAATGAGGAAACTGAATTCCCGTATTAAGCAACAAAGCTCACCGAGTGCCCTTTGGCATATCACCATCTTTAAGCCTAGCCTAGCTCATAGGTTCAGAGAGAGACAGAAAAACACGGCTAAAAGCTCTTGAAAAGGAGTGGTGTACAAACGTAACAAACTATGATTTGTCTGTAGCGGTAGAAAAGCGTCCAGTGGCACCTTAAAGCCTAACAAAATTTGTTGTAGGATATGAGCTTTCGTGAGTCACTGCTCACTTGTTCAGATACAGCTAGCATGGGAGTTCGTCCGCAGAGCGATTCCAGATGCCAAATGACATGAGCAGACAAATGACAATAGCAGGTGTGACTGGATTGGGTGTGACATGCAGAGAGGTGGAAGGCAGATGCCTGTCATCCAAGTAAAGATTGTTTAGCTGATTAAAATTGACAGCTATAGCTTATTATGTGTATAACTGATAAACCTCAGTAACTCAGACACTAAGGGTTAAGACCATTAACAGCATCCCAAAGGCCCATCTAGGCCAGCCTTCTGTTTATAACTTATAACTTTAGATGTCTCTGGGAAGCTTCAGCTGAAAACAGGGCACCATGATGGCTTCAATATCGAAGTGTGAGAACAGATTTATAAATCCCCCTTTCAATCCCAAACCCACTGTGATGGCTTTGGTGTGTTCACCCCCTGAATTTAAGACAAATAACTGTAATCGCTTTGGGAGGGGGACAGAATGGAGCGGCCTCTCACTGGTCACCACCTGCCTTGGGCTCAGCACCGCTCTTCCTCTGCGTGCATGAGGAAACCCTCCAATGAGGATCCACACAACAACTGTGGGGAGGGTATTTATTACAGTACACAAGAGACAAAACTGCCTCTTTGTCCGGCCCCTCCCAGCCCTGTGATTTCTTTGGTAGTTCCCATTTGTCAATCAAACATTACAAGAACCACAGCATTAGCATCCTTTTCAGATTTCGAAGATGGCATTTAAATTAAAAGTACAGAAATTAAAACCAGTCACAATGAATCATCTAAAGCTTCAGTTGTTCAGTCTGGTAATGAACGTTTGCAAACTTAGAATAAGATACAAAAGGGTCGTGCATTTTACGCATATTCATTTTGTTTAAACCCACACAGAATTTTAATGACATGTAAAGGAATGTGCTGGTCTCAGTGCCTAGCACATACTTCTTGCGCTTTAGAACATCCATATTTGAAGGATGTGAACTCTGTAGCTAATGTATGCAATACCGAACTCAAAAATGACAATTAGCTGGCATCTCTGCCCAAGCTAATTTTCAAGTTATTTTTTGCTTATCTCCATTAATTTAAACTCAGTTGATGCAAATCAAAATTACCACGATAGTAAGACACTATCTCATAGTAAGACACTATCTCACATGTTTCTCATCTTTCAAGCAATTTCCATAAAAACAATGGATTCCAAGTCACTGTATGTCAGCAGCTTAATGGACTATCTGCAAAGCACGCAGTACTAGATGGATTACTGACACAGTAACAAAGAGCCGAGTGTATGGCCACAGCTATTCAGACTTGTTTGTTTTCACGGTTTCCACAAAGTGTCTTTTGGGTATTTGGCTATTATATCTAAATGAATACAACCACCCATGTGATGAAACAGGGGATGAAAAGGTTTAACAAGCTGTGATTTAACACTCTATCTCCGCCCCCCCCCCCCCCCATGTAATATGAATGGGTGGGAGCAACATGAGCAGCAGCCATTTGTAAAAAACAGGGAAATAAAACACCGATTTACCTTTAGAAAGCAGTTTTCTAAATCTCTGGGTTGCTGCAAGCTGTTGGTCTGGATCATCTGAGAAAACCATCTGTATCATATCACATGTAATTACATCTTCCTAAAAAAAGAAAAGAAAAAATCAGATCACTTTTGCTTTAAATATGTTTGTCACTGTAATGTAAGTTAGATTGGAGTTACCAACCTCAGGTATAGGCACAGTAGAGCTGACATCAGGATCCTGAATAGGACTTTCTTGCATTGACTCATCATTTCCCAGTAAAGAAACATTTCTGCGTTTGAATAGCTAAGGAGGGAAAAGGTTAAAAAAAAAAACTCATCAGGATGGTTGTTTTTAAATGGGTGGCTTATGTTTAAAATTTGGGTAAAGTAATATCTCATTAAGAATCCACAATGTTTCTCAGTTTTAAAATCAGTCTGATCAGCCCCGTCATCTATTTAACATAAACTCTGTCAAGCTGTGCTGAGTACACGCTTAAACTCACTGTGGACGAGAATTTACAATCACAGAACTCAATATGAATTTAGCGGCATATCCACTTGCACTTTAAATCAGTTGGAGTCATCTGCAGCGTTGAACACTGCTTAGAAAAGACAAGGGTCGCTTTGTACAGAAAGGTGGTAAAGGCTGCAGGATTGCACATGATCTTCCAGCCTGTTTCTGATAACAATAAGTTATTGTTCTGAATGCACCCTATCTTTCAGCTTAAAGCACTGCATGAACTACAGTATTTAGTACCGTAGATCAGAACTGATTTACCCAGCAATCCTAAGAGCACTTCCCTAGGAATACACCCGAGTAGACTTGAGTAACATTCTGAGGAGACCTGTTTAGGATGACAATTGTCCCATAAAGTAGCCAATGTTTCTCAATACCTAAAAATCACATATTTTCTGGAAGGGGATGGCCAGGGCAAATCTGAAATAAAAAAGGCTGGAGTTTCTATGTGTTCCATCTCATCCCTCAACCCAACACACCTGATTAAGATCCTGTGTGTCAAACAACAGAAGATGAAAATGGCAGCACAGTTTCTTAAGGCGTTTGGCTGACACTGTTACAGCTGGAATGCTGGACTAAACAGATAGTGTGGTCTGATACAGCAGGGCAATTTTTCAGTTAATTTCCACCTCATGTAAATAAACGTCTGATGGGCTATAACAACAGTGTATCACAAAAGCTGAGGGTGCATCATCTCTTTAACATACCGTATTTTTTGCTCCAGAAGACTCACTTTTTCTCCCCAAAAAAGTGGGGGGGGGGGGGAAGTGTGTGCGTCTTAAACCCCCCTCACCTTTCCCAAGCCACGGCACAGAGCAGAGCTAGGTGCGTCTTATGGAGCGAAAAATACGGTACTTTCTTTTATCGGCATTGTTACTACTTGTAATAATTGACAGACTTACTTGTTCTTCTCTCTTCTGTTTCCGAAGCTGAATACCTTCCTCTTCTCTACGTCGCCGCATCTCTTGGGGATTGAGAGCATTGTTTTTGTAACTTTTCATTCTGTAGTGATCTTTTTCTGGGCTGGTCATGGCATCTGTAATGAAGGGCAAATGTTTACACTAAATCCAAAGGGACTACATTGGTTTCTTCTGTCCGCAGAAAACCATAGGAAATAACCTAGAGATAAACATAGGTACTCCAGCCACATACTGGAAGAGACTTTGCATCTCGTTATGCCTATGTAGACAACAGCTCCATTCACATAGAAAGTTCAGCTATTACTACTAATAACATGCCTATGTAGCACTTGCGTTATTTCGCAGATATCCTTTTTACTCCTGATTTTACTGCCACAATAAATGCAGCACTAACCTTCACCTGATCTTTCCTTTCCTGGTTTCCCTGAACTGTACTTCAATGGCAGGAAAAACATAATAGACCACTAATGTAATTCAGTGAAACCACATACTAGTTTGGCAAAGAGCAAATGACTGACCACTCATTACTCTGTCTCCAGAAGTAAAGTACTTGTTTGCTTCCACTGCTATTATTTTTCATTTGAATGGCCTCATTTATTTGCATACTGCTTAACAGTATTCAAACCTGAATGTAGATAGGCAATTATGGATGTTTGCCCACATCAAAGCCATTTAACTTGCCCTCAACTCCTACATCTGCCACACTCTCTCACACTGGAATGCTTTCCCCCCTAAAATCAGGAACTGATACATTGCTAGAGAATTATAACAATTTATTGTGCAATCTACTAGCTCCCAATTTTTTCAAGTCTCTAGGCTGTTCCATCACAGAATTATAAGGAGAAAGGTGCAGCCTGCGCATTTCCCTTTACAATTTCACAACAAAAAGGGCTAGAGACTTTTTAAAAAGCCTTGAACTACTTCCATTGCTGCAATAAAACATTAAAATGTTGTGTCACAGCAATCTGTCAATTTTTTTTTAAAGTTCTCCAGCAGTGCGCTGGGGAGTCACAGTCAAGAAAGACTGAAGCAATGAAAGTATGGGGAAAACTGACACGTGGATGTTCCACGTGTAATGGCTATAGCCATTATGTCTGCCTTCACAACCGTAATGAGAGGTACATGGAAGCAGCCTTAGCGTGAGTTCATTGATGACTTGTTCCAAGTAAGAATAATTAATGATAGGCTGTTCACCTTTCTTGCCTGTACTTTTCTTCTTACCTGTATTCTCTGTAGTATGTACGAAACTGTAGCCTTAAAGCAAAAACTTTTAAAAATAAAGAGATGGCTACAGAAGAAACTAAATGATATTTGAACGTATTCCAAAAGTCCTTTCATATAAAGGACTGTAGAGGCCTGGTAGCTTCCTTTCCTACATCACTGAAAGTAGAGGGAGGCAAGGCCAATGCTGGGGTTATGCGTTCCTAGAAAAAAAATTGCCCTGATAAACAGCTCTCGGTTAATTTTTACATATGACACTAAGTTTTGTATTCACCATATTGGTACTTGAATATAAAATCTACGCTGGAATTTTCTTCACACCTATAGCTGCATATCCTCGACGGCTCACGGGTCCGAATAGCACCACATATACCCCCAGAGCTCACATCCCCTCTTGACACACTGCACTGCAGTAGAACCAGTTCACACGGCAATACTAGTTGCCAATTAGGATTGCCCAAAACCGAAAAACCTCCAACTTGTTCTTCAGCATGGCAAAGTGCAGCTAAAGGTGCAAATCAGCACGTGAACATTTCCACAAAATAAAGACAGATATGTCTCCTTAAAGCCGCAAAGGTCAACAGAGGTTGGCCTCTCTCAAAGGGCGGAGGTACCGCATGAAAGCACAAACTAGCACTTAGCAGCTTTAAGTTGAAAGCAACACTCACTCACCCTCTGCTGCTCCTTGAAGGTGGGACAACATACCAATACATATCTTAAGATCACTTATTGAAACAAAAAGTAACGGAGCCGTGATGCAAACACAAGGGGGGTGGGGAAACCGCTACATAAAAGGATGGGCTGACTTTGAAAGCAAGACGGACTCCTTTTAAGTGGCCCGTTAAATACACCACTCCTTCGCTGCACGGATACCAAGAACAGCAGAAGACTTTCGAGGTTCTTCTTCTCTCGCAGGCCTTGGGGTGTGTAACTCTTGGGAGAAACTTTTCCTTCAATTGAAGGCAAAGGCATCATTGCCACAGACCCTCAAAGCATAGGTAATAAGCTTATGCCAGGTGAATCCCTGTCTAAACAGCTGTGGATCAGTGTTCCCTCTAAGCTGAGTTAGTGTGAGCTAGCTCACAGTTTTTTAGCCTCCAGCTCACACATTTTTGCCTTAGCTCAGGAAGGGTGGCTCCAGAGCAAACTGATTTATGCAACAGCCAAATTGGTTGTTCACAACTTTAATGCCAGTAACTCACAAAGTAGAATTTTTGCTCACAAGACTCCACAGCTTAGAGGGAGCATTGCCTGTGGATCCCACCTCTGAACAGCAGGCTTTGTTTACACGAGAAGAGCATCTGAGCGGAGGGGAAACAAAGCGTTCAAGCTGGGCTAGTTTGAGCATTTGCAGCCCTGCCAGAGACATGTTTACTTGGAGGTGACACCCACTGATTTCAGCGGGACGGACTCCCTAAGAAAAGGCTCACGAACCGCAGCCTTTAGCAAACCTCTCCACCACCTTTCTTTCCTACGCGAGCGCAAGAACCCCCCCCAAAGGGCGGAAGCAGCCAGGCTATTTCTCCTACGCCTTTGCGGTGCAGACGCGCCAAGGAAGGTGGCGAAAGCTCCCGTTCCTTTTCGGGAGAGGGGCTGGGTGGCAGGGCAGGGCAGGGAGGTTGCGGCACTGCATGCAACTGAGCCGGCGGGGCGGGGGAGGCGAACCAGGACTGGCCTCAGCACCCAGAAACTACGGGCAGAAACACGCACACATATTTCACGCCGTGACACGCACCCATGGGGAAGGATGGGCGGCCCTGGCCACCAACCGCCGCTTTCCCTCTTCCGGACTACCCAGATCCACAATTCAAGATGGCGGCGCCGAAACCCCGGCCCGGCCCCGCCTCCTTTCCCAGAACCGCCCGCGCTCAGGAAAACACGCTCGCTGCCCGTCGCGAGGAGGGGGCGGGGCGTCTTCTGGGGGGGTGGGCGCGCGGGGAGGCCGAGACATCGCTGCCTGCTCCCTTTGGCCGCGCAGACCCCCCCCCCGCCTGGTGGCCGGAGGAAGAGAGGGCGCGGCCGCCGCGTTGCGCTTCGCTGGTGGGCTGCGTCCGAATTCCCCTGGCGGGCCGGAGCACGTGGAGTCCCTCGGGGAGGGGTCCTCTTGCTAATACGGGTGCCGCGTGGGGGAACGCGACGATGCTGTACGTTTGGACAGAGTTGGGGGGGGGAGGCGGCGGCGTCAGCTACGCCGTGCTGCTCCTTGCTTCCTTGTGCCCAGGCCTGCATCGTGCCAAGCTGGGCGCCCCAGAACCTGTGCCCGCCCTCCCACCCAAGGAAGGGGTGGGTGGGTGGGTGGGAGGGACAACAGGATGGATCCCAGGGTTTGCTTCCAGATAGGAAACGTGTTTACCTAAATATATCTCAGGGTGTGTTCAGACAGGCAGCTAATCCCGCCATTGGCCCAGTTGTGGTTTGGCCTAGATCTTTTAAATCCAGCATCGTGTGACCAGACAGCTCCCCCGTGAATCGCTTTACCGCAGGTGACTCCGCCGGTGGATTGCCTAGATGGCATGCACCTTGAGGAGCTGTGCAATCGGCTTTTTTAAAAAAAAAAAAAAAAACACCGCGTTTGTGCATGTGCACATCTGCATCTGTGCCTCACCGTCTGCAGACGTGGCATGTTTAAAAAGAAGAGATTGGATTTATACCCCGCCCTTCACTCCCCAAGGAAGTCTCAGAGCGGCTTACAAACTCCTTTCCCTTCCCCTCCCCACAACAGACACCCTGTGAGGTAGGTGGGGCTGAGAGAGCTCTTTCCCAAGCTGTCCTTGAGAGAACAGCTGGTCCAGATATATGGCTTGCCCAAGGTCATCCAGCCAGGTGCAAGTGGAGGAGTGGGGAATCAAACCCGGTTCTCCCAGATTAGAGTCCGCGCACTTAACCACTACACCAAACTGGCAGTTATGCGTGCATCACTAAGACTTTTTGAAAATGGCGGCCATTCGGGATCCCTACGGGCTGATTGCGCACTGCTGGAATGACCTGACAGTGGAAAATCCAGCATTGGACCGTTGGCCAGCTTTAGCTCAGACTTTAAGCACTATCTTTTAAGTACGGGCTACTAACGAAAGCAGCTCAATTCCCAGATGTTGAGGTCTGGACATGCATTTTAAATCCACCAGGCACTCGTGCCTGGCGCAGCTCAAAAGAGCCGTCTGAACGCACCCTCAAGCAGCCATGTTGTGAAGAGTCCCACTGAAATCAGTAGAATCTGTACAGTGTAAACACTGAAATAAACAATATCGAGATCTGTTCGGTATTCGTGGGTTTTGTGCTTGTAACCTAAAACTTTCGTTTCCAAAGAAAATACAAATCCCGTCGTACATCTGGGCACTTGGCGCCTAGCGATGGAGACAGATGTCGGCGAGGACCCCCGTCCCCAGGGCCATGTAAAGCCAAGCCTGACATTTCCGGGGCCGCGAAAAGGCCAAGGCCAAGGGGACCTGAGTGTAACCAGTAACTCCTACAGAGGCCTGTTCTGAAGAACGCAGAGGAGGCGGCGGGCCCCGCGCACGCGCAGTAGGCTCAGTTTTGAACGGAACAGAAACAAAACCAAACGAAGCTGCCCTTCGGGAAACGGGGGCGGGGCGCGCGCGCGCCTGGGTTTTGCTTTCGCGTGCTAGGGCCCGCGCGCGAACGGAGAGACGGCGCATGCGCCAGTGTCTGTCCCGGCCAGCGGTCAATCAAAGGTGCCCGATACGGTTCCCTTCCGCCTTCCTTTAAATCCGCGCAGCTCCGCGTCTAGCTGCGGTTGGGGTTCTTTAGCCCCTGGGTGCGGCCGCGGACTCGACTTGCCGAGCCTCGGTTTTCTCGCGAGGGCTTTCCTCGGGCGGTCCAGGGAGGAGCCCATGTACCGCCAGAGGAGTTCTTCCGCGGGCGCCCAGCCTTCCGCTCGAGGTGAGTCACCCGCCGAGACGTCCCTTGGCTCCTCCGCGGTGCGAGGCTGGCGCCTCCAATGTGCCGCTCCCTCCCCTGGGGCAGGGCGGGCTTGTGGGCCTCTTGCGTCGCGGTGGGTCTTCCGCGCGCGCGCAAGGCCGTGCGCAGTTGCTGGACGCTGCCGCGGGCCAGATCTGCCTGTGCAAACCGAGCCTCCTCCCTAGGGAGTAGCTAACTGGAGCCCCTCTCAGCCGGGACCCCTGCTTCCAATGCAGGGCAGCCCCTGTAGGCTGGTGTTCAGTTGGAAGGAAGCCCCACATTGTTCACTATGGCTTACTCCTGGGTAAAATGCACATAGGATTGTGGGCTCGTTTCACTTCTGTTGTTTGCCCATTCCATGCACAGCCTGAGCCTATCCATGTTTACTGGAAACAAAATCCCACTGAATTTGATGTTGGGAGTCCCCCCCCCTTTTTTTTTTTTGGCCTCTGAGCGGGGGATGATAAGACAGCTGATCTTTTTTTAAAAAAAGAAATTCTGTTAACAAATGGTAATCTGACTAGTTGCTCACTTAATCTGATCCCCCCCCCCTTTCCCTCAGAAAATGGTCAAGAGCTGTATGAATGTCCAATGTGTCACCTTGTTTGTACTGACTACCCAGTTCTACAAGAACATGTTGAATTACACTTGGAGGAATCCGGTTATTTAGAAGGTAAGGGGGACGAATCCAAAACGTGAAAGGTACTTCGTTGTTTTATGATTTAAAACATTCTGACATTCGGGATTTAATGACCGACATTCTTTATTTTATTTACATATTGAGGGAAAAAATGAAATTCTTTAACACAGGGGTGGGCAAATGGCGGCCCGCGGGCCACATGCGGCCCGCCACAGAGCTTTTTGCGGCCCGCCAACACATGAAGATTAACAAGAGTAAATATAGATGCTCTTTGACAGACATTAACTTGCAGGCTGTGATGAGAATCTCAACAAGCAATCTCACTCCTGATTTCAAAAAAATTGTAGAAAAGTGTGATAGGGTACTTTTGTCTCATTAAACTGATTCTAAAATTAAATGAGCTTGCAGCTATAGATGATATGAAATTAGCACAATAAATAAATTGAATAAAACTACCACTATTTCATTTCATTTATATTTATTGATTTTTATGATACAGTTTATACCTTTTCTGAAATGCAACGTTAACTAATGAATGCAATAATTTTAAAAGGTGCGGCCCTCCGCTAACCTCCGCTCCCACAAAGTGGCCCCCGAGCCAAAACAATTGCCCACCCCTGCCTTAACACAAACTTTGATAGTTCTATTATCACCTCATAAAACTGTTGGGGCGGGGGGGGGGGGGGACGGATGACAAGCAGTGGCAGCAAGATAACCTTGTATAGCCCTATCCTTCTAGGGAAAAATTTGAAAATGTCATACACATATTATATGAATGCAGTATGATTCTGTGAAAATCTCTAATCTGCATCATCAGAAATTCTCAGCTTTTTGAAATTTGATAGAATTTCTGTTGTAAAATACAGCATATTGTAACAGACAACAGGGCAGACAACTAGTCAAAAATATTTGGTTGGTTGACTAGTTAAATATTTTTAAAGCATTTCTTTTTCAGAACCCTTGTTGCTGCCCCATACAGCGATTAATATCAACATGCTAGTTACACAAAAGCTAATACTTTCACTACCAGTTACCTTTTAAAAGAATTATTGTAACTTTTAACATTAAGGAAAGTTTGAACTACTCATTGTGTAACTCTTGCAGACCAATTAAATGAAACTTTATTTACTGGTGCCATCTTTTGTTTTATATTATAGGGAGAAACTTGCATGATCTAGAATTTGCTCAGCATATCCAGAATGAGGAAGTGAGACAGCAAAGAGATGCTTCAAGACGAGAGAGAGAAGATTTTCAGAAGCTGCAAGTATGATCACATTGAGGGCCAAATCTGACATAAATGTCACTTTGTAGGGCCTGTTCATGTGTGCCATAAAATGTAACACAAGGTACTGGAGATTATAAACTTTATAAGGATGATTTCAGATGCCAAATGGCAATAACAGACATCACTGGATTAGGTGTGGTATGCAGACAGGTAGAGATATCCGCACTGGCGTGATATGCAGAGGCATAGAGATTTCAGCATTGGTAATGAGACAGGAAACCTAGGTCTCAATTTGGTACAGGAGGATTCAATCCAGGAAGATGCAAATAATAAATGGAAATAAATCTGAAGAAGTGAGCAGTGACTCACAAAAGCACATACCCTACCACAGTTTTGTTAGTCTTTAAAGGTGCTACTGGACTCTTTCTACTACTATTAGAAACCACAACTTTCAAAAACCAGTGGGGGGGACATTTTAACCTTCCAGGAATCCAGGGCATTCATTTGCTGACCTAAGAGTAGCAATTCTCTCAATTTCAAAGGGAGATTAGAAAAAGAGAGTGCTGAATTGTACCTGATCGCGAAGCTCAAGACAATGCAAACTACTAGACTGAATTGAGACCTGGGTTTCTGCTCTCATTACCAATGCCTGCTATTGCCGTTTGGCATCTGAAATCACTTCACTCTCGCAAGATATAAGAACAGGTGGACTCACACTCCAGCTGTATCTGAAGAAGGGAGCAGTAATTCATGAAAGCTCATGCCCTGCCACAAATTCTGTTAGTCATTAAAATGCTGCCGTGCTCCCTTTCACTATGCTCCCGGGGATACCAGTGCTCCTGGGGCGGGGGAAATATACTGGTGGGAGCAGGCAGGGAGTTAAGGGAAGGAGGCGGAGAAACAGAGAAGCTCGGCCCCCTTCCAGCCTGCGTCCCATCCCGAGAATGACAAACAGTGGGGCTGGGAAGGACCCTCCTCTGACACTGGTATTGTGCAACACTAGGTCCGTTAACAACAAGACCGCAACTCTACGGGATTTCCTATTAGAGCAAGGCACGGACCTGGCGTGCGTGACCGAGACCTGGGTGCGAGAAGGGGAAACAGTGGCTCTTTCCCAGCTAGCTCCACCCGGGTTTGCAGTTCTTTACCAATCATGGGCCGGGGAGGAGGAGTTGTGCTGCTCACTCAGGAGGCTTACTCCTTCAGTGAGCTCCCTCCGCTGAAGCTCGCAGGCATTGAGTGTTCCGGCCTGGTGTGGGAAGCTAGGGAGAGTCTGCCTATCTGGCTGGTGTACCGGCCGCCCAACTCACCAGCCAACAGCCTGCCTTCGCTGGTTGAGGCCGTGTCTGGCTGGGCATTGGAGCACCCGAGGCTGATAGTCTTGGGTGACTTCAGTGTCCATGCCGACGATGTGGCCTCCTGGCGACAGACCTGGTGTCATCCATGGCGGCACTCACCCAATAGGACTCACCCAATAGGACTCACCCAATTTGTAACGGCTCCTACATACCAGACTGGACACACACTCGTTTTGATCTTTGCAGCGGGGGTTACAGTGGATCAGATCACCGCTAGAGCGATGCCATGGTCTGACCATTACACCCTGAAGGCCCGTCTGATAGTGCCCCCCGTGACTCTGTTTGGGCAGCAAGCGTATTTTGGCTCGCCCATGGAGCCTGATGGACCCACCGCGGTTCCTGACGGCTCTGCGGGATCCCATGCCCCCTGGCGGCTCGTTAGATGGGCTGGTCGAGGACTGGCATACCCGGCTCACGGTGGCCATCGACAAGATCGCCCCCCGATGCCCTCTGCACCCTCACTGTAAGCTGGCTCCCTGGTTTACCGAGGAGCTGAGGGTGATGAAGCGAGGACTTAGACGGCTAGAGAGACGGTGGTGGCGCGCCTGCGACGGAGTATTAAGAGCATCCTATAGGACGTTTATGAGATTCTATGAGGGGGCAGTCAAAGCCGCAAAGAGACAGTTCTATGCGGCCGAGGTTGCGTCTGCTAGCCATCTTTCCACGAGCCCTATATCCTCCCTGGGCTTCAATTACAAGCAGAGGGAGTCCTTTCACCTTATTGCTCTTTTCCACAGGTAGCAGCTATCACAGCCTTGAGCTGAGCCTCCATTCCCTCCCAGGCCATCATCAGGGGTCTCCCTTTTAACGTCTGCTGTCTCCTCCCCAGCTGGCACCCAATCCTAGGCCAGGTTCTGCCCAGCTGGCGCCCGGGCCTAAGAGACTAGTGGCCTTCATTATCTCTTTTCCTTGCCAACACCTGGCCCTTGCCCCGCCCTTCTCTGACTCCTTCCCACAAGCCGGGGGCTACTGGGTCTCTGGGCCCTTCTTACCTTCCAGCGAGCCTGTCCTCCCGTTGCTTCCAGCAAGCTTGCCCTTCCGGCTGAACTGTCCCCCACTGAAGCCTGACCCAGTGTCATTGTGCCCACCGCTGCCAGACTGGCTGAACTGTCCCAGCAGTCTTAACCTTGCTGCTGGCCTTGTTGAGTGAGGCTCCTCTCAGCTGTTTCAGCCTCTGCCCTCCCCCTGGGGCCCCAGAAAGAATGTGCCCAGGTGATGCTTCGGCAGTGTGAGCAGGGGAGGCAGCCCCCAGTCCAGACATCATGTTGGGCTAGCTGGCTGGCTTGTGCTCTTGGTCTGGGGCCTTTAGACTGCCTCTGCTTACAGCTTCCCATCATCTCTGCTTTATGAAAGGACTGTCCTTCTGGTATGCATAAAGAAGTTTCAGGTAGGACAGGAAGACAGATGTCACAGACAGAATTCTGTTAAAAAAAAATGGCTAACGTTAACTCATCTTTATTCTTGGAGATGAATTCTTTGAGCTGAAGTAAACAGAGTTTCTGTTTCCCACAATATCCTACCAAGCTAGTTTTCAGTAACTGGAGGTTGGCTGCAGATTATATTAGGTCAAATCAGGAACAGGTCAGCCTCCATTGTAACGTAAAATATTACATGGTCATATTGTATATGGATCATTGTTTACTACAGAAAAATAATTACCCGTATTTTTCGCTCCATAAGACGCACCTAGCTCTGCTCGGTGCCGTGGCTCGGGAAAGGTGAGGGGGGTTTAAGACGCACACACTCCCCCCCCCACTTTTTTTGGGAGAAAAAGTGAGTCTTATGGAGCAAAAAATATGGTAAGTTTCTAGTAATCCATATCAGAACAGGAGTTCCAAAATGTCTGTTGTGTTGAGTAATATAATGTGGGTCATTTTGATATGCTAGGCTAGTAACTACTGGTAACTACTAACAGGTAACTACTGATGTTTGGTGAGAGGGACAAATGGCAGTTGCTTCCCACAGAGAGACTGAATATGAATGCCTAACTTTACCATTTATTCCTCTCTCACTCTGAAAAATTTGTTTAACTTTTAGTTGAATGGAATCTGTAGAAACATAAGGGCTTAGTTTTACAAGGAATTATTAAATGAAGTGGTACTTACTGATGCCAATAACTGATACAGTGTGCCTGTTGAATTATGTCTTCTGTTTGTGCAATATCTGTTGGCGTCTGTTGGCCCGCCGCCTTGTTGACGTGGGAGTTTGGGGAACTGCTTTACAGTGGTTATCCTCCTTTCTCCATGGTCGGGGACAGAGGGTGGCACTTGGTGAGAGGGTTTCCCCACGATACCCACTTGAATGTGGAGTGCCACAAGGCGCAGTCTCTCGCCAGTGTTATTTAACATCTATATGCACCCCCTTGTCTATTTAGCCAGGAGTTATGGGCTGGGTTCCCTCAATACGGTGAAGACACCCAGCTCTTATCTGTTAATGGATGGCCATCCATCTTCTGCCCCTGACATTCTGGCCAAGGCTTTGGATGCTGTGGCTGGATGGTTGTGGCAGAGCTGGCTGAAGCTTAATTAATCGACGACAGAGGTCCTGTACTGGCGGGGGGGGGTAGATGTGGGTATCAGGCTCCCCACACTGGAAGGGGCGGCTTTGGTGCTGACTTTCTGTGGAGGCCCAGGTTACTACAGTTGCCAGATCTGCCTTCTTCCATCTCAGGCAGATAAGGCTGCTGAGACCATTTACCCCCCACCCAGGACTTAGCTACAGTGACCCACGCAATGGTCTCTTCTAGGCTTGATTACTGCAACTCGCTCTATGTAGGCTTACCCTTGAGGCTGACCCGGGAATTACAGCTGGTGCAAAATGCGGTGGCACGCCTGCTGACGCCGGGTCATGTGTGGGCTCACATTCAGCAGGTGCTCCGCCAACTGCATTGGTCGCCAGTTGACTTCTGGATTCGCTTCAAGGTGTTGGTAGTAACCTTTAAAACGTTACATGGCCTGGGACCCACATAGCCGAGGGACTGCCTCTTTCCATGTGTACCCCAAAGAGCATTACACTCTGTGGACCAACATCCCCTGGTTGTCCCTGGCCCGAAGGACATCCTGTCTTACCCTGGTCAGGGCTTTCTCTGCCCTGGCCCTTGCCAAGTGGAACATGCTCCCAGTCAAGATTAGGGTTTTGTGGAATCTTCTCCAATTCCCCAGGGCCTGCAAGACGGAGCTGCCCCACCAGGCTTTTGGCTGAGGTAGCGGACGTCCTTATATGGCCTCCCTGAAGTGGTTGTCACCCACCTACCAACCCCAAATAATGTACCAGGGAACCTTCCACAACTGGTTTATTATTGTTTTAAATTATTCAAATTTTTAGCTGTATTTATTGTATTGTACTATGATGTCACCCACTCTGAGTTCACTCACGGGATGGGCAGGCTATAAATACAAATAATAAATGAACAAATATTCATACAAACGATTGTAATTACTCTTTACCAGAGACAATATGGCTTGGATGGTTCTGGTGGGTACAAGCAGCAGTCACTGAAGAACATGGAAAAGGAAGTCGCCCGGGGAAGAATGCAGCCTTCCGAGTATCATAAGAGAAAAGCTGACATGATGGAATCGTTGGCTTTTGGCATTGATGATGGAAGGACACGGACTTCAGGTCAGTACTAGTGCAGAGGATGTGTGCTTCCTCAGAAGCCTGGTTGGAGGTGACTAGGAATCATTCTTAATCAGCCACTGTTGATTAAGAGTTGTCTTGTTCAGGGATATGTGTGCGTACATACACTAGCTGTCTCTTTCTGTGATCTGTCAAAACGGAAAGAAAAATTGTATGGGCCTCAAGATCTGGTATAGGCATGGTGGTTCTTATAATCCTTATTATGAGTAGTAGTGCTAACGTATATTGAGTGTGGTACTTCCAGATTTTGTGACAATTAGTCAGCCGGGAGATCAGATCCCCATCAGAGTTTTTAGGTATTCTACCATTTGGCCTCAAAGATATATGCAGTTTAGTTTTCTAGGTACAAGTTTCGGTTCAGTCAATTGTAATAGGAGATATGGACTCCAGCTGCCTGGTATATATTTTATGATCCCTCTTTAGTATCATTACAGGGTTTAGCACTTTATTGGGTCTCCCTGTGTAATATCTGACAGGCTCGTTTATTAACATATTCATGATTTCTTAATGTATAATGTCTCAGAGATAATGACTGTTTCCTGAAGTAAGTGGACTGCTTGATTAGCTGTACAAAGCTGTATGATTCTGGTTCTGAAGAAAAGGATGGATATTTGCTTGGCTGTTTTTTTCAGACTTCACTATTTCCTTAATAAATTGACATTGTATTACTACGCAGTAGCTATTAGCTTCAAGTAGAGGGTCTTTTTTCTGATCATCTTATCACTCTTACTTGTATATGCTTATGAAGCTTAAAGCCCACACCTTATTTGAAGTCCTTTATAGAAGTCCTGATTTATGGTTTTCATAGTCAATCTGTTCTGTATGCAGTCTCTCTAGTATGGTTTCCAGTGCATTTACTCAGAAGCAAGTGCTAACTGATTTTAGTGAAGCTTGCTTCCAAATCTGCTATATTGTTTTCAATAAGAGTAAGAGAGATTGCTCTTAAAAGTCCATTCTATGCAGTAAATAAAAGGTTATTGTGTCACTTAACTGCACTCCTTTGCGCAAAGTATATTATAGTCTGTCTTGTTCGCAATCAACCATAGCTGAAGGACAGATTCAAATCTTGTCTCCTCTTGTCCACTTAGGCCACACACTGGTTCCATGAGCTTTGCAGAGTTCCACAGTATCATGGTGTCTGGAATTTTCTTTGCTGTTGGTAACATCTGCTAATCTAAAATGTAACAAATGTAATGTGGCCTTAGTGTTTATTTGCGTTGGTTTCAGTACAATTTACAAATGGTAGTTATGCACTAATGTTGCAAATGCAAACTTTGTGAAAACGTTTCATCTCTTCTTGCTTGGAAGTCCTATTTATTTATTGGTTTCGGTTTTTATTATCACTGTGAGAGAAAAGAAACAGGATTTTATTCTGTGTATATCTTCTTTGGCTAGAGCAGGGGTGGGCAAACTGTGGCTCGGGAGCCGCATACAGGTCTTTCACATATATTATGTGGCTCCCGGCAGGGCGGCTGGGGAAGCTAAATATCATTAGCAAACAAAATATCACTGGACAAATTGATATCATTATCAATATCTGCTTTTACCCTTGTTATAATTTTTGGCAGTCTGGTTTAATGTTAATAAAAAAGCAAATTCGCTTTTTATTTGTTCATGTCTTGTGGCTCTCAAACATCTGACGTTTAGTCTATGCGGCTCTTACGTTAAACAAGTTTGGCCACCCCTGTTCCAGGTGGCTCTTACGCTGAGCAAGTTTGCCCTCCCCTGGGCTAGAGCAGCACACCCAGTACAGTAAACATTTACCTATTGTCAGTACCTGTCTCTTCCCCCGGCCCCCTTTTGTGTTTTTAATCAGGTATTACTGAAGTGCTCAGCCATTACTATCGAAGCGAAGGTAAAGAAATAAAGCGAGTCTGGCTTTCTATGGGAGTGGATCACTACTATTGTTCTTTAGGAGACAAAGGCTGGGGCTGTGGTTATAGAAATTTTCAGATGCTGCTTTCTTCTCTTCTGAGAAACAGCACCTACCAAGACTGCTTGAAAGGTATGCATTTTGGTGTCAGACTGTATTGCTGGCTTGTAACACTCCCTAGTGGTGGAATGGGCTTTTGTGATGGCCCCTCTTGCAGCCCGCCTCACAAAGAGGCTGTGAGGCATTGACAGAGGGCGTGTTTTGCATGCTCAGGGTCCCAGATCCAGTTCCTGCTAGCTCCAGTTGAAGGATCCTGGGTAGTCGGAGTGAGGGAAAGCTCTTTCTTGTCCTAAGATAAGGGAGAGTCACTGCCAGCCAGAGGAGGCCGTACAGTGCTTGGAGGGATAAATGGTCTGACTTGATCTAAAGCAGCTTCCACTAAAAAAAATATTTCAGCCTACTGTGAGTTAAAAATTCAAAATAAATGAATAAAAGTGCAACCCCTGAGGTGTTTTCATGTGTGCTGCACCTAATTGGCCAGAAGTATTCAATTAAAATTCATAGGAACCAGATTAACAGAACTTAAGGTATCAGCTGCAAAGTATGCTAAAATAACATATTTTTGTAATAATAGCTATAATGAATTGTCACAGTCAGATATTTGACTGGTAGATGGTGTTCTGCAATTTGTGATCTGTCCAAGTTCTTCAGTAACGCAGATATACCTTTGCAGGATTCTTGCTGTCCCAAGCAACACTCTCTTCTGGCACTGAGTTGGTGTTATTTGCTCAGTGCCCAGAATGTCCAGGTGTTTCCTTGAGACTTCTGGGCACTGCTGTGCCAATGACAACTGGCACAATGGTAACTTCTTACTTCCAGAGGTGCTTTAACTCTATGCATAGGTCTTGGTAATTCCATATGTTGTTCTTATTTGCATTTGTCTAGCATATCCCAACTATTAAAAATACTTTTCAATCAATATGAAGTTGCCTTACGTTGAGGTCACGATTAAACTTTTTCCTGGTTTATAACATGTTAGACAGCCGGTGGGACCTCTTGTGATGGAATAGTCCCTCATTTGGAATATATCCGGTGTCAGGGGAAAGATTAGGCCAGAACCCTTCTCCCTGACACTCAGTTTTCTGTACGCGTGCCGTATAGTGACTCCCCCCAAAACATGAACTGGGGAAGGTCATATTTTTGCCCTAAACTAGAGCGTGATCTGATTTAGCTTATTTATTTTGACTGTTTAGTAGTGAACAAAATTATAAATAGGACGAGTTTCATGTTGATGTTTTTGTATTCCAAAAAATATTTGATCTGAAAGATTTGATTAGGAAAAGCAATGACTCAAGTGTGGTTTAAATGTTCACACAAATAAGTTTTAGGAGAAATCATTTTTATTGGAATTATGTGTGTAAAATTTTAAAGGCAATAGAGGATTGGTGCCTCTCACACTACTGGTAGGGCAATTCTATGCAGCGTTACTCCTGTCTAAGCTCACTGGTTTCATTGGGCGTGAAGCAGAGTAACTTTTCACAGGATTGCATTGCAGTTTTAACATACCCCAGGAACGGTGCATGATGTACTGTGGCTGACCACACCATCTATTTTAAAAGAATTTATTTAACTCTTTGATGGATGCCACTGGGGCACCTTAGTTGCAGTGTCACTTTCTGTAGCATTGCTGGGATTACTTGTTAATTCCACAGTAGATTGACTGCAATATCCCTTGCACCATGTGAGAGTACATGTGTGTTTTATTGATTTGCAAATGGAGGAATACACAGCATTAACCCACACACACACACACACACAAAATGATCCAAATAAACAATCAACTTATGGATTCACCTGAATTGTGCTAGTCAAATAAAATTTTACCATTGCTTTTGATTTGACTAGCACAATAATTCAGGTGAATCCATAAGTTGATTGTTTATTTGGATTATTTTATATGTGTGTGCAAAACATTTACAGCTTTGAAAACACTAAGCTTAACTGATATTGGCAGTGGCATCCATTCATTGTTTAATTTATGAAACGATACATCTTTTTTTTCATATGTAAAGTTTCTGCCTCTCATCTTTGCATGCAAGGAATCTTTTTGGAAGAGCCTTCAGTCATGTGACTCCATACCTTCTTTCTACAGTAACACAAGCTTACCATGTTACTGAGGTTGGACCCAAGCCATTTGCCCACATGCTTCGATATTATCTGTTCTGACAGACAGTGGCTCTGGCTCGCCAGTCTTAATAATCTGACAACCCCGGTCGGTATTGCCTTGCATTGTGGGTGGAGCAGCAAACAGTGTCTTTTCTAGTATTACCTATTGACGCTTGAACCAGGGGCTTGCTGTCTCACCCTTTTTGGCTAGTACGCTACACAAGCGGTCAAACTTACTTCCGGCATGGGGATGCACAGCGTATAGCTCAGCAGCATCTGTACATCTGGATGCCATTGAAGCTGCCCCGCAAGAGACAGAGGGCAGTTTTCAGGCAAGTGCCAAGAGACACCTGGGGCATGTTTGCCTTAAAGATGCTAGCAGCAAAACAGGGAGCCAGATTTTAAATAGTGCAACCGAACGGAGGTTGAAGGGTTCCAACTCTTTCTCCCTTGAAGCAAATTGAGGCTGCCCGAGCCCTCGGTTTGCAGTTTGTCTACAGAACGTGAGATGGTGATCTTCACCGTTCCTGTTTGCGCTCTTAAGTCAAATCCCTGGCACGCCAAAACCTGAAATTCATGGGGCAACTCCTGATGATGATGCCATAGGTGGGACCTAGTGACACTCCCTTCACAATGCAGCCTACTTAGTTCCAGTCAAGCTCAATTCTGTGTAACTACGCGAGTTGTATTCTCATGATGTCGCTCACCCTGCTGATTTATCACCAAAAAGATACATGCTTGTTGCTAAATTCAGCTTTTTTTGCAGCTAAAATACATTCCCCCCCCCCCCCCCGTAATTTTTAGATCTTCGATCAGTTCCTTGTATTCCAACAATTCAGTCGCTGATTGAAAATTCCTGGAAGGAAGGTTTTGATCCCCAAGGAGCTTCTCACTTCACCAGCAGATTACAGGGCACGAAGGCATGGATAGGAGCGTGCGAAATTTATTCACTTCTAACTTCTCTCAGGCTAAAGTAAGTGCTGTCAATCAAAGGGAAGACGATTTATTTTGACTTAACAGTAGTTAAATGCCACTTATTTCTGTAGGCCCCTTTTATGTAGGATTTAAATTCAAATTGTTCCTGTGTAGACGTGTCATACTTTCCAAAGGGGTGAGAATATTAAATACATCAACTGCAGTACGATGGGCCGAATGCTTGTTTGGGCTCGGTGGGAGATGTAAGTTCCTTGAAAAGCCCATGGTAGCAATCAACAAATCTCATTGCCAGGATCCCTTCTCCTTCTGTAAATCCTTGTAATTAATCCTTTGCTCTCTCCCCCCCACCCCTTGTATTTTGGGGTCACTCTGCTACTTCTCAGTAGGCTGTCTCAGAGTGAGAAATGCCTTAGCTTTTGAAAGTGATGAAGTGCTCACTTACTAATGCATATGCTCTGTACCGCTCAAATGCAATTGTCCAGGAAAATGAAACTTCTGGTGCAATTCTGTTTATCTGGCACTAGGGGGAACTACTGTTTTGGGAGTGTGAATTAAATAGTTCCTTGAAAACTTTGGTCTTGGCAAAAAAAATTTGGTCCAAGCTGCGAGAGTGGCCTAGAGAGTGTTCCCAGAGACAGTCAGAGCAAGTCGACCTTGCTTAGATAAGATGCAGCTGGATGTAGGGAGGATCTGCCTTGCACTAGCTACCAATTAACATTCCTAGCAGTTGAGATCTGTCTGTGGATTTCACCCATGGGAATGAGGTGGAGCAATCTGCAGTATGTTTCATTTCTTTCCCTCTAGTCAAGTCACCCCATAGATCACGTGCCCAGCAACAATTACATCACCCCTAAGAGTTCTGATTGGCTCAGCAGGTCTGGGGCCAATGAGAGACCCTCACCCATAAAACAGATTAGTTGCTTTTTGCCATTAGCTTTTGAGCCTTTAAGCGTCTAGCCTTTTGCTTGATAGTGATTGCACAGCATGCAGCCACCTTGATCGCTTGCTTGCTCGCTCATGAGGGCCGTACAACTTGCTCTGGGCCAGGCTAACTTTGTAGAAAGAAAGCCGCTTTGATGCTGAGACCCTTCAGCCTGAAATGGGTTACTGTCTGGTAACTTGGATCCTTGTCTTGCTGTATTAGCTAGTTACTTAATTTTTAGATTCATTATTTTCCCTCGCAGTCTTGTCTTTTAAACCAGTCTTTTGCACCTTAATAAAATAATCATATTTAACTTGTGGTTTTTGCCTTCACTGACCTCAAATCTAATTCCAGTGTCTCGATCCAGTGGCCACCTCTCGGGTAACTGTTTAGTGTTTGGAAACACATTCTGCAGGCACGCCCTGCAGGGTTGACTTTTTTGTTAATTTCCCTGAAAGGCTGGGAGATTTCCCCATTTTCTCCAGAGCTGTTGGGGATAGACGTTAATGGGCTGGAGGTAGCCTGCCTGTCTACCTGATTAGTTTGAGGGCAGCCTCATGCTTAAGTTTTATAATTTTGTCGTCTTGTAGCCCTCCCACCCAAAAGTCCTTAGCAAAAGCTGAGGACTTTTGACAAGGAGTACGGAATAATAGATAAGCCACTGATCCGAAGGGTTGATTTAATGTAAGATGTAGTAGAATTTCCAGGAACTAATATACTAGTGAAATGTGTCAGAGCATCTTGATAACTGTTTATGGAGGCTTTGTTGAAACTGTCTTATAGGTGTCAAATCATTGACTTTCACCAGCCAACTGGCCCATCAGAAACACATCCTCGTTTGTTTGAGTGGGTGCTGAATTACTACAATTCAGACAAGGAAAACACTGCAAAGGTGGTTTGTACCTCCAAGCCTCCAATCTATCTTCAGCACCAAGGTCAGCACAACTATATTTTCAAAAATAATAATTACTCTTTATTTTCCTTACCCTGTTCTTTGGGGTGTTCTATGACTCTTACTTTAACAACAGGAAGAAATCTAGGTTATACAAGGTTTCTTGGGTTACCACTTATTTCTTTCCCAGATGGTTAATGAGCTTTTTTTTTTTTTTTTGCTTTTCCTATAAAAATGCAGTTTTTCCTCAAGCAGCCCATCTTTTGTCCTATGGCTGTCTTAACGCAGCACAACATAACTTTCAGAGAAGCGCTGAGCTCTGTGTACAAGAGAGAACCTGGTTCTTTATAGCTGAATTATAGTGCGGTACAGTGTAATTGTATGAGACCAAAGCTGATTCCACACAAAAAGGGTTTTCCATGGCGGCATGCTGCTGGTGCAGTTGTTGGTCAATTTGTGCTTGCGGCAGAGATTCCAGACAGCACAGGGTAGGGTTTTTTTTTACCATTATTAGGTTTCACTTTTACAGCAAATGGGCACTGAATGGCTCTCCTCCACCCACTGTTGTGCCACCGTAGTAATTCTCCACTTTTTAAAAAAATTGATACGTGTTGTGCTGCCAGAGAATAATGCTATTCTGTATCACTTAAAAACAAACAAACCTGTATTTGTTCTGTTAAAGTGCTGAACAAGTGCTGTTAAAGTGCTGAACAAGATACTGGGGCAGATCCCCTCACAGTCCTTCTAATCTCACTGTGATCAATCCCCCCCCCCCCCGAATTTGGGCTCCATGTAAGTGCTGGGCTGAACAAGACACTGGTGTGATTACCACCCCCCCCTCCCATCACCATGGTTTCGTATTGCCATACTACAATAATTGCCCTATAAAGTTGTCCTCACTCACACACACACACACATTTTTAGAAAAACTTAGGCAGTTCACTGCAAAGCCATTCAAGCACAAGGCCCTTATGGACCACCTTTATGGACAAGAGGGGGGGAAATTTCCTTGCAGAATCCTTTTTTGGGGATTAAAAAAAAGCAGGTTACTTTTTAAGAACAGACTGTTCACAACTTGAACAGGAATGAAAGATGGGATCATGTGGAAATGAGGGAGGAGCCCGCAAGTTGGGTGGCTGAAACAGGGAAAATCCTCTGTGTGGAACCACAGCCCCGTAGATGCTGGTGAGACACCATTTTGCGTAGCAGTTTCCCAGAGTGATTTGTAATTCAGATGTGTCCAGCAGAAAAATACATGCATTCTTCAAAATTATTTTTTGATTCCCCCCCCCCCCTAAAACTAGGCCATAGTCGCACTATTCTTGGAATCGAAGAAAGGAAGAACAAAACCTTCACTCTGCTAATATTTGATCCAGGCTGCCCCTCACAAGAAATGCAAAAACTCTTAGACGTTGATAGTAACAGTCTGAGGCTGATTCGGAGATTTGCGGGTGGCTTAAGACATAAACAGTACCAAGTGGTGGCTATAGATGGTGTGCTGACAGAAGAGGAAAAAATCGTAAGTATTCATAGCTGTAGATGCATGGAAATATAGAATTAGGCAAATTATTTTCCATAAGGGGTCTGTGCCATCCTTTCCCCACCCCTAATCTTCTATGCTTTGTATGCCTTTTGGAAAATAGAGATAAGAATACAGCACCTTTTGTTTTCCCCCCTAAGTATTATTTACTTAAAATGCGACAAACGTTGCCCTTTTCCCCTAGGATGCTGTCAGTTTTGCAGTCAACATGCATCCTATTATGTTTACACTTAGGCATATCCTGCTAAATTAAATGAGACTTACTCCCAGTGGAATGTAAATAGGAATTACGCTCTTAGGCTATTTACTGTGACACAGGAATTCTGATTCCTACCCAACAAGGAAGTATGCATGGAGCAGCCGTAGCTGCTGTGCATATATGGTTCTCCAGGTATAGCTGAAAAGCAGAAAACCAGGTCTCTGGTGGGAAAGAAATAATTTGTTTCTGCATGTGGCAACTGGTTTTGTTTTTGTTTTTTACTCATATAAAAAGCTCAGTTTCTTCAGCTGTTTACATTGAAAAGCTTTTGGGAAGTCCTTAAAAATGAAACGTCGAACATGTGAAGGGAAAGAATCAGCCAAAGCAATAAGCTTGCAAGAGCTTTTCATTAAATGTATTTTACTTGTCTGTTACTGTATACTACAATAATGATTTTTCCCCCCTCTCATTTGCTTTTAAGGCCCGTTGTCTGGCTTCTCAGCGCTTCGTAGCTCAGAGGATTCCTTGAAGGACGGATTACTGCCACTTTTTTTAAAAGGAAAGATTTCTGGTGCATTCACACCAGAAATAGGTAGCCTACGTATCTATCTTAAATGCTGTAAAATTCTGGAAAAAAAAATAAGCTGTACATGTGAACTCGGCCTATGTATCAGATTTTAGATACGTACAACGTTGGGTCCTCAATTCATAGCCACTTGTGGCTGGTATAAATTAGGAGATCGCAGGTGCAGGTCTCAACAGTGAGAGAACGATGCCAAACTAGTGGTTTTTGCAGTAGTACTAATTTATAGTGCTTCATTGGGGGGGGGGGGGAGTTCAGTGCTGTCATAGCACTATTTATGTAGAAGATTAATTGAGTGCATCTCCAGAAACCCACTCAAGGCAGCTCCCGAAATGTAGCATAAAAATGAGCCACTAAAACTAAACCAGTAGCGTAAAACAACACTTAGCTTTAAAATATGTTCATAAAACACTCCTCGGGCTAGAAACAGACCATAAAAACAATTTTTTAAAAGTAGAATCCTTTAGTTGACAGCGTGTATAGATTATTTTGAGCTGGCACCTAAATCCAGGTAAACCTCAAGGGGGAGGGTTTTCCAAAGGCAAGGTGCTGTCGCTGGGGGAGCCATGTTCCCGTTTGCCACTGGCCTTTGAGGGTGGGGGCACAGAGAGCAGGACTTGTGAGGAGGTCGTAAGTGGTGGGCTGGATAGTATGAGGTGTCTTTCAGGGGCCTGGACCCCAAGACCTTTAGGGTTTTGAAGGTAAGAATCTCAGCAGTATCCTGCCCTTGACAGTAGCCAGGTTGCTGAATTTTGCACCCATTGAAGATTCTGGACTGTTGTTACAGGCCATCTACTGTAGAGCATATTACAGTAAACTAACCTTGATGTGATCAGAGCATGGCCTGTCAGCAGATAAAAAGTGCTACAGGCTACGGAGGGAAACTGAGCCCAAATGTTAACCAAGGTCCATCAGTCATCCCAGGGAACAAACCTGCTTCTCCAGGGGGAAGGCAACCCTATCCAAAACAGGCTCTCTCAGTCCCCAGGCAGCTCTGTCTTTGTCCAGCACCGCCTCCCAGCCTTGCCTGGACAGAACTTCAGTTTATTGGCCCACATCTACCTCATTGTGTCTCTGGACACCTTTTCAGCCTTTCCACAAGCCCGATCATGTCTAATACCAAACTCTCTTTTCCATGGCAATTGGACTGGGGAGGAATCTGTCTTGAGAGCAGAAAAGATTGCAAATAGCAAGTATGCGATTTCCCTCATTGGCAAGTATACATTCTACCGCCAGCCAAGGGATCACATAAACGTTAAAATGAATATTGTATTAATGGGGAAAGGAGGGGTTACATTGCAGGATGTCAGAAAGTAGGTGGGCAGTGAGTTAATCTGTTCAGGGTTTTTTTTTAAAAAAAATCTGAGCTGCAACCGTTCTGTCACTGTCATGGATTAGCGAATTGTGGAGAAAGAGACACCTTGGTGAATGTTTCTTACAAGGCTGCAGTCCTTCTGGAGATGGAGTGTAGAAGGAAATGATCAGCCTCTAAAGCAGAAGTAAAAGGAATATGGGCAGGGAGCAGTTTTCAAAATAGTGCTAATGTAGGGGAAGGGATGGTCACTGATGAGCCTTGCATATTCCTAATGCAGCACTCATTCAGGTAGGCTGCTTTCCTAAAATGCACTCATCACTGCTACGTTTAAAGGACACTAGAGGCAGCCTTTCATGTGCCAGCCAGCGTTCGTGGTAAGCTTGTCTTGGAGTCAGTTTAGGCCAAATGTGAACTGCGTTATGAAACATGCTGGAAAACACCTGAAGTCTGCGTTTTTTTAGAAAAATGTTTTGAGATTGCTGCTGCAAATTCAGTTGAGTATTTAGTACATTTATTATTCTGTTTCCCAAGCCCCTTCAGAGCAAAATGGGTTAGATCCAGTGGTGATTTTTCTGCTAACAGAAGGCACCTGTCAATGGAACGGAACCCTCCTGTTGTAGCCCACTGAACTCCCCAAAATGCTTCTTTTTTGAGGATAACTGCCGGGAGCAGCATGGGGACAAACTAGGGACTTACAATGAGAGAGGGGAATTGGCAAAATTGCCCTTCCCCTTGTGGTTGAATCCAAACTCAGAACCTTATTGGCACCTTTACTGAGGCTATTTGAATAATCCACTGGTGTGTGGAGACAGTTGACAAAAGGAAGCTCTGTGAGCTGCATCTATTCTGCGTGAAGGGGAGATGAGCCAAAGGATCCTGTTCGGACCTCTTAGTTTGAGCAGCTCCAGTTCATCGAAGGCCATGTGAATAAGCAACCTTCTCTACCTGCTGTTTTGGTTAGTCAAGGAGCCTTCAATATGTTCAATCAAAAAGCTCCATTAAGTTGTTTAGGAGCTCCCGTGAAAGTAGGTAGGAGAGGATTACTATTGTGGGTACGATACTTGGCTGGCTAGAATTTACCTTCTGGTTAGGGTGGAGATGTGATTGAGCTTTTGCAGGCACGCAGCAGCCTGAGCTGATGCAACACTGCAACAGAATTATGTGATTTTTCGTGGGTTGCCTTCAGGGTGTTCCCAGTTACCTCTACAACTCTATTTTCTGAGTAGCTTAAGCAGTCTGAGCATACTAAAATGGAACATGCTACAGCATGTTTAATTTAAAGTATCTTTTAATTATCCCTTTCCTGACTTCTGGTGTATGTTATCTGCTCAGATACCATGGAATCACTGTTCGGCTGTATTTCTTGAAACATGGAATTTTTGTTTGTTTGACCTTACGTATCCAACGGTGTCATAACATCTTGACTTGCTAGCATGGCCCAATGCAGCTCAACACTGTGGGCGAGTTTTAGCAACTTGAAAGTTGACCCAAGTCAGACTTTTTGCCTCCACATCATCCCTTTCCTGGTGCGCCCCCCCCCCCCCATTGCTCTTATAGTTGGGGGCAGCCTACAACAGTAACACGAAACAGATTTCGAGGAAGATATGCTGGTTAATTTTACAGGTATCAGCCACGACTCTAGAAGTGAGGAGGAAAACAACTTCACACTGTTTTCTCCAGCAGAAACCCTGGCTATAGCCACATTCATTTTAAAAAAATGTCAATAATAAAAGCTTGTTGATTGGTGAGACAGAGGGAAGATGAAAATCCGAACAGCTGGGTTATAGCTGCTTGTGCGAATGCAGGCTGTGTGGCTCTTGAAAGTAGCTTAGGTATTAGATGACTTTGCTCAGATGATTAGACTTTGCTTGGACAACTTTGCTCTAGCAGGATTCCTCCCCTCATTCCTTGCTGACGGTCCTTTTGCTTCCCTCAAACGTATTTCCCGAGGCAAAAAGACCACTCTCCAACTCAACAGAGGAAAAACTGTAAAGATCAGGAGACCAGATGCTTCTACCCTGAGTGGGGTGGGAGGTGTTGACAGTGCAAGGAGTGGAAGTGATGGTGACTTATAAGCGGTCTTGTTGAGGCTTACTTAGATCTTTGTTCAGTTCCATCAAAGGTCGCCCGAAGTTTTAAAAAGCATGAGTGAGCCAAAATTCTACATCAGTTTCAATGGCCAGCCGATTACTCTACATGGCCAAGAAACAGGGCCCCCAATGTTGCCTCCTAGCAGTGGTACTTAGATTTGCTGCTTGTGGCTGTAAAAGTTTCCTTTACTTATCACGGCTGCTGCTAAGCTTATTATCCATGAAACTTATCTAATCCCCATTTTCAGCCATTTACACTCTCTCGCAGTTTTCTTTCATCTTCGTCATACTTCTTATAACCAGATGACAATGTGTGATAACAGTCTGCTTATAGCAAAGGACTTTTATACACCTCCCTTGCCGTCCTGTGACAATCTTCCTGCGCTTAAAAGTGTGTGCTCCTGTCAGACATACCAACAGCCCCATACCCACCTCTTTGAAAAATATGTTCCATAGCAGCAAGAAACTTAAAACCTTTTCAGGTACGAAAGTCTGCTAATTCAAATATCTTTAATGGTAGAATGGATAGCAGCTAAAATACATTAATAATTATGGAGCACTCCATTGCTCCAAGGCTTACAGTTATTACAGAATCATGACAAAACTTAACAACTATTTTATGGCCAGGGCTATAAAGAAAGAAGATAGCGCAGAGACAACTGGTGCTATGAAGCCTTACGGAATTATTAAATCCTTACATGTTTACTCAGAATTAAGTTCATTTGACATGGTGGGGCTTTTGAATAAGCGCATTTTCACAGAGAAAGCAACTTCCAAATTCTGCCTCAAAGTGACCTTCAACTCAGGAAATGCCCTCAACTGCAAAGGAGCAAAAACTACAAGGTAAGCCATTCACAAGGCAGGAAGGCTTCAAGGCTGAAGAAATTTCACGCATTAAAAAGCAGTTAACAAAATACCTGCACTGCTTTGCGCAAACAGATATCATTAGTCCTTTTTTGTTGACTTAGCGGGAGGTGGCAAAATTGGTGGATACACCGAGAACTTGCTAGAATACAAGGCAAGAGCCCATTTCGGGATTGTGATGAACCCTGGAATGAGGCGAAACAAGCCGGACAGTTTGGGCATCAGTTCTGTGAGGATGTTACGAACTGAAATGTAGTTGAAGACGTCCTTCCCGTCCACATCCTTGAAGTGGTAGCGGCGGGCAAGCTCCGGGCTCAGCTGCACCGTGCCAGTGTGGCGCATGATGCCGGGGTCCGCGGCCAGGCCGACCACGCACTTCCCGCTCACTTCAATGCTCTCCGCCATCACGGGCAGCTTCTCCTTCAGCTTCTGGAACAAAGCCCCCGACGCGTCTTCCGCATGCTTCTCCACGCTTTCGGTGCGGACTAAGCCAGGCCACAGCGCCACGCAGGCCACCCCGAAGGGACGCAGCTCGAAGGCGCAGTCAGCAGCCAGGCGGTCGCAAGCGGCCTTGCCCACCCCGTACGCCACGTTAAACATGTACCGCAGCCCGCCCGGCGAGGAGATGATGACGATGAGCCCGCGGCCGGCAGGCACCATGAGGCGGGCTGCGTGCACCGAGAAGAGGTAATGGCCTCTGAGGCCGGCGTTGTTGGTGTCGTCCCATAAGCTGGCCGGGCTGTCCCAGAAGGACGAGCCCGACTGCTTGGCGATGGCGCCCACGGCGGAGAAGGCGTTGTTGACCAGGAGGTCGAGGCGGCCGGCCTGCTCCCGCTGCAGGCGCTCGAACAGCGCCGCCACGTCTTCCTCGCGGGTGGAGTCGCACACCACCGGCACGCAGCGCCCGCCCCGGCCCTGTACCTCGGCCGCCGTCTTCGCCAGCGTCTCTTGCTGCCGGCCCGTGATGTAGACGGTGGCGCCCGCCTCCGACAGCTGCAGCGCGATGCCCTTCCCGATGCCCCGCGAGGCGCCGGTCACCAGGCACACCTGCCCCGACAGAGGCCGCCTCGCAGCGGCGCCCGACATGGCAGCAGCAGCGGCGGTAGCGGCGGCGGCGGCGGCTCCCTGGCTGGGGGAGAAGCGAGGCCCAGGGCAGAGCGGCTGCTGGCGTCGGAGGGCGCGGGCGCTGCAGTGTCAGCCGCGGCTGGCGGGGCGCCCGCCTTAAGAGCCAGCGCTGCGGGCGGAGGCGAGAGGCGGGCGTCGCTTGGCCGGGCAGAACTCGCGGGCGGGCGCAGCTGGCAGTTTAGGGCGAGGGCGCGGCTCCCGGCTTTATGGAAGCTCGCGTGGGCCTCCCTTTTTAGGAGCCCTAAAACGGTCGTCTCCGTCGCGTGTCGTCGTCGCCCCCCGCGGCGTGCTTGTGCGAAGTTATTCCAAGAGGAATCCAGGGATGCGTCCGAGAAATTAAAAAGCGCTGCTCTTCAGGAACAGCGCCAAAAAAGTATGCCCACTTCCTGCTTTTGGCGCACGGAGGCTGCCCAGTGCTGCGCCTACTGCAGCGATGCGGGTTGTGAAAACACCTCTGGGCATATGAGAATTGCCTTGCGAGGAAGGTGGTGCTATTGTTGGCTTTGGCAGGGTGCTTTTCGCTCGGGAACGATCAAGGGCATGCTTGGACACTCGCTCATACCCATCTTCCCCAACTAGGGCTGCCAGCCTCCAGGTGGGGCCTGGGGATCTCCCGCTTTTACAACTGATCTCCAGCCGACAGAGATCAGCTCCCCTGGAGAAAATGGCTGCTTTGAAGGGTGGACTCTCTGGCACTGTACCCTGCTGAGGCCTCTCCCCTCCCCAAACCCCACCCTCTCCTGGCTCCACCCCCAAAGTCTCCAGGTATTTTCCAAACCAGACTTGGCAACCCTATCCCCAACAGGTGGGTGAGGGCTCTCAGAGTCGGAACTTGCGGCGGCAGCGCCTAATGGCGCTGCACGCTTGAACTGAATCATACTACATTCCCTAAAGAACACGTTACCCTTTCAGCTGCCGTTGCTAGAGGTCCTGCCTCTTGCCTTCTGAGCGTTTGTGCAGTAGGACCCTGCCCTCCCTCTCATTCCACTTTCCTTTTCAGTCTGGTTTTAGGAGGAGCTGCAGGACAGGGATGTCTCAAGTAACTTTGGTTGATATGTCTGAACTTTGCCTGAATGTCGGCAAAGGCTGTGCTTCTTTGTCGCTCCTCCTAGATCGATCTGCGGCCCTTGATTACAGCAGATCAGGAGTCCCCAACACTGTGCCCAGGGGCACCGTAGCACCTACCAACACCCATTCGGGTGCCCACCAAGTGTTCTTAAAAAGTGGGTGGAACCAGGGGGGGCTTTTGACCAGCAAGCCTTCCGATTGTCCATGAGAGAACTGACTGGCCGTGCAGACTTTTTAAAACATTGTTTTGGCACCAGCTGCCACCACAGCACAAGGATCTTCGCTTTGAGGCCTTGGACCAGTTTAAATCATTCCTCACGGATCGGACTCAGAGGGCTGCAGCATCTGGAGATCAGCTAGCTTCAGTTTGGAGTTGCCTTGCAGGGTCCACAGGGGGCAACCTCCCCCCCCCCTTTTATTTAATCTCGATGTAAAGCCATTCGTAGCTGTCATCAATTGCAAATGGGACCCATCTTTCCATCTCTGTATCCAGACCCCCTGGTGATGCAATAGATGTCTTGAGCCGCAGCTTGACTGCTGTGGTCAAATGGCTGAAAGTAAATAAACTAAGACGGAACCCAGACAAAACGTAAGTGAAGCTGGCCGGGAAGGCAGATGTCCAGAAGGGCACCGCACTTCCCACTTCTGATGGGGGGACCCTTGCTGATTCAGTTAAGAGCCTTGGGGTTATACTGGATCCAGCACCAGTCCCAATACAGATCCTGGAAGGACCCTGCCGCTCACATCCTTCCATTCAAGAACCGACCCTTTATTCCTACTCTGTGCTTCCTGGTTTTTTAAATCCAGTCTGCAGTCCATTAGAGGACTTGAAGGCTTATCCCATGAACCCGAAGCTTGCTCAGGACTCTTTGGTGAGAAGCACTGTCAGTGGCTGGGATGCCCTGACCTTGATAGCCCAGGTTAGCATGACCTCATCAGATCTTGGCAGCTAAGCAGGGTCAGCCTGGGCTAGGATTTGGATGGGTGACCTCCAAGGAATACCAGGGGTGTGATGCAGAGTCCGGCAATGGCAAACCACCTCTGAAATATCTCTTGTCTTAAAAACAAGTCTACCTTTGTCACCTAATGGTACATAATACTAAAAGAGCTAGAACTTCTGGCTGCCAAACAATCTTAGGATTTCCTGGCTATACTGCACACACTGCCATACGATAATTATTTATTATGGCTGGGATGAGCTCAGCACTTCTCTAGTCAGCCAGTAGGTAGGGAGCAGTCCAAAGCTCCCTGGCTTTTCCCTGTTCCATTCAAGAGCCTTTGGGTTTTATCCCCAAAACTCTAGAAGCAAGCAGATGCCAGGAGACACATCATTGGGAATCATGACATTCCTGGACATGACACTGGGATTGCTGTTCTAATGCAAGCTGGATTCTTTTAGACGGAGCCCAAGATAGCCTATTTGTCTTCGAAGAGCTTCTTCAAATGCCATCTTGAATGGGGGAGCACGCTGCCAATGGAACATCTTACCAGGCCTTTTGCCAGGAACATATTCCCTGCCAAAAGATTTTAAAACTTTTTGTGTATCATGAAACAAGAGGAAGAATCTGCGTAACACCTGGAAGCTGATTTGTAATTTATAGTCGGCCCTTTGTCATGGACTGCTTTGGTTTCACATGGGAAGACGATTCCTCATTGGAGGAGGAAGACCACCTGACCCCTAGCCCTGCTTTGGCAGACTCTTTCTGTGAAGCAGGCTCTTCAGGGCTGCCCCAAGGGACTCTTTGTGAGTGCCAGAACCACCCCGTGCACAAGCCAGGAGGCCCCAGCATGGCCCAGCTCACTGCCAGAGCTGCCACAGTCTTCCACGGGACTTCAGGAGCAGGGAAGGCAGAGAGAGAGGGCCGAGGCCTGAAACTGGCAGAAGAGTGTGTGTTTGGTGGCCCCAGGCCTCCCCCTCTGCTGCCAGAAGAGAACAATGAGTCATTGCAGGATTTGAGCCCCACTTATCCTCATGAGTAGAGGAACTGACTCAACTTGAGGAGAGGCGTTTAACATGGGACCCAGCATCACCTGTAGAGAAAACGCCATACATGAGGCTGTGGTAAGGCTGAGGCCTTTGTGAGATTAACTTGTCTGCAGCCTTGCTAATTATCTCACCAGTTTCCAGATCTGCTTGTCCTAGCTCTTGGAACCTTGTTGCCTGAACTTTGGACTGCCTCTAGGTTTTGCCCCCGGAATACATAATGTGACTCTGGACTATGACCTTGGACTGCCTTTGGACTTGACTTGAACTCATACTTTGACTTTGAATTGTGATCCTAGAACCGCCACGATGGGACCTTGTTGTTGCTGGGGCTTGCCTCCCACCTGGTAAAGAAGACAGCCCTGTAAAATCAGATTTTTTTCCCCCTAATGGATTGACATGACTGCCTGTGTTTTTGAGTTCTTTCCTGGTTTCATCCCGGTATTTCATTTGTTGTTAGGACGTCGGGTAGTCCATTTGCATCATCTATCCCTCTCTTAGTAGGTGTCCTGTAAAGTTCTGTCTCAGGGGTTTCATCCAAAGTCCACTAATTGGAGATAAAGCCCTGCATTGAAATCCCCACCCTATGATCGACTCGTGGCACCTTTCAGCTTTGTGCAGTGCTCTGTAGAAATGAGGATATTTATATTACCAGCATGAGCTTATAGTGCACTGTGCAAGTACAAGACTCTCTCTGTCATTAAGATCCCATAGCTGGCAAAACAAGTTATGTCTTTAAGCACGAGGCCAATCTGAGTAGCTGTGCTGGATCAACCCTGTGTATTATGCAAGCTGGGCTTTTTGCGGTAGCTTGGGACATTACTTTTTTCACCTATTTACATCTTTATTCCCCCCCCCCCCATTTCATTTGAGTATTGCTTTTGTTGGATTTTTCCTTTTAGTTCTTTTTTCGTTCTGTTTTAATTCCGTTTTTGTTTGGTTTTTATTGTTGCTACCCACCTTGGATCCCAGTTACCAGCGAGAACATTCAGGCTCTTTAGGTTTGTTTGTAATATCCAACTGGAGAAAATCAAATCTGACACACAGATCATGAGGACCTCCTGGGCCAGGCTGTTATTGGACCACATGGACATTACAAAAATATCTTTCATTCCCTGCTTCACCACCACATCCCTGCCAAGCAGGCTGTAGAATTTTGTTACGTTTTGATGGCACATTGTCCCTGACGAGGCAGTTTTACTTGCACTCTTAGGACCTAACCCGGAAGGTACATATTGGTACTGATATTATTTCCAGTATATACAACTACTTCCGACTCAAGGCCAGATATATTTGTGGCCCCAAATAGAAACCTTTTGGTGTATCATTCAACTCCATATTGGAACATTCCATTTTTTTGATCCGATATTATTTACATGTGTTACAGGGACTCTGTTGCTTGGTGTATTTTGGTACTATTTGACCTCTGAAGAAGACTCTTGTGAGCCAAAACGCGTCAAGTCATACATTGTTCTTTTATTTTTGCAAAAATATTGGAAAATGGTAGGCGAGTGGATATTTAAGATCTTCGCTTTCGTAATACCTGTTAAGCCAGATATTTTCCTATTGAATATGCTTCCAGAGAGAACTAACAAATCAGATCAGAAATTGTTAGTTTATATCCTGACCGCAGCGCGAATATTAAGAGCAAAAAAATGGAAATGTTCTGTATTACCGGGCAGAGTAGACTTAGTATACAAAGTACTGGAATGGGCCGAACTGGACAAGTTGAGTTACCTATGTAATATAGATAACAAAATTGATCCAACATCTATATGGTCAAAACTATATCTTAGTATGTAAAGAATTTGAGCTCTGTACTTTGAAATGTATGTAATCACTGTTTTATTTGGAAAAATAAAAATAAACGGGGGGGAAAAAGTCATACATTGTTCTTTTTTTGTGTTTGTAACTTTGAACATTTTATGAGGCTTGATTTGGGCCCCTACAAGGTTTTTATATGTCTTTGAAATAAACACTCTTTTGTATACTTATGTTTTTGACTTTCGGCCCTCAAAAAGTTTTCTAAACTTCCTTTGGAGGTTTGTGCTTGGTTGGTTCAGATTTCCCTCCCCTCTTTTTTTTTTTGGGGGGGGGGGGGGAGTATAGAATTTTAAATGCCAGATGGAGCTTAGCCATATAGTTTGGCTTCTGCTGTCACACAAAGAACCTTGCTTTAGGAGCAGTAACAAAAACGTACTAGTTGGTGGCACTGCAGCCAAAATGGCCTTTGTGGATTAAGATGCAAATAATGAAAATGAGTGGGTGTTTGTGGGAATGTATGACACAAGTGTTACAAAGTAGTTTTTACTGATTAGGAGGAGACAAATAATAATAGGGTTGCAACACCAAATGCAAACATTGCCTCTACCCTGTGTTTATAACAAGATGCCTCTTGAAACAAATGCTGCCTCTTGAAGAAAAGCAGCTGTTTGGCCTACATAGCATATGGGTGTTAGTAGTGAAATTAAAGGATGAGCCATGAACATACAGTCTTCCAACTGAATATCAGGAGAATTCATCTATAACTCTGACTGCTTTGAGAAGGCCCATGTGACATCCTCCCTTTGGAAAGAAAAGGCATTTTTTCTCTCTCCTTTATTGAAGGGATTCAGAGGGTACAAGCAGTAAAGAGTGTGTTACATATTGGAGATACTTAATAATATATTGGAATACAAAGTTAAAGACTTGGCTTGTATTACAGCAATTCTTAAACATTCCCGTCACATTAAACTAAGGTTAACTCTAGAGTTACTGCTGTTTATATCGGACATCAGTGACCAATCTTGGAACTAAGCTGAGAAAAGGTGGGTTTACTCCTTATAAAAAGAGATATATGGAGGAGTTGTTTGCCCAAGATTTTGGGAGTGTCGTATCTTTCAGAGTATTTGTTGATGATAGGGTACCATTTGAGCATTGGGTTTTTGCGGGTGTCGTTTCCATAAAGATTTTCTGTTCTTTCAGTTATTTTATCAAATATAAAATAGTAAGAAAAGGCATTTGACAAATTTGGGGCACACTGTTGGCCAGCAAGGCACTGCTAGTGCTCTTATGAATTTTGATATTCATAAGCCTGAACTTTTGGTTGCCCATAATGGAAGGGCCATGTGCTTTCTTCATTATAGGAGCCAGCTCCAGCCCATGCCAGGAGGCTGACACCCTAGACAGTTCACCTGAGACAGAGACAAAGCCATGAGGTTTCTTTCTGTTTCAGCACGCTGGTCAACCCCTGCCCCCTCCAACATAACTAAATGGATTATGCTAACGCAGTTGCTTAGCAACTAATGTTCGGGCCATCAGCCAGTCGGCCAAAGTAATTGACTAACAATAGATGTGGCCAGGTGAGTCATCGGACCCCTGTCCAAAGTCCACTTCCTGGTGAGATCATAGCTTTGCAACATTGTCCATCCCCTTGCCCTCCTCCTTTTGTCCACCTTTAACCTATGGAAGGGGACGGACCGCCTAGTAGGTGTGTTAGTGGGAAGTGGTCTGTGCAGCCCGCCCCAAGACCACCTAATAAAAGACCTTGAGCAGAGGCATTCGGTCTCTTGAGCCATCGTCCCCTATCTGCTTTACCCCCCCCCCCACTTATGTCCAGCTTGCCTTTCCAATCCCTCTAATCTTCTGTTGGAACAAGGATCCATCTCTAGGATAGGTAATGTATTGCTTCCCCACCAATGAACTCCTGCAAATTGCAACAGTGCTATTTTCTATCTTTATTTCCCTAGACCTATGTGTATGTATGTGAGAATCTGTTTTTGTGTGCTTGAACAACATCATTCAGTAAACAGCATTTAATTTGTCATCTGCCTCACGTGCCTCTTTCCTTGAGAACTCCCGGGAGGGGTGGGACCCTGGTATAGTTGGCAAGAACCCGGTATTTCGCCAATTGCTAAGCGTAAATTAAAGCAATTCGGCTAACAACACCACACATCAGAGATAGTGGTTAACTGTGGATAACTTAATATATTGACAAGAGTGAAACAATTCATGTGAAAAGAAATGAATTCAAATCCGGTCTAAATCTGCATTTGTCCATCGTCAGCATCCGCTACCTGCCGTCATCAGGAGCTGTAAGAACCATTTCCTTTTCTCTGGTGCGTGTGTGCTTTAACAGTGTAATTCCTATCCAGAGTGACACAAATCTAAACTTGCTGAAATTAATTAACCTGCCTTAGGCTTGGCAGCAGCTTCTGAATAACTTGAAAGTCAGGTAGACTTGCGTGACTCAAGTAGGCCTGGCTGCTTGCTACTGTTCAACAGCGGCCACCCTATGAAAGCCAGTATGGTGTAGTGGTTACAGCTTCAGGGTAGGGTCTATCAGACCCAGGTTCAGATCCCCCATCTTGCTGTGGAAGCTCACTGGGTGATTTTAGACCAGTCACATGCCTTCAGCCTAACCTACCTCACAGGGTTGTTATGGCGTTATACCTGGCTGAGGTTGTTTACCTCCCCAAACCTCACCCTCCCAAGGTTTCGCCCCCAAATATCCAGGAATTTCCCAACCTGGAGCTGGCAGCCCTAGGAGGGAACTGATCTCTGTCGTTGGGAGATCTGTTGTGATTCTAGGAGAGCTGAGACCACTACTGTTCAGGAGTGTGGGAGGGAGCAGGTGGGGGAAGCAGATTCCCCTTGAGTCAGGGAGACTGGGAGAGTGATTGGGGGCAAAAAGAGAGTGATGGGGTAGGGGCAAGAAAGAGAGGAAGTGACAGGTATGGACAAGAGCCTGAGGAAGAGAACAGATGGTCGGAGGGAGAAAGAGTGAGAGAAAGAGAAGAAGGAGGGGAGGAAGCAAAGGTGGGGGGAGTGGGATAGGCATTCCCACAAGTATCTTCTGGGTCCCCACTTGTATATATTCCACTTTTTAAGTTTCTACAGAATAAATTAAAACCAGCCAGCATCAGCAGTTGTAGTAATCTAGCTGGAAGGCATGAATGACAGTGGTCTGGCCTCTCCTGGCACTGGATGCAACTAGTGAACCAACCAAACCTGGTAAAAGGAGCTCAGGACCACTGTTTAGTAATCTAGAAGCAACATGGGTTCCAGAAGTACTCCTAAGCAGCAGAACTGTTCAGGAGGAGTACGAATCTGGCATCCCACTGCTGAGTCTGACTACTGAATCCCCACCATCAGTTCTGTTTATCTTACTTAAGAGTAAGCTTGTCCATCGTCATCCAGTCTACATAAATCCCAGAAACTCATCACCGCATCCAGCACGTTTTTTGTCATAGTACTCACTGGCAATGTTCCCTCTGGAGTTTTGTGAGCAAAACTTCTACTTTGTGAGCTACTGGCATTAAAGCTGTGAGCAAGCAGTTTGGCGGCTGCATGAATTAGTTTGCTCTGGAGCCAGCCTTCCTGAGCTAAGACAAAAATCTGAGCTGGAGGCTAAAAAACTGTGAGCTAGCTCACACTAACTCAGCTTAGAGGGAATACTGCTCTCTGGTACTGAGTACTGGCACCATCTTCAGGGCTGTCCCAAGTCCTGAGGGGGGAATTGGTAGAAATCAGTGCAGCCTCATCAGAGGTTGATGATACCCACATGGCATAAACATTTGCCCAATGGATTCATGTAGATGATCAAACCGTGGGAGGCAAAATCAAACCACTGCAGAATGCTGTAGGATGATTCCCCCAGGGAAAAGCAAAGAGCCTTCAAGGACCACCTTCAGTAATCCTCTTGGAGATTATGGGGCTTCCCTCCACCTCCCCTGCAAAATAACAATGTTCAGAAATCACTTGGATCACTCCAAAAATATCTACAGGCAAAAGGATTTCCACCAACATAATAAACTTTTTCAGTTTCACCACAGCCCACTCTTGGGGGTGCCTGATTACAGAGAATTTGGCACATAAGGCACATTCATGTGCAAAACAAAAGGGAGATGATCACTGCCCCCAAAGGACAAAACTCCAAGAAAGCTGGCCAATGAGCTGAGACCAGAAGAAACTATGAGATAATCTATGACACTAGCTCCCTTGAAGCCCAAGAAGGTATAATCCCCACTTGGATCGATTCCCTGGTGGCCATTCAAAATCACTAAATTCCTTTGGATAGCAAAAGTGACCAACCTCAAGCCACTGGCATTCATTATGACATCTTTTGATGACCGACAAAACCACCAAGGACTACGGAAATTTTCATTGTTAGAACCATACAGTTTTTTGATTAAATTATCATCGTCAGCCCCTATTCTTGCATTAAAATCACCTGCTAAGAGGAATGAACTGTTTGGGATGTTGCTTTTAGTTTTATTGAATATTTCACCCAACAAGGTCCAGCTATCATTCAGTTCATGTGAAGTTGCAGGTGGCATGTATACTGTGAATAAAACTATAGGATGGGACCCCAGTGTTAACTAATAAAACAAAATCCTGTGCCATAATAATTTCAGAATCATGGATGTGCAATGCCATAGAAATTAGACATGCTAGCCCTCCTCGAAGGTGGCCCAAAGGGCCTTTTGATGAACTCTGAAAGAAAGCTAAATAGCCAGGATAATATATCTCCTCCACCATCCAGGTCGCCTGGAAAAGTATGGTATCAAATGTGGATGAGAATGTCCTGGTGTCCTCACAGGAAACCTTGGAAAACCACCTGCCACATTCCAGTTTAAGATTCTTTTGGAAGAAGGTAGTCAAGCCGAGGGCTGGGCTGGATAATTCAGCCAACACTGTGGTCAACAGAATGAATTATGATGGTGGGTTCCGGGGGAACAGGATGAGTTCCTGACAAGGCACATGTAGATAACTCTTTATGTGGGGGTATTTCACAGGAGGAATTTTTAGCTGAGCAGGAATTAGTCTCCTTCATAGGGTTATATATTGGGGCTGGATTTCCAAGTTTAACAAATTGATGTTAGTGTTCTTCTCTATAGGAATGAATTGAACTGAACTACCCATACCATCAATAGCCTGGTTCTTGGTAATCAGCTTCAAATTTTCTTTAAGATTCTCTAGCCTATCAATGATGGTGATCTGTTCCACTTTTGGCAAGTGGATTAGATTAGAGTCTGCCCTATCCAGTGGTTCATCCTTTAATACGTTTGAAAACATGGGTGAGTTTATAGGATCACAGACAGTTCCTTATTATTTATGCCAGAATTCCTAGTTGTTTGGATCCAGCTTGTGTATGAATAATTTTTTACTGGGGAAAGAGCAATTAAAGGTCCTGTAAGATGCCTAGGGGTGATTTTATCCCCCTTTGTTGGTTGAAGGAGATTTACCACAGGTTTCTTAAAGTAGGGTTGCATGGGGAAAAGTGGTGTTGGTGCAGAAGAATGGAAACATCTTTTAGGGATAATTCCATGTGAAACAAACCACCGCTGTTTGTTTATAATCAAAGCAGGAGCTCGGGGGGGGGGGGGGATAGAACTAATAGGACAAGGAAGGATCTAAAAAAAATGTTCAGGTCAACATCTCTGGGAGAGGAATCAAGGAGATAAGCCAAATGCTCCTTAATGTGCCATGTCTCTCTTCAATCAGTAATTCTCCCTCAAAAGGGGCATATGGACAATGATATCTTACAAGTGATGGTCCTTCTAAGCTGTAAAGCCTTGTGAACAAAAATTCTACTTTGTGTGCTACTGGCATTAAAGTTGTGGGTGAGCGATTTGGCTACTGCATAAATTAGTTTGCTCTGGAGCCATCCTTCCTACGCTAAGACAAAAATATGTGAGCCGGAGGCTAAAAAACTGAGCTAGCTCACACTGACTCAGCTTAGAGGGAACACTGCTTCCAAGGTTCTAGCACCAGAGAGGTTCCTGTAGGCTTCCTAGGTGGTATTCTATAGCCTCTTGATGAATTGTATTGGGAAAAGGAATGGGTTCCAGATAGAACCTGAGATAAAGCAGAACCCTTGATAGAAAGGGTTTGGTACAAGGCATTGATATTATCATTTTATGACTAGCACAAAACTGGTTTAACTAATTAGATGAATGATAATTTTAAAACTTGAAACTTAAAGTGAAAAGCACGGGGCCCACTGCTTGTCTAAAATACAAAAACCCAAGAGACAAACGTACACTCTTCCCCCCACATGCACACACACACAAATAAGCAAATATGTACATGAGCTCAACGGGCATATGCCATACACTCAGAACTCAAAGCACTTCTCTCACGCCCTTGACAACCAAAAACAGCACCATTAGTCCCTCTATGGAGGAAAATGGTAGAGAAGAAAGAGTGAGAGACTTAAGGAACAATAACGTAACCAAAGGAGAACAGTCAGTGTAAGAAACCCTTTGAACTGCTTTTCCAGCCACTCCTACAGCGCCTATCCCCACAGGCGACGGAAAGGAGACTTCAACCTATGGATATAAAAGAGAAAAACAAGCCAGAATAAAAGCTTGATGAGGTGGAGAAAAGATAAAATAATAGAGCTGAGGTAAAAGGAATTAAAATAAATAGATAAAAGCTACTATAAGATTAAAAGTAAAAATAAAAGCCTAAAGATGGAACACTGCCTCATAATGTCTTGCAACAATGCTCCAGAACTGGAAGTCTGAGAAAATATTTCAGTGGTCTCCCAAATTTTCCAATTTTTCATCTGGAGAGACTGGGGGGAGGGGAGGGGAATGCCTCTGGGAGAAAATGGTGGAGAAAACTGTTCCTTCCAAACAAAGTATCAGCCCCATCAAAGTTCAAAAGCCATCCAGAGACAAGTGTACACATAGATAAGGTAACCTTTGGCCAAAAGTGTTATTTAAAAAGTTACTGATTTAGTAGAATATTTGTGTGGTTAGGTTATACAAGTTCTGGTGGTAAATGACCTCTGCTGTATCTGTCCTGGAACTGTGACCACACTAGATTATTACGTAGTGCAAGTATTACAGTCCTGTTTCATAATCGCTCCAATAAAAGAGATAAAAGAGATAAAAGAGAGATAAAAGAGAAAAACAAGCCAGAATAAAAACTTGATGAGGTGGAGAAAAGATAAAATAATAGAGCTGAGGTAAAAGGAATTAAAATAAATAGATAAAAGCTACTATAAGATTAAAAGAAAAAATAAAAGCCTAAAGATGGAACACTGCCTCATAATGTCTTGCAACAATGCTCTAGAACTGGAAGTCTGAGAAAATATTTCAGTGGTCTCCCAAATTTTCCAATTTTTCATCTGGAGAGACTGGGGGGAGGGGAGGGGAATGCCTCTGGGAGAAAATGGTGGAGAAAACTGTTCCTTCCAAACAAAGTATCAGCCCCATCAAAGTTCAAAAGCCATCCAGAGACAAGTGTACACATAGATAAGGTAACCTTTGGCCAAAAGTGTTATTTAAAAGGTTACTGATTTAGTAGAATATTTGTGTGGTTAGGTTATACAAGTTCTGGTGGTAAATGACCTCTGCTGTATCTGTCCTGGAACTGTGACCACACTAGATTATTACGTAGTGCAAGTATTACAGTCCTGTTTCATAATCGCTCCAATTTGTTTGCTTGGATTGGGCTGTCAAGGGTTGGTTTGCTATCCCTTGGGTAGACCATTTGGCCACCTGCCCATTGAGCAGGCTTGGGATGAACCCCACCTTCGTTCAGTCATTGGGAAAATCTCATGGCCATAGCCCAAAATAGAACTGACACTGAGCCAGGAATGTGGGAAATTCCTCAACATTCCCCAAGAATTTCTCTGGTGAACTTAGCCACCAGCACATGGGAAAGGGGCAGCTGGAGATGCTATTATAGCAGGGCCAATGTGTTGGCCAATTGGTTAACCTGCTTCTGAGCCACCAGGGCTGACACAGCTTCAGCCTCCATCCTCGTGTTGGGTGGAAGCAACATGTCACATTCGGGGCAAAGCCTGGCGCTGTTACTGTACCTGGGGTTTCTGGGATACACAAATGCAATGACAACAAGAACAGAAATACACAGGTCTACAAACAATTCCAGAGTCAGATATCTGAAAGTCCAGTCCAAGGGTCAAGGCAGGAGGGTCAAGGGTAAGGGGTCCAGTTCCAAGGCTTGGGAACAGGTGCAGGATACAAGGTTCTGGGTCCCAGGCTTTAGGAGCAAGCACAGATTACCAGAGCAAGGTACAAGGCAGCAGGTTCAGGGTAGAGCTCTGTTTGCTAAACAGGCCAGTTCACAGAGGGGTAGCAAGCAAGGTTGCTTCCACACTGAGCCTTGCTCAGTGTGTTCCTTTTATCTGCACCTTTAGCTGACATCCCCTGAGGGCCAGGTGTCACTCCTTACAGTCGCATTCACCTTCCTGCTGGTGTGGTTTCCCTATCAGCCTGTCAGTCCTGATCCTACAAGGACTCTGTTCCAGGAATTAACGCTAACCATTGCTGAGCAGCCAAGCGGGCGCTCCTATGTTTCTCCTGAGCCACCAAAAGCTCTCTTATTCTTCTTCGCTCTGCTGGCTTAGGAGAGGCTGGTGGGGAAACCAGCTTCTGTGGCTTCTCTTTCTTCTCCTGGAAGATTGAACAGCCCAGCTGTGACTGGAAAACATTCTCACCTCCCCTGTTGGGTCTGCTGCTGGATCCGTCTGCTCAGGTGGGGATTCCATCTGTGTGGGGCCTGATTCTTCAGATTCCTCCTCATCCTTCAAGGTTGTAGCTGGCTGGCCCATTAGTAAGTCCAGTATTAGTAAGTTGAAAGCATGTAAGTAAAGTGGTAAACGACCAAGAAAGTTTTAAAATATTTTTAAAAATAAATATTTATTGGAAAAGGCACTCAGAAATATACATGGTACTTTTTAAAGAGGCAGAAGACAGAAAACTCATAAAAATGCAGAAGACAAAAAGTATAATTGTTTTCTGTCCTAACGCACATATAACACAAGAAGACAATTAGATATCTTTTCAGGAAAAGTTTTTTTTATTTTTTTCTGAATAAAAAATTAGATCCAGAACAAATTGCAAGGAAACCATCTGAGAAAAAAAAAACACATTTTGAACTACTGATATTGGATGCAAAGAACAGATGTAAGTCAATATTATGTCAGTAATGTCCCACCCTTTAGAGTATGCATTTTAGAGGGTGGGGAAACCCTTAATTGTCAAGATCTTTATACCACTTTGGCACTCACAGGAGAGCCTTGATTTGAAACTCTTCCATATTAAATTCCTCAGGACTATAAGCATGGGAATTGAGACTGAGATAAAACCTACTGCATACAGGAGCAAAAATAAATAAAACCAAAAAAAACCCCTGCACTTTACATGTATTCTGATCTGGTCTGAATGGGTGGTGACTGACAGGGAAAGAGATATTCAGGTTGTAATGCATAGTTGGATATAAATAGCAACTCGGTGTACAACGACGGCAGCAGCAACAGTGAAAGAAAGCAAACTCAGTGTTAGAGATTATTCTGAAAAGCACTGAAAATAAAACAGTGACTATTATATTGACCTAGAATAATTTCTGTATTTATTTGGGAATTTTTTAATGCTATTCTCCAGGCAATTTACAGATCAAAACATCATAAAATCGTCATAAGATAACAGTATAAAAACCGCAAGAAAAATGTGCTGTTGAGTCACAACTGACTCATGGTGACACAAATCACAGGGTGTTCCAGCCAAAAAAGAGCAAGGTGGTTTGCCATGGCCTACTTCTGCAGAGTGACTCCAGTCTTCCTTGGTGGTCTCCCATCCAAGAATTCCACCCCCTCCATACAGTTGCAGCCAACTTATGGTGACCCTGTACCATTTTCAAGGCAAAATACATTCAGAGGTGGTTTGCCAGTCCTACCTCTACGTAGGGACCTTGGACATGATTGGTAGTCTCCCATTCAAGTACTAATCAGGGCCGACCCTGCTTAGCCTCCGAGATCTGATGAGATTGGGCCAGACTGGGCTATACAGGCCTGGGCTATTCAGGTCATCCAAGTACTAACTGTGGCTAACCTGCTTAGCTCCCAAACTCTGACAAACTCCGTGGAAGCTGGTCCATCTATATAAAAGAAAGTTCCCTCACCGTAAAATCAATGTCCAGGCCAAACCGCTGGACCTAGAAACACCAAATTCGGGGAGAGTGCTCCTACCATGGCGTAGGTGCTCACTAAGGAGGGATTTTTAGAAACTTAACCCCTAAGTGGGTCAAAAGGGGGAAAATGTGCTCCCCCATTGATTCCTATGGGGCTGCCTCCTTGCACCCCCCACTCTCTGATTGGTCAGCTGCAGAGCTCAGCATTCTGAGGTAAAAAAACAGTTACAGGAGACTGCAGAGAGCTACAGGCAGTTGAGGAAATCAGGAATGGCCAACAACCACCTGAGGTGCAGTGATGCTGCTGGCCCAGCCTCTCTGACGGCTTCCAACACACTCCCCCTCACCTCCTACACCTAACTGGCAGTTGTCTGTCAGGTGCAGCAGTGGTTGCTGGGTGCTTAAAGCCATGAGGGAGCCTGCTGCAGCAGTAATGTCTTAGTGATCCTGCTGGCCCCACCTCCACAGTGGCTTTTAATACTCCTCCCCCTCCCCCTCCTACACTGGACAGGCAGCTGCCTGTCAGGTGTAGGAGAGGAGGTGGGATGCTTACAGCCACCGGGGAGGTTTGCTCAGAAGGATTGCTAGACATGAGATGCAGTTCCTACCATGCCCTGCATTTGTTCAAAGTTCAAGCTTCTTGAGAGTAGATTGACAAAGAGCGTGACATTCAAGAAACAACTGTTTCCAAGACGCATGCCTTAGGTATGCATATTGAATTTGTGCTGCTTAAACAAGTGTTGCAGTTTTCAGACATTCAGAATACTTCACATACATTTTCACTTCAGGGGTTCAGCCTTTAAGAAGGCACATTGAATAAGTGATGCTGGACAAAAATCTGCCCATAATATAATCAAATTTCTATGCATTAAAGGTGGTCATTATATTCCAGTGGCTCTTAAATTATTTCAGAACATAACATTTGCATGGCTTCTATACAGGCCCATGATAGGGCCACCATCTTCCTGTTTTGCACCCCTGGAATGAGTGCAATTGAAATTTTTGAGAGCTGCTCTTCAATTGCCCCATTGTGTCTCAAATGCTAACTTGTGTTTGGTAACTGGTATGGCGAGAGTTGAGGCCAGAGTGTGCCTTGCTTCCTTCAGTCTCTGGTTAAAGTTATATTTGAAACCTCAGGGCTTAACTCCCTTGATTTTCAATGACAGTTATGAGTCTACATGTCTAAAGGCAGTCAAAAAGTTGTTGAGTTTGGATTTCCCCCCTCATTCTGTCTTGGAAATGGGGTATGAATAGGCAAAACATACTTTGAAGAAGAGGGTGAGGGATATTGAGTGGCAGAAGGACCAAGAGAGGACACCAACCTTTTTGTCCGCAGACAGTTCTTGATACATGGTTTGTCCTGCTGCTTACCTCTCCCGATTGGAGAGACCCAGTCACAGGAGGGCATTCTCACATGCTAGATGGCAAGCCCTCCCTTCTGCAGTTTTAGAGGGCGATATAAAAAGGTTCCGATGGGAAATAGGCTATGCCCCTGAAGAACAGGGGAAATTGAAACCACAGAACATGTATTACTCCATTGCCCCTTCTATCAGGAGATTCGTATCAAGTTTGTTTTTCTGGGGGGAGTGGCTGCGACCAACTTCCGGGTCAGCAGCCAGTACCCAGTGCTCGCTGTCTGCCTGCTCAAAATTTAAATATTTTTACCCTTTCCAATGCAAAAAAACTTATTTTGAACGATGGCGCCTAAAGGTGGTAAGAAGGGGGAACAAAAAGGAGAAAGCGTTCAACATTTAACAGAGTTTTTTCCAGCTACAGTCACACCATCTACCTCTTCTGCAGCGCTGGGGAGGGGCGAGCTAATGGCTGAAGAGAGCCCACTTACTGTAATTTTTTTGATGCAGGCACTAACCAAACAACATCGGGAAGTGAGAAATTATTACAGAAATACTGAAACCAGGGTTTCAATGCATGGAGGAGTTAGAAGAGCTTCAGAAACAGACAAACCAAAAGGCAGCGAAAGCTCTTGAGAAAGTTGAAAGTTAAAAGGCAATTACCTGTGAGAACCTCAGATGCTTGGGCACGGGAACATATTTTGTTTTTGGATTTTCGCAGTTGTGAGTTATGCCTAAAGTTCAAAGGGTTCAACTCAAACGTTGAAGCTGTAACATAGCTGAATATATTTATGATGAATTGGTTAGCGGGCACTTTAAGCCTCAAAGCTGGTGCTACGCCCCTTCTACAGAGAGCTTACCGTGTCGGTAAGGTACGTGAAGAATCTATTTCCTCATTATATACTAGAGATATACTGGTCGAATTTAAGGATTTTTGAACACGGCAGAGGATTCTCTCAGAGGTTAGAGAGAGAGGCGGGCTTGATTTTCAGGGTTTGAAGATTCAGGTTTTTCCAGAACTCCCTCCTGAATTTTTAAAGATTAGAAGAGATCTTAAAGACACCACTACTAAACTACAGGATTTAGGAATAAAATATCAATGGCTTCGTACAGGCAAGTTGTGTGTCCAACATGGTTCAGTTTCTTACACTGTCTATGACTCTGCCTTGGGTGAACTTAAATTTTTCTCCTTCAGAATCCCAAGAAAACAGAGCCAGCAAAAAGATCACTCTCCTCTTAGGTCAGTTGAAATAACTCAAGTCTGTAGTCCTGAAGGCCATGAAGATTTAGAAGAGAGTTTGGACTCTGTTTAAAATTAGAATTTGGGTAATATAATTTTTTTAATGCTACAAGAGTAATGGGACTGTGGCAATTGTCTGGGTATGTTCCCCCAAGGTTTAATCGGTCCTTGGAAGGAGGGTTTGTTTCTCCCCCTCCTGACCCTTGAGGCCCCCTTGGACTGAGTCTAATTATAATTTAGTTCAAAGATTAATTTGATAATATATTGTAAATTTATTATAATGAGCTAAGAGTGTTTGAAAATCTTATAAATATTATTATGTAATAATTTTGGGAGAAGAAAGAAGGTGAAGAAGATATGAAGATAAAGCATGCTAGTGAAGTTTTGTTTTTCATAATACTAATGATTTTGGTGGTATTGTTAAATTATAAAATTCTTCGTTCAATAAAACAAAATGCAAATTAAAAAAAAAATTGTTTTCCCCTTATTTAACAGGTACCCTGGTCATTCAGAATCAATACTAGAATGTTGTTAATAGATGAAAATTGTAACCAGTGGGTAGCGTGAAATTCTTTGTGGCAGCTTGTAAAATTCATCAGTAAATGAAGATTTAAAATAAAATAAAAAATTATCTGAAGAAATGTTGTTATAATTGCATTTTTAACATCAGACATTATATGTGGGAGTTAATTAATTTTAAAAGTCTTTTTAACTTTCGGGTATATGAATTCTGTTATGTTTTGTGCTGGTCAGGGACCATTTTAATAAAGATTGATTGATATAAAAGAGGTCAGTAATATTTTTCCTGTAGGATGGGAGCTGAGGCTAAAAGATCATGGCTTGTCTCCTTACAAGGTTTGTGACACAGCGAGATTTTGACTTTTGGGTCACTACATGGGCATTCATATTTCTGTTTCTCACACTCAATAATCTTATCTGTTTATTTATATTCATAATTTAATTTCCCTAAGCCTTAAGAATAATGTGTTTTTATATCTAGTAACAAAGTCTGGTTTTGTATGAACTTATTCAACCCCAAGGCAGGAGAATTTTGAAAAAGGGCAAAATGTTTACCACAGGAATTTCTAAGTAAATGTTGCCACATCTTTGTAGGTGACTGTCTCTGAACTGTTGAATAAATTTACCCCATACAGAAGACAGAAGTCACAAGATTTCAACAGGATCTCTGGTAAAAGTATTAACTGAAATTGTGTTTAAAATAACATTGTACAAGTGGTGGTCTCTGCACATGACTTCATGAGTTTTCAAGGCAGCTGATATGAAAAAGAAATTTAAAACACACACACACACACATGCAAGAGTCTTTTTTCTTGCTCCCAGTGTGTGACACACAGTTTCTCTCGACCGTCTGCTCAAGAAACAAAACCACACAAGCACAAAATCCATTTTCCAAAACATTTCAAAATGTTTGAATAAAAATGATTTTTTTAGAAAGTCTAGGTGCCTTAAATTCCCCTAGTCTTACATTTACCAACTACATCCGTGCTAAGGGCTTCCACATACTGGAGAAGCTAAGGAGCACTCATTGAACCCAACTGGTGTCGCTTATCCCAGGCCTCTACCAACTCCAGCTCCACCCTCTTTTTCACACACATCTTCTCGGTATCTGGACTCTTCTTTCCTCCAATATCACCATGTTCCTGCCTTATTCAGATTTCCTTTTCTGCCCTTTCCCCACCGATTCCCTATTAGGGCTGCCAAGTCAGCCCGGGGGGGCGGGGGATCCCCCGCTATGGGGGTTCCCGATCCACCGGTCAGCATTCGGCCGGAGGGGGAAACCCCACCCCTGAAGTCGTCCAGCCTGGATGACTTCCCCCACGTAATGATGTCACCCGGAAGTGATGCCATCACGTTGGGGGCGTTGCCAGGGCAACGCTCTGGCAATCACCCCAAAACTCTATGATACCATAGAGTTTTGGGGCGATTGCCAGAGCGTCACCCTATGATACCATAGAGTATCAGAGCATCACCCTATGATACCATAGGGTATCACTCTCCCCCCCCCGCCAGTAAGTTCAACGGACTTGGCAACCCTATTCCCTATCCACCATGACACGCTAGTTTCTTTTGCTTCAGATCTTCCCATTGTCCCAAAGTTCCAGCCAAATATATGAGTCAGTGTCACTTCTCCAGTTTTGTAATTTGGAATTGTGATTTAATCAATAACTTCCCTTCCTGCTATCCTTCCCTATTCACTTGAGAAGCACACTCCCACTTACATGTTTGTCAAGATCATTCACCTAATTACCAAGCTATCCCTTTATCCTCTCCTGCAATCCTTGTTTATTGGTATTCTCCCAATAATTCACCCAACTCCAAAGCCATTTCTTCATCCTCTGTTGTAATCCTTTGTTTTCTGCAAAGAACTTTTGGGCCCAAAATAGTATAACTAGCCTGGCTCCAGAGCCAGAAAATCTGAGTCTGAGTTCAGACTGGCAGTTTGGCCCGAGATAGGCACGTTTCTCAAGCGGATTAAGTGGGCCGTTTCACACAGCCACAGCTGTCTGGTGTTCCCATGCCGTACTCACCCCGTCCTGAAGCATTTTGATCCCACTTTTAAAAAGTACCAGGTGAAAGCTGTGGCAAGCCGTTTGGGTGCGCGTTGATCCCACTTCCTGGAAGTGTGGACACAAATAAGCCACAATCAAGCAGCGCCAGTAGTGTGAAATCGCTGATCCAGCATAACCACCCATGTGTGCTGTGCACTTGAGTGCACAATCGCCCGCAGTGATGCTTCCGGCTCGTAGAGTTAAGGCTCCCAGCCATGGGATCCTGCCCCAATTGCTGCTGCGCCTATGTGCCCCCGCGCCTACATGCAGGTCAGCAAAATGGACCAAAGCCACATGCAATCAGGGCACTGCTGCCAGGGGCCGCCTTGCACTGTGAACACTCCATTCCGCCTCCTCCCTGGTATGGTCCCGCATCAGTCCATGCACTGCAACCGGAATGCCCCGCAACAACTTGGCCCAGATCTTTTTGCCCCGCTTCCTTTGCGCTTCATTCTGCCAGTCTGCCATCCGCTTGAGTCTGATCCTGGCTACAAATTGGACTACAATTGAAAGCGTCCTTCTGTTGTAGCCCACTGAACTCCCCAAAATGCTTCTTTTTTGAGGATGACTGCTGGGAGCAGCATGGGGGCAAACTAGAGACCCACAATGAGAGAGGGGAAATGGCAAAATTGCCCTTCCCCTTGTGGTTGAATCCAAACTCAGAACCTTATTGGCACCTTTACTGAGGCTATTAGAAGAATCCCTAAACATCCAGGGATTAGGAAGGTAGGGGGAGGATTTGAATAATCCACTGATGTGTGGAGACAGTTGACTGAAAAGGAAGCTCTGTGAGCTGCAACTATTCTGTGTGAAGGGGAGATGAGCCAAAGGATCCTGTTTGGACCTCTTAGTCTGAGCAGCTCCAGTTCACTGAAGGCCATGTGAATAAGCAACCTTCTCTACTTACTGTTTTGGTTAGTCAAGGATCCTTCAATATGTTAAATCAAAAAGCTCCATTAAGTTTTATTTATTTATTTATTTCAAATGTCTACCCCGCCCTCCCCACGAACGGGCTCAGTTGTTTAGGAGCTCCCATGAAAGTCAGTAGGACAGGATTACCACTGCGGGTACGATACCTGGCTGGCTAGAATTTACCTTCCGGTTAGGGTGGAGACACGACTGAACTTTTGCAGGCACGCAGCAGCCTGAGCTGATGCAACACTGCAACAGAATTATGAGGTTTTTGTGGATTGCCTTCAGGGTGTTCCCAGTTTACAACTCTTATTTTCTGAGTAGCTCAAGCAGTCTGAGGATAGTAAACTGGAACATGGTAAGGGATGTTCAACTTAAATTATCTTTTAATTACAACTCGGGCACCCAGTGCACGGGATCCTTGCTTCTTTCACCTGATTTGTACACTGACTCAGAAAGGTTATATCTTTGCTCCCCATATTTTCCAGACCATACCATACTACACAGACAGCTGGCTCTTTGCTCCTCTTTGCTCTTTAGAGTTAACATTGGGAAGTCTGGACACACCCATTTCAACTGATTCCATTTCATTTCTCCTCTGTCTTATTCCTCAGTCCTTTCCACATGTCTTTTCCACATGTAACTCCTGATCCAAATTGGAATAGCTTTGGTTGCTGTTACCTTGTTAGCTTGGATAAGAAATGTGCTATTTGCCTAGGATAAGTTTCTCTCCTCCTCACTACTTTTACCAAATCCCTCAATAAATACCATGCGCTTTTTTAAACCTTTAGATCAGGTCTCCATCATCCTTTTCTGGTTGAAGCTCACTACTCACAGCTGCCTCTTTAGGTATAAGCTCTCTGTTTTCCTCTCCCCGCACAAACATGCAAGTTAATTCATCAGTGAGTTCATGTGTTCGGGGCTATGGGGCAACAGCACTTTCCACCACCGATTCTGCTGGGCACAGAGGTGAACTCAGATGGGGGACAAAATGACCCTGGAAAAGAAGTGTACCCCCTCCTACCATCATACCCCCTTCACCCGATGGACAGCCACAGAGCCAGCAGAAGAGAAAAAAGGTACCTTTATTTATTTATTTAACTAATAGCCCACCTTTCCCTTTACAGCAAGGGTCAGGGCAGGTAGCAACAAAATTAAAACAATACCATAGATTAGTTGTCAAAAACAAGGGTCAAAATAATAAATCAGAGTAATATCAGATGGTGGTATACAGCACAAAACAACATTAATTAGCCAAAGTGAGGTTGTACAGACTGTGTGCTGGTGGAACTGGTACGATGACAGAATGAATGGTGGTGGGGCTTGGGGGAGGCCAATTCGGATGGGAAGCTTCACTGCCTCAACCGTGGGCCTGGAGAAACATTTCTGTCTTACAGGCCCTGTGGAACTGCATCAAGTTCCACAGAGCCCAGATCTCATCTGGAAAAGTGTTCCACCAGGCCAGGGCCAGAGCTGAAAAGGCTCTGGCCTGGGTTGAGTCTAGATGAATGTTTTCAGGCCAGGGACCACCAGGAGGTCATTGTCCATAGACCACAGTGCTCTTTGGGGAACATACTAGGAGAGATGGTCCCAAAGATGTGTTGGTTCCAGACCATGTAGGGCTCTGAATGTTAGAACCAAGACCTTGAACCTGATCTAGTATTCAACTTGGAGCCAGTGCAGCTGGCAGAACTCCAGCTCTCGATGGTGTACCTGAAAGTACATGCACCGCCGCATTCTGGACCAGTTGGAGTTTCCAGGTCAGTCTCAAGGGTAGCCCTGTGTAGAGCAAGTTACAGTAGGCTAATCTGGAGGTGACTGTTGGGTGGATTAATGTAGATAAATCAGGGCGAGACAGGAAGAGAACCTAGGGTTGCCAGACCCCCCAGTATGGCAGGGGTTGCCTGCTTTTGTGAGGGCTCTACCCACTGCCTGGCCAGCAGGCCAGCAGGGGAAGCCCCAGCCCCAACACCCGCAGCCACCCCTCTCGAGAGGGGCGGCTGTGAGCTGTGCACCCGAGATCGGTCACACGGGACCCTTCAGCTGCAGGCACTTAGAGGGACCCCTTTAAGTAATCGCAGCCGGGGGGATTGTCCCCACGGGGGCAGGGCTTGGAGCCAGGGTGTCCCTAACACGACATCATCATGTTGGGGATGCCTCACCCCCTTCGGGAATGCCCCCCAAAGTCCCCCGACGGGGACAAAGATGGACCTGGCAATCTTAAGAGAGCCAGTTGCCTGACCTGGCGTAGATGGAGAAATGCAAGTCTGGCAACAATTGTGTTCTGAGCCTCCATTGAAAAGGAGGCATCTATTTATTTATTTATTTATTTATTTATACATTTGATTTATTGATCGCTGCTTCCCACACGCAGGCAGGCTCGCAGCGATTTACAATTTGTTGAAGACAAGGGACTAACAATTCAATTCAGTGGGGGAAGGGAAGACAACACATATAACTGAGTCTTTCTGTTGGCTTTTTGACGAGTCATGTCCTGGGCTCAGTGTTTGTTCCATTCATTCTCAGCTCCACACCGCCACCGCCTGGCAGGCTGCTTCATTGCAGGGGATCGGGATGAATTCCTGTGCGAGATCTTCCAACTTAATTAGCCAGCACTGACAGATGAAACTCAGATACTAACACCTAATTATCCGGGGATTAGGTGTGCCCACTTTGTTAACAGTGGTTCCCAATTTTATCTACTTGCCGAAGCTTTCGAATCGCTGGGTGGACGATGAGCTGGGGACGAAGCTGGCTGCTCACACCAGCGCGGGGCTTGAACCGGCAGAGGTCTGCTTAGTCCAGCTGTTAAGCAGCGGATTAACCTGCTGCGCCACCGCTCCCCTAGAAGCACACCCAAACTCTTCACAAATTCACCCTCATCAGGTCTGGCAGGGCAAAGTCAGGAACCACTGCCCCCCTGCATCTCCTTGCAGGCCAAGCCAGGCACCACCATGTTTCTTCTCCTCACAGAACCGTCAGGCACTACCACCATATCTGTACTCCTTCTTGCAGGGCAACGTTGGGTGTTGCCATGCCTGCTCCTCCTTGCTGGCCAACCCATGCCCAGGCCAGCAGGCTGAAGCCAGGCACTAGTAAATTAAATGGTCAGTCTGCCTCTGGACAGGGACAATTATTGGGCTTGGAAGGAGCATACACCAAGAGTTGCACATGAAGGTCAGAATCCCCTTTCCGTTTACAGAGCACGTGGACCCTGTCCATAAGGGAATGTCATCAAGCTGATCTTTTGTACACTGCAACTAGTCAGTACACAAGGTCATCTCTGAGCGGTGATCCTACATTTTTAAAAGGGGGAGGGGGAATCTCGCCAAGGAAACAGTTTGCAGGAAGGAGTTTCTAATCTTTTCTACTTCCACCATTTTCCCAATGTAAATCGCTAGCCAAATTTGCTTCCAGGGGAAGCGTAAAAGATACTTTGCTTGACTTCAGTTTCACCGTATTGTCACAGAATGGGTTCCTAAATCAGAAACTCTGTCTGAAATCCTATTTACTTAGAAGTAAGTTTCATTGATACAGAGTTGATTTTTGGTCAGGATGGGGCTGTAACACTGCTTGACTTGTGAGAGTCGATGGAAGAATTTCTGTGTGTATATGATGGCACTTGGGAGATTTCCAGGCCTCCTTTTCCATGAATTTTGTACACTGGATCACTGGATCACAGCAGGCACAACAGAATATTTTTACCAATTTGAAGATGATTGTTGATGTTGGTGTTGGTGTGGCTAGTCCCGAAGCAAAGGCTCCATTGGCCTATTCGATCTTCTCCTTGGGTTGGGTTGTGTACATTCAATTAATGCAGTCTTCAGGGGAAATCTTGGCAATTCTAAGGCAGGAGAAGATGAAGAAGAAGAGATTGGATTTATACCCCGCCCTTCACTACCCGAAGGAATCTCAAGGTGGCTTACAATCTCCTTTCCCTTCCCCTCCCCACAATAGGCACCCTGTGAGGTAGGTGGGGCTGAGAGACCTCTCGCTCGAGAACTGCCCCTGAGAGAAAGCTCTGAAAGAACTTATGACTGACCTAAGGTCACATCAGCAGCTGCAGGTGGAGGAGTGGGTAATCAAACCTGGTTCTGCCAGATTAGAGTCCACGCTCCTAACCACTACACCAAACTGGCTTGCAGAACGACAGCCCCCCATGCCCCCAACCCACCCAACCTACTGAACATGAATAAAAGGTCCAGTTTTCACAATGCATGTGCCTTCAAAACTCGACCACTATTTTTGACTCTATTTTCCAAAATTCATCAAAACAATACAGCAGATACTGAGCTATTACTATAAAAATAAAACTGTTATAAGGGGGATATAATGGCTCTTGGGCATTGTATTGGGCCCCAGAAACAATGTACTCTACCTTCCCTCAGTCTTATTACTCTGTGTAACATCAGTTCATTTGGTTTTCCTTGAGGGAATGAAAATCATCTTCCGTAGTCCAGCTTTTATATATGGGGTCACTGAAGAGTTTATTGTGTCAGATTTAGAAGTAGGTTGGAAAGTAAAGCCTGCAGATAAGTCAGTCTTTGGCGCTTCCTCTAGTGTAGCAGGTGCTCCTTGTAACACTGGTGGGAATGGTGTTTGCAGATAGCAGGTTATGCAATGTTTTAAGAAGGTGTAGTCCATGGTTCAAAGATCTGACTGGATCCTGAAAAAAAATGCTATGTACATTCATGTCAGGTCTGCAAGTACTATAAATTGCTTGCCTCGCTGGAGGCCCGGGCATTTATTCTTTGCTATTGAGCTAGAATACTCTGGGGAGCAGAGCAGCCTTCTCTCCAGAACTGAAAGCCTCTCCGAAGGTAAGGACCACGAAGAAAGCATTCTAGGGCTGCACGTGCAAGGCCACGGTGCTCTGTTTCTCTGTTGTTGCCGCCGCCGCCGCGGCATTTGCAGCCTCAGCACTGTGGGGGAGTTCCTTTGTCTGGATCTCTGCAACAAAAGGTGCTTCAGACGTCAATAAAAGCTGGGAATTCAGACAGACTGGGAGGTCGTGGCCACAGATTGTTGTAGTGTTATAATGCTATAGCCTGAGCTCAACTGCCAGTTTTTGAAAGCCTTTTTATAAAGCCCCCTGGTGGTGCAGGGAGTGTGTGTGTGTGTGGCCATAGAAGGAGGGGATGAGGCAAGGAAAGTGGTGCCAGTGTGGGCAGGACCTTCAAAAACGTGAGCCTTCCCATCTATACGATGCGCAAAGGGAAATGGGCTTTGACTGGGACCTTTCCAGAAAGATCAGATCCAGCCAGATGGGTGAAAGACTGGAGCAAAGCAGGGAAGAACGCAGCAAGGGGATGATTAGGGTACAAAGTCACGAGGGTGCTACAAAACATCCATGTGAAAAGCATTCTGGGATACAAAGGGTTTGCATCAATACAGTGCAGAAGGAAAACAATTAGCAAGCATTTCTTTTTCCAAAAATGTTGCCAAAGTTTGAGTTTGGTGATTAAATATATATAGGAAAATACAGACAGATAGACAGACAGACACATATGGAGAAAGTAAAAAGGGCACCCTAGACAGAGAGTTTCCCTAATCACAAAGAACTTCTAAATTCACTCCAGTGGAGAATAGAGTTCTGTTTGCTTGTATATTTATTCTCTTTTCAAGCAAAACTTTACCGAATATTTTTAAAAGAGAGAGCATATTTACACACACGTTGATGGTCTATCTGCCATTTATCCCTTCCAGGGGCATGAATGTGGATGTTCTCTCATGAAGGTATTCCTGTGTGTACAGACCATGCTACACGATCGATATAGCTCTGGCTTGCGCTTGAGTACCAGATGCAGAAATAGGTGGACCGGGGTCTGTGTGCATGTTGTCATTCATGGGACTGCCCACACCAAATAACAGATGCTGTTTGCTCCCAGCTTTGACAGTCCTGCTAATTACTTGCTGGGCGAGGGACCATGCTACATATGGCTCTGCCTTGTATTTGAATGCTGGACCCAGAAATACATGGAACTGGGGGCTGGGGACATGTTGCCATTCGTGAGGATGGACACACCAAATAGCAGACACTCTTGGGCAAGGGAGCAAAAAGATGCCTGGAATAAACACAGACCCTCAACAAAGGGCTACCTAACAGAGATATTAGTCCAGAAACCAGAACCTGCATCATGCTCAGACTGCAGCTGTGTCCCAGCAACACTGTTATCGCGGTGGTGGTGGTGGAGGAAAGTGCCATCAAGTGTGGCAGATGACTTATGGTGACCCCATAGGGTTTTCAAGAAAAAAGACAGACAGAAGTGGTATGCCATTGGTTGCTTCTGCCTAGCAACCTTGGACTTTCTTCTTGGTGTCCCATCCAAGGGACTAACCAGGGCCAACCCTGCAGAGCTTCTGAGATTTAGTGAGATCAGGCTAGCCTGAGACATCACTATTAGAAGACCAAATAATGTCAGCCATGGTGAGAGCCATGGAGAGAGCCAGTTTGGTGTAGTGGTTAAGTGCGCGGACTCTAATCTGGGAGAACCGGGTTTGATTCCCCACTCCTCCACTTGCACCTGGCTGGATGACCTTGGGCAAGCCATAGTTCTGTGCCAGCTGTTCTCTCAGGGACAGCTTGGGAAAGAGCTCTCTCAGCCCCACCTACCTCACAGGGTGTCCGTTGTGGGGAGGGGAAGGGAAAGGAGATTGTAAGCCGCTCTGAGACTCCAAGTGAGTGAAGGGCGGGGTATAAATCCAATCTCTTCTTCTTATTTAGTGGCTCACCATCTAATGTGATACATGCAACCATTTTTCAATGGTGCCCTTGTGGTAGACAGGGGTCCTTCTCTTCTCAAAAGAATAAATAGACACAAATTTGGGATAAAAATTGGCGGTCAATTGAGAAACCTGTGGCAGACCATTTCAGTCTACCAGGACAGTCAATTGTTGACCTGAAGTTCATTATTCTCCCACAGAGGAACTGCTGATTTAAAATATATCAGTAGGCTGGACTGTATCACCAGAGTTCACCCTTTTCTTTGCCACTATAAGTGTTAAAATGTTTAACGTATCGCGTAGTTTTCAAGAGTTACAAGTTTGGATAATGGTCACTGGGCTGTGACCATAACTATACTATAACGATGTATAGTTAGGGAGTGTTACATTAAAAAGGCACAAGAACACTTGCGTTTCATAGGCTTTTTACTCCTCTTCACAATTTCTCACCTGTATTTCTTCTCTGTGTATATATTTTCCACTGACTGAGGTATCACTTCATGGATCTAATGAAGCGGGCCCTACCCTTGGAAGCTTGTGCTACAAAAAAAAATCTGTTAGTGCACAACACTCCTTTGGGTTTTGGGTGTTACAGACTAACAAGGCCACTGCCACAAGTAGAATTCCACGCCACTCAAAAGCTTGCAAATCCTGTCTTGTGATTCCCATCTTCTTTCCCTGTCTGGCATTTCTATTGCAGGATGAATTATATTAAACCTCTGAGGTGAATCAGAAATTGTGGATTTTGTACCTGAAAAGAGCCCTGTCACACTTTGTTATAGAACTAGGGTTGCAAGGGGGGGATTTGGGGGGCGTTCCTCCTATGGGGGGATTTGGGGGGCATTCCGGGGGTGGGCAGGGAGTGATGTAATTGTATCAGTGATGTCGAGCAATGCTCTAGTTTTTCGACAGAACTCTATGGTAAAAATGGCAACAAACTATAGAGTTTTTCCCAAAAAGTAGAGGGGCGCCGACATTGCACTGGGACGTCCGTTTGCAGGTGTGGTTTTCCCTGCTGGCCAGCTGATTTCCAGCAGGTCAGAGCCCGCAAAAGGAGGGGATCCCTGCCCCAACTGGGAACCTGGCAAGCCTATATAGAACTTATACAGTTTTTGAAGGAAGGCTAGCATCCATAAATATCACATGAAACTGATTTTTATATAAAATGGCACCTATCCTACCACTCCACAAAACAAAATTTGAAGACTTTTGCCAGCCCAAGCAGTTGTCCTTGAGCTGAAATGGATTTTCCTCCAACAAAACAGCCCCTTAATCTAGAGGGAGGCTCTTGAGGTGGAAGAACTTATTCCAGTGTAAGGTAGGTGATTACTCATTCTACTGTAACACGAGGAACTGCTCTGAATCCTTGCATTCTTATGCCAGCAGTGTTAACAATGCAGCCACCAAAGAAGTACCTTTTCAAACACAAAGGATTTTATTTCCAACCCGATCTGGTTACAGCAGAATACATAGATTCGCTGGAAGACTTTGAAATCAGAGACAGTGATGTATTTCTAGTCACCTATCCCAAATCAGGTAAGACTATAGAGATTTTTTGTGAGGAACGACTTGACTTCTATTTAGACTCCCTTTGGGAACATCCCCTGCAATGCCACTGAATATTTACAGTGCCAGTACTGTATCTAATCTATTCAATGAGTCAGCATTTTGGGGGCATGGGAGATCTATGCAACATGAGGAGAAGCTGCTATATCTGTTCTTTACTCGGTCTTCTTTTACCTCATCATTTGTATCCCAGTGTCAAGATGTAAAGGGATCTGTTACAAGATGTCAGGACATTTGTGACTGGAGCTCCTGAGCAACTTTGTGGTAAATAGCTGGAAGGAGCCCTGATTCTGATGGGGTGGGCACATCTTGGAGGAAGGGGTTAATCAAATTCCCCACATCCTGCCTAAAATTGCTCCCCAAAGCTGTTATGTGCTCCCTCTGGGAAAACATACAGGTTGCCAATATGTTCTCAGTAGGCTTCCCTTAATACGTCTAACAATAAATGAGGACACCTTTTCAGGTGAAGAATACAGGCATTGAAACCCTCTCCCAGTCTAAATCAGAGAACCAATAGCTATTTAGTAAATAAATAAACTAGACAGCCTTTAGCTATTTGCTTAGTTAAAATGCTCAGTTAAAAGTACAAAAACTGGCTGAGATTAATTTCTATTCTTTCCCAACCCATGTTCATAATCCTCTTGCCATGAAACCCTTAGTTTAGTTTCAGCTCCCATTGAATGGAAACCTAACCTCATACAACTACAGTTGTTTCTTGTTCCCCTTAACTTTTCCTTGCCCATTTTTGGCCCTCCTTTTGTTTGTTGTCATTTAGACAGTAAGCTCACTGGGGCAGAGGCTTGTTTATTTTGTGCTCGCTTTACACTACTGAGTTCGGTCTATTTAGGATAATAAGTCAGTAACAACATTATTCTCATGCACAGGCACCGTATGGACTCAGAACATTTTGAGCCTGATTTATCATGAAGGTCATCGAAATGGAACTGAGGACACGGACTTAATGGACAGAGTCCCATGGTTGGAATACAATATCCGTAGCATGGATTTCATCAGTCGCCCGTCCCCTCGACTGTTTGCATCGCATCTGCCCTACTATTTGGTCCCTAAGGGGTTAAGAAGCAGAAGAGCAAAAGTAAGGCCTGCCACTAATCATAATTCCATATGATTCAATGTCTTCCTCTAATCCTCTTTCACTGACAATATTAAGCCTCTCGGGATAGTTCTACTTTCTACAAGCCCCTCTTCTGTGGTGAAAATGTGAAATTGCAAATTGCACTGGGCTCAGTACTGATCCTTTAAGATGGGGAAGTCAGCTGCATCTTTCCTGTTCAAGCTGACTTGTATGGGTTCACATGACCCTGAAGAGGTCTGAACAGTGCTTATTTTATCTCAGTGGAGTGCTCCTATAACTGCCCCAGTTTAATCCTTCTTCGCCAGCCCAAATAGGAAGTACCCAGCTTGTCACACATTAAAGGATGAAAGTAGTTAGGGCAGTGGGAAATTCATGAATGGAACTCCATGCTTACCCTATGTACACCTGGGAAAAGGGGGACTGAGGAAGAGAGGGGTAACCCCCCCACACACTCTGTGACACTGCGACAATTTCAATTTATATGTGTAGAAGTTACAGTTATGTAGCAGGAAAGAATAAAAGGGACTGGTATTTATTTATTAAAAGATACATACTCCACACTTTTTACTAGCTTGGTACCAAAGTGACCAACAACACATTAATAGTAACATTTCAGAAATAGTTAACAATGACGAATGCAACACAAAATAACAAATAAAAATACCGACAATAACACCAAGCAGTCTACCCCCAATGTATCTTCAAATCATAAAACAGAAATGCAGTCAGCACTGTGACTGATAAATAATCAAGAGAGAACTAGAGACAGCATGAAAAAGCAGAGCATAAAAGGTTTCAAAACCAAACTAGGCCATACCAAAAGCCACAATATGGAAACAGGATTTAAAACTAAATAAATCCATATCACTCCAGGCACAAAAGTCAACAAAATGCCTGGGAGAAAAGTTACTTTGCCTGGGCAAACCCTGCCTGCTGGGCACCACCTCGAAAGGTGCCCATAACAGGTGCTGAGAGCAACAGAGAAACCCTCGGTAACCCTCCTTGAGGAGGAGGGAGGTACTTGGGAGTTATTTTTGAGAAGGCATTTCTGCAGCCTGGAGGGATATTGGTTGAAGGGGAGAACAACAAAGACACAGAAGGACACAGTGAAGAAAGGTTTTATTCTGAACCCCTCAATATAAATAAATTGGAGTGGATGGAAACCATAAAGATAACATAAGAGAATACTGGGAGAATCAGATACAAAAGTTGTGTCTCACTGCTAGGTGCTTCATTTCATCAGCCTAACCCAATAGAGGTTTGTTTGTTTGTTTGTTTTAAATTCTAATTATCAATATGATTGCAGGTTATTTATGTGTCAAGAAACCCAAAGGATGTCTTGGTTTCCCACTACCATTTTTCCAGATTTGCAGTCAAATTTGAAACAGCCGTAGACTTTGATAATTTCATGGAAAAGTTTTTAGCGGGTGAAGGTAAGGATTGTTTATAGCTGCATGATGAATAGTATTTGTCTCCGCTTGCCTTTCCTGCTTTGTGAGAAAAAGAACCCATCTTTAAATACTACAACAAATTATTCAGAATGCCGTACTATATTGGAAGGCTTTTCCTAGGCAGAGGCAAAACTGAGCCAGCTGGGCTGGGAGACAGAACCCAGGAAAGAGCTGCTGGGAAGGTGAGGGTTTTGTTTTGGGGTTTTTTTTGCTTTTCTTAAACTTCTAAATAACTGGAGAGAATTAACCAAGGTTGATTTATGAGAGGGCAGACAGAAACAAATGGTAACTATATAAACTAAGGCAGTTATTCCTGTTTGGTCCTTTAATGTGTTAAACATCTTCATTACAGTGTATGCTAATTTACTGCTCACATCTACTTACATGTATGGACTGGTAATTTCCATTTAATTGTATCTGAAGAAGTGTGCATGCACACAAAAGCTTATAACCTTGAATCAAACTTTGTTGATCTTAAAAGTGCCACTAGACTCAAACAAAGGAATCAAGGGATTGCTAAAGGAAAATCGGGAGACAGCAGAGAAGCTCAATTACTTTTTTGCTTCTGTGTTCACTGTGGAAAATACCAGAGTCCCTATTTTCACGAAGGGAGTCTGAAGAGCTGAGCCAAATTGAGGTGACCAGAGATAAAACTCTAGAGCTACAGGGGAAATTAAAAAAACAATGTCTCCTGGTCCAGATGACAGACACCTGAGAGTTCTTAAGGAATTCAGATGTGAGATAGTTGATCTACTAACTTGTATATGTAACCTATCGCTATATTCAGCCACTGTACCAGAAGAATGGAGAGTAGCAAATGTGACATCAGTTTTTAAAAAAGATTTAGAGGGGAGCCAGGAAATTACAGACCAGTCAGTCTAATGTCTGTCCCAGGCAAATTAGTAGATATTGTAATCAAAGATAAAATAATTAGGCATATAGAGAGACAAAGCCTGCTGAGGGAAAATCAGCATGGCTTCTGCAAAGGGAAGTCCTGCCTCACCATCCTTTGGGAGTTCTTTGAGAAAATGAACAAGCATGTAGACAATGGTGACCTGGTAGACATTATGTACCTGGACTTTCAATAGGCTTTTGATAAGGTACCTCACCAAAGACTCCTGAGTAAATTTAGCAATCATGTAAAATCCTGAGTAAATTTAGCTATCATGGGATAAGAGGACGGGTTCTCTTATGGATTAAAAAATTGGTTAAATGATAGGAAGCAAGGAGTAGAGATCAGTGGACTGTTCTTGCAATGGAGGAAAGTAAGCACTGAGGTCCTACAAGGATCAGTGTTAGGGCTGTACTATTTAATTTATTCATAAATGATCTGGAATCACGGGTGAATAGTGTAATGGCTGAGATTTCAGATGACACTACGTTATTCAGGATGATGAAAAACAAGTTGTTTTTCTCTATTTCTGCTTGTGTGTGTATTCACTGGCTTTTTTATATATAATTTGGGCTGGTTTCCTCGCCTCCGCTACGCTGACAGCTGTTTACTTGGTGTTTCTTCCCCCTGTTCTGGAAAATGTTGCCTCAGCAAACTTGGCTCGGAGGCTAAAGACGGTGGGTTTTGTCCCCTGAGATAATCAATTGTAATCTGGGAAGGAAAGTGAAGACAATAGCTGTGTTCACCAGAGTGAAGCAACTGTCTTCTGTGGAAAGTTTTGGCAGGTGTTGCTTCTGTGGGCGGGACTCAGGCAATGCAGCCAGTGGATAAGAACAGCTTCTGACTGACACATCATGGAGCCTACTGATTTAGGAGCATGTGGAATGTTCAGAAAGTGCCACCCCACTACTCAATTATATATAAGGAGAGATTTACTGCAATGTATAATGGCAGGACCATTTTCAACCAAAACCCAATAAAAACGATAACATACATACATAAACGATAACATACATACATAAATAACCGTTTATTTTGTGTTATAACTTGGAGTCCAAATTATTTTTTTTATTTATTTATGCAACTTATACCCTGCCCTCCCTGCTGGAGCAGAGAATTTTTTTTTCTCAATTCAAATTTGTAAAGCCTATAAGGCACAGGGCCAACAGGTGATCGTGTTTTTTCCCCAACAGCCATGTTGGGGGTCTATTTTGGCACTTTACAAAGGGCAGAGCGTGGAGACAGATCGCTTGTTGAGACTGCACCATCGGTCCAATCAGGATAGCACCCTTATGGCTTTAAAATGCCTCAATTTTCCTCTAAAATGTATATAATACTATTTTAAAGCACCAAGCTAAGTCATTTCTGCTGCCAAATGTTGCATGATATTTTGTGCTCTAGTTTGTTTTTGTCATTAGCTCGGGTTTTTTTACAATTTGTTAATTGCAATGGTTTTCTCATGTTTCATCTGTGAGCTGTCTCAAGCAGGCCTCATGAGAGGCAGGGTATATATTATCTAAATTATCACATGAAAAATGCACCTCAGTCAGAAAAGCAGGTTTTTGTTTCAGTGGGGTGCCCCTTAGATACCTTTTCTGCGGTGCAGCCTTTCCATCTTAGCTTTTTAATTTCAAAATTAACCAAGAACAGCATGTATGTATACATGAAGTTGTGGCAACCCATAAAATGCAACAAGAGGAACTGAGGTATGATTAGTTCACAACTGGAACTTGTCATCTCATGCCACTATATAACACCAGCTCTCATTTATACCTGCATTATTTTAATACCAAATAAATTTGTTTCCTATCAGTTCTAGCTAGTTCATGGCTAGACCATATCGAAGGCTGGTGTGCTCACAAGGATGACTTCAATATTCTCTTTCTTACCTATGAAGAAATGAAGAAGGTAAGGGTGTTCCATCAGCAAAACCACCTGACGTCATGTATTAGGCATCCTTATCCATGATGTTCAAACACTTTCAGAAGGGTCAAAGGGAGTGATATAGACATTTACTAATCCCTGGTCCCAAAGGAGGCCCTGTGCCTGCAGTGGTACCCACCAAAGCAGTTGACCTGCTTAATCTCTGAGCAATCTGTTGGTGTTTCTGCTAAACCATTCTGAACTCATACCAGCGGTCTGAGTACACATTCAGAAGTCATGATGCCCAGTCATTTAAGCTGATACTAATTCTCAGGAGGTGATAAATACGTACACCCACCAGGAACTGGGATTGATTTCCTCTTTGTATCTGCCATGCTGCAGTTCACCTGTTACCAGTCAGTAGTCATAAAAGCTACAGTAGCTCTGGCCCCATTATTTAGTACTTGGAAAATAAATACGGCCTTGCATTTAAAGGCAGTGATTACTCAAAGAGGGGGAAATGCAGTATATTTGAAATGGCCCAACAGGATACTGAATTTCAGGATCCTGAACCCATGTTTAAACTTTCAACATTATAGAATCTTAGAATCAGAATCCCTGTGTTGGAAGGGACCTCCAGGGTCACCTCGTCCAACCCCCAGCACAATGCAGGAAATTCACAAATACCTCCCCCTCCACAGCTGCAGTGACCGCTGTTCCACGCCCAGAAGATTACCAAAAATCTCCAGGATCCCTGGCAAACCAGCTGGAGAAAAACTGCTCCCTGACCTCAAAGTGGCAATCAGCATTTCCCTGGGCGTGTAAGAAGGGGCCAAATGAACTAAGCACTGAGGCAACCCTTCCTGCCCTCCCTCTTATGATTTGCCTAAGTCTTACTTAAGCATTACTCCCAGGCCTAATTCTTTTAGTTACTAATTCTTTTAGTTAGTTACTCTTACAGTTTTCAGTTGCAGATAACCTGACACCGAAACCATGTCCCGTTTCAGGACCTGAGAAGTTCTGTATTGAAAATATGCAGCTTCCTTGGAAAGAAGCTGACTGAGGAAGAGTTGCAGGTTGTTGTGGAGAAGGCTACATTTGATAAAATGAGAATGGATCCCAGAGCAAACTATGAGAACATGCCCCCTGATCTCCTAGAGAAAGACAAAGGACACTTTCTTCGCAAAGGTAAATCACTGTGAAATTAGGGCTCATGATGACCACGAGTCAGACAATCACACTATTTCATAACATTGAACTGAAAGAGTCCCATAGAGTGGCTCATTTCACATAGTAATGATTATGGGTGCCTCTCATATATTAAGGAAGAGATGAGATGATTTTCCCTCTAAATCCAATCAGTGCAATTAAGTCAGAAATCCAGAGAGCTGCCCTTAGGTGACTGTAGAATCGGAATGGGTCCAATGAATCACCCTCGCATTAAGGACTCCAAGGGTTAATGTGGAGATTCTGAGCTTTGTAGGTGCAGCTCCCCATTTCTCTGCTCAGCAGGATGTTCCTCTACCGGCTGCTGCAGGATCCATTGCCTTGAGAGAAGAACAGGTTCCAGTTTATGTTGGGGGAAACAGAGACATGTAAACATTTTTTTAAATGTTCATTCGGGCATTGGGGAGTGCAGGGCATCAGGCAAGAACACAAGCAATAGTCGTCTGTTCTTGGAGAGCTTGAATTGTGAGGGTTCCTCTTTTCAATCTCTTCTGCTGGTTACGCTGCAGAATACGTTGTCCATCACAAGTGCTTCTCTGCAGCACTGCTCTCCCATGCCATGTCGTCTCCAGCTGCCAATGCCCACCTTTGTGCCGATGGGATACATCCCCTGCCTCGTTGCTGGCATTGCCTCTTCATGACTTCTAGGCAAATGCACATGCTTCAGTCTTTGTCCTGGTATCACTGTCCCTCGGGCGTCATCCTTGACGCCCCAGCAGCAAAACTGTTATACGGCTGATCCTCTAAACCTTAAGGAAATATTATTCCTCTAGCAACACTTGATGCTTACTGTGCAATCCTACACAGAGTTTCACCCTTCTGAATCCACTGACGTCAAAGGGATTAGAAAGCTGTAATTCTGTTTAGGATTGCACTGCTTGAATTTTATTTCTAGGATAATGAAACAGAGAAGTTACCGATGTCTGTCTGACCACTTTCACTGCAATGTCCCTTTTCTCTTTGCTTCTTCTACTAGGTACTGTTGGGGACTGGAAAAACATAATGACTGTAGCACAGAGTGAAAGGTTTGACAGTGTTTTTAAAGAAAGGATGCAAAACCTGCCCCTCAGGTATTGCTGGGATATCAATGATGACCTTCCATCTTGAAAGATGAAAATGAATGTTCTGTGTGTACATTTAACCCACATTTGTGCAAAATAAAAATTGCAACCTCCTCTCCCAAGTAGTGACTACTTGTGCAATATCCTAGCCTCCACATTCTGAAACATGGGGGAATATCTATATACTAATTCCCAAGGCGCCCCCGCCATACGGATATCTAAATCCGCACATTGGAGGCACTCGGCGGGGGGGCAGAGAGATTTTTCTCCACACTTGGGGAACTCCCCAGGTGTGCAGAAAAATCCTAAAACTTAAAAAAACTTGGGGGGGGATATTTAACCCCCCCAAAAAAAGTTAAAGAGCATTCCCTGCGCATGCATAGGGAACACTTTGGGAACTCTGTGGTGGCCCAGTGGCTGAGAGGCGCTGAGGCCTTGCCACTGGTGCCAGGGGGTGGGAGAGGGAAATCGGCCTGGTGGCTGAGATCTTCTCGGACCTCCGCACCGGTGCCGAAGGGGGGAATCGCCAGCCCAGCAGCTGAGAGCTGTTCGGGTCTTGCCAACAGTGCCAGGGGGTGGGTGGGAAATTGGTGGGCCTGGTGGCTGAGAGCCACTCAGGCCTCGCTGGTGCCCATGGCGGGGGGACAGAAAAGCGGCCTCAGAAGCCTCAGGCCTCACCGCTGGTGTGGGGGGGGAGAAGGATTGGCCAGTCCAGGCCTCACCGTGGGTGCCAGGGTGGGGTGAGGGAGAAGACTCACCAGCGGCTGCTTCCACCACTGTGTGGAGCTCCTTCTCCCCCCTCCCCATGAGTATCGCGTGTCCTGCCTCTTGTATTATATAAATTCTTTATTATTACATTGATATCCTGTCCTTTCTTCAAGGAGAACTGTATATGTGCAGTTCCGGTTCCCACACTGCATTTTATTATCACAATCCTGAATGGATTCAATCCTGAGATTTAGGTTATCCTTAGAAGAGTGCCCAGTCCAAGGTCAGCGTTTCATGACAGACCAGAGACTGGAATCCAGGTTAAATCCAACATATTATCCACTTCACCGTAACGGATGACTGTAACAGGTGGTACCAGTTCAGCGATACCAGAATGAAACTGCTTTATTTTGACTATAATTTTTTTGGGAAGCAGTCGCAAAAGTGATTGAACTCCAGAGTGTAGAAGACTGTGCAGTGATGACTTTACACAGACCTCCCTATCCAGGAAGTGCCAGGCTAGCGCACTTTCGGCCCTGGATTGTTCCAGTTAAAGCCTCCACCTTTGAACACAGTGGATTTTCAGACCCTGATTCTGTGTAGTTTGAATTCAGAAGGGGGGGGGGGTCACATTGTAAAAGTCGGAAATTGATTACAACATTTAATCTTATCATTTTCATATGAAGAGTTTCTTATGATTGGATCTTTATCCCACTCCATGCTATATTCAGATTTGGTAAGGTGTCCAAGGAAAATAATTGCTTCAGTATTTTGATGTGTGACCGGAGTAAAGTATAGCCTTCACCCTAACCCAGAATAGGCATGGGGCGGAGAAAACAAGGTGACTGCATTAATGATTACACAGCTAATATTCCAGGAAAGCAACTTACAAAACGAAGTTGCGCAAAGTGACTATAAAGTGACCATTACGTTGAGAGTAAAAGGCTAACAGATGCAATTGTTGGGAAGTGACTTCTCTCACACCAAAGGTTCTTTGATTCTAGAGTTACCATGCATATCTGAATCAGCAAGAAATGGTAAGGGATTTGAAAAAAGTCCCAGTTGGTGTGAAGGAACTTTTGCCTGGGAGAGTTGTAGAAGAAATCCGTGTCCACATCAACAACACACACTAAGACATGGTTTAGTCAACTACACATGATAATAAACTCAGCACTACCAGCTATTGTTACAGATAACATATGCTTCATCAAGCAACAGAATAATGGAGGAATAGCCAGAAGGCTAACGAACATTCATCCGTGTTAATCCTGAGGTGACAATGATTGGTTACATGTCCATGGTATGGGTGCCACTCCAGGGGGAAAGAAAGGGTACCACGGTTGCTGAGACATCAGTCTTGACCTGCACACACCACTGAATTTTCTCAGAACTGCAGTAGAGAAACACAGACAGTCTTCTGGTCTACCAGAGGCATGGTTTATGCCAAAACACTAGGGCCTAGAACAGCAGAGAAGCTGATTCTTGAATTTTTTGCAAACGGGGTAAGAAAACAGAAGAGAGATTTTCTCCAGCGGGATTATCATTCCATACTCCTCAGTAAATTGGAAATGAGATTCTAATGTAGAGGTGGAAAAATCTTACAGCGAGTATTCAGGGGACTTATTACCCTGTTTATTGAATCCAAACCCACAGCCACCCGCATTCTCCTGTGATGTGCAGTAGTGAAAGCTTTGGCTTCAGAGCATCCACTTTGCTGTGTGGGGAGACATCTCTGTTTGCCTAGGTCCCACTTGGTGCCCACTGCCTCCACCATGCCAACAGGCTGTTTGCCAGCTTTTAAAAATCAGTAGCTGGCATCGGTATCATGTTAGAAGTACGGGTGCGCGCACGGGGGGGAGGCAGAATTTGGCGTTTTTTGGATTCGGGTGTAATAAAGCCAGATTCTTTTGGTATTCCCGAATATACCCAAATACCAGTACTGGTATTGTATTGGTATCCAAAAGTATTTGGTGTTTCTGAATATCTTCAGCTCCATTATATCCTATGGGTCATTGGAGTCAATGGCAAACATCTTCTAAGGAGTATTCAGTGGGCTGGGGGGAGGCGGTTTGAGGTAGAGGCACCAAATTTTCCCTGTAGCTGCTGGAGCCTCTCCCTAAAAGAACCCCCAAGTTTGGAAAACATTGGACCAGGGGGTATAATTCTAGGGGCATCGAAATAGGGTGCCCCCAATCCTCTATTGTTTCCTTTGGAAGGGGAAAAAGGCAGGCAGATAAAACCAACAGCTCAGGCAATGTCTCCCAGAGAATCTCTACAGTAGAAACTAGCTGAGGTGTGGTGTGGTATGAGGGGGCATGTTTGCAAGGCCAGCAGCAGAACCAGTGCAATATGCCCCCACCAGAACCAGTGCCACTGTGGCCTTGCCAGAACCCAACAGGACAAAGATACAATCTGACACTCTCTGTAGTATAAACTGAGGGGGCATGTTTGCAAGGCCAGCAGCAGAACCACTGCAATGTTCTAGTGCTAGTAGCCAGTGTCAACCTACCTACCAACAGAACCCAGTGCCAACCTGGTAGCTGGACCCAGCGCCATTGGGGCAAATGCCAGCTCAAGAGGAGGACTGATGTCCACTTCAGCACAGAATCATCACAACAATACAGAGAAAAGCCCTTGCCAGTAATGCCTCGGAAAGTGAGAGGGAGGGGGTAGCGTCTGTTCACGGATCCTCCTCTCTCAGCAGCAGCAGCAGCAGCACAGCAGCCATCACTGCCTCAGTGGAGGAGGGTTAGCCTAGGGGCGGCAGCTGCCCTCCACCACAGGCTCTCCCCTTCCCACCCCACCCCTGCGAAGAAAAATCATTTTTCAATTTAGAGCCATTAGTTATGGTGCTCCTCTGGGTTCTGTCTGGCTGCTTGGAACTATCCTACTCTACCTTGTTCATCTCTGGCAAGACGGAGAACAGTTTTTTGTGCTGCTGTTTTCATTTCAGCATGCAGTTTTGGTTTGGGATGGCTGGCAGTGTAAGTCATGTCAGCACGTGCACCACCCTCAAAATCACCCTGTGCCTCACGGCTCCCAGGGGTCCGGGGCGGTATTCTGCTGCAGGTGGAACGGATGGAAGAGGGGAGACTGGTGGGGCATTTTTGTGCCAATCAAAATGGCTAATGCCCCTTGCTGCTACTTCTCCATAGTCTCTCTTGTTTTCAGTTTGGGAAGACCGTTTCGCCCAGCTTCCCAGCACAGTGTGGAGGCTACCATAAAATCCAATGGTCAAAGGAAGTGAAAGCGGCGTGCCACGCAGACTAGAATTTCTGTTCCAATGTGGGTTTGCTAAAACAACAGAGGGAAAAGCCAATGCAGAATCAGCCTTAAATTGCCTTGAGTTGAACACTGAGAAAATCAGGCAGACAAATGCAGAAAGGACCTAAGGATCTTGAGGGTCTAAAAATCATCCTTCATAGTTCAGCTTCAATATATGGGGTCACTGAAGAGCCTATTGTGTCAGATTTGGAAGTAGGTTGGAAAGTAAACGTTATGTACTGACCATGCGGTCGCCATGTGCTCCTGCTGTTGGCCCAGCAAGGCACTGCTAGTGCTCTTATGAATTGCGATATTCATAAATCTGAACTTTGGGTTGCCTTAAATGGAAGGGCCATGTGCTTTCTTCATAATAGGAGCCAGCTCCAGCCCACGCCAGGAGGCTGACACCCTAGATAAGTTCACCAGAGACAAAGGACTCCTCTTGCCATGAGGCTTCTTTCTGTTTCCACACGCTGGCCATCCCCTGCCCCCTCCAACACACCTGCATAGTTATGCTAAAGCCGTTGCTTAGCAACTAATGTTCGGGCCACCACCCAGTCAGCCAAGTCATTGACTAACAATAGATGTGGCCAGGTGAGTCATCGGACCCCAGGCCCAGTACCTGTTTCCTGATGAGATCATACTCTTGCAGTAGTGACCACCCCCTGGACCTCCTCCCTTTGTCCACCTTTCTCCTATCCCAAGGTCCAGAAGGGACGGACCGCCTAGTAGGTGTGTTAGTGGGATGTGGCCTGATCAGCCCGCCCCAAGACCCCCCAATAAAAGTCCAAACCCGGAGTCACTCGCTCTCTTGAGCCGTCACCCTCTATCTATTCTATTGACCCTTCAGTCCAGCTTACTGTCCCCAACCCTTGCCTCCATCTTTATACCCCATTTTCTCTCTCTGGAGTAGCTACCCAGGAGAACTACGTGGTCTTGCTGGTTCAAGCCTCGTGTCCCCATAGTCTTCCTATTTTTCTCCCCATCCAATCCAGCCTGACATCGGACAACGCATCTAAGGTACTGTGCTTTCCCCACCAACGATTACCTGCTCATGCAAATGTGCTATTTTCTGTCTTTATTTCTTAGGCCTGAGTGATTCTGTGTGTGATTACGTTTTTTGTATGCTTGAATAACATTATCCAGTAAAATACATTTAACTGGAACACTGCCTCACGTGCCTCTTTCCTTGAGAACTCCCGGGAGGGGTGGGACCCTGGTATAGTTGGCAAGAACCCGTGTATTTTGCTGATTGCTAAACATAAATTAAAGCAATTCGGCTAACACTGCAATGGCGACCGCCATGTGGCCAGAGCACATGGCCCAGAAACTACCTGAGCTTCAGCCAGGTAGAACAAAGGCCAGGTGGATTCAAACCGGCCACCAATCATGCACCTAGGTTCCTCCCGGGGAACCTATGAAATGTAAATAAACGTATAATAGCCTATCAGGCCAGTTGGGTGCGGTCAGGGGATTGTCCCTGACCAGCATAAAAGGAGGACTTCGAGCCCTGGGATGTATGTTTCATCCGGACCAGCAATAAAGATCATGCTGTTTCACTGTTCCACGGACTCCCGACTCCAATACTTATCAGTAAAGCTAACAGATGAGTCAGTCTTTGGTGCTTGCTCCAGTGTAGCAGGAGCTTTTTGTAACACTGGTGGGAATGGTGTTTGCAGATAGCAGGTTATGCAATGTTTTAAGAAGGTGTAGTCCATGGTTCAAAGATCTGACTGGATCCTGAAAAAAATGCTACATAAATTCATGTCAGCTCTGCAAGTACTATAAATTGCTTGTCTCACCGGAGGCTCGGACATTTATTCTTTGCTCTTGAGCTAGAATACTCTGGGGAGCAGAGCAGCCTTGTCTCCAGAACTGAAAGCCTCTCTGAAGGTAAGGACCGTGAAGAAAGCATTCTAGGGCTGCATCTGCAAGGCCACGATGCTCTGTTTCTCTGTTGTTGCTGCCACCGCCGAGGCATTTGCAGCATCAGCACTGTGGGGGAGTTTTGGGTGTCTGGATCTCTGCAACAAAAAGTGCTTGAGGCATCAATGAAAGCTGGGAATTCAGATGGACTGGGTGGCCATAGATAGTTGTAACCAAGGGCGTAGACTTTCTGATTCCCCGGGGGGGGGGGGGGGGGCGGCTGGGGCTGGGCCAGAGACATTACAGGCCATTATCTCCGGGAAAGGCTCAGCACGTCCTGGAAAAGTTTTTTTTTGGGGGGGGGGGAGCTTCAGCTCCCCAGCCCCCCCTGAAATTGATGCCTATGCTCCAGGTATTTTCCAGCCCAGACCTGGCAACTTTAGGAGATTAGCTGTAATTCCAGGGGATCCCCAGCTCCCACTTGGAAACTGACATCCCTAATTTCTCTGCATCAGGCAGTCAGTGTTGTCAGAGCTGACAACACACAGCCAGATGGACCAATGGTCTGTCACAATGTAAGACAGCTTGCTGGTTTATTTATTACATTTAGTACACTGCAATGCTATGGGGGGGGCTGTGTTTTAGTGGTAGGGCACATGCTTTACATGTTAAAGGTCCCTGCTCAATCTCAGGGTGCCAAGCCTTGACCCCCCCCCCAGCCACTACTACCTGCTGCCAATCAGCTGGTTGGCAGGGGAACTTACTGGCAGCTGGGGGAGGGCTAGCCCAGCATGGCAGTGACTATAAAAACGTTTTTTAAAAGCTTGTACCATAGAGGTTTTGCCCAAATACCAGAATGTTGTTTGTCTCCGGTGACACGATGACATCAGTTTCCATGTGTGCCAGAAGTAATGTCACAGCATTGCTGGCTTAGGCCTCCTCCCACTGCCAGTAAGTCCCCGCTGCCAGTTGCCACCCCTAGTTCAATCCCTGGCCTCTCCAGTTCAAGGATTTCAAGTAGGAGGCATCGAATAAGACAGTTACCTGATGCTGCTGAGCAGGGCTCTTTTTGTAGAAAAAGCCCAGCAGGAACTCATTAGCATAACAGGCCACACCCAACAACAAAAACTCATTAGCATATTAGGCCACACACCCCGTGTTACCAGAAGAGTGGTCATCCAGCCACACCCACCTTTTGCTTCTTATTCTGTGTACCTTGTTTGTTGTCAAAACGGTTTTGACAAAACCAATAAAAACATTATTTTCTAAAAAAAAGTTTCCAATTCCACACTTTTCATGTGACTCTAGACAGACCCTCTCCAATAAGCGAATAGCACACATCACACTACCCCCCGTAGCATACAACTTTATGACATTTATTGAGAAACACAGAAGGGAAACACAGAAGGGACTGTCTTTCCTCTCTGGGGACTGTTATTCCAGTCCCAGGGTAGCCTATCTGGGCCCAAAGACCTTAATGGAAAAACCACTCCACATTTTCTTTGCAACTTTTTTTATGCCGCAGTGTATTTCAGTGTAGCCCATGCAAGTCAACTGGCATTCCTGGCTCCCATGATCTCCAATGGGCCTTCAAGCCTCTCCCATTGGTTCCAATGGGCAATCCTGTCATTCCTTTTACACATCCCAGTTAGTTGTCCCTTTGAAACTGTACCACATCATTTTAAGTAACAGCAAAAGTGCACATTTCTTCCCAATGTTCTCTCTGGGCTGCACATGGCAAAAGGAAATTTTAAAAGAACTCTAATCTGCGTGTCCCCCCCCACCCCCAATCTTGTTCATGCAGATTGGCTTACCATTTAAAAACAGGCACCCTGGGAGGTCGGTGGGGCCAAGAGAGCTCTTTCGAGGACTGCTCTTGAGAGAACAGCTCTGAAAGAACTTGTGACTGACCCAAGGTCACACCAGCAGCTGCAAATAGAGGAATGGGGAATCAAACCCGGTTCTCCCAGATTACAGTCCATAATCCTAACCACTACACCAGACTGTCACTCAAAACCTTTAAAAGCAAGTATAAGAAACGTGGGACACCCTCTCCACCACATCAGAGCCTTTAAGCAGACCATTTCCAAAACAGTCCTTCAGAGCCTAATTACATGAACTAAGCAGCAACACTGGCAATGCTGTGCGGCGACCCTGTTATTTCTTCGTGGTCTCCCATCCAAATAATAACCAGAGGTGGCCCTGCTTAGCTACTGAGATCTGATGAGATTGGGCTAGTCTGGGCCATCTAGGCCAGGGAAGCTAGCTATTAGTCCACCCCAGTCCTGCAGTCCCAGTAATCAAGTTTGGGGAGTTCAAAGGGACTGGGAGGAGGAGGAGGAAGAACTGGATTTATACCCCACCTGTCACTACCTGAAGGAGTCTCAGGGTGGCTTACAGCCTCCTTTCCCTTTACCACAACAGGCACCTGTGAAGTAGGTGGGGCTGAGAGAGCTCTTTTGAGAACTGCGCAGGAGAGAACAGCTCTGAAATAACTTGTGACTGACCCACAGTCACACTAGCAGTCGGGTTAGAACAGATAAAAGGAAGTACTTCTTCACCCAAAGAGTGATTAACACGTGGAATTCACTGCCACAGAAGGTGGCGGCGGCTTCAAGCATGGATGGCTTCAAGAGGGAACTGGATAGACATATGGAGCAGAGGTCCATCAGTGGTTCTTAGCCACAAAGTATAGATAGGAACTCTCAGCCTGGGGCCAGTGATGCTCTGTATCCTTGGTGCTGACGGGGGAGAGACAGTGGAAGGGCTTCTAGTGCCCTGGTCCCACGGGTGGATCTCCTGCTCCATCACTGGTTTCTCTTACATCCTTATGTTCAGCAGCTGCACATGGAGGAATCAAACCTGGTTCTCCCAGGGGAGAGTCTGTGCTCTGAACGACTACACCAAACTCTCAGTTTGGGGGAAGGGAATGTGATAGCTACATACTTGCACTGATGTATCATTAGATCCAATTCTAAGGAATTGGGCTAGTCTTATTGGAGTGCTTTGGATTACCCTTGAAATCCCAGTAAGGTTTTGCCCAAACTGTTTGTTTTGAGTTTCAGTTTAGGCAGGGGTCATTTCGTAGAAAAAGAGGTGCAGGAGCTCATTAGCATAACTCATTTGCATAACTCATTTGCATATGCCACACCCCCTAACATGCCGGAAGTGTGTCAGAAGGCAACACCCACCCCTCAGGCTCCACTCCACAGGTGAGTGAAACTGACCTGCTCTTCCTCCATTCCCTTCCCCATCCAATACTTTGTGCAATAAAAATAAGCATAAAGAACACCCCCTCATTCTCTTCCTGCTCCCTTGAAACCACCAGGTTTCAAGTAGACTTGAGATACCCAGGACATGTGCACCACCCATCCCTTTCCTTTCCCCTCCCCACAACAAGACACCCTGTGAGGTAGGTGGGGCTGAGAGAGGTCTTTTGAGAACTGCTCATGAGAGAACAGCTCTGAGAGAACTTGTGACTGGCCCAAGGTCACACCAGCAGCTGTATGTGGAGGAGTGGGGAACCAAACCCGGTTCTCCCAGATTAAAGTCCAACTCCTGACCACTACACCAAACTGATAGGGTGGAAGCTGCTGAAGGGTTGGTGAAATTTCTCCAGTACTTATGTGCCATGTGCCCAGATAAAAAACGGTATACTTAGAAAATTTATATGCCACCTTGAGCAAGTCTCTGGAAAAGCAGCACACAGTCATAAAAGGAACAATGATAAAATTATCAATATTAAAACAAAACATTAAAAACAATAAAGACCCTAGCAGGGCTTTCCCCAGGGCACTGCGCCTCTGCACTGCTCGGGGAAGCCGAGGAGGGGGCGGGGCTTGGTCATGTGCCCCCCCCCCCGGGCTCCTCACTCCTGGAGCTGCACTCCTGTGCGCTCCCGCTCCAACGGACCCCTGAGTTTAGGCAAGTCTTCCACAGTGCTTCCACAACACAACCTACTCAAAAGAAATATTGGTGTTTGTGAACTCTGTAAAGCTGTTTACATCCCCTCTAAAACCAGAAACAGGTAAGCAGCTGAAATATCTGAGAGTGACTAATGACACTGTCAGATCTATTTTAAAAAGGAGAGGTGACCAGTACTGAAATATTCAGAAGTCTCTGAAGCCATTGTTATGGGAGGAGTTGCACAAAGGAAAACAACGCCTGGCAGCGGGTGCAAGTGGAGAGGAGAAGTGGTGCCCTTTCATGAAGTCGCTGGAAAGGGCTTGGAAAGTTCAGCTGTGAAGCAAAAGGCATCCAGGGCAGGGGAGAAGGAAGCCAATGGCGGAAGCAGCCAGGGCGTGCTAGGAAAGGGGGGGGGCTGGCGAAGGGGCCGGGGGGGGAGCTTTTGCGGCAGTCAAGGGAAGCAGAAAAGAAAGGGGGGAAGCACAGAGGAGAATTGCAAAGAGTGAAAGAGAAGAGAAACTTTCTCCAACTTGTTGCTTCTCGGAGTTGCCTTGAGAAAGCCCAGGCCGGGAATCAATTTGGCGTCTTCGTATAAAGGCGGGGTGGGGGCGGGGCAGGAGCTCAACCGAGCTATTTTGACAACCAGGCTCTGCAGCTCTCCTTTTGGGAGGAAACCACTGTTTGGATCACCCAGCCAGGGAAAGCAGCCAGCTCCGCTTGTTATGCACACACACTCCGCCTTCCTCCCCTGACAGTGCCAGCTGCGGCAGACCCTCAAGAGCTGCCGGGCTGCATTGTGGAGGGGAAGGAGGGCACCCAGAGCCTTCCCTCACACCTGCACCCGGGGCCCTTTCCCGCCAGCTCCCTGCGGTAGGGACAGCCAGGGGGCTCATCGCAAGCACTGGTTGGGCGGAGACTGCTGGAATGGGCCAGAGTGGGATGAGACTGCTGCGCCCAGGCTGCCTTTGTCCCCTGCTCAATGGGAGGAGCTGCGCAGCGCAGTGCTCCATGTGGTGGCATCACGAGAGGGAAGGAGGGAGGAGTGGCCAGGCCGGGGGAGGGGGGAGAGAGAGGCATGGCAGAAGCAGCTGGCAGGCCTCGGAAGGCCCCGGGGAGGCATGGCGGTGAGGTGCGGCGGCAGGCGCTACGTTTTCCCGGGGGGGGGCTCAGTCCCCCCCCCGGAAATTTTGGGGGTGGCTTGAGCCCCCACCCCCCGGTAGTCTACGCCTATGGTTGTAACATTATCATGCTATAGCGCAATTGCAACTGCCAGTTTTTGAAAGCCTTCTTAGAAAGCCCCCCGGTGGTGCAGTGTGTGTGTGCGCGTGTGGCCACAGAAGCCGGGGGGGGGGGGTGAGACAAGGGGAGTGGCACCAGTGTGGGCAGGACCTTCAAAAATGTGAGCCTTTCCCGCTATACAGTGTGCAAAGGGAAATGTGCTTTGACTGGGACCTTTCCAGAAAGATCAGATCCAGCCAGAAAGACTGGAGCAAAGCAGGGTAGAACCCAGCAAGGGGATGATTAGGGTGCAAAGTCACGAGGGTGCTCTGAAACTTCCACAAAACTTCCATGTGAAAAGCAATCTAGGTCACCAAGGGTTTGCATATATAGCGCAAAAGGAAAACAATTAGCAAACATTTCTTTTTTCAAAAATATTGCCAAAGAGCCAGTTTGGTGTAGTGGTTAAGTCCACGGACTCTAATCTGGGAGAACTGGGTTTGAATCCCCACTCCCCCACTTGCAGCTGCTGGATGACCTTGGGCAAGCCATAGTTCTGTCACAGCAGCTCTCTCAAGGACAGTTCTGGAAAGAGCTCTCTCAGCCCCACCTACCTCACAGGGTGTCTGTTGTGGGGAGGGGAAGGGAAAGGAGTTTGTAAGCCGCTCTGAGACTCCGAGTGAAGTGCGGGGTAGAAATCCAATCCCTTCTTCCCTTCTTCTTCTTAAATATATAGGAAAATACAGAGGAAATGTATATATAGGTTACATATATAGGGAAAGTCAAAAAGGCACCCTAGGCAGATTTTCCCTAATAACAAAGTACTTTTAATTCATTCCAGTGGAGAAGGGAGTTCTGTTTGCTTGTATATTTATTCTCTTTTCAAGCAAAACTTTACTGAATATTTTTAAAAGAGAGGGCGTATTTACACACACGTTGATGGTCTATCTGCCATTTATCCCCTCCAGTTGCATGAATGCAGAAGTTCTCTCATGAAGGTATTCCTGTGTGTACAGACCATGCTACACGATCGATATAGCTCTGCCTTGTGCTTGAGTACCGGATACAGAAATAGGTGGACCGGGGTCTGTGTGCATGTTGTCATTCATGGGACTGCCCACACCAAATAACAGATGCTGTTTGCTCCCAGCTTTGACAGTCCTGCTAATTACTTGCTGGGCGAGGGACCATGCTACATATAGCTCTGCCTTGTATTTGAATGCTGGACTCAGAAATACATGGAACTGGGGGCTGGGGACATGTTGCCAAATAGCAGACGCTCTTGGGCAAGGGAGCAAAAAGATGCCTGGAATAAACAGACCTGACAACAAAGGGCTACCTAACAGAGATATTGGTCCAGAAACCAGAACCTGCATCATACTCAGACTGCAGCTGTGTCCCAGCAACACTATTATCGTGGTGGGGGTGGGGGTGGAAAGTGCCATCAAGTGTGGCAGATGACTGATGGTGACCCCATAGGGTTTTCAAGAAAAAAGACAGACGGAGGTGGTATGCCATTGGCTGCTTCTGCATAGCAACCCTGGACTTTCTTCTTGGTGTCCCATCCAAGGGACTAACCAGGGCCAACCCTGCAGAGCTTCTGAGATTTAGTGAGATCAGGCTAGCCTGAGACATCACTATTAGAAGACCAAATAATGCCAGCTATGCTGAGAGCCATGGAGAGAGCCAGTTTGGTGTAGTGGTTAAGTGCGCGGACTCTAATCTGGGAGAACCGGGTTTGATTCCCCACTCCTCCACTTGCACCTGGCTGGATGACCTTGGGCAAGCCATGGCTCGGTACCAGTTGTTCTCTCAAGGACGGTTGTCTCAGAGCTCTCTCAGCCCCGCCTACCTCACAGGGTGTCTGTTGTGGGGAGGGGAAGGGAAAAGGAGTTTGTAAACCGCTCTGAGACTCCAAGTGAGTGAAGGGCGGGGTATAAATCCAATCTCTTCTTCTTATTATTATTTAGTGGCTCACCATCTAATGTGATACATGCAACCATTTTTCAATGGTGCCCTTGTGGTAGAAAGGGGTCCTTCTCTTCTCAAAAGAATAAATAGACACAAATTCGGGATAAAAATTGGCGGTCAATTGAGAAACCTGTGGCAGACCATTTCAGTCTACCAGGACAGTCAATTGTTGACCTGAAGTTCATTATTCTTCCACAGAGGAACTGCTGATTTAAAATATATCAGTAGGCTGGATTGTATCACCAGAGTTCACCCTTTTCTTTGCCACTATAAGTGTTAAAATGTTTAACGTATCACATAGTTTTCAAGAATTACAAGTTTGGATAATGGTCACTGGGCTTACGATGTTTAGTTAGGGAGTGTTACATTAAAAAGGCACAAGAACACTTGCGTTTCATAGGCTTTTTAGTCCTCTTCACAATTCCTCACCCGTATTTCTTCTCTGTGTATATATTCCACTGACTGAGGTATCACTTCATGGATCTAATGAAGCGGGCCCTACCCTTGGAAGCTTGTGCTACAAAAAAAAAATCTGTTAGTGCACAACACTCCTTTGGGTTTTGGGTGTTACAAACTAACAAGGCCACTGTTGCAAGCAGAATTCCACGCCACTCAAAAGCTTGCAAATCCTGTCTTGTGATTCCCATCTTCTTTCCCTGTCTGGCATTTCTATTGCAGGATGAATTATATTAAACCTTTGAGGTGAATCAGAAATTGTGGATTTTGTACCTGAAAAGAGCCCTGTCACACTTTGTTATAGAATTAGGGTTGCAAGGTGCCTTCCTCCTGTGGGGGGTTTTGGGAGGTGTTCCGGAGGTGGGCAGGAAATGATGTAATTGTGTCAGTGATGTCGAGCAATGCTCTAGTTATTGGACAGAACTCTATGGTAAAAATGGCAACAAACTATAGAGTTTTGCCCCAAAAGTAGAGTGGCACCGACATTGCACTGGGACGTCTTTTTGTAGGTGCAGTTTTCCCTGCTGGCCAGCTGATTGCAGGTGGGCCAGAGCCTGCAAAAGCAGGGGCATTCCCCTGCCCCAACTGGGAACCTGGCAAGCCTACATAGAACTTATACAGTTTTTGAAGGAAGGCTAGCATCCATAAATATCATATGAAACTTGATTTTTATATAAAATGGCACCTATCCTACCAATCCACCAAACAAAATTTGAAGACTATTGCCAGCCCAAGCAGTTGTCCTTGAACTGAAATGGATTTTCCTCCAACAAAACAGCCCCTTAATCTAGAGGGAGGCTCTTGAGGTGGAAGAACTTATTCCAGTGTAAGGTAGGCGATTACTCATTCTACTGTAACACAAGGAATTGCTCTGAATCCTTGCATTCTTATGCCAGCAGTGTTAACAATGCAGCCACCAAAGAAGTACCTTTTCAAACACAAAGGATTTTATTTCCAACCCGAGCTGGTTACAGCAGAATACATAGATTCGCTGGAAGACTTTGAAATCAGAGACAGTGATGTATTTCTAGTCACCTATCCCAAATCAGGTAAGACTATAGAGATTTTTGCGAGGAACAACTTGACTAGTATTTAGACTCCCTTAGGGAACATCCCCTGCAATGCCACTGAATATTTACAATGCCAGTACTGTATATAATGTATTCAATGAGTCAGCATTTGGGGGGCATGGGAGATCTATGCAACATGAGGAGAAGCTGCTATATCTGTTCTTTACTCGGTCTTCTTTTACCTCATCATTTGTATCCCAGTGTCAAGATGTAAAGGGTTCCGGTGGCGTCGGCTGCAGAGGTTCAAGACTGAGCTCCGCACTTCAAGGCGCAGAATTCTCCTTTTCTCGGGGGTTAACCAAGCCGGTGACCCCCACACGAAGACTTCTGGAGGAAGTCAGTGTGCAGGGCTACCGCAGGGTGGGAGTGAAGAGGGCGGCGGCTCTCACGCTCTACTCAGCTGGCCAGAAGCGAGAAGAGGGACAAGACGACTCCCTACGAATGGAGTCTAAAAGACGCTTTTGAAGCCGAAGAGTGGAACCAAGAAGCAGCAAGTCCAAATATATAAAAACTCTAAAGTTTGTTTGCTTAATTTTTCTTTTTTCATACCTTATTTTGTTCACAACTTGGAAGCTCGCTTATTTTTGTTAATCCAGGACATCGATCTGGAAAGACCTGCTGAGTCGATTCTAGAGATCAAGAGCAGCAGCGAGGTGATTTGGACCCGTGAGATGCTGAGTGAGCAAGCATAAGGTCGATTTCCTGGCTGGAGTTTCGATTGCTGTCTGAGTGGATGAAGGAATGTGTGGAGTACCCGGAGAGAACTGGGAGAAGAGACTGTGAGAGATGAGAGAATTGTGCTACGTGGGTGCAGAAAACGAATGATCGGTTGATCGGCGTGCAATTGATCTGGTCTGGGCAGTTCTCAGCGTCCTAAGGAACTCCTTTTGGAACCAGCCACCTATACGGCAGCCCTTAACGTGACGGTGGGGAGTGAGCGGGGAAAATTAAGCCCTGGGAGAGGAGGAAACTGTGTTGTGACGGCGGAAAACTACAAGATCGGAGACTGGAGGACTAGCTCACAACAGCCGCGACCCTGGTGACAGGAGGTATCCATGAATACTAGCAGAACAAGGCTAGCTGTTACAAACTCTGGCGTATGCTCTGCTTAGTAAACAGAAATACAAGACTGATTGAAGTTGAGAACGGGTGGAGTACTAAAGGGAAAAGACAAGCGGAGAGAGACGGAAGGCACAAAGAACTTACTTAGAGACACACAAAGAGAGAATTTAACACTCAAGAACTTTTCATATGTTCATTATAATTTAATAATGGATAATGTTTTCTTTCTTTCTTGGAGTTTAAATTAAATTATATAAACGGACAAACAAGGATAAATCTTAAGGTAGCTAAAAATTAATGAAATAGTAAATTAGTGAGAAATCTAGATAGTAGAAGCAGCATAGTACCAAATTAGAGCTAAATAATTACATAGTAGAATAGTGATAGAAATAGATAATATAGGATAGTATAGGATAGTATAAGTTAATAGTATAAGGATAGTATAAGTTAAGGTAGTAAAATAGTATAGGATAGTATAAGTTAAGGTAGCAAAATAGAAAATATAGTAGCGCTAAAATCATGGTTAGAATCAAGGATTCTGATGTGTGGATTTAAGGTTTTAAGGATTAAAGGTTAGAATAGTGAGAGGGTAATAAGCACCGGTGTATGGTAACAAAAAATAAGGTATTAGAAATAGAGGCTGTGTGATGAAAGATTGGTAAGGAAAATATCTAAGTTTAGATCATATTAAGAGAGTAGGTCAAGAACCATAAAGAATGGCAAGTGGAGGTAGAAAAGGCTCGATATCAGGGATACCTGGTTTGGGCCAAATGAGTGCCAAAGATTTAAATGCGCAAATTATAGATAGCATATCAGAGGCTATGAATCAAATAGTCCAAAACACGTTGCCAAACCTGATTGCTAATGCAATAGAACCACTACAGAGAAAATTGGATCTGTTTACTCAACAAATAACAACACAGATGATGGAGTTTAAAACACAGATAATAGAAAACAGGCAGGACATAACAAATCTTAATAATATACATAAAGAAATGGGTGAGAAGGTGGAGGTAGTGGAACAACAAGTTACAGAATTAAATGAAAAATGTGATGCATTGGAGATTTCACTTATGCAACTAGAATTAGAGAAATCAATGCTAGTATTGCGGCTGCAAAATGTACCGGAGTTAAAAGAGGAAAATTTGAAAGAAACTTTAATTACAGAAATAAGTGAATGGCTAAATTTAGAAACAACTAATGAACTAAGTAATGACATTGAGGTTATAGACAGGAGAAATACAGCTTTTGCTAAGCACAATAAGGTGCCCAGAGAGGTCCACATAAAATTTTATAGGAGACCTTTCAGAAATAAAATTCTTGAAAAGGCCAGATCAAACCCTTTGATAATTTCAGGAAAGGAATAATAATTTTAAGAGACCTCCCATGGCGTGTAAGGCAAAAAAGACAGGCTTACTTGAATTTAGCTTCAGCTTTAAGAATGAATGAAATAAACTACAGATGGTTATCCCCAGAGGGGATCTCCTTCTACTACAAAGGCTCCAAATATAATCTCTCATCAATTTTTAAAATGGCAGATTTTATAAAAAAATATGGAAAAGAGCTGGGAGTCCAGGAGGAAGAATATAGTGAATCAGAGGAGGAGACACAGCAAACTTTTGAAAACGGGAAAGAATTTGCTAAACAGGTTAGGGAAAGGAAACTGAGAAAACTAACTGCCTCTAGTATAACCACAAGATTACAAGCAAAAAAAGAAGATGGAAAAAACAAAAATGACTTACAACAGGACAAACAAGGTCCTATCAATTAATGTTAATGGCTTGAACATACCTCATAAGAGGAAAAAGTTCTTCTTACAAATACAAAAATTGAGGGCAGACATAGTCTGCCTTCAGGAGACACACATCACACAAAAAGACAAACATCTATTAGAAGCAAAAAAATTAGGGATTAAGTTTGTAACTGCGGATAAACAAAAAAAAAAGATGTGGTGTGGTTACATATGTCAAACAGTCTCTCCACCCAGAATTGATATACGAAAGTGACGATGGAAGGATTGTGGCAGTTAGAGTATTTATGTACTTGAGATCAACGTTGTTGGTTAACATATACGCACCTAATCACCAACAAGATAATTTTTTTGCCAAACTCCATGGTTTATTAGCTAAAATAGAGTTTGACGATCTATGTATTTTAGGAGACCTTAACACAGTTACTGACAGATTAATAGATAGGAAAACGGAAGCGCCCAGAGCCTCTAAGGGGAATGAATTGCCGAAGGCCTTCCTTGACTTAGCAAAGGAATTTTCTATAATAGATACCTGGAGAGTCAAAAATGGCAATCAAAAGGATTATACCTTTTACTCACATTGTCACAAATCTTGGTCGCGCATCAATATGATGTGGTCGTCCGTAACTATGTTATCAGATATCACAGAGGTACAGATATTACCGGCAACCTTCGCAGACCACAACCCAATGATGTTGATGATCAATGATATACCCAAAAGTAGTAGATGGTGAATGAAGGGTCAATTGTTACAAGACCAAAAATTTGTTAATAAATGTAAACAAGAATTTGATGACTTTTTTGCAAGAAATATAACCCCAGAAATAAAGTTAAATATGGTCTGGGATGCCTTTAAGGCTTTTGTCAGGGGCCAAATGATGTCCCAAGAAATTTGGCTGAGAAAACAAAGAAGAACAAAGTACCAGGAGCTAATAACACAAATAGGGAAAGAGGAGAGCAAATTGAAAAGGGACTCTGGTATAAATAAGTCTAGGGATAACTTACGAAAGCTCCAATATCTTTTAAACTGTGACTTAGCAGAAGAACTGGAAAAAAAATTAGGTACGTGAAGCAATACACTTTTGAAAGTGCAAGTAAGCCAAATAGATGGCTAGCATATAAGATTAAAAAAGATAGAGCAGAAAGATACATAAAACTACTGAAGAATGAAAAAGGCAAGGAAAGTACATCAATGTGTGAGTTAAAAAAGATTACTGAAAATTTCTATAAACAGTTGTATAAACAGGAGGACACTAACACAAAAGAAATAGAAGAATATTTGGATAAGCATCTTAAGAAAATTTTTTCTGAGGAACAGAAAAAACTTCTGAACAATCCTATTACAATAATGGAAGTAACAGAGGCTATAAAAAAACAAAAACTTAACAAGTCACCTGGCGCAGATGGGATAGGAGCAGAATTCTATAGGATTTTTGAAGAAAACATTAGTCCTTGTTTTAAAAAAATAATGCAAAATATCTATGAAAATGGTGAGATCCCAGCTTCGTGGAAAGAAACGCTAATTAGTTTAATTCCAAAACAAGATTCGAATCTGGATGACATAAAAAACTACCGACCGATAGCATTGTTAAATGTTGACTATAAAATATATGCATTTATTTTGGCAAACAGATTTAAAAAGATTTAATCCCAGATAATTGATCATGACCGATCTGGTTTTCTCCCACATAGACAAATCCGTCATAATATCCGTATTATTCTGAACGTGTTAGAATATTATGAACTTCACTCGGATAAACAACTTGTGTTACGTTTCGTTGACGTGGAAAAAGCTTTTGACAAGCTATCATGGGAATTTATGCTATTACAACTTAAAAAATGGGAGTGTGGCGATAACTTTTTAAAAATGGTTAAATCAATATATCAATTACAAGAAGCTAAAGTAATATTTAATGGGGACTGCACGGCAAATTTCTTGATTCAAAAAGGGGTTAGGCAAGGATGTCCCCTCTCCCCCCTTTTATTCATTTTTGTTCTGGAAGTTTTATGTGACATGGTAAGGGAGGAAATTGAAATAGAAGGACTAAGGATAAGAGAAGAAACTTATAAGTTATTGGCTTACGCTGATTATATGGTTTTTATTTTACAAGATCCTCAAAGATCCTTCAGGAGACTGTTAGATATTCTTGAAGAATATGGTCAAGTGGCGGGTTTTAAAGTAAACCAGGACAAAACAAAAATTCTAACTAAAAACTGTTCAGAAAAATTTGAAAACTTATTACATAGAATGACAGGCTTCAAAATCACAAAAAAAATAAGGTATTTAGGTATATTAATTTCAAACAGATGTACCTCTCTTTATAGAGACAATTATCTGAAAGTATTATTAGAGATTAAAAAAGACTTAGAAACTTGGAGTAAATTACAAATTTCTTTCATAGGACGTATAGCGCTCTTAAAAATGATTGTCTTACCACGTCTTATGTTTCTCTTTCAAACTTTGCCGATTTTGAAAAACCAAATGTTTTTTTAAAGAACTAGATAAAATAACTTTAAAGTACATATGGCTAGCCAGAAAAGCAAGGATAAAACTAAAGTACTTGCAAGAAAGGGCAGAAAGAGGAGGATTAGGTTTACCAGATTGGTACCTTTATTACATGGCAGCAGCTATGATGTGGATAAAAGACTGGGCCAATCTCAGAAATAGGAGATTACTGAAATTAGAAGGCCATGATTTATTGGTCGGTTGGCACGCAGTAATTTGGTATAACCAGAAGAACAGTGTATTTAAAGATCATGCGCTTAGGGGCCCACTTTTAAAGATCTGGTTAAGAGTTAAAAATAAATTTTACCACAAGATTCCCAATTGGGTCTCCCCTCTGGAGGCTTTTATTAGACCAACTTTATTGTCAAAACAAAAGATTTGTAATTATGAGAATTTACTAGGGAAAGATCGAGATTTGAAAAGTATAGAACTATTAAAGGAACAAGGTATTGACTTAACTTGGTGGGAACAAATACAACTGAAGTCAAGATACAATACGGATAAGAAGAATGGTTTTTATAATGAAAATACGGACTTTGATAAATGTTGGATAATCACAGAGGAAAAAAATATACAAAAAATTTATAGAGTGCTCTTAGAGTTCAAGATGCAAGATGAATGGATTAAGCCAAACATGATATCTTGGGCACGCTGCATTGGCCATAATATAAATTTGGAAGTTTGGGAAAAGGTTTGGAAAAGGAATATAAAGCTGACAAAAGCAAGTTCCTTCAAAGAAAATTTCTACAAAATGTTTTATTTTTGGCACCTTTCACCGGACAAATTAGCCAGATTTTCTAAGGCGACTACTAAAACCTGTTGGAAATGTAAAAGTAGCATAGGTAGCTTTTTTCATATGTGGTGGACGTGCCAGAAGGCGAAAAAATATTGGCAATTCATAAGGAAAATACTGCAGGAGATTTTACAATTTGAGGTACCCTGGTTACCAGAACTATGTTTGCTTAATATTCTCCCAGAGGGACTAGATCAATATGACAAAAGGCTGGTAATACATGTTATATCGGCAGCAAGATTACTATATGCGAAATATTGGAAAACAGAAAAGATACCTGAGGAGGAGGAAATTTTAAAGAAATTTTTTGATATGGTTGAAACAGATAATTTGAATTTAAGATTAAAAAATAAACAGGAGACATTTGGGGAAATGTGGGAAAAGTTTTATTGTTGGTATGATAGTAAATACATAGATGTTTGTGGATAATTTAGGATGAACAGTGAATGTAAACTCAGTTTTACTCTTTCTTTTCTGGTTAAACTTTGATGAAAAGTAGATATTATTTGTAAAAGTAAATAAATAATAATAAAAATAATAATAAAGAAAGAAAGAAAGAAAGAAATCAGAGACAGTGATGTATTTCTAGTCACCTATCCCAAATCAGGTAAGACTATAGAGATTTTTGTGAGGAACGACTTGACTAGTATTTAGACTCCCTTAGGGAACATCCCCTGCAATGCCACTGAATATTTACAGTGCCAGTACTGTATCTAATCTATTCAATGAGTCAGCATTTTGGGGGCATGGGAGATCTATGCAACATGAGGAGAAGCTGCTATATCTGTTCTTTACTCGGTCTTCTTTTACCTCATCATTTGTATCCCAGTGTCAAGATGTAAAGGGATCCGTTACAAGATGTCAGGACATTTGTGACTGGAGCTCCTGAGCAACTTTGTGGTAAATAGCTGGAAGGAGCCCTGATTCTGATGGGGTGGGCACATCTTGGAGGAAGGGGTTAATCAAATTCCCCACATCCTGCCTAAAATTGCTCCCGAAAGCTGTTATGTGCTCCCTCTGGGAAAACGTACAGGTTGCCAATATGTTCTCAGTAGGCTTCCCTTAATACGTCTAACAATGAATGAGGACACCTTTTCAGGTCAGGAATATGGGCATTGAAACCCTCTCCCAGTCTAAATCAAAGAACCAGTAGCTATTTAATAAATAAATAAACTAGACAGCCTTTAGCTATTTGCTTAGTTAAAATGCTAAGTTAAAAGTACAAAAACTGGCTGAAATTAATTTCTATTCTTTCCCAACCCATGTTCATAATCCTCTTTCCATGAAACCCTTAGTTTAGTTTCAGCTCCCATTGAATGGAAACCTAACCTCATACAACTACAGTTGTTTCTTGTTCCCCTTAACTTTTCCTTGCCCATTTCTGGCCCTCCTTTTGTTTGTTGTCATTTAGACAGTAAGCTCACTGGGGCAGAGGCTTGTTTATTTTGTGCTCGCTTTACACTACTGAGTTCGGTCTATTTAGGATAATAGTAACAACATTATTCTCATGCACAGGCACCGTATGGACTCAGAACATTTTGAGCCTGATTTATCATGAAGGTCATCGAAATGGAACTGAGGACACAGACTTACTGGACAGAGTCCCATGGTTGGAATACAATGTCCGTAGCAGGGATTACATCAGTCGCCTGTCCCCTCGACTGTTTGCATCACATCTGCCCTACTATTTGGTCCCTAAGGGGTTAAGAAGCAGAAGAGCAAAAGTAAGGCCTGCCACTACTATAATTCCATATGATTCAATGTCTTTCTCTAATCCTCTTTCACTGACAATATTAAGCATCTCGGGATAGTTCTACAAGCCCCTCTTCTGTGGTGAAAATGTGAAATTGCAAATTGCTCTGGGCTCAGTACTGATCCTTTCAGGTGGGGAAGTCAGCGGCATCTTTCCTGTTCAAGCTGACTTGTATGGGTTCACATGACCCTGAAGAGGTCTGAACAGTGCTTATTTTATCTCAATGGAGTGCTCCTATAACTGCCCCAGGGTGCGATCATACGCACCCATTTGTGACACAAGCAGGATGATTCTCCACCGGCTCAAAGTGGCATGATCACACAAGCACATCTGGGAAGCATCCTGCAGCCGGTGTCAAAGTGTCGCAAACCACTTTGAGCCAGTGGGGAATCAGCTTATTTAGCTACCAGTGAAAAGGCAGTCTCAAATGGTTTGCGACGGCCCAGTACTGACCTTTCCTGGTGTGATCGTGCCAGCGCAAACAAGTGGCGTTGGGGAGCGGGCTTTTTTTTCCCCCTCCCATCCCGGTATGTGCATCATCGGATGACCCCGAGGGTGGAGAGGCAAGTTGTCGATCCCTTGTAGAAGCAGATAAGCGCACTGAAAACGGCCGGGGAAAAAAAAACCAAATCTCCCACGGCTGTGTGTGATCACACAGCGGCGGTTTACCTTCAAAGGTCCATGGACCTGTGTGATCCCGCAAAAGTGGCGCAAATTGCGCCGGCACAAATTTGTGTCACTTCCCGTCCGGCTTATCTCACTCGTATGGACGGGGCCCCAGTTTAATCCTTCTTCACCAGCCCAAATAGGAAGTACCCAGCTTGTCACACATTAAAGGATGAAAGTAGTTAGGGCAGTGGGAAATTCATGAATGGAACTCCATGCTTACCCTATGTACACCTGGGAAAGGGGGACTGAGGAAGAAGGACACGGTGAAGAAAGGTTTTATTCTGAGCCCCTTAATATAAATAAATTGGAGTGGATGGAAGCCATAAAGATAACGTAAGAGAATACTGGGAGAATCAGATACAAAACTTGTGTCTCACTGCTAGGTGCTTCATTTCATCAGCTTAACCCAATAGAGGCTTGTTTGTTTGTTTTAAATTCTAACTATCAATATGATTGCAGGTTATTTATGTGTCAAGAAACCCAAAGGATGTCTTGGTTTCCCACTACCATTTTTCCAGACTTATAGACCAAATTGAAACAGCAGGAGACTTTGATAATTTCATGGAAAGGTTTTTAGCTGGTGAAGGTAAGGATTGTTTACAGCTGCATGATGAATAGTATTTGCATCTGCTTGCCTTTCCTGCTTTGTGAGAAAAAGAACCCATCTTGAAATACTACAACAAATTATTCAGAATGCCGTACTATATTGGAAGGCTTTTCCTAGGCAGAGGCAAAACTGAGCCAGCTGGGCTGGGAGGCAGAACCCAGGAAAGAGCTGCTGGGAAGGTGAGGGTTTTGTTTTGGGGGTTTTTTTTGCCTTTCCTAAACTGCTAAATTACTGGAGAGCATTAACCAAGGTTGATTTATGAGAGGGCAGACAGAAACAAATGGTAACCATATAAACTAAGGCTGTTATTCCTGTTTGGTCCTTTAATGTGTTAAACATCTTCATTACAGTGTATGCTAATTTACTGCTCACGGTCTACTTACATGTATGGACTGGTAATTTCCATTTAATTGTATCTGAAGAAGTGTGCATGCACACAAAAGCTTATAACCTTGAATCAAACTTTGTTGATCTTAAAAGTGCCACTAGACTCAAACAAAGGAATCAAGGGATTGCTAAAGGAAAATCGGGAGATGGCAGAGAAGCTCAATTACTTTTTTGCTTCTGTGTTCACTGTGGAAAATGCCAGAGTCCCTATTTTCACGAAGGGAGTCTGAAGAGCTGAGCCAAATTCAGGTGACCAGAGATAAAACTCTAGAGCTACAGGGGAAATAAAAAAACCAATGTCTCCTGGTCCAGATGGCAGACACCTGAGAGTTCTTAAGGAATTCAGATGTGAGATAGTTGATCTACTAACTTGTATATGTAACCTATCGCTATATTCAGCCACTGTACCAGAAGAATGGAGAGTAGCAAATGTGACATCAGTTTTTTAAAAAGATTTAGAGGGGAGCCAGGAAATTACAGGCCAGTCAGTCTAATGTCTGTCCCAGGCAAATTAGAGAGACAAAGCCTGCTGAGGGAAAATCAGCATGGCTTCTGCAAAGGGAAGTCCTGCCTCACCATCCTTTGGGAGTTCTTTGAGAAAATGAACAAGCATGTAGACAATGGTGACCTGGTAGACATTATGTACCTGGACTTTCAATAGGCTTTTGATAAGGTACCTCACCAAAGACTCCTGAGTAAATTTAGCAATCATGGGATAAGAGGATGGGTTCTCTTATGGATTAAAAAACTGGTTAAATGATAGGAAGCAAGGAGTAGAAATCAGTGGACTGTTCTTGCAATGGAGGAAAGTAAGCACTGAGGTCCTACAAGGATCAGTGTTAGGGCTGTACTATTTAATTTATTCATAAATGATCTGGAATCACGGGTGAATAGTGTAATGGCTGAGATTTCAGATGACACTACGTTATTCAGGATGATGAGAAACAAGTTGTTTTTCTCTATTTCTGCTTGTGTGTGTATTCACTGGCTTTTTTATATATAACTTGGGCTGGTTTCCTTGCCTCCACTATGCTGACAGCTGTTTACTTGGTGTTTCTTCCCCCTGTTCTGGAAAATGTTGCCTCAGCAAACTTGGCTCGGAGGTTAAAGACGGTGGGTTTTGTCCCCTGAGATAATCAATTGTCATCTGGGAAGGAGAGTGAAGACAATAGCTGTGTTCACCAGAGTGAAGCAACTGTCTTCTGTGGAAAGTTTTGGCAGGTGTTGCTTCTGTGGGCGGGACTCAGGCAATGCAGCCAGTGGATAAGGACCGCTTCGGACTGACACATCATGGAGCCAACTGATTTAGGAGCATGTGGAATGTTCAGAAAGTGCCACCCTACTACTCAATTATATATAAGGAGAGATTTACTGCAATGTATAATGGCAGGACCATTTTCAACCAAAACCCAATAAAAACGATAACATACATACATAAACGATAACATACACACATAAATAACCGTTTATTTTGTGTTATACTTTGGAGTCCAAATTATTTTTTTTATTTATTTATGCAACTTATACCCTGCCCTCCCTGCTGGAGCAGAGAATTTTTTTTTCTCAATTCAAATTTGTAAAGCCTATAAGGCACAGGGCCAACAGGTGATCGTGTTTTTTCCCCAACAGCCATGTTGGGGGTCTATTTTGGCACTTTACAAAGGGCAGAGCGTGGAGACAGATCGCTTGTTGAGGCTGCACCATCGGTCCAATCAGGATAGCACCCTTATGGCTTTAAAATGCCTCAATTTTCCTCTAAAATGTATATAATACTATTTTAAAGCACCAAGCTAAGTCATTTCTGCTGCCAAATGTTGCATGATATTTTGTGCTCTAGTTTGTTTTTGTCATTAGCTGGGGTTTTTTTACAATTTGTTAATTGCAATGGTTTTCTCATGTTTCATCTGTGAGCTGTCTCAAGCAGGCCTCATGAGAGGCAGGGTATATATTATCTAAATTATCACATGAAAAATGCACCTCAGTCAGGAAAGCAGGTCTTTGTTTCAGTGTTTTAGATACCTTTGTTTAGATACTGTTTGTTTCAGTGTTTTAGATACCTTTTCTGCGGTGCAGCCTTTCCATCTTAGCTTTTTAATTTCAAAATTAACCAAGAACAGCATGTATGTATACATGAAGTTGTGGCAACCCATAAAATGCAACAAGAGGAACTGAGGTATGATTAGTTCACAACTGGAACTTGTCATCTCATGCCACTATATAACACCAGCTCTCATTTATACCTGCATTATTTTAATACCAAATAAATTTGTTTCCTATCAGTTCTAGCTAGTTCATGGCTAGACCATATCGAAGGCTGGTGTGCTCACAAGGATGACTTCAATATTCTCTTTCTTACCTATGAAGAAATGAAGAAGGTAAGGTTGTTCCATCAGCAAAACCACCTGACGTCATGTATTAGGCATCCTTATCCATGATGTTCAAACACTTTCAGAAGGGTCAAAGGGAGTGATATAGACATTTACTAATCCCTGGTCCCAAAGGAGGCCCTGTGCCTGCAGTGGTACCCACCAAAGCAGTTGACCTGCTTAATCTCTGAGCAATCTGTTGGTGTTTCTGCTAAACCATTCTGAACTCATACCAGCGGTCTGAGTACACATTCAGAAGTCATGATGCCCAGTCATTTAAGCTGATACTAATTCTCAGGAGGTGATAAATACGTACACCCACCAGGAACTGGGATTGATTTCCTCTTTGTATCTGCCATGCTGCAGTTCACCTGTTACCAGTCAGTAGTCATAAAAGCTACACTAGCTCTGGCCCCATTATTTAGTACTTGGAAAATAAATACGGCCTTGCATTTAAAGGCAGTGATTACTCAAAGAGGGGGAAATGCAGTATATTTGAAATGGCCCAACAGGATACTGAATTTCAGGATCCTGAACCCATGTTTAAACTTTCAACATTATAGAATCTTAGAATCAGAATCCCTGTGTTGGAAGGGACCTCCAGGGTCACCTCGTCCAACCCCCAGCACAATGCAGGAAATTCACAAATACCTCCCCCTCCACAGCTGCAGTGACCCTGTTCCACGCCCAGAAGATTACCAAAAATCTCCAGGATCCCTGGCAAACCAGCTGGAGAAAAACTGCTCCCTGACCTCAAAGTGGCAATCAGCATTTCCCTGGGCGTGTAAGAAGGGGCCAAATGAACTAAGCACTGAGGCAACCCTTCCTGCCCTCCCTCTTATGATTTGCCTAAGTCTTACTTAAGCATTACTCCCAGGCCTAATTCTTTTAGTTACTAATTCTTTTAGTTAGTTACTCTTACAGTTTTCAGTTGCAGATAACCTGACACCGAAACCATGTCCCGTTTCAGGACCTGAGAAGTTCTGTATTGAAAATATGCAGCTTCCTCGGAAAGAAGTTGGTTGAGGAAGAGTTGCAGGATGTTGTGGAGAAGGCTACATTTGATAAAATGAGAATGGATCCCAGAGCAAACTATGAGAACATGCCCCCTGATCTCCTAGAGAAAGACAAAGGACACTTTCTTCGCAAAGGTAAATCACTGTGAAATTAGGGCTGATGATGACCACGAGTCAGACAATCACACTATTTCATAACATTGAACTGAAAGAGTCCCATAGAGTGGCTCATTTCACATAGTAATGATTATGGGTGCCTCTCATATATTAAGGAAGAGATGAGATGATTTTCCCTCTAAATCCAATCAGTGCAATTAAGTCAGAAATCCAGAGAGCTGCCCTTAGGTGACTGTAGAATCGGAATGGGTCCAATGAATCACCCTCGCATTAAGGACTCCAAGGGTTAATGTGGAGATTCTGAGCTTTGTAGGTGCAGCTCCCCATTTCTCTGCTCAGCAGGATGTTCCTCTACCGGCTGCTGCAGGATCCATTGCCTTGAGAGAAGAACAGGTTCCAGTTTATGTTGGGGGAAACAGAGACATGTAAACATTTTTTTAAATGTTCATTCGGGCATTGGGGAGTGCAGGGCATCAGGCAAGAACACAAGCAATAGTCGTCTGTTCTTGGAGAGCTTGAATTGTGAGGGTTCCTCTTTTCAATCTCTTCTGCTGGTTATGCTGCAGAATACGTTGTCCATCACAAGTGCTTCTCTGCAGCACTGCTCTCCCATGCCATGTCGTCTCCAGCTGCCAATGCCCACCTTTGTGCCGATGGGATACATCCCCTGCCTCGTTGCTGGCATTGCCTCTTCATGACTTCTAGGCAAATGCACATGCTTCAGTCTTTGTCCTGGTATCACTGTCCCTCGGGCGTCATCCTTGACGCCCCAGCAGCAAAACTGTTATACGACTGATCCTCTAAACCTTAAGGAAATATTATTCCTCTAGCAACATTTGATGCTTACTGTGCAATCCTACACAGAGTTTCACCCTTCTGAATCCACTGACGTCAAAGGGATTAGAAAGCTGTAATTCTGTTTAGGATTGCACTGCTTGAATTTTATTTCTAGGATAATGAAACAGAGAAGTTACCGATGTCTGTCTGACCACTTTCACTGCAATGTCCCTTTTCTCTTTGCTTCTTCTACTAGGTACTGTTGGGGACTGGAAAAACATAATGACTGTAGCACAGAGTGAAAGGTTTGACAGTGTTTTTAAAGAAAGGATGCAAAACCTGCCCCTCAGGTATTGCTGGGATATCAATGATGACCTTCCATCTTGAAAGATGAAAATGAATGTTCTGTGTGTACATTTAACCCACATTTGTGCAAAATAAAAATTGCAACCTCCTCTCCCAAGTAGTGACTACTTGTGCAATATCCTAGCCTCCACATTCTGAAACATGGGGGAATATCTATATACTAATTCCCAAGGCGCCCCCGCCATACGGATATCTAAATCCGCACATTGGAGGCACTCGGGGGGGCAGAGAGATTTTTCTCCACACTTGGGGAACTCCCCAGGTGTGCAGAAAAATCCTAAAACTTAAAAAAACTTGGGGGGGGATATTTAACCCCCCCAAAAAAAGTTAAAGAGCATTCCCTGCGCATGCATAGGGAACACTCTGGGAACTCTGTGGTGGCCCAGTGGCTGAGAGGCGCTGAGGCCTTGCCACTGGTGCCAGGGGGTGGGGGAGGGAAATCGGCCTGGTGGCTGAGATCTTCTCGGACCTCCGCACTGGTGCCGAAGGGGGGAATCGCCAGCCCAGCAGCTGAGAGCTGTTCGGGTCTCGCCAACAGTGCCAGGGGATGGGTGGGAAATTGGTGGGCCTGGTGGCTGAGAGCCACTCAGGCCTCGCTGGTGCCCATGGCGGGGGACAGAAAAGCGGCTTCAGAAGCCTCAGGCCTCACCGCTGGTGTGGGGGGGAGAAGGATTGGCCAGTCCAGGCCTCACCGTGGGTGCCAGGGTGGGGTGAGGGAGAAGACTCACCAGCGGCTGCTTCCACCACTGTGTGGAGCTCCTTCTCCCCCCTCCCCATGAGTATCGCGTGTCCTGCCTCTTGTATTATATAAATTCTTTATTATTACATTGATATCCTGTCCTTCCTTCAAGGAGAACTGTATATGTGCAGTTCCGGTTCCCACACTGCATTTTATTATCACAATCCTGAATGGATTCAATCCTGAGATTTAGGTTATCCTTAGAAGAGTGCCCAGTCCAAGGTCAGCGTTTCATGACAGACCAGAGACTGGAATCCAGGTTAAATCCAACGTATTATCCACTTCACCGTAACGGATGACTGTAACAGGTGGTACCAGTTCAGCGATACCAGAATGAAACTGCTTTATTTTGACTATAATTTTTTTGGGAAGCAGTCGCAAAAGTGATTGACCTCCAGAGTGTAGAAGACTGTGCAGTGATGACTTTACACAGACCTCCCTATCCAGGAAGTGCCAGGCTAGCGCACTTTCGGCCCTGGATTGTTCCAGTTAAAGCCTCCACCTTTGAACACAGTGGATTTTCAGACCCTGATTCTGTGTAGTTTGAATTCAGAAGGGGGGGGGGGTCACATTGTAAAAGTCGGAAATTGATTACAACATTTAATCTTATCATTTTCATATGATGAGTTTCTTATGATTGGATCTTTATCCCACTCCATGCTATATTCAGATTTGGTAAGGTGTCCAAGGAAAATAATTGCTTCAGTATTTTGATGTGTGACCGGAGTAAAGTATAGCCTTCACCCTAACCCAGAAAAGGCATGGGGCGGAGAAAACAAGGTGACTGCATTAATGATTACACAGCTAATATTCCAGGAAAGCAACTTACAAAACGAAGTTGCGCAAAGTGACTATAAAGTGACCATTATGTTGAGAGTAAAAGGCTAACAGATGCAATTGTTGGGAAGTGACTTCTCTCACACCAAAGGTTCTTTGATTCTAGAGTTACCATGCATATCTGAATCAGCAAGAAATGGTAAGGGATTTGAAAAAAGTCCCAGTTGGTGTGAAGGAACTTTTGCCTGGGAGAGTTGTAGAAGAAATCCGTGTCCACATCAACAACACACACTAAGACATGGTTTAGTCAACTACACATGATAATAAACTCAGCACTACCAGCTATTGTTACAGATGACATATGCTTCATCAAGCAACAGAATAATGGAGGAATAGCCACAAGGCTAACAAACATTGATCCGTGTTAATCCTGAGGTGACAATGATTGGTTACATGTCCATGGTATGGGTGCCACTCCAGGGGGAAAGAAAGGGTACCACGGTTGCTGAGACATCAGTCTTGACCTGCACACACCACTGAATTTTCTCAGAACTGCAGTAGAGAAACACAGACAGTCTTCTGGTCTACCAGAGGCATGGTTTATGCCAAAACACTAGGGCCTAGAACAGCAGAGAAGCTGATTCTTGAATTTTTTGCAAACGGGGTAAGAAAACAGAAGAGAGATTTTCTCCAGCGGGATTATCATTCCATACTCCTCAGTAAATTGGAAATGAGATTCTAATGTAGAGGTGGAAAAATCTATCAGTGAATATTCAGGGGACTTATTACCCTGCTTATTGAATCCAAACCCACAGCCACCCACATTCTCCTGTGATGTGCAGTAGAGAAAGCTTTGGCTTCAGAGCATCCACTTTGCTGTGTGGGGAGACATCTCTGTTTGCCTAGGTCCCACTTGGTGCCCACTGCCTCCACCATGCCAACGGGCTGTTTGCCAGCTTTTAAAAATCAGTAGCTGGCATCGTTATCATGTTAGCAGTACGGGTGCGCACGGGGGGGGGGGGGGGGGGGCAGAATATGGCATTTTTTGGATTCGGGTGTAATAAAGCCAGATTTTTTTGGGATTCCCAAATATACCCGAATACCAGTATTGGTATTGTATTGGTATCCAAAAATATTCAGTAAAAATATTTCTGAATATCTTCAGCTCCATTATATTCTATGGGTCATTGGAGTCAATGGCAAAAATCTTCTAAGGAGTATTCAGTGGGCTGGGGGGAGGCAGTTTGAGGTAGAGGCACCAAATTTTCCCTGTAGCTGCTGGAGCCTCTCCCTAAAAGAACCCCCAAGTTTGGAAAACATTGGACCAGGGGGTATAATTCTAGGGGCATCGAAATAGGGTGCCCCACATCCTCTATTGTTTCCTTTTCCTTTGAAAAAAGGCAGGCAGATAAAACCAACAGCTCAGGCAATGTCTCCCAGAGAATCTCTACAGTAGAAACTAGATGAGTTGCGGTGTGGTATGAGGGGGCATGTTTGCAAGGCCAGCAGCAGAACCACTGCAATGTTCTAGTGCTAGTAGCCAGTGTCAACCTACCTACCAACAGAACCCAGTGCCAACCTGGTAGCTGGACCCAGCGCCATTGGGGCAAATGCCAGCTCAAGAGGAGGACTGATGTCCACTTCAGCACAGAATCATCACAACAATACAGAGAAAAGCCCTTGCCAGTAATGCCTCGGAAAGTGAGAGGGAGGGGGTAGCGTCTGTTCACGGATCCTCCTCTCTCAGCAGCAGCAGCAGCAGCACAGCAGCCATCACTGCCTCAGTGGAGGAGGGTTAGCCTAGGGGCGGCAGCTGCCCTCCACCACAGGCTCTCCCCTTCCCACCCCACCCCTGCGAAGAAAAATCATTTTTCAATTTAGAGCCATTAGTTATGGTGCTCCTCTGGGTTCTGCTGGGTTCTGTCTGGCTGCTTGGAGCTATCCTACTCTACCTTGTTCATCTCTGGCAAGACGGAGAACAGTTTTTTGTGCTGCTGTTTTCATTTCAGCATGCAGTTTTGGTTTGGGATGGCTGGCAGTGTAAGTCATGTGAGCACGCACACCACCCTCAAAATCACCCTGTGCTGCACGGCTACCAGGGGTCCGGGGCGGTATTCTGCTGCAGGTGGAACAGATGGAAGAGGGGAGACTGGTGGGGCATTTCTGTGCCAATCAGAATGGCTAATGGCCCTGGCTGCTACTTCTCCATACAAGTCTCTCTTGTTTTCAGTTTGGGAAGAGCGTTTCGCCCCAGCTTCCCAGCACAGGGTGGAGGCTACCATAAAATCCAATGGTCAAAGGAAGTGAAAGTGGCATGCCACGCAGACTAGAATATCTGTTCCAATGTGGATTTGCTAAAACAACGGAGGGAAAAGCCAATGCAGAATCAGCCTTAAATTGCCCTGAGTTGAACACTGAGAAAATTTGGCAGGCAAATGCAGAAAGGACCTAAGGATCTTGAGGGTCTAAAAATCGCCCTTCATCGTTCAGCTTGAATATATGGGGTCACTGAAGAACCTATTGTGTCAGATTTGGGAGTAGGTTGGAAAGTAAAGCTAACAGATAAGTCAGTCTTTGATGCATGCTCCAGTGTAGCAGGAGGTTTTTGTAACACTGGTGGGAATGGTGTTTGCAGATAGCAGGTTATGCAATGTTTTGAAAAGGTGTAGTCCATGGTTCAAAGATCTGACTGGATCCTGAAAAAAATGCTACATAATTTCATGTCAGCTCTGCAAGTACTATAAATTGCTTGCCTCACTGGAGGCCCAGACATTTATTCTTTGCTCTTGAGCTAGAACACTCTGGGGAGCAGAGCAGCCTTGTCTCCAGAACTGAAAGCCTCTCCGAAGGTAAGGACCGCGAAGAAAGCATTCTAGGGCTGCACCTACAAGGCCACGATGCTCTGTTTCTCTGTTGTTGCCGCCGCGGCATTTGCAGCCTCAGCACTGTGGGGGAGTTTTGGGTGTCTGGATCTCTGCAACAAAAAGTGCTTGAGACATCAATGAAAGCTGGGAATTCAGATGGACTGGGTGGTCGTGGCCATAGATAGGTGTAATATTATAATGCTATAGCGCAATTGCAACTGCCAGTTTTTGAAAGCCTTTTTAGAAAGCTCCCTGGTGGTGCAGTGTGTGTGTGCGCGTGTGGCCACAGAAGCCGGGGGGGGGGGGTGGTGAGACAAGGGGAGTGGCACCAGTGTGGGCAGGACCTTCAAAAATGTGAGCCTTCCCCGCTATACAGTGTGCAAAGGGAAATGTGCTTTGACTGGGACCTTTCCAGAAAGATCAGATCCAGCCAGAAAGACTGGAGCAAAGCAGGGTAGAACCCAGCAAGGGGATGATTAGGGTGCAAAGTCACGAGGGTGCTCTGAAACTTCCACAAAACTTCCATGTGAAAAGCAATCTAGGTCACCAAGGGTTTGCATATATAGTGCAAAAGGAAAACAATTAGCAAACATTTCTTTTTTCAAAAATATTGCCAAAGAGCCAGTTTGGTGTAGTGGTTAAGTGTGCGGGGAGTAGTGGTTAAGTGCGCGGACTCTAATCTGGGAGAACTGGGTTTGATTCCCCATTCCCCCACTTGCAGCTGCTGGATGACCTTGGGCAAGCCATAGTTCTGTCACAGCAGCTCTCTCAAGGACAGTTCTGGAAAGAGTTCTCTCAGCCCCACCTACCTCACAGGGTGTCCATTGTGGGGAGGGGAAGGGAAAGGAGTTTGTAAGCCACTCTGAGACTCCGAATGAAGTGCGGGGTAGAAATCCAATCCCTTCTTCTTCTTAAATATATAGGAAAATACAGAGGAAATGTATATATAAGTTACATATATAGGGAAAGTCAAAAAGGCACCCTAGGCAGATTTTCCCTAATAACAAAGAACTTTTAAATTCACTTCAGTGGAGAAGGCAGTTCTGTTTGCTCGTATATTTATTCTCTTTTCAAGCAAAACTTTACTGAATATTTTTAAAAGAGAGGGCGTATTTACACACACGTTGATGGTCTATCTGCCATTTATCCCCTCCAGTTGCATGAATGCAGAAGTTCTCTCATGAAGGTATTCCTGTGTGTACAGACCATGCTACACGATCGATATAGCTCTGCCTTGTGCTTGAGTACCGGATACAGAAATAGGTGGACCGGGGTCTGTGTGCATGTTGTCATTCATGGGACTGCCCACACCAAATAACAGATGCTGTTTGTTCCCAGCTTTGACAGTCCTGCTAATTACTTGCTGGGAGAGGGACCATGTTACATATAGCTCTGCCTTGTATTTGAATGCTGGACCCAGAAATACATGGAACTGGGGGCTGGGGACATGTTGCCATTCGTGAGGATGGACACACCAAATAGCAGACACTCTTGGGCAAGGGAGCAAAAAGATGCCTGGAATAAACAGACCCGACAACAAAGGGCTACCTAACAGAGATATTAGTCCAGAAACCAGAACCTGCATCATGCTCAGACTGCAGCTGTGTCCCAGCAACACTATTATCGCGGTGGTGGTGGTGGAGGAAAGTACCGTCAAGTGTGGCAGATGACTTATGGTGACCCCATAGAATTTTCAAGAAAAAAGACAGACGGAGGTGGTGTGCCATTGGCTGCTTCTGCATAGCAACCCTGGACTTTCTTCTTGGTCTCCCATCCAAGGACTAACCTGGGCTGGAGTTGTCAGGTCCTTCCAAGTCCCCAGCAGAGGACTTTAGGGGGCATTACTGGAGGTGGTGGGGACATCCCCAATGTGATGACATCACACAGAAGCGACATCATCCCATTGGGGACCGGTGCCCCCCCCCCCCACTTCTTGCCAAAAGCATTTAAAGGGTCCCTGAAATGCTTTTGGCAAGAGGTGCCCCCCCACATGCGCTGGCACTCCAAGCCACAAATCTGCAGCTTGGACTGCGGGTGCGCACATCCACCCCTCTTCCTTCCTCACTCCTGCAATATTTAAAGGGCCCTTCAGCTGATTGGCAGGCCACATGCTCCCGCTGGTCATCTGGAGGGCCCTTTAAATCTTTCACTAGATGTGGATGGGTGGTTGCTCTTGGGGGCGGGGCTTCCCCCCGCCGGCCAGCTGGCTGATGGTGGGAAGGAGCCCCTAAAATCTGGGGGACCCCCACTCAGGCCCTGCATAGCTCCTGAGATCTGGTGAGATCAGGCTAGCCTGGGACATCACTATTATTGGACCAAATAATTTCAGCCATGGCTTATTTTGTAGCTCATCATCCAGTGTGATACATGGAAGTATTTGTCAATGGTGCCCTTGTGGTAGAAAGGGGTCCTTCTCTTCTCAAAAGAAGAAATAGACACAAATTTGGTATTAAAATTGGCAGTCGGTTGAGATACCTGTGGCAGACCATTTCAGTCTACCAGGACAGTATAATTTTGACCTGAAAGTTATCATTCTTCTGAAGAGGAACTACTGATTTAAAACATATTAGTAAGCTAGATTGTATCACCGAGGGGTTAAACAAGTTCACGTTATTCTTAGCCACTATAAGTATTATAGCAGAGGTCCATCAGTGGCTATTAGCCACAAAGTATAGATAGAAACTCTCAGTCTGGGGCAAGTGATGCTCTGTATTCTTGGTGCTTGATAAGGGGGGGGGAACAGTGGGAGGGCTTCTAGTGTCCTGGCCCCACTGCTGGACCTCCTGAGGGCACCTGGTGTTTTTGGCCACTGTGTGACACAGAGTGTTGGACTGAATGGGCCACTGCCCTGATCCAACATTGGCTTCTCTTATGTTATTAAGTATTAAAATGTTTAACATACCACATAGTTTTCAAGAGTTACAAGTTTGGATAACGGTCACTGGGTTTACCATGTATAGTTAGGAAGGCACAAGAACACTTGCATTTCATGGGCTTTTTACTCTTCACAATTATTTCTTGTCTGTGAATATATTCCACTGACTGAGGTATCACTCCATGGATCTAATGAAGCGGGCCCTACCCTTGGAAGCTTGTGCTACAACTAATCTGTTAGTGCACAACACTCCTTTGGGTTTTGGGTGTTACAAACTCACAAGGCCACTGCCACAAGCAGAATTCCACGCCACTCAAAAGCTTGCGAATCCTGTCTTGCGATTCCCATCTTCTTTCCCTATCTGGCATTTCTATTGCAGGATGAATTATATTAAACCTTTGAGGTGAATCAGAAATTGTGGATTTTATACCTGAAAAGTGCCCTATCACTGCTTGGTATAGAATTTATAGTGTTTTTGAAGGAAGGCTGGCATCTATAACCATGATATGAAACTAATTTGTATATAAAATGGCACCTATCCTACCAATCCACCAAACAAAATTTGAAGACTTTCGCCAGCCCAAGCAGTTGTCCTTGAGTTGAAATGAATTTTCCTCCAATAAAACAGCCCCTTAATCTAGGGGGAGGCTCTTGAGGTGGAAGAACTTATTCCAGTGTGAGGTAGGCGATTACTCATTCTACTGTAACACGAGGAACTGCTCTGAATCCTTGCATTCTTATGCCAGCAGTGTTAACAATGCAGCCACCAACGGAATACCTTTTCAAACACAAAGGATTTTATTTCCAACCCGATCTGGTTACAGCAGAATACATAGATTCGCTGGAAGACTTTGAAATCAGAGACAGTGATGTATTTCTAGTCACCTATCCCAAATCAGGTAAGACTATAGAGATTTTTTGTGAGGAACGACTTGACTAGTATTTAGACTCCCTTTGGGAACATCCCCTGCAATGCCACTGAATATTTACAGTGCCAGTACTGTATCTAATCTATTCAATGAGTCAGCATTTTGGGGGCATGGGAGATCTATGCAACATGAGGAGAAGCTGCTATATCTGTTCTTTACTCGGTCTTCTTTTACCTCATCATTTGTATCCCAGTGTCAAGATGTAAAGGGATCTGTTACAAGATGTCAGGACATTTGTGACTGGAGCTCCTGAGCAACTTTGTGGTAAATAGCTGGAAGGAGCCCTGATTCAGATGGGGGGTGTCACATCTTGGAGGAAGGGGTTAATCATATTCTCCACATCCTGCCTAAAATTGCTCCCCAAAGCTGTTATGTGCTCCCTCTGGGAATACATACAGGCTGTCTATATGTTCTCAATAGGCTTCCCTTAATATGTCTAACAATAAATGAATAAACCTTTTCAGGTCATGAAAACAGAGATTGAACTCCTCTCCCAGTTTAAACCAGAGAACCTTAAGCTATTTATTACTTAAAATACTCAAAAGTTAAAAAAACAGGCTGAAATAAATTTCTATTCTTTCACAACCCATGTTCATAATCCTCTTTCCACGGAAACTCATAGTTTAATCTCATCTCCCATTGAATGGAAACCTAACCTCATACAACTACAGGTGTTTCTTGTTCCCCTTAACTTTTCCTTGCCCATTTCTGGCCCTCCTTTTGTTTCTTCCATTGTTGTCATTTAGACAGTAAGCTCACTGGGGCAGAGGGGCGTTTATTTTGTGCTTACTTTACACTACTGAGTTCAATCTATTTAGGATAGTAAGTCAATGGTAACATAATTCTCATGCACAGGCACAGTATGGACTCAAAACATTTTGAGCCTGATTTATCATGAAGGACATCGAAATGGAACTGAGGACACAGACATACTGGACAGAGTCCCATTTCTGGAATACAATGTCCGTAGCAGGGATTACATCAGTCGCCTGTCCCCTCGACTGTTTGCATCGCATCTGCCCTACTATTTTGTCCCTAAGGGGTTAAGAAGCAGAAGAGCAAAAGTAAGGCCTGCCACTAATCATAATTCCATATGATTCAATGTCTTCCTCTAATCCTCTTTCACTGACAATATTAAGCCTCTTGGGATAGTTCTACAAGCCCCTCTTCTGTGGTGAAAATGTGAAATTGCAAATTGCACTGGGCTCAGTACTGATGCTTATGACCCTAAGGTGGGGAAGTCAGCTGCATCTTTCCTGTTCAAGCGGACTTTTATGGGTTCACATGACCCTGAAGAGGTCTGAACAGTGCTTATTTTATCTCAGTGGAGTGCTCCTATAACTGCCCCAGTTTGATCCTTCAAATAGGAAGTATCCAGCTTGTCAGACGTTAGAGGATGAAACTAGTTGAGGCAGTGGGAAATTCATGAATGGAACTCCATGCTTACATTGTGTACACCTGGGAAAGGGGGACTGAGGGGGTAACCCCCCCACACACACACACACTGCAAGACGGTGACAATTTCAATGTATATGGTCAAACTCACCTTACTTTTTAAAACTGCATGGTTTCTGTTATTGGCCCATCATGGAGGAAACCGGTACAGGGACGGCTGTTTCACACAGCATTTCCCTTTTGATAAGAAACTGTCTCTGAAGAGCTGTGGCCATTTTAAACTGTGCTGCTTTCTTTTTCCGCCGTTTTCCTCCGCACACATCATCTCCGAGAGGTCTGGGTTGTTTTTTTTTTAACATTTCTTGGGAGCACTATGACGCTGATTTGATGTCCTGTTATAGAGTTATAGTGCTCCCAATAAAACATTTTTTTTTTTAAAAAGAGAGAGATTGCACACCGGGGGGGGGAGGGCACGAAAAACCTGTCACTGGAGGAAGCACTATGGGGCATTTAACACAGTCCACTGTAGCGATTCAGATCTGGAAGAAGGGATTGAAGATGTGAGGAAAGCAGTTTTCATCAACAACGCCTCGGACACGCTTCCCAAAAGGGAGACAACTGGCATTGTATAAACAGGTAAATATATTCCGTCAACGGCTGGTTACTAAAACGGGTCTGTCTGAAATTACAGGGGGGAAAGTTAGTAACCAGTTTCTGAAATGGAACAGATAGGGTGTCTGAAATCCTTCACTCTGCGAGACTGTTACAATTTCAATTTATATGTGTAGAAATTATAGTTATGTAGCAGGAACAAATGAAAGGGATTGATATTTATTTATTAAAAGATACATACTCCACACTTTTTACTAGCTTGGTACCAAAGTGGCTAACAGCATATTATTAGTAACATTTCAGAAATAGTTAACAATGATAAATACAACACAAAATAACAAATAAAAATACTGACAATAACACCAAGCAGTGTACGCCAAACGTATCTTCAAATCATAAAACAGAAATGCACTGCAGCTGATAAATAATGAAGAGGGAACTAGAGACAGCATGAAAAAGCAGAGCATAAAAGATTTCAAAACCAAACTAGGCCTTACCAAAAACCACATGGAAATAGGATTAAAAACTAAATGAATCCATATCACTCCAGACTCAAAAGTCAACAAAATGCCTGGGAGAAAAGATACGTTGCCCAGGCAAACCCTGCCTGCTGGGCACCAACCCAAAAGGTGCCCATAACAGGTGCTGAGAGCAACAGAGAAAGCTTGGTGACCTTCCTTGAGGAGGAGGGAGGTACTTGGGAGTTATTTTTGAGAAGGCATTTCTGCAGCCTGGAGGGATATTGGTTGAAGGGGAGAACAGTAGACACAGAAGGACACGGTCAATTTCTCCAGAGTGAAGGCTTCCGACATGGATGTTGCAAAAAGCTGAATCTGAGAAGGCTATGGGTGTAAGAAACTGTCAAGGTGCTGCAACCTTATGACAAGCTCACAGGCTTTTCAAGGCAAGAGGTATACAGAGATGGTTTGCTGTTGCCTGCCTCTGTGTAGCAACTTTGGACTTCCTCGGTGGTTTCCCATCGAAGTACTAACCAGAGCCCACCCTGCTTAGCAGCCAAGATCTTAGCAGCCAAGATCTGAGCCTGGGCCATCCAGCTCAGCGTAAAAAGGCTATAAGGGATAGTAAATGGGTAACAGTGCTGGGTTAGGCTCAGTCATAAGCATCCTCAAGAAGAAATCCTCAAGAACCCCTCAATATAAATAAATCTGAGTGGATGGAAACCATAACGTAAGAGAATACTGGGAGAATAAGATACGAAAGTTGTGTCTCACTGCTAGGTGCTTCATTTCATCAGCTTAACCCAGTAGTTTGTTGATTTTATTCTAATTATCAATATGATTGCAGGTTATTTATGTGTCAAGAAACCCAAAGGATGTCTTGGTTTCCTACTACCATTTTTCCAGACTTGCAGTCAAAATTGAAACAGCAGGAGACTTTGATAATTTCATGGAAAGGTTTTTAGCTGGTGAAGGTAAGGATTGTTTATAGCTGCATGATGAATAGTATTTGTCTCTGCTTGCCTTTCCTGCTTTGTGAGAAAAAAACCCTCTTGAAACTGTAGAACAAATTATTCAGAATGCCGTACTACATTGGAAGGCTTTTCCTAGGCAGAGGCAAAACTGAGCCAGCTGGTCTGGGAGACAGAACCCGGGAAAGAGCTGCTGGGAAGGTGAGGTTTTTTTGGGGGGGGGGGGGTTGCCTTTCCTAAACTTCTAAATTATTGGGAAGCATTAACCAAGGTTGCTTTATGAGAGGGCATATCCAAACAAATGGTAACCATAAAGACTAAGCTTGTTATTCCTTTTTGGTCTTTGAATTTCTTAAACATCTTCATTATACTGTATTCTAATTTACTGCTCACCCTCAACCTGTATGTATGGACTGGTAATTTCCGTTTCATTGTATCTGAAGAAGTGTGCCTGCACACGAAACCTTATAACTTGAATAAAACTTTGTTGGTCTTAAAGGTGCCACTGGACTCAAACAAAGACATCAAGGGATTGCTAAAGGAAAATAGTGAGATGGCAGAGAAGCTCAATTACTTTTTTGCTTCTGTGTTCCCTGTGGAGAATGTGGGGCATGTACCCATGCCATGACCCCTATTTTCAGGAAGTGAGTCTGCAGAACTGAGCTAAACTGAGGTGACCAGAGAGTAAATTCTAGAGCTATAAGGGAAATCAAAAACCAATAAGTCACCTAGTCCTGATGACATACACCTGAGAGTTCTTGGGGAATTAAGTTGTGAGATAGTTGATCTGCTAACTCATATATGCAGGGCTTTTTTTGTAGAAAAAGCCCAGCAGGAACTCATTAGCATAATAGGCCAAACCCAACAGCAGAAATGCATTAGCATATTAGGCCACACCCCTGACAGCATACATGAGGTTTTGATGAAAGAGAGCTTAGTTGCTATTTGAACACTAGCCAAAGTTCTAGTCCTATGTATATTGTGTGTATTACAGGGTTAGTTTATAAACAGTATAACTATACGTTGTTACAGTGCAATCCTAAACAGAGTTACAGCTTCTAAGTCCATTGTGGGCTTTGAAGGATGCAGCTCTGCTTTGGATTGCATGGTTAGTTTAGTATAAATGTGAGCCACAGTGTATTGCAGAACAGAAATTAAAAACTGATATTTCATTTATTTATTTATTTATTTATTTTTCACACTTTTACCCCACCCTCCTCGCAAGCAGGCTCAGGATGGCTTACAATGTGGCACAATGCCAGTTAAAACAATTTAAAACAGCATTATAACCAGGGGTCCTTTCGTAAAAAAAGAGGTGCAGGAGCTCATTAGCATAACTTATTGGCATATGCCACACCCCCTGACGTCACCGGAAGTGTCAAAAGGCCACACCTCCCTGACGTCATCGGCAGTGTGTCAGAAGGCAGGGAGGGAGGGAGGGAGGGGGAAGGAAGGAAGGAAAGGAACAGGAAGGAAGGTAGGTAGGTAGGTGGGGGAGAGAGAGAGAAGAAAGAAAGGAAGGAGGGAGGAGGGGGGAAGGAAGGAAGGAAGAAAGGAACAGTAAGGTAGGTAGGTAGGTGGGGGGAGAGAGAGAGAAGGAAGGAAGGAAGGGACAAGAAGGTAGGTAGGTAGGTAGGTGGGGGAGAGAGAGAGAAGGAAGGGATGGAAGAAAGGGGAAAATGAAGGAACAGGAAAGTAGGTAGGTAGGTGGGGGAGAGAGAGAGAGAGAAGAAAGGAAGGAAGGAAGGAAGGAAGGAAGGAAGGGGAAAAGGAAGGAACAGGAAGGTAGGTAGGTGGGGGAGAGAGAGAGAAGAAAGGAAGGGAGAGAGGAAGGAAGGGACAGGAAGGTAGGTAGGTAGGTGGGGGAGAGAGAGAGAGAAGGAAGGAAGGAAGGAAGGAAGGAACAGGAAGGTAGGTAGGTGGGGGAGAGAGAGAGAGAAGAAAGGAAGGGAGAGAGGAAGGAAGGAACAGGAAGGTAGGTAGGTGGGGGGAGAGAGAGAGAAGGAAGGAAGGAAGGAAAGAAGGGGAAAAAGAAGGAACAGGAAGGTAGGTAGGTGGGGGAGAGAGAGAGAGAAGAAAGGAAGGGAGAGAGGAAGGACAGGGGGAAAGGAAGGAACAGGAAGGAAGGTAGGTAGGTGGGGAGAGAGAGAGAGAGAAGGAAGGAATGAAGGAAGGAAGGAAGGAAGGAAGGAAGGAAGGAAGGAAGGAAGGAAGGAAGGAAGGAAGGGGGGGCGCTTCTCCCCCCCACTAAGGCCAGCGTTTCCCATCCTCCCCCCTCTTGCTTGGGCCCCAGGGGCTTCACGACTCTGGGGCCCAGCTTCTCCCTCCCTTGCGCCCCCCTGGGGCCCCGGAGCAGTGAGTGGGGGAGGGAGGGAAGGAGGAGGCTTCTCCCGGGGCCATGGCACTTGCCGCGGCCCAGGAGCAGTGTGCGGGGGGGAGGTGGGGGCTGGTCCCAGGGCTGGTGGCCCCGGGAGTTTGAGGATGGGGAGGGAAGGAGGAGGCTGATACCGGGGCCGGCGGCGCTTGCCGCGGCCCTGGGAGTTTGAGGGCAGGGGGAGGGCTGGGAGGGAGCTGGTGTTGGGGCCGTGGCGCTTGCCGGGAGCTTGAGGGCGGGGGAGGGCTGGGAGGGAGCTTGAGGGCAGGGAGAGGGCTGGGAGGGAGCTGGTCCGGGGCCGGCAGCAGCCTGCCGCAGCCCGGGAAGAGTGAAGGGGGGAGGGGAGGGGAGGGGCTTTTTCCTGGGCCAGCGGCGACCTGCCACCGCCAGGAGGAGTGAGCGGGCGGCGGGGCTTTGTTAAGACCCCGCCCCCCACCCTCCTCTCTCCCAGAGCGGCGCTCCGGCGCGCCCTGGCCCCAACGGAGCCCTGATTATAACAGTTCTGCAATAAAAGTTTACAGTAAAATGCTCGCAAAGATGGTAATCAACACAAGTCAAGATGGCGTCCTGCAAGTTCTCTTAGTGGCATGGTGTGACTTCCTTTGGGCCAGCCCTCATCTCTGATGTTAATGGAGATGGTCAGTGGTAGGTGGTGGTGGCTCCTAATTGAAAGTCTGGTGGAAGAGCTCCGTCTTGCAGGCCCTGCGGAACTGCATAAAATCCCACTGGGCCCTGATCTCCTCTGGGAGCTCATTCCACCAGAGAGGAGCCGCCACCGAAAAGGCTCTTGCCCGAGTACCAGCAAGCCTGGCTTCCCTTAAACCCGAGACCAAGAGTCGGTGTTGCAGTCCCGAACGAAGTGCTCTCTGGGGTACATACGGGGCAAGGCAGTCCCTCAGGTTTGTTGGACCCTGGCCATATAGGGCTTTAAAGGTGGGACACATATCATGGTGGGACACATTAGTGTCCTCTTGCTGTGAGTCAATTTTCTTAAATCAGCATAGATCTCCAGCCTCAATCCTGAGCTTTTGAAAATGACCATATATGCCATTCTCATAGTCTTCTAATAAGATATCAAAGTAAAACAGTAGAACATGCCACCATGTCATGAATGTGAACTCAGGGTGGACTTTCTTCTCGAGATTATACATCATATTTAGCCTCTTCTCAGCCTTTCATTTATTTAAACCAGCTGACTGGTTTGTCTTCCAAATAAAGGGGTTGGGAGCTTTTGGATCGGATAAGAGAGGCTTTCCAACCAATGGGAGTGCTACGGATCATGTATTTACCTAATGAACAGGATAAAGAGAGTAAAATGTAAACAGGTTGTCAGGTTGGCATCATGGGTTGACCTGGATTAACATCTGTGACTGGCAATTTTCATGGCTATGTAGAATTTTCTAGTGTGATCTGGGAGGCTGCTATTGCTCCATTCCAATTAGAAGGGATTTCAACAACAACAACAACAACCTTTATTGACACAGCAGATTAAAGAAAAACAAAAAGGAGGAAAATGAAATCCTAATACATATCTCTCCGGCCGCGGTCACATGGCCCCTTTAAATCCGGGAGGGCTCCCGGATTTAAAGGGGCCACATTTTTCAACAGCGGGTTGGGATGTCTATACATCCCAACCCCTGCACCAGCGGGATCGGCGGCCGTGGCTGCTGAAGAGGCGGCCGCGGTGGGAACAGCGGCCGCGGCCATGGCGGAAGCGGGGGCAGCCACGGCAGCGGAAACGGTGGCAGCGGCCGCTGCTGAAGAGACGGCGGCGGAGGTGGCCCCAGCAGCACTGGAAGTGGTGGTGGCGGCCTCCGACCCGCCATCTGCCTGGGTAAGTCGGGTTTGGGTTTTTTTCACCCTTTTACACTTGGGCGCATGGATAGCCATGCGCCCAAGTGTAAAAGGGGGGGGGGGGAATGGCCGGCAGGGCTATCTGGACAGCCCTGCTCTCGCAATGCATACGAGAGAGGGCTGTCCAGATACCTCCAATGCGGGTTCCTCCCGCAACACCCAGGAAAATACTTGATTTTCCCGCAGTCTGAAAATGCGGGAGGAACCCGCATTGGAGCCTGCTTCGGCACGGGACTAGGGGCCGGCCGTCTGGTCAGTCCCTTTAAATGCGGGAGGAAATTGTCCTTCCTCCCGCATTTAAGTCCTGTGTGACCGCAGCCTCCTTTTAGAAGTCAGATACAGAAAATTTGCCACCGTTTCAATGATTATAGCATTTTGGGTGGAAAGAAAATACAGGGTGTTGTGGTCATTGGATTCGTCTATTAGATCCAATAATAACCAATCGAAATATATAGTATGGAGGTCAGAATAGTAGATAAAGAGCAAAAAGACATGCTCAATACTATCTACTTCATTCCTGCCACCGTTATTTATTTATTTATTTATTTTTTCGTATTTGTATCCCGCCCTCCCCGCATGCGGGCTCAGGGCGGCTTACATGGGCCAGAGGTTACATAACCTTTGCGCATATGGAATTTTTTGAAACCTCCCGTGAAGTACTGCAGAAGGCAATACATTAAAACGGGCCAGCATATAAGCTCTGTGAATAAGCAGATCGAAGAGGCGAGAGAAATACGTTGTTAGCAAACCAATAGGAGAAATCCCTAACCTCAGGGGAGAACATTTATCAGAGGCCCGACTACTCAGTACTTGTAACTCAATATCAAAGAGTCTTTGATTAAAACAAAGTCTTTGATTAAAACAAACAGCAACTCTTCAAACCTGATCCCAGTTACAGCAATCTTCTTTTCTATATATGATAACCATGAGGAAGACTGGAACTCAGCCAAAACTTGGGAAATGAGACAGTTAGGATTAGCATTGGTTTTAAAGTGTAGATTTAACCAACATTTGAATGTTATAATACATGCTTTGGTCTCCAGGAGTCTTTGATTGGTTTCCAAACAAGTAGCCGTATCAGAAACACACACTGGGAGGTCTAAGATTTTCCACAGAAAGTTAGGTTGAATTTTTTTTCTATTTCCTTTTTAATAGCGTGAATCCAAATTGGGATCCCAGAAAGCAATTTAGCACAGATGTTATGATTAAAGACTCTTAGGGCAGCTGGAACATATTGATTGCCCTTAGAGTAATAAAAACAGGTATTCACAAGTATGTCATTATTCACAGATTTCATTGCTTCCCTTTTATGCACAGCCCAACTAGAGTGACAGTGGAAGAGCATTCCTAGATAGCTAAAACTTTTAATTTGCTCAAAATATATCCCTCTTATCTTCCACTTAACCAGTTTCCACACTTTCCAAAAACCAGTAATTTTTTACTTCTGAAAATTTAGGGTCAGTTTGTTTAACTCACAGTAGTCCATAAAACAGTAAAGCAGCCTTTTTAAATCCAGTATGCAAGAGGGAAAGTTGAACTGCATCATTTGCATAAAGTAGAAAGGAGACATGAAACACACCAAGTTTGGGACTGTGACCATCAATAGTATTCAAAAAAGGAGTCAAATCATTAACGAAAGATTGAATAGCAGAGGGGCTAAAATACAGCCTTGCTTCATTCCTAAACTTATCACGATGTTCTGATCTAAGATCTAAGGATCACCCTCCTTAGAACACCTAACTTGACGAGTAGTGTTAGAATGAATGTTGTTAATTAGAAAAAAGGAGTCTCTCATCAGTCCCTTGATCCAGAAGTTTCTTCCAGAGTAAGTCTCTCGGCACGGAATCAAAGGCACCCTTGAGATCCAGAAAAGCTGCAAACAACATGAGGCCCTTCTCTTTCCTATACTTATCCACTAGGTGATTTAGCGCTAAACAATGATCAAGGGTCGGTTTCCCGTTACAAAAGCCAACTTGCTCTATACCTAAAATGTGCTGTTCTGACATCCATGATTTAAGTTTGTTAGCCAGGTATCTCACAGAGCGTTTCCCAACAGTAGAAAGCAAACTAATAGGTCTGTAATTACTAGGAAGATGGCAGTCTCCTCTTTTAAATATAGGGACCACAATTGTATTTGTCCAGACTTCAGGTATTACACCTGTCTTATCAATGGCCGTGAACATAGCAGCCAGAAAGGGGGCTCACCACTCAGGGAATGCCTAGATTGGATTTCTTAGTTAACCGGTTAAGGCCTGTATCAAAACCTGAGATGGGAAGTTTACTCCATGATAGAAAGCATATATAATACCCTTCTAAAATTATCGAGCTAAAACATTTATGCTGCTAAATGTTTCATGTTATTCTGTGCTCTAGTTTGTTTTTTGAATTAGCTGGGGGATTTTATGATTTTTTAATTGTGATGGTTTTCTCATGTTTCCTCTGTGTACTGCAGCTCTCATGAGAGGCAGAGCATATATTTTCTAAATTATCAAATGAAAGATGCTCCTCACCCACGAAAACTGTTTCAGTGGTGTGCCCCTTAGATACCTTTTCTGTGTTGTAACCTATCCATCTTAGCTTTTTTATTTCAAAATTAACTAAGAATAGCATATATGTATACATGAAGGTGTGGTAACCCATAAAATGCAACAAGAGGAACTGAGGTATGATTAGTCCATGACCAAAGTAAAACTGAAACTTGTCATCTTACACCACTGTATAACACCAGCTCTCATTTATACCTGCTTTATTTTTAATACCTAATACATTTGTTTCCTATCAGTTCTAGCTAGTTTGTGGCTAGACCATGTTGAAGGCTGGTGTGCTCACAAGGATGACTTCAATATTCTCTTTCTTACCTACGAAGAAATGAAGAAGGTAAGATTGTTCCATCAGCAAAACCACCTGACGTCATGTATTAGATACCTTCATCTATGATGTGTAACACTCTCAGAAGGGTCAAAGGGAGTAATATAGATGTTTATTAATCCCCACTCCCATAGGAGGCCCTGTGCCTACATGGTACCCACCAAATTAGTTGACCTGCTTAATCTCTGAGCAATCTGTTGGTGTTTCTGCTAAACCATTCTGAATTCATACCAGGGGAAATGCAGTTGATATTATATTTGAAATGGTCCCAAAGGATACCAAATTTCAGTATCCTGAACCAACTTACTACTTTCATGCCTAATTCTTTTAGTTACTGGGCCCCTGTGGTTTTCAGTTGTGGAGAGCCTGACACCAAAACCATGTCCCGTTACAGGACCTGAGAACTTCTGTTTTGAAAATGTGCAGCTTCCTTGGAAAGAAGCTGACTGAGGAAGAGTTGCAGGTTGTTGTGGAGAAGGCTACATTTGATAAAATGAGAATGGATCCCAGAGCAAACTATGAGAACATGCCCCCTGATATCTTCGAGAAAGGCAAGGGACACTTTCTTCGCAAAGGTAAGTCTTTGAGGCATCAAATTTGGGCTCATGCCCAGTAAATTGTCCCACCCTGTCACAAATAATTGTTTAAGCTTTTGACTCAGCATAAGAACTTGAGGGAAAATAAAGGAGCTGTTTTGTCTTATTATTAAACCCCTTTGAAATGGCACTTGAGACATAGTATTAGGGATGGGCTCATATATATTAGGCATGGGCAAGAACTGATAAATGAACCATGGCAAGTTCATGGTTTGCAAACCAGGGGTTCGGAAAATGTGTCTCCCACGATCTGCCACAAGGACCTCCATGTTTTTTCATGTTCATGTGTGCTCCATGTTCATGTGTGCTCTGAAGGCAGTTACATACCTTCAGAGTTTTCATACATGTCCACTGGCCCAACTGGAAGTGAGCTCCAAAGGTACTTAAATGCCTTCAGAGCTCATTTCCATGTGGGGGTGTGGCCCCACAAACTTCCTGAACCGGTTCATGCAATAGAGAAGTTCATGGAAGTTTGTGGTTCAGGGTTCATGAAAACCTCCATGAGCCTCTATTTTTCCAGTCTGTTCCCACTCCAAGCCAAGGTTTAGAAATACTGAGGTAAAACTTTATAATATATACAGTCTTGAGACTGGTTTCTCCCCTCAGAAACATCAGCTTTCTACTAACTCCTGAGGTGTCCAAAGCTTACTCCCTCTACTACAGACCCTGGGTTCACCTCAAGAGCACAAACCCTTTTACTGGCACAGATTATTCTTCTTTTGCCTAAGAAGCAATAACCTTTTCCTACTTGGCTTTATTGGGAGTTACAGCCTAACAGCCTAGTCACTCTTGCCAAATCTATCTTCCAGTACTGTTATTTAAGTAAAGCACTTTGTAGCTTTCTGGAACTAGAATCTCAATTCTCCCTCAGAGTAGTTCTAATATTGTTAGGGCAAAGTAGACTCTTCTTTTTTCTCTGCAGAAGAATTTTTTCTGACTAGCCCTGTCAAAACACTGACTCCAAATATCCTTTCCCCTGGTCAAAGATGCACACCAAAAAATGACTCTTTTCCCTCCAGAACAGCTGATGTTATACTTACTCTCAGCTGATGCTGGCCAATCAGAGAATGTGTAGAGCAGCCAATCAAATAAACTCTCCATTCCAGGGTAGATTAGCCCCTGATCTCCCTGGTTCTCTGAAACAAGCAGCATTTAAAACCTGCTTTCCATGTGCAATTCTACACAGAGTTGCACCATTCTGAATCCACTAAAATCAAAGGGCTTAAAAGCTGTGACTCTGTTTAGGATTGCAGTGTTTGGCTTTTATTTTTATCATAAAACAGAGAAGTTACCAATGTCTGTCTGACCACTTTCACTGCAATGTCCCTTTTCTCTCCGCTTCTTTTACTAGGTACTGTTGGGGACTGGAAAAACATAATGACTGTAGCACAGAGTGAAAGGTTTGACAGTGTTTTTAAGGAAAGGATGCAAAACCTGCCCCTCAGGTATTGCTGGGATATCAATGACGACCTTCCATCTTGAAAGATGAAAAAGAATGTTCTGTGTATGCATTTAACCCACATCTGTGCAAAATAAAAATTGCAACCTCCCCCTTCCCCCAGTAGTGACTGCTTGTGCAATATCCTAGCCTCCACATTCTGAAACATGAGGGAATATATTATATAAGTTCTCTATTATTACATGGATATCCTGTCATTTCTTCAAGGAGAACTGTATATGTGCAGTTCCGGTTCCCACACTGCATTTTATTATCACAATCCTAAAATGATTCAATCCTGAGATGTAGGTTATCCTTAGAAGAGTGTCCAGTCTAAGGTCAGTGTTTCATGACAGAACAGAGACTGGAATCCAGGTTAAAACCAACATATTATCCACTTCACCATAACAGATGACTGTAACAGGTGGCACCAGTTCAGTGCTACTAGAATTAAACTGGTTTATTTTGACTATTTTGCATTTTCGGATCCTGATTCTGTGTAGTTTGAATTCTTCATGGGGGAAAATGGTCACATTGTAACAGTATGGCATCCTCTTGATAAATTGACCATAGAGTTTAGAAGTCCATTACAAAATTTAACCTTATTATTTTCATATGATGAATTTCTTATGACTGGATTTTTATCCCCCTCCATTCTATGCTCAGAGTTGGTAAGTTGTCCAAGCTCCAACAGTGGAGCTTACCTGAACGTTTCTTCTCTTCAGTGGGGTGAAGTCATCCAAACTGGTTAGGTTATGCCTGCTCTTGCTCCAGACAGGGCTATGCAAATGTGTGTAAATTGTATTGGCTCACAGTGAGGCTGTCCCTCTATTCTTAGTATAGCCCAGCTCCATAACAGATCTTGCATCCGACTAGGTTTTGTTTTTGTGGTGGGATGTGGATGACTTCGCCCCACTGAAGAGAAGAAACCTTTACGCAAGTTTCAATGTTTTGTTCTCCTTCAGTGGGGAAGGTCATCCAAACTGGTTATATGTCCAAGCTGCAACCTGGGTGGGTTCCTCATTTTTATTTTTATTGTTCCACCACTATGTTGCACACCTTTCTTCCAGATGAAGCTTCTGCAGATTTGAACTCGTCCAGTCTATAGGGTCACACACAGGTATAAAGGTGGGCCATGCTGAAACTCTACAGATTTCTTCCACAAGAGCCCTGGTGGAAAGGTCACTGATAACGTTGCAGCTCTAGTGGAATGGGCCATAACAGCCTTTGGAGGTCTCAGGCCTCGACCTTCATATGTTTTTTGAATACATGGCTTGATCCGTAAGGCGATTTTGAGAACTTTTTACCTAGAAACTGTGAGCTGTGAGACACAGACAGAAAATCCTTTAGCCTAATCTGCACCATCCAAGTGTTTCAGTAGGGATGCTTTCTAGAAAATAATGGAAGAGTCGTGGGTCAGCCAGGATTCAGTGATAGCAAAGAATCCTCAGTAGAAGAGGACTCAGAGTCCCGTGTAGCCATCTCTGAGTCAGCAGAAGCAGCAAGATGAGCTGCAGGCATGTCAGGTTTCACAAGCCTTAATACAAGCAACAGCTGGTGCAGAGCCACCAACACCCTCCAGCCCAATTCAACAGGTGAAACTCAGATTTTTTTTCCCAGCCCTTTAGCATCACCCACAACCTTATGGTGCCATAGACACAGGCTAAGAGTAGAGCTACAGGACAGATGACAAAGTGCACGACCCCTGGCTCAACTAGCTGCTTACTGATAGCAAAGATGAGTAGCTGCAGGATTACTCTTGAGAAGCTGGCTGCGAGCAGGACCCTTGAGCATACGGTTAAGCCCAAGCATACGGTTAAGCCCAATTCAACAGGTGAAACTCAGATTTTTTTTCCCAGCCCTTTAGCATCACCCACAACCTTATGGTGCCATAGACACAGGCTAAGAGTAGAGCTACAGGACAGATGACAAAGTGCACGACCCCCAGCCCAACACTAACTGCTTACTGATAGCAAAGATGAGTAGCTGCAGGATTACTCTTGAGAAGCTGGCTGCGAGCAGGACCCTTAAGCATACGGTTACAAAAATCAGCCAAGGGAGGCAGTTAGGTGTGGAAGCAACAAGTTGAAATCCCTCTAACTCTGTGAGCACTGCATTGGATTCTGCCTTACTCCTATGACTCTTTGGATCATTCCCTGACTCAGCTTTTCATCTTGCTCCTGAACCTGTTCATGGACAACTCTTGGGACTTCCTGACCTTGCTGTATGGATTGACCTTGGACCAGACCTTGACTACACTGCTTGAGTTGGTACCCTTGCCTTCTTACACCAAGCTCTCACAGTGCACCCCATGATGCTCCCTGGCCTGGCTCCAAACAGGAAGCCACTGTCAGATGTATCTGCGTGAACATTAGGGAAGTGCATTCAGCATTTCCGAGCCGAATTAATACCTTTTGGCATGATTCAGGCATTAGTTCCGTGTGCCTCAGAGTTTAGTCATGCTGGCCTCATGACCATGGAAAAGTCTTCAGACAACGCTGGCTCTTCGGCTTGGAAACTGACATGAGCACTACCCCCTAGAGTCAGATTCGACTGGCTTTCGAGCAAGGGAAACCTTTACCTTTATCTAAGCTGAATCAAATTCTCTGAACTGATTCGGGTTACCGATAAGAAAATACTGAATTCATTTGGGAATCCTGATTTTTTTGGCTCCATTATACCCTATGGGGCCATTATAGTCAATGGCAAATCTCCTAGCATATACTCAGTGGGCTGGGGGCGGTTAAGGTAGAGGCACCAAATTTGCAGTGTGCCTGCTGGAGCCTCTCCCCAGAAGAACCCCCAGGTTTGGAAAAGATTGGACCAGGGGGCTTATGTTTCCAATGGTGGGGGAAAAGCAAGGCAGGCATACAACAAGCCCAGCAGATTCTCCCAGAGAATATCTGCAGTAGAAAGTGAGGTGTAGGCAGGGGGCATATTTGCAAGGCTAGCAGCAGAACCAGGGCTCATTTCATAGCAGGAGCTCCTTTGCATATTAGGCCGCACACCTCCAATGTAGCCAATCCTTCAAGAGCTTACAGAACTCTTCTTACAGGGGCTACTGTAAGCTCTTGGAGGATTGGCTACATCAGGGGTGTGTGGCCTAATATGCAAAGGAGCTCCTGCTATGAAATGAGCCCTGGGCAGAACCAGTGCAATGTGCCCAGCAGAACCAGTGCCACTCTAGGAATACCAAAACACAACAGGAGGACTAAGGTCAAATATGTGTGTATGTGAGGGGGGAGGGAGAGAGAGAGAGAGGACTTTTGTTTTGCATCAGTCTTGAACCAAGGCCTTGATCAACTTTCCCAGAACTGTTGTGCACTTCACCTTTGCAAGGTTCAGTTTCTTCAAGAATAGTCAAGAGACATCCAGACACTGATGCTAAAGTCAGTTTATTAGTTATGATGAAAGCCATCAGAAGAGATGTCTCCTGACATTAAAGTATTTGTCTTTTCCTTTAAGAAAAAGAAAGGAAACCAAAGCAGGCGTGGGTATAGCCACAGATACTGTGGCTTTCCTGCCTGTCTCTCTGGACAAGTTGTTCACACCTGCTGATCCAAGACCCTGGGAGGGTGAATTCAATCTAGTCACTGTCAAGATTCATGGGATTGTAGTCCGGGTCATCCTCTTCATCTTCCAACTCTAAATCATCCATTTCCTGGAATAACGATTCATCCACTTCCACATTGTTTCCTGCTGCAAGGGGGCAAAAAAGACGAAGTTACCTTGAAATTATAAGAAATAAAAGGGGAACTACTGCTAATGACTGCATCATGGGTGATGCTCCATGTTGAAAGCTGAGGCCAGTTCACTGTAATGCTCTGACTGAGGCTCACTGTAAATTGCCACAAAGTGTAAATAAATACAACTGGGCCAAAACATGCTAGCCTAAAATAGGCTGATGGGTCTGAACAGGAAGTAACTAAAAATGGAAGAGACTTCAGGGTCACAGATCAGAAGGTGATGGTATAAAAGGCAAAATTTCTTGATAGGGGCTGTTCAAAAGAAAATATTAATATCATAATTCCTTATGGCCAACAGTGTGGTTGCATTGTGGATAGGCCTACCATAGTTGTCTCACAAATATTTTAAAACTCAAAAAGGTACAGAAAAGAATCAACACGTTTCCCTGTGAGGGAAGGCAAAGGTGTCTTGTGCTCTACGTTTAGAAAAAGCTGGCAAAGGGGAGACATGACAGAAGTCTATAAAATTATGTAGGATGTACAGAAATTGTTGCATCTTTCCCTCAGATAACCCAAAAAACTGAGCCACAGTAGATTAAACCCAGAGAAGAACTTCATAGACTGTATTGTTAATTTATGGAATCCCTGCCATAAAATATGGCCTCTGCCAGCTTAAATGCCTTTAAAAGACGAATGAATGCAGCCTACATGAATTTATCTGTTAGCCATGATTGGTAAACGGAACCTCCATCTCTCACTCAGTATCAGTTACTGGGTGTTTGTGTGTGAAGGAACACCAACGTGTTCTTTCCATGTGACATCAGGTTGGCCACAGGCTGTTGGAAGAGGCCTACTTGTCTGATCCAACTGAGTTCTGCTTGAACAATGATCTCTAAATCCTAAACAATTATACCCAGGTCCACCCTACTCTTTGAGATGAACAAGGAGTGTCCTCTTCAATTTTACCATCTTTGTACTACGTTGAAAGCTAAATGGCATAAAGATGTGCATTCTTGATGGTTGCTTCTCAGCCCTGGAACTCTCCCTCTTGCAGGGATTTCCCAAATAACTGGTAAAAGACAAGTCCTATTTGACTTGGCTTTGGATGCCCAGGATCAGAGGACAACACAGAGATGGCTTCAATGAACATAGAAACCCAACACCTTGAGCACCTGGGATAAGGCAGGATACAACCTGAACTAACTAAGCAAACGAGGAATCATCTCTTTAGAGCTAGGGTTCCACTGATTTCAGTAAAATGTAGTCCCATGCAACACACATAGGAATGCAGAGCTGCACCGATAAACCTGCAACAGCAGTCATCCCGCCCCCCCCCCCAATCTGGATACTGCATGTACAGTGCAGCAATAGCGACATCTACTGGCATGTTATCTTTTATTTCTTCTATCATTAAGGTAAACAGAACAAACTTCAGTCCAGAGAAGCAGGAATAGCTCACCACACACACACAAACACACACACACTCTCCAATTCAAGCTGACTGACAACAAGACAAATTTATTTTTACATGGTGCAAACAGAACAGGATCTGAAAAGTGAAGAAATCGTTCTTACACTTTAAACTTGCCCATGTTAGCAGAGTGCTTATTTTTTTTTAAAGCTTGTTCTATAAAATGTTTTAAAGCCTCAATTTAAGAGGTGGCTCCAATTCACTGGGCAGCAGGTCTTTTAAAAATTATGTTATTAGGTACTTATACAAACTGCAGGTGTCCGGCAGCAGATGAGAAAAACATTCCCTCCAGTATGAGGGGGAAATGGCTGCAGTTAGAGTGCTGGACTAAAATCTGAGAGACCCAGGTTCAAATCCCCACTTGTGCCACAGGAGCTTTCTGGGTGACCTGGGGCTAGCCACACACGCTCAGCCTCACCCACCTCACAGGATTGTTGTGAACAAAAAAGGGAAGAGAGGAAAATGATGTAAACCACTGTAGGTCCTCATTGGGAAAAAATGATTGAAGTAAGTAAGTAAGTTCTTGTGAGCTGTTTTGGGAGCCAACTTTGGCTGAAAAACGGTACAAAAATTTAAAACAAATAAAAACAAAAATCACTTTTTAACCATATTTTTTCATATACATTGTTATACAACCAAACCAAGCAAGATTTGGCCAGGCTGTATCTCTAAAAACTGGGCCTGTTGCCAAATTAATCAATACGGCTGCATGCTGGCCTTGCTACCAGCAGCTCAAAGGGAGGCATATGGCAGTGCCCCCAGACAGTTGCCCACTCCAGACACTAGCTGAGCATAAACCTATTTAATTTTAGCCTGTGCAAGGCAGACCACCTGCATGACTGAAGAGTTACTTGGCCAATTTCTTGCTTCCATGAGAGAGGAGGCTTCTCATTATGATAAAGCCATGACCTAAGAGTAAAATAAATGTCACCCTTTCGATAACATTTTCCATCTACAACAGGGGTGTCAAACATGTGGCCTGGGGGCCGGATCAGGCCCTTGGAGGGCTGCAATCCAGCCCACAAGGCCCTGGCTGTTTCCTGCTTCCTTTTCCAGTTCTGCTGCTGCTGCATCACAGCTTACTTTACCAGACTCTCTCAATCACACAGGAGAGGTACATAGGCAAGCCTCTCCTGTGCGATTGAGAGAGTCTGGTAAAGCACTGGCATTACATTTTTTTATGTTTTATTTAAAGTTTTAAAAATCTTTAACTGTGTTTGTCTGTGTCCCTTACAAAGTTTGTATCTCTGCTACCTGGCATTACATTTTATGACACACATGGTCCGGCCCAACAAGATCTCATTTATGTCAGATCCGGCCCTCATAACAAATGAGTTCGACAACCCTGATCTACAACAAGGAAGAGAAGCAACATACTAGCGTTCAAACCAAGATCACAACATATAAAAATGGGTATGGTAATAACCGTAACATTACCTTCTTCTAAGAACTGGATGTCCGATGTATCAAGATTATGATCTGTTTCAAACAACTGCTTTCCTATAAGAAATATTTTGAGATAAAGCTGGATCAGGCACACACAACATCTTCAGCTATGCCAGTCGCAAGAGTTGCACCTGTTGGTTACTTGCACATATAACATCTCGAAGTAAGCAGACTTGGCTGCAATTTAACTTCCCTCAAAGACAAGACTGATTGAGAAGTCTACAGGTCAAATCTGTGCCTGTCGGGAAACATCAACAACATCTCTGAACATCCCTGATGGAAACCTTTACCAAACTCTAATTACCGGAATTCTCTTCTGTACGGGTTGGATCCAGACAAGCAGAATTTCCCCAGCAGCCCTCCAACACCCACTTCCCCCAAACCCTCCACTGAGGGGCCCTGGTAAACAAAATGGCCAGGCGAAGGAGTACATTGTTCACGGGTGTCCCCTGACATTCAGGCAGGTGCATTTATAGTGGAGGGGGCTGCTGGGGAAACGGAAACATGGGGGAAACTTACTTGCACGAGCTTCTTCCGCTTATGCCTAAAGCGTACCGGATAAGGTTCAAGGTGCTTACCTATAAAGCCCTATATGGCCTGGGACCTGCTTACCTGAAGGACCGTCTCTCTCCATATGTTCCCCAGCGAGCACTATGGTCTGGATCCCAAAACCGACTGGTCCTGCCTGGACTGAAGGAGGCGCGGCTGGCATCAACACGGGCCAGGGCTTTCTCAGTGGCAGCCCCGCACTGGTGGAATGAGCTCCCGGAGAACATCAGGGCCCTGCGGGATTTGATGCAGTTCCGCAGGGCCTGTAAAACGGAGCTCTTCCACCAGGCCTTTAGGTAGGGGCCGCCCAGGGCAAACGCCCCATCTGTCAGTTCTATTTGCCGGCAATTCTATCTGCCAGCCTGCGTGTGTTCACACAGGGATTACATATGAATGCTGCTCGGACCCACCTGTGGGTAAAATTGGAATGCTGCCAATCTTGTGTAGAATGTGTGGAATGTACTTTTAATGCTTAATGTGGAATGTCTATTTTAAATTGACTGTAATTTTAACTTTGTTGTGAGCTGCCCTGAGCCTGCCATTTGGCAGGGAGGGCGGGATAGAAATCCCAAGAAGTAAATAAATAAATAAATAAATAATGCATGTTTGGATCCAAGCAATGTCTTTTGATATTTCACAGACGGTTTCAAACGTGAAAGCAAGCATGAGTAAAATAGCTTACCGGTTAGTTTGTTTTTGCCTGACTGTTCTTCCTCTTTCATCTTCTTTCTTTTATTTTCTAAGATCTCTGCGTCAAATTTTGCTTTCCAGCTTAGAAAATTCTCAATGGTGACGGGAGTGCCATGGAAGCATTGCTGTTCAAAAGGGGGAAACATTGCCATGTGATGCACAAAGAAAACTCTGTGAAACTGATATGCAGCACTTTTAACTATTCCAACCAACTCATCTTTATCCTCCAGTTTAAAATGTGGGTATTTGTAAGCATTCAAATCTATACCTTCACAAACCGCTGCCCCGAAGCCCAATCATGGCAGGCAGATTCCACTTCGCCGAGTAATACATTCGTCGAATCCACCCAGAGCTAGAGATGTAAAATTTCTGGAAATTTTGGCCGAGGACAGACTGGCAATGTAAAGCGGCAGGAATGCGGAGGGAACTGGTGCGGGGGGAAAACTCCACGGGGCTGGCCGTTCATACTGGCCAGAGCAGTGCGCAGCGGTGCCGATACGGAGCATTCAGACTGCCGCGGAGCCGGCTCCACAGCTCGCACGGCCCCGTTGCGATGGTGGCGCATATGCGCATATGCGAAACGGCAAGAGATGGGGACAATGCTTTCTTTCATCTGTGTTTCGTATATGCGCATATGCGCATAACGTTGTGCCGGCGCGTTCACACTGCCGCCTCCGGATGCCTCCCGCTTCTTCCGATTCACACTATTTGGAAGCGGGAGGCATGCGGAGAACGGCCCCTGAACACCGGTTTCTCCCGGTGTCCTGTTAAAGCGGATGGAAAACGACTGGAAGACGGGTAAGTGCGAAACGGAGCCGATGGACAGATGTGCATGTCTGAACAGGCTCCCTTCCTCCACTTCCGACGCGGGGCTGTCCCGCTTTACATTGCCAGTCTGTCCTCGGTCTTTGAGCCCCCCCCGGGGGGGAGGGATATTTTTTCTAGGAAAAACTGAAAATATAGGCAACACTTATCAAACCTAAGGGGCCATGGTGGCTCAGAGGTTAAGGTGGTGAGTTGCAGATCAGAAGATCAGCAACTCAGCAGTTCGAGACCCGAGTGCTGCGTGACGGAGTGAGCTCCCGTCTCTGGCCCCAGCTCCTGCCAACCTAGCAGTTCGAAAGCAAGAAATTGCAAGTAGATAAATAAGTACCGCTTTGGTGGGAAGGTAACAGAGTTGCATGCGCTTTGGCGTTAAGTCATTCCGGCCACATGACCACAGAAAAAGTCTTTGGACAGCGCTGACTCTTCGGCTTGGAAACAGAGATGAGCACCGTCCTCTAGAGTCGGATTCGACTGGCTTTCGAGCAAGGGAAACCTTTACCTACCAAACCTAAACTATTTTTACTATTTAACAACATAAAATGTAGCATTTACTTAGCATCTAAAATGGCAATATTAGACATAGTTATGGAATTTAGAAGTAATAAATGCCTTAGTTTTCTATTAGTAAAATTGCAAATTAATTTATTTATTGGATTTAATTTATTGGGCCTGCCTGCTTGAGAGAAAACTGTAAGCTGATGCACCCTATACTTCCTTAGAGACAGTTCTGTGTAGTGGTTAAGTGCACGGACTCTAATCTGGGAGAACTGGGTTTGATTCCCCACTCCTCCACTGGATGACACTGGGCAAGCCATAGTTGTCAGAGGTCTCTCAGCCCTGCCTACCTCCCAGGATGTCTGTTGTGTGGAGGGGAAGGGAAAGGAGTTTGTAAGCTGCTCTGAGACTCCAAATGAGTGAAGGGCGGGGTATAAATCCACTCTCTTCTTCTTCGTAAGCTACTTGCCACCCAGTATATGTGGCATAGTGGTTTGAGGGAGAGCTGAAAAGGTCAACCAAAGAAAGGGTCAGGTTAATCTGTATCTGTTGACGGCTGGCCGGCCAAATGCTGCCCCAGACAATCTGTCCAGGGGCCTAGAGGCTGTGTTTGCTTGGTTGAAGCAGAGCCGGCGGAAACTAAATCCATCAAAGATGGAGGTCCTGTGGTTGAGCCGGGGAGATCCCAGGCTGGGGTGCCAACTTCCAGTCCTCGATGGTGAGCCACTAACACCAAGGCCACTTGTGAAGAGCTTAGGAGTGATTCTGGATGCCTCCCTTTCAGTGGAGGCCCACGTCACAAGTGTTGCCAGACTGGCATTCTTCCATCTGCGCCAGGTTCGGCAACCGGGTACCCTTCCTGTCGCGCCCCAACTTAGCCACAGTGATCCATGCCACTGTCGCCTCCAGACTAGACTACTGTAACTTGCTCTATGCAGGGCTACCCTTGAGACTGACCGGGAAACTCCAACTGGCTCTCTCTCTGCCTTCTCTATTCCAGCATTATTTTATAAACCTCTATCATGTCACCCCTCAACTGACATTTCTCCAAGCTAAAGAGCCCAAAGGAGCTGCATCACTGGAAGTTAACTATCACCAGGAGTTTTTAACGATGAGGACAGCAGAAGCTCATGCAGCAGTTCACTGGAGGACCCCCAGCTACCAGTGGTAAAGAGCATCAGGCGCCTTTACCACTGGGTGACAGATCAGTTTTAATTGCTTCATCCCTACCTTGCCACTCCTTCCAGCAGGGCTTACATTGTTCTCACCTGAGAGTGTGTGACTGACCCAAGGACACCCAGCAAGCTCCCATGGAAAAGTGGCGATTCGAACCTGGGTCTTCCAGATTGTAGTCTGGAACTCTAACCACGACACCGCACTACTGTTAGAGGCCACTAGGTGTCTCATGCAGGCACATGGCGACTGAGTGGCTAGTATGGCTGGTGATGGCATTGCTGGCCCCTGCCAGCTGCTGGCAGCTACTTAGCATGGTGCTACAGCAACAGCCCGGACACGGCTCCCTCACAGCCTCCAGCAAGGGCACAGGATGGCCCCCTTCCCACTCTGCTGCCCTCAGACATGGCAGCTGGCAGTTCTCCAACAGAGCACGGTAACAGAAATTCTAAGAACATGAACGTGTTCCCAATCTAGACTCTTCTGTTCCAAAGAGAGAGTATTTCTGTTTGTGGCAGGCCCAAAGCCGGGATTTTATAAAGTCAGGAGGCATTTAAATTTCTTAGGGGGCCCTGGCTAATCAATTTAATTCGGGGGAGAAGACCGTGATGCCCTGGGCTAGATGGGAAGTCAGGGGGGCCTGGCCAGCAAGTCGGGGGGGCCTAGCCCCGAGATGCCCCACTAGAGCTATGGGCCTGGTTTGTGGGCAGCTCTAATAGCTTCACTACAGGACACAGCTCTGAGCTGTATTTGCCACTGAAACAAACAGGGAAACTACTGCAGAAGGGACAATATTCCTTAGGGAGCAATCCTAAACAAGTCGACTCAAACATTAATTACATGTCATACATGGGATTTACTCCCAGAAAAGTGCCCATAGGACAGCAGCCTTAGGTCCCAAGAAGGCTACTTGCCACGCTACACATCGCCAAGCCACGACAGCCACTATCTACATATCAAAAACAATCCCAGCAGAACTTTCTTGCACCTTTTCCGCCTCCTCTGCTTCTTTTTCCTTCTGCCTTTTCTCTTCTTCTCTTCTTGTTTTTATCTGATCTACCATTTCGTTTAATTTCTCTTGCACAGCGGACACGAGTGTGAAGATCATGACCATGCCAAGGTTCTCTTCTGCCTGAAATACAAAAAGACAACATCCCCAAATGAAAAGTGTAATGACCGTGAACAGACATACTGAAATTGCCGTGGAGCACTGCAAATAAAAATTTAAGGAAAGGAACGTATGGGCTTGCCAATAGTTCCTGAGAACAGGTATAAAGCAGGCAGGAAACCAAGACGTATTTCCTGCAGAATCCAAACCTGGTAATGGCCTCTAGATGAATCTCTCCGTGGAAGAGATGATCAGTGAGATTTATGTCTTCCAGAATTGGTGTGATCTTAGTTGGTGGAAACTGGTAAAAATGCTATCTTTGTACCTTTAACTGTGCAGGTGGGATAGAAGACTCCACATTCTGTCTACCTGCTGGAAAATCCAGCAGTGACCCCACAGTGAAAACCCATGTACAAACCTAGATATTTTTATTCCCACAAGTTTTACTGCAACGGACAAGATCTTTCTTTTGATTAAAGCTGGGATCAGATACCTTTTACAATTAGAGACAAGCTGTGACAAAAGCTGTCCGTTGATCTCTCAGAGCAAGAGATCAACGAACAGCCAGTATAAAACAGGTTATTTGCGTAACTGAGCCTGCACAACTTAATCTCACTGAGAACTGAGCTGACCCATTGGCTAACAATCCATAGAGTTTCTGCACGCTGAACACCGGTTGCTGCTAGGCCTTTCTCAAGAAGCAGCACACACAAGATCTCACAATAATAATATGCACACAGGAGCACAGATGGTTTTAGTATAAATCTGTGCATGGTTCACACTTGGGTTACTGGCAGCTGTTCACCTCTGCTATTTCTTTTTCTGTAAAGCAGCTCTAAGAAATCCTTTAGTGCCATAAAAATCTCGGCCTGCCATTCCCTTCAGACAGCAGTTATTCTAGCATCCAACCTACCCCTCCAATATATCCTAACCTCATTTTCTTTTTTAAAAGAGTCCGACTTGGTTTTGCACTAAGTCATATTTGCAGTCCTAGGTCATATACCCCTAGGTCAGGGGTGGGCAAATTGCGGCCCGTGGGCCACATGCAGCCTGCCACAGAGTTTTTTGCGGCCCGCCAAGTCAGTCAGCCACGTGGTTTCAGTCAGGCCTCTGGGTACATTTGTCTCATTAAACTGATTCTAAAATTAAATGTGCTTGTAGCTATAGATGATATGAATGTAGCACAATAAATAAATTGAATAAAACTACCACTATTTTATTTTATTTATATTTATTGATTTTTATGATACAATTTATACCTTTTCTGAAATGCAAAGTTAACTGATGAATGCAATCATTTTAAAAGGTGCGGCCCTCCACTAACCTCCGCTCCCACAAAGTGGCCCCCGAGCCAAAACAATTGCCCACCCCTGCCCTAGGTGTTTCCACAGATACTGAAGATTCTGGAATTCATATGAGCATACTCAAGGTTCCTTAACATAGACTGTTTATCCTTTTACATTTATTAACCACCCAGTCATACCCACAGTCTGAGGGTATCAAGGGTTACAAGAAGGCATATTTTCTACCTCTTCAGTGCATATTCATCTGCTTTAGCAGTTGTGAAGTCAAGAGAATCTAGCTATTCTGGCTTAATAAACATGGAGTCGGGGCTTTTATGTTGGAGAAAGAGGTGCCAGAACTCTCAAGAGGGAAATGTTCAATCTATATACTGAAAACTCACAAACTTTTAAACATTTTTAAAAGAATTTTATCAAAGAGGTTCCGGAACTCTGTTCAAGCGCACTCTCCCAGAAAAAAGCCCTGCATGGAGCAAAATAGTAGGATCACATATATTCTACGCAAGAGTTAGTACAGATGAATTCTCACCTCTATCAGCTATACGAAAGGAACCAACACTGAGTTAATTGCTGTTTTCTGCAAGTGTTGCAGTAGTCACAGATCTTTATATGCCTTTGTGTGTTTGTGCATGGGGGAGAAACATGACTCTCAGTCTTTAATCCCTTGTTTGTCAAGTTTTGGACATTAAGAAGTATTCGTCTCTTGATGTTCAACCCATGTGTCATGATACCAAGACTGCCTTCTATGTTCTGGATGGTTCTTACCTGTTCCTGAAGTAATTTCAGGATGTCTGTGACGTCATTGTCCTCAAGATTCTCTTGAGAGAGCAGTTCACAGAGAGGGATTTCATCTGGATATTTCTCTGCATATGTGAATTTGAGGGTTGCCTGAACAGCTGTGGTACAAGAGACAATCTCAGAGATAACGTCTTCAGATATCAGCCACCACTATTTAACAACATCTGACCTAAACACGTTTTATTAGAAACCACTTAACATGAACTAGGTTTGAGAAAAACTCTGCTCACACAAACAAGGAGGCAATTTGAGGGCAGCTTTAAATGTCTCTGGTTGGCGTCCTATGCCTTTTGCCACAGGAATGGATACAGAAGTTTTTGCCAGACCTTTCTTTACTTTGGCTATTTCTACACCCCACCTTTCTCCCAACACAATCAGGACCTTTGCCAACTTTGGCCCCATCCACACGAGTGAGATAAGCCGGACGGGAATCGACACAAATTTGCGCCGGCGCAATTTGCACCACTTTTGCAGGATCACACAGGTCCATGGACCTGTGAGGGTGAACTACTGCTGCGTGATCACACACAGCCGCAGGTGAGCTTTTCCCCCCCCCCCGGCCATTTTCAGTGCGCTTATTCACTTCTACAAGGGATTGATGACTTGCCTCTCCACCCTCGGGGTCGTCCAATGATGCGCATACCGGGATGAGGGGGGGAACCAAAAAGCCTGCTCCCCGACACCTCTTGTTTGCGCTGGCGTGATCATACAGGACAAGGCCGGTTCTGGGCCGTCACAAACCATTTGAGACTGCCTTTTCACTGGTAGCTAAATAAGCCGATTCCCCGCCGGCTCAAAGCAGTTTGCGACAGTTTGACACCAGCTGCAGGACGCTTCCCAGATGTGCTTGTGTGATCATGCCACTTTGAACCGGCGGGGAATCGTCCTTCTTGTGTCGCAAATGGGTGCGTATGATCGCGCCCTTTTCATTTTTCCTTTGCAACCACATTTTGGAAGATTATATTCAGGCAGCATTCCCGCACATGCTTGCTCCTGCCAAGAGGGAAGAAAGAGAGGAAGCTTGCTATCCTATGCTTGCCATAGGCTATACTATGGAACACGCTGCCACACAGAGCCAAATCAGTTCAGATGCTTTGCCTTCCATCTTTTTGTTACATCAAACCAAATTTCTGGGATTCCAGCCACATGGCTGAAATGAAACACTATGATAGGAGACTCCAACATGGTTCAGGACTTTGATTTGACTCTGCAGCATATTATGGAGCAAGCAAATAATATTTTGATTTGATAGACTGGCACAGCATTGACCCCTTGTGTGGGTCTCGAAAATGAACGCAAATGAGCACACACTTTTGTTCTGTGACGTCACTGTAATGAACTGCCCTTGAAAATGCTCTGAGAGATCTTCCACAAGGGGGTGAGTCACATCTGGCTCAATCTACTTTTGGAGGATACTACAGAGAGAGGAGAGCTGCAGGCTCCCAAATGGCATGGGACTGTGGCAGACCCACAAAAAACCCAGAAAATATATCTGTGGCTTGTGCCAAGCATGATGCCAAAGGACCGTACGTGAACCTTGATGAAGGACAGATACAAACACTAAGAAGGGTACCGTATTTTTCGTTCCATTAGACGCACCTGATCATAAGACGCACCTTGTTTTTAGAGGAGGAAAACAGGAAAAAATGAAACAGAAAGAAAGAGAGAGAGAGAGAGAGAGAGATAAAGGAAGGAAGGAGGAGGAGAGAGAGAGAGAAAGAGAAAGGAAGAAAGAAAGGTGGGGACAGAGAGAGAGACAGAAAGACAGACAGACAGAAAAAAGGAAGGGAAGGAAGGAAGGAAGGAAGGAAGATAGAGAAAGGAAAGAAGAGAGACGTCGCCATGCCATGCAAAGCCAGGCCTTTCTGTGCAAAGTAGCCACGGAGCTTAATCTGTGGGTGGGGCTTTCTGCTGCTGGCTGTCTTAAAGGGGGAAAGCCCTTAAAGGGAAAGAGTACTTAGCCTGGTGGGGTTTTTCCTGCCGTTTCCCTTTTAAGTCTTAACAGCTCAGGCCCAGCAGGGAGGGGCGGGGAAGGCTGGGATGCCAGCCTGAATGGCGTTGCCCTGCGTTCCTGCTGAAGAAAGAGCCCTGTTACAGGTAAGAAAAGCTCCATATTCGCTCCATAAGACGCACACACTCCCCCCCCCCCACTTTTTTGGGGAGGAAAAGTGCGTCTTATGGAGCGAAAAATACGGTAAGTGGTGGTGTGCCACCCCTGTACATATGATCTCTACACACTCAATGTCTTATATGAACTGTCTGAAAGATCTGCCCAGGGCCACCCGACAGTTCACAGCTGAGCATGGACTTCAAACCAGGTTTCCTTTATTCTTGCCTCAAAACAGCCTTCCTCTATCAAATCCCTTTTTTAAAAAAATCACTAAAGTGACACAAAATAAAATGGATTTTACTACACACCCACGCACGCATACTTACCCTGCACAGGCCACGTCACCTTTTGAAACAACCAACCTTTAATTTTGATACAAAATCCGTCTATGGGAGAGTTCATTTCCTGTAAATATTTCAACGCGTTCCACTTACTTTCATCGTTTTCCCCTGCTTCAGATGTCACGGTGATGGTGAAACTTGTTGGATTTTCGGAGAGCACTGTTGAAGAAAGTAGTAACAAACTGAGGAAGCAGTAACAAACTCAAGAAAGTAGTAACAAACTGAAGTAGTAACAAACTCAAGAAAGTAGTAACAAACTGAGAAAGTAGTAACAAACTCAAGGAAGTTCTTTGGCATGAATGGTAGTCTTTTTTTTTTGGTTATTTGCATCACTGGAAACCCGTACGCAAATCGGCTTAGCTGTGAACAGAAAAGTAAACGAATTGCTTCAGATTGTACCCGTCCGAGAAGATATCATATCACCAAGACCCTAAATCAACATGTGAGTTCTTGAGCAAGAGAGAGCAGAGATCAAGACTGGGTGAGAAAACATATTCACTAAAGCCCTGTTCCCAATCCCAATGAGCAACGACAGTGATCGTTACGTAGTGGCAAAGGAAATACGTTCAGCATAAACTCAGAAGGACTCTTCCATTTGCTACTACTTCATATGTTCTTCGTATTGAAAAGATTCCAGGGCTAAGCCCTGGCTCATGTTAAGGTGCAACAGAAATCCTAAATATTTTAGACAATAATTTCAGGCAAATGAAGTCTAGTTACATAAAGGATTTGTCCTTAAGTTCACAGCCAGGAGCATTTCTGGCAAAGGCAAGCACTTCCCTTTGTTCAAAGCTTCACATCAGAAGGGCTAAATTAGACATACCGATTGAATGTCACACTCAGGGGTCCTTTCGAGCAGGAGCTCGGGCGAGCACAGATCCAGGAGTTGGTGCCAGCCCCCCCACCCATGGGGGAATGCCTACATGGTCATGGCAAAATGACCCCGTCCCCTGGAAAGGTCCTTGTTCCTCCAACCAGCCTTCTGAAGGCTTCAGCCACCACTGAAGCTATCCTCCCAGAATATTTCTGAGGCTTGGTTAGTAGTTGTCCTTCCTTCCTTCCTTCCTTCCTTCCTTCCTTCCTTCCTTCCTTCCTTCCTTCCTTCCTTCCAACATATTTCTGGTGATGTCAGGTGGTGTAGCATATGCAAATAAGTAATGCTAATGAGTTATGCTAATGAGCTCCTGCACCTCTTTTTCTATGAAATGACCCCTGGTCACACTAAATCTACAAAGGTCCTGGTCGACCTCGCAGATAAACATGAAACCTAGACAGGCTGGTACCGTAACATACACCAGTTGTGGGGACTGGATGGAAATCTAACATGAGAATGTACCTGTGGAAAGTCAGTAGAAGCCCGTGTGCTATAGGTACAGTTTGGACTCTGCTGATGCCTTTGGCTAGAAGAATGACTGCATCCATTAACATAAACCCACAACTCTGCCCTGTTTAATCTATGAGAATGATGAGGTGCAGTTTTGTCTTCCAGAGACAGTTTTGCAGTTTCTCATTTTTGCCACTAACTGTCTACACAGCCACAATCTCTCACCCACATCTGAAATACAGAGATAATACTGACTTGGGAGTGTTATTCTGTTATATCTTCCACCAGAAGGTAAAGACTTTTGCTTTGTTTGGCGTTCCCTCAGTCATCCCTCCTTCCTGACCAATGCTTTAATTGCAGCTTTTAATTGTATATATATTTAACCCTGTTTTCATTTGTTTTAATGACATATGCTCGAGAAGGCATTAATTGTAATGGTTTCAAAATGTGACTTTAGCATATATTTTTAAAACGTTCGCTGCCTTGGTGGCCCCTGTGAGGAGAGAATGGGATATAAATGTTGTAAATGAACTGTAAATAAAATCAGATCATGTATATGAAGGTCCACGAACACTTGCAAGCATTATGCAAGTACTAAATGATAACAATAAATACAACATTAAGATGTGAAAAACAACCGTGAAGATGAGTAAAAGCCTCAGCAGCCAACTTTGTGACAGTTTATGACGTTTTTATCATACTTTTCATGACTAGTCTACACCAAAGTAATGCTGTACAGAAAAGTGAAAACCTTAGTGCAGAAAAACCTGGGTTCAAATCCCGGTTTAATTGTCAATCTCACTCGTGACCTGAGGACTGTTTTTCACACAACTTTATTTTTATTTGATTTGTATTCTGCCCTTTCCCGAAGGCTCAGGGTGGGTTATAGCAATAAAACAACAATTGCATATAAAAATATATAATATATAATAAAATCAGACACTGGCCATTCATAAATAACCAATAAAATATAGAGAAGTGAGTGGGTGGATGAGTTCCAGGAGAGCCAATAAAACAAGATGAGAAGAAAGCCTCCCTGAACAAGACTGTTTTGCAAGCCCTGCGGAAGCTCAGAAGGTCCCGCGGGCCTTGAACCTACCTTGTTCGGTAAGGCATTCCACCGGCATGAGGCCAAGGTGCAAAAGGCCCTTGTCCTGGTGGTAGTCAAGCGGACCTCTCAGGGACCTGGCTCCACCACAAGTTGTGCGAATATGAGCACAGCATACAAAGGGGATTATAGTAAAAGAGCAGGTACCTCAGATATGACAGTCCTAGACTGTTTAGGGATTTAAAGGTGAGTACCAGCACCTTAAGGGGCTGCAGTGGCTCAAGTGGTTAAGACGCTGAACTGCAGACCGGAAGTTTGGTAGTTCAGCAGTTCGAGACCTGAGTGCCACGTGATGGAGTGAGCTCCCGTCTCTGGCCCCAGCTCCTGCCAACCTAGCAGTTCAAAAGCAAGATATTGCAAGTAGATAAATAGGTACCACTTCAGTGGGACGGTAACAGAGTTCCATGCGCCTCAGCGTCTAGTCATGCCAGCCATATGACCACAGAAACGTCTTTGGACAGCGCTCCGTCTTGGAAACGGAGATGAGCACCGCATCCCTAGAGTTGTGTTCAACTGGCTTTTGAGCAAGGGAAACCTTTACCTTTACCTTACCAGCACCTTAAACTTGATGTGGAAACAGATAGCCTGTGTAGTTGCCGCAGCACAGTATGGATATGAGCATCCCAGGCTACACCAGCCAATAATCCAGCGGCTGCATTCTGAACTACCTGAAGCTTCCAGAGCACCTGCACAGAGCGAATTAACCTGAGGTGACTGTGGCATGGATCACTGTAGCAAGGTTGGAATAAGACAGGTAGGGAACTAATCAGTGAGCTCGCTGTAGTTGGTAAAAGGCAGTCCATGCAATGCTGGACACCTGTTTCTCAAGTGAGAGTGAGGTATGCAACCATGCCCCCAGACTCTCGAAGTAGTCCAGCAATGTAAGCGGAACCCCCCCAACAGCTGGGATTTGTATGTTGCCAACAGATCTGTGCAGATCCAGCCTTATGACCTCAGCCTTAGAAGGATTTAGCTTCAGACCGTTTTCCCTCAACCAGTCCACCACAGCATCTAGACACTCTGATAGCTTGCGGGAGCAGACTACAGCCAAACAAGCAGGAGATAGAGTTGGGTGTCATTCACAGACCGATGGCACCCCACCCCACAACCCCTGATGAGATCAGCCAAAGGGCACATATAGATGTTGAATAACATCTACAGGATCACACCCTGCAGAACACCACAAACAAGTGGCATACTAAGTGAACTCCTGCTGCCGACAACAACCTTCTGTAGATGTCCCCGTAGGAATGAGGAAAATCTCTGAAGACCAGTCCCCTGTATCCCCGGGGAGGTGAGGTGGTCAATCAGTATCAGGTGGTCAACCGTATCAAATGCTGCTGAGAGATCTAGTAAAATCAGCAGTGCTGACCTGTCAAGAGTCATCAACCAGCGCCACAAGTGCAGGCTCCATCCCATACCCAGGTCTGAAGCCGGCCTGAAATAGATCTAATGCGGAAGGTTCATCCAGGAATTTCTGGAGCTGCTCATTTGTTGCCCTCTCTATGACCTTCCCCAGAAACGGCAAATTCAAGACTGGGCAGTAAGGGCCTAGCTCTGTCTTGTCCAAAGAAGGCTTCATCAAAATAGGTTTAACTAGAGCCTCCTTTAAAGAGCTGTGAAAGCAGCCCCGAGAGACAAATTCACAATCTCTCTCAGGGAGCCTCCTACTACATCACAGCAAGATTTCACCAGCCAAGATGGGCAGGGATCTAAGGGGCAGGCTGTCGGCTTGACAGCCACCAGTATCCTGCCCGTATTCATCACGGAAAGCAGGTGGAACTGGTCCAAGAGGACCTGTATAAGCCATGGAAGCCCCTGACACATTACCTGCATACAAACTGGCAGCAATCTCTTGGCAGAGTTTCGAGATTTTGTCTGCAAAATACGTCACAAAAATGTCACAGCTACTAGGAAATTCCCTATCATTTTGGGATTCCGCATTAGGTGAAATTAGGGACCGAACTGTTCTAAATAATTGCGCTGGACATGAACTAGAAAAGGTGACGGAGGTGGAGAAATAAAATCTTTTCGCCACCTTCACCGCCACCACATAGGCCCTCAATCGGGGTCTGTAGCGTGTTCTTGTCACTTCGTCCTGGGTCCTTCACCAGATTTGCTCAACTGATCTAAGCAACCTTTTCATCTCTCTCTGATCCTAAGTATACCAAAGATCTAAAAGAGAACAAGAGCATAGAGGGCATTGGGGAGCGATGGCATCAAGGGTGTCCCGAAGACTGACAAACCAGTCCTTGGTTTGAGCTTCAAGGGAATCGCCAACAGAGCCTTGGACATAGATCCTACCGAGCATTCTGGAAACCCATTGGATACATAAGACTCTGTGGGCAGGCATAAATCAAGCCCTTTGCCCAAGAAGAGGGGAGACACAATTCTCACCTCGGCCTGAAAAAGTTAATGATCCATCCATGGCAATAATTCTGCATGAACTGTGGTGACTGGATCAATCCCTGCACAGAAAATAAAATCCAGCGTATGGCCTGATTTGTGTGTGGAGACTGAGGCAATCTGGGAGAGTCCCAACGCTGCCATGGCAAGACGTGAAGTCTGAGGCCAAACCTGGTAGGGTGCTGTCAGTGAGGACATTAAGATCCTCAAGTCCAATCAGCTGAGGGAAATGCAATACCCACTCTGAGACCACCTCAGTCAGCCTCAGCAGCAGATCTTCTGGTGCGCCAGGAGGGTGACACACTAGCAAGATAGCCAACCACTCCCCAATTTCCCACACCGGGCCAATGAGAATGAAAGAAAGGGAAAGGGGAGAGGATACGGGGGCTGCAAGGGGGAGGGAAAGAGGAAGGGGTGATACAGGGAAAAGTCAGATACCACCCCACAAGCCCTTGAGGGTTTCCGACCATGCAGGTGGGCCTGGCCCAGTGGCTGAAACCACACAACCAGGCCACAGTTTTCCTAGCCTGAGGCTGCCGGGGAGGGGGGGAGGAGCTTAAGACAGAGAAACAGGTTAAGTTGGCTGTTGAGTGGGAAGGAGATAGGGTTGCCAACTACAGGTTAGAGATTTGGGGGGAGTGGACCCTAGGGAGGGTGCGGTTTGAGGAGGGAAGGGACCTCAAAGGGGTATAGTGCCATAGACTCCACCCTCCAAAGCAACTACTTCCTCCGCGGGAACTAGGGTTGCTAACCTCCAGACCCAGAATTACAGCTGTTCTCTACACCCCACTGAGGTTGCTTCCCTCTCCAAATCTCACCCTCCCAAGGCTCCAGCCTCAAATCTCCGGGAATTTCCCAACCTAGAGCTGTCAATCCTAAGGGGGAACTGATCTCTGTAGTTGGGAGCTCTGTTGTGATTTCAGGAGATCTCCGGGCTCCACATGGAGGTCAGCAACTCTAGAAGGAGAGAAGGAAGGGTGAAAAGGGAAAAGGCTATGGGGCCTTTTAGCAATGGGAAAAAAGGAAATAGTGGGGGAGGGGGAAAATATGATGTCTCCCACAAGTCCTTGCAGGCTTCTGCTTGTAAGAACACAAAAGCAACCATTAACACATAGGGCAGGAAGGAGGGATCGTTGATGCCAGATGGAACAATCAACATCCTTACCAGCTAGTGAAAGACGGCAACAGAAGGGGACAGGGAAATCTCTCCAGAGAGAGTTCTAGAGTTTTGGTGCCATGACCAAGAAGGCCCTTTCCCAGGCTGCCACCCACCTAATCTCAGAAAGTGAAGGCACCCAAGCGGGGCCTTGGAAGATGCCTGTAGTAGTTGGGTAAGTTGATAAGGGTATGAGTTGACAAGGGATCCTTCAGGTATGCTGGTCCCAAATCACATATGGCTTTAACACCCTGACCTTGAATTGTGCCCAGAAAAAGATTAGGAGCCAAGGTAGATGGATCAAGACAGGAATGGCACAGTCCCTACGACGTGCTCCAGTCAACATCCTGGCCAGGGCATTCTGCACAAATCAGTTTCCCAACCCTGCATTGCAGGGATGCGGACTGCATCACAGCAATCTAATACAGATGTAACCAAGGCAAGCACTACAGCGGCTGGATCTTTTCTGCCCAGGAAAGGAAAACAGCCTGCTAACCAGACAAAGCTGGTAAAAGTCATCCCTGCCCACAGCAGCCCACCTGCCTATCCAGCAACAGGCCTGGACCCAAGAGCAACCCCAAACGACGGACCAGTTCCTTCCATTATCTTCTTATGCACTGGCTGAAAAGGTACATGAGAAAGCAGATTTGGGATGCCTCTGAATAAGACGGATACAAGACGGGGACCCATGACACTCACGGGGGAGATTCTCCACTCATCCCTGCTGCCAGGCCGGCGTGGCTCCAAGCCACCCCCTCTCATCGCTGCCACCACCCAGCCCCCTCATTGCCAGCTCGGGGGGGGGGGGTGAGGACTGGTGCATCTCCACACCTGACTTCCCGGGCGACAGCTCTTGGGAGTAGGGGGGCAGCGAGGTCTGATGGACCCCCGGTTCCCTTCAAGCAGGTGGTGGGGCTTGGTGGCTCGGAGAGCGTGAGGACTCCCATGCCTCCCTTCGTTCTTTCCTTCCCAGCTTTGGGGGGGGGGATAAGACTCTTGGAGGATGGATCCTCTCTCTCCCCCCACTTTCTCACTGGGCCTGCCATGGCTCCCAGGCTGGGCTATAACTGCTGCTGAGCCCACGACAGCTCTCGAGCTGTGCTAGAGAGCCAGTTTGGTGTAGTGGTTAAGTGTGCGGACTCTAATCGGGGAGAACCGGGTTTGATTCCCCACTCCTCCACTTGCAGCTGCTGGATAACCTTGGGCAAGCCATAATTCTCACACAGCTGTTGATAAGTATTGGAGTCGGGAGTCCATGGAATAGTGTAACAGCTAGATCTTTATTGCTGGTCCGGATGAAGAATACAACCCAGGGCTCGAAGCCCTCCTTTTATGCTGGTCAGGGACGATCCCGTGACCTCACCCAACTGGCCTGATAGGCTATTCGAAGTCTATTTACATTTCATGGGTTCCCTGGGAGGAACCTAGGTACATGATTGGTGGCCAGTTTGAATCCACCTGGCCTTTGTTCTACCTGGCTGAAGCTCAGGTAGTTTCTTGGCCATGTGCTCTGGCCACATGGCGGTCGCCATTACTGGAGCACATGGCGACCGCATGGTCAATACATAACAGCTGTTCTTGAAAAAGAACAGCTTCTGTCAGAGCTCTCTCAGCCCCACCTACCTCCCAGGGTGTCTGTTGTGGGGAGGGGAAGGGAAAGGAGTTTGTAAGCTGCTCTGAGACTCCAAGTGAGTGAAGGGCGGGATATAAATCCAATCTCTTATCTTCTTCTACCACTGTTGCAGCTGGGCCCAGTACACCCTGGGCTGTGCCAGTGTAGGGAAATTCAGGGGGGGGGGGGTTAAACCCCCCACTGTATTTTTTAAGATATTATATTTTTCTGCAAACCCAGGGGGTCCCCCAAGTTTTCAGAAAACCTGTTTTGGGTTAGTGTGGCCCCCATCCGTGGATTTAGATATCCACCGATGGGGGGGGGGGGGCACGCCTGAGACGTAGATATACAGATTCCACAGCCCTCACGGACTATGAGCCCAGCATCACCACAAAACTCTTGCCACTGACAGCAATGATGCTGCACTTGCTAACAACAATCGAATGTGATCTCATTACATGACTTTTAGTCTCAACTGGAGAGAAAAGCAGGGTATAAATGAAGAAAATAAATAATGCCGCCTGCCACCATCCTATTCTACTGTAGCAATACTGTGATCCAGCCCACAGTCCAAGAAACTATTCTCAGCAGAGCTCTGCTTCCATATCATGCTTATTAAGTCCTGGGTTTGAGGGAAGCTTTCTATAAGCACTGCCGGGCAGTGATGGTGGCCATCAAGGAATAACCTCACAAACACTTTCCACATGGGACACTGGCTAGGTCCTTGTGGCCACTGGCAGGGGATGGGGGGTAGGATTCCTAGATCCAGGTTGGGAAACTCCTGGAGATTTCGGGAAGGAGGCTGGGGAGGACAGGGACCTCAGTGGGGTATAGGGTTGCCAAGTCTGGGTTGGGAAATACCTGGAGACTTTGGGGGTGGAGCCAGGAGAAGGCGGGGTTTGGGGAGGGGAGGGACCTCAGCATGGTACAGTGCCATAGAGCCCACCCTTCAAAGCAGCCATTTTCTCCAGGGGAGCTGATCTCTGTCAGCTGGGGATCAGTTGTAAAAGCAGGGGATCCCCAGGCCCCACCTGGAGGCTGGCAGCCCTAGTGGGGTACAATGTCACACAGTCCACCTGCAAAAGCATCCTTTTCCCCCTGGGAAACTGATCTCTGTAGTGTGGAGATGAGTTAAAATTCCAGTGGACATCCACCCCCCCAGGTCCCACCTGGAGGCTGGCATCCCTAGACACCTGGCAGAGCTGCCTCATAGAGTGGACAAGTTCTGCAGATCACCAGACACGCCCACTCCCCCGGAAGCCCCAGATGTTAGGCCAGCCTTCCCCCTCCACACCAAGCGCTGCCAAAGTGAGGGTCAGGAAGAAAGGTGGGAATGATACAGAGAGACGCATCCCTCAACTTTCACAAAGCGCACGAGAACTCCGGCCAAGGTGACGGGGGTCCGCTTCCCTCCGACAGCCGCGAGTCCAGAATTCGTGAAAAATGCTTGCGGTGGGGTGGGCGTTGGGGGGACTTCTCTCTTACTCAAAGGGGGGGAAAAAGCGAGCAACTCGGCTGCACGACATGGGGTACGCTCCAAGCTTCCAAGCCCAGCCCACTCTCCAAGCGGAGTCCCACGCGCCGACCTGCCCGCCTTCTTACCCGTAAAGGAGTCCGGGTAAATCGACTCCAGGGCCTCCCGCTCGTTGCGCTGCTCCTCGCCGTAATCAGTCATGGTCCCCCGCGGCCGGCCATGGAGCGTCCAGGCGTGCGAGCGCCTCCGCCAGCAGGGGGACCCCGAGGAAGGGAGGGGAGCGCGCAGAGGGGACGCAGCCCGGGCCAGTTCCCGCGTGCGCAGTGCGCTTCGCTCCCCGCCTTGGCTGGTGCTGTTCGTGCAGTGGCCGCTCTTCAGCCTGGGAGGAAATCTATCGTTCCGGGGATGACTGCTTGTGCCTGCTGCTTCCTGGTACAGCTCCACCCCACCCCAACCCACACCCACCCCCTCCCACCCCCTTTTTTTTTGCTACCACCGATGAGACTGTGCTTGCGCGTTCTCAGTTCCGGGGCATCCGAAAACAAATGACAGGAAATGGCTGCTGAAAATCCACTGCTTTCTCCCGAATGCATTTCAGTCACAGGGCTTGCTTGCTTGCTTGCTTGCGCTTCGTTCCTTTCTTGGTCTTGCGAAGGGTAGACAAAAAGAAAGGGGTGGGGGGTAGCATAGAATAATTGAGTGGTTAAGGAACTCAAGATCAACCAGACGTACGCCGTGGCAACCTGAAACAGCAACTGGGATGCAAATAACATGCAGCAGGCGAAAACTCTTTTTTTTAATGGCAGGCATCGCATGGAGGCTCCAAGATTTCCCTCTCCCAGCAGTTAGACTTCGAAAACCTGGAGGCCGGGTGGAGAGGGGACTGGGTAGAAGTCGGATCATCTAGAACAGGGGTGGCCAAACTTGCTTAACAGTAAGAGCCGCATAGAATAAACATCAGATGTTTGAGAGCCAGAAGACATGAACAAATATTACCCGCTTTTATTGGGAAATAAGCAAATTTGCTTTTTATTAACGTTAAATGAGACTGCCAAAAATAATAACAAAAGGGGTAAAGGCAGAGATTGATAAGGATATTAATTTGTCCAGTGATATTTGTTTGCTAGTGATATTTAGTTTCCCCAGCCGCCCTGCCGGGAGCCACATAATATATGTGAAAGAGCCGCATGCGGCTCCCGAGCCACAGTTTGCCCACCCCTGATGTAGAGAATTTGAAACAGACCTTGTGCCATTTACTTGTGAGTAAAATCCCGCTGAGCTATCAGAGCTGCCCCAGAGGAAATGGGTATAGAAGGGCAACATGACCGATCAGTATGCCCTGCTCAGAAGCAATGAGAATACACAAGAAGGATTACAGTGTGTGTGTACAAACAAGAAATTAACAAATACACTGTAATAAAACGCAAAAATATATACCTGAGAATTTATATGTAGGTAAAGGTCTTGAAAATATATAATTCAATAAAGAATTAAGCAACATAACATAATCACATACAAGGAATATAAATACCATAGCACAAATAACTATCTTTAGCATCCATGAATGTTTCAAAACAATAGAAAATATTCTTACCCCAAAAATCCTCAATTATATGTATTCTTATCCAGGCACTACTCAAAGAGTAATACAGAGGTTCAAGCAAGAATCAGTGTAATGCTGGGAAAGCCTCATATGATTGAATATGGCAAGGATGAAATAAATGCCAAAGCACTCCAAATTTGAAACAGCTGGAAGAATGTATGAGCCTACATGCAGTTAAAGAGCCCGTTCACAAGAAACAGGAAAATGCAACTGATTGGTTTAAACCAAAAGGTGCATATGTTTTTAACCTGTGTACCAAAAAAGCCTCCTTGTGAAGTAACAACTTATGAACATCTTGTCTGTCATAGGGATACACATGAAATTTCTCTGAAACTTTTATAAAACCACAACTTTAAAGTCTATCTGTATGATTAAAATCTATGAAATGCTGAACCACTCGGGCTTCAGTAACATGGTTTTTAATGCATGATTTGTGTTCTCCTATGTGTACACGTAAGGAACGTGTAGACAAGCCAACATATAATAAATTGCAGCCACATTTTAAAAGATAAGTTATTGTCTTTGTGGCACAATTAGTATAGACAATCACCGCCTTTTCAAAACCTATTTCAGGCCTATGGATAGAATTGGTCACCCATGCTTGTGAGCATGAGGAACAGTTTCCACAACGATGGTGTCTACTCAGAGAGGGTTGCCCAGACACAAGTCTTACTGCCACATGCAGCAGGACTGAGCCATGAATAAGCATACTGCTGTCTCAGTAGTACCATTTGTCAGCAATGGCTGTCATTCCCGGCCAGGAAGAGGCACTTCCCCTTGATCCTCGTCAATCCCTCATACCCCCACCTATGGAATGTAGCTCAACTCTCACCAGCGGTGTCTTATCTTGCAGCGCCTCCCTAACCTTGAAAATGTTGCCTTTCACAGCATCCTAGCCGCTTCTCTTTTGCAGGTGCTAACTGTAACTTTTCCTGCTTTAAGCCTGGGAATGGACTGGCCAGCATATCTGGGTGCTTTTTTCTCTATGTAGTGATTGGAGGTTCCCCTTTGCATTACGCTGTTTGAATACACTATATCTGTACCCCTCTCACCCCTTCCCAGTATTACTGACTCGAGATGTGTAGACGACTATCAGATCCACTGACAATAAAAGACTTTCTGGTTCAGAACTTCTGGTTGCAGTTTGAAATCTCTTAGGCTGTCACACCATTGCAGAAGAAACCCTTGAGGTGTAGAGACCAGTGGTGACAGATCACCTCATCTGAGTTTAAGGTATCCAAGTAGCTGCTGAATCAATTCCATCCCTAATAAGGGGATGTCAGGTGCAGTTACTGGAACCTGACTCAGCATGCCTGCCCAGTGATGCTTATGCTATGAGGCTGTACCGAAGCAGTCTAAAGACAGGAAGAGGAAACAGCAGCAAGTGGGCTTCATTGGAGCTGCTGGAAATTGGTGCTAAGAAACCCTCCTTCACCAACTGAAGGGGCATGAGGATCTTTACTTTGTTGTTTGTTTTATGTTTTGCAATTAAAGTATCCCTGTACCACAGTGCCTTGCCTTGTTGAGTGCTCTTTGACCACCCAAATCCTCTAGGCAAGAAAATGGCCTCTGGCACAGAACAGTGGTTTGTAGATTGTGCCAGTAGTTCATTTCAACAAGATGCTCCTCGCTTCACAGATGTTACACAGACTGTTACCCAGGTGAATTGCAGTAAGGAACCCGTGGTGGACAGTTACCCATCAGGTGCTAACTGGAGATTTCCTAGAGGCAGGGGATGCAGTGTGTATGTGTGTTTGGGGAGGGCCTTGAAAGGTTTGCTATAAAACTCCATGGTGGTAAACGGATAGGAAGGTAGTTGAATTTTTTCTCTCCTCCCATCTTTGATGTTACACGGGCTGTGGCTGTAGGATATTAGTGGGTTTCACAATATGTGAAATTGCTGTTTTAGTAACCTTCATGTGAATTCGTGGGGTGATTCTTTAATAACTGTTTTCAAAGGATTTGATCCTGCTTGTCTATTTGATAGGTGGTCTTTTTTGTTCTAAGTCTCTAGATTTCCCAGGTAGTCCATCTTGCTCTGCTGACGGTGGTGATGAGACCTCAGAAGTCTGACTCTTTCCATGTAAATGCTGGGGCACTACAATTGTCTATACTCTTAATGATCTTTCCACACTAGTTTCTTCTGCTAGTGTATTTTGAATATTTCCCGTTTTTTCAAGGATTTACAGGCATGCTGTACTTTTCTGTTGTTTACCTGATAACGTGCTTTATCTTTACTTTTTGATAGGCTTCTAAAACTATGTATCAAGAATTCAAAATGTAATGTGTGGAAATTACTAGCTTTAGCAGTAGGTGAAATAAGCTTTGACAGACATCATTTTTAGTAGCCTTAATAACAATAATCCTGAAAGATAGAAGCTGCTGTCCCAAGAACCAGAGAGGGCAAACTGCCCATCGGAGGAGATGACCACATCACTGATAAAGTGGGCATGGCCCCCAGGGCTCGCTGAGGGATCCTGTAGTTGGTTTCATCCCAGGTCAGTTTCAACATGATGACAGTGTTGTTGTGCAAGGCGTACAGGATCAAGTTTGGGAACTGTGGGTTGGTGGTGATCTGGGTTGCCCATCCATTGTGGTCCTTCAGGGCACCACGCAGGGTCATCTGCTTTGTCATGGCAGCAGCTGAGCGAGTAGATTATTCAGGGTGATAGCAAACATCATGGTAGGAAAAAATATTCGAACATCCTAATAGTACGCATTACTAGTTCTCATCTTTAACTTCCTAGAATCCAAGAAATAACTGACAGATTATGCTGTCTACTTCTTGAATTGTTCTTCCACAAACATAAAGGCATGGTCCTGTTTTCAATTCCAGCTGTATCAACAGGATGGTCAAACAGCTGTGAGTTTTGAATGCAGTGATACTGGAAACTGTTCCCTTGGGGAGGAGCTATTTTGGCCTTTCAGAAGGGTGGCAAAGCAGCTGGCTTTCATTTTAGTGTTTCTGTTAGCCAAGCTGCAGCACATTCACTTAGCCATATGGTCAAGTCTCAGAGTGTCACTGATTCTAGAGTCACAACTCAAGAAGGCCCCGACTCTTTATCTCACCACTTGCTTGGAAGGGACTCTCTCTCCTCTGGAGACAATAAGAGACTTCCTTATAATTGTAAAGTCCAGGAATTCAGTGTGAGTCCAGGATGAGAACCTGGATTTCCTGTCTCTCTGGGGCTTCCCAGAAAGGTAACACCATGTGATTGCATCAAGGCAGGGTGGACAAAAGGGCTGGCAGGGTGGAATATTCTTCCATGCCTTAGGCAGGCTCATGGGAGACATGCAGAAAAGGTCAGTGAAAGGTAATCAAGTCCAGTTGGCTGCCGGATTCTGTACTCAGGAAGGCTTCCATTTGCTGATGAAGTTGCATTAATAGATTAAGGTGGGTGCCCAGTTTTGCAAGCCCCCATGGGAATGCAGGTGTCCCACGAGTGAATCAGTCTGCCACCAAGGATTTTGCCACTCAGTACAAGGAGAGCCTTAACTACGTTTTCTCCAAAGCAAGACATCACTAGCTCCTAAAATGGCTGCAGATTAGCCAAGATGTAGTCAGGGCAGGCAGCACACATCCAGTAAGCGGCTTCTTGGTACCATATCTGAACACCCATCCTTCAAAAGAAAAGAAAATTGGCTCGGTCCTTGCTCCTATTTCGAGAGTGCTCTGTGTTTTCCCATTAGCTGAATAGGCACGAAGAGGGCTCACTTTCTGCCTTTTTAAAGGACTCATGGAATCCCTGCAAACCCCCAGCTTGACCGGGTCCCAGTTTGAGAAACAGTGTCCAAAGGAATATGTGGATTTTCTAAAGGACTATTGAAAGGATTAAAGCAAAACATCAGTGGCTTACAGGATGATTGTTAGGGATGCAAACTTTAATTAAAAACAAAACAAAACAAGATGGATTGATTATTTATACATACAGCACAATCACCAGTACAGAATTTACCATCCTTTGAGTTTGGTCTTTAAAGAATGATTTAAGCCACTCCAGCATGTGTCCCCAATACCTACTTCTCCTTCCAGTCATCTCGAAGGCTGCCGAAAGATCCAGTAGGAGCAACGACGATACGTGGCTTTTGTTTAACGTGTAGGCACTCAGTTGGCTTGGCCCCCCAGCCTTTTTGAGCCTGTGGGCACATTTGGAATTCTGACATGGCATGGTAGGCACAGCAATGAAATGGCTGCCACGGGAAGCGGAAACCGCCACAAAAATGATTGCCACAGCTTAACTTCAACAGCACAGTGCAAATCCTTGTTCTGTGGTGGCAGCTGCTGCCAAAGCAACATTTAAAAAAAATCTGCCCAGCCTTTCAAATCTCCAGTGATCAGTCAGAAGCATTGCTGGTCAAAAGCCCTAGATGGCCCCATCCACTTCCTAAAAACACTGGAGAGGCACCAGAAAAGGTGCTGGCAGGCACCCAAGGGCACTATGTCCTGGAACCTTGCACTAAGTGATCCAAGATCCAGTGTGTGGTAGCTTTAAATAAGAAAAAGAAGAGGAAAGAAAGTTGAGAAGTTCCCAAAGGTATCTTGTCTTACCCCCAGTAAAGAACATAGTTCTAGGCAAGTCCAGGGTTATTCCAGAAAGAAGAGGAGATATATTCCTGGGAATGTTAGGAAATAGCAGTTGGGGCAGACCATAACTACACACAACCTGCCCTCCTCTAAAGTAATGAAGGTGCTTTGGCTCTAAATAAATTAATACATTACTGTAATGTAACAGCTTCACTCAGACAACTTACTCGACATTTCCCATTGTCTCCAAACCAGTTTTTAGAATGGAAGAAACAGCTGAACTTCAGATGTAGCCGGCAGTACAAAGTATGTTTTAAAGGGATGATTCATCCCTCAAGGCGGCTCAGTGCAACCCATTGATTTTCTAACATTGCAAGTTTCCTTAAAAGCTTTGCCTTCCTAAATACAAATCTTTCAAAAAGAGCAGTGCATCCCCAATGAGTTAATTGCTTCTTTTCAATCTCGTCGTATTTTTTTCAGGGATACAATCAGCCGGAAATACAACAGACAAAATGCCTCCTGCATGATGACTAGCCCTAAAACGATACACCAGACACAGAAAGAATGAGCCCTTTGTAGATGCACACATATTTATTGACTTCCTTTCTAGTCTTATGTGACTGGATTCCTTTGCTGCACACACGAATAGGTGATCTATGCTGAATGAATCCTTATTATATCTCCTATATGGCTGGTGGAGCCAGATGTGCTAGCCGTAATAATTTGGGTCTTGAGTCTTCTTGCCTTTCCCACAAAAGCAATCATTCCACCACCCTCTTAGCGCATATATGTTTTGAGCCTGCCACCCTTGTCTTTCTATGCCATTCTAACCAGTTCTATTGGACAGGTAGCTTCTTTCCACTTTCCTGGGATTATTACTAATAGAGAGTTTATCTGGCCCAGCGGGGTTTGGGCCTGCTGAGATGTTTAACTCTCTCCCACTTCAGTGGCGGGCGGAAACTCCTGTCCAGCTTTTGCTACTAGGACTTAGTACACAGTGAAGGACGTAGGAGATGGATGATCTGTACAACTTGAAGGAGGGATGAGGACTGTCTAATTTTATCCTAGCAATAAATCGACCAGATGAACTACAGGGGCTCTTACGTTGCACAAAAAAAAAATAATTTGGTTTCCATTGAACTGATAGGAGTAGATCAGGGGTGGCCAACCCGTCAGAGACCAAGAGCCACTTTTTTTTACTGTGTTACAGCAAAGAGCCACATCATACACATGTTGGTGGGAAGTGTGCAGCAGGCACTATCCCGGCCAGCTTCGGGTCCTCGCTGCTCCCGGGGCTGGGGGCTGGCGCGTCCTTGCAGCCCCGTCTTCCGGTCCTGGCCAGTCAATTGGGGCTGGGAGGGTCCTAGCGGCACTCCTCCCGGCTGCGTCTCCCTCGTCTCGCCTGGCTTCTCCGTCTTCAGGAGTTTCTTCTGAGCCTGGCGTCAGCCGTAGCTCCCCCACTCGGTGAGTCCCCGGGAGGGGAAACAGTCGCGGTGTGGTCGTCTCGGCTGGCTCTATGCCCGCCGGGCGACCCGCGTCGGGACATGCCCTAAGAGCCGCATAAAACCAGGCAAAGAGCCGCATGCGGCTCGAGAGCCGTGGGTTGGCCACTCCTGGAGTAGATCATAGAAAAACATGGGGGTTGGGTCCTGGGATTCTCTCTCTCTCTCTGTGTAAGTGTAAAGTGCCATCAAGTCACTTCTACTGAGTCCTAACCTAAACCAGTAATACTAATTCAAAGGGAGTCTAAAGAGAAATTGGAGGGGGGTGGGGAGAGAAGGAGGAATAGAGATTATACTAGCCTGTCCATGTGAGTGAAAACAATTAGAGTCAGTCAAAGGAAGGAGAAAGGAGCACAGGAGAGGGTGTGGCGGAGGAGCTGAGCACTGGGATAGCAGGGCCGATGCAAAGTCACACATGCATACACCTTCCCCCAGGGCCAGGACGTGTTTTCATCCAGGAGTTTGGAGCCAATAGATGGAGCCCATTATTGAGATGGGAGGACCCAACAGCTGGAACACAAAAGCTGACATTCTTGGGGCTAACTTTATACCCCAAATGGGTGAGGATAGAGAGAAAAAGGAGATTCTTCTCAAAGCAGATTGGGTTGGTGTTATGTTCTGTGATTAAATCTGTGATTATCCAATTACCCTGAAACTTATTCAATTACCTTGAGATTTATCCGCCCCTGGGATTATCCAACTATTATCCTGGGATTACCTTGAAATTTATTCAATTAACTTGGAACTTATTCAGTTACCTTATCCAACTGCCTTGTTTGGGCAAGGTCAGGGGTGCGACTTACCTGTATATATAAACAGGCCCCCTGACCTCCATTTTCTTATGCTTCATCTGAACCTGAAACAAACTTGCTATGCTGAAATCACTACCACCGGCCTCCCGACTCCAGTACTTTTTAGTTGGAGTAAAAAGGTTTCAAATCTAATTGGTAGATCATGCATAACAATCAGTAAGATAACGAGGGGGGGTGGAGCTGGGGATATCGATTACGCCTTTGATGAGGTTTATGACCCAAATGGGTTATATCGTCAACATTTGCTTAGACTGAATTCTGGGGGGGGGGGGGGGGGGCGGGCAGGGACATAGTGAAGGAAATAAGTATATCAAAATCAGAAATTGATGAGTTGATGTATCTTTGCTAACTGATGGACAGATCCTGTTCGTGTTTGTGAAATGCTGAGTGTAATTAACTGAGACATCTGCTTCTAACTGAGACACTGTTATTACCTTTGAATTGGGGAGTGGGTGAGCATGCTCACATATGTGTTTTCCCAAGCATGGAGGTATCAGCATTACTTTCTCTCTTTGAAGTGATGTGATCTTCTGTGTTTCCCTTCTGCCCCCAGATTAGAGAAATACATTCCAATCTAGAGAAGAAGAAGAGAAGAAGAAGAGATTGGATTTATACCCCACCCTTCACTCCCCAAGGGAGTCTCAGAGCGGCTTACAAACTCCTTTCCCCTCCCCTCAACAAAGACACCCTGTGAGGTAGGTGGGGTTGAGAGGGCTCTTTCCCAAGCTGCCCTTGAGAGAACAGCTGGTCCAGAGCTATGGCTTGCCCAAGGTCATCCAGCCAGGTGCAAGTGGAGGAGTGGGGAGTCAAACCCGGTTCTCCCAGATTAGAGTCCGCGCACTTAACCACTACACCAAACTGGCTCTACTATTCAAAACTTTGGTAGAGGCCAAGTTAAGAAATAAAAAGGATGCATAGCCCTTCCGGGGGATCAGTGAAGGCATCCCAGCTACATACTTAAGCTCAGATCCGAGAGCTTGCTCGTGGGGGAATAGTAGGACGAAGGCGCATCACTGGCACCTTTGTTGCCAGACATCAACGCAGCATGGAATTTCTGGAAACTGTCTTTAGCTGGACACCACCCAGAAGAGAATGTGGGAACGGAATGAGCCACCTCTTCCCATCTGAATAAAGTGTATCCCTTGCATGGCTCCATTTTCAGAGGGCTTTATTTCTCAATCTCACTTTTGAAAGGAAAACAGCCTATCCTGTCAGTACAGCATATAACACCGTCTATCCAAAGTGTAGCATATAAACACAATCTATCCAAAGTATGTAACTTCTTAACCTTGGGTCAGTCACAAGTTCTCTTGGAGCAGCTCTCTCAAGCACAGTTCTCCGGAGAGCTCTCCCGGCCCCACCTACCTCACAGGGTGTCTTGTGGGGAGAGGAAGGGAAAGGAGTATGTAACCCGCTCTGAGACTCCTTCAGGTAGTGAAGGGCGGGGTATAAATCCAATCTCCTCTTCTTCTACTACTTAATTCTCATTGTCTACTTCAACAGAACACTTAAGCACATGTGTTCAGCAACATTTTCTGCAATGCCATAAGCTACATCTTGGAAACTATTTTATCACACGTTATTTCAATTTCTTACTATTTTGAATACAATTTTTCAAAACTTGCAGCCGAAGTTAGGAATTTACATTAACAAGGAGAAGATTTTTGAGTTTCAGAAGTCCTGCCTCACTTTGTTGCACAGACACCATACTCACTGTTCATGCTCAACATTTCTTTTTTTCTTTAAGAATACTTCTTTTTAAACAGGGGAGAAAGCCACAATAAATGATCAGACAGTGCATTTATTTCAAAAGATGCAACAAATGGGACATTCAGGCCTCTGTTTTGAGCTCATAATTTGTTCTGTCCTTAATTTTCAGATATTTCCTGTCCACTGAATCTTCAACTGCCCAGTCATGAAGGAGCCTGTAATTATAGTGCTGCTCATCCACTGTCGCTAAGAGGTCCAACCCAGAAATGGATCTCCAGTCCGCACATAAAGGGGTGCAGATTTCTGTGATATCTGCACTGCCTGGAAGAAAGCCAAGGAACTTCTTGATGTGTTGTTTGGCATAGATCTCGGAGTGCTGGTTGGCAGTTTGCTCAAATAGCATCTGTTCATTACGAATGTATCTGTTCCAGTACTGAAGGTGCAGGAGGCTGAGGGGAGATGAACATCTTCCCGGACAACTGATTGTGAAGATAGATTCAGGTGGATAGCTGTGTTGGTCTGAAGCAGCAGAACAAAATTTGAGTCCAGTGGCACCTCTAAGACCAACAAAGTTTTATTCAAGGTATAAACTTTCATGTGCACATCCACTTCCTCAGATACAATGAAACTGAAATTACCAGTCCATACATATAGGTAGTGGTTGAGAGCAGTAAATTAGCATAGAGCATAATGAAGATATCTAACAGATTCAAGGACCAAATAGGAATAATGTGCTTAGTTTATATAGGTACCATTTATATGGATTCAATTCTGGGGGAAACATAGTGAAGGAAATAAATAAATTGGAGATTGATGGGCAGATGTTTCCTTCATTGTGGAATGCTGAGAGTAATGAATTGAGACCCTGCCATTACGCTCCATCTGTGTCCTCTCAAGCATGGAGGTGACCTTACATCGTCTTCTTTGTAGTGGGGTGATTGGCCGCGTAGAGTTAACTCCCCTGTTCCCAGAACAGAGAAACACATTCCATTACATTCTACTATTCATTAGCAAAGGTAAAGGTTTTCCCTTGTTCGGAAGCCAGTTGAATCCGACTGTAGGAGGCGGAGCTCATCTCCATTTCCAAGTTGAAGAGCCAGCGCTGACCAAGGACTTCTCCGTGGTCATGTGGCCGGCATGACCAGACGCTGAGGCGCACGAAATGCTGTTACCTTCCCACCAAAGCAGTACCTGTTTATCTACTTGCAATTTCTTGCTTTCAAACTGCTAGGTTGGCAGGAGCTGGGGCCAGAGACGGGAGCTCACTCCATCACGCGGCACTCGAGTCTCAAACTGCCGAGCTACTGACCTTCCGGTCTGCAGTTCAGCGTCTTAACCTCTAAGGCTTCAATACATTACATTACATTAAATCTACTATTCTAATCTATTATTCCAATTAAGAAATAAATAAAAAGGACATGAAGACAGTGATGGCTATGACTGCTGTCAAAAGCTAGCCAACAGCATTTGAAGAAGGGGAGAAAGTAGTACAAATCATTAGCAACACACAAAGATAGAACTACCTTTTACAAGCCATTAACTGTTCGGGAGTGGCTGTAGCTCAGTGGTAGAGCATTTGCTTGGTATGCAGAAGGCCCCAGGTTCAATCCCCGGCATCTCCACTTGAAAGGGTTCAGGTGGCAGGTGACTAGAAAGACCTCCGCCCTGTCTGAGTAGACACTCCAGGCCCTGATGGACCAATGGTTTGATTCACTATACAGCAGGTTCCTGTTTCTGGCTTTATGGCAGTAACCAAAGGAGCAGGTTTCTCTGAATGAATATATAATTATATACACAGGGCTTTTTTGTAGTGGTACTCACTGAGTACTGATGGGGGAGCACTCTCCAAAGTGCTGATGGTGGAATTGGTAGAAATCAGTGCAGCCTTATAGCACTGCCATAAGTTCTGTAGACTGCTATGATCATTAAGAATGCTACGTTTGTTTCATTTATCATGTCATTTATCTTGTCTGTTTAATGAGCAATTAATCTTATCTTAGTTTTTCATTTCATTTTTTCCTTTCATCTAGGTCCCGGACGGGAGATAACATCAGTGGCTCAACCCCCACCTCCGGAATGCACGTTTTGCTCGCTTTGTGCATGCTTATTGCTCATTAGCTTTTCTCCACTCTTATCTTTTGTTCACCTTTCCCTAGCTGACGGCCTTGAGCTGAAACCCTCCTGTTATGTGTTATATTATTCACAGGTGTTATCAGTTCCTTTGCTTGGTTTTCCTTGGGAACATCTGCCCCAAAATCTGAACAGTAACTTTTCCTGAGAACCTATTTTGCCGCGCTTTCCTTGGGAGCAGTGGGCCAGTATATTTGGGTGCCAATAATCCTCCCAATTGATTGGTGGATGTTAAAGGGGCCATATTTCATATCAAGTATAATTATAGTTGTATTCCCATGCTTTGGCATTACTAACAGAAGAAGTGTATTTGACCAACAAGATCTTTTCTGCAGATAAAGGACTTTCTGTTTAAGGAGACCTGTTGTGGACTACATCTACTGGCGCAATCTCACAGTACCATCACTTTGAAAACAAAGAAGTCTAATCCCTGACCTGGATAGCCCAGGCAAGTCTGATCTCGTCAGATCTCGGAAGTTAAGCAGGGCCAACCCTGGCAAGTATTTGTATGGGAGACTTCCAAAGAATACCAGGGTCGGTGGCAGCGGCAGGCTACCAAGCCACTTCTCTGACTGTCCTCCATGCCCACTAGGGGTTACCAGATGTTGTCGTGACTTCCAGGCATGGGCACAAACACACACAAAAAATACAACCTCCCCAAAAAAGCCAAAAACAAAGAAGTATGAATACATGCTTCTTATGGAGAGGCATGAAAATCAGTAGATGGATCTAACTGTGCAGAGGATGGAATTGTAGGGATGCAGTTCTGTACTTTCTTGGTAGTAAGAGCCATTGAAGTCAGTGGGATTTAAATCTGAATACCTAAGAAATAGGATCAGGCTGTAGAAATATTTAGACTTATAGTAATGCGGCTCCCTTCACACCCAACTTGGACTGCCAGCTCTGGGTTGGGAAATTTCTGAAGATTTTTTTTGGGGGGTGGACCCGGGGGAGGAGAAAGACCACAGCAGGATACAATTCCCCAGAGTCTGCCTTCCAAAGCAGCCATTTCCTCCAGGAGAACTGATTTCTGTCGTGTGGAGATCAGCCGCAATTCTTGGGGCTCTTCAGGTTCTACCTGGAGGCTGGCAACCCTACATACAACTAGGCCGTCAATTGCCTATATGAGAAAATGGCATGCCCCCTTAACAGGATATTCGCCTTCGTGCCATGAAGACCTTCTGCTGCCCATTTCCATACATTAAGCCTCTTCATAATTTTTTGGGTCGTTCTCTAAGGCATGTTGACAATTGTGTACACCAATGCTTAACTATATATAGAAGTGTGGACAAAACACAGGCATCACTACCCTCTTTTCAGTATTCTGAAACATTTTACAACAGGCTGTCGCTTCTCATGTAATGCTCTAGGACTGTACTTATTATTATGCTGCCTATATCAGAGACCCAGCTTGGGTAGGAGCTGTGGCTCAGTAGAAGGTCCCAGGTTCAACCCCCAGCATCTGCAGTAAAAAGGACCATGCAGTAGGTGATGTGAAAGACCTCTCCCTGAGACCCTGGAGAGATGCTACCAGTCTGACTAAGCAATACCGACTTTAGAGTAGCTAGCTCTGGCTAGGAAAACCCCTGGAGATTTGGGGGTGGAGCCTTGGGGGTGGAGAGCAGGGTTTGGGGAGGGACGTCAGTGGTATATTATGCCATAGAGTCCGCCATTCAGCACTGGAGACCAGCTGCAATTCTGGGAGATCACCAGGCCCCATATGGAAGCTGTAAACCCCACGGACCAAGGGTCTGATTCAATACAAGGCAGCTCCATGTGCATTAGGGCTGCCAGCCTCCAGGTGGGGCCTGGGGATCACCCACTTTTACAACTCATCTCCAGCTGACAGAGATCAGCTCCCCTGGAGAAAATGGCTGCTTTGAAGGGTGGACTCTGTGGCATTGTGCCATACTGAGGCCCCTCCCCTCCCCAAACTCCACCCACTCCTGGCTCCACCCCCAAAGTCTCCAGGTATTTTCCAACCCAGACCTGGCAACCCTAATGTGCATTCATGGGTTTACTTTATATAGAAGACTGTTATCACTTGCCATTAAATAATTAAAAGGCTTTTCAGTACAGAAGGCAGAAATAAAAGACGACATGCTCAGTAGCAGAAATGGGGGTGGGGTGGGGTGGGGTGGGGTGGGGAGCCACTTCCCCGTTCACTCTTGTTAGATCTGAAGGAACCAGCTGCTTTCAGGGAAATACAGAACGGCTCTGCTTGCACTCAGCAGAGCTAGTGTTTTTGAAGGCCACATAGTCTTTCACTGAAGCAAACTCACTCACTGAACATATGTAGTAGGATGCATTCTATACTCTATGCTAGTTAACATGTTGTTGATTTGTACCATTGCCAGCCATGGAGCTCTCCTTGTGCTGTTGCAGAAGACCAAGGAAAGAAGCTTGCACTGTGGGAGACAGTTAAATAGAAATGCAGAGCTGGAAGAGACCTCCAGGGTCACCCTGCACAATGCATAAATTCACAGCTACCTCCTCCCCACTCCCCCAATGACTCCGGCCCTATGCTCGGAGGAGAGCGGGAAAAAAAAACGCCAGGCCAATCTGGCTTGGAGGAAATTTCCTTCCTGATCCCACAGTTATGATTGGCATTACTCTGGGCATGTAAGAAAGGCTCACGAGAGCCGAACACTGACTCATCCCTTCCTGTCCTCTCGCTCATCATCTGCCTAAGTTCACACAATCAGCGTTGCTGTAAGATAAAAATCTAGCCTCTACTCTGGAACCTCCAAAGAAGGAGAGCCCACCACCTCCCGAGGAAGCTTGTTCCACCGAGGAATCACTCTGTCAGGAAGTCCTTCCTAATGTTTAGCCCAGAACTCTTTGCATTTTATTTCAGCCTATTGGTTCTGGTCTAGACTTCTGGAACAACAGAAAACAACTCCGCTCCATTCTCTATATGACAGCTCTTCAAATACTTGGAGATACCATCATGTCACCTCTCAGTCATCTCCTCTCCAGGCTAAACATACCCAGTTTCAGGAACGTAGACTTTGTAAATCCCCAAGGGGGGGGGGGCTCTTTTGTGCGTGTGCGTGAAGCGCGCATGGGACCATGTCCCCGCCGCTTCTCCCCCCCCCCCCGGCCCAGGGAGGCAGTCCTGGTTTCTTTCTGCCTGCTGCTGCTGCCTGCTGCTGCTCTGGGCAGCTCGCTGACCGGCGGTGCCTCCTGCCTCCTGCCGCCGCGGGCACATTTGTGTTGGGGAGACTGCCCGGTGCCACACACCTGCCGGGCTCCCTCCCATGGCGGGGGAAGGCGGGGACACGTGGGCGGCCTCAGCAGGAGCAGCAGCAGCAGCGCCTCGCGCTCACCTTTGTCTCGGGGCGTGCGGGGGGGGGCGCAGATGAGCGCAGTCTCGGCAGTGGCAGCAGCCAGCTGGCCAGCTGACTGCCACGCGTGCAAAGCGCGGGACCATGTCCCCGCCGCCTCTCTCTCCCCCCCCCCCCAGGGAGGCAGGAGGGCAGGCCAGGGGTGGAGGGGAAGGAGAGGCGGCGACGGCAGCCAGCTGGCCAGCTGACTGGCCACCGGCGGGCGCTCCATTTTGCCGGGGGCAGCTGAGCCCCCCCCCAGGAAATTTCGGGGGAGGCTTGAGCCCTCGAGCCCCCCTGTAGTTGACGCCTATGCCCAGTTTTGTCAATCTTTATTCATAGGATATGATCTCAGGACATCTCACCATCTTCATTGCCCTCTTCTGGACATGTTCCAGCTTGTTAACATTCCTCTTAAACTGCAGTGCCCAAAACTGAACACAGTACTCCAAATGTGGTCTAACCAGAGCCGAATACAATGACACTATCACTGTGTGATCTGGACACCATACTTCTGCTGATGCAACCCATAATTGCATTTGCCTTTTTAGCTACTGCATCATACTGCTAACTCATGTTCAGCGTGTTCCTTTTCTCAAGTACTAGATCCTTTTCTCTAGACCCTTTTCTCAAGTGCTATTGTAAAGATAAGTTTCCCCCATCCTATAATTATGGATTTGATTTTTTCCTACCTAAATGCAGACCTTTACATTTACCTTTCTTAAAATGCATTCTGTGAGTTTCAGTCCTGTTTTCCATCCTGCCAAGACCACCCTGTATCTTGATTCCACCTTCTACTGTACTTGCTACTACCTCCCAATTTTGTGTCATTTACAAAATTTATTGAGCATCCTCTCTGTTCCTTCATCCAAGTCATTTATAAAGATGTTGAACAACACAGGGCCCAGGAGAGATCCCTGAGGCACTCCACTGGTGAGTGCTGCATCCATAGATTGAAGCATTTTCTCTAGCAACCAGTCTCCAAGTCTGGTCATTAAAAGAATAGCCAAATATCAGGATAATTACAGCAGGCACTGCTAGAAGAGATTATGCATAACCTGACAGAGGCAGCAGAAAGTAGAGAGAAAAGCTGCTGTCTACCAGTAGTCAGGATAGCAATTATATTCACAGCTGCTGTCTCTTTACCTTTCAGGAGAGTTAGCTCACTGGTAGGAGATATAATCAGAGAATCAAAGGATATTCTCCAGGCTCCCTATTTTCCACTAACCCCTTGTCCTTGACAAAAAAAGGGCAAAATGGCACCCATTCATTTTTAATGGCACACAAAAAGTAAAGGCAAAGGCTAAAAGGGAAAGAGAAGTTGTAACCAGGGGTCCGTTGGAGCGGGAGCGCACAGGAGCGCAGCTCCGGGAGTCAGGAGCCCAGGGGGCGGGCACATGACCAAGCCCCGCCCCCTCCTCAGCTTCCCTGAGCAGTGCAGAGGCGCAGCGCCCCGGGGAAAGCCCTGCTAGGGTCTTTATTGTTTTTAATGTTTTGTTTTAATATTGATAATTTTATCATTGTTCCTTTTATGACTGTGTGCTGCTTTTCCAGGGACTTGCTCAAGGTGGCATATAAATTTTCTAAGTATACCATTTTTTATCTGGGCACATGGCACATAAGTACTGGAGAAATTTCACCAACCCTTCAGCAGCTTCCACCCTATCAGTTTGGTATAGTGGTCAGGAGTTGGACTCTAATCTGGGAGAACCGGGTTTGATTCCCCACTCCTCCACATGCAGCTGCTGGTGTGACCTTGGGCCTGTCACAAGTTCTCTCAGAGCTGTTCGCTCATGAGCAGTTCTCAAAAGACCTCTCTCAGCCCCACCTACCTCACAAGGTGTCTTGTTGTGGGGAGGGGAAGGGGAAGGGATGGGTGGTGCACATGTCCTGGGTATCTCAAGTCTACTTGAAACCTGGTGGCTTCAAGGGAGCAGGAAGAGAATTAGGGTATGTTCTTTACGCTTATTTTTATTGCACAAAGTATTGGATGGGGAAGGGAATGGAGGAAGAGCAGGTCAGTTTCACTCACCTGTGGAGTGGAGCCTGAGGGGTGGGTGTTGCCTTCTGACACACTTCTGGTATGTTAGGGGGTGTGGCATATGCAAAGGAGTTATGCTAATGAGCTCCTGCACCTCTTTTTCTACGAAATGACCCCTGGTTATCTCATATTGCTCCATAGTAAGGTCATCCCTGCAATTAACTGAAATTGCCAATAATTGCTTCTGCTTGCCTTCAAAGCACACACTATGCTAGTTAGCATATTGGGTTTTTTAATAAGTTTTTTTTTAAAAAAATTGTGTGCATGTGTACCTGGAAGTCATAGTGCCCTCTGGTGACTGACCCCTGCTGGGGCCTGGAGGATATTCAGGGCAGGGGCTGAATGGAGCCTAGTCCCTGACACCCACCTCTGGTATTTTCAAGGAGGTCTCTCATTAGGGCTGCCAAGTCAGCCCGGGGGGTGGGGGATCCCCCGCTAAAGGGGTTCCCGATCCGCCGGCCAGCATTTGGCCGGCGGGGGGGACCCCACCTCCGAAGTCGTCCAGCGAGGACGACGTAATGACGTCACCGGAAGTGACATCAGCACATTGGGGGCATTGCCAGGGCGACGCTCTGGCAATCGCCCCAAAACTCTATGTTACCATAGAGTTTTGGGGCAATTGCCAGAGCGTCGCCCTGGCAACGCCCCCAACATGCTGACATCACTTCCAGTAACGTTGCTGGGCGCGCACGCTTTGCGCGCATGCCAGGAGGCACTCCTGGCCGGAAGAGGACTCCCCCCCGCCGGTGAGTTCTGAAGACTTGGCAACCCTATCTCTCATCCCAGTATTTGCCAGAGTCAACCCTGCTTAGCTTTGTTGGATCTGACAAGATCAGGCTTGCCTGGGCAATCCAGGTCAGGGCCTAGTGAACCTGTTGTTGATTTGCTTTTTTTAGACCTAATTGGCAAACAGCAGAAAGTGGGAGAAAGCATGGGCTCCAAGGGCTATTGGACATACTGCAGCACTATTTAGATGTTGATATGCAGTCCTGAAATCTTTTAAAATTGTTAGATAGGATTTGCACTGTTTGGGGCACTATGCTTTGTTCACAGAACCTGTTATTGGGATTTTAAGATGTTTGTTTACGCCTTGTGCATTATTTAATTGTTTTTCTTTAGACCTCAGTGAAATTCTGCTCCTCCATTGATTTTGTCTGAAGCAATGGATTTCCCCCCCCTCCCTCCTTAAGTGAGCTTTGGAATGGGCAAGGCCATTCCATGCTTTAATTTTTAACTTAGAAAGTGCATTAGTGAAGAAAAGAACAAAACAGCAATGGAACATCAATACAGTTGATACAGGAAATTTGGGCAGTCAATAATATCTCTAGATTCTGCTGTGATCTTGCATTACAGGTGTTCTAACTTCTCCTAGACAAGAACAGGGCAAGGGGCCCACTGCGTTTCGTGAATTGGGCATTAAGGCTGCAGCCCGAGGCACACTTTTATTTCAGAGGAAGGCCCATTGAACAAAGTCGAGCTTGCTTACATCTCTGGTTAAATGTGACTGGGCTGTAACTAGGGTTGCCAAGTCTTAGGGACTCACCAGCGGGGGGAGTCCTCCTCCGGCCAGGAGTTTCTTCTGGTGCGCGCGCACCCAGCGACGTCACCAGAAGTGACGTCAGCACGTTGGGGGCATTGCCAGGGTGACGCTCTGGCAATCGCCCCAAAACTCTACGGTATCATAGAGTTTTGGGGCGATTGCCAGAGTGTCGCCCTGGCAACGCCCCCAACGTGCTGACGTCACTTCCGGTGACGTCATTACGTCGTCCTCGCTGGATGACTTCGGGGGTGGGGTTCCCCCTGCCGGCCAAATGCTGGCCGGAGGATCGGGAACCCCTTTAGCGGGGGATCCCCCGCCCCCCGGGCTGACTTGGCAGCCCTAGCTGTAACTCTTCACAACAAAGAGGAGAGAGTCAGATCCTAGGTCAGGATTCTGTTAGTCTCTCTCCTTTCTGCAGGAATAGAGGTGGGGAAAGGAGGAGGACAGACAGACCTGGATATGTCAAAACTCTAAAGATTACTCTGGATGTGTTGAAGGCTTGAACACAATGAAGATTAAGGCTGTGATCCTAAGCACACTTACAGAAAGCAGAGGACAGAGGAGATACTCTGCGCAGCCAATCACCCCACTGCAAAGAAGAGGATGCTGTAAGGCCGCCGCCATGCTTGAGAGGAGACGGGTGGAGCATAACGGCAAAGTCTCAGTTAATTACTCTCAGCATTCCGCAATTAAGAAGGGTAAATCAGCCCATCAGTCTCCGATTTTGACATACTTATTTATTTATTAGATTTATACCCCACCCTCCCTGCCGAGGCATGTTTCCCCCCAGAATTAAACCCAAACAAATGGTAACCACAGGGCTATTTTGGGGCAGGAACCCACAGGAATGGAGTTCTGGCTGGCTTCCAAGTTGACCACGCCTACAGCTTCCCCCCCCCCTCAGGTTCCCCAGGTGTCTTGCAAGCTGCAGGGCACCTGGGGAAGCCAAGCCGATCCAGGGAGGGAAGGCAGTTTAAACTGCCTCCCCTCCTGGGGAAGCTGATCTGGAAACTGCCTTCCTTCTCTTGGGGCACCAGGGGAAGCCGATCCTGGGAGGGAGCTGCACTGTCAGGGGTGTGGCCTAATGTGCTAATGAGTTTCTGCTATTGGGTGTGACCTATTATGCTAATGAGTTCCTGCTGAGCTACAAAAAAAGCCCTGAGTAACCATATAAACTAAGCTTGTTATTCCTGTTTGGTCCTTGAATCTGTTAGACATCTTCATGATGCTGTATGCTAATTTGTTGCTCACCCTCTGTCTATATGTATGGACTGTTAACTTCCGTTTCAGTGTATCTGAAGAAGTGTGCATGCGCAAGAAGGCTTATACCTTGAATAAAACTTTGTTGGACTAAAAGGTGCCCCTGGATCCAGACTTTTTTCTTATAGAAAGCAAGTCGTTTTTAGAGTAAATGTGCACAGGATCAGGCCATAAGAGTTCCAAGACTCTTTTAAATTTGAATTCTTTTTTTAAATATTGGGAACTGGTGTAACGTAATGGCTAAGACAAGGAACTGTATTCTCTGGGAGGTCATCAGTTCAAATCTCTCCACCCCAATCTTACTAGGTGCTCTTAATCAAGCCCCTGTTTTTCAGCCTCAGTCCCCTTGCCATTGTCTGCAGTATAGAGATAAGAAGAAGAAGAAGAAGAGATTGGATTTATATCCTGCCCTTCACTACCCAAAGGAGTCTCAGAGCGGCTTACAATCTCCTTTCCCTTCCCCTCCCCACAACAGACACCCTGTGAGGTAGGCGGGGCTGAGAGAGCTCTGATAGAAACTGCTCTTTTTCAAGAACAGCTGTGCCAGAACTATGGTTTGCCCAAGGTCATCCAGCAGGTGCAAGTGGAGGAGTGGGGAATCAAACCCGGTTTTCCCAGATTAGAGTCCGCACACTTAACTACTACACCAGACTGGCTCTGATAAAGCTGACCTACTTAACAGGACTGTCATATAACAATTATAACGAGATAATGCGAGCTAAGTGCTTTGAATACTGAAAGCATAATATGGTGTTATTAAAAATAAAGCCACCAGATAAGGCCCTGATTCTACACTTTCCTTTTCCCCACCTAACAGGGAGGGAAAGATCAATGCTGCCCTTTTTCCTTCATGAAAAATGCACTGCCATTCAGAGCAAAGCCAGGTGTGCCAGTGGCGCAGACTTATGTCACCATAATCAGATCCCCTCACCCTTCAGTCCTCTATAAAGTGGGCATGACTTGTGGGAGACTGAAAGCACCAAAGCTGAGCAGGTTTAGCAGAGCACCCCCCCCACCCCCTTCAAAATAGCATTTCCTCTGTTACACAACCCAGAAGTAGACCCCACAGGGTTCAAATGGACACGTTTGTGTGAGAAAACGACGGCTCTTTTAGCTGTGCCTTCTCATGCTGTATATTTCATTGTGCCTTAGAGAGGTTCAATCAGATCTGGTTGTACAATGACACAGAGTCTTTTGATGAATATTGTGATGACATCACCTACAGGAACAGAGAAACCTCCTAGTGGAAATCATCCTCTTGCTAGGAATTACCTGGGAGTAAATCTCACTGAATTCATTGGGACTTACTGCTGATTGTGTACCTAGGTTTATCAGTATCGGATGGTAATAGCACATTTATTATCATATTAGTAAACACAGGGGTCATTTTGTAGAAAAAGAGGTGCAGGAGCTCATTACCATAACTCATTTGCATATGCCACACCCCCTAACATACCGGAAGTGTGTCAGAAGGCAACACCCACCCCTCAGGCTCCACTCCACAGGTGAGTGAAACTGACATGCTCTTCCTCCATTCCTTTCCCCATCCAATACTTTGTGCAATAAAAATAAGCATAAAGAACACACCCTCTTTCTCTTCCTGCTCCCTTGAAACCACCAGGTTTCAAGTAGACTTGAGATACCCAGGACATGTGCACCACCCATCCCTTCCCCTTCCCCTCCCCACAACAAGACACCCTGTGAGGTAGGTGGGGCTGAGAGAGGTCTTTTCAGAACTGCTCATGAGAGAACAGCTCTGAGAGAACTTGTGACTGGCCGAAGGCCACACCAGCAGCTGCATGTGGAGGAGAGGGGAATCAAACCCGGTTCTCCCAGATTAGAGTCCAACTCCTGACCACTACACCAAACAGATGGGGTGGAAGCTGCTGAAAGGTTGGTGAAATTTCTCCAGTACTTATGTGCCATGTGCCCAGATAAAAAATGGTTTACTTAGAAACTTTATATGCCACCTTGAGCAAGTCTCTGGAAAAGCAGCACACAGTCATAAAAGGAGCAATGATAAAATTATCAATATTAAAACAAAACATTAAAAACAATAAAGACCATAGCAGGGCTTTCCCCGGGGCGCTGCGTTTCTGCACTGCTCGGGGAAGCCGAGGAGGGGGCGGGGCTTGTTCATGTGCCCGCCCCCTGAGCTCCTCACTCCCAGAGCTGCACTCCTGTGCGCTCCTGCTCCAACGGACCCCTGAGTAAACACAATTCTTTAAACAGATTCAGGTTTGCTTCAAAGACAGGCATCAAGACCATTGTACTATCACAAGGCCACCCAGCTTGGTTTCTATAGCTTTTAATATCTTTGTCATAATCAGACTTTTAAAATGTTGAAGCCTTGCTTGTCCATACTTGTTCATACTTGTCAGTGGCTCTGTGATGGTCTGTAATCTGTCTTAATAGATCCATTACTCGATCTGAGTCAGGCTGTTCTCTTCTGAGGCAAGCTTGCTTTCTTGCCAATCAGATTTCTCTTAGAAGGTTTGAAAGCACATAAAGGAGAGGAGGAGCATCAGTAAAAACAGAAACTGTAGCACACGGAGCTCATTCACAGTCAGATAGTAGCTGGGGAAATTTCAGCAGGATAGAGGAAGGGATGCAGTAATGGAAAGGCAACTGCTACCTGAAGGAGAAAAGATATAAGCAGAAGACCATCTACTTTTGTCTGCTGCCCACGAAAAATGTCACGACCAGCAAACAGAAGACCAGAGAATCACAAAATAGTAAGCATGATTGGACTATGGGATTGATAATACAGTCTGAGATGTTATTAGGTCCCTGTGGTAGTTAGTTAATTAACACACTCTTATATGTTGCATGCATTGATGAGAAATGTATTTTACAAGCGACGGCATCTGTTTCCTGCTGTTCTTCCAAAGCACTCAGGGCACTGTACGTTGGATTGTTTTAGCTTAGTTTCTGTGGGGGAGGTTAGGCTGAGAAAATAATAACTTTTCTGTGGTCATCCTGTGAGCTTCATGACTGAGTCAGGATTCGAACCCAGCTTTCAAAATAATAATAAAAAATCCCCACAGAAGGGGCTTTAAAATTATGAACAGTGTAATTACAGTAGCAGAACCAAGAAAAAAAAATCCAAGCTGGAAGACTGTTCTATGTTTACTTCTACATTACCTGAGAAAGCCCCACAACGAACCTCTGTCTCAAGTCATTCTTGGTGCCTGAATTCTTAAGAAACATTGAAAATTCCCCTGCATGGTCACCAGGTGGCAGCACAAGAGCGTGTGCCACTGCACTGACTAGGAAGTTCGGCAAAAGACGGTTTTGGCCTTTGACATTCTTATCCTAGGAAAGAAACAAGCTGTTGCTTTCTAGGGCATAGTTGCTAAGGGGGGAATACACAATTTTAAAAAGTCACCTCCTACAGTTTCCTACACTAAAACCAAGTAATAATAAGAATCTATTCTACATATGTCTTAAAATTCCTATTAGTTAGGATTTTTTTCTGCAAGAAGTAGTTTATGTTTTAGAAAAGAAATCACCCTGTGAAGTCTAATAGTATAAGGCACTATATGAGAATGTGAAAAATCAGGGGTCCTTTTGTAGAAAAAGAGGTGCAGGAGCTCATTAGCATAACTCATTAGCATATGCCACATCCCCTGACATCACCAGAAGTGTGTCAGAAAGGGAATGTCAGTTTCAGCCCCATTATACCCTATGGGCCATTGAAATTAATGGCAAAAACTCATAGGGTATATGAGGGGCTGGAGGGGAGGGGGTTTGAGGGAGAGGCTCCAAACTTGCAGGGTAGCTGCTGGGGCCTCTCCTCAAAATACCCACCAAGTTTCAAGAAGATTGGACCACAGGGTCCAATTCTACGGGCCCCCAAACAGGTTGTCCCATCCCCTCCATTGTTCTCTATGGAGGGAAAAAATGTTAACTTTTTTCCTCCCATAGAGAACAATAGAGGGAATGGGAGCAACCTGTTTGGGGGCCCATAGAATTGGACCCCCTGGTCCAATCTTCTTGAAACTTGGTGGGTATTTCGAGGAGAGGCCCCAGCAGCTACCCTGCAAGTTTGGAGCCTCTCCCTCAAACCCCCTCCCCTCCAGTGGCTTTTAAAGTTGCTGCCAAATTTCGGCAGCAATTCGGCGGCGAGCTGAATCAGATTAGAGAATCTGATTCGGCCCGTGGCTGCCCTACTGGCCAGTCCTGAGCTGGCGGAGCTTTGCTCCACCTCACTCCGGCCCCAACAGACTCCTGTGAAAAACTTCTGGTGATTTCAGGGGACGTGGCATATGCTAATGAGTTATGCTAATGAGTTATGCTAATGAGCGCCTGCACCTCTTTTTCTACAAAAGGACCCGTGGTGAAAAATAAATGTATTCTAAGCTGATGCATTCCCTTCTGCTACTTATCTGTAGTAGGCCTTTTTGCAACCGTGCTACTTGATTTCCTTTTGATGACTTTTGAAGTACATCTTCAAGTACTTGGAGGGCTGTCCTATAGAGGATGGTGCGGAGTTGTTTTCTATTGCCCCAGAAGGTCAGACCAGAACCACTGGGTTGAAATTAAATCAGAAGAGTTTTCGGCTAAACTTTAGGAAGAACTTCCTGACAGTTAGAGTGGTTCCTCAGTGGAACTGGCTTCCTCGGGAGGTGGTGGGCTCTCCTTCTTTGGAGGTTTTTAAACAGAGGCTAGATGGCCATCTGACAGCAATGCAGATTCTGTGAATTTAGGCATCAGTGCTTAGTTCTCGTGGCCCTTTCTTACACACCCAGGGAAATGCCAATCATCACTTGGGGGTCAGGAAGCAATTTTCTCTAGGTCAGTTTGACCAGGTATTCTGGAGGGTTGGTTGCCATCTTCTGGGCATGGAGCGGGGGAGGGGGAGGTATTTGTGAATTTCCTGTATTGTGCAGGGGGTTGATGACCCTGGAGGTCCCTTCCAACTCTATGATTTTATTTTATGACTCCCCGGGTTCCCACAGATGCAGTTCTAAAACTACTGCCTCAGGACACAGCAGATCTATAAAAGAAGCAGTGGGGGCTCCTGAACTGGATCAAGGGCACAGTGCTAAAGAAGGGCTTGCCCCTCCCCCCTCATTGTTTCCCTGATCAAAATTGCTTTCTCCAGCTGTGACAAAGGTTCCCTGAATGTTTTCTGCAGCAGGGCAAATAGTGATGGATCTGGGGAATATCACAGGGAAGAGATTAAACTTCCCCCTCAGGGCTGTGGCCTCAGTCCAATTTCCCTTTCCCCAGGGCTTTGGCATGAAATTAAAATTGCCAGGAGAGATCTCCAGTTGGCAGGCTGTGTAATGAGGTAATGGTTTTCTAACTTTGTCCTGTGAAACCTTGGGGTGCATTAAAAGCAGGAATTTTTTTTGGTAGAAAAAGCCCAGCAGGAACTCATTAGCATAATAGGCCACACCCAACAGCAGAAACTCATTAGCATATTAGGCCACACCACTGACAGTACAGCTTATTAGCATATTAGGCCTCACCCCCATGTTACCAGAATGGTCATCCAGCCACACCCACCTTTTGCTTCTTATTCTGTTTACCTTGTTTGTTGTGAAAACCCAGGGTTATTTTTGTAGCAGGAATTAATTTGCATGTTAGGCCACATACCCCTAATGTAGCCAATCCTAATGAGTTTCTGCTGTTGGGTGTGGCCTATTATGCTAATGAGTTCCTGCTGGGTGTAGCCAGCTCAGGAGCCAGCCGGAACTTCGTTCCTGTGCGTTCCTGCCCAAAAATAGCCCTGATTAAAAGCCTATCAGATTCATCTGTGAGAAAACTAGTAATGGACTCAGTCGCCATGGTTACCCTTCTAGAACCCTCAGCTACAGAGGCATGGGATGGAGGTGGTGGGAATTGTGTCTATATCTCAGCAGGGCAATAAGCCTGGCCTATGCCCCATGTGATTAGAAGGCATTTCCTTCAGAATCCTCTGCACTGCACATAGGTTTCTTCTCAGACAGATCAACGAGGGGGAAAAGTCAGTGGCAAAACTCTTGGTTTGGTTTTGTTATTTAAATTTAGGTTTGTTCTGGTATTGAAGTTCACTTTAAGGCCACAGTGTGTTACAAATGGGTACTGTTTCACAGCCGCACAGTCGGTGGCATTTTGAATATTGTTCATTGTGGTGGGGAATGCATCACTAGAACTGTCAAACGAAATCTTCTGCACCCTGTCAAACATGCACAACTTCTAGCCTAAGCATTAGATACTCATTGTATCCATACTTCGTTTCCAAGGATTGATCAATAGCCATGTGACCCATTTTCTTTTAAACTGTTGAACTGCTTTTGCATTTCATTCCATTGCATTTTCCTTCTTTCTTTTGTCTTTTCAGCAAAGAACTGTATGACTTTGTTGCCATGTCCCCCCTGCCCTTTATGTCTCTTTATTTTGTAGGACTGGCATTTGCCCACCGTTTCATCCTCTGCATCAGCACATCATATGGTACGCAGCTCTCCCCACATATGGCCCTGCATTGCTTTCCCCCCGGGCACTGGGATATTTAAGGGATTTGTGTTGGGCTATGCATTTGTGATGTTGCCAGTATTGTCGACAATGTGTAATGCAGTACTTACTGAGTGCTAGAAACACACTCTGGTTGTTTGTTTCTTTTAACTAAAGAGGCTTTTTATTGGAGAGCTGGACCGAGTGGGTGGGAGCGCAACTGGCTTCTAATTTGTTATGTTCTTAAACTATGGGCTTCACTCAGTATTTCCTGTAATTGGCAGAGCAGAGAGCTTTTTGTGCTCACCTACGGTGCTTTGGTCGCCCAGCTGTGTAAAGATTATGAACAGGATGAAGACGTGAACAAGTGTTTAGAGGACATGTAAGTAGCAAGTATATGTTCAAACCCCATCACATAATGGCTTAGCAGAAACAATGTCTTCCTAACTATTCCCCCCCCCATCAGTATGAAAAGTCCAAAATCTAGGAGAGAAAACAAAATATGGTATGAGGATGTGGAAATCATGCTAGTGTCAAGCTCTCATTACTTCTTTCTGAAATTCCCAATCACTGTCCTCCAGCATCAGTTAGCTTGGTCTGTATCTGCTGCTCCTGGGTGTTCATAGAGCCCACAGTATTCTAAAGAGCTTTCCAGGATGTACCTGCTGATTTTGAATGACTGCTCTGTTGTGGCCTTGTAGACATGAAGAATGGTAGGATCATGACTGCTATGGACCTGTTGTCGCCCAGGCACCCTTTGATAGCAGACATGGTCAAGAGGGTGTTCTAGTCTGGCTTTGAGATAGCGAGGGGAAACATTATTTATTTATTTATTTATTTATTTATTTATTTATTTTGATTTATATCCCGCCTAGCCAGCAAGCCGGCTCTAGGCGGCTAACAACATTATTATAAATATACAGAGTTAAAACACATAAAATTCCATTAAATCACATTAAAATACAGCTAAGCAACCAGATCACAGATGGCAGCAGATTCTAGACCAACATCGGATACCAGTGGCCTACTTTCATTCCCGCCAGGAGACTCCCACCCCACCCCAGGTGTTCTAGCGGTGATTCACCCCGCCACCTACTAAGGGCCATTCCCTCCGGTGGCGGCCCCAAAAGCCTGGCGGAAGAGCTCCGCTTTGCAGGCCCTGCGGAACTGCAAAAGATCCCGCAGGGCCCTGATGTTCTCCGGGAGCTCATTCCACCAGTAGGGGGCCGCCACTGAGAAGGCCCTGCTTCTGGTAGTTGTCAACCTGGTAGGCCCGGAAGGGTCAGGCGATTTTGAGTGAAACATGGAAGCAGCACGGTTCTAAGGCAAATGGGGTCCAAGATAAAATGGGCTTGGGTTAAGTGTGGCTGTTGGAGATTGGCCAGGTGGTGTGTGTGAAGCAAAAGTCCCCACAAGGGGTTAACTTATGTAACAACGGGTTAGCCTTTCCCCAGCACAGCTGGCCTTTTGTTGCTGCCTGGTATGCTGATCTCAAGGTCAGGCAGAGATACCAATTAACAAGTGGAACTCCCCTTGATTGAAAAGAGTGCAGCTGATGTGTTTTTTTTAAAAAAGGGTATATCTTGGCACTTCAGCTGGGGTGGCGGGAGAGGAGGCTGTTCTAGCAGTTCCTGCCTGATCATCGACATGACACCACTTTCCTCGGTCTGGACTTATTTTCATGCCACCTGAGAGCTGTGCTGTGAAGTCAGCTAGCTTAAGGTAGAATTATTTGCTTTCTTTTGTGCTCTTTGGAGTGTGTTGCTGGATCTTGTGTTATTTTTTAAAACCTTATTTGTAATTAAAATTTGGATTTTAAACCCTAAAAAATTGGTCTGTATGTGCTTTAAGACCCTGCCAACTCACGAGAGCGCCTCACTATCTTGACATGGTGGCAGCGGTGGGATCAGGGTCTTATGCACATATATGAGTAAATCCAGCACATTGTTCAGGAGCACAGAGTGTTTGTTATTTTAATAAGTTAGGGATGGAAAGAATAGGTCAGGAGGCACTGAGTGTGTTGAACGGTGGTGCAGAAATTGAAGTGGTCCTGCAAAAGTCAGCTATGTGTGAAGGGAATGAAGCTGGCAGACAATACCCAGATACTTCAAGTGGGTCAGAAGAAGAGGAAAAGGTGGAAGTTGTAGTGAACTCTGGAGAAAAACCAGACTCCTCTAAGTTCAAACGTAAAGACCATCGGTGTAGAAGTCTTGAGCAGCATGGAGCAGTTGGGCACCCACGGAGGAACTATAGCCGAGAGTCTGAAAGGAGTCTGGGGACGAGAAGAGATGAGAGTGAAGCTGTTCAGTCAGATGGTTTGAGAGACCTAATTAAAGCATTTTTGGAGTTACAAACTCAGCAGATCAATTTAATGAATCAACATCAAGGGCAGAGTTGGGAGAAGAAGAAATTCCCTGTTTTCCATGAGGGTCAAGATCCAATGCGTTATTTTGCAAACTTTGAATCTGCTTGTATGGATTATAAAGTGCCAGGACAGGAATATTTGGGGATATTACGAGCTCATGTGCATGGAGAACTGGGAAATCTGATGGGTGAGTTGCCAGTTGGATCTTGAGATTATTATGAATTTAAGAAGCTAGCTCGACAACGCTTGGGCTTGTCTGAAGAACAGCTGAGGCTGCAGTTTCAAAAAGCATGCTTGGAGCCTAAAGAAACTTATTCTGCATTCATGGTATGGCTGCAGAGACTTTTGTATGCTTGGATTGAGGCAGCTCAAAGTAACACCTATGCTCAGTTATGTGATTTATTACTGAGGGAGCACTTTTTCCAGGCACTCAACCCTGATGTTGCAGCTTTAGTTCAAGCCCGTAATCCATCCGCCTTGAATGATATGGCATTATTTGCTGACCAACTTAAGTTTCAGTTGAAATATGATTCAAGGAGAGTAGGGCCGTGGAAATCAACCATGGAAAGGGGAGAGGAGACCCTGTTAAAGAGTGACAAGATGGACTTTGGAGGCCAATATAGCCAGCAAAGCTCCATGCTAACAAGGCAAGAAATACTTCAACTCCTAAAATAAAATGCCATCTATGTTATGAATATGGACACATTAGAAAAAACTGTCCAAATTTAAAATTGAAATAAGCCCCCCCCACCACCATGAGGTATGTGCCTGAAAGAGTCACTGGAGATTGGAAGGAGGAGGGGGGAGAGGGATGTGGAGATGAGGAAATCCCCTTAATCACCATGGTGAAGAAAGATAAGTCACCTAAGACAGCTGGTATGCAGTTAGATTGTGGTTCACACAAGAGAGCTGAGTGAAAGATCTTTGAGGGCAGCGTAAATGAAGTGGCTGCCTATAAACTGATGATCTCTGCTGATAAAAAACCGTGGCTAAATGAATTACGTGATGACGTGGTGATTGTGAATGGGAGTAAAGCCTTGAGAGCCTTCACTGATACAGGTTCAGACTTCTCCTCTGTCCCTGAGACTGCCTTAGAGTCCCCAATCCAGTGGTTGGGCAGTATTGCCTTGCATACCTATAATGCTAAAACTGCAAGTCAGCCTATGGCTCTTGTGAAGGTGCAGTTTAGAAAATTCTCTGGGGAAATCCCAGTTTTGGTGCACTCGGATGGGGACCCAAAGTTTTTGATAGGAGGAGATCTCCTTTATAAAAATGCTATGTGTCAGAAGGAAGAGATTCAGCAGAAAGTGGTAACTCTAAGTCAAGCACAGAGAATAGCAAAGGAAGTGAAGCTCATAGAGCTTGAGTCTTATTCGGGGCAGAGAGAGGATGGAATGTGGACAAGCAATTCATCAGAAGATACTTGTTTGGGAAGCCAGTTAACAGCAAACCCTTCAGTCGTTGTTTTCCTCCAGGCCTGTTGGCAACCTTTCTTGCAGGCCCTTATGACCAGGCAGGAATCCAGCTGGTGAACGCTCTCCCTGCCATTCAATGCAAGGGGAAAATTCAGTTTTTGACTCTCAGCTAGGGTTGGTCGAGTGGTTCTCTGGACATTCTCTTGGGTTCTTGGAGACCAGTTACTTCCTGTTTTATTGTCTAGATGATATTTCAGTCTCAAGGGCCTGTTTTTAGTTCTGATGCGTAAGCTACTTTGAATTCAGTCTTCAGAGGAAAGTGGAAAATAAATTATTTAAACAAATGTTGGAATCAGTTTTTAGCTATGTTTATTGCGTTTATTGACTTCATTTATACCCTGCCTGTCTCCTCAGTGGGAACCCAAGTGACTTACATTAATTCTCCTCTGCTCTATTATATCCCCACAATAGCCCTGTGAAGTAAGTTAGGCTGAGAGGGTGACTGGCCCAAGGTCACCCAACAAGCTTCTATGGCAATAGGGATTTCAGCCTGGGACTCCCAGATCTTAGTCTGACACTCTAACCAGTCACTACACCATGGTAGGCATATTCTGGTAATAGTTCCTGTATATCAAAATACAAAAGCAGGCCAGGGTGAATTTTTTTATGGTCAGTGATCTTGATTTCAACCAGCCGTTAAAGGTATAGAATATCTGTCAAAAATGCAGCTGTTAGAGGTATAGAATACTTGACCCAAAAAAACCCACCTGGAACCTAATTCATAATGTGGATTCATGTTGAAAAGGTGTTAATAATTCCTGTTCAGTATGGCCACTGTGAAAATTAGAATCATCTGGAGAGTTTTCTAGATAAATAGATAAGAACTGGTCAGTGCAGGATGAATGTGGCAGGCAGATAATAAAAAGGGATATTTTAAAGAAGCAAGAAAATAACCATTGGTACTAAGTTTATAAAAACTCTCTAAACATATGCCTTAATTTAACTGTTCCTAGTGCTCAGGTATAGCTTTCCTATGTGCACTTTGAGACTCATGTTGGTTCAGGCCCTTTAAGGCTGTGTATACATGCATCAAGCTTGGCCCCGGGCTTCCTAGAAATGGGGAGAGACAAAGGACGTTCAAATCATTTAGAGAAAAAAAGGTTGCGTAAAAGAAAAGCGGGGAGAGAGAGAGAGACCATGTTCGAACCAAGTTGGTGCAGCAGAATACACCCCAAGGAGAGGGGGGGTGTAATGTACTGAGTGAGCTGCATTCCGTTGGAAGGGCTAAAACAGCCTGAGCTTGAGACGCATAACAAAAGCTGGCTAGGATCCAAAAAGGGACCAGTAGGGAAGCCGGGATCCTGGAGATAGCCAATTGAGAAACAATATACTGTAAATAGCCTATCACTGGGAGTGGGGGGTGTGACCTTTAGGACATAAATACCCAGCTTCAGCCGGGCAGTCTTTGTCTTTGTCCTCATGGCTGAAATCACAAATACACTATGAGCTGATCACTAAATGCGTTTGAACCCAGTATACTTCAGGGTGATTGCTGGCTGAGGGGGATAAAAGGGAGAAATATGCTTTGTCTGTCTAATGAGAAAGGGTCTGTATGCCAATAAAGGTTGTGTATTGTGTGTGAGAGAAAGGGTGGTGGTGGAAGTTACATGGTCTGATAAGATAATCGGAGAGAAATTCCTTGAGGAAGAATGAGTGTCTGCTCTCGATTCCCAATGGGCCCTGAATCTGAATTGTTGAGTTGGTAGAGCTACCAAAAGCTGCTGAGAGGCTGGCTGCTAACCAGCTCTAGCCATTTGATTGTCATTCCTTCCTTCCTTCTCTATCTCCCGCATCCACAGCTTTCAACACTGAGATGCGCACTGACCTTTGCTGGGTGTTACCATCACAGTCTCAAAGGGATTCAGGCGACCTGGAAATTAAATAGGGCAGTGTCTCTACTTCTGCCTGACCCATTCAGCATCCTGTATGATGAAAGAAAAAGCAGAGGGGAGACCGAACTGGCTAACTTTTCCCTCCCTTTTATACCAGGGGATACAGTATTGGCGTCAGGCTGGTCGAAGACTTTTTAGCTCGCTCTGCTTTGAAGAAGTGCCGGAGTTATTCTGAAACTGCAGACATAATTGCACAGGTACGAGGAGATACAGACACTGTTTTGCTTTGGCAAGGCCCGGTCCTGGTTCACCCAGTATCCTCTCCTGTAATGTACTTAGAATAGCAATTACACCAGCTTTTATCAACAGGTGAAAATCCAGTTTCTAGACATATGCTTGGTTGGTACATCATTCTTTGGAAGAGCAACTGTATATGCCAGACAGTCATGTATGTGCAGCCTTTTTTGTTCCAATACATTGGTCAGGGGTTGGAGGTAATAGCAAAAACACTCCTTTTAGGAGAGGGGCCATGGCACAATGGAAGCATATCTGCTTGGCATGCAAAAGCCCCAGGTTCAGTCCCTGGCATCTCTAGTAGGTCATAGGCGTCAACTACGGGGGGGCTCGAGGGCTTGAGCCTCCCCCGAAATTTCCCGAGGGGGACTGAGCCCCCCCCCGGGAAAACGGTGTGCCCTCCACCGTGCCTCCCCGGACCCTTCCTAGGGCCGCTGCCGCCATCTCTCTCCCCCCCCGGCCTGGCCACTCCGTCCCTCCCTCCCTCCCTCCGTCCGTCCAGGGGCCAGCTAAGCAAATGCCCAGCTGGCCCCTGGACAGACGGAGGGAGGGACGGAAGCAGGAGAGGTCAGGCCGGTGGAGGAGGCGGCGGTGGCGGAAACATGGTCCCGGTGGGTGCACGCACACAGAAGAGCTCCCGCCCCCCCGGATTTTGAAAACTTGACGCCCCTGTAGTAGGTGATGTGAAAGCTTCTGCCTGAGACCTGGAAAGCTGCTGCCGCTCAAAGTAGATACCGCTGACTTCTGTGACAAACCAATGATCTGGTTCACTAGACGGCAGCTGCATGTGTGTGTTCATGGGTTTACTCCTGTGTCTGGTGCAGGCAGGCACAGGGCCTTTACAGCACGGGGGGACACAGGAATTGGTTAAACATCTATTCCTGCCACCCTGTTTTTTTGACTGTGCTGCCTGGATACAACACTGCCTTCTTCAGAGTCTGTGGGAGAAACCGCTTAATGTGTGAACTGACCTTCCGGGGGCTCATATGTCTTAGTCCATTTAATATGTGCAGACGGACTGCATTTTTAGATAACCTAATTCTGGCACGTGAGCTGGAGTTCTCATTCACACACACCCACCCAAGAGAGCATGCTCGAGCAATCAGACGCAGGAAAGTCCGTTTGTGTCCTGTAGCAACCCATTTGCTACTGGACTTTCTGAGGTGTCTTTTAAATCTGTTTGTGCGGTGGAGCAAAACGGGTTGCCGACGGCTGCAGGGCACTTCCCAGATGTTGTTGTTCATTTCGTAGAAAAAGAGGTGCAGGAGCACATTAGCATAACTCATTAGCATTACTTATTTGCATATGCCACACCCCCTGACATCACCAGTAGTATGTCAGAAGGCAAGAAAGAGAGAAAGAAAGAAAGAGAGAAAGCAAGCAAGCAAGCTACTAATCCAAGTCTCAGAAATACCACTATTTTGGGAGGATAGCTTCAGTGGTGGTTGAGGCCTTCAGAAGGCTGGTCAACAAGGAACAAGGACCTTTCCAGGGGACGGGGTCATTTTGCTGCAGCCACAACACAAGCAGGCATTCCCCTGGGGGGTGGGGTGTGCTGGCACCAACTCCTGGAGCTGCGCTCCCCCAAGCTCCTGCTCGAAAGGACCCCTGGTCATCAACCAAGTCAGTGCTGGAGGAAGACAACATGGTTGATGACTGCAGCATGGTTGATGACTGCGACAGTAATTGCCAGCCTGCAGGCTCCAATATTCTAGCCCAGGGGTGTCAAACATGCAACCCGTGGGCCAGATCAGGCCCCCGGAGGGCTTCTATCAGGCCCCCCCTGGTCCTGGCCATCTCCTGCTTCCAGTTCTGTTGCTGCTGCTGCATCATAGCTTGCTTCACCAGACTCTCTGAGCTGCTCAGCCATTTCATGTTTCCCCCTGGGTCCTAGACTCAGAACTCTGAGCATGAGATTTCTGTGGTGAATGTCAATAAATCAAAAGTAGGTTTGCCGCTTACAGATACACACCTGAACAGCTTACTCCCAACCGGCAAGGACTCTCCCCTGCCAAACATCAGGTAGGACTTGGCGACCCTAGCTACCAGGCATTACATTTTATGACACACATGGCCCAGCCCAACAAGGTCTCATTTATGTCAGATCCGGCCCTCATAGCAAATGAGTTTGACACCCCTGCTCTAGCCTTTCTCTCTTCTTTTCCTTGCACCCAGATCAGCCAGCTCTTGCAAAGCATTAATTAGGATGTTGCAGCAAGGTATAACAACCTTTCTCTCTCTTCTCCTTAGTTTCTCTCCCTCTTGTCCCCATCTTTTTTCATTCATTTCTTTCTTCCTCAACCTAATTTCTCTTTGTCTCTCCCCCCTTTATTTTCAAGTCTAGGTCTCAGGACCTTCTCATCCCTATCCTGCTTGGCAACAGAATGTACTTAACAGTAGTATGAACAGAAAGGAAGTAGAGTTAGTATTTCCCCATGATCTAACAAAGTAGTAAAAGTATGCTTTTCCCACTCTTTACATGCATGGTAATGGAACATTAATCTGTTTTAGTGGTTATATATGTGGAACAGAAGTTAGAATTCCCAGTTCAGGCACTGGGTGGTTGAAATATCTAATAGCCCTTTGTAACGTTATTCGAAATTAGATTTATAACAAAATGTCATACCCAGTCTTTCTCCAATGGATACCCAACTCAGAGCTGGCAACTCTATCCCCATTGGGGAGTAAGGTGGGATATAAATAAGTAACAGATGGACAGACAGGCCGATTCTTCTATTGCTATAGGTTCATGGTAACAGCAAGTCTAGTGGTTTGTTTCATTATGATGTTTGATTTACATCATGGTCATATGGGGGGGGGGCAGGTGCAATCTTTGTCCAGGGGCCCATGGTGGCTCTTAGCAGCCCTGCCATCATGCTGCTGAAGGTGGAAGGAAGGCTTAATGGGTAAGGGAACAGGTCCTCCAAGCAGAGTAGCACAGATCTTCCAAAGTCAAATGAGTATGGCAAGCTAGCAGGAGCAACTTGTGAATGGTCCACACAGCACCTCTAGACTGGGCCGTGGAATCTCATCTGACAGGCCCCAGGTTTCCTGCTGGAACTAAGCCAGTGTGAGAGACAAATGTGGTATAGTGGTTAAAGGATCTGGGCTAAGATCTGAGAGACTCAGATCTGAATCCTCACTCTGCTGTAGAAGCTTTCAGGGTGACCTTGGGCCAGTCACTCTGTGTCAGCCTAACCTACCTCACAGGGGCGTTGAGTTTGGAAAATCTGGGGGGGGGGCTCTTCTGTGCATGCGTGCAAAGCGCACCCGCCCTCCGGGACCATGTCCCCACCGCCGCCTCCCCCCCCACTCCTGCTTCCATCCCTTCCTCTGTCCGCCAGGGTGGCCCCTGGACGGAGGGAGGGTGGAGTGGCCAGGCGGGGGGGGGGGAGAGAGAGAGAGGCAGCGGCGGCCTTAGGTAGGGCCCAGGGAGGCGCGGCGGAGGGCGCTCCGTTTTCCCGGGGGGGCTCAGTCCCCCCCGGGAAATTTCGGGAATGGCTCGAGCCCTCGAGCCCCCCCGTAGTTGACGCCTATGCTACCTCATGGTGTTGTTACTGTGAGGATAAAATGGAGGGAGAAGGATGTTAAAAGCCACCTTGGGCGCCCACTGGGGAGAAAAGTGGGATATAAATATCTGAATAAATACACTGAGCTCTAGAATTCACAGATGTGTTTAAAGATGCAAACAGGCATAGGCAGAGTGAGGAGGTAGGCTGGACTCTGGTGTTTAAACCCCAAGGTATTTGATATTTTGCTCAGAAATGTATCCAGCTAATCTGATGTGTTTACATTTCTATTATGCTTTGCCTTTTTCTTCTTTTGCCCATAAATAAACGCCTTTTTTTTGTGTGTGTCTGAAATAAGTTATTGTTAAGTTGAACATTCAGACCATACCCTTCAACCCACTCCATACAGTAAAACATTAGAGAAGGAAAGTATCATTCCTTCAGAGTTTTGTTTCTTTGTTTACAACCACTCAACTAATTGCCAAAGACATGGCTGAATGTACCGGGTGATCAGTGTCACATGTCCATCCGCTCTTGGTGGAAGCCAAAGCCTATTTTCCCCCTCTCAGGTTCTGAGGTTTTTCCAATCCCTTCCTGTGCATCTTACCACAGCACTGCCCTTTGGGCAGGATTGCTGACAGGGTGGGGGGCGGGACGGGGGGGGGATGCCCTGTCCCTTTTAATGGAGGCTGAATGTGTGGAGATGGGCAGATGAAGATTTTTGTAGCATAAGATAGCCTGGTAAACAACACACAATTACGCCTCTATTAAAGGGACAGGACAGTTTTTTTCCCTGGGTGACCCTTTTTGTCGGTCACCACACCATCTCACCAACAGATGCACCCTTTTGTAATGTGGCACTAGGGAGATGGGGCGTTGTGGGACTTTGTTTGAATTTGGCACTATTTAAGTGTGGTGTGAATCTACTGCTATAGTTCTGGCTCGAGCGGGCTGCAGAAGAGCTAAGCAAAAACAGCCCTGTTAGATAAAGGGCTGTGGAAAAAATTGTGACAGGGTGATGAAGCACATCTCCCTTTGCTTTTCTAGGGTGCTTTCAAGATGTATCTGGGTATCACCCCTAGTGTGACTTGTACTAATGCCAAGGGGAACGAGTTCTCCCTCATTCTGGATAAGAATCCCCTGGTCGACTTTGTGGAAGAATTGCCAGCAGCACGATCTTCACTTTGCTATTGCAGTCTCCTGTGTGGTGCCATTCGAGGAGCTCTGGAAGCGGTAAGAAACTACACATGGACACCTTTCCCTTCCCCTCTAGCAGATGATATGAGGCTGGTAGCTGAACCTCAGTGTGACAGGGTTTTTCCTAACAGAACTGTGCAGTGGCACGTGGTCCTCATTCACACATACACAGTGCATCCTGTCACATCATACTTCCGCATTTTCCATGTATATTTGTGCTTAGGGTCAACATTTCACGATGTCCAGATGCAGTGGCATACAAAAAAATAATGAGGAGAAAATCCTCAGAACTGCAAATTTGATAGCAGTCTTGCATGAAAGTAGAACCTTAAGCCTGTGAAGAGTTTTTTTTTTTTAACTGCTTCTCTTTGAAAACTTTTGGGTTTGTACATCACGGTAAGCCCTAATGGATCACTGCATATGTGTTTGTGTGAGAATATGATGTAGTTTGTGCATTATAGGCATTATTAAAAATTGGCTGGATGTGTACTCTAGATCAGGAGAGGAGAATGGATTGCAGGTAGGGAAGCTAAGCACCAGGGCTATTTTGGGGCAGGAATGCACAGGAATGGAGTTCCGGCTGAGTTGGCGACACCTACAAACAAAACCTCTGGCATGCGTGGCTACAGAGCATGCTGCCCTCCCCACGTTACACACAAGAGGGAAAGGTGGCATGTTAGAATGCCCTCTTTCCCTCTGGGGAGCCCATGGGGATTTCCTTGTCAATTTTACTCCCTGCCAGTCAGCTGAGAGTGAAATTGACAAGGAAAAGCCTCTCTCTGCCTTCCCTTCTCTAGCTGACATGATGTCGCAGCTGGAAAAGGGCAAGCAGGGAACCCAGGCATGTTGAAAATGCCTTTCTTTCCCTCCCCGATCTAATCCCAGGCACTTCAGCAGCGCCTTTCTCTGGCTGTCTGGTTCGGGGGGGTGGGTGGTGACTAGAAAGACGATGCTGAAGTGGGGCAGCAAAGCTCAGGGGGAGAGTCAAGTTTCCATGCGTGCCCTGTGCTTTCCCAGCCCCCCACCTAATATGCTAATGAACTGCACTGTCAGGGTGTGGCCTAATATGCTAATGAGTTCCTGCTGTTGGGTGTGGCTTATTATGCTCATGAGTTCCTGCTGGGCTTTTTCTACAAAAAAAGCCCTGCTAAGCACATTTTAGTGTACATAGATCAGCTTCTAAAAAATCTCCAATTTTTTTAAAAATCTAAAAATTCACAAACTGGTGGAACATGGGGTAGGGTGAGGAGGTGCTAGCCACTGCCAGAAGAGCTCTCCAGACGGAGGGAGCACATGGAGCTATCAAAGGCATATATGTAGAATGTTACTCATTGCTACAGTAATGGAGTCAGAGAGAATATTGAGCAGCTGCCTGTGTTTATACACATAGTCATAATTATGATATCGTTCCAACCTGGATAACTTGCTCTCTTTGCTGGCCTAAGTCCTCACTGGTGTCAGAAACTGACAATAGCATCTCTGTAATTTGCTTTCGATTTCTTTGTTCTTGTGGATTCCTTACCTGTACCCCTTATCTGGTTCAACCCCCTCCTCCCCTTTGCAGCTGCTTATGTCACTTTAAAGTATATTGGCTACTATGGTTAATGTTACAATTTCTAGGCGGGAGAATGGCGACCTAAATTCCTGCACGTCACCGAAAACAAATGGTCTTCACTCCCATGCATCCCCCCTCCCTCTTTCCGGGCCAGAGTGTGTTATCTTGTTGTGAAAACCTTGAAGCTCCTTTATGGCTGCCAGCCTGGAATTGTTGTGCCTAGCTTCACACATGTGGGTCACTCAGATCAAGAAGGGAATTTTTATAACTTTCTCACCTTGCTGTGGGAACCTCAACGGTCATCTTTCTTTTCCCGCGTTCACCCACTGACTCTGATTGGTCTAATGCTGGGGTTCAATTGTGGATGGGGGGTATATTAACCATAACTGTCTTTCATTATGCATCTCTAACAAACATTGAGAACCTGTTTGCAGTATTAGAAAATAAAGAGCTTTGATTCAACGCAAAGGTCTGATCTCTTGCTGTCTGTTCAGAAGCCTCACAACTGGCCATCAATGCACTATTGTCATTGTTATGTCCACTGACCGCCACAGGGCACCAGCAGCATATGACCTGAGCTTGACTCCTGGAAACAATAGGAGTCAAGGATCCTAGACCACCACTAGCCCTCCAATAAGAACTCGGGCGGGAGATTCAAACCCGCCAATAGGACTTTTGGGAGTGTCCTAGGAGTTGTATATAGTTGGCCATCTCGGCCAGTATTGCATGCTTAGTTGTGTGCTCCAATAAAGAATGCTGATCGCTACGCTGTAGTCCAGCTCTTCAATGCAACGAACCCAGTACACAATACTGGGATCCCATTGATCGAGCCTGCTGCTGTGACCTCAAAGCCTCCTCATCAGTTCCTGTGGCACTGTGACCACCAGAACTTCTCATGCCCACTAAGCTCTCCGAGGCAACCTTCAACAGAATCGTCAAGGTGCTACAGGACATTTCGTCCCGCAGCCCTCAGAGATTGCTCGCCACGTGGCTTTCCAACACAGGCTGCAGCAACCCCAGGAGTCCACCACCACTTACCTGGCAGAGCTCCAAAGGCTTGCTGCTGACTGCGCATTCAGGACATTCCTGGAGAAGGGCCTCAGGAACCAGCTTGTCTGTGGCCTCTGAGACGAGGAGCTGAGATGGCGCACCATGGAGGACAATAAGTGCACTCTTGCCTCAGCCCTAGCCATGGCCACCATGTGGGAGAGATTGCACCCAACGACAACCAGCTCAACGTCCAACCCCAGTGCAGCCACCGCACACCAGACTGGGTCCGACAATGGCGAACAGGATGGGGAAGAGGTCCACTGGACACAGCCAACCACCAGGCGGAGGAATCCAGATGCAGCAGGCCGCACCAACCCCACAACGGAGTCACCCCGTCTGGAGTGCGCCAGCTGCGGGGACCCGCATGATCGAAGAACATGTTGCTTTTGGGATGCCACCTGCAGGAGCTGCGGCCAATCCGGACACATTGCACGGGCATGTCGTTCCGGGGGGGGGGGGGCAAGCCCCAATGTCTCAGCCACCACGCACCACAAGGAGGACACAGCCTCCAAAGACTTCTACACTGGCATCAGAACAGGTACTACGGCTTCCCAGCCACTCCTCTGCCCTGGAAATCCACGTACGGGTTACAATCGAGGGGTCCCCTTCCACCATGGAAGTAGACTCTGGGCCTGCCTTCTCCATAATATTGAAGAAGACCCTCAAAAGACTGTCTGCTTCGGGGGCCCCGCCTGTGCCCCATGCCTGTTACCATATTGGACTTTCAGTGCAACTGGGTGCCAATACGGGACGTGGGTAGTTTCAGGATCCAGCACAAGGGTTTTAATGACCACTTGGACTTATTGTTGGTCAAGGACAACCTGTGCAGCCTGTTGGGATGCGCCTGGTTTGGCCCCTTGGAGATCTCAGTAGAGGGAATCCACAGCTGCACGGGACTTCAGCGAAGTATGCAGCGGGACTTCAGCGAAGTATGCAGTGAGTTCCCATCCATCTTTGACGGAACTCTGGGCCGGTACATGTGCCCCCCGGTGTCCCTGCAGCTCGACCCCAATGTGGCGCCCATCTGCATGCCTCATGTAAGGCCTTCATTACATGTTAATTCTCATCTTCTATTTTGTGTTTGTGATTCTTTCCCACTAAACTATGAATACAGAAAGAACGGGATGTATTTTAAGACCAATGGCTATGGGTGTATTTTAAGACCAATGGCTATGGATCTTAAATGTGTAGTATTTAATGACATTATAATGCCCTGTACACATTATTAACAAGGACTTGGTGGCCTTGCCTGGAACCTTAAGTTAAAAGTACTTTTTAAAAAATAGAAGCTGATCCATGTACACAAAAATGTGCTTAAGTTCTCTATGTGCAATCCATTCTCCAAATTTGTATAGGGCACGTATCATGACATTGAACATAGGGCTCCAGTGTATGGTGTACACATGCACTCCTGTTCAAATAGCCCCTTGAATGTGTGGAAGTCAAGGCCAGAAGGTGTGACCCATCATCCTCTCCACATGATCATTTCCACTCCTAATGAACAGTCTGCGCAGGGTTTAAAAAGTTCCTCTTGCAGAAAGGAATGCTGATGAGTTTTTTTTTAAATTTCCAGGTAAACCTTGCTGCTGAAGTGACTTTCATTCAGGATCCATTGAAGGGCGATGAAGCGACAGAAATTGGAATTACGTTCTTAAAGAAAGTTGAAGATAAAAAAAAGAAAAGAAATAAGTGAAACCAGAGTCAGAAATATGGATCTCTAATAGTTTGGCTCTTTTGACCTGCCTAGAAAGAGAACCTGATCCCGAAAGGGAAACCACACAGAACAGGGAATCTGCCTGTGGATCCTTTCCTGGATCAGGTCCATTATAACAACAACAAAAATTGTCCTGTGCAGGGCAAGATTTCTGCATCCTACTATCCCAGGGTATGTGACTGCTGCTCCCAGCTAGATCAATTGACAGTATGATCCAAGCTATTTATGTGAACACCTGCTCTTTTAGCAACCTTCCTGTTTGCTTAGGTCACCAGAGGGGGCTCCTCTCTGAAGTTACTACAGGGGGCTGTGATGAGTAGAGCTTTCCTGGTAGTTGTGCCCTCCCTGTGGCACTCCCTGCCCAAGGCTTCTCTGTGTAGGTTTCTCACAGCTTGGAAAAGGCTAATCAAGATGCTTTTTTTTTTTTTCATGTGAGGCCTCTGGGGGAATTGGCGCTCTTTGTTGCTGCTGTATATTTAGGAACTTTTTGATCTTTGATTTTCTGCTTCTATTTTATTATTTGTACATGAATTTTATTTTTAAATAAAGGCTTATATTTAATTGTGTGATTAACTACGGAGATTTGATAGAGAAAGATATACATTGGCCGAATGTTATAATTATGGTAAATGTTGTAACTGTCTTAGTAAAAAACAATTCCATCTCTCTGTCAGGACCCAGAGTCATTACCAGAGGACAGGAGAGCAATTCTTCACATGTCAAATGGGGCTCATTTCACTGCAAGCTTAAGAAGACAACATCAGGTTTCTTTTAGTCATGCTCAAAATGTAATCGATACCAAAAGCAGAAAGTTAAAATTGAACAAATATCCTAAAACTGATTAATGTGCTGAAGTTTACTTGGGCTACATTAGCCCCTGGCCTAAGCTGAATTTTTTGACCCCTGTCTGCCTTCACCTTCTTGGATATCAGGAGTAGAAAAGAACAGGAGTCCAGCAGCACCTTAAAGACTAACAAAATTTGTGGCAGGGTATGAACTTTTGTGAGTCACTGCTCACTTCTTCAGATATTAGCCCGTAGGTGTAGAGTATGGGGGGGCTCGAGGGCTTGAGCCACCCCCGAAATTTCCCGGGGGGGGCTCAGTCACCCCTGGGAAAACGGAGCGCCTGCCACCGCACCTCCCCGGGTCCTTCCTAGGCCGGCGGCCGCTGCTGGAGAGGGAGAAGGAAGGGGTGGCGGGGGGGGGGGGAGAGAGAGGCACCAGCAGCAGCGGCTGGCAGGCCACGGAAGGGCCCGGGGAGGTGGGGCGGTTTCCTGGAGGGGGGGAAGAACATCGTCCCAGCGAGCGTGCGCACGCTAAGGAGCCCCCCCCCCCCGGATTTCCAAAACTCTACGTCCCTGTATTAGTCTGCACAAAACAAATGCTTGTTTTATTTTTTTGGATCCCAAGCAGTTCCTTCAGGAGCTCAGAAATATTTCCAGAAACCAGTAAATTATGTGAATGTTCATGGCTGTCATTGTTTCCCTGTTCATCTGCTGCTTTAGAAAGTCCCCCCCCCCCCCATGATTATGGAATCATTCCTTCCTCCCCCAGGAATAGGCAATCCTTGGACCATTAGGGATCACGTAGCAAATGGGATGGCATCATGGCACTATGTGGTCTATCTGTTTGGGAGATCTGACAACATCAGTGGGGGCAAAGAAGACTAATTTCTGATGATAGCAACACTTCTTAAAATGGTGAATGTTTTCTGGCACTTTTCTGGGGAAAACTAACAATTTGTCAAAGGAAGGGATTTTAAAGTGCTACTGGATCTGGCCGAATTGGCCAACTATCGGCCGGTATCCAATTTATCCTATTTGGGTAAATTAATCGAGAAGGTGGTGGCGGACTGGCTGCAGGGTTTTTTGGATGACGCCTCCATATTAGATCCCTTCCAGTCCGGCTTCTGACCAGACCATAGGACACAGTGCTGGTCGCCCTCACAGATGACCTCCGGAGGCATCTGGATCGAGGCAGTACAGCAGTGTTGGTGCTGTTAGACCTGTCAGCGGCACCAACTACTGATCTACCGCCTCGCCAACATTGGGATCCAGGGGTTGGCTTTACAGTGGCTTTCCTCGTTTCTCCAAGACTGGGGACAGAGGGTGGCAATTGGAGAGCAACTGTCCCAGAGACACCCGCTAATATGCGGTGTGCCACAAGGGGCAGTATTCTCCCCAATGCTGTTTAATATCTATATGCGCCCCCTCGCCCAGATTGCCCGGAGGCACGGGCTGGGTTGTCATCAATATGCTGACGATACCCAGCTCTATCTGTTGTTGAGCGGCCAGTCAGACTCTAGTCCGGGAGATCTGGACCTGGCGTTGAAAGCTGTGGCTGGTTGGCTTAGACAGTGTCCACTGAAATTGAATCTGATGAAGACAGAGGTCCTATGCCTGAGTCGGAGTGGCCTAAAGTTAGGGATCCCTCTCCTGACCTTCGATGGGGTGCCACTGGTGCCAGTGCCAGAGGTTAGGAGCTTGGGAGTGCTCCTGGACCCCTCATTAACGATAGAGGCCCAGGTAGCAGCCACTGCAAGATTGGCCTTCTATCCTCTACAGCTGATCAGGCAGTTGGTTCCCTTCCTTGAACGCAGTGACCTGGCTACAGTGATCCATGCACTGGTCACCTCAAGACTGGATTACTGTAACGCTTTCTACATGGGGCTGCCCTTGTCCCAAATCTGGAAGCTGCAACTAGTGCAGAATGCAGCAGCGAGGGTGATGTTGTTTCTCCCCATGCAGGAGCACATCCAGCCCGCCCTAAAAACACTGCACTGGTTGCCTATAGCATACCAGATTTGGTTCAAGGTGCTGGTGCTTACCTATAAAGCCCTATATGGCCAGGGACCTAGTTACCTAAGGGACCACCTCTCCCCATATGTACCCCAGTGAGCACTTCGATCGGGTTCCCAGAACCACCTGGTTCTTTCGGGGCCAAGGAGGCCCAACTGGCAGCAACAAGGGCCAGGGCCTTTTCAGTGGTGGCCCCGCACTGGTGGAACAAGCTCCCGGATGACATAAGGGCTCTGCGGGACCTTTTACAGTTCCGCAGCTTCTGCAAGATGGAGCTCTTCCACCAGGCCTTTGAGTAGGGGCTGCCTCGATCTTATAGCCCTGGCCCAATTAATGAAGCCCCCCAAGGATCAGCGGCACCAAGCGAGAACCGAAGAATGCCCAGTGATGCCGCTTGGGTGGGGACGAAGAAGTGTCATCTTGGAATGTAGTTTTAAAGTTTATACTGCATGTTTTAATGCACCCGTTTTTTTGTATTTTATTGTATCAAGCATTATGTTGGTAGCTGCCCTGAGCCTGCCACGAGGTGGGGAGGGTGGGATAAAAATCCAATAAATAAATAAATAAATAAATAAATCATTCAGTATTTTTTTAAAATGAAAGTTTTATTCTTAGATTTTCCAAATTTCATTCATTCATTTGTTCATTCATTCATTCGTTCGTTCGTTTGTTCATTCATTCATTCACTCAATTTATACCCCACCCTCCCCACCACAGCAGAACTCAAAAGCTTGCACATGTTGTTTAAACCAAAATATGTATACCCCACCTTGTCTCTGTAAACTAAAGGCAGCTAACAAAACAGCAGAAGCTACAGAAAGCAGATTTAACAAACGTTAAACAAATTAAAACCAATACAGAATGAACACACAGAAGTAAACGCCGCTCCACAGAGTTATTTTGGTTGGTTCTGAGAGAAAGTATTATCACATGGACTTTGGTTTGGCTAAAAAGCTAAAGATTATCTTGCAATGGAAACTGAAGGACTACCGAATTGTTTCACTATAATACTTCTGTATCAGTACCTACAGCAGCATCCACAAACCCCAGGCAAGAAGGAAACATATCTCCCTCTGCTGACATCATGCTGCCATTCTTGTTTTTGCTGCTGACATATTTGTGTATTATGCTATAGTAATGCTCTTCAGGATTAAAGGCAAACAAGGATGAAATGGTTTGCCAGCTTCGAGTGCTTGGGGTCTGAAACGGTTCCAGCTCAGTGGAGTCAAAGAAGCATTTTAGATTTCTCTCTGCCAGCTTGGCTGCGTGTTCCTTGGCCTTGATCTCAAAAAGCTCTTGCTCCTTTGCCATGTAGATTTTCCAGAACGCAAGGTGAAGAATGCTGACTGGTGAACGACAACGAGAGATGCAGGTTGAAATTAGAGCTAATATGGTGACACTGGAGATCAAAATCCACCCCATCACCTTTGGGAAGAAACATAAGAGAGATTAGAACAATGCTTGCAGGCAGCTATGAACCTCAGAGGTCTTTGTTCAGAAGCACAACTGAATTTTGACACACATCCAGGGCTCTTTTTGTAGAAAAAGCCCAGCAGGAACTCATTAGCATAATAGGCCACACCCAACAGCAGAAACTCATTCGCGTATTAGGCCACACCCCTGACAGTGCAGCTCCCTCCCAGGATTGGCTTCCACAGGTGCCCCACAGCTTGTGGGGCGCCTGGGGAACCCGAGGGAAGGAAGGCAGTTTCTGGATCGGCTTCCCCAGGCAACTGGGAAATCCGAGGAGGGGAGACAGTTTAATCTGCCTTCCCTCCCTCGATCGACTTGGCTTCCCCTGACGCCCTGTGGCTTGTGAGGTGCCTGGGGAACCTGAGGGGGGGGGGCTGTAGGCATGGCCAACTCAGAAGCCAGCCAGAACTCCGTTCCTGTGCGTTCCTGCCCAAAAATAGCCCTGGCTACATCCACCTACAACACAAAATTATGTTTTTTTATTAAACAGAGTTCCTGAGAATGCCTGGTGAATCCTGGAAGAGGTTATATCTCCCAGCTGGAGCCCAGCCAGATGCCTCTGGGAAGCTCAGCACTTCTCACTTTAGAAACTGAACAATGATAGGAAACCCAAATATCAATACCATTCAGATCCGTCTGTTTCAGGAAGCTGCGGCAAACTGTGTGATGCTTCAACAAACTGATTAGAAAGTCATGCATTTCAATTGTTCCATCAATTTGCTAGATGGCCTTCGGCAAGCCACTCTTTCAATATTGTAATAATTTTGATCTACCTTACAGGGCTGTTTCAAGAACTGCTGCATACAACACCCACAGTGGATCAAATTGAGGGTCCACATAGTCCAGCATCTGGTTTCACACAGTGGCCAGCTAGATGCCTCCTGGGGCCCCAGCCTCCAAATCAGGCCAGATTGCAGAAATCAGTTCCCCTGGAGAAAATGGCTGCCTGGGAAGGTGGCCTCTATGGCATCACAGCTAGAATTGCCAGATCTTCCCTGGCTGCTGGTGAGGGGGAGTAGGGTTGCCACATCCAGGTCGGGAGATTTGAGGGTGGCGCCTGGAGAGGACAGGGACCTCAGTGCGGTACAATGCCACAGAGTCTGTTCTGCAAAGCATCCATTGTCTCCAGGGGAACTGGTCTTTGTAATCTGGAGATAAACTGTAATTCTGGGGGATCCTCAGGTTGGGTTGCTAGTTCCGAGTTGGCAAATACCTGGAGATATGGGGGGTGGAGGAGCCTGAGAAGGATGGGGTTTGAGGAGAGAAGAGACTTCAGTGGGGTACAATGCTATAGAGCCCACCTTCCAAATGGCCATTTTCTCCAGGGGAACTGATCTCTGTCACCTGGAGGTCCAGTTGTAATTCCAGGAGATCTCTAGCCACCACCTGGAGGCTGGCAACCCTATCCCTAGGTCCCACCTGGAGGCTGGCATCTCTAACCACATCCCTGCTCAGTAGGGTTGCCAAGTCTCTTCACCTTACCGGCGGGGGGGAGTCCTCTGCTGGCCAGGAGCTTCCCCGGCGCGCGTGCAAAGCGTTCGTGCTGGGCAACATCACCAGAAGTGACATCAGCACGTTGGGGGCGTTGCCAGGGCGATGCTCTGGCAATCACCCCAAAACTCTATGGTATCATAGAGTTTTGGGGCGATTGCCAGAGCATCGCCCTGGCAACGCCCCCGACATGATGGCGTCACTTCTGGTGACGTCGCCCGGCGCGGGGGAAGTCGTCCAGGCTGGATGACTTCGGGGGTGGGGTTTCCCCCGCCGGCCAAATGCTGGCCGGCGGATCAGGAACCCCTGTAGCGGGGGATCCCCTACCCCCCGGGCTGACTTGGCAGCCCTACTGCTCAGCTCCCCCCTTCCCAAATCCCATCCTCCCTGGGCTCTACCCTCAAATCTCCCGGAATTTCCCAACCCAGAGCTGTCAACCCTAATAAGCATGGCAGTTTCCAGAGGCAGGAAGGATGTGGTGAAAAATTCCAATAGACCTTTCTGAATTTGTGCTGATCAAGAAAGATTTGCAGGCTTCTTCAGAATTTGTTCTGTTTGTTTGAAGTAACCGCTGTGTCATAGGTCACCTTTTCTAATGCAAGTGGATGTGGAAGGAAAGGGAGGTCCTAGGCCCGGTCTGGTGACGTTTCTGTTTTTTGAATCCTGGGGTTGAACTGCCTATTGAAAACATAACTGCTGCAAGCCACAGGTCATTTACTCATGAGAGAGTAAGATCACATGTTGCTTTTAAGCAATAATCTCTCCTTACCAGGAGTGCTGGTTAATGATCCTCTATTTCCTTGCCCTACGCCACTCTCACAAGTTCCAGTGTTTGTTAAGGAACGATCAGTACCTCATTACAGAGCGTTCTTCATGATATCACAACAAACACTGAAGCGTCTTATGGCAGCTAGCTATGGGGAGAGGGCTTACAGTTTTGGGTTGGGAAATGCCTCTAGATTAGGGGGGTAGAGCCTGGGGAGGATGGGATTTGGGGAGGGGAGGGACCTCAGCATAGGGTGACCGCATTGTGTGAGTGAAAGAGGACCAACAAGAATTTTTTTTCCTCTTTGGCATATTCCTGGTCACAAATTAAAAATACAAGCTGCTTCAGCCTTCCACCTGGCTGTCTGGTTATTCCAAAAGTCTTCTTCCCAGCACCCGAGGTTGCTCACCAGCAGCAGAAGGCAGCAAATGCAATGAAAAGCCTCCCATGCAAACTCACTCACACTCCAAGGGAGAGAGCCGTAAGCCAGAGCTCACCAGAGTGACCCAGTCCACACAGTCTTGGAATAATAAAGAAGATTGTCCACACAAACTTGGAATAATAAAAAGTCCACACAATCTTGGAATAATAAACAGCACAGCACATATTCAACCAGTGCTTCACCAGCTAGGTAGAATACTGAGTCAAGGTTCTGGTATTCAGGGGTCCTTTCGTAAAAAAAGAGGTGCAGGAGCTCATTAGCATAACTCATTTGCATATGCCACACCCCCTGATGTCACCGGAAGTGTCAGAAGGCCACACACCCCTGACATCACTGGAAGTGTGTTAGAAGGAAGAAAGGAAGGGAGGGAGGGGGGAAGGAACGAAAGGAACAGGAAGGAAGGTAGGTAGGTGGGAGAGAGAGAGAAGAAAGAAAGAAAGAAAAAGAAAGAAAGAAAGAAAGAAAGAAAGAAAGAAAGAAAGGAAGGAAGGAAGGAAGGAAGGAAGGAAGGAAGAGGAAGGTAGGTGAGTAGGTGGGGGACAGAGAGAGAGAAGAAAAGGAAGGAATGAAGGAGGGAAGGAACAGGAAGGTAGGTAGGTAGGTAGGTGGGGGAGAGAGAGAAGAAAGAAAGAAAGAAGAAGGAAGGAAGGAAGAGGAAGGTAGGTGAGTAGGTGGGGGACAGAGAGAGAGAAGAAAAGGAAGGAATGAAGGAGGGAAGGAACAGGAAGGTAGGTAGGTAGGTAGGTGGGGGGGAGAGAGAGACATTGAGTGGGGTGAGTGGGAGGGAGGGAGTTTCTTTGCGTGGGGGGGTGGGAAAGGATTTGAGTGGGTTGGGGTGGGAGTTTCTTTGCGTGGGGGGTGGGTGGGAAAGGATCCTTTCCCCGGCCGGCGGCCTGCCGCCGGCACGAGGACATGGGGAGTGGGGTGGGTGGGAGGGAGTTTCTATGCGCGGGGGGTGGGGGGTGGGAAAGGATCCTTTCCCTGGCCGGCGGCCTGCCGCCGGCGTGGGGACATGGGGAGTGGGGTGGGTGGGAGTTTCTATGCGCGGGGGGTGGGGGGTGGGAAAGGATCCTTTCCCCGGCTGGCGGCCTGCTGCCGGCGCGGGGACATGGGGAGTGGGGTGGGTGGGAGGGAGTTTCTATGCGCAGGGGGTGGGGGGTGGGAAAGGATCCTTTCCCCGGCTGGCGGCCTGCCACCGGCGCGGGGACATGGGGAGTGGGGTGGGTGGGAGTTTCTATGCACGGGGGTGGGGGTGGGTGGGAAAGGATCCTTTCCCTGGCCGGCGGCCTGCCGCCGGCACGGGGACATGGAGTGGGGTGGCTGGGTGGGAAGGAGGGAGTTTTTTTTATGCGGGGGGTGGGAAAGGATCCTTTCCCTGGCCGGCGGCTTGCCGCCGGCTCGGGGACATTGAGCGGGGGTGGGTTGGAGGTTTTTTCTTTCCCCGGCCGGCGGCCTGCTGCCGGCTCGGGGACACTGAGCGGGGTGGGTGGGTGGGAGAGAGGGAGTCTCTTTGCGCGGGGGTGTGGAGTGGGAGAGGGTTTTTTCCCCAGCCGGCGGCCTGGGTACATCGAGCGGGGGTGGGTGGGAGGGGGTCCGACCCAGCGGCTCTCCGCCTCGCTCCAGCCCCAACGGAGCCCTGCTGGTATTAACCTTTAAGGCCTTAAATGGTCTGGGGCTGGGACCTCCTGGCATACCCCCTGAAGAGCATTATGCTTTGGCAAGCAAAATCTCCTAGGGCAGGGGTGGGCAAATTGCGGCCCGGGGGCCACATGCGGCCCGCCACAGAGTTTTTGCGGCCCGCCAAGAAGATTTCAGGACTTCAAGAAAATTGAGCCTAAATTCAGTTTGCTCTCTTATCCCATCACTGCTGATATTGATACAGCACCTGAGGAGCTGCAGCTTGAACTTACTGACATGCAGTCAGATCACACTGTGAAAGAAATGTTTAATGCTGTGACATTAGTTGACTTTTACAAATCTTTGTCTGCTGAAAAAAAATCCATGTATGAAGAAATTTGCTGAGAAAATGTTCTCTATATTTGGGTCTACATATATTTGTGAGCAGAGTTTTTCTTGCATGAAGATCAACAAGAGTAAATATAGATGCTCTGACAGACATTAACTTGCAGGCTGTGATGAGAATCTCAATAAGCAATCTCACTCCTGATTTCAAAAAAATTGTAGAAAAGTGTGATAGGGTACATTTGTCTCATTAAACGGATTCTAAAATTAAATGTGCTTGCAGCTATAGATGATATGAAATTAGCACAATAAATAAATTGAATAAAACTACCACTATTTTATCTAATTTATATTTATTGATTTTTATGATACACTTTATACCTTTTCTGAAATGCAAAGTTAACTAATGAATGCAATCATTTTAAAAGGTGAGGCCCTCCGCTAACCTCCGCTCCCACAAAGCGGCCCCCGAGCCAAAACAATTGCCCACCCCTGTCCTAGGGTGATTCTGCACAATCTCCTGCCCCGGTGTGGACACCTGAAACCATTTGAATTTGTCCTTCGATTCCCCACAAGTTTGTGCGGGTTCACCAGTTGACCCAAATCACGTGTGCTTCCCCCGCCCCCGCACTTTCCCTTTCTGGGATTTTCAGGATCTTTTTTCTGATTTGGTGCTGGAGTGTGCCAGAAGTGGGCAGCCAGGCTGAAAAGTACTGAGGCTGGAGACGCGTTGAGTGAAAACAGCTCATAGTTTATTGATAGGTCCAAACAAGACTGCCAGCAGGACTCACAGATCTGCTTTTTATCCCCGTTCTCGACCATACCCCATGTGCACATCCAACACCCGTGATTCGCTATTTACAGTGTCCCTGCACCCTATTTGTCTATCCCAGGGTGCAGACTTGCTCATTGGTCCCTTTTAGGATCTGGGGGATCTATTGGCTTTGGAGGCGAAGCTCGACAGCTTTGCCTGGCCATGTGTTTGGCCGACCGCATGTGCGGTTCTTCAGCCAGAACATAACAGACATTGGGCAGGTCTTGAGCAAGGGCTGCATCTCAAGGGGGCCAGTGTCCCAGGTGGTCTTGACAGTGCTCCCCAGCTCCAGAGCATCCTTCACCATGAGGTGAAGTGTGTGCACCATTTGAGGCACATATGCTTCATCTTTGCCAGCATGTTGGCATCCATGACTACGTAGTCATGGACATTGGTGCTGCCGCCCACTCCATCAGGCTACTCTGTATCACACGGCAGTGACATTTTGCACCATGTGCTCTGCATCCATCCCCTGCACATGGAGCAGAACCACTTTGTAGCCCAGTGGCAAGATTGTCCCCTCCTGAGGCCTGAGCCGTGCCTCGACAGTCCTGCTGGCTGCTCCAGAGGTCTGCTGTGAAGTGCGTGGTTCTGCCTTGCAAGGGCGTAGACTTTCCAATTTCCTGGGGTGGGGGTGGGGGTGGGCTGGGGCTGGGCCTGGGCCAGAGGCACTGCTATGCTAGGTCATTAAAAGAACCGAGGCCCAGTGACATCATCAGGAGGAGCCAGTGACATCACATGCCATTGTCACTAACTATGAAGGCGGAGCCATGTGGGATTTAGGAAGGGGATCTCCAGACATTTAGGGTGGGGCTGGGAACCCTTGGGATCCCCCCCTAGCCATTTCCCTGGGCTGGGCTAAACCCAGGAAAAGGTGGGAATTGGCCAGTGGTTATAGTGGTATCTCAGCGGTCTCCTGCAGTGTCCTTTATTTAAATTCACTTTTAGAATAGTCACTTCAAGATCTGCAAATATACATACCATGTGCATAAGACAAACAAATGGTCACAAATTTGAAAGTAAGGAGGGCAACACAAAAAAGCCTATAGGGGAACATGTTTAATTTTTTCCTGGACATTCATTTACAGGAGTCTTGTTTCTGCCTTATTCATATGGGTGACTCTGTACTGAAATTTAGTAAATTATGGCATCACAGATGCCTTTGTTTGGTAAATGCATGGCTGAAGTCCCTGAGCCAGAATACCAAACAGTTGCTGTGCACTCAATTTCTGAGCAATGTACAGAGTTCAGAGTAGCAGCAATCTTCTTCTCACTTTAAACTCATATCCTACTATTGAGTACAAGTCCCAGAGCACTGAGCCTATTCCTAGGTGCTGTCATTCCAGTCCAAGGGCACGGATTCTATTGCTAGGAATCGTCATTCCACTCTGGGGGCGGTCATTCTAGTCCCAGAGCACAGATCCCATTCCTAGGGACTGTCTTTCTACTCTGGGGGCTGTCATTCCAGTTCCAGAGTAGCCTATCTGGGCACAAAGACCTTAATGGAAAAACCACTCCACATTTTCTTTGCAACCTTTTTTGTGCTGCAATGTATTTCAGTGGAGCACATGCAAGTCAATCGGCATTCCTGGCTCCCATTATATCCAATGAGCCTTCAAACCTCTCCCATTGTTTCCAATGGGCAATCCTGTCATTCCTTTTACACATCCCAGTTAATTATTCCTTTGAAACTGTACCACACCATTTAAAGTAACAGCAAAAGTGCATATTTCTTCCCAATGTTCTCTCTGGGCTGCACATGGCAAAAGGAAATTTTAAAAGAACTCTAATCTGCGTGTCCCCCCCCCCAATCTTGTTCATGCAGATGGGCTTACCATTTAAAAACTGACACCATGTGAGGTAGGTGGGGCTGAGAGAGCTGTTTCAAGGACTGCTCTTAAGAGAACAGCTCTGACAGAACTATGGCTTGCCCAAGGTCATCCAGCAGGTGCAAGTGGAGGAATGGGGACTCAAACCTGGTTCTCCCAGATTAGAGTCCATGCTCCTAACCACTACACCAAAGTATAACTCAAAACCTATCTCTTTTAGACGCAAGTATAGACTACTCTCAGATTGGAATGACAGGCCCCAGCTTGGAATGACAGCCCCTAGGAATAACAGAAGTGTTCTGGAACTGGAATGAGAGGCCCCAGAGTGGATTGACAGCCCCAGTTGGTAGCAGAAGCATTCTGGTACTGGAATGACAGGCCCCAGAGTGGAATGACAGCCCTCGGGGGTAGCAGGAGTGTTCACAGAATGGATTGACAGGTCCCATAATGGAATGACAGCCCCAGGGGGTAGTAGGAGTGTTCTGGGACTGGAATGAGAGACCACAATGTGGAATGACAGGGGTAGAAGCAGGGTTCTGGGACTGGAATGACAGGCCCCAGAGTGGAATGACACTGTGGTCTCTCATTCCAGTCCCAGAGCACTCCTACTACCCCCTGGGGCTGTCATTCCTACTACCCCCTGGGGCCTTCAGGTCTCTCCCATTGTTTCCAATGGGCAATCCTGTCCTTCCTTTTAGTACATCCCCCCCCTGGAGCAAGTGAGCGGGCGGATGATTCAGGGAGAGGTCACTGGGGGCTGACAGGACCCCTCACTTGTGTGGTCCCATGACCTTGCCCGGGCATGTGTGAGTCCTAACTATAAATAGCCACAAAGTATAGATAGGAACTCTCAGTCTGGGGAAAGTGATGCTCTGTATTCTTGGTGTTTCTTTTGGGGGGGGCAACAGTGGGAGGGCTTCCTGCCCCCACTGCTGGACTTCCTGAGGGCACCTGGTGTTTTTGGCCACTGTGTGACAGAGTGCTGGACTGGATGGGCCACTGGCCTGATCCAACACTGGCTTCTCTTATGTTCTTATGTTCTTATGTGTGTTGTGGGAGTAAGAATGGGGGGAGGAAGAGAAGTCATATATGGGGCGGCGGGGTGGGGGGAGATTCATCTCAGGCTGTAAAAATGTTTGACAGTGAAGCAGCAAGAAGCAACTCAGCCCCCCACACAGGCCGGATGCCCCACCACCACCAGGAAGACAAGAAAGACTCCTTTCCACCCCTGGTAAAGTCCTGACCTGCAGCCATTGGGCTGCCTAAGAGCCAAAAAGCGGCCAAGCAGAGAACCCCAACAGTGGTGGCAAGGCTGAGCTCAGCCCTTGCCCCAGAGGGATCCCTGTGCAGAAAGAGGCCCTGCAGATGGGCAGGCAGGAAAGGGCAAGGGCAGCTAGGCCGAGAAGCTGGAGTGGCTCAAGGCGGCGGCAGCTGTTCTGCTCACCTCACCAGGAAACCCATCTCTGCATCCTCGCATGGAGAGGACCCACACAGGCTGACCGCAGCACCAAGTGCAGCTGCCTACAAGCAAAACCCTGACCAGACTCTGGGCACCAGTGCCTACCTGGCAGCCCCTGCAACCTGCCAGTCCAGCCGACCTCCCTCCCATCCTCCCTCCGCAGGCCGGCCAAAAGGAGAGGAGAGAACGGAGCCGCCGCTCCACATGGGAGGAGGCGCCCACTTCAGAAGGTGCCCCTCTTGAGTCTTGGCCTGCCAGGAGCCACCCCCCTTCAGAGCTGAGTGCAGGCAGCTGCTGGCCTATTGCTGCCACGCTGCTCCAGGGTCTCCTCCACACGTAGAAAGAGAGCTGCAGAGATGCCACTGGGAGGCTTCGGCGGCTACATGTCTGTGTCTCTGGGAGGGAGGAAAGGAGGGAAAGCAAGCAGTTCTGCACCCCAGGCTGCCTTCTCGCCTCCGGGGAAAGATGGGTGGGGGGATGCAGGGGAAGTGAGGCTGGCCCAGAGGAGCCCCTTTTCTCAGCTAACTTGGCTTGCTGCAGCTTTAAGTTAACAAACCAACCTTTCCTAGCAGGGGCCGGGGCTCAGGTTCCAACTTCCTTCTCTGTTCCACGTGTCCTCTGGGGAGCGGGCAGGAGGCACAGTGGGCGACTAAGATGGCGGGTGGGTGGCATACGTGCTCGGTGGCTTCAGTTTCACTTTTACCCAGCACAGCCGCTTTTGGTGAGGCGAAGGAGAGGCGGGGTGGGCTAGGAAGCCAGGCGGAATGCAGTTCTGGTGCATTCCTGCTGAAAAATAGACCTGGCTTCCTGGAGGAAGCAAGCCCCCACCGTGACTTCCCTCCCTCCCTCGCAGTCCCAACCCAGCCTCCATAGTCTCAGAAAGTGGAGGGGAAAAACCCTCACCTTCAAAATGGGCTGGAACGTGCCCCTGGGGGAGGCTCTGCACCATCTGGAAATGTTTTTTTTGGGGGGGGGGGCTCATGCTCCACAGCCCCCCTGAAGATGACTCCTATGCTGCCTTGTGCTTTGGAGAGCTGAGCCCTGACCATTGCCACTGCAGCCAGCGAAAGGCTATGTCCTTAATGAGGGAGAAGGGTTGGCCATCCACATCAATCATCTCGCTGATGAGGTGAGCGACTGCTTCCTGGACCCACCACATAGCCCTTTTGACCTCTTGGAAGGTGGCCCACCCTGATGTCCTATCCATCGCAGTAGCAGGCCTAAGAAGTCAGGAAATCAATATAACAGTATCTTATACTGACTGTGCAAAAAATGTACTCAAAGAAAACCCATTAAATGAAGTTATTTTGTCAAAATAATCTAGTGGCCAGGACTTGCCGTTTTAATAGCCACAAAGTGTGTGGGGTTTTTTTTGCTTTTTTAAAAAATGAAGAAAGTTTTACCATATGAATTTTTCAGGAAAAAAGCCTGATGCGGGCAACAGTGGCATCTTTCATAGACGATCACTCCAATCAAAATCATAATGCTTAAATCTGATTGATAAGTATTCTTGGGTTTACAGGTGTAACAAAAATGATGGAGCAGAGACGAGGATTCCAAACAAGTCAAATCTAGGTATCCAATGGAGGCTGCTAGCAGGAGCAGCACTCCCCATATCCAAGTTCTGAAGAGAAACAAAGAGGAGAGGAGATGGACAAGGAGACCACAGCTGAATTCATACATGAGGGGGATTAGGGAAGAGAATGAGTCAGGATTGCCAGGTTTTATGCTTTGGCCCTGAAACTCAGATTTTGGGGTTCTTTCTCTCAGCCTTAGCGAGGACATTTTAAATCTCAAGGCCATCAGACCGCCCACATTTTGTGGCTTCTTTCATGGCTATCTATGCATGCCTGTCTGTGGTAAATATGGAACACGTTAATTGAAGGCAGCCAGGAATAATCTGGCACTGATACTGCAACTGCATACTTAAATCACCACATTTGTTTTTGTGTGGATAGTCCATCCCTTCAAAACCGTACAACTGGAGCTATACAAATCCACAGACACCATATGGTACATTTCCAAGTGGTTTGTGGAAGTACACAAGTCAAGGTGACATCACCCAGCCCTTTCTGATAAGTCTTAGTGTTTGGGAGCCCGGGGACCTGGTAGCTCTAGGGTGAGGGGAAGCTAGGAACTGAGAACTGGAGTGGTGGAATGCTGTGTGAGGAAAGTTAGGGAAAGTGGGCAATGGCAAATCCTGGGTTGTGGGATGCTGAGTGGCAAAGTTGGGAGTGAAGCAGATGGTTTCATGGGCCTTTTAAATGGTTTATTTCTGTCAAAAGAGGTTTCAGTATCACCAGGCCTCCGTTCGAGCCGGGGCGCGAAGGAGCGGCGCTCCGGCAATGAAAAGAGGCAGCCCAGGGGGCGGGTACATAAGCCCCCCCCCCTTCCCTCAGCAGCCCAGAATCCCCGACCGGAGGAAGCAGATGGTAAGGACTCTGCGCTCGGGGAAGGGCTTAGGAGGAGACTTCCAGAGCCTTTTTGTTTTTTCCATCCCTCGTGTTGGGCCTCGTTCTTTTCCTCCCCTCATGCCGTGCAGGCTGGGGGAGGCGGTGTCGGGGAGGGGATGCCTCCTTTTCCTCCTCTCCTGCCGTGCAGGCCGGGGGAGGTGGCATCGGGGATTGGGCTGCCTGCTTTTCCTCCCTTCGTGCCGTGCAGGCCAGGGGAGGTGGTGTCGGGGAGGGGGCTGCCTCCTTTTCCTCCCCTCGTGCCGTGTAGGCTGGGGGAGAAGGCGGCGGTGATTTGGGCGTCATTCTTTTCCTCCCCTCCTGCCGTGCAGGCTGGGGGAGGCGGCGTCAGGGAGGGGGTGCCTCCTTTTACTCCCCTCATGCCGTGCAGGCCGGGGGAGGCGGCGTTGGGGATTGGGCTGCCTGCTTTTCCTCCCCTCGTGCCGTGCAGGCCAGGGGAGAAGGCGGCGGTGATTTGGGCGTCATTCTTTTCCTCCCCTCCTGCCGTGCAGGCTGGGGGAGGCGGCGTCGGGGATTGGGCTGCCTGCTTTTCCTCCCCTCGTGCCGTGCAGGCCGGGGGAGAAGGCGGCGGGGAGGGGGTGCCTCCTTTTCTTCCCCTCGTGCCGTGCAGGCCGGGGGAGGCGGCATCAGGGAGTGGGCTGCCTGCTTTTCCTTTCCTCGTGCCATGCAGGCCGGGGGAGAAGGCGGCGGGGAGGGGGTGCCTCCTTTTCCTCCCCTCGTGCCGTGCAGGCCGGGGGAGGCGGCATCAGGGAGTGGGCTGCCTGCTTTTCCTTTCCTCGTGCCATGCAGGCCGGGGGAGAAGGCGGCGGGGAGGGGGTGCCTCCTTTTCCTCCCCTCGTGCCGTGCAGGCCGGGGGAGGCGGCATCAGGGAGTGGGCTGCCTGCTTTTCCTCCCCTCGTGCGGTGCAGGCCAGGGGAGGCGGCGGCGGTGATTTGGGCGTCATTCTTTTCCTCCCGGTGTGCCGTGCAGGCCGGGGGAAGCGGCGTTGGTGAGTTGGGCTTCGTTCTTTTCCTCCCCGCGTGCCGTGCAGGCCCGGGGAGGTGGCGGCGGGGAGGGGGGCCTCTTTCTTTTCCTCCCCTACTGGGGGAGGCAGCAGCAGTGAGTTGGGAGAGTCTGGGAGGAGAAGGCTCCTCTCTCTCTCTGTTTATGTTTCTCCTTCTTTGGACGTTTTCGGACAGAGGCTGGATGGCCATTTGACAGCAATGCTGTTCCTGTGAACTTAGGCAGATCATGAGAGGGAGGGCAGGAAGGGTTGCCTCAGTGCTCCGTTCTCGTGGCCCTTTCTTACATGCCCAGTGAAATTCTGATCTCCACTTTGGAGTCAGGAAGCAGTTGTTCACCAGGCCAGTTTGGCTGGAGATCGTAGAGGGTTTTTCTCATCTTCTGGGCATGGAACAGGGGCCATTGGGTGTGTGGTGGGGAAGGAGGTATTTGTGAATTTCCTGTGAAAGGGGTTGGACTAGATAAGGTTACTTCCATGATATTCTCTCTCCCCCCCCCCCCCCCCACTCAGCCATACATGGAGTGGCTAGCAGGGGACTGATGTGAGTGAAGCACCGTCTCCAAAGGGGGGATGTGAAGTGTTTACACATTTATTCTGGCCATGAGCTGCACTAAAAAAAAATTCATAGCTCCCAGGGAGGGCAACTGGACATTTGAGTGCAATTTTATCTGATCTCTGAAGCTTAGCAAGGCCAGCCCTTGTTAGATCTTGGATGGGAGACCACCAACATAGTCCAGGATCACAGAAGCAGACAATGGCAAACCATCTCCATTTACCTGTTGCCTCAAGAACCCCGAGGGGTCACTGTAAGTCAGTTGCAACTTGAGGGCACTTTACACAGACACAAACACACCTTTTTGGATGCAACTGCAAGTCCTTATGTGTCTTGACATATTGAAACTGTTTGTTCTTGGAAAACCTCTTTGGATGTGTTGATCCATCTAGCTGTTGTAGTGGAGACAGAAATGTTTGCATGTCAGATACGAGTGGGTGGTGTTCCTTTAACCTTGGCTGCTTCCATGCAAGGGGTCCTTTGGCACTGCAGACAGATAACTCTTCAGCAAAATGCCAGAAGTGGAACACTAACAGGTTCCACACAGTTTTTAAAATAATGCAGCACTTTGCTCCCCATAATGTGGAATGTCACATTCTCACACAGCCTGCTTTCCTATGAGAAGCTGTGTTAAATAAATGGTTAGACCAGGAAATCTGTGTTTTCCATCAACTGAGCAAGAGAAACAATTCCTACTGGAATCCTCTTGGAAGACACTGCATTCTAATTTTGCTCAAACTCAAGTGTATCAGAGAACCAGTTTGGTGTAGTTGTTAAGTGCACGGACTCTAATCTGATTCTCCACTCCTCCACTTGCACCTGCTGGATGACCTTGGGCAAGCCATAGTTCTGGCACAGCTGTTCTTGAAAAAGAGCAGTTTCTGTCAAGAGCTCTCTCAGCCCCACCTACCTCCCAGGGTGTCTGTTGTGGGGAGGGGAAGGGAAAGGAGTTTGTAAGCCGTTCTGAGACTCCTTCGGGTAGTGAAGGGTGGGGTATAAATCCAATCTCTTCTCCTTCTCTTTCTTGAACCAGGATCCTTTGAGCTGCAAGACAGTCATGTGACAGGAAGAGGGAGAGCTGGACCATAACCAACAGACTGAAAGTGACCTTGTTGTGGCTGACAAAAATAACACTAAATAGCAGTGATATAAAATCCACAGTCAACTGTAACAGAGAGGAAAGCTGCCAGTCAAACAGAAAAGGAACACTAAAAGCACCATCAATGCCAAAGAGAATAAAAATATATTGACCTGGTATCCTGGTATTCCCCCTCTTTACCTGACATGGGTGGTTTGTTTGTTTTCCCCCATGTGTGCCATCAGATAAGCTTGCCAGCTCTGAGTTGGGAAATACCTTGCAGAATTTTGGGATGGAGCCTGAGTGGTGGGAGTGCCCTTCTGACACACTTCCAGTGATGTCAGGGTGTGTGGCCTTTTGACACATTTCTGGTGATGTCAGGGGGTGTGGCATATGCTAATGACTTATGCTAATTAGCTCCTGCAGCTCTTTTTCTACGAAAGGACCCCTGAGTATCACTAAAGTAAAGAATGGACACAAAGGGAGGGGTCCTATGTGTGAAGAGCACCCAAAGCATCCTCCCTTTCTTCAGGAACTCTTCCTTTGAACAGACACTAACCTTGGAGCAATCTGTGGCCACAGTGAAGATTAGCTGAGAGAGGATGGTGAACTACTGCCATATTGTGGGCAGACCTGTCCACATGTGTCAGGGTTGTATGACAGCCTATTCCAGTGGCTGGTCTAGGTCAGTAAAAAAAAAGGTGTCTGAGGTTGGGGAGCCCACACCGACACTTACCAAGGCCAGCAGATGGGGGAAGCAACTATCGGCTGCACAGCAGCATGGTTCTGCCCCCCCACTACACCCCGAGGAAAAGTGGGTGGGCCTGGAACAGCAACAGTGCTCAAAAGGCCAGCAGTACTGGTAAAGCCAGAGGGGAGGGGCTGTGGCTCAGTGACAGAGCATCTGCTTGGCATGCAGAAGGTCCCAGGTTCAATCCCTGGCATCTCTAGTTAAAAGGAGTAGGTAAGAAGTGATGTGAAAGAGCTCTGCCTGAAACCCTGGAGAGCTGCTGCCAGTCTGGGTAGACAATACTGACCTTGATTAGGGTTGCCAGGTCCCCTGGGCAGGTGGGGTTTGGCCCACCTGATGGGCTGTTTACCCGCCGACCCGGAACTGGCCACTGGGGGGAACCCCACCCCCAAAGTGCTGGCATTGCGGCAACGTGCCCCAGCATGACAACATCACACGGAGGTCACGTCACCACGCCGGGGCACGTTGCGGGGGATGCTGTAGCATTTGAGGGAAAGCTATGGTTTCCCCCTCAAATGGCAGTGCCCCAACCCCAACATGCCTGACGCGATGACGTCACTTCCAGATGATGTTGTTGCAGCATATGCGCAAACCGCACATGCCAAAGAAGTCCCAGAAAGGGGCCAGGACCCCCCCTCACCGCCGCAAGCTGGGTAAGACTCAGCAACCCTAACCTTGATGGACCATGGGTCTGATTCAATATAAGGCAGCTTCATGTCTTCATGTTAGGGTTGCCAAGTCCTTTTTCCTTACCAGCGGGGGGGGGGGGGAGGGAGTCCTCCTGCCGCCGGGAGCTTCCCCGGTGTGCGCGCTTCCAGTGACATCATCACGTTGGGGGCGTTGCCAGGGCGATGCTCTGGCAATCGCCCCAAAACTCTATGATACCATAAAGTTTTGGGGCAATTGCTAGAGCGTCATCCCGGCAACTTCCCCAACGTGATGACATCACTTCGGGATGATGTCATTATGCTGGGGAAGGGGGTGGGGTTCCCCCCCCGGGCCGAATGTTGGCCGGCGGATTGGGAACCCCTGTAGCGGGGGATCCCCCGCCCCCCGGGCTGACTTGGCAGCCCTCCTTCATGTGTTCAAGTATACCCCCATCTCAACTCTTGAGGGAAAACTCACTCCTGTGGAATTTCCCTTGGACTTACTGGATGGGTGGGACTCCAATAACTCCTTTAAAAGCAGAGTCTGCTAAAAGCCAGGGAGGATGTCCCAGGGCTTTCTCTGCTTGGCTGTGGAGAGGGCAAGCATTGAATAAAAACAAACAGGGTTTAAGCCCTTCTTCCCCAGTACTGAGGCCACAAAGAATTCCTACAAAGAATTCCTACAAACACCCAAATTCAGGGGTCCAACCTGGCAGCCCCAACTTCCGACAGAAAGGTGGAAGAAGTTAGAATCTGATGGAAGAGAGAAAGGAAGGGAGGAAGAGGCTGAAAGGAGAGGATGGGTAGTGTGCTGTATTTGGTTGTAATTAGAGAAGTTACAGGCAGGCATACAAGGCTGAATTCATAATGGAATATTTCTAATTATGCACAATTTTAGGTTCTATGAAATAGAATATGAAATTCACTGAGACACAGTGAAACAGGTAACAGATAAGGCCCACTTTCCTAGTCCAAATAACCCCTGGCCCTCCCCATTGAACACACTAGGCCCTATTCAGTGAATAAGAAACATCAAGACAATGCTGTACCTGAGACTGTGCTCGGAGGCTCATGAGCAAATCTTGCATCTCCTGCGAAGAACTGCCACCACAAGGCACTTGAAGCATTCCTTTCAGGCACTGAGTCCCTTTGCCTTGGCACAGGTACCTCTGTATGATGGTGTTTCCACTTGCAGCACATTCATAGAAGTGGCCCCCCAGTAAGGCCACAGCAATCCACGTGAGGGGAGCCACAGCAGCACCAACGACCACCATCCACAGTACTCGCAGGTAGCGGCAGATGCGGCCTCTCTGGCTGCGCCTGGACAGCCCACCTGGGGCGCAGCACCCTGTGAGCACCTTCCAGCACCTGGTACTGAGCAGCAAACCAAGCAGAAAGAGAATAAGGGCTGGAACCAGCAGGAAGATGGAGCCATACAGCAGATTCCAGGAGTTGCAAGGACACTTGAACACCACCACTGAAAAGAGACGCTCGCTGCCAGCAGTCAGCAGAGACACAGCACCATAACCCAGCACCTTCTGGTGACTGAGGCAGAAGTCTAGCACTGTGCGAAACTTATCCATCACCCAGGCCTGGGATTTCCTCTGATGTTGCCCTCAGAGATGTTCTCCTCCCTTGCCTGTGAGAAAGAAATCTGACTTTATCAAAACACTTTGTATGCAAAAGGAAGAGGAAGAGGATATTTGAAGTTTCACAGTGTCTACTGGCAAGTCGAAAGTATTTTCAGTTTCCTTTCTCTTGTAACGAAAAAAGAAGTAGGAGACAAAATGGAAGCTTCATTAAAAATATGTTCATCACAGAAGATTTCTGTGGTCATTTCGTTAAAAAATAATCGTGGCTTGTCTTTCTGTGCAAAGATTACAGATTAAACATCCTTGCTATGCATTTATGCATTTAACAGACAGAGATAATTTTTAAACAGACTAAAATTGTAGATATTTTAATTTTTTCCCAATCAACAGCCAGAACACAGTTTGCGTAAACTGCTCTTTTTTTATCATTAGAAGAACAGGTTATGTTAGGAAATAAGATGACCCAGAGCTGCCAATAAGGTATTACGATTGTACAGGGGTCTGAGTATATGTTTTACCTCCACCTGATGCAAAAGATGGCAGCTGACCTTGGAAAGCACATTAATATCTGACATCCAGTATCAGCACTGTTAAAGGTTGCCAGCTTCCAAGTGGGGCCTGGAAACACTCAACTCCAGGTTACAACTGGAGGTGACAGATTTACAACTCCAGGTGACAGATCAGTTCCCCTGGAGAAAATGGCGGCTTTGGAGGGTTGACTCTATGGCTGCATTGTACACGGCTGAGGCCCCTTTCCTCCCCAGTCTTCATTCCCAAATCTCCAGGAATTTCCAAACCTGGAGTTTGCAACCAGAGCACTGGCTCTTTCTTGCCTTCCAAGCTCAGCCTGTCAAACCTTAAGTGGCCTAGGCCCAGCCTACCTAAGAGACGGTTAGTGCAATCATATGTGGAGTTACTCTAGACTAAGTCTATTGGTTTCAGAAGGTGTAGACTGCAGCGATTCTGCACAAAATTACATTGTGTGTCAGGGACTCCATTCCTATATGCATCACATCGTTCCTTCAATGCTGTTAAAAGTGATGTTCTTGGCCTTCTGTTTCCCTGGATATCTTTCAAAGCAGAGTAAGACTGGGCTGAATCATAGGAGAACACCTACATCATCAGAGCCAGTCTGGTGTAGTGGTGAAGTGCGCGGACTCTAATCTGGGAGAACCGGGTTTGATTCCCCACTCCTCCACTTGCACCTGGCTGAATGACCTTGGGCAAGCCATAGCTCTGTACCAGCTGTTCCCTCAAGGACAGCTTGGGAAAGAGCTCTCTCAGCCCCACCTACCTCACAGGGTGTCTGTTGTGGGGAGGGGAAGGGAAAAGGAGACTGTGAGCCGCTCTGAGACTACAAGTGAAGGGCGTGGTATAAATCCGATCTCTTCTTCTTCTTCAAGCCAGCTCTCTGAAACATCCAAACCCCACTAGGGGTTGCCAGAAGTCACCATGACTTCCAGGCATGAAACCACACACACACACAATGAGAGAGAGAGAGAGAGAGAAGAAAGCTTTTTTTGGCATTAGTTTTTGAAGTCATTTTTGCACAGCAAAGAATACTTGGGGGAGAGGGAATCACCTGCCAGTTCTGGAGCCATGTAAATGACCCGCTGCATCTGGGTGGCCTTTTTTTTTCCATTGTAGGACCCTGCTTTTTCTCTTGTACCTGGACGAACTGGAAGACAGGGAGAAATTGAACACATGGTTTTTCTAATCACTGCATGTTCATGCTCTGGCTCATCAGGCAGCATTCAAAGCAGAGGAAGCCAGCCGTGAAAAGAAACCTCAAAGCTACCAAAAATGAAAAAAGAGAGCAAAATTCTTCCGAGGGACTTCCTTCCAAAACAACACTTTCTGACTCAGACTGCCAGAAAGATGAATATCCCCACAGGAACATATTGAACCATGAAGATAGATTCAAGTGGGTAGCCATTTTGGCCTGAAGCAATAAGCTTATGCCCAGAATTAAATTTTGTTGGTCTTAAAGGTTCCACTGGACTCAGACTTGGCTATATTAAACCGTGATCAGCATTTTTGATCAATCTTCTCACTATTCAAGGTTTTAGCCACCAGGTGGCAACATACGTGATACTTACAGCCAGAAGAAATCTGTACAATCAGCAGAATTTGGAGTTTATGTTTCCTGTTGTGGGAGACTGAGGGCAGCAGAGAAGATGTCTCTGTGGCTTTCAGACAACTAAATAAAATCAATCATAATATGACTGTGAAGAACCTTCAAACTGTTCTTGCCCTTTATTAATGTCTGAGGTCTCGATTAGTTCATACATTACATTGTGTAGCATAAACCCAGGGTTATTCGTGGTGGGGGCGGGGGGTGCATTACGTATGTAAGAGAATGAGAACTGATGACGCCAGGGGAATGCCCACTTAAGGAACAGGAACCCAAACTAGGCTATATATAGAATGCAGAACTAAATAAGCACAAAGCTCACTGCTATAGCTACAGGGAATGGCTTCGGGAGTTTGCCAGTACTGGGAAGGGGATGTGGATCAGAGGTGAAGCACCCGCTTGGCATGCAGAAGGTCCCAGGTTCAGCCTGTGGCATCTTTCATCCAACAAATCAGAGAGCAGGTGATGTGAAGTATCTTTACTGTGGACCAGGGGTCCTCTCGTAGAAAAAGAGGTGCAGGAGCTCATTAGCATAACTCATTAGCATAACTCATTAGCATATGCCACGTCCCCTGACATCACCAGAAGTGTGTCAGAAAGGGAATGTCAGTTTCAGCCCCATTACACCCTATGGGCCATTGAAATCAATGGCAAAAACTCATAGGGTATATGAGAGGCTGGAGGAAAGGGGGTTTGAGGGAGAGGCTCCAAACTTGCAGGGTAGCTGCTGGGGCCTCTCCTCGAAATACCCACTAAGTTTCAAGAAGATTGGACCACGGGGTCCAATTCTATGGGCCCCCAAACAGATTGTCCCATCCCCTCCATTGTTCTCTATGGAGGGAAAAAATGTTAATATTTGGTGTAGTGGTCAGGAGCTTTTTTATTGCACAAAGTATTGGATGGGGAAGGGAATGGAGGAAGAGCAGGTCAGTTTCACTCACCTGTGGAGTGGAGCCTGAGGGGTGGGTGTTGCCTTCTGACACACTTCTGGAATGTTAGAAGGTGTGGCATATGCAAATGAGTTATGCAAATGAGTTATGCTAATGAGCTCCTGCACCTCTTTTTCTACGAAATGATCCCTGACTAACATCATTTTAATTTCAAAACTGTGGCAGCTAACATTAAGCTTGCTGACACACAACTCAGTGAGGAGGCATGTGGGAATAGAATAGGGCCTGCAGATGGAAACATGCCGGGAAAACTGAAGCCATTGATCTGTGGTAGCTATTCTGAAGACCACAGTAACATCTGCTGGCAAAGCATAGGGGTAGATAAGAGAATAATAGGAGCTTGCGAAGAGCTTAAAACAAGGGTGAGAAACTGTATGCATGATGTTCTCGTCACTAAGGCGTCAATACTGTGATACACATGCTTGAAAGGAATTGTTATTGCATACTATAAAAGCTAATGCCATGGTGATTTGAATCAAACCGCTTGGCTGTTTTGCTAGCATTCCCTTTATTCTTTTTTTTTTTTGCAATAAATTTTATTGAGAATTTCTTTTAAGACAGTAAGAGGATTGGAACATACAATTAATTCATAAAATTCCAAAAAGAGATAACATTGTAACATTAGTAGTCAATACAATACCATATTAGTGTAGCTATACATACACAACAATGAAAATATGTAACCTTTGTTTCAAGAGTCATTATATCATGTAATGAGCTGTAGCTTTTGCCATAGAGGTTCATATTGATAACAACTCAAAATTAAATAATTATAGGAAACTAGCCTGGCTAACTATGTGTTACCATAACCAAGGTTTGTCTGTAATAGGTGATGTATCAGAATTCAAGGTAAGATATTGCATCACTGAGAACCAACTAGCAGTAAAGGTGGATTATGAAGAACAACCATCAAGTCGCGTAAGATTATCCGAGAGTTTAGCCATTATATATAAATCCCACAACTTTTTATGCCATTGAGAAAGTGTGGGTGTCAAAGTTGTTTTCCAACATTTGGCAATAACTGTTTTAGCTGCAAAAAGCAATATAGCAGATCTTTCTTTCATGGGAACACTGTCCGAATTCATGGCCCAACTGTTCAAAAATATTTGTTCGGGTGTAAGGTCAATTTCAAATGTTATTAAGGTATTGATTTCTCTTACTATTTTCTTCCAAAATGGCAAGATTATTGGGCAATACATCCAACAGTGAAGATAGTCTCCTTTAAAGCCACATTGCCTCCAACAAAGAGGACTTAGCTTGTAATTGATGAGTGAAAGTTTTGCTGGGGTTAGATACCAGTGAGAGGTAATTTTAAAAGTTTGTAATTTCATTGATATGATCTTTGTGTGGACTGAAGGTGAGGACCACAGAGTTTTCCAATGTGATTCATTTAAAGTATTATTACAATCTCTATTCCACCTTGTTTGATAAGTGAGTGACTTAGTCTGATGTAAAGATACAAGTACTTTGTATACTTTCGATATCATTCCTTTGTGAGATCTACTGGCTATGGCCAGTATTTCCTCAAAGGATGTGAGTGGTTGTTGTAGTATATTTTCTAACTGTAGTGTCCTGCACAGATGGGAAATTTGAAGATATTGTAACCAAGGTATTGGACCCTGTATTTTCCTTTCTAATTCAATTTTAGATAGGATTAGTTTCTTCTTTGTTAGATCTTGTAAAGTTATTGTCCCTGTATCTTTCCAATTTCTAAACAAGGAGTCTCCCATTCCTGGAGGAAACCAGGTTTGATCTATGAATGATTGGAAACGTGAAATTTTGGGAAGAAGTTTTTTACGCAGACGGTCCCAAGTAGCCACCATTGCAGCAAGAAGGGAATTATCTTGGATAGTGTTAGGTCTCTTGATATTGTGCTGCCAGAGTATCTCAGGGAATTCAAAAGGTTTCGTGTATACTAAAAACTTAGCTGTAATATCTGAGTCTGAACCAGCATTCATCAGTTTGATTGTGTGCGATATGTGTATGGATTCATAATACCACAGAAGGTTTGGGAAGTTTATCCCCCCATTTTCCGAGCTTCTGTAAAGTGTGTTGGCTGATATTCTGTGTGACTTGAATGACCAGAAAAAATCCAACAGCAATTTTTGCCATGTTTGGAAATGTTTCTTTGTTATTTTGATTGGAATAGTGCGAAATAAAAAGATAAACTTAGGAAGAATAAATGATTTGATGATGTTAAATCTATCAAACCATGCTAAACTGAGTTTGTGCCAATTCTCAATGTCCCTCTTTATTTGGGATATACATTCTGCATAGTTATATTTAAACACATGTTGGGTGCTAGTAGGAATTTTGACTCCTAAGTAGGTAAAGTAATCTTTTACCCATTGATAATCGAACTTTGATTTAATTGCTTGTGTCACTACCGGATTGAGATGTATTGGAAGTAAACTTGATTTTGACATATTTACTTTAAGTCCAGATACCAGACTAAAGGTTCTAAGATGTTGTTGTATATGATCTAAGGATGTTAGAGGGTTAGTCACAAAGAGTAACATATCATCAGCAAAGAGTGCAGTCTTAAATTCTTTTTTGCGCATTATCACTCCAGTAATGTTGGAATCTTCTCTAATCATGTTAGCAAGCGGTTCTATGCATAAGGCAAACAGTAGTGGTGATAGTGGACACCCCTGACGTGTACCACGTTGTAGCTGGAAGGATTCAGACATTGACTGATTAATATTAATGTATGAAGAAGGTTTATCATATATTGCATTTATTGCTGTTAGAAATTTCTCCCCAAATCCCATGTTAGTTAGCATCTGCTTTAGGTAAGGGATTTCGACCGAATCAAAGGCCTTCTCCAAGTCAAGGGATAGAAAGCCCACTTTAACATTATTTGTTATGCAATATTGTAGGATAGTAAGAACTTTATGTATATTTTCTGTGATGTCCCTCTTAGGCATGAATCCCACTTGGTCTTGTGCGACGTAGTTAGTCACAAAGGTGTTGAGGCGATTGGCTAGGATAGATGTGAAAATTTTAAAATCTGTGTTTAAAAGTGAAATCGGTCTGTAGGAAGCAGGGGAGTTTGGGTCTTTGCCTGGTTTATGTAAGACTATGACCATGGCATTGTTCCATGATGGAGGAAGACTTCCTGTACATAGGATATGATTACAAGTGTCAGCTAGATGTTTTGCTAAGAACGTGTTGAAGTGTTTATAAAACTCTGAGGTATATCCGTCAGGACCTGGAGCTTTGTTTGATTTCAGTTTTTTTATGGCATTTGATATTTCTTGTGCTGTGATAGGTTCCTCCATAAATTCTTTATGGGTTTCTGATATTTGTTTCACAAGAGGTAGTGAATGAAAGAAATCATTTATAGACAAGGGGTTGGGATTCGAAGAACTGTAAAGTGACTTATAGTATTCCAGAAAGGATCTAGATATGCTTTCTGAGTCATATTGAAGGGTGCCTTTAGAGTCCCTAACTGAGTTGATACGTCTAGATTGTTGTTGCGCCTTTACCCTTTTTGCTAGGTATTTAAGTGATTTAGGTGTAAAAGCCCACCCTTTTTGTTTGGCATACAAAATGTTTTTTTGTATTTGAGACATTTCTAAAATTTCTAATTGTCTGCGAAGCTCCAGAATTTTTTTGTATGTTTTATGGTTGCCTGTCTGTTTATGGGCATGTTCAAGTGCAAGTAACTCTGTCTGAAGTTCTAATTTTTTCTCTTCTTTTTGCTTTTTGATGTAGGATGCTGAGGATATCAGGTAGCCTCTAAGGACTGGTTTGAGTGCATCCCACCGTATAGTAGGAGTTACTGAACCCTCTGGATTTTCAGTAAAATAGTTCTCAATGTGCCTTTGTATATTTGAAGAGATTTGTTCATTCAATAATAAAGAGCTGTTAAGTGTCCAACGTGGTGTCTGTTTTTTTTCACAATTTAAGTTAAGGTTGCATGATACCCAACAATAGTCAGACCAGAGTTGTAGTCCTATGTCAGTGGTTTCAACAGTTTGTATTAAGGCCGATGAAATGAGAATGTAGTCAATGCGTGTGTATGTAGAATGTCTCTGTGAAAAGAAAGTATAATCTCTCTCAGATGGATGCATAAGCCTCCAAATATCAGTTAAATTGTATAATTTCAAAAGATCAGGAAGTTTGGTTTCTGGGTTGGATTTTTTAGATTTTTTATTAGTGAAGTTAGATTTGTCTTTCGATAAGTCCATTACATAATTCAGATCTCCCCCTGCATTCCCTTTATTCTGAATAAAGCTTGCTGCTGCTGTTTTAAAAGAAACCTTGCCTGTGGGCTTTATTGCATTGGGGCACACAGGAACCCATATTTGGATTGCAACATATTGTACCATTTTAAAAACACTCTGGATTCGTCCTCGTATGACAGCTATTCTTAGGGCCCCAGTCTGTCAGGCAGGAAAGATCCTGGGCTTGCACCACTGCTGAAGAACAAACCTCTAGGCAGATGTCTGGGGCTCCTGGAGAAACAGGGCACTGGAATCCTTCCAGTTTTTCTTTCCCTTTAAAACAATGTTCTGTTTTGCTGTCAGTCTTCATATATACGCTCTGTACCCAGGCCTTTGTTTACATCCCTTAAAACAACGGAATCAAAGAGCTAGTAGAACAGATTTTGAGTCCAGTGGCACTTTAAGGCCCACAAAGATTTATTCAAGATAATGACCTTTTGTGTTCAGGCACACTGCTTCAGATATATTTCTTCAGATTCTTCAGAATTGTGCATGGACAGGAAAGCTCATACCTTGAATAAACCTTTGTTGGCCTTAACGGTGCCACTGGACTCAAAATTTGTTCTATTACTTCAGTCCAGCACAGCTGCCCACCTGGATCTGTCTTCAAAGAGCTAGTGTACATGTTGCCTTATCCTTATGGCAACCTGCTCCTGCATGAGTGAAGATTCACTGCCTGCCATTGCATCCACAGCAACCTGGACATTTGGAGGATGGAGCCTAGAGAGGGAGGTCAGCGGAATATAATACCACAAGAGACGGGACCCGCCACTCAGCCGGGCGTTTCTTCTCCCCTAGCTGTCAGCCACTTGGCCGAGCGAGAGTAGGCAGGGAGAGAGGGAGATGCTCTGGACAGAGTGGCTGTTGGCTTCTCTCCCCCCCCCCCCCGCGAGTATCGCGGGTCCCATCTCTTGAGCTCAGAAAGTATCCATTGTTTTGTGATATTTTGATTTAACAATGTTGCTTCTTCTTTTTAAAAAACAACTTATATTCCATGGGCAGTACTCATTTCTAATAGCAGGGGCGCCAGCATTCAAGGAGGAGGGAGTTTACTCTTAAAAAATTAGGGGCAGATGGTTGTTGTGACTACTCATTACAGGCTGTATTTGCTTAAAGATGCACGGTATTTTTTCATGTCTCCTTAGACTGAGCATGGTACTGTACCTTTCACAGTGGCAGGTGAGGCAGATACCCAACAGGTAAAGCCTCCCCCCCCCCCCCCGCCCCAAAGCACTGACTGGGAAGATTTCAACTGTTGGGATTTGGCAGCATAAAACTATTATAGCCAAAAGACCTCTGTCATGAAACTGGGGGGAAATATACTGCGGCGATGCTAAACTCTATAATTAGAATTTCCAAAAACCCAGATTTTGGGGCAGAACTCTGGTTCTGATTAAAGCTGCAGTCCTACGAATGCTTCCTCGGGAGTAAGCCTCACCAAATCAGTGCGCAGAGTAGCAACGCAGACCTCATCGGACCCTGAAGTCAAACTCCATGCCGACAGCAACACAGCCACTCCCTACATGTTGTCAGGTGGCGGAGCAGAAAGGGGCGCTTGTTTGTGCGGGGAAGGCGCTCTGAAGAGGGCGAGGGAGCCGTGGTTCCGGGGAAGCGAGGGGCAAAAGGAGGGGCCAGGTGAGAGAAGGCCGCCAGACAGGCATTCCCCGGACTCACGGAGACCCCAAGCGGGGAGGAGGAGCTGCCCTTACCGTCTGCTCCCACCAGGGAGGGCAACGCGGCAGCCAGGAGGAGGCCGCCCATGAGGCAGGAGTAGGGGGGGAAAGAGCCACCCATGGCCCGAGGAGGCTTCGTCTGGGCCGCTGCGCGTCTTCCGAGGACTCGGCGGCCACCTGCAGCTCTCAGACGGCACCCACTGTCGGGACCCATGGTACTCGCAAGGGAGGGAGAAGCTGTCAGCCACTCGGGCTGCCGCTTCTCCCACCCCTCCCCCCACCCTTCTCCGCAGCCCGAGTGGCTGAAGCCACTAAGGCCGGTCCTCCTCCTCCGCGCCCTTCTCCATGGCCCGAGTGGCCAAAGCCATTTGGGCCGCTCCTCCTCCTCCCCCGACCCTTCTCCACGGCCTGAGTGGCTTCAACCACTCAGGCCGCTCCTCCTCTGCCCCCCCCCGCCCTGCTCTCACTCGGGCCCGGCATTTCTCCCCTGCTGCTGCCCCCCCCCCCAGCACCAGCGGTGAGGCCTCCCAACTGCAGGCCGCTGCAGTTCCCAGAGTGTTCCCTGCGCATGCGCAGGGGACACTCTTTTACTTTCGGGGGAATTTAAGTATCCCCCTGAAAGTTTTTTTTACTTCTAGGATTTTTCTGCACACGGGGGGAGTCCCCCCTGTGTGTAGAGAAACCTCCCTGCCCCCCAAGTGCCCCCCCCGCACGGATTTAGATATCCGCACGGGGGTGGACCTCTTGGGAATTAGATAGATAGATAAGAGTCCACTCTCCGAATCAGCCTTTTTCTCCAGGGGAACTGATCTCTGCTGTCTGGAGATCAGTTGTTATTTTGGGAGACCTCCAGGCTGTTGGTTGCCAACCCTACAGCTTATCTGTGAAGTAGGGATGCCTAATGAAATTTCCAGAGTCCCCATCCCTTTATAAATCCCTTCTAAATTGTTGCGATTATTTAAACTAGGCGATTCAAAGTCATTCCTCTTTGAAATATATTTATAATTTTTCCAGGATTTGCCAAGGGAATGCCAGTAATCATGATAAACTAACAATTTTAAGGTGCTGGAACTCTCAAGAGGGAAATGAAGTTTTCAGTCTGTATACTGCAAGCACACGGATTTTTGTCGATGAGGTTCCAGAACTCTGTATCGGCACATTGCCCCAGAAAAAAAGTCCTGGCCTTGTGAATGTACAGGGTGCATTTTCTTCACTATCAAGCAAGTGCAGCTGGTATGAAGGGGGTTTCCTTATGAAATTGTATATCAGCCTGAGGTAAAAGGTAAAGGTAAAGGTTTCCCTTGCTTGAAAGCCAGTCAGATACGACTCTAGGGATGCTGGGCTCATCTCCGTTTCCAAGCCAAAGAGCCAGCGCTGTCCAAAGACGTTTCCGTGGTCATGTGGCCGGCATGACTAGATGGCGAGGCGCACGGAGCACTGTTACCCTTCCACCAAAGCAGTACCTATTTATCTACTTGCAATTTCTTGCTTTCGAACTGCTAGGTTGGCAGGAGCTGGGGCCAGAGACGGGAGCTCACTCCATCATGCAGCACTTCGGTCTCGAACTGCTGAGCTACTGACCTTCCGGTCTGCAGTTCAGCGTCTTAACCACTTGAGCCTGAACAGCAACCTAAAAGCTGGCATTTTGAAATCTGGGCCTACAGCCCCCAGTGCCTGAGAAGGAAGCAGACAATGCTTCAGTCCTCTCAACATGGTTACCATGAGGGAAGTGCAGAAGTAGCAGAAAGATGTTCCTACCTCCTTCCACCTTCCTCGGGTGGTGCCCAGGGAAGTTGGCAGGGATGCTGCTCCTTCTGCCCTCTGCTGTTGTGTTCCCAGGAAGAGAAGTGGGCTAAGCTAGCATCTCTAGGGCTGACGGCCTTTTATACACCCAGCCTTTTATTTCTGTCCAGTCAGGGATTTATTACGGCAACAGGCCATAGAACACACATGCTTAAATGTAACATTCATATAACTGAATTTAGGAAAAAGCTCCTAGCAGCATGCATAAAGTCATAAGAAGAAGACAATAGACTGGCGTCTAGCTTGTTGGGAGATGGTTATTGGAGGATTTACAGAGACATGAGATTCTAGGAAGCAATGTTGGGAGCAATTCAAAGATAAATGTGTTATGTTTTATCTAGCAGCACAGAAGAAGGAATGTTAACTATGATTTATGCTTTAGTTACATTAATATAGTGCCTTTGTTAGAATGGTATATGACTGAGAGAGTTTTAAAAATTAAACAAACAGTAGGTAAACAAACAAACTACTGTAACCTTAACCGTGGGCATTACGAGGAGGGAGAGAGAGTGCCCCCCCAAGACCGCTCACAGGTGGAGGGAAGGCTTTCTTCCTGCTGAGACTCTCAGCTCCATTTGGTTTTCTTTCTTTCTTTTTTAGGTGATGCAGGTTTTGCTGAAGAACAAAGTTAACTAGAACTATGTTATAGTAAATACCGTATTTTTCGCTCCATAAGACGCACTTTTCCTCCCCCAAAAAGTGTGTGGGGGGGGAAGTGTGTGTGTCTTATGGAGCGAATATGGAGCTTTTCTTACCTGTAACAGGGCTCTTTCTTCAGCAGGAACGCAGGGGAACGCCATTCAGGCTGGCATCCCAGCCTTCCCCGCCCCTCCCTGCTGGGCCTGAGCTGTTAAGACTTAAAAGGGAAACGGCAGGAAAACCCCCACCAGGCTAAGTACTCTTTCCCTTTAAGTGCTTTTCCCCTTTAAGATAGCCAGCAGCGGAAAGCCCCGCCCACAGATTAAGCTCCGTGGCTACTTTGCACAGAAAGGCCTGGCTTTGCATGGCATGCCGACGTCTCTCTTCTTTCCTTTCTCTATCTTCCTTCCTTCCTTCCTTTCCTTTTTTCTGTCTGTCTGTCTGTCTTTCTGACTCTCTCTGTGTCCCCACCTTTCTTTCTTCCTTTCTCTCTCTCTCTCCTCCTCCTTCCTTCCTTTCTCTCTCTCTCTCTTTTCTTTCTTTCTGTTTCATTTTTTCCTGGTGCGTCTAATGGATCAGGTGCGTCTAATGGATCAGGTGCGTCTAATGGAGCGAAAAATACGGTAGTAAATTGAAAAATGTCCAATGTAGTTTAATAAGTAGATATAGGCAGGGCTATTTTGGGGCAGGAACGCACAGGAACGGAGTTCCGGCTGGCTCCTGAGTTGGCCGCGCCTACAACCAAAACCTCTGGCATGTATGGCTGGGGGTGGTGAGGAGACTAGAAAGGCACTTCAGCACCGCATTTCCCTGATTATCTGGGGTGAGGGTGGGGGTAGGAGACTAGAAAGGCTGATACAGATCTATGCTGATACAGATCAAGAAAGCATCCCTCCCCTAGTCAAGGCGGTGAAACAATTGGCAGAAAGTGGAAATGTTTTGCACTGATGGCCAATAAGGAAAATGCTGCATCTCTTCTGGTTGGTCATGATCCATTAGGCACACATGTAGAGTCAGTCTCTCTAACTTTGTTTCCCTTGCCCCCTTCCACTGGCCAGTAAAATGAAATCAAACAGCTAGGTGCAAGAATAACTCGTGGAATGGACTGCTTCCAAATGTCGGAAATCACTCTCTTTGGATTGAGAGCATTTAAAATGTTTATATGTGCCCATTGTTTGGATGGAGTCTTTGGCCGCGGTCACACGGCCCCTTTAAATCCGGGAGGGCTCCCGGATTTAAAGGGGCCGCTTTTTTCAACAGCGGGTTGGGATGTCTAAACATCCCAACCCCTGCTGCCTTGGGATCGGCGGCCGTAGCCGCGGCGGAGGCAGCGGTGGCGGAGGCGGCGGAAGTGGGGACAGCTAAGGAAGCCGCGGCTGCGGCGGCGGAAAGGGTGGCGGTGGTTGCCGCCGCTGAAGACGCTTCAGCTGAGCCGATGGAGGCAACGGAGGCGGCCCCAGCTGAACTGCAAGTGGTGGTGGCGGCCTCCGACCCGCCATCCGCCAGGGTAAGTCGGGGTGTTTTTTCCCCCCACTCTTTTACACTTGGGCGCATGGATAGCCATGCGCCCAAGTGTAAAAGAGTGAAAAAAAATGGCCGGCGGGGCTATCTGGACAGCCCTGCTCTCGCAATGCATGCGAGAGAGGGCTGTCCAGATACCTCCAATGCGGGTTCCTCCCGCAACACCCGGGAAAATACTTGATTTTCCCGGGGTCTGAAAATGCGGGAGGAACCTGCATTGGATCCCGCTTCGGCACGGGAGTAGGGGGCCGGCCGTCTGGTCGGCCCCTTTAAATGCGGGAGGAAATTGCCCTTCCTCCCGCATTTAAGGCCCGTGTGGCCGCAGCCTCTAATAAATTTCTGACTACATACCTACTATCTTGTCAAAGCTATCACGAGTGGTGGAGGAGGTTGAACAGATGTTCATGGGACCAAGGTGGGGGACCAGCTGGCCTAACCTCTGCTATGGCCGTGAACAGACACAAGCAGTCCCTGGATTTAATTTTGAGAGAACTGCTATTGATTATCTCCGTTTTGGACTACATTTTGAAGTTCTGATGTTAAATGAAACCATTCTCTGTCTGCCACAAAGCTTTGGGAATGAACCTAACAGCATCTCAGTTGCTATTTAAAAAGTCAAGGGGAAAGTTTCCACTCTACCTTTGGGACTGCCCAATTGACCATAACAAATGAAGCATTCAGAACTAATATTTTGTCAGTCACTCTTTCCTGAGAAGTCGGAGAACTTTGTAAATGTAATGTTTAACTACATGAAAGAACAGAGTCAGCTGAGGTTTTCCTAGACAAATATTATACTTTTACAGAGCAGAAAGAAATTAACAGCAGTTGTTTATATGTACCATAGAAAATGTTTAGAAGTTAGTCAGGAAACTCCAGTTTGTAAAGGAACTCATAGGTTTATCACAGAATTCTCAACCATTTCACATCAGATTGGTCCAATACACATATTAAGATGCCTTTCAGTGCATGCAAAACAAAATATTATACCATTTGCTGGAATTATTTGGTGGCTATTTTTAAGACTTAGAAAGAAAACATGAACAGAATGTTCATGCGTGTTGCCAGTGATTCCTTCCAAGTCTGGGTCTTTTGGTTTTATTTCTGTACGTGGCATCAGTTTAACTAGTGATGGGCTGCTTCCTCACTGGTTCCTTATTGAACTGTTCAGTCAGTGTGTTCCTTTGTCACAATAGGCTGCAAACTAACTAGAAACTGGGATTCCAAGCAGCACTTAATATAGGGAGGCCAGGCTTGCTGGAACCAGGGCTAGGGCTTTTTCGGTGGCGGCCCCTGTCTGGTGAAATTAACTCCTGGGCGAAATCAGGGCCCTGCGGGACCTTATGCAGTTCTGCAGGGCCTGCAAGACGGAGCTCTTCCACCAGGCTTTCAAATAGGAGCTGCCACCGCTGGCCCCACATCATGATTGTTATCTGGTGATGAGGGTTACCCTGGTGGCTGCCCAGGCCTGATGGCCACGGAAGGCCGTACTTGACCCTAAGCCACCTGTTTTTATATTATAACTGGAAGCATTGGTTAACTGGAATTTTATTGTAAATAGATTGTTTTAGGATTTTATAGTGGATTTTAAATGTTATTGTACTGTATGTTGCACTTTGTGGCATGTTAGCCGCCCTGAGCCCGCTTGCGGGGAGGGCGGGGTATAAAACTAAAGAATAAATAAATAAATAAATAGGGCTACTTTCCTGATAAAAATCTAGCAATACTCATATCATTGGGCATACTCCGAAGCAAAGATCAAACTTCTCTTTAAAAAACATTTTGTTCTTTTTATTGAATCATTCTGCTTCTTTCTACAGTATTAATGAATCAATTACTATCTGTTCTTGTAAATAAAAATTAAGTGGTTTTTCACTTTGTAGGTATAGCCACTGCTCATTACAATTCCATTATGGCACTATACCAATCAGTCATTTAGGCCTACCTTTGCTTAAATTTTCACTTAAATGACAGGTCCATTCCTACTTCTGTTAGATGTGAGAAAGCTGCATTTATTTCTGTTCATGCCTCACCAGCTTTTTATTAGCAAATATTAAGGTATTAAACCTCCTATAAAAACAGGGCCTGTAAGAGCATCTGTGATAAACCAGAGTTATTGAGCTGTAAAATTAAAGCCTTTATAGATTTAATTGTACACACAGGCAGGCTGTGAAATCAGTCCACGTATACATAGATTTCCTGTGTGGACCCAAACATCCCCTCATTTACTGCTTCATCATGAAACCAAGTCTGGTAGAGAAGATTTCCATACAAGAAATTATTGCAGTCATTAAGAATTGATTCTGAGTTTAAGGTGCTTCAATAAAAGGAAAACTGGCCATGACAATTTCAGCCTTAAGAAGAATGAGCGTCTGGCCTCAGAGACTGGTTTTGAGATACCATTAAAAGACAGCTAATTGTTAATTATTTAATTTATTATTATATTTTTTAATCACAAAAGCAACCCATTAGGAGACATTTAGATTTTCTGCCTTGGGCACAAACATATCTTGAGCCATGTTGCAACCCCTTCACTATGGCTACAAGAATTCAAGTTTGGAGCTTGTGCAAATATAGATCATGACTGCATCCAGTCACAATTTGCTTATGATCAGAAGCAGATAGGTCATGTTATTGTATATTCCCCATAGCTTTGTCAGCATTAGGGTGTCTCACACTGTATAGTATTTCCATGTCTTTGTCTTGGCCCATGACTCATGTATTCAGGGCCACCAGAAATATATACAAATGCACAAAGATATTTCTTTATCATGACAGCCAGCCTCACACAGTTACTAAAATTTCTGTGAACTCAGTTATTGGTAGCTTCTCTAAAGCAGGCTGATCCCAGGACTGAGTGAGAGTTGGAGACTTTCTGATAACCATATGCCAAGGCAGGGGTCCGTTGGAGCGGGAGCGCACAGGAGCGCAGCTCCAGGAGTGAGGAGCCCAGGGGGTGGGCACTTGACCAAGCCCCGCCCCCTCTTCAGCTTCCCCGAGCAGTGCCCCGGGGAAAGCCCTGCTAGGGTCTTTATTGTTTTTAATGTTTTGTTTTAATATTGATAATTTTATCATTGTTCCTTTTATGACTGTGTGCTGCTTTTCCAGAGACTTGCTCAAGGTGGCATATAAATTTTCTAAGTATACCGTTTTTTATCTGGGCACATGGCACATAAGTACTGGAGAAATTTCACCAACCCTTCAGCAGCTTCCACCCCATCAGTTTGGTGTAGTGGTCAGGAGTTGGACTCCCCACTCCTCCACATGCAGCTGCTGGTGTGACCTTGAGCCAGTCACAAGTTCTCTCAGAGCTGTTCTCTCATGAGCAGTTCTCAAAAGACCTCTCTCAGCACCATCTACCTCACAGGACGTCTTGTTGTGGGGAGGGAAAGGGGAAGGGGATGGGTGGTGCACATGTCCTGGGTATCTCAAGTCTACTTGAAACCTGGTAGTTTCAAGGGAGCAGGAAGAGAATGAGGGTGTGTTCTTTACGCTTATTTTTATTGCACAATGGGGAAGGGAATGGCGGAAGAGCAGGTCAGTTTCACTCACCTGTGGAGTGGAGCCTGAGGGGTGGGTGTTGCCTTCTGACACACTTCCGGCATGTTAGGGGGTGTAGCATATGCAAATGAGTTATGCAAATGAGCTCCTGCACCTCTTTTTCTACGAAATGACCCCTGTGCCAAGGGATCATTTTGCAATGGAATTACAGAACGTAGCAAATGATGAGCAAGTCACTACAGTCCTGTGAATCAGCCCATGGAGGGATACAATAATCAAAGTGTCTTCTTCCATTTATAAGCATCTGTTAACAATTAAACATAAAACAAATAGTGGTGACAATTAAAGGAAGGAGACTGCTGAGCTCCCATTTCCTTTTTCCACACTTCTACATTTCCCTTAAAACTTTGGATCTCACTGTAGGTCTTCAGTGTTAATAGAATATTCCTTTCAGTGTGCTTCTCTTTAGGTACTTGAAACAAAGGTCTGCTGTTCATCGCTTATTGGGGTTTTTTGTTTTGGCTGGGGGGAGGGTGTAATGTAGTTTAATACGTTACAGGCCACGTAAAAGAGATCTAAGGGCTAGTAAATATATTCAAGGAAGACAGCGCTTTACTCTCTGTTAAGCAAAGTATGTAATGACAGTCTCTCAAGAGGTGCTTTTACGCAACACAAAAAGAGTGGGAAACAGATCTCCAGTACCTGCAGTCTGGCTCCCATGTGCACGCACAGGAAAACATTTTTCAAAGAGAGACACACATTATTTATTAAGTAATGTCTTCCAATGTACTCTCTCTCCAACCCAGTCGTTGTAACGTCAAGAAAACACTCTTTGTAGAAAAGGAGTTTCATTCATATGAATGTGGGCATTATATGTTTACCATTTAACTTTGCAAAATGAGAAGGAGCAACCCCATTGTTTTTTGTGACCAATGCTCCCAACATCTTGCTAACAAGGTTGAGAAAAGCCTGAATTTCTCCTCCAGTGAATTACACTAATGTGGAGGTGTGCCAACACAACTTTCAAGCGACAAATTCATCACAGAAAAAGCTAACAGCAGCAGGGATGAAGCAGGTGATTATTTCACCATGGGGGGCCAAGTTAATCTTCTTCTATTCCCCCCCCCCCCCCCCCCGCAGGATGGGCCCATGTGAACTAGAGTCCCATTCAGCTTCTATTAACATGTTTTAAAAGCTGGGAGGATCCAGTAAGAGGTCTTCCAACATCCAGAACCTAAAGAGACACCAGTGCTTCTCCTCATAGAATTTGTGGCTTGGTTGTGGGTTGCACCGACTACAGGAAATTCCTGTTTTAAAAATGAACATAGTGTATGGAATTGCCCAGCTCCAAGCCCAGCTCCAGCGCTCTAGGCACTAGGCAGTTGCTGAAATGACGGGACCAGTGATTGCATTTTGCTGTGCATTCAGTGGACAAATTGGCCACAGTGCAGTGCAGATCCTGCAGGTAATCTTACTGATGTATTGTTTTCCAAATGCATCTTCAGAGGATTTGATCAGCTTCAAGCAACAGCGATCATATTCCTTTGGTGTGAAGGTAAGTCTGAAATAAAACCTTTTCTCCTATGATGGAAGACTTGTTCCTTGGTTTCCTTAAACTCCCTCTTTCAGTGAATCTACATCTGCTTTTCTGTTTTCCTTCTTCAATGCATAGGAATGCACTGACCTCACTGTGGTAGTATGTATGACTGTTCACCTGATAAATCAATCACTACCAGAAGTACTTGTGATTGCCCTCTAGAGTTTTTAACATGTCTTTTAGTTGAAAGTAACCAGAAAATTAATTGCATGCTAGAAATTTGTATACTATTAAGTGTATATATGCAGATACATATGGAGAATCTAGAAGTAGAGTATAATTTTGTTGCACAAAACAATGCCCAGCTACACTGTGTTTCAAGATCTTATATGCTTGGTAATATTTTTCTTTGTAGAATATTCAATTGAGGGACTATTAAACACAATTATTTTGTGCTCACAATTAGATTTTGGCCAGTTCCACATAGGTTATCTGCCCTGGGTTCAATGCTGTTGGGAAGTTGGTTTTTCCTGCTTTCCCACAGCGCTGTGGTGCATTTGTTCTCTTCCTGAGGTTTCTCTAGTTTCTCCATCTTTCTCAAACTTGCAGTGAAGTTTTGGGAAAGATTGCAGTAAAGTCAGGATAGCGGCCATGTAGGTTAGAAAATTTGGATTTTCCTGACTACTTGGCAGCCATTTCCCCTGACTCAGTCCCCATGGGGGCTACTTCCTCCCCCGCCACTGGGGAGCTTTGGGGTGGCAGCTGAATATTGCTATAGATTTATTTAATATACCACTACCTTTTTCCTCCATTGGAGATGCAAAGCAGCTTACATCCTTCTTCTATCCCTCCATTTTACCCTCACATCAACCGTATGAGGTTGGTTAGGCTGAGAATGTGTGATGGGCCCAAGGTCACCCAGTGAGGTTCCACGGAAGACTGGAGATTTGAACCTGGGTCTCCCAGATCCTAGTCCAACAATCCAACCACTACACCACATTGGCTCTTGATATGCCTTTATAAAAGTATATCTAACAAGTTCTTCGGACAGCACTGGCTCTTCAGCTTGGAAACAGAGATGAGCACTGCCCCTCAGAGTCGGATTCAACTGGCTTTTGAGCAAGAGAAACCTTTACTTTTACCTTGTTCTATAAAATCCTAGGTTTATAGGGTTGGGTTTTTTTTAAAAAAAAGTATGTCTTCTGATGTGGAGATAGACAGCAAAAGTCATACCTTCCCAACAGAAGGAGCTAGATTCTTTTAAAAAAGAATCAAACCTAGGATTTCAAAGTACCTTTTACACATTTTTTTTTATAATGGTTTATTACAACAGAGATATCCAACTGCTGCTTTTTTAAATGCAAACTGAAAAAGCACCAGTGGCCTGGGGGAAGGGGAGATGGCTGCTGCTGGGGGGACTGAGGTAGGGAAACCTGCCATGTGGAAGCCTTGTTGCTGCGGTAGAGTATCATCAGCCACACTAGCAACGGGAAAACCACACAAGCCTGACCCCATGTAGAAGCCACCATCTATATAAAATGACAAATGTGGCCCGGGGGGGAAGGGGGGAAGGCCAGAGTGTGCTAAGGAGTCATGGAAATCAGATGAAGTTGTATATTCATGGAACTGGCTTGACCATTGTGGGAAACCAGCCCATAGACACACAAATGCTTTTGCACAGCCATGACAATTTTTATTTCTTCAAAACGTCAAAGCTGTCACTCCCCCCCCCCCCCCGGTAAGATCAATAAATGGAAAAACAAAAATATCCCTTATTAAACAGATGTACACTACAAGTAATCAACAAATAAAACAACTGAGACATTTATCCTGTTTATTTAGCAAAATGTATTTGAAAAAAAATTTTTTCGTCAAGAATACCATAATAAACAAGTTCTTCAGTTCATTCTACTTTTCAAATAGCCAGGATTTAAAAATCAGTCCCATGATTGTCGCACGCCAGAGTGACACATTCAATTCTTTTAGAAACAATAATACTTATCGTACCAAGAGTTGTTTGATACGGTGGGAACTTTGATGTCCAACAGATCTATCTATCAACTCTTCCCAACATGGCTTCCCACAGAAAGACAGGAAGTTGTATCCAGAAGCCACTCTGCAGACCCAGCACATATGTGAGCATACCTGTACCCTATAACCCCACCAGTATCCCTGTCATACAACCCTCTCCTCAAGATGCAATTCTGCCTTCTTCAGACAAACTATGGTCTGGTTCTCCTGTTCATACATATCACTTCATCACTCAGCATTTGATGACTGCCAGCTGAATGTATAAACCAAGCCCACTGAAAAGCACTGAAGATGCTATGAAAGTTCGACCTGTGATGATAGATCGCTGATGGCTAGCACGGCCACAGAAACCATCAGCTGACCTGGCACAGAGCAAATTACACTGAAGCTTTTGTTCATCCTTTTCACAGCCTATACAGGTCAAGAAGGGGAACAGAGGGATTATTGGTGGAGTCCTATGATGTCACAGTTTAACACTTAAGGATAGGGACACCCATGATGGAAGACATTGCTCTTTGTTAGCTATAACTGGCTTTCTACCGCACGCTGGAAGGAGGCACAGGATTTAAATGGTCCTAACAGGGGCGGGGGTAGAGTGGGGTAGAACAAATATCTGCCATAATCTTCTCTCTAACATTTCATTTTAATTGTAGTGCCAACGATTTAATGAAGACAAGAGGTGACAAAAGAATCTGCAGCACTCTTTGTCAACAATTCCCTTCATATAATCATCTTTGGGTTTGTGGAAGGGATGAAGCTTATCCACCAGTTAAAATCCTCCTTGCATGTGTCAACAGCCAGACAGGTGGCTGTGAAAACATACAAACAAAAAAATTAGGAAACAGCTCTTGAAAGGCAGGAATTTTACGTTTGAATAAAAAATGCAATGCCACCCACTGAGTTCAGAACAAAGACGCATGACATTCGTTCACGGGCCATATCCCAACTTGACCCATGTCTAGATGGGACTTTGTTCTCTGAGAAATGTGTCCAATGCCCATTATCTTTTACCTTCCCTGACTGTAAGGATTCAACCGTTCCGCAGCTGTTTCCTGGAATGTGTCAGAAAAGGAACAAAACAAGCTCAGTCCCTGTTAGAGTCACTGTGTAACACAGAAGTGTATACACTCACGAAAAGGTCAAGAGACTCCTGGTCTTCTGGCTAGCACTGTGACTGAGAACAAGAGGAATACAGCCACAATAATATACAGCTGTCAATGAGCAAGACTGCATAGAGACACCTTTGGCCATGTAGACTCTTGGCCTTCTGAAACCAGGTCAGCTGCATTGCAAGCATGACAAAGAAAATAACTATGTTCAGAATGAGGAAGAGTCGGGTGTACGATGCCGACACGGAGGGAGCACTGCTTCGAGCAGTAGCCAACATCTGCGCCAGGCCAGATTGTCCTTTGATCAGTATACTGTTTTTATGCTCCCTATAGGTAATATCTGCAAAATCGAGAAGATCTTTCATCTCCTCTTCTTCATCCACAGGCAATTCTTTTTGGGCCAAAGTCTGTGCCTTCTGACGGACTTTTCTTTCGTTGACTTCAATTTGTGCAAAAATGTCAGGGCCAGCATCAACAAACCCTTTAGCCACCTTCTTGTTTCTCTTTCCCCTGCCTTGCTGCTGCTGTTGCTGAGAGATTGCAAATATCCTATCAATGGCTTCCTCGGTCTGTCTCTTATCTGAAAACTGCAGCAAGCGCTCAGCAGTCTTTCTGAAGCTGTCCGTGTTCCGTACGCGAGAAAGGATCTGCTTCTCCAGCTGCTGGAAGACAGGCTTGAAATGCTGCAGGTTTTGTTCCACTAACCCAACGTAATCCCTTATCTCTGATGCTGCTGCGTTCCTAGTGGCAGAGGTTCGCTCAAACAGAACTTTTTGGCGGTCTGCAATAACTTGTGCAAAGACAGAGTGGCTTTTATCCTCACCAGTCCACAAATAAGCAGCATAGGCATGCTCACCTGTTGTTATGAAGACATCCAGTTGCTGAGAATTCCCGTGGATATTAAAGCTTTGGACATCTAAGGAAGGTCCAATGAAGAGATACACAGCTCTGGTGATGGGGCTTCGCAGGTGAGTGGTAACATTCACATAGTTCGTTCCATTGTAAGGGTAGCCTCTGGGATACATTCTTGAGGCAACAACAGCTTTCTCACTGTAGCCAGTGTCATCCATCCAGTACATCTTGTATATCCCATCTCGCTGCCGGATGAAGGCCCCGTGGACATCGTCAATCACCGTTTCTTCAAAAGGCACATCCACATTGTGGAAGAAACTGGTTGCCACCTCCAAGGGACTGTCCTCATGAAGATGAATCTGGTCCACTAATAACAGGAGCTGAGGATGGAGAAGTAACAGGTTTCTTTGGAGGCTTTTCAGTTTTAGCTTGGGGCTATAAGCCCCCACGCCTTCACCCCTGATAAAGACGATCCCACCTCTTTCCATAGCAGCGACAACTCTTCCTTGGCAGTCTGCAGCTAGATCGTGTTTATATTTCAGCCATTTTGATGAGCAGTCTTCCGTAACCTGCCCTTCCCACGGGTAAAAACAGCTCTTTGATACAGCTGGAGCAAACATCAGCACATTGTTTAAAAATGTGTACTTTGGTCCATACAGAGCTTCTGTTATGAAAGGCACGCCATTGGGAGCAAAAGTAAAAGAGTTCTGATCCGGGTGCTCATGGCCAGCATTGAAGTTCTTCCAGCCTTTTATCCATTCTTTGTACTTGTTCCGGTGAACAATATCAAATATTGCACGTCCTCCCAGCTTTCCGGATTTGAAGGAGAGAAAGGGTCTGTTGACTTCAGCTGGCAGAGCACTTCCATATGTCACAACTCCCCAGTCCTCAAAATAATGCAGCTTTGGTATACCATAGTCCGGTGGAGGCACGAAACCCAGGCTGGCATCATACCTTTCCAAAAACGGGAGAAAAAAGAGAGTGGTTTGATATCAGGACACTAAAGCTGGCATTAATCATCCATCTAGCTTGATTCCTCCCCCCACCCCCGGCGAAACCAGTATTTAAGGACAGCACACTGACACAGACAGCAATACTAAAGGCAAGAGTGGAAGCAACTTGTACTATGGAAACTGTCCTTTGACAGAAACTAGAATATAGGTAACCAGGGCTCCGTTGGGGCCGGAGCACGCCGGAGCGCCGCTCCGGGAGAGAAGGGGCCGGGGGGCGGGCCTCCCCCGTTCACCCCTCCCTCCCCCAATCACCGTCCCCGGGGCCGCGGCTGGCCGCCGGCCCCGGCAAAGAGCCCCCTCCCACCGCCAGTCACCAGCCCTGGGGCTGCGGCTGGCCGCTGGCCCCGCTGGAGAGCCCCCTCCCTCGCCCCGTCCCTCGCCCCGTCGCCTTCCCTCGCCCCTCGCCCCTCGCCCCGTCGCCTTCCCTCGCCCCCTCCCTCGCCCCGTCCCTCGCCCAGTCGCCTTCCCTTGCCCCGTCCCTCGCCCCGTCCCTCGCCCAGTCGCCTTCCCTCGCCCCCTCCCTCGCCCCCTCCCTCGCCCTGTCGCCTTCCCTCGCCCCCTCCCTCGCCCTGTTGCCTTCCCTCGCCCCGTCCCTCGCTCAGTCGCCTTCCCTCGCCCTGTCGCCTTCCCTCGCCCAGTCGTCTTCCCTCGCCCCGTCCCTCACCCCCTCCCTCGCCCAGTCGCCCTCCCTCGTCCCTCGCCCCGTCGCCTTCTCTCACCCCGTCCCTCGCCCCGTCCCTCGCCCAGTCGCCTTCCCTTGCCCCGTCCCTCGCCCCGTTGCCTTCCCTCGTCCCTCGCCCCGTCGCCTTCTCTCACCCCCTCCCTCGCCCCGTCCCTCGTCCCGTCGCCTTCCCTCGCCCCGTCCCTCGCCCCGTCGCCTTCCCTCGTCCCTCGCCCCGTCGCCTTCTCTCGCCCCGTCCCTCGCCCCGTCGCCTTCCCTCGCCCCGTCCCTCGCCCCCTCCCTCGCCCAGTCGCCTTCCCTCGTCCCTCGCCCCGTTGCCTTCTCTCGCCCCGTCCCTCGCCCCATCGCCTTCTCTCGCCCCCTCCCTCGCCCCGTCCCTCGCCCAGTCGCCTTCCCTCGCCCCGTCCCTCGCCCCCTCCCTCGCCCAGTCGCCTTCCCTTGCCCCGTCGCCTTCCCTCGTCCCTCGCCCCGTCGCCTTCTCTCGCCCCCTCCCTCGCCCCGTCCCTCACCCAGTCACCTTCCCTCGCCCCGTCCCTCGCCCCCTCCCTCGCCCAGTCGCCTTCCCTCGCCCTGTCGCCTTCCCTCGCCCCTCGCCCCGTCGCCTTCTCTCGCCCCCTCCCTCGCCCCGTCGCCTTCCCTCGTCCCTCGCCCCGTTGCCTTCCCTCACCCCCTCCCTCGCCCAGTCGCCTTCCTGGGCCACGGCTGGCCACTGGCCTCGCTGGAGAGCCCCCTCCCTCGCCCAGTCACCTTACCCGGGGCCGCGGCTGGCTGCCGGCCCAGGGAAGAACCCCCCCCCCCACTCAACAGTTTCCCGGGCCCAAGGGAGGGAGAAGCCGGGCCTGAGTGGCTTCCCCCCTTAACGCCACTCAGGCCCAAGCAAGGGGAGGGGGGAAACACCAGCCCTAGTGGGGGGAGAAGCGCCCCTCCCTCCCTCCCTTCCTTCCCTCTCTCCCCCCACCTACCTACCTACCTACCTGTTCCTTCCTTTCCCCCTTCCTTCCCCTCTCCCTTCCTCCCTCCCTCTCCCCTTCCTTCCTTCCTTTCTTCTCTCTTTCTCCCCCAACTACCTACCTACCTTACTGTTCCTTTCTTTCTTTCCCCCTTTCTTCCTCCCTCCTTCCTTCCTTTCTTCCCCCTCCTTCCCTCCCTTTCTTTCCTTCCTTCCTTCCGTCTTTCTTTTTTTCTTCTCTCTCCCCCCACCTACCTACCTACCTTCCTGTTCCTTCCTTTTCCCCTTCCTTCCCCTCTCCCTTCCTCCCTCCTTCCTTCCTTCCTTTCTTCTCTCTCTCTGCCCCCACCTACCTACCTACCTTCCTGTTCCTTCCTTCCTCCCTTCCTTCTCTTCTCTCCCCCAACTACCTACCTACCTTACTGTTCCTTTCTTCCTTCCTTCCCCCCTTTCTTCCTCCCTCCTTCCTTCCTTTCTTCCTTCCCCCCTCCCTTTCTTTCTTTCTTTCTTTCTTTCTTTCTTTCTTTCTTTCTTTCTTTCTTTCTTTCTTTCTCTCTTTCTTTCTTTCTTTCTTTCTTCTCTCTCCCCCACCTACCTACCTACCTTCCTGTTCCTTTCCTTCCTTCCTTCCTTCCCCCTCCCTCCCTCCCTTCTTGCCTTCTGACACACTGCCCATGACGTCAGGGATGTGTGGCCTTTTGACACTTCCGGTGACGTCAGGGGGTGTGGCATATGCAAATGAGTTATGCTAATGAACTCCTGCACCTCTTTTTTTACGAAAGGACCCCTGTAGGTAACCACCCAGAATATGATGAGCAGAAATTGAATGCAGGCCGTTTTAGAGTGGGAACAGACTGAAAGGTGGATGAAAGGACTGTGCAGAACAGAGAGACCCCCTAATGCCTAGCTTTCTAGTTTTCAGTAGATAATGAGAGGAATCTGGAGAAAAGGCCGAGATTGAGCTTTTCTTTACCTTTCTGTTTGCAAGTATAAAGCCTGGGCACGGCCAGAGGTATGAGCCTTGTGGTGCAAGCTAAAGGGTAAAGACCAAAGACCTCTTGATCCACGGCTTGCAACTCATGCCCCCTGAATTAACCAGGCCACTCAGTCCAGAACCTGCCTACGATGTGGTTTTGTAGTTTTTAATTTTTTGAATCTGAACTTTGTTTTATTTGTTTGTTTATTTATACTAGGTACTTGGGGTGCTAATCAGGGAGAAAAGTGGGGTAATAATCAGGGGTCATTTCAAGCAGGAGCTCGGGGGAGCGCAGCTCCGGGAGTTGGTGCCAGCTCCCCCCTCCATGGGGGAATGCCTGCCTGTGTCATGGCTGCAGCAAAATGACCCCGTCCCCTGGAAAGGTCCTTGTTCCTTGTTGACCAGCCTTCTGAAGGCCTCAACCACCAGTGAAGCTATCCTCCCAGAATAGTGGTATTTCTGAGGCTTGTATTAGTAGCTGTCCCCTCTCTGCCAGCTCTTCCTCCCTCCCTCCCCGCTCTCTCTTCTTTCTTCCTTCCTTCCTTCCTTCCTTCCTTCCTTCCTTCCTTCCTGACATACTTCCGGTGATGTCAGGAGGTGTAGCATATGCAAATAAGTTATGCTAATGCGTTATGCTAATGAGCTCCTGCACCTCTTTTTCTACTAAATGACCCCTGGTAATAATAATAATAACCAGTGATAACAGCAGATTTCGACTTTGCAAGACAAAGGATGAAACAGTCAATCACATGGTCAGTGCCTGCAGTAAATCTGCTCACACTGATTATAGGGAATGTTACAATAGAGAAGAAGAAGAAAAGACGAAGAAGAGATTGGATCTATACCCCGCCCTTCACTCAGAGCGGCTTACAAACGCCTTTCCCTTCCCCTCCCCACAACAGAGGGCTGAGAGAGCTCTTTTCAGAACTGTCCTTGAGAGAGTAGCTGTGCCAGAACTATGGCTTGCCCAAGGTCATCCAGCAGCTGCAAGTACGGAATCAAACCCGGTTCTCCCAGATTAGAGGCCGCGCACTTAACCACTACACCAAACTGGCTCTCGAGTTGCAGCTATGTTGCAAGAAATATGGTTGACCATCAGACAGCAATTCATGGGAGAACAAACCAGACAAGATCACAAAGAATGATAGAATCAATATTCTTTAGGACTTCCGATTCCAAACAGATAAAACACCGGGAGCATAATACCCCTGATATCACAATTGTAGAAAAAAATGAGAAATAGGATTTGGATCATTGGCATTGCAATCCCAGGAGACAGCAGACTACAGAAGAAAGAATAGGAGAAGATCACAAAATGCCATGACCTATGAATAGATTTAGAGCGTCTCTGGGAGAAGAATGTTACCATCATGCCAGTTGTCACTGGAGCCCTCGGAACAGTGCCGAGAAGTCTCAAGAAACACCTGGTCCTTGAACATTCTGGGCATGAAGCAAATAACTCCAGTTCAGCTCCAGAAGACACTGTTTCTTGGATTAACAAGAATCCTGTGAAGACACCTCTGCAATTCCCGAGAACTTGAATAGATCTCGATTTGCAGAACACCATCTGTGGCAGAATGTGGCTGCTCTGACCTTCAAGGCCATGTTCCACCCCACTCTTCTAGAGGTTCCCAGCTCCTGGAGGGGCTTTTCTTTCACTCTCATGGTAGCCCACCACCACCACCTGATTGTTGTAGGGATTTTCACACTGGGAGGACCCCCAGCTCCCCTTCTCAGTTCTGAAACCTTGCTTCTGTGTTTCCTGCCGCCCAACACCTGGCTACCATGGGGCGCCTGGGGCACCCTTGGAGGAATAGCTGCTTGCCAACCCCCTGAAGCCCCTTTCAAAATAGTGTGTCTGAAACGCTGTAGGTCTATGTGGTACAGAGAACCACTCCCAGCATCACCAGTTTAAAGCATTTATTAAAAAGAAAATGTTTACAAGCATACTTTTAGCTCAGCACCAGATCTGAGCATGGGAAAAAATGCAAATCCTCTGTCCCTCTCACTATACATGTCCCATCTGATGGTAAAACAGGACAGGATCTTTTAGCTTAGCTGTTCTAGTTATTTATAGACTTTCCATTACCTTGAAACTTGCTCCCAGTCTCCCAGGCGAGCACATGGTCAATATGGCTGCCTCAGGAGTTAAGGGTCCTTTGTCCTCTCATCGCCTGAGCATCCCAAGGAAAAAGAGCTATTTCCTGTTGCACTGAGATTTTATCATCACTGTCTCCCTTCCCACTTGACCCGGCCAGGTCAGAGAAGCATTTCCTCCAGCCCCATCCTGGAGATTTCTCCCTGGAGCTGTTCTAGCCTCCAGTCCTCCAAATTCTGTTCCCTGCCTAGAGAAGGGGGGGAGAAGGGAGAGGCCTAGATATCCCATTGTCTTTCCTGCTAGATCCATTAGCGTTTGTATGAAGGTGGGCTGAGGTACAATCGAACTGACTTCTTCAGATTTCTTGTTAAGGTGTATAGAATAAAAATGCTACAATATTACATATAAAATGACAGATGACCATAGCCCACTTAGTTTGCATGTTTCATACCAGAGAAATTCAGTGTGAAGAGTAGACCAACGCTGTCCTTTGGATGGTGTTCCTGGGCCTTCCAGCACACGATTCCGCCTGATCTGATCTGCTAACCAGTTTCCACTTCCATTGCGCATAACAAATCTGTCTAGGAATACCAGTTGGCTTTCTGGTCCATAAAACCAGTTGTAGTTGGAGTCTGCAATAGCAACAGTCCTTTGGAATCCTATGAGGAAAAGTAAAACACACAAACACATACATAAATTAAACTACTCAGTATTGTATTTAAATATACAAGTAGGGGTGTGCACTCGGTATATACCGAGCCAAATAAATACCTCAAAAATACCTTACTGGTATTTTTCGGGTATTTATTCAGTTGAATCAGATTCTCTCATCTGATTTGTCTACCAATCTAGCTGAGGCCAAATAAAAGCCGATATTATTCAGCTTTTATTTGGGCTCAGCTTCACTTGCCGAAGCAGCACGAGTTCACCCACGTTCTGGGTGAACTTGTGTCGTTTCCAGATTCCTTGTGCGCAGCTTGGCTTTTGCATAAAGTTTAAATGCTTGACTAGCAGGGTCGCACTGCAGAGGCGGCATGACTCAGCGAGTCACACACATGGGTTGGCTTTGCAAAAGCCATTTATAGGGAACTTTCCCTTTAAATGGTTTTATAAAGCCAAACTGCACATGAGGAAACCAGAAGCAGCACAAGTTCACCTACCTCCCGGGTGAACTCGCGCCACTTCCATTATACTCTATGGGGACCTTTTCCGCACACCCCTGTAAACAAGAGAGTTGTCCCATTACAGTCAAAAGCAATTCAAGGAACCTAAACAATTTCAAAACTCCAATTGCGCTCTTGAATAATGTCATATTTAGTGCTGTGGTAGATATTCAGTATAAGAATTTAATATAACCTTCTCTTCCTGAATTTCAAACTAAGAATACTTGTAACAGGATTTCAATTAAGAACAGTTGTTCAGTTCAATGAACTACAGTTTAAGGAAAATCCTGCTAATGATTGCAGTAGGAAAGGCCAATCTGCATTCTTAATTACTCTTTCTGCATTAAGTAATTGTAGCCTCTTGCTGGACTGATTTGCAGAACACTTCTTACGATGTCAGCTTAAGGCCATAGGCAACCTAAAGTGGGCTCTGGTTCAATCAGATTGTAATACAAATATAAGACCTAGATTTGCATTACAAAACCTTGGCAGAATGATCCTTTCGGTATTACAAATGCCTCTTCTCCACTTTCTCTTTGGTGTGAGCAATAATAAAATGTTAACATAATCTTCCAGAGCAAGAGAGGATTACAGTGATTTAAGCCTCTCCCCCCTTCCCTTCCTACAATTTGGTCTCTGTTGACGTATTGAGTCATTGGGTTTTCCAGGTGCTCAGCTAATTGCCAGAGAGCACAGCGCCCACAAATCCTGACTTAACCAACATGATTTAGTTTCCCTTCTTTTGACCTCATACATGGATTGTGAAAAATACTTCACTATCTGTCTCAGTAATCCTTTGACATGTGGTCACCAGAAGAAACACATACATCTGCTGCACAGGATTTAATTTCTCCCCCCATTTTATAATGCTATAAATTCTGGCTGAGATACAAAGAGCTACTTTAGGAGCACTTAAGAACTGACAGACTCTCAGTGGGATTTATAAAAAAACTTCTTTGAACAATGGCATCCATGCTACACTACAAACTGATTCTGAAATGACCCTTGTCTTCAAAAGTAGATTGCCATTTGGCATAAGGGATTATGAGGTCTGACAAACATATATCTAAAGCCCCATAGATACGTAGCCCTGACTGGACAGAAAGGAGGAATATAAACAAACAAACAATCAGGCTGATCTTTAGTTCTTAACTTTATATGGCTCCAACCTCAAACCTCCTTTAATAGTCTGAATATGAAGGCGTTTTTGTAATCTATAAAAATTTTGAGAAGATTTTCAGGCCCAGTAAGAATTTTACACATTATGTTCTTTTTGTGTGTGGCAAACCCACTCCCACCAATATTTTGCAAGAAAGGAAAGAAGAATATTTAGAAAAACAAATTTAATGCATGATTTAAAAGAAACTTTATAAAATATACTGATAAAAATGAGTGCCATGTAATTTGGAATATAGTTATTTCTAATAGTTTAAAATAATAAAGCTAACATTTCCATACTGAGGCTGGTCAACTACAATATCATTCCACTCAAAGCCGATATAGCATGGTGGAAGGATATATTGGCAACTGTATTCACGCACATAAATGCAACAGGAGTTATGCCACTCGCTTGGAGATATGCTATCACATGACCATTTCATATGCAGGGAGACAAAATGGACCTATCCAACTACAGGCCGATCAGCCTTTTATCAGTGGCCAGAAAGTTTTACTCTGTTCCTTTATTACCATCTTGCAGACTGGTTGGAGATGAATAAAATCCTGGGAAGGGAACAGGCCGGTTTTAAGTGAGGGGCTGGTACAGATGATCATATTCTGACATTACAGTTCTTAATAAATATATACCCAAGAGCTGGGGGCTCCTTGCTGCTGCCTTCATGAATTTGAACACCCCATGCCTGACTGTGGCACAAGCTAAAATCAACATCTATTCACAAGAGACTGTTGGCTCTGATTGAGATTCTGTATTCTAATCCCATTGCACAAGTCTGCTTTGGTTTACACAGACAACTTTCCAACGTAATTTCCCTACAGCAGGGAGTGTGTCAGGGGTGTGTGCTGGCCCCTTTATTGGATCATTATTTGGGGGGGGGGGGATCTCATGTACATCACAAGTGGAAAATACATGGTAATTATATTGAGGAGGTCCCCTACTTTAAATACTTATAGGTTTGGTTTGACAAAGGATTAACTTGGTCAGTGCAAGATGCTCATGTTAAAAGATTGGCTACAATGGCATCAAATATTATCTGTTTCTTCTATTCATCTCAGTCAGACAGCTGCTGTCAAGATGTTTAATGCCAAGGTGGCTGCACAAAGCTTATATATGGATATATATATATATCTGCTTATATATAAAGCTGTTTTCAAGTGGCAAGATTCCATGGGGCTCCAAAATCAGTTGGCTGCAAGAACTGCCACTCAAAAGGGGTCCCTGGCCACTGGCTGCATTCCCTTGCTGCTTTGCCTCAGTCCCACCCACAGAGTCACCGGCCAGTGTCTCAGCCTCAGTCTGGAGGGAGCTGGCGAAGGGGAAGGACTGGGTGCTGGGTCCACTCTTCTCCTCCGCCCACTGTCAGGTGGGTCTAACTGTCCCCTCAGTGGCCTGCTTCTGTCAATGAAAAGACAATGGACTTTCAGCATAACCCCCTCCCCCACACACTGCCAGCTTGCTCAATTTCCTGTCAGAATAAACTGTGAAACAGGCTCTCTCTTCTCCTTAGCTCCACCATGGCTGGCTGGCTAATGAGGTGGGCCAGCAACCATCAAACCATTCTCTTCAACCCCCTGCTGTGTGGCTGACTTTCCCCCTAGGGTTGCCAATCTTCAGGTGGGACCTGGAGATCTCCCACTGTTACAATTGATCTCCAGATGACAGAGATCAGTTCCTCTGGAGAAAATGGCTGCATTGGAGGGGAGACACTATGGCATTATACCCTGCTGAGTCCTTCCATCCCCCCCAAAAATGCTGCCCTTCACAGGATCCACCCCCCAAATCTCCAGTATTTCCATAATCAGAGCTGGCAACTTTCTCCTCAGCCCCTTTCCACACCTATGTTAACCTTTGGGAGAAAACTCATTGGGCCAGCTGAACAGAATGCGATAGAGGCCACCCTCCAAAGCAGTCATTTTCTCCCGGGGGCGGGGGAGATCTATTGTCTGGAGTTCAATTGTAATACCTGGCAATCTTCAGGCTCCACCTGGAGGTTGGGTACCCTAGGCATAGCAGTCAGCGCTTCAGAGCAGGATCTGCTAGACCCAGGTTCTTGCTGAGTGGGTGATTTTGGGCCAGTCACAGACTTTAAGCCTAACCTACCTCACAGGGTTGTTGTGCGAGTCAAAAGGGGGAGAGGAGAATGATGTAAGCTGCTTTGGTCCCCACTGCAGAGAAAGACTACTTTTCCTCCAGGGGAACTATGGTTGCCAGTCTCCAGGCAAGGGCTGGAAATCCCTCAGAATTACAAGTGCTCTCCAGATGGCAGAGATCAGTTCCTCTGGAGAAAATGGCAGACTCAGTGTCCTTATACCCTGCTGAGATGGACCCCCTAGGACAGCCAATGTGACATAGCAGTCAGGGCTTCAGAGCACAGTGGAGGCTGCGAGGGGGGGGGGAAATGGAAAGTTGAAGTGAGGTTGATGATTGGCAGGGAAGGAGATAGGGTTGCCAACTCCAGGTGGAAAATTCCTGGAGATTTGAGGGATGGAGCCTGGAGACAGTGAGGTTTGAGGAGGGGTGGGACCTCAGACAGGAACCATGCCATAGACTCCACCCTCCAAGCCAGCGAGTCCCTCATGGGGAACCATTGTTGCCAATCTCCAGGTGGGGGCTGTAGATCACTCAGAATTACAACTGCTCTCTAGGGGGGAGGGGGGAGGAGATGGAAAACTGAAGCCAGGGTGCAGATAATGATACACTGATGGTTGGCTGGGAGGTAGTGTTGCCAACTCCAGGTTGGGAAATTCCTTGAGATTGGAGGGGTGGACCCTGGAGAGGGTGAGGTTTTAGCAGGGGTGGGACCTCAGACAGGTTCAATGCCATAGACTCCACCCTTCAAACCACCTGTTCCCTCATGTGGAACCATTGTTGCCAATCTCCAAGGGAGGGATGGAGATCACGCTGAATTACAACTGCTCTTCAGATGGCAGAGATCTTCTCTTGGAGAAAATGGTGGACTCTGTGTCATTATACCCTGCTGAGGTCACCACAGCATATTGATGCTGAGTGCCCAAGGCCGGGGCACTCTCCCAGAGCCTCTCCACAACGGGCCTTATTCCTAGTATGTGTGTGTATATATGTGTGTGTGTGTGTGTGTGTGTGTGTGTGTATGTATGTGTGTATATATATATATATATTATACACACACACAAACATATATCTATATATACACACACATATATATATATACATACACACACACAAGGAATAAGGCCTGTTGTAGCTACTCTGATAGAGTATGTGATTGTGGTGCAGGTAGTGTAGACACTGTATCATGTGACCTTTGAATGTAATTACTTTTCTGAGCCTAGAAATCTTTTCATTCTTCCTTTGCTCCAAAATATAGATCATATGGAGACATTACCTCTTTTATTAGCAGATAATAGCAGACCCATCACTCCCATAGCTGCGAAATGTTATGGATCTGTGATAGATTTTTCCAGCTGTTCAAATGGGGTCTAGTTTTTCCTATATTTTAGTAATTTGCTTAAAACTAATAAGAAGCAGTATGAGGTAGATTGTAGACTTATCATACTATTCATTCACAATATATAGAAGGAAAACAATGTTACTAATTTAATATAGCCTAGATCCCTTGGGATCAAAAAGGACTGCTGGAGGAAAGAACAAGGAAAAGATCTATCAGTGAAAGGTGCTGATGGATATGGATCTTGGTGATGGAAAGAGGGGGCCATTTTGCATTTTTACCCCTCCCCAGCACAGTCCCCCAATCTGCCTGCGAGTCTTGTAACCCCTGGAATCAACTTTCCCAGGGTTGAAAAGGACTGCAGGGAAACAGGAATCAAGGGCTTGGTGCTGGGGGGCATCATTGGGAGGGCTTCTAGTATCCTGGCCCCACTGGTGGACCTCCTGATGGCACCTGGTATTTTTGGCCACTGTGTGACAGAATGTTGGACTGGATGGGCCATTGGCTTCTCTTATATTCTTATGTTCCTTGTGCCTATGCTGGAGCCGACCCTGTATGTTGTGCTTGTGGTATCACATCAGTTTTGTCTGAAAAGCAATGCTGTTGAACAACCTAATACAATCCTTAAACATAGTTGAAGCTAGCATATGTAAATGGAAAATTGTAACTTATTTGCTCCCACCCCCTAGGCAAGAAACGTAATCTGAGTACTGATGGGTGCTATTGGGGATATGCCCTGTCCAAGTAGCCCAGGCTAGTCCATTCGATCTTGGAAGCTAAGCAGGGTAGGCCCTGGTCAGTATTTGGGTGGGAGACCACCAAGGAATTCTAGGGTTGCTACAGAGAAGCAGGCAGGCAATGACAAACCACCTCTGAACATCTCTTGCCTTGAAAATCCTATGGAGTCACCATAAGTTGGCTGTGACTTTGAAGGCACTTTACACTGACATACTGCATACACATTCAATATTCAGGAGTGCATGTGATGCTCTTACACTATGCACACATCGCTGTCCATGACTGCTACTTGATAGTAGGTGGTGCAGAACAGCTAGATTTAAGTCCAGCAGCATCTTAGAGACCAAGAAGATTTTTGAGATATAAGCTTTTGAGAGTCAAAGCTCCCTTTGTGAGATGATCTGATGAGGTTCAGAAGCTTTGACTCTTGAAAGCTTATACCCTGAAAAAAATATCAGTCTTTAAGGTGCTCTTGTTTTACTGTAGTCCAACATTAGGTGGAAAGGAGTCAGCATTTAATCTGGATAAGCAGCCACCCGCTGAGCATAAGGATCTTCCAGTTAAGGTCTTCACTAAAAAATTATTAGTAATTTTATTTTGAAAGTAACTGATCTTAACTACTGACCTGGTAATACTGTCCTGTACATAAACGCAAAATGTTGTTTAAGCCAGGGGTGTTTAAAATGGTTAATGTCAAAGTGCCTTTGGACAAGGAACATGTACTGGAAAAGAGATCTGGTGGTATAACTGCCGTAAGCTACTCCTTCATAGAGGGATCCATCTGTCACTTCTTGTAGCAGAACTATGGACTTCTCCATAATTGCCAGGACTTGCTTGGTCCATGCATACGCTTCCTGAAGATAACCTGATAGCGGAACAAAAGGGATAGCATTCACAAAACTATGCCTAATAGTTACATTTTATCTTTTAAAACAAGGGTGCTAATAGATATACAATATGTGGTTTGGGCTATGAGAAATCCATAAACATCCAACAGGATATTGGGCAAATAATTGTGAATCTTAAGTTTCACTAAAAGAACTCCAAACAAAATACGAAGATCCAGTCCATCCTCCCACATGTACACATAGCAGACTCATGCTCTGCATGGCCCTGGTGAGGAAAAGGCCAGTTGAATCTACAGTAGCATTATCATTAGGACAGTGCATGTTTCCAAGTACTCATGCCCAGCAAAGGCTGGGAGGAGAGAGGGAGGCAGGGTAAGGGACTGTATGTGGCTCCTTACCTTTCCCCATGGCTTTCAAGTGCACAATAAATTACTCAAAATAAAATAACTGCAACACGGGACCCTCTCTCTCAAACATAACAGAGCACAATTCCATCTGTTATATACTATCTTATGAGTCATAAAAGAAAGAAAAACTATTAAAATTTTAAATTACTTTTTCTACATTTCTGAAATTAGAAAAACCCACAGTGTGGGACATTGTATGACATGCCCCAAACACCCCTTTTGCTATTTTTAACACACCACAGCATTTAGCCTGAAGAAGAATCCTATAATGCTGGATATTTGGTAACGTTTTGCTCAGTCCTGAGACATTATCATGCAGATATTTTGATTTTTTGATTCAATACAGCTGCAAACATTAGATAGATAGATAGATAGATAGATAGATAGATAGATAGATATGCTAATTTACTTTAAAGCTTTATCACACCCCATTAGAAAAATCATAGATTTTGCAAAAATTATCTCAAAGTCAATTACTTATGGACGTTCATATTCAGTGATCAATTGGCAGTGTGAAAAAAGCTTGTAGTGTTTTGTACACCACAGAGAAAATTAGTTGGTTTGTTTTTGTCAGTCTGTCAAGATAAAAAAATATGTATTATTTATCTTATTTATACTTATGGTATTACAATATAGTATTACAAACAGAGGAAGACAGTACTAATTTTTCAAGATAAATATCTTTATATTTATTATCTTATTATCTTCCTCTTATTGGAAGTCTTGCATTTGGGAAGAAATTCAGGAAAATTATGCCCACCAGCTTTTTTTTTTAAATTGACTTGGTCATTTTCTGCTTCTCTTCAGAATTCAGGATACTAGAAAGAGCAATTTATTGACAAATAGAACCTGCCACATTATAGGCCACAAGAGGAGATCTCTGAAAAAAACGAACCAGGTAGAGCTGCTGCTTCTTTTCTGTACACCTTTTTCTGAATGTGGTGGTGCTAATAACAGTATTTCCTGGCCATGAATGTACCCACCTTGGGTCCTGAGATGCCTGGGAGAAAGGTGATTATATAAATACATTAAGTAAATAAATATTAAATACAGCTGTAGACTGGAGTTGTAGGAGACATCTGACAGCTTTCCTTCATCAAACACCAGAGGCTTTCCTTCATCAAACACCCTGTACAAAAATCATTTTCATCTTGTTTTTGTTTATCTTCTTGCCTAGGTACTGGGTTGCCTAAGCCGCTGCACAGAAAGGCTTTCTTTGTTTTGAAAAAATGGCTGAATGATTCATGTCCCTTAGCTTTTTTTAGTTTCCTTTGTTCTCCCTCCTAACGGTCCGGGCTGCCTGGTGTATTTGTAGACAGACAGGGCACTGCGGCTTGTATATGCTGTAGTAATAGTCACATGTATTCGGGGCATACAGAAATAAATTATGGCAATTTAAAAATATCGTAGTAGGGGAAATTTGCACACACAAAGATATTTTTAGACAGATGTAAAAGTAAGCTAATGGCAGATGCCTTGAAGTCAAAATGGGGGCACTGGAGTGCTTGATTCGTTTTAAAAAAAATGTTTTTATTGAACAATATTAAATACATATCAACAATTATAACATACAAAGATTTGAAAAGTTTGCTGAATGACTAATAAGTATACAAATTTTAAAAGGATTAACCATCAAGGATGTAACCTATGAAGAAAGACTACTATAAGTGCGCATCACCAAAGTCTATCAACTAGAAGTTCATAAGTACTGTGAACTGTTGATTCTGAGGCCGAGGACAGACTGGCAGTCTGGCCCGCTCTGCCTCTGCTTCAAAAGCAGAGGCAGAGTGGCCGTTCAGACTGCCGCATCTGCCCCAAGGAGGTGGCCCGGACGCATCGCATCCGGGGCCGCGCTCCTCCCGCAGCAGCTGGGCACCACTTAAAAGTGGTGTCCTGGCTGCTGCGCGTGCGTTCCGGTGTGAACGCGTGCTGGGAGGGGAGCCGCGCATAGTTCGCATGCCGCCGTAGGAAGCCGCCTGCAGTCTGAACGCTGCAGGCGGCTTCCTTCTGGTGGCGTGTGAAGGCCGCGCGGCGGGGGCAATTCTCCATATACTAGTCTGTCCTTGGCCTGAGTTTGGTAATAGAGGATTAGTGAGTTAGTTTTCAGAAGAAGGAATCAAAAATGAAGTAATGATGTGTATGTCATGTTTTCAGGAAGTAATTCTTTTTTTGTCATATACTGCAGCCATGGGAACCATGTAGTTATAAACTTAAGAGTAGTGCTTGATTCCGAGAGAATATACTATCCCGCCCAGTAACATAGAACATATACTATTGTCCCCTAACCCAAACCCTGAAACTTATCTTCAAATGGAGAGGCAGGCAAAAAGAGGGAATGATGTAATAATGGAAGATTTCAACTGCCCTCAGCTAGAATGAGTAAACAAGAGAAAAAGGAAACCTCGCATATATTATGAGTGGCACCCAAGATCTGGTGTGAAATGTGAGTGCTCAATTTGTGTAGTGACTGTGCTGTCCTTTCTTTAATGGTCATCATCTCATTTGCCCTAAGGACTGTGCTGTCAAATACAATGTATATTTAAGTGTAAAACCATCCAGAATGTCTGATCATATTTAAATTGGGGGGAAGAAACTTTTCAAAAATGACAAATACTTGGTGGTTATTTAAAACCACTGTCAGAGAAACTGAAGACAAAATGTATGGCACAGAGTGAAAATCAAACAAGTCCAAGATAATATCAGCATAATTAAGCTAACTCATGGAAGCTATAAAATGCAAGAAGGGTTTATTTAAAAAGTGAAAGTCTTGTTTATATAAAAAATACCAAGAAACGCAAGGCTGAAGAAATGAAGATAAATTGACAGGGAGGCAAATAATGTGAGAGAAAACTAGATAACAACATTAAAACAAGTAATTAAAATATTTATATATATCTGATGCAGGAACTCAGCCAGGGAGGCAATTAAATGAGGAGTCTAAAGATTGCTAAAAGGTGAAGATTTTGCAAAGAAGCTAAATTATTTCTATCAGTCTTCTCCTGTTACAACATGCCTACATTGTTTTTTTTAAAAAACGGAAGAGCTAAAACAAATAGATGTGAAAAGAAATTAAGCTTTACAACTAACTGATATTGTAAATTAATAAGTCACCATGTCTGGGGGGTCCTGACCTGGAATCTGGATGGCTCAGGCTAGCCTGACTTTGTCAGATCTTGGAAGCTGTGCAGGATCAGCCCTGGTTAGTATTTGGATGGGAGACCACCGAGGAATTCCAGGGTCTCTAAGCAGAGGAAGGCATTGGTAAACCACTTCTGTTAGCCACTTGCCTTGAAACCCCTGTGGGGTTGCTATGACTTCACGGAAGCGCACGCATCTGGATGACATAAACCCAGGATTTTAAGAGCTCAACTGTGAAATTGCCAGGGGTCCATTGGGGCCGGAGTGAGGCGGAGCTAAGCTAGGTCAGCTCAGAAGTGGCCACTAGGGCAGCCACGGGCCGAATCAGATTCTCTAATCTGATTCAGCCTGCTGCCGAATTGCCGCCGAAATTCGGCGGCAACTTTAAAAGCTACTGGAGGGGAGGGGGTTGCCCCCATTCCCTCCATTGTTCTCTATGGGAGGAAAAAAGTTAACATTTTTTCCCACCATAGAGAACAATGGAGGGGATGGGACAACTTTTTGGGGGGCCCATAGAATTGGACCCTCTGGTCCAATCTTCTTGAAACTTGGTGGGTATTTCGAGGAGAGGCCCCAGCAGCTACCCTGCAAGTTTGGAGCCTCTCCCTCAAACCCCCTTTCCTCCAGACCCTCATATACCCTATGAGTTTTTGCCATTGATTTCAATGGCCCATAGGGTATAATGGGGCTGAAACTGACATTCCCTTTTTGACACACTTCTGGTGATGTCAGGGGACATGGCATATGCTAATGAGGTATGCTAATGAGTTATGCTAATGAGCTCCTGCACCTCTTTTTCTATGAAAGGACCCCTGGAAATTGCTGATATTCTAACAAAAGCACGTGATGTTACTAAATCCATTTCCTTATCAGTAGATTGGAAGGTAGGTAGCATAAGGAAAGTAATGGTCAATATTATAATGCTTTTCTAGAAATGTACAGTGTGGCTGGTTTTTAAATAATATGTACAATACTTGGTTGCTCTACTTCCAAAAGAGCTGTAAAAGAATAACTGCAATGATAAAAGGACTGGACCACTTCCTTGTGAGTAAAGACTGAAGTACTGAATGAAGGCTTTTTATTTAAAATATGACAGTTAATGACAGAAGTATCTACAATTATACTGTGGAAAAAGCAGACAGAGACCAATTTTCTCTCTCTCTCTCTCTCTCTCTCTCTCTCATAGCACTAGAATGAAATTTGTTGGCAGAAGATTAAGGGCAAACAAAATCGTTTTTAATACAATGCATAATGATTGGATCCTGTGAAATTTGGTGCTACAAGATGGGGTTTAGATGGCTTTATCAACCAGTTCACTGGGGATGGATATTAGCAATTATAACTAAATGCAATAAGGTCCAGAGGCCTCAGAGTACTAGTTGCTGGAGAACAGAGAAAGGCTGTTGTTTCATGCCCTGCTTGTTGGCTTCCCAGAAGCCTCCAGGGGGCTACTACTGAAAGCAGGATGCTGGACTACATGCACCACCGATCTGATCCAGCAGAGCTCTACTTACATCTTCGGTTAGCAGTCTGAAGGTTAAGTAATGCTCCATAAAAATCAAAATAAACCTAGCAGCTGGCTTATTCAGTAACATTTCTCATTCTAATGAACAAAATCAATATGATTGGAACACAGCTGTATTCTACTTCATGCCACAACACACTATTCCACTTGGGTGCATTAAACGTGCATTAACATGTGTCAAACAACAGTACTGATTACTGAAATATTATTTATAGTGGGCAAACATGAGGGATTTAACTGTGGAAAGGCAAGGCGCTTTCTCATCATTCAGCACATACCTTGATTCATCAAAATCAGGCTTCCTGCCAACAGGGCCACGCAGTTGGTAGGCTGATGATTGTGTAGGTACTGAAACCCCCATCCACGCCTATATGACGCCTCATACATGTATCCTGAGGCATTGGCAATCACCTCAAGAAATCTCTCCTGCTGAGACTTGGTAAGGTAGTTGTACAAAAAATCATAGGCAGTGGCAAATCCAACCAAAGAGTGAGCAAGAGGGACCTCATCCCACGGGGCATCCTTTACTAACCTGTGAAAGACAAAGATATCGTCAGCTTGTAATGTTATCTGCATGCATTTTTTTAAAGAAGAAGAAATGAACTCGGATGATTTTATAATAGAAACATATATTGATTGTTATGTCCTGGACGCAATTCCACAGACAACCAGGCTGCAATTCTCTGGCCAAGGACAGACTGGAGATCTGTCCCGGCACAGCCACGGGGACAAAAAATGCAAATGCTCTGCTTTGATCATTAAAATTTGTATGTGAAGGATTGCAGCCTGTAATTCAGTTGCCTTGGAAGTATCACCTGTGTTGTGAAACACATATGAAACTCTTGTGACTGCAGCCTGCCCCATTAATACATCATATCTCTTGAAATAAAGGGACAGCCTTCGTAGCAGAAGAACTCTGTGTGTATTTATTGGTCTCCCCTGCCCAGAAGAAAAATAATCTCCATATCCTTTTGATATGGCGATTACATAAATTTCAGTCTACATAATAATAACACCGAGATAAGTGGGGTGTGCATATCAATGATAAAAAGTGTAGTAATAATATTTGTGTGTTTTGTTAAAGCCATGCTGGATTTTATTTCCATGGGTTCCAAAGTGTTTAGGCACTCAGTACCTGGAATCTAAGGTGATAAGCTGTCTACTTAACAGTTTTATAGCTACAAAAACTTGACATGACCCAGCAAAAATCAAGCATAAGTTTCAGTGAAAAATGATGAAAGCCTGTGCTTAGCCGCACCTTCACCTATGGAAATCAATGAGACATAGGAGTAGTTACATTTTGCTGCATAGTGCTCAATGCACAGGAATAAGCACATGTGCAATACCCAGTGGAAAATGTCTTGGTGCGCCTACACCACTATGGTAGGTTCCACATTGTACTTTGCCAGTGACAGTATACACTAGTGCATATAAATTACTTAATAAACATGCAAACAAATATATACATGGGGGGGAGGAATAAATCACAGAACAAAAGCCTTCCATAAATGATAAGACTATTCCTCAGTTCATTTTTACATTGGTCCCATAATTTGTATTACAAAGGATGCATACAATGTAGGAAGAAGAATAATCTTTCGGTTCTATTCACATTTCAGATCAGCTGAATAGCATATTTGGACGGTAAAAATGCAAATAGCTTACATTTATGTAAAGCCTTTCAGGCTCCAGTTCTTCGCAAGTACCAAAGTCACAGACAAGCCAACCTGCTAAGGACTAAAATGAACTGTGCATGCATTCGTGTATTAAGACTGTGGAGTCATTTCCTTGCCTTCAAAACACAGTACTGGATCACTAGTATCAAGCTCAAAAGAACTGCAGTGAGCCCAGCCATATCGAAATATTACTTCTACCAGTGAAGGGTGGGGTTTTTTGTCTTGTTTTGTTTTTGCTATGCTTTGCTTTCTTTCTGTTATAAAAATGCACAGTATATCCACCCTTGGGTCAAACCTCTTTAAAAAAAAATTCAAATGGTAACTGGATCTTTCCACGCACTAAAAAATATGTTATATCCATTTTAAGTTTATTTTACAAAAGGCAACATCATAAAAGTCAGCTGTGGTTAGTATCTCCTAGCTGTAGGTAGAAATGCTCCACGTTTCGTACGAATGACTGGCCACAGCCATCCTGTGTTTATTAAGAAGCAAATATTTCAGACCTCACTGTGTCCTCCCTAATAACTCCTGCATTTAGTGAAGCATTAGTTGCTTGTTTTCTGTTCTTTCATTTTGCCAAAACTGTTAACCCACACAGGCACAGCATGCAAAGAGGGAACTGATGACCAGCACAGGGGAAAATTCACGTTTTTGTCCAACCCGTCTGCAACTGAGAGGCCTGTGAGATCAGTCCCTTTGTAAGGTGGGGAAGGAGCTATGGCCTGAGCATATTTACACAAACTAGACACTTCTTTGGAACGTTAGTAACAACTTTTAAGAAAAACACCAGTAGAGATGTATAATTAGAATATTTAAACAGAACGTTGTTCTGTCACACGCCAAACAGCTGAATAGATGCACACCCATTTCCCAAGTTATCCATACACCCAGGGGTCATTTCGAGCAGGAGCTCGGGGGAGCGCAGCTCCGGGAGTTGGTGCCAGCCCCCGCCCCCCCCCCCCCCATCGCAGGGGAATGCCTGCTTGTGTCCTGGCTGCAGCAAAATGACCCCGCCCCCTGGAAAGGTCCTTGTTCCTCCGACCAGCCTTCTGAAGGCTTCAGCCACCACTGAAGCTATCCTCCCACAATAGTGGTATTTCTGAGGCTTGGATTAGTAGCGGTCCCCTCTTTCTTTCTTTCTTTCTTTCTTTCTTTCTTTCTTTCTTTCTTTCTTTCTTTCTTTCTTTCTTTCTTTTTCTTTCTTTCTTTCTTTCTTTCTTTTTTCTTTCTTTCTCTCTCTCCCCCCCTCCCTCTCTCCTTCCCTCCCCTTTCTTTCTTGCCTTCTGACATACTTTCAGTAATGTCAGGTGGTGTAGCATATGCAAATGAGTTATGCTAATGAATCATGCTAATGAGCTCCTGCACCTCTTTTTCTACGAAATGGCCCCTGCATACACCTAAACTTCTGAGAGGCAGATGGATAAGCAATAGGGGTGGGGGAGGGAGAGGTCTTTATGAATGTAGAGCAGCAGGAATTCAGAGCAGTGCTGAAGCTCTGAGAAGCCCCGGGGCCAGCAGTGGTATTCTACTGCAGCCCGTGGTCAGGGAAAGACAACACACCACGTTTTCAGATGGCTGCATTCATGCATTATAGTAGAAGCTAGGGTATGCAAAAGATTTTTGTATATCCTCTTTTATCCTATAAACATATGAGGCAGCCACAAATTTGCTAAACAGATTTTGATGGGAAGAAACTGGCATGAAGCTACCCTGCATCATCCAGCCCAAAACAGAAAGGGACTCCCCCCATCAACATCACTTCCCTATTTAAAATCAAGTCCTCATTTACTGGGGGCAGGGTTCCCAAGTCACACAACTTATCTTTGCCTGAAAAGCCAGCATTACTGCCAGCACCTTGAAGCAAGCCACACTTTAGCAGGTATTTATGGAGATTGATATCCAAAGCAGAACCCACAGCATGTCCGTTCAAAATTGTGGCTGGGAATTGTGTGCGTGTGTGTGTCATTAATATATATTATAGCTACATGTCTGCAATATCCAGGATATAAAAACTTCCAAAGAAAGACCTGCAAGAAAGATACAGGGCTCCTCTCTGTCTTTCAATAATCATTGACTAAATAATAATAATAATAACCAAAGTGGTAGGAGTACTTTTTACTAGTTTAGTCTGGCTCATCAGCTGTGACTCTTCCTGTGGAAATTCACTTGGACACTGTCTCACATGCCTTGGTAACATTCACATTTGACTACTGTAACATGCAGTGTGTAGGGCTACCTTTAAAGACTGTTCAGAAAATTAATTTGGCTCAGAATGTTGCATGCAGAATGTCAGCTGGGGTCAGTGTTCCCTCTAAGCTGAGTTAGTGTGAGCTAGCTCACACTTTTTTAGCCTCCAGCTCACGTTTTTGTCTTAGCTCAGGAAGGATGGCTCCAGAGCAAACTAATTTATGCAGTAGCCAAATCACCTGCTCACAGCTTTAATGGCAGTAGCTCGCAAAGTAGAATTGTTGCTCACAAGACTCCACAATTTGGAGGGAGCATTGGCTGGGGTACTAAACAGAGCATGTGTGAGAAGTATTGGAGTCGGGAGTCCATGGAACAATGAAACAGCTAGATCTTTATTGCTGGTCCGAGTGAAGCATGCAACCCAGGGCTCCGAGCCCTCCTTTTATGCTGGTCAGGGATAATCCCCTGACCTTGCCCAACTGGCCTGATAGGCTATTATCAGTCTATTTACATCTCATAGGTTCCCTGGGAGAAACCTAGGTATATGATTGGTGGCCGGTTCGAATCCACCTGGCCTTTGTTCTACCTGGCTGAAGCTCAGGTAGTTTCTTGGCCATGTGCTCTGGCCACATGGCGGTCACCATTACTGGAGCACATGGCGACCGCATGGTCAATACATAACAATGTGACAATTATTTTCATTAAGCATGTTAGCGCCAACATTGTTTTTGGGCCCAATTCAAAATGCTTGCTTGACCCTGTAAAGTTCTAAATGGTTTGACTTTACTGACTTCAAAGTAGCCTTCATCTATATTCATCTAGCCCTTTAGTATGAGAAAATCTAAGGTATTGCCTCCCTTATGTTTGGGGGGACCTGCATGAAGGCCTTCTTAGTGGTCATCTTAGGCGGCTGCTACACACGCTAAATAATCTACTTTCAATCCACTTTCCAACTGAACTTTGCCAGTTCACACAATAAAATCTAGTTGAAAAGTGCACTGAAAGTGGATTATTTAGTCTGTGTGACCGCAGCCTTAGGCTTTAAAACTTTCTCCCCCAAGATTTGTATTTAGCTCTCCCATTGTGGGCTTTCCACCATTCACTAAAAACTTTATTATTCTGGATGGCCTTTGAATACAATTTTTATCCCTGGTTTTAGTTTTTGTTTTAATGATTACATTTTTGTGTATTCTGAGAGCTGCCTTGATTATTATTTTATGAAAAGTTGGCCTGTGGGTTGTGTTTTTATCTTGCCCTTTAAATGTATATTCTGTATTGACAATTTATGTCAATAAAGGCTAACTCAAAAAGCTGGCACAGAAATGAACCGAACAAACAAAACTAGGATGAGCTTGAGGAAAGTTGCTTAGAGGGCTTAAAAATAATTTCACTTTTAGGCTGCGGTCACACGGCCCTTTAATGAGGGAGGAAGTGCTGTTTCCTCCCGCATTTAAAGGGACCAGTCAGACCAGCCGTGGCTAGTCCTGCGCCAAAGCGGGCTCAATTGCGGGTTCTTCCTGCATCTTCCGACCCCGGGAAAATCAAGTATCAAGTATTTTCCCGGTGGTCGCACGAGGAACCTGCAAGTGAGCCTATCTGGACAGCCCTTTTTTGCAATCATTGAGGGCAAGAGAGGGCTGTCCAGATCGTCCCTCACGGGGTTTTTTCCCCTTTTTGAACTTGGGTGCTCAAGTGCCCAAGTGCAAAAGGAGGAAAAAACCCCCCAAATTTACCAGGTGGCTGGCAGGTCTCGGGGAAGGGTGCCTCCCCTGGCTGCCACCTCCGCCAGCTCCTCTGCCACCTTCCGCCGCTGCACGCCTCTTCTGCTGCCGCACGCCTCTTCTGCTGCTGCCTGTTGCCTCCTCCTCCCCTGTTGCCGCTGCCTGCCTCCTCCTCTGCCACCCGCCACCTCCTCATCCGCCAGCCACTGGGATGTATAAACATCCCAACCGGAAATAAAATACCCCAGTCCCTTTAAATCCGGGAGGGCTCCCGGATTTAAAGCGCAGTGTGACCACGGTTTTTCCTTGTTCAGACCTTGTATTCAGAGGCTTTTTTTGTAATGCACTCCAGTCATGCAGAAGACCCTACACAAACACTGCTATTCTCATGCAGGGCTCTGTTCAGAGCTATCACCGAGGCCCCAGATATGGGCATAATCGAGCAGCAGATAGTAGGCATCATCCTGCTCTCATCCAAACCACATATTGGGCCCCCACCATTTTAAAGGTTTAAATAGGCTTATACCATAACACAGTATGATCACTGACAATAGAGTATGTAAGCAATCCAGACGGAATACCATTATTCAACAAGCCAACATCAGAAAAGTGTTGTCTGCTACAGCTGAATAAGTGTCAGTGAAATGTTGTGGGTAGAGGATTACCACTCAAAATCACTTTTCATACCACCAAATCTGTAGGAACTGTCATCAGGATTCTGAGGCTGTACATGTGGATTTACTAAGTCACACGGCATATTTTTGGTGTAGTTGCTTCCCAGGATATTCAGGATGTATGGTGTGGAAGTTCTTTTGAAATGAGTGGAGTCAGAGTTGCACTTTCGGATGCAATTAGCCACCAGCAGAATATGTCTAAGTATACATAATTTAAGCATCTGGCAGAATATCCCTGGATTGTACACAGATGAAACCTACCCTTCAACTTTGCAGCCACAGAAGCTCTAAACAGCAGATACTGGCTGTCCCATATGTCAACTATGAAGCCACCCCCTCCGCTTCCTGGAGCCATTTCAGTATAAATAAATGGATCAGATTTTTTTTAGCAGATTAACAAGCAAAAGATTTGATAAAAGAAAAGTGAATAGCTTGCCTAAAGCAATAGGCATTTGGTTTGGAATCTGAGCACTGCTTGACTAAGGCCACTTCTGCATTTTTGTCACTCTTTGGTCCCTATTGCTTCAGGGGTCCCCCCCCCCCCAATGTGTTCTGCTCTCTGATAGTCCCAGAGGGAGCAAAACACATGTGGAAAAGGGAGGAGGGACACGACCCAAAGCCATAGGGGAAAACGAGTGACAAAAATGACAGTGCGGAAATGGCTTAAGTGGGGGATGAGTTTGTTGTTTATGACTCTGTAATGTACCCTGCTTTATGATACAATGTTGCCTGCCGGTCAGTTAGCACTGCCATTGGCATGGGTATGATCAATGTATTGCTGAGTTACATGTGTCAATACTGGCTGTTTTCCACTCAGGTTTGATGATCTCGTAACATTGCTTTGTGTTCCAAGGTTTCTGTCAACCCCTTTAGGTCCCACCCAGTAGCATCGGTATCCCGACTCCCACCGTTGGAATGCGAGTCTTGCTTGCCTGCTTCGCTTTGCGCATGCTCATTACTCATTTGCTTTCCTTCCCTTCTTATCTCTAGCTGGCTATTCCTTGGCTAATGTCCTTGAACAGGAGAGCCTCCTGTTATGCATTACATGAATCACAAGTGTTATGTATTTCTTTTGCTTCGTTTCCTTTGGGAACATTTTCACCAAAAATCCTCAGTAGTATTTTTCCCTGAGAACCTATTTTTCCGTGCTTTCCTTGGGAACATTGGGCCAGTGTATTTGGGCGGCAATAATTCTCATTAGTGATTGGTAGATGGTAGGCAGGCCATATTTCACATCAAGTATAATTGTAATAGCACTGCTAGGCTTGGGCATCACTAACAGGAAAAGTGTTTGACCAACATGATCTTTTCTACAAATAAAGGACTTTCTACTTAAGAAGACCTGTTGTGGACTATATCTTTTGGCCCATTCTCACACTGCCATGTGCTCCTGTAATGGCGACCACCATGTGGCCTGAGCACATGGTCAGGCAGCGACCTGAGCTTTGGTCTGGGGGAACAATAGATACCTGGATCCTACGTGGCCACCAATAAGGAACCTAGGTTCTCCCTGGGGAACCTATGACAATTCATGTAAATGTAAGACCCTATCAGGTCATTTGGGTGCGGCCGGAGGTGTGGTTACAGCCAGCATAAAAGCAGGGCTTGAAGCCTCAAATGGCATGCCTCATCTGACCACGAAATAAACCTTGCTATGCTGAAATCACTACCACTGGTCTCCCGACTCCAGTACTTTTCAGACACCATTGCAAAAACAGTAAAGACAATAAATAAATAAATATAAAATATAAGTGGGAGATGGGGGTGGAAGAACTCATGTCAGAGCGGGAAAAAAACATACATATGACAGAAGGCAGAACATAGCTCATCTCAAGCATTGTAACTAGTTAGAATTTCACTTTCAGGCTACGGTTTCTCCTAGAACATGTCACCAGGGGTCATTTGGGGCCGGAGCGAGGTGGGGTGGCATCCTCCAGCCCAGGAGTGGGCACTAGGGCAGCCACAGGCTGAATCAGATTCTCTGATCTGATTTGGCCCACAGCTGAATTGCGGCAGAAATTCGGTGGTGGCTTTAAAAGCAGCTGGAGGGGGGGTTGAGGGAGAGGCTCCAAACTTACAGGGTAGCTGCTGGAACCTCTCCACCAAATACTCACCAAGTTTCAAGAAGATTGGACCAGCGGATCCAATTCTATGGGCCCCCAAACAGGTTGCCCCCATTCCCCCCATTGTTCTCTCCCACCATAGAGAACAATGGAGGGGATGGGGCAATCTGTTTGGGGACCCGTAGAATTGGACCCCATGTTCCAATCTTCTTGAAACTTGGTGGGTATTTCAGGGAGAGGCCGCAGAAGCTACCCTGCAAATTTGTTGCCTCTCCCTCAAACCCCCTCTCCTCCAGCCCCTCATATACCCTATGAGTTTTTGCCATTGACTTCAATGGCCCATAGGGTATAATGGGGCTGAAACTGACATTCCCTTTCTGACACGCTTCTGGTGATGCCAGGGGGCGTGGCATATGCTAATGAGTTATGCTAATGAGTGCCTGCACCTCTTTTTCTATGAAAGGACCCCTGCATGTCGCACTCTGCTAAAGAAGTACAAACCAGCCTGTGATAGTCTGGACACTTTTCTTCTTCCCTCTTCAGTTGTTTCACCGCTGGAGTCTTTTTTAAAAAAATGCTAAATCTGCACCATTGTGTCTTACTAACTTTTCTGCCAGCTACTTAACAATCTGAGAAGCCCTTACTTTAAAACCACCCTCCTCTTTTGGCACACCATTCCTTAAACTGGGTCCTCCCATTATCTTGGCAATACAGGCGCCTCAGAAGTGCCTTCCTTCCCACATGAGAAGGGAACATGAGAAGCCTGGGATCAAGAGAAAGAGTCCACGGTGTGACTTCGCCCCATTTCAGGGAACACTGTTTTCTAAGGGCTGACACTGATGTTGGGAGGAGCAACAACATGGCCTGTTTCATCGTGAGCCAGGACTTAGTTACCCTGGCAGCAAAATAGCAACTGGAGCTGCTGCAGCTGATACATCGCCACAAAAAACGTAAGAACTCAGTCTCTCTTGGGGGAGTGGGGTTCAGGTGTAGCCTAGCCAACTCCTCTGCTTCCTGAAATTTCTAGAACACAAATTCGAGTAAGTTTCAAATCGGAGAAACTTGGAGCACAAGTGGAGGGAAATACACGACGTCTACCAGGGGAACAAAAATGCATACGGCCTGGCTATTTCCTGAGAGTACACAGCTTTGGGTACAACTTCTCAAATAATTACAAAATTTTGCAAAGAGCAAAAGCCAATGAATACGAGAAGTATTGCTTGGCAAACTCGGTTCCAGATTTCCGGTGTGTTTTGCACAGATAAGATTGCTCCTCAGTGGCACGTTTAGAAAAAAATTATGATCTAATTCCGTGTACTGTTATATTTATCATATTACATTTCATAAAACTGATGGCGCTAATCACTTTTTTAGGATAGTGGTTTTGTGGGAGGCAGACTACCTCCAGACTGGGCCTTTCACTCATCTATTCTCTCCCTATTATTCTTGGGGAGAGAGCCAGCTGAGGAACCTCCTCCTCAGCCTCTGATCTTTAATAGCATTTCTTTTGCATTCCCCTCTCTCCAGCTCGGTGTTTCGTGCAACTTCTGGGTTCCATGGGACCTTGTTGCCATGGCACTAGCCACGGAGATGCGTGGCGGTGCTCCTGAGCCTAGCCTAGCTGTAGCCAGGGCTCACGGTGCCCGCTGGTGGCCTTTCTAGTCTTGCATAACACCAGGCTCCTGCCAGCCTGTCACTCACTGGGGAAGGGGTGGCCCACCTCCCAGCTATGCTGTGGGTGTAGAGTTGAGATCAGAGCTGGGTACCAGAGCCAATTCTAGACAGGTCTCATCCTTTTGAGATGCAGGAACCATCTGCTGATTTGGCCATACCAAGACACTATAACTTTTCAGACGTTCTTTCAACACATGGAGGCTGAGAAGCCACATCACGATGACACTGATTCTAACCTGTACACATTGATCTGCAGTTTGGAGTACAGCCTATTTATTCTTATAGTTAGCAGATTTTTATGCTGCAATTTCATTTAAAAATTCCCAAGACAGCTTACAAATAGTAAAACCTGAAATACAATCTGTTGTACACATAGTGCACACCCTCTGTGCAGGTACCATGAAAACACAAGAGCTTCCAGTTTCACGGGAAGAACTCTTATGCACATTCATTTGCACAGGAGTGGGCTTTGTTCTGAGCTTATTACATACAAGTTCAACAGCATGCACAGTCGTGTTTCCTGCCTTCATGCAATGAAACAATGTCTTAGCATCCTTAGAGCTAGCCTTGAGAGGGAGAAAAAAATATGGATGGTATCATAATCAACCTGGACTTCAGGATGCAAAATGTTCTGATGTTCGCTTACAATCCATTTGTTTGAGGAACACTGTCATGGGTTATCTCCAGTACACGACTGCACAGAGGATGATTTTCCCGCCATATACATTCAGTAGCTTTTGGTAAGCATATAACAAGCTGGCAGCTAAAGGAGCAATCTTCAGTTAGTGTGCTCAAAAGTAAATTCTATAATATCCCATTATTATGGATGGACACGCAATTGTTATCTCAGATCTCTACAAAGCAATCTCCCTTTAAAGCAAGACCCAGCACCAACTACCAGGCGTTACTAATGGTTCCAGGCTGTTTTTAAATATGTGGAAATAGCAGTGAAGCCACTCAGAACAAATCAGGTCGCCTCTCTTTCAGTAAGAGCACTACTATTTCTCACCTTCTGTAATATCCGGTTTCTCATCACTCAGTTTTACATAGTAAAATACTATTAGTATTCTTGCTTCTACATAGGTCAATAAAGATAACATTAAAATATATTTATAGCAGATTTTAAAAGCAGTGAAAAAGAAGGAATATACACTAGCAGTGCAATCCTAAGCACTGGTATACCTTTCTGTCCACTGAAGTCACTGTAAGTGCTGAAGTAAGGTACAAAAGTTTCATAATCCTGCTGGCCATCTGAATTGGGCTCATCTTGGGGGCCAGGGTTCATTTGGTTCAGTGCCCCAAATATAAGGGAAGTTTTAAAGTAATTAGTGAGGATATTCCATTTGGGTGGAAACTTCCATCAGCCAATGCGTGCAGTAGACCAGGGATAGGCAATTTCTGGCATGCACACCAAACAAAAACATGGCAGACAACCAATCTGCTTGTACAACCAACGAGACTTGAGGAACTGGCATGGCCACTGGGACTGGTGGTGCCAAAGGCTAGGGGTACAGCTCATCAGTCACCACCTCCTAGACCTACCTACCGGATCCAGAGAGAGCCCCTGAAGTGTTGGTAGCACACTGGGACTCGGTTTGTGCTCATTGTATGTCTGGCGAAGTACAACCCTCATATTCCCCTTTTCTTTAATATGAGAAACACACCTATGCCGAAAATATTTGCTTAACTCTGTAGTAGAGTATGAGGCAGTTAAAACATCTGGGATATGGCAAGAGACCCTTATTGACAGAGTCCAGACAAAAGCACATGAGGGAAGTATCTGACCCAAACAAAGTATGTGTAGGGAAACAGCCGGGTAGCTGGCTAAAGAGAGACCCTGCCTGGGATCATGAGGTAAGTATCAGTTCTAGAAAGAGTAAACAAAGCAATGCAGAGCAGCAGACCAGATTGTCCTCCTCAGCTCGGCAGATAGCCACGGCTGCTAGAAAGAAAGCATTCTGAAGAAGACCACTTGAACAGTATTTTGAAACCTTTCATCAAAAAGCACCCACTCATTCTGTAAAAAGCTTGTGCAGTTTTCCTCTAAAGTTCTACTTTTTCCCGACTAGAAAATTTTCAAATGTCTTTTCCCCTCCTCTATGTTTTTAAAGGTTTTTTAAAAGTGTTTCCTTCAACTGTGCCCGCAGAACACAAAGTCTTTAGGCATTTTTAAAGGAAGATGCATATCTTTTAGTACATAATCTTTTAGTACATAATGCATATCTTTTAGTACATAAATAAAAAAGTAAATTCCACACCAAATGATTCATTATAGCAACAAGCTGTCCGACCACCACTTCAGGAGCAATTCTGGGACATCCAAATGACAAGTAGAATGCATGAACAGACGGTCTCTATACTGTTCTTAATTTTTTTATTGTTAAAATAAACTATTTCGAAGGAAATTGGGTTTTGTTATTAATACCTTGTGATCACAGTTTTACAGTTGTGAGAAGGTGCTCAGTTTCTACTTGGCCCGTAGGCATGCAAGCAATTTTGTAAGTTATTTAAGTAATAAAACTCAAAGGGAACTTGATTAAATCTCTTTGATAGAAAAAAGACAGAAATACACTCTGAGAAAGGGAACATACAGATGGAACCCTTGATTGCAGGGCATCCCACTGCAGCAGAGTGACACACAAATCATGTGTCATTCAGTGAAGCAACAGAGAATTCAAAATACTATTATATTGCTGCTTTTGTTTTCTAGTAGACTTTGAATCTGAAAATCATGGGGTGTTCCTTTATACTTGAGACTGCTACTTCGGTGCCAATCTCAGCAGAAATCAAGGGAACCCAGATGAACCAAACAGCTGAATCATTCAACTTGCCAATCCCATTTTATGAGAAAGCCAGATGTGAAGCATTCCATTTGCTGCAATGAATTTCTTTGTGATAAAAAAGAGCATTCAGAATGAAACAGACTCTGAACCCCTAGTCCTGTGAAATCAACAAGGAAGGGGGGAAGGCTAGCCCAAACCCAGTCCTAGAAAAGGCAACCATTTCAAATATCTGTTGTTTGTGATGTGTTTCCATCACTTTGTCGGAATGCGGAAGACCAGCAAATTCTGCATCACAGTTTCACATCTGCATCACATCTGCATCACATGTTGCTCTTGCTCTCTGTGGATTCAGAGATATATGGTGGGATTAGCGCAAAGTTTTCTAGCCTGTTGGAGCCAACCAGGAGTGGAATGGGAAGTGAAAATGGCCCTGGAAAAAGCCAAGCTGAACAGCCTCTGTTGTGCAATAAGCCAGCACTGCAGGGGTCACTAAGCTCAGCAAACAGTGGGTATTAACACCCCCACTGCTTCCTCCTGAAAACACGGCAGCAGTGAAACACAACTGGTAAACTGACACCAACTACCAAGAGGTACCTAAGGCTCTGAGATACTACACTACAGCTTGGTTCTGCTTTCTCCTGGCCACCATCAACCCTCTCGGTCAGAGGCCCACTGGGAAATTTCTCCGTAAGTTAAATGGCCAGCCTGCCCCTGGGGCCAGCTATATGCCATAGCACACCTGTAGCTAAGCTTCCTCAGTGTGTGGCTGTTGAAATGAATAGGATTACTAACCCTTGAAATAGGCCCATGGAAAACACTTTGTTAATCTAAGATGAAGCTACTACTACATATGTTTACATATCCTCTGCCACCAAACGGTACAACCTACATATAATACCCTGTTGTCCTGACTGATCAACACAATCTCATCTACAGCTGTCCCAGAGTTAGAAAGCTTAAGGATGGATCCTAAGATTCCATTCTGCTAAGAGTAAAGGCCTTGCTCAGATGCAAGAGGCCTTGCTCCAGTGGAAAACATGTGTTCCTCTGGCAAACTCTCCTTGTGCTTCTAAAAGGCTTTGGAAGCTTCAGATGTTTCAAAAGAACACTCCGACCCAAACCCACTCAGTTCCCTCAGTGATGAAGCACTCATTTTTGCAGGCAGAAGGTCCCAGATTCAATCCCTGGCATCTCTGCTACTCATACTATTGGGCTAGCACTGGATCAGTGGTCTGACAGCTTTGTATGATATTTTTAATAGTGAGGCAGGCACAACAGTCTGGACTTAGCTTAATGTCCCTGTGTAGTCCTACACTCCTTTTCAAAGCAAAATTAATTCTGAAAAATAAGCAAATATACACATAGGTGCTAAATTTGCCCTATTTATCCAGTCGGCAGAACTGAACTCCTGCAGTGTTTGGGCCTATAGAGCAGAACTTTGATGTTTTTAAACACCGAGTACATCTAGTCCTAGATATTATTTATTGACTTTATACTGCTTTATGAAGAAATATGCCCACAAAGCATCTCTCAACGATAAAAGTACAACTGTTTACAAGAACAAAAAGGTCTCCAGAGAGATTAAATAGTATGCTCTCAGAGACATAATAAGAACTTCTCTAGATGTATGATTCCTCATAAAGGAGGAGGACATATTACGCAAACCCTGTACAAAGCAGTACTATACAATGCAATCCTATCTCCATCAATGGAAGTATAACCTCCAAATACAAATTTATTTTAAATTATCAATAACTAAAATTTAAATGTGGATTATATATATTATTACATGCAGTGGGTCGGATCCAATGCAAAAAGCTTGCAGAAGGAGTTGGCAGAGTGATACTCGCATACCTTTGTCTTTCCCCAGCAGCTCCCTGCATACTCCCCAAATCCTCTGCTGGGGGCTGGGGAATAATCAGAAACAAAACGCAGTGCAGCACAGAGGGCTGCAATGAAGAGGGGGAACTGGATCATACTGCCCCTGTTCCCCCCCCCAGGACTCATCCTTTAGTTATTTTCCCTTTCCCTCTTTCCCTTTCCACTGTTTCTTTTTCCTCCCCCCTAAATTTAAAAGGTAAGCTTCTTTGCATATTAGTGTTTATATTACTCTATAAAGTATCACGGACAATGATGTCATTAAGAATAATGAAGCAATAATAATAAGCAATATGCCTCGGTCATATGCAATTCAGGACAATTCCACTGACTAACAGTTCAGTATCCTCAACAGAATTACACCCTTTTGTCCACTCAAGCCCACTATTTAGGACTGCACTGTTAACTCTACTTAGGATTGCACTATTAGTTGACAACCAGACAATGCAATCCACTACATTTTCTCTGAAAGCCATACCACTGTTTCAAAAGAGGCAGCCAACGAGGCACTTAGTGTGAAAGTATATACCATGCCCAACAACTGCAAAATCAATTTCAAATGCAAGATACAAAGCACAAGATAGGATTTCAAGCTACACTCCGAGTTCAGCAAACAAAACATTATTTCAACCAAGGAGAGATTCTTTACAATACACAGTGCAGTTCAGACAGAGTAAAAGAAAACAAAGGTTACTTTTACATTTAACAGTAGTGGGACCAGATAGGAGGCTCTTGAGCTAGGGGTGATTTTGTTACAGGTAAATTCAGCAAACATGAGAAAGGTGAGAATCAGATAGAAGGCAGGTAGTCAAGTTTTAGTTACAAAACTCCAAACCAAACTCTGATAATTACCATGAGCTAATTTTTTCCCCACTCCACCCTTATTAGGGCTGCCAAGTCCAACTTGGGAAATATCTGGGGACTTTGGGGGTGGAGCCAGGAGACTTTGGGGGTGGAGCCAGGAGAAAGGAAGTGACATCATTTTGTGATGTCACATCCTGTGATGTTGCTTCCACATGCTTCCACATGAACTCATGAAGTTTCCTGATACTGAATCAGGCCATTGGTCCATCAAGGTCAGTATTGACTACTCAGACTGGTAGTGGCTCTCCAGGGTCTCAGGCTGAGATCTTTAATGTCACCTATTACCTGATCCTTTTTTAGCTGAAGAGGCTGATACCTCCTGCATGTCAAGCAGATGCTCTATCACTGAGCAACGGCCCTACTGAATCCTTCCTCATCTCGGCAGAATATGAAGCCCTAAGTGCTACACAAGTGCTAAATATGATTTTCATATCATAAGAACAGGAGAGAAGCCACAGTGGATCGGCCCATCCAGTACAGCCCATCCAGTACAACTCTCTGTGTCACAACAGTGGCCAAAAATACCAGGTGCCCTCAGGAGGTCCAGCAGCGGGGCCAGAACTCCAGAAGCCCTCCCACTGTTGCCCCCCAAGCACCAAGAATGCAGAGCATCACTGCCCCAGACAAAGGGTTCCATTTAGACCTTGTGGCTAATAATAGCCACTGATAGACCTCTGCTGGATGGGGACAGAGAGAGAGAGAGAGACAGACAGACAGACAGACAGCTTTTTCACTTACTCTTGCCCAATTCCCAGGCTTTATTTCTGGCCCTTGTTTCACCCAGCTGTTGTCCATGTAAGTCCCATAACTTCTCCCCCCCCACCCAGCATAGGCTTTTTGGTGGCTAAAGAGGACCTTTGTCCTCCCCTTTTCGCCAGCAGAAAAGCTAGTTGGATCCATCCCTAATTTAAAATACCGGTTACTTGATGTACAAATGCTTTTAAAAATGCAGATTTTTACTGCCGGAGGGGGGGACACGGTTGAAAGAAACAGAAAATTGGCATAAAAATGAGGAATCCCAACTTTTATTTGCAGAAGGGAAATGAGGATTGGGGGGACCCAAACAGCCACGACAAGACATTTTAAACAATCCCACTCCCAGACCTTCTACAGGCAACCTCTCCTTGTGATGTTTACCTCTTTGGAAGTGACAGTTTATTCCTTTGACAAAACCACAGTGGACAGACAGACAGAAAAAAGAAAGAGGGGGAGGGGGAGAGACAGAGAAGGAAAAGAGCTCGCAGACCCCAGCTTACCCGAGCAGTTTACTCAGCAGCAACCTTGCACGCAGTAGAAAGAGCTTAGTCCCGCCTTAATCTCTGGGCGGGGCTCTCTTACTGGCTCAGCTCTTAAAGGGGAAATTTCCCTTTTAAGAAGTTCAAGAGGCTGGCCAGGGCAGGCTCCGAGGTTCCCCTGCTGGCAGCCATTTTGTCCCCCCGGTGGCCAATTTTGGAAAAGCGGGGGAAAGCTTTAAAAATCGGTGTTTCCCCTGCTCTACCGGGGGACTTGGCAGCCCTAACCCTTATTCATCCCTCCATTCTCACAATTTCCTCAGAACATTCTTGCCAGAGTTGTTTAAGGACTTGGATGCGGAACGGCAGTGTTTTCTTTGACAAGGATGAAATTCTTAACCAAATAACGGAATCTGATTGACTAAGAGCTGAGTCAATGAAGGCCAGTCTTAAGATCCTATCATGGAACATTGCTGGCTGGAAGAATAAGTATGCTGATACCACTTTTAGAAATTGTATAGCTATATTTGATTTTATTCTGCTTCAGGAAACTTGGGCTTGTTCCGAAATATCCCTGGAGGGGTTCAGGTCCCATTTTTTATTTGCCTTTAATTCTCAGTGTTTTGGCCGGCCCCAAGCTGGATTGTCTAGGCTCTGGCCTAATTCATGTAATTTAGAGGTTTGTCCCCTAAAATAATGTGATCACCTGGATCAGGCCTATTTACTGAAATGTTTAGGGAAATCTCTACTCTTAATTAATATCTATTTACCGCTATGCCGTACAATGGAATCCCTCTCCTTTTATTGGGAAAAGCTCTATGAATATCTAGAGGAGCTAGAACAGGATTTTCCAACTCCTAATGTTATTCTAGATACTGACCTTAATGCTAGAGTGGGCCAGAATGGCTCCGACGTAGTAGAGAAGTTATGTCTTTCCTCTGAAGATGCTCCCTCTATCTGTCCATCTAATTACAGACTTTCCAGAGATGTAACATTTAATGACGCTGGGATTCATCTAGTCCAATTATGTTTGAGATTCAATCTAACTATTTTGAATGGCTCTCCCCTTTATGATTACCCTGGTGAGTTTACATTTGCCTCTGTACAAGGCTGTAGGGTGGTGGATTATATGTTGATCTCATCGAGGTTAGAGCCTTTTCAATCTTGGAGAGAATTGAAAGCAATCATTTTTCTCTGACTCTAGCCTTAAATATTTTAAGTTCTACATTGGAGAGCATTCAGCAGAGTGTGATGAGTGAAAAAGCATTATCCAAATTACCTAGAGTATTTTGGTCTCATGAGACCGCCCAGGTGGTTGTGAATTTTTTGGACCCTAATACCTTAGATAAGTTTGTATCTTTAGCAGAGAACTCACCTCAGGCTATAGACTGGCTTCTGGTGTATAATAACGTGCTGGATCAACTTTCTGGGGTATTAAGGGCCCAAAAGAAACATCATCAGCTTCGTAGGGAGGCTTCCATACATTGGTTGTTTGATAAAGAGGGCTATATGATGCAGTGTCAGTGACATTCCATCTATCAGTGCTATAGAGATTCAAATTTACTGCAACCCCCGGTGGAGTATTTTGAACTTAAAAAGGCGTTACACTACCTGTATAAAAATAAACAGAATAACTTCATGAAGAAAAGCTGGAAATCCCTTATACAAGCTACAATCAATTACGACTCAAGCAAATTTTGGTCATTGATTGCTAGCTCAATGGGTAGAAATGGCCTGGTCAATGGTGTAATCATTGATGATTCTTGGCATGAGTATTTTGCCATGATTTTTCAGGAAGATAGAGGTAACTTGGAAGAAGAGCTTGATTTTAATCTAGACGATTGTCCTGTCTGGGATCCGGTACAGTCTGAGGAGGTCGAATCTCAGATTGCATCAATTAAGCCGGGTAAAGCTCCTGGCTCTGACGCCTTTCCCTCTGGTGCTATCAAAGCCTCTCCCCAGTGGTGGGCCCCCTTGTTATACAGCTATAAATAGGTCTGGAGTGATATCTAATGGCTGGAAGAATGCTACAATAGTCCCCATTTATAAAAAGGAGACCTCCAGCTTCCATCTAATTACAGGCCAATTAGCCTTTATCCTCTATTGGGAAACTGTATGCTAGCCATTTGGCTAATAAACTTAAAACCTGGATATCAGATCAGCAAATCCTGGGGTTAGAGCAGATTGGTTTCTGTCAGGGTAAGTCAACCTTAGATCATTGTGTTGTCCTAAACCATTTTATAAATAAATATAGGAAATGGAAGGGGCCTAAATTATATGCTGCCTTTTTAGACCTAAAGGGAGCTTTTGATTCTGTACCCAAAGGTATTCTGTGGAAAAAATTAAGAGATACCGGGATTGATAAGCACCTATTTTTGATTTGTACTCTGAAACTTCTTGTCAAGTAAGGTGTTCTAAAAAGGATGAATTAACCCCCAAGATCTTAACCACAGTTGGAGTTAAGCAAGGCTGCATTTTAGCGCCTACATTATTTAACCTCTTTTTAAATGACCTGGCCCCTTTTATGAATGGAATTGATGGTCATTGCCCTCAAATAGGACATAAACGTGTCCCACTGCTCCTATATGCTGACGATGCTGTCTTACTCTCTTATCTAAAATTGGGCTGGAAAAGAAGCTAACATTTTTTTAATCTATTGTGATAGGAATAGACTTTCCCTAAATTTTGATAAATCCAAAATTATGGTCTTTGGGTGAAACTGGAAGCCCAGTGATTGGATTATACAAAGCAAATCTACTGAACAGGTAAAAAGTTTTAAATATCTTGGCATTTATTTTTACTACAACACTAGTTGGGCCACACACACTAGGGAAACGGTAAAATCTATAAATAATACAGCTCTTGCAATCTCCCATTTCTTCTTCACCAAAGGAAATCAGTACATTCCAGCAGCCCTTAAAGAATTTAAATATAAAATTGGTGCCAAATTGTTATATGGTGTTCCAGTCTGGATCTCTGCCTTCAATGCAGTGATGGAACATATTCAAGCTAAGTTCCTGAGGAAATATTTTAGGGCTTCCAGCATGATTATCATATGCTTGGAGTTGAATCATCAGAGACGGTTAGTTACAAAGGCTTGGATCATAACCATTAAATTTTGGCTACGCCTTTACTTTAGATGTGATCCTAACAGTCTCATTACTCATATGTTTTCTGAATCTCATCTATCTGATTGGTTGACCTACACTGATGAGAACATTTCAGTAACTGGACTTAACATTAATGACTTGGTTTTGCTTTCCGAGAAACAGGTTTTTGCCTTGATCAAGCAAAGGTTTATTGATACTGAATTACAAAAAACTGAAAAACCTGGCCTCTGGACATTGTTCCCCTGTGCGTTGGGAACTTTCATCTGGCCATTCCCTTCCTGAATATCTATCTTGTCTGTGTGATCCTCAGCTTCATAAGGCGTTTATGTTAGCCCATTTTAATGTTCCCCCAACTATGGTTTTCCGGGGTAATTTGGGGGATTTAAGAAAATTCCATATACAGATAGGTTGAGTCCATGTGGGATGAGTGAGACTGAAGATAATAATCATGCTATTTTGCATTGTAAATTTTGATAACCTTCATACTGTATTTTTAATCATAATGCAGTTATCATACTGCATTGATAACCTTCATACTGTATTTTAAAGCCTTTCCTGCTACCTTTGGAGGGTCGATCCGATGATCATAAGACCTTTATACTTTTAGCCTCAAATAAGAGTGAAATCATTGAATCTGTAGCAAAATTCCTGTATCAGGCCTCTAGGAGGAGATGTTTTTTCTGACCACAGATTTTAGTATATTTTATATGGATTTGTGCTGTTAAGCCAATAAAGGCTCTCTCTCTCTCTCTCTCTCTCTCTGTGACTTGGATATCTGGGTGCATTGAGTGATTTGCAATCAGCACAGTCACTTTGACTAGCCTACTGATTAGCTGATGCATGCAGGGGTGTAGTTTCTTTTTCTAGCACAATATCAAGGACAAGATAGGAATTAAAAAGAATTAAGCCAAATGAATCAAGAGTATCACACAATTTTTATCTGTATCAACACAGAAGGGGTCATTCAATGGAACTATAATTACTTCAATGTTTCAGAAGTATTTTATTTTTAAAATCTTACCCCAGAAAACCACACAGTTTCCTGGACAACATTAGAATACCCCCACTCAGCCCATGTGATATGGAAGTCACCTTAAATTATCTAATAAAATACTATATCAGCATCAGTAAAAGGAGTTAAGATGGTTTCTCTCCTAATCTGTGGAAATGTTCAATAGTTGGCCATAAAATGTGTTTGTCAGGACTTTCATGATTTAAAAAATTATTTTCTTACATATAACAAAGCAGAAATCTCACTTTTTGTCTGAGTTGTGAAAAGCTGTAATGTTATTGAAGATACTGATTGTGAAATTAATGGAATGCATCCTACCATTCCATTCAGCTAAGAGTACAGCCTGCCTTCTTCTATCTCTAGGTATGTTTCCTCATCCCAAGAGCCTTCCTCCTGTGGAAAACACTCTTTCTCTGGAGGAAGGATCTGTACTAAGCTGAGCAGAGTGGTTGTACACAACCTGAACTGGCTCATAAATGGTACAGTAAGATAATGATTTTAAATAAAGTACCTATGAAATCCCTTTAATTTTACATGGCTCAAATAAAAAGAAGAAGAAGACTAAGAAAAAGAAGAGAAGAGATTGGATTTATACCCCACCGTTCACTACCCGAATGAGTCTTAGAGCAGTTAACTGAGTCCTGGCTCATGAGAGAGCTCTCCTGAGAACTGCTCTTGAGAGAACAGCTCTGAAATAACTTGTAACTGACCCAAGATCACACCAGCAGCTGCACGTGGAGGAGTGGGGAATCAAACCTGGTTCTCCCAGATTAGAATCCATGCTCCTAACAAGTTCACCAAACGGAAAATGGTTGATACCCCTTTAAAACATCTCATACGTCATTTGAATGCCATTTGATATGCTTCTGTCACTCATGTCTTCGAGAGATTTGCAGTTGAATGATCATATTCACCATGTTCATATTCTGGGTTGATCCTATGGTAATTCATATTTCACTTAGACAGATATAATACAATTTGCATTTCACCCTATTTAACTGGGAAAACAAAAATGACACTATGGACTGTTAACACATGTCTTGCATTTATAACTGCAAGCTAATATCATTTCCTTAACACAGCAAATGAAGGTTCTTTAAAGTGTGTTCAAAGGTTAAGGCCTAGAACAAGACAAGTAAATACTGACAGTCATAATAAGGCCAAATAAATACATTAATATCTTCCATGAGGATAACATTTCAGATTTTGTCTAAAGTCAAAAACAACAACAAAAACCTACCCCCTCAAGAAATCCTTGGAGATAAGTAAACTGTTCAATATACATCTAGTTATCTTTTGTTAATAAAAAACCCCAGCCATACCACTGATATGGTTAAAATGGTTAAAAAGGACTTATAAACTACTGCTAAAGAGACTAAATATAAACAAAGCATTCAAATAATGGGCATGACCCAACCAGAATTATAGCGTAATCCTAAGAATACTTTCCTGAGAGTATGCCTCTTTGAATACACCTGAGTAAGACTCTAAGTAGACCTGCTTAGAATGGCATTGTTCAGCACTTTTGACAAGCTAATCCCGAGGCATATTTGCTTAGAAGTAGGCCCACTGAGTTTAACAGGATAGTAAATATGTTTAAACTGAGAAGTAGCAGTGCTTTCTGGCCTCCAAACGGAAGAAGAGAAGGCACTGATTTCAGCTGTAGAAACACAGTTCATAATTTAATGCAATGGAATAAATTCCCCCAAGACTCATTCGGATTATTCTCCAATGTTCCCATTTGGTTGCTACCATGCACAACTTGTAAGCACAGGAAGCACCCCACTAGTGGGAAACATTTCTGGCAATACTTCCTATACTTTTGTGGGATACTTCCTTGTTCAGTTATGTGTCATAGCAACTAAACACATAGGAATTTCCTGAGCAACCAAGGAAAGGCATCATTTTCTGTAAGGCTCCCCACAACAAAAGCGACAGCAATGCCAAAGAAAGTAGTGCAAGATACAGTACTGGGCAAATCTAGATATCAAAGGCTGGAAATGCTAAAGTTTCCCCTCCAATTCCTATAGCGAAAATCGTATGTAAATGTCTTATATCATTAACTGATGGATAGATGTATTGGTGGTTTCTAAAACAATATAAGTGTCTGTCATGGGCACTTCTGGAAAATACCTGCTCTTTAAAAACAAAATTAACAATGGAAGGCAGAACTTCCTACCCCTTTACTTGCTTGTTCTTCATAAAAATCAGCCATTTAAAACAAAACATATTTTTTGGCAGTAAAAACAAAGACAAAAATCTACCAACTAGGCTGAGCCGCCATTCTTTCCATGTAGTCTTTGGCCATATTGATGGCTTCCATGTTCTCTGGATACAGTAAACAGAACATTGCCAGGGCACCAAGGTTGTTGCCATAAATTTCATTCCACCGAGCACTGAAGTCCTTGGGGTCCCAGGGGGGAAGATACTCAAAGGGATTCGACAGCATGGTCTGTACTGCCTGAGTCAACCGGGCTGAAATGTGTTGATGTGTACTGGCTGCCTTGAATCGTAAATCCTGAATCTCTCCTCTGGAAAAGTAGAGCATAGGGTAGCTATCATAGTTGGCGTTGACAAAAGGAACCATGGTGCTTGGGATGTTGTCAGTGCTGTAGACCAGTGTGAGGCAAATCACATGTATGAAAAACACACTAGGAGCCCCCCGTGTGTGAGTCCTCATTGTGACATCAGAGCTCCAGGTCTCAGTGTCAGCCGAACCATCTTCAAAGTAGCCTAGATGGAAAAAAACAGTGAAGGTGATTAATCCCACATTAAAAAGAAAAGAAAAGAAACCAGGGCAACTGACAGGCACAATTTATAGAATGAGAAGGAACTGAATCTGTAATTTGTCTTTACTATGAAAAATGAATGCTCAGATTCTTGCAAATTCCAAGTTAGCACCTGATGTCATTAAGCAGAATCCCTTTGTGCTTAAATGACCTTAATAACTAGAGAAAAATTATTCAGCATAATCCTAATACATTATGGCTTGTATCGTACCAGCTTTTCCAATTGATCTTGTTCATTGCAGTCTTCATTGCATTCCCCATGAGGCTTTTGTCCATGTGGGTACCACAATCCCTAACATAGGCTTTTTTTTTCTTTTCTTTTTTTGCTGGCCAAAAGGAAACCTTCCTTTCTTTTTTGTCAACAGAAAAGCTGCTAAGAGCCAACTCCCTGTGTCTGCTACACTATGGCTAATGTTGGTGTAACACCGTAGTGATACTATGCTCAACAGAATCAACTGTACAAAAGCTACATTCATTCATCCTTGTCTTGAGTGGTCAGACTATGGTACAGGCTGAACATCCAGCTTCGAAATGAGACCTTCCTTCAAAAGTTCAGCATAAAAGATTAAGTCCAAGGTGTGACTTCTTTCATGTGTTGGGCCCACCACAACTTGAGAGATGCCCGGAGGCTACAAAGTCCGGTAAGGAACCCTCAGCATGTGTCTTTACACCAGGGCCAAACCTTTCAACAGCCACCAATACAAGTGTGTTCCCTTTCACATCGATCTCTTACATGGTTTATCTTCTCTGCCAGAATTTTTGCCTGTTGCTACCTCAGTGCTCTCTCCTTCCCAGTCAGACACACTTATGAGCTCATACACCCCCACCCCCACAACCCGACCTCTATCAGTTGGTTACCAGTTAGTTCCCTTTGCTAAACTGACTACTACCTGATCACCTCCTGCAGTCTCCTTTTGAACACTCAACATAACATGAATATGATCTTTTCCCAAGCATAACGTTGTATAGCACAAGAAGGTTGTGCATGCATAACCTGAGGATAAAAAAAAATCACTGTAATATTCTATCCCAGAGTGATTAGGGAAACTGTAATACATATACAAGTCTAACTAATTAGGTACAGATATTGGGATTTGTTTGTTTTTTAAACCCACAGTATAATTAGGAATGTGCCTGATGTAAAACATTTCTTACTGTGTTTGCACAAAGGAGAGGAAAAGGAGGCAGAAAAAGATTATGTTAACATCAGCCAAGAGTCAGACTGAGTATGCTGGATTGGCTGATGTTCACAGCTGTGGAGTAAAAGATTTGGAATGTTGGAGGCTTGTACTGGGGTCATTTAAAAATGAGTATAAAGCCTCCAGTTGTGACACGTCTTCATTAGAAGGAGGGGGGAAAACAGAAGAGTAGAATCTTGGAAATCCATTTGAAATCATGGGCCTTTAGGGTACGTGTGTTTTTCCCCCTATTAGACTGAAAGAGTCCTTCCATTTTGTACGTAGAGATTTACAGCCTGCCAGTTAAAAAGCTGAATGTTAAAAACCAAAACATATATTTTTCCAGTGACATGCCCGTTTTAAGCAAGCAGAAAATGGCAAACTCTATATGAAGGTAAACAACAACAATAAAAAGTATTTAAACACAATTGTTACTGCCTTCTCCCCAAATTACTAACCATCAAGCTCCAGGTCTTAGATAAAACAAGCTCTGATCCCCCAGAGGAAAGTCAGAGAATTCCTGAAATTCTCAAGAGGGGAAAGGTTAGAGAAAGCAAGCAAAGGAGATGGATTTATGTAAATATTGAACAGTAGTTTTCAATTATTAAAACCAGAAGTAGGCTGAGGGCTAAAAAAAATGATACCCAAAACCTAATACACAATAATTTTTTTCTTGAAGAGAAGTGGTTTCATAAGTTTCAGGAAGGGAAAAACCATGTAAGAAGCTAAAATAAACAAAAACCTCCCACAGTGATCAAGTTTTCCAAACTTGGGAGGCCAAAAATTAGATTAATAAATTAACATTTTGGTAGTGGGATAGTGATTCAAACAAAAACCTTAAACATACTAGAAAGTCAATGACTGACTTGTGAAATTCTTCAGATGTCTGTGTGTGCAGTCTGTTGAACCACAGTCTCAACAGCCGGATCCTCAAATGAAACCCAGGAGAAGTAGTATTATAGCCATGCAATAAATTTTATCTAATCTGAGCTGGTCAACGAATGTGCTCAATGTGGAAACTTATTCTGACGTAGTTGGGAAACTGGGCAGATTTATAAATTTAGTGTTTTTACTGTTGGCACAACATTATAATAACACTGCAGTAGGGCTGCATCTGAAGCCTTTTGGATACCACCACCTAAGAGGATCTGCTGTCTCTGTTGGTGCACAGAAGCTCCCTGTAAGGGTATGAAAGGGTATGAAAAGGGTATGAAAGGCATCTTGGAGCAGTAGCAATGGCTGAACTGGGACCCAGGCTTGGAATGGGAAGTTTTCTTCCCCCCTCCATGATAGGTAGAACGCCTATGCTGGTTCCTGTGCCACTATAGTGCAGTGTGATAACAGCGGTGTTGTGTACTAAGACCACGATCGCCTGGTCTCCCGTAATGGCGACCGCCACGTGGTCAGCGCACATGGTCAGAATACACCTGAGCTTCGGCCAGGTAGAACAATAGCCAGTTGGATCCTGAGTGACCACCAATTACAAGCCTAGGTCTCCCGCTGGGGGACCTATGAAGTACAACCACGGACTTAAGGTCCTATCAGGACCTGTGGGTGAGGTCGGGGCATTGTCTCCGGCCGGCATAAAAGACGGCTCTGAGCCCGGGGTTTCCCATGTTCCATCTGACCCACAATAAAGAGCTTTACTATGAAATCACTACCACTCGCCTCCCGACTCCAATACTTTCCAAGCTGCGATGCACTTTGGGAAACCAGAGCACTGAGTATTATCAGGAGCAGTATTCATGGCAAGTATAAAGCCCAGAGACTAATTTCAGCTTTCCTATTTAAAGTACTTGGGTACTATAGTCTTCATTTAATAGTTCCCTATTTAAACTATAAACATGCTGCTACAGATATGCTGCTCTTTGAAGAAAACAAAAGGCAGAAGCCGGGGCTTTACCTTAAAAAAAAACACCACAACAACCCTCCACGGTTATAAAAACAACTCAGCCACAAGCTGCATAACCCTCAAACAATCCTTGGAAAAACCTTACACATATCGCCTTGGGATATATTTCTACTACAAGTCAAAAACTGTTCCACCCACAAATTCTTTTGTTCGCAGTGTCAGAGGCCATTGTGTTTCACAGTACTAAACCATTCAGAGCTTGAAAACACACTTTGACATGAGACAGGATGTTTCTTTTGCATGGATTCAGCCCTCTCCTTTTGCATACTAAATAACTCACACACCAGTATAGTCCCTTTACAAAGCTATATATTTTTTAAAGGTTGAAACAATAATAATTATGTTTTGAACCCAAGACATCAGACAAATAGCATAACTTCCATGAATTTTAAAGGGGAAAATATCTAAAATTAATTTTTAGTGTTTTTGTACTTCAGGGTATTTTTGTGCCCCATGAATGAATATCTCTTTCTTTGGTGAAATAAACGTTCTCTCGGTTGTTAGGATAGATCTTCAGGCTGTCACAAAGGGCTGTATTTCTCTGAAGCACTTGAAGAACAGTTTCCTTGATAATAAATTTGTGGGGTTAAAAAATTACTGCCAGAATATTTTTTTTTAACCACTTTTATTTTTTACGGAAAGTAACATGTAAGGGATGTGACTTTACTGCTGGGACACCTATTTTGAATGCTTGGGACATGGGAAATTATGACACAAAGTGAATTCTTTGTATCTTACAAACATATTGGGGAGATCATGCCTGCAATTGATGATACTTCCCAACTTAACTTCTGCCATTATATTATGAATCAGTTACACACTTAAGTTGCAAGTAATGAAACAAATAATTCCCAAATGGAAAGACTTGATGCTAACAAAGTAACAGATCACAGTTACAATGCGGTAATTCCCCATAACCCCTGGCAGTTCTCTATTTCAAAATGTCTTGTTTTTTTACACCCCCAAAATTGAGAATATATGGACAAACATTTTCTTCTCCACAGAAACTGACCCTTTCACCACCAAGAAAGTGTTAAGTGGTTAACAGTCAACTTGACTGAAAGAAGAAGAACTCACTGCAAGATCCAATCTGTAAAGATATGGATGCTGCCTGAAACTTTCCCCTCTATCTAGACCAGCTGACCCCAGAGGAGAAATGGTGAGTCTAAGGGCAGGCTGCTCTAAAAGTTAATTATCCTTTCCTGATATGGACAGAAGAGTGACGCCTTCTTTGCAGTCCATGTATTCGACACAGAACTGTTAAAGCTGATTACATGGCCACAATGATAAGATATGGCAGAGAAGACCTCTAAAACCAGACAGTTTTACTTTGTGAACCTGAAGTTACAGAGACTGAAGATCAGGACAAAGGCAGTTCATTTGAAGTTCTTCAACTGTTACTGTATACACAGAAGAGCTCTTATGGAGATGGTATGCACCATTGTTGGAATCCACATAAGCAAACTAGTACAATTTGCATGTACACTGGATTTTATCTTAAGCAGCTCCACTAACCAAATCTTCAAATGGCTTTTTAAATGCATACAGGGGTATACAGAAATTATCCCCAAGAGTACAGGTACATGGCAAACATTTATGCCTGCGTGTCTTTTCAGCAAGTGTTTCCCTGAATGTGTGGCAGTTCCAGAGCATGATTGGCAGCTGCCATATGCTATACTGTGTTTCCAACAGCTGGATATAATTTTGACATTTACTTCAATTTTCATCACCATTTCATACAACACATGGGAATTCCATCTTGAAAAACACGGTGTGTGGGAAAGGAAAATACTGTGGGACAGTGGACACCCAGGAACCTTGTGAATTACTACTTAGCCTAAAGATTTCCATTAACCTATTCCCTCCTCTCCCTAAACCAGCAGTTCAATCTCATTGTAGATGTTCATTCAAAAGATCACTAGGATGTTCTCTTTCATAGATAAAGGCAACTTAAACACTTGTGCTAGTGATAAGCAGAGGGCAGGTGTTTGGTAACAATAATTCCAACAAACTATTAATAGAGCATCTCTGCAATCTATCTGATGCTACTACTAAAGATACATCCAGAAAGTTCTCTTGGAATCTGTAATTAAAATATGGACACTGCATGAAGCATGCTGCAGAATAATGCAATAATTTTTCCTGCAGTCTCTTGCCCACTGACATCATCAACTCGCCTGGTCTCCTGAGTATTCCCTCCTTGCCCCCATAAGCACTGGGTGTGAGGAGAAATGAATGTGAGAGAAGGGTAACAGAACAAAAGAGTGATGTTCATTTTCCAACAGTCTGCCAGCCAATGTGTCAATACATCACCAAACTCTTTAAAGCCACATTCAGCTTAATGATGCCAAAGTAACAACAGCCTGTAGCAATCATATTTATTATGTCAGTTCCAGTGACAGGCAAACTAGAACACAGAGGGTCTACATGGGGATAGATCCAGAACACAGAAGGTCTATCCATATGGGATAGATCCAGAAAAATCCCCTGAAAATAGGAGGTTGTCTCAAGGTTGTCTTCAGCACAATGGGTGCGTTCGGACAGCGTGCTAGAGCCAGCTGGAGCTGGCTCAAAAAGCCCCACTCCAGACCAGCATGATCGCACTCACCCCCAGTTTGAAGTGCACTCAAGTGGCTCCCCGGCGTCCACACAGGAGCGTGTGTTGGGCTTTTAAAAAAAAAAACGCCGCTTGCACATGCGCATAAGCAAATATCTGAAAATACAGTCTAGCGCATGCACAAAAGCAGCCAAGAAAAGCCTCTCAGTTACACAAGCTCCGTGACTTCCTTGCCCTGAAAGAACACGTCCCTTTAAGCTTTTACCCCAAAACTGGTCTCCTTGGCATCCCAAATGAAGAATTAGCGTCCATTTTTTTAAAAAAAAATTGGAAAGGGGTAGAAGCGCTCATGCGCATACTGCCGATGGTAAAAAAAGGGCGGGCAAAAAGCGGAAGCCAGAGGCTTCCACAGGGGGGATTAAAGACTCAGAAGTGGCTCGGCGACAGCTCCGCAATCACATGGAGAAAAGGCGGCTTTGAGCCGGAAGAGGACGGGAGAAACCACCTCGGCATCTGGTCTCAAAAATGCGACACTTTGAGACGGTATTTGGTCCGGTAGGTGACGGCTGGGGATGGGAGGCAGCTGTGGCTGTCTGAACATGCAGATTTGAGCCGGCTCGAAGCATTTCAAAATGGCTCAAATGAGCGCGTCTGAACGCACCCAACCAGTCAATGTCTGCTGACACTGGGACATTATGAAAAGGAGCTCTTCTCAGAGACCATTTCCAGTATTCCCAAAATGATTTCCTTTTCATGTATCAAAAAAAGTGAGCTCTGACTCATGAAAGCGCATAATGAACAGCAGACTAACATGGCTACCCCTCAGAAAAGACACCCAGACACATGAAAAAATAAACCCATATAGCATTGTGCTTGGCCACACTGGCTACATATCTTTAAAATAATTACACTGTTTAGCTCTCCTTAACAAGATGTAATGATTAAAGAAATCTCAGTAAGCTTCTGAATTAAAGGACTTCTCATTTTTTCATTGCTATGAAATTACATCCCTAATTGTCCGTAGAAAATCACTCAAGATTACTTTATTGCTTTAATTGTCAAATGCATTCTTTTGCTCACACTGAATACTGCTACTTGCTTTTTCTTGAATATGATTCCCCCCCCCCCCCCCAACTTCTATTCCAGGGCCTCAAGGACTGTGACCTTTAAATGTAAATAAGATTTTCTGGTAATTTCTTTAGAGCGAAAACATCTGTTTTCTGAGCATAATAAATTCTTTCAGACCCTCCCCTAATGTTTCATTACTCTGCAACTTCACGTTTCATTCAAAAAACGTTGACTGCATGGCAGCATACATTCATCAAAGTTAACAGGACCAAAGTATAAATTCTGAAAGCAAACAAAGCCTTATTGCTAGAAAAGAGATGTGCAAAACTATGAGCTACACGGATTACAATAGAACTGCTTTTTTAATTAGTGATATGAGATCAGACTGGATGAAATCACCCAGTGGTCAGTTAAACAGAAAAACACAAACAATAACTTTTTGCATTGCTTACGTCAGTTTACCAAAATGTCACCTCCCTAGATTTGAGGCAGGTCGTAAATGAGGGGAAAGTTTCCTCAAGTGTTCATTTGTGGATTCTTGCCTGCCCTTTTCAACAATTTAAGCAAAACTTTATAAGCACATATTTTGCAGTTTTCTCCAGTTCTATTATCATGATACTAACAGCTGTGGATTATGGGGTGGTTGATTATTTGCTTAAAACACTTAGTCAGCTAAAGCGCACAACACTTGCCAAAATTATTTATATATTTACAGGACTTATATCCTACCTTTCTGCTCACATCAGGGCAACCGAAGAAAAAATGCAACCGAAGAAAAATGCAACAGAAGAAATGCAACAGAAGAAATGCAACAGAAGAACAATGCAACAGAAGAAAAAAGAAAAGCTGAAAAAAAACCCCATAAGAACCCCTCAGTCTAAATAGAAAGACTTGCAAGTGGGAACCTGCAAGGACTTGCAGGAAACATCTCATTTCCCACCACACTATTTCCTCTTTCTTGGCCTCTCCCTCTTTCCTACTTCCTTCTCTCTTTCTAGGGTCATCAACCTCCAGGTGGAGTCTGGAGATCTCCTGGAAACATAACAGATCTCCCAACTACAGAGATGAGTTTCCCAGTTAGGGTTGCCTGCTTCAGGTTGGAAAATTCCTGGAGATTTGGAGGCGAAGCCTTGGAAAGGGAAACGACCTCAGCAGGGTATAATGCCAAAGTCCACCCTCCAAAGCAGCCATCTTCTCCAGAGGGACTGATCTCTGTCATCTGGAAAGCAGTTGTAATTCTGAGTGATCTCCAGCCCCCACCTGGAGGTTGGCAACTTTGGTTCCCATGGAGGAAATGACTGCTCTGGAGGGTGGGGTCTATAGCATTATATCCCTCTGAGGTCCCTCCCCTCCTCAAACCCCACACTTCCTAGGCTCCCCCAACTCTCTAGGGATTTCCTAACCTGAAGTTGACAACCCTATTTCCTTCCCACCCAACAGCCAACCTAGCATTATCTGTCCCTCTGTCTTAAGCTTTTCCTCTCTCCCACTCCAGCAGCCTCTGCCTAGGAAAACTGTGGCTCAGTTATGTGGTGCTATCCACTGGGAACCCTCAAGGACTTGTGGGGTAGCACAGCTATATTATTTATTTCCTTTATACCCCAGCTTTCTCCACAGAAGAGACCAAAGGAGCTCACACTATTCTCCTTTCCTCCTTTTCACATATACAACAACCCAGTGAGATAGTGTGTGACTGGTCCAAAATCACCCAGTGAGCTCCCGCAGCTAGACTGGGATTCAAACCTGCATCTCCAACCATACTCTGAAGCTCTAACCCCTAACTCCACACTGGCTTTCATATGGTGGCTGCTGTTGAACAGTAGCAAGCAGCCATGCCTAGCTGAGTCATGCAAGTTGGGAGGTATCAAGTCACACAAATGGTGCTTCCAGGTGGCTTAGGCTTGCCAACCTCCAGGTGGGACCTGAAGATCTCCCAGAATTACAACTCCAGATCAAGGGCGTAGACTTTCCAATTTCCCGGGGGGGGGGGGGGCTGGGGCTGGGCCAGAGACATTACAGGCCATTGTCTCCAGGGGAGGCTCAGCATGTCCTGGAAAAGTTCGAGAGGGGGTGTCAACTTCAGCCCCCCTGAAGTTGACACCTATGCTCCAGATGACACAGATCTGTCCCTCTGAAGAGAATGGCTGCTTTGGAGGGTGGACTTTATGGCATTATATCCAGCTGAGGCCTGCCGCCTCCCCCAGCCCTGCCCTCCTCAGACTCCACCACAAAATCCCGAGGAGTTTTTCAACCTGGAGCTGGCAACCCAAAAAGGGAGTCTATTGCTTAAAGCTACAGGTGGTCTATTTTATTATTTTGGGCTCTTTTAAATTCCCCCATTTTAGATTTCAGATTTTTCTGGAAAACTGGGCCATTGTTTAGGTTTGTAGAAAGATCTGTCTTGCCGTTCACAGCTCCAGTCACTGGATTTAAGTATTCAAAGATTTGGCCGACTTTCCTATTATTATATAGATCGTGCTTCCTAAGCAGAGTTACCATCTTCAAAGTAAATTGAAATCAGTGGTCTTAGAAGGGTGTAATTCAGTATAAATCAGCATAAGGGTGCAAATCGGCATAAAACTATACCATTATATCTACTGCACAAAATGATCATGTCCAAAAGTCAGCATGGTAAAAAAGTGACATATAGGCAATACCAAAGCTGTGAAATAAATAATCAGAAAACAAGAAAAAATTCAGACAACCAGGCTTATTCCAAACGACCTTGAATCTAATCCAAAAACCAACAGGTAATCAGTAGACTTCTTTCAATATTGGTAAATTGTTTTCTCTATAATCTGTCCCAGCTACAAGCCTTGCTGCTGCATTTTGAACAAATTTCCAGTCTCCAGGGGCAGCCCTATGAAGAGCACATTACAATACTTTATCCTACTTGCATGCATTACTTGGACCAAATCCTGTTTGCCAAACAAACCACTGAAAGTTACTATATGATATAATAGAAGAGGAAGAGGAGGAGGAGGAGGAGGAGGAAGAGATTGGATTTATACCCCACCCTACACTACCCAAAGGAGTCTCAGAGCGGCTTACAAACTCCTTTCCCTTCCCCTCCCCACAACAGACACCCTGTGAGGTAGGTGGGGCTGAGGGAACTCTGACAGAAACTGCTCTTTTTCAAGAACAGCTGTGCCAGAGCTATGGCTTGCCCAAGGTCATCCAGCAGGTGCAAGTGGAGGAGTGGGGAATCAAACCTGGTTCTCCCAGAGAAGAGTCCGTGCAGTTAACCACTATACCAACTATTTCCAGAATATGTTTAACAGCACTTTGAAGCTACAGGCCTTTAGCTGTTCCTTTAGGAGGAGTGTAACTCTATCTAGAAGACATCGGTCCCCTTGCTCCCTGATTGGCCTGATCAGCCACCAGAGCTTCAGCCTTCTCTGGACTGAGTTTCAGTTGCTGGCACTCATTGTTCCCTCAACTGCCATCTCCAGACACCTATTCAAAATGCACCTGACTGCTGATAAGGAAAAATAGCGCTGTGTGTCATATTAGCATACTGACAACACTTGACTCTACATTTTGGGATAACCTTCTCCCAGTGGTTTCATGCAGATGTTAAATAGGGGAACAAGATGGAATCCTGCAGAACACAACAGCACAAATGACAAAGGATCTATCAACATCATTTTCTATCTGGTCAGCCAGCCAGGAACAGAGCTTCTACAGTACAATGTCCTGATACCCATCACGACCAGTGGTCCAGAGAACATCATGGTTGTTGCTGCTGAAAGTTTCAGGAGAAATCAACATTCCCATTACCAACAAAAGTTATCTACTCAAGTGACCTTGACAGCTTCAGTCCCCAAATCAGGTTGGAAACAGGTCTAGATAATTACATTTTAAAACTCAAGTAGTCCTCTCCCTTTTGTTTTCCTAGAAAAGTGCGTACTGCACATTTCAGTGCACAGCAGTAGTGAACAATGATGCTATGCTTGATTAATGATTCTATGCTTGAACAATGATTCTATGCTTGATTGGCAGGGACTGCATCGCTCCCAAACAGCACAATGCAACACACAAGAAATCACTCTAGAATAGCGATATGCTCGCCTTGGAAGCAGAATATGGACCAACGTAACTGATATACTGGGTAGGACTCTACCAGTGAAATGAGAAACTGGCAAGGGAGAACGGAAAATTCGTTGGAAGAACTCCATGCACACTCAGGGCCCAGTTTTTAGAGCAATGATACTCATTCAATGGCTCAGGAGCCACAGGTGGTTCTTTGACAGATAGATGGCTCTTCTCTTAGCATCATACCCTAATGTGGCACCGGCCTCATGTTCTAGGAAAGTGAACAGGGTAATTGCCCTGTAGTGCTTATGGTTGATAACTTGTGGATCACTGCTTTAAAAAGTCATTTTTATCTTAATAATCCTAAAGACATTTTAACAAAAAGTCTTGCCTATATAGTTACATGGTACAAAAATAGAGGGCTTTTTTTTGCACAAAAGACTAATACATCTACAAATATACTAAATTTTAAGCAAACCTTATTAAAATCCATTATTGGACCAATCTTTTTAAAGTATGCAGGCTGCAGCCTAATGCATTAGATGGCATATTCTCACCTAATAAAAAATTAAAAGATTTTTCTCAGCGTCCAGAAGCAAAAAAACCCAAACAACTTTTAAGGCATTTATAATGACTTCTTCACTCAGCAAATACCATCTCAATGATTTCAGAAGTATCTATTAGATGCAGGCACTCAAAATAGTTAGCACAGTAAGCAGCATTTCATAAAACGGCAATAATTAATTTTTAAAAGTAGAATTCAGCTTAAAAAAATTAAGTTCCCAATTGTCCACATGTGAAAGGCAGCAGTATTTAAGCAAGATTTCAGACATATAGTCATAAAGTCAAAGCAAACTCCGTCTCTATACTTCTGGCTTTTAATCAATGGTTGGGAAAATAGTATGGTAAAGAAACTGTATATTTAAAAAATGGTGCATTGTTTTCTGTTATGCTGATGTGACAATTACTCTGTTTTTGGAAATAATTAGTGAACTGTAATTCCTCTCGACTGCAAAAACGGGGATGTGCTTCTCCTTTTTTTTTAGTACTTTGCATTTCTAACTTCCTTTAATTAATGCAACATAAACGACAAGCACAAGAAAATCGTATTTCCTGTACCACAGGACTTTCAGCTGAGATCTTCGACAATCCATCTGCTTAGTTTTCCATCTGCCTGAAGTAGGGCGAAGAAGCACAGGTGACTGGACCACCAAGGAGGAAGAAGAAGAAGAAGAAGAAGAAGAAGAAGAAGAAGAGATTGGATTTATACCCCGCCCTTCACTTGTAGTCTCAGAGCGGTTTACAAACTCCTTTCCCTTCCCCTCCCCACAACAGACACCCTGTGAGGTAGGTGGGGCTGAGAGAGCTCTTTCCCAAGCTGTCCTTGAGAGAACAGCTGGTACAGAGCTATGGCTTGCCCAAGGTCATCCAGCCAGGTGCAAGTGGAGGAGTGGGGAATCAAACCCGGTTCTCCCAGATTAGAGTCCGCGCACTTAACCACTACACCAAACTGGCTCTCTTTAGTGTATTGAAACGTTAGTGTATTGGACTTTAGTGTATTGAAAAGGGCAGATTAGGTGTGGCTAGCTACAACTATAAACCCCTTCATATGTAACTCTGAGAAGTGACAGATTCCTGTACATAATTTCTACTGGTGGAAATTGGGCCATCTTATTAGAAATTCCACTGAAGTCTTGCTCACTCTGCTGCCAGTAAAGGCCAATTCATACATTAACAAAAGCCCTTTCTGTACTCTTCTTTTAATTCATGTTCACTGCGGTGTCCTCCAAGCAATTCTGCACTAAAATCTAAATCAACCTTCTTTTTAATTCAGGTTTTCCTCCCATTCTGCACTAAAATTGAGTTCAACCTTTTTATTCCAAGTTTTTTTCCCTTCATTCTACATTACATTACCTCCCTTCAGTGGTCAGCCCGGTTTCAGCTTGCTGTTGCCCCGGATTATTTGAATGCAATTTGCAGTGGACTTAAATTGCCTTGGCTCAAACACTGAGAAAATCTGGAGTGGCAGGCAAATGTGGAATGGACCAAAGATACTCCAAGAGTTTTATGCTGAAAATTCAATTCTGAGGGAGGTGGAATTCCAATTCAGACAGTGTCTACAGAGAAGAACAGCTTAAGTTTCTCCCCCCAACGCCATCCCAACCTGAAATGGCTCCAGGGGCTACTGTCTGCCCAGCTGGGGGATACATGGAAGTCTCCCTAGCAGGACATCTACTTCCTGGGCTGTTCTAGGTTAGAAAAACAGGAGGCTTAATCCTGTTCTCCCCATATACTACAAGTTGGGCACCATGAGCAACTGGGAATTGAGCACCCAGGACAACCCACTGATCTCTAAGAAATGCTGACCCTGGGGGATAGGGAGCCCTGAGGAAGGAAGGCCTGAAGCAGGAACAGGGAATTGACTGACATTGGCCAAATTCAGACTGGCAGTTTGGCCCGATATAGGCACGTTTCGCAAGCGGATTAAGAGGGCTGGTTCACACAGCCACAGCTGTCTGGCGTTGCTGTCCCGTACTCACCCCGTCCTGAAGTGTTTTGATCCCACTTTAAAATGGTACCTGGTAAAACCTGTAGCAAACAGTTTGGGTGCACGTTGATCCCGCTTCCTGGAAGTGTGGACGCAAATAAGCCACCAAGCGGCGCCAGTAATGTGAACCCACTGATCCGGCAGGGATGCGCATAACCACCCATGCGGACTGTGCGCTTGAGCGCACAACCGCCCATGGGGATGCTTCCAGCTCACAGTGTTAAAGCTCCCAGCCGTGGGATCCCATCCCAATTGCTGCTGCACCTACGCACCCATGCGCCTACACGCAGGTCGGCGAAACAGACCGAAGTTGCACACAACCGCAGCACCACCACCAGGGGCCGCCCCGCAGTGCGAACACTCCATTCCGTCTCCTCCCCAATATAGTTGTGCATCATTCCACACAGTGTGACCAGAAAGCCCTGCAACAACTTGGCCCAGGTCTTTTTGCCCTGCTTCCCTTGCGCTTCATTCAGCCAGTCTGTCCTCCGCCACTGAGAGAGCAGAAATGAAAGTCTGAAGCCAGAACAATGAGAGCAGTCCAGAGAAAGGCACACCTAACTCTCCTTGAAATCAGTGTAACTTAGAGCCCAATTCTTTGCAGTTTATTCAGAAGTAATTCTCTACATTTATAGGAGTTTTGCTCAAGTTAGTATACCTTTGCATTTTAACTTTTTATTATTTTTGCCTACGCACGTAAGTGGTCTTAACATCATGCAATTTTCTACTGTTCCCAGTAACCACACACACCAAACAAATTCAACATCTATCTATCACTCTCATGATCCAGTTCTTCTCTACACACGCAGATCTGAATATTACCTATAGTCCCGTGAAGCAAAAAGTTCAGTTACAAGACAGAGAGAGGTTAAAGTCAACTTACCTATCAAAAGCCACACTAAAAGGCCTGTCATTCTCAGAGAGAGATCCAAACTTTTGATGGCTTCCCAGCTGGTGCATGCCTTTATCACTAGGGTTCCCGCCCTCTCTTTCCTGTAGTGTTCAGCACCAGTTTAGCAAGTGGAAAGAAGTCCTCAAGTTTTATGATATGGAATGCTTGATTCTGCTGAATTGGGAAGGAACTGGCTATTTGAACCCCTTCTTTCATTCCTTTCTTTGATCATATTCCTTTTTAAATATTTTGACAATGAAGCTTATGACTGACTTCACAGTGGTTAGAGAGCTTGTGATCTCTCAATATGTTGAGTTGGGGCAGAATCAATTCAAGACATCGTATCCTATAACAATTCCTGCATTCCAATGCACAAACTGCTACGTAAAATATGAATTCTGGTACATTAAGAAGATTATGGCCAACTTAATTGATATGCTGGTAAAGCTATTGAGAGAGAGAGAATATATAAATTGAACAGAAAAGCAGGGCATTTGTTCTTGAAGCATTGCATTATCTCATGTTTGTCTACTTCTTTTGAGCCACAATTTAATCTCATTTCAAAAGATAAGAGGTTGCCAGAAACGTTGGCAGCAATTAATATTTTCCAAGAGTAATTTGTCACAGAAATGTAAAACTAATTGGGAAAAGCTCATAGAACAGGAAGCAATGAAGACTTCCTATTATAAATAAGGTATAGTATAAACCAAGATATAAAAAAAGTCTGTGTGAATAACTAATAACCCATGACTAACTAAATTTAATAATATAATAATATAAATAACCCATAAATACATCGTGCAAAAATCAATACTCCATAAATTCAACATAATACATACATTACAAATGTCCCCTATAAAGTGTTTCAATCATATAAAAAGTTCATGCCAAAATATTTATATTTTATGAAAAGCACAATCCCCGGACTAAAGCCTCTACACTTGCTGTAAATAATACATGTGCATTGGGTTCCAGTGATGCATACGACTCCTTTAAGTAATCGCAGCCAAATTTCACAGCTTGCAGTATGCAGTATAATGTAATCGTGCTCAACCTGTTGGATTCCAAATAATGCCTGTCCTTAAGCAGTCCTTTTTGCACTATGTTGTATTTATTGGTTATTTATATTATTATATTATTAAATGTAGTTATTTATGGGTTATTGGTTATTCACACAGACTTTCTTATATATTTTAGACTTCTTCCTTATTCCCATGTTCTCCTTTTGTGTATGGTAGTGTAAACCAAAGCTGAAACCATACATGTATCTTAAAACACTCTGCAATATCATTTGGGAATATCCACAACTTCCATTAATTTATACTGCTACCATTCCCAAGTTATGCTTTGACTGGCTGTGCACCTGCCAAAGCTAGTGTGGGAGAAGACAGTCTTCCCCTTGCCTATCTCGGATGCTGCCCCATAGTGCCCTATGAGAAGATTCAGATGCAGATCAGTATTTCAGTATGCACCCACATCTTTAGGCATTAACTGCCTGAGCACCCTCTGTATCCACCAGTGCAAGGCAATACAGAAGGCAAACAATTTCACATTGTCTTGTCAGTTTTTTTTTCTTTTTAAAGCCATTTAAATATTCCTATGTAGTCTAGTGGTACATATATAGCCTTTTGGGGGTATTTTTGCCTTTGTGTGTTTGTGTGTGTGTGTGTGTGCCCCTGCCTGGAAGTCATGGTGACTTCTGGCGACTCCCAACTGGGGCACGGAGGACTTTCAGAGAAGTGGCTTGATAGCCTGCCTCTGCCTCCTGGCCCTTGCATTCTTTGGAGGGCTCCCATCCAGGGGCATCGAGTTTTAAAAATCCTGGGGGGGGGGGCTCTTCTGGGTGCGCGCGCAAAGCATGCACGCCTGCCGGGACCATATCCCCGCCGCCGCCTCCCCCCTCGCTTACCACTCTTGCTTCCGTCCCTCCCTCCATCCGCCAGGGTGGCCCCTGGATGGATGGAGGGAGGGACGGAGTGGCCAGGCCGGTGGGGGAAGAGAGAGATGGCGGCGGCGGCCCTAGGAGGCGCAGCGGAGGGTGCTCCATTTTCCCGGGGGGGGGGCTCAGTTTTCCCCGGGAAATTTCGGGGGTGGCTCGAGCCCTTGAGCCCCCCCATAGTTGACGCCTATGCTCCCATCCAAGTACTTGCCAGGGGTGGCCATGCTTAGCTTCCGAGATCTGACAAGATCGGGCTTGCCTGAGCTATCCAGGTCAGGGCCATATGTTTTAAACAAACAAACAATTTTTCTGAAGTGCTTCGAAGATTGGGGGCACAGAAGGAGGTGGAAGGGGAAAAGATGCAGAAAACTAATAATAAAGTTCCAACTACATGTTGTATGCATGGGAAATATCTTCAGAAGCCAAATGAGCATCAAAGAAGCATGATAGATACTAATGTGCTCCCTTTGCATTGCTGAACTTGTAGTGTCCCCCCCCCATTTCCTCTCCCTGCTTCCCCTTCCAAACAGCTCTGCAAACCACTTGTTGCAATGGCATCCACTGGAGGCAGAAAATATGGTGGCAGGGTTTCCTACCTTTTCATACACACTTCTTGTTAGAAGCAATGGAAGACTCTTCCATATAAGGAGAAAAGGTAATGTATAAAAGCCATTTGCAAATATGCACAACCAGGGGCGTAGAGTTTAAAAACTCCTGGGGGAGGTGGGGGCTCTTCCGCACGCACCCGCTGGGACCATGTCCCCACCGCCGCCTCCCCCCCGCCTGACCGCTCCTGCTTCCATCCCTCCCTCCGTCCATCCAGGGGCCAGCTGGGCATTTGCTTAGCTGACCCCTGGACGGATGGAGGGTTGGAGTGGCCAGGCTGGGGGGGGGGAGAGAGAGACAGCGGCGGCCCTAGGAAGGGCCGAGGGAGGCGCGGCGGAGGGCGCACTGTTTTCCCGGGGGGGGGCTCAGTACCCCCCGGGAAATTTCGGGGGTGGCTCGAGCCCTTGAGCCCCCCCGTAGTTGACGCCTATGTGTACAACTCTGTGGGAGAAAGGATGAGTAGGAGACACTTCTGCTGACATAAAAACTACAGAAAGGTTGAAGTGCTATTGTAAACATGTCTTCCTGCATAATCTTCACTTCAATACATTTAAAAATGGATACAAACACATTTTAAATCTGTATTTCTGTCTAGCACAAATGCACAACAATGAAAGAGCGGCTTAAAAGAGTTTCAAAATGGCCCATGTGAAATTGAGTTTGAAAAATTAAGGATATGTGCGCAAAACTGATTAAATCATGCCCTTCAAGACAGTTCCATCATTCTTCTGCTCATGTAGCCAACGTTTATGCCCCCAGTGTGGTGCAGCGGTGAGTGCTGGACCAGGACCAGAGAGACCCAGGTTCAAATTCCAACTCAGCCATGAAACTTACTGGGTGACCACGGGCCAGTCATTCTCTCTCCACCCAGTCTCCATCACAGGGCGGTTGAGTGAATAAAACTTGAGGGGAGGAGAATGATGTATGCCACCCTGCGCCCCATAGAGGGATAAAAATACATAAAATAAATTTAAAGAATGGTAAAGAAACAGAATCACCCTACTGCCATGTACATAAGCATTTATAAGACCTAACTGGTCAATTTGCATCCTGTGACTAGAACAGCAGCTGTTCCAGAAGAACAGAACTGCAGTTCAGAATACAGCCAAGGAACAGACCTCCAAGGGGGCAGACCAGCTGGCTGTCTTCCTCACCAGGACTTAACTCACTTCTGTGGGGCAGCCCACAATAACTCGACATTCCAGCGGGGGGAAACACAAGCAGATCAAACTGATGAGTGTCTGTCTGTCTGTCGAAATATCCCAGACTCCCAGAACAAAAGCAAGAGCTTCAGCATGTTCGCCTTTCCAAACTCCACCAGGCAACAGGCTTCAAGTCAGCAGGAGTTACCTGGAGAGCGAGAAAGCGGGAGACTTCCGCTCGCGGGACCTAAGGCACAACCGAAGGGGACGGAGGCTGCCGCTGAACTCAGTCGAACAGACCCGTGATGGAGACCAGGACGCCACACGAGACACGACGCTCAGGGGAGCCAGTCCGGACACCGGGCGCTATTTAGGGTCCGGAGATGACCGGCGGAAGATGCAGGTCCTCCTGCCTTCCGGGGAGAGGGGAGGGGGGGGGCATGGAGAGGTAGAGAAGCAGGCGAGCCGCGCGTCTCTCCCTCCCTCCCGCCCTCACCTCTCCCGTCGAAGCGGCTCCAGGAACGTGTGAAGTTCTCGCTCTTTCCGCCCTCCGGACCGAAGCGTCTGCGCCAGACCTCCCCGAGGGCTCTGAGCCAGCAAGAGACCTCTTCTTTCCAACAGAGCAGGGGTCGTCTCTTCCCCAAGCGAGCGCTGCTGGCCATTCGAGCTTGCCGGCAAGAGAACGCCTCTGGGCATCTGCAGAGCGCCTTCCCTCCCGAACAACTGTCGCTGCCCCCCCCCCCCCCGCCTTTTCAAACTCGCAGGGCCCGGAGAAGTTCCTGAGCGAAAGAAGCGTCGCTGGGCCGGGCCGGGCCTGAGCCGAGACTGCCGCCTCCCCCGTCCGCCCACCTCCCTTCCACTCCGCGTCCCAGTCCTCACCTCTCCCCCCGCCGGCTCCTGCTCAGCCCCGTCTCACTCCATGGCGGCAGGAGGGCGCGCCCCGGGGGCGGGGGGCGCCGCGTCTCCTGCAGCTTCCCCGGGTCGGCCACTCGCTTGCCCGGCGCGGCTCCAGCCGTTCCACGATGGATGCTGGAGGAGGAGGGCGGCGGGCTGCGTGGAGGAGCCTCTCGGGCCGCGCGGAGCGCACCAGGGCTCTCGCAGGCGCCAGAGGGAGGAGACCGCAACGTCAGCGAAGGAGGCAGCCGGGGAAGGGAAGAGGGCGAGCAGCCCCCGAAGGCCCACCCTCCCCCCGAGCGGAGGCGGACAAACTCTTTTGAACAGGGGTTTCTCGCCAAGGGGGAGGCCGCCTTGGAGCGGCTCCGACTCAGCCCCTTCGGGGTTCCTCTCCGTGGAGAAGGGGGTAGCTTCCCGCAAGCACCGCGTCCCCTGCCTGGTGGCCCCGCTTGCTCACCTTTCCAGGCCCGCAAATGGGTTGCGGAGAGCAGCACGCGTTTTTCGTCCCCCACAGGGGTTGTGCTTGTGAATGACCAGGCCTCCGGGCCCCCTTCTCTCCCAAGTGAGCCTGCTCTGTCCCCTTGGTTCCTACTTAGGGTTGCCAAGTCCGGGTTGGAAAATACCTGGGGACACTGGGGGTGGAGCCAGGAGAGGGCGGGGTTTGGAGAGGGGCGGGGCCTCAGCGTGGTACAGTGCCAGAGAGTCCCCCCTTCAAAGCAGCCATTTCCTCCAGGGGAGCTGATCTCTGTCAGCTGGGGAACAGTTGTAAAAGCGGGAGATTCCCCAGGCCCCACATGGAGGCTGGCAGCCCTGTTCCTACCCCCCCCCCCCCCATATTCGTGTCTTCTTCACCTGGGTCTAGGGTTGCCAGCTCCAGGTTGGGAAATTCCAGGAGATTTGGGGGTACAGTTTGGGGGAGGGCGGAAAGGTCAGCAGTTTATGCTCGGAAGCCGCCGTTTCCTCCTGAGGAAATATTCTTTGTCGTCTGGAGATCTATATTCTGGGAGTTGGCAACCCGGGCAACTGTTCAAAGGTCAAGATTTCCTGGGGGTGGTGATCGTGTTGCTAATCAATGTCATGTAGCTTATCGCCATTAAAATCGACATAAGCTCCGCAACAGAGAATGGCCTTGTTTGCTCAAAAGTAACTACTATTAAATCGTTGGGATTTGTGCATAGGGCGGCATCTTTAACTTCTCAAAACTAAACTGAAGAATAATACAGGTAAAATAAAAAGTTCTTTAAAGTTTGTAAAATAGTACCAGCTAGGGGGCGTTTATCATTAGTGTCACCAGAAGATCCAGCCTAGGGTTGCCAACCTCTAGGTGGGGGCTGGAGTTCTCCTAGAATTCCGGCGGATCTCTAGACCAGAGACATCAGGCCCCCTGGAGGAAATGACAGCTGTGGAGGGCGGACATTATGACATCACTTCCCCTCTGAGCTCCCTAACCTCCAGAAACTATCCCAAGGCACTATCCTGAAATCTTCAGGAATTTCCTGAGCCAAAGTTGGCAACCCTAAGCTGGACAGCAGATGACCAAAACATTTCTGTAGCCACTGTGTGCAGTATGTGCAATTAACTGCAACAGAAACACTAGCCTGGGTGATCCCCACCCGCTCCCGGCCACACACTCGCTCACATTTTAGGGTGGCACCAAATATTACAAACCAGGTGACCACTTTTGGCTCTAGGGTTTCCTGGATGTGTGCTTTTTACCAAAGAAGTACTCCAGATGTCATGTGCCTTCTTCCTGCTTAGAAGGAAAGACAAAGAAGCCAGAGGTAGACATGTTACTAGAGTCGGAAGAAGAAAGTAGGGCAGGTGATTGACCCCAAGGCAGAGATCCCTTTCTGTGCCTGAGGTCATGCTTGTAGATCAGTAGCAGGGGGCAGCAGCGTGAGGTCTGATTTGAACATGAAGCTGGCAGGAAGGTGATGCTGAACATACGCACCCAGTTCTCGTTTAAACTGGACCACTGTGCGCACAACATTAGGCCACTCAGCCTATAGATTTATGTTATGCTTTACATGCCTAGCAGCTGAAGGCCACATTTAAATTATTTCTTCTTGCCCACCAGGATCACTTTTAAATTGCACCTGAAGTTTGAGATGAGTTTCAGGGGGTTGGAGTACAATGAAGGAGGCTTGTCTGGAAATCTGTTTGCTTTTGATCAGTTGTCATCTCCTTCAGCCTTCCATTTTTCTTCCAGCCTCCTGTCTTTCTCACTATGGCTGCACCCTCTCCTTTACATGCAAAATGGTCTGAACCAGAAATCTGAATATCTACTAGTCAGGGGTCCTTTGGGGCTGGAGAGAAGCTCGCCAGCTCAGGAGTGGCCACTAGGGCAGCCACGGGCGAATCAGATTCTCTGATCTGATTCGGCCAGCTGTCAAATTGCCGCCGAAATTCGGCAGCACCTTTAAAAGCCACTGGAGGGGAGGGGGTTTGAGGGAGAGGCTCCAAACGTGCAGGGTAGCTGCTGGGGCCTCTCCTCGAAATGCCCACCAAGTTTCAAGAAGATTGGGCCAGGGGGTCCAATTCTACAGGCCCCCAAACAGGTTGCCCCCATTCCCTCCATTGTAAAAGTAACACTTTTTCCCACCATAGAGAACAATGGAGGGGATGGGACAACCTGTTTGGGGGCCCATAGAATTGGACCCCGTGGTCCAATCTTTTTGAAACTTGGTGGGTATTTCGAGGAGAGGCCCCAGCAGCTACCCTGCAAGTTTGGAGCCTCTCCCTCAAACCCCCTTTCCTCCAGCCCTTCATATACCCTGAGTTTTTACCATTGATTTCAATGGCCCATAGGGTATAATGGGGCTGAAACTGACATTCCCTTTCTGACACACTTCCGGTGATGTCAGGGGACGTGACATATGCTAATGAGTTATGCTAATGAGCTCCTGCACCTCTTTTTCTATGAAAGGACCCCTGCTACTAGTCATCCTGCTACCCATTTCACACACCATTCTGTACAATTTTCATTTGATTTTATGTACGTTGTTTTTGTTTGCTTTAGCCATCTTATATAACTCTGATTTCTGATGTGTGTCGTCACAATATTATTATTGTATGGCAGTGGGTGTAGTATATAGCCAGGAGATCCGAAGAGGCTGAAACTCTTGCTCTTTTTGTGGTGAATTAGGTTTATTTTTGGGGCTGAGAGAACTGTGACTGACCCAAGGTCACCCAGTTGGCTTCAAGTGGAGGAGTGGGGAATCCAACCCAGTTCTCCAGATTGGAATCTGCTGCTTCTAACCACTATACCAAACTGGCTCTCATGTAGTTATAGAAGTTACCACAAGGCGCATCAAAAAGAAATTGTTTTTACTCCAGTTCCATTTAATTTATATAAATATAGCCGCTTATAGAGAATACACCTACACATAGCTATTGCTATAGTACACAACCTTGTAAAAGCTTGTTAGAGTCACTTTCATAGTTTTAAAATAGCTTTATCCATTTATCTTTAGTGCACATTTATTTATATCTTGCTTTTACGTGGGGTTCCACTGATCTTGTATCCAGAAAGCTGTTTGGATATACACCTACTGGTGGTTATTAATTTATACAGCATCAGATGATATCAGTTCATTCATTTGGTCTCTTATGCATCTATTGACAGATTAATTTTCTGTTCTAGTAGTTCACTTAATAACAAAACAGAATACTCTGTACACAACAACTCCTGTGATTACTGTATACAACAATTCTTGATAATCACTGCCAAGAGTTAGTGCTGTGAAATCAAAGTTTCAGAGTAAAATTCTGAAGACATTTGTACAACGCAGACCAGCTGTGGGAAGAAAGGGTTCTGGTGTTCTTTCTTTGAGGTCAGGTTAAGTATATCCAAATATAATCTCTTGCCCAGGGTCTCAGAAAAAACAAGCTAGGATGGCTTTTACAAGGAATAAGACATTCAGAAATGATCACCCACCCCCCTCCCTGGCTGAGTGGGTCAAACTCATGATTTCACTTCCAGTCTGCAAATGTACATCATTTTACTTTTGTTTATTTAATGAAGTTCCCAAACATGTAGCCTCAGCAAATCTTTTAGCAAGAGAAAAAAACCCAATAAACTGGTCACTGACCTAACAGTTTTTCCAGATCTGAGACACCAACACAAACAGACCTCAGCATAGAAATCTTTTCACTCTACTGTGTTGCCGAATCTTTCTACATAAACTATCATAAAACCCCAGAAGTGTTTTTTTTTCCTAAATCAAAAAAGTACCATCCATTTTCCTGCCCCCTTGATGATAATTTCCTTGAGCAGGTATACTCATTTAATTATCTGAGCTTACTTTTCCATTTCTGTCACTCATGGATTCTTCACTCCGGCCTTATCTTAACAAGTACTAGATCAATGTGACCGCTGTCCAGATAGTTTTCTTCTCTTTTGGTGGACAGCACATTGCACCAGTCTTACTGGTGTTTTGGTTAAAAAAAATTACAGCCCAGTGCTTATATGGGGTCTCTATTTGGAGCCAGCCATCTTTTCTTCAAGCATTGTTTGGTACTCCTAGATGTGTGGCATCATCAGTTCTTTGACTAGAATCTGGTACAAAATCATTCTCTTTGGCCTGGTTTGGTGCCACAATATTCAGATAAGCTTTACATCTCTCAGAATCTTTCCCTTTACTTTTGCTTTGGTTGTAATCGGATTCTTTTGTTAGTGCTCGGAGCCAGCTGTTGGACTCCAAAACTGTAGTACCAGGTTTTTCTATTAGGCTTGACTGAGTTAGGGCCTAGTAGCGTTTGTACTTTGATGAACAGCTTCAGCTATTTGATTGGAAATTTCTTGTAACAGATGCCTGATGAATTTGCTCTTCATTGCATTTAGGTTTTATGTGCTTAACACCTTTTGCTGAAAATAAGTATCTACACTTACTTACTGGTCCCTCAGACTTTTCTCCTTTCTCATTTTAGTGTACTACCAATTCTAGACCTGAATGAAAGGTTTTCTAACACTCCATGTGGCCAAAGGATTTTTCCATGTGGACTTCAGGTCCCTGAAACCTAACACATTTTTTCTTCTCATGCAAATTCTATGGTGGGTTAAGAGCTTTCCTGGAAACCCCCTTTCTTTCCTATTTAGATGATTATCACATACTAAACTTCGTGCCTGGAAATGAAATTTGCATTACTCTGGGTGTCACCAAATATATTTCAGCTGCTCTTAAAATCTGAACTATAGCCATTGATTCAGCATTAGGATAACTAAGAAGCAAACCTGATGATTTTTATGCGATTTTAAAAGATGTACATTTTTTAAAAATCAGGAACAATATTCTGTTCCTTTGTATTTTAACTTGTTATTATTTTTGTCTAAAAGCCAATGAGTTATATAGACTTTTCTGGAACAAACAGAGACTATTCCAAGCATTTGTATCTTGTATTCATACCAAATAAAACTGGAACGATCAATATGCTGCTAGAGAACCATGGTGTTTCCTTGAGTGTGATTGACTGTACAATTCACAGTCCTGGATATATGGTTATTAAATCACAAAAAGTATCAAAAAAACCCCAGAGGTACTGATAGTGCTGGTGGATTTCAACATCTATGTGATGGTTTTCTTATCTGGCCGTACTCTGGACTTCTTGGCTACCACAGTTAACATGATGTGCATGTAAAAGAGCCACTGGACTTAATATTCTTTCCTGAGCAGACAACTGGTGTATCTGCTAAAGCCATGTGTGATTGTAGTGATTCCTTTATGCAGGAGTGAAAGGCTGGTTAAATGATCTGCCCCCATTGCTGGACCTTCTGAGGGCACCTGGTGTTTTTAGCCAGTGTGACAGAGTGTTGGACTGGATGGGCCACCGGCCTGATCCAACATTGGCTTCTCTTATGTTCTTACGATCTGTCCACAGAGACTAATGGCTCTGTTCAGATTCCAATGGATCTGTTTGAAATTGGAGGGGGAAGGCTGTGCTGTGGGAGATTTTGAGACTGTGTTTTGAGACCATCCCTTAAGTCAATTGGCCACAATCCCAGCGGATACCTTAGTGCTCTGTCCTACCTCAACTTTTGCAAGTCACTGTGGCTCTAATGTAAGTTGTCTTTTATTGAACTATTTTACATGCTCTGGGGGCATCTTAGTAGAGAGCTAGTATGGTGTAGTGTTTACAGTGTCAGGCTAAGAACTGAGAGACCACGGATAAAATCTCCACTCTGCCATGGAAGTGGCTAGTCACGCGGGCTAGTCACGCGCATTCAGCCTTACCAACCTCACAGTGATGTTGTGAGGGTAAAATGGAGGAGATGAGAATGATGAGGAGATGTAAGCCTCTTTGGGCCTCCATTGGGGAGCAAGCTGGTATGCAAATGAAGTAAATAAGTGCCATTTTTCTACACAATTCCTACCCAATCCTTTCTTTCTCCCTTGTGGTACTGGCCTTAGGCATGGTAATCCTGGCTTACTGTAAACATTTTGGAACTGGTATGCTGCTGTAAAGGAAGTGTTGAACTTGATTGATTTTAATCCTTTCCCAGCCATGAATTTTGTGCAAATGATGGTCTCTCAGCTTTGTTTAGCTATGATGGGTGTTGCATGGGATAATTCTACATATGCCAGGGGTCATTTCGTAGAAAAAGAGGTGCAGGAGCTCATTAGCATAACTCATTTGCATAACTCATTTGCATATGCCACACCCTCTAACATACCAGAAGTGTGTCAGAAGACAACACCCACCCCTCAGGCTCCACTCCACAGGTGAGTGAAACTGACCTGCTCTTCCTCCATTCCCTTCCCCATCCAATACTTTGTGCAATAAAAATAAGCATAAAGAACACACCCTCATTCTCTTCCTGCTCCCTTGAAACCACCAGGTTTCAAGTAGACTTGAGATACCCAGGACATGTGCACCACCCATCCCTTTCCCTTCCCCTCCCCACAACAAGACACCCTGTGAGGTAGGTGGGTCTGAGAGAGGTCTTTTGAGAACTGCTCATGAGAGAACAGCTCTGAGAGAACTTGTGACTGGCCCAAGGTCACACCAGCAGCTGCATGTGGAGGAGTGGGGAATCAAACCCGGTTCTCCCAGATTAGAGTCCAACTCCTGACCACTACACCAAACTGATGTGGTGGAAGCTGCTGAAGTGTTGGTGAAATTTCTCCAGTACTTATGTGCCACGTGCCCAGATAAAAAATGGTATACTTAGAAAATGTATATGCCACCTTGAGCAAGTCTCTGGAAAAGCAGCACACAGTCATAAAAGGAACAATGATAAAATTATCAATATTAAAACAAAACATTAAAAACAATAAAGACCCTAGCAGGGCACTGCGCCTCTGCACTGCTTGGGGAAGCCGAGGAGGGGGCGGGGCTTGGTCATGTGCCCGCCCCCTGGGCTCCTCACTCCCGGAGCTGCGCTCCTGTGCACTCCCACTCCAACGGACCCCTGACATATGCTGCCCTGAACTTTATGAATGAATGGAGAGGTACAAATGTGAATCTTGGCAGAGTACATTTGTGAGGTGTTACATCATGTTAAACCTAAGTGCATACACACAAAACTATTGACCCATTATTTATTTTCCATAACATGAACTGTAAATGCAATTAATATTGCCTTACTGATTTGTGTCTTCTTTGTCACTTTGGTACATGGCTCAACATGGATTAGTTGTGCTTTAGCATCAGCTCTCAAATCCTGCATTCTTTTACCATCACACTTATTCCTCAAATTTACTTCAGTTTAAGATTATTATCCCCCTACTGTAAGCAGAAGTAATAGCAAGTGCCAGGAAACCCCTTGGAGTCTTCCTTGAGGTTTCTCCTTGGTGAAATTTAACCCACTGTTCTATTCCCCCCCACCTTTGTCTCTCTCCTCTTCCCGCTCCTCTCCCGTCTCAGCAAAGTCTAGCCCGAGGCCAACCGTCCGACGGAGAGAAATATCACAGCACATTTTTGCAGGCAAGAGTAAACTGCCACATCAGCAAGCTCAGTAAATTGAGGAAGGTGAAAAGAGTTAGCAAGCACCGCAGAATACCTAACCCCACTTCCAAAGAAAAATGTTTCAACAGCTGGCTCAAGGACAATTGGTCAATTGTTGTTACCACACAGAAATATACACATAATGAGGTTCCTCTGGTCAATTCTGGTCAATTGTTGTTAGCACACAGAAATATACACATAATGAGGTTCCTCTTCTACAACTGGAACGTAACTCTTTATAGCTCAACCCTAAAGAAGACTTTCACAAGAGTAAGTCTCATTGAACAGACCTGAGAAAGGTTCTAAGTGAATCTGCTTAGGATTGCTCTCAGTCCGTCATCTGTTATGCAATGGAGGGACTGAAGAATGCTGAAATAAAAGATTATCTTCGTCATGATAATTCTCTGAATCTAATTTCATATGATAGTTCATATAAATTGCCAATCTAAATTTTATTTGGGACATAAAGAAGTGAGCAGGCTGCAAAATCCACAGCAAAGACTCAGTGATACAAGGTAATAACCAAATAATTGGCTAAAACAGCTGATGATTCCCTGACCGCATTATCCTGAAGAAGACCTCACTGCACATTATGTTTTCCTGGCATCCTCCCTGGATACTGGCAGTCAGACATACTGTGATCCAGGCTCCTGGAGAGCGCAGGTGACAAGGGACGGACTAAGGCATGTCCAGTGCAGAAGACTGTTGCAACATGGTGAGACAAGTCAGCCCAGGGCAGCACACTGGACCTTCCTCCTTTGGGTTTTTTTTTTTTTTAGCTAAACATACTTTTGATTGACTGGCTAGAAGCCTTAGCCACCTTAACTGTGGTGGGTGTACCACTAGGCGTTCAGGACCACAGCTGGTTGGGAGAAGGACCCAGAACAAGGCCTCTGGGATAGTGTCAGATGCTTGAACATGCCTTAAAAGCTGTAGTGAAACACACATGGGGGGGCCAGTGGAAGAATCCTGGGCAGATGTGTAAAATGGGGGCCAGATGAAGTTAATGGGAAGCTGGGCGAAGTTAACTGCAGCCCTCCCAACAGTGTCACAATAAAGTAGTTTTGTGCCACAGTTGCAAGTATTCTTTGCACACCAGTGGAGGATGGAGCGCTGGCACCTGCCAGTTCTCCAGGTAACACGGGAGATTACCCACATGACCACACATATCTTGTGATCTCTGTCCTCAGAACCACAGTCCTGGATACGTGGGGGCTAATTTGAATCATAAGGACCATGGTGCACAAAAAGAAGAGCTTAAGCGTTCTCCTCTGTCACAATTTTCCTAACTTAAAATGGCCCTGAAGGGTGTTTTTGCTCTTTGGGGAAACAACCTGTCAGTACATGCGGCGTCCCTAATGAAGCCAACAGGCCATTTTGTATCAAGACAATGGTGCACGGGGAAAGCCATTTCAGATAACAAGCACTTCTCCCCATGTGCCATAGTCCCAATCCAAACTGTATCCTGCATACTTGGAACATGGAACATGCAGATTTGATCACCAGGACTCCGGAAGGACACAAGGGTAGTGTAATGGGCAGTTAGGACCAGAGCAAACAAAACCTTGTGAATATAATCTCACATAATCTTATAAATTGATTTACTGCAGAAACTGGATTAACCCCCTCCCCCTGATCTTTTGACATGTGGGCAGACCTGGTAATGTGTACACTTTCCCCTCTGAGCCTGGCCCAAACTGCATATTACATTTAATATGGGGACTTGCAGCCATATTGTTAGCCCCCAGACCTCTCCTCCTGCTGAAGGTATAGTTTGGCTTCTGAAAGGAATAAATCCAAGCACCCTTCATCTTAAATATACCCTAAGAGATCTCGCCTGTTACCCTCTCTCACAAGCTCCATAGAATCATAGAGTTGGATGGGACCTCCAGGGTCATCTAGTCCAACCCCCTGCACAATGCAGGAAATTCAAAATACCTGCCCCACCACACCCCCACTGACTGCTGTTCCATGCCCAGAAGATGACAAAAATCCTCCAGGATCTCCAGCAAACTCGCCTGGAGAAAAATTGTTTCCTGCTCCCAAAGTGGCGATCAGCATTTCCATGGGTGTGTAAAAAAGGGCCACCTTTCCTGCCCTCTCTCTCAAGATATGCCTAAATTTAAAGAATCAGCATTGCTGTCAGATGGCCATCTAATCTCTGTTTGAAAACCTCCAAAGAAGAAGAGCCTGCCACCTCCCGAGGAAGCCTGTTCCACTGAGGAACCATTCTGTCAGGAAGTTCTTCCATCTCCTTTGTTATTTCCCCCAATTAAAAGGAGACAGCCCCTTTGGTCAACAAAATGGCAGTTGAGAGTTCCTGTGGGAACTCCGTCCTGAAGTGCCACAGAGGATCTGATCTGGTACCATGGTACAGGCAAGGGAAGGCTCCAGCTTTCACCCACAACCTTTTCTTAACCCAAACAGCCCCAAGGGCATTATAAACACTTCTGTAATGTGTACTGAATCCTTGTAGTGACTGAATCCTCTCCTGACACTGCAGTTCTGATCCCTTACTAGGCCAACAATTGAATTCCTGTCCAGAACTTGCAGCTGGTATCCTGCTTCCAGTTCCTGCTGCAATCACACGATGCATGTGTTATTTGGGCCTCTGAAAGATCTTCTGGGCATTCCATGACTTGTTTTGCCTTTAAAATTGCCCAAATTGCCTCTGCTTTGTATCAAGCTTCAAGCTATTTTTTTTGGCCATCAAGTCGCAAATGACTACGATGACCACACAGAGTTTTCAAGGCAGGAGATGTTCAGAGGTGGTTTGCTGCTTGGTGACCCTGCTTGGTGACCCTGATGTTCCTTGGAGGTCTCCCACCCAAATATATACCAGGGCTGACCCTCCTCAGCTTTGAGAGCTGACAAAATCTGGCTATCTTGAGCTATTCAGGTCAGAGTACTTAAACCAAGTACTATACCTAAAAAGTTCAATAACTATACAATATTTATTTTCCTTAACATGAGACACTCCCTTTTCTTATTTCATCAAAAACACAATTGTGACTTAATGAACTATGTAGCATTGAACATTAACTCTCAAAGACTGACTGACTGAGTACAATTTGGACTCACGAGATGACTGCTTAGAGAGCTTGAGATCCCATTTGGGCTGTGGCCATTTTGGGTGTTCTACCCTTTAATTTGGCCAAGCAACCTAAACCATAAAAGCATTTAGAAGTGGTTAGCATGGTTTCCATCTAGTCAATGATGACAAATATGTGCAGTTCACTTGTTGGGGGAGCTACATTTGACCTTAAGCAAGGAGAAGTAGTGAGGCTTTCAGCATGGTTCAGTGGAAAATGCTTTTGTCATAGTATTGAGAGAGCTTCTGATGTTGCAAGAGCTATAACATCTGTTCAGATTGTTTTTTCCAAAAAGCCTCTGTGGTCTTGCAGAGCTTATAAAAGAAGTGCTGATGCACCCACTACAGCCTGGCCAGATTTCTGCAGAACTCTATCATATGTTTCAACATAGAAGTCAAACATCTCATGAGATTACTGAAGAAATGATTTAGTCTGGGCAGCTTTGGGGGTCCCTTGTGTGAAGCAGCCAGTTTTGCACATGGTCATCAGAGTTTGGGTGCTAAGCAGGGCTGGCCATGGTCACTACTTGAGTGGGAGACCTCCAAGAAAGACTGGGGCTGCTACACGGAGGATGGCAATGGCAAATTACCTCTGTTCCTCTAATGCCTGCAGTGCCCCATGGAGGGGGCTGGCTTGAGTTGGTTGCAACTCAATGACATGTGCTTCTTCTTTGCCTGTTTGGGCGAAGGGAGGGTTAGGGTCTCCCTCAGATAAACTGCCGTATCAGAGCCACTGTTATTTTTTTCTTTAAAAAGTAAACCAGCTTTTCGTAAAAGTGAATTTAGCCTATTTATGTAATCAGGATTAGATCCTGTGTTCTGGGGTAAAATTTCCATTCCATAAAAGTAAAGTCCTTAAGATTATTCTTACAATGTATTCAAAAAATTATGTGGCCAAGCAATCCAAATTAGGTTAAGAAAAAACTGGATTCTGTATCCTAAGCTCTGCAAATAAATTGGGGTCAGCAGAAACAATTGATGGGGTGCAATGCATTGACCACACGCTTGAAAACACATGGTAACAGCCAAAAGGACTAGAAACATAGCTTTCTTTAAAAATAAATGCTGAGGTTTTCAAGAGGCCTGGAGAAAAATATGTACACATTTACTGTTAACAAAAATACAGGTTGCTTACCTGTAATTGGAGATCTTCGAGTGGTCATCTGTGCATTCACACCTCTGGGATAAAGTGCGCCTGCGCCGATCCCGATCGGTAATCTTCAAAGCCTAACGGATTTTCGCGCCAGCTCCCCGGTCACGTGCACGCCCCACTGCGCATGACCCGGGGAGAGGCACGAGGATCCCGCCAGTTCCTTCTGACCGCTGCTAACAGCCCCCAAGGAAAAAGTGAGGGAGACCGAAAGCAGAGGGGAAGGAGGGCGGGTGGTGTGAATGCACAGATGACCACTCGAAGATCTCCAATTACAGGTAAGCAACCTGTATATCTTCTTCGTGGTCTCTGTGCATCACACCTCTGGGAGAATAGCGAGCAATAAACACCACATACCTGGAGGTGGGTGCTGGAGGTCTCACATCTGAGCTGCTTGCAGGACTGCACGGCCCACCACAGTACGCTGATGGACACGGACATCTAGGGCGTAGTGCTTCACAAACGTGTGAGGAGACGCCCACGTTGCAGCATTGCAGATGTCTCCCAGGGGAATGCCCTTGAGGAATGCCGTGGAAGTAGCCACGGCTCGAGTGGAGTGTGCCCGGAGGGACGCCGGCAGTGGCCTCTTGGCCAGAAGATAGGCGAGTTTTATCGTCTCAACTATCCACTTCGAGAGTCTTTGAGACGACAGTTTCTGTCCCTGCCTGGGCAAGGCATAAGAAATAAAGAGAGCTGGAGACTTGCGAAAGGATTTTGTCCGGTGCAAGTAGAAAGACAAGGCTCTCTTGACATCTAAAGTGTGTAGACTACGTTGCGTTGGGTCCTGGGGATCAGGAAAAAATACCGGCAAGGTGATATCTGCCCCTATATGGAAGTCCGACACTATTTTAGGCAGAAAAGCGACATCTGGAGCCAAAGTGATGGCATTATGGTGAAACGTGAGGTATGGTGGGTCGCAACGAAACGCCGAGAGCTCACTCACGCGTCGAGTAGACGTGATGGCCACTAAAAATGCAACCTTCCATGATAAAAGCTGAAGACTGCATGAGGCCATGGGTTCGAAGGGTTTTCCCATCAGCTAAGTGAGAACCAGGGGCAAGTCCCATGCCGGGACTGGTGTCCGCACTGGGGGATAGAGACGATTCATTCCCTTAAGGAATTGTTTCGTTGTTGGGTGGGAAAACACCGAATAGCCATCAATCTTAGGATGATTGACTGAGATGGCTGACAAGTAGACTCGGATAGATGAGTGACACAGTCCCCTGTCCTTACATGACAGGAGGAAACCAAAAACATCTTTAAGTCCAGCTGGGACTGAGGGTCGTCCCACAGACGCCAGGAAAGATAAAAATTTAGTCCATTTTGACTCATATGAACGTCGAGTGGAGAGTTTGCGTGAGTTCAGTAGCACTTGAGCAATGCGTGATTCTAACCCTAAGTTTGGATCAGCCACGCTGTCAATTTTAGCTTGGGCACATCGTGGTGCAGTACTCGGCCCCCGCACATCCCGAGGAGGTCCGGGTCCGCCGGGAGATGGAGATACGTCCCCCGTGAGAGGCTGAGGAGCGTGGGGAACCAGGGTTGTCTCGGCCACCAGGGGGTGACGAGAATTGCCCACGGTCGCTCTGTCAAGAGCTTGTGGACTACTCTCGGAATGAGAGGGATTGGGGGAAATAGGTACAACCGTTTCCCTGTCCACCGGAAGAGGAGACCGTCTCCGAGAGAGGTCGGGTCCGTTCCTGCTCTGGAACAGAATAGATGGCACTTCTTGTTCTCCCGAGAGGCGAATACATCCACGGATGGATGTCCCCAGTGGTCGAAGATCGGAGTCAGGTAGAGGGGGTTCAGCTCCCACTCGTGTAGGGATGCTCCTCCTCTGCTTAGGAAGTCCGCTTGGACGTTGAGTAGTCCTGGGAGATGAGTCGCCACTAGGTGAATATCTAGCGCCTGGCACTCGTTCCACAGTTCTATCGCTAACCGGCAAAGTCCACGGGAGACCGTCCCGCCCTGGCGGTTGATGTAAAACATAGTGGTGGTGTTGTCCGTAAGGACAGTCACCGTTTTCCCCGTTAGGGATTGGCGGAAAGATCTCACTGCGTAGAGAACTGCCAGCAGCTCTAAAAAATTGATATGGTTGTGCGCCACAGAGGGGTGCCACCTGTCTCCTACACCTACACCTTCCAGGTGAGCTCCCCAGCCCCATAGGGATGCGTCCGTGGTGACGGTCGCTGAGGGGGGTGGAAGCCGGAAAGGTGCACCGGAGTGTAAATTCTGGGGCACAAGCCACCAACTCAGGGTCTCCAGGACCTGGGTAGATATCTGGAAACGTTTGGAGAGGGAGTGGAGTTTGGGGCGGAAACGCCTCAAGAACCAAAGCTGCAGTGGTCTCATTCGCAATTTGGCGAAGGGAATTACTGCCGTTGTTGCGGCCATCAGGCCTAGCAGGCGAAGGACTTGTTTGGCTGTAGCCTCCTTGGTCCCTTGGATAGCTTGGAGAAGGGAGACTATGTCCGCCGCTCTGTTGGGGGGTAGGAATGCCCTGCATTGCAAGGAGTCCAGGATAGCTCCGATAAACTGAACCCGTCTGGAAGGGATAAGCATGGACTTTTTGAGGTTTATAGTCAACCCTAGTAATTCTAGGGTGTGAAGGGTAGTAGAGATGTGGTTCTGTAGTTCCGTCGTAGAAGGGGCGACTAGAAGCCAGTCGTCCAGGTAGGGGTAAAGGTGGACACCTTGGAGTCTCAGATGTGCCGCTACTACTGCCATAAGCTTCGTGAAGACACGAGGAGCTGTAGAGAGGCCGAAGGGTAGGGCCTTGTACTGGAAGTGACGCGGACCGATCGCAAAGCGTAGGTACCGTCTGTGTGACGGGTGGATCGTCACATGAAAGTATGCGTCCTTTAAGTCCAGCGTCACCATCCACACGTTGGCTTCTAGTAGCGGTAGGATGGTCTGTAGAGTGGTCATACGGAATTTCTTGTATGTGATGAACGCATTGAGGTTCCGCAGATCTAATATGGGACGAAGTCCGCCATCCTTCTTTGGGACCGTGAAGTAGCGGGAGTAGAACCCCCGCTGAAGGTGTTTTGTTGGTACCTGTTCTATGGCATCCTTTAAGAGGAGGGCTTCGACTTCCAACGATAGGGTGTCGGAGGGAGGGGTGGTTACGAAATACGATTCTTGTGGAATCTGGAAAAATTCTATTCTGTAGCCTGCTGCTACAACCGACAGTGCCCATTTGTCTGTCGTGATACGTTGCCATGCTAGTAGGAAGGGGGATAGACGGGTGGGAATATCGGAGCGAATGGGAGAGTCAAAGACTCTGCTTGTTCGGCTTGGGTGGTTTAGCCTTAGAAGCGGAAGCGGACGGGAATCGTGGCTTATGGCCATAAGGTTTCTGCTGATAGACAGTAGACGGTGGTCTCTGCCATTGGGGTTCAGTGGGAGATCTTCGCGGTTGCTGTTTGGACCAAGATCTCTGCCATGTCTTCTGCTTCTGTTGTCTCGGTTGTGAGACACCCAAGTTACGAGATGTTTTGATGCTCTTATCTAAATCATGAAGGACTGTGTCCGTCGTGGAGCTGAACAGTCCTTCACCCTCGAAAGGGAGATCTTCCACTAAGGACTTAGTGTCTTGTGGAAGCGAAGTCGACCTCAGCCAGGCGTGGCGACGAAGGGCGACTGCTGAAGTGAGTGTCTTGGACGTGACGTCCGCAGCATGCTTGGATGCGTTAAGCTGATGCTTTGCTAGCACCATGCCTTCCCTCTGGATCTTCCTTGCAAGGCGTTGCTTATCCTCAGGAAGCTGAGCCAGAAGAGGTGTCATCTGTTCCCATAGGGAGTACTGGTACCTGCTCATGCAGGCTGTGTAGTTTGCCGTTTTTATGCCCAATGCACCGGCTGAATAAAATCGTCTTCCGAAAGAATCTAGTTTCCGTCCCTCCTTGTCCAAGGGGGAGGAATGCCCGCTACGTCCCCTAGCCGAGGGGGTCACGACGACTGAGTTGGGCTTGGGGTGGATGAATAGGAATTCTGCCCCTGGCTCTTGGAGCCTATACATGTGGTCCAACCTCTTGTTTGAAATTGGGGTTGAGGAGGGGTGGCCCCAAGATTCTTTGGCAGTGCTCAAGAGCACCGAAATTAGTGGCAACGCTACCGCGGTGGATGTGTCCATCTGTACGATATCGAAGATGGCATCGGTAGCGGTCGGCGTTGGTTGGACCGTGGCAAGCGCCAATGAATGTGCCATTCGTTTGATAAGTTCTCCATAGGATTTCACGTCCTCGGAGGGGGAGATTGGTAGATTTTCAGCCACATCAGGGGATGGTGACGGCTGGATGGGAGATTCGTCATCGGATGATTCGGGAGATTCGGGCATCGAATGGTCGGAATGTTCGGAGGGAGACATAGGGGTCGACGGATCTGGCTGATAAGGAGGGAGGTCGATATCGGGTGATGTGGGTATCGGCATTATTAGTTTCGGTATCGGTTTCGGTTTCGGTAACGGTATCGGAGTCGGAGGCGGGGCCGGGGGATCTCGGCATTGGGAGACTCTTGACGACGTCGATTGGCGATCCCACTCCGCTGGGTACCATTGTGGAGGTGGCGGGTAGGAAGAACCATACAGGTATCGCCATTGACGGACGTCCCACGGCACCGAAGATGGGGGGAGGCGCCAGTCTCGTTCGCCTCTCAGTGCCGGCATCGGGTCAGGCCCTGTCTCGGGACTGCTGTGAGGGATCTGCGTCAGCTCGATGTCGGGTTCCGAATCCGTGAGCTGGATGGGTCGCGGCATCGGGGAGACGGGGCTGCCCCGGGGTCGCTCGCGCCCAGGAGGGTCAAGCTGTGGAGACCCGTGCTGGGTCATGTCAGACGCGGGATGCGTCGACGAAGCACTCGAGGTTTTGTGCTTCAGCTTGCCCTTACCCTCTTTGCCCTCCTTACGCTTCTTAGCGGGAGTTCGTGGCAGTGAGAGGGGTCGTTTCGATGCCGACTTCTCGGTGCCGGAAGGGCTTCGCATCGGTGGCGATGTCGGGCCCGTCGGTGCCGATGGGGATGTTGCCGAGGCGTCGGCTGCGGACATCTTCGGTGACAACGCTGCCTCCAAGAGGGCCACTCGGAGTCGGGCCGCCCGGTTCTTCCGCGTTTGTTTGGAGAACGCGGTGCAACTCGAACAGGAGTCGACGCGATGCGACTCGCCTAGGCACAGCAAGCAGAGGGAGTGCTTGTCTGGGGGGGGGATTTTACTCCCACACTTAAGGCAGCGTTTAAAGAAACCCCACCGCTGGGCCATAGGCCGGGCGGGGAGTGGAAGGAGGAGAATCCAAAGAGAGTCCAAAAAACAGTCCGTAGGTCAAGTAAAGTCCAAGAAATCAGTCCGAAAGGCCTTTCCAATAGTTGGAAAAAGAAGAAACGAAAATTAACTACCGACCGGAGCGGAGAGGGGGTCCTCACGACGCGGCGGTCAGAAGAGAACTGGCGGGATCCTCGTGCCTCTCCCCGGGTCATGCGCAGTGGGGCGTGCACGTGACCGGGGAGCTGGCGCGAAAATCCGTTAGGCTTTGAAGATTACCGATCGGGATCGGCGCAGGCGCACTTTATCCCAGAGGTGTGATGCACAGAGACCACGAAGAAGATCCATACTTACAATGTATTAGTATTTTATTGCAGTTGTGTTGTATATTGATTCTTAGAGGTACCTTTGATATATTAACAGGTACATAAAAGAGAATGCAATACTTTAGCTATATTATCTCCAGGCCATATAAGACCTTTTGGGCCAGCATCAATACTTCAGACTTGGCTCAGAAGCAATCTAGCACCCAATATAGAACTTTCAAAACTGGCAACGTATTTTCCCTAAGAATATATTGGCAAACAGTCTAGCTGCTGCCTTTTGGACTAATGAAGCATTTGAACTGCCTTCAGTGGCAGCCCCACATAAAAATACATTGCAGTAGTCTAACCTGGCTATAATCAGAGTATGGACGACTGTTGCCAAATCTTGCTACTCATGAAGGTCCACAACCACTGCCAGCTGAAGTGTCAGAGTCCCCAGTTATTAGAAACCAACAACGTTCCTTAAACAAGATTAGTTTTTTGATTCAGTATACTGTATTGCTCTAAACACCATTTGTGTTAAGACTACTTACTGGTACAAGGGCAGGAAGGGGTAGATATACTAGGTTCAAACAAGGGTCTTCTGACGGCTACAAGCCAATAAGCAGCAGGTTATATTCGTGCTTAAACTATCCGCTTTCAGTTCCCAGTGGGGAAACAGTGAATGTCTCCCAAGTCTCCAAGGTCAGCCCTTGTCAGAGCAGGAGATAAAGGATGCAGGAGAAGCAAAACTTAGAATACCAGAGGTGAGCTCTCCCCCTCTCCTTCACCATGGCAGCATAGCTGACATACTGCCCCCCTAAAGGGATCCCATCCCCCCAGGTTTCAGAGGGTACCGAGAATGAATAGCACGTAACAATTTAGGAGCATTAACATGACAATCCTGGACCCATTCATTTTCCTCAGGCTTGAAATCCTTCCACCAAACCAATAGAATAGGCGGCCATGACGTAACTTAGAGTCCAGGATTTGAGCCTCTTGATGAGGCTCATCATTCAGAATCAGAGGCGGGGGAGCAGGAGGTCGAGGACACCATGCATTCGGCCAGGATCTTGCTTCAGGAGGCTGAAATGAAAAATCGGATGAATGCCCTTAAGAGACTTGGGCAGGGCCAGTTCAACAGTCACTTCGTTGATTTTGTGCACTACCAGGAACGGTCCCACGTAACACCAGCCCAGCTTCCTACTAGGCTGCAGTCCATTCAGATTCTTTGTGGATAAATATACAGAATCACCCAGCTCAGTGTCCCAAGTTTCAGCCTTGTGCTTATTGGTTTGAGCTTTATAAGCAGCCTTGGCTTTAGTCAGTGCTTTCTGAATTGCAGGCCATCGGTCTTGCAACCCCTGCCACCAACCCTGCAGGTCCCCTCCCCTTTCAGGAGTAGGATCACACATCATTGGGAGAGGAGCCCCCTCATACCCATACAAAGCCATAAAAGGGGACACCACAGTTGAAGAGTGGACTGTTATAACTATACTCTGCTTAGGGCAGGAAATCCACCCAGTCGTCCTGCTGATAATTAGTAAGACACCGGAGATACTGTTCTAATACTTGATTAACTCTTTCCATCAGTTTGGCCATCAGTTTCTGGATGATAAGCACTACTAAGTCCTTGTTCAGTGTCTAAAAGTTGCAAAAGTTCTTTCCAAAACTGTGCAACGAATTGCACCACCCTGTTGGAGATTATCTTCCTTGGAAAAGAATGGAGTTTCACAATGTGGTACATAAACATCTTGGCCAGTGCCTTAGCCATGGGAAGTTGCTTGAACGGGATGAAATGTGCTTGCTTGGAGAACAAGTCCCCCCCCCCCCCAAATCACCGATTTCCCTTTACTGGGTGGTAAGTCAGTAATAAAGTCCATAGAAATCACCTCCCAGGGTCTGGCAGGGGGTTCTAAGGGTTTCAGTAGTCCAGGGGGTTTCCCACCCCGCCGTTTATTCATGAGGCAGGTGGGGCAGGAAGTAACATACTGAGAAATGTCCGTCTGCATGTGCAGCCACCAAAATTATCATTGTAACAAATGCAGAGTCTTAAGAAATCCAAAGTGTGCAGCCAGTTTAGATTCATGCCCCCATTTCATCACCTCCCCCCACATAGATTTAGGTACAAAACCTTTTGACCCCTTATACCAATAGCCATTTTCTTTTTCCTCAAGCCCCTGAATGGAAGCGAGTTCCTCCCGGTCCGTTTCAGAGATTCCCTCCCGAAACTTGGCAGCCCACAGGTCCCTCTTCTTTTCCCCCGCCACCTTCACCAGGCTGCAAGTCATGACCGCCCCTCCCAGCTGCGAGAGCATGAACATAGAGTCAATCACCCCCTCCCTTTGGCTCGCATGTTGGGGTAGGCATGACAATGCATCAGCTAAAGAGTTTGCTTTCCCAGGGAGATGGTGGAGTGTGAACCGGAATTTAGAGAAAAACTCCGCCCAAGCTTGGCACTGAGGCTCTGGGGGGTGCACCATGCTTCCAGATTCTTATGATCAGTCCAAACCTCGAAAGCCACCCGCGCCCCCTCTAGCCAATGATGCCACGTCGACAAGGCTAACTTGATAACCGCAGCCTCTTTGTCCCACACCACCCAGTTTTGCTCGGTGGTGTTGAATTTCTTAGAGATGTAAGCAAGGGGGTGGAGCTGCCCATCCGGCCCCTCTTGCAGGATAGCCCCTCCCATGGCAACATCTGAGGCGTCCACTTGGACAATGAATTTTTTATTCTCATCGGGGTGGGCCAACACTGGCTCTGAAGTAAACAGTTTTTTGAGTGTCTCAAATGCCTCTTGACACTCCACAGACCAGTTTAATTTAGCCCCAAGCTTTGTACTGGCCATGCCCTTTCCCTTTGTTTTCAACAAGTCAGTGAGGGGGAGGGCAACTTGGGCAAAGTTGGAAATGAAATTTCTGTAAAAATTGGCAAATCCTAAGAATGATTGGAGCTGGTGGCTGGTTCTAGGCGCCTCCCACCCCACCACATCCGCCACCTTTTTAGAGTCAATCTCCAAACCCCTACAGGAGATGCGGTAGCCCAGGAAATTCACTTCCTCTTTATGAAATTCACATTTGGACAGCTTGGCAAATAGTCTATGCTGCAGCAGCGTTTGGAGGACTTCTCGCACTAGTTTGACATGGGATTTCTTGTTGGGGAAGTACAGTAAAATATCATCTAAATATACCAGCCCCCCCCCCCCCCCCGAAACAAGTGCTTGTGCAATACTTCATTGATCAGGTTCATGAAAATTCCAGGCACCCCCTGGAGACCAAAGGGCATAACAAGGTACTCAAATAGCCCCAGGGGTGTGTTGAAAGTTGTTTTAGGTTCATCCCCCTCCTGAATACACACCCAGAAGTACACATCTCTCAGATCCAACTTAGTGAAGATTTTACCTTTGGAAGCCTCAGCTAACAAGTCTTTAATTAATGGGAAGGGGTACGCATTGGTAGTCAACACTGCGTTGAGGCCCTGGTAGTCTGTACCTAACCTGAGCCTGCTGTCATTCTTTTTATGGAACAATACAGGGGCTGCAAAAGGGAGGAGGTGGGGCGGATAAAACCCCATGCCAAATTCTTGTCAATGAACTTTCGCAGCTCCCCCTTCTCTTCAGGGCTCATGGAGTACAATTTCCCTTTTGGAAATTGCATCGGCTCTGCTGGAGGAGACTCACCCCATTCAGGTGACCAGACATGGGCTTTACACCCTGGATCAACAAAGCACACCACCCCTTTGCTCCACTGGATATAGGGGTTGTGCCCAAGCAACCAAGGGCTTCCCAACATCATGGGAAACTGGGCCATGGGGTTAATTATGAATGAGCAGTGTTCCCAGTGAGTTCCTACCCCCATCAGTAAAGGGATCATCTGGTATTTACACAGCTCCTGCATGGAAAAGCTGTCCATTTGGATAAAAACTAACGGCTCTGTTAGTCTCTGAACTAGGCCCCCCAGTCCCATAACTAGAGACAGGTTGATTAAGACTTTCACAAAGCCCAAGTCGATCAAAGCTCGGACTCAGATTTGTGTGCCCATGTTTCTATTTGAAATTGTCACAGTCACAAACAAGATGGGGTCAGAGCTGCTTACCATGGGAGGCGCTGGCGGCTCTTGGACCTGTTTTGCACCACTTACAACAGGTCCTGGCTTTTTCCTGCCTGCTTGTGGGTTTCCTCACTTGATGAGGTGCCTTCCATTCGAGCTCCCAGCTGCAAAGCCCTCAGGAACTTTCCTTTCCCACTGCTTGGCCGTGCTGAGGTTCCCGTGGTTTTCTTCTCTCTGGCTTTCGGGGGAGTTGGGGCTGAGGTGGTCAGGCAAGCTGCTGCGAAATGTCCAGTTTCGCCACACCGGAGACAGAGCCCTTGACACATCCACTGCTCCTTGATCGGCTGGGTTGTTTAATGGAGGGCCCCCAGGGTTTTAGGATACACCTGCGGGGCCAATATCTTGATCATCCAAAGGCGGTTCTCCACGTCATCTGCTTCTTGCATCCAAGTGGCCAGGGTGAGGGGTTGCACATTGTGCAGGACCATGTCAAGGATTTGGTGGCTGAGCCCCATCTGGAACTGCTCCACCAGCATGGGCTCTGGCCACCCCTGGATCTTTGCTGTGATAATTTTGAACTCCTGAGTACTCACACACCATTTGGGTAATTTGTTTAAAAGTGCGGAGGCGTGCCCTTGCCATTTCTCCCACCAGCGGATCCTCGTACTGCCTCCACAGGGCCCACATGAAAGTTTGCACATCCCTCAACTCAGGACGCTGGATCTCGTGTAGACCCACGTACCACTCTGCTGCTCGATCCCTCAGCTTACTGCCAATGTAACCAACGAGGTGCTCATCATCAGGGAATAAATGGCCCCAATCTCTCAGAAATCTCCACACCCGCATCAGGAAAAATGCCAACTTCTTGGGGTCCCATCAAACATGGCCTCAAGCAACTCCTAGGGCTGTTGTAGTCCCGGGACCCCTGGAGCCGGGGGTTGAGCTGGTTGCCCTGGACCCACTGGAACCACAGGTTGCCTGGTTGGCAGCCCTGCTGGAGCCATGGGTCCTCTTGGCTGGGGAGGTGCCTGCAGCCTCAGTTCATCCTGCACCACGGTAGCGATCATCTGGGGCAGTCCGATCATCAGTTAAAAAACTTCTTGTTGCACTTGCTCCCACAAGTATGTTCCCATGCGCTCGACCAGCGCTTTGACCTTGCCACTTCCACCCTGCTCCAGCGACTCTGGGCGGCAGGGGATTGTCTGATCATAGTGGCTTGTCGCAGTCATTCGAGGAGTTAACATCCACAATTCTCTCGGGGTGGTAGAAAGGTGTGCCTACGAGTACTGATCTCTTCCTCGGGGTCGGGCACCCCGACCGGTTTCTGATCTGGAACAGGAGTCTGTGTCCCCAACACAGGGATCTCCACCGTCGTTGGGATGGGCTTCTCCACCTCCGAAACTGGCTGGTCCCCACCGTTCCCCGCGCTCATGTTGAGGTTCGGGGGTTGGAGCTCAGTCCAGGGATCAAGGAGTCTTAACACTCTGTTAGAGTCCCCAGTTATCAGAAACCAACAACATTCCTTAAACAAGATCAGTTTATTGATTCAGTATATTGTATTGCTCTAAACACCATTTGTGTTAAGACTACTGGTACAAGGGCGGGAAGGGGTAGATATACTAGGTTCAAACAAGGGTCTTCTGATGGCTACAAGCCAATAAGCAGCAGGTTACATTCGTGCTTAAACTATCCGCTTTCAGTTCCCAGCAGGAAAACAGTGAACGTCTCCCAAGTCTCCAAGGTCAGCCCTTGTCAGAGCAGCAGATAAAGGATGCAAGAGAAGCGAAACTTAGAATACCAGAGGCGAGCTCTCTCCCCCCCCACCTTCATCATGGCACTATAGCTGACATGAAGTCAATTAAAGATATTACTGTAGAGGCAATGTGCATCTCCATTAAAAGTTCCCGATTAAAAATCATGGTCCAAAGGTGTCACTGATCTTTGTGAGGAGATCAACTCCATCAAAAATGCAGGTTCTACAAACCTCAATTGGCCTTACCAGTTGAAGAACCAACAGTTCTTTGGTTTTATGTGAACTGAGCTTCAGTTTGCTGGCTTTCATCCAGCTCAGTACTGTCTTCAAGAACCAGTTAAGAACATTTACTGTGTCCAGTGATTCAGGTGAAACAGATTTTCCTTTCCATAAAAGGAAGGCCCCAGATTTCTGATTTCTTCAGTGCCATTAGCTATATTGTTGTTCTGACAAGTTAATTATGGTTTTATTAACTTTTAATATTCTCATAGGTGGAGATGATTCACCTTTGGCAGCTGTAGTAGAACATCCAGAGGCACAGAAACATCTTCTAGTAGAAACAGAACAAAACATTATGGAGACTGTGGGAAAAATGCCTCGTAAATTCTTTAATCTGTATGCTTCCCTACCTCAGGCAAATAGTCTTGCTTTCTTGGAAGGGGAGGAAGGAAAGAACACCCTTAAGAATATCTGAGGGAAGTTTTATCAAGGCAGTCTATTCTTGGAATCTGTGCAAGTTTCTAGAAGGAGGTCATGCTAAGAACAGAGGATGGGCTTTGACATGCTTATTCAACAATTTCAGCAGATGTCAGTCCTCAGAACCTGCTTCTCTCTAACCTCAGTATGGCCTCAGACTGGAAGACAGTATGCCACTACTTTTAGAGGCTTTAATTCAAAAAATGACCTGTGGCTGACACAGCATTAATGAAATTAAGGAACACAATTCTTTTTGCCTCACTCCATGATGCAGAGCTTAATTTCTTACGCTTTAGAGGAAAGTATTTCATCTTACTGAGGTGTAAGTAAGAGAATCCAGAGCTGCTTGGGAATAAATTTATATTTATTTTTATATTCATACTAATGTGCACTGCAAAAACAAACTGAAAGATTTCAAACTGATATCAAGTTTATGCAACCAAATGCTTAGTTTTTAGTCGTTACATTACATTGTGTTCTTAGGGAAAAGACCACATACAAGACAGAATGTTTGCAGTCTGGCATATAATGGTTTCTTTAGTTGTAAAAATAATGCATGAACATACACAGTGGCTTACAACCAAATCCTATTCATGCTTTTTCAAACGTATGCCCTAATGTTATGGGATTTGCTCCCAAGAAAGTATAAATAGGATTCTGCACCCATACAGTCCTAGAAAGAGGTCTTATTCCTGTGAACTTTTCATTTTAACCACTTTACAGTCTCAGAACCCTTATTTAGTCTTTGGGTTCAAACAAAATAATGATCTCCCCCCACCATTTTATATTAAAAAAAAAACTCAGGTTCCTGTCAAAGCAAGGACTGAGAAGAGGGAAGGGGATTTATGTTGGGAGTTACTCACTTAGGGTTGGATCCAGACTCCTTTTGGAGCAGGCAGTGAGATTGGATTATATATTAGAAGTTGAGGTATCCATACTGATTCCTTGTGTTTAACTATTGTGTGCTTTGTCAGTTCAGGGTTTATCTGGCAAAATGTGTCAGGATGAATTTTATAATGATGTTTTAGAACTGGTGTTTTTCTAATCAACTTTCTGAGCTTGACGTAATAGAATTTAACTCTCATTTCAGTCAATGGGACTAAACATCCAAACACTGAACATTAATTAACCAATTGTAAAACTCTAGCTCAGTTCATACATGACTGGTCCACTGAATCCCTGCCTGTTGTAAAGTGGGTATACCTTTTCTCAGGGCTTTTTTTTTTTCTGAAAAAGATGTGCCAGAACTCTCAAGAAGGAAATGAAGTTTTCAATCTTTATACTGAAAACTTATGAACTTTAAACATTTTAAAAAGGATTTTGTCGAAGAGGTTCCAGAACTCCGTTTTGGCGTGTTCCCCCAGAAAAAAAAGCCCTGCCTTTTCCATTCACTATGAACCTCAAGTTGTACAGACAGTGGCCTTACTCATGCAATCTTAACTTTTCATTTTTTAAAGGGGAAATGAACCATGTAAATTGTACCCTCATGTGCATGACTGAATGTATAAAATCTTTGCGTTACATATTACTGAAGGTGTGTGGAGGAACACCAGGACACATGCTTGTCCGCCCACCATAGGATGGGATCTGGCAGTCCAGCAATGGGTGCACTGAGCTAATATTGTACGTTGAACTGAAAAAATTGCAGCAAACTCTCAAGAAGCAAAGTGGGAAAATAAATATTAATTATTATCTGTTATATTCATGCTATAAAAAACAAGGAAAACAGAAAGTCTTTCTTGCAGATCCTTTTGCTTTTTTACTGTTTTAAAATCCATCTCCGAGTTTTAAGTAGCAAAGTCCATTTCTAAATTAGCATCCAACATCATTCATTCAAGCAATAAAAGCAATGTAAGTTTTATTTTCTTTAGAGATGATCATTTGGTAGCCATTGATGGGTGAGTGGAGAACGACCTTGGAGGTTTGGGGAAGTAGCCAGCAGTGATTGAATGTTTTGAAGAAAATCTGGTGAATCTATAATCCAGAGGTAAATCTGAAAGAAACAAATGTACCATGTTTTGATTAGTTTCTCAGTTCACGTGACATGGCTAAAGAAAAGTAAGCTAGGAAGAAAAGTATTCTTTAAGCTCTTTATCTGTGGTATTTACTGTAAACATGCAATCAGACCACTTAATTACATATATGGTATAGAAGGCTTATGTACTTGGATGTGATATTGATACTTTGACTTATCTTAACCAGGATGCTTAAACATTATTTAAAATAAAAGGAATGAGCTTCTATGTAATTTAAAATATGAAAATTATAAATACACAAGCAGAAGGACCCGCGATACTTGTGTGGGGGGGCAGGTGAGCCTCTCTCTCCTCCCTCTCCCATCGCACACCAAGCCTCTTCCCCTCCCTCCCTGAAAATCGGCGGCGGCGGCAACACCTGTCGCGCGCAGCCTCTTCCCTCCCTGAAAATCGGTGGTGGCAGCGGCAACACATGCCACACCCTGCGCCTCTTCCCCTCCCTCCCCCGCCCTTCCCGACAGCGGCAAGGCTCGCCGCCCGCCAAGCCCCCCCCCCCAGCCAAAGCATTCTCTGTACGTGCGCAGGGAATGCTTTTACTTTTGAGGGGATTTAAATATTCCCCCAAAAGTTTTTTTTAACATTTAGGATTTTTCTGCACACGTAGAGACTCCTCCACATGTGTAGGAAAATCTCCTTCCCCCCCAGGTGCCCCCTCCGTGCGGATGTAGGTATCCACATGCAAGGGGCGCCTTCGGAATTAGATATATAGATTTTGTCATATGTGAAGGTATGGGATGAGCTACCATTTAGGAATGGTAAAGGGTTATAGATACTAGAACTAGGCTTTGCAGGAGGGAAGGGGATGGTCTGGCATCCACCGGAAAGGGGGCTGGGCACATCTGAGGGGGGCTTAGCTCCCCTTGCCCCTGCCTTGCTACGCCCCTTGGGAAAAACTAGTAGAGTGGCAGAATTACTGTCCAAAAAGGATGCTGAAACCTACTTATCTTTGCATAGTCATTTCTTTCACTAATAATTTTAAAAACTTGACAGGTCTTCATGTGCATTTCATACACCTTACTAGAAAGGAAACCTCAAACTGAGTGTCCCACCCCCCCATTCCCTCTCCACTGTTTTTAGTTAAGAGTCTGCTGCCACAGCTGATCCTTCCCCCCACAGTTCTGCGCAGGAATGTTCTATTTTTGCTGGCTAGAGTTTCAGAAGTTTTGTTTTGAAGGGGGAGACATCTGATCTCCTACTTGGTAGGCTCAATACTAAAAGTCAGTATGGGTGGTGGTGGTGGTGGTGGGGGCTAAGATCAGATCAGCATGTTTCTGATCTTGCTTTTTATCATTCTGAGGACTGTGCTTCATGCCTGAATTCACAGAGTGGTTTGAGGGTTTAAATGTCACACTGAAGATGCTTTGTTCTATAGAGGGGAGAAAAATATATACTTCTTTTTTCCCAGTGAACTGTGAACCAGGAAGGGAGAAAAGTGAGGAATATCATCTGTGAACCTGTCCTGTGAAAATTATTTGGATCCAACTCGCTGTTTTTTAAAAATAAAATATGTATGCTCCTCTTTGTAGAACAGAATAACTACATAAGCAAGAAGATGTAAGTATCTCTGAGTGGAAAGTCAGCTACACAGACCATAGATTCCATACTGGTCCCGTGGTGTCCCTCCCACTTAGTAGTGATGTCTGCCAAGGGATTGCACTAGTAAGAAGGAAAGAGGCTACAGAAAAAAAGACCAATGAAATCACAAACAAATCTGTAGTCAAAGCACGCTAAATAAATGCAACAATAATTATATAGAAAGCAAAGTCAATAGTAATGCCAAACTCATATATATATATTATTGAAGAATCACAAACATAATAAAAAGCAATTATCCAAAAGTGGGCAGTAACAAACTTAAGCCCACAATAAGTCACGGCATATCTCAAAAGCAACAGACTTCCTTCATCAATAGATCAAACACACAAAGAAAAGAATTGTTTATATAAATATCACATGTCCTTGAACTGAAGTCCAAACATCTATATATTGTGGCTTCTCGTAAATAAGATCTGTTCCAAGTGGAAACTACGCAGTTCCAGATGATCAGCATTTCAGATCTATTCCTTCGTCAGGTAAATTAGGTAAGTCTTCATTAACATACAATGAATACACTAGTGTAAGCAAGGTCCTGATCAAAATATTCCAATTAGGCACAGCTCCATATCTCTTGCAAGTCGGAATTGTTCCAAGTTTCCACTTGGAACGGATCTTATTTACTACAAGCCACAATATATAGATGTTTGGACTTCAGTTCAAGGACATACGGTATTTATATAAACAGGTGATTGCACTAGCAAAAGTTAATGGATCTTGCATGCATGTACTACAAGGTCAAATGTGCTGACTGTGACCAACTGTACTTTTTAAAAGCTTAGAAGTGCTGTGTAAACAGACAAAGGACTGTGAAGGGTTAATTCTTCACAGAGCCAGAGAGCCTTGAGTGACAGGCGATTCCAAGAGCTCTGATTGGTTAGCACCAGCTGAGCAGAGAAAAACTTCTGAACTGAATGCTGAGGAGAATTCAGTCTGATTTCAGCCCTAGCTGAGAAGAGTTGAGTACTGACAGTTTCAGAATCCAGCCTTAGCTGACAGCAGTTTAACACAGACAGGAGAACTGGGGAAAGTTGGCAAAGACGTGGGTAGTTAGACGGAGACTCCCATTCAGGCCAAGGAAAGAGGATAGATCTTCTAGAGAAAGAAGAATTTTCCTACCCAGTAAACTAAGGAGTTAGCTCTGAAGAGTACAGAGATCTCTGGTCTGGTCTGGTTAGAAACTGCCTTTAGAAACCTTAAGAGTCAGTTACAAACTCAAGATGAGTACTGGTATTTCAAAAGAAGGGGTTTGGGTACTGGAAACAGTGTACCAGGCTTCTGGAAACCAAAAAAGTTAGCGCATACTTGAAGAAAGTGTACTGAAATGTTTGGGGAAAACACTGGAACAAAAGCCTCTAAAGATTTAAGTCACTGTGAAAAGCGTAAGAAACTCATTAGCCTGAAACATAAGAACTAAAATCTGTACATGCACTGGTTTTTACCTCAGAAATTTCAACCCCTGATTTCACCTGACTTTTCACCTTTATGTTAAATAAAATATTACTGAATTTCAAAATGCCTTGAGTGCCATTAAGGTGTTTAAGTTAAAGGGGGCTCCCAATCCACAGATTCCATTTGAGACATGAGCTGTGCCTAGATTATTGTGGAAATCAGGTTCCACTTTTCAACCGTACAACTGAGGAAGAATGCTTTGAAACGACTGGCATACCTAGGAAGGTCGTTTTTTGGCTGCAGATTAAGCTTTGGGACAAAATCTGCCTTTTTTGTGGACTTTGAGATCTTTAGGACTCTACTGTACTAAAAGGATATAGAGGAGTTGCCTGTTGGATTCTTTCTATTGAATTGTTATACCTTGTTAAGTTATGTCTTCTATTCTTTGAATTGTTACAAGTGTTTTGAAATTGTCACCACTAATTCTACTGTATAGTTTTACTGTGATTATGTTGCAACAGACTATTGTCTAATAGTAACTTGTGAAATTTGTGAATGCTTTGATGGTCTACCCTTGCATTTTTCATCTCCGCACATTATATACACTTGGGGTCCCTATTGTTTGCCTTAAAATACTGTACTGCTGCAGGGTGGGACAGTCAGAGTTCTTCGGCAAAGAAGAAAACACATTACTAGGGCAGCTCAGTTAGTAAAGGCAAAGAGAAACAGAGTGAAAATCTTGCCTCTGAGGGAGGAAGTGGACGAGCCTACTGACACTGAAACAATATTTGTGGTTCCATCAGTTAGGGTCATGAGGGTGAGTTTAAACAGATGTTCACAAGATCAGGGACTGTTGTTTGCTTGTTTGGAAAGAGGAAAGAAAACATAAATTTTGAAGGACATGAGCAAAATAATGTCCTATTTTGAACTTCTTTACTCAAACTATGAAATTCATTGCAGTGGCCATAGCGAGGGCCACAAAAATAGATGGTGAGTTTTTTTGGTGCTATAACCTTGCTTGGGGTTCTGTACCCTGACCTCCCAGTTTGTTGTTATTGTTATTTTTCTCATCTTTCTAGGTGACAATGTGCTTGTAAATCAGGAGGCAAACAGACTCATTGTATTATTGGTCAATTCACTGGGACATTTGAAGATTCTAAATAAAAGGTATTTGGGTTTTTTTTGGCCATTACTGTTCGCCAAAGACTCTTTCCACTTGTAGAGGTTCTAGAGATTAGTTTGTTTTAATTTCCTTTCATGTTCCAAGAATATCTCAGGAAGGATTTAGAGATGAGCATTACATTTCTGAAGTAGGTCTCTTGTTTGGGATTATAATTATCTGATGAATTGTCTCCTTGAAAGTCTGACTAACTGGCGGCTCATTTCTGTGTATAAACCACATTTCATTTTTACTGATAAACAGTTGTGATGTTAACCAATTTAAGATAATTAGTACATGGAAAAACTGACAGGAAACATCAGTAGTGGGATCGATCAGAGTTACATTTCCCTTTCCAATATGTTTGTTAAGAAGTGTACTAATTTTGAGTGTATACATACAGTGCTAGACACAAGAGACAGAATGTGAATTCTACTGGTATACTATCAGGGCTTTGGGGGGCGGGGGGGACACGTGCCAGAATGCGTTCTGGAATCTCTTTGACAAAATCTTTTTAAAATGTTTAGAAGTTCATGAGTTTTCTGTATACAGACTGAAAACTTCATTTCCCTCTTGAGAGTTCCTGCACCTCTATTTTTTTTAAAGCCTTGTGTACTACCCAATCCATCCTACTAACAATCTCTCTGCTTGAACTGCTGGACATATCTGTGGATTTGGTATTGAGGTCATCTTGGTTCTTTAGAACTGAAGGACTTCAACATCCACGTGTAGGCTGCCTTATTGGCCTTCATAGGCCTTCATAGGGCTGTTCCAGAGTGTTTCAGGCAATCTGTGAGAAATGTGGACTATAAATAATGTAAATAAAAACTTTGTTTTCTTTGCTGAGCAGACTGAGATGGTCTGAGAGTATATCAGCATTGACCTATTGAACTTGCATGGGCTGGCAAGCTACAGGGAACCAATTAAGATGGTCCCCTTAGAGACGCTGATGGATCAAGCTGGACCTTTGAAGATCTTCCTGGAATGTCTTGCTGACATGACAACATTATTTCTATTTATGTCCTCAGTTAAACTTTTGCTTTTCTCTTAGTTATATCATATTATTAGTTATACTTAGTTATATCCTATTATTAGTGATATTAAGTTAGGCCACAGTTATATCCTATTATTTTTGTAGTATCTATTCCAATTCTTCTTCAGCAGTATATATGTGGGTTTCTCCAATATTTTGCCAATGCATTATTTTACTTTTTGTACTGTAACCATGTTTTGTATACCTTATGATTAAAATAGTTCAAACCAATAATGCTGCCAAAATTGAAACAGTTTAAAGAATAATAAAAATGAGTTCCAAACCTATACAAAAATTAAGCAGATTTGATATTTGTGAGATGGGAAGCTTGAAGCAGATAAGGCTCAGCAAGTGAACCTTGCAGACAAGAATTCCTAGAAGGCACCTAATCAACATCCAGAAGGCAAAGGGTCCCATCAGAATGGCTGAAAGAGATGACCCAAAAGCCAGAAACTGGCCTAGGTGTTAGGGATATATGTCAACTAACAGAAGACGCTGCATCATAAAAGAGCCATGGCTTTCCTACTTGTGAATGAAGGCCCAAATTCTGCAACTACTCTCTCTTGATTATCCACACAATTAAACTCTACAGCTGGTGGAAGACTTCATCTTCTTTGGGCTAGTATCAGATTCTATTCTATATGCACAATGATTTCTTTCAATTCTTACTAAATGTTTCTTTTTTTCACTGAATCTGACAATGATATATGTTGCTGAAGATTGCTCTGGTTGTTACTTTCGTTTTCTTTGTAGTTGCTATCACCCATATGGTTTATTGCCTCCCTTTGTGTCAATTGCCTGTCTGCTTAATGTTACTTCTTTAGGCGGGAGGATGGGTTCCTGCATACCAACGCGTCACATAAACAAAAGCTATCTTGTTCCTGTTCCCTCCCTCTTTCACTCCAGGCTCCCAGGACACTATCTGACTGCTTATAGCCTTGAAGGATATTTTATTGTAGTGGTTTGAATGTTTTGCCTAGGGCTTAGCACATCTGGGTCCCACAGGCCAAAAGGGGAATGTTTATGCCTTTCTCACCTATGGTGGGAACAAATGGGCTCTCGGTCTTCCCGCATTTTAGTTGTATGCTGATTGGTAGGAAATGTTTAAGCATTCATGCTTGTAGGTATATTAACCCCAAGCCTTCTTTGTTCTGTATCTCTAACAAACATCGAGACCTGTTCCAGTATCTGAATAAAGAACTATGTTTTAATCAGCAAAGGCCTGATCATTTGCTGATAGCACAGAAGCCTCACATACAGGCTGCTCTCTCTGTTAATTATTTTAGGGCAATGTCATGTGTGTAGGCTCTTATTTCAGGCAAGGTGGTAGTGGGAACCAGGAGGGGAACAGCTAAGGAGCCCTTATGGCGGCATTCGGAGGCTTAGGCAAGCAAACTCCTGGTGAGTCCTTGTTGCTGGATTTCTTCTGGAACATCATCTTATGATGAGTCATCTTATGATGTGGCAACCTCCTGGGAGAGGAGAAGCTCCTCAGTCCTGGACCAACTGTTCTTCTTGAGAGAGACTCTTCCGCCAGTGGAAGATATCTGGTGCCTTATTCTCAGGTTTGCGGTGGTTCATCGCAACCACTTTATCTTCACAGATGTTCTAAGAGTTGACTTCTATAATGTCTAGTTGCACAGTTAACTTGCATAACAACACAGCCTTCAATAATATAATAAATATGTGCACTGTTGGCAGGTTCCAGTGTTCATACTTCCATGGAGATGAAGCACATCAACCTGTTTGTATTCATTGCCTGAAATTGGTTTCTGAAGGTTTTCATACAGGCTATTTTAGTGGTTTAACTGTGACAAAAGCAGTTTTGGAAACAAATTGTACTGCCTGGAGCCCTTACTTTTCAAAACATTGAACATCCTTGGACTGACTCCATATTCCATTATTATTTTCTGAGCTTACCACTCTTCCAGCTCCACCTTCCATGAATACCCAAATGCTTTTAAAGCTCCCCCAAGTTAAAAAAAATAGCTTGGAAGTTGGTTGCAACAACTTTTGAAAAACAAACTAGCAGTAAAAACAGTTCAAATGTACTGCAGCCTGTTCACTTTTCAGTATATCTTAATCATCACCTCTCATTTACTTTTTATACCAAGTTTAAAATGAAATTTAGGGCTGGGATTAGCAATCAACAAAACAAAACAAAACCCCACCACTTCCAGTTTGCACAAGATTGCTCCCTTTTTCTTCTCTCATCCTAAAGCCGTCTGACTCTATCTTAATCCATCTTTCTGCACATTGTAAATCCTTTCCTCCTTTTCCTGATTTACAGTGTAGGTCATCTAACCTATGGTCAAGGCTAAACTACTTTTGTTTTATACAGTAGCTACAAGCAGGGGTCCTTTCGTAGAAAAAGAGGTGCAGGAGCTCATTAGCATAACTCATTAGCATATGCCACATCTCCTGACATCACCAGAAGTGTGTCAGAATTGGAATGTCACTTTCAGCCCCCTTATACCCTATGGGCCATTGAAATCAATGGCGAAAACTCATAGGGTATATGAGGGGCTGGAGGAGAGGGGGTTTGAGGGAGAGGCTCCAAACTTGCAGGGTAGCTGCTGGGGCCTCTCCCCCAAATACCCACCATGTTTCAAGAAGATTGGACCATGGGGTCCAATTCTACGGGCCCCCAAACAGGTTGTCCCATCCCCTCCATTGTTCTCTATGGTGGGAACAAGTGTTACTGGTGGGGGTGCCAAGATATGCAAGGATGAGGATTCTACAGGAAAAAATTAGGCTTTGATGGGACAAGGGATGAGCCAAAAATGGAGACTTAGGAGCAGCTCCTTGGGCTAGCATCCTCTGGGAAGCTGTAAAGTAGCTGGATGTAAAAGTCCTCTGACCCCTGCCCGCAGCTGACCAATCAGGACCTGAGGAATTGGGCCAAATCAACAGGCTTGAGACCATCAGGTTAGTCAGCTGCTGTGTGGCCAAAACTGAGGGCCTATCTCTGTCCCCTTTGCCATACACACCATTGCCTAGTAGAATTCATTATCTGACAAGTAGAATTCATTATCTGTGAAGCTTCTCTTTTGGCATTGTAGAGACTTAGGATTGCAAGTATTGTTCTAAAAAAGGGCCAGTTAGAAGCTAGTCAAAATCATTTAATGTACATGGAATTTACACCTATAATAAAAAGTTAAACTATATTCGAGAAGGAATGACGATGGCTTTACTTTGTTAATGAGCTGCCCATGAGCCTACCCCTAAAGTCTTATTGAAATGGCTAAACTTTGGTGTTTTGTGGAGTACATAAAAAGGTCGAATTAAAATTTTCGTCAGTCACTGATGAAAATTTCTTCATTAATATGATTTGGAAGATATTTTGCTAGGTTTATCATTCAATTAAAGCAATGTTTAGAAGGAAACTGACACTCATCCTTATAAACAGTTCCTTTGATCTTACCTCAGTTCTCACTGTTTTAAAAAAATCTTGGTACAATAATTTCTGAACTTGACATGACAGAAATTGTACTGAGATATTGATTTAGAATCTTCTAGTGCTGTTTGCATCAAATGCTTTGAGTTTTATATATGAGGCAAAGGGCAAAAACATGGACAATGGTGATAAAAAAGAAGCAAAACTCTGGAACTCTCTCCCCAGACAGACTCATCTGCCCCCTTTCTGCTGCCATCTGCTCCCAGTGGACGAAGGCATTTCTGTTTTGTCTGCCGTTCCCTCAGTGATCCCTCCTTCCTGCCCTAGGTTGTAGTTTTTAATATATTAATGTATATTTTAGCTATCATGAAGTATGTCAATTGCTACCATGAAGTGTTTTTGTTTGGTTTTTAAGATCTGTCTTTACTATGTACGTTTTTAATCTGTTAGGCACCTGGAGGCCCTGACGAGGACAGAAAAGTGGGGTATAATGTAAATAAATTATGAATAAAATAAATAAAAATGATCACTAAATTCTTTTCAAGGTTATCATTTTTTCCCTCTTGAAAAGTCAACAGAGAAACCCATCCTGCATCCAAATGAATGAAATATCCCCAGTTCTGAGAACCCAATAAATGACAAATTAAATCTGAGACCATATTGGAAATTCTGGTTCTGTAGAACAAGTACCATACCCATAAAAGGGCCAGTGAGAAGCTGGACAACATCCGTGTATGTATATGAAAGAAACACCTCCAGTGAAGAGAAGAAACGTATTCAGAACAGTACTTTAATACATTGCTATTATTTAGGAAAATCTCATATTCTTGCACTCGGGATTATTTGTCCTTACCTGCTATTGATTCAATACTTGGAATGGTGATGGTACTATAAGCACTAACACATTTGCAGGGCCACGTTTTGACTAAAGTTTCTGCTGCATCTTCTGCTGCTGCAATGGTATCCACAAAATAAGAACCCCATTGTTTAGATCTGGCATGAAGAGATTTTGGATGATGTCCCTGAAACATAAATAATGCAAATATAAACACATGCTCCAGATGGGCTTTAACACACATGTGGGATTCCTGCATGAATTGGGATATGTTGGAGGCAGCTTCACATATACATTAAGGGAAGTGCCTGCTCAGATATGCTAACGTAAGTCCTTCATGGTACTGCAGGCTCTAGGCCGTGACTAGTTTCAAACTCTGTAGTATTTCACTCCAGGAGTCCATTGACTTTTGTCCCCAACAGAGCCAAATGAACTGCAAAGGAAGTAATAAATCCTGTTAGGAATAATTTTTTAGTTTTCAGAAACCCAATGTGGCAAAAACATCATTTAATGTAACCTACTGTATTTGTTTTGATTTTGCTTTTATTAAGCTTCAAGGACAATTTGTAATTCAGTTTAGATTTTAAATTATCCCAATCAATGTTGCCTGTTTTATCTTATAAATTAAAAAGGAGAAAAGATCATCATCACAAGACGTGGAGTTTGAAAACTTGCAGATTTTAAAACCCTAGAAAGTGTTCCAGAAGATTACTGATATAGCGAAATACAGCGACACCATACCGACAGGCGCTTGGCCGTTCTCTTCTGTGAAGAGAAATGCTTCACGTTCTGAGCTGTTTCACAGGACTTGTGGAGCATCATCTATTCATCAGAGTCTTTGTGTGTGCACTGGAACTTTCACACAGTAGTTAAGATTTATTTTACACCTTTCCAGATGATCTGATTCTGTGATGAACAGGCTTTCATAGAAATAATGGCAGCTCTTTTAAGTTGAGAGAAACTACTACAGTGGGCATCACAGCTGGCAGTACAGTGTATGCAATGTAATGTGACAGTTGGGAGCCACAGACTATTTGTGATATGAAGGTGTATGTGAGAAAACGCCATGGTTGCAGTAGCAGGAGGCTGCCCAGCTGATCTAGTTCAGTCTGGCCAGATCACTGGCCAACTTGGAGAAGGAAGTGGGTTAGCTTAACCTCTCCTCCTTCCTATCTGAGACCAGGGCTCACAAGTGTCTCCCAGAGCCCCCTGGGGTGCAGCCCTGAAGAAGGGGCAGAGGGCAGCAGACAGTCCACAGTCAGTCCACAGTCTGTAAGCCATACAGTATACACAGAGTTTGGTTGTGTTATACAACAGCAATGTCAGGACCACAGTAATGAAATATGACAGCAACTGGCTGTGTCTAATTTTCACACAGGCGGACTTTATGCCAGGAAAATGTGTTCCTTCCCCCACACCCTTCTAAGTCTCTTGAAGTCAAAGGGTTTAGAGGGATGTAACTCTGCCTAGGACTGTGCCGTTAATCTCAAAATTAAACAGAGAAAGTTGATGGTAACTTTGAAATAGACTAAATCACTGCAGAGAAGTCAGAAGGATATCCCTTTGCAACTGCTTTGTTAATTGGTGTATTCAGTTGCAAGGATTTGCATGCTTTGGGTGTTTCCCCCAGGAAAAGGAGCCTGAAATAATGTCACTGACCTACTACAGCCCCACTCGGTTCAGAATCCTTTAATCAACACAATTGACTTCTCCTCTGCTGGCTTGCTGTCACTGAGGATGAACATAGTAATTCAACACAGGTCTTTTGCAAAAACACAGATGATGCCTGGCTGAACTAAAGCTCCTTAATCACTTCCAGAAAGAGGTCAGAGGGCAAAATCCAGTGCTGGAGCTGCAGCTCCTACATTCATTTCATATGGAACTGACAAGGGACCCTGCACAAGTTCCCTTCAAATGCACAAAGGACATGCAGACAACCATATCTGCTGGACTGCGCTGAGGATTCTATGTAAATGCTCACTAATATTGGTTGAACTAGCGCAGGATCACCCCCCCCCCCAAAAAAAAATCTTCCCCAGCCTGATCTTATTTGCTGTCACAAAGCAGCAGGGTGGAGCTGTTCTGCTAGTGTTCTGGCACTAGAGCAGAGTATTGGCAGATTCTGGGCCTAAAGTAGACTCTGAGGAGTGTCCACCCAGAAACATTTTTTTTGAGGGGGGGGGGAGTTGTGTCTGTAGGACATGCTAGTCATACACATCAGGAGGTGGTTGAGAGATCCAAGCCCAGCCTTTTAAGCTCTTAAGACCATAAGAACATAAGAGAAGCCAACGTTGGATCAGGCCAGTGGCCCATCCAGTCCAACACTCTGTCACACAGTGGCCAAAAACACCAGGTACCCTCAGAAGGTCCAGCAGTGTGGCCAGGACGCAAGAAGCTCTCCCACTGTTGTCCCCCCCAAGCACCAAGAATACAGAGCATCACTTGTCCCAGACTGAGAGTTCCTATCTATATTTTGTGGCTAATAGCCACTGATGGACCTCTGTTCCATAACTATATACTAATTCCCAAGGTGCCCCATCAGTGTGGAAGGGGCACTTGGGGGGGTAGGGAGATTTTTCTGCACACTTGGGGGACTCCCCAGATGTGCAGAAGAATCTAAAAGGTAAAAAAAAAACCTTTGGGGGGGATATTTAAATCCCTCAAAAAGTTAAAGAGCATTCCCTGCGCATGTGCAGGGAATGCTCTTGGAACTCTGTGGTGACCCGGCAGTTGGGAGGCGTCCCAGCCTCGGCGCCAGAGCCAGGGGGTGGGAGGGGAGACCAGCGGGCTCGGTGGCTGAGAGCCGCTCGGGCCTCGCCGCCAGAGCCAGGAGGTGTGTGTGTGTGGGGGGAATCGGTGGCCTGAGTGGCTGACAGCTGCTTGGGCCTTGCTGCCAGAGCCGGGGAGTGGGGTGGGGTAATCGGTGGCCCAAGCGGTCTCACTGCCAGAGCTGGGGGGTCGGAGGGGAGATTGGTGGGCCTGGCGGCTGAGAGCTGCTTGGGCCTTGCCACCAGAGCTGGGGCGTGAGGGAGAAATTGGCAGGCCTGGTGAGAGCTGCTCAGGCCTCGCTGGGGCCTGTGGGGGGCGGGGAGAGAAGCAGTGGGCCTGGCAAGAGCTGCTCAGGCCTTGCTGGTGCCTGTGGGGTGGGAGAAGCAGCAGGCCTGGTGGCTAGAAGCCTCAGGCCTTATCATCAGTATGGGGGGAGGAGGATTGGCAGGTCCAGGCCTCGCCGTGGCGTCCAGGGTGGGGGAGAAGACTCACCTGCGGCTGCTTCCTCTACTCAATGGAGCTCCTTCTCCCCCCCCCCCCAACAAGTATCATGGGTCCCCCCCTTCTTGTGTTTATCTAGTTCCCTCGTGAAGCCGTCCATGCTTGTAGCCGCCACCACCTCCTTTGGCAGTGAATTCCATGTGTTAATCATTCTTTGGGTGAAGAAGTACTTCCTTTTATCTGTTCTAGCCTGACTGCTCAGCAATTTCATGGAGTGCCCACAAGTTCTTGTGTTGTGAGAAAGGGAGAAAAGGACTTCTTTCTCTATCTGTTCTATCCCATGCATAATCTTGTAAACCTCGATCATGTCACCCCTCAGCCGTCGTTTCTCCAAGCTAAAGAGCCTCAAGCGCTTCAACCTTTCTTCATAAGGAAAGTGTTCCAACTCTTTTATCATTCTAGTTGCCCTTTTCTGCACTTTTTCTAATGCTATAATATCTTTGTTGAGGTGTGGCGACCAGAATTGTACACAGTACTCCAAATGAGTTCGCACCATCAATTTATACAGGGGCATTATGATACTGGCTGATTTGTTTTCAGTTCCTTTCCTAATAACCCCCAGCATAATGTTGGCCTTTTTCACTGCGGTCACACACTGTCTCAACATTTTCATTGAGTTATCTACTATGACTCCAAGATCTCTCTCTTGGTCAGTTTCTGCCAGTTCGGACCCCATCAACGTGTATTTATAGTTAGAATTTTTGGCTCCAATGTGCATCACTTTGCACTTGGCCACGTTGAACCCCATTTGCCATGCTGATGCCCACTCACCCATCCTCGACAGATCCCTTTGGAGTGCCTCACAATCCTCCCTGGTTCTCACCACCCTGAACAACTTCATGTCATCTGCAGATTTAGCCACTTCACTGCTTACTCCCAACTCCAAATCATTAATAAACAAGTTAAAAAGCATCGGACCGAGTACTGATCTCTTCTTAAAATGTATATAAAAAGGTGTTTGTTCCATCAACTTTAGGTTGCCTTACTACGGATTTTTCTGGGCACAATTTCCTTACCAACTCACATCCCACTCCCTGCACAACCTTCTGCCATTTAAGCCCCCCCGCCCCCATGCCCACATGCAATGTTGGTAGCTGTTGCTGAACTGGTACTAGGAGTCCCTGTATTGCAGCAGAGACAAGAGGTCATTTTCATTGGTGTTGGAACCTAGAAGCAGATTGGATGCTTCAATCCTTTCATCTACTCTCACTGAGTTAACACAGAAGCAGGTGGATTTGGGCTCTCTGATGAAGGTTTTATATTTCTTATTGCTTAAAACATGGCTTTTCAGTTAAAGATGCAACATCGCTACATAATCACAAATAATAAGTTTTGGATTAATCTGAATATCTCGATATGTCCCTTTTATGAGAGCTTTTCTCTGACATGCGATCTAGTTCAAATACAGCTATAATGTACTCAGGAAATAGTACTTGTCCATTACGGTTCCTCCTTTTCTGGGAAGTGTATGTGTGCAGGTTTAAAAAACTCATTAATTGCCCAGTAAAGAAAGTCATCTACCACCAAGAATCAGTTATTCTGCTGCTATTTCTGTTTGCTATTAAATAGTAAGATTCTTCATGCCCGAATGCAAAGGTGTGGCTGTCTACTTTCCTGTTTTTGCAAAACGCAGGAAGGAAACCCAGGTCGGTCAAACTTTGCCTTCTTACTTTGATGTGCTATATTTGCTTGATGGAAATACAAATAAACAAAAAATTGGAAATGCTGACAAAATAGTCCTAAGCAAGTATATACATATCAGGATATTTTTTTTATGCAGTAGTGTCACAAGACTCCATACCCGAGGGCTGTAAAATATGAGCACATTTTGTGACATATTCTTCAGACAATACAGTTGCTAGCAAGCAACCAGGAAACTGTGCATTACCCACGGAAATGAAGCGATCATATTCTCAAACAGCTCTCCCGTCACTGTAATGAGGCTTGTGTAAGGAACTTTCTGATCCACTTCATGGATCAGGATTGTTTTAACAGGAGGTGCTGTCAAATACACACCCCAATGTCAAATATACATCCTTAATTAAGAGGCAGCATTGATTAACTGCTGCTTAATTAAGGTAAGTGGGGGCAGGGGAAGTAAAGTTGGGTTTTGATGGCATTAGCCCAAGGATAAGTCAATAGGTTTTGGGAGACCCACTGTCCTAAATTATACAGCTCTTCAGGGTGTGGAGGGGGCAATAGACTGTCAGCTGCACTTACTCACATTTCTAAACGACATGCCCAGGCTTGCTCCTGACTAGCATCCATTTTGTTTCATTCTGGGCCAGGCAGTGTCCTGCACGTAAGAATTTTGCGGTGATATTTTAAGAAGGGTGTTTATGGTTATTCTAGCTCTAAACTGCTCCTCTGCGAGAGGAGGGGGTCTGACTGCTAACAACTAGGCTGAGACTGGGGCAAAAATGTAAAACGGTGACACAAGTCTGGTATTTTGTATTGAATGCATTTATACATACATCCCTTATAGATCAGAAAGCTGCCTTCTTTTTAACATAGGTAGAATTGGGCTTGTATCAAATCTGGCGATTCATTCGAAACGTCTGAACAGAATGTTTACCTCATATTTTCCTTTTTTCCCTAAGGGCTCGGCTTCTGTCTCGGAAGGTGCCAGAATGGTATCCCCTCTGAGCTCCTCTAAGATGAGCACAGTCTCCCAATTACTATAGTGATGGGCAGAGAAAATGTCTGAGTGCATGCTGTCTCCAAAGTAAACAACCTAGAAGGAAAGCATCAAGACAGTCGTGTAGCATACAAGAACAGTTACAAATAGAAGACAAGAAGAAGAAGAAGAGATTAGATTTATACCCCGCCCTTCACTTGGGAGTCTCAGAGTGGCTTACAAACTCCTTTCACTTCCCCTCCCCACAACAGACACCCTGTGAGGTAGGTGGGGCTGAGAGAGCTCTGAGACAACGTCCTTGAGAGAACAGCTGGTACAGAGCTATGGATTGCCCAAGGTCAGCAGGTGCAAGTGGAGGAGTGGGGAATCCAACCTGGTTCTCCCAGGTTAGACCCTGCACACTTAACCACTACGCCAAACTGGCTCTCAAACAGAGCAAATAAGCATTCAAGTTCACTATATTTCTTTCCACTGCTTGTCCCTCACTGCAAAGTCACAGCAGATCATCAGGAGGAAGCTTATATATCGGATAAAATTATTTTTGAAATTGTTATTTGCATCCTTGGCAGAGGGAAATTAATAGCAAAATTGTGATAAATAAGCACTGCAAGCGATACTTTATGGGAAAAACTTGGTGATGCCATAATTTCCCTTCATATATGCGCAGATGGGTTCTCTCCATAGACTGTGCATGTAGAAGTTCATGTACAGATACACAAACTTTAGGGTGAAGAATCTGAAATAATAACATCCATTTAAGAATGAACATTTGTCATATTTGTAAAACAAAATGTGCCCTTTTATCATATGCTGCTAGTTACTCTTGCTTGTATAAATCAAGAATGCAAAATAGAAGTCCAACAGCACCTCAGAGACTAACAATATTTATTCCAGAAGGTTTAGCCATGTTGGTCAGAAGCAATAGAACATACAAAAGCTTACACCTGGAATTAAACTTTGTTGGTCTTAAAGGTGCTACTGGACTCATACTTTGTGACATTTACTCCAGTATAAGCTTTCGGGAGACAGAGCTCACTTCTTCAGATACAATGGGAAGGATAAATCATGACTAGCAAAGCAATTTTGTTTGGTACTCACAGAATATAAATCAAGGAGTCACTTTAAAAAAATTGTCCACAGACTCAGAAGAAAAAATTGTTTTCAAAAGTAGTGGGAGTGAACTTTCATGCTGAACTTAGTTTTGACTAATGTCACGGTCTGTGTCATGCTTGACTTGCATATGCTCCACACTGTGAAGACTGTTCTGATAGGAAGCACAAACTTTATTACAGAGCCTGACCACCCATGACAGGGTCAGAATGCATGGTTAAATATACTTCCTCTCCCTCAAACCACTGTTTCAAGAATATAAAGCGGTACTTAAGACTCAAATCCCTCATATAAATTATTTTTTAGAAGCCCATATTCTATTGCTGGACTATAATTTCTGGTATGTGAGAATCACAGCAACCAGAGCAGAAGTCTACATTTATGTAATTTAAATTGTCATAAGACCATCAGAAGAGCCTTGCTGGATCACACCAGTGGTCCATCGAGTCCAGCATCCTGTCTCACACGCTGGCCAACAAGTTCCTCTGGAGGGCCAACAACAGGCCATACAGGCCGAGACCTTCCCATGATGTTGCCTCCTGGCACTGTAATTCAGAGGGTGACCGCTTCTGAATGTGGAGGTTCCCCTCAGTCACCATGGCTAGTAGCCACTGATAGATCGATCCTCCATGAATCAATCAAATCATTATGACATAGTGGGAAAAATAGTTCAGTAGTTCCAAGAGAAGTTGGTCTTTTCTGAAATACCTTTGGTTCTAATTTGCCAGTCATCTTCTTCAGCAACTCATACAAATGCCTTGCATTTCCTTGGGAGTACCAGCCAGGTTTGTCCAAGGACAGAAGGGCCTCTTGCTCTTCATCATTCTCTGAAGTAATAAAACAGATTTACCTATTTTAATGGAGACTCCAAGGAAATCTTCTCGACAACTGCTAGAAGGATAAGTTGGACAGCTTTCAGAATGTTACTGAATAACCTCCACATCACATTCACACATTGCACGTTGTCCTAAGACCCACTGACATACATAAAATCAGTAGCAAGCTTGGCAAGTGGTTTGAGAAAACTCCAAAGTCTCCAGAACTGTGACCACCATCCTAGCCTTTGTGTGCAGTTCTCTTCAAAGAGACCACAGCTCTAACTAAAGTAAGTGGCCAGCAATCGATTCATGAAATTAGAATCCTACTACAGTTCCTGCAAGTGAATCTGTTTATGATGTCACACAATAAAGACCGTCTCCCTGCAGCTGCCGAAGGCCCGCTGCAGGGAGACGAAGTTGCCTCCTTGTAAGGAGGAAAGGGGGTCAGACTACCTGCGTCTGCAGCTGGGCCTGAAGGGGCAGCGCCAGCTTTATTAAGGCTGGCCCCGTCCCTTGCTATTCATTCCTGCCTCATGCTTGACCCACCTGCCCGCCCTGTCTGTAATGTAGGCTTTTGGCTGGTCATCCCATTTAATGGGAAGGAATATTTTACCTCTGATCTGACTGGCTTCTGAGAAGGGGAGTTTTTGCCTACCCTACATTACTCACAGTGGATTGAGAATTGGCTCAGGTAGGGCCTGCGTTAGGTTTGTCACTTTATTTTGGGCTGAGTTTTGTTAAATAATTGTTGCGGCTCGGTAAGCACCTGCAGCAACCCTGGAGGGTGAAGGGGTCTGTTGGGATCATAACTGCGGCCTTGCGGCTAGGGATGAAATGAACAGGCTGCCCTTTGGGAGTGCCACTGATGGATACTCTGCACAGACCCTGCGGGGTGTGTGTGAGGGATTGTCACAGCATGTTCCGAGGCTGGGCTGCCCGGGTTCGAGCTGCTAATAGCGGGCTACACCCTGGGGTTCAGATACATTGCCCGTAATATGGTAAGGGTGGGATTGACAACCTCAAGCCTTGACCATGCTACTTGTTACTTTAGCCCTTGCCATGGTTTGTTAATAAATAAAGTGGCCATTCAATCCCAATTACTGTGTCTGTCTTTTTCTTCCGTCTATGGGGGCAACTAACCCAGCTGTCATAGAATAAACCCCAATGGGTGATTGTCTAAGAAGAAGAAGTGACAAGAAGAAGAAGAGATTAAATTTATACCCTGCCCTTCACTCACTTGGAGTCTCAGAGCGGCTCACAAACTCCTTTCCCTTCCCCTCCCCACAACAGACACCCTGTGAGGCAGGTGGGGCTGAGAGAGCTCTTTCCCAAACTGTCCTTGAGACAACAGCTGGTCCAGAGCTATGGCTTGCCCAAGGTCATCCAGCCAGGTGCAAGTGGAGGAGTGGGGAATCAAACCCGGTTCTCCCACATTAGAGTCTGCGCACTTAACCACTACACCAGACTGGCTCTCAACACCAGACTGGCTCTCATTCTAAGAGCAATAGAAGAGGCCTGTATTGGGTCATGGGCAGTTGAGTATGGGAGTAACAAAAGATGCAGTTCTCCAGCAGGACTGGAACTGTGGTTGGCATGGCGAGCTGTAACTGAGAAACGAGGCTGGGCTCAGAAGACTTCTGTTGCCACATTCCGCCAGTGGGGGAATCCTTTTTTTTCTGTTTGCCATTCTCTCTGTTTTTATGTTTTGTATGTATTTTAACTGCTTTTTTTAATGATGTGTGTTTGGGGAGTATTCATTTTAATGGTCTTAATGTGTGAACTTATCATATGTTTTAAATTGTTAGCTACCATGGCGGCTACCTTGTTAGGCCAGAACGGTGGGATACAAATTTTGAAAACAAACACAGAGATAAATAAAACACATCAATTTGGTCAAAGAGTCGATTGCATGTGAGGAATCAAACCAAAGGAACTAGCAGGTGGATAAGAGGGATAGTCCAGAAGACTGGCAGAAAATCTAAATGTGCACAGTGATAAGCAACCCCAGACAGAGATTTAATGAATGAAAGAGAAAATGCTAGATACTGACTGTCAGGGGTCCTTTTGAGCAGGAGCTTGGGGGAGCTCAGCTCTGGGAGTTGGTGCCAGCCCCCTCCCCCCACTGCGGGGGAATGCCTGCCTGTGTCATGGCTGCAGCAAAATGACCCCCTCCCCTGGAAAGGTCCTTGTTCCTCTGACCAGCCTTCTGAAGGCTTCAGCCACCACTGAAGCTATCCTCCCAGAATAGTGGCATTTCTTTTTTTGGGGGGGGGGGAAATTTTTTTATTGCAAGATAAAATATTTTGTCAGAATAGTGGCATTTCTGAGGCTTGGCTGGCGCGCTCTCTCTCTCTCACGCCTTCTGACATACTTCTGATGCTAAGTTATGCTAATGAGTTATGCTAATGAGCTCCTGCACCTCTTTTTCTACGAAATGACCCCTGCTGACTGTTACCCAGGCCAGACCCAGAAATGGAAGCTAGGCGAGGCCAGACACAGCTAATGGATTGCCCGGAGTATTATAACCCTCCAGGAGAATAATAAGTACTCTTCTTGTACTCTGCAGCTTTAAGTGGATAGATAAAAAGGTAAACTAGGGCACAGATCAAGTTCAGTTGTTGCCTGATCCTAACAGGAAAATCGGCAAACAACTTCAAGTGCTATTCTACTCACTATAACCACAATGAAGGTTATTGGTTGAGGGATGCATTCAAGCGCAGGATTGGAAGTTTTTGTTTAAAGAATGTTTTCGAATAACATTCATGATATTCTCATATTTATTTGACTAGAGATGTGATGAGTTCCACAAGAGCAACAAACGACTTTGTTTTTTAAAAAAAATACAAGCCCTGTTTTTGATGAAATGTCTTAGCTTTGTTGGGTCGGAGACCTCATCTACATGTGGTTATTCTGTACTCCAATAATAAGCCCATGTTCAAATATTTCCTATGCTTCTTGTTTCATAACACAATGTTGAATTGAAGCACAGAAGATATACCCCCAAACATGAGGCTCTGCTGAAAGAACAAGGAATACCTGCCCTGCCTTGAAAGGTGCACTTTCCCTCTGAGATTAGGAGGCTGACAACTTGGGAGAGGGCCTTCTCAGTCATGGCACCAAATATTTGGAACTCTCTCCCCAGAGGGACACATATCCCCCTTTCTGCTGCCATTTTCTATCAGGAGGCGAAGATTTTTTGTCAGGCATTCCTTTCAATTGTTTTTATTTTGTTTTTATATATGTATTTTAGCTCTGTTTTTAACTGTTTCAATGATGTATTTTTGTTGATGTCAGTGTTTTTTAAGATGTGATTTTATTAGGTATGTTTTAATTTGTTGGCAGCCTTGGTGGCCCTTTTGACAGCAGAAACACGGAGTATAAATTTTGTAAATAAGAAAAAAATAATATTGTTCCAGCTTCCCTCAAGGAATTCTAAAATTTGATCTGTGTTAATGCTTCCACAAGTACAGCCAAAAGTCAGTGAGGACTAACAGCCCTTTTAAAATAGTGATTTATGAAACAACTATTTTTAAGGACGTTCTATAAATAGGGTGGGACAGGGAGGAAAGCTAAAATTAAAATACACTTCCTGGTCTTTATCCATGTCTTCCTCCTGTGCTTTCTGCATGCTCTTGTTACATCTAGATTAGGTTATCGCTTTTTCACATCTAAGTAAAGCCACTGGGAGAGGACATCCAGAAATTCAGGCTGAGTTGCCACCAATATACAGATAACGCTCAGCTCTAGAAACTGTGAACAGGTGCCTGAAGACAGTTTTGGAATGGAGAATAGCTAACAAAATGAAACTTAGTCCCAACAAAATGCTGGTTCTATTGGTGGGGAGGTCTCCTGCTCTGGATGGGGTTGCACTCCCATTAAAGAAGCAGGTTTGTAGCTTGGGGGAGGTCCAGGACCCAGGCCTTCTGTTGGATAAAGAGGTGACAGTGGCAGCCGGGGTGCCTTTCACCAGCTGACCTTCCTGAGGGATCTTGCCACTGGGAGGCATGCCATGGTTACATCTAGATTAGATTACTACAAGTGGAGACCCGCAAGAAACTTGCAGGATGGCTATCCCATTCCTCACACCTTTGCTTCCTCCCTTCTTCCCCTACCTCTCTCAAACTCTTTCTCCCTTCTGCTCCCCTTCTTACTCTCTCTCTCTCTCCTCCATGTATGTTACTTCCGCTCTCTTTCTGACCCATCATCATTCTCTTTGTTTTTCTGCCTCCCTACCTCATCACTCTTTCTCTCTCTTTCTGCCTCCCACCCCAAATCCCACCCTCCCCAGGCTCCACCTCTAAAATGTCCAGGAATTTTCCAACCGGGAGTTGGCAACCCTATTTCCTTCCCACCCAACAGCCAACCTACCTTTATCTGTCTTCAGCTTTCCATCTCCACTCCCCTCCCCAGCAGCCTCTACCTAGAAAAATCACAGTCTTTCTCCACAGTGGGGACAAAAGCAGCTTACATTATTATTTCCTCCTTGATATCTGCACAACAACCCTGTAAGGTTGGTTAGGTTGAAATATGTGACTGGTCCAAAAATCTCCCAGTCAGCTTCCACTGCAAGATCTGAACCTGGGTCTCGCAGATCCCAATCTGAAGCTCTGTTACATCACAATGGCTTTCAGTAGCAAAGCAGCTGGGCCTAATTAAGTCATCCAAATCAGGTGGTATCAAGTCACGCCGAGGGTGCTGCCTACGGATGCTAGCCTCCAGGTTGGACCTGGGGATCCCCTGGAGTTACTGCTCATCTCCAGACTACAGAGATAACTTTCCATGGAGAAAACGGATGCTTTGGAGGGTGGAGTTTAGGCATTGTACCTCACTGAGGTCCCTGTCCTCCCCAGATTCCATCCCCAAGTCTCCAAGAGTTTCCCAGCCTGGATCTAGATCTGCTGCTGGTGGCCAGGGGGTGTACTTGGCAACCATAGACTGCTGCCAGTAAAAACCCTGCTTTTTACTGACAGAAACAGTTAGAACCTCTCCCCTCCCCCGAACACTCTAATCTCCTCACAATTGACGCTTGGAGCTGATGCCATTTCAAAAGGTATTGGGGGGAATTCAATGGTCCCTGAAGGTTTTTTTTAACTTTTTGAATTTTTCTGCAGACCGAGGAAGGGGCCTGATTATGTAGGAAAAGCTGTTGGGGAGAGTGAGCTCTCTTTCAGCAGAAATAAGCATCCACACAGAAAAAAAACCCTCTCGGAATTAGTATATAGATAATGCACTCTGTGGGGTTGCCCTTGAAAAGTGTTCTGAAGGTTCAGTTGGTGCAGAACATGCAGCCAAGACATTCATCATTGGAGTGGATCACAGGGACCATATAACTCCAGTTTTAGTCCATTTACACTGGTTGCCAGTCTGTTGCTGGGCACAATTTAAGATGGTGGTGAAGACTATGGTTTTGGAGTAGCATACCTGAAGTACTACCTACTCCCTTATGTACCTGCTTGACTATGGTCATCTTTCAAGGCCCTGCTTTGGGTGCCTCACCATGTAAGATTAGACATGTGGCAATCTGGGAAAGGGCTTCTTTGTCATGGGACCAAAACTCTGGAATTCTCTCCTTAGACAGACTTCTATTTCTGTTGTCATCTTATGCTAGTAAGTAAAGACTTTGTTGTTTTGTCTGGTGTTCCCTCAGTGATCCCTCCTTCCTAACCAATGTTTTAATTGTTGTTTTTATGTATGTGTATTTTATTTTATTGTATGTTTATTTTAACTTAGTTTTAATCAGGGCTCTTTTTCTAGCAGGAACTCCTTTGCATATTAGGTGAAACACCCCTCATGTAGCCAGTCCTCCAAGAGATTACTGTAGCCCCTGTAAGAAGAGCTCTGTAAGCTCTTGGAGGATTGGCTACATTGGGGGGGTGTCACCTAATATGCAAAGGAGTTCCTGCTAGAAAAAGAGCCCTGGTTTTAATTGTTTTAATGGTGTGTTTTTATTTTGGCTGGGGACAGACTGGTAATTTGCCACGGAACAGCAGCGGGGCCAAAAGCCGCGGGGGAAAACTGGCCCGGGGCTGGCCATTGACACTGGCCAGTTTCCCGCAGGAGCATGCCGAACAGAGTGTTGAGATTGCTGCGGAGCGACCCCGGGTGGGCCGGCCTCCGCGGCTCGTGGCGGGGCTGTTTCGGCAATAGGCACATGGCCGCAGCAGCAGTCTAAAAATTTAAAATCTCCCCACCTCCTCTATTGGGACCGCTTGCACATGCGCTCATACGCATCTCGCTGCGGTGGCGCGTTCATACTGCCGCCTTCGCTTGAATCCCGCCTCTTCCCATCCGCACAGCCAGGAAGCGGGCTCCAAGCGGAGGAAGGCCCCTGGACACCGCTTTCTGCCGGTGTCCGTCTGAGGCTGCAGGGAAGCGCTTCACAGTTGGGTGAGTATGGAAGGGAGACAGAGGACAGCTGCGGCTGTCTGAACAGCCTCCCTTCCCTGCTTCTGAAGCGGAGCTCTCCCGGGCCACATTGCCAGTCTGTCCTCAGCCTTTGTATGTTTTTACCTGGATAGCCATCTTGGTAGTCCTAATGATGGCAGGAAGACGGAGTATAACTTTTGTAAGCTAACATAAATAATCAGTGATACAGCCAAAATTATTCTTAATGGTACTTCCCGGTACAGTAACACAAAGCCCATCTGAATGTTCTTATTTGTTCTATAAATATATTCTGATTTTAAAGCAATTTGATGGAAACTTTTAATACATTTTTATAAGAAATCTAATTATGAGCATTTTTAAAGCTTCCAGCCAAACACTGATTTCAGGATATGTCTCACTTTTCAGAAGCATACGTCTATAACAACAGACACTACTATTGCAGACAGATTGCCAAAAATAATTAAAACACTTAAAAACTGTGGGCAGCTTTCCTACCCCATCACTTACTTACTCTTCAGGGTTACACATACCAAATGACTTACGTATTACTCATATACAAGTGGAAACCCTTTGTGCCTGACCAAACAGAAAATAGTGAAACCAATGAAGGGCCACATCCTCAATATCAAGTTCATATTCAAGGCGGTGGATAGAATGGAGTGGTTAACTGTATCAATGACTGCTGAGAGGTCCTAACGGTATCAACAGAGAAAACCATCTTCTGTCCAACTTTAAACAAACATTGTCCAACAGTGCAACGAAAGCCATCTTGGTATCAGACCCAGGCCTGAAGCCAGATGGAAATAGGTCAAGAGCAGATGTGTCATTCAGGAAACCCTGGAGCTGTTCTGCTACCACACACTCCGTAGAAACCACCATACCACCTTCCCTAGAAAAGGTAAATTGGAGACTGGCCAATAATTGGCCACCTCATCCCTAGGGATTTTGCAACTCCTTTTTTTAAAAAATGTAATCATTTACAGGTGAAAAAGATGAAATCATATACAGGTGAAACACTCAACAGTGCTGTATTTCCCTTCACAATGGTTTTTCAGAGGTTGTGAGGAACCAAAGTGAGAAATGGGACAGGATAGTCGGTTTATACTACTGGAAGTTCATGTATGGGTCTTTTGAAACATTCTCATTCTGTCTCTCTCTCTAGCAAATAGATCTCCATCCACCATGATGCCATCTGTCCTGTAATAAAGACACACTCCTCATGGGAGTGGGGATATTACACTGCTCTTATCAGGATTTGAGCTAGCTCAGTAAAAGCATTCCAGTTGTTTTAATCAAAGACCCTAACTGCCAGGTATATTAATTTCTAGCTACAGGACAGGTAGGTGGGGGTTAAATCAAGTTCAACGTAGCACTGACCCACAGTAACTAGCAGGGGAAGCAAGGATTGTAAATTATTGGTAGTTTAACCTTACATAATCCCTGTGCTCAGACTGCTGGCAAAACATGATGAGCCTTCTGTCTTATAGGTTACATCAATCACCAGAAAGTCTTAGAACTAATTATAACATGCTTAAAATAACTGAATTGATTTTAATGGTAATAAGAAGCAGAATGTGTTTTCTGAGAAAAAGAATTTTTAAGGCCTATCCCTAGTAAAAGACCTGAGATTTTTTTTGAAGAACACACAAATGAACAGTGAAGCTTTTAATGAAAACCATCAGGCACAGATGCATGGAAACTATGTCTCAAGGAAGCTTTTTGGCAGTTGCTGCCAAGCACAAATCTGTAAGGAATGTTGTATGCAAACCCCTTCATTTTAGTCACATTAATTGCTTTAGGACCCAGTTTGCAAATCCCACTGCTAGTTGTAAAAGTGATGTAATTGTGTTTTAGGAACTCTGCCATGTCATCCAGCATTTATAGTGATTTACAATAATATGTGAAGAAAAAAACCCTCTTGCTCCTTTAATATTTAGTAAATTTTTATCCTGTGCTTCCTCTATGGCACGTAACACTGCCATTTTACAACAATCCTATGAGGTAGGTTAGAGAGAGAGAATGACTATGCCAAGAACACCGAGTGAGCTTCCCAGTGAGTGGAGAGATCGAAACCTGCCTCTGCCCAGGCATAATGCATCAATTTAACTGCAATCCCATACTGGAACATACAAATACTATTCGTAACACAACAGGGTATGTTTTTCTCACTATGGTTTCCCTTATGAAATAATGTGTTCTACCTACTTCCTCTCATGCTGTGCTCCACAGGCCAATTTAAAAATGTTAAATAAATCCTTGTTTCCTGCAGTAATCCTGTAACGAGCGGTTTGGGCTGACCACCAGTTCTTTACTACTTTGCCCTTTCTCAACCAATTAGTCTTTTAGTCAGGGGTCATTTCGAGCAGGAGCTCGGGGAAGCTCAGCTCCGGGAGTTGGTGCCAGTCCCTCCCCGCAGGGGAATGCCTGCCTGCGTCATGGCTGCAGCAAAATGACCCCGTCCCCTGGAAAGGTCCTTGTTCCTCTGACCAGCCTTCTGAAGGTTTCAGCCACCACTGAAGCTATCCTCCCAGAATAGAGGTATTTCTGAGGCTTGGATTAGAAGCTGTCCCCTCTCTGCCAGCTCTTTCTTTCTTTCTTTCTTTCTTTCTTTCTTTCCTTCCTTCCTTCCTTCCTTCCTTCCTTCCTTCTCTCTCTCTCTCTTACCTTCTGACATACTTTCAGTGATGTCAGGGGGTGTAGCATATGCAAATAAGTTATGCTAATAAGTTATGCTAATGAGCTCCTGCACCTCTTTTTCTACGAAATAACCCCTGGTTTTAGTTAAAAGTTCTTACAGGACATTCACATGCCCATCACTCCTCCCAGCAGAAAGCAGGCCTCTTCATTGATTACACTTTCAGTCCTGTACCCGCTCTCTCTATGTACACATATACAACTATCAAATTATGCAGCAATAAACCTGGGGCAGCTCCATGAATACAGTCAGCGCTGAACTCCAGAAACAAGCGTTCCTGTGTGATTCTTGGGTTTTCAAATGTTTATTGCATTCAGACTTTACAGAATAGGTGTACATAATAATATCCTAGGTACACATAAAAATGAATATATGAAGATGTCCTCGAGTAACAAAAGAGGACGAGTACATACAGAGCAGGGTTGCTGAGCAGTGTGCATTTCTTTATTAACAAGCTGGTCTTCATTACTAGTGTTGAAGTAATGGTAATTCTCAGTAAATCCGGGAATTTATTATAATGATTTTATATTGTAGCATTATCAAAGAAGAAATACATTCTTTTCATAGTGGGACTTTTACATTTAGGTGCATTTGGCAAGATATATAGTAGAAAAACTTCTTCCACCTTCAACAAAAGGAATATTGTGTCTTTCTAGCCTCTGGAGGAATAAACACTGGTTTTATTTGAAATGGATTTTGCATAACTTCTATATCACTTCAATGCCAAATGTAGCCTACTATCAAAGCAAAGGATATGGATAACCTCCTTATGATTTTTCAGCAGAAGTTCTCTGCTTGTAGTTCTATTGCTTGGATTTCTCAATGAAGATGAAAACCACATGGACAGACACTCTGAATATAATGCAAACACACAAAACGTATGGCTATATATATTTACTTGACTTTTCACTTTTTGCAGCACTGGAAACCAGTAGAAATTTGCAACTATGGATTCATTTTTCTACAGAGACTGACAACCTACAGCTTGCCAAGACTCGATCATTTAAACATTTTAGAAGACAAATACTTGATCCTAAGTATAGTAATGTCAATGCTGCTTTATTCCTTAAAAGATAACACTCCCCGATAGAAGTTCACTATGATAAGAACACGGTATAAAAATGATTTTGTAAACATATAGTATGATGATAAACACTCAGGGAAATCAAGTCTTGGCAAGATATTAAAGATGAAGGTGTAAATATTCAATGGCTGCTATATTATCAATTAGTCTCAAAGCTAAAGGAAATCATGAGTACTGAAGGTGGAGTCCTAAGAGATGTGACTGAATTTTAGTAGCTTATAAAACAAAAAGGGCATTTACTGTGATGGATATATAAGATTTTGCTCCAGCTAGAAACAGAAGATGAACAAGGGAAAAAATGTATGATTAAGTGGATGCAAAGCTTTAAATAACAGGTATCTATGCAACAATGGGAATGACTATGGGGAAAAGATATCAAATTTACAATCAGAGAAACACTAAGAGACAATTGGTACAAAATGTTTTTCAGATGGCATATAACTCCAAAGGACACTGAGAAAGCACAAAAAGTACAAAGGAAAATGCTGGAAATGTCAAGACATGGATGGAACCTTCTTTCATATGTGTTGGATTTTTTTAAAAAGCAAAAAGATGTTGGAAAGAAATACACCCAAAAATTGAGAATTTATTAAAGTTTAAATTCTCAATGAAAGTCAAGAGCATGCTATTAGGTGTTCTGCCTACCAAATAATCAAAGATTTTAGAATATATATTCAAATACATGGTGACAGTGGCTAGAACTATTTACTCAGCAAAATGGAAACTAGACATCTGTACACGTTTAGAAGAATGGAAAAATAAACTTGTGGAATATGCAGTAATGGCAAAATTTATTTATTTATTTATTTATTTATTATTTCAATTTGTACCCCACCCTCTCTGCCAAGGCAGGCTCAGGGCGGCTGACATCATAAAAGCACGGTAACAATAAAAAATCATAGACGTCTAAAACCAATTCATCAAACAGTTCAATAGCAATTCATTAAAATGAACATTACATTATATTATATGACCTTGTACATTCTGTAGGTTCACTTGATATTCAGCGCGCTAGTCTTTCTCAGTTTTGGTCGGCGAGCACAGTCTATCAGTAATAGACCAGGCACCAGGCTTCTGTTGTTATTGAGCTGATGGCATTAATAATCACAGATGGTAATACTGGCCATAGTGGTGATGGTGGTAATAGCATTCTGGTCACATCTGGCAGGCCATGAGAGAGGTTTGCCCTGGTCCAGCTGGGCTATTGCAGTCCAGTCTGGACAGGAACATAGGAAAGACTTAAGAGCCCGGCAGGGTCAAGCGAGTAGTCTCTCGAACCGGACATCCTGTTGTACGCAGCAGTCAATCAAAGCCCATTCATGTGTTGCAGTGAATGTACCTACAACCAGTGCTCCCTCTAAGCTGTGGAGCCTTGTGAGCAAAAATTCTGCTTTGTGAGCTACTGTGATTAAAGTTGTGGGCGAGCGATTTGGCTACTGCATAAATCAGTTTGCTCTGGAGTCTTCCTTCCTGAGCGAAGACAAAAATGTGTGAACCAGAGGCTAAAAAACTGTGAGCTAGCTCACACTAACTCAGCTTGGAGGGAACAGTGCCTTCAACATGTAACAGACAACCACCGTGTGTTCAGTTGCCTGTTAAGGAAAGAAGGACCTCCTTTGGTCCATCCTGAGTCTGTTGCCCATCAAGTTAATGGGTCGCCTTGAGTTCTAGTACTATGGGAGAAGGAGGAATAACACTCTTGGTCCACTCTCTGCCCCCTGCGTTATTTAACATTAACAACCTATTTGAGAAACAGGTTTATTACAAAATTTGAGGAGAGATGGAGGGTGTATTATGTTAGCAGGAGACAAACTTAGAGTGAGAAAATATCATATACGAATGTATAATAATGAAATAGAATTAAAATCTATTCCCAGATGTATTATCTCAAATATAAATGGATTCTTGATATATGACTTATCTATTAAAGGTGCTAATCTAAAAGAAAAGATAACACAAAGGGTTCAACATACAACAGAAAAATGGAAGACTGGCAGCAGAAGTGAATAAAGGACCTAGCTTTTGCAAAGAATAGCAAGAACAGATGTCAGAAAAGTTTCTGAACTGAAGAATCAATTCTTTTTGATACAAAGCATCCAGAACTTCATCCACAATCCCACTGTGGTGGACAGCAGTTTAGTGTGTTGACAGCCTCCTGACCCACTCGGCCTTGCCAAGGCATGCTTGGGGGCCAAACTGCATGGGTAGAAGCAAGAACAGCCCTAGCGAGAAGCCTAAGAATCCTGTTCCTTGGATGACAGCTCTTCTGATGAATGATCAACCCAAGAAGCACTGGCAAGTGCTGGACAGCAGCTAGCTGAACTGATGCCAGCAGGCCAAAAGTTTGCCAGAACACACCTTCTGGCAACAGTGTTGGGAAGGAAGGAGGTGTAGGAGCTTATGGATCAGGCCCTTAAATACCCAGCATTTGCTAACTACTGAATAGGGTGTGACAATGACTATCAGGGAGTCAAACCAAAGCTAGCTATGGCTCCTAAACAAGTTTAGAGCCTGATCTGAACTCCAACTTAAAATCTCTTGGTTGCTTTGAGCCTAATTCAGAATCAACCCCCTAACAGCTGCCTTGGATTTGCGATTCAGGTTCAGTTCCTGGTCATGGAAAAATCCTCTTCAAGCTAGCTATTGAGTTAGGCTTTGTTTGCCTGCCTGATATTTGTTGTTCAGCATTACCTAGCAATAGTTTACTACTACCAGCACTACAATGGTATTTTGTAAATATAAGCCCTAAGTAATTGACAACAAACCCTTTGTCTTCTAAGGTTTGAATAAGATATTTAACGTTCAGAAAAACTATCTGGAAACAATGTTGGATCAGCCAATGGCCCATCCACTCCAACACTCTGTCACACAGTGGCCAAAAACACCAGGTGCCCTCAGGAGGTCCAGCAGTGGGGCCAGGACACTAGAAACTCTCCCACTGTTGCCCCCCCTCAAGCACCAAGAATACAGAGCATCACTTCCCCCAGACTAAGAGTTCCTATCTATACTTTGTGGCGAATAGCCACTGATGCACCTCTGTTCCATATCTATATACTAATTCCAAGAGTTTTTTTTTCTGTGTGGATACTTATATCTGCCAAAAAAGAGCTCACTCTCCCCCAACAGCTTTTCCTACATACTCAGGGCCCTTCCTCTGTCGGCAGAAAAATCTAAAAAGTTAAAAAAAAAACTTCAGGGACCATTGAATTACCCCAATACCTTTTGAAATGAAATCAACTCCAGGCATCAGTTGCGACAGATTAGAATGTTCGGGGGAGGCTTCTAACGGTTTCTGTCAGTAAAAGGCAGGGTTTTTACTGGCAGCAGTCCAGGATTGTCAAGCACCCCCCCCCCCTGGCCACCAGCAGCGGATCCAGATACAGACTGGGAAACTCCTGGAGATTTGGGGGTGGAGCCTGGGGAGGACAGGGACCTCAGTGAGGTACAGTGCCTAAACTCCACCCTCCAAAGCATCCATTTTCTCCATGGAAAGTTATCTCTGTAGTCTGGAAATGAGCAGTAATTCCAGGGGATCCCCAGGTCCCACCTGGAGGCTGGCATCTGTAGGCAGCACCCTCTGGGTGACTTGATACCACCTGATTTGCATGACTTAATCATACCCAGCTGCTTTGCTACTGTTCATCAGGAGCCACCCTATGAAAGCCATTGTGATGTAACAGTTAGAGCTTCAGATTGGGATCTGCAAGACCTAGGTTCAGAGTCCCATCTTGCTGTGGAAGCTGACTGGGAGATTTTGGACCAATCACATACTTTCAGCCTAACCAACCTCACAGGGTTGTTGTGCAGATAACAAGGAGGAAATAATAATGTAAGCTGCTTCAGTCCCCACTGTGGAGAAAGACTGCAGTTTTCCTAGGTAGAGGCTGCGGGGGAGGGGGTGGAGATGGAAAGCTGAAGACAGATAAAGGTAAGTTGGCTGCTGGGTGGGGAGGAAATAGGGTTGCCAACTCCAGGTTGGGAAATTCCTGGACATTTGAGAGGTGGAGCCTGGGGAAGGTGGGATTTGAGGAGGGACTATAGACCAGTATAATGCCACAGACTCCACCCTCCAAACCAGCCATTTCCTTCACTTCAACTACCATTGCCAGCCTCCAGAGAAGGGCTGGAGAGCACCCAGAATTATAACTGTTGTCCATGTGACAGAGATCAGTTTCCCTGGATAATATGTCTGCTTTGGAAGGTTGCTGAGGCTGCTTGCCTCCCCCAAGCCTCACTGTCCCAAGGCTCCACCCCCAAATCTCCAGGAATTTCCCAACCTGGAGCTGGCAGCACTGAGGTGAATTGATCTCTGCAGCTGGGAGATCCATTGTGATTCCCAGAGCTCTGCCACTGCTGCTGTGGGGGGAGAGGAAGCAGGCAGGAGGCTGGGAGAGTGATGGGGGAAGAAAGAGAGAGTGATGGAGTGGGGGGCAGAAAGAGAGAGAAAGAGTGATGAGGTGGGGAGGCAGAAAAACAAAGAGAATGATGACGATTCAGAAAGAGAGAGAAAGTAACATACATGGAGTAAGAAAGGGGGGCAGAAGGGAGAAAGAGTTTGAGAGAGGTAGGGGAAGAAGGGAGGAAGCAATGGTGTGAGGAATGGGATAACCATCCCACAAGTTTCTTGTGGTTATCCACTTGTGTTTATTTAATTCCCTCTTTAAGCCGTCCATGCTTGTAGCTGCCGCCACCTTTTGTGGCAGTGAATTCCACATGTTAATCACTCTTTGGGTGAAGAAGCACTTCCTTTTATCTGTTCTAACCCAACTGCTCAGCAATTTCATGGAGTGCCCACGAGTTCTTGTACTGTGATAAAGGGAGAAAAGTACTTCTTTCTCTACCTGCTCTATCCCATGCATAATCTTATAAACCTCGATCATGTCACCCCTCAGCTGTCAACCTTTCTTCATAGGGAAAGTGTTCCAACCCTTTTATCATTCTAGTTGCCCTTTTCTGCACTTTTCCCAATGCTATAATATCTTTTTTGAGGTGCGGCAACCAGAACTGTATACAGTACTCCAAATGAGGTTGCACCATCGATTTATACAGGGGCATTGTGATACTGGCTGATTTGTTTTCAATTCCCTTCCTAGTAACCCCCAGCATAGTGTTGGCCTTTTTCATTGCAGTCGCACACTGTCTCGACATTTTCATTGAGTTATATCTCTCTCTCTCCAAAATCACCTCTGCTGGCTGGAGAGTTTAATGGGTGGTCCACAGGTAAGATGCCTAATATCTCCTTGATTCAGAACACAAGAAACATACAATTGATACTGGGAAGAGATTGAACCAAGAATCTGCAGAAGAAGAAAGAAATGCAGATTGCATATTTCTGTTTTGTATTTACATCAAAACCAAGTGCAGGATTACAGGACTTCAATTGGCATCTTGATGTTTTAACAGATTGGATAAGGACTAACAAATCTATACAAGATATCCACATCGTCTTGAAGGTCCAACATTCTAGAAATTTTTATTACTTACTGATGTATTATTAGGACTTTTAAAGTATAGTGATACAATTCTTTTACTGTTTAAAATAATATTTTGTTGACACTGCGTAAGAACTCTGGCCTTCTGTTTTTTTTTAAGGCAAAATTAACAAATTCTAATAATAAATATGACCCTTCTGGATTGCAGCTGTTGTCATTTTTACTTTAAAACTACAATGCCATGTGTAGTTCTGAAGTTTACAGGGGAAAACTGCTATGATAGAGCTAACAACCGTTTGTGAGTGATTATACTGCTCCATCTTCACAAACAAAGGAAACTTTGTTCATTCATAGCTGAGGGATATTACCCATGCAGTACTGCTGTCACTGTTTGGTAACTTTCAGTGTCCGACAGCCAGAAAAAACAGATGCATCCTTTACTTTCTCTCATCTTCACGTCCTGATCCAGAGGTGGGCTGAAAGTAGCAACCTCTTGGGATTGCTTTGGGGACACTAAAAACAGTCACTGTAACCATAACGATCTAGTTAAATTTCTTTTATATTAGATCAGGCCGGCACAAACTGTGAGTCAATAAATGGTCCTGCTGCCTGCTTGGGGCTACATAAAGAAGGGGCAACCAAGTGCCAGGTAGGCAACAATTGGCCTGGCTAGCAGATGGCTGCCTGATCACAAGTTGCACTGGAATTCACCCAAATTCTACTGTCAGAGGGGAAAATATTATTTTGATCCATCCTTAATACTTTGGAGACAGCCTGCTCTGGAGAAATCAAGGGCATGAACCAGTAAAAAGCAGCTCTTTGTAGGGTAGTGATGTCTCCAGTTTCAAACTAGAGACATTTATTCATGTTCATGGGGAATTGTGGATTTTGAGGCTGTGGTCACACACACTTAATAATCCACTTTCAATCCACTTTCAGTGCACTTTCCAAATGGATTTTCACTGTGTGAACTGGCAAAATCCAATTTGAAAGTGCATTGGAAGTGGATTGAAAGTGGATTATTGAGTGTGTGTGACCGCAGCCTGAGTTGCTTATCATTTTATGATAACATTTATTAGAAGAAATATATTCTGGGGGATAGAAAGTAAAGGAAAAGTTTATTTTGTAAATTGTGAAAAATTGTGAATATATACAGCTAGTTGAAGATAACCAGAAGCCCATATAAAACATGTCTCAGTGAAGATAGCTTAGTAGATAGGTAGAGTAGCTTAATTTATGCCCTGCCTTTCTCTCCAGTGGGCACCCAAAGTGGCTTACACCGTTCTCCTCTCCTCCATCTTATCCTCAGAACAACCCTGTGAGGCAGGTTAGGCTGAGAGCGTGTGACTGGCCCAAGGTCACCTAGCAAGCTTCCACCGCACATGTGGGGATCTGAACCTGAGTCTCTCAGATCCTAGCCTGACACTTTAACCACTACACACAGTGGCTCTTATTTCATGTGAAATAGCTACATTATGCCAACTTCATTCTGTGCACAAAATTCATACCAAATGAAGACAAGAGTTCCCCCTCTGAAGCTTTAGCAGCTTCATATGCGGTAATAAAAACTTTATGCTGCACCCTTTCATAACTGATTCCCTAGAAAATTGCCTGTACTTAAGAAAAACCCTTATCACTTTCCTCGACACGGGCTTCCATCTTCATTGACTCTAAAACTGTCCTCATTTCTCACAATTACTTGAAAACTTAATTATTCCAGCTTACCGAGTGTCCGGAAAGGTCTCTGATTCGGTGGCTGAGAGAAGAAACCAGGTTTCAGGGCATTGGTGATCACAATGTCAAAAAGCTCTGCAAAGTCATTCCTGAAACAGTTAAAAAAAAACCCCGTAACTATTGAAAGACATTTCCATGAATCAAATAGGTATTTCCCCGGTCTGAAGTACAAATGACATTTCCTTAATTTTATTTTCAAGGGGTAAAGTACATCTAGAATTGTGAAACAATTGTCTAAGTACTGAGATCCAACAACGGGTCATCTGTCTGCAGACATTTCTCTGACTGGATAGGGAATGGGTTGCATAAATGGCATTTCCATGGAAACTCTAATCCAACTGCTGAAGCCCTGCCAATCAGCTCTTTGGGAGTAAGGAACTGGATTTAGTTGTGTCTCCCCCTCCCCCACTCCCCTCTCTTCTTGCCAAACAGTGGGTTATATTAGTACATACCCTGCCCTGAGATAGAGCAGGGATCACAACATGGTGCCCATGGTCACCATAGTGTGCCCACCAACACCTTTGCTGATGCTTGCCAAGTATTTTTAGAGAGTAGATGGGAGTAGGTGGAGCTTTTCCCCAGCAAGGTTTCTGGCAATTGGAGAGCTGTAGATTTTTTTTAAAAAAAACATTGCTTTGGCAGCAGCTGCTGCCACAACACAAAGTTCTCCACTGTGTGACTGAAGGTAAGCTGTGGCAGCCATTTTGTAGCTGGCTCTGCCTCCTGTGGCAGCCATTTTGTGGCTGTGTCCACCATGCTCTATCAGAATTCCAATGGTGCCTGCAACTCAAAAAGGTTGGGAAGTTCCCCCAGCCCAGGCTACTGGAAGTTCCCCCAGCCCAAGCAGCCTTCCTCCAGCTCGAGTGGCTCTTCTTTTGCTTAAGGTGGAGGAAGGCTTTAGACTTTGCTCAATGGCCACATCGTCCAGATTGTTCAATCATGGCCAAGGAATGCAGCTGAAAGAACAGTTAAACAAAATCAGAAAAAACTAGAGCATAGAAGGGAGGAAAGAATTCAGAGCAGGGAACAGGTCTATGGAAATGGGGCTTCAAAAGGGACAGGGCAAATCAAAGGAAAAGAATGCTAAAAGAACAAAAATATGCATGCTTATGTAGAAAAACAGGAACCACTGAATACAAACTGTTCACCAATCTGTCTTCAGCCTTTCCTCGCTTGCTTTAAAAGGGAGACCTTGAACGCTAGGACTGATGGGAACAAGGAAATGGAGCTGAATGTGTAACCAGAATGCATCATGGAGAGAGACATATTTTGGCATTGGGGTAAAGGGTTAGGACTGGACATTAGGCAAGAAGGAAAAGGCATTTCTGTTCGCAGTATATTCTTGACTAAGGACATATTTAAAAATCCAGGCTGGAAAGAGCTGCTGATAATGAGCACAGTCTTGGCTTTCTAGCTGAAATTAACTGGCCAAGCCTGATTCTTCATGTCTATCTATGAACTATACAAATATTTTCCTGCCAGAAATCTACAATGGCTGCTAAAATTCTGAAAGAAATTAATGTGTAGTAATATTAGGGGAAAAAAGCAGACAAAGGGCTTTTACAGTGGATCTGCCATCAGAAATTCCTGAAGTTCTAACCCAGACGAAAAATGAACAACTTAATCCATAAAATTAATTCCATATGTGATATACTTATAGAACAGGTAACCCAATCTGGAAAAAGATGAAATACTGATGAAATGCTGAAGTGGACAAATTGTTGACAAATAACTCTATCTGAATAATATGAGAGCAAACAGTAGCATTTATATTCCTTGGGCTCCTTCCAGGGAAAGCTATGCTCACTTAAATCTCACACTGAAATAAATGGCACTTTAAACACGCAATTTCAATGGGACGTAGACATGTTTCAGATTCTCTGGATTGCATCCAGTGGTAAATTAGGCATGCTTAAAGCCCACTGACTTCAATGGAATGTAAGCATGTGTAACTGTTCATCAGATTGCAAACATTCTATGCATATTCATTAAAATGCATTTTAAGAATTTTAAACAGTGCTTGCTGCAAATGAAAGCAGATTTATTTATTTATTTATTTATTGGATTTATATCCCGCCCTCCCCGCCAAACGGCAGGCTCAGGGCGGCTGATATAAATTATCTTATTGTACAACAGGAAGAGTTTATAAAAAGGAACACTTTCTATATAAAACTTATTTTATAAAAAGAAGCTTCGGCAGGGTCATATTCTTAAGACAAATGTTTATCATTGACACGGCTGTGAAATATTCTGTAAAAGTCTATATCCCTAGACTTTCATTTCAAGTGCAATTGGACATATGCTTTAAATAGTTAGATGTGTATGTTGGCTAAGGGAATGTATGTGGAAAGCTATTGCAAATAGTGCATAAATGTCCTTAATGGTTTCTCTGAGGTTAAAGTCTGTGTTTCTTTTGCTTTCTACATATGTTCATGGCAATTCTCTTAAGAAGAGCGACAGAACTGCTTGAGATGCATGATCAACTGCAAAAGGAGGGGAGAGTGCAACAGTGTTTTGAGTGCAACAATTCAAGAAGTAAGGAGAAAAGGAAACAAGTTCTCTGTAGATCATTTTTCTATATTAAAAGCACAGACAAAAGATGTACTGACCTTCCCTTTCCCCTCATCTTTCCACAACTGGACCTTTTTTTAGTTGAATCCAATCAATTTAATCTGTTAATTTAATTGTGACTTATAATGAAAGAGAGCAAAACTGATCAGTGTATCAGGTATTACAAAATGGAATTCGTATCCATGGCCTAGCTAGCCTGGATTACTGTACACACTGACTAATAGCTGAGTCCCATAAATCTAAATTAGATTTACTGTCATGTAAAGATAGGCTTAATCTGGATGGCCCAGACTAGCCCAATAGTTGTTAGATCTTGGAAACTAAGGCTGAGGACAGGCTGGCAATCTGGAGTGGGATGAATCTGGAGGCAAAAGATGCGGGGTGAAAATCCTCCGGGGCTGGCTGTCCACATTGGCCAGGGTATTGCGCAAGGATGCCGTTACGGAGTGTTCAGACTGCTGTGGAGTGGCCCCAGGTGGGCCGGCCTCCGCAGCTCGTGATAGGGCTGTTTCGGCAATTTGCGCATGTGCACTCATGCGCAAACTGGCAAAATGCCGCGTTCGCACTACCACCTCCGCTTGCCTCCCGCCTTCTTCTGGTTCACACTGCCTGGAAGCGGGAGGTTTCTCCCGGGGTTTCTCCCGGTGTCCTTCTAAAGCACAAGAAAACCGGCTTCAAAGCGGGTAAGAGCGGAAGGGAGGCGAGGGACAGCTGCGCATGTCTGAACAGGTTCCCTTCCCCCGCTTCCCATGAGGACCTATCCCGGGGCAGACTGCCAGTCTGTCCTCATTCCTCAGCCTAAGCAGGGGCACTATGCAGAGGCAGGCAATGGCAAACCACTTCTGAACATCTCTTGCCTTGAAAACCCTATGGGGTTGTCATAAATTGGCTGCACCTTGATGGCACTTTCCACCACCAAAGATACATAGGATTGATTTGCACATTCATAAAGTGCACTAATATTTGAGAATTAAGTCACAATCATAATTCCAGTATCAAGCCATTTTTTCATGCATTTTGGCGGGGAAAAGAGGTCTGACATATGTAGCTCAAGTCTGCATATTTTGTTTGGGATTTCTAAATGTTGGGGCTTTTCACATGTGGGGCACAGTTATGCGTGAGTGCTACTGGCAGATTGCGTAATTCTACCAGGGTGCAGACAATGACTAGAGGAACATTTATTTTCAAGTTTCATTCGTTCATATTTCCACGACTCCAACGAGGCATTTATTCCGGACATGCTGCAACACCGAAACAATACAAGAAAGAAAGAGCAAACAGAAAATAGAAGAACATAAAAATTGCCTTTGGTGCATTAGTGCATCCAGTCTACCATTTGGTTCAGAGCAGCAGCTAGGTTTCTAGAACTCTTTTCTCCCAGCATCTATGACTCACAGATGTGCTGCCACCGAACATGAAGCCTCTCTGCTTTGCCATCCTGGTTGGTAAATCTATACTCTCTGATTTTTCTCAGCATTTTTATGTCACTTAAGCTAGTGCTCATTAGCAAAATTTGTTGTAACGACTTCTATGCTTATGCATTAACATTAGTTGAGAAGTATCCATCTTGAGCCTACATCCCCATCAGTTTTACTGGGTGACCACAAATTCTCATGTTAGAGAGAGGAAAAAAACCTCTTCTGTATTTACTCCTTAAATTCAGTTCAGAATTTTATTAATCTCTGTTATAGCTTCCTTATTCTTTTTTTCTCTCCTCACACCTGAAAGCCTCACCCTTCTTTGCCTTTTCTCACAGGAAATGTACTGCACCCACGTGGCCATCAGATTTCCCTTTTCCATACTTTTTCAAGGTCCCTACTGCAAATGAAAATTAGCCATAACAGAGACAAAGAAGGAAGTGTCTGGCCAGTCTGTCCTTCTGGCAAGGAGCTCGTGCTGCTTCAGGACAGCGAGGAAGAGATTTTATGTGCACGTGTGTATCTGTGTGTACAGGTTCTCCTCGCTGGGACTGCAGGGCAACTGCTTCAGATGTGTTCCAACTTTTGCTGCCTACAGGGACAGCTGGTGGTGAGAAGCAGGATCAAGAGGCTCGTAGCACCTTTTACCAGCTATGAGTGGTATGGTAGTTGCCACCTTTCTCAGGAAAAAAATGACCTCCAGTTATTTACAAGCTAGTCATGTCAAGACTGGATTAACATAATGTGCTCTACAGAGGACTGTTGACTGTATAATAAAGATGATGATGATGATAATCAGGACTGCTTTGGAAACTTTCTGGAAACTTCCATCTTTTATTACTATAGGCTGAGGACAGACTGGCAATCTGAAGCGGAGGCAAAGCGGAGGGAACTGGAGCGGGGGAAAAAACCCACGGAGCTGGCCGTTCACACTGGCCAGAGCAATGCGAAGCAGCGGCGATACGGAGCGTTCAGACTGCCACGGAGCGTTCAGACTGCCGCATAGCCAGCGCGCGCGGCTTGCGCGCGCCGCTGCACTTTTTTTTGTTTTCCTTTGATGTTTTTCGCATGTGCGCACATGCGCATATGCGCAAAACTTTTTGCCGGTGCGTTCACACTTCCTCCGGATGCCTCCCGCTTCTTCCAGTTCACACTGTTTGGAAGCGGGAGGCATGCGGAGGAAGGCCCCTGAACACCGGGAAAAACCGGTGTCCGGGTAAAGCGGAAGGAAAGCGACTGGGAGACGGGTAAGTACGCAACGGAGCCGATGGGCAGATGCGCATGTCTGAACGTGCTCCTTTCCTCCGTTTGCGAAGCGTGCCTGCCCCGCTTTAGATTGCCAGTCTGTCCTCAGCCATAGAGTGAAAAGTAGCTGGGGACATGACCTCAATACAAAATGCTCCTCTCTTGATATAATATGCAGTATACTGTTTTCAGCAGAAAAATAAAATTTGGGAGAATCTTTGTGTGTCTCCAATACCTTGCTTAGTTTGAATGTCATGTTCATGAAGCAATAAGAAAAATTAATCAATAATTATGCTGAATAGAACTCTGCATATTGCTTAGTACATTAGAAGCTTTGAAACGCAAGGTCAATGAAACAAGATTCTTTGCTGTTACATGGAACACTAACAACATCTAGCTAACAGTCTTACATTGTTTAGTGTGCAACATTATTGCTCTTAGGCTGGGCTCAAGAACCATGGGAACGGCAAGCAATTAGCAACATTTAGATAGAAACATTCCTAACACTTGAGCAGCTAGTTAGGCGGAGATATATCATATGATTTGTTAACAAATATGATGCTGTATGACACTGTCCCCTTCCTTTCTGTGCGTCCCCACCCCCTGGTATAAAACGCCAAGCCTCAGTAAAATCTGGGCTCGGTATCTTTAATGGATTACCATTGCCGAGACTGACGTCATAAAAATAAAGGCTTTCTTCTCTACCTGATGTTCGGACCTTAGGATCATTGGGAAATCTCTATTCTTGGTTTATAGTGCTTCATTCACACATCCCTTCTAGAGTCACGAAGGGGAAAGTTCTCAGACAGCCATCTTCTGGCAGCCGCCATTTGAATGATATAGTCCAAAATAAAATAGTGAACTATAATAGCATTCCACTTACCCTAAGATGTGCTCACATAAGAGTCTGCAGTAGTCACTGTGAGAGCTGGTAATTAATAGGAGAATCTTCCCACTGTCCTTCAGTTTTCTCAGCCACTTTTTAACAGAATCTGGACAACTTCGTATATATTTATCTGGATTTCTTTTCACTTCTGGAAAGTATATTCCACAGTTTTCTGAGAAACAGAAGATAACATTATGCAGAAGATGGCTCATGTGTGTACCATGCATGAACCCATTTGTGTATGTATGAACCCACTCTTAGAAATTGTCTCCAGGGCAGTACAGGTCCCCCAAACTGCTTTTCATAGTGTAGAGAATTTTAGAATAAAGTTTATGGAATCCTGTAGGGGTGGATGCAGAAAAGGGAGCTGTCAGAAAAATCCTGCTGGTCACATGTATGTGTACGTGCAAGCACTTTTACTGATGAGAGATAGGTTGGAAAGTAGATGCTACAGCTGCTTTGGTAATCAGTCAATCAGAAAGCACAGGCATAAAGAAATTTCAGTCTCACTGACAAGGGCATCAAAATCATGAGCATATATCTGTGTGACTTACAAACCTGAAATCAGACGCATTATGCGCTAACTTACTTCATTGATACCCCACCTTTCTCCCCAATGGGGACCAAAAGTGGCTTACAGCTAGGGTTGCCAGGTTCCGTCATTGCAGGGAGATTTGGGGGGCATTCTGGGGGTTGGCAAGCATGTCGCGCAACACACTGACATCACCCAGAAGTGACTTCAGTGCGTTTGCAACGACACTGCTTTTTGCGCAAAACTCTATGGTAAAAATGGCTTCAAACCATAGAGTTTTGCCCATTAAGCAGAGTGTCTCCCCTGACATCACTGACATGCTGTTGGGGGAATATCCTCCCACAAAAGTGGGAGATCCCCCACCTGGGGAATGGTAGCCCTACTTAAAGCATTCTCCTTTTTCACAATTTATCCTCATACAACCATGCCCTGAGGTAGTTTATGCTGAGTGTGTGTGACTGGCCCAAGGTCAAACATTGCTCTGACTAGCCCTAGGTCACTGAGCAAGCTTCCATGGCCGAATGGGGATTCAAATCTGAGTCAACAAGATCCTAGTCCAACCCTCTAACCACTATACCACACTGGATCTTAAAACATTAAAGGTGCAATCTTTAGCAGGTCTGTTTAGTAAGTCCTATTTTAATCAATTCAGCTTACCCCCCAAAGGAAAGTGTTCTTAGAATTGCAGTCATATAGTTCTAAGGCAGCTCAATGACTAAAAAATTCTGAAAGGAGGTCGTTTCTACATTCCTTCCTAAAAAAATGGGCAAAAAGTATACATCAAAAGGGCTAAGGTACTTCTGTACTACCCCACAAACTGAAAAATAGTCAACATGCAGTCCAAGACACCAGACACAAGGAGGGTTTAGTAATATCTCTCCATTAAGAGGAAAGACATGAAATGAATCTCAAAATAGCTGAAGTGCTTCTGCACAAATCAGGAAACTAACAATTGGCACACCTGTCACCTAATACACAATAAACACTAGCAGAGCTTGAAAAATGGCACACTTCTATATCAAACAGCCCAAACCCAGGGCATGAACTTTTAGCTCATAACAGAAGGTAGCACTTTAGCACACAGCAAGCAAAACCAAGCATGATATGAAATGTTAGCGAGATTTTCACTGCCCTTTGAACACTTGAATCAGATTTGAGCAGGGGTTCAGTGTTAGCCAGGAATACGCTTTATGCTTGCAGAAGGCAAGCGGAATTTCCTAGTGTTTCTACAAGCATTTCCCCCCTCATGTTAAATATTTGTGGTCAGCTCAGTAAACGATTTAACAAATCCTAGACATTACTTTTATGTGTGGAATGTGCACAGAGCTCTTCCTCAGTTTAAAAAAGAAAGAATATCTAAACTTCTTAACTTCAGCTATTCTTGAGGAGGATATTTGAGACTGCAGTATATGTAAGGTCATGGAAACAGTCTCAGCAGTTGATCCAAGGCCAGCTCCTCCAAAGCAATGCTTGGATATAAGCCAGTGTATATCCTCTGATTTCAATGGGGCAAGTAGCTTAAATTGACATTTTAACAGATTAATGCATCTGGCATCTAGAATGATACTTGAAATATCTGTTAACTACTGCCCAACAGAAGTATCTACAGCAAATGGATGAAAAATAAAGTACTTTTATTAAGAACATAAGAAGATCAGTGGTTCACCTAGTCCAGCATCCTATCTCACACAGTGGCCAACCAGTTCATCTGGAGGGCTAACAACAGGGCATAGAGGCTGAGGCCTTCCCCTGATGTTGCCTCCTGGCTCTGGGATTCAGAAGTTGATTGCCTCTGAATGCAGATTCCCCTCAGTCACCATGGCTAGTAACCAGGGGTCCTTTCGTAAAAAAAGAGGTGCAGGAGCTCATTAGCATAACTAATTTGCATATGCCACACCCCTGACGTCACCGGAAGCGATGATGTCATCGGCAGTGTGTCAGAAGGCAAGAAGGGAGGGAGGGAGGGAGGGGGAAGGAAGGAAAGGAAAGGAACAGGAAGGAAGGTAGGTAGGTAGGTGGGAGAGAGAGAGAGAAGGAAGGAAGGAAGGAAGGACGGAAGGACAGGGGAAGGGGGGAAGGAAGGAAGAAAGGAACAGGAAGGTAGGTAGGTAGGTGGGGGGGAGAGAGAGAAGGAAGGAAGGAAGGGGGAAAGGAAGGAACAGGAAGGTAGGTAGGCAGGTGGGGGGAGAGAGAGAGAGAGAAGGAAGGAAGGACCAGGAAGGTAGGTAGGTAGGTGGGGGGGAGAGAGAGAAGGAAGAAAGGAAGGGGGAAAGGAAGGAACAGGAAGGTAGGTAGGTGGGGGGAGAGAGAGAAGATAGGAAGGAAGGGAGAGGGGAAGGAAGGGGGAAAGGAAGGAACAGGAAGGTAGGTAGGTAGGTAGGTAGGTGGGGGGAGAGAGAGAAGGAAGGAAGGAAGGGGGGAGAGAGGGGAAGGACGGGAAAGGAAGAAGCAGTGAGAGGGGGAGGGAGCAGTGGGAGGGGGGAGGCTTCTCCTTCCTGGGGCCGACGGAGCGCCGCCGGCCCCGGGACAATTGAAGGGGGGGGGAAGGGAAGCGGCTTCCCGGGGCCTGCGGCGCTCTGCCGCAGCCCCGGGATCTGTGGGAGGGGGGAGGTTTCTTCTTCCTGGGGGCCGGCGGAGTGCCGCTGGCCCCCGGGACAATTGAAGGGGGGGGAAGGGAAGCGGCTTCCCGGGGCCTGCGGCGCTCTGCCGCAGCCCCGGGAAGCATTGACGGGGGACGACGGCGGGGGGGCGGGGCTTTGTTAAGTGCCCGCCCCCCCGCCGCGTCTCTCCCGGAGCGGCGCTCCGGCGCGCCCCGGCCCCAACAGAGCCCTGCTAGTAACCAATTATAGACCTATCGGCCATGAATCTATCTAATCCCCTTTTAAAGCTGTGGCCATCACCACATACTCTGGCAGATAATTCCACCTTTCAATCACTCTCTGTGCAAAGTAGTATTTCTTTTTGTCTGTCCTGAATCTATTGCCTATCAGCTTCATTGGATGCCTTCAAATTCTAGTATTTTGGGAGAGGAAATTTCCCCAACACTTATTTTCAGAACTATGGCTTTTTAATGAAACTGAAAATATGCACCCTATACTTTAAAATTTATTTCAGGATTGAAGTATTTAGACAGTTTTGAAGCTCCTGTAGATGCTGACATGGGAATGCTTCCTCTATTTCACCTTTCACCATCTTCTATTTTGCTGCTTTCAAAAACTAACACCCTGAAGCCTAGCAAATGATTTTTGAAGGCACACAAAAGTTGTTCTACTGCTAAAGCTGAGAAGGCCGATCCTTGGCCCATTCTGCATCTAGCACTTGCTCTGCTGTTTTACCAAGCCCACACTGGAACAGAAAAAGATGTGACTCAAAGCCACATTCAAATACCCTGGGCCAAGGCTGTACTCACTGCAGAGTCTATGCAGACAGTACCATAAAACTGAGAGATCAAAGGAAGTAAAACTAGCATGCAGTGTGGACGCTACCATAAAATCTGATAATCAAAGAAAGTGAAAGGGGCATGCAATGTAGAGGGGGATTTCTGTTCCAACGTGGGTTTGGTGAAACAGTGGATCAAATGCTAGATACAGAATGGGCCACTGTCAACTGCCAAAAGAGCAAACTGTCAATGCTGAACAGCACTTTGAACAGTGGTATAGATCACATTCTGTAACCATAAAGCAAAAATATTCTTGTTGTAGATCCATAAACAAGAAAGCCACGCAAGACTATCAGTAACCTGTGGAATGGATCTGTCTGAGTGCTGAAAATATCTCACACAAGGCTTCCTCGATAACCTCAATGGAGTGTTTGCTGCACTCAGAAGTTAAGAGATGTGACACCTACTCACATAAGTATTTAGAAGAAGATATTAGATCTATACCCCACCCTTCACTACCCAAAGGTAGTCTCAGAGCGGCTTACAAACTCCGTTCCCTTTCCCTCCCCTCCCCAAAACAGGCACCCTGTGAGGTAGGTAGGGCTGAGAGAGCTCTGACAGAAACTGCTCTTTTTCAAGAACAACTGTGCCAGAGCTATGGCTTACCCAAGGTCATCCAGCAGGTGCAAGTGGAGGAGTGGGGAATCAAACCCGGTTCTCCCAGATTAGAGTCCGCGCACTTAACCACTACACCAAACTGGCTCTCAGTTTATGTGTGGATCAGTAAATTTGCCAGGGCTTTGCATTTAGAAAAGTCAATGCTTAAAAAAACTAGACAACCTCAACAGTGCTTCCACATTTCTAACATCCTTTTCTCACATTTTGAGGTTCAGAAAAAATATCTGAGATTTATTTAGTGCACATTTATCCGGTGCTGCAAGGACCTCTTCCCTTCATTTTCTCATCTCTACAACTCTTGTGAGGGAGGTTAGGCTGAGAGAGAGAGACTGGCGCAAGCATCATGACTGGGGAAATGAACTTGGGACTTCCCAGGTCCTACTCCATTACTCTAACTTCATTACTCTGGTAACACATCACCACAGCTGCCCACAAGACATCTGTCTTGTTGACACTGCATGTAACATACGGTTTCTCTCTCTCTTTCAAGCACTTCCTCTTTCAAAAAACACTTTAGAACCTTGTTTGAATGCTGGTGCTTTAAATCTTATTCCACCAAAGCGAGCAGATTATTTCCATTTGTGACACTGAGAGTCACGGCTGAACTCCCATGGAATTCAGATGGTCTGGAAAAGTTTACCGCAGGACTGAAGGCCTCACAAATGTCACATGATAAACGCTTGCTTGTATTCATTGGAGGAGGTCAACAGCACGCATGTGAGAAGCAGCAGCCAGGAGCTTCAGGCAGGATTGGCTGCAACAGCCATCACCATAGCCAACAACTTTGCCACAGGAAATGCAGAACATCTGGCAATGACTTCAAACTAGACCTTATAACAAATGTGGCAGAAATGAATAAGCAATGGAAACTGCTTAAAGAGGCTTGGTACAGAGATGTCCCCAAAGTTTCCTACACTCCAGCATCATAGTGCAATTATCTGGTAGGTGGCTTGCAGCATGTCTGTCAAACTCTATAGAACAAAGTTTGAGTCCGGTGGCACCTTTAAGACCAACAAAGTTTTATTCAAGGCACAAGCTTTCGTGTGCATGCACACTTCTTCAGATACACTGAAATGGAAGATACCAGTCCATACATTTAGGTAGAGGGTGAGCAGCAAATCTGCACACACTATAATGAAGGTATTTAGCAGATGCACAGACCAAACAGGAATAACAAGCTTAGTTTATATAGTTACCACATGTTCAGGTTTAATTCCAGGGGAAAACATAGTAAAGGAAATAAATATATCAAAATTGGAGACTGATGGGCAGATGGACCCTTCTTAATTGTGGAACGCTGAGAGTAATTCACTGAGACCCTGCCACCACACGCCATCCGTCTCCTCTCAAGCATGGAGGTAAGTAACAACATCCTTTTCTTTAAGGTGGGGTGACTGGTTGTGCTCTGTTATGTCTCCTCTGTCACCAGACCAGAGAAATGCATCCCAAAATTTTGGATTGTGGTCATATTGCTCTTGCACAAATGCAGTGGTCAAATATTACTGTGTTGGCTGTCCCCAAACATACTTCAGCAGCGCTTCACTGTGATGATGCAACTAATCTAAATCTGCTGTGATTACTCAACACATCCATCCCTTTTCTAACTAATAGTGATACTGGCTCTTCCTCTTCTGAGTAACAGTTTAATTTAAACTATATTCTGAAACTGTAAATATTCCAGAAGTTGTACAAACTTTAAATTACGTAACCTTAATTTTAACTTAGTTGTTTTGTTGTAGGTTTTAAACATTTAATTGTTGTCATTGTGTCTATGGGCTAAATAGACTTCTCCGAATAAAAGAAACAACAGTTATACATGTGTCTTGACTGAGAGAATCGGAGAAGCTTTAAAAGTTTGGGAAAAATTACCCTTTCAACTAATATGGTCCTACTTAGCCACAATGCATGATTCCATGTCTTCCTTAATTACTGCCAGTGATTCTACATGATTTTCTTTAAGAAATCTTATTTACAAATAGTGCTATTGGTCCCTAAATGTTTCCAGAGAAATGTTAGTTGTTGTTGATGATAGAGCTGCTTCAGAGAGGCTTTGAGCTGAAAGTGAATAAGAAGTTATTTAAAAACCTGTAGGTGTTTACAGTATCTCCTTTGGAGTAGACGTGAAAGAGATTCTTGGAGAGTGACAAGGAGCACCTTGCCATCAACCAGAGGTAGTGTTGCCAAGTCTTAGGGACTCACTGGCGGGGGGAGTCCTCCTCTGGCTGGGAGTTTCTCCTGGCCCCAGAGCAGACTAATTGATGCAGTAGCCGGATCGCTCGCTCACAACTTTAATGCCAGTAGCTCACAAAGTAGAATTTTTGCTCACAAGACTCCACCGCTTAGAGAGAACATTGGTCACTTGGTTGCATACTGCTTTGATCACCCAGAACCCCTTGAGCAAAGTTCATGGCTTTCAAAGTCTCCAACAGAAGGGGATTAATTCTATTTCCTAGCAAAGAGTTGAAGATCTTGGCATCCTGGCTGAAAAGGGAAATGGGATGTTAAGAAATGCATACCATGGGCTCCACTGTCTGGTTTTGAGATTACTACGTTTCTTCCCTCTCACCATGTCTCTGGAATTTTATCTGTTAAAAAATTGAATTAAACAGCTTTGCCAAGAGGTCCAACAATTTCCCACAGCATGTCTTATAGGGAGGCATTTTAAAAATTATCTGTATGTTAGATACGTTTCTATTTTGACAGATCAAGGGTATCTTTCCCTAATTTAAAAGTTTATGAGAAAGTTTAAAAACAAATTATTAAATCAAAGGTAAGGGAATGCTACTTATGCAAATACAGTTTCGGCCACCAGATGACTGAGGATGAACTGTATGAAAATAATCAAGTACAACTCACTAAAGCCAGTTTGGTCAAGCAGTTAAGTGCACGGACTCTAATCAGGGAGAACCGGGTTTGATTCCCCACTCCTCCATTTGCACCTGCTGGATGCCCTTGGGTAAGCCATAGTTCTGTACCAGCTGTTCTCTCAAGGACACTTGTCTCAGAGCTCTCTCAGCCCCACCTACCTCACAGGGTGTCTGTTGTGGGGAGGGGAGGGGAAAGGAGTTTGTAAACCACTCTGAGACGTCAAGTGAGCAAAGGGCGGGGTATAAATCGAATCTCTTCTCTTCTTCTTCTAAAATATACCATGTAACAAAAGATATTACAAAAGAAAAATGTTGGTGCAAAGAAAAATTAGATGAAATCTTCATTGTCCTAAAAATTATTGTAATCCTGAGCTACATTTATTTATTTAGTTCCGTTTACCTCTGCCTTTCTTTCCTAGGAGCTGAGAGCAGCAGAAACCAGTGAGGAGGGGCAGTTATTGAAGCCCACCCTTCCTCATCGGGCCTCTTACTTGCCACCTGCCTCTCTCTTGTTTGTTTGCCTGTGTGTGACAGGACAGGTGATGCCACCGAGCCCTGCCCCTATCCTGCCTGCCACAGCCAGGTGAGCAAGTGAGAGCAGAGTGAGTGGTAGTGACTGGGGAGCTTGGAAGTATCACCTTTCCTTCTGCCACCATGCCAAAAAAGGTGAGATATACAGTGAAACAAACTGCAAATACCAAATGTACTGTAGGTGGCCAAAATAAAGACCAAACAAATAATTATACCTGTGTCTGTTTCATTATTCTTAATCATGAATAAACAAGAGAATCTTACAGCATACAGAAAATCTTGCAAACATATACAGAAGACAGGAACCTCATGGGACACCATATGTAAATTGGGAAACACTCATACAGTCTTTAACAGTGCTGAAGGAAGATTGTTAAGAAATCTTTTAGAAGTTTAGGCTGCTAGGCAGGAGACTCAAGGCCAAGACCTCCAAGGTAGCCATCTTGGAAGTGCTACCTGTTCCACGCACAGGGCCAGAGACACAGGCACAGATCAGGAGTCTCAATGCATGGATGAGACGATGGTATAACAGGGGGAAGGGTTCAAGTTTGTTAGGCACTGGAATGCTTTTTGGAACAAGAAGGAGCTGTACAAAAGAGACGGAGAAGGAACCCAAGAAGGAACCAGGCTGCTGGCACTTAAAATCAAAAAGGTGGTAGAGCAATTTTAAAACTGAATATTGGGGGAAAGCTGACAGGAGATGAAAAGTCTCTGGTTCGGGATGGCTCATCTCAAAGAGATGAAGGGGTAGCTGTTACTTTTCTACAAGGAAATGGATTAGAATTGTCCACTGAGACTATGGCTATTGATAGGGACTACAAGGTCCTGAGGCAGCAAGAGGAAGGTTGTGGGCTTACCATGTATGGGAAACTATAGATGTTTATATACTAATGCTAGAAGTGTCCGAGGTAAAACGGGGAATTGGAATGCTTGGTGTTGGGGGGAAACATAGACATTGGTGGGTATTTCAGAAACTTGGTGGGATGAGGAAAATCAGTGGGATACGATGATTCCTGGTTATAAATTATATTGTAAGGAAAAGGGGGAAGGGTTGGAGGCGGGGTGGCTCTGTATGTCAGTGAGGGTATACAGTCCTGTAAGATTTGAGAGGATAAGAGAACTGGATTTGCTTCTGGAAATGCTATGGGTTGAATTAGTGGGCCCAAAAGGAAGCTTAACACTGGGAGTTTGTTTATTGCCCACCAGATCAAAAGATAGAGGATTATAAAATGACGAATGAATTAAAGATAGCGGCTAGATGAAATAACTGTATTGTAATTGGTGATTTTAACAACCCACATATTGATTGGGTCAATATGTGTTCAAGTCGGGAAAAAGAAATTGAGTTTCTAGACACTCTCAATGACTGTGCTATGGAGCAGATGGTCACAGAACCTACCAGGAGAGATGCGATCCTGGATTTGGTCCTGAGTAACGCCCAAGACCTGGTGAGAGATGTAAAAGTGATTGCACCGCTTGGGAACAGTGACCATAATGTTATTGAGTTCAACATTTGTATAAATAGGGAGTTGCCCAAAAAGACTGACACAACCACTTTTAACTTTAAAAGGGGTAACTTCTCTGATATGAGGGGACATGTGAGGAAGAAACTGAAGGGAAAAGTAGAAAGGGTCAAAACCATTGGGGAAGCTTGGAGACTATTTAAAATTACAATCCTAGAAGCTCAGAAAAAATATATACCACAGGTTAGGAAAGGCACAAATAGATATAGAGAAAAGCCTGCATGGTTAACAAACAAAGTAATGGAAGCTGTAAAAGGTAAGAAGGATTCTTTTAAGCAGTGGAAAGCTAGTCTCAGTGAGGTTGATAAAAGGGAACACAGGCTGTGGCAACTAAAGTGCAAGTCTGTGATCAGGCAGGCAAAAAGGGAATATGAGGAGCATATAGCAAAAAACATAAAAAACCAACAATAAAACTTTCTTCAAATACATTAGAAGTAGGAATCCAGCCAGGGAGGCAGTGGGGCCCTTAGATGACCAAGGGGTAAACTAAAGGATGATGGGGAAATGACTGAGAAGCTGAATGCATTTTTTGCCCCTGTCTTCACTGTGGAAGATCGGAAGTGCTTGCCTACTCCAGAACCACTGATTTCGGGTGGGATGTTGAAAGACTTGAGTCAGATTGAGGTGATGAGAGAGGTCCTAGAACTGATAGACAACTTAAAAACTAATAAATCACCAGGCCCAGATAGCATACATCCGAGAGTTCTTAAAGAACTCAAATGTGAACTTGTGGATCTCCTGACAAAAATATCTAATCTTTCATTAAAGTCTGCCTCCAGTCCTGAGGACTGGCAGGTAGTGAATGTCACTTCCATCTTTAAAAAGGACTCCAGAGGAGATCCGGGAAATTATAGGCCAGTCAGTCTGACGTCAATACCGGGTAAGTTGGTGGAAAGTTTTATTAAGGAAGAAATTAGTAGGTAGATTGATGAACAAAGTCTCCTGAGGAAGACACAGCATGGGTTCTGTAAGGGAAGATCTTGTCTCACGAACCAGCTGTGCCAGAACTATGGCTTGCCCATGGTCATCCAGCAGGGGCAAGTGGAGGAGTGGGGAGTCAAACCCGGTTCTTCCAGATTACAGTCCACACACTTAACCACGACACCACACTGGCTCCAAGGTATAGATAGGAACTCTCAGTCTGGGGCAAGTGATACTCTGAATTCTTGGTGCTGGGGGGGGGGGGGGGGCAACAGTGGGAGGGCTTCTAGTGTCCTGGCCCCACTGGTAGACATCCTGATGGCACCTGGTATTTTTGGCCACTGTGTGGAGGAGTGTTGGACTGGATGGGCCACTGGCCTGATCCAACATCGGCTTCTCTTATGTTCTTATAATTCTTTGGCTTCAAGAATGTTAAACTCGGGAATCTAGCGATTGGTTGCCTCTTTGACAAAGCCCCAATGAAAAGGGAAAATTCGACAGCTGGTGATCCTGTAAGAGGATCTCCTACAGTGATAGGCTTCTTCTGGAATACTGGACCTTCAGTGAAAGTTTTACATAGCCTTAGAGCAATGTAAATGTAGATGGTACATTTTGGCCATCTACAGCACACACAGCGCATTCCTTTGCACTCCAAAGTATGGCCTGCTAAATTCAGGAAGCTTGGGGTTTATTCCCAAACATATGTAGAAAAGTGCTATGAGTGAGGACAAAGGGTGGGGCAAGGGCATGTGAACAAGGGATTGGTGCCTCCTTACCTCCAGAGGCGAGTCCAGAGGTGGGGGGGGGGGCTGCTGAACCATGGGGTTTTGCGGGGACCCAGAGGCACTGTGTATCCAGGGCCAACCAAAACCTGGGACCAGCACTTTAGTGCAGCACACATAGTTTGTCATTTAAAACTTACAGGAGTGCTCTGAATTTACTGCTAGGCACCATCACTGCAAGCTATCAGATACCAAGAAAGATTTCTGCAGTAAGCATATGTATAAACATTTAACACTAAAAATGTGAAACAATCTGTTCTTCTGTTCACTTTACTTGTAAAAAGATGCTACTAGAAATTCATTCTACTTAGCAAAACAGTTGGGCGATGTATTCACACAAGCTTCAATATGCTTACCTAGAGCATGGATAGCTCTCTCCATTTTCCTAATTCAGTTACATTCACAGATAGGGTATCATTCTTTTCCACGTCTGGGCTTCTGTGCCTTTAATAATATAGTTCTGGCATTCTGACCTAGATGGTCCAGGCTAGCCCAACCTTGTTAGATCTCGTAAGCTAAACTTGGTCAGACCCGGTTAATATTTGGATAGGAGACCCCCAAGGAAGTCCAGGGTTGCTGTGCAGAGACAGACAATGACAAACCACCTCTGAATGCCTCTTGAGAGCCAGTTTGGTGTAGTGGTTAAGTGCGCAGACTCTAATCTGGGAGAACCGGGTTTGATTCCCCACTCCTCCACTTGCACCTGGCTGGATGACCTTGGGCAAGCCATAGCTCTGTCCCAGCTGTTCCCTCAAGGACAGCTTGGGAAAGAGCTCTCTCAGCCCCACCCACCTCACAGGGTGTCTGTTGTGGGGAGGGGAAGGGAAAGGAGTTTGTAAGCCGCTCTGAGACTCCAAGTGAGTGAAGGGCGGGGTGTAAATCTAATCTCTTCTTCTTCTCTTGCCTTGAAACTCTATGGGGTCACCATAAGTCAGCCAGAACTTGACAGTACTTTCCACCACCACAGTTCCAGAGGTCTGTTGCAGAAATCTAAAAAAGGAAGTCTGGTGGCATCTTAAAGACACTAAAATTTTATTCACGTATAAACATACATGGACTACAGTCCACTCAGGTGTTGGATGAAGGCAGTGCTAGTCCACAAAAGCGTGTGCTAAAATTAAAACACTTAGATTTTTAGGTTCTACAGAACTGTTTGCTGAGAGCTATATGGAGGATTTCAGCAGCTTAGACTTTCTTACCTGGTAGAGAATAATGGGAAAGCGTGGAACCTACTGGATTTCTACCTGTCACGCAGCTGTCTAGGGCACAGGACATAACCATGAAAAAAAATGGCAACTTAAGTTAAAGAGAGGATGGCTTCAAAATCACACGAAAATCAGCTGATTCCTTCAAAATATTAATCCTTTAACTAAGCTTTGTTGTTACTGCCACCTAGTGACAATGCACTGAATTCATCCATTCTGAGACATGTTTTAGACCAGAACAAAGTTTGAGTCCAGTCGCACCTTTAAGACCAATAAAGTTTTATTCTGGGTATAAGCTTCTGTGTACAGGGAGATGGTGTAGTTAATGTTGTCAGGTCCAGTGGTACCTGGAGTCATGTAGAAGAAGAGAAGAAGAGATTGGATTTATACCCCGCCCTTCACTACCCAAGGGAGTCTCAGAGCGGCTTACATACTCCTCCCCCTCCCCACAACAGACACCCTGTGAGGTAGGTGGGGCTGAGAGAGCTCTGAGACAACTGTCCTTGAGAGAACGGCTGGTACAGCTTGCCCAAGGTCATCCAGCAGGTGCAAGTGGAGGAGTGGGGAATCAAACCCGGCTCTTCCAGATTACAGTCCACGCACTTAACCACTACACCAAACTGGCTCTCATGTAGATATGTTTGTCGGTCAGTAGGTTTCAGCTGTAAGATGGTGTCTATGCATCCGTCGCGTATTTGTACAGCAGTGTCCATAAAATGTATCTTTTTGCATTGATTGCTGCTACATACACCAATACAACACAAGCAATGGACTTAACAACATCAGCTACACCATCTCAGGCTCATTCACTTGCTCATCTTATGCCAGTAAATGCCAACAATGCCCTTGAGTTGTCTACAAAGGACAAACAGGTCAAACCCTATGTTAAAGGATAAATGGACACAAATCTGACATCAAGAATAATAAAACTGAGAAACTCGTAGGAGAACACTTCAACCTTCCAGGACATTCAACAGGGGACCTCCAAGTAGCTGCAAAGGAACTTCAGAAACAGACTAGAATGGGAGACTGCTGAGTTACAACTTATTACAACACTCAGGACAATGGAACCCCCACGGCTTAACAAAGACATTGATTTCTTATCTCACTACACGTGCTAACATCATTCAGTTCTTGCTTCTGTTTGTAAACTCTGTTATTATGCTGTATGCTAGTTTGCTGCTATTCACAGGTTCTGCCAATCACCTTAATCCAGTCTTAACTATATTTACAGTTCAGTTACTTATGCATCTTGACTCTAATTGGCTCTTCCTGAAGAAGAAGAGAAGAAGAGGAAATTGGATTTATACCCCGCCCTCCACTCCCCAAGGGAGTCTCAGAGCGGCTTACAAACTCCTTTTCCCTTCCCCTCCCCACAACAGACACCCTGTAAGGTAGGTGGGGCTGAGAGAGCTCTTTCCCAAGCTGTCCTTGAGGGAACAGCTGGTTCAGAGCTATGGCTTGCCCAAGGTCATCCAGCCAGGTGCAAGTGGAGGAGTGGGGAATCAAACCCGGTTCTCCCAGATTAGAGTCCGCGCACTTAACCACTACGCCAAACTGGCTCTGGCAACAACCTCCTCACTCTCTATCTATATGTAATGGTTGGTGGCTTCTGTTTCAATGTATCTGAAGAAGTGTGCATGCACCCACAGAAGCTTATACCCAGAATAAAACTTTCTTGCTCTTAAAAATGCATCTGGACTCAAAACTTTGTTCTGCTGCTTCAGACCAATGTGGCTACTCACCTGAATCTATGTTTCAGACCAGTGTTCTCCGGACTTTCTTTTGTTTTCTGCATCTGCTAAGGATGCTTTGACGGTCTGGTAAGGAACCTGTGCCTGCTGCAGCTGATTCTGGGGCACGCTGTAAGGTATACATGCAGTTTCTACGAGAAACGAGTCAGGACTACTGGGCTCCTTGCAAGAACGGAAAGTATGCTCCAGGTCTAATTTCCTCTCATATTTGCATATTTCTGGGAAAGATCAATAGTCCAGTGCAAGCTGCCATTCAGAAAAAACACATCCACAATCACTGACCTCTTCCTTACAAGAACTCCTATACTGTCCTAGAACACGGCCCCTCTTCTTATCTCTTCTCCTTTTGGAATGTAGCTATTTTAGGATACAGCATTTTTATACAGCAACTATTGCTCTTCACCCAAAGTTTGTACTTATAAATGCTGTCTTGAAACTACAACCTCATTCTGCCACAAGGCTAGGGCTGCCAAGTCAGCCCGGGGGGCGGGGGATCCCCTGCTACAGGGGTTCCCGATCCGCCGGCCAGCATTTGGCCGGCGGGGGGAACCCCGCCCCCGAAGTCGTCCAGCCAGGACTACTTCCCCAACATAATGATGTCACCCGGAAGTGACGTCATCACGTTGGGGGCATTGCCAGAGCGTTGCCCTGGCAACGCCCCCAACGTGCTGACGTCACTTCTGGGTGATGTCACCGGGCACGCGCGCTTTGCGCATACGCCGGAGAAGCTCCCGGACGATGGAGGACTCCCCCCCGCCAGTGAGTAAGAAAGACTTGGCAACCCTACACAAGGCTTCTAGGCTTTTCCTCCTGACTTCTGTCTTTCACATGATTATTTTGCGCACATGAGACAGGAGCAGCATGCAGATGACTAATATATAACACATCCCTTAGGGTCACTCCCCACATGACTGCCTTCCGTTCCAGGAGGCCTTTTGCCAGAAAATTCTTGCAACTAAATGCAAGAAGTCTCAGTACATGACAGGTAACCCACTTTGAGTAGGGTGGCACATTTTTTTTTTCTAAATAAAAAATAAACATAGCAAGTGTAATACAAGGCAGTCTGATACAAGCTGCTTACATGTAAGAATTAATCTATCTTGGTTGTAGCACTCCTGTTAGTGAACAGGCATCCAGGACATATACTATGGAACTACGCTTTCTAAGTACCACCTTAATGAGAAAAAGTCAGGAAAAACTTACAAAGAAAAATATTTTCATGATTCACAGGACAAAGGAACAATGTTAAGCCAGCAAATTAACATTACAAACGACACCAGGTTTTATGCTAAAAGAATGCATGCTTATTTAAAGTACCTCTGTGGAAAACCTTGCCTTGGCATTCATTTTCAATAATAATAAATATTGTCTGAAAGGCTCCATTTGGTAGCTTATCAAGAACAGTGTTGGAACATCTCCTTTTACTTAATTTTGTGGAAAGCATCGACAGTGGCTTTATGTTTAAACTGTATTTCAGAACTTTTCATGAAAAAATTGTACTTTGGTTTGTTATGAATGTTAAAAGCTCTGTATCGCTAGCTTCATCAGGAAAATCTCATTCGAATCAGTTGTCTTCTACCAATATTTTTTAAAGACAAACACTAACAGAAGTCTAAAATGTAAACGAATGTGGGCAAATCACCTTCAAGGTGACCCAATCTGTTTCTATTCCCAAACCCAATCTGTTTCTATTCCCATTGGATCATAAGTCAGCCTGAAACACTGCCACTTTTTTTAGTATCACAGTGCACATATAGCTGCCTTACACTTGTTAGCCAGCAAGGCACTTTTCTGTGCTCTTATGGATTTTTATCCATAAGTTTGAACTCTGTGTCGCCAGCAGTGGTAGGGACTTGCGCTTTCTTCTTCACACAGGAGCCAGCTCCAGCCCAAGCCAGGAGGCTGACACCCCAAGCAGTTCACCCAAGGCAAAGACAAAGGATTCCTCTTGCCATGAGGCCTCCTTCTGTCAGACATCCGCTGGCTGACCCCCACTCCCCCACTACACATCTGGATAGTTATGCTAACGAGACTGCCTAGCAACTAATGTGCCAGCCATCAGATACTTGGCTAAAACCATCAACTGACAATAGGTATGGCCAGGTGAGTCATCGGACCCCAGACTCAGTGTCTGTTTCCTGGTGAAGTCATACTTTTGCAACACTGACCAAACCCCTGGACCTCCTCCCTTTGTTCGCCTTTAACCTATAGCAAGGTCCAACAGGGACGGACCGCCTAGTAGGAGTGTTAGTGGGTTGTGGTCTGCAAAGCCCGCCCCAAGACCCCCAATAAAAGTCCAAACCGAGAGTCACTCGGCCTCTTGAGCCATCGTCCTTTATCTTACCTATTGACCCTTCAGTCCAGCTTTCTGTCCCCAACCCTTGCCTCCATCTTTAAACCCTTTTTCTCTCTCTGGACTCGCGATCCAGGAGAACCACGTGGTCTTGCCGGTTCAAGCCTCGTGGCCCCATAGCTTTTATACCTTTCTTCCCAAATCCAATTCATCTTGACATCGGACAACGCATCTAAGGTAACGTGCTTTCCCCACCAACGAAACCTGCTCATGCAAAAGTGCTATTTTCTCTCTTTATTTTATTAGACCTGTAAGATTGTGTGTGTGATTAAGATTTTTGTATGCTTGATTACATGCTCCAGTAAACAACATTGAACTTGGAACTCGCCTCACGTGCCTCCTTCCTTGAGATCTCCCGGGAGGGGTGGGACCCTGGTATAGTTGGCAAGAACCCGTGTATTTTGCTGATTGCTAAACGCAAATTAAAGCAATTCGGCTAACACACTGAGTCAGACTACTGGTCTATCAAGATCAGTGTGGCCTACTCGGACTGGTAGTAGGTATCGAGGTCTCAGGGAGAAGTCTTTAATATCATCTACTACCTGATCCTTTTAACTGGAAATGCCAAGACTGAACTTGGGACCCTCTAGATACCAAGAAGATGTTCTACCACTGAGCTGCAGCTTTCCCTACACAGGTATTAGAATCCAGGCCATTTTTAAAGTATATATTTTCCCCCTAGAAATATTTATTCACAGAATTTGTACGCCACCTATCTGCCCTCAAAAGGGCCATCCAGATGGCTAACAACTAGAAAGCACACATAATAAAACCACCTTTTAAAGACATTATAATGAACTCTCCCAAAACAGAGTTAAAATACGTACAGAACATTTAAAAAGCGATTAAAACATTGGTAAGGAAGAAGGAATCACTGAAAGAATGCCAAACGAGACAAAAAAAAGTCTTCACCCGCTGGCAGAAGGCAGTAACTGATTAACCTCCCTGGGGAGAGAGTTCCAGAGCTTTGATATTATGATAGAGAAGGTCCTCTCCTAGGTCGCCACCCGCATAATCTCAGAGGATGGGGTAGAGTTGCCAGGTCCATCTGTAGCTCTGGCAGGGGAATTTGGGGGGGGCATTCTGGAGGTGGGTGGGGATGCCCCCAAGCACGACCACCTGCCCAGCCACCCCTCTCCCTCCCCTCCTGCCTGATTTAGAGGGCTTCAGCTGATCAGCAGGGACCACATGGCCCACTGACCAGTTGGAGGGCCCTTTAAATTTAGCAGGAGGCAGGGAGAGCGGTGGTTGTGGGCCACATGCTCAGCTCGCAAGAAGACCTTTTCCTCTACCCAAGAAGATCCTGTTTTCCTTTGCCCTAAGGAGTCTCAAAGTGGCTTGCTATCACCTTCCCTTCCTCTCCCCACAACAGGCACCTTATGAGTTAGGTGGGGCTGAGAGAGTTCTGACAGAACTGTGACTGGCCCAAGGTCATCCCACAGGCTTCAAGTGGAGGAGTGGGGAATCAAACCTGGTTCTCCAGATTCGAGTCCGTCACTCTTAACCACTATACCATGCTGGCAGTTGATTGCTATAGTGGACAGGCAGGTTCATAAGGCAGTGGGAGATCTCTTGGGTATGCTGATCCCAAACTGTACATAGCTTTGAAGGTGCCCAGACACAAACTGGTAGCCAGTGTAGCTGGGCCAAGACTGTTGTGATATGGTCCCTATAGCCGATTACAGTCAGTATCCTGGCTGAAGCATTCTGTACCAGTTGAAGTTTGTGAACACTTCTCAAGGGCAGCCCCAAGTAGAACACACTGCAGTAATCTAATCTAGATGTAACCAGGGCATACACAACAGTGGCCAGATGTTTTCTGCTCAGGAAAGGCTGCAGCTGGCTAACCAGCAGAAGCTGGTAAAAGGCACTCCTGGCCAGGGGCGACTTATCCATTAGGCAAAGTAGACACAGTGTCTAAGGCCCACAATGCATTGTGGGCCCACAAACGTATTTAAATTAAATCTTTTAGGGCCCACAAAAATCTATTAAATTTTTCCTAAACAGAAAAAAAAATGTTGAAGTATTTAAAGCGATATAAAAATAATGTTTAATGTTGATATTTTTATAGTGGGAGGGGCCCACAAAGGCAAAAGTGCCTAGGTCCCACAAAAGTCATGATGTGGCCCTGCTCCTGGCCACAGCTGCCACCACGAGGCCAGGCGGGAATGGAATTGCCCAAGCAACATTACAATGCACAACGTTATCTCCTTTTATTTTTACACTGTTTCTACAGCTTGTCAAATGAAACCGATCTGCAATTCATTTTAATAAGGAAACAAATCATAAGATTTGGCAAAGGTGCTTCTCAAAGCACAGAAAACAGATTGCAATTAAGCTACAAATTGTTACAATCCCAAGGCAAGCCATATTATGCATCCTTATGCATAACTACCTTTGACAGGAAGAATTCTGTGGCATATGGTCGTGATTGCTCTCTTCTCAGCATACCTTGGAGCAAACTATTTAAAAAGCAACACGTAAACACGGTCGACTAGAGGATAATTATTTGTTTGAGCTAGACCTCTACATTCACCAAGTCTTTATTGGGACTAGCAGTCAATAATTCACAACAGAAATAAATTAAAAAGAAATTTTCTTGGGGCTTATGGCAACAGGTGTGTAAAAGGAGCATTCGCTTTATGCATTTCCAGGACAGCGTCATGAGGGAAATGTCTTTGGCTGTCTTTCCTGACAGGAAGAAGGTGGCTGAGAGACTGGGAAGACTGAAATTGTGTCTGGTGTCAGGGTATTTATTCTGGGGTACGATACTGGTTACAGATAAGGAGCAGTCCACTGGTTGACAAATCAAATTTATTCCGCTTACACAACTTTCGACTGTTATTTCTGGGAAAAAAATAATAATAACTTGCCTAGCTGAGCTACTGGAGTAGGCTGCAGAACTACACAACACAGGTGACAACAAAGTGAAGGCACACTCAGCATGTAACTTCAGAAACCTGAGATAGGCGGCTTGACCCATTTGCTGGGGCTGAGGAAGAAAACAACAGCTTGACTAGACATTTTGAGCGAGAAGCCCAGGTAAATCAGAGGAAAGAGTAGATTTTCTGGAATTTCTTCTAAATGGAAGTAAGTGTTGAGTGTTTGTCTTTAAACTAAACCGTGGTCAAAGAGATTATAAATGCTTGATGATAGCCATCGAACCCTAGGCTGAATATACTTTTTTGAATTATACCATTACTAGTATGACATGACTATGACATGACTAGTACACAAGAAACAGCAATTGCGGCAAGGCTCAGATACTATATAAACTATTTTTGAGGTGTGGGATTGGTTAAGATGATCTGCAGAGGTGATGGATTGATTAAGATGATCTGCCCCCATAGCCTGAAGGATCCAATTGGTTTTCAGAAGACATATGGGGATATTCCTGCTGACATGGCTGGTGGTCCTGATGATGCCCTGATTGACCTCTGGAATGAGAAAATTACTGAGGCCATTGACATGAGCATGTACGGGCACCTTCTTTCAGTTCTAAAACCTGAAAAAACAAGGAAGACTGCTAAACGTGACATGGAGAAAAATGGGATGAGTCTGACAAGGAACAGGACAGAACTCATTTTAAAGTCTACTCTGTGATGGCGGCAAAGAAACAATATTTATCTGCCATCAGAGTGGACCCGCAGAACTCTTCATAGGGTTAGAGGCCTATTGGGCTCCAGCCGACAGGAGGAAGTGGCCTCTTTTGCAGTGAGCTGCAATCATTGTGCTAAACTCTTTGCAGGTAAAATCTCTTGCATCTGTTCTGACTTGGATTCCTGAATGAAGCAGATTGCTTGAATCTGTTCCAATCGGCTTTCAAGCCTGGTTATGGAAGTGAAACAGCCTGCATCACCCTGGTGGATGACATGCTGAGAGATGGATGGGAGGAGTGTGACTCCGTAAATTCTCCCGGACTTCAAGGCAGTTTTCAATACCACTGATCACGGTATCCTTCTGGACTGCCTTTTATGATTGGGACTGAGAGGCAACCTGTCTTCGGTGATTCGGGTCCTACCTTGAAGGTAGGTTTCAGAGTATGGTGCTGGAGGGCTGTTGTGCTGCCTGTCAGAGTCTCTAGTAATCAGCACTCAACAACGTTCCTTAAATAAGATCAGTTTATTGTAGTCAGGTTACTATACTTCTCTAAACGCTATCTGTGTTAAGACTAAAGAGGGAAAGCGGGAAAGGGATTTTATACGGGGTTCAAACTGGGGTGTCAGATGGCTACAAGCCAATGAATGCCATGTTACCCTCACGCGGAAAATAATGGCTTTTACTTCCAAGCGAAAAACTCACAAGGGAAACCCGAGATCTTATCTAAACAGAGACAAATGCCAGAGGAGAATTAAAAGTAACATTCCAGTGTCAACAACCTCCCCCCTTTTCTTTATTGCAGCCACTCTCTCTACCATCACCTTTTATCTATGGCAGCCTAGCTGACATCCTGTCCCTCTAAAGAGGTCCCCCTCCCCGGCTTCAAAGGGTACAAAGAGTGGAAAGCATGTAATAACTCAGGGGCACTGACATGGCAATCCTGGACCCATTCATTTTCTTCAGGACCAAAATCCTTCCACCTAAACAAGTAGAATAGACGGCCACGCCGTATTCTATAGTCCGGAATCTGTGACACCTCTTGATGTGGTTCATCATTCAGGGTCTGGTCACATGGTCCTTTAGATTGGGTTTCACTGCTGTTTCCTCACACATTTAAATTCCCTGATCAGACAGGCCGCTCCGCCTCCCACACCAAAGCAGGCTCACTCCCGCAATGCTCCCGGGTCCCTAGCGCGTTTTCCAACCCCGGTATTTTCCCAGTAGATGCGCTTTAGGACCGCATTTTGGCTGATCTGAACAGATCAGCGGAAGCAGCAGAAACCGACGCAGCTGGCCCCTCTCCTTTCCTTTCCCTCCCTTCCGCTGGGTGCCTCTTTAAAGGGACAGCGGAGAAGACGAATGGCAGCAGAACAGCACAAACAAGGGAGGCATAGGGTTTAAAGAGGACTTTTCCTTTCCCTTCCCTCGGCCTGGGTGCCTCTTTAAAGGGACAGCGGAGAGACCGGAGAGCAGAATGGGCACAAACAACAGAGGCATAAATCACTTGACTTAAACAACACGAACAACAGAGGCATAAATCACCACTTAAAGAGGCAGCCAGGATAGGGCTGCCAAGTCCAACTTGGGAAATATCTGGGGTCTTTGGGGGTGGAGCCAGGAGACTTTGGGGGTGGAGCCAGGAGAAAGGAAGTGACATCATTTTGTGATGTCACATCCTGTGATGTTGCTTCCACATGCTGACACATGAACTCATGAAGTTTCCTAATACTGAATCAGGCCATTGGTCCATCAAGGTCAGTATTGACTACTCAGACTGGTAGTGGCTCTCCAGGGTCTCAGGCTGAGATCTTTAATGTCACCTATTACCTGATCCTTTTTTAGCTGAAGAGGCTGATACCTCCTGCATGTCAAGCAGATGCTCTTATCACTGAGCAACGGCCCTACTGAATCCTTCCTCATCTCGGCAGAATATGAAGCACTAAGTGCTACACAAGTGCTGAATATGATTTTCATATCATAAGAACAGGAGAGAAGCCACAGTGGATCAGGCCAACAGCCCATCCAGTACAACACTCTGTGTCACAACAGTGGCCAAAAATACCAGGTGCCCTCAGGAGGTCCAGCAGCGGGGCCAGAACTCCAGAAGCCCTCCCACTGTTGCCCCCCAAGCACCAAGAATGCAGAGCCTCACTGCCCCAGACAAAGGGTTCCATTTAGACCTTGTGGCTAATAATAGCCACTGAGGGACCTCTGCTGGATGGGGACAGAGAGAGAGAGACAGACAGACAGACAGAAAAAAGAAAGAAAGGGGGAGAGAGAGAGAAGGGGAAAAAACTGGCAGAGGCACTTACTTCCATTTAGACCTTGTGGCTATAATAGCCACTGATAGACCTCTGCTGGATGGGGACAGAGAGAGAGACAGACAGACAGACAGACAGAAAAAAGAAAGGGAGAGAGAATGAAAAGAGCTGTAAGAGAAACTCACCTTATCAGCCACATGCAAAAGCAGCTCCTTCAGTCCCTCCTTAATCTCTGGGCGGGGCGCTCTTGCTGTGGAAGAAGCTCTCTTGCTGACTTCTTAAAGGGGAAATGTCTGGCAAGGCTTTTTAATGCAGGGCAGGCTCTCTGCAGACATTTCCCTTTTAAGGCAGCCATTTTGTCCCCCCGGTGGCCATCTTTGGAAAAGCGGGAGGTAAGCTCTAAAAATCGGTGTTTCCCCCGCCCAAGCGGGGGACTTGGCAGCCCTAAGCCAGGACCCCAAATAAACTCTGGTACAGTGCAGCCAGGCTGGCTGGGAGGCAGGCACTCCGACAGGCTGCACGTTCTGGCCGTGGTTGCTTTGTTTTTGTTTAAGTTCAGTAGATTTAGCCATGCGCATGCGTGAAGCTCTTTTTAAAAAAAATTCATGCTGCGCTGCCCAGGCAGTGGCGCGGCTATCTGAACACTGCACCCACCATAGTTGCGGTTTACGGGGGGGATGTGAGATCATCCCCATCCCAGAATAAAGAAACCCGAAAGGAGTTCTGCGGGACATATCTTGCAGTTTCCTTGCTGTGTGACCATGGCCTCAGAATCAGAGGCAGGGCAGGGGAACGAGGACGCCAAGCATTCAGTCCAGGATCTCGTTTCAGGAGGCCGAAATGAAAGATTGGATGAATGCCACTAAGGGATTTAAGGCAGGTCTAATTCAACAGCCACTTTGTTGATTTTACGCACAACAGGAAAAGGTCCCACATAACGCCAACCCAGCTTCCTACTGGGTAGCAGCCCCTTTAAGTTTTTAGTGGACAAATATACACAATCACCTGGATTTATGTCCCAAGGTTCAGCCCAGTGCTTGTCGGCCTGAGTTTTGTAATCAGCTTTGGCTTTATCAAGTGCCTCGCGGATCACTGGCCACTGGTCTTGCAACCCGCGCCACCAATCATGTAAGTCTCCCCCTTTTGCAGGGGTGTCATCAGTCATTACAGGGAGGAGGCCCTGCTTTGCATGCTCTTGCCATCTGAGACTAGATGGATGACAAATGCTAATTCAGCCCCCTTTAAACAAGATGCCTCTATTTTTATAAGTTCTTATTACCTTGGTGTGTACGCAGCTGCCAGTAGGAAGACACATACTCTGAAGTGTTACCGATACAAATTGTAAGGCATTTATTGGAAGGCATTACTGCATAATACACTACAAAGGCAAACTGCAGACTGCAAACTGAATCAGACGTGTGATACAGGAATGCATATGAAAAAAGGCATGGATACAAAACCATCAGAAATGGTGGCCCTAGACTTACCGGGGGCCGCTTTGCAGCTGCAAGTTAAGGAGCGGGGCTAGGAAGGGAGGCTCCATTCTTTAGCCCTGTCTGCAGCTCAGAGTCTTGCAGCTGTGGCAAGGAGTCTCCTGGGCAGGGCAGGATTCCTGGCTAGCCAGCCAACTGCTAAAAAGCTGCAACCATGAGTTCAAACTTGATGCATATTAGCCAAACTAAACCTAAGTGCTAAACCATTAACTGACCCTTTTGTCCTTCTAGTTTTAACTCCATTTCCTAGCAATCAAGCTGATGCAGTTGCATAGCTACCTTTCCAAGGATCCAGGAAGGTTGAAGAGGCAGGACTCTCACAGACTTGTGAGCCTCTCACAAGTCCTCAAACTCCTGGGATGTAGGAGAAAGGGAATGCAGATCAGAGCAGCGTAGGACCTGGAATCACAAGACAGGCCTGTCCAGACCTGGACCTCCTTGGCCCTCAGAAAGAAAATCTTTTAAAAGTATATTTCTTCCACATGGGAAGAACAAAAATAAAGAAAAATAAGGAAATAAAGACCCAAAATCTATACATTTCGGGGAAAATTGCTCAAACCAATAAGAGAACAGACCCCAGAGAGTCCAAGTCCCAGAAATAGGCCTGGAAAGGCCTGAAGGTGGCTGGATTCAAGATGCTAAAAGCCCACCCTCACCTAAGGTCTTTATACCTTTTGCTTGATCAGAGGTGTTACCAGGATGGTTTCCATAGCCATAGGGTGGAAAAGCAGGTGTGAACATGTAATTTCCCCTCATTTGGTGTTTTCTTTGGCATCCAGGGGCCCAAACGTTCGTTTCCACTACCATCACTAGTAACCATCACTAGTAATAATCATATCAAACTGTAGACCCTGGCTCCTATTGGTAGCCTGTGTGCACCGAGTAATATCGATAAGTTGGAAATGAATAACATCTGGAACGCACTCACGTAGCAACGCCACTGTTGACATCGAAACAACATCACTAGCACTTTAATATTTAACACTGTAACGTCTTAATGAATAGTTTTAATGTTTATGATGATTTGATTGTTTTAATGTGTATTTTATGCTGTGTAAGCTGCCCTGAGCCTGCTGTGGCAGGGTACGGTGGGATATAAATAAGAATATAAATAAATAAAATATTTCCCATATTCCTAAACAATATGCCAGTCCAAGCACTTTTTATTGGTCATGAGACTGTGCGTCTTTATGCTCAGTAAGCAATCAACAGTTCATTCTGGGATTTCAGTGTGGATTTTCCACCTGGAAGCCAAAGAAAGGTACCCCTGTAATACATCTTTTGTGTTGGCAAACAGGTCAAGCAAGGTGTTCCATCTGATGAACCAGACACTATTACGTACAGTTGGGGAACAGCTAGCAGAGAGATATACTCGCTCCCTCAATCTATTCCCATCTGTACCACATAGGCTTCTAATTGTTGGGCCAATATCCTTAATTTGCTAGGCTTCTGGCTCTTCAGCTCCTTGTCCTTGTGTCTGCCAGAACCATAACTTGCAGTATCAATTAATGATCAGCAAATGCATACAAGGCTCAGCCCTTTCCATGCAGCACCTTGCAAAGCTGCTGGTCACAGTCCATCTTTCATTCTTCCAATTGTTTCTGTCCCGCGTTCCGAGACCAAAACTGAACCAAAGTAACAGCAACACGAGAAAGGGCCTTCTCAGTTGTAGCACCAAAACTTCGGAACCCCCTCTCCGGGGAGATTAGTCTTCTCTCTACACAGTTGTCTTTTGCCACCAGGTGAGGAGCTTTTTGTTCTGGTTGGCATACTTCCTATCATTCTTATTAGATTTCTCCCTGTTTTTTAGTGTTATGTCTCTTCATATCTTTTTATTGAATTACTCTATACATAATTTATTTTAGATGTTTTTAATATTGAAATGTTGTGATGTTTGATGTCTGCCACAGAGGGGACCTCTCTGGGTAGAAATGTGGCATAGTAATGTTTTAAATAAAGTAATAAATTAAAAAATGGGGGGGGGGAAGCTTATTCCAATCAGGGTGTTGAATTACGGGCCTATCTTGCACATTATCTGGAGGTGACGGTTGCCTGGAATTTCCAGGTAGCAGCAGCTCAACCTAGTCTGCATTCCCACTCCATTTTTTGTGCCCCCAGTGTTTGCAGAGACATATTTTTTTAAGGCCTCGTCCAATAGGCTGTATGACTGTGACCTTTTGCAGATGCTAAAAATGGCATGCGTCCAACCACACATTTACTCTAATGGAATGGTATTTACATTTCTGGAAGAGGAAGCAGCCAGTTCTGCTGATTTCCCCATCCCACTGCTGACCTCCTATGAAGCTTTTTGTTCCAAATGCTGTTCATGAGAGGCCCTTGGTTTTTAGGAACAAAATTTGCCAGGTTCAGAGGGCCATAGCAGGAGGAGGAAGCATGAAGGTCCTGTGCTACAAAATCCACAAATGGCTTTGAATTTAGTTTCACTTTCTTTGCACAATATTCTAGTGCAATAGAGTGTGTGTGTTGGGGTTGCCAGCCTCCAGGTGGGGCCTGGGGATCTCCAGCTGACAGAGATCAGCTCCCCTGGAGAAAATGGCTGCTTTGAAGGGTGGACTCTATGGCACTGTATCATGTTGAGGCCCCTCCCCTCCCCTCTCCAACCCTTCCCTCTCCCAGATCCACCCCCAAAGTTTCCAGGTGTTTTCCGTCACCTCCAGACCTGGCAATCCTAGTGTGTGTGTGTGTATAAATGGAAAGATTTCCTATCTGTCCCGGTCTGGAATGACCAGGCCTTCTCTTCCCCCCCGCCGAAGCGGCCCCACACTCACCCGGCCCAGTCCGAGACGCCCAGGAAGCTGGAGCCCCACGAGAACCGCCCCAGGAAGACCCACGGCCGCAACGGGCGGCCAACTCCGCCGCCGTGTCTCCCAACCCGTATCGGACCCGGGAACGCCTACGGGCGTTGCGCGGCAGTGCCGCCACAGCCAAAAACGGAGCAAGCAAGGCACCCAGGAGCACCGCAGCCAAGCCCCACAGGCCCTCGGCCTTCACCAACACAAGGGAGGCTGGTGACCAAGGAAAGTCAGCAGAGGCAGCGGAGCCTCCTCCACGGGACTCCGGCACGATGCCCAGAAGACCCGGAAGTGGGGCGGAGCCCAGCCCAAACGCCGGGACGGCGACTCTGCTTCTAAAGGGGGGCGGGGCTCAAGAGGGAAGAGTTGGCTGGGACGCCCGGGTGGCTCTGGGGGAGTGGGGAGGGGAATAAAAGGAGGCCAGGAAGGACGGGCCAGGGAGGATGAGCCGGGAGGTGTTTATGGCAAAGAGAGAGAGAGAGAGACGCCAAGAACTGAACACCGACGGAGGCAGAGGGGTGAAGAGAGTGCCGTAAACCCCACCCCCTGCCAATCTGAGGCCCTTCCTCGCCCCTTTCTTGCCCCAACACTGCTCAGAGCCACCCACCGCCAGTGGACGTCACGGCCACGTGAGGGGACCCCGGAGGGAAGAAGGTGGAGCGCGACACTACCTAAGGAACAGGGTTGCCAGTGCTGGGTTGGGAAATTCCTTGAGATTTGGGGGTGGAGTCTGGGGAAAGGGGGTTTGGGGAGGGGAAGTGACTTCAGAAGGGTATAATTCCATCAGATCCACCCTCCAAACAGTCATTTTCTCCAGGGTAAATGATCCCCGTTGCCTGGAGATCAGTTGAAATTCCATGAGATCTCCAGGCTCCACCTGGAGACTGGCAATTTAAGGAGAGATATCTTTAAATGTAACACAATATTAGATGAATGGTGTCAACCAGGGCTCTTTTTGTAGAAAAAGCCCAGCAGGAATTCCTGAGCATAATAGGCCACACCCAACAGCAGAAACTCATTAGCATATTAGGTTACACCCCTGACAGTGCAGCTCCCTCCCAGGATTGGCTTCCCCAGGTGCCCTGCGGTTTGCGAGGCACATGGGGAACCCGAGGAGGGGAGGCAGTTTAAACTGCCTTCCCTCACTGGATTGACTTGGCTTCCCCAGGTGCCCTGCGGCTTGCGAGGCTGTAGGCGTGGCCAACTCGGAAGCCATCCGGAACTCCGTTCCTGTGTGTTCCTGCCCAAAAAAAGCCCTGGTGTCAACTAACTGCAGCATCGTTTCTCCACATGTAATACATTAATTTCTCAGAGTTTCCATCATCCTGAAGTGCTTCTAAATTCTTATTCTATGAACCAGTAGAGGGAGCAAGTTAATAAAATTTAGTCTTGTACTGAAAACATCTCCTATTTCTAGCATTGTTATTTTACTTCAGGACTCAAATCCTAACACAAACGGACATGTGTCCAAATTAGTACCTCTTCCATACAATACTGATATTCAAATGAGAATATTCAAATCCACACTGCAGCCTTTAATTTTTCACAAGAACTTCTTCATCTCATTAGTGGCACTCACTTCCCTGTACCGGGTTTGCTGAAAACGCTGTTGCTGTCTTTCCTGTGACCCCTTTGTGATGCCTTAAAAAGTAATGCTATTATTACAACTAAGACATTGATTACATTTCCTTTAAAAGTAATTTTTCCTGCCTTCTTTAAACTATTAGGATCCAGCGACTTCACAATTCTAGGGTTGCCAGGCTGCAGTTGGTGGGAGGGGCTTCTCTGTTTTTTTCTTTCATTCCTTCCTCCATCATTTTTGGGAGTTACACTGATGTCTTCTCCCATTTCAGTAATTTAATGATGATTTTTTAAAATTCATGTTATACTGTAAGTCATCTTGAATGATTTTTTTTTTTAGAAAGCCAAATGATACATTTTAAAATAAGTGATTGGGTGCAATTGCAAAACCTCAACACGATTTACAATATCCCAGCTCACAGATCTAGGAAGGAGTGCGTAGGTAAGAGAGAAGACATGTGCCCCAAATTAGGCATGGCAGCTCAGAAGTAAGTGTCTTCTATTTCAATAGGGTTTGCTCCCAAGAAAGCATTCAATGGATTTGGAGTGAGACAGAAAGAAACTGAGCTTAAATGCACTGAACTTAATGATCAGAGACCATCTTTAATTCAAGTTCAAAATCAGCCGTGTGTTAAAAACGATATATGAGGAATGAAAACAAAAATGATTATTTTAAAATTAGTGACACTACAATTTAATTTATGAAATGCTTGATTTCTAATATGAACAGTGAAACCCTAAGATTGCTTTCCTGGGAGTGAGTTCCATTGAACAGAAATATAGGAGGGTTCTAAGAAAGATCTGTTTAGGATTGCTGTAACTGTCAAGCTTCATACCTTGGCTTCACAGACATAATGATATAGAAAATGTCCTCAAATTCAATCTTGTTACAGCAGATGAAATTAGCAATTAGATTCTGAAATACTGAAATGCAATAAAACCTGGCTGTGGTACCCTGGGGGTGCCTTCTGCTATGCCTAGAACCTGCCGGTTAACTGAGCTTCAAAAGTGAAAGGCCTCCCACCTCGCAAGAACAGCCCCTTCTTCTATAACCATTACAGCCCCTTACCGAGAGATGCACACCTGAGGGATTTATAAAATGATTCACATAAGGCCTCATTCTGTTCCAACCCCCCACTTCTATACCTTTTTATTTCCAAATTTCCAAAAAGAGTTTCTTTCTACTTGCAGATGAAAAAGGCAGTGTTGACTCACGACAGCTCATGCCGGAATGCATTTTGCTAGTTATGTCATTGGACATTTTAGTTCGGGAATGAGTTGCTGGGCTCATCACAGGCCTTGTAATTCTGGGGCGTCTGAACATTGGTGTCTGAATCCTAGCACTAATTGTGCTCCCCTTTTGCCTTTCTTTTCTAGGTCACTCTAGAGATGTATGAACTAGGTAAGTTTCATCTGGACACCAACCTTGATGGAGGCTCCTTCCCAAAAGAAGCGTTTTCCCAATGGCTGCCAACCAGGGTCCATTCCTGAGCTTGGTTCCACATGGTGCTGCCCTCCACACTTGCTCTGAGCACATTCTAGGTGTTTTCAAGAGGAAATGATGTTGCTTGCTTCCTATTCTTTGAAGCTCCTGATCAGTTCTGGTGTACCTGTGCTTACGTCTGGGTATACCAATACTGCTGCAGCAGGCATTTCACCTCAATGACATAAAGTACATCCCAAAATGTACACAAAGACAAGAGTTAAAAATACATTGCTTCCAACAATTACCGTATTTTTCGCTTCATAAGACGCACTTTTCCTCCCCAAAAAAGTGGGGGGGAAAGTGTGTGCGTCTTATGGAGCGAATATGGAGCTTTTCTTACCTGTAACAGGGCTCTTTCTTCAGCAGGAACGCAGGAGAACGCCATTCAGGCTGGCATCCCAGCCTTCCCCGCCCCTCCCTGCTGGGCCTGAGCTGTTAAGACTTAAAAGGGAAACGGCAGGAAAAACCCCACCAGGCTAAGTACTCTTTCCCTTTAAGGGCTTTCCCCCTTTAAGACAGCCAGCAGCAGAAAGCCCCGCCCACAGATTAAGCTCCGTGGCTACTTTGCACAGAAAGGCCTGGCTTTGCATGGCATGCCGACGTCTCTCTTCTTTCCTTTCTCTTCCTTCCTTCCTTCCTTCCTTTCCTTTTTTCTGTCAGTCTGTCTGTCTTTCTGTCTCTCTCTCTGTCCCCACCTTTCTTTCTTCCTTTCTCTTTCTCTCTCTCTCTCCTCCTCCTTCCTTCATCTCTCTCTCTCTCTCTTTCTTTCTGTTTCATTTTTTCCTGTTTTCCTCCTCTAAAAACAAGGTGCGTCTTATGATCAGGTGTGTCTAATGGAGCGAAAAATACGGTAGTTAAATGGTGAGAGTCTGGCAGGCTTCTTAGTGATTTTCCACATGGGGACTGGCAGGTGCAGCTCTCTTCGGCTGCTGTAGCTGCCACTATAGTATGGCAGCAAAAGCGTTTCCACAAGGCATGTTTCCCTGTAGTTTCCCGGCCCCAGTTCCCCAGCACTAGCCTTGTGCCAAAAAGAGCTTTTTCAGTTTTTTTAATTGGCAACTTTCTCTCTCTGGTGGTTCATAAAATAAATATCATTATATCCCTAAGTATTATAGCAATCTGTGTATCAGGTTCTCTGTCTTCCCAGCTTTCATTTTTTTAAAAGAAAGTTTGTATCCCCTATATGCCTTCCTCCTCCTATCTCAGCAACGAAAAGGGCTAGAGACTTACTTTTTTGGTTAAAATAGTACTGAATTGAAAATAAAATAAGAGAGGCAGGGGGAGGAAACAGCCTCTACCAGAGTTCATGAAATGTATAAATGCAACCATTCGATTTCTCGAAAGCTGAGTTATTTACTTATTTTCATTTTTATCATGTCAACTGGCCTCTTTGAAGTGAAAGGACTCATACAGTCTGTGAAGCTACATGGAACCAGCATATGCTACCTACCTATCAATCAGGGGTCCTTTTGTAGAAAAAGAGGTGCAGGAGCTCATTAGCATAACTCATTAGCATATGCCACATCCCCTCACATCACCAGAAGTGTGTCAGAAAGGGAATGTCAGTTTCAGCCCCATTAAATCCTATGGGCCATTGAAATCAATGGCAAAAACTCATAGGGTATATGAGGGGCTGGAGGAAAGGGGGTTAGGAGGAGAGGCTCCAAACTCACAGGGTAGCTGCTGGGGCCTCTCCTCGAAATACCCACTAAGTTTCAAGAAGATTGGACCATGGGGTCCAATTCTATGGGCCCCCAAACAGATTGTCCCATCCCCTCCATTGTTCTCTATGGAGGGAAAAAATGTTAACTTTTCCCCTACCATAGAGAACAATGGAGGGAATGGGGGCCACCTGTTTGGGGGCCTGTAGAATTGGACCCCCTGGTCCAATCTTCTTGAAACTTGGTGGGCATTTCGAGGAGAGGCCCCAGAAGCTACCTGGCAAGTTTGGAGCCTCTCCCTCAAACCTCCTCCCCTCCAGTGGCTTTTAAAATTGCCGCCGAATTTCGGTGGCAATTTGGCAGTGAGCTGAATCAGTTTAGAGAATCTGATTCGGCCCGTGGCTGCCCTAGTGGCCACTCCTGAGCTGGCGGAGCTTTGCTCTGCCTCGCTCCAGCCCCAAAAGACCCCTGCATACAATATACTTTATTCTAAGTTCCTCCGATGAATAATGGAGTTACAAATGTGGTAATGATCCTATTGTTTTAATACACCATGCCATAATTGTTTCCTGCAGCTGATTAGCTTGGCCAAATTTGCATTAGCTTGGGATGCTCTTTGTAGTTAATTGCTTTAAGTGCTACTGCAGATCTCTTGTTCTTGCTCAGCCTTCTCTTCTGCTCCTGATTTATTCAACAGCAACCAAGTACGAGATAAAATGCAAAGGAGCTTCTTCACTCCACAGCTTAGCATAGTGCTTCAGAGAATGAGCCATGTGCTAGAAAGCGCCTGATTAAAATCTTAGCTTGTAAAAGTTTTTGTGAGCAGTTGGTTTATAAAGCAGAGTAAAAATATTCTAAATAACATACAAATAAAATGTGAGAAGTGCTTTATGAACTAAGGAAAAATGCTATGTAATTAAAGCTATTAAAGCTAACCTGTAAAGCTATTAAAGCTAACCTGTAAAATTTTGTGGATGGGCTGGGGTACCGGGGGGGGGGGGGTACGGACACTTCCCTTCTCTGCAAAGGGCCTGCAAAGTGGAGCTCTTCTGCCAGGCTTTCGATTAGGAGCTGCCACTGAGGAAATGGGCCGCTGAGGAAATGGGCCGGTGGAGCTCCTCCTGGCCGGGACTTATGAGATGCTGCCTCCATTGTTGGGCGCGACTGGAATTGCTGCCATATTTTGCTTGTTCTATTCTGTAATTTTATGTGGAATGTACATTGTTTTAACTGAATTTTATTGTTTTATGATTTTAGTTGTTGTTAGCCACCTTGAGCCAGCTTGTCTGGCTAGGCAGGATATAAATATAATAAATAAATAAGTAAATAAATAAATTGTCCTGCCCCGTCTTCTCTCAGCTTGCAGGCTTCAGTCCCCAACTTTTACCTCCCTGCTTCTATTGCTTCTTGGTTCCTGCATCCAGTTTAGGACTGGATCTAGAGCAGGGGTGGCCAACCTTGCTTAACGTAAGAGCCACATAGAATAAACGTCAGATGTCTGAGAGCCGCAAGACAGGAACAAATATCACACACACGTTTTTATTTTTAAAAATATGCAAATTTGCTTTTTATTAACGTTAAATGGGACTGCCAAAAATAAAAACAAATGAGGAAAACCAGTTATTGATAATGATATTACTTGTTTGCTAATGATATTGAGAGAGATGGAAAGAAAGAATTAAAGAAGTGGAAAGAAAGAGAGAGAGAGAAACTAGGAAAGCAAATAGATGGGAGGGAGGAGGGAAGGAAAGAAGGAAGGAAGGGAGAAAGAGAGAAAAAGCATGCCTCCCTTTTGCTTCCCCAGCCGCCCTGCCAGGAGCCACACAATATATGTGAAAGAGCCGCATGTGGCTCCCGAGCCACAGGTTGGCCACCCCTGATCTAGAGGAATAGGCCATGGTTCTTGCACTTTCCATAACTATGCCCTCAATGAACAATACAGCAAGAAAACTGCAGCTTTACTGCCAAAGAAAGAGACAACCTCAGCCTACCAGATACACAGGCAAGGATGTAGATCTGAAGTACAAGATTTCTCAAAGCCAGCACTACTGGATGAGGAAGAAAAGAAAGGAATCCCCTCCTTATCTGGTCCCTTCCTTCCATTTCTTTAACAAACTCTTGAGTGCAACAGTTTAAGGGGCATAAGTAAAGGAGGGGGAAACAATATGTAACATATGAATGCAAGCAGCGTTATCCTAGCAGCTGCTTCTTATAGGGAAATATAGCCTCAGTAAAGGAGTAGGACACAATAAGCTTTTATTTTCCAGCAACTTTACCTCTCCTTCAAGTCCCCAATTCCATCTTTTTTTCCCCTAAGAGATTCTAGATGTGTGTTTATCCTACAAAAGAGGCACCTAGAATACCAATATGGTGAGGCAGCAGCCTGCAAACATTTTAAGTATCTTCACTGTCCTCTCCTGCCACTTCAAAAAGCGACCACTGGAATTTTGCTACACGTACAATCACATGTAACATGCAGTTCCACCCGGGTAAGAGATGGATTACAACCAGTTCCCACTATAGTACTGTTTAGTTAAAATGTCTTTGCATACATTCCTGTCCGTATCCAAAGGTTAAGGGGAAGCTCTGGCTGGTTCTGCGCAGCTCTCAGGATGGAGCTCCAGCCCTTTCTGCACCTAGCTCCAACAATGACCAATTTTTCCTTTGCCCCCAAGAAGCAGCTCAGAGGTCCCTCTGAATCCACTGTGACTGTGGTCTTGGAAGAGGTTCTCTCTCCCTGAACCTCAACCAGTACATGGCATCACTGGGCTTGTAGAAACAACCCAAATGCAAGTCACAAGATTCCTTTAAGCATAGATAACTTTCAGACATCTGTGATGTTGCTTCTGATGAGGTGTTTCTAATTTCGGTGAGTAAATCAAATAGTCTAAGATCCCTAACTTGCTATTTCAGAAATAAAACAGACTTTGCAACATCTCCCAGTACCAGTTAGCAGAACCACCCCAGTTCCAGAGCGGAACAGTTCTTTCCGGCAGTTTCACATAGTGCATAAGCCTAATAGTTTGAGAGATTCTCAGAGACCACTGAATGTTTGGCAGCATCACAGGTCTAAGGTCCTTCCTGTTTGTTTTTAGTCAAAACTATTAGAGCAAATATGTTTGTGCACAAAGGTGACTTATTTTAGAATTCTCTGCATGCATGCCCTCCTGCCTTTTTTTTTTTTTTAAAAAGGCATGTTTTAATGCTCTTGATTCATCTTCCACTGTCTGAGAACTGCTATACCCTCTATGAGATAGGATCAAGGATGCCATTTACAAGTTTTTCATTTTGCACAAGAAAACGAAACAGGATCTTGACTTCTCATCCTTCAAAATGATTTTACTCCAGGTTTGCAAACAGCCCCATATAACAACTTGTTCCCAGTGACCAGGCAGAGAAGCTTTATTTGTTAACGTATTCAAAATATTTATATCCCCTACTTCCACAGTTCGGTTTGCAAAGCGGCAAACACAAATATATAAAAATACCTCTGAGTTTTAAAAAAATATAAACATGCTACGGCACACACTAAAATAACTTAACATACAAATAAACAGTTGCAGTACTCTGCCATATCATAGTATTTCAAATAGAAGTTTTGACTTGGTGCCCAAATGAACAAAGGGCAGGTTATCAAGCAAATGTTTCTGGGGGAGCCATTCCATACTTGAATGATACAACTAAAAAGGCCCTGCTGCAAGTATTTAGCTGTTGGACCTCTGAAGGTGGGGCACTTGGGACTCTGACCTCAGGAAATAGATGGGCTTATATTTATGTCTTCATTATTTTATTTAAGAGATTTTTATGCTGCCTTTCCACTCTGTCGGGGCCCCCAAAGGGGTGAACATAAAAACATTAAAGCATTTGAACAATTAAAACAACATCTAAAATTATAAAATAATTCAATGAAGACACATACAACACCAGAACCCAGGAGGAGGGCCAATAACTGTTACGGGAGGGTATGCCAAACAAGCAAGCAAGCAAGCAAACAAGTCTTCATCTGGTGGCAGAAGACACTGACAGAGGGAGACAGATGAATCTCTCTGGGGAGGGCGTTTCAAAGTTACGATGCCATGACCGAAAAAGCCCTTTCTTGGGTCTCCACCCATCTAGCTATAGATGGGAGGGGTAACTGAAGCAGGGCCTCAGAAGACAACCAGAGTAAATGGGTAGGTTCATACGGGAGAAGACAGTCCTTCAAATTCTCTGGTCTCAGCTTATTGAAAAAACTGTGTTCATATGTTATTAACATGCCATGTTATTAATATTAACATGGGTATATGTATGGTAAAGGAACACATTAGTGTATTTCAACCTGGGGCCCCGGGATTCAAGGTGGGTTTTTTCCCCCAAATCCCTTATGTGGTAAGTGGGAGAGCCCTTCTCACAAAACAGAGTCCTGTCAGTTTTCTAGAAGCTCCTTCCGTTTCTAAGAAGGTACAGTCCTATCATACTTATTTCTAGAATTAAATTATCTGTTTTTCACTCTGCTTTCCAATTCAAGTGATTTCAGTATAGAGGGACCAAGATACCACCCTACACCAGTTCTCTACATACTGGAAGATCAGGTTTTATGTGATGGTGAACTTTTCTATTTCTGTAAGCAGCTCTGAAAGTTTTCCCAGGATACTTCCCACCTGTGTGAATCTGGCCTCTGTCTAGAGTCTTTTCCACATGGTGTTTTTTCATCAGTTTTGGTCCCATACTGCTTTGGTTTCTTCCATGATTTCCACATACATTTTTGAGCCTTCAGTCTTCCCTTTGGGTCCCTCCCTGGTTCTTTTATCCTGATGCATTTCTGGAAGCTGTTTTTTAGTCAGCTTTTTCCTTGCGCATAAGGTTTCTGTTGGTTTTCTTTGCCCCACCCACCTCTAGCCCATTGTTCAATGACTGGGCTATTGTGGTCAAACTCCCCCCCCCCCCCCCCAAACGATGCATGTTTTCTTTTGCTTTTTAACGGCACTGAAATATCAATATATTGCTGGAGCATTGTGACAATAGGCTTAGCAGCTAGATTTGACTCCCACAACCCTTTAGAGACCAACAATATTTTGGGGGGGTATAAGCTTTTGCGAATCAATGCTCCCTTCTCTCAAAAGCTTAGAACCCAAAGATCTTGTTGGTCTCCAAGATGCTGCTGGACTCAGATCTAGCTGTTCTGCTGCAGACCAACCCAGTTATCCTCTGAAAATAGGCTCAGCCGTTTCTTTGAATTCCCAGTGTCCTCCATTTGCAGAAGAACATCATTGGATACAAGCCCTAAGCTTTGTAAACAATTTTTACAAGAACATATAATTGGATTTATAGATGTAATTATCAACAACAGAAAATGTTTCCCTTTAGTTCCTAGTTAATTATTAATTCTGATAAAAGTGCATCCATCCACATGTGGCAAATATGACCTAATCGTGGAAATTAAGAAGTTGGCTTTCATTATGAATCTTAATTCCATTATGTCACATTACTTGTAACAAGAAAACACAGTGGAAGGATTACAAGTCATGGTGACAGTTTCTCATTAGAAAACTTAAACAATGGGAACAGAACAGTCCCATCCTTGGATATGCCAGTGCGCGAGAGAGTGCACACTAGAACAGGAAACTTCTTCCATGCACCATTCTGCAGGTGCATAGTAGGAAACAGAGAACCTATGCAAACATTTACATTGAACAGTAAAAGTATTTTGTACCTAGATTTAAAAAATAAAAAATAAAATGCAGGATTTATTTATTTTACTTTATATAATAGTCTGCTTTTCTGACTGAGACTCAGGATGGATTCCAAATATACAAAACAATTCAATCAGACAGCGTGAGATATCCAGTAAGTAAATGAACAAACCAATAAACAAATACTCTCTAAGGCAGGGGTGTTGAACTCATTTGTTATGAGGGCCGGATCTTACATAAATGAGACCTTGTTGGGCCGAACCATGTGTGTCATAAAATGTAATGCCAGGTAGCAGAGATATAAACTTTATAAAGGACACAAACACAAAGATTATTTTTTACTTAAAATAAAAACACGCTTAAAACATTAGCACTCTTGCAATGTTTTGTTTATTTAAAAGTATCTGATAACTGACACCTCTTGCTCTGAATTATTGCATCAAAATGTCGGTGCTGTTGCAGTCTTGAGTATGCTGTTCAGGTGTGTATCTGTAAGCTGCAAACCTACTTTTGATTTACTGACATTCACCACAGAAATCTCATGCTCAGAGTTCTGAGTCTAGCACCCAGGGGAAAACATGAAATGGCCGAGCAATTGAGAGAGTCTGGTGAAACAAGCTATGATGCAGCAGCAACAGAACTGGAAGCAGGAGATGGCCAGTTCCAGTGCGGGTCTGATAGAAGCCCTCCGGGGGCCTGATCCGGCCCCTGGGCCACAAGTTTGACACCCCTGCTCTAAGGCATGACATACCATTATGCAGGAAGTGAGTTACAAAGGTTACAGCACAGTCAAAGCAAACTATTCAATCCAACAGCGTAAAATGACAGGAAGTTTTCACACAAAGGAAGTTGGTGGCACACATGTTTTGCCATTTTGTTGTCTCAACAACACTTTGACTTAGTTGAACCAAGAGAGTTCTGTGGTTGACTGGGGATTTGCATTCTGGTCTCTCTAGCCCCAATCTGGCAAACACTATTTTAATTGGTAAAACACTATCCAAGTTAGCAATGTTGTTCAAAACTGATATTAATATAGACATCTGAGTTTTAATTTACAATATTGTTTAATGGAGAACATCTCTCAATGCAGATAAATCAATTTCTGCAAGCAATTTCCACACTTACAAACTTGACAGGGTAGCTGAAGCACTCCCTGCTTCCATACTGTCCAACCCATCCATTAAGATGTGCCTCACAAGTTCTGCTCTTTGTGCCACCACCACCACCTTCAGAGGTAAGTACAGTGGAAACTAGGGGTGTGCACTCAGTATAAACCAAGAGGCTGCTGGATAGCTGCAGTTACAGAGCATTTAAAGGGCTTTCAGTCTCTTTAAATGCCTTCGGAGTAAACTCTCAGCAAAGCATTTAAAGTTTAAATACCTTTGGAATTCACTAGCTGTGGCACAGAGTTGCACCGTGGCTTGGAGACGGCATTTAGGGGATTGCATCCCTTTAAATGCCTTTTCCCCTCCACTGGAAGCAATGGAGGATGGTGGGACCTTCTTCTGGGGCCCACAGAATTGGACCCCCTGATCCAATTAAATTTGGTGCCTCCACCTCAAACAACAGCCCCCCCAGAGCCCCAGATACCCCCGGATCAATTTGCCATTATAGCCTAAAGGAACCATTAACTATAATGATCCCCATAGGGTATGATGGAGCAAAAAAATAAATAAATTGGCAATCCTGAATATTTTCCGAATCCCAATGCCATACCGATATTGGGATTTGGGAAAATCAGAAAATACCAACATTTTCCGGGTTCAGTACACCCAAACATGGGGGAAAAAACCCTTTTTTTGTGCACACACACCTAGTGGAAACTAGAGAAACTAGAGACAGGGCTCTTCAAGTGGTTACACCTCACTTTCAAGCCTACCTTGTGCTTTTATGCTGCTTTCTTTTAGGCACCAGGCCACAATGTTTGTTCACCAAGGTTTTTTTTAAATTAAAGTTTGCTTATTTAACACTATTTTAATCTAAAAACTATTATTTTAAGCTCTCAGTGCCCCCAGTGTTTTTATGGTTTATATTTTTATGCTGGGCTGAATTTTTAATGCTGGATTTTATTAATATTTTAAAACTATTTTTTATTGTGTAAGCCACTTTAGCAGCTTCCTAGAGAAGAGGCTTATTTTTCTAAATAAATAAACGGCTTACCTTGGGGATAATTCCTTTGTACTTCAACCCAACAGAGTTAACTGATCAGTGAAGAGAGATGCTTTGAAATAAATAAACAGAGTAAACGAGTGGCTTACCCTGGGGAAACCAGCGCTCAAATCCCCACCCTTATATGATTTTTGCTTTTAAAACTTTGGTCAAAAACTTTCTTATACCTTAATGTTGCTGAGGATAAAATGGGAGGGAGAACCAGAGCTTCTCAGAGGAAGGACTGAATAAAAATGTGAAGGGTAAGCTAAGCAGCAATAGACTTACAGAGCAATCTTTTGTATATTTACTCAAAAACAAGATCCACTGTAGTCTTTTCATGACATTTTTGTATGCAGAATGATACAGCAGGATTTTTATATCTATTACACATAAGATGATACTGTGGGTGTTTTTAGAATATACAAGTTAATCACAAATCACTGATTTGTCTCGGGAAAAGCAATCTCCAGACTTGTTACACCTTTCCTAGCAAAATAATGTAAATTTTAGTCAACCATATATCAATTAGACTGAGAAAAATTAGGTGAAATCTCCCCCCCATTTAAAATGGTATTGGTTTTATACCGTGCATTGTGTTGATAGCTTGTATGCTGCTCTTGTTGATTCAAGTTTGGCTACAACAAAAAAGTTATGACTTCTGTTACTTAATTACCTTCAAATGCTGCTTTTATTAATTGTCCCATTGTAGTGATGAACAGCTTTCTTTTGCTGGTATCCAGGGCTTTTTTTGTAGAAAACTCATGAGAATAATAGGCCACACCGAACAGTAGAAACTCATTAGCATATTAGGCTACACCCCTGACAGCGCAGCTCCCTTCCAGGATCGGCTTCCCCAGGTGCCCCGCGACTTGCATGCATGGGGAACCCGAGGGAAGGAAGGCAGTTTCTGGATTGGAGCGCCTGGGGAACCCGAGGGGGGAGAAGAAATTTAAACTGCCTTCCCTCCCTGGATCAGCTTGGCTTCCCCAGGCCCCCCGCAGCTTGCGAGGCACTTGGGGAACTCGGGAGGGGGGAGGCTGTAGGCGTGGCCAACTTGGAAGCCAACCGGAACTTCGTTCCTGTGCATTCCTGCCCCAAAATAGCCTTGCTGGTACCGAACATCCTTCCCAGGAGCATTTTGGGAAGCCTAGCTATATTGGCTATTTTTTCAATCCATTTTTTTTCAATCTATTTTTTCAATCCAGATTTTTTCAATCCAGTGCTGCACTCATAATTGAAAAACTATTGGAGCACATTTATAGTTTTGAGAACTACACACTTTTGTAATTTATTACAACATAATTAAGCGTTCTTGTTACTGGTGTTGTTCTTGTTTAGATCTGGAGACAAAGCAGTCTGAAACCAAGGATTTCACAAGTTTCAAACAACCTAGTGTAGATGCTAGATTATGTACCATGTTCAATTTAAAAACTTTCCTCCATAATTTAAAAATTTCTGAGTACAAATGAGGACATTTTAATTGCTCTCAGTTGGAAATTATACTTCATTAGTGAAAATTCTGTATATACCATTTCAGATTATAGAGGCATTCTGCAATTGCAACATTAAGGAGGTTTTTTTGTTACAGATTTATGTTTCTGGTAGATTTTTAACTCACTGTGACACAGTAGCTTCAGGGCAAATGTTGATTGCTTAACAACCTAAATACATTTTTGAATGCATCCTGTGATTAGGAGAAGTATGATGCAGTAAAGGAGCTGGTGATATGAAAGTTGTACAACCAGTCTACAGGTTCAGGTGCCAGTCATATTTTCTGGGCTTAATGTCATTGGAAACTGACACTGGGAATGTCAAAAACTGGGATACAAACTGCAACTAGTGACATAAGAGAGGCTGCAAGGAATGAAAGGGTTTGGGGAGAGTTTGTGAGCATTGTCTAGAGTTGATAAGAAAATATCACCCCTATTTATGCCAGAGAAGATTAAGATGGTACCTCAATGACCACTATAAATAATCCCCTCATATTGTTGATTCTGTGCTAGAAAACAACATAATGGCAAGCCACCCATAGCAGAGTCCTAGAAAGTTCAGTAGTACCATTCCTGCAAGCAAACACATGTGCACAGAGGTGATAAATCCAATAGAGGAGAGCATAACAGGGGGGAAATATGCCATCAGTTCAGTTTATATTTACTTGTGTCTAGCTTTAGTAAAGAATGAGTACCATATAGTTAAACTAGTGACTTTAGGTGGTTTTTGAGGGGTTTAAAGACCTTGAAACTTACCTAGGTACTACTCTAAGTACAATTTTATATTTTTGGCTATAACCCAAATTAATGTTACTTAAACTGTAGTAGAACTATTTTTAAGGAGATTAAAGCCTCCAAGTGCAGATTCTCAAACAATCAGAGCCTCCAAATGGATCACAATTGTCTCACTGGTGGGTTGCAAGTCCAGATGGAACAGAATGAGCTGGGAGATGACACTGTGGGAAGCCTGATGACAGATGAGGGTTTACCTCTGTGAAATAGTCATGAATGCTTAGTAATGCTATATATTTGATTAACATGGAAATACATCAATTGAACGTAACAAAATTAAGAAAAGATGGGAACAATACACTGAAAATATATATAAAGCAGATGAAAAGATGACAGATTCCTTCCAAGAAGAACCTTTTGAAGAAGAATAGAGTTTTAGAAAGTGAAGTGAAAGCTGCCCGAGAGCAACTGGGAGAAACAAATCACCAAGAGTAGATGGGATTATCAATAGAGCTATTCCAAGCCACAGTAACAGAGTCCATGAAAATCTTAACAATATTGTGCCAACAAATATGGAAAACAAGACAATGGCCCATAGACTAAGAACAATCAATTTACATTCCAATTCAGAAAAACAGGAGATGTCAAAGACTGCAGCAACTATTGGACCATCATGTTAATTTCTCACACAAGTAAAGTAATGCTCAAAATCTTACAACAAAGACTGTTGCCATATATGGAATGAGAAATATCAGATGTTCGAGCTGGATTCAGAAAAGGAAGATGCTCTACAAATCATATTGCAAATTTATGTTGGTTACTGGAATTTATAAGAGAATTTCAGAAGAAAATTAGCTTATGTTTCATAGATTACAGCAAAGCTTCTGACTGTATGGACTATGTGTGGACTAAAACACTATGGTTGGTTTTAAAAGAAATGGGTGTGCCACAACACCTGATGTTTTTGATGTGCAACCTGTACTCTGGACAAGAAGCTAATGTTGCAGTAGGATATGGAGAAACAGAATTATTTCCAATTGGCAAAAGTGTCTGATATGGATGTATTTAATCTCCCTCTCTCTTCAGCTTCATAAGGAAAGCTAGATTAGATTTAGATGAAGGTGGAATGAAATTGGTTGAAGGAACATCAACAATCTGAGATATACAGACGTCACCACGTTAGTGGTAAAAACTTGAAACAACTACTGATGAACATTAATTGAGAAAATGCCAAAGCAGGATTACAGATGAACATCAAGAAGACAAAAGTAATAACTACTGGGAAGTTACACAACTTTAAGTTTAATGATGAGGAAATTGAAATTGTTAAAGATTTTTTATTCCTTGGCTCAATCATTAACCAAAGGGGAGACTGCACCCAAGAAATCAGAAGGTGTGTGTGACTGGGGAGGGCAGCCATGACGGAGCTACAAAAGATTCTTAAGTGAACCCAGAAGATCCCAGTAAATTTAGGTGTGAAAACAAGCCTGTATTCTAGCCCCTCTACTATTTAATATTTTCATTAATGATTTGGCTCCTTTTTAAAATACTATTGATGGTCACAGTCCAAAACTTGGTGTCTTTCATGCTTCCCTTCTGCTTTATGCAGATGATGTAGTTCTACTTTCCCTCTCGCATACTGGATTGAAAAGGCTGCTTTACTGTTTTATGGACTACTGTGAGCTAAACAAACTGATCCTAAATTTTCAGAAGTCAAAAATTATTGTTTTGGGGAAGCTGTGGAAATTGGCTAAGTGGAAGATAAGAGGGGAATATATTGAGCAGGTTAAAAGTTTCAGATATCTAGGAATGTTCTTCCACTGCATCTCTAGTTGCATCCCGGAAAATCTTAGGCCTCCCAGCGTGTGTTTCCTATGTGGCTACTTGTTTGGAAACCAATCAAAGACTCCTTGAGACCAAAGCATGTATTATAACATTCACATTTTGCTTAAATCTACACTTTAAAACCAATGCTAATCCTAATTGTCTCATTTCCCAAGTTTTGGCTGAGTTCCAGTCTTCTTCATAGTTATCACATATAGAAAAGAAGATTACTGTAATTGGGATCAGTTTTGAAGATCTGTTGTTTCTGTCAGAAGAATCCCCCTTTGTTCTAATCAACAAAGACTCTTGGATATTGAGTCACAAGAACTGAGTAGTTGTGCCTCTGGTACAGGGGTGGCCAAACTTGCTTAACATAAGAGCCACATAGAATAAACGTCAGATGTTTGAGAGCCACAAGACATAAAGAAATATTACACACATTTCTATTTAAAAATATGCAAATTTGCTTTTTAGTAACATTAAATGAGCCTGCCAGAAATAAAAACAAAAGGGGGTAAAAACACAGATATTGATAATGATATTTATTTGTCCAATTATATTTGTAGGCTGGGGAGAGGTTTGAAAACACAGTTAAAGTTGCTTTTTTTTTCCTGCTCCCCCACCCAAGCCTACCCAGGGAGGGGAACACTGGCTGGGGAAGGGAAGAACTATTAAGGAGGCATGTCTCCCCTTCGCTTCCCCCAGCTGCCCTGCCGGGAGCCACACAATATTTGTGAAAGAGCCGCATGTGGCTCTCGAGCCACACTTTGGCCACCCCTGCTCTGGTAGATGTTCTCCCCTGAGGTTAGGGATTTCTCCTATTGGTTCGCTAACAGTGTATTTCTCTTGCCTCATTAATCCACTTATTTGCAGAGTTTGTATGCTAGCCTGTTTTAATGTTTTGCTTTCTGCAGTACTTCATGGGAGGATTCAAAAAATTCCATATGCGAGAAGGCTATGTAACTGTGGCAGGAATGAAGTAGAAAGCACTGAGCATGTCTTTTTGCTCTGTACGTACTATTCTGACATTCATACTACATTTTTAGATGGATTATTATTGGATCTAATAGGCCAATCTGATGAACATAAGACCCTCTATTTTCTTTCCACCCAAAATGCTGTAATTATTGAAACGGTGGCAAATTTTCTGTACCTGGCATCTAAAAGGAGATCTATGTATTAGGATTTCATTTTCCTTCTGTTTGTTTTTCTTTCATCTGATATGCCAATAAAGGTTGTTGCTGATTCTTAAGTGTAAGGATCTGTTGCTGGCAACTAAAATCTTAATTCATGTCATACTATTCTCCAAAATAATGTATGGGTGTGAAAGCTGGACAAGGAAGAAGGCTGTCAAGAAGAATGGTGATTGATTTAAAAAGTGGTGCTGGAGTAGAGTTTTATGGATACCATGGACCATTAAAAAGACAATATGGATTTTAGATGATTTTGAACTCTCCCTAGAATCTAAAATGACTAAACTGAGGCTATTGTACTTTGTTCGCATTATGAAGAGACAAGAGTCACTGGAAAAGACAATAATGCTTGGAAAAATTGAAGGCAGCAGGAAAAGAAGACCCAACATGAGATGGGTTGACTCAATCAAGGAAGCCAAATACCTCAATTTGCAAGTCCTGACCAAGGCTGTTAACAACAGGACATTCTGGAGGTCATTAATTCATAGGGTTGCCATAAGTTGGAAGCAGCTTGACAACATTTAACACAGAGGCTAACTGATGTGAAATTCTTGTGTTTTATGCTTGGGAAGGGGAAAGTGGCACACAGTAATGGATCCCAAAAATACCAGTAAGCTTAGAAATGGATCCAAAAAGTACCATAAATACAAAAATGAAACCACTGCCTTATATTATTTTAGCTTCTAAGTGAAGGAAAGCTCATCTTGTTTTCTGGAGGGAGAGCAACTTGTTTTTAACACTGTTTCATTTTTTCCAGCAATAAATCTGTATCTCAAGGCATTTGCAGAATTCTTGCTAATAGCATTGGGATCCTCCCACATCTGTAAACTGAATGACAAGTGTTCAAGGAGTAGCATACCAAACATTTGATTTTAAAATGGCTCTTTTCTTCTGGCAACCCCAAATTTAATAATATTCATGTATGTGTCATACTGCAGGCAAAAAAGAATTTACATCAACTTTAGGAAATACTGAAGAAATGCAACTGCCAAGTGTGCAGTCGCTTCTGCATTCTTTGAATGTAGGTGGAAGGATTGGTGCAGACTATACCCCATCTACATCTCACTGGACCGTCTAATGCTCCAAAAATGCCAGTAACCAACTGTACAGGAAGCGAGTACATATTCATTCAGAGGACGTTTCTTTTAAAGCCCTTCTGTGACATCACTCTGAAACTGGGATATAGGCAAGCGTCAAATATACTATGGTTAACAGCTGAGTCGATTCTAAGCATGCATGCTTTCCTCAGGTGATAACAGAAGAAGGAATCTGGTTCCAAACCTGGCATTTAGGCTTGCTGTTAGCCCAGTATTATTTCTGTTCAAGTACACAAGGACATTTTGATTTAAAGATAAAAAGTAAACCATTAGACATTCTACTGTAACCCAAAAGATACCATGTATGAGTCTCTCTGTTATCCTTCACTTTCACAAGCATTAACACACGTACATTTTCAGATATTTCAAACCCTGATGCGTCATTTCACTATGAATACTTCAAATAAGGTAGAACCCAATTCCTTGGCCCAATCTGCCAATACTCATTTGGAAAAAAAACATTTCTTGGTTGAACAACTATATTTTAGTTTGGAAAAGTCAGAACATCATCCTAGTTCTTTGAATAGTTCACAAATGGGTGACATTCCAAGAACCCCTGCAATAGTGCTTCTGCAAATATGCAGAAGGTTTGTTGCTTTCACATCAAACTGCAGTCCCTTTTGCCACTGAATATGGCTGGGGAGAGTCCCCCAGACTGCAGATGCAGCTTTTCATACGGTTCTATGAATTAGTTGGAAGAAGGAACCAGAAACTCTTTGGCATGTGTGCAGAATCCCAGTCAAGAGGAAGAAATCAGCTGTTCTTAAGTTTCAAACAACAAACACTGCAGCACTGGAGGTCCATGGATCTTTAAAATGATAATTTGGATTTATTTATTTTTTTACCCATGGGAACTGTCCATTTCAGTGAGCAACAGAACATGGAATTTGGCAACTCAAGAATCCTTGGCTAAGAATCTGTGATTTTCAAAGTACATTTCGAAACCTCAAAGACTGTAAAAGTAACTGTGCCGAAGAAGGAAATAGAAGACCCTCCTGTGAATGAAAATTACCCCACGGTGATTTATTTATTGAATTCATTTCTACCCTACTTTTCTTCCCAATGAGAACCCAATGCAGCTTACGTAGCTCTCTTTGCCTCCATTTCACCCTCACAACAACCCTGTAAGGTAGCTTAGGCTCAGGGTGTGTGACTGGCCAAAGGTTACCCAACAAGCTTACATGGCAAAGTGATTATTCAAACCTGGTACTCCTAGTCTGATACTCTAACCATTACTCCACAATGACAGCTAATGCATGATACAATTTGTGTTCAACTGTGTGATAGAACTGGGAAAACCACTTCACCCGGACATACACTTTTATGAGAAAAGAGGTACTGTTTGTGAGACTCACTCTGTAGTCAGTTTTATTCTCTCACCATTGTTTTATAGTTACAGTTTGGCTCTCTTACCACTGGTTAGTGCAGCCAGATATTCCATTATCCATTGCATTTTATTTTTTAAAAAACTTAAGTTTTATACTCTCTAAAACAGGGGTTCCCAACATGGTACCTGTAGGTGCCATGGTGCCCACCAACCCCCTTTTTGGTACCAGCCAAGTGTTTTCAAAAAGTGGGTGGGGCCAAATAGGGCTTTTTGCACAGCAGTGCTTCTGACTGGCTATGCAGATTGTACAAAATGTTGCTTCAGCAGAAACTGCTACCACAGCACAAGGATCTTCACTGTGGGATTGAAGGTAAGCCGTGGAAGCCATTTTGTAGCTGGTTCTCCCTCCTGGGGCAGCCATTTTGTGGTTGTACACACCGCCCTGTGTCAGAGTTCCAAAGCTCCCCGCAGGCTCAAAAAGGTTGGGGGACCCCTGCTCTAAACATTTAGCTGTAGTTGTACTTGGCTAGAGATCTTGAAAAGCATCTGTTTATCTTAAGTGCCCAGCCTGGACTCCCTCAACTTCACTTAAAATCAAATTGTCTCTAGTTATTCCGACAGAAAATGAATAAGCCAGCCAGCAATAATAAAAACAGGAGGGCTGTAAGTACCACTGAAGTCTGACAGACAACATTAAAGGAAGCCTTACCATAAAAGCTTAATACAATTGGTTTGCCAGACCGCATTCATTATACCTCAGAAGTGCTTCACACAAAAAAAGGGATTGATACATGTGTCTTTAGCGTTATGACATCGCACGTATATTCCATGTAGGCTACCTATTAGTACTATCTCTTTAAAGGACGGCAGACACCTTTGTGCAATATCTTAAAATAGTGTCTAACAAAGGAGACCAGAATATGATGTTCCTCTGGCAAGACTGTGAGAAACTCCGACTCACCCCAAAACCTTGCACTAAGGTGTCACTTTTAAGTAGCCTACCTGATACAACCCCATGAAACCACCTCAACATTCTGATGCTTGTACACACGAGTCACAGGACAGGTTAATCAGAGATCCAGGGAGCTGTAACTGTTCATCCTTGGCAGGTGAACTAATTCAAGTCTGCACAAAAGAGGACTTAAACAGCTGTTTGATGTCCAAAGTAAGACCAACATGTGCCCTCCAAAGTACAAGACATTCGATTTTGTAGCATTAACGGATCACATTACAGTGTCTGCTCTCTAAAGTATATAGTTGGGATTACGATAGTGTTTTCTTAGCGAAGACAGTATTTTCTTAACTATGCTAATCTTATTCCATTGTGAATGTGCCTAAATAAATGTCACAGCCTGCTTTCTGTGAAGGCTTGGGATCAAATGCAAAAGAAACTCCAATCCCTTGCCACTTCTTGTTCGGAGCCACTTGCTGCTTGGAAGCAACAACAACAAAAATATCCTCCTTTGGAAGGAATTCAGAAGGCAGACCCAACATTCAGTAGCCAGCATATGATTCAGATTAGCTTCACAGGGGGACAAAATGTGAAATGTAATGAAAGAAGGTCCTTTGAAGGCAAAGAAGAATGGCTTGCTTTTAGCCTTCCTGAAATTACTCTTGGGAGTTTTTGTGACTCAGGACCATTGAAAGAAAAGCTTAGAGAGAGGAGAAAAGTTGGCACTCCCTCTACCTGTGGACATCTCCCACGCAACTGAAAGGTAGGAGAAGATTAAATGCATGGAGGCATGTAAATAAGATACTAGGTTATAATTCAATATGAAGTAAAAATTTAAACTAATATAATTTTCAGATTACAAAAACAGAACAGTCCTTTAAAGAAAACAATATAAGAAAAGAACAGTATCTGCCAACGTAGTGCACGTCATGGCAATGATTTACACTGTTTTATAATTTTCAGAAACCAAGTACCAAATAAAATGTAATAAACATGACTTCAAGTAGAGAAAAGTACATTCCATTCTTTAAACAAAAATAACATCCCAGAAATCTTTTTTCACAACTAAGTATTCTATTCTAGTGAAATTTAATATCCAGATAGTAAAGCCTGCAAAGATATGCCTGCAATATCTTATTTAATGTAGTGGTTAAAAAAACCCAACCTTTTACCAGTCAACTAAGAATGGGTTTTGCCCTAATTACCTCAGCAATAAATATCACTACCATTAAATTCATTTTAACAATTTTTAAAATAAGATTTATTTCCCCACTCACTTCGAGTCTCAGAGCGGTTTACAAACTCCTTTTCCCTTCCCCTCCCCACAACTGACACCCTGTGAGGTAGGTGGGGCTGAGAGAGCTCTTTCCCAAGCTGTCCTTGAGAGAACAGCTGGTACAGAGCTATAGCTTGCCCAAGGTCATCCAGCCAGGTGCAAGTGGAGGAGTGGGGAATCAAACCCCGTTCTCCCAGATTAGAGTCCCAGATTAGAGTCCACGCACTTAACCACTACACCAGACTGGCTCTGGTGCTAACGAGAGCTAATGAAATATGGTTCCAAGAATATAACCAGTAAATAGCCTCAAACATTGTATGTATTTACCTAGCATTCTTAGTTATATCACCATTTTTATCCTGCCCTTCATCCAAGGAGTCCTGAGCAGCATTCATAGGATTCCTCCTGCACTGTAACCTTCCAGTAACCTTTGAGCTAAGTTAGACTGCAAGATACTCACTGTGCCAAAGACAATTTCAGTGCCATCCTAAGCATGTCTACCAAGAAACCCACTCAGGTCTCTTCAGCGAAGCTTATTCCCAGGAAAGTGTTCTTAGGATTGCACTCCTAGTGAGTACCATGGCTGAGAAGAAATTTAAACCCAGGTTTCCCCATTCAAAGTCTAGTACTCTAATCCCTATACCATTCTGACTAGATATCTAAACTAATATATCCCTTCAGTGCATTTTATTTAAATACATGCCAAAGTTCAAAAGGAATATAACGGGGGGGGGGGGGGGGGGAATGAAACCCTTTTATAAGGCTGCTGCACTGAGCAGTCACAGTCATGAAAAAAATGAGTGTGGGTTAGCATTTTTATTATTCGCATCATAATATAGTAGACTTTTCATTATATCACTGAAGAAAAATAAATCTGCTTTGAAGCAAAGCCTGATATTTTCCTCACCTTCTAACAATCCCCGCTTCTTTTTGCCAAAGGGAAGGTCTGGAGGGAATCCTTTTTGTGTGGTTTCAAAGCTTTTTCTTTCTATGCACACTTACTCCTATACACACTTAATTGGAGTTAGAAAGAGACCCAAATAAAAAAGCAAATAACTATTTTTAAAAAGTAGTTATTTGGGGCTACATAAAATACATTCAGAGACACCAAAAGAGATATATCATAACATAATAATAATAACATTCCTGGCGAAGACTATTAAAATTTATGAGGGGCATGTTTCACCATGAATTTTATATATATATGTGTGTGTGTGTGTGTATATATACATATATATATACACACACACATATATACCGTATTTTTTGCTCCATAAGACTCACTTTTTCTCCCAAAAAAAGTGGGGGGAAAAGTGTGTGCGTCTTAAACCCCCCTCACCTTTCCCAAGCCACAGCACCGAGCGGAGCTAGGTGCGTCTTATGGTCAGGTGCGTCTTATGGAGCGAAAAATATGGTACACACACACACACACACACACACACACACAGACACCAAAAGAGATATATCATAACATAATAATAATAACATTCCTGGAGAAGACTATTAAAATTTATGAGGGGCATGTTTCACCATGAATTTTATATATATATATATATGTGTGTGTGTGTGTGTGTGTGTATACACACACACACACTAGCCTATTGTTCTTAATCTTGAACTGTATATTTTGCCTGTTCCTATTTTTGTACTATGCTTGAGTATGCCAATAAAAGGTATGACTGACTGACTGAATAATAATAATAAAATATGTATGTGTCCAGGGCTGGGCTTGAAGCCATCCCCAGAACCTCTCTGCAGCTTGTCCCAGACAACACTGAACCAGGAAGCCCCGCAGCTCTTCCTGGAACCTGGATAACCAGTCCTACCTTGGGTGAAGCCACCCATGTCCGGCAGGGCCTGGGGGAAAGCAAAGCCAGTGGAGAACATTGGAATGGCTGGAAAGAAAGTCGCACTGTGATGGGCTTCCAGGAGGCAAACGGCCCCACTTGCAACTCCCACCACAGTGAGGGGCTCTGGAAGGGCTGGCTCAGGTTCAAGGGGCTTAGCGAGCCCTGGGTCAAGAAAATAACCCTAGGACCCATCAATCCTGGGTGGCTCCCTCCTGGGAGCAAGGTCTGAGGCTTGCCCTGCCTTGGCCTTTCCCAGCAGGTCTCCTTGGGTGGCAGGACGGGTGCATCCAATGCCAAGGGTGGGATGGAGAGGCTGAGTTCTAGGTGGGGCCAGGGCCAGCAGGATCCAGTGGCAACTGTACTTCCTTGAAGGGCAGCTGTCAGCCCCAATGACCGCCCCCCTGGCAGCAGCTGCAGACATTCAGCAGAGGGACAGGGGTTGGTTCTGGCAAGAGGGTGATGGGTTAAAAGGGAGCTCTAATCAGCAAACTGGGGAGGAAGAAAGTCTTGAGGACTGAGCAGTGGAGAACAGAGTCACTCAGACAGGAAGAGGAGAAAAAGGGTGAGCCATAGCCTCTCCCCCCTATTCTGAGGCTCGTGGAACACCTGGGGTCAGGATCGGTGGGTCAGCAGAAGGCAGCGTACCCCCCCCCCCCCCGGGAGTGTCACAGGCATGACAGTATGCATGCAAGTGTATGCATGAACACCCCTGAAGGCATAAAGATGTGCATGGGATGGGACCTCTACCTCCATTAAAATTGTGGGTGATACCTGATTCCCTTAAGCCCACTACAAAACCAAATGTCTCACGAACAAAGGATGAAGATATTCCTTGACAATGAGATTCTGTGGAACCAAACTAGATCCTTGCTATACAAAATGTCATGGGTCCATTATTAATTCCTGTTTAAGAGTGAAATACTTGACAGAATGAATCTACAGAATTATCTAAACTCTATACAAAGCAAAGATCAGTCTCTGTTTTCCAGCCAGAAGTGACTGGCATAAAACAAACTTAGCAAATGAATTTGATGTCTATAGGAAGGCATAAACGTTAAGTTCAAATGACTCAGTGAAGAACTGGTACAAGTTGCTGAAGCGTACATGAAGGGAAAAGGACTACCAGCGTGGAGTCAGTAGAAAAGAGCAAGAGTCCAGTAGCACCTTAAAGGCTAACAAAATTTGTGGCAGGGTATAAGCTTTTGTGAGTCACTGCTCACTTCTTCAGATACATCTAGAATGAATGAAAGTCCACCGGTCCTTATATCTTAGAGAGTGGGGTGAGTTCAGATGCCGAATGACTATAGCAGGTAAATGATAACATGTTAGCCTGACTGCTTTCTTATTTATCAGTTTTATGGGGAAATAACAGCTCTTTATCAATATGCAGTAAGCTTACGGGACCTTCACCAGTGTATACAGAGGCGGCACTAACCGATACTTCTGAGAAACTGACACAGACTCAATTTAAAAAGTATAAGATAGTTTGTTTACTGAAATATAATACAAGGTTGTACAAAACAATGTTGTTCTGTCATTCATACAAGCATGCAGCACTAGGAAATTATATAGAAGTTACAAAGATGTGTGCATGAGCAGGTTATTGATGGTTTCCGTCGAGGGTGATATTTACCTCTATAGAAGCAGTGGAATCCGGCTGGAAAACGCGGGTGAGAAATCCTTAAGAAGAGGATAAAGGATCGTGGCTCTGAACCAGCAGAAGACCATGTGGCAGACCCCAGTGGTGCACCCAGGGGTCTGTGAGGGAGGATGGGAGACAAGGAAGGAACTAAAATAGAAACTAGACTAGACTTGTAGCTCTTGGGGAGCAGCTTTTATTGGGAGGTGGTACCTAGGAGGATGGCCCGATATGATGCCATCCCTAGAAAACCTATAGAAGGTCTGTTTGCTATCTCTAGCCACTAAGGGGGTGTTAAAGGAGTGGTCAATATTCAAATCTATCTGATGGCCAGGACAGGATGTCGCTGTCAGCTGCTTCAGGCCAACATGGCTACCCGCCTGAATCTATACAGAGAGACATAGTAAGTGTGGAGAAATCAGCACTGGTCATGTGACAGGAAACTACCATATAATGTCACTACCCAGGGGTCCGTTGGAGCGGGAGCACACAGGAGCGCAGCTCCGGGAGTGAGGAGCCCAGGGGGCGGGCACATGACCAAGCCCCACCCCCTCCTCGGCTTCCCCAAGCAGTGCAGAGGCGCAGCACCCCGGGGAAAGCCCTGCTAGGGTCTTTACTGTTTTTAATGTTTAGTTTTAATATTGATAATTTTATCATTGTTCCTTTTATGACTGTGTGCTGCTTTTCCAGAGACTTGCTTAAGGTGCCATATAAATTTTCTAATTATACCATTTTTTATCTGGGCACATGGCACATAAGTACTGGAGAAATTTCACCAACCCTTCAGCAGCTTCCACCTTATCAGTTTGGTGTAGTGGTCAGGAGTTGGACTCTAATCTGGGAGAACCAGGTTTAATTCCCCACTCCTCCACATGCAGCTGCTGGTGTGACCTTGGGCCAGTCACACGTTCTCTCAGAGCTGTTCTCTCATGAGCAGTTCTCAAAAGACCTCTCTCAGCCCCACCTACCTCACAGGAGCAGCAGAACAAAGTCTAAGTGCAGTGGCACTTTGTTGTGGGGAGGGAAGGGGAAAAGATGGGTGGTGCACATGTCCTGGGTATCTCAAGTCTACTTGAAACCTGGTGGTTTCATGGGAGCAGGAAGAGAATGAGGGTGTGTTCTTTGCACTTATTTTTATTGCACAAAGTACTGGATGGGGAAGGGAATGGAGGAAGAGCAGGTCAGTTTCACTCACCTGTGGAGTGGAGCCTGAGGGGTGGGTGTTGCCTTCTGACACACTTCCGGTATGTTAGGGGGTGTGGCATATGCAAATGAGTTATGCTAATGAGCTCCAGCACCTCTTTTTCTACGAAATGACCCCTGTCACTACCTTATACTGTTTTAAAATAAAGATGGCTATTTTGGCTGTCAAAAAAGGCTAGTACAATGATTTATCCATGTTCCTATTAAAAGTATATACACTTATAGTGCCACTGTAAGCAGAGTTAAACTGTGGTAATTCTGTTTAGGATGACATCTTTAATTGTCTGAAAATAAAACAAGATAATCTGCTTCAGCAGGGAAAGTAATTTCACAGGCGTTTCTAAGGCACTAATCGTTTAGTGCATTTAGGTAGGAAAAATCAAATGCATAATTATAGGATGGGGGAGACTTGTCTTGGCAGTAGTATGTGTGAAAAAGATCTAGGGGTCTTAGTAGACCACACACTGAACCTGAGTTGGCAGTGTGATGCAGTAGCTAAAAAGGCAAGTGCCATTTTGGGCTGTATCAATAGAAGTACAGTGTCCAGATCATGTGAAGTGATGGTAGCACTTTGCTCTGCTCTGGCTAAACCTCACCTAGAGTACTGTGTTCAGTTTTGGGCACCACAATTTAAGAAGGATATAGACAAACTGGAATGTGTCCAGAGGAGAGCTATGAAGATGGTGAGGGGTCTGGAGACCAAGTCTTCTGAGGAAAGGTTGAAGGAGCTGGGTATGTTTAGCCTGGAGAGTAGATGACTAAGAGGTTATATGATAACCATCTTCAGGTACATGAAGGGCTGCTATATAGAGGATGATGTGGAGTTGTTTTCTGTTGCCCCAGAAGGTCAGGTTAAAATAAAACCAGAAGAGTTTTCTGCTAAACATTAGGAAGAACTTCCTGACAGTTAAGAGCAGTTCCTCAGTGGAACAGGCTTCCTCAGGAAGTTTTCAAACAGAGGCTAGATGGCCATCTGACAGCAATGCTGATTCTGTGAACTTAGGCAGATCATGAGAAGGGAGGGCAGGAAGGGTTACCTCAGTGTTTAGTTCTTATGAACCTTTCTTACACATCCAGAGATCCTGGAGGGTTTCCCCCCCTCTTCTGGGCATACAGCAGGGGTCAGTAGGGGTGAGGGGAGGTATTTGTACATTTCATGCATTGTGCAGGGGGTTGGACTAGATGGCCCTGGAGGTACCTTCCAACGCTATGATTCTATCTTTCATTTTAGGGCCTTTTGTATAATCATAATGGCTTCTATTTGGTTAGTTAATAAATGACATTTTGTTCACATCATTCTTAACCATAAGAGAAAATCACATACAGTTTTGTGTTAAAGCTTTTATGGAAAAAATGTGGGTCATGAGAAAGTCACCTGTGTTATTTCAATCTACTATAAAAATACTGGCAACAAAGTATGTTTGTACATAGATACAAAACTGTTTCCAAGCTCACATTCTAAAAAAAGGTCATTATATGCCCTGTTGGCTTTGCTTTAAATCTAGCAGGTTCAAACAAAATACCATGTTGGTATTTTTTATATGACTACTAACCATATTTTCTGAATTTTTCATCACCTCACAATTAAAAAAAACAAGCTTTAAGAGTAAACATAAGTACAGTACTTTCCTGTTTATATCTACACTAACTTTCTTCTGACTCACCAGAATAAACTGTTGCATTTCAATTCCCTTCTTCTTCGGTTTCAGGCACAATGGACAAGTATGATCAGATTAAGTATATCTGTTTCCTGTCCTCTTATCTCCTAATATTTAGCCTTTAATCTTTCCAAAGGTATCTTCCCCACGCCCCAACAGATGCACTACTTGAAGCATATATTATTAACTACTTTTGGGTGGATCAATGCAGCCTTTCACATTACAAAATCAAACCAAACCAAAACCTCTGTATCACACACATGGCTCAGCAAATGTTTAGCATCATGTCTACTGTGTTTGGAATACAGATTTTTGAATGATAAAATGTTATCTGCTAGCAGGCCTGTAGCTACCACGGGGCTCATGGGGCCCGCCCTCCACAGTTTTTATGGGCCCCTCCCCTCCCCACACCTCAGCTCCCCTCCCCCCCGCCATTGCTGCCCTCAGCCCAGCAGCCGGTGACTGCACCACCTGCTGCTGCTCTCGCTGTCCTTGCTGCTGCCAGGGCATCAGAGGGGAGGAGGGCTGCTGCCCGTTGCACCTCCCTCCTGGCTACCTCCTGCCTCCCTCCCTCCCTCCCTCCCTGCCATAGCTGGTCGGGCCCCCACAAGGAGGAGGAGGCACCCTGCTCTCTTCCCCTGCCTGGCCTCTGCCACTGGAGACCAGCTGGGGGGCTCCTCTCCTTGCTGCCTTGGGGACAGGTCATGTGAGGCAGGCATGTTGCTGGCCTTTCTCTCTCCCCCCGCCCGAGGCCAGCAGCGCTGGTGGGGTCAGTGGTGGGTAGTGTGGGGGATGGAGACAGCAGCTTCTGTAGAGGCTGCCAAGCATACTAGCACATGTCTCGCCATACTACATAATCAACATACATTAATACCAACAATGTTTTATGTTAGGGGACATAAATGTACCACCCAATAATCTGGCTGGAGAAAGGTTACATAAAGGCTGAACAATAAGGGAACCAGCAAAACATCCCATACACAGGGGTCCGTTGGGGCCGGAGCGAGGCGGAGCAAAGCTCCGCCAGTATAGGACTGGCCAGTAGGGCAGTCACGGGCTGAATCAGATTTTCTAATCTGATTCAGCTCGCTGCCGAATTGCCGCCGAAATTCGGCGGCAACTTTAAAAGCCACTGGAGGGGAGGAGGTTTGAGGGAGAGGCCCCAAACTTGCAGGGTAGCTGCTGGGGCCTCTCCTCGCAATGCCCACCAAGTTTCAAGAAGATTGGACCAGGGGGTCCAATTCTACAGGCCCCCAAACAGGTTGCCCCCATTCCCTCCATTGTTCTCTATGGTAGGAAAAAAGTTAACATTTTTTCCCTCCATAGAGAACAATGGAGGGGATGGGACAATCTGTTTGGGGGCCTATAGAATTGGACCCCGTGGTCCAATCTTCTTGAAACTTAGTGGGTATTTCGAGGAGAGGCCCCAGCAGCAACCCTGAAAGTTTGGAGCCTCTCCCTCAAACCCCCTTTCCTCCAGCCCCTCATATACCCTATGAGTTTTTGGCATTGATTTCAATGGCCCATAGGGTATAATGGGGCTGAAACTGGCATTCCCTTTCTGACACACTTCTGGTGATGTCAGGGGGCGTGGCATATGCAAATGAGTTATGCTAATGAGTTATGCTAATGAGCTCCTGCACCTCTTTTTCTACGAAAGGACCCCTGCCCATACAGATACCATAACTAGATAACGTGTTACCCGCAACACTTACCAGCATTAATTGATCTATCTAGCTCTCAGTGTACAGAGACTTAATCAGCATCTATCTCCTATCGATGTTAAGATCTTTCAGTGTTTCTCAGAGTTCAATTTTATTAACAGAATCAAAAGCACAGGTCTATGAAAAACAACAAAAAACTGCAAATGGAATCACTGGGATCAGCAGCTTGGCTAGATGCATCCAGACTCAGGATTAAGATTCTGTTTAATTATAGATCTAGGCTCCTCCTTAGACTATGAGACGACTCCTTTCAAAGCAGCTGGAAGAGATTGGTTGATCAAAGATTGGAACAGCTCCAGCTTACTTCTGCTTTTCTATTCTCCATGGAGAATGATAAAGTAGCACTGACAAGGATTAAAAAGTAGCTATTAAAGTTAGATTTTAGAAGTACAAATCTGCGAGCAAGAAGGGTATGTTCCGGTAACCCTTTTGGCATATTTAAAGTCTTTGACTATTCCCAGGTACTGTTTGGCTGCCAAATTACATGCCATACCATCACTTGAATTAAAAGGCCGATTTGCAGGATTCCCTTTTTCAGAACACTGGTGCTTTTCAGCATGGGGAGGATCAATACCTTGGCTTCCCTAGCCCTTGAGTACCCTTTATTTAGTGAAGATAGAGAGAGGAGGAGGAGGAGATTGGATTTATACCCCATCCTTCACTACCCAAAGGAGTCTCAGAGTGGCTTACAAACTCCTTATTCAGTGATCCTACAGTCGATTGGTTTTAATTAATTATTTTAATTTATTTCCTTTCCCTTCACCTCCCCACAACAGACACCCTGTGAGGTAGGTGGGACTGCGAGAGCTCTGACAGAAACTGCACTTTTTCAAGAACAGCTGTGCCAGAGCTATGGCTTGCCCAGGGTCATCCAGCAGATGGAGGAGTGGGGAATCAAACCCGGTTCTCCCAGATTAGAGTCTGCGCACTTAACCACTACACCAAAGAGATGGATAACCCTGTTGTTAGAGAAGGATTAATTTATGAGTAATGATAATCCCCCCCCTTTCTTCTGTGGGATAATAATCCAGATGTTACTAAATCCTTGGCCTCTTATCTTTTAATAATTCAGTGTAAAATTAATTTTCTTTTATAAATAGGGTAACTTAGAAGGGAAAAGGGAGGGCTTTTTATTTTTCCTTTTAAAAAGGTTAGGCTGAAGGCTATGGCCAATAAAGCCATAGGAAGGAAGGAAGGAAGGAAGGAAGGAAGGAAGGAAGGAAGGAAGGAAGGAAGGAAGGAAGGAAGGAAGGGACTGCTATTTTTTAGAAACTTGCAAATATTTATGAATCCAATGACTCAAGATAAAACAAAGATAATATAGCTATTAGTCCTAAACCCTGCCTACTGTTCTATTAGATCATCATCACCTACCCAATACTGAAATATAAGAAAAAAGATTTTTCACATAAACTGTGGGCAAACCATTAGATCTCAATCACCTTAATTCCCTTTTATGAGAAGGCACTAAAATAATGGCTGCCTACCCATTATGCACCTGTCCAGAGGTATCAATACATGCAAATAATCTGGTCAAAACTGCAACCCACTAGTTTATATTGGGTTTATACCCACCAATCTTGTAAACTTTATGAATAAAGCCCTCTTCCAGAACTGTATGATTTTTAAGTGGACATCAGGGATAGAGCACCCTTCCTTGACATAGGCTGTTTCTGGTTCTGTGAGCTGAATTTACATCCTCCCTCAACATTTTGTTAAAATACAAATATAAAAATCCTGCCGTGAAGCAGGGAGGGCGGGATTAAAATCTAATAAACAAACAAACATAATTGACAGAAGACTCCTCCTGCTCGTAAGAGTTTTACATGACAATACCCACTTGAGGGTTAGGTATAACTCGAGAGGCTGTCTTTCTGAACCTATGAGCACATATAAGGGAGTCAGTCAAGCCTGCCTGCTGACCCCAACGCTGTTTACTTTTTACATACATGATGTTGTTGATTATCTTAAATCTCCTGATTTATAACCTCCTAAAATACATCAATGATATATTTCTATTCTCCTCTATGCAGATGATCTGGTGATCATAGCTAGGACACCAATCGAACTTAAGAGAGCTTTTTCAAAATTTGTAACCTTTTGTACTGAGAACCAACTAGAAATAAACCAAGGTCATGGCCTTTGAGAACAGGCAAAAGAAGAGATCTTGGTCTGTCAGTGGACACTTACTACAGCAGATATCTAGCTACAAATATATGGGAATGGTCCTCCAAGCCTCTGGGGCAAGGAATTCCCATAATAAATTTGTAGCAGCACAAGGAGAAAGATCTGCAAATGCTATATGTAAATTTTTATGCACAAAGGGGGCCCATTTTATACCAGCACAGAAGTTATTTAAGGCGAAAGTAATTCCTCAAATGCTTTATGGCCCTCCATCTTCATGATTTCTCCCTCTTGAATGGACCCAGGCTAAATTCTTAAGGGCTGCCATACAGGTCCCAAGAGGTGTGCCTAATGCCATGATCAGACTGGAAACTGGCTCAATGACTGTAGAAGTTAGAGTTACCCTGGCCTCACTTAGATTTTGGCTTAACATCAACTTTTACCCACAGGGATTAATGCACCTGATATTATTGTATAACTTTCAATCTAAATGGCTGAGGGAGGTCCATAAGAAACTAAATCTTATGGGACTTTCTCCCCAAACAGTTCTGGCCTTTGCCAAAACGGAACAACGGACACAGAGAGATAGTGTCCAATCTGGCCAGACGCCCAGCTTATATCGCATCTGAGCAAATCAGGTATCGACTTCACCCTCCTACTTACTTTTCCAACTTAGATGATCACAAGGTAAGAAAAGCTTTCACCTGAGCTAGATGCTTGGCCCTTCCCTTGGCTATCCTTGAGAAAGATACCTTTTGACCAGAGACTTTGTCAATGTGATTTGAGAGAAGTTGAAACTATTGCACATATGTTTCTCAGGTGCTCATGGAACAAGTTGGTTTGAGCCAAATACGTGTTACCTTTGGTTTACCAATGCCTGGCCTGATGGTAATCAGACCATTACCAAACTTGTAGCTAAATTCTGTGCAGCTTGTTATTGTATTCGCAAAGAAAAGATTATTTAGCCCTTAAATCTTTTAGACCATGATTTTTATATTTGTATTTTAACAAACTGTTCATATCAGTTTTGTATGATGTTACTGATTTGCTGGCTTGGTGCTGTAACAAATAAAGACTGATTGACTGATAATAATATAACGTAGCATGCTCTGATTTAAAGCAAAAATTTAGAAATAGTATTCATCTTACTTGTTTGTCATAAAAATAGGTACCACAGTTTTCTTAAAGGTATATTTGGCTAACTGATTGTTGCAAGTCCTTACGTAGCAGCTGAAACAAAACAACATGCCATAATTCATAAGCAAAAGTCAGCGGGAAAGAAATTTTACAAATTTACCAAATATAAATAAAAAGTGACCACAGTAGTAATGGGAACGTATTTATAATACCTCATTATTCATAAGTTATGGCTATTTTTAAGGTGACAGATGCTTTTAGAAGCTGGGAGTGGGGAGTTAACATTGGGTATAAGGATTCCACATAACTGAATCAATTCCTAGAACTAGCCAGAAATAGGCACAGAAAATAATGTTCCTGTCACCCCTATGGTTTCAGCTAAATTTGTTTCTCTGTACACTATTATTTTCTCTTGCAGACACACAGAGTGACATTTAATTTATATAATATTTAATTAAAGAACTAGTTTTGAACGTTTTATAAGTACCAAAAGCTATAAAAATATGACAAGAGCAGTATTATTAAATCAATATGAAAACCATTCAGGAATGTTTGATTCATACACACACATTTGCTTAAAAACAGAACAGAAACACCACTAGCAGCACTGATAGTAAGACTTCTTGCACCTATACATAGGGAGCAGTCCTAAGCAGGTCTACTTAGAAGTTCCATTTTATTGGGTGGGCATAACTCTAGGACCAGAAGAAATTTCAGTGCTTTGAATTTTCCCTTTGCTGACATGAGAGACTGAAGTTCAGATCTATACAATTAAAATGCCACAGTTATCCAGGGACACCTCATGGGACAGGCATGCATAGTCTTGATTAATCTTGTTTGAGCAGAGAGTGTTGGTGAATATTCTTGAACCAGTAAATTAAAGGATTCAAAATCAAAACATATCACTCAAGAGATTACTTGCAAAATAAATTGATCTTACATCCACAAATTGACTTCACAGTTTCCCTCTTTATCCTGGTCTTATTTGGAAGGGGGAAAAAGACCTATTGTTCCTGCATGAACTGTGGTTCCAGGCTGCACAGCCTAATACTGTAAATCAGGAAAGACTCTGACTTCTGAGCACCACTGCAGACTATCAACAGATAAAATGGCAAAACTGTTCCTGGGTGGTACCACTGCAGACAGTAGGCAGGGGATAATGTTAAGTGAATGATCCTCCACATTAAAAACTAGATTTTAAGGCAGGGATATGAAACATATGACCTTCAGGCCAGTCTCAGCCCCTACAGGGCTGCTATTTGGCCTGTGAGCAACTGGCTTCCTGCTTCCTGTTCCTTGCATCTTAGATTTCTTGCCTGTTTCTTGCATCCTTTTGCCCAGTCTCTCCTATTTCCTGCTTTGCAGAGGAGAGAAAGAAAGCCAAGCCTCCCTTCCCTTGATTGGCTGAGGGTTCCTCCCCCTCCTCTGGGAATGGAGGGGAAAGGGAAAAGCAAGGGGGATAGAGAGAGAAACTGAGTTCCATGGCACTTTTAGGAAGACCAACATTTTATTCCAGGTATAAGTTTTTGTGTGCAAGCACACTTCAGAGAGAGGGAGGGAAAGAGAGAGAGAGAGAGACAGAGAGAGAGAGAATCCCATGACACTTGGAGAGATCCCCTTTCCAGTTCTTTATTAGTGAAAAGGAGCAAGAGTCCAGAAGCACCTTAATGACTAACAAAATTTGTGGCAGGGCATGAGCTTTCATGAGTAATTGCTCACTTCTTCAGATACAGCTAGAATGTGAGTCCATCTGTCCTTATACCTTGGAGGGCGAAGTGATTTCAGATGCTAAATGACAATAGAAGACATTGGTAATGAGAGAAGAAACCTAGGTCTCAATTTATTCCAGGAGTTTGCATTGTCTTGAGCTTCATGATTAGTTGCAATTCAGCAATCTCTCTTTCTAACCTTCCTTTGAAATTCCTTTGTAAGAGAACTGCTACTCTAAGATCAGCAACTAAATGTCCTGGAAGGTTAAAATCCCCCCCCCCCCCCATTTTTTTAATGTTGTGGTTTCTAATAGCAGTAGAAAGCATAAGAGTCCAGTAGCACCTTCAAGACTAGCAAAATTTGTGGTAGGGGTTGTGTTTTTGTGAGTCACTGCTCACTTCTTCTGACTTATTTCCACTTACTCTTTGTATCCTCCTGGACTGAATCCTTCTGGACCAAATTGATACCTAGGTTTCCTGTCTCATTAGCAATGCTGATACCTCTATGCCTACTATCCCTCTGCATATCACACCTAATCTAATCATGCCTACTATTGCCACTTGGCATCTGAAATCATCTTTATTAAGTTTATACCTCTGGTACCTCATGTTACTCTTTATGGCACACATGGCCCGGCCTGACAAAGTGACATTTATGTCAGATCCAGCCCTCGTAACAAATGAGAGCAACACCTCTGTTTTAGGGTATTGCCTCTGAAATCCTTTAACATTTCATAGATGAAATCATCTGTGCCCTAAGAATCTCTGTTTCCATGCAAGAATCACTGCTGGAGACCATTATACACAAGTCTTTTCCTTTGTTGTATTTATATACTGCGCAATAAGTTATTTTATACTGGGCTTCTAAATCTATTAGAAAATTTAGTTTCTCTCTTTTTAAAAGAAGAATTAAGCAGAAAGCTTTAATGGTGCAAATGTTCTAGCTTTGTGCAAACATACCGAACTAAAACATTGATTATATAGATAGATAGTTTGGGAGGGGAGGTATAAGAGATGCAGTTCACTGAGATTTTTTTATCCATGTACCTGAAGAAACCCCTACAGAGATTTAAAACCAGAAGAACTCTAGTACATATGTGGACATGTTAATGAAACGTTAAAAGATTATCCCTGTAAGGTATAATGTTAACAAAACATTAAAAGGTTAGCCATGTAAGGTATAACAGAGTCAGTGATTTACCAAGGATAGAATAGATATCCCAAAACAGGTCTGCACTGGTAAACAGAGCCTGTTGAAACATAGGTATCCCTTCTCCCTGACATCACAGTTTCCCATCATGACTTAGATGGCATTCAGCTGTGTAACTTCCATCACTACCAACTACAGTTTGAAGTGGTAAGATTCTGTATTGGTTTAACCACCTCATCTCTAAACCACGTCTGATTTGGTTGCCAAAAGAGAAAAGGACCTCAGACACTGCTGGGTTTCCTGCAGACAGTCTTCTGTCCTCATAATGGTTGTTTTAACATTTCCATAATATTAAACTTCACACACCCAATTGTTGGCTATTTATTTATAGCTATTCAGACTACAGGCAACCTACAGAACGGCTTCTTGAAAATCAAAAATTCCATTACTTTTAGCCTCATAATTGCCAGTGATTACGTACTTATAAAACTTGTAATAATCATGGAACAAGATCACAGTTAATCAGTCTAAAAAAATGGCCAAAAAGAGATTTGTAATTTGATCTTCTGTTGTTTCAGATGTTTCACTTCAGTTGTTTATTTACAACAGGTACACACTTTGCCTAATCTGTTACAATAGTAGCTCTAGGTCTCCTTCTAGGCTGTTGTGATATAAGTTTATGTTTCAAAATTGCATGTTCATGCAGGAAGCACTCTGGAATATTTCTGAGAAGGTCAATAAGGTTATGGGGAGGGGCAGAGAAGGATGGAAGTGTTTGCATGTACAAACAGATCTTGCATCCTGAGCTTGTTGCTGTACCTGGCTGGCTGTTTCATAGCAGTTGTTTTGTTTTCCATTTTTGAAACACTATTTTGTTGTTGCTGGTTTTAGATTTTTTTTTTCAGTTGGGGAGCTGTCAAAACTATGAATGAAACGTCTATGTGACGCTTAATGTTGGTCAAGATTTAAGCCTTCTGTCCCTCAGAGCACCTCTTTAATGACTCATTCCATTACCACAGGCCGATTACTACTTTAGACTACTATTTGGATTTGTTGTCTGTCGGCTATACTTCAGGATCTAGCCTATTTACTCCAACAAGGTTATAGGAGGGCTTTGTGTCAATATATGAAAAGCCAAGAGATGGTTACATTAACCCTACTTTGCAAAACAGAGGTCAGTCTAGACACCATGTTGGGAAGCATGTTATTTCCTGCCACTTCTAAGAATATCATTTCTTTTTACATTTCACTACAACTGTTGGGACTTCAAAGTTGGTTTAATTATCTGAATGTAAAGGAATATATTAACTAACACATTTTTCAAAAAATCACTTGCATTGTTTAGAATATTTGCTAAAACGGTGTTATCCTCTGTTTTCAACCACCAAACCAAATGTATAATTAACACAAGATGTGCTGCCAGAAAACATGTATTTTCAGAATACTTTTTGGCATGTTATTCAGCTATGGTAAAATTAGATTTTATTTGCCTGTCTTATAAAGGAGAGGAAATCCTATAAAATATTTGTAAAACGAAATTCTGAAAGAATGCACAAGTACCTCCATTTAAAAAAGTAAAGCCAACAAAGGAATTCTGTATTGCTCTACCAGACCAAATAAAATTAAACAGATCAGGATTTGGACATATACTGCCATTAGGTTCTTTGAAATTTGATGCTCGAAGCTTACCACATGGATAGATTTCTTTTCCCTCTTTCTCTCAATAAACCTCCATCAAGATGTCACATGAGAAACTGCTATGGTTCAGTAAGCCATAGTAGTATCTTGTATATGTATATAAATAAGAATGTTTCATATTATTTGTAAAGAATCACTCAATTTGAGATGAATGCTATTTACTCCGAAACCCACTTTTTGTAGATGCCAAACATTTTTTAATCTTTCCCCACCTCCATTAAATTCTACAATACTCAAATTCATAGTTCTAACAGACCACACCCAAATATACAAAACAAATTGGCTCTCTGATATGCATTTTAGATGGAGCGACAATTATTTCAAAACCACCACTTTCCAGATTTAGATCGTCTCAATATATAGGAGGTTCAGGTGAAGTTTTGTGCATACTATTATAGCAGCCTATAAAGTTACTGTATGGGGATTGAAACCTCATAGAGACAGTTGAATCTAGCACGGTAGCGCAGTAAATTTTTACTGTTTCCATACCCCACCATTTCAGTTGAGTGCAGACAATCTACCCCGCACTCCCCACTGAAGCAGGCTCTGGGCGGCTTACAGAAGATAATAAACAGATAAAAAAATTCATCTAAAATCACAACAAGATACACATAAAAACATACAAAGTGCTAGTGCTGAATTAATTCATATATGATGGTGGGCATGGGCAGCATCCAACAATACAAGCAATCAATTGCCAGCGTAATCTGGGTTATATCTGGTAAAATTAGATTTTATATGTTATAATGATGTTATAATGATGTTAATGATTATGTTAATATTGGGGCCAGGGCCTTAGTTATATAGTGTGGTCCTTAGTTGAAGGCCTGGTGGAAGAGCTCCATCTTGCAGGCCCTGCGGAACTGTAAAAGGTACTGCAGGGCCCTGATGTCTTCCAGGAGTCCATTCCACCAGTGCCGAGCCGCCACTGAGAAGGCCCTGGCCCTCATCACAGCCAGCCTGGATTCACTGGGGCCCGGCAGAGCCAGACGATTTTGGGACCCCAATTGTAGTGATCTCTGGGGAACATGTGGGGAAAAGTGGTCCCTTAGGTATGAAGGTTTTTGACCATATAGGGCTTTAAAGCCAGTTTGGTGTAGTGGTTAAGTGCGCGGACTCTAATCTGGGAGAACCGGGTTTGATTCCCCACTCCTCCACTTGCACCTGGCTGGATGACCTTGGGCAAGCCATAGCTCTGTACCAGCTGTTCTCTCAAGGACATCTTGGGAAAAAGCTCTCTCAGCCCCACCTACCTCACAGGGTGTCTGTTGTGGGGAGGGGAAGGGAAAGGAGTTTGTAAGCCGCTCTGAGACTCTTAAGTGAGTGAAGGGCGGGATATAAATACAATCTCCTCTTCTCTTCTTCTTCTAAAGGTAAAAACCAGCACCTTGAACTGAATTCAGCCGGTGCAGAGCTTTTAGCACAGGCTGGATGTGCTCCCACATGGTGGATTCTGCACCAGCTGCAGCTTCTGGATTTGGGACAAGGGCAACCCCATGTAGAGAGAATTACAGTAATCTAATCTCAAGGTGACCATTGCATGAATCACTGTTGCCAGGTCGTTCATACACACATGAGTGAGAGGAAGAGCACGGGAGGCCAACACCAAATAGAGCTACAGATGTAAGAGATGGAGAACCATATGCAGTGTCCATTAGTTTGCAGGGACCATATCAAATAAATATTCAGTGGAAGAAAATACAGGGATGTGCTGAACTGAATCCTGGAGCATTTAATAACTGGAGCTCTTGATAACATTTTCTGTTAATCATGCAGCAGCAGTCCTAGCTGGTAGCTGAAATTCAGAGAGCAACTCTGTTAGCTTCTCCCATATGATTGGGTATTTTCTGGTACTGGTATTTTCTCCATTACAGGATTCAGAATACATCTAATGTTAAGACTGGCAAAAACTTAATAATAATAATAGTAAAACAAACTAAAGCATCCTTTTGTGGTGCCTCATGCACAGACTCTTCCACTGCTCTTCTTCACTTTCCATGGAAGCCGCCACTAATTGCAGGATGTTTTAGTACTTGTAGGAAAGCACTAACTATGAACTAATTCAAATATTATTTATTTTCCTGTTGGTAAAACTAGTTTGTTTATTACTTCACAAGATGTGAATGGCCTCTCTGAAACTGCTTCCAAAATGAACATTTAGACAGATATATAAATTTCCAGATAATATGAGGTTGTTCATTTTTCAGGCATACTGTATTAGTACTAGAACCAGGGTCCGTTGGAGCGGGAGCACACAGGAGTGCAGCTCCGGGAGTCAGGAGCCCAGGGGGCGGGCACATGACCAAGCCCCACCCCCTCCTCGGCTTCCCTGAGCAGTGCAGAGGTGCAGCGCCCCAGGGAAAGCCCTGCTAGGGTCTTTATTGTGTTTAATGTTTTGTTTTAATACTGATAATTTTATCATTGTTCTTTTTATGACTGTGTGCTGCTTTTCCAGAGACTTGCTCAAGGTGGCATATAAATTTTCTAAGTATACCATTTTTTATCTGGGCACATGGCACATAAGTACTGGAGAAATTTCACCAACCCTTCAGCAGCTTCCACCCCATCAGTTTGGTGTAGTGGTCAGGAGTTGGACTCTAATCTGGGAGAACCGGGTTTGATTCCCCACTCCTCCACATGCAGCTGCTGATGTGACCTTGGGCCAGTCACAAGTTCTCTCAGAGCTGTTCTCTCATGAGCAGTTCTCAAAAGACCTCTCTCACAGGGTGTCTTGTTGTGGGGAGGGGAAGGGATGGGTGGTGCACATGTCCTGGATATCTCAAGTCTACTTGAAACCTGGTGGTTTCAAGGGAGCAGGAAGAGAATGAGGGTGTGTTCTTTACGCTTATTTTTATTGCCCAAAGTATTGGATGGGGAAGGGAATGGAGGAAGAGCAGGTCAGTTTCACTCACCTGTGGAGTGGAGCCTGAGGGGTGGGTGTTGCCTTCTGACACACTTCCGGCATGTTAGGGGGTGTGGCATATGCAAATGATTTACACAAATGTTATGCTAATGAGCTCCTGCACCTCTTTTTCTATGAAATGACCCCTGACTAGAACCTTTTGCCACTGTGGCCATTAATCACAATATCCAGGCTTCCTGATTTTCTCCTTGAGGGAAGTGACAGCAGGGCTTTGCTCACCCCTCCTGAAAAAGTGAAACATGACAAAACAATTTGTATGAAGGGCAGATCTGAATTCTGGCAGGTACAGATGGAACCAGAAGATCACATGCCAGTGATGACTCCTTCATCTTGTAACTAACAACTGGATGAACTATCCCCTAGTAAAGGAGCAAACACTGCTGACACACAGACACTCTCACACTTGAGAAAACATTTGGAATATTCTAGAGAGGACAGATCGTCCCATTGTAAAGTACCAATTCTTAAGTAAATGGTAATGTTTAATGACTGTCAAATTAATATTTATAAATACTTCAACCAGAGTAAACAACTGTGTTTCCATAAAAAAATATCTAAAACAGCATGATATATTAGTGAAATGTTAATGAGTGCCAATCTTTCATTATGCTTTTTACATGGGATTCCGGTGTTAGGGGAGTAGGAAGCAATGTGTGGGTAAGTGGAGCAGAGCACTAACATTTTGGCAGCTCTTCTAGAGCCTCCTGGCAGCTGAATAGGACAAGAATAGTTCAACCATAGTGGTGAGGAAGCCAGTTTCTGTCTGCACAATTTGAACAGAAAGCTGGGCTTCAGTGTGGCACATCTCCTGTGCACTCGGACTGACTGTACAGGAACGGTAGAGGGAGAAATGAATAGGAATATCAAAAAGATAATACGACAGTGAGAGCTCTACTGCCACAAAAGTTGGACCAATTCAGAACATTCTGTAGCATATCTAAAGTGGAATGGACAGCAAGGGGTAATTTCATTACCACACTTGTCAAAACTCAACCTCCCTCCATGCTGACCAACTTTTCATAGCAAGGTGCACAGAAGTGCATTTTACAAGCACATTTTCAATCTCACCATTATTACAAACATGCTAAATAGTTTAATACTAAAAGCAAACTGTCATCTTAGATACATGTAAAAATAGTGCGTGAATGGTCATGTATTTGGTCTTTGGCAGATGCATGAGCTGCAAGTGATGTTCTAGAAGACTGATGTTTATGAAACTGCTATGGGAAAGACATGAGCATTCATAAGTCCTTCATAAAACTCGCACTCCACATGGAAGAAACAACAAATTATGTCCTCACTTTGGACGAGGTGATCTATTACAGATACTGTTCATGTTCTATATGGTTAATATACTTTTTATTATTAATAAAATCCCTGTCATTAGGAGAGACAGATGCATGTTGAAATATTTGTATGTGTCTTTACAAGTTTCTCTCTCTCTCTCTCTCTCTCTCTCTCTCTCTCTCTCTCTCTCATTCACTCAGTCCATGGGGGCCCCTGTCAGAAGTGATGGGCATGTTTTGATTTTGCTGTTTACTTTTCTGCATTGGAACTGTATTGGAACAGGAACTGTAAAACAGAGCTATTCCGCCAGGCCTTTGGTGTAGGTGGTGGACATTCAACCATCTTGGCCTCCCCTGCCCACAACTCCAGCCCCAGCGCCAAGACTAAAATCTTGCAGGAGACATTATGGACTATCTGAAGTTATTGTTAAACTGCCAGCTTGCTTCTGTACTATTTTAAATTTGGTCTTAGATTGTATGTTTTAATAACTACTGTTTTATATGCTGTGACCACCCTGAGCCCTTTTCTGGGATATAAGCCCAATAGATAGGTAGACAGATGGATAGATGGACAGACAGACAGACAGACGGATGGATGGACGGATGGTTAAATAAAAACGGTGAAAATGGTCAGTGGAAGTTAATCCAGGTTCCAGTGTCTCAGGCAGGTCTTCTTCCCCACTACCTATATTCTGAATTACAGACTATTTACTTTGTCCCACAGAATGTAAGGGGTGACTAAGATATGAGCCTGTTCCTGTCTTAATAGCCTCATCTCAATATTTGCAGAGTTCTAATCCGAATTCCACTTTTTGGTAACAGTGGGGTGTGGTAGAACTCAATTTAATACAGAAAGCACAGTAAAATAACGGTTGTATCACGCTGCCAAAAATCAATGCCGCTAATGCTAAGTTGTACTTGAAGTACTTACACATTCACATACTGTGGTGAGGTATGCACTACGGGACTTGTCTTACAGTACCATCACAGAGACCACATGATTTCCCAGTCATGTCTTCTGAAGTTTCAACAGTTGCCATGTTTTTTTCTGTTATACCAATAACTAATTGTATTATGGTTTTCTAAAAAAATTCACATGAATACATTAATAGCTTATCTATTTTTATTTTTGTCATTGTATCATGCTATCAGTCATCCTCTGAATGACACAAGACTTACTTCTGAGAAGACTTGCTTAGGATTTCTCTCAAAAATTCATTCTAATTCAATTCAAATTGTGCCAAAATTCCATAACTATTTGCCTTATGAAAAAACGCAATGAATAGTTGTCCAAAACACTAACCATCCCAACTCTGTGAAGTAGGATTCCTAAAAAGTCTGTGGTTCCTGCACTCATCTATTCTTAGCTACCTATCTACAGCAGCAAGAGTTCCAGTATTTTGACGTCTTGCTTTCTTTAACAAGAGTGGACTATAGTAGCGCCTTAACAGGGAAAAAAGTTCTGACTTCAGAATTACTCTCTGGTCTGCAAGCGTGTTATGTGGCAGTCTGAGGAAGACAGACAGGCAGTTACCAAGGCAACATAAACGTAAGAAAGCCAGTGGCAAAGATGCTTAGTATTTTGTTGAGATGACATTTGGACAGGCTAGAGTAGACATACAAAAAACCCAGTCCTTCCAGAGCCTCCTTTGCCTAAAAAAGGAACATTGCCATATAGCTGGTCACTAATCTAGTTCAGTATCCAGCTGCACCTTTGTAGTATAGAAAGACTGCTGGGAAGAGGTGGAGATTACCATTCTGACTTTCATGTTGAGAAAACGTATCAGCAGCTGCAAATATATTTCCTGCGCTGGTAGGCGCTACATATAATGATGTAAAGAGCACTCCAACAGCACTCCCTCACTGTTCTAACACTAAACCGTTCAAGAACCTTTGCAACAATACAGTTCTTCAGTTGTGAGAGCTTCCAGACCCTTTTCAGGTATTCATCACATAATTGCTGTTTTCTCTGGCTTCTCAGATCTATCTTCTATTAGTACTGTACTCACACCAAGATATTTTGAAGTCTCTGTTTCTGTCAGTCTGTTCTCCTTCAACACATCTCAGGGTGCCCCATTCAGAAAGTAGAGACTATTACAATGTCATAGGGCACCAGTGCAACATTGAGACAGAGAAGCTTGAAACTTTGAGTTGTTCCCAATGTCTAATTTGTTGTTTGCATTAACATTTTTAGACAAGGAAATAACTTAAGAGTGTGCACCCACACAGCTTAAAATATAACAAAGAGGGAGTTTACCTTTATAACAAACAAATGAGCTCTTGATGTACACAAATCAGAAAAAAAATAGGTGAATATAAAACACAAGCTACCAGGAAGTTCTAATATACCATTTTAGTAAATCAAACTAAAATAGAAAAAAAAGCATATTTTAGGAATCGACTGAGACATTTATTTGTTCTGATAGAAAAGAAAAGGCCCCAAATATTTTTACCTGAACACCTGTTTACACATGGGGAGTTCTTCTTCATGAATCAGATGTTTGTCCACTGTCAGGTAACAAGCAAATGAATGCTTATATTCATGGACTTTGCTACCTGCTGAAAAAAAACCCTTTGCAAAATAGCTGCTATGGAAGATTCCTCTAATTTTGTGGTTTCTGAGGAAAGAGGGTGAACCTTTTCACCTCTGGAAGAAGTGGGTTTAACTCTCAGACTTCTACAACCCTTACTCAGGATCGCACTTGGATACAGGCTGAAGAAAAGCAGGAAACTAGTTAAAGAACTTAGAGAAAATACCATATCAAATGAAATGCTTCAAACAAATGCCTTTTGAATGCTCTCCTGCTTGCGGCTCACCTGGCACCTACCATGCTGTGCTTTAAAAGGCAGGCCTACATATTGTTTTTTATCCAGAACTTCAACTGAGGGGTTCCATCTGTTTAAGCTGTTCTTATGGTCTGGTTCTCAGGAATTCTATGTATATAATTTTCAGCCGCTCAGTGCTGATTTGTGTTATGTTGTTGTGTTATGTTGTTGTTTTTATAATACGACTGCACGGTTCCTACTTCAAAATCCACCTCAAGTAGGTCTCTTGGGTTCTAACATCAATGCTATCATTGTGAAAGCGGAGAAAACATTCAATGATATCGAAAGTACAAAGAACAATAATGAAATACAAGCTTGAACCCTAATTGTAAACAATCAGACCCCAAACTCAACGTAGGACAAAGAGCAAATAAAATTTGCTAGTCAGTAAAAAACTGACAAAGGAAATTCTTCAGAAAACGCAGGTAACCTGGACATTTGGTTTTTGAACCACTATGGAGCCAGTATGAGATACTGAGAGATTCTTGATGTTGGAGTTATAGGTTCTTCTTTTTGAAGAAGCATCAGCGATACGCGGGAATCTTCAGCTAGCAGACGCATGAAGTACAGATGGAACCTGCTCTGAAAAATATTTGACCAAACCTGCATTTTATGAAGAACTTCATCAGTTTTTTACTGACTGGCAGATTTTATTTGCTTTTTTCCTACATTGAGTTCAGGGACTGATCATTTATATTTAGGGTTCAAGCTTGTATTTCATTATTGTTCTTTGTACTTTTGATATCACTGAGTGCTGATGTTTTCTCCACTGACACTCTTTATACAAATGGCATATTTTTTTTGTAATTGATGTAGTGTGCTTGATACATGATTTCATACACGGTTTTTTTTGTTTTGGGTTTATCTTGATATTGTGTATAATTGTGAAAGCAACAAGAATGTTTGGGTGTTTCATGAAAAGGCAAAAGCAAACATTCATAACGTGCTATAATATTGTAATAGTAACTCTCAGCCTAACCTACCTCATAAGGTTGTTGTGAAAAAAAATTAAACAAGGGAGAACCATGTGCAGTTCCCAGAGCTACTTGGAAAAAGTGGGATAAACATATTAGAGAGAGAGATGGCAAGAATCAACCACTGTGCTACATTCATTTCTTAGATAGCTGCACTAGGATGAAGGTACAGTGGGGAGAAAACTGCTGTCGGACCAAAACCCAAACAGGAAGACTGGTACAATTCAGGATCCAATCAACTGAACCCAGAAAGCACAGCGAAGTGTCAAAACTCTGCAGATATCAATACTTGGCCGAGATGTGACCAATCATCAATCTGCACTGCAAAAGCATGGATCCAGAACCACCATTGGGACATTACATAGGGAGACTCATTTGCTTAAATAGGATTGCCCATTCATTATTCTTATCATAGGAAAAGACAGAATAAATCATTGTTAACTTTGCCAAACCCTATGCTTATTGTTGCTAATCAGAGAAAGTTAAGTATGAAGTCAGAGAATATTGCTGAAACACCTCAAAAATGCAAGGTGTGAGGTGTTTTCTGATTCACCTTGCACTACCACCCCAGGAAAAGTACCATCTAAAAGCATCTTTTTTTGGTCTTTATACTAACGTTCTTTTCTACCCACATGTATGTATACCCATCACCTTCTATATCCACTGCAAGCGGCATAAATACATTTTTAATAGGGCAATGCTGTGCATATTTAGAAAGCTCAGTAAACTCAGGTCACCGCATTACATTTTTGCAAGACTATAATGTACAAATTATTTTAGCCTGAGCCAAAATAAAATATTCACATAGTAAATAAGGAATTACGGCCAAAAATCACCCTAAATGACCACTCAGGTTTTCACACACACGGTGCCAAAATAAACAGCACTTTTTCGGTAGAGAATGAATTCAGGGAATGGTGGATAGGGAAATGCTACCATTGCTTATCAAAATGAAAGATGTGAAATTGACAATAAAAAGGACAAAATGAAGAGTAATCCTGAGCATATTTATATAGAAGTCAGTCCAAGCTCATTGGGATTTACTTGCTAGTAAGAGTGCTTTGAATTGCAGCATTAAATTGACCATTACTAGCTGTGCAATCCTAAATAGGTCTACTCGGAATCCTATTCCACTCTATTCAGTGTGGCTGACTCCCAGGAAAGTGTTCTCAGGATAGCACTGTGAGCCACATCTTGCAAGAGTGCAATAAGTATAGGATCGTATATCCTTTAGCAGAAAAATTACAGCAGAAAAACACCAAGTGGCTAAGCTAAAATGAGGTTAGAATTTATTTAGAAGTCCATTGGTTAGGAATTCAAGGAAGAAAAACAGGTGCCTTTTTTAAAGCAAGCAATTGCCACAAATAGCACCTTAGGCATGCAAATATCCTTACATTTCATTTGCAGTCCTACAATAGCACTAATTTTGTGCCAGACACCAAACATGAAGTCATTCGAGGCTAGGGAGTGGGTCAGCGAATTTTTGTTTACTTTCTTCTTGATCAAACAAACATGGGTGGTCACACAGAACTATTCAATCTTTGGTTTCAAGGAAACTAAGGGTCACTGTTGAGACTGGTAAAAGCAAAAGAGCATTTATACAATGCTTTGTCTCTTTTGCCCTTACCAGTGTAACTATTAGCTTCTATGCAGTAGATGACAGCACTGGAAGCTAGGCTATAAGAAGAAGAGAAGAGACTGGATTTATACCCCGCCCTTCACTACCCAAAGGAGTCTCAGAGCAGCTTACAATCCCTTTCCCTTCCCCTCCCCACAACAGACACCCTGTGAGGTAGGTGGGGCTGAGAGAGCTCTCCCAAGAACTGCCCTTGAGAGAACGGCTCTGAGAAAACGTATGACTGACCCAAGGTCACACCAGCAGCTGCATGTGGAGGAGTAGGGAATCAAAACTGGTTCTCCCAGATTAGAGTCCACGCTCTTAACCACTACACCAAACTGACTCTCCCAAGGAAAAAAATGTACTGCCAATAACAGTTACTGGAATCATTGTAGTAGTGACAGGTAATAGACCAGTAACAGGTAATAATTATAATTGGCTGCAAAGACAAAGTGCAGATCTATAAGCCGCTGATCTCATTGTGACTGATTTTAAGAAGATCAAGATTACTACATTAAAAAGCAAGCTACAATGAAAATGTATGCATAAAAGCAAGTCAAATGTGTTCTTCAAAGGTTCTTTGAAGGTTCTTCAAAGCTTACCCATTCCTCGTGCAGTTGCTGTTTTAAGGTGGAAACCACCTGCCAACCACAATCTCCAGCCTTGCCTACATTCCTGAAGTATGAGCCAGGTGCCACATTGGGGAACAGTGCTCAGAAGAGCCACAGTTGGCACGTCAAAGAGCCACATGCGGCTCCTCAACCAGAAAGGAAGCCCATACAAAGAGAGTCATCCATATCCAAAACTGCAAGGTCTTGTGTCCCCCCCCCCCCCCCGTTCTTTTAAACGTCTTTTTAAGAACACACCTTACTTGCTTTTGTGCATACATTTTCACTGTAGGTTGCTTTTGTGGAGGAGTAAATGTACAGGAAGAATCAAAATATTCACTGTTAGAAGGGACCAGAACAAATCCATGTATAAAGAGAGGATCGTCCGTGCAAAACCGAAGATTGTACATATTCTGAAACAAGGAAATTCAAGATATATTTTATTTATTTAAAACATTATTCTGTTGTATTTCTCAGCAATTTAGGGCCGCCAGAGTGGTAAATATTTAAAAATACATATATGAAAAAAGGCTAGACGGAGGAAAACCTGAGAAAAGTCTTAGGCTCTCCCCCATCTAGACTCAACAGAAGGGGTACCCACAAACACTGCCTCTGAAGATGACTGGAGTTGTTGGGATGGATAATATGAGAGCAGGCAGTTCTTAATGTATGCTGGTCCCAGCCATTCAGAGCTTTATTTTAGTGTAGGTGGAATAAGACTCGAGTGATTATGGCCCCTTTTACCTACTTCTCATCAACGATCAGACCACAGCATTCTATAATAATTGCGGTTTTTGAACACTCCTTAAAAGCAGTCCCATACTAATCCCATTCAAGTAATCTAATCTAGATGTTACCAGAACTTGCACCACAGTGGCAAAATCTTTTTTGCCCAGGAAAGCCACAGCTGACTCACCAGCCAAAGCTGGTGAAAGATGCTGGATCCAAGAGCATCCCCAAGCTAAGAATCTGCTACTTTAGCAGGAATATACAACCCCATCCAGAATAAGAGACACGCCAGTTCACAGGTCAGCCCTTCCCACCAGAGAGCCAGTTTGGTGTAGTGGTTAAGTGCGCGGACTCTAATCTGGGAGAACCGGGTTGGATTCCCCACTCCTCCACTTGCACCTGGCTGGATGACCTTGGGCAAGCCATAGCTCTGTACCAGCTGTTCCCTCAAGGACAGCTTGGGAAAAGAGCTCTCTCAGCCCCACCTACCTCACAGGGTGTCTGTTGTGGGGAGGGGAAGGGAAAAGGAGTTTGTAAGCCGCTCTGAGACTCCCTTGGGGAGTGGAGGGCGGGGTATAAATCCAATCTCTTTTTCTTCTTCTTCAGTAGCTCTTCCATCTTGTTGGAATTAAGCTTTAGTTTATTAGCCCTTATCCATTCCAAAACTGCCTCCAGGCACAGTTCACAGTTTCCACAGCCTCCCTGGAATCCACTGGAAGCATAAGACAAAGCTAAGTATCATCCATACACTGGTGACAACCCAGCCCAGATTTTCAATACAAAGGGTCGGATCCTACCAGCTTTTTTGCTCAATTTTACCCAATTTCAGTCCTCAGTACTGTTTCCCATCTTGTATGGCTTTTGTTCATGTGAGTCCCACAATTCTCAGAAGTCCAGCACCTTTAAGACTAACAAAGTTTTAGTCAAGGTTATGAGCTTTTGTGTGCGTGCGCACTTCCTCAGATACATTGCTGTACATTCTGTACATTCCAAGGAAGTGTGTGTGGAAATGAATGCTCATACCCAGAATAAAACTTCGTTGGTCTTAAAGGTGCCACTGGACTCAAATTTCGTTCAGCTGCTTCAGACCAACATGGCTGCCCACCTGGACCAATTCCCAGAACAGTCTATTTTGGTGGTGAAAAGGGACTCTTTCTCCTTCTCTTGCCAGTGTAAAGGCTGGTAATATCTAACAAAAACATTAATCTATCAAAGGGACTTTTCTGGGGAAACACAGAATACAATTTTAACAAATAACCAAAAACCCACACGAAAATGAGTCACTCAGTGTGGCACATTCCTAACTTTTACAGCAAACCTACGAGCCTCCAAAATATGCATCCTAAAATCCTTAACACTGGAAAACATTTCTCACCACTGACTTCAATAAGATTCCTTGCCACAACAACCAAAGAGAAGATAGCTATCCCTAGCATGGATTACTCATTTCTTTGAAAAATGCAGTCAAAGCATAACTTACACTTTTCCATTTCTTAAAGTGTAAACATGTTCTGATAACAGGTAAAGCTGCCTTCAGTTCTAGTACAATGAAAGCAAATTAAGGACGTGGGAATGACATCTAAAATTATAATAATATACATTTTTTTTTTTAAAAAAAACCCCAAACCTGACATAACATTCCCACCCTAGGAAACTTTCCACCATAATTAGTACTTCTCTGGTTTGAAGGTGGGGCTACAACACAGTGCAACTTCATGTCAGAAGGAACAAACAGTATAAATAACTCAGAATGATGCTTGAAATAACAACTTCTGCTCTGCACACCTGTGGCAGAAGGACACATGAGCCAAGACTGCTCTACTGCACACTTGTAATCCTACAACATGCCGGTATGCTGCAATTCCATCTGGCTTGGCTTCCAAATGCATTTAAGTGGGACAGAGGTTTTCAGGGGCTCATTAATGGCTCTTGAGGATATTCTGGTTACAGTTGCTTGCAGAAAGCTTACTTGTTGCATAGACATGGGTTTCTAATGGCTACTGCTTCTGAGACAGGAGGACTTGAGACCTTCTTTCGGAAATATTTAAGAAAGCTGCTGGCGAACGTAACAGCACAGCACCCAGGAATTAGCAATTATCGTTTTTATTTCTGATAATATCTGTAGACCATGGCCACGTGCTGCTTGCAGTGAAACTAGATTCTAATGCCTACAATGGTTTGTGCTCTAAAACTTTTAAAATATATACTTTAAAAACTATGTACACAACTGAATTTATTAAATTTGGAAGAGGGCTTTGAATCAGAGGACTGTGGATGAAATTCATATGTTTTTGTTACTGACGTTGAGGGGAGAAAAACCTACAGACTGACCTTCTGTAATTTTTGGGAAATAATCATTTTTTTGCTTCAATACAGAGTGGACTTGGGAACATGAAGTTACAAGTATCCATTCTGCTGATGCTGCTGTCCATGAACATTGTCCGTGGCGGTGAGGGCACCTATTATCCTGAACGATACCAGAAACAATCCAGTGTGAAGGGGCCACCTTTCTTACCTTTCATTGCAAAAAGCCATGGTAAGTTATGATTTCTTTTTAAACATAGTTTGTGTATGTTAATGATGATGCCACATAAGCCAGAGATGCCTGTTACTATATAACTGTTGTTTGGAAGTGCTAAAGGATTAGTGCTGCGAACAGATATTTACTAAAATTATCACTTCAGAGCTAGCAGTTAACAGAAGGACAATAGCAGGACCACAGCACAAGCAAACCCAGCTTATAATATAACTAAGAGATGCTCTATAGACGAGGATTATAGCTGTTTAGGAAGGACGTGGGTAAATTAGATGCTTGAATATTAACCATATCAAGAACCACCCAGCACCCAGAAACCTGGAATGACTAGGGTTGGGAAGACCTGGGTTCAAATCCCCGCTAGCCCTGAAACTTAATGTGTGACCTTGGGCCAATTATGCTCTCTCAGATGAGTCGTGAGGATAAAGTGGAGGAAAGGAGAAATATACCTGCTTCCTTGAGCTCCTTGTGGGAAGGGTAGGATAAAAATGCACTAAATAAATGAAAGCTTTTCATGAAAAATGACATGGGAAACTCTTAAGCCTCCCACTTGCAAGCTGAAGAGCATACCATACAGTTTTGCTGATCCTTCCGATCAGCTATGAACAAATCAGCTAATACAGATGCAAGGCGATTACAAATCATTGTCAGACAACCCAACCCATTTACTCAAGGAAATCTCACTAGATTTAAATATGGCTACTCTAGACTTTACATGCTACAGACTTACTGTGTTTGAAATGCTATATTCAGGTTTATTCCCTCCTAAGGCAAAGGGCAACAAACATATCAAAAGGTGTTTAAAAAAAACAACAGAACAAATAAAACTAATTGTGATAGTTCTGCCAGTTGAAGTAGTCTTAGCTAGAACTAACCAGCATGTTTGTGAATTTCCATTTGCCCAGAGGTCCTTTCGTAGAAAAAGAGGTGCAGGAGCTCATTAGCATAACTCATTAGCATATGCCACTTCCCCTGACATCACCAGAAGTGTGTCAGAAAGGGAATGTCAGTTTCAGCCCCATTATATCATATGGGCCTTTGAAATCAATGGCAAAAACTCATAGGGTATATGAGGGGCTGGAGGAAAGGGGGTTTGAGGGAGAGGCTCCAAACTTGCAGGGTAGCTGCTGGGGCCTCTCCTCGAAATACCCACCAAGTTTCAAGAAGATTGGACCACGGGAAAAAGTGTTACTTTTTTCCTGCCATAGAGAACAATGGAGGGAATGGGGGCAACCTGTTTGGGGCCCATAAAATTGGACCCCCTGGTCCAATCTTCTTGAAACTTGGTGGGTATTTCGAGGAGAGGCCCCGGAAGCTACCCTGCAAGTTTGGAGCCTCTCCCTCAAACCCCCTCCCCTCCAGTCACTTTTAAAGTTGCCGCCGAATTTCGGCAGCAATTCGGCAGCGGGCCGAATCAGATCAGAGAATCTGATTCAGCCCGTGGCTGCTCTAGTGGCCACTCCTGAGCTGGTGGAGCTTTGCTCCGCCTCGCTCCGGCCCCAACGGACCCCTGCATTTGCCTACTTTGCCAGTATGAACATAATAAGAGCCGTCCTGGATCAGACCAGTGGTCCAGCATCCTGTCTCACACAGTGGCCAGCCAGTTTTTCTAGAGGTTCAACAACAGGGTATAAGAGTCCCCTAATGTTGCCTCCTGGGACTGTACAAGTGTTCAAGTGCTTGTAGGTTCCTCTCAGTCACCAGGGCTAGTAGCCACTAATGGTTCTGTCCTCAATGAACCTATCTGAATGCCTTTTAAAGCTGTCTATGCTCCACTGCACTAAAGAAATGTTTAATCATAGTTAAAAGTGTGGTGGAACCAGAAAAACAACAAGAGGGCAAAGGAGATCAGTATATATAAACTTTTAAAAATTAATGATGCAGTATTTTGTATAAAAACACACTACAAATACTTGGGACAAGCAATAATTCAGAGAAATGAAAAGGATTCACTGTTCTGGATAATTTTCTTGCTATGAAAATATTTACCTATCCATTTTTACTCTCTTACTCTGAGGAACTCATGGCGGTGTACATGCTTCACTCTCCCTGTCTCCTTCCCTTTGATGAGGCAGGTTAGGCCGTGAAGAAAATGACTGTCCCAAGGTCACCCAATGAGCTCCACACCCAAGTGGGAATCTGAACCTGGGTTTCCTTGAGTTCGGTGTTGCAGCAGGATTGTGGATCTCTAGGAAGAATTTTCAGCAGTTGAACGCTTGCACAATTCTCAGGATCTTCTGAGGGAGCCCAATGAATTAAACTGGTATAAACCAATGTGTATTTGTACAGACTGTAGAAGGGAACATGGACTTGTTAATTTGGCTCAAATAAGATATTGGCTAGAATGTATGATACAATTTAAAGTGGAGTGAGCGTGCAAATTATAGAACGCTAAAACTGAATGCAAAGACAGTACGATATGCTGTTATAGGCCTTAAAAGTGAGATGTTTGCTTTCAAACTCTCATGCTGCGGTGATAAATTAACCTCTTTTTTTTTTTTTTTTAATTAATGCTATATTATTTAAGGAAAATATATGGTCATCAGTGCATGGTGAAGTTAGTACCTTGCATTCATGTCACATTAATTGGGAAACAGATGTCAGAAATGTGCAACTATATTGAAAGCTTAGAGCAGTGGTGGCAAACCTATGGCACGCGTGCCAGAGGCGGCACTCAGAGCCCTCTCTGTGGGCACGCACGCAGTTTGGGCACTCAGTCTCTAAAAGGAAAAAGACGACACAGACTCGAGGCTGGGCTGTTCTCAAACTTACAAAGTATGAGCCAAGGTTAGACAAATTATCAGCATGCATACAACAGCAAAAATCACATTAATTGTTCAAAAGCATGCCAAATGCAAACTTTTACCTTTCAATAAAAAGTTGTTTGTATAATTGAAAGCTCTGTTATTGTGATTTTCTTTTAAGACAAAAGATGTTAATGTATGAGTTCTTTTTTCTAAACTAAAACCTCAGTATTCACGTTGAATTGTCGTACTGGCACTTTGCGATAAATAAGTGGGTTTTGGGTTGCAGTTTGGGCACTTGGTCTCTAAAAGGTTTGCCATCACTGGCTTAGAGGGTATAACTCTTTTTACAGTAGCTCTGTTAGGCCTGTCACTCGTGATCTCATGGTGGCAAGAGGATGCTGGATCAACATGAAGGCCAATGCACCTCCGCACTTCAGCTTTCCCCAAGACAGATCTCAGAAAAATGGAGTCACACTGCTGTGGGAAGAGCTTCAACGGTGCTTCTTGCAGTGCCTGCAATACCAGAACATGGCAGGGCTAGGACAGCTGCAGTATATTGAGCCAGTGTAAGACTAGGCGTGTGAATCAGTGATTATTTACTTCCTAACAGGATCAGGACAAGGCTTGTCTTTCTTAGTGTGGTTGCTGTTTAACATATATGACTGTTTCTGATCCATGGCACTAAATGTTAATAGAAAAATATACTTGATTGGGGGGTGGGGAGCCTCATTTACTTATACAGTTCCATCAGTGCGCATGTATTTAACCAATTATTTTGGAAAACCAAAATAATTCCATTGACTGAACAAATTAACTAGTTTCTTCTTATTTAGGACAACATTTCCAACACAAATAGCTATCTTGTGTCTCTCTAAAGTTCACAACCTAAAGATGGAGCACATCACTATTTGATATCAAAGTAGGCAGTACAAAAATAAGTCAACATAAAACAGAAATAAATGAATAAGACAAAAAGGATGCTGCTGGCCCATGGCCATTTTAGCCCTTCTGTTGTTCAGCAAAGTTCACAACTGGCAGAGGAAATGAGTGGACTGAAATCAACCCACTGATAAGCACTTACTCTTCTCTGAGTAAGTGACCCAAGGAAACACTTGCAAGCTTTTCTCAGCTGCTGGCTGTTCAGAGTGCTGCCTCAGAATTCGCAACATGGGGCAAGTGTGTAACATGTAGCCAGACCCCAAGAATGCCTTTAGTCAATGCTGTCAGTGTAGAAAGAATGGATAAAAGGGAGGCAAGAGAGAGAAGAGAGAAGAGAAGAGATTGGATTTATACCCCACCCTTCACTCACTTGGAGTCTCAGAGCGGCTTACAAACTCCTTTCCCTTCCCCTCCCCACAACAGACACCCTGTGAGGTAGGTGGGGCTGAGAGAGCTCTGAGACAACTGTCCTTGAGAGAACAGCTGTGCTAGAGCTATGGCTTGCCCAAGGTCATCCAGCAGGTGCAAGTGGAGGAGTGGGGAATCAAACCCGGTTCTCCCAGATTAGAGTCCGTGCACTTAACCACTACACCAAACTGGTTCTGGAAGCTAGAACAGATAAAAGGAAGTACTTCTTCACCCAAAGAGTGATTAACACATGGAATTCACTACCACAGGAGGTGGTGGCCGTTATAAGCATGGACAGCTTCAAGAGGGATTTGGATAAACATATGGAGCAGAGGTCCATCAGTGGCTATTAGCCACAAGGTATAGATAGGAACTCTCCATCTGGGGCAAGTGATGCTCTGTATTCTTGGTGCTTGGGGGGGGGGGGCAACAGAGGAAGGGCTTCCAGTGTCCTGGCCCTGCTGCTGAACCTCCTGATGGCACCTGGTATTTTTGGCTACTGTGTGACAGAGTGTTGGACTGGATGGGCCATTGGCCTGATCCAACATGGGCTTCTCTTATGTTCTTATGTAAAAAGCATACCAAGTTTTAAATCAAATGGGTATTCTATTTATTTCAATTAATTAATTTTTATTTTTTTGGATTTGTATTCTGCCCTTACTGCATAGCAGGCTCAGGGCAGGTTCCATCAGAAACAGTCACCAATATACAACATACAAAGAATTAAAAACAATCTAAAAACCTTAATAAAATACAATAACATTGCTAAGGTACAAATTATAGTCAAAGCCTCACAGATGCAGTCTATTTCGAGTTTGGGCCCTTAGATGGTAGTACAGATCTGACCTGCTGAGGGGAGGCCCAATAGAGAAGGGGGATGCCCGCCGCCCTAAAAGCCTGGCGGAAGAGCTCCATCTTGCATGCCCTGTGGTACTGTAAAAGGTCCCGCAAGGCCTTGATCTCATATGGGAGCTCATTCCACCAGGTAGGAGCCAGGGCTGAAAAGGCCCTGGGCCTAGTCGAGACAAGACGGACCAGAAGATGTTGGAAGCCAGAAACTGGAACTGGAAGCCAGAAAGGCTGTAGAAGGTTTCCCAAGCAGATCGTAAAGCCCTTTGGGGTTCTTAGAGGAAGAGGCGGTCTCACAGATATGCAGGCCCCTGGTCGTACAGGGCTTTAAAGGTGAGCACCAATATCTTGAAACGGATCCAGTACTCTATATTATTTAAAGTTTATTTTCATTTTCAAAAATATACAGCCACTTCTACATCCGGTGTCTTCAAACAGTTACTACAATAAGGAACAGCACAATTATGTACCATATACGTCTTCTACAATATCGTGTTTCTTACTTTATTTCATATAGATCTAGAGTTTTACTATAGATATCTAGTAGTGTGGGGCCCGCACAGAACCTCCACATACCATACTGCATCTTATTTTGATCTACATATTTCTTCTTCAATTCTTTCCCATTTAATCTTGAACCATTCACAGTTCCTATTTTTATGTTAATTCCTTTGTAGTTTCTTGTTCCTAATTCTAATATCTAGAGACCTTAAATTCATATACTTTAAATTTTTCTTCCACAAACAACATCATTGTCGGCATAAATATAATGACATCAATATAACCAATACCAATACCCATAACCTAAGTTTTCCCTTTTTATGACGATGAATCATTTTGAGTCTTAATTAATATTTTTACATTTAACCATTTATAAACTTTGTTCCAGTTTCTCCAAAATCTCTCCCCCAATTTATCACACCAAATCGTACTTAACCTATCCATCTCAGCTATTTCCAAAAATTTATATTTAAGTTCGCTTTCTGTTGGAGTTACCTCTGTTTTCCATTTTTTCGCTACCAAAATTCTCACTGCCGTACGAATATATCTAAGTACATTTATTTTGATAGTTTTCGGAAAAATATTTAGTAAGAATAGTTCCGGAGTCATTGGTAGCTCACAATCTAGTATCTCCCTAATAACTTTCTGCACTTTTCCCCAAAATTTTTGTATTTTCTTACAATTCCACCACATGTTCCTATGTTCCTACGGATCCAGTACTCAATAGGCAGCCAGTGCAGTACATGCAGCACCAGGATACATAAAGCTCTTTAACATCACCTGTGAGACTACCCTTTCAGAGACAAAACTAGATTTAAACAACTTGGATTTCTTGAAGGGTTCAGAGTCTTCTGTTGATCTGCTCTGCAATGCTATCTGGTGTATGTGCAGAGGGATGCAGCTAATAAATATTTTTGCTGGAGAAAACCTTCTACAGGCTTTCTGGCTTCCAGTTTATCATTTTAAAAAGCAACCTCTTTGAGTCCTCTGTTGCTCATCTGTCGTTCTTCTGGAGTCCATCTGATCAACTTCTTGGCCTACCTGACCAGCTTCCTCTGCTGTTACTTCTTCTTGAATTTCCATGCCTCCCTTCCACTCAATAATGTGTGTCCATTAATGTTTGGCCTTGTCTATACAGTTTATGTTTGCCTGTCTCTGCTGATCATAATAAGCACCATGACTGAAAGGTGTGTATATGTGTGTTTTTTTTGGGGGGGTACATGTTGTTTGACGGGGCTATGGAAAAGAAATCAAGTATTTGTTTGCTGTGAAAGGGGCCTCAGCAAGGATTTCAATCAATCCTGAGCAAAGAGGGTTGTTTAAAAAAAAAAATTGGGCCAGTGTAGTTCAATGTTTAGGAATGCGAGATGTGAGCTGGTATTAGGGTTGCCAAGTCTGGGTTGGGAAATACCTGGAGACTTTGGGGGTGGAGCCAGGAGACGGCAGGGTTTGGGGAGGGGAGGGGCCTCAGCAGGGTACAGTGCCACAGAGTCCACCCTTCAAAGCAGCCATTTTCTCCAGGGGAACTGATCTTTGTCAGCTGGAGATCAGTTGTAAAAGCGGAAGATCCCCAGGACCCACCTGGGGGCTGGCAGCCCTAGCTGGTATGCCCCTGGCTCAAAAGCTCATTTCTGCCATGACCTCATTAGGTGCTGTTGGGCAACCAACGTTCTCTCAACTTCGGTCTGCAACACGAGTGTAACAAAACCCGACTTGCCTGGCAGGGCTTTCGTAGTAATTAGTAAGATAACATATGATAAGTACTTCGAACTTGTTACTTTGGACTAATTACTTGTCTTACTAATTACTAATTGGACACTTGGAATGCCCTACAGAAATGTTTACTGTCATCTCAAAAATGTATAGCACCTTCCCCAAGTAAAATAATACTAGGATTAAGTGGATAATTCCATGTCCTGCCTCAGAGACGCATCTGTGAATGGACATTTTCAACATAACTCAATTATGAGCATGCATCTGCATGTATCAAAGTCCAGAAACTGAAAGGTACTGGTTTGGATCCAGTGGAAGATTTCCATGGATGGAAGGGAGGCAAATTTTGACCCATTCCCTGCCTCTGTGGTAGGTTTATGTCCCCTGTTTCCAAGCAGCATTTTGCAGGGCATTTGGGGCTGCAGTGGGAGGGGAAAGGCTGTCATGCTTCACTGACAAAAACCTCTTCCATCAGTGGAAATTTCCAGTGTATCCAAGCCATTCATTTCCCCCACAGGCTGCAGGCTGAAGCTTTTTAACAGTCATGTTCTGTGATGCACTTGGCAGACACAGGTGTTGATATGCTCGACCCCTGATTAACCTGAGAATTCAAAACTCCACAAGTATCTTACTGAGTTCATAGATCCGCAAGGGAGCCAGATGTATGCAAAACAGCTTCTCATAAGATATTTGCAGAGCAGGAAGAATTCTTAATTATCATGCTTCACATATAGTTGAATGGCTCCACCTGCTGGTCTGTAAAACACAAGGCTACCATTTAGTCTCTGCAAAGATCGAGGACTAGTTCTGTGGAAGCAAGGTTTTGCTTACCTGTTTCCCTGATAGGAAAATAAACTCTGTGGGATGTGATGAAGTATACCACAGCAAAAAATTAAGGACAATAATATTACAAATGTTTTAATCTACAATTAGAAGTGCCGTATTTTTCGCTCCATAAGACACACCTGACCATAAGATGCACCTAGCTCTGCTCGGTGCCGTGTCGGGAAAGGTGAGGGGGGGTTTAAGACGCACACACTTTCCCCCCCCACCTTTTTTTGGGAGAAAAAGTGAGTCTTATGGAGCAAAAAATACGGTACTTTTCTGTTGTTACATATTTTAGAAAGGGTAATTCTAAGCGTTCTAAATCCATACCGTTATCATCTTTGCACATAATTTGCTCCTTAAAGCATTCATGCAAAATCTAGAATTCAGATTTTCTATTTTCTTAAGGAAGACATATACTCATCTCCCTGTAGTCAAAATATAGTAGGTTAACTAACTTACAGGAGGAACCTGTTTCTTTTCCACTTTGTGAATATGAGCCTACAAAAACTTTAAAAATCACTGTCATATTATACACAGGGGTCATTTCGAGCAGGAGCTTGGGGGAGCACAGATCCAGGAGTTGGTGCCAGCCCCCCCCCCCTATGGGGGAATGCCTGCCTGTGTCATGGCTGCAGCAAAAGGACCCCGTCCCCTGGAAAGGTCCTTGTTCCTCCGACCAGCCTTCTGAAGGCTTCAGCCACCACTGAAGCTATCCTCCCAGAATAGGGGTATTTCTGAGGCTTGGATTAGTAGCCGTCTCCTCTCTGCCAGCTCTTTTCTTTCTTTCTTTCTTTCTTTCTTTCTTTCTTTCTTTCTTTCTTTCTTTCTTTCTTTCCTTCCTTCCTCCCTCCCTCCCTCCCTCCCTCCTTTCTCTCTCTCTCTCTCCTTTCTTGCCTTCTGACATACTTCCGGTGATGTCAGGTGATGTAGCATACGCAAATAAGATATGCTAATGAGTTATGCTAATGAGGTCCTGCACCTCTTTTTCTACGAAATGACCCCTGATTATACATACACACACAGCCCCACACAAAAAACACAAACAACCATTCATTTACAAACTCACTGGAAGAACAATCCTTATGAGTGCATAACAGTAATTTTAACAGTACTTGAATACACATGAACACATAAAGCCGCCTTAATCTGAATCAGACCATCAGTCCATGAAAGTTAGTACTGTCTACCCGGACTAGCAGCGCTCCTCAGGGTCTCAGGTAGAGAGGTCTTATGCATCACCTGCAACCTGATCTTTTAAAACTGGAGATGCCAAGGAGATGCTCTGCCTGAGCCACCACCCCTCCGCAAACGAATTTATATTCATTTAACCTGAACAAATGAGTTAGCTCCGTAACCTGATTGATATATTCCATCAACAGTGCACCTTTTTGCCCATTGTGTGAATGGTTTTTAATCCATTTCAGAGTGTGCTGAAAGCCAAGTGATCACAACCAATTCCTTGTAACAAATGCACCTCTTTTCTACAAATGAATCATGTGGTCTGGGCTGCCCCCTTTCAACCTAGCAAATTATGGACATTCCAGTTATTTGCTGTTTCAGTACAGTACAAGTAAGGTATATGACATCAAGGAGATTGCAGCACCTGCTTTCTTTCTTTAAGTCATTGTAGCTCAGAAGGACACCAAGAAAAGACAGTCAATTTCCTGCACTTTTGCTCTCTGTTCAAATTTGTGCTCAGTTTTCCTGGGTGGAGAGAAATATCCCTAGCAGTCATTATGGCAATGTAAATTGCACCATACTGATAGAAGTATCATTTAATTCAGCCCAAAGTTGTGTTGGGTTTTTTTTATATTGGGTTTTTTGGGTTGGGTTGGGTTTTTTTTATATTTAAATAATAATTTAATTTATTTAATTTTTTTAGCCCAAAGTTGTGAATACATCACTTGTAATTTGTTATTCCTCTGAAATGTTTCTTTGGAATGTTGTTCCTTATAAGAAAACATGAGCAAACTCCACCCATCATAACTTCTCTACTTATCACAGGCAAAGCTTCCAAAACTTTTATAGGCCAAAAAAAATTATGAAGGTGTCAAACTTGTCAGCCCTCGGACTCTAAACCTCTGCTACCAAATATTTAAACCACAACTTCATGTATACTAAAGCCAACAGGATGCTTTCAGTTTGCTGTCATGCTGTATTAATCAAGTCCACATTATTTAGTTGTTTAATGCCTATCCACAAACCTCTTTTATTCCCCAGGGTCAAAAAATAGAATATTTAATTAATTTGATTCATTCCAAACTGACTTTTCATAAAATAAATATTCTATTTCATTTTTATAAGACAACTCTCAGGAAATTTGCTATGATTCTTAAGTATAAAGTCAGGGCAAATTTCAAGTGCTAGGTCACCATGGAGCTTAGATATTCCCATAACCAGGCATTTGGCTAAGGAGCCACATCATGCACCGAGGAGTGTCCTTGTGCCCTGGTTTTACCTCATTTGCCAGCCTGTGTCCTGGCCTCACCTTCGTTATCTTCAGCCTGAACCCTCTGCATGACAAGTGACCAGACGGAGCTGGTGTGAAGTTATGGGAACTATATGGTCACCTAAGTCATATTACAAAGAATCGTTGCTCCTGTTTACTTGATAATGTCCCAGAGTTTTAGTTGTACTTTAAATTATTGGTATTTTCATGTTGATGATTATATGTTACGATAGGTTTTAATTGTATTTTCATGAAATAACTGTAAGCTGCCCTGAGCCCACCTTGGCAGGGAGGGCGAGGTATAAAATACATAAATAAATAAATAATATTTTCAGCATGTTCTCAGAGGCACAAAAGGCTGGATCCACCACAAAGGCTACTTTTGGGATCATGGGACCTGCATGGCCAAAGGCCATGTAAAACAAGGCCTGTGATAAGGAAGAGAAGTGGCTGAGAGTGAAAAAACCCACCAAAATCTTATTTAGCATTTCATAGGTTTGCCAGCCCCCAAGTGGGGGTGGGGGACCCCCCACATTTCTGGGCTCAGGCCCGCCACCGGCCAGCTAGCCATCTGCGGAAACCCAATCTCCAAAAAGACATCCCTCAGTGAGATTGCCAATGTGATTACATCACTTCTAGAAGTGGCATCATCGTGTTGGCAACATCAAAGGTGACACTCTACTTTCTGGGCAAAACTCTATTGTTTGTAGCCATTTTTATCATAGAGTTGTGCCAAAAAAGTAGAGCAATGCCCTGACATTGCTGACATGATAATGTCACTTTTTGAAGTGACATCATCACGTCGATGATGTCCCCGCCCACCCCAGAACGCCCCCTCCGGCAGCAGGTAAAGAACTGGCAACCGTATTTTCACATTCAAATGTTTTGCTGTACAACATAAATGTGCATTAAGCTCTTGTTATTGCTTGTTTATATACAAACTTAAATTCTTCCAGTTGCTGTTCAATGCTCATACAAATATCATCCTACCCATTTTTGACTAGGTTATGTGCCTACTTCTCATAGAGATAAGACTTCAAAAAAGCCTTGTTATGAATATAAACTGCAAGTATTTCCCACACTTTCAACTCAATTACAAGTCTACAATTTATACATGAGATATTTGGATATATTTGTATGTGATGATTTACCTGATGGTAATCATTCAAAGTTGTTTAGCTTCATAATATTTATTGTACCACTGAGGATGGCAGTCAGCTGAAACACATTTGGTGTTTTATTGTTTTATTATATTCTTGACCAACTGCATATGTATAGTAGAGCAATTTCTTATGTAGTGTCAGATCTAGTGTTATTTTATTGTAATATGTGGATAATTAAAACTCATTTTAAGGGTTTTTTTAAATTGTATGTGTTTTGAGGTTTCCTTACTTAACTCTTTTTGGTCATTTAATTGCTTGTTTAAAGGAAAACTTAACTTTAATCATTGGTGGTGAATGAATTCTTTTCTCAACCTGTTTTCCTATACCAACTTGAACGTTTAATAAAGTGGACATTTTAAAGCAACAAATTGGGGAGATGTTAAACTAGGACCAGAAGTTAGCTTTTTGTTGTGGCCATGACAACCGGGGCCATAACAACTATATACTGCAATGCTTTCGTCACAGCTTTAATACAATTCCAAGAACAAATACTGAAAGGTATTATTAGGTTTTGTAGTATAAATGTGGTCATTAACATATGACACCCTGAAAGCTGAAAAATGAACCTGGCTCCTACATTTTGGGACTAGCTCCTTCAGCCCAAGAAAAATTGTACAAAATATACCAGCCCACTCAACTTATTTTTTTTTGCCATCATTTCACAGCGGACGTATGGCAACCTCATGGGGTTTTCAAGGCAAGAGACATTCAGATGTGGTTTGCAACTGCTTGTCTCTGCATCACAAGTCTAGTATTCCTTGGAGATCCCCCTTCCAAACACTCACCAGGACTGACCCAGCTTAACTTCCGAGATCTGATGAGATTGGGCTAGCTTGGGCTACCCAGGGCAGAGCCAACAACAACAACCTACAGTTAAGCTACAGTGGAAGTTATGGACATTTTTGTCATATCAAAAAGCGCCTCCCAATCTTGAAAGTATTTGCTAACTCAAAGAGATGCCTTTGCCCTCCGTTTGTATTGGCTCTATTTTCTCTGAACTCCATAGCCAAATCTGATTGGTTACATAGTATGTCCACAATTTTTTAAAATTGCCTTTACTCTAAACTAGCTCAGATTGACCTCAGTTACACTGCTGTACAGGCCAATGTCATTCGCTGGGTAATAACATCATCCCATTCATCACCCAGGTGACTATTCCAAGGAAGAAAAAGACCCAGTACTTAGTTTTCTTAAAAAGGCACTGAAGTGGTAATCGAAACTATGGCAGCAGACTGGACTGAAAAAATGTGGCCAACCAGGCAGTTTTGACTCAGTCCTTGTTATTCTAGTAGCACGAGGCTCCTATCAACACTACTGGGTAAGGTGAATTGCCCGGTAAAAAGCTCATGCTGCAGCTTCCTCCTAGTCCAGGATTAGTCCAGATTTCCAATAGTTGACGCTGTCATCATAAGTAAAAGGTGCATCACGGGCTTCTCCTTGACAGTCCAGAGCTCCTCATACCAGACAGTGCACAAAGGAATAGTTTTGGGGGTTAGGGGCTTTCAGAAAATTATGCCTCCTTCCAGCACTAAAGAATAAAAAAAGATGCAGGAAGAAGGAAGGCAGAGTGATTCTGAAAACAAATCTTGCACCTGTTCTTCAAAAAAAAATTCCCATTCCACAAAACTGGGCTGTCAATGTTTCCATTCCTTATGCATTCAATTCATATCATATTCTTCTTCAAAAGAACTCAAAGAGATATTAATGGGTTTTCTCTTTTTATTAACACAACAATCCTGCAATCCTATGCTGAAAAACAGAAGAAGCCCAAGGTCACCGTGTGAGCTTCACAGCTAAGCAGGGATTTGAAACTATCCAGCCTAAGTCCACTTTCTATCCTTCCACACACTGGCTGAGCTGCCATACATAGAAACAAAATAATGCAAAGAATGTTAACACTCATACTCACACTTTATATACATACTCACACTTTAAAGAAGTCACTCAGGGTGATTTTTTTGGGAGAGGAAATTTTGGCAATTTGTTTCAAATAAGGATGATGTTGAAGTAATACTATCTGTCCAGGTTTCCTACTTTTTTTACTTTGAAACTTACTCTCTACAGAGGTCTGGATTAAACAAAGACATAAAAATGTAATTTATGAAGACTGGTAGCCATGCGTCTAATTGAATTACATGTCATTATGTGGCACTGACCTTTGGGGGGGGGGGCATAACTCAAAATTTATATACTGACAGCCATTCAACTTGAAATTCCCAAACCATCCTAATTATTTCAATTTTGTTTTAGTTTTACAGGCTAGGGGAGAGCAAGGCCAACCTGGCCCACCAGGCCCAAGAGGGCCACCAGGACCTACAGGGAGTCCAGGAAAACCAGGGTATGGCAGCCAAGGACCTCCAGGACCACAAGGTCCCCCAGGGCCACCAGGACATTCTGCTGTTGGAAAGCCAGGCCTGCCAGGTTTGCCGGGAAAACCAGGTGACAGAGGACTACCGGGTGAAAAAGGAGACATGGGACCTGCTGGCCTCCCGGGGCCAAGAGGATTACCAGGAACCTCTGGAATTCCTGGTCCAGCAGGGATTTCTGTTGCTGGCAAACAAGGACTTCCAGGGTCACAAGGGCCAAGAGGTATCCCTGGAGAAAAAGGTGAGCCGGGCATACCTGGCATAAATGGACAGAAGGGAGAAAATGGTTATGGAATTCCTGGTCGCCCAGGAGAAAGAGGGCAGCCAGGAGCACAGGGGCCTCCAGGACCACCTGGACTTGCAGGGGTAGGGAGGCCTGGGGATAGGGGATATCCGGGACAGCCAGGTATTAAAGGTGACCGGGGTTTACCAGGCACACCAGGGTTAGCTGGCAGCCCAGGTCCCCAAGGCCCTTCTGGGCCACTAGGTGAGCCAGGAATAGGAAAACCTGGTCCAACTGGACCACCAGGATTACCAGGAATTCCCGGAGCAAAAGGACTTCCAGGACCTTCGGGCTTGACTGGACCTCCTGGTCTTCCAGGATTTGGAAGACCAGGGCTACCAGGGATGAAGGGACAAAGAGGTCCTGAAGGCCTAAATGGTATACCAGGAGCAAAAGGAGAACAAGGCCCAGTTGGTGCTCCAGGGGAACCAGGACCAGTTGGTCCTCCTGGGCCAATGGGCCCTCAAGGGCTGAGAGGTGCAGCTGGTGAAAATGGCTTTCCTGGGGCCAAAGGTGAAAGAGGTCCTGCAGGACCAGCAGGCTTCCCAGGAACTAAAGGGGACAGGGGTTTACCAGGATTAGAGGGCAAATCAGGATATCCCGGAGAGCCAGGGCTTCCTGGCCCAAAAGGACACCCAGGTTTGCCAGGTTCTAAAGGGGATACTGGCCATGCTGGGTCTCCTGGCCTACCTGGCCCAATGGGGTCACCAGGACCTAAGGGAACAGGAGGATTTAATGGTGAGCCGGGCCCAAGAGGACCACCTGGAATACCTGGTACAAGAGGCCCAGTTGGCCCTCCGGGTATCCCAGGATTCCCTGGCGGTAAAGGAGAACAAGGAACACCAGGATTACCCGGTCCAGCTGGTATTGCAACAAAAGGCTTAGATGGACCTAGAGGGCCTCCTGGATTGCCAGGTCCAAAAGGCTACAATGGAGAGCCTGGATTGCCAGGTCCTCCGGGTCCTCCTGGTCCTCCTGGACAGCCAGTATTCCCAGATGGCCAGGCACTAGCAGGTGTACCAGTTATCAAAGCTGGTGCAAGTCAAGGTATGACTGGAATGCCCGTTTCTGCTTTCACTGCCATTCTTTCCAAAGCATATCCCACATCAGCAGTCCCTATCAGATTTGATCAAATTTTGTACAATAGACAACAGCACTATGACCCCAGGACAGGGATCTTCACATGCAGGATACCAGGACTTTACTACTTTGCTTACCATGTGCATGTGAAAGGAACAAATGTTTGGGTTGGCCTATACAAGAATGGTTCACCTATCATGTACACGTTTGATGAGTATAAGAAAGGATACCTTGATCAGGCTTCTGGTAGTGCTGTTGTTGATCTCATGGAAAATGATCAGGTCTGGTTGCAATTACCCAATAATGAATCAAATGGCTTGTACTCCTCAGAGTATGTCCATTCCTCCTTCTCAGGTTTCTTACTTGCTCAAATTTAACACCGTCCCTCAGAAAAAGATTAGTGGGTCTTAGTGTGCATACTTTTATTTCTGGATGTCCAGCAGAAACTAGCTAAAGAACGTCTACAGACAAATTTAAATTTTCTAGTGCAAATGCTGTGTTGTGCAGTTTTAAAGGGTTACATAATTCTTCACAATTTTAGTACGTTAATGCTACACACAGAAATGTATTCAATTAAGAAATTAATGCACATGCCCCAACCCTGAGATATGGTAATAATAAGAGATTAGGCTTTGGGAAAGACCAGATAATGTTTCCCTTTATGTAAGCATATTCATTCATAGAAGTGTGTATGTACAATGCTCCTCTCTTCACAAAGAATTATTTCCAAATTCCTTAGGTCTAATGCTTCTAGCTTTAACCCATTTACTCCTAATTAATCTAATAACATTATTGTACCTTTCCAAATGTACAGTACAGCATCAGGCAGAGTTACACTTCTAAGCCTATTAGCTACAATGGACAGCGAAGAGCGAAACTCTGCTTAGGACTGCCCTGTTAGTGGTTTTGCGACTGTAGTCTAACACAAGTCGCTTGTTTTTGTTTCTAAAGTAGATTAAAAAAACCTATTTCCATAATTTAAAAGAGGCTAAAATTCACTCCAGAATAGTAAAACCAACCCCCTAACTACCTAACTTCTTTCTCTTGAAATCAATGGCGCTAACTTTCATAGTACAGCATTTTAGAGTGCATTCTAAGTGGCAATCTCAGTTATGACATTTTTCATGGGGTAACTACAGTGATCACTGACCGATCTCATTGTGAAACTGCCATAATGAATCAATGGGAACAATTATCTTCCTGTCCCAAATAATGAGCTAATAAAGCTTTAATATTTATATTATAAAATCAAATGTATGGTGCTACAGATTAACTGGAATGTTCTGAAGAAACTTAGCATAGTCTCTGTCACCAGCGGACTTCTCTATTAAAAGAAAAAGTATCCCTAGTACTTTAGACTCTTCTGGCTTATCCATTCAAACAAAACTGCTAACCACATCATTTCTTGGATACTAGTGAATCTTCTGTCATAACCAACACCTTTATTAAGAATCTGAACAAGACGAGGAATCTTATTTCTGGTCTTAACTTTACTGACCAACCTGACAATATAATCCTAAACATTTGCAGTGAATTATCCGCTTTTAACACCAACGTACTATCATTTTGTGGCAGACCATCTGCAAATCATAAGCAATTGCACAGGTCACCTAAAAACTTGCTGGCCCCAATCCAGCTCTCATGCACAGCAGCTATTGGTCCTGGTGGGGATATAAATTTTCAGCCAGCTCACACTGGGTACATCCAGCCGGTTCAATGGGACTCAAGATGAGTATCAACTGGAGGATGCACTGAGATATGCAGATGTGTCAGAACAACCGCACACACAGAAGCATGTATCTCTATTCCTAGATAATACTGGGTGATCGTATTCACCAAATCTATAAAGGCATACAATACAACAATATTTAGTCTCATATGAATACAGTTGTTCAAAAATGCTTTATTTTATACATCATCTGAAACAGAGAGTTGGCATACGGAGGATTAAGATGCATCCACTAAGTAACCTTGACATATTTTGTATTATTTAAGTTTGTTAGTTTTATCTTATGGTGCTTTCACAGTTGTTTACTTATTGTATCAGGATGAGACAGGTTCTAAGAGGGAAATAATCACACTGATATTTTATCTCCCATGAATTGGGTTTTTAAAATTTTTGTGAGATGTCAAAATTGTACATGGTCTGTATTATGTTCATTTGAGACCAGCTTTTTACATCTTTTCTGAACACTTCCAGCTGTGTTTCCCAAGTCCATATTAAACAAAAAGTGAAACCTCTCTTGTAGTTGGTCTGCTATTATTTAGTCCTTTTAAATGGCAAATGAGTTTCAGTGTGGGCACGTGCAAAGTAATGCACATTGGAGTCAAAAATCCTAACTATAAATACACATTGATGGGACAAAACTGGGGGAGACTGACCACGAGAGAAATGAGTCGTGGTAGATAACTCACTGAAATGTCAACTCAGTGTGTGGTGGCAATAAAAAAGATAAATGCTATGCTGGGGATTTTTAAGAAGGGAACTGAAAACAAATCAGTCAGTACCATAATGCCCCTGTATAAATCGATGGTGCGACCTCATTTGGAATACTGTGTACAGTTCTGGTCACTGCACCTCAAAAAGATATTATAACATTGGAAAAAGTGCAAAAAAGGGCAAATGAAATGATTAAGGGGATGGAACCCCTTTCCTATGAAGAAAGGTTAATGGGGTTATGGCTCTTTAGCTTGGAGAAACGACAACTGAGGGTGACATGATAGAGGTTTAGAAAATTAGGCATGGGATCGAGAAGGTAGACAAAAGAACTACTTTTCTTCCTTTCTCACAGTACAAGAACTCTTGGGCACTCAATGAAATTAATGAGCAGTTGGGTTAGAACAGATAAAATGAAGTACTTCTTCACCCAAAGAGTAATTAACATGTGCAATTCACTACCACAGGAAGTGGTGGCGGCTACGAGCATAGACAGCTTCAAGAGGGGATTAGATAAACATATGGAGCAGAGTTCCATCAGTGGCTATTAGCCACAAGGTATAGATGGAACACTATTCTGGGACAATGATGCTCTGTATTCTTGGTGCTTGGGGGGGGCAACAGTAGGAGGACTTCTGGAGTCCTGGCCTCATTGGTGGACCTCCTGATGGCACCTGGTTTTTGGCCACTGTGTGACACAGAGTGTTGGACTGGATGGGCCATTGGCCTGACTCAAAGTGTCTTCTCTTATGTTCTTAAAACTTATTTCTTCGACATTTACAGGATTTTTTTCTTACCTAAGTTACTGTAACTTTCCTATAGGACTACATGGATAAAGTATTGTTATACATCTTAAGAAAGGATTTCACTTCAGAATTCTCCGTGTTAGAAGAATTACCAGCTGTGTCCTTCAGCTGTACATTACAAGATTACATTAAAATAAAAGGAATAAGTCTGCAAGGGAAATCTTAAAGGGAAATCTTAAAATCAGTCAGTGTCATTTCCCCAGCTCCTCTTTGACAAACTCTTTAATCCCATCAACTCGATTCAATCAACTGTAAAAGAAGATATATGTCCTCAGGCACAAAACACTGTGCAGTTCTGCATGGTTGTACAGATGTAGTTCCACATCTGCAATGCAAAAAGCATCAATACTAAACTCTGAAAAAGAGCCCAGTTTGGGCATGTCCCCTCATGTCTGTCCTTACTCAACAGTTTGGGGATGGGCTGCACATCATGGATTCCATGGGGATTGGCATCCCCATGATAAATTGTCCCGCCATCTCAAGCTATAGTATATAAAAGCTCTTATCATGCAGGTTGATGTCATCATGTAGCAACTAAGCCCTCTCAGCCTTCCAACGGTGCATGATCTAAGCGCCAGGTGCCAGAACTGCATATGTGGCCACAATTACACACATTCTTAGTTCCCTTTCATATGGGCTCTTTATACCACTTTGGCTTCTGAATGGAACCAGATTTTTTTTTAAAGGATCACACACCTTAAGAATATAATGTAACAACAAGAAAAAAAAATCAGAAAGAAATAAGTTTTGGAAAACCCAGATTAAATCTTCATTAACTGTGGGTAGGCGGTGTTTTGTCCTTAAGGTTTATGAAACTGTAAAGAGAGACCTGTTTGCCTTTAGAAACCAAAATAGGCTAAAGAACCTGTATGAAAGGGACCTTAGACCGACTTTGGACAGATCTCATGCAAGCACTGCAAAATACCAGACACTGTGATTCTATCCCTGAATACACGTGTGCTGCTTCACGGACTCTAGAGTAGGTGTGCAGTCAGCCTAGCTTTGTTTACACTACCACTAGATGTTTGAAAGTCAATATCCAATTCTCAGCTCTGTGTTTGCCTCTACTGCGCAAAGTGGGAATTCAAGGTGGGAGGTTGCAGGGGAAAAGCACACAGGAGAAGGGGTGCTTAGATCATCACAGACTTGCCACTTTTCTAACGGAGTGCTACTAGAGTTGCCTGAAGAAATAAAAAAAATCTCCTGTCCCTTTACTTACCCTTAATGTCCACACCATTAAGAGTTTTAGCTGCCCATTTCCATGTTAAAGGGAAAGGATTTCTTTCTCCAGGTCTATTGGCAACTGTAAGCCCTATCCCCTTAACCAATTTTCTGCCTACGTTTGGTTTTCTGGACAAGTGAGGAAAAATGTCTGGTAGGAGGAAGCGAAGGTGAAAAGTAGCAGGCAAGAAAAGGGTTAAGAAGCACCTTTTTTCCTCCGCTTCTTTCTTGCTAATATGCCTCTTCCCTTATCATGTCTGAGATGAATAATGAGATTGAGAATCCTGGGTTTGCTGCTGAATGGCTGGCTCTGTCTTGAAACCCTAGTTTCCAGATACAACTGTACCCTTATCTCTGGGTTTAGAGAAAGAATAAATCAATAGGATGTTCATCACTATAGAAGCAGCCATTAATATAAATACAGAAAATCCATACAACATTTACTGTTTGTTCAAGGTCTTTGGCTTTGAACTTTGCATGCCAACTTGCAGAACGAACTTGCAAGCCTCAAACAACCAACTGCCGGGTAACATCCACTTTGTTGGGGGTAGATGCAAAAAGGCAGACTTTAAATATATATTAATCTTAACACAGTATGCTTTACAGCCGCCCTGAGCCTGCTGCAAGGCGGGGAGGGCAGGATATAAATCCCCAAAATAAAAATAAATAAATAAATAAATTTAATATGCCATTATAAAACAGACTGAACCCACTCACCTTTAAAAGCTGAAGTTCTATAGTTATGTTGTATAGCAGCGACTATATCTTTCCAAAAGTCGAATTTCTGGCTAGCATTGCACTATAAACATAAAAAGAGTCCTCATGAAGAAAAAGTCCTACGCAGACTACTGTAGCAAGGGTCAACAAATGATCAGCAGAGAAGACAGCGTGGACACAGATTCAGAAAGGAGCTCAGGTATTAAATCACATGGAAATCTGACTTGTTCAGTCCTATGGACCACCAGGATGGCCAGGGCCCCTGGGATTTTGCCCTCCAGCTCCCTCCCTATGCATTCCTGAGTTCTGTTATTAACTGGCAATGAAAAGCAATGGCTTGGATCCAGCAAAAAAAAAACAAACCCCCCACACAATAACAACTTCCACTGGTTGAAGTTGTTGTGCAGGACCCCACCCTTCCTGCACACAGAAATGATCAGCAGGCTCCAAAACAGTATCTTTTCCTCAATCTTCTCTTGCAAGGAAAATGGTGTTCGATATGGCAAAAACAGAACACATGGTGACGGAAGGGAGTTGCAGCCTACGATTGGGATTCGAGTAGTACATAAACACCTGGTGTCTTTAAATGAAACTAAGTCCTCGGGGCGAGATGAACTAAATCCAAGGGTACTAAAAGAACTCACGGATGTAATTTCTGAGCCGCTGTCCATTATTTTTAAGAATTTTTGGAGAACAAATGAGTTGCCAGAAGACTGGAGGCGGGAAAATGTTGTCCCCATCTTCAAGAAGGGAAAAAAGGAGTATCTGTGTAACCACCAACCCGTCAGCTTAATGTCAATACCTGGGAAAGTTTTAGAACGAATCATCAAACAGACAGTCCTTGAGCATTTAGAAAGGATGGCTGCGATCAGTAAGAGCCAGCATGGATTTCTCAAGAACAAGTCATGTCAGACTAACCTATCTCTTTTTTTGAGAAAGTTACTACTTTGCTGGATCAGGAGAATGCTGTAGACATAGTTTATCTTGATTTCAGTACGGCTTTTGATAAGGTTCCACATAATACTCTTGTTGACAAATTGGAAAAATGTGGTTTGGATCCTATGATTGTTAGGTGTATCTGTAACTGGTTGACAGATCACACCCAAAGAGTGCTTGTGAATGGTTCCTCATCTTCTTGGAGAGGAGTGACATGGAGTGCCTCAAGGATCTGTCCTAGGACCTGTTTTGTTCAACATCTTCATCAATGATTTGGATGAAGGGATGGAGGGAATGCTTATTAAATTTGCAGATTATACTAAATTGGGAGGGGTAGCAAATACAGTAGAAGTCAGACTCAAGATACAGGATGATCTTGACAGGCTGGAAAACTGGGTTAAAACAGATAAAATGAATTTCAATGGGGATAAATGTAAAGTTCTGCATTTAGGTAGGAAAAATCAAATGCATAATTATAGGATGGGGGAGAATTGTCTCGGCAATAGTATGTGCAAAAAGTATCCAGAAGTCTTAGTAGACCGTACTAAGTCTACATGAGTCAGCATGTGGCAGCTAAAAAGGCAAATGTGATTTTGGGCTGTATCAACAGAAGTATAGAGCCCAGATCATACAAAGTACCACTCTGCTCTGGTTAGACCTGACCTTGATTATTGTGTTCAGTTTTGGGCACCACAATTTAAGGATATAGACAAGCTGGAATGTGTCCAGAGCAGGGCAACGAAGACGGTGAGGGGTCTGGAGACCAAGTCCTATGAGGAAAGGCAAAAGGAGCTGGGGATGTGTAGCCTGGAGAGGAGACGACTGAGAGGTGATATGATAACCCTCTTCAAGTACTTGAAGGGCTGTCATCTAGAGGATGGTACGGAGTTGTTTTCTGTTGTCCCAACAGGTCGGACCAGAACCAATGGGTTGAAATTAAATCAGAAGAATTTTCGGCTAAACATTAGGAAGAAATTCCTGACAGAGCGGTTCCTTAGTGCAGCAGGCATCCTCAGGAGGTGATGAGCAGTGTTCCCTCTAAGCTGGGTTAGTGTGAGCTAGCTCACAGTTTTTTAGCCTCCAGCTCACAAAGTTTTGTCTTAGCTCAGGAAGGATGGCTGCAGAGCAAACTAATTTGTACAGTAGCCAAATCACTCGCTCACAACTTTAATGCCTCTAGCTCACAAAGTAGAATTTTTGCTCACAAGACTCCACAGCTTAGAGGGAGCACTGTGCGCTCTTCTTCTTTGGAGGTTTTCAGACAGAGGTTGGATGATGATCTGACAGCAATTCCGCTTTGTGTGTACTTAGGCAGATCATGAGAGGGAGGGCAGGAAGGGCTGCATCAGTGCTTAGTTCTTATGGCCCTTTCTTACATGCCCAGGGAAATGCTGTTCACCACTTTGGGGTCAGGAAGCAATTTTTTCTCCAGGCCAGTTTGGCCAGGGATCCCGGAGATTTTTTTGGCATCTTCTGGGTGTGGAACAGCGGTCACTGTGGGTGTGGAGGGGGAGGTATTTGTGAATTCCCTGCATTGTGCAGGGGGTTGGACTAGATGACCCGGGAGGTCAATTCCAACTTTATGTTTCTATTAAACCAGTTCATTTTCTTATAGTGCTTCTTCCTCGTTCTTGTTTATCCTACTTCATTACATTACATTCTCACCATCAATTAAGTATAACAACCTAATCCACTCTAGTCTCTTAGGCCGAGTACAGTCTCTTACTCAACACAGCTTAAAGATTTATGATATGGGATTCACACAAACACCTCTGTGCTTCCAATTCCTCTGTTCCCCCCTCCCTCTGTAACTTTCCTTTTAAATTTGTGCAAAGTTGTTTGCCCTTTATAGCATCTGAAGACGTGAGCTCTGACGCGTGAAAGCTCATGCTGGAATAAATCTTCCAAGTTTTCAAGGTGCCACTGGACTTCTGTTTTATTTCGCTACAACAGAGTAACACAGCTACAATGCTGGTATTATCATTTATGCAGACATACCACAATCTGGTATTATGTCTAAAACTGGTACCATTTGAAACACACATATTCTGTGAGCGAGTTTGGTGTAGTGGTTAAGTGCGCGGACTCTAATTTGGGAGAACTGGGTTTGATTCCCCACTCCTCCACTTGCACCTGCTGGATGACCTTGGGCAAGCCATAGCTCTGTACCAGCTGTTCTCTCAAGGACAGCTTGGGAAAGAGCTCTCTCAGCCCCACCTACCTCACAGGGTGTCTGTTGTGGGGAGGGGAAGGGAGAGGAGTTTGTAAGCCACCCTGAGACTCCAAGTGAGTGAAGGGTGGGGTATAAATCCAATCTCTTCTTCTTCTTCTTCTTATACACACAGCTCATAGAATACAAATAGGCATAGATATATAAACTCCACCTAATATGCACAATCTTTTTTAAAAAGTGAGAGCCCATTCATATCAACTGAGAACACTGTTTGACCAACTACTGAAGTTACTCCCAACACTTTCATTGCTATATAACCGGCTGGTATATAAAATTCCAGCTCACAGATAAAATTCGTTTTGCAGCATAAATGTCAAGGAAACAGTTACGTAATATATGAGCAGGGTAGGGGGAAGCAGGAAGTAAAAACTGTAAAGATGTTTCTTTTTACTGGCCTTCAAACCACGAACACTTACTTGGTTTAAGCTATCCACAATCCGTGCACAAAGAAGAGCTCCTGGCAAGTCGAAGTAATTATCGTAGACATAATACTTAGCTGCAAAAAAGAAAAAAAAAGAATTGCGGCGTCACACTGGGTATTTGACTGGAAAACATCCTGAAAGGAAATATGAATTCCAGAAGTTTTTGTTGAATCTCTTTTTTGGGGGGGGTGGGGTGGGGGGAAGACAATTTGTAAGTCTTAAGAGTTACTTTGTAAACTTGTTCCTTCCAGGGGCGTAGACTTTTTAAATCCCTGGGGGGGCGGGGGCTCTCTGGGGGGCCATGTCCCCACCGCTCTCCCCCCCCACCCCAGGGAGCTGCCGCCGCCGCTTCCCTCCCCCGGGCCGTGCCCATCCGCCCGCCGCGCTCCCCGCCCCCCTCCCTCCCTCTCCCCACTCACCTCAGGTGCCGGCAGCGGCATAGGGGCGTGCGGGGGTGGCGCAGATGAGCGCCGCCTCTCTCTCCCCCCCCCCCGCCCCAGGGAGGCAGGAGGGCAGGCTGGGGGTGGGGGGGAAGGAGAGGCGGCGACAGCCAGCTGACTGGCCACCGGGTGCTCCATTTTCCCGGGGGTGGCTGAGCCCCCCCCGGGAAATTTCGGGGGGGGCTCGAGCCCTCGAGCCCCCCCGTAGTTGACGCCCATGGGTCCTTCCATTAATGATACAAGCCTTGTAAACATGATGCTGCCTCATGCTGCGTCAGACCACTGGTCTATCAAGGTCAGTACTGTGTATTCTGACTGGTAATGGCTCTCCAGGGCCTCGCACAGACAGAGGTCTTTCACATCACATATTACCTGGAGACACCAGAGACTGAACTAGAACCATCTGCACGCAACGCAGCCATGGTGTCATGCAGAATTGCCAACCTTTTCTTACCAGCCTTTCACTCTGTGTGTGTTTTTTACAACAGTTTGGTCTGCTGATTTTAGTAGGGTATAATGTCCATCGCTATGTCGTAAATATTTCACCTATTGATCCACAGAGCCAATGTGAAGCAGTAATTAGTCCCTGTATTGCTGAACATGGATCGGAGAGACCCAGCTTCAAACCCCTGCTTAGCCGTTAACTTCAGCGAGTGACCTTGGGTCAATCACTTCCTCTCAGCCTAACATACCTCATAGGACAGCTGTGAGAAAAACAGACAGGAGAGACGGAAATGTACATTACTCTGCCTGCCTGGAGGAAAGGTCAGATTACGAACGTAACACTGAGAGTCCCTTGGTTTAGGACCCCATGTCTAAAGGAGCCCCTCTCCCAATATGCCCCACTGCAACATCTGTACTCATCTCAGCAGAGTCTGCCTTTACCAGAGGGTTGCCTGTTGTAGCTCTCACTTTGTGGGATGGCCTGCCTGAGGAAAACAGAAAGGCTTCCAAACTTTTATTATTCTGCAAAGTGGTAAAAGGGAATTCAGGAGAGCATTTTTTTATAAAGAATATGGCTGTAGTAAAATTGGAATTCTTCAGCAGTATTCTTATGTTAAGGAGTAAGGGCTGTAGTTTACGGCACGATTTATTTTATACATGTCATGCTTCTACTGCATCGTTCCTCGCTTCTATAATCCAGTTTTGCATTTTTATGTCATGTTTTGTTTTGCTTCTATTGTATTCCTTTCCAGTTTGTAATCCAGTCACATTACAATATATATTATACATCTTATTATGTTGCTGAATTTTATAATCCACCTTGAGTCCCAGTAAGAAAGCAGACTATGAATCAATAAATGAAATACCTGAACGAGAAACCATTCCACTCATGGTCTTAAAGTGCTTCCATTCTCTTCTTCCATATTTCTCTAGGATCTCTTCTGAGGTCATGTGTTTTGTGCCATGGCTTGCCCTGTTTGACACATTTGCATGCCAGGAATTGAAGGCATTAATTTTATTCATGTTTATAGATTTTAATTCACTTCTCATTCCGAATACTTAAAAAGAGTAACTAATTCCAATAGTATTCCATTTCTGAAAACCCCAAACCAAAACCTGCCATGAGGTTATGGTTACATATTTCTTCAAATGCAGCTCACAAAGAACCTAATTCTGGGTACTCCTGTGGGACTTCGTAACATATATAATTTGTTCCCACCTTTTCCTGACTTTGAATAACATAAGACCTGGATCAAATAGGTAGATCTGTTTGGCAGTTCTTCTCAAAATCAATCACCAAAAAAGGGGAAGGAGGTAGAAATGTTCAAAAGAAATTTGATTAAATTTGTTATTAGTGTTGTACACAATCAAAGGCTCTTCAGTGACATACTCAGGGCTAAATTCGTAGCAGGAGCTCCTTTGCATATTAGGCCACACACCCCATAATGTAGCCCATCCTCCAAGAGCTTACAGAGCTCTTCTTACAGGTGCTACTGTAAGCTCTTGGAGGATTGGCCACATCAGGGGTGTGTGGCCTAATATGCAACGGAGCTCCTGCTATGAAATGAGCCCTAGTTACTAATGACTGATGAAGATATGCAGTTGTAGGACTGTACAGTGTTATTACCAACAGAAAACATCACTTTAAAAGTAGCTCCTTATATTGTATAGCAAACATGATTGCTCCTGGCATCCTAGGCCGAGGACAGACTGGCGATCCGCCCCGGGACAGACGCGGGGCCAAAAGCCCCGCGCGAAAAGCAGCCCGGCGCAGCCTGTTCCCACAGGCTGCGCTGTCCCGGGGCGGAGGCGGGGCGGAGGCGCGCTGACGCGGGGGCGTCCAGACTTCCGCCCCCGCTTCCGGCGCGCTGCCGACGCGTCCAGACTGCCGCGAAGCGGCAGGGACGCGTGGCACTCCAGCCGGAGACCAGTTAGAAGTGGTCTCTGGCTGAAGCGGATGGACGGCGCCTCGCGGACGGGTGAGTCCGCGCCGATGCCGGAGGACAGATGCGGCAATGTGAACGCCCCGTCTGCCTCCGCTTTAGAAGCGGAGGCAGAGCGGGGCACATTGCCAGTCTGTCCTAGGCCCTAGTGTTACCAGCAGCCTTTATTAAAAGAACTGGCATACACCTTCATTTGTTTGGGGTTCCTTGGCCATTTAAAAACACACACACATCACTTCTACTTTATGGGAGGGACCCAACTGTTCCATTTTGCTAAGGACAGAGTCCTGTGAAGCCTGGAGAATTCCACTCAAACAAAAAGTCTTGCACCAGTGGAATACACCTCTTCTGACAGTGGGACACCCCTTGCACCAAAGGGAGTTCCCAGGGTTAGCAGAGTGGAAATGGTGGATCCAGGTCAAGCTTTCCAACCTGAATAGTTAGGAAAGCTACATAATATAATTACAGGAGCTAGATTAGCAGATGAAACTCCTGATATTGAATTATTATAATCAAGTCACATTACATTATGTACGCATATTCAGTACTTAAAGCACGGAATGCAGTGAACACCATTAAAGTGCTTTGAAAATAGAAAACTGTCAGACTATTCAGCTAATTCACAAGGCATAGTGACTTAAGCATTTAATCATTAAAGGGAGCCATCCTTCTTGGAAGGAAGTCCCATTTTTATTCACTGGGGCATACTCCCAAGAAAATCGTATTTATGATCATAGATCAGTCAAGATTGACATACAGACAGACACTGGCACATACAGTAAAAATTCAAAAGCCACATTAGACTGATATCAACACAATGACAACCAGCAGCTTCCTTGTTAAACATGCCAAGGAACAAAATTTGGCCACTTTAAAGGTTGTATCATTACAACAATCTGAAATGACAAGGGAAATCTCCCAGGAGACTGTGGTTAGAACTTCAGCTTAAATGTCTTTTAAGTATTACCTCAAAACAGTTCCATCTTGTGCAAGCTTAAGAAAGTTCCCGTCTTCCATATCCAGAACAAGGCCTTTGCAACTGAATGTATTTTGTTTCACCAACGGGAAAAAGAAGAGAGAGTCAAAATAAACATCCTGGCATTCAAAAGTGATTATGAGTTATGGTATAGATTGTAATAGCAGAGCTACACAAAACCTCTGTGGACTGGGAACATGGGCCAGCGGCTTAGCACACTTGGGTGGGCTTGTGTGTAGAGCAGTCATCTACACACAAGCCCAGTGTGTAGAGCAGCCCATCGAATACATGGCCTACATTCTGCCGAATCATGGGGCGAGAAGACCAGAGGAAGGCTTGTACAACAAGTCTGAGGCATACACAGGCATGTAAGTGTAACTGTAGTGTGTGTGTGGGGGTGGGGCATTACAGCCACTAAGATCAAACAGAAATGAGGTGGAAAAATCAGAACCTCTGAAGGAAGACAATGAAGGTAAACCACTAAACCAAAGAAGTCAGGATGTGTGAGAGCCAGATAAATATCCAGGATTATGCTGGTCAGCTTCAAAACTGTGAGCACCCACTCTCAGCAACTTTGGAGGAATTCTGACTTCAGCAGTGCTGCTATAACCCCAGAGCCTCCAAAATAGGAAACGGCGATAACCAGTATTTGGAATATGTGTACAAACTGGAGATCTTGTGAAAAATGTTTTATCTGGTATTCTGTTGCTCAGTATTCTACGGTAACAATGAAATTACTAGGCATTTATTCCACCCAAAATTCTGGACCAGACTTCAGGTGGTTAAAACACACACACACTCAGAGAGAGAGAGAGAGAGAGAGTTCTGATGTCTTTTGTATTGTTGAGCTTTCCTTTAAAAAAAATGAAAGTGAGAAATAAACACTTTTGTTTTTTTTAAAGACCCTTTGGATCAGTACAACATTAAAGCTACAGCCTGACACAAATACTTTGAATAAGTCCTACCATATTTAATGGGACTTACTTCCAGCTGTACATGAATAGGATCAGGCACCACGTCTTTAAATTCTCTTAAATATATCTGTGTTGTTGCTCTAAATATCACTAGTGAACTAGCAAGAAATCTGGAAACAAAAACATTACATGCACCTGACGACATGGACTCTGGTTTAAGGCAGAATAAAAACTTGTTAGTCTTTTGAGCACTGCAAGACTTCAGTCAATTTTCAGTACAGAATTATTTACCAGAAATCCCAGCTCTCCAGTGGTACATTCAGCAGTTCTTTATCATAACCTTTTTCTGCTACCAAGTACTCAGCAAAGCTTTCATATATGAGCTGCAAATTAAGAGGGAAAGAAACATGAATGCTACATAAAATTAAATACATCAAGGAACCAAGATTCCGTCTGTTTTACACTTCAGGATCTACTTTCCAGTCTCACTAGCTTGACAAGAACTGTTCACATTTTTGATTCATACTTGACAACCAGGTTATTTTACCAAAAGATGACATTTCTAGAAATGCCACCTTTCATGCCTCAAGGACTTCTGCTTCTAATAATGGCTAAAGTCGGTTCCTTCCTAATGCTTGGGAAAAAACACAAGTTCAGCGAGCAGGTTATAAGATTGCAAACCCTGGGTTGGGAAACTCCTGGAAATTCAGGGGTGGAGCCTGGGGAACGTGGGATTTGGGGAGGGGTCTCAGTGGAGCATAATGCCACAGAATCCACCCTCCAAAGCAGCTATTTTCTCTAGGGCAGGGGTGGGCAAACTTGCTCAGCATAAGAGCCACCTAGAACAGGGGTGACCAAACTTGCTTAACGTAAGAGCCGCATAGAATAAACATCAGATGTTCGAGAGCCACAAGACATGAACAAATATTACCTGCTTTTATTGGAAAATAAGCAAATTTGCTTTTTATTAGCATTAAATGAGACTGCCAGAAATAATAACAAAAGGGGTAAAAGCAGATATTGATAATGGTATTAATTTGTCCAATGATATTTGTTTGCTAATGATATTTAGCTTCCCCAGCCGCCCTGCCGGGAGCCACATAATATATGTGAAAGAGCCGCACACGGCTCCCGAGCCACAGTTTGCCCACCCCTGCCCTAGGGGATCTGGGCTCTGTATTCTGGAGATTAGCTGTAATCCCAGAGCTGGGGACCCTAGTGGTTAAGTGCATAGGGTGGTAATGAGACTGTGGCTCCCTCAGTCCCAAATAATCTCCCCTCAGCCTTTATATATTTACCATAATATTTACATAGCATGCAGAGAACTACTGGAGCATGCCTTCCTGCTCTTTTGTTGAAATCCTGCTGCATGCATTATGTGGAAAGAACGTCTCTGAATGCATCATTACAAGGCAATACTTTGGGCACATCTACATTACAAATTTAAATTCATTTAAGAGTTAGTCTCTCACCCCAGGGAACACTGGGAATTACATTGGAGAGGGGGCAGTTAGGGATCTTTGCCAGGGGAGCTCTTCAAATCACAATTCCAAAGAAACATTGTGAGGAGCTACAACAGAGAAATTAAAATTAGAGTCAGGACATTTTTAGTGGTGACACTTTGTCTTTGGAACGCCCCCCCCCCTCTTAAGGATGTCCTGGTGCTATGCCAATTTTTTTTTTACCCCATTTATTCATAGCATAGATTTCCCCCCCCTGCTGTCATGTCACAGCTTATAGGGACTTCACAGGGTTTCCAAAGCAATAGACTAGGAGTGGGCACGAACCGGGAAAATGCAGTTCATTTCATGGGTTGTGGCATGCCTGGTTTGAAAACCACAAACAGTCATGAACTTTTAGGGGCCAAATGAACTGGTTTGGTTTGTGACCAGGGAGAATGCCCCCCCCCCCCCCCGGCATGCTAGAGACACCAAAGTTGCAGAGGATCTCCGGCTTACTCTTCTCTATCTGCCCTCCAAGGTTGGTGAGGACTGAATTTACAGTTGTCACTCCCCAAAGAAGTGACCCCCAGGAAAGTGCTTTCTGGGGAAATGACAGGCAGTCATTTCCCCAGAAAGCACTTTCCTGGAAGCACCTTCTTGGGCAGGGGGGCGGGCATAACTTGGACCCCAGAAATCAAATCCTCACCAACTGGGAGGGCAGACAGAGGAGTCGGCTGGAGATCCTCTGTGAGTTTGGTGTCTCTAGCTTACACAGGGTCCATTCTCCACCTCACTCCACTCACGAACCTCCACCTGTTAAAATGACAGGCAGTCATTTTGACAGGCACAGGTCCGGAAGCGCATAGAAGAGACGCCTGTGCAGGCTAGAGACACCAAAGTCATAGGGGACCTCCCCCGGATGCTGTTGTTGAACTTTAGTAAAGCAGAGATGTATCTGGCACAAGCTTCCACAAACAGCTGGAAAGTTTGTGCTGGTTGACCTGCCACGAACTTTGCTTCGCAAACCATGAACCGGCCAAAATTTGTGCCCATTGCCTGCCTCTGCATAGCAATCCTGGACAGCCACAGTGATCTTCCAGCCAAATACTAGCCAAGGCTGACCCTGCTTAGCTTCTAAGATCTGATGAGATCAGGATAGCCTAGACCAGGGGTGGGCAAACTTGCTCAGCATAAGAGCCACCTAGAACAGGGGTGGCCAAACTCGCTTAACGTAAGAGCCGCATAGAATAATAAACAACAGATGTTTGAGAGCCACAAGACATGAACAAATATTACCTGCTTTTATTGGAAAATAAGCAGATTTGCTTTTTATTAACATTAAATGAGACTGCCAAAAATAACAACAAAAGGGGTAAAAGCAGATATTGATAATGATATTAATTTGTCCAATGATATTTGTTTGCTAATGATATTTAGCTTCCCCAGCCGCCCTGCCGGGAGCCACATAATATACATGAAAGAGCCGCATGCGGCTCCCGAGCCACAGTTTGCCCCCCCCCTGGCCTAGACTATCCAGGTCAGGACAGTACAGACAGGGCTGCTATTTATTAGTTATTATTTTACCCTTAGTCCAAGCAGTTCAGGGACTCATTTTCTGCTCACAACAACCCTGTGAAGGAAGTGAGGCTGAAAGAGAATGATTGGCCTAAGGCGACCCAGCGAGTTTCATGGCAAGCAGGGTCGCCCCATACCAACTTCAACACTCTGGCCACTACGCCAGAGTAGCTTTCATGTATTGTTGACCACACCAGGTTGGTACCGGAAAAGGTGGACACTAGAACTTGGGCTGGATCCAGATTAATTTGACACTTGCCACCAATACCTCCTTCCCATTGCAACTCCCCATGTCATTGCCAGCTCCAGGTTGGTGAAAACGTGGAGATATTGGGGACAGAGTCCAAGGAGGGCTGGATTTGGGGACAGAAGCGATATTAATGGGGCATAATGCTATATAGTCTACCTTCCAAAGTGGCCATTCTCTCCAGGTGAACTGATCTGTCGCCAGGAGATCAGCTGTCATCCCACCACCTGCTGAATTCATTGGAACTTTCTCCCAAAATCACCTGGCAGAATAATATTTCTGCAATCGTACGGCATCCCTATTATAAAGTTCTTCTTAGATTACAACTTTCATCACATGTGTTCTTGGGACATCCCTGGGGTGCACACAGAAAAGTCTTGGGAGATGAGAGTTACATTTGCCAAGCTCCATCGAAACTCTCTCGGCCGACAGGAGACGTCAGCCTGGTGTTTAGCCTCCCTGCAGACCTGGAAGTTGGCAACTCAGAAACAGCCAGGAAGACTGCAGTGTATATAAGGACTGTGCATTGCCTTTTGGTCTTGCATGGGAAGGTCTTTTGGTTATGTACATTTGGCTTGAGCAATAGTGCTTTAATAAGTTATTTGTTGTTTCCACGGAGTATTGTATATTTTGTTTGTTATTGTATTCAGTGTCTGCTCCCCTTGTGATCAAAGCTCCAAGTGGGGGCAGGCGATGTCCTGGAATTAGCATTCATCTCCAAACTAAAGATATCCTGGGAGGGGAAATGCCTGCTTTGGAGGATAGACTCTATGACATTATACTCAGCCGAGCTCCTTTCCAAACCCCACCTTTAGACTCCACTCCCAAATCCCCAGGAATTCTCCAATTCCGAGTTGGCAACCCTTGGGATCCAGAACTATGAAGAACCGGGAGAAAGAGCAGACTACAAAATGCAATTCTTCTTGCCGGCAAGTTTGTGTACTTTGTTTGCTTCGGCCCAAAACACATGTTAAGTATGCCTTCCCTAAATAAACGCCTTTAAAACAAAATGCATAGAAAACTTGAAAATACAGAACTGTAAGATTAAACCGAGCTGTTCAAATTGACCAAGCTGCGCGCGACGACCGATACGCCGCAAGACCACAAGGAATTCTTTTAGAGCTGTAGAGATGAGCAACTTTAGCAATTAGCACGACTCTTCCGCCTGAAGAAGAGGCCTTCAAGAAGGCGCGCGCGCGCGCGCTAGGCAGGCCAGTCGGCCAACGCGCGCCGCCTCTTTCCGCTTCCTTCCAAAATGCTGATCCATTCAAGCCTCCCGGGCTTCTTTTAACCGCACAAAGACGAGAGAGTGCCTCTTTCCGCCGGCGACGCCGTAGGCAAGCAGTCGCTTTCGGCCCCGCATGAGCCAGCCGGCCTCGCTCAGGACAGAGTCCTTTTGCCGCTATTGCAGAGCGACCGGCCGGCCGCGGGCAGGCAGAAGCTCCCCGTCGGTCTGCAAGCAGCGCGGGAGCGAGCCGGGCTGTGAATGCAAGCTCCCCCCCCCCCTTGCGTGGCCACTCACCTGACTGCTGGCCACCAGGTCGTAGCGGCACAGCGTGTGGTCCAGGTCGAAGCCAATCACTTCACAGTCGGCCAGGGAGAAGGGCCCGGCCATGGCTGCGCCACGAGGGGAACGAGCCGCCGCAGTGTCTCTTGGCTCATCCAGGAAAGGGAAGCTGCAGCTCGCCTAAGCGCGTTGCGGCTGCCGCTTCCTGCAGTGGCTAAGCCTTCCCACTCAGCGGCTTGCCTGCTGTTGGTGCCCCGCGTCTCGCTCGGAAACATCCTGTGCTTTGACCCGCCTCCCCTTTCTTCCACCTGCTGCTCCCTGGCCACCTCCAGATTTGGAGGTCGCCAGAGTCGGTGTACCCCTCTTCCTCCCGCCGCTGCCGAAGGAAAACGGTTTCGGGGGCCGCAATACCTTGCTGGTAGCAGCTCCCTCGCGGGAACCACACGGATATACAAGGGCCTTCATTGGGGTTGCATAGATCCCCTCCCCCCCCCCCCCCCCCCAAATGGCAGCGTTTAATGTATTAAACAGGTTTCTGAGCATGCATAGTGTGCGTTTCCTTCTCATCCGCTGATATGAGGAAGGGTTGCAGGGGGGCTGTCTTTTAACTATGGCTAATAGTCGTTGGAAAACCAATCATATAAAGGGATTTGTCTGAACTCTTTTGGAACCGGCCAAGCCACCTTTTGTGGCATCAAATCCCATAAACTAAATATGTACTGTATGAAGAAGTTTGTTTTCTGTCCTGAATTTATTGCCCGTTTATTTCACCAGGTGTCTCCAAATTCTAGAATTATGTTAGAGGAAGAAAAATGTCCCTCCGTCCAGTTTCTTCATGCTGTAATTTTATAACACTCCAGTCCCTTGATCATTTTGATTCTCCTTTTATGTGCATTGCCCAATTCTATAATATCGTTTTGAGAAACTACCACACTAGCTTTTTACACCCTGTTAGCATGCATTGAAAGGGGTGAGTGGGTTTAGCTTTTTTCCATACTTTAGTTGACCTGATTTTAGAACAGAGATCATTGAAATGCATTTAAAACTTGAATGTGAACTCTTGGTTGTTGGCGTAAGAGTTGCTTGATAAAGAATAACTAGGTAACATCTGGAATTATAGAAAGACAACCATAGGACTTGCAAGGGGCATCTCATTTTCCCCTCCCTCACTATTTCCTCTTTCCGTTTCCTGAAAGCCTCCATAGCCTTTCCCTGCTTCCTCCACTCCTTCCCATTCCCCAGCCAATCTACCTTTATCTTCCTCTGTCTTGAAATTTCTTCCCTATGCCTGGCAGATTGTCCCTGAGAAAACTGGCCCAGTTCCAATCACGAGGCTAAGCCCTATTGCAAGGTGCCAGCTGGACTAGACCCGGTTGGGAACCTGAAGGACTTACAGGGAGCACTCCACTCTCCAGTTTACCCCCCACCCCATACTAGTTGTTTTTTCCCATCTAGCAGCCCCCACATTCTCATCAGTTACTGCTTCCTTCTTTTCTCCCACTCTCAAAGACCTACCTTTTGTCTGCCTCACCATTTTCAGCTATATTTATTATTTCCTTCATTTATACCCCCAGCCTTTCTCTTCAATGGGGACCCAAAACAACTTACATCAGTGGTGGGCAATTGTTTTGGCTCGGGGGCCGCTTTGTGGGAGCGGAGGTTAGCGGAGGGCTGCACCTTTTAAAATGATTGCATTCATTAGTTAACTTTGCATTTCAGAAAAGGTATAAATTGTATCATAAAAATCAATAAATATAAATGAAATAAAATAGTGGTAGTTTTATTCAGTTTATTTATTGTGCTAATTTCATATCATCTATAGCTGCAAGCACATTTAATTTTAGGATCAGTTTAATGAGACCAATGTACCCTATCACACTTTTCTACAATTTTTTTGAAATCAGGAGTGAGATTGCTTGTTGAGATTCTCATCACAGCCTGCAAGTTAACGTCTGTCAAATGTCTCTTAATGTCTATATTTACTCTTGTTGATCTCCATGCAAGAAAAACTTTGCTCACAAATATATGTAGGCCCAAATATAGAGAACATTTTCCCAGCAAATTTCTTCATACATGGAAACTTTTCAGCAGACAAAGATTTGTAAAAGTCAACTAATGTCACAGCATTAAACATTTCTTTCACAGTGTGATCTGACTGCATGTCAGTAAGTTCAAGCTGCAGCTCCTCAGGTGCTGTCAGTGGCCAACTGTCTTGGCGGGCCGCAAAAAACTCTGTGGCGGGCCGCTTGTGGCCCCCGGGCCGCAATTTGCCCACCCCTGGCTTACATCATTCTCCTCCTCCATTTTATCCTCACAACAATCCTGTGAGTTAGGTTAGCCTGAGTGTGTATGACTGGCCCGAGAGTTATTCAGTGAGCTTCCATGGCCGAGTGGGGATTTGAACTGGGATCTCCCAGATTCAAGTCTGAAACTATGCACGGCACATAACACTTGGTTATCATAGGGTGGCTGCTGTTGAACTCCAGCAAGCAGCTGGGCCTGGGTGAGTCACGCCACTGGTAGTTGTTGCCAGCCCTGGCCCCCGTGAGTCACCCTGCAAAGGCCAAAACAGTCCTGCCCCTGCTTTTATTATTTTAAACATTTGTATGTTGCCTTTCCACCTGATCAAGGCCCCCAAAGTGGTACACATAAAAACATTGAAACATCTGAACAATTAAAAACAACATTTAAAATTTTAAAAGGATTCAATAAAATCAAATAATACCAGAAACAGAGAGGAGGGCCACAAATGGTTATTGGGGCTATGCCAGCTAAAAACAAAAAAAAGGAAACAGAACTGAGAGAAACAAAGGCTTGACAAGACAGAAAATATACCCATATTTATCCTTTTTTTTCTATATATCTTATTCGGACAGGATTTTGCATTAGATTTCAGAGAGCTGTTACTCAGTAATCAAAGCATGAGCTGGGAAAAAAAAATCAATGTGTTGATGTGAGAGACAGAAAAAAGGCATAATATGAGTATATATATTTCATCCTTATTTTAATACAACCCATGTAATTTTCCCACAGCATGGTTCTGAAATAATCTGACACAATTTGGGCTCAATCAATAAAGTGAGATCATTGTTAACCTGAACATTCATGTTTGGGTAAATTCCATTGAGATTTATAAGCTATTCTAGAAATGACAAAGTAAAAGACAATGAAAGATCATTAGAAAGTGGTAATCTCTGACGTACTTTGATTCTGTGAATTCCCTTTATTTGCTTATCAGCCAGTAAAGAGATCTGATCTTGCAAAGGCATTTGCAAGGAAGTTTAATATTCAATATTACAAAGACCTGCAATTGAATGCATTCATTTGAATGTCAAAGTTTTCTTATTCTTTAAGGTTCTAGACTTTCTCATAATATCACTAAGCTAAATATAATTTTAAAATATGCTTGTCAACCAGCTTCAGATCAGGAAATACTAGGGCTGCCAAGTCAGCCCGGGGGGCTGGGGATCTCCCGCTAAAGGGGTTCCCGATCCGCCGGCGAGCATTTGGCCGGTGGGGGGAACCCCACCCCCGACGTCATCCAGCGGGGACGATGTAATGACGTCACCGGAAGTGACGCAGCACGTTGGTGGCATAGCCAGAGCAACGCTCTGGCAATCGCCCCAAAACTCTATGATACCATAGAGTTTTGGGGCGATTGCCAGAGCGTCACCCTGGCAACGCCCCCAACATGCCAACATCACTTCTGGTGATGTTGCTGGCTGCGCGTGCAAAGCGCGCGCACCAGGAGAAACTCCCGGCGAGAGGAGGACTCCCCCCGCTGGTGAGTTTTGAAGACTTGGCAACCCTAGGAAATACCCAATGGTATTGACCCTTTTTACTTTTCCTTTCAGTTTCCTCTTTACACATCTCCTCATTTCAGAGAAGATACCCTTTTAAAGATAAAAGTGGTTGTGTCAGTCTTTTTGGACAACTCCCTATATATACAAATGTTGAACTCAAGAACATTATGGCCACTGTTCCCAAGCGGTGCAATCACTTTTACATCTCTCACCAGGTCTTAGCCGTTACTTAGGACCAAATCCAGGCATCTCCCCTGTGACCATCCGCTCCATATCACAGTCATTGAGAGTGTCTAGAAACTCAAATCTCTTTTTCCCGATTTGAATACATGTTGACCCAATCAATGTGTGGGTAGTTAAAATCACCTATTACAACACAGTTATTTCGTCTAGCTACTATCTTTAATTCAGTCATCATTTTATAATCCTCTTCTATCTTAAGTCAGATAAGTGTGATAAGGAAACTAGGAGTTCACCACAGTGGACACAGCAGCATACTATTAAAACCTTTGGGTTTGATAAAGTTACAGCAAGACTGATTTCATTATCAACTGACACCTTCTTGTTTGTAAATGCCATTAGAGCCTATGAGCCAGTCCAGTTTTATAAAATCATTTAAATAGTTTTAAATAAAGTCATTTTTGATACATAGTTTTGTGGAATCATGTATGGTTTTTGCTTGCTATTTTGTATGCCTTCCTGAGGGCCTAACAGAGGGCATGTCGGTAGAGTATTAAAGCAGCCGCAGCAGCAACAACAAAGCAGTTTTCACATTCATTGGACCCCTCTTCCTCCAAGGAGCTCAGGTTGATGGACAACTGGTAGGATTATTCTTTCTCAACAGCTCTATGAGGCAGGTTCTTTCCAAACTTTGTCTACTTGGTGTATCTTGAGCTGCAAAGTGAGCCTTTTCTCCCAAGCCACACAAAAGAACAACTGACTTAAGACGGAATACCTCAGTTTAGGCAAATGTAAGCCCATTGATTTTTTTTAAAGGCAGAAGCACATTGGGTAAAGTGATTTGCAGATAGGGCTGCCAAGTCAGCCCGGGGGGTGGGGGATCCCCCGCTACAGGGGTTCCCGATCTGCCGGCCAGCATTCGGCTGGCGGGGGAAACCCCGCCCCCGAAGTCGTCCAGCCTGGACGACTTCCCTCATGCAATGGCGTCACCCGGAAGTGATGCCGTCACGTTGGAGGCGTTGCCAGGGCGACGCTCTGGCAATCGCCCCAAAACTATGATACCATAGAGTTTTGGGGCGATTTCCAGAGCGTCGCCCTGGCAACGCCCCCAACGTGCTGACGTCACTTCTGGTGACGTCAGCCGGCGCGCACGCAAAGAGCGCGCACCAGTGAAGCTCCCAGCCGGCAGAGGACTTCCCCCCGCTGGTAAGCAACACGGACATGGCAACCCTATTTGCAGAGCAGGTCATAATTCATTTTGAAAAAGTGTTTAGGTGTTCTGAATAATATCTTGTGTAAGTAAACATCTTGGAAATAATAACTACTTATTCTATTTCTACAAGGCTATTTTGAAAAATAATGGCCACTTACAGTATCCAGCTAGGGAAGCCATTTTGTCCTTGCTTTCTAAAACACCATTATAAACCATGATGCCAATTAATGTGTAAACACCAGGTATTTCATATTCCTGAATCACAGCTATTCCAACTATTAAAGCTGTGATATGCAATGCAACCCTAAGAACACATTTCTGGAAGTAAGTCTCATTGAATAGGCCTGAGTAGGATTTTGGGTAGACTTGCTCTCGTCATTACCCTGGCAAAATCAAATAATAATATTGCAGTTGTGGTTTTACCAACATTAAAGTCCCAATTTGTTTATGCAATGATTGTCCCTTGCTTAGTCAGGAAAAGCATGTTTTAGAGCTGTGTTTAATCATTACAAATATATTATACAAATAAACAAGGCGTAAGCTGACATTAAGTTAATGGAATAGGATTTAATGGTATAAGAAGCAGTGGCAGGCCTTTTAGAAGGAAATTGTAGTAACAACAGGAAATGTTATTTGTAAAAGATGCACAGCAGTAGAATACAAGCTCTACATTAAAAGCAACTTTTGCCTGTGTCGACAAAAGGCACAGTACCTGCTCAGGGATCTGCAGCAGGGACTGGGGACGTTATCTTGGGTAGGTGTGGTAGTTGTGGGGATAGGTGTGATGCCAGTGCACTTCCAGCAAAAACCAGGAGATATCTATAGAGTTTTTGGCAAATCCTAGAGTGCTCCACGATGTCACGATACCTCTTCCATGTTTTACCAGAAGTGATGTCACCACACTGGCATGACACCAGTACATGTCCCCATTTCCCCTCACTTTCTTCCAGCTGGCATTTCAGGCACCAGGGAGAACTATCAGGCTGTCTGGGAGGTTTCCTGTCAGAGTGGGAGGCCTGGTAGGGGGATCCCCCGATTTTTGGGGCTTCAATATGCCACTGGCCGGCTGGCCATCGGTGGAAGGCCCACACCCAAACAGGGATGTCACTGTGTTGCCCTAGTTTTTGGGCATCTATAGTTTTGAGGGCAAAAAGCCCATAGCATTTTGCCCCAAAACTAGAGCATCACACCCCAATGTCAGCAATGTGATGACATCCCCTTCATGGCAAATGTTCAAAGTGCGCACACCAGAAGATCCTGGCAAGAAGACTGGAGCCCCCTATTGGCAGCTGGTAAGGACCAGGCAACCCTAGCAAGGCCAGGGAGGAATTTTGCCCAGCAGGGCTTCTGATTGGCCACTGGACATCAGATTGGCTGTTCAGATTTGTTAAAAGTTGCTTCAGCAGCAGCTGCCACCACAGCATGAGGACCTTCTCTGCATGACTGAAGGTACACTGTGTGTATACAAGAAAACATTTTAAAACGATATATTAATTTTAAAAAGCATTCTGTTAAACAGCTTCTGCCTGAATTGATGAAGAGTTACTATTAGACCAGGGGTGGCCAAACTGTGGCTCGGGAGCCACGTGTGGTTCTTTCACACATATTGTGTGGCTCCTGGGAGGCTCCCCATCTATTTGCTCGCTCTCTTTAACATAAGAATATAAGAGAAGCCAATGTTGGATCAGGCCAGTGGCCCATCCAGTCCAACACCCTGTTACACAGTGGCCAAAAACACCAGGTGCCCTCAGGCGGTCCACTAGTGGGGCCGGGACACTAGAAGCCCTCCCACTGTTGCCCCCCCTCAAGCACCAAGAATACAGAGCATCACTTGCCCCACACTTTTTTTTCTTTGTGTGTCTCTTCCTTTATCCCTCCCCCATCTATTTGCTTTCTCTCTGGCCAAGGACAGACTGGCAGTTTGGCCCGATATAAGTCCGCTTTGCAAGTGGATTAAGATAGCCTATTCAGAGAGCCACAACTGCCTGGTGTTGCCGTGCCGCACTCACCCGGTCCTGAAGCGCTTTCATCGCGCTTCAAACAGGTACCTGGTGAAACTGGTATCAAGCCATCTGGGTGCGCGTTCATCCCACTTCCTGGCAGTGTGGACGCAAATAAGCCGCACATCAAGCAGCGCCAGGAATGTGAACCCGCTGCGCCCATGTGCCTATGCACCCATGCACAGGTCAGCAAAATGGACCAAAGCCGCGCGCCACTGCGGCACCGCTGCCAGGGGCCTCCCCACAATGTGAACGCTCTGTTGTGGCTCCTCTCCGGTATGGTCCCACATCAGTCTAGGCAGTGCGGACGGAAAGCCTCGCGACAACTCGGCCCGGGTCTTTTTGCCCCGCTTCCCTTGCACTTCATTTTGCCTGTCTGTCCTCGGCCTCTCTCTCTCTCTCTTTTTCCACCTCTTTCATTCTTTCTTTCCACCTCTCTCTCTCTTATACACATAAATATCATTAGCAAACAAATGAATATCATTGGACAAATAAATATCATTATCAATATCTGTTTTTCCCCATTTTGTTTTTATTTTTGGCAGTCTCGTTTCATGTTAATAAAAAGCAAATTTGCATATTCTTCAATAAAAACGTATGCGTGATGTTTGTTCATGTCTTGTGGCTCTCAGACATCTGACGTTTATTCTGTGTGGCTCTTATGTTAAGCAAGTTTGGCCACACCTGTATTAGACTTACTCATGACTGCACTCCCTGACACTTCCGGTTGCTGTGCCTCCTGCAGCAGCCATTTCGTGATTGTGCCCACCACCTTGTGTCAAAATTCCAAAAGTATCTGCAAGCTCAAAAAGGTCAGGCTCCCTGTCTTAACCAACGAATGTCTTATTTAAGAAAATGTGAACAACTACTCTCCCCCCTCCCCCAGTGTGTGTGTGTATATAATTCACAGTGTGGTTATTAATTCACCAGATAAAAGGCTCATGTTTGATCTGTGTATTAGAAAGGATTCTGAAAATGAGTTTAAAGTACATGGGAAGAAAACAATGTTACATATCTTCTTGAATCCAGAATGTGTTATAAATCTGGCTGTCTTGATAATTGTGAATTGAGTTGTTACCAGCATGAATGGGTAGTCAGGTGGTTGGAGATCAAGAAAAGAACATACTGTTCCTTGGAAATCTCATCCTGCTCGCTTTGGAAGGTGACACTCCTTCAACTAGTAAAAACAACAAGAAATGGTTTCAAGTTTGATTTTGGATACACAGAGCTGGCGTTCATCTCGACTGGAAATAGCCCAATGAGCTTCAGTGGTTCATACTCTTTTCTCTATAAGTTGGATGGAAGCTCAGTAGTTTTGCAAAATGCTATTTGCTTTTCATTCACTGTGCTCACACACTTGTATATAACACAATATTACAAAGCCTCTGTAAGACTCCAGTATTCTTGCAGTCAAAAGTGACAGACAGGGCAAACCTATGCTGAGTTCCTGTAATATAAACCCATTTATTTCAATGGCTGGGCACAAAGCTCCTCTCTCTTGCAGGAGATGTCTGATTCCCCCCAAGCTATTCTTGGAGGTCTCCCATTCTCTAGGAGCAGCATTTCTGATGGTATTTTGGTTTGCTTCAAGAGGGGAGAATTGGTGGAAATCGCCTCCGCTCCTTGACCCCCATGAAAGTCTCCCAACAGTGTTGAACCTGTGGGTAGATTTGGAACAGTACACTTTGAGAACAGATAGTTGGTACCACAACAAAGTGACTGTTATGGTGGGATGGTGCAGACCAATCACAAGATGGCTGCCATAGCCATTAGTTTTTATGTAGAAATGCCCAAAGTGATACACACACACAAGTAAATAATTTTTTAAAGGCTGCTTTGCTGCTGATGCTTTATACCATGTAAATTTCAAAGTATTTCCCTATTAAAACTTGCTGTAAACTATTTTACTTCTCTGGTGAAATAGTTTGGCAGTCACATAAATGGAATTGTCCCGCCCCCCCCCCACACACACAATGAGAATAAACTAGCGACTATTCCAAATTCCAATGCATTGAGTAATAGAGGATGTTGCTTTTGAAAAGGGCATTTTTCTTTTTTCATTCATGCCCAGCAGGACAAAAATAGATTCTCTTCAGCAGAACTGAAGCGACAGTAAACTCCTACTAAGTTTTCAATAATAGCTTTAATAATTTCAGCACCAAATTATTGCTGATGACACATGATCTCTTATACCGTTAGGCACACCTGAATGTTTTGTTCCCGGAAAAATGAGAGTAAGGTGCCAGTACAAAAATTTAATCAGCTTCCTCCCATTGTGATGATGACAAGATATGAGCAGAGGAAAAGTGTCCTCATTAAATGCTGAAAGGCCCAAAAGTTGACCCCATCAAATCATTGCTCTTCCACATGGTCAGCAATAATGTACTCCTATAATATGATGGATGGTTTAGGGACATGCGATATGAGTTTGGGTTGCCAACTCCTGAAGATTTTGGGGTGAAGCCTGGGAAGGACTGAGTTTAGGGAAGGGAAGGACCTGAGCTGGGTATAATGCTGTAGCACCCATCTTCCAAAGCAGTCACTTTCTCCACTGATTGCTGTCAACTGGAGGTATTTCCATGCTCCACATGGAAGCTGGCAGCTTTAGATGTGATTGGTCATTCCATGCAGAAGTTCAGTGGGTACCAGTTGCAGTTTAGGAAACGAGTAATGAGTATGAACAGGGAGTAACTACATTGAGAATAATTACAGGATGAGACTGAAATAAAACTTAAGGTATTGTTGTTTTACCAAAGAACTGTACTAGGAGTGAGAAATAAATGTGGGAATGCATCAAGGGGGCAAAATGTGTCAGCAGAAAAAAAAATTTGGTCTTATGTGCTCTGTCTGCAAATTTGCTCCTTTTCATGCCTAAGTCATGGCATCCATTGAGAAATGATGTTGTCTGCCAGTACTGTCCGTGGAGAAAACTGAGGCTGCAGAATGGCAGTTTTAGTTCGCACCAAAAACGCAGTGGTGCTTATGTATGAAAGAGCCACAATACTTTGTGCCACTTTTGTTTTCAAGGTATTGTTTCATGCAGTTCCTGTTTTGCATTAGAAGCCAAAGAGGGAACATACGATGCTCCTGTGTGGAGATGGTCCTAACAATTTGCTCCTTCTGGAATTAGGGTTGCCAGCCTCCAGGTGATGACTGGAGATCTCCCACAATTACAACTGCTTTCCAGGTGACAAAGATCAGTTCACCTGGAGAAAATGGCTGCTTTGGAGGGTGGACTGTATGGCATTATATCCCACTGAAGTCCTTCCCCTTCCCAAACCTCACCTTCCTCAGGCTCCACCCCCAAAATCTCCAGGTGTTTCCCAACACTATCTGGAATATTTGGGTAATATATTTCAGTTCAGACCTGTCCCACAAATGGCATTTGTTTCTGTTCCTTATGTTAGTCAAGCTGCATACATCTGAAACCGAACCACACCACATTAACCTGATTGCCAGTTGTGACCTATGCTGGCACACTGATACTTTTAAATGGCACAATTCCTGTTAGATGTACAGTCAGTCACACAGCTTATGGTCATTACTTGGAGGACAAACAAATATACTGGATACCAATAGATCCTTTTGCAGAACAGAATGGCAGTATTTGCAAGAGTGGCCAATAAATGCTGAAGTAAATGCTCAGTAAAGTGAGGCAAATTTGTTCTGGTGCTTTTGATTATACACAAAGCGTTCCAGATTTAGTGATTTGTTTCAAGTATAGACGAGAATGCATAAACCTGCGTACCTAGATACTGAAGCTGGGAGGAGAGCTAGGTGTAAGGAAAAGTATCTGTCCTCCATTTTTTCCATTTCTGAGAACTTCCTTCTTGCTAAACACAAGAGCAGCAGACTACAAGCCTCACACTGAGTCTTGTCAGATGCTTGATAATGAGTGTTTCCAACTCTGGGTTGGGAAATTCCTGGAAATTTGGGGGCAGAGCTTGGGAAGGGTGGATTGAGGGGAGGCGGGAGCTCAGCAGGGATGTGATGATCTAGAGCCCACCCTCTGAAGCTGCCATTTCCTCCACAGCAGGGGTCATTTCGTAGAAAAAGAGGTGCAGGAGCTCATTAGCATAACTCTTTTGCGTAACTCATTTGCATATGCCACACCCCCTAACATACCAAAAGTGTGTCAGAAGGCAACACCCACCCCTCAGGCTCCACTCCACAGGTGAGTGAAACTGACCTGCTCTTCCTCCATTCCCTTCCCCATCCAATACTTTGTGCAATAAAAATAAGCGTAAAGAACACACCCTCATTCTCTTCCTGCTCCCTTGAAACCACCAGGTTTCAAGTAGACTTGAGATACCCAGGACATGTGCACCACCCATCCCTTCCCCTTCCCCTCCCCACAACAAGACACCCTGTGAGGTAGGTGGGGCTGAGAGAGGTCTTTTGAGAACTGCTCCTGAGAGAACAGCTCTGAGAGAACTTGTGACTGGCCCAAGGTCACACCAGCAGCTGCCTGTGGAGGAGTGGGGAATCAAACCCGGTTCTCCCAGATTAGAGTCCAACTCCTGACCACTACACCAAACTGATGGGGTGGAAGCTGCTGAAGGGTTGGTGAAATTTCTCCAGTACTTATGTGCCATGTGCCCAGATAAAAAATGGTATACTTAAAAAATTTATATGCCACCTTGACCATGTCTTTGGAAAAGCAGCACACAGTCATAAAAGGAACAATGATAAAATTATCAATATTAAAGGCTGGATCAGGGGTGTGGTGAAAGGCTGGATCAACTGTGTTGCCATGACAAATGTGACTAATTACTGTTGGACCTATGGCTCTGCTGTGGCGCTGCTGTGGTGATTGCTTGTGTCTGAAATGCAGGTGGACTGGGAGAGCAGCTTTTTCCTTGAGGGTTGTTTCTTATCTACTGCTTGACTATCACAGCAACAAAACTCTAGCTGGTATCTCTTGATGAGCAGTACTGGTTGCCACATGCACAAGGACTGCTGGTTGTTAAGGACAGCTTCAAGAAAGAAAATGAGAATCTGACCCAATGGTATCAACATTTAACTGTAAGTACCAAGGTATACACTTCCCCTTCCATCAGATTTGCTGAAGTAAAGCTATCACAGTAATTCTTTGCCCTTTCAGAGGCACCCATCCACCAAATCCTGGATTCTCTCTCAAGGATAACTTAATATTAATCTAATTTTAGTGTTAGTACGAAAATAACCTGTTTATGTGATAGTGGGGTAGGGAAGCTTTGCTGCCAGTGAAGAGGAGTAGCTATGTTTAAACATGATTTGTCTTCTTTGTCTCATTTTTTTCCTTTCCTCAGTCAGAATAGAGATCTCCTCCAGCACTAGTAAGAAGTAAATACTCTAGGTAAAGGGTACCCTTCCTCGAAAGCCAGTTGAATCTGAGTCTAGGGGGCGGTGCTCATCTCCGTTTCCAAGCCGAAGAGCCAGCACTGTCCAAAGACATTTCCATGGTCATGTGGCCGGCATGACTAAATGCTGAGAATGCTGTTACCTTCCCACCAAAGTGGTACCTAATTATCTACTTGCAATTTCTTGCTTTGGAACCGCTAGGTTGGCAAGAGCTGGGGCCAGAAGTGGGAGCTCACTCCGTCACACGGCACTCGAGTCTTGAACTGCCAAACTACAGACCTTCCAGTCTGCAGCTCAGCATCTTAATCTCTGAGCCACCGCAGCTCAGTACCTAGTATTAAAAGAAGGGGGGGAATCGAGAAAAAAAGGGGCTTTTCTTGGGAAGCTTTGTGGGAATGTGTGTGTTCCTATGGGCCAGACTACATACGACCATGTCAGATGTAACTCAGACAGACAGAGGAGCAGGGTATATTATTAATAGAAAAAAGAGTGGACAGGTAAGAAAACAGACCTTATCTTGCAACTTAATTCCCCATATTTTGTCACCCAAGTGGTTTTCTCCTTACCTGGCTTCTTATATGGAAGTTTGTTTGGATGGGAGAAAAATCCTTGAGGAAGGGCCTGCACTATAAGGCATTAAGCAGTGAAGAATGGGAGGGTTCTTTATTCCTCATCTAAAGACCTATTTTGCGGTTTTTAAACTTGTTGATCTTCTATCTTTTAGTCTGACTTTGTGCTTTTGTTTTTAAAGTAGCTGTAGTAAGGGGACTAAGTGAATACATCCATTGGAACTGTATTCAGTGGCCTCCAAACAGTCTAAAAGTAAATTTAAAAGTGTTTTTAAAGTTTTTTTTTTTTTAAATGGTACATATGTATCAGTGTCTTAACTTCAGGTGGGTAGCTGTGTTGATCTGTAGTAGCAGAACAAGATTTGAATCCAGTAGCACCTCAAAGGCCAACGGTGTTTTTGAGGAATGAGTTTATGAGAGTCAAAGCTCCTTTCATCAGGTATTTGACAAAGTATGTTATTAATAGATATTAATCAAGTCACTATCCAGTCAAGGATCATAATAATTACACAGCGGTCTTCATGTGGCATTCTGAAGTCGACAATTCGCTAGGTAGTGTAGTGCTATGCAGAGTTAATCAGACTCTTTGACGGATTAACTCTGTTTAGGATTCTACAGCTGGATTGATTGCTACTTCTCAGTAATTACGGCACGTTTGTTGAGCAATAAAATGATCTGGAAAATTTTATACTGACTGAGAGAAAGGGAATATATGTCTGAGAAGGGGGTCAGGGAGCAAACAGAAAGTAAATACAAAAAAAAAAATCATTTGTCCACATCTTAGAGTACTGAAATAGCAAAGTAGTCAGGCTGGTTATTCATTACCAGCATCCAGAAGGTGTGCAGAGCCTTACGGCTTCAGAAACGCATTGGAAGAGAATGAAAAGAGTGGGAGGAGCAAAGGAAGGAAGATTATGTCAGAGGGTGAATGTACCTTTTCTGTTTACCTGTTCTGTTGCTTTTAGATTCCCCCCTCCCCCCCCCCCCCATGGTTCAGTTATGTCTGATCAGAAGAGGAAGTGAAAAATTCCCTTGACACGAACAATTGCCGCTCCACACTCAGGTTTCACTTCTGAGCGTGGATCTGGAACGGAAGAAGGAAACTCTCGGCGAAGATTTGGGAGAGAGGCAGAAGAGAAGCTCTGAGAGTACAGGTGTGCGAAACCCGTGGAAAGATTTTTAGAATGGTGATTGCAGAAGAACATGAACTGTGCTGCGAAAGAGTTGCCAATGCCTAGCTTAAAAATAAAAGGTGAAGGCAAACAAGCTGCAGAAAAGGGAGCAGCATGGGGAACTGTTGTCAGAAACATTGTGCTTGTCTGGAGCCCTATGTATCCTGGCTGTTCCATGTCTGCAATTGCAGATCGGGGGATAAATACAAGACTGATAATATCATCTGCAACCCAGCAGTAGTCTCCTGTCCCGGACCAGCCAGCCAGCCTGAAGGGGATCGATGGGACAATGTCTTACCTCCCTGTCCTCCACCACAACGGAACTGTAATTTTGTAGCTCTGTTTGATTACCAAGCCCGTACAGAGGATGATCTCAGCTTCCAAGCTGGAGACAAGCTTGAAGTTCTGGATATGTCACATGAAGGATGGTGGTTTGCGAAGCTGCTCTTGGAGAATGGGTTTGCCAGGCCTGGACAGAAGCTGCAAGGCTACATCCCTGCTAACTATGTTGCGGCAGAGCAAAGTATTGAAGCTGAGCCGTAAGTACAGTAAATGCCTACTGTGATTCCTATGTACCTGCAGAACATCTGTGTGGGCAAATCTAAGTAGAAAGCTACGTTTGGGGGATTGCAGGGCATGCAGGGAATCATTAAATTTAACGGTAGTTGCTATATTGAACCTAACACACAAATATATGTATTCAGAATTTATTATATACTGATATACTGATATACTGATGCCACTACCGATGCCAAGAGTGAACTTCTACCAACCTAGTATAGCTATGTGAATTTTGTAGTGAGCAACATTAAGTTTATGTTAAGAGAGGAAATGGTAAACAATTTTTTAATGAATAAATATGCCAAAGGTCAAATGAACTGGATGTGTTTGAAACATTGCTTTGTTCATTCCTCCATGTAGACTGCAGTGTGATGGGGGGAGTGTCTGTCTAGGTCTAATTAGTAGTCATATGACTGAGGAGGACAAGTAGAGGCTTCTTTGTGCAAATTCAAGAAGTTAGATTTCCACTTAATCTAGGTAATCATAGTGGAAATAGGTAAAAACTGTGGTTGATATGTTTCAGCCGATTGAAGTGGAGGATCATCATCTTAGTTGTTTACATAATTAGCAAACCACAAACATACTGTTGTATATTATGACACTGAAGACTGGTGAGATTTAATTATAGCTTTATTGCATTTTGTCTCTGTTACGCCAGAGATGGTGTGTGGTTTATGTTTATATGATAAATAGATACTGCGCAAACTTCCTTTAGTATAGCTCATGTTCACAGCAGAGCTTGGGGATGTGTGCTGGAAGGGTGGTCTGAGGGACATACATCTAGGAGCCGCAAGTGGATGGAGCACGGTAGTACATGTCTACTGTATCTCCCTTTCACTTCATCATTTTTACTGTGAAAGCTTCTAAATAATAATTAACAAGCTCTGCCCACACGACCCTGCTTGCAGGCTTCCAGTACAAAAATATAGACTAACTAGGGGAAAACAAGGATGGAGAGTACATCACACACTATGTGGTATGTGTTGAGTCAGAAGTGACATGCATTATTTGTAACTTAGTCAGCATTTACAATTGTACTACTTGGCATATTTATGGAATTTAGAAGTATAAATACCGTCATTTTCTATAAGGAAATTGCAATATTCCCAGTACTTGAAAAAGAGTTGCAAACTGCAAACTGCTGAACGCTATGCTGCTGTAGCACAGGTATCTATCCCATCTGAGAGGTGTCAGTTTTTTCCCTCCTGCCCCTTTCCACCTTCTTGTGGGGCAATAATAAAACTTGGAATCTGAACTTTTTAACGCTGTCTGAGAATACTTTTATCTAAGGATTATTTAAATTGTTTCATTATTTATGAGTGTTTTTATCCTGTTGTTCACCGCCCTGAGCTCTGGGTATTCGGGGGGGGGGGGGGGGTTATAAATGGAAACTATTTAGTAAACAAAACAACTATATTATTTGGACCGACTCTCTTATAGTGTCGTAACAGGTAGGATTGCCAGTATGTTTGGATATTAAGCTAAACTTTATAACACTGGAAACACAAAATTCTTTAATAATATACTATCATTGAATACAGTATAGCATTTTATTGTTGACAAAATGATTTCTGTTTTAACAAGAAGTCTTGAAAATACTTTATATGTCCACACTATGAGGTTCCCCCCCCCGGTGCTCCCCAGATTTCCTTAGACTTTTTTCATGCTGTACATTTGGAATAAGTGAAATGCTTTGCAAGATGAGGTTTTATTCATTCAAAAAGAGACAATATTTCATAGAAGGATTTTTCAGTGCTACCCCAAAGTTCTCAATTTTCCCACTGAAAAAAACTGAAGAAGTTCCCAGGGCTTTTCTTAGCATATGTTTTTAAAGTGAAAACATTTGGATTAAGAAGCCTTTTACTCATTCTAAAAGAGAAAATGCTTCATAGGAGTTTCTTTTCAGTGTTCCCCTATCTTTTCTAGTTTTCCAGTGAAAAAATTTGGGGAATGTCCTCAGGAAAAAACCACAGGAAAAAGTGTTGTTTTTTTCTTAAATTTTTCCACTTTCCGCAAGAACCACAGCCCACTTTTCATATCATGTCACTTTGTCTTTAACACAGTTTTTTTTTCTATGGAGGCTGTTCTTAGAATTCAGGCGCTGACCAATCGTGTATGAATCAGATGACAGGTGTCTCAGTTGTTATGGGGCTCTGCCTCGAGAGGCTTAAAGATTTGAAGGTTTTATATATGTGGATGATTCTACCATGTGTCCCATATTGATTGATGAATTTCCCTCATTTATATCCCTCCAGAGTTACCTCTATTGTTTTCCTCCCCTCCATTTTAGCCTCACAATACATTGTGAGATAGGTTATGCTGATGAAAGCTTTTACACATATCATATTTTCATCCATGTTTCCCCTACACTTCTGGGTAGGAATAAGGATGAAATCTGTGTGGAAATCATCCTCAGAAGAGCAGCCAAGCCCATAGTGTCTACAGACAGCTGGACCAAAGCAGGTTGGCACTGCTGCTATTATTTGATCTTACAGCAGCGTTCAACATGGTCGACTACAACCTTCTGACCAACCACCTCACCGACATAGGAGTTTGTGGGGTAGTCCTGAAGTGGCTTGCCTCATTTCTCCAGGGTTGGGGACAGAGGGTAGCATTAGGAGAGAGGGTGTCAACTAGATACCCCTTAATATGTGGGGTCCCTCAGGGGGCAATCCTCTCTTTGATGATGTTTAACATCTGTATGTGCCCTCTTGCCCAGCTGGTGCAGCATTTCAGGCTAGGGTGTCACCAGTATGCTGTTGACACCCAGATATATATGCTGATGGGTGGCCCCCTGGATACCACCCCTCAAAATCTGGCTGATGGGTTGGAGGCCATAGTGGGATGGCTGAAAAAGAGCCAGCAGAGACTAAATCCAGCTGAGACAGAGGCTCTGTGGCTGGGCGGGAAGAAGAAGAAGAAGAAGAGATTGGATTTATACCCCACCCCTTCACTTGTAGTCTCAGAGTGGCTTACAAAATCCTTTCCCTTTCCCTCCCCACAACAGACACCCTGTGAGGTGGGTGTGGCTGAGAGAGCTCTTTCCCAAGCTATCCTTAAGAGAACAACTGGTACAGAGCTATGGCTTGCTCAACGGAACAGGTGCAAGTGGAGGAGTGGGGAGGAGTGGGGAAAACCTCAATACCAGCACAAACTGTCAGGAGTTTGGGTGTGGTTTGGATGCCTCCTTATCAATGGAGGCCCAGATCATAAGTGTTGCCAAGCTGGCATTTTTCCAGCTATGCCTGGTGAGGCAACTGGCTCCCTTCCTGTCTCGCCTCGACCTATCCACAGTAATCCATTCAATGGTCACCTCCAGACTGGACTACTGTAACTCACTCTATACTGGCCTACCCTTGAAACTGATCTGGAAACTCCAACTGGTCCAGAACACAGTGGCACAGGTCCTGCTTGGGACATCATGAAATTCACATATTAAACCTATGCTTCATGACCCATTCTCTGCTTCTTCCCTAACTTCCCTGTGGGGCAGTAATACAACTAGAATATTGTGCCATCTAAGATTATTATTGTTATTGCTGCTGCTGCTATTATTTTGTTTAAATTGTTTTATATTTATGAATGTTTTATCCTTTGATGTGCACTGCCCTGAGCCCTGTGTACTCAGGGTAGGGTGGTTTATACATTCAAATTAGAAATAAACAAGGGGGGCCCGCGATATTCGCGGGGGGGGGGGAGAAGCTGACAGCTCCTCCTCCTTGGTAAACAGCCTCTCCTCAATGCATAATTTAAGCTACTAGGAAGGATGACTGAGTTGGTTCTTTGTTGATTCTTAGACCTTACATAAGAGACAATCTATATATAATATTTAAACTTTACACAGGGGAGGAGCAAGAAGGCAGCTCTCCTTCCCTGTGGAACATATTTTAAGAGAGTATGTCCTCTAAACTACTTTTTTGCTTGTGAGGGAAAAACTAGGAATGCCCATGTTCCTCCCCATATTGTAGGGGAAAGCAGCTTGGAGAGGACAACTCTGATATGGGAAATGGCTTGCAGGTAATGAGGTAAATACACTTTCACTTGCAACAAATTTCAATCCTGATCCTGAACTAGAAACTTGGGGGGAAATCCATACAACTGAGCATCCCTTAAGCTTGCTCCTACGATGCTGAACAAAAGCTGATTTTCCCACAAGCCTACATGGTGCATACCAATTTGTGAAAGTCTATAATCAAGTGTGTATGCGCTCAATATTTTCCCCTTTAGGTATAGTACTCAAAAGGTTCCAACTAAAATTTCAAATTTATAATGAAAATGTCTAGAGGGAACATGTGTATGAACTCTATTATTTGCTTTCCCCCCTAATGTCCAGAATTATATTACTTTCTACCTCATAAATATAGAGCTTTAATTCATAAATAATTTATGCTCCATTTGTAATAGTTTCTTTTAAGTCTACCAAGATGCTTAATGCTGCATGGGAGGAAAGGAAGTCTTAACTCAAACAGTACATGAATGTTCTTCACGAAAACTATGGGCTCACTCTTCTATGCCTTGTTTTGAATTTTAGTCCACACTGCAAACAGGAACCATGGAAACCAACAAATCACCTGTCCTGCCTTTATTAGAGCCAATTGTTTTACCTAAACACAAAAATGACCCTCTGCCAATGTATTACAGACAACAAATGCTTACCAGCTGTGGTGTTAATTTTAATGTCCCAAACAGCTAACAAATGGTGGGTGAAGCTTAAAAGAGCAACCCTCGTCCTTTGTTTCCTAAGAGGAGGGGGGGGGGAACAGTATCTTTTATGCTTGCTTTCTCTGTTCAGTGATTTAGTAAAGGCCTTCACCATTTCAAAGAAACTTTCATTAAAATACCAGTTAAAGTCAAGTTAATTTTAAAAAATAGATTGCAGCGGTATAGCCTACAATTTAAAGGCACAGGCGGACGTTTGGAAGGAGGGCTGTTTATTTCTTTCCCTTTTCCTATGTTCCTCTCCTCCATTTTGGCCTCCTACTTTAAATTACAGCCACTGCAAGACAACCATCAGGGGAAATAATAACAGATATATCTAACATACAGTTCCAAAGTCAACACAGAATAACAACAGCTTGATGTAATGCACAGATGTAATAAAGTCATGCAAAGTTAAAGGAAGCGTTTTATTTATGATTAATCACGCAACACTTTTAGTGTGCAACTTGCTCTACCCCAATTAGTTCTCACAGTGCTTTCATTATGACATTATGAAGGGATTGTAATGACATGGAAGTAATTAGGGAGATAGTTTGGATACAGAATTGTCTCCTTTGCAATGGGCAAAAAGGAGGCAATGGGATATATGTAGAAATTATGTATTGCTTAGAGAGTGCAAAAGATACTTTAAGGGTACCCAGTGTGGGGTAGTGGTTAGAGGGTTGGAATAGGATCTTTTAGACCCAGGTCTGAATCCCCACTTGTGCCATGGAAGCTTGCTGGGTGACCTTGGGCCAGTCACACACTCTCAGACTAACTTACGTCACATAAGTGGGCATAAAATGGAGGAGAGGAGAATGATGTAAGCTGGTTTGGGTCCCCATTATGGAGAAAGGCAGGACATAAGTGAAGTAAATAAACAGAAAGGTATGAGTCACTGAGCTAGATCCCACCAATAAATTATTTATTTAATAGAAATATTTACACCCCACCTTTCCGCATGGCTGAAGACAGTTTACAATAATAGTTGAAAAAAACATAATTTAAAACAAAAAATACCACCTCAAATTAGGGCTGCTAAGTCAGCCCGGGGGGGGGGGGGGATCCCCCGCCACAGGGGTTCCCGATCCACCGGCCAGCATTGGGCCGGCGGGGGAAACCCCACCCCCGAAGTTGTCCAGCCTGGACGACTTCCCCCACATAATGATGTCACCCGAAAGTGATGCCATCATGTTGGGGGCATTGCCAGGGTGACGCTCTGGCAACGCCAATGTGCTGACATCACTTCTGGTGACATCACCTGGCGCGCGCGCTGGGGAAGCTCCCAGCCGGCGGAGGACTCCCCCCTGCCGGTAAGTTCAACAGACTTGGCAACCCTACCTCAAATACCCCATCCCCTACTGAGATGCCTGCAGTTTATACCCCTGGCAAATACAGTCCTTTGCAATGCCTCTCAAAATTTTCTAAAGATGGTGCCCCCTTCAACCTCTCGGGGACCCTGTTTCCCAAGCTACAATGGAGCTATAAGAGCTACAATGGAGAAGGCACAGGTTTCGGTTGATGCCTAGCAGACTACCTTAAGTAAATGAACAGCCAGTAGGTGGTTGCCTGAGGACCATAGCTGGTACATGCAGATATACGGTAAGACACACTTCTTTAGCTTTTTGAGTCCTATGCAGTGAAGGCGTTTCAATCATCTGCTTGAACTAGATTCAGAAACAAACTGGCAGCCAATGTAACTTTTTAAAGATAGGCAGGGTATGTTCCCATTGGCTAGTCCCTGACAATAATTGAGCTGCCACACTCTCAAACAGCTGAAGTTTCTGGGTAGGGTTCAAGGGCAGCCCAGTGTAAAGCGCATTACAGTAGTCCAATCACAAGGTGACAAAAGCATGGATTAATGGAGCCGTATCAGCTGAGTCTAAAAAGGGTAAGAGTTGGCAATTCATATACAAATGATAGACAGCGCTCTTAGCCACCGCAACCTGCTTTATAAACCATGGTTTGGGTCCATGAGCACCCCTCGATCTCTTACCTATTTGCAAATGCCAACTTGCAAATTCATTCACTAAAAGTGGGTCCCAACCCTCTGAAATACCAGCCATTGAATTCACTAAAATTTACCAATGTGGAATTCTGTGAAAATGAGTAGATAGTACTGTAGGGTTGCCAGCCCCCAGGTCCAGGCAGGGGTTCCCCCACTTTTGAAGGCTTCATCCACCCCCAGAACGCTCCCCAAATCCCTCTGCTGGAGTGAAGAGGGGACCTGGAAACCCTATAGTACTGTGATATCAAGCATCTGTACTTCAGCTTTCCCAAATACTAACAAAAATGACAGGTGAATTCATGACCACATTTCCATGGATGTAGATCAGGTCATCTCCAAAATGTGGCAGCAGCAGCAAAATACTGGGCCCGGTGCTAGCCTTACAGTGACATCCTAAGCAGACTTGAAGTCAATCCGGCACTACAGTGCTAGTGTAAGCAGAATGGAAATCAATGGCACTGCAGTGCCACTGAATGTGGAAACTCCTTTCTTGTGGAATCTCCTGGCATCCAATACTGGAGCTGGAAAAACATGCCCTCTGTGCTGAACTATCTACGTGGATCTTTTGTGGGTCATAGAGAAGGTGACTCCTAGTGTCATAGCCAAATGGTCTAGTAGTGACTGAGTGACATTGGGTTGGATCCAACCAGCCTTTCTGCTCACTCAGGCACATTCCCAACCCACATGTGTTTTGTTAATGGAATTCCCATGATCCTTTTGGTAGTCAAAGGGAACCCCATCCTCCTTTTTTCCCTCCACTTTGTGTCAGTGACATTATGCTATTATTCCCAGAATTTTAGTTTGACAGTCATTGGTAGCTTTACTGCTTTTGCATTGGATGCTGAAACTGTTTATTTATCAGCATGTTTTCTTGCTACCCAAGTGGACACTGAATTCAATTTAAAAATCATATAAAATATGATATTAAAATATAAAGTACAGTATGTCTTGTTAGAAAACCACAGTCTCTAATGTTTTGCAAATGCCTTTACATTTACTATAAAACAAAACAGAAGCCTTTGGTATGGGATTATTTTATGTATGTATGTATGTATTTATTTATTTATTAGTTCAATTTGTACCCCGCCCTCCCCGCAAGCAGGCTCAGATTAGGACTGTACCCTATCAAGTCTTCTCTGGCGTCAGTGGTTTGGAGACCAGATTTAAGCTGGATGTAACATTTATAAAAGCTGAGTGGGAGTTTCCAGTTGGATCAGTTATTCTTCCCCAAATCATTGAATAAGAAGGCCTGATATTGGAATTACTACATCTGCAAGACATTTGAAATATAAACATCCAAGTCTCAGGAACTTTATTCTTCATTGTTCTTTTCAAAGAACATACTTCAGAACAGATATATTTTAGTTTCAGTTGGTATTGTCGATAACATTTCGGGTCAATATATTTTATTGGGGTAGCATCTATCCTGTCTTTATTTCATGAAGAAATTTGGCAGTTGACATAGGTACATCCAGGTACTAACCAGACCTACACCAGCTTCCAACCTTCTGGGACCAACACAGAAAGCTCATAACATATTCAGATCACAGTTTGTCATAACAATGAGATCAAAATTGAATGAACTTGGCAAATGTAAAAATGTTTGGATGTGGATTATGGCTATTTATAAATGTTCAGATACAATAATGGTAGCTGCTGATTGGATTTCAAATATTCTGTTTATGTAAAGGAAATAGGCAAGGAAGACAGTTCTATTATTTTTTCATTGTTTGGGATCTTTAGCTACACAATAGAAATACTGTGGAAATAAAAGGTAGTAAAAATGAAAGGAACAATGCAGAAAACTCGTTTATATGCAGATGACATGGTAGATCTTACGCTATCTGGAAGATGGTGTGAAGACCATTTTTCAATCTAATTATCTTGTGGGTCTCAAAATTAATAATGACAAAACTGGAAGCAACAGCTACAAAGGTGTACACTAACAGAAAAAATTGAACAAGGCCTGTGATACCTGTTGTATGTATAAGAAGCTAGATGTTAATGTGATATCTAGGCATAATTCTGTCAAAGAACGAAAGTAAGTGAAATACTATGGTAAATTATTTAAGAGCTTGGGGTCCAGTTGGATTAAATTTTAAAACACAAATTATTGGTGCTATTACTGATTTTATTAGATTTGGCCTGTTCTTAGATGTGCACCATGTTCTTGGTAAGTTTTCTATTCTGAGATGTTGTTTTCCTCATTTTAAATTTGGTGTTGGATCCAGGCAATCTTTTCTGCTCACACAAAGACCACCAGTAAACTGAACTTTCCTCCCCCCCCCCCATAGCCCACTGATCTCCCTATCCATGGGGATGGGACACTGAGGAACAGCGTGAGAGGCAAGTTGGGGTCTGCAGGAAAAAGAGGGAATTGATGGAAACTATTCCAGCCCTTCTGTAAATGGAAAATTTAGTCAAGATCCAACCCTTTAGTCCCAGTTTGGCTGCAGAAGGGCTGTATGTCCCAAGTCTTCTCTTGATTATAAATCTTTTCTGTTAGGTACTAAATGGCATTTACAAAATAATAAAGTTTAATTTTTATTTATGTATGTTATTTATAGTCCACATTCTTACAGGGACTCAAGGCAGATTACATAGTGAGTCAGTACAAACACAAATATGGGACATTCAGTAACCAAAGCATTAGGATTTTAGAAATCAGGATATATTTGGTAACATTATAATGTATATATTTGGTAATAGAAATATTGGGTAATGTTAGGCCATCTTTTTTTACCAAAGAATTTCTGGTGATTCCTAGCACTATGCAAGTAGGGTTGCCAAGTCCGGGTTGGAAAATACCTGGGGACTTTTGGGGTGGAGCCAGGAGAAAGTGGGGTTTGGGGAGGGGAGGGGCCTCAGCATGGTACAATGCCATAGAGTCCGCCCTCCAAAGCAGCCATTTTCTCCAGGGGAGCTGATCCCTGTCAGCTGGAAATCAGTTATAAAAGCGGGAGATCCCCAGGCCCCACCTGGAGGCTGGCAATCCTATATGCAAGTTACTTTTACTGGAAGTGACGTGACACTACAGCTGGTGTCGTGGCCCGTGCCCCATATCCCTGCCCACAGCTTTCCCACTAAAGCTATGAAAGCTCATATGGAAATAAATGTTGTTAGTCTCCATTGATTTTTTCGTTTTATTATCCAAATTACGTGCACAATTAATTTTTCCCACAGTTTTCTCTTCTTATTTATGAATCTGAAATATAAAATTTAATTGTCGAAACCCTGTGTAGTAGTTTATGCTAAGGGAAAGTAAATGACCCAAGGTCAACTAGCAAGCTTCCATAGCAGAGTGAGATTCAAAACCGTGTCATTTTATAACATGAAATACCTTGAGTCTTAGTAAAAAGGGTGGGCTAGAAATACATAAGGTTAAAAGCACTGATGTTTGTGTGCCTGTATAGCTAGCTATAAATATCATCTCCTATCTTAAACGGGAAACCAAATCAGTAGCATATGCAAATATAATTTGTCCAGCCTTGCGAGTGGGGATTTTTTAAACACCATTATCAACAGATTTCCTCTTGGGAACCTGAAAGCTCCATGAAGTGAAATCACATGAGAGGGAACCTTCTGATAAATTGCCAAACAGAGAAGTTAGATAACTGCAAATAGGACATTAAGAGTGTGATTTATTGACAAAGATGGGCAGCCCATAAATTCAGATTAATGTAACAGGAGATGGTTCTACTCATGAGAATGAACTCTTGTCTTTACAGACCCCTCCCTGTGCTCGTACTAGGCCAGGTGCGCATTTCCAGAAGGTGCTGTTGCAAATAATAGTAATAATATAGAACCAAATTCTAGTAGAGTAATGTATACCGCAAATGACACTGGAGGTCACTTTGCCTTTTACATTTTTATTAACCTGAATGAGCTGTCCAGCCCACCAGTTCAGGCCCTCCTTGCAAACCCTGTTCTTTTTGTGTGTATCCCCACCCCTGCAGAGGTGAGGTGGTGGTACTCAGAGGGAGAGTGGTACCTCATTTGTAGAACGCCCTTTTGCTGGTATTCTGCCCGGCAATGACCACTCTCTTCTAGGGACCAGGCTAAAACATTCTTGTTTACCCAGGGAGGGCTAATCTTTCAAATTGTTTTACAGTCCGCTCTAGCCTGTTTTATGAGACTCTTTTAAAGCTGTCGAACATTTTACGCTGCACTTATACCCCGGCTCTTTTTTTAATGCTGTGTTAATAGTTTGTTAATTATTAACAACTCTCGATTGATGTTTTTATCCTGTTTCACTTGCGAGAAATTGCACATTGTCAAATGATCAACAATTTAATGTTGAATTTTTTCAGAGACAGGGTTGTATGCCGTCTAGACCAGAGGTGTTGAACTCATTTGTTATGAGGGCCAGATCTCACATAAATGTAACTTTGTTGGGCTGGGCCATGTGTGCTATAAAATATAAACTTTACAAGAAGCGGGGACCCACAATACTCGTGGGAGGGAATGTTCCCCATGGCTCCCAGCCTGCAGAAGCAGCAGGAACTTTGCGGAGGAGGAGTTGGCTGCAGGTGAGTTCACCAAGGCTTCTTCCCCCCCCCCCCCCCAGCAGCAATGGTGGCAAGCCCTGCACAGCTCCCAGCTGCCCGACCTGCCAAGGCTCCCCCCTGAAAGCAACAATGGTGGTGAGCCCTGCTTGGCTTCCAGCCACCTGGCCCACCAAGGCTTCTACCCCCCCCCCCCCCCCGTGGCAACAGCAGTGAGCTCTGTGTGGCTCCCAGCCCCCCAAGGCTTCTCTCCCCCCAGTGGCAATGATGGCGAGCCCTGTGTGGGCGTGTTTTCTGCACATACACAGTGGGCATGTTTTCTGCACATGTCCAGGGAACATTCTTTTACTTTTTGAGGGATTTAAGTATCCCTCATGTAGTTTTTTTAACATTTCAGATTTTTCTGCACTCTGTTAGCCTGATTGCCCTGATTCCTTAATAATATTGGGGAATTTGAACTTATTATAAATTGTCAATAGGCAAAAAGGAACAACCACGAATATATACAGGGGTCCCACTTCTTCCAGAAGAACCAGAAATAGACAAGGAGGCTGACTTCAGTAATAAAATGATTCCTTTACTGAAGAATCTTTTTCAGGCAAACAATACAGCAATCACACACACAGTTACACAGAAAATAGGAAATATAGATAGGTATTATATAGGTAAAAATGTTGGTATCCACATCGAGGGTGATAATTACCTGTCCGGCAATATGATGCATCCCAGTGGGAAAAATGATGGAGGCTAAGAGGGATTAGGGATTGTGTCCTGAGCCAGCAGAGTCCTGAGCCAGGCTGCACAATCAAGAGTCTTACGGGATGAGGTAGGGTTCAGGATAGAAAAGCTAGAGAGAGAACACATTGCTGGGTGTCCTCTTTTATTAGGGGGCTCTGGGGGAGGGCTTAACTGGACACCTCTCTTGAGACCACCCCTTGGTGGTCTGCTCCAAAAGTCATGTCCACAATGGGGAGGGGGCTTAAGGAGTTGGGCAATAATAAACTCTACCTGAACTGTGACAGAGACACCTTGAGGGCTGATATGACTCATCGGCTAGTCCCTTTGTGTTGTTGATTGGTCCTTTTGCCTCAGGGCTACAGAACCGGTTTCTTGGCTGGCCAAGTCCATTATCAACAGAAGGCGGGAAAGAGTCTTTTGTGCCTTCGTTGCAGAGAAGGTTGGGGAGGGGGTTGCCTGTGTGATAAAGAAGGGCTTCCCTAATGGCGTCTGGAAGCACATAGTTAAGCCACAATGGCGAGTGGCTGTTTCTGTGTGGGTTTCTGTGTTAAGGGATATCTCTGGGAGCTAGCGACCTCAGGAATCACTGGCACATCATCTCAGGCTTCGGCTGGCATGTGTGTACAGCTGGCATCGTGATCTGGTCACACTACATCTCAGTCCCTCTTACACATTTATTAACACAGTCCATTATTAACACTTATAGACTTTGCTTCTATAAGAGCGCATAAGCGCCTTGCAGGGCAACAACATCTGGAGAGTGCCCCAAATGTGCAGGGAAATCTGTATACCCTCCATGTGCTCCCAATGTGCGGATTTAGATATCTGTATGCAGAGGGGAATCTTTGCTATTAGATTTATAGATAAAGATGATTTCAGATGCCAAATGGCAACAGCAGCCATGATTGGATTAGGTGTGATATGCAGAGGGGAAGTAGGTGTGGAGATATCAGCATTGGTAATGAGACAGGAAACCTAGGTCTCAGTTCCATCCAGGAGGATTCAGTCCATGAGGATGCAAAGAATAAATGGACATAAGTCTGACATTAGAAACCACAACATTCAGTTGCTGACCTAAGAGTAGCAGTGCTTTTACAAAAGAATTTCAAAGGGAGATTAGAAAGAGAGACTGCTGAATTGCATCCTCCTGGACTGGATTGAGACCTAGGTTTCCTGTCTCATTACCAATGTGTGCTGTTATCAGTTGGCATCGGAAACCACTCCACTCTCCAAGATATAAGGACCAATCCAAGTGTTCTAATTCCTAGTCATGGTCTTTTTGAAAGAAAATAAATCTAGATATGAACAGAGAAATCCAATCATTTTTTTTAAAAAAAACTTTTCAGAATAAGCCAAAATAATTTCCTCAGTGTATATTGTGCTTGTCAGAAGAATCCATCCATCCACCCACCCTCCAAAGAAGTGTGCTTGCACACAAAAGCTTATACCTGGAATAAAATGTTGCAGGTCTTAAAGCTGGGACTCCAGTTTTGTTTTCTCTCTGTCTCTTTTTGCCTCCTTTCTTCCCCCCAAAAGAGGAGGAGCAGCTCCGGAGAAGAAAGCAGAAGTGATCTGTGTGTGGGGGGGGGGGGGGGGGAGGGCAGGCAGGCAGACTTGTTTTTTTAATCTCTCTGTCAAAGCAGCCACAAGGCTTTCTCTATCTCTCTGTGTGAGTGACAGAGAGAGAACAAGGAAGGCGGGAAGGGAGGCTTGTTTTTGTATCTCTCCAGCATGAAGCAGCCACGAAGCGCTCTCTCTCTCTCTCTTGAGTAAGAGAGAGAGAGGGAGCGAAGGGGAGGGAAGCAAGAGGCAGGAAACAGGAAGCAAAGAGCCAATGAGAGAGCTGGGAAAAAGCAAGCTAGGGTGTGGCTGCAGCAGCAGCCCTGGGAAAGGAAGCAGGAGAAGGAAGCTGCTGGGGGGCTCGTTTTGAGCCCTGTGTGGGCCAGATCGAACCAAGGACCACACATTTGACACCCCTGTCCCTGCAATTTATTGTAAGTGGGTACGGCAACAAAGACGGTCAATTTGTGGGCTGAAGAGTTGTATAACAACAACAACAAAATGCAGGCATCACTAGTCAAGCATTTTGTTAGTGTATGACATGCTGAAAAAGGAGCTGCATTTTTGAGAAGATTCAATCATCTGGTTTAAAACTTTGCTAAAAACTGAGGAGACAGGAGCTTTTATGGATTTTTACATTAAAAACAGCAACACCTGTGGGCCTCAATGATGATGTTGATTGGATGGCTATTATTCAGGACAAGAAGGGGGGACCCACAATACTCATGGGGGGAGCTCCACTCAGAGGAAGAAGCCACCACAGGTGAGCCTTCTCCCCTGTCCAGCTCTTCCCCCCTGCCTGCGATGGTGAGGCCTGCACAGCTCCCAGCTGTGGGGCCTGCCAAGCTCTCCCCTGCTAACAATGGCGAGGCCGCGTGGCTCCCAGCCACTGATAGTAAAAGAAGAACCAAGCAAAGAGTTTGTCCATGGAGAGTGGGTAAGAAGAAGAAGAAGAAGAAGAGGAGATTGGATTTATATCCCGCCCTCCACTCACTTGGAGTCTCAGAGCGGCTTACAAACTCCTTTCCCTTCCCCTCCCCACAACAGACACCCTGTGAGGTAGGTGGGGCTGAGAGAGCTCTTTCCAAAGCTGTCGAGAGAACAGCTGGTACAGAGCTATGGCTTACCCAAGGTCATCCAGCCAGGTGCAAGTGGAGGAGGGGGGAATCAAACCCGGTTCTCACAGATTAGAGTCCATGCACTTAACCACAACACCAAACTGGCTCCCAGTACTTCCAGCTGTTGATAGGGTGGTTAGGATAAACCCAAAATCTAAGAAAATTAATACAATGTGAGACACATTAAGTGGGTTCTGTGGGCAATATGGATATTATAGGAAGGTAAAATTGAATAAATTAATAATTGAAAGATCATCTGTAAAATTTTTTTTTTAACCGATTTGTCATTGTAAGATCTCCTTCATAAGGTGCTACTGCACTGTTGTTTAAGTTTGTTTTCAGATGACTCTGAGAAGTAGTGATATCTCCAATACCCTAACTCAGTTGTTGTATTCCCAAAAGAAGACCCATTTGTTCCAGTTGTGGTTCTACACCCCTACAAGGTTCTTTTCAGAGACAATTCAGATTTATCTTTGAAACGGAAAAGCTGGGATGAAATATGGAAACATCTGTTCCTTGTAATGATCATCATCGCCTCTTTCTGGGTGTCCTCATTGCCTCTTTCTGAGTGTCCTCATTGCCTGCCTGCCCACCATCTTCCTTTTGCCTTGTGTCTTAACTTAGTTTGCATCCAAAATAGCTTTCCTAATAAAAAAAGCTTTCTGTAGGCAGTACTGAATAATAGTCTCTGGATGCCATGCTCTGGAATGTACAGATACCTCTCTTTGTAGTTACAATAATTAGGTTATTTGGCTGTATGAACTGGATCTACGAGCATGATTCATACCTTGCGGATCAAGTGTTGGGAGTAGAAAGCAGGTTAAATTATGCAGACCAGCAGAGCTGCCTCTAAAGACTTGAACTGCTGGTTCTCTGCTGATGAAAAATAGCTTTTGATTATGAGTAAGTGATCAAAACAGCCTGGCCTGTTTATGTGCTGTAAACCTAACCATTCCTTTAATGGGTCTGTAATTTAGGCCTTTGTCTTTCCATTGGCTATATTAATGGAAGAGAAATTATATGTTTTCTGAAATTTGAAGTAGCTTTGCTTAGTGTCTCCCCCCAAGTTTGCTTAAACCAGGTAAAGCATTGTTCTTTATAGTTCCTTCTTGTTATCAACAAAGGCCGCAAGATACCGAGGAGCAAAATCTACAAATAAATGGAAGGGCGTCAACTCATTACAAGTAGAGATAATACAGGTGGGTAGTGCAAAAGTATGTAGACCAGAATAGCAACATAAGATAAAAAGGGGGAAAGCGCAACATAATTATTCCTGTGAAATATATTTGCATCAGAAAGTTTTCCTACTTATGAAATTATTTACAATCAACCTGAAAATGAAGAACAATAAAATCTTGAAATAGTGTTCTGAGAACTAGCTCAAATAAAGTAGCCCCCCACCCCCGCCCCTTGAGCTCAGCCCAGGAAGCCAGAGAGGGAGGGCTTTGGTGTTGTGGTGGCCATAGTGGGCTCAAACACAAACCACTAGTCTGGACTAGAAGAATCCAATTCCTTACATTTCAGCTGTCTGGATATACCTAAAATTAGTTGAGAATGCCCCCTTGAACATCTCATCTATGTATCAAGTGACGCAAGAAAGATTATTTATGGTATGACCGGCTACACTGTAGGTAGCTAAAGTTTCTAGTTTCAATGATTTATATCCTTAGGCTCAAGTAAACAGTCAAAGGTGTGAATACCAGGGTTGAAAGAGAAAGACAAAGATGTGAGTAAGCCAAAGAACACCTCCTTTCATCTGGAATTGCTGTGTTACTTTTCCAGAGCAATTAACAGAGAGGAATGAGGCATAAGATAAATTTAAAGAGGGAAGGAAGCCAGTATTCCCTCAAAGGTGAGTTAGCGTGAGCTAGCTCACAGTTTTTTAGCCTCCAGCTCACACATTTTTGTCTTCGCTCAGGAAGGATGGCTCCAGAGCAAACTAATTTATGTAGTAGCCAAATTGCTCGCTCACAACTTTGATGCCAGTAGATCACAAAGTAGGATTTTTGCTCACAAGATTCCTCAGCTTAGAGGGAACATTGGAAGGAACTGAAGTAGGTAGAAAAGGCTAGAGGCTGCAGGGATGGGAAAGAGGTGCTGGATTTTAGTAGAAAGGCACCTACGCTTGAGAAACAGGCTAGGTAACCAGAAAAGGTCAGTTGCTGGCCATGGGCCACATAACAGTGCTCTGCTGGACTATGAAGCTCAGGTGAAGCCTCAGAATCCACAGAAGATTTAAAGACTCTTTAGGATGAGGTAGGGCTAGATTAAATTAAATAAGTACAGAGTTATTTGGTTTTTTATTCTCAATTTAAAAATGGCATACCAATCATGGCTATCCTCAGTAGCTTCCAAACACTGTTCCCCTCACATTTCAGTTAGGGCAGGTTACCGTTAAAAAGGCGAACTATTTAGCATGCATGGAGTCATCAGTTAAATATTCCACTGAAACCATCAGGAAACAACTGAGATTTGAGTCAGAAGCAAAGAGGGCTAGCATAAGAAAAAGGATTCTTTCTGAGAAATAGTCACCTGGGGCTTATGTATGAACAGAAACTGAAGAGGAAACTATGACCTAATTGTTCAATGCCTCAGAGCCTGTATTCACACTGAGCAACTCTTTTGATATGCGCTTAATTCTTAAAGAAGAGCTATACTCTTTCTGTTAGTTATAGAAGAATTTTTTTTCTCCCTCCCCTCATGGTTTCAGCTTTGTCACTAGACTTGTAAATGCTTTGTTTTCCTGGTGACAGAAGAGGAATCTAAAATGGCAGTGCATTTTCCTCCCTTTCACTTTTGAATACACAGTGGTCCAAATTTAGCCTAACAATTAAATTTTAGGTGGTTCTGTGGTTGGGGGCAAACAATTCCTGTATTTGTGAATGCAGTTCAGATAGTTTTAGTTCTGCTTATTCACTAAACATGTATCAAGTCCCTTGATCCTGCTTTCTAGTTAGGGCTGAAAGGAAAATACGCACATGCTTGAGTTTGTTTCTGTCTCTATCGACACTCCCCCCTCTCCTTTTGTGCCCAATTTCATGCAAAACCATACAATTGTCACACTTCCTCCTGTGCAATACCTAATTGGTTATTTAAACATACATGTTTTTTTCTTAGCCAGTGACCTCACAGCCTCTTGTGTTATTACATCTTCCAGTTTGCTAAGTGTGATCTATTTGGCTTATTGATCCATGTGACATCACTGGTGAAACTGGTATATATTACTGTAAATAAAAGGACCAAAAAACATAGAACATGCTTAAACATCTCTGTAAATAGTGGCAAATCAATTCAAATCAAGACTGCTTCTCCATGGGGGCTGTGGCTAAGTGGTATGACATTTGCTTGGCATGCTGAAGGTCCCAGGTTCAATCCCTGTCCTTTCCAGTGGAAAGGATCAGGTAGTAGGAAATGTGAAAGACTTCTGCCTGAGACCATAGAGAGTAGCTGCCAGTCAAGGTAGACAATACTGACCTTGATGAACCAGTGGTCTGATTCAGTATGAGACAGCTTTGTGTGTTCATGCGACATCGGCCTGGATGCTGTGAGAAAGGATGCGGAACTAAATGGACTCTTTGGTGATGGTAAGATAGGGCTATCAGTGGCTATTTATTTATTTATTTATTATTTCACATTTTTACCCTGCCTGCCCTGTGAACAGGCTCAGGGCCGCTTACAAAACAGCACGCAGTGCCACTCAAGATAAAACAATTTAAAACATGTTAAAATATAATAATAACAATAACAGTACATATTTCAATATAAGTTACAAGTAAAGTGCTCGCAGGGATGTTAGAACTAAACGTTCAGATGGTGCTCCTGCTCATACCTTGGGGCCGACCTCAGGGTCATGTTCAGCTCTCCGCCCGGCCCAGGCTTCATTCATGGCCAGCTCTCATCGCTGATGTTGCTAGCGATGGTTGATGATAAATGATGGCAGGCGGTGGCGACTCCTAATCAAAAGCCTGGTGTAAGAGCTCCGTCTTGCAGGCCCTGCGGAACTGCATAAGATCTCACAGGGCCCTGCTCTCCTCTGGAGCTCATTCCACCAGAAAGGAGCTGCCACCAAAAAGGCCCTGGCCCTGGTTCCAGCGAGCCTGGCCTCCTTAGGGCCCGGGACCTGAAGTCGATGTTGCGAACCAGACCGGAAGTGCTCGCTGGGGTATATGTGGGGAAAGGCAGTCCCTCAGGTATGTTGGACCCTGGCCATATAGGGCTTTAAAGGTAAGCACCAGTACCTTGAAATGAATTCGGTATGCTATAGGCAGCCAGTGCAGCGCCGCCAGCACAGGCTGGATGTGGTCCTATTTAGAGAGACCAATCAGCAGCCTGGCTGTGGCGTTCTGCACTAGCGGCAGCTTCCGGATTTGCACCAAGGGCAGCCCCATGTAGAGAGCGTTACAGTAGTCTAGCCTCGAGGTGACCGTCATGTGGATCACTGTAGCCAGGTCCTCACGGCTGAACCAGCCGAAGCAGCCGAAGATGGTAGAAGGCAGATTTGGCAGTGGCTGCTAACTGGCCTCCGTTGTTAAGGAGGGATCCAAGAGCACTCCCAAACTCCTAACCCTTGATGCAGGCACCAATGGCACCCCGTTGAAATCCAGGAGTGGGACCCCACTCCCCAGACCACCCCGACTCAGGCACAGAACCTCCGTCTTTGCTGGGTTCAATTTCAGCCAGCTCAGCCTAAGCCAGCCAGCCTTGGCGTGCAATACCTGGTCCAGATCTTCTGGGCTGGAGTCTGACCGGCCACCCAACATCAGATAGAGCTGGGTGTCATCAGCATACTGGTGACATCCCAGCCCATACTTCCGGACAATCTGGACAAGGGGGCGCATATAGATGTTAAACAGCATCGGGGAGAGCACCGCCCCTTGAGGCACACCACATTCCAGTGGGTGTCTCATGGATTGCTGCTCCCCTAGCACCACCTTTTGTCCCTGACCCTGGAGAAAGGAAGCCAGCCATTGCAAGGCCCATCCCTGTATCCCCACATTGGCGAAGCGGCGGGTCAGCAGCTGATGATTGCCCGTGTCAAATGCTGCCGACAGGTCTAGCAGCAGCAACACCGCCACACCGCCCCGATCTAGATGTCTCTGGAGATCATCAGTAAGAGCAACCAGTGAGGTCTCCGTCCCATGTCCCGGGCGAAAGCTGGACTGGAAGGGGTCTAAGACCAAAGTGTCATCTAGGTAGCCCTGCAACTGTATCACCACCGCCCTTTCTATTAACTTGCCCAGATATGGCAAGTTGGAAACTGGCTGATAGCCAATTCAGCCGGATCCAGAGTTGATTTTTTCAGGAGAGGGCGGACCATCGCCTCCTTGAGTGCCGGGAACTGTCCTTCAAAAAGGGACTTGTTGATAATCTCCTGCGCAGCACCTCAAAACTCCTTGTGGCCAGCTTTAATCAGCCAGGAGGGGCATGGGTCAAGGATGCATGAGGTTGGGTGCACAGTAAGGAGCAATCTGTCAACTTCCTCTAGGCTGAGTGGGCCAAACCCATCTAAACCGGGAATCAAAGACGTGCAAGGGGCCTCAAGTTCGCTCACTGTTTCAACTGTGGTGGGGAGGTCGTGGCACAGCATCAAGACTTTATCTGCGAAGTAGCTCGCAAATGCCTCACAGCCAATCTCCAATTCCCTAGCGTTTGATCTGCCCTGTGGCAGAACTGTTAGAGACCGAATTGTTCTAAACAATTGCGCCGGGCGTAAGCTCATGGATGCAATTGAGGCCACATAAAATTCTCTCTTAGCGGCCTTGGTTGCCATCTGATAGGCTTTCATAAACATCCTATAAGATGCTCATGTAGCTTCGTGTCAAGTACGCTGCTACCATCTCTCTAGCCGTCGTAGCTCTCACTTCATAAGCCGCAGCTCCTGGATAACCAAGCCTACTGTGAGAGCGTAGAGGGCGCCGGGAAGTGATCCTGTTGATGGCCATGAAGAGTCGGCTATGCCAGTCCTCCACTAGCTCATCTAATGAGCCACCAGGGGGCATCAGATCCTGCAAGGCCATCTGGAGCCGCATAGGGTCCATTTGGCTCTGCAGGCGAGCTAAAGTGAGCTCGCCACCTAAGGGTCGGGGTGGAACATTCAGATGGGCCCCAGGGCATAGTGGTCCAACCACGGAATCACGGTATACCAGCCACACAACCAAACTCTCTACAGCCTCCCACACCAGACCGACACACTCCAAGCCTGCGATCTCCACTGGCGGGAGCGCCCTGAAGGAGTAAGCCTCCCGAATGAAGATTGCCACACCTCCCCCCCGCCCCCTAGTCCACGATTGGTGCAGGACCGAGAATCCTGAGGGGCAAGTTGGGAGAGAGCTACCGTCTCTCTGTCCCGCACCCAGGTCTTGGTCATGCATGCCAGGTCGGCCTTCTGGTCTACTAAAAAGTCCTGGAGGACCTTGGCCTTATTATTTATCGACCTGGCATTGTACAGCACCAGTGTTGGAGGGGGGTTTGTCCTAGCCCTGCTGCCAACAACTGTTGGGATGGGTCACAAGCTGGAAGGGTGCCGAGCCATCCTGTTTCTAAACATCCTTCCCTCATTTCTCTGCCTGGACCCACCACTGTACTTTCCCCTCCCAGGAGCACCAGAATCTGTAACCCAGGCATCACCAGCTGTTCTCTACAGCAGCCTCAGATCGTCAGCGGCCAAGCTCAGAGCCCTCCCAACAACTCTGATAGCACCCCCCCCCCAGAGCTGCTGGATCTAATATCCTCTATCCGGCTCATAATCAATCCTATGATTACTACTAAATGCTCCCCAATTCAGCAGTAAAAATATAAAGCTGGAAACTAATACTAAACCCAATTAGCAACCAACACAACCATTATACAATGATATTGTCATTTAGCCCAGACAGAGTTCTCATCAAAAGCATCCTAAAACCTCCTGTTCCTCCCCCTTCCAATTCTAGATCCTGTGGTGCAGGAAATTCCCACTCCTATCCAGCAGCCAACTAGAGGCCACTTCAGGCACTTGCCAGCCTGCATCTGCCTCTGCCAGTGATGGTAGATATAGAGGGAAGGTGGGTAGATCTTTATTCTCTCCCTTCCCAAGGCCCAGGGCTATTTTGGGGCAGGAACGCACAGGAATGGAGTTCCAGCTGGCTCCTGAGTTGGCCACACCCAGCAGGAACTCATTAGCATAATAGGCCACACCCAGCATCAGGAACTCATTAGGATTGGCTACATTAGGGGTATGTGGCCTAACATGCCAATTTATTCCTGTTACAAAAATAGCCCTAGGTTTTGACAACAAACAAGGTAAACAGAATAAGAAGCAAAAGGTGGCTGTGGCTGGATGACCACTCTTCTGGTAACATGGGGGGTGGGGCCTAATATGCTAATAAGCTGTGCTGTCAGTGGTGTGGCCTAATATGCGAATAAGTTTTTGCTGTTTGGTGTGGCCTATTATGCTAATGAGTTCCTGCTGGACTTTTTCTACAAAAAAAGCCCTGCCAAGGCCCATATACTGATCTAAAGTTGTTCCCGATGATGACACCATAGGGGGGGAGGATGACCCTTACTCCAGGCTCCTCAGCTGTTCGGCATTGAGCAGGCTCCAGGAGGCACTCCAGTCTCTGCTCTTCCCCTGGTCCAGGCTTCATCTGTCGCTCTGGCCCAGCCTTAGCCCCTCAGCTCCAGCTGTCCCAATCCAGTCTCTGGATCTCCTGGTCCAACTGCACCTCCAGCCCACCTCTCAGCTGACCATGGGCCCCAGGAACCTCATCCGCCAATTGGAGGCCTTCAGCCACCGCCACCAGCCCCCACGCTGCCGCTAGTGCTGTCACCGTCACCGAGGACAATCTCCAGCTGTCGCCAACTCTAGCCGCTGTTAGTCCCAGCTGCCACCTGTCCCCGCCACCACCGTTGCCAAAGGCAGCCACCAGCATGCCCCAGCCCTCGCTCTTGCTCTACTGCTGCTGCCGGTCCTGGTGCCGCTGAAGTTACGTCCGCCTCATTCCAAGATGACTGCTGGAGTGGCAAAGGAGGCACCCGCTCGCTGGCCAACAGCAACCCAGAGCCGGCAGGTGCTCTGCGGAAGCCCGTGGTGGTGGAACTCAGCCTCCAACGCAGACCCACAGGCACCCCAGCTCCAGTCACAGGTGTGGCAGGTAAGATTAGCACCATCTGTTGCGGGAGTGCGAGCACAGCTCCCTACAATGCCACCACCATCTTCTGATGAGGCTCTTCTCCAGGATGCAGAATGAGTTAGACATGCACCCTACTAGCTAGGGTGACCAGAGGTGACCTCCATATTCTGAGTCAGTAAACCTGTAAATACCAGTGTTAGGAGGCAGCATCAGGGGAAGGCCTCAGCCTCTATGCCTGGTTGTAGGACCTCGAGAGGAACTTGTTGGCCAGGTGTGAGACAGGATGCTGGACTAGATGGACCATTGGTCTGTTCCAACAGGGCTCTAATTATGTTCTTACTAGGAATAAGGACCGTTGTGGAAATAAATACAACGGGCTCTAGAAAGAGGCTCTGGGAGAGTGCCCCGGCCTTGGGCACTCAGCGTCAATTTGCTGTGGCAACCTCAGCAAGGTATAATGACACTGAGTCCACCATTTTCTCCAGGGGAAGATCTCTGCCATCTGAAGAGCAGTTGTAATTTAGCGTGATCTCCATCCCTCCCCTGGATATTGGCAACACTGGGTCTAGCAGATCCTGCTTACCGGCTTGTAATAAACTGGTACAGTGACAGCTGTTTCAGACAGCCCTGCCCCTACCATTTTGGAGCTGTCTTTGGAGCAGTTTGCCATTTCAGATTGCCGTTTTTCCCCCCCAAGCCTCTTCACCACACACACATACACACAAACACAAACTCACACAGACAGACAGACACAAACACAGAGACACAAACACACACACAAACACACATATACACAAAAACACACACACACACACACACACACATAAACACACACACAAACACAAATGCCTAGGTTGCCAACCTCCAGGTGGAGCCTGAAGATCTCCAGGTATCACAATTGAACTCCAGACAACAGATCCTCCCCCCTCCCTCAGAGAAAATGTCTGCTTTGGAGGTGATCTCTATGGCATTCTGTTCAGCTAGCCCCAATGAGTTTTCTCCCAAAGGCCAACATAGGTATGGATAGGGGCTTTCAGAGAAGCAAGCTTGGTTGCCTAGCAACAGTCACTGAGGGGATAGTCGCCGGCTCTGATGGAATAGGGTTCCCAACCTCCAGGTGGGGCCTGGGGAGCTCCCGCTTTTACAATGGATCTCCAGCTGACAGAGATCAGCTCCCCTGGAGAATATGGCTGCTTTGGAGGGTGGACTCTATGGCATTGAACCATGCTGAGGCCTCTCCCCTCCTCAAACCCCACCCTCTCCTGGATCCACCCCCAAAGTCTCCAGGGATTTTTCAACCTAGACCTGGCAACCCTATGATGGAAATACCTGAAGATTTGGGGGGTGGATCCTTTGGTTGGCAGCATTTGGGGGGGGGGGAATGGAAGGACTCAGCAAGCTATAATGCCATAAGGTCTACCCTCCAAAGCAGCCGTTTTCTCCAGGGGAACTGATCTCTGTCATCTAGAGATCAATTGTAACAGTCTGAGATCTCCAGGTCCCACCTGGAGATTGGCAACTCTAGGGGGAAGTCAGCCGCACTGCAGGGGGTTGAAGGGAATGGTTTGTTGGTTGCTGGCCCACCTCATTAGCCAGCCAGCTATGGTGGAGCTAAGCAAGAGGAAGAGTCTGAGGAATTTCACACAGCTAATATGTTCCGTTTCAGGAACTCTTCAGTAACAGTTTCTGTCAGGCATTTTACACAGAACTGTATTAGTACCGGTTTCCTAATGGAACATAGTGGCCCTTTCACACAGAAACATGCCTCTCCCGTTGGGGAAGCTTTCCTGAGCCGGTTTACTTTGAAACCTTCTCCCAAGCATTCTTCAGTTCTTTGTACCAGTCCTGAAGCGCTACGGGGTGCTGTGTGAAATGCCCCCTGTTTGTGACAGTTTATTCTGACAGTTTATTCTGGGCATGCTGGCAGTGTGCAGTGGAGGGGGTTATGCTGATAGTTCATTGTCTTTTCACTGACAGAAGCAGGCCACTGAGGGGACAGTTAGACTCACCTGGCAGTGGGCGGAGGAGAAGAGTGGACCCAGCACCCAGTCGGTCCTTCCCCTTTGCTGGCTCCCTCCAGACTGAGGCCGGGACACTGGCCGGTGGCTCTGTGAGCAGGACTGAGGCAAAGCAGGAAGAGAATGCAGCCAGTGGCCAAGGACCCCCTTTTGAGTGGCAGTCCGTCTAGCCTACTGATTTTGGCGCCCCATGGAATCTTGCCCCTTGGAATCTTGAAAACGGCTTTATATAATAGGAAAGATTTCTAGAGAGGTGTGACATCACTTCCAGGTTTCCCCAAAAGTGACATCACGCTGTCTCTGACAGCTGCCCCCCTGATGTCCCTGTCCCATGTAGGGTTGCCAGGTCTTACCTGGCTGCTGGCAGGGGGCTTTGGGGGGGCATTCCTGGAGGGGTAGGGTACATACCCAATGTGATGATGTCACACAGTAGTGACCTCATCACATTGGAGACACAGTCCCTTGGAAGGCGACAGTGGCGCCCATTTGCAAAACACCATTTATAGGGAAGGTTCCCTTCAAATGGTGTTTTACAAGCAAGGCTGGGTGCCGCACACCTTGCCTTAACTTCAAGCAGCAAATTGAAAGACCTTTGCCTGAGACCCTGGAGAGCTACTCCTAGTCTAAGTACACAATACTGACCTTGACTGACCAATGTGCTGCCGCAAAGGCATTCATAGCTTCCTCCTAATCCTTTTGTGCCTGCCACACCCACACCCACACCCACACCCACTGGAGGCCTTTTGACAGGTTTTTATTTTAAGAAGGTAGTAGCTATATCGCTGTAGTGATATAACTTCTATTGATTTTTTAAATAAAGCCTGCAAAAGATATTTGGTGACAGAAGAGGGGAATGGAGGGTTCAAAGAGATCAGGAGAAATGGCAACAGATGTGGGTGGAGAGTCCGGGAAACTACACCTTCCCATCCACACTGTGGGAAAATTTGGTTTGACTGGGATGTTTCTGATCAGAGAGCAGAGTATCAGGTTTGGAAACATTGGTGCTTACCTTGGGAAACCACAGAAGGTGACACAAGGAGTGCAGATGGAAGACAATGTTGTATGAATGCTCCAGAAACCCCCACTCCTGTTTGAGAGTCAAGGCAGAGCAAATCTAGCATTGTGGACACAGGCCAAACATCAGTTTTAAGAACAATTTAGCCACTGTTTACCTTTTCAAAGTGCGGATTTTGGTATAAAGTTGAAATGGCCAAAACTTTGGTACATCCTCCTATTCCAGTATTTTTCTTAATGCGAGATTTTATTTGAAAAGAAAAGAAAAACTTTGCAGTGTTATTGGGAAAATGATAACGTACTTCTATAAATTCTATAAATCATAATGTTACGGGAGATGAGATTTGGGAGACTTTCCCAGATGACTCAAAGAGATAATTTCATATTTAATAATGGGGCAGGAATGCAGTCACACTGAAGCCAAGATTAATCCGTCTTCACTTAGATTGTTTCTGTTTCCTCATTCTTCACCCTGGAAACATTGCACACAGTCTAATGCTTGATCAAAGAAACAAATTGTTGTTGTTTCTAAGGCTTCACTTAGGAATATTTTATTTTCTTTGTTCCTGCTACATTCTAAGCCTTAGCAGTATGTTTTCGCAGATAGCTGTCAGAATCTTTGACAGGCATTAATATTCGGCTCCGTATTATTTGTTTCTGTGTATCCGTCAGCAGTGTCAGAATGACATCATGGTGTCGTTAATATATCCCCTGTTGGACACAGTTCAGCAAAATTTCAATGGGGGCTAGTGGAAACTAACATTAGCTGTGTCATGGCGTTACTAGTGTTTTGGCAAGGACATTTTGTTTCCTGTTGCAAAGACTAGATATGATAAGCCCACAAGAAGTTTGTTTCAAGCTCAGCATGATCTCACAGTACAACTTTATGTGCCACTGAAATCAGCTGGTTTAGACTGGAGTAACTCTGCATAGGATTGCACTGTCAGACTTCCAGGAATACTTTGCTGGGAAGCCATGATGGGTAAATAAGTTTACATTTGCAGAGTGGCACACCTGTATAAAGTTTACCTGATGATAAAAGACTGATGTTTCCATGGTGCATATAGCAATTGTTGGAAAACAAGCACTGCACTCAAATGCAAACAAAACACTTATGTGAATATAACTACTGATATATTATAACATATCATATCATTATCACTCTTATTTTACAAGAAGCAATGAAACTTGTTAACAGAAGCTAATAAAGCCAAAAGTATAAATAACATAGCTGAATCCAGCTCAATTCCAATCCAACGAAGACTCCGGATTGTATCTTCGTTTCGATTAATCTTTGTCAGAAGACTTGAAAATAGAAAGCACATTAATAAACAATTACACACTTACAAAAATATGAAACAAAAATTACAAAAATTATATGAACTTACAGGCATACCTTATATTAGATTCATAGAATACTACATGTAAATTTCACCAGTTTCACTAAGGTGAAGAAACTCCATGAGCATAAATATTACATATTCACTGAGCAGAAATAGCTTCATCCTATCATTTTAAGAGAACAAAATACCAAAAAACGTGTAGCAATTGTACCACTGGAGTTTTGTAAAGAAAAATATAATCTAGAGAATTAGTTTCTGTTTTCCTCTCACTGTAGTTTCTTTCCATGTCTCTCAATGGGAAGGTGATGGTAGACAAATACTTATTTGATAAGTTATCTCTTCCTCACAAAAATAGCACCACCCCCTTTGTTTACACAAAGAACTGTGATTATTCCTTCTTTCCTCTTTAACACAGTTTTCACCTCAAGTTGTGTTTGACCAGACATGGTATCCCTCAGTTTATTCAGCTGAACTTTGTTCATGTAAGTTAACAAAATTAATGTTTGTTTTCTGCATTAAGTTTGCAGTTAGCTGGATTTCTGATGTTGCTTACAGAATTTGCTTTGGATTCTAGATTGGCCAAGCCAGACTAGGAAGGGAAAGGTCTTGCTATGTATGCTCTGACTCAGCACCTATGTGGTATCACTGAAAATTCCTGCTCTTTTCACAGGTAGATGACTTTATGAGTTGTCAACCTGTATAATGGCTTCATTGCTGTTAATCCACACAAGATGCAGAAAATGAACATCTGCACAACCCAGAAGTCAAAGGAAGCTGAATGTTCTACTACTGGGTTTCAGTTCTCATCTGACTTCACCAGTGATTACTAAATTCTGGTTTAAGCAGAATGTGGCACCATTACGTGCTACAATCCAGTGCATTTTAAGTACAAAGTCCATCTTAAATACCAGTTGCAGAAGGCTAACATTAATAGGTTGTGTGAGCTGCTGGAATCACTGGCAGTTCTGCCGTCATCGGCAGGGACTGAGCTCTGACCCTCATAGTGTCTTATACTGAAGATTCACAAATACATATATTTATTTCTTCTCAAGAAGGGAGAAATTAAATGGAGATCATCTTAAGTATTGACCAATGAGTGGGCATGTTTGTAGGAGAAAATGTAGGGAGCCATAGAATGATATGGAGGGCAAGTACTGAGGACAAGGTAATGTTAATGCCTGAAAAGCAATTGGTATGTTCAGTCACTTTATTGATTCCATCTGTTTTAAAGAGTACATTTTTAGGGTTGCCAGGGGGGCGGTTTTGACCCAGACAGTCCAGTATTTGTCTTTTCTGTCCAGTTAATAAACTGAGAAAATATTTGCCATATAAGTAAGTGTCCAGTATTTTTCTAAGCCTGCTAACACCACAGCCAAGCTCCATGAATGCACTCTTTCTTTCCACTGAGGCTTCATAAAGTGGTGACACTGTCAGCTAGGCTGTCATAAATAAAAGGGGGGGTATCGATGCTGGAATGTTACTTTCAATTCTCCTCTGCCATTTGTCTCTCATTAGATTCTCCATTTGTCTCTGTTTACATAAGATCTCGGGTTTCTCTTGAGCGTTTCCTGCTTGGAAGTAGAAGCCATTATTTTCCGCGTGAGAGTAACGTGACATTCATTGGCTTGTAGCCCTCTGACACCCCAGTTTGAACCCTGTATAAAATCCCTTTTCCTGCTTCTCCTCTTTAGTCTTAACACAGATAGTGTTTAGAGAATGTATAGTAAACTGACTACAAATAAGCTGAACCTGCTTAAGGAACGTTTGTTGAGAGCTAATTACTAGAGACTCTGACAGACACCCCCGCCTGCTTATTTTCCATCAAAGCCAGCAAGGTTTGAAAAGAACTGAGTCTGCCACTCAGCAGCCATCCATGGCACTCCCAGAGAAATCCTGTTAGCTCAACTGGAAAAAAAAGCTGGAGAGTTTTTCATAGCTGATCAGTCTTAAAACTGCAAAGTTTTGTGCAGCGGTTTATAAAATTTGCAATATACTGATAGCTTTAGTCTTTACATACAGAAAGGAAAGAAAGAAGGGGAACAAAAAACAACCCCCCAAAAATGAATTAAGAACCCGGAAGGTTAAATAAATACAGATCTAAGGGCCAGTTTCTAAAAACAATAAATGTGAAACATAAATGTATAAATAGTACAGAAATATCAAACATGCATGTATTCATTACAAGAACATTTAAAAACAGTTATGGGCCCAACGGATAGTTAATCAGTGTAGGAAAAAAAAGGAGTATTAATAAAGACTGACTTTATAATTTTGTGGAATCACCACAGCCTGTATTACTTAAAAATCCTAAGGCATATATGCAACTTGGAGGTGGGGCAGACTGCCTCTGTACAGTGCTTAGTTGGGGATTCAGCTTTACCTGTCAAAAGTATGTCTAGTACAAAAAAAGTTATAAAATGGTGTTGTTACTTTAATATTGTGATGTTTGTAAACTTGGGTTTTTGGGGACAGGCCTTGGAAAACCAATTCAACTTTACTGTAACTGTCGGAAGAAAAGAAATAATGCTTGTTTTTGATCTTGCTATCATGGTTGGCTATTCTGTCTTCCTTCTAGTGCCTTATATCTTTACTCAATTGCATATCTTTTGAGAAAAGTAGCAGGAGGAAACTGCTGTGGCCTGCCTTGAACTCATGGAATAGGTTGTACTATACTTGTCAAAGGAAAGCAATACATTTTCCAGCCTCCTCAAATGTCTGTTACAGTTAATAATAACAGTTTATTCTGTAATAAAGATAGCTATAACATCCCTGAACTCTAAAATAGGAATGGGCACAAACCAGGAAAATGGGGGTGCGTTCAGGTTCATGAGATCCCACGAACCACAAACCGGGATGAACTTTCCCCGCTTCGCGAACTGGTTTCGGTTGGGAGATCTTCCCTCCCTCATTTCTGCTGGTGGTGCCTCCCCCCCATGCCAGCAAAATGGAAGGGGGGGAGATCTTCCAAAAACCAGTTAAAGGGAATGTTTGGAGTGGGGGGGGGGAGCAAGTGAGAAAGATTGCTGAAATGGCTTGCATCTATTTCAGCCCGTTAGGCTGAAATATTAAGCCATTTCAGTGATGCCTCTTGCTGCCCTGCTCCCCCCCCCCCCAAACCTCCAAAAAACCCAGATGTTGCCACTTTGTGAGCCACCCTGAGCCCGCTTGTGGGGAGGACGGGGTAAAAAATGTGATAAATAAATAAATAAATAAAAATGTGGAGGATCATGGGAGGGTCATGGATAGGGATGGGCATGAACCTTGGTTTGTGAACCACAAACCGGGCAAAATTTGTGACTAATTTAGGTTCGTGGTTTGGTTCATACCCATCCCTGCCCTAAAACTCTAGATTTAACTCTAGATTTAAGACTTGATGTTTGGAGAATAAGACTTGATGCTTATAGAACAACATTTAGCGGCATGTTTTACCCTTGGTCTCTTCTCAGTAATATCATTCAGTTTGTTCCACTGCTTTGACGTAGATTTAAATCATAGAAGTGTATCTTTGATCACTAAATAAGATGACACACTACTTTCTATTTCAGGTGGTTCTTTGGTGCTATGAAACGAGCAGATGCAGAGAGACAACTGCTGTATACTGGAAGCCAGGCTGGAGGATTTCTTATCAGGGAAAGTGAAAGTCAAAAAGGCGAATTCTCCCTTTCAGGTATCACTCCTTTCTTCCCCTCTTCCCCATCTTTATTTAATTTATTCAGTGTTCATTAATTTGAAGGGAAAAAAAACCCTTAGAGTTGTTCGTTCCCCAGAAGTATATAAATGCAAGTTTGGAGCAGCAGCTGCTTCTGACGGTTTTCATTGTTCTTTGCTTGCTAATGTACACCTGACTGTGAAAGCCATGCATAAATATCCTCCAAAGACAATACAGGCAAACTTCCAGTGGCAAGGGATGAGCACAGGACTTTTTTAAAATCAGAAGACTTATTTTCTATATACTCTAGTTTATTTAAACAGTAACTTTTGCATTATTCCCTATTTAGAGTCTTTTGGGACAGGATGAACTAACCCCCCCCCCCCCCGGTGAATAAAATGCATCATCGGCAATATTAGTCTCCCCATAATGTAGTAATGATGGTTGCTTCGATATTTGAATGTAGCCTTCTGTAAAAGCCCAGGTATGGGGAGAGTGGATATAACTTGACAGCAGAATAACACACCATAGCTTCAATTAACAAAAAAACGACTCTGATACAGTCATTTCATTAGAAAAGAGTAAGAGTCCAGTAGCACCTTAAAGACTAACAAAATTTGTGGTAGGGTATGAGCTTTCATGAGTCACTGCTCATCCCCTGCCACAAATTTTGTTAGTTTTTAAGGTGCTACTGGGCTCTTACTCTTTTCTACTGCTACAGACTGACTAACATCTTGATCAGTCATTTCATTGTGTACATTGGATGGATAAGATGCTTTGCTGGAAAGAAGGAACATATGTTGATCATAGCACCTTTGTGGATGGCTTAACTCAGGGGTCTCCAACTTTTTCGAGTCTGTGGGCACCACTGGACTTAAAAAAAACTTTAATAATCTGTTTCTTTCCTAATACTCAGTACAGGACACTACATAATACATAAAATATAATACAAAGTTAGCGAGATAAGATTTGATGATCTCAACAAGAGTCCATATCTCTTTTTTGACTAATTCTTTAGTTTTATTTCTATTCCAAAAAGTAATAAAGGGAGACTAGACTTGTATCTTGTATAGATCTGTCTCCATCCCAGAACCTCCTATATGCAGATATTTTCCCCATTAATATAATATACTGTACTTTCCTCAGCCATTTCTCAATATCTGGTACAAAGTGTTGTAAGCTGCTTTGGGCCCCTAGTGGGGAGAAAAGTGAGGCATAAATGAAGCAAATAAGTACATAAACAAACATTTCAAGCAAAGGTCTCCTAAAGCGCTTTTCAACGAGATGCCAAAGCTGTGGTTTGCTAGAGAGCTACAGGCCTTTTCCTCTGTATCACACACTTTCCAAAATGGTGATTTCAACAACAGTTCCAGTTAGGTGTATTGAGGATTTCAGCTGTGCAGTCCAATCCTGCAAGTCCCACTGCTGTTTTTTCCCTTCTTTCTTTTTTAAATTTTCTTTTTAATGTATCATTTCATTTTTGAACAGGCAAACCACTTTTTTTGTATAAAGCTGCTGTTACCCTTACACCACAAACATTAAAAAGTTCAAACGAGGTCTGAACCATGATGTGCTATGATGAAGATGATACAATAAGCCCCCATAAAAGTAAATCCAGGTGGGCAGCCATGTTGGTCTGAAGCAATAGGACAAAGTTTGAGCTCGGCGGCACCTTTAAGACCAACAAAGTTTAATTCTGGTTATAAGGTGTCACTGGACTCAAACTTTGCTCCCTAAAAGTAGTTTATATTGAAGAGGGGGATGGACGAATACACATACGCAACAAGTCTAAGGATGTGTGTGAAAAGGAGAAATTAAAAAAATGCACAGAGGAAACTCAAGGGAGGGGGGTCTCTCTCTTCTTTCTTACCCCTCTTCTTTCTTACCCCTCCCCCAAGAATGGGATTTAAAAAAAAAGAAAATCGCAAATTCACAGAGGAAACTCTGTAGGCGGGTTAAAAAAAACACGAGAGAGAGGAAAGGGGAGAAAGGAGAATAAACCCATACAAAAGCTTGTAGGTGGAAACAGAAGGGGAATTCCAATAACTGGAGAAGAAAAACAGAGGAAAGAAGCATTTCCCCAGCCTGTTCAGCTCATGGATTTCCTCATACCTCTGCCAGCTTCCAGCTCCCCTCCTCGCCATCAGCTTTTCTCTCCCCATTCAAACTAGGAACCCAATGGAAAGTCTCTTCTTTCATCCCCAACAGCACCGGTGGAGGGAGCGGGCCAGCTTGTGTTGGAGAAAGAAAGACTGCTCTGGTCACTTAGCAGAGCAGAGGGAAAGCCCCCCCCCCCCATTCCTGGCAGCAGGGCCTGGGCGAGAGCAATCCCACTGGCTTGCATGGGAAAGAGAAAGTCTTCTCCGTCCTGGTAATGGCAGCTCCTGTGGCAAAAGCAAGCCAGCTGGCTTGCATGGGGAGAGGTTTTTCTCCTACCCCTGGTGGTGACGAATGCCCAGGACCCAAACAGACATCTGATGGCCTCGTGTGAAGGAGGAAAGGGCTGCCCCCGATATGCCAGCCTCCAGGTGGGACCTGAGGATCCCGTGGAATCTCTAGACTACAGAGATCAGTCCCCCTAGAGAAAATGGATGTTTTGAAGGTTAGATTCTATGGCATTGTACCCCACCAAGGTCCCTGTCCTGCCCAGGCTCCATCTCCAAATCTCCAGGAGTTTCCCAACCTACCCCCCCCCCCCATCTCCCACTGGTGGCCAGAAGGGACTTGGCAACCCTACGTGCCCCCCTTCCCCAAGGAGAGGTGGGAGGTAATGGATAAGATGGAGAACAGCCTACCTAGTTGTTTCTCACAGATTCTCATGGGGTTGCTGCCAGTTTAAGAATTTTTTAAAAAATGTGCAGGGCAGCAGGAATGGCCTGTGGGGAAGCCTTGATAGGAAATGGCCCTGCCCACTTTCCAAAAACTCTGAGCTGGTGCCAGAAAAGACGCTTGCGGCCACCACGGCACCCAAAGTAAAAGCACAGGGGAACCCATACTTAATAATTTTAATAAATAAGAACGAAATGCTTTGTTCATTTGTATGGTAAAAATGATTTCATATCTAACATCTGACCTTTGTTCGGAATAATATCTAGCAGTACTCAAACATCCTTAAATGATATACAGTGTACATTTTCTTTGTTAAATCTACAACACCAGTATAAAGGATGTGCAGTCATATGCAAACAGGTAAACAGCTGATTTGAAAATTCCTTATGTTCACCAAGGTAATGAAAATGGGCATGGGAAGAATGAAGGAGTACCTTCATTCATTGTTGCTGAGTCCCCAGCAATGGTTCCCCTCCAAGGGGGCAGTCAGATATGGGGCAGTTCTCTGAGGCCCTGCACAGAGCCCCTCCCCTGGAGGCCCCTGACCACTGAGCTGCCCAGTGGGATCTCTCCATCAGATCATAGCTACTGCCAGTGCTGTCTGAGAGTCAGGAAATGAGGCCCTGGCATGAGCTGGGGGTGGCCCTTCCCACTACCCTCCAGCTCCCTGTAAGACTTGGGTTGCCAGCCTCCAGGTGGGAGCTGGAGATCTGCTGGGATTGCAACTGATCTCCAGATGACATAGACCAGTTCCGCTGGAGAAAATGGCTGCTTTGAAGGGTGGATTCTTTGGCATTGTACCAAGCTGAGCCCCCCCCCCCCGTCTCCAGGTATTTCCCAAGTGGGAGTTGGCAACCATATGTAACACAATGGAATCCCCCCCACTCACCTCATGACAACCACTTGCTACCTCTTAGGCAGCTGTGGCAACAGCAATGACCTGGAGGGTGGCAGTGGAGGAGGGGATGGGGTCAACACCTAGGCCAGTGATTCTGGGGTCCCATCATGATATTTCCCCCGGGTCCCAGAATCCCTAAGACCACCCCTGGTTCCCCCAATCATTGCTGGCTCAGGAAGCTGCCATGTATTACTGTGACAGCATCCCTGTGCCTCCACTGCTTCCTTTGAACAGAAAGAGAGGGAAGAGATTATGCAGCTTCAGCTGTAGAACAGTTAGCAGTGTTCTCCATGGACCTGCATGCTGTTAGCCATTTAGCAGCTGAGTCTGGCTTTCATAGAACCCCTGTATCTCAAAAGCATCCATTCAGTACTGAAGAGCTAGGAAGGCTTGGTATGGGCCAGCTTATGGTGCACTCCTAGCATTCAGCGGCCAGAGTTATGACAGCAGCGTACTGAGCCAAGCAGCCAAAGAGAAGCTCAGAGCGAACTCAGCTTCCTCACTGTGCTGACCCCAGGGAACTGTTTTCCTTTGAACCAGTGGAAACATGAATAATGAAAATGAACATGTATAATAAGGAATATAATGGAAATAAATGTAGCTTTTGGCACGAAAAGCAAAGTTTAAAGAACTTTGCACATTCCTAGTCAACATGAGCTCTGCAATGGGTGGCTGCATCAGTTATTCCTGTTGGAAATAATGTATGCGGTAATTGTAAGCTTATTTTGAATGATTTTTAAAAGCAATTTCTAACCAGGGTGTATTAAATATACAAGATACAGATTAGCATCCTATGAAAATAATGTCTGTATAAATGTATATAAGAGAATAATTTTATTCAGGCACAACTGGGTATATATGCAAGTAATGCGTGAAAGCCTTATGGATATTGAGTATTCAAGGGGATACAGTGATTGAGGTTATAGCTGCAGAACAAAAAGGTTATAGTTATATTTTTAACAAAAATGTGCCAGCAGGTGAGCTCTTTCAAGGCTGTTAGCTGTGATAGCTAGAAGTGATACACTACTGACTGTCATATGCTGGGGACAAACATCATGCCCTGATCTGTGCTTGCCCAAGGCATCTGGCTGGCCACAGTTGGGACAGAGAGTTGGAGTAGACATATAGTATTATTTTAATCCATAAAGGCAATTGAAAATTCTGTTGTATCCCTGGAGTACAGAAGACTTGTATGCATGAAAAAATAATGCCTATTTTGATACATCATGGGAAAAACTACATGCAGCATGCAGGTACCAATGGAGGAGCACTTTTGTGGGTAGCAAAGCTGGGGTTAGGTCTTCACACAGGTGTAAATACATGCCCTGTTGTCTGTTTCTGGAGCATGGACTTCTGAAACCCAGTGCTAAGAGGCAACACCAGGAAAAGGCCTAGGCTTCAGAGTCCTGTCTGTTGACCCTCCAGGGTAACTGGTTGGCCACTTTGTAGAACGGGTTGCCGACTGCATGGGCTGCTGGTCTGATCCAGCTGGGTTGTTCTTATGTTCTTGATTGTTTAAGCCACTGGGGCATCAGCTGGACTCGACCTGGGTGTAAAGTGCTAGTTTTGGAGTCCAGATTCCAGGCTTGCCATGTTGTGAATGAGGTTTGGATAACAGGCAATTTGCTGTAAGGTCTCCTTTTCTGTGTTATTTGTGTACATACTATGGCAACCTTACAATCCATTCTCTTTCATATATGACTAGTGTTTGATGGCACTGCTGTGAGGCACTACCGAATCAAACAGTCGGACGATGGAGAATTTTTCGTGACCAGGAGGAAAACATTTCCCACATTGACTGCATTTGTCAGACACTACAGTAAGAACAGTGATGGACTGTGTGTACGGCTTGGGAAGCCATGCGTAAAGGTAGCGCTAACACAAAGACTTTTTCTTTTGAACTATAGGGAACCTTTTGGTTATTGAGGTGATAAGTACTTAACCCTCCTCCTGGCTATAATGATTATTTGAGGAAACTGTACATAACTGTGCCATTTCATTCTCAGAGGTGCCGTATCAGTAAAAAATGTCATGCCATTTTGGACAAATAATTGTGTGGCTGCATGAAAAAAGCATGCCAACTTGCGATTTATGAAGTCACAGTCTAAATGTATATTGAGATGAAATCCCCAGGCTCATAACTCTAGCTGTCCTTACAAACTGACCAAAAAGGTGGTGGTGGTGGTGGGGGGTCAAGTTCTTATAGGCAATAGTTCATTGGTTCTAAAAGCTACCTAGCTGTGTTGTTTTCCTAATCAAGGATATTTTACTTTTCCAGATTCTAAAAGAAAGATTTTAAAATATAATTAAAAAAAATAAAAGTATCACAATTTCCTATTCTTGGCTTTTCAATTTCTACACCTGCCCCCCAATAAAATCACTCATTTCAGAAGCAATAGCTTCTAGAAATGAATGTTTATACATTTATGCTTTGGATTCAGTGAAGCATTCCATTTTTATCAAATCTCTCTCTCTATATATATAGTGTGAAAATCATTAATTCATTCCTTGCAATGCAAAGCTGAAGAGACAAAGATTTAGGGTGGGGGTAACAGTCAAATAAGGATGCAGCACACAGTGGTATTAAGGGCATATCTTCGTATATGAAAAAATTGTGCTTCCCACAGAATGTTTACAAGTTTTTTACCACTATTTTGTTAAAGGCAGAGATCCAGCTTGGAGCACCACAGGGTTCCCTCTAAGCTGTGGAGTCCTGTGAGCAAAAATTCTACTTTCTGAGCTACCAGCATTAAAGTTGTGAGCGAGCGATTTGGCTACTGCATAAATTAGTTTGCTCTGGAGCCATCCTTCCTGAGATAAGATAAAAATGTGTGAGCCGAAGGCTAAAAAACTGTGAGCTAGCTCACACTAACTCATCTTAGAGGGAACACTGCCATAGAGTAGCTTAGCACATATTTTGTGGTTAAACACCTTGAGAACAGCAGGTATAAACTGATTTTGTTTCGTATAATAAAAGTGGGAGATTGCAAGTTCACTACTGTTCACTGATTTTGCCACCTCCTTAATGTGGGCCTAATAGTCTCATCGCTTATATGCTGTGTGAATCTCACCTATCAGATTGGTTGACACGTGTTGAGCGGGGAATTACACTGATGGGGCTCAGCATGGATGATTTGATCCTTCTTTCAGAGAAGCATGCCTTTGGCATGATTAAGCAGAGATTAATTAACACAGAACTGCAAGAACTTAGAAGTCTTGTTTCTGGGCACTGTTCTCCCATTTATTGGAGGATTTCTTTCAACGGGTCGCTTGCAGAGTATTTTTCTTGTCTGATTGATCCCCATATTAGAAGGGTGTTTACGCTGGCCCATTTTATTGTGCTCCCCTCAGCTGTGGGCTAAAGGATATTAAAGGCATGGACCATGTACTTCTCGCTTGTAGATTTTACCAAGATCCAGGGGCGTAGAGTTTTGTAAATTCCAGGGGGGGCTGTTAAACCGCTGCACCTCCCCGGGCCCTTCCGAGGCCCGCCAGCCACTGCTGCCGCTGCTTCTCTCTCCCCCCCCCTCCCGCCCTGGCCACTCCTTCCCTCTCCCGGGGAAATTTTGCCTGGAAAAGAGGGAGGGAGAGGAAAGGATGGAGGAGTGGCGGGGGGGGGGGGAGAGAGAGAGAGGTCCGGGGAGGCACGGCGGCAGGCGCTACATTTCCCCCGGGGGGGGCTCAGTCCTTGAGCCCCCCCCCCTCGCACTCTACACCTATGCCAAGATCTGTGTGCTTTTTACCTCATTCCTATACTGCGATCATTGGAGGGCAAACCTGAGGAAAGTAAGATAATGAACCTCTTAGCCTCAAATAGGGCTGATACTGTCGAAGCGGTGGCAAACTTCCTTCCTAGTGCATAGAGGAGGAGAAGTTTGTCCTGTCAGAATGGTTAGTTAATTAACTGTTTTGTCTTCTTCCCTTTCTGTATTCCTGAGCTAAGGCTGTTGTTGTTATGCCATTAAAGGTTTCTGATTTGTTGTTGAAAAAAACGTTTTTTACCAAGTATTACTGTTTTTAGTTACACTAGAGGAAAAAAAATCAGATAACCTGAAGAGTACTGGGGATAGAAGAACTATTTTAAAGGACTAGTTAAACAGTTGATTAGTAAACAAGGCTTTCTACATTCATTACTCTGACAACTACCACTGTTTTCAGGCACAACTGGGTATATATGCAAGTAATGCATGAAAGCCTTATGGATATTGAGTATTCAAGGGGATACAGTGATTGAGGTTATAGCTGCAGAACAAAGAGGTTATAGTTATATTTTTAACAAAAATGTGCCAGCAGGTGAGTTCTTTCGAGGCTATTAGTTAGCTAGAAGTGATACACCACTGACTGTCATGTGCTGGGAACAAACATCATGCTATACTGCTATATCAGTGTTAACGGTCTCTATAAATGTTTGTTAGGGTTGCCAACCTCCAGGTGGTGGCAGGAGATTTTTTGGGATCACAACTGATCTCCAGGTGACAGAGACCAGTTCACCTGGAGAAAACGGCTGCTTTGGAAGGTGGACTCTGTGGCATTATACCCCACTGTAGTCCCTCCCCTCCTCAAAATCCACCCTCCTCAGGTGTTGTCCCCCAAATCTGCAGGTATTTTCCAGTCCAGAGCTGGCAACCCTAAATTGTTTGTGTATCCAGTGGTCATCTAAGACTGGATCCTTCCATTATCTCAGTGGCATGGGTACTGTGGCAGACCTGCTTTCCCCCATAATGTGAAAAGCCCATGCTCCTCCCCATACCACCCTTAGAACTCAGAAAATGGGATGATGCTTGTATGGGGGGGGGGACACACATTGTGGACTTCTCCCAGGTTCTCTTAGAGCTTATCTCATTACTCCACACCACAAACAAGGAGTACCACTGCTGTAGATTACAGGTAATCAAAATAAGAACATGATCTGTGTACGTAGTTCACAGAGCAAATTCAATCCACAGTGGTTTTGAGAACAAGGCAAAGCCAAAAGGAGCTGTTAGAAGTTTAATGGCCTTTGCAGTTAAGTATATCTGATATAAAATTTCTGAGGCATTACAGAGATTCTTTCTCAGAGGAATAGGGCTCTGAAGAGGTGGCATAAAAACAAGTAAACAAATAAGTGCCCATTTCCACACATTAAGCCTATAAAAGGACAGGACATTTTTTCCACCTCAGTTGGCAAACATTTTAGAACTGTGAGGGATGACTGTCGTGACATGCTTTGTCAGATATAGTAGTTTTTTTCAAAGATTGCAGAGTTTATTTATGGTGTTGCTTTATTCCCATCAGACAGAAGTCCCGGCTCCTTATGATTTGTCATACCAAACTGCAGATCAGTGGGAGATAGACCGTAGTTCCCTGCAGCTCTTGAAAAGATTGGGTTCTGGCCAGTTTGGTGAAGTTTGGGAAGGCTTATGGAATAATATCACACCTGTGGCCATCAAAACACTAAAACCAGGTAAGTTGAACATCTCTTTGAATGTCTCTTATACAGTCAATGGTAAATGGCTGTCTGAACAAATTAATTCATACCGTTGTCCTGAAATAAAAAAGCATAATTCCTCTAAAACTGGGGAGTTGTTATCAACTGATATCTTAAAAGTTTTCATGTCACTTTTTCCTGCTAATTTTTAGAGTATTCAGTCTGGCCTTTTCCCTGCAGGAATACAGATCAACAATTCTGTTGACACGTTTTTCATCTTTTTGTCTCAAGGGAACTTGAGACGATATTAGACCAGGGAAGATGTTGTGTGCATTTTATTCCTTCCTGCCCAGTATTCCATAACTCTGGTTTAACTGCCCCCATGCTTTTCTTCACTTGCTGCCCTCCAGAGTGGTTAAGACGCTGAACTGCAGTCTGAAAGGTCAGTAGTTCAGCAGTTCAAGACCCGAGTGCTGCATGACGGAGTGAGCTTCCGTCTCTGGTCCCATCTCCTGCCAAGCTAGCAGTTCGAAAGCAAGACATTGCAAGTAGATAAACAGGTCCTGCTTTGGTGGGAAGGTAACAGTGTTCCGTGAATCTCAGCGTCTAGTCATGCCGGCCACATGACCACGGAAACATCTTTGGACACTGCTGGCTCTTCGGCTTGGAAACGGAGATGAGCACTGCATCCCAAGAGTCGTATTCGACTGGTTTTTGAACAAGGGAAACCTTTAAACTGAAGGAAAAGACAAGTCCATAAAATGAAGAAAAGATAGAATGAATGTTACGCTGACTGTTATTGTATACTTTCTTGAACTTTCTTAAAGTTACTCTATCACTTGTTTTTAGGCTGGAAATTTTTTTATTATTTTGTTCAGATTTTCCTTTTTACATATTTGTTTTAAGATTTATTATTGTGTTTGCATTATATTTCCTTAATTTAGTATTTGATTTAAAATTTGTACCTCAGTTGATTGCTTACAAAATATAACCTTTGGTATAAAAGCAGAACAGTCTGCTGAGGCTTGACTTAGACATTGGAAGATACTACTCACTATAGGCGTGGGAGGGAAGGTAGCGTGGGACCACTCAGTCTCATCAGATCTCAGAAGCTAGGCAGGTTCAGTACCTGGATGGGAGACCGCCAAGGAAGACCCTGCAGTGGAAGGCATTGGCAAACTGCCTTTGCTTCTCACTTGCCCTGAAAGCCCCTTGCTGGGGTTACTATGGCCCCGTCCACACGAGTGAGATAAGCCAGACAAAAAGTGACACAAATTTGTGCCGGTGCAATTTGCACCACTTTTGCAGGATCACACAGGTCCATGGACCTGTGAGGGTGAACCGCCGCTGCGTGATCACACGCAGCCGCGGGCGAGTTGGGTTTTTCCCCCCCGGCTGTTTTCAGTGCGCTTATCTGCTTCTACAAGGGATCGATGACTTGCCTCTCCACCCTTGGGGTCATCCGATGATGCACATACCGGGATGGGAGGGGGAAAAAAACCAAAAAGCCCGCTCCCCAACGCCACTTGTTTGCGCTGGCGCAATCACACCAGGAAAGGTCAGTTCTGGGCCGTCGAAAACCATTTGAGACTGCCTTTTCACTGGTAGCTAAATAAGCCGATTCCCCACCGGCTCAAAACGGTTTGCGACAGTTTGACACCAGCTGCAGGACGCTTCCCAAATGTGCTTGTGTGATCACGCCACTTTGAGCTGGCGGGGAATTGTCCTTCTTGTGTCGCAAATGGGTGCGTATGATCGCGCCCTGCAAGTCCTTTGCAAATTGACTGCACTTATGTACATATAAGCTTGGATCCAAAGACCCTGTTGTGTGAGCAGAAGGCGCTTCCACTCACAGGGTGAAGGTTTTAGCACATGTTTCCACTGAGTTATTCTCAGATTAAGGTTGAGGCATGAGGGGTTGTGGCAGGAAGGAGTCTGTGTTAGCATGGAAGAACAAATCTGATGCCACTGTTGAAACTTTCAGGCCAACACTTTGCTCCACTTGTGCATTTTTTATTAGTTGTGGCAGAATATGATTTGTATATTAAGATGGCTATGTAATGCCAGGATGTCATCATCTTCACTGTGATCTTAGCTAATCAGCTGCAATTGGACTTGAGTTTTCTGGATCCTGCCCAAACTGTGTACACAATTCATACGCCATTGGGTGGAAATACGGCATAACATGCTTTGTACAGTCATGGAATACATGAACCAGGGACTTCAGGCAAAACCCTATTCAAGAAATTTCTTCTCCTCTCCTTTTATGAGAGACATAAATCATACAAACAGCTGGGCCTCCATACAACTGTGCATTCATGTGGAAGCACAAGTTCATGCATTACATTGTTTTTGTAATGGAAGTAAAGGGAGGTGTGCTTCTCTACCAAGGGAAGGCCCATGTAAAATGTAGCTATAAGGGCCAGTAGTACCCAATTACCACCTGACAATTAAAGGTCAAGGAAAAAAAATCTTCAGGGTGACTTTATTAAATAGCAAGGGAACATGAGAATATGATAATTTGATCTGAACAAGAAGAAAGAATAGAACAGATGGTGAAATTTAATTGCCTTTTAAGTGACATGAATTTGGAGCAATATTTACCCTGTTCGCAGTACAACTGAGGAAATCTTAATATCCTCTTAGAGAAGTTGTCAGTAATGTTACAGTCAGATTGACAAACTGGTTTAGCTGGAGTATGGAAATTTAAGCTGAATGTTTAGTTATGTTGAAATATTTTATTCCTTAACTGTCTTACAAACCTAACTGCTATGCAGTGTGTATTTGGATTTACTTTCATATGGATACTTGTGGTATACATCACAGCGTCTAGTATAGTCTTTATACCATACTTTCTGTTATTTCAAAAATTAGATTTGGCAGTTATTCCTGCTGACTGTCTGACTGCCTATCTTTGCATAAGCAAGAAGTGAGGACAGCAGGTTTTGCTCTTTGATTATTTGCAGCAGTTGGCATAAATAGACCTGATAAATTTCCTGTTCATGGGCAATACCATCTCAATGAGCATAGTTCTGCTTCAGATACATGATCATGCTTCCAATCTCCCCCTTTGCTGTTCATTGTATGCTTACTGTTACTATCCCAGTGTTCCTCCATACCTTTTAAAAGCTTTTATATACAAGGATTTCAGTCTGGAGATCTATTTCAGATACAAGCATGTGTCCGTGCCAACACAAGGATTTTCAGCTTGTTCACTCAGACAACAGCCTCTCCTCTCACCCCATCCTAGGCTTGCTATTCCCCAGGTCTGGGTGGGGGATCCCCCACTTTTGTGGGCCCACTACAGACCAGCTGACCAGTGGGAGGAAATTCCCCAACCCCCAAACAGTGTCATCCTGCATGATGATATCACCCAGAAGTAATGTCAGTGCGTTGGTGACAGGGGAGGCACTCTGCTTTTTGGGCAAAACTCGATGGTTTGAGGTCACTTTTACCATAGTTTTGCTCCAAAAGCAGAGTGTCGCCCCTAACGTCACCGGCATGCTGATGTCATTTCTGGGTGACATCAGCATCTTGTGTGCTACCCTGCCCACTCCCAGAATGCCCCCCAAAGGCCCCTGCTAGCGAGATGGAGCAATCTGGCAACCCTACCCCATCCTGGGCTTAAAAGTCTAAAAGAATGTGGGACATTAAAAACAAAAATAAACCTAGGTTGTGGTGCAAGATGGTGTGTGTGTATGTCACTGCTTGGGAAAGAAAATCAAAAGATTCCACTATACATATAATATTCATAATATTCTTGGGACCAAGGATAATGAAATTATCTAGTTGCATAGGCTGGTATATACATGATTTTAGCCATACATGGACTGTGTAGACTTCAAAAATTCACTGCTTTCCATCTTCATTTTTCTGGTCTGTAAACTGGGAATAATAGTATGTACAGCACAGTGTTATCATCAGGATAAGTAAGATAAGGAATTCTATAAAGGCATCCAACAGTCCCATCAGCTTCAGAATAACAAACATAGTTATAGTACTCTGCAACCATCCTGTGCAGAAGGCCCAGTAGCAAAGTCAACAGTAAAATAACTGTACAAACAAAAGCAACACTGACATCCATTCTAATATTGTCAGTAAGTCTGTCATCCCTCAGACATGATGTTATGCACTGATAACATCCATGCATTAATCATGGAAGGCAAGCAGCAGTCAACACATGGCAGTTCCTCTATCCATGCAAACTTTCATTAGCCACTCAGTTGCTATGCTGCCGCACGGTGCTGCAACCATGGCCCTAGCAGATCTGCTATCGTCTCCCCTCTCCCACTGATAGGGTTTCACCTTCCCTTCCCATTTCAATGGTGCTCAGTGGTGGGGAGCAGGATATTCCAAGTGCCCCACCCATCAGCAGCCACTGTGTTTGCCAAAGAGAACCAGCAGCTCTCTTCTGTCAGAGGTCACTCATAGTCTAACCCCTGCCATTCCAGAAGTGATAATATAGCCTACTGGTTTGCAGAAGTTCTTCCATTGGTCTAAGAATTCTCAAGTTTTGAAACACTTCACACAACCTGTCTGTTTTAAAAGTGCAAGATTTTGCAAAGAGGAGATGGGCCCTATAGGCAACGATCAGTTAACACCATAGCAGGCAACATGTGATCTGGCTGGCTTAGAAGGAAACAGCAATAGAACAGGAAATAAATGAGATTCTACACTCACTCCTGTACTTGGGAAATGGGTTATTATCTCTGCAGGGGTTTTCTGCCACCACCAGAAATTTTGGATCCAATAGAGAGTTGCAGCAAGGAGTTAAGCGAGGTCTCTTGCTCCAGAGAACCAGAAAGCCCTTTTGGTCTTCTAGTGAACAACCATGAGATGTCCCCTTCCTGCCTTCTCAGTCCCATAACAATATAGATGAGCAGGGCTCTTTTTGTAGAAAAAGCCCAGCAGGAACTCATTAGCATATTAGGCCACAACCCTGACAGCAAGCTAATTAGCATATTAGGCCACACCCCATGTCACCAGAAGTGTGGTCATCCAGCCACACCCATCTTTTGCTTCTTATTCTGTTTGCCTTGTTTGTTGTCAAAACGGTTTTGACAAAACCAATAAAAACATTATTTTCTGTCCCATCTATATAAAATCTTGCCAGAACCAATATCTTATGTCCAACAATTATTCCCACACTGGATTGGAATCAATTCCTAAAAGTTAGATTCCCATGGAAATCAGCTTGCCTTCCTGCAGAACTAGTATGCTGAATATGATTTTTTAGGGTTGCCAACCTACAGGTGGCATCTGTAGATCTCCTGGAATTACAACTGAGCTCCAAACTACAGAGATCAGGTCAATGTCTGCTTTGGGAAGTGGAGTGCATGGCATTTTGCCTTGCTTAGGTCCCTCCTTCCCCCAAATCCCACCCTCCTCAGGCTCCACTCCCAAATCTCAAGGGATTTCCTCAACCTGGAGTTGGCAACCCTACTTCACTGGCAGGACAACCCTAGGTTTGTGGATGCACTGGACAGGAGTAGTTTGTGGACTATTTTATTCAAGGTACAAAATTTTATTCAAGGTATAAGATTTCATGTGCTACCCACACTTCTTCAGATGGAAGAAGTGTGCATGTACACAAAAGCTTATACCTTGGATGAAACATTGGACTCCAATTTTGTTCTGCTGCTTCAGACCAACATGGCTACCCACCTGAATTATTACACTATAATATTTTTTACAAGCAATTATGTACCAGTGGAGTGGTTACCTTGCAGAGTCTGTCCCACAGGTAAAATGATCCTGTGAACAGATAGGCTTTACCACATCAAAGTATCACTACCATCACAAGATCACCAATTGTTGGAAGTCAACTCCTTAGAAGCAGAAATCTCTCTTATTAGGAGGTTTAAGAACATCAGCTTTGCTGGCCCATTAAAGGCAGATGTCAGTCCAGCGGCAAGAGAAGAGGGACAATAATTTGCCCACTTTTTAAATTTCACAAAACAGGCAATCTCCAAAGTGCTGCTGATCATGCTCATTTTTAGTTGCAACTCTGTTTCTCTGCAGATGTTCCCCAAAGTCCCCCAAGCAACAGTCAAGTGTTCTGCCAACACACACAACAATGAAGCTACTTTTTCAGATGTTTTTTTCTTGCATGGCAATTAGCACCAAACCACTTTAATTCAGACTTTAGACACACATATATTTGCAAGCCATTCCCAACAAGACACAACAATGAACTAGTTACACTTAGGCTTCAGACTTACTTTTCTTAAACAGAAGATGCCATGAGAAAACTAAAGAGATTCTCAAAAATTAAAGATATTGTCAAAACCAGCATTTCCATGGCTCTCTGCTTTTTTACATCCCTCCCCTTTCCCAACAAATCCCTAATAGGAGAAGTTAAAAAAATACAATCTATATGATGATAAACAAAGGTGTAAAATACCTGTAAAATATAAAACCTTTGAAAGTACTGTACAAATTCTATTTTTTATTACGGGATGCAAACAGGGTCAACATTTGTATTTGCCCCCTAACCAAAACTTAATGTATAAATACAAGTAACCCTAGGTCCCAAATACCTAGGAGCAAGGCTGTCAGACTATCCCATTCCTGATGTCCTCCTCACCCACCCCCAGGCAGGATGGAATATTGTGCATTTGTAGGTCATGGTATTATTGCAGTCTCCCAATACTGATACAGAGAGAATGAATGAATGAGAGAGAGAGAGAGAGAGGAAGGACAGATGGAAGGAAGGAAGGAAGAGAGAAAGAGAGAGAGAGAAAAAAGAAAGAGGGAGGGAGGGGAAGGAAGGAAGGTGGGGAGAGAGAGAGAGAAAGAAAGGAAGGAAGGAGGAAAAAAGAGAAAGAAAGAGAGAGAGAGAGAAAAGAAAGGGAGGGAGGGGGGAAAGGAAGGAAGAGAGAGAGAGAGAAAGAAAGAAAGAAAGGTGGGGGAGAGAGAGAGAGAAAGAAAGAAAGGTGGGGGAGAGAGAGAAAGAAGGAAGGAAGGAAGGAAGAAGGAAGGAGAAGAGGAAGAGATTGGATTTATATCCCACCCTTCACTCACTTGGAATCTCAGGGTGGCTTACAAACTCCTTTCCCTTCCCCTCCCCACAACAGACACCCTGTGAGGTAGGTGGGGCTGAGCTCTGAGACAACTGTCCTTGAGAGAACAGCTGGTACAGAGCTATGGCTTGCCCAGGATCATCCAGCAGGTGCAAGTAGAGGCGTGGGGAATCAAACCCGGGTCTCCCAGATTAGAGTCCGCATACTTAACCACTACACCAAACTGGAGATGGGGGGAGGCACTTACCAGGAGCAGGGAGAGCATAGGCCCAGCGATGTGACAGCAGCAAGCTAGATGCAGAGAACCCAGGCCCCGTGCTCGATCTCCGCACAGAGATCCGGAGTGCTGGGCTTTTTCCTGCCAGCTCTCTGCACTTAAAGGGAAAGCTCCCTTTGAGTGCAGAGAGCACAGGCCCCATGCTCTATCTCCACGTGGAGATCTGGAGTGCAGGGCTTTTTTCCACCAGCTCTTTGCACTCAAAGGGAAAGCTCCCTTTGAGTGGAAAGAGCTCAGGCCCCGCGCTCAATCTCTGAACAGAGATCCGGAACGTGGGGCTCTTTCCCGCCGGTGGGGAGGGGCGGAGCGGGCTCGGACACCAGCTGGAACGCCATTCCAGTGTGTTCTGGTTGAAAAAGAGCCTTAGAGATGAGTATTTAAGAGGTCCTATATGAAGATACCATTTTGTACAAAAGTCCTGGTTGAACATACTATAGTACTTTGACAAGAGGTATAATGCTTTCACTTTTTAACTTATATTGCAGTGCTCCCTGATTATTATACCTGCCTCATAACATTAGCATCTAGTGCTTGGGTACAGTTATATCACTTACTAAGCAATGTGCTTGATCATATGCTTAGCATAGGAGAATAAAACATTTTCAGATTACATTATCAGACTCCAGATTCTGTCAATTCTAAATTCTTCTCAATATGCCTGCAGTGCTAAAATGCAGCTAGAGGCAAAATAATAGTGGCCTTGTGATTTCACTCCTGTTTTTATTAGAGTAAAAACTAATAGTATCTTTTAAAGAAATCACCTGGATACTGATGTGATTTACTTTATTTCAAGGAGAAATATTGTAACAAACAGTAAAATTTGAATACATAGTTTTGAATCCAGACTAGATATGTCTGTGGGATCAAGCATTTTCCCCTTGGAGTATGATTTTCCTGCTTCCCCTCTCCTGTGGCAGCCTGGAATGATCCCTGAATCCTGTTTCCAGGCAGTTCCTACTCCTTTTTGGGAGGATTTTGGGGGATATCTTGGGCAGCCGTGAGAAGGGGGAGTTGGGAAAAATCATTTTCCAGGGGAGAAATCCTTGTGCCTTACAAATCCAATATCAAATGTATTTGTTCAAACTGTGTCTTTTATACTGAATATTGTTTATTTCTTATTTTTAACTCCTAAAGATAAAAATATATTCATTTTAATTTAGTTCATAATATTTTTACCATGACAAGTTTTTAAAGTACACCACCCTTTATTATAAAAATGCCATAAAAGTTTATTTTCATTTTGGCAGAACAGCAGAATTGTATTGAAATATGCTCTCTAGTGTGCAAAATATTGGTCCATCATGGGAGATGTAATAAAATATTTATTTAAGGTAGGAAAGGAAACAATTTATCTGTTTAATGAGAGATAGCGCAGGGGCAAGGTTTTCAGGAATACTGAAAAGGGCAATGTTGCCCTATTAAGAAGTTTCATAAGATACTTTCGTATTTACTTCATACAATTTCCCCCAGACTGGTTAGAAGTTGATTTTTTTTTAATGTTGCCAGTGCTGCATTAAAAATACAATTGATTAGTCTGTGGCCTTTATGTTTTAGACAGGCTTCAATTAACCTCACAGAGAGAGGCACAAAATTCCTAATTAACTGGCAGAAATGTTGATAAAAGCAAAGCCACCACATCCTCAAGATTTTTTTATTAATGTAACAGTGTGAAGGTTTAGTTTTGTTTTTGATGGTGCCAGCTGCATTTGTAAGGCGATGTAAGACCCTTTGTATGTACTCTGGCACTGATTCCACGTTTATCCTTTATCATTGCCGAATACTATCCCGATACCCTTTAATTTGCAGTCTTGAGATAAAAAGGGGAAAGTTGAGGCTGAGTAAAAGGATGTCTTATGAGGGCAAAATACGCCTCACGGTAACAGCCCATGGAGTATTTAGAAAAAGTGAATAAACCGTCAGACTTTTCTAAAATCAGTACGTCTAAAGACCAAAGATTATTATCTGAACATATTTGGAAGATTCGAACTATGCAGTGCATGCACATTATGCATAACATTTCCCAAAGCCCTGACTTCTAAATTAAAGAGCAGTTTCCAAAAGGTTTAGATGAGGAATGGGAGGCAGGGGTGCTTTATCCTTTCCCTACCAGCCATTTGTACACTTCCGATTGCCCTTCCACCACTTATTTCCCTTCTGCAGAATTCCACTCCTGATTGGTCCCTCCTGAAGCATGGCAAAGACTCACCTCCACTGATGTTTGTAGTACAGGAGGTGGAGTGGAGGCAGGAAGGATGCTTCTCTGGCCACATGGTGCCTTCACGGCTATGGTGGGCCGGGCGAGCTGGGTCTTTCCACAGAGTGTCATGTCCAGCAGTACATCAGAGCGTGGGTGCAGGTTGCGGGAGCGCAAGGGCTACTTAAGTGTAACTGCACATGTTGCCCGCCTTCTGTTCTCAGCTCGCTGGCTTTCCCACCCTTGTATTTTGGTTATGATTCATGTCTTACTTAATTATCCTTTACCGTAGCAGACTTGTGGGTTGGGCATTGGGATGGATCCTTTTTTTGGGGGGGGAGGCTGTGCCTGCACACCTGCTTCATCCATTTTGGGGGCTCCCATAAGGGGCCTTGGGGTGTGGAGCCACTCAACCGCATTTACCGAAGGCTGTTCATTCTTTTAAAATTGCTTAGGAGAAAAACCTTTTGAGTGTCTCTTTCATCTGACTGAAAGTTGTTATTCTACCTCAAAAACAGAATACTGTTATTTTACTGTAGCTTATTATTTTCAGCCTGTAACTCATGTTGCTTTTAGAAAACAAGTACCGTAATTTTCTTGGGGTTTTCTGATTTTGAAGATATCGAGATTCGTCTATGCCAGAAGTTTCTTGCTGCACAGAAAACAGTATTTTATATAATATGCTGTTACTAGCAGCCATGACCAATGAGAAAAGCCCATTCACCTCCGTATTCGGTATATAGCTCGGTAAGACCTAGAACATTTGGTACAGTGGAATTGGGGAATACAGCTGGTAGCCCAAAGGGACATTGTTTCCCCATGCACACCATGACTGCTTCGATTTATTCAAGTTTCATTCAGTCATGCAAATTGTTGCGGAGTGTCTAAATTTTTATTTGTTCTATTTATTTAGAAATGCTTTATGATGCCTCTCCAAAGAATCTGCCTGAGGTGGTTTACAAAATAAAACATTATAAAAACATTTAAAGTGTTAATTAAAACACAGACACAGCAATAAACAGCCCCCCAATAACTGCACAGCCATGTTTAACAGTTTTCATACTAAAATCATACTATAAAAATGGTGTCAAAAGTCAAGCCCTTCATTACAACTCTGGTAAAGAAAGACGTTTTGGCCTGGTGCCTAGAAAAGAATAGAAGAGGTTCCAGGCAAGCTTCAAGAGGAACTGCATTCCATAGGCAAGGTGCAACTATTGAAAAAGCCGGTTGGTCAGCCGTAGTGTTGTGATCCGCCCTGAGCCCATTTGGGAAGGGTGGAATAAAAATCCCAAAGTAAATAAATAAGTGACAGAACAAATGTAGAGTCCAGTGGCACCTTTAAGACCAGCAAAGGTTTATTCAAGGTATGAGCACACTTTTTCAAATACATTGGAATGGAAGGTGAGGTTCAAACTTATAGACAGGGGCTGAACAGCAAATTAACATGTAACATGATGAAGATGTTTTAAGAAATGCGAAGACAAAACTAAATAACAAGCTAAGGTTATAAGGTCAACAGTTGTAAGGCAATAAATATGTCAAATAAGATTTTTAGGTATTTATAGCTTTACAGCTGTTGACCGTATAACCTTAGCTTGTTATTTAGTTTTGTCTTCACACATCTTAAAACATCTTCATCATGTTACATGTTAATTTGCTGTTCAGCCCCTGTCTATAAATTTGAATTCTATCTTTCATTCCAATGTATTTGAAAAAGTGTGCAGGCGCATGAAAGGTCATACCTTGAATAAACCTTTGTTGGTCTTAAGGGTGCCACTGGACTCTAAATTTGTTCTTCTGACACAGCCCTATCTCTTGTGGCCATCTGACTCATCAGTGAAGGTGGGGTTATGGACAGCAGGGTTTGTAAGGCAGATCTTAGCTGGTAAGCTGGACAATATGGGAGGAGCAGTTCCTTCAGGTACCCTGGCCTCTAGCCATTTAGGGCTTCAAAGGTAGGATCCAGCACTTTGAATTGCCCCTGGAAACAAAAGGGCAGCTAGTGCAGACTTTTCAGTACTGGAGCAATAAGAGCCTTGTATCTTATCTTGAAGGTAATTTTCAAATTTGCTGCAGGAATGGATCCCTGCACTGATGTGAGGTCTCTTCCTGAATAACAGGATGTGAAGGCATCTTCAAAAGACACGACAACAGTTGTTTTCAACTGAAAACATGTTTTATGGTTTTTCCTATGACTTTCACTTCTTATACATTCTTGTGAAGTCTGACTTTCTCTGGGCACTCAATGAGTTTACTGCATGCAGAATGTTGAATTTCCCTTTTTGGCTCTGAATACGGCAATAAAATGCTAAGTAATAAGCATGTTGTATCCCAAGGTATAATGAACTGAAATAATGTCACTTTGATGAGTCAGTGAATCATTAGGCCTGGGTCCATAGTTAGAGGCACTGATAACAGGCAAATGAGATGCTGAAAATTACTACCCTGTTACTAATAATTTTGAATATCAAGGGGCAGTAACACAACTGGTAAAAAGAAGCCTTTAGACAAAAAAATGACCAATAGCAACGCTGGTTATTAGTTACTTTTATTACACTTGAGAAAAGTCATAATATGAAACCTTTGTTCTCCTTCATTTCCATAGATTTCTTTCTGGAATAACTCAGATATTTGCACTGACATGCTGTGCAAAGGAAAAGAAAGTGGCCGTAGTCATTTATTCAGGACTGCAGGGCAGACAAGAATGGCCTTTAATAACACAGGCTAATTTTCTTTTGTCGCTGTTCTCATTTCAGGCTCAATGGATCCAAAAGACTTCCTGAGGGAAGCACATATAATGAAGAACCTGAGACACCCAAAGCTTATACAGCTCTATGCTGTTTGCACTTTAGAAGATCCAATTTATATTATTACGGAACTGATGAGACATGGAAGTCTGCTAGAATACCTCCAAAGTAAGTGGGATGCATTTCATTTAGCAACAGAGTGTGCAGCTAGCTCTACAGAAAAGGCATTAAAAACAAAGATGAACAGATCACTAAACTCTGATGGGATACAAAGACTATAGTGATTGGTAAGGATACAGAGGAGAAAAATGTGCCTGGAATTCACAGAATGGCCAGGCTGTCTCTCTACAAATAATACAAACACCATCCATGGTTGTAATGATATGCTTGCCCTTTCTTTCCAGCCTGGTAAAGTCCCATCATAACTTCGCAAAGTGCTTGATCTTTAAGAGCAATTTTTATTTATTTTTTCATTCATTTCCTTTAAACACACAACATACTTGGAAGCCAGTGTGATGCAGTATTTAGAGTGTCTTGCTTGGCCCAGGAAGACTCCAAAAACCTCAGTTTCGAAGGCTTTGTAAAAGAGAACATTTTGCCATGCCTGTGTGCGGTTGTGAGCAAAGGTTGTAGCATGTTTCCTTCTGTCTGTGTTTTCTGTCACTGTGATATTGTATTTGTTTAAAAATCTGTTTAAGCCACTTTGAGTCCATCAATTGGGGAACAGTGGGATAGAAATATTTACAACTAAATTTAAATACATTCAACCATGAAGGAGGAGGAGGAGGAGGATATTGGATTTATACCCTGCCCTTCGCTACCCGGAGGTGTCTCAGAGTGGCTTACAATTTCCTTTCCCTTTCTCTCCCCACAACATACACCCTGCGAGGTAAGTGGGGCTGAGAGAGCTCTCTCGAGAACTGCCCTTGAGAGAACAGCTCTGAAAGAATTTATGACTGACCCAAGGTCACACCAGCAGCTGCATGTGGAGGAGTGGTTCTCCCAGATTAGAGTCCACGTTCTTAACCGCTACACCAAACTGGCTCTTAATGGATGGCTTTGTCAGTCTAGTATACATCACACAGTTGATGTGAGAATCAAGATTAGGAAGGGAAATCCACATACATGACCTTGATTTCCTTGGAAGATGGGCATGATCAAAATGTAATAGATAATAAGGAGTTCAACTTAAATGATAATAGCTGGTCCAAGGTCAGTCAGTCAGAGTTTTATAGCTGAACAGAGACCTGAATATAGTTTTCCTGGTTCATATCCACTGGCTTCATGATTGATCAGATGATAGCTGTTGGGAAAGGACTGGTGCAGCAAATGGGGAAGTGGCTGGATGGATAAAACCCCGCTCAAGGTTTTTATCAATGAATTTGTGAAGTTCAGTTTTCTCCTGGGGAGACATGATGTATAACTTCCCTTTGGGTAATTTATGGCCGGGCAACAGCTCAGTGGCACAGTCTGTGTTACGATGGGGGGCAGCTCGTCAGCCTCTGCTTCCTCAAAAATCTCCACTAAATCCCGGTAGGCAGCTGGAATGGATAAAAGTTCCTCGCGTGCCAAACAGGTCCTCTCAGAGCCAGGCCGATTGCCCCACTCCACTTTCCGAAGATGCTCTTTACAAGAGGGAGAAACCCAGGTAATCCGTCCCTCACTCCAACAGATATAGGGGTCGTGCGTTTGCAACCACGGGCTGCCCAACACCATGGGGAATTGCACATGGGGGGTGATGATAAAAGCACGTTGTTCCCAGTGCTCCCCTGTGCCGATTTCAGGTAGGCCTGAGTCTTTACACCTGTTATTTTAGATATACATTGAGTCAATTATTTTCTGGATTGCTAGAGGTGTACATTATATACATTGTCTTTATAAGAACAGAGAGAGGAAATTGAAGAGAGCAGTTATAGCAACCAAAATGTAGTGAGTAAACACCCTTAGAAGCAGGCGGTGACATTTTTTTTAAAAAAAAATCTTAAGTTATATATACCAGTTCGTGAAGGTATAGTCGATGGGAAAGGTAATGATTCTATACTAAGTTAGTATAGTTATGAAATGGTAGAGATGCAATGTTTGGTCTGGCAAAACAGGCTCTTTCTCAGGAAGTCTCCACACTTAGCAGGATGAAGTGGTATGATACAAGCCCTTTCCTATGGAAGTATTACCCAATGCGGCCTATATGTGTTAAGTAAATGGGACTAATTTCAGTGGGACTTTCTCCCAAATAATTGACTGTAGTGTTAATGACTTGAGGTGACTCCACAAATGCTAAGACTGTCTTTCCCCAGACTAGCCTGATCTCATCGAATATCAGAAGCTGTGTAGGGTTGGCCCTGGTCAGTACCTGAATGAGAGACTACCAAGGAAGTCCACGGTTACTACACCGAGGCAGGCAATGGCAAACCACCTCTGAACATCTCTTGCCTTGAAAACTCTGTGCCATGGCATTGCCATAAGTCAGCTGCGGCTTGATAGCACTTTCCACAATGACCACCAAGACTGTTGTTTGGTTTGAAAGATGCCACTTGCAAAACTGCATGCCATATGTAAAGTGAAAAACAGATATTTTTAAAACAGGCATTCTAGTTAATGCAAGCTTTGTTTGATCTACAGCAGGGGTGGCCAACCTGTGGCTCGGGAGCCACATGCGGCTCTTTCACACATATTGTGCGGCTCCTGGCAGGGCGGCTGGGGAAGCAAAGGGGAGGCATGCTTTTTCTCTCTTTCTCCCTTCCTTCCTTCCTTCCCTCCTCCCTCCCATCTATTTGCTTTCCTAGTTTCTCTCTCTCTCTTTCTTTCCACTTCTTTAATTCTTTCTTTCCATCTCTCTCTTTTTTTCTCTCTCTCTCAATATCATTAGAAAACAAGTAATATCATTATCAATAACCGGTTTTCCTTGTTTGTTTTTATTTTTGGCAGTCCCATTTAACGTTAATAAAAAGCAAATTTGCATATTTTTAAAAATAAAAACCTGTGTGTGATATTTGTTCCTGTCTTGTGGCTCTCAGACATCTGACGTTTATTCTATGTGGCTCTTATGTTAAGCAAGGTTGGCCACCCCTGATCTACAGATATTGGAAATACAAAACCACAATTCACATCTCTTGTTTGTTTGTTTTTTTTAAAAAACCCTGTTAATTTTAATATGAAATGTTGAAATGCTCTCTATTATGCAAGGAAGCTATGAGCCTGTACTTTTCCATTTCATATTGACTACTGTTTACCAGTTAAACCATTTTTAATTGCTACAAGTCATTTGTGACTTTAAGCCTTAGCTTGTTCCTCTGGCTCTTACCATTCAGCTATCTTGAATCTGTAACTTTTTTCCTTCTTAAAATGACAAGTTATTGTTTTCTTTTGTACAGATGATGGAGGTTCTAGGATCCACTTACCTCAGCAAGTGGACATGGCAGCTCAAGTTGCCTCAGGAATGGCTTATCTTGAATTTCAGAATTACATCCATCGTGACTTGGCAGCCAGAAATGTCCTTGTTGGTGAACACAATGTTTACAAAGTGGCAGATTTTGGACTTGCTCGGGTTTTTAAGGTAGTTTTCTGCAATTAATGTTTCAGGTATTTTAAGAACATAAGAGAAGCCAATGTTGGATCAGGCCAATGGCCTATCCAGTCCAACATATAGTGGCCAAAAATCCCAGGTGCCCTCAGGAGGTCCAGCAGTGGGGACAGGAAACACTAGAAGCCCTTCCACTGTTTCCCCCCCAAGCACCAAGAATACAGAGCATCACTTGCCCCAGGCTGAGAGTTCCTATCTATACCTTGTGGTTAATAGCCACTGATGGACCTCTGCTCCATATGTTTATCTAATTCCCTCTTGAAGCCGTCCATGCTTGTAGCCACCGCCACCTCCTGTGGCAGTGAATTCCATGTGTTAATCTCTCTTTGGGTGAAGAAGTACTTCCTTTTATCTGTTCTAACCCGACTGCTCAGCAAGTTCATGGAGTGCCCACAAGTCCTTGTACTGTGAGAAATGGAGAAAGTACTTCTTTTTCTACCTGCTCTATCCCATGCATAATCTTATAAACCTCGATCATGTCACCCCTCAGCCATCATTTTCCCAAGCTAACGAGGCCCAAGCGCTTCAACCTTTCTTCATAGGGAAAGTGTTCCAACCCTTTTATCATTCTAGTTGCCCTTTTCTGCACTTTTCCCAATGCTATAATATCTTTTTTGAGGCGTGGCGACCAGAACTGTACACAGTACTCCAAATGGGGTCACACCATCGATTTATACAGGGGCATTATGATACTGGCTGATTTGTTTTCAATTCACTTACTAATAACCCCCAGCATAGCATTGGCTTTTTTCATTGCAGTCACACACTGTCTTGACATTTTCATTGAGTTATCTACTACGACTCCAAGATCTCTCTCTTGGTCATTTCCTGCCAGTTTGGACCCAATCAATGTGTATTTAGTTAGGATTTTTGGCTCCAGTGTGCATCACTTTGCACTTGGCCACATTGAACCCCATTTGCCACACTGATGCCCACTCGCCCATCCTTGACAGATCCCTTTGAAGTGCCTCACAGTCCTCCCTGGTTCTCACCACCCTGAACAACTTCACGTCATCTGCAAATTTAGCCACTTCACTGCTTACTCCCAACTCCAAATAATTAATAAACAAGTTAAAAAGCATCGGACCGAGTACTGATCCCTGCGGTACCCCACTGCTTACCTTCCTCCACTGAGAAAATTGCCCATTTATACTCACTCTCTGTTTCCTTTTAATTAGTCAGTTTTTGATCCACAAAAGGATTTGTCCTTTTATCCCACGACTATTAAGCTTACTTAGGAGCTTTTGATGGGGAACTTTATCAAAAGCTTTCTGGAAGTCAAGGTAAACAACATCTATTGGGTCCCCCTTGTCCACAAGTTTGTTCACTTGTTCCTCTCATTCAGAAGTGTGACAAAAAGCTCATTTTGTTCAAGACATGCTGGTATGAATGTTCCCACTGCAGCGTCGGGAGGACGTGGAACTAACCATTATCCTCTCACCAATTATCATAGGAGACCAAAAAGCAAGACTTTGCTGTCAACTGCCATAAATCTTTCTGTTCTAGCCCTATTTTCCCGGAACCATCTGTGGGTATGTGAAGATTACCAAGCATGCACAAATGTAGAAAACATAAAAAAATATAAAACTCATTCTATGTGTTAGGTGACAGATAGCAATCAACAATCATTTACCTAAAATTGATAGGGAAATAGAAATCAGTATCCCACTGACCTTTAAGATCTTCCTTTTGATACCATTGGTTATAAGGTACTGGTAATATGTCAGTAATGATGCTCTGTTTTTATGACATCATAGTAACAATCATAATGGCATACAGCCTATGGAATCACATATGGCCTCACAGTTTTGAAATGTTCGTGCATTCTTAATTGCACATTAACCCTCCTTTTATAATAAAACCCAGGATAATTTCTCACTGGCAAAAAAAAAAAATCTGCCCTCTTCAGGCTTTGATGCATAGCCTTCAACACTGCACTGATGAAAACAGGAGAACTCCTACAGGTGTGCTTGTGGGACCAGTGACAGAAGCCAGGATCCCAGGGGAGGAAACTGGGCAAGACAGTAGCAAGAGAGATCTGGCAGGTCAACAGTTTAACCAGCACCAATTTGTAGTACAAATTAATTCTGCAGAAAGCCTGATTGAAAACTGCATGTAGAACAGATAATTCAAGAAAAAAGCCAAGCCACAACACAGAATATTCATATATGCAGCCTACTGTTAATATTAATTAAACACATTTGGAGGTATTCTAGAATACATTTATTCCTTTCCTTTATAAGGATAGGGGACATTTACAGTGCAATCCTATGCACAGTTACTCCAGGGATGCCTTGTTCAACAGGCAAACGTATCTTGTTTGACACTCATGAAGTAAGTCTTGGATTTGTTTGCCTCCTATAATCGAAGCTGAACCACTGTCCAAGAGGTTTGCAGCTGCCCAGCAGCTATGGTAGCAGAGTTTTGTTTCCTTGCCCTGCGGGCACTTGTGCATTTACAAAGTAGGTGAAATTGATCGTCCTCCAGTTGTAGATAGTTGAGCCAGGATATTACATGACATTGGAGAGAACCTGCACCTCCCTTAAGGCTGCACAAAGAGGCACATACATGATACAGTTGTGATAACAGAGACTTAAATGAATGCTGAATAGTAAGACTGCTTTCAAAAGCAGAGTGTTTATAATCATTGGCTGATTCTCTTTATTTATACAATTGGCTGTCAACCAGTGTTTAGTGATGGACGGGTCTGTGGGGGGTGGGAGGCAGAAATCTCATTGGGCTATGTGAGACTGCATATGCTAGAAATGCTGCTGATTGCACAGCACTTTACTCTTTGAATAAACAAGCAATAACCTGATGAGCAGGCCTGCAAATTAGCCTAACAATGGACAAGAAGTTGGCTCCCTGTTTGTGACCAAAAAGAAGAACATGAGCAGAACTTGGGGGGGGGGGGGGTTTCCAAGCATCCCTAATTTTAACAGAGTTAGAATGGAGTACCTCTGCATGTCATCAGGGTTGGACTTGAGAAATCAGAATAGCCTGGGATCAAGCAAAGCCGAATGGCCCCTGCAGACCTGGCCAGTCCTGTTGCCTCCTCCTACACCACCACCAACTGGCAGCATTGTGGGAAGAGGAAACTGAAGGGCTTATGGTTTCAGCGACTTGTCAGTCGGGTGTGCTCCATTGAGTTCTGATGTGAGTGCCCCCAATTGTGGCAGGTGGGAGGGGACTCAGATGATTCTGAGCCCCCCCCCCCCGAGCCCTTGTAGGGGGCTCCCAGCCTGGGATGTGAGGGGTGCCTCTTCCAAGGTGATGGCCAAGGAATTGAGGCACTCCTTTACTCCAATAGGTCCTGCCACTGTGAGGCCCATATGGTGACTAGAGGCACACAACGGACAAAGAGGGCAAGGAATCTAGTGTTACACCAATCTTCCTACAGCTTGTAAAATTGACAGTATGAACTGTGAGTTTAAATGATTCCCCTAAGCTACTTGAGCTGATGAAGTGGGAAAGTGGATTTAAAGCCTCAAACTGATTTAAAAGGAGGGGAAAAGCTGGGGATTCCCCCCCCATGGAAAAAAAGTGGTCCTTGAGTGGCAGTTTTGAGGCAAAGGTGACAGTAGTGGCAAGGGAAAGCTTATTTCAAGCAATCAGGGTGCAAAACAGTCTAATGTGAGGTAATTTGATGGACTCTCAGCTTGTTTAAATGGACTTTACCTTGTGTAAACAATGATGGCAAGAGGGGAGAAAATGGCACTGAAAAAAAGACCTTCTACAGGAACTATCAACTTAGTGACAGCTATTCTTACTCCAGAAGTAGTTTCTGACTTCCCAAATATGATTGCAATGGCGCTGTGCCCTCTGTTGGACAAGATGTCTAGCATCAACAACAAGCTTGATAATGTCCAGAAACAACTGATGGGAATAGACAAGAGTGCAGACGAAACAGACAAAGTTGTCAAACAAGTTGAATCTAAGACAGACTCTATTGAACAGAGACTGGAGGTTGTGGAAAAAGAATGGATTTCTGACAAAGAACAATTGCTACAGCTTAAGATGGAGAAATCATTGTGTGTCCTCCGGTTTCGGGGCATCCCAGAACAGAAAGGAGAGAATTTAAAAGAAATATTAAGCAAAGCATTGGCACCAGTGGTAGGTTTTAAAGTGGACTTAATACAAAACAATATGGATTTGGTTTATCAAACCTATCCAGACTTTATTAAGAAAAATAACCTATCTGGTGAAATATTTGTTAAATTATCCAAAAGATCAACTAGAGATGCAATTTTGAAAGTGACAAATGGGACCTCCCTGAAAATTAGAAAAGAAGCGAGGATTTCGAAGGACATTCCATCTGAGATACGAAAGTGGAGACTGCAATATAAAAACTTAACTTCTTTTTTGCACAACCACTCCATTCCCTTCAGATGGATGTTCCCAGAAGGACTTACATTCAACTACAGTGATAAAAAGACAAAGATTGACTCTGCCCAGAAAGCAAAGACTTTCTTGGAACAACAGTTAAGAATGAAAAAAGGCAAAGGAAAAACAGAGGACAACATGTGAGAAGAAGAAAAGAGTAATCAAGACTCCGAAACCAGTTCAAGCATGTTTGATAGTTCTCCAGAAGGTTCTGATTCTGAAAAGGGAGCAGCAGCTCCTAAAACTCTCAAAGTGAAGATGAAATATGATGAAAAGAAACACACAAGAAATAACTGTTTTTTTTAATGCAATGAAATTCTGAAAGTTTATCCTTTGTGTAAAACAATTGACTGTAATATACCCAAAACTTGGTTAAACAGGCTTAAATTAGCTTAACTGATATCTGAAATAAGGCATACCGTATCATCCTTTCTCTATTTCTTTTTTAAAATTATAGATGTAGACTAACAAAGTTATCTGCTTGTAATATGATCCTTGCTTTATTTTTTTTTGTATATCTCACTTTTTTAGTCTTAGTGTTTACCCTGCACTTCCCTTCCTTATTGTTGTGTTTGTAGTTATAATATAGAAAATATTATATAAAAAAAGGAAACTGGTGAGCTAGCACTGATCATTGTTGCAGCTGCAGGGTCTAAGCCCAGTGGCTTTTTCTGGGCTCTCAGAACTGCTAGGGTTTCGCTCTGTTGCCAGTTGCTCTCTAGGCAATGGACTACTGGGAACTTTCCCAGTAAGTTAAATGGCCATTCTGCCCCTGCTTGTCATAGAATCCATAGCAAAACTTTCTTAAGCAGGGACCCTAGTAAGGGATGCCACCTGACCTGAGGTTGCCAGTTGCTCTCTAGGCAATGGACTACTGGGAACTTTCCCAGTAAGTTGCCAGTTGCTCTCTAGGCAATGGACTACTGGGAACTTTCCCAGTAAGTTAAATGGCCATTCTGCCCCTGCTTGTCATTGAATCCATAGCAAAACTTTCTTAAGCAGGGACCCTAGTAAGGGATGCCACCTGACCTGAGGTTGCTCCACTGGCAATTGCTAATTCCCCCTGCTTCTGTCTGCCCTCCACACCACTGCCTTTCACCTCAGAGCCTCTGTCTGATACATGTCACTCATCATTCTCCAGGCACCTTTAAACATAGTGAAGCAGGCCACCCATGTCCAGTAGGGCTTCACAGATGCTCATGAGAACATCACAAGTATTCAAGAAATCTCATGAGGCATGCATAGCTTGCTGTACTGTGTTTAAAGATGCCTAAGGTAAGGAGGACAAAAGGAACATCATGTGCTCAAGCAGTGGTGTAGGTGTGTGTGTGAAGAAGAGGTTGAGTCTTCCACACAGACCCCAAATCTGCCATCTGTGTAATAATATTGTACCAGCATCTCCAGGATTTATTTAATAATTAAGAAACATCAGAAAGCATTCCCAAGTAATTTGCAATAAAATCCTTAGAAAGTAGGTCTAAGGAAGAAAGAGACTAACCTTCAGAAACCTCAGTTACAAGTAAATAATTTCCCGTTTATTCTCCAATGGCTGTCAGCTTTCTTTTCCTAAATTAATTGGTGCCACTTCGAACTAATATATTAATTTAAATCTCTCGGAGTCTGTATTTTTAGTCCTGGAACTGTTTAAGAGATGATTATCAAAGTCAATGGCCCTTTGGTGCCAGCAATTAATCACCAAACAAAGGTTCATGAATGGATTGGCTCCTGCTGTCGCCTTGTCTTCTTATGAAGGCCAGACATGAGTCCTCTGTCTGTGGTGCCAGCAAGAGCCTTGCACTGCTGTCACTGCCAAATTCTGGATTTGCAATAGTAAGTCCCAATTAATCAAGAGCATGTCAATATTGCATGTACAGTTGGCAAAACAAGGGCTAGAAATGAATGAATGAACAAGGATCCTGTCTCCCAGGCTCAGTTTGGCAAAGTACACCCCTAAATCCCATGGAATCCAAGCACTTTTGTCGGCAATGAAGCAGCAATTTTAAAATAATTAGTGATATAATAAAATATAATTAATGATGAGGGGGAAGGCAGCATGGCATAGCCTGATTTTTGTCAGATCTCAAAAGCTAAGCAGATTTGGTATTTGGAAGGGAAGCCACCAAGGAAGGCCCTGCAGGGAAGGCAATGGCGGAACACCTCTGCTTCTCACTTGTCTTGAAAGCCCATTGCTGGGGTTGCCGTAAGCCAGCAAGTTTGCATGTGCACATACACACAAATATCATAATAAAATGGAGGAGAAAAGAACAATTTATATAAGCCGCTTTGTGCCCCTTTTGCGGAGAAAGGTGGAGTATAAATGAAGTAAATAAATAATATTTAGGTTTATAATCTATACTATCTATACAATGCTAGAGCATAAAGAATCAGGAATAATGCTACATAAGAACATAAGAGAAGCCAGTGTTGGATCAAGCCAATGGCCCATCCAATGCAACACTCTGTCACACAGTGGCCAAAAATACCAGGTGCCATCAAGAGGTCCAGCAGTGGGGTCAGGACACTAGCAGCCCTTCTACTGTTCTCCCCCCCAAAGCACCAAGAATACAGAGCATCACTTGCCCCAGACCAAGAGTTCCTATCTATACCTTGTGGCTAATAGCCACTGATGGACCTCTGCTCCATATGTTTATCCGATTCCCTCTTGAAGCCGTCCATGCTTGTAGCCACCGCCACCTCCTGTGGCAGTGAATTCCATGTGTTGATCACTCTTTGGGTGAAGAAGTACTTCCTTTTATCTGTTCTAACCTGACTGCTCAGCAAGTTCATGGAGTGCCCACAAGTTCTTGTATTGTAAATCATGTTACCCCTCAGTCATCATTTCTCCAAGCTAAAGAGCCCCAAGTGCTTTAATCTTTCTCCACAGGGAAAGTGTTCCAACCCTTTTATCATTCTAGTTGCCCTTTGCTGCAAATGAATAAAGATCAAATATAATTTCCCTGGGCTTGATATAAAAAAAACACAGGTCCAGAGGCAAACATGATCATAACCAAACACATACAATATCATGAGTCATGAAACAAAATTTTCTAATTTCTTTCTGAAATTCATAAGTAGACTTATTGTAGCACTGGGTTTTCAGCTTGGGACTCATGCTTGGGCCATTCAAATGCATCCAAAATATTTTTATCAGTCCACAAAAACCTTTACCATCTGGGTGAAAAATACTCTCACATCTAGGGATGAGCATGAACTAGGAAAATGTGGTTCATTTCAGTTTGTGATTAATGGCATGCCTAGTTCATGAGCTGTGAACTATCACAAACTTTTAAGAGCTAAACAAACCAGTTTGGTTTGTGACATGATAAAATGGCCCCTAGTGTGCTAGATACACCATACTCATAGGGGATTTCCAGCTGATTCTCCTCTACCTGCTCTCCAAGGTTGGTGGGGATTGGATTTACGGGGTCCAGGTTATGAACCCCGCCAAAGAAGTGCCCTCATCCACCATTGTTTCCAATGAAAGGGGAAAAACAGTAAAAAAAGCAAGGGCAATAAAAGCTCAGCATAACAGAATCAAAGTCCCAGAGAATCTCTGCAGTAGAAACTGAAAGGGAGGCATTTTTGCAAGCCAAACAGTACCAGTGCAGTGTGCCCAGCAGAATCAGTGCCACTGTGCCAGTACAAACCCAACAGGACTAAAGTCAAACCAGAGAATCTCTGTAGGAGAAACTGAAAGGAGGGCATTTGTGCAAGGCCAGCAGAACCAGTGCATGTACAAGTGCCCAGCAGAACCCAGGGGCAAGGTGGCAATGCCAGTTCAATCACTATCCAAGCAAGGAGGGCATTTTTGCAAGCCTAGCAGAACCAGTACAATGTATCGAGTGCCCAGCAGTACCAGTGTAATCAAAGAGTATCCAGCAGAACCCAGTGCCACTGGCACTGCAAGCTTAAAAGGACTGATCTCAAAGCACAGTCACAAATTCATCAAGGGGGAGTGTCAGATTTTGCAAGCTCTGTGCAAGAAAATAAGAAGTGAACTCAAAGGAATGCCTGTGAAGCCGGCGAACCCTCTTGAAGATGACATGACTGTTTAAAGCTGACAACAGTATTTCCAAACCTCCCTGTTGCTTTGAATTTTTGTAAACATTTTGTTTAAGCGGAGACAGTCTGTCTAGGAACATATCCATTCATGAACTGTTTGAAAGTTTGTTGACAGTTCGTGCTGGTTGACTGGCCATGAACTTCAGTTTGTGAACCACAAACCAGCCAAAATTCATCACGAACTTTAATACATGAGCTGGTTCGGGCCCATCCCTATTCACATCTCCAGACCAATCTTCTGTTTCTCTCAGGAGTAAGCTGTGGAAGCTCCTTTCCTCCTCATTATGGCAACACTAGGACAGTGACCATCCTCCCTTCTGGTCATTTACTCCTGATTGACTTGTGCCATTGTATCCTCTTCCCTTATTAGCAGCTGTAGTGGCTTCTCTTGTTCTCTCCCCTGTGCACTGGGATTACAGTTCCAAAGAACTCTGGGTATCTTGAAGGGGAAAGGAGAGAAATAGTGGAGGGGAGGGCATAATATTGGAGAGCAGTGCTAAAAAATGCTGCTCACATGTGAAAAGTTATAGTTCGAGCAAACTACCAATTTTCCTTATGTAGGAATAAACTGTAGCAGGAAGGGAGTTTAAGATCTGGGAAAACCACCATGGTTTCCTCTCCTTTTAGACTTGAGGTACTATCCACAGCTATGTACGTTCATTAAACATTCACTGCATGTTCATGGAACACTCAGCTTATACACAGCATTTGCTCTCCCTGTATCAATAATGAGAAATATTTGTGTGAATGAGAGGGGATGCAACACTAAGTTATAGAGCTGATGGTACAACTGAGAGGCTGATTTCAGTAGATCTGAGGGTCATTCCAGAGGCTGAGTTTTATATGAGGGATGGCAGTCTTCTCTGAACTAGCAGATGATTGCCACCCTGGCTTTGCTAGGAAGAGAATTATTATTTCCTAGCAATCAGATCATTTTTTCCAGCTGTTATTTTTAGGGGAGTGGCATGGATTTCAGGTATTCAACTGTGCAGCTCTAGGTCTTTACTATAGAGATTTGGGGAATTCCTGGAGTGGTGCAGTGGCTGTGATGTCACTCCTGGGTAATCACACAGAAGTAATGTCACACAGAAGTAATGTCACAGAGTCTGTGACACTCCCCTTCCCCAGCCTCCATCCCCAAAATCTCCCAGGGGTGCTGGTACAGCCCGAGAACCCTATATATAGAAAGGTATTCAGACTCCTGTATAACTGTATGTACAGAAAATATAGTATGTAACTTAACTGGAAAGGAACGAAACACCCTCAGATGGGTCTGACAAGGACTTCGTCTGTTCCTGGAAACACAGAATATGAAAAGAGAGTTGGTTAAAGAAAAGAAGAAAACTTCTAGTCCCTGAAATCCTGGTGTTGGAAATTAATCTTCTCCCCTATTTACTCTAGTAGCAAACTGAATGATTGAATAATCAATAGGTTAGTGAATTATGCCCCCTCCCCCAGATAAGACAGAGGCTTTTGTATACTGGGCAATTTTCCAGGCAGACAGGAAAAAATACTTTATAAGTGTGTTTGCTGAATGTCTGTTGAAGACTGAGCATGCTTATTGCCCTCAGAATGTTAAACATAGTTGACAGTTATGGGAGAGGGGACAGTGGGAGGAGTGGGAAATTGGCCTGTTCAAGCTCCCAGAACTTAGAGTATCTTAAAGATAAGATTTGGGTCAGGGGGAGTTTTCCAAATGTTTATTCTGTTCCTTCACACCCCCCCTCCAATTTATCACATATATTTGGGGTGTCAAACATAAGGCTCAGGGGGCAGAGGCAGCCCTTCCAGGGCTCTTATGTGGCCCATGAGCAACTAGTGCAAGTGAGGGAACAGGAGACTGTTGGGGGGGGGAGTGGGCAGGGCCACTTTGTTGCTTCAGCATGGCAGAACAACCTCATCAGGAGCAGTCAAGCAATGTGGGAGCACCTGCCCAGTGCTGCACTGCTGGCTCTCCAGTCTGCCCATGTGGGTTTTCCTTTGGACCCCCCTCCCAGCCCATGGGGCCTTGCAGTGAGGATACACCAACTTGGAGCTTACCAGCTGCTGTCCTTTATACAGTTTATATCTTAGGTACCTAGCATTATGTTTTATGGCATACGTGGTCTGGACCGACAAAGTGACATTTATGTCAGATCCAGCCCTCATAACAAATGAGTTTGACACCACTGGCCTAAGGCATAACAGTGGAGGGCTATAGTCCTGTGCTATTTTGAATTCCTCTCTGTTTCCACATATCTTTCCTCTTTGTGCTTCTGAAGTTGTTCAAAGCTAGCTTTACTTCTTTCATACTATGAGATGTTAATATAGCCTATGAAACAGAAAGGTCTCTAAACAATCTAATCCTTCAAATCCAGCAGTTATAATTTGACATTGGAGGGGTTTTTGTTTTTGTCTTGTATTCAATAGCTGGAAAATGAAAATGTATATGAAGCCAAACATGAAACAAAACTACCTGTGAAATGGACAGCTCCTGAAGCAATTCGCTCCAGTAAATTCAGCATTAAATCTGACGTCTGGTCATTTGGAATTCTTCTCTTTGAAATAATCACATACGGAAAGATGCCTTATTCAGGTGAGTCATTTGCTCTAAAAGAATATTTTTGATATATTTCCTCTGAGTGTTCTCTTTCTTTGTTCAACAGATTCTTAGGTCTGGCAAGATCTGAAATGCTGTGCATGTAATAAATATTTTTTGTGGGTTGGAACTTAATTCATAGCTATCGGATAACAGAAGCCAATTGGGTACTCAAAACGAATGGTCTCAGGTCTTCCATGACTTGCTTAGATAGAACCAGTTCAGTTTTTCTCTGGTTTCTTAGCTAGTGGGCCATCTTCCTAAGTTAATCATATCCTTTGCTAGCAAGGTAGGAAGAGAGTAAAAGAAGCATGATAATTTATTAGTCCTTCCTGGCCTAGGACCCACGTATCTAAAGGACCACTTCTCTCAATATGCCACTCCTTGACAGCAGCAGCACAGGTTTTGTATGTTGATGCCTGTGCGGGCCCACATCTGCCCAGTGCTGTGTGAACTGCACTGGCTGCGTATTAAATACTGGATCCATTTCAAGGTGCTGATTCTTACCTTTAAAGCCCTATATGGCCAGGGGCCTGCATATCTTTGAGACCACCTTTCCCCATATGAGCCCTGGAGGGCATTGCGCTCTTCGAATCAAAATCTGCTGATGGTCCCTGGCCCTAGGGATATCCGACTTGCCTCAACTGGGCCAGGGCTTTTTTGGCCCTGGCCCCTGCCTGGTGGAATGAGCTTCCATGAGAAATTAGGGCCCTGTGAGAGCTTTTACAGTTCCGCAGAGCCTGAAAGATAGAGCTCTTCCACCAGGCCTTCAGTTCAGGCAGCGGGTATCCAATTCAATCTGGCCTCTCCCCTCCTTCCCCCTATGATTCGCTGTTATGTGTCTGTTGAGGTATAATTTATTTTTAAGTATTGGTGTTTTATTTATTGTATGTTTTTTGTTGTTCTGTTTTTATGATGTAAATCTGTGCTCAGCAGGTTAGCATAGGTTGTAACCCACCCTGAGCCTCCTTTGTGTGGAGGGTGGGATATAAATTGAAGGAAATAAATAAATAAATAAATAAATAAATAAATAAATAAATAAATCTGAGCAAAGTCTACTGAAGCTACTATCTTGTATCTATAATCCAGTTTTAGCATTTATTGTATATCATGTCTTATACTGTTTTTATTGCATTAGTTTCTAATTTTGTAATCCAGTCTTATGACACTGTTTATTATACATTTTATACAGTTCCTACTCCATTGTTTTAAATTCTGAAACCCACCTTGAGTTTCAGTGAGAAAGGCAGATTATAAATAAATTAAAATGAAGTAAATCAACACTGGGATTTTAGAGACTGAAGGCTCTGCAAGAGAATATATCGCAAATCAATAATATTTGTGGAATCGTGACCCGGTTCCAGTTTAAATGGTCACTCTGCATGTGTTACAATATCAGCCTTTTGAAACTCCAATCTAGGTCTGATGGGCTACCAAGTAATCCAGAAACTGGATCAAGGGTACAGAATCCCTCAGCCAGAGAACTGCCCTCAAGAGCTTTATAACATCATGCTGCAGTGCTGGAACGCTGAACCTCAGGAACGGCCAACTTTTGAAACATTGCACTGGAGGCTCGAAGATTATTATGATATGGATTCTATGGCCTATCTAGATTCAAACAGTTTTGTAAAATGAACTGCAAAATATCCCTACTGATCATTTGAGGAAAATGCCCTCCAAATAACTGTGTTCCTTTAGAAAATGTTTCCCTTTATCATTTGATTTCCTTCTGCAGAACATGTATTTCCAGGATCCTCTGCTAGCAAGCATACTCTGGGTGATAAGAGTATATATCTCCAGCATGTTTACAGTCTGATTCATGCAGCAGATGAAGCAGACTCTTTACCTTTGAAAGCTCATGACATATTGAATTGGATAGGGTGCTATAAGTTATATCAGATGACAGCTCCATCCAAAGACTCCGATGCATCAACTCCAGTGCCGTTATTTGATAGCCTATGCCCACTCTGCAGTGGAGATAATGGCTATAAAGACATCATGCCAAGATGCAGAGAGCATAGCAATTACGCTGGAGAACATAACACCCCCATGGCAACCCACTGATCATGACAATATATATGCCAGTGACACACCCATGGCCGAGAGAGATGGAAGCACCAACCATTTGCCAGGCACGGAGCATGTAGAAACTAGAAGAGTAACAAGAGAACCCAAAAGTGCACAATCATAGGAGGTGTTCCAGTAATCTCCCCAGTAGTTTACTAGGAAAAGGCATCCATCTGGCATATAATCCATGGATTTGAGTCCTGCCCAAGAAGGCAAAGCACAGCTGTAGCACATCCTAGTTCCTTGGTCTGAGCATTGTATGGGGAGCCAGAACACTCTGGAAGGGATCTCAGCCACAGCCTCAAACCCAAATAGTCCAGCCATGCTCATTACTATTCTGTATGCCAGTCATCTCGGATGGCACACTCCCATGCACCATCCCATAACTGCAGCTGGGAGTTGATTGCGGGTATCCCTGCAGCACAGCAGCAAGATGTACTCAGGTCACTGCAGTGGTTCAACATGTTGTAGGCTCAGCTCATGTCTGGCCTTGCACTGTCAACTGAGTCCATCCTGGCTTCTGCCCATGTTGGAAAGTTGCTGACAAAGAGTCTAAAGAGATACCTAGATGGTAATGAATAATGTACCATAATAACAGCAAACAGCTAGTGGGTTCTGTACATGACACTCTTGCAGTTTTAGCCCCCTTTCTTGGAAGTTCCCATGTGGTAGGGTGTACCTCTTGAAAGTCATGATACAGCCCTGATGTCAATACTTATCCATCCCTTGTAGGAACTGCATTGAAATTTTGTCTACAGTGTCGTCTGGAGCATCTCCATGGGACTCTGAGCCTGCAAGACAACAGGCACCATTAGTGGGTGATTAGTCATAGCATTGTATTTGGTGGAATGACTGGAGGTTGCCCAGGTTTTTTTATTCTGTTACAACAGCAGGACACTGGTGCAATGCGGCTGGCATATCTGCAATGACAGCTCCCCTTTTGTATGGTACATACTGCTAGCAGCTGTTGAAGTGGGGGGGAGAGGGTCGGTGGAGCAACACAGAGAATGGTTGGGGCGTCATGGGGATGCAGTTGCAGCAGTCACAGTTTGGGGCATGCCAACCCCCTGCTAACCTGGGAGGGGGTGCATTGTTCTAACATCCACAATTGCAGGAGGAGAGCTTTTTCCTTCAGCAATTCCTACAACAAGGGTTGTTTCCATCTCTTGGGAGTTTGTCTGAAGTGCTCTTGGAGGTGTGGCTGGGAGGGAGTTGCTGTCCCGCTCTGCATGTATTGGGTGGGGATATGCCAGGAATATTGCTGACATAATATTGCCACGGTGCCAAGGGCATGGTGTCAGAGGCTGGGGAGACTTCTTAGGTCAACTGAACCCCAGTCTGCTCCCTGATATGCCTCTGACACCATCCATGTCTACACTGGGGGCACACTTACATTAGCCCTGTGCTAGTGAAGTTTGGCATTGCAGTGTCTCCAGAATAGCTCTGAAATTCTTCAAGGTGTCTTGGAATTATGCATCCTAAACCACCCTGTGGCATTAAAAGAGCAATGAACCTTAAGAAATGCATATCTATTAAAACTTGTGATACAACAAGATTGTTGACGGCAATAGTTTAAAGAAAACTGAAAGGACTGGGTTTTTAAGAATCTCTGTACTGTTCAATGACGATAAGTAGAAAAATTTATTATTTAAACAAGAGAGAGCAAAAAATACAAATTATTACTAGATAGCCTGCTGCACAACAGGCATTGCAAGATTACACTTTTTATATATGACTGTTTGTTATTCTTCCTAGTCTGCTGCTTATCAGCTAAATCCCATCAATCGGTTATTATGAAGGAACTTGATTGCTGTTACGCACAGCAGGATCTGTGCGCCAAGATATTTTCTCCCCCCCCTTTCCTTTTCTTTAAATATGTTGTGACTGTAATTTTGGCTCGGCTATGTGAAATGTCTCTGTTGCATTTGGGTTAGATGTACCCAGAAAAAAACATATATAAAGAGGCATATTGGGAAAGCATTAATATTCTGTTGAAAGAAAGTGATTTTTTAAAAGAAATGACTGCAATTGTCTGTTTTAGGATCCGACGATAAGCCAAAGTTGAGAAATGGATGTTAAACTTTGAATTGCGGTTTGTCATTCATGTATTAAAAATTGTAAAGATGAATCTCCCTGTGCCCCTGCTATAGAACTTCTCTTTTATTTTTAAAAATGAATTTTAAAAGGAATTGGGTGGGGTTTTTTCAAACAGTGATCTGAGCTATTATAGGCTGAGTTCAGACTGGCAGTTTGGCCCGGTATTGGTATGTTTCTCAAGCAGATTAAGTGGGCCGGTTCACACAGCCACAGCTGTCTGGCGTTCCCGTGTCGCACTCACCCCGTCCTGAAGCGTTTTGATCCTGCTTTAAAAAGGTACCAGGTGAAAGCCATTTGGGCGCGTATTGATCCCGCTTCCTGGAAGTGTGGACACAAATAAGCCGCAATCAAGCAGCGCCAGTAATGTGAACCGGCTGATTGGGCATAACTGCCCATGCGTGCTGTGCGCTTGAGCACACAACTGCCTACGGGGATGCTTCTGGCTCGCAGAGTTAAGGCTCCCAGCCATGGGATCCTGCCCCAATTGCTGCTGCGCCTGTGTGCCTATGCACCAACGTGCAGGTTGGCGAAACAGACCAAAGCCACGTGCAACTGGGGCAGTGCTGCCATGGGCTGCCCCATAGTACGAACACTCCATTCCGCCTCCTCCCCAGTATGGTCCCACATCAGCCAATGCAGTGTGACCGGAAAGCCCTGTGACAACTTGGCCCGGGTCTTTTTGCCCTGCTTCCCTTGCACTTCATTCTGCCAGTCTGTCCTCCGCCCTAGATTAAGTACATATGAACTGGCTTGATAGGGAATCAGACACCTGGTCTGTCTAGAGCAGTATTATGTACTCTTAGGTCAATTTTGCACTAGCGTTTGCCCCAGGTTTGCCCTCATGCTTGCACCAGAGCTTCTGGTCGATTTCACACCAGTTACTCTGGGCTCACGTTTTTCTCTGGAGTATCGCCCTGCTGCACCGGAGTTTCCCTGGAGCAAACAAATCCTGTTTTTAGATGATTTTCCTGTTTGCTTTGGGGGAGAACCCAAAATGAAAACACGCCCACTAGTCTGCCTTTCATCAGGGCCACCCCATTGTGGGAGTTACTAATTTTTTTTGGAGAAAACCCTTCGTCACGCTATATCGAAAGGGCTGAGGTTCCAAGTGGGAAAATGAAGAAAATACTCCGGAGGAAACTGGGAGGGGAAATTCCGGAGAGAACCAGAGGTAACTGGCCACTGCGAAATCGGCCTTACTGACAGCAACTCTCCAGGATTTCAAGCAGATCTTTCAATCAGAACTGAACCTGGGACCTTCTGAATCTCAAGCATGGGCTTGCCACTCAACCAGAATCTTGCAGTCCTCTGCTATAATCCTTCCCTTGGACTCCTCAGACATTGTTTTTGTCTTGCTTCAACCCTGCATGGATGATATCTGGACACCAGCAACCCAACACAACCGCTATACTGTGCAGCAATGATGTCTGGATTCTGGCCAGGTATTCCAGGCTCCTGACTGGTGCTTTAGGAAGTTGCTGCTTAAAGCGGTTAGATTGTACCTGTGACATGGGGGAAGAATCAGCTGTAAAATACAGACACTTTTATTGATTGTCTTTCCCTTATACTGTGACACCATGAAAAGCACCTCCAAACTGAAAGGAAAAAAAACAGAGCAATTAACAGCATTACACAATTGGTTCTTGAATTTTACTGGTAGGCAAGTTATGAACTAGTGAACATCTGCATTTAATACCAGATCTTGATAGGGCGGAAAATGTGCTTACTTATGTTAAAATGTCTAGACTGAATTCTCCCTATCAGATGAAGTTTTTATTTGAATCCATTTTGTAATAATTTCTATTTTATATGACAGATAACTGCCAGACTTGATTTACATTGAACATCAAGGCTATCATTTCCAGTTGGAGCATACTCTAAGCGTGGCTGAACTCTGTGAACTTGGTTTCTGAGGCCTTTTGTGATCAAGGCTCTGCCAAGGCAATCTGTTACCCTTGCTTTTCCCTGAAGGATCATGGAATAAAATAATGTATTCAGTTATGAGAAACACTAAAAGATTTTGTTTAACGAAGTCCATCACTTTTTTTTGCCTCTTCAACAGAATATGAAGGCGAAAAATTGGATTTTTCTGTAGTGCCCAAATGTTTTAAAAAATGTCCTCATGCAAATTATGCAAGGACATCTTTTATGTATGCTTTATTTTAGTAATGAAGGAGCCATCTTGAAATGGGATGGAATGCTATTCTCTTTCCCCCAAAGGCTTCTTGTCCATAATGAGCAAACTTTATAGGCTGAGCCAATGATCTGCTTACTATCACAGAACTGTAATCCACAGGGAAGAATGCTTGACTTGAGTGCTTCCTTATGTCAAACTTTCCTGTTTTTGATAAGCTAGCAGACCTGGAAGAGGGATTCTAGCAAATTCTCTGTAATAGTTCTTGTATATACTGGGAGTGGGAAACAGATCATTGCATTCTGAAGTGATTTAGTTTTAGAAGGGCTATACCCAGGGGCAGGGCTATTTTTGGGCAGGAACGCACATGAATGGAGTTCCGGCTGGCTTCCGAGTTGGCCACGCATACAGCCTCCCCCCACCTTGGGTTCCCCAGGTGCTTCTCAAGCTGTGGGGCACCTGGGGAAGCCAAGCCAATCCAGGGAGGGAAGGCAGTTTAAACTGCCTCCCCTCTTCAAGTTCTCTTGGCCAGGGGAAGCCAATCCAGAAACTGCCTTCCTTCCCTCGGGTTCCCCATGCGCCCTGCAAGCCGTGGAGCACCTGGGGAAGCCGATCTTGAGAGGGAGCTGCGCTGTCAGGGGTGTGGCCTAATATGCTAATGAGTTTCTGCTGTTGGGTGTGGCCTACTATGCTAATGAGTTCCTGCTGGGCTTTTCCTACAAAAAAAAGCCATGGCTATACCAAATGTCCCCCAACCCTTTCCCTAATTATGTAGCCTGGTTTAGTTAAATAGATCTAAATCTAACAGAATCTGGTCAAGGAGAAAGAGAGGCTTGGGGTGGGGTGAGAGAGAAAGAGAGAGAGAGAGAGAGAGCACATATATGTGCTATAGCGGCAAGCATGCTGTCTTTTGACTGGAGAGTCCTGCAATCAAATTTCCATTCAGCCATCTATCTTGTTCACTGGGTCACACTGAGCCAGTTACTATCTGTCAACACGATGTTTCTCAGTGTCTTATTATGAGGCTATATGAGAAGTAGGTCAGGGACCCTACATAGAGTTCTGGTCTTTATTTCCAAACGGTATCCTCTATGCTGTGTAGACAGCTGCTTTTGAGACTGATCTAGCATGGGGATCTTCTGTGCAAAGGAAAAAGCTTTTAAAAACCCCATTATGCCTCTGCAACCCAGCTGTAATCTGTTGAGGCAAACTGCATAGTCAGGTGACATTCCACCACATCTACTTCCATTGAGGTTTTTGCAACTGCAAAATAAAAATTTAAAAAGAGACAGGGGGTTGGGTGTGGAATGAGGTTATTTTATAGCCTAAACCAGTGGTGGCAAACCTATGGCACGCGTGCCAGAGGCGGCACTCAGAGCCCTCTCTGTGGGCACGCATGCAGTTTGGGCACGCAGTCTCTAAAAGGAAAAAGACGACACAGACTAGAGGCTGGGCTGCTCTCAAACTTACAAAGTATGAGCCAAGGTTAGACAAATTATCAGCATGCATACAACAGCAAAAATCGCATTAATTGTTCAAAAGCATGCCAAATGCATATTTTTACCTTTCAATAAAAATTGTTTGTATAATTGAAAGCTCTGTTATTGTGTTTTTCTTTTAAGACAAAAGATGTCAATGTATGAGTTCTTTTTTCTAAACTAAAACCTCAGTATTCAGGTTAAATTGTCGTGCTGGCACTTTGCGATAAATAAGTGGGTTTTGGGTTGCAGTTTGGGCACTTGGTCTCTAAAAGGTTCGCCATCACTGGCCTAAACTAATGATCAGCATGCACATAAAAGTTTGCTTGGTGGTCAAAAAAGGCAGCCTGTAGGAGAGCCAAATGCATCCTCAGTGGGGACGGATTAGGTATTTGGATCCATTTGAAACACAAACATTCACTTTCATAATGACAAATTTATGTATTTAGGGATTTTTTTTTAAAGGGACTAAGTTTTCCTTCCTCTCCCATAATACTAGAAGCTGGGGTCATCCACGGAAGCTGAAGAGTGAGAGATTCAGAACAGGCAAAAGGAAGTGCTTCTTCATAGACAACAGTTAATTTGTGGAGCTCGCTGCCACGGGATATGGTGACATCCACCAACTTGGAAGGCTTTAGAAGGGGAGGATGGGGCTATCAATGGCTATTGGGCATAATGGCTAAAAATCATGATGGATCTCTACTCCCTCCAGTACCAGAGACAATATGCCTCTTTGTATCAGTGGCTGGGGAGCATGGGCTGTTGCAGGCATCCTATTGGGAGGCTTTCTGGAAGCAGCTGGTTGGCCACCATGCGGACAGAATGCTGGACTAAATGGGCCTTTGGTCTGATCCAGGAGGGCTCTTCCAGTGTTCTTATTTCTTAAATCCTATTATTCTGATCACGTAGGGACAGAGAAAGTGGCTAGAATACCACTGGGTTCTTGCCATTTTATTCCTTTGTTTGTTTGTGTAAGATTATTTCATCTTGCTAGATAAATACTCAAGTCTAGCTGGAATATTCCTGGCTGTGCTTGTATGCCTTGATATATTTGGGTTTGCTATGACTAAATGTGAGACATTAGATAGATAGAGATCCCATTCCAGAAGCTTGCAAAACAAGCAGAAGGCTCCTTATATATAGCTGCTGCATTGGAGGACAGTCACCTTAGTTTTCCCTGTGGCATAGACGATGAGGTCTGCGACTCAACAAGTGAGATGCATCTCATTCTCAGAGTTTCGGGAGTACATAAGGACTGACTGGGCATATCCCCAGAGTGAGAATGATAGTTTTTCCCCATCTGCTCTCATATAGCATGTCCACGGTGAACAGCATATAAAATTTCAAAGTAAATAAATAAGAAATAAAAATACATCCGGCATTCAAAGTCCCAGTAGAATAGATCCGTGTCTAAAACTTTTCCATTATTGGATAACCTTCTCAATGATACTGTGATAATACAATTTACAGTGTAACGGTATGTCCTCATGCCTGTTCTTTTCATTTATATCCTATGTTAGAGAGCCTCAGTATAACTGAGGCCCAGCTTTTACTCTCTGAACCAGCTCCAACACAATACACAGTGCTAAAAATTCCTGCTAAAAATTCCTGCTGATAGAGGATTTGATCAACAGAGCATGGCATCATTGCCTCCCCCCCCCCCACTGTAGCCCGAAATGCTTCCAAATGGATAACAAGGGACCCTCAGAAACAACATGAGGGGGAAGTCAGAGGCTTGCAGCAAGAATACGGAATCAGTGAATATTGCCCTCCCTTCTGCCAACAGAAATCCCCCATGGGATCCAATTCAATATCGTACCATGTTTTCACATACAAAGGGGATGGATCAAGTGGAATTTTCCACTGACGGAAGGGGGGGCAGTGATTTTCACCAATTCTCCCCTTTCCTCTGACTACCTCCTCACACTGTTCCTGGGATCCTTCATCCCCCAGGAGCAGCATTCTGGGGGGCATTTTGGACTGCGGGGTGGAGGGTAGTTTCGGCTGGTGGAAATTTGGGATCTGACTCAAAATCTTGAGCTCTGCCTGAACTGGAGACAAAGTTATGAGCACTGTTATAGAAATGTGTCCCTGTAAAGCAGCTTCCCCATTCATTACATTTGGCAGTTTAGGTTAAGTCAGAGGCTGAGGACAGACTGGGAACCTGACGCGGAATGGCAGCGGGGCAAAAAGCCCCAGGGCAAAGTGGCCCGGGGCTGGCTGTTCACACTGGCCAGACTCCTGTGGGAGCGTTCAAGGGAGGAGGTGCAATGACGCATAGACACTGCTGCAGAGTGGCTCCTGGCAGGTCGGCCTCTGCAGCTCATGGCAGGGCCGTTTCCGCAACCAGTGCATTGGCGCCTATGTGCATAGGCACATGGGCACAGCAGCAATTCGGCCACGATCTAGTGGCACACAGAGCGCATATGTGCATATGCGCATCTCTCCGTGGCAGTGCGTTCATCCCACTGCCTCCGTTTGAATCCCACTTCTTCCAGTCCACACAGCCAGGAAGCGGGATTCAAGCGGAAAAAGTCCCCTGGACACCACTTTCTGCCGGTGTCCGACTGAGGTGCCATGAAAGCGCTTCAGAAACGGGTGAGTACAGAAGGGAGACGGAGGACAGCTGTGGCTGTCTGAACTGCCTCCCTTCCCCCGCTTCTAAAGCGGACCTATCCCAGGCCACGTTGCCAGTCTGTCCTCAGCCAGAAATCCAAATCTTCTGAAAAAAGCAAAGAAAATATAAGAACCCAACATTGTTCCTTTGTTGGTCAGGCAGTAAGTACTATGTCCATTCGATTATCTTTTCTGTTTCCAGTGTTTATAGGCTGAGTACAGTTCCAGACCAAAGTATTACCATCTTGTGACTTCTGTAGATCAGGTGTATTAATGGAGTGTATCCTTGATATGTGTACATATGCTCAGCTTTGGCCCTGGGTTTCTCAGTCCCCTCTCCTGCCACTCTTGATTCTGTTCTGCATCTGACCAAGCTAGCCCTTCATCTTCTTTTCCAAACTGGAAAACACTGAAAGGGCAATATTTTAAAGGGTTCACACCAATACTCCCTCTAAGCTGTGAAGTCTTGTGAGCAAAAATTCTACTTTGTGAGCTACTGGCATTAAAGCTGTGAGTGAGCCATTTGGCTGCTGCATAAATTAGTTTGCTCTGGAGGCATCCTTCCTGAGCTAAGACAAAAATGCATGAGCTGGAGGCTAAAAATCTGTGAACTAGTGTTCGAAAAATCAAATGGCTGGCACACCGGCCAGGTCTGCTAACATCCTGTTCTTCTCCCCCCTACTACACAATGTACATTGTTCTCTTGGGGCTTGGCTACTGATAAGGCTGTTTGCCAGGAGGAAGCTCTATCTCCCCTGTGTTAATGTGATTTTGTACTGAATGCTGACGTGGACTGAAATGCTTATAATAAACGCAGGCTGCCGAATTCCGGCAGACTGGGTTCTACTCCTTCCACCCAAGTCTCATGTGCAAAGTCCTTCCAACTAGCTCACACTTAGCTTAGAGGGAACACTGGTTTCTACTATGGTGCTTCCATTCCCTTGGCCACTGTTCAGCTATAAAAAAATCGACTCTTTTTACAATTGTGTTTTCCCTAGGATCTTTTATATTATTTCAGCAGCAAAAGATATTTTAGTAGAAGCAAGATCCCTTCAAAAAGCCCAGGATACTCATCTAAGGATGAGCATGGTACATTCTCTAGACAATAAAGGTCAATGCTTAAAGGCACAGGATCAAGTTCAGAGTACTAGAATATGTGTCACAGGAGTCCTGCAGAGCCAGTACACTAAACCGAGAATCAAAAGTACATTTTCTTAGTGTTGGACTAGAACAGGAATCCTAGCAGTACAAAGGGTTCAATCCAGAAAAAGTTATTAATGGTTACACCCTTCTGAGAACAGTGGAACTGACTTGGTCGTGAAAAACTTCTGTCAATATGAACGGATCACATCGTCATTCTGCTGGATTATGCCCCATATACTGAGAGGATGGAAAAGAGTATTGGAAAATATTTTGTTATGATTTCCTAGTATAATTATGCTTGATGGAAGGACAAACCATAAAGAGGTTGATATATGACCCTGATTAGGGGCATATAGCACTGCATGCATTCTAATCAATGAGGATGGTTTTCATGCAGATATGTTTATTATATTTAGATGTCACCTGTCCTCCATCATGGAAGTCAAGAGGATTCCCAGGTAATGTTCTATCTAGGCACTGACCAGTGAGCTATAGTGAGGTTGCTGTCATTTACGGTCTCTAACCACACATGCCAATCTGTCAACAGACCAACCACTCAAAACTTAGCCCCGAAGTCTGAACAACAACACGTTAGCCGCCCTGAGCCCGCTTGCGGGGAGGGCGGGATATAAATCGCATAAATAAATAAATAAATAAATAAATAAAACAGGATAAGTGGGCCATGAAGAAAATCCATTCATGTATGTTCTCTTTTGTTAAATGGGAGTATTTCAGCTTAACCTGAAGAGCTATGGAGGTCCTTTTAACAGCAATTTTTAAACTCTCCAGTAGGTGGAGGCACAGATTGCTGCCTTGGAACTGAACAGAAGCCAAGAACCAGTACCTCTTGTTGACACCATGCTGATATGTTTGCTCACTTTGAATATCAAAGCTGGCAGTTGCCAAAGGTATAACTACTATCACATGCTGTCTTTATATTTGTCCAAAAAGAATTATGTTTATCTGTTACTACCTTAAAACTGTAATTACAATAAATCAGAGATGTCGCCCCCCCCCCCAGGCAACAAGACAGATTTAGATGCTTCCAGCATCTAAATCCACACCATAATGTTCCTTTGAGCTCCACTGGAATGTCTGGATGCAGTTTTTTCATGCAAAGGGGAATGAACATCCTGATCCATGACCACTGGGTTGTTATGTACAATTAACTGCACGCTACTAAGACCCACTGAATTTGTATAACACATAAGAAATAAGATGTATTTTTAGGAACCCATTGTGAAATTAAACGTATTCAGAGGGCAAAGATAATATGCTCAGATTGGAGGATAACTATAATTGGCTCCTTTTCCTCATACCATTAAGGCATAATGTACGAGTAGATACTGTACAAAATTTATAATGAAGCCTTAGAACCAGACTTGAGAAAATGGGCTCCATTGTTTATTGCTTGGACCCTTTCTTAGTTTTGTGTCAGAAGTCAGGAAGGTTTTTAGCATTAAATTGTTAATGTACTTTTCAGCAATATAATTTAAATACGGTACAAGCATCAAATATTGATTTTGAGTTAACTTATGACTGATATCTAAATCATAATGATAGCATTTCCTAAAGCCAAGCACTGCTGACCTCCATACTTTATTGTCTTTTATGTTTTATGAGTAAAATTAAACTGCCGTCCCAGAATTAAGGTGCATAATTATATGCTATGATTATAAATTCATTTCTACCAGTCTAAAAAGGCATTAGAAATTTTTCTCAGATCCTATGAGTGATCTTCCCCTGTTTCGTTAACTGAGTGAAATTTTCCATTTTCCTCTCTAGAATTGTTTTGCTTCAATTAGTGAAGAGCCCCCTCCCCTGTGACAGATAATCAGCTTTGTCAGCCTTGTTCACATTTTTGGTCTCAAATGGCAGAACTGTGAAAAATTTCCAATATGAAATCCTGTTTTTTTCTTTAAATAAATGTCCTCCAATTGTCACACCCATGAACAATAACAGAGATTTGTTCGTGCCTATAATGGAAAGGGAGAGAAAATGAGACCAGATGCCTTGCTGGCTGGAAAGCTTCCTTTCCCTTCAGTGGGGTAAATGGCAATGAGAATTTATTCTCTCCCCCCCCCCTCCATATTTAGGATAATACAAGGAGGCATACTATGTTTTTATGCAGAGCCACCGATAGAATTAAATGGCACTACAGATGAGGAACACCTTTGGTGCCCCCTCAATTTCTTCCACTTCTGAATATCTTATTTTTATAAGACCGAGCTTTCAGTGACAACACAAACAGTGAAATTAGCATTATGTTGATGTGGGTTTGATACTTACTGGTGTCATGATCTTTCAACATTTTTATGATTTTGATGCTGTCACAGTCACTCACACACTCACTCATAATGTTTGTTGAATAGGCACTGATGTAAATTTTCCAGTGAACTAAACAAAACCCAAAAAGAACAGCAGCCAACAGGCCAGTGTTGATAGCTTTAAAACTGAATATGAACCATTTGTTCTATTTGTTTCAACTAACAAGTAAATAGTTGATTAGATAGCCATGACAATTATACTCCAACTTACTGCTCTGGGTGCTTGTTTTGATTACCTGTTACAATAATTCCCCTGACTTCTCTTTTTCTTTGCTGAGCAGTCCCTTTTCTTCTTCTTTGTTTCACTGTTTATCTCACCCAGTTGTTTAAATGTATATGAATATAAGCTGAGCCAGCCTAGGTAACTGAGGAACTGACAGAAATCCTTCATTTGTATATGTCTGATAATGACACACAAGAGGCTGATCATTATTTCACTTTCAAAAGGAAAATGGTCAGGTAGATATCAGGTTTTGAACTTTTCAGGTAAACAGACAGCAGGAATGAGGTAACAATATAACTATATACACCAGATCGTTTGTCATAATAAAATAGCTGTTTTGTTCTACAGAGATCTTTAAACTGAGGATAGAGATCTATTAGCAGTCACTGCTTAAATAAACAGGCATAAACATCTTTGTCTCAGAATGACTTAAGTTTGTAAAGGCAGGAACACACACACAGGTTGCAACTTTCCCTGTTTAACAATTGATAGCAATCACCCCACATCCATATTTCAGGATCCTCTCTTGATCCTTGACTCTGCTTAACTGAACTCTTAACTGAACTCCACTGTTGTAACTGCTACTCTTAACTGCCACTCTCAACAGTATTATTCCATTTGAACCCCCTGTCAATCAAGGTTTTATGACCAGGCTAACACATTAACCATTCACTGTCCATTACACCTGCCCTTAAAACTGAATCTCTACTGAGATCGTTCTAGTTTTGATCTTCATTAGATCAGAACAGGGTACCTTGAAAGCCAAAATACCAGAAGCAAAGGACATAACAGCAGTAGCACTGATGACAGCAATATTGGAGGGCTACATAAGATAGGCGTGGAGGCTGCAGCTCAGTGTTTTGAATATAGAAGGTCTCCCTGGCAGTTAAACGTATCAAATAGTGTGTGCTGTGATAGACCTCTCTGCCTGAGACCCTAGAGAGCCTTTTCCAGCCAAAGAAGACAACACTGATATAATCAAATGAACTGACTCAGTAGCCCTCTACATATGTCACTATGTCCAATGAAATTAATATATTGAGAGAGGAACTGGGCACAAACATACTGTCTCCTCTCACCTCTGACATGTGATTACTGGCTTGAGAGCACAATGCCAATGTATATAGGAAGTGTGTGCATGTAGACTCTCCTTATGATCAGGAATGCTGCTCCTTTAAACATTCCAGATCATGGTAAAGAAGCCTGCATGTACACACTGCCTATGTTCCTAGACTCTGTGCTCACAAGCTGGAGACTGAGTGCACACAGCTGAGGAATTGGACCGGTGGTGCACTCATACCCCACCTTCTCTATGTACATTTATTGCAATGCATGTAGTGTTGTGTGAAGAACACTGGCAATTGAGACACTGCTAAAGAAACATAAGTCACAAACAGATACATGTACACATCCCCCATGCCCTAATTTCAAACATGGGAGAATGTAATAGAGTTGAGAATAGGAACAATGAATAAGCAAAACAACAACAACCCTGACAGGGACTATTACCATCTTTCACTATTCTTATGAAAAGAGTTACATATTTCAACAGCTTTGAGCTCTTCAGCCATCTTACTTGAAGCACCCCCTTTATTTCGTAAGGTAGCTTGGACATCATGCAAAAGAGGACAGGGTGAGTGACATATGGATACATAAAATATAAAAGAGGGCCAGTTTGGTGTAGTGATTAAGTGTGCGGACTCTAATCTGGGAGAACCGGGTTTGATTCCCCACTCCTCCACTTGCACCTGGCTGGATGACCTTGGGCAAGCCATAGCTCTGTACCAGCTGTTCTCTCAAGGACAGCTTGGGAAAGAGCTCTCTCAGCCCCACCTACCTCACAGGGTGTCTGTTGTGGGGAGGGGAAGGGAAAGGAGTTTGTAAGCCGCTCTGAAACTCCCTTGGGGAGTGAAGGGTGGGGTATAAATACAGCCTCTTCTTCTTCTTCTCTTCTTCTAATTTGGAGAACAATCAGGTTTCTAGTAATTTGACCATTAAGTTATTTAATTGATATCCTAAATGCTTTGAAAGTGTCTTAACTAGTCACTCCAGAAAGCACCTTGCCAAAATCATTTGACTACAGCCTTAGTTTTCTCAGTTTTAACATATGGCCACGGTTTGACCTGACCTCTCTGTTTAACATTTGGTACATTTTTTTGTTCATTTCCTCAGACAAAGGAGTGGATAAAGAGAGTCACAAAGGTACGCATGGAGAAAAATTTTCAGTATCCCATTTGAAGGCCCTCCCCATTACAGCCTAAGGAGTCCTGGAGAAAAAAAATAGAGCAGAAACATACTGCTGTAAATTATTCAAGTGATTCTGCCATTTCTAGAAGCAGGCGGGATGGTCTGCCCATAAAACATTAACATGACATGTCCAAGTAGTGACAGGTGGTTTGGGAGAAGGTTTATGAATGAACAGAGCAGTGCTTGGGGGGGAGTACAGCAATTTGCTCAGCTGTAAACAAACTCACACCCCTTTGCTTATTTCCACACATGACTAACTAGAGTTTTGAATAAAGTTATGAGAACATTAACAGACGAAATATGACTTGCACATCAATTAAAGCAGAGAGGGTCTCCCCCGTATGGTTCTGAGCTGCCGTTGGGATAGCTAGCACGTGTATTTTTTTCCGCATCCCTCATTTTATAAGCATGCTTTTTGCCCTGCTTCAGAACCTAAACATCCTAAAGAGTATTCAGTCATTCTGACTGAAAATGTGGAACCTTGGTTCAGTTATACCCGCCCTGTTTTCCCTAGTGCCATTTGAAAAGAACAGATGCAAGAAAAGATGACTATTTTTTAACCTCAACAGACAGTAGAGGGTTGTCGAATTCCCTGGCCTGATAATCACATTTTCCAAGAGGGCAGCCTTACGGCAATGTCAGATGCCCTTCTATTTAATGATGGTTCAGTTTCTTAGAACTAAAATATTACATTGGACAGTCTGAAGATAGACTTCCAGTTGAACAAAAACTCTCAGAGGACTAGCAATACCGGAGAAAGCTGTTATCTGTCAAGACTTGTGGAACTGAAGGTTTAATAGATCTCTTTAACTTCATCATACTGAACTAGAATGCTATTAGCATTTCCTATAGCTTTTGACTTTATCCCCTTCTATATAATATATAATACAGACATAAAATAGAAGATGCCACATGTGCTTCAATCCTGAGACCTAGTGGGACAGTTCTTACTATCTGATGTCCTACTGGTCATATAGAATATGTGAGGTGGCTATTAGCAGCATGCTCATTAAAGTTTCTCCTCTACCTTTATAATGCTTGCTTTCCACTCCTACTATTAGAATCATTTCCAAGCTCCTGCTGGAGCAGTATCTGTCTGTTGGAGACAATGGCACATTTAACTCATTTGGGTCTCATTTGGCCCTCATTTGACTACACCACTGAGGAAATGTTTTGAACCAAGGTTTGAGGAATGAAGTGAGATCAGGGATCCGCAAGAGATTCAAAATGAATCTATTTAATACATTGTTTAGGCAACAAATTCAAGACCATCTCTAAAAGGCTGTGCAGTGATGGTTTGTTTGAAATTTCAAATCTTGTCAATTTTTTTTTGTACTTTAAAAAAGAGCAGTTAATTAACATGTCCTGAACATTGTTTTATACTGAATTAAATCAACCTGTCTAGCAGAGGTTTTTCAGTTTTCTGTAATACTTTGTGATCTTAAGGACTGAAATTGTGACCTTCCAATGCACAAAGCACTGCTGAACTATGCTCCCTCTTTTGATTCTTGACTCAAGACTCTCACTATGAGTCTAATATTAATACTCTAATTGAAAACGAGGATAAAAGTAGAAAAGCATAAATGAGTTTGGCTGTATAACAGCAATTAGATTCCATAGTGAAATTGTATAAACATTGCAAAATAGACTCACACCAGAGTTGCTGAAGCTGACAGAACCGTCTGCTCAAAAGAGTATCAAAAACATTAAAACACCAAATCTCTCCACTGTGTATTGTCGAAAACCAATCTTTGGGAGAGTCCACAGCTCAGTGGTAGAGCTCCTGGTTGGCACGCAGAAAGTTCTAGGTTGCATCCCCAGTATCTCCAGCTAAAAAGGTGGTGTGAAAGACCTCGGCCTGAGACCCTAGAGACTCACTGCCAGTCTGAGTAGACAACAATGACCTTGGTGGATCAATGGTCTGATTCAGTAGAAGGCAACTGTATATTTGTTCATGCACTGAAATCTATGTAATGAAAAACATACATAGGTCCATCCCTGCCTTTAGCCTATATGTGACACTCTTTCTGTTCTTGCTCCAGTTATATACCAGGTCCTGTTACTACATATGCAGGTGATGGTTAACAGATAAACTCTGCAGGCTGCTCTGAAACACACTGTGCTGGCTGCACTACCATGTGCCAGCATAACATTGCCAGAGTGCTCCAACTGTTCACTCTCAGGGTTTTGAGTATTTTTTTTAACTGTTTTTACTGTTTACTCCCAGTTTTTTTAAAAATGTTGTATTATGGACTGACCACTTTCCTGCCATGTCTTCTACCTACAGAGGTAAAACTTGGCTTTTACTGACAGAGGAGCACTAACTAGTGCCTGATGTAATGATGGTGATCTTGTAATAAGCCTGAGCAAACGTATATATCCAGTGTGGCTTACTCTCATATATTAGCTCAGCATTCTGAAATTTATTTTTACCATAATTCCGTTTTAAAATTGTTCTTTTTATACTTGAATAGTGCTGGATGGTGTTTGCTTCTTCCCCACCTATAACCATCCCTCTTGAATTATATAAGACCTACTTATCGAAGATATCATGCTGTAGTGAGAAATGAAAGCGTGTTTATAATAAGGACGAACCACTGTTAGATGCATCAAATCATGTGCTTGTATACACATGAACAAACACTACCCAGCAATTGGCCTGATGCTTGCAAACAGTGAGACACTCATGGGAAAACCATGAGTACATTCATCCCTTTTTCCTTCCCTGAAGAGACTGGGCAGAAGATGGCCATAATGTGCTGAATTGTTGGCATGAGTAAGTTGGCTAAAGCAGCGAATGGTACTTCTTTCCCAGCTGCTGGTTGATTGATAGAATTGAATTGGTAATAACTCTGGAGGGAGCAGTTTGCCGGGTCTTCCATCTGGAGCTGCTGTGTTGTGACTCATGAAGATGGCTACCGATCAGGCAGATTTGGCAGCACTTCTCTGCCAAGCAAGACTTGGATGCTGGGGAATAAGCGAGTTGTCAGGGGGGAGGTATCGGGAATGAAGAGAGTTTGATGCATCTAATGGTGGTAGTTCTCATTAAAAAGGAATGAAGTGCTTGGAAATAATCTGTAAAGAGACTAAACAAAGACTAGGTTGTCCTTCGTAAATGAGAACTTTACGTGCGGTGTTTCTTCCTCTCCATACACCTTGCTTCCTAAGGCCAAGCTCTGACCCTCGCTTTGCACCCTATACTGTCATAATGGCTGTCAATTAAACATATGAAGAACCAACAGCTGCCACCATCTTTAAATTGCCATGAAACATTTCTGTTCCATATGGTAGGATCCGGGCCCAAATGTTGTCTACAATTGCTCCCCAAAGAATTGTTTGCACTGGAAAGTTTTAAAGTGGATGTCTGCTACCATCTGAAACAAAGGGATCAGATAACTGTTGTGAGAAACTGTTTCATTCGACCTTGAAACTTTCAGTGTATGTTCCTTTCTATAGATGCAGTCAGGGGAAAAAAATCAACTAGAGATTTTATTCTGTAGGCTCACAGTAAGTAAAATACACTATTGAAATGGATCAAAATATATAAAATCGATAGTGCAGTCCTAAACATAGCTACACCTTAATGGGCTTAGAAAGGAGTAACCCTGTTTAGGATTTATGGCTCTAATATTTTTCTAATATTTTTGACACAAATTATGGATCTTAAAATTTCTTGATTGTGATGATAATAGTGGATTTTTGTTGCACACACGGTAAATATATAAATTTCTAACTTAATATACTACATGTTGCTGTGCCTAGAAAGCTTAATTGGATCTGTAAAGTTAGAATACTTGCTTAAACTATGCCAAAATTGGTACCCACAGTTGTTACCAGAATCTGTCAGAAAGATAGGGAAATCATAATGCCAGTTATTCCTCACAGAGTCACACACATCTTTCCATCACAACATCAACACATACAACCCAGACATAGCTATGATGATCTGGCAGTAATTGACAGGAAAAGAAATATGCCCCACTCGACAGTTTTTGACTGTTGTATATGGAATGGATCTTCCCAATGCTGAAGCTGCTTTACTGTTTTGTTTTTAAAGAAACTAGGTAACAATTTGGCAAACATGTTTCATAACTAGGAAATCTGCTTTATACTGGAGTTTGAGTTAAATGATAAGTACATCTTTGATTATACCTCAGTCTGCTTCAGATTAATACTGATCTATCTGTCTGTCTTCTTCTTCTTCATCATCATCTACCCACCATCTTCTATCATATATTACCTATCATATATTATCTAATCTTTAATTTTTATGTCTTCAATATGAAGTTAGTTTTAATTTTATTGTGATTGATAGGCCCTTTAATGTGGCTCTTTAACCTTCCACCCCACATTCTCTTTTCTGATTTGGATTCATTCTGTCCTTATAAACCGGGTTTCTCTCCGATGGTCTTTCACTGAATTTGCAGCTCACAAGGGCACTTCCCCCCATTTCCCCAGGGTCCACAGTAATTTCAGAGACAGAAGATTTTTTTTAAAAAGTCTCAGGCACAAACTTCTGTGACCCTGAGTCCCAGAAAAAGCAAAACGAAAACAACAGAAATCTCTTCAAAACCAACCTCCTGTGGACTGATTGTTTTTAGAAAATGTACAAAGCATACTCAAAGAGTTTAATTTTAAGGGGATTCAATTTTTGTGCATGTTGTGGATGCAAGAAGGGTATATGCTATTCCTGACATCCCTGAAGTTCAGGGTCACAGAAATGTGCACTGATGGGCACATTTCCCCCGGTGCTTCTTTTGAACATGCTAGGGGAATAATGGTAAACCCCTTTTTCAAAATGTGAACCTCTCTTGGACTTCTCATCAGAAAGTCTTTAAATGAGTTTCAATTAAAAAAAAAAACCATTCTGATAGGTGGGAGAGAAAAACTGAAAGCAAAATACAAGTGGGGCCCCATAAGACTTGTGGGGGAGAATCCCATCTCCCCCTACTCTTTTGCCAAGTCTAGTGAATCCCTTGGGCTCTCTGGCAGCTGATGCCAGGTCCAGCATGGAGTCCTAGGCTGTTCAGCAACTGCTGCCACACCCGGCCTGGCAAAACCTCCATACACTCTTTGAGCTGTGCTGCCACTGGGCCCAGTGCAACTCCTGGCATGCGCTGCTGCTGGGCCCAGTGCAGAGCCTTGGGCTGTGGGGCTGTTGCCGCCCAGGATCTACCTGGGCTGCACTGCCACTGCTGGTCCCAGTGTGGCTCCTGGGCTGTGCGGCCAGCACCACTGAGCCCAGCATGGAGCCCCAGGCTGCTCTGCTTCTGCTGGACTCACAGTTCTCTGCTGTTGACTGCACGACTGATGGCAGCATGCTCAGCACAGCCCCCAGGCTGCACCAGCAGTGGTATACCCAGCACAGCTGCTGAGCTGTTTGGAGGGGGTTGCCCGATTTGGAGGGGCTCCTTCCTGCACACTCCCAAGAGTGACCACCCGGCTTCCCTCCCACCTCTCCCCAGCAGCATTTAAAGGAAGTCTTTAAATGCTTCTGGGGAGAGGCGGGGGCTGCAAGCCTGCACTCCGAGTCCTGAATTCAGGGCTTGACATGCAGGGGTGCATGGTGTCTCCCCTCCCCAGCAGGGTTTAAAAAGACCCTTAGATGCTGCTGGAGAGAGGCAGGGGCTGCATGCCTGTACTACGAGCCCTGAATTCGGGGCTTGGAATGCTGGTGCTTGCAGCCCCCCCTCTCCTCAGCAGGTTTAAAAAAATCCTTTAGACACTGCTGGGGAGAGGTGGGGGCCTCCACTCCTCAGCATGATAATGTCACTTCTGAGTGAGGTCATCATGCTGGGGACTCCCCACTCCCTCTAGTAACACCCCCCAAAATCCCCCCTGCTGGGGACTTTGAGGGACCTGGCAACCCTAGCTGCATGGCTGCTGCCACTGGGCCCAGCACCCACCGTGGAGCCTTGGGCTGCACAGCTTTCACCACTGGACCCTGCACAGTTCCCCAGCATCACCATTGCTATCTGCCTGAGGTAAGTGCTTTTGGGGGGGGGATTTAAACCCCCGTTTTTAAAAAAAATTCAGATTTTTCTGCAAACCTGGGGACTGCCCCAATTTGCTGGAAAATCAGTTTAACCTCTCTGTGGTCCTGATCCATGGATTTAGTTATCTGCAGATAGGGGCCACACGTGGCTAATAGTATATAGATGCTCTAATGGGGTAACTATTTTGCAGTGATCCCAAAGTGTATACACATGCACATGTACCTTTGGTGAATGGAACAGCTCTTTTAAAATTCAGCTAGGTTCTTGAGCCTATAAACTCTAAATCTGGGACCCATGGAAGTACCAGAATTATGACTTTCAGGAGTTGCCGGTTATGGTCTGGAGACCAAGTCCTATGAGGAAAGGTTGAAGGAGCTGGGTATGTTTAGCCTGGAGATGAGATGACTGAGAGGTGATATGTTATCCACCTTCAAGTACTTGAAGGGCTGTCATATAGAGGATGGTGTGGAGTTGTTTTTCCTACCCCAGAAGGTCGGACAAGAACCAATGGGTTGATATTAAATCAAAAGAGTTTTCAGCTAAACATTAGGAAGAACTTCCTTACAGTTAGATCTATTCATCAGTGGAACAGGCTTCCTCGGGAAGTGGTGGGCTCTCCTTCTTTGGAGGTTTTTAAACAGAGGCTAGATGGCCATCTGATAGCAATTCTAGTTCTGTGAACTTAGGCAGATTATGAGAGGGAGGGCAGGAAGGGTTGCATCAGTGCTTAGTTCTTGTGGCCCCTTCTTGCACACTGAGGGAAATGCTGACCACCATTTTGAAGTCAGGAAGCAATTTTTCTTCAGGCCAGTTTGGCCAGGGAAACACCAGTACTCGTTTTGAGTTTTTAACTGACTCTTAAGGTTTCTACATGCAATTTCTAACTCTTCAGAGCTAACTCCCTGCCTGACTGGGTAGAGAAATTCCTTCTTAAGAGAAATTCCTTCTCTCTCTAGAAAACCTGTCACCTTTCTTTGTCCTGAATGGAAGTCTCCATCTAACTACCCACTTATTCTTGCCAACTTTCCCCAGTTCTCCTGTCTGTGTTAAACTGCTCTCAGTCAGGGCTGAATTCTGAATGAATCCACCTCCTCAGCATTCATCTCTAAAGCCTGTCTCTGCTCCGCTGATGCTAACCAATCAGATTGCTTGGAGCAATCTGTTACTCAAGGCTCTCTGTTTCTTTGAAGAATTAACCCTTCACAGTCCTTTAGCTGTTTGTACAACAGTTCTAAGCTTTTAAAACATGCAGTCAATCACACCAGTCTAGGATGGCAACCAGCCTAGACCACTCTCACTGAGTAATCTCCAGTCTGCATCAGCAGGGTGGACAGCAGCTAGTTCTGAACTGCTGTAGGTTCTAGGGCATGCCTGATCTAATTGTACACATGCTAGTCTACAAGAAAGACCAAGTGGGGGTGCTGTAAGGGAAGCAAAAAGTGTGGCCTCAGCAGCACTCAGGAGGAAAATGGAAAGAGTAAAAGTGGGTAAAAGTGGAAGGAGGATGTGGCCCAGTGTCAAAGCCAGTGCTGAGCAGATGGAAGCAGCAGAAGACAAGTTAACCCTGCCTGTTGGGAGTCTCTGTCATGCTTGGAAGCAAACTCATCAGCTTCTTCCTGAAGTAAGGGGTTTCAGAAAGTTAGAAGTCTTCTTCTGAATCTGAAATTTCTGGATACTAAAAAAGCAGAGCCACGGAGAGGTTAGGAGGAGCCCATCTGGCCGCAGTAAAGCTGTAGGCAAAGCTGACTCGAAGATTCCCTATCTTGAACTAAACAGATTAAACAAGAACCACAAACACTTATCTAGTCATATAGCTTCCTTGGAGTTTACATAGAACCCCAGCATCTGGAATTGCCCAAAGAACAGAGACATCACGAACCAGTGATTTCAGGCAGTTGGACAAACAGTGACTCAGGAATTTCCAAAATGGACCTAGCCCCTCCCACCCAGCTTTGGATAAACATCTAGAAATGTCCTATTTTGGTGGCAAGTACAGTCTCAAAGGTGGACATTACTGGCAACTGGCATTTTACATAACAGAAAGAAAAAGGCTCTGTGAAATTTTTGGTGAATGAAAATGCAAGCTTTAGAAAAATATGTAACTGAAACAATAGATATGCACACACACACACACACACACACACACACACGATGACACTTTCCCATCATAAGTTTAGTGCATTTGAATCCCAGAATTTAGAGTGTAGAATTTGACCCCTCCCCCCATTTTGTTCTGGATTGTAGATCAACTACTTGAATTTCATTACCTAATAAAAATGTCATCCCAACAAACTTTATTAAAAGTCATCTATATAATAGGTGAATTTGGAATACGCTGAAGAAAATGCCTTTCCTTGTCTTCCCAGTATGGTCATCTCTTCTCATCAATGCTGTGTCCTTGTAAAATAAATAACTTCTCATCTAATGTAGGTATTCGCTTTCTAAGGTGATATATTTGTCCAGGTAAGTTTTAGTTTGGCTCCTCAAGGTCAGTGGGCTCTTGAAGGCAAATGTTCTTCTTGATGTCTTCCTACTCCCTCTTCTGAGAAGTAATTGCTGGGATGTTTGTAACATAAATCATAGCAAAATCTTAACAGTCTGATTCTCTCCCCAGTGCTATATTTGTGCAACATTTTTCCTGAATAGAATGAGTCGGTGTAGCCTGTGGCTCTCAGTGATATGGAAGAGTGGTCTTCCCACAAGGCAATCTAAGGCAGCTGTCAATGACAGTTCAAAGGCAGACAGAACAGACTTTCTTTCCTGGAAGTGCTTTTTGTTGATTAGGAACAGGAGAATGCAAAGACAGATGATCTGAGGCTACTGTAGGGTGTAAGAAAAGCATGGGTTATAAAAAAGGGAGTCTGGTGGCTGTGGATCAGAACTGAAACATGTTCAGTAAACTTGGAATTGGATGTGGTATCTTGGCTGAACTGGCACTGTTTTAAAGGGAGCCAATATACAGATTTGGCTATGGTGCCAATGTTGCAAGTGAAACAGGAACAGGACATTGAATAGATGGCATGTAGAAGAAGCAAGGTAGGATCCCAAAGGAGGAGGGATTATTTGATATGTAGATGGTAAGATGTAGATGGTAAGATGAACACCAGTGTAAGGTCTATCTGGAGATGCTGGCTCAAGAATACCCCACCTACCCCCTTTATGACACAGTTTCTGAAAAGTGTAGGAGAAAAGGAACTTCAAAAGATAGTTTCATGCATTCGTTAGCTTATACATAACTACCCCAATCCACTGAACAATATGCACATTTAAGTCCTATTGATTTTACTGGGAACGATATAAACACATGCTTAAGTATCTCATTGAAATCAATGGGACATCAGTTTGAACACTTGTATCGGTCTTATGCTGAGTCAGATCCAGATTGGTCCATCTGTTTAACTGTCCAAGGTCTCGGGTAAAAGTCTTACCCAGCTGTGCTACCAGAGATGTTTTCATTGGCAGTGCCAAGGATTGAAACTAGGACCTTCAGTATACCAAGAATGTGCTCTAGCCACTGAGATAGCCCTTGCCATGTCTTAATTCCTAATTAAGATATGGTTCTTAATCCCCAAATTTGAAACACTGATGTGATGGACAGTAACATGGTTAATACTGTAACATGGTCTGAGAATCTTGAGTGACAGGGGATTCAGATGGAATTCTTCAGTTGAGAGAGGTCTTTTCTGCACTTGTCTGTTCCCCCACAATTTGTCCACAGCCAAACTGGAAGCAGAATCTCCCTCCACAATGCAGCCCACTCTCACTTTCCTCCTGATTCACAGCTCTTTCTAGATTCTGCATCGTTTTACGGCCATTTGGAGGTAACATCAAAGCTATCACGGCATTGCCCCAGACTATCTGAAAGTGGTTTCTCCTTGGACCTTTTTGCTCTTCAGTTTCTGATTCGGAGGAAATAAGCAGATTACTTGAGGGGGCTTTAGTCATCTCCACCATTCCGCCATCCCTATTTCTGCTTCTATTTATTTTTCACTTAGCACACAACTTGGAGGACAGGTAGAGGGGCAGCCTGGAGAGGTCCTCTATGAGTTTGATGTTTCTAGCTTGTGTGTGTGTGGGGGTGTTTGACACACTCCTCCCCCTTTGCACACTGGACCCTAGGGAGGGATCTTTCCCTTCCCCAAAGCCAATCTGCACACAACTTGGAGGGGGATGTATTAAAAGGAATGACAGGATTGCCTGTTGTAAACAATGGGAGAGGCTTGAAGGCCCATTTGGAAAAAAAAATAATGAAAACCCTTGGGACACTACCCCTCCCAACAGACTAGCCAGCCAGGTGCCAAGCTTGAGTCACTCTATGGGTAATGCATGCCTGGAGTAGCCCAGCAACAGCTAGCCAGAGGGGGTGGGACAGTGAGGAGGAGGGGAGAGACAGGGGAGGGTGCATTGTGCCCCATCCCTTGCTTATGCACTTGGCCAAGTCAGAAGCAATTGGACACCCTCTCATCAGGTCACAAGTGACGTTAAGCACAATTAAGCAAAAAATGCGGGTTTTGGTTGTAGATGCAGAATGCATACACAAAAATAAACTAGAGAAAAAACGAATAGTGCAGGGGACAGGGACACAAAATATAATGCTAACCCTAAAGACTCAAGTGCTTGGATTCTCCGAAGTAAGGTACAGTGAGCTGTTAGTATAGAAAGGGCCAGAGCATGCACCCAAAAAAGACTAGGGGTATGCACAAAAAAATTCAGAATTTTTTGGGTTCGGACATACCAAACCCCAAAATTTCGGTATTTGCTGATATTCCCGAATCCCAGTAGTGGTATTATACTGGGGTTCAGGAATTATCAGACTAGCCAAATTTATTCAGATCAGTTATACTATATGGGGAGTGTCCCCATGGGGTATAATAATCCCCCCCCCCCGTTAGCCTGACTGCTCCTTTATATTATTAATATTTGGGGGAATATTAGCTCTTATCAATATGCAGCAGACTTACGGGACTTTTCACCAGTGTATACAGAGGCGGCGCTAACTGATACTTCTGACTGACACAGAACTGACGCAGACTCAATTTAAGATGTAAAATAGTTCGTTTACTAAAAGTGTAATAAAAGGTTATACAAGACACTGCTGTTCTGTCATTCATATACACACATACAGTACTAGGAAGTTAGATGGAAGTTATAGAGACGAGTGCATGAGCAGGTAATTGATGGTTTCCATCGAGGGTGATATTTACCTCTATAGAAGCAGTGGAATCTGGCTGGAAAACGGGGATGAGAAATCCTTGAGAAGGAGATACGGGATTGTGGCTCTGAACCGGCAGAAGACCACGTGGCGGACCCCAGTGGTGCACCCAGGAATCCGTGGGGGAGGGAAGGAGTTAGGACCGGAACTGGAACTAGACTAAAACTGGAACTAAGAAACTCTACTGAAATCTTGGGGAGCAGCTTTTATTGGGAGGTGGTACCTGGGAGGATGGCCCGATATGATGCCATCCCTACAAAAACCTATAGAAGGTCCGTTTGCTATCACTAGCCACTACGGGGGTGCTAAAGGAGTGGTCAATATTCAAATCTATCTGATGGCCAGGGCAGGATGTCGCTGCCAGTGGGATCTGGCACTGATCTTCTGGATCACAGGAACACTGGCCATGGGAACCAATCTTCAGGAAGCATCCCGGTGTCTTTGCACCCAGGTGTGAAGTCCTTTGATGTAGCAAATGGAGATGAAGGCTGGCAGGAGGGGGCACAAGCAGGCATACGTGCAAGGAGTGTATATCTGTATGGAGTTGCTGGTGTGAGTCAGTAACCTCATGGCTTTGTGTGAGAAAGTGTCTTTGTTCTCTGTGTCAACCTCCCGCCTGGAGATGGCAACCTCAGAAAATGGTACTCTGGTCCTATAGTGTACGCATCTATTCCCATCTTCCCACTGGTAACCTAGTGTACTCTCATGTCCCATATAACTGATGGCATAGTCCATATGCTGCCCCTATAAATCAGAAAAATCCATAAAGATGCTGCCCAGCCTTACACCCCTTGAAGGGGTTTTTTCCCTATCACTGAAGGAAAGGCAAATTTGGGGGAGTGCCGCCTCTGTGGCACGACTCCAGAGAGGTTTAAAGTTTAAATCCCCCCGAGTTGTGTTGCAGAGGTGGCATGCTCTCTTCATTGAAGGGAAGGCCATTTGTCTTCCCTTCAGTGATGGAAACCTGCTGTCCCCTGAGCTAGCCCCCCCCCCCAACTTTCCCTGGCCCACCCACCAAAACGGGCAAGCCAGGGAAGGCCTGGAGGTCGGTGAGCTGGGGAAGGCCCTGGAAGGAGCAGGAAGGCAGTTAAATGCCTCCCTGTGCTTTCTCCAGCCCGCCCACTAAAGTGGGGGGGGGGGGGAGGGAAAGTGTTTTAATTTAATTCTGGGGTTCATGCTGCCTTCACGGCATGATTCCCCAGTTTAAATACCTTCTCTTGGCCAGGGAATCACTCTGCTGAGCTAGCACAAGCCCCAGAAGCAAGGGAAAGTGTTTTAAGTTTAAACACTTTTCCTTCCTCACCCAGCAAAGGGATTTCCTGAATGGATGCCGAATATAGGTGGTGTCTGCGGCAGTGTGAGTAGGCAGGGATTTAAGGGAAGGAGGCAGAGAAATAGAGAAGCTTGGCCACCTTCCAGCCTGCATCCCATCCCAAGAGTGACAGGCAGTGGGACTGGGAAGGACCCCCCTCTGACATTGGTATTGTGCAATGCCAGGCCCATTAACAACAAAACCGCAACTCTGCGGGATTTCCTGTCAGAGCAAGGCGCGGACCTGGCTTGTGTGACCGAGACCTGGGTGCGAGAAAGGGAGATAGTGGCTCCCTCCCAATTAGCTCCACCCGGGTTTGCAGTCCTTTACCAGTCATAGACTGAGGGGTGGGGAGGAGGAGTGGCGCTACTCATTTGGGAGGCTTACTCCTACAGGGTGCTCCCACCGCTGAAGCTCGCAGGCATTGAGTGCTCAGGCCTGGTGAGGGAAACCGGGGAGAGTTTGGCTGTATGGTTGGTGTACTGGCCACCCAATGCACCAGCCAACAGCCTGCCATCGCTGGTTGAGGCTGTGTCTGGCTGGGCATTGGTGCACCCTAGGCTGATAGTCTTGGGTGACTTCATTGTCCATGCCAATAATGTATCCTCTGTGCCAGCGATGGACCTGGTGTCATCCATGGTGGCACTAGGACTCACGCAATTTGTAGCAGCCCCCACTCATCAGACCAGGCACACACTTAACCTGATCTTCGCGGTAGGGGTTATAGTGGACCAGATCATCGTCACAGCAGTGCCATGGTCTGACCACTATGCCCTGAAGGCCCATATGATGGTGTTAGCCGAATTGCTCTGGGTTAGTGATTTTAAGGTCAGCAATTGGCAAATAACCGGGTTACAGCCAACTATACCAAGGTCCCGCCCCTTCCAGGAGTTCCCAATAAATAGGCACTGAGGTGGAGGTCCGTTTAAATGGTTTTTACTGAAGAATATTCTCAGGCACACAATACAGATTCACACACACTAACACACAGTTCCTAAGAAACTTTAGATAGATAAATAGCACTTTCACATTAGCAGGAGGTTCGATGGTTGGGCAGTACTTTACCTGTCCTGGAGATGGGCTGTCCATTCCAAAGGAAGAATTGAGGGATTGAAAGGAAAATGGGGAATGTGTTCTGAATCGGCAGAAGCATGCTTACCTCTGGCTGCAGACCAGAGATCAAAGATGGAGAGAGGGTATTGGGATAGCAAGCTGGACTTGAGAGGGGTAAAAGCAGATAGGGGTCATGGAAGCTCAAGAGACCGGCCACATGGTAGGCGACCTCTTTTATTAGGTGATCTGGGGCAGGCAGCACTGACCACATCCCCCTAACACACCTACCAGGTAATCCGTCCCTACAAACCCTACCATTGGTTTAAGGAGAAAGAGGAGGGGATGATGGGGGGTGGTCAATATTGAGACTCAAGAAGCTAGACAGGAACTGACAGCTGGGCAAGCTTGCGATGAGTCACCGAGCCATCCTATTGTCTCTTGATGGCCCTAGCTCGGCCAGTTGATGGGTTGAAGATTAGTTGCCAAGCAACCTCATTCAGCATCTCTCTGGAATGTGTGGAATCCCACAGGTATGTTGGGGGGGGGGTTTGCCTAGCATTAGTCGACAGGAACACCCTTGGGCAATGGAGTCCTCAGCTCCTTGTCTGCCTTTGTGTGGACAATGGCGGGAGTGTGCTTCTTGGCAGTCAGGAGTAGACTGGAACCTCTTGCAGCAGGTAAGAGGGCATGTGTGCAGTTTGCGGCTGGCATCACAATACAGTCCTTTAAGCATACACTTAGCACAGTCCAAAGTTCAAACTTATGAACATTAAGTGTCCATAAGAGCAGGTAAAGTGCCTTGCTAGGCAACAATGGAGCCACTCTGACTCTGTTTTGGCGGTGAGCATATTTTGGCTCTTCTGCGGAGCCTGATGGACCCTCAGCAGTTTCAGTTGGCACTGTGGGATCCCATGCCCCCTGGTGGCTCATTAGATGTGCTTGTTGAAGACTGGCATGACCGGCTCTCGGCGGCCATTGATGAGATCGCTCCCTGACGCCCTCTACGTCCTTGCTCTAAGATGGCCCCCCGGTTTACCAAGGAGCTAAGGCAAATGAAGCGACGACTTAGATGGCTAGAGAGATGGTGGTGGCACACCCGCGATGGAGCATCAAGAGCATCTTATAGGACGTTTATGAGATCCTATGAGGTGGCAGTCAAAGCCATGAAGAGACAATTCTATGTGGCTGAGGTTGCGTCTGCTAGCTCTCGCCCAGCACAATTATTTAGAACTATTTGGTCTTTAACTGAGCTGCCATAGGGCAGGCAAAATGTTAGGGAATTGGACATTGGCTGTGAGGCTTTTGTGAGCTATTTTGCAGATAAAATCCTGCTACTCCACCATGATCTCCCGGCCACAGTTGAGACAGTGAGTGAACTTGAGGCTCCATGCACATCTTCTGGTTCTATTCTGGATCATTTTGGTCTGCTCAGCCTAAAGGAAGTTGACAGATTGCTCTCAACTGTACGGCCAACCACATGCAGCCTTGATCCATGCCCCTCATGGCTCATTAAAGCAGGCTGCGAGGGGTTACATGGTGCCCTCCGGGAGATTATCAACAAATCCTTCATGGAAGGACTGTTCATGGGGACATTCAAAGAAGCGATGGTCCATCCCCTCATGAAAAAACCATCTCTGGACCCAGCCGTATTGGCCAACTACCAGATGGTGTCCAACCTGTCCTATTTGGACAAAGTACTGGAGAGGGCGGCAGCAATTCAGTTGCAGAGCTTTATAGATGACACTTCCATGCTGGATCCATTTCAGTCCAGCTTCTGGCCAGGTTATGGGATGGAGACGGCACTGGTTGCCCTTGCGGATGACCTCCAGAGACATCTGGATTGAGGCAGTATGGCGGCACTGGTGCTGTTAGACCTGTCGGCAGTGTTTGACGTGGTCGACCACCAGCTGCTGATCCACCGCCTCGCCGACATGGGGATACAGGGGCTTACAGTGGCTTGTCTCTTTTCTCCAGGATCAGGGACAGAGGGTTGTGCTTGGGGAACAGACCTCCCAAAGGTACCCACTGATATGTGGAGTACCTCAAGGGGCAGTGCTGTCCCCGATGTTATTCAACATCTATATGCGCCCCCTCACCCAGATTGCCCAGATTGCCTGGAGGCACAGGCTTGGGTACCATCAATATGCAGATGACACCCAGCTGTATCTGTTGCTGGGCAGCCAGTCCGACTCTACCCCAGATGACCTGGAGTGGGCACTTCAGGACATAGTGGACTGGCTCAGACTGAGCCGACTGAAACTGAATCCAGCAAAGATGGAGGTCCTGTGTTTGAGTTGGAATGGGTCAGGGATAGGGATCCCACTTCCGACCTTCAGTGGGGTGCCATTGGTTTCAGTGTTGAGGGTTAGGAGCATGGGAGTGCTCCTGGATGCTTCCTTAACCATGGAGGCCCAGGTAGCAGCCACTGCCAAGGCAGCCTTTTATCATCTATGGCTGATTAGGCAGTTGGTTCCCTTCCTTGAACATGATGACCTAGCTACAGTGATCCAAGCAACGGTCACCTCAAGATTAGACTACTGTAATGCTCTCTACATGGGGCTGCCCTTGTCTCAGATTCAGAAGCTGCAGCTGGTGTGGGACAACATCCGGCCTGTGCTAAGGTCCCTGCACTGGCTGCCTATAGCATACTGGATCCAGTTCAAGGTGCTGGTATTGACCTTTAAAGCCCTATATGGTCTGGGGTCTGCCTACTTGAGGGACTGCCTTTCCCCATATGTGCCCCAGAGGGCTCTGAGGTCAAGCTCACAACAGTGCTTGACTCTCCCCGGTCCGAGAGATGTTCCGCTGGCCAGCACCAGGACCAGGGCTTTCTCAGTGGTGGCCCCATACTGGTGAAATGAGCTCCTGGATGACATCAGGGCCCTGCGGGACTTATTACAGTTCCGCAGGGCCTGTAAGATGGAGCTCTTCCACCAGGCTTTCGATTAGGAGCCGCCACTGGGCGGGGGATTAAGGCCATCACCTTGGAACCTGCTGGCTGAGCCTCTGCCGCTGCTCTCACCATGTGACTATGTTCGCCGCCTGCACTCGTTGTTTTATCTGTATTTTTATATGTTTTTAAAACTGTAAACCAGATTTTATGGTATTTTAAATCTTTGGTAGTTGACTTGAGTCAGTTCATCTGGAAAGATGGGATATAAATACAAATAATAAATAAATATACAGCATCCATTTGGGAAAGCCCTGTTTGGCCAGCCAAATCAGATTAGGGAATCTGGGATTATTTGGCATTATTTGGTTTATGCACATCCCTAGTCAGGACTGGCAGTTATGAACTGACAGTTGATTGGGAAGGAAGGAGTGAGAGGACTGGGAAGAAAGGAATGAATGGATCAAGACTGGGCAGGAAGAAGTGAGTTGACTGGGAAGGAAGGAGTGAGGAGTCAAGAAGGATCCCCATTCAAGCTTGAGGGAAATAGCTTCTAAAAAATGGTGAGTGATCCAGTCTAAAGGAAATAGCTCCTAAAAGAAGGGGGTGATCCTTAGCCTGTGAATAAGGAAGGAAGCTGGAACTTGTTTAAATGTTATTGCCTTCACCAATTTAATTGTCTGTGAGACAAAGAAGCCTGTGCTTGTGTATTTAAGTAAAGACTGCCAAGAAATGTTTCTCCTCAAGTTTTAAAGACCAGGTTAAATAACAGAAACAGTTACTTGTTTGTGACAAATTATCTGTCATTTATTTGTATATAAAGTCATCTCATTCCTGTTGTCTGTTCACCTCATAAATCCTACACCTGATTCCAACCTGACCATTTCCCCATAAAGTTAGATAAAGCAGTTTGTTATTTTTAAACCACCAGGCTCTCATATCCCACTTTCAAAATAGGACATAAAAAGGATTTTAATCTCTCCTCTCAGTTCCCTAGGCTGGGTCAGCATATATCTAAATAACAATCAAACAATTGGGTGGGAAGCCAGAGAGAAAAATGAAGAAGCAAAGGAAAAAGGGGCTGCTCAGCCAAAAAGAAGATATATGGAAATCCTGTGAGGGAGAGCAAAATCACCATAACTGCTTAAACTGAAAACAGGAGCCAGCAGGTTGTAAAGGTATGAAACTACAAAATAAATTATATTTATTAAAAGAAACACACAGTTCCTTATGCATTTTTCACAGAATGCTACCAGAATGTAAGTTCTTTAAGGGTTTTTTTTTAACCATTTACAGAGATCAGAAAGATCTTAACAACTGGTAGACCACAACACTAGTGTCTTTTTCTTTTCTAAAATTGTGTTACCTTGGATAATTAAAGACAGGAACAATATTTAAACACAGTGTTTTAATTTGTTTGGAATACTAGACAAATCAAAACTAAATGGATATTACAATCCATTTCTCTGTAAGAAAAGTAAAATTGTGCTAATTCCAGCACATTAAGATGCATAAAAGTTTGTTCTGAGCTAAACCTTGAAACTGGAGCATGAGCAATGGGAATGCATGTAATTGGGGCAGGTGGGGATTGTAGCACAGGTAATTGCAGCCTCATTGCTTCACATATGTAAAATTTATATAGAATAATATCAGATTATTCCTATTTATGCATTCCTTTCGACTTGCATTAGGCAATGACATGCCAATTACCAACATTCAAATCACTTAGTGCTCCAATTACTGCATACTCCAAAGTGCGTGCCTTTGATTTATGGGGTTGGATCACAGGATCCCCATAGGAACAATGTTTGGAGAAAAGCCAGCAACAAAGTTTTATTCACCCTTAATTCTCTCTGTTCTTCCTGTATTTCTTGATGGATGAATATAAGCTATTTAACTTAGAAAAGGGTAAAGACAATGCCTCCATAACATGATGGTTTATAGATCGCTGTCTGATCCTGTCTGTGTACTGATTTGCAGGCAGACACATTGATAGATGCTCAAATGGGCATGTGTAGGGCTTATCATGGAAGGGATTTTTTAAGTATATAAAAGGATATTGGTTTAGATACTGTGATCTCCTTACTGGCACATGGTGAATCCATATTCAGTGTATCCAGTTTCCAGTCAATAACACTGAGGAAGACCTAATGACATTTTCTGCTGGGGTTTAGAGACTGAAATATAGACAATGCTGCTTATGTTCTTTCTGAGTTGTGCATATGTGTTTTAGTCACCACTATCTTCACCAAAATGCACCGAAGTAAAATCCTGATTTTTTTCCAGGTTGCTGCTTCCATATATTTTATGAGAGAGAGAGAGAGAGAGAGAGAGAGAGAGAGAGAGAAATGGTATGCCATTAAGAATGCTACCACCTGGTATAGAAGCAAGGCTACTAATGGCATGTACTTAGGCTGTCACAGCTATGGAACTCCCTTCCTCTGGACACACATCAAGACTTGAGCATGAATGACTTTCTAAAATAGTATAAGATTTTATTCAACTGGGCTAGCTTTTAGTAGCTATTTATTTACTTCATTTATACCCTTGCTTTCTCCCCAATGAGGACTCAAGGCAGCTTACATTGTTTTTCTGTCCTCCATTTTATCATCTCAACAACCCTGTGAAGTAGTTATGACAGACAGGTCCAGTTCTGCCTCTCTCAAGAATGCAGCCAGTGAGAAACTATGGAACGCTGGGGGAAGGTTGACAGGTAACAGTACAGCTAGACCAAGAACAGCTGTGTGAAAGGGATATGGATCTGAGTCTTTGAGTGAAAGAGCATGAGTTGGATGTTGGCTGTAAGAAAAGAACTTTGTAACTGAGAGGACTGGAAAAATGAAGAGAACTATTCCATCTATGTGCCTGTAACACTCCAGTCTCACTTAAAGTTGGGAATAAAAGTCAGCTTCTTTTTGTTTATCTCTGCTGACTGAGTGTAAGTTGTCTCAGGGGAAGAAACTACATACACAAACCTGTCAGGCTTTGGCCTAGATATATATTTACATAAATGGTGGCAGTGTAAAAGGGAAGCAGTATTCAGTTCCCTAAACCAATAGCTCAGGGAAATATCCGTGTGAGGAATGACTGAAAAGGGCTGCCCCATCTGGCAGTGTCTCTGGGAAAGAGAGTGGGGACCTGGGTGTTTAAAAGGGCCAGGACACTGGAAACAAGAAATATGGATGACAGGTGGTGAACCAGTGACTGCCCAACCTATCTGTGCCTCTGAGTCTGAAACAGGTTGCATTAGGCTGTAGGGTGGGGGTGAAAGTAGGCTAGGCTGAGATAGATTGACTGGCCCAAGGTCACCAGCAAGCTTCCATGGCAGAGTTGGGATCTGAATCTGAATTGAAGTCTAATACTTTAACAGCTGAACCTGGCTGTTATTGGGACTGGCTGTTATTGGGAGTTTTGATTTCCATTTCTCTTTTGAATTTATTGTCATTGTTAACTGTGCCAAGCTCTTGGGACAGAGGTAGATACAAATCTGAATAAAGCAATACTGCTTTGACTTTATGTCTCCCCCTCTCCTCTCATCTTTGACTTAATAAATATTTTTGTTGGTCCAACTAATGTGGAAAGACCAAGGTCTCAAGGTATGTATAACTCTTCTTCAAGCATTGGGTATTAAAACAAATACAAGCTTTTACTTAATGGTGTCTCATGACAACATAGTGGACCTTTGCTTCAGAGTAAACAGTTTGCATTGGATCTATGCTATGCTAACTGGATAACAAACTTCCTGTTAGAAGATTTCTAAAATCTGGTTTCCTTTACACCTATAGCACATTTATTCTCTAGAATGAGACAGCTGATTCAGGGTTGGTGGCATGCCTGGTTTGTGAACAAGAGCAAAAGAAACTATAGCTGAAAAGCACACTTAAACCAATAAACCATATAACAGAATAATACAAGAATATCAATTTAATACAACAAACAGGGGTCCAAACGAAACATCCAGTAGGTATATTCGTTTCTGGCAGTCTTCATCAGGCAAGGACCATCATATGACTTCTTGAATGACAAAATGAGCAATATCCAAGAAAACAATCCTTAAAATCAGACTAGTCCAACCCAGTCAATTCAGTCAATTATTCATTCTGGAATCATACATGGAGTATTCATGCAAAGTTATACATAGCTAGGCAAGCTATGTATAACTTTGCATGAATACTCCATGTATGATTCCAGAATGAATAATTGACTGAATTGACTGTGTTGGACTAGTCTGATTTTAAGGATTATATTGTTCATTTTGTCATTCATGAAGTCATATGATGGTCCTTGCCTGATGAAGACTTCCAGAAACGAATATACCTATCGGATGTTTCGTTTGGACCCCTGTTTGTTGTATTAAATTGATATTCTTGCATTATTCTGTTATATGGTTTATTGGTTTAAGTGTGCTTTTCAGCTATAGTTTCCTTTGCTCTTGTTCTATCATATAGCTGTTGTTCTGCCTATTGTATGCCTGGTTTGTGAGCCATGAAACTTCATGAACTTTCAGGCACCAAATGGACCAGTTCAGTTTGAAGTTTGGTAAACATTTTAATTGAGTGGACACAGTCTGTCTGGAAATGTATTCATTCACAAACTGCCATGAACCACCACAAACTGCTTGAAAGTTCATGGAAAGTTCGTGTTGGTTGACCTACCGTGAACTTCAGTTTGCGAACTACAAACCAGCCAAAATTCATCACAAACTTTTGTCTGTGAGCCAGTTTGTGCCCATCCCTACTCTTCTCTATGACTCCATATTGGAAATCACTTCTGATCATCCTTGGACCTGTGACTTCTCCCACCTTGAGTTACTAGGTCACAGCTTAGAGATCATTTTACTAACACTGAACTGTCAAATGAGAGAGTCATGACTTCCCTTGCAGTGCTCTTTTCCCAAATAATCTCAAATGACTGCACTGCACATCTACCCACAGGAAATAGAGCTATAGAACAATCCTATTCATGTTTACCTGAAAGTGAGTGCCACTGAATTCAATTGGACCTATTCAGATATAAGGGTGCGTACACAGGCCTGATCTCTTATTCTGTAATGGCCCTCTTTAGCATAGATGTGTATAAAACTGGTTTTGAAGTAGATCAGCCAAACAATTTTTGACTTGCACTGCTGTCTGATGAACACTTGATGGAGCCAGCAAGTTCCTAAAAGTATGCTTAACTGTGTGCAGCAGCTGGCCGTGGCTGCAAGGCAAAACAAACAGACTTCTCAAAAGAACAGCCTCTTGGTTTGGTGATGATGAACAAGTATTGTGTAAGTCCCCCAGATGACCATTATTAAAGGCCAGAATCAAGAACTATTTCACACAACCATCTGGATTTATCATGCTTGTGGGAAAAACCTGCACATGGTGGCCTTGAGCTTGTGGCAAGTCAGTCATCGGAACCTGCCATGACACATATGATTAATTGTCAACATGTGTTGTACTAGTGCCATTTTTCTACGGTCTTCCAAAGATACGCTGAATACCTATGGCAGTGTCTACACACAACTGGCCTTCATCGACCCACTAGGGATACTGAGAACTTCAGAGCAAACAATGAAGGATATATCTTCTTTGCCAGCTATGGTCATTGCCACTTCTGAGCTAAGCCTCACATTTGCTTATCTCACCTTGACTGTCTGCATCTGTTTCAAGCCTTATGCTGACAAGCTTTGCAGTGGCTGTGGTGGTAAGGTTTCATTTATTTCTGACATGCTGTTGCTTTTGCGTATGGTGATTCCCCCCACCCTCTGGGTCATGGGTGGTTGGGTCAGATAATTAAATGATGCCCAGGGATGGTTGTGGAAAACTAGTTCCTACGAGGCTGGGCAAAAATGTGCAAGTGAGAACTGCTGTAGATACAGACTGATGTGGCATCATTAAACCAGAGCAGAGATATACAGACAAACACCAAATGGCAAGACTTTAAAAATAACACATAATATTTATTTCTGGTTTTGTTCATTTTTATTTAAATCATTGGGGGCGGAGTATGGAGAAGACTTTTGCTGCTTGCAAGCCTCCTGAATTGTCTGCTGAACAACTGACTCCATACTAATTATTAGGGATGGGCACAAACCAGGCAAATGAGGTTCAGTTCGGTTTGTGGTTCGTAGTATGCTGGTTCATGAACCACAAACTGTCACAAACTTTCAGGGGCTAAACAAACCAATTCAGTTCATGAGCTTTGTGATGCAGTATAATGGCCCCTCTGTATGCTACAGATACCAAACTCAGAGGAAATATCCAGCTAACTTTCTTCTATCTTCCCTCCAAGTTTGGTGAGGATTGGTTGTGTGGGGTTTGAGTTACAGCCCCCCAAAGAAGGTGACCCTCAGGAAAGTGCTTTTGGGGGAAATGATAGGTGCAGGTTCAGAATGTTCAGGTGTGTAAAGAATGGACCCTGTGGAAGCTAGAGACCCCAAACATGCAGAGGATCTTTGACTGACTCTTCTCTATATGCACTCCAAGTTATATGCAGATTGGATTTAGGGGGCCCAAATTATGGTCCCCCAAAGAAGATGCCCTAGGAAAGTTTTTTTGGGGGAGAAATGTCAGGCGCAGGTTCAAAAGTGTATAGAGTAGACCCCCTGCAAACTACACACACCTAACACACAGGAAACCTCACCCTATCACCTGCTCCTCTACAGTCTCTCCAAATTAGAGGCAGATTACGTTTCTGAGGTCCCAGTTATGGATCCCCCCAAAAGGTCTTCCCAGTACTTTTTCTGGAAAAGACAGCTGCAGTTACAGTAGTCTATGGAATGGCTCAGGAACAAGCCAGTGACACCAAACTCACCGGGAAACTTCACCTGGGCAGATCCTTCCAACAAGACACTGGAAGCAAGACAAGCATCCCCTGATACTCACAGCCCCCTCCCAAATCTCCAAAGGCAGTTTCTGAATGACAGAAAGGCAGACATCCCCAGAGTTTCAACAGGGGCTCCCCCAAAATAACCCCACAACAGCTTGGCGAGCACCCTGGCCACACAAGACAAGCAAGGGAAGCATGTCCACAAGTCTCACAGTCCTGCCCCCCCCCCCCGGCTGAAACACACAGGTCTAGAGCACACCCATCAATTGGGGTGTATTCTTCTACTCTGCAGAGGAATGGAGACACATGTCAGGCTGGCCAGGCCACCCCAAGTCTCCAAAGGTAGATTTTGAATGACAGAAAGACAGACATCCCCAGAATTTCAACAGGGGCTCTCGAAAGTAACCTCACTACAGCTTGGCAAACACCCTAGCCACACAAGACAAGCAAGGGAAGTGTGCCTGGGCAAAAACAGACAGATCCAGAGCACACTTGTTAACGGAAGTGTATTCTTCTACTCTGCAGAGAAATGGAAACAAATGTTGAGCTGGCCAGGTCACCTCCAAGTCTCCAGAGGCAGATTTTAAATGACAGAAAGACAAACATCCCCAGAATTTTGACAGGGGCTCCCCAGAGTAACCCCCCTACAGCTTGGCAAACATCCTAGCCACACAAGACAAGCAAGGGGAGCGTGCCTACAATGCTCACAGCCCCCTGACATCCAGCTGTTTTTCGGGCTTTTTTGTGTACTCCCTTTAAACTTTAAAGGGACTGCACATGACAGCCCTGGAACAGCTGCATGGTAGGGAGCAGGCTGCTCCCCACCACTTAGCTGTTTTTGTGGCTTTGGCAGGCATCAGAAAGCAGAGGTTTAAAGGGACTTAGAGTCCCTTTAAACCCCTGCTTTCTGCTCTCTCCACCAACCACCACAAACTGTTTTAAAAGTTCATGGAAGTTTGTAACAGTAGACCTGGCATGATGTTTTGGCTCACAGACCATGAACAGGGAAAAATTCGTGACAAATTTTACTTCATGGTTCAGTTCATGTCAATTCCTACACATTGTACAGATAAAAGATCACCTATTGTGAATTGTACAAATGCAGTGGGAAGGGGTAATGAAACAGGGGCTTTCTTGTACAGGCAGATGTTTGTTGAGGTAGAGGTATGCTGCGGTGGATGTTGTTTCAAGAGGTAGGTGTTTTGTTACGAGTTAAATGTTATTTCATGCAGTAGGTGTTGTGTTGTGAGGAGGATGTTGTTTCATCATGTAGGTGTTGTGTTATGAGGGAGATTTTGTTTCACCAGGTAAGTGTTGTGTTATGAGGTGGATGATATTTCATGAGGTTGGTGTTGGGTGAGGGGACTTTCCACCCAGGTCAGGTGCAGGTGGAGCAGCTGGAGAATACCCACATGCTCTGGACTAGGGGGTGTACAAAAGTTTTTTGGTCCCCCCCCCCCCCCCCAGTTCTGGTCTATTGGACCAAAAAAATATTGATATTTCCAAATATTCCTGAATACCAGTATTGGTATTGAGGTAAATACTTGGCAAACCTGGATTTATTGGGCCCCATTATACCCTATGGGGACCATCCTCATAGGGTATAATGGAGAATTTCACTCACTGAGTCATACAAAGTTTGAATGCCTTCTGCCAAGTTTAAACTTCTGCTGAGTTTAAATGCCAAGTTTAAACTCACCGAGTTTAAATGCCTTCTGAGTTCACTCACTGAGTCAGTTTGATTCTCAGCTCACTCTCAACTTGCTTCAGTTTGGCTCTCAACTTGCTTGAGAGCCAGTTTGGTATAGTGGTTAAGTGTGCAGACTCTTACCTGGGAGACCCGGGTTTGATCCCCCACTCCACCACTTGCACCTGCTGGATGACCTTGGGCAAGCCATAGCTCTGGCACAGCTGTTCTTGAAAAAGAGCAGTTTCTGTCAGAGCTCTCTCAGCCCCACCTACCACACAGGGTATCTGTTGTGGGGAGGGGAAGGGAAAGGAGTTTGTAAGCCACTCTGAGACTCCTTTGGGTAGTGAAGGGCAGGGTATAAATCCAATATCTTCTCTTCTTCTTCTCTCTGAGTCATGCTGTAGCAGCAGCATGACTCAGTGAGTGCACTCAGAAGGCATTTAAACTGACCCCGGTCTCTTTAAATGCCTTCTAGCCATGCCCAAATAAGTCAAATAATATTGGGCATGGCTATTTTTATTTGCTGATCAGGCAGCTGGTTCCCTTCCTTGAACACAAAGACCTGGCAACAATGATCCATGCAATGGTCACCTCGAGACTGGACTACTGTAATGCTCTCTACATGGGGCTGCCCTTGTCACAACTCCGGAATCTGCAGCTGGTGAAAAATGTGGTGGCCAGGCTGCTGATGGGTCTCCCTATGCAGGAGCACATCCAGCCTGTGCTGAAAGCATTGCACTGACTGCCAATAGCATACCAGATTTGCTTCAAGGTGCTGGTTTTGACCTTCAAGGCCCTATATGGTTTGGGGCCTGACTACTTGAGGGACCACCTTTCCCCACATGTTCCCCAGAGAGCACTGAGGTCAGGGTCACAGAACCGTCTGGTCCTCCCTGGACCAAAAGATGCCAGACTGGCCTCTGCCAGGGCCTTTTCAGTGGCGGTTCCACACTGGTTGAATGAGCTCCCGGAAGACATCAGGGCCCTGCATGACCTTTTGCCACATTGATGCCCACTCGCCCATCCTCGACAGATCCCTTTGGAGTGCCTCACAATCCTCCCTGGTTCTCACCACCCTGAACAACTTTGTGTCATCTGCAAATTTAGCCACTTCATTGCTTACTCCCAACTCCAAATCATTAATAAACAAGTTAAAAAGCCTCAGACCAAGTACTGATCCCTGCGGTACCCCACTGCTTACCCCCCTCCACTGAGAAAATTGCCCATTTATACTCACTCTCTGTTTCCTTTTAGTTAGTCAGTTTTTGATCCACATGAGGGAGAAGGCTTGGCCATTCACAGCAATCTCACTGAGGAGGCAAGTGGCTGCTTCCTGGGCCCTCCTCATAGACCTTCTGGGTGGCACTGTCGGTGTCCCTGGAGGAATGACCTCTTTGAGGGTGGCCTGCCTCAATATCCCACCCATGGCATCCTGTGTGCAGAGAGACTTTCTTGGAGGGGCCTCCTGCTCCCCCTCCACTTCTCCCTGCTGAGAGAGAGTGGGCCTCTTATTTCTCCTGCTGGCAACCACTCTTTCCTCCAGCCACAACATACTGGGGTGCACCCTTTGCAGGTGCCTATGGAGGGCAGATGAGGACAAGTGTTGTGGTTTGCACCCCTCCAGACATGGGCATGGCACACTTGGCACTAGGGGCGTAGACTTTTTAAATCCGGGGGGGGCGGGGGCTCTCTCGTGTGCGCGCACAAAGCGCGTGCATTCGGGACCATGTCCCCGCCGCTCTCCCCCCTGCCCCAGGGAGCCGCCGCCGCCGCCTCCCTCCCCTGGGCCATGCCCGCCCACCGCGCTCCTCACCCCCCTCCCTCCCTCTCCCCACTCACCTCGGGCACCAGCAGATTACTGCTGCTGCTGCCGCCTGCAGCCGGGGGCCGGCGCATCACCCTTGCGGGCCCCCGGCTCCCGCTCCGCCTCATGCTCTCTCCCCGCCTCTCTCCCCCCCGCCTCTCCCCCCCGCCCCAGGGAGGCAGGAGGGCAGGCCGGGGGTGGGGGGAAAGGAGAGGCGGCGACGGCCAGCTGACTGGCCACCAGGCGCTCCATTTTGCCGGGGGTGGCTGAGCCCCCCCCGGGAAATTTTTGGGGCTCCGTAGTTGACGCCCATGCTTGGCACTCTGCCATATGGGGGTTACTGGTTAGAGAGCAGAAATGTTTCCAAAGTGTGGGCTTGAAATGGGGATCCAGGACTGGAGAAGCTGGGAGGAACAGTTGATTTGGTGGGGTGCTGGGCTGGGCAGGGCCACAGAGGGTGTACTTCCAGAGGTGGGAATAATAACAGGGAGTTGTGATGTGGAAGGGAAAGATGCTCCCCAGCACGAATCACTGCTGTGAATGTCTCTTTCCGAGAATCTTTGGAAGAAGCCTGGATGCTTCCTCAAGAGTTCTCTGAGGCTTGGGCTCATTCAGAAGCATCCTCCATCTAGCATGTGCAGAATTTTCCACCATGTTAACAAGAATACAATTTGTTTATTATTTATTTTATTTATTCAATTGGATTTTTATCCCACCCTCCCCACAAAGGGGCTCAGGACGGGTTACAACGTCACAAAATCTTGACAACAATAGTTAGATAATTAAAACAATAATGTAAAACAATAATAAAAACAGCAATCAAGCTTCCTGTTGCTATGCCCAGTTTAAGATGATCATAGGCTGCGGTCACAACTGGCAGCTTGGTGCAGCATGGTGGTGCCTCTAATTGTATCAGTTTAATGTGTTGCAGGGCGTAGCATCCAAACAGCACACCCTGCTGCAGATTACCCATGCAGCTGACCCATGGTAAAGCATCCACATTAATGCAGCACCTGAGCCATGGAGCACACTGCCCAGTCAGTTTTTTTTTAAAATGCAGGTGGATGTGTGCACATATGCACTTATGTGCATATGCACCCATGCACTGATGTGCATATAGGCAAAAAAACAAACAAACACTCTCCTAACCCAGTGGCGGAAATGGATCTGCAGGTTCAAACATCCCTTTTGGGTTCCATTTGCTACAGAAGAGTTCAGACATCGGAAAACCCGGAGGGAACTGCAAGCAACCCATTAATACCATACTTTCCCTGGTATCTGTTTATTCTACTTCCACTGCGGAACAACACAGACTGCCTCTGACTGCGCCACAGGAGGCAGATGTTCTCATCTGGAGGGGTCCATTTAATTTGCCCAGATAATGCTACTATAGCACCACAAACTGTGCATGTGGCCGCAGCCATAGAGTCAGTGATTTAAGTAAAAGAGGCCAGAGATAGATTTTGGATGTCCACCACCTCAACCGAAAGCCTGGAGGGAACAGCCTCATTTTACAGGCCCTGTGGAATTGTAGCAAAACCCACAGGGCCCTGATCTCGAGTAGGAGCTTGTTCCACCCAGCTGAGGCCAGGGCAGAAAAAGCCTTGGCCCTGGTTGAGGCTAGTTGGACATCCTTGGGGCCAGGGACAACCAGCAAAATGGGAGTGTGGTAGAAGATCTTCATCCCCAGCACCAGGTCAAGTGGAGATAGCTTGGCTATTGTAAACTGCATTTCTTACTGCATTTAGAAATGAAAACAGGACTGCTTGCTTCTCAGACAAAAGAATGCAGATGGAACTGCACCCCCCACAAACACAATTATACTTCTAGAGAGCTCTTTCCGCAGCGCTATGCTGTGTTCGTAAATGGACCATAACAATTCCACTTTTTAAATAATTCAAGCACATTTAATAGAATATTTAATCTCACAGAGGAGTTGGCTGTACTTGCTATGAACTAGTTTTAATTCATTTCAAACACATTTGGCATTATTTACCATCAGAAGAAGGAGAGAGGGGAGGGAGGGGAAAAGGCAAGGGAAGCGGGGTCCTGACACTTTGTCTTCAGGAAGCCCAAGAAAGGTTCGGTTTAGACACAGACCGGACCTGATCATAGTTGTTTTTTTTTTAAAAAAAACAACAGCACCCAAAGTGTGGTGCCTCTTTTGCTTAAAGATATCCTAGAAAATGGCCCCCACAATTGTCTTATATTATGTTATCATATTTAGCGGTTCAAAATGAAAGCCACCAGCTGCAGCATGTTAAATAGCAGGTGCAGCCGATGGTGCCTTAATGTTTGTGCACATGCAAAGTGAACCAGAGTAATGATACGTCTACCAATCATTTAAATATTTAATTTCTAGAGGCGGAGGGCCAAGCTAGACATGATAAACATCTACCACAATGGTTTTAATGAAATGCAGCTATGGAACATGGTCCTTTGGAACAGAGGATCCGCAAAGAGAAGGATTTTTTCAAGCTTTTCCCTTCCTACTCAAAATCACCCCTCCTCAGTAGCTTTCCCATGCAGTGGAGGACACATACCTTTTCCTTCACAAGGAGAAAAATTGAGTGGAGAGGGACATTTTGATTGGACAAATGACAAGCAGAGAAATCTTGAGCAGGCTTTCCCTGCCAATTCTATATTCCTGATCTTAGTGTCCCACAGCCGCTTTCCATTTTCAAAGCTAAACAAAAAAGATTTTTTCCGGAGGAATAATCGTACATAGATTGGCCCTGAAGGGATAGCAAGAATGACACTGCTACAGCACATAAAAAGTTATCCCCCAGAACTTCCATCAAATGGTAGAATAGGGTTAAGAATAAACTATATCAGAGACAAATAGTGGAAAATTAGAACTCTACCTTTTAAACAGGGAGAGCTGAAAAGTATGCTGTCAATAATATACTTAGCTCAAGTTCCAGTGAGACAAGCAAAGAATCTATCTCTGAGATAAGGGCAGCTGCCCCTAAACAATCCAGAATCCAAGAGACTATTCCCAAGAGAGGCAGAAGAGGAAAAAAATAAGAAAATGTGAAGCCCTAGCAACATTTACTTATATACTGTTTTTATTTGATTGAAGTACTGAAGTATCAGCATATTATTAAGCTATGATAATAATCAGACAATATCGGTCTTGTATTACTATGGGAAACATTTAACTATGAAACTTTATTTAGCTAATCTGATCCTTGTATACTTTAGTTAGTGTAGTTTTTTTCTTTTGTAGTTGTAGATTAGTTGTTAGATTTTGAAAAAAAACCCCAATAAAAATATGCTAAAAAAATACTATACTTAGCTAGAAGCAAAAGAAAAAGAAAAAGAGTACAGGGTGTTTTTTTCCTCGCTCCAACAGCTAGAAACACATGATTCTATCAAGAAGATCTTAACTTTTCATCAACATTTGACACTTTAAGGGAAGCCCTGATTTTGTAAATTGAATTGGTAGAATTAGCACTCCATGTGTTTAGAGAAGGTATAATCTTTTGCTAACTTTAGTGTCAGAAAAGCATCACGTTTAGGAGCAAGTCTGTAGCCCAGATAATGAAGAAATGAACTCCTCTGTATCATCTGTAACAGTTCAGAACATTTCAGTTGATAGAATTAAGTTAGTTTAATTTCACTATGCCTTGCTTCCACATAAATAAGTTTTAAGTTTATTTTATGTATTATAAAATATACTCCCCCCATTTTTTTTATTGGCAGGCTCAAAACTGCTTACAAAATAAAATCAGGAACCACTGGTTTAAAGCTACAATAACTTTAACAAGTAGGTTGATGTTACCGGAGACCATCAAATGCATGCATGTACAATTCTGCATTTTGCAGGTTTCTAAACCTTTGAACAACAGGTGCCTTTCTCATTGCTTTAGGGAGGCCACTCTTAAAACAGAAAGAGTCACTGAGAATGCCACAGCCAGAGCAGAGGATATCCTCATTGTCTTGGGGAATGAAACCATTACCAAAACTTGGGATGGTGATTGTAGTTGCTGCACAAAACCATTGGGTCAAGGCAGTTCCTTGAGTGTAACCGTGACAGGCTTTAAAAGTTAATGGTTTGAAGTGGACGAGAAGGTAAATCAGTTGTCAATGTAAGGATTTCAGACTTGAGATGATATGCATACTATGCTTCACCTGTGTTATTAATTGCGGCACCACATTCTGAACCGACTGAGACATCCATATTGTTTTCAAGGACATGGACATGTACAGAGCATTACAGTAGTCCAGTTCTGATGTTACCATAGCACAGATTGTGTGGGCAAGTCAGCTGTGTTCAAAAGAGAAAACAACTGACTGGTCAAATACAGTAAAAAAGGACTGCCACATGATTCACCTGCATTTTCTGCAGAAGAACCAGATCTAATACAACTCCTGAGCTCTTAACCTGAGTTTGAAGATGACAGTTTTACACCATGTCAGACAGATAGCATAACTCCTTCCACAACTTTCCAGGATTTAAAGGTTGTGATATACTGCAGGGGTCATTTGGTGCCAGCGCACGCTGGAGTGCCACTCTGGGAGCTCAGGAGCTGGCACAAATGGTGGTGGTGGTAAGCCCTGCCCCCATGCTCCTTCTTTCTAGACTCGCGCCACTGCTGCGGTGTGACTGTAGAGAGAAGGAAGAAGCCCTGAAGAGCCCCCCCCCGCACCATTCCTAGCTCGCCCGCCTGCTGAGGTGCGCAAGCTAGAAAGGGACGGGGGTGGGGTGCAGAGAGGCATTTAAATGCCTCCTTCTGGCTTCCTCTGCCCACCCGCTGTGGTGTGACTCTTGAGAGAAGGGACTTAAAGTTTAAACCCCTTCTCTCTTCACTTCCCTGGGGCTGGGGAAGCAAAAAAAAGGGGGAGGCATTTTCAAAAGCCTCCCCTTCCCTTCCCCAGCTGGCCTGCCAAGGTGTGGGGGGGAGCAAAAAGAGAAGGGGTTTAAAGTTTAAACTTTTCTCTTCACTTCCCCCACACTCTGCCTTGGCAGGCTGGCTGGGGAAGGGAAGGGGAGGCTTTTGAAGATCCCCCCCCCCCTTTTGCTTTCCCTTCTGACACACTTCTGGCAATCCCCCCCTGGGTGTTGCATATGCTAATGAGTTATGCTAATAGCAGGTATGCTAATGAACTCCTGCACCTCTTTTTCTACATAATGACCCCTGGATATACTCATATGATCTTGTCCCTCATTACATTACTAAAATGAAAACTAAGCTTCAGTGGCTAACGGTGCAATCCTACAAACACAGTTCTAGGAATAAGCCCTGTTGAATAGACTTGAGTAGGATTCCAAACAGACCTTTTGGGATTCCTCTTTGAAATGATTTTTCACCGCTGAACTGGATAGATATATAAGTCTTGCAAGTCACCTGCACGCACAGAGTAACATACAGAACAAGGTGATTAAGAAAGGAGTTGCAGACCGAATCCATTCAGGAGCAGTATAATGCATCTAGTCTGGACCCTTTTCAGGCTGGTTTCAGGCTGGGAGATGAGTTGGGGATAACACTGGTGGCCTTAGTTGATGATCACTGTCTGAATGTAGACAATGGCCATACCTCTTCATTGCTCCTGTAGGATTTATTCTTAGGCTTTGATACAGTGCATCATGCTATCCTGCTGAGGCATTTGGGGGGCAGAAGTAGGTATCAGGAATAAGTGTTGGACTGGTTTAAATAGTTCCTCATGGATAGGAACCAGACAGTTGGTATTGGAGATCAGTTGTCATCAATGTTGGACTTGTTCTCTGGGGTTCAACAGGGTGCAGTCCTGTCTCCTTTACTGTCCAATATCCAGGGCTCTTTTTGTAGAAAAAGCCCAGCAGGAACTCATTAGCATAATAGGCCACACCTAACAGCAGAAACTCATTAGTATATTAGGCTACAACCCTGACAGGACAGCTCATTAGCATATTAGGCCACACCCCCATGTTGCCAGAAGTGTGGTCATCCAGCCACACCCACCTTTTGCTTCTTATTCTGTTTGCCTTGTTTGTTGTCAAAATGGTTTTGACAAAACTAATACAAATATATTTTTTTAAAAAAAGTTTCCAATTCCATAGTTTTATTAAGTAATATTAAATTTATTTTAAAAGTAATATTAACAGTAGCATAAGCAAACATCTCAGTAAACACTCTGGAACTTGGAAAACTAAACTGAAATGGTGAGATAAGTCTTTAAATCTTAAGTTGAATTCATCCCTCCAAAAGTTTCCAAAATGGTGACAGGTCACCAGTTGCCTCTGGACTGCACAATTTCCCAAGGACGTTTGGTTCACAATTTTATTTTGTCAATAGGAACCGTTGATGGTCTCCAACCCTACTTGCCTGAACCAATATCTTATGTCCAACGATTATTCCCACACTGGATTGGAATCAATTCCTAACGGTTCAAGGAAGTCCAGGCAGGGGTAGGCAATGACATCTATTGTTTTGACAAAATAAAACCAAAACGAGTCCATGAAACAGATTGGTGGTGGTAAAGGAAGTGCTGTCAAGTCACAGCTGACATATGGCAACCCCCATAGGGTTTTCAAAACAATTTTTCCTACTCCTCTCGCTTTCTCTCTCTGCCCATACACACACACACGCACATACACTCTCACACACACTCCACCTTTCTTTCTGCTTTGGTGTTCAAAATAAAAGAGAAGGTGGGGTGACCACAGGAGGAGGGAGCTCACCCTGTTCCCCAAGGATTTCCACATTTACAACACAAAAGCAGTTGTGCATCCTGGAGGAGCAAAACTTTAGAGCTGGCATATAGCATCCTCTGCTAACTGCCATTGCAGGAAGAGTGCAAGAGCAGACTACACAGTTTAAAAAAAAAAAAAAGCTCCGAGACCAAACAGCTTTTGGGTAGAGGACTCTGCCAAACACACACTGTAGGGAAGCTACGGCTTGACTCCTGAGATAAGAGACAAAGAGGGATTTCTCACCACCTAAGTGAGAAATAGCAGGCTGGAGAAGGAAAGAGCTATGATGCCAGTGCTCTGCTCAGATTGCCGCTTCTTCTGGGTAAGCAGAGCAGGGCTTTTGGTGAGGGAGGGGTGGGAAGAGGACGGGCAGGCTTGGAAGCCAGCTGGAACTCTGTTCCGGCGTGTTCTGGTCCAAAAATAGCCCTTAGGAGAACTCACTCATAGTTTTGGAATTGGGTGTTGTCAATATGCTGATTTCACCCAGCTTTACATCTCTCTATCCAAATTGCTTGGTGCTGGGATACAGGTCTTGAGCCACTGTCTGACTTTTGTGGTTAAATGGCTAAGAGAGAACAGAATGAAACTGAGTCCTGACAAGATGGAGTAATGCTGGTTGGGAAGGCTGAGGTCTTGAAGGACATTGTACATCCCATTTTTGATAGAGTTCTGCTGACCATTGCTGACTCTGTTAAGAGTCTAGGGCAGAGGTGTCAAACTCATTTGTTATGAGGGCCAGCTCTGACATAAATGTCACTTTGTTGGGCCAGGCCATGTGTGCTATAAAATGTAACACGAGGAACCAGAGATACAACCTTTAGAAAGATGGTTTCAGATGCCAAATGGCAATAGTAGGCACAATTGGATTAGGTGTGATATGCAGAGGGGAAGTAGGAGTGGAGCTATCAGCACTGGTAGTGAGAGAGGAAACCTAGGTCCCATCCAGGAGGGTTTAGTCCAGGAGGATGGACATAAGTCTAACATTAGAAACCAGGACATTCAGTTGCTGACCTAAGAGTAGCTGTGTTCTTACAAAGGAATTTCAAAGAGAGATTAGAAAGAGAGACTGCTGAATTGCATCCTCCTGAACTGGATTGAGACCTAGTTTTCCTGTTTCATTACCAATGTGCTCTATTATCATTTGGCATCTCAAATCACTTCTCTCTCCAAGATATAAGGGCCAATCCAAGTATTCGAATTCCTAATCAGGGTGTTTTTGAAAGAAAATAATCCAGATAGGAACAAAGAAATCCAATCTTTTAAAATAAAAAACCCAACTTTTCAAAATAAGTGAAAATAATTTCTTCAATGTACATTGCGCTTGTCAAAAGAATTCGTCCACCAACACATCCACCCATCCTCCAAAGAAGTGTGCTCACACACAAAAGCTTATATCTGGAATAAAATGCTGTTGGTCTTAAAGCTGGGACTCCAATTTTGTTTTTGTTTCTTCTCTTCCTTCCTCCTCCCTTCCTCCCAAAAAGAGGAGGAGCAGCCCTGGAAAAGAAAGCAAAAGCTGTGTGTGAGTGTGTGTGGAAGGGAGGCAGGCTTGTCTTTTTATCTCTCCGGCACAAAGCAGCCACAAGGCTCTCTGTATCTCTTTGTGTGTGTGTGTGTGTGTGTGTGCCTGTGTGAGAGAGGGGGGAGGGGGAGGAAGGCAAGAGGCAGGAAACAGGAAGCCAGAAGCAAAGAGCCACTGAGAGAGCTGGGGGGAAAGCAAGTTAGAGTGTGGCTGCAGCAGCAGCCCTCGGAAAGGAGCAGGAGAAGGACGTTGTTTGGGGGCCAGTTATGAGCCCTGTGCAGGCCAGATGTGGCCCACAGGCCGCATGTTTGACACCCCTGGTCTAGGGGTTACACCGGACCCAGAATTATTACTGGAGAAGCAAGCTAATGCAGCAGTGAAAAACTGCTTTCTTCCAGCTTCTTCAAGCCTTAAAGATGGCCCTCCCAGCTTGACCCAGCCCTCTGGATCCATGCCATGGTAACAGTAGACTGAATTGCTCTGTACATGGGACTGCCCTTGAAGTCAATGGAGACTTCAGTTGGTACAGAATACTGCAGCTCAGTTATTAACAAGACCCAAGTGGGGCATGCATATTACATCCATTCTGCAGTCACTCCATTGTAGGGTTGCCATGTGCCTTCCTCATGCTGGTGGGGGGATTTGGGGGACATTCTGAGGGTGGGCATAGAAAAGGCTGAGGATAGGTGAGATCTGAGTCAGTAGGAGGATGGGGAAAGATAAAAGGAGGCTCTGGGAGCAGGCTGGGGAGGAAGTTGTTCTTGGCCACCCCAAGGTTGCGAAGGGGTTGGATCCAAGTGGGAGGAGGAACCAGGTGGTGCAACCCTCTCCCCTCCCATTTTGAAGCCTGTGAGAATCTTCCTCTGAAGTGCATGCAAGATGGTGGACCGTAGGCCTTCTCAGTTGGAGCAGCGGAGCCTCACGCTTCTAGTGATACTATTTTTCTGCATGTTGTGTCTAACTGGGCAGGGGTTTTTTTCTGCATTACATTTGCATTCTGAACCATGTCAAATATTCTATGCTTGTTCCTGATATCTGTAACCCTAGTCCTAGTGCATTGCTTATTAGAAGTCTCAACCTATTGATGCCATTGATTTTGTATAATTCATCTTGAGTATCAGTGATGAAGACAGCTTATAAAGATGGTAAAATAAAAATTTAAAAAACAACAGCTGCATCAGAGCCAGCAGAGTTCTTGCCTGCAGCTTTGCTGGCCAGAGTCACCAGAGTTTGCACAGCATCCGGGTCATGACATTCATTCCAAATCAAAATTTCTGTGATTCCAATGATAAGCATCTGCAAGCTTATCTGCTGTTCTACTGGTCTACTGTTGTTGGGAATAGCTGCATGTCAAGGGGCTCAGAAAGCATGCAGGAGTTTATGTCCCACCAGTGAAGGGAAGAACTCTACTGATTTTACTACATGCTACCAGATGCGACTCTGCTAATGTGCAACCTCCAGGAATGCAGCCAGTGTCAAAATGAAATACGATGCTGCTGGTTATAGAAGTTTGAACTTTCAAAATGCCATCATATGTCATTATTTTAGCTTCTCTTCCTTTGGGTCAATAACAGTAATTATATAGTGCTTTAAGTGTTAAACGCTCTTTTCATATATTATCTTATTTTAATTCATACAAAGATTGTGTAAAATAGGCCAGGTTTATTAACCCAGGCCACTTTGTTGCGTTCAAGGCAGAGGCAAAAACTGGAACCAAGAACCTGCTGGACTACAGCTCTTTTTCACTACGCCACACTAGCTCCTAGTACAACTTGTACAGAGCACAGCCAGCATTGTTCCTGCTTGGCCATTAAACCTATCTTTCTGCCAGATTTTAAAGTAGCACTCACAGCTTTATGGCTTTTTTCAGATCTTATAAAGCTGATATTGATTTGTACTTAAATTGCACAGTCTTGAATGTGAAATTGTTCATTGGCAAGAAGGTACATTTTCTTTCACTTTCTATCCTAGATAAGTAAAATTCACACACGGCAGAAATAGCAAATAAAAAAACCCTATAATTTGTGTTTCTGCGGGACTATAGCAGCCCATCTCAACTCACATGAGATCTAGATAGTTATTATTCATTATTTACAAAGCACCTAGAATCCAGGTTACACAATTAATTTTTTAAATGTGAGATATCACACTTTCACTTTTTTTGTATGAATATAAAATGTTCTTGATTTTTGGAGGGAGTTAGAGTTGGGGCAAGTGATGCTCTGTATTCTTGATGCTTGGGGGGGCAACAGTGGGAGGGCTTCTAGTGTCCTGGCCCCACTGGTGGACCTCCTGAGGGCACCTGGTATTTTTGGTCACTGTGTGATGGAGTGTTGGACTGGATGGACATCGGCTTCTCTTATGTTCTTTTGTAGTTCCCACTGAATTTTCACCTGAAGTCAAATTTTGAGCAAATGGGTAGGCCTCTTCTGTGAAATCATTTCAGTAATGTTGATGGAAGCCCAAAGAATTACAGTTCGACTAGCTGCATTTCTCTTTAGCTGAGATGTCATAATTTAGGAATAAGAAATGATTTTTTTTTAAAAAAAATACAGCTTACAAAACAATTGCACCTAGTCTTCCAACAGAAACTCTCATATAAATATCCACATAAACTCATCATTCATATTCCATGCACACCTAATCTAATAAGGAATGTAATCTTCATTATAAATCCAAATCAATGCCACATAGCTCTTTTGTGTGCAAAGCAGACACATTTCTTATGTTAGGAATTCTGTTTCTATACTTTTTATCATAGGGGTTAGACTCCATTAGAAAAGGCCTACCAATTTCCATTCTTTCTTGTCTAATCTTTTGTTCCAGAAGTTAATTAAGGCAGAGAAAAGCAAAACAGCACTCCAAAGAACCAATTATTCTCAGACCTACGATAATATAATATAATGGGAAAGCAGCTCAAATTGTATCCATTAAACACTGTTTACAAGACAAGTATAATGGCCAATGTTCACTACATTTTGACAACTTTTACACCAATTGCCGCACACTGGACTGAAAATAAACAGTAATAGAAAGTTACTAGCCCATGAAAAACATTTGCAAATGAATAAATGCAGCCCATAGAGCAAAAATATTATTTTCAGTGGCGCATTAGAATAATTTAATCTTTGTACTTATTTATTTAAATTTATTGCCTGCTCCATCCTAATAAATCAGTGCAGGTAGCAATAAATTTAACAAACCCAAAGATTAAATGCTCTATTAAAAATCAATTAAAATGATCATAATTATAAACTTTCAAATCTCTAGTAACTTCACTGTCCTACCAAATCTGCTCCATTGAAAGATCCAAGTGCTGATTCAGAAAAGCATGACCCCATGTGCTAACAGAGATGGAGTCACAGAGAAAAATGACTGATTTCAGTGGATCAAAGACATAGTTTTTCATGTGAGGATTATCAATAAGAACTAGTAAACATGGAAGAATTACAGGGATTTCTGACCTCAGAATGAGATTTCTCTGTAAAAACAGGGGTCCATTGGAGCAGGAGCGCAGCTCCGGGAGTGAGGAGCCCAGGGGGCAGGCACATGACCAAGCCCCGCCCCCTCCTCAGCTTCCCCGAGCAGTGCAGAGGCGCAGCGCCCCGGGGAAAGCCCTGCTAGGGTCTTTATTGTTTTTAATGTTTTGTTTTAATATTGATAATTTTATCATTGTTCCTTTCATGACTGTGTGCTGCTTTTCCAGAGACTTGCTCAAGGTGGCATATACATTTTCTAAGTATACCATTTTTTATCTGGGCACATGGCACATAAGTACTGGAGAAATTTCACCAACCCTTCAGCAGCTTCCACCCCATCAGTTTGGTGTAGTGGTCAGGAGTTGGACTCTAATCTGGGAGAACCGGGTTTGATTCCCCACTCCTCCACATGCAGCTGCTGGTGTGACCTTGGGTCAGTCACAAGTTCTCTCAAAGTTGTTCTCTCATGAGCAGTTCTCAAAAGACCTCTCTCAGCCCCACCTACCTCACAGGGTGTCTTGTTGTGGGGAGGGGAAGGGAAGGGAAAGGGATGGGTGGTGCACATGTCCTGGGTATCTCAAGTCTCCTTGAAACCTGGTGGTTTCAAGGGAGCAGGAAGAGAATGAGGGTGTGTTCTTTACGCTTATTTTTATTGCACAAAGTATTGGATGGGGAAGGGAATGGAGGAAGAGCAGGTCAGTTTCACTCACCTGTGGAGTGGAGCCTGAGGGGTGGGTGTTGCCTTCTGACACACTTCTGGCATGTTAGGGGGTGTGGCATATGCAAATGAGTTATGCAAATGAGTTATGCTAATGAGCTCCTGCACCTCTTTTTCTACAAAATGACCCCTGTGTAAAAATATTTATTTATTTTTATTTATTTATCACATTTATACCCCGCTCTCCCAGCCAAGGCTGGCTGAGCGCGGCTTACAGGAAAATGACTGTGTGTATATTAAATTTCCTTCCAACATTAGCAGTCAAATACTAAGCAGAGTTATACTCCTCTAAGGCCATTGACTGCAGTGGACTTAGAAGGCTGTAACTGCTTAGGATTGTGCTATAAGGATCAGAACCATTATGTGTTAATGAGTTACATTGGTTAGGATTCTAGATATCTTATTGTGGCCTGTACAAAGGGGCTTCCGTTGGAAGCTATTTTCTTAATGGCAGACTTGTAACCTTCCAGAATTTTCAGTAAGACAGGAATTAAAACAACAACAACAACACAAGATAGTTGAAATAACTTCATCTAAATTGTGCAGGGGGTTGGACTAGATGACCCTGAATATCCCTTCCAACTAGGGTTGCCAGCCTCCAGGTGGGACCTGCGGATCTCCCGCTTTTACAACTGATCTCCAGCTGACAGAGATCAGCTCCCCTGGAGAAAATGGCTGCTTTGAAGGGTACAGTCTATGGCATTGTACTATGCAGAGGCCCCTCCCCTCCCCAAACCCCACCTTCTCCTGGCTCCACCCCCAAATTCCCCAGGTATTTTCCAATCCAGACTTGGCAACCCTACTTCCAATGCTATGATTCTATGATTCTAAATGTAAGGCAAGTTTCAGTGGAGATATAGTACAATAGACTACATATTTATTTATTTGAAGGGAGAAAGAACAAGGCTCTTTCATAAGCCTGCACTGCCCCTCCCTTCTTGATAGGAGAAAAAATGGCAAGGCCCATTCCTCTGGTCTGCTTTTACAAATCTGAATTTGTGATTTGTATCTGTTAGTTACTTTGAGTTTTTCTTTTGAAAAAGAAAGGCAGAATATAAATGTGATAAGTATTTATTGATTTAGAACATTGATATACTACTCCTCTAATGCATTTCACACAAGCAAATACAAATTTAGTGCAATACAATACATCAGGGGTTGTGCATTGGTCTGTTTCCAACCATTCCTCATGGACTGGACCGAAGAATTGCCATTGGAGACCTGTTATAATCAGTGTGGGACCTCTCCTGTGGGGTCCCACAGGGTGCAATACTATCCCGCATGCGTTTCAATCTTTATGTAAAGACCTTAGGCCAAATCATTCATAATTTTGGGGTTGGCTGTCATCCGTATGCAGATGACTCACAGCTATATACATCCTTATTCAAGTCTCCTGGTGACGCAGAAGGGGTCTTAATTTCTAAATCACTGACTGCCTGCTGTGGTTAAATGGCTACAAGTGACCAAACTGAAATGAAACCCTGGAAAGACAGAAGTAATGCTGGTTGGGAAGGGGGAGGTCTTGAAGGATATTATGCCCCTACTTCCAGTGGGGTTCAACTGACCCTTGCCAACTCAGTTAAGATCCTCAGGGTTATACTGGATCCTACATTATTACTGCAGAAACAAGTTAATGGCCACCTGGATCCATGCCATGTTGACATCGAGACTAGACTACTGTAATAAGCCAGCTACAGCTGGCTAGGCGGGATATAAATCCAAATAATTAATAAATAAATAAATAAATAAATAAAATAAAATAATGTACTGATGGGTCTCTCCTCAAAATTAATTTGGAAACTCCAGTTGGTGCAGAATGCCACAGCTCAGCTATTATCAGGAAATAATGGAGCATGCATGCATATTACTCCCATTCTTCAGTCATTCCACTAACTGCCCATGAGTTACAGGACTCAGTTTAAAGTATTGGCTTGAATATATAAAGCCTTTCATGGTCTTGGACCCTCATATCTGTGAGACCATCTCTCCCCCTATGATCCGCCACAACAGCTTTGTTCATCTGAGCAGGGCCTTCTGCAGATGCCAACTTGCACTTGGGTGAAATCAACAACTGTCGGTACATATGCCAGCTCCGCTGTGGACCTCTCTTGTGGAATGATCTGCCTGAGGAGGTCAGAAAGACTCCCATTCTCCTGGCTTTCCACTAGCAGCTGAATTATTCAAGAGGGCTTTCTATGCAGGCAATAGGGTAGCACTGTACAAAATGATTCACAAAGTTACTTGGATGGATTATTGATGACTGTGGCCTGTACTACTGTGTAGTTTGCTGTGGGTTGGATCCTATTGTGTAATTTTGCATCATTTAATGTGTCATGTTAACACTTTGCTTCAGTTCTTTTTTTTAGACTATGGTTTTCCCTCTCTGTTTTTAATAATAGGAAGCTTAATGAACATCTTTTATACAGTCAGTACTAGTGTTCCTTCTAAGCTGAGTTGGTGTGAGCTAGCTCACAGCTTTTTAGCTGCTGGCTCACACATTTTTTTGTCTCAACTCAGGAAGGAGGGCTCCAGAGCAAACTAATTTATGCAGCAGCCCAATCGCTCACTCACAAATTTAATGCCAGTAGCTCACAAAGTAGAATTTTTGCTCACAAGACTCCATAGCTTAGAGGGAACATTGGTCAGTACCATTGTTGAGCAAGAGAATTCTGGCACTTTAATTTTTTTCCTGCTTATTTGTAGTATACAGGTTGAGCAGAGTAGGCATGCACTCCCAGTCTGCATTAGTTTTAAGCAACATTTGTTCCTGCAAAGGAACTGCATATACTCAGGGGTCCTTTGGGGCCGGAGCGAGGCGGAGTGAAGCTCCGCCAGCTCAGGAGCAGCCACTAGGGCAGCCACAGGCCGAATCAGATTCTATGATCTGATTCGGCCCGCCGCCAAATTTCAGTGGCAACTTTAAAAGCGACTGGAGGGGAGGGGGTTTTAGGGAGAGGCTCCAAACTTGCAGGGTAGCTGCTGGGGCCTCTCCTCGAAATACCCACCAAGTTTTAAGAAGATTGGACCTGGGGGTCCAATTATACAGGCTCCCAAACAGGTTGCCCCCATTCCCTCCATTGTTCTCTATGGTAGGAAAAAAGTAATCTTCTTGAAACTTGGTGGGTATTTCGAGGAGAGGTGGGTATTTTGAGGAGAGGCCCCAGCAGCTACCCTGCAAGTTTGGAGCCTCTCCCTCAAATCCCCTTTCCTCCAGCCCCTCATATACCCTATGAGTTTTTGCCATTGATTTCAATGGCCCATAGGGTATAATGGGGCTGAAACTGACATTCCCTTTCTGACACGCTTCTGGTGATGTCAGGGGATAGGCATATGCTAATGAGTTATGCTAATGAGCTCCTGCACCTCTTTTTCTACGAAAGGACCCCTGCATATACTTGAATTTCCTCCCCAAAGGATGTTTCTTGCTATCCAGTTGCAACACACCTTGCCAACTGTCTGCATTCAGATAGTTTTGTCCTGTTCTTTCCACCCACACATACAGGGAAAAAATATTTTCTGTTCCCATCTTGGTTGACAGATGGGACTTGCAAATTCTAGGCTCTGAAGTAGCCATCAGCTATCAACAGTCATTAACAATTCATCAAACTGGACAAATGCCTAGAAAGATGATTAGTCTTCACTTGATACAGCTTAAAAGTATTCCTGTAATACCTTGTAATTGGCATCCCATGTAAATTTTCTCAACACACATGGACTGAGCCTCTGTATCAGTGCTGTACTTTTTGGGGGGCCATCAGGGCTGTTGTGAAGATTTGCAGTGTGACCAGTTAGATCTGTGGGGGAAAACAATGACATGTTATTTACATAGGGCTCCAACAGGCCGAAGCATTCTTTATCAACAGCACTGCTGATGCTATAATGTATTGAAATGGTTTAACTAGGCAGGTTAGGAAGTGGAATATAACAAAGATTTGTATTCTTGTTTTCTAATGTAAAATATTAAATTTAATGTGAAAAGTTTGATTAGATTGGCTCATACTGTCAGTATAGCAGCTCAAAGTAAATTAAAAGTGAAATTAATTGGGCAATGAAAAAGGAAACCAGATGTAGTTTTTCTCAGTGATTTTTTTTAGAGAGAGAAGGAATATTTCAAAATATGATATACTCACAAATACTAGGAACAATGATTGACAAAGATGTATGAGATGCCAACAGATAATTACCCTTTATTTGATGGTTGGAAGAAATTATTGACCAATACCAGGGTTTACTAAATGCACTTATGGACTGCTTCTTTTATGATACATTCTACACTCAGGTACAGATATGAGAATATGAAATATGAACAATGGACATCAGGAATGAAGACTAAAAGTGTGTAACTGTGTAAATGGAGCTTTCCTCTTTTATTTATGGCACATTTGAAACAGTTGTTCCTGAGCATCACACCAAATTACAGAATGTCTTATTGGAATCAGATCTTAGTTCACTTCAATAGAACTTGCACATGAAAACAATCTCTTCTGTAAGCAAATTTTGTATACAGTTCTTGTATATCCACTCATGCAGTTGTTCTTTTAGTCATGTAGGATCCCCTAAAAATTTTTGTATCAGAATAATCAGGTATTTCCAATTCATGTCAGAATTTATACAAAACTGGGAATAAGGCCCATTGTGGAAATAAATACAATGGGCTCTAGAAAGAGGCTTTGTGTGGGTGCCCTGGCCTTGGGCACTCAGTGTCAATTTGCTGTGGCAACCTCATCAGGGTATAATGACACAGAGTTCACCGTTTTCTACACGGGAACTGATCTCTGCAATCTGAGGAGCAGTTGTAATTCTGAGTGATTTCCAGCCCTCCCCTGGAGATTGGCAACAAGGGTACCCCAGGAGGAAATGGCCGGTTTGGAGGGTGGAGTCTATGGCATTGTACCTGTCTGAGGTCCCACCCCTCCTCAAACTGGAGCTTCTCCAGGCTCCACCCTTCAAATCTCCAGGAATTTCCCAACCTGTAGTTGGCAACCCTACTTCCCAGCCAACCATCAACATACAGTTATCTGCCTTTGCCTTTTTACTGACAGAACCAAGCTTGGTTGCCTAGCAACAACCACCTAGGAGAAAGTGAGCCACACAACAATTTTGACAGTTTATTAAGGCAGTAGGTGGGGGAGAGGAACGGACCAAGCACCCAGCCAGTGTCACACGAGTACTCTTGAGTGCTGGTTGATGGGCCAATGGCTGGGTATTTATTTATGGTTAAGCTGATCTGCATTCAGTTATCGATTAAACACGGGTTACATCATGCCTGTGAAGCTGGCTACCTTAGGGCAATTCCACCCCATGGCTCAGGAATCAGGTCGGGATCTCTCCTTACCCTGACCGTCATTGCCCATGTATTACATGCGTGTAGGAGATGTGAGAGCACACCCCAACCCCAGGACTGCTAGGCCCTTAAGGCATGACGTACGCTCCCCCATCCCCGAGGAGGCCCGAGGCCGAGCGCCCCCAGACTGCTAAGCCAGTAGGCGGTCGGCCCAGGGGCCTCTCCTATCGAAGCTATCAGTGGGGTGCTTGCCAACCTAACTAAAACCACAACCCTTAACCTGTGCTTTTCCGCATACCCAGAATGGGCCTAACCAGGTTACGAGGCCTATTTAATCCACACCGACCCCCAGACCATGTGAAGCAGGCGAAAAAAGGCTCCCTCCCAGCCAATCAGAAGGAGCCCAAAAAATTCCTGCATAGGCCCGGAATCGGTGAGTGGAGAAGCCCACATGGTCAGACAAAGAGGGCGGGTGGGCGGGGAGCTCTTTTTCATTGCGAAAGGCCGCTGCTTCGTGGCGGCCCTTCCTTTTATACCGTGGCTCAGCCCTCTCAATCAGCGCTCCTGCACTGGACCTTCCGGGGCCTTGCCACACACCCCACTTGTCTTCCTTCAAGGATGGGGGGGGGGCGGGCAAAAGCCGGTGCTTGCTCAGGAGCGAGCACGGGTCTTTTATCAACAGTTTACAGTTCATGAGTTTAAATATGCACATAAAGTGCATACTGGTGACAAATAACTTGTGTAACCTAAGGAGAAGTACCTGGGGCAAATAAAGTAGTAAGGGAAGTGAAAAGAATTGGAGTCAGGAGGCCGGTAACAGTGAAATCAGCATTGTGGTTTATTGCGGGTCAAGATGGAGCATGGGGACAAAGGGATGGGGAAGCCACTTATATTTACAGGTAAACCACACCTTGCCCATGTCCCCCCTTAAGGTCCAACAGGGATTAGTCTCCCTCCAGAGGCTGTCATAGGTCCATTCAAATATCCTCAGCCTCTGATAGGGGGAGCGGCAGGATCCCTAAATCCATTGTTCTCTGGGGAAGGAAGCTCTGTTGTCATCACATCCCATTACAGGTAAACATGCCCAGACATGTTCCCTGGCTGCAGACAAAGAGTCAAGCACCGGACATAACAGGAAGGATGGGAAGAAGTGGTTGAACTGGGGACATAAAGGAAAGAAAATTCTGTGTGGTGATGCTGCTGAATCCTGTTCAAAAAGATCAGGACTACAAGGTTTCCAGAATGCATGTACATTATAGGGTTGCCAAGTCCAGGTTGGAAAATACCTGGGGACTTTGGGGGTGGAGTCAGGAGAAGGCAGGGTTTGGGGAGGGGAAGGGCCTCAGCAGGGTCCAATGCCATAGAGTCCACCCTCCAAAGCAGCCATTTTCTCCAGGGAGCTGATCTCTGTCAGCTGGGGATCAATTGTAAAAGCGGGAGATCCCCAGGCCCCACCTGGAGGCTGGCAACCCTAGTACATTAGGAGACCTGTACTAATGTAACCTCAACTGAAAGTTTAATCTCTTCTGGCCCTGAAATTTATTTTGAAGCTGAGTTTTTACTATGATTACTTTTGGCTGCAGTTTTATTGCTCACCCTATCATTTACTATTGCTCTGTAAAATTTATAATGATGCACATTCAGGGAGATGCCTTAATTATCTTTTTATTGTCTTTTAATCATACTTTACCATTGTACAAAAGTGCAATCTATTTGGGAAAACACATCTTCCTGGAGGCTACACTTCATCAGTGGCACGCATGTAAGCCCCACTGAAGCAGGTGGTTTTTGGTGAAGAACCAGGAGGGCAACGTAGCAGCTACGTACAGTTGATTTATGAGCACCTAGCTACAAGTCTGTGGTTCCTTGACTTCCATGGGACTGAGAGTAGACATGCACACAACAATAACTATTAAGGCATACATGCATGGTCCTTCAACACACATAGAGGTGCAAATTCCACCAGGCTTTTGATTAGGGTGCCACCCTTCTAATACCGAGGCCCCGGCCCCAATATGAACATCTACTTAACAACATGATCAGTAGCCTGACAATTCCCAGACTACAGTGGTAGTTGAGCACATGGATGCTGACAATGCCGCCATCGGCATGGATTGTACTAGCACTTTATGACATGTTTTATTCTGTATTGTTGTGATTTTATTCAAATGCTGTGTTTTAATTGTTTTAACATATTGTCAGTGAGCCACCCTGAGCCTAGGCAGGGAGGGTGGGATACTAACTAACTAACTAACTAACTAACTAACTAACTAATCTCCAGAAAGGCTACAGATGATTCAACCATGAATAACTGCAGCTATTGTACTGATACTTCTTTTCTTCAAGTGGTTATTCCAGAGATTCAGGTCTGTAATTCTGAAACTGTATTATCAATCTATTTATTTATTACGGTCCTAGACCAGCAAGTGGCACAATAAAAACAAGTAAGTAACAGATAAAAGAGCAATTAAAATTATAAAGCATAATAGCATCTAAGATTATAAAAGGATTCTAAAAATTTAAAATGTTGGAGGTTTAAATTGTACAAGGTAAAATTTTTTATAATAGTCAATAGATAGATAGATAGAGATACATCAGTCTGCATTTTCCCTTTCCTAGTTCATTATGCAAGTTTGACAGCCACCCTAGTCAGCTTTTAATTTTGCCCCAACCACAATTACAGTCAGCAACCTGAATACGCAAGGTTTGCATAAAACCAAACCATTATATTTCACATCTTTTAAAAGTTACACACAAGCTACTGTATGCATTTTCCGATCTTTGTACACCTGTGCACAAAATTTAGCAACTGTTCGGGTTGTTTCATGGTTTAGATCAGACAAAAGATAGTCAAGTTTAGTTTTATTTAATCTGCCAGGGAAGTTTCTGATCAGCGGCTCAATGTATTTTGACCGAATTTCTTTATGCCTAGGGCAATTAAAGAATATCTGTTCCATTGAATCAATGTCCTTTAGAGAGCAAGAACAGAACCTATGCATATAGGGAACTGATTTGAACCTTCCTTCCAAAACAGCGGAAGGTTAAGCTGAACTTCTTGCCAATGTAAAGGCCCTTTTGGAGTTATTTGATTCAAGAAAATAAAGGTATCAAACTGTATTATAACATAAAAGGCAATAGCCCTCTAATTATATAAATGTGTAGGGTCTTGAGGAATATTTTAGGACAATAACACGTGCAATTACGACAAAAGGGACATCCCTTCTCACGGCTGTGGAATTCTACCTCCACAGACTGCTGTCCCAGGTCAGCAGCACTAACAATCTTCTGTTCTCTTTTAGGAAAACTACACACTTGGCCGCAACTTTGGTCAAGAAGTCTCTGTTTTCTTTGCTGGAGAGATGAGTGGTCGCCTATCTAACAGGGCATGATAGGGAGAATAGTCTGAGGACACAGTCCAGTTTTGACATTTGGAGGAAATAATCTTACCTGTCCTCATTTCTACAAAGTTACTGAAGAATACATATAATGCATGTGAGAGCTGTGCATTGCAAGCCAATTAGAAACAGCACTAGCCAAGCCTAGGCTAATCGGTGAGCAGCAAAGTCCAGCAAGGCAGGTCAAATGAGCAAGCCTGAATAAAACAAACAAAAATACTTTGTACTGCTTGCCACTAAATTTGGGTGGTATTTGTTGCCATAAGGCTGATGGTGATGGTGTCACTCTGGGTTTCTTTCCCAAGTGCCGAATTAGTGATATGCAAAATTAGTGATATGCAAAATGACTGGCAAAATGAAGCACAAGGGAAGCGGGGCAAAAAGACCTGGGCCAAGTTGTTGCAGGGCTTTCTGGTCGCACTGTGAGGACTGATGTGGGACCATACCGGGGAGGAGGTGGAATGGAGTGTTCACACTGTGGGGCGGCCCCTAGTGGTGCCACCCTGTTTGCATGCAGCCTCGGTCCATTTCGCCAACCTGTACGTAGGCACATGGGCACATAGGCGCAGTAGCAATTGGGGCAGGATCCCATGGCTGGGAGCTTTAACTTCATGAGCCAGAAGCATCCCTGTGGGCGGTTGTGCGTTCAAGCACACAGCACACATGGGCGGTTATGCCGAATCAGTGGGTTCACATTACCGGCACTGCTTGATTGTGGCTTATTTGCATCCATGCTTCCAGGAAGCAGGATCAACACACACCCAGATGGCTTGCCACAGGTTTCACCAGGTACCTTTTTAAAGCGGGATGCTTCAGGATGGGGTGAGTATGGCATGGCAATGCCAGAGAGCTGTGGCTGTGTGAACTGGCCCTCTTAATCCGCTTGCAAAACATGCCTATATTGGGCCAAACTGCCAGTCTGAACTCAGCCCATGTCTGCTCATATTTCAATTTGACCACAAACTATGAACACTCCAAACCAAAAAAAGTTTTTTTAACAAGCACTTGAAATTGTTCTAAACCATATTGCTAATATCTTGCATGTGTGTATTGCCATACTGCTTTCCTTTAGCTGTAGGGCTGCCAAGTCTGTATTACTCACCAGCGGGGGGAGTCCTCCATCCGCTGGGAGCTTCCTCGGTGTGCGCGTGCCCAAGTGACGTCAGCCCGTTGGGGGGCGTTGCCAGGGCGACTTCGGGGGTGGGGTTTCTCCCGCCGGCCGAATGCTGGCTGGCGGATCGGGGACCCCTGTAGCGGGGGATCCCCCGCCCCCCGGGCTGACTTGGCAGCCCTATTTAGCTGTCCCTGCCTGCTTCCTCCAATTTCTCTCCTCCCTGACTGAAAATAGAATTCGTTTACAAAGAGGTGCTTTCCTTGGTTGTCTCAATCCTGAATAAGTGATGGTGGGGTCAAATTGCATGCCTTGTCTCCAGCATTTTAGTTCTGCCTATTTTGACTGATTGACTTCCAAAGCTGAATATGCTTGAATCCTAAGTTGGTTTCATTTTCATTTATTGAATTTCTATCCTGCCCTCCCCTGCACACGGACTCAGGGCGGGTTACAACAACATAAAATAATTACAATTTAATCCAGTTAAAACTCTGATAGCATAATTCATAAGATGGCAAAATAGACAGTTTGACAAAAACTCCTGGATGAGCTCTGTATGTGTGTCCAAGATGGATCAAAGTGTTGGGCAAGTGGGCGTCATCACCACTGATGGTACAAGTTGACATAATGCAAACAGAAAGGAGTGGGGTGGAGCAGGGGAGGCTGATATAATTGGACACCCACCACCTCAACCAAAGGCCTGGTGGGACAACTCCATTTTACAGACCCTGCAGAACTGTAATAAGTCCTGCAGGGCCCTGATCTCACATGGGAAGGTGTTCCACCAGGCCAGGATCAGAGCTGAAAAAGCTCTGGCCGAGGCTAAGCAGATGTCTTTTGGGCCAGGGATCACCAGAAGATGATGTTCTGACAAGCATAAAGCTCTGAGACTCCGAGTGAAAGGTGGGGTATAAATCCAATCTCCTCCTACTACTCTATATTGGGAGAGACAGTTCTGCAGATATGTTGGTCCCAGAATGCACAGGACTTTAAAGAAGCTAATGCAGCTGGTGGAGCTCTGACAGATGTCCCTGTTGGGAGATGTCCTGCTGCATTTTGGACCAGATGAAGTTTCTGGATCAGAGTCAAGGGCAGCCCAGCACAGACCAAGTTATAGTAATCCAGTCTGGAGGTGACCACTGCATGGATCACTGTGGCTAAGTCATGGGAAGAGAGATAGGGAATCAGTTGCCTGACCAACTGAAGATGGTAAAAGGCTGATCTGGCAACATTTGTGACTTGGGCCTCCATCAAAAGTGAGGCATCCAAGATTACACCTAAACTCCTCAGCAGTGGCGCTGGCATTAATGGTGCCCTACCAAGGGTTGGGAGTTAGATTCCTGATCCTACTCCCCTACGGCTCAGGCACAGGACCTCAGTCTCCGATGGATTTAGTTTCAGTCAACTTTGCTGTAATCCACCAGCTGTAATCCGCCACAGACTCTAAAGCCCTGGTCAAAACCTCTGGAGCAGAGTCTGGTCAGCCATCCATCAGCAGATACAGCTGGGTGCCATCAGCATACTGGTGACAACCCAGCCCAAACCCCCGGACCAGCTGGGCAAGAGGGCACATATGGATGTTAAATAACACACACACACAGAAGGTACTGGTGCTGAGAGAGCTTGTTGGCCTGAATAAAAGGACTAACTATTCCTGCTTGCTTATATGTAAACAAACAGAATATTACACAGACACCACAAGTTTCCATTGGTCTCTCTTCCAGTGAAAACTGACAATGGAAATTTTCCTGCTCTCAGACGAGGAGGAAGTGAAACACTAATTTCAAATGGAGCACATGAATAATTAACAGGATGGCATAATTATTGTTTTGATCAAGCTTTATTAGCACAAGATGAATTTATTATTTTTCATTTATGTGAGATACCTGTGCAGCATTGGTCAGTAATGCTCCGCAAATCAAGATGGTTTATATTTTAATCAAGCGGTAAAATGACCATAACAATAAATTGATGTGTGTGCGATCTTGTGTTCCATTATGATGTGCCTAGGGCACAGAGATTGTTCCTGTTTTAACTGTTAAAGTGCTAGATGGAAATAGAAGTGTTGTGCACTCCAAGGTATCCTAGGGATACATTCAGTATATAATTGCAAGTAAGAACAGCAATTACAAGTAATTACAAGTAAGAACTGCAGGTGTTTCACTCTAGACCATGACTGGCTGGTTAAATGCACTCTCCTAGGACTTAGCAGTTTCTTTAATACATTAAAAATGAACAGTGCAGCATAAAAGCTCATGAATAAACTGTGATACAGGGCATGCTGGTATGCCAGAAAATGAGGTGGACTCCAAAAATGTACTGCAGTGGATTTCATTTGTTTGTCTCTCTTTGGATTTAAGATCAGACCCAATTTTCTCTGGAGTCCAAGCTGGTACTAAATTGATTAGCTATGTCCATCTGATCTATCATGTTACCCTTTCCCATTCTCAAACTTGTGTTAGCTGGGCGGGGGGAGGATCCAGATATTTATTATAGTATTAGGCCCACAATGCAGTCTGTGCTATCATAAATGGAGTGTGGTACAGACTGAAAACAGATGAGCACTACTTGTGTGGGTTCTGCTTAAAACATACTATGGGGTTACTTGTACTCATATGACACAGTAAAGCCATTTTACTATACCCCAGGAGTCATTTCATAGAAAAAGAGGTGCTGGAGCTCATTAGCATAACTCATTTGCATAACTCATTTGCATATGCCACACCCCCTAACATACCGGAAGTGTGTCAGAAGGCAACACCCACCCCTCAGGCTCCACTCCACAGGTGAGTGAAACTGACCTGCTCTTCCTCCATTCCCTTCCCCATCCAATACTTTGTGCAATAAAAATAAGCATAAAGAACACACCCTCATTCTCTTCCTGCTCCCTTGAAACCACCAGGTTTCAAGTAGACTTGAGATACCCAGGACATGTGCACCACCCATCCCTTCCCCTTCCCCTCCCCACAACAAGACACCCTGTGAGGTAGGTGGGGCTGAGAGAGGTCTTTTGAGAACTGCTCATGAGAGAACAGCTCTGAGAGAACTTGTGACTGGCCCAAGGTCACACCAGCAGCTGCATGTGGAGGAGTGGGGAATGAAATCCGGTTCTCCCAAATTAGAGTCCAACTCCTGACCACTACATCAAACTGATAAGGTGGAAGCTGCTGAAGGGTTGGTGAAATTTCTCCAGTACTTATGTGCCATGTGCCCAGATAAAAAATGGTATACTTAGAAACTTTATATGCCACCTTGAGCAAGTCTCTGGAAAAGTAGCACACAGTCATAAAAGGCACAATGATAAAATTATCAATATTAAAACAAAACATTAAAAACAATAAAGACCCTAGCAGGGCTTTCCCCGGGGCGCTGCACCTCTGCACTGCTCGGGGAAGCTGAGGAGGGGGCGGGGCTTGGTCATGTGCCCGCCCCCTGGGCTCCTCACTCCCGGAGCTGCGCTCCTGTGCGCTCCCGCTCCAACGGACCCCTGCTATACCCTACACTTTCTCATAGGTGTGAGATCAGCATCAGGCTAGGCTTACTACTTGACTGAAGCCTGTAGATTTTCAGCTAGTCGTACAATTACCTTTTCTCATAGCCTTCATTGGCAATAATGTCAAAGAAACTTTCCTGACAGTAAAACTAACAAGCACAAAAGTGAGGTTTGGGAAATCTAGGCAGAAGGGGAAAGAACTATGCCTTAACTCTGGGAAGCAGGGTGGTTTGAATGACACCATCTCATAATAAACCTATTGACTTGGGCTGGCAGAAGACTAGTGCTCATCTCTGCTGCCCTTTCCAGCTCCAAAGTGCGCTTTCTTGTTAACTCCTGCCTGCCACCCTGTTTTCTGCCATGTGCTGCTGGGGTGGATGACCTCACCTACTTTGGGGTTCACCTGAAAATGGATTACTTTTGTACTTATGCCTTGATCCTCAGTCCTTGTTATGCTTGAGACCCAGTTTGATGTAGCGCTTAAGAGCACGGACTCTAATCTTGGAGAACCAGGTTTGATTCCCCGCTCCTCCAATTGCAGATGCAGTTGTGGCCTTGTGTCAGTCACAAGTTCTCTTGAAGGTGTTCTCTCAAGGGCAGTCCTCGAAAGAGCTCTCTCAGCCCCACCTACCTCACAGGCTGTCTGTTGTGGAGAGGGGAAGGGAAGGGAGATTGTAAGCCACTCTGAGACTCCGAGTGAAGGGCAGGGTATAAATCCATCCTCTCCCTCCTTTTTTCTTTCATGTTTTCAGCATATGTGATGGCCACCACATCCTTGCCCACAGACTCTATAATTTCTTTGAGACCTTGACACAGAGGAGAATAGGCAGATCAGAACTGTTAGAGAAGCACTGTGGCTGACTGTTCTCCTGCAGACACTAAAGGATAGAAAGGATCTCTGGGTGAAGACCTAAAAAGTGTATGTATACTATAAACACCATAGGATCAGAGTCTGAGGGAAAGCTGAAGGAGACAAAGGAAAAGGGCACAACAAGGATGCAAGCTAAGAGAGCAGGCTGGAAAATCCTAGTTGCTGAAATACCTTATGCTACCATCAAGGAATGGGAAATATTTTCCCAGGCCTGCTGACACAGTCTCAAATAGTACAGGTCCACAGAACCGTCTAGAAAGCAGGAAGCAGAAAATTCATTTGCTTACAAGTCACTCAGGAAGTCTGTGGCCTGGTGAACAGTGAAAGTCACATCTGAGATCCCATAATTGTACTAGCCCTTGGCAACCCTACCGCTGGATGAAATTTAATGCAATCAATTTAAAAGGAAATGAGCAATATGGAATATTTTGTTAAATGACTGTAAGTGTGCTGTATGATAACTCCAAAAAACTAACATGGAGTGGACACCCATGCAGTATTTTTGAGGTGTGAGAAAAAAAAATTAAAAATGAAGTGCCTGAATTGCTTGCAGCATGTTTGTCTTATTATCTCTATCTCTGAAATAATAAAACTGTGCTTATGCTGTGCTGCATGTTTACAAATGGCTCCTAGCATACTTTGGACCACAGCTTGCCATAATTTCTGAAAGACAGGGACAGCAAGGCAAGCTAAAAGGCCTTTCTGCTTTATCAGCATTGGAAGTTGCTATCAATTTCAAGTGTAACTCTAAAAACATATAAAACATGCCATAGGAGTTGCTGGGCTTAAAAAATATCCTCCTACCCTTTCCCCTTCCTACCCTGCTTAAAGAGTTTAGTATTTCATTTTAATATCTCCATTGCTTACCATAACATCGGGGAGGGGGGAGGACTGACCTTACTGGAACGATTTTTTTTAACATTGGTATCCATCTACCCTTTTATGGTGTTAAATATATGATACATAGAGCGCTAATTATTGCTGTTGAGATACTTCTTATAATACAAGGACATTTTTTTACCTGCTTGCAGCTTTTGTTCCATAGGTATACATTATCCCAAATGAGGAACTATACCCTAGGAGTAAATCTGTCTCAGGACACAGGAGTGATTCTTAGCCCCACCCAATGGCTTGCAACATGTAGAATCTCGTGTACATACACATGTGTACATACACATGCACTGCCTACACAAATCATATATACTACCTACACAAATCAATCCCTTTTTGGGTACGCCGGATCCGTGTCTGCTCTTGATTACGCACAATCCTGTGGTAGTGGGAATCCGAGCCAAAGACCTGATTCCGTGCCGTACCCCAGGAGCAAAAGTCCCCTTCTGCCAAAACATATCAGAAGGAAGATATTGGAACCAGCTCTATATGGAGAATACCATCTTGGCTGCTCTGGATGTTGAGTTTTATATACTCCCACAAAATAGGGTGCAAGCCATCAGGAGATTTATTCCTGATAACATCACAGTACACCTTGCTACCAAGTTTTGTCACTTAGTCTTTACAGGGGTCATTTCGAGCAGGAGCTCGGGGGAGCTCAGCTCCGGGAGTTGGTGCCGGCCCCCCCCTCCACGGGGAATGCCTGCTTGTGTCGTGGCTGCAGCAAAATGACCCCGTCCCCTGGAAAGGTCCTTGTTCCTCTGACCAGCCTTCTGAAGGCTTCAGCCACCACTGAAGCTATCCTCCCAGAATAGTGGTATTTTTGAGGCTTGGATTAGTAGCTGTCCCCTCTCTGCCAGCTCTCTCTCTCTCTCTCTCTGCTTTCTTTCTAGCCTTCTGACATACTTACGGTGATATCAGGGTGTGTGGCATATGCAAATAAGTTATGCTAATGAGTTATGCTAATGAGCTCCTGCACCTTTTTTTCTATGAAATGACCCCTGGGTCTTTACCATAACTATTTTGGATTTGGAAACAGCTTGTACCTACAGGTTACTAGCACAGCCTTGGGTACTTGTATGGGTCTGCAATCTAGAAACAAATTCTGGATGATTTAAAATAGTGTTTCCTCAGCTCCTGCCTATTGACATCTTCCTTGTACTTGAGATATACTGAACAACATTTTCATTATCTTGGCACATACAGAATAAACTCTTGAGAGGGCTTCAACAGCTTTCACCACACCGTCAACCTGAGCCTGGGCTAGCCCACGCACAACAGGTCCATTTTCTGGACACCACTGTACAACTTCTTGATGGATCTGCGAGCACCACCTCATACCGGAAACCCACGAACCACTACTCATATCTACATGCTTCAAGCTACTAACCTGAACGTGCCACAGAATTCATAGTTGACAGTCAAGCACTTTATTACAAGTGCATTTGTTCCAGTTACTTTGACAGAAATCATACCTGAAGGCTTTACAGCATCACCTGAGATCATTTTACTGGAGATGGCAGGGACAGGAGCTGCTCCTGTCTGCATGCAGGGCTTGAGCTACTATATCACTTAGTCATGGCCCTTTCCCTAAAGCTAATTGTATGGCTGGAGCATACCTTTGCTGATCACACAGATGGGTGACCCAGCTGCTGGTGGGAAGCTGCAAGGTGTGAGACCAAACTCAATTTCTTTCTCATGTTTAAAATTAGGTAGATTGATTTCCAATCCCCCATAGTACTCACTAACAGGTGGCCTTTCATGCAGAATTAGAAACAAAGAAACTTAAAACATCCCTGAAAGTGTGTGTGCTGGGGGGGGATCAAGAGTAATGCTTCACAACGGTAGATAATGTCTTCAATACTTGATTTTTTTGTTATAATTTCACCAGATGTGTTGTTTATTCCATTCTTACTGTATGTCATAATAAACAAATTGAGCATTTGGATCACTATGTACCATGCCTGAGTGCAGTACAGAACATATGATTTTATTCAAAATCCATCTGCAGTCTTTGAAACAACTCAAAAGGGAATTTTAAGGCTGTTCATAGTGCTTTCATCTGTGACCCTCTTTATAGATTTTGGGCATTTGTAATACTTGCCCTGGGGAAAATGGTGCACTTTTCAAACCCTGTCCTATAAGCAAACACAAAAGGCCATCCATTACCCTCTTCCTCCCTCTCTCAGGTTAATGACTTTATTAAATATTTAACGGGGTTCTGTCTCCAGAGTGCCTACATAAGTGATTTTACATTATCTCATCCACTCCTAGCATAAGCCCTTCTCTGATTTCTCATAAAGTGTGTTGCCTCTGCCTGGTGTAACTCAGAGGAAATCATGATTGATTTGACAGCCATTAAGACAATGTTTAATATTAACCTTCATCTTCAGGGACTAAGGATGATGTTGGAAGGGGACAGGAAAAACAGGCAGGATGCAAAGCAGATTTTTCCCCCTCGTGCTGAAAAATAGATTCCTTAGGGAACAGGAAATGTGTACACACATAAACACATACAGTCTTTCAATTACCAGATGTGGGGAACTGGTTCAGATACAGGCAATAAAAGACCATGTTAGTATCTGAGTGTAAGCAACAAAACCACATGAATGTTGGCCCTCTGTCAACATCGATACTGTTTATCTTTCAGGAACTGATCTAGATGCTAGGTGTGATTTCTAAATCCTAACTTAACCTTAAGCACTGTTTTGTTTTACCATGATTTTTAAGATTAATTGTTAACTTCTGTAGGGCTAAGTAAGTATGAAGCTATTTAATCTGTATTTATGAGTTGTTTCACCCCAGTTATTTAAACATGTTGGTTTTTGTGGAGGAAAGAGAGGACTTGGATCATACGATAGCCAATTAAAACTCAGGCATGGAAAAAATAGGCTGGACTAAGGGTGCGATCACACGGACGTTTATTGCGGGCCTCGCGGCTGTTCCCCATCGCAATTAAAGGGGCTGACTAGACGGGCCGCATCTGTCTCCCGTCTCGAAGCCGCCCCCCCCCTGCACTCGAGCCCGCTTTTCCAACCACCAGGAAAAACAAGTACCTATCGCGCTTGAAAGAGCAGCGCGGGAGAACCCGGGTTTAAATGCCCGTGTGATTGCACCCCCCGTGTCAGATGCTTTCTGAGCAGGGCTTTTTTTTGTAGGAAAAGCCCAGCAGGAACTCGTTAGCATAATAGGCCACACCCAACAGCAGAAACTCATTAGCATATTAGGCCACACCCCCATGTTACCAGAAGAGTGGTCATCCAGCCACACTCACCTTTTGCTTCTTATTCTGTTTACCTTGTTTGTTGTCAAAACCCAGGGTTTTTTTTGTAGCAGGAATTAATTTGCATGTTAGGCCACATACCTCTAATGTAGCCAATCCTAATGAGTTTCTGTTGTTGGGTGTGACCTGTTATGCTAATGAGTTCCTGCTGGGTGTGGCCAACTCAGGAGCCAGCCAGAATTCCGTTCCTGTGCGTTCCTGCCCCAAAATAGCCCTGTTTCTGAGTATACTTTATGCACCCAGGAGAGCCACAAATTCCAGTTTGTCTAAATATATGCCTTAGGAGAACCAGTTTGGTGTAGTGGTTAAGTGCACGGACTCTAATCTACCCACCCTCAGAATGTATCCCAAATTCCCCACCAGAACGCAAGGGGACCTGGCAACCATATCAATAGTTCTTAGTTTTAATGTTTTTATCTTATATTTTGTGAGTAGTCTCAAATAGGCCTCTGAAGAGGTAGCATAAAATGTTTTATCTAATAAACAAAAATACAAACAAAGAATAGCCCTATTGATTAAAGCAAGCATGGGGAAATGAAAGTGAAAAGCTGTTTCATGGTAATTTGTAGGAGATAATGGTGGATGCAGAAAGCATTTGTTGTCTTCTCCTAGCAAGTACTTTTGCATTCTAAAATTCTTCCTCCTCAAAGTGGCTTTCTGTTACTTTGTTTTTTTAAAAAAACACATCAAAGTTCACACAATTTTATGTATGGATAACTCCTCAGTCAGCAAGGCTTGTTCTCACTGGCTTATTTTGGTTTTGTTGTATTACTATGTTCTATTGCTTTGGCTGTGAGCTGCCTTCAAGTCTCTGGAGAGGTGCCATATGCATTTCTAAAGTAAGTATGTAAGTAAGTTCAGAGTTAATGTTCTCAATGGATTACTTTTCTCACAATATAATTGGCAGTAAACCTAGTGCCAGTTCCTCAGTCAATATTAATGGGTTCACACATGTTCATCACATGATTAAGCAGCAGTTAATGCCTTTCATATGAATATGCAAGTTGTCTCTGTGAAAGTTCTACTGTTGTGATTAGTCACTGATGGCTCATTCACACGTACAAGTCATCTGCTGATTCTACAGTACACTCAATGAGCAGTAAACATGCATGTGTGACAGTCCATATTTCTATACTGTAGTGTGGTTCCTTATCATCTAGACTAGAGATAACAGTCCTGCTGTTATTTACACATTCATGTATCCTGTGATAAAAGAGATACCCCCTGATCATACTAGTGAAATCAGTTCACCACAGTCCCCTGCAGGTAGGGGTTGGAAAGTTCCCGGAAAAGATTAGAGGGAGGACAGCAGTGAACTCCATTTTCCAGCAGCCTCTTCACTTGTGCGATTGCTCTGTGGACTTAATTTAAAAAGAAAATGGGCCACAGCCCCATAAACTCCAGATCTCAGCATTCTGAGCACTTCTGGGCATGCTCTTAAGGGCAAACTTCTAAAAAAAAAATGGCCGATGGGCTGACTCCGTGCTTGGTGCCATCTGGTCATGCAAGGAGGGGTAAAATGGCATTGAAGGGTGCTAAAATGGGTGAGTCTGGTCAGGATTCTCTGTCACAATATAGCCTGCCTTAATTTGAGGCAGGGCAACAGTGGATTGAACTGCCTGTCTGATCGGATTCTAGGTCTCTCTGCAGATATTTCTCTGTACAGAGGTGGAGTCAGTGGGTGAAATCCATTTCCCTTCTGTGTTTATACACAGAATGCCTGAATAGGGCTATGTAAGTGAATGACAATGGAAAGAATAAGAGAAATAGGATTCTAATTAGACACACACACAGAGCTCCTACACAATGATTTGTGGAATTAATTAATTTAAAATAGCATTTGATATTCATACCCCATATCATTATAAAACTATGTTCTTGGTGCCTTTAAACAGGCAATGAAAGAATAATTAATTGAAAAAATAGTAGAAGATCTATTTCCATCACAAAGCTACAATAAAAATCATGAAACAATATAGCTATCATGGCTCTTCCCAAAGAACTGTAATAAAATTTTAGCCTTGGTTCTCAAATTGCAACTGAGACAGTCATCACAGGTGGACAGTACCACTTTAGACTGTAGTTGTAGTCTCATGCCCAGATATTCCTGTATAAACCCCTTCCCCATACATAAGGACCCAGTTTGGTGTAGTGGTTAAGTGTGCGGACTCTAATCTGGGAGAACCGGGTTTGATTCCCCACTCCTCCACTTGCACCTGCTGGATGACCTTGGGCAAGCCATAGCTCTGCACCAGCTGTTCTCTCAAAGACAGCTTGGGAAAGAGCTCTCTCAGCCCCACCTACCTCACAGGGTGTCTGTTGTGGGGAGGGGAAGGGAAAAGGAGTTTGTAAGCCGCTCTGAGACTCCCTTGGGGAGTGAAGGGCAGGGTATAAATCCAATCTCTTCTCTCTCTTCTTCTCTTCATATAGAAAAAATAGATTTAAGGAAGAAGAGTTTTCCCTGATATGTGACTTTTCAATGCATAGTGTTGTTTTGTTCTTAATGGAGAAGCATAAAATCAGATGAGCTTATAGCATACAGATGAGCTGTACAACCTGCAGTTTGAAGTGGTGGAGCCCAGACTTCACCAGCTGTTTGTGGGCATTATGCTATAGTTCTGTGAAAGTGTTTGCAAACTGTTATTTCCTTGCCCCCAACTACAGTTCCCAGGATTCCCTTGGTGGCGGCAGAGAGAAACATAGTTAAGCCAGTGTAAGCAGGGATCCTTTCGTAGAAAAAGAGGTGCAGGAGCTCATTAGCATAACTCATTAGCATTACTTATTTGCATATGCTACACCCCCTGACATCACCAGAAGTATGTCAGAAGGAAGGAAGGAAGGAAGGAAGGAAGGAAGGAAGAAAGAAAGAAAGAGCTGGCAGAGAGGGGACAGCTACTAATCCAAGCCTCAGAAATACCACTATTCTGGGAGGATAGCTTTAGTGGTGGCTGAAGCCTTCAGAAGGCTGGTCAGAGGAACAAGGACCTTTCCAGGGGACGGGCCATGACACAAGCAGCCATGACACAAGCAGGCATTCCCCCGCGGGTGGGTGGGGGGAGCTGGCACCAACTCCCGGAGCTGAGCTCCCCCGAGCTCCTGCTCGAAAGGACCCCTGAGTGTAAGTATCTCATTCCCCATTCCTTTATTTATTTCTTGCTTAGTTAAAGCAAATAGATTTTGAGACATTCTTTCTTTGAGTGCCACCTACACAACCACCTCACACGTGTCCTAAATCTGTAGTAGGTCATGACCAAAGTCAATAAAAATGCCCTCAAACTGATAGCTCCACAGTGCCAATGTGAATTGAGACACTTGATTTCATTTCTCTACTTTTATTGCTGCCCATCAATTCCCAAAGAAGCTTTCTTCAAAGACAACAGGATATCTTGGAGCTGAATAGGCTCTAAGTCTGAAATGTCTCCTGGTGTACTTGACTGTAGACCAGAACCTTTAGGTCAAGAAAGAGAAACACTAGTGGAGATGCTGACTAAATGATGCTATACAATTTGATTTCTCACTGGATTCGGCTGACTGAAATAACAACCGGGAAAAGAAAGTTTATTCTCAACTTTTGCTGTCCCCAGTTTCCAAAGTTGAAATATGGAAGTTATTTTTCTGTTAAAGATAGTTCTACAGCTACAGCTTTAGTTTTTGACAGCCCACTGTAATTTTGACCATATTTACTTTAATCTAGAGAAACAGCCTTTTATTCTTCAGAACTCTATACGACGTTCACATTTGTGCACCAATCCGTTTTAGGAGAAAGACTGAAGGAGCATGCTGTGCCTCTTACATTATTGTCGAGAGGTAGGTATGTATGTCGCGTCCTTGATTCGGGCACAGTGGTGTGTCAAAGTGTAACCGAGGCCCCCAAGGAATAGCAGCGACTCTGCGAGCCACTAAAATATGAAGACCTGCCTACCCTGAGGTCTTTACGTTGAAATATGAAGAGTAAAAGCAAATAGCTGTTCGTTTCATTGACACAATGAGGCAAGAATGCAGATTTGATAGTTGTACCCACTGCTCCTAATCCAGAAAGAGGATGCTGGCATGGTTTCTCCCAATTGCTTCTTTTACAGTTTCTACCCTCACTTTTTTCTTGCAGCAAGTAAAACTATTGTTTTGTACCGTAGAAGGTGGGAAGGGATGGCGAATGGGGAGTAGGCTGCAGGGCAGGAGAAGTATCCTTTTTTGCAACTACCACTTTCGCTGATAAAGAGACAAGCATGATCTCAGAGGGCCTCATGAGTGCTATGGAAGTACATTCATCATATTGGTGTTCCACTGCAGTTCAAGTGAATTCAATGTAACTACCTGCGATGAGAATAAGGGCCAAAATATGTAGAGAGGACCCATGCACCAATATATCATTTTCTTTAATAGCCTTTTAAAAAAAATTAGCTGATTTGATTGGAGCTATGACAGTCAGTGAGAAGGGTTAACTCTTTCTTCATACTATTTCCCTGACAGAAATCAATCCCCAGAGCTATTATGGTGGGGGAAAGGGAAAGTCCAGTGTTTTCTACTGGAGAAGCACCATGGGAGGGAAGGTTTAAACCGCCCTCTCCGATCACCCATCCCCAAGCAAACTGAGCCCACCATGGCTACTTTTTAGAGAAAGTACAAGGGGAGGCCCGCAAGAAACTTGCGGGGAGGGGGCATTTCCTTCATCTTGCTGGGCCCGCCGCTCGCCCCCCCATGGGCTCCCAGCAGTAGGATACTTGCGGGGGACAGATGAGCCTCTCTCTCCTCCCTCCCTCCTCCCTCCCTGAAAAAAGCGGCGGCTGGGTGCCAAGCCTCCTCCCCCCTCCCTCCCCGAAAACAGCGACGGCGAGGCCCACCGCCCACCGAGCCCTCCCCCCAGTCAAAGCGTTCTCTGTGCCTGCGCAGAGAATGCTTTTACTTTTGAGGGGATTTAAATATCCCCCCAAAAGTTTTTTTTAACATTTAGGATTTTTCTGCACACGGGGGGAGTGCCCCCCGTGTGTAGAAAAAAAAACCCTCCCCCCAAGTGCCCCCCCGCGTGGAATTAGGGATCCGCACGCGGGGGGGGGGCACTTGGCTATTAGATATATAGATTGGGAAATCTGATCAAGGACAGATAGTTTGTCCCCATGCAGTTTGATACTTAAAAATACAAGGTGCCATTTTTGATCTATTTGTTCCAGAACAGTGATAACGGTTGATAGTGAGGGTCTATATAGGGCAGCTGTTTCTACTTCGTGTATCTTACTCTGCTTTTCCTCATCTCCCCTAATACAATGTGTGACATCACCACTCAGTGAATTTTCCCAGCCCTGCTGCTGACAGCTGATGATGTAAACGAGAAAACAGATGTTATCATGTTATACAGAAAAGGGGAGCTATATGGAGCAGCAGTCACAGCCTGTTTCTTGGAATGTCTAATTCTAGCCTTACATGTTTTGATGCTTGAGTACCAGAACCACAGGAATAAGCAGGCATCCTTTCCAGGGGATTTCCTCCTTCACAGTTTGAGTTTGCCATGATCGTCTGGCCAACAGCAGGCCTTAGCACATGTGTATTTCAGGGAATAGATGTGCATTTGATTTATACCAGTCCTTTATAAACCCATCTTGAGGACATATGCCTTGGAGTCCTCTGGGGCAACTCTGTAGTTAATGGCTTGATTTGCACAGGCAATTCTCTCCTTTCAAGGCATCGGATCTTTGGCTTTCTTCTGAAAATGAGGACATATGTTCAAATCAGCCTAATTCTTAAAGCACTTATCCTGGCAGGAATTCTGTTCAGTTTTATGGCACTCCTGCTGACACAGCCATTCTGAAGGCTGGCCTGTAAGTCACCTAAGATTTTCTGAGATCTTCTATTTATGTCGCTGTTCTTGATAAAGTCTTTGTGGCTATTCCTTTTAATTACACAATCCTAGCTATATTATCATGAAAATTTCAAAAGGGAATAATTCAAAAGCTGATTTAAAAGATGAGCTCCATCCTTGGGTCACTTAACAGTATTATCAAAGGCAGAGAAGTGTCTTCCTGATGTCCTTTAGTGCCAATTTAAAAGCATTCTTCTTCATCACCTCTTTTGTCATTACTGTCACCGCACACCCACAAATCATGGGCAATTACCATTGATGTAAACCGTTGAGATAACGTTTACCATTTACTGGTCATTATTCTTTGGCTGATACATTGCAAGTTACAAGCAAACGGTCAAATGGGCTATTAAATTAGAATTTAATCGCGAGAAATAAATAAATAAATAGCCAGCCAGCAGCAAGGTACTGGCAACATATTGTGTGTGTGTGTGTGTGTAGAGAGGTTCTAGTTCTACAGTGGCATAGGGCAGGTTTTGTTCAATATTTATATTCATTTGCTGCTAACAGGAACAGGCTGTGAAAATCACAAAGGACACATGCTGTCGATATGAATTTGAAGAGCCATTTTTCCCCCTTAAAACTTAAACACCAGTTAAGAAGAGGAAAATAAGATTGAATCTAATTACCATTTGCTCACACTGATATTAGCAACTATTAAAGGGGGAAGAAGACAGGCTTATGCAATTGATATAACTGATGATTCCAATGGATTACCCCCCACACAAATAAAGCAAACCATTTTTTGAGGAGAAGAAATTTTCACGCATTTGGACAAACCCTGTATATAATTAATTCTAGGTCTCTCCCCACCCCCCTTCATTATTCTTTATAGACTGTCAGAGAGTATCAACCACTGTAAACATTAACATCCTGTCTGCATAGTTTAGTGATCACAGAAGTATGATACTAAGAATGTCAGACTCTTAACTATTACTAAAAGAACACAGTTAGGCCATGGGTTTGTTCAACACATTGTATCATTTGAGAAAGCAGGTGCCTGTTTCTATGTATTTGAATGCTTTTCCCTCTAAAAACTTCCTTGCATATAAGATGAGAGTGAAGCAAATAAAGAGAGTCAAAGCAGACTCAGTATAATCTTTTTTTTTAAATTTAATTTTTTCAGTTTTTGAATTATTTCACAAAAGGTCGCTTACTTCATACACAAAAACAATAAAAGGGAAAACAACCATAGATTATACATTGTCTTAAATCTCATTCATTTCCACAATATTTACTATCATACCATCTATAACATTTATCCCATGTTGGTATAAACATGCTTTCTTGTTTATGATTTAAAACTAAAGTCAAATTATCCATTTCAATAATTTCCAAAAGTTTCTGTATATACTCTTCTCGTTCTGGTATCTTATCACACTTCCAATATCTAGCAAATAACAATCTAGCAGCTGTGATGCCATGTAAAATCAACTTTGTATCTGCTTGGTTCTAAATGCTAGGTACAATATTTAACAAAAATAAATCTGATTTCAACAGAATGTTTGTTTGAATTATTTCCTGGAGTATTTTTTGAATGCATATCCAATATTTAACAGCTTTGGGGCAAGTCCACCACATATGGAAGTAAGAGCCTCGGTTCTGTTTACATTTCCAACAAGTTTTATCTTTCATCTTAGAGAATTTAGATATTTTGTCTGGAGTGAGGTGCCACATATAAAACATTTTATATAAGTTTTCCTTATATAAACTTGACCTCGTGATTTTAATATTTTTCTTCCAAATTTTTATCCTATATAGCGAGCCCATCTTACCATTGTAGGTTTGACCCACTCATCCTGCATTTTGCTTTCCAAAAAATAGTTATATATTTTTTATTCACTTTATCATCTGTAAATAACCACATTTTATCTAACTCCACTGAATTCTTATAGAAACCTTTCTTCATATCCGTTTTATATCTAGAGGACAATTGTATTGCTTCCCACCAAGAAAGATTAATGCCTTGATCTTTCAAGGTCTCATTGTTTTTTAGTTTCAGTTTATAATTTAATAACTCTTGATAACTAACCATCTTTTCTTTTGTCATAAGCATAGGTTTTACAAAGGCTTCAATAGGGGAAACCCAATTCGGTATTTTTAAATAATATTTAAATTTAATTTCTTCCCAAATTTTTAGTAGGGGACCTTTGAGTGCATGTTGCTTGAAGCATTTGCTTTTTTGGCCATACCAAAAGATTGCATGCCAACCTGTTGGTAAATCATATCCTTCTAATTTCAAAATTTGAGAATTGTTAAGTTTAGCCCATTCTCTCAACCAAACCATTCCAGATGCCATATAATAAAGATGCCAGTCAGACTCAGTATAATCAAGTAACACACACACACACACATGCACACACCAGTCCCCCGTAACCCAGTTTCACAGAATGTTGAGAGTCACAAAATTAACAAAGTCTGCATATAGTAGTCAATGGCTCCCTCTGCCCCATGAATAGGCAAAGTAACATAGTGAAGCTAGCCACAGCTATGATTTTGGGTTCTGGAAACCTGGGGATTCTCCTACATCTTTTTAAAAAACGAATATAAGGAAACCCCTGATTTGCTTGTTTAGACATCACATCACAACAAGAAGAAGCCGAACGTCAGGAGTGCTTTGGGTTGCTGACAACCCAAAATAGTTTGTGAGCACCGGAAGCAACCACGCAGAAGGAAACAGGCAGAAGGAAACAAGGAGTCGCGAGCTGGAGCCAGTGGGAAGAAGAGGGGCCAGCGGATAAGCTGTGGTGAATGGAAGAAAATGCACTGTAAGTGGGGAAGGAGAGCCTGTGGCAGTAGGGATGGAGGGAGAAACTAGAACTAGCAAACTGGGAAAGGGAATTTTCTCTCTCCTATGAGTCTATGGAAGTCCCCTCCCACTTGTTCTATGGTATTTCTAAAGTGGCATAAACATAAGCAACACCCTGCTGGACCAGTGGTCCATCTAGTCCAGTATCCTGTTCCACATAGCACCCAGCCAACCAGTTGCCCTGGAGGGCCAATAGACAGGGTACCTTATTGTTCTGTATAACAGCTTAGAACGGTGACGCCCAATAAAGGGAACTATATGATAGGCTCCCATAAATTGCAGGAACCCACACATTCTCTTAAGATTTTGGGGGACCAGGCGGTTTTAAAATAAAAGCTTCCCTTCAGTTGTTTCTCTCAGTTATACGTTATTATTGGGGAACCAGGTATAAAGACTATGGATTCACTGCCATAAGGTATTTTTGTGTGTGTGTGTGGTGAGCAAGAAGATTACTGAGGCAGGTGTTGTATAAAAAATAACAAAGAAGGTTTATTTATGTACAGGTTATTTATGCACAGGTCTCCAGACAGTCACAAGAGAAATCTGGCCAAACTTAAGGTAGCTATGGCTGCAAGTTGTGATCTGAATTCTGTTTAATACTTGTGCTTACAAACAATTTCGGATCTTTTTTGAAGTCTTCTTTCCCCACAACACTGACTTCTTTAGCTGAGTCTTCACTTGGAGAACTCTACAGTAGGAGTCAATTCTAGTTAGTGCTGCTGGTTTTCTCAGTGGATTTTGATATCGCCCAGAGCAGGGGTGGGCAAACTGTGGCTCGGGAGCCGCATGCGGTTCTTTCACATATATTATGTGGCTCCCGGCAGGGCGGCTGGGGAAGCTAAATATCATTAGCAAACAAATATCATTGGACAAATTAATATCATTATCAATATCTGCTTTTACCTCTCTTGTTATTATTTTTGGCAGTCTCATTTAATGTTAATAAAAAGCAAATTTGCTTATTTTCCAATAAAAGCGGGTAATATTTGTTCATGTCTTGTGGCTCTCAAACATCTGGTGTTTATTCTATGCGGCTCTTACGTTAAGCAAGTTTGGTCACCCCTGTTCTAGGTGGCTCTTAGCTGAGCAAGTTTGCCCACCCCTGGCCCAGAGTATCCTTTTGGGTCACCTGACTGTTATGGAAGTATGGAGTACTTCTGTGGTGTGCCTGTTTCCAGGGGGAGGGGGGTGTCAGTGTGTACAAGGCTTCTCATGACTTAGAACAGCTCTGGGGTGAACACTGTGGATGTAACCATTACGGCAAACTTTCTTTGCGGCTATCCCTGCTATCAGTTACACCTGAGAATGGGCTCTAGCCCACTCAGATTCATTGTGACTCTTTCTTCACTGCTGTTCTAGTGATCAACCCTGCCATTTCATTACACCCAGGGATCACAACTGGGTCTTATTATTGGGAGAGGACAATTAAGGGCAATCACATGCCTGGGCAGTTTTCCTCTTCTACATACCTCAGCATTTTTTTCCATTCCAGAGAGTGACCAGGGTTTTGACAGAACCCACAGCTATGGTAATTGTAGCCTAGGAATCACAGGAAATCACTTAAGACCATGAGAATCCAGGCATGGCTATTTCAGCTGTCTTTTCATTGTATAATTTAGCATTTCTCATTCAGATCTACCGAACAATATATATGTGAGGTAATTTGTCCTGTGAAATTATTTGGCAAAACCTTGTCAAACAAGGGGGAAAACGACCGGCAAACTGAGAAATTATTGTGAAGTAAGCCAACAAAAGTTGTATGCTCTGTTGCAAATGTCAAAATTATGTCTCTATCTATACGAAACAGAAGAGTTGTCCATGCTTTTATGTTCAGCTTTGTTAAAGGGTTGCACCAGCCTAATTAGGATGCTTCATGGTTTCCAGACCTCAGCAGAAAGTACAAAATGATGTCTGAAAGCAAGCAGCCATAAACGACAAGGTAGATAGAGGCTATTTGCCCAGCTGCTGGTTGCTCTGAGTCTGCTGGAAGGCTTATTTGCCCAGCTGGTGTTTGTTTCCTATCACTGTGCAAGGAGAGGCATGGGACAAAGGCATTCATGCAGGCATGGATCCAATCGCTTCAGAAAAATGGCACAAACATGTTCCAAACCAAGATTTAGCCTAAATGATAACATCATTGGGTGCAAACCATTTGGAAACATTCAGGCACGTCCGTTGCTGAATAGCAACAGCTGCATCGAAACTGTCATGGTGAAAACATCTACAAAAATACATGATTGGTTGCAGTGAGGCTTTCTAGAGGGTTAGTACTCAGATCGTTGCAGTGTTCCAAATATTTTTGTTTAAAGCCTCAGGGCATGTTTTCCAGTCATGCCAAAGTTGTGTCTCGAACTTTATTTTCAACGGAATCTTCTCAGAAAGCCTTCTAGGAACTGATATTTTAACCAGAAAAACTATGTTCTAGCACAGGGGTCGGAAATCAAGCCCTGCTCGCAACTTGCCAAGTTCAACTCAGACTCTACCCCTGATCTGACAGATTGTGTCTTGGTTCCATCTTTTGATTTGCCAGATTACTGCTGGCTCTGGCTCTACCCACCAAGTTCTGAATGGGCTTTGCCCAGAAGATTGGTGTTTTAGAAGCTGAAAAATGGCAATGCTAATTAACAACAAAACATAAGGATACCCTTCAATGTCTTTCATTTACCCCAGATGAACTCTGGTATGACTTACTTAAAGGACCGCCTCTCTCCATATGTTCCCCAGCGAGCACTTCGGTCTGGATCCCAGAACTACCTGACCATCCCAGGGCCGAAGGAGGCCCGCCTGGCAGTTACAAGGGCCAGGGCCTTCTCTGTGGCGGCCCCTTACTGGTGGAATGAGCTCCCGGATAACATCAAGGCCCTGCAGGATTTATTACAATTCCGCAGGGCCTGTAAGACGGAGCTCTTCCACCAGGCTTTTCAAATAGGGGCCGCCTAACACTTAATACTTACATCTTGGCCCTGGCCCGATTTCAATTCGCCGGTATGTGACCAGACAATGTCGGGACATCTGGGCACTGCCTTGATACTCTTAACTGAAGATACACCATCTATATGTTCTTAAAATGTTTTAATGTTTGTTTAATACGTTTTTTAATTATTTTAAGAAATTATATTGTTGCCATTTTGGCTTGTTGTTAGCCGCCCTGAGCCCGCCATATGGCGAGGAGGGCGGGATACAAATCTCAATAAATAAATAAATAAATAAATAAATAAAATTACTTCACTTACAAGCTACTTTCAGAGAGAAGAAAACACTTCACCTTTAAATTGTGTGTGTGTGTGTGTGTGTGTCTTTCTGCCAGAAAGTGATACTGGAACCCAATGTGTGGGCTTGTCCAGTGGATTTTTGGCTAACACTTCAAGTTCCACTATGGGTAAAAATATGGTGGCAGAAAGGGGGGGAGGCTATCCTCAGGGCTTGTTTGCTCCCTCTTTCACCCTGACTTCATGCGTCTATTGTACTTTTACCTCACAATTCCTTCAGGGAGCTCACTGTGGAATACATAGTTCTCTCCGACTCCATTTAATCCTCAAACAACCCTGTGAAGTAGAGTCTGTGAGAAAGACCGATACTGGTTACAGATAAGAAACCCAACCTTGCAGTGAAGGGCCATCTTACTCAAGAACTTTCCCCCTGCTATTTCTGAGCCATTCTTTAGGTCTTAGCTGAGCTTCTGTATTGCAAATTTGTCCCCATGTTTACTGGGCTGAAAGGGTCAGTGGGAATCTCTTCAATAGTGCATGATCTTGCACTCTCCTGTGAGTGAGGAGTGGGCCCTTCACCATAGCAGAGGCAGCTGCAAGTGATTTCCTCTTGGGCTGCAGTGTTCGCTGGTGGGACTACCCATTGCAGGCTGCTCTTGCAAGGTGGGAAAGCTCCGAGAAACACTCAAACCCTGCCTAACATTTTGCAAATATTTCCACCTAACATTGGCTCAAGGTCATCCAGTGAATTTCAAGGCTGAGAGGAATTTGAACTAGGGTTGCCATTCCCGGATGGGGGCAGGGGTTCACCCACCTTTGGGCCCCCGATCCACCACCACCATGCTGGCTGGCACAGGGAACCCTGCCCCTAAGGAACCCCGTCTTTGCCAACATGCCCGGCTCAATGACATCACCCAGAGGTAATGTCATTGTGCTGGGCATGTTGCAGGGCGGGGGGGACGCTCTAGCATTTGAGAAAAAACTCTGCAGCGCTGCTGCACTGAACACTGCCGAATGGTGGGTGTAGGATTCCCCCCTCCATTGCAGCCCACAAAATTTCCCTCCCTTCTCCATGATCAGCTGAAGTTCAAATCTCCTGAATCATTATACAGTCTGACGCTCATTAGCATTTTGGATTGAACAGTGTGTTCCTCCTTTATTGTTAGCCACAGCTCTGGCATAACCACAGAAAAGGACCTGTAGCTAGTTGATATTGTGAGGGAATATGATGCCTCTATATGTGCTGTTTAATCCATGAGGACTCTTTTTGTGCATGTGAGTAATCACTTGTTGTTATAGTTATTGTGCATGTTTCAAACAGGGTTTTCTCATGAAGGAAGCTGATATGATTTCTTTTAATTATTTGAGTCCAACTTTTCTGCTCAGGAGGAAACCAACACAGCTTACAACATCATTCTGTTCCCCTCTGTTTTATCCTCATACTACCAACCCCATTAGATCAGGCTGAGAGAAGGACTGGCCCAAGGTCACCTAGTGAGCTTCAATGATAGAATGGGGTTCAAACCTGGGCCTCCCAGTTCCTAATGTGCTAAGCAATATGCCATGCCCCCTGCTGGGACTGGAACTGAATATTAACATCACTACAAGGCACTGAGTTGTATCTCATGGGCCCTGGAACACACAAAGTCCCTTTTCTACACACTGGCCTAAGTTGTGCCATTATGCAGGAGTCTTGTCCACTAATAGTTGCGAGCAAATCCTTTAAAAGTCAATACATATAATTGTGAGCAAAACTGCAGCCTTAGGATATGATCCCAAACCTGTGCATGCTCCTTGTGAGTCTAATGTGGTCCATTCCAAAGTCAGTAAGAATGGGATTCCAGTCTATGTTTATGTGGAGACAATCAATTTGACTTAGTTCCAAATAAATGTGATTAACATTGGGGTTTTAAGAGGCTTCTGGCCATTTGTAATCCATTACCTGTCTAATACCTTTTTGATTCATGTCAAAACTTTGCTGATCTGTTGCTTTCATGCTGACACTTGTTGGATATAAACCACTAGGAATAAGGCCCGTTGTGGAAATAAATACAATGGTCTCTAGAAAGAGGCTCTGGGAGAGTGCCCCAGCCTTGGGCACCCAGTGTCAATTTGCTGTGGTGACCTCAGCAGGGTATAATGACACAGTCCACCATTTTCTCCAGGGGAAGATCTCTGCCATCTGAAGAGCAGTTATAATTTTGTGTGATCTCCATCCCTTCCCTGGAGATTGGCAACAATGATTCCCCATGAGGGAATGGGTGGTTTGAAGGGTGGAGTTTATGACATTGAACCTGTCTGAGTTCCCACCCCTGCTGAAACCTCACCCTCTCCAGGGTCCACCCCTCAAATCTCCAGGAATTTCCCAACCTGGAGTTGGCAACCTTACCTCCCAGCCAACTGTCAATGTATCATTATCTGCCCCCTGGCTTCAGCTTTCCATCTCCTCCCCCCTCCCCCCTAGAGAACAGTTGTAATTCTGAGTGATCCCCAGTCCCCACCTGGAGATTGGCAACACTGGTTCCCCATGAGGGACTCGCTGGCTTGGAGGGTGGAGTCTATGGCATTGTACCTGTCTGAGGTCTCACTCCTTGTCAAACCTCACTGTTTCCAGGCTCCATCCCTCAAGTCTCCAGGAATTTTCCACCTGGAGTTGGCAACCCTATCTCCTTCCCAGCCAATCATCAACCTCACTCTTCAAGTTTCCATTCCACCCCCCCCCCCGCAGCCTCCACCGTGCTCTGAAGCCCTGATTGCTATGTCACATTGGCTGTCATAAAGGTTCCATCTCAGCAGGGTATAAGGAAGTAGAGTCCACCATTTTTTCCAGGGGAACTGATCTCTGCATCTGGAGAGCACTTGTAATTCTGAGTGATTTGCAGCCATCGCCTGGAGATCGACAACCATACTTCCCCTGGAGGAAAAGTAGTCTTTCTCTGCAATGGGGACCAAAGCAGCTGACATCATTCTCCTCTCCCCCTTTTTGCCTTGCACAACAACCCTGTGAGGTAGGTTAGGCTTAAAGTCTGTTACTGGCCCGAAGTCACGCACTCAGCAAGAACCTGGGTCTAGCAGATCCTGCTCTGAAGCACTGACTGCTATGCCAAGGGTAGCCAACCTCCAGATGGAGCCTGAAGATCACCAGGTATTACAACTGAACTCCAGACAACAGATCTTCCCCCCTCCCTTGGAGAAAATGACTGCTTTGGAGGGTGGCTTCTATGGCATTCTGTTCAACTGGCCCCAATGAGTTTTCTCCCAGAGCCCAACATAGGTGTGGAAAGGGGCTTTCAGAGACGCAAGCTTGGTTGCCTAGCAACGGGCACTAAGCAGGAGAAAGAGCCTGAGGAATTTCACACAGCCAATATGTTCCGTTTCAGGAACACTTCAGGAACGGTTTCTGTGAGGCATTTCACACAGAACCGTATTAGTACCAGTTCCCTAACGGAACATATTGGCCCTTTCACACAGAAATGTGCCTCTCCCGTTGGGGAAGCGTTCCTAAGCCAGTTTACCTTGAAACCTCCTCCCAAGCATTCTTCAGTTCTTGTACTGGTCCTGAAGCGCTACGGGGTGCTGTGTGAAATGCCCCCTGTTTCTGACAGTTCATTCTGACAGTTTATTCTGGGCACGCTAGCAGTGTGCGGGGGAGGGGGTTTATGCTGAAAGTCCATTGTCTTTTCACTGACAGAAGCAGGCCACTGAGGGGACAGTTAGACCCACCTGGCAGTGGGCGGAGGAGAAGAGTGGACCCAGCACCCAGTCGGTCCTTCCCCTTCGCTGGCTCCCTCCAGACTGAGGCAGAGATGGTGGCTCTGTGGGCGGGACTGAGGCAAGCCGGGAGAGAATGCAGCCAGTGGCCAGGGACCCCCTTTTGAGTGGCAGTCTGTCCAGCCAACTGATTTTGGTACCCCATGGAATCTTGAAAACGGCTTTATATAATTGGAAAGATTAGCTTACTTAATAAAGATTAGTTGTTTATCAGTCATTATTTCTGAGACGAATTATATACCGGATCAGAATCTTTCCTATTATATAAAGCCGTTTTCAAGATTCCAAGGGGCAAGATTCCATGGGGTGCCAAAATCAGTAGGCTGGATGGACTGCCACTCAAAAGGGGGTCCCTGGCCATTGGCTGCATTCTCTCCCTGATTTGCCTCAGTCCCGCCCACAGAGCCACCGGCCAGTGTCCCGGCCAATCCTGGGAAGGAGCTGTGTTGTCAGGGTGTGGCCTAATATGCTAATGAGTTTCTGATGTTGGGTGCGGCCTATTATGCTAATAAGTTCCTGCTGGGCTTTTCCTACCAAAAAAAAAGCCCTGGCTACCAGTGCTGAGTGCTGCTGAAGGGGAAAGGAGATTTTGTACTTTTACTAGAGCGTATTAGGAGGCCATGATAGAGGCCTGGGGACTGCTCCTGCAGTATAATGCAGGTATACAGGCTAATGCTCCCTCTAAGCTGTGGAGTCTTATGAGCAAAAATTCTACTTTGTGAGCCACTGGCATTAAAGTTGTGAGCGAGCAATTTGGCTACTGCATGAATTAGTTTGCTCTGGAGCCGTCCTTCCTGAGCTAAGACAAAAAGGTGTGAGCTGGAAGCTAAAAAACTGTGGGCTAGCTCACACTAACTCAGCTTAGAGGGAACTCAGTGCTGGCAAGTGATGCCAGATACTAGTATCCACTCAGCAGCTGTATATTTGTATGGTCCTGCAGGAGCAGCCACTCAGGGGTGGTCTGCGCCAGGGGGCACCAAGGAGAGTTGCCCCTGGCTCCAAACTAGGTAGGGCCCTGACACCACCCCCAGTGAAGGACAGACTCCAACAGCTGCTGCCACTTGTGCCAGCCCTGTTTGCAGCTCAGGCAGCCAGCTTCCAGCTGCACTGATAGCTCCTGTCAGCTTTGCATGGGGTGAGGACCACCCCTTGCTTGGCCCAGTGGGGCTGGATGGTGGAGGAGCAGTGATTCTGGGGCCGGATCCTGGACTTTTATCCAGGGCTCCAGAATCACTAAGACCTCCCCTGCAGCCCCAATATCTGCATTGCTTCCTGATGGAAACTGAAGGCGGGACTCTTTTTTTCTTTTTTAAAGTGTGGACTTGGATAAGCTACAGTGACCAGACTTTCTGACATGGAGTTTCCATGGGACCTTATTAACACAGTATGGGCTATTTCTCATTGGTGCAACAGGTTTATTCAGATGATTTATTATTTATTAAATTAGGCTTGTATACCGCCCTCCACACAAGCAGGCTCAGGGTGGTGTACAACAAAGTTCTATAAAATACATATAAAATCATAGATAATCTGAAGTATAATTTTAAAATACTCCAAACCCACATGACAATGTAACACAATTTTAGTCCCCCAGTTTATTTTACTTTAACAGTAGTTTAACCGTGGGGGGGAGAGGGTAGAAGCAGCTAGCATCCTTTCACAACTGATTAGACCATTAGACCATTGATGCTAAAACCAGTTGATGTTAAAAAGCCATAACTGTTAAAAACCATTGCTGTCTTCAGCTATATGTTTGGCAGAAATCTCTGCCTTGCAAGCCCTGCAGATGTCATATCTTTTCATTCACCTGACTTTTCTGGGAATATCACCTTTCTCAAACATCTTCTTAACCCATCCAATCACACCCCAAATCAAATGAAATTGAACGTTCAGATTCACTGCTGTTCTCTGGTTAGCCTTCAAGACAAGAAGTTTCGAACATAAGTTTCTTTCACAGTTGGTCACTGACTAGTACTAAAGAGTAGTAATTTGAAAGGTGACTATTAACTATGACCTTTTAGAGATTTGAAAAAAAGAAATCCGAGAAACATTCCCACTTATCTGAAATTACCTTTTGCTGTTTTTTCAATATCATTTTTCAATTTCCAGTTAAGTCTTATACACCTTTCCAACATGGCTAAATCAATACATTCTTCAGAATATTTATCATTTGAAAGGTCTTCTGGAGTACTTTACCCATCATCATTTTGACACATGTCAGAAATTTGCTGATAAGTTGTTTTCATGATGCTTTGCTATTGGATCAGAGACATTAGCAGACATACAGTACATTAGTTGCTCTTGCTTCCTGCTCAGGTACTTAAAGGCACTGAGAGTCCAGAGTCCTAATATAAGTGATTTAGCAATTGGGAAAATCAGCATCATAGAAAATATGCCATGGGTCTGGTTTGTCATAGACAATTATACGTTATACAAATAGCTAGTTCTGATAGTCTATAATGTCATTCTAAACAGAGTTATCAAGATATCTAATTCTCAACATGGCCAAATCTGTGGATACTTAAATCCAGAGACTGGAGCTAGAACAGAGAAAACGGTTCTTAATACAAACCTGGAAAAGTCTGAGGCTTGCAGAAGAATTCCCTGAAATAATAAAAGAATACATTGAGGGAGTTGTTTCCTCCAAATAATAATAGCAGCCTCTGTAGCTTTAAGAAATGAACATACTTTTACATGCTACTGCGGGAGTTGCTAAGCAACTACAACAGTATTGCCAGCTTTTAAGCCTTGGTTTCTGTTAGTAAAAGGCAGGGAAAGGGGACAGAGCCCTTTTTTGGCCTTTGAGGAAGGCCTTATTAGGGCTGGGCCTGGAAATAACCACTGGAAGATTTGATACTACACAATTTGCCTGGTTTATCATTCAACAGCAGCCATCCCATGAAAGACTGTGTGGTGTAGTGGTTAGAATTGCAGGCTAGGATCTGGGAGACCCAGGTTTGAATCACTACTCTTCCATGGAAGCTCACTGGTTAATTTAGGGCCAGGTACACATTCTCAGCCTAACCTAATCTCACAGGCTGTTATAAAAATAAAAGGATGGTATAAATGAAGTAAATAAATAATAAATATAGCTGAAGATGAGGGCAGATAAAAAGTAGGTTGTTGAATGGGTGGAAAGGAGAGAAGGAAGCAGGGAACAGTGAGGGTATAAGGGTTTCCAGGAGGAGGTAAAGAGAAAGTCATGTCAGGAGGGAGATATAGGGGAGTTTCCGGTCGGAGGAATGGAGGTCCGACACGCTTTGCAAGTGCGCAAGGCGGACAGCGGCTCTTCTTGACAGTTTGGGTGGACAAATCCACCTGACGCAACCTCACACAGGTAGTGTGAGGACTAGCAAGCAATATAATCTAGGTTTGAGCAAGCTCGGTGAAGGAAAAGTCTCAGAGGAGACTTTTACAACACCTTGAGCACTGCAGCCGAAGAAGATTCCTGCAAGTATCTTTAAGGAGCCGAGCTGAGCTGATTAAATCAGCATAAAACCTCCAATTCCCCTGATTCCTTAACAAAGAAGACAAAGTTTAAACGTTGGGACCACATCTGAAGCGAAGTAACAACATAAGGTAACGGAAAAAAAGTTTTTGCCTTACCATTACCGTGTTTTGAAAGACGAAAAGCAGATCGGATGAAGCAATAGACTGTTGCAGATTGGATGAGTGCAGTTTTGAAACGTTAAAAAGCTGAATTTGAACTTAAAAAGCCAAAAAAACAAGTTGTTTAACATTCCTGCGGTTAAGAAGAGTTGGGAGGGGGAGCCAAGCATCGCGAGACAAAGAGGGGAGGAGGGAACCAAGCATCGCGAGACCAAGCTGTGAGGATTGAGACAGGAAGTGACGGCTTGAGGAGCAGACAAGAAGGGAAAAGGAGAAGAACCAGAAGAGAGCAAAGGGGACTGTAAAAACTGCCGGACCAAAAGGACTACAACAGGAAGTGATGTGCGGAGAGCAGACAAGTAAGCAAGAGGAAGGGACAGAAAGGAAACTACGGCAAGCCAGAAGCAAGGTAAATAAACTGTAACCTTTGACACGAACCATAGAGGAGTTGCGCCCGCCATTTTGGATTTATAAAATTTTTAAACATTAATATCTCAAAAACTACATAATTTAGAAGGCTAAAACCAGTGGAATTTGAACTGGCAAGACATGCTTGTCTGAATACACTAATTGGTGACTGATTTGGAAAATAAGAAAAAATCGATCTTTTTTAAAGTGACAAGACGGACCGCGGACTAAGATTGAGAGCAGCTACATGGTCCTCCCCTACAATGGCAGCAAAAAAAGAGAAAGAACTGTTGGCTGTTATGGAAGCAATGGAAAAAAAAATGCTGGATGCAATAGGGGAGGTAAATGCAAAAATGGCAAGCGCAATTGGAGAAGTAAATATTAAAATAAATGCCATAGCTGCACAAGCAGATAAAAATTTTATAGATTTAAAATCTGAATTACAAAAGTTAACCACTAGAACACAAGACATAGAAACCAAAGTAAAAGAACTGGAAGAAAATACTCAAAAAACAATAAAGGATACTGACAGAATGGAAAAGATAATGCACTATAGAGACATGCAAAACCATCTGAGATTTAGAGGTATAGAAGAAAAATTAGGTGAAGATATTTTTACAAGAATGCAAGAAGCATTAGCAGATTTTTTACAAGAGGAGGAGGAAGCTGTTAAAGAACATATGGATCTTGTTTACAGAGTCAATTCTACGTACGCAAGAGACAAAAATATACCAAGGGACGTGGTTGTTCAATTTACAATGAAGAGGACAAAAGAACAAATCTACAAGAAATGCTTTACAGACTCCTTTGAAATAGGTGGAAAGAAAGTTATCGTAATGAAAGAACTGCCCAGAGCAATTTTGCAAGACAGGAAAAAATTCAAGCATCTGACAAACTGAAAGAGAAAAAAATAAGGTTTTGTTGGTAAATACCACAAGGACTGAGTTTTTATTATGGTAACAACAGAATAGTGATTAAAAATTCAGCAGAAATGTACGCTTTTGTTGGTGAGAACAAGGAAGAATTTGGTGATATTTAAGACTACAACAAGATGGATTATAAAGTACTTTCATGGAATGTAAATGGACTTAATTCACCCCAAAAACGTAGAATGGTAGGTCACTGGCTGGAAAAACAAAAATGCAGTATAATTTGTATACAAGAGGCCCATCTTAAGAAACAAGACTATAAATACTTAATAAGAAAAAAGTTGGGAGAAGAATTTTTTTCATTGACAAGTAATAAAAAGAATGGAGTTGTAACATATGTTAAAAAAGACTTGGAACCCAAACTAATATTTAAAGATAAAGAAGGAAGATACTTAGCTATTGAAATTTTTTTACATGGACAGAAGACTTTGATTGTGAATATCTACGCCCCCAACGGAGCTAAAGAAATTTTTTTTTAAGAACTACAAACGGAACTGGACAGTGTAAACTATGATCAAATCATGATGTTGGGAGACTTTAATGGGACTGTGAATAATAAAATAGATAGGCGCTCAAAAAGAAAAGACGACACACTAGGGAAACTTCCAAAAAATTTTTTTGAATTGATAAAACAGGAAAAGCTGGAGGATATTTGGAGGAAGGTTAACCCACAAGGGAAAGACTATACTTTTTACTCCAACAGGCATGATTCACATTCAAGAATTGACAGGATCTGGATGTCTACTAATTTAACACTTAAGACAAAAAAAGTTGAAATTCTACTTAGAATAATTTCAGACCATAATCCTTGTCTATGGACCTCTGGGCAGACAAAAAGACAAGGGAGATGGAGAATAAATGAAGACTTATTAGACAACCAAGAAACAGTTAAAAAATTACAGGAAGAGACAGATTTATATTTCCAAGTGAACATACAAAAAGAAGTAAAAATTCAAACTGTGTGGGATGCGTACAAAGCAGTGATGAGAGGATTATTGATATCACTGAATGCTAAAGACAATAAAAAGAAAAGAGAACAATATGAAAATATTGTGCAAGCCATTAAAGTAAAAGAAAAGGAACTGAAGAACAGACCAGGAAAAAAGAGACTGCAAAAGGAAATTTGGATGTTACAAGACCAAGCAAAAGCTATTTTGAATCAAGAGACTTACTGGAACCTGAAGAAATTGCAACAAAAAGCATTTGAAGGTGCAAACAAACCTGGAAAGTATTTAGCATGGCAATTAAAGAAAAAACGTGAAAATAAATTTATTACTAAAGTGATACGGGACAATATTGAGATAATAGACAATAAGGGAATAAAAAGAGAATTTTATAAATACTACGCAAAGCTTTTTAAGAAGGAAAATAAAGACAGAAAAAGGATTAAAGAATACCTACAGTCATTAAAATTGCCAAAACCAACAGAGAAAATCAAAGAACTACTTAACAGCCCAATATCACTACAAGAGATTAAAAATGCAATAAATGACTCAAAACTAGGGAAAGCACCTGGATCAGACGGATTTACAGCTAAGTTTTATAAATCGCTACAGGAATCGATCTCACCAGTGTTATTGCTATTAATGAATGACATAGGAGTGACAGGTGAGGTCCCGGAGACTTGGAAAGAAGTAACCATCTCACTCATTCCGAAAGAAAGTCAAGATTTAACCGATGTTAAAAATTATAGACCAATTTCTTTGTTAAACAATGACTATAAGATTTTTGCCAAGATTATAGCTGATAGGCTTAAGGAACACCTTAGAGAGACTATACAGACTGAACAAGCAGGTTTTTTACCTAATCGCCAAATAAGAGACAACTTAAGAGTAGTAGTGGATGCTATAGAGTATTATGATAAACATCCGGAGAAGGAAGTGGGCTTTCTTTTTTTAGACGCGGAGAAAGCGTTTGACAATTTAAATTGGGATTTTATGTTTGAAGTGCTGGAACATCTTGAAATTGGAGACTATATGCTTAATCTTTTTAAGTCAATATATAGTGAACAGAAATCCTCTTTAATAATTAATACTGAAAAAACGGATTACTTTAAAGTTGAAAAAGGAACACGACAAGGATGCCCACTTTCGCCGTTGCTATTTATTTGGATTTTGGAAGTTTTGCTACTAAATTTGAAAGAAGATAAAGAAATTAAAGGCTTAACAATAAAAGGTTTTTCTTTTAAATATAGAGCCTTTGCAGACGACGTGATGTTTATAGCCGAAGACCCTATGACTACACTACCATATTTGTTGCAGAGAGTAAGAGAGTTTGGTGGGTTTTATGTAAATAAGTAAGAGAATTTGGCTGAGTTTTATGTAAATAAGAACAAATCGAAAGTGATGTGTAAAAATATGTCAAATAAGAAGCAAATTGAATTACAAAATCGTATAGAATGTGAAGTGGTGAAAAAGACAAAATATCTAGGTGTAAACCTAACAATGAAAAATATTGATTTGTATAAGAATAATTATGAGAAACTTTGGCAGCAAATTATGCAAGATATTAAAAGGTGGAATGTATTAAATTTGTCACTGTTGGGTAGAATTGCAGTGGTTAAAATGAATGTGCTACCAAGAATAATGTTTCTGTTTCAAACTATTCCGATTGTGAAAGATGTAAAAACATTCAAATGCTGGCAGAAGGAATTGACTAAGTTTGTGTGGGGAGGGAAAAAACCAAGAATTAAGATGAAAATAACGTGTGATGCTAAAGAGAGAGGTGGGTTCCAGTTACCAAACTTAAGGCTATATCATGATGCAGTATGTTTGACTTGGGTAGGGACATGGACTATGTTACAAGATAGAAAGTTATTGTCCCTGGAAGGTCATGACTGTAGGTTTGGGTGGCACGCATATTTGTATTATGGTAAAACAAAAATGGACAATATGTTTAAGCATCATTATTTGAGAAGAACATTAATCGATACGTGGACAAGATATAAAAACTTTTTTCCAGAAGAGATACCTATGTGGATTGTACCTGCAGAAGCTTTAAATCCAGTATCACGTCACAAAGGACAAGATTGGTTGAAGTATAGAGACTTATTAACAAGACATGGTAAAGACTTTATATTCAAGGAGCAGCATCAGATGGACTTTGATTACGGTTGGCTAAGATATAGACAAATATATGACATGTATAGAAGTGATAAAAAATCCGGTTTTAGAGAAAAAATAATGAAATAGAACAAGTTTGGGAGGAAGGTGGGAAAAAATGATCTCTGAAATGTATAAAATTTTGTTAAAATGGTTTAACGCTGATGAAATGGTAAAAGAACAAATGGTAAAATGGGCGATAAACTTTAACAAAGACATTGAAATGGAATCTTGGGAATTTTTATGGAAAAATGCTATGGGTATATCTACATGTTATAATTTAAAAGAAAATTGTTTTAAAATGATGTACAGATGGTATATGACACCTAAAAAAATTGCAAATATTAATCAGAATATGTCTAACAAGTGTTGGAAATGTAAAAAGAAAGAAGGTTCTTTTTATCATATGTGGTGGACTTGTGATAAAGCAAAGACTTATTGGTCTATAATACATGCAGAAATGGAAAAAATTTTGAAATGTACATTTAAGAAGTTGCCTGAAATGTTATTGCTTGGACTTAAATTAGAAGAGATAAATGTAAAGAAAAGGACAATAATATGGTATATGATAACAACAGCAAGAATGGTGTATGCACAAAATTGGAAAAATGAAAAAATACCAGATGTGTGGGAATGGTTGAAAAAATTGTTATATATGGCTGAAGTGGATAAATGGACTAGAAAGTTAAATGACCTGTACTCAGAGACCTTTTTAGAAGATTGGAAAGATTTGAAAGAATATGTTGAAAAATACTGGGACATGAAAAATTACATTTATACATGGTTATAATAACATAAAGCAATAGAATTAGAGTATGTGAATGTATTAAGGATAATTAGATAATGAAGTTGTTTTTTATTTTAGAATTATATAAGAATATAGAAAGTAAGAATTAGTATATAAGTATTTTTAAGGTATATGACCGTTACCAGAAATGTAAACATAGATATAAGTATTACTATTTTGGATAAAGTGGAAAATGTGTTATGCTTCAGATGTGGTGGGAAACCGCCAATACAAGATAAAAACAAGATTATACAAATAGAACAAAATGTTATATAATATAGAAAAAAGGATTTGTATAAGATAATTTTAATGTTTTGAAAAATAAAAAAAATTTTACAAAAAAAAAAAAAGGAGGGAGATATAGGGGGAAGTTAGGTGCCCCCCCCCCCCCCAAGTCCTTGCAGGTTTCCTGCTATACAACTGAGCCTGGTCCAGTGTGCAGGTAAGCCATAGTTTTCCCTGGTAAATGGATGCCGGGGGGGGGGGGGGGGAGGAAAGGAGGGAAAGCTGAAGACAGGGGATAGATCAAAGTAGGTTGGCTGGTGTGTTGGAAGAAGAGAAGGAAGCAAGAAAAGGGGGGAGACTATGGAGACTTTCAGGGAAGAGAAAGAGGAAATAGGGAGGGGGAAATGAAATACCCCACACAAGTCCTTGTGGGTCCCCTGCATGTACCCCTTTAAGTCTAGTACAGTCAATTGGCTTAGAAAGGTATAACTCTGCTTAGCACTGCAAGATCTGGTCTTCATTTGATGTTGCAGTAATTAAGCAATTATGTAATTATACCACAGACAGAACTTTCACATGACCTCAGATATAAGGATTTCATTTAGATGAAATGCCAAATTATTGTTTGGCATGTAAATGAGCCTTGGGACAATGTACTCCCAACTCCCATCTCTCTACTAGAGATTCAGATTCCCTCTCATCCTTCTTGTTTGTTGGCAAACATTAGTTTTCTATTACATGTGAACTGAACACATATAAACCAGTGTCTTTCTGGAAGCCTGAATTACCCACTACAACTAACTGTGATTTGCAATTCTGGTTTTCTGGCTAATCATGATTTATGGAAACTTCTGTTATACTAGATCTTTTGAAATGACAAACTAGGGTTTGCCAGCAAACAGAAAGGAAATGAACAACGTTATACAAGGGGAGAAAAAAGAGGGAGAAGTGGAGGGGGTGCTTATACCTGAGGACTAGTGCATCCAGTCTCCAGTTTGGTGGAGTGGTTGAGTGCGCGGACTCTAATCTGGGAGAACCGGGTTTGATTCCCCACTCTTCCACTTGCAGCTACTGGATGACCTTGGGCAAGCCACAGTCCTGGCACAGCTGTTCTTGAAAAAGAGCGGTTTCTGTCAGAGCTCTCTCAGCCCCACCTACCTCACAGGGTGTCTGTTGTGGGGAGGGGAAGGGACAGGAGATTGTAAACCGTTCTGGGACTCCTTTGGATAGTGAAGGGCGGGGTATAAATCCAATCTCCTCCTCCTCCTCCTCCTCTTCTTCCTTTGTTCACGTGTTCCAGGTAATCTGAAGTACAATGCCAAGATTTGGTGGCCCTCAGAAAGACGATGCCCAGTAAGTCTTCTCCCAGGCACATCTGTGACCCAGAGAGGGCAGACAAGCAAACAGTGGCTGCCCATCACAGTTGCTATTGTTTCTTGTTTAATGGACTGGTGAATGAACAACACCTGCCACCAGAAGTGGTAGCAACCATTGTCTATCCTGCTTTTTTGTCTGGTTGGAGGCTGCAGCTGCTCCTAGCAGCTATATCATGGTTTGCTCTGGCAGCTAATCAAATGGTGGACACAACAGCAGGCAGCAACCAGTCCTGCCACTCTCTGGTGTGTGGTGGTGGTGGAGGTGGTGTGCATGCTATGTGAGGTTGGGTAGGCCCAGTCTTTATGGGGGTGGGGTCGTCTTAATGCCACCACTACCACTAGGGAGAGGAGGTAGCTATGATCACTGCAGCTGCACAGTGACAGGTCTTTCCCCAGCCATAGGGCCATAGCAGCTGCCCAATGAAGCCAGTTTGGTGTAGTGGTTAAGTGCACAGACTCTAATCTGGGAGAACCGGGTTTGATTCCCCACTCCTCCACTTGCACCTGCTGGATGACCTTGGGCAAGCCATAGCTCTGTACCAGCTATTCTCTCAAGGACAGTTGTCTCAGAGCTCTCTCAGCCCCACCTACCTCACAGGGTGTCTGCTGTGGGGAGGGGAAGGGAAAGGAGGTTGTAAGCCACTCTGAGACTCCAAGTGAGGGAAGGGGGGGATATAAATCCAATCTCTTCTTCTTCTTCTACCCTTGATGCCAGAATAGGAAGTGCTGTGCTATGGAATAAGTTAAACTGCCAATCAGGAACAGATATTTCTGCTGCAAAAAGATGTAACAGTGCTAATGGCCATTATTAGTTATGGCATAATCCCTGTAGCTGCACTTTTAGTTTCTGAGTACACATAATATTACCAAATTATCATTAACACCAAACAAAAACATTACCACCATTTAAATGGGAACAAGTAGATTGAATAAACAAGGGATATGAAATTCATTATTTCACTTTGCAAATCAGTAACTCGGGGGAAATTTCCATTTTAATATACTGTTTGTTTCTAACAGAATGACTGAAAAGTTAAAATCACGTAGATCCTTTTGATAATGTAAACACACAGTTCTCCCCACCTTTTTAATTACCCAAACAGAAATGTCTGTACCAGAGAAATGAAAACAAAATTCCGAACCACATCATTATTCATTTCAATGGTCTCCATGAAAATACTGCACAATTCTGCCTGTGGTAGGAATCACACTTTCAAAGCCAAATCAGGCCATGTTTAAGTTATTAGAGAGGCGACAATCACACTTATTTGATTTGTTTAAAAATTCTCATCCTACCGGTCTATCCTGTATTTTACTGAATCCATACTTTTCATGGGCACACGCTGTTTATTACATCGATAAGCGTTATTCCGCAATTTCACTCATCATGGTGGGGTGGAAAGGAATAAATCACCTCCAGAGTTTTCTCAAAGGCAGGCAGCAAAATTCCATTTTTACTCAACCCTTTACTATACCATTTTGTCAATAGCTGCTGCAGTTCATTTGAAAATACATATGCTGGAGCTATAAAATTCTAAACCATCAGCTCTTCTTTCCACTTTTAGGGCACTGGGGTAGATTCAGCTGCCAGGGATAGAAGCACAAAGTCTTGATTAGTAGAAGGGATTGGTTCAATAGGTTGCCCAGCAATGCAAGAAGGGGGTTCCGAGCAGTGACAAATTGATTTAGCAAGGGAATAGGATCAAAGATTTTCTTCATTACAGAGCGAGAGCATTCTGCTGAGAAAGACTGACATTCTCTGGCTCGGTTGGAGTGTCAGACTACACTATAAACATGTTAGTGTCTAGATTGTGAATTGCTTGCCACAGAGACGAATGTTCATCGCCGTCGCTGGGAGACAGTTGTCACAGCCTTGGGGAGGCCTGCTTATCATTCATGTGGTCACTTCCATTACCACTGCTCAGACTGCGCTGACCCACTATTAGTGACTCTAATTTAATTTCCCCTACCAGTGTCATGGGTTATTTCTTCCATTACTTGAGAGATTTAATTTACAGGGTAAACTCCATCACTTGCGAGACGGGATTTTTGATGACACGAGGAACAAGTACTTTTTGAAGATTAACATTATGCCGGCAATTCATCTTGGTCACTGCTCTGGCCGATGGTTTAAAGACCGTTGATATAGTAATATATTCATAGGCTGATGCTGCTTGTGGAGGCCATTATGCCCTGTGCTGTTTTCCTGATTTTGGTGAACGGCTTGAAAAAGAGGATTCCATGTACAGCCTCATTACAAGACTTTTAAGGGTGTAACGTAGGTGTACATATTCAGTTTGGTGCCTGTGCCTTGAAGAATAGATCAGGCATATCTGGTACAAAGCAACTTGCTACAGAAACAGACTTTATGAGCAATATCCATCCTGAGATTATGCAATTTTATTGTAAGAAAGACCATAAAACAAATATGTTTCAAATAGCTAGGGTAGCACACTACAGTAGTCCGTAGTAGTGATCAGTTGGCTATTAAAATGTTTGTAAGTGAGCTATCCTGAGTTCTTCCTCTGCCCATTCCAGATACACACTGCTGGTAACCTTGACCAAAGCTTCTAGGCTTCCCCTATATTCTAATGCCAGTGATGCCAGCATAACAACACCATTTTTCTTTTCCTTGTTACATTATAATCTCAACTTTCCTCTACCACGAGGTTTTAAACATGGGGATTCTTTTCTTCCCCATTTTACATTTACAAAGTCATCAAGGTGAGCCAAGTAGGGATCTGAGTCCTGTCTTTTCCTGGCCCAGCTCCAAGCCCCAATTTAAAAGTGTAGCTAGGTATGAAGGAAGAATGCATATGTGGAGTAGTGAGTGGTGCCGGTTCTGGAGATTTGGGGGCGGAGCCTGGAGAGGGTGGAGTCTGGAGAGGGGAGGGAGCTCAAAAGGGATCCACCCTCTGTAGCTGCCATTTCCTCCAGGGGAATGTGATCGGTTGTACTTCTGGAAGAACTCCAGCTCCCATCTGGAGTTTGATAGTCCTATCAACATTCCATATGCTCAGATTGATGTTTAAAACATCTGCTTGGCCTATATTCTTAGCAAACCAGAAGAACCTAACTCGGGTGATGGATCTTAGTAATGCTAACACAGCACATCAATGCAACAGGCCCAGTTTTTTTTTTCTTACACCCAGCATTATGTTTAAATCAGGTCCAACAACATATCAGGCTCACTAAAATGCACTAGCTATATACACTACACTGACAGCAGTTTGTGATTATGTATTAATATTATTTATTACATTTCTGATATTCTTCCCTAAAGGAGAACCAGGCAGCATATGTAAGGTTCTCATTTATTCATGTAATAACATGGTGTTGTCAACTGAGATAACAGCAACTCACCCAGAGGCATAGCAACTCTACCGCCTGGCAGTGCCCTTGCACTATCAAGTTTGTAGCATGATTTCCAAATCAGACTGGAAACCAAAGGGTATGCATTACTCTACTATGTCTTTTTCTGCGCTTATTTCCATACCCTGCATCCAAACCCTGCCCTGACCTTCACAACTGCCTCTCACTGGTGACAGTAAATTAGTAGACATAGATAACTGGTTCCTCCTCCTAGGGAAATTTACATCCCAATTTTTAGTATTGCTTTTGAGTGGGGTGCCAACCCTGAGATGGGGCTTGGAGTTCTTCCAGAATTATAACTGATCTCCAGACTTGAGAGATCAGTTCTCCTGGAGAAATGGCAGGTTTGGAGGACAGATTCTATGGTATAGCATAGATTCCAGATTCTATGGTATAGCATAGATCCCTCTCTAAATTCTCCACAGGCACCATCCAAAGTCCTGGAGTGGCCACCCTATTATTTTGAAGAAGAAGAAGAAGAAGAAGAAAAAGAAGAGATTAGATTTATACCCTGCCCTTCACTCACTTGGAGTCTCAGAGCGGCTTACAAACTCCTTTCCCTTCCCCTCCCCACAACAGACACCCTGTGAGGTAGGTGGGGCTGAGAGAGCTCTTTTCCCAAGCTGTCCTTGAGAGAACAGCTGGTACAGAGCTATGGCTTGCCCAAGGTCATCCAGCCAGGTGCAAGTGGAGGAGTGGGGAATCAAACCCAGTTCTCCCAGATTAGAGTCTGTGCACTTAACCACTACACCAAACTGGCTCCCACTGAGTCACAATGGAGCAAAAAGCACATGAAAGGCAGGAGAAAGGATTCCAACATGTGGATAAGAAAGGGGTGCCAGCAGAAAGGATTTAGATTTGACAGTTACTGGGGAACTTTCTGGGACAAGCCACGTTGGACTGAGCGACTCAGCATGCCTGGACATTGAAGCGGGGGTGCTCGCTCTAAGGGCGTATAGGTGTTATTTCCTTTAATATGATTACTTCCGTTGTCTTAACTTGGGAGCTGCCCTCTGGCCCCTCCTCTCTCGCTTTCTCCTCTCACTTCACATGGAGACACATGTCTCTGCAGGAGACCTATGCATCCGTAGAGTGAGCTTCAATGTCCGGGCGTGCTGAGTTGCTCACTCCAACATGGCTTGTCCAAGAAAGTTCCCCAGTGACTCTCAAATCTAAATCCTTTCTGCTGGCACTCCTTTCTCATCCACATGTTGGAATCCTTTCTCGCTGCTGGCTATGGCCCTGGAGACCATCCCATCCTTCTCTCCCAACCAGAGATTTTTTAAAAACCATGCACATTCCCTACTCCTAGGCTTTGCTCCTGTGAGCTTGATTCTGTCCTTGTTAACTCCAGGCTACAAGCCTGGTGATCTCTCTGTTCTCTCCTGCTTTCTTTTTCTTTCTGTTCATGGAGGCAATAGAAGAAGGGGAGGGGAGCGGAGAACTGGAGCCAGTTGGATTTTGTAAGCCAAATTGCCTTGATTTCTTATCAATATTGGGGAATTATAGCTTATTAATTAATTGGCAATAGGCAAAAAGAGTCACCACCAATATATACAGGGGCCCCACCTCTTCCAGACACACCAGAAATAAACAAGGAGGCTGGCTTCAGTAATAAAGTAGTTTCTTTACTGAAAGGTTCTTAGTCAGGCAAACTCTACAGATTCACACACACACTTATACAGAGCCTAAGAAATAAAGATAGAGCAAAGACTGTTGTATTAGCAGGAATATCGTTGGTATCCATCGAGGGGAATAATTACCTGTCTGGAGAGATGTTGCATTCCCACTGGAAAAATAAGGGGACACAAGGAGGGAATTAAAGGCACGTGTCCTGAACCCGCAGCAACACATGTAGACTCTGGCTGCGCAACCAAGAGCTGAGGAGGTAGGGTAGGGTAAGAGGTGGTAAAAGCTAGAGAGAGAACATGTTGCTGGGTGTCCTCTTTTATTAGGGGGCTCTGGGGAGGGCTTGACTGGACACCTCCCTTGGGACCGCCCCTTGGTGGTCTGCCCCAAAAGTCCTGTCCACTAGAGGAGAGGGGCTTAAGGGGTTAGGCAATGTTACACTCTACCTGGGTTGTGACAGAGATACCTGGAGGGAGGAAATGACTCATCGGCTAGACCCTTTGTTTCACTGATGGGCTTAATGTCTCTGAGCTGTAGAACTGGTTTCTGGCTAGCCAAGTCCATTGTCTATGTACATGGTGGAAATAGTCCTTTATTTCTCTGGAGCAAGGAATGTTGGGGGGGGGGTTGCCTGTGTGAAGAAGAAGAACAACGCTAATGGCATCTAAAAGCAAATGTTCAAGCCACAATGGTGAGTGGCTGTTTCTGTGTATGTAGTTGTGTTAAGGGAAGTCTCTGGGAGCTGGCGACCTCAGGAACCACTGGCATATTGTTTCAGGCATCGGCTGGCGTGTGTATACAGCTGGCATTGCGATCTGGTCATATTGCATCTCAGTCCCTTTTACACATTCAGCAGCACAGTCTGTTTTTAACACTTATGTCTATAAGAGTGCATAAGCGCCTTGCAGGGCATCAATTTCAGTATCCAAGATGCCTAGAGTTGCTTTCTAAAGTTAGTGCAGATGCAGGATTCCAATCACCTGCTGCTTTCCAGGACATGTTATTTGTTTCAGAAAAGAGATGCTTTGGGGGAAGAAGAACGTGCTTGCTTAGAAACACACCTGTGGATGCCATGGCACCCATGAGTGCTAGTTGCAAAATATATATATATCTGTTAGCTCTAATCAGCTTCTCCCTTCTTTTCCAAAGCAAGTCAATGAGACAGAGAGAGTGAGAGCTCACAGAATACTATGAGCTCGATTTCTTCAAATTTGTTTCACCTCTAATGCTGACATGTGCTAGGTGGTTGTTATCTGAGAGGGAGGGGTTGCACCATGACTTATTGCAGTGTGCACTGTGTAAATACGTTAAATAAAACCTACTCTTTAATAATCCTGTCCATTTTCTTTTAACATTTCTTGTTATTCTATTCATGGATGGTAGCAGCAAACCAATAATTACTGGATTTGACCAGGGTCACATGGGGGGCCCTAGGTGGAATCTTTGTCTGGGGGCCCATGGTTGTTTTTTTTTTCCAAACGATTTTATTTTGTATTGTATAAGTCATGGTGGCTCTTGGAAGCCCTGAATCAAACCTTGCAGAAAAACACATGGGGTGTGTCCACTGGGCTGCCTCCACTGAACAAAGCAGGCAGGTTGCCTGTTATGAGAGGCTATGAGTGTCTGGCTCTTTGACTGCCCCCCACCAAGTGGCATGACAGCTTTTCTCATCTTACTTGTAAAGGATTTGCCTTTCCCCTCAAATAGGTGTGTAGGCAGCTTCTTAGGGTCGGGCTTAGGTTTAGTCCCCTGAATCCCCTCTGTCTAACTTTCTGCCACATGATCATCAGCTGCAAGCACAGTATTTGCCCCCTCCTAGTATCATGCTAGTGCTCAGTAGCTAGAATGGCTTAGGCAAGCAACATCCCTGGTTACAGTGAGCCAGTGATGTGGCTGGAGGAAATGCCGTGCGCAGGAACCTCAATCACAGACAATGCTGTTTGACATGAACACGATTGGTTGGCATGCTTGTCAGGTACACATCTGCTGAGTGATTCGCTTTTTCTCTCCTCACCACCTGTCCTCTATTCCTTGGTATCCCAGGAAAAGATAAAACATAAAGACTCTGCAAGCAGTTAAAAGTGAAGACAGAATACAGTGGCAGAGATGGCAGTAGTAATTAAAAAATGGCTAGCTGATTCATGTCTGAAAGTTAAAGGGAACTCCATTAGGAGTGGAACAAAGTTTGAGTCCAGTAGCACTTTTAAGACCAACAAAGTTTAATTTGTCCAAGCACATGAAAGCTTATACCTTGAATTAAATTTTGTTGGTCTTAAAGGTGCCCCTGGACTCAAACTTTGTTCTGCTGCTTCAGACTGACATGGCTACCCACCTGAATCTATCTTCATTAGGAGTAGTTACCCTTCTAGGTTAATACACAGGGTGTGCTGCATCCGGAATTTGATTAGTATCTTGCCAAATGCACATCCTTACTGGTCACTACACCATGCTAGGTCTCTCAGTCCCTTGCAATTATTTGGGAGTGCAGTGGCTTACAGAACTGGGTCATTAGTTAATTAACTGTGCTACTGAAGCTGATGAATTTTAATCAGTTAAAAACTCAATACTACAGGATGTCATTACAGCCCCTGGGACTTCCTTTCACAGGCTTTCCAACACTAGGGAATTTATTCTTACTTGCTCCTCCTGCCCAGAAGTGTGTGTGTGTGTGTGTGCGTGTGTGTGTGCGTGTGCGTGTGTATATATCTGTAATGATGTAGTCACAACAGACTTTCTCATGTAGTCCCATTAAAAAAGTGTCCACAATAGATGTGTGACTCCAACAGTCCAGCTCACTATTCAAGAAGAGTAGTAAGAAAAATCTGAGCACAGCTTTTATTTCTTTCCAGTTGCCCCTTTAGATCATATTCCAGCGCACATTTTTAAAAATGCTTTATATGGTATGATGTTAATACATGATCCAGTCAAAGTTATACTCTGTGCCCTATTATTTACAGTGGGGAAAAAGTTATGCACATGTAGGGTTGCCAAGTCTTCCTTACTTACTGGTGGGGGGGAGTCCTCCGTCGTCTTCGGCTTTGCACGAGCACCCGGAGACGTCACCCAGAAGTGATGGTATCAGAGTTTTGGGGCAATTGCCAGAGCGTTGCCCTGGCAACTCCCCCAATGTGATAACGTCACTTCCGGGTGATGTCATTACGTTGGGGAAGTCGTCCTGGCTGGACGACTTTGGGGGTGGGGTTCCCCCCACTGGCCGAATGCTGGCCGGCAGATCAGGAACCCCTGTAGCGGGAGATCCCCTGCCCCCCGGGCTGACTTGGCAGCCCTATGCGCATGACTAATGCTTCCCTGAAATCAATGGGATTTACAAAAGCCGAATGTTAGATAGATCATATATTTGTTGATTTCTTTTTTGGGGTGGGTGGGGGGGTTGATAGAGGCAAAGCCAAAAAAGGGTGTACAAAATATTTTTAATATAAAGATTTCTCTTGTAATTAAAAACATGTGATACAAACCTCTAATGACTTTTGACAGTCTCCCTTAGGGGGATTTTGAAGATCAAACATACTGCTTCCCCGTCCAATGCAGAAGGAGACACAACTCCTCTGCAATGGAAGGAGAAGCCATATGTGTCTGATCTCAAAACCACCCCTGAGGAAGACTGTCAAAACATGTCAAGATTCATATCACAAGTTTTTGACTACAAAAGGAACTTTTAGGTTTAGAATATTTCCTTGTGGCGGACCTTTTAATTAATTAAAGTCTTTCTTTCCGCTTCTTTCTCCATTGGGGACTCAGTGTGGTTTTCAAATGTACACAAAAATATAATTAAGACAACGAAATAAAAGGAAAATACCCAATGCAACTCCACTTCCTGGACTGGTCCTGGATCAACGGAGAGAAACTTAGCCTAGATCTCATTCAGCTGCCAGACAGCTGCAAGGCTCCCCTCCCCTCCTTGAGTTCCCCTTTTTCCATCTTTGGTATTTGATGTGGCCTCATTTTCCTTTGTTAATTTTTTTAATGCACCCACTTCTCACTATCTTACATTTCGTAGTTCTGTGCTATTTTAGATGGCATTGTAGTCAAATACAAATTGTTTCATGTGTTAATCCAGTACTTTTTTGGCCCTGAATAGGTTGTCATCCCCCAATGGGGGCGGGGTTTTCCCCAGTTTTGGGCCCCCGATCTATTTGCTGGCCAGCTGCTGGCAGGGGGAGCCCTGGCCCCAAAGAGGTCCACCGTGCCCAATGTGCCTGGTGCAGTGATGTCACCTGGAGGTGATGTCATCATGCTGGCACATCGTGGGCAGGACGCTGTAGCATTCAGCCAAAAACTCTATGGCTGAACGCTAGAGCATCCCACCTGCGACATACCCAGCACAATGACATCACTTCTGGGTGACGTCATTGTGGCATGCATGTCAGAAGACCCCAGAAAAGAGCCTAGAGCCCCCTGCCAGATAAAGGTAGGGACCTGGCAACCCTAGCCCTGAACTTGCGCAGTTACAGCCTTAATTTTTGAACAAAATGGTTTTCAGACCCTGGCTCTGCATATTTTGCCATCAGGAATTGTGACTTTTGCCGAGACTGCGATAATACAGCACTGAGTTATTGTTGTGCATTCTGTAATGTATTGAGCTGAGACCATCCTGTTGGGATGAATAAACCAGGCAGAGCTTGAGGATGCATGACAATAGCTGGCTAGGATCCTAGACTGGACCAGTAAGGAAACAGGGATCCTATAGCAAACCAGTTGAGAAACAATGTAATGTAAATAGCCTATCGTTGGGAGTTGGGGTGTAACCTTTTGCTTGCATAAATGCCAAGGCAGTTGTTTGTCTTCTTTCTCATGGCTGAACTCACTAATAAACTATGAGGGGATCACTACACGCATTTGAACCCAGTGTATTTCACATTCCATGAGAAACATCTAATCCTAAATAGTTGTAAACACTGGGAAAACACCTCTTAGTATTGAGAGAAGACTTTTGTTAAGGGGGATAACTTGCCCAAAGCTTCTCTAAAGCTTCTCTAAAGCTTGTCTGAATGGATTTGTACAGTGGAAGATGCCTCCAACCAGATTTATGACTATTAAACGGAATTTGGAATAACACGCTGTTTCAGGAAACTAGGAAGATGTTATGGGTATGACATTTTGAAGTCCTCTACCTGCCAGGGTAAAGAGGGAAAAATTAATTCATATATCTGTCTCCACCTTTTGGGAGTGATGTGCCACCATGGTACCACCCCTGCACAGGGGAAATGTAGAAAAGTCCAGGAGGAAGGCAGGCATTGGTAGCAGTTTTTCTTTGGTAGAAGGTTTGTGGGGGGGTTTGCAGGCCAGAGACAGCCTTTTGCCTCCTAAGGCCTATTCTCACCTTGCTCTCCCCTCTTCCTATATCCCAGGAGTTTGAGAAGCTCACAAGCCTGTCAGAGTCCTGCCTCTTCAGCCTTCCTGGATTCTTGGATAAGTAGCTATTGTTGGAAGAGAAGGACCAGATGCTGTCTCTTAGCCTCAGATTTGGGGGGAGGGGGTTATAAGAGAGTCAGATAGATAGACAGGCAAACGGTGAGCTTCCTTCCTGTTTACTCCTCTGCCTCTGTCCCTTTGATGTGCTTCCTTCTTTCCATTCACACTTCTCTCCCCCCCATGCACACACACAAAGAAGGAGCACATTTGCCCGCCATCTTTGGCACCATGGAGGCAGCCTCCATCTGCATGCATCCAGGTAGTCAGAACAGATTCTTATCTCTCTCACCTATCCTATCTAGAATGGAGTTCACTACATAAAGAACTCTTTATTAGTTTGAAATGGACAAGTGGCTCTGTGTAACTTTAACTTCGCTAGCACATATAGAACAAAGAAGCTACTGTTGCGTGTAGCCAATAGTGCATTCTGCTAAATTGATACAGGTTCCTGGCTTACCATACCAGTGACTCTAACAGCTATGAAATTGCATCAGCTTGCTTGTTAGGAAACTGAGCTAAAACTAGAAGGACAGAAGGATGGTAGAGTGTAAATGAATGATTTAACACTTAGGTTTAGATTGGCTAATATGCATTAAGTTTGCTCTCATGTTTGCAACTCTTTGTTTCAAGTATATTTACCAGGTTTAGTGGTTCGTGGTTCATTTCTCCCCTATCTAATGTGTCTTGTACTGGGTAGAATCTGATTTACAATTGTACTTTATTTGCCCATGCCCAGTGCAATTTTATTTATTATTTTCTGTAACCATCTGTGCATCTCACCGATGGTTTTGTATCTTTGCTTTTTTGTATGCTTTCCTATATCACGCACCTGATTCAGTTTGCAGTGTACAATTTGCTTTAGTACTGTATTGTGCAATAATACACTCTAATACACTGTTTAATTTGTATCAGTAACACTTCAGAGTCTATGGCTGTGGTCACACACGCTAAATAATCCACTTTCAAGCCACTTTCAGTGCACTTTCCAACTGGATTTTGCCAGTTCACTCAGTAAAATCCAGTTGGAAAGTGCACTGAAAGTGGATTGAAAGTGGATAATTTAGTGCGTGTGATCGCAGGCTATGTTACTTACCCAGTGGGGATAGAATCTGTCAAAAACATGTGTTTGTTACTTAAATAAAATAACATAAACAAAAAATTAAGGGGACTGAATTAACATCATGAAAGTAAATGGGAATAAGCAAACACAGTCTAGTATAAGTGTATTCAGTATTAGGTGAATGACATCAAACTCTGATCCATATATAATATTCTGCTGTCCTGAACTAGGCAATTGACCTATACCAAGGCAACTTTCAGGCATTCAGGTCCAAACTAGAGAAATCCTGGGAGCACTGTGAATCAATCTCCTGAGTGTCTTTTTTAGGTGGCGAACGTTATCTGGGAAGGTATTAATTTGGACTGAAGCCACGATCATGGGGACTTGTTAAGCCTTCCCCCTGCACCCTTTTCCTGAAATGGCTCCTCAAAGCTGCTATTTGTCCAAGTGAGAGAAACAAATACTCTGTATGTTGACTGTATGTTTTCCCCGGTCGGGCAAACAGAATTTCTAGCGGGCTGTCTGAGCTCAGGAAAATAGTGCAGGGAAAAGGGTTGGCCTGCTCACCCTTTCATCATAGATTCAATTCAATGGGATCCCTCACAGCTGCTGTGAGAGCCAATGTGGTATAGCGGTTAGAGTGTGGGACTAAGACCTGAGGGCAGGGCTCATTTCGTAGCAGGAGCTCCTTTGCATATTAGGCCACACACCCCTAATGTAGCCAATCCTCCAAGAGCTTACAGAGCTCTTCTTACAGGTGCTACTGTCAACTTTTGGAGGATTGGATACATCAGGGGTGTGTGGCCTAATATGCAAAGGAGCTCTTGCTATGAAATGAGCCCTGCCTGAGGGACTTGAGTTTGTATACCCTCTGTGACATGGAAGCTCTCTGGATGACCTTGTATTGGAATGCCGTGTTAACCATGCATGCTGTGCAGATTTATAGGAGACCTGAGCTAATTTCAGAACTATAAGGGGAGGAAGGGGAGGTTGTGACAGCCCACAGAAGTTCAATTCAAACATGTTTTTTTTTTTTAGTTTTTAAGGTTTTACAGGCAAGACCAGTTCAACATCCAAGCAATCCAAGGGCCAATTGGAGGTGCCAAACTGTTGGATATTCCTGTTAGGAAATATATTCCCAGCACAGTAAAATAGTAAAGCTTCAGTTTTGTAGAGATTAAGAGTCTGAGTCCATGTGTATTTAAAAGGTAAAAGTTTACTATACGCCTATCATGGGAAAAAGGTAAACAGGATACAAAATAACAACAGAGCTAGAGATCCAAACAGCAAGAGAGATGGTGTCTTCTCTGGAAGCCAGAACAAAGGCAGAGGAAAGAAACCATAAAATGCAAATACTTTGTACATGGTTTCCAATCAGGGAGTCAGGGTCCTAACAAAGTTTCCCGGGCAAACTGTTGTGTATACAGATTGGTTACAAACAAGCATGTGACCAATACAGAACAACAGCAACCCAGTAGATACACTGAAGTGTTTTAACTTGCTATACCCAACACAAACTGGTACTTGCATAGTGTACAAGGAGGTGGCTGAAATGGCTTATTCCAGTTGTTGCCTCCAATCAAAATTGTACCACTTCTACTTGGGTCTAACACAGACTGTGGAGCTGGCAGGGGTTGCATGGGAGGAGAGGCACCCATTCCCTCATAGCAGCAGCTGCTCTTGGGGCACCAATGCACCAGCACTAGGTGTAGGAAATAAATAATATGAAACCAGAGTGTTTATAAATGTATGCATAATTTGTCCAGTCTCTGTTTCCCTCCAGTCTTTGAAGTGGTGTAAGGATTAGAGAGTTGTTTATCAGATCTCATATTATTGCTTCCCAAGGGTCTAGGCTACACACAGTGTACATGCAAGAAACCTAGTTTTATTGTATCATTAAAAGCCCAGGAGGATATCTACTTAACATAAAGAACACCTTGAGCTCTTTATCTGTACAATTATCCCTGAGGTAACTATCAGATACATACTACTGGTCCCTGGAATGCTTATTAAGGCTGGAATGGTAACATCCAGCAGGCATTAGAGACATCGGCAGTGTTAAGGTACTTTTCGACATCCTGTACTGCTGTCACAGATGAATGTGTCCTGGAATCCTCTATTCAGTGCCCTTTCAAAAGTGCTGTCTTTTGCTGTAAATACATGTGCTAGAAAACCAGTGCAGATTAAGAGCTGTGTTTCCAACAAGAAGAGTCGATTCTTTTTATTATTATTATTTGATGTATTTATTTACATCCTGCTTTTAGCTGGATTGGCTCCCAAAGTGGCTTAAAATCCAAATCAATTACATTTAAAATTAAAACAAGCTATTGAGACAAACATTTCCATTTTTTGTTGCTGCTTTGCAAAATAAAATAAGTGTAACTACAGGCCGCCACAGGCTTAATCAGTCATTTGATGACCAATGAGAGCCACGGGTAGAAAATAAAGCGTGCCCCTGCTGTGAAATAATTGTGTATTTTTCTCACTATGCAAACTTCACACCACAGTACAATGGAAAATGGCAACTTGATTACTTTATGGTGATGGAGGCTAAGCTCTCACCAAGGTGCCGAGGGACAAGTGGCCCACTCTAATGACATCGCACCTCTCTTTTTAAACAGCAAATCAGTGGAGATCAAGGAACATTTTTTTAAAATAAAATTTCTGCATGTCACAGATACAATATGATAAAGGGTCTTGCAAGCATTGTGTTGGGAAGGGTGACATAAAAGTATGGATTGTTGGTGTCAAATATTTGTTGCCAATACTGTGATAATGATGCTGAGGGAGTCTAAGCCATTGTTCTAGAAAAAAAAATACCAAGGCATTCTTTGGTGTGGTGGTTAAGTGCGCGGACTCTAATCTGGGAGAACTGGGTTTGATTCCCCACTCCTCCACTTGCACCTGGCTGGATGACCTTAGGCAAGCCATAGCTCTGTACCAGCTGTTCCCTCAAGGACAGCTTGGGAAAGAGCTCTCTCAGCCCCACCTACCTCACAGGGTGTCTGTTGTGAGGAGGGGAGGGGAAAGGAGTTTGTAAGCCACTCTGAGACTCCCTTGGGGAGTGGAGGGCGGGGTATAAATCCAATCTCTTCTTCTTCTTCTTCTTCTTTGTTCCTTGTTCCCACCACAACTGGAATTTTGTGTTGATGCATGCGAAACACTTCTGGCCAGACCAAGGATTGGGGGGGGGGGGGGAGTGATATTACATTACATTTCTTCACTCTTTTTCTGGAGCAACATAATGCTGAGAAGTGGCCTTACAACATTTGCCAAAACTGACCCTGAAAGCTCTGTCTCAGACATTTTGGAGTGCTACATTTTGGAGGAGATGCGGTCAAATTCGTTTTGTTGCAGTTTCCACAACTAGTCAATGCATTAGAGGTGCTTTCTCATGGTACACATCTTGATCATGCTGGGTACACACAGGCAAAAAAATATACTTGGCCATCTTTATACCCAATTAGCGCCCTCAAGGTAGTCAACAATTTAAAAAATATAATACAAATCAATTTAAAAACAGTACATATGCATAAAAGATTTGGATTATGATACTTGGAGGATTAAATTTGTTGTACAAAAGATGTAACTTTTTGTTTTTAAAAAAACTGAGTGATGCATTTCTCAGTATTAAAAATAAGTTTAACTTTCTTCTGTTAATTTTGGCTCCTTTGATCCAGTGTTGTGTGATAAAATTAGGTCCCCTTCCTTCTACCGGATGTTTCCAAATGAACATCTTCAGTATGTTTGGGTTGTTCAATTGCTTAAGCATTTTGGGTGGACGTGGATTGGCGTCCTCACTTCCAGTGCTGAAAGTGGAGACTTTCCCACCTACAGACCTTGAGACTGAGTTTCCTCCAGATTAATACTTTTATTGCTTTTACACAAATGATACCAATTTTATTGAATTGAACCAATTATTTTATTTATTGAACTGAACCAAATATTTTATTTATTGATACCAATTTTATTGAACCCTCACCAAATAAAACCATGTTAAGCATATTTAGGGCTGCCAAGTCCAACTTGGGAAATATCTGGGGACTTTGGGGGTGGAGCCAGGAGACTTTGAGGGTGGAGCCAGGAGAAAGGAAGTGACATCATTTTGTGATGTCACATCCTGTGATGTTGCTTCCACATGCTGACACATGAACTCATGAAGTTTCCTAATACTGAATCAGGCCATTGGTCCATCAAGGTCAGTATTGACTACTCAGACTGGTAGTGGCTCTCCAGGGTCTCAGGCTGAGATCTTTAATGTCGCCTATTACCTGATCCTTTTTTAGCTGAAGAGGCTGATACCTCCTGCATGTCAAGCAGATGCTCTATCACTGAGCAACAGCCCTACTGAATCCTTCCTCATCTCAGCAGAATATGAAGCACTAAGTGTTACACAAGTGCTAAATATGATTTTCATATCATAAGAACAGGAGAGAAGCCAATGCTGGATCAGACCAACAGCCCATCCAGTCCAACACTCTGTGTCACACAGTGGCCAAAAATACCAGGTGCCATCAGGACGTCCAGCAGCGGGGCCAGAACTCCAGAAGCCCTCCCACTGTTGCCCCCCAAGCACCAAGAATGCAGAGCATCACTGCCCCAGACAAAGGGTTCCATTTAGACCTTGTGGCTAATTAATAGCCACTGATAGACCTCTGCTGGATGGGGACAGAGAGAGAGAGAGACAGACAGACAGACAGAAAAAAGAAAGAAGAGAGAGAGAGAGAGAGAAGGAAAAGAGCTGGCAGATGGACTTACCCCAGGCCCAGCAGCAGCAACCTTTCAATCTTACACCAGCCGCATGCAAAAGCAGGCCCTTCAGTAAGAGCTTAGTCCCTCGTTAATCTCTGGGCGGGGCTCTCTTGCTAACTCTTAAAGGGGAAATGTCTGGTGAGGCTTTTCACTGCAGGCTCTTCAGACATTTCCCTTTTAAGAGGCCTGGAAGGGAGAGGGCCCTGCAGGCTCCGACATTCCCCTCTTGTTGGCAGCCATTGCCTCCCCCCAGTGGCCAGTTTTGGAAAAGCGGGGGTAAGCATGAAAAATCGGTGTTTCCCCCGCCCTACCGGGGGACTTGGCAGCCCTAAGCATATTATCTTCTATCTGGTTTCATACAAAGTAATAAAAGTAACTAAGAAAGCACAATTTGGTTTGATTTCTGTTTACCATAGTAAGCAAATTGAAATGGAAAAGGGAGTGACTGAAGAAGAAAAGGGAAGGGGGCAAATGGAAGGGATGTGGTTGGTGGGAAAAGGGGCCATACCAAAGGGGAAAGGGCCACAGTTATACTCCTTTGCCCAGGAACTACCTAATCCTGTAACTGGCCCTGTGTAACTAGGTAGGACCTTCCTTAGAAGAGAACCAAGAGCAGTTAAGACCTGGCAGACTAATGGAGAGCTGGAATACTCAGTTATTACACATGGCTGTGGGGAAATCATTACAAAAGATAGTTCTCCACTCTCAACCATACTGCCCAGCTTCTGATGACTTCAGTACCTGGATGTTGGTTATTCTGGTAAGAAAGAGAGGTTCTCGACTGGGTTGACCGTACCCAACGTTACATCGTCCAAGTGGAGTCTCCTGCCCAAAAGATTCTGTTGTTGCCCTTGGCTGCCATAGACTTGGACAAGCTATACAAAGGTAAGCATGCTTCCCAGGAATTGGTGAAGACAGCAGAGAAGCTGGAGAAGCCTGCTGAACAGAGCTGGCTAACCCCCCGGGAACTGCTGCACAAGTTTAGCCTCCATCACAAGCCAGCCAACCAGGTGGGGAGCAGAGCCCAGGCCAGCTCGAAGATCAACGTCCATGCAGCGGCAGGGCTGGTGTTTTGGGTCCCTTTGTGACCCCACCTGTTCCTAATTTAAGGGTTTCCCCGCTGGGTGTTGTCCCCCAAAAGGCTGCAGGTGAGTATTGACTCATCCATCACCTGTCCTACCCTCATGGTGCCTCGGCAAACGATGCGATACCGGAGGAGCTTTGTTCGGTCCAGTATACTTTCTTCGACCAGGCTGTGAGGGTGGGGTGTAGTTGTGGGTGGGGTGCAGAGCTGGCGAAGTGCGATATCAAGTCTGCCTTCCGGCTCCTCCCTGTTCACCCTGGGGATTTTGAATTGTTAGATTTTGGCTTTGACGGGGCATTTTACATGGACTGGGCCCTCCCAATGGGGTGCTCAGTGTCGTGTGCTGCCTTTGAAAAATTTAGTTCATTTTTGCAGTGGTCCCTACGCTTCTGAACTGGCCAGCAAAGTACAGCGCACTACCTCGACGATTTTCTGTTCGTGGGGCACGCAGGTACCAGCAATTGCCAGTTTCTCCTTGAGTCTTTTATGCAGCTAGCGGCAGATTTGGGTGTCCCATTGGCACACGAAAAGACTGAGGGCCCTATTCCGGTTTTGGGTTTTTGGGGAATAGAGATCGACACAGAGCGACAGTTGTGCAGGCTGCCAGTGGATAAGCTCCAGGATTTGCGATGCTTTGTAGCCTCTGTGGTGCCCCTCAGGAAGATCACCTTGGTCAAACTCCAGCATCTCGTAGGCCACCTAACTTTTGCCTGCAAGGTGGTGGCCCCGGGCAGGGCATTTGTCTGTCGCCTCTGTGATGCCAGGACAGGCCTTAACCAGCCTCATCACAGAACCAGAGTTACCAAGGGGATCCAAGAGGACCTCCTGATGTGGCAGGAATTTCTGGAATCTTATAATGGGGTTTCTTTCTGGTGCGCAGAACTCTTGGTAGAGGCTGAGCTGCAGGTCTCTTTGGATGCAGTGGGATCCTCTGGCTTTGGTGTTTACTTCAGGGGACACTGGTGCACCGAGGACTGGCTGGTGGGTTGGTTCCATGCGGGTTGGGTCAAGGAGCTGACCTTCTTGGAATTTTTCCTGATTGTCGTAGCAGTGGGACTGAGGACATCTGAATTTGTGGGGCACATGGTTCATTTCTGGTGTGACAACCTCGGCAATGTCTAGGTGATCAATTCCCTAACTTCTAGGTCAGTGTGAGTCATTGCACTGGTTAGGGCATTCACCTTGAGGTGTTTAAAACATAACATTTTGTTTAAAGCACGGCACATTCCGGGAGCGGATAACGGGGTTGCGGACGCTCTCTCCCGTAAACAGATAGAGCGGTTCCGCCAGTTGGCCCCGGATGCAGATCCGGCCCCAGTAAGGATGCCTGTGAGTTTTGGGGAGATTGGCGAGCTGAAGCAGACAGGGCAATTGGCTTAGCCCTGGTACCATCAACCCACAGGACCTATAAGTGAGCAGGTCAGGATTCTGTTTCATTTAGGCATTTAGCCGGCCTGGCACAAGTTTGGCCTATTCCTGTCCCTCAACTTATTCAGTTTTGTGTCTTCTTGAAAAAGAAGGGATTATCTGTTGACTCTATACGTGGCAAACTGGCCTCCTTGGCTTATGCCAGTAAGGCAGCAGGGCATGAGGACCATATGGGTGATTTCAGCATTAGGAAGATCCTTGAGGGTTGGTCCCATGAAGACCCAGTCAGGACAGACGCCAGGGAGCCATTGACCCCAGCGGTGCTAAAAGGCATGAGGGCACTATGGCCTAGCCTTTGTACAGATCGCTATGAGGCCACCCTTTTTCATGCTGCGACATTGGTCGCCTTTTTTGGAGCACTCCCAGTTAGTGAGCTGGTGGCTGTTTCCAAGCAGGACAGCTCCGGCCGGGCCCTCCAATTGCGGGATCTCTCCTTCACGGGGCTTAGGGTTAGGGTGTCAATTCGCCTGTCCAAGATGGACCGGAAGGGCAAGGGCTCTGTGATAGACCTGGGACAGTGTGAGAATGAAGAGCTTTGCCCTATTTGGGCCCTTCGCCATTATTTGTCATTGCGTGGGTCTACTGATGGTGCCCTGTTCTGCCACCATGATGGCTCCCCCTTACAAAGTATCAGTTTTGGTTGCTCACACAGAAGGCACTGAAGGAGTTGGGCTTGGGGGCCTTTCATTTCGGAACCCACTCTTTCCGTATTGGGACGGCATCCACAGCGGCTGCTATGGGGTATTCCACTGCTGAGATTCGTGACATCGGCCGCTGGCATTCTCATTGTTATAAGAATTATGTTAGGAAATGTCAGTTTTTAACAGTTGTCATTATATAGTTCTCTTTTCAGGTTCGGATGGCCGGCGGGCAAGATGAAGAGTTCTGGTCTGCAGCCACAGTATGGTTTTTTGGGCCGCCCACCGAGCCAAGAGAACACCTGTGGGTTCTCAGTTGGGGCTCAGTGAGTGGGCTGAAGTTGAGTGGCTGGGTAGGAGAGGCATGAGATGGCCTGGTCTCCTCACGCTACTGCTTGGGGTGAGGCACATGCCCCCCCCGCATGTTCTAGTTTTGCACCTTGGTGGAAATGACCTGGGCCTGTTGAAAGGCATTGCATTGGTACCACAAGTTAAAGCCGATTTGGTCCGGATCCAGGCACAATGGCCAGATACGCAGCTGGTTTGGTCCACAATATTGCCACAACGGGTATGGCGTGGCTTGGGGGACCCTCAGGGTTTGGACCGGGCCCGGCGAAAGGTGAATCGGCAGATACGAAAAGCCATGGAGGGCGGTTTGGGATTGTAGCTGCCTCATCCTGGAATATGGGTAGAATTGGTTGACCTGTATAGGGATGATGGAATCCATCTTTCAAGCAAGGGCAATGATTTGTTTTTGGAGGATCTACGGCAAGGGATTAGGGCAGCCTTGGGCTGTTAGGTGGCCGCATCAGCTGAAGCAGAGGCTTGGCCTTGCATGTGGCACAGTTATAGGGTAAGGAGAGCAGAACCGATAAGCACTTTCAGCCAGTTCTCATTTGGGAAAGGGGGTCATCAGGAACGCCCCCCCCCCCCGGGTTTTAGGGCTCGGGGCCAGGAATGTGATCACCTCTGGGAACCTCTCGGGTAAGCGCCTCCCTGCAGGCTTTAGGGCTTCGGGGGTAGGTGCCCCTGAGGGGGGACCTATGTGCTGGGTTGCCAGTGGTGTGGCCAGAGCAATGGCTGTGGATCAGGGCTGGTGGCTTGCCCATATATAAGACCTAGGAGGTTTGCTGACTTGACACTTGCCTGGCCTGTTCTGCTCCCAGTTAGCTCCCTTACCTGGTTGTTTACAGTTAAATAGTTAATAAAGTGGCCCTTGCTTGATACCACATAACAGTTGTCCGTCTCGTCATTTCTGGATCGGGGGGCAATAACTCAAGGAATTAGCCTCTGGATTTGGGGGGTTCCTTGAGAGGTGCAAATGACTCCTTTGAATTCCTAAAAAAGTACATCAGTACCTTTTGATTTGATAGCTTGGGAAGGAAAGTGACTGACAATGCAATCCTCCACAGAGCTATTCCAGTGACTTCAAGGGCCTCAGACTGGAGTAACTCTGTAGAGGACTGTGCTGTGTGGTGGCTGTGTCTCCCTCTCTCCTCCACTCTGCAACAGAGGGTTCATCCTGTATATCAGATTTAATATGTGAATCTTGTCAACTGAACTTGTCTCATGCCCGGGGCATTGAGAGGCTGGATGCAGTCAGTCAGCATTCTTCCGGGCTGCCATATCAGCATTATCTGCTAAAAAGCTTTCACTTATAATCTGAAACATTATGACTAAGAGACAGTTTATAGAGAAATTCCCCTATGCTCGCTGCATCATGACTACCCACAGATACAGTTGCAGTGACCCAGAAACAACCTGTGAATGTGGAAACTTTTCAAAATATAGATATAATTGTGGAAATCACTGATAGGGTTATTTCAGCTCTATCAGTGGATGCAGCAGATAATGCACTGCATCCTCCATGTCATCCAGATTTGTGTGGCTTGGGATGCATAGCAGGATGCAGGAGAGTTTGTCCATCAGAAACTGTTCTAAGACTGAAAGCCTATACATTGTCACACTCATGGAAAGCATTCTGTAAAATCAATTGGAACTGGGAGCAGCAGCTCCAGCCGGTCTCTTGTAGAAAAGCAAAAAGAGAGAATGCAGAGTATCCACTGGCTGTATTGTCATCATTACAGAATCTCGAATACCTGCTGGTTCAGCTGATGATCAGTTCAATCATCTGTTCATCGGTGTTCAGCAGGATGCTTCACTGTATTCTTTTGCTGATTCTTTCCTAACTGTGTGGTACTGCACAACTGGCTTTTCACACATGAGCATTCTCAGGCAGCCTGGTGAAGCTCTATCACACACCCCTTCCATCCTTGCTGTGCAGTCGCTCCACTCAGCAGGCAATTGTTTAAGCAGACAAGTAGCTCATAAATCATAGCAATGAATCATAAATAAATGTTGTGTTTCAATAAAATCAGAGTCATCCTTAGTGATGCTAATGGTGACCAATCATTTTGAGCCTGCAGCATCTCTGCACATGTGCAGTTTTGCAAAAACCTGATACAAATCAGTTCAGCAGGTGTTTGCTGCTGTGCAGCACAAACCACACAGATTGTGTGAACAACATATCAGCACCTTCAAGCATGGTAAATTTGACTGTCAAACAGTGAAATTTGCAGCATCCCTAATCAGCAATAGGATTACTGTATATGGGAAAGGCCAAATCAGCTCCTGTACAAATCTTGTGCAGCCTTCATTCTCTGTAGGGACACCACAGGATCCAGTGTTGGGTGTAACAACTTTAAAACACTTCAGTGCATTTACTGGGTTAATGTTGTTTGTATTAGTCAGTAGGAAGTCACATGTCTGTTTGTAACCAAACAGTTGCCCGTCCCGCCCTCCTTCCGGGCGGCAAATCCTCTCCCGCACTCCATCGGCTTCGCTGGGAGCGCAGGATCTCCATTAGCTCTGTATCTGGGAGCAGAGACCAAAACTCTTTTTAATCTGCTTGAGGATGACTGAATGACAAAATGCACTGAACACATTGGGAAATATTTACGTTATTCTGCTTCAGGCCTATGGTGGCAAGCACACTGTAAAATCTAGTGATTAGGTGAGCCAGCTAACTGCGGTTTCTTTTCATGACAGCAATGCTGATTCTGTGAACATAGGCAGATCATGAGAGGGAGGGCAGAAAGGGTTGCATCACTACTTAGTTCTCATGGCCCTTTCTTACATGTCCAGGGAAATGCCGATCACCACTATGGAGTCAGGAAGCAATTTTCTCCAGGCCAGTTTGGCTGGGGATCCTGGAGTGGTGTTTTGTTTTGGGGGTTTTTTTTGCCATCTTCTGGGCATGGAGCAGGGGTCACTGGGGGTGTGGAAGGAGAGGTAGTCATGAATTTCCTGCATTGTGCAGTGGGTTGAACTAGATGACCCTGGAGGTCCCTTCTATGATTCATCTCAGCCTATCTGGTTCTGAGTGTTAGGACTTTTGTCCAATATTCAAGAAAATTCAGAGTAATGGATCTTGCTTTTCTGGAAAGAAGAGATTGCTTCTTTTAGTTTAAAAGAAACTTTATTACTAAAGGAAAAAGAGAAACGGGATTAGCTACAAATAAACAAAACATGCTTACTAAGCAGCATTGTGCTGCGTCTGTACACTAAGACATCCTACTACAGAGAGAGAGAGATTACAATGGAGGATCTCTCCTTCTTCTTCACCCCTGAAAGGAAACACCTGATATCATTGACCAATCAGCAAGACAGTACACCTTTAGGTTTCCCGGGCTTAGAGTTAATTGGCCAGCTGCCAGGCACTTCCAGGTTAAACTAAGAAACACAACAACTTGCATAGGTTAACCCTATAATGACTGAAATCCCAGGTCTTGTCTTTCATACTCATTTCTCCAACACTGAGTACTTCAGGTAGGTTATTCCTTTAGGAATTTATTACATTTTTATCCCATCTTTCAAAACAATTCACCAATTTAAATTAAGAAAAGCAAGCCAAAGCTTTGTTGTCTCTCCTTTTCTTTCTTATGCAGAGTGGCTAGGTATGTTTGTTGTTCAAGATGGGAGGTACAGGTGACAGCTGTCCAGGCCACAGGGTTTCCTGTCTGGAAGACTCGTTGTTAAAACCTAGCCCTTCTCACCTTTGCCTTGGCTTCTTTTCCTTTAATCATTTTATCCTTTCGGTCCAATCATTCCTTTTCAATAATCTTTCCTCATCACATTGTAAGAGAGAGAGAAACAGAGAGAGAAATACCTCACCTACTGCTTTGCTAATCTGGAAAAAATGTTCTTGGCTATGGAGTGTGACAGCCAGCTCTCTCACGTAGCCATGACACAGATAGTCAACTGGACACTGATTCAAGAGCATGATCACTATCTTTGATGACTATGATTATTACATAGGCGGGCAATTGAGTAAACAGAGTAAAAAAAAGCCCCTAGCCAGTACATTTAGTGCATTTCCCCCCATGAATCTCTTGTTATAACATTCAATATCCAATTTCTACTCATAGAAATGAGTTGTAATAGAAAATTGTTGGATAGGGGAGGGTAATCACAGACTAATAAAAACAATTTGAATTTAAAGTACTACATGGGTGGAAGAAAAATCTTATGAAACAGAGTCATGATGTGTTGGAAGAACAATACAATCAGATATTGTTTGAATCATAATAAAAAGTATTAGATTATCATTCCAATTTACAAACAAAGCCATAAATAAAAGAAATCTATAGGAAAGACAATATCAACTAAATCCTGTTTCTTAAGAATGTACCTGGTCCGGAATCAGGAGCAAGTGAAATTCAATAAATGTATATTATATTTTATTTATTATAAAATAAAATGGTACATCAGGCTTTAAGTTTTTCTGTATATTCTATGCTTGCTTGTTCTGTTCTAAGATTAAATATGACTATTTATTTATCTAGTACTGCTCATACAGCTATCACCTTAAGCAGAAAGATTAAATATGACTTATTTTTTAAGATTTGAAGATTTTTTTTAAAAAAACTTCGTAAACAAGTTAGAAAGAGAATTAACTTCTTTTGAGCTTCTCTGTTATAAAGCATAAACGTTCACTTTCTAACTTTTATAAAGTGCTGTGAAATATTATTTGTGGTGCAACACAATCTTTATTGAAAAAATTGGCGAAGGCTCCTGGTTCTGAATGTGTTTCCTTCCCTCAATTCCTTCCCACCTATCTTGCTTGGTCAGTCTTGGTCTGTGTGAAAATGTGATCAAGATATAGACTCAATGGCATCTTCTCCCTGCCAGATGTTAGCCCACAAAGATTTAAAGCAGTCGTTAACCAATGAGCAATGGGAAGAGATATGGCATATACATGCCAAACTTTCAAACTCTCAATACATACAGTCAGCTGCCCTCAAAGTGTTAATGTGATGGTACCTGGCACCAGTCAAAATAGCAAACTTACACTCCGATGCCTCCCCCTTATGCTGGAAACTGTGTGGATCTAGAGCCACCTACTTCCATAATTGGTGGCGATGCACTCATATGGAGCTGTTTCAGAAGCAAGTTCTACACAAAACTGAAATTCTGACTGGGCATACAGTTCCTTTCGACCCGGCTGTAGTGCTACTCCTTAGCAAGCTTCCTGACCCACCGCCTCCTAGAACATTGGAACAAATAAATATCTTACTTACAGCTGCCAAAGTGGTTCTAGCACAGAACTGGAAAAATAAATCGGCTCCTGCACTGGTTAAACAAAGTTTGGGGTTTCTTTTTATTAGAAAAACTTTCTGTCTATGCTAGTGCTAATGAAAACGAGAGGGAGTTCTTAAACCCTATAAATAAATGGAATTCAGTTTTAGCGAATGTAAACTTTGACCAGTTTGATTGGGAACATGTGATGGATGCCAAATTCAAAACCTTTATATATGGGTAACATAGTTCCTTTAGTGAGTTTAGAAACCAATATGATATTCTTAGATAAATTGAGCTGCAACTCTCATTGCATTGCTATTTTATAGGAATGTTCTTGTACTTGAAATATTGCATACAGTTATGCCTGTATTTGCCATGCTTGTTGATTCACCTGTTTCTGTTATTGTTCTTTTCTTGTTCAAAAATAAAAAATGTTAAAAAAATAATATTAGGAGTACATATTCTTTAAATAACTGGCAATAGGCAAAAACAGGTTATCACCTTTATGTACAGAGGTTGTGCCTCTTCCAGACAGACCAGAAACAGACAAGGAGACTGTAGTCAGTTCTAAATGTAGTGTCTTTTTACTGAAAGAGTCTTAGTCAAGCAAACAATACAGGTTCATTCACACAGGTATACAGAGCCTAAGAAACTAGATGAATTAGGAGACAGTTGCATTAGCAGGAAATCGTTGATATCCATAATTACCTGTCCAGAGAGCTGGTCTGGTATTGCTGGAAGAATGAGTGTTTCAGGAAGGGGGGGTGAACAGGGCCCGGGAGGGAGGATGGAAGGAGGTAAAAGGGATACTGGCTGATGCTTGGGAACCTACTCTTATCGGTGGTCTCTGGGGGCTGGCAATGCCAAACACCTCCCCTGGGAACACCCCTGGGCTGATCCGCCCACAAAACCTGACCAAGAAGGAAAGGGCAGGGGGTGGTCAATGTTAAAGGTTCACCTAATAACTTCTGGAGACACCTGTCTGGGAACAAGGTAAATCATTGCTAGGGCCATTGTTCTCTTCTTGAAGGAATTAGTTTCTTGGCCCAAAACTGATTGTCCGCTGGCTGGGTCCACAGTCCACGTGGAATCAGGGATAATCCCTTTATTTTGCTGAAACAATGACTGTTGGAGGGGAGGAGATTGTGACCTGCGACCTGGTGGAAATATGTGCTGACAAGGCTTTATGAGCACATGTTTTGAGCCATAGTGATAAGATGGCTTTTTCTGTGTATGGGTTTTGTGTTAAGGAAGAGGTCTGGAAGCTGCAGCCTTGGGAACTCACTGGTACATCGTCTCCTGTTGTTGGATGGCGTTTGTCCACAGTTGGCATCTGTCCTTGGCCACTTAGTATCATAGCTCCTCTTATACACTTTCAGCAACACAATTTATTGGTTGAACTTATAGAGTTCATGTCCATATGAGTGCATAAGCACCTTGCAGGGCTAACACCAGACTAGCAAGAATGTATAAATCTGTTCCTAGCAATTGTTGGTATTGTGGGGAAATTAATGCAGATTATAGCCATATGTGGTGGGCCTGTACACATACAAGAAGCTATTAACAAATGGTGACAATCTTGTTAACACACAGTCTTGAATATGTTGTTCCACCTTCTCCAGAATTCCCCCCCCCCCCAAATTTTGGACATCCAGATTATACATTATTTCAGCTGCCAGAATAAAGTTAGCTTAAAGCTGAAAGGTAAAAAAAGAAGAAGAAGACATCAACACGTAGACCATTTGTAGACTCCTTCGGTGGTTTTGGAGGGCAGATATAATAAAGTATCATACTCTAATAGAACATGCAGATGCTCATATGATCGAAACCATTGAGCATATGATTATGGAGTGCCCTATATTCAATGAGTTGAGGGCTAATTTAGTCACCCCTTTACTTAAAAGATATGGAATTGCTAAATCTGCAAGCCCAGGTGTCATGGCTACTATCGGATACAAATTATTGTGTCACCCTTGTGGCAAAATTCATAGACACAATGATCAAATATAAAAAAAATAATACTGAGTAAGGTCTTAAATTTTTTTTGTTCTAGTTTCTGCTTAAGGCGATAGCTATATGAGCAGTACTAGAGAGAGAGAGAGAGAGAGAGAGAGTTTGTAGACAAAATTAATTTTTAAAAATTTACACATTAAACTATCTGTACTGCTAAAAACAAAGATTTGTCTTGGTTGGTTAAAATTTGGAAGAGTGTTATCAGTTATGTGGAGCAATTGTTATAATGTTATATAATATGTTGTGGCTTGAATTACTGTTATATTTATTTACATAAATAAAAAGTTTTTAAAATATTCCTGTCACTCAACATAGTATGCCATACAAATAGTACATTATGCAGTTCTGAAATTAGGTGTACTGAAAATAAGCAATTGATCTCGTCTTCTAAAAATCAGTCTGTTTGTTAACCTTCAAAATCCTTCAGTGACTTTCTGTGGCTGAGCAAGGAATGGCCATGCCAGGCTTATGATACATTTTAAATGCTTCACATACTAGACACAGGGATGGACTGGTACATTAAAATGATCCAGAAGCAAGCCACGTTGAGTGGCTCCTGCAGAGCTACAAGCTAACACTGTTTGAGTCACTCATTGGATCAAGATTTGTGTGTGTGTTATTTTACCATAAAACACTGAACAAAAAGATCTCAGTGCTATATTTCATATCGTCACTGCTTTATAATAGTCCTTAACAAATGCATGTATGTGCACTGGTCATATAGAGGGGGGAATGGCAGTTAACTGAAGGAACTGAAAATGATACATGCAAAATTAATTTTAGAAAAACTCATTTTTAAAAAACCAGTTACAAGTGGAAGTGGAATGTAATCAGAGAGAAATTCTAGAACAGTAAATAAGAAAAGAAGGGAAATACGCTCATCTCTACTTCTGTACAGCCAGCTCTTAAAAATGTGGGAGCCCTCTGTATTGATGCACTTATTCATCCTATATCAGGCCTGAAATGTACTTCCTCATAGATGACAAACTTATTTAGTCTCAGTTTGTAAAAGTAACACAACAAAAATCCTAGGGTTGTTTAGGTTATTTATTTAAAATATTTCTCAAGACAAAACAGAAAAGACTTCACTCACAAGCAGAAGACAATGATAGAAGGGGACAGATGAATCTCTTTGGTGAAGACATTCCATTATTTTGATGTCACAACTGAGAAGGCCCTTTCTTGGGTTGCCACTCATCTAGCCTTAGATGGTGGGGGAACTCAAACTGACCCTCCAAAAATTACCATGATGGTTGGGTAGGTTCTTGTGGGAGTAGGTGGTTCTCAAGGCATGCTGGCTGCAAGCTGTACAGAGCTTTAAATGTCAATACAAGTTCCTTGAAATGGGCCTGGAAGCAAATCGGGAGGCAGTCAATATAAGTGGAACAAGACTGGAGTGATATGATCACTGTAATCCTCTTGAACTAGAATTCGGGCTGTGGCTTTCTGCACCAATTGTAGCTTCTGGACACTCTTCAAGGGCAGTCTCAAGTAGAGTGCATTGCACCAGTCTAATCTAGATGTTGCCAAGGAATGCACCACTGTGGTAAGATCTTTCTTGCTGAGGAAAGGCCACAGCTGGCTGACCAGCCAAACATAGTGAAAGATGCTCCTGGCTACCACTGCCACCTGCTTTTCCAGCAGGAAGCCCAGATTCCACAGCACCTTTAGGTGGACTGCAACACCATCAAGAATAGAAGACACCTCAATTCCTGGGTCAGTCCTTCTTCCCACCAGGAGCATCTTTGTGTGAGAATGTCCCAAGAGATATAATTCACAGCAGGTCTCATGAAGCAGTAAGTCCTTTATTTGCAGAGAAGATCATTGGAGTCAAACACTTTCACTGTTAGTAATACTGGGTTTAGGGATTACAGGTATTGATATACTGGATACGAAATATGGCTTAAGGATATTCTACCAATCACCAGACAGGATTTTAGGTGCTCAAATATACTGGCTGACAGTTCTCATAGAAAACACGGGAAAAAAGGGTTCCCAGAAAATAATGATGTTGAACATCTCTAAAGTTCAGTTCTCAAGGCATGGATAAGAGGAATACAAAACACCCATGTGTTTGGCTTTCATATGATTGCAAGCAGTTCATTTCAAGGACAGGGCACAGAGATAGCAGGGAAGAGCAAAGCACTGAGACACACATGCGCAAACCGAGCTAAGCCAGCAAGCGAAGCAAAGCACACATTCCTGAGGAGGGAGTCATGGCCCCGTTGAGAACTCCCGGGCGGGACCTGTCACCAAGTAGGAGGAAAAAACAAATGAAAGCCAATAACCTTTTCAGTAGCAGTAACACAGTTATTGAACAAAATTTTATGGCAGTTAACTGACATTCTGCTCTCCCGATAACAAATTCCCCCCATTTGAGGTTTTAAAGGGTACAATTAATGAAAGGCACGGATTTTATCTGGGGCATGAACATACGATTCCTTCACCCACTCATTTTCCCACCACCCACTTTGTCTCTGTTTATAAGCCCTCATCCATCCCTAAACTGCCTCCTGGCAGAGCAAGATAAAGTAAGTATCATCTACTTCATGTAGACATTGAAAAACATGGTGGGCAAGATGGAATCTTGCAGGACCCCATAGACCAGAAGGTAAGGGGCCAAGCAGCAGTTCCCTAGGGTGGTCCCTCTAAAACCTACCTTCACGGTAGAACTGAAACTAGCACAAAATGTCTCCTCCCAGTGCTAACCCCCAAAGATGGTCCAGAAGGATATAGATAAATGGTACTGAAAAAAGATAGATGGTACTGAAAAACAATGAGAAGCCCAAGAAAATCAGCAGGGTTTTAATCCCCCATCCATCACCCAGTGAAGGTAATCCACTACTGTGACTGAGGCTTTTTTAGTCCCATATCCAGGCCTGAAACCAGACCTGAAACCAGACCTGAATGGATCCAAACAATCTACTCTATCCAGAAATTATTGGATTTGCTCACCCACCATTTGTTGAATATACCTTTCTCAAGAATGGTATGTTTAAGACTGACTGATAGTTATCCAAGTCTCCTGGCTCCCAAGTAGATTTCTTTCATAGTGGGTGCACCACCATCTGTTTCAAGGCAGGGGTGACCACTCTCTCTCTACAGGAGACATTTACTATATCCTAGACCCAGTTTGCCAGCCCCCCTTCAAAGATTTAAGCAACCAGGATTGGCAAGGGTCATTCAAACAGGTGGTTGGTTGTAAACTTCCAGAAATCCTGTCCACATCCTTGGACTGAATAGGCTAAAGGTATCCCATACAACTGGACAAGCTGGCACTCTGTAATCATCTGTTCCTATTGCTGGTAATTTATAGTCCAACTCAGTATGAATGTGAGATATCTGTTTTAAATCTGTGTCAAGGAACTGTACAGTCTGGCCTGTGAGTTCCCCCAGGGAAAATGCACATAAGTAACCAGACCAAGGTTTCCATAAAAAATATTTTATGTAGTTTATTGTATAGTTAAACTAGTTAATAAGACTATAGTCAACAGATTATGCAAAATCAGGCAGAAGACAAAACAATAATACTAGCTGTTACTACCTAAACCTTTCAGAGGGATATCCAGTGGTACAAACTTACACCCAAGAGCAGGCCTCAGTGTACCATGGTCTACAACAGCAGCAAATCTGCCCAGCATAGATGCAGGCCTACCCATGAAATCTCAGAGAGGAACCTCACCACTACAGCAATACTACAAATATAGTTTTTAACTCCTCAGGTCAGGTGATGGTGTCAGGATACTATCTTGTAATGCAGGCAAGATGACAGCTCAGGTAAAGCATAGGTAGATCATCTTGATCTAAGAGTGACAGTAGAGGGATCATGTGTACAAGTCACCTGATAGAATTGCATGAGCTTTACTGTAGTCACAGTGACTCAGCACTGGGTTCTGATTGGTGCTTACCAGTATATATTCAATGTGATTAGACTGTACGTTCTCTCTCTGGATTATTAACTTGCCTGCGTAGCATTCTGTCCGTTTTTGTGGAGATTCTACCGGTGCTATATATGGACTGTAAATACTTTAATGTAAATAAACCACTGTATATTTGAGCACTAGCCAGCACTGTCTTGTGGACTTTATCATCACGCTTCAATTGTGCCGACAGATGGTGGGCCTTCAGAAGAATATTCCAGGTCCAGAATCTTATATCATTGCTCCAGGTCCCCCCCTCCCATCTCTAACAAGATGTTCTCATCAGAAGCTAACAGTTTTGACCTTGGCTGGCTAGGCCAGAGTCCTTCATTAAAAAACACCGGCAAAAAGAACTGGGCCTGTTACTTTGCAGACTAACCCTTAAAAAGGAAGCAAAAATGGTGGCTCACCTCCCAGTCTGTTGTATCTATATGTTAATTCTGAGAGGTTTTTTTTTTTCCCTGTGTGGATACTTATATCTGCCAAAAGAGAGCTCACTCTCCTGCAACAGCTTTTCCTACATAGTCAAGGGCCTTCCTCGGTCTGCAGAAAAATCCTAAAAGTTAAAAAAAAAACTTCAGGGACCATTGAATTCTCCCCAATACCTTTTGAAATGACATCAACTCCAGACATCAACTGTGAGACATTAGAATGTTCGGGGGAGGGGCAGACTTCTAACTGTTTCTGTCAGTAAAAGGTAGGATTTTTACTGGCAGCAGTCTAGGGTTGCCAAGTACCCCCCCTGGCCACCAGCAGCATATCCAGATCCAGGCTGGGAAACTCCTGGAGATTTGGAGGTGGAGCCTGGGGAGGACAGGGACCTCAGTGAGGTACAATGTCATGAACTCCACCCTCCAAAGCATCCGTTTTCTCCATGGAAAGTTATCTCTGTAGTCTGGAGATGAGCAGTAACTCCAGGGGATCCCCAGGTCCCACCTGGAGGCTGGCATCCCTAGGCAGTACCCTCTGTGTGACTTGATACCACCTGATTTGCATGACTTAATTAGGCCCAGCTGCTTTGCTACTGTTCATCAGCAGCCACCCTATGAAAGCCATTGTGATGTAACAGTTAGAGCTTCAGATTGGGATCTGCGAGACCCAGGGTCAGATCCCCATCTTGCAGTGGAAGTTGACTGGGAGATTTTGGACCAGTCGCATACTTTCAGCCTAACCAAGCTCACAGGGTTGTTGTGCAGACAACAAGGAGGAAATACTAATGTAAGCTGCTTTAGTCCCCACTGTGGAGAAAGACTGTAATTTTCCTAGGTAGAGGCTGTGGGGGAGGGGGGTGATGGAAAGCTGAAGACAGATAAAGGTAGGTTGGCTGTTGGGTGGGAAGGAAATAGGGTTGGCAACTCCAGGTTGGGAAACTCCCGGACAGTTGAGAGGTGGAGCCTGGGGAGGGTAGAATTTGAGGAGGGACTACAGGCCAGTATAATGCCATAGACTCCACTCTCCAAACCAGCCATTTCCTTCACTTAAACTACTATTGCCAGCCTCTGGAAAAGAGCTGGAGAGCACCCAGAATTACAACTGTTGTCCAGGTGACAGAGATCAGTTCCCCTGGATAAAATGTCTGCTTCGAAGGGTTGCTGAGGCTGCTTGACTCCCCAAGCCTCACTGTCCCAAGGCTCCACCCCCAAATCTCCAGGAATTTCCCAACCTGGAGCTGGCAGCCCTAAGCTGGGAGATCCGTTGTGATTCCTAGAGCACTGCCACTGCTGCTGTGGGGGGAGAGGAAGCAGGCAGAAGGCTGGGAGAGTGATGGGGGCAGAAAGAGGGAGTGATGGAGTGGGGGGGGGCAGAAAGAGAGAGAAAGAGTGATGAGGTGGGGAGGCAGAAAAACAAAGAGAATGACGATGGGTCAGAAAGAGAGAGGAGGTAACATACATGGAGGAGAGAGAGAGAGAGAGAGTAAGAAAGGGGGGGTCAGAAGGGAGAAAGAGTGTGAGATAGGTAGGGGGAGAAGGGAGGAAGCAAAGGTATGAGAAATGGAATAACCATCCCGCAAGTTCCTTGCGGGTCTCCACTTGTACATCTGTAAGTTGATGCTTAGCCAGAGAATGCAGGGAAAGCTAGTTTGCACCCAAAAAGAAGAAGTGCTTGTAAGCAAAGAGGCTGCTGTCCACTTCATGTGACTCACTGCATAGTAGGAAAGTGAAGCGTTGTAACTCTTTCAATCCTGTGTCAACCAGTGGATATGAGAAGGAATACAAGGCTTCAGCTGCAGTGATTGACCAAGACAGATGTGAATCTATTTCTAAATGCAAGAGTGAATATATGTGTATATTTTGTGTACTGGGGAACCCATTCCTGAGATAGGATCCCCAAGTATTGCTGTAGATAGAAGGCAGGATGGAGAGGCTGGCAAGCGCTAGCTGTGTTGTGTCATAGAGAGAACAACTATGGGATAGAATGGTGTTTAAATCAGATTTGGAACTCCTAGATACTCTCACAAGTTTTCTTACCAATAAATTTTGCAACCATATCTTAGTAATAATACATCTTTTTCACCAATGTATTATGGAATCTACATATGGTATTGACCATTATCTTATTTCCTTTGAACCTTTGTACTTCTCATATTTGCACAGCTATGGGATGGATACTTTAAACCAGCAGCTTGATTATCTAGTGAGTCCTTGTTTGACTAATGATTTAAATCAAGATATTGTATCAAAATTGTAACATAGGACCATGAAGGCTTTTAGACATTAAATTGACTGGCTCAGTGTAATGTTCAGCATTTACCTAATTATACTTTGAAAGAACAACCCCTGGTTTTCCAAAGGTCTAGGCTTCAAATCCAAGCAGAGAATATAACTCTGGCAACAGGCTAGTTCAATAACCCAATCTACCCAAACAGTGAAGAGGCTTTTAAAAGGTTCACTCCCAGGATGGTATTTAGAAGCAATTTTGTATAAGATCATGCATTCCAGCCTTCTATGATGCTCATTATTAAATCTTGATATTAGGAAAGAACCTACACTATAATATCTCATCAGGATTTGCAATTAAATGAGAACATTATTTATAAAGCTGATTGTAATTGCAGGGTTTTAAAAACCCTTCTTCAATCTAGATATCACCCCCTTGAATTCTAAGCAGCATATAAAGATGTGGAATCCTGCATGCTTTAGCACATAGCATGGGTGTCAGTTATTAAATGCTGCTTGCCAAATTTGAAATACACAGCAGGATTTACAAATGTTTCTTGACATGAAAAGATGTATGTTAATGTGATATAAATGGGCAGTTTAGAATAATTTACTAAGCGTAACAGTTAATAGAAGAAATAGTGATTAAACTAACATGGTGAAATATCATCAAGGTAAAATTCCCATAATTCTTCCTTGTGCCAACGAACTGTTCCATATTTCAGTTTGTTTGAATTGTTATTCTGTCCTATCCCTAAATTAGATGGATACCTCTGAAGCATTCAATTTTCTTTATATTAGACCCAGGATACTTTTATAGGACACTGCCATGTGTAAAAAAAATTCACTCTTTGGCTGTGAGAAGCTATATTCAGAAAGTCATTTGCCATTCACAAACATCTCAGCTGCACTGCAAACTGTGGCTCAGAGGAGCAGGAGATCTTTTAAACTGTAGTCATCACTATAACATAGACCAGGGGTGTCAAAATCATTTGTTATGAGGGCCAGATCTGACATATATGAGACCTTGTTGGGCCGGGCCATGTATGTCATAAAATGTAATGCCAGGTAATGAAGATATAAACTTTATAAAGGACACAAACGCACAGATTTTTTTTAACTGTAAATAAAACATGCTTAAAACATTAGCACTCTTGCAATATTTTGTTTATTTAACTGTCTCTGATAACTGACATCTCCTGCTCTGAATTATTGCATCAAAATATCTGTGCCGTAGCAATCTTGAGTATGCTGTTCAGGTGCGTATCTGTAAGCTGCAGACCTACTTTTGATATATTGACATTCATTACAGAAATCTCATGCTCAGTGTTCTGAGTCTAGGACCCAGGGGAAAACATGGAATGGTTGGGCGTTGTGAGCTTTTGTACATAAATTGCTTTGTGTGCTGGTCAAGAACATGAGAAGGCATCCTGACACAGATTGAGAGCTATGTGTTTGCCTACAAAATTATAGTCTTCTCCAGAGAAATAACTACAACTCCTAAGAGGCAGTGCAAGAATAGAGAGACATCAATGTATAGTGGTCAGTATCAGCTTACTATTCGGGAAGTCTAAGTTCAAAACCCCCAGTCTACAAAGGAAATGTGCTGGTTGAACTTGGTCTGGACATGCACTCTTAGCCTAATCCACCTCACTGGCTTGTTGTTATTCCTCATCTAAATAGTTCACATTGTGTTCCTACTGAGCAAGATTGGATCATGAATGCATGAATACAGTGAAAAGGGGGAGGGAACCCAGTTGCACCCAGGAGAGCCCTGGCATAATGAGCCCAAGAAAACACACACACTGTAGCAAGGCATACAAAAGCTCATACCTTGGACAAAACTTTATTGGTCTTAAAATTGCTTTGTATTCCTCCCATGCAATTGAGGCAGCCAAGCAAAGCAAGGCAGGAGAAAGGGGAGGAGCCTCAGCCAATGGAGGGAAGAAAGGCTTGCCTTTGTCTCCTGTGCAATTGAGGCAGCCTGGCCAGGAAGCAAGTTCTGGCTCCTTCCTTCCCTCCCCCTGGGTGGGGGAGGGGAGGAGCCTCAGCCAGTGTAGGGAACATAAGCTTGCCTATCGGTCTCTCCTGTGCAACTGAGAGAGTTTGGTAAAGCAAGCTGCGACACAGCAGCAGCTGCAGAACTATAGAAAGAAGCAGTAGACAGCCAGCTCCTTGCAGGTCAGATAGGAGCCCTCTGAGGGCTTGATCCGGCCCATGGGCCACATGTTTGACACCCCTGATATAGACTTTACTAAAAGATACTACAGAACAATCAGCTGGTTGTGTGACAATGGTGTAATGAGTGCCTTCTGACCTGTGATATAGTCATTTCTATGCTATAGGCACAGAAAAAGAGTATTTATTTATTTATTTTTCGAATTTGTATCCCGCCCTCCCCACGAACGGGCTCAGGGCGGCTTCCATGGGCCCAAGGCCTAATTATTACATTAAAACATATAAAATCAATTAAAATACATTCCTAGCTAATTACATAACTAATACATATTAAAGGCTTCCAATAATATAACCTCTGATGGCAACCTAATGGCAGGTCTGAGCCCCGAGCCATTTTGCCTAGGCTGTGCCGAGTCAGGGACCATCACAGCTAGTTAATATGATAGGTGGAATCACCGGCATCACCAGTGTCTCCGGTGGCGGCTCCTATTCAAAGGCCTGGCGGAAGAGCTCCGTCTTACAGGCCCTGCGGAACTGCACAAGGTCCCGCACAGGACCTTGTACAAGAGGATACTTATAAAGAAGCCATGTCAAGGCCATGCTGCTCATTATGATATAGTTCTACCAGGCCATTAAAGACAAGTAGGGTTGCCAGCCTCCAGGTGGGGCCTGGGGATCTCCCGTTTTTTGACTGATCTCCAGCTGACAGAGATCAGCTCCTTTGGAGAAAATGGCTGCTTTGAAGGGTGGACTCTATGGCATTGTACCATGCTGAGGCCCCTTCCCTCCCCAAACCCCACCTTCTCCTGGCTCCACCCCCAAAGTCCCCAGGTATTTTCCAACCCAGACTTGGCATTCCTAAAGACAAGGTATTTTCCTCAAAAGATTCTGAAATCCAGTTGGCTCCATTTGTTTCAGGGATTCTGAGAAACTCAACGGTTCCACTGCTTAATTGGAGATGGAGGAAGGCAGATATGGCAACAGACTGATGGAGCAGCTCTTTCATATTGACATACCACATCATCAGATAGTACAGCTTCAGGGTATCCTGTCACTTTTTAATTTGTGATAAGCCTTTGATTGTTGTGCAGGACAAAATACCTGAAATTTGATAAAACTGCTGTAAGAACATCCTCATCTTGTGGGATGCGGTGGGATTGGGAAACAAGTACTCCACTTTGGAATGTGCATTCAAGTCTCTGAGGACACTTAACAGTAGATGCTTTGACATCTTGACAGTAGATGCTTGACAGTAGATGCTTTGAAAACAGTAGAGAGCCAGTTTGGTGTAGTGGTTAAGTGCGCGGACTCTAATCTGGGAGAACCAGGTTTGATTCCCCACTCCTCCACTTGCACCTGGCTGGATGACCTTGGGCAAGCCATAGCTCTGTACCAGCTGTTCCCTCAAGGACAGCTTGGGAAAGAGCTCTCTTAGCCCCACCTACCTCACAGGGTGTCTGTTGTGGGGAGGGGAAGGGAAAAGGAGTTTGTAAGCCGCTCTGAGACTCCTTTGGGGAGTGGAGGGCGGGGTATAAATCCAATCTCTTCTTCTTCTTCTTCTTCTTCTTTGCTGGCTTGCATATAGTTGGCTTGCAGCAACCAAATGGTATGTCCTAAATTTACATGAAAACATGCAGCTGACTTAAACTGAGGCAGACCATTGTTCCAACTAGCTCAGTACTGAGAACCCTGATAAGCAACTGCTCTCCAGTTCCTCAAACAGAGAAAGTTCTTTTCCCAGCTCTGCCTGAAATAATTGGAGAAACCAGAAACATGTGCTTTACCCCAGTTTCTTCCTTCCAGCATGAGGAATGTTATGGATTCTACATATTTCCCAGCATATGGAGTACACACTCCACATGTGATGACTATTGATGGATCATGCTCTTTAGGCAAAGAACTTCCACTTCTTACAGTAATGTCCTATTTGCATACTCTGATGATTTTGTTTTATGAAAGTATGATCCTTTTGCATAAACATACCCTGATGCCTTGTCCAGTCAAGTTTCTGAAGTAAGTGCAGTTAGAAACTTCACTCTAAGTCATGGGTAGTAAACACTATGTATTCAGGACATGTACTATTGCATTAACAAGGAAAAAAACAGCATTTGCTGTAGTTGTTTTATTTGTTATAAAAACTTCTTCCAGACCAATGAAACTTGCAGGTTAAATCACTATTTACCGGAACATTAGGACAAACTAATATGTACACAGCCTTGAGTAGGATGGATCTCACTGATCTCTTTAGCAAATTATATTCTAATAGCTCCCTTGGTACTCTGGAATAACACCCGTTCCAAGACTATAGTATTTCATATTTCAAACATATTTAATTCATGGATTATAGGGCCAGCAGACTAAAGCAGTGCTATTGACTTATTATGACCCATGAGATGTTGTGAATTTAATAAGATCCCATCTGCTGCAATATCTTGCCAGAGTTTCACTGTTTCCAAATGCTGCATGCTCCAATGGCAAAAACACATAATGTAATGCCATCTCCATAGTTATAAAATGAATCTTTCAGTATCTTCACATTATTTGGGCCTAATATCTGTCTCAGCTCCTATGTTATCAGAGGAGATAATACCTTGTGATTAGCCACTGGCACTACAGATCAAAATGTTCCCAGGATTACACCACCTATCAGATTCTAGGGTGATTCTACCTACCTACTGGCAAAAGAGCAATAAAAGCTTAAAAATCAGGCTTGGAGGTCACTTCATCTGCCTCTGTCAGGGGCTCTAGTTCACAGGGTTATGACATCCTTGCCTGCTAGATTCCCTTCAAGCCCTGGTTCTCCAGAAGAGTTTAATGCAAGAAAATTCCTGCTGGTTATTTCGAAGTCCAACCTCTTGTTTTCCACAACAGCCAACCAGATGCCCCTGGAACACCTACAAGCAGATTAAATATTTCCCCTCTTGATGCTTTACCACAAATTATATTAATAGTCACACTCTGAACATAAAGATTCCATTTAGATGTCATGGCTAATAGACACCAATGAATCTATCTTCCAAGGAGTTAGCTAATCTCCCTTTAAGGCCATTTAAGTTAGTGGATATCATTACATAATGTAGCGGTGAATTCCATACATTTAGTATGTGTTGTGTGACAAGACTTTTGTCAGTCCTCAATAGGGATGGGCACGAAGCACATTTTTGCAGTTTAGTTCATGGTTTGTGGCTAAATGACAAATTGATCCACAAACCGGGAGGCTGGTTTGTGAACCATTTAAAGTTTAAACCTCTGCTTTTCATGGGGAGCAGAAAGCAGGGGAGAATTTAAACCACTACTTTCTGCAACCCACAAAAATCCACAGGGAGCAAAAAGCAGGGATTGAAATGGCTCCAAGCCATTTCACCCCCTGCTTTCTGCTCACTGCAACTTTTGGTTTAAATGGCTCCCTGCTTTCTTCTCCTCACAAACCACCACGAACCTCCATGAATTCCTTCAAAATCTGTGAAAGTTTGTTGCAGCTCTTCAGTGTGTGAACACTGCTTCGCAAACCACAAACCAGCCAAAATTTGTGATGAACTTTAGTTCATCAGCCAGTTCATGCCCATCCCTAGTCCTCAGTCTATTGCTCATCAACTTCATTATGCTTTAGTATTATAAAAGAAGTTCTGTATCTACTTTCTCCATGATATATAATTTTATACACAAACCTCTATCATGTCCCCTGTTAATCAGCTTTTCTCAAATCTTAAAAGCCCACAACTCCTTTGCCTTTTCTTGTAAGGAATCTTCTCCAACTTCTTGATCATTTTGGTTGCCCTTTTATATACCTTTCCCAGCTCTATTATACCTTTTTTTGAAATGGGATAACCAGAACAGTATTCCAAAGGCAGCCAAAGGCATTATGATACTGTTTTATTTGGGAGCACTTTACTCATAAACTCTAGCATAGCATTTACCTTTTCAGCTTCTGCCTGAGCACGTATGCATTTATTTATTTATTTATTTATTTATTTCTTGCAACTTATATCCCGCCCTCCCCGCCAATGGCGAGCTCAGGGCGGCTAACAACATATAAATAATACATACAATATAAAATTAAAACTCATTAAACTTACATACAAGGTCAGCGGCATACAGTTACAATTTCCTTCACAGGTGTATCTCACGGCACTCAGCTAGAATCTTTCTATACATTCCCACAGGGTGGCGAATAGAATGAAATTGGGCCAGGGCCAAAATGCATACGTTAGGCGACCCCTACTTAAAAGCCTGGTGGAAGAGCTCCATCTTGCAGGCCCTGCGGAACTGTAACAAATCCCGCAGGGCCCTGACGTTCTCCGGGAGCTCGTTCCACCAGTATGGGGCCACCACTGAAAAGGCCCTGGCCCTTGTACCCGCCAGCCGCGCCTCCTTCAACCCTGGCAGGACCAACCGGTTTTGGGATCCAGACCGTAGTGCTCGCTGGGGAACATATGGAGAGAGGCGGTCCATCATTTGCATAGTTATATTTATGCTTCCCCCCCCTGCAAGGTTGCCCACAGATTGGTACATAGTGGGTGGTGAAGTAGGTAAAATTAAAAAACTGGTGGAGTTCAGAATTAGGCTGGCTAAAAAGAGAACATACAGGTGAAGGGGTGCTTGCTGTTGACAATATATTGGATTCTTATTGAAACCATAAAACAGCTTGATGAAGGTCTGAAGGATGCTTAAAAGAATGATCGCATAATCCTATTGCAAATCAGCCTACAAATGGGTAAACAAGAAGAAAAATGAGCCTCTGAAAAGAAATATAGTCTATTAGTCTTGGAGACTGAATGATAGTTGTACATCTTTATTACTATTGTTAATGATGCAAGAAGCAAATCACAAGCAGTCTGCAAAGTCTGACAGCTCTAAGGGTCTAGGGTACCAAAGCAACTCTGAAATCTTTGCAAAACAGTTGCTTGAATGGAGGGCAGTCTGCATGTGTTGTTATCTTAATTTATTTGGACCTAATTGCCTCCATCATTTGCATAGTTATTTTTACATTGAGCGTTTTTAAGGCAGTTGTATCGTCAGCCAAAATTGCTTTTGGCAGTGTGACAGCATGTTATGGCGATCAGGCCTCAGAATGTTTATTATGGCGCATCTTTGTTAGCACTTCACTAATCCCTCTGGGCTGTACCTCTATGGGCTCTGCTTAGGACCAGCAAAACACTGTAGCTCAGCACAAAGCGCATGGGAAGAGAAACATGATGGGTAAGCCCGCAAAAGTGCTTACCAAGTCAATATTGAAATATGATAAATGACAGAGTGCTCCTCTAACTGGAGAAAGGTTTGGAAGCAACATGTTACTATTTCAGTGTGTCATTTAATATTAATAGAGCCATCTGGGGAGGATGGGGGATTGACGGCTGTTGTTTAGAAGTGAAACAGAGCAGCGCAAATTAAACTCTGGCCAAGCTCTCTTAATGAGGAAAACAACACCTACAAAAACTCTGAGAGATAACAGCTGCCGTCATTCTGAAGACTTGTAATGGCCCGTGCAAAAGTAATCCCATCGGGAAAGTCCCACTGGGTTATGCTCTGCCTGCGATGGTTTTGAACACATTCATCGTGGCAGGGGGTGGAGTTGGCAGATGAAGAACTATGTACAGAAATCTTAGGTAGCCAGTCATACCCTGAGCTTCTTGGGAGAATTCATTTATTAAGTCAATCAGCAGGGGAAGCCAAAAGTAAACACTGCTGTGTGCTTTCTATGTTACTATTACTCATAGCAGAACAAAGTTTGAGTCCAGTGGCACCTTTAAGACCAACCAAGTTTTGTTCAAGGTATAAGCTTTCCTGTGCAGGCACCTGAATAAAACCTTGAATAATAGTTTGCTGGTCTTAAATTTGCCACTGGATTCAAACTGTGTTCTACTGCTTCAGAACAACACGGCTGCCCTCTTGGATCCATTACTCATGGCAACAGCTTTTGAACACACCACCCCCAGCTTTATGGAATTTGGGACTTACCATCAAGCTTTGTAGCTGACACCATGCCTATAATGAGGAGAAGCAAAACCCTAGCTCTGAACACCTCTGAACTTTCAGGTGGCTTGGATTTGGAATCTACTTCGAAGCACTAGCTGCCCAGCTTGGCCCCATTTCTTATTTATGTTCCAATGGTTGTTACTTTGCACCATATCAATGTAGTATTATACCTTCCTGTCCCCTTATAAATGCATTCTAAGCATCTGGAAGTAAGAATGCACATGTACACACATGTGAATTAAACTGCCTCACAATCACTATACGGTATCCATTATACATGTGGATATTTTAGTCTTTGTGGCCTTATTCCTATCTAGGTAAAATAAATCCAAGAGTTTGAATTTTTAAAAAAAGATTAGATTAGATAAAAGGTTAGATTAGATACTGGCCAAAGTTTGCTTTTTTTGGTGCCACTTGGTGGGGTTGCTTTTTCAATTATCAGCAGGCACACATATTACAAAGGTCCCTTTTTTCATTACAGTCTCTTGAAACAGGATCCTGGGCTGAATGCTTGAAGACCCCAACATTCAATTCCTCCTCCTCTGATGAATGGTGAACCTCATTTCGAGGTGGAACAGATCTTGGACTCTAAATTCAAGCACAGGTGACTGTTTTATCTTGTCCGTTGGCAGGATTTGGGGCCGGGAGATGATGAGTGGGTAGAATCTGTGCATATTAACGCTCCTGCATTGCTTTGTGCCTTCCACAGATTGCACCCTTTAAAACCAGGGAGTGTTCTAGGGGTGTCTTTGGGAGGGCAGAATGTCAGCTAATGCTGCCATCCCCCAGGCAGGAGGTGGTTTCTTCCCAGGGAGGCCTCATGTCTGTGGAATGTCTAACCTACCCTTCTTCTAATGACATGCTTATCTCCTTGCCTGCCTCGTTGACCTTGAGTGTCTGACTTCCAGCTGCTGTTTCTTTTCAGGTGTAAAGCTGCCTTGTTCCCGCTTTTTACTCTGGGAACTAGGAGCCAGTATTTTTAGCACCTTTTTATCTTTACTGTGATTGGAGGTGTTGTCATGAATCAACCTTTGAATAATGTATATCTATTCTGGCCTAATAAATACATGCTATTACTAACACAAGAAGTGTGGATGACCATTAAGATCTTTCTTCAATAAAGCTTTCTTGTTTACGAACACTTGTTACTAATTGACTCTACTGGACTCTCACAACTTGTGGGAATCACACATCATAGTTGCAGGGTAAGTAGGGGTAGAGGGAAAAGCCTTTCTTCCCAGCAACTTTATGTGGTGGTGGTGGAAGTCATAAGCAGCTCAGTAAGCACCACACAATCGTATGGATGCTGACTGGTTTAACAGCCTAAGTCGATATCAGCAGCCTGCTCCCAAATTAGGGTTTTCAGGTCTGGGTTGGAAAATACCAGTTTGGTGTAGTGATTAAGTGCATGGACTCTAATCTTTGAGAACCAGGTTTGATTCCCCACTCCTCCACTTGCACCTGCTTCATGATCTTGGGCAAGCCATAGCTCTGTACCAGCTGTTCTCTCAAGGACAGTTGTCTCAGAGCTCTCTCAGCCCCACCTACCTCACAGGGTGTCTATTGTGGGGAGGGGAGGGGAAGGGAAAGGAGTTTGTAAGCCACCCTGAGACTCCAAGTGAGTGAAGGGCAGGATATAAATCCAATCTCTTCTTCTTCTTCTACCTGGGGATTTTGGGGGTGGATCTGGGAGAGGGCAGGGTTTGGGGAAGAAAGGGGCCGCAGCATGGTACAATGCCATAAGTCCACCCTTCAAAGCCATTTTCTCCAGGGGAGCTGATCTCTGTCAGCCAGAGATCAGTTGTAAAAGTGGGAGATCCCCAGGCCCACCTGGAAGATGGCAACCCTATCCCAAATCAGGGACTGATAAATAGTCAGCAGTCATGCATTTCCATGTCTTCATTGTGACATCCTGATTACAGTTTGGAGGGTCAGGTCAGAAGGGCAGCTGCTAAATTGCATGCAGAATGTCCAAGGCCCAATCCCTGGTATCACCAATTAAAAGGATATGGTAGTATGTGATATGAACAACTTCTGCCTGAGAGCCTGGAGAGCTGCTGCCTGTTGGAATAACAGTACTGATCCTGACAGTGTCAGTATTAGAGACACATAAATAGTGAGCACATGCTATGCTGTCACAGCTTCACAGCAAGTCATGTGACTGGGCAAGGGAGAACTGGCAGGAACAAGTCGAGACCTGCTCTGGAACCTATGACTGCACAATGACTCAGCACCAACCTGATTGGTTAGTGGGACTGGTCATAATGTATATAACTAATGTATGATATGTATTCATCTTTCTTCCCTTCTGTATGAGTGTCTGGTGAAGCACTCTGTTGGTGAGATTAACCAAATCACTTGTAAATAAATGTACATACACTGTACATAGTGTCATCTCATCTGCTGGAGTCTTCAACCTCTGCTGGTGCTGTTCAGCACAAAACCACATACACAGACAGGGTTATGGGCCCAGCCCACTGCACTGTGGAGGCTCTAAGAGAGACGGCTCTTCTGGACAGAAGGAGGTGAGCCAGGGAGGCTACTGTTACAGTTCCTGGAGAAACCATGGCTACACCAGGTCAAGTTCCTGAAAGCAGCTCCAGTGAGGAGGAGGAGGAACCGATCGAGATCCAGGTAGCTGATATTGGTGGCAACATGGCACAGTCAAGCATGGCTAATATGTCGCTGTTGGTAGAGAAGCTGACTACTTCGAATTACAGCATGTGGGCTCTGAGAATGGAGCGCTACTTAAAGAGGGAAGGACTGTGGCTGTATATCAATGCTCTCCCTCACCCCATGACAGCACAGGACACTGTGAATGATCAAAAAGCTCTGGCAGTTATCGTACTCAGTGTGTCCGATGATCAGCTAGTGCACATTGCGAATAAGGCTAGCGCTAAACTTGCGTGGGATAGTCCGAAAGCTGTGTATGTGAGACAAATGGCCAGCTAACTGATAGCTGTCACCCAGAAAATATACAGAACTGTTATGAAGCCGGGGGAGTCGGTGCAAGAGCATTTGAACATTTTAAATGAATACTTTCAGCAGCTTGAGCAGAGAGGCAAAGCTGTGCCAGAGCAGGACCGTATTTACATAATACTGAGCTCTATTTCTGAACAGTTCAGTGTTCTTGTGACTGCTTTAGAGTCCATGGAAGCAGACAAACTTTCTCTGGCATGTATCACTGGTCATCTGATAGAAGAGGAACAGAGATTCCAGACACTGAAGGACACCTCGTTGCAGCCTTGGAACCGGTCCAGAGGGAGGCAAGGCGAAGGGGCCAGCTACAGCGAACCTGATCAGATGCAGGCTGACTGCCAAAGACGGGGAGTACAGCAGCAGGTTGCCTTAAAAGTCCGGAAATGTTTTAGTTGTGGCTCTACCAAGCATCTAAAGAAATCCTGCCCAGAGGAAAAGATAAGAAGAGGAACAACATTCCCTAGATCTAAGATGAGTCAAAATGTGAAGTTGGTAGTTGCTGCCCCTGCCCCTGAGAATGACATGTGGATTTTAGACTCAGGTGCATCGCAGAACTTTTGCTGGGACAAGAGTTTGCTACAGAACCAACATCCATCTGGTCTAAAGCATGTCAGCCTGGCAGACGGGAGTAACTCTTCAGTGGCTTGTGAGGGCAGTGTTTCCTTTCCTGCCCTGGATTATACTTTTGATAACATCTTGTATGTGCCTTCATTGGAGAACAATTTGCTCAGCGTTTATGCACTGGCCAAAGCTGGTTTCTCTGTTTGCTTTGTTAATAATGCTTGTGAAATCACCAGGGATGGCAAAGTCCTTGTGGTGGGTAAGTTGGTAAATAATATTTATGTGTTGGACAACAAACCAGTAGAGGCAAGGTCTGTGTTGAACAAAAGACCCCATGAAAGGTGTGTGCATTTGCTTCATCAAAGATTGGGGCACATAAGCTATAACACAATAAGACACTGGCATTGCTAGGAAAAGAAACAGTGAAAGATTGTAATGAATTTCTAGATTGCCAAGTGTGTAAGAAAGTAAAATCAGATGCATTTCCAGTAGCAAAAAGGAGTGACTGTGTGTCAGACAGACCGTTAGCTCTGGTTCATGCTGATGTAATTGGGCCTTATGCCAAAAGTCATTCCAAGAACCGTTATTGTTTAGTCTTGGTTGACGACCACTCAAGATTTGTGTGGGTGTTTACCCAAAGACATAAATCACAGGTGTTCCAAACGTTCAAGTACTGGGTGAAAAAGGTGGCAAATGGGTACTGAAGAGTACTGGACTCAGGAGACCAGGAACGGTGAAAACATGAAGCCTTTATTGAGTGATTCAGCATGCCCAGTAGATGGTCAGAACAAGCATGCTTCTAGGGCTCCAGGGCCCTCATTATATGCTGGCCAGAGCCACACCTCCGGCCACACCCAAAAGACCTGATAGGGGCTTAACATATGTGCATGTTTGTCATAGGTTCCCTGGAGGAGCCTTTGATTGCATTGGCTCCTCAGGGAGAACCTAGGTCCCACATTGGTGGAGGCTTTCAGTCCGGATGTCTATTGTTCCTCCAGATTCAAGCTCCCCTCTCTGCCTGACCATGTGCTTTGGCCATGCGGCGGGCTCCATTACCTGGGAGCACATGGCAGGCTGGTTGCTACACAGAGCATACTACATTACAGGTATGTATGATCGCACCCTATAATTCCTTTCCTGGTCCTCTCAGGATTAAGTTTGCTTGTGTTCAGTGAGGGTAACAATCAGGTAAACAGGTTTATCTACACTTTGAATTAGGTTCATTTGCCCTAAGTGGTATTATAACAAAGCTAGTTCTGATTGGCTACATAGCAGCACATTTGCTTCTTCCTAGTAGGAACAGTTTGAAAGGGGGGAAATGACACTGAAATCTCAGTTGATGGGAGGTTGCAGTGAAACACGCCATGGGTCTGATTCTGAGTGCTGCCAGGTTCTTGAAGGAAATACAGTTTGCCTCTGTGTATATGGATATGGGAACCCCTCATGTGTTCCAGAGGCCTTTCTCTTTAATAAGCACCACAAAAAAGGCACTTTCCCTGCCCCCTCCCCCCATAATGACATGAGGCAAGGGTGGGTTCAACTAATTTTTATTTACTTATTTAAACAATTAAATGGCTGATCTATGTCATTGCTTATTCAAATAAACTGATGGTTTTGAGGGCAGGCTGTGCTAAGCAACCCCTGTAGTTGCCTTTGGGGCAGGTCTACCCTGGCTTCAAACTTGGCCAGTGCATCTGCCTGCCTTGCTTATCAGAGCCTGCACAGTCACTTTGTGCTGAGAGGTGGCAAGTATCGTCTGCCTCCCCTGATGTGTTGCAAGGCTCCTACCACAGTCAAAGATGCTGCTCAGCACCAAAAGCACCCCTTCACAGCACATGAAGCTGCAAGGCATGTGATGGCCTGTTTCAGACACCCCCTTATCACCCCCATCCCAAGACACCTCAGAGTGTTTGACTATTAACCCTACCTACCCAAGCAACCTGACCTATTCCTGCCAACTAGTTGTGGCCTAACCAGTTTATAACCAGGCCTATTAAATTTAAACACCTTGCCCATAGCGACAGCATGGGGCAGGCAGGAAAAGGGCTTTGCACCAAGCCAATATAGCATCCACCCCAGCAGTTGCTGCTCAGCCCTGCAGCAGTGACCAGCTAATCTCGTGCTGTCAGTTGGGAGGGTGGTGGGTCAGCCACAGCAAAATGCCTGCAAATGGAGATAGAGCAGCAGCATAAAAAGCAGCCTGCTGTCCTCTCCTGATTGGGTAACTTCCCTGAGAGCCCCACCAATAGTGTCCTGGGTTCAGTGTTCCCTCTTAGCTGAGTTTGTGTGAGCTAGCTCACAGCTTTTTAGCCTCCAGCTCACACCTTTTTGTCTTAGCTCAGGAAGGATGGCTCCAGAGCAAACTAATTGATGCAGCAGCCAAATTGCTCGCACACGACTTTAATGCCAGTAGTTCACAAGGTAGAATTTTTGCTCACAAGACTCCACAGCTTAGAGGGAGCATTGCCTGGGTCACATTTAGTTAATGTGGTCCAAGGCAAAACAGCCCATGGCATTATTCACCATGAGTGTCCCTACTGGAGACAAAAGGGGCACTTCCTGCTGGTTTGGGAAAAAAATCACCAAATGTGTCCACCCCACAGTACGCTCATTCCTACTAAATACATGCATTTTGCCAGTCTGGTTTCAACCATGTGAAAATAACAAGTGAAATTTCTTCTTCAATGAATTTTGCAGTCCTGAAGTAAATAAAAATGCAAAGACTGCTCTGTGATAATATTTATGTTACTGGCTGGCATCTCCCCATAGTAGGCAAAAACGAAACCATAGTAACTTCTACTTTTAACTGCTTGAGTCCAGCATTTAATCTAAACTATGTTTAAAGTTCCCTGTGGGGTGGTCTACTCCTGCAATCCTATTTGAAGATTAAGATCTACAATTATAATGATTTTGCCACATGAAAGGTGTTTGAGCTGTTATTTGTTACATCAACGCGCTGTTGGAATTTTCAGCTGAAAACAACTACCAGCCAACATTCATTGCCATCTGGATGCTCCAGTTTCCATGTTCGAAGTCAATACTCCCAACATAGGGGCAGAAAAGTAACTAAGGTTTAAAAATGTGTCACAGCGATAGACCCATATTTTCTAGGAGAAAGTCAGTCAAATAGGATTGAGCAGATACAGTCATGTTTGTTTAGTTCTGAACAGATGTTGACATTGGGTTCATTTTTTCTTATTCTTCATTGCTGACAATTATTTTTGTTGTTGTTGTTTTACACAACCCATATGCATTTATGTCCTATTTAATGCCATTTATGCATTGTATGTCAGATATACAAAATTAACAAATGTTGTAATGCATTAGTTTTACCAGGAAAAAAATCAGTGTGAAAAAACAAACAGGAACTGTGTGAAAAGAAAGCCTTGAAGGGGAGGGGATTGTTTCTCACTAGTGAGAGATGAAAGTGGAATGAGGATTTTTGACATGAGCCGCTCAGCGCTGAAATGCTGTCCCATCCTTATAGCAAGTGTTTCCACCTTGACACAGAAATGCAATAGGATTGCTTGTATACAAGAAATCTTGATGGGTGTGTGTATAAAGGGATCTCAAGTTGCAGCTGACTTATGGTGACCCCAGACAGGGACTTTCAAGGGAAGTGAGAAGCGTAAGAACATAAGAGAAGCCAAATATTGGATCAGGTCAATGGCCCATCCAGTCCAACACTCTGTCACACAGTGGCCAAAAATACCAGGTGCCCTCAGGAGGTCCACCAGTGGGGCCAGAACACTAGAAGTCCTCCTGCTGTTGCCCCCTCAAGCACCAAGAATACAGAGCATCACTTGCCCCAGACTGAGCGTTCCGATCTATATTTTGTGGCTAATAGCCACTGATGGACCTCTGCTCCATATCTATATACTAATAGCCAAGTGTCCCCTGTGTGTGCGGATATCTAAATCCACACATCAGGGGCCCTTGTGTTTATCTAATTCCCTCTTGAAACCGTTTATTCTTGTAGTTGTCACCACCTCCTGTGGCAGTGAATTCCATGTGTTAATCACTCTTTGGGTGAAGAAGTACTTCCTTTTATCTGTTCTAAGTGGTTTGCCATTGCCTTCCTCTGCAGAGGCTTCCTTGGTGGTCTCCCTTCCAAATATCAACCCTTCTGAGATCTGATGAGATTGGGCTTTATCATGCCACCTTCCCTCCCCAGGAATCTCAGTACATTTCAATTATTGGTTAGAACATTTGTAACCCACTTTTCTCCATAAAAGGGACCAAAAGTGGCTAACAGTAGAAGCCATGAAATCATAAAATATAGGTAAGATACTGTCAGAAATATTAAACAGATGCTGTTTTCAAAATACTAATCATCTCCATATGCTCTCTCTTGACTAGTTCTATCCCACATGCCCCTCGGAAGGCCTTAAGGCTACAAGACTTCCTATCGTATTCAGGGAGGCAGTTGCACAGTGTAGGGGGTTGTCATGGTAAAAGCTTGAGGCTGAGGGCCAAACTAGACATAATGGCATCTTTGTGGTTGCCATGAGGATGCTGTCTCATCTAGTCTAGCCCTGAGATGTGACTGTTCTTAGTTGCCTGCATGAAGGAATGGAAATTGCAGGGAAGAGGGAACAGCTACATGGGTTAAAAAGGGAGAGGCGGCCTTTCAAATATGTGGGTCCCAGAACTTTTTAATTCACTCACTTCATTTCTGTCTTTTCTACTCTACATTACTGATGTACACATGTACAAAACCACGAACAAAGCAATAGGGTTTGATTACATGCACAATTATATGGTGATGCTTTTAAAACAATGTTTGAGAGTACATGTGCTCAACTCTAAAACACCAGGAAAAAATCTTGAAACAATTGTAATTACGATGACATCAACATTGCTCCCCGCCCCAGAGATTAATCAATATACACACAGCATACATATCAGCGGTGGGGGGAGGAATGGGAAAGGAAAGTGTGGCAAGCAAGAAAAAGGAAAGATCTGAAACCTGCAGCGAATCACCTCCAAGATTAATTTTAAACATTCAAATAGATAAACTGGTGTTTAGAAGAAGTGGAAGACAGAGCAAAACAGGGCCGTAGCTAGGCAGGGTGGTGAGGGCGGTGCCCCCTCCTGAATCTACAACACCCCCAGGAGGATGTCAGATCAGCCCCTTGAGTGGCTTCCTGGCGATATGTTCCCCATGGGGGCCTGTGCCCAGAGACCTGCCAACAGCCCCTTTCCCCTCCAGTCTGCAGCAGCCTAGAATGGCATGGACTCCTCCCAGAGGGTTCAGCAGCTGCACACTACCAAGGGTGGTAGGGCTGAGCCCCAGCACTGCTTTGTGGATGGATCTTGGCAGAGTCTGGAGTCACGAGAGGAGCCTGGCCCCCATCGTCACCTGAAGGAACCCCCGAAGGCTTGTCCTCCTGCCACTCTCCCTCCTTTCTTTCCCTGCTTCTCTCCTGGATGCAAACCTGACTGCTGGGCAAGGGGCGAGAAGCACAGCCCTTTCCTGCTCCAGAGGAGACCGAGTTCAGTCCTCTGCTTCTGTGCACACCCAGGCCCACTGCTGGCCACTCCAACATCAATTGCAACATTTTATTATTTTTTTGTGACATCAGAAGTAAGGCAACTATGATTCTATGGATGAAAGACTTTGGTCGTAGCATTGAGATAGATCACTGGACTAGAACTTGGAAAACCTTAAAGTTCATGAGAGCAGTACCGTATATAGAAAATACTTTGAAGCTGTTCCACAGATGGCACTGGACACCAGATAAAATTGCAAAATGTTATAAAAATGCATCTAACATCTGTTGGAAATCCAAGAATAAAGTGGGAACGTACTATCATGTATGGTGGGAATGTAAAAAAAATCCAAAAGTATTGGCAGGAAATATACCAAATGATATATGAAATTACAGGTATAAGGACACAATTTACTCCAAAAGTTTTTCTACTAAATATGCTCATAGAAGATTATGATAAAGAAAAGAGATACCTTATAGTGTATATACTAATGGCGGCTAGAATATTGGTGGCTAAGAATTGGAAAGGGGAAATGTTACCCTCAAGGGAAGAGTGAATACGAAGATTACTAGAAGTGGCTGAAATGGACAGATTGAATCTATTACCATAGGGGAAAGATCTTGAAACATTTATAAAAAGATGGAATATATTCTATGTATGGCTAGGTCGTAACAAGAAAAAATAGACTCGAAATAATATATGTACATGCAACTTAAGTCTTGAGGCAGCGGCATGTAGGGGCTCTGCCTTAGATATGGAAAAGTGTAATACATGTGAAGACACGATTTAGAGCTAAGTGTAACGGAGTTGATTTTCTTTGTTATAAATGATATACGAATGTCTTTTAAAGTGATTGTTGTAACTCTTAGAAAATGAAAATAAATTTTAAAAAGAAGTAATGTCACGTCCCCCCAGTACCCCCCACCGAAAATCATCTAGCTACAGGGCTGGAGCAAAATGAACCTCCTTGATAATAATAGAACAGAACCAAGGGATCCACTCATCCCTAGTTCTTGATTGGGCAGAGCATGTTTTTAAGAATTCATGGGATCACAGATATTTGTCACATTCCCCTCGCCTGTCCCATCTGACCCTAGGGAAGCTGGTGCCTGAGACTTACCTCCATATCAAACGAATGCAGATGCATACTGTATATTGTACTAATTATATTTGTTTGTATTGATTTTAGTGTTGTGAGCCACCTAGAGCCGCTTGCATTGGTCAGGGAGGATATAAATCTAAACAAACAAACAAACAAACAAACAAATAATAAATTATGGATTACACTGACTGAAAACCAGTCTTGGGTAGTGGTTAGAGAGGTGGACTAGGATAGTGGTTGAAGTGTCAGACTAGGATCTGGGAGACCCAGGTTTGAATCCCCACTCTGCCATGGAAGCTTGCTGGGTGTCCTTAGGCCAGTCATGAGTGGGGAGAATATCGTAAGCCACTTTGAGCCTCCACTGGGGAAGAAGGCAAGATATAAAAGAGCAACCAAATAAACAAAGCCTATATTTACTTATTTTTATTGATTTACTTATTTAATCCACCTTTCTCACAGAGACTGAAGGTGGATTATACATAGTGAGTCAGTACAGTCAGCAAAATCGGATAACCAATGCATTAGGATATTAGAAGTCTGGAACCACCAGAAAGAAACAGAAGTATTAATCTGACACAATAATAAATATCAGGGCACAGCCCATCCTCTCTTTAATATACAGATATTTTTAAGAACATAATGCTTGGCTAGTTAATTTCATCCCTAATTTTATTCCTTAATAGTCTATACAGAGATATCAAAACATAATCTGTATTTTCAAAGTACACCGCTTTTAATATGTCATTCACCTTGTTTTGTTTCGATTAGAGTTTTGATCATGTATTTATTTTTTATTTCTTGTGTTCTGTAATTTTTTGTTCATGCCCATTTGAATTTATTTTAGGATCTATAGCTATTCAAAATATTGTGCATGTTTGGGGAGGGGGAATCATGTGTTCACAGTGTTACTGTGATTTCTCCATAACCACACTGTGCATTCATGGCTGAAATGGCAATTGAATTTAGACCTATAGCTCCAGCACACTGGCCACTGAACCATACAACTGTATCCCATTATTTTAAAAATAGCTATAGTAAAAAAGGAGTTTCATATTCAGCTAGAATTACACCAACGGTTAAAGCTGGGATGATTCCTGTACTGAAATAATTATATTTAAAGGCAGAGAACTAACAAAGCACTCTGAGGAGGGGGGCAAAAGCACATGGGGAGCCAATAAGGCAACCTCTGAGATGTCCTGGAGGAGCACCCCAGCAGCACTGTGGCCCAGCTGGCCACTGGTGTGGCCAGGTCACAGAGCAACACCAATGCAAGCTACTGTGCCAGTCATAAGCGTAGACTACCGGGGGGGAGGGGGCTCGAGGGCTTGTGTGATTGGTGAGTATTGCTGGGGTTGCTATGGACACCAATGTGCTTGCTGTGCTGTCAGTGTTTTGAGGCAGGGTAGGTGTTGTTATTTCCTCCTGTGGAATATCCACAGGGAAAGGACCAGTGGTGCCACTTTTGCATCAGCAGCTGGCCTTCACCACTTCAGTGGCCCTCAGGACTGTGCTGTAAGTGAATAAGTTACATCGAGGTAACTGAAATCCAACAGGTGTACTTTCCCCATCACTGCCAGGGAAATCTGGTCCTGATGAACTCGTTCTTACGATGCATCTGTTAACGTCACAGAAGTCAGAGAGAAGATAGCAATACAAGACCCATCACCAGTGACTTTATGGAGCTGACAGTGTCTTTTGTCATGCCATTTAGTTCCTTAACAGAGCAAGGAGATGTAATTGGAGTTCCTTGAGAGAATCAATATTGTAAAGAACAGTAATTAAGCAGAAGGCAGCTAGGGCTCTGGCATGAGTATGTTCTTAACCTTTATTTAAGAAGTGTGGGGTCATGTTGGGTCAGTACTGTGGCAAAGTAGCACCAGCTTGTGCATCACAGTCTCTCAGGAGAAATCCATAGAAAACTCAGCAAAAGAAGGCACCTCTAGGAAAGAAAAGTACAGCAATAGAGTTATGGGCAATACAAAAACTGAAGATAATATTTTAAGTAGCATTTATAATGTATATTAAAATAAACAATTAACCATCAACTGCCAGCTTCCTTAAACTAATGCAATACCTGCCTTCATTCCTTGTGTGATCTTTCATGATCTACTTCCATTAGTTTCCCATCTTCCTCACTGGTAATAATATTAACTTCATATCTGTCAAGTATAGGCCGAGGACAGACTGGCAATGTAAAGCGGGGGCAAAGTGGAGGGAACTGGTGTGGGGAAAAAACTCCACGGAGCTGGCTGTTCATACTGGCCAGAGCAATGCGCAGTGGTGCCGATACGGAGCGTTCAGACTGCCGCGGAGCCGGCACGCGCGGCTTGCGTGGCTCGTGCGCGCTGTTGTGTTTTTTTTGTTTTCCCTTTGATGTGTTTCGCACATGCGCACATACACATATGCACATAACTTTGTGCCGGCGCATTCACACTGCCGCCTCTGGATGCCTCCTGCTTCTTCCGGTTCACACTATTTGGAAGCGGGAGGCATGCGGAGGACGGCCCCTGAACACCGGTTTTACCCGGTGTCCTGTTAAAGCGGATGGAAAGCGACTGGGAGACGGGTAAGTGCGAAATGGAGCCGAGGGACAGATGCGCATGTCTGAACGGGCTCTTTTCTTCCACTTCCGATGCGGGGCTGCCCCGCTTTACATTGCCAGTCTGTCCTCGGCCATAGTTTTTTCAAAATTAGGAAGAAACATTTTATCTAATCTAGTGGTGATCTATGTCCAGCGATTTCCTTTATGTGGAACTAATAGAAATCAAGGCACTCTGTGTTCTAATTTTTATTTTTTAATACAAATATTATCCCTTCAGTCTCTTAAAACTATAAACACTGCAATATGCAGTATATATTATTGCAGAGAAAAACAATCATATATGTCAAACCCTAACCCAAATTTCCTCTTTAAAAAACAAAAACAATGCTCCCATCAATTTGTAAAGATGGGTACCTCTTGTCTACTGCCTTTTAGAACTGTAGGGACCCGATTCGGGTCAGAACAGTGGCATGAGAAGGAGGAAGGGTATTAGCCTCCTATCTGTGCCACTTTTCTACTCAAAATATCTCAGGTCAAAATTTCTTCTAGGTCTAAAGTAAGAATCACCCCTCTAGTCTCGCCACAGTTTTTTTTTCACACAAAGGATTTTTTTCACCCAGTTAAGGAGGCCATTTTATGCTGAGAATGTGCTACAAGAACACCTGTTTGATAAAGATGTATGTACTTTGTCATAATTAAGCATTTTGTCATAATGCAAATATTGGCTAAGATGGATGTAAAAATTTTGTAATCAACATTCAACAAAGATAATGTTCTATAAGATCTTAGTTCATAAAGGTAGTTATGACAGACTGGCAACAACGGGGGCCAGGGCCTTCTCAGTGGTGGCTCCATCCTGGTGGAATGAGCTCCCAAAAGAGATCAGGGCCCTGTGGGACCTTTTACAGTTCCACAGGGCCTGCAAGATGGAGCTTTTCCACCAGGCTTTCGATTAAAGAGCCACATTATACACTGAGGAGTATCCCTGTGCCCTGGCTTCACCATCCCCATTCCCAGCCTGTGACCTGGCTTACCACCTTTATCGCTGCATAATAAGTTGGCTAGTGTGAACAGCATTGTTATATACAGTTACCAAAGCTGTTTTATAAATAACTTTGCTCTCGCTTTTATCAACTTATGTTCCAGTGTATTAGGAGTATTTTAAATGACTGTTATTTTATATTTATTTGTTTATGATAGGTTTTAATTGTATTTCTATGAAATTTTATGTAAGCTGCCCTGAGCCCGCTTCAGTGGGAAGGGCGGGATATAAATTAAATCAAATTAAATAAAAACATATTTTTTCTTTATGAATAAGTTATCCTTCATTCCAGGAATCTGTAATAGAACGATCTTAAATACATTTATTAAAGGAATTTATCAGAGTACATTAATAGGTATATCAAAAATGTTTTAGTTTAGTTCATTAAGATTTTTTTATTGACTTTAAAATAAAATGTCATTTAGCTGAAAACAGTAGAAATTTCAATAGAGTATTGACACCAGACAGAAAACAGATTGCACTAGGGCCACATATTATGAAATTCTCTAGCTGAAAATATACACAAAAATTGCTGTTTCATGTCCATCACCATGATTTTAAATAATGGTAATACAAAGCCAGTAGTCTTGGGAATTATGTAACACCCTCCTTGAAATATCTCTGTGGGGTTTTTTTGTGTTTGGATGTCTTACCATCAGCAGCAGGCATCTTGTTTATCTTTGAGTCTACTGACTTCCTGGGCAATGGCATTTCCCCTTCCAATCAAAAGATGAACATGGAGCACTCCCAGAATTTGTCTAGAAATAATTAAAGATAAAGCACCAGAGGTCTAGGTTGGTAGATGCAAGAGAGGCATTGTTTGGAAGACCCTCCCCCCAACATCCAGCAACTATCAGAATAAAATTTAAAAAGAAAAAGAAAAAAAAGTTTACATAAAGAAGAAACAATAATATAACAACAGTGGTGACAGATCTACACATAATTTTTTATAAAGTGTTTCCAATATCTAAAAAAAAAAAGTCCATAAGCAACTATCATCTATATGCCATGTGTTCAGACACTGAAAAAGTTCTAAGGTGCTCAATCCACTGATTTATCGGAGGTGGGCATTTATCTTTCTAATGCTGTAACATGAGTCTTTTAGCTGTAGTAAGGTTAGGGAGGATCCATTTTCATTGACTATTGGCAGAGATGGGCAGATAGTTAAAAGTACATAAGAATCCTCAAAAACTGATGGACATTCTAATATAAAATTGATATGAGTAAAACTTCTTCCTAGAAAAACCCACAGCATACACCAGTTTGGTGTAGTGGTCAGGGGTCCTTTTGTAGAAAAAGAGATGCAGGAGCTCATTAGCACAACTCATTAGCATATGCCACGTCCCCTGACATCACCGGAAGTGTGTCAGAAAGGGAATGTCAGTTTCAGCCCCATTATACCCTATGGGCCATTGAAATCAATGGCAAAAACTCATAGGGTATATGAGGGGCTGGAGGAAAGGGGGTTTGAGGGAGAGGCTCCAAACTTGCAGGGTAGCTGCTGGGACCTCTCCTCGAAATACCCACCAAGTTTCAAGAAGATTGGACCACAGGGTCTAATTCTATGGGCCCCCAAACAGGTTGTCCCATCCCCTCCATTGTTCTCTATGGTGGGAAAAAGTGTTACTTTTTTCCTACCATAGAGAACAATGGAGAGAATGAGGGCAACCTGTTGGGGGCCCGTAAAATTGGACCCCCTGGTCCAATCTTCTTGAAACTTGGTGGGTATTTTGAGGAGAGGCCCCAGCAGCTACCCTGCAAGTTTGGAGCCTCTCCCTCAAATCCCCTCCCCTCCAGTCACTTTTAAAGTTGCCACTGAATTTTGGTGGCAATTCGGCAGTGCGCCGAATCAGATCAGAGAATCTGATTCGGCCCGTGGCTGCCCTAGTGGCCACTCCTGAGCTGGTGGAGCTTCGCTCCGGCCCCAAAGGACCCCCTGGTAGTGGTTAAGAGTGTGGACTCTAATCTGGGAGTACCAGGTTTGACTCCACTCTCTTCCACATGCAGCTGCTGATGTGACCTTGGGTCAGTCATAAGTTCTTTCGGAGCTGTTCTCTCAAGGGCAGTTCTTGAGAGAACTCTCGCAGCCCCACCTACTTCACAGGGTGTCTGTTGTGGGGAGAGGAAGGGAAAGGCATTTGTAAGCAGGTTTCATACAAGGCAGACCTCCAAGGCCATGTCCAACCTCCCCCTCCACTCCAGGAGAAGTATGCATATGAAATAATGAGTTCCACCAGGTTGGTATCTGCATTTCTAAAGGCTATTCAGTTGCCACCTGGAGAATAGTCCTCCTATCTCTAGAACTTTACCTAGTCCTTTTATGTGATCTCATGTCTATGTGCTCCAAACCTGTTCTTCCTGCTCCATCTCTCAGGATACCTAGAGAAACTAATCACACATTCAAATGTTTAGTGATTCTTCCTGATGCTAATCAGGGACTCATCTCCCCCTTTTTGTCTATACCTGGGGATTTATTCAATCTGCCTGGCAGAACCATTAGTGATCATCAAACTCATTCAGCCATCTCCAGTAAACCCATCAAGGCCATTGTTAAGCCTGACTCTGCCCCTCTGGAACCTCATTGGTTACATTCAGGGCTGGCTCCTCCTGATGCTGCACCTCCTGGGACCCAGAATTGGCCCAAGTAATCTTTAGTCTTCACCTGACACAAGTCCCTCAGGACTTCCTATTGGTAGCATTGTTTTCCAAAGTCTATATCCATCCACACACACCCCTCTCTTTCTCTGCCCCCCTCATAGCGCATAATGCTGGCCATTGGCGCTATTCTCTTCAAGGACTTCTTCATGTCTGGAGAGATAATATTATCCAGTAATTGACCCCTATATCCTCTCTCAATGACCTCTGCTTTCTTAGTTCTGTATTGTTTGCTCTTTTTGAATGCTCAGTGTGCTTGTAATTAGGGAAATACTTTTATAAAAAACTATTTAATTTACTCTTCATACCTGGAGTTTTCCTACTGTGCCAGACCTTGGTATACAAGTGATGTACAATTCCTGTACCCCTCTGGCCTATCCTGCTGTATAACTAACTTCCCCAAACAACAAGGCAGGCCATTGGGGTAACATACATTACAATCTACTGTCTACTATTCCTATAGGTCTGGAACCTATAGCCACAATCAGAATTCATATGGGAGAGCCAATCTGGAGTTTTTCAATGAGAATAACCTCCAAGGCCATGTCTTTGATGCCATTGGCAAAAAGGTTCTCATATGATTGCGGATTTAATCAGACTGGTGGGAATGCACATGCTCAAAAAGACCAGTGTTGTAGTGCTCTTCTAGGAAGAAATACAGTGAAGCAATCTGAAAAATCCAGGAATGAGTTAATGAACAAATGAACAGTTTGTAAAAAATTGGCTCCCTGTTCACAGGCAGAAAAGATGTAAACTGAGCCAGTTCATGCTTACTGATGACATCTTCATTGCATCAGTCATACTTTCTTGGGTTAGGATGAGTACCTGCTTCCTCTTTGTGGTTTCTTATGCTCTTTTGTGGGCAATCATGTTGGGAATGTGATTATATTAAGAACAGAAGGTCTCCAGTCCTTATTGTTTCAGATAAAAGACTGATTAAGTGATAGTAGTTTCACCCAGAGGGAAAGATCAAGAGCTCTGAAGATATAGTTCACATTTAGTTCTTAGCCATTGCTTCAGTATTATCAATTATAACATTACTACAGGCAAGATAAATTAAACCTTAGCTACTGAATCTATCCCTGGAATTCAGGTATTAACTTGGAGCTGTCCTGAATGGTTTGTAAGACTATGCATGATAAAATAGCTTACAATGTATTTCTGTAAGAGAGAAATGGAGGAGAAACAATAGAAGTTACCAATAATTGTCTCTATGTGCAAGATTCCTTATCAACAGACACAACCCATCTATCATGTGCGGTCAGTTAAACAATGTACAGGCTAATTGTTCCACATTGTTAGGATGATCATAAGGCAAAATATAGAAGTAATGTTTATTTTGCTTTTTGCTTTAATGTGATCCTAGAATTTCTTCCAGGCAAAGAAATTTCTTCCACTGTGCATAATGGCATTTTAACTGCCCCCAAAGAACAATGCAAAATTCAATGTGACTCAAGATACAGGTATGAACAGAATATTTCTGTGAGCTTCATTAAGCATGCAGCACTGAAATATATATTTTTCAACATGAACTGAGCTCCACATGAAATGGAAGGTTTACACTTGAATAACGAATAATTGCATATAATAGATATGGCAGCGTGAGTGGATTAGGGAGATTTCCACAATGGTTTCATTGCTGGAGAGAAATACTAATTTAAAGCCCAACATTCCTTTCTTTGACCTGATGCTTTAAGGCCAAACTGGATGTTATGCCCAAATGTTCTTAAGTTTCCCCTGACATTTCTTTAAATATAAAGCAGTCTCTATTAAGAGCCCATTGATATGATAACAGAGGCAGTGGATGCAGCACTTAACCCTTTCACTGTAAGAATTTGAGGCTTTTTAGTTCATAAAAACTTAACTAAGGGGGAACAGGTTTACAAACATGTGTGGTGTAGAGACAGTGAACAGAAGGAATTTGTCTCTCTCTTTCATAATACTAGAAATCTCAGTGAAGTTCTCAATGAAGCAATAGATTCAGGACTAACAAAGGAATAACTTCATATATTAATCTTTTCCCATATGTACCTCACAGAAGTTGCAGTCTTCATGTTACCACCTGCTAGTTGCCCCCCCCCCCTTACAGCAAACCACCTGGCATTTTCTGTTGTAGCTCTCATTGTGTAGAACAGGCTACCTGAGAAGATGAGGGAGCCACCATCTATAGAAATGTTTAGGAAACTCCGCAAGGCCATTTTATTTGCCAGGGCTTTTGAGAGAATGTAGACTGAATACATTTTTTTGGGGGTGGGGAGGGTATTTTATCTAGTATGTTTTAAATTGCGTTCCGAAAGCCACCATGAACCATAAGAAAAGGCAGGATAACAGTATATCTAGTTTTCAACATGACCTTATCTGGGGATACTTCACTCAGAGACTGGGGCGTTCAACAGACAAGTCAGCCCTAGGTTTGCAGAAAATTCTGAAATCTAAACTACAAGGGGTTAACCTCCCAAATAATAGAAGCAGCACGGAGGCAGTCAGGGGAAATACCCCTTCTCCAGAGCAGCGCCTTCGGAGTCGTCTGGCTCATGAGCGAATGCAAATCCGGAGCCACTCATCAGCTGCTGCTGCTTCTGGAGTGCAGCGAGCACACAGGCGAAGGGGCAAAGGGGAGGGCTTGGCACTCCTGGCCGCCCAGGTTGGGCTCTTTTGTTGCGCTGGGACTCTCAAGGTGCTTGAGTGCCCTTGTGCTCAAGCAAGAAGCCAAAAAACAAACAAACCCCGAAGGACGATCAGACGGCCCTTATTGCAATCATTGCGAGAGAGGGCTGTCCAGATCGGCAAAATCATGGGTTTAAAGTGCAACTACCGGGAAAGTAGTTGATTTTCCCAGGTCGGAAAATGCGCTAGAAACCCGGGAGTGAGCCCGCTTCGGCGCGGGAGTAGGAATGGCCGGTCTGATCAGGCTCCACCTGTAGCTTTAAGAAATGAATGCCTTCTTAGTGGCCATTGTGAGGGTTGCTAGGCAATCAAAACAGTTTACCAGCCTTCAAGTGTCAGTTTCTGCCAGTAAAAAAAAATGGGGAAGGAGCAGGGCCCTTTCCAGGGCTGTTTGGCCTTTGAGGGAAGACTCAGTTCTAGCAGCAACAAATGGGCAACTCATGACTTGCGTGGCTCACTCAGGTCTGTTCAATAACACCCACTTCACAAAAGCCAGTGTGGTGTAGTAGTTAGAGTTTCAGACTCAGATCTTGGAGACCCAAGTTCAAATTCTCACTCTGTTATGGAAGTTCACAGAATGCTCTGCTGTAGAAGCTCTCACTTTGGGTCATTTACACAACTCAGCCCAAACTACCTCATAAGGTTGTTGTGAGGATAGAATGGAAGATGGGATGATGTAAGCAGGCCATTAAAAAAAAAAGAGGTGGTGGAACTCTCAAGAGGGAAATGAAGTTTTCAACCTGTATACTGAAAACTCATGAACTTTTAAACAATTTAAAAATAATTTTGTCCAATAGGTTCCAGAACTCGGTTTCAGCGTATTCCCCCAGAAAAAAAAGCCCTAGATGTAAGCTACTTTGAGTTCCCATTGTGGAGAAAAACAGGGTATAAATGAAGTAAATAAAAAAAATATAGCTGGAGATGGGGGCTGATAAAAGATAGGATTGTTGCTAGGTGAGAAGGATAGAAACAAGTGGAGAAAGGTAAAGATATGGGATTGCCAGGAGGAGGGGAAAAGAGAAATTGTGTGGGGAGGGAGACACCAGGGAAAATGAGGTGCCCACTACAAGTCCTTGTAGGTTCCCTACAGCACAGTTGAGCCTGGCCTAGCTGGCACTGCACAACTGGAGCTAGCCTGGTAAATGGCACCACACAGCTGGGCCATCCTGCACCATACAACTGTGCCCACAGCCTGACAGCTGGCACAGCAGAATTTCCTGAAAAGAGGCTGCCAGGAGGAAGGAAGGAGGGAAAGCTGAAGACATGGGAGCAGAGGAGGGTAGGTTGGTTGATGGGTGGGAAGGAGAGAAGGAAGCAGGGGAAGAGGAAAAGCGATGAGGGTTTTCAGGAAAGAGAAAGATGAAATAGTGGGGGAGGGGCAAATGAGATGCCCCCTGCAAGCTCTTCTAAATGTTTTAATAGGTAACTAACTCACAAAATTACCTGTCAAAATGTCCTGACTACTGATCTGGATGGGAAGATCAAAGGGAAACTTCTGACATCTCTGGTACCCCAGCTCAGAGATCTTTTGTGTCTCGCCCTGAAACAATTCTTAAAAGTACTGAGTGAAAAACACATGATTTTGTACTTTTCACTGGTCTGCATTTTTTGGAATACATGTTTACATAAGCCCCCACACTGACATTGGCTCCCTTCTTCCCAGGGAAGCCCTAACATATGGTGTAGCAAAATTCAGGTGGGTAGCTGTCTTCCTCTGAAGCAGCAGAACAAAGCTGGAGTCCAGCGGCACCTTTAAGACCAACAAAGTTTTATTCAAAGTGTAAGCTTTCGTGTGCAAAGCTTACATTTTGAATAAAACTTTGCTGATCTTAAAAGGTGCCACTGGACTCCAATTTTGATATGGTCAGGTGCAGATGTCATGCCTTTGACAGCTATGTGGGTTTTTAACTCTGATCTGTCGATTGTTTGACCTACCTCAAGAAAGGTGTAATTACCTGAAAAATGTTGTAAGTGTGAATTAGGCAAAACTGTAATTTCCTTTTATTTTATATGCTCTGTGTTTCTTCCTCCAATACAGCCTCCCCCCCCCCCCCCACACACACATTTGCTTATTTGCTTGTGCTTAGAAACTTGCTGTGTTACTCCAGTTTCCTTATTTGTCTATTGATCCAATTACATACTAGGGATATTGAGAGGGGAGGTACCCTGCCTTGCAAAGCCAAGGAATTTACTAGTTCTCTTTTCAAGTAGGAAGGGATTTGCTTGGCTTGAGACATGCACCCATAATCACAGATGGAGGACACTGGCTGACTTGATCTGGTGCCATATATAATTACATCCCCCCACATGGTGGCACTTCCACTGAAGTATTGCTAGCTCCCATGAGAGTACCTCCTCTTACATTACAAGGTCCATCTATGGCTGTAATCACATGTGCCTTTAGATCTGACATAGCTGCAAAGGCCTGATGGATCTAAAGGGCACAATAGAAGAGAGCAACATCTGGGAAGCATCCTGCAGTCATCCGCAACCCATGCTGCTCTGCCACAGAAGCAGAGTTAAAAGACACCAGGAAAAGTCTAGCTGTAATGGGTTCTGACGGGCCACAGATGAACTTTTCCCTGTCTTGATGGTGCAAGCACACTCTCATGCCATTGGGATGGTTTGATCATTCCATCCCGGCTTGGTGTCATCCCCCGCCCCTGTAGTATGTGCATTATTGCATACCCCGTAGGGAGCCCTCAGTGCGGAGGTGTGATTCCTCATTTATGTGCATGAAAAACAAATGGCAAAAAAACTTCTGTGGTTGCATCTGATCACACAGTGATGGGCTGAGCCCACAGCTACAAAGGGATGTATGATCTCACAACTGCATGCCAAATTCCTCCAGAAGAAATGGCCTTGCTTCCCTTCCGCTTCAACTGATGCATGTGACCACAGCCTAGGGCTACCAGTGTTCCAGCTGAGTTAGTGTGAGCTAGTTCACAGTTTCTTTAGCCTCTGGCTCACACATTTTTGCCTTAGCTCAGGAAGGATGGCTCCAGAGCAAACTAATTTATGCAGTAGCCAAATAGCTCACTCACAGCTTTAATGCCAGTAGCTCACAAAGTAGAATTTTTGCTCACAAAACTCCACAGCTTAGAGGGAGCATTGGCTACTGTACCCTGAGACATGTCTGGGCATGTTTGCCTGTAATGGTGATACCAGCCTGAGCTTCAGTCCCCAGAGAACAATAGACCCCAGGATCCTGATTATTTCCCTATCAGAGGCTTAGGGTATTCAAATAGCCCTATCATAGCCTCTGGTGGGAAACTAATCCTTGTTTACCCAATCCCCCATGGGGGAGAGGTCGGGTGTGTGGCTTACCTGTAAATATAAGCAGGCTCCCCGACCACCCTCACCCATGCTTTCACTGACCACCTAATAAAAAGAGCTTTGTTTGAAATCACTCCATGGCCTCTCGGGTCCAGTATATTTCAGTGGCGACAAGGATGAGATCCCGATGAGCGACTCATCGGCAAACTCCAGCTCAGTGGCAAGCCCAGATCCGCCAGTCCCCAGCACCATTCGGGCCCTGTGCCCTGCAACACTGCCTCCGGCTCCCAAGGATCCTGCTCGATGTGACACAGCTCCATGAGTCCAAATGGCTGCCGCTCCGGGACAGCAGATCACCCCCTTCGACCCTACATGCCCCAAGGACTGGGAGGCATGGGCTGACCAGCTCATCTCATTCTTTGACATGCAGGACGTCATGGATGCTGGGAAATGCAGGTCCTGGCTACTGAGCACCTGTGGCGTCAAGACCCTCCGGCTGGTAAGAAGTCTCATCTCGCCTCGCACCCCCACTGAGGTCTCCTACGATGAGATCATGAAGGTGCACGGCACATACTTCACACTGAATCCCTCCAAACTCACCCAGCATGTTGAGTTCTGCAGCAGAATCCAGCAGAAGGATGAGTCTGTGGTCATGTTCCTGGCCGATCTTCACTGACAGGTCGTCGGCTGCGAATTTCAGGCAGTGGAGGACACCCTCCTCACTGCATTCGTTTGTGGGGTTCGTGATCCCAAGCTTCGCAAGAAGCTTGTGGCCCTCTCTGATGCCACTCTAGATACTCTGTTACAAACTGCGTGTGCCTTTGAGATTTCACAGAGGGACAGGTCCGGGGCTGCCACAGCCACCCATCGCACTGCAGTCTCCTCAGAATCCAAGTTCTCTGAGGATGAAGACACCCTCCCAGTCCATTGCCAACCTCCCAGATCCATCTCCTGACCAGCCACCGAGAGAAACGGTTCAAGTGCATGCAGGTCAGCCACCCCGTCCACTGCACATTCCCGATCCGATGCCTTGGCCTGCACCAGCTGCGGTGACCTGCACGACCGCCGGAATTGCTGTTTCCGGGAAGCAAAGTGCCAATCCTATGGTGAGAAGGGCCACATCACTTGGGCATGCCGCTCCCGCTCCAACCACTGCACTCTAGCAGCCCACCAGGAATCGGCAGAACTGCATGCAATTTCATCACCCCGCCACCAGGCACTGAGCTTGCCCCGGGACACCCCCAACAAAATTAAGGTCCCTGTCCTCATCAAGGGCTCCCCCTGCACCATGGAGTTGGACACAGTGTCCTCATACTCCATTATCTCGGAAGCCATATTCTGGGAACTCTGCCCACAAGTGGGGCGCTTAAGGAAAAACCTGGGGTTAAAGCTACAGGATTTCCAGAAAAAACCCATCACGATCTGGGGGCTGGGCAAGTTCAAGGTCCAGTTCAAGGACTTTTGTGGGAAACTGGACGTCCTGGTAGTGGCAGGTAACCTCACCAGCTTGCTGGGACTCTCCTGGTTCCAGCCCCTGGGGTTGGGAGTCACGGGTTAACAGCCGCCGGGCTGCAGACTTCCAGGACATTTGTGTGGAATTTCTGGCAGTGTTTGACAGTGCACTAGGCTCCTACACTGGGCCCCCTGTGTCGCTGGACCTCGACCCCACGGTCTGACCAATCCGCATGCTGGCACGCCGGCCAGCTGTGTGTCTCCAAAAGGGGGGGGGGAAAGTGTGTATTGTGATGAAACGCCTTCTGCCCCAAGTTTAGTGTCCAAGGGGGCAACCTGAAAATTCCTGGGCTTTCACTCTGTACAGGCTCAGTGTCTGTAAAGTGCTTTTTCCCAGGGGGAGGAAAGAGAAAAGTACATTTGAGTCACCTCCCAAGTACAGAGTCATTCAGTGCCATAGAAACATCGCTGACTCTGGTCAGAGGAGGACCGTAAGTGGATAGTGTGACACCTAAGGCATAATCACATCTAAGCTATAGAGTTTCAGGAGGTCAGAATGAAGAGAGGACATTTCTGCAGACAGGAAGAGAAATAGTGTCTCCTGGAGTTGGATGAAAGGGAAGAAAATAAAACCTCTGACCAGCATCAATGAGGCAGAGCTCTAACAGAGAGCATATAAGGCCCTGCACAGAAAAGAAGGGTGTACTCTCCCGGAAGCTGAGCAGCAGTGTGGAAGTCAATCCCTTGACCCATGGTGAGGTGAGTCTGGAGGGACTATGTGGATCAGGCATTGAAGCAGAGTAGGGACTAAGTAAAGTTGTCTAAAAGGTAGACTAAGGAAGGTAGTTGTGCCAGAATGCTTTGTTGATTGCTGTCTGGCTTCTTTCATTGTGTATTAATACAGCATTACTTCTGTCCCATTTTTATAACTTTTCTCCTGTTTACTTATTTGCTATAGTTACTTGTTTAATAAATTGTTTCTTGTTCATTCTGTCTTGGTTTTTCATGCCTTACTCAGCCATACATCAGAACATGCCCTCTCTAGTAAAGTTGTAGAACCTGAGTGGTGGCAGTCAGTAAAGACAGTGAGGGGGAAAGGACGGCATGAGAGAGATCCCTGGAAAGGACAGCCTGTCTTGTGGCAAAACTTCCTGGTTCTGTGCCTCATACTATGGCAGCTTGCAGTTCCAAGAATTACATAGCCTATCCCGTATTATGTATAGATTTATGGATTAGAGGATTGCCTTTATCATCTTTTCTTTTATCCTTGCTCAGTTTGTTGTGTTTGCAGATGCAATATGTGCTTTTGAATTTCTTAGTAAACGTCTTTTTTAATGTAGCCGGCCTGATCCCTGTGACCTGTTAAACCTTGGTTCAGTCCACACATACCAGGAGCAGAAAGGGGAAGGGACAGGAGTTAAATTCTACTCCTCTAGAGTATTCAGACCTGCATCTTGGTCTCCTCAGTAGTGAGTGCAAAAGTAAAGGGAGATCCAAATGCTGTGCTATACTTTTAAGCAGCAATATGACCCCCTAAATTGGTTTGATGATGGCCCTGACTTGGAAAGAGGAAGGGAAGTGGGGGGAAGAGTAGCCTAGCAGGCTGGAGGGGGATTGAATATAAAAATGAGCAGCAGGAAAAGGATTCAGTCACTATTCCTTCACACTCAATGGCAACCTCCCAAGCCTGCTTTTTGTCTAGAAAAATGCTGCGAGGCCACATGATACATGCAGCTAATACACAGTTTGGCCCTTATAATCAAAGCAATTTATGGACTCAATTTCTATGAGCAATTTTGTACCATTTTGCAAAGGATATAAGATAGCATCATTTTCAAATGGCAACTGAAATTTACTGCTTTGCGTGATGAGATTTGTCTTGAATGTTGTTCGTTTAAACACTGGCGAAGAAAGAACATTAGAAGATTCAAATTGAACTTGCTCTAATGGCGACATCTTGTAGGAATTACTATTTCTGTGATGATTCTATTATTCTGCTAGTTGTTACATTACTTATAGATCTCATAACAGTGTGCGGAATGAGCTTTTCACCTATGCTCAGTTTCCCAGAAATGTTTCCAATGTAGATGCCTGGAGTTTGTTCAACTTTCTCTAGTATTGTCTCATGGAAACTATTATATAGAAATCAGGAAAAATGAAGCCTAATTTTCTGCACCTAACAGCACAATGGCCGGAGAATTGTTCCCAGGTGAAACAAAGGGGAAATTCAAGTGTTGCTAAAGAACAAATTAATGTCTGCAGTCAGGAGAAGAAGATACTTTCCCCATTGTCTTCTAACTGCCTTCACAACCATCTGTTAATTAAAGTGATGGAAAGGAAGAATAATATGATAAAAGTATGGAAAACTAGAGGACCAAGCAAGAACTTCAAGTCTAGAACTGAAGACAAAGGCAAAATAACCTAGAAATAAGCACCAGCATCAACATTCAGATGCAGAATTCAGACCTGGTGTTGTGACCTTTCAGATTTGGAAATTAGAAATTTTCAAATGTTGGGGATTCCGTTAAGGTGAATAGGAAACTGCCATTTCCCACTGTGTGTGTGAAGTGCTGTCAAGTTGAAGCTGACTTGCAATGGCCCCAGCAAGGGGCCTTCAAGGTGAGTGATTAAGCAGAGGCGGTTTGCCATTGCCTTCCTCTGCAGAGTCTTCCTTGGTCACCTCCTTTCCAAGTACTGACCCTGCTTAGCTTCTCAGATCTGACCAGATATGACTGTAGCATGCTGCCTTTCATCCCCCATTTCCCACTACAAACAAGCAAATTGATTTGTTAAAAGTTTTCTTCAGTTCCCTGACTCTTCCCAGTGCCTGTACCAGCCACAAAGAGCCCAGGCATTGGACAATGAGTACAATTTAGGCACTCTGAGCTGAACCCTCACCATCGTGAGTGTGTCCAGATTGCACTGGGCAGGCCACAGTGCAGCAGAGGACAGCTGGTGCTGGGGAAAGATAAATACCTTGGGCCCTATTGGTAACTGGCAAACCAATGGGCTCTCCTCTAAAAAAAGACAATATCTGCTGTAGCAGAACACCGGGGGGAAACGAAAAATTCCTCTCATACACGGCGCACAAAGCCTATATTATCTAAATTTAAGTGAACTCTATTAACAAACCTGATTTTGAGCCAATTATACCACGAAAGGGGCCTATACAAAACATAAAGTTTCTCTGTTAATCTGCAATTTAATTAATAAGTGAAATGACTAATGCTAAATTTTATTCCTAAAAATTAAATAAATATATGCAGTAGAGGGTACAGTAGCAAACAAATATAAGATGAGGTGCTTGGAGAGGTATTCAGTATTCGCAGCATTAATTAACAGCAAACGGTTAGGGATTCACAGGGAGATTGTAAAACATCTGCGCCTACTATTTAGTTGGCAAGGGCACACGTGAAAGTGTGTTCTGTGCCTGCTTTGTGATCCCATAGGTGGAAACATACATCAGTCACAGACTTTGATCTCACTCTAGGCCCTCCTCCTTTGGCAAAACCATGGCAACACCAATCATCTGAACGCCCTGCCCCACCCCACATTGTCAGGTGGTCTGGAGAAGACGTTTCGCTTTTATTTCCTCGGCAGCCCAGCCTAATTTTCATAGAACTTAATGAGATTCTGAATAACCAGAAATATGCCTAACATTCAGAATGATTAAATTTAGACTTGGAGATATTAATAGTATTGGAAATATTAATAGTATTAATAGTATCTAGCATAAGCACTTTAAAAAAAAATAAAAATGTAAGAAATGTAACATGTTTGTGGAACAGAAACTCTGTAAATTTCCCAAGCTCTTACTTGGGGATTACTATACTGTACTATACTGTACTATACTACACTACACGATACTATGGTTTGCACAGTCCTGTTCTTTTCTTTGACAGTCTTAGCCTACGCTTCCTAAATATACAACTGCACCATGATCTCTGAAAGTAGGACCCAACTTTCTGCCATTCACTCTAAGTTATCCAGACGGAGTAAGAAAAGTTCAATTACTTTTGTCAGTGGCTACTAGTAGCTAATGTAAAGCAATGACGATCACACCATGTTGACTAAGAAATTTTCCATGTTTCAATTACGTGTGTAACTACATGCACTTCTAAATTCAGGTCAAAGCTGTGCCATGATAAATGTTATCTCAGGGTACTCGTTTGGCTGTTAGGTTGACATGCATGTGACAGTACTGAGGTTTCAATTATCCGCTTGCATCAATCAATCTTTTAGTTCGCAGCACTGTTGCCTGAAGAAATGTCACCGCTTTTTTGTCAGGCAAGAGAACTTTGCTGGAAATGTTATTCATTACAGCTGCAAATCTGTCACTGTGCTTGGCATGGCTTGTTAATGACAACATTTATTTCAAAAAGCCGTGTTTCGCTTTGTTGCTGGAGAGTTGACTTTGCGATCGTAAAATATAATGAAATGCCAAGAAGATGAAGTGAATGAAGGTTGCCAAAAACACAAATAAAGTGATCCACCTCTTTTTAAAAAGATACACGAAAACACCAGATACTAACTATGAATTTAGTCTGGAAGCATTTCATCACTTACCGAGGGCATGAACATGGGCAGAGTAAATAAAGCAAAAGGATGGCTGCATCAGAGCTCATGAATACTTGAAGTTAATTCTCATTCTGGAGTTTTGGAACGAACTGGAGCAGATCCTTTTTTTTAATTTAAACTACATCACACATTTCACATCAGATTTCATTAAAAATGTACTCTTGTAGATTTCAGAAAATAGCTTAAGGAGACAAAGCAGAAATGCTATCTTTGGGCTTAACTACCTGTTGCCTTTTTCCTAGATACATCCTCAGATTGGGTTTTATGAGAGCTCTGTCTTTCCCTGGGCATATGAGTGCCCAAATCAGACAGGGACTGTGCTGAGTGAGGTTAGGGGGCGTACACCTTCCCTTGCACTCTTTTCCTAACCTGAAATAGCCCGTGAGAGTCACTATTTTCCCCAGTGGGGCAGCACATAGGTTGATATGGCTACACAACAGTTTCTGGAAAATCAGGCGCATTGAATCAAATGGCTTACATGGCGCTTCATATGCATACCAGAACTCCTGTGCATAACACTGGAACAGTGAATTGTAACAAAGATTTGACCTTCAAAGAATCAGTGTTTCTTAGTTAGATTACAATTAGGCTAGGAACCCCCCCCCCCACACACATGGTCACTCTCTTGCTAATATACTCTTTGTGTTTTGGACAGTAAGGAAACATCACTTATCTCTAAAGTATGGGGCTAGCAATCTTTTTGTCATCTGGGACACCCCAGAATTTGTGAGCCTTCAAGCCTATTTGGAAGCTTTTATTTTGCAAAAAAACCCAACCTAAACCTAAAACTTAAAAACAAAAAAAACCCAAATCAAAAAAGTGCGAGCTGCATAATTGTTCCTTGCTAATTTTCCTGAGAGAAAAACATGAATGCAATTTGTCTAGACGTGCTGATTGTAATCCATCAAGCAATGATTAAAGAGTAATTCTCTTTTTCATTATACAGAAAGAATGTTAAAGAGATCCTTCATCCTTGAGTCACAGTTAGAATTCTTAAGGCACAGATCATCAAGGGGTTTGGCCATCATTTGCAACATCTTTGTATGAAGTCAGGCAAAAGAGCAGTTAAGAGGGCCTTGAAAATAGACTGTGCGGTAATATTCCTCTAAGTATATTAGGAAATACTTATATTGAAGTAAAAGCAGAAATCTCTTTTGAAACATACTTACAGAAATGCCCTGTAATGCTTAGAATCATAGAAGAATCATAGAATCATAGAGCTGGAAGGGACCTCCAGGGTCAGTTAGCCCATCTCCCTGCACAATGCAGGAAATTCACAAATACTTCTCTCTCCACACCCTCAGTGACCGCTATTCCACACCCAGAAGATGACCAAAAACCTCCAGGATTGCTTCCTGACCCCAAAGTGGCAATCAGCATTTCCCTGGGCATGTAAAAAAGGGCCACAAAAACTAAGCACTGAGGCAACCCTTCCTGCCCTCTCTCTCATAATCTGCCTAAATTCACACATTCTGCATTGCTGTCAGATGGCCATCTAGCCTCCGTCTGAAAACTCCAAAGAAGAAGAGCCCACCACTTCCCGAGGAACTGCTCTGTCAGGAAGTTCTTCCTAATGTTTAGCCAAAAACTCTTCTGATTTAATTTCAACCCGTTGGTTCTGGTCCGACCTTCTGGGGCAACAGAAAACAACTCTGCACCATCATCTAGATGACAGCCCTTCAAGTACTTGAAGATGGTTGTCATATCACCTCTCAGTTGTCTTGTCTTCAGGGTAAACATACCCAGCTCCTTCAACCTTTCCTCATAGGACTTGGTCTCCAGACCCCTCACCATCTCCTTTGCTTTCCTCTGGACACATTCCAGCTTGTCTATATCCTTCTTAAACTGTGGTGCCCAAAACTGAACACAGTACTCTAGGTGAGGTCTAACCAGAGCAGAGGAAAGTGGTACCATCACTTCGCATGATCTGGACACTATACTTTTGTTGATACAGCCCAAAATCGCAATTGCCTTTTTAGCAACCACATCATACATCATCACATGACTCATGTTCAGTTTATGGTCTACTAAGACCCCAAGAAGAAGAAGAGGAAGAAGAAGAAGAAGAGAAGGAGGAGGAGGAGATTGGATTTATACCCCACCCTTCACTCGGAGTCTCAGAGTGGCTTTCCCTTCCCCTCCCCACAACAGACACCCTGTGAGGTAGGTGGGGCTGAGAGAGTTTTTTCAAGAACTGCTCTTTCAAGAACTGCTCTGATAGAACTATGGCTTGCCCAAGGTCATCCAGCAGCTGCAAGTTGAGGAGTGGGGATTCAAACTCAGTTCTCCCAGATTAGAGTCTGCGCACTTAACCATTAAATCAAACTGACTTAGATTTAAGTGAACTCAGTGGTGCTTTTTTTAAAAATGTATTATATTATTTTCCCACTCTCTTTCCTGTGGGATGTATACAGGGTTCTCTCGCTTTAGTCCCCACAGCTTTGTGATGTAGGTTGGGGTTAGCTTAATGGGAAGTGTAAAGTTTGAATTTGTTGTCCTAACACTAACTGCTATATCACACAGAGTACTCTAACCACAGTTCTGCTTTGACTATTATGTCTTGTCTATAGTATGAGGGTATGCAATCAGATATTCCCAACCCAATAAATGTCTAATATTTGCAATATCAGATTGGACTGGCAGTATCTGAAAGTGTGAAAGGCTCTCCCAGATACATTTCACTGCAGATAAATATTAGAATCAGGAACTGTGTCTCGGGGTCAACAGGAGCAGCTAGGGAGGAGGGAGAATTCCCCAGCTGGTTCTGGGCATATTGGCCCTTTACATGCATGTAAAGTTAGGACCACTTTTTCAATGGATGTCCCTTTAAACTTTAAAGGATATTTAAAGGGGTCAAAATGCCCTGAACTACCTGCCCCTCTGTAAGCTGCAGGAGTGGCGAGGAAGGAGGAGTAAGCAGAAGGACAGAGAGACACATCTGGGCCACAGTATTGCTGTGACCCTAAAGTTGAAACCCCTTTTAAACTTGAAAAATGCACTGTGGTAGACTTGGCCTTTGGAAGATTCAGAGGAGAAACCTACCACCCATTATTTTTAATAGGAAGGTCTACTACCCATTGAAGGCCCAGCCCCTAGAGGCCAGGTCTATCACAGTGGATTTTAAAGTTTAAAGGAGGTTTAAGCTTCAGGGCTGTGGCAGTACCGCAGAGCCCAGCTCTATCACTCCATCCCTCCTGTGCCTTGGGGGGGGGTGGGGGGTGGGGGGAGCTGGTCTAAGGCTCATTGGTCCTTTTAACCACCCTTTAAACTTTTCAGTTAGTTTCAATGGGTGGTAAAGTGGACTCTTCTTCTGGTTCCCAATCCTTAAAGATTCTTGCCATGACCCATTTGAAAATGCAACTTCCTGGTTGGTATGAAGAGCTGATTCACTAGCTAGGATGACTGACTGCACCTGGTGGCTGAAACGGCCATTGTGCCATAACCATTGTTTTTGGTCAGACCTCTCTTCTATTTCCACCATATGCCCACTTATCCAAGCTCTGAGTTAGCTCTTGTTCTACAACAAACAGGAACTTGTACTATAAACCTCCATGCAGTCTCACTTCTTTCAGAGAAGGAGTGTTTAAAAATATCTGATACTTAAAAAGGCTTGATAGATTATCCTCCCTATTCAAAATTTGGTCTGACAGTGGCCATGCCCTTCAGGAAGAATAAGCTAGGTTTAAAAAAAGAATTTAGTAAATGAGTCATAAGATGGAGTCAAGGATTCACTGCATGATTTTATTATATATTTTTTTATGAAATCAATTCTTATTTCTGAGTATCTAGTTTGAAATTTGAATAAAAATTTGAATAGTGTGTGAGATAAACAATGGTATACACATATACAGACAGTCCTTCAAAAATGCTGCCTAGAAAAGCTATTCGTATGTCTCATTAAAACAAAATCCTTTCCATAATCTTTGAATAATGTTATTTCCTTGTGTTTTTGTTTATGTATTGCAATGATGCACGTTTTAGAAGGCACTGAGTGACTTATTTTTCTGCATGAGTGAGTCTTTAGAGTTACTTATAAATAACTTGGAATTGTGCCAGTGTTCTGAAATGAATACAGCACTGACTCTTCATGGCAATCACTTTTAGCATTCTTCTTCGAAAAAGGAGAACTATAAACTCATGCCACAGAAAAGAAAGATGGTGTAAAGGAAGCCATTTTGAAAAACAGATCCTAAAATGAGTGGCTTAAAAATAGTGCTATTTCGTAAGCCACATGCTTCTCTTTTTAAACTTCTGCACCCTTTCTTTTCTTGTCAGAGTGAACCTCTTAAATTATCAGTTAGGAAGTGAGGTTCTGGAAATCTGTGCGTCATTTTCAGGGAAATCACTAAGTTGTGTTGCATGTTCACCACCATATTAAATCTTGGTTGGTATGCTTGAAGACGTCTGTGCACTGGATTGATGAGTTATCAGTTCACATCAAGGTCTAGGGGTCTCCATGAAGGGTTTAGAAATCAAGTGTGTTTTCCTGCATGGGGTCATATTTACCAAGGAACTGAAAAATCTTTGTAATTCTAAACATAGCACACACTATCCTGCATGTGGGGATATAGTTTAATCATTGAATTCTTACAATGTGTTTCAGATATTTCTGATTTAAATCTGACCTGTGTTTGTAAATCTACTTAGCAATTGGGATAGTGATAATCCCTTCCTAATGTTTCCACATGGACAGTACTCTGGTAGAAGACCATTATATATATATAAAAGCCCTAGCATATTGGCACCTTGCAACTTTGCAGCTCTCCCACTGGCTGTGCTGTGCACTCCATCAGCCAATTGCCCATCAACCACCACTTGAGTACTCACGTGCCATTGGCTGGGTGCTGGGTCTGCTCCACTCCCCTGCCCACTGCCGGCTTGGCCACTCTATTCTTCCCTATCAGAATAAACTGCCAAAATGACTGTCTCTCCTGATGAAGACACTTCTCCTGCTTGGCTCCTCCATGGCTGGCTGGCTACTGAGGTGAGCCACCAGCCATCAAACCATGCTCTTCTCTTCCTGCTATAGGGCTCATTTTTTTCCATCAGTGACTGTAGCTAGGCAACCAAGCTTGGTTCTGCCAGTAAAAAGGCAGGGGCAGGAGACCCTTTCCAGGCCTACTTTGGCCTTTGTGGGGAACTCATTGGGGCCAGTCCTGAGTAGGTTTGCCAGCTCCAGGTTGGGAAATTCCTGGAGATTTTGTGGTGGAGTCTACCAAAACCAGAGTTTTGGGAGAGGAGAGGCCTCAGCTGAATAGAATGCCATAGAGTCCACTCTCCAAAGCAGTTATTTTCTCCAGAGGGAGAGAGGTCTGTTGTCTGGAGTTCAGTTGTGATACCAGGCGATCTTCAGGCTCCACGGGGAGGTCAGCTACCCTAGGCCTGGCAGCACCCTCTGAGTGACTTGATGATGCCTGACTGGCATGACTTAACTAGGCACAGCTGCTTGCTCCTGTTCACCACCAGCAGCCCCCCTACGACAGCCAGTGTGGCATAGCAGTTAACACTTCAGAGCATGGTCTGCCAGACCCAAGTTCTTGCTGTGGAAACTGAGTAGGTGATTTCCAACCAGTCACAGACTTTCATCCTAACCTACCTCAAAGGGTAGTTGTGCAGATCAAATGGGGGAGAGAATTATGTAAGCTGCTTTGGTCCCCACTATGGAGAAAGACTGTACTTTTACTAGGAAGAGGATGCCGGGCAGGGGGAGATGGAAAGCTGAAGTCAGAGGGGCAGATAAAGATAGACTGATGACTAGCTGGGAAGGAGATAGGGTTGCCAACTCTAGGTTGGGAAATTCCTGGAGATTTGAGGGGTGGAGCCTGGAGAGGGTGGGGTCTGAGGAGTGGTGGGACCGCAGAGAGGTACAATGCCATAGACTCCACCCTCCAAACCAGCCATTTCCTCCTAGGGAACCATTGTTGCCAATCTCCAGGAAAGGGCTGAAGATGACTCAGAATTACAACTACTCTTCAGATGGCAGAGATCTTTCCCTGGAAGAAATGGTGGACTCTGTGTCATTATACCCTGCTGAGGTCACCACAGCAAATTGACATTGAGTGCCCAAGGCTAGGTCACCCACCCAAAGCACTTTTCTAGAGCCTGTTGTATTTATTTCCACAATGGGCCTTATTCCTACTCTTTGTACAATGTACAAGGATGGTGTATTAACAAAATGAAAAATAAGATTTAATGAAGAACAAATAGGCCTTAGCATTAAAATAATTCAGCTTAATTCTATTTAAGCAGAAACTGAAATCAACACTCAGGCCAGCTTTTAGATCTAGAAGACTCTTGACTTTGACAAATCTCCATTGGAAAGATTTTTCAGAACTGGGGAGCAGCTGCTAAGAATGCTTTCCTGTAAGCCTTTGTTCTTTAGATTTTAGAGAACTCTACAACACTGCTGTAATACACTCCTTGTGTTCCTTTCACAACCAAGACCCAGCAAGAATCTTCTGCAAGTTCATGAGGTGTGCAAGCAGGGCCAGCTCTCTCACTAGGCCAACTAGGCGCCCACCTAGGGGCGCAGCTGGCAAACGGGGCAGCGGAGTGAGAGAGAGAGACTCCCACAAGTCCACCCCCACCTCCGTGTGTGCAACTCGGGCGCCCGGGCAGGCACAGCAGCGCCCCCAGAATGAAAAGTTGCCTGCAGAGCACGGCCGGGCACAGACTTCTCCCCCCAAAAAAATCTCTTGCTCACAGCTGGCTGGCTGGGGTCCCGCCTGGAGGGTGCCACGCTTGGCCCGGCCACTGAGCCCCACCAAGCAGCGCTGCCTTCTCAACTCAACTTACGTGGCAGCACCTCTTCCCCCAATCTCCCAGAATTCCCCAGCCCAGAGTTGGCAACCCTAGCTAAGCATATGCTTGAGTGGAGACTAGTAGTCTGCATGGCGTTGTTAAAATGCATTTATGTTTGAAAATTGGGGGGGCACATGGGGGGGTGTCAGAAGTTAGCCTTGCCTAGTGTGTAAAAAAACCTGTGTGCAAGTACTCCAGCAGTGACACACCTTAGCTTGCCTTATGATGAAGTTTCACTTGTAATATCCTTTTGTTCTCTTTGTCTGTTCTTCTTGTGAATTCCATCTTGCAATGTTGAAATAGGGTCAAAAATACAGATCTATCCCTACAGTATGACAGAAGTAGAAATCTATGCTGACAGGCTTCTGAAGTTATCAAGCCTGTCCTTAAATAATACACTAATGTCACGATGAATACATTTTCATTTCATATGAATGCAAAGCTATCAAGAGGAAGCCAAAAAAAGAAAGAAGAAGAAGAAGTGGCAGACATTACCAGACAGGGACCAGTTTGTTTTGTTTGTTTGTTTGTTTAAAAAAAATCTTTTGACATTTTTTTACTCATTTCCTCAAAAAGACAGCTGTCATCTATTATGAAATATGAATATCCTGTAGAAGGGACACCCTTTTGTATCGTCACTGCCAATGTTTAACATGTGTGACTTTGGAACAATAGGATACTTTAGGGTTGCTAGGTCTGAGTTGGAAAATACCTGGAGACTTTGGGGGTGGAGCCAGGAAAAGGCGGGGTTTAGGGAGGGGAGGGGCCTCAGCATGGTGTAATGCCATAGAGTCCACCCTTTAAAGCAGCCATTTTCACCAGGGGAGCTGATCTCTGTCAGCTGGAGAGATCCCCAGCTGGGGAGATCCCCAGGCCCCACCTGGAGGCTGGCAACCCTAGGATACTTTTATTTCTGGCCACACTTTCAGTCAGTCATAGACAACTGAATTTTATCAACTTTTATTCCTTTGCACATATACAATGAATCAGCAATTTTAATGGTACTGGCTAATTATCAAAGATCTCCTTTGGAACTCAAAGAGATCAAATATTACTGAGAAGTAAAAATACACTAAGGGCAGGGGTCATTTCGTAGAAAAAAAAGGTGCAGGAGCTCATTGGCATAACTCATTAGCATAACTCATTTGCATATGCCACACCCCCGAACATACCGGAAGTGTGTCAGAAGGCAACACCCACCCCTCAGGCTCCACTCCACAGGTGAGTGAAACTGACCTGCTCTTCCTCCACTCCCTTCCCCATCCAATACTTTGTGCAATAAAAATAAGCATAAAGAACACACCCTCATTCTCTTCCTGCTCCCTTGAAACCACCAGGTTTCAAGTAGACTTGAGATACCCAGGACATGTGCACCACCCATCCCTTCCCCTTCCCCGCCCCACAACAAGACATCCTGTGAGGTAGGTGGGGCTGAGAGAGGTATTTTGAGAACTGTTCATGAGAGAACAGCTCTGAGAGAACTTGTGACTGGCCCAAGGTCACACCAGCAGCTGCATGTGGAGGAGTGGGGAATCAAACACGGTTCTCCCAGATTAGAGTCCAACTCCTGACCACTACACCAAACTGATGGGGTGGAAGCTGCTGAAGGGTTGGTGAAATTTCTCCAGTACTTATGTGCCATGTGCCCAGATAAAAAATGGTAAACTTAAGAAAATTTATATGCCACCTTGAGCAAGTCTCTGGAAAAGCAGCACACAGTCATAAAAGGAACAATGATAAAATTATCAATATTAAAACAAAACATTAAAAACAATAAAGACCCCAGCAGGGCTTTTCCCGGGGCGCTGCGCCTCTGCACTGCTCGGGGAAGCTGAGGAGGGGGCGGGGCTTGGTCATGTGCCCGCCCCCTGGGCTCCTCACTCCTGGAGCTGCGCTCCTGTGCACTCCCGCTCCAACAGACCCCTGACTAAGGGCATACAATTAGTCTCAGTTTCAGTTTGGTAAGTACTGGGTAGACTCTTCTTCCTGTCAAAAATCAAGGCCAGGCTTTACCAGACATAGATGGGGTTAAGCATTTCATAGTAGATCAGTTTAAGAATCTGGGGGTTGTCTTGGATCCAGCCTTGTAAATGGATTAGCATGTCAGTGGTATTGCTAGAAGAGCCTTTTTTCAATTGTACCAGGCTCATAAACTGGCCCCTTATCTAGATCCAGTTGACCTAACCACACTGAGTCATGTGACTGTAACCCCCACACTGGAGTATTGTAATGCATGCATAATCGCAAACTTTCTGTCAGGAAATTTCTGGAGATTTGGGGGTGGACCCTGGGGATGGTGGGATTTGATGAGGAGAGGGATCACAGCAGGGTATAATACCATGCAGTCCACCCTCAAAAGCAGCCATTTGTAATTCTGTCAATGAAGACGTCTCAGAAGCATCAGTTGGTAAAAATGCAGCAGTGGGGCTCCTCTCTGGAGTCAGCCACTTGGAACACATAACTCCAGGGCTTCATCAGCTTCATTGACTACATATTTGCTTCCGGGTCCAGTGCTTTAAAGCATGAATGGCTTGGTGTCCTCATATGTATCAAACTGCATTGCCCTCTGTACTACCCTGCACCAATTAGGTTCTGCAGACAACCTCTGTCAATTAGGTCCCCTTAAGTAAGAGGCTTCTGCTACTATTGGTTCCTGTCATCCTGATGGGCACACAGCTGTCTATAAAGAAGATAGATTAAAAATTAAATGGTTTATTGGAAGGTGCTATTTCACATACACATTGCAAAAGCAACATGCATGATATATGAATAAATGTTAAAAGGCATGGGTAGAGAAACACCAGTCCAGAATGGGTTGATGATGTAGTGGTTAGGAGTGTGGACTCTAATCTGGGAGAACCAGGTTTGATTCCCCACTAGGGTTGCCAAATACCTACCATTCCTTTAGCGGGGGGGAGTCCATGCTGGTCCGGGAGAGTTCTGGCATGTGCGCAAAGCGCGCACACCACAGTGACATCACCCAGAAGTGACGTCATCACATCGGGCACATTGGGGGTAGAACCTCAGTAATTCAAGGGAAAACCATAGTGTTTTCCCTTGAATTACAGAGCATCCCCCCAAAACGTGCCCGATGCAATGATGTCACCTCTGGGTGGGGGTACTTGAGAAGCCAGTGGGCAGCGGGTCGCTGGAGTGGGGGTTTCCCCACCCCCCGGGGGGGCTTGAGAAGCCTATTCCCCACTTTTCCACATGCAGCTGCTGATGTGACCTTGGATCAGTCACAAGTTCTTTCAGAGCTGTTCTCTCAAGGGCAATTCTTGAGAGAGCTCTCTCAGCCCCACCTACCTCACAGGGTGTCTGTTGTGGGAAGGGGAAGGGACAGGAGATTGTAAGCTGCTCTGAGACTCCTTCAGGTAGTGAAGGGTGGGATATATTCTGTTCTATACGAAATGGGACAAAAAATAGGCTCTGTGTGAGGAAATAGGATCTAAATCCATAGTATAGTTTTAAACCAGTCCCCAGAAGAAGAAGAAGAGGAGGAGGAGGAGATTGGATTTATATCCTGCCCTTCACTCATTTAAGAGTCTCAGAGTGGCTTACAAACTCCTTTCCCCTCCCCTCCCCACAACAGACACCCTGTGAGGTAGCTGGGGCTGAGAGAGCTCTGAGAGAGCTCTTGAGAGAATAGCTGGTACAGAGCTATGGCTTGCCCAAGGTCATCCATCAGGTGCAAGTGGAGGAGTGGGGACTCAAACACGGTTCTCCCAGATTAGAGTCCACACACTTAACCACTACACTGCTCGAACCCTGCAGTAGAGGACACAATAGGTAGTAGACATGAACCATAAACCACACATTGCAAGCAGGCTTGACACAAAACGTTACAAACACTAGAGCCAGCCTAATACATGTAAGCTACTCTGAACATTGAAACACAAACTGCCTCCCAACTACCATCCTGCATTTCTATCACTTCTCTAACATGCAAGTTAACACAGTTTCACAGCTGCTTACCCAAGGATCCATAAAGAGTTGAAGAAACAGGACTGTGTCAGGCTTGTAGGCGGGGCTACTGAGAGCCCTCGTGGCCCCCCGGACAAAGAGTCCATCTGCTCCCCCCCCCCCACGTGACCCTGATCAAAACCAAATATTATCGGCTTGCTGCTACCATCTATAAATAGAACAATAATTGCTCATTAGGTAAGTAATGTTAAAGGAAAGTGGGAAGGATTAGTAAACAGCAGATTTTACTTAACTTATTTACACAGTACATATTGCAATAAGGTATGGTGCAAGAAAACCACCTCACCTTCAGATAACAACCACCTAACAACACTAGAGATTAAACAAATTGGATGAAATCTAGCTCATACTCTGCAAGCTCTCACTCTCTCTGTCTCACTGACTTGCTTTGGAAAAGAAGGGAGAAGCTGATTAGAGCTAACCGGTATATTGTTGTTGTTTTTTTTGCAGCTGGCACTTGTGTGGGCATCATGGCACCCAGAGGCGTGTTTCTAAGCAAGCACATCCTTCGTCTCCCAAAGCATCTCTTTTCTGAAACAAAGAACGGGTCCTGGCAGGTGATCAGCGTCTTGCATCTGCACTGACTTTAGAAATCAACTCTAGAACCTGGATACTGAAATCCAACTGGCTCCAGGTCTCCCCTCCCCTCCCACTACTGCATCCATGAACAGAAAGAAAAAAACGCAGGAAAGAACAGAGAGAGACTGCCCCATCCTTTTCTCCCAACCAGAGTGTTAAGATTTCTGATTTTTTAAAAAAAAAATCAAGCACATTCCCTACTCCTTGCTCCAGTTAGCTGGCGCCTGTCCTTATTAATTCCAAATGTGACAGTGATGGGGTTTACTTGTATGTGAATATGCACAGCAGGACTACAGCCTTAAGTTCCCTCCCTCATTTCTTCTCCCTGATTCCCGCACCCCCAAATCCGTCCAGCATCCATCCCTTTCCATTCACCAACACCAAATGCTCGCCCCCTGCAATTATTTCCCCCCAAATCTAGGGGTTGCCAACGTTCCCCTTACTAGCTCCTACTCCTGTGTGTCTTCACAGCAGCTTGAACTGCAGGAACAAGCCAGTAATAAATAAATAATAAGTGTTTGCTCGGTTCTGTCAAAAGCTCCCTTGCTGATTTCTATAGCTCAGGCTTCCCTTCAAGGCAAAGGTCCAACGAACCCTTTTTCTTGATCAGTTGGCAATTTTATCTGGAACTCCCACTGCCCCTATCTGGTACTAGGCAACTGCACTGGGACCAGAAAGGAGCTCCGTCCAGCCTCTCTCTCTCTCTCTCTCTCTCTCTCTCTCACACACACACACACACGCACACACACACTCCTGTGCTCTCCCCCCCTCTGTAAAATAAATAAAGTGGAGTGCCCTAAAACCTTGAGCAATCACGCAAACACTTTTTTTCTCCCCTGATAGACCAGTGGGAGAGTTTGCAATCTATCCGCATGCCTTCCTCTTCATGCCCCCCCCCCAGACCTGCTTCAGAGAGGGATTTTGCTGTGTGGCTCTCATGCACTTTGGCTTTTTTTCAGGAAAGCAGGAAGGAAGCTGTCTTTTTTTAACTTTTCAGGGGGGGAGGCAGGCAGGCCAGCCCAGCACTCTCTGACAGAGGAGGAGAGGCAGGAGGAACGCAGCCCTGACTGCTCACCTTGCCGCTCCAGTGGCAGGCAGCGTCCTACTCCTCAGCCCCCCAGTTGCCCCCAGGGGAGGCTCAGCACCTTATGAAAATTTTCAGGTGGGGCTCATGCTCCCCAGCCCCCCTGAAGATGACGCCTATGCCAGGATACAAATAACAAACAGAAGAGCATTCCTGTGACTAATAATCAGAGTTCTGACTGGAATACTGGAAGAATTCATGGGTTTGGGGACTTCTGCTTCCAGGGTGTCAAAGTAAATAATGGAACTTAAGTCCATGCCTCTGACAAGGAGCAGTGTGCCAACATGGTACTGCCCCTGACCAAGCGAAATGGATAAAAGGCCAGGGGAGAGCAAGTTGATACCTTTTCTTTTTAAGGTCTGCCTGCCTTTAGGGTGTCTTTGCTGTGACTTGAGACCTCCAAAATCCATCTCTGGAGCAGGTCTGTTGGGGGGGCGGGAGACATGAAGACAAAGGCATGCAGATAGATTGCAAATTCTCCCACTGGTCTACCAGGGGAGGAAAAAAGTGCTTGCGCGATTGCTCGAGGCTTTAGGGCACTCCGCTTTATTTATTTTGCTGGGGGGGGGGGGAGAGCACAGGAGTGTGTGTGTGTGTGTGTGTGTGTGTGTGTGTGTGTGTGTGTGTGTGTGTGAGAGAGAGAGAGAGAGAGAGAGAGGCTGGAAGGAGCTCCGTTCTGGTCCCAGCACAGTTGCCTAGTACCAGATAGGGGGTGAGGAGGAGGGCATGACTCGGAGAGGGGACTGAGCCAGCCACAGCTCCAAGTCCCCAGGGGGAGGGAGAGGTTGTGTGTGTGTGTGTGTGTGGGAGATGATCCCTTTCATTGGTCAGCAGAGGGGCTACTGAATAGGTGCAAGGGGGCCCCTACAAACAGTTTATTTTAGTTTTACTCATTGTCTTCATTTATGAATGATCACAGTCAAAGATTTGACGGCTAGATGGTTGTTTCTGCAAGGTATATTGAGGGCTATTAGCCCCCAAACAAAGTTTGAGTCCAGTGGGCACCTTGAACACCAACAAAGTTTAATTCTGGGTAGAAATGCATGCCCAGAATTAAACTTTGTTGGTCTGAAAAGTGCCACTGGACTCAGACTTTGTTCTGTTGCTTCAGACCAGCGCGGCTACCCTGCCTGGGTCTAGTTGTGCTTCCAAACCATGTTTTGGCTTAATGGTGTTGCCATAAGCCATGGATCCATGACTTTTGTGATGCAAGCTGTGCCGATGGACACATGGTGACCCAACACAAAAACACTGAGGGTCCATGAGGATCCATGCTCCAGAACCATGTTTTTGCGGAATGGTTTCACCACAAAGATGTGAATCTGTGATGCTGTGCTGCAAGTTGTTGCCATGGACATTTTATGTGATTTGATGGTGTGTTTGAGGTGATCCATTGCAAAAACCCCAAGGATCCATGAGGATCCGTGCTTCAGAACCATATTTTGGCATTATGGTGTTGCCATGAAGCTGTGGATCTGTGATTTCTGTGCTGCAAGCTGTGCCCATGGACATGATATGTGATCTGATGGTGACCTAAAGCAAAAACGCTGGGGATCCTTGAGGATCCGTGGTTTGGAACCAAGTTTTTGCAACATGGTGTTGCCACAAAGCTGTGGATCCATGAATTCTGTGGTTCAGGCTGTGGACATGGACATGATATGGGATTTAATGGTAAGTTTGGGGTGTCCCAAGACAGAAACTCCAAGCATCCATGAGGATCCATGCTCCAGAACCATGTTTTTGCAGAATTGTGTTGCTATGATTTCTGCAGTGCAAGATGTGCCCACGGACATGATATGTGATCTGATGGTGAGTTCATGGTGACCCGAAGCAAAAACGCTGAGGATCCATGGTTTGGCACCATGTTTTTGCAGAATGGTGTTGCCATGAAGCTGTGGATCTGTGATTTTTGTTGTGCATGCTATGTCCATTATCATGATATGTGATTAGATTGTGTATTTAGGGTAACCCATAGGGTGATCCATGAGGATCCATGCTTCAGAACTGTGTTTTGTCTGCATGGTGTTGCCACAAAACTGTGGATCCATGGTTTCTGTGGTTCAAGCTGTGCCCATGGACATGATGTGTGATTGGATGGTGATGTTGGGGTGACCCAATTGAAAAGCCTTGAGGATCTGTGCTTTGGAACCATGTTTTTGTACTTTTGTGGTGCCACGAATTCATGGAGGCATGATTTTTGTAGTGCTGCCTATAGTCTAAGACATGGTGATATTGGTTTTATTTCATTTCAGCGTAGAAATCATATGAATTTATGTGGTTCCATGCTTTGGAATCATGTTTTTGCGCTGTTGTGGTGCCACAAATCTGTGGATGCGTGGTTTTTTGTGCTCCCTATAGGCTTAACACATGGTCTACAGTATGATGGTGGTTTTATTTCATTTCAATATAAAAATCATATGAATTCATGAGTATCCATGTACATCTGACTGTTACCCACACCTGCTGAGGAGGACAACATGCCCCTGGTGGGTGCCCAGAGGCATTCTTTGTGGCGACCCAGGCCCTGGTGCTGAAAACACCACCCAGGGGTCCAAGGAGGGGAAGGGCTGCAGCATCACCATTAGGATGAGCCTTTTCTCCTTCACCCCCCCCCCCCAATTGCCCTTTCCATTCACCAAGCAGCCCTCTCAAGACCCGGCCCAGCTAGCGCACAGAGGATTCTGGGCTTGCTGAGAGAGTGGGACTGACCCAAGGTCAGCCAGAAACCTTCCATGGCAGAGTGGGGGTTTGAACCTGTATTGCCCAGCTGGCGAGTCTGATGCTCTAGCTGCTAGCCCACACTAGATGCCAACTCCTTTGATACTCCTAATCTCTAAAGATATGTGCTAAAAGTGCCATTCATGTCAATGAAACTCACTTCCAAGTGTCAAGTTTGTGCACACTTTACTTGGAAGGAAGCTAGAGGGTTTCAGTGGAGCTTACTTTCTGGATGGGGTGCACTGGGACTTCAGTCTCTTTGGACTTCCTCATGAGCAAGTCTTCCTTGTGCTCAGTGGGACTTCCTTCATGCATGTGTGCAGAAAGAATGCAGACTTGGAAAATCCTGGTATTTAATATGAGAAACCCAGTAGCTCTATCCAGAGAATAAGCCAGGTTTGCTACTTTTTAAATGTGGCAGGGTGTTCCTTTTCTTTGCTTTGGCAGGGCTTTGTTCCAAGTCAGTTGCCTTAACTGGTTTCTGGATCAAATTTTGATTATGACCTACAAACTCCTTAGGCCTGTGAGCAGTGGCTTTCAAGTCTCCTCTTAGGTCATCAAAAAAAGGAGTAAAGTCCAAGTAATTTAGAGATTAGTATCATTTCTCCAAGGTTGTGGCTCCAAGTATCATCTTCAACCTATTCTTGGGAGCCACAACCATTAGGAAAGAGCCATGTGATAGAACTGTAATAATAATTTACTTATAGTTGCAAGAGCCAATAAGATTTGAGTTCGATGGGGGAGTGGGCAAATTGATCTAAGGAGCTGAAAGAAGAGAAAGTATTAGCAAGCTCAGTGGTTAAGGATTCGAATAAAGCTCTTTATAGTCCAATCCTGAGGACACTTCCCTGGGAGTAAGCCCCCTTGGATAGACTTCAATAGGATGTCTCTGTTAGACTGATGAGGAATTGTTATAGGAAGGGGATAAACAATTAAAGTATATAAGAGAGAGAGAATGTCTGAAAATGTAATGCAGGTTTCTGTGGATTGCCTCCCCTATTATATCACACAGACCTTGAAATCGCATTGTAGCTGACCCCACCTAAGAAACTTCTATGCTGTTTCTATCATTTCTAAAATGTACTTCACACCAACTGTGCATATCCATTCTTTTCTAATTTCTCTCAACTATGTACAGCTTTCCATGCCGTGCTTCATTTGGACTAATTTGCTTTCTCAGGTCCTAGTTTCCTTCTTTTTATAGCCATGGATCTACATCCCTTTCCTCAAGCCTTGCTTCTTGTCCCAGCTCTCTAAAGTCAGACCAGTTTGGCCAGTGGCAACCCAAAATACATTTGCCTGTTCAGGGAGTTCAACTAAATGCCACTAGAGGTTTCTCACCACTGTTACATCACTTAATGCATTACAATACAGGTTCCTGGTCAGGCTATAATTTATGATGTTTTAATTTGGGAAGATCTGTTTTCTTGGTCACATCAGTTGGTGCTATTTTTTTCCCTGTAAAGTCCTCTTCCATCACAATGGACTCTGCTTACATGTTATCTGTCAATCCCGTCTTTATCCCACCCTTCCTCCCGTCTCCCTTTCCTTATTCTGACCTCACAACAATGGCAATATCACCCAGCCTGATGAAGGGAGCTTTGATTCTTGGAAGCTTATTCCCTGAAACTCTTGTTGGTCTCTAATCTGCTACTGGACTCAAATCTAACTGTCCCAGTACCACCGAGAAAGCGTAATGCAAAATGTAGATCTGAACATGGGTCTCCTCAATCCATACTGGTCTTCATGCCACTGGTCCATCTACTTCAGCATGGCTTGCTCTGATGCAGGTTTGCTCAGAGACTCAAACAGAGAAGGATCCTTTCCAACCCCTGACCTCTTAGACTTCCTAGGTTTAAACCTTTATCCTTTGGCACACAAAGCATGGTCTCTCTACCACCAGTCCATCAGTGTCATCATTGTCTACTCAGACTGGCAGTGGTTCTCCAGGGTTTTATGTAGAGGATTTTGCCCATGCCATGCTTTGTTTTTGTGCTATTGGGGCCTGGCTAGGGGGGTTACCAGGCCCCCCTTAAATTTCTGGAGAGCCACTTTCTAAATCCTACATGGCTCCGCCTCCATAAATAGTGACAATGGCCTGTGATGTCACTGGCTCCTCCCTGTCATGTCACTGGGTCTCGGTTCTTTTAAGGATCTAGCACAGCAATGCCTCTGGCCCAGCCCCAGCCCCCCCTGGGAAACTGGAAAGTCTACGCCCTAGTATCCTGGGGACTATTTGCTTCCACAGCAATTAGCAGGACATTTTGGAGACTTTAAATCAGGACTTTGGGGCTGGGATCCAATAAAGGACATCCTGTAAAGCATGAATATGCATGCAAACAATTTTGGATGGGTGTTCCTTATGTGTGGGACCTGGTCCTGCACAATCTTGTTGCTTGAAATGGTGGCTTCTGATGCATCCCCTGCTTATTATCTCAGCAACTTTTTAACTGAACTCAGCTGGCACAACTGAGATGCAGCTAATTCCAGTTGACACACCAGCTTCTGGTAGAGAGTCTTTATCTTCTGGGCCCCATTCTCTGGCAGGGGAAAATGGAACTGTGTGATCCAGCCTTGTGCTGAGTTGCAACATCACTGCTGGTGTGAAATCATGGAGCTTAACCATAGGGTTTTGGATGAATCATAGCACACTGCCTCAATGCAATGACATTTTTTGTGCCAGAAATGATATTGGAGTGACACCAAATCCCTTGATTTCACCCTGATTTCTCCCACCAGGGTGCCAACTAGGGCTAGCAGTCCTAGGCTCCTTCAACTGGATCCTCAGATTCTCCCAAAGCCCTTGGAGCAATCACTCAAAGAAGGATTAAAAGTCCAGCAATCCGTACTTCACCTTATTCTACAATATCATGCAAGGTCATCTGGGGAATGGGATTTCTGTTGTGAACAAAAGTTTTCTATTGACTTTAAGGGCAGCTGTTCACGCATTTACAAATACTGGCGGTTAGATTCTTCTCAAGAAATGCAAAACATTCACCTGGTGCTGTATTGCTGCTGTCTCAGCAAAAGTCAGTTTCAGATGGAAAATCACGGAGAGACAGGGTCTGAAATTCCTTTTGTTCGAAGATGGACTATTACTGGACCAAAAATGTAACTGTTCTGGTGCCATCTTGCAGCATCTGGCCTCTGGTGCCATGCTGCAGCCTCTGAAGTCGGCCATTTGGGCAAGCCAAGGAGAGAGGGTGTAGAAAACGCAAAGTCCAGGACTCAGAGTCACCAGGGAACAGCCTCCTGGTCAACAAGGCCCGAGAAAGAGAGTTTTGAAAGCAGGTTGTCAAAGTCCAGAAGTCAGGGTTACCAAAGAGCAGTCTGCTTGATAGCAGCAGCTTCAGTGTTTAGGAACATGATATGTCCATGCCCATGAGTTCCCCTCATGAATCTTTTTAGGTTTTGCATGTAGCTGGCTTCTGCAATGACTTATCTTCATTGTCAGCCAGCAACGGGTGCACTCCTAACGGTGCACTCCTAAGCCTAGCCTGTAAGTCATGCCTGGGTCTTTTCCTGCAGCATTCCAAGAGTGCTGGTGACCCTGGAGAAGTGGGAGCAGGTGACTAGCCAGCTTAAAGCTGGAGGGCTAGGGTGGTTCTGCATCCATTCTCAACTGCAGATCAGGGATGCCTGAATCTCATTCTCCTGTTGCTACTGGACTGGCCACACTGGGCCCCTCTTCCTCTGAGGAGTCCTCACTTGCACTGTGCCCTGGCTTGTCCATGACAGTAAGAGATTAACAGCTTTCTCCTTACAGAGCCAGTTTGGTGTAGTGGTTAAGTGCGCGGACTCTAATCTGGGAGAACCGGGTTTGATTCCCCACTCCTCCACTTGCACCTGGCTGGATGACCTTGGGCAAGCCATAGCTCTGTACCAGCTGTTCCCTCAAGGACAGCTTGGAAAAGAGCTCTCTCAGCCCCACCTACCTCACAGGGTGTCTGTTGTGGGGAGGGGAAGGGAAAAGGAGTTTGTAAGCCGCTCTGAGACTCCCTTGGGAGTGGAGGGCGGGGTATAAATCCAATCTCCTCCTCCTCTTCCTCCTCCTTAAGAAACCCTCCTTTAGGACTACAGCTACAGTGAGATCATGGGTCCTCTTCATCCTTTGAGATGGTTGGTTTGCCACAGTTGGCAAGGAGGGCGCTTTCACTGGCTACATTTAGGAAGGCATGGAAGGCAGTCTTTTTCCATTTGGTGCATTTGGTGGCAGGTTTCAGTGGATTTGGCTGTGCTCATTTTATACCAAACACAACCACTTTTAACTTTAAAAGGGATAACTTCTCTGAAATGAGGGGACATGTGAAGAGAAAACTGAAAGGAAAAGTTAAAAGGGTCAAAACCAGAGGGGAAGCTTGGAGACTATTTAAAACTACAATCCTAGAAGCTCAGATAGTATATACTACAAGTTAGGAAAGTCACAAATAGGTATAGAAAAAGGCTTCTATAGTTAACAAAGTAATGGAAGCTGTAAAAGTTAAGAAGGATTCCTTTAGGCAGAGGAAAGCTAGTCTCAGAGAGGTTGATAAAAGAGAACACAGATTGTGGAAAATAAAATACAAGTCAGGCAGGCAAAAAGGGAATATTAGGAACATATTGCAAAAAACAAAAACCAATAATAAAACTTTCTTCAAGTACATTAGAAGCAGGAAACTAGCCAGGGAGGCAGTGGTGCCCTTGGATGACCAAGGGGTAAAAGGATTACTGAAGAACAATAAGGAAATGGTGGAGAAGCTGAATGCATTTTTTTGCCTGTCTTCACTGTGGAAGATGAGCTGTGCTTGCCCACTCCAGAACCACTGATTTTGGGAGGGGTGTTAAAAGACCAGAGTCAGATTGAGGTGATGAGAGAGAAGGTCCTATGAATGACAGACAACTTAAAAACTGATAAATCACCAGGCCTGGATGGCGTACGTCCAAGAGTTCTGAAAGAACTCAAATGTGAACTTGTGGATCTCCTGACAAAAATGTGTAATGTTTCCTTAAAATCTGCCTCCATTCCTGAGGACTGGAAGGTAGCTAATGTCACCCCCATCTTTAAAAAGGTTTCCAGAGGAGATCCAGGAAATTACTGACCAGTCAGTTTGACGTCAGTACCAGGTAAGTTGGTGGAAACAGTTATTAAGGAGAGAATTAGTAGGCACATTGATGAACAAAAACTAGGCAGACTCAGCATGGATTCTGTAAGGGAAGATCTTGTCTCATGAACCTGTTAGTGTTCTGTGTGAGGGTGAACAAACATATGGACAAAGGGAACTCAAGAGATGTTGTTTACCTTGACTTCCAAAAAGCTTTTTAAAAAGTTCCTCATCAAAGGCTCCTAAGTAAGCTCAATAGTCATGGGATAAAAGGGCAAGTCCCCTTGTGGATCAAAAACTGGCTAATTAACAGGAAACAGAGTATAAATGGACAATTTTCACAGTGGAGGGTGGTAAGCAGTGGGGTACTGCAGGGATCAGTACTAGGTCCAATGCTTTTTAACTTGTTCATTAATGATTTGGAGTTGGGAGTAAGCAGTGAAGTAGCTGAATTTGCAGATGACACGAAGTTGTGCAGGGTGATGAGAACCAGGGAGGGTTGTGAGGATCTCCAAAGGGATCTGTTGAGAATGGGCAAGTGGGTGTCATCATGGCAAATGGGGTTCAATATGGCCAAGTGCAAAGTGATGCTCATTGGGGCGAAAAATCCTAACTATAAATACATGTCGATGGGGTCCAAACTGGCCGAGACTGACCAGATCTTGGAGTCGTAGTAGATTGACCTTGGAGTCGTAGTAGATAACTCACTGAAAATGTTGAGACAGTGTGCGACTGCAATAAAAAAGGAAGGGAATTATTAAAAAGGGAATTGAAAACAAATCAGCCAGTATCATAATGCCCCTGTATAAATCAATGGTGCAACCTCATTTGGAATACCGTGCGCAATTCTGGTCACTGAACCTCAGAAAGGATATTATAGCATTGGAAAAAGAGCAGAAAAGGGCAACTAGAATGATAAAAGGGTTGGAACACTTTCCCTATGAAGAAAGGTTAAAGCACTTGGGGCTCTTTAGCTTGTGGAAACGATGACTGAGGGGGTGACATGATAGAGGTTTACAAGATTATGCATGGGATACAGCAGGTAGAGAAAGAAGTACTTTTCTCAGTTTTTCACAATACAAGGACTCATAGGCACTCAATGAAATTGCTGAACGTTCAGGTTAGAATGGATAAAAGGAAGTACTTCTTCACCCAAAGAGTGATTAACACGTAGAATTCACTGCCACAGGAGGTGGTGGCGGCTACAAGCATGGACGGCTTCAAGAGTGAGTTGGATAAACATATGGAGCAGAAGTCCATCAGTGGCTATTAGCCACAAGGTATAGATAGGAACTCTCAGTCTGGGGCAAGTGATGCTCTGTATTCTTGGTTCTTGGGGGGGGGGGGCAATAGTGGGAGAGCTTCTAGTGTCCTGGCCCCACTGGTGGACCTCCTGATGGCGCTTGGTATTTTTGGCCACTATGTGACAGAGTGTTGAACTGGATGGGCCATTGGTCTGATCCAGCATTGGCTTCTCTTATGTTCTTATGCATTTTTAATTCATATCTGTTTTAAATCTTTGATGCTGTTAAAGGTGTAATTTATGTATTTTAAATCTGTATTTTAGTTTCGTTAATGGGCCTACTATAATTTGTGTCCTTGCAGCCTGTTTGCTTTATTGGTTGCTGCCTTGAATCCAGAGATCAGGTCAGAGAGAAATGTTTTAAATGACTGAATAATGTATAAAACTGCATTTTATTTTTTTTATAGACATTTGTATCCTGTTAAATAAAGAGTGGCAGTTTGTTTTGTTCCAAAATTTTATTTTCATATGAATAACAGAAAGACTTCTTAATAAACTATGAAATGTCCATGAGAGGGGAAAGAAGTTTTGCCATAATAAGTGGTTAACCATAGTAGGCCACAATTATACTTGCCTATTATATGTTAATTCGTTTTAAGGAAAATTGCAGACTAAATTCAGTATGCAATTTCTATGCATAGAGAAAATGAAATCATTCTTAGTAGTAACTAAATAAATTACTTCAATTACTAGAATTTTCATATACTGTTGTAATGGGTCAGTCCTTTCTATGTGTTGCTTTGCACTTAACCAACACACAATTTTATCTGCCAATTTATTGCCCAGTTACCTAATTCTGTAGTGTGCTTCTGAATCTCTTGGTAGCTAGCTTTGATCTAAATTGCCTTGAATAATTTAATAACATCTGTGGGTCTCATCACTTTGCAATTGCCTACACTTTCTAGATTATTAACTATCACAGTAAATATAAGTACATATCCTCAAGGCTCTATACTCCTTCCCCTCCCTGGTGTGAAAATAGTACACTTAATCCAACCCTTTGTTTCCCATCCTTAACTGATTATTGAAATTTACCAGCTGCCTCCTCAGCTTCCCAGTCCAGCAATCTAACCCTTTGTTCTTTATAAAAGTGCTTAATTCCCTTCATATAATTGGACAATTCCCTTTAAACAAAAATGCACATGCACAATTTCCTCTGCAAAAGTACACCCTGCCCATGCACTTTTGACCTACTTTATAATGTGCTTTAACTTCATACCAAATAGTGATCATTCATTTCCTTTGTAATAACAGACTTTTTGAAATCTGTACCCAAAGAGCTTTTGAAAGAGCTTTTGGACACAGCATTGCAACTCCAGCTTGGGGAATTCCTGGAGATTTTGTGGTGGTACCTGTGGAGGGTGGAGTTCGGGGAAGCTCAGCAGGGATGTGATTTCATAATCTCTGCCTTCCAAAGCTGCTGCTTCCTCTAGGGGAACTGATCATTGTAGTCTGGAGCCATGTTCCCTCTAAACTAAGTTAGTGTGAGCTAGCTCACAGTTTTTTAGCCTCTGGCTCATGCATTTTTGTCTTAGCTCAGGAAGGATGGCTCCAGTGGAAACTAATTTATGCAGCAGGCAAATCACTTGCTCACAACTGTTGCAGTGCTGGGAGTCGGGAGGCTTCCCCCCAATGTTGCAACCTCGCCAGGAGACTCCCCTGCCTTGCCGGAGCCCCAACACTCACCCAGGAGCCAACGCTGTCTCCTATGTTGGCCGAAGAGAGAGGCGGAGAAGGAGCGGTACAGGTACCACGGCATCCCAAGGGCTGGTCAGGCCCTACCGAGGGATGAGCAGTGATGGGCCTCCAGCCCCTCTCCAGCTGCCAGAAGGCCATGTCAGGCCAAAAAACTGACATAAGAGCCTGTCCCAGAGGCCGCAAGCCCGATGCAGGAGGAGGGCATGGCAAGGCAGACATTGATAGAAGGGATGGCTCCACGTCCCAGCTCAAGAATGGGGGTGGAGCCAGAAGAAAGGGGAGCAGCTGGGGAGGGAGGGGTGAGGCAGAAAAGAAGCATATAAATAAATGGGCCATGATGGGTTGAGGAGAACCACCCTAAGGCTGTCACAGGACCCACCTGAGAGAGAGAGAGAGAGAGAGCAGCTGTGGCACAGGCACCTATGAGGCAACAGGGGCAGAAGGGAGGTGATGGAACCCCCATGCATATGGACTGAGACCCTAGCCCAAGAGGGAGAAGAAGCACAGAAACAGCAGAGGGGAGCAATTGAGGGGCAGCTGGGCACCTGGAGGACGGGGGCCCGGACAGCAGTGAGGAGGGGTCTGACAGTTCTTGTGTGACAACAACTTTAATGCTAGTGACTCACAAAGTAGATTTTTTGCTCACAAGTCTCCACAGCGTAGAGGGAGCATTGGTCTGAAGATCAATTATCATTCTGGGAGAACACCAGGCCCCACCTGGAGGTTGGTAACTCTACCTGGACTGCAGTTTTCCATGTTCTCTTTGAAGTGAAGAGCAGTGGGAGCAAAATGGGTATGTGTGTGTGGGAAACTGGGAGAAAAAACCAAGAAGGGGTCACAGGTATCCATATAGGAAATACAAGAAACAAACAAACACTGTGACGTGAATGACTAGAACATTTTATATTAAAGATCAAACTTTACATAATTACAAGGAACAGTTCATTATACTCTCAATAAAAGTTTACAATATTACAAGGAAAATCCATCACACTCAATGAGCACCCGGATATAAGCTCATTTCATCCCAATCTTCCTCAGGAGTAGTCCTCTTGTATGGAAAGGTGGCAAACCAGTCCCCTTTTATTTCTACCTGGCTAAGATGCCTTCAATTTTGAATGTGGCTGGCAAAATGGAGAACATTTTGAATGTGGCTGGCAAAATGGAGAGCATTTTGCCAGACACATTCAAAATTGAAGGCTTCTTAGCCAAGTAGAAATAAAAGGGGACTGGTTTGCTACTACATAAAATTCAACAGTGTTTCATGGAGAGCATTTTAGCCAGCACAATATAGGAGGCTTTTAGCACCTGAGAGACAAGACCGGCTTGCTCCTAATACAAACACTTGCAATGGAACCTGAAGATAAAATGCAGAAACTAAAGAAGTTAAGCATTGGTTTGCTCCTAACAAACACTGAACTTTATCAAGAGGCTGAAACCTTTCCATACAATAGGACTACTCCTGAGGAAGATTGGGATGAAATGAGTTTATATCCGGGTGCTCATTGAGTATGATGGACTTTCCTTGTAATATTGTAGACTTTTATTGAGAGTATAATGAACTGTTCCTTGTAATTTTGTAAAGTTTGATCTTTAATATACAATGTTCTAGTCATTCATGTCACAGTGTTTGGGGGAAACTGGCATCAGGTTGATGCCATGATCTCACTTAGAGGTAAGTCCCCAGAAGTAATGACATGGTGCCAGGCAACACAATAGGAATTTCCTGGATATTTGGGGGGGGGTACTTGTGGAGGGTGGACTTTGGGGAAGGGAGGAAGCTCAGCAGGGATGTGATTTATTTATTGTTTATGATTTATTTTATTTATTTATTATATTTATACCCCACCTTGCCGGGCAAGCTGGCTCAAGGCGGCTTCCAACAGTTTAAAATCTCATAAACCATAAGTTACAAATTTAAAAACAACATCATAATTTACAAATAAAAACAGACAATTAACAACTAAGCGATGGCGGCATTCAGAATCGCAACAGTGAGTAGGCAGCATCTGATCAACCAGCATCCCGCCAGGTCTCAACCAGCAAGTTCCAGGGGCTTAGTTGTCCTCAGTCCCCAGTGGCGTCTCCTAATCGAAGGCCTGGTAGAAGAGCTCCATTTTAGGAATCCCCCAAATCTTTGTGGGTTTTATATACTTGGAAGCGGCATTGCAGCATCACCTGACATCAATTTCCTGTGCCTCTCTGTCCCCCCAACCCAAAGGGGGGGGGCTTTGGAGACCACTGATGATAGCTTTGATTGAGACTAATGAGGATCAGAATTAGACCAAACAACAGATATTTGCAAGATGTCCTCTGAAAGCATCCTTTAGTCTTTCAGCGTCACTAGACTCTGAGATCTCACGCACACGCACATGCATGCACACACACCTCAAATAGCAATGAGACCATTTTCTTCCCTTTCTCTCTCTCTCCAACAACACCATATAATTTTCTGTACTTTTTGATTAACATAATTTTATCCTTTGAGCACTGTGTGCTGCTTTTTGTCTTCTACACTGGAGTTGACTTCTACATAGATTAAAATGAACAGGGCAATCGGGGTCAAGCGGTGGCATACCTATCCTATTACTTGCCCTGCATAAAAGCTGTCACATTGTAGATACCAGTACAACCGAAAAAGTACATGGAAGGACAAAGCTTGTAGAAGGATGAGGAATGCTTTGAATCCTGCAGGAAAGCCTTAAGACTTCAGTCCTCTTAGCTTCCTCTAGGAGTGAACATAAGGTATGATGTTCATGGTTATGAAAAGATCCCTGTTATATACCTCTGAATATGATGACTTGTCCTCCCTTATTTATTATATTTCATCCTATTTAAAAGCTAAAATTAATTCTCAGAATGGTACATAGGAATATAAAGCCAATACACTAACTTCCAACATTCAGCTAACCAAGCTTTCCATCAAAACGTGGACCAGGACTGCTTACACATACATTTACACATTTATTTCACCTCAAGTAGCACATCATCTGCTTTATCCTTAATTGTTGGAAGGAACTGATGTTTATATAACGTTTGGTATAATATATTAACAAGCTTTTTAAAAGGGGAATTTCATAAATAATTTCAGGTAGCAACCAGGTCTTGTAAAATAGGTAGAAAGAATGAGGTGTTTCTTCTTATGTCATTTAAAAGTGGAAACAGTGCTCAGTGCTTTGAGGTACTGGATTCTGAAATGGTTACCATTCACAAACATCACGTCTCCATAATATGCTCAGCCTTTTGAATTTCTGGCAATGTTGAATTTCACTGAAATCACAGTTCAAGATACTTTTTTTTAGAGGCTTATTTTTTTTTAATGAAAGCTGGGAATTCACAGAAATAGTAAAATCTATTGTTACGCTAGTATATCAATATGATGACATTGTAGTGCTAATTGCAAAAGCCCTGCTGGCCCAAGGGGTGGTATGCCAACTGCTGGGGGACTAGACAGGGAAACTTCAGGGGCAGTTCAGATACATTTGAAAGGTTCTGTTCAGGCAAAACAAGAATTGTAAGGGAGGGAGAAAAAAAAATCTGTGAAAGAGCTCTGAGGTGTTTAATACATCTCCAGTTAGTACTATCTGGATCAAACTTTAGACGAGCCCCAAAGCCCATCTCATGAAACATATACCATGTTTGTCTTATAGCCCAGCATCTCAGAAAAACACAGCTTTATAGTCTGATGATTCAGACACGGCTCCAAAAATGAGTCTCTAATGCCAATTAATATATTTGTAGAAGGTCCCTGTTCAAAGCGCTGCAGTTTTTCATCTCTGGCTGCTGTGACAATCTAACTCATCACTGTCATATTTAGAAGCTAGATCAGCACCTATGGCCCCGGGGGTGGGGGGGAGGCATTCTCAAGACTTTTTTAAAAAAGGCTATCCATATTTAAACTTTAAACATGTCAGCTATTCTAAATGTTTCTACGTGTCCATAACTTAGGATCTTCATTGGTGATGGAGCACATTTTTTCCCAGTGACCCGAGAAAAATAAGTGAATGATGGAAGAAGTTATCTTTACATGACTGGCAGAAGCAATTTTTTACATCTGAGATTGTTTCACAAAGAGATCTTTTCTTGCTGCTTGCATTTTATTGTCATTGACGAATGCTTTCCTACTATAAATGCAGAAAACTGGAACCACCACATAGACTTCTCTTGACTTACTCTTTTGTCTCTTCACTTCTGTGCTCTTCAGCATTTTGGAAAATAGTAACTGCAAATAACTAATATGTTTATTATTTTTTTTAAAAAAACCTGCTTATCAATATACTTAATTGTCAATGTAGCCAAATCTATCGCTACGTAAATCCAGAGACTGGAACCATGAACAGACAAGAAAGATCTTTCTACAAACCTGGGGGGGATGCCCAAGCTTAGTAGAAAAACTTTAAAATCTTTTTTTTAAAAAAATATACACTGGGGGAATTAAACTCCCCCCCCCCCCCAGCAATAAAAGGAACACCTGTAGCTTTAAGAAACAGATGTCCTCAGCGGCTGTTAATAGGCAACCACTAAGGTATTGTCATCCTTGGCAATACTGGGTTTCTGTCTGTAAAAGGCACGGTGAGGGTGCAGGGCCCTTTCCGGAGTGTTTCGGTTTTTGCAGGAGGATTCATCAGGTCCAGGCCCACCAGCAATCACTGGGAAACCTGCTACCATGTGACTTGCATAACTCACCCAGTAAGTATGTGAGGTATGTAAAGTTGAGAACGTGTGACTGGTCCTAGGTCACCCAGTATGTTTCCACACTAGACTGGGGATTTGAATCTGGGTCTCCCAGATCCTAGTCTGAAACAGGCTTTCATGAGGCTGCCACAGTTGAATAGTGGTAAGCAGCCAGGCCTTGGTGAGTTATGCAGGCCACCTGGTAGCAGGTTTCCCAGTGGTTACTGGTGGGCCTGACCCTGATGAGTCCTCCTCCAAAGGCCAAAACAGCCCTGGAAAGGGCCCTGTACCCTCACCCTGCCTCTATTGGTAGAAACCAAGTATTGCCAAGCATGGCGATACTTTTGAGGTTGCCTAGTAACAGCCACTGAAGGCATCTGTTTCTTAAAGCTACAGGTGCTCCTTTTATCATTGTGGGGGTTAATTCCCCCAATATATTTTTAAAAAAAGATTTCAAGTTTTCCTGCAAACCTGGGGCTTTTTTCAGATTTGTGGAAAGATCAATCTTGTCTTATCCATAACCCTAGTCTCTGGATTTAAGTCTTCACAGATGGGGCCAAATTGAAAATTATATATGTGGATTAAGGAAAGAGAAGAAATAAAGCAGAAGGACTGAGGAGGAGAGTATGCTTCAAGTTTATATTCTGTGACAATCATTTGATATGAAGGTTCAGGAACTGAAACCATATTTGATCTGTAGTCACTGCCATATCTCTTGTGCTGATTTTTTTTTTTACAACTTCTGGTTTGATGCAGAAGACTTTTAATGTAATTCAGAACCTAAATTCTCCTAATAAGGTTTTTCTGTATCCAAGAGAAGTACATTTGTGAACAGAGAAATATAGCTCCCTTCTCTTTGTATAATTTCCACCTTCTTTTTAAATTTCTTCACTTGCTTTTCTCTCCTACACACATCCTCAGATTTCTTGGTGCTCAGCAGGGTCAACAGCAATTTTTAGATGCACTCATTATTGACAGCTGAATAGTTGAAAGGCAGCAACTTTGTGGGCCCACAGAGACTTGTCTGTCAGTCTGAATTTGAGACAAGCATGTTACTGCTGCTCCAGCACAAGGATAATTTTATCGTCTACATTTGTTGTTTCTTTCCTTCATGGCAAGGCCTCAGAGCAAGAAATTTATACATTTTCAAGGGGAGGAAAATATAATAATTGCTGCCAGGAATGACAATGAATTAGGATTAATGAGGACACCAGCAGAAACAGTATGAAGGCAATATGAAGCATTGCAAAGGCACTGCAGCTGCTGAACACTAGCTATATTTCATCCCCTTTTAATTTCCACACAGAGGGTCTGCAAAGCTGTGGGCAAACTATCTCAAAATGAAGAACATCATTGCTGAGTTAAGGCTAACACAAAATAATTTAAAGCAGGAGCAGCTTGGCAGCGTAAATGGAATGAAGGGCTTCAGAGCAATCATGAGGTTCACGTCAACAGCAGCCATTACAGGGTTCTCGTTCAGGTATTATAGAAGATCGCAAACTGGGATCTGACTTTCTAGGTCAGCGAAGGTCGGCATCCAGGTCTGATTAATGTGCTGCAGTGTAAAAAGGACAAAATAGTTATGTGGTTGACATCAACAGTATATTTTCATAAAACATATAAAATGTATTGTGCGTATTGGAGATAGAAATGCAAATCCAGGCAGATAATAGGAAACAGAACCTTCAAAACCAGTCGGAGGAAATTAAAACCTTGCAAAAGAGGGAGAACAAATACGGTAGGTGTGTTTCCTAAAAGTAGCATCAGGGCTATTTTTGGGCAGGAACGCACAGGAATGGAGTTCCAGCTGGCTTCTGAGTTGGCCACGCCTACAGCCTCCCCCCCCCGGGTTCCCCAGGTACCTCGCAAGCTGCGGGGTGCCTGGAGAAGCCAAGCTGATCCAGGGAAGGAAGGCAGTTTAAACTCCCTCACCTCCTTGGGTTTCCCATACACGCCGCAAGCTGTGGGGCACCTGGGGAAGCCGATCCTTGGAGGGAGCTGTGCTGTCAGGGGTGTGACCTAATATGCTAATGCATTTCTGCTGTTGGGTGTGGCCTATTATGCTAATGAGTTCCTGCTGGGCTTTTTCTACAAAAAAAGTTCTGACTAGCATGATTATTAATGCACATTTATAAAAATGACATCAGTAATTTTCAAAAGCAGGCAACTCCAAAGAAAATATACTTGATAATTAATACTTAGAATTTAACGATAATACTGAGCACAGTATTCAGAGTGCTTCACACACACTTGCTTACTGTAATCCTTACATCCATGGATGATAAACTAATTCAGTGGTCCCCAAACTTGTTGAACCCGTGGGTACTTTTGTAAAATGCTAGACTAGAATCCCCTTTGCAATGGAAGCTTGTTGGGTGACCTTGGGCCAGTCACACACTCTCACCCTAACCTATCTCACATAGTTGTTGTGAAAATAAAATAGAGGAGGCCATCTGGAGGAGGAGGATGGGCAGCAGCAGGCAGTGTGTGGGGGGTCTGGCTCATCAGCACTGCCCGCAACCTCCCCGGCACCAAGTACCAGGTGAGGGTCACCCCTCTCCCACTTCCCTTCCAGCTGGGAGGGAGAGGGGCAGTGGAAGTGGCATCCCCAGAGCCCCCTCTTCCTGGCAGTCCCCATGACAATCCTGCTAGGTGGGCCAGGGAGGAAGCACTGGAGTGCTGCCAGCCCCACAGGAGCACACAAGGGACAGAGGCAGAGGGAGGGTCGTGGGTGGTTCCCATCGAACATTCCCTTCTTCTCCCCCCCCCAAACAAGAGATTCCTCTTCTCTCATGAGGATTCACTGCCCCACTGCTAAATGGGAGAAACATATGGCTTTGCATAAAAATCGGGAGCAGAGGTCCATCAGTGGCTATTGGCCACAAGGTATAGATAGGACCCCTCAGTCTGGGGCAAGTGATGCACTGAATTCTTGGTGCTTGGGGGGGGGGCAATAGTGGGAGGGCTTCTAGTGTCCTGGCCCCACTGGTGGATCTCCTGATGGCACCTGGTGTTTTTGGCCACTGTGTGATACAGAGTGTTGGACTGGATGGGCCACTGGCCTGATCTAACATTGGCTTCTCTTAAGTTCTTATGAGGAGAGGAGAATGATGCAAGCTGCTTTCTGTCCCCATTGGGGAGAAAGGCAGGATATAAATAAAGTAAATAAATAAGTCAATAAAATGGAAACCAATCACAGAATAGCTGCCATCGGGGATCAATCCTATCACACAAACACTGGGAGTTTCCATAAAATTTTAGGAGTGTAACATTCTCCTTTCTATAGGGTTGCCTGGTCAGTAGAACTCGTGGGCAGGGGATGGGGGGAACTTACCAGGAGCCAGAAAAATGTGATGTGCTTACATCACCCAGGAGCCAGAAGTGATGTAAGCACCTCAATTACATGAGAGGGTGTTTGTGTAACACTCTGGTTTTGGGGCAAAACTATGGTTTGAAGCTAATTCTATCACAGAGTTTTGCCCCCAAACCAGAGAATTGCCCCCAATGTACCCGGTGTGCCTACGCCACCCAGAAGTGATGTAGGCACATCATGTTTATTTCCTGCTTCTTCATCCTTCCCTTCCAGTAAGGGCACCCTCAACCCCCACCCACTTGGCTGAGGGACCTGATAATCCTATCTAGCCAGTGCACTGTCACTCCTTCTGCCTGTTCCTTAGTTGGCCTTTGGACATGCCCTTCCTTTCTCTCTGCTCTCCATCTGTGCTGCTGCTTCTGCCTCTCTTAGGGCTGCACACATGATCACCCCCTTCCCCCCAGACTTAGGATGCCCTGGGATGTGACAGATACTGAAATCAGTCATTACATTTCTCTGTTCCAATTCACGTTCTGCATTAAAAACATTCACATACATGGTGAGAGCTTTTAGTGCCATATACACATTTATTTTGATTTGAGTGTCTGTCTAGTGGGACTGTGGGGTTGTAGGGGATGAGGCTTGCCTCATCAGGTCTCCACTGACATCTCAGACAGAGATGGGGTGCAGTCCTCTTCTGAATCTTCTTCCTCCTTTCAGGCTATTCATGGTCTCCACCTCTTTCTTTTGGCTTCTTTCCCTTGAGGAGGATTAGTTTGGTGCTGTCCACCTCAGCTTCTGACTGCAGAGGTTTAAATAACCTTGAACAGCCCCGATAAACCCTTCCCTCTAAGTCCCAGTCTTTCAAGGCCACTGCTTCATGAGAGCCTCATTTCTGAAATGTCTGTCTTCAAAGCACTTGGCCTCTCCTGTGGTAGTTTGCCACCCCCCTGCAGATGTCTGTGATGCCTCCTGGTAGCTTTCTGGACTGGACAGGCATTCTAGCCTCTGTTGCCACTCTGACTGCTGCTGGCTGCACAGCTCAATTGAGCAGCAATGGGCGCTGGCAGGGCTGGAGGCTGCTGGGCTGTCTAGCTCCAGACAAGGGTTTGGTGGTGGAAAATGCAGTAAAATCATAGCCAATTTATGGCAACCCCTTAAGGTTTTTAAGGCAAGAGAAATTCATAGGTGGTTTGCCATTGTTTGCTCCTGCATAGCTACCCTGGAGTTCCTTGGTGGTCTCCCATCCAAGTACTCACCATGTCTGATCCTGCCTAGCTTCTGAGATCTCACAAAACTGGGCTGTCCAGGTCAGGTCTGACAAAGATGTAGGCCAAGTGAAAAGGATTGTCGAACAATCCTGAGAAAATCTACTCAGAAGTAAGTTTCATATAATTCAGTGAGGCTTACTGCTTTTAGAAGAAGAGGAGGAGGAGATTGGATTTATATCCCATCCTTCACTCACTCTGAGTCTCAGAGTGGCTTACAAACTCCTTTCCCTTCCCCTCCCCACAACAGACACCCTGTGAGGAAAGTGGGGCTGAGAGAGCTCTGAGACAACTGTCCTTGAGAGAACAGCTGGTACAGAGCTATAGCTTGCCCAAGGTCATCCAGCAGGTGCAAGTGGAGGAGTGGGGAATCAAATCCGGTTCTCCCAGATTAGAGTCCGCGCACTTAACCACTACACCAAACTGGTTTAGAATTGCTTAGTCTGCAGATGGAGGTGCACTGTTGACTTCCATTTAAAAAATACTAAACTGTGATCTCACAGACACAAATGTACTTGGCAAACAACAATGGAATTTTTGTTTTATGTAAACTACACCTCTACAAATTAGGAAAAATATTTTGGTGGAAAAAGATGGAAGATGAAGATGGGGATGAAAGTAGCACTGGAGTAATTTGCAATAGGAGGCCATTACCTTCTTCCCTTCTATTTCTCTTCAAAATTCTTCCCCCTTCGCGCACTGATATATTTCTGCTTCAAGAGACTCACCTACATTCTAAGACCCAACCTGAACTCAAAGCTAAATGGATACAACACCAATTCCATGCCAAGGGAACTTCGAAATCACGAGGGGTGGTGATCATCCTATCCAACAAAGTCCGCTTCCAATATCATGCAATGATGGCAGATCCTGACGGTCGCTTCATCTTTGTCAAAGGTATTCTCAACAAACAATAGATCACACTAGCTTTGGTCTTCACTCCCAACACCAGTCAACATCCTTTTTTACTGAAAACCCTCTCAATGTTGGATTTTTTTCAAGAAGGAGAAACACTACTTGGGGGAGACCTCAACCTAATAGCTGATCAATCACTAGATCGCTTGAACCCTCAAAGAGCGGGGCGGCAGAAGACCTTGCCAGACACTGGTTTAATAGATCTTTTACATCAATTTAAACTGACAGACATCTGGAGAAATCTACATCCAACGGATAAGAATTTTACATTCTACTCAATGAGGCACGATGTCTACACTCCTCCCCTCGTGTCGATACTATCCTTCTCTCTTCTGGTCTTGTCCACAATGTACTGGAAGCTGACACTGGAAATGTTACGTGGTCCGATCATGCTGATGTGACCTGTGTCCTGATATCCTCATCTGAATGCCCACCAACACGAACTTGGTCCCTCAACAAAGCCCTACTCTTCAGGGATTATTACTCTGAACTGATTGAACTTCACATCCAGCAATACCTCCAAGACAATGCCACGGGAGACACATCCCCATTTATAACCTGGGATGCATTGAAAGTGGTTCTCAGAGGACACCTTATATCACTTTCTTCACATTTGAAAAACGAAAATGCTGCTTTAACAGATGACATACTGGGCAAGATCAAACACCTTGAAAGTGAGCATAAAAAATTCGGAAGCAAAAAGATATATAAGCAACTTCTCTCTGAACGAAAAGCTCTTGAACTCCTGGAAAGCTCCTCAATACAGAAAAACCTCATCTACGTGAAACAAAAATACTGGCTCAACTCACCTAAATCATTGTGACTCCTGGCTTGGCATGTCAAAGACAAAAGGGCTTCTCGCCACATCCTGGCTGCCAAAGATCGAGCGGGGAAACTGCATACTGACTCTTTAACTATCAACAATATATTTGCAGAATTTTATCAAAAGCTTTATATGTCTTCTAACCCGCCCCCAGTGGATATCCATTCGTATCTGACATCAAACTTGAACATCCCAAAGCTTACTGAAGAACACAGTGAGATCCTAGAAAAACCTATAGAATCCAAAGAAGTCCTTGAAGTAATTAAGAACCTGAAAAACAACAAATCGGCAGGTCCAGACGGATACCCCTCGGAGTTCTATAAAAAATACTCTACTTGCTGGGCCACTGATTGAAACCTGCAACTTCATTCTGTCTTCCGATCAACTACCTCCAACTTGGAGCTCTGCCTCCATAATAACAATTCCAAAATCAGGAAAAGACGCTTCGAAGCCGGCATCCTACCAACCAATCTCTCTTTTAAATCAGGACTACAAAATTTTCACTGCAATACTAACTAAAAGGCTAAACTCATTCATCTCCCAGTATATTCATCAAGATCAATCGGGATTCATCCCAGGAAGAGAATTAACAGACAATATCTTTAAAACACTGAATATTATCTCTTCTGGTGAGCATTCAAACTCAGACTCTATCCTCTTATTGCTCAACATAGAAAAAGCATTTGACTCTTTGGAAACTTCTTACTTAATTATGCTTTTACGTCACATGGGGTTTGGCCCTATGTTCATCCTAGCTGTTACCTCAATATACGTAAAACCAACCGCCTGCATCAAAACGAATGGACTCACATCCCAAATGATAATGCTTAGCAGGGGTACCAGACAAGGCTGTCCTTTGTCCCCAATCCTCTTCGCCATAGCACTTCAGCCTCTAGCAGCTGAAATTAGATAAGATCGTAATATCACTGGGATCTCTATTGATCAACATATCTTCAAATTAAGCCTCTTTGCGGACATGTTGCGGTATATTTCAAATCCAACAAAAACGCTCATTCATCTTCAACCAGTTCTAAGAAACTTTGGCCTAATCTCTAGCCTCAAGGTGAATCACTCTAAATCATATATAATGCCTCTCAAATTAATGCCAGATAAAGAACTTGCTCTTAAAAACAAATATGAATACCAATGGGCCTCTTCTGAACTCCTCTATTTAGGAATCCACCTACCTAATAAACTGCCCAAACTGCTCTCCTTAAACCACATTTCTAAAATCTCTGAAATTAAAGCAGATCTTCATAATTGGGAGAAGCTTAATCTCCCTTATTTAGACAGACTACATCTTATTAGATCTTTTGTTCTCCCTAAACTACTATTCCTTTTCCTCACAATTCCAATTACCTTGGCACAAAATATGCTTCACCAGTGGCAGAGAACCCTAAACTCATTTTTATGGCCTGTGGACAAGCTTCACAACACTCCGGTGCCATACAGCACAAGGGGGCCTAAACTATTCTGATTTGTCACTCTACTATAAATCGACACTGATGGTCCCCATTATCAAGACACTAAGGCAAGGCGATCACCTGGACTGGGTCAAGCCCTTTACACCACTGACGTCACCACTCTTGATTCAAGAAACTGTCTGGAATCATTCATCTATTCATCCACAACTGATTAAAAATAATATGTTTTTATTAGCTATTTTGAAAAACTGGGACTTCTGCAGACCACAGTTACTCCCCAAACTATCTAGATTCACTACTTTCCTCAACCAACCCTGGTTTCTTCCAGGAAATGACCTAAAATTGGCTGAACCTTGGAGACTTGCTAACATGTCCTGTTTGTCTGATATCTTGACAAAAGAAGGTCTATCTCCTAAATCTGTCCTGGAACAAAAACTGAAAAAAACCCATCCCTTGTGTTTTTTTACCTACAACTGAATCATATGATCCACCATCTCAACATACACCATATACTTAAAGAACAACCTTCTCTTTTTGAAAAGCTCATTGACCCCAAAATTCTCAGCTCAAAAGGAATAATCTCGACTACTTATGATGTACTGATCTGTCATCAAGGTGACAAACCACTGAGATACCAACACCAATGGATGCGTGATTGTGAAATAGACATATCAACTCAACAGTGGTTGAAAATCTGGATGTCTAAATTAATGTCTTCTCCAGTAATTTCAACGAAACTACAAACACATCAGATTATATCTCATTGGTATCTTACACCTGAACGTTTATCCAAGGCGACGTCCTCACACTCGCCTCTGTGCTGGAAAAAGTGCGGAGAACTCGGATCCTTCGCCCACTGTTGGTGGAAGTGCACTCATATTCGGAAATTCTGGCAGGAGGTTCTGGCCCAAATAAAACTCATCACGGGTTATGACATACCTCTAGACCCTGCCCTAATATTTCTGGACATATGGAAAGTAAAAAACATACCACCATCCCATCGTGATCTCATAACTAGTCTACTAGTGGCTGCTAAGACATCAATTGCATTTAAATGGAAAGCTGACAAAGCCCCTACTCTCTCAAGCTGGCTTAACAAAGTCTGGGACCATTTAATCATGGAAAAGATCACAGGCTGCCTTAAACAGTCAGAACTATATCCAAAACCCTCTGACTTTGCAGGGAAGTGGTTTCCTTTCCTGGAATTTCTTTCAGCATCAGATATCTATCCACACACCACTTCATATCTAACAATTTTGCAGTGCTAACTCTCACATCCCTCAAACCATGATTCATGAAAGCTCTCTTGCACCTCGCTTTTAAAACAACTACTAGTAACAACTACCTTCTAGCCCTAGCTCACACAATACCTATACTTTAGTACAGTTTATTGACCGTTTTTAAACTATGCTAATATTAAGATACTCATGATTTACCTCTATTGTTGAATTGCTACCAAGTTAATGCAACACATCTTGTATGCTGTTACAATTTTCTGTTTACTTGTGAAAAATGAATAAAAACAATTGATTAAAAAAATTCTTCCCCCCAAAGCTTTTTTTCTTTTTAAAATAAGTGTTGCTTGCAAGTGATGTGTAATGAGCCCCTCTGGAGGTTCTGGCCAGAACTTCTGTGCAGTAGTTCTGACTTATACTATATTCATTTGCATCAGAAGACTTGTAAATCTTTTGACTGAAATAGACACATCAGTGTCCCCCAGACAAGTAAGTGAAACTCTGAATATTTTAATTACAGTTATACCAACATGTTTATGCAAAGTGGGTTTCTAGGCAATGGTTGAAAGAGAAACAAAGCAATGAAGCAACTGGCCAGGTTGACTGCTACACTGCTGAGCATTTCTCCAATGCAGATTAACATAATGAGCAAGCTGAAGGATCTCATTGAGGGATTTTGAACAAAGCAAAATTTCTTTTACTATGCAAATGTATTTATAGTGTATTTTGGTGGAAAATAAACTTCTGTTGAGCACAGAGATTTAACCCCCCCCCCCCATGGACACCTCCTATCTTTCCCCCTAGAAATCCAGTGAAAGTGAGAATCACTTATAAATACAGCTATCACAGATTCAGTACTTGGATTACAATCACTGGAATGCCCAACTTCTTTTATCTATGATTAAACAATAGAGAGATTTTTTTAAAAATATGTGAAAGTATTGTTTTTAATATTTATTTTAATATGAAAGATGTGTTCATTCATCACAAATGTTATTGAGAAGCAGTGTGTCTTATCAACCATCCTGGTGATAAATGGGAATATCTTTTTCTATGCAGTACAATAAATATTTCATAAATCCACTTGAATCTCACAGAAAATTTTTTCTTTGCTTAGCCAGCACTCTGTGTTTGAAAACAAGAGCTGTCAACAACAATTCAATTCCTCTGGAACCTCACAAATAATCCCATCACGTCAATTTGATTCAAGCATACACAACTTCATTTTAGAATCACTAAAATATATATGTGGAAGAATTTATGTGCATGACTTGTATGAGCCAGTTTGACCATTTTTAAGCAGAACAGGAGATTTTATTAAGCAATCTGTTTTCATTGCAGGAACATCAGTGGTGGGATGTAGAACATCAGTATGTTATAGGACGCAGGTATGTTAGGGATACACTGTAAATCTATGTTTCCCCCGATGTTCTGCTCCCATAAGAAGCTCACTATAACACAGAGTGAAGCATTTTTTTTTAATTTAAGAGAGTTTCAAAGGTAGTTTTCAATGCCTCGTGAAGAGGTTGCTGAAGAAAACAACAATAATAAACATTTTTTCTAGGTATACAGCTGTATAATATATTGTATAGTTTATACACATAGACACACAAGTACTAAAATGGAACCAGTTTAGAAGAAAAAATAGCAGGCAAATCAACATGGGCCCCAAATTATAAAACCAGTAATAATCGTGTGCATCCAAGTCTCATTTAATAAAAAAAGAATAAGCAGATTTAGCATTTTAAAATAAATAAATAATGAACATTTTCTGAGGGAATACTATCTTCATCAGGGAAGTTATAAAGTGTGGGATCTTAACAGTGTGATTCTCAGAATACTTTCCTGGGAGTAAGCCCCATTGCCACCCCAACCGGAATAATGAGACAGACAACAGTTTGGAATTAAACAAGGACCACTTTATTAACTGTTTAACAGAACATTGCAGCAACGGGAAAACCAAGCAAGCATGGAAAGGGCAAGGCAGATATCACTCCCTGACATAACCTCTTTGCCCTTGATATGGGCAGGTCACCCAGCTCCGGTCTTGAACCAACGATCTGGCTCGTAACCGACAGTCCAGCATACTGGTTGCCTCCCAGGAGCGCCTACCCCTGAAGCCACACAAACCTGCAGGGAGGAGCCTGACCTAAGAGGATCCCAGAGGCGATCACCATTCCCCACCCTGGGCCACAAACCCTGAGAGCAGTTCCCAATGACATTCCTGTTCCCAAATGGGATATGCTGTGAGGCGCTCACCAGTTCCGCTTTCTTGCTTGCACAAACCTGCCAAGTGACCGATCTATTTAACACTTGTCCACCACTTATGACCCTTAATCCACTGCCCTCAGTGTAAGATAGGCAAAAACACCTCCACCTAAGCAGCCAATCCAGGTAGAGGCAAAAAATTACTACCTGGCTCCATTGGCGATCAGCAGCAGCCTACACTAAGAACAGGGCAGGTGGGTGGGCGAGCACGTGGAGCAACTGCCAAGAGTGGGAGTGGGGCACCACCTCTTCAAGTGGCTAGCCCTGCCCCCACCAGCTCCAGCTGCGCGGCGTGCCATGGCTGTTGCTGCCTATCTCCCAGCAAGGTGGCAAAATGCCCCCCCCCCCATGCTACCGGTGTTGCCGGGTACCTGGAAGCCCAGTTGTGTACATCTCAGCATGATACTAAGTAGACTTGCTTAGTGTTGCTTCTAAATCTCAAAATGCAGTAAATCTCATTATAAAACATAGCTGTAAACCAGAATTTCAGGAGAATCTCTTACATTCATAAAAAGCACTGCATATAATGCTAACAAACTACTGGACAAAAAGAACAATAAAATAAATATACATCAGCTTACAAAGCATGACTCTAAACGTTTAATATTAAGTGATAAGGCATATATTAAATACATCTATATAGCTAATTCCCAAGTGGCCACCCCCATGCAGATATCTAAATCCACGTGGGGGGGGGCACTTGGGGGCTGGGGAGATTTTCCTACACACGGAGGGGAGACTCCTTCATGTGCAGAAAAACCCTAAAAGTTTTAAAAAAAACTTTGGGGGGATATTTAAATCTCCCCAAAAGTAAAATCATTCCCTGCACATGCGCAGGGAACGCTCTGGCCATTGAGGGGGAGGCTCGGTGGACCTGGTGGCTGTGAGCTGCTCAGGCCTTGCTGTCACTGGTGGGGGAAGGGAGAAGGCTTGGCAGGCTGCTGCCGCTTGCACTGGGGAGGGGGGTGGGAGGAGGAGCAGCAGGGCTCACCGCCACTTGCACTGGGGGGGAGGAGGAATGGCAGGGCTTGCCGCCGCTTGCACTGGGGAGGGAGGTGGGAGGAGGAGTGGCAGGGCTCACTGCTATCACTTGCACTGGGGGGGAGTGGCAGGGCTCTCTGCTGCTTGCACTGGGGAGGGGGAGGAGTGGTGGGGCTTGCCGCCACCACTTGCACTGGGGGGAGGAGTGGCGGGGCTCTCTGCCGTCACTTGCACCGGGGGGAGGAGGAGTGGTGGGACTTGCCACCGCTTGCACTGGGGAGGGGGGATGGGAGGAGGAGCGGCAGGGCTCGCCACCACCACTTGCACTGGGGGGGAGGAGGATTGGGATACTCCCCCCACGAGTATTGCGGGTCCCCCTTCTTGTACTATTCATAATTATGAGTATAAAAATCCTATATTGTTAAAAATACATAATTACATTCTTAGAATATGATTTACAAATAAGGAAAAGGTTAATATGAGAATTGTTATTCTTGATCAGACCAAAGTTCCATCCAGCCCTCATTTACTTTCCAACATCAGACAACTCCAAGCTCTTTCCTTTTGCTTTTTGGGTGTCTCTCAGTGTGCTGCATAATTTTATTTAAAATTTTTACTCTTATCTTTAAGACACACACACAAAAAAAACAGATGTAAGGGAGAAACCACATCTTCTGATCCAAACAGACTGGCAACCATTACTGTTGATAAGAAAGACAGAAAGGAACAACAAATAGTAATTTAAAAAAAACATTGAGGCCGAGGACAGACTGCCAATCTAAAGCGGAGGCAAAGCGGAGGGAACTGGAGTGGGGGGAAAATCCCACGGAGCTGGCCGTTCACACTGGCCAGAGCAATGCGGATCAGTGGCAATACGGAGCATTCAGACTGCCACGGAGCGTTCAGACTGCCGCGTAGCCAGCGCGCGCGGCTTGCGCGCGCCGCCGTGCTTTTTTTGTTTTCCTTTGATGCGCATAACTTTTTGCCGGTGCGTTCACACTTCCTCCGGATGCCTCCCGCTTCTTCCAGTTCACACTGTTTGGAAGCGGGAGGCATGCGGAGGAAGGCCCCTGAACACCGGGTAAAACCGGTGTCCTGTTAAAGCGGAAGGAAAGCGACTGGGAGACGGGTAAGTACGAAACGGAGCCGACGGACAGATGCGCATGTCTGAACGTGCTCCTTTCTTCCGTTTGCGAAGCGTGCCTGCCCCGCTTTAGATTGCCAGTCTGTCCTCGGCCTGATTTGCCAGGAGTTTATATCCACAGGGCTTCATTTAACCCTGTGTTTTGGCTCTACAGTGAAGGAGTATAAGCAATGAGTAAAGGGGAGGGAGTTCCAATTTGCCATAAGGCAATGTGCAGATATGAAATTTCATCATGCTGTACTGCAGTGTTAAGAAGGAGGACAGCAACTCTTCCAGAAGCCGTGAATGGGTTGGGAGTAGTCAAACCAGTCACTGGAAAAATCATCTGCATGATCAAAACAGGCTCTCAGGACATGATTCAAACTGGTTTGTGTTCCAGCATCTTTACTTAAGAGATGTAAGGAGCAATCCTAAGGAGATCTATTCAGAAGTAAGTTCCATGTCTTTATGATTACAGCTGTACTCTAATTCTATTAATCTTTTTGAAAGCCTTCCAAACTAGCGGCCATAATTACATCTTGATTTGGAAGAAAAAAATCACATGGTGTGAAGTATTTTCTTTTGATACTTCTGAACTTCCTGCCAATTAATTTCGTCAGGTGACTCCAAATCACAGTAGTATGGAGGAGATGGAAAATTTATGTCTTTATGCACACCATTCATATTTTTCTAAACCTCTTCTTTTGTTATTTTCTGAAAAGCCCGAGTGTAAAAGTCTTGTATTATAGGGAATCCTAATCATTGTGGGTTACCTTACTTCGAGCGATGAAAGGACAATCCAGTTTTTGTGTATGTGGCACAAATACACATAGAAGGAAGCAGTGAAGTTCTTAATATTAGTGGTACAGCAGGCTCAGTATCACTTGGTGCCTTTCCCCCATTAGATTAGGCAGTAGTGAAGCAAAGTCTGTAATGATTTTATACCTGTTTATCCAATAAGTGCAGCTTGGCTACATTTGAAAATAAAGCAAAGCAAAACAAACCTTCCATCCTTGTCCGTGCATATAAACAGCGATTAAATTCTTGGAATAAGCACTTCGGTTTTTCCCTCTGCTCCCGTGATCATTTCCAGCAGCAGCTGCTGGGCGCTGTACATTTTTCAAAAATATCACCGCTTTGCTTAGGAGCTTGGTGCCAGGAGAAGAATTCAACATTAATAATCTTTCCTCTCATTTCATCTTTAGCTGTAATTCTTTTCTAGGCTGGGGAGTGCTTATAGGTCTGGCTCTAAATGGCATAATCCACCAGCCACAAACTCTTATTGACATGAAACGTGGCAGAAACAGTCTACACTGCGCTGTAAGCAGAGGACTCAGGTACACAGTCCAATATGTACCACATGAGAGACTGAAAATACTTTGAGGCCACTACTGGTACTCATTTAGTATTTAGTTGAGCTATAGCTGGTGCAGTGGTGATTCAATTGCACTTAAGAGCTAAATGAGAAATATTTATTTCTGTAGGTAGTGGTGCTATTTTTATTACTTTAGGGCAGGGGTGGGTAAATTGCGGCCCGGGGGCCACATGCGGCCCGCCACAGAGTTTTTTGCGGCCCGCCAAGAAGATTTCAGGACTTCAAGAAAATTGAGCCTAAATTCAATTTGCTCTCTTATCCCATCACTGCTGATATTGATGCAGCACCTGAGGAGCTGCAGCTTGAACTTAATGACATGCAGTCAGATCACACTGTGAAAAAAATGTTTAATGCTGTGACATTATTTGACTTTTACAAATCTTTGTCTGCTGAAAAAATTTCCATGTTTGAAGAAATTTGCTGGGAAAATGTTCTCTATATTTGGGTCTACATATATTTGTGAGCAAAGTTTCTCTTGCATGAAGATCAACAAGAGTAAATATAGATGCTCTTTAACAGACATTAACTTCCAGGCTGTGATGAGAATCTCAACAAGCAATCTCACTCCTGATTTCAAAAAAATTGTAGAAAAGTGTGATAGGGTACATTTGTCTCATTAAACTGATTCTAAAATTAAATGTGCTTGCAGCTATAGGCGATACGAAATTAGCACAATAAATAAATTGAATAAAAATACCACTATTTTATTTAATTTATATGTATTGATTTTTATGATACAATTTATACCTTTTCTGAAATGCAAAGTTAACTAATGAATGCAATCATTTTAAAAGGTGTGGCCCTCCGCTAACCTCCACTCCCACAAAGTGGCCCCCAAGCCAAAATAACTGCCCACCCCTGCTTTAGTGTATAGTGACCCCAATGCCTTAGATGTCACAAAAATAACTCTTCTTTTCTCATTCTGGAATAGGTTGCCATTAATATCTTTTGATAGATAGATAGATAGATAGATAGATAGATAGATAGATAGATAGATAGATAGATATTCTGCCAGTCCTAAATTTGGAGGCCTGTCCCACTGAAACTAGAAAGGGTGGCTTCCATACCTTTGCAGTGAAACCTGTATGACAAAGATTCTTGTGCATATGGTCGATTGTTTTAATGTACAGATTTTGATATATTTTATCCTCTGTATTGTTATGGTTTCTGTTATAGCCTATGGCCACAATACATTGTATCTGATCCACTAAAAACCACGAACCTTTCAATTATAAACAGACACAGCAACATTCCATGCCTTGATACACATGCTATAAATAGTCACAAGGATTTTCTTAAAAACGAGACATTTCAGAAATCTGGAAAATACTAGGGATTATGCAGCTGGATATTGAATATGATGTAATCTGAATAGTGCTTATTTATAAGTGGATAAATGCTCTGAATCCTAGCACTATTAATTCATTTGGGAACAATTGGGAGCCTTCTGATCTGATAGTTACACTGTTGTGTCTGACTGACTTCACTTTCTTGGCAGCAGGAGGTGGGAGGAGCAGTAAGGAGGGAGAATGACTCAGCAGATGTGTACTTGACAGAGACATCATTCAGCAAGAACAGATCTTCCCACCCACTAGGAATTTATTAAAATGAGTATTTCTGTGCACAGGATTATCACTTTATTTAGTTTACTTATTTATTATTTAGTTTATTTCTATTAATCACTGCATGACCTCACTGGCTTTGGGAAACCTTCGAATTCAAAACAAGCACAGGTTCTATGTTTGCATGGGCTATTTCATTCATTCATTGGGGTTGGGCTCATTAGTTGTTGCGCAGGGACAAAGGCTTCACTTGCACAGACTATAACACAGCGCAGGGATGTTAGAAGCAGAGGCTTAGCCTTGGGCTACATGTATCTCCCCTGCGGCAATCATCCCCCAAAGTCTCACCTCTTCTTCAGGACTTTGAACCAAACCTTCTGATTTAGGTGGGAGCAGGTGTTCCCTTGATTTCACGGGCTCCTGTCCACTGGTGGCCAGCTGGTTGGTGGGTGGAAGTCCCACCCCCAACAGCCATGACCCAGTGTGACATCCCCAGGGTGATGACATCACTTCTGTGTGATGTCATCATGTCAGGGAGGTCACATGCGGCAACATTGCCCCTCTCCATTCAGGAAAGCTCCCTCCCATCCCCCACAGGAGAAGAGGCAAGATTTGGCAATCCTATTATAATTTAAACCTCATGCAAATCTAAGTAAATTGTCCATGGTACTCAGTTTTTAAAAAGGGGGAGGAAAAAAAACTTCTTCCCCCAGACAGGGATCTGCATATTTGGATAAGAGAATCACTTTAGCTTGGTGCTTGGGGGGCAACAGTGGGAGGGCTTCCAGTGTCCTGGCCCCACTGGTGGACCTTCTGATGGCAACCGGGTTTTGACCAGTGTGTGACAAAGTGTTGGACTGGATGTGCCATTGGCATGATCCAACATAGCTTCTCTTGTGTTCTTATTGTAAAGTACTCAGTCCAGAAACGCCTTCAAGTAAAATCAGCTCATGCTTTATTAGGAGGTTCAGGAACACATGTCTGAGCTGGGCTCGGGAGTCTGCTTATATGCACACCTAAACCGCACCCCCTGCCTTGCCCACACACTCTGATAGGATTACAGTTAATACAATTAAGTCCCCCCCAGGTCATTGGCCCCTATTTGCATCCTGGCTGACAGGTAGGTCTAAATTACAATCCGGCCAGTCTATTGTGTTCTGGAGCGAAGCTCTGACTGTGCCTGGCCATGTGCTTGCCTGGACCACATGGCCTGACCACATGGCAGTTGCCATTAGAACACAACACTCCTCCCCAATAGTTCAGACCCTCCTAACACACGAAGTCTTTGACATAGGTTGGTCTTCGCCATTCCCTGGTCGAATGGTGCACGGCGGTGTCTCTGGCAGGTGGCTCTGGAGTCACCATGACTGGTTCTGGGGATGGACCTGGTTTGCCCGCTGAGGCTGGTGTCAGAGATGGGGCAATGTGAGTGTTAGCTGTTAGGTGAGGCTGGTGAAACTGTTGCTGGTGTTTCACCCATGTCCTCATCTGTAGGCTTGGGAGTGGAGGTCTCGTCCTTGCTCTCCTCTGATCTGTCTATTGTGGGGGTCAGGAGCCAGTGGTACAGTTGGTCCACGTGGCGTTTCCAAAGCTGGCCTTCTTCCCTGGAGACCTCGTAGGATAGAGGCCCCATTACACACACTATCCAGCCTGGCAGTCAGGCCGGACCCTTGGCATAGTTCTTAACAAAGACTGGGTCCTCCGGAAAGAACCTTCAGGGAGCCTTCTGGTGTTCCAGGCCCATGCTATGTTCTGAGTGTGGTCAGGATGCAGGCGGTCCAGTCTGGTTGTGAGCCGCCGCCCATGAGCAGTTCTGTCGGACTGCGCCCGATTGCATTGTGGGGTGTTGTTTGTTGGCCAAACAGGAATGCAGCCATCCTGTAGTTTCAGTCACCCGTGTCCATATATCACAGGGCTTCCTTGGTCATTCACACCATGCGCTCGGCTTGACCATTGGTGGCTAGATGGAATGGGCAGAGTGGATGTGCCGAATGCTGTAGTAGTCTACGAACATCTGGAACTCCCCTGACATGAAGGCTGAGCCATTGTCTGTCACGAGGGTGTCGGGGATGCCATGTGTGCTGAAAATGTGCCACATGGCCTGGATGGCCACCTGTGAGGAAGTGGCAGATACCAGTGCCACCTCCAGCCACTTGGTGTAGCTATACCAGTATAAAAAAGAGTTGGCCCTGGAACAGCCCCGCAAAATCTAGGTGGAGCCAGCTCCATGGCTTGTGGGCCAACTCCCAAGGGTGCACTGGTGCTTGTGGCGGATCGGCCCATGATTCCTGGCATTTGCGGCACTTGTGGACCAGTTCCTCTACCTCTTGATCTAGTCCTGGCCATCACACATAGCTCTGGGCCAGGGCCCTCATCTGGATGATGCCTGGATGTGTGTGCAGTCAGCACCCGTTTGCACAGCGGCCCAGGAATCACCACCCTCGTTCCCCATAGCACACACCCTTGTGTGCTGACAGTTCGTTTCACTGGGCCATGAAAGCTGCAAATTCCCAAAACATGGGAAAGGGTGCGATCCTGGGCACTGAGCCGGGAGACTTCAGTTACCTGAACCGGCCAGTCCAGCAGGCCTTCCAGCAGAGTGATGTGGTGCACTGGAGCAGGATCAGGGTTGCAGGACAGGAGCGGCAGGCGGCTGAGGGCGTCTGCATGTCCCATGGCCTTTCCTGGGTGGTAGACCAGCTCGTACTGGTAGCCGGCCAGAAAGATGGACCAGTGCAGCACCCTGGGCAAGAACATCTGGGGGGTTTGACGGTCCGGAGTCAGGGGCCCCAGGAGTGGCTTGTGATCCGTTGCCACCATAAAGGGCTGGCCATACAGGTAATTATGGAATTTTTTTATACCTGCTATGATCGCCAAGGCTTCCTTGTCTATTTGCGGTCAGTTGCGCTTGGCTGCCGACAAAGTGCGGGAATAATAGGCGACGGGCACCTCTCTCCCGTCCGCCAGGCAGTGTTCCAGGACGGCCCCCACATCATAGGGTGAAGCATCACAGGCGAAGATTACTGGGAGGGATTCATCAAAGTGGGCCAGGACTGCATTGGAAGTCAGCAGCCCCTTGATGGCATGGAATGCCGCTGCATGGTGAGGACCCCAGGACCAATGGGCATTCTTGTCCAGGAGCCAATGGAGGGGCTCTGCTACTGCTGCCTTGCGGGGAAGAAAGATGTGGTAAAAGTTTAAGAGTCCTAAAAATGCCTGTAGCTCCAATTTGGAAGTTGGTGTGGGGGCCTCCGTGATGGTGCGAATCTTGTTGGCAGTTGGGTGTATGCCCTGGGAGTCCACAGCATTGGAGGATGGAGTGGAGCCAGGCCAAGAGGGACTTGACATCTGGTGCAACGATCAGAACATTGTTGAAAAATGCCTGGACCCCGGGGATACCTTTAAGCAAAGTGTCCATTCGTTCCTGAAATATCCCCGGGGTAATGCTGACCCCAAACTGGAGGCGCCGGACCTTGAATGCTCCTTGGTGTGTGATGATGGTCTGGGCCTCTGCTGTGGCCTCATCCACCGGGAGCTGCTGGTAGGCCTGTGCCAGATCCAGCTTTCCAAATATCCTTGCACCTGCCAGGGAGGCGAGGACATGGCTCACCACTGGCACTGGATATGCATGGTCCTGGAGTGCCCAGTTGAGGGTGCATTTGTAATCTGCACAAATGCATATGTCCCCGTTTGGCTTCATGGGGGTGACTATAGGAGTCTCCCATTTGCCATTTGGGATGGGCTCCAGGACCTCTTGCTCGACTAGCCAGTCGAGCTCTTTGTCTATTTTGGGCTGGACTGCCAGGGGAGGTTGTCTGGCTGGCATCCATATTGGCCGAATGGTTAGGTCCAGTTCCAGTGTTACTGGTGGGCCCGTGTACTCTCCGAGTTTTCCGTCAAAGACAGCCAGAAACTTGTCGCAGACTGACTGAAAGTCTGTGCTGCAGAGTTGGTTTATGCCTGTTACTCCCAGTCCTAGAGGCCCAAACCATGATAATCCTAGCAAGCTAGACAGCTTTCCTTCAACCACTAAGAGGTCCAATTGTCCACAAAAGTCCTTGAATTGGACTCTGAAACTTCCCCACCCCTTGAATGCTACTATATTCTTCTGAAAGTCCCAGAGCTTGAGGCCCAGTGGCTTTTGCAGTGGGGGCCCCTCTTGTGGGCAGAGTCTCTTAAGGGTATCCACAGAAATAATGGAGTATGCAGACCCCATGTCTAATTCCGTCTGGCAGGGGGACCCCTCTATGACCACATGAATTAATATTTTGTTGGGGGTGTCTTGGGGCAAGTTAAGTACCTGAGTCGATGATGTGGAGTGTAGATTGGCCAACTCGAGGTGCATGGTTTGGGAGTGTTGGGAGGCCCAGAAGCGGCAAACCTGGGCAATGTGGCCTGTCTTGCCACAGGAATGGCATGCTGCATCATGAAAATGGCAGGTCCGGTGATCGTGGGGATCGCTACAGCTGGCACATGTTGTCCTTGGGGATGCGGAGGTCTTTGATGTGACCTGTGGTGAGATGGCAGCGGGTTTTGGTTGACCCCTCCAGTCTGGCCTTCAGAGCTGTAGGACATCCTCCTCTTCATCAGATGTTGTGATGGGGCTGTGGGCAGTTGCCAGGCAGTGCGTGGTGGACCCCGGGCAGTCCTGTTGCACCTTTTGAATGCAGCTGTGGTTTTGCACGCTGCGTCCAGCCACAGTTTGTCGGTGGCCACAAGCTTCTGCCGGAGCTTCGGCTCGCAGACCCCCTAGACAAACTGGGCTAACAGCATGTCCTCAACTGAGGGGAATTCACATCCAATGGCTAGCCGCTGGAGGTCTGCCATGTAGTCAGCAGCTGACTCACCAGTCTTCTGTGTGTGGGAACAGAAGTCCATCTGCAGAACCATCTTAAACAGTTTTGGCGCGAAGTAGGTGGTCAGTGCTGTGCTGAGTTCCTCATAGCTGGCGTCGTCCAGAATCCTGGGAGCAAGTAAGCTCTGGACCAGGCCGACTGTGGAGATGCCGCAAGAGCTGATTCACCAAGCCTTCTTCTCAGTGTCGTCTGTCTCTTGGACTAGGAAGAAGTACTTCAGGGTTTGCACCCAAGCTTCCCAAAGCTCAAGGCGAGTGGGGTCAAATGCAGAGAGCTGTCCCGAAGCAGCTGCTATCCCCTCGGTAGTGGTGAGCAATGTCCTCTGGGACAGTCAGCGGTGTGGGGAGGTGCTGGAGCCCAGTGGTGCCGGTTGCTGTCGGATCAGAGCTTGATGCTGCCCTGGAGTCAGCACTGGTGTCACTCAGCAGGATCCCACCTTTGTCGCCAGTGTAAAGTACTCAGTCCAGAGGCGCCTTCAAGTGAAATCAACTCATGTTTTATTAGGAGGTTCGGGAACACATGTCTGAGCTGGGCTCGGGGGTCTGCTTATATGCACACCTAAACTGCACCCCCTGCCTTGCCCACACACTCTGATAGGATTACAATTAATACAATTAAGTCTCCCCCAGGTCATTGGCCCCTATTTACATCCTGGCTGACAGACAGGTCTAAATTACAATCCGGTCTGTCTATTGTGTTCTGGAGCAAAGATCTGACTGTGCCTGGCCATGTGCTTGCCCCGGACCACGTGGCCTGACCACATGGCGATCGCCATTAGAACACAACACTTATTATTGTTATTTGGCATTTAGGTAGGATTTGGTTAGGCTTAAGGAGAAAGACTTGTTTTTAGGTGAGAAATGATCACCCTAGTAAAAGCACCCTAGTAAAAGCACCAAATCTAGCTAGGCATTTTCTCAGAACCACAGACTGTGAACTGAAAGGGGAAACCTACACCTTTGAGGGGACTTGTCTCTTGGTAACCTGCTCCAGTAAACCTCCTAACTTGAGGTAATTGTTTTCAGGGTAGGCAAAAAATCTCATGACTTTGTTTAGTTGTAGATGGATCCAATTACAAAACATTAAATCCCTGGCCGGGGGGGGGGGGGGGGGGGGGAGAGAGCTGTAATTGGTTGTAATCCTGACGAGACAGAGGTTCTCTGGGTTAAGAGACAGGCAAACTGGGGGACTTCAGATCTCTCCTGTCCCAGATGGGGTTATACTCCCCTTGAAAAACAGGCTTGTAGCTTGGGAGTGCTGATTTCCCACAGTGGTCACTTTAGAAAACCAAGTGGCTGAAGTGCCTCAGAGTGCTTTTGTCCAGCATCAGGTAGTGTACCAGTTGTGTTTATTCCTGGTTCCGTCCAATCTAGCCACAGAGATCCATGCCTTAGTTACATCTGGGCCAGACTATTGTAAGGCACTGTACTTGGGGCTACTTATAAAGAGTTTTTGGAAGCTGCAGCTAGTGCAGAATGCTGTGGCTGGAGTGCTGGTTGGGGACACCTACTGGGAGCATGGGACCCAGATACTGTAGCACTTACACTGGCTGCCAATCCACACCAATTCAAGGTGTTGTTTTTGTCCTTTAAAGCCCTACATGGCTGGAGGTCAAAGTATCTGAAGGACCATCTTCTCCCATATGTTCCTGCCCGAGAATTAAGATTGCAGGAAGAGACCCTCCTGACTATCCCCCAAATCTATGAAGCTCATCTGGTGGGCACATGAGAGAGGGCCTTTGTGGCGGCAGCCCAAAGATTATAGAACAATGTCCCCAAAACTTTTGGGGGGCCCATCACTTTTGATCTTAAGGAGGCAATTGAAGATAGTTGTATTTAGGACTGCATTTGGCTAATTCAGTTTTTATTTATTAGGAGTCCTAACTAAAATGTTTAAATGTGGTCTTTTACGTATTTTTATAATTGCTGTTTTATTTACATGTAAGCCACCCTGAGTTCCATAAGATAGAAAGGTGGCTAATAAATGTTTTAAATAAAAATAAGTAGATAAATAAAATTTCTGGGTCACAGTTGAAAGTTTTTTCCCCATTTAATCTGAAACTTTCCACACATAACACTGTTGAAAACCTATTTTCTTTTGAATATAATGTGTTGCTTTGCCTTTAGTCATGTCTTGTCGGTCAAGCTGAATATTTAGTGAAATAGGGACTAAATGTACCTCATAAGTGCATAAAATATTATTATATGAATGTCTGAAGAAGAAAACTGTGAGGAGCACCCAATTTACACACCACCAACACTTCATCATAAACTTGTGTCACCTGTTCTCATGAATGTGGGCGGTTGGTGATTCAAAGATAAAGAGTGTGAGGGAGGGGCCATTTTGGAAAGGTTTGAGACAGCTGCAGAGGATCCTGAGGGGAATCAAAACAACATAATCCCCAAGCATAATAAAGCCATGAGCCTAGGGACTAGTTGCCTCAGAGCTTCATCCAACCCAGCCTCCCCCATAATACCACCCCTTCATGACAGGAATCTTGTGTATAGGAAAGAGGCAAAGGCTTTATTTACACATGCCGGCTGGCTGGCTGGCGAAGCTACAGGGATTGTGAAGAACAGAGCCTTTGATTCCCTGTCAATTGACAGTCCACTTGACTAGCATACTGAGGAAGGATAAAGCCAGAGGTTTAAGGCTCCACCCTGCAATGCAAAAGAGAAAAAGTGCACTTGAAGTTAGGAGTTGTTAGAGATATCAGTGACCAGGGGTCCTTTTGTAGAAAAAGAGGTGCAGGAGCTCATTAGCATAACTCATTAGCATATGCCACGTCCCCTGACATCACCAGAAGTGTGTCAGAAAGGGAATGTCAGTTTCAGCCCCATTATATCCTATGGGCCATTGAAATCAATGGCAAAAACTCATAGAGTATATGAGGGGCTGGAGGAAAGGGGGTTTGAGGGAGAGGCTCCAAACTTGCAGGGTAGCTGCTGGGACCTCTCCTCAAAATACCCACTAAGTTTTAAGAAGATTGGACCACGGGGTCCAATTCTATGGGCCCCCAAACAGGTTGTCCCATCCCCTCTATTGTTCTCTATGGAGGGGAAACATGTTAACTTTTTTCCTACCATAGAGAACAATGGAGGGAATGGGGGCAACCTGTTTGGGGGCCTGTAGAATTGGACCCCCTGGAGCAATCTTCTTGAAACTTGGTGGGCATTTCGAGGAGAGGCCCCAGCAGCTACCCTGCAAGTTTGGAGTTTCTCCCTCAAACCCCCTCCCCTCCAGTGGCTTTTAAAGTTGCAGCTGAATTTCGGCAGCAATTCGGCGGTGAGCTGAATCAGGTTAGAGAATCTGATTCAGTCCGTGGCTGCCCTACTGGCCAGTCCTGAGCTGGCGGAGCTTTGCTCCGCCTCGCTCCAGCCCCAACGGACCCCTGTCAGTGACAATGAATCCAATCGTCCCTCTGTGCGAGAGGATCTGCTCATTCAGGTATTGAGATTTCTAGGCAAACTCTCTCTTTCTCTCTCTCTCTCTTTGTGTGTGTGTGTGTTTGTGTAGGGAACTACAACATGCTAAGTCCACTAATTCATGTGTAAAGTGGGGACCAAGCATATGTGGTTTATGTGAGTGTTTCACTTTACCTCATTTCATATCTGAAGTTTATTTCCTTGCTAGCCTGATACCTGTGCTTCTCTACAGTATTTTAGTTCCAGTTATAATACTGATGAAGTGAAGTTTGAAGGGCAACATTTGTTATAGGAATTCTAATGGAGAAGATTGTAGTGTAAAGGTTGAAGTGAGACATACTTACTGGGGTTTTTTTCTCTTCTGAAGGACCTCTCTGTAGACCACAGTGGTGGTTCTGCCCTCAGGCTGCTTGGTGAGCTCACTCTGGAGTAGGCTCCTAGAAAGTTCCTTTACAATCTCCCCATGAACATTCATAAACTCAATTGCCACGCTGGCTGTTATGAGAAATGTCTATTCAGGAGTCTTGAATTGCTGATTTCTGTAACTGTCCTAAATTGTCTGTGCAGTCTCTTTTAATGGTGTTTTTACCCCAGATCCACAGCTGAGCAATCAGAGGGAGGTGGGTGCAAGCAGGCAGGTTTTACCTCAGAACTCTGAGCGACACAGTTAACCAATTGGGGGGGGGGGGGCAAAGAGTCAGCAGCCTGCCAGGCACATGGAAAACAAATTGGGGGGGGACACATTTTGACTCTTTTACCCCTTTAGGGGTCGTGTTTCTCAGAAATCTCTTTGTAGTGGGAGTTGACATCATGGTAGAAATGCACTCCCCTTATTTTGGGTTTCTTGGTGCAGGAGTTTGGCCTGGGCATTGGATTGTTTTTTTGTTTTTTTTTGCAGGGCATACTTTTTAATTACAAAAACGCTTATCATTTATGCTACATTTAAGAAGTGGGTCATAACTATGTGATCAAAACAACACCCAAGCAATCAGATATTGAGCAAGTTCATATGAACCAATTTTCTAGAGCCCACATTGTGAGATGTTAAATAACCTAATACAAGAAACCACTTTTCTACAAATTTGGGGTATATTTCCATAGTGGGTGGAAGTGTGGCTATGCTGGGCCAGCAGCATCACTAAGGTGATCCTGCTGGGGCAGCCTCCTGGATGGATTAAAGTACCCTGGCCCTGCTCCTACATCTGACAAACACCCGCCTGTCTGGTGTAAGGAGAGGGAGGATTGTGTTTAAAGGTATCAGGGAGGCTGGGCCAGCAGCAGTGCTAAGGAAATCCTGCTGAGTAAGCCTCCCTGATGGCTGTAAGTATCCCACCCCCTCTCCTACACCTGTCCAGTGTAGAAGGGGGAGGTATTGCAAGCCATTGTGGAAGCTGGGCCATCAGGATCACTCAGGCATTATGGCTGGGATGGGTTTCCTGACAACTTTAAGCACTCTGCACCCACTGCTGTACCTGACAGACAACCACCTGTCAGGTGTAGGAGGTGGGGGGAGCATGTTTGAAGCCATGGGGAAGCTGGGCCGGCAGCATTGCTGCACCTCACAGGTGGTTGGCCATTCCTGATTTCCTCAACTATCATTAGCTCAGCAGTCTCCTGTAACTGTTTTGGTAAACCTCAGAACACTGAGCTCTGCAGCTGACCAATCAGAAAGTGGGGAGTGCAAGGAGGTAGCAGCCTGGCAGGCGCATAAAAAGTAATGGGGGAACACATTTTACCCCTTTTGACCCCCTTAGGGGTTGAATTTCTAAAAATCCCTTCTTAGTGAGCATCTACGTCACAGTAGGAGAATTCGCTCCGAATTTCATGTTTCTAGGTCCAGGGATTTGCCCTAGGCGTTGATTTTACAGTGAGGGGACTTTCTTTTATATATAGATATAGATAGATATAGATATAGATGACCAGTTAGTTAAAGGGCTGAAATAAACAGAGCACAGCATGGTAAGAAATAGGGGGGCAGGATTTAGCTCCTCTTACCCCATATTGGTGTTCCCTGTTAATCTATTTTATGCCATTTATACCTGTATTTACCATTAATACTTTATATACCATTTATATCTACAAATAACATTGACAAATGCACACTTTTAAAGAGGAAACATTTGGCATAAAGAAAACAGAAAATGGTGTAAAATAAATATCAATTTGAGAAGAAGGAAAATCAAAATGGGAATTTTTGAACTGAACTAGCAGGGATAAGAAATTTGAGAACATCTGTACTAGTTTGCAACCCTATCCTTGTTCATAATGTGATTATGCAAAGACAATTGAGCTATTACTAGCATAGGAAGGAATTGATAGTGCATGTGGAGGGTGGCATTAAATATGCACCGGATTACACACCCCCCCTTTAAAATCACCATGCAGATGTATCCCAGCACACAAAGGCAATTCATGGCAATATTTAAAATTGCATTAGTATCTTGCCTTGTATGGAAGGTTTACTATTGTACTCAGCTGGATAAAAAGTATCAGCTTTGCTTTTTTTTTTTGTGATTGCAATGCGAATGGACAGTTGAGTAGCAATAAATGGTCTGGCAGTGTTATCATACAGCAGACAAGTCACCCAGCTTCTGAATATGCAATAAGGAAGGGAGGAAATGAATATGATTTCTATTCATGACTCAAAAAGGATCTCATAAAGCTCAGGTCAGCAAGTTAACTACCATCTAGGTTTCAATAAATACCACTATCCAAAAATTGTCAAAGCAGGTTAAGAACTTTTAGAAAGTAATTTTGCCTTTAAAAAAAAATCCACTCAAGATCTCTAAAAAGGGATGCATTTCTGTTTGGGACATGTAAAAGCATTGCATAAAATTTTAGCTTGTCTTTTATGCCAGGTCTTTCTGGAGTAATGAAAAGTAAGTGTTCAATGAACTGATTCTAAATTTTGCAGCCTTAGTACGTTTAAGACTGTAGGCTTTATTACATACTGTCAGGAATTTTAATTATGCAATCCTTTTATGGAGGACAAAACAATCAACAGCTATTAGTCAAAAAGGATGTGACATATATTTGCATAATCACAATGATCCTAAATGGTAAGGTCTATATAAGGAAATCAGGGAATGGAAGATGAGGAACTGAGGACTTAATGTTTACCAGTTTTTTCTTCATTTTCCTTTGTAGCATCTGGTTTTAGAAGATTTTGAGAGAGAGATGCTAGTTGGTTTAATTCATTCAGGCTACTTTTTGTTGTTGTTCTGCTGAAGGATTTTTATGATGAACATTTGCTTACAAAGTCTTCAGTTTATGATGCTGCCCCCAACGTCTACTGTATTTTATCATAACGAAATGCAATGACTTGTTCATAAGTCATTATGAGAGTCTGCTTGGATCCTGTAGTTTTCTGGACGTTAATATATATAAAAGTCAATATGGCCCATTTGCAATGCTGATTTGGGCTACAGTGATACAAGGAAGATTTTCTCCAAACTTGGGGAATCCCCCAGATTTGCAGAAAAATCCTTAAAAAGGGGGTCCACCCCCCAGCAGAAAATGCCTTCCCCTCTCCAGCCCACCACTGAACTGGCTTCACTGGAAGCATGCAGCCTGGCTGTGTTAGCCTCTGACACCTTCCATCTCCACTGAAACTGCCATGAGGTGGCAGCACTGGAGGCTGGCAGGAGAGGCAGGGGAGGAGCCTCCACCCTCATCCCCCCACTGCTGAAACTGTAACTGAGGTAGCAGTGCTGAGGGTAGGCAAGGAGGAAGGGGAGCCTCTGCCACCACACCCCACCATAGCCTCTCTCACCACTGCCATTGCTACTGAAGTGGAGTGCTGGAAGTGCGCAGGTGGAGGGGGAGGGGTAACACTGTCCCCTCACTGTCACTGGACCCAGGGTGGGCAGGGGGATAAGCAGAGAAGGGTTGGCAGAGTGAAATCCGCTCTGCCAGTCTTTTTGGTGGGTAAGGGGAGAGAGGATCAGAGAAGCCTGGCAAGTGGTTGGCTGGGGTGGGGGAGTCTTGTGCATCATCCCTTGTCATTTTATAACTCAAATAGCTTATAACTGCGTTGGTAAACCTCCATGGGAAGCTGGAACACAGTCTGAGACTGCAGATGACAGAGATTGACACTATTGATGGGCCTTCAGAGGAGGATGGTAAGACAAAGGAAGAGGTCATCGTGTTTAGGGGTCCAAGAAATGTTTTGGATTCAGGGTCATCTATTTCAGCCACTGACCAAAGAATAAACAAGTGGTAAGCCTTTATCTGGAATGCGCCTTGAAAGGCAGAAAGGAAAAGAGATTGATGTTTTTTAATATCACATTCATGCCTACCTGTCACTATTAGGGAGCATTTTCATGGCATTTCATGATAATTACAGAAACTAAAAATAAAAAGCATTTGCTTTCCTTCTACCATCTCATCCTGTTTTCACAGCAGCCTTTTGCTCCACTCAAATGGAAGATTTCCACTGTACAACAGGCTTATTACATTATTGCTAACTCACCTAGGCAGGCTGTGAGACTCCCTTGTGTGCTGATGGACATTCCAAACAAATGTTTCTTTAGTTAGACACATTTTCTGGGAACAATTTTTCTCCCTAATTTTTCCCCCTAAGGCTATGAGCTATTTTCCGCTCAGATGAAACCATTTATATATGATCAAACCACTGTGCCACCTCCACCTCTCCAGATTACTCCTATGTTCACCATCTCTTGCCCCATTAATCCAAAAAACCACAGTCACAAATTTACTGAAGCAAAAATTGACTGTCAATCAACTCATCGGAATGGCTGCTGAAAACACTCACTCTGGTAAGTACTGCTGAGCGGAATAAGTTCCAGGAGACAGGAAATAATAACAACATCTAATGCACGGATCTTCAAAATAAGGTGATGAAAAAATGATTAACAGCAGTATATTTAAGGTGTACAGAAGAGTTATTGACTCACAAAACTATTCATGATTCCAGTGTATTTTGGGCTATGTATCACTTTTTCTAGGGAATATTACTTAGCGAATGTAACTACAAGAGAAATATTCCCTTACGACACATGACACATGGGTAGCTACACAGGAAGAATTTCAAGGTCCCAATGCATGGATGCAATGGGATTATCCAAAGAAAAATATATTTAGATTAGTTAAGTGCTGGGGAACATTTTGGGAATAAGACAAGCCTGGACAAAAGGAGAAGAATTCACTTGGTCTGTGATAGAACAAAATTGCTGGCACTTAATGTCAAATGGTTGTGGAAAAGGAACAGAGGAGCCTCTTGTTCCTTACAGCTGATGATGTATTTTTTTCAGGTTCTGATAAGTAGCAGTGGGATAAAACTTGCTAAAAGTGGATAGTACCAAATGACAGTTAGTTAAGGAGAACAAAGTGTCATTAAAAATTGCACATAAGTTATATGGAGTGAGATGCAAAAGTCAAGCCTTTGTATGATAGTTAGTTAAGGAGACAGTTGACAGCATAGGCGTAGACTATGGGGGGGCTCGAGCCTCCCCCCAAATTTCCCGGGGGGGGACTGAGCCCCCCCGGGAAAACGTAGTGCCTGCCGCTGTGCCTCCCAGGGCCCTTCCAAGGCCGGCAGCTGCTGCTGCTGGTGGTGCCTCTCCCTTCCTCTGCCTGGCCACTCTTCCATCCTTCCCTTTCCCTCCCTTTTTTCCCGGCAAAGGGAGAGGGAAGGAGTGGGGGGGGGAGGCCCCGGCAGCAGCGGCTGGCAGGCCTCAGAAGGGCCCGGGGAGGCGCGGAGGTTTCCCAGTGGGGGGGGACATTGCCCCAGCAAATGCGCATGCTAAAGAGCCCCCCCCCCGGAATTTACAAAATTCTACGCCCCTGGTTGACAGTTAGTTAAGGAGACAGTTAAGGAGAATGAAGTGTCATTAAAAATTGTACGTAAGTTATATGGAGTGAGATGCAAAAGCCAAGCCTTTGTACACTATGGTCAGAAGCACTCAAGCCAACCTAGGAAATATGGAAGGCTTGGTGCTTAAAAAACAGTAACCCCAAAACAGAAGATAGGATAGAGGAGTGAACCAACAAGAACCAACAACTGAACACTTCAAAAGCCTCAAAGTCATTACATCATAAAGATCAAAGGCACTGGCTTTGATATTATGGTTTGGATGTGGTTCTTTCCTGCTCTCTTCTTCGCTCAGTAGATCTGATGCAGACGACTGCAGGACTCACACTGAATAAAGGTCATGTGGCTTGACTAAGATGACACTGATCCAGTGGAAACACTGCTGATGGAAAGGGAAGAGGACCGTTTTGCCTTCTTCACTGTTGATTAATTTATTAATGCAGTGACTTTTCACATTATTTTTCTGAGAAACATTGGAAACAGGATGTTCATGGGTGATAGGTCTGATCTTCCAGAGCAGTACATATCTTTTTATGTTTGCTTTAGGAGTGAAGAAATTCCCCAGAGTGAAGTGACAGAGACAGAATTATTATTTTTTTAAAAAAAGGTCCCCAAAGAAGTGCTGACAAGAGTCAATGTGGTTTTCTTCTCTATTCTCCCAGTGCCTCCCACATACCCTCAGGTCAGTATCTCCATTTATGGCCAGCATGCAGATAGGGTGTTCAGTGATAAGCTGTGCTTATATTGGCATGCCCTCATGCATGCTCTCATTCTCCTCTAGGGGAACCACCACTCTAGCCTCCACACAGAGGCGTAGACTTTTAAAATCTGGGGGGGGGGGCTCTTGTGTGCGTGCGCTGGGGCCATGTCCCCGCCAGCCCCCCCCGGACTGGCCTAGCCTGGCCACTCCTGCCTCCGTGGGGCCAGCTGGGCAACTGCCCAGTGTGCCAGGTCAGTCCCGGGGAGGGGGAGAGGCAGCGGCGGCAGCAGCCGGCGGGCGGGCAAACAAGGCAGCAGCCCGCGCCTGTTGGCACAAGTTCAATATCCCTGCCGCCTCCCCCCACCTGCTCCTGCCTCCGTTCCTCCATCTAGCACACTGGGCATTTGCCCAGCTGGTTCCTGGACGGAGGGAGGGAGGAACGGAGCAGGGGGAGAGGCAGTGGCGGCGGCAGCCGGCCAGCCAGCCGGCCTGGGCGCTCCGTTTTCCCGGGGGTGGCTGAGCCCCCCCCCCCCGGGAAATTTTGGGGGTGGCTTGAGCCCACGAGCACCCCCCCCCGTAGTTTACACTTATGCCTCCACATGACAGTGTATAGACCAAGATCTAAGCCAAGCCTTCAGATAGAATAAAACTATCTTTCACATATACAAAGATCTCATTTCAGCTGAGCCATTGGCATTCATTGTCTCCAGTTCATTCTTTGAGAATGTTGTGCTAAATAAGCTCTAAGTCTTCTACGTGACGAGAACTTTATACCCATTCTGACTTGTTTGTATAATACCCATTCAGAGTTGTATGTAGAGGGGCTGCCAGTTTTCTAGATGAGTGCTAGACTGAACATGAAGGCATGCTTAATGGCTTTCCAGTTATAATCACATTTCCAAAACAGGAAACCAAACTTTGGCAAGGAACATACTGCCATTTAAAAGCCTAAGCAGAGTCAAGCTACAGAACAGGGAAATGCAGGGGTGTCTCTCGTGCTTTGCAAAACACCTTGGCAAAGGCTGTCTAGAGCGGCAGTATTTTCAAGTTGCTTCAAATTGGTAGAAGACAGCTTGTTTAACATTTGGAGGGATGAAATAGCACCATAAAGAGCTTTCTCAAGCTGTTTTCATCTTTGCCAGCTTGCAGTATCTTAGTGTATTTCTGGCAAATAGAGTTTGCATCAGCTCTGTTGACAGCCCCTCGTGAATTTTAATATACTATTTCCATATTCATGTTAGAGCTGTCTCCTGGTTTCTTTTTAATACAGTCTACAGTCACACTGAGATACATTTGTGAGTTGTAGTTAGATGCTAGATATACAGTTCTAGCTGCATGGGCATGTCTGTTTGTAGTGATGCCATGATATATTTAATTGCTTCATAGGATTGCATAGAAAAAGCTTTGCTTCCTTTTCTGATTCATTTAAATTTATTTTTGTTCTGTATCTTTTTATATTTAGCAAGCCTGTTCATTTTTATTATATTCCATTATTCTCAATAGAAGGACACTGCTGTCTGTATTTTTACCAGCCTCCAATTATGATGGAATTCTTAGAGATTGTCCCAGAAATCCTCCTGCCTGCCAAAATTTCACCTGTGAAGCTGAGAGCACCCCCATTTTACAGGAAACTAAAATCCTTGCCTGAAGAGTGGGTGCAAGGTATCTGCACAAGTTTTTCCTCCTTTCTCAGGATTCTCAGAGGCCTCCAATCACACCTTCTATTGTCATTTTCCTGGTAATTTGGCATCTGAAATCACTCCACTTTCCAATATATAGGACAGATGGCCTCACATTCTAGCTGTATCTGAAGAAGTGAACAGTGACTCATGAAAGTTTGTTAGTCTTTACGGTGCTCCTGGACTCTTTTCTGCTGCTACAGACAGACACGGCTAACCATCTTGAGCTATCTCAAAGGCCATGTTTGTATAACTATAAACACACACAGGTGACTGAAGCCAAATCATGTTCCATTACCTTTCCTCTTTGTGTTCAACTGATTTTTTTGGTATCAGAATCAGACTGAGAGTAAAATGTTGAAGTCTATCAACAGTTCAGCCAGATATTGGGAGAGGAGCAAGCATCATGTTCCCTTGCCCTTACACATCCAAGCTGTTAAAAAATGTAGGCCTTCCCATGACGGCTTTCTTTATATATGAATTTGTAGATTCATACATAAACATATCTCATCTTGCCCTGGACTAGTCTTCCACCACTGCTTCAATGCCAAGGTCTTAATCTAAGTGTTCCTCATGGCTACCTTTTAGTAAAACTAAGAACATGAAGTGATCTCAGTTTTATTATCATCACTGATCTCTGGGAGAAACCAACAAGCATCATAAAGATGAGAGAGCAAATGTAATTTTTCTTGCCAACGTGCTTCTGTTTTGTTCAAAAGTTAACCCTTCCATCCTCCACTAGGAAGCCCAGGCATGAGAACTCATGTGCCAACTTTTAGCCTTCTGTTTATCCACACTACAAACATGAAAACAAATTGCCACCCCAGCATGAAATAACGAGACAGACAACAGTTTGGAATCAAACAAGGGCCACTTTATTAACTATTTAAACAGAACATGCAGCAACGGGCAACTAAGCAAGCTCAGGAACAGGCAAGGCAGGCGTCATTCCCAGACACAGCCTCCTTGCCCTTGTAATGGGCAGGTAACCTAGCCCCAGTCTTGAGCCAGTCAGATTCTGGCTCGTAACCGGTGGCCCGGCATACTGGCATCCCCTCCCAGGGGCGCCTACCCCTGAGGCTGCACAGACCTTCAGGGAGGAGCCTAGTCTGAGAGGGTCCCAGAGGCGATCTCCATTCACCCCCCCAGACCGCAAGGCCCTAGGGTGGTTCCTGATGACCTCCTGTTCCCAACAGGGATATGCCGTGAGGCACCCACCAGTTCCATTTTCTTGCTTGCACAAACCTGCCAAGTGACCAGACTAATTAATACCCGACCACCATCTATGCCCTTAACCACCAGTCACAGTGTAAGGTAGGCGAAAAAACACCTGAACCATAAGCCAAACAGGAGGAGGTGTAAAAAATTCCTACCTGGCCCCTAATGGCAACCAGCATAAGCCTACACTGCAACCAGGGCGGGTGGGTGGGCGAGCACGCCAACGAACTGCTCGACAGGAGCGGGGCAACGGCTCGGACGGAGCTAGCCCCGCCCCCCGCCAGGTCCAATGAGCGCCAAACGCGCTCTGTTGCTGCCTCGCATCATGCGAGGCGGCAAAACAGCTCTCCCACGCCACGGCAATGCCGGGCGATGGGGAGCCCATTGCCACCCCAGCATGAAATAACAAGACAGACAACAGTTTGGAATCAAACAAGGGCCACTTTATTAACTATTTAAACAGAACATGCAGCAACGGGCAACTAAGCAAGCTCAGGAACAGGCAAGGCAGGCGTCATTCCCAGACACAGCCTCCTTGCCCTTGTAATGGGCAGGTAACCTAGCCCCAGTCTTGAGCCAGTCAGATTCTGGCTCGTAACCGGTGGCCCGGCATACTGGCATCCCCTCCCAGGGGCGCCTACCCCTGAGGCTGCACAGACCTTCAGGGAGGAGCCTAGTCTGAGAGGGTCCCAGAGGCGATCTCCATTCACCCCCCCAGACCGCAAGGCCCTAGGGTGGTTCCTGATGACCTCCTGTTCCCAACAGGGATATGCCATGAGGCACCCACTGGTTCCATTTTCTTGCTTGCACAAACCTGCCACATGCAAATCCAAGCCTCTGCTTTGGCCTTTGCTACCCCACACGGCAACCGAGAGCCATCCGAATCCCGTGCTGCAAGTCCTCTAAAAATAACCCATTGCCCCTGTTTGAAAGGTGCACCCCATCAGGGCGATACAGGTCCGGGAACCTGACCTGTATGCTTGGGTGCGGCAAAAAGAGACCCAACCCGGACTCCATGGCCGTGCGAAGTTGGCTGTTAGCATTACGCCTAGCCCTGTCCATACACCTGGGGTCACCGGCATGCCTCCAAACCAGACGGGGGAGCATGGCAGACCATACTATCTGCACACCAGGCCACCTTGACCTGATCAGTGCCAAATCAGCCCTGGCCTGCATCACAAGGGCCACGCCCTTGACCAAACCCAAATCGTTGCCCCCCAGGTGTATGACTAGCACATGAGGGGGGGCCCCCGCCTCTCCTCAAACAACAACGGGAGGAGCGCCGGCCATCTCATGCCCCTCCTCCCCAACCACTCAACCGTCGCCACTTCGCTGAGGCCAAGCTGGGAGCCGAAAGATGTTCTCCTCGCCCGATGAGCCGCCCAAAAGACCATGCTGTGGCCGCAGACTATGACCCTTCGTCTTGTCTCACGGCCTGCAGCACCTGTAAAAAGAACTTTATTAACAAACGTCTGAATGAAACTACAACGAACTTACAAGGTACAACGCCTAACATAACTTTTATAGCATCCAGATTTCCAACGCCCGATCCTCTGTATTTTCCTATCAGGGTACCCCATTGCGGCAGCAGTCGATGCTGCCCCAATTCGAAAAGAATGGGAGCAAAAACGAACACCGCCCAGACCCAGCCGGATCAAGGCCTTCCGAGTCACGGTCCAAAACTGGAACTTCGTAAGAGGGGTGCTGTCGCTATGCCGAAACAAATAGCCCGGGCCATCACCCCGAAGTGTCAGGTACCGCCTCATGGCGGTGACTGGGCACAGTGCTGACTCCGAACTAGACCCTAGTTCCAGCACACTCCCCTTACCCCTCTGATCAGTTTTAGATCTACGCAACCTAATCCGTAGCTGAAAATTAATGATTGATACGTCCCTAAGCTCCAAAGCTGCACCGGAAACATCAGCCCGAGAGCCTGCCACCAGTTCGCTAATCCTGAGTGCCCCAAAAAAGGCGGTCAGCGAAGCGGCATGAAACAGGCCCACCTCGTAGCTGTCACTACAACAAGAAGGCCACTGGCCCTCCAGCCCTCTCAGGACCGCGGGTGTCAAAGGTTCCCTAGTGTCAACTGCCCTAATGGATTCTCGAGACCACCCCTCGAGCATCTTCCGGAGACGGAAGTCGCCCGTGGTGTCCTTGTGACCCGAGGCCTTACTGGCAAAAGCCAGCGCAGACAGCTTGCCTCTGATTGTGTAAGCTGAAAGGCCACCATTCCGTAGTGTCACACAAAATTGCATCAGGTGTGACACAGGAATAGGCCAGACCTGCTGCAAACCCGCTCCCGCCCTGAAGGACAGAAACTGCTTACCGGCCTTCAGGTAAGCTCTCCTGGTAGAAGGGGCGAGTGCCAGGCTCATTGCCCTGTCGGCCTCAGCCCTCCAATCCCCCACACCTCTGTGGGCATCCGTGCTGGGAGCGGGTCGGCCTCTGGAGCCAGCTGACGAAACCTCTCCATCTGTTTGTGAGAGAGAGCATCAGCGATCCCATTAGCAACCCCCGGGACGTGTCTGGCCCTAAACAAGATGTTAAATTTAAGGCACTGCAACGTGAAAGCCCGAACCAGGGCCATGACCCTAGGGGATTTAGATGTAAGGGAATTGATGACATGAACCGTGGACTGGTTGTCACACCAGAAATGGACAGTCCTATTAGCCAAATCGGCTGGCCAAATCCACACCGCTGCGACAATTGGAAAAAACTCCAGGAAGGTGGGGTCCTTGACCCAACCTGCCCGAAACCAATCTTTAGGCCAGTCCCCGGCACACCAATGCCCCCTAAAATAAACTCCATAACCGGAAGAGCCGGCCGCATCAGATGAGATCTGAAGCTCAGCCTCCAACAAGAGCTCGTCCCGCCACAGAGAGACCCCATTGAACGAGTCCAGAAACTGTTCCCAAACAAAGAGGTCCTCCCTCATCCCTTTGGAGACCTTGGTCCTATGGTGTGGGAGCCGGAGGCCTCTCATTAAATCACATAACCTCCTCACAAATGCCCTACCCGGTGCCACAACTTTGCATGCAAAGTTGAGGTGACCTACCAACTGCTGCAACTCCAGGAGTGTGACTCTTTTAAGGGACCTAACAGAGCTAACCCGCGCCTTTAATGCTTCCAATTTTTCTCGTGGTAATCTGCAGCTCAAACTAACCGTATCAATCTCAATACCTAGAAACGTCAATGTGGATGTCAGGCCCTCAGTTTTCTCCTGAGCAAGAGGGACACCCAGCTCATCAGCCAGGTAGACAAAACTGTCAAGCAGAAAACGACACTGACCGGAGCCCCTCTTGCCCGCAAAAAGAAAATCGTCCAAATAATGGGCAGTACTACAGAGACCCGTCCTGGTTCTCAAGGCCCATTCCAAAAACGAACTGAACCTCTCGAAAGCAGAACAGGACACCGAGCATCCCATGGGTAGAGCCCTATCCATGTAAAAGTTTCCTTCAAAGGCAAATCCGAGCAGCTCAAAATCCTCAGGGTGCACCGGGAGGAGCCGGAAGGCGGATTTAATGTCACATTTAGCCAACTCGGCTCCCACACCACAAAGGCGAACCACCCGCATGGCCTGATCAAAGGAAGTGTATTTGACGGAGCATAAATCACCTGGTATGGCATCATTCACCGACCCCCCCCCCCCGAGGGTAGGACAGGTGATGAATGAGGCGAAACTCACCAGGAGCCTTCTTTGGAACTACACCTAAAGGGGAAACTCTTAAATTGGCCACTGGTGGACTAACAAAAGGGCCCAAAACCCTGCCCTCCTGACACTCCTTGGCAATCTTGGCCCTAACTATGTCCTCCATGCCCCAAACCGACTTTAAATTGCTAGCCAAATAGGGAACTCTCATCCCCTGAAACGGTATGCGAAAACCGACAGTAAACCCTTCCAAGAGGTAAGCCCCGTCGCCCACCCTTGGATAACTACGCAACCAGCGTCTCAGAACTCCCAATTTAATCGGGCTAGGCCCCTTTATCAGAAGGGGGGTTGCCTGGCTTTCCCCCCCTTGAGTACTTGCCTCCTTTACCCCCCCCCCCCACGGCCCTTGGGCTGTGGACAACTGGATAAGGGATGAGGTCCGGCACACAAGGGGCACTCATGCCTAAAGGTGCACGACTTACGACCGCAGGTTCCCTGGGAAGAAAACTCCCAACAAAGCTGGCGTCGTTGAACCGCCTGCCCCGCCACAGGGCGGGAACCTGCCTGCACTGGCGCCCTCCTAACAGAATGTCCGCTATGAGACCGCTCACCCCAAGCGGACCTGGCCGGAGACATGATTTGCAGCCACAAGTTAGAACATATCCGGTCCCATCGCATGGCCGGGTTAATGGCTGCCCTCATTCTAAATTGCTCGTCATATTGCGACCAAGCCGGGCTTGGGAAGTCTGTATAGGCTTTGTAGATGATGTCCAAATACTGGAGCATCGAAGAGGCCCTCCACGGCTGGTGTCGCACAATGACTGCTGCGTAGATTAGGAAACCCGGAAACCAGTTGGCCCATGTCCTATCTACTACCCGGCGCTTCAAGCGCTCCTTTTCCCTGTCATCCAAATTATCCTTGTCCTTTTTCTCTAACTCCCGGTAAAGTAGACTAAACACATCTACAAACTCCCCTTTAAGTATTTTATCTTTAGTTGCCATTGAAAGATGGTCACCTAAAGGTAGGTCTGCGTCACCACTCGGAACCGCCCCCGCGGCCACTGAATCGTATGCTGACCCGCCTCCATAAGGGTAACCTGCATTGGGCTGGGGAAAACCCCAGTATGGCCCAGCTCCCTGGCACCCAGAAGGAGAGCCATAAAATGAGTGTGAAGACCAAGGAGCCTGTGGCATATGGGAAGAGGCCGCACCCTGCTCAAAAGCCGGGCCAAGAGGCTGGCTAGGGTGCGGCAGAGGCAAAGCAGCTGAACTCTCGCCGCCTGGGCCCCAAGGCCACATTGATCCCTGCCTACCCAATGCCATCTCCTTACCTCCGGTAAATTGTGAAGGCGAGTAAAGCGTCATCTGCTGCTCCCTTACATCTGGACCCTGTTGACTAGACTCTGCACCCACCAGGCCTGAAGCCGCCGCCTCCTGCCTGTCCTCCAGAAAGGCCAAACGTGCCAGCACCTGTGCTTGAAAGGACACATTGTCAGATTTGTCAACCGGTAAACCACCTGCTGTCATACCACGTTCCTTTTCAAGCGCCTCCAGCCGCTTAAGAATGGCCACGTTTATCACATCCTCCTCGTCTTCATCACTTGAAGGAACCACAGGATCAGGCCGCGCCGGAGGTCTCTTCCGAGCTGGCTGCTTGCCCTTGCCCTTGCCCTTACCTTTTCCAGACGCCATAACTGAGCTTCTGACAATATAAACCAAATAAACCGTCAGTGAAATCACAATCAGTATGTTAAAATAGCAAAAAACCACAGTATGGGTCAAAATTTTCTGCTCAGGCGTAACCAACCGACCCCTCTATAAAGCTTCCCCACCCCAGGAACTTATACAAACGTCCCAGGCCTAAGAAACCTAATGTAACAAGCCAACTAAAATGGCCGCCACAGACCTTACCCAAAATGGCTCCCGACCATGAGGCTCGAAGGCCTCACCAAAATGGCCGCCTAACACCAGGGAAGTCAACTAAATAGGCCAAACGACCTTATCAAAATGGTTGCCTTACAAGCCCTGCAGCCGAATCCCTCAGAACAGCTCACCTCCCTCACTGGGTGCCAAACCGCAGTCCAACCGGGGGGGGGGTTGGGGGGGGGCTCCTGGCAAGCCCTTGTTATTTCAGCTAAGGCTCATCAACCATCCCTCTGTCACTAAATGCCTCATTATGTGCAATTAATGGACTGGGGGGCGACCAAATGCGTCTCCCAGTGCTGCGGCCTGGCCGGGGGGGGGGTAGCAACATCAGCCGACTCCCTCCCAATACTGCAGCCGCCCTCCTCCGACCAGCCAGCCCAATGCCCCGCACCACGACAGGCCGCGGAGCCAAACGCCGCAGCAACTCCTACACCGATGGGGCCGGAGAGGGAGAGGGGGGGCAGCAAAACGCCCACCGCCGCACAGGCCACGCCGCAGCCAGAACGAGGGGCGAGCCAAACAACCACCCCCAGCTCCACACCACCCCCGCGGGAGAAGCCCCACCAAGGAGCCCAAGGACCAGACCCCCAGAGCAGCGCACCCCCCAGACACACAAGCGGAGGAAGGAGCCCAAAGCAGCCGCCACCGCCGCCCGAAACAGGATCCTCTTCGACCAACAAGCAGGCCCGCCGGCAAGAGGAGCCTCAGCAGCGTGCTCGCACTTAACCGAGCACGCCAACGAACTGCCCGACAGGAGCGGGGCAACGGCTCGGACGGAGCTAGCCCCGCCCCCCGCCAGGTCCAATGAGCGCCAAACGCGCTCTGTTGCTGCCTCGCATCATGCGAGGCGGCAAAACAGCTCTCCCACGCCACGGCAATGCCGGGCGACGGGGAGCCCATTGTTTTTAAATAAGAACATAAGAGCCCTGCCGGATCAGACCAATGGCCCATCTAGTCCAGCATCCTGTCTCACACAGTGGCCAACCAGTTCCACTAGAGGGCCAATAACAAGGCATAGAGGCTGAGGCCTTATCTTGATGTTGCCTCCTGGCTCTGGGATTAGTGCCTCTGAATGTGGAGGTTCCCCTCAGTCACCATGGCTAGTAGCCATTGATAGACTTCCAGAAAGCTTTTGATAAAATTCCTCATTGAAGTAAGCTCAATAGTCATGGGATAAAAGGACAAGTCCTCTTGTGGATCAAAAACTGGCTAATTAATAGGAAACAGAGAGTGAGTATAAATGGGCAATTTTCTCAGTGGAGGGTGGTAAATAGTGGGGTACCACAGGGATCAGTACTTGGTCGGATGCTTTTTAACTTGTTCATTAATGATTTGAGGTTGGGAATAAGTAGTGGCTAAATTTGTGGATGACATGAAATTGTTCAGGGTGGTAAAAACCAGGGAGGATTGTGAGGCACTCCAAAGGGATCTGTCGAGGATGGGAAAGTGGGCGTCAACGTGGCAAATGGAGTTCAGTGTGTCCAAGTGTAAAGTGATGCACATTGGGGCAAAAAAATCCTAACTATAAATACATGTTGATGGGGTCTGAAGTGGCGCAGACTGACCAAGAGAGAGATCTTGGAGTCATAGTAGATAACTCACTGAAAATGTCGAGACAGTGTGCAACTGCAATAAAAAGGCCAGTATTAGAAAGGGAATTGAAAACAAATCAGCCAGTATCATAATGCCCCTGTATAAATGGATGGTGCAACCCCATTTGGGTTAAAACAGATAAAAGGAAGTACTTCTTCACCCAAAGAGTGATTAACATGTGGAATTCACTGCCACAGGAGGTGGCGGTAGCTACAAGCATGGACGGTTTCAAGAGGGAATTAGATAAACATATGGAGCAGAGGTCCATCAGTGGCTATTAGCCACAAGTTATAGATAGAAACTCTTAGTCTGGGCAAGTGATGCTCTGTATTTTTGGTGCTGGGGGGCAACAGTGTGAGGGCTTCTAGTGTCCTGGCCCCACTGCTGGACCTCCTGATGGTACCTGGTGTTTTTGGCCACTGTGTGACAGGGTTGGACTGGATGAGCCGTTGGCCTGATCCAACATTGTCTTATGTTATTATCCTCTATGAATCTATCTAATCCCCTTTTAATCACTCTCTGTGTAAAATAGTATTTTTTTTGTTCATCCTGAGCCTACTATCCATCAGCTGCACTGGATGCCCTCAAGTTCTAGTATTTTGGGAGAAGAAGAAAAAAATATTTGTTAGCTCTCTCCACCTGATGCATAATTTTATAAACCTCTGCCATTCCCCCTTGGTCAACTCTTTTTTAAACTGAAAAGTCCCAGACTGTTCAGCCTTTCCTCATAGGGAAGGTGCTCCAACTCCCTAATCATTTTAGTTGCCCTCCTCTGTACATTTTCTGGCATTGCAATGTCCTTTTGGATATATGGTGACAAGAACTGTACCCAGTTTTCCAAATGAGGCCACATGTCAGTGGGACTGTCATTTCCCAGTCAGGAGGTGGGATGTGCTAATGCAGGCTGAGCGTGTCTCCCCCCCACCTTTGGAATGTACTCCTCTCCCTCACTTTGCCTCTTGCTTATTGGCGTCCTTGGCTGAAGCTTCTCACAGACTTTGTTTCTAATTGGGGTTTTTCCTGCGGGTGCAAACTGCTTTCCTTTCCTGCTTTTTAGTCTAGGAACAAACGGGCCAAATGTATCTGTGCGCCTTTTTCTGAAATGTTGATTGGGAGTTTCATTTATGACAGCATTGTTTGAATACACTATATTTGTTCCTCTACATCACATCACTCCCATTACTGACTCAAGAAGTGTAGACCAGTTGATCCACAACAAATAAAGAAGTTCTTGTTTAAGACCCTTTGTTTGGAGTTTGAAATCTCTTGGGACTCTCACATCACACCATAGATCTATACAGGGGCATTGCAATGTTGGTTGTTTTATTCTCAGTCCCTTTCCTAATAGTTTTTCTTTTTCACTACTGCAGCACACCAGATTGACGCGTTCATTGTGCTTTCTGATATGACCCCAAGATTTTTTTCTTCTCCCAGTCTCGGTAAGTTCAGACCCCAAGTTATCTTGAAATTTATTCAATTACCTTGAGACTTATCTGCCCCTGGGAATATCCAACTATTATCCTGAGATTACCTTGAAATTTATTCAATTAATTTGGGAATTATTCAATTACCTTATCCAACTGCCTTGTTTGGGCACAGTCAGGGGTGCGGCTTACTTTTTGTATATAGCAGGCCCCCTGACCTCCGTTTTCTTATGCTTCATCTGGACCTGAAATAAACTTGCTATGCTGAAATCACTACTACCGGCCTCCCGACTCCAGTACTTTTAACTTAAAGAACTCCAAAAAGTCAGTGAGGCAGGACTTCCCTTTGCAGAAGCCATGCTGATTTTTCCTCAGCAGGCTTTGTCTATGTGCCTAAGAATTCTATCTTTGATTACAGTTTCTACTAATCTGCCTGGGACTGACTGGCCTGTCATTTCCTGGTTCCCTTCTGGATCCACTTTTAATTTTTTAAAAAATATTTTATTAGTTTTCCCACCAAACAAAACTAAAAGTCAAATTTTTCCAATACATCCTCATTTTGAGCCTCTAGATGACTCCAACCATTCATAAAATTTGGACCAAATAAACTTTGGATCATGACATTTAGCCGTGTTTAGTAAGTAGCTCAGTTTGTCCATTTCATTTTAAAATTTGGTGAAACATTTGCTACTGTCCAGTATTTTGGTACAGAGACTAAATTTAGTGATAGGTTACATATACGGGTAAGTAGCTCAATGATCTCACACCTGAGTTAACGGAAGTGTTTGACACGGTCGACTACAATCTTATGACCCCCTGCCTTATCAACATAGGAGTTCAGGGGACTGCCTTGAAATGGGTTTCCTCCTTTCTCCATAGTCAGGGACAGAGGGTGGTGCTTGGTGAGAGGGTCTCCACAGAGTACCCACTAGAGTGTGGAGTGCTGCAAGGGGTGATCCTCTCACCAATGTTATTTAACATCTATATGTACCCCCTCACCCAGTTAGTCCAGAGTTATGGGCTGGGTTGTCATCAATACACTGATAACACCCAGCTCTATCTGTTAATGGATGGCCTCTTCCCACATACTCCTCAAACAGCTTTACACTCTAATAAGCAACATCTCCTGATGGTCCCTGGCCCAAAGGATGTCTGTCTAGCCTTGATGGAACATTCTCCCCACTGAGATCAGGGCCCTGCAGGATCTTATTCAGTCCCGCCGGACCTGTAAGATGGAGCTGTTCCACCAGGCCTTTGGTTGAGGCAGCGGGCTTCCACACATGGCCTTCCCAAGGTTGCTATCTCCCACCTACTGGCTATCCATCCATAGGTAACTGGACATATCCATTGGTATTAATGGGTTGGAACTCTCACCGGTAGCTGTAACTACTGATGTTAAATGTTTATATTGTGTTTTTAAACTTTATTGTAACTGTTGAAATATGATGTGACCTGCCCTGAGCCTGTTTGTGGCATGGGCAGGATACAAATATGAAAAATAAATAAATAAACTCTCGAACGTATGCCATCAGGAACTGGAGACTTAATGGTTTTTAATTTCCCTAGTACGTCTAGAACATCATCTCTGGTCACCTCGATTTGGCTCAGTTCTTCAGACTCCCTTCCTGAAAATAGTCAGTTGGTTTCTGACAGAGTTTGGAATCAGGGAGTCTGACAGGAAAAGTCAGGCAGGTTCACCTTATTTATTTATTTTATTTATATTTAAATTTATATCCCGCCCTCCCCACCATTTGGCGGGCTCAGGGCGGCTAACAACATATAAATATACATTAAAATTCCAACACTAAAACAGTCAAATTCAAGTTAAATAAAACCATAACTATACAATACATAACTTATATTAAAAGATGGCAATCTTCTGTTATCACCTGAATGGTGCCTCCAGGCTCCTGTCTAGCTGTTAAGCCTCTGGTGCTGCTGGTACTGTTGGTGCTATCGGTAGTAGGGCCAGGGCCATAATACTGAAGTGAAGGAAAAAGACTCCTTTGTCTTAACTGTAGTATTCCTATCCTGAGGAAGACTTCATTAACAAAATTCAAAGACTAAATCTCAGTCTAAGCTGAAGAATGCTTTACACAGACGCCAGAACTGGGATGGTGATTTGGCAAGAGTGATTGGGTAGGGTGCTGAAACTTCCTTTCAAGCCAAACAAGAACAGGATTATATCTTCTGTGGAGAAGATTAATTCCTGGTCACTTTTTCTGAGGGTTTAGCTCTGAGGAGGACCCTGGGCCTGATGTGAAGGGAAAACGGTTTTAGACAACTCAGGAGACAGAAATAAACTGAAGCCTCAAGAAAGAAGTGAATTAGGTGCTCAAAGAAAGAGACCTACTCCAGGAAAACTTTACTGTCATAGGAGACTCTCTGAAGAACCACTGTTGCAGTAACTAACTCAATGTAACATCACTCGATGTTAAGAGCCTAGAATATATGCAAACAAGCTTCAAGATCACTATTTTGCCTGTTAAAAGAAGTGTACTTTGAAATACCAACAAGTTTTACCTCAGCTTTTCCAACCCCTGACCTCAGCTATTCATCCCCTGTCTGTTAATTAAACTTAAGATTTCTGTTTGAATCTTATTCCATCTCAAGTGCCACTTCAAAGGGTAAAACAAGAGGGCTTCTGTTTTCCCCCATCAAATTCCTGGATTGGGCTAAAAGCCAAATTATATTCTGTGAAAGAGGGGGGGGGGACAAAAACACAAATATGAACACACCAGGGGTCATTTCGTAGAAAAAGAGGTGTGGGAGTTCATTAGCATAACTCATTAGCACAACTTATTTGCATATGCTACACACCTAACATCACCAGAAGTATGTCAGAAGGCAAGAGAGAAAGAGAGAGAGAGAAAGAGAGAGAGAGAGAGAGGACAGCTACTAATCCAAGCCTCAGAAATACCACTATTCTGGGAGGATAGTTTCAGTGGTTGCTGAAGTCTTCAGAAGGCTGGTCGGAGGAACAAGGACCTTTCCAGGGGATGGGGTCATTTTGCTGCAGCCATGACACAAGCAGGCATTTTCCTACAGGGGGGGGGGGCTGGCACCAACTCTCGAAGCTGCGCTCCCCCAAGCTCCTGCTCGAAATGACCCCTGGAACACACTTATTGAGGCTGCTCAGTCACAGCAGGGAACAAAACCTTTGGCGGGAAAACCTGCTTGATAATGGGGGAGTGACAAGGGTCCATCATACCTTGCTTCTTTGTTCTGTTTGTTAGAACTGTAGACTGCATGGCTCTCTTTGTCCTAAAACCAGTTTCTCCCATCTCTGTATCTTCTTGCTAATAAATGGATGTTGCTTTGAACACACCCATCTCTGCTATGCAAACATAAGAGCCAGAACCTGAGTACTCTATTCCTGACCTGCAAGCAAAGGGGACATGACTGGATGGTGTTGGGTGTTGAGGGGTTGGGTAATCCAGAATATTTGCTAGTGCCTTTGAAAATCCCACAGATAAAGATAATGCAGCTCAGGTGTCTCCTACATGTTTTCACCATCATCTTCTACACCTACTTGTAGAAGGAGTTTGATTCCCCCCCCCCCCACCAACAAGAAGACAGCATTGGTCTTTCATTGCTTCCAAACTTTTAGAAAGACAGGTAAGGTCTCTGGGATGAGCTCTTAAGAAGCCGGGGCGGGGGGGGGGGGGATGGTGGAATGCAGCCCAGTGTGTCTGGGGATTGGTTATGTGTGTGAATGTAATAAACAAAAACCAAGTTCGGAATCAGGTATTTGAGTGGATTCCCCTCCCTCACTTTCAGGCATTTACATGCCCTGGTTTTCAGCAATCCAATTTGCCATTGATTTCTGTAGGACTGATATTGAGCTCTGAAGGATGGGGGGGGGGGGGGGAGCCTGCTTTTACTTTAGTGTCTAAATATGGATTTAAGGTCCCACAAGCTTAGGAGCTCTATCTTAAATACTCTGACCTAGATAAAAGAATTATAAAGAAAAGCACACCTTTGGAAAAGAAGAGTTTTCAAAGCAATGATAAATCTTACCCAGAGAGTTTGAATACAGGATACATTGATCCTAAGTATTCTTAGAACATTTGAAAGTCAGCTTTCTTCCACTTCACTTTGTATATTATTATGTGTTCCACTTAGTTAAGTCTTCACTAAACAAACAAACTTATAAAAATATTTCTCACCCCTTTTTATTTGAAGGGTATGATAATTCATTTTTGTGAGTGGAAGGGGACTGCAGGCACAAGCTCTACTTCTGGCCTATGTGAAATCATTGGAATGTCAGTGTAGATGCTCTGGACATACACAAGTACCAGCACTGGGAATCTACTTTTCAGGATTTCTGATCATGTAAAGAGAGCTACACTCAGAGAGGCTCCTTACAGGCATCCCAGTAGACAACCAAAAGTTGATTAAATGTCAGCAAGCAGAGAGTAGGAATAAATGGACAGTTCTTGCAACGAAAGGAATGAGCAGTAGGGTCCCACAAAGATCAGTATTGGGACTAGTGCTATTTTATTTGTTTATATATGATTTGGAATTGGGGGTGAGCAGTGTAGTTGCCACAAGTTAGCAGATGATACTAAATTATTCAGGCTGGTGAAAACCAAAGCAATTTGTGAATTGTATGAGTGGGTAACAAAGTGACAAATGAAGCTCAATGTGTAAAGTGTAAGGTGATACCTACTGGAACAAAATTTCCTAATTTTAAATATATGTTGAAGGGGTCTGAACTGGCTGGACTCAGACTGAAAGAGTTCTTGAGGTTGTTGTGGGGAGCTCAATTAAAATATCATCCCAGTATGTGTCAGCAGTGAAAAAGACAACCTCCATGTTAGGAATTATTGTTTTTACTGTTTATTGATTCTACTGTTTCTACAAGAAACACACTCAAGATCTGATAAGTACCCTATGTTAAGTTCATCTTTATACCCAACACAATTTCAAGCTACAGGGCCATCTAAATCTAGGGGGGTGGCAATTCTGCTGTCAAAATAATTGAACTTCACTCCTCATGGGCAACTGCAGGATCCTAAAGGTTGTTTCCTCTTCATAAAAGGTGAGCTGGATAGCAGAAAAATCACCCTGGCCTCGGTATATGCCCTGAACACAGATCAAATTTCATTTTTAAAAATGGTCTTCTCTGAAGTGCAATCTTTTCAAGAGGGAGAACTTATTCTGGGAAAAGACTTCAACTATATAGCGGACCGGTTTCTGGACAGAACCTTTCAGAAAAACAAGAAAAAGAACAACAAATTTCTTTCAAGGGACACAAGAACTGACTTAGCCAAACTATTTGACAACTTTGGACTCATCGACACATGGAGATTTCTTCACCTGGCAGAGCGAGACTATACTTGGTGCGCCATCAAACCTTCACCAGGATAGATTTTCTCTTAATATCTGACTCCCTATCTTCAGAACTTGATTCAGCGGACATTGGCCTGAGATATCTGATGGACCATGCATGGCTTGACTGCTAACTTCACAAGGACCCGGATACAATTTCAGATAGACAATGGGCTATGGATAAAAGTATTTTATTGGACCAACGGATAAAAGCCAAACTGGAAACTGACATCAAGAATTTTTTCTCAGAAAATATCTTGAGAGATATGCCAAGTGTCACAATATGGGATGCAATGAAGGCAATCCTCAGGAGATCTATAATCTCTGAAACAGCACATCTTTGAAAAAATAGGGAAAAACTCAAAAAGGACATGGTAGAGTGCATCAAACAACTAGAAACACAACACAAAAAATATGGAGGGAAAAAGATACATGCAAAACTAACAGTGGAACAGAAATTTCTAAAATCCATGGAAACTTTACAAATCAAGAAAAATCTACTATACCTAAAGCAAAGCTCGTGGCAGAAATCACCCAAGAACATCCATATGTTAGCTATGGAGAGCTAAGGAGAAGAGAAAAAGGACTTGCATAAGCTCAATAAAACATCTATCTGGAAAGGTCCTTAATTCACCTAAGGCAATTACAGAAGTTTTTGCAGAATACCATGCCAAGTTATTCTCAACCCGAGAACAAAAACTGGAAGATACTAAAGCATACCTAGATGACCATGCCCCTCTGAAAAGAATCTCAATAGAACACGCTGGGCTAATGGACAAACCTATTGAGTTAGATGAACTCATGGACACCATCAAGCATCTGAAATTGAATAAGGCACCAGGCATAGACGGCATTCTTGCAGACTTTTATAAGACTTTTTGCACAGCTCTAGCACCACATCTTCTTCAAGTCTGTAATGTAGCCTTGGACACAGGAAATCTCCTGTCCTCATGGCATGGATTGTCTATTACAGTTATACCTAAAGAGAAGAAAGATCTGTCAGATACAGCTTCCTATTGTCCTATCGCATTAATAAACAATGATGCCAAAATTTTTACAGCTCTATTGGCCAAACGACTTAAGAAAATGGTACCGGAGTATATTGATCTGGATCAGACTGGTTTCATTACGAACAGGCTAATAACTGACAACATCAGACGTACCCTGAACATTATAGCATGCGGGAAGGAATCCATGGAAGAATCCTTAATCTTAGCGCTGGATTTCGAAAAGGCCTTTGATTCTCTGGAGGTACCATATATGCTGACATAGTTACAAAGAATGGGCTTCGGACAGAACTTTATTAATGCTCTTAGTTCAGTTTACTCTCAACCAAGGTCCAGGGTGTATATAAATGGCTACAATTCTTTTTTTTCTTTATCCAGGGTCACCAGACAGGGCTGCCCCCTGTCGCCTTTGCTCTTTGCGCTCACTATAGAGCCCTTGGCTAATGAATTACGACTCAACAAGACTTTTGCAGGTATTTCAATCAATGGACAGGAACATAAATTATCTTTGTACACAGATGGCCTCACCCTTTATATAGTGAAACCATCCCAGTCCATTCCAGTCATCCAATCCATCATTAAACGATTTGGTACAATATCAGGCCTAAGCTTGAATGTGACGAAATCGGCAATTTATCCCATCAAGCTCTCCACAAAGACTCGAATAACCTTGACTGAGGCTCTACCATTCCGGTAGATCTACATGGCACCACCTAGGAATCCAGATTCCTTTAGATATTAAGAACAGGCAATTTCTATAAGGTTTTTAAAGAAGCACAAGAACGGATGCAAGTTCGGAATGAGCTTAAACTTTCCTTACCGGACCGTATTCAACTAATCAAGTCGTTTGTTTTTCCAAACTTTTTATTTCTTTTTAGAGTGCTCCCAATCCTTATCCCGGAAAAGGACCTGAAATCATGGCAAACAGCTACACACCAGTTTATTTGGAAATTCAAGAAATCTAGAATAGACTGCTGCACTCTATCAAAACTGACAATGTTGGGAGGTTTAAACCTACCTCGTTTCCAAACTTATTACCACACAGCTATTCTCTCTAATATTCTGAAAATGCTACAGTCAAATCTGGAAGCTCGATGGGTACACATTGACCAATCCTCTTTTTCCCCATTCAGCCTGCCAGAGGTTTTTTGGATTTTGGCATCGCAACAGCCTTCACGACTACTGGAAAATCCTTTTCTTGCCAGAACTCTGAAAATTTGGGATCATAGGGAAATATTACTGCCACCCTCAATTTCTCCCCTATCTACTTATACGTAACAAGCATGGTTTATACCTGGAAAAGACCATCAATGTTTAAAACATGGACAGATGCTGTTTTTTCACAACTTCAACATTTTGTGCTTTGAGGGAAAACAACACTTTGAAGATCAAGCTGGTGTTACTCTATCTTGGCTACAATACTACCAACTAAAAAGTCTTAACAGACACTCTAGCTCCCACGACTACTTTTAAAAGACAGAAGACTTTTTTTGAACTGTTACTAGACAATTACCCAGATTCTGCTAAAGATCTTCTTTCCAAAATCTATAAAATCCTCTCAGAACAGACTGCTCCTTCAAATCCAATTTCCAGAAAGCTTGGGAGAAAGATGTTAATATGAAACTCTCAGATGCTCAATGGATCTCGTGCTGGAACACCGCAAAGAGATTCAGCAAAAATTTTAACAACCACATACAATGGTTCAAAACAATCACATGGTGGTATTATACTCCGGACCATCTGCATCGGATTAACCCCAATCACAACAATGTATGCTGGAAACAATGTGGACAGGTGGGAAGTTTTATACACTGTTGGTGGGACTGTCCTATCATCAGCAAGTTTTGGATCACAGACATTGCAGAAATCATAACAATCACCTCACAATTGATTCCTGCCTCACCAGAAGTAGCAGTTCTCCAACTGTATAACCTACCACACACTCAAGATGGACTAACTGATCTAACCTTATTCTTATGAGCTGCAGCACAGTTCACAATTGCGATGTCATGGAAATCTGCTTCACCTCCCACATTATCCATATGGAGAAAGAAAGTTTGGGACCAATTCATTTTGTGCAAAATCACAGACTCTGTACTCAATCAACAATATGGCAATGCTACAACCTATTCCAAATTTGTTACTACGTGGTTCCTGTGGCTGCAATACATGACGGAAAAAGATTTGCTCCCTGAAAACATGACATACTCATCTCTACTTCACTTCTGAAACTATTCCCTGAAAACTAACTCACTAACTTTATACCATGAATTTCAAGTAAATGTTTACAGTACTTTTGTAATTTGATTTGACAGACTATGGTGATGCATAACTATCTTTGTTTCACATTATACGCCCAACTTATGCTAGTTAATCTACTTACGTGCGTGTATTATAAGCCATTTTGCATACTTCTTAGATCTTTGTATCTTATACTTGTTTATATGTTATTGAAGTTGTCCAATAAAAGATTTATTAAAAAAAAACCCTCTCTATATAATAATTGTGTTTTGTTCATGGACTCTCCTGAACATTCCACACACTCCTGAATCAGTTGGCTCCATGATGTGTCACTCAAGCTGTCCCTATCCACTGACTGCATTGCCTGAATCACGCCTCCAACATTCTAAACAGTTTGCTGTTCCTCTCCCCCCCATAGCCAGTTGGAACACAGAGGTCATTTGCATATGCAGCCTGATTGGCCTTTGCCTCTAACATTCTAAACAGTTTGCTGTTGCTGTTGGGAGTCATTGAATGTGTTCTGAGGTGAAATACATCTCCCAATCTTCCTTTCAACAGAGTTGCCAGTCACTGTGTTCCACAGCCACAGCACATCATTTTCCCTACAGAAAATTCCCCAGCTATTACAACTGATCTCCAGATGATCAAGATCAGTTCTGCTTTGGGCAGTGGACTCTATGGCGTTATACCCTGCTGAAGTTCCTCCACACCCCAAACCTGGCTCTCCCCAGGCTCTACCCCTCAAATCTACAAGTATTTCTCAACCCAGAGTTGGCAACCCTGTAACTTGCTATGGAACCGCTTTCCAGACCCTTGGAAACCAGAAGACATGGCATAGGAGGAGGTAGGGCTGCCAAGTCCCCCGGTAGGGCGGGGGAAACACTGATTTTTAGTGCTTATCTCCCGCTTTTCCAAAGTTGGCCACCGGGGGGGACAAAATGGCTGCCTTAAAAGGGAAATGTCTGCAGAGAGCCTGCCCTGCAGTAAAAAGCCTCGCCAGACATTTCCCCTTTAAGAAGTCAGCAAGAGAGCTTCTTCCACAGCAAGAGAGGTCCGGCCAGAGATTAAGGAGGGACTGAAGGAGCTGCTTTTGCATGTGGCTGGCAAGGTGAGTTTCTCTTCCAGCTCTTTTCATTCTCTCTCCCTCTTTCTTTTTTCTGTCTGTCTGTCTGTCTGTCTGTCTCTCTCTCTCTCTCTCTGTCCCCATCCAGCAGAGGTCTATCAGTGGCTATTATAGCCACAAGGTCTAAATGGAAGTAAGTGCCTCTGCCAGTTTTTTTCCCTTCTCTCTCTCTCCCTCTTTCTTTCTTTTTTCTGTCTGTCTGTCTGTCTGTCTCTCTCTGTCCCCATCCAGCAGAGGTCTATCAGTGGCTATTATTAGCCACAAGGTCTAAATGGAACCCTTTGTCTGGGGCAGTGATGCTCTGCATTCTTGGTGCTTGGGGGGCAACAGTGGGAGGGCTTCTGAAGTTCTGGCCCCGCTGCTGGACCTCCTGAGGGCACCTGGTATTTTTGGCCACTGTTGTGACACAGAGTGTTGTACTGGATGGGCTGTACTGGATGGGCTGATCCACTGTGGCTTCTCTCCTGTTGTTACGATATGAAAATCATATTTAGCACTTGTGTAGCACTTAGTGCTTCATATTCTGCCGAGATGAGGAAGGATTCAGTAGGGCCGTTGCTCAGTGATAGAGCATCTGCTTGACATGCAGGAGGTATCAGCCTCTTCAGCTAAAAAAGGATCAGGTAATAGGTGACATTAAAAATCTCAGCCTGAGACCCTGGAGAGCCACTACCAGTCTGAGTAGTCAATACTGACCTTGATGGACCAATTCAGTATTAGGAAACTTCATGAGTGCATGTGGAAGCATGTGGAAGCAACATCACAGGATGTGACATCACAAAATGATGTCACTTCCTTTCTCCTGGCTCCACCCCCAAAGTCTCCTGGCTCCACCCCCAAAGTCCCCAGATATTTCCCAAGTTGGACTTGGCAGCCCTAGGAGGAGGTGCTTTTCTTAGCTGCCAATGCATAGCCCCAAATCAACTTACGTCAGGGGTGGAGGGAACCATAACTGTTACCATGAGGCTGTCCTCCAAAATGACTTGAGTCAGCCCTGTCTTATATAGCTAAACAGAAGGAAATAAACATGGTTTGCCTCCCTCTGTTTTCCCCTTCCCTCTGCTGCCCCACCAGCCACTGCTGGGACACTCACCTGGAGCTTCCTTCTAGAGCCTGTTGTATCTCTTCCCACAATGGGCCTTACTCCTAGTACGTTACATATTGCTGATTGGATGCACCAATGGAAAATGTCCTGGTACCTCCACCCTCATGGGCAGGGTTTGCTGCAGCAGCAAAGGGAGAGATGGCACAGCCTGATCCACCTGGTTTGCATGGTGCATGGGGGGTTTTAGCAAGGCCTTATAGGAGTCAGAGTCAGCCCCACTTCTCTCTTTGGACCATTCAGTGATGCACATCTTGGCTGCAGGCCAGGAGCCAGGGTGGTCTTGTCTATAAAATCAGGGATACATTAACAGAGGAGGCCTGACTCTTCTGCATCCCACCAGTTGCCTACCCTGTGACTGGGTTTGGAATGGGGTTGGCCTGTGGGTGCTGTAGATTCCCCCCCCTTTTGAATCAGTGTGAAGAAATAAACTTGGCCCTTTTATTATCTCGTCTGAATTCGTTGGCTCTCGTATTCTGCATCTGCATGCAAATGGCTTGTGCTCCAAGACATAGGTGTCAACTTCAGGGGGGCTGGGGAGCTGGAGCCCCCCCCCCCCCGATCTTTTCCAGGACATGCTAAGCCTCCCCTGGAGACAATGGCCTGTAATGTCTCTGGCCCAGCCCCAGCACCCCCCCCCCCCGGAAATTGGAAAGTCTACACCCTTGCTCCCAGACCCACTGAAGCAAGGCACTTGAGAACAAAAGCTGTGCCTCAGAGACAACTCTGACATCTGCCTGTGGCTAGAGAAGGTTCCAATGGAAATGATAAATTCTGCAATAATGGCCATATGTGGTAAACATCTACGTGTTACAGGCTCAAAGTTTATGAATAATGGCTTCATTTTGAAGTAATTAGAATTCAGTGCCATTTAACAGCAGGATTTGTGGATAATTATATTTTTTTGAATGAAATGTCTGGTAAAAGTCCTTTCAGTTTGTATGACACTGGGTTCGATGATAAATGTAATAAATGGCAATATCTAATATAAATACAGAACTGAAAAATTAACAATATCGATCATGACTGACACTATGGAAATAAGGCAACATCAATAAACTGGGTGGGGGTAAAGACTAGATTACATACTATGTTTCACCATACATTATGGTGGGTGCCTTTCCTTCCTATCCAAAAACATGTCAAGCCTAAATATTTAAGCTAATTACCAGCAGTTTAGTTTTGCTCTTAAGCAGCCACCTGCTGACACCATTAGTGTCTTAAATTTGTTGTGTTCATTATCTTAAAATATAAAGCACTTGGATCCGATCAGTTTTCCCACTCAGTCTTGCTCAGTTTTCTTCCTTACTGCAGTCTCTCCATCCTACATGGCTTTTGTACGTAAAAAAATACATGACCCTCCCCCCCCTGCTTCAGTGGTCAAAGTGAACTTCTTTCCTTTTCACTAGCAGAAAAGCAGGTTGGATCTAACCCAATGTAAAAAATAACCACCACTATCACCACACACACACAAAAACCCTAATGCCAAACATAATAATTGTCCAAATTGTATCACAGTAGACAAGATTTTATACTATTGAATAACAATAGTACAAAAAATACATGACCATCCCCCCCCCCCCCCCGCTTCAGTGGTCAAAGTGAACCTCTTTCCTTTTCACTAGCAGAAAAGCAGGTTGGATCTAACCCAATGTAAAAAATAACCACCACTATTACCACACACACACACAAAAAAACCCTAATGCCAAACATAATAATTGTCCAAATTGTATCACAGTAGACAAGATTTTATACTATTGAATAACAAACCCAAACAAAAATGTGACCATTATAGGAATGTTTTACACATATAAAAAAGAAGAAAAAAGAGAGCAAAAAAGTAAATTTTGAAAACTATCTTAAAATTAATACATTTAAATTTGAGACAACTAACAGTTCTTCTCTGAAAATAAGGGATCAAATGAAACACTTCACAGCAAATCTTGGAGAAAGACCTTGTGTCATCCTTTTAAACTGACAATTATTTATTTATTGGTTTTATAAGGATTGGCCCAATAATTCTGGTTGCTCCAGCCACCCCACCCCTGTACCATGGGAAGCTAGGAAGATGGGGTCACGCAGGCACACATTTGTGTATCATGTCTGGAGGCCAGTTTGGCCTTAATGTATGATGCAACATAAATCATGATTTAACCAGCTGTTCTGAGATCATGAGAAGGTTTATATGGGAGAAGGCACTGTTTGAGATAAATGAGACCAAGCTGTTCCGGCTTTCATTAGCTAGAGTGAGCACCTTCAAACTTGACCCAGAAATAAATAAGAAGCCTGTGCAAAAGTGTTGTGTTGATGTTACGTGTTCCTGCCAGCTAACACATGACAAATGTCTGTCTGCCGAAGTTTCCACCAACCAAAACTGATAAATTATACTCAAGTGCTTTCGTACATACAACATTTCTACCATAGTCTAAGACCTGGTTAACAATGGCAAGATCAGTGTGATACTAACCAAAATGATTCTGTACATCATATTCTTTTAGATTGCCCTGAATTTTCAGATTTGAAAGCTGAATTGATTTTTCCTTTGCTCAAGCAGGAAAAGTCACCTTAGATGCTCAGTCTTCTTGGTTACTAAGAAATGAAGACAAACAACTTTGCGTTTAATTAAATCTCAGGCAGCCATAATAAAATCACATTGTAACCAATACTCCCTCTAAGATGTGGAGTTGTGAACAAAAATTCTATTTTGTGAGCTACTGGCATTAAAGTTGTGAGCGAGCGATTCGGCTACTGCATAAATTAGTTTGCTCTGGAGCCATCCTTCCTGAGCTATGACAAAAATGTGTGTGCTGGAGGCTAAAAAACTGAGCTAGCTCACACTAACTCAGCTTAGAGGGAACACTGATTGTAACTTTGGTATTAAGACTTTAATGTGTGATTGCTTGCTGTTTTATGTCTTTTGTTGCAAAAACAGTAATAAAGAAGAAGTGGAAAGAACTAGGTCAGGGGTGTCAATCTCATTATGAGGGCTGAATTATACATAAATGTCACTTTGTTAGGCCAGGCCATGTATACTATAAAATGTAACACAAGGTACCAGAGATATAAATGTTATAAAGATTATTTCAGATGTCAAATGGCAATAGCAGGCATGTTTGAATTAGGTGTGATATGCAGAGGGGAAGTAGGCATGGAGATATCAGCATTGGTAATGAGACAGGAAACCTAGGTCTCAATTCCATCCAGGAGGATTCAGTCCAGGAGGATAGAATAAGTCTGACATTAGAAACCACAACATTCAGTTGCTGACCTAAGAGTAGCAGTGCTCTTACAAACAAATTCCAAAGGGAGATTAGAAAGAGAGACTGCTGAATTGCAATTGATAATGAAGCTCAAGACAATGCATCCTCCTGGACTGAATTGAGACCTAGTTTTTCTGTCTCATTTCCAATGTGTGCTATTATCACTTCACTCTCCAAGATATAAGGACCAATCCAATCTTTTTTTTTAACTTTTCAGAATAAGCCAAAATAATTTCCTCAGTGTACATTGTGCTTCTCAGAAGAATCCATCTTCCCTCCCTCCCAAAAACTGTCCTTTCACACAAAAGCTTATACCTAGAATAAAATGTTGTTGGTCTCAAAGCTGGGATCCCAATTTTGTTTCTCTCTCTCTCTCTCTCTTTTCCTCCTGCCTCCCCCACAAAAAAGAGGAGCAATAGCCCTGAAAAAGAAAGCAGAAGCTGTGTGTGTGAGGGGGGGCAGGCAGGCAGGCAGGTTTGTCTTTGTATCTCTCCAGCACAAAGCAGCCACGAGGCTCTGAGTGTGTGTGTGTGCGCGAGAGGGGGGAGGGGAGGGAGGCAAGAGGCAGGAAGCAAAGAGCCACTGAGAGAGCTGGGAAAAAAGCAAGCTAGGGCGTGGCTACAGGAGCAGCCCTGTGAAAGGAAACAGGAGAAGGAAGTTGCTTGGGGGCCCAGTTTTGAGCCCTATGTGAGCCCTGATCTAGGTCTTGCAACAAAGGATGTAGCTGGCAAATAATCTGAAGCTGATAAGAGACACTCTGGCCCAAAGACACCCCCACTGGAATCGCTGCTGGGAAATCAGCTCCGTGTCCTGCACCCCCCCCCCCCCATCCTGCTTGCAAAAACATCCTTTAAATAGTCTTTTTGTGAGCAGAGCTGCCACTGGCAACAGCCCCTCTCCCTCCCTGCTGAAAGTTTTGAAGGTCCCTCCAGCTGATCAGCAGGCCTCGTGCTCCCCACTGATCAGCTGAAGCCCTTTACATCTCTGCAGGAGGGGATGGAGATGGGTGGCCATAGTTGGCCACCGCTTGGGGTGGGACTTGTGGGCATTCCAGCCTACCCCCAGAATGCCCCTCAAATCCCCATGCCAGACTGACAAGGGAACCTGGCAACCCTAACTCTAGTCAACACTCTGGCCATGGCATTCTGTGCCAGCAGTAGCTTCCAGACATTTTTTCAAGGGCAGCCCCACATAGAGTGCACTGCTGTAATCTTACCTAGATTTTACCAGGGCACTACAGTGATAAGACCTTTTCTGTCCGGGAAGGGCTGCAGATGTCTCACCAGCAGAAGCTGATGAAAGGCACCGCTGCCACCTGTTTATCCAATAGGGGGTCTGGGTCCAGGAGCACTCCCAAGCTGTGAACCTGTTACGTTAAGGGATGTGCAATCCCATTCAGAACAGGGGATAACCCATTTTCCCAATCAGACCTTCCCCGACCAGTAGCACCTCCATCTTGTATCTGAAATACTGCAACAATGCCCTATAATAACTAGTTTTTATAAATGCACTTTATGTGAGCAGACCATGTAATCATAACTCTTGCAGTGTCCTTTTTCTCTGTTTATGTATTCTTTGGTGTGTGAGAGAAAGAAGCAGGCACCTGTGGGTATAGCTAATCTAATCAGTGTAATTAAAGCAAAACAAACTAAACACAGGCTAAACACAGGGGATAGTCTAAAATGTAGCAAGATGACATTCCCATCAATCTGAACATCTCTAATGCTTCACGTTTCTCAAGTTATTTTTTCCCACCTACTCAGCCAGTTTTAAAATATAGCTTCACAAAAGAATATCGCTATTGAATAGATTCTCCAAAGAGAATTTTCCAGTGAAATATAATCACTTTATTTATGGTGGTGGGTTTATTATCTTTCATGAAATATTCGTATTCATTGATTTACATCCAGAGTGTTGGAGTATTTGATATTAAAAGGTGACTGAAATGGGGAGAAAGAACTTGGAATGCAGTCCTAAGCAGAGTTCTAGCTTTCTAAATCCACTGAAGTAAATTGGTTTAGAAAAATATAATTCTGTTTAGGATCACACTGCAGTTATATAACAAAGCTTTCTAGGATCCTTTTCCAGGCACTGAAGGTACTTAGAAAAATACTGAGAAGAATACTGCCAGACATCATTCATAGTTCCTGATCTCAGAAATACATAACCCTGATCATTCTAGTAGCCATAAATCAATGCTTCATTGCTATTCCTTTAATCAGATTAACTATGCAGAGTAGAATAAGGCTACATAAATCTATCTTCAAATGCTGAAATCACATATAAAAAAGAAATTCTAAAAAATAAGGAGTAAAAAATTAAAGAGTAAAAGGGATGTGAAGATGATGAGAGAGTACAAAAGCCTTCCATAACCATGGCTATCTATCGTCTGCATTTTCACACCATTTTCATGTTTTTTTTTATATTCCATTGTATTCTCACAGCAAACCCTGTTAGGAAGGTTAGGCTTAAAGACAGTAACCGGCACATTTATGGAGGAGTATTGATTTGAATCCATGTGTCCCCAATCCTAGTCCACTAGTCTAACCACTATAAACAAACTAGCATGCAGTGAATCTTCAACTCAATAGCATATTTTTTATACATTTTATTATTGATACACATATGCATATGAATAAAAGTATGCAAAAAAGCAGTCTCAGGCCACGGCCACGTGAGCGAGATAATCCGGAGGGGAAGCGAGGCTATTTTGCCCCAGAGCAATTTGCCCCGCAGTTGCACGATCACACAGGTCTGTGGACCTGCCGGCACAACTCACCGCTGTGTGATCAGACGCAGCCCTGGGTGAGTTATTTTGTTTTTGTGGTTGATTTCTGATTCACTTAAATGGGGGATTGATGAATCGCTCCTCCACCCTAAGAGCTTTCGATGATGCTCACACTGAGAGAGAAGGGGGGGGGGGGGGAACAACAGCATGGCATCGGGATAGCCTGCGATTAGACTATCCCCGACGCCACACTTCCATGCTGGAGCGATCACATGGGGAAAGTTCGGCTGCAAGCTGCAGCAACCTGTTTGATACTGGAGTTTACCTAGTAGTTTTTTACTGTGCTTCTCCGGTGGATCAAAACAGTTTGCAACGGCTTGCCAACGGTTGCCCGATGCCTCCCAGATGTGCTGGTGTGATCGCGCCACTTTGATCTGCCAGTGAATCATCCCTCTCACGTGGCTAATGGGTGCACATGATTGCACCTTCAGTGTAATAGCATATATATTGAATGACTATTCCATTTAAGCAGTGTTTCTCTGATACCAATGAACATGTGTACAAGCTACTACACAACAAACCATTGATACAATTGTATGCACATTAAAATAGATTTACATGACACTAAAATTACATTAAAATAACATTTAAAAAGTTACATTAAAATAGATTTTTGTAGTGTTTTACTAATTTGAAACATGCATGTTATGGGAAAGTAAGATATAAATGAGCATAAGAAACTACAGTATTCTGTAGGATAAAACTAGAGTCCAGTGGCACCTTTAAGACCAACAAAGTTATAAACAAGGTATAAGCTTTTGTGTGCACACACAGTTCTTCAGATACAGTGATATGGAAGTTACCAGTCCATACACATAGGTAGAGGGTGAGAGCAAATTAGTATACAACATAATGAAGATGTTTAACAGATGCAAGAACCAAACAGGAATGACAAGCTTAGTTTATATGGTCACCATTTGTTTGGATTTAATTCCAGGGGAGAAAAACATAGTGAAGCACATCTTTCCTTATTATATAAAGCCGTTTTCAAGTGGCAAGATTCCATGGGGCGCCAAAATCAGTTGGCTGGAAGGACTGCCACTCAAAAGGGGGTCCCTGGCCACTGGCTGCATTCTCTCCCTGCTTTGCCTCAGTCCCGCCCACAGAGCCACCGGCCAGTGTCTTGGCCTCAGTCCTGAAAGAGCCAGTGAAGGGGAAGGACTGGGTGCTGCTGGGTCCACTCTTCTCCTCCGCCCCCTGCCAGGTGGGTCTAACTGTCCCCTCAGTGGCCTGCTTCTGTCAGTGAAAACACAATGGACTTTCAGCATAAACCCTCTCCCCCGCCCACTGACTTTCCTGTGAGAATAAACTGTCACTCCTTCTTAGCTCCACCATGGCTGGCTGGCTGGCTAATGAGGTGGGCCAGCAACCATCAAACCATTCTCTTCAACCCCCTATTGTGTGGCTGACTTTCCCCCTAGGGCTGCCAGGTGAGACCTGAAGATCTCCCGCTGTTACAATTGATCTCCAGATGACAGAGATCGGTCCCCTGGAGAAAATGGCTGCTTCAGACTCTATGGCATTATACTCTTCTCCTGCTTCCCTCCTGTGTGTGACTTACCTCAGTGGCCGCTGGTAGGTGTAAAGAAATGGCAGTTACATGTGTTTATAAGATGGCTGCTGTCTGTGGTTTGTTTAAAATGTTCCCCCATAAGGTTCAATTGAGCTGTAGTTTCAGAGAGGGGCCTGCAGGGGTATTCACTAACTGGGTTGAATGAGGCTTCCTCATCTGATGGACTACAGTTCCCAGCTGCCCCAAGGCCAAAAAATACGGGAAAAGAGGAACCCTCCCAAGGGGCGGGGCACCATCAATATAGACTCCAGTCCATTCAGGGAGGATTGTGTTTAACCCCTGATGATTTATGCCCTGTTGGTTCATAGTATGTGCTTACTCCTACAGTTGTGCCTTATTCATTTAGTGTGTGTGTGTGTGTATGCGTTCCATAATTGTGTAAATAGTAAAATAAATTCTTTTATTTGGGCTAATAATCTGTGTTGTGCATAGTCTCCCCTGCTCTGCCCAATACCAAAGGGAGGGGGTAGCCCAGGGAAGCAAGGAAAGGCCAGACCCTTTGGTTGCCAACTTTCCAGGGATCCCCCAAAGATTGGGGATTCCATCTCCAAATAGGGAGATTTGACCACAGGGGCCCTCTAAAAAGGCAGTGTCCATTCAGTGACTGGTGGCAGGGAACTTAAGGAATGAGATATGCCCACAGGATGAGGGTGGGAGGCGAACAGCTGAGTTGCAAACCGAAGCCCATTTTGCCACAGTAGGCAACCAAGCTTGGTTCAGACAAAGGAAGGAAACCCTTTGCAGGCCATTGTAAAGAACTTATTGGGACCAGTTCTGACTAGGGTTGCCAGCTCCAGGTAGGGAGATTCCTGGAGATTTTCTGGTAGAGTCTATGGAAGCTAGGGTTTGAGGAGTGGAGAGGCCTCAGCTGAACAGAATGCCATCAAGTCCACCTTCCAAAGCAGTTATTTTCTCTGGACAGGAGAGACCTGTTGTCTGGAGATCAGTTGTGATACATGGTGATCTTCAGGCTCTACCTGGAGGTAGGGTACCCTAGGCATGGCAATCAGGGCTTCAGAGTAGGGTCTGCTAGATCCAGGTTCTTGCTGTATGAACTGAGTGGGTGATTTTGAACCAGTCACAGACTTTCAGCCTAACCTACCTCACAAGATTGTTGTGCAAGTCAAAAGCGGGAGAGGAGAATAATGTAAGCTGCTTTGGTCCCAATTGCAGAGAAAGACCACTTTTCCTCCTGGGAAATTTATTCATTTAAATGTCTATCCCACCCTCCCAGCCAAGGAAATCATTGTTGCCAGTCTCCAGGTGAGGGCTGGAGATCATTCAGAATTACAATTGCTCTCCAGATGGCATTGATCAGTTCCCATGGAGAAAACTGTGAACTCTATGTCCTTCTACCCTGTTGAGATGCCCCCCCCATGACAGCCAATGTGATGTGGCAGTCAGGGCTTCAGAGCATGGTAGAGGCTGCAGGTAGGGGGGGGGAAATGGAAAGCTGAACAGTGAGGGGAAAATAAAGGAAGGTTGATGCTTGGCTGGGAAGAAGATAGGGCTGCCAACTCCAGGTGGGATGATTTGAGGGATGGAGCCTGGAGAGGGTGAGGTTTGAGGAGGGGTGGGGCCTCAGACAGGTAGAATGCCATGGACTCTGCCATCCAAACCAGCAATTCCCTCTTGGGGAAACACTGTTGCCAATCTCCAGGTGAGGGCTGGAGATCACTCAGAATTACAACTCCTCTCCAGATGGCATTGATCAGTTCCCATGGAGAAAATGGTGGACTCTGTGTCTTTATACCCTGCTGAGGTTGCCACAGCAAATTGACGTTGAGTGGCCAAGGCATTGGCACTCTTCCAGAGCTTCTTTCTAGAGCCCATTGTATTTATTTCCACAACGGGCCTTATTCCTAGTAAATATATAAAAATTAGAGATTTGTGTGTAAATATACCCTTCTTAATTGTGGAAGGCTGAGAGTAATTAACTGAGGCCCTGTTGTTGAACTCCATCCTTCTTCTATCAAGCATGGGGGTAACTAACAGCATCCTTTTCTTTACGGTGGGATGACTGGTTGTGCAGTGTTATGTCACCTCTGTCACCAGACCAGAGAAATATATTCTGATCCACCATTGCAAATTACATTACATTCTACTATTCATTACATTACATTAAAAACACTATTCCAAATAAGAAATACAATAAAATAAAGAGGATGTATAGCCCTTCTTGGTGAGAATACAGGGGTAAAAACTGAAAGAGATTAACGTATGCAGTGAGATAAGAAACCAATATCCCCGTTAAGTCCTGGAGAATTTATTGTTCTGAGTGTTGTAATAACTTGTAATTCAGCAGTTTCCCTTTCCAGTCTGTTCCTGAAGTTCCTTTGCAATAAAACAGTTACTTTGAGGCCACCCATTGAATGTCCTGGAAGGATGAAGTATTCTCCTACAGGTTTCTCAGTCTTGTGATTCTTGATGTCAGATTTGTGTCCATTTACAACATTATTTTTGGAACTAAAATATCCACCTGATGGAGTCAAGAAACTGATTAACAAAGTCAGAATGATACCCAGAGAAAGCCTGTTAGAAGACAGGTCCCAAAGAGACAATAACTGAACACCACTAGTAGTCACATACAGCTCTCAACTCAAAACAGTTCAATGCATCATCAATAACTTAACAGTCTCTACTGAATGATGGCAGTTATCTTTTACTAGTACTGCAGGGCAAACCTTTTCTTGCACACAGACAGCCCTCCGATCTTAAACAATTCCTTAACCACAATAATACAACACCTAACTTGAACCTGGACACTGGTACCAAAGCTTGCAATAAACCCAGATGCCAACTTTTCTGCCACATACACCCAGACAATGTGATTGTTGGATCTAACAACATCAACAATGCCATTTTAACCAGGGCTCATTTCGTAGCAGGAGCTCCTTTGCGTATTAGGCCACACACCCCTGATGTAGCCAATCCTCCAAGAGCTTACAGTAGCCCCTGTAAGTAGAGTTCTGTAAGCTCTTGGAGGATTGGCTACATTAGGGGTGTGTGGCCTAATATGCAAAGGAGCTCCTGCTACGAAATGAGCTCTGATTTTAACTATGGGGGCCCAGGTCAAGAATATTGCCAGGGTGGCAGTTTTCCATCTATGCCAAGCATAGCAATTGGCAAGACTTAATGCAGTTCAGCAGGGGCTGCAAGGCAGAGATGTTCCACCAGGCTGTTGGTTGAGGACAGCAACTGTTTCCCATCATAGCTGGCACCCTCTTTTCTTCCATTCTGCCCACTTTGGCATCCTCCTTAACCTGCTCACAAGATAGAAGAACAGCCCAGAGTAGGTTTTTGATTAAAATTATGGATGCCATCTGGAGACTATTAAATTAAGAATAACTGTTGATTTTTAATCTGTAATTCTGTACCATTTTAAACCTGTTGTAAATTGCCCAGAGCCTTATGTACTCAGGGACTGGGCAATCCACCTAGGGCAAATAGGTCAAACCCTACACCAAAGGATAAATGGTGTGACAAATTTTAGGAGCCACCTTGAAGAGATACACTGAAACAAACTGCTTGGATTTCAGCAAAGCAATACTCAGTCTAGAATCTGGAAGACTCTCACAAACTGGATATCTTCTCGAAAACGCTTGAGGTAAATATTTTTGAAGATACCATGAAACTAGAAGAAGGCCTGGCTGTAGTCTGTGAGGACAATTTCAGGGAAGTCAAATGGCACAATCCCCTTTGCTGGTTTTGCTGCAGCAACAAATAGTTGTTCAAGGATGCAATAACATGCACTGCACTCCTGAACAGAATTACACATTCTAAGTCAATTGAAGCCAGTGAGTTTGGAAAGTCGTAACTCTGTTCAGGACTGTACCATTTATTTTCTAACAGTCTGCCTGAGAAAGAGAAGGAAGAGAACAAGAAGCAGCCACTGCCAGTGTCATCAACCTGTCATTTCCAGTAGATGACATTCTCTTTTTAAAGAGGGTTTCAATCAGTTCATTCCCAAGAGGGCCATCTTTTGTTAATCAGATAAGAATAGCAGCTGTGGGAGCAGATTGAACAATTCTGGTACAGAGAGAACCCAGAGTACTAAAGAAGAAGAAGAAGAAGAGATTGGATTTATACCTTGCCCTCCACTCCCCAAGGGAGTCTCAGAGCGGCTTACAAACTCCTTTTCCCTTCCCCTCCCCACAACAGACACCCTGTGAGGTAGGTGAGGCTGAAAGAGCACTTTCCCAAGCTGTCCTTGAGGGAACAGCCGGTACAGAGCTATGGCTTGCCCAAGGTCATCCAGCCAGGTGCAAGTGGAGGAGTGGGGAATCAAACCCGGTTCTCCCAGATTAGAGTCTGCTCACTTAACCACTACACCAAACTGGCTCTCAGAGGACAAGTTGATATCAGCAGGCTTTGGAGGTGTCATATGTGGATGCAGTTAGAAAGGGGAATCAGCAGAGACCATCTCACTTCTTCTGTAAGCTGCTGATTCTCTCTTCTGGTTACAGCACCCATGCTACATCTTGTATTATCCTGTAGGGTTCTGATAATGGGGACCAGCACTTTGGGCAAAATGCTGCCCCCAGTGATCATATCCAGTAGATCCCCTGTCAAGCCAGGGTCTTATGTGTACCCATTTATCTATGCTAATGTTATCTTCAGAAAGGTAATAGTTTACAAGCAGACACATGGGGAACCATAAAATACAGGTTAGCAAGAATGGTCTACGTCCTTCACTTCGGCTCTCTGTGTATAAGATCCTGCATCACTGAATTGAGATTGTAAGCCTCAAACTTAGATGTAATATACAATATATGTTAGTAAGCACATTAGAGACATTTCTTCCTTTGGGTACACTACTAAAAGATGAAAAGTTTATAAAGCTAATGCAATTAAATAAGACAAGCAAAATTTTTTGGAAAATGAAAGTGACTTCATCAAAAATGACAGAAAATATATCAATTTTGCTTGTGATACTATTTTCAAAATGTCATTTTTAAGTCTCTACAGATGGGATTTAGGATTTGGTAATCCTAAATTATTTCTCTGGATTACTCTATTTTCATTCTCACATGAAGGGGTGAAAGCTCAGCAGAGGAAAATGTCCCAGTTATTAAAAATGGAGCACTTTTATGTAAAAAAGAAGAAGGAGAGAGAGAGAGTGCAAAAAACAAACTATCAAGGGGAAGATCCCAGAGAGCCCAGTTCGATGGAACTGGAATTATAATTTTTGAAGCAGAGGTCTGCTTAGTATTCAGCACAGGAAAGGGGAAAAAAACCTCTACCACAAACTGAATTTTTTTTAAAGCCCCATGATTAAGAGTCATGCAAGGGTATTCAGTTAGCATCTTACTTGAGATTGCTCAAGTATGAAAACATTCGCATAAATGAAAACATTTTTGATGGTGTATTTGCAGACATTTTATTAAAGGAACTGAAATATTTTAAATGTATTTAGTAAAATAGGCAAAATCAGGGGTCCTTTCGTAGAAAAAGAGGAGCAGGAGCTCATTAGCATAACTCATTAGCATATGCCACGTCCCTTGACATCACTGGAAGTGTGTCAGAAAGGGAATGTCAGTTTCAGCCCCATTATACCCTATGGGCCATTGAAATCAATGGCAAAAACTCATGGGGTATATGAGGGGCTGGAGGAAAGGGGGTTTGAGGGAGAGGCTTCAAACTTGCAGGGTAGCTGCTGGGGCCTCTCCTCAAAATACCCACCAAGTTTCAAGAAGATTGGACCACGGGGTCCAATTCTATGGGCCCCCAAACAGGTTATCCCATCCCCCCCATTGTTCTCTATGGTGGGAAAAAATGTTACTTTTTTTCTACCATAGAGAACAATGGAGGGAATGGGGGCAACCTGTTTGGGGGCACGTAGAATTGGACCCTCTGGTCCAATCTTCTTGAAACTTGGTGGGTATTTGGGGGAGAGGTCCCAGCAGCTACCCTGCAAGTTTGGAGCCTCTCCCTCAAACCCCCTCCCCTCCAGTGGCTTTTAAAGTTGCCGCCCATGGCTGCCCTAGTGGCCACTTCTGAGCTGGCAGAGCTTTGCTCCACCTCGCTCCAGCCCCAACGGACCCCTGGGCAAAATGCTTTATTGTAAGGAGATAGAAGGGAGATCACTGCCAGACTTTAGTTTGAAATAGATAGGATTCTAAAAACCTTAGTTGTATGACTACAACTATCATTAATCAAGCCATAACAGTTGCTAAATCATAGTTGTCATCGCTGAATTGACTCTGTAAAAGCATACATTGCACATCCTGAAGATTTTTCAGATGCTTATGTGTAAAATACATAATCACATGTACAGCACAACCATTATTTTCTTGTATGAACTAGACATATGATTACCGTGTTCCAGAGTAAATCTATATTTTGGTGTATCTTAATCCCAGAAATATTATCTTTTATTATAAATCTGTTTGTTATTATGCCCATACTGTTATTATCATGTCCTTCCTGTGATCATTATAGATCCCATGATTCATTGCAAATTTGATCAAATCTGATTTTGCAATAACAGTCCAGCTCTTCCACAAACCCCATGCTATCATACAAATTAGGTTATTCTGGGATTCCATAAATGTGATGCCATCACAGAAAAAAACGTTAGCTTTCACTGTTTACTTCTGGATCTCTGAATATGGGAGCATGTAGTGCAGAGCCTCAGAGCTGCCGGAAAGTTCATAATCCAAGAATGCAGTCTTTCAGGTGTTCTGGTCTCCAGCAAGGTTAACACCTTTGCTAGGGATTCTGTCTTAGAACAAACTGGAAGCCAATGAAGATAAAATTCTGACAACCAGTGTCAGTCCATAATCTGACAGCTGTATTAATCAGCATCAATTACAGTTTCTGAACAGTCTTCACAGGTCTTCATAGGTAGTCTTGCCATATCCAGATTTATCTCTGTCCAGAAGGGATTGCTGATAACATACCAGCCTAACCTGGTAAATGGTGTTTCAAGCCACAGAGCTCATTTATGCTTCTTGAGTAAGGGCTGGATCAGCGACATTCCCAATCTTTGTACCCCATCTTTAAGGGACAGTACAACTCTACCCAGAACAGCTTCCAAAACACTGAATGACCCATCACCAGTATTCTGTCTTGTCTGGATTGAACTTCATTTTACTAGCCCTCATGCAGTTCATTACTGACATCACGAACCCGTTCATTACTCTCCTCTCTGCAGTTGAGCAAACTTTCTTTAGTACTTTGGGCCCCAAAGGGGTTGTTAGTGACCAGCTAGTCATTACAATAATCGCTATGGTCCAGAAGCTATTAGGAATAGCAGCACAAGTGTCTGTTTCAAGACAGCTGGAAGTATACATTGACTCAAAGAGCCATTTATTTTCCCTCCTCAGCCAGATGTTGTAAGCCCAGAAGTGAATGAGCTGAGTGAACATGTGGTGGGCTGTGCTTTTCCAAGAGCCTAGTTTCTACCCTCAGGCTTCAGGGAGCCATCCAGACCATACAAATTCAGAAGAAAATTAATATGCACAAAATTGGGGCTGCTAATTCTCATGCAAAAAAAAAATCCACAGGAGATCAGTACTTTAGTTAGAATGAATGGAACTCAAAGTGATTTTAACTTTGGGGGGGGGTCTAAACTTGGGGGGGGGCATTCCACACTGAGAAGTGTAGCAATCTGACAGGTCTGGTGCTGTGCTGTGTGCTCCCTTCTTCTTGCCATTTGCTGTTATATAACTTGTGCCTTCTCTTGAGCTGCTATTGCCTTTCTCCTTCTTAACATCCACATTACACTGAGCAATTTCCCCGCTATTCATTAAGGCAGCCCTATTCCTTGCATGCAAGCAGACATACTTCCCAATTTATTTGACAACCACATCGTGCTGAAGTCTAAAGTCATCCCACTCTAGGCTTTGCTTTCCTTAACAGGGAATTCAAGAGTAACATAAATGATGTAAAAAATATTCTTCCCCAGGGACTGGCAATTCCTGTGATTCCCGTATCAGATTGGCTAAACACATAGGGTGCGTTCATACTGGTGTTCTGGAACTTGCTGGAGCCGGCTTCAAGTGGCACGAGCTGGAAAATCATGATCACACTAAGCTCGACTCGGATTGCATGCAAGCGGCTCCCCCGTGTTTACACTACGCAGGGTTTTTTATTTTTATTTTTAGACTTGCGCATGCACTCATGCGCTCATGCATTGGTTCGGGAAAAAAAATTGTGCATGCGCAGCACCATTCGACTGAATCAGTCCAAGCAAGCCAGCCCCTTTAACAGTGCACTTCCCTTTCAAATGTTCACCTGAAAATAGCCTTAATGTGATCAATCAATCATGTACACGATAGAAACAGCGGCCATTTACAGCTCTGTGATTTAATTGTTCGAATGTATGTGCGCTCATGCAAATCTCGGTAAACTTTTTAAAAAATGGCAAATGAAAACCGGAAGCCAGAGGCTTCCGCAGGGAGGGGAGGGGGATTACTCGGAAGTGCCTCGGAGACAGCTCAGCGTTTACACAGCACACAAATGCGGCTGCAGCCAAAAGACGACAGCTGAGACCAGCAGGGGAGCTGGTCTCGGATTTCAGACACATTTTCGCACAGTAGGCGACAGCTGGGGACGGGAGCCAGCTGTTACAGTGTAAACGTGCAGATTGGAGTCGGCTACAGCCGGCTCAAACTGCAAGTGTGAACGCAGCCATAGGTTAGGCTTCCCTTCTTCTTCTTCTTCTTTTTTTTTTAAAAAAATCAGTATTCCAGGTAAGACACAAGAGTGGAAATGTTTTTCTTCTTCATGATGCATATATATCCATAAACCAGAGTATTCAAGTATCACTAAGCAAATCATATACAGTACAGTCCTAAACACCCTTCTAAGCCCTTTGAAGTCAATGCAGTTAGAACGGTATAACTCCACTTAAGACTGCACTGACAAAACACAACATTAGGGGTATGGCCATGACCTAAATTTAAAAGGGGGGGGGGAGAGTAAAGCTCTCAACATTTTCAATTAGCTAGTGACGGTGTCTAACTACAATATAAAATTAATATTTGAAATAGGTCTAATAATATCCAGAGTAGCACAAGTGGAAGTTTATTTCTGCTGCCTTCTTCTTGCAGGCCCCTCTGTGGTCCAAAAAGCACACTAGAGGGTAGAGGATTTTTTTTTTTTTGAATGGCATGGGATGTGGTATGGAGGAGATGCAGGGGGGAGGAGAACAGGCAGAAATTGCATGAGCAGAAGTATCCTTGTGGCTCCTCAAGGATCTAAAAATAGGAAATCAGCATGGAAAATACTGAGCTTTAACCATTCTCCCTAATACTACTCTGTCTACGTGTGCAGAATTTTTTATAGGAGGCAGCATCTAATCATGCTCCCCACCTGCAGTCTGAAATGCTACAGTACATGAGAGATTTTACCACATGACTGTCGTGTGTGTGTGTAAACTCAGTCTCAAAATGCTCACATGCAGCATTTTAAACATCTGTTATTAATATAAGCAGTTTGAGTTGCTGTACAAATGGTCCTATTTTATGTAGCTTTGATCTTGTGGAGCAAGAAAGTATGTATTAGACACTGTTGGATTCTGCCCCCGACCTGTATTGCACTGATAGTACAAACCAAATCATCCATAATAAAGCATTATATAAAGCTGTGGAAACATTACAAAAACTATTATTCCTCCTGCCAATCTCTTTTCATTCTGTTGTCCATGCACAAAACATTTGTAGCATTATCCATCCCCCAGAGCTCAGTTTGACCTAATTCCTGAGACATATTAGTCAATTAGATGAATGTTGGTCAACTTTAACTTTAAATAGGAATACACCTGATGGGACAATTGCACTTCTCACTTCTAGAGAATTATTATTTACTCTTTGATTCACTCTTTTTCCTTCTTTTCCCTTCTCTGAGTCTTGTGTCTCTGTTGGTGCTTTCTCTTGCTTTAGTTATTCTTTCTCTCCTTCTTTCAAACACAAACATGCACCCAGAAAAATGGTGATTTAAACATGGTGATTTAAGACGCCCCGAAGTTAATTTCTTTTTGTCTTGTTGCTTCTTTCAATAACCATTTTCAGAAATGAAAGCCCAGGTTTGGCCGCCAATGTTGGCTAATATTCCACCAGAAATCAAAGACAGTTAATAAACAAACCTTCGGGACTTGATTTTGACAACTGCAAAATACAGGGTCTTTTTTTTTAACCTTATGGAGATAATATGGTTTCCAACGCATGTTGCTCTATCGAGTATCAGTCTTGGACCATTTGACCTGGTCCATACATGATGCAGTGGCATGAGGTGCTAGGATAGACTACACTACTCATTACTCCAGAATGCATGATGGGAATACCAATTTTGAATATTTCCCATGTAAAAACTGTGGTCTAATATACAGATCATGGTGAATAAAGATATTAACTTTGAATGCCAAGGAGTCCAAGGCGGAACCCCATGGGTCCCCAGGGTTGCTGTACACAAGTAACCAAATTCCTCTTCTTCTTTTTTTAATTATATGAGGTTTTATTTAATTTCTGTCAAAACAAAAGGTTTAATCTATAGGCAACACAATGTTCTACAATCACACCACAAAAAAACAAGAAAGCTAGCTTAACTATCTAACATGTTTTCAAGACCTGTGTTTAGATGGCACCAACCTTATGGCTGTAGCTTATGCATTCTCTACATTGCTGTCTGTTGCAATGCAAGCATATTATAGTTCAGACCTTCAGTCCATCAGAATCCAAGCTAGCCTTCTTTCTTCAGATTCTTAGCTCAAATATAGTTCTTTGGCCAAGCTGCATCAGGTGATGATGACACCCAATCAGGACTAATTCTTGCTGGAACCCTCTATAAAATTACCCCATCATCCCTGATTCCTCCCTTCCCCTTCAATGAGACACAGGTTTTCATGGGAAGTTAATTACTATGTTTCCAGCTCTGGCCTTGAAGATGATAAGGACTTTGTAGGCTGAGAGACCAATTAGCAACACCAGGATGGGACAAGTCTGTTACCATTCACATTTACCCTGGGGTGTGTGCGTCAGGGGTGCTTTGCTTCACACCTGGTCTGCTTTCTGCTATGATAGATATCTATTTGCAGGGCTGTTTATTTTAAGTAGCAGATGACATCCGTCACCTATAGCCTGATATTGGTAAATCCATTGTCAGCTCTGTACACCAATGAACAACCAAAACACATTTGGATTGTAGAGAATGGCATCTCTGAAACATTACATAGGATTCCTGAAATAAGAGTGGTCTGGTTATTCCAAGTGTAGCACATCTTATACCTCATTTAATAATACTTGTAATACAGTAAATAATAGTATGTTCATCAATATATCTAATTTCAACATGACCAAATCTGACTGGAGTCATGAACAGACAAGACAGATCTTTCTACAAACATGAGAAAAGCTCTAGGTTTGCAGGGAAATCTGAAGTAAAACCCCCCATCAGGGAGTTAACCCCCTTTAATAATAGAAGTGGAACCTATCTTTTAAAGAAACAAATGCTCCCTGTGTTCGCTGTTTGGCGACAACAGTATTGCCAGCCTTCAAGCCTTGGTTTCTGTTGGTAAAAGGCATGGAAAGCAGGCAAGACCCTTTCTGAGCCTGTTTTGGCCTTTCAGAGAAGACTCATCAGACCTGGCTGCAACCACCGGCAGACCTGGTTGCTTGCTATTGTTCAGCAGTAGCCACCCCATGAAATCCAGTGTGTTGTAGCAGATAGTTTCAGGCTAGGATCCAGGGCCATAGCCAAAAAAATGTGCATGGTAGGGCACTGGGAAATCTGTGGGGTGGGGGACTGGGAGAGTGAGGGGGGATGAGGATGTAAAATGAAGAGATATCCCCTCTGCAGCCAAAGTCAGCTGCAGAAACAGGAAGAAGACCTCCCCCATGGTTTTCTGTCAGAGAGGTGCAAGCTTGCTGGGTTTTCTTCCTGCTTCTGCAGCAAAAGTCAGTTGTGGAAACAGGAAGAAGACTTCCCCCTACACCTTTTCAACTGTCAGAAAAGTGCAGGCTCATTGGGTATTCTTCCTGCTTCTGCAGCCAACTTTGACTCTCTGATAGTCAGAGGGGTGTGGCAGCTCATGCAGGCTCTGAAGAGATAGGAAGGGGCCTAATTTGGTGGGGGGCATTGCCCCCAAATCCCCCACTATGGCTACAGGCCTGCTAGGATCTGGTAGACCCAGGTTCAAATTCCCACTCTTCCTTAGAAGCTCACTGAGTGACCATGGGATAGATACATAGTCTCAGCCTAATTTTCCTCACTAAGATGTTGCACAGATAAAATATAAGTGAATGACGTAAGCTGCCTTGGGTCCCCAGTGTGGAGAAAGAAAGGGGACTTGTTTAATTTTAGTTTTTGAATTTTAAATTTGTGAGTTAACTTCTATTATATGAAAACAGACAGTTCTGTTTTATCTTTACTTAAATTTGAGAAATCCAGTGGTGTTAAGGCTAATTAGAAATCAGAGAAGGTTTATTACCCCAGAAGCAATAAACATGATTTTACTCATCATTTGCATGTTAATTTGGAACTTCAGAATTAAGCATTTTCTGGGTTTTATTTACATAAAATATAAGTTTAGAATATTGCAGACGGTTAAAAATTTCAACTATGGCCAGGCCCATAGCCAGGATTTTTTTTAATTTGGGGAGGGGCTTTAAATAAGTTGGGGGCACCCACACACAGCCCCCCCACACACCAAGCCCGGGAGCACCCCATTGAAGCCCCCAGTCTCTCATGCAAGCTGCCAAGGGAAAGGCATAACAAAGTATAGAGCCCCCCATCACACAGCCTGAAACAGAGCTCCAAGTGTCATGAAAGGAAGAACAGTGCATCCCCTTGGACTACTCTCCCCAAAGCATGACAGCACCACATCCACATTCTATTCACTGTACCAGCTTTGTGCCGGGTCAGCCCACCAGAGTTCCCAATCACCCACCTGGCCTCACATGGGGCCACATGGATGGGGCTCCGTCAGCCCAGGAGTGGGCACTAAGGCAGCCATGGGCCGAATCAGATTCTCTGATCTGATTTGGCCTTCCGCTGAATTGCCGCTGAAATCCAGCAGTGGCTTAAAAAGTGGCTGTAGGGGAGAGGGTTTGAGGGAGAGGCTCCAAACTTATAGGGTAGCTGCTGGAGCCTCTCCCCCAAATACCCACCAAGTTTCAAGAAGATTGGACCAGGGGTCCAATTCTACAGGCCCCCAAACAGGTTGCCCCATCCCCTCCATTGTTCTCTATGGTGGGAAAAAAGTAACGTTTTCCCCCACCATAGAGAACAATGGAGGGGATGGGGCAACTTGTTTGGGGCCCTGTAGAATTTGACCTCATTGTCCAATCTTCTTGAAACTTGGTGGGTATTTCAGGGAGAGGCCCCAGCAGCTACCCTGCAAGTTTGGAGGCTCTCCCTCAAACTCCCTCTCCTCCAGCCCCTCATATACCCTAGGAGTTTTGCCATTGACTTCAATGGCCCATAGGGTATAATGGGGCTGAAACTGACAGTCGGCCAGCAGAATGACTCCGGAATCGGCTTGCATTGTCAAAACTGCCATGCAGGGGTTATTCAGCAGCTGGAACAGATGCAGCCTGATTTGGCCCGATCTAAATTGGGCCAAAAATTTACTTGCACAACCCTGGTGGACACAGATGGCAGTAGTGGCAAGCCCCTCCCCTAGCTCCCAGCAGGCTTGTGGAGGAAGCGAAGTGAGTCGCATGGCAGTGGGGCACGATATTTCCATTGTATTCTATGGGGCCCTTCTTGCTTTGTCCCCCCCCCCCGCCCGCCTTGGCAGGCCAGCTGGGGAAAGGAAGGGGAGGCTTTTGAAGATGCCCCCCCTTTCCTTCCCTTTCTGACACACTTCCAGTGATGTCAGGGGGTGTGGTATATGCTAATGAGTTATGCTAATAAGCATGCTAATGAGCTTCTGAACCTCTTTTTCTATGAAATGACCCCTGATAAAATCAATAATCACAGCTTGCTGTATTGAGAATCTGGCCCAATGATGTAAATAAGTGTGGCCAGTTATCAGTGGGTGGGAGACAGCAACCTTGAGGGGGGGGGATTTGTGGACGCCTGCTGCCTTAGCCAAAAGCCTGGCAGAACAGCTCCATCTTGCAGGCCTTGTGGAATTGAATAAGATTCTGCAGGGACCTGATTTCAATAAAGAGCATATTCCACCAGGTAGGGGCCAGGGCAGAAAAAGCCCTGACCCTGGTTGAGGCTAGGCAGACGTCCTTTGGGCCAGGGATCACCAGGAGATGTTGACTATCAGAGCGTAGCGCTTTTTGAGGCATATATGGGAAGAGGTGGTCCCTTAGGTATTTTGGTCCCAGGCTGTATAAGTCTTTGAAGATCATTACCAACACCTTGAAGTGGACCCGGTACTCAACCGGCAACCAGTGTAGCTGACAAAGCACATACCGAATGTGAGCCTGCACAGGCATCGACATCAGCAGGCATGCCATCACATTTTGTACCAGCTGTAAATTCCAAATCAGCTTCAGGGGTAAGCCTGCATAGAGCAAGTTGCAGTAATCAAGCCTGGAAGTGACCATTGCATGGGTCATCATAGCTAAGTCCTGGGGAAGTGATAGGGCTTCAGTAGCCTGATCTGTCAAAGATGGAAGAATGCAGATCTGGCAACTGCAACAACCTGGGCCTCCATAGATAAGGAGGCATCCAGCATTACTCCCAGGCTCTTCACTAACTGGGCCGGCACCAAAGGTACCCCTTCCAGTATGGGAAGCCTGATGCCTACCTCCATACCCCCATGACCCAGGTACAGGACATCTGTCTTTAATTGATTTAACTTCAATCGACTCTGCCACAACCATCCAGCCACAGCGTCCAAAACCTCAGCCAGATTTCCAGGAACTGAGAATGGGTGACTGTCCATTAACAGATAGAGCTGAGTGCCATCAGCGTACTGATAGCAACCCAGCCCGTAACTCCGGACTAACTGGGTGAGGGGGGCACATATAGATGTTAAATAACATTGGCAAGAGGATTGCTTCCTGTGGCACTCCACATTCTAGTGGGTACCATGGGGAAACCCTCTTGCCCAGCGCCACCCTGTCCCCGACCATGGAGAAAGGAGGAAAATAATTTCAAGTCAGTCCCCTGAACTCCTACATCAATAAGGTGGTGGGTCAAAAGATCATAATCGACCATATCAAATGCTGCTGTTAAATCTAATAACAACAGCAGCGTTGACCCACCTTGATCCAGATGTCTGCAGAGCTTATCTGTAAGGGCAACCAGAGGTGTCTCTGTCCCATGGCCAGGGCGGAAGCCAGACAGGAAAGGATCAAGGATGGAAGCATCATCCAGGAGGGTTTGGAGTTGTTTGGCCACTGCTCTCTCAATGACCTTACCCAGGAACGGTAAGTTCGACACTGGGCGGTAGTTGGTCAGGACTGTTGGGTCCAATGATGGCTTTTTCAAGACCAGGCAGACTACTGCCTCCTTTTAAAGCCTCTGGAAAAGTCCCAGTAGAGAGGGACAATGGCCCATCCAGTCCAACACTCTGTCATACAGTGGCCAAAAATACCAGGTGCCATCAGGAGGTCAACCAGTGGGGCCAGGACACTAGAAGCACTCCCACTGTTGCCCCCCCATCAAGCACCAAGAATACAGAGCATCACTTGCCCCAGACTGAGAGTTTCTATCTATACCTTGTGGCTAATAGCCACTGATGGACTTCTGCTCCATATGTTTATCTAATTCCCTCTTGAAGCCATCCATGCTTGTAGCCACCACCACCTCCTGTGGCAGTGAATTCCATGTGCTAATCACTCTTTGGGTGAAGAAGTACTTCCTTTTATCTGTTCTAACCTAACTGCTCAGCAATTTCATTGCGTGCCCACAAGTTCTTGTATTGTGAAAAAGGGAGAAATGTTCTTCTTTCTCTACCTGCTCTATCCCATGCATAATCTTATAAACCTCGATCATGTCACCCCTCAGCTGTTGTTTGTCCAAGCTAAAGAGCCCCAAGTGCTTTAATCTTTCTTCATAGGGAAAGTGCATGCCATCACAAGCATGCTGCCACCTTCACTCTAGCCATCTTTGCTCCCGCTTCATCCTCCACAGCTCTGTGGCGTACCACAGTGCTGCTTTGGTGCGGGGATGCAGAAGGCGCTGGGGGGCAATCTCATCAATGGCTTCAGAGAGCCGATTATCCCAGTCCTCCACCAGCTCATCTAATGAGACTCCAGGGGGTATTGGATCCCGTAGAACTTCCTGAAGCCGGTTAGGGTCCATTTGACTCTGCGGCTGAGCATAAATGCGCTTGCTGCCTAAACAGGGTGGGCATGGTATGCTCAGTCAGACCTTCAGGGTGAAGTGGTCAGACCATGGGACTACATCTGTAGTCATGAGATCCACATGTATCCCCATCCCAAAAATTAAATCCAGCATGTGGCCCGCTTGGTGCATGGGAGTCAATATAAACTGGGAGAGTCCCAGTGCCTCCATGAATGACACTAGGTCCCTGACCCAGACAGATGCTGCATCATTGGCATAAACATTGAAATCACCCAGGATCAAGGGCCTGGGATATTTCAGTGGCCAGCCTAATACAGCATCTAACAGGTTGGACAGAGAATCTGCTGGTATGTTAGGTGGTTGGTGCACCAACCAGATAGACAAACTCTCCTTGACATCGCACGCTAGACCTACACATTCAGTGCTGGAGATTGCTGGGGTGGGGAGTGACCTGAAGGAGCAAAACTCACAGATTATTTATTTATTTATTTATTATTTCAGCAAAGCCATTTCCCCCGGCCATATGTCCATGACTGGTGAAAGACTGAGAACCCAGGTATGGTAAGCTGGTTCAAGGTGACAGTTTCACCGTCCCTCACCCAGGTTTCAGTCACACAAGCCAGGTCCACCTGTGACTCCATGAGATAGTCACAGAGCACATTGATCTTATTATTGATAGACCTGGCATTAACTAACACCAGAGTCGAAGAAGGGTAAGTTTTCCTAGCCCCACAACCAACATTCCTCAGGATGGGACATAGATGGGAAGAAGTCTGAACATTTCTCTATCTCTGATTTCATCTATTTCAGTTAAAGAAAGAGCACCTACGCCCACCGCTATATCTTCCCTGCCTCGTAATCACTGATATCCCCGACCTTTGCAAGGCCCCCCTTCATCGGGGTTGTCAACCCCAACACTCTCCAACAATCAGCAGAGGCTATAACTATCCAAATTGTAAAATCTGCCTGGCTCATCACCGACCCTTTGTCTGAACTAAGTACCCTGTTTACCTTCTCCAGCTATTTAATTTCCTATCTATTTTATCCATCCTATTACAGCTAAACCAGTTGGGCTGACTAATTCACCAACTACAATTCACCTGATCAACTCCAATGTAACAATCCAATTTGATTATCAAATCAGTAATCATTTAATCAGTGGGGGGAAATTTAGTTTGGGGAAAAATTCATATAAATCAATCAATTACCCTCCCTCTAACCACCGCACCCCACCTCCACCGCATTAACATTATCAAATAATTGATTAATTAATACAATATAAAAATTCAATGTAATCAATTTAAATACAACCAAGTCATCAATTAATCAAACTAATCAAACTAATCATTGACTGCAAAGGGCAAGATATAAAAAACAAACCTAAAAACCTAGTTCATTTAGCAAATTCTATATTTAAATTGTCTCTGCCAAACCAAATCTCTGCCAAACTGAGTCCCACAGTCGCTGGGGTCTGTTGTTCTTAGCTGCAGTGCCCTGCATGACCCCCAATACTCAGTCTGTCAATCGATAGCAAGTTAACAAAACCAGCCCCAGCCCACCCAAGGATCTTTCTCCACAGTTACTCTACTTTAAAACAGAAAACAGTCGCACGTTTTGTAAACACCAGCAGGGGAGATGACCTAAATTCCTCCATGTGTTCGCTCAGGTTCAGAGCTCTCTCTATGTTGGTAACAATGTGGCTCCCTTCTCCCTCTAGAGCTGCAGCGCTTAGAGGGAGGGGTCGACTTTGCCACCCCGAAGGAGGGAGGTGGACATGGGCTCAGAGCAATGCTGCGTCACTCCATAGCTGCGTGGGGGGCGGTGGAGCCAGGAGCTTAAGTTGGCACCACACCCCTCCTCGGCCTCTTTCGAGGCAAAGATCGGCCCACCCGCCTGCCCTGTTTTACAGTGCAAGCGAAGCTGGTCGCCAATTGGGGCCGGGTAGGAATTTTTCACTTCTTCCATGATTGGCCTATTTGGGGGAAATGTTTTTGCCTACCCTGCACTGTGTTCTGATTGGCTTGTGATGTTACGGGCAAGGTGGGCTTGTTAAATAGGTTGGTCACTTGGCAGTTTTTGGGTGAGTTATGATACGGATCCGGCGAGCACTGGGGTTATATTCCTTAGGGAATTTGGGTCCCTCACAACCAGACTTAGGGTTTAAGGACCAGGGTTGGGGTTGAGGGACCTTGGAAGGACCCTGGCAGGTTCCTCCGGAAAGTTTTAGGGCTTCCAGAAAGAGAACGCAGGGTAACATACGATGGCCAGGCATGTTCAGGAAGTTACCCCTGAGGGGTTGAGGTGCTTGGCCGTTGGAGAGCATGGAAAGTGGCCTGGGTTGGCCAGTCCTGCTTACTCCACATCAGTGTTGGTGAGTTCCCTTGCTGCACAGTTCAATTAAATAAAGTGGCCTTGTTTTAAATCCATTTCTGTGTCCTTCTTTTGAATGGGGTGGCAATGCCCAAAGCTCGCGTCCTTTCCATGCCAGCTAAAAAACCAATTCAAGCGTTTGGGGAGAAGGGCATAGGGTCCCAACAACACCCTGGAGCCCACCAGCAACTCAGCAAGGCACACCAAAACTACCAAGTTAGCAGACTTTGATTTACAGCAACTTGCAGCATCGGGCTCTGAAGATGTAGATTTGAGTTGTAGAAAGTAGGGGCTGGGGAAAACCTCTGGGGTTGGCTGCCTTCCAGTGCTAAGTCCACCCGGGACCTCCCACTCACTAATGTTATCAGGTGAGAGGCTTCCATCGGAGGTCCCCCAGGTGCTGATGAGGCACTAAGTGACTCTCACAAAGACCCAGTTTAAAATGTTGTGGGACATATCAGCCACACAGCACACCCATGGAGACATCCTGTGGAAAAGCATCCACATTACCATAGTGCATCAGCCACAGAGCACACTACAAAAATGGCCAAAAGTCATGTGCATGCATATGTGCATGTGCACACATGGGCATTTTTTTAAAAAAGCCACTTCCCTCGCGGCAGAATGGATCTGCAGGTTCAGACCGCCAAATCCATTCTGCATGTGCTCCCCCATGTTCAGACAGCTGCCATGCACGATGAATGCGCCAGGAAACAAAAACTCCACTTCGGAGGCGGTGGCTTTTTAACCCCGCTCCAAGTTTTCTTCTGATGGGGTGAGTACACTCGGGGAACGCCTGACACCTGTGGCTGTGTGAACAGGCCCATTTAATCCATTTGTGAAAGGTGCTTATATCAGGCCAAACTGTCAGTCTGAATGCAGCCTGAGAGTATGCCAAAGAAAACTAGAAGTCATCCCCACTGGCAAAAGACTCCAATAGATGAATCTCCCTGGGAAGAGAGTTCCAAAATTTTGGTTATGTGACTCAGAGGGCGTGATCATACGCACCCATTTGCGACACAAGAAGGACGATTCCCCGCCGGCTCAAAGTGGCGCGATCACGCAAGCACATCTGCGTCCTGCAGCCAGTGTAAAAGTGTTGCAAACCGCTTTGAGCCGGTGGGGAATCGACTTATTTAGCTATCAGTGAAAAGGCAGTCTCAAATGGTTTACGATGGCCCAGAACTGACCTTTCCTGGTGTGATCGCTCCAGCGCAAACAAGTGGCGTTGGGGAGTGGGCTTTTTGTTTCCCCCCCCCTTCTATCCCGGTATGCACATCACTGGATGACCACAAGGGTGGAGAGGCAAGTCATCGATCCCTTGTAGAAGCAGATAAGCGCACTGAAAACGGCCGGAAAAAACCCCCCAACTTGCCCGTGGCTGCGTGTGATCACGCAGCAGCGGTTCGCCCTCACAGGTCCATGGACCTGTGTGATCCCGCAAAAGCGGCGCAAATTGCACTGGCACAAATTTGTGTCACTTCCCGTCCAGCTTATCTTGCTCATGTGGACGGGGCCAGAGAGCCCTTTCTTGAATTGTCACCCATCTAATTTCAGAGGGTGGGGCCAACTGAAGCAAATCCTCTGAAGATGACTGGAGTAAACGGGTATGTTGATATGGGAGAAGGCAGTCCTTAAGGTATGTTGGTTCCAGGTTGTGCAGGGCTTTAAAAGGTCAGTAGTAGAACCTTGACTTGAGCCTGAGAGTAAATTAGAAGCCAGTGTAGATTGAATAAGACTGGACAGATATGTGCCCTATTGCCCACTACAGTCAACACTCTGGCCACAGCATTCTGGACCAACTGCAGCTTCTGGACAGTCTTCAAGGGCAGTCCCCATAGAGTGCATTGCTTTAATCTAATCTTGAGGGCACCACTGTGGCAAGATCTTTTCTGCCCAGGAGGAGCTGCAGCTGGCTCACTAGCCAAATCTGGTAAAAGGTACCATTGGCTGTAGCTGCACCTGTTCATCCAACAGGAGGTCTGGATCCAGGAGCACCCCCAAGCTGCGAATCTGCTTCTTTAGTGGGAACTCAACCCCATCCAGAACAAGGAATAAGACATTTCCTGGGTCAGATCTTCTCCCCACCAGAAGCACCTCCATTTGAGAGGATTATGTTTCAGCTTCATCCATATAAAAATGGCTTCTAGGCACCTGTTCAGTTTCCACAGCTTCCCTGGGATCTGCTAGTACTGCAAGATAGAGCTGAGTGTCATCTGAATATTGATGGCAACTAAGCCCAGTGTTGCTAAAAGGGAGTCAATCATAACTGAATGAATGCATTTGTTTTGGCATATGTGGAGTTGTAATGATGCAAGAAGTTTTCTTTAAGTTTTTGTCTTGAAGAAATTAATAATTGCAGATGGACCTCAAATCCTGAACTACATGATCCAATATCTTTAATATTATTGTTCTAACTAATCTGAATGGGAAAATTATGCAAATTCTCCATGAGAAATCCTCCTCCCTCCCCAACTGCTATTAGATGGGGTATGGTATAAGACAGGTGAAGTCCTATTCACATGTAAAGATAGCAAGGGAGTCAGCTTATATGTGTATGTTTATTTTTAAACAAAGCAGTGTGCAGGTAAGCAGAGCTAAATCTTGCCCTCTCCTGCATTTTACCTTATTGTCTTCCATTTTTTTCTTCACCCCATTACTGCACACTTTTGCTACTAGAACAAGTCAAAGAAAAATGCTTCAAATGCCAAAGCACAGTGAATTAAGGCATGGGTGGACGTAGGACATAGCTTCCCTTATCAACACACTTCAAACTTTAGGGGAACTCATGAGGATAACTTTAGTGTCTATTATTTGCATCCACAGTGAGATCCTTTCTTGGGTTCCCAAACACATTCCAGTTATTCCTTTGCAAAACCCCCCCCCCCCCCGGTGGGTTCCATTAAAACCACTGGAAACATCTAAATAAGAGAATAAAGAAAATAAAAGGAATAACTGTAAAATAATATTATTCAGAAATCTAAAATAAACTGAATTTTGGGTGTGGGTGACTGTGGAAATGGGTGAACAAGACTAAAAAATATGAATGTTGGTAGGGGATGATATGGAACTTGATCTTCATTTCTTCATTACCAGAAAGTAGTCACTGGCTACGGTCAGACGTGCCTTTAGATCTGACTCAGCTGCGAATGCCTGACGGATCTAAAGGGCATGATCAAACTGCAACATCTGGGAAAGCTCCTACAGTCGTTGGCACCCCGTGCTGCTCTGCCACGGAAGCGGAGTTAAAAGACACTGGGGAAAGTCTGGTCCTAATGCTTACCAATGGTCTACGGACAGATTTCCCCCTGTCTGACCGCTCAGGTATGCTCTCATGCCATCAGGATGGTCTGCTCATTCCATCCCGACTCCGTGCCTTTTTTCCTCGCTTAGCAGTATGCACATAATTACATGAAGAACCCTCCATGGAGAACCCTCAGTGCGGAGGTGTGATTCCTCATTTATGCGCATGGGAAACAAAAAGCACTCACCTAAATGTGCTGTCTGATCAGGCAGTGACGTGCTGATCCTACAGCCCAAAGGATGTGTGATCTTGCAACGCAGTGTCAATTTCCCTTGGGGTAAATAGGCTCGCTTCCCCTCCGCACCAAATGATCGCAGTCCCTGTTAATTTGTACAGTGGATGTTTTCAGTAATTCATGGGCTGCTGGGGAAAAGAGTATAATCACAGATATCAATAGTAGATTCAGTTTCATGTGAAGAACCATAAATACAACTCTAGTTATGGAATGTATCTTTCTTTCTTTCTTTCTTTCTTTCTTTCTTTCTTTCTTTCTTTCTTTCTTTCTTTCTTTCTTTCTTTCTTTCTTTCTTTCTTTCTTTCTCCTTTTCCTTGCCTTTTCTACCCCCTGAATTTGAGTGCCCTCAGTAAGTGTGGGGTGTGGCAGCAGGGTCTGCAGTGGGAAGGGGGAATCAACAGAAATCTCTCAGTGTGGCCCTCTTCTCTTGTGTGCATAGAAGTGACCTGCTAAGGGAAGGAGAAGGGGAAGTTTGAATTAAACAGAATGACAAGATAAAAAACAGAATCAAAGAAAGTTGCTGTATATTTTGGTTGTACGTTTATAGATATCAATGAACTGCGTGCTGTGCTTTGTTGCATGATTTGTATTAAAACCAAAACAGATTATAAAAAGACTGTCTTCCACAAAACAATTCATGAATAGCTTTTCTTTGCCCGCTGACTTTATTTTTTCCTTATTATGACAGGACTGTTGATGAATTTCTCCAAATGCAGTGCTTGTATAGTTTCCAGGTTTCCAAAAGAACATTATTCTGCCGCTTCTCTATTACTGTCTTGATAATAATAGGACAAGTGTGTAAAATAAAATAAATTTTCTCTCATCTGTATTTGTTTGCTTGTTTTGCTCTTCCTACCTCTCCTTTTCTCTTCACGTGCATCCAAGGTATATTACTGTTACAGGCAATTCCACAGGCACTTTCCCTACAGAACCATGCCATCTGCCAGCAAATTCAAAATCTTACATGAGCAGCCAATGTCTCAGAGGTGCAAATCAATTTGGTGTCAGTGCTGGAGCAGTTCCAGTGCTTTTCCTCAGCAGAGATGGGGGGGGGGCATGTCAACTGAATGGTGCTGCATATGTCCCCCCCCCCTTTTTTTAAACCTGCTGCTGATTTGGAACTGAACTAAAGCCTTCAAAATGAGACCATGTAGGATTTCATTTATAGTCTGGTACCAAACTTTATTTAGTATATTATGCACAGTATATGGCAGAGAGCAGAGGGAAATTGATTATATTGACAGGCAGTGATGAACTATGCAGACTGATGCAGAACAGTATAGAATGAACCGAAGAGGATAAAGATTGCAGAGAGATTGACATGTTATGGATGGAATCTTGCACACGAGCTTGGATTTATAAACTCTTTTATTTCTGGCTAGCCACATGCAGGAATGTTGACCAAAGATGTAATGTATACAAAGGACATGATGCACCTGCAGCATGGATACAGCACTCATACACAGAAGATCCCTACAGGGCTTAATGAAACACTGTTTTCTCCCTGCTTTACAAGCCATCAAGAATGTCATTCAGTCAGATGCCCAAGCACAGCTGGCTTTTGAGCTTTGTGACTGTGACTTTGGCTTCACCCAGAGCTATTTCTGATTTGGGGGCATCCTCTCTCTTCAAGTCAGGAACATCTGGCCCAATATATTTACGGCAGATTTAGAACAGCTCTCTGTCCAAGTGTTTTCTACTTGAGATTTATTGGTTGCAGCCACACGAGTGAGATAAGCTGGACAGGAATCGACGCAAATTTGCACCGGAGCAATTTGCGCCACAGTTGCGTGATCACATGCAACCGCGGGTGACTGGGTTTTTTTGTGGTGGGTTTCTGAGGTGCTTAAATGGGGGATTGATGAAGCACTTCAACAGGGGAAGGGGGAATCGATGATTTGCTTAGATGGGGGGGCGGACAGGAGAAGAATCAATTATTCGCCTCAACGGGGGGGGAGGATCCATGAATCGTGTCTCCCCCTAAGGGGGCCTTCGATGATGCGCACACGGAGAAGGGGGACAAAACCCCCGCATGGCATCGGGATAGCGTGTGATCACGCTATCTGCGACACCACACTTCTGCACTGGCGCGATCAAATAGGGAAACTCTGGTTGTGAACCGCAGCAAACCATTTGCTACTGGTGTTTCACTAGTAGCTTTTTACAACGCTTCCCCACCAGATCAAAAGGGTTTGCAACGGTTTAATGACGCTTGGGGGACGCTTCCCAGATGTGCTGCTGTGATCGTGCCACTTTGATCCGGTGGTGAATCATCCCTCTTCCATGGCAAATGGGTGCGTATGATCATGCCCATTGATGACATTTTTATCTTCTGGGAAGAAGGACTTTGAGAATCTCCACCAAGATTTTAACTACTTCTATCCACCATCATTCTCAGCCTAAACTAGTCCATGCAACAGGTCCACTTTCTAAGCACTACTAGGCAATTATAAACTCCGCTTTATACCTGAAACCTATTGATTACTACAGTTTACCTGCACATTTCTAGCTACCATCTACTACAGTCCATTGTCTACAATCAAATCCTGAGAAGATGTAAGCATATCTGTACCAGCCCATCAGGTAGGTACAAACATCTCTATGAAGTCTAAATCTAGAATACATAGCTGGAGAAGTTAATAAATAGACTGACAGGTCTAGGCAGGTACCTGGAATGAGTCAACTTCTACAAAACAGGCCCAGCAGAGAAAACAATGGGACTTCGCTGGCTGTCATGTACAGTACCCAACGAAAATCTCTCCAGTGCATCATCAGGGATCTATAAGCTCTCTGGCAAGAACATACTTTGCTCACATGGCTTGGGAGCTCCAACTGATCCTTTCTTATAGGCAGGCCCACAACCCAAGGTAGTCTCTGACCAATAACGAGAGGGCATGCAATGGAGATACAAATCCAAGAACTAATCCTTGCAATACACTCTTGTAACAACCACCCAGTGGTCTCCATATCCATTCAAGTAACATTGTCACTGAATCTAATAGCCATGCCACCAAATGCTTATTCATCTGTCTATCCTCTGATATGTACCAACAATAGCTTCCTGTCATTTACTGTGGACAAACCTAACAGTCTCTATGCATGAGAATAAATGGATACAAATAAAACATTAAAAATGGAAACACTAGGAAACCAATAGGAGAATATTTTAACTTCACTAGGCATTCCCCTTCCTTTCTGCCAGCCATGGGAAGCCGCTACCAACAGAAAGGAGGGGGTACTTCAGCAGAAGAGTTTCAAAGGCATATTCCTATCAGAACTAGGGATGGGCCCAAATTGGCTACCAAACTAAAGTTTGCCATAATTTTTGGCCTGTCCAAGGTTTGTGAACCTAAATTCATGAACTGAAGAACTGGACAAATTACCATGAATTTTGGGCGCAATTTGTGGTGGCTCATGATGCCTTCTGAAGTGCAGAAAGCAGGGGTTCAGGAAAAACAGGAGAAACTCCTCACTGCTCCCTGCCACTCAGCTGTTTGGTTTAAGTGGCTTGGAGCCATTTAAACCACCACTACTTTGTTCTCCCTGTGGCTTTTCATGGAGCCAGCAAAGAGTAGGTTTTAAATGGAAGGGGTGAAGTCCCTTCCTCAGAGATCTTCCCTCCCTCCTTTCTGCTGGTGGTGCCTCCTCATGGCCAACAGAAAGGAAGGGAGAAATCTTCCCTCCCTCCTTTTCTGCTGTTGGTGGCTCCCCACAGCCAGCAGAAAGGAAGGGGGGAATTCTGAGATCTTCCCTCTCTCCTCCTGCTGGTGGCACTTCCCCATGGCCAACAGAAAGGAAGGGAGGAAGATCTCGGATCTTCCATCCCTTGTTTCCGCTGGTGGTGGCTCCCCATGGCCAATGGAAAGGAATGGGGGGTATTGCTTTCCTCCCTCTTTTCTGCTAGTGGCAGCTGAGATCTTCCCTACCTCCTTTCTGTTGGCAGTGGCTTCCCGTGGCTGGCAGAAAGTCCATCCCTCGTTAGAACTGCTTGTTGGAATTCATATGCAGATATGATAACTGTCCAACTTGGGTTTAACAGGGGCTTGACACTATAGAAGCATGTTGTCTTTCAGGTTTCTGTACGTTACACAGTTTCATTTTATTCTGCCAATTCATCTACAGCTTCTCTCTCTCCTGCGGAATGTGACCTCATACATCTGACGGAGTAGGCATGCAAAAGTTTATGCCACAATGAATGCATTAATCTTTCAGATACCAAAAGACTCTTTGTTGCTATATTTATTAAGTTGTTTCCCCCAAAGCACCTTAAGTTTGAAGATAGAATTCCAATAAATGTAACTTTTTTTTTTAGGTTAGCCTTTTTTAAAAAAAGAAGGGGGTGGTTGTAGTGCTTCATGTAGTCCATAATTCAGGACAGCGTGCATTGCAAATGAACTTGCTGTCTGTGTACTTTACTTTCTTTATCTGACCTTGCTCACTCAAAAGATGCACTTGTTACAGAATGTCAGTCACTAATGAGGCCTAAAGTAATTGAGCCTGATTGAACTGGCAAGATGCTGCCTAATTATCATGATAAATGGAATTGGCTGATCAGCTATGAAGGACGAATGGCATGGAGGACGTTAAGCAAGGTCACTCAGTCAAGGAGAGCCACTTTTCTTACAACTTTTCTTCTTCACATGGTTGCTTCCAGGCAAGAACCATTCATCCCATTATGTTTTGACCTTCTGAATAAACGAGAAGATACCACTTGGCATGTCCACGGGGTCCAAACACCAACAATGATTTCAGTCTTGGGACACAAATTGCTGAAAGAGGGAAACCTGGCACAGACTACTTCAACAAGGGAAGGAAGTCTACATTATTGTTATAACAGACACAACTCATTGCTATTTTTTTAAAATAGCTACAGCAAAACATGTCATTTCAGTAATCTACACAACCTTCCTTAGGCCAAAGATGAACAACATTGGTTGCAACATTTGGACTGAAGCATCAAAGATTTTGAGGTTGTTTTCCAATTGATCTAGTCAGAGTTTTTTTTTCCCTTTTTCTTTCATTAACCAAATGTTCATAATTTAGACAGAAATATTTGGAACTGTAAAATGAAGTGGTTTGAATGATTGACATGTGAAATGTCACGATTTGCTTGTTGCTATCCTTTTAAAAGCCTACTACATATAAGCTTTGTACACAAATCCTTAATACACATTCTGACTTTAGGTTTGTGTCTTCTCTCTCCCCTATTTGCATTTTGGAGCATTTTGCCCTTGGTTCTTTTGACTCACTAACTTACGTTTATTTGTGGCCCAAAAACTTTGGAACTCCCTTCCCAGGGAGATTCATCTGTCTCCCTCTACTTATGTCTTCTACCAGCCAGGGAAGGCTTTTTTGTTTTGTTCAGCCTACCCCCAGTGACTGTTTGTTATTGGCCCTCCTCCCTCATTCTGGTGTTGTTTGCTATTGTATTTTTATTATTCATTTATTTATTTATTATTCATATTTATATTCCGCCTTGCCGGGCAAGCTGGCTCAAGGCAGCTAACGGGTTAAAATATCAAGACAATAAATACATCGGTTAAAACAGCATAAATTATTACTAAAATCACAGATAAAACATACTGATGATGGCAGCAGTTCAAAATCATAACCCAAAAATGGGTGCTGCACCCCATAGATCCCAGGCTAGAAGAGGTTCCACTGGCCCATCCATCAGTGGCAGCTCCTAATCGAAGGCCTGGTGGAAGAGCTCTGGTTTACAGGCACTGCAGAACTGTAGTAGTTCCTGCAGGGCGCTGATGTCTTCCAGGGGCTCATTCCACCAGTGTGGAGCCACCACCGAGAAGGCCCTGGCAGTCACCAACCATGCTTCTTTCAGACCAGAGAGAGTCAGGCGATTTGGTGAGCCTGACCTCAGTGCTTTCTGGGGCACATATGGGATGTTCTTAATTGTTCAAATGCTTTAATGTTTTTATATGTGTTATCTTGGGGACTCTTATCAGGTGGAAAAGCAGCAAAAAATTTTTACACCATCAGGAAGTCACCCAGATTAATGCTGTGAATTACAAACTAGACATGGAGAAATTGGCTGGTGACACTCCACTCCCCCTGCTGCCTAAATAATGCACCAGTGAAATTTGGAGTGCATTGTACTCCACCTAAGCAAAACACTCAACAAGCTTGATTTGTATCTATTCAGGAAACCCATGAAGAGACCATATAAAGGAAGTTCAGTGTTGTTGTTTTTTAAATCCTTACAACATGGACTATAATCAGTGCCCTTCCCATATATTCTGCTGAGTGGTTTTAAAATAAGTCTTAAGATCTGCGTTCTCCTATCTCATTTTGAAAACTGATATATCATCACTGCATACGGTTTATGGGTCCCAAAAGGTAAAGTTTAGCAGTGGGTCCCACTTCCAAAATTCAAGAGTCACTGATGCAGTCTATTAATGTGCCTTAAAACAGGTGATACACATTACTAGTAGAGAAGAGAGATTGGATTTATATCCCACCCTTCACTACCCGAAGGAGTCTCAGAGCAGCTTACAATTCCCTTCTCTTCCCCTCCCCACAACAGACACCCTGTGAGGTAGGTGGGGCTGAGAGAGCTCTCTTGAGAACTGCCCTTGAGAGAACAGCTCTGAGAGAACCTGCAACTGACCCAAGGTCACACCAGCAGCTGCATGTGGAGGCGTGGAGAATCAAACCCGGTTCTTCCAGATTAAAGTCCATGCTCTTGGCCACTACCCCAAACTGGCTCTCATACTATAACCACTTCCTTCCTTACAGGCATAAAGGATCCCCATATCTGATCTTATCACAATAGTGCCTAGTGCTCTGAAACTGCACCAGTGGAAGAATAAATGCAGAAATCTTATATTAGGATGTAATAGGTACATTGATTTTTCAAGAAAAATCTGCAAGTGGGGTACTAAATCTATGCAAGTTTATATATTTACTGGAAAATCCTCAGGTTTCATCAGTACTGAAATAACCTTTGCAAACATCAGTTCAAAAGTATCCCTGTATGGTTAAAATGTATGGCTAGAGGACACTAATGGTCACGGGATTATAATCAGAGCATTTGGGAAGGATAGGAATTTTCAATAGGTATATGATGCCAAGATAGGGATGTGCATTTGGATATTTCCAGTCTCAGTGTATACCTGAAAAATAATGTATTGGTTTTTTTAGCCATATACAGGTATTGGAGTTGTATTTGGAATTCTTGGAATACCAGTATTTGGGTCAGAATATTTTTGGAAATATTCCAGAATACCTGGGGCTGGCATTTCAAGGCTGCCAGGACTATTTTTCTTCCATTTAACAGGTTTCCTAGGCAATGGGAGGGAGAGATGCAGCACCCCAAGGCAATGGGATTAGCTGTTAGAGGGAGCACTATAGCTGTCTGCTGAATCATGATTCTCTGGTTTGACAATGGTTGTGTTCAGCTTGCAGTATTGCCCCTTGCTCAAACTGGTTTGGCAGGTTCTCTGATCTGATAGTGGTTATGTTGGGTTTGCAACAGTGTCCTTGCTTAAGTTGGTTTGGCTTAGGTTCTTTGGTTTGACATTGGTCGTGATAGGGTTATTGGTTCTGATTGCATTTGGAGGGTTTTGGCTAGTGGTTGCTCTTATTTGGCTATTAGCTTATTGGCCCTGGAGAAAACCTGGGATTTTTTTCCCTCTAGGAAACAATGGAGACAAGTTGGATGGCTGGGGCACCTTCTTCAGGGGCCCACAGAATTGGACCCCTTGACACAATTCACTTGAAACATAGGGGATTCTTTGGTGGACAGGAAGGACTTGGTTCCCTGCAATTTTGGTGACATTTGCTTGAAAAAACAGTCACTTCAGCCCCCTGGAATAAGTCACCCCATAAGGAATGGAGGCATCTGTTGGTCCTGGCACATAGAAGCAGCCTTTAGAGGCACTAAGTTCATGAGACCTTGCTCAATATGTAAGAAAATGAATAATATTAGCCTATCAGGAAATGGAATGAGACTTCCTATAGTTGTTGTTTTTTTCCTGAGGAAGAACCAGAAGTCTGAAACACTGAATACTGCCTGGGAAAAGTGTTGGATATTTATTTTGTATATTTATACTTTTGGAGTCTGTATTTTCTCTTTATGGATTTTATTGACTTCTGTATTCTCCCACGGTGGAAGTTATTTCAGATTAGATATACTATTCACTGTATCGAAGTCTCCTTTTGTATATTTTGTATATAACTGGCTCCTTTTGGGAGCCAGTTTTGTGTAGTGGTTAAGTGCATGGACTCTAATCTGGGAGAACTGGGTTTGCTTCCCCACTCCTCCACTTGCACTTGGCTGGATGACCTTGGGCAAGCCATAGCTCTGCACCAGCTGTTCTCTCAAGGACAGCTTGGGAAAAAGCTCTCTCAGCCCCACCTACCTCACAGGGTGTCTGTTGTGGGGCGGGGAAGGGAAAGGAGTTTGTAAGCCGCTCTGAGACTCCAAGTGAGTGAAGGGCGGGGTATAAATCTAATCTCTTCTTCTCTCTTCTTCTATATTTTTGCAGGATATTCAGCTCACAGTTGTTTTCTGTGGTTTTTGGCTTGACCCCATAAGGAATACCAGGCCCCCAAATTGTTGGAAGTAAAAAAAAAAAAGAATCAGAATGCTGAAATGGTATTGGGGGACCAGAATACTTTGGAATACCAGTATGAAACCCATTCCTGAAATCCAAATCTGATAAAATACTGATTCCCCCTCCCCAGGTGCACATCCTTAACCACAGGGTCTGCCCTTCAAAGATGCCATTTCCTCAATATGAGCTGATCTTCATTGACTGGATGCTGGGAGAACTCCAGCCCCCACCTTGAAGCTGGTAACCCTGTTTCTGTATAATCCTAAGGATGAGCTCACATTATTCCAGTGCATACAATGAATGACAAAAGTCAACAGTCCAGCAAAACACAATGGTCTCTGCATAGTAGCAGCAAAAGGGGACACAATAGCAATGCTGTCCCAGTTCTGCGGTGGGCTGCTTTGTGCCAGAAAACAGCTTAATTCTTCACAAACATTGAAAAGGATTAAGGAGGAGGATCTGAAGAAGTCTCTGGTTAACGTATTTCCTGGCAAACCATTTCCATGAAAGGATTCTGTTTTTCGAGGACACCTGAGGAACTTGTTAGAAAGCTCATCCCCTCATGTCAGTGGCTGTAGGGGGCTGCTTTAGATGCTGTTTATTGAAGCAGGAGTTCAAAAATGCTGAGACTTAATGAATCTCTGTGGGTAGATTTATCTGCTAATTGCAGATCATATTTAGAAGAACAAGAGTCATTAAAACTGATTTGTAGAAGCATGCAGGCTTAGTTGAAAGTCAGGACCACTTTTGTTCGTGTGTCTTCAGAATAATTGTTGTCTTTTTGTTTCTTCGGTAGGATCTGAAAGCCAAAATCTACTTAGAATTTTCTAATGGGCACTTGGTTTTCATGCTGTTCCGCTTGTATTAAATATTTAAAAGATTTACACCAAACCTAAACACAAGAACAAAGAACCCCCCCTTTTTTTTGTTTTGCTCCCTCCACTCATTGCTTCTTATTAATATCCCAAAATCATGATGTTTAGCTATTCAGCTATAAATATTTTATTACGGTTCAGAGGGTTTCCTACATTGTTAGCACAAATAATCATGAAAGAAGCAGCAGCAAAAATAAAAAGTCAAACAAGAAACTCCTAATTAGCTAAGAGCCCTCCTTCATGAATATTGTTGTGAGAGAGATAATTGCTAACCTACTGAAAGGAGAAAATCAGAGCAGGGAGATGTGAAGCTGTTGGATTATATTTGCAGAAAAACACACACGAGAAAGGATGTTACTAGCTGCTTGTCACAGTTTCTAATTCAGTCTACACATCAGTTAAACTCACAAATGAAGTTTTATATCATTTTGGCACCAAGTCTAAAATCTGGTGCTTCTGGTCTTACATTACCTCTTTTATTTATTTATTTATTTATTTCCATTTATATCCCACCTAGCCAGGAAACTGGCTCTAGGCGGCTAACAACATAAAATCAACATACAGGGTTAAAATACGCACATATAAAATCACATTAAAATACATACACTTAATCAATAAAATCAAACAGATGGCAGCAAATACAAACCAACACCAAAATCAGCAATGTACTTATTTCCAGCCAGGAGGCTTCCACCAAAGATGTTCTAGGGGTGACTAACCAAGCCACCTGCTAAGGGCCATTCCCTCCAGTGGTGGCCCCAAAAGCCTGGCGGAAGAGCTCCCACAGGGCCCTGATGTTCTCTGGGAGCTCATTCCACCAGTGGGGAGCCGCCACCGAGAAGGCCCTATTCCTGGTGGTTGCCAACCTGGCCTCCCTCAGGCCCGGAAGGGTCAGGCGATGTTGAGTGCCTGACCGCAGTGCTCTCTGGGGTGTATACGGGGAAAGGCGGTCCCTTAGGCATAACATTACAATGGTATCACAGTTTATTTATTTCTTATTATAATACATGAAACTGTCTTATACTGAATCAGATCATTGGCCCATCAAGGTCAGTATTGCCTAGTCAAGTAGGCAGTGGCTCTCTGGGGTCTCTAGAGGTCTTTCATATCACCTGCTGTTCCCAACCCGCCTTTCCTTTTGGCTCAAGGTGGCATACAGACATTAATTAATTAAAACATTACAGATCCAAACCAGATAAAATACCCCCCCAATGTCTCCCTCACCTCAGAAAGTTGCCTGCTGTTCATACCCCTATCAAAAGCCTTGACAAACATATGAGCCTTACAGCACCAACTGAAAATCTTCAGTGAGGAGTTTCCCTTCACCTCTTAAGGGTGATCCTTCCACAGAATGGGAGTTGTGATGGAAGTGGCCTAGACTGTGGTTGTGTTAGCCCAATTGCCTTGATTGGTTATTAATATTAGGGAAGTATAAGCTTTAAATAATTGGCAATAGGCAAAATGGGTTATCACCTCTGTATATAGCGGTTTTGCGCCTCTTCCAGAGAAACCAAGAAGTAGACAAGGAGACTGAAGTCGTTACTAAAGTAGTGTTTCTTTACTGAAAGAGTCTTAATCAAGCAAACAATACAGATTTACACACACACTTATACAGATCCTAAGACATATAGATAGAGCAAAGACATTTGCATTAGCAGGGAAACGTTGGTATCCATCGAGGGAAATAATTACCTGTCCAGAGAGCTGATGTGGTCCTGCTGGAAAAATAAGAGAAGGCTGGGAGGGAGGTTGGGGTACGTGTCCTGAACCAGCAGCAACACCTGTTAGACTCTAGGTGCGCAACCAAGAGACGGGAGAGAGGATGGAATGGGAGATAATGAGGCTAGAGAGGGCTCCGGTTGCTGGGAGCCTTCTTTTATTGGGGGTCGCTGGGAGGCTGGTTTGGCAGGATACCTCCCCTGGGAACACCCCTTGGCTAATCTGCCCTCTAAGTCCTGACTGCTAAGAAAGGGACATGTGGGGTTGATCAATGTTTGATTCTACCTTGTGGTCTGGGGGGGATACCTGAGCAGGAAGAGGATGACTCATCGGTTAGCATCTTTGTTTCGCTGATGGGATTAGTTTCTCTGGTCGACCGAAACTAATTCTTAGACAGGTCCAGGGTCCATGTGGAATCGGGAACAATCCTTATTGTTTTCTGGAGCAAGGAAAATTAGGGGGGGTGTTGTCTACAACGTGGAAGAGAAGCTTGCGCTTAATGGAGTTTGAAAGCACATGTTTCAGCCAAAATGACAAGATGGCTATTTCTGTGTAAGTGTCTTTGTGTTAAGGGAAGCTCTGGAGGCTGGCAACCTTGGGAACCACTGACACACTGTTTCAAGCATCTGCTGGCGTCTGTTTGCAACTGGCATTTCTTCTGGGCCATTTGGCATCACAGTTCCTCTTATACACTTAACAACACAGTCCATTATTATCACTTATGGATTTCACATCCATAAGAGTGCAAAAGCACCTTGCATGGCCAACAATTGATGCCAGGTGGGTAACGCTAAGTGGCAGAACAGCCAGCAGGTGGCAGCCTGAAAGCCGCAGTTAATGCATGGGAATATGGGAGAAGACAGTTCTTTGGATATGTGAGCCCCATGCCATGAAAAACTGTAAAGGTTATAACCAGAATTTTGCATTAAGCTCAGAAACAAACTGGAAGCCCGTGTAGCTATTTCAGAATGGGCAAGATATAATCAGGCTGCCGCATTATGGACTTTCTTGGTTTCTTGGTTGCCTTGAAGGGCAGTCCAGTGTACATCTCATTGCAGTCCAAGAGCAAAGTTACAAAAGCATGGATCAGTGTCATCAGATTGGAAGTCTAAGAAAGAACAGAGCTGGTGAATCAAATGTGGTTTATAGAAGATGCCTTTGGTAGAGATGCCAGCCTCCAGGTGTGGCCTGGGGACCTCCCAGAATTACAGCTCATCTCCAGACTACAGAGATCAATTCCCCTGGAGAAAGTGAATACTTTGGAGGGTGGTCTCTATGGCACTGTACTCCACTGAGGTCCCTGTCCTCTCCAAGCTCCATCTTTAAATCTCTCTCACTTTGGCCTATCCACAGTGATCCATGCAACCGTCAACTCAAGGCTGGATTACTATAACTCACTTTACACAGGGCTGCCCTTGAAGCTGACCTGGAAATTACAACTGGTCCAGAATTCAGCGGTGCAGATACTTACAGGTGCCTCAGTGACAACATACATCCAACTGGTGCTTTGCCAGCTTCACTGGCTTCTGGTTGAATACCACCTGGGGAAGCCAATCCAGAAACCGCCTTCTTTCCCTTGGGTTCCCCATGCACCCCGCAAGCCGCAGGGCACCTGGGGAAGATGATCCTGGGAGGGAGCTGCACTATCAGGGGTGTGGCCTAATATGCTAATGAGTTTCTGCTGTTGGGTGTGGCCTATTATGCTAATGAGTTCCTGCTGGGCTTTTTCTGCAAAAATAGCCCTGACTATGGTCAAGTTATCTTTTCTGGAATCAGTGCAACCCTTATCACAGGTCAATAGCTAAACAGACCTGATTATGCTTCAAGTAATCATGTATCTCTGACAGCCAAACTAGACATGACATTTAGCCCTCAGAGATACACATTAACTTAAAGTATAATCAGGACTGTGGATGCAGCCGCCATTATGGCGAGCTGAGATGCTCTCTTCCACCAGTGCCTTTTCAAATACCCAAACAACTGTTTGTGTGTGTGTGTCTGCACACATGCGTGCAGTCATTTTGCCACTCAAAAGGCTCGGGGTGGGGGTGGGGGAGAAACAAGACCTCAATCCACCACATTGTGGGCATGATCAGAATCAGACCCTCACAACATTTTAAAAATCACTTTAAAATGGTGGCAGAACCCACAAGTCAGACCTCTGGATGCTGTCACATCCAGTGTTCCCTCTAAGCTGAGTTAGTGTGAGCTAGCTCACCGTTTTTTAGCCTCCGGCTCACATATTTTTGTCTTAGCTCAGGAAGGATGGCTCTAGAGGGCAAACTAATTCATGCAGTAGCCAAATCACTCGCTCACAACTTTAATGCCAGTAGCTCACAAAGTAGAATTTCTGCTCACAGGACTCCACAGCTTAGAGAGAGCTTTCTAGTTTGGCCGTCATAGGAACAGTTCCCAGGTATGGCAGCTATGCACGGGCATGTGTGAAAAAGGTGAAACAATGTGTTGCAAGTGACGGGCAACTCGTCTGGGATACATATTATAGCCACTCAGCAGTCAAAGGAATAATAGCTACATTGTAACTGGCAAAACTAGATTCCTAACTGCTTGTTGTTTCTCAAAATTTCCCCTCTTCTTAAAGAACATTACCTCTTCAACTTCTTGTAACAAAATTTCCTTTTGCAAAGGTAAATTTAGCTCAATATGAACACTGGTGTGATTTAATTTATTGTGTCTTACTTCTTTCCCCCCTATATTCAACTGACCCCTTTACCCTGTATGACACATAGTGCAATCCTAAGTACAGTTACACTCTTTTAAAGCAATTGAAGTCAGTGGTCTTATAAGGGTGTAACTCTGCCTAGGATGGCGGTGACAGTAAGTAGGATGCATGCTGCTTTGTGTGTACCTTTGTGTCCTATCCATACAAACGGTAACACTCTTCTAAATCTGAAAACCTGCATTGGTCATTCAGGTTCCATTGTGGTGTTGAGATCTGCTGGGGCATGAGGAAATAGTCTCTGAATAGCCAAAGTTCAGTTCTTTCAGACATATAAACTACCACCCAGAAGGACGGCAGCTGCTTTTCACCTACCAAAAAGGCTCTTTTTCAAACTCATTTCATCCTGTAGTTCTTATGACTGATGGCCTTTTTCACAGCTGTGAGAGAAACACAGGTCATTAGCTCCTTTTCATGAGGGGTGTGAGATATTTCTCTCCCTTAGAAGTACCACCAGCTTGTCAGCAGAGACCTGTTTGGAACAGGCTGTTCCCCTTGATGTGTTTTAAAGTGGTATTCAGGCAGATCAAAGAGAGGTGGAGGGAAGAGGGAATAGAAAGGAAATCAATGTTCCCACCCACCGAACAGCTGATTCGGGCAAGATTTCCAGGAGAAATATGACGGTGGCTAAAATGCAATCATAGTGAAATTGATTTGTTGTGACTGACCTCACTCTATGTAGACCAGTATGCTGTAAACTGCCCAAGAACTACTTTAAAGGAATGAGACTGCTATAAGGCAAATTGTCAGCCTTAAAAAATACACTGTTAGTTGCCTCTCAGGCCTTTTCCCTCTCCCTTCCTTTTGAGCACTGTGATATGCCTGCAACAGTTTGCTTTGTTTCCTGTTCCAAAATGTGACTTATATATTATTAAATTATTATTCGTAAAAGTATTTATACCCCAGCTCTTACTACATGACTTCTTAGAAAGCTTTCCGAGGTCCCTTCCAAGAACAAAAATCAAAGCAGCCCTAAACAGTCAAAAGACACATAAGAAAACCAACAGGTAAATAAAGAGAAGATATTGATTTAGAAGGAAGAAAAGCATAGTAAACAGCATAACACAACTTCAGAGTTAAACCTGCCAAAAGCAAGGGTAGGGAAAAAAAAGAAATTCTTCTCTTAGTACCTTGATGACAGGAGGGGCTTCCTAACTAAAGTAACACAACAGACTCCCCACCCAAAACATTCCTCCTTGAGGCATTCATTCACCTTCATTCTAAACTGGGCATAGGGTACACACAGCAGCAACTTGCACCATAGTAGATTATACTGCACACCATATCTGCCATAAGGATGTTGTTAGCCGAATTGCTTTAATTTAAGATCAGCAATTGGCAAAATACCGGGTTCTTGCCAGCTATACCAAGGTCCCGTCCCTTCCAGGAGTCCCCAAACAATAGGCAATGAGGCTGAGTGGTTTCTTTGAATGATGTTTACTGTAAAAATGTTGTTCAAGCATACAAAACTGAATCATACACGCGTACACACAAGATCTAGGAAACTTAGGTAGAAAAATAGCACTGTTGCATGGGCAGGAAGTTCATTGGTTGGGTGATACTTTACCTATCCTGGAGATGGGTGGTCCTTTTTCCAAAAGAAGATTTGAGGGATAGAAAGGAAAGATGGGGAGCGTGATCTGAACCAGCAGAAACACGTGGAGGGTTAAGAGCTAGAGCTTGAATAGTGTGTAAGAATTTTTAAAAGGTGGTATTGGGGCGGGTTGCGCTGACCACATCCCATTGACACACCTACTAGTTGGTCCGTCCCCACTAACCCTACCATTGGTCAGTGTAATAAGGAGGAGGAGATAGGAAGGAGGGGTCAATATTGCAAATCTAGGTGCTAAGCAGGAACTAACACCTGGGCAGCTGTTAGGATTCATGGCGCCAACCCTTTGTCTTGTGATGGTCACTCGATGGCCGATGATTAGTTGCTTGGTAACGTCACTTAACATAATCTCTTACAGGAACTTTGGGGGAAGGTGTGAACTGGCCAGCACGAGGAGACAGGAGACTCTTTGAAATGGAGTCCTGGTCTCCATGTTAGTGTGAACTCTGGAGGAAGTTTCCTGCTGTGGGCTGGAGCCTCTCACTGCAATAGAGAGTGCATTTTGCCCTTTGCAAGATAACAACCCAAAGTTCAAACTTATGATTTTAACAGTTCATAAGAGCATATAATATGCCTTGCTGGCTTACAATGTGGTGTTATTTTAGAGCTTACTTTTCAAAATGGGAGTCCAATCCTACTGGAGATTATGGTACAGGGATATGAGAGACTCCTGTCTCCCTCCACACTATTTTCAAGAGCCAAAAAGGTCACAGGTAAGTACTAAAATGCCGCTGCATCCCCATGGTGGATGTCCGGTGCTCAGTGTCTGATCTGAGAGATTAACCTGACATGATAGTTTTCTTATGTACGCTTCAGGTAACTGAAAAGTGCCATGTCCAACTGCTTGTGGCTTTCAATACAGAAAGGTGGGGAAAAACCTATTACCTTGGTGTCCTGCATGGCTGTTTAGGTTTTATATATGTATTTCAGCTCCAATTTAACCTATTTTTACAATGTATTTTTATTATTGCAACAGGTATGGCCAGAAATGTGAGGGAACAGTTGCTGGGCAAAAAAAGATCATGGAGGATGTTTCTGCACACAAAAATAGAGCTAGCCTGGTCTCTCAGCTAAACATGCCAAAAAGGGAGTTTAGAGACCCAGAACAGCATGGCCTTGGAGAGTGTATGGCCCTGTGTAGATTAGAAGCTGCCTCACCCATATCAATAAATACTATGTGTTGAGGCCCAGGCGCAGAAGTATCTGAGTATGGCAAGCGTGTCCAACTTCACAGAAGTGTATAGTTCAAAGATGAGGTGTATTGGTTGAGGACCAAGAGATATCCGTATGTATGTGAAACTTGCTATCATTATTTTAAAAAAAGGCTTTGTTAAGATAAAAAGTAGCAAGACTGAACTAACAGTTAAAATTTATTTTAAGAAGACATTTCAAGTATAGATAACTTTGCATGATGTTTGAGGCTATAATTAGTTAGCCAAGAATGTGCACCCTTATCAAGTGGGATAGTGAGCTATTGTTAGGAGATGATGTTTTAAAAACCTTATAAATATGGAAAGTTGAACTGAATTCTCAGAAGGGGCTCATTACTTGTGACCTGCTTATCTTAGGGGCAAGATACTTTTATGGAATCATGTAACTGCTTTCCTTTAATTATCTGTGTAACAATAATTGATAGCATAATTTTGTTGATTTAGTCAATGTTTACATGTAATAGTTATGTTTCAATAAAAGGTTACAATGAAAGCAGAGATCTAGTATTATCACGTGTGTACTGTGCCCATAGCGATCAAGATGTGGTGGACTAGATCCTCCCCTAAAGATGGTGTCGGATGAACAGCCCTATTCATTGGCTCTGCTGTATTAGCTCTTAAAAACACTTTATTGGACTGACTTTTTAATCTGCCTTGGACTAGAATTGATTGGACTATTACCTTCATATTTACTCTGCAATCTGGACCGACAGCAAACCTTGCCCCTGAGCTCCGAGTGATAAGCAAGGCAAGAACCTCTGCCTCAATGAAATGGCCCACAAAGCTGAACATGGGGAAGAAAAAATAAGAAAAGAATGAGGAGGAACTCAAAGAACTGCTCTCCACTAAAACCAGCCAAACAGTTGTGCATAGATGACCTGCTAATGAAGGAACCAGTGAGTGACTTCTCTAATTTTCTCTCCCTGAACAAATTCAAGGCTCTGGACCCAGACAGTGAGCCAATCATCCAGCTATTCCTAAATCATCACCTCAATCCTCACAGCGGGGATTCTTTCCCCCCCCTTTTCCTCCAGCATGACTCGGGAGCTTTGCTGGGCTGGTTGGCCACCACTGCTGGGCCCAGCAGGGCTCCCAGGCCACAGAGTCACCACCAAGTCCAACACGACTCATGGGTTGTGCTGCTGCTGTTGGCATGCTCCATGAGGCTTCCGGGCTGCATGGCCAATGCCACCAGGCCCAGCAAGATTCCTTGGCTGCACCTCTGCTGCTGAACCCAGCACAGCTCCCCTGTCCCACCAATGAATACTAGAGGTAAGTGCATTCTTTGAGCTTGCACACTGAACCCTACTTTATTTCTGAGGGAATTACTCCACCCTGTGTATGTGTGTGTGTATGTATGTATGTGTATGTGTGTGTATATATATATATATATATATATATATATATGATTTTTCTGCAAACCTGGGGTATTCACTAAGTTCGCTGGGAAATTGCTTTAGCATCCATGTGGCCCTGATCTGCAGATTTAGCTATCCACAGATAGGGGCCACAGGTCACTAATAGTATATAGATGATATACAAAAGCTAACTAGATAAGTAGGGCTTCTTAAATGCACACCTATATCTGAATCAAGCCTGACCAGAGTCATCCAGAACATTATGTTTGTTCTACCTGTTAGGCACCTTTGTGGTCCTAACTGAGCAGAAAGTTGAGATATAAATACAAGAAAGAATGAAAAAAGGGGCAATTCTGCTTCCTGGAAAGAAGGGAATGTGGAAATGCTCCTGAAAATGCTATTGGATCTATACAGATGAACCGTCCATGGGTTTACTCACTGTGTGGGCATACAGAGTGGGAATGAGCATGCTGACCCTTCCTCCTGCCTCCATATGCTTATCAAGTGGTTTGCATGGGGTGAATCCATGGAGGAAGTGAATGCAGTCCCTCCTGGGATCAGTAACACTGCCTTTGGGACATTGCTGGTCATGGGGAGAAGGTGTGGGCATGGGCACTTCCTTCATGGGGGCAGGTAGGGTTGCAAGCCTCCAGGTGGGGCCTGGGGATCTCCTGCTTTTACAACTGATCCCCAGCTGGCAGAGATCAGCTCCCCTGGAGAAAATGGCTGCTTTGAAGGGTGGGCTCTATGGCATGGTACCATGCTGAGGCCTCTCCCCTCCCCAAACCCCACCCTCTCCTGGCTCCACCCCCAAAGTCTCCAGGTATTTTCCAACCCAGACTTGGGAACCCTAGGGGCAGGGCCAGCATACTCATGCCTACTGTACCTCCCTATGCAGTGGGGGAATATATATATATATATATACAGAGAGAGAGAGGTCATCTGCATAGGGCTCATAGTCTGGGATGAGGAAAGGGGAGCAGGGAGGAAGAAGTATGGAACATTGTTTGCTCCCACAAGCCATCTTATAGCACAGTCAGGCTTGGGTGTGTGGGTGTAGTGGTAATGGAAATGGATGAGGGGCGGATGATGGTGATAGAAAATGCCCAAGAAAAGGGAATGTGATAATGGCAATGGTGTTTTGCCCTTGAGTAAGCAAAGCCTCCTCCTCTTCCATACTTGAACCAATAGGTCTTGCTTGCATCCGCTGGCATATAGGCAAGCAGTGAAGGAGGAGAATGAAAGGAAATGCCATGCTTTCTTTCCTCCCTCAGAACATTCTCACTACCCAGGTCAAAGCAAACATACTGGTTCCATAGCTGGTATACAGGGAGGCAGCGTGGAAGACTGTGGAGTAGGAGCAGATGCCACATGTCTCCCACACCATATACAGGTAGCAACTGCTGTGAAATCTTAATTTGTGTGTATGGCAATCATTAATTTGGAAAGGGGGCTCAAGAAGATTACTGTCAAAGCAATCAAGACAAGGGAAATCTCAGATAAAGAAAGACATTAGAGCTGATTTTAGGGTGTGTCCAACCTTTCCCCCATGCCATTTTCTCAGTACAAATAATCTCACAGCTGCTATTATCCCAGGTAGGAAAAAAAAGACAGAAAATTTCTTGTTTATGTGGTAATGGGTCTACTTTTAAACCAAAAGGAGCACGGGGAACTGAACCCTCCACCCGCCTGCACTTACCTTACTGTAATTCATCTACTTCTCCTTTCCCATATCACTTCTGATGTTAGATTCTGGTTGGCAGGGCTATTTTTGGGCAGGAACGCACAGGAACGGAGTTCCAGCTGGCTTCCAAATTGGCCACGCCGACAGCCCTCCCCTCAGATTCCCCAGGTGCCTCACAAGCCGTGGGGTGCCTGGGGAAGCCAGTCCAGGAACTGCCTTCTTTCCCTTGGGTTCCCCATGCACCCCGCAAGCTGCAGGGCACCTGGGGAAACTGATCCTGGGAGGGAGCTGCACTATCAGGGGTGTGGCCTAATATGCTAATGAGTTTCTGCTGTTGGGTGTGGCCTATTATGTTCCTGCTGGGCTTTTTCGACAAAATAAGTTCCTGCTGGGCTTTTTCTACAAAAAGAGCCCTGCTGGTTGGAGAAAAATGCTTCAAACACTGGATCAGAGTGAAGAAGTTCACTTGAGGTGGCACACCTGAGCGTTCTTCACCCGTTCGGCACATTTTTGTTTAAAGGAAACCTTCCAGCTCTCCCTTTAGACATGCAGGTGGATTCATAAAAGGGTGGACTAATAAGAATACTCTCTTTAGTCACTTCTCTGTTCAGCAAACTTAACCATTCAACAAGAAGTGTGGTTTTCAGAACATTGGAAAGTGCTGGGAATGCTTTGTTCATGCGCGGTGTCACAGTGCTTTGCCCACAGCTTCCCCTCTACCACCTCATATAAATCCTTCTGCCCAAAGCACCAAAAGAAAAATATTCTGAACAAAGGATGAGCTCTCAGCAACCAAGAACGTTTCTATTGTTTTATATTTCCCAAAGGTACACCTCTGCAGCTAGCCCCAGTTAATTTTATTTCAAGTTCCTAGTCTCCAGCTGCAGTTCCTTACAGACCAATACGGTGAGTGCTTTCCCAGTGCATTGAAAACCAAATTGGCTAAGGCTTTCTGAGCAACAGTAGTGTGCTCTTTGAGGAACTAGGGAATGAAAATAAAGGGAAAAGAAAGGTTCCTGCTGTGGAAAGCAAGAAAAGAGAAATTCCGCTGACTGATGAATACTGCCAACTGCACAAGCAGAAAAACTGCATATAGTCTAAGTTACCTGCTTTTGAATGAGATATCCCGTGATGGCCCAGGACATGCTAATCAAGCATGTATGATCAGCAAGTACCCAGCTGGCCAGTATGCCAAATGCTTCTACCATGCAGACAGAGATAACTGCTGCAATACTGCTCATTGTGGATTGTAAAAAAAAAAAAAATCTTCAGTGAGTATAAACTCTTCAAAAGAGAGGTTTGATTCAACAAACAAGACAAGTTCAGTTATTGATTAAACTTTCTGAAAAGTTTGCAGCATCATTATTGGGTGCTTTTCGATTGACTGATGGTACGACTGATGGTTTGCCTTTTTATCATGTGGTTTCTACTAAAGTACCTCAGGAAAAATACACAAATTTACAACTATATCCACAACTATCATGTGGTAGGTGAACTAATTACAAGGTTAGGAAAACAAAACTAATCATTCCCTAATATCTAAAAGCTTGTAGGCTCGACAGCAGGTAAGCTTCAGTGGTGAGGGAACTCCAAAGTGATGCCACAACAGACAAGGCCCTGTCCAGGGTACTTACCCACCACTCTTCAGACTATGTCAACATAGCAGAGCCAAGATTGATCATCTCAAATGGCAGAGAAAGGAGAATTTGTGCACAACACCACTTGGTTTGTTGATTTGCCAATCATCTGCCTCTACAGGGAAAAATCCCTTAGGTACCAACCATAAGAACTTTGTGTCAAACCTATGAGTAGATACGTGACTCAATGGAATTGTATAGCATACATAATAAAGAAAACGAACAAACATATGTGTTAAATACTGGGTTCAAGACGCATTGCCATGAACAGCTTTACTTTATTTAGTGATTTCAAGAACACAACTAACACAAACTCCAGGGCCGGAGCGCTGTTTTTTTTTTAAGTTTAATAACAGTTTTATTAAAGGATTATTGGAAGTACAGAGGAATAAACCAGTATTCAAAAATACAATGGTAAACAAGGGTTACAATATAACTTTAGATGGTATAAACTGTGTAAAGAGTTGTAACAAAGATAAAACTACAAGTGCAATGTGACCTAATAACCATTTGAATGCATAATACATATAGTTATACATTTGCATATAAAAAACAGAAACATAACTATTCTAAGAATTAAAAGCTTAATTACAGGAACAATTACAATGAGGAATTATTTGCCCAATGAGACGGTAACAAACCAACCTCTTAGTCGGCATAATGAGTGAGTAAAGGAGACCATTAAACTCTTTGTAACATCTAAGTCATCAGCATGTGCCATCCAATCCACAATTTTGTCATAAACAAAAAAATCCCAAACTTTGGCTAGCCAAGAAGTAATAGAGGGGCTGGTCAGATTCTTCCAATTGACTGCAATAGCATATTTTGCAGCAGTAAAAAGAACAGCTATTAAGAAAAAGAAGAAGAAGAGATTGGATTTATACCATCCTTCACTTGGAGTCTCACAACTCCTTTCCCCTCCCCTTCCCTTGGAGTCTCACAACTCCTTTCCCCTCCTCTCCCCACAACAGACACCCTGTGAGGTAGGTGGGGCTGAGAGAGCTCTTTCCAGAACTGCCCTTTCAAGGACATCTCTTGTCAGAACTATGGCTTGCCGAAGGTCATCCAGCAGGTGCCAGGGGAGGAGTAGGGAATAAACCTGGTTCTCCAAGATTATAGTCTGCACACTTAACCACTACACCAAACTAGCTCTAAGTCATGGACTCCTGCATCTATTCACATTTTTGGCCACAAATTAAGAAGTATCAGTGAGGGATCTAAAGGAATAGAAATCTTAAGCAACTTTTTAATTTCAAACAGGACCTGTCTCCAGAATTTTGCAATTGGAGGGTATGACCACCAGGCTTGAAAGTAAGTACCAATATTGCCACACTATTTCCAACGATAGGAGGATTGAGACAAATAAATGTGTTTAACTGATGTGCCATCTAAGTACGATTTTAAGAGCTTGCAATTGTACTGGAGTTGACCTAGTTCTGTAAATATGAGACCTCCAGATTTGTTCCCACTGCATATCCGTTAGAGTTTTACCTAAATCTTTATGCCAAGCTGATTGCAATGATAGAAGGGTACCTTGGTGTTCTGTTAAAAAAAAAAGTTGTAAAACAGCGAAATAAGCCCTCTTTTCATGAAAAAAGTAAATGATAAGAGGTGTTTAAAAATTATATTTCCTTTGAAAGTTAAGGTTGCTTTTATAAGAGTCAAAAAGGTGAGCTATCTGGAGATATTCAAACCGTGGGAGGTCTATTTTAGCTAATTTTTCCCATTCAGATTTATCTAACATAGACCCCTTTCTGCTTACATCGGCAAATCTGATCAGGTTATGGATCTTCCATTGCATAAAAGAAGAAGGAAGCATTCCTGGCAGGAACCAAGGCTGATGAAAAAACTGATCAAGGGGGAGCCTAAAGGTATCAATTTTCTTTTACAGCAGTCCCACACTTTGAAGGTCGCTGCTAAGAAGGGGTGTGCAATCCCTTGGTTAAGTCTTGTCTGAGGAGAATTCCAGAGCACTTCCGAAAAAGACTGGGATCTAAGGTAAGTATTTTCAATTGTTTTCCAATCTGCATTATAACTTTTATGATATTGTCGAACCAAATTAGCAGCAAAAGAGGCCTGATAATAAAGTCGGATATCTGGGACCGCTAGACCTCTATGATCTCTTCGTCTTCTGAGTGTTTGAAAATTAACTGGATTTTCTGAATTGCCAAATAAAATTCAGTAGATTGTGTTGCTAAAGAGATAAGAGTTTAGGAGACACAAAGATGGGGAGTGCTCTGAAGTAGCAGAGAAACTTTGGGAATATAAATGATTTAATAATTGAAATACGCTCCAACCAAGTAAGAATGTTAGAGTCCCATGATTTAATTTGAGAAAGCACTAAAGTATTAGCATGCATATGATTGTGAATTATCAGATCATTCAAGTTTAAGGGTATTTTGACACCCAGATATTGCCAGCAGCGAGTTGTCCGTTGGAAAGAAAAGTTGTTTTTAATAATTTCAACCGTTGTCAGATCCAACAATATTGGGTATAGCGTGGATTTAGATTGATTGATGCTAAGCCTAGAAATCAGACTGAAGTCAGAAAGTAGTTGGAAGAGGGTCGGGATTGAGGATGTCGGGTCGGTGACATAGATAGATCATTTGCAAAAAGTCTGGTCTTCAGATGTTGTTCTTTGATTTGCAAACCTGTAATTAAAGAATTCTTGCAGATGGATGTTACCAGAGGCTCAATTGTGAGGGTGAAAATAAGGGGTGACAAAGGACAGCCTTGTCTAGTGCCCCTCTGGAGATGAAAGGAGTTTGATGTACAGGCATTGATATTTTAAAAAGGCTGTTGGTGATTCATAAATTAAGTGTAGGGCAGATCTGAATTTTGATCCAAATTCCATATGTCTCAATAAACCGTGTATGTATTCAAATTCTAAAGTATCAAAAGCTTTCTCGAAATCTAAGGAGCCAGTTTGGTGTAGTGGTTAAGTGCGCGGACTCTAATCTGGGAAAACTGGGTTTGATTCCCCACTCCTCCACTTGCACCTGGCTGGATGACCTTGGGCAAGCCATAGCTCTGTACCAGCTGTTCCCTCAAGGACAGCTTGGGAAAGAGCTCTCTCAGCCCCACCTACCTCACAGGGTGTCTGTTGTGGGGAGGGGAAGGGAAAAGGAGTTTGTAAGCCGCTCTGAGACTCCCTTGGGGAGTGGAGGGCGGGGTATAAATCCAATCTCTTCTTCTTCTTCTTCTTCTAAGGAGAGAATACAGGAGGGCTGAATTTTTTTTCAATCTACAATAGTGGATTACATCAACCTTTTTACAGATGTTGTTGCTGATGTCTCTTTGAGCTATAAATCCTGTTTAGTCTAAGTGGATGTAGTTGGTAGAATCTTAGTTAGCCTAGCTGCCAGCAATGAAGTAAAAATCTTGTAATCACAGTTGAGTAAAGATATTGGGCAATAAGACTTAGTAAGTGAAGTATCTTTGTCCAGCTTTGGAATTATAGTAATATTTGCTTGGAACCACGAAGGAGGAACCGGGTGATTATCTAAAACATGGTTAAAGAGATCAGTGAGGGGTTGTAGAAATTTAAGCTGAAAGATTTTATAATATTCTGTAGGATAATAATTCTTTATTATTCTTCATAGTTTTTTTTAGTATATCTTGTACCTCTTGCATAGTTACTGGGCTATCGAATTTCTTTAAGTAAGTCTTCTATTGCCCTGTTTTTACATTTCTTGTAGGCTGACAAAAGTGCTATGAGTTTCCCCCGAAGGACCGCTTTATGAGCACCCCAGGTGACTTCAAGAGGAACTTCACTGTTAAGATGCAATTTCATAAGTTCCTCAATGTCTGCCTCAATCTTCGAGAAAGAAGCCAAGTCTTTTAATAAAGCTTTGTTCAATGACCAGTTGAATTGAGGATGTGTTGTTTCTTCTGTTGACAGAATGCATTCTACTGAGGTGTGGTCAGACTATTGCCTCACTCCTATAGAGGAAGCTTGTATTTTTGTACTGGCCAGTTCTGAGATCAGTATATAGTCCAGTCTACTGTAAGAGCCAAATTGAGAGGAATAAAACGTGAAATCTTTTTCAGTGGGGTGCTGATGATGCCAGATATCACAGAGGTCAAAGAATTTAAAAAGGGCTTCAAGTTGGTTCCAATGTTTAGAAGACTTCAGAGAGATGCACTGAGAATAAGAATGGTCTAGAAGAGAGTTGGCCACACAGTTAAAGTTGCCCCCTACCAGGGTGGTGCTGTTGCTGGAGCATACACGTTAGCTAAAGTATATGGTGCTCCTTCCAATGTACCATTAAGAATAATAAAACAACCATCTGGATCTGTGTCTGAGCTTAGTAGTTGGAACCTGATTGCTTTGGAAAATAAGATCACCATTCCTCGAGACTTATTTGTGTCTGGAGCAGAAAACTGTTGGGGGTACCAAGAAATAGGAAAAATTGGGCCATGAGTCACCTTCAAGTACATCTCCTGGAGAAAAATGATATCAGCTTTTGATTTCTTCAGTTGACACAAGATTCTTTTGTTTTTAGTTTTGTTGTTAATGCCCCCACAGTTAAAAGTAATAATCTTTACAGTACCAGCCATTGCAAAACAAAATAAAGCGTACATAGTTTGCCATCTTCAATCAATGCCCAAAATAAGGAAATAACTAGGGTATGCCATACTGTCTTATTCAAAAAACCTTTAGCAGGCATTAAGAAGAATATAAGAGTTAACCCAGTCTCCATAGCATTGTACCAAAGAATAGTTGGAGACTTTTAAGAACAAGTGTTATAATAGCAACTTGTGAAAGTACAAAGGAAGTCTTACAGAAAACAACCTCAATAGCAAAAAGCATCCACTTCAGAGTTACTTTCCCCCATTCCCCCCAAACTTTGAAAACCAGACAGAGAATTACTATAATCACCCCTTTCTCCCCCCTCCCTCCCCATTCCCCCCTTTCCCCAAACGCTAACAAGAAATACAACAATCCTCAACAAGGCTTAAAGCTCCAATTTAGCAAAAAGAAGAAGAAGAAATGGCATCATTAACAAAAGAGGCAAAGAACAGTCAAGGAGAGCACAGGAATCAATAGGAACATGGAATACCACATTAGGACTAGAGTGCCTGCCCATCTCGATCCCCGCCCCCCAAGAAAATTAAAAGAACACCAAAGAGGGCAAAGAAGAGACTCCCTTCCCCCACCCCTTCCCAGACAACCTTATAAAGATTTACCTCTATGCATAAAAAACCTAAGGCTCTGAAGTGGTAAATAAAGAGTTAAGCTGCATTGAGATCAAGTGGGTTTCCGTACTGGAATCTTGCTCCATTGATTAGGAATGGTTGGATAGTTCAGCTTTTGTTTGAAAGATTTCTTCATGGTTGAGCTTGGACGTCCCTGAAGATTTAAGGCTAAAAGAAGCGTGTGCCCGGTGTCTTCATCTCTTGCTGTGAGTGAAGATCCTTGGTGGCGAACTAGAAGGGATCTAGATTTCATCCAGCTGTAGTGAATGCCTGCCTCAGTTAGCTTCAAGGAAACCAGTTTAAGGGTATGTCATATCTGGAGCGTTTCTGCAGTAAGGTCAGGGAACACCTAAATTTTTTCAGACTGAAAGGGTAAGCCTCTATTAGCACGGGCTTCATTCAGAATGCGTTGTCTGGTGGGCGTATCGAAGAATTCCACTAAAATGTCTCTCGGGAGTTGGCAGCTATTCTGGTTCAGTACTCCTAAGTGGTAAGCCTTCAAGACTGTAGGTGTGATGCTGTCTTCCAGTTGGAGAACTTGAGACAACCAAGCCCCCATAAACATGATCAGTTCTGTTGATCCTTCGCTTGACACGGGAAAGTCACAAAATTTGAGATGGCGCTCTCTTAAGGAGTTCTCAAGAGTCATGATTTTTCAGTTGCCCAGTTTTCATGGCGTTGCGAGTAACTGATGCTTTCTTGATACGCCATACTATTTTCCATTACATTATCAATTGCTTGCAACGTGTGGTGAAAAGGCAATTGCAGATTTTCAATTTGATCGGCCATCGGTTTTAAAATATCGTTCACTGTGGCCATCATTTCAGCTTTAAAGCTAGTAAAAGAATCTAACAAGTCCTGCTTAGTAACAGAGGTAGTAGTACCCTGAGGGTTTACCGGGTCCGCCGCCATTTTGGGGCCTTGTGTGTCTTGCTGCAATTCTGAGCGAGTTGAGTTTTCTGCTCCAAAATATTCCGAAAGGCTTTTTTTGGTGAATCTAAACATTTGGTATGGCTTCCGCCAGATCTTCCCATCACCAAAAAGCTGTTTCAGAGCCAAAGGTAGCGTAGCTGTCTGAGGAAAGGGGAATCGGGTTGGGAGAAAATCTACTCGGCGTCCGCCATCATGCCTCCCCATGCCACGCCCCCCCCGCAACCCTGTTTATATAGCATGCAAGCACCACACCCAAACACACCCCACTCCCCACAATAGGCTATTTACAGAACACTACTTTTCTATAGGTCCATTCTAGGATCCTGGTAAGCTATCGTTCAGGAACAACAAGCTCAGCCAGCCTCAGGTACTAGCTCAGGGATGGCTCAGGCTCAATACACAACAATATGCAATAAAGATAATTGAAATGCTGCTTTTTTCTGAAGACAAAAATAAAAAAAATTGTACATGTCCCTTTTAACTAGAACTGTTTCACAGAGGAAGATATTTTTTATTTGGAACAAATTAATGATAACATGTTTTACTTTTCTGAAGTAAAGAGCAAGTTTTGCCTTTTTACTGTTTGCAAATTAGTGACTAGCAGCAAAGCTTCATTCAAACATGCATCACATTTGGGCAGTAGTACAATATTGACATTACTCATAGACCTTGAAATTTGAATTCCAAGGTGTCCTCAATTTCCTTGGCACTCAGTTGCCAAGTCCGGTGGCTGCGCTATCAGAGAAGTCAAGTCATTGGTAACTGAAGACAGGAGACATTTTTGCTTTCTAACAACATTAAAGGAGGTCAGCTGATAGCATGAGGTGAAGAGGGCAGGGAAGGATAGCAGAGATTACAGAGGATTTTTTTCCCAAGTGAAGAGTTAAAAAGACAAGGAAGAGAATATAGGCAGGGCTTCCAAGAACCTCCACGAGCCCTAGGAAAAATATTTCCCTTAGGATCCTTTCCCACCACTTAGGGCTAACCCCAAAATTGTTTGGAAATGAGTTGCTGCTAGCTTGAGTAGGCTAATAACTGGCTATCTCGATGTGCACAATAATCCCCCTTCCATTTCATACTTTTATATCCCCACTTCTTCCAACTGACTTAGGAGAGTGCACTTGATTCCGCTCTCAGCATTCCTTGGTATAGGAGCATTCAAGTAGGCTCATAAATATGTTTTTGAAGGCTTTCATGGTCGGAGTTCATTAGTTGTTGTAGATTTTCCAAGCTGTACGGCCATGGTCTTGGCATGGTACTAATAAGGCTCATAAATGCTTGCAAATATGTAGTTCCTTTCTATTATTCCCTTTCAAACATTAGACACAGGAGCTCCAACTACATGTAATGGGAGCACACCACATGCCCTCTTCCCGATATGAGTAGTCCCCATTTTGTGTCAAAGGCAGGGGTCCATTGGAGCAGGAGCGCACAGGAGTGCAGCTCCGGGAGTGAGGAGCCCAGGCGGCGGGCACATGACCAAGCCCCGCCCCCTCCTTGGCTTTCCCGAGCAGTGCAGAGGTGCAGCGTCCCAGGGAAAGCCCTGCTAGGGTCTTTATTGTTTTTAATGTTTTGTTTTAATATTGATAATTTTATCATTGTTCCTTTTATGACAGTGTGCTGCTTTTCCAGAGACTTGCTCAAGGTGGCATATAAATTTTCTAAGTAAACCATTTTTTATTTGGGCACATGGCACATAAGTACTGGAGAAATTTCACCAACCCTTCAGCAGCTTCCACCCCATCAGTTTGGTCAGGAGTTGTACTCTAATCTGGGAGAACTGGGTTTGGTTCCCCACTCCTCCACTCCTCCACTCCTCCACATGCAGCTGCTTGGGCCAGTCACAAGCTCTCTCAGAGCTGTTCTCTCATGAGCAGTTCTCAAAAGACCTCTCTCAGCCCCACCTACCTCACAGGGTGTCTTGTTGTGGGGAGGGGGAGGGAAAGGGATGGGTGGTACACATGTCCTGGGTATCTCAAGTCTATATGAAACCTGCTGGTTTCAAGGGAGCAGGAAGAGAATGCGGGTGTGTTCTTTACGCTTATTTTTATTGCACAAAGTATTGGATGGGGAAGGGAATGGAGGAAAAGCAGGTCAGTTTCACTCACCTGTGGAGGGGAGCCTGAGGGGTGGGTGTTGCCTTCTCACACACTTCCGGTATGTTAGGGTGTGTGGCATATGCAATGAGTTATGCTAATAAGCTCCTGCACCTCTTTTTCTACAAAATGACCCCTGGTCAAAGGACTATGCATATATTTTCCAGCTTCATTTTGTGAGAATGGAGCAGTGGATTCTTGAGGGTACATGTTTATGCATAGCAATGTTGTATGCACATGAAAAAAATATCTGTTCCCACAAAAAGGGACAATACCTAACAGGAGGATTGAGCATAGCACATGTTCCATTATATATGGTTGGAACACCAAAAGCAAGCTTCTGGGTTTTTGTTACCTTGAGGTTCAAATAATGCTGTCACTTATGATTTGTTCATTCTAAAGGGGTTTAGATACTCATAGTGTATTGATTGAGACTATGCTGGTTTTAAACATGAGTTGCTGCTAGCATGAGTAGGCTAATAACTGGCTACCTCAATGTGCACAATAATTCCCCTTCCATTTTATACTTTTGTATCCCCACTTCTTCCAATGGGCTTAGGACAGTGTACGTGATTCCTCCCCTCAGCATTCCTTGGCATAGGAGCATTCAAGCAGGCTCATAAATACTGTGACACATGCAAACTCGCATTGCTAGTACTGGCATGTGGAGTATTTTGCTGCTGCTGTAGGAATAGCTGAATTTGCACATGCAGGGCACCATCACCATCATTTGGATCCACCGTCTCTGCATGTTGCAGTGTAGAATGTATTCAAGGTTTACAGAATCTGAATGTGTATACCGCATAATCCCATGTCACTTGCAAATTCATGATGGCATAATAATTAATAGCAACAATCAACAGGGTTTCTTTTGGAAAATTATACCTAGCTGTTTCTGGCCACTGATATTTTATTTTTCTAACATCTTTTGCTGCCGCAGGATAGAAGAGCAAGGGCCCTGAACACTTTAATAAAGTGTTACATGTGACAAAGCACACAGACAATTGGTGAAGATGAGCCTCTAATCTTCAGCAACGTGACACTGAGAGCTTTCAGCAACTCTTGCGGTGTTCACCCTAGAGAAGCCACTGATGTGTGCAAAACTCTGCAGCCATATCCCAATTTTTTCTCTTTCCCCCTGCCATTCTCACTGTAACAGGGAAGGCTCAGAGATGAGCAGGGCAGAGAATGGAGTTTTTATCTAGGCCGTGGGATTGGGTGGGTGAGAGGTTTTATGTTATGATAAGCCTCCTTCTTTCCCTTTGAAAGAAGAAAAGGAAAGCTGTTCCATGCCATTTCTGATCTACCCCCACTGAGTGTCGGCAGTGGGCCAGTCCTCATGAATAATTCATGCAATCAAAAGTTTGCAACCGTGCAAAATTGTGTCCCCCACATCCTGGGCCTCCAAATCGGCTTCCTATAAACCGTAAGATGTTACAGCAGCGCGGCTCGCTCAGCGACCATAAAGTGAAACGCTAATGAAGCCGCCTGAACTGCACCACAGAGAGTTGTTTAATCAGACTCTAGTTTTAATTTTGGTGGTCTGACAGGTGGCCGAAAGTGTTGCAGGAGGGGAAGCAAATAGACACATTGTGGTAGAGCTGATTAAGAGGAAGAGGCAAAGAAATGTTCGCCAAGGCTTTCGGAGAGCTGAAATGAAATGGGAGTTTTAAAAAGAATTATCCGTGTGAAGAGTTGTAAAGTCCACTGTCAGATTTTCTGATTAGTATTATGTGTGCGCGACTGAACAGTAGAGACCTCACATTCTGCCCATTGTTAATTCTAGTTTGCACATAATGATGACCAGCAGTGTAATAAGTATATCAAGCAGCTCACCCCCCCCCCCCCTTTTCATCCTCTTTACAATCTTTCTTTCATGACTGATTTCTTGTTTAATCAACAGCTTTCTGAATTTGGATAATGGTGAGTGTAACATACCTAGACTGAAAAAGTATTTGTGAACCAACTATTTTTGTCTACCAAAAACTGCATTGACGTTCGATGTTTACCAAAAACTTCTGGTGCTGTATGCCAGAAATGGCCTTATGCTCAGAGATTTGAATCCTAAACATGACTCTGGAATCCCTGAGTGCTGTTACTGCAGTTTTATTCATAATCAACATTATTTTATTTGCTTTCTTTTTTTGATAAATGCATTTTAACTACTGACTTTTACCCACCTATGCTATTCAGTAATATTCCTTTGTATATTGTCACAACATATGGCTTTCTAGGACTCCGTTTTTATGGTTTTCACCAACTTTGGGTACCCTACGCAGATAAGGCACAACACTGAATTCTTCTGTGACCCGGCCAGTCAGATTTTTTATACAGATTTGCTGCATAAAGTTGGATTACCAATCCCAATTTTTTCTGGGATTTTTGAATGTAGTATAATCATCATAGATTAGGGGTTGCCAATCTTTTCTTTAATGAGAACTAATTTTCAGTGATGAAAAATATCCTGAGCTAACTCTGCCCCGGCAACACATAGCAAAGCTTTGTCCTGTTTTAGGAAGGTATCATGGACTAGGAAGAGCATCAGAAAAGAAGCTATCAGCTAATCAGCACAGACCAAGATCCAGTGAAAGAAAAGCGTTTACATTCTTTTGCAATCTTTTCCTGAGAGTTCTAGATGGTGCACAAAGATGAAGGAGAAGAAGAAGACTGAAATGGCCAACTGGAGGAAAGGGAGGAATGTTAAAATGCCTTCTTTCCCTCCTGAAGCCCCTGAAGCTTTCCTTGTCAATTTCATTTTCTCACCAGTCAGCTGCTAGGTTTAAGCCATTTAAACCTAACAAGCAGACAAGGCATGGGAGTGAAACTGACCAGGGAAAGCCTCCTCTCTCTGCCTTCCCTTCTCTAGCTGCCCTGGGATAGCTGGAGAAGGGAATACAGGGAGCCCAGGCATATTTCCATGCCTGTTGTTGGCTTTCCAGCCAACCCGCCACCACTGGTCAGCTGGGGAAGCCAAGGGAAGGGATGGAAACATACCTTCTTCCCTCCCTGAGCATCTCCACTACTGCCTGTGCTGAGTTTTCTTTCCCTCCCTGAGCCTTTCCACAGCAGCAGAAAGGCTCAGGAAGAGAAGAAGAAGAGATTGGATTTATACTCCACCCTCCACTCCCCAAGGGAGTCTCAGAGCGGCTTACAAACTCCTTTCCCTTCCCCTCCCTGCAACAGACACCCTGTGAGGTAGGTGGGGCTGAGAGAGCTCTTTCCCAAGCTGTCCTTGAGGGAACAGCTGGTACAGAGCTATGGCTTGCCCAAGGTCATCCAGCCAGGTGCAAGTGGAGGAGTGGGGAATCAAACCCGGTTCTCCCAGATTAGAGTCCGCGCACTTAACCACTACACCAAACTGGCTCTTTTGGGAAGGAAGGGAAGGAGGCACATTTCCATGCCTTCCCTTGGCTTCTCCAGCTGACCCACTGTGGCAGGATGGCTCAGAAGACAAGGACAGGCATAGAAACATGCCTGGGCTCCCTGCCTGCCCTTCTCCAGCCACCCTACAGCTGTGGGGCAGCTGGAGAAGGGCAGGCAGAGAATTCAGGGAGGGAAACACAGGCATTTAAACATGGCTGTGCTCTCTGCCTGCACTTCTCCAGCAACACTGGGGCCGCTGAAGAAAGGAAGGCAGAGAGAGGAGGCTTTCCCTGGTCAGTTTCACTCCCACCAGCTTGTCAGCTGTTAGGTTTAAATGGCTTAAACCTGACTGGCGGGGAGTGAAATTGACTAGGGAAGCCACAGAGGGAGGTAAGTTGGCATTCAGGAATAAATTCAGGAAACTCTATTCAGTTGCTGAAAAGCTTCCTGAATATGCATTCTGCTTAGGCATACCAAAAAAATACTGACAAGGCATTTATTCGGGGGGTTGTACTCAACAATCTAATTGCTTACTGAAATAATATATTTACTAAGTAATGTTTACTACAGCTCAGGCCACTCAGATGTACTTAACTGTGCCTTTTTGATTTCCTTATGTATGTTTTTTGCTGTTTGTTTTGCCTTTCTAAAAGACCTTTACTTCTGTCTTGAAGTTAGCACTGAGAAGCGAGACTCTGTACTTCCTTATTCAAGCTTCTTTCCAAGACCTGCTTTTTCCTCCTTTTGGCTTCTTCCACATATATATTCTTTTGTACATGTCCTGCTTAATTGTTTAACTCAGACCACTGGACTTGAAGTAGTGGGCTGGGGTACAAAAGGTGTTGAGAACCAGGCACAACCACTATTTTCTCTTGCATTTTAATGAGAGAAGAAAGTGACCATGTGGAAACATGTGGGGTACCACAGGAAGATACCAGAAAGTGGAAAGAAAAAAAGACCAAAAGCAACAGAAAGGATGACGTTTGCAGTAAAATGCAAATGTCCCCTGTGGCTTGGCTGAAATTGCCGAAAGCACAGTGTAGAGAAGTAGTTAGTGTTAGACTGGTCTTAAATCCCCACTCAGCTGTTCATGTACTAGATAAGTACTGGGCCTACCCCATAATAGGTGATGAGGATAACCATGCTCAGGGCAGCATCTTGGAAGAAAGATAGGGATATATTTAGAAGAAGAAGAAGAGATTGGATTTATACCCCACCCTCCACTCCCCAAGGGAGTCTCAGAGCGGCTTACAAACTCCTTCCCCTCCCCACAACAGACACCCTGTGAGGTAGGTGGGGCTGAGAGAGCTCTTTCCCAAGCTGTCCTTGAGGGAACAGCTGGTACAGAGCTATGGCTTGCCCAAGGTCATCCAGCCAGGTGCAAGTGGAGGAGTGGGGAATCAAACCCGGTTCTCCCAGATTAGAGTCCGCGCACTTAACCACTACACCAAACTGGCTACTACAAAACCTCCCTAATAGCTTTGAAGATTCTGTCCTTGTGTGCCTACTTTCTGTCTCTGCCCATGCTTCCTATTTCCTGGTTGTTCCTCAGGATCTTGCAGGTGGTTGTGCCAAACTCCTTGATACACTCCCTCTTTGTCTACAGATCCCCATGCACAAAAAGAAAAAGAAACCCCATGCAGATAAAGAAAACTGGATATGGTTAACTTAAGGTGGGGTGGACCTTACCCTACCATTCAACTGAGCAAAGTATGAAGCCTTCCTCCATGCAGACTTTCTCCTTTTTAAGTACTCTTCTGCTGGAGCTGGATCCATTAACTTGAAAGAAGGCTCCTTGCAGGATGGTTGGATCTACCCCACTTATTTTCACACCTGAAGTAAAAGTCAAAGCTGCCTGAAATGATTTGGAATTGAATCTTTTCTTAATGGCACACAGAAAGGAGCTGGAAGGGGTTTAAAAAAATGGTTCCCTTCTATCTGGAATCTACCAGCTCAAGTAGAGAGCCAGTTTGGTGTAGTGGTTAAGTGCGCAGACTCTAATCTGGGAGAACCGGGTTTGATTCCCCACTCCTCCACTTGCACCTGGCTGGATGACCTTGGGCAAGCCATAGCTCTGTACCAGCTATTCCCTCAAGGACAGCTTGGGAAAGAGCTCTCTTAGCCCCACCTACCTCACAGGGTGTCTGTTGTGGGGAGGGGAAGGGAAAAAAAGTTTGTCATCCGCTCTGAGACTCCCTTGGGGAGTGGAGGCTGGGATATAAATCCAATCTCTTCTTCTTCTTCCTCTTCTTCTTCTTGATTGCTTGACCAGTTCCGAGACTGCCCTTAAGTCACTTCTCTTTTACCATGTGAACTCTTACTCTTTACTACACCCTTTACTCCACACCCGTACTTTCAGGTGTCTTCTTCAACCATGGCCATTACTCTATCTTTTCATATTTGATTTCATGTTCTTTCAGCTCCAAAAACCTGTTTCTGCTCCTGGCACCTTTTGTTCTTGTTACCCATTCTTGCCTTTGTACTTTTTCCTCAGTGTTCCTTGCACTTCAAGAGAGCCTGTGCTTTCTTCTCTAGTGGTCAAGGTATCTCTATCTTGCCCCTTTTAAATCTACTGCTTTGCAAAATCCCTCTTTAGATACTGATTCACCTACTCTGCAGCTCAGCGACCCTCCTACACCTCTTCCACATCAAACCCACTGATCTCCTTTATTGCTGATTTGTTCCTATTAAAACAGATTGTAATAACTATGAAGAAAGATTTAGGTGGGTAGCTGTGTTGGTCTGAAGCAGCAGAATAAAGTTTGAGTCCAGTGGCACCTTTAAGACCAACATAGTTTTATTCAAAATATAAGTTTTTTGTGAGCACATTCACTTTGTCAAGCACCTGACAAAGTGTGCTTGCCCACGAAAGCTTATACTTTGAATAAAACTTTGTTGGTCTTAAAGGTGCCACTGGACTCAATCTTTGTTCTGAAATAATGATGGTTAGTGTGATTGTTTAGGTACAGGCTACCTCTGTAACTATGATTAATTAAGGTCAGTCAAGCCAGGATATGGAGCTGGTTTATTAACCATGGTTTGTCTTAACTGTGGTTTCATGCGATGTACGAATACAAACATCTTGGTTTGATCCAGATTGGTTCCCCACTCCGCTCCCAGGCTACTGAGAAAAAGCAATAAAATGAGCCAACTCCTGGTAATGCTCTAAAGCTAATTACATATACACAACGGTATCTCAAATTATTTCTAGCAGAATGACTAGTTCATAGTATGAACACAGCTTGAATTTCAATAGCACTATTTAATATTAAAGCTGAGGCATACCCTGTGACACATATTAATTCTTTACCTCAGGTTCTTGATTAAATAATCCTGTAATTTAAAAAAAAATAACACCCACTTGATATGTCTGGAGTTCTAACAGATATATTATAGATTGATTTAAGAACAGATCCAGGTTCCTTACTTTACTATGAACTTGGTTACCTTTACAGATCCTAAAGAGATGTAGTCCAATTGGCTGCAGTAGGAATCAACTTTGGAATCATTTGTCCCAGTCTAGCAACAGGAATCTCCTAATAGAAGACACAACAATTGTCTGTGCAGAGAAAAAGTTCTTATATATAGCAAGGGTTTTTTTGCACACTTCCCCACAGCATAGCTGTGGCCAACCCTGCTCCCTCATGGAGGATGTAGCTTTTTGCTGGCTGCAGTGGCAATGGTCAAGGCTGAACTCTCCAGAGTACAAGGCAGAACTGTGCACTTCATTGAAGACCTCTGGAGCAGGATGGGACAGTCCTTCCACTAGGCTACAAAGTGGTTCTGCTCCATATGCAGGGGATGGATGCAAATGACATGCTGCAAAACATCACTGCCATGATACAGAATAGCCAGAGGGATTGGGTGGGTGGCAACATCGTCCATAGCCAGCATGCTGGTAGTGGTGAAGGCTATGCACTTCACGGGCACTGTCTGCCTGGTGCACACACTTCACCTGGTAGTGAAGGATGCTCTGGGGCTGGGGAGCATGCTCAAGGCCACCTGGGGCACTGCCGCCATTGAAATGTGGTCCTTGCTGGAGACCTGCCGGTGCCTGGCCACCCAGTTCTCCCACAGCATCAAGTCTATCCATCTGCTGTGCAAGAGGCAGAGGGACAGGGGTAAGGAACTCCACCTATGCCATGATTGCACATTTGGTGGAGCAGAAGAGTGCTGCACAGGATGTTGTCTCTTCCATGATCATCTTACACAGGGAAGAGGAGCCCAGCATCAGCTCCAATGACTGATTGACCTTCTCCCAAATGTTGCATGTCCTGAAGCTTTTCCAGGCCACCACCAATGTGCTCTGTGCCCATACAGCCAGCCTGGGCCAAGCCATCCCCCTAATTTGAGGACTGGACTGGTGGAGCTGGACCCCAAGGGTCCCTGTTCTCCCATGGGTCAGGGCTTTGGCAGAGGGGCTGCAGGTAGGCATCACCACCAGGTTTCATCCTCTCTGCAAACAAGGGGAGTGCAAGCTGGTCTGTATCTGTGACCCCCGGATAAAAGGCAGCATTGCTCTCTGCCAATAAAATGCAGGGGGAGGGGCAGAGCACTTTCTGGAGCTGTTTTGGCCTCCCAGTCTGCCCTTGCTTCACTCCCCTTTCCCATGGAAGGAGGTCTCATTGGGGTCAGGGCAAGCAGTAACTACCAGAAATTTGCTATCATGCAATTTGTGCAAATCACTCAGGTGATGTGGTGGCTACTGGATGATTTGATGCCACACACAATTTCCTCATGACTTGGCTGAGCCTACTGGTGGCTACCACACAACTCACCTGAGTGACACGCTACTGCATGACTTTTGCACCTTGGCCAGACTTTTCCCAGGGAGATGCTTCCACGGAAGAGAAAGCTGATAATAAGTGTGGTTATAGACTAGAATTGGTGAAGCTGAACCAGCTCCCAGAATGTCTCTCTGTATCTCCCTCCCTTCCTCTCTCTGTGTGTATGTGTGCGCAGGGCTTTTTTTTTGTAGAAAAAGCCCAGCAGGAACTCATTAGCATAATAGACCACACCCAACAGCAGAAACTCATTAGCATATTAGGCCACACCACTGACAGCACAGCTTATTAGCATATTAGGCCTCACCCCCATGTTACCAGAAGAGTGGTCATCCAGCCACACCCACCTTTTGCTTCTTATTCTGTTTACCTTGTTTGTTGTCAAAACCCAGGGCTTTTTTGGTAGCAGGAATTAATTTGCATGTTAGGCCACATACCCCAAATGTAGCCAATCCTAATGAGTTTCTCCTGTTGGGTGTGGCCTATTATGCTAATGAGTTCCTGCTGGGTGTGGCCAACTCAGGAGCCAGCCGGAACTCCGTTCCTGTATGTTCCTGCCCCAAAATAGCCCTGTGTGTGCATGAGAGAATGAGAGAGAGTGAGATCTATGCTGAAAGGAAGCACAAAAGCATTCTAGAGAAGCTAAACTGTACTGGGTCAGCAGTTGGAGAGCCCAGGCTTAGGGTCCTCATGCTGACTTTGGACCCCAGGAACTTTGTCCCCCCAGTTCCACCCTCTTGACAGCCCTGGATCCTTCCCCTGGTAAAGAACCACATGGAGATGTTGTTTATGTAAATCCAACTGTACACTGCTGTTAATAATTTGGATACATTTTGCTATGATTAAGAGGGACTACAGATGCTATTTAGACCAGGTTTATTCAAGCAAATAACTGCTCCTGTGAGTAGTTTACAGTGGTTTACTTCTCTCATTTCTTGGTGTGAGGGGGATCCTTGCTGAGTTTGCTAATAATGGAAGAAGAAAGGTGATGTTCGGAGGGTGCTCTCCTCTGATATTATGCTACTTACATAAGAAGACCACATGAGGATAATGTACTGCTCACGTAACATTTCCATGGTTAGCAACATCTGCCCTGCGCTGGCTTGCCGTACAAAAATGACTGCTGGCTGTTGCGGCTTGCATCCACCAAAGAGCCCAGTTCACACAGCTGTTTTTCAGCTACCCACCCTGGAAAGGATCACATCAAGAAAACAAATGGCTCTTTCAAACATTTTAACAATCCCTATAGATTTAACCGCACCTGGGGAACATTTTGTACTCTGAAGGTTTGAAGTGTTTTGCCTACTTCAAGGACCATGGTAAGGATAAGAGGTATGTATTATTAGCATTTAGCACTCATGTAAGCATTTATGTGATCTCACAAGTCAACACTGTTGGGTTTGCATTCAGCGCCAACACTACATCTGCTTTCAGAAGCAGTATTTCCAAGAATTCTCATACACACACACACAAAGTTGATGGGTAGATGTAATTTGGAGGTAATTCTCTCTGCCACGTGAGATCATCAATGAAACACATATTTCTTTTCATTTTCACAAGCTACCTCCACAAGCATATCCTTATGATTTGTCCTAGTCCTTTGTATGATATATATTTCAGTGAAGTCTCATATTGTTAGTCCATTGCCAGAGGCTCTGAATCTGAGCAAATCAAATCCCAAATGTCAAGAAAATAACCCACAGAGAAAAGCCTTTATTTTATGCTATTACCTTCAGGTTCTGCACTTTCAGCAAGATCAACCAAAAGTGAGTTACAAGGACATGAAATTAGGGCTATTACTTCACAGCGGCTAGGATGAAGAGTTACAGAGTGAAGCCTAGTTATGATGTTTACTGTGCAGTAACAGTCATGACAATAATAATACATGACCCAAAGTTCTTTTCAGTACTTACATTAGGGAGGAGATAGGCAGCCCTTAATGCAACCCACAAGACCCATAGAATGTGGCCCATCAATTTTCAGTATCCTTGCAGCTTTAGAAAAAGACAACACCAAAGGCAAAACACTTCCCCATTTGTCTACCCTCACTCCTAACTGGCTTTATTTGACACCGTGCTGTCAGTAGGAGCCAAATCTGATTGGCTGTGCATCAGGGTAATCTCATCCTGTTTACTACATAAGCCTTGATTAGCCTAGACTCAGAAAAGGAAGCAAAGCATGCAGTAATGAGTGGGGGGAAGGTACTGAACCAGAAGTAGTTAGGCAAAACAATGACAGCAAACAGGATAAACATATTAACATTCTCACAATTTTTTTAGGGAAGATATCAATACCTTCCCTCTTGAAAACACTACTATGGACCTGAAGGTCCAGCGCAGCCCTGATTCATATTGGCATTTTCACTATCAAAGGGATATGGGAAGAGAGACTGAACAATGACATGTAGGGCGCGATCATACGCACCCATTTGTGACACAAGAAGGACGATTCTCCGCCGGCTCAAAGTGGCGTGATCACACAAGCACATCTGGGAAGCGTCCTGCAGCCGGTGTCAAAGTGTCGCAAACCACTTTGAGCTGGTGGGGAATCGGCTTATTTAGCTACCAGTGAAAATGCAGTCTCAAATGGTTTGCAACGGCCCAGAACTGACTTTTCCTGGTGTGATCGCGCCAGCGCAAACAAGTGGCGTTGGGGAGTGGGCTTTTTGTTTTTTTCCCCCCTCCCATCCCAGTATGTGCATCATCGAATGATCCTGAGGGTGGAGAGGCAAGTCATTGATCCCTTGTAGAAGCAGATAAGTGCACTGAAAACGGCCGGGGGAAAAAAAAACCAACTCGCCCACGGCTGCATGTGATCACGCAGTGGCGGTTCGCCCTCACAGGTCCATGGACCTGTGTGATCCCACAAAAGTGGTGCAAATTGCGCCGGCACAAATTTGTGTCACTTCCCGTCCGGCTTATCTTGCTCGTGTGGACGGGGCCTTATTTATTTATTTATGTATTATTTATTTATTTATTCAATTTATATCCCCCCCTCCCCGACGAGCAGGCTCAGGGCAGCTTACATTAAAAGAAATTCAACACATAAATAACAAATATAATAATACAGTACAATAACAATTATAAAACAATCTTAAAAGAATCATAAAACAATTCAAGTAGTATAGTGCTATTACTGTTATAAGTGCTAGAACAGTAGATGGCGGTACATTATGATCCGTTCAGGTGATCTACGTACATGAACAACTTATTTTGATTTCTTTCTTTCTGCAGCAGGCATGGCTACTGTATGCTGTATAAAGGGCATTCCCTCCATCTTGGAAGTGAGATACAATACATTAAGGCTGCATACTTACCTGGAAGTAACCTCCACTGCATAAACTGAAACTTAGCTCAAGAAACAGGCAGAGAATTGAATTACAAATTACTTACTTTTGCCCCCTATCTCCTTTCCAGGTTTTTAATGATCCCTACATGGAATTGTTTTTTAGGCTTGTTAGACTAGCAACTATCACTAAACATTAAATTATCTTTAATAAACAGGGGGGGAAAAGCCTTACTAGTGGCCTACCCGGCAAAAAAAGTGCTCTGAGGAAATAACTAACCACCTTCAAGATATTAAAAAGATATTATGACTCAAATTCTCATAACTTTAGGATGTTGTTTACTTTTGATGTGTCAAAAAAGGAAATGTTCTCATGCGATAAAAGTCATAGAAAAACCCAAGTAGGAGATGCTTACCATTTTGCTGACAGGATATTTAAAAGCAGATTAACCACAGCAATATAACATAGTTGTACTGAACAATTACATTAATAGAAAATCTTTGACTATTGTTACATCTCTGTATGCAGGTATCTAATTTAGGGTTACCATATTCTGAAAAGCAAAAAAGAAGACATATCCCAACTGACTACTTCAAACAATCATTCACTATAACAAATCTCATCTTAAATACCCCTGCTATTTAAGCTGTGATAACTAGAAATATTCCTAACCTTCCTTGTTGTTAAATAACAACAATTTTAATTGATTTATTTAGGCTAAATAATAGAGGACAGACATCCAAAAAAGATGACATCTAGTAACCCTATTTAATTATAAGTGGATGCAATAGCTGTGAGCCTGGGAATCTGGACTTCAGTGCTCCCTATTGACTCTTATAAGGGTGGAATGACCTTTGCTTGCCCTTGAACAAGTGCAGGTGTTTGCCCACTCCATCACATCCTCAAATGAGATCATGAGGGTGGGGGAGCCTATCATGGTTAAACACGGGAGCACTGACCTAGGATAGAGCTGAGGTCAACAGCCATAGCTGGATCAGTCCAGCCAGGGTCAAGGTCCTTGCCTGCCCATCCTCTGTATGGACCGTGTGGGATTAGTCAGTTGCCAGTTTATGGGGCTGAGCAGGAATTTTTTGGTCCTCACTCAAATTGGCTAGGAGAGGGGGCTTTTTTTTGCCTGCTTCACATGGTCCAGGGGGTTGCAGCAGAAATAGGCCTGGTAACCTGGTTAGGCCTTTTCCGGGAAGCAGGGAAACATGGGTTGAAGGGGTTCATTTAGTGCTAACAAGCACCATGAGATAGCAGCGATAGGAGGGATTCTCAAACTGGGTACCTAGTGGCTTAGCAATCCAGGAGACCCGGTGGGGAACTCTTTGGGTTTGGGGGAGCATATGACGAGCCTTAAGGCTTAGTAGTCATGGGTTGGGAATGTGCTCTTACATCTCCTACATGCATTGGAAACATGAGCCATGATTAGTGGGGTATGGAAGGATTCCGGACCCTAGCTCGGAGCCAGGGTGGGTTTGCCCTAAGGAAGCTTGCTCGCAGGCACAGTTTAACCCATGCTTAATTGATGTAATAAATGCAGATCAGCTTATGTGTAAATAAATTCCCAGTTTAACCCATGACTTTTCTTATGTCTCATTTGAGGGGTGGGTGGGCAAATGTCTTCCCCACCATCTGATGCTTGTTACATGTTCAAAGATGCTTATGTGTGTATGTATCTCACACAGATCTATTGGAGAAGATATGTTACGTAGAATCCTTTCCTTAAACCCTTCCGTATACAATGGAGTGGCTTATACACATCTCAGGATAGGAGCCAGTGGCTAAGAACTGTATATTAAACAGCAGAATAAGAACATTTTAGAAACCAGAAGTGATTTGTTGTTAGTGAACATGCAGCTACCCTAGCACACAACAGTAAAGTTCATCTCAATTGCTAACACTTGTACTTATGAAGTTGGGCTGTTGCATGCAAACAGGATGTATTGTTTTCTACAAGCAATGCTCAAAAGTTACTGGCATGCTGGGTTTACATATCCTCTAGGTCCCCATAGGCAAGCCATGCATCATTTATTTCAAAACATTACATTTTGAAGTATGTGTTACTTTTGTACGTGCACTATCACCTGGCAGTGTTTATTATGTTGGCACACGAACTCACAGGATCAAATAACAGGAGTCAATGTGAGCAGTGTTCCCTCTAAGTTGAGTTAGTGTGAGCTAGCTCACAGTTTTTTAGCCTCCGCTCACACATTTTTTGTCTTAGCTCAGGAAGGTGGCTCCAGAGCAAACTAATTTATGCAGCAGCCAAATCACTCACTCACAACTTTAACGCCAGTAGCTCACAAGGTGGAATTTTTGCTCACAAGACTCCACAGCTTAGAGGGCGCATTGAATGTGAGCATGCAGAAAGTATTTGCAATCCAATCTGGAACATTCAATGATGATAAAAATTCTCAGTACTGGGTGTTTGGCAGGCAAAATGGGCAAGGCTGGAATACAAGAAAGACAACCAGCCGGCTCAAGACAACTAAAAAAGTATCTCTGGTTGCAATCACATGCACATAGGTGCAAATGCTGGGCAGATTAAAGGAGTGCAATCAGATGCCAATATCTGGGAAGTGCTCCACAGCCATCGGCAACCCATTTTGCTCTGCTGCACAAGTGGAGTAAAAAACACCTCAGAAAGTCCTGTAGCAAACGGGTTGCTATGGGCCACAGACGGACTTTCCTGTGTCTGATCACCCCAGCACGCTCCCATGGTGTTGGGATAGTCTGATCAGGCTATCCTGACTCTGGGCTGTTGTTTTCCCCCCATTGCAGTATGCACATCAGTGTATCTCCCTGCACATTCCATAGGGAGACCTCAGTGTGGAGGTGCAATTCATCGATTCCTTGTGTAAGCACATCGGGAACAAACAGTAAAAAAAAAACAACAACAACCCCCGACTCACCCGCAGTTGCATCTGATCATGCAGTGGTGGGCTGTGCCTGCATCTACAAAAGTCCATGTGATCACACAACTGCGGGTCAACTTACGCCAGAGGAAATAGCTTCGTTCCCCCCCACTTTATCTCGTACATGTGACCGCCACCCCTCATGAGCTATTTTTTTTCTGTGTGGTGACTCGGGTCAATGGCACATGGAGAGGAGGGTCAGAGACAGTTGCAGGCAGTGCAAGAATGTGCCCACACACAGAATTTTAGTACCAGAAAAGAATGTTGCATTGCATCATGGTGACCTCAGCCATGGGGTGTTTAAGGCAAGAGATGAGCAGAGGTTGTTTGTCATTGCCTTCCTCCACTCAGCAACCCCTGTCTTCTGTGGTGGTTTCTCATCCAACTATTGCCTGCTTAGCTCTCAAACCCTGATAAGCTACAGTATAACAAAGAACATTTTCAAGTGTTTGAAAAAAAAAATGAAAAATTCGCCAAATATGAAATTGTAATTCAAAAACAGGAATATTCCCTTCGTTACTAAAAAGAGAGCAATGGGCATGTGATTAACTTGAGACTCCTTCTAGGCTCATTTATGTAGCACTGAAACATGGTTAGATTTTATTTATTTATTTGTTTATTTATTTATTGCATCTTAATCCTGTCCTTCTTCCAATGAGCTCAAGAGCTCCTTCTTGTATTTTATCATCACAACAACCTTTAGGCTGAGAAGGAAAGTAACTGGCCCAAGGTCACCCAGTAGGCTTCATGGAAGAGTGGGGATTTGAAGATTCAACAAATACCTCTGGGGATGAGGGTCCATCAAGTAGACCCACTCTGTATAGACAAACAAAATCAGAGGCACATCAGAATTTTTTAAGGCAACTCCCTCCTTGCAGAGGACGTTGGATGATGTAGCTCCTTTAAGATAGAAAGACTTAGTTATAAACCTTTCCTCTAGAGTTTTTACTGAAGCAGAAACCCAAGTATTGAATTTAGGTTTGAGTTTTGTACCCACCCCCAAGTATAATTCATTTTATACAAGAGTGGATTTATTTAAGTTGATTAGACAATTAAAACTTAGAAGTGTGTTTGGAGATGGGGGTGGACAGTCCTCTGCTCTTTTTAAATCTAAATCACGTTTGGGCCCCAATATGCAGGTACCATCTGGAACCTAAAAGGGATATATCTAAAAAAGACAAAATGGAGTAGACTCCCCAAAAATGTTTTCCAGTATGGAATTGCTACAATTGATTGGTGTTTGGAGAGAAATTAATCCTAAATCTAGAAATTTAGGATTAATCATGAAACTTATTCTAGAATTGATATGTGCTGGATGTCTAAAACTCTAATTATGTATTTTAAAAATGCTGAGATTCAACCAAATATCTTTGTAGATCATAACCCATTAGGGATATCATGGCAAGGAGGAAGACTGGGGAAAAGAAATGGGGATCAAATGATGATCTCTTACTTCAAAAAGACATACTTGAGAAATGAAAAAAGACCTGACAGAGTTTTTTTTTAATTAAATACTACAGAAGACTCATCAATGACATCAATCTGGGAGGCAAGCAAAGCTTTCATGAGAGGAAACCTTACTGCAATAGCTTCTAAGGGGAAAAAATGGAAAAAACCCCTATGAAAATAATTGAAAGAATTCAAATATTGGAAGATCAGCATACAAAAACATCAAAGAAAATTGTTTTAAAAGAAATTAAACAACTGGAAAATTAATTAACTCTAATTGACTTGGAAGAAATCTAGATAAAAATTAAAGTTCACCAAACATGTAAATAACCCTGGGTGTTATTTGGCTTATTGATTAAGAAAAGAAAGTGAAAGAAGATCAGTAACCGGAGTTAAAAAGTTAAATGAAATCTCCCACCAAGAGAGACATGCATGAGCCATTTATTTCCTACTTCTCAAAACGTTACAAGAAAGAAAATTTAACTGAGGTTAGACTGGGTGAGTATATAAAGAATACTTCTATACCTAAATTTAGAAAATAATATAATTTTTTTTAAATCAAAGCATTACAGTACAAGATATTTCACAAGCAATAAAGAGGTTGAAAAAAGAAAGCTCCAGGCCTAGACAGCTTATCTGCAATGTATTATAAATGTTTAGAGGAAGAACTAATTTTGCCACTTCAAAAAGTGATGAATCAAATAAGTGAAAAGAAAATAGTACCACAATCATGGCAGGTGGCACATACAACTTTTGATTCATAAGGAAGGGAATGATCCAATGCTACCACAATCATATAGACCTATATTGTTATTAAATGTGAATTACAAACTTTTTGCTTTAATAATGGCATGACTTAAGAAATGTATAATAAAAATAATCCACCAAGACCAAACAGGTTTCATCCCTAAGAGATACATGAAAGACGATGTCCGTTTTATAACTGATACAATGGAATTTGTGCAAAATAAAGAAGAAAACTTTTTTAAAAATGTTTCTGGATGCTAAAAAAGCCTTTGATAATCTCTCTTGGATTTCTATGCTAACAGTATTACAGAATATAAACTGTGGACCTAGATTCTTGAGTTGGATTCAAGGTATTTATATGAAATAAAACGCATTCCAATTAATGGAGTGTTAACAGACAGATTCCAGATAGGAAAGGGGATGAGACAAGGATCCTGTTATCACCATTATTTATCCTCGCAATGGAAACAAAACATTAAGGGACTGAGAGTTGATGGAGAAGAATTTAAAAAGTTATGCAGATGATGTAGTATTGACAATTTTAAACCCACAAAATATGATACAATTTGTTGAACCCCTGCTTCCTGCTCTTCACAGACCACCATGAATGGCATCAAAATTATGATTTTTTTGGGGGGGGGGGTCTTCAGTTTGTGAACATTGCTTTGTGAACAATGAATAAATCAAAATTTTGTGATGAACTTTAGTTCTCCAGCCAGTTCATGCCCAACCCTAATATTTGCCTCTTCCTCTCCCTCTCTCCAGTGAGCATGCTGCTTATAATAGAGCCTAGCTTAGGCTCTGCCGCTATTCCTCTTCTCAGTCTTCATCCATTTGCTTTCCAGGGAGTACAAGTAAAATGCTCTTTCTTCTCTCCTACAGATAAGCTTTCATTTGTTGGAAAGAAAGGGCATATACAGCCCATGTCACTATTCCCCTGCCCCAGGCTGTGGTACCTGCCTTCAGAGAGTGCAAGCAAAATATTTTCCCCCTGTGTAGTTATAAGGAGGCACAGTATTAGAACAGAGAATAACCAAAACAGGGGCTTAATCTCGAAACTTTACTCTCTATTACTTAAAAACTCCTGTGATAGACCAAACATTTAATGAAGCTCTATGGAAGAAATATTATAAACAACAAATTAGCTCACTAAAGAATCCATATCTCAAGACAACAGTAAAGACGTGGCTTCAAAACAAGTCCAAGTTAACCTCTGCTGACTCCTTACTACAAGTTTTTACATCACAAAACTGGTTTCTACCTGCTAAAGAACCCACCTCATTTAAGGCTTGGAAGACAGCTGGAATTACCAGATTGATTAACGTTCTCGTGGCAGGTCAAATGGCCACCAAAGCGGAGCTAGAAAACAAATTCAAAGTCAAGGTAAAATGGTATGAATATCTGCAAATTCAAAGTCTCTTGACTCAAACATTAATCAAAACAAATTTTAAATGGCCTCTCAAACCTTTTGAACAGTTGTTATACAACACAGTTCCTAAAAAAGGCCTTATAGCATCTATATACCACATACTTGTGGACATCAATATGGCCCCCTTACAATACTATCAAAAAGCTTGGCATCAAGACCTAAAAGAGTCACTTTCAGAAGAGCAATGGCAAGAGATTTGGAAAGCTCAAATCAAACGCACCAAGTCACTGGCCATTCAGGAAGTCTTAACCAAATCTCTTCTGCGCTGGTATGTTACACCAATAAAGCTATCCTACTTCAATGCTAAGAACGCACCTCTATGTTGGAAAAGATGTGGTCATAAGGCGACATACTATCATAATTGGTGGACTTGCACAGTAGTTTCTAGCTTTTGGAAAGAAGTCTTGTCACAAATTAAGTCAATAACTGGACAAGAGATCCCTGAAGATCCAAAAATAATACTCCTACATCTATGGCAAGACGAACCAATCCCTAACAAGACTAAAGACTTAATCACTATACTTATTGCGGCTGCAAAATCGATAATAGCCAGAAACTGAAGAAACGAAAAACCTCTCTCCATAAATCAATGGTGGAACAAGGTCTGGGATTACTTTATAGAAGAAAAATGTTTAGCACACTTTGACCCTGTAGTAGGAGAGAGGGAACTTAAAAACCCGCTCGATAAATGGTATCCTTTCACAGAAAAGTTTTGTTAGTAAGTTATACATATACACACATATACTATATACATATAGCTTCAATATTTTGATTAAGGTTGAGAACAGTTATTCAAATATGATTAAGGGCTCTAGTACACGTAAATGAAAAGTATAGTTGACCCAATTTTCCTTCCTGATATTGATCAAGTAAGGACTGACAGTTAACGGAAATGTGGTTGTGATGATATGTACCTTGCTTGTTGTCTTTGTTTGTAGTGTAAATTATAAAATCTAATAAACAGTGTTTAAAAAAACAAAAAAAAAACAAAAAAACTCCTGTGATAAAGTATTGCCCTATCAATCTGCATGGCAAAGAGACTGTGAAGAATCTCTTAATGATGACATATGGAATAGCTTTTGGAAATCTACACGTTTCAACTCCAAAATCATAGCAGTACATTTTCAAAACCTAAAACTAATGACTAGATGGTATGCTACCCCACACCTACTGTCTCATATTTCGACAGACAAATCCCCATATTGCTGGAAAGGATGCCAACAAGTGGGCAATTTTGCCCATTGTTGGTGGGAATGCAAAAAAAAATTAAGAATTTTTGGATGACAGTGTTAGATACAGTCCAGAAAGTCACCTCAATCTAAATCCCCTATACACCAGAAACTTTATTCTTAAATGCTTGGCCACAGGAATTAGCTTCTAGACCACACAAAGCTACAATAGAAGTAGTGTTAGATGCTGCTAAGACAGCTATTGCATCTTACTGGAAAGATACTAAGGCACCAAACATGGAGGTATGGTTTCAGAAATTATGGAACCATTATATTATGGATGCAGTCACAAATAAATTAAATGATATGTCTCAACACTCAACTCAATCTACATTTACTGGAAAATGGTTTCCGATATTGGAATACTTATCTCAAAATTTTTTTTATCTCTTCTGAATCGTCTCAATTACACAAAGGGTTTTGAGGTTATGGTTTGTTTCCTTCTTTGATATTTAACTGTTAAGGCTTATATTTGTTGGGTGTTATACAGGTTATAACTATTTCACTAAGATATATCAATTGTCATGATTAAGTTGGAAAGTTTGAAAAAAAATAGAATATAGTACTAGCTGTATAGTTAAATTATTGTTGTTGTGGTTATAAAGCACATATCGGTCCCTTCCACACGCACCTATTTGCTACACTAGAGGGACACTTCATCAACAGATCAAACTGGCGCAATCACACCACCATATCTGGGAAGCGTCCCACAACCGTTGGCAAGCCAGGGCAAACCAATTTGATCCGGCAGAGAAGCAGGGTAAAAAGCTACTGGTGAAAGACCAGTAGAAAACGCTTTGCTGCGGCCCACAGCCAGACTTTGCCCATGTGATCGCACCAGCGCAGAAGTGTGGCATCATGGCTAGCATGATCACATGCTATCCCGATGCCACGCTGTTGTTTTTGTCCCCCTTCCATGTGCGCATCATCAAAAGCCCATGGGGGGGAGGAGCGAGTCATTGATCCCCCCTCCTTCATTCCAGCAAACCATCGATCCCCCTTCCTTCGTTCCAGTGAAGCATTGATTCCCCCCTCTTTCTTCCAGCGAAGCATCCATTTCCCCCTCCTTTCTTCCAGCAAAGCATCCATTTCCCCCCCTTTCTTCCAGCAAAGCATCGACCCCCCATTTAAGCGCCTCGGAAACCCACCACACAGAAAAAAAAATCCACTTGCCCGCAGTTGCATCTGATCACGCAGCAGCAGTTTGCCCTGGCAGGTCAACAGAGCTGTGTGATTGTGCAACTGCGGGGCAAATTGCACCAGGGCAAAAAAGCCTCATTTCCCCTCCGGATTATCCCACTTGTGTGGAAGGGACCATTATGTTGTATCTGGGGGGGGGGGGGGGAGTGTTGCATGCATGTTTTGTTAAAACTAATAAAAAATATTTTAAAAGAAAAAGAAAAGATGAATGACTTATTTTATATGGATTAACAGCACAATTGAAGCATGGGGGAGAATGCACAGGGTGCTGACCAGCTGCTAGGCAGGTGTATTTTGGGACTATGCCAGCAACCTGGAGATATTCTGGTATAGTGGCCCAGTGCCACCACACTAGTGCTGAGCACCAGTGCAGAGCTGCCACAGCTCCCTATCATTAGTGCCACCAGCACAAGCCTTTGTACCAGTGAGGGAGGGAGTGGGCCTGGGGGTATGACCGTAATTAGTCAGCTACCTAAGCTGCTCCAGTCCAGGAATACTCCCTAGCAACCATGAAGAGTTCTGCTTGAAAAACCCATGGCATAGTCCATTAGGTGCCCAATGAGGCCTGAAAAATCAATCTCTCATGAGCCCCTGGGATCCACAAGAGGCTCACAAATGCTGTGGCCAGAACTCATTGGCCTCTGGCTGAGCCTCTGCCATGGCGGATGGCAGTACCTGGTGGGCAATATAAACCCTGGCCCATGTGTGGTCAGGCCAGATGCCAAGTCTCATAGCACAGGGCCACATCTACAGCATAGGGTCTGCATCCACAGGACATAGCATCTTGCCCCATGGTGGTGGCTCACATACATTTGGGCAATGGATGCATCATGAGGGAGCACAACTCACTGACAGTGCAGGTTGGTGGAGGAAGTGGCTACAGAGGGCCAGCAGACCCTTATGGACAATGCTTCCTCTAAACTGTGGAGTCTTGTAAGCAAAAATTCTACTTCGTGAGCTGCTGGCATTAAAGCTGTGAGCGGGCAATTTGGATACTGCATAAATTAGTTTGCTCTGGAGCCAGCCTTCCTGAGCCAAGACAAAAACATGTGAGCTGGAGGCTAAGAAACTGTGAGCTGGCTCACACTAACTCAGCTTAGAGAGAACACTGCTTATGGATCTTGTTCCCTTACTGAGGCTGCCCCTTTACCACAATGGCACAGCCCTATGTTCTCCCACAAACACACTGTTCTGGAGCAGCCATGGCAACAACACACCACACAACCACAGAGCCATAGCCCAGTGTTCATGCCACATATGTTCCAGTATAGAGCAAATTAAGCACACCCTGCAGGCAGGCAGGAGTCAGTGGGTTGCTACACATCCTCATGGCTGCACTACTGTCAGTCCTTTTCTTTCCCACATGCCACCCAGTAGCTGGCATCTGGAACCACCCATGACAGCAGCAAGAATGGAAGACCGCAAGCTCCCCTGCCCAGCCCCCAGGCCAACTGCCTGGCCATAAAGCCCTGGCCCCCTTGGAAATCCTGACCGTGGGAGGAAGAGAAGGCCTGGGGCCCAGGCAGGTATGGCCTGTGCCATCATGGAGTCAAAGCAGAGTAGTGCAAATGTGTTGGAACAACAAACTTTACTCAAAATACATACCAATGAAATGAGCAACAGCAAACTTTGCACAAGCACAATCATACGGGAAGGAAGGACATTCCTGGTAGGGAGGAAGGGCCCTGGCTGCGTGGGCATCCCTCCACGATTGACAGCGCATTGGCTACCATCCCTCATGGTGCACTTCACCTGGTAATTTCCCTAAGAGGTTCAAAAGCCACCCCATGACATAAACAAGCTGCTGCAGGTAGTTCCACATGTCCTCCAGGCCCATGGGCTGGTTGGCCTGTGAGAAGGAATGCGGGAATGGTTGGAGCAGGGTTGGAAGCAGGGTCAGCTGACTGCTCCCACACCCCATCAGAGCCATGGGATGTGGGCATCTGACTATTGAGGGATGGAAGCATCCTGTTGCCTGACCAGGGAAGGCTCCCCATGTGGATCTCATATGCAGGAGGTGGTGGCAGCTGCTGCCTGATGTGAAAAGCTTGGCAAATCCCAGGGCTGCATAGCCCTGTGGTCCCCAGTGTAGTTCAGGCAATATCAATGCATCTCCAGTGGCTCAAATGCCTGCTCAATGACTGTTATGTATTGGCTATGGACACTGCGACATGTCTGGGCATGTTCGTCTGTAATGGTAAGTGATACCAGCTGAGCTTCAGTCCCCAGAGAACAATAGACCCTAGGATCCTGATTGTCCCCCTATCAGAGGCTTAGGATATTCAAATGGTCCTATGATAGCCGCTGGTGGGAAGCTAATCCCTGTTTACCCAATCCCCCATGGGGGGCAAAGTCAGGGTGCGGTTTACCTGTGCATATAAGCAGGCTCCCCAATCCCTCTCCCTCATGTTCCATCTTGACCCGCAATAGACCACAATGCTGCTTTCACTACAACCGGCCTCCCGACTCCAGTACTTTTCAATGACTATGCAGGTTTGATGGTACATCCTGTTGTAGGCTGCATGGTCCACGTGCTCACCCCAGTCATGTGGCATGAGCAGTACAGGAGCAGATGGTATCTCCGTCACTTGTGGTGGAGAGAAGGACAGCCCCTCTGGCATGGTGACCCATCAACTAGCCCTCACCCTCCAGCCAGGCAGCCAACAGCTGGTTTTGACTGGTTGAAGTGAAGATCTATGTATCAAGCATGCTGCCTGGGAACCTGGCCATAAATTTTGTAAAGATATGCATAAGGATACTGGTTTTCACATCTGGTGAGATTAGTTGTTAGTAGCAGAAGTGAGGTTAGTTGTGGTAGACCTGTAGCTTGCCCGGGGCGCAATGTGTGCAATGTGGGTGCAGTCCATGGATTTTTAAAATGGAAGTATCCTTATGCATATATTTTTTGACAGTTAGTGTAAAGTAGAGTTCAGGATCTTATGGTTTTCACAGTCCTGTTGGATTCTGAATTTCATGGGTTTGGGATATTTTAAAAAGCATGCAAAAGAACTGATTTTCAGTTTAATACTGGCAGCAAAAGTGTTCATCTTGCAATACTGGACTGAGGATTGGAAGATCAAAGGTTGGAATGTTCAGTTTGTTTAAAACTAACTTCATTTAAGATTTAGAAAAAAGAACAAGGTATATAAAGTTGTGGCCATATTTAAGAAGTTCTTTCAGTATTTGAATACAAAGAAGGTAAGAATTTATTTTTCTTACTTAGAACTTGTTAAATAGAAGACAGCAACATTTATAAATCAGAGGTAATGGAATCAAGAGAAAATCTGAATTGTGTGGGTGGAATGATAGGTCTTTTGGTTAATGTTACACAGTGTTTTGATAGTTGTGTTATTGTATGTCAGACTGAAGCATTAATGCTCTCACTAAAGTTAGTAGGGACTAATATCACTAACAGAGCAATCCTGGAGGGGGGGTTGAATTAGAATAGGGAGCAAACTAACCCCTATGCCAGCATAACTTGGAGCTACACTGGAGTAAAACCAGTTTACGCCAGTGCAGGGCACAAGCAGCACTGCACAGTTGAGTCCCTCCAGTGCAGGAGTGCCACAGCTTCAAGCCAGCAAAGCAACAACACAAACTCTGCTGCTGGCATAAATGTGGGTATTCCAGAGGGTATGGTAACAGTTAGGTGGCTTCTAAAGTGTTTTCAGCTTGGGACTCCCTCCCTGAGCAGGTGCAAAATTGCACCGGCAAAAATGGCATTATGGCAATTGATGGGGGGTGGCTGTGACATTGAGGACCCGTGTGGTGAGTGTCATGGTCGCCACTACCACCTGACCCCAGCTTTGGGGGTCATATCCTGCCACCTGCTGGCTTCCATTGCCCCCCCTTGTCCTAACCAATGTCCCTCCACTGTGCTGGTGACTCACAGGTTGGGGAGGCAGCTGTGGACTGTCCTCCAAGGTTGGTGAGGACCCAGGATGCAGTAACAGCCAGAGCAGCTGAGTATTGACCCCTGACCCCGTAGGGGAGGGTGACGCCACCATTGTCATGCCCTCCACCTTCACAACTGAGGTGCTCCTATGACACCCTGGAACCACTCACCAAGGACCCTGCCCCCACATGTCTAGCAAGGAGATGGAACTGAGTGATGAGGAGGAGGACCAAGGTGGCCAGGGTCCCAGGCCAGGAGCTGAGGGAGATAAGGTGTCTTGGGGGGGGGGTTGGGGTACAAGGGCTCAGCAGCTGCCTGGGAGCTCCTATCAACTGACTGCCATATTTCCTCCCATGCCCAGGTCCCTGTTCCCTGCTGATGTCATGGGCCAACTACATGACCTGACCCCAGGGACACACACGACAATGGCAGCCTCTGTGGTCCTGTGGATGCTTGGCCTGAGGAGGAGGTGATGCAGGCATCCTTAGATGGCAGCAGCCCTGCCCTGGGGGAGAGGGGGGGCAAGGACAGTGGGGCAAGGTAGCTGCCCCTAGGCCAGCTGTTGCAGCTACTTGTGGCCCAGAGGAGGGAGGGTATCCTGGCTGCTTGCCTGGTTCCCAGGCATGGGGCCCACATCACACTACCCTTGCTTCCCAACAATGCCAGAACAGAATGCTGCGGCAGAATCACCAAAGACACCACCACAGCAGCGCCCGGTGGCAGTGCTGGGGCAGCTTCTTCCCATCTGGCCTCCATGTTCCTATCCCCTTGGGGAGGCAACCAGTAGTGCCACAGCTCGGCCATGACCAGCAGCTGCAGAGCAGGCACAACACAGGATTCCTCTGCTTGTGATAGTATGTAGTAAATCATTTGATAGTATTTATTTTATCTTGCATATAAATTCAAATGTTTTCATTGTCTTGCTAACTTCTAGTCTAGATATATATATAAAAGGCTAGCCGTGATCCCGACAACTCACCTTCTACCTGATTGGGCCAAGGTCATTTGCATATGCAGGCTGACTGGGCCTCGCTCCATTCTGCACATCATCCTTTCTTCCCCCATAGCCAGTCAGAACACAGAGGTCATTTGCATATGCAGCCTGATTGGCCCTCACCTCCAACATTCTAAACAGTTTGCTGTTGTGAGTCACTGAATGTGTCCTGAGGTAAAATACATCTTCCATTCATTCCCTAAACATTCACTGGGGTTGCCAATCTCCTTGTGGGGCCTGATCTCTTTGAAATCACAGTGTTCCCCAGCCACAGCACATCATTTTCCCTACAGAACATTTCCCAGCTATTACAACTGATCTTCAGATGACCAAGGTCAGTTCTCCTGAAGATAATGGCTGCTTTGGGCACTGGACGCTGTGGCATCATACCCTGCTGAGGTCCCTCCCCACCCCAAACCCTGCCCTCCTCAGGCTCTATCCCTCAACTCTACAGGTCTGGCCCTTTCCTTAGTATGCCAACCTCCAGGCGGCATCTGGAGATCTCCAAGATCAGTTCTCCTGGAGAAAATGGCTGCTTTGGGCAGTGGACTCTATGGCATTATACCCTGCTGAGGTCCCTTCTCACCCCAAACCCTGCCCTCCCCAGGCTCTACCCATCAAATCTACAGGTATTTCCCAAACCAGAGTTGGCAACTCTGTAACTGGGTACAGAACCACTTTCCAGACCCTTGGAACCCAGAAGACATGGCACAGGAAGAGGTGCTTTTCTATCTTAGCTGCCACTGCATAGCCTCAAATCAGCATAAGTCAGGTGTGGAGGGAACCATATCTGTTACCATGTGGCTCTCCTCCCATACTATCCACTTGGGGCAGCAAAATGACTTGAGACAACCTTATAGCTAAGCAGAAGGAAATAAATATGGATCACCTCCCTCTATTTTCCCCTTCCCTCTGCCGCCCCACTTGTCAGAATCTGCCAATTCAGCCAATGTATTAGTCAGATCTAGATTTAACTTCTTGCATGCATGTCTTTCAATATCCCATGTATCTAAAGTATATTGGAACCTATGTAACCATGATGCATTGTTTCTGTCCTGGCCGGGAGGGTGACAACAATGATTTGCGAGAACAAGGAGGCCTCACATCCCTGCCTCCGCATTCCAGCTGCTCCGGCAGTAACTTGAAGGGAGGATGCTTCTCATCTCTTATCAAATGCAAAAGAACCTTGGAGCCATTGATTGTTATGTGAACTCGAAACATCTGAGGGGTCTGGTTTGGGAGAGGAAATTTACTGCTTAACACCTCATCTCTTTCCTGTGAGAACCAAACGGTCAGGACACCTTTTAGCCCGCCAATTTTCCCTTAAGGGGATTGGCTACCTATGGGTAATTCAAACTCCTTGGAATGGTATAATAGACCCACTTGTATAATTTGTCTCATCTCTGACAATAATCCGAGATGCTGTACTAATGTAGGAATAGGTAATAAAGAACTGTGGTTAACCAACCAAGATCTGATCCTTGACTACTTTGAGCAGAACTCTCACAGATTGTCAGAGATCTGTGATTGGGACTCAGCCGTTCCTGACCATGTCAGACGACGACGCGGTCCCCCTCAACCCTACTACTCCCGAAGATACTCCCGTTACCCCGAAGGATCCGGGGAACGGGGGTGGTGGCGGCGGAGGAGGTCCCAAAGTGCCGGTGACCACGAGCCAGGGGGCTCACTACATCCCGCGCCTGATTCCTCATCAGAGCGTGACCCCCAAGTACGCCTGGAGCAAATTCGGTCGTCGGACCATGGATTCGTGGGTACACGATCGGAAAGGGGTTCGGGTTTCGCTGACCGGAGACCAGCTCAATCGAGGGAGACTGAGCTACCTTGGGGACAACCGCGAGCCGATCTACCGTGGAGAGCCGCGTCGCCCGCCTTTCGAAGGAGAGGGGACAGGTCCGTATGGGCCCGATCCGTATGGAGAAGAGCAGATAGTCCCCTTGGAGCAGATGATGGGAGAGTTGCGACTTCAACTCACCGCCGAGCTCCGCGAGTTGGCCCTCGATCTCCAGCACCAATTTCGAGACGCTATGAGGGCAGTGCAAGGAGCTCTACCCGGTCAGGGGGTAGGAGCCCCACAACAGCCAGCGGTGCCCGGAGGGATTCCGGTTCAGCCGCAGGCGCCCGCTCTGCCGGCACAACCAGTCCAGCCGGTCGTTCCGGTTCCGGTGCCAGGGCCCGTTCCAGCACCCGCCCCGGCCGCTCCGGTCGCCCGCCCAGCCCCCTCCGACCCTTTGACGACCACCTTCGATGGGGACCCAGAGAAGCTGCGTTTCTTCATGCTGGAGATAGAGAGATTCCTGGACAGCTGGGGCCACCTCTATCCCACCGAGAAAGAACGGATTGGTTACATCGGATCCAAGCTGAAAGACACAGCCAGCGACTGGTATGTGAGCCTGCACGACACCCCAGGACCTGAGTTGCGTTCCCTGAACAACTTCATGTGGGCCCTCCGCCATCAGTTCGAAGACCCCCTGGGTGAGGAAAAGGCCCGCAATCAACTGAGAAAGCTGTTCCAGGGGAGATCGACGGTGAGGGATTACACTGACAAGTTCAGGCGCATCGCGGCCAAGATCCACGGATGGCCGGAGGAGTTATTCATGGAGAAGTATTGGGAGGGCCTGAATCCGGAGATCTACGAAACCGTGCTGTTGGGGGGCCGACCGGGCACCTTGGCCACCTGGATGAGAGCCGCCATCGACATGGAGGAGCGATTCGCCTTGATCAAGATGGGAGCTTCGGTGACGGCGGCCAGCAAAGCAGCCCCCAGAGCGAAGCCCCGATCCAGCGTGCAAGACGTCCGAGATGCTAGGTTTCGGCAAGGGCTGTGCATGAAATGTGGGGAGAGTGGCCATTTCGCCTCCGCCTGCCCAAGAGGGGGGGGGAAAGGCCCGAAGACCTCGACACCCATAGTAGGGAGCACCCCTAGCCGGGGAAAAACACCAATGAAACCTCGGGCGTTGCAGCTGGAGGGAGCTGCCAGTGACCAGGGGGAGCTAGAGCTGATGGAGACGCAGGTGTCGGGAAACTCCAACGGCCTGCAGTGAGCGGCGCAGAGCTGCAGGTCCCCCGCCAAGAAGCGCCATCTCCGGTGAGCATCCCTGGCCCCCTATTATATATGGTAGTGACTGTGGTGACCCCTGGATCAGGTACCCACATGAGGGTACGCGCGTTAATTGACTCTGGGTGTGCGCGAGACCTGATCAGCCCCTTGGTAGTGGAAGGGCTAGGACCAAAAGTCACCCCATTGGTGGAACCCCTCAAGTTCACTCAAATGGATGGGTCGGAGATGAAAGAGGAATGCATAGCAGAGACTGAGAGCCTGATTTTGGGGACGGGGGAACACTGGGAGAAGCGGGCTTTTGTCATCACCCCAAACGCCCAGTTCCCTATGGTGTTGGGCAGCCCTTGGCTCGGGGCGCACGACCCTTATATTAAATGGAGCGAAGGGAAGATCTCGTGGGTGGACGAACGCTGCCTTAACCATAGATGGAACCCTGAGTGGGGACCCGGACCCCCGACCCCTCCTCCCCCGGTCCCCGCGCTCGCTCTCACCCCCACCATGGTACCCAAGGAGTATAGAGATTTGCTGGAAGTGTTCAGCGAGACTGAGGCGGACGAGCTGCCCCCCCACCGACTGTCGGATTGTGCCATAGAACTACTCCCAGGAGAGAAACTCCCAAAAGGGAAATTGTACTCCATGAGCCCGTTGGAGCGGGAAGAGTTGCGAAAGTTCTTGGACAAAAATCTAGCGCGCGGTTTCATCCGCCCAGCCAAGTCCCCCTTTGCCGCGCCGGTGCTGTTCAGAAAAAAAAAGGATGGGGGTTTGCGATTATGCACTGACTATAGGGGACTGAATGCGGTCTCCACTACCAACGCTTACCCCCTCCCCTTAATAAAAGACCTGTTGGCGGAAGCTGCTAAGGGGAAGATCTTTACCAAGCTGGATTTACGAGATGCCTATTTCAGGGTGCGCATCAGGGAGGGGGATGAATCCAAGACTGCCTTTAATACCCCCCTGGGACAATTCGAATATCTAGTGATGCCGTTCGGCTTAAGTGGCGCGCCCGGGGTCTTTATGAGTTTAATCAATGAAGTGTTGCACAAGCACCTATTTAAAGGCGTGTTATGTTACATAGATGATATCTTGATCTACTCTACTGATAAGAAAGCACATGTAAAACTAGTCAGGGAAGTCCTCGCCACCTTACTGAAAAACCAGCTGTATGTTAAGTTATCCAAGTGTGAATTCCACCGTGAGTCTGTGGACTTCCTAGGCTATCGCATCTCCCAGAAGGGTTTGGAAATGGACCCGGGGAAGGTGGAGGCGGTGGTGCAATGGGAGGCTCCGCGAACGAGAAAACAATTGCAGAGCCTTTTAGGATTTTGTAACTTTTACCGAACCTTCATCAAGGACTTTGCTAAGGTTACTCTCCCCTTAACGGACTTGCTAAAAACTAAGGGGAGAGGGCCCGAGGCAGGGAAGCCAGGAGAAAAGATTGCTTGGAACGGGGAGTGTCAGAGGGCGTTTGAGACTTTAAAAACTCTTTTTACCTCTGAGCCCATTCTAGCACACCCTGACGAAACCAAAGAATTTGTAATCCATGTAGACGCGTCTGATGTGGCCATGGGGGGGGGCCATATTGCAAAGTGGTCCGGAAGGGAAATTGCACCCACTGGCTTACATTTCGAAAAAATTTAACGAAACAGAGAGGAATTGGTCGGTCTGGGACAAAGAAGCCGCAGCCATTAGATTGGCGCTCACTACGTGGCGGCATTGGTTGGAGGGTGCGCAGACTCCGTTTGAAATATGGACTGATCATAAGAATCTAGAGGCGCTGCGCACTCAGAGATCCCTCAACGCCAAACAGCTGCGATGGGCCGATTTCTTCTCTAAGTTTAACTTTGTGCTGAAGCATTTTCCTGGGAAGGCTAACTCCTTGGCAGACGCACTGTCCAGATTGCCCCAACATGAGAGTGTCAAGGAAGAGGTGTTTGATTCCATGTTCTCCCCCCAGCAATTAGGGGGGGCAGTAGTCACCAGGAGCCAAGCTAAGAAAACACAGTTGGACATTGGGAAATGTGACTGGGGGGGGGATTATGCTCCGGAGGAGGTTGAGGAATTGGAAGCTCTGGAGGAATGCTCCAAAAGAGAAGATCAATGTTGGCTACATGGAGACAAACTAGTGGTGCCGAAGGTCAAACGTAAGGAAATATTGTTGGCCTGCCACTCGTCTAAACTTGCTGGACACTTTGGCTTCCTTAAAACGCTTAATTTGATCCAGCGTCAATTCTGGTGGCCGCGCATGCGCCGAGACGTCTCTGACTTCGTCTCGGCTTGCCAAACCTGTTTAATGTGCAAAAAGCGGGGGGGGGGGGAAGTTCCTGGATTGTTGCACCCACTACCCACCCCCTCGCGACCCTGGGAGGCCATAGCCATGGACTTTATCACCAATTTGCCTCCTTCCAGGGGAAAAACGGTTATTTGGGTGGTGGTAGACACATTTTCGAAGCAAGCGCATTTCACCCCCTTCAAGCAATTGCCCACCGCTAAAGGGATGGCCAAAGCTTTTTTCAATCACGTGATTAAATTACACGCTTTTCCGAAGAGAGTGGTATCCGACAGAGGCAGTCAGTTCGTTGCCAGCTTCTGGCGGGAGCTCCTGAAAATGATGGACATAGAACCAGCCCTGAGTTCGGGTTACCACCCAGAAACCGATGGCCAATCCAAACGAACTAATCAAATATTGGAGCAGTTTTTGAGATGTTACACCAATTATCACCAAGACAATTGGGTGGAACTGCTGCCGTTTGCAGAATATAGCTACAACAATGCAGTGCACTCTTCCACGGGAGTCTCTCCCTTCATGGCGGTAGGGGGGTTTGAAGGGAAACCATTGCCTACCATTGAGAATGTTCCCAATACTTCCCCATCGGATTTTAAAAGCTGGTGGTCTAGCCTCCAAGACTCCTGGCCACTAATAGGCAAAGCCTTAGACCACGCCAAAGAGGATTACAAAAAATATGCTGATCGAGGGCGAGCAGCAGGCTGGGATCTCCAACCCGGGGACTCTGTTTATCTCTCCACCAAAAATATTCATGGGTTGCAGCCCAGCAGAAAACTAGGATGGAAATATGTTGGACCCTATAAAGTATTGCGTAAAATATCGGATGTGTCTTTTGAACTGGAACTGCCTAAGTCACTGAGTTCTGTGCACCCTGTGTTTCATTTCAGCCTACTGAAGAAAGATCCTGGGCCGAATGCTTGGCATCCAGCTCCTCCAGTTCCTCCTCCACTGATGAAGGAGGGGGCCCCGCACTTCGAGATAACTGAAATCCTTGATTCCAAGATGCGAAGAGGCCGATTATATTACTTAGTTAGATGGTTAGATTTCGGCCCGGAACACAACGAGTGGATTCGCGCAGAACATGTTCACGCTCCTAAACTGACAAAATTGTTTCATAAAATGTTTCCTGATAAAGCTAGGTGAAGTGAATTATGAGGAGGGCAGGGTGTCAGAATCTGCCAATTCAGCCAATGTATTAGTCAGATCTAGATTTAACTTCTTGCATGCATGTCTTTCAATATCCCATGTATCTAAAGTATATTGGAACCTATGTAACCATGATGCATTGTTTCTGTCCTGGCCGGGAGGGTGACAACAATGATTTGCGAGAACAAGGAGGCCTCACATCCCTGCCTCCGCATTCCAGCTGCTCCGGCAGTAACTTGAAGGGAGGATGCTTCTCATCTCTTATCAAATGCAAAAGAACCTTGGAGCCATTGATTGTTATGTGAACTCGAAACATCTGAGGGGTCTGGTTTGGGAGAGGAAATTTACTGCTTAACACCTCATCTCTTTCCTGTGAGAACCAAACGGTCAGGACACCTTTTAGCCCGCCAATTTTCCCTTAAGGGGATTGGCTACCTATGGGTAATTCAAACTCCTTGGAATGGTATAATAGACCCGCTTGTATAATTTGTCTCATCTCTGACAATAATCCGAGATGCTGTACTAATGTAGGAATAGGTAATAAAGAACTGTGGTTAACCAACCAAGATCTGATCCTTGACTACTTTGAGCAGAACTCTCACACCACTAGACACAGCTGAGACACTCGCCTGGAGCTTCTTTCTAGAGCCTATTGTATTTCTTCCCACAACAGGTCTTACTCCTAGTTTTACAATAAATTAATAATATCATATTTTATGTCTTAGTGGGTTTTTTTCTATTTTTGTAAATAATGAAAAATTATTTAAGAAAAAGAAGAAGGAACTGGTTTGGATTTTCATTAGTTAATTAAGTTTACATCGCTGAGATGAACCCAGATGGCAACAAATGTAGTTTGAAGGCCAGTGGACTTTACTATTGGTAGTGGCATCTGGCCTGCTAAAATATCATGGAATGTTTGCAAGCAAAACCTAGCCCATTATGTCAGTGAAAAAAAATCTGAGTAAACTGCATGCTGAACAAAACTGAATGCTGCTGATTACTAGACTTGAGTAATTCCATGATTACAGAAGAACAGAAGTAGCCAATTGGACTGGCCTGCCACTGGAACTAAATTAGAATTTCACGTTTCATATTCAAAATGTGCAGAGGACTGAATGAGTGGATATGAACTTTATTTGACATTTGAATTTTGTTGTTGGGGATTTTTCTGAGGTGCCTTGAAAAACAAAAAAAAAAGATCATTAAACAATTACAATCTTTCACACAGTCACATTGGTGTACTGTTAAATAAGACTTTTGAGACCCACTGTGGATCCTCAGGCCAAGATTCCCTCTGAGTCCCCCTTCATGCCAACAGACCCAACCTAAATAATATACAGACAAAAAATGATGCCTTATCCAATTCTTATGGTTCCAAGGGTGACCAGGATCCCTGAAATTTTGCTTCCCTAATTCCTCTTTTTAGTAGACCTAACTGTGAAGTCTCTGATAAAACATATACACCCACAATTTTTCTCATATGAGGACCACAGAGTAGAATTCAGCAAACCCTCTCTCTCCCCCCCCCCCCGCCCCCATTTATAAAGGCAAGGGAAATCCTCTTGGGCAGTTCCTCACAGGTCCAAGCCTGCCCAGAGCATTATGGAGCATTACGGCTGCACCATAATAGGGATAAAAAGACATTCCTAAAATATTCATTTACATTTTCATCAACAGTTTTTGCTGTTGTCTTATATATCATTTAAACACAGTATCAATATATCTAATTCTCAACATGGCCCAAACTGTGGATAATTTAATCCAACGTCTGGAGCCATGAACAGACAAGACATCTTTCTACAAACCTGAAAAAGCCCCTACTGTGCAGAAAAAACTGAAAACTTAAATACACTGGAGGGAGTCACCCTCCCAAAGGATAGCAGCAGCACTGGCAACCACCAGGTGATCTTATACCACTGCAGGCTGCATGACTCACCCAGGACTGGCTGCTTGCTAATGTTCAACAGCAGCCACCCCACAGAAGCCAGCGTGGTGTAGATCAAGCAAGGTGTAGTAGTCAGAGTTTCAGACTAGGATCCGAGAGACCTATGTTCAGATCCCCACTCTGCCACGGAAGCTCACTGAGTTACTGTGGGCTTGTCACACATTCTCAGTCTCATCTGCCACACAGTGAAGATAAAATGGAAGGGAATGGTGTAAACTGCTTTGGGTCTACCTTGTGGGAAAAGACAGGGTGCAAATGTCGTAAATAATAAACATGTATGAAAATGGGGGGCAGATAAAAGGTAGGTTGGTTGGGGGATAGGAAGGAGAGAAGAAATCAGGGAAAGGCAATGATATGGGGGCTACCAGGAGGAGAGAAAGTGGTAATAGTGGTGTTATGTCTTGTTTGTTATGATGCATTGCATTGTCAGGGTTCTGGTAGTTCAATCCCCTCAGTCTTATTGGCTGCCTAATAAAGACTCCTTATTGATCCTGAAGCCAATCCAGGGAACCAATCACAGAGCCCTGCTTAGGTCCAATGAGACTGCATGTAAATAGTTACAATGTAAATAGTTAAGCTGTTGAAACCCTATAAGTTGAGTGCCACTCTTGCTAGAGCTGTCCCAGAGCTGAATGATGTCTGAAATAAAAGCTTGCATTTGATTCATTGTCTCCTGACTTCATTACTTAAAAAGTGTGTGGACAGGAATGCAGGGGAAAGAGTGCTCCCCTCTGCAAAGCCTTGTGAGTTCCCCTACCTCATAACTAGGCATGGCAGCTGACACTGTACAACTGGGCCATACAACTGGGCAGAGGCTGCTAGGGGTAGGGAAAGCTACAGAGGAGCAGATAAAAGAAGGTTGGCTGTTGGATGGGAAAGAGAGAAGGAAGCAGGGAAAAGGGAGAAGCTATGGGGACTTTCAGGGAAGGAAAAGAGGAATAATGGGGGAAAGGGGGATGAGATGATCTCCTGCAAGTCCTTGCAGGTTACCCACTTGTACACTAAAATATATGATGCTGATTTATTGATGCACAGATATTGCTGAAACAAACTGATGCCAAAATGAAGAAGTGTGGATTTAATTTGCAACAGGAAGAAGAAAAATTGAAATAGAGAGTGTTGAATCAAAATGAAATTTTTGTGAAATTCGAAATCATCTTCACTGTACAATCCTCAGAACAGATTGCTGCAGTGTTCCCTCTAAGCTGAGTTAGTGTGAGCTAGCTCACAGTTTTTGAGCCTCTGGCTCACACATTTTTGTCTTAGCTCAGGAAGGATGGCTCCAGGGCAAACTAATTTATGCAGTAGCCAAATGGCTCACTCACAACTTTAATGCCAGTAGCTCACAAAGTAGAATGTTTGCTCAGAAGACTCCACACCTTAGAGGAAGCATTGGTTGCAGGAGTCACTTTGTTGAATATCTTTTCTGTTAGATTGTATGGATTCACTGTGCAAACATTCTGCATTTTACTCAGAATCTTGTAAACTGCCCTGAACTATGACCCTTTTCAAACTGCCGTTTTGTATTCCGTTTTAGTAACTGGTTGCTAATTGATTTTTGCTGTCATTTCAGACGGACCTGTTTTGGTAATCAGCTGCTAGCAGAATATATTTACCTGTTCATACAAACCCGCTTGCATTGGGTTAGCAAAGTATGTCTGAGCTGCTTTTGAGGGAAACTGCTTTTTTTCTGTTTTGTACCCCTTTGTTGTGCTTTTGAATTGTTATGGTGTGCTGTTTAAAATGTCCATAGTGCTTCCTACAATGCCACCTTTTTTCTCTGCCCCTCTTTATTGTATGATCTTCCTCGGACTTTTAAAAAAATTCTAAGGTGAGCACAATAGTGCTAAACCACTAAAGCACTGAAGTGCTATAGCGGCACCATTGACATGAATTGACTCCACTGATGCATCTCAGTGGTGCCACTATAGCACTGAACATTTGAACTTTAAAAAACCATCCAAGGCAAGTTGCACAGTGAAAAAGAGTGGGGGGGGGGGGAAGGCATGGCACTGTTTGAAATGACCATAGTCCTTCAGAGATGGCTCATTAAAGAAAGGAAATTTGCTGTATGTCTCTGTATTGCTTTACTCAAAATCAGGCCAACAACGAATAACGTCTGGCTTAGAATGGTAATGTGAAAAGCACCAATGATCAAAATGTGGGATAAGTCTTTTAAATAATTGTCTACATAAATAAAAGAAGAAGAAGAGATTGGATTTATACCCCGCCCTTCACTACCCAAGGGAGTCTCAGAGCGGCTTACAAACTCCTTCCCCTTCCCCTCCCCACAACAGACACCCTGTGAGGTAGGTGAGGCTGAGAGAGCTCTGACAGAAACTGCTCTTTTTCTAGAACAGCTGTGCCAGAACTATGGCTTGCCCAAGGTTATCCAGCAGGTGCAAGTGGAGGAGTGGGGAATCAAACCCGGTTCTCCCAGATTAGAGTCTGCACACTTAATCACTACACCAAACCACTACACCAAACACCAGAGTTTGATGTTGTCCTCCTGTCAATCATTTCTGGTCTAACCCCCTCTCCCAACAATAACATTCAAGTACTGCCTAAGTATTTTTCTTGTAACATGCAATAGCATAAGTTGCAGTGATGTGAATCCTACTCTGTTCTGCCACCATTTACTGTTTCTGATTCTGCCTGTACCCAGCACTAGAACAGAACAATGTCTCTTTGTGTAAACACAGACAGCCTGGCTGTATATCCTCGGGATCATTTCATATGCCCTGTAGTCCATAGGATCAAGCTCCAAGATAAATTTTACAGTTTACCTATTCACTGCTCATGCTTTTATTCTCTCTGTACTATACTATACACCAGAGGAAGCTAAAAACAGAACTCATTTGTGCTTCTAGTGCAATTAATGACTATATTTAAAAAATGACAGATATCTAATGAATACTAGGGTAAAGGGAATACTAAAATGGAGAAGTTCAATGGAAAGGTTAGCAATTAAAAGCTGATCGGTGCTCATGGCTTATTATTTAAAGCCATTCTCTTAATCATGCAAGCCAAACCTTCCAGTAAGATAGAACAACTCCAGGCAGTTGAATTATTTCAGAAAGTTGTAACAACAGGGCATATTCAATTAGCAATCATTAGTGGGATGCATGACAATGTCTTGTTTACACTCAGATTATTGTTTAAGTCAATGTCAGAAAAACAATTACATGCTTTAACACTCAGGAGAATTTCTGCATTATTTATGGAAATGATGGATTCTTAGGAGTAAATCCCCCATTCAGCAAACAATCTGCCACTTGAACCCCATTGCCCATAGTGTAATAGTAATTGGAAGACTAAATGAATGTATTATATGGGAAGCCAACTCCATAGTTAATGGCATTCAGACTCACTCCTTGTGGTTCTAATTCTGCAATTGCAAGGTTCCCTAGAGAGAATTCAGTTGATGCTCAATTTTAGCCTAGCATATAACAGCCTCATGCTGTGCAAACTTACCACTTCTTCAATTAAAAATGATTGTTAGGACTTAACTGGCAGCAACTGAGTTGCAGGCAAAGTCCTATTACTCGTGGGTGTCTCCTGTCATACCTCTGCAATATAGAGAAAAGCACAATTTAGAGTGTGGTTCCTTCAAGTAAAAGATGTGAAAGCCTCTGTAACTGGGTCTGCATCACAATGTCAGAAAACCCAGTATTTTGTTTCTGTCTCCGTATATTGCAAGACAGGTTGCTTTCAAAGACAAATAACCTGTGATCACCAAGATATTCAGGCCAAAACCCACAAATTGCTTATCCTGAAGCAGACTGATGGAAACTGAATATGTGGCTGAAGGAAATGGACTTAACCTTTGATACTTGTGGGGGCACTAGATATATACCTTCATGGGTCCAAAATACTTAACTGTGGATTTCTGTGCATTGTTGGCTCTTCCCACATATCCAATTTGTAAGCTTCCTTCAAAGCAGTTTTCTTTCTTACAACCCCAGCCTTCTGTTAGGATTTCTGTCTTGCCTTCCATTTATCCTGGAAGAATCCTTGAAATGGACTGTTACAGGTCACCCATGCATTGTAGACTCAGCAGAGGCTTTCTCTGTCTCCATTTTACCTACACGGCGATTCCTTAGCATTTCCTTATGAAGGGAGTGCATTCAGATCTACTCAAGCTGGAAATATACCCCCCAAATACTTTATTACTACACACTCCTACACCCCCCCCCCCACACACAGAATAAGGCCCATTGTGGAAATAAATACAATGGGCTCTAGAAAGAGGCTCTGGGAGAGTGCCCCAGCCTTGGGCACTCAGCGTCAATTTGCTGTGGCGACCTCAGCAGGTTATAATGATGAGTCCACAATTTTCTCCAGAGAAACTGATCTCTGCTACCTGAAGAGCAGTTGTAATTTTTAGTGATCTCCACCCCGCACCTGGACATTGGCAACAATGGTTCCCCCAGGAGGAAATGGCTGGTTTGAAAGGTGGAGTCTATGGCATTGGGGTCCAAACCCTCCTCAAACCCCACCCTCTCCATGCTCCATCCCTCAAGTCTCCAGGAATTTCCCAACCTGGAGTTGGCAATCCTATCTCCCTCCCAGCCAAGCATCAACCTGCCATTATCTGCCCCTGACTCTTCGGCTTTCTGTCTCCCCACCACCACCACCACCTGCAGCCTCTTCTGTGCTCTGAAGCCCTGACTGCTACACACATTGACTGTCATAGGGACAGGGCCGGTGCTACCATAAAGCGAGGTTACGTGACCACCTAGGGGCACAGAGCCCTGACAGGCGCAGAGGCCAGCAAGCGGGGTGAGGACGATGGGGAGAGCAGCCCTGACTACAAGCAGGAATCCTTGCCTTTGTGTTTTTCATTCTTCCTAAAATGCATTTATGTTTGAAAATTGGTGAGCACATGGTAGGGGGGGCACCAGAAGGTAGCCTTGCCTAGTGTGCAAAAAAGCCTGGCACCAGCCCTGCATAGGGAGGCCATCTCAGCAGGGTATAAGGACCCAGAGTCCACCATTTTCTCCAGGGGATCTGATATATGCCTTCTGGAGAGCAGTTGTAATTCCGAGTGATCTCCAGCCCTCACCTGGTTCCCCAGGAGGAAAAGTACAGTTTTTCGCTGTAATGGAGACTAATATGGCTTACTTCATTATCCTCTTCTCCTTTTGACTTGCACAACAACCCTATTTTGCTGACAGAACCAAGCTTGGTTGCCTAGCAATGTTCACAGTCTATTCTGAAAGGAAAGTGGCCAAGCTGGCAGCAGGTTGGGTAGTGGGCTGAAAGTCTGTGACTGGTCCGAAATCACAGCTTCCACAGCAAGAGCCTGGGTCTGGCAGATGCTGCTCTGAAGCACTAATGGCTACGTGTAGGGTAGCCAACCTCTAGGTGAAGCCTGAAGATCTCTGGGTATCACAACTGAACTCCAGACTCCCCCCTGGAGAAAATAACTGCTTTGGACAGTAGCTTATATGGCATTCTATTCAACTGAGGCCTCTCTTCTCCCCTGCCCAAACTCTGGCTTCCTTAAACTGGCTTCCTTACCTGGAGCTGGCAACCCTAGTCAGGGCTTGGCCCAGTGAGTTCCTCACAACAGCCAATGAGGGAAAACTTAGTCCCACACAGGAGCTAAGCAAGAGAAGTGTCTTTCTCAGGACACACAGCTGTTTGCCAGTGCTTCTGACAGAAAACAGTGGCTGAAAGGGAAGTGGGTGGGGGAAAGGAGCAGACCCAGCCCATGGCACATGAGTACTCTTGAGCAATGCTCCCTCTAAGCGGTGGGGTCTTGTGAGCAAAAATTCTACTTTGTGAGTGACTGGCATTAAAGCTGTGAGCCAGCAATTCAGCTACTGCATAAATTAGTTTGCACTGGAGCCATCCTTCCTGAGCCAAGACAAAAATGTGTGAGCCAGAGGCTAAAAAATTGTGAGCCAGCTCACATTAACTCAGCTTAGAGGGAACACTGCTCTTGAGTGGTGGCTGATGGGCCAGTGGCTGAGGGAGCGCATTGCACAGCCAATGGGAGAGCTGGAAAGTGCCACCCCAAAACACAATTTTATTTATACACACACACACACACACACACACACACACAATTCTGTTTATTGTAGGTATATTTTGGCATTCCAATGGTATCCAGGATTTTTCAGGAAAGCTGGAAAAAAATCCCAAAAAATCCTGTATATACTCAAGAATTACTGGGAAATTCAACAAAGCCAAAGAAAAACAGCTAAGAGGTGGGCCCAGATTGTTCCTGCAGCTTAGCTGTGTTTTGGGGCTCTCTTGTGCTCTTATAAACAGGATATATTTGGGGCTCTTATAAACAGGATATATTTAAAAGGGACTTCAGAAGACAGCTTGAAAAACAGCTGTACTGGCAGGGAGCAGTCTCCATGCCACGTCAGCTGTTTTGGGCTCTCTTGTGCAGTCCTGTTTAAAGGGGCTGCACAAGAGAGCCTGAAACTGAGCAGGTGGGGAAACTCCTCCCCAATGGCTCAGATGTTTTCTGGGCTGCCTTGTGCAGTCCCTTCAAACATATCCTATTTAAAGGGACTGCAGAAAGAAGCCTAAAAAAACAGATGAGAGATTGGTCCCACTTCCCAGATTTTTTTTTGCAGCTTTGCCTTTATTTTTCTCCATTCTTCCCCCTTCTCAAGTCTATTGGACCCAGAAAAAATTGGAATTTCCAAAAAATCCAAGATCCAAATACAGAGCCAAACCAAAAAATACTAAGGGCTTTTTCCCACTCACATTGTGCCGGCGTTCTGCCTCCGTTTGTCCCGGCGCTGGGTGTCAATTTCACACCCTTTGCTGCGGCGCGTGTGTTAATACGGGGCTTCGCACCATTTTCTCCGCACCTTCGGTAAACCTAAAAAAAAAGGTTTACTGAAGGCGCGGAGAAAATGACGTGAAGCCCCGTATTAACACACACGCCGCAGCAAAGGGTGTGAAATTGACACCCAGTGCCGGGACAAACGGAGGCAGAACGCCAGCACAATATGAGTGGGAAAAAGTCCTAAGAGAAAAAAAATTGCATGCATTCCTATTCCTTACCTCCCTTTAATAGCAGACATATAGGCTATTCCAAGAAGTATTTCATCAGGGATCGAGCCCTAAGAATGGTGCTTCAGGTGGAAACCATTTTGTTTCAGGATTCCCCACATTCCCTTGACTCAGGGACACTTAATCTCATGTTGTGTTTACCATATATGCAGTTGCAGCTTCCTACCATGTGTATTGTTCTAGAGGAAACATTCTATGCATCAAGGAAGCACAGGGGGGAAATGTGACAGACAGTAGTACTTTTCTGCAAAATACTACACAGACCACTGGCAAGGCTCATACTGTCAGAAAACTCTCTCTCTGCCAAAGGAGCTTGTTTTCCATTTTTTATTCACACTAACTCTCTGTGAGGTAAGCTGGTCTGGTCACTTGCTCAAGGTCACCCAATGCCAGCAGTAACCAGAGGCAGATTTGCTTCCAGCGAGGAATACTGCTGAAGTTAATAATCCCTTGGTTCAGAATATGAGCTTCAGCGGCTTGTACTGCTCATTTTTAAAGTGACCCCAGCCAAGCATCCCATCCCTCACATTTTTCTCTGGTGTAGCTAGTATATCTGAGCCACAGAATAATTCCCCATTCATTCTCTTTCCTTCTCTTTTTCTCCTATTTATTTAGTTACTAGGGGGGAAATGTGCCGCCTCTCCAGAGACCTGCTTGAGCTTACAAAGTTTATTTTTGTAAATGAAAGCATATAAACAAGCTAAAATTATCTGTATTAATGCAAGCCATAAGAAAAAGCACAAAAGCAGCATTAAAATGATGTATATAACACAATCCTCACCTTTAAAAGGTAAAAATGTCAGTTTAAAAAGCAAAAATAAATATTTTGGCCCAGGAACTAAGAGAACCTCAAGGGAGAAGGCGACAGTACTGAAAAAGCCTTGCCTCTGGTTCCCTCACCCGCAGCCAGGGGCACAAAGACCAGGACTTGGGAAAACAATCTTAACTGGCAGCCAGTGTTCCCTCTAAGCTGAGTTAGTGTGAGCTAGCACACAGTTTTTTAGCCTCCAGCTCACACATTTTTGCCTTAGATCAGGAAGGATGGCTCCAGAGCAAACTAATTTATGCAGGAGCCAAATTGCCTGCTCACAACTTCAATGCCAGTAGCTCGCAAAGTAGAATTTTTGCTCACAAGACTCCACAACTTAGAGGGAGCATTGCTGGCAGCTTGTACAGTATGGGAGAGAAAGTCATTCATGTGTCTTGGCCAGAAGGCATTCAAGGTTTTAGATGTAAGAACCAGCACTTTGAACCAGGGGCATAGAGTTTTATAAATTCCGGGGGGGGGGGGGCTCTTTAGCGTGTGCATGAAGCGTGTGCGCTCACTGGGGTGATGCCCCCCCGCCGGGAAACCTCTGCGCCTCCCTGGGCCCTTCTGAGGCCTGCCAGCTGCTGCTGCTGGGCCTCTCTCTCCCCCCCACTTCTTCCCTCTCCCTTCGCTGGGAAAAGAGGGAGGGAGAGGGAAGGATGGAAGAGTGGCCAGGCAGGGAGGGGGGAGAGGCACCAGCGGCAGCAGCTGCCGGCCTCGGAAGGGCCCCGGGAGGCGCGGTGGCAGGCCCTATGTTTTCCTGGGGGGGGGGCTCAGTCCCCCCCAGGAAATTTTAGGGGAGGCTCGAACCCTCGAGCCCCCCCCCCCGGTAGTCTACGCCTATGCTTTGAACTGTGCCCTGAAACAAATAGGCCGCTAGTGCAGATCTTCCAGCACATGGGGTAATACAGTCTTGACAGGCTGGATGCCACACTTTGGACGAGCTGAAATTCTGAAAGGCTGTCCCATATAAATCTGAGATGCCTGGGGATAAGCTAAAGAAAGAAGGAGAAAGAAAAGCTGTAATATCTTCCCTCTTCCTGGCTGACTTGCCACTGTGTGCCTCTGCATCTAAACTAGCAGGGGTGAGGTTTGGGTACTCAGAATCTCATATTCCTCCCAACATCACTGAGATTGCAGTGGGATTCTTAAGGCTCTTGGTCCATACAACTGGCCTCATAATTTCTTAGGCTACCTGCTAATTTATCATCAAATAGCTTGGACAAACCAACCTGATCCCAAAGTAGGTAAGTGGAGAGGCTGGTGGCTTACCCCTCACTGAAGTTCCAACTTACTACAATAGGTTTATAAATGGTCCCTTTTCAGGGGGCGGGACAAAAACTGAATTGTTGCTCTTTCCTAAGCACAAATGAGATCTTGTGCCAGCTCTAGCCAACAAAACCATCAACCTGCTTGAAACCTGACCCTTACCTCAAGAGGAACACCCAAAGTGTATTGTGCTGCAGTCTGATGTATGCATTACCAAACCGGGCTATCATTAATCATTTTAAACTGCTGTTTGAACAACTACCCATTGACTCTGTCTGTGTGAATTTACAGATTTAATCTCCTATGGATAACGACTCCTGCAGGAACTTTAAACTTGAAAAGCAATACCCATATTCTCTAACACATTGATCTCTGAAGTATTTGTATATAAATCTGATTCCTGTGTGCCATTAGAAAGTCTCCTATGGAAACTTGAAAGTATTCTAACTTACTTTTAGGTCCATACAAGCCTACAGGGCTTATCTAGGAAGTCTTCGCTCTGCTGTGCTTGCTTTATACATGGATCTCCCTCCTCTTTTACAAGCCATCTATGACTGGCTCTGTTGTTTCTCCATTCAGGGTAAAAGAAAAAAAAAAAGGATAGGATTTATCACAAAATCATCACCAACCTGGACTGTACATCTTTTGTAAATATTTTGTTAACCTCTTTTTAGCATTAGACGTCATAACTTAATGTTCTACATATGGATTTTTATGGATGACAGTGGCTAAAGGGAGAACATCTTTCCCAAAACATAACTGATCATTCTCATTTGAGGACTGACTGGACTGAGGACCCAGGTTCAATGAGACAGCAGTCAGTGTGAGTATTTGATTAGTCTCTTAATACCAGCAAATGGTATGAGTGTGAATGCCATTTGGGGGTAGCATAATAACTAAACAAATGAACTATGGTCTACGAAGTCTCCTGTTCAAATCTCACCACTGTCATGAACTCCGGTAGCCTGAGGGGAGCCACAGTCTCTCAGCCTCATCCTTCTCATTTACAACACTCTTTTTAAGGCTCTCGTATGAGTTACAAGATAGAGCATGTGAAACCTTTTGAACACTGAAAGTGTTATACAAGCTACGATATTACTAGTATTGTTGTCAGGGGTCATTTCGTAGAAAAAGAGGTGCAGGGGCTCATTAGCATAACTTATTTGCATATGCTACACCACCTGACATCACCGGAAGTATGTCAGAAGGCAAGAAAGGAGAGAGAAGGAAGGAAGGAAGGAAGGAAGGAAGGAAGGGCTGGCAGAGAGGGGACAACTACTAATCCAAGCCTCAGAAATACCACTATTCTGGGAGGATAGCTTCAGTGGTGGCTGAAGCCTTCAGAAGGCTGGTTGGAGGAACAAGGACCTTTCCAGGGGATGGGGTCATTTTGCTGCAGCCGTGTCACAAGCAGGCATTCCCCCGTGGGGGGGGGGGCTGGAACCAACTCCTGGAGCTGAGCTCCCCCAACCTCCTGCTCGAAATGACCCCTGATTGTTGTTATTTGTAGCCAGTCATAACAACAACAGCAGCAGCGGCAATCTCACTGTGATGTTGAACTTATTGGATAGAATGCTTGTTATTCCACAATTCTAGTCCTAGTACATTACTCATTTGATGTCTCCTCATATTGATTGTATTGGCCTATGCCATGCCTATTAGCTATATCTTTGTATGGCCTGTTACCAGCTTACTCTGTGCAATTTGCTTTCCATCTCAGTGAGAAAGGCTGACTCTAAGTACAGTAAATAAATATTACATAAAATTGTGAAAAGGGTTTTTTTTAGAAATCTTCATGTGTACCCAACTAGCCTTGCCTTGGCAATCATGCATAAAACTTGGTAGAATTGCTCTACAGGAAAAACTAAAATAATAAAATTATGATTGCTTCACACCTTCGTGTTGACTCACCTCATTCTTGGCCCACCTAATTCTTAACCCACTGAAAACAGGCAAGTATTTATTATAGGCCTGTGGGGCCAAATGGGTTGATGGAGCATGGCGACCCTGAGTTAGGTGGCTGACTGATATTGCAGCTAGTACCTTGTATGGATGTTGCTTTTAGCTAAAATGAAGTTTTATCCTGATATGACAGCTTGTCATATGAGCACTTCCTTCCTTCCTCTTTGCCTTGGCTCCAGTGAGCATCACAAAAAGTCTACTTCCTGTCCTTGCTTTAGGCTTTAAAATCTGTGCATGGCTAGGAAATGGCTTACCCATTCTCCTTTGAAGAAGAAGAGGAGGAGGAGGAGGAGGAGATTGGATTTATACCCTGCCCTTCACTACCCAAAGGAGTCTCAGAGCAGCTTACAAACTCCTTTCCCTTCCCCTCCCCACAACAGACACCCTGTGACGTAGGCGGGGCTGAGAGAGCTCTGACAGAAACTGCCCCTTTTCAAGAACACCTCTGACAGAACTACAGCTTGCCCAAGGTCATCAAGCAGGTGCAAGTGGAGGAGCGGGGACTCAAACGCAGTTCTCCCAGATTAGAGTCCGCACACTTAACCACTACACCAGGGGTGGGCAAACTTGCTCAGCGTAAGAGCCACCTAGAACAGGGGTGGCCAAACTTGCTTATCGTAAGAGCCGCATAGAATAAACATCAGATGTTTGAGAGCCACAAGACATGAACAAATATTACCTGCTTTTATTGGAAAATAAGCAAATTTGCTTTTTATTAACATTAATGAGACTGCCAAAAATAATAACAAAAGGGGTAAAAGCAGATATTGATAATGATATTAATTTGTCCAATGATATTTGTTTGTTAATGATATTTAGCTTCCCCAGCCGCCCTGCCGGGAGCCACATAATATATGTGAAAGAGCCGCATGCGGCTCCCGAGCCACAGTTTGCCCACCCATGCACTACACCAACTGAACAGATGTCATTTCTCTCTTTGGAAAATCGATAATGCATAAGAGTATGCTAGTCGAGTATCTGCTGGGTACTGTATGTCTGAACATACCTTTCTCAGATGACTTTGTAATAAGTGTGTAAATCCCATCTTCCATATGTCTGATAAGCACACTTGGGAAGAAAATAGTCCATAGATCTGCGGAGCAAAGAGAAGGCCTGTACCCAGAACAAATTTTCTAAAAGAAAGGAGGCAAAACCTTGAGTCAGTGCATTTATAAGTCAGGGTATGAAAGAAAATGGGCCAGAAAGAACAGAAAGAAATTATGGCAATTTAGTTGATAAGGTGTCCAGATTGAAGCTAAATTGTTTTACGGGTATAAATGGTGTGAGTGGACTGTTTAAAAGCCGTTTTGTGAGATAGGTGGTATTTTGCGATATCAAGACAGCCAAATAGTTAAAAGGGCACACCGTTTAATCTGCAGTAATGCTATTGCTTCAGCTGGAAGAAAACTAAACCACTCTTGCTCATGTTTTTGTAGTTCTTATACAAAAAAAGTTTTAATCCATTATAAGCTGAGGGAAAGCTAATTCTATAGATGGGTTTTATAGGCATTTTGGTAACTAACACAGCAAATGAAGGTCAAAATATAATAATTAACTAAGTACATGACAATCTGCTAGCCTTTACAGTTATTCCAAAATCTGTCCCCTGAAGTGACCCCCTCCCCTCTTTCCCCCTCCCTCAATAGTTCTCTGTAAATATTTCCCCTTTTTCTGTGAACTATGTGAGGTTGGATGAGTTACAAATGTGCTTTTCTTTGTGTGTGGTGAGCAGGTGGGAGGAAGCTATTTGTGTCCCATTTGGCAGCCACTCTGGGTTAGTGACTTGTCAAAAGAATATGTCCGGCTGTAACAGGAGGATGGTGAAGGGGAACCACCATTGAGATACTGGTAGGTGAAGGAGGTGTAATGGTGAGAGAGAGAGAGAGAGAGAGAGAGAGAGAGAGACTGTCCCAGTATGGAGAAAGGGACTGAGAAGTTACACCCATCCTTTCTCCCAGCCATCTGCCAGAACGTTCCTGGTAATCGGATGGCCATGCTTCAAGTCTAAAAGTGATACTACTGCTCACCAGATTGGTTCATAGGTTAGCAAGCCTGGAGGAGGAAGCTGACCTGGAGTGCATCACAGAGATGTGGCTAGGCAATATATGTCTCCTCATTGTGCGCTTCCGGTTCCCTGGTGCAACCTCTGCCTAAGCTTGGTGAGCAGGGAGAAGGAATGTCTGGCAGGCATTTGTTACATTCCCCATGTACATTGTTAGCTAGAGTTCCAACTTCAGGTGTATGTATCTGTTGCTGGATACAGGGGACAGAATGTAGATTCTCCTGGTGTATTTATTTATTTATTTTTGAGATTTATATCCCACCCTCCCCGCCATACGGTGGCTCAGGGCAGCTCACAACAAATATAAAAACAAGTAATATCATAAAACATTAAAATTTAAAACAATTAACACCATACAAATGGCATATCTTCAGCTCAGTATATCATAGCAGTGTCCAGATGCAAACCTTAGCATCAACCTTAGCATCAACCTTAGATGCAAACTTTAGCATCGACCTTAGTATCAGGTGTAGCATCAACCAACTACTTTGAGGAATTCAAGGCCTGTGGTCCCTCATGTGTTCAACATCCATGCAAGCCCACCTGATGGGAGAAGCTCATGGCTGCTATGAAAACCATGATACTATTCCAGAACATTCTGATTCTTAGACATATAGTGGGACATACACTTGATTTGGTGTTTTGATGGGGAAAACAGGGACCAGGTGAATGAATTATAATGGATGCATTTTCTACTTTGGCCTTGTCATGGACTTACCCAGTGAGGTTTAGATTCATGGACAACTGGAATCTCCATAACGGTGGAGGTTCAGGTTCTACAACCTCCCTGAGATCAGCTGGAAGTGTGGGATAGAGCTGAGCATCATCTGCATATTGGTAACAACCCAGCACAAATCTTCTGAAACCCTCATCCAGTGGTTTCATGTAGATGTTAAAGAGTATAGGGGATGAGATGGAGATGTGTAGGATCCCACAGGCCAAAGGAGCTGAGCAGCAGTCCCCCAGCACCACCATCTAAAACCTGTCCTCTATTTAGGACTGGAACTACTGCAAAAATTGTGCCTCCTGATTCTGGACTGGAAAGCTGGTCCGGAAGGATATCTGATCAATTATATCAAAAGCAGACAAATCAAGAGTTGCACTCTAGCTCCCATGTGGGTCATCTACCAGAGTAACCAAGGCTATTTCAGTCCCATAACCAGATCTCAGAACAGACTGGAAAGGATCCCAACAGTTCACTTCATCCAGGATCCCAACAATCCACTTCATCCAGGGAAGCTTGAAGTCATCCAGCCACCAACTGTTCAATCACCTTCCTCAAGAATGGAATATTTCAGACTGGTTGATAGTTTTTGAGAAATCCTGGATCGAGGTTAGGCTTCTTTAGAAGTGGATGTACCACAGCATGTTCAAGCCTGGGTGACCACCCTCTCTCAAGGAGGCATTAACTACCTCTCAGACTGAGTTAGCCAGCCCTCCCACCAAGCAGGTGGTAGCCCATAAACTTCCAAGGATCTTGTCCTCATCCTCAGGCTGAATAAAATGCAAAGTATTCCAAACAGCTGGACAAATTGGCACCCTGGCACCATCTGACCCTGTCACTTCTAATGTAGAATCCAAGTTGAAATTGATGTGAGAGATTTTATCTGCAAAGTGTTGAGGAAAATGGTCACAGAGAGGTACCAAACAGTGTACCTCCTGCAGGCCAGATCCCAACAGGACTCTGACCACTTGGAACAGTTCTGCAGGTCTGCACTGCAGATGCAATGGTGGTGGGAAAGTGTTTCTGTGCTGCCATCACCACAGGGAGTGCTCTAAAATGAGCTTTCACCCCTGTCTTTTTGGATTTGTTCCAAGTCTTTCTCCACTGTCACTCTAGCTGTCTGTTCATTATTGGTAGGTCCTCAGTAAACCAAGGGGCTACTGGGGCTCTAATACTTGAGGGAGGACACCTGGGAGTGGTCATATCAACTGCCTGGGTCACATTCCAGAGAACAACCAGGGCATCAACAGGAAAATCCCCTAGAGCCACTAGGCAGCCATTCAGATCCATTTGGCTCTGGATTGTGATGGTGGATCATTTTAATAGTTCTCTCAACCTGCAGAGTATTGGTATCCCTGTAAATGTAAACCAGAGCAAACAGTGCTCTGTTTCCATGGCAAAAGAAATTTCATAAACTGTTCCACCTTCTAATCACATTTATCTCTCCAAATCAAACAAAATATCAAATCAAGAGTGTGATCTGCACATTGTGTAGGACCAGTTATTACTGAAGAAAGGCCAATGGCTGTCATGGAGGCCATAAAATCCCGAGTCACTCCTGACAAGATAGTATGAATGGTGAAGTCTCCCAAGGCAACCATCCTAAGGGTCCTCAACACCAACACCAAGGCCACCTCTTTCAGCTCAGGTAGGGAGACTTTTAGACAGCGGAGTGGGTAGTACACCAACAGAATCCCGATTCTGTCACTCAATCCCAACATTAAGTACACAGCCTAAAAACCTGAAGTGACCTGGATGGGGCAATGTGTTAGGGGGATGGATTCCTTACAGTGATACCATTTTCCTTTAGCCAGAACAGTGCTGCTGTATAACAAAATACACTGGTGGACACAGTTGAGAGAGATTAACCTCTCCTGCTCCTCAGCCTAGGGTTGCCGGGTCCCTTTGTCACACTGATGGGGGGAATTTAGGGGTGTTTAGGGAGTAGGCAGGGATATCATGCAATGCATTGATGTCACCCAGAAGTGATGTCAGCATGTTGGAAATGTTGGGGTGATGCTCTGCTTTTGGGAAAACTCTATGGCAGAAATGGCCTCAAACCATAGAGTTTTGCCCAAAAAAGAGTGTCACCCCCCACGTCACTGACACACGGATGTCACTTCTGGGTGGCTTCAATGTGTTGTGCATGGTGTTGGGGCGGGGGAATTTCCTCCCGCCAGCCAGCTGGCCAGCAGCAGGCAGCAGCCAACAAAACCGAGGGATCCCCGCCCCCACCTGGGGAATGGTATCCCTACCCCAGCTCCATCTCAGTGATACATACTAGTGCAGCCCTCTTGTCCAAGATTAAATCCTGGATGGGCTGCTTTTCCTGTGACTGACCATGCATTTAGCAGCAGGATTTTATATCCAGGAGAGATATTGATTGGATAACAATATAACTTAATCTAGAAGAAGAGACAGAAAAGGGAACAACATGCAGATATTTGTTGTCCCTTCCCATTATCTGGCCTGCTCTTCTCCCACCAGACAAATACAGGTAGAGTGATGATCAGTTTATTCCTAGGTAAGGTCCAGCTTCCATCAATACATCTAATATCAACATGGCTCCATCTACAGATACTTAAATCAGTGAATCAGGGCCATGTACATAGTAGTGACATTTTCCTCCTGGGGGAAATGGAGGGGGTTAAATGCCCCAGAATAGAATAATGTTGCCTGTACATGCACAAACAAAACCTCTGCTGGAGGCAGTACCTGCTGGTGGGGGTAGCAACATCACAGGGGAAAGGAGTGGGTGGGCAGAATGGTGTGGTGGGGGAGGAGGATGGGATGGCACAGTTGCAGGGAGGGGAAGGAGGAAAGGAGGGTGGCCAAAATGGCAAGGTGGGGGCTGGAGCTTCTATCACTCCTTCCAATGCGTGAGCTGGGCAGGCGGGAGAGTAGCCACTACCACTGCCACCACCATTTAAGCTAGGCAGAGATAGGGAGCCTCTTTGGCAGGCAGGTGACAGCAGAACTTCTACTGGTAAGTGGCCAGTCTTTTGATGTAGGGGGAGAGGATGGGCTGAGTAGTAGGGAGGGGACAGGCAGGCAGGCAGTAGCAATGAAGGGGATGGATGGGCAAAGCATTGAGGAGATGAAAGAGGTGGTGGAAGGTCAGACGGGGGGGGGGGGAGGGCTATAGAGCATGCAAGAAGGAGGTGGGGGCTAGAATTGGAGGTAAGGAAGGGAGAAAAAGTAGGTTGTGGAAGGAAAAAGATGGGAGGAGAAGGTAGCAGTGTGTGAGAGTTGTCCCAAAAGATTCAGTTAGCAACCGGGATCCTTAATCAGAAATCTCTTTATTGCTTAACAGGTCTCGTTGGTCACTTGCACTTGTTGTGTTAGTAATACCTGGGGTTCATACATACAGAATAGATATAGTGTATTCAAAATGGCATCCCTCCATGAATCTACCAATCATAAAGAATAAAACAGGTGCCTAAATTATACTGGACATACATTCCCAGACTAAGAGCGCAAAAAGTTGCAAATTGCACCTGAGCTGAGAAAGCGGCTGGGAGCTAAGCGTTCAAGGCCGAGGAGGCGCGGGAAGCGATAAGCAGGCAAGCGGTGAGCTTGAGAACAGTCAGCACATTTCAAGGGGAGGGGCAGCTCTGAGGTATCCAACTCCCGCCCAGGGGGATGACAGCATTAGCTGACACAGTGGGAGGACAGTACAGAGAAAGTTGACTGGGGCAGGTGTCAAGTCAAAGGGCAAAACGGGGGCCAGTGAGAGAATTTATCCATGAGTTTCTTATGGGTTTCTGCTTGTAACATCTAATTGTGAATTTGGGAACAGCGCAGAGGCTCTGAAGACATGGCAAGTTTGATTTCCATCACAAAGGCCTAATACTGAAAAAGTAGCAATTAAGAATGAAATCTGATAGTTTTCTATAGCGTACAATAAAATCATATCACCACACACGTACACTTCTTTTTTTCTCCAGTACGGGCAATTTTCTGCTTTTCATTTGCAATCTTGATACAGTTCAAAGCTGGCAACAGTGTACAGAAGTTTACTTGAACAATTCAGAGCAATTCCTTCAAGCTCTTTATCACACGATAGAATGAAAAAAAACCCAGAATATATTGTATTGCTCAGGATTGGGCATGTTGTGGGGTTTGAACAATTAAAACAAAATGAAAATGTTTTATTTATGGTGCAAATGTACATTTTTTCAAAGGTCCCCAGTATAATCACCAGCTTTGTAAGTGATGGTTATTTCCCCAAATATCAGGATCTGCTCCTTCTTTCAGTTGGCTGTTGTAGTCATCTTATTTTCTCTTAAATTATACATGGCTGCCATTCAACATTTCTTTAATTGTAACCTCTCTCTATGTGATTTTTGAAAGATACTATTCAATAAACCCTAGTATGTCGTATAACCAGTGAACAAAGAAGAAAAGCAAATAATTTCACTGTAGGAAGAATAGTAAAGAGGAAAGGCATCTACGTTGCTACTGTAATTCCTTAAATATTGTGATGTTGAAACAAATTTTCAGTTGGAAAATATTTCTGCAAGTGCCATTTAGTCAATGGTGCCAAATGCAAAACTTGTTTGCTTGAATGTTTATCTGGCTAACTGCATAAGAACTTACATCGAGTTGGTGTTTTTGTAGTGGAGATGCTTGGAAGTTATTGAGTGGACTGAATTAATCAAAGGCTTAAGTTGAACAAAAGCCCAGCAGGACTGAGTGGCAAAACTCATTTTCATTATTTATTAATGCAACTGCATTTATAGCCTATCATTCTTCCATTATTGAGCTCAAAGTGGTTTACAATGTGGATTACATACCCTCATGCAGGGTATCCCTGGATCCAGGCTTGCTTAGTTCCAGCAAAGTTGATATGTCAAACGTCCTCCTATCACATCCTGGGACATGGGGAACATCAGGGGTCAACCCTAAAGTTAAATGCCATTTAACCACTACATTCCATTCAGAGTTACACCCGTCTAATCTCACTGACTTCAATGAGCTAAGAAGATCATTGAGAAAAATTCTTTTTAGAATTGGAGTGTAAATCATGCCTAGCTCTATTAGATTAGGTCCATCAGTTCACTTAGATACATTTATACGATGTATACTTTGATACATTTGCAACAGTGGTAGAGATCAGTGTTCCCTCTAAGCTGAGTTTGTGTGAGCTAGCTCACAGTTTTTTAACCTCCAGCTCACACATTTTTGTCTTAGCTCAGGAAGGATGGCTCCAGAGCAAACTAATTTATGCATCAGCCAAATCACTCGCTCAGAACTTTAATGCCAGTAGCTCACAAAGTAGAATTTTTGCTCACAAGACTCCACAGCTTAGAGGGAACATTGGTAGAGATCCATATATTTTATTTCCCAGAATATCATTAAGTTTGTATTTATTGTAGACTAGCCTGATACTTGTGCTTCGCTACGCTATTTAAGTTCTGTAAATCCAGTTATAATACTGATGACGTGAAGTTTGAAGTGTAACATTGCTTGTAGGAATTCTAATGGAGAAAACTGTAGTGTAAAAAATGAAGTGAGACATACGTACTGTTTTCTCTCTCTCTACTGAAGGACCTCTCTGTAGACCACATTGGTGGTTCTGCCTTCAGGTGCTAGGATCACCAGGCTGCTTGGTGAGCTCACTCTGGAGCAGGCAACATTTAAGAAGCAGTCATCTGTTAAGTCAACTCCTGCCACCTTCCACGAAAGTGATGGCCTTTCTACTGGTGTTCCTGGATTGTTTTGTTCATATGGAGACTGTGTTGTTCTGAGCACCTCAGGGTGATCTTGCTGGTACTTGGCCTGTGCAGCTCAGTGCCCCGGAGGAGTACTATGTGCAAGTGTCTTTGCTGCATTCTTAAGTTTTCTCCTTGTAGCATTAAAGTACCCTGGCCCTGCTCTGACACCTGACAGACACCCGCCAGTCTGATGTGTGAGTGTGGGATTATGTTTAAAGGCATCCGGGAGGCTGGGCCCGCAGCAGGGCTAAGGCAATCCTGCTGAGCAAACCTCCCCAGTGGCTGTAAGCATCCCACCTCCTCTCCTATACCTGACAGGCAGCAGCCTGTCCAGTGTAGGAGGGGGAGGGGATGGGGAGGAGTATTAGAAGCCACTGTGGAGGTGGGGCCAGCAGGCATTACTGCTGGGGTGGGCTCCCTCATGACTTTAAGCACCCTGCAAACACTGCTGCATCTAACCACCTGTTAGGTGTAGGGGGTGAGGGGGAGTGTGTTGGAAGCCATCAGAGAGGCTGGGCCAGCAGCATTACTGACCCTCACAGGTGGTTGTTGGCCATTCCTGATTTCCTCAACTGCCATTAGCTCTCTGCAGTGTCCTGTAACTGGTTTTTTTTTAACCTCAGAATGCTGAGCTCTGCAGCTGACCAATCAGAGAGTGGGGGGTACAAGGAGGCAGCCATATAGGAATCAATGGGGGGAGCACATTTCCCCCCTTTTGACCCACTTAAGGGTCAAATTTCTAAAAAAAACCCTTCTTAGTGAGCACCTACGCCATAGTAGGAGCGCTCTCCCCAAATTTGGTGTTTTTAGGTCCAGTGGTTTGGCCTGGGCATTGATTTTACGGTGATGGGACTTTCTTTTATATATATAGATGACCATACCGGCCTATTACTCCTGCTTTCCCACCACTAATGATGTGTTGGATTCTGTATAGAAGAACTCAGGTCACATTGTTCCTGCCAAGAGGACTTGCTATCTGTGTTAGATCGACAAGACAATAGATACTTTAATAGATTCTGCTGAAGTAATTCTGAACACCACTTGTGATAAGAGCTACTACAGAGTAATAACGGTACAAGGGCAAAGGCATGTGGTACTGGCAACCTCAGCTCTGTCAAATTAAGCTGGTAAATAGCAGGTCTTTGTATTCTTTGGCTGGTAATTTCGTATCGGTGAAAAGTGTAATAAGTGCAGCTTTGGAGTGAAAGAAGTGGCTCAAGAAGTGCTTGGCATCCCTTTATGAATCCTACAGAATGTTCTGCTCTCTGCTTTGCTGCTTTTTGAAGGTTTTGCAGTTCCCATCAGTGCAGTACATACGCCCATCTACTCTGCAAAAATGTGTACTTTTGCTTCTTCTCTGAAAACGTTGCCGAGAAAAGAGGTCACAAAAGCAAAACGCTCCAGCGAGTCCTAACTGTGGATTAATGACCTCTCTAATTCTTACTGCATTTATCCTGCCAAAAGATAGGACAATACTACTATCAGCATTCTGCAGGTAGAGATCGCAAGCACAAGAACACTGGATGACTGAATAATTTGGCTAAAATGAATGTTAAAAGTCTGCTGCGCTGTGTGGACTTCAGCTGAGATCTCCTAGATTCCAGATTGATGCGCTTACTGCAGCATGAACCATTTGGTACTCTCCTCTAGAGAAGAAAAAGTAAATAATGAACTAACCCTGTTTCCATTTCCAAGTAACTGATAACTCACTTTGGGTTTCAATTCACAGGCAAGACTCTTATTATCTGACCCTGCCAGAAAGCATCACTGGTAAGTGGATGAGCTGCTTGAGATTCTTCCACTCTCAATAGCAATAGCATCAAGCCTTTAACAAGATTTACCACAGTACTGTATGATGAATACATTCTAAAAGGTCATGAAAAACACAAGCAGCTTTATTGCTTTGCCTTATTGTCTCTTATCTCATCAATTATTATCTCCATATGTTGACCTTTCAAAATGTTTCTTAAATGTGTTTTAAAAACAGCACACACACACAAACATACAAATGTAGGATGTATAACAACCCCAAATTGTTTGGTTTTGTGGTACATTGTGAATCAAGCAGTAACTTATACTGGAAATGAATGGCGGAGGAAAGTATGTTGTAAGTCACTTTGGGTCCCCATTGAGGAAAAAAAGTGAGGTATAAATGGACGACATATACACTGCTAAACTGAACTCACCAGGTAACTTGGGTGACTCCCTATTTTGTCTCAGTTCATTGATCAGTAAAATAGAGACAGGGTTGTCATAAGGAAGAGTTGAGTAAATACTGAAAGAGCAAGGAGTGTTCTTCTTTCTCACACTGGTTTTCCTGTAAGCATTCAACACTAGAAGCTCAGCATGATCAAGGGGGAGACAATGGGACATTTGGCTCTGCTTAACCCTCATAAAAATGAACTACATCCTTTCATTATCAAAGGAAAATAGTGCTGGGAGAATGATGTGGGATCCTGTATAGTCCCTCTACTGCCTCTGCCCCTTTGATACCCTCATCAAACCTTTTTTAAATAATAGTCGTTCCTTCTTTGACATAACCAAATGGAAATACTTCCATGAGGCCCTAATACATTACATTCAGGAGGAAGGAGTTTTCTCATGGCTATTTCTGCCTGGCCATAGGACTAGATCTCAGCACGGGCACAAGAGTAACAATTGTGGCTTTGTTTTGTGTGTTTGCCAGAGAAATCAGAATATATTAAAATAAAATAAAATAAAATAAAATAAAATACAGGGAGAACCTTTGACCAGTGCTCAGATTACTATTAAGTTCCATCCTATTCTTTTTGAAAAGCTATTAAAGGTCTCACTGGAACTCTAAACTAAAAATCAGCCTAAGGGGCATATAACTCATTGGATCAGGGGGCACGATGGCACCCATGGGCATGATGGCACCTGGCAACTCCTTTCCTGGTGCCCACCAATGGTTTTTAGAAAGTGGGCAGAGCCAGATGGGGCTTTTGCCCAACAAAGCTTCTGATTGGTCACTGAATATCTGATTGTCTGTGCAGTCACCAGAAGCTGCCATCACAGCACAAGGATCTTCACTGTGTTACTGAAGGTTAGCTGTGTGTATGCAAGAAAACATTTTGAAACAATATATTTATTATAAATGGCATCCTGTGAAACAGAGTAGAGATGTGCACCTAAAAATAGTATTTTTTTTCAGATTTGGATTTCAAGAAGGACATAAATATTGGTATTCAAGGATACTGCGTCCCCTACTACTATTTTGGGATTCAAGTTTGCATGATCTTGATGATGATGATGATGACGACAACGATGACAGTGATGATGGCGACTATTCCAGGATTATTCTGGTCTCCTTATTCCCTTATGAAGGGACTCTTTCTGGGAGGATGGAGTGCCTGTTTTACAAACAAACTACACTAACACTGCAGGAAACCCACCAAGATTCAAGCAAACTGGACCAAATTCTATGGGGCAAGAAAAAGGAAGGCAAAAAACCAAACCCTCAAAAAATTGAATTAAGAACCTGAATGGTTTAATGAATACAAATTAGGGTGCCCAATGTTATTACATAACATAAATATTACAAATGAGTAAAAATACATGTATTTATTACAAATTATTTTAAAAACAATTCTAGGCCCAAATAGAGCCTCAATTAAAATTACAAATCATACAAGTGCACAATAGGGATCTTATGCAACCCTAAAATAGACACATTTTGGCCTACCACCTTCCTCAGTGGTCAAGCATGAATGTTACACAAGGCTCAGCTATTGCAATACAAATATTAATCCATATAGGACCAAGTAAAAATTGTATTCTGATAAATATCAGTGACACAAGGCAAAGGTGTAATATATTATTTACTAGGAATAAGGCCTGTTGTGGAAATGAATACAACGGGCTCTAGAAAGAGGCTCTTGGAGAGTGCCAAGGCCTTTGGCACTCAGCATCAGTTTGCTGTGGCAACCTCCGCAGGGTATAAGGACACAGAGTCCATCATTTTCTCTAGGGGAATGGCTCAATGCCATCTGGAGAGCAGTTGTAATTCTGAGTAATCTCCTGCCCTCACCTGGAGTCTGGCCTTTCCTTGCTTCCCTGGGCTACCCCCTCCCTTTGGCATTGTGCAGAGCAGGGGAGACTATGGGGTCAGTGCACAACACAGATTATTAGCCCAAACAGAAGAATTTATTTTACTATTTACACAATTATGGAGCACACACACACACTAAATGAATAAGGCACAACTGTAGGAGTAAGCACACACTATGAACCAACAGGGCATAAATCAACAGGGGTTAAACACAATCCTCCCTGGATGGGCTGGAGTCTATATTGATGGTGCCCCACCCCTTGGGATGGTCCCTCTTTTCTCACACTTTTTGGCCTTGTGGAAGCTTGGAACTGTAGGCTACCAGATGAGGAAGCCCCACTCAACCCAGTGAGTGATACCTCTTCAGGCCCCTCTCTGGAACTACAGCTCAATTGAACCTTATGGAGAAACATTTTAAACAAACCACAGACAGCAGCCATCTTATAAACACAGGTAACTGCCATTTCGTTACACCTAGGTACGTTACACTGAGGTAACAGTTAGTCCCACACAGGAGGGAAGCAGGAGAAACATCTTCGTCAAGAGAGAAAGCCATCTGCCAGAAATTCTGACAGGGCACAGAGGCTGAAGGAGTGGGCGGGGAAGAGGAGCAGACCCAGCCAATGGCATGCGAGTATTCACAGCCAGTGGATAGGGACCAGGGCTGCCAAGTCTGCCCAGGGGGCGGGGGATCCCCCACTACAGGGGTCCCCAATCCGCCAGCCCAGATTCGGCCGGTGGGGGGAACCCCACCCCTGAAGTCGTCCGGTGAGGACAACATCCCCAGAGTGATGATGTCACCGGAAGTGACATCATGACGTTGTGTACATTGCCAGGGCGACGCTCTAGCAACTGCTCCAAAAACTCTATGGTATGCCAAAAACTCTATGGTAACCACCCCAAAAACTCTATAGAAACTCCCGGCAAGAAGAGGACTCCCCCCCACACTGGCCTGTGGTGAGTACTTGGCAACCCTAATAGGGACAGCTTCTGATTGATAGGCCAGGGGAGCAAAGGCTGGGGTGATGTGTGGAATCTTCAGGAGCATGCCACCACCATGCAAATTATTATATAGAGAGATTATTATTATATATGCAAGCGGGCTCTGGGCAATTTACAGCATTAAAATAGATGAAATGCAATCAACATGATAAAATTATTACAGTGCACTAATAAAACAACGAATCCAGATGGAGATCAATCCCTTTTTTGCCAGCTGCCATGCTCTCTGCACTGCAGGGTGGGCAAGGGGACGTGAGGCCAAAAGAAAAAAAGGAAGGTGCCAGTTTTAACCATTGCTGTTCTCAACCAAAAGCCTGGCAGAACATCTCTGCCTTACAGGCCCTGTGGAATTGCATCAGATCCTGCAGGGCCCTGATGTTATTCAGCAGAGAGTTCTACCAGGTTGGTGCCAGGACCGAAAAGGCCCTGGCCGAGGACAGCTGGAGCTCCCTAGGGCCGGTGATCACCAGAAAGTTGTTATCAGCTGATCTCAGTGCTCTTCTGGGGACATATTGGAGGAGGCGGTCCTGAAGGTACATGGGTCCCTGACCACTCAAGGTCTTAAAAGTCAGCACTAATACCTTGAACCTGACTCAGTACTCCACCAGTAACCAGTGTAGCTGGTGCAGCGCAGGTGGTATATGTGCTGTCTGCAGCGTTCCCACCAGGACTCGCACCACTGCATTCTGAACCAGTTGGAGCTTCCAGGTCAGTCACAATAGCAGGCCAGCATACAGTGAGTTACAGTAGTCCAGTCTGGAGGTGGCCGTTGCATGGATTACTTGGCCAGGTCAGGGGGTGACAGGAGAGGGGCCAGCAGCGGTGCTTGATGTAGGTGGTAGAATGCCAGTGTGGCAGTATTGGTGACCTGTGCCTCCATAGACAGGGAAGCATCCAATGTCACACCAAGGCTCCTGACAGAATGCACAGGTGTTAATGGTACCCTGTCAAAGGCTGGAAGTTGAAACCCCAATCCCAGAGCCCCCCAGTTCCCCCCCTGGATTCAGTCTCAGCCTGCTCTTCCTTAACCATCCCACCATGTCCCATGTGGTATTGCCTTGTGTCCAAGTCAGGAATATATAACCAAAATGATATTTCAATTGCATACCCTCTTATTTTGGTCCAGAAAATTCATTTCCAAAAGCAAATATGGAGCCAGTGTTTCTGTGTGAAATGTTGAAGGTTTACTATTAGAGCTATGCATAGTCTAATTCCCTGACATTTTGTGGTTGGCTTCATCTCCTACAGCAGCCATTTTGTAGTTGCACCCACCACCCTGTGTCAGAATTCCAAAAGTGTATGCTGGCCCTTCAGTGCAGTGGACACTCCAGGTCTACAGCCATGACTTTGGTCAAGAGACTGATGGAGGAGAAGATGCAGGAGAAAACAGTAAGCAGGAAAAAGAGATTAGCACCCCTCTTCCCACTGCAAGTCCTCCCCTTTTTAGTCCAGAGAAATGGTAGGAGGACTTACCAGAGATGAACTGGCTGCCTAAGACTTACTTCCACCCACAACCTTCTGGTCTACAGTCTTTTAAACACCAGTTTTACTCTTTATAAAGTTGGCTTATACTGCTCATTTGTATGCATTGTTCTGACAATAAAGTTTTTACTTCAACAAACACCTACATGATGAAACAGTATGTGGGTTTCCTAAAAGCGCCTAAACTTTCCTAATATCACACTTTGAGTTCACACCTAGGGGCACCTGACAATTTTGGGATAAACACCATGCCAATCCTGAGTCACTCTTTCACTTTATATATCCCTTTGAAATAAAATAAAGCAATGTACCCTGCTGAGTAGCCTTTAAAATTCAACTGTCAGTCCTTCACACAAAGGGGGGCAAAGCTTTTCCTTGAAAAATAAAAACCTGACACTTTTCAAATTGTGCCGCATCAGCAGCACTAAGAGGTATAAATGGATGAGGCTGTGATGTTATATTTCACTGCCTTTATAGAAAAGCAGCCCAGATCTCCAAACCTTTGCTTGCCTTTACAAATCTTCACTGTAAAGTCTAATTGACTTGAATGGGATTATAATGAATGGATATGAGTTGCTTTCCCAGGATAAGGTCAGTGTTCTGTGCACAGAAGAAATTGTACATTCAAAATTCAAGAACTTTTGTACTGTCAAATGGGTAATACAGCTTTAAACGCAAGTTGCTCTTGCATTGGAAAGTATGTAGATGAAAGCATTTCAGGACGTGAGAGAAAGCATGTAGATAAAGGGTCCAAAGGTATTGCATACTGTCTGAGCAACCTGAATTCTGTATGATATTATGACATAAAACAAATTACATTTAGATCGTGACTGCAATATCTTTGCTATGATACACAGTCAGTATTGGACTTTACTATTAATACATTAATTATATATATTTATTTAACTAGAAGAAGAGAAGATATTGGATTTATATCCCGCCCTTCACTCACTTAAGAGTCTCAGAGCGGCTTACAAACTCCTTTCCCCTCCCCTCCCCACAACAGACACCCTGTGAGGTAGGTGGGGCTGAGAGAACTCTTTCCCAAGCTGTCCTTGAGGGAACAGCTGGTACAGAGCTATGGCTTGCCGAAGGTCAAGTGGAGGAGTGGGGAATCAAACCCGGTTCTCCCAGGTTAGAGTCCGTGCACTTAACCACTACACCAGTGTGGTGTAGTTGTTGAATGAGGATCTGGGAGACCCAGGTTAAATCCCCACTCTTCCATGAGAGCCAGTGCAGTGTAGTGCTTCAGAGTGGTAGATTCTAATCTGAAGAACCTGGTTTGATCCTCCTCTCCTCCAGATGAATCCTGCTGGGTGACCTTGGACCAGGCACAGTTCTCTCAGAACTCTCTCAGCCCCACCTGTTTCACAAGGTAACTGTTGTGGGGATAGGAAGGGAGAGAGCTCATAAACTGCTCTGAGACTCCTTCAGGTAGAGAAAAGGGGGATATAAAAACCAACTCTTCTTTTTTTTTCCACAGCAACTCACTGGGTGACCTTTGGCCAGCTGCTCTCTCTTTGCCGAACCTATATATCACATTGTGGTGGTTGTAATGGCAAAATGGAGGAAGGAAGAATGATGCTGCAAGTCACTTTGGACCTCCACTGGGGAGAAAATGGGCGGGATAAATATTTAAATAAATAAAATGCCCATACCCTAAATTCTGAGAATGAATTGAATTACGAATGTACCAGCATCCATCAGTCAAGGAAAATAAGTTCAAATCAATATGTGAAATTCAGTCCCTCCCGTACCATTTCTTGACCCTCGTTGTCCCTTTTGCATTGTCAGGCACCGTGCTGAAATGATAATGCCAAATTCCCCACCTCATAAACTGAAGCCTTCTTTACCTTCATTCACTTTCTTCACTGTCTACTCTGTAGCCTACATTCAGCTCTGCTCTTTGGCTTCTATTTCCTTGGGAGCTTTTCAGATTCTTCAGTCAGCACCATGGTTACACTTGTCCTTGCAATTTCTGTGAGTTTCCACTCTGAGCAAAACTGACACATCGTTTTAATACTCTCACAAAAGCTGTACTGGAAAAAAAACAACAGTTCTGTTCCATAAACAGTTGTAGTCTCTGTGAACATTCTGAGTCATTACACCAGAACAGAAAACATGATTTTACTGCCACAAGGGGTGGCTGAACAACTTCAGGCATTCCTGAATGAAGTGGATTGCCTGGACCCTTTCCAAACTGGTTTTAGGCAAGTCATGGGATTGAAACAACTGAATGACCCTTGCTGGGAGAAAAAGTGTGACTCTGTTGATTCTCTTGGACGTCTCAGAAGTTTCCGATGCTATTGATTGAGTATCCTTCTGGACCCCCCTTCCAGACTGGAACTGGGAGGCACTGCTTTGTGGTGGTTCCGGTCCCACCTTGAAGGTAGTGGTCAGAAGGTAGTGCTGGGGGACTGCTGCTCAGCCTCTTGGCCTGTGGCATGTGAGGTCACTGTGAGGTTCCATCTTGTCTCCTGTATGTTTAACATCTACATGAACCTGTTGGGTGAGGTCATACAGAGATTTGGACTGGGTTGTCATCAATATGTGAATTAACTTAGCTCTATCTCATGCTTCTGGCAGATCCCAGTTTCCGAAACCTTGAACCTGGAGACAGTTTTGGAATGGATGCAGGCTAAAAAAACCTGAAGCTTAACCCTGACAAAATGGAAGTGTTACTGCCAGGGGTCATTTCGTAGAAAAAGAGGTGCACGAGCTCATTAGCATAACTCATTTGCATATGCCACACCCCCTAACATACCGGAAGTGTGTCAGAAGGCAACACCCACCCCTCAGGCTCCACTCCACAGGTGAGTGAAACTGACCTGCTCTTCCTCCATTCCCTTCCCCATCCAATACTTTGTGCAATAAAAATAAGCGTAAAGAACACACCCTCATTCTCTTCCTGCTCCCTTGAAACCTCCAGGTTTCAAGTAGACTTGAGATACCCAGGACATGTGCACCACCCATCCCTTCCCCTTCCCCTCCCCACAACAAGACACCCTGTGAGGTAGGTGGGGCTGAGAGAGGTCTTTTGAGAACTGCTCATGAGAGAACAGCTGTTGGAGAACTTGTGACTGGCCCAAGGTCACACCAGCAGCTGCATGTGGAGGAGTGGGGGAATCAAACCCAGTTCTCCCAGATTAGAGTCCAACTCCTGACCACTACACCAAACTGATGGGGTGGAAGCTTCTGAAGGGTTGGTGAAATTTCTCCAGTACTTATGTGCCATGTGCCCAGATAAAAAATGGTATACTTAGAAAATTTATATGCCATCTTGAGCAAGTCTCTGGAAAAGCAGCACACAGTCATAAAAGAAACAATGATAAAATTATCAATATTAACACAAAACATTAAAAACAATAAAGACCCTAGCAGGGCTTTCCCCGGGGCTCTGCGCCTTTGCACTGCTCGGGGAAGCCGAGGAGGGGGTGGGGCTTGGTCATGTGCCCGCCCCCTGGGCTCCTCACTCCCGGAGCTGCGCTCCTGTGCACTCCTGCTCCAACGGACCCCTGGTTACTGCTGAGGAAATTGGGTTGCACTCCCCCTTGAAGGAACAGGTTAATAGTCTGGGAATGCTCTTGGACCTGATCCTACTGTTGGATAAGCAGGTGGCAGCTGTGGCCAGAATGACATTTTACTAGCTTTGACTGGTTAGCCAGCTGCAGCCTTTCCTGGGCAGAAAAAATCTAGCTACTATGATATATGCCCGGGTTACATCTAGACTAGATTACTGCAATGCTTTCTATGTAGGCTGCCATTGAACAGTGTCCAGAAACTTAAATTGGTGCAGACTGCTGCAGCCAGGATTTTGACTGGACTGAACTGAGGGACCATATCACTTTGGTTTTGGCCCATATACTAGATCCCAGGTTACACTGATAATGTTACATCTAAATATTTAATTAATGAGCATCCCAAAGTCTCCATTTTTTATGTTCTTCCTAAGATACATAAAGGCATCATCTCACCCCTGGGTAGACCTGTAGTTTCGGGGGTAGGTTCTCTTTTAGAGCCTTTAGCTAAGTTTATTGACTATTTTCTACAATCGTTTGTTCCATCAGCAAGATCTTATATTAAAGACACCAAAGATCTTATTTTGAAATTAGGAAATATCTCTGTGACACCTAATTCCATTCTAGCTACCCTGGATATCACTGGTCTTTACACCAACATCCCCCGTAATGAGGGGCAGTTGGTGTTGGAAAATTTATTTATTTATTTATTTATTTATACATTCGATTTATTGATCGCTGCTTCCCACACGCAGGTGGGCTCGCAGTGATTTACAATTTGTTGGAGACAAGGGACTAACAATTCGATTCAGTGGGGGAAGGGAAGACAACACATATAACTGAGTCTTTCTGTTGGCTTTTTTTGACGAGTCATGTTCCGGCTCAGTGTTCGTTCCATTCATTCTCAGCTCCACACCGCCACCGCCTGGCAGGCTGCTTTGTTGCAGGAGATCTGGATGAATTCCTGTGCGAGATCTTCCAACTTTTAATTAGCCAGCGCTGACAGATGAACTCAGATACTAACACCTAATTATCCGAGGATTAGGTGTGCCCACTTTCTTAACAGTGGTTCCCAATTTTATCTACTTGCCGAAGCTTTCAAATCGCTTTCGAAAATGTCTTCGAGTTCCATCAGGTCAAACAACCACCCACTCATTTTCTTCTTGAGCTGACTGACCTAGTTTCAGAGAAAAAAAATATTCAGGTTCAGGGATCAATTTTATTATCAAAAAAGAGGAGTTGCCATGGGAAGCCCTATGGTTCCCAGTCTAGCCAATCTTTTTATGACAGCTTGGAAGAAGAATTATGTTATGGACTCTAAGGTTAATCCTTTTCATTCACAAATTTTTCAGTACAATAGGTTTATTGATGATATTCTGATTGTTTTCATTGATTTGGATATGTTCTCTCAATTTGCAGACCGGATGAATGCACTACATTCCACTTTTAAATTTGTTCATAAATATGACACTAGTTCAATTAGTTTTTTTGGACACAGTAATAACAATAGAGGAGTCTGGTTGTCTTTCTTTTAGAACTTTCCATAAGACCTCTGATAAGAATTCATATTTAAGATATAATTCTTTTCACCCTCCACAGTTACGGAATATCATTCCATATGGAGAAATTCCACCCATCAGGAAGATTACAGTAGAGATGCTGAGGCCATGATAAAGCAGTTCACTAGGAGAGGCTATCCCTTTAACTCTGTTTACAAGGCTAAGCTCAGAGCACAAACTCAGGATCACAAGGCTTCACTGACATGCAAGCAACCTACAGCTTCAAATCATATTCAATGTGCTTTTCAATATAACCTATTGGCATGTCCTATTAGAAACCTCATTTTCAAATACTGCCATGTTTTAGCAGACATACTGAGCTTTAAGGAGAAACCTTTAATAGGTTTTCGCAGGACAAAGAATCTGGGAGATTCTCTTACAAGATCAGATTTTGGGTTTACATCTAAAAATCAGGCCATGGTTACTGGCCACCACAGGTGTGGAAATATATTGTGTTTCTTGCAAACCAGTTACATTGTTCAAAGTGTATTAGGCTCTTATGGCCTTTGTTTAAGCCCAAGATTGAGTTTGTTAATTATTTTGTTTAAATAACATGCCATTTCAATTTCTGGAGCATCCTTTATTGTTGATCAATGTCTGTATATAATTACAAGATTTTTGAATTGGATTATACACGGTCCTTTAGTTGCAGTCAGGATGTTGACTGGACTGAACTGTAGGGACCATATCACTCAAGTTTTGGCCCTTATATCCCAGTTCGTTTCTGGGAATAATTCAAAATGCTTATGCTGACCTTTGAAGCTCTATATGGTTTGGGACCAATATGCCTGAGGGACCACCTGCTCCAATGTGAACCTACCTGATTACGATGGTCATTTTCTGAGACCCTGCTTTGCATGCCTCCACCTTCTGAGATTAGGTAAGAACATAAAAAGAACCCTGCTGGATCAGACCAATGGTCCCTCTAGTCCAGCATTCTGTCTCACGCAGTGGCCAGCCGGTTACTCCAGATGGCCAACAACAGGGCATAGAGGCTGAGACTTCCCCTGATGTTGCCTCCTGGCTCTGGGATTTAGAGGTTTAGTGTCTCTGAATGTGGAGGTTCTCCTCAGTCACCACAGCTAGTAGCCACTGATAGTCTTATCCTCCATGAATCCCCTTTTAAAGCTGTTTATTCCTGTGGCCATCACTACATCCTCTGGCAGTGAATTCCACATTTTAATCACTCTCTCTGTAAAGTAGTAATTCCTTTTGTCCATCCTGAACTTAATGCCCATCAGCTTCATTGGATGCCCTCAAGTTCTCATATTTTGGGAGAGGGAGAATTTTTTTTCTTTGTCAACTCTCTCCATTCCGTGCATAATTTTATTTCATGTCACTAATCTAATTTGTGGCAATCTAATTAAGCCTGGGTCTGCCAATGCCTATCCTCTGGAGCACTGGTCATGCAAGGCTGTCATCTGGCCCAACCTCTCTTGCATGGCCATAAGCCCAGAGTTCATCTATCACCCAAACCTCAGGAGGGGAGAGGAGTTCACAAATTATCAGAAAGGTATAAAATGTGGGTCTTCAGCAAAAGCACCCAGTAGCTAAGCCTCACTGCTCAGCATTAGCAGAGAGAGGGGGGGGGGCTCAGAGTGACACAGAGCCCTGAGTCTCCCTAACCCCAAAACCCCAGCAAGGGAAAGGTGTTCACAATCAGGAATAAATGAATATGCTCTGCTTTTAATCAGTTCCCTGCCAACAGAGGAGAGGCTGCAGAGTTGAGCTGATGTACAGCATTTTTTTAAAAGAATTTTTTAAAATTTTATTTTCTAGGACACTACAGGAAAAATACTAAACTAAAAAATCACTAATCTATCCCTAAGGTATACAGAGACCAGGTTTTTATCATGAATAAAATGGTATTGCTTCCATTGTATTCAAGAAAATAGTTAATATATCAAGGCATCATCAGCTAAACTTAGCTTCTTACCTTAAATATTAGTAACTACCGTATTTTTTGGACCATAAGACGCACTTTTTCTCCCCAAAAAAGTGGAGGGGGAAGTGTATGTGTCTTATGGAGCGAAGACAGGGGAGTGACTTTAAAAATTCCGGGGGGGGGGCGATGCCTGTTGCTGCCGCAATGCCCCCGCCGCTGCCAGCTTGCGTGAGGCCGCCGTGCCGGCTCCTGTTGCTGTTACTGCCGCCCCGCTTGCACGAGGCCGCCGGCTCCTCTCCTGTTTCTGTTGCTGCCGCTGGCGGTGGCGGCTCGTGCAAGGCCGCCGCTGCCGGCTCCTGTTGCTGCCGCCCGCCTCGCGCAAGGCCGCCGCCGCTGGCTCCTCTCCTGTTCCTGCTGCCGCCGGCTCCTGTTGCTGCTGCCCGGCTTGCGCGAGGCTGCCGCCGCCGGCTCCTCTCTTGTTCCTGTTGCCGCCGGCAGCGGCGGCTCACGCGAGGCCGCTCGCGTGAGGCCGCTGTTGCTGCTGCCCGGCTCGTGTGAGGCCGCCGCCGCTCGGCTCGCTCGAGGCCGCCGCCGGCTTCTCTCTTGTTCCTGTTGCCGCCGGCAGCGGCGGCTCGCGCGAGGCCGCCGCTGCCGGCTCCTGTTGCTGCCAGCTCCTCCTGATATTGCCGCCGCCCGGCTCGCACGAGGCTGCTGCCGCCGGCTTCTTCCTGTTGCCGCCGCCGGCTCGCGCAAGGCTGCTGCCGCCGGTTTCTTCCTGTTGCCGCCACCGGCTCACGCGAGGCCGCCACCGACCAGCGCGGAAGGCGCGAGCCTCCCCCTGCGTCTTATGGTCAGGTGCATGGTATGGTCCGAAAAATACGGTAAATGACTGTATTCAAGACAAGTGAATATAAATCCAAAAACAAAACTTTCAAAATAACAATGATTATTCTTTCTTCTTTCTTCTCTTTTCAGATTTGTCTTTCCGGGGTTTGGGAGCTGCTGCTCCTTTTTCTGCATCAGAGCCTTCTTCCTCAGATTTATTACTCACTGAAGAATCAGTACTTTCCAGTCCATATATGCTTTCTTGCTGTTCCAGTTCTTCCTCTGTGGATGTTTTCTCTCTTCTTCCCAGATGTTGTTCCAGGAATTTCTTTGCCTTTGCAACAGAGTCAATCTTTTGCTTCTTATCCACATAGTTAAAGGTCAGGCCTTCAGGTGTAATCCATCTGTACATGGTAGATCTTGCTTGAAAAAAGTAATTAGACTTTTATAGGGTTTCCTCTTCTTCCTGATTTCAAATAGAATGTCCTTTAAAACTTTAATTTCTTTGATCTTCAAGGGAGTCCTGTTGGCAGCCTTGAGCACCACATCCCTGGTAGATTTTTTGGAGAATTTCACCATAATCTCTTCCGGCAGGTTCTTTTTCTTCAGAAATTCAGGATAGGTCCTATAAACCATTTCCATATCACTTTGAAGTAAATCCGCTTGTAAACCTGTCATTGGAGCCAATGCTTCACTCAACAGTTGTTTGAGATTCTCACCTTTTTGTTCAGGGGCACCTTGAAAACTTAAGAGAGCCAGTCTGGTGTAGTGGTTAAGTGCGCGGAGTCTAATCTGGGAGAACCGGGTTTGATTCCCCACTCCTCCACTTGCACCTGGCTGGATGACCTTGGGCAAGCCATAGCTCTGTACCAGCTGTTCCCTCAAGGACAGCTTGGGAAAGAGTTCTCTCAGCCCCACCTACCTCACAGGGTGTCTGTTGTGGGGAGGGGAGGGGAAAGGAGTTTGTAAGCCGCTCTGATACTACAAGTGAAGGGTGGGTATAAATCCAATCTCTTCTTCTTCTACAATGCCAAGACCACGGCCATACATCTTGGAAAATCTACAACTACTAATGAACTCTGGCCATGAAAGCCTTCAACAACATACTTTATTTTAGTTATATTTTGGGATATTGGTTTTCCTTGCTATGCCTACATAATGGCTACATATTCTTAGGCTACTATATGTTGACAGTGTTAAGCTCCAGCACTAAGATCAGCAAGATCTATTTGACAGCTATCTGTCAAATTGGTAGCTGTGTAGTGCAGGTCTAAACTAGTTATGGCTGGCACTGAAGTAAGGTCAGTCATAATGACTCAGCATGAAGCTGATTGGTCACTACATGTATATATGGAATTGTACAGTACTGATGTATGTCCATTCTCTTGTACCACGGTTCTGGCGAAGCATTTTGATCCTGTAAATAATAAATCCTGTATATAGTTTACCACAGGACTGTGTAAGTGTGGTTGCTATAAGGAGTTGCAGCAGAGTGAATGCTGGTGAGAATTGGGAAAGCTGGGGTGCTGAAAGTGGCTGGAGTGGCTGCAAGGGGCTGGAGTGGCTGAAACTTCTGAAGGGGTGTTGCAGACGCGCTGCGCAACAGGGTTATGGGCCCAGCCTGACGGAGCCCAGCCTGACGGAGAGCCTAGCCTGCCCAGCCTGCTGGAGATTCAGCCCAGCCTGAAGGAGACCCAGTTCGGTGGAGAACCAGCTCTGCATTCTGCAAACGCCGGTGAGCCGTGCTTAGAGTGTGTGTCCAGCTGTGTGGCTGCGGGAGGACGGTTGCTGACTTCTTCCAGGAGTGGGGGAGTGTGACTTGCCCGGAGAAGCCTTGGCAGCGGTGTGACACGCCGAGAGTGGAGATAACAGATCCAGCTTGTGAGTGTCGAGGGAGCGGAGAGAAATTATGGCTCTTGTGCCGACTACCCAGGTGGTGGACAAGCTGACTTCCACAAACTATGATACGTGGGCGTTTCGGATGAAACACTATCTTATCAGAGAGGGCCTCTGGCTGTATGTTAATGACCCTCCGGATCCAGTTCCAGTGGGAGACGTGCCGAAGGTCGAGCGGGCGCTGGCAAGCATCGTTTTGGCAGTAAGTGACGACCAATTAATTCATATTTCATCCTCTGCCAACGCTAAAGAAGCATGGGACTCACTTAAACAAGTTTATGTGCAAAAATCTGCTGGCACAATAATGTCTCTGACTCGTCGCTTGTACAGAAAAATCCAAGGGCCTAATGAATCAATTAGGGAGCATGTAAATGCTTTGACTCAGCTTTATCAGCAGTTGGAACAACGCGGCAAGGTGATTTCTGCTGAAGACAGATGTTATTTGCTTTTGAGTTCCTTATCTCCTGCGTTTGACACTTTAATTACTTCACTCGAAGGACTGCAGCCTGATCAGTTAACTCTGCAGTTGATCATAGGTCGTGCTTTAGACTATGAAGCGAAACTAAAGTCTCAACATTCCTCAGTAGCCATGCAGCGAGCCCAGACGGTGGAGTCAGCTGGCAGCAGGAGGAGGGATGTGAGGATTGAACGTGAGGAACCGGTCAAGGCTCTGCGTGTAAGGAAATGTTTCGTCTGTGGTTCAACTTCCCATCTAAAGAAATCCTGTCCATCACAGCAAAAGAAGATAAAAAACATTGGGCGCTCAGACATGTTGTCGGGCCGTCCCAATGCATCTCTTGTTGTTACAGGTGACACAGAAAACCAGGCATGGATTCTTGACAGTGGGGCTAGCCATATAATCTGCAAAAGCCCTGAAATGTTAAGGAATCTACAGGAGGCTCAGCAACGTCATGTGAGTCTGGCTGATGGTCATACAGCAGATGTGACTGCCAGAGGTGAACTAACTTTATCAGTTCTTAATTACACCTTTCAAAACGCACTCTGTGTACCCACGCTCGAAAGTAATCTGCTTAGTGTCTTGGCACTGGACCGTGCTAAGTTTGAAGTAACTTTTGGAAAGGAACTGTGTGTTATTAAGAAAGGTGGGAGGGAAGTGGCAAAAGCAAGTTTGAGAAATGGAGTGTATGTATTAGATAACTCTGTTACGGCAGCAACAGCTAGTGTGCCGGGTAACAAAATTCCTCATAACTCGTGCTTACACTTGTTACATCGCCGGCTTGGACACGCCTCTTTTCATGCTATTAACAAAACTCTTGCTTTGACAGGTAGAGAAGGGATAAATGATTGTAATATGTTCCTAGAGTGTCAGGTTTGCAAGCAGGTCAAATCACAGGCTTTCCCTGTAGCTCGCAGCAGTGAGAGGGAGTCTACTCATGCTTTAGAATTGGTGCATGTAGATCTTTTGGGACCCTTTCCACCCAGTATATCTGACAACAGGTATGCACTGGTGATCACTGATGATTTTTCAAAATATTCTTGGGCATATATTCTGAAAAACAAATCTGACACATTTGAAACTCTGAAATATTGGTACAAAAAGGTCAAAAATCAATTAGGTGATTTAAAATCACTGCAGTCTGACATGGGAGCAGAGTTCATGTCAAACAAAATGAAACAATGGTTACTCAAGTTAGGGGTAAAGCACCGTGTAGCAAATGTGGCCACTCCACAGGAAAATGGTGTGGCAGAAAGAAAAAATGCTACTTTACAAACCATCATGTATGCAATGCTTGCTGATGCTCAGTTACCTAAACAGTTTTGGGCTGAAAGTTTAAAATATGCTGTGTATGTGTCTAATAGAACCTGGTCAAGGGTGATAGACAATATTCCATTTGCATTGCTCTATGGGAAAATGCCAAAGCTAAATTATCTGCGTGTGTTTGGTTCCAAAGCGTGGGTGAACATACCTTTGAATCAGCGCAGGAAAGGTGGTACTAGATCAAAACAAATGACTTTCTTAGGATGTCAATCTGGTATGAAAGCATATAGGTTCTCAAATGATCATCACCAAGTCAGTTTTAGCAGGTCTGCCAATTTCACTGAAGGCAGGAATTGGCACAGAATACATGCTAACTCATTACCAGACCAGGCAGTGTTGCCAATAACAGGTGATTCACAAAATGTTTCTAGTCCTGAACCTAGTGTTTCTTCTCAACCCATTGCTTCAGGTGGTATTAAGTCTGAACCTAGTACACCTAGAAGGTCTGAGAGAAGTAACAAAGGGATTCCTCCACAAAGATATGGTTTTGAGACACAAGTGGCTAACTTTGTCTGTGCAAAAGAACCTTCATGTTATGATGATGTTACTCAATTGCCTGAAGGTGAAAAACAAGCTTGGTTGCAAGCTATGCAAACTGAATATGATTCTTTGTGTGAAAATAACGTGTTTGAATTGTCTGAATTGCCAGAAGGGAAAAAGCTTATTGGGTGCAGGTGGTTATATAAGCTGAAACCTGTGCAGGGTGGGATGCCTCAAAGGAAAGCCAGACTAGTGGCTCAGGGATTTTCTCAAGTGTTTGGGGAAGATTTTGATGAGACATTTGCACCAACTGTAAAAAGCAATACTTTGAATGTGGCTCTGACAAAGGCAGGAATAGAGGGGATGCTTGTTCAACACTTTGACTTCACATCCGCCTATCTGAATGCTGATTTGGATGAGCAACTATACATGCAACAAATTCCAGGTTTTGTGGATAAGAATACTAACCTTGTATTGAAATTGAAGAAGGGTTTATATGGTCTTAAGCAGAGTGGTCATCTCTGGAACTTATGCCTTACTACAACTCTAACAAACATGGGGTTTAAACAGAGTGTTGCAGATCCCTGTATGTTCAGCAAGGTAATCAGTGGAAACAAATGCTACCTTATGGTTTTTGTTGATGATTTGTGTTTCATGTACAAACAGGTGGAACAGTTACAATGGTTTGAACAAACAACAAAGCAATATTTCAAAATGAAAAACCTAGGTACTATCAGTCATTATCTTGGGATGGATATCAGTAGAAACACTGATGGTTATTTTGAGATAAGCCAGGAAAACAAAATTATACAGTTGTTGGAAAAATATAACATGGTCAATGCTAACTCTGTGTCTACTCCAATGTCTACTGGTTATGCTAGGGAGCCAGAAGATGAAAGTTTTGACCAAAAGGGATTGTATCAATCACTGTTAGGATCTTTAACATATTTGGCAACATGGTCTCGCCCTGATATTAGTCATGCGGTTCATATTCTTTGTCAAAAGAGTGCCAAACCTTGTAAGCGTGACTGGAATGCTGCTAAAAGAGTTCTAAGATACCTAAAAGGAACCTTGAAGTGTAAGTTAGTGTTGAAAGGGAACAATACTCAACAGGTTCTAGCTTACAGTGATTCCAATTGGGGCACTAATCAGGATGCCAAGTCAACAACTGGTTATGTGATATTTGTAAATGGATCTTTGGTGATATGGAAGTCTGTAAAACAATGTTTTGTGTCAACAAGTACCTGTGAATCTGAATTTGCAGCCATCAATGAATGTGTTATTCAGCTAGAATGGTTACAACAGTTGCTAACAGATTTTGATGTGAAATGTAGCATGCCTATGATTGTAAAATGTGATAACACAGCAGCTGAATTATTAGCAGACTCCCAAGGTATCCGGCCTAGATCCAGACACATCAACATTAGATACCAAAATGTAAGAGACACTATTCAGAGGAAATTAGTTACTCTACAACATTGTGTATCTAAGGAAAATATTGCAGACATGTTCACTAAGAGTTTGGATGAAACAAAGTTCTTAACTCTTAGGGGGAGTCTTAACATGATCTTGTGTGCTGAATCTTAAGGGGGAGTGTTGACAGTGTTAAGCTCCAGCACTAAGATCAGCAAGATCTATTTGACAGCTATCTGTCAAATTGGTAGCTGTGTAGTGCAGGTCTAAACTAGTTATGGCTGGCACTGAAGTAAGGTCAGTCATAATGACTCAGCATGAAGCTGATTGGTCACTACATGTATATATGGAATTGTACAGTACTGATGTATGTCCATTCTCTTGTACCACGGTTCTGGCGAAGCATTTTGATCCTGTAAATAATAAATCCTGTATATAGTTTACCACAGGACTGTGTAAGTGTGGTTGCTATAAGGAGTTGCAGCAGAGTGAATGCTGGTGAGAATTGGGAAAGCTGGGGTGCTGAAAGTGGCTGGAGTGGCTGCAAGGGGCTGGAGTGGCTGGAACTTCTGAAGGGGTGTTGCAGACGCGCTGCGCAACACTATAGTCTCATAATTCCCCCCCCTCCCAGTATCTTCCCAAGATAATGACAAGAGACAACCAAAACTGTTTAACTGCTTTGTTTAAATGGCTGATAAGAATAAAGTATTCCTGTTTAAGGATGAGCTGTGCTAGGCAGCCTTTCACGACTACCTCCATTTTGACAACACCGCCTGGACTTCAATCACAGCTTGTTTATCCTTGTCTGCATGTTACCTGGGCCCAGATTCATTTCCCTACCACAACATGCTATAAAGACAGCTAGGCATCTGGTTGGTGCTGCTCAGCACCCAGGGCAGTCCTATCCAAACCCAACTCCACTTTACACCAAATCATGGGCTGTTCTGAAATAGCATTATATCTCATTTAATCACATTGTATCTCAGGGGGCTCACCTTTCACCCTACGTATTATAAGCAACCCACCCTATTCCAGTCAACCTGGTTATGGCTAAACCAGTTCTGAAATGAGGCCTAATAATCTCATGTCCTCAACATGAAACAGAAGAAAAAAGGTTCCCCTATAAGCCTATCATGGGAGACCCCCAAATTTCCCAGTGGATCTCAAATGAATAGATATCCCATGTTGCTCCTAAAGAGAGTGGTTTGGCAACAGCATGCAGCAAAGTCCTCTGTGGAGGAGGCAAAATACACTTTTATGCTTTCCTCTTTGCCCCCTTCCAAGGCTGGGCCAATTAACTGCCCCAACCAATCAGTGCCTTGTGCCTCACTTAATTTTGAAGGTGCTGGGACAACGGCATCCTATGAACAACCTTCACACTGAATTAGGTTGTGAAGCCAGCATCTCTTCAAGAATCTTTCCCTTAAACAAAAGATCAACGTGACATTTCACAAACAGTATCTACAATGTATGTTCCCCTTTACTCCTGAGTCATTATTACCCGGTCAAAGGTAATAAATGAAACAGGCAAAAACAGGCAGAGTATGAGGTTATTGTGACTGATACTCATCTTAATTGCTTTTTAAAAAATTAATTGAGTGGTAACAAAGGCAAGCATAAAGCTTTTAAATTTAAATCAGAGAATTAAAAAAGACCCAGAAGGCTTATAGCTGATAACATAAACCATTCACTTTAAAGGCTAATTTTTTTTTTTTAGAGACAGAAATCCATTTTACATGGTTTGGGTCAGTTTTTTAGTGATTGCTGGGAAAATTTCAATGCAGATTGTATTGGAACAAGAATGCCTACAGATTTAAGCCACTTCTGTTGTACATATTCATCTTCATCTTTGCATTTTAAAATGCCTATGTAGTGCATCCTCAGTGGCTAAGGATGTGCATATTTGTAATGCCAGATGCATCAGTTTTCAATAAACCACTAGAACTTCTCTGAAGTTCTGATAGTCACAGGTGGGGCAGAAATCCATCCCCCAAACATATCATATGTATCAATATTTGATTCCTTCGATCAAAACAAACATTTATTTAGCATTATTATTTCCTCTGACTGCTGCTGCTTTAATGTTTTGTGGTTTTTTTGCTTTGGTGGTTGTTCATTATCGTGTTTCTTGTATCAGTCATTAGTGTAATCCCACCTATTCATACAGTGAATGAGACGATAGTGCAGCTCTGTGTAGCCAGTCGTATTGGTCTCATGATGATACCACAGTTGGCAAATAAAGACTATCAATAGTGATTTCAAGTGAGGGTAATGAAAGTGAATAAACAGACATTTTTAAAGGAGTGAAGATGTTTTCTCAGAAATTTTTGCGTGGCCCAAAAGATAGGCAAACTGACCTTTTTCAGTTCAGTTCTGTAGTTGATTCATAGGATGTTGAAGCATGCATTTTTCTGACCTCTCTCATGCCACATTTTAAAATGCCATTGGGGAAGTGCACCTGCTACGTTGCAGGGACCCATGGCAAAAGGATACTCAGAAATACTCAGAAGTCTTTGGCGGACTATTGTTCCATGTGCTACAATATGGAAGCATCAAAAAACGTAATGAAATTACCCAAAGTTCCATATTCCTTTTCCAGAACAACAGTTTTAGCTTCAGTTGCTACAAGAGCTCTTGTGCATATCTACACATCGCACATAACTGAACCCAAACAGCTATTTCTAAAGCAAAAAAGCAGCTTTGAGAGGAGGTGGTTTGCACAGGTGTGGGGGAGAGGCTACTTAACCCTTTCCTTATGCACCACTTTTTGTTCCAAATGTATACCTCCAGCTACTTTCCTCCCACAGGGTTCAAAATGTATGTCCCTTTGCAACGAATGAATGCATTTTAGGAGTTTAACACTAAGGGGGAAATAGCTCTAACTCTTTCATCTTCCCACGGGCAGATTTTTTAAAAAGAAAAACAGTCCCACTATGAATGTTTCCTATTTCCAATGCTTATTTTAAAGAGATCTTTCTTTCCCTCCAGAAATAATAAATTTTGTTCTCTTTGCAAAGAAGCAATCACAATTCAAATTATATTGCAGTGAGAGAAGCAGATGAAAAATAATATATGCTGGGAGTAAGGAATGTGTATTGCTTCCGCCATGTTTCTGTGTTCTGAGTTTAGATTAGGTTTTAAAAAATGATCAGAATAGCTGAACATTTATGAATTCAGCATGGGTATTTGTTTTCATGCTTCCTTAGCCTTTCAGAGAAATCTCTGACAAGCTCTTTATGTCTAAAGAAATTTAAAGCCCTTTAGAAATTCCCTGAGCTGCTAAAAGATCTCATCAAAAGATACTGGTGTTGTAGCAAGAAGAGACTGAAGAATTATGCCTTAAAGTTTTGCCAGAGATCCCAGCGCCCCCCCTCCTTTCTTTTTCTTTTTCTTTTATTATCAAACAGAGCTCTGGCTTGTCTGCCTTTGGGCTAAGCAATTTCAGAGATACTGGCAGTTCTACTGAAAACTTTTTTTTTTCCAATAGAGGAAAGGTGTTCTCTCCACGCCTCTGTGTTGTGTAATCTTTTGAGTCTTTGTGCTACAGTCAAAATAATTGAAAATACTGGAACAGGATATGTATGAAAGAAAGAAAAGATATCTGTTAGATGAATCCTCCTTCATTTGCTCTCCCTTTAGACAGAGGCAAACATGTCAATAATCAATGACCCATGATAAATACAAATGCCACCCTTTGTTTGCCTGTCTTCGTCCTACTCTTCTCCGCTGCAGAAGCATTCAGACTAGTCATTTGATTTTGTTCAATTGACTGAATCAGAAGCTACTATTTTGATCATCTTTTAATCTGACTGAAATCCTTCAGACGCAGTTTCCTCTCCATCAGCGATAAGAAGAAATGTCCATGGTTCTTTTGTAACCCTTTCTTACGCAGTAGTAGTGTTGTGAAAAACGGGAGCAGGGCTCTAGCTAGAAGCACACTTAACTATTAAGCATTCTTTGCATTTGTAAAGGACTTTTGAATGTTTGTAGCACTTCATGGATATTACCTTCGCAATCTTCAGTGACAGCTCTTAAGAAGCGGGAGCCTAGAGGAAGAGATCTCCACTACAGAGTGGCGATTTTGGGAGAGGGTGCCAACATTCTCACCAGCAAAGCAAAGGTAATTGAAATATTCCTCCCAGTTTTGATTCCACTTCTGTGTTGTGCACACTGAAACCATGATCCTTTACTTTTGTGCCATCATGTTTTCTCCCATCAAATGTTTGCATTTTTCAAGGTTATTGATGTGTAAATAAATCAGCATTATCGCACATATATTACACAACAAATTGCTTACACTGTATGCAAACTTTGCAACCTGCCATTAAAACCTGCACAACGTAAGAACATCATACAAACAAAACTGCACAACCAACAGTAAGAGGTAGAGCAGTGAAAGAGCTGGAAAAATACAAATGAAGAGAAACAAACACGAACTAGGAACTGTTCACTCAGTCTACTTGTGTATCAAGAGCGCAGACGGGGATGTCTGGATCAGTACTGCCTAAGCTCATGGCTGTTGATTAACCAGGATTGCCCAACGGGCCATTCAAATCAGCAAACCTGGCTGCACCGTCATTGGATTCTTCTGCCAAGCCAGAACCATCCATCTTAACAGTGCTGAATGAGATACCCACTACATTCGCCACTGCCTTGGATCACTTGCCAGTAATGGGTTGGGTCACCCCCTATCTCTGGGGAGCCAGTTTGGTGTAGTGGTTAAGAGCGTGGACTCTAATCTGGGAGAACTGGGTTTAATTCCCCACTTGTCCACTTTGGGTCAGTCACAAGTTCTCTTAGAGCTGTTGTCTCAAGAGCAGTCCTCAAAAGAGCTCTCTCAGCCCCACCTACCTCACAGGGTGTCTGTTGTGGGGAGGGGAAGGGAAAGGTGATTGTAAGCTGCTCTGAGACTTCAAGTGAAGGACCAGGTATAAATCCAGTCTCCTCTTCTTCTACTACTTAGCAGAGACAGTGTTTTCTGCCAATATATACCTTAGGGTAATAACCCTATGTAACATGTATAACAGCTCTATTGCTGTTTATTGTTATTATCCTATCACTACTAGTGGAAGGGTGACAGCAAGAGATAGTTACTTACCTAAGGATATCTAGCGAGTTCAAGGCTGAGATGTCAGCTTTGGGGGATTTCCCAGCATGCAGTTCAAATTTATAGCCTCAGTATTACACTGGCTTTCTTGCTGCCAACACCTGTAAATATCCTTGTTCAAGGTTGGCCTCCTGCCTTCATGCTCACCATTGGCAGTAGGCCCGCAGCTAATGAACTGGTGCCACAGGGAAGCCCCAGGAGACAGCAGTAGCTGGGATGACAGTCCTCCAGAGTAACGTGCAGCCCACCAACCCAGGAGAGGCTGAGGGAGGAAGGCAGTAGAGTGGCAAAGCAGAGGGAGGCACACTTGCAATTGCTGTGGCTGCCAGGATCATGGCAGAATTCAACAGGAGGAGCAGCAGCCCATCCCAACACAGAGGCAGGCATGGCCTGGGGAAGTGAAGGATGAGGTGGTAGCAGGGCAGTCCACAGGGGAGAGGCGATGGGAGCTTGTGTGACCAGGAAAGGGAAAGCCACTGGCCAAAGGGCATGATATAGGGAGGGAGGAGCCTTGGGGGAAGGAACAGGAAAGCAAGGCCTTCTTAAACCCACTTGGGCTGGAGACAGCGCCCTTCAAAGTGATGCAAGGGGTTGGGGCCACAATTACTATAAATTTCTTCATCCACACAGGATGAATTAGAAGATACGAAGTTGTTCATTGCAAACATATATTTCAGGCAACTGAGTAGACTATTGTATATGTGGACATCATGGCCAGTATAGAAATCAAATAGATTACATAATCAGAAACAGAAGATGGAGAATCTCTATTCTCTCAGCTAAAACAAAAACAGGAGCCGATTGTGGTACCGGCCATGAATTGTAAAAATCAAAAAGTAGAATAAAGCTGGAAAAAATACCGAAACATGTAGAGTGCCAAAATGCAACCTACACAACATTTCTGAGGATTTTGAGGACCACATAAAGAACAGATTTGCATTACTAGGTTCAAGTGAATGGGAACTGGAAGAACTGTGGGATGAAACCAGAGATATTATCAAGGAAGAATGCACAAAGATTATTCCTGCAGCCAAAAGAAAAGAAAAGGCCCAATGGATAACAGATAAAACTCTTAGAATTGCTGACAACAGAACAAAGTTTGAGTCCCATGGCATCGTTAAGTTTAATTCTGGGTATAAGCTCTTGTGTACATGCACACTACTTCAGATCAACAAGAAGCTAGATAAACAAGAAGCAAAAGTAAAAGGTGGCAGAAATAGAATCAGAAGTCTAAATGCAGTGTTTCTGTGACTAGCAAATGACAAGCAAATAGACACAAAGAGCACTATTATAATAACCAGTAGAAGAGAAATAGAAGAGAACAAAAAAAGGAAGAACATAAGATTTGTTCCACAGGATTTAAGAAATCAAAGGGAAATTAAAAGTACAGTTATGAATACTGAAAGATCAACATAGAACTATGTTAACTGAACAGGACACAATTTAATTTATTTTTTATATTTCTTATATTTATACCCTGCCCTTCCCGCGAACAATACCGAAGAACTATATGAAAAGGATGAAAGAATGACAGAGACAGAAAAACATTTTGAAGAACATCCTTCCAAGAAAAACATTTTGAAGAACCTGCAATTTTAGAAAGTGAAGTAAAAGCTGCATTCAAAACAATTAGGAGAAACAAACCAGTAGTAGATGGAGCTATTAGAGTCATTTCAAGCCACAGAAACCAAGTCCATCAAAATCTTAACAAGAATATGCCAAAAAGTATGGGGAACAAAACAATGACTCACAAATTGAAAATGCTCGATCTACTTTCCAGTTCCCAAAAAAGGAGGCGTCAAAGACTGCAGGAACTATCAGACCATCACATTAATTTCTCATGCAAGTAGAGTGATCTTACAAAAATCTTATAGCAAAGACTGTTACTAATACATGGAACTAGAAATGCCAGATGTTCAAAAAAGAAAGCGGCACTAGAGCTCATATTACAGATTTATATTGGTTACTGGAGCATACAAGAGAATGTCAGAAGAAAATCAGTTTGTGTTTCATAGATTACAGCAAAGATTTGACTGTGTGGGTCATGAAAAACTGCAGTTGGTTTTAAAAGAAAAGGGTGTGCCACAAAATCTGATTGTTTTGATGTGCAACCTATTGTACTGTGGATAAAAGGCTACTGTTAGGACAAAATATGGAGAAACAGAATAGTTTCTAGTTGGCAAAGGTGTGGATTTTATCTTGTATCTGTTCAATCTATATGTAGGGTGCATCATAAAGAGAGGTGGATTAGTTTCAGATGAAGGGGGGTGAAAATTGCTGGAAGAAATATTAGCAAACTGAGATATGCCGATGACACCATATTACTGGCAAAAAAAGTGAAGACTTGAAATGACTGCTGATGAATGTTAAAGCAGAAGAGCAAAAGCAGGATTACAGCTGAACATCAAAACAACAAAAGTAATGACTACTGAGGAACTGCACAACTTCAAGGCTCCATCGCCAACCAAAAGGGAGACTGCAACCAAGAAATCAGGAAAAGATTGAGATTTGGAAGGCAGCCATGAAGGAGCAAGAAAAGATCCTTAAGTGTAAGGATGCATTGCTGGTGACCAAGATCAAGATAATTCATACTGTAGTATTCCACGTTATTATGTATGGGTGTGAAATCTGGACAATGAAAAAAAGGAAGAAAGTTGATTCATTTGAAATGTGGTGTTGGAGGAGAGTTTTAGAAATACCACAGACCACCCAAAAGACAAATCAGTGGGTTCTAGATCAAATCAAGCCTGAACTCTCCTTAGAAGTTTAAATTATTCAACTGAGGCTACTGTATTTTGGTTGCGTTATGAGAAGACAAGAGTCGCTAGAAAAGACAATAATATTAGGAAAAGTTGAAGGCAGTAGGAAAAGAGGAAGACCTATCATGAGATGGATTGACTCAATCCAGGAAGCCATGGGGCTCAGTTTGCAAGACCTGAGAAAGACTTTTAATCGGACATTTTGGAAGTCGTTAATTCATAGGGTCAGCTTAAAGAAGGAAGTGACTTGATAGCACTTAACAAATAAACATAGTATGTGAGGATCCATTCACCCCCAGTGTGGCTCCCCATTCCGTATCTTGCTTGTGCAGCTAGAGTAATGTTGCTTCTGATATTAAGAGAGACGGTGTAACAACTTGTATTTTCTATAGTAGGCCATGGGTGAGCAGAACCAGGCTTTGCAAAGCAATTGGGGAACTGCACTCCAGTGTTTTGTAGTAGTTCAAGATAATCTTTTTGTACACAGTATTATATGTCTGATTCTGGGATCTGGCCTGTTGGTGAAGGGGCCAACCAGTTTCGTCATTATGTGAGCTAGACATGTGGCTCACACATTCAACTGTGCATGTGTGTGACAGAAGGAGTTTGTATTTGTGGTGGTTCTTTAGGGATGTATGCCCCCCCCACCATTTTCAACTTCGTTTCGAAAAGCAATCTTCAGTTTAGTGATGTTTATGTTCATTATTGGATTCATCTTGTTCCATTATTCATTTTATTTCATTATTATATTAATTTGTTATATGACATTTGTTATCATTCTTATTCAAATCAATGTGAATAAGACATCTCCCTCGTCTCTTGTTCTCCATCCACTACACCTCCTATGCTGTGGGGGGTGGTTGATGTTGCTGCTGTGGAGGCAGAACCAGGCTTGCAATGAATGGAAGTAATTTTCAGCTTTCCCAATACCTTCCCAAGCACTAGAGATGTTGTTCTGGCAGACTTCATTAGACATGCTAAGGACTATATTCCCAGGAAGATTTACAGGAACATGAAGAAATAGTAGGAGAGGAAGGATGATGGAGGAAGAAAAGTAAGAAGGAAGCCTCTCTCTCTTCCTTTGATCTCATTGCCAGGCTCCAGAGAAATGAAATAATTCATAGGGATGGGCACAAACTGGGAAAATGTGGTTCAGTTTGGTCCATGGCATGCTCAGTTCATGAACCACAAACCATCAAGAACTTTTAGGGGCTAAACAAACTGGTTTGGTTTGTGATGTGGTACAATGCCCCCCCCCCATGTGCCAAAGGGGTCTCTGGCTGACTCTCCTCTACCTGTCCTCCAAGTTTAGTGAAGATTGGATTCATGGGGCCTGAGTTACAGCCCCCCCCCCCCAAGAAGGTGCCCTCCAGAAAGTGCTTTCTGGGGAAATGATTGTCACAGGTACACGAGGTTCAGGAGTGTATAGAATGGATCCTGTGCAAGATAAAGTCACCAAACTTACAGGAGATCTCCAGCTGACTGTCCACTACTTTTTCTCCAAGTTTGATGAGGATTGAACTTATGTTATGGTCCCCCATATGGTGCTCCATCCTTCATTGTTTCCAATGGAGAAAAAATGCAGAAAACCCAGGGGCAATAGAAACCCAGCAGAACAGAATCAAAGTCCCAGAGAATCTCTGCTGTAGAAATTGAAGGTGGAGGGCATTTTTGCAAGCCCAGCAGAACCAGTGCCACTGTGGCAGTGCAAACCCAACAGGACTAAGGTCAAACCAAGGAATCCTGCAGTAGAGATGGAAGGTGGGGGTGCCATCTTTGCCAGCCCAGCAGTACCAGTGCAATGTACTAGTGCCCATCAGGACCCAGTGTCAATGTGGCAATGCCAACTCAATCACAATCCAAGCAAGGGGACATTTTTGCAAGCCCAGCAGAACCAGTACAGTGTACAGAGTGCCCAGCAGTACCAGTGCCAATGTGGCAATGCCAGCTCAACAGGACTGATGTCAAGCAAAGAATCACTATCCAAGAAAGTGGGGGGGGGTTTGGAAGCCCAGCAGAACCAGTGCAATGTGCAAGTGCCCAGCAGAACCCAGTGCCATGTGGCAATGCCAGCCCAAACACAATCCAAGTGGAGGACATTTTTGCAAGCCAAGCAGAACTGGCACAATGTACAGAGTGCCCAGCAGAACCAGTGCAATCACAGAGTTCCCAGCAGAACCCAGTGCAACTGGCATTACAAGCTTAAAAGGACTGATCTCAAAGCACAGTCACAAATTCAAGCAAGGGGACTGGGATTTTGCAAGCTCTGTGCAAGAAAATGGGAAGTGAACACAAAGGGACGCTGGCAAAGGGGAGGGGACCCCTCTTGAAAGTGACATGACTAGTTTGAAACTGACAACAGTGTTTCCAAGGCTGGACAATTCCACCCCCTGTTGTTTTGAAGTTTGGTAAATGTTTTCTTTGAGTGGAGACAGTCTGTCTGGAGCTGTATCCATTAAAAAACCAGCATGAGCCTCTACAGACTGCTTGAAAGTTCATGGAAAGTTTGTGCCAGTTGACCTGCCACAAACTTCAGTTCATGAACCACAAACCAGCCAAAATTCATCCGGTTCATGCCCATCCCTAATAATGACTGTCATCCATTTATTCATTTCCCCATCCATTATTGTTGTCTGAATGAAAATGACTTAAACAAATGGGACTTAGGGTTTCTTTGGTATGTTTGGAAAGACATGATTCTTCCAAGTACTATGCTTATAAACTGAATGTTCATGAGCAAGTGAGAGGCGATCTACACATTACAGCATTCATTGTGTTTTGGTGGATACAACAACATGAGGACTTTGTATAACACGTATGATGGAAGTTTTGTGCCTCCCAGCTATATACCAACAGTTTTCTGTTTGTGACTACAGCACACAAGGAAAAATGGCTGCAGCTCCCCCCACCCCCCGGAGATGGAGTCACGTATATAAGGTAAGGACCTCATGTTTTTCCCCAGCAATCATGAGGACTTTGTAATGTGTAGACCAAGCCTCATTAATTATACCAATATGCTGAGGCAAGATTGGTGTCTGATATCACAGGGCAGAACACGTTTTTGGAGCATCTATTTCTACTGTGAAAAGCCAGAGAAGGCTTTTTTTCTTCAGGTAAACATCAAGAAGTATGCAGATGAAATCTTCATCTACCCAGAAAGTTGTCAAAAAATGTTACTCTAATTCGACAGGCAGCAGTACAAAGGCTGACAGCTGCTTTGAAGATGTCTTCAGAAAGTAGTATAAGCTCTCTGCATTGTTTCATCAAAACAATGAAACAATATAAAGGCAGCACAAACTAGCTTGATCCCCTCATACAGTGTTAGCTCGGCCAGGAGGTTGTCCCTTATATAATGTCACCAGCAGAATCTTGCTTCATTAATTACTGCTAAAAAAAAGGAACAGGTTGGATAAACATTTTTTTTAAATAAACTTAGTGTATTAGATAATGGGTATTCAAAAGCAAACAGTTTCATTTTTGCTCTTCTCTGACCCTTCTTCTTCCGAACAGAGTTTAAGACCAACAAAGTTTTATTCAAAGCATGAGCTTTTGTGTGCATGCACACTTTCTCAGATACATTTGCTATTTCTGAGCCATTCTCTAGGACTTAGCTGAGCCTCTTTACCGTCCAAAGCACAGCCTTGTGGATCAACATGCAGGCATTTCTGGGTTTCCTAAAATACCAAGTGAGCACAAAGAAGAGTGTCTGATTGTATTGCATCTTTTATGCTGAGCAAGAGATAGCTAGGAGACTGGTTTATCAAACTTGAAGGTCATCTATTTGTTACAATGGAGTAGGACCCACTGGAAACCCACCCTAGAGAGCACGTGCTGCCAAAAGCCAAGATAAGATCCCAGAAGGATCTATTTTACTCATTCTCCCCAAACACTTGCAACACAAAGTGAATATACAGTGAGCCTACAGGGAGCGTGAGTGTGCAGACACGCATGGACTCAGCATGCCCAAGGTGATGTAATGTAGGCGTGAATAGGTTGGTTTGGACACCCCATTAGAAAACATTTTTTAATAAAATAAAATAAAATAAAATACCAAAATACCCTGAGCCAATGAACACTCTAATGGAGTTAAGGTTGCCATGTTCCTGCAAAGGCAAGAAAATGGACTGATGTAGTAACTGACATAATAATGGTGACTTAAGTGTGGGATCCTTTGTCTGGATGAGGTTTCAGAGCACCAGTACTTCCCAGAAACTTCCAGAGGCTACCTGCAAGTTTGGTGTAGTGGTTAGGAGTGCAAACTCTTATCTGGGAGAACCGGGTTTGATTCCCCGCTCCTCCACATGCAGCTGCTAGTATGACCTTAGGTCAGTCACAAGTTCTCTCACAGCTGACCTTAGGTCAGTCAAAAGTTCTCTCTCAAGGACAGTTCTTGAAAGAGATCTCTCAGCCCCACCTACCTCACAGGGTGTCTGTTGTGGGGAAGGGAAGGGAAAGGAGATTGTAAGGTGTTTTGAGACTCCTTCGGGTACTGAAGGGCGGGATATAAATCCAACTCTCCTCTCCTCGTGTTCATTTATACAGGATGACTGTAGTTCTTACTCCTTGCTTCAGTCTTTGCATCTTGTTCTGTGCTGGCCAGAGGATTGGTTTTCATGCAAACTGTGAACGGATGCTGTCTAACAACCAAGATGGAGGGGCCAATGATGAATGGAGGCAGTGTGATAACAATTCACAAAATATATGACAATAACATTGCAGAACCGTCTAGTCCAGGGGTGGGCAATTGTTTTGGCTCGGGGGCCACTTTGTGGGAGCGGAGGTTAGTGGAGGGCCGCACCTTTTAAAATGATTGCATTCATTACTTAACTTTGCATTTCAGAAGTTATAAATTGTATCATAAAAATCAATAAATATAAATTAAATAAAATAGTGGTAGTTTTATTCAATTTATTTATTGTGCTAATTTCATATCATCTATAGCTGCAAGCACATTTAATTTTAGAATCAGTTTAATGAGACAAATGTACCCTATCACACTTTTCTACATTTTTTTTGAAATCAGGAGTGAGATTGCTTGTTAAGATTCTCATCACAGCCTGCAAGTTAAGGTCTGTCAAAGAGCATCTATATTTACTCTTGTTAATCTTCATGTCTTGGCGGGCCGCAAAAACCTCTGTGGCAGGCCGCATGTGGCCCGCGGGCCGCCATTTGCCCACCCCTGGTCTAGCGTGCTTTTGAAATTATCAAGAAAATCAAAAATGGTCTCATTATACAAATGTAACATATCCCATATATAAACTGTATTCCATATTTGAATTTGGCAGTACTTTGAAAACATAGTTATTTTACAGCATGGACAGAGCAAAATATATTTTTAAAACTGTTGTGCAGTCACATGATAAGTAGTGAAAGATGGTCAGGGCTTCAAAGTGCTTACCCCCCCCCCCCCGGGTCATACCCTTCGTAAACTGCGATTGTTGACCTGAGGCTGAGTGTTCATGTTTCCAGATCACACTTCTTGCTTCTGTTTTTTTACAGGGAAGACTTAGTCATACTTATGCATGCCCTGCATTTTCCACACGGTACCAAAAAAAACCCCGTTCAGATTAATATCTGAAAAAGGAGGAGCCCCTTCCAATCTCATTAAACCCCCAAGCCTTCTGAGGATTGCTGAGCAATAAGACCGACATGACTTTCAAGGTCGCCAGTGTCAACTTGGAAAACTCTGTACACTGGAAAGGTACCCAGGAGGAAAATTAAATGAAGAAGCTCATATTTGAACTGAAAGATAAGGTAAGTCTACCTTTTCCGCTTGTAAGAGGAAGGGCTATCCCCATCTGACACTCCAGCTTCAAATAACATCCACTGTGTCACTGTAGTATTCAGTTCCTCTTGAGTGAAGCTGGAGATGACAGGCCGCCTGCTTCCTTTCAGCTATCAGACAAGCTGGCTGCATAAATATCTGCTTGGGGAGATCACACCAGATGGAAAGCACAGACTTGACTTATTTAGGAGGCAGAACGCTTCTCCTGCATTGAATGATGGCGACTATTCAATTAATACTTCTGGAGTAGGGAGAACTATTTCTTTCCATGACGGAATTTTACTTTGTTCAAACAAAACTTAATCAACTTTCAATGTCTCTCTAGGGGGACATTTTAGATAACTGTCTGGTTTAAAATATTGCCCACCGCCACCATTTTTGAGCAACTCCCCCCTCCTCGGGTATCTCGGCTAGGCATGCTGAAAAAGTATGCAGTTGTGTTCATAACGCTAAGAACAAAGATTGTGGTTGAAATATTTTCAAGCAATATGTGGCTGTTTTGCACAGTTGGACCCTGATTCAGAGGAAGGCTCCTGCATAGAAGCTCTCTCGTTCATGGCTTGATCTTTTGGATCTTGTTGAAAATCCTTACCGTCACTCACCCGCCACCCTCCAAAACCACCCATGTCCACACTACAAGAATAGCAGCTTAACAACTATCAACAAAGTAATATAATAGTGTGAGATAGACATAATATAGCTGCCAAGTAATGAAAGAAATCCTTGAAAAAATTCCAGTATATGGCTAAAAATAATTTCCCCCCAAATATTTTTCTTGGCGTGCAGAAGGCAGCTAACACCTTTGTAAACTACACTAGATTGCCATGTGCCACGGAATACAAATTGCCTGGTCTTTAAACACCTTCTCACTGGGTACAAGGAAATTAAGACACTCATTATCACTGCTGCTAAAATTACTCTCCCAATATCATGCAGGGGAAACATAACCTGGACTGGTGGGGTCCTGTGAAATTTTCTTCCAAAGAGTTCTCAATGGATTGACAGAGCTAACCAGTGTGGATGTGGTATAGAACTGCAGCTCAAGAGTTAGCAAAAATGAAGACTCCTTGGTAAGATGGAAGGAGCCTGGTAAGGATGGGATGACAGCCAAGTTGTTTAAGTGCGAGAAAGGAAACATGTTGTATGTCCTCCTGCTAAGCTGCCTGAAGAAAGGGCTAATGTTACCATATAAAGCTAATGTTATCATGAACCATAAATAAGGGAAAGAGTTCACTACATGAGCTTGATTATAAAGTATACTCCAAGACACAGTGCCACTTTGGAGCAGAGAGGCCAACAACAGTTGTGATTTGAGTCAACTGTAAAAATAATGCAAACAGCAATGTTGAATGAGTCCAGTGGCACCTTTAAGACTCAAACTTTGTTCTGCTCCTTCAGAACAACATGGTACCCACCTGAAGCAATGTTGAATGTTCTTCTTCCCTTTGATCTAACCAAGGCATAGATACAGCTTGCCATTGGGTCAAACCAAGATCTTCTCAAGATCCCTTGGAAGATAAAGGAGTTCAGAAGCTCAATCTCAGCCGACTTTTCCAGACCATCTGCAATAGGCTCCCCGCCGCCCGGCATCGCCGTGGCGCGGGGGAGCAAGTTTGCCGCCTCGCTGTGAACGAGGCAGCAACAGAGCGCGTCGGCGCTCATTGGTCGGGCGGGGGGCGGGGCTAGCTCAATTAGAGCCATTGCCCCGCTCCCGCCTTGGCTGTCCGTTTGCGCGCTCGCCCACCCACCCACCCTGGTTGCAGTGTAGGCTGAGGCTGGTCGCCTTTGGGGGCCGGGTAGGAATTTTTTACACCCCTTCCTGTTTGGCGCTTGGATGTGGTGTTTTTTCGCCTACCTTACACTGTTGCTAGTGGTTAAGGGTATAGATGGTGGTCGGGTATTAATTAGTATGGTCACTTGGTAGGTTTATGCAAGCAAGAAAATGGAACTGGTGGGTGCCTCACGGCATATCCCTGTTGGGAACAGGAGGTCATCAGGAACCACCTTAGGGCCTTGCGGTCTGGGGAGGTGAATGGTGATCACCTCTGGGAACCTCTCAGACTAGGCTCCTCCCTGAAGGTCTGTGCAGCCTCAGGGGTAGGCGCCCCTGGGAGGGGATGCCAGTATGCTGGGCCGCCGGTTACGAGCCAGAATCTCACTGGGTCAAGACTGGGGCTAGGTTACCTGCCCATTACAAGGGCAAGGAGGCTGTGTCTGGGAATGACGCCTGCCTTGCCTGTTCCTGTGCTTGCTTAGTTTACCCGTTGCTGCATGTTCTGTTTAAATAGTTAATAAAGTGGCCCTTGTTTGATTCCATACCTGTTGTCTGTCTCGTTATTTCATGCTGGGGTGGCAAACTACGTGTGGTATCTGATTGATTAATGCCTGAAAGTTTTGCAATTAGAAGCATCTTTGGCAACTATTTTTAGTGCTTTATCTGCACGTACTTTTCATGCTGTGAAATGGGGGGAATCTATTTGCACACTAGATCAGCTTTAAGGATGTGCAGTTTTGATTGCCTAGAAGATTGTAGCACTTCCAGATGAGAAAATAACTGTGGGCAAATGATGTTGTACTAATCCCTCATTAAAATAATTTTCTATGGAACCATGAAGAATATATTTTGACACATACTACATGTTCTCCCTCATGTTTGGTGCTGAGAAAACCACAATTTGAGGTAAGCAATAAATTATGGCACCTAGAATACATATTGACTGACAACATCACTTGAAGAGGAACTGAATACTTGCATTGGACCCAAACATTTGCATGATTTGTGCTGCTTTTCCAAAGAGTAAAGTGACTTAGGGTGTGTTCAGATGGGCAGCTAATCCCACCATTGGCCCGGCTGTAATTTGAGCTAGATCTTTTTGATCCAGCATTGCACGACCAGACAGCCCACCCATGAAGCGCTTCACCATGCATGACTCCCATGGTGGATTGTCTAGATGGCATCCACTGTGAGAAGCCATGTGGTTGGCTTTTTTTTTTTTTAAATAATCCTATCTGCGCATGCACATAGGCGCCTAGCCATTTACTTGTTTTTTTTGTGCATGTGCGTACTAAAAATGGTAAAAATACCGCCAATGGTATTTTCCTCTAGGTACTGTTTCACTTAATAAAGCTGATTGGGTTTAGGGGACCTTCAGAAACAGAACATTGTTTGGATCGCTTGAGCAGAGCTCTGGGGATGTTGCATGTTTAAGTGGTCATGCATGCATCGCTAAAAGTTTTTTTTAAATGGCGGCCGTTTGGGATGGTCTGGAGACCATTCCTATGGGCTGATTGCACGCTGGTGGAATGACCTGATGGTGGAAAGTCTGGCATTGGCCCATCAGCCAGCTTCATTCCGGACTTTAACTACCATCTTTTAAGTACAGATCCCCAGTGGGGATCAACTAACAAAAGTGGCATGATTCCCAGATGTTGAGGAATGGACAGGCACTTTAAATCTACCAGGCACTCATGCCTGGTGCGGCTCAAAAGAGCTGTATGAACGCACCGTTACAAAGTAAAACAAGAATTGAAACCATAGGCATATTACACAACCAACACCAAACCAAAAAAACCCAGCATCCAGCACCAGAATAGCACCAAGCCTGCCAGTCCAAAAGCTAGCTCCTCCCCACAAAGGTGCTCCTTTCAGAAAATAAGGAGAGATGAAAGAGTGGAACTGTGAACTGTGCTCAGAGGCATAATGCAATCAATATAACATTGCCAGAGTTTTTCACACCCTCCAAGACTTACAGGGAGGCAAGTGGATACCTTCTGCCCTAGCTGAGGCTTTCAAGTTGTCTTCAAGGGCAGCCCCATATGAAGAAATGTCAGGTTGGCGAAATCTTCCTGGAGTTATGCCAAACTATCAGAATAAAGATTATTTTCCATTCCTGTGATCTCAGTAGCCTACGATATTACTATGAGACCTGGGGAATTTACAGCTTCAGTAAAGTTCTGAACAGCTTTCATCCTCACCATCTACATCACACCCCTAGCATTTCAAAGCAAGATAAGGTCTCCAAGGTGGACCTCTAGACCAACATTTTAAGACATTTTCAGACTGAAACACTTGCACTTACTCAGGCTTGTAAGAAGGATACTAAGTGATATACTTTTTAGATTGGCTCTAAAAGCTCCAATTTAAAAATATTTGTAAACATGGTTTAATAGACTTCGACATCAATGAGTGGAAAATTCTGCCATATAGCAGGGACATCTGGCTTCACAGATTCTGGGCTGGAACACAAAACTATAATGAAAATTGGCTACTTCAGCTTCAGAACAAGCTTGAAAATCAGCTACTTCCAAGGAAGATTATACATTAGAAGTATTTTTCTGGAGACAGGTCCTGCCAACGCAGAATGTCCATCATCACCAAAGAAAATGTAATTCGGCTAAGTCCAGCTCATCCAAAGGATGCTGTATGTTTATTATGGATCTGCATTCAGAATATAAGTGAACAAAATCCAGCATTTTTTACACTCCCCATTCATCAATGTTAGGTGGATGGCTAATAAATGAAATTATCTCTGATTTTTAGATTTGAAATTTGAACCAGCTAGTCAGATTTGGCCACTTGTATGGTGGGGTGTGATATTCACAGTTCTACTCTGCTTTTCATTTCAATTTTCACACACTTCCTTTATTCACATTTCCTAAGACAGTAAGGAGAAGGAAGGGGCAGATACATGTCTGAAAGCCCTGCCATTCAGTCACTCCACGTATCCCATGTTTGCACTGCAATGTGTCATTCATGGCTGTGTTCTCATTCTACATAAGTAGGAGCACTCCTTGTTGGCGACTTTTTAGTTGTCTGGTATTAGTTTGATGGTAGAAGTGTGTAAATTCCTTGCTTGCCCCTGCTGATAGGAAGTAAAGTAAGAAGGGCTGGAAGCAGGGGATTGGGCTGGTCTGTTCCCTGCTCCTCAATAGTACTGCCTAGCACCTTCAGGGAAATACCTTGCTTATATATTCTGTAATGGCAGCAAAAGAGTCATGCACTCCATTCTCCACCAGAAGTCTTCTTATTCCTCTTTAGTAGTAGAGTAGAAGGCTTTTCTCACCAAAAAGGAACCCTGGGTAAGCACAGATTCGATAGGAGTCTAACCATTTATGTGCAAGGCAGGTTTTTTAAACAAAAAAAGCATGAAGGCAAAGGAGTGTAAAGCCTATTCCTTCTCACACTTTATCTCACTGTGGGAAACATTTAATTTTGTCCAAATAGGCCTTCTGCTCATCAATGGATAGAAGGAAGTTAAGTTAGGTTTATGCATGTGTGCAGACTTTATCTCTTTTTCCATTTCTGTTTTAAAATAAGTCCATTCCAGGGACTACATCAGATGCCAGTAATGAGAAAGAATGGAACACAGATCTTTTCTGCTTTTGTGTGTTTTAGAAATTAGAAAAATAATAGTTCATAAAATGTGGACATGTCCGTTTCTCCCCTCTGTGGGCAACTTGGATAGGGAGATTCTTTAGGTGAGAGGTAAAATCAGTGAGAATTTTATCTCAGTTTGATGGGGCAAGGAAAAGTTTAGAGCTGGAAATATGTCCTACTTTTCATTGCCACAAGAATGGGAAGAATATTTCCCATCTGTCTGAAATTTAGAATGAAACAAGCGAGAGACCTGCAATGACTTGTGGGAAGCATCTTATTTCCTCATTCCCTAATATTTTTTATTTTCCTTTCCTGAAAGTGCCATAGTCTCCCCTTTCCTGTTTCCTTCTCCCTTCAGCCACCAGACAATCTACCTTCATCTGCCTCCCTGTCTTCAGCTTTCCCTCCATCCCTCTCTCTTGCAACCTCTACCCAGGAAAATCATAACCCAGTTGCATAGGCCTGATTGCAGGGCTGGGCCCAGTTTCATGATGCTAATCACTGGGCTCAGTTACACAGTAGGGAAACAGAAAGGTTTTGCAGTGTGTGTGTGTGTGTGTGGGGGGGTCACTGTTCTCCATTTCCCATTCCCCACACCACTGAATCTTTTCCTTTCCATATCCTCCTATTTCCCTGCTTCCTTCTCTCCTTCCCACCCAACAATATCCTGCCTTTCATCAGCCTCCCATCTTCAGTTATCTTTATTATTTGTTTACTTCATTTATGTCTCACCTTTCTCCACAGTGGAGACACAAAGCAGCTTATATCATTCTCCTCCACTCCATTTTATCTTCACAGCAACCTTATGAGGTAGGTTAGGCTGACAATGAGGAACAGCCCAAAGTCACCCAGTGAGCTTCCACAGCAGTGAGGATTTGAACGTGGGTCTCCCAGATCCTAGTCTGAAACTCTAACCACTACTAGGGATGTACACAAACTGGGAAAATGTGATTTGTTTCAGTTCGTGGTTTATGCCATGTGTCAGTTAACCATAGGCTAATTGCCATAGGCTTGGGTGACTGTCTTGCCATGATCAATGAAGCTGCTGTATTACATGTTCCAATGCTTCCTCGAGTTGCCATTATGTTTACTGTTCAATTCACAATGCTTTATGTTCCAAGGTTTCATTCAACCTCTGTAGGTCCTGCCCGGGAAATAGCATCAGGAACCCGACTCCCACCTTTGGAATGCACGCCTCACTTGCTTCGCTTCGCTTTGCACATGTTCATTACTCATTTGCTTTCTTTTCTCTTTTATCTCTAGCTTCCTTAGCTAACGACCTTGAACGAAAGTGCCTCCTGTTATGTGTTACCAGAATCACAGGTGTTATCTATTCCTTTTGCTTAGTTTTCTCTGGGAACTTCCCCCCCAAAATCTTCAACAGTATTTCTCCCTGAGAACTCATTTTGTCGCGCTTTCCTTTGGAATATTGGGCCAGTATATTTGGGTGCCAAGAATTCTCCCCATTGATTGGTAGAGGGTATTTAGGCCATATTTCATATCAAGTATAATTGTAACTGTAATTCCAAGCTTGAGCATTACTAACAGGAAAAGTGTATGACCAACATGATCTTTTCTATAAATAAAGGACTTTCTGCTTAAGGAGACCTGTTGTGGACTATATCTATTGGGACAATCTCACACATGAATGGCTCATGAGCCACTAATCATCACAGGCTTTTAGGTGCCAAACAAACCAGTTTAGTTTGTGATGTTTATAGGGTTGCCAGCCCTCCTGGCACATGAAGGATCCCCCGGTCTCTGTCGGGACCACACAATGTAGCATCCAGACAAGAATAAAAGAACACAAAAGACACTGCAGACTTGGCCAACCTGAAAAATCAGCAGTGGCTGAACATAGCCTAACTCAAACAGGACACTATCTTATTCCAAGACACTGAAATGCTGGACAACACATCCAATTACCATGTCCAGATTACACAGGGAAGCCATTGAAAGTCATAAACAGAAACACAATTTCAACAGGAAAAAAAAGAGTTTAAAAATAAATAGGGCATGATTTCCAGTCCTGAAAAACACAAAATGCTCTACATCTTACAAGAGTACTACAGATTAGATTAGAATTTCAACAGCCAATCCATAAGCAAAAGAACCTCCTCAGGAAAACTCTTCCATTAGCATGTCACAGCCTGGGAAACTCCTACAAGATAATGACTCATTCCTACCCCACCTTCCTGCGTAGATAAAAATTACCTGCCTACCATTTTTCTTCTCAGATTGACACAGAGAGTACTCCATCTTTCTGTGTTATACCTCTGAGGATGTCAGTCACAGCTGCTGGCGAAATGTCAGGTACTATAATGCCAAGACCATGGCTATACAGCCCAGAAAACCTACAACAACTAATGAACCTACAACAACTAATGAACAACAACTCTGGCTGTGAAAGCCTTCGACAACATAGAGATTTTTTTTAATTGGTTGTGTCGGGTGAATGAATGGGCAGAAAAAAATTGGAATCAGCAATGCACAAGCAGCAGCTCAGACAGGAATAGTGCAGTTCTGCTTGTGCAAGATCTTGTGCAATACCTAGCACTTTCCTCCCTATATTTTATAGTGCCCAGAAACTGCTTGCACCATGCTTTGCTTTGCCCAGAACACTTTGTGCAAGCAAAAAATCAGTTTGGGATATGCAGTGGCTCAAGGGGTTAAGATGCTGAACTGCAGACCAGAAGGTCAGTAGTTCAGCAGTTCAAGACCCAAGAGCTGTATGACAGAGTGAGCTCCCGTCTCTGGTCCCAGCTCCTGCCAATCTAGCAGTTCGAAAGCAAGGAATTGCAAGTAGATAAATAAGTACCACTTCAGTCGGAAGGTAACAGCATTCCATGCATCTCAGTGTCTAGTCTGGTTGGTGTAGTGTAGTTTGGTGTAGTGGTTAAGTGCGCAGACTCTAATCTGGGAGAACCGGGTTTGATTCCCCACTCCTCCACTTGCACCTGGCTGGATGACCTTGGGCAAGCCATAGCTCTGTACCAGCTGTTTCCTCAAGGACAGCTTGGGAAAGAGGTCTCTCAGCCCCACCTACCTCACAGGGTGTCTGTTGTGGGGAGGGGAAGGGAAAGGAGTTTGTAAGCCGCTCTGAGACTCCCTTGGGGAGTGGAGGGCGGGGTATAAATCCAATCTCTTCTTCTCTTCTTCTTCTTCTAGTCATGCTGGCCACATGACCACAGAAACGTCCTTGGACAGCACTGGCTCTTCGGCTTGAAAATGGAGATGAGCACCAAATCCCTAGAGTCTTATTCAACTGGCTTTCGAGCAAGGGAAACCTTTACCTTTACTATGTTTAACAGCAGAAGAGGCTAGCATATCCCCCCCCTTCGTCTTCCTCTTATGCAGTAACCCTAACACATGCAGACTTGTTCTAGTGAATCCAAGTCCTGCAATCCTTACTTAAGAAACACTGAGTACAGAATACACAGGAGATTTTGACTGCTTGAAAAACAATCAATGTTGTTTTCTCCCTTTCCAAGGTTTTAGGGTTCTGCTTGCAACCTATTAAAAATTGCAATCCAAACAGAGGATAGATTGATCATCCCTGATTAAACATATGGGATTATGATATCAAAGAATCTGAAATGTCAGTGCAGATTCCTAATGCCCATCATAGTTTGTGACTGGATAGCTGTCAAAGCTAAAGATAGCAGCAATTTATGCACATAATAACTTCATTTTCAAATTACAGAGCAAAACAGAATAATCTGCCAAAAAATACCAACAACATGGCATAAGGGCTCTTGACATCCAGCTGAAATATGCACAAAAATACATAAGTGCGGGTATATCAATTGCTGTATTTACTAATGCAAATTAAATCACTTCATGGTTATTTCTCTCGTCATTGCAGAAATAATGTAAACGTTAAATGCAACTTTTCTCTGTGGAAGCCTAATTACTGTTCACAGTGCTCAATAGTTTACTCTGTCTTTTCCTCTAGTCGAAGCAGCAACGTTCTTCTTTCAGAAAGAAGCCCTAAACATCCGATGCGTGGCCTGTTGCAGTTAGTATTATTTTCTCATCAACAACCATAGGACTTGAGTTTTGGAAAGGGAACTGAATCCTGAAAGGCGACCTAGCCTAATTTCCACAGGCTGCTGTCATGAGAGGCATTGCTTGCTCGTTTGAATTATGTTTGTAGGCTAAGCATCTTTGACATCATTGACTTTGTCACTTTTGATTGTCTCACTGAAGCAAAATACCATCACATTCTTATTTCACATTAACATCTACTATATCAGGGATCCCTGGACATTAAAAAACCCTTCTCCGACGCAGCTATTTAGACTAAACCTCAGACCAATTCCAAAATTCTACAAGGTCCTGCTTGGTTTCCAGATCTGCTGTTTAGACAAAAGAAAAAAGAGAATTGCAGGAGCACAGAGAAGGACAAAGTGATAACGGCATGAACCAAAGAAGTATGGGGGAATACAATCAGTTTGGGGACACAGCAGTACTTAGGGCCTGCTCTTTGCAAAGATGGTTCTCTTGGACAACTTTTTATGGAGTCTACACATTCACTGGCTGGCATAATTATAAACGTTCTGAGCCAGCAAACTTGTTACTTAACCACATATTCCCCTGTTTGCCATTTCTCTGAATATATTTTCTGGTTCTGGACTTTCATGAATCAAAGATAGAATTTTAAGCAACTGCTGTGAAATGCATAGAGAAAATGAATTCCAAATTTGCTCGGGCAAGGAAAAGAAATATACTTTGAGAATTTGTGACATACACAGACATGCCTGAAGATCAAATGCTCACAGCTTGAGAGTTGTAAGTCACACAAGAGTCTGAAATTATTCATAGAAGTTCTTCAGCAAATACTACTGTGGACAATTCATTAATGGGAAAAGTGGTGGATTTCATTCATTAATAGGAAAATTTTGTTGCAAGGATTTATTTAGTCAGACCTGTTCAGGATTATTCAGCAAGGCCCAGATAAGCAATTGTAAATGCGATCTGACTGCAGAGAGCTATATGGCACAAATAATGCAGTGACATATCCTGTAGCTACAATAGTTTACTAGTTTAGAGTACTAGTTTACCCAATTTAAATAATTTGACAACCAAGAACATTTGCTATGGAGTCCTGATGTTTTTTTAGTTGTTCTTACATTGGTTTAATCCAAATGAAACTGCTGGGAGAGGTTATCCAAGCATTTGAAGTGAAGTTTCACCCAAATGAATAACACCCATCTCTATTTCTCTTTGTCAGAGTCAGGTGAATCAGTGAACAAGTGCTTAGAAGCAGCAATGGACTGGCTGAACTGAATAAATTGAAGTTCAATAATCTTGCCATTCTAGACAAGACTGAGGAGCTATTGGTCAATAACACAGTTGAACACAGATTAAGAAATCACCCTGTGCTGGACAGTTCACTGCAAGTACACAGCCTGGGGCTGCTATTACATCCAAGTCTGTCTATAAAGATTCAGGTCTTTTCTGAAGCACTAGTTGGTGATTCAGATATGGCCTTTTCTTGACCTTTCTGTTGGCCTTTCTGTGATTTGTCAGAAATAGAGATTGGGGATAGATTGGAAATATTTCTGACACTTTTCCCGCAAAGTAGAAGATAAAGTACACGGCTTGATAGCATGGGACTTTCCCCTTCATGCACTTAATTCATAACGTTGCAGTCAAGATGTTAGATATCATTACAGAATGCCAGAGGATTTACTAGGTTTATGTGATCCTACAGACGTGGTGGCAAAGAGGGGCATAGAGAACAGCATTTAACAAGAGATGTCAATGAACATTCATTAATACCTCACTTCATTGAGCTTGACCAATAATGCAACCTCAGCCTATGGGGCCTTAGCTCACGTCAAGCCCAGTTTATGATGATATTGATTTAGTCTAGAACTCAACTAATGAGAATTTCTCTGTGTGTGTGTGTGTATGTGTGTGTGCATGTGCATGCATATTGCCCTTAATTTGGTAGGCTGTATTTTGTCCAAGGCTATCTTGTTTGTAGCTCACAAGATGGGGAGAGTGAGAAGGGGGAGAAAGGATAATGTAGCAGACGGAGATTTTTCTACTGTCTTCCCAGTTTACTGATCTGTGGGCCATGACTAGTTCTGTTGTCTAGGCTCCGACCTGTCAGGTCAGGCACAGTACTAGTGTGGGCTGGAGCATGCCGCTGGGCAGAGAATCTCTCTTCCTCCATCTTGCCTGGTGCTTCAGATGCTCATTGTTATGTAATCAAGGGCTTTGCCTTGGGGCAGTCCTGGATATTGATATTCTGCCCAATTGTTGGCGCTGGCTGTTCCCTTGGCCTGGCTGGGCTATCAGCAGTAGTGACAGTGCCCTCAGCAACAGCCTTAGCATACAACTAGTAAGTGGGAATGGGAAGAAGGAAGACAGTAACTGTTGTATTCTTATTATTTTACAGCCACAGCTTGCAGAGACTTTGGGATGCAAAAGGCCCTTTCTGATTGGCTACAAATAAAGACTCTCATTGGTCCTTAAGCCACTCTAGGTAACCAATTGCTGAACCTCGCTTAGGTCCAATAGGATTGTTTGTACATAGTTACATTGTTTGAAGTTATGAGTTGGAAACAGTATAAATTAAGGTGCCGCTCTCATAGAGCTGTCTTTTGAGCGGAAGCAATGTGTTTGAATAAAAGCCTGTTTGTTTGATTCATCGCCTCCCGCTCAATACTTAAAAGTAACGAAAAAGTACACGCGTAACTAGATAATACTATGGGTGAGAAAAAAAAATTAAATCTTATCCATGGAAATGATAGGAACAGCATAACTGCTTCAGGATTATAAAACAGGAATCGGCCTTTCATTCTGTTCTATTTGGATAGTACCACAACATTTCCTAAGTGCAGTCTTTATTCTTCCTCTAATACAGCAGAAACAACCCTACATCTCCTGTTGGCGGACATGTAGTAGCGCTGCAGCTGCTGGCTAAAATGATTTCTCTACACAAAACAACGTATTGTGCCCATAAAACAATGATCACAAATATCCTAATTTGATATACATTTGAAGGTTTATAGATTCCAATTGTATCCGCATAACTGGTGCTATCTCTGTATGAATCACACTCCATCACAAGCTCTGCACTGCACTGTGTTTGGGGTTTACTGTGCAACTAGAATTACTCAGATGGAATAATATTGACCCTGTTGCTTAAGATTCTGAAAATTTGGGAGCTATATGTACAGGAGTGTTAAGAATAGAGAGTTTAATCCAGAGACAATTAAACTCGCTCATGTTCCACTGAAATCAAGGGAATTTTACTGTGTATATGTATGCTTAGTCACATTAATATCTGTGAGTGCTATACATATTGAACTTCTTATGGATTTTGTTCATATGTTATGGCTTTGAGGCACTCAAATCTAAAATTATGCGTATGTGAGATAGATATTAGAACATGCAAGTGGAGACCTGCAAGAAACTTGTGGGGTGGTTATCCCATTCCTCACACCTTTGCTTCCTCCCTTCTTCCCCTACCTCTCCCACACTCTTTCTCCCTTCTGTCCCCCCTTTTCTTACTCTTTCTGTCTCCTCCATGCATGTTGCTTCCTGTCTCTTTCTGATCCATCATCACTCTCTTTGTTTTTCTGCCTCCCCACCTAATCACTTGCTCTCGCTTTCTGTCCCCCACCCCCTCTCTTTCTGCGCCCATCACTCTACCAGCCTCCTGCCTGCTTTCTCCCCCACCCTGTACAGCAGCAGCAGCAGCGGTGGTTGCACTCCCAGCCACCCACCTGCTTCCTCTCCCCCCCACAGCAGCAGTGGCAGCGCTCTGAGAATCACAACAGATCTCCCAGCTACAGATGTCAATTCACCTTAGGGCTCCCAGCTCCAGGTTGGGAAATCCCTGGAGATTTGGGGGTTGAGTCTTGGGACAGTGAAGCTTGGGGAGGCAAGCAATGCCATAGACTCAACCCTCCAAAGCAGCCATGTTGTCAAGGGGAACTGATCTCTGTCACCTGGAGAACAGTTGTAATTCTGGGTGATCTCCAGCCCTCCCATGGAGGCTGGCAATAGTAGTTCTCATGGAGGAAATGGCTGGTTTGGAGGGTGGAGTCCACAGCAGTCTGAAGTTCCTCCCCTCCTCAAACCCCACCCTCCCCAGGCTCCACCCCTTAAATGTCCAGGAATTTCCAAACCTGGAGTTGGCAACCCTATTTCCTTCCCACCCAATGGCCTCTCTGCCCCTGTCTTCAGCATTCTGTCTTCTGTCCCCTCCCCCACAACCTCTACCTAGAAAAATTAGTCTTTATCCACAGTGGAGACCAAAGCAGCTTACATTATTATTTCTTCCTTGTTATCTGCACAACAACCCTGTGAGATTGGTTAGGCTGAAAGTGTGTGACTGGTCCAAAATCACCCAGCCAGTTCCCACCGCAAGGTGGTGATCTGAACCTGGGTCTCACAGACCCTAATCTGAGGCTCTAACTATCACATCACACTGGCTTTCATAGAGTGGCTGCTGATGAACAGTAGCAAGCAGCTGGGCCTAAGTGAGTCATGCAAGTCTTGGCTGCCTCCCTCAAAGACCAAAATAGGCCAGGAAAGGGCCCTTTCCCTACCTTTTACTGACAGCGCCAGTTAGAAGCCTCCCCCCCCCCTTGGAACATTCTAATCTCTCACCATTGATGCCTGGAGTTAGATCCCAAATACAATAACAAAAACAAAATACACAGTAGAGAGCACAAATTACTCAAGGTCAAATAACACTCAAGTTCTACGTAAAGGCATATATCTCAAGTGCAAATGATGAAAGAATCATGCATAGAGATTAGAATGTAAATCTTATAGTATGATCCACACAGGGCTCTTTTTGTAGAAAAAGCCCAGCTGGAACTCATTAGCATATTAGACCACTCCCGACAGCACAGCTCATTAGCATATTAGGCCACACCGCTGGCAGCGCAGCTCATTAGCATATTAGGTTACACCCCATGTTACCTGAAGTGTGGTTATCCAGCCACACCCAGCTTTTGCTTCTTATTCTGTTTACCTTGTTTCTTGTCAAAATGGTTTTGATAAAATCAATAAAAACATTATTTTCTGTCCCATCTATACAAAATCTTGCCTGAACCAATATCTTATGTCCAACAATTATTCCCACACTGGATTGGAATCAATTCCTAAATGTTAGGTTCCCATGGAAATCAGCTTGCCTTCCTGCAGAACAAGTATGCTGAATATGAATTTTAGGGTTGCCAACCTACAGGTGGCATCTGGAGATCTCCTGGAATTACAACTGAGCTCCAAACTACATAAATCAGGTCAATGGCTGCTTTGGAAAGTGGAGTCCAAGGCATTATTACCCTGCTTAGGTCCCTCCTTCCCCCAACCCCCACCTTCCTCAGGCTCCACTCCCAAATCTCCAGGGATTTCCTCAACCTGGAGTTGGCAACCCTACTTCACTGGCAGAACAACCCTAGGTTTGTGGATGCACTGGACCGGAGTAGTTTGTGGACTATTTTATTCAAGGTACAAAATTTTATTCAAGGTATAAGATTTCATGTGCCACCCATACTTCTTCAGATGGAAGAAGTGTGCATGCACACAAAAGCTTATACCTTGGATGAAACTTTGGACTCTGACTTTGTTCTGCTGCTTCAGACCAACATGGCTACCCACCTGAATTATTACACTATAATATTTTTTACAAGCAATTCTGTACCACTGGAGTGGTTACCATGCAGAGTTTGTCCCACAGGTAAAATGATCCTGTGAACAGATGGGCTTTACCACATTGAAGTATCACTACCATCAGAAGATCACCAATCATTGGAAGTCAACTCCTCAGAAGCAGAAATCTCTCTTATTAGGAGGTTTAAGAACATCAACTTTGCTGGCCCATTAAAGGCAGATGGCAGGAGAAGAGGGACAATTATCTTCTTCAGAAACTCTGCCCACTTTTTAAATTTCACAAAACAGGCAATCATCACAGTGCTGCTGACCATGCTCATTTTTAGTTACAACTCTGTTTCTCTGCAGATGTTGCCCAAAGTCCCCCATGTAACAGTCAAGTGTTCTGCCAACACACACAACAATGAAGCTACTTTTTCAGATGTTTTCTCTTGCATAGCAGTTAGCACCAAACAACTTTAATACAGACTAGACACACATATATTTGCAAGCCATTCCCAACAAGACATACCACCTAGGCTGGGGTTGCAAGTTCCAGTCATGCATTTCCCTTCCCTTTGCCAGTCTCCCCCCAAAGCCAACAACCATGCAATCCTAAATAGAATTACACCCTTCTGCATCAGTGAGGATGTGACTGTGTTTAGGACTTCAGTGTAAAACTGCAAGAATAAAACTTTTCTAGTTCAGTGCAATTTTGATTCTCAGGATGAAAGTCCTCCTATACATTATTTCAGAAACATTTTAATATTTTGTAAAGGCAGGTCAATAGCTGCTCAACGTTCCCTCTAAGCTGTGGAGTCTTGTGAACAAAAATTCTACTTTGTGAGCTACTGGTATTAAAGTTGTGAGCAAACAATTTGGCTACTACATTAACTAGTCTGCTCTGGAGCCATCCTTCCTGAGCTAAGACTCACCCAGTGAGGTTCCATGGCACGAGTGGGGATTCAAATCCAAATCTCCCAGATACTGGTCTGACACTCTTCACCACTGTACTACACTGGCTGAGGAAGACCTACTGGTACCAGTTGTTCTCAGTGAGGATAAAATAATTATTTGATCTAGTCAGCTTGGCACATGCTTAGGATGGAAGGCTAATTCAACCTTTTGGTGTCAAGTATGGTGAGAAGATACCTCAAAGTAACAGGGCTGAAGTCAGGTCCCACCTGACTGGCCCTGCTTTCTGCAGTGGAATCTTCTATCTACCCTCTTCAACTTTGACTCCAGCCCCCTTCCCTGGAAGGTCCAGACCCCAAAGGGGCCAAGTACATAAGCCAGGCAATTATTTTGCTTGTGCAGGCAGATGCAGGAAGAGCATTTCAGCTGCTGATGAAGAGAGTGGGGATGGAGGAGTGCTGGTGCCACCTCAGCCTTCTCCCACAGTCAACTGAACAAGCCCTCCTAACAGCTGCTGCTTCATGCACACTCCCCTCCACCATCTTGTCCTACCTTGAGAGAGCCAGGGTGGGGTATGATGGAGTCAGTGAATCATCTCAAGTCCTGAGAAAGAAAGAAAGAAAGAAAGAAAGAAAGAAAGAAAGAAAGAAAGAAAGAAAGAAAGAAAGAAAGAAAGAAAGATCTATTTCTAATTTCCAGGGTTATTCATCCCAGGACAGACTACTAAACAGCTGATTTATTCACTTTTGCAGAACTGTGGTCAGGATTCAAAGAAACAATAAACTAGTTACACTCAGGCTTCAAACTTACTTTTCTTAAACAGAAGATGCCATGGAGTAATGGTGGGAAAACTAAAGAAATTCTCAAAAATTTCCTGGGCTCTCTGCTTTTTTACATCCCTCCCCTTTTCCAATAAAAATCTTTTTACAAAAACACAAAGAACAATATGAAACAACTAAGAAAGAAAGAGAGAGAGAGAATAACAAAGGGGGGGCAAAGAGAGGGGGAGGCTCTCTCAACCCCTATCAAGGTTCTGCCACCCTCCCCCCCCGTGCCCTCTGGATCAAGCCTCCACTGCTGCCACCCCACACCAGCACTTACTGGGAGCAGGGAGAGTTTAGGTGCAATTAACTGCAATGGGGTGGCAGCAAGCCAAATAGAGAAAGCCGCGACAGCCAGGGCCCTTTCCCACCAGCTCTTTGCACTTAAAGGGAGCACTCTCTTTAAGTGCAAGGAGCTGGGAGGCTGGGCCTTGAGCTCAGTCTCTGCACAGAGATCTGGTGCACAGGGCCCTTTCCTGCCAGTGGGGAGGGGTGGGCTCAGACACCAGCCGGAATGATGTTCCAGTGCGTTCTGGCTCAAAAAGAGCCCTGGATTCACATATACTTCATAAATGTTAAAGAACTGAGGCTTTGAATCAAACACAGAAGTGCAGGTATACACAAAGAAACCTTCCTAGAGCAAGACCAGTAAATGGGCTGTGTGCAGACCTTGAAAACAACTGTTATCTTTTTAATTGCTTTTTAGTTTCCAAACTTTCAGGTCTGCAGGGAGGCTGAAAAAGCTGGCTGACATCTCTTGTCAGCTGAGAGAGTTTCAATTATTCTTCTTCAGAGCCAAAATATTCTTATGGAACAAGCAAAACATCTTGTATACAAATATTCAAGACACACTTCAAACCTTGTTACTAACAATTTGAAACTTGACTTACCCACACAGTTTACATATTTTGCATGACTTATCCTACTCCCACATGGGCTCAGTTGCACTCCTTTTGGCAAAGTGGTTCTCACATGCATAAACTCAGCTTGCATACTTAAAGCTAATCATGCCTGAATTATTGAAAGTCACAGAATGAATTTAAAGTCACAGAATACATGTAACTCAAAATGAAAGGTTACATGTAAGAGGATAAGTCAAGTTCATTATTTAAACCATAAGGTGAAAAAAGTTGTGTATTCAAAGATGTACCTTGCTTCTTTTTGTAATAGAAATTTCTGTATATCATGACAATTGTATTTCTGTGGTGTATATTTGTAAATAACAAAAAAAAAAACTTCTCTGGGTCATGGTGGGTCATAACAAAATGCTCAACAAGAGGAGCGGTCACAATAGAATTTCTGATTCAAAAAAGATGTGCCAAAATTCCGACTTTGATCATATGCATGGAGGTACCAATATATTGCATCTTACACTCACATTCCAAAAGATAGACAGAATGGCATGTTCTGCTATTAGAATAATGTGGAAGTTGAATCATGTATCCTTTCTGTGGATGTGCATATGCCTTAATGTCCAAAGAATATTTACAGGCTGCACAATTTTGAAAACATTTATGATGCCCTAATGCTACAGTGATCACCTGGGACATGGGGATCCCCTGGAATTACAGCTCATCTCCAGACCACAGAGATCAGTTCCCCTGGAGAAAACAGATGCTTTGGAGGGTGGAATCTATGACACTGTACTCCACAAGAAGTGAATACGTATGTATATACCCCAACTTTGTAAACGTTGGTTAGGACTTGTAGAAATTATACATAGATCTAAAAGCTCAACTTTTATTACAGTTTCTCCTTTTTTTTTACTGTCTTACAGTTTTTGAATGAACAAAATGTTTAAATGTCTGTACAGAATAATTTTTTTTAGAAAAAATATTTATTTCCTTAAATTGATACAAATAATTCAATCAAACAGCACACATCTCTAAATTAAAAATGGAACAGAAGTAGGGTTAAAAATTAGAAAGCCTTACAAGCAAACAATGAAAAACTAACTAAGGCAATGAAACAGTCAATGTGGGCAAAGAAATTCTAAAGAACCAGACTGTCTAAAGTTTGACATGCCACACTGAACAAAGGATGACAAAGGCAGAAAATACTGACCTATAATAAAAAAGGGTGAAACACACAATAGGCAGTATTGCAATACGCTGCAATATCGTCTCCTATAGGTGAAATTACTCACACTAATCCACCTATATTATAGTTTTCCATTATGGGTTAACATAAATTTATAAAATGTAAAGCCAAAGGGAAAGAAAAATGATTTTAAAAAACACCCCTACATTTAATGTGAACTAATCAAAATCTATATTCAACTGTATCTGTTTGACAGTGTGCTTCAGGGTGACGACACAACAGAATGAGACTCCCAAACACCACCCACACCCTTGTAGGGAAGAGACCTTGGCTTTTTACATCCCTTCAAAATTGGCCATATATAACCCAGTAGGACTATATTGTCCATTCACAAAACCCAAGACCAAAAAAATCTGACCTGACAGTAATCCGGACCTGAAAGTAATCCTCAGAATTGCCAGCTATGCTACGCTGCCAGATCTACAACAAAAACAGTCTCAACAAACAGAATGAAATAATTTAGGCAGAATATGGCAATGTGAGAAAAGGGAATGAAATTTTAAAATTGGAAATATTTAAAAATTTAAAAATTATATCAATCAGATACTATGGAAAACTGTCAACCTGGACCAGCTATTACTTATTTATCTGCCTACAAGACCACTTCCAAGGCCCTTTCTGCAGTTATTGAGTCATTAATGAGTTTGTGACAATACTCCTCAGATTCTGATGATGTTTCCTCAAATGTGCTATTTAGAACAATAGAATCACAGAGTTGGGAGGGGCCATACAGGCCATCTAGTCCAACCTCCTGCTCAATGCAGGATCAGCCTAGAGCATCCCTGACAAGCGTTTGTCCAGATGTTGCCTAAAGACTGCCAGGGGTGGGGGAGCTCACCACCTCCCTAGGCAGCTGATTCCACTGTTGCACAATTCTTACTGTCAAAAAGTTTTTCCTAATATCCAGCTGGTACCTTTCTGCCCTTAATTTAAACCCATTATTGCGAGTCCTATCCTCTGCTGCTAACAGGAATAGCTCCCTGCCCTCCTCTGACAGCACTTCAAATACTTAAAGAGAGCAATCATGTCCCTCCTCTTCTCTAGACTGAACTTTCCCAAGTCCCTCAAACTTTCCTTATAGGGCATGGTTTCCTCTGTACCTGCTCCATTCTGCCCACATCCTTTTTGAAGTGAGGCCTCCAGAACTGCACACAATACTCCAGGTGTGGTCCAACCAGTGCCATGTACAGCGGGACTATGACATCTTGTGATTTGGATGTTATGCCTCTGTTGATACACCCCAAGATCGCATTAGCCTTTTTGTCACCACATCACACTGGCTGCTCATTTTTAACTTTTGGTCTACCCTTACCCCAATATCTTGTTCACACACATTGCTGTATCCTCCATCCAGTTTGCATGTTCCTCATTTTTGTTACCCAGATATAGCACTCAGCACTGATCTTTGTTAAATTGCATCTTGTTCACTTCCGCCTGTTCAGATCTTACTGAATTCTATCTCTATCTTCTGATGTGTTTGCTGCTCCTCCCAATTTAGTGTCATCTGCAGATTTAATGAGTAGGCCTTCCACACCCTCATCCAGATCATTTATAAAAATATTGAAAAAGCTCTCTGGCACCCCACTGGACACTTCCCTCCATTTAGATGAAATGCCACTGACAGCTACTTTCTGAGTGTGGTTCTCCAGTCAGTTCCCTATCCACCTAATGATCCTAAACTCCAGTCCACAGATCTTTAGTTTACCCATCAGAACATCATGGGGAACCCTGTCAAAAGCTTTATTGAAATCCAGGTAAAAAACATCAACAGCATTCCCTCAGTCCATGTTGACTTCCCTGGATCACCAAGTTATCCTTTACATGCTTTACATGCTTGTCCTTTAAAATCTGCTCCAGTATCTTCCCTGGGACAGAGGACAGACTGACTGGCCTGTCGTTTCCTGGGTTATCCCTCCTCCCTTTTTTGAAAATTGGGATAACATCTGCTCTCCTCCAGTCTTGTGGCATGTCTCCAGTCCTCCAAATGGTGTGGAAGATGATGGACAAAAGCTCTGCAAGCTCTCTAGAAAGTTCTTGGAGCACTCTTGGCTGCATGCTATCTGGCCCCGGGGATTTGTACTCATTCAGTGCAGCCAGGTGCTTCTCTGTCCATGTCAGCCAGCAGCCCAGATGGTGTGAGTTGCTTACTACCATCTCTAGATGAGCCTGTTGTTTTCTTCAGGGGGAAAAAAAGCTGAGGCAAAATAGGCATTGAGCTTTTCTGCTTTCTCTCTGTCCTCTGTCAGAGTTTCTCCATTTTCACCCAACAGTGGGCCCGTTGTCTCTTTTGCTCCTTGTAATGTATGTAATTATGGCGGCCACATGGCCCTGCAAAGCACATGGCCCGGTTAAACCCTGAGCTTGGGGCCAGAGAACAATAGTACACTAGGATCCTAAATGTCACCCTATCAGAGGCTTAGGATATTCAAATAGTCCTATGATAGTCTCTGGTGCGAAACTTATCCAATTACCTTGTTTGGGTGAGGTCAGGGGTGCAGTTGACCTGTGCATATAAGCAAGCCCCCTGACCTCCGTCCCACACGCCTCATCTGATCCTGAAATAAACCATGCTTGCTGATTTCACTGCTACCAGTCTCTGCTTCCAGTACTTTTAAGTGGTGACGAAGGTGGGATCCTGATGAGCGACTCACCAGCCAGAACCAAGAAGCAGCGCCGCACCAAGCACCAATCTGTCAGCATCTGGCACCACTGGGCTCCAGCACCCTGAAGCACCACCACCATCCCTAGAGGACATTGCTCACCACGCTGCTCCGGTAAATATGGCTGCCACTCTGGAACAAGTCACCCCATTTGATCCATCCTGACCCGAGACCTGGGAAGCATGGCCCAGGCAGCTCGGGTTCCCCATCATCCGGGGAATCACCGACACAGAGATGAAGCGGGCCTGGCTCCTGAGCTCCTACGGCGTAGACACAATGTGCCTTGACCAAAGCCTAATTGCACCCCTGCCCTGGGGCACTCCCAATAAGATATTCATGACAGTCTCCATAGAGGGGTCCCCCTGCTCTATGGAGCTCGATACGGGGTCTGTCTACTCCATAATCTCGGCAGACATCCTCTGTAAGCTATGCCCCAAGGGGGGATCCTGGCTGTGAAAGTCAACCAGGCTACAGCTACGGGACTTTCAGAAAAAACCCTATAGCTATTAAGGGACTGGGCAAATTCAGAGTCCAGTTTAAGGATTTCGATGGGAAACTGGACCGCCTGGTAGTGGAGAGAAAACTAGCCAGCCTACTGGGATTGGCCTGGTTTGCACCCTTGGAGCTAGGAGTAACTGGGGTAAATCAGATTCAGCGTCCAGACTTTCAGAAGGTCTGCAAAGAATTCTCCTCCATATTTGATGGTATGCTAGGTACCTACAAGGCAACACCTGTGTCTCTGGACCTCAAGCCAGCCGTCCACCCAATTCGCATCCCGGCCAGGTGCCCCCCCCCCCCCAGCTGTCTGTCCCAAAATTGAACAAGAATGAGACCGGCTAGTAGCCCAGGGCATTCTGGAACCTGTTTCTCACACATGCTGGGAAACCCCGATAGCGACCGCCCATGAAACCCAATGGGGATATACATATTTGCGCCGACTATAAGTGCACATTGAACAAGGTGCTTCAGGACCATTCCTACCTGGTGCCTGTAGTGAGTCACATCCTGGCTGGACTAGCCGGCATGAAAATATTCAGAAAATTGGACCTGGCTCAGACCTACCAACAACTCCCCATGGACGAAGCCATGGCAGAGGCACAAACTATCTCTACTCATAGTGGGGAATTCAAGGTACGCCGCCTTCAGTTTGGGGTCAGCATAGCACCAGGTCTCTTCCAGGAGTTAATGGATCATCTTCTGAAAGGTCTTCCGGGTGTGTTCCCATTCTTCGATTATGTACTGATCGCCGCACCAGGCGTCTCGTCCTTCACATGCTGGCTCTGCTCCATTTTGCAATGCTTCCAAGATGCCAGCCTGAAGGTGAAATGGGAGAAATGCTCCCTGGGACTGCCATCGGTTGAATTCCTGGGGTTCACTGTGGAGGCACAGGGCATCCACCCCACCCCCGACAAAAACTGCACCATCATCGACCCACATGTAAGGCAGAGCTCCAATCCTTCTTGGGCCTCCTCAACTTTTATCATGCTTTCCTTCCTCACAAAGCTGCCATTGCGGAGCCTCTTCACCGGCTCATCAACAAAAATGCCAAGTGGGTTTGGGGCCCCTGGCACGCCGCAGTGTTCTGGGCCGTGAAGGACCTTCTAGTGTCAAATGCTGTCTTAGCGTACTTTGATGAAGCTCTGCCTGTGGTCCTGGCCTGTGACGCCTCCCCCTACAGCGTCGGGGCTGTCCTGGCACACCACCTTCCCGATGGCCAGGAGGTTCTGGTCGCCTACTACTCTCAGACTTTATCCTCAGCTGAGTGCAACTATGCACAAATTGATAAGGAGGCCTTGGTGATAGTCGTGGGGGTCAGGAAGTTCCACGACTTCCTGTAAGGACGTCCTTTCACGGTCACCATCGACCACAACCCCCTCCTGGGCCTCCTGGCTCCAGACAGCCAAACACCGCAGATGCTATCACTGCCAGTCCTGAGGTGGTCTATCTTCTTGTCTGGCTACAACTACTCCCTAGTCCACTGCCCGGGGAAAGCCATGGGGCATGCCAATGCCCTCAGCTGCCTGTCACTGCCATCCTGCAACCCTGATCCAGCACCCACTCACCACATTGTGCTACTGGAAGACTTGCCCTGCCGTCCGATCGAGGTAAAAGATGTCGCCCGGCTCATGGCCTGGGACCATGTCCTCTCCTGGGTCCTTAACTGAGTGGGTAGGGGGTGGCCAAGCAGTACCGGCCCTGATTTCACAGCCTACACATGCTGTCAGATGGAGCTGTCCACCCACAAGGGGTGTCTGCTGTGGGGCACCAGGGTAGTATCCCTGCTCCACTCTGGGAAAGGGTCCCGGCGGCATTACATGAGACCCATCCAGGCATTGTGCACATGAAGGCCCTGGCCCACAGTTACATATGGTGGCCAGGGCTCAATACCACCATCGAGGAGAAAGTGAACCTCTGCAGGACATGCCAAGAGTCCCACCCTGAGCCTCCAGGAGCGCCCGTCTGACCCTGGGAGTCCACACACAAGCTGTGGGCCAGGCTCCACCTTAGTTTCACAGGTCCCTTCCAAGATCAGCTCTTCTTTATACTGGTTGACAGCTACACTAAGTGGCTGGAGGTAGCCCCAGTATCGGCTACATCATTGCAAGTGGCCATCCGATGCATGTGGTGCATTTTCAGTACCCACGGCATTCCAGACCCTTTAGTGACTGACAATAGGACAGCTTTTACTTCGCAAAAGTTCCAGAACTTCGTGGAGTACTATGGCATTCGCCATGAGAGGTTCACTTCTTTTCACCCTGCCACAAACGGCCAAGCAGAGTGTTTGGTCAGGATGACCAAAAAGGCCCTACGGAGAATGGACTGAGGCGACTGACACCACAAGCTGGCCTCATTCCTTTTCGGCCAGCAGATGACTCTGCATATGGCAACAGGACGCAGCACTGCAGAGCTCCTTATGGGAAGAAGGCTCACAACATGGCTGGGCCATCTACATCCGGACCGGGCCCCAGAGCACAGCAGCGAGGTAGAGCAGTGCAAGGAGCCATGAGGGTTCTTCCCAGAAGACCCGGGTTATGTCAGTAACTTTGCAACAGGACCGACATGGTTGCTCAGGCGCATCATCCGCATGATGGGTCTTCTCTCCTACAAGGTGTCGGGGGAAGAGGGACAGATATGGAAGCGACATATCGACTAGCTGCGCTGTCACCTCCTGTCACTGGACATCAAGACACCGAAAGTCCTGGATGAGGAACCACAGACACACACACCCAAGGCGAGAGAACAGTTGGAGCAACTGCCGGAGACAACAAAGCACCCTGTCATCCATGAGCCACCACAAGACCCCAGTCCAGCTGCAGCCAAACCAGAAATTCCTCCAGCATCCATCACAATGACATCAGAGGCCACACCCTTGCCAACAGCTCCGCGGTGCTCAGGTCGAAAGCACAAGTCACCATCCTACTTAAAAGACTATGTGTGCAACTAGGGCAGTATCTGAACTATGGGGGGAGGGGTGAAATGTATGTAATGGCAGTGGCCACATGGCCCCACAGAGCACATGGCCCAATTAAGACCTGAGCTTGGGGCCAGAGAACAATAGTACACTAGGATCCTAAATGCCCCCCATCAGAGGCTTAGGATATTCAAAAAGTCCTATGATAGCCGCTGGTGGGAAACTTATCCAATTACCTTGTTTGGGCGAGGTCAGGGGTGTGGTTGACCTGTGCATATAAGCAGGCCCCCTGACCTCTGTCCCGCATGCTTCATCTGATCCTGAAATAAACCATGCTTGCTGATTTCACTGCTACCGGTCTCTGACTCCAGTACTTTCCATTCCTCATATATCTGAAGAAAAGTTTCTTGTTGTAGTGAGCCTCACTGACCAGCTTTAGCTCACTGTGAGCTTTGGCCCCTCTGATGTCTGGCCTACAGTGCTTAGGAACCCACAGATACACTATTTTAGAGGTATGTCCTTGCCTCCATTTCTTGAACATTTCCCTTTTCTCCCTTAGCACATCACACAGTTCTCTGTTCATCTAGATTGGCTTCTTAGATCCCCTGCCTTGTTTCCTTCTTGTTGGAATAATGACAGCTTGAACTTGTAAGAGCTCTTGTTTTAGGAGAGCCCACCCTTCACTTGCTCCTTTCCCTTCCAGCAGTCTTACCCATGGGATGATTCTCACCATAGCTCTGAGTTTATTAAAGTCTGCCTTACTGAAATCTAACTTACATGTTGGTTACAAACTTCCTTGGTCCCCCACAGCAACAGGAATTCTAGCAGGACATGGTTGCTTCCTCCTAAGGTCCCCACCCCAACACCTTCACCCCATCTACCATCTCTTGCCTCTTGGTCGATATTAAGTTGAATATTGTTGAAGTTGAGGTTGAAGTTGAGCCCCTCGTAGCTTCCTCCACCATTTGATGAAGGAAGTTGTCATCCAGACAAGTCAAGAAGTTGTGTGACTGTGTGACTGTGGATGCTTTCCAGAGTTTGTCTCCCAGCACACATCAGGGAAGCTGAAGTCACCAGTAACTACCAGGTCATATTGTTTGGATACCCTGTCAAGCTGTTCAAGGAGGGCAGAATCCATCTTTTCATCCTGGTCAGAAGGTCTGTAGTAGTTTCCAGCCACTATACTGTTTGTCCTTCCTTCCCTTATCCTCACCCAGATACTTTCCATTGGGCTGTCGCTCTCGTCCTGCAGTATTTCCTGACAAACAAACCTTCTCTTCACATATAGCACCACTCTGCTTCCTCTTCAACCCTTTCAGGTTTTTTTTTAAACAATTTGTATCCATCCACTACTAGAAGAAGAAGAAGAAGAAGAGAAGAAGAGATTGGATTTATACCCTGCCCTTCATTCACTTGGAGTCTCAGAGCAACTTATAAACTCCTTTCCCTTCCCCTCCCCACAACAGACACCCTGTGAGGTAGGTGGGGCTGAGAGAGCTCTTTCCCAAGCTGCCCTTGAGAGAACAGCTGGTACAGAGCTATGGCTTTCCCAAGGTCATCCAGCCAGGTGCAAGTGGAGGAGTGGGGAATCAAACCCGGGTTCTCCCAGATTAGAGTCCGCACACTTAACCACTACACCAAACTGGCTCTCTACATTCCAGTCATGTGACTCATCCCACCAAGTCTCTGTAATGCCTACTAAATCATATCCCTCTGTCTGCATTAGAAGCTCAAGCTCTTCCTTCTTATTACCCAAGCTTTGAGCATTGGTACAGACACCTGAAGCCCTCTACCTTTGGCTCCATTAGCCCCGGCCCTCCCAGGTGGGCTTCTGTTGCTTGCTCTACTTCATTTAAATATCTATGTTGGTCAGCTTCTTCCCTTTGTGGTGTCAGTTTAAAGCCTTCTTGATGAATCTCCCCAGGTTTCTGCCAAACACATTCTTCCCCAACCTTGACAGGTGAAGTCCATCGTGTGCCAGTCCAGAAAACCTAGCCTGTGGTCCCAGAATCCAAATTGCTCCTGCCAGCACCACCAATGCAGCCAGTGGTTCACCTCTATTATCATCTGTTCCCATCGCATTCCCCTTCCTATGACAGGAAGGATCGAAGAAAACACCACCTATGCTCCCATTCCCTTCAGCTTCCTCCTGTGAGCTTCATAGTCAGCCTTAATGTTTTTGATGTTGCTCATGGCCGTGTCATTAGTTCTCACATGGACCATCACAAATGGGTAACACACCATAGGTTTGATGAGTTTAGGGATCCTCTCTGTAATACCTTGAATTTTTGCCTGTGGCAAGCAACACACCACTCAGGCCAGGGGGTCAGCCCTGGACAGATGATGTTCCATACCCCTCAGCAGGGAGTCACCTTCCTTTTCCTTCCAGTGCTATTCTGTATGCCTGTCTTTTTTTTCCTTCAGAAAACTAATAATCTCTGCAAAAGTCTTCTTCATGGTCTCTGTCAGCTCATTGGTCTTCCTGCTGTATTATGGCAGGGCATTCACAAATCAGCTGCTGCTCTGTATCTATAGAGATCTTCTCCAAGATCTGTACCAACTCCCTGACCTCCAAGTTGTTTTCCTGCCCTATTATGGCAGGAGTTTCGGAATTCATCTGTTGTTCTAGAGTTTCTAGGTTGAATTGATTATCATTAAGATCTTCAGTTCTATGGTCTTGTTGTATCTTGACTTTCATGGGGAAAGACAGGTGTGGAGAGCTAGAAGGATCAGTCAGAGGGTCAAATGTACCTACAACTCTCACCCTTTCCTGTTTGGTTTCAGTTTTGCCCAAATCCAAGTTTGCTGGTTGAGGAGTCACATATATTAGTTGCTGGACTTGAGAATTTTTAAAGTTTCTTTGAAACCTAATCCCAAACTCAGCATAGTAGGAGCAATGAGCAAACACAAGGGTTGGTATTTGATTGGAGTGAAATCATAAAAGAAAATGTTCATAGCACAGAGGTCCAGGAATTCACTCCACTTTAACAAGATCAATAAGAGATGGTTATGCTTATAAAAAGAAAAAGAAAAGCCAAGTGTCTACTGGCCCATCACTTGGTGGACCAGTTGATGTATTTGCCACAATAAAGGAAGGCACTGATTACTATTGTCATGGCAGAGCCCGGTAGTCCGGCTGGACAGACAGGCCGGCAAGCACGTCCTGGGTGTGACTTGGATGGGGAAGGTCAGCAGAGCTTTGCGGCAAGTCCCAATCTCAAAACACGAGCGTAGTCAACACGTACCAGAGGTCAGAGTCCGTAAATCAAGCCGAAGTCAGTCAGAAGCAGATCTGAAGCCGGAGTCAAGGAATGCCGAGGATCACAAGCCGGGGTCCAGGATCAGGAAGCAGAGGTCAGAAGTCCAAGAAGCAAGTCGGAGGCCAGAGAATCAAACAGGATCAGAGGCAAGGTACGCACAGGACAGATGGTTCTGCCAATGATGTTGCCAGCACGAATTGCTTGTGGCCCACAGCCTTGTTAAATAGCGTTCCGGCTCATTAACCACTTAGCGCTGCTGTGCGAAGACCTGGTTTCTGCTAGTACTCAGGACTTAATGATCATCGACCTTGCCTGCGTGCTTCCTTGTGTCGCCTATTCAGCTCTTGACGCCTCCTTTCACGGAGCCTGCTGACAGGTGGAGGCAAGTCCGGTGGTGAATTGCTCGGCCCAGGCCCTGCCTGATCAGCCTCAGGTGGGTCTTGCTGAGGGCTTGGCTGTGGATCCTCTGCAGGACTTACGTTTTCCTCAGTTAACTGAGCCAAGTCCTCCTGTCCTCGGCTGTCAGGCACTGGGTCTGGGGCTAAGTCAGGGGCAGGCATGACAACTATGCAGTTGGGCTCATAAGTTAGGGAGACACCCTCCTTTGATCTCTTGCTGGAGGTAGTTGCAGATTCCCCTATGTATTGTAAGCTTGGGTCCAGAGTTCTCTTATAGTCCTTGTTCCTGTGTGTTTTTGGAATCTCTTCATTGCTAAGCAGACTTTGTATCAATGGGTCTTTTTTGCCACTTTCTGAGACAAGAGTTAAAATCATATCCGGCTTTCCATAAATTTCCTGCAGTATTCTAGCAACTAAATGAGCCTGGGCTGCTAAGAGGCTCAGTTCCTCTGATCTTCGTGGTTGGCACAATGGGGATGTTGAGCACAGGTCACACATCATTAAACTGTTGTTTGATATCATTGTTTGTTCCACAGAACAAACTGCACCATCTTCATCCTTGACCAGGCAGTCAGATCTGTTTGGGCAGCAAAGCCTTCCACCCTGGTTTGTTTACTTACAGGAGTTTTGCTCTCTTCCTCAAACGGGTACGCTCTTTTCATTCCCATAGTTTACCCAACGCTTACATTCTGTCAGAGGAGAGCTACCCATAAATCTTCTATTTTCCTTAGTTTTGGTCTCTTCTTTAACAGCACAATGACAGGTACTATATGTACCTCCAGAGGCGTTACTAATATGGGTGCTGCCCAAATGTTAACAGCCAGCCCCTGAGCCCTCCAGGATAGAAAACTGAGGTATGAGGGGGGAAATCAAAAGCAAAAGAATTAGGGCTTTCCCTTATTATCTGGTGTTTTCTATTTTCTCAGGGTTTTTTTTTTTCACTTTTTTGTTGCCCTTGATTCCATAGCTAGCTTATCACAGGTAGTAGAGGAGTATAGCTTCTAAATTGCCCTGTTTTAAAAGTGAGCCAGAATTTTTTTTAAAGCAAGCATGTTATGCTTATAGCTCAGCCAGTAAGCCCACGAACTGCAGTTTGAAACAAACAAACAAAAAATTCTGAGTGCCAGCGCTTTCTACCCATACACGGTAATGACTTACAGGACATAAATGCAACAAAAGGGGAATCCAGGCACTACTTTTGACAGAATGTAAGCATTGGGTAAACTATGGGAATGAAAAGAGCGTACCCGTTTGAGGAAGAGAGCCTCACATATGATGGGTGGGAGGGAAATGAAGAAATAGCAAGAGACTGCACTTGTAAATGCACCCAACTTTTCGAAGACAGGTCGCAAAAGGTGAGCATTATTAGATAATTTAAAGCTGATTAAGTCAAGAGTTTTAAAGGTAGCCGTTTCACAAATGTGCAAGGTCTTTTTATTTTCACATACTCACATATACAATGCTCTTCCTTCGGAAGTGACATTAGGCTAATAAAGGCCGTGGACAGAATGGAGTTCTGTCGTGCCTCTGCGGCACGGCAGAACAAGGCGGGGGGAATTGCCCTGCCGCGCGGCGTTCGCACGCCGCTGCAAGGAAGCCGCCCACAGCATCCAGACTGCGGGCGGCTTCTGGTGGCGGCGTCCGAATGTCACGCAGCTCCCCCACCCGGCGCGCGTTCACACCCACCGGAAGCGAGTGGAACGCGCGCCGCAGCAGCAGCCAGGACACCACTTTGAAGTGGTGCCCGGCTGCTGTGGGAGGAGCGCGGCGCCGGACACGTTGCGTCCGGGCTGCCTCCTCCGGGCAGATGTGGCAGTCTGAACGGCCGCTCTGCCTCCACTTTTAAAGCGGAGGCAGAGCGGGCCAGACTGCCAGTCTATCCTCGGCCAAAGAATTACACTCAAATCTAAAGCTGATTTAACCATTGGATTGTTGTGGTCCTGTTACAGTACTACAAGGAGGTTCAAGTCAGGCTCACAGAAACAATGACTGTGATGATGCTGTCACTGTCGATGAATACCAGTTATCCTATAATGAGGAACAGAGCAGGCAAGGGAGTAAGGACATTGAGCACCAGTAAAATGAGGGAAGAGCGCTCACGTATTCGTGCCTGTCATACTTTAACCCTGCTTTTCCTCCAAGGAGTTCAGGAGGTGTAAATAGTTCTCTTTTCATTTTATTTTCACAACAACCGTATGAGATGGCTTAAGCCAGAGGTTCCCAGACTTTATCAGCCTGATGGCACCTTTGGAATTCTGACACAGGGTGGTAGGCACAACCACAAAATGACTGCCACAGGAGGTGGAACTAACCAAAAAATGGCTGCTACAAGTGGCAGAGCTAACCATAAAATGGTTGCCACAAGAGGCTAAGCCAACCAGAAAATGGCTACAGCAGAAACTCTGTGTAATAGGACACCTTTTAAAATGAACATAGTGTTTTAAAATATTTTCTTGCATACACAATTTAGCTTCAGCCATACAATGAAGATCCTTATAAGGTGATGGCAGCTGCTGCCAAAGCAATTTTTAAAAATCTGCACAGCCAATAGGATCTCCAGTGGCCAATCAGAAGTGCTACTGGGCAAAAGCTCCACCTGGCTTCCCCACATTCTAAAAACCCTTGGCAGGTGCCATGATGCTATGGACCCCATGCTGGGGACCCCTGGATTATAGGGTTGCCAGGTATTACCTAGATTTTAATGGGGGACTCCTGGGTCCATCCTGAGATCTTCTTGTATGCGTGTGCTGCAATGACATTACCCAGAAGTGACATCATCACACTGGGCATGTTGTGCATCAACACTCTAGCATTTTGGCCAAAACCTCTATGATAACCATAGAATTTTGGCCAAAATGTTAACGTGTTGACATGCAATGTGCCCGGTGTGATAACATCAATTCCGGGTGTCATCATTATGCCGATGATGCCGACTTGGGAGGGGGCTGTTCAGGGTGGGGCTTCCCCCACCAGCCAACTGGCTGGTGGCAGAGTAAAGCCCCCAAAGTCAGAGGAACCTCTGCCCCAACCAGGGGTCTGGTAACTCTACTGGATTAAGATGAGTGACTAGCCTATAGTCATCCATTGACATTTTCAGGGGACACACTGATAGCATCTTGTATATCCTCTTTTCCCTCTGGCCAAACACCCTATACCACATATTGAAGAATAGATGCTTCAAAGGTCCTTTCACTGATATTCAATACTAATTTTTACATGATAATTCTAAAACTATTTAAACCTGCTTATAAAAACAGGATAATGGTGTTAAGGGGAAATTAAAAGTATATTTTCTTACACTAACATAAAATTGAACTCTAGTTACAACATGACCTATAATACAATTAAATTCTTTGCTATTAGCTTAGTTCCAGCCCATCAGACTTGGATATAATTCAAAACCAAACATGTCCATATTCAGCCTAGAAAAGCCTATTATGTGGCTTGATTTAGTGCAAAGGCAGAATTTAATGAAATCTGCTAACTAAAGACACTGCATTATTTTTGCTTAAATTAAACAAAATGAAATCTTATTATCTTAGCTTTCTGTTTCAGAAAGATATAAGTCACATATACGTTGCTTTACAAGAGAAAAGCAATCACACTGCATAACAGGACTGGATAATCCAAATGGAAATAAAGAAATAACTTTAATTAAAATATGAACACAACTTTATTCATCATATAATATACAATTATAAAAAATGAACAAAAAGTTAATGCCAAATATTTTATGGCAACCAGAAAAGCGATCTTTGTATTAACAATAAAACATAACCCTCAATGCCAGTAGATTTAATTTTCACCAGCAATGTCAAACAGAATGAAAATTATAAGATAACAACCATACTGTAAGAGGGGAAATATGAATTCTCTTTAGTAAACTGCTTACAAAATATCTTTCCTCCCTTTCTTTTCCTTGTCTTTTTTGCACACAGCAAGAGCAGAGGTAATATGGCGCTGAATACCTCATAAGCTCATCTTGTAGAAGATGAAGCCTACATTAATATTCATTTACATCATGGCATGGGTTTGTCCAGAAGCCTCAGAAAAATGAGACTACCACCTCTAGCTTGCATCTTCTTAACTGTCCTGCTGTTATTTAGCACAGTTGTGGATCAAGAGAACTTAGATGTGCTGTGATACACAACCAGAGATCCTGCATTTGTGAGCTCCTTGGCTGACTCCAGTGGAAACTGCTGTGTTGTTCTCACAAAAGACTTCTCCCTGATCTATGTGGCTGGTCCAGCCTTTGTGGATAAGAGGCGCCTGTTGTGTTTGTGCACCAAATCAGAGTTTTTACTTCTTGTTCTATTTTCCGGATCTGTGATCTTGAGGACTTCTACATATAAAGTTTTTTTCCATTAAAAATGCTCCATTTATAACAGATTCCTTTCACAATTGTACGCGATATTTTAAAAAGTTAAACACATAAACTGCTTCAGTTCTTCTTCCAATGGCATCAGAAAAGCAATATGTGTGTGCTTTATGTCGCAGTCATATGATAATCTCCAGCCAGGCCTCAGGTTAGAATCTAAACTGAAAATGGTTTGGATAATCAGTTTCATCAAAGAAAATGTAAAGAGGTGCTTTTTCTCAGAAATGGCAGGTTGGCAAGAGAGTAATAGTTTCAAATCAGCTACATCAGGTAATGGCTTTTTAACTAATGGATATACTATTACCTCTTCAGAAATCAGATGGAACAGACTGTTAGCCAAAGAGCTGTTTATGATGGGCAAAATCTATTCACAATCACAGAACAATCCTAAGCAGAGTTAACCCTTCTAAACCCACTGGGCTACAAAAGGAGGGGAGCTGGGAGTCAAATTTCCATGGGACTCAAGTACTGGGCCTTTCTGCAAAGTTTACTACAATGAGGATGCTCAGCTCAAGTAAGCATTGGAGCAAGGCAAGACCATCAAGCACACCTGATGGCTGCTACAGTCATTGCCAGGATGAAGCCTGCAAACAAGGTCATTGTCTCTAGCAGTCTATAATTCCCTTCTTTAGTTCTGCCCAGCTCCATAGGTAGTCTACCCAGCCATACCTTGCAAACCTGTTAGTGTGTTGTAGCAAATTAAAAAAACCTTTCTTTCTCCTCCTTAATTTCTGTGCCTCTTTTCTGTGCTTTTTTCATTCTTCATTTTGCTCTCTTCCTTTCATTATCTGCCTTCATTTCCCTCTCCCCTTCCTAATTTTTCTCCTCATCCTTATTTTTCAGTCTTGGTCTCAGTTCCTTCTTATTTCTATCCTAGCTGGCAACTTATTATGCAGTTAATAATAGTATAGCAGAAAGGGGGAGTTAATATTGCCCCCATCCTTAGAAGAGGAATGTATATCCGTTTTAGTGGTTATACATGTAAAATCTTCCCCCACTTAATTAGATTTAATTATATTTTAAAAACTATTCAGTCAGTGGGTTGCTATTAGTATTATTGTATTGGTGGGATATCTAATTATCCCTTTTTAAATGCTTTGTAGGCATTATGCTTCATGCTAAATGAAATATGATGTGATCTTTTTAAAAAATGTCAGCAAAGTCAATTCCAATACTTTTCATCTAGCACCCCGTGTAACCTCTTTTGCCTCTGCTTTTGTGCTGACTAAAGGTACAGGCAGCAGGGTAAACTGAAATGGATTTTTTACAGATTTACTTAGTAAATATTTATTCTGACATGAAGTCTTTGTAGACTAGAGCCCACTTCATCAGATGTAAAAAATTATCCTAAATTGGTAGATACATATGTGTGTGTGTAAATATAAAATTAGACACATGACTATAGAACGTAATATTGGGAAGAACAGTCTGTGTAAACTGAGTAGATGAGAAGGTCATTGGCAGGACTGCTGAGAGCCACCGTGGACCTCCAGACAAAGATTCCTTCTGCCCCCCCCCCCCCGAACCTGATCCAAACCCAGTATCATAACAAAACAAATGACTTGACTATAATAATAAAAGGACCCACATGTCCGTCTGTCTGTCCGTTTGTGGCAGGTATAACTCAGATAATAAAACTAGGAATCTCAAAACTGGTCACCAGCTTCAGCATGATCATGGGAGTCCCAGGGCCCAAAAAGAAAGGAATTAGAATATCCTGGCCCAGGTTATATCCAGACACCCCCCCTCCCAATGCTATTTCCAATGAAAGCTAAGCTTGTTTAGTTGTTAAAAGTGCTGGACTAGGATTTGGGAGACTCAGGTGTGAATCCCCACTCTGCCATGGAAGCTTGCTGGGTGACCTTGGGCCCGTCACACATGCTCAGACTAACCTACTTCCCTGTGTTGTCATGAGGATACAACAGAGGAGAGGAGAATGATGTAAGCTGCTTTGCACCCCCCCCCCCCCCCCCCGGAGAGAGGTGGGACATAAATAAAAAAAAATCTAACTTCTCTTCGTCATTTCTTGCCATTAAGGCAGATTAACATTTATTATCATACATGTAAAGGTTGTGGGGGGGCATCTTTTTACTACTTTGACAGATTATAGGGAAATATTAACTCTCTCTTCTGTTCATAATATTAACAAAGGTTTGCTCCTATGCTACTAGTAAATAGATCCTAAATTTCCAGCCAGGATGGGTGAGGAGGAGCTGGGGCTGAAAAATAAGGGAGGGAGAAAAATTAGAAGTGGGGATAAATGAATGGCAAATCATGAAAGGAAGAAGTAAAATGAAGGAGGAGAAAATTGTGGGAAAGAGACAGAGAAATGTAGGAAAAGACAATGAAATGCTTTTATAAAAAATATTTCCTTTGTTACCACAACCTCAGCAGGGTATAATGACACAGAGTCCACCATTTTCTTCAGGGGAACTGATCTCTGCTACCTGAAGAGCAGTTGTAATTCTGAGTGATCTCCTGCCCTCCCCTGGAGATTGCCAGCAGTGGTTCCCCAAGGGGAAATAACTGGTTTGGAGGGCAGAGTCTATGGCATTGTACCTGTCTGAGGCCCCACCTCTCCTCAAACCTCACCCTCTCCAGGCCCCACCCCTCAAATCTCCAGGAATTCACCACTTGGCGTTGGCAACCTCATCTCCTTCCCAGCCAAGCATCAACCTACCTTAATTTCCCCCTCACTCTTCAGGTTTCCATCCCTCCCACACCTACAGCCTCTACTGTGCTCTGAAGCCCCTCTTATAAACACAGGTAACTGCCATTTTGTTTCACCTACTAACAGCCACTGAGGTAACAGTTGAACCTTATGGGGGAACATTTTAAACAAACCGCAGGCAGCAGCCGTCTTATAAACACAGGTAACTGCCATTTTGTTTCACCTACCAACAGCCACTGAGGTAACAGTTAATCCCCCCACAGGAAGGAAGCAGGAGAAGTGCCTTTGTCAAAAGAGAAAGCCGTCTGCCAGAAATTCTGACAGGGCACAGAGGCTGAAGGAGTGGGCGGGGAAGAGGAGCAGCACCCAGCCAATGGCATGTGAGTATTCACAGCCAATGGATAGGGACAGCTTCTGACTGACAGGCCAGGGGACCAAAGGCTGGGGTGGCATGTGGAATGTTCAGGAGTGTGCCACCACCAACAGAGAATTATGTATAAGAGAGATTCCCAAGTGTGCCCCTATCTGTGGATATTTATATCTCCTGATCGAGCCCACACAAGAGAGATTTTCCTCCAAACTTGGGGGGACCCCTCACCCCCAAGATTGCATAAAAATCTTAACCCTCTAAAAAAAGGTGTGGGTTTCTGAAAAATTCTGAAATGCAGTGCTGCTGCAGAGGGGGGGGGGAGAGGATGACAAAAAGCAGTGCTGAAGATGCTGCTGCTGAGTGGAATCCTCCCCCTTCCTACCTTCAGTGTTGATTCTCCTGGTAGTGCCCTGACCTGGATAGCCCAGGCTAGCTCAATCTCATCAGATTTCGGGAGCTAAGCAGGGTCGCCCTTGGCTATATTTGGATGGATGACCTCCAAGGAATACCAGGGCCATGATGCAGAGGGAAGTAGTGGCAAACTACCTCTGAAATGTCTCTTGCCTTAAAAAACAAGTCTAGCTCACCACCTAGTGGTGCATAATACTTAAAGAGCTAGAACTTCTGGCTCCTGGACAGCCTTAGGATCTCCTGGCTCTATTACACACACTGCCATATGATAATTAATTAATTATCTCCAAGAACTAGAACTTCTGGCTGCCAGACAATCTTAAGATCTCCTGGCTATACTACACACATTGCCATATTATAATTAATTATCTCCCAGCAGTCTGACTTGTTAGAAGTGGGCAGGAAAGTTTTAAAAGGACAGCTGAGCCTGTAGCTACAGAAGTTAAGATGAGAAGAAACCTGATCTCCCACTCACAAGGCTCTGTAGCTGACCTTTAAAACTCTCCTGCTGGCTTCTAACCCCCCAAACTATGAAGAAAAGCAGTGCTGGAAGTAGGAGGGGTGAGGAGGATTCTTCCCTTCCACTCGCCCATTTCCACAGCTGCTTTTCTCTGTAGTCTTGAGCTAGGCGGGTGGTGGCTGTGTGTGGAAGGAGAGGAGGGGATGAGACTGAGGCATGGCTGCACTTCCAGTAGGCTGGGAAGGAGTGGGAACTGCTCCCCTTCCTCCCCTTGCCTCTGAGCTGAAGAAGCAGGGACTACAGGAGCCAGCAAGTGGGTGACTCTGTGGGAAGGGGAGCAAAAGAGAAGTTAATGTGTGAGTGTTTGAGAGATGGGATTGATGTAAGAAAAATTAATGAGTGTGTATGAGAGAGAGACCAGAGAGGCTAAGAAAGAAAGAGAAATTGATGACTGGGGGAGGGGGGGGGAGGAATTGAGAAAGAAAGAAATTAAGGATACTCTCTTTCTCTCTGTGTGTGTGTGTGTGTCTGAGAGAGAGAGAGAGAGAAGGAGAGAAGGAGAGAGAGAGATTGACAGACCATCCAGAGGGCACAGAAAGAGAAAAAAACAACAGTTTGTGTGTGAGAGAGATGGGGGGTATCAGGGGATGAGAGAGAGAGAGAGTGTGTGTGTGTGTGTTTCAGAAGGTACTGGAGGACACAGAAAGAAAAAGTGTGACAGCAGGGGTGGGAGAAGGGAAGGCAGGCACTGGGTGAGGGAGAACAACACAAACAGAGAGAGAAAAAGTGAGAAAAGGGGTGGGGGAGAGGGAAGAAAGCAAAGGCATGGTGGGGGAGGATGGGATTCACCCTCCCTGCAATTTTCTTGCAGTTCCCCACTTGTATGATATGTTGCTCAAAAGCTCTCTTATGAAATGGTTCCTGTCATAAAGATAATCTGCTCTTGCATGTTTCCATCCCCTTCATTTTCAGCCTGAAACTCCCTCCATAATCCTGAGTTTTGTGGCCAATTTTCAAACATGTAGCATCAGAGGCATTGAGTTTTAAAATTCCCGGGGGGGGGGGGCTCTTGTGTGCATGTGCGTGAAGCACGTGCGCACGCCAGAACCATGTCCCTGCCGCCACTCCCCCCCACCTGGCCACTCCTGCCTCCCTCCCTCCGTCTGGGGGCCGGCTTTATATTTAATAATTTGTTTATACCTTTGTCTGGATTCCCCTCCCCACTAAATATTTTAAAATGACATGAAATGACATGAAACAATTTGAAAAACAATCAATTAATAGGTAAGGAGAAGACAGCCCAGTGGAGCCATCTTTTGTAAAAAGTGTAACCATCAAGACATTCTGCTGTCATCTAAATTTAACCAATGAAGTATAGACCATGTGACAGCTATGAAAAATGGTTGTAGAAAAATGTTCCCTTGCTGCTTTTAAATGCAGATGACTGGATTTTCAGCTACCTTGGTTTTTTTGTGACAATTTGTGTATCTCCTTAGAAAAGATGGGTGGGGGGGAGAGAGAGAGAATTCAGCTCCAGTTGTCTGCTTATTGCTTACAGCAGCTCGGAGGGTGGGGAGGAGCAATTAATCCACCTTAAAACCAAATCCACATAATGCAGTGAGACGCCGTACTGACCTCAGAGTCGCCACTCAAAGGCAATAAAATGATGCAGACAGCCGATGCTGAGACGAAGCAATATGAAAACAGGTGCGGAATGAGATGCAGACAGAAATTTGTTAGATGATGTGGGGTCGGTGGCACAACAGCAGGAAAGACCAATGCAGCTCGGACCTTAGTCAGCAGCTGTATGCTGTTATAGAATGAATGATGAAATTAATAGAGAATTTGTGAACTCATGCTTACAGCTTCATGATCTACCAGTGCCAAGCTTCATATTACATCAATAAACCTTGTAGAAGTCTTGTGGGCTTTCCATTATTACTGTGAAGACGCTTAACAGGTGTGAATCACAGACACTGTGGAAGCTTCCCCTCCCCATGTAATTGTGAGTGTAACAGCACAATCCTGAGGGCCACTAAGGCAGAGGCAGCTGGCTGCTGGTGCCTCTAATCTGTTTCCTAAAGGGAACCCACACAGGCTGGGGACCAGGCAAAAAGCCCCCAAAGTAGAATTACAAAGGCTGCAACTGTGCCAGCATCTCCATAAACCACACTGTCACACCTGCAAGATATCATAAGGATATGACAGGTCACCTGTAGATGGGGGAAACCAACCAATCACAGGATGGCAGCTGTGAGGACCTGAGGCATTAGAGCAGAGGGCTGGGAGGAGACAGGAATGCATTGCAAAGCCACACCTGTGGCACTTACACCAGCCTCTTAAAGTCATAGGCCTTCTCCAAACAGAATGAAAGCAGCAGCACCAAAAGGGGTGGGAAGGGGGCCCATGCACTGGGAGGAATCCTAGTCAGGCCCACCCAGAACTAAGCTTCATTTTAAGGAATTGGCTATCCCTCAGGAAAGTGGCCCAGGGAGACCAAAAGGAGATGGTGGACCACAGCATCCATCTACTTGTGCCCAGTCTCCAGCTGCTCACTCTCAATGGCTGCCCACATAGATGAGAAGGTGGGTGGATGCTCTGTGCAGGGTTGTGGGCCCCATGCTCAGGGGCTAGGCAGCAGCTCCGGTTCCCCAACCCCACCAGGGACTGCATTGGTCACAGCATCTGGGGCCAGACCAGGGTGTACTGCCACCCTGGCAGCTTCCCCCCATTCCCTGCTGTCCCACCACCTTCAGAGGATGTGGAGTCCACCCACTGCAATGCCTTATCCACAACTGCTTTCTACAGGGAATCCACAGTCCCCAAGGATCAGAATATACGAAAAATCCAAGGGCCAGAAGATGCCCAGTGCCCAAGGTCCAGCCTTCATGTGCTGCCTTGAAGGAGTGTTGGAGAAGATCAGGGTGAGGGACCTGGAATGGCAATGAGGAACAACAAATCAGTTGGTAGGGCCCACCTGTGCAATGCATGGCTCCACATCCATGCCCTGCATCCATGGCCCCCTCACCCCCATCCATCTGCCCCTACAGCTGCTGTAATGAATGGTAACAGCGGGGTCTACTGCCAAGAAAGGTTGTAATATCCCACCTTTCTCCAGAGATTCAGGGTAGCTAGTAACAATGTCATCTGGCATGCAAATAATTAAAATCTTCAAATCACAAAAACATGCATCATGATATCCTAAAATCCCAGTTGCAGAAAATTCTAAACGAATGACTCTCTCTCTCCTAAGTAAGTCCTTAACTTTGCTAACATTCAGAAAGACTTGTTTAGTCTTCCTGTTCCAAAGATGTTGCTCTCATCTTCTCCTTCACCAAGCTTTTCCATAATGTTGGTTGAATGACTAAGAACAGAAAGTGGTTGAAGGCTGGTCTATTTCTTTGACTGTAGATATTGTATACAGAATATGAATTATAACCAAAGGCCCATGTAGTCTCAGGACTGAATGAAATAAAAAACACACACTAACATTTGGATGCTTTTTACATTCTAATCTTCAGTAGCAACAAAGAACACAACAAAAAAACAAAGTTCAGTCCTGAAACTCTTTCACAGTGGTGGAGTTTTGAACTGCACTCATGGACCTATATGAAAGGACTTCTGTCATCATCTAATCAAAAAGGCAATTTCATTAGTCTTTAAAAAGCAATTTTCTTCATAACAATTTTAGGAATCAATGTCATTGTTTTTCACTTTCGGGAAGTAATTTTTGAAAGGCATTTTTCTACTATTCACAAATGCAAGATGAAATTACTTCTTTAATGTTATCACTCTGCTCTAACGCAAAGATACAGAGAACTGTTGATGATGCCAATGTCATTTCCTTGCAATTACATCAAATACAGAAGCACTGTTGGAAGGCAATCTTCAGACCATAAGCACATCAAAGTGACTGAAAATGAACTACGCAGGTACAGGTCTAAGGCTGAACACATCTTGGAACCATTTTACGACATTCTGCAGGTATTGTAAGATCATGGTTTGGGCTGGCCTTTGGGTTTAGGATTAATACACAAATGATTTACATGGAATTTAACTCTGTTTAACTATTTTTGCTTTGATAAATACCTTAAGCCTTCAGGATAGGGCAGTTATATATCTAAATATAGGGCTCATTTCATAGCAGGAGCTCCTTTGCATATTAGGCCACACACCCCTAATATAGCCAATCCTCCAAGAGTTTACAGAGCTCTTCTTACAGGGGCTACTGTAAGCTCTTGGAGGATTGGCTGCATCAGGGGTGTGTGGCCTAATATGCAAAGGAGTTCCTGCTACAAAATGAGCCCTGTCTAAATACATTAAAAAGCTCACATTGCTGTAAGCCTTTTTCTCTGTGGCATTGCATTCTTGCAGCAGAACACTGGAAGACAGAAAAGTGTTCTAAATCTGTCTAGACAGTTTTTGATGTTCTTTTTCTTTCTTAACTGTATAGCAAGCTCACTATAACACAATATGGGAAGATCTGGAGGGTTGTTGTGTTGGCAATTCAACCCAGGAGCATTTTTATATCTCCTAATGAAATCAGTGCTACCCCACAGTGATAATGGTACATAGCCAGTTCATAGTTCCTGTGTAATAATAGCATGACATAATTCAATTAACAACATCATATTTGATTGGCTAGAATGATACAGTGAAGAAAAAAAGATACAATGGTGTGGGAAGGTACAAAGAGCCATGGGGAAAGCAGTAAACCGAGTATGAAACCAACGGCATCTTCCCCATGTCACCTTCACTTTGCATGGAGCAAGTCCAGTCCTAATTACAATGCAGATGGGTTTACACACCTAGGGATGGGAACAGACCACAAAAATGTGGTTCAGTTTGTGGTTCATGGTCAAACTGTGAAACAAACCATGAACCCCACAAACCCAGTCAGCTCGCATATGACCCAAACTGGTTTTGTGAGGTTTGTGCCTAAAAACAGCTGAGCATGGGCAGCCTTGTAGCCAGGAATATTTGGGGGGGGGGGGGTTTGCCAGGTCACTGTGTAGGATGGTGATTTAATTAATGTTAATGTAACTAACACTGATTAATTTAGTGCCCCAACAAAGGAAGGAGGAGGTGGAGGAGAAAGCTGAAGCAGCAAAGAGGGCTGACCCTTCCCAATGGAACACACACATGCTGCATTCCAAACCTGTTTCTCTTTCTTTCTCCACCCTTGCTTCTTACCTAGTGGGGCTTCTGCCCTTGATGGTTCCTTCACCTGCTGGTGGAAATGCCTCCTAGCTGGGGGGGAGGGGGAGAGATGCCATCTGAGGTAGGCAGGGCAGTGGGCAGCAAGCTCATCCCCCCACTAAGCCCCACAAGGCCAGGTACTTCTCTGGGGGGGAGGAGGGAGGAATGCCCCAGGCTCCCCCTGCCTACAGAAAAAGAAAGAAAGAAAGAAAGAAAGAAAGAAAGAAAGAAAGAAAGAAAGAAAGAAAGAAAGAAAGAAAGAAAGAAAGAAAGAAAGAAATTGCACTTTGGGTTGTGTGGCAGTGGCCTGAGGCAGCCCAGTTTACCAAGGAATTTAAAAGTAACCAAGGAAGGGAAAATTGGAGGAGATTGCGTGGGGGCATAGCAAATGCTATAGGGGGCACTGCCCCTGATTCCCCACCACTGGCTATGGCCTTGGCTACAGGAGCAGCCTGTTCTAAACAGATGAGCCATGAGAGCAGGCTGTCTCCATTACTCATCTGTTTTCCATCTAAACAACTGAGCCGTGGGAGCAGGCTGTCCCCCCAGCTCAGCTATTTAGATTTGAAAATGCTGAGCCATGGGGACAGCCTGCTCTCACAGCTCAACTGTTTAAAGGGGCTTTCTTGGGCAGCCAGTCCCAGCCAGTCCCAGGTTTGAAGCCATTTAAACCCCTGCTTTCTGCTCCCCATGGGATTTTGTGAGGAGCAGAAAGCAGTGGTTTAAATGGCTCCCAGCCATTTATTGTTTTTATTTTTATTATTATGAGTAAGGCATGTTGTGGGAAGAAATACAATGGGCTCTAGAAAGAGGCTCTGGGAGAATGCCAAGGCCTTGGGCACTCAGCATCAATTTGCTGTGGCAACTTCAGCAGGATATGACACAGAGTCCACTGTTTTCTCCAGGGGAACTGATCTGTGCTACCTGAAGAGCAGTTGTAATTTTGAGTGATCTCCTGCTTTCATTGTACCTGTCTGAGGCCCCACCTTTCCTCAAACCTCACACTCTCCAGGCTCCACCCCTCAAATCTCCAGGAATTCCCCACTTGGAGTTGGCAACACTATCTACTTCCCAGCCAAGCATCAATCTACCTTTCCCCCTCACTCTTCAGCTTTCCATCTCCCCTCCCACCTGCAGCCTCTACCGTGCTCTGAAGCCCTAACTGCTGAAGCTCTGACTGCCAATCTCAGCAGGGTATAAAGACACAAGAGTCCACCATTTTTTCCAGGGGAACTGATCTCTGCTACCTGAAGAGCAGTTGTAATTCTGAGTGATGTCCTGCCCTCACCTGGAGATTGCCAGCAGTGGTTCCCCAAGAGGGAATAGCTGATTTGGAGGGCAGAGTCTATGGCATTGTACCTGTCTGAGGTCCCACCTCTCCTCAAACCTCACCCTCTCCAGGCTCCACCCCTCAAATCTCCAGGAATTCCCCACCTGGAGTTGGCAACCCCATCTCCTTCCCAGCCAAGCATCAACCTACCTTAATTTTCCCCTCATTCTTCAGCTTTTCATTCCCTCCCACTTGCAGCCTCTACTGTGCTCTGAAGCCCTGACACTGCCTTTTTTGAGGGTCAGTGAGACCCCTGTGGTCAAATCTCCCTATTTGGAGATTGAATCCACAATCTTTGGGGGATCCCTGGAAAGTTGGCAACCCAAGGGTCTGGCCTTTCCTTGCTTCCCTGGGCCACCCCCTCCCTTTGGTATTGGCAGAGCGGGGGAGACTATGGGGACAGAGCACAACACAGATTATTGGTCCAAATAGGATAATTTATTTTAGTATTTACACAATTATGGAGCACACACACACACACACTAAATGAATAAGGGACAACTAAATAAAACAGGGGTTAAACACAATCCTCCCTGGATGAGCTGGGATCTATATTGATGGTGCCCTGCCCCTTGATAGGGTCCCTCTTTTCCCATACTTCTTGGTTTTGGGGCAGCTGGGAACTGTAGGCCAGCAAATGATAAAGCCCCATTCAACCCAGTGAGTGATACCCCTGCAGGCCCCTCTCTGGAACTACAGCTCAACTGAACTTTATGGGGGAACATTTTAAACAAACCACAGACAGCAGCCATCTTATAAACACAGGTAACTGCCATTTTGTTTCACCTACTAACAGCCACTGAGGTAACAGTTGAACCTTATGGGGGAACATTTTAAACAAACCACAGGCAGCAGCCATCTTATAAACACAGGTAACTGCCATTTCGTTTCACCTACCAACAGCCACTGAGGTAACAGTTAATCCCCCCATAGGAAGGAAGCTGGAGAAGTGTCTTCGTCAAGAGAGAAAGGCATCTGGCAGGAATTCTGATAGGGCACAGAGGCTGAAGGAGTGGGCAGGGAAGAGGAGCAGAACCAGCCAACGGCATGTGAATATTCACAGCCAGTGGATAGGGACAGCTTCTGATTGACAGGCCAGGGGACCAAAGGCTGGGGTGGCGTGTGGAATCTTCAGGAGCATGCCACCACCATGCAGAGAATTATGATGCAGAGAAATTATTATTATTACTAGGAATAAGGACTGTTGTGGAAATAAATACAACGGGCTCTAGAAGGAGGCTCTGGGAGAGTGCCCCAGCCTTGGGCACTCAGCGTCATTTTGCTGTGGTGACCTCAGCAGGGTATAATGACACAGTCCACCATTTTCTCCAGGGGAAGATCTCTGCCATCTGAAGAGCAGTTGTAATTTAGCATGATCTACATCCCTCCCCTGGAGATTGGCAACAATGGTTCCCCATGAGGGAATGGGTGGTTTGGAGGGTGGAGTCTGTGGCATCAAACCTGTCTGAGGTCTCACTCCTGCTGAAACCTCACCCTCTCCAGGGTCCACCCCATAAATCTCCAGGAATTTCCCAACCTGGAGTTGGCAACCCTGTCTCCCTCCCAGCCAACCATCAGTGTATCATTATCTGCCCCCTGGCTTCAGCTTCCCATCTCATCCTCCCTCCCTCCTAGAGGGCAGTTGTAATTCTGAGTGATCTCCAGCCCCCACTTGGAGATTGGCAACAATGGTTCTCTGTGTGGGAATGGCATTGTACCTGTCTGAGGTCCCACCCCTCCTCCAACCTCACCATCTCCAGGCTCCATCCTTCAAATCTCCAGGATTTTTCCACCTGAAGTTGGCAACCCTATCTCCTTCCCAGCTAATCATCAACCTTACTCTTCAACTACCTTTCCCCCCTCTTCAACTTTCCATCTCTCCCCCCCACAGCCTCCACCGTGCTCTGAAGCCCTGACTGCTATGTCACATTGGCTGTCATAGGGGGTCCATCTCAACAGGGTATGAAGACACAGAGTCCACCATTTTCTCCAGGGGAACTGATCTCTGCCATCTGGAGAGCACTTGTAATTCTGAGTGATCTCCAGCCCTCACATGGAGATTGGCAACCATAGTTCCCCTGGAGGAAAAATAGTCTTTCTCTGCAATGTCGACCAATGCAGCTGACAACATTCTCCTCTCCCCCTTTTGACTTGCACAACAAGGTAGATTAGGCTTAAAGTCTATGACTGGCCCCAAATCACCCACTCAGCAAGAGCCAGAACAGCAGATCCTGTTCTGAAGTGCTGACTGTTACACCTAGGGTATCCAGCCTCCAGGTGGAGCCTGAAGATCATCAGGTATCACAATTGAACTCCAGACAACAGATCTCCCCCCCCCTCCCCAGAGTAAATGACTGCTTTGGAGGGTGGCCTCTATGGCATTCTGTTCAGCTGAGGCCTGCCCCCAATGAGTTTTCTACCAAAGGCCAAGATAGCAGTGGAAAGGGGCTTTCAGAGAAGCAAGCTTGGTTGCCTAGCAACAGGCACTGAGGAGAAAGCTGCCAGCTTTCATTAGGGAAATCTCTGGAGATTTGGGAGGTGGATCCTGTGGAGGGCAGCATTTTTGGGGGGGAGGATGGAAGGACTCAGCAGGGTATAATGCCATAGTGTCTACCCTCCAAAGCAACCATTTTCTCCAGGGGAACTGATCTCTGTTATCTAGAGATCAACTGTAACAGCAGGAGATCTCCAGGTACCACCTGGAGATTGGCAACCCTAGGGGGAAAGTCAGCCACACAGCAGGGGGTTGAAGAGAATGGTTTGATGGTCACTGGCCCACCTCATTAGCCAGCCAGCCATGGTGGAGCTAAGCAGGAGAGAGAGCCTGAGAAATTTCACACAGCCAGTATGTTCCGTTTCAGGAACTCTTCAGTAATGGTTTCTGTCAGTTATTTCACACAGAACTGTATTAGTACCGGTTCCCTAACCGAACATATTGGCCCTTTCAGACAGAAATGTGCCTCTCCCGTTGGGGAAGCGTTCCTGAGCCGGGTTAACCTTGAAACTTCCTCCCAAGCGTTCTTCAGTTCCTGTACTGGTCCTGAAGCACTATGGGTTGCTAGCCCACCTCATTAGCCAGCCAGCCAGCCATGATGGAGCTAAGCAGGAGAGAGAGCCTTTTTCACAGTTTATTGTAACAGGAAAGTGGGCAAGCTGGCAGTGGGTGGGGGAGGGGTTTATGCCAAAAGTCCATTGTCTTTTTACTGACAGAAGCAGGCCACTGAGGAGACAGTTAGACCCACCTGGCAGTGGGCAGAGAAGAGTGGACCCAGCACCCAGTCTGTCCCCTTCGCCGGCTCCCTCCAGACTGAGGCTGAGACACTGGCCTGCAGCTCTGTGAGCAGGTCTGAGGCAACACATCAAGGGAATGCAGCCAGTGGCCAGGGACCCCTTTTGAGTGGCAGTTCTTGTAGCCAACTGATTTTGGTGCCCCATGGAATCTTGCCACTTGAAAACAGCTTTATTATATAGGAGAGATAATGATAATTATGATAATTATTATTATAATTAAGATTTCTGAATCACCCAACCCTGCAAGTGGGCTCTGGGTGATTTACAGCATTAAAACAGATAAAATACAATCAATATGATAAAATTATTACAAGGGTCTAATAAAACAATCTAGATGGTGATCAATCCCTTTTTTGCCAGCTGCCATACTCTCTTCACAGCAGGGTGGGGAAGGGGATGCAGGGCCAAAGTAAAAAGGAGGGTGCCAGTTTTAACCGTTGCTGTCCTCAACCAAAAGCCTGGCAGAACATCTCTGCCTTACAGGCCCTGTGGAATTGCATCAGAACCTGCAGGGCCTTGATGTTATTCAGCAGAGGGTTCCATCAGGTCAGGGCCAGGACTAAAAAGGCCCTGGCCCTGGTCGAGGACAGCCAGACCTCCCTAGGGCCGTGGATCACCAGTAAGTTGTTATCAGCTGATCTCTGTGCTCTTCTAGGGACATATAACTAAACAGCTGAGCAAAATCCAGCCATTTAAACCAAACAGCTGTTTTTCACGAAGAGCAGAAATTAGGAATTTAAACCCCTGCTTTCTGCTCTTCACCAACTGCATCAAAATTTGTGAAAATTTGTGACATTTCTTCAGTTCATGAACATTGCTTCACACATCATGAACGGGCCAAAATTCATGACTAACTTTATTTTGTCAGCTGGTTCATGCCCATCCCTATACATGCCTCCATCTGGAGCCACTAGCTTGTGTGAAAAATGATTTTTTGCAGGGTGCAATTAAAATAAATCATAATATTCTTTGTACTAGTTTCAAGTGAACTGGGTTCATTCCACATTTACTTTGCCCTCACTATGACCTGGAAATTTAACAAGAGCTAATCCCTTTGATACTCCGTTATAATAATGTTCTCTAACAAGTCTGATCAACATGATGGGTCCCATTCTGTCTAATGCAAGTTCAAGGGGCTCACTGATACCGATCTTATCTACATTCCTTCTGTCCCAGTGGCTCTGCAACCCCAAAAATGTATTCTTGCCTGGGTCAGTGTACCCCCATAAACCAAATGCCACCAGGGGTTCCGGTGAGGTGATGGAAATAAGCAAAATGTATTTCCCCTTCTGAATTACACGGGGAAACTACAAAATTAGCAGTTTTATTTCCAGTACTTTGCTAATAATTCCCATACCTTCTTGACTGCTGCCACATACTGAGTTGAGTTATTTGCAACAATCCAAATATCCTTTTTCCTCTTAGTCTCAGCCAGTTCAGATCTCATCAACATATATTTAAAGTTTGGATTTTTTGTTCCATTGCACATCACCTTACCCTTACTATCATTGACCTTAATTTTCCTTATTGTTTCTCACTCACCTATTTTGGAGAGATCCTCCTGGAGCTTTTCACAATCAGTCTTGGATTCAACTCCCCCACCCAAACAGTTTTTCATCAAATGTGGCTATACCCATATGCATCTGCATGCAGCTAATTTTGACCAGTGAAATGGTAATATGATTGATTTTACTCAGGGGTCATTTAGTAGAAAAAGAGGTTCAGGAGCTCATTACCATAACTCATTTGCATATGCCACACCCCCTAACATACCAGAAGTGTGTCAGAAGGCAACACCCACCCCTCAGGCTCCACTCCACAGGTGAGTGAAACTGACCTGCTCTTCCTCCATTCCCTTCCCCATCCAATACTTTGTGCAATAAAAATAAGCGTAAAGAACACACCCTCATTCTCTTCCTGCTCCCTTGAAACCACTAGGTTTCAAGTAGACTTGAGATACCCATGACATGTGCACCACCCATCCCTTCCCCTTCCCCTCCCCACAACAAGACACCCTGTGAGGTAGGTGGGGCTGAGAGAGGTCTTTTCAGAACAGCTCATGAGAGAACAGCTCTGAGAGAACTTGTGATTGGCCAATGTCACACCAGCAGCTGCATGCGGAGGAGTGGGGAATCAAACCCGGTTCTCCCAGATTAGAGTCCAACTCCTGACCACTACACCAAACTGATGGCGTGGAAGCTGCTGAAGGGTTGGTGAAATTTCTCCAGTACTTATGTGCCATGTGCCCAGATAAAAAATGGTATACTTAGAAACTTTATATGCCACCTTGAGCAAGTCTCTGGAAAAGCAGCACACAGTCATAAAAGGAACAATGATAAAATTATCAATATTAAAACAAAACATTAAAAACAATAAAGACCCTAGCAGGGCTTTTCCCGGGGCGCTGCACCTCTGCACTGCTTGGGGAAGCTGAGGAGGGGGCGGGGCTTGGTCATGTACCCACCCCCTGGGCTCCTCACTCCCGGAGCTGCGCTCCTGTGCGCTCCTGCTCCAACGGACCCCTGATTTTACTACTGACTTTAAATCAGAGTTCCATATCCAAAAACACACAGTGTTGAACAAAAGGCCTAATAGTTAGACTTGGCCAAACTAGAGCTTACAATATACATTTCCGAAAAGCTCCAATTTAACTTTTAGACTTGGTCTCTGCCTTTCAGTCCCTGCCTTGTATGGTCTATAAAACTGATATTGTTCAAAACAAAATGGTTTTGTGTTGCATATTGGCCAGGTGTTCTAGGCAGACATTTAATTTTCTTTTACTTCAACTAACAAGCAGACTTCTGCCAATGAAAACTTGCCAATATAGTGTCCTGCCACTGGACAATATTAAAGTCATATTCCCGTGATTTTCTGCTACAGACATAATATTTTGACAAATCTCAAAATAATAAAGAGAACATCACAAGCTCAGCCCTAGCTACAACTAGTATTGATTTGAGGATTTTGGTGACAGTGGTAAAAGTGCAGAGGGACACAGAGTTTCTGGTTCCTTTTGTGATGTTGTTATGTCAGTGGCAGTAAATCAAAGTCAAGAACGGGCACCTGCTGCAGTAAATATCCTCAGGCTGGTGCAATCTGTATTCAGACCTGGAGTTTATGGAACAAGACTGCATTAATGTTATGGGCCCCTGAATAGTATTCGACAAGTCTACTCAGTAGGAACAAATCCAAAAAATGGGAAAATATGAGATGGGGAAAAAATACTCTAATGCTGAGGAGCATTTAATTTTGAATGGCAGTTTTTGTCTGCAATCATCACTGGAAAGACAGTGAGTTGATAATAACAGTAATATCCATTAAAGTCCATGGTAGCTTGTGTGGCTTGGCCTTCCACCTGAGATCTTCAGAATCCAGCTCCTAATTCTGGAGTCCCTTGAAACTACCTCTTAGAGAGAAAAAAATGGACTCATGCCCAATGTTGCCTTTAGGTATTACACAGTCTTTTAAAGTAATGAAAACTAAGGGCTTTTTCCCACTCACATTGTGCCGGCGTTCTGCCTTTGTTTGTCCCGGCGCTGGGTGTCAATTTCACACCCTTTGCTGCGGTGCATGTGTTAATATGGGGCTTCGCGCCATTTTCTCCGTACCTTCGGTAAACCTAAAAAAAAGGCAAGTTTCCATGCCTGCCCTGTGCTTCCCCAGCCCCCACCTAATATGCTAATGAGCTGTACTGTCAGGGGTGTGGCCTAACATGCTAATGTGTTTCTGCTGTTGGGTGTGGCCTATTAGGCTCATGAGTTCCTGCTGGTTTTTTTCTACAAAAAAGGCCCTGATTAAAACCAACTACCATTAATTTTGAAGTACAACCTTTCTAAAATTAATAGAACTCTAGTTATTGCAGTGTGATAAGCACAAACTGGAAAAATACAGTTCATTTCAGTTTGTGGCTCATGGCATGCCCAGTTTGTGAGCCACAACTCATGATGAACTTTTAGAAACTAAATGAACCTGTTCCATTTGTGAAGTTTGTGATGCTGTAGAATGCCCCGCCCAGCATTCCAGAGACACCAAACTTGCAGAGGACTCCAGCTGACTCTCCTCTACCTGCCCTCCAAGTCTGGTGAGGATTGGATTTAGGGGGTCCAAGTTATAGCCCCCCAAAGAAGGTGCCCCCAGGAAAGTGCTTTCTCAAGAAATGACAGGTGCAGGTTCAGGAAGTTCAGAATTATGTAAAACAGACTGTGTGCAATCTGGAGACATCAAATTTGACTTTATTTTTAATCTTCAGCTTGTAATGCCTATCTGGGGCACTGCTGGGATGCTGGCAAATCAGAGTAAAAGAGACAATACTTGTACCTAGCCAGACACACTGAAAACAAATTCATCTACAGTCGGGCTGCCAGAACCTCAGGGACTCATGTTGAACCAAACTGGCTAGTATGCAGCTCCAGAAAAGCTATAGGGATGGGCATGAACTGTGAAAATGCAGTTCAGTTCATGGAGTGCCTGGTTCGTGAACCATGAACCATTATGAACTTTTAGCAGCTAAACAAACAGGTTCAGTTTGTGATGTTCATGATGCTTTAGAACACCCTCCCATGTGCTAGAGATACCAAACTCACAGGGTATCTTTGGCTGAATCTCCTCTACCTGTCTTCCAAGTTTAGTGAGGATTGGGTTTACAGAGTCTGAATTATGCCCCTCCAAAGAAGGTGCCCCCATCCTTCATTGTTTCCAAAGGAGGGAGAAAACCAGGAAAAAAGCAAGGGCAATAAAAGCCCAGCAGACTGAATCAAAGTCACAGAGAATCTCCGCAGTAAAAACTGAAGGTGGGGGGCATTTTTGCAAGCCCAGCAGGATCAGTACCACTGTGGCAGTGTAAACTCAACAGGACTCAGGTCAAGCCACAGACTCTCTGCAGTGCAAACTGAAGTTGGGGGTGGGTATTTTTGCAAGCCCAGCAAAACCTGTCAATGTGCACAGCAGAACCAGTGCCACTATGGCAATGCAAACCCAACAAGACTAAGCAGTACCAGTGCAATCAAAGAAAGCTCAGCATTGTGGCAATACCAGCTCAACAGGACTGATGGTTAGCACAGAATCACACTCCAAACAAGGGGGAAGAGGGTTGAAAGCCCAGCAGAACCAATGCAATATATTAGTGTCCAGCAGAACTCAGTGCCATTGCAGCAATGCCAGTTCAACAGGACTGATGTGAAGCACAGAATCACTCTCCAAACAAGAGAGGGTACAAGCCCAGCAGAACCAGTGCAATGTATTAGTGTCCAGCAGAGCCCAGTGCCTTTGTGGCAATTTCAGGACTAATGTGAAGTACAGAACCATAATCCAAGCAAGGGTGTTTTTTTTTTTTTTGCAAAACCAGCACAACTAGTTCAGTGTACAGAATGCCCAGCAGAACCCAGTGCCACTATGGCACTGCAAGCTTAAAAGGACTGATCTCAAAGCACAGTGTCACAAGAAATCCAAGCAGGGGGAATTTTGCAAGCCTGGCACAAACAGTTATAATGTGTAGAATTCCTTGCAGAACCCAGTGCTAGTGGCATTGCAAGCTAAAAAGGACTGCTCTCAGAGCACAGAGTCACAAGCAATCCAAGCAAGGGGGAGAGAAATTTTGCAAGCTTTGTGCAAGAAAATGGGAAGGGAACACAAAGGAACTGGGTAAAAGGGGACCCCTCTTGAAACTGACAAAACTAGTTTGAAACTGACAGGAATGTTTCCAAGGCTGGAGAATTCCACCTCCCCCTTTGCTTTGAGGTTTGGTAAATATTTTGTTTGTGCAGAGACAATGACTGGACATGGATCCATTCATGAACCTCCACATACTGCTTGGAAGTTTACAAAAAGAAATACCGGTAACTTTGGACTCATTACATCAATGGTAATTATACTGATTGATATGGCGCTTAGTATTCTCTCAATATGGTGACTGTGTGTTGCAACCTATGTTTTTTAAATCTTTGTTCTGCCTGCATACTGTTTTCTTTTGTGGGTTAGTTCTGTTGTTGCTTGTTATTATTATGAAAATTCAATAAAAAATTAAACTGAAAAAAAAGAAAAGAAAAGAAAAAGCAAAGAAAATACATTCCGGTTGACCTGCCATGAACTTCAGTTCACGAACCATAAACCAACCAGAATTCAATATGAACTTTAGTTCATGAGCCAGCTCATGCCCATCCCTACTAAGCTATGCTCATAAACTTGTCCCAGGCTGCTGGTTGGAACAGCACTGACAGTGCCTTAGGCACACAGATTTCTTGGGCACAAAACCAGAACTGCATGCTAAGCATGAAGTCTGGTATGGTACTATTCAGCATGCATGACAAGGGTCATTGACCCTTACACTAAACTATTAAACTAAAATTACATTTTGTTTCAAGTTTAGTTAGATTCAGGGCACGTCACTGTTGGACCACTGGTCTGTGGCAACTAGCCTTGTGCATCGGAGTTTCTTCTGGATTTGTTATTAATTCCAAACAGGACTGTCTCATCATTGAGTTTTTTTTTCATATGGTTTTACTTCATTATTGCTTATTTCATTATTGTTATTTTGTTGTTATTTGCCATTGTGGCAAAAGAAGACCCCTCCTCTATGTTTGGGACTGTGGCTTCACAGTTTTCTATCCAAACTGGACAAAACTCAGGAGGATTGCAAAATTCCACAGGGACACCCATGCTGCCAAATTTCAGAATTTGACAATGAAAGGCTCCCATGTTTAAAATTAACTTCTATTGGGAAACTGATAGGAAAGATTCCAAGCAGTAATGCAGACAGCACTGCAGTCACTGAGCTTGAAGGACAGTAGAACAAGGAAGAGACAGACTGACAAGGCAAGGGCATTACATGGCACAAGGTGAGTAACGCATTGGGGAGGCAGAAAGCAGATGGATGACCTTGTGGTACATTTGTCTGGATGGATTATAAGGTTTAGAGAGCAACAGGCAAGCAGAGGTGGGTAGACTGCAAGGGAAAATTTGGCACAGCAGGACAGGAATTGGGAGGAGAGAGGAAGGGAAAATACCAGCCCATATCTTTTGTAAATGGAATACCTCACACATGAATGTAATTCTAGTGGCTACAATTTGGAGTCAATCAGGAAAGCCCAGAGCTTCCTCCCTCCCAAGGAACTCTGTACTCTCTCTATGCCTTTTATGAGGAAATTCTGCTTACCTTGGAAAAGTGAAACCAATAAAGGCAGACACTGCAATAATGAAAGAAACCAGAGCAAAATGAAAGAAAATAATAGGGTTTTTCATGATAGGCTGTTTAGATGGGGGATTTGTTTCATTTTCATGTTAATTATGATAATTACAAACAGGGGTCCTTTTGTAGAAAAAGAGGTGCATGAGCTCATTAGCATAACTCATTAACATACTTATTTGCATATGCCACACCCCCTGACATCACCGGAAGTGTGTCAGAAGGCAACACCCACTGCTCAGGCTCCACCACAAAAATCTCCAGGTATTTCTGGTTCAGACCGATTGCCTATAGCCCAGTTTTCTGTTTTCAACAGTGGCTAGTCAGATGCCACAGGGAAGCATGAAAACAGGGCCGTCAGATGGCCTCACCTGCTGACCACTCCTCAGCAGCTGTCAATCAATGGAATGCTGCCTCTGAATTGGCTATTGTGATGACAGACCTACCCTCTATAAATCTGTTCAACCCCCCATTCAAATCTATTTAAACCAGCAGCCATCACTGCGCCTTGTGGCACTGAGTTCCATGAGTCAGCTGTCCATCACAAGAGAAAGCTCTCTGCTTATACCACCATCATTCTTAAATATGAACATAAGAGGAGCCATGTTGGATCAGGACAGTGGCCCATCCAGTCCAACACTCTGTGTCACACAGTGGCCAAAACCCAGGTGCCATCAGGAGGTCCACCAAAAGGGCCAGAACTCTAGAAGCCCTCCCACTGCTTCCCCCCAAGCACCAAGAATTCAGAGCATTACTGCCTCAGACATAATAATGTAAGAGAAGCCATGTTGGATCAGGCCAATGACCCATCCAGTCTAACACTCTGTGTCACACAGAGGACAAAATCCAAGTGTGATCAGCAGGTCCACCAGCAGGGCTAAAACTCTAGAAGTCCTCCCTCTGTTGCCCCCCCCCCCCAGCACCACAAATATAGAGCATCACTGCCCCAGACAGAGTGCTCCATCTATACCTTGCGGCTAATAGCCACTGATGGACCTCTGCTCCATATGTTTATCCAATCCTCTCCTGAAGCTATCTACACTTATAGCCACCACCACTTCCTGCAGCAGCAGAAGGAAGCTTTGACTCTTAAAAGCTTATAGCCCCAAAAAACTTGTTGGTCTCTAACACATTACGGGGCTCAAGACTAACAAGTTTCATCATAATATGATGAAATTAAAACCTGGTACAGCTCCCCCCCCCCCAAATTAGGCAACAATCTCAGGCCAGCTGCACCCCAGATTCAAGCAGGGCTGCATCAAGCAAGGGGAGGCAAGATGGAACCAAGTCTCCTGGAGTCTCAGCCACCACTGAGGTGTTCATGGCAGTGTTCCCTCTAAGCTGAGTTAGTGTGAGCTAGCTCACAGTTTTTTACCCTTTGGCTCACACGTTTTTGTCTCAGCTCAGGAAGGATGCCTCCAGAGCAAACTAACTTATGCAGCAGCCAAATTGCTGGCTCACAGCTTTAATGCCAGTCCCTCACAAAGTGAATTTTTGCTCACAAGACTCCACAGGTTAGAGGGAGCGCAGGATGGGAAAAGTGAGTGGGGGGGAGGCTTTCCTCCAGCTCCGCGCCTAAGCGCAGTTCGGGGAAAGTGAGCTGGGGAGGGAGGCTTTCCTCCGGTTCTGCACCTAAGCGCGGGCCAGGGAAAGTGAGTGGGGGGGGGGTTTCCGAGAGAGGCGGCAGAAACTGACCTTCTGCCTCCTCGTGGCTCATTGAGGGCTGCTGGTAGGAGGGGGCGGGGCTTAGTTATGTGCCCGCCCCCCATGCTCCTCACTTCGGAGCGGTGCCCCAGCGCACCCTGGCCCCAACGGACCTCTGATTACAAAACACCCCCTTTTTGTAACTATTGTAATTAATAATGAAAGAAACGCACATGTCTAGTGGCAATAAAAAATCAAGACGCTCTAAAAATCTGCAAATAAAACATGGGTGGAAAACCATATTGCTGTAGAGAAAGCATTATTCCTGAAACATTTTGAGATTTAATTTATCAAGGGATCCAAGCTTTATTATCAAACTAAGACTATCAGTTCTGTTCGTTTGATTCAATGATGACCAGAGATCTCCTTTCTTTTATGCAGTGCTTTGCATCAAGGCTGTTGCAATATAGTCTTACCCATTTCATGAAATGACAGATCCTCTGTGTATTTCAGTCATCCTTTTAAAGTGAATTTGAACAGATTACACTGCATATACAACTTCTGTTGTAAGTATTTTAACTCGAAGTGGTTATAAATGACTATGTGGATTCCATTTTTTTTCTATATATATAGACAGGAATTTTCTTCTAGCATAGGAGAAAGAGGTTTGTGCATTAAGATGTGACTTACACAGGCAGCTTTTGAGTACCCTGAAACTTAAAAGGCACTGTGGCCATAGCCTAAGTAACTGCGATGGGATGGCTAGATTGCCAATCTTGCTGGATGAAGTCTGCAGGCGGAAAATCATAAGCAAATTCTTATGTGATTAGCCTGTGACTGAGCCTCTAGTAAATTTAGTACTATCTCTAAATAATCTGTAAACTCCAGATGTTAGAACATCTGTGTACATTCCATAACATCACAGTCAGTCAAACTGTCGTTAGAGAGGGCATATAGACAGGTGAGAGACACTTTTTGTTTTCTATGTATGCAAAAATGATGGCTCTATAGGAAATATACTCAAAATTGTGAAGCAGGCATGGAGATTGTCTGTGTATATTATCTCTGTAGAGAAATTTCTAGTGAAAATACAGGTTTGTCCAGTGTGGCAAGGTATCGTTTTGTGAAGCTTCTGCTTGTTTCTTATCTTGTTTTATTGCTTCTTATTATTACCTGACCATTTAAACTAGCCTTCATTGTATCTGTTTTATAGATATGATTTACACATGCGTAAGTCTGTGTACCATATGTGTGTGTGTGTGTGTGTGTGAGAGAGAGAGAGAGAGAGAGAGAGAGAGAGAAATTCTGTGTGCTTGGGGGATCCTAATATGTTTTTACAATTTAGAATAAAATATTCAGTGAAAGACTACAGTGGCAATGGGTTCCAAATAGTCAGTGTACCAGGAAAGAATTGCTGTGAACAGGGTTACTCAGAGCCATTCCAAATACATGCGTGCTAGAAAGGGTTTTGTAAAGAATGCTTTTTGGCTTCTTTCTTCTATATCCATTTTTCACCTGTGCACAGCAAAAAGCTACGGTAGAAAATATTGTGACATGTACAACAATGCTTTCAAGAGCAATGAATTCCCATAAGACTTATAATAAATGTGGCATGTATATTGGAAGGAAAGGAATTTGCTTCCATGTTACTCAAGGTGCAGTTTTCTTTAGGGTACATCGATTACCTCAGTATTTGAGTTGAATGATACATAGGAATTTATTTCATTTTGCAATGGAGTATTGCAAGATGATTGACACTTAAGAGTTTGTAAATTGTCTAAGCAGATGAAAAAAAAAGGAGACAGCCCTAATAAAATCATAAATGGGTTTCCTATCATTTCAGAAACCCTAATTTTCTTGGTTATTGCTTGAGTTGATAAAACAAATAAAGGAAGGAATCTCTGAGACATTTCTTTAATATGCAAAATGAATTTCAATGTTGTCTCCTGCTGGTATTTTTATGGAAAACCTGACTGGATGGTACACATGGAACACTGAAATCTGCATTTAGATGGAAATATTATGAAATGTGTGATATGGTAGGGAGTAAGTCTTTTAATGGTGATAGCAAAGTGTTGCATTATATGGTTGAGTGGAGAGACAGCATGCCTATGGGCTTTCATGTCCTAGTATAACCAGCTGCCCTGATTTGCCCAAAAGAGTCCATTTTCTTTTAGCATGAATCTAATATTGATTATTTTTTTTAAACCAGCTGGGGAAATAGCTGGTCCTTTACTCAGATATAGTTTGACACCTGTACATGAATTATAAACTGTAAACAATAGTAGTACTCTGCCCTTACCCACCACCTTTCATCGAAGGGTCTCAGAGTGTTCCATCCTGATTTTATGGAAGGCAATAGCCTTATTTCCATTGACTTCTGGCGAGTCCAGTTTACATTATATTGTTCTTCACAGACCTGAAATTAAAAACTCAGAGCATTTTCATTCATGACTAATCACTTCTGATTTTCCTTGTGCAATTAATACACACATACACACAAACGTTGAATGTAAAACAAATGAAAAACATAAAATATTGAAAAATAGACATAAAAGGCATGTATTTATTACGAAGTAAATTAAAAACCGATATAGGCCCTGGTGATAGGCTCCGTTATGAATCAGATTGTACAGTGACAACAGAAAGTAACAATTATTGACCCTGTACATACGCATTTTGGCCCACTGACCTGCCTCAGTGGTCAAACAAATGATATCACAGAATGACTCCTGGCATGATAATACAACAATCACTTCTTATAAATTGACCAGGATGAATTTTTTGAGTAATGATTGTCTGTGACCAAAGGCAAAGGTATTAACCAGAGGCCTCATTCTTGATAATTTGCTGCTATGATCAGGTATACTTTCCTATGGCAATGGTCCGATTGTGTACCTTTCTTGCTTGGTCATAAAAATTCAATGCAGCCAGGAGGCAACAGTGATTTTATAGTGATATCACTATTGGCTCCTGGCTGCATCACATTTTTGTATTATAATGCCAATATCATTTGTTTGACCACTGAGAAAGGCTAAAGGGCTAAAATATGTATGGTCAGGGTCAATAATTGTTATTTTCTGTTGTCACTGTACAGTTTGATTCGTAACTGAGGCTATCACCTGGGCCTATATCTGTTTTTAATTTACTTTGTAATAAATACATGCATTTTCTCCTGGGAGTTTGGCAAGCAGAAAACCTCCACCTGACATTTTAACAGGGGCTTTTTTGGCAGTGAAGGGAGTCAGTTCCATTGTACCTCAGCCGACCTTCATACAAATGCTAATGGATTCAGACAAAGGGATGGTCAAGCCTCTCCCTTCTTCAGGTAGGGAACAGAGAGTTGGGGGTATCAAATTCTAGAAAGGCTGGGGAAGTAGATTCCTGGAGACAACAGGAAAAGCTGCCTTGAACTGGGCTGACTGGGGTCAAGTGGGAGGAAAAAGGGATTTGATAAAGCTTTGCAACATGAAATTGCTCTCTTTATTTGGGATGCTGCACTGAGGGAAGAACTCTGAGCTGGGTTCTGCAAGCAGGCAGCCATTTTGACCATGTGTTTGCCTGGAGAGCTGAAAGCAGCTTCAAGGTAATAGTAACTTTCAGGGGTCCATTCGTAAAAAAAGAGGTGCAGGAGCTCATTAACATAACTTATTTGCATATGCCACACCCCCTGTTGTCACTGGACGTGTCAGAAGGCCACATACCCCTGACGTCACCAGAAGTGTGTCAGGAGAAAGAAAGAAAGAAAGAAAGAAAGAAAGAAAGAAAGAAAGAAAGAAAGAAAGAAAGAAAGAAAGAAAGAAAGAAAGAAAGAGAAAGGGAGGGAGAGGGGAAGGAAGGAAAGGAACAGGAAGGAAGGTAGGTAGGTAGGTGGGGGAGAGAGAGAAGAAAGAAAGAAAGAAAGAAAGAAAGAAAGAGAAGGAAAGAAGGAAAGAAGGAAAGGAAGGGAGGGAGGGGGGAAGGAAGTAAAGAAACAGGAAGGAAGGTAGGTAGGTAGGTGGGGGGGAGAGAGAGAAGAAAGAAAAAGAAAGAAAGAAAGACAGACAGACAGACAAGGTGCTTCTCTCCCCCCCTCGGGCTGAGTGGCTGTCAGCCACTTGGCCCAGTGTTTCCCTCGCTTCCCCCCTCTTGCTTGGGCACTGGGGCCCAGCTTTTCCCTCCCTCCCTTCCGCCCCCTCCCACCCAGGAATGGTGAGCGGGGAGGGATGGGGGCTTCTCCCCGGGCCAGCAGCCTGCCGCGGCCCGGGAAGGGTGAGTGAGGGGGAGGCTTTCCTCCGGCTCCGCACCAAAGCACGGGCTGGGGAGAGCAAGCTGGGGGGGAGGCTTTCCTCCGGCTCCACACCAAAGCGTGGGCCAGGGAGAGCGAGCTGTGGGGGGAGGCTTTCCTCTGGCTCCGCACCAAAGTGCGGGCCGGGGAAAGTGACCTGGGGGGGTGGGGCTTGGTTATGTGCCCACCCCCGGCCTCCTCTCTCCCGGAGCAGTGCCCCAGCACGCCCCAGCCCCAATGGAGCTTTGGTAACTTTGTAGAGAGCTAGAGCTGCTTAAAGATAAAGAGCCTGTCCTATTTTAACAGCTAGTAGGGCATGTATATATATAGAAAGAGGATTTGCATTTTTTAACCATTTTTTTTCTATTCCTTGCTCCAAATCTGGTGTTGTGCTAAAGGTATGCTTATAAACATTTTCTTTTAACAAATATTTTATAACATTGGATTCTGGCAGCAGTTCTCTGTACCACATAGATCTCCACCATCTCAAACACGCTATCTGAAGAGGGAGCCAGGGGGTTGGCAAGCAGCTATTCCTCCAAGGGCGCCCAAGACATTGATCTGTCCCCATAGTAGCCAGGCGCTGGGCAACAGGAGATACAGAGGCAAGGCCTCTGAACTTGGAAGGGAAACTGGGGGTCCTGATCCTACCAGAGGGAAATCCCTACAGTGATCAGGTGGTGGTGGTGGTGGTGGCAGCGGCGGACTACCCTGAGAGTGAAAGAAAAGCCCCTCCAGGACTTGGGAACCTTTAGAGGGGCAGGGCAGAACAAGACCTGCAGGCCAGAGCAGGCAATGTTCTGCCACAGTAATAAATACATGTATACATTTTGGAAAGTATTGGAGTCGGGAGGTGAGTGGTAGTGATTTCTTAGTACAGCTCTTTATTGTAGGTCAGATGGAGCATGGGAAACCCCAGGCTCAGAGCCCTCTTTTATGCCAGCTGGAGACAATGCCCCGACCTCGCCCCCAGGTCCTGATAGGACCTTAAGTCCATGGTTGCAGTTCATAGGTCCCCCAGCGGGAGACCTAGGCACATAATTGGTGGTCACTCAGGATCCAACTGGCTATTGTTCTACCTGGCCGAAGCTCAGGTAGATTCTGACCATGTGCGCTGACCGTGTAGCGGTCGCCATTACGGGAGACCAGGCGATCGTGGTCTTAGTACACAACACCTTTTGTATATTTTTTCAGTTTTTTAAAACTTGGCTTTCAGAATCACTGGGCCTATACACTCAGATATTCTTAACCTTTACATTCTTAATTCAATTCAGTTTCCCCCCCCCTCCTTTTTTCATTTTTGGATGCAAAACAAAACAACCACTTTATTATTGAACGTCCACTGGACAAGGTAATGTGACATTTACCATATATTTATAAATTTATTAACCATCTTTATACCTTCCTGTGTGTGAAACGTAAACATCGATTCAAGTCTCATGTGACAATACAGAAATGTTACCCATTTTAAAAATGCGTGCCAAGAACAAACACACAAAAAGACAGGAAGTTGCGGGCTGACTCCAGTATTGTAAACTCAACCTATTTATGAACAACATAAACTGGAGGAAGTACAATACCATTTCTTTTACCTTATGTAAACGTGAACAATTTTGAAATTGTAATGAGGTACTGAATCCATTTTACTGGTCTTGTTTTGTGCATGTACATATCATGAATGGCAAACAGAGTATCACAGACTCATTTGTTTGGTCTTTTGAGCTATTTGATAGTCAAAACTATCAATCAAAAAGTAACATTTGAAGCTTGAGATGCTTAGGAAACAACCAATGAAATAAGAAATAAAACACGTCCAGTGAAGACTTTTGGAAAAGCATACCCCTTGGAACGTTCTATGTTGCTGCCCTACTAAGGATTAAAATATTAATCCAATGCTTTTCTGGATCACCATATTCTAATTATGTCCTGACCTATATCTGAATGTGAAATATTTCATGGAACAGGTCGCTGATTCTGGATCTGCAAGAACCCCATATGGATGGGTGCTAAAGTGGTTCCAAGTACTTGATTTCTAAAGCTTGCACTCAGGTTATTTGCAGAGTTCCCAACTTCTAGTTCATCTAATTCAGTATTGTTTAGTGGGGTGGAGAGACACAGTCCAGCCCAATCCTGCTACATTGTTCAGGACAGAGAGGGAATGTTGAATTTAACTTCCTGTCCTGTGCTGCTCAATAATCAGTTTTGTCAAAAACTTGAAGAGCTGATTGTCTATTGCAGGGGTGGCCAACCTGTGGCTCGGGAGCCACATGCGGCTCTTTCACACATATTGTGCGGCTCCTGGCAGGGCGGCTGGGGAAGCAAAGGGGAGGCATGCTTTTTCTCTTTCTCCCTTCCTTCCTTCCTTCCCTCCTCCCTCCCATCTATTTGCTTTCCTAGTTTCTCTCTCTCTCTTTCTTTCCACTTCTTTAATTCTTTCTTTCCATCTCTCTCTTTTTCTCTCTCTCTCTCTCAATATCATTAGCAAACAAGTAATATCATCATCAATAACCGGTTTTCCTTGTTTGTTTTTATTTTTGGCAGTCCCATTTAACGTTAATAAAAAGCAAATTTGCATATTTTAAAAAATAAAAACGTGTGTGTGATATTTGTTCCTGTCTTGTGGCTCTCAGACATCTGACGTTTATTCTATGTGGCTCTTATGTTAAGCAAGGTTAGCCACCCCTGGTCTATTGGGTGATGCCATCACTTACTCCCATGCCAGGTACCACTATCTACTCAGCAGTCAACTGATTGCACAGTGCTGCAGCAGTGCTCTGGTGCTTCCATCTCTGTCTCCTGATCCCTTGTGGTAAAGGCATAAAATTGCATTTCCCCTTTAGTGGGAAATATACTGCACAGTGCAGTACTCATAGTCCTCTCAGGAAATTTACCCACAAGCCACCCCTAATGGGAATTAAGAACACCGCTATGTAAAAGTTAATATGAGAGGAAAAAAGGAGATTTTTTTTTCATATTAGCTCTTTAATTCTATTTTCCAAGACAGACATGCAAAGAAATATTTTAAGCATCAGGTGGAAAAAAATCTGGTTATTTTGGTTGGCCTGGAATGCCCTTGAACTCACCCACTATTTCAGATTAGCTCATCTTTGAGGTAATATATAGAATACCTTCTAGAAATAATAATAGAGTGACTTCATGGTGCTACTGGATGCCCCGTTGCTCTTGCTGTATCATTGAAAATAATAGGGACATGCAAAGTGATGTGGCCTTAGGTTCTGTTGAGGAGACCTGGTTCTCCAGAGGCTAATGGATGACTGTGTTCTAGTTGAGTAATCAAATATAATCCTGTATTTCATAAGCTTTTACCAAAACAAACACATGTGCTGTAGACTAATGACTATTACTCTAATATGCTTTTCAACCTTGAAGACTCTTTAAAGGCACTGCTTGTCTGCTCTGTGTTATGATGTTATTATCAATAAGGTGTTTTTTTCCTAATGGCACTTTATGATGAAAGGGCCAAAAGTAAGCATGAAGGTAAACATAAATATAATAAAACAGAGAAAACAAGAAACAAACAAACAATGGGTAAAATAAACTACGTATTTTAACAACAGTACTATAATCCGAAGGTCACAGAAGCTACCTACTCTGTTGCCTTGAAAATAACTTATACAGTAACATTTAAACAATAAATATATGCTTGAACATCTTTTGTTTCTACAGTATACATGTGAATTATCTATATATCTAATAACCAAGGGTCCCCTGTACGTGCAGATGCTTATTTCTGCAGATCTGGGGCATGTGGAGGGTAAGGAGGTTTTTCTGCACACTTGAGGCAGTCCTCAAGTGTGCAGAAAATCTAAAACATATTTAAAAGTGTACGGGGGATACTTAATCCCCCCCAAAAAGCAAAACTGCGTTCTGTGCGCATGTGTGATTATTGAGCCGTGGGGAAAGCAACTGTCTCTGTTGCTGCCCACACCACTGCTAGGACCACTGGAAAAAGCCGTTGGAGCCACAAGGTAATTCACGGTGGCAATACCCATCCCAGCTTCTGCTTGGCCTGCTGCAGCAAGACCCATCCATGTCACCACAGAGACCACTGCTGCAGGAACCATTATCGCCACCACCAGGACTACCAGTAAACAGGAGGACAGTAGGGGGGCTCCCGGGGCTGCTGTTCTTCTTACCCCCCCACAGCTGGAGTCCTGCACCCTGTCAGTGGCCACCACGGGCTTCTATTCAAAGGGGCAGCAGTACTGGAGGAGTGGATAAGTTCAGTACGGATGCAAACAGAGAACTGAGTGGCCACTCAATGGGCTGCCCAGCCAGCTTTTGCCTCCCATTCTTTTTTCCCCTTTTTGTTTTAAGCCACAACTTTGTTAGGTGAGGGAGAGGAGAAAGCAGCACTGGCAGCAGGAGGAGTGGCACATGGGAGGAGCGACCAAAGCCAACCAGCTTCCCCCACCCACATCACCCATGCCAGAGAGGGCTCAGGCTCCAGCAACATTTTGTTGCGGGCCCCCTCTTGTTATTATCTAATGCTATATATTGTCTGCACCTTATAAGTCCCAACTGAGTAAAGCCATGTAGTAAAACATACACTCCTTCAAAAAAAAATTATGGCTGTGATCATACGCACAATTAGACTCGACACAGGCATGAATGCTGGGCGGATTTAACGGGAGTGAACAGACAACAACATCTGGGAAGTGCCCTGCAGTTGTCAGCAACCCATTTTGCTGTGCCGCAGAAGTGGAATTAAAAGACACCAAGGAAAAACCAGTAGTAAACAGGTTGTGACAGGCCATGGGTGGACTTTCCCCTATCGGATCACTCCAGCATGTTCTCATGGCGTCGGGATGGTCTGATCAGGCCATCCTGACTCCATGCTGTTGTTTTTTTCCCCTTTGAAGTATGCACACCATCACAAACTCCACAGGGAGCCCTCAGTGCAGAGGTGTGATTCCTCAATCCCTCATTTAAGCGCATGGGGAAAAAAACGGGACAAAAACCCCTGACTCACACACAGTTGCGTCTGATCACACACTGACAGACTGTGCCCACAGCTTCAAAGGGAGGTGTGATCATGCAACTACGGGTCAAATTCCACTGGAGGAAATAGCCTCCCCCCCACTTTATCTTGTGCGTGTGACTGCAACCTATGTTTTTTTCAGTGTTTTTCAAAATGTCCAATTTTTTTCCATCATAACAATTGAAAAAAATGTTCTTAGTGGAGAAAATATTCTTTTGAATACATCAATTTTGTTTTCCTGGGCCTTCATATCTCTAAGCATGAGAGCCTAACTAGACAGTACAAACTGCATGAGTACACCACAGGGATTTGCAGCTACACTGTAGCTGCTAGTTTCCAGTGGCAACTTGTGGCAACTTCCAGCAGGTCCCATTGTGGATCAGGAGTACTGCATAGGAGAAGGAGGAGAAGGACATCCTATGGTGGTAGAGCCCCAATCTGCTGGTCCCTTTAATCACTGCCCGAGCCAAATCGCCAGAATAACTGAAGCAGACCAATGGAGCTGACGTTAAAAGTGAAGGACTTATGCCAGCACTTCATTATTGTGTTTTGGTTTTAACACTGTATTTATATGTATGTTTTTATATGTATTGTTGGATTTTTAACCTTGTTTCATAAGCCACCCTGAGCCAGCCTTGGCTGGGAGGGCGAGAGAAAAATTAATTAGATAAATAAATCCAATCAAGGAAGAATTCTTGCCTTCTCCCTTGTGCTGTTTTCAGAAGCTGAAACAGTCTGGAGGGCTCAGGGGATAGCATTATTTCTTCCACTGGGAGCTAGCATGTGCCCTGAATGCTTGCACTTGCTGGCTCCCCACGGAACAAATAACACCTTTTCATGGCCCCTGGGTTTTTCATTGAAAACAGCATGGGGAGAAGGGAGGAATCCCTTCATCTCCTAAGCAACTGGTTCCAATCCAAACTTGCCCCCCCCCCATACTCATTTACTCATGAATTGCCATGGGGAAATGCATCCCTGTGGTAAACTCATGCAGTTTATAACATCTAGTTAGGCTCTTTGGGATGGGATCCACGGTAAATTTCCTCTAATGCAGGGCAGTTCCATCAGTGGAACAGCACTTGCTCAACTCCACGCTTCTGCTGTAGCTCAAAATAATCCCCCAGTGGGCCAGGAACAACATGAGGAAAGAATTGTACATCAGAATGGGGGAATCAGCAAAAACGCACCCCCCCGCCCCATTACATTGGTAGTGAAAAAAATGCCTGACAGGGCATCCAGTGAAAAGCGAAAGACCTGTGCATTGGCATCAGCTGGCTTCAAGAGAAGGAATTAGTGTGAGTTTTTGTCTTTAGTTCCAGACTACAAAAGAAAGTTGGGGCAAGTCCATTTATTTGACATTTATTTGACAAGCACCCAGCATCGCTTGACTAATCCCGGTCCGAGGGATGTGCGGCTGGCCTGTACCAGGGCTAGGGCTTTCTCGGTGGCGGCCCCATACTGGTGGAATGAGCTCCCGGATGACATCAGGGCCCTGCGGGATTTGTTGCAGTTCCACAGGGCCTGCAAGACAGAGCTCTTCCGCCAGGCTTTCGAATAGGTGCCACCACCGGGGAGATGGCAGGACAACATCGCCCTGGTTTCACAGGCCAAACCTTCTGTTGCCGCTACTCTCCAGGAGCACGTAGATGCCGCCAGTACGGCTAAGTGAGTCGTTTTATAATGTTGTGTATTTATGCTTTTAAATTGTAAACCACTTCGGTGGTATGTTATGTTGTGAGCCGCCTTGAGCCAGTTCGCTGGAAAGGTGGGATAGAAATGCAATAAATAAATAAATAAATAAATAAATCAAACTCATCTCAACCACTCCTGAACATTAATAGATTGGTACCCAGGGCAAGCAGTGGGGATGGAATAGTCTAGCTGCTGGAATTAACATTAACCCAGTGATACTGGGAGTTTTTAGTACTTCTACATAAGGAAGGCAGATGAAGGCGAGATAATTCTGAGCCTCATACAGGGGGCCACTTCCAGATTCCAGGCACAAGAACTACCATTGCTTCTAAAATTGCCATGGGCTGGGTGCTAGAAGAATGAACTCAAGGGTCTGCACCACAGGTTGCCCTCCTCAGTGGAATACTGAGGATCCTGCACAAGAGGCTCCCAGAACAGTGCAGAGACTACAAGTGCAAGGCACTCAGAAGATATAACACAGAAACCGCTGTACAAAAAGCCTTTGGAACACATGAAGTTGTCGTTGGAGACTGTTTAACCCAAGGTCCTTATTTCTATCCTGCTGCTAGCATAGAACACTCTGGAATGTGTGAAGAAGAAGAAGAGATTGGATTTATATCCCGCCCTTCACTCATTTAAGAGTCTCAGAGCGGCTTACAAACTCCTTTCCCTTCCCCTCTCCACAACAGACACCCTGTGAGGTAGGTGGGGCTGAGAGAGCTCTTTTCCAAGCTGTCCTTGAGGGAACAGCTGGTACAGAGCTATGGCTTGCCCAAGGTCATCCAGCCAGGTGCAAGTGGAGGAGTGGGGAATCAAACCCGGTTCTCCCAGATTAGAGTCCACGCACTTAACCACTACACCAAACTGTGAAGCTCCACTGGAGGCAGGGAATCTATATGATATTTAAATCAAAGCAAATTATTAATAGTTTGGTGCTAGCACAAAGCTCTTTTGAAATATTTGGAGCTGTTATTTGAAAGGAACGAACACATTGTTTAATCAGCATACTTTGTGAACATCTTGTTACTAGCACAAAGTACTTTGGATTTTGTGGAGCTGCTTTTGGAGCACTTGTGCCTGTTAGATTATCTGTTATTCATATCAAATGATTTTATTAATATTTTGCTGCTAGCACAAAACACTGAAATATTAGTAGCTGCTAATAAGGGAAATTTGTCTGTAATATTGCAATTATGTTATTAAAGTCAGACTTTTTATTCTCCTAGTTCAGCCCATTATTTAGCATCCTATTAGTATGTACAGTTACATCTTTCCTAAAATATTAAGCAATGATACAGTAGAATAAATGTGCAGGATATTAGTAGGACATCGTGATCATTTTGGGGAGTGGAGGCAGGAGTAGTTCTGTTATTAATTTGAACTGGGAAGTACATTATGTTAATTAGGATACATTAATCATACGCTCAGAAAAATAAAATGGTTCAGTCTTCATATGACTAAATGAATATGGAATAGAGTAATTTAATAACCCTATTTACAGCTTTAGTAAGCACTCTTGTTCTCTCTTCTACTTTTCTGAATTATGAAATATTCTTTTTTAATACTCAACTTACTGACAAGTAGAAAGTATTTTGGTATAGCAGGCTAGTAAGATGAACCAATAGACCAAAGTGTTAAAAGTGATTTCATTAACTCTTTCCCCCCATTCATGTTAATGCAGAAGGCACGTAATAATCAAAAATTGAAAAGTTAACAGTCTTTGATGGATTAATGATTGATAATTTTTCATCCTAATATTGGCAAGTTAAGACTGCATACATATATTATTATTCTTCAGTCCTTCCATCTGTCATATTGAACATAAGCAAACTTGCTTTCCTTCCTTCTGTTTAATGGGCTGTAAGGTATTGACCTGGACCTACAGACTGCTCATTTCTGTGATTGATGAAGTTCTCCTAAATAACATATATTCAGTTTTCTGCATGTGGTGTTACAGTTTTGAATGCATTAAAAGGAAGCTTGACATCTCATAAATTTTTCCTCCTGATTTTCTTTTCTTTTTTTAAAAAATTGATGAATATGTCAGGTTTTTTTTTGGGGGGGGGGGGTTTGAGAAAAGTAGGAAATTAGATCTGTGTCAATAAAATCCTATTGCTGAGGACAAAGAAGTCATAGCTCTGTAAATCTGGCAGTGACTGGCCCACTGTAAATGGTAGGAATAAAGCCATTTGGTTCTTCTAAGGTCAAATCTACATCTGACATTCCCGCTGGAATCATTCTAGTTTCAAAAAAACCCATCTATACCTGTTTCTAGTTTCAAACCATACTTGTTCTAGTTTAAAAATCACAATCTACATTCGTTAATTGCCCTCTTGTTGTCAAGCTAGCATTACACTGCTTTAAACAGATCCTGTTGCTTACTGCTCTTCAGACCCAGGGAGTGAAATTTAAAACCAGTGTGAAATGAGTGTAGGAAGAGACAGCAGTCAGACTACTTCAGAGGGGAGGTGTAGATTTGACCTAAGTAAATACACCCCAGTACTTAGACAGCATTCTCCAGCTGGTTACTTGACTAATTAGCTCTCTGCTATGTTAAAAAATATCCACTGGTAGAATGAACACCTACAAACAATTACTGCTCCTGGTGTAATGACAATTAGGGATGGACATGAACCCCCCAAAAGTGGTTCTGTTCTGTTTGGGGTGGCTCCTGAACCAAACCATGAACAGAACAAAGATGGTGGTGGCAGCAGAAGATTGGCCAGGAACTCAGCCAGCATGGGTCTCTAGGAAGAAAGAGTGGCCTGGAGGGGGAGGAAGCAGACACCACTGCCCTTTAGCCTGTAGGGAAGTTGTAACAAGGCAAGGTGAGTAGGGAGAGCAAAGCAAGCTGGGAGGCTGGAAGGAACAGGGTCGAGGTAGTCCTAATCTTCTGGGATTTAGCCATCCTCAAAGGGAAACATCTGAGTGAGTTCCTGGCCAGTGTCTCAGTGGCTGGGACTCTTGCTGGTCAAGAGGGTTAGTCCTTGGGGGGAGTGGGGACTGGTAGAGCCTGGGGTTGCCTTCCCCTCATAAAGACCTTTTAAGGAAGAGTTGGGAAAGTGCCAGGGAGGAAGAACCAGGTACAAGCCAGACAGGTATTGACTGTTAGAAATATGTGCCTAAACCAAAACCCAACTTCCAGCAATTATAGGGTTAACTTGTTTATCCTAGTGTTTTGCAGCTTGACCCGGAGAAGAAACCTGGGAGCTGACCAATTGATGTAAAGCCCGCAAAGCTACTAGACTATTGTATTTTTAATTGGTTGTTGTTCCACAGGTGACTTGTCCTGGAGGTCAGGAAGAAGGACAGAATCACCATTTTGTCCACTCTGTTGTAGAATGTCTTAGAGTGTATACTGGAGCAATGCTGCTCCTTAGAAAGCATGTTTTGTTTATTTGTAGCTACTCCCATTTTCCCTTTATCCTTTAGTAATAAATATTTTAAACGAGAGGAAGCAGTCTCTTCTTTCCAGAAGCAAGATCCATAACTTTGAATTTTCTCTAATATTGGGCAAAAACCCTAATATTGACAAGGGCTGGAGGCAGCAAGAGGGAAGAAGCCAGGTGTAGGTAACCAACTGCTCTCTCTGGCTGGTCTGAGGTGCTGAAAAAAGCCATGGTCAGAAGAAAAGTCATCCTGGAAGGCCTTACAACCCAGACTTTTCCTTGGAAGCTGCAGCAGCTCTGATGGATAGCCCTTAAAACAGGCTTCAAAATGCTGCACTATCAGAGTGCCAGGTGAAAAGTTAAATCTTCTCAAGAATGGAGAACTTTGAGTGACAGGCTACTCCAAGCACTCTGATTTGCCAGCTCCAGCACAGGGCAGAAATTTTATTCGCTGGGTGCTGAGGGGGAATGGACAATATACTGATAGTTGCTCTTGTGTATTCTGTCTGGTAAGTTAAGAGGAGCATTCAGATGCTGGACAAAATTGAATCTCTGCATTAATCATATTTGGCTACAAAAACAAGGAAGGCAACAATGAAACTCAAATTGGCTAGTATGTTAAGGATGCCAGCCTCCAGGTGGGACCTGGGGATTCCCAAGAATTACAGCTCATCTCTGGACTACAGAGGTTAGTTCCCATGGGGGGAAATGGACTCTATGGAATTGTTCCCCACTAAGTTCCCTATCCCCCCCAAGCTCCATCCCCCAAATCACCAGGAGTTTCCCAACATGGATCTGGCAACCCTACCCCCTGAATCCCACCAGTTGCCAAGGAGGACCTGGCAACCTTAACATAGGGCCCCATCTTGATATTACATAGTATATATATAGAATATGTTTCAATGCCTCTGAAGATGTCTTTGTTGCTTGAAAATTTATAGTTGGCCTAACTACTGTCTAATGGGACCCTTCCCAGTCTGTAGGGAGGGATTATTACCTGTTCACCTATTAACTGATAGACAAAGTGAATATCTTTATTCATAATGGTCTCTTTATTTGCTGTGCCTCATGGGATCATAAATTAATATGCCATGCCAAGTAATTATATCACACCTTCTTGTCATTGTAGATGTTCTCTCTCTCTCATAATACCAGAATTTGGGATTACCATTTGAAACTGAGTCAGGCCCGTACCTACAGTGGGGCCTCCTGCGGTCTGGCCCCCCGACTTCCTTCTGAGGCCCCATGACTTCCACTTGGTCTGTACCTGGGGTTGGCAGACAGACACCCAGAGCCCCCGCCCACCGGGCGCCAGCTTCTTGGGCACGGAGGGGTCCCAGGGCTGTGTCGCCAGCCTCTCCTCCTCCTCACGAGGGTCGGGGTTTTCCTCAGCACCCCCCTTGCCAGCTTCAAAGGGGCTGGTGCGCCTGGCCCTGCACATGCTCATGGGGCACTGTCACCCACAGGCAGGCCAGCAACCAGGCAGGCCCCAGCTAGCCCATGGGCAGAGTGCCCGGCAGCCCAGTATAGCCCTCCTCCTTCACCTTGCCTCGCCCCCTGGCCGGGTTGCTCCCGGTGGCCGCCTCGCTCTCTCCAGCCCCAGCTGGTCCCTCCCACACCAGGCAGAGCGAGTACTCCTGCCTGCCTGCCTGCCCAGGCACTGACAGTTAGGATGGGATGGTGAGTGGGTGCGGCAGGGGCTGAGGACCATCTTTCCAGAGTGAGGAGTGGGGGACCCTAGTGGCACAGGCCGGGCAGGTGTGCTCCTTCATCCCAGGGCTCTAGGACCATGACTCCTGCTTCCTGTGTTAAACACCCTTTTTATTTTAATTTCAGTGCCCCCTAAATTATTTAACCCCCCACCCACCCCAATTTAAGAAATCCTGGCTATGGACCTGAACTGAGTGGCAGTAGATTCAAGGCAAACAAAATAAATCACTACTATTGTACCCAACAGGTAGGAGACTTGCAGAACTCACTGTTGTGGTGTGGGCCACCGGCCTAGATACATTTGTTTTTCTCAGAAAGAAGTTTTTTTTAAGCAAATGAGAGTGGCAAGAGCAACATTTTCCGCACCTTATTTATGTTCTGCATGCAATTGTACCAAGTATTGCTGAGCCCCACCAACATCCCTCCATGCTCTACAGCAGCAAGGGTTCATCCCTCCCTCCGAGCCAATAAACAGCTGGCTTCAATGAACTCCCTTCATCAACAGCTGCCTAAAGGTACTTTCCAAATTTTCCTGCACATCTAATATTTTCATACATTTTATTACTTTTTTTAAAGTCATCAGACAATTCTTTTGTACTCATTTATTTTTAAATTGTAAGACGGAGCTCTTCCGCCAGGCTTTCAAATAGGAGCCGCCACCGGGGAGAAGGCTGATTATACCATCTCCTGGCCCTGTTGATCGCTCCCTGCTGCCTTTACCCACCGGAGCGCTAGAAAGCTGCCATCTTGAGGAGTTAATGTAGCTTTGTTTTTAAATGTTTTAAATGTTTTAAATGCTTATATTGTTAACCTATTATATGTTTTATATGTTGTTGTTAGCCGCCTTGAGCTGGTTGAATTATTGGCAAGGCGGGATATAAATGAAACAAACAAACAAATAAATAAATAAATAAATAAATAAATGACCATGACTCTGGTGTGAGTTGCAGCCTAGCAAAACATGACCTTCTTTGCTATTGTAAAAAGTCTTCACTAGTATTAAGTATTGATCAGGAGGCGATGAATCATCAAAACAGGCTTTTATTCAAGACAACACTCAGTTCAACACAAGACAGCTCCTGTGGGAGGAGCACTGAATTTATACCTTGTTTCAACCATAATAACAACAAAGTAACAATAAACATGCAATTCTATTGGACCCAAGCCGGGCCCTCTGGTTGGGTAACCAGAGTGGCTTAAGGTCCAATGAGAAATCTCTAACTCCCAACCAATGAGACGTTGAGTATCAGGATACCCAAGTCTGCATCAAGCAACTGCAGTATAACTAAAACACAACAACTAGTTTCTGGAGCAGGACATCTAAATGTCCCCCATCTTTAGACAGTGGAGGTACATGAACATCCAGGGCCCAAGTAAAAAAAATGTGGAAAAATATAACTGATTTATGGCTAGAACTTGATGGGTTAGCTTGGGTATCTATTCGAGTCAGTGTGGTTTAAATATGGATAATAAAGAAAAAAGAACATTGAGGTAGTACTTGGCTTGTATCAAACATGAAATATAGTTAAGAGTTAAACTCACCCCTCATCCAATATAGTTGGGCAGAGACTGGCCCTAATGGCATATTCATATCTCCCACTCTCTTCAGAACATCGATTTGAACTTGGTTTTACATTACTTCAGCCTCTTAATCTTTATAAAAGTTTTGGTAAACTCCGCGGAAAATTGTCTCTGTCTGCTACCCAGTTAAGATAGATATGACATGTTTTATTTAGAACGCAAAACACAGCAACATTGTAAGTGGGACTGCCTTTCCACAACAAATATTAATTTGGTTAGGTGGTGTTGAATCTAATTCCTTTTAATTACATAGTACTCTTGGCTTTGGAAGACTGATCACTCTTGTGAGAAGCTAATTTCCAGACTGCTTTAGTATAATCAGGGAACTGAAAGATGAAGAGGCAGAACAATGGCACCATCGGCTCTTATATTATCATAAATCTACTGTCGTTGTCCCGGGTATTGGACAAGATGAGGTTATTGTATAATGCACATTGCAATTTTTTAAGGGCAAGTGGGAAGCAAAAGACCTTGCCTGAAACTAGCTATGTTGCCTTGATACAGAAAAACATATTTAGCTGCATTATATGGAATGTATAAAGCCCCATAATCAGTTAATTTTTTGCTTCTTGCCCTTTTGTTAATGTTCAAGATAGTTTTCCCACATGAAACTTAAACTGGTTCTTTTCTTTCCTATAAGATACTTCGGCTAGCATGCAGATTTATTTTATACTCGGCTGTCATCTGATTTCTGTTTTGCATACTGCATTCATATATGCACACGAATAGCACAAGGAATATTAAAGATGCTCATAGCAGTGATACTTTGATCCTTGAGAAATAACAAGTGTGGGAAATGAACTCACCCTGCTTCCAAAGCCTGTCTCTCTCAAGCTGAATACCAATACACACGTTATTTGTTCACAATTTGAAGTTAGCTAAGCTGCAAAAATGCTTTCTCCCATCTTAATTTAGCTTGGAAGATGGTTCCTTTCCTTGAACCAGCTGATCCAGCCATGTGGATCCATGCAACAGTAATCTTGAGGCTAGACTACTGTAATACAGTTTATGTGGGACTGTTCTTGAAGACAACCTGGAAACTCTAGTAGGTGCAGAATACCAGTTTGATTACTATTGGGAGCCAAGAGTATGCATATTGCATGTGATTCACTGTCACTTCATTGGTTACCAGATAGCTTTTAGGGTCAATTCATGCAAAGCACTGCATGGCCTAGAATCCACATATCTAAAAGACTACCTGTTTCACTATGCCCCACTGTGACAGCTACAATCAGCTAAGTGAAGTCTGCTGAACATGCCACCCTGAAAACTGGTAACATCAGCAGCTGCCCAAGCATTCCTTGTTGTGGTTCTCACTTCGTTGAATGGCTTACCTGAAGAAGTCAGGAAGGCTCACATACCCCTATCGTTCTGTGTCTGGGAGGGAATTTTGCTAGGCTACTGAGCCTGATCACACACAACATTAGCCGTGCAATAGGCACGAATGCCGGCCGGATTTTAAGGGCACGATCACACGGAAACATCTGGCAAGCATCCTGCACCCATCGGCAACTCGTATCGCCCCACTGAAGCGGAGTTAAAAGACACCTGAGAAAGTGCAGTATTTTCCAGAAAATGTGGAGCACAGGCGGGTGTCAGATCATGGAAGCGTTGGTATCCAGTCACATCCAGTGCCCATCTGCATCCCGTCTCACACCAGATGGTTTTTTTAAGCCTCTGTGGGATGCGCACAAACAAGGACCTGCGCATGTGCACAAATGCGGACCTGCACATGCGCACAAATGTGGTACTGCTGAACTTTGCAATGTTTCACCATCACCGTGTGATCGGCAGCTGACGGCCTGAGCATGGAGCCTCAGGAGACACTTTGATCATGATACTGCGCTTCATTTTGCTTCGGCGCAAAAAGCCTCGCTTCCCCCCTGGATTATCTCGCTCATGTGATTGGGCTCTAAGATTTACTATGTGCATTATCTTGTTTTTCCTGCATTGTTTTCTAATGTAATCAAATCTTATTTTATGGTTTACTTATCTTCTAATGTTCTTATTGCATTGTTTTTTTAAAAAAAAATTATAATCCACCTTAAATATCAGCGGGAAAAGAGGGCTATAAATAGAGTAAATAAATCAGTGGGCAGTATCTTATATTTGGCATCTGTGCAGTTGACAGTGTTCATCATAATGTAGAAAGCCAGCTGTTGGGCATTGTTAGCACACGTTCAGAACTCATGATTACTGGGATTGATGGAAATTGTGGTTTTCTCAGCCTTCTTATTTGCAGTTCAATCCTAAACAAAGTTACACCCTTAAGCCCATTGCTATAAATGGCCTAAGAAGGGTGTGACTCTTCTTACAAAGTTACTGTTGGACTGTGAAACTAAAATTATCATTATTCCTGGAAAGAAACACTGGAAAATATTGGGAAAATCATGGTTGTCCCAAGGGGTTTTGGCACTTCCCACTGTACTTTGTACAGAATGGAACTTGCAGGGAAGTGGGGGCAAATGAGCATGTTTAATTGTGCAGGTATACATTTTGCTATTATCCTATCAAAACATACATGAGCCCATAGAGATGTGAAGGGTCGGGGGGGGGGGGAAGGGCAGATTCTTTAGAATCTGTGAAATGTTTCTGAAGGCAAGGTATTCTTACTCAAAATATATCCCATGCAAAGGTCCTCAGACTTGCATTTTCTCAGTAGAAAATTTTAAAGAACACTGAAAAAAATCCATTGTCCCAGTACCCAAATGAAGACTTGAGATGACAATGTGGGTTTAGCTAGTTTAAATTTATTCAGATCTACTGATCTAAAAAATCAATTAGGTATGATAATTAATTGACTATCTTTGTTCTGGCAGATCCAACCTGGCTCCAAACTAGGCAGTGGCTACTGCTGGCCTTATTTACCCTCACCCACACATAGAGTGCTGAGAGGTGCCCGCCCCCAGCCCCCTACCCTGATGCCGCTATCATGTTCCAGAAGATGCTGCTCAGCACCAAAAGTGCTCCTTCCCAAGCCCCATCCCACTGTCCAGCAAGTGATGGCCTATTCAGGACATGTCCTCCATCATGCCTGATGGCTCAGGGTGATCCCTGATCTTATTCCTTATCTTATCTTATCTGATCTTATCTGAGCTTATCCCTGGCGAAATGAGCAGCCTGCTCTATCCCCACCAAACAAGTTAGCCCTGCTTAACACACTTGCCCCACCTACAAACTATAATTTCATGCAGGCCTTGATGTAGATCAGCTAAGAATAAGTCACATCGCTCTGGAGAGAGATGGCCCCCATCATGCCTAAAAGGATGAGGCAGATTAAATCTAAATGCCTGATATGAGATATAAGCCCCAACCCCATCCAAAACAGCCCTACAAACAGTCAAATCCAATTTGCACCATGCTGTTGCAATCCGTGAAGACTTAAATTGCCCCTCTCCAAACCCTCCACTGTAAAAGCTCTGACCAAACAATCACGACTACCAGTATTAACTCTCTCACCTTATTTAAACCTCTAACTATACTGTGCCTAAGAGTGAATCCCTGAGTTTGCACTAGGTCATTCTCACCCAAGTGCAACACTGGGATCTCAGGATGATTGCCCTCTCTCAGAACCTGGTGGAGAGAAGGCAGGAGCTGGTTCTACAACAGCCCTCTTCTACCATACCACATCACACCACACCACACCGCACCACACCACACTGGCAAGGGGATATAATCCCAGCTGTGTCTCAGTTCCGCTGTTGGCCCATCTGCAGGCCCAGAATACAATGGAATGTCCCAGGATCACCCTTCTGATGATCCCTGGACATGAAAAAACAAAATCAATCTGCTTATATAACTTGTAAGCTTTTGATTTCCATCTCTCAATTCTTTGAATAGCTAGGTCAGACATTCCCAGATTGGCTGCACCTATGCAGAATGCACCTACGCGGAATGAATGAGTGCCATACTCAGCGGCCAGTAAGCCTGCTGCTGCCAAAACACCTCTGGTCACCTTCCAAAACTAGAATTGAGTTAGCAAGGCACCACCGGCATGCTGAAAAAGATAGCCAGGGCATGAGCCCCTTGACACCATGAACTCAGACTGCACTCACACCAGGCATAGCCGGGTGTCATCTGTGGTCCTAAGGACCACTGTGGCACCCTTACCATGCTGGTCAGTCTTAGATTTCTGTATTCGCAACCAGACCTCACCTTCTGCCAATGACAAATTCTCGACTTTCAGGGCTTTCCAGGAAACATCCCAGCAGGATAGCAACTCACTGATCTGAATCGCTGCATAAAATACTGCTCCAGCTGCCACCATAATGAGGGCTGCCTCATACACATCCATACAACTGTCCCTAGACCTTGCCTATTATGTGAGCATAATCCATGGTGTCATGGGCCACTGTGCATCCTTGGCACATGGCTGCACATGCAACCAACCCTCTAACAATCCTAACCCTAAAATCTCCAGAATTCTCCCTAAAACCTTCAACCTTAGCTGTAAATCCTAACGCTGCCAACTAGCCCTTAATAGTTCTAGATGCCAAACCCTCATCCTTCAAGTGAATCATAAACTTCTGGATATGATCCACAGGAAAAGGCCAAACCTGTTCTACACCTTCCTTGATGAAAAATCGTTGGAACCCCTTGCACTGCCTCTCATAGGCCATCCTTGTCTGAGTGTTGACCTGTTAAAGGGAGTGTCAGGCCTAGACACTGAGACCATAACTGTTGATTCTCCCAATTCCAAGGTAACTCAGGGTCAAGTGCTACACACATCCTAAATGTTTTCTTGTATCCAGGGGTCATTTCGTAGAAAAAGAGGTGCAGGAGCTCATTAGCATAACTCATTTGCATAACTGATTTGCATATGCCACACCCCCTAACATACCGGAAGTGTTTCAGAAGGCAACACCCACCCCTCAGGCTCCACTCCACAGGTGAGTGAAACTGACCTGCTCTTCTTCCATTCCCTTCCCCATCCAATACTTTGTGCAATAAAAATAAGTCTAAAGAACACACCCTCATTCTCTTCCTGCTCCCTTGAAACCACCAGGTTTCAAGTAGACTTGAGATACCCAGGACATGTACACTACCCATCCCTTTCCTTTCCCCTCCCCACAACAAGACACCCTGTGAGGTAGGTGGGGCTGAGAGAGGTCTTTTGAGAACTGCTCATGAGAGAACAGCTCTGAGAGAACTTGTGACTCGCCCAAGATCACACCAGCAACTGCATGTGGAGGAGTGGGGAATCAAACCCGGTTCTCCCAGATTAGAGTCCAACTCCTGACCACTACACCAAACTGATGGGGTGGAAGCTGCTGAAGGGTTGGTGAAATTTCTCCGGTACTTATGTGCCTAGATAAAAAATGGTATACTTAGAAAATTTATATGCCACCTTGAGCAAGTCTCTGGAAAAGCAGCATACAGTCATAAAAGAAACAATGATAAAATTATCAATATTAAAACAAAACATTAAAAACAATTCAGACCCGAATTGGACAGATGGGCAAAGATTTGGGAATCTGTTAAATACTTAAAGGTAGTTAATTACAAGGAAAATATATATAAAATGTTTTACAGGTGGCATTGGTCACCGGATAAATTGCATAAATGTTTTGATAAGGCTTCAGATAAATGTTGGTTATGTGGTAACTGTGTCGGTACATATTTCCACATGTGGTGGAATTGTAAAAATTTGAAAGATTATTGGTCGATGGTAAAAAAAATGATATGTGAAATTATGGAGCTGGACGTACCAATGGACCCTACCATTTTTCTACTGAACATCCCCCCGAAAGAACTTACAAAGGAGAACAAGAAATTACTGTTGTGTATTATGACTGCAGCCCGGATTTTGAGGGCAAAAATGTGGAAGTCAGCAAGTTTACCTCGAAAGGAAGAAATCGTGAACTTGTTACTTAATTGGGCAGAAATGGACAACCTAGGTTACTTACTGAATATTCAGGCCAAGACTGATACGCGAGCAGTCTGGTCCAAGTTATATGAATGGTTAAAGTAAATAGTGGGCTCCATGTATAGAAATGTATAAATATGCAATATGTTTTGGTAAAAAACTAAATTGAATAAAAAAATATTATATAAAAAAAAAAAAAAAACAATTCAGACCCTAGCAGGGCTTTCCCTGGGGCGCTGTGCCTCTGCACTGCTCGGGGAAGCTGAGGAGGGGGAGGGGCTTGGTCATGTCCCCACCCCCTGGGCTCCTCACTCCCAGAGCTGCGCTCCTGTGCGCTCCTGCTCCAATGGACCCCTGCTTGTATCTGAGCCAAGCAGGGCCAGAGTACTCAGCATATGCCCTGTGTATTATGTTAAGATATTTGATTAAGGTAGGTGCCCTGTCAGGTTGGGCCTACACCACCACAGCCATGTAAATGTTAAAACCAGAGAGCCAGTCATCTCATGTATGGTCTACTGGCCTCCTCCTAATTTTCTCCTTCTTCTTAGCATCCTTTCCATCGTCCTTTGTTTCTGGCTCCTGAAATAACAAGGAAAAAAATGTCCACATAGTCTCCTCTTCACATCTTTAACTTAGTAGCTATGAGTAGGTGATAATTGAGGTACAATGGCCTCTCCCCATATGGAAAATGCTTGAGTGGCACCGATTGCTGCCCCCACTTTGCCAACAACCCTTTCAAGAGGCCTTGCAAACTTGTCTGTGTCGCCAAAAGGCCAAAACCATGCAGCAAGCACCCTACCAATGGCATGCTGCTGTAAAGGCCAAGCAGTTTGTGCCGAGGGAGGTGAATCCCATCCCCCATCAAAGATCAGCCACCCAGACGGCCCCAGCTGGAGCCCAGCCTGCATTATCAAAGTCTGTTCCCACCATTCCATAATCCTGCTGTGAATACACACCAGGCAGACACCTTTGCTCCTGGGTCACACCGCCAGTGACTCCCACACTCTGATTACCTGAGATTGTGGCTGTACCATCTCCCTTGTCAGCTTCCTTCACCAGCTGGTTATTCACTGCAATACCCCTCAGCAATCTTGCTTCAAGTGCTGCTAGTCTTTCTGTCAGAATGCCTTGTCACTTTGGGTGGCTGTGGCACAACCCCTGGCACCTTGCCTACAGAAACTCTGGGCTGGTGTGCTGCATGCTCAAGAATTTCAATTCTCACCATCAACTCTGGGACACTAGGGGAGTCCTCTTCTTCATCAGAAGAAACTGGTGCTGCCTGCCTTGGTGGGGGTGGCCTCTTTGCCAAGCCACCCCTCTTTTGTGGAACCTTTTTAGGCGCCATCCTACTACAAGACTTGAGGGAGTTAATAATAAGTTATATATCGAATTAGAAAAAAAAAGTTCCTTGTGTATCTCATGTATCTATTTCTGTCCGTCCGTCCGTCCGTCCGTCCGTCCGTCTGGATGGATAGATAGATAGATAGATAGATAGATAGATAGATAGATAGATAGATAGATACAGGGCTTTTTTTGGTAGAAAAAGCCCAGCAGGAACTCATTAGCATAATAGGCCACGCCCAACAGCAGAAACTCATTAGCATATTATGCCACACCACTGACAGCATAGCTTATTAGCATATTAAGCCACACCCCCATGTTACCAGAAGAGTGGCCATCCAGCCACACCCACCTTTTGCTTCTTATTCTGTTTACCTTGTTTGTTGTCAAAACCCTGGGCTTTTTTTGTAGCAGGAATTAATTTGCATGTTAGGCCACATACCCCTAATGTAGCCAATCCTAATGAGTCTCTGCTGTTGGGTGTGGCCTATCATGCTAATGAGTTCCTGCTGGGTGTGGCCAACTCAGGAGCCAGCCGGAACTCCATTCCTGTGCGTTCCTGCCCAAAAATAGCCCTGGATAGATAGATAGAAAGAAAGATAGATGATAACAATTACCTATTTCAAGCTTTATTTCCTATTACTATTAATAATATTTTATTGATCATCAATTGCAGGAGGTTGACAGTAACACACAAATAATGCACACGAGTTAAATCTAGTACGAAACAAGAGGCAGGCAGTGAAAGGATATAAAAATGCAGGATTAAGATAATGATTAGTGGGAAAAGGGGAAGGGGAGTAATAACAAGCAGCCTTATCACCTAATAACCACTGTAACCCACACAAACCACACTACTGAAATCACAGTCAGTAACCCACGGTAACAAACCACTGCTCAAACAGAAAGGCAAGTAATACTAGTAATATTCAAAAGAACCAGATCCCTCTTGAAGATCAGCCCAAGGACGTTCTTCTCCGTCTGAAAGCAAGAGGCAAAAGCTGAAACATGAAGTGAGGGAGGATCATCCCACCTGCCTTTCCATTGGATGGCTGCATCCTAGCCAGCCAATCCAGCCTCAGCCTTCCTTTGAAGCTGGGCTAGGGTAAATTAACCCACAGGTCTAATGGTTGTGAAGGCCTCTCTTGGACTGAGTAGAACGAAAGACAAGGCTTTATTCAAAACATGTAGTACAAAAAAAAATTAAGTAAGACAATCTACAACGTTCGATCATGACAAGCAGGGGACTTGTGGGGGGCATATTATTTTCTTCTCCCCCACTATTTCCTCTATCCATTTCCTGGAAGCCCCCATAGCTGCCACCTTCTCTCACTCCCACCCACTAGGCAACTTACCCTTACCTGTCTTCAGTGTTCCCTCCTCCCCATGCAGCAGCCTCTCCATGGAAAAAGTCTGGCCCAGCTGCACAATGCCATTCTGGCCACTGGACTCTGCCCAGTTGCATGGTGGGGAACCAGCAAGGACTTGCAAGAAGCACTTTTATTTTCTCCTATATCTCCCTCCGCCTCCATCTCTCTCCTCTTGGCAGCCCTCATATACTCCATTTCCATTCCCCCCCTCTTCTTACTACTCACCAACCAACCTACCCTGAATTTGTGACTATATTTATTATTTATTTACTTGATTTATACCATGGCTTTCTCCACAATGTGGAGCCAAAGCAGCTTACATCAATCTCCTCTCCTCCATTTTATTCTCACAACGACTTTGTAATGTAGGTTGGCTGAGAGTGTATGACAGGGTCAAGGCCACCCAGTGAGGCTCCATAGTTGAAATGGGATTTGATCCTGGATCTCTATGCTGCCTCACTGAGGTTTTGTGTGTGTGTGTATGAGCTGGCTGCTGTTGAATGGTAGCAAGCAGCTTAGCCTGGGTAAGTCTCACAAGTTGTATGGTAGCAAGTCATCTGCCAGGCCTGGCCCTGATGAGTCATCCTTCAAAGGCCAAAACAACCCTTAAAGGGCTCTGTTCCTTCCCTCTGCCTTTTATTGAGAATCCAGTGCTTGAAGGCTAGCGATACTGTTGTGATTGCCTAGCAACAACCACTGAGGGCATTTGTCACAAACAATCACACACACACACAGGTTTTTTCTCAGGTTTGCAGAAAGACCTGTCTTGTCTGTTCATGGCTCCATTCTCCAGATGGGGCCATGTTGATATTGGAATATACTAATAACTAGGACTAAGGTCTGTTGTAGAAATTAATACAACAGGCTATAGAAAGAGGTTCTGGGAGAGTATCCTGCCCTTGGGCACTCAGCATCAATTTGCTGTGGTGACCTCAGGAGGGTATAATGACAAAGTCCACCATTTTCTCCAGGAGAAGATCTCTGCCATCTGAAGAGCAGTTGTAATTCAGTGTGATCTCCATCCTTCCAGGGAAATACCTGGAGATTGGTAACAATGGTTCCCCATGAGGGAATGGGTGGTTTGAAGGGTGGAGTCTATGGCATTGAACCTGTCTGAGGTCCCACCCCTGCTGAAACCTCACCCTCTCCAGGGTCCACCCCTCAAATCTTCAGGAATTTCCCAACCTGGAGTTGGCAACCTTGCCTCCAAGCCAACCATCAATGTATCATTATCTGCCCCCTGGCTTCAGCTTTCCATCTCCTCCCCCTTCCCCCCTAGAGAGCAGTTGTAATTCTGAGTGATATCCAGCCCCCACATGGATATTGGGAACAATGATTCCCCATGAGGGACTTGCTGGCTTGGAGGGTGGAGTCTATGGCATTGTAACTGTCTGAGGTCCCTCCCCTCCTCAAACCTCACTGTCTCCAGGCTCCATCCCTCAAATCTCCAGGAATTTTCCACCTGGACTTGGCAACCCTATCTCCTTCCCAGCCAGTCAACAACCTAATTCTACAACTTTCCATCTCCCCACCCCCACAGCCTCCACCGTGCTCTGAAGCCCTGACTGCTATATCACATTGGCTGTCATAGGGGGTCCATCTCAGCACAGTATAAGGACACAGAGTCCACCATTTTCTCCAGGGGAACTGATCTCTGCCATCTGGAGAGCACTTGTAATTCTGTGTGATCTCCAGCCCTTGCCTGGAGATTGGCAACCATAGTTCCCCTGCAGGAAAAGTAGTCTTTCTCTGCAATGGGGACCAAAGCAGCTCATGTCATTCTCCTCTCCCCCTTTTGACTTGTACAACAACCCTGTGAGGTAGGTTAGGCTTAAAGTCTGTGACTGGCCCCAAATCACCCACTCAGCAAGAACCTAGGTCTAGCAAATCCTGCTGTGAAGCGCTGACTGCTATGCCCAGGGTACCCAACCTCCAGGTGGAGCCTGAAGATCACCAGGTATCACAATTGAACTTCAGACAACAGATCTCCCCCCAGAGAAAATGACTGCTTTGGAGGGTGGCCTCTATGGCATTCTGTTCAGCTGGCCCCAATGAGTTTTCTCCCAAAGGCCAACATAGCTGTGGAAAGGGGTTTTCAGAGAAGCAAGCTTGGTTGCCTAGCAACAGGCACTGAGGAGAAAGTTGCCAGCTCTCATTAGAGAAATACCTGGAGGTTTGGGGAGTGGATCCTGTGGAGGGCAGCATTTTGGGGGAGAATGGAAGGACTCAGCAGGGTATAATGCCATAGTGTCTACCCTCCAAAGCAACCATTTTCTCCAGGGGAACTGATTTCTGTCACCTGGAGATCAATTGTTACAGTGGGAGATCTCCAGGTCCTACCTGGAGATTGGCAACCCTATGGGGAAAGTCAGACACACAACAGGGGGTTGAAGAGAATGGTTTGATGGTCACTGGCCCACCTCAGTAGCCAACCAGCCATGGTGGAGCTAAGCAGGAGAGAGAACCTGTTTCACATTTTATTCTGACAGGAAATTGGGCAAGTTGGCAGTGTGTGGGGGAGGGGGTTATGCCAAAAGTCCATTGTCTTTTCACTGACAGAAGCAGGCCACTGAGGGGACAGTTAGACCCACCTGGCAGTGGGCGGAGGAGAAGAGTGGACCCACCCAGTCCTTCCCCTTTGCTGGCTCCCTCCAGACTGAGGCCAAGACACTGGCCGGTGGCTCTGTGGGTGGGACTGAGGCAAAGCAGCAAGAGAATGCAGCCAGTGGCTAGGGACTCCCTTTAAGTGGCAGTTCTTGCAGCCAACTGATTTTGGCGCCCCATGGAATCTTGCCACTTGAAAACAGCTTTATATATAAAGAGAGATTCCTATGTGATGTAGATGTATACCACATTTTCAATTATATATTTTTTGTTTAAAGGTAAATAATTTTGTCAGCAATTAATATTATTATGTGTTTTATGGTAATGCATTATTTAATGCTAACACATTATTAAAGATTTCAGTGTTTTCAATGTTATGATGTTTAACTTAATACTCAAATATGGTGGTAGTTCTTCCTCTTGTGACTGTATGAAAGTGCTTCTGTCCAAATAATACATTTTCTTTTGTTCACTACAAAATTTGTTTTCTACCATCACCTTTTATTTATTCCTGTCAGATGACAAAATCTAAGATACATGTGCAATGGTAGCATAGGACACAGCAGTTGACAACTCTTTCTCGCATGTTAAGAACATAAGAACATAAGAGAAGCCATGTTGGGTCAGGCCAATGGCCCATCCAATCCAACACTCTGTGTCACACAGTGGCCAAAACCCTTGTGCCATCAGGAGTTCCACCAGTGGGGCCAGAAGCCCTCCCTCTGTTGCCCCCCATGTTGGGTATACTTGCAATTTTTCTTATATAAAACAAAGACATTTATATTTTAACTCCATAAATATGCTAATAGTACAATTTTATATGTTAAGCAAGTTATAAATGATTGTTTTATGTTGTTAAATCACTGAAAGAATTTAGGTTCCATAGGAAGTTAAGTATTGCATATATACTGATTATTCCCCAAATTTCCATTTTTTTCTGAAAAAGAAACAGAAAAAAAAATCTTTTCCCCCTATGGCTTCCAACTATATGGGAAAATCATACCCCTGTTTACCCATCAAGAAATTTTGAGTGTTCCACAGAAGTTTTCACAGAACCAGGACTGGTCAGATATGGCCATATTTCTATGACTTTAACCTTCTAGGTTTATGGAAAATGGTACATTTCATACTTAAAACTTTAATGGTATTTTAAAAATACATAAAAGTTAGTGTGGCATTAATTTAGTCTTGCACCAAAATTAATTAGCAGTCAAATTCACTAATTTTACAGATATGTCATTTCTAAATATGTGACAAGTTGGTTTTAGTCTGGTGGGTCACAAATTATGCAGACTGCTTTAATGCCCTTTTATATTCCAATCTACAGGTGGGGCCTGAAGTTCTCCAGGAATTACGACTGATTTCTGGAGATGAGTTCCCCTAGAGGAAAGGGCCATTTCAGAAGATAGACTATATGGAATTACATCCCCACTGAGCTCCTTCTTCTCCACCCTCACCAGGAAACCCCCCCCCCAAATCTCCAGGAATTTCTCAAGCCAAAATTGGCAATATTAAATATTCCTTCTGATGTTTATGCAACTTTATATGATTTTTTTTAAAAAAAAATAGTGACATATTATGCATTCAGGTCTTTGAAAAGTTCATGTTTTATCCATATTATTTCATGAAGTTCATATTATTTCATGAAAGGCTAATCTAAAACATGTTTTCTGTGTTCAGGCCAACTCTCAAATGACTAAATGGGATGTTCAGCAGTAGATCTTTGTAAAAACAATTGCCCACCTGGAATAGCTGGATGAATTCAGGCCAAATGTAACAAGCTTGTTATTTCACTAATTTATTTTGATATATTTTTGTATAATACTGTTGAGACTCACATTTGAGATTATACCGTCCAAAACATGAATAAGTATCGAGCGCTTTCCCCCAAAAAACCTGACTTCCTGTTTTGCAGTCTACAGTGTAAATTAATTTCAGTGGAACTTAAGTTTGCTTCTATTGATACATAACAAGTATATCTCAGAGACACCAAAATACCTATCTCAGAATCTAGATACAAGGAAACACTGTCATTATATTAAGCATATGAGTTTCATTATCAGCAGCATGACAGGACAAGCTGTAGTTTAGCATTGGTATTGTAACCTGACTATAGCACGAACACTGGCTCAACATTCTTTTCCCCCCTTTAGCAATCCAAGATGTGGTATGTGCAGGAATGGGAGAGCAGTGGTCTTATGTAACTCCTTTTGCACAGCTGAATACATTCAAAAACAACTTTGGGAATTGATATTGCAGTGAAGCTCCTCAACAGTCGTATGTAATGAGCAGGGGTCATTTCATAGAAAAAGAGGTGCAGGAACTCATTAGCATAACTCATTTGCATATGCCACACCCCCTAACATACCGGAAGTGAGAAGGCAACACCCACCCCTCAGGCTCCACTCCACAGGTGAGTGAAACTGACCTGCTCTTCCTCCATTCCCTTCCCCCTCCAATACTTTGTGCAATAAAAATAAGCGTAAAGAACACACCCTCATTCTCTTCCTGCTCCCTTGAAACCACCAGGTTTCAAGTAGACTTGAGATAGCCAGGACATGTGCACCACCCATCCCTTCCCCTTCCCCTCCCCACAACAAGACACCCTGTGAGGTAGGTGGGGCTGAGAGAGGTCTTTTGAGAACTGCTCATGAGAGAACAGCTCTGAGAGAACTTGTGACTGGCTGAAGGTCACACCAGCAGCTGCATGTGGAGGAGTGGGAAAATCAAACCTGGTTCTCCCAGATTAGAGTCCAACTCCTGACCACTACACCAAACTGATAAGGTGGAAGCTGCTAAAGGGTTGGTGAAATTTCTGCAGTACTTATGTGCCATGTGCCCAGATAAAAAATGGTATACTTAGAAAATTTATATGCCACCTTGAGCAAGTCTCTGGAAAAGCAGCACACAGTCATAAAAGGAACAATGATAAAATTATCAATATTAAAACAAAACATTAAAAACAATAAAGACCCTAGCAGGGCTTTCCCCGGGGCGCTGCGCCTCTGCACTGCTCGGGGAAGCCGAGGAGGGGGCGGGACTTGGTCATGTGCCCACCCCCTGAGCTCCTCACTCCCGGAGCTGTGCTCCTGTGTGCTCCCGCTCCAATGGACCCCTGGTAATAAGTGACTCTGTCCCAGTTTCCTCGTACATGACATTTATTTCATCTCAGGGTGATCCACTAGTCCAGAAACAGTCTTCAAATATTGTTGAAAAATGGGTTCTCATGATAATATGAAATCTCAGGTACCATTCTGGTGACTGTTCAGGAAACAGTGCTGCAGCATGAGAGCAGTGAAAGCAGCAGATGGAATTAGGTGGCAAGAAAAGAGATGGGGAGAGGAGGCGGTAGCAGTGGAAGGGTTAGGGAGAAAAACACAGGAGCAAAGCGGAAAAGAAGGGGACAGTGGTGGGAAGCCGCCACAACCACTCCAGAGAAGTTTATTTAATTAATTATATTTATACTCTGCCCTCCCCGCGAACGGGCTCACAGTGCTTACAGTGCTTACAGTGCTTGGTACTATGTACCTAATCAGCACAAAACATTAAAAACAATTTAAAGCAGTTATATTAAAACAATCATACATTTAAAATGCTCGCAGTACTGCACAATTCATGCATCACAGTAGATGGTGCGCTCTGAGAACTACTCAGTGCCCGATTCAACTGCCTTCTGGCCTCCCCTGAAGATTTATCTCCATCTCCCCACCAGGGCCAGTCCTCACCAGATGTTCAGATGGTAATAGTGGTTGTTGGTGGGCAGCTCCTACTTGGAGGTCTGGTGGAAGAGCTCCATCTTGCAGGCCCTGTGGAGGTCTGGTGGAAGAGCTCCATCTTGCAGGCCCTGCATAAAGGTCCCACAGGGCCCTGATCTCCTCCGGGAGCTCATTCCACCAGTAAAGAGCTGCCACTGAAAAGGCCCTGGCCCTTGTGGTCACGAGCCTGACGTCCCTAGGACCAGAGGTCATTAATTGGTGTTGTGACCCCGGCTGGTGTGCTCTCTGGGGTCTATATAAGTTGGGTGAAGGTGGGAGTAAGAGCAATGTGGGAGCTGTCACAACCCCTGATATAGGGTTTTTTTCTTGTTATTGTATTTTATACCACTTTACCAATAACAAGTCCCTCAGGGTGGAGAGTTGTACACCACCTCACCACCCACACACCCCTTTAGGTTCATTGTCCCCTAATGTGTTAGCTAAAAGGTGAGCTGAAGTGCATTTGTTTTAATTAAGAGGGTCTACTTTGACACTTACACAGGATTCCTTAATCCTGAAATAGAGCACACATCAACGACAAATCCAGACCTCACTTCCCTGGGTCCTACAGAATGTCTAGTAGGAATCTTGATTGAAGATGACATGTGAGTAATTTATTTCTTTGTCTGATAACCATGTAATTTCTTCCCACTCCAGGCTGCTAGCTGGCACGGTACCAGAGCTGAAAAGTACATTATAGTTCAGAGTTACAATGTTTATTTTTTCAGCAGTGTTTAATGTAAAGACAGTAACTAGACAGCTTGAAAAATGCCACTGTTTTTATCTGGAAACAGCACCCAAACTGTGCCTGTCAAAATGAATCACTGTATTCTCTTCTGGACTCTCTTTCTAGTCCAAGCTACCTCCTATCACTTCTCCCTCCAAAATCCAACTTTTTTTTTGCCTGTTAGCTGTTGACAGTTAACCTGCCCCATGTTTCCCCCCCCCCCACAGAACTTCCAGCAAGATGGACACTGCCAACCTATTGTCCAGATTGTTCCCACCCAAATTCAGTTGGTTCTCATTGAACAGGGAGGAAAGAGGGTGGAACCTTCTCCTGCTATCACAGGAGGGAATCAGGGCAACAGCCGCATGGGCAGCAGAGAATAAGAGGTTCTTTATCATCTTCTGGGTGTGGAACAGCAGTCACTGGGGTGTGAGGGGGAGGTATTTGTGAATTCCCTGCATTGTGCAGGGGGTTGGACTAGATGACACTGGAGTTCCCTTCCAATTCTATGATTCTATGAAGAGGAAACAGTGGCGGGGGATAAGGAAAAGAAGGATAATGACAGGGCAGCAGGAGACAGGGGGACTAGGAAGTAAAGAGGTGGGAGGAGGAAGAAGAGGTAACAATGAGAAATGGGGGAAGAAAGGTGGTGGTGAAGAGGATGACCTAGGGGAGCTGGTGTGGGGAAACTCTGGCAGTAGCAGGAGAAAGCAAGAATTGGGAGGAGGAACAGTGACTGGTAGGGGAATTTCCTGGCAAGTGTGTGTGTATATACTCCTCCCTTATGTGTATGGTTTGTGTACGATCCAACCTATTTTAGTCTGTTTTGCTGTAGTAAGTCCTTTAAAGGACACAGATCTTCTTGTTTCATTCAAATATGTTTTGAGTCTCCATAAATCTCTGGAACAGAGTGAGATGAAAAATTAAAACAGATGTATAGTTTTTTTTTTCCTGGTGTATAGTTGGCTTTGTCATGTATCATTGGTGTGCTCCAGAGAGATACAAGGGAACATTTCCTGTCCAACAGTAATCTGCCTCCTTGTAACCTTGTGACTGAAATGGAATATTTTTGTGTATGTGATAAATAGGTACCGCTTCGATGGGAAGGTTACAGCGTTCCATGTGCCTCAGCATTTAGTCATGCGTCATGCCAGCCGCATGACCACGGAAAAGTTTTTGGACAGCACTGGCTCTTCGGCTTGGAACCGGAGATGAACACTGCCCCCTAGAGGCGGATTTGACTGGCTTTCAAGCAAGGGAAGCCTTTACCTTTTTAAAATTAATATTGGGAGGTTAAATTAAAAGATCTACTCACTTCCTCTAGTAGAATAATCAGTTTCTGGAGTAAATACCACAGAGTGCTTCACTGCCATTGCAGTGGCTAAAAAGGACAGAACTAACCAATGTATTTATATTTCCTCTGCTCAAAATTATATATTTATTTCAGCATGCGTTGATGCTGCTTAATGGTCCACTAAAGTGACAACAGGCTGCAGACGAATCCTCGGCTTTTACAGCCAGTTCCAAGACTTCAGACCAGCCAGGGGAGAATGAAGCAGATGGGAATGCGCACCCAGCAAAGCTAGTTTTAAATACAGCACAGACGAGCTAAACTGAAGAAGTTAGGAACACCTGAGTTTTCCTTTCCAAAATAGGACAAAGGCCAAATGATCCTGGCAACTGTTCACTGTGTCCAATCAGGTCCAGGCGCAGATTCAGCCAGCTTGGAGGAGAAGTGTGCTTTCATCTGCCCTTGACTGACTCCAGGGTTCTGCTCAAAAGGGGGAACATGCTGCTGGAAGATAAATTTCCCTCCTCCTAATTACAGGCTTGCCATCTTCTGCCCACTTCAAGTGTAAATCACCTAATCATAAACAATTCCCCTTCACAGTTCAACACAGATTGGATGTAATTTCCTGACAACACCAATCTGTTCACTGTGTAGCATGTAATCTCAAGAATAATATTAGAGACTACTTTGGTCTTCTGAGAGGAAAAGAGACATGAAAGGAGGGAAAATAACAACTAGAAAGGGATCTGATTATGCTTCTTAACATGTGTTCAATTAATACTGCTGGAGAATCTCTCCTTATTGAGGTTAAGACTCCAAAGAAATTCACACTACCTACTGCACTTTTCAAGTTTATTTTATGTTTGATTAAATTGAGGTCACGTCCATATAAAAGGATGGTAGAGTGCATGCTCAATCATATTTATAAGTATTTATTTCTTTTACCCTGCCTTTTGGCACCAAAGAAGCCCTAAAGGTGTTTAATAAATGACATGTACAGTACTATCAGCATAAAACTACACCAATAAATAAATCAGTGACATCTGACATACTAAAAGGTAATAATTGGCTTAAAATAGCATTTGGCAAAGATTTCCAAAAGTCTTTTTGAAAGTTAATAAATTTTGCTAGCCAAAAATGAGCATCAAGAAAGGTTTCTTAGTTTTCCGCTTTGGGCAAGAAGTACTATGGAAAATGCTCCACTTCTTGTGAGACTCTTTGCCCCCCATAGACGGAAGAAACACTCAGACAACGTAATTTGGGATTTTGTGGCCACTTTATTTATTTACAAAGCAATGGCAAGTGACTAACCTGAAATGGCATGGTCAAGGCCTGGGGTTGACAACCCCACCCTTACCATATTACGGGCAATGCACCTGACCCCCGGGGCATAGCCCGCAGTTGGCGGTTGGCACCCAGGCAGCCCAGCCTTGGGGCATGCTGTGATGATACCTCACATACATCCACCAGGTCTGCGTTGAGTATCCATCACCAGCACTCCCAAAGGGCAGCCTGCTTATCTCATCGCTGGCCGCAAGGCGGCAGTTATGATCCAAACAGACCCCCTCACCCTACCAGGTTGCTGAAGATGCTTACCAAGCCATTACCATTATTAACCAAACACCGCCATCACAAGAGTCAAGCCTCAGCTTAGGCCCCTGTGCCCACCAACACCTAGAATAGCTATTAGCTCTTGCCTTAGGTCCCTAAGGAAGAGGTCATTTCCGTGCTCCGACAGGTGCACACCATCACACCTGTACAGATCCACGGAATCAGTCTGAATCATTGGATGAGGTATAAAGTGGCCACCCCCAATCACTAAGCTGTTCCTAATTTCCCTATTGGACCAGCGCCAGGACCAGCGCCGGGCACCCCACCACTCCCTGCGAGGTACCATGGCCGACCAAGCGATGACCGTATCTGGTTGGCGGCGATGGATATAGGTAAAATCCTCCCCAGCCTGCAAAATCAGAGCCTTCCCTTTTAGAATGCCCAGGTTGTTCCTGCCCAAGTGAATTAAAACTATGTCAGGTGGCGCAGCGGCCGGGGGGTGGAACAGCAGGTGAAGAAGGCCCACCCCAGTGCAGGCCGCGGTACCCCCTCCACTTCACTGTAGCCCATTCACTCAGGACCAGATGAAATCTGATAGCCAATCTGTTAGCCTGGTGAGCTGCCCAGAAAATAAAACTGTGCCCCCAGATGAGAATACACCTGCCACCGGACACAGCACCTCAAAAGAGAGGACAGTCAGACACTTGGACCCTGGGAGGGGGTCACATGGCCACAGAACGCACATAGCCCTTATAGGCTTCAGACTTCCAGTGACCGACCTGCTGCATATCCTTAGCCGAGTATCCCATAGCCGCTGCCATGGAGGCAGCTCTGATACGAAAGGAGTGAGTCCCAAACTTTACTCCTGACAGACCCAGTTTGTCCAAGGCCTAAAGGTCACAGCCCAAAACTGATGTCTAGTCAGCGGGCTACCATTTTCATGCCTAAAAAGAAGCCGGCCTCCAAGCCCTGCAATGCCAAATACCGTGACAGGGCTGAGACTGGGCAGAGGTCCTTGTCCTGACTGACCCCTAGGGTGAGCACGACACCTTTGCACATCTGATCCATTTTAGAGCTCCTAATCCTGACTTGCATGCAGTTGCCCTGCATTTGAATGTCACGCACCTGCAAAGCCCTACCCGACTGGTTGGCCTTGGAGTGAGCTACCAATTCACTCACCCTGAGGGCACCAAAGAAAGCAAGCAGGGAGGCTGCATGAAACAGGCAGGCCTCAAAGTTGGATGCGCAGACTGCTCCCCAGGTGGCCCACAGGCCCTTTAGCACCACAGGCAATATGGGCTGCTTGACGTCTTTCACCGCAGCGCCTTCCTGAGCCCAACCCTAAAGTATCTTTCTCAGCTCGAAATTGCCCGTGACCACAGCAAAGCCAAAGGCCTTGCTCGTGAAGGCCAGTGCCGAAAGCTTGCCCCATATTGAACACACAGCTAAACCAGCCTCCTCAGCTGCTCCACAGGAATAGGCCAGACTTTGGAATACTGCTCCACAGCCCAGAATGCCTCGAACTGGCGAACTGCAAGCTCATACCCTTTCTTGGTGCTAGGCGCGATCACGAGGCCTATAGCCCTGCATGCCTTGGCCCTCCAACCTGCCATAGCTCCAGGGGCATTCGCACCGGGTGAAGGTCTGCTTCCGGTGCGACCTGATGAAACCATGCCATCTGTTGGCGAGAGAGAGCATCAGCCATTCCATTATCCAAACCCAGCACATGTCGGGCAAGAAACAGCAGGTTTAGCTGGAAGTAGCGCAAGGTAAAAGCCCGCACTAGCCTCATGACCCTCGGGGACTGTGATGTGAGAGAGTTGATCACGTGTACTGCTGCTAGGTTGTTGCACCAAAAGTGGACAGTGCGATCCCTCAACTCGTCGCCCCAAAGCCAAACTGCAACCAATATGGGAAAGAACTCCAAGAAGGTGAGATCCCTGGTTAGCCCTGCTGAAACCCAATCCCCGGGCCAGCTCACAGTGCACCAGTGGCCACAGAAATACACACCAAAACCATGTGATCCAGCCGCATTAGAGTGTACCTGTAGCTCAGCCTCCAGCCTCATGTCCTCTCTCCAAAAGGAGACCCCATTGAAGCAGCTCAGGAACTCCTGCCAAATAACAAGGTCAGCGTGCATTTCCACGTCAATCTGCATCCTATGGTGCGGGCGTTGGAGCCCAGCCATCGCATCACACAGCCATCGCAGAAAAGCCCGCCCGGGCGCCACGACCTAGCATGCAAAATTGAGGTGACCCATGACCTGTTGTAGCTCCCGCAGGGTGGCCTTCTGTTTTGTGAGAAGTGCGGAAAGCAACACCTGCAGGTCCTGAATCTTCCCTAATGGCAATCGCGACATTTGGGCCACCATGTCCAATTCAGTTCTGAGAAAGACCAGTTGCTGAGCCGGACCCTCCGTCTTGTCTTGCGCCAAAGGGACCCCCAGTTCTTGCACCAGTTCTGTGAAACCCAGCAACAGCTGACCGCACCTACCCAACCCACGAGCGCCAACAAAGAGAAAGTCGTCCAGAAGGTGGACCACCTCTCTTAGCCCCATTTTGACCCATGTTGCCCACTTGAGAAACGTGCTGAAGCGCTCAAAGGCGGCACAAGACACAGAACATCCCATGGGCAAGGCCCTATCCATAAAGAATTGTCCCTCAAACAAGAACCCTAACAGCTCGAAATCATCTGGATGCACAGGAAGGAGACGAAATGCTGACTTGATATTGCACTTCACCATCTCCGCCCCGAGACCACAGCGATGCACAACCTGCACCATTTGGTCAAATGAGGTGTAGCGCACCATGCACAGATGATAAGGGATGGCATCATTTACGGATCCGCCCTGGGGATAGGAAAGGCGGTGAACCAAACGGAATTCACCGGGAGCCTTCTTAGGCACAATGCCCAGGGGAGAGACCCGTAAATTGGGTACCGGTGGAGCCGCAAATGGGCCCAGCACCCTACCCTCTTGAACTTTCTTAGCAATTTTGTTAGCCACCACAGCCTCCATGCCCTGAACTGATTTCAAATTGTGTGCCATAAATGGTGTCCTAATACCAGAAAAAAAGATTCTAAAACTGTCTCGAAAACCATCTAACAAGTACACAGCGTCCTGTCCATTGGTATAGTGCCGTAGCCAAGCCTGCAGGGGCCCTAGCTTAATTGGACTGGGCCCCTTTTCTCACAGCTGCCACAGCTCTGCCCCTACCTCTAGGTTGCTGCCCACACCTAGGCTTGCTCTTTGGGCATGCCATGAAGCTATGGGGCCCAGTGCACAATGGGCACTTGTGCCTGTATGTGCATGCTTTGCAACTTCAGAGCCCTTGGGAACCAAACTCCCAGCCCTGCAAGCGGGGTTGAACCACCTGCTCCGTGATCCCATGGGGAGCTGCAATGGGACCCACTGGCAAATTCTGAACCATATGCCCACTGTGAGATTGGTCCCCAACAGCGGGCTGTGCTTGCACCATCAACTGGAACCACAGGTGAGGGTGGATCTGGTCCCAGGGCAGGCTGTGATTCATCACAGCCCTCATCCTGAACTCCTCATCATATTGGAGCTATGCAGAGCCTGAAAAACATGTATATGCCTTATATACAATGTCCAGGTATTGGAACACAATGGCAGTTTTCCAGCCGTGGGCCCTAGATAACACTCCGGCATATACTATATATCCCGCCAACCAATTGGCCCAGGTCCGATCAACCCTCCGTTTTTTCAATACCTCCTTCTCTCTGTCATCCAGTTCCTCCTTATCCTTCTTTTCTAGCTCCCTATAAAGAAGGCTAAAGAGGTCGACAAAGTCACCCCTACAAATCTTCTCTCTCATAGTGGGAAGAAGATGATTACCCAGAGGCAAAGCAGCGTCACCGTAGGGCAAGGCCTTTGCGGAAACCATTGCATAAGGGTTGCCCCACGGCTGGGAAACCCCCCATGACCCCCAGGGAGCAGCAGGCCCAACCGCCGCCCCCTGTGGGCAGGGACCTCAAGGAGATGGTGTGAGTGGTGAATGTGGACCCCACAGTCCCATCTGGCCAGAACCCACTGAGTCCTGTGCCCTGGGGGAAGGGCCCCAAGCCCATGGATGCCCTGCACCGAAGGCCTCCTGGGTTGCTGCGGACAGTGGGCCCCAAGGTCCCCCTGCCCACACAGAGTTCTGCTGCCCCCCGGCACCATCCTTACCACTCAGCCCTGGCACTCCAGCATCAGGAACCTCACCTGTTGTTGACCTGTCAGGAACCTGGGCCACTGCCGGCCGCCATCACCGCTGGTGATGCGGAAGCCCCATCTGACTCATTGTGATTAGACGGCTCTGTGAACATGGAAGGAATGGGACACAGTTGCGTAAGCACTTCCTCCCTAAACCTTTTCCTCTCGGCCCACCACCCAGCACTCCAAGAGGACCCGCTAATCCCCTGGGAAGTAGGAGGCGTTTTGGCGCACATGATTTGTCGCAGTGATGCCAGCTTATCTACCAAGGCCTGATGACACCAGACCTCGTTCTCATCATCCAATGACTCAAGCACGAACAATGGCACTTCCAAATCCAGCCTCACCACTTTCAGTGTGGGCCCCTTTCCCTTGGACTGGCCCCACCCTTTCTTAGGCTCCATGGCTCAAAATCCCTATCCCCCACACAGGAAGAAGATGGGGGGGCAGACAAGCATGGGCGGGGCGAGAATCAAAGGTGGACCGCCAGGAAAAAGGGGGGGTGGGAGCTCCAAAACAAATGGCCTAGGGCTTGCAAGTGTGGCAAAAACTGTGAGCTAGCTCACAGTAACTCAGCTTAGAGGGAATACTGGACTCCACCCTCCAAAGCAGCCACTTTCTTTAAGTGAATTGATCTTTTCGGAGATCAGCTGTAACAGCAGGAAGGTCTCCAGGCCTCACCTGGAGGCTGGCAACCCTAGAGTAGGACTAGCTGGAGCTTGAATGTGATCAAACCGGCCACCTTCTACCTGATCCTTTTAAGTGAAGGTGCTGGGGATTAAACCGAGGACCTTCTGCTTGCCAGGCAGATATTCTGCCATGGCGCCACAGCACCTCGGTAAGGCAGGAGGAAAGCAATAGATAAGCCCAGCCGGCGAGGGCCGCAGCCACTGCCTCTGGAAGGAAGGCCGAGCACTCCTGCCGCTGCCAAAGAAGGCATCGAGGGCTGCCACCTCTGCCTCTGGAAGGGAGGCCGAGTGCTCCTGCCGCCACCACTGCCTCATCACATGGCCAAGTGCTGCCACTGCCGAAAGGTACGCTGCCCCCACAAGGGCTGCATGTAGATGAAGTTGCGGCCAACTGGAAACAGGGCCTGGGCCTCTACCACTGCTCGATGAGAAAGCAGGTCCCCATCCGCACCCGGCCTGACCACAAGGCGGAATGGGACAAAGGAGGCTGGGGGCCAGCCCCTTCCAGTCCCAGCTGCGAGCACAGCCCCTGCCTCTCTTCCTGTTCTCCTTACATGGAGGCAACAACGCCCCCCGGGAGCGAGCCTTTGGCTGCTGCCGGGGAACGCTCTTTCCTTCACCAAAACATAAAACCAGGATGAATTATTTCAGCTCTGGGAAACTGGGCTCCTATGGGAGACTGGATTATTTAGGCGATTATGTGTTTTCTGATACCCCAGCCTTTCTCAGAATTGGTAACAACAGTTTAAGTAGGTGAAGAAGGTGAAATTCCTCAATTGCAATTTTTAAAAAAGGTAATGAAAACTTTTATAATTTGATTGAACACACCTCCATAGTAGCTCCCACTGCTGCCCAGCTGTTTGGTTTCAATTGCTGCTTTCTGCTCCCCATTAAAAGCTGTGGGGAGCAGAAATCAGGGGTTTCCAAACCACTGAATGGCGGGGACTGGGGTTTAAAAGGCTCGGAGCTGAGCAGCGGGGAGCTTAGTTGTTTTTCATGAAGAGCAGAAAGCAGACCCCTGCTTTCTGTTCTACACGAACTGCCATGGACCGCACCAAAAATTCATGGAAGTTTGTGGTGGTTCTTCAGTTCGCAGACCTTGCTTTGTGAATCACAAACTGGCCAAAATTGAGGATGAACTTTAGTTCATCAGCCGGTTCATGCCCATCCCTATTTCACACCCATCAGAGAAAGAAAGGTCATGAGGTCAGGTAACCTTGGAAGCGGCACAGTACCCTTGGCCAACAGAAAAAACTCCTTATTTACCAGTAAACACCCATACTAGGAAAATAAGCTTCGCTTAAATATTACAGTAGCCTATGGCAACTCTAACACCAATAATATTCCAAATGGGAATCTGTGTTGGTCTGAAGCAGCAGGACAAAGTTTGAGTCCAGTGGCATCTTTAAGACCATCAAAGTTTTATTCTGGGTATCTGAAGAAGTGTGCATGCACACAAAAGCTTATAGTCAGAATAAAACTTTGTTGGTCTTAAAGGTGCCAGTGCACTCAGACTTTGTTCTGCCAGTATTATTTGCAAGGAGTCAATGACAATGTGTAACCAATTAAATTTTCAAAACTTTAATGGATTTTCTTACACCCAAATCCCACAGAAAATCCCACTGTTATTTATTGATATGTAACAACACATGACCGTTTCTTTAATGATGAATTAACTATCGGGATTCAATATTTATGAGAAATTGACACAAGCTATATGGGATAAGAACGGGAAAATCCAATATTTATTAAGCACAAGAAATAAGAACAAAAGTAATAGTCTCAGCAAATCATCTCCACAGTAGTTTAAATCATGTTCCTTTTTCAATAGTGTAATATTTCGCATTATTGCTGTCTTATGCTCCATTGTGTTAAACCCACACACAAGCAACTTAAAATATTTATATAATGAGATAAGCTCTGGAGAAGAATAGAGACAAAATTGTTGAATTGCAAATATTTTGTTTACTTGCAGTGTCAGAAGGTTGGCGCTTCCTTGAACTGTGTTTAAGCTAGAACCCCTTAGAGATATCTAAAGTTAGCCAACATTACTTTCACAAAGTTCTGCTGTGGTATTTCACAGCATAATTTTACTGCATCAGAGGAACGAGACCAGTAAGTATTGAAACTCAGGTCCAAGCCTTGGTCTCACATCCTAGTTTTTGGCTCCTTAGTGGTCACGAAGTAAATATTCTACTGGACCAGTAGAAGCTGACACAGACTAAATTCCCTTTCTAAACAAGTCCTAAAAAGAAACCTCATCCCCATGAGGTCTGGCATCTATTACAGTCCTGAGTATGGTGCTAAAGATAAGAAGGGCAAACTATGTGAGACTTAGGGATATCTGTTAATGGTTCTCCTGAGTCTCAAACATTTTTATTGGCTGAGGACAGACTGGCGTACTGGCCCGCATTACATCTGCTTTGCAAGTGGAGGAGGTGGGCTCGTGCACACAGCCGCAGCTGCCCGGCGTAGCCCTCCCATACTCACTGGGTCCTGCAGTGCTCTCCTCCCGCGTCTGCCGTACACTGGGAGGAACTGGTGCCCAGGCATTTGGGCGTGTGCGCCTCCCGCTTCTGGCCAGTGGGAATGCGCTGGAACAGAGCCACCATGTGCCGTGCCGCCGCCGCCACCAGGAGTGCACCAGGAGTGCACCTCCCTGGAATGCACACGCGGCACTGCACCCGCTGCGAATGGCAAGCTCCAGGAAGCTTTGGCCCCGGGTTGCTTAGCCCCGCTTCCATGGCGCAGCGTCGCACCAGTCTGTCCTCAGCCATTGATAGTCAGGTCCACAAGGCCATATGCCTTGTGGCACATTCAAAAATTACATAGAAACATTCAAAAAAAAACATAGAAACATCTTGATCCAAGGTGCATTTTACATTCAGGTACTGCAGGGTTAGAATTCTACACAGGTTACATGATTTCAGGTAAACCGGACAGTGTCTTTTCCTTATCCTTTGTGTTAGAACTAACAGGATCAACATCCCAGGCTTCTCTCATGAATTATGGTTTAAGTCTATTCACATGATGTGTGGTGTGTGTCAGGGTCTGTAAATGAACATCTGTAGCCCACTCTCCTTTCTTCCTGAATATCTTATCTGGACTTTGTGTTTTTGACAGTTTGCACACATCATTTTCAAAGGGTTGAATGTACATCTATTTAGTCAGAGGAATTTGGGCTAGGCTAATCAAACTGTTATGCACCAATGACATATATGTCCTTTTCCATCCAAGACTTGTTTCCCTCCAATTAAAAACTTCTTTATTTTACCCCACTAACCTCTACAGAAATTTCCCTTTTTTTTATAGATAAATCATTTCTTCCAATCCCTTTCCCCCTGTGCGACAGGCTTGGAGCTGGCAGTCTTGGGTGGTTGGAAGGGCTTGGAGCTTTCACTCTCCCAGATACTCCATCCATGTGTGGCTTCTGTAGCTTTTTGCTTCCCTCTGACCTTCTCTTCCCCTTTTCCCTGTATTTAAAGACTGCTGTATTCCCTGGCTATGTTTAGCAGTTTTGGGAGGGTCCACTCCTCAACCTTTTGTAGCAAATGTCCAGGGAAAACTTGATACAATTTCTCCCAGGGCAGCGGATCCACTTTCTCTTCTAGTTACATGGCTTTGGAGCCCACTAGCCACCACCATATAACTTTTTGCATTTTGACCACAAAATGGCTATATACCTCTCCCTGCTCTTTCCTCATGAGCAGCACTGTTTGCTGGCATAGTCCAGAGATAGATTAAAAAAATGTTCATATGTTCAGTCCCTAAACTGAAAAAAGTTGCCCATTTTGTCCAGCAGAATTTCTCCAAGTAAATCTGATAATTTTCCACAAACCTGTGATTTCATGGTTCTCACGAAATCAGCTTTTGGAGTATTCTGTTCCCTACATGAATTTTCAAATTTTCACCAGAAACAGTTCTAAATCTTCAATTTTTTTGCAGGGGGGGGGAAGCCTCTTGAAATCCCTTTTACTGGGCAAGGGGTAAAGTGCCCATCTCTCACCTCTCTCCTGTTGAGTACCTTTCAAGTTGGCAACCCTAGGTGTGTACATTTATGGACTGTGTATCTATACTGAGATGACTGACAAGTCATGGGCAGGTCATTAATCTTGGTCTCTCTATAAAGTTAGAGTTATAACAATAACCCTCAAAGCAGTACTGGAAGGCCAAATGATAAGTTCTGTATTAAACTTGAGCAAATGGTAATAGAAACACAAGGTTGTCATGAATAAATAAGTTCACTGCAGCAGCTGATCCACACATGTACTGGTTTCTTCCACTGAAATGAATAGAAAAATGTGTGTTTTGGGGTCCTTGAGCCTCATTCATGTGTACATATGTTTCATCTTTTCGCCACATTTCTGTATGCAGCTCAAGAAGGACGCTCAGGAGAAAGGGAAACAATGGGCGTGATCATACGCACCCATTTGTGACACAAGAAGGACGATTCCCCGCCGGCTCAAAGTGGTGTGATCACACAAGCACATCTGGGAAGCATCCTGCAACTGGTGTCAAAGTGTCGCAAACCGCTTTGAGCCGGTGGGGAATCGACTTATTTAGCTACCAGTGAAAGGGCAGTCTCAAATGGTTTCCGACGGCCCAGAACTGACCTTTCCTAGTGTGATCGCACCAGAGCAAACAAGTGGCATTGGGGAGAGGGCTTTTTTTTTGGGGGGGGGGTTTCCCCTCCCATCCCGGTATGCGCATCATCGGATGATCCCAAGGGTGGACAGGCAAGTCATTGATCCCTTGTAGAAGCAGATAAGCGCACCGAAAACAGCTGGAAAAAAAAAACCAACTCGCCCACGGCTGCGTGTGATCACGCAGCGACAGTTCGCCCTCACAGGTCCATGGACCTGTGTGATCCTGCAAAAGCGGCACAAATTGCGCCGGCTCAAATTTGAGTCACTTCCCGTCTGGCTTATCTTGCTCGTGTGGATGGGGCCAATATATTCCTGATGATGCAATCATTTGCTTGAACTGTTTCTACATATAAACATCCCCAATGAAATGAAGAAGATTCCATGGCCTCTATGATGGATTGTAGCCCTTTAAAAATTATGAAAATGTTTCTTCCTCATACTTTTCCTTTGAAGTTTGTGAGGAACATAGTAGAACAGACTGATACTTAATGTAGATCCATATACAACAAAGTCATTCTAAAGAAGCTGTATTAGATATAAGTCATCTTAATAGAATTTCAGGTTTTATACTATAGTATTATCCCAATAAAATGGATCTTTTAAAAATAAGTGCTGTCCTGAATCTGATGGTTTAGGAGAGATGGTTAGAGTCCCTTATATTTTATATAGTTACAGTCTGAAAGAAATGGTGTGCATAGTTCACTTGAAGGCCGTGCTGAAGATTTATGGAGTGGAAGACACATAGACCCTAAATTAGGTTTCAGAACTGCAGTGTAATTTCTATCATGTAAGAAAGAAATTCATTTAGAAAGAATACCCTGCAGTTTTGAAAGTCATTGCCACAATTAAGGTTCTATTGACAGACAAGAAAAGATTGAAATTTTGGGAGCAGCACAGGGGGAGGAAGTGGGGATTATCAAATACCTTGAAAAGAACACACCACATGCATCAGTGCTTTTGGTATTTCTGTATAGAGCCAAAATCAAATATTATTACCTTCATCAATCCTAAAATATAAAGATTTATTAATTTATTTAGTTAAATGAAATTGTCATACCCAAAGTGAAAGCGGATACTAGACCGGTTTAGTGGTAGCACCAAACAACGGGTTGTTGTTATGCTGATGTGGTTTTTGCTCATACACTCTTCCTCCCTGTTCCCCTTCTTTGCTGTGAGTCATCGATATAACCAGAAATATGGAGGAACGATTGCTAGTCTTGGCTAAAATCATAGAGGATGCTTCTGCAGGCCAGGAAAAGGACTGGTCGTGTCTGTCTCACAGCTAAACATGCTAAATAGAGAGTGTCAGAACCGCAAAATAGAACAGACTTGGACAGGGGTAAGAAACAAAAGAATAATATGGCCTTTAGTAGATTAGAAGCAATCTAACACAATCAATAGATTTTTTTAAGAGTCCAGGTGCAAGAAGCATCTCAGAATAGAATGAAGATATAATTCATAGCTGGGATATGTTGGTTGGGGTCCAGCACATAGTTATGTGTATGAGAAAACTGTAATTACTATTTTTTACTATTTTTAATATTCTTGGTTATGATTAAATGTAGTATTAAATGACCTCATACAGCAGTATTTACATATTTTAAGAAGACACTGAGTGTAGATAACTTTGCATGGTGTCTAAAGTTATAAGATAACTAGTTAGTCAGTAATGTGCACCCATGTTGTGGGACAGCTAGGCACTGTTAGAAACCTATTTTGAAAATCTATAAATATGGGAGTCTGAATTGAGTATCATCTCCTTTTTCTTAAGTGTGCCCCAGAAAATGCTTAATACAATTCAGTTTCTGCAGATTGCACGAGAACATCAACAGCCTTTGCAGGGAACTTGTCAGCCATGTTGAAGTTCTGATACTATTCTTGTTACACAGTTTGAAAACCAGTGTAATAATGTAATTATAATTAAGGAAAATATTCTTCAGAAATAGGGTTGCCAGCCTCCAGGTGGGGCCTGGGGATCTCCCACTTTTACAACTGATCTCCAGCTGACAGACAGCAGCTCCCCTGGAGAAAATGGCTGCTCTGAAGGGTGGACTCTATAGCATTGTACCATAATGAGGCCCCTCCCCTCCCCAAACTCGCCCTCTCCCAGATCCACCCCCAAAGTCTCCAGGTATTTTCCAACCCAGACCTGGCAACCCTATTCAGAAATCAGTCTTGAACATTAGGAGAACATTTCCTGCATTTGGTAAAATGCATAATTTTTTTTTACAATAAATCTGTATTTTTATATGCACACACACAAAAAGGGCTGAGTGTTTAGACTCTCCTGGGTTGTAAAAATCTAGGAAAAATCTCTTCCTGTCTCTGCTTTCCCATGGAGAAATATTTAGTGTAAAAATCATGGCAGGGAGAGAGATAGAAAGCAGATAAATTGCTCCTCTCTTCCCATCCCTCTAATCTTTACTTCATAAATTAAACCCATGATTCTGATTGTGTAGATCAACTGCATCAATCAATGCACTGAATTTGATTGTAGCCAATGACTTGTGTTTTGTGTTCATTTCTATATATATTGATATATAACGGAAATCTGATAATATCTTGATTCACATGCTGTTCAATATACTTTCAGATCAAGTTCATCTTATTCAAGCTGTTGCCACATTTATTTATTCAGAATACTTTTTTTTTGCTGTCACATCACAGCAAAATGATGGCAATCCCCAGGGGTTTTCAAGTCAACAGCCAGCACTAGTCCTCCTGCAATGTTGGTGTCAGCTGGTTGCAAAACAGCTATTCCAGGCCCCCACCCACAGTTCCTCATGGGGAATAATGGCAGAACCATTATTCTTGCTTACTCCTTTTGGGGTCCTTTTACAGGGCTGCTTTTCATCTCAGTTCATGGCTCCACAGATAGGATGGCTGGGGCTCCTTGTTTGGAGACCCTTAGAATGGACTCCTTGGTCCAATTTTCTTGAAGCTTGGGGAAGGAACTTTAGGGGATGCCATTTGGTGCCATTAGCTTTAAAAAACAGCTGCCCCAGACTGTCAAATCTGTTCCCAATTAAAAATAACAGTCCAGAAAATCCAGAATCTGGGGGGAAATGAAATCCAAACCCGTAATGGCCTACTCAAAACCATGGGAAAGGTCCCCCCGCAAGATCTCAGCTCTGAAATTATAATGATTTTTTTCTATGTACACCCCTAGTTGGCACATGGGTTGATTCTGGGAGAGGCAGTCCTTCAGTTATATGAGCACCAGGACATGAAGGCCTTTAAAGGTATTAATCAGCACCTTAAAATAAACTTGGGAACAAACTAGTAAGCAGTGCAAAGATCACACAGATCGCAAGTGACAGCAAGTGTCAAAAATAGTATCCTTGCCTGCCAAGAGTGTTCACTACACAGTTCTTAACATCCCAAATTAAGGCTAAGATTTAGGTTTAAATTAGGGATGCCAGTCCCCAGGTGGGGGCAGGGAATTCCTGATTTTGTGGGCAGGAGCCTGCTGCTGGCCAGCTGGCTGGCAGGGGAAGCCCCGCTCCCAAGCTCTGCCCCCAACACTGACCACTGGCAGCCACCCCTCTTCCTTCCTACTGTGAGATTTAAAGGGCTTTCCAGCTGATCGGTGGGAGCACGTGGCCCGCCAGTCAGCTGGAGGGCCCTTTAAATCTTGCAGGAGGGGAGGGAGAGGGGAGGCCTCTGGCCACATTCCTGAATTCCAAGCAGCAAATTCTCCACTTGAAGTTCAGGCATCCCCCCCCCCCCCACTTCTTGCCAAAAGCATTTAAAGAATCCCTTTAAATGCTTTTGGTAAGAAGCTGGGGCCATGCACAACTGCACTCCAAGTGGCAAATTCACTGGTTGGAGTTCAGGCATGTGCAGCCTCCCCCCCCCCCCCCCCATTTCTTGCCACCCCCGTGGCAATAAGCAGAGGGGTGCCTGGACTCTAAGTGGTGAATTTGTCACTTAGAATGCAGGCACGTGGGATGTTGGTCTCCATCGTGATGGTGTCACTTCTGCATGACGTTATCACATTGGGGACATCCCTGCCCCATCCAGAAACACCCCCAGACTCCCCTGCTGGGGACTAGGAAGGACCTGGCAACCCTAGTTTAACTGCTCATCAAAATGCTAACATGTCAAAGGGTAGGCCAGGAGCATGGATTCTTACTATCTAGATTCCTTCCTAACCTTTATTGTTGCTTTTTAGGAAGAACAGACGCTCAACAAATGAAAAATGAGATTCCCTGATGATACAGCATTTTTTGTTGCTTTTCACAGCTTTATAAACAGGAGATGAGCATTTAGTTGACCTAACTGGAAACTGTTAGCTTTGGGAACAGAAAGGTGATAGATCCTAAAATTAGGGCTCAAGGAATCTGTGCCTCCTTTTTTTTATCATGGATCCCAAAAGCTCATTGATGTTTTGAAATGTTTTGAGCCCTCCGGAAGGTGGGGAGGGTGGGATATAAATTGAATAAATAAATAAATAAAATGTAAGTTTTGAAATTCACTAGAAAGACAATGCCCAGCTTAGCAGTATGCAGGGAAGAGATCTAAATTAAATTTGGAATGGAGGAAAATTAAGTTATTAGATAAAATGAAGGAGTTGAACACATAGGATAAAGGAGTGTTTTTTTTTTTTTTTTAAATAAGACTAGGTTCCATGAGGGCTTTTTTAGTGAAGTTTCCCTGCTTGATTTACTGAACTCTTTATTTCCAGTTTGTGCTTTATTGGCGATTTGCTGTAAGCTCTAATCTCTCCATACAAAATATGAGTAATTTTATTTACCAATGTTCTTGTAATAGCTATGACTGGCAGTGTCAGACATTCTGTTTTCTATGTTAGTCTTTGACCAAGGACAGACTGGCAATCTGGAGCGGGAGAGCTCCGCTTGTGAAGTGGGGGGAGGGAGCCCGTTCAAACAGCCACAGCTGTTCACCGGCTCCCTTCCGTGCTTAGCTTACCCACTTCCCTGCCGCTTTGTATCCACTTCAAAAGGACACCGGCAGAAACCGGTGTCCAGGGGCCGTCTGCCACTTGTCTCCCGCTTCCTGGCAGTGTGGACTGGAAGAAGCAGGAGTCAATCGGAGGTGGCAGTGTGAATATGCCAATGCAGAGATATGCACATGAACACATGAGCGCTCATGCACCCATGCAAACCCATGCCCCAATACAAAAGGTGGGGAGATTTTAAATGTCTAGACTGCTGATGAGGCCATGTGCCTATGTGCATAGGTGCACATGTGCATATTGCCGAAACGGCCCTGCCATGAGCTGTGGAGGCTGGCCCACCCAGGGCCGTTCCACGGCAGTTTGAACACTCCCTAACGGCATGTTCCTGCAATACACTGGCCAGTGTGAACGGCTGGCCCTGGAGCAGTTTTCCCCCACAACTTTCAGCCCCGTTTTTCTTCCGCTCCAGATTGCCAGTCTGTCTTCAGCCTTTATGTTGGAAGAGCTGAGTAATTCTTAATGTTTTTATTCATTGCATTTTATTGTGTTATACTGTTGTAAACCACTCAGAGAGCCTTGACTGGGGGTGGTATAGAAATGTAACAACAACAGCAACAATATTGCTGCTACCACCAAGTCATTTTTGTAGCCAAGCTTTTTGTGAACCTAACATACACAAAGCAGTTTATGATCCATGATCTCAAATAAATCAGTGCCAACATTTTTTTTCAAAACTTATCTGTCAAAGGGAAGGGTCAAAGTGGTGGGTATAAACTTGGAGTGAAAGTCAGAGGAATAACCTTGGACATAGCAGAGCCTGTGTATTAATTATAGAAATAGTATAAAATGTGGGGCTGGGTTGCGGTCACACCCCTGAGATAAAGTGGGGAGGAAGTGAGGCTGTTTCCTCCGGCGGAAGTTGACCTGCTGTTGAGCGATCACACAGATTTTTGTAGATGCGAGCACAGCCCACCACTGCATGATCAGATGCAACCAACGGTGAGTCAAGGTTTTTTTAAATCATTTGTTCCCGATGTGCTTACAAAAGGAGTTAATGATTCGCACCTCTCCCTATGGAATGTGCGGGGGGGGGGGGGTGCTGATGCACATACTGTGACAAGGGGAAAACAATGGCACGGAGTCAGGATAGCCTGATCAGACTATCCTGACGCCATGGGAGCATGCTGGCGTGATCAGATGCAGGAAAGTCAATCTGTGGCCTGTAGAAACCAGTTTGCTACAGGACTTTCTGAGGTGTTTTTTTTTACTTCGCATGTGTGGCGGAGCAAAACAGATTGCCAATGGCTATGGGGCATTTCCCATATATTGGCGTCTGATCATGCTCCTTTAATCCACCTGGCATTCATGCCTATGTCGGGATGAATTGTGTGTGTGATTGCAGCCTGGAACAGACAATGTATGATCGGTTTGTAGCATTTGCATCAGGTAGGGCTGCCAAGTCTCCCGGGAGGGCGGGGGAAACACCGATTTTTAAAGCTTACCCCCGCTTTTTCAAAATTGGCCACTGGGGGAGGCAATGCCTGCCAGCAGGAACGCAGCCTGAACTCTTAAAGGGGAAATGTCTGTTGAGGCTTTTTACTGCAGGCTCTCTGCAGACATTTCCCTTTTAAGAGTTCAGGCAGAGCGAGCAAGAGAGCCCTGCCCAGAGATTAAGGAGGGACTAGGCTCTTTCTACTGAAGGGCTGTGCTTTTGCATGTGGCATGCAAAGTTGCTGCTGGGGTGCCAGCTCTTTTCCTTCTTTCTCTCTCCCCCTCCCCCTTTCTTTCTTTTCTCTGTTTGTCTATCTGTCTGTCTGTCTGTCTCTCTGTCCCCATCCAGCAGAGGTCTATCAGTGGCTATTATTAGCCACAAGGTCTAAATGGAACACTTTGTCTGGGGCAGTGATGCTCTGCATTCTTGGTGCTTGAGGGGCAACAGTGGGAGGGCTTCTGGAGTTCTGGCCCCGCTGCTGGACCTCCTGAGGGCACCTGGTATTTTTGGCCACTGTGTGACACAGAGTGTTGTACTGGATGGGCTGTTGGCCTGATCCACTGTGGCTTCTCTCCTGTTCTTATGATATGAAAATCATATTTAGCACTTGTGTAGCACTTAGTGCTTCATATTCTGCCGAGATGAGGAAGGATTCAGTAGGGCCGTTGCTCAGTGATAGAGTATCTGCTTGACATGCAGGAGGTATCAGCCTCTTCAGCTAAAAAAGGATCAGGTAATAGGTGGCATTAAAGATCTCAGCCTGAGACCCTGGAGAGCCACTACCAGTCTGAGTAGTCAATACTGACCTTGATGGACCAATGACCTGATTCAGTATTAGGAAACTTCATGAGTTCATGTGGAAGCATGTGGAAGCAACATTACAGGATGTGACATCACAAAATGATGTCACTTCCTTTCTCCTGGCTCCACCCCCAAAGTCTCCTGGCTCCACCCCCAAAGTCCTCAGATATTTCCAGAGTTGGACTTGGCAACCCTAGCATCAGGTTATATCTTATTCAGGTTATGCAAAATCCAGGCTTTCCTGATGTCCTGTGTGCTGTCTCAGGTAGAAGAAGAAGAAGAAGAAGAAGAAGAAGAAGAGATTAGATTTATACTCCACCCTTCACTCACTTGGAGTCTCAGAGCGGCTTACAAACTCCTTTCCCTTCCCCTCCCCACAACAGACACTCTGTGAGGTAGGTGGGGCTGAGAGAGCTCTTTCCCAAGCTGTCCTTGAGAGAACAGCTGGTACAGAGCTATGGCTTGCCCAAGGTCATCCAGCCAGGTGCAAGTGGAGGAGTGGGGAATCAAACCCGGTTCTCCCAGATTAGAGTCCGCGCACTTAACCACTACACCAAACTGGTAGAGGTCTTTCACCTTGTTTGGATCCTCAGGGTGCAGGTTTTTTTCAAGCCTGGTAGAGCCATGAAAAGGCAGTTTCCACAAAGGGATCCATGAAAAGGCAGTTTCCACAAAGGATGACTATTGCTAACTATGAGATGCCTTACATCTTCATTTCCCAGTTGTAACAAAAAATATGGGTGCATATTTCATATCAGCTAATGAAGACTTGAATCACTTTTCAGATTTTCATGGTGGGGGGGATGAAACATCAGAGTGACAGGATTCAGTTGGTGATACCCAGTTTTATAATTTAGTCCATAGCCTTCATTTCTTTGCTAGAACACTAGTTTGATCAAATATGTAATCTTTGAAAATGCTTGACAGATTTAATCCATGTCTGTGTCAAAACAAGATTAATTAGGACAAGAAAATCCAGAGCAGATGGGCCATCTAACTTGCTTTTAAAATAAGTAATTTGACATTTTTCTTGAATGATGTTCAGCTGATACTGGTTTGGTTTAGCGAGATTAGAAAGATCAAGAGTACACACTGTCCATTGCCCATTTGCCTCTGTTAACTTTGTTCAAGAAACCAAATACAACGGATATTATAATTATTCAGTTCAAGGTGGTCAGCCATGTTGGTCTGAAGCAGTAGAACAAATGTTGAGTCTAGTAGCACCTTAAAGACCAACAAAGGTTTATTCAAGGCATGAGATTTTGTATGCATTCACACAAAACCTAACTTTCAAAAGTATTTGAAAAAGTGTGCATTCATACAAAATCCAAATTGTGTGCATTCATACAAAATCCAACTTTCAAAAGTATTGAAAAAGTGTGCATGTGCACAAAAGCTCATACCTTGAATAAACCTTTGTTGGTCTTAAAGGTGCCACTAGTCTCTAAATTTGTTCTATAATTATTCAGAGCATTGTTCTAAGAACATAATTCTTATTTTAAGCAGAAGAAACCATGAGCTTTGACTCTTTAGCTCCTTTCCGCCTATCCCTTTTTGCTAGATCTGTGCATTATTATTTTAGGGCAAATTAACATTTTTTTTAAAGTATGCCACATTCTTTCTCTGAAGCTATGCTCACTCATAGGCAAAAGAATGCTGGTTTCAAGTAATTTCAGTGAGGAACTGGTATAGTGCCTACTTTTGCTCCCATTAATCAGGAAAGTGTGTAACATGCAGGGTGTAAATAATGGCAGAATTAGAAGCCTTTAATCTCTAATTACATTACATGAAGTTGTGTATGAATAAAACATAACAGAATGTTGACATAATTTGTAGCAGACATTAATTGTTCTCCCTCTCAGCTGGCTGATCAGTGCTGCAATTTTTTTGAGGGGTTAATTAATTAAAGCAAGTTAGATCCCTTTTCCCGAGACTCCACAAAATTCAGATTTCTTACAACATGGAGCTTGATCAAATCCAGCTCCATTACTGCAAGCCCATTGCTTGACTTGAGAAACCCTGCTAATTTAAAATAATAAATTTCCTCACAACTAGTAGGAATAAACCATTTAGAAATGTATGTGACAAGTAATGTCAGATGAACAAATGAGATTCACGGTTGGTGATTAGTAGGAAATGTGACTCTGTCGAGTTGGCACTTTCCCAGGAACATTAGTTAATTATTTTCTTCATGATTTAAGTTGCAGAAGAATTTCTAAATCTAATTTTATTGTATTAAAAGTTGTGGGACTGATTGGGCCAAAATTTTTAAAATCTGTTTGTTTAAATGTAAGGTATTTCATTTAGATGTGTCCTGCTGAATACAAAAGGGTTTTTTTTCCCTTGTAGTGATTTGGCTCACGCACACCCAGGCCACCAAAGTGAATAAACATGAATGACAGCTGATTAGCACATTTAAAAGTCCAGCCACTGTGAATCATTCGGTAAATGCAGGTTTACCAACATAAAGATAGGGCTTTCTTGGGTATTAAACTTGTTTGTTTAAAGCACTCTAGGTAAAACCTAATACTGTAAAGCATTCAGATATCTAACAGTGAAACAAGTAACAACTTCTCTAATCTAAGCTGTCCTTCAGACAACACCCTTAGAGTAAAATACTACTTTATACATCAATTCTAACTGTCAGGCTTGGTAGCCAAGAATTGACTAAGGAAGCAACTCTAAGGAAGTCTACTTATAAGTCCCAATTTATTCAACAGGGCTTACTGCAAAGAAAATGCCCTTAGGACCACAGCCTAAGAAAATGGAAACTAGCTAACGGGGCACACCTCATTAGCGTGGATGACACCGCTGCCAAAGCCCAGACCATCATTATGCACAGGGGGGCATTCGAGGTGTGGTGCTTACAATTTGGGGTCAGCGTTGCCCCGGGGATTTTCCAGAATCTAATGGACTGTTTATTCAAAGGTATCCCTGGAGTCCAGCCATTCTTTGACAACGTTCTGATAGCAGCCCCAGATGTCAAGACCTTCGTGCTCAGCTACGATCCATCCTGCAGTGCTTTAACAATGCAGGTCTAAAGGTAAAGAGAGAAAAATGCCTGCTGGGAGTCCCATCAGTAGAGTTCCTTGGCTTCACCATAGACAAGCAGGGCATCCATCTGACCCCTGACAAGATCCGCGCCATTGCCGAGGCCCCCAAACCAACTCCAAAAGCAGAGCTCCAGGCATTTTTGGGGCTCCTCAACTTTTACCACTCCTTTCTCCCCCACAAGCCATGGCAGAACCCCTCCATCAGTTCCTGAACAATCCCACCCCATGGGCCTGGGGTCCCCACCACGCAGCAGTTTTTTTGGGCTGTCAAGGGACTGTTGATGTCAAATACAGAACTGGCCCATTTTGACAAGTCACTCCCAGTGGTCTTCACATGTGACTCATCATCATATGGGGTGGGGGCTGTCCTGGGGCACCTGGCAGATGGGAGGGAGGTTCCTGTTGCATACTATTCCCGCACCTTGTTGGTGGTGGAGCACAACTATGCACAGATCAATAAGGAGGCTCTGGCAATCATGGCAGGAATTTAAAAATTCCATGATTATCTGTACAGCCACCCCTTTATGATTGCGACAGACCACAAGCCTCTCCTGGGTCTTCTTGTGCCAGACTACCAGACCCCCCAGATGCTCTCCCCCAGGGTACTGTGCTGGTCTATCTTCATGGCCAGCTACCAGCATGAGCTGGTCCACCACCCAGGGAAAGCCATGGGCCACACAAACACCCTTAGCTGCCTGCTGCTCTTGTCCTATGACCCAGACTCGGCTCCTGCCCATCATGTTGCCCTGTTGGAGGACCTGCTGGACTGGTCCATCCAGGTGAAGGATGTCTCCCACCATACTGCCCATGATCACACCTTGTCCCAGGTTTTGGACTGGGTGGGAATGGGGTGGCCCAGCAGTCCAGGGTCCGAATTCGCCACTTTTTCGGCCCAGCAAAACAAACTATCAGCGCACAAAGGGTGTGTGTTCTGGGGCACTCGGGTGGTTATCCCCAAGCTGCTTTGCAAATGAGTGCTTACTGTATCCTGGCATTGTAAGGATGAAAGCCCTGGCCCAAAGCTACGTTTGGTGGCAGGGATTAGACAGAGAGATTGAGGAATAAGTCCGATGGTGCAAAAAGTGCCAGGAATCATGGCCTGACCTGCCCCAGGCACCGGTATGACCCTGGGAAGTGTCCCACAAGCTGTGGGCCCAGCTCCACCTGGACTTTGCTGGCCCGTTCCAGGGGCAACTGTGTTTTATCCTAGTGGACAACTACACAAAGTGGCTGGAAGTGGTTTCAGTATCCTCCACATTCTCACAAGTAGCCATTTGAGTGATGTGGTGTATCTTTCACTCCCACGGCATTCCAGACACACTGGTGATGGACAATGGCTCAGCCTTCGCCTCAGGAGAATTCGAGCAGTTCATAGACTACTTGTCAGAATCTGCTGATTCAGACAAGGATTTCTGGGACTTTCTGCTATGCTTCCTATTGCTATGTGCTGTATGTAATCTGTGTTTGCTGCACCCATTTTGTATTCATGCCTATTGCTTTTAGTTGCCCCTATGCCCACCATGTAACCATCTCTTTTGCCAGTATGACTGTATGCTATGTGACCCCAGGTTTATGGCTTTGACCAGGCCTGGTCTGTGTAACTGTTTGCCCGGGAGAATGACAACTTCAAAGCATGGGAACAATGGGCCTCTCACACTCCTGCCTCCGCATTCCATTCATCCCGGCTGGGAAGACAAGGGGAGGACAGAGACCATTTCTTATCAACGTGCGAAGGCCTTGAGGCATGCATTTGTTATGTGAATATGGTTACATCTAAGGGGTCTGGTTTGGGAAGGGAAATTTACAGCTTAACACCTAGCTTTCTTTCCTGTGGGAAGCAAACGGCCAAAGACCCCTTTTGCCCACCGTTTTTCCCCTTTGGTGATTGGTTACCTATGGGCAATTCAAATTGTACTGAAGGGTATAATAGACCTGCTTCTATCATATGCATTATCTCTGACAATAATCCGAGAACCTGTACCAATGTAGAGATTGGAAATAAAGAACTGTGTTTCATCAACAAAGATCTGATCCTTGACTACTTTGAGCAGAAGTCTCATACTACTATGGAATCTGGCATGTATGATCAGCCCCATTCCACCCAGCTACCAATGGCCAGGCTGAACGCATGGTGTGCACCACCAAGGAATCCCTGCGCTGCATGGACAAAGATGACTGGAACTACAAACTGGCAGCGTTCTTGTTCGGCCAGTGAACAGCTCCCCATACCATGACCGGGCGCAGTCCTGCAGAACTACTGATGCGTAGGTGGCTCACAGCCAGGTTGGACCACCTACACCCAGATCATGCTCCAGAACATAGCATAGGCCTGGAACAGCAGAAGGCTCCACGCAGGTTCTTCCTGGGGGATCCAGTCTATGCAAGGAACTTTGCAAGGGGTCCCACATGGCTTCCGGGCCAGATCGTTCGGGTGACAGGACCTCTATCCTACGAGGTCACAGGAGAAGATGGGCAACTATGGAGAAGGCACATCGACCAGCTGCACCACCGGCTCCTGTCCACCATACCTGATGCACTCAAGGAGAGTGAGGACAAAACCCCAGCTCCCAAGCAAGACAGAGAAGGCGAGTGCAAGTCACCCACACCAGAGCTTCCCCGGCCAAGCACATTGGATGACACTAGCATCGACATCCCTCCATCACCAGTCCCTGCCAATGAACCAGTACTTCCCCCTGGACCAGGCGAGACAGTCCATGAACAGCCTGCTGGATAAACAGGATTATGCCGCTCATCCAGGGAATGGCGAAAGCCCACCTACTTAAGGGACTATGTGGGCTAGGGGAGATCTGAACTATAGGGGGAGGGGTGTTATGTACTAATGGCAACAATGCACGCAGTCAGATAAATACACGTGGCTGGGCTGGCTACTGGAGCTTTGCTCCGGGAGATAATAGCTTGGCCGGATTGTAAATGTGACCAATTGGCCACCCAGATTCCACCAGGGGACCTATGGTGTAAGGTCACCTGTAATTAACCCTGTCAGGAAGACTGGGCGAGGCCGGGGGTGTATGGTTTAGACAGACATTTAAGCAGACCCCGAAGCCCCGCTCAGCAGTCGTGTTTTGTACCATCAATAAACATATGAGCTGATTTCACTGAAACACGCCTCTGGACCCAGTATTTTATAGTTTTTAAAATGCAGGAATATACTGGGTGGATGAAGGGAAGGACAATTAGTTGGATTGGGAAAGAGGAGAAAAATGAAAGATTGGGTGAGTAAGGAAAGGGGGTCTTCAGTCTGTGGCTCAGTGGTAAAACATCTGTTTGGCATGCAGAAAGTCCAACTTCAATCCTTAGCACCTCCAGTTAAAGTGTTAGATAGAAGAAGATGTAAAAAATATTGACCTGAGACCCTGAAGAGCTGTTGCCAGTCTGAGTAGACAATACTACTCTTCTTTTAGCTAGCCTAGTCCTGCTTTATACCACCTCTCATGGTCATGGTGGGTCTTTCAAAAGCATGCCCCCTGAGCCTTTGCTAAACATGCAAATTAACGCAAGCCTATGTACATATTGGCTATCTGCTAGTCCTGTCTAGTTTACAATCTAAGTATCTGCAGTCTACTAATCAGTCCTAGGCCCAAACCCCTTTTCAGAACTTCTCAAGGCTTACAGTTATGCAATGCAACAATTTGAAAATAACATTATTTTTCTTTGCCTGTATACAATTCAGATTCATTTAATAACTGGCTGAAAGATTGTTCTACAGGATTTAAAATAAATTTCTTTGGTTTATGAGCTGATAATAGCGGGTATCCATAGTTCTGAATTATGCTGTTTAAATACATATGAATTTCCTCTATGCGAAGTCAGACCTTTGGTCCATCTAGCTCAGTATTATCTAATCTGACTGCGAGTGAGTCTCCATGGGTTTAAGCAGACAACCTATATTTGCAATGTGAGATTTGTCTGCTGGAGGTATGATTAACTGAACACAGGACCTTCTCCCTTCACAGGCATGTGTTCTTACATTGGCCAAGGACAGACTGCCAATCTAAAGCGGAGGCAAAGCGGAGGGAACTGGAGCAGGGGGAAAAACCCACGGAGCTGGCCGTTCACACTGGCCAGAGCAATGCGGATCAGTGGCAATACAGAGCGTTCAGACTGCTACGGAGCATTCAGACTGCCGCGTAGCCAGCGCGCACGGCTTGTGCGTGCCGCCGCACTTTTTTTTGTTTTCCTTTGATGTGTTTCGCATGTGCTGGAAGTCCTTTGATGTGTTTCGCATGTGTTTCACACTGTTTGGAAGCAGGAGGCATGCGGAGGAAGGCCCCTGAACACCGGGTAAAACCGGTGTCCTGTTAAAGCGGAAGGAAAGCGACTGGGAGACGGGTAAGTACGAAACGGAGCCGACGGACAGATGTGCATGTCTGAACGTGCTCCTTTCTTCCATTTGCGAAGCGTGCCTGCCCCGCTTTAGATTGCCAGTCTGTCCTCGGCCATTGTACAAGAATCCTTCCCCTTAATCTTCATGTAAAACAGTGCAGCTAGTAGTGCTTCACACAAAATGGTCACTATACAGAGGCCATTCAGATCATTTCCTGTGATGGCAGAGTCCATACAGAAAACTGTTCATGTGCAATACATGGCCATGATGCTACTCACCATTGGATAATTTGGGAGAGGTAGTGATGTTTCCCCTCAGCAAACCAGAAAACACCTGTCTTAATAGAAATGTGCCTGTTAACTGATTAGAAGTTTTTAATTGCATTTGTTTACCAGCTAAACTTGTATTTTGATGACTCAAAACATTCTAAGCATTAAATTAAGACTCTAGTTGCTGATTGTATAGACTTTATTTGTTTTGCTACCCCTTTAAAAAAGCCTTGAGCAATTCCTTTCACTTACATTTCTTTACTGCTAAACAAATCAGCACAGAAGCCAAAAAGATTTAAACCTTCCAACATAACCCTGTTTACAAGCAAAAGACATTTTAAGTCATTGCTGGCATTTTAAAGGCTTTCAGGAACAAAGTTTTAGATGTACCATATACCTTTATGTTCACAGTGAACTTAGGTACTAAGGCTATTAAAAGGTGTAACTTTATCACATCCCTAAATAATGTTCTATGAAAGAGAATAGCTATTCTCATATCTATGTTGTTTATGGCAATTTGTCATCAAAGTTATCCAGAAGCTGTGCTTATACTATCTTGGTGTGTTCTGTTGAATTAACAGTCTGCAGTTGCTGATTTAGAATACTCATTTTTACTTTACAAATTAACTAAAATAAGATAAAAGAGATGTCAAAACCATTAATAGCATTATATCAGATATTATATCAGAAGATACATTTGTAGTATTACTGTACCTTAAGAGTTATAGTTTAGGAAAACCATTTGTAAAAGGGGCATTCTGAACCATCTAATGCACACCAGGTATCTTATAAAATTTAGACTGTTCCTTTAACCATGAAGACTTCTCAAGTATGAATGAGAATGAAGTAAAGCCCAAAAGCTGGATACATTCTTTGATATTTGCATTAGTTTATATTATATTTCCAAATGTTGAATATATAAATAAGAACCTAGGCCTTTGTTGGGTGGGCCAGGGAAGCAATTTGGCCTGGGCCTCACACTCACTAGGGACCTCAAATACAGACTTTTGATGCTATCTCCAAATCTATATTCTAATTCCCAAAGGGGGGGTTGTGCAGATACTTATTTCTGCCAACAGAGGGCTCACTTTCCCTCAACAGCTTTTCCTACATAGATGGGGCTTCCTGGGTCTGCAAAAAATCCCAAAAGTAAAAAAAAAAATCCTTTAGGGACCGTTGAATTCCCCCCAATTTGAAATTGCATCTGCAGGGATCTACTTCAGGCATAAGTGGAGAGAGATTAAAATGGTTTTTTTTTGGGGGGGGGGGAGGCTTCTAACTGGCTCTGTTAGTAAAAGGGAGGGGGAAGGATACTTTCCTGGCCTCTTTTGGACTTTGAGGGAGGGAGACTTGGGGCCAGGCCTGACAAGGGTTGCCAGTTGTCAGAATCTGCTGATTCAGACAAAGTGTTCTATTACTTTTATATTGCTTGCTGCTATGATTTCTGTCTTGCTGCTATGATTTCTGTTGCCATGTAGTTGCCCCCCCCCTCCACCATGTAAACCCTCACTTTGGCCAATATGTATGTAAGCTATACGACCCCAGGTTTATGACCCTGACCAGGCCTGGTTTGTGTAACTGTCAGTCCGGGAGGATGACAACTTCAAAGTATGGGAACAATGGGCCTCTCACACTCCTGCCTCCGCATTCCATTCATCCCGGCTGGGATAGCAAGGGAGGACAGGTCCCATCTCTTATCAACGTGCGAAAGCCTTGAGGCCAATGATTGTTATGTGAAATGGTAACATCTAAGGGGTCTGGTTTGGGAAGGGAAATTTACAACTTAACACCTCACTTTCTTTCCTGTGGGAAGCAAACGGCCAGAGACCCTTTTTGCCCGCCGTTTTTCCCCTTTAGTGATTGGTTACCTATGGGTAATTCAAACTGTTCTGAAAGGTATAATAGACCTGCTTCTGTCATATGCGTTATCTCCGACAATAATCCGAGAACCTGTACTAATGTAGAGATTGGAAATAAAGAACTGTGTTTCATCAACAAAGATCTGATCCTTGACTACTTTGAGCAGAAGTCTCACACCAGTGCCAGGTTGGGGAATTCCTAGAGATTTGGGTTTGGGGAAGGGAGAGGCCTCACCTGGGTATAATGCGACAGAGTCCACCCTCCAAAGCATATATATAATTTCATTTTTAAGAAATAATTCACTATCATATTAATTAACACAAACACATTGAAGAAATTATAATTCCCAAAATACTAAGTATCTTCCAATTATATAACTAAAGATATTGCACAACCCCTATATTAGTATCAGTCCTCCTAAATAGTACAAAAGTTTTTTTGAAGGAGGATTCCTTTAAGTCCAATAAGTATTCATTCTTCCTCCTCTTCCAACAGAGATCCAGATATCCTCCTCTTTCCAGGTCTTCCTCAGGGAGTACAATAGATTTTTTCAAGCATAAGGCTGCCAAATACTAACATAAAAAATAGCAAAAGCAGAATAGTTTACAGGACTCGCAGTCTCATCAGCAGCCACTCTATGAAAACCAGTGTGATGTAATAGTTAGAGCTTCAGATTAGGGTCTGCGAGACCCAGGTTCAGATCCACATCTTGCGATGGAAGCTGGCTGGGTGATTTTGGAGAGGGGTTGGGGCAGAAAGAGAGAGAAAGTGATGAGGTGGGGAGACAGTAAAACAAAGAGAATGATGATGGATCAGAAAGAGAGAGGAAGTAACATGCATGGAGGAGAGAGAGAGTAAGAAATGGGGGGCAGAAAAGAGAAAGAGTGTGAGAGAGGTAGGGGAAGAGGGGAGGAAGCAAAGGTGTAAGGAATGGGATAACCATCTTGCAAGTTTCTTGAGTGTCTCCACTTTTAAGGCTATATTTGCAAACAGTCACAGAGATACACTGACTGGACAGAAAGAAGACGTTTATCATGAAACTTTAAACATGTGTCCCATTATTGGTCCCATTACCTGTAGGGCACACAGTTTTTGTAACCCTGTTTTGGCATTTCTTCATTTTTTAAATATACTAGTGTTACAAATGCCACGAGGGTGCTGAGGTTCTTTGACTTGTGTGGCTAGCTGATAAACCACACAGTTAAAATGATTATCCAGGCAGTAAACAATAACAAAAGTATTTATTCAAATAAGGAACACCTCACAGCTATAAAATCAGCATGGGTGTTCATTTTGTTACAGCAGGGAGCTTATTTATATAGTTTCCTTGCTCCTCCTTATTTTACATCATCCCTGACATCATTCAGGCATGCTCAGTTCAGATTCTTTTGTCTAAAAGTCCATCAATTACATATTTGGCAAACAGGATGTTACTTGGCGGTATTTCAACTCCTCCAATGCAGGTGTTCTGCCAATTAGAATGATGGACTGTCCTCTCATTAGCTTCTTTTTCAGACTTCACCTTTGAATAAACTGTATACACACAGAGGGACTTAGTTCATTTTCAGTATCAAATCTATCAGTTCTGTTACAGCATTGATTCTTTTATATTGATATAATATATATAAAGGAATGAAAACACCTTTGTGTATTCTATGATCTAGAATATATGGATACATTGATTTTCTGGGGAAATACAGTATTATAGCACTGTTTTCACAATTAAACCCTTATATATACATTTTTCTAACACTATAAAGTGGCCTATGTCATAAAGCTTCTGTAGGTATATTGGATTACATGTTATTCTTCATTTTTGGTTCATCAGGGAATTTTACAGAATATTTTTGATAATTTTAAAAGCTTATTGAAGTGTTTAATTTGCAAAACATACTAGCTTACTTTAGTCAGCAGGAGTCATCCTTTTACAATGCAAGTTCTGCATTTTTAATGAGCTTCCTCTTAACAAGATTCTTAACCTGATAGGTGTATGACTGATGATCTACACCTGGTTTTAGTTCTTGGTCATTATTTTCTAATGTTTTGCTTGTTAGTAATTATAGATCTTTGCCAGGTTATATAAATAATTTCTATTAAAGCAAGCATAAGCTCAAAATTAATATAAAGGATAGTTACTTTTATTACAAATATCTTATATTCAGCCTCTAAAACATAATGTAGAATCCTAAAAACATAATAGATCAGGAGAGGGGATTTCTCTGTGTAGCTGTCCTTTTAACCCAGTTAGGCTCTTTTCTTTGAAGTACAAGATGGAACAATAAGTCTTAAAGTTGGCAATAATTTCTTTCCAATTAGAACTGCTGACATTATACCTATTCAATTAATTAAGCAAAGCTTTCTGTTATTCCTTTCTTTTTTGTGGTGCAATATCCCAAGCTTAAAGAATAACATAGTTTGGGTTTCCCTTATTTCAAAACTCACAAACCACTGCATCTTAACCATAAGCTTTCATTCTATATATACTTTCAGATATTTACTAAGTTTATTTTCTATAGAAAATACAATTGCGATTGATTTAACCTTATTAATTTTAACATCCCTTAACTTGGCTGGTGAATCCTTGCCAGGTCAGTTTGACCAATTACTTTGTTAGGTCTTTTAAAGCAAGAGGATTTCATCATAAATCTTAAAGTTAGCTGAGTTGATGGACAGAACACCTGAAATAGCTCTCAATTTAAAAGAAACTCTCCTGTCATTTAAAAAAGAGTTAAACCACCTGGCATGATACAGTACAGACAGCACTTAGTGGTCTAAAAACAGGTTGTCAATTCTCCAGGAGATCTCCAGAGAATTTCTCCCAGAGGTTTCTGTAAAACAGCAATAATCAATACAAAAATCATTTGAACCCTGGGCATGTCCTACACAGGAACCTCAAAAAATGGAAGTGGGCCAGGCCTGTATCAACCTCTGAGAGGCCTTGATAGGAACGCTATGATGGTTCACCCATGTATGCTCAGAAGTGGAAAATCCCAGATGTGTGGCCCGCTGGGAAAATACTGAACATGGTAGAGGACAGGTCAAAATCTCAGCATCGGCTTACCAGTTGCCCTCCCACAGTGTGTAACCTTCTTTCCCTGTGATCCATCCTCTGCACTCACTTGATGAAGCAGCAGAAAAATAGGGGGGGGGGGACAGTGCAGAATTTCAGGCAGACACCTGGAAGTGATGTCAGAAAGTCAGCAATACTTTAGGAACTTCTCCCTTTCTGGAGCATAATGGATGTCATGATGCCACTTCTGGTTGTTCAACATAAGTGACACCACAAAGTCAGCAATGCTTCTGCTCCCCAGCTCTACCCCCTCCAAATACTCTTGTGGGTTTCCAGAGCAGGGCTGGTAATCCTGTCTCAGCAGCATTACCTGACAAACAAATGGAGGAGAATGTGTTAACAGAAGATGACTGCCTGACTGAAACACCAACACTGAGTGTTTTTTACAGTCCTTCTCCAGTATTTTAGCCTAGGCATGGAGATGGGACACTGAGATGAGATGGCTGCCAGCTTGAAACACCTCACAGGGTTGTTGTGAGGACAAAATGAATGAGAGGAGTGATGTCAGCTGCTTTAGGTCCCCATTGGGGAGAAAGGTGGAATATAAATGAAGTAAATAAATAAGCAAATCTAGGCTGAGTGTTTTCTCTCCCCTGCTGCAGGTGGGCAAGGCCAGAGGCATGAGCTCTTGGCCTTTGTCTCTTAGCTCATGGATCACAACATCCCATGGCCTTGATCCAATGGATTAACCTGGTGGACACCAGCCCATAATTTTGGGCAGTTGTTGTCTTTTCCTTGTTTTTTATACTACACTTTATGTAAATGTCTAAAATGTAGTTTTTGTATGCCACTTTTTCTATGCTGCTTTTCTCCCATCAGGGAGAAAAGTGGGATAAAAATATGCTATGTGACCAACCACCCAACCAAATAGATAAATATGGTGGTATGTATGAGCCACATAGTTCATAAACATTCACCTGGCACCTGTGATTATCCCAACATTTAGGGGAGGGAGAAAAGTTCTAGTATGGTTGAATACCTTGTTTTCATGCATTGGTGTTCACATGGAGGTGGGTGCACTCATTCCCGAGGTGTGGGAATGCCATAGAGCTCACCCTCCAAAGCAGTTATTTTCTCCAGGGGGAGAGAGAGATCTGTTGTCTGGAGTTCAGTTGTGATACCAGGCAATACCACAGCCAGTGTGGCATAGCAGTTAGTGCTTCAGAACAGGGTCTGCTAGACCCAGGTTCTTGCTGTAGAAGCTGAGTGGGTGATTTTGGACCAGTCACAGACTTTCAGCCTAACCTACTTCAAAGGGTTGTTGTGCAAGTCAAAAGGGGGAGAGGAGAATGATGTAAGCTGCTTTGGTCCCCCTTGCAGAGAAAGACTGTACTTTTCCTCCTGGGGAACCATTGTTGTCAATCTCCAGGTGAGTGCTGGAGATCACTCAGAATTACAGCTGCTCTCCAGAAGGGTGGGGGAGGAGATGGAAAGCTGATGTCAGAGGGGCAGATAAAAGTAGATTGTTGGTTGGCTGGAAAGGAGATCAGGTTGCCAATTCCAGGTTGGGAAATTCTTGGAGATTTGAGACTTGGAGCCTGGAGTGGGTGAGGTTTGAGGAGGGGTAAGACCTCAGATAGGTACAATGCCATAGATTCCACCCTCCAAACCAGCCATTTCATCCTGGGGGACCATTGTTGCCAATCTCCTGGGAAGGGCCGGAGATCACTCAAAATTACAACTGTACTTCAGGTAGCAGAGATCAGTTCCTCTGGAGAAAATGGTGGACTCTGTGTCATTATACTCTGCTGAGGTAGTCACAGCAAACTGACACAGCAAATTGACCGGGGCAGTCTCCCAGAGCCTCTTTCTAGAGCCCATTGTATTTATTTTCACAATAGGCCTTATTCCTAGTCATGTATAATTCTGCCCCGGAGTCAGAAATGGGTTAATTGATACATTCCTTTTTTATGTGAGGTTTAATTTTTCAATCCAATCATTGTAGTGTCATTGCAAATAGCACTGGTATCAGTCAGTTTTCACAGGAATATAAAGGAATTGGAAGCCATGGTGCAAAAAACTTGGGTATTGGAATTAATCTAAGCATCTTCCCCTGTCTCCCCCTGCCCTCCTCGACAACAGTGGCAATGGCGAGGCTCACCGCCCTCTAAGCCCCCCCCCCCCAGCCAGAACATTCTCTGTGCGTATGCAGAGAACGCTTTTACTTTTCAGGGGATTTAAATAGCCCCCCAAAAGTTTTTTTTTTTTTACTTTTAGGATTTTTCTGCACATGGGGAGAGGCCCCCGGTGTGGAGAAAAATCTCCCTGCTGCCCAGGTGCCCCCTGCACGGATTTAGATATCTGCATGGGGGTGGCTACTTGGGAATTAGATATATAGGTCTATTTACCTGTGATTCCTAATAGTAAAGTACTGTGGAAATTCCTAATAGTAAAGTACTGTGGCAAGCAAATGAGCAAAACCTATATCTTAAATGAGTACCAAAATGAATGCTAAAACACTTTCAGCTAGCCTCCATTATGAATGTGGCCAGACATCATATTTATAGACCTCAGTAAACTGAACTATTAAATACCAGTATCTATGGAACAAAACTGTGTGAAAACTTGTGCTGTATTTTAGTAACATTACAGAGTACACCTACACTTGGTAGTAACTTTGTGAAAACTTGCAGGTACAATAACAAATAAAACTTGTGAAAAGCTGATCAAAAGGTAACATTTCCAGGAGAAAAAGTGAGACATTGCTTCCAAACTAAACTTACAGTGAATATATTAATTGGTGCTATTAGTTTCCAATAAAGTTGACAAAGCAGCAATTAAGTTAGAAATGTTTTAGAACTTGCAAAGATAAAATTTATATATATATCTGTCAGATTTTTATTCATTAAGAAGCTTTTAAATTGCTTACCCCACTCACATTTTATTCTCAAAGGAATCTTGTGAGATAGCTTAGGATATGCTGTTTATCAAACTTAGATTTTGCTGGCCTTTCTCTTTACTCAGCCCATATAATCAGTACCTCTGATCAGTAGTTTTTAGGGTTGCTAGGTCCCCTTGCTGCTCCAGTGGGGAAATTTGGGGGGCATTCCGGGCATGGGCAGGGATGCCCCAATCTCTGCCCCAAGCCCCACCCCAAGAGGCACCACCTGCATGGCCACTCCTCTTCCTCCTCTCCTGCCCAATTTAAAGGGCTTCAACTGATTGGTGGGGAACACATGACCCACCAATCAGCTGGAGGGCCCTTTAAATCTAGCAGGAGGGAGGGAGAGGGATGGTCATGGTCTGCATGCTGGGGTCTTTTCCCCAGCCCTGTGTACCATGGCCCTCACCTTTAAAGAGTCTTTTTGCAAGCCGAGCATGGGGTCTGCAACCACCCCTCTCCCTTCCTCCTGCTAAATTTAAAGGGCCCTCCAGCTGATCAGTGAGCCACATGGTCCTCACCAATCAGCTGAATCCCTTTAAATTGGGCAGGAGGGGAGAGAGAGGGGTGGCTGGGCAGGTGGTTGCTCTTGGGGGCAGGGTTTGGGGGTGGGGTTTCCTCCACCTGCCAACTGGCTGGAGCAGATTGGAGCCCTCAAAAGCAGGGGAACCCCCCCACCCGGACCTGGGGGCTGGCAACCCTAGTACTTTTTAGTACCTCTTAGTAATTAATACCCCAGGAATCAGTACCTCTCAGAAATTAAATAAAAATACTTCAGTTTAAAGAATTTTCCCAACTTCCCAACTCAAGGCTTAGAAAGAACTAAAGCCTACATCAGCATTTCCTACTAGAAGTGAGATTCCTGGCATTAATATCAGGGGTTGGTTTGCCTCAGCCCCCACTGGAGACAGTGAAGACAGGAGGCTTAATTGGGTTGCCACAATTGTAGCAGCCAATGAAGCTGGATTTTGCCACTTACGCTGTGGCCATGCCTCCTTTATGTGGGCTTTCCTGCTAGCTGCTGAGGAGGATGGTTGGTGCCTTCACTGCTAATGGGCATGGAAACTGACTCTTCACGAGAGTGGAACATCCATTTCTGTAGAGTTTGTATGAGTTGATTTCTGTATGTCTCCAACCAATTGTGTGCAAGTGCTTGAGGGAATGCTTGTGTGGGTCCTTGTGGGTGGGTTTTTTCCTGTTTATGTTTGGAATCACCCCCCAAAAAAGACTTAAATAAAAGTGATTGTCTATGTGAATAGCATTGAGTGTAGTGGCTTGTTTGTGAGGAAAACATCTCTCTGTTAGGTAGAAAGTTACCTTTTATTGTTTTTTTTCTATTAGATTACAGAGACTGCATTATTTTGTTTTGTTAAATATTTAATAAACCTTTATACAGTTCACAAAGAACTGGTTTCTTGTTTGCACGTAACCTTGAGAACACACAGGTCAAAGCACAGCTTAGTAGGGGGACACCCCCCCTTTTCTCTTTCTTTTATTGTTTGGTACCATTTTTTTGAAAAAAAAAATAGGGTTGATGTGGTTAATTTAGTGGTAGGATTTAAGAAGGTTTTAGGATACCTTATTTGGGGCTTAGGTGATTTTATAAAGCAAGAAATTTGAACAGGCAGATTAGAACAGAGTTGCTAGAATAAGAGTTTGGGATCCATTCATAGAGAATAGGTGCTATATCTACTGTTGCCAGGCTTGGAATTCTAGGGCAGGTGACTCAACAAATTGGTAAGTGGAACCCACAGGCCTTTAAAGCTTATGTTAGACTGGGAAGAAGGCCCATTGTGGAAATAAAAACAATGGGATCTAGAAAGAGGTTCTGGAAGGGTGCTTCTACCTAGGAAAAGGACAGTCTTTCTTTGCAGGATGGTACAAAGAAGCTTACATCATTCTCCTCTCCCCATTTTGAACTGCACAACAACCCTGTGAGTTAGGTTAGGCTGAAAGTCTGTGACTGGTCCGAAACCACCAACTCAACTTCCACAGCAAGAACCTGGGTCTGGCAGACCCTGCTCTGAAGTGCTAACTGCTACACCACAGTGGCTATCCTAGGGGGATTGCTGCTGGTGGACAGGAGCAAGCAGCCAGGCCTAGTTAACTCATGCCAGTCATTCAGAGGGCACTGCCAGGCCTAGGGTGGCCAACCTCCAGGTGGAACCTGAAGATTGCCTGGTATCACAACTGAACTCCAGATAACAGATCTCTCTCCCCCTGGGGAAAATAACTGCCTTGGAGGGTGGACTCTATGACATTCTATTCAGCTGAAGCTTCTCCCTCCCCAAAAGCTGGCTTCCATAGAATCCACCACAAAATTTCAAGGAATTTCCCAACCTGGAGCTGGCAACCCTAGTCAGGACTTGCCCCAATGAGTTCTCCACAAAGGCCAAAGTAGGCCTCCTGCACTGCCTTTTTACTAAGAGAAACAAACTTGGTTGCCTAGCAACAGCCACTGAGGGGAAAGTGAGCCCCACATCAGGAAGCGAAGATGGTTTGATGGCCAGTGGCTCACCTCAGTAGCCAGCCAGCTGCAGAGGCACCAAGCAGGAGAAGCGGCAGCAGTAGAAGCCTCTTTTTGAGCAGGGAACAGCCGTTTCAGTAGCCAGCCAGATGCAGAGGAGTGAAACAGTGGCAGTAAAAGTGTATTCGTCAGGAGAGAGAACCGTTTTGGCAGTTTATTCAGACAGGGAAGAGTGGCCAATGGGAGAAATGGAAATTGCAAATATACTAGGGTATATGTGTGTGTGTGTGTGTGTGTGTGTGTGTGCACTAGGAATAAGGCCCATTGTGGAAATAAATTCAATGGGCTCTAGAACGATGTTCTGGGAGAGTGCCATGGCCTTGGGCCATGGGTCAATTTGCTGTGGTGATCTCAGCAGGGTATAATGACACAGACTCCACCATTTTCTCCAGTGGAAGATTTCTGCCATCTGAAGAGCAGTTGTAATTCAGAGTGATCTCCATCCCTCCCCAGGAGATTGGCAACAATGGTTCCCCATGAGGGAATGGGTGGTTTGAAGGCTGGAATCTATGGCATTGAACCTGTCTGAGGTCCCACCCATGCTGAAACCTCACCCTCTCCAGGATCCACCCCTCAAATCTCCAGGAATTTCCCAACCTGGAGTTGGCAACCCTACCTCCCAGCCAACTGTCAATGTATCATTATCTGTCCCCTGGTTTCAACTTTCTATCTCCTTCCCCTCCCCCCCTAGAGAGCAGTTGTAATTCTGGGTGATCTCCAGTCCCCACATGGAGATTGGCAACAATGGTTCCCCATGAGGGACTTGCTGGCTTGTAGGGTGGAGTCTATGGCATTGTACCTGTCTGAGGTCCCACCCCTTCTCCAAACCTCACTGTCTCCAGGAATTTTCCACCTGGAGTTGGCAACCCTATCTCCTTCCCAGCCAATCATCAACCTCACTCTTCAACTTTCCATCTCCCCCCTGCAGCTTCCACCATGCTCTAAAGCCCTGAATGCTGTGTCAGAATGGCTGACTTAAGGGGTCCATCTCAGCAGGGTATAAGGACATAGAGTCCACCATTTTCTCCAGGGGAACTAATCTCTGCCATCTGGGGAGCACTTGTAATTCTAAGTGATCTCCAGCCCTCACATGGAGATTGGCAACCATAGTTCCCCTGGAGGAAAAGTAGTCTTTCTCTGCAATGGGGACCAAAGCAGCTGACATCATTCTCCTCTCCCCCTTTTGACTTGCACAACAACCCTGTGAGGTAGGTTAGGCTTAAAGTCTGTGACTGGCCCCAAATCACCCATTCAGCAAGAACCTGGGTCTAGCAGATCCTGCTCTGAAGCGCTGACTGCCTAGGGCAACCAACCTCCAGCTGGAGCCTGAACATCGCCAGATATCACAACTGAACTCCAGACAACAGATCTCCCCCCCAGAGAAAATGACTGCTTTGGAGGGTGGCCTCTATGGCATTCTGTTCAGCTGGCCCCAGAGTTTTCTCTCAGAGGCCAACATAGGTGTGGAAAGGGGCTTTCAGAGAAGCAAGCTTGGTTGCCTAGCAACAAGCACTGAGGGGAAAATTGCTGGCTCTGATGATGGAAATACTGGAGATTTGGGGGGTGGATCCTGTGGAGGGCAGCATTTGTGGGGGGGAGATGGAAGGACTCAAAAGGGTATAATACCATAGGGTCTACCCTCCAAAGCAGCCATTTTTTCCAGAGGAACTGATCTCTGTCATAATGCCATAGGGTCTACCCTCCAAAGCAGCTATTTTTTCCAGGGGAACTGATCTCTATCATCTGGAGAGCAATTGTAACAGCGGAAGATCTCCAGGTCCCACCTGGAGATTGGCAACCCTAGGGAGAAACTCAGCCACACAGCAGGGGGCTGAAGAGAATGGTTTGATGGTCGCTGGCCCACCTCATTAGCCAGCCAGCCATGGTGGAGCTAAGCAGGAGAGAGAGCCTGAGAAATTTCACACAGCCAGTATGTTCTGTTTCAGGAACTCTTCAGTAATGGTTTCTGTCAGGCATTTCACACAGAGCCGTATTAGTACCAGTTCCCTAACTAAACATATTGGCCCTTTCACACAGAAATGTGCCTCTCCCGTTGGGGAACTGTTCCTGAGCCGGTTTACCTTGAAACTTTCTCCCAAGCATTCTTCAGTTCCTGTACTGGTACTGAAACACTACGGGGTGCTGTGTGAAATGCCCCCCTGTTTCACAGTTTATTCTGACAGAAAATTGGGCAAGCTGGCAGCGTGCGGTGGAGAGGGTTACGCTGATAGTCCATTGTATTTTCACTGACAGAAGCAGGCCACTGAGGGGACGTTAGACCCACCTGGCAGTGAGCGGAGAAAAAGAGTGGATCCAGCACCCAGTCCTTCCCCTTCACTGGCTCCCTCCAGACTGAGGCCAAGACGCTGGCCAGTGGCTCTGTGGACAGGACTAAGGCAATGCAGTGAGAGAATGCAGCCAGTGGCCAGGGACCACTTTTGAGTGGCAGTCCTTCCAGCCAACTGATTTTGGTGTCCCATGGAATCTTGCCACTTGAAAACGGCTTTATATAATAAGAGATGCAATACATATATATATGCAATAAGCTGACATGTTGTTGGTTTTTTTGCAGGTATGAGCATATCAGGAAGCTGAATCAGAGTGCTGGTGATGGGGCATTCCATCACCTTCTGGGCAAGCCAGAGATAGGATCACAATTGGGCTTCTATCCCATGGCCAGCATCCAAAGGAGGAGCCTTTGGGAGTATGTTATGGAGCCAGCTTTTGCCTTTCACCCACCAGATCTTGAGGGAGGGCAGACATCTGAACATTCTCATCCTGAATCTGGGGGAAAACTACCTAGTGCAGACAAAAGGAATGGGTTTTTGTGGAAAATTTGTGGAAAATTCTTAGGGACTTATGTTTTTACTAGGACCATTCCAATTTGGTCCAGTTTCTTTCAGAAGGGGATTTGGAGGGGAGGCTAAAGCCCATGCAGATCAGGCTTATGAGGGCCAAGATTAATACCACGGTACATAGGACAATTTTAGTTAGTAGAGGTGCATGAGTATTGCACAACTCCATTAGATACAATATGCCACACCTATATAGGGATGGTGGCATGCGTCTTTCACAAAAAGGCTTTCAGATCGGTGTCAGGGCCTCCAGGACATTATAGTCAGTAGGTGGAACAAAGGATGTTAAGGAAGGTTAACCCCCTTATGTAGCAGAGATAGGGTGGATAATCATGATGGGGATGATTTACAAGCATTTTGGGGCATCAGCAGTGGGGAGGGGCCATGGCTCATTGGTAGAGCACCTGCTTGGCATGCAGAAAGTCCCAGGTTCAATCCCTGGCATCTCCAGTTAAAAAGACCAGGCAGTAGAACCTCTGCTTGAGACCCTGGAGAGCTGCTGCCAGTCTGAATGGACAATACTGACTTTGATGATTCAGTATAAGGCAGCTTCATGTGTTCAAGGGAGTGTTTGGAATGGCACCTCACTGGCTGTGCAGCAGGATGCAGCTGGGAAGGGGTGCTAAGCAGACAATGGACAACAGGGATTTGACCGGCAATTTAAGTTGGGTTTGGGACCCCACTGCTACCCTTCTGCAAACTGGCCATCCCATCCCCCCTTTTGTAATAATGTGAGACTAGCTAGTCACCATTAAAGGGGCAAGCAGGTTTTGTGGAGGACTTCCTTTAAATTGGCAATGTAGATGACTTTTTTTTTTGCTTGTTCAACATTGTTCCAGGATTTGTGAGTGTAATCTGGCTTCGTCTAAGGAATGGTTAGGATGTAGCTAGTTAGATAGTTATAAGGTTGGGTCACTACAGTACAGGTAGCAGTACAGTAAAGATGGGGAAGAGCTGTTCATGAATAAAGACTGGGAGGGGCTATTCATCACTGACTTGAGAAGCAGGGTGGGTTCAGGAAGGAACACCTTTGGTGTTGAGCAGCATCAACCAAGACATTAGTTTTTCTAGCAGCTCATGGAGGCAGAGAGTTGAGGCTTAACAGACCTCTGCATTGTTTCATGTGCAGGCTAGGACAAATGAAGCTGGTGGAAATATTAGCAAAGTTTGAAGCCATGGTGCATTGGCCCCACAATGCATTGGCCCCAAAAGCCACTCCAAGGCTTGTGGGCCTCTTAGGCTAGGATGACCCACCTTCAATACCTGCCCCACCATGGGGAGGCAGGAAGACGGCATCCACATTCCTCCCTTCCATGTGGCAGTGAGGCAAGTCCAGGAGTGTGCATGGAGAGGTGGCACCCTCTCTCCTGTGCCTGGTCAGTAGGTGCTAGAGGCCCTCTTTGTCACCCTATACCACATCAAGAAGAGGTGGTGAGGGAAAGAAGAAAAGGAAGAGAAGTAGCAAGGAAAGGAGGAAGGGAGTCAGGCCTACCCCTGAAATGGAGGAAGGGAAGGAGCAGGGTCCCTGCTGGCCATCTGCTAGGGCAGGGGGCACCTCCTGGGGCTGCTGCTTGCTGGAGCAGACCCTGAAGCCACAAGCAGATGGGAGGGCTGGTTGCCACTCCTTCACCTTTGGTGTCCTGGGCAATTGTCTATGTGTGTCTAGTTGATGGGCTAGCCCTGCTGGTAGCTGAGACAGGCTGCAGCAACCTACCCTCAAAAGTTATGGCAAGAATCTTTACTGACGTAGATCAGCCAGTATAACCGGGTAAATTCCAGATTATCATGGCTCGTATCTTCATTCCAGGTGCTGCTACAAATAATTGCCCAGCAGGAAAGCTAGTTGTATGAATTTACCTTTTTTTAAGTCTGAGAGGAACAAACATATGAAGCTTGCCATCTTATGGAGCGCAAAGAAAATATCTGACCTCACCAAGATTGAACTTTGATTATGTTTGGGGGCTGCCAGTCATTAATCACCACTTCGGTCAAGGTATCATCTTTGGATGCACTTCGCTACCTTTTATTCTTTATGAATTCCCCACCCCCTGCTTCCTTGGTTTGAGCTGCTCTCAGCACGTGGCGCAATAAGTCTGCACAATGCTGTGCAATAAGTCTGGACCTTTTAAAACTCTCAAGCTGCTATAAAACCACTGGGATTGAGGCAGAAATTGCTTCTAGAGGCAGAAAATGTCCTCCCTCTCTCTCTCTTTTTTTTTTTGTCAGAATTGGTATTATGCCTCAGACCCCAAGCAACTACATTAATTGTTATGGCAGCTTCTAATTCCTAATTGCTGCCACTTCTGTGAACACAAGATTAAGAAATAACTCTTCTGAATGTTAGTAAGAACACATTAACAACAGCGGCAGTAAACGAGACAAGTTCTTCTTTTGATGTTAATGTTACCATTCAGGATACCCAATTCAAATCAATGTGATCTTATTCACATTGTAGCAATAAATATTTAGAGGTAAATGGAGGTTTCGTGGCCCTGAACCATCTCTCAAAAGTCAACCCCCTTAGCGATCTCCCCCCCCCCCTTACTAGTTAGTTGCTGTTTATTTCTAATTATGTAGCTAAGGACATTTTTGCTACATAATTTAGGGGAAACGAAGCTCATTTTGGCAATGCGTCACTTTGAATTAGCTTTATTTATTGTCAGCAATCTAATTGGCTGAGTGATCATGCCACTAGTACTAGGCAAAAGAAAGATGATTTTGAGTAAAAACAGGCCCTGAAGCTGCAAAAAGTTGTAAACAGCTGCCCTGGCACATGCAAAAGCCAGAAAAAACCCCCACCAAAATCATGTGATACCTTTTCTTGAGGCCAAGCCAAATGACCCAACAGATTGTGCAAGCTTTCAAGTTCTATAGAACCCTTCCTCAGGCAGATGTTACAAAAATTAAAAATGAAGGATGAAAAATGCAAGTTTTTTCTGGCCTAGATCTTGAGACCCTGTGATGCCAGCCTTTGATGTTGGATGCTGGCAGGCAGGCAGGCTCAGTGTTCGGTTGCTGTGGGTGTTAGGTGCCAGTTTGGTGCCTCTGATTATGAGACCTGGATGTGGGAAATTTGCTTTTTTCCTCCTCCTAATTTTTTTTAAACTTGTGCCTGAATAAGGGGGCATTGGGACTCACTGAAGGAATGATAACCTAGGGAGAACCAGAACAAAAAGACAAAAACTGAAACGGATTAATTTAAATACTATTTTGGCTACCTTCTAATTCACTCATAGAATCACAGAGTTGGAAGGGGCCATACAGGCCTTCTAGTCCAACCCCCTGCTCAGTGCAGGATCAGCCTAAAACAGGGGTGGGCAAATGGCGGCCCACGGGCCACATGCGGGCCACCACAGAGTTTTTTGCGGCCCGCCAAGACATGAAGATTAACAAGAGTAAATATAGATGCTCTTTGACAGATATTAACTTGCAGGCTGTGAGGAGAATCTCAAAAAGCAATCTCACTCCTGAGTTCAAAAAAATTGTAGAAAAGTGTGATAGGGTACATTTGTCTCATTAAACGGATTCTAAAATTAAATGTGCTTGCAGCTATAGGTGATATAAAATTAGCACAATAAATAAATTGAATAAAACGACCACTATTTTATTTAATTTATATTTATTGATTTTTACGATACAATTTATACCTTTTCTGAAAAGCAAAGTTAAGTAATGAATGCAATCATTTTAAAAGGTGTGGCCCTCCGCTAACCTCCGCTCCCACAAAGTGGCCCCCGAGCCAAAACAATCGCCCACCCCTGGCCTAAAACATTCCTGACAAATGTTTGTCCAGACACTGCTTAAAGACTGCCAGTGAGGGGGAGCTCACCACCTCCCTAGGCAGCTGATTCCACTGTGGAACAACCCTTACTGTAAAAAAGTTTTTCCTAAAATCCAGCTGATACCTTCTCACCCTTAATTTAAACCCATTATTGTGAGTCCTGTCCTCTGCCACCGACAGGAACAACTCCTTGCCTTCCTCTAAGTGACAGCCCTTCAAATACTTAAAGAGAGCAGTCATGTCCCTCCTTTTCTCTAGACTGAACATTCCCAAGTCCCAACCTTTCCTTATAGGGCTTGGTTTCCAGGCCCCTGATCATCCTTGTCACTCTCCTCTGCACCTCCTCCATTCTGCCCACATCCTCTTTGAAATGAGACCTCCAGAACTGCACACAATACTCCGGGTGTGGCCTGACCAATACATTGTGCACCAGGACTATGACATCATGTGATTTGGATGGTATGCCTCTGTTGATACACCGCAAGATTGCATTAGCCTTTTTTGTCGCTGCATCACACTGGCTGCTCATATTTAATTTACGGTCAACCTATACCCCGAGATCTTGTTCACACACATTGCTACCCAGAAGTGTATCCCCCATCCAGTATGCGTGTTCCTCATTTTTGTTACCCAGATGTAGAAGTCAACACTTATCCTTGTTAAATTGTATCTTGTTCACATCTGCCCACTTTTCCAGTGTGTTCAGAAACTTCAGATTTTATTGATTTCTATATCTATCTTCTGGTGTTGAAAAGTATCAGGCCCAGAACCGAGCCCTGTGACACCCCACTGGACACCTCCCTCCATTCAGATGAAATCCCATTGACAGCTACTCTTTGGGCGCGATCATACACACCCATTTGCGACACAAGAAGGACGATTCCCCGCCGGCTCAAAGTGGTGTGATCACACAAGCACATCTGGGAAGCATCCTGCAGCCGGTGTCAAAGTGTCGCAAACTGCTTTGAGCTGGTGGGGAATTGGCTTATTTAGCTACCAGTGAAAAGGCAGTCTCAGATGGTTTGAGACGGCCCAGAACTGACCTTTCCTGGTGTGATCGCGCCAGCACAAACAAGTGGCGTTGGGGAGTGGGCTTTTTGTTTTTTTTCCCCTCCCATCCCAGTATGCACATCATCGGATGACCCCGAGGGTGGAGAGGCAAGTCATCGATCCCTTGTAGAAGCAGATAAGTGCACTGAAAATGGCCGGGAAAAAAAACCAACTCGCCTGCGGCTGCGTGTGATCACGCAGCGGCGGTTCGCCCTCACAGGTCCATGGACCTGTGTGATCCCCGCAAAAGCAGCGCAAATTGCGCTGGCACAAATTTGTGTCACTTCCCGTCCGGCTTATCTCGCTCATGTGGACAGGGCCTTTAAGTATCACAGAGGAGTTTTTGTGTTAGACCAAGGGAAAGAGAATGGTCTTTACTCTTTATTTCATTTGCCTGTAGTTATGTATTATACATTTTTAATTTCTGAAAGCAGTGGCTTTAATTTCAAGTAAAGTCCCCCCGCCTTTTATTAATTTGATGTTACTGTGTTTCTTTATAGCCATATAAAGGCTTCACTTGTTCCACCATATACCATGATTGCCAGTAGAAGCCTGAAATTCTGACTTTTTTAAAAAAGAAATTTCACAGAACCAAAATAACATAGTTTAGTTCCCAGATGGGCATATCTTTATTAGATCTCCATTGAACTTCCCTCCTAAACTCTGCCCTACCCCCAAATCTCAAGGAATTATCCAAGTTGGAGTTGGCAACTGTACCCCCTTCCCCATACATAAAGAAACTTCAACCACCAAACCTTCACAAAGGTTCTTTTCCTAGCCTTCAAGGTAAAGATTCTAAATTCAAAAGTGGTTTACTCTGAGAAAGGTCAAACCCAAACAGTACTGCTATCAGCAATCTACTGTTTGGCCTCCTTTCTTGTATTGCTCCTAGCGATAACCCTCAATTGATACCATTTCTCTCTGCCCACATCCTGTCAGAAAGTTACTTCTCCCCTTAACCTGTGAAACTTGTTCAGCAGAAGTGATAGTGGGATGAGTTATGAGTCATGGGTAATGGCATTTTTCTCACATATCACCTTTAATGCTTTGAAGAAACTGTAGTCTCATTCTGGTCTCAAATGTTAAATGACAAATGTTAAATGACATTCCTACTTAGTCCCAAATCGCAGAAAAGCAAATACCACCTAGAAAATAAGCTTGAATTACATGCAAATATGTTTTTGTACTTATTTTTTGCATTTTCTGCCAAGTGAGAAAAAGAAAGTCTGTGTCTGTGTGTGATGTTACCATAGTGTATTTTGCAGTGGTGAAATGCATACCTATTCGAAATAACAAATTAACGTTCTTGTCATTTAAAAATCAGCCATTGTCTTATGAAATTTGGGACTATGTGGCCCATGGGGGAATCCTATTTTTTGCAAATTTGGCATTGTTTTGAGTCAGATATTAAATGAAAATACTTTAGCAGCATTTATTCACATTCATTGCTTTGATACTTACCTACTTTAAAAAAAAATGTAACTAAGAACTTCGGTTGACTGGAATCAGGCAACATTTATTTTTACAAATAGGACATCTAAAGAAATTATGCCCTGCCTTTCTTGGCTACACAATGCTCAGGTGTAATAAAATTGATGATCCCATAAAATAAAATTTATGAAACCATAATGAATTGAATTTATTTGAGTATGCTCAGTTATGTTTTTGTTTATTCCCACAGCAGATGTTTAATTTACAAACCAGGCAATTACTCCAGCTCTCCCAAACAAATAAGAGCAGATTAGTCAAACGTTCGCATCAGTTTTTATGTTTATCATTAGTTTTATGATGCATCATGAATATTCAATGATAAGAAAAACTATCATTTTGGTACCTGGAAAATCTCAAGATGACGTTTTGCATCTCTAAATGCTCTTTCCTCTCCTATGAAAAACCTATTATTATATCTCTTTTCTTTTACCACTAAGAAGGCTTACATGCCAATAGGGAGTGCTCAGAGGTACCCCTGCTAGATATGGCCTTGTCTCCATACTGCTCAAGAGTGCATTTTATATGCAGGCACATATGTGAACATGTGTGCCTCTAGTGTTACCCTGGTTCCACATAAAATGCATGTTTCTTTCTGCAGTCTTCCAGAAGTATTCTTGAACCTGAACTGCTTTTTTAAAAAAAGAAATGAAATGTAACAAAACCAAAGATATCTGTCCCGCCTTTCGCTCAAAGTAAAAGGCTCTCCTTTGATTTTCTCTGCAGTGCTCTGAACTGTCTCCTGTAGATGAAGGAAACAGCTATGTGTCTGTTATGATAGCATCACCTTGTTCTTGGAAAAAGGTATCTACTAGCAGAAGAATGCCCCTTAGCGAGCACTTCTATTTTAGTGTCTCTGCTGTTTCAGTGTCTCTACAGAATAACCTGGAACCCAAAATCTGAGGCCAGTAACATTAAACACTTGATAGAAAAAACAAAGGTAAGCACAGATTTAATATTTAGCAAAACTGCTGTCATCTTATGCACTGGGACCCCCCCCCCCCCTTAAAAAGACTGCAAAAAAAAATACCCAAAGTTTTATTTTCCTTACATGCGTTGTAAACATACAGGGTAGAATAAAGAATAATACTCAAGACTCAATATGGTGAAACATATGGCAAAGCAGTCGTGTCTTCCTTTCAGCACTTACAGATCTCAATCTACATTCTCTACTTTTACTATTCACTTAAGATCTTTTCTCTCCTACCGGTAGCTGCATGCACAATTTTAGAAAGACCCTTTCAAAGGGGACCCATGAAAAGAAGAGTGACCAGATAATACAGGAGAGGTAATTATAACAAGAGGTTCAGCACTTATCAGCCATGAACAGAGATACCCGCTGTACAACATGCACTGCACTGAAGCACATATTCTGTTGCATCTGAGAGCCAGTTTGGTGTAGTGGTTAAGTGCGCGGACTCTAATCTGGGAGAACCGGGTTTGATTCCCCACTCCTCCACTTGCACCTGGCTGGATGACCTTGGGCAAGCCATAGCTCTGCACCAGCTGTTCCCTCAAGAACAGCTTGGGAAAGAGCTCTCTCAGCCCCACCTACCTCACAGGGTGTCTGTTGTGGGGAGGGGAAGGGAAAAGGAGTTTGTAAGCCGCTCTGAGACTCCCTTGGGGAGTGGAGGGTGGGGTATAAATCCAATCTCTTCTTCTCTTCTTCTTCTTCTTCTTACTGTAAATAAGGATGCATTACATTCATATGGAAGGATTGGCGCAAAAAGAGTTTAGCTAACTTTGTTCACCTAGATACGGGGGTGGGGGGCATTTGATCTTTATTGAATCAATGGCGGAACTAGGAGATATCACATAGTATTCCAGTGATTACCATTGGCTGATCTGCTCAGATCCTAAGTAGGATCTGAGCAGAGAGCAGGCAGAAGGATAAGCCAAGAAGAAAAGGAGAAGGCAAAAGGAAAATTGGAGGCAGCAAGGAAAAGAGTATTGGATCAATGAGGTAAAATTGGAAAAGCCAGGAAGGAAACGTAGGACAGAAAAAGAGCAGAGAAGCTATATACAAAGCTGCAAAGGAGAAGAAGACATACAGAAAACAACAGCCAAATCTTTGTATGCAGGCCTTAGAGCCAGTTTGCTATAGTACTTAAGAGCACAGGCTCTAATCTGGGAGAACTGGGTTTGATTCCCCAGTCCTCCACATGCAGTAGCTGGTGTGACCTTGGGTCAGTCATAAGTTCTTTCAGAGCTGTTTTCTCAAGGGCAGTTCTTGAGAGAGCTCTCTCAGCCCCACCTACCTCACAGGGTGTCTGTTGTGGGGAGAGGAAGGGGAAGGGAAAAGGGTTTGTAAGTCACTCTGAAACTCCTTTGGGTAGTGAAGGGTGGAGTATAAATCCAATCTCTTCTCTTCTTTTTCTTAGTTGCCTTGGAATTCCCTACCATAATGATTGCTTCACCTTAAGGAAAACCTTCATCATTCTTGCTAGCATAAGGTTGTCAACCTCCAAGTGGGGCCTGTAGATTGCCCAGAGTTACAATTAAGGCTATTTTGGGGCAGGAACGCACAGGAACGGAGTTCCGGCAGGCTCCTGAGTTGGCCACACTCAGCAGGAACACATTAACATAATAGGCCACACCCAACAGCAAAAACTCATTAAGATTGGCTACATTAGGGGTATGTGGCCTAACATGCAAATTAATTCCTGCTACAAAAAAAGCCCTGGGTTTTGACAACAAACAAGGTAAACAGAGTAAGAAGCAAAAGGTGGATGTGGCTGGATGACCACTCTTCTGGTAACATGGGGGCATGGCCTAATATGCTAATGAGTTTCTGCTGTTAGGTGTGGCCTATTATGCTAATGAGTTCCTGCTGGGCTTTTTCTACAAAAAAAGCCCTGGTTACAACTGATCCCCAGACTACAGAGATCAATTCCCTTGCAGGAAATCCGGCTCAACCAGCTGCTAGTCCTTGCGGCTGTGGGACCAGTGCGCTGCCTTTACCTCCCTGCAAGGAAGAGAGGCAGTTCCTCCAGTGGCAAAAACTGTGCCTGGGCTTCTGAAGGGGGTGGGGCCAGAGGTTTGCTGGGCCAGCCCCTGCCTCTCAAGTTCAGTCTTTGCCCTTGAGAGAGAGCCAGTTTGGTGTAGTGGTTAAGTGTGCGGACTCTAATCTGGGAGAACCAGGTTTGATTCCCCACTCCTCCACTTGCACGTGGCTGGATGACCTTGGGCAAGCTATAGCTCTGTACCAGCTGTTCTCTCAAGGACAGCTTGGAAAAGAGCTCTCTCAGCCCCACCTACCTCACAGGGTGTCTGTTGTGGGGAGGGGAAGGGAAAGGAGTTTGTAAGCCGCTCTGAGACTCCAAGTGAGTGAAGGGCGGGATATAAATCCAATCTCTTCTTCTTCTTCTTCTTCTTCTTCTTCTTCTTGGCCCACCCTCCTGCCCTGCAGGTAGTACCGGCTTTTGGCTGGTTGCCCCACATGGGGAACAGGTAGGAATTCTTTGCCCCTTCCTAAATTGGCTCTGTGGCAGGGGTGTTTTCACCTATCTTGTACTGTGGCAGCAGATTGGGGGATTGGCTTTGGTGTGGCCTTGTTAAATAGGTTGGTCACTTTATGGGTTGGCAGGGTTTTATTCAGATACAGATTGCAGCCTGGTGAGCACCAGCGGACACCCCCTCTTTGGTGTCTAGGGGTCTTGTGAGTACAGTCCTTGGGCCCTGCGGCCTGGGGGCAGGAAAGCAGAGTGCCTATAGATCCTCCCTTTGAGCCTTGCAGCTCAGGGGACGAAGTTCCAGGGCAATTACCAGACTGCCATACTGACCGGAAGTGAGCCACATCCTGTTAGCTCCCACCTGGGGCAGGGTGGCTCACCCTATTTTATATGGCAAGTGTTATGTTCTGTACATGATTTTCTAGTTTGAACAAATACTCCCTAGTGTAAACTTACTTCCTGTATGCACCCCGTGACATGTCTGGGCAAGTCGCCTGTAAGGCCAAGTGTTACCTGCCTGAGCTTCATTTCCAGAGAACAGTGGACCCTCGGATCCTGATTGTCCCCCTATCAGAGGTTGAAGATATTCAGATGGACCTATGATAGCCTCTGGCGGGAACTTAATCCTGTTTACCCAATCCCCCGGGGGGGGGGGAGTCGGGGGTGCAGTCTACCTGTAAATATAAGCGGGCTCCCCTAGTCCAATGTTCCCTCTAAGCTGAGTTAGTGTGAGATAGCTCACAGTTTTTTAGCTTCCAGCTCACAGAGTTTTGTCTCAGCTCAGGAAGGATGGTTCCAGAACAAACTAATTTATGCAGTAGCCAAATTGTTTGCTCACAACTTTAATTCTGGTAGCTCAGAAAGTAGAATTTTTGCTCACAAGACTCAACCACTTAGAGGGAGCATACCACTCTCCCTCATGCTTGTTCCTGACCCCTAATAAAAAGAGCTGTGCTGAAAATCACTCCACCAGCCTCCCAAGTCCAGTACTCTTCAGGAAGGGAGGGGTGTTGATGATCCTTGGCCTTGAACATACTGCAAACTTTTTAGCCCTTGCCGTTTCTTCAGTTATTGTTAATAGTTAATCCAAGTGGAGACCTGCAAGAAACTTGCAGGATGGTTATCCCATTCCTCACACCTTTGCTTCCTCCCTTCTTCCCTTACCTCTCTCACACTCTTTCTCCCTTCTGTCCCCCCTTCTTACTCTCTCTCTCCTCCATGTATGTTACTTCCTCTCTCTTTCTGATCAATCATCATTCTCTTTGTTTTTCTTTCCCCCCACTCCATCACTCTTTCTCTCTCTTTCTGCCCCCCCAGCTCCATCACTCTCTCTTTCTGCCCCCATCACTCTCCCAGCCTCCTGCTTGCTTCCTCTTCCCCCCACAGCAGCAGTGGCAGAGCTCTGGGAATCACAATGGATCTCCCAGCTGCAGAGGTCAATTCACCTCAGGGCTGCCAGCTCCAGGTTGGGAAATTCCTGGAGATTTGGGGGTGGAGCCTTGGGACAGTGAGGATTGGGGAGGCAAGCAGCCTCAGCAACCCTCCAAAGCAGACATTTTATCCTGGGGAACTGATCTCTGTCACCTGGACAACAGTTGCAATTCTGGGTGCTCTCCAACCCTTGTCTGGAGGCTGGCAACTGTTCAAGTGAAGGAAATGGCTGGTTTGGAGGGTGGAGTTTGTGGCATTATACTGGTCTGTAGTCCTTCCTCAAATCCCATCCTCCCCAGGCTCCACCTCTCAAATGTCCAGGAATTTCCCAACCTGGAGTTGGCAACCATATTTCCTTCCAACCCAACAGCCAACCTACCTTGTCTTCAGCTTTCCATCTCCACCCCCTCCCCTGCAGCCTCTACCTAAGAAAATTACAATCTTTCTCCACAGTGGGGACTAAAGCAGCTCACATTATTATTTCCTCCTTGTTATCTGCACAACAACCCTGTGAGGTTGGTTAGGCTGAAAGTATGTGACTGGTCCCAAATCTCCCAGTCAGCTTTCACCGCAAGATGGGGATCTGAACCTGGGTCTCGCAGATCCCAATCTGAAGCTCTAACTGTTACATCACAATGGCTTTCATAGGGTGGCTGCTGATAAACAGTAGCAAAGCAGTTGGGCCTACCTGAGTCATGCAACTGAGGTGGTATCAAGTCACACAGAGGGTGCTGCTTAGGGATGCCAGCCTCCAGATGGGACCTGGGGATCCCCTGGAGTTACTGCTCATCTCCAGACTACAGAGATAACTTTCCATGGAGAAAATGGATGCTTTGGAGGGGTGGAGTTTATGGCATTGTACCTCACTGAGGTCCCTGTCCTCCCCAGGTTCCACCCCCAAATCTCCAGGAGTTTCCCAGCCTGGATCTGGATCCGCTGCTGGTGGCCGGGGGGGGGGGGTGGTACTTGGCAACCCTAGACTGCTGCCAGTAAAACCCCTGCCTTTTACTGACAGAAACAGTTAGAAGCCTGCCCCTCCCCTGAACATTCTAATATCTCACAGTTGATGTCTGGAGTTGATGCCATTTCAAAAGGTATTGGGGGAAATTCAATGGTCCCTGAAGTTTTTTTTAAAAAGTTTTTGGATTTTTTTTGCAGATGGAGAAAGGCCCCTATGTAGGAAAAGGTGTTGGGGGAGAGTGGAAGATATAAATATCCACACAGAAAAAAAAATAAACCTCTTGGAATTAGTATATAGATAGTGGCCCTTTTAGTTACAGCTGGTGAATGTCTCTTTATTCTGGCTTGGGGGACAATGGGAGCTCTGGAGGGTGAACTTTATGGCATTATACCCCACTGAGGTTCCTCCCTTTCCCAAAGTCTGCTCTTCTCAGGCTCCACCCCCAAATCTCCAGGAATTATCCAACCTGGAGTTGTCAACCTTATCTTAGCAGCAATTGAATAAGATCTGACCTGAGTTAATTTCTCCCTTGTTTGCAGGTACTTACCATAGGCATAGCCAGCGATACAACTATATTATGTGCTGAAGATACTGTCATACAAAATCCTTCCTTGTGGGAATTTGTACAGTTAAACTATCTTTCCAGTTAACATTGTGCCAAATTATACTTAACTATATGCGCAATCCTGAATCAAACCCTGTTTAACCTGTTGACTTCAATGAACATAGAAGAATGTTACTCTGTACTGCAGGGGCATCGACTTTCTAAATCCCCAGGGGGGGCAGTGGCTCTCCCGTGCGCGCGCGCGAAGCGCGCACGTGTGCACGGGACCATGTCCCTGGCGCTCTTCCCCCCCCGCCCAGGGAGGCAGACCTGCGGCGGCAGCAGCCAGCTGGCCAGCTGACTGCCGCCCGAGCGAAGCGCGCCTGCGCATGCCTATGTCCCTGCCGCTCCGTCCCCCCCCCCCAGCCCGGGGAGGCAGACCCACGGCGGTGGCAGCAGCCAGCTGGCCAGCTGACTGCCGCCTGAGCGAAGCACGCCTGCGCGCGCCTATGTCCCTGCCGCTCCGTCCCCCCCCGGCCCGGGGAGGCAGACCCGCGGCGGCAGCCAGCTGGCCAGGTGACTGCCGCCCGCGCGAAGCGCGCAACTATGTCCCCGCCGCCTCTCTCCCCGCCCGCCCCAGGGAGGCAGGAGGGCAGGCCGGGGGTGGGGGGGAAGGAGAGGCGGCAACGGTCGGCTGCTGGGCGAGCATTTTGCCGGGGGGGGCTGAGCCCCCCCCGGGAAATTTCGGGGGAGGCTCGAGCCCTCGAGCCCCCCCGTAGTTGACGCCCATGCTGTACTGTAGGTTTCCCAAAGAAAAACAAATTTCTGTCATTAGATCTATTTTGTACTGTGACATCTTTATCTTCTTCTCCTTTCCATTCTTTGTTTAATAACAACCAAAACAACAGCTGTTTCCTCTTCACTCCTTGTAGTGTAAATCCCATTAGAATCCTTAGATTTAAAAATAGCTTTGAAACAACATGCACAATGTAATTAGATGGATTCTGGATCTTTGCCATTTCAGAGTATATACTGAAGGTCTAAATCTGTCATTTTGGTCAACGTTCACATCACCAAACGGTATTTGGATCTTGAAAATGGTAGACTGTCAAAATAATATAAACAGAGCTTAGTTCCATTTTTCTAAGTTCTCAGGAATTCCATCACATTTATGGATACTAATCAAGAGGATGCTGTTAGCAGACTGAAGTCTGGAACTATAGATTTTAAATAATGGTTTTGAGTTAAGAAAGGATCAGACAGTTCAGGGAAACCTGAGTTCAAATTTTCTTTGAGTTACAGAGCCATGCAGAGCACTCTGACATGCAGCAGCTTGGTAAAGTGGATCCTCGCTTTCATTTAAGGTAGTTGTTAAGGACAGAAAAACAAAATAATGTTGACAATTCCCCATTAAATGTGCATTATCGTAGAAGCGCCAACCCAACAAGAATCTTGCCGGGCCCTCTTGCAGTCCAGCAGTCTCCTCTCCTGCCAACAGCTGAGCCAGTGCTCAGTTGTGAAAGGGAAAAAAAGCTTTGTGAAAGGTGATAACAAAAGGGGCAGCTTAGTGCTGCCATTTTGAAGGTGTTGCTAAGTACCACCTGTTCCTCCTAACTGGTTATGAGTGGAGCTTTCACACAGAGGCTGTGTCCACAGCCCATGCACCCTTTCTCCTTTAAGTTGGAACAAAGGAGTTTTGTCTTTGCTCCAGGTTTAAAAGGAAGGTGTTGTGTTTGTGTTTTGGATCATTGAAATAGCAATAGCTTGAAAGGGCTCTGGTATCCTGAAACTCCATGTTCTATTGGCTGATGAATAAAGACTCCCATTGGTCCTAAAGACAATCCAGATACCCAATCGCTGAGCCCTGCTTAGGTCCAATAGTATTGCTTGTATTTAGTTACTTTGTTGAAAGTTATGGCTTGGAACAGTATAAATTAAGGTGCCGCTCTCATAGAGCTGACTTTGGAGCTGAGCAATATCACTGAATAAAAACCTGTTGTTTGAATTCATCGCCTCCTGCTCAATACTTAAAAGAAGGCCTCAAAAGCAGTCCTCAAAAAGAACACAACATTGTGTAGAAGTTCCTGAATAAATCAGGGACATTTTATATTCCACCTGGGTGAAAATATCTGTGTGGAAACAGCCAGAACTATTTATTTCATTTAATTTTAAAACATTTATAAGCCATCTTTCTGCATTGAGGAACTCAAGGCTACTTATGACATACTAAAACAATAATAAAAATGTGAAAAAGACCACTATTTAAAATCTCATTTAGGACTATCAATAAATAATAATAAATGCAGTCTTAAATAAAACTGACTGCAACTACCTCCTGAAGATTGAAAGTGAGGGGGCTAGCCATACGTCCCTGGGGAGGTTATTCCATAATTGTGGGGCAGTCACTGAAAAGACCATCCTTTTGTGTGCCCACCTGCAGTGGACCTCAAGCTGTTGAGGACCAAACAATTCTCTGGGAACCAACCCCTCCCCCAGGTAGTTGCACTTCCTCAAACCGAGCATACAATACAAGCCCCATATCATCCTGGCAAATATGACAGAAAACACATAGGTTCTGGGATGTTATTGCACCAGAAGTGAACCACATCAGTTAAAATATAAGAAAAAGGATTTATTTAAATAAAGAGGGTTTTTTTTAAAAAAAGATTTCCAGACTTCAATTTGAGAAAAAACAAAGAAACAAACAAAAAACCTGACTGGAGCTATGTAACACCTAACTCCAAAAGTAATTGCAAACAGCTGAAGATTTCCCTGTTGTGAGGTAGGTATTTGTCCATAAGGAATCCAGGACAAAAAAGTTGGGTTTTCATCTCTTAAAACAACTGTCCCACTACAGTTATACTGCTGCGGTGACTCCTATTAACCTTGAACGTGGCATGCATCAGGTAAATGTTCTCGAATGGTGATGTTATGATTTCCCCTCACAGGTTCTCACAATCCTACTAACTGGAGCTCTAAATAGAAAACAATCCTAAACCCCACCACTGCCTTGAACCGATAAAGATGGTAGAAGGAGTGTACAGGAACCGATCTCTTCCCAACAGAAAATAGGCTACAGGTGCAAATAACAATTGCAGTACTTCTAGCTTGTTGTTGTTGTTAACCCTTAAGCATCAGTTCAATGGGAAGGGGAAACCATGACCTCTACACCACCAGAAGAGTTTTCTTTGATTGGTGGAACAGTCAGGAGGGTCTCTCACTGTGATATTAATTTCTGGGCAGGAACATATCAGAGAAGACCATCCTCCGGATACCCCTGTCCCAAGCCATGTAGGGATTTAAGGGATAAAACCAATGCTTTGAACTGGGCAGGTGGTGTAATTGCTGTACTGTTGGGGACACATGCTCCTGATAGCTAGCAATGATCTGCAGTTTAGCCTCAGCGTTCTGCACCAGCTGCATTTTGCAAATAATATTCAAAGGTAGCCCTAAGTAGAACACATTGCAATAGTCCAGTCTAGATATAACTAACACATGGATGGCTGTGACTAGATTCAACTGAACCATGAACAGTCACAGCTGATGCACCAGCTGACACTAGGCAAAAGCACTCCGAGCCTCAGCAGCCACCTGGTTTTTTGAGGTGATTGCTGTGTCAAGTAGCACTCCCAGTCTGTGAACTTGACAGGAAGGATCTCAAGTCCCCAGTTTGCCTTTCTATTAACCCAGAATACCTTTGTCTTGTCACAATTAAGTTTCAGCTTGTTCACCCTCATCCAGCCCATTATTGACTCCAAGCACTGGTTTAGAACACCAATAACATTCTTGGAATTAGAGGTTATCATCTTACTGGGAACCACGATACTTCTTCTGAGTGTCACTAAACACCATAGACAGCATAGAACAGCAAACAAGACCACAAATTCTAGAAGATGCATAAAGATTTATCATGAAACACATTAAGCCCCAAGGCATTTCAGGCCATAGTTATTTCCTTCAGAAATTATAGCAGCTTAATGAATTCAAAAGGTCTATAAAGGCATGCATTCTTCCTAAATATGTTTCTAAAAGAAATTTCAGATTTTTTTTATGATTAACAGATCAGATTCCTTTGAAGGAATGCATATAAAACATGTAACTGCTTAAAGTTTAGCGTGATCTATTCTAGACAAAGGGTAAATTGAACAAGTGTGAAGCATTGTCTTAGTACAAGATACAAGGATGATCCATTCAAGAAAAAAAAAACCTGTTAGGTGAGTTTGCGTGCCCAGGAGCCATTCTAAAAGCCCTTTTTCGGGTATTAAAATAATAGGGGGACCACCTGTTTCCTTCTGTCCTCTCCTTTTTCATTTGCTTGTGTATGCCTATTCTTTTTGATGGCATTGGTAAACATTCATTTAGAAATTTTGCTGTGGTGTGCACAGCAGTAGCTGTTTCCCATCGTTGTGCAAGACAGATACCACCCAATATTGCTTGTAAGCCCCACAGTGTTGTTAGTAAAAATTCTAACTCGTGAGCAAAAAAAGCTAGTAGCACTAAAGTTGTGAGTGGGTCTACATTTGACTATCACATAAATTAGTTTCTTAGTTTATTTCCATAACCTTGTAAAAGTCTCAGAATGAATTCGTTTAAACTATATTTTAACAATAATTTAAACATTATAAGAGAAAACAGGATCATGTCAAATTTCATTACAGAAAATATTGTTCTGTATGGAGGTAGACCAGGCCTCCAGAAAACAGGTCTACCCACCCCAGTCCACTATATTGGTAGAGCTGGCCTCAGACTATTGCTCTGCACTGAGCCTTAAAAAACATACCAGTACTTTGGGGGGGAGGATTCTTGCAGTCTACTTCAGGTTTTTTTTAGTGACAGTTACTTATGAAATATGACAGTTACAGGTCAAGTATAACAGAGGTGGAACAATCACTGTCAGAACCCTGCCTAACCTAACAAACAGGAAGTTGCTTAAATGTTATCAACCTGCCCAAACTATTAATTCAAATATTTATATCCCACTTTTACTGTGACTTAAGGTATCTTACAAATCATACTGAAAAGCATAATGAGGAGTGCAATACATATATATATATATATCCTGTTCCATTATAGCCTATGGAGACCATTATACTCAATGGGCCCCATAGGCTATAATGGAGAAATGATCTGGCGGTATCTAGGGCACTAGAGGGGGCTGTTTTTGTGGCAGGATCACCAAATTTGCAGCATAGCTTCTGGTGACATTCCTCAAAGAAACCCTCCAAGTTTCAAAAAAGATTGGATGAAGGGGTCCAATTCTATGAGCCCCAGAATGAGGTGCCCCAATCCAAAGAAGGGGAAAATGCTCCTGAGCTGGAAGCTAAATTGTCTGAGCAGCTAGCTAAAATGTTGTGTACCAGCACCCCCTAGCGCACCTTAGAGGTCACCATGCACAAGGTTAAAAGTGGTCACCATGTGCAAGGCAGTCTCTGTCTCCCTTAAGAACAAACAAGGGTTAAAGCAAGTTACCACATGCTCCTTGCAATGTAAAGACTAATAGAATGGGGGATCTACAGAGCGGGACTGGGGGACAAAATTTGGGGGACCCACTTCAGCTGGAGGACCCTTGAAGCTAGCACCATGTGGCACATGTTTTTTCTATTTATTTTAATGCAATTCTGGCTGCAGCCACTAGGGGCTCAGGGAAGTCTGAGCACAGTAAAAGGCACTCTATTATTGGCTAGACTTCCCTTTCTTCAAGACTGAAGCAAACTTGCCTAATGGATAATGCTAAACCCATCAACTAATCTAGCAATGGAACAAGGCAAGCAACGTTGGCACATGGTTGCTACATTAACCACTGGCCTGCAGCCTGCTAACCAGGGTGATTTCCTACAATAGTCTAGCCTTTCTCTCTTCCTTTCCTTGCACCCAGCTCAGCCAGATCTTGCAAAGCAGTAGCTAGGATGTTGCAACAAGGTACAACAACCTTTCTCTCTCTGTTCCTTGATTTCTCTCCCTCTTTTCCACATTTTTCTCATTAATTTTTTTGTGTCTCTCCCACCATCCTTATTTTCAAGCCTAAGTCTCAAGTCTTTCTCAACTCTATCCTGCTTGCCAACAGAATGTACTTGAGTAGTATAATGTAAATAAAACTTTGTTAATATTATGAACAGCAGGGAGGTAGAGTTAATATTTCCCCACGTTCTAACAAAGTAGTAAAAGGATACTCCCCCCCAACCCTTTACATGCATGGTAATGGAACATTAATCTGTTTTAGTGGTTATACATATGGAACAGAAGTTACAACTCCCAGTTCAAGCACTGAGTTCTAAATCATTATTGCGCTGGTGGAAGATCTAATAGCCCTTTGTAAAGGCTACTTTGCTATACAGCAAATTATGTAATCTTTTAAATATTATTAAAAATTAGATTTATAACAAATACCATATATGGCCTTTCTCCCCAGTGGGGATCCACAGCTGCATTGTTCTCCTGTCTTCCATTTTATCCTCACAACAGCCTTGTGAAGTAGGTCTGGCTGAGTGTGTATCACCCAGCAAGTTTCTATGTGAGGTTAGGAATATGAGTATTAGAGATATGTGACAAGTTGCTTAAAAGCTCTCTTATTACATGTTGTCTGTTGTGAACATAACCTGGTTCAGGGTGTTCCAGTACCCTTCATTGTTGGCTCTGTAACTTTCATCATCATTTTGGGGTTAGTGGTCAGTTTTCAAATATGTAGCATTATTTTGTGAGATGCCTTCCACAGAGACCCTTAGCTTCAGTTGTAAATAGCACGGTGTGGTGGTAGTTCGTCTCACCATTTTGGTCATGGAAACCCCATGGAAATCTCACAATCAACCTGCAGCTGGTGGCCAATTTGGAGTTTCCTAGCTTTATTCTCTGATGAGTTATGCCTGCCAGTGTGGTGTAGTGGTTAAAGTATCAGACTAGAATCTGGGAAACCCAGATTCAAATCCCCACTCTGCCATGAAAGTTTGCTGGGTGACCTTGGGCTAGTCATACACTCTCAGCCTAACCTACCTTGCAGGGCTGTTGTGAGCATAAAATGGAGAAGAGGAGTATGACGTACGCTCCTTAAAACTGGGGTATAAATAAAGTAAACAAGCATGGGCAGATAGGCCAATTCTGTTATTACTACAGATTCATGGTAACTGCAAGCCAAGTGATGTATTTGTTTTGTAATCATATTTGGTTTGGATCAGGGTCGGGGGGGGGGGGGCGCAAATAAAATCTTTGTCCGGGGGAGGGACGGCTCTCAACAGCCCTGAATCTACTAGGGAAGATGTAATTATGCTTAAGGATTGTCTATGGCTAGTGAAACAAAACAAATTTTACGGAACATGATTTGGAGTGAGCACAAAGGGGGGGGGGGAGAGAGAAGCTTCCACATACCCCTAAAATAAATACCTACACATTTTCAAAGCTATGTCAGTACATACTGAGGCAGGCCTGGTTTGCAATCTGCTCCCCCCCCCCCCCCCCAAGCACGTATGTACATGCATAAGTCCCTTCCAGGGATTTAATACTTAAAGACACTGTGACTCAAAGCTCCAGTCGTGATTTGTTGGAGCCTGATTATCTTGTGTGTTGGTTAAATGCATTAAGTTCTCTGGAGAGTTACATCTAAATAAAGCTTTCTGTAATCACCAACAGAGATTAGTTAATGCAACACCAGTGCAAATGGGGATTCTCCAATCCATCACCTTTCAAGAGCTGGCTTTATTTATTAAACACAGACAATTTAACAAGAGGGAAATAGCTTTTTTCTTGGAACTGCTATCAGGAGCCTCTCTGTTCCCTTCGTTTTCATTTCCTATTGCTCAAAAAAAAAACTCAAATATTTTTATTGAAGGGTTTTTTTGGGGGTACAGGAAAAGTAAGGGTACATTACCACACTTAATGTTTAACAACAACATCCAACATTGTTATTTCTACCAGTACAAAAAAAAGTTTTTGAAACCAATCATTAGCCTTATAACATACAGCATAGATGCATGCTTTCCATGTAACCTTAACTAACTGTTTAGAGGGGTCAAGAACAGATAAGTAAAAAACGCATTCATAGATATAAGTATAGTGAGGAATTGGTAGCCTGTGACAGAAGGAACTTATTGTTGCCTGTGTCTGTATAGAAATGTATGAAAGGATACCATTTTGACACTGGACTTTTATTAGCTTCTGAGTTATTGCTATGTTCTATTCTGTCTGCTAATTTGTCTAGCATAAAGTAGTCCCAGACTTTGGTATGCCAAGTACTGACTGTGGGACTAGCGGGGCTCTTCCAATTGATGGTCTGAATATATTTTGCTGCTGTAAGGAGAACTTAAATTGGTTCTCTTGTCTCTGCTTTTATCTGCATTTTAGGCCATAGATTAAGCAATATCAGTGCCGGATCGTAGGGGATGGAGATCTTGAGCAATAGCTTAATTTCTAAGAGAATTTGTTTCCAAAATGTGACTATCAAAGGGCACGGCCACCAATTATGATCGTAAGTTCCAATTTCAGAGCAGCATTTCCAACAAAGTGGAGACTGTGTAGAATAAATGTGTGACAGCTTAACTGGAGTGATATGCCATCTGAACAATGTTTTCAGAGCTTGGACAGGGGTTGACCGTGACCGATATATTTTTGAATTCCAAATTCTTTCCCATTGGTCATTTGACATGGAGATTCCTGAGTCTTTCTGTCATGCTATCTGATTGGAAAGGGGGGAATGAGACACGTCTTGTATAAAGAAGGAATAGAACGTTGATATCAGGCCCCTTTTAGTAAGTTCATTAGAGGTTAAGAGGCGTTCAAAGATGTTAAATTTCCAGAGGAAGTTCAGGTGTTTTTTATACGTTTCAAAAAAGTGGGCTACTTGTAGATATTGATACCATTGTAGGTGGACCTTGTTTTTTCTTTCTAATTCAGCTTTTTCTAACATTACACCTTGTTTCGAGATGTCCATGAATCTGGTAATATTTATTTGCCTTCATCCATTGAGAGAAAGAGGATGGGGGCATACCAGGTTGAAATTGGGGTTGACAAAGGAAGCTTATTACAGGTGAATTTAAAGGAATCATTTTTTTTTTTTGCAGGTGTCCCAGGTTTTAAAAGTCACCGGTAAGAATGGGTGTGAAGACCCTGGGAGAAGTCGTTTTGAAGGTGAGTTTCAAAGAGCCTCTTGAAAAGATTGTGCTCTAAGGTAGGTATTCTCAATGTGTTTCCAATCTGCCTCATATTTTCTATGGTATTAGCGAGTTAGGTTGGCTATGAGCATAGCGTGGTAGTATATGTTGAGGTCTGGAACGGCAAGCCCTCCTTGTTCTTTGTATCTTCTAAGCATGTGGAACCTGATCCTGGGCTTCTTGAAGTTCCAAAGGAAGTTTAAAAGATTTCTTTGCCATGCAGATATAAGCTTGGTGGGGACTACCACAGGAAGAGCTCTGAAGTAATAAATACATTTTGGGAGAATAAGTGCTTTAATAATACAGATCCTTTCTAGCCAAGATAATATTTTTGAATCCCATGTTTTCAGTTGGTTTAAAATCAGGGTGTTTGCCTGCATATGATTGAATGCGACCAGATCTTTTAAGTTCAGAGGGATCTTCACCCCTAAGTACTGCCAATATTTTGTTGTCCATTGAAATGTGAAATGGTGTTTTATATAAGTAACCAAGCTTTTGTCCAGGAGTATGGGGTACAAAATGGATTCCAATTGATTAATACATAGGCCAGAAATGTGTCCAAAGTCTGCCAATAATTGAAATAAAGATGGGATCGAGGTTTTTGGGTCTGTAATATAGATGGTCATGTCATCTGCAAATAGACTAGCCTTCATGTGGCAATCTTTGATTTTCACGCCTTGGATAGATGCATTTTTCCAGGTAGAGGTGACCAGCGGCTCTATTGCAAGGGCAAAAATAAGGGGTGACAAGGGGCAGCCTTGCCTGGTACCTCTCTGGAGTTGAAAAATCTCCATATTATGAGTGTTGATATTTAGAGTTGCTAATGGTGAAGCATAAATCGATTGAAGGGCTGTCTTAAATTTGATTCCAAAATTCATATGGTGCAATAATCTGTGGATATATTCAAATTCCAAGGTATTGAAGGCTTTTTCAAAGTCAAGGGATAAAACGCAAGATGGTTGGATCTTCTTCTGTTTACAGAAATTAATTATATCAATTGTTTTACAGATATTGTCCGCGATATCTCTATGTGAGATAAAACCCGTTTGATCTATCTGGATGTACGAAGGCAGGACCTTAGAGAGCCTTGTTGCTAAAAGCAAGGTAAAAAGCTTGTAATCGCAATTAAGGATCGATACTGGGTGGTAGGATTTTGTTAAAGAAGTGTCCTTATCTGGTTTAGGAATGACAATTATCTTCACCTGATTCCAAGATTGAGGAGCAGGGTGGTTCTCTAGGACTCTATTAAACAGATCTGTAATAGCTTGCAGGAGTTTGGGTTGAAATGTTTTATAATATTCAGTGAGAAAACCATCTGGTCCCGGTGTTTTATTATTCTTCATGTTTTTCAGAACTTCTTGAACTTCCTGTGTGGATATTGTGGAGTCTAAGAATGTTTGGTGTGAATGGGTTAGCTTGTTATCAAGATCCGCTGTTAAGAAGTAAGAGTCAATGTTCCCTGTAGATGGAGCGGAGGAGCTATATAGATGCTTATAGTATTGCTCAAAAACATGCCTAATACCTTGAGATGACGTTTGTAGGTTGCCCTGTTGATCTCGGATGCAGTTGATCATGTTGGATGTTTTTCTTTGCCTTATTTGAAAAGATAAAAATCTTACAGATTTGCTATTTCGATATTTATACTTATGGTGTGTTACAGCTATGTTTTTTTGTATTGAAGTTATTTTAATTGCTTCCAATTTCTTACGTTGGGTTAGTAGCCTCTGGTATATTCTTTTGTTGCCTGTTTTTTTTGTGAATATTCTCTAGTTTCTTAATGTCATCTTGCAGGTCAGTTATTATCTTCTGTTTGCTTTTTTTATAGGCCAAGGAAAGAGCAATGAGTTTTCCCCTAATAACAGCTTTGTGAGCATCCCAGACGACATCTAAAGGAACATCTTCTGTTAAATTAAATCTGAAATATTCGTCAATAGCCTCTTCTATCTGTGACCTGAATGCTGGGTCTTTTAATAAAGTTCTATTCAGTGACCAATTGATTTGCTTGCTTATGTTCTCTTCAGTTAAGAAGGTGCAATGTACCGGGCGTGGTCTGACCATTGACAAAGTCTTATAGATGAGGACTGGATGTTGGCAATCTCTGTTTCCAATATCAGTAAATAATCTAGTCTGCTAAAAGAATCAAATTGTGAGGAATAAAACGTGTAGTCTTTTTCCGTAGGGTGTTGCCACCTCCAAATGTCACAGAGCTTGAAGGATTTAATAATGAGTTCCAGTTGGTCAGATTGGTTGTATGGTTTCCTTGGAGAACGGGAAAAACTGAGATCTGTCTACTTTAGCATTAGCCACATAATTAAAATCTCCTCCAGTTAGGACTGTGCCGTTGCTGGGCATGCAGATCTTTGCTAAGATGGAGTGTATGTATGGTATCTGGCCTGTATTAGGAACATACAGGTTAGCTATAGTATATGGGCGGCCCTCTAGCAACCCCTGTAGTATAATGTATCAGCCTTTTGGGTCTAATTCTGCGTTTTGTAGTTGAAATCTGGTGCCTTTTGAGAGGAGGATTGCCACCCCCCTCGATTTATTGGAACCTGGAGCATAGTACTGCTGGGTTTACCAAGTTAAGGGGGAAATTGGATCATGGTTTCCCTTAAGGTAAGTTTCTTGCAGTAAGATGACATCCACTTTCACTTTTTTCATTTGCACTAGACTTCTTTTGTTTTTAATTTTGTTGGTAGTGCCTCTACAATTATAAGCAACAACCTTCAATGTATTAGTCATTGTGAAAATCGAATGGGATGCTTATAAGCCTCTTTACAATCAGAGCAATTAAAAGCAAAAGCATTTTGTTTCATCTATACTTCAGATAAAAACTTTTAATATCAAATGAGAACAAGGGTTTGGGAGTTATATCCCTCCTCTTTAAGATGTACCCCTTTACAGTGAAAAGCAATGGAAACATCAGAATTTGTGCACTGACTTTAGAAAGGGTGTAATAAGTCTTGCTAAAAAACTTTATAATGACCGGGTTCAACTTAATAATGTACTGGATTAGTACCACCCGTGTTAGAAACAGTTTACAGAATAGCAAGGCCCCCTCCACACTGTCACTTTTGGCACTCATTTCTCCCTATTGCTTTGGGTTCCTCCCCCTTTTCCACATGTGTTTTGCTCCCTCTGGGACTACTAGAGACAACAAAACATATGGGGGGTGGGGGAACCTGAAGCAATAGGGAGAAAGGAGCAACAAAAGTGACAGTGTGGATGGGGCCCAAGACTCCGTCCCTTCCCCCTCCCTCCCTCCTATCCCCCCCCCCCCCCAGTGTTCCAAAAACATATTCTTTCCTGGCTAGGTAGCAGGAACCAGTTGTAGTAAAGTAAGCAGAAAAACACAAAAAATAACCACGTAAAACTTTTCCCTGCCAGGGTGATTGTAGGAATCAATAGGAATGTTAAAACCACGTTCGAGCCAAAAAAAAAAAGAAAGAAAAAGCCCAGCCCTTATCCAAAACCAGATCCCTTATCCAAAACCAAAAGAAGAAGACAAACTTGTTTTTTTTTAAAAGAACAACTTTCAGTGGGGTTGAGCAGAAACTCCCTTCCCTCCCCCTCCCAGACAGCATTAGAAAATTTAACTTTCAGATATAGCTACCACAGGCTTCTCCTCTGTACAGTCTTTTCCAAGATTAACAAAAGGAGAGAAAAAAAATCCATTATGGGGAAAAAAAAACATGCTGGCTGAGTTACTCAGAGTTTAACTGCCCTTTGTTCTTGCATTGTACTCAATAATTGTACCTGAGCAATGGGAGGAGAAACGTCAAGGATAGAAAGGTCTTCTCTGTGACTTCACAATCCCCTTCATTCCCACCGCTCTGATAATAACCTGCTAATTGCTTGGTGGTCTATTTGCTGCCCCTTCCACTGATGACTGTTTGGTGTTGTGCTTGTACAGCTGCACCCACCCATTCCTGGCTTGCTCGCCTGCTGCTCTCTTTGCAAGCTGACTGCCAGGTGTCGCCTGCCTGTAGTCCTCTCCCCATGCTGTTCATCAGATAATGGGCTGCTCTCATACAGACAGCTTCACAATGGCTTCCTGCTGCCTCCTTAATCTAGGCTGAGTGACAGGTATTGCTCTACTGCCCAATTCACCTCGTGATATTTCCCAAGCGAATCCTTTTGATGCTCTTCCCTTGGATTTAGAACAATTGCCAGTCTGTCTCATTGCACACAAATTGTGTGGGGGCTCGTTTTACAAAACTCGGTAACACATAATCTGTAATATTGGGATTTCCCCCCCCCCTGAACATTTCCTTAAAAACTCACTATGCAATCCTAATCAGTATTGCACCCTAATCAAAATGACGCCCTTGGAGTCAATTGACTTAGGATAGACCTCTGGTTAGGATTGCACTGCTAATATTTTGAGTGAGGGCTTTGGCTGAATGAAGCCCCCCTCCCTCTTGGTTTATACTCAAAATTATCCAAGTAACCAACTGTTAAAGGATACTGACTTTTAAGTGCCAATCAATATGAAACTTCAGCATTAGTATTTTGGACTTGACTTCAATATACGGAAAAGTTTTGTTTTGAATTCCAAAGGGGTTTTGACTCCTCGAGATTGCTTGTGAGCAGACTTGACAGACTTGTGGCAGAGGAGAACTTGCTGACGGGAGCAGCAGAGATGCAGAGGTCTGCCAGGGCTGGTCAAGGGTGAAGCAGAAGGAATCCCTTGAATAGATGCACTCAAGGCAGCATTTGATTGGAACATGCCAGATCACATTGTCTACCATCTGCAAAAACCCAGAGACACTTTCCAGCATTAGACAGTGCTGTGCTTATTTCTCATCTAATATATTTCTAATTATTAGGCATTTTCCTCTAGTAAATAGCTTCCTGTTTGAGACTGAGAATTTTGTTTGTGGTTCAGAACGAAACCTGCATCCAATGGCTTATGAAACTGTTAGTAGAATCCTGTGAACACTTTCCTGGGAGTAAGCCCTATTGAACAGACCTGAGTAGGATTCTGAGTAGAAGAAGAAGAAGAAGAAGAGATTAGATTAGATTTATACCCCGACATTCACTCACTTGGAGTTTCAGAGCAGTTTACAAACTCCTTTCCCTTCCCCTCCCCACAACAGACACCCTGTGAGGTAGGTGGGGCCGAGAGAGCTTTTTCCCAAGCTGTCCTTGAGAGAACAGCTGGTTCAGAGCTATGGCTTGCCCAAGGTCATCCAGCCAGGTGCAAGTGGAGGAGTGGGGAATGAAACCCGGTTCTCCCAGATTAGAGTCCGCACACTTAACCACTACACCAAACTGGCTCCCAGTAGCCTGTTTGGGATTGTTCTGTGACTTGTCTACTTACACATTCTTCATTGTGTGTGTGCTTACTGTTTAGCCAACTGTACAGGATTTGTGAAGGTAGCAGCATACAGCCTAGGCAAGAAGAAGTTTATAAAGCTTTGTGCTCTAAATTAGATTTCCAGAACACATGACTGTAAAGACAATTCTGGTGGTGGCAGAAAAACTCTGGTCTGATTTCTGGGCACAGGGGAGTTTGCAGCACCTTTATCAGTATCTGCTGCAGTCTTTTTTTTAATTTTTGCAAATGTGAGTGGGACACAGTATGAATTATAAGATCTGAACCATGACATGTTAAAGCAGTCAGAGTAACAATATCAAAAGTAGCGCTCTCTCTCTGTTATTACATGTTCATGTATCCATAGTATGCCCTTGTGTCCCCCGCCCTGAGTAGTAAATTATTTGACCAATACGATAGTAACGTATTATGGGTAACATGAGACAGAGAAACTGACAACAGGAACTTGTTTTTGTGAACTACCCTGGGTAACATGTAGCTTGGCCCTAAGGGATTACTCACACCCTTTGTCTGATTTCTGAAATAACTTCAGTGACAGGATGGCTGTGTAATGATGGAAGGCGTACCAGCAACAGGAATGTTGTCAGAAGATAATGTATCTGAGACATTTATACAGCATGTGCTACCTTTCATTGCCTATTGAGAATACCTTTTTTAAAAAACAAAACAAAAGTGTTGTTTTGAGGAGCCCTTATAAAACCAACTTTTGTGCAGAGTTTGAGGAGAAAACTATCTGAAAACACCACAAGAAATGTTTAGAGCCACCAATGAATATTCAGCAAGGCATCACTTTCAGATAGCTTTCCCATTCTGCCTTTCTGTTCAGAGATACCTGTCACTAGGCAGAGATTTCTTCTTTTGAAGGAGTACACATTTACATGTGAATTTGTAGCACTGCAATCATAAGCAGAACTGCATCCTTCCAAATGCACTGACTTCAATAGATTTAAAAGGGTATAACTCAGTGTAGGAACACACAGTCAGAATACTAGTCCAGAGCTTATTCAACAGAGTTGCTTTAATGTTACCAAAAACAACAGTGCCTGCATGCTGACACAGCCCCAACTGACTTTTTTTGGACCATTTGAAGGGTTCTCCTATAAGAGAGGCTTTGTTTTACCTTGAAAATAAGCAATGGCTTTACTTCATCCCCTGAAGAGAGAGCTCTGTGAGAATCAGTGAAGTGAAAATGAGCAAAGTGATATTGATGTACAGTTCCTGGTATGCCTAGGGACACCATGAGTTACATTTTCCTTCCTTCCTTCCAAAACTAATTCCAAAATTAACTCAGATTGCCTGTTAAAAAAGGTCAGCAGTACACTTTATACAGATTAATGTGGCAAAGTAAGATAGGAGATGGATAGTTATTTCCTGGATGACCCATATATGTGGGAGTAGGAAGAGCTGAGTTGTAATAAAAAATAACTGCACATTTCCCCATGAAATCTAGATCCCTTGGAAATTTTGAAAACATTTCAGCCTAGAAGCAAAGAACCATAGATGTTTACTTGCCTTGTGATTTTATTAGGGGACAGATAATGCCTGCAAATTCTTTTGTAAAAACTGCTGTCCAGGCTAGCATGCCCAGGTAGAAATGCTGTGGAACTCAAGCTTCTGCTTTCTGTCATGTAATGTGACAAAGAACATTACAAACTGTCTCCACATCAGAAGTCCACACGTGTCTCTGTGATGCCATGCACGTTCTGTTTTCAGTCACTGATATATTTGTCTACCTGCTGTTGATAAAAATATATAATGGGAGAGGAGAGCTTACAAGTTCTTCTCTCTAGAACGCTTGTGCTTAAGCTTCCATTCTCTCAAGGTTGCAGTAGGTTTTAAAAGTGTTAGGAAAATAGACACATGGTATGTATAACTATTTATCCTGGGATAATAACAGATATTTTTATCATAGTGTTTCAGCGCTTCCTGGGGTACCCTGTTGTGATCTTGGCTGGTCCGCACTAGCTCTTCTACCGAATTTATGAACCCCTGCAACTCTTCAATGTCTGGCTCAGCCTCAAATGAATATCCATTTCTCCCCTGCTTTATACCATAGAGGCAGTTGCCCAACCTGCTCATATATCTGCTTTGGAAACTGAAGGAGACAGAAACATAGTTAAATCCAGGAAGAGGAGTAATTAAAGCTCAAAGCAGGAGCAATGGCTACATAAAGGAGAACACTTTATTTTAATTGTACAGTTTAATTAATTCATTTGGTGTTCACAGCAGAAGCATTGATCATAATGAATTAATTTGATATTAATGCGGATGTCATATGTACTTCCACAGGAATTCCACTGTAATTCAGCATTAGCTAAATGTACCATTAAAAGAAAGTGTTATCCATAAAAAAAGCTTTGAATAGCACATTCAAGTTTACTTTATATTCTTTTTTTTTTGCTATTATAGAATATTTATGGCTTAGAGGGAAAAGAGTGCTTTGAAGCTGTTAACGAGGCATAAAATGTATCCATTTACAAATTTAACACTGTGTAAATTGGCTTGAGTTTGCCCTTTTATAATCTAAATCTAAGAGAATTAGCTAAGGAGGTGGTACTTCAAGCAATCAGAAGCACCAGAAAAGATTGCAGAAATGCATTAAAACTACTGTAAAATATGATCACCTTTGGGGTTTGTATGACAGTTGTACATTTTAGATTGTCTCTGCTGCTGTAGTAGATTTTAAATATTTTTCGCATTCATTTTCTAATACACCTGTGAGTAAAAACTATGTTTTCTAAGAACAGATCTTCTTGATGCTTCTCAAAATTATTTCAGATGATCTTGTCCAAACCAGTATAAATAAATTGTAAAAAATTCCCAAATAAATAAAAGTCATGCTATTGTCTTCAATTTACTCTACTTAAAGATAAAATTTTTACATAGAATTTCTATGTGCAAAATACATTGAAGATTCTGTTCTTTCCTGCTTGTGTTAGGTTCACTGTAAGTTGGACACAACTTGACAGCACATATCAGTTAATCACCTACAAAATGTTCTGTCATTACCAATCTTTCAAACTGAAGGCCATGGTTCCCTTTATCATGTCAACCCATGTCATGTTGGGTCTTCCTCTTTTCCTACTGACTTCACCTATTCCTAGTGTTATCTTTTCAAGTGACTTGACCAAACTACAGTAGCCTCAGTGTGGTCAATTTAGTTTCTAGGGAGAATTCAGCATTGATTTGATTTAGAACCCACTTATTTGTCTTTTTGGTGACCCATGGTGTCCATAAAACTGTCCTACAATGCCACATTTAAAGTGAATCAACTTTCTTCATTGCTCAGCTTTCATATCCATACCTAGTAATGGGGAGTACCATTAGAGGAATTATCTTGATCTCCTCACCAGGAATGATGGCTAGGCGGGGTATAAATCCAAATAAATAAATAAATAAAGAAATAAATAAATAAGTAATTCTCCTGTGAAGGACATGCAACTTGGAACAGTAAAACCAACTAAAGATTTTATTTACAAGGTAGACAGACAGGGAATATATATACACGGGAACAGTTGATGCTTGTGGATATGTAGTTGCAGATGGTATATTTCAGCTTTAGGTTAGTTCTTTGATAATCAGTTGCTTTAGATTACACAGTACAAATCACTCTCCAAACTTATGCTGTTTTTTGTGGAATTCTTAGGTACTCTCCACCTTCACAGAGAAATACCTCTGCTGTGCCTTAGTTTGAATTTGGACATCTACTAGTTCAGTAAATTCTCCTGGGGCACACTAAATCTACTAAACCAGGCTCTTTCTCCAGCAGGGTATAATTTCTAAGGGAGAGGAATGTGCATTTCTTATTTAACTACTAGGAGCTCATTTTCCTTATTAAGACTCCTGAATTTTCACATTTGGCTTTTTTTTTTGGTTTCCATTAATATGGGGATTTCTATAGATATTTCATTTGTGCCAACAACACTTGTCAGTCCAACTAAAAAACGAACTCCCAGATTCAACTGCCAAACTTCAACTGTCAAGAGTTTTGTTGTTGTTGTTTTTCATTTGAACCCCCTCCTGAGTTCTGCCTCAGGATTACATCACCACTGCTAGTCACATGACTGCAAGTGGCTTTGCTTGCAGGCTGATTCCAAGCCCTGGAGTCCATCACAGCGCCCTTTCATGTAAGGATCTTTTCTAGTTCCTTCATAGCTGCCCTTCCAAATCTCAGTTTCCTTCTGATTTCTTGGTTGTAGTTCTTTACTAGTCAGTAAAGTTATGGGGAAAGCTTCATATGCTGATTTCTTGCTTGCCATCCATCTGTGAAAAACCCAATAAGTCTGCCAAAAAAGGCTTAGAACCTTTGTGAAAGCGCATCTTTGAATAATCATTATTTTGGGGGAGATTGCCTCAGTAGCTGCAGGTCAGAATGCATAGCTTTATCTGTTTGTCCATGTCTTTCAGGCTTGAGATCTGGTTCAACGGGGAATGGCAAACAGAAAAATCTACAGCATGCTCTCAGGCACTTGCATAAAAAGTGTTGCCAGCTTTTGATATTGAACCCAATAGCTTTTTTTCCAGGCCAAACAAACAAACAAACAAAAACCCTAACCTTAAAACCCCATTTGTTAAATCTAGGAATTTCATTTACTGTATATATAGGAAACAACAGACAAACAACTATTTCCACTCAAATGGTCATTTTCAGGCTCTAACAAAGAACTCTGCAGCTAGAAAGTTTGCAACATTTTCAAATACTGTCTTGAGCACAGCTATGTTTTCATTGATAGTCTTTAGTATGGGTATGATTCACATGTCAGCTGAACAAGTCAGTATCTTATCTTCTCCGATCTGACATCTCTCTGCCTCATTTTTTTTATACACTGCGTTCCAACAGGACATGAGTAAAAATGCTTTGCACCCCTGGATTCACATCACAGAATAACTGGGTCAGCATTCTTTACATGCTCAAAGGGCCATTGTACATGTTAACAACTGGCAAGGGGAAAGCAAATGAGGGGTAGGGATGCCAACCTCCAGCTGGGACCTGGGGATCCCCCAGAACTACAGCTCATCTCGAGGTTATAGAGATCAGTTTCCCTGCCTGGAGAAAATGGATGCTTTGGAGGGTGGACTCTATGGCATTGTACCCCACTGAGGTGTGAGATTGTGCCAGCAGATGTAGTCCACAACAGGTCTCCTTAAACAGAAAGTCCTTTATTTGCAGAAAGGATCTTATTGGTCAAATACACTTCTTCTGTTAGTAATGCCCAAGCACAGTAATACAACTACAATTATACTTGATATGAAATAAGCCCCCCCCATGACACCCAGCAATCAGTTGGGAGAATTATTGGCACCCAAATATACTGGCCCACAGTTCCCAAGGAAAGCGTGGGAAATTAGGTTCCCAGGCAAAGACACTGTTAGGATTAGTGAGGCAGATGTTCCCAAGAATAAAATCAAGCAAAGGAGCAAGTTGCACCTGTGAATAACATAACATATAGCAGGAGGCTTTCAGCTCAAGGCCATGAGCTAGCAAGAAGTGAAAAAGACATAAGAATGAAGAAAAGCTAATAAACAGCAAGCATGCACAGAGCAAGCAAGAAGCGCATTCCTGTGGTGGGAGTCACTCTACTGATGCTATCTCCCGTCCGGGACCTAGAGGAGTAATTATGGAACTCAAAGCCAAGGTAATGTTAAGTGACCCTCAGAATAGGCAATAGGAATCAAAGCAGTGGTAACAGACATGAGTGCAATAGAACTGTTGATAATAAGTCAACAAGAATCATTGGCAGTGCTAACTGACATGAGGCTTCTGTATTCCTCAGGCTCCATTCCCAAATCTCCAGGAGTTTCTCAACCTGGATCTGGCAACTCTGCCCTCTCAATCCCCACTGGTGGCCAGAGGGGACCTAGCAACCCTAGAGGCAGGGCAACTCAGTGCCATGCATATGCAGATAGCTCTGCTGGGAGGCAAAGGATTACTAACTCGTAACCCCTGGGCCAGAGAGCCAAACCTAGAAGAGAAGGATTTGGAAACTCGCGGCTGTATCTCTTCCTTTTGGAGAGGAATGAATGGAATAACCCACAAGCGGAGGGTCAGACAAGTGATTATAAAATCTCTGGACATGGATATGAAGATCGCTTCTCATTTTAGATCTGTTCTGCTTAGGTCTTCAGCTCTATCCAGTTAACATCAAGGAATACGCCATCTTGAGCACATGTGGCTTAACAAAGGGGAAGAAGAAGAGTTGGTTTTATACCCTGCCTTTCGCTCTTCAAAGGAGTAGATAAAACTGCATTGTTTTCTCCCAACCATATCCTTAAAATCTGACTTAATTCAGTGGTGGGAAAAAATGCTGTTTTTTAATGTAAACAAAACCGGCTCCCTGCGGCTGCCGAAGGTGGCAGCGGGGAGATGACGTTGCCGCCTTGTAAGGAGGACCAAGGCAGATTGGCTGCAACTGCAGCTGGGTCCTGGAAGGGTGAGGCCAATGTTATTACGGCTGGCCTCATCCCCTTTTTCTTCATTTGTGCCTTGTGCTCGGCTGAGAGGGAACACGAGGCTTTTTGTCAGTGAGACTGTTATTTCCTGCTTGGGAGGTGGGATGCGCTATGGCAAGCTGAGCCTGTCTTCTCCCCACCTTCGGAATGTGCTCCTTCCCCCTCACTTCACCTCTCACTTATCTGCGTCCTTGACTGTAGCTTCTCACAGGCTTTGTTTTTAATTGGGAATTTTCCTATAGGTGCAAAATGCTTTTCTTTCCCGCTTTTAGTCTGGGAATGAATGGGCCAAATGTTTTTGTGCGCCTTTTTCCTGAAATGTTGATTGGGGGTTTCATTTATGACAGCACTGTTTGACTACACTATAACTGTTCTTCTACAGCACCTTACTTTCATTACTGACTCAAGAAGTGTAACCCAGCTGATACACCTCAAATAAAGAAGCTCTTGTTTAAGACCCTTTGTTTGCAGTTTGAAATCTCTTGGGATTCTCACACTTTTGCTGCTTGTTCTGAGGTTTTTGGGGCCTCGAGCTTGCAGCAAAATTGGGGGGATTTTTGGGTGCCGCGGCGTCGCCTCTGGCGTTGTTGCTGTAATTGGCTTTGTGGAGCTGGGGGCGAATGGGAGTCGATTTTTTGGCCCGCGGTGGTGCAGCGGGTCTTTGTCGCCCCCCCACACCTTGCTTGGAGGCAGCGGCTATTTGGAGCCGGGGACAGGCGGTGTAACTTGGGCCCCTACAGCTGCGTGATGCGGCTGTGGGCCCTTCTTTACACACCCCTACTTTGGAGGTGCCAATGGCTCTTTGTGTGGGGTTGAGCAGCTGTATTTCTAGCACCCTGCAGCTGTGTGGCATGACTGTGGGCCTTGCTTCACACACCCCCATTTGGTGGCGGTGGACTGTCCCCTGCAGAAGCGGGGATGGCAGCTGACGGCAGCTGTGGTCAGCAGCTGCATCCTGCCTGGCCGCAGTTACCCTTGGCAGGCCTTTTTGGCTTTAGCCAGGGCTGCTGGCTTTGTTCTAAGCAAGATTCACACAACATCAGGGAGAGGTTTTTTATGGCCTACAGAAATGGGGTAATAAGTATTTAGGTCCGGGTGGTGGGATTAAGTGCAGCTGGTAAGGCTGCTTTGGGCCCAGTTTTGTCTCCCCCCCACCTCCCACCCCACCATTGGCATTTACCAGTCCATTCCTCTTTTAAAACAAAGTTGGTTAGCTGGGTGTGAGGGCCCCCTGGTGATAGCTTGTTGCCTAGCAATTTCTCTGTTGCTGGGCAGTTTATCTGTTGCTAGGCAGTTATGTGTTGTTGGGCAGTTTAGGCAATCTTAGGGGCTGGTCTTTGTTGGTGGCCAATATGTCTGTTAGTCTGGTGTTCGGTGGCCATTTTTAAATTGGGTTGTCCTTGTGTGGCAACCTTAGGTGGCCATTTTAGGTGGGTTTTTGTATGGCAGCCATTTTATAACCTTACCCGCAGCCATTTTGGTGTCCTCATTTGCATTGGTGGAGGTTTTGTGTCATTGCAATGGCTTCCAGAAAGGGTCAGGGACACTCTAAGGGGAAGGGGCCAGCGCCAAAAGTGCCCAAGCAAGCTGTTGCTCCCCATCCTGTGGTTCTGTCATCGTCTGATGATGAGGACGAAGTGAGGGAGCAGCAGATTATTTTGGATAAGCTGGCTGCATTGCAACAAGGTAGAAGCACTGGGGCTCCCCCTCCTTCTTAGTGTTCTGTCCCATATTAGTGGCAGTTTGGCTGTGGGGGGCTGAATTGAAAGATCACACTGTCCACTTTTGGTGTGACAACTTGGCGGTGGTACATGTGATCAATTCCCGCATGTCCAAATCACCTTGGGTAATGAGACTTATGCCTTTACCTTGCAATGCCTTCAACTTAATTTGCTGTTTTTTTGCCAGGCATGTGCTAGGTGTGGACAATGAGATGGCTGATGCTCTCTCTTGCCAACAGATGGTGAGGTTTCGTCAGCTTGCACCAGAGGCCTATCTTCGTCTGGCATGAATGCCATGGGAGCTCTGGCAGGTTAGAGGGCTGAGGCTTGCAGGGCTATAGGCCTCGCCATTGCTCCTAGCACCAAGAAAGGATATAAGCGAGCAGTTCACCAGTTCGAGGTCTTCAGGGCTGTGGAGCATTTATACTAAGGTCTGGCCTATCCCTATAGATCAACTGATGCACTGTTGTGTTTCAATGAAAGAAACTGTCTTAGCTGTCTATTCTATCCAGGTCAAGCTTTTTGCACTGGCTTTTGTGAGCAAATCCTTCAGCTTCACTGAAGTCACCAATGACTTCAGGATTAGGAAGATGCTCGAGGGTTGGGCTCATGAGGGCGGTGCTGTGAAAGATGAATGGCAGCCCATCTCGCCGGTGGTCCTTAAGGGGTTGCGAGGGACTTGGGGTGCTGTTTGCACCTCTGGTTTTGAGGCATGCCTGTTCGATGCAGCCTCTTTGCTTGCATTCACTGGGGCTTTACAAGTGAGTGAGTTGGTCACTCAATCTAAAACAGACCAGTCAGGCAGAGTAGCAGGTGCGGAATGTGCTCATCCATGGCAATGGCATCCGAGTCATGCTTATGCAGACGGATCAGATGCATAAAGGAGCCATGATTTAATTGGGTGTTTGTCATGACAAGGAATTCTGTCCAGTTTTGACCTTGTCTCAATATTTAGCCCTATGAAGTTTGGAAGCTGGTTTCCTCTTTAGGCACGAGGATGGGACCCCGCTGACCAAACATCAGTTTTGGGCAGTGACCTCTCGGGCTTTGGGTAAGCTGGGCCTGTCTGGAGTAAAGTTTGAAACTCACTCCTTTCATATTGGAGCAGCTTCCACAGCGGCAGCTATGGGATATTCGGCTGAGGATGTTCAGCCCATTGGGCTACGTGAGTTCCTTGGCCATGTTATGATCTGTTTCATGGGTCCGGTGTTTACTGTCCTTTCTTTTCAGGTGCTGTGTCCTGTGGCAGGAGGAGAAGCATTCTCATCTGTGGGCACAGCTTCATTTTTTGGGCTGCTCACCGGGCTAACAGATTGGCTATCAGTTCGCAGTTGGGCCTGAGTAGATGGGCCACTGTGGAATGGAGAGGATGCCGCGGCTTGTGCTGGGCGGGCCTTCTTCAGCTGTTGTTCTAGTTCAAGGCTGGTGCTCCACCTGACATAGTTTTAATTCACTTAGGTGGTAATGCTTTAGGTACATTAAAAGGGAAGGCTTTGATTTTGCAGGCTAGGGAGGATTTTAATTATATTCAGAGCTGATGGCCTTATACAACCATTGTTTGGTCAGCCATGGTGCCTCGTAGGGAATGGCGGGGTGCTTTTAATCCTAGGGGGATAGAGAGGGCTTGGCGCATGGCAAACAGGGAAATTAGGAATATTTTAAAAATTGGGGGTGGCCACTACATACCTCGTCCGACTATTAGGGCCGAGTATTCAGATCTGTACAGGGGCGACGGTGTGCACTTATCGGAGCAGGGTAATGATATTTTCCTTAGGGATTTAAGGCAACGGCTACTGGCAGTTTTAGAGATTTAGTGGGCACAGGGGTCTAAGCTGAGGCTTGACCCTTGTGTTGGCTGGGTTTTGTTAAATAATTGTTGTGGCTTAGTAAGCACCTGCAGCAACCCTGGAGGGTGAAGGGGTCTGTTAGGAGCATAACTGCGGCCTTGCAGCCAGGGATGAGGTGAACAGGCTGCCTGTTGGAGTGCCATTGATGGATACTCTGCACAGAACCTGCGATTGTGCATGAGGGATCGTCACAACATGTTCCAAGGCTGGGCTTCCCAGGTTCGAGCTGCTTATAGTGGGCTACACCCCAGGGGTCAGGTGGATTGCCCTTAATATGGTAAGGGTGAGGTTGACAACCTCAGGCCTTGACCATGCCACTTGTTAGGTTAGCCCTTGCCATGGTTTGTTAATAAATAAAGTGGCCATTAAATCCCAATACTTTGTCTGATTCTTTCTTCCGTCTATGGGGGCAAAATAGGTTTACGTGCAAAGATAAAGGAATTCAAAAAATAGAACTTACAGTATTTGTCTGATGTAAGTTATAATGCCTTGTCAAACTAAGTCTATACAAGAAAATCTCTCCCCCCCCCCAAGCTCTGTAAAAATTGTTAAAGGGAAAATGAATCAGGAGCAACAATGGCAACGACCAAAACAAAAGATGGTCACAGTAAGAATATATAAAAGCAAACAGGAATAAAAGGTCGAATAGTAATGTTAGCTTAGAGTTTGATTGTGTGCAGCAGAAAGAAGGGTACTGCCTTAGGAATACAGTCCATTCAAGGATTGTTGATTTCAGAAATTAAAGTCCTTTATTAAGAAACTATATACTAGGACAGGAAATGAACAATAAGCATTGTAGCAATTGGTCTAGGCTAGGGCAGAGAGAGATAATGAAAACACAGTATGCCTGTTATGTCCACTGACGACCGCGGGGACATAAGGCTTGAGCTTGACTCCAGAAACAATGGTAGTCAAGGATCCTAGACCCTCACTAGCCCACCAATAAGATCTCTGGTGGGAGATTCAAACCCGCCAATAGGACCAGGGGGATGTTGGGGTGACTGTATATAGTTGGCCCTCACGACCAGTACTGCATGCTGTGTTATGTACTAATAAACTAGCGGATAGCTATGTTGTCATCCACCTCCTCAGTGCCTTGAACCCGGTACACAATAGTGGCGATGAAGGTGGGATTTCGCTGAGCGAGCCTGTTGTGGCACCCGAGGAAGCCAACGTCCGCTGTCACTGCTCCCACCGAGGGCAACCAAGATGCCCAGGGAAACAGCAACCAAGAAACCTGAGGAAACGCTTCCACACCACCCCATGCAGCAATGACTACCACTCCAGGAGTCAGCCTGCCTTTTGACCCAGCGAAGCCTCACCACTGGGAGGCCTGGGTCAAGGGGCTCCACTTGATCCTGGTTTACCAACAAGTGACCGAGGAACAGTGGAAGAAAGGCCTCCTCATCAGGTCATGTGGCACCGAGACGGTCGAGCTTGCCAGAAACCTCTTGGCACCAAGAAGGCTCCAGGAAGCAACTTACGATCAGGTCATCAAGGTGCTGCAAGACCACTTCAACCCATGGCCCTTGGAGATTGCCCAACACATAGCCTTCCAACAAAGGGTCCAACAGCCCAGAGAGTCCGTGGCTACATACCTGGTGGAGCTCTGTCAGCATGCGGTGGAGTGTGAATTCGGAGCATTCATGGATAAAGCTCTGAGAAACCAGCTCGTGTATGGCCTGAGGGATGAGAAGCGGAGACAACGCATAATGGAGGATGAGAAGTGCACCTTCGCCTCCGCTCTGGCAACAGCAACTGCCTGGGAGAGATCGCATCCAGCAGCGGCTGGCTCCTTGTCCAGCCACCAGGTGGTTGCAGCCCCCTGCCACGACCGGCTCTGATTGCAGCGACGGGGAAGGAGTCCATCACATGCAGCTGACCAGATGGCGTGACTGGGGAACAGCGAACCGCCCCACGCCCGCGACGGAGTTGGCCCGACAGGAATGTGCCAGCTGTGGAGAGCAGCCCGACCACAAGACTTGCAGACTTCGAGACACTGTCTGCCGGAGCTGTGGGTGCTCGGGCCACATCAAGAGGGTCTGTAGAGTGAAAGGCTCGCAAGGCCCCACTTTGAAGCCCCCCTGCCACAGGAGGAGAGTCCGACAAGGTTGCCAGACAAGGACATGGGGGCAGCAGCCACGCCTGCACTGCGGTGCTCAAGGAGAAAGTGCAGGCCCCACTATATTTGCAAGATTATGTGACCTAGGGGGTAACCCAAACTATCAGGGAAGGGGTGTTATGTCCACTGACAACCACGGGGTGGTAGCAACCTAAGGCTCAAGCTTGACTCCTGAAACAATGGGAGTCAAGGATCCTAGACCCTCACTAGCTCGCCAATAAGATCTCCGGCGGGAGATTCAAACCTGCCAATAGGACCAGGGGGAGGTCGGGGCGACTGCATATAGTTGGCCCTCTCAGCCAGTACTGCATGCTGTGTTGTGTACCAATAAACTAGCTGATAGCTATGTCATTGTCCACCTCTTCAGTGCCTTGAACCCAGTACACAATAATGCCCTCATGGAAGTTAGACACAGAAGCAAGGAGAGAAGAAAGTTAGCAGGAAAACAGGAAACCTGAGAGTAGCAATCTGAGTAAACAAAGAGCAGTGGAGCAGACAAGAGGAAAGGTACAGAGGAAACTGATCTATCTAGCTTGCTAGGACCAGGGCTATTTTTGGGCAGGAACGCACAGGAACGGAGTTCCGGCTGGCTCCTGAGTTGGCCACACCCAGCAGGAACTCATTAGCATAATAGGCCACACCCAACAGCAGAAACTCATTAGGATCGGCTACATTAGGGGTATGTGGCCTGACATGCAAATTAATTCCTGCTACAAAAAAAACCCTGGGTTTTGACAACAAACAAGGTAAACAGAATAAGAAGCAAAAGGTGGGTGTGGCTAGATGACCACTCTTCTGGTAACATGGGGGTGTGGCCTAATATGCTAATAACCTGTGCCATCAGTGGTGTGGCCTAATATGCTAATAAGTTTCTGCTGTTGGGTGTGGCCTATTATGCTAATGAGTTCCTGCTGGGCTTTTTCTAAAAAAAAAAGCCCTGGCTAGGACTACTGCCCCCCCCCCCCCCCGAGTACTGGTAAGCTCTGTACAAAGAGACATTGCACAGTTTTACAGTTTTGTCAAACTCTGGATGAAAAATCTGAAAGCCTCAATAAATCCAGAGATTTGGGCATCAATGTGGTTTAAATTTTTCATTAAACCTTTCTGCCAAAGAAAATTTAATAAAAATGCTGCATCAGTGGCACCTATCAATCTATAAAGTGGCAAAAAATTTACCAAGGAGCTAATGGGGATTGTTGGTATGTGGAGCTACCAATGCTAATTTTATACATATTTGGTGGGAATGTAGTAGAGTGGTAGAATTCTAGAATATGATTGCTACAGCTGTCTCTAAAGGTATAAAGAAAGAGTTACCATTATCCCCTAATTTTTGTTGTTGAATTGTGTAGATTTCCTTTCTAAAGATGTTCATGAATTTGTTCTTAATGCCGTAACATCTGCAAGGTTAACATTTGCTCAAAATTGGAAGAAGACTATCATTCCAAATAAGCATGATTGGCTAGAAAAATTAGTGGGGTGTATTCACTTACATAAACTAACCTTTTTATTACATGGCCAAGTGTCCAATAAATTTGGAAACTGGAATGTTTTTTGTCCAGAATGAGAAGTTAATTTTGAGTGTATATAATTGATGCTTATAACAACTTTGTAATGTTTATTCTGTATTTTAGATTTTTCTGTTATCAAATTTATTTTTATTTTTAATAAATAAGTAGTTTAAAAAAGAAAGAAGATAAAAGAAACATTGCACAGTCCTTCATGTCCAACAATTTGTGTATCCTTAGTATTCATAGACGTATACAAAAACACACAGTGAATTCTTTTTTTATGTGAGGAATCAGTGAAGGACTGAATATGAACTAATAGCATCAAACAAACTCTTGCATTACTGAGTTTCAAAAAAGCATCCCAGTAAGAGAAAATTAAGTTAAAAGATCAATACAGATATATTGTTTTAGGCACAAAATATAGATTTATGCTAGTTCTCACCCTACTTACAGGAATGTTGATTATCTCTCTTTGTCTGAATTTTTAACAAACAGCTTTGTTGTATATTTATGCAGAAATAGAGGGATCAGCTGGATTCTGGAATTAAAGTACCTTCTTCAACCTCCTGGATTAATTTTGCATTGATCTTTGCAGACAATAGCCAGGATTATATCCCCCTTTACAACAACAACAAAAAAGGAAGAAATTAAGTTTGGAAAGCGAAGGAAGAAGAAATTAAGCTCAGGAAGTCATCAGCAAGATTTCTCTTGTGAGTCTTTTCCTTCTTTTTTCTTGTAAGTCTATTTTGGGATGAGAAGAAGGAGAGACGCAAAGCAGAAGCATAGCTCAATCCCTCCCCCCCAAAACACAGGAACACAGAAATATTTGATTCTTGTGCATGTTACCGGAGAGAGGGCTACAGCCCTTTAAACGCCCCAGTAATTTTTTAAATGATGCAGCAGGTTCAATGCATTCAGTAGGGTTGCCAGGTCTCCTCTGGCTGCTGGCTGGGGTGTTTGTGTGTAGGATTGCCAGCTCCATGTTGGGGAACTCCTGGAGATCTGGAGATGCAGCTTGGGGAGGACAGAGACCTCAGTGGAGTACAATGCCATATAGAGTCCACCCTCCAAAGCTTCCATATTCTCCAGTGGAACAGATCTCAGTAGCCTGGAGAGGAGCTTTAATTCGAGGGGATCCCCAGGACCCACCTGGAGGCTGGCATCCCTAGCACTCAGGTGCAATGCTCACACACACACATCTACAGGGTCATCATAAGTCAGCTGCATCTTGACAGCAAAAAAAAAAAAGTTCCACTCTACAGTTTGTGATTACAGGTGCAGAGGCACTGATTTCAATCACAGAGACCATCTTTCCACTCTGGTACCTGTCACTCCAGTCACACAACACTTCTGCTACCCCCAGGGGCTGTCATTCCAGCCCCAGAGCACTGTCACACAGTGGCCAAAAATACCAGGTGCCATCAGGAGGTCCACCAGTGGGGCCAGGACACTAGAAGCCCACTCATTGCCCCCCCCCCCCGACCAAGCACCAAGAATACAGAGCATCACTTACCCCAGACCACAGATCACTTCTGCTGTTCCCAGGGGCTGTCATTCCACTCTGGCACCCTTTTTTTTAAAATCAAGTATCTTTATTCATTTTTCATAAGTAAATAGATTATCGTAACAGCATAAAAAATACATTGCATAAATTCATGAACAATTCAACTACAATGATAAAACGAAGATATATCAACTTCAATAAAGCTTGCAATAATCAAAAAGAACTGTGACTTGAATGCCAAATTAGGCTGAGTCAGAATTAGAAGGTAGATGCTTTTATGAGATGTGTCATATGTGGAGGTTGTTGCGTGTTATGATTTGGGTGATGTGATAGTTAGCTGTAGAGCATAGGCGTAAACTATGGGGGGGGCTCGAGGGCTCGAGCCACCCTTGAAATTTCCCAGGGGGACTCAGCCACTCCCGGGAAAATGGAGCACCCAGGCCAGCTGGCTGGCCAGCTGCCGCCGCCACTGCCTCTCCCCCTGCTCCATTCCTCCCTCCCTCCGTCCAGGAACCAGCTGGGCCCAGCGTGCTGGATGGAGGAACGGAGGCAGGAGCAGGTGGGGGGGAGGCAGCAGGGATATGGAACTTGTACCAACAGGTGCGGGCTGCTGCCTCGTTTGCCCGCCCGCCGGCTGCAGCCGCTGCTGCCTCCCCCCCCCCGGGACTGGCCTGGCACACTGGGCAGTTGCCCAGCTGGCCCCACGGAGGCAGGAGGGGCCAGGCTAGGCCAGTCCGGGGGGGTGGGGGGGACATGCAAGAGCCCCCGCCCCCGGATTTTAAAAGTCGACGCCTCTGCTGTAGAGTAATGTTTGGTATGAGGGAATGTGCGGATAGATGTCTGATGCAGACAGAAATTCTACGAATGGAAACCACTTCCCTGCAACATTGGACAGTTTTGGAAATAGTTCCGACTGTTTAAGGTGGTCTGTGATCTTTTCCATAATTAGATGGTCCCAGACTTTGTTAAGCCAATTTGAGATGGTTGGAGCTTTGTCAGCTTTCCATTTGGACACTATGGATGTCTTGGCAGCTACAAGAAGGCTAGTAATGAGGTCTCGACATGATGGTGTTATGTCTTTTATATCCCATATGTCTAAAAATATTAATGCAGGGTCTAGAGGTATGACGTGACCGGTGATGAGTTTTATTTGAGTAAGAACTTCTTGCCAGAATTTTCGTATATAGGTGCATTTCCACCAGCAGTGGGCGAAGGATCCAAGTTCCCCGCATTTTTTCCAGCAAAGAGGTGGGTGTGAAGATGTTATTTTGGATAGGCGCTCAGGCGTGAGGTACCAATGAGATACGATACGGTGTGTTTGTAGCTTTGTTGAGATTACTGATGACATCAATAATTTAGAAGTCCAGATTTTTTACCATTGTTGATTAGAGATATCTTTCTCGCAGTCTCTTGTCCAGTGCACCTTTTATTGCAGTCCCAGAACACTCCTGCTTCTCCCAGGGACCACTGTACCACTCTGGAGCCTGTCATTCCAGACCAGGAGTTCAGGTACCTCTGCCTGTACCTTTGACAGTGAAAACCTGACACAGAGCTGAGATGGCTTGCTTGGTGCTGCTTGGTGAACCTCCAAGTTCTGTACACAAAAAAACACAGATTATCTGACACATTGTACTTCTTACGATTACCAATACCTGAGATTACATTCTGAGGTAATTTTAAATTGCAGATCTATTATCAAATCCTGAAACACCATGCTATCACATTCTTTTCCATGTCGTAACAAAACGCTGTGCAGTAGTTACCAGCCTTTGCACTGGTTTACCCACAGCATGTTCTATACTGGGATTGAAAAGCGAATAGCGAGAACCACTTGACAATAATGTTAGACGTGGGCCTTTGAGGCTAAGGCCAGGTTTTAAAAATTTCACCACTCTGCCTTAATCTAAAATCACTGTGTAATCTTGACCAAGACACTATGGCTTTTTCCAACCTATCTCTCAGGATTCTGAGATATTTGTTTCTTTACTTCATTTATACTCTGCCTTTCTTCCCAGCACAGACTCAATGTGAGAAAGGGCATTGGTTGTACTGTCTTGCCCAGGCCCTAGGAAAACCTGGAACTGGCTCTGAAGGGAGGCACTAGATCACCAAAAAATGAACAGCCTTTCCTGATTACTTCCAAATGTTGCTTTCCAGTTCAGATCAATTTTAAGATATGGTATTTGATGACTTGCAATCCCCCTATGTATCCCCAGTAAATGACATTTTCTCTGTGCTGCGCCATCAAAGTTGTACCAATGGGAAGTAGAATAAATTGCCCTTTGTTGTCTACAAACGGAGCTGTTAGAGTTCAAATTAAGAAATCCTGAGCAACTGATGCATTAAACAAAATGTTAAATCAGTCAGCAAAAGCACATCTGTTACGCCCAGTACAATTCTATCCATGTGCCATGTGTTCATATCACACTTTGGGGACATTTCAGTATATCTGTAAAGGAAAACACAAGTTTGAATGGGACAGAATGCTTTTTACCTGTATGTCATTTTAAAAAGCAAATCCTTCAGACTTCTCAGAATATTATAACTGTATATTTTTACTGGTTCAGCTTGATGGAAACATTCTCACAGTCCATCCTTTGAAAGGATTCTGCCAAGTTGGAAACTACATTCTTGGCAATCTGGTGCAGCAGCCTTGTGATTATAATATGCTGGGGACATAATGGGATTATGCGATCAGTGTGATTATAATGTACTGGGGGCATATAAGCACCTAATGGAAGTAAACATCAAGCAGCATTTAAAAAGAGCTATTGATTATTCTAAATTGAAAGTCATGGGCTTCCTGCATAACCTCACAATGCCTTTTTATCTGAGTAGTCAATACTTGGTTTCTAAGATTTGCCCACCTGGGCTTCTGTTCCGAAAGGGAGATGCGAGTGTTTTGTAAATATTTCAGCATTTTGTTCAAGAGACGTTTATTTTTTTTAAGATAGGAAGGAATTGTAGTGTTGTCATTTGAATTCTTGAGGCCTTAAAGCCAGGTAATCCTGCTGTCTGTAAAGAATGAATGGATATTATATAACATATATTTTGGAAACACTTTAAAAATATGTCTCAAATAACTTTGTCAATGTGCAGAGGTCTGGAATTCCTTCGCTGCCAAAGAGGAATTTTCTGCTCTCTTGATCATGTTAACATTGTTGCAACAATGCAGAGTCATAATGGCATCTGGATGTACTAAAGCTGAGGCCGTGGTCACACAGCCCTTTAAATCCGGGAGCCCTACCAGATTTAAAGGGGCCGCATTTTTTTTACCTCGGGTTGGGATGTACTCACATCCAAACCCCCGGCGGTGGTGGGCAGCGGGCAGAGGCATTGGCGGCAAAGGAGGCGTCAGAGGAGGAGGCAGCAGCAGGCAGAGGCATCAGTGGGTGGCATTGTGAGGCATGCATCGGTGGATGTGGCGGCTGGCAGGGCCTTTTTCTGGTGGCGGCGGCTGGTGGTGGCTGGGGGAGGCAACCTTCCCCAAGCCACACCGGCCGCCTGGTAAGTTTGGGGTTTTTTTCCCCCCTTTTATGCTTGGGCACTTGAGAGGCCAAGTGCTCAAGTGTAAAAAGAGGGGGGAATGGAGAATGGGACCATCTGGACAGCCCTGTTCTCACAATGATTGCGAGAGAGGGCTGTCCAGATGGCTAAAATGTGGGCTCCTCACGTGACCACTGGGAAAACAGTTGATTTTCCTGGGGTTGGAAAACACGGGAGAAACCCACATTGAAGCCCACTTCGGCATGGGACTAGCCGTGGCCGTTGTGGATGGTCCCTTTAAATGTGGGAGGAAACAGCCCTTCCTTCTGCATTAAAGGGCAGTGTGACCATGGCCTGAGTGAAGCAGGAGTCCTGGAAGGGGGATATTAAGAAGGCTGGCTTCCAGCACCTCCAGAGTATGCCTTAAAGCCAGGTGACAGCCGTGAAGGCCTGGGAGGAGACAACAGTTTCAGGCTGTGGCTTCTCTCAGGCCGTCACCAGCTAGGAATAGGGATGGGCCCAAACTGAACCACAAAGAAAAATCCATGATTAATTTTGCCCTGATCATGGTTTGGGATTTCCACAAACTTTTGAGGCAATTTGTGCGGTTCATGCCAGTTCCTGGCCAGAGCAGAAAGCTGCAAAAACAGCTGATCCCCATCCATCGCCTGGTAATTTGGGAGAGCCTGAATGCTCCCCCGCTCTCCCCCATCATTTGAGGATGCCCCCTGGACCTCCCATCAGGAACTCACCCAGTAGGTTTCCCAGTGTAGGTGACATCTAAGGGTATCACAGACCTGTTATTGCTCAATCTCGGGTGGCTGAACGCCACTTGTCCCTCTAAGAATCTAGTGGAGGAGGAGATGGAGAAGGGGCAATGAGCTCAGGTGGTTGGTGGAGGAGATGGCTGCAGCAAGCTGTGCAGCAGGGCTGCAGCCAGATGACACGGCAGCAGTATAGTGGCCAGGCCTGCCCCAGGAGTCCAGGGAGGGGGAGGTGGTGCTGGCAGAGAAGGAGGCCGCTCCAGCCTGGGAACCACATGCTTCCGGTTGGGCCTGACTTTGCCACCGTGGCTGGAAAATGCCCAACCCAATTGGTCCCCAGGCTGGAGCAGCCTCCTTCCCTGCTAGTGCCACCTCACCACCCTGGATTCCTGGGGTCATCCTGGCCACTTTACTGATGCTGCTCCCCATTACATGGCTTTCTTGTCCATTCCCTTTAATTCCACAAGAAGGCACAAGAAGGCCAGAAACAGCTGAATGGCTGGGAGCACTTCCACTGCTCAGCTGCTTTTGCTGCTTTCTAGAAAAAAAAAACATTTAAAAGGACTGCAGTCCCTTTAAATGTGGTTTGCTAGGCCTACAAAGTTAGTCTGAACCAGTTCATCAGATAGCGAACTGGTTTGATTCATGGTTTGACCACAAACCAAACCAAACAGTGTTTTAGTAGTTCATGCCTATGCCTAGCTAGGAATAAGATGAGCCCCAGTACTGCCTCAGAACTCTTGAAAGACTGTTGTGCCACATGGTGCTGAATCCTCTGTGAGGTATTCTGCGTTTACATTCTGAGGATAGGATCCAAAGTACCTCAAGCAAGCCTCTACTTATAAAACTGATCATTCCCACTCTGATAAGAACATAAAAACATAAGAGAAGCCAATGCTGGATCAGGCCAATGGCCCATCTACTCCCTGTCCCACAGTGGCCAAAAATACCAGGTGCCATCAGGAGGTCCATCAGTGGGGCTAGGACACTAGAAGCTCTCCCACTGTCCCCTCCCCCAAGCATCAAGAATACAGAGCATCACTTGCCCCAGAGTTCCTATCTATACCTTGTGGCTAATAGCCACTGATGGACCTCTGCTCCATATCTATATACTAATTCTGAGAGGTTTTTTTCTGTGTGGATACTTATATCTACCAAAAAAGAGCTCACTCTCTCCCAACAGCTTTTCCTACATAGTCAGGGGCCTTTCTCTGTCTGCAGAAAAATCCAAAAAGATTTAAAAAAAAAACTTCAGAGACCGTTGAATTCCCTCCAATACTGTTTGAAATGGCATCAACTCCAGACATCAACTGTGTGAGATTAGAATGTTGGGGGGTGGGGGGAGCAGGCTTCTAACTGTTTCTGTCAGTAAAAGGCTGGGTTTTTACTGGCAGCAGTTTAGGGTAGCCAAGTAACCCCCCCCCCCCCAGCCACCAGCAGTGGATCCAGATCCAGGCTGGAAAATCCAGGAGATTTGGGGGTGAAACCTTGGGAGGACAGGGACCTCAGTGAAGTACAATGACATAAACTCCACCCTCCAAAGTATCCATTTTCTCCATGGAAAGTTATCTCTGTAGTCTGGAGATGAGTAGTAACTCCAGGGGATCCCCAGGTCCCACCTGGAGGCTGGCATCCCTAGGCAGCACCCTCTGGGTGACTTGATACCACCTGATTTGCATGACTCAGGTAGGCCCAGCTGCTTTGCTACTGTTCAGCAGCAGCCACCCTATGAAAGCCATTGTGATGTAACAGTTAAAGCTTCAGACTGGGATCTGCGAGACTCAGGTTCAGATCCCCATCTTGCGGTGGAAGCTGACTAGGAGATTTTGGACATACTAGGAGATTCTGGACATACTTTCAGCCTAACCAACCTCACAGGGTTGTTGTGCAGATAACAAGGAGGAAATAATGTAAGCTGCTTTAGTACCCACTGTGGAGAAAGACTGTAATTTTCCCAGGTAGAGACTGAGGGGGAGGGGGTGGAGATGGAAAGCTGAAGACAGATACAGGTAGGTTGGCTGTTGGGTGGGAAGGAAATAGGGTTGCCAACTCCAGGATGGGAAATTCCTGGACATTTGAGAAGTGGAGCCTGGGGAGGGTGGGATTTGAGGAGGGATTACAGACCAGTATAATGCCATAGACTCCATCCTCCAAACCAGCCATTTCCTTCACTTGAACTGCTATTGCCAGCCTCCAGACAAGGGCTTGAGAGCAATGTTCCCTCCAAGCTGTGGAGTCCTGTGAGCAAAAATTCTACTTTGTGAGTTACTGGCATTAAAGTTGTGAGCGAGGGATTTGGCTCCTGCATCAGTTAGTTTGCTCTGGAACCATCCTTCCTGAGCTCAGACAAAAATGGGTGAGATGGAGGCTAAAAAACTGTGAGCTGGCTCACACTAATTCAACATAGAGGGAACACTGCTGGAGAGCACCCAGAATTACAACTATTGTCCCGGTGACAGAGATCAGCTCCCCTGGATAAAATGTCTGCTTTGGAGGGTTGCTGAGGCTGCTTGCCTCCCCAAGCCTCACTGTCCCAAGGCTCCACCCCCAAATCTCCAGGAATTTCCCAACCTGGAGCTGGAATTGATCTCTGCAGCTGGGAGATCCTTGTGATCCCCAGAGCACTGCCACTGCTGCTGTGGGGGGAAGAGGAAGCAGGCACGAGGCTGGGAGAGTGATGGGGGCAGAAAGAGAGAGTGATGGAGTGGGGGGGCAGAAAGAATGATGGAGTGGGGGGGAAACAAAGAGAATGATGATGGGTCAGAAAGAGAGAGGAAGTAACATACATGGAGGAGAGAGAGTAAGAAAGGGGGAGCAGAAGGGAGAAAGAGTGTGAGTGAGGTAAGGGGAGAAGGGAGGAGGCAAAGGTGTGAGGAATGGGATAACCATCCTGCAAGTTTCTTGCGGGTCACCACTTGTATTTATCTAATTCCCTCTTGAAGCCGTCCATACTAGTTGCCGCCACCTCCTCCTGTGGCACTTACAAGTTCCTCCCTCCAGGCGCCTCAGCCAATCACTTTCAGTGGTGAATTGCTGTGTTGGGGGGGGAGAGAGAAAGTGTTCAGCTGTTTAACTTCTGGCCAGTTGACAGAGTTGGGAGTTGGATTTTGCTTGGAGAAGGGTTAGGAGGTCTGCTGGCTAGGCAGGGAATCCATTAAGGACTTAAGGTACTTCAAAGACGTGTAGAGTTTGGGTGCTGTTTGTGTCAAAAACAGTTCCCTTTCTGTTCCATGTCTGAATCTGAATCAGTCAAATAAGAAACTTTCTTCATAACTGTTACACTTTCTCAGGCCCCAGCTCTCCAGTAACTGTTACTGGCTGGAGGGATGGAGGTACAAAGAAACAGCCAAGTGAAAGGAATTAAAAGAAACTGTCAAGCCACACATACCACTGAAATAAACCTGTTTCTTAGTTGTTTTCATCAAGCCTGTGTGGTTCCTTCAAACCTATAATCCCCACATAATAGGTGTTGCGTACTGGGTTTGATGCATGAAGAGCTCGGGCTACAGCATGATGATCAGTTCACGTTTAGTAGCACGCAACACAACAACATTTACCAGCCGAGGTGGCCAACTATATACACCCACCAAAGACACACCCACAGTCCTATTGGAGGGTTTGAATCTCCCACCAAAGTTCTTATTGGTGGACTCTAGGTGGTGCAGGATCCTTGGCCCCTATTGAAGAAGGTTGTAGGTTGTGAAGTTTAAGTCCTTATTTTCTAGGTCTGGAGGTGGAGTATTGTCATACCCACTTTCCTCTCTTTTATGCAGTTCACCCTGTGTCATCTCAGACACCATTCCTGATGGGAAGGGGACTCTCAAAAGCAGTGTGAGATGTAGTGAAGGGAAAGGATGCAGCCCAAGTGTGCCGCTCACACACACACACACACACACACACACACACACACGCACACTGTACAAGCAGAAGAGATTTCTGCTTGCACAACACCACCTTTGGATACAACCTTTATGAAGATGCCTAGTGCTGCAGTAGTTTATTATTTATTGACTAATATGGCCCCTAACTGGATTTTATTTAAGCTTAGAAAGCTTGCAAGTCCGGTTTGTACTGAAGTTCACATTCACTCACGAAATTTCCTTCACAGGAGGAGAAAACAGAGATTTACAGAACATTTGACAGTCTGAGAGCCAGTCTGGTGTAGTGGTTAAGTGCGCGGACTCTAATCTGGGAGAACTGGGTTTGATTCTCCACTCCTCCACTTGCACCTGGCTGGATGACCTTGGGCAAGCCATAGCTCTGTACCAGCTGTTCCCTCAAGGACAGCTTGGGAACGAGTTCTCTCAGCCCCACCTACCTCACAGGGTGTCTGTTGTGGGGAGGGGAAGGGAAAGGAGTTTGTAAGCCGCTCTGAGACTCCAAGTGAGTGAAGTGCGGGGTATAAATCCAAACTATTCTTCTTCTTCTTCTTCTTCTTTTTAGAATGCCTGTGGGAAAGAATGGATTTCTTTCTTTCCTCTCCTTCACCTTCTTTGAGAATTCCTGCGTTAATTTGGTTTTATTTGTGAAAATATTCCTTTAGAATAAGAGGATTCTACTTTTGTTCCCCTTCTGTTCTGTCTGATCAATCTGATCTCAGCCTTAACAATTCCTGCCACTATATCAGGTATCTAATTTACTCTCTTTTTAAATCTCGCTATATTTGACAGGATTACATTTTCTTTAATTGCCAGCAACAGAAATGATTCCTGTGGTTCAGGGGTAGATGATCTGCTTAGTATGCAGAAGGTCCCAGATTCATTCCCTGGAATCTCTAGTTAAAGGATCAGGTTACAGGTGATATGCAAAGCTTCAGAAAGAGACCCAAGAGAGCCGCTGCCAATCTCAGTAGGCAACACTGACCTTGATGGACCAATGGTCTGATACATTGAAGGTACTTTCATGCATTCATCCCTACATGCTGTGAAAAGAACCTCAAAGGGAAGCTGATAATATAGACTGGGTCTGTGATGCTGGGAATGGGAGGATCACATCTCCCCCCCCCCATGCAATTTTAAACTTATTCCAGGCTGCTTTTGACCCCAATTGTAAAGGGAAGCACCTGACTTTTTCCCTTACTGGGACAAAAAGCAGACTGTGGAGTAATTTTGATTGGGTGCTCAGTGTGGATAGGACAGTTAAATTCCCTTCCCTGCACTATAGTAGCTGCTTTTTGCAACTGACACAGGAGATACAATCACAGATCCAAAATGATATTTGTCATTTGGCCCTTAGCTGGGCTTTGCGAAGGGGCAGGAATAGAGCTCCTGGAGTGGTGAGTGTTCCCCCCCTTCCTTAACTGCCGGGGAGAATTAGCTGAGGTTATTGTGTGGGAGGACAGTGTTTGAGGGTGTGTGGCTGTATATAGCCTGCTGGAGAGTGGTGCCTTTTGCTGATTGCAGAAGGTGATTGCTGTTGATTGGGGAGGGTCTGTTTTGCCCAGGACTGACTGCTGGCCCCACCCTCTGCTGGCTGAGCCTTGAATTTGTAAGAATCCTCTGCACCAGAGACAGACCACAATTAGCTGGGCTCTGCCAAGGAACAGGAAGAGAGCTCCTGGAGTGTTTCAGGGTATGTCAACACACCAAGGTTGTTGTGTACTAGTCCCATAATGGCGACCATGGCCCAGTGCTCTCGAAAGCAACCAAGAGGGCACCCCGATCCCAGGGCCTGCTGAAGCCCCACGACCCGCGATGCCCCAGCGCTCGGGTCGCAAACATCGCTGGCCAGAGTACCTTAAGGACTATGTCTGCCAAGTGGGATCGAACTATGGGAGGAGGGGTGTTGTGTACTAGTCCCATAATGGTGACCGCCATGCGGTCAGAGCACATGGCCCGATTCTACCTGAGCTTCAGCCAGATAGAACAATAGACAGTCGGATCCAAAACGACCACCAATAGCCAGCCTAGGTCTCCTGTGGGGGACCTATGAACTACAACTTAAGACTTAAGGCCCTATCAGGACTATGCGCATATGCTAAGCCCCTATCAGGTATTTTGGGTGCGGCCAGAGGTGTGGCTCCAGCCAGCATATAATGAGGGCCCTGGAGCCCTGGCAGCATGCTTGATCTGACCATCTCCTGAACATGCTGATTCACTTAATAAAGCCTCTGCTATGATCATCCTACAACTCGCCTCCCGACTCCAGTACTTTTCAAAGGTATTTCTAGGTGAAAGAATCCACTTGGGGAAGTGATGATGAATACTCACATATCATTTCCAGTCACCTGTGGGTAGTGCGCCATGTTTGTCTTCCTCCCTGAGGACAAGACAGACTACACTTGTAAGAAGTGTAAGTTGATAGGACTCTTAGAGGAGATGTTTCGAAAACTGAAGGAAAGGATTACTACTCTCCATGAGATTAAGGAAGGGGAAGAGTTGATTAACAGAAGCTTTGATATCCTGCATAGGGAAGGAGAGACCAGTCAAAGGGACAACAGTGTGACTGACTGCCCTAAAAAGACTCCTCAGGACCCCAAAGACGTCGAGTAAGATGGCACTCAGTGCCATTAGAACTGAGGAATCAATTCCAGACCCTTGCAGTGGAGGCAGAGAGGGAAACACTGCCAGTGGAGGTATCACAAACACAAGGAAAGCAGAGGGAGGAGAATAGGGAGATAAAAAGAAATGGCACTGGAAGGAATAAGAAGGTGTTGGCCATAGGTGACTCCCAGCTGAGAGGTATGGAACATAATGTGTTCAGGCTTGACCCCCTGGCCCAAGAGGTGTGTTGTCTGCAGGGGGTGAAAATTAAACATATTACAAATTGTTAGGACTTTTGTCCAATAATCAAGAAAATTCAGAGTAATGAATCTTGCTTTTCTGGAAAGAAGAGATTGCTTCTTTTAGTTTAAAAGAAGTTTATTACTAAAGGAAAAAGGTAAACGGGATTAGCTACAAATAAACAAAACATGCTTCCTAAACAGCATTCTGCTGCGTCTGCACACTAAGACATCCTGATAGAGAGTGAGGAGATTGTAATGGAGGATCTCTCCTTCTTCTTGACCCCTGAAAGGAAACACCTGATATCAGTAACCAATTAGCACAATAGTAGACCTCTAGGTTTCCCAGGCTTAGAGTTAATTGGCCAGCTGCCAGGTATTACTTCCAGGCTAACAAAGGTAAACAAACAAGTTGCATAGGTTAACCCTATAATGACTGAATTTCTCAGGCCTTGTGTTACATGCTCATTTTCCCAACACAAATAGGATCCCAAAACTCATAAAACCTACAGAGCATTACCCATTTGTGATGGTCCATGCGGGAACCAACAACACAGCCATGAACACCATCAAAATAATTAAGGCTGACTACAAAGCTCTCGGGAGGAAGCTGAAGGGAATGGGGGCACAGGTGGTGTTCTCTTTGATCCTTCCTGTCATAGGAAGGGGAATACGGTGGGAACAGATGATAATGGAGGTGAACCACTGGCTGTGTTGGTGGTGCTGGCAGGAGTGATTTGGATTCTGGGACCACAGGCTAGGTTTTCTGGACTGACACACGATGGACTTCACCTGTCAAGGTTGGGGAAGAATGTGTTTGGCAGAAACCTGGGGCGATTCATCAAGAGGACTTTAAACTGACACCGCAAGGGGAAGGAGACAACCAATATAGGGATTTAAATGAAGGAGAGCAAACAACAGAGGCCCACTTAGAGGAGGGCAGGGAGAGGGTAGGACTTGCAATAATGGGTTTAAATTAAGGGCAGGAAGGTATGGCTGGACATTAGGGGTGACAGGTTTATAGTGGGAGTTGTGCAGCAATGGAATCAGCTGCCTGGAGAGGCAGTGAGCTCTCTCTCATTGCCAGTCTTTAAGCAGCAGCTGGACAAATGCTCTAGGCTGATTCTGCATTAAGCTGGGGGTTGGACTAGATGGCCTGTATGGTCCCTTCCAACTCTATCCCGGTCAGGAACGACTGGGTCTTCTCTCCCCCCCCCACCCCGCCGTAGTGGCCCCACACTTACCCAGCCCAGTCCGAGATGCCCAGAAAACTGGAGCCCCACAAGAACCGCCCCAGGAAGACCCACGGCCACAACAGGCGGCCAACTCTGCCGCCATGCCTCCCGGCCCATATCGGGCCCGGGAATGCCTATGGATGCCACATGGCGGCGCTGCCGCAGCCGAAAACGGAGCAAGCAAGGTGCCCAGGAACACTGCAGCCAAGTTCCACAGGCCCTCGGCCCTCGCCAGCACCAGGGAGGCTGGTGACCAGGGAAAGTCGGCAGAGGCAGTGGAGCCTCCTCCATGGGACTCCAGCATGACGCCCAGAAGACCCGGAAGTGGGGCAGAGCCCAGCCCAAACGCCGGGACGGCATCTCTGCTTCTAAAGGGGGGCGGGGTTCAAGAGGGAGAAGTTGGCTGGGACACCCAGGTGGCTCTGGGGGAGTGGGGAGGGAAATAAAAGGAGGCCGGGAAGGAAGGGCCAGGGAGGATGAGCCGGGAGGTGTTTATGGCAACGAGAGAGAGAGAGAGACGCCAAGACTGAACACCGACGGAGGCAGAGGGGTGAAGAGGGTGCTGTAAACCCCACCCCCTGCTGATCTGAGGCCCTTCCTCGCCCCGACACTGCTCAGAGCCACCGCCGCCGGTGGACGTCACGGCCACGGGAGGGGACCCCGGAGGGAAGAAGGTGGAGCACGACAAACTCTGTGATTCTATTATTCTATAGTCTCTCCTCCCTGCATTCTAGCTGAATCTGGATCTTCCTTTCTCAACAGATGATAAGAGTAAGAATTTTTATACAGGTAACATAAGCATTTGATATTACAGGGCAATCCTTCTAAGGATATAACTCTGTTTAGGATGACTCTGTAACCAGAGCATGACTCCTTTTTTTCTTAAAAGCAAATGAAAAGAAAGGGTGGGATTAACTATCTTCAGGAAAACAGAGCCCATGCTAAAAACCCGTTGTGGTCCTATGAGACTCATTGGCATAGCAAGTATTAATTCATTTACAGATATACAAGGAAGTAATGTCCTGGTGAGTGCTCATGCCGGCTGTAAGATAGTGAGTATGCATCATTTACAAAACACGCAAACACAACTGAGGCATAAATAAAGAATAAGAGGAATCTTGTACCGATTATCCCCTTTCAGTTTATTTCCCTAAAGATTTTTCAAGAGAAAGAGTCACCATGTAAGTATGATAATCTAATGCAAGAAGGGATCGATTTCATACTGCTGCTATCATGGGGCTCAAGAATGGTGGTAGAACTCAAAGTCATCTATATTCAGTATTATTTATATGTTTCCCACTGAGTGTTTTTCTGAAGGGAAAGCATATGACCTTCCATCGAACTCTTGGTGATCATGGTTTGGAGGGTTTTTTTGTTTGTTTTTGAAAATCCTTCGTGTCTGTATAATCTAGTGCACAAAATAGAGTCATATGAAAAGACAGAAAAACTGTTTTCCTTGTACATGCCATTTTCTGTTCTGTGCCAAAAGTCTGCATATGCCCTTTCGTCCATGGTTGACATTCAGTGGTGATTTTGTGCCATTATATTCCAAATTGCTGTCAGTTACTCTTTACCTTCTTCTTCTTTTTTTTAACTGACAAAGTCGGAATTTCCACTGCTTCCACTGACAAGTGTTTCTTCTCATTCAGTCTAGAGACATCAGCAAGATGCCTTGGCTCTTCCAAGCTTGACCTTGAGTCACAGAGCGGATCATCCAAGCCTGGCCCGCTTTTCTTTCGACTTATTTATTTTTCATCACCCTGAGGCTTACATACTTGCAACAGTAGGCTCCTTCTTTATATTTAAAGGTATTTATCAAACCATAAAATTACCTATAAATCTTTGTACTTTGTGATTTGAAAGCAGAACTGCACACTGGAACATGATTCAGAAATACTCTTCAGTGTCTAAGTACTTCAGTCAACAATGCATTTATTTATATCTTTAATTTATATACTGCCCTCTCTCCCCACACTGGACTTGTATATTTATTTCATTTGCAGCATTTATGTCCCACCTTTCTGCCCAGTCATAGCCACCATCTGGCAGAATTATACAATTTCTGTTATGATGTGAGCTGTATTGAAAGAAAGAGACAACCTTTCCGTTGAGTGTAGTGTGACCTTGTGATGGGAGACAATGAGCAGTAGTGGGTAACAGGTTGTTCCACATACACAGAATGTGTTCTGCAGAAATCGTTAGATTTCTCAGGCTCTTCATGGATGTATTGAGAGAGCTATGGAACAGAAATGTGGATTTGTTTGGGAGAGAGAGGAATTTGCTCTTTGGGAAACAGGACTGAAATGTCACTTGATCTAGCACTTTTTGCTTTGTGCTTTACTTCTGTAGCCTTCTAATACCCGTTAGACCTATACATTTGCAAATAAACATATTATTACTGAGAAATCAGTCAAAAGCTGCTAGTGTTCTCTTTTGAAAAGAAAACATCTCTGTTGTTGACAGTGATTATGCAAAATAAGTCACTTTGTGTGTGGGGGGGGGAGAGAGAGATCCTGTTCAGCATTCCAGAATTGCTGCTGAAAGTTCTCATAAAAATCTCACAACTCCTCCATGACCTTGCTGCCAGTTTGAAGGCTGGTAGCATACTGAAGGCTTCATAGGCTCCACATGGACCTGTTTTGGACAAATTCTGCTTGCTCTTCCCACAGGATACTGGCAGGATTCTGGTGAGTGTGAAGCCTACAACCTGCTCCTTGGATCCTTGACTATGTTGGGTGCTGAAAGCTAACTGAAAGGTGATAGGAGGCCCCCTGAGGGAGATGATTAACCAGCCTCTCTCTCTGGGTGCTTTCCTGGGTCCTTGAAGGAGGCCACTATTAGGCCCCTTCTTAAGAAACCATCTCTAGATTAAAAATAAAACCCTAGCCACTTACCGCCCAGTATCAGATTTATCATTCCTGGAAAAGATAATTGACAAAGCAGTGGCTGAACAGCTTCAGGTTTTCCTAGATGAAACCTCCGCACTTGACCCTTTCCAATCCAGCTTCAGGCTTGGTTTTGGGACTGAGATTGTGCCTGTAGCTCTGGTGGATGACCTTCACCAACAGATTGAGGTGGTTCAGCACTGCTGATTTAGTAGACCTGTCAGCAGCATTTGAGACAGTTGACCATTTGGTCCCAGTCAACCATCTGGCCTCACTTGGGGTACGTGGTAGTGCCTTGAACTGGTTTTCCTTGTTCCTTCAGGGGACCAGGTTACCTCCTTGCATGGATTAGATTGTGGTGTTCTGCAGGGTTTGGTTCTGTTCCTGATGTTGTTTAATATATACAGGGGCCCTCCAGCAGAACTTGTCAGGAGATTTGGCATTGGGTGCCATCAATGTGCTGATGACACCCAACTCTGTCTCCTGCTGGTCAAGCAGCCAGATGCAACCCTCTCAGCCTTGAGTCAGTGTCTGGATGCAGTGGTTGGTTGAGGGAGAGCTAGCTGAAGCTGAATCCATCAAATATGGAGATCATGTGGCTGAGGAAGGCTGAGTCTCTGGCCGGACTGCCATTACTGGCTCTTGATGGAGTCCCATTAAGTCTGGTGGACTCAGTAAAGAGCTTGGGAATGTGGTTTGATTCTGCCCTTCTGTTGGACAAACAAGTGTTAACAGTGGTGAGATCAGCATTTTTCTTTCTACACTAAGCCTGCCAACTGGCCCTCTATTTGGCCTGGCCTTATCTTGCCACAGTGATCTATGCCATGGTCACCTCCAGATTGGACGACTGCAGTGTGCTTTATGCAGGGCTGCCCTTGGGGATACTATGGAAACTTCAGGTGATCCAGAATGCAGCTGCCAGGCTGTTGACCAGCTCATCTTGGGCTGCAATCATACGCACAATTAGACCCGACATAGGCATAAATGCTGGGTGGATTTAAAAGGAGCAATCAGACAGCAATATCTGGGAAGCATCTCACAGCCGTTGGCAACCCGTTCTGCTCCACCGCAGAAGTGGGGTTAAAAGACACCGGGGAAAATCTAGTAGCAAATGGGTTGCAACAGGCCATAGATGGACTTTCCCCTGTCTGATCACTCCAGCACGCTCTCATGCCATCAGGATAGTCTGATCAGGCCATCCTGACTCCGTGCTGTTGTTTTCCCCCTTCTCAGTATGCACATCATGGCAACTCCATAGAGAGCCCACAGTGTGAAGGTGCAATTTATTGATTCCTTGATTAAGCACATGGGAAACAAACAAACCAAAACCCCATGACTCACCCACGGTTGCGTCTGATCACATATTGATGGGCTGCACCTGCAGCTTCAAAGGAAGGTGTGATCTTGCAACTGCAGGTCAAATTCTTCCAGAGGAAATAGCCTCATTTTCCCCCCGCTTTATCTGGCCCGTGTGACTGCAACCTTGGTCTGCTCATATACAGTCAATTTTGAGGCAACTGCCCTGGTTGCAAATTTGCTTCCAGATAACTTTTAAAACCCTAAATGGTCTGAAACCGGCATGAGCAAAGGACCACCTCTCCCAATATAACCCCTCATGCTGCTTACAGTCATCATTGCACTTCTTTTTTTTACAGTGCCTGGTCCTTGGGAAGTCTCTCTTGCTTCCATTGGGGTGAGGGATTTTTCCATCATAGCCTCATCCAGGTGGTATGCTTCATCAAAGCAGACATGTACCCTGCAGGACCTGCTAAGGTTCTATAGAGCACACAGGATGAAACTGTTCTGGCCAGTCTTTGGTTAATCCTTGTTTTCACCTGTTATTGATTTCTCTTTTGAACATTTTCTAGGTACCAGGAGAATGTCAGGATTTTAACTGTTTAACTGTTTTAATGATAAAGCTCATGGCTTTGTTGCATTTTTTAAATGTTGTGAGCCACCCTGAGCCCCACAATGCAGGAGAGGGGTGAAATATAAATCTCTAAATAAATAAAATAAAATTTACGTGATTAAATATTACATCTTTTCTGAAGTCCCATTGAACTCTTCTTTGAAATTATTTGTTGATGCATAATCTTCTTACAGAGTGTTCCTAAGGCCACACCAGTGTTTCTCAGTATCTTATGGCTCTCCCAGTGAGGAACATCTATTCCCCCCCCCCATCAATCAGCCAACTCCAATGAGCTGAGAGCATAAAAAGTGCACCGGAACCCATAGCAATTAGCTGACATCCACCAATTTCAGAGCAACATGCTGACAATGCCCATCAGCCATATATAGAAGCAACCAACCAGTACATGCCTCCTTGACATCGCTATAACACCCCCTCCCCACTTGCAGAACATAGCAAATGAGGATACCTGGGAAACATAGCATCCTTCTCTGTGGGCAGGAATATGTTGTGCCCAGTAGAAGCCCTTTAACTACTGCCCTGCTGGAAACCCTGCAGGTAGGGGTTTAGATGCTTCATTGCACACACATCCTTTTGGCAAGCCAACGCACAGTGAAGGAAGCATGGTCACTCCAGCCGGGTCACCCAGACAACACTGCAGCTCATATGGCAGTGGACAGCTCCCCCCACTCCTGAAAGAAAGACCACGGCTTCTCCTGAACAAGGACTAAAGTCCTGTTAGGAAATGATGCTATGTGGAGGCAAAAAGAGAGAGAGAGAAACAAGAGAATGTGCCACTGCCGTTCATATTTCTGTCAGCTTCCCAATAGATTACTGTGGGAACACACTGTTATGGCAAGTCAGAGTGAGATGATTCAAATCATGCCAAGGGGGGGAATAGGCCAGAAACACTAGAGAAAAGCATAGCACACTGGAAGATCACAGGTTTCCTCTGCTTGATGTTTCCATTTCAAACCCTGCTTATGGTGAGCTACTACATAGTGCTGCTGAGAGTCCCAAGCTATTTTGAACCACCAAACTCTATCATTAAGGATGGGACACTGCTCCACCCACCATATCTTCTTGCTTTGCATTTACCCAAACATCAGTCCATCCGCCACATTCAAGAGGGTCATAGATTTCACATACTGTGATTCTTCCCATCAACCCTTGTTCTCCATCTCTCCTTTCCGCATTATGTAATCTGCCTAATTTAAAATACCACCCCCCAATCCCTACATATGAAAGTATAATGATTTTTTTTTCCCTGGACCACACCCCTAGTGGGTGGGTCAGCTGCAGCAGCCAAAGCTTGCCGCCAGATCTGGCCATCACACCGGGATACCTTTTCTCTGAGTTGGTGCTCTGTGGGTGTTTTATGGACCTCCTGTGATTTGTGCGCTACAGCTTGAAGGTCTTCATCATGGGAAAAATCCTTGGCCACTGACATTCCATTTGAATGACTTTCCGTTACTTATGTGAGTTTGGGTGGTGTTTTGCTTTGTTTTGAAATCTGGCATGGATTTTTATCTTCATAGCCTTTGTGTTTTACATATCATTTGTATTTTATTTTGCCTTGATATTTCATGACTATTAAGGAAGAATAACTATAAATCAAAATAATTTGGAACGTCATGCTCGTTGTCTTGTTTAGAAGTGTATAAAAGATTGTTTTTCAAGAAACGTAGTAAATTTTAAACCATTCCTAGCTTGTGTACTTTCCCCCTCCTCCGCTTCCCTTATTATTCATGCCACTAGATACATTTGTCATTAATCGTTCTGTTCGCAAAGCTTATTTCCCTTTTTCCATCCAAGTTCATTGCTAATGAATAATGCATCTCTTTGCCATTTCACATCTTACAAGCTCTATCTTACTCTAAAGTAGTTAGGCTAACCTGAAAGGGAAGACAAATTAGTTGCATTCAAGTGGAATCAGAATTGCAAGTAACTGAGCAGAGCTTAAAAATAAAAATGAACACAGTGGAATGAAATTAAATGATGGGGTTCGAGTACTGGACAAACTTAATGGTAAAAACTGATCACATACAACTAGGGAAGGAACACTGAATTATCTCAGAAAGTGGGAGCAAACTGTGAAGAATTAAAATGGAGCAGTGGAAACATAAGCTGAACAGGAAATAAAAGGAGGGCAAAGTGAATGCCAGTGTTGAAAAAAGTGCACGATGCTGACGCTTAACTTTTTTTTGGGGGGGGGGGGGGTTGTGTGTTTGTGCTTGGATGCCTGGAAGTCGTGATGCCTTCTGGCAATCCCTAGTGGATTAAGATGTTTCAGAAAGGAAGCTTGATTGCCTGCCTCCACGTCCCAAACCCTGGTATTTCTTGGAGGTCTCCCTTCCAATTGCTTGCCATGATTGGCCCTGCTTATCTTTCAAGATCTGATGAGTTAAGGCTTGCCTGGGCTATCCAGGTCGGGGGATGCTGATGTTTAACTCTGAGGGGGGAGGTGGCGCAGACCATTTTAACTCTGATGCCTGCTTTCCATCGCCCAGTTGGCATCAAACTGAAGCTGCTGGCCAACTATGTGTGCCACTTGTCTCCATCACCTGCAGATGCTTGCCACTCTGTCCCCTCTTATCCATGTGGTGGATGAAACAGAGCAGTTTTCTTCTTGCCAGTCTATACGACCAGTAAAATTGAGAGAGGACTGTGATGAACTAAGTAAAACCAGTCTGAGTGTAGGCAGTGGCAGAGGCTCACTCTGATTGGTGAGCCGCCTCCAAGACAACAGAATGCTTCCGGGAGGGGGCTCGGAGGGGGAAAGGACAGTTGGGGGGGAGTTGAAGAGAGAAGGACAGTTTTGAAGAGCTGGGTTCGGAGATAGAGTTATTATTGAGAAGAGGCTTTTAATGGCTTCCTTCTAAGGGAAAACTCTGTTTGTGGCACAGTGACAGGGTGCCACAGAGCAGAGGGACAGATAAGACTCCGCTGAAAGGTTTTACAAAAGTCAAAAGGGCAGACCTCTGTTTAAAAGAAAAACACCAACAAACACACGGAAGGACAGTAGTTCTTTTATCCAGGGACAAGACTTTCCAATTTCGGAGGGGGGGGGGGGGGGCTGGGGGCTAGGGTTGCCAAGGCTTACCTCTGTTGTAGCCGGGGGGGGGGGGGAGTCCTTCCCTGGCCATGAGTTTTCTTGCATGCCACGATGACATCAGCTGGAAGTGACGTCATCGTACCGGGCATGTTGCCATGCCTGGCAATCGGGGGGTGGGGTTCCCCCTGGTGGCCCAATCCGGGCTGGCGGGCAATGAGCGGGGTTTCCCCCACCCACCCGGGCAGACTTGGCAACCCTAGCTGGGGGCCGGCCAGGTGGACTCCTTCCCAGTGGCGCCCTACTTCGACGATGAGGAGTTCTTCACTGACCACTCCTCAGGCAACCCACTGGCAGCAATGAGCTGCTGGAGAGTGACGAGGTGGACTTCCTGGCCCCCCCAGTGCCACCAACACCACCACCTCCAGTGCTGTCGGCCAGGGGAGGTGGGCACAATTGGGGGCAAGCACACCAACCCTGCGGTGTCCCAGCCCTGCATGCGTGGGCACCATGCTCCCACCTCCCAAATCACCTGGAAGGAGGGCAGGCTGGCACTGGTTGCCCGGGGGGGGGGCTCATTCACCTTTGAAAATTTTTGGGAGGGGTGTGAGCCCCTGTGTCCAGGGAAAAGTCCGAGGAACAGACAACTCTCCAGCATAAGGAGGGAGGGGACTAGGCACCTGAGAGGGAGTGGTCAGTGAAGGGACCCTCAGGTGTATATTATTTCTAGTTTCCTCAGGGTGCTTAAGGGAGAAGAGTCTAAGGAGGGACTAGTTGGGATTCAGAGTCCAGTCCGACTCCACTGAGAGGGTGTGTGGGGGCCAAAATAATTTTGAACCAACCAAGCAACATCATAAAGTTTCTCACAGTGTTTAGTAGAGTTGTCCAGAGAGGGGAATCCTGATTCATTCATTGTTTATGATCTCTAGCATTACAACTGCCTGCCTATTTTAGAGAAGGATCTTATAGGGTTTGCTGTTTATATTAATTCAGCCTGAATTTTAAGAAGCCTTCTACAGGGTTAATATGGGAAACTGGCTGGTTGCCCACTGTTTAGTTTGTATAAAACCATTTCCCCAATTCCCTGCCTTTAACAAAGAATAAATCTTATTTTATTTAAAACCACGCTATCAGTGCCATCTATATATCTAATTCCCAAGTACCCTCCCCCGTGCGGATACCTAAATCCGTGCGGGGGGGCACTTGGGGGGAGGGAGGTTTTTCTACACACGGGGGCTACTCCCCCTGTGTGCAGAAAAATCTAAAAAGTTTAAAAATCCATACAGGGATATTTAAATCTCCCCAAAAGTAAAAGCATTCCCTGTGCATGCACAGGGAATGCTCTGGCCATTGCGGGGAGGCTTGGTGGGCCTGGTGGCTGTGAGCCACTCAGGCCTTGCTGTCGTTGGTGGGGGAGGAGGAAGGAGAAGGCTTGGCGGGGCTCACTGCTGTCGTTGCCACTGGGGAGGGCGAGGGGACGGGAGAAGGCTTGGCAGGCCAGCAGCTCTGAGCTGCTCAGGCCTCGCGGGTGCTGGGGGGAGGAGGGAGAAGGCTTGGTGGGGCTTGCCGCCACCACCACCACTGGGGAGGGGGGTGGGAGAAGGCTTGGTGGGGCTCACTGCTGCTGGGGAGGGGGGATATAAAGCTTGGTGTGGCTCACCACCACCACTGGGGGGGGTAAGAGAAGGCTTGGTGAAGGCTGGGATACTCCCCTCCACGAATATTGCAGGTCCCTCTTTTTGTTCATTTATATTTGTCAGGAAAGGTGTGGGCTCCGAAAGTCCCCTTTACCTGGGTGTGAAGGGTTTCTCATCTTTGAAATGTCAGTGAATATTCTGAAGTTTCTTTGAAACAGAATATTCTGAAACAGAATTTCAATCTATATTCATAATGGAATGATTACCCCTTTATTTAAATCACTAATTCAACCACCAATTGTTTGTAGCACCCTCCAACACTTCCAACTTATTCTGTTTTTAAAGCATTCCAACAAGGCCGTTTGCAGTGATGAATACACTGACTGTTAAATGCCACCAGCTGCACAGGTGCAAAAAGAGCACATGCAGTCTAATGGTTCGTGACCTGCTTATGACGATCCTGATGCATCCATAAACTCCGTAAGCCAACTGAAACTACCAAGCCAGCTGCCATGCTGAAAGTTGCCACTGCACATTAAAAAAATTACCCAGGACAGTGCCAATGTTTTACTTGTGAACAGATCATTAGTGTGATTTCATTATATCAACTAAAGAAGGAATGTGCATTGGGAACAAGGTAAGTTCCATTTTCAAATAGCTTATTTGAGAAAATCCCAGGTCCATATAGAAGAAGAAGAAGAAGAAGAGATTGGATTTATACCCCGCCCTCCACTCCCCAAGGGAGTCTCAGAGCGGCTTACAAACTCCTTTCCCTTCCCCTCCCCACAACAGACACCCTGTGAGGTAGGTGGGGCTGAGAGAGCTCTTTCCCAAGCTGTCCTTGAGGGAACAGCTGGTCCAGAGCTATGGCTTGCCCAAGGTCATCCAGCCAGGTGCAAGTGGAGGAGTGGGGAATCAAACCCGGTTCTCCCAGATTAGAGTCCATGCACTTAACCACTACACCAAACTGGCTCTCATATAAGGAGTTACCTATGTGGTTGCCCCTTGAGGGGTTTTTTTTGCCCCATTCAGGTGGTTGTGCTGTCTGCTTTAATGGTCAAAAACAGCCTTGGGGACCCTGAGTCAGGTAGAAAGGTAGCATAGAAGTGTTTTAAATAAAAAGAAAAATAAATACTTCAATTTGTATATGAACTGCCTTCTGATTCTGTCATCTCTACAGAATGAAAGCCAGAGGCCACTGGGCAGCCCAACAGCCCAGAAGCCACCCAGAAGTTTCCTTGAAATAGTTTTGATAATTACATATACATCTCAATTCTGCTGAACAGTAATGTGTGACATTTCTTATCCTTCAAACAGTTGCCAAGCAACCCGAGAAGAAATTGCATTACATATTGTGAATAGATTTGTGAATGTTCTTCACTCCCACCTTATACTGGTGAACGGTTGTATTTCCAAAAGGAGATATTACTGCTTTACATTTTAGAAATTTTCACTTGACTTGAAATAACTACATAAAGGAAGAAATACTCTTTGAAATGATAGCACTAAAGAGGAATATAATTGAGGATTCAAAATATTTCTGTCCAAAACGCTGTAACTGTTAAAAGATATCATTCTCTGTAGCTTTCCATTCCAAGTCAGTATATAATTTTTCATCCTATTGTGTGCATTCTTTTTAACTTGCGAAAGGACAAACTACTCAAGGATTTCGTGGCATTACTGCATTTGCTTTAAATTTCATGTATTCATAGTATTCTTGGAGATTAATCATCACGAGCATAGCATTAAATAACCAAGACTTTTAATAGAATTGAGTATAAAATACTGGCATACTCACCAGTTTTAGGTCATACCCTGAAGCTCAACTGAAGAGTAGGGCCTGCTTGTCCAACATCTGCCTTGAAGTCACCTGTACTAACATCATGTGTCGGCACGGTGTAGTGGTTAGAGTGCTGGACTATGATTTGGGAGAGCCTGGATAGGGAGATACCCACTCTTCCATGGAGGCTTGTTGACCTTAGATCAGTAACACATTCTCAGCCTAGCCTAACTCATGGGGTCATTGGGAGGCTAACATGGAGGAGAGGACAACAAAGTAAGCCACTTTGGGTCTCCACTGGGGAGAAACCCAGAGTGAGTAAGTAAGTAAGTAAGTAAGTAAATAAATAGTCAGCAGCTTTTCAGGACCAGAGGCCCATCTTCTGCTTGTAAACTACACTGGGTATGGATTTTGATTTTTTTTTTTTTTGGAAAAAACCTTATATTGGGATGATAATAATAATGTGTGCCTGGTTCTCCACTGGCCTTGTGGAGACCAGTTTCCATGCCTCCTGCTGTCACTGCAGTATCCTATCAAAGCCATACTTTGAGACTGGTGGAACAGTGTGTGTGGGGGCAAAGCTGGGTTGGGTCTTACATGCTGGGGGGACTGGTAAAACTTGGTGCACTTTTCTGTTAGCAGAAGTGTTTTTCCCCAGTGGAAAATATAATTTCGACACACCCCAGCATAGCATTTCAATAGCACTTTTGGCTGTCTGTACTTTCTATTATCTGGTTCTAACATCAGTTCCATAAGATTGGCTGCTATTATCTCCATATTAGAGATAACAGTCTGAGAGAGTGTGCTTTCTTCATCCCATTCTGGCAGAGGAAGCTTATTCTCCTAGCTACTATACTATACCAAGATGTAGGCAAGCCACAATTACATTCTTTCACTCTCTAAGACCAACAAGGGTTTAATTCTGGATAAAAGCTTTCATGTGCATGCACACTTATTCAGATATACAGGGGTCATTTCATAGAAAAAGAGGAGCAGGAGCTCATTAGCATAACTCATTTGCATAACTCATTTACATATGCCACACCCCCTAACATTACCGGAAGTGTGTCAGAAGGCAACACCCATCCCTCAGGCTCCACTCTGCAGGTGAGTGAAACTGACCTGCTCTTCCTCCATTCCCTTCCCTATCCAATACTTTGTGCAATAAAAATAAGCATAAAGAACACACCCTCATTCTCTTCCTGCTCCCTTGAAACCACCAGGTTTCAAGTAGACTTGAGATACTCAGGACATGTGCACCACCCATCCCTTTCCCTTCCCCTCCCCACAACAAGACACCCTGTGAGGTAGGTGGGGCTGAGAGAGGTCTTTTGAGAACAGCTCATGAGAGAACAGCTCTGAGAGAACTTGTGACTGGCCCAAGGTTACACCAGCAGCTGCATGTGGAGGAGTGGGGAATCAAACCTGGTTCTCCCAAATTAGAGTCCAACTCCTGACCACTACACCAAACTGATAAGGTGGAAGCTGCTGAAGGATTGGTGAAATTTCTCCAGTACTTATGGGCCATGTGCCCAGATAAAAAATGGTATACTTAGAAAATTTATATGCCACCTTGAGCAAGTCTCTGGAAAAGCAGCACGCAGTCATAAAAGGAACAATGATAAAATTATCAATATTAAAACAAAACATTAAAAACAATAAAGACCCTAGCAGGGCTTTCCCTGGGGCGCTGCGCCTCTGCACTGCTCGGGGAAGCCGAGGAGGGGGTGGGGCGTGGTCATGTGCCCGCCCCCTGGGCTCCTCACTCCCAGAGCTGCGCTCCTGTGCGCTCTGGCTCCAACGGACCCATGCAGATATATTGGAAAGTTTTCCTCAGGCCTTGAGGAAAACTGTTTCAATGTATCTGAAGAAGTGTGCATACACACGGAAGCTTATACCCAGAATAAAACTTTTGTTGGTCTTAAAGGTGCCACTGGGTTCAAACCTTGTTCTGTTGCTTCAGGCCAACATGGCTACCCACCTGAATCATTTTTTTCAGTCTCTCTACCTTGTATCTTAAAGGTAATTTTAGCCTGCATTTCCTATACTGTATATGGACACACATACTGATAGAAATCTGCTGATAGAAATCTGCTAACAGAAATAGAAGATTTATTTGCACGCTCCTGAGCGCACTTACTTGAAGGGTAAGGGTTTCTTTCTTAGGTTACTTTAGCAGCATCATAGCAGCTTCTACACCACACGACACATTTTTCAAAAGAGGAAAACACATGGGAGGGGCAGATATTACAGTTGTTTCCAACAGCCTGAAATAGGCTAGTACAGCTTGCGAATGAACCATCAGGCAATAAGGATGCAGAAGCATTTTGCACATTTGCTTGTTCAGCACAAACTTTGATGATTCAAAATGGATCCTTTTAAATGGAAAGATGCGTAATAACTCCACAACACCCAGTACCAGAACAAAATAGAACTTTATTAGAACATAGGCGAGGGCCCTGCTAGGCCATTAGCAGCCACAGCCAGAAACCAATGTAACAAGTGAAAAGTGAGACTAAAGCAAATGTTTTTCCCTTAAAGGCTCATGTTAAAGTAACCATACAAAAAAAATGAGGGAATGTCAACAAATTTACAGCTGCCCGTGCTATAAGAGATGAAGCTGCAATGGCTGAACACGATTAGTTTGCACCTGAAATACATCAGAAAAAATAAATGTAAGTACTGGTGCTTGTTTGGGGATTGAATCTCTTGTCTGCTGGCTGAATGTTCTGTTATTAAATTAATGATCCAAAATGACTCATGTCTCTCCAATTTATTATTTATTTAAAAGCACATAAACAGTGCAATCCTAAGCAGTCACATGCAAAGGATGGCAGCAAATGAATTACTCAAGGCAGTTTATAAAGAAATAAAAACATTAAAGGAATGACCATGTTTTAAACAATAAAAAATAATCACTTAAAAGCTGATTCAACAAAAGGCAACAATAACCAAAAGCATTATGTTCTCTGAAAAAAGTTAAATGGAATCTTTAAAAAGCCTCAGTGGTTGTAAATTAGAAGATGAATGCTCAAGACTTCAGGGATGAAATTCAACTGTTTAGAAATATGTGATCGGAAAGAAGCACTTTACAGTCAGCTTGACATTTTCTGTCTTCTGCAAACTGTTGTCATTTTTAGATGCTACTACTTTGCAGTTGTACATGACTTCAAACTAAATAGTTTGAAGTCATGTACAACTGCAAAGTAGTATCCTAGTTTGAAGTCATATACAGTGAGGAGAAAAGATGTATGTCTCAGAGATTCCTGTATTTGTTGAGTAAATTTCCTTTCAAACATTCTGAAATTGTCAAGTAGTAATTTATACCTAACTACCAAGGGTCAAGGGTGACTCTCCCCCTCAGCAGTAAGGGCATATCCTCAGTCACAGGTGATAAACAGTAAATATGAATGCACCTTAATTACCTGCTGTTCTGGTCGGTTGCCCTGGGTCATGGTGAGTTCTAATGTTTAATTAGTTTGTTCCTTTTGCATTGTATGACATACACAGATGTTCATATTTCCCCACATATTATGTTTCTGCACACCTAATTATGCTTTCCTCCCACTCTGCCCTCATAAAGATACCGTAAAATGAGCAATTAATTAATGCTGCAATGTTAAGTGGTGGAGGTTTGCAGCTCAGTAATATTCTTGAAGAAAACTGTTGGCAGGGTGCAAAAGGATAGATACAGACTGAAAAATGGCTGAAGCTGCCTTCCATAAAAACCTACAAAGAAAGGAGAAGATATATGAACAGGATACACACCTGAAGCATAAGAACAGGATTGGTCCTAAAAATGTCATAGCCAAAGTGGTGGCTTGAACATCTGCAAAGTCCTGTTCAAACAGTTTGGAAACTGTATAATAGGCTACCCATCTAAAAATTCTATTCTATCTGCACTGCACCGGGAATCCAAAGTAATTTCTTTTTTTTCTTTTTTTTTAAAAAGATTTTTATTGATTTTATCTATTTCTACTACTACATCGCTACTTTTCTAAGCTATATTTACCTTATACAGAGTGTGCTTTAACATTTGCTTAATATTACCTTACCATTAATACATATGAAGCATTTTAAACCTTGGTTAATATTCAATTAAAATTGTTACTGATGATATATGAAAAATAAAAAAGCTGTTTGACAGACATGTTCTTTTGAAGGAATGCTTAATTATACAAATTATATATAATATATAAGTGCGATTTCAAAAAACATTTCAGCCTTTATTTCTTCTTTCGTCCTCTTCTTATCTTAACAGTCTCTTCTTGTACCTTTGGAGCTGCTGCTCCTTTTTCCGAGTCAGAAATTTCTTCTTCGCTCTTTGAGCTATCAAATCCATACATACTTTCTTGCGATGCCAGCGAACCATCTGAGTCTGTCTCTTTTTTCTTTGCTTTGCTTTTTTCCAAAAAACTTTTTGCCTGTTGAACAGAGTCAATCTTGTATTTTTTGTTTTTGATGCTGAAGCTCAGTCCTTCCGGAACATTCCACCTGTAGATAATAGATTCAGACTGTAGCCAAGATGTCAGTTTTCCATAGGCTTTCCTTCTTTTCCTTATTTCAAATGGGATATCTTTCATCACTTTAACTTCTTTTCCTTTGATCTTCAGAACCGCTTTATTTGTGGTCCTAAGCACCACATCTCTTGTTGACTTTTTGGAGAACCTTATCTGAATCTCACCAGGCAGGCTTTTCTTTTTAGTATAGTCTGGATAGGTTCTGTAAACCATATCCATATCGCTTTTTATTTCCGCTGCTTTTAAGCCCGTCACTGGTTCGAGCGCTTCACTTAACAGATTTTTAAGGTCTTCTCCTTTATCCTCTGGTACATTCTGAAGTCTTAGGAAAAAATTCGATCTTTCCATCTGTAGTTTCAAAAGCTGATCAGAGTGGAAGGCCTTTTCTTTCTCTGCTTTTTGTAGCCTTGAATCATGGTTTTTTTACTGAAGTCTTAACTTCCAGAAGTTCTCGCTGCAGCTTCTCTGTAGTTTTATTCGACTCCTTCAGGTCCAGCTGCATCTTGTCCATCTTGACATTGAGAGCTGTCATTTGGTCCACTAGAGGTCACAATAACGAGGAGAACACAGTGCTCATCTCTGTGGTATCAACCTTTGAACTCGGAGCTGTACTTCCTAGTTTGGGGGAAAGTTTTGGTTTCCCCGCCATTGTTGAGGCTGCGCTTCTTTGTTGATAGTTAGATAAGATGGACAAAAGAAGCAAATTCTACGACTGCGCTTATATCTTTTTAAAGTTCATATCCTCTAAAGAGCGATGCCGCCATCTAGCAAGCCGAATGTACGTTTTTTCATGCAGTAACGCCACGTAAAGAGTCCCGTAAGTACGCCAGTCTCGAGAGGGGGGGGTTTGCTCCACCCGCCTTTTCTGCTGTGTTCTGTTTATTTTTACTTCAGACTCACGTTTTCTCCGTGCGTAACTATAAGTTCCAGCTTCAAAGCTTCGCACTCTCTGCTGCTTCTCGGTTTTGCGCTTTTAGCCATACGGCTCCCACGGACGGGGGAACCTATGGGGGTGATGAAAGGGGACCTCGATCCCTCGATCGCCACCATAGGGAGAGATCCCCTTCGTGCCACCCCAGGCAGAGCCCCTTCACTAGGGTCTCTGGGGGCTCAGCACCAGTCCGAAACCCCTTCTTCCCGCCGGGTATGGATCGCGCTCCCCGCAGATGCAGAGGAGCACGTCCGCCATGGTCGCAAGTCTTGCCGGAAGTTTCCCAAAGTAATTTCTTTTGAAATGAGGGTTATATTGCAGGAAAGAGCTGGGAATAAAGGGTATGCAGGAACTTTACATGTGGCAGTCCTATTGTCCTGTAGAGGAAATGTATCTGTAAGTAACAAAGGATGGGATGCTGCATATGTATGTATGTATGTATGTATGTATGTATGTTATTTTTATACTGTCTTATCCCAAAGATGTAAAGTATGCTGTCATATTCCTCATGTTTGAAATATTATTAAACATTGAAAATTAAAATTCCTTACAGAAATCAGCAAACATTATGGCCCCATCACATGGCTTTACCCCTCCACTGCAGCCTCTTCCAATTATGTCCCATCATTTCCTACCCATGTTTCTACAAAGCTTATGTTTTGCATCCTCACGGCAGGGATGGAGGGAGAGAATGGCACAACACCAGTGTGATCCTTCTCCTGTCTACTGAGCATCCCACCCTTGATAATGTTTTCATCTATATGTGAAAAAAATATACCTACTGCTAATGAAGTTATTAGTATAAGTGCTACCAAAGTAAGAACATAAAACAATTAAGCTTACAACTCTTTATAAATGTCAGTACAATGAAATATACCCTATTTCAGGGCTCTTTTACACTTTACCCAGCAATAAACCAAGTTTATACTTAAGAAGAAGAAGAAGAAGAAGAGATTAGATTTATACCCCGCCCTTCACTCACTTGGAGTCTCAGAGCGGCTTACAAACTCCTTTCCCTTCCCCTCCCCACAACAGACACCCTGTGAGGTAGGTGGGGCTGAGAGAGCTTTTTCCCAAGCTGTCCTTGAGAGAACAGCTGGTACAGAGCTATGGCTTGCCCAAGGTCATCCAGCCAGGTGCAAGTGGAGGAGTGGGGAATCAAACCCGGTTCTCCCAGATTAGAGTCCGCACACTTAACCACTACACCAAACTGACTCCTGACTACCGACTGGATAGTTTACAAGTAGACAATGGTAATGGCTCTTACAGTCTTTTTGTGTATGAGGCATAGGTTTGGTAAAGTGTATCAATAACATTCACACCTTACATTTTTAGGTGCTGTTTGGAGATATGCCACCTAAGGTATCTAGTTTTGCTGGCTACATGGCTGTGATGGCCTGTTGGATGTTCATGGGGTTGGACTGGAACTGCTGTGGCACCACTGGGTCAGTAAACACTTCTCCTGTGAGGAGAGGGCAGGGAAGACAGGAGGGAACTATCACCCCAGTAGATAACCATCAACTGGAGGCAAGGCAGAGGGTAAGTGTGATACTAGATTAATACCCCCACCTGTAGACACAGAAAAGTCACACATTTTGATTTCACAACTCCTTTGTGTGTACGGAAGCCAGGCATGTTTATTTTTCTATTTTCTTAAGCTAATTTTTTTTTTGTTACAGTACTGAATTGTTAATTATATTTTTGTATCAGTTACGAGAAAGTGGCCTATAAATAGCATATATCAAATAAATAATGTAACAATGGTGTGAAATTGTCTAGCCATAGAAAAATCAGGATCACCAACAACAAAAATGAGTGAAATGAAACATGACAACATACTAATTATTCTCTTGGTGAAAAAAAAAGGTCATGTCTGTACATCCTGAGCAGGGAAGTCAAGAGTAGTTATACTTCCTCTATAAAGCAATGATCCTTTAAAGGTGCTCCATGAGGCAGGCGGTGGTGGCAGATGTAGCAGAAGAGCAGGCAGACACCACCCAGCTTCAGGAAACACAACAATGGTAAGACAGCTTACTGTTATCTCAGTGTTACGTGGTTGTGCTGGAAAGCTCAGGTGCCTGGCAAGCAATTGTGTGGGGGTCAGGCTCTAATCACTCATACCTGGAGCTCTTTTCTTCTCTCTTGATACACGACTCATAGGTGTAGACAGGGCTTTTTTTGTAGAAAAAGCCCAGCAGGAACTCATTAGCATAATAGGCCACACCCAACAGCAGAAACTTGTTAGCATATTAGGCCACACCCCTGACAGAGCAGCTCCCTCCCAGGATCGGCTTCCACTGGTGCCCTGCGGCTTGCGAGATGCCTGGGGAACCTGAGAAGGGGAGGCAGTTTAAACTGCCTTCCCTCCCTGGATCGGCTTGGCTTCCCTAGGCGCCCCGCGGCTTGTGAGGTGCCTGGGGAACCCGAGGGGGGGAGGCTGTTGGCATGGCCAACTTGGAAGCCAGCCAGATCTCCGTTCCTGTGCATTCCTGCCCAAAAATAGCCCTGGGTGTAGACATAAAAATTCTTACATTTACACCTAAAAATGTAATATTTGAAGGGCCTTAATTAATGGAAATAAGTATTAAATTATATTCCCTTTAGTGGCCCCTGTACCTCCTTCCCCACCTCCTTCTCCTCCTCTACCTAAAAATACAACCAAAACAAAACAAAGGCCTCTATAATCCCCTATTCCTTTGTTACCCAGTGAAGTGAAGCATTCCCATCTCCCCCTGCCTTTGTAGGCAATAGTAATCTATTGCAACATTATATGAATTCCATTATTTTCCCACTGTGTTAACTCAAAAGGCCTTAAGCAGAATGTTTGTACCATGGGACAAATATGGTCAGTGTTTGTGAAAGTGAACTTATCAACAGGGCTATAGATCTATAATTTAATGGATGTCAAAGTCATGCAGGTATCGAAAAGATTTCCCAAGGAACTTCACTAGTTATGTCATTTTAATGAAACCTTTCACAACTAATGTTCAAGGGGGAAATAGTCTGGTTTCTGTTCGCAACAATCAAGGGCAGTAAACACTGGGAGAGTAAAGAGTTTTGCAATGGCTTCCAATTCAGAGATTTAGAAAAATGATCTGGCTATATTACAAGCCTCCTGACCTCAATTTCCCCCTTTCAATATTTCTGGCAGCTTCTTGCTGCCATTTTGAGATTAGGAGATAGTTTATTAATTTCCACTGCCTTGTGGCATAAGTACTTTACAACAACAATTCTTGTAACAAGCATTTTATTTCACGATGTTCATATGTGCATGTACACAATCATTTTACTTTTATCAATCATCACAAAATAATAACCTGTTAAGTCCCCTCTATCACTGGTATATGCAACCAGGGCTTTAAGCAGAGGCCAAGAGGAGGGAAACAAAGATTTACTTGGCTACAGTTGCTTCAGCTTAATCTGGCTATAAGTCACCAGTGATTTGGCATCCTGTGGAGTTATAGCCTTCTATAACCATTGAAGTCAGTGGGCTTCAGATGTACTTGCTATTCACTGTGCATTGTGTTCACTAGGCACACTGGACATAATTCTCATGAATCTGGGCCCAAATTTTCCTCAGGATGACAGGAAGCAATGCCATGGAACTTTATTTCCATGTTACAGGCTTGAAGGCAAGAGTCTCCCAATTTGTCCTCAGAATGTTGTGCGCAAGCCGTTGGGGACAAATAAATTGGACAGTCATGCCTTCAAGCCCTGTTGCAGGTCTTCTGGAAGCATCTGGCTAGTTACTGCTGGACTAGGTAGATCATTGATCTGAACTAGGATTGTGAAAGCTGATAAAGAACGATAGTGGTGGTCACATGCACGAGATAAAACAAGGGGGGGGGGAGTGAGGCTATTTCCTCCAGGGGAAATTGACCCACAGTTGCACGATCACACAGAGTTTTGTAGATGCGGGCGTAGCCCACCACTGCATGATCAGATGCAACCGCAAGTGAGTTGGGGTGGGTTTTTTTGCCATTTTTTCCCAATTCACTTAAACGAGGGATTGATGAGAAGGTGAATAAAACAATGGCATGGCGTCAGGATAGCCCGATCAGACTATCCCGATGCCATGAGTGCACACTGGAGCGATCACACAGGGGAAAGGCTGTCTGTGGCCTGTAGAAACCTGTTTGCTACTGGACTTTCACTAGTGTTTTTTTTTACTCCACTTCTCCGATGGAGCAAAATGGCTTGCTGACAGCTGCAGAACACTTGCCAGATGTTTGTGTCTGATCCTGCCCTTTAAATCCACCTGGCATTCATGCCTATGGCAGGGCTACTTGTGCGTGTGATCGTGACCAATGTCCAGTAGTGAATGTCTAAATCAACATACCAGCCTAGATGTCTTGAAGAGGTTATTGTACAATTGGATAAATGCATTGAGACATGGTCAATTTTTGCTATGGTATGAAATGATAAAGATGGGGATTATATACATACGCATATGCCATCTAGTTTCAAAGGCTTTATGGCTACTCCAGCAAGGAGCTTTCAAGGCAAGTGAGAAGCAGAGATGGTTTGCTATTGCCGTCCTCTGCAGAGTCTTCCTCAGCAGTGTCTCATATATGTACTGATCCTGCTTAGCTTTCAAGATCTGACAAAATTGGGCTATATTACTCTGGCAGAGAACAGACTGGCAATCTGGAGTGAGATGAATGTGGAGGAAACTGCTGCGGGGGAAAAACTCCCCGGGGCTGGCCATTCACACCGGCCGGTGTATTGCGCAACGGTGCCGATACAGAGCGTTCAGACTGCTGCGGAGTGGCCCCATGTGGGCCGGCCTCCGCAGCTCATGATAGGGCTGTTTCAGCAATTTGCGGATGTGAGCAAGTGTGCTCATGCGCAAACTGGCAAAACGCCGCATTCACACTGCCGCCTCCGCTTGCCTCCCGCCTTCTTCCGGTTCACACTGCCTGGAAGCGGGAGGCAAGTGCAAGACGGCCCCTGGACACCAGTTTCTCCCGGTGTCCTGTTAAAGCAGATGGAAAGCGAGTGGGAGACGGGTAAGTGCGAAACGGAGCTGACGGACAGATGCACATGTCTGAATGCGCTCCCTTCTTCCACTTCCAATGCGGGGCTGTCCCGCTTTACATTGCCAGTCTGTCCTCAGCCTCTGCCTTCCCTCCCTAAAGATGTGATTAGATCTTACATATTTTTTAATGTTTTGTGATAATTGTGAAATATTACTTCTGTAATTTTTTGTCTACGCATTACACACACAGGCACACAAGATATTTCTAGGAGGCCCTTCTTTAGTAACAGGAATACGAGGGGTGACCATGTTGGATAGGCCCTTTTCAACAATGGCATAGAGTCTGTTGAATTCTCTCCCAGGGGAAGTTTGCCTAACTCCGTCTCTTTTGGCTTTTTAAAGCAGGCAAGGCAGCATTCCCAGGAATGCTTTGATACCTAGTCATATCATTTTGTCCCTGCTGTTTCTGATTTTGCTGCTGGCTTCTGTTCTCCTCTCTATATTTATTAGTTTAGTAGTTGTGGTTGTCAGCTTTTGTTTGGTTTCTAGTTGTCACTATTTCAGTTGGCTTACCACTAGCTTCCTTGAAGATTTCACATAATCAAAAGGCAGAACAAAAACATTTAAATAAAAAGAAAGGTCTTCAAACAAACATTTAGCCCTTTAAAGGCATGCAAGTGAAGATTTCATTCCTTCTCAGATGCATTTTCTTTGTATTTTAAATTTGCACACATGCATAATTCACAGCTGACGCAACATGAGTGTATTGTGCTCTTGGGTATCAATTCCTTACAATGACTCTTATTCAAGAAGCTGCCTTCAATGTCTGCCCACATATCTCTTGAATTTTTTGAATGTCTATATCCTCTAGACCTTCCCAGACTTATTTATTGTTTTTGATCAGCCATCAATCATGTCACCTACACTGACAAATCTTTTGCTTTCCCTGTTCCTATGGAGGTACAAAATGAAACAATGCATCATTATTGGCCTCTGCATGCATGAGATGTCTTTGTGATTAGAAGAGCAAAGCCTATCCTAAAGAATGCATGTTACCACCTGGAGGACATCTTTGTATTTAACAAACAGCTGAGAATGATCATGTTGACCATGATCATAAGGTATGTATGTTCCAGGATATATATGTTTGGAATGCTGTCAAATGTTTATACTCTGCTTGTTTACTAAGCTTAGGCATTTGAAATGGTTCTCTTTTTTTCATTCTTAAGAAGCAAATGCATTCTCAGCATTAGAAATAGTGATGACAAGGCACCCAATGGTAGGATTTTGAGTGGGACTATTGAACAGGAAATTGAATGTGTATGTGCCACAGTGTAGTGGTCTACTTCTCATTCACTTTATTGCAGCTCACAGCATCTCCCTGTCTTCTCACAATGTACCAGACTATGCTGAGTTCAGTATTATCACTCACATCATTAGACATCTCATCTCACCTTTCACATCAGTTCTGCTCCCACAATTACTACATATGCTTGGGGGTCTATATGTATTTATCGTCTTTCTTTTATCCATTATGTTGTTTATGTAGAGATCTTATACTGACACTGTAGAATTATATTTCTTGTAAGTTGCTTTAGAATGTGAAATACAAATTACTTCCAAGTAGATGCACACAAACATATCAAATAAATCCAAATGCCATCGATAAACAGTGCCTTACATAGATGCTTTCACCTAGTTTTCATTTTCCTTTATGCAGTACAATCTGTGGAATTTTTCATGCGAGAGATAATTCGTACAAACACCCCACTGTATCAGAATCATATGATAAACTCACACAGGAAGTTAGGAATGTTTAAAGTCACTGAAAACAAACCCCTTAGTCTCTGCTAGAATATGGCCACTGTATATGAACTTTACCAGCTCAGAAACGAATATGTTAAATGAAGAGCTGAAGTAGTCAACTGGCAAAAGCACTAGAAGGATTATGTATATATGAGGGAGGGAGTCTGTAAGTATCAACTAAATAAGCAACAATAAGAAAATAATAGGATGTAGTGAATCAGATGCTTGGTTAATTCTAATATAAAATTAATTCAAAAGACTGTGTTACTAAGTGCATTGTGGGGTTAATGGCTTCCATGATTAATTACAATAACATATCCAGACCTCCAGTAAAATTAGTGAATTCTTTTCTGCCTCAAATTTCTTTTTTTAATCCCATGATAGCAATGTTTGTGAGGGGACTTGTAACACTACAAACAGGCATTCACAGCATGCCTAATCATCTTTTTCTCATTCTTTCAGGTATCCAGTGGTGGACGACATGGTGGGCTACAGGAAAGATTCCATTTTCCACCACTGAAGGGAAGGTGTATCACCTTTGCTGGAAGGTGCCTGCAGGTTGTGCAGCAGCATTCCAACGCTCTGCAGCCACCACAGAAAAGTGCTTGGTTTTGGAAGATACCAACCATCTCTCCCTAACAGGTGGAATATGAAGGACCCCAGGCAGAGGTTTGGGAGATATTCTCATGGGATATCCTATGATATTTCAGGCCAACAACATTCATATTTTTAAAGCCAGAAACTTCAGCTGGCCTAGAAACAAACTAATTATAGTAGATATTTTCTAATGAATGTAGTGTGATTACTAACCTCTACCCATCGAGAGACAGGCATCAACCCCCCTAAACAACTGGCAGCCCAAAGAGAACCAGCTAAACCAAGAAGAGGGAGGAGGGGAAAATAGTTTTTCAATGTGATTTTAAGCTTAAAGTTTCTAGATATATGTACCACTTGCTTGGATTTACACATGCATAGCCAACATTAATTTAAATTTACTATCACATTTCTGTCTAATGTGATTTAAGGTGAAGGTCATTTATATAAGTATTTGAAAAGCGCTTCTGACATTATTTGCTTTAAGTAGGGATAGTTTTTGTAGTTTTAGGGATAGAATTTTTATAGTTGTAGAAAATGCAATAAAAATTTATATTAAAAAAGAGAGACAGGCATCAACCTTCTGTAGCAGCTGTACTTTCTGTACCATTTTATTAGCTTTACACAGACATTGTTACAGTAGTCTAATCTATAATAGGGATGGGCACAAACCATGTAAAATTTGGTTCGGTTCATAGTTCATGGCCAAACCACGAACTGAATCAGGAGGATTATTCATGAACTGAACCGGTTTGTGGCTCATGGCCCCACAAGCCCCACTGAAAGAGGCCACAGTCCCTTTAAACAAGGTTTTCAGAAAGCCTGAAAAACAGCTGAGCGACAGGGAACAGCTTGCTCCTCACTGCTCAGCTGTTTCAGCTGGCTTGTGCAGTCCCTTTAAAATATGAAGGGGTTGTAAAAGACAGCATAGGCGTCAACTTCAGGGGGGCTGGGGAGCTGGAGGCCCCCCCTTGAACTTTTCCAGGAAGTGCTGAGCCTCCCCTGGAGACAATGGCCTGTGATGTCTCTGGCCCAGCCCCAGCCCCTGAGAAATTGGAAAGTCTACACCCTTGCAAGACAGCCTTTAACAACATAGCAGTGGGGCGTGCCTCCCTGCCACTCAGCTATTTTCAGGCTGTCTTGTGCCATCCCTTTAAAGTTTAAAGGGATGGCACAAGACAGACTGAAACAGCTGAGCAGGTAGTAGCACCTCTGTTAGCCTGGCTGCTCTTTTTATTAGTAATATTTGGGGGAATATTAGCTTTTAGCAATTTGCAGCAGGCATTGCGGATCTCCACCTGTGTCTTCAGAGGCTGTGTTTCACAGAGGCTTCCCAGGAACTGACATGTGACTCAAGTTAAGAGTTATAAAGATAAATTGTTTACTATAAAAAGGATAAAAGATTCATAGGCAATATTACACAATCATACACATAGTTACACAGATCTAAGAAATTAGGTAGAATTAGAAGAAGAAGAAGAGAAGAGATTGGATTTATACCCTGCCCTTCACTTGTAGTCTCAGAGCGGCTTACAAACTCCTTTCCCTTCCCCTCCCCACAACAGACACCCTGTGAGGTAGGTGGGGCTGAGAGAGCTCTTTCCCAAGCTGTCCTTGAGGGAACAGCTGGTACAGAGCTATAGCTTGCCCAAGGTCATCCAGCCAGGTGCAAGTGGAGGAGTGGGGAATCAAACCCAGTTCTCCCAGATTAGAGTCCGCGCACTTAACCACTACACCAAAAAGAGACATTTGCATGAGCAGGAGAATTGATTGTGTCCGTTGAGGGTGATATTTACCTCTATAGGAATCTAGCAAAGTCCATCTGGAAAGGAGGGGGGGAAGAAGTATCTTCGGACAAAGGAGAAAGGATCATGGTTCTGAACCCAGCAGAGGCCACGTGGCAGATCCAAGTGGGGCACCCAAGGATCCGTGAGAGAGGGAGGAAGAACAAGCAGGAGCAGGGAGGAAAGTCTGACTTGTGACTCTTGGGGAGCAGTATTTACTGGGGGGTGTTCCCGGGAGGTTGGCAAGGTATGAGACCTTCCCAGGAACACCTATAGATGGTCCGTTCTCTGTCCCTAGCCACTAAGAGGGTCCTATGGGAGTGGTCAATATTTAGATCTACCTGATGGTCAGGACAGGATGTTGACGTCAGCTGCATCTGGCGTGGTCTTCTAGATGAAAGCGGGCCCTGGGGGGCAAAACTGGTCCATCAGGAAGCATCCCGCTGTTTTCGCACCCTTGTGTGAAGTCCTTTGATGTGCCAAATGGAGGAGGACTTGTAGGAGGGGGTTCAAGTCTGTGTATGTGTATGGAGTTCCTACCTTCATGGAGTTAGTGGTATGTGTCTCTAGCCAAAAAGCCTCACATGGCTTTGTGTATGTGTGAGTGTCTTTGTGCTTTGTGACAACCTCCAGGCTGGAGGCGGTAACCTCAGAAAATGGTGCTTTCAACCTTCGTTGGAAGTGTCTGCTATCATTTTCCCACTGGTCACCTTGTGCACTATTTTAACTCACATAACTGGCAGCATAGTCCATTCACTGCTCTCATAGATCACCAGAAAAGTCCAAAAGAATGTTGCTCTGGCTTACACCTCCCTGCTGCTCAGTTCTTTTTGCAGCTTTTATGGATGGAGAGGAACACAGGGGTTTAAAAGGTCTCAGAGTCTCTTGAGTCACTTGTTTTCTGCTGCATCCATGAAGCACAACAAACTGCTTTAAAAGTTCATAAAAGTTCATGCTGGTAGATCCATCACGAACTTCTGTTTGTGAACCATGAACATGATGAATTTTGCTTCGTGGTTTGGTTTGTGTTCATCCCTAATCAGGAATACCCAAAGGCTTGGAGCCTCTGACCACTGTATAGCAATATAAATCATTGTTGCTACTGGCTGCTATTGTGTACTTCTATGCATTTTCCCCTCCATTGCTTTCTTTTTCACAGCCTTGGCTCCTTTTCATTTCTAGAAGTACATAACTGGCTTTTTAAAAAGTATGCTAAATATGACTGAGTTTCTTAACATTCTGTGTTCCTGAACTGCTTGCGGCTAAAAGATTGGTCTGGTGTTTTATTTATTTAAAACACACAACAGAAATGCTTTATCTAAGCAGGTCTTCAGGATTTCTTCTTCACCACAGTCCCAATCATACTTATGTTTAATCAGCCCTTTGGATACAAAACAGATCAATGATCTCCTTTATCTATATAAGGATGTCTGGTGTGTTATGCCATAATTCTCTAATAACAACAGGATTGTGCTGTGTATTTGACTAAATGAGAAAATCCATATCTATTTTAAGAGATGGAGTAGCAATGTGTTTCACTGCGAGATGGAAAAAGCGCTTCAGTAATGGCTACCCTTCCCTTCAAATTATGAAATATGAACACAAAAGGGAGGTTCTAGTCCTTAAATCCAAATGGAGCATTAACTAGGACAGCACAAAACCCGTAGCATGAAATATCAGTATTAACCAAGCTTGATCACCCCATTTCCTTTCTTTTTGGCATGACCAAATCAAACGCCAATTGAATGAGTGCCAGCTCAGCAGCTTCAAATGCTCTTGCCATCTGTGAATGAGCATTTGTCAGGTTTTTATTCACTCACTGTACATAGGCCAAGAATTCAATCCATACCTTAATGACAACTGAGTGGAATGACTTGTGGTTGCAGCTTACAAGAGCAAAGTGGAATAGCCATCCTGAACAACAGACCATAAAGCTGTTTACGAGGTGGTCGTGAGCGTCACTTTCCAGTGAGGAACGATGTGATAATTCAGTGCTTTTAAATTATTGCTTTGTGAATTCACATGCCTCAGGAAGGTCAGAAACACAGAAGACATCAGGTCTTTGGTGTACATATATGCATGTGTAGAAATATATTTATACTTTATTCATAAGAGCGCAATATCACTTCATAGTAAGAAACAGTGGCATGATGAAAAGCTTAAGGTAATTCTGACAGGTAAAGGGCCAGGTTATGAAAATCCCAGTGCAATAATGCTGGTTGAATACAAGCTTTTGCTTTCACTTGCCACGAGAATTTGCTGTTTGCTGGTATGACATTAAAGTCCACGCCCATATTACAGAAATAAACAGAATTACTTCCGAGATATATAGGGAAATAACAAACACTGGGAAACCAGTTTTATAAATTCTGTTCTATTGGCACTTGTTTTCAGGTAGCTAGTTGCAACCATTTGAACTTATGCAACTTTTCAGACAATTTCATTGTTTAGGTTGGTGAATTGCTTTCTTTTTCTTTTCGAAGTCAAGTCATACCATAAGGTTTTCAAGGCAAGAGACAAACAGAGGTGGTTTGTCATTGCCTGCCTCTGCAAAGCAACCATAGACCCCCTTGGTGGTCTCCCATCCAAGTACTAAATAGGGCTGATCCTGCTTATCTTCAAAGATCTGACAAGCAGGGGTCCATTGGAGTGGGAGCGCACAGGAGCGCAGCTCCGGGAGTGAGGAGCCCAGGGGGCAGGCACATGACCAAGCCCCGCCCCCTCCTTGGCTTCCCCGAGCAGTGCAGAGGCGCAGCGCCCCGGGGAAAGCCCTGCTAGGGTCTTTATTGTTTTTAATGTTTTGTTTTAATATTGATAATTTTATCATTGTTCCTTTTATGACTGTGTGCTGCTTTTCCAGAGACTTGCTCAAGGTGGCATATAAATTTTCTAAGTATACCCTTTTTTATCTGGGCACATGGCACATAAGTACTGGAGAAATTTCACCAACCCTTCAGCAGCTTCCACCCCATCAGTTTGGTGTAATGGTCAGGAGTTGTACTCTAATCTGGGAGAACCGGGTTTGATTCCCCACTCCTCCACATGCAGCTGCTGGTGTGACCTTGGGCCAGTCACAAGTTCTCTCAGAGCTGTTCTCTCATGAGCAGTTCTCAAAAGACCTCTCTCAGCCCCACCTACCTCACAGGGTGTCTTGTTGTGGGGAGGGGAAGGGGAAGGGATGGGTGGTGCACATGTCCTGGGTATCTCAAGTCTACTTGAAACTTGGTGGTTTCAAGGGAGCAGGAAGAGAATGGGGGTGTGTTCTTTACGCTTATTTTTATTGCACAAAGTATTGGATGGGGAAGGGAATGGAGGAAGAGCAGGTCAGTTTCACTCACCGGTGGAGTGGAGCCTGAGGGGTGGGTGTTGCCTTCTGATACACTTCCGGTATGTTAGGGAGTGTGGCATATGCAAATGAGTTATGCAAATGAGTTATGCTAATGAGCTCCTGCACCTCTTTTTCTACGAAATGACCCCTGCTGACAAGATTGGACTAGCTTATACTCTCCACATCAGGGTGAATTATTCTCTCCAGCAGTCATTATGTAGAAAAGTGTGAGTGCTCAGATGGGTATTTGGACTTCATCTGCCAGCTTTTTATGTGAAGATACTTCCTCCTTCAACAGCCATAACAGGCAGACTCCAGTGAGTGTCACTTTTCCAAGCAGAAAGATATGTCAATTGAAAAAGCATTTTTGCCTGATGGAGAAGCAGCTATGGCAGAGGTATTAGGAGAGGTCAGTGTTCAAGATTACAAAATAATGCATGAATGTTAAATGATGGACTTAAATCAGACAGGAGGAGGTTTTTTAAAAACTTTCTTAAAGCTGTTTCTGAATTAACTCTATATGCATGTTAGGCCCTCATATTATTTTACATACTGTGTAGCTCTCCAAACTCAGCTTTGACAGAAAAAGTATAGAAATGCCAAATAAATAAATGCTATTTGTATATCTAAGACAGTAAGCTTATTAGTTTTTCCCATTATAAGGGTTTTTTATGATTTCAGGAACTTTGCTTCATAGTTTTAGCTTTAAACATTAGGAGATTAAGGAATGGGTGGATTTTTTATAGTAATGACAGTTGCACTGTAATAAGTTATGATGTGATTTTGTAAAGAATTGATTTATAGAGCAAGAAAAACATCCTTCCTTCACCTTCATAAAGCTTGTATCAACACAAAATATTTCTACTAAATAATATTATGCATATCTACAGTGACTAAGCAAACTCAGTTTGATTCAGCAGTAGGTAGACTTTGGCCGGGTTCTGATGTGATTCTGAGCAAAGGCTAAAATAATTTTATATAAACAGTGTTTATTAAGAGGGGTGATTTTGGGGAAATCAATGAGTAATCACCAGAAAATGCTCAACATTATTCAAATAATTACCACATCAAGTAAAGCCACAGTGTTTGCAGAAATGGTAAATCAATTATAAATCTGAAATAGCTGTGATCTATTCAAAATCCATAATTACTGCAGTGAGTAGTTTGATTCGTTGGCACATTAACCTTTTCCTTTACTTAAGGTCATTAAATAATCAAGTGGCCACTAATAGTAAATAGTAATGGTAAATGGTGCTTTAAAGTGGAGGACACTTAGTTAGCCTTCACATTTTCCATTGCTTTTCATAATGAAAACAGAAAGAAAATAAATACAAAGCAAGTTTTAAATGCGTAGCAACAAAACCATAATATTTTGCTGAAGAAAAAAAATCCAATAAACAAAAGAAAATGCCTGCATTGCATTGTGCATTGTGTTCTGCAGTGAAATACTTGGATTGCTTTTTCATTTTATTAATCAATCTATTAATTTAATCCATTTCTATTCCTCTCTCCCTCACTATCGTGGGGGACAGAGCAGATCACAACCAGTGTTCCCTCTAAGCTGAGTTAGTGTGAGCTAGCTCACAGTTTTTTAGCCTCCAGCTGACACATTTTTGTCTCAGCTCAGGCAGGATGGCTCCAGAGCAAACTAATTTATGCAGCAGCCAAATCGCTCGCTCACAACTTTAACACCGGTAGCTCACAAAGTAGAATTTTTGCTCACAAGACTCCACAGCTTAGAGGGAGCATTCACAAAATATAGTAGACAGTTAAAATACAATTAAAAACATATAAATGTAACCAAATCAAATATTTACAGTTAATCAGACGGCATATAATAGTGCTATCACTGTCCCAGGGGAAGGAGGGGAAAGGAGGAATAGGCAGGCAGAGGTGTATAAAAGAATTCTCTTGGCCTCAGCCATGTGCTTGGCAGTACAACTCCATTTTACAGGCCCTGCAGAAGTGATTCTCACTCAGAAGTGTGTTTCATCAAGGTGGAGCTACCACTGAAAAGGCTCTAAGCTCTCATCGAGGCCAGGCGGATATTCTTTGACCCTGGGACCATCAGTGTGTTGTTATTTAAAGAAGTATTGCAGGAGAGGGGGTCCCAGAGATATGTTGGACCCAGACCATGAAGGGCTTTAAAGGTTAAAAACAACACCATGAACTTGATCTGGTATTCAGTCTGGAGCAACTGCAGTTAGTGGAGTACTGACTGGACATGGGCTCTAATAGGAGTTCCTGTAAGGACCTGAAATTTCCAGGTCAGTCTCAAGGGTAGCCTTACATACAGTGAGTTATAGTAATCTAGTCTGGAGGTGACCATTGCATGGAACAGGATGGCTAGATCAGGGTGAGATAGGAAGAGTACAAGTTGCTGGATTTGGCGTAGATAGAAAAATGCCAACCTGGCTACATTTGTGATCTGGTCCTCTATTGTGAGGGAGGTATCTAGAATCACATCCAGACTCTTCACCATTGGTGCTGGTGTTAGAGGAACATTGTCCAGAGTTGGAAGCTGGATACCTGAACCCAGGTCTTCTTTCCCCATCCACAGGACCTCCATCTTCAATGGATTTAACTTCAGCCAGCTATATTCCAGCCACAGCCACCAATCCCATTGCCAGATTATCTGGGGCAGCATCTGGCTGGCCACCCATCAACAGATATAGCTGGGTATCATCAGTATACTGGTGGCAACCCAGCCTGAAACTCTGCACCAGCTAGGCAAGGGGACACATACAGATGTTAAATAGCATTGGGGAGAGAATAGCCCCTTGAGGTACACCACACATCAGTGGATGCCATGGAGAAATTCTCTCTTCTAATACCACCCTCTGTCCCCAGCCTTGGAGAAAAGAGACAAACCACTTCAAGGCTGTCCCCCCAGTTCCCATGTCAGCATAAATCCTGCCTTTCCAACCATAGAGAGTCACTATGTTGCAGTGTTTAGTGTGTTGGGATGGGACTGGGAAGGCCTGGTTTCAGTTTCCCACTCATCAATGTTCACTGGGCGACTGTAGCTCTATCATTCTCTGACTTCTTCACAGGATTGTTGTGAAGGCAAAATGGAGGATGGGGAAACATGGGTACTCTCTTGAGCTCCTTGCAGGTAGAACAGAATAAACATGCACAGGGGCTTTGTTGTTAAAATCCACAAGTTATCCTTCTGTATGGAAGCAGACAGTGTACTAATTCTGAGTAGCCAAATGGATGGCGAAGAAAGAGTTAAATAGTCCTCTCCTCCCAATGGTCTGTCAAGTGGTGCACTATAAAGGAAAACTTGGGGGGGGGGAGGGCTATCACAGAACAACAGGAAATGGTTTGAGATAACTTTTGTGCTGACTTACTGCCTAGGAGGAGCATACAAGGTTTACCTGCAGGGGCAAGTTAGCTCTTTAACTTAGAGGGAGGGTTTCTGTTGGGCCTTTGCCTTGGAGAACCACCCACATCTAGCAGTAAGCCATGCTGAGTCCCAGTGACTCTGGTAATGCTCTGGTGCCACTCAGAGAGGACTCACTTGTAGTGGCACAAGAAGAGGTGATAGGTGAACCTACATCTGTTGCCTGCCATCACTGACTGGGTTGAGCTAAGCAGCTCCTTGCCTTGGCTGCTGATTTGGACCTGGACAGTGGTACCATGGGAGGAGGAGATGGGTGGACTAAGCTAGTTAGATTCAATCTCTAGTTTATTATTCTTCCTAAATACATGCCCTGCCAATGGGTATTCATGTTTGTAGTCATATCTCTTGGAAGACTCAGCCTTCCAGTTTATATTTTGGATCATTAGCCAACAGGGATACAAAATCCAGAGTCCAAAGATGGTGGTATTTCAGAGGTCATGAAGGATCTTCTGGCAATGGCCACTGGATGAACAATAAATGACAAGGAAGGTTCTTCACATGCCTTTGCTTGCTTTGTTTTGCTACCACTCCCAGGGTGCCCAAATGTCCTGCGGACAGCAGCTCTTAATGAAGAGATAATATTATCCCACTACCAGTGCCATATTCAACCGAATTAAACCCTTCTAAGCCACAGACAGAAATATATAGATTTGTTTAGAATAGCACTGCAAGGGAGCAGTCCTGAGCAAGCACAGGTCTATTCACTGGAACTTATCCCCAGATGTGTTCTGCAGATTGCACAATTATATTCTGAAGAGGCTTGGTTTATGCAAAAGAGTTATTTTATTGGTTTATAAGAAATATTCAGAAAAAGGAACGAGAAACACCACTCCTGGTTTTGAGGGATTTGTCCAGCCTAGTTAAGAAGAGAAGGTGAAGACATTGTTCTTTAGGGAAAGGAAAACAAGGCTATAATGGGTGGAATCTCATGCTTGTTGTCTGAAAACTTTTCGATTTCAGGACCTGTAAGAAACAAGTAAAGAGCATTTTCTTTTAAAAGAGAGAGAGAGAGAGAGAGATGATAACAAGCAAGTACAGAAAATTACTGAACTCTTCCGACTATTAATTTTGCTGAGGAATAAAAAGCAACTACGGTAAGTAAATTAAAGAGAAGTAAATGAATGCAGGCAGCACATGAGACAATTTGTCCATGAGCCATTTGAAGAGCATTTATGAAGATTATTTTTGCAGCGTTGGCGAGTATTGCATATTGATTTTTCTCAGAGAGGAAATTCAAGCGGAGACTAATGTTAGTGATTCTGTGTGATGCAAAATAAAACTTGCATAGATCCGAACTATTCTATTTACATTGAAGGCTGAACTACATCTGGTAGTCTTGCTACTATTTATATTTTACATCACCTTCCCCCTTTTCCTACTTCCTTCTTTCCTTTCCACCCACCAGCAAACATCTTGTTATCTCCTTTCCCCCACCTTCAGCTTTCTGTCCTTCCCTCCCCTGGCAGCCTCTGCTCAGGAAAACTATGGCTCAGTTGCGAGATTACGGTTGCCAGTTCTGGGTTGGGAAATCTCTACAGATTTGGGGGTGGAGCCTGGGAAGGGCAGGGTTTGGGGAGGGGAGGGACCTCAGTGGGGTATAATGCCATAATCCAAGCAGGGAATCCAGTCGCCCGGGGAACTGAATTGTGTTGTCTGGAGACTCCAGAAGAACTCCTGGCCCTATCTGGAGGTTGGCTCTTTTCCTTCCCTGAAAGCCCCAAGAGCCTGTCCTTTTGTCTTGCTTCTTTCTCTCCTTCCCACCCACCAGCCAACCTACCTTTATCTATGACCCTTTCTGCTTTTCCTGGAAAACTCTCATTGAATTGCATGCTGCCAGTCACCAGACCAGGTTCAGTTGTGTGGTGGGGAATCCACAAGGACTTGCAGGGACATTTCATTCCCCCCTATATCCCCCCTCATCTTTCACTGACAGAAACCAGAAGTATGAGCTGCGATGTCACCAATATGCAGATGATACCAGCTCCACCTTTCTTTTTAATCTAATTCTAATGATGCTATTCATGCTCTGAAAGGGTGCTTGGAGTCAGTAATGGACTGGATGAGTATTAACGAGCTGAAACTTGATCCTGACAAGATAGAGGGTCTTGACATCTCTCTTGCCTTGGATGGGGTTATACTCTCCCCCTATGTTCACAGCTTGAGAGTGCTGCTTGACCCAGCAGTCACCTTAGAAAAGCAGGTGGCTGAAGTGGGTTGGAGTACCTTAGCTTTGGCTGGTGCATCGACTGTGTCCATTCCTGGTTCCATCAGATCTAGCCACAGAGATCCATGCCTTACATATAGACTGGACTGTTGCAATGTGCTCAGCTTGTGGCTACTCTTGAAGAATGGAAGCTGCAGCTAGTGCGAATGCTGCAGCTTGATTGATGGTTGGGGTCAACCACTGGGAACACGTGACTCCAGTACTACAGCAGTTATACTGGCTACTGATCCACGTGTTGCTTTTATCTTTTAAAGACCTATATGGCTTGTAACCAAGATATCTAATAGACCATCTTCTCCTAGATGTTCCTATCCAGGAATTAAAATCACAGTGAAGCCCTACTGACTGTCCTACCAATCATCCTACCTGGCGGGCACTCGAGAAACAACCTTATCAGTGGCAGCCCCACAATTATGGACCAACCTATCCAGGGTGGTGTGCGTGGCCCCCTCACTTCTGATCTTCAGGAAGCTGAAGACGGTTTTATTTTAGGACTGCATTCGATATTTTTTTTTTATTTATTGGCAGTCCAAACTGAGACGTGAAGCTGTCATGTTTTATGTGTTTTCTAATTGTTGTTTTATTTATAGTGTAAGCTGCCTTGACTGTCACAAGGTAGACGGGTAGTTAATAAATGTTTATATAAATAAATAAGGTTTCAACTGGCAATAGAGTTGTTGTTGCCTAACAGTGGTCAGAGAGGGCATTTGTTTCTTATAGCTATGGGCACAGCTTTCATTGTTTAATCCTCTAGTATATTTTCTTTTAGAGTTCTTTTTTTTTTTCTGCAAACCTGGTATGCTTTTCAGGTTTGTCAAAAAAAAAAAATTGTCTTGTCTGTTCATGGCTCCTGTCCCTGGATTTAACTACCCACAGATATTTCCATGTTGAAAATATGTCAGGTTCCCTGTCAGGTTTGCTTCCTTTGCTCAGTCCCTGTTTCAGGTCCCGGCGGGAGATCGGCATCGGCTTCCCTCCTGGCAGTTCGTTCCCCCCCTCTTTCCTCCCTCCTCACCCCCCTCCCTCAGAGTGAACTCATCTATTTTGCTAGACTTCAGTTATCTCTGTTGCTGCACTTGTAACCTTGGGCAACTGGGCCTCCACTCTTCCAGGTGTCTTTTGCGTGGGAATGCATGTAGATTACACACAGGGTCGGGGATGGGAATTTAGCTCTGCTTACGCGCCTTTTTCTCTGAGAAAGTAACGGTAGCACATTTTGGCGCTTGATATTTTTAATCTAATTGGTACCTGCTCCTTTGCTCCTGTTTGAATACAGTATATCAGTTCCTCCCTTTCTGTATGTGATATCACTAACAACGCAAGTGTTTCCTGAAAGACCATTAAGAAATAAAGACTGTATTTTGCAATACAAGGTCTGGCTTATAGGATCTCATCAGAAGTCTCACAAAATAGTGATACTTGCAAAACTTTTGCCAGTTGAAGTGAGAGCACCAACATGAAAATCCATTTTTGAATATGTTTGGTGATAATTGAGTTCAGCAGCAAACAGTACTAAAATAAAACCATCATATATGAGATATAAATAAATTCTTTCATAATTTCATTTCCCTACATTTGCACTATAGCCTTTCTCAAAATTACCCCAAATGTGGTATTTCTTTTCATAGCCTGAAAACAGGGAGTCAAAGCTCAGCTCTAGTACTACTTACAACTACTGTTGCTACCTCTATTCTAACAGTAATAGTGGCAGTGTTCTTTATTATAGAGCAAGGCTAAGAACCATACAAATAATTAGGATTCCAGACAACCACTCAACAGTATGTACCAGTACCCACTTGCTGAGCCATGACCATAAATCTTGGTATGTTTAAAATATGGTTTGATACCTCTGAACCTAGGAAGTTACTGTGCATTGGAAAGAATGCAAAAAAACCCTTAGTCGGTGGCTCAAGTGGTTAAGACACTGAACTGCAGACCAGAAGGTTGGTAGTTCAGCAGTTCAAGTGCTGCATGATGGAGTGAGCTCCTGTCTCTGGTCTCAGCTCCTGCCAACCTAGCTGTTTGAAAGCAAGAAATTGCAAGTCGATAAGTAGGTACCGCTTCAGTGGGAAGGTAACAGCGTTCCGTGTGCCTTGGCATATAGTCATGCCAGCCACTGACCATAGAAACATCTTTGGACAGTGCTGGCTCTTTGGCTTGGAAATGGAGATGAACACCGGATCCCTAGGGTCATATTCGACTGGCTTTCGAGCAAGGAAAACCTTTACCTTTACAAAAAAAAAAAAACCCCTATACAGTACATATTTAATCTTATATATCAGTGATGGCGAATCTTTTAGAGACCAAGTGCCCAAACTGCAACCCAAAACCCACTTATTTATCACAAAGTGCCAGCACAACAATTTAACCTGAATACTGAGGTTTTAGTTTAGAAAAAAGAACTCATTAACATCTTTTGTCTTAAAAGAAAAACACAATAACAGAGCTTTCAATTATACAAACAACTTTTTATTGAAAGGTAAAAGTTTGTATTTGGCATGCTTTTGAACAATTAACATGATTTTTGCTGTTGTATGCATGCTGATAATTTGTCTAACCTTGGCTCATACTTTGTAAGTTTGAGAGCAGCCCAGCCTCGAGTCTGTGTCGTCTTTTTCCTTTTAGAGACTGAGTGCCCAAACTGTGTGTACGTGCCCACAGAGATGGTTTTGAGTGCCGCCTCTGGCATGCGTGCCATAGGTTTGCCACCACTGTTATATATCATTACTGAAAACCACAAATCAGACCTATATCAAATTTGTAGCAAAATGATTGAGAGAATGATGAAAGAGCAACTCTGGGTCTGACTAGATAGTAGATATGACCTTGACCTGTTTCCAGCTGGCTTCAGGCTTGGCTTTGGGACAGAAACTGCATTATTGCTCTGGTGGATGGGCTCTGTTTGCATCCTGAGAAAGGAAAAGTGTCACTTCTGATCCTATTTGATCTTACTGATAATGGATACATTAGACCACTTTATATTATTGAGGCACCTTGGAACTCGAGTGGGTACTAATGATGCTGACCTTTTTAAAGGAAAAATGATTCAGATAGTCATCACTGGCAACTCTAAAACTGCAGCCAAGGTTTTGTTCTGAGATGTTCTTTTCACCAGTGCTTTTCAACTTCTGCCAAGCCTTTAAATGATATAGTCAACTGAAGTTTGGTCTGAAATGATGACACCTAGTTATCTGTTTGTCTGAACAAGCCAATGAAAGCTGCAGCCTCTGTTCTGTGTAAAAAAAAAAGTCTAGTTTTTCTGCATCTGGTTTTGCTGTGAGCATTCTTTGTAAATATGTTAAACTGATTTTTAAAAACAACAACAACAACAACAACCCTGCATTTTGTCTGAAAACTATCTCCCCTTTTAGGGCTTGTAAGTTCCTGTTTCTTCAGGGAGGGCATTCTGTTCTGCATGCACTTTGCTCACTCTAGGGGCCAATTCAACATTACACTGGTTTATTTCCAGTTTAAAAACCTGCAGTTCAAATCTGCCGGGAGATATGCTGGAAATAAACTGGTGTAAGATTGAATTGACCACTAGAGGGAGCAAAACATGAGCAGAACAGAAAAAATACTCTGAAAAAACAGAAACTTAAAAGTGAGGAAAATGAGAATGCAGAAAAGCCCTTAGACTCCACTAATATTGATTGCATTTCTGTTCACCAACATGTTGATGATCTTTTAATATCATTTTACAATGTGCTTTGAGCCTGAAGCATATTATTTTAAGCTGTCCAACTATGTATTTATTATTATAAGCTACCTTGTGCAGGTTCCCTGGAAAGTTGGCATAAAAATATTTTAAATAAGTAAATTCACAGATAGATAAATGCATAAATAAATAGTATTAAAGAATATATTTAAAGCTTTATATACACACACACACACAAATAGGGCTATATAAAATAGAAACACATTAGTGAAAAGTGGTTAGGGAAATATTCCTGAAATGCCTCCCCAATTTGTGCATGCTTTTGTTTGAGGTCTGAGCACATTAAGCTGCCTTACACTTAATAAGACCCCTGGTCTACCATTGATTAGTACTGTCTCCTTTGACTGGCTGTGGCTCTCTAGGGTTTCAGGTGGAGATTTTTCATATCACTGACTGCCTGATCCTTTTAACTGGAGACACCAGGTATTAAATCTGGGACCTTCTGTATGCAAGGAAGGTGCTTTACCACAGCTGCTTTACCACAGCCCCTTCCTTTGAACCAATATTAACTATTACTTTGGCACCTTCTGAAAACAACTGGGACATCTATCTAGAGATTATTGCACTCAGAAATCTAAGATTCAGCATGTTTGTGTAATGATGCCATGGTGGTGTCACAGCCCATTTTCATCCCTGTTTACAGCCCTCCCCCCAGAAAAAGCACCCCTCCTTTAGCTCTGCCTTAGTTTTTGTCCATTACAAACATACCCTTACCCACAGAGTTACTTTCTATTAAGGAAGCACTCACAAGACACATCTGTGTGGAAATATCTGGAAGATAAGTTGAATAATGGAGGACAGAGCTGCTATATGATGTAATACCGCCTTCCACATCTAACTGATCATTAGTGCTCCCACAAGGTCAGGTAGGAAATTGTTAGACATTCCAGTTGTTTTCCTTTCTGACAGTTTTTATTCATCATGACTTATTATATTTTAATGAAAATCTTTGATTCATACCAATTGGAGGATAGTTTTTCTTGCCCTTTTGACCATGGGAGGGGGAAGACATGCTTTTGTGAATCTATTCTATATCTGACATGGTATACCTGGTTTTCTTGAAGGTTTTACAAATGACCTTGGCTCAGTGCCTTCGGTCAAACATTGAAGATCAATAAAACATGTACTTCATTTCTGAAAAATACAGGTGTTTTAAAACTTTTGTAAAGAAGAAAAAAATCTTCCGCTTCCACAAATAATTTCCCCCCAGCTTCATTAGACCACACAATTGTGTTTTGCAACCCCAGATTATAAATGCTGTATTATTTGTCTATGCACATTCTATTGCTAAACCTGCAGTGTAGTCCTAATGGGCTTAGAAAGATCTAACTTTGTTTAGGATTGCACTGTTGCATATCTTCATTCCTTTACCAGAAGTGGTTTGAAACATTACACTAATGATGTCTCCTGTGATACATCCTAGAAGCCTAGTGGAATCAATCCACTAATAAACATTCAACACTACCCATGTTTACATGGAAGAAAACATACTGGAAATAATTTCTTAATCAAATAATAAGTGGTACTGTTTGTTTCATTTCAGTGTCTGTAGATGTTTATTTTTATTTCATTTTTATCCCACCCCGTCTCCAGCAATCACAGCTTGGGGAGGTTAACATCATACAAAACATAAAAAACATAAATCTTCTTTCAAACAATTTAATACACTGGCACTCTGGCATGATGATCAGAGAAGCTGATAGTGGGCCAAGTAACATTGCCTCAATGGAATGCCCAGAGGAATAACTCCATCTTACAGAATTCAAGCACGGCGGGGGGTCATAATGGAAGAGGCTATCCTTAAGGCGGTCCCAGGCCATTTAGGGGTTTAAAAGTTAAAACAGCATATTGAATTTGACCTGAAAACCAATTGGTAGCCAGTGCAGCTGCTTCAACATAAGCTGAAAATGTGCAGACCACAATGAATTGTTCAACAGCCTAGCAGCCACATTCTGGGGAACCTGAAGTTTCCGCAGCATCTTCACAGGCAGCTCTGTGTGGAGTAAATTGCAGAAGTCCAATCTGGAGGTGACCATTGTGTGTGTCACTGTGACCAGGTCTGACTGGGACAAATAAGGGGATAGCTGAGGAGTCTGGTGGAGATAGGAAAATACCAGTTTCACTACCAAGGATACTTGTTTGCCCAAGGTAAGCGAAGTGTCCAGTCAGATCCCGAAGCTCCTTATGGGGTCCACTGATGTAAGCTGAACCCTATCCAGAGCAGGAAGCTGCAGACCTCCCAATGACCTAGCCTGCCTAGCCTAGCCATAGGACTTCAGTCAGCTCTGCTTCAACCACCCAACCACGGCACCCAGGCTTTGGGTCAGGGCCAAAAAACAACCCGGGGTTGTTTATCCAGCAAGAGGAAGAGCTGGGTACCATCAGCATACTGGTGGCACTCAAACCCCAACCTCCTGATGGGCTCATATGCATATTAAATAACATCAGAGACATAATTGAATCTTTCAGAATCCTGAAATCCAGAGGCTGTCTGATTGATCTGTTGTCTCCAGTAGCTATCCTCTGACTGCATCCTTAGAAAATGAGGCACACCAAGATAAGGCAGTTCCACATACCCCCAGTGAAGCTAGGTGGCTGACCAGAGTAAAATGATCAACTGAGTCAAACGCTGCTCATAGATATAATAATAGCAACAGAGTTGAACCACCCCTGTCAAATTGAATCCAGAGGTCATCCACAAGGGTTAGAAGGGTGGTTTCAGTCAAGCCAAGATTGGAATGGATGAGTGTCGACATCTCATCCAGGAAAACCTGGAGCCGTTCAGTGACCACTCTCTCAACTATCTTTTCCCAGAAATGGCAAATTGGATGCCAGGTGGTAATGGCTAGTTCCTTTTTATCTAAAGAATGCGTTCTCCATCTCCCCCATCCAAAACATATTTTCCATTCTCTTGCTTGTCAGTTATTGAATCATGCTTTTCTGATAATGTAGAACATGTAATAACGTAACCTTTATGGAACATATTATTAATTTTGAAAGAATGATCTAAGATGGTGTCAGAGAAACAAATCCCACCCATGTAGCAGCCTGTATACATTAGCATGACCCCAAATGTTCAGAGATTTGGGGAAAAAATGGAAATGTATTTAAGGTAGGGTGATCTAGAAGGTGACGACCGCTCAAAGCAAATATGCAACAAGGAAAACAAATCAACATTGCATGAACTGAGATACCCTCTGGCATAGAAGTTGAAGAATCCATCTTCTGAAAAACACACAGAGCATCAAACTAAAATAAATATGTTATGAGCATTATTGACCTTCCAGCTGTACTTTCTTCTATTTGTCCTCTGCCCCAAGGTGCATTCTGGCCCATTAGCATTCATTTTTTTCCTGTTGTGTTTCCTGGAGAAAGCTTAGAAATTATTGACAGTTCAGATAATTATTCATATCCTTAGAGCTCTTTTGTTTATTCTTTCTACCATTTTCTGAGACACTAATATTTCAGTCAAGACACGGAACTCAAAGGATAACTTGTCTGAAGTCACCAGTGAGCAGAAATATAATTCCCAGTTTTTCGAGGACAAAGTACTGTGTAAGCAGGATATTAGTACAAGTAACCCAGTTGATTTTAATGTAGATTACATAGACATATTCACCTCTTGGATAACTAAGTTTGCCTTGTCCTTGATCTTTCACATTAGTATTGAAACTGATGCCCACAGGGCCAAAGCTTCATATATTGACTTATTCTTGCTTCCTTAATTATCATACCCCTTTGTGAAAATGCAAACTTATATTATAAACATAATGACCTTGGCTTTAAGGCAATAATTTAATAGTCTTCTGTTTAGGCCCAGGAAAAGAAAAGGAAATTGCCAGGATTAGACACAATATGCCCTTTGCTCTGTCCTAAATGAGAAATGCACTGGAATTACAAAAGAAACAGGTTCTTACTTAGTATTTATTGTGTCTTTCAGTTCTTCAGGTCATCTTGATAGGAATATATTTTATATTCCTTTTCAGTTTTACGGGAGCATGTTAAAGCAACTGAAATCTACTGAAGTTATATTTAAAGAGGAAATGACCAGAATGGTATGATAATAAGGACAGTAATCAGAACAGGAGAAATATCCTGATTAGGGAGAAGCCAGGATATGGATTCGAGATAGTACATGATAAAGACTATCAAATATTAACGTTTCATTCAGAAAGTTAATGGATTATTCAGTGGAGGTGACTCACATGGCTTTGTGCAACCAGCACAGATTAGACAATAGTTCCTTTCACTCTTTCACAAATTAAAGGCAGGTGTATACAAGTAATAATCGGGAGTTACATTATATTAGCTGACTAGGAATAAGGCCTGTTGTGGAAATAAATACAATGGGCTCTAGAAAGAGGCTCTGGGTGGGTGACCAGGCCTTGGGCACTCAGCTTCAATTTGATGTGGCAACCTCAGCAGGGTATAATGACACAGAGTCCACCATTTTCTCCAGAGAAACTGATCTCTGCTACCTGAAGAACAGTTGTAATTATGAGTGATCTCCAGCCCCCAGCCTGGAGATTGGCAACAATGGTTCCCCAGGAGGAAATGGCTGATTTGGAGGGTGAAGTCTATGGCATTGTACCTGTCTGAGGCCCCACCCCTCCTCAAATCTCACCCGCTCCAGGCTCCATTCCTCAAATCTCCAGGAATTTTCCACCTGAATTTGGCAACCCTATCTCCTTCCCAGACAAGCATCAACCTACCTTTATTTCCCCCTCACTGTTCAGCTTTCCATCTCCCCCCGCCCCCGCACCTGCATTCTCTACCGTGCTCTGAAGCCCTAACTGCCTCATCACATTGGCTGTCATGGCGGGGGGGGGGGGGCATCTCAGCAAGGTATAAGGACACAATGAGTTTTCTCCTGAAGGCCAAAATAGGTGTGGAAAGGGCCTTTTACTGACTGAACCAAGCTTGGTTGACCAGCAACAGGCACTGAAGGAAAAGGAGGGTTCCCAGTTCTGAGTAAGGAAATACATGGAGATTTGGGGGGGTGGATTTTGTGGAGGGAAGCATTGTGGGGGGGAAGGACTCAGCAGGAATTTCCCTACCTGGAGCTGGCAAACCTAGTCAGGACTGGCCCCAATGAGTTTCTCACAAAGGTGTGAAAAGGGTTTTGTTCCTTTGTCTTTTCACTGACAGAACCAAGCTTGGTTGCCTACCAACAGCCACTGAGGGAAAAGTTAGTCCCACAGAGAAGCCAAGGAGGCGAAATATCTTTGTCAGGAGAGAGAGCTGTCTGCCAGTAATTCTGACAGGGAACAGTGGCTGGAGTGGGCAGGGAAGAGGAGCAGACCCAGCACCCGGCCAATGGCACACAAGTACTCTTCAGTCGTGGCTGATGGGCCAGTGGCTGATGGAGTGTACTGTGGGTGGGACTCAGGCAATGCAGCCAGTGGATAGGGACAGCTTCTGAGTGACACATCATGGAGCCAACTGATTTAGGAGTGTGGAATGTGCCACCCCATGACTGAATTATATATAAGGAAAGATGATTTGTATATATAAAGCAACCATCACAGATATGACATCAAAGGAAAAACTTCTTTGCGGAGTTACTTTACACATTTAGCTGCTACTCACCAGGCATACACTAATCAATCATAAAATACTCAAATGATGTGTGTGTGTGTGTGAGAGAGAGAGAGAGAGAGAGAGAGAGAATGCATACTTCATGAATCATACAATTATAAATTGTATAATCCTCAATTATAAATATCTATGGCACTTTATATGGTATTTTTCATGTGGGCTTCTTTCCGTGTGGCCTTTTTTCTGTCTGGGTTTTTTTTGTATAGGGGCTTTTCCCCATGTAGGCTTATTTCCATGTGAGCATTTTCCCTATGAGCATCTATAATCATGGGGTTTTTACTGTGGGCTTTTTTCCTGTGGGCTTTTTCTGGTCACCGACTTTTCTTTCTGCTTCTGAGTCTTCTCTCCCCAGCCAGCAGCCTGCTCCCATTTCCCTTTCCTCTCTTTTTATTGCCCCAGTTTCACTCCTGGCCCTTGAGCTACACTCCAACCTCCTCTTCTCTGTTCCCTAGTCTACATAGCCCCCCCTTGCCTAAAGTCTCCTGGGCCAGAGAGCCAATGTTCTCCCATCCAGACTTGTTCATGCCTCCACACCTTTTGAGCTTCCCTAAGACAGACTACCATGGCTGCACCCTCCTGCCCCTGCTCCATCCTGGTGAGTCCTGCTGCTGGGCTCAGAAGTGTGTCCACCCGGCATGTGATTGCCAAGTAGCCTGTCACACCCTGTGCATCCCATGCTTCAACAGAGAGCCTATTAAACAAAAAGGTCTTTGGGAAAGTATATCTTAATATTGTTTTTTTTTTTAAAAAAAAACAGCAATGAAAGTGCCTTCTTTACCTTCTCTGGGAGATCATTCCAGAGGGTTGAGGACTTGGCTGAAAAAGCCTGGCCCCAGGCCAAGAAAAATCTCACAGTTTTGTGGAATAGCATTGCAAGTAGAAGCTGCTTGGACGAGTGGAGCTGACAAATGGGAAAGGATGGTGGAGGCATCACTGAGTTTAAATGAATGTTGTGCTTGTGTGAGGTTTCATACCTGGGAAAGTTAGGTGAGTTCAGGGACTATGAAATTTTATGATTAACCATATCTAAGGTTGCCAGATCCCCCCTGGGAGGGTTTCCCACTTTAAAGAACCCTGCCCCCAAAGCGATTGGATCAGGCCAACATGCCCAGTGTGATGATGTCACCCAGAGGTGACATCATCGTGCTGGGCATGTCGCTGGGGGGATGGCTCTAGCATTTGGCTTGAAAACTCTATGGTATCTATGGTATCCTCAGGGGGATGGTACCATAGAGTTTCTAGCCGAATGCTAGAGCATCTTTCTGGTGATGTTCCTAGTGTAATGACATCACTTCTGGGTGATGTCATTGCGGTGTGTGCACTATGCGTGCCAGAAGATCCCAGGAGAGGAGTTTCTCCCCCCTCTCGCCTGCCGGCAAAAGGTAGGGAACTGCCAACCCTAGCCATATGTGATTGTTTTAAACCAAACTGAATTATTAAAGTATTAAGCTATTTTTTTTTAATCAAACAGTATAAGAAAATATATATGGGTCAGAGGTGTTAGTACTCTGGGAAAGTGGCACTTCCCCAAAAGGACTGCTGGGGAGAAGGGAACAAGGGAAAGGTCTACCATCTTTGTGCCCACAGATTTCTGATGAAATATTGCAAGGGTGAGCCAAAAATCCCACTGCATGAGTGGAGCAGCTGGATGCACTGGTTGAGATACAGTCCATGAGAAAAGGCTACACATTTATTTTGAAGTGAACATAATCTTAATCAAGAACTCCCCATGCCACCCTGACCTGGATAACTCAGGCAAGGCTGATCTCATCAGATCTTGGAAGCTAAGCAGGGCCGACCCTGCTTAGTACTTGGCAAGTACTTGGACAGGAGACTTCCAAGGAATACCAGGGCCAGGACTGAGGGGCAGGCAATAGAAAGCCACCCTTCTGAACATCTAAATCTCACTAGGGGTCACCAGAAGTCCACCATGACTTCCAGGCATACATGCACACACACACACACACAAATACACACCAAAAAGAAAGAATTGCAGATGCCAAGTACAGTCTTAATATAATTATCTTTTTTCATACACTCAGCTCCCGGTATGCAGAAATCTTCATTTTCAAAACTGTAAATGGTAGTTTACTGCTTGTTTTTCTATATATTTAAATTGGTCCACTGTATGATCTATGCCATATTTCATAGGTGCATTGTGTGGGAAATGAATCTTAGAAATACTAGAGTGGCCGCCATGTTAGTCAGTCACTCTAAATTCAAAAAATAGTTTTGTGGCACCCAAAAGACTAGCATTTATTGTGACATAAAAATTCACGGATTTGGATATAACCCTTGAAAATGTAGTTAACAAATAAACCTCTGTTGTTCATCTTCATCTGTGTCTCGTCTGTCTAGTCAAATGTCTAGGAAAAAGTTATTTCTATTTACCTCACAAATAATTACAGCCTTGGTCAAGTTGTTTCCCAAATAAGAGGCCTTTAGGGTGCACATAGTTTATATGTGACTAAACCTTTCATCAAAGCTTGTTGCCTCTTTTTTATTTGATTGTGGGAAGTTGGGATTTAAAGAATCCATTTATATATGAAGCTTCTGTGTAAGAATTAATATTGCACCCAACACCAGATGCAACTGCAGTGGCCAAGTAACTGGAAAATGAGCTACAGAGAAAATGGTAACATATAACTTCCTACTGTTGAGTCATAAGCAGGAGACATATTTTTTACCTAGATAGACTATAATCTCAACTGGACTAAAAAGATCTGATGTAAATTGACAGAAGTTAAGTATTTTCTCTGTGTTACACATACACTCAAGGCAATCACAGGGCACTGTCACAAATACTTTGCTTCATGAACCACACTTTTTAGACACAGCCCTTGGCAATATAATGGTTCTTGAGCGAAACTACAATCTTTCTTGCTTGATTTTTTTTAAAAAAGAAAAGTCATATATGTTAAATGCGTATTGTTAAATGCTTATATATAGTAGCAACAATGCAAAATGTAAAGGGCATTAAAGATTTATCCTCATTTGTTTATCTCTGATTGCTTTGCACTCATTAGTAATGACTTTCACTAGTCTGACAAAGAGTAATTAAGTACCAAGTTCTCTGAAGTATGGGAAAAACGTTTCAACCATATATTAAATCTCAGCCACATTTCCATGAAGTAGATAGGTCAGTTGTCCAGATGGGGACTGATCTAAAAGCATCTAATACATATATTAGCAAAAAGGATGTTCAACAGAGATCTTCTAACTGCATCCTGCAACATATCTGATATAGGACATAAACTCAGGAATCTGGTGAAGTTCCTAATAATCTGGTTGTTTCAACTTTGATTTACAAATATTTGTTTCTCTTTCTCTCACTCTTGCATGGTGCCCCATTCAAACACCTTTCAGATTTCAACAAACGATACCAGCAACGCTCTTTGTATATCAATTGAATGAAAAAAAAAGTCATGTCAATAAACACATAGATCTGATCTTAAAATCACTTTTTCCTCTGTCTGTACAACATTAACAACCTTCAGGTGTGATACATATGGCTCCCTTGCGGTTGATCCGGAAAATGCAACTGGTTCAAAATGTGGCTGCGAGGGCCCTCACAGGAACTCCATTTAGACAGCACATTCAAACCATGCTCTGTCAGCTGCATTGGCTCCAGATTGTGGACCGGATCAAATTCAAGGTTCTGGTGTTGACCTTTAAATCCCTTAATGGTCAGGGGCCAGCATACCTTTGGGACTGCCTATCCTGGCACATCCCCTACAGAGCACTACATTTGAGTGACCAAAACCTGCTAGTGATCCCTGGCTCAAAGAGTGCCCGTATGTCCTCAACCATGGCTAGGGCTTTTTCAACCCTGGCCCTGGCCTGGTGAAACATTCTTCCGGGAGAAATCAGGTCCATGTGGGATTTAGTGCAATTCCGCAGGCCCTGCAAAACTGAGTTCTTCTGCCGGGCCTATGGGTGAGGGCAGTACAGGGGTCTCAATCAGTAAGACCTAATGGATTGGCCTCCCCCTTCGCTCTCCCCTTGTGCCCCCCCCCATTGTTTCCCTTCTTCAGTGGTTCAATAAATCCCCTTCATATTGGGTTTATGCCATTTTGATTTTGTATAACATACTAGGTGTGAGGCCCATTGTGGAAGAAATACAGCGGGCTCTAGAAAGAGGCTCCAGATGAGTGTCCAGCCTGTGGCTGGTGGGGCGGTGGAGGGATGGGGAAAATAGAGGGAGGTGAGGCATGTTTAGAAGGCAGTTGCTGGACATAAACTTTATTTATTAAGGAAAAGCAGAAATCAGAATGTGGAGGCATTTGGAGGATTGCTGGGCATAGGAGTCTAGTTTCTATTAGCCGAAGATGTTGAGCTGGTTACGGTTCTTATGCACCTTATTGGTGTAAAGTGTCAGCATGTGCCTTTCTGTCATTCATTTTCATTCAGGATTGGGGTTTTTTTTAATTAAAAAAACCCTTTTTGGGTTAGCTGCTATTCATTCCCACTTGGAAACGCCAGGCCCTGTTCCCTCAAGTAATGTTAGAAAACCTTGCAAATCCAGGCTCACATTCAAAATGTTTCATTTCCTTCTGCTTAGCTATAAGGCAGGGCTGTCTCATTTTGCTGCCCCAAGTGGGTACTATGGGAGGAGAGCTGCATGGTAATATGCATGCTTCCCTCCACCTTTTCCTTATGTTGATTTGGGGCTATGCAGTGGCAGCTAAGGTAGAAAAGTACCTCCTCCTATGCCATGTTTTCTGGGTTCAAATGGTCTGGAAAGTGGTTCTGTAGCCAGTTACAGGGCTGCCAACTCTGGGTTGGGAAACACCTGTAGATTTGAGGGGTAGAGCCTGGGGAGGGCAGGGTTTGGGGTCGGGAGGGGCCTCATCAGGGTGTAATGCCATAGAGCCCACTGCCCAAGAACTGATCTTGGAGATCTCGAGGTGCCACCTGGAGGTTGGCAAAATGAAGGGGAGGGCCAGGTTTGTTGAAGGTCTTCAGTGAGGTATAATGCCATAGAGCTCACTCTCCAAAGCAACCCTTTTCTCCATGGGGACTGACCTCTGTAGTCTGGAGATCAATTGTGATTTAGAGAGATGTCCAGCCCTTCCCTTTTCCCCTCAACACCTTTCAATTCCAAAGCTGCTTCCTGTTTAACACTTTAACTGATTAACACTTTAACCAACTCCCTGCTAATGCCCTATTGCCTCAAAGAGATGTCCAGGCCTTCCCTTCCCCCAAACCCCTTTCAGTTCCAAAGCAGCTTCCGGTTTAACACTTTAACTGATTAATAGTTTAACTCACTTCCTGCTAATGCCCCATGGCCTCTTTGGACTCTCAACTTGGGAGCTGTAGTTCCAATTCCCTTTGCTGTGGTTGCAGTAAGGCCAGCAAAAAACTACAACTCCCAAGGTGCAACACATCAAAAGTAGGAGTGTAAAAATGGAGAAGCCTGTAGAACAGGCCAATAGGACACCAAGGCAGTTTCCCCAGTGGCCAATGGGAGAGTAGGTGAGTTATCGCCAGCACGGCTTGTCTTTTATTTATAGGTTTATATTGTATTGTATATATTTTAATGCATTTTATTAATTACTTAATTATTTGATATTTGGAAATTTTAAATGAATATTTATAAACTGATATTACCTGCTCTGAGCTGCTTTTCTGGAGAGGGAATAATAATAATGATAATAATGATAATAATGATAATAATAATGATAATAATGGTGATGATGATATTCTTAGAAAATTTAGCATAATGTGTGGAAATGCATGGACATTCCTGTCCTGTTCAATGAAATTCTTGCTGCGAGATACCTACCAATGCTTCCTTCATATTTGGGAGAACATATTAGATTTCAAAGTAGAATTTAATGATGAGCTGAAAATGCAAGTCTCTATGGACAACGTAATGGATAGAGAATAGTGGAAGGAACTCCTCAAGCTTTTGTCATAATAAAATTAATTCTCCATAACTGTAAAGGGCTGAAATTCTGGAATACATTTTTTCACTTTGAAATATTAAGGTGCCAAGCTGCAGGAACATGTCCCACTTTGGGTTATTAAATCTATTGACCTTAGTCACCTCTTTTGGGGATCGCTGTTTCTGTTGAATTGTAATTTTGTTTTTGTCCAAAAGAAAAGAGATATTATATAGGCCACTGCATGTCTTGAGTGTTTCTTTGGTGCCATTTTGTGGTATTTGCAGCCCTCCCTGACATTATCAAATGGATTGACATTTCAAATATTTGCAGTGCTCAGCGGGCACTAATTCAGTGAAGGTGAACCCTGGGCTCCTCACATTGTGGCACAGCAAGTGGTGTGTGTCTTTTTAATCACAGCTGCTGAAATAAGATCAAAAGGCAATGTGTTGCTAAACCCTTAATGCTGCTGTCACAGCAGAGAGAGGTTGGGAGGACACCATGACAGCAGGCAGAGTGATGGAGCGCACATTTGAGTCAGGAAGCTGTTTTACCCCTGTATGACGGTACACAGTGTCCCACTGTATATGCTCTTCTATACCTTATTGTATGTTGATGTTTGTGGAGATAGCTACTCAGGTTAGAAATGTCACTTTCAGATAATAAGTATGTACCACCTACCCAGGACTACTGCAGGTGAGCCTCTGTCTGTGATCATAAATTGAATGAATTCCCATGCACTAACATAGGACATGCAGAAGTAATACCTGATGGATTCCACACAATATGAATTAAAACAGGTAAGGTGGTTCTTTTGTCAGATTAAATTCTGTTGGTTTAACTTCTGACATAAATTGTCAGTATACTAGATGGATATGGAATGAGAAATATTGTAATTGGTCATGAGCCTAAGTATTTGAAAAAATCCCCATTTTGCTTACTGTGTATATAATGCTGGTCCTAGTCTTGTCCAACCGGTGATCAAAATTACCTCTGAAATGTTCACTAGCAGATATGTCTCTTCGTATTTAGTCTGGGGTGGCACTATTTTGACCAGCATCTGATCCAGAAGTATTAAAGACTTCCATTTGTAAATTCGTTCAGTCATTTTCAGTCTATTTTCTTTTGTTGCTAAGAAAGTTACTGACAGCAACATGTAGACTTGACCTGGTTCCATCATGGCTGGCCAGCAATGTAAGAGATAGCTATGCCCATTTTTTTTATTGAGGTTGTCATTGCTTCATTAAGGGACTACAAAGTCCCATCTTCTATTAAGGCTGTTTTTACATCTGATTTTCCTGCTGGAATCATTCTAGTTCCAAAAAACCCTGCCCATACTTCCTCACGGTGTGAAACCGTGCTGCCACTGAAATGTCCACATCTACTAATTGCCCTCCTGTGGTCAAGCTAGTATGCAACCGGCTTCATTCTGCTTTAAACAATTGCTGTTGATTAGTGCACTTAGACCCCCTGGAGTGAAATTTCACACCACTGTGAAATCAGCACAGAAAAAGACAGCAGTCAAACTACTTTAGAGGGGAGGTGTAAAATGACCCTAAGAAAGTAGTACTATAACCATGCCTTAAATTTTACAAATGTTCCCTCTAAGCTGTGGAGTCTTGTGAGCAAAAAATCTACTTTGTGAGCTACTGGCATTAAAGTTGGGAGTGAGCAATTTGGCTACGGCATAAATTAGTTTGCTCTGGAGCCATCCTTCCTGAGCTAAGATAGAAATGTGTGAGACAGAGGCTAAAAAACTGTGAGCTAGCTCACACTAACTCAGCTTAGAGGGAACACTGCTTATTGGTCCTCCCAAATAAAAGACTGGTGTTTGAGGGAATTTAATAAACCATATTTATGTCTTCAGACATTCTTAGGAAGGATGTCAGTCCTTAACCTCTTCCAGTCCATCTTTATTCCTGACTCAGGACTGAAATCATTTTTACAGCACTAGTGGATGGTCTTCCAGAATACCTCCGAAGGTAATATTGTATATCCCTGTACTCTGCTCTGCCTAGCTGACTGAAGTATGAGCTCACTCAGTTCTAGCTGGCTCACAAGGCTGTATCTGAGCTTTAGGCTATCATGTTCCTGCTTGAAACTAGAGACCTTGGTTTTGGTAGGATTTTAAAGATACATATGATAGCCTTAATCAAAGTTGCCAGCTCCAGCTTTGGATATTCCTGGAGATTTGGAGGCAGTGGCTTGGGAAGCTGGAGTTTAGGAAAGGGAGAAAGCTCAGTGGAATCACAGAATTATGAACATGTCTGTCATATCATGAAACACTGAGAGCTGTGATACTGTGTGCCTTTGCAGATATCTTAGATTTATAGCAGGGGTGGGCAAATTGCGGCCCGGGGGCCACATGCGGCCCGCCACAGAGTTTTTTGTGGCCCGCCAAGAAGATTTCAGGAGATCAAGAAAATTGAGCCTAAATTCAATTTGCTCTCTTATCCCATCACTGCTGATATTGATACAGCACCTGAGGAGCTGCAGCTTGAACTTAATGACATGCAGTCAGATCACACTGTGAAAGAAACGTTTAATGCTGTGACATTAGTTGACTTTTACAAATCTTTGTCAGCTGAAAAATTTCCATGTATGAAGAAATTTGCTGGGAAAATGTTCTCTATATTTGGGTCTACATATATTTGTGAGCAAAGTTTTTCTTGCATGAAGATCAACAAGAGTAAATATAGATGCTCTTTGACAGACATTAACTTGCAGGCTGTGATGAGAATCTCAACAAGCAATCTCACTCCTGATTTCAAAAAAATTGTAGAAAAGTGTGATAGGGTACATTTGTCTCATTAAACTGATTCTAAAATTAAATGTGCTTGCAGCTATAGATGGTATGAAATTAGCACAATAAATAAATTGAATAAAACTACCACTATTTTATTTAATTTATATTTATTGATTTTTATGATACAATGTATACCTTTTCTGAAATGCAAAGTTAACTAATGAATGCAATCATTTTAAAAGGTACGGCCCTCCGCTAACCTCCGCTCCCACAAAGTGGCTCTCGAGCCAAAACAATTGCCCACCCCTGATTTATAGGATCATCTTGACTCCATGGCACTTCCAAAAAAGGACCTCACCCTTTAAACAACAAACAAGGTTCAAGCATATTTTATAATGCTTAACAAAAAAAACAAAACACAGGGCTTACTTCTGAGGGAAATATGTCAACATTAATCAGAACCACTTCTCTTGATTTCAGTGGAAGAGCTGCTGATATATTCTGGTATGTCTGAGGGCAAATTTTGGCTGTTAATTCACATCCCAGTATCTCCAAGAGCAGACACTGGTTATAATAAGAGAAGGGAGCAGGAGACACACTCATCAAAAAACATTTTGTTTCCTCCCCCCCCCCCCCAGCAATTCCTGATTGTTTACATGGCTGCACCTTGCAATTTAGGAGTCCGTTCTTGTCATAGAAAGATACTTAGCATTTTTCATGTGTTATCTGCCAACTTAAAGTCCTGTGGCACAAGATGGACTAACGGATGTTTTATCTTGAATGTGGCACAGGGCTGTCTGTTGTTTTGCTAGTACTCTTCTGGTATTGGCCAGCTGTACCTTTTATAAGCATCCAGCTCTTAAAAACACCAGAGAGACTTCTATAAGCTTATATATGCAATTGCTCTTGGAAATTTAACCAAGACTTTGTATTAGCATAAGGAAAAAGGAGAACAAGCAAGGAGAGCATCAGGCTCAGGAGCTCGAAGGATTGCTGGATGAGTGGCTTGGCACCTGTCAGGAAGCCTATCAGCGGGGAAACAGGTGTTGCAGTCCTGCTGCTAGAGTACCAGAAGGCATCTTTATTGAAACCGGAGGCAACAAAAGACCTGCTGTAGGACAAACAGAACAAAAGGCAAACACATTGGGGTTAACACCGAAAGAAGGGACGCATAAGAATGCTGGAGGATCTGCCAAATGTTACAGTTTTGTTCCATTGGTAAGGAAAAAAGGGTGCAGGACAGAGATGCATAACAACATCTATTCTGTACCACAATGACATGAATCTCAGCTATTTCACTATGTCTCTTACCAATATATCTAATTATCAACATGGCCAAATCTCTGGATAGTTATCTTAAGAGATAGGAGCCATGTCCAGACAAGACAGATCAACTTAGGTTTGCAGAAAACTCTGGAATCCCAAAAGGTGCAGGGGGGGCATAGTTTTCACGTAAAAGCTTCCATTGGAAGGGAAGGAGGTAAAGGTGGAGATTGAGGGGAGGCAGATAAAGGTAGGTTGGCTGATGGGTGGGACAGAGAGAAGGAAGCAGGACAAGGGGAAATGCTATGGGGGCTTTTAGGGAAGGGGAAATGGAAATAGCAGGAGAGGGGAAAATGAGATGCTCTTCTGAAGTCCTTTTGGGTCCCTTTCTTGTAAATATTTAAGTATATAGTTCAAGGAACAGGTCTGGTATACACCTGGAAGAATGCATATTGCATATTATTTTCAAGACTCAGACAAATTGATGGGTACTGTAAGTAGACATGCCACACACATTCTGGAACTTATGGCTGTTGAAACTGGTACCATCATACATGAGATTTTTGGATGAACCTCAAAGTTATTTTTTAGTCGGTAAAATAAGTGTGGGTTGCTTTATCATTTCCTTCCTTATTTTAATTCTTTAGCCTTTTCCCCTTCAGAAAGGAAGGTGGCATGGTATAGCTTGGTCTTGTCGTATCTCATCATGTAAGCGGGGACACTACTTGGATGGGATGACACCAAAGAAGACTCTGCAGAGGAAAGCAATGGCAAACCACCTCTTCTTCTCACTTGACTTGAAAGCCCCTTACTGTGCTCATCATAACTCAGTTGTGACTTGACTGCACTTATGTACCTACATATTTTCCCTATCACTTAAAAAAAAAAACCCTATCCATTTCATATAACAAATGAAAGGGTTGACAGCACTTCACTTACTGGGCCTAATCTTGGACAACACTTAAGATAACATCCTGGATAGCCTCTTCTCTTATCAGTTCCAATATGTTGTAATGCACAGTTAGCTGTCATATATAATTTTTCCCCTTTATCACAACTTGAACATATATTTATCCAGGCAGTATGATGTTAGTCGAAGTGATCTATTATATCAACAGTTTCTCCACTGACAGCTTCCCTAATTCATTTTATTTTATTTATTAAAACATTTATATCTGGACTACAATGGGGCTCAAGGTGGTTTATGTGGTGACAGGCTAGTCACCATTCATCTATATCTAAGAGGAAATGGTCTCATTGGTTTGTCTGTGTTCGCCAAACCCAGGGTACTGCCAGTAAGATCCAGTAGAAAGGCTGGTATCATATCCAGGAAAGGGGACAGAGGCACACTAGAGTTACCATTGCACACAGTAAGCTGAGCCAGCTCTCAGTATGACCTGCGGGTGGTTTAGCCCACATCTTTATATTGATATCTGAATCCCCCCCACGCCACGCACCATGTTTCATAAAGGAATTGATCCAGTTGAATAAAACACTTTTGTACTGTACTCTGTCCTAACCATCACTGGAAGAGTGAAAAGAGGGCTCAATTAGATAGGAGACCCAGTGTGGTGTACTGGTTAGAGTATCATACTAGGATCTGGGACACCCAAGTTTGATCCACTTCTGTCATGGAAGCTTGCTGGGCGACCATGAGCCAATCATACACTCTCAGACTAACCTGCCTCAAAAGGATGTTGTGAGGATAAAATGGAGGAAAGTAAGCTGTTCTGGGTCCCCACTGAGGAGAAAGGCAGGATATAAATAAAGTAAATAATATATGGTTAGTCCATCTCCCCCTCTCAAATTCTTTCTACATTTTGTACACAAACTTGCCTTTGACTGGAATATTGTTGCTATTTTTTTAAAGAAAAAATTGAGCTTTCTGCATATGCCTTACAAAACCCTCAGCCTCACTATGTCATGAAATCAAGGAAAGGGTTAACATTCTGCTCTGACTTCTATTGTTAGTGGCTCAAATTAGCCCAAACAGGTCACTGTCCATGGTCCTGAAGGAGCAGTGACATGTAGTCATGGCTGCCTTTTGATATAAATCATTTCACAACTGGTGGTAGTGAAAGAAAAAGTCACTGGCTTCTGGGATTCCCAGCAACATTTGTCCCAAACCAAGGGAGCTCCTTTTAGGCCACCATAGCTTACTAAACTAGAATTAGATTCATCTAGTTGCAGTCCACCAATAATATTTGGAGCCATAGTAAATAAATGGCCTTCCGAAGAAGAGAAACCGCTAGTGGGATACAGACCAACTAAATCTATGACTCAAGACCGCTCTCCTGCTTTCCGTACTACCCACACCCTCAACCCCTTTGATTTGCTTGATTCCACTAGGTTTTCGGTCTGTTCCTTTTTCGCAGCAAGCACAAACTCACTATTGCCTCAGAAAGTTGCTATTATTAACCTTTAAACACTCATTTATTCATCACATATATTTATTCCAAAGTGCCCTTGTGTTGGTTTCCCATCTGACACTTTGTTCTCTCTAAACAGTCGGCACCACAGTCATTTCTGAAAGTTCATGGCCAAGCTCTGCCCTATTCCCATCATTATGATCTGAAACAACCTTATAATCATCCCTTAGGGATGAGTCATCCCAAACCAGATGTTCCTCATTTTTTTGTCATCCCCTCCCCCCGAAGCCAGTTAAAATCTATGGTGCAATTAATTTGTTATTAAATGCCAACAGTCTAATTGCACTGCAGTTCGGATAACGCCCATCTTTTTTGGTACAGGTTCAGTGGGTCCAGGCATGGCTCTCCTGCCCTCAAACACTCTCCTAGGTGAGATCCGGGCCCTGTGGGACTTAATGCAGTTTCGCAGGGCCTGTAAAATGGAGCTGTTCCTCCAGGCCTATGGTTGAGGCTGTGGTATCCATCTGGACTTGCCTCCCCCCCCCCCGCTCTTCTTCTTGTCTGCTTTTCCTGCTCCTCTGTATTATTTTTAACATCTACTGCTGCACTTGATGCACTAATCTGTATTAATCTGTTCTAATGTCTTGGCTGCCACTGGATATTGATAGTAGATGCTATTCTTAATGTTGATTTATATTTATTTTTTAAAAATGTTTTTGTTGTTATTGTTGTTACCCACCAGCTTCTGCCAAACTAGCAGTTCTGAAGCAAAAAAATTGCAAGGAGATAAATAGGTACCGCAGCCAGCTTGCAGGGGAGGGAGGGCTATCAATTAAATCAAATCAAGTCAAATCAAAATCTAAACCTTTTCACTAACTCTACCATCTGTCAGCTAATGCTGTCATCCCCCGGGCAGAAGGTGGTATGCCTTCCCCTTCTAGGCCTGTTTCTGGAATGTTTCCTTTGTTCCCATGCCTGGTCTGGCTTATCGCTTCCAGCGCCTCCCTAACCTTGAGCGCTCCGATCTCAGCCGCTTTTGCCTTCTAGGTGAAAACTGTAACTTTTTCCTGCTTTTTGCCTGAGAACAACTGATCAGTTTATTTGGGTGCTATTTTCCTTTTGTCTTGATTGGTGGTGTTACAACGAATTACTCTTTTGAATACAGAATAATTGTCCTGAGTTTCCTCTGCTCTGCATTACTAACTCAGGACGTGTAGATGACTACCAGATCCATTCACAATAAAGGACTGGTTAAGAACTACTTGTTGTGAATTGCAATCTATTAGGCTCTCACACCTTCTTATTCATGCATTCAGAGTCTACAGCTCCATGTCTTCCTGCATGTGTCATTTGTAGCATCTCTGAAATGCTCCCATGGATGACTTGAACACCCTAACAGCCTCAGTTTTCTTTGCATGAGATCATGACTATATTTGTTGATTTTTGTTTAGATATTTATACTCCACCTTTCTCTCCAAAGTCGCTCATGACGTCACACTCACTTTCTCCATTTTATTCTCACAACAACCCTGTGAGGTAGGTTAGGTTGAGAAAGAGTGATTGGCCCAAGGTCACTCAGCAAACCTCCATGGCAGAGTAGGGATTTGAACCTGGGGCTTCCAGAGCCTAATCCAACAATGTAACTTCTATTTGGCACTGACTATCATTTCCCAGTATCAGGTAATCAAATCAGTAATTTCCTCTAGGGATTTCCCTCTTCCTTCCTATGACACTCTCCTGCCTCAGGACGCTGATTTTCGATGGCAGCAAATGAGCTGTCAGTGTGGAAGAGGGACACTTCTGTCATTTCCCTCAGGGTCTTGTCTACACCCCTCTGCCTCTCTCAGCTTGACCAGGGCTGCCCCTCTGGCCTGAAGGGAACATACTAAGAGCCAAGTGCTTATTGCACTGAGCAGCCACTAGCAATTTCTGCCAAGCAGGTTGCTGGTCTTCATATGACATGAAGTACAAAACCCTGGGTAGCCTCATGGCTGCCTCATTCCGTAACATTGTCTTTAAGGTTTGTCATGAAAACCTCAGGGCTTTCAATTGCAACCATTTTTGTGGGTTCTTATATAATGACTGAGATGTAATAAAAGGTACTGACATTTTTAAAAATTACATTCACTTCTTCAGCTGCTCAACAGAATATTAAGCATATATTCACCTTCAGCCGGGATAAAATTAAAATGCATTTTGCTTTTCTTTATCCTGCTGCAGGATTCCCCCCCCCCCCCGCCTGTTATTTCATGAAATGAATTGCCATTGCCCTATTTTTATCCTTTCCTTATCACGCACGGCAAGAAGCTATACAGCCTGAGCAAGCTTTGCCACCATTGGCTCGGTGGCTTTCAGCCATCTGACTGTGCAATCTGTGTCTTAATAATGAGCACTGAGGTCACACAGGATGGATAGATTAACTCTCGGAGGAAGTGACAGAAAAAGAAAAGTGATATAGTGGAGAATGTGCTAGAATGCTAGAGGCAGAGCAGGGTGCCTTCCAGCACCAACACTCAGATGTCATGGTGATGAGCGCTCTATAAACAGATAGATGGAGCCAGTGCAGAGGGAAGCTGCCGGATGAACTTAGAAACACCTGTGGCAGGCCAGCCCCGCCTTCCCCAGCGATGAGCACTGCTGTGTGTTTTCCTGCTGCTTACTGAGAAAGGCACCATCACTTCAGCCACATCGCAGGCGTTGCCTCATTACTCTGCCTCTTTAATGCTGCTTGAGGATGTTTTCAGCTGGCAAACGAAGGCTACAGCTGCAAACTTAAAAACACTTTCTAGGGAGTAAGCACCATTAAATAAAGTGGCCCTTACTTCAGAGTAGACCATCTCAAGCTATCATTTTCCTTTATATAGAGACATATTTGTGTATGCAGCAGGTGATAAGTCTATGTTTAAGCCCTTTGTGTGCTCATTTCAGGTCAGAAGGGAGAAATCAAGGATACACCCACTGTCCAGGGCCCTTTCTGCACTCTTCTTTTGATTCATGTTCACTGTGGTGTCCTTCAAGCAATTCTGCACTCAAATCGAATTCAACCTTCTTTTTAATCCAGATCCCCCCCCCCCCCCCAATTCTACACTAAAATCAAGTTCAACCTTCTTTTTATTCCGGGATTTTCCTCCATTCGGCATTACTTTACCTCCCTTCACTGGAGACAGTTCACATGTTCTACTGCAAGTCATCAAGTGAGTGATTACTAAATGGTGAGACACCCAAGTGATGTACATGAATCTGTAATCACTGCGAAGGAGCAAAATAAAACATGACAGTATCCCAGATTTCCAAATATAGCAGTTGTGATTTGATAAATTAACATAATGACCAGAAACATGAGCAGAACTCTTATAGTCAACTTTCCTGGATATCCAGCTTATCATCAAAAAGCAGGGAGAAAAAATATCCCACTCTTTCCAAGAAAGATAAATGGTACGTGCAGGGCTCTTTTTGTAGAAAAAGCCCAGTAGGAACTCATTAGCATATTAGGCCACACCCCTGACAGCACAGTTCATTAACATATTAGGCCACACCTGATGTTACCAGAAGTGTGGTCATCCAGCCACATCCACCTTTTGCTTCTTATTCTGTTTACCTTGTTGTCAAAACAGTTTTGACAAAACCAATAAAAACATTATTTTCTGTCCCATCTATACAAAATCTTGCCTGAACCAATATCTTATGTCCAACAATTATTCCCACACTGGATTGGAATCAATTCCTAAAGGTTAGGTTCCCATGGAAATCAGCTTGCCTTCCTGCAGAACTAGTACACTGAATATGATTTTTTAGGGTTGCCAACCTACAGGTGGGGTCTGGAGATCTCCTGGAATTACAACTGAGCTCCAAACTACAGAGATCAGGTCAATGGCTGCTTTGGAAAGTGGAGTCCATGGCATTATGTCTTGCTTAGGTCCCTCCTTCCCCTAAACCCCAGCCTCCACTCCCAAATCTCCAGGGATTTCAACAACCTGGAGTTGGCAACCCTAGTTCACTGGCAGAACAATGCTAGGAGCCAGTTTGGTGTAGTGGTTAAGTGTGCGGACTCTAATCTGGGAGAACTGGGTTTGATTCCTCACTCCCCCCCCCCCTTGCACCTGCTGGATGAACTTGGGCAAGCCATAGCTCTGTACCAGCTGTTGTCTCAGAGCTCTCTCAGCCCCACCTACCTCACAGGGTGTCTGTTGTGGGGAGGGGAAGGGAAAGGAGTTTGTAAGACGCTCTGAGACTCCCTTAGGTAGTGAAGGGCGGGGTATAAATCCAATCTCTTCTTCTTCTAGGTTTGTGGATGCACTGGATGGGAGTAGTTTGTGGACTATTTTATTCAAGGTACAAAATTTTATTCAAGGTATAAGATTTCATGTGCCACCCACACTTCTTCAGATGGAAGAAGTGTGCATGCACACAAAAGCTTATACCTTGGATGAAACTTTGGACTCCAACTTTGTTCTGCTGCTTCAGACGAACACGGCTACCCACCTGAATTATTACGCTATAATACTTTTTACAAGCAATTATGTACCAGTGGAGTGGTTACCATGCAGAGTCTGTCCCACAGGTAAAATTATCCTGTGAACAGGAGGTCTTTACCACATAAAAGTATTACTACCATCACAAGATCACCCATCGTTGGAAGTCAACTCCTCAGAAGCAGAAATCTCTCTTATTAGGAGGTTTAAGAACATTAACTTTGCTGGCCCATTAAAGGCAGATGTCAGCCCAGTGGCAGGAGAAGAGGGACAATCATCTTCCATCAGAAACTCTGCCCACTTTTTAAATTTCACAAAACAGGCAATCTCCAAAGTGCTGCTGACCATGCTCATTTTTAGTTACATCTCTGTTTCTGTGTCCCCCAAAGTCCCCCATGCAACAGTCAAGTGTTCTGCCAACACACACAACAATGAAGCTACTTTTTCAGATGTTTTCTCTTGCATGGCAGTAAGCACCAAACCACTTTAATACAGACTTTAGACACACATATATTTGCAAGCCATTCCCAACAAGACACAACAGTGAACTCAGGCTTCAAACGTACTTTTCTTAAGCAGAAGATGCCATGAGAAAACGAAAGAGATGCTCAAAAATTAAAGATATTGTCAAAAGCAGCATTTCCTGGGCTCTTTGCTTTTTTATATATCCCCCCCCTTTTCAATAATTTTTTTAATAAAAACACAAAGAACAAAATGAAACAGAAAGAAAGAAAGAGAGAGAGAGAAAGAAATGTAGGGGAGAGAGAGAAAAAGAAGGAAAAAAGAAAGGAAAGAGAGAGAGATGAGAGAAAGGAAGGAAAGAAGGTGGAGGAGAGAGAGAGAGAGAGAAAGGAAGGGGGAGGGAGAAAGAGAAAGAACAAAAGAAAGGTGGGGACAGAGAGAGAGAAAGAGAGACAGACAGAAAGAAAAAGAAAGACAGAAAGAAAGAAAGGGGGGAAGAGAGAGAGAGAAGGAAAAGAGATGGGGAGGCACTTACCGGAGCAGGGAGAGTGAGGCGACATCAGCAAGCCAAATGCAGAGCCAGCCCTTTCAATGCAAAGAGCCTAGCCCCATGCTTAATCTCTGGGTGGGGCTTTCTCCTGCTGGCTCTCTGTACTTAAAGGGAAAGCGCCGGGTGGGGCTTTTTCCTGCTGGCTGTCTGCAGGAACTTTTCCTTTAAGTGTAAACAGCTCAGGCCTGGCAGGGAGGGGGCGGGGCAGGCTCCGATGCCAGCCAGAACAGCGTTCCAGTGTGTTCCTGCTGAAAAAATAGCCCTGGGTAGGTGTGATGGGCAGAAGGTTGCCCTGCCCCTGATATGTAAAACAGACAACCAGCTGTTTTGTGCCTTGAGCCTATGGGCTGGTCCATCATCCACTCACCTTTCAGAGGGGAGATGGAATGTTGGAGGGAAGCACAGCAGGAGTTCAGTTCAGGTCTGCCTCAGAGAGACAGCAGGCAGCTGAAAGGATAGCTCTGCCTGGTAGGGGGACAGAGTGGTTTAACCCTACCTCAGAGAGAATAGAGAACCAGGTTTTGAGGTCTGTCTCTGGTATGATCAGACCTGGTAACAGTCTGAATCTTGAGAAAGGACAGGCTGATCTGTGTGTGTGTGAGAGAGAGAGAGGATCCAACCTTGTGGCTAGATATTGAAAACCTGTTTGTATGCTATGATAGACAACCTCCAGGTAGGGCATGGGAGTCTCCTGGAATTAAGAGTTCTTATCCAGATAACAAAGATTAGTTCACCCAGAGAAAACAGCTACCTTGGAGGGTGAACTTTGAGGTATTATACCCTCCCCAAGCCCTGCCCTCTCTAGGCTCCACTCTCAAATATCCAGGCATTTCTCAACCCGGAGTTGGCAACCTTATATTAAAGGAAAGTCAGATGACAGCCTGAAACCATAACAGGATTAAGTGCCTCAGCCAACCTTCTCCTGGGATTGTCTGGAGACCTCTGCTGCTCAACTGTTTTTAAATACAACCGGTATATAAATATATCTTCATGGTTATTTTTATGCAACTCCTGCTTCAGTAATTGCCATGCCATCTTCAGTACAGCCCCACATTGGGACTGCACTGGGACTGCACATGCACAGGCCAGCAATGGATTAGGAGTTTCATAGCTCCTGTGGGTGAGAGGGAGTGTCCTCCCCTCCAGAACAAATGCAACTTTTTTTCCTGTCTTGAACTGTCATGTGCTCTGAAGACACGGAGCCCCTTCCCACACTTCCTTTTTTGCTGCTGCTGAGTTAGGAGCTTCTTCACTTACCTGAGCCATGTGAGCTTTTTCTCTTTGATGCTTTTGCTTTTTCTCCTCTGCTTCATTCTGAAAGAAGACAGAACAAAGACGTTAGGGGTTCTGTAATTATTCCTTGAACTTGGTAGTGAGGTAGCTTTTGCTGACCTACCCCTTTGGAAAACCACTGGGGCTTGGTTGGGATGCAACCCGCCCCCCACTCTCTTTAGCCATCACTAAATTCTCAGTGAGGCATAATATGATGGTCAGGACTTATTCAGAAAGTGCATGCAGCATGGCACCAAAATGGCTCATAGTGATTGACATGAACTCTGTCTCATACATCTGGGGAAGCGCACAATGCTCGTAAGATATGTCAGCAATTTACGCCTAAAGCCGGAATTGATAGGGCATCCAGGCTTGGTGGGAGAAAGCCTTACCACAAAGCTGGCATTCAGATCTGATCCACAGCCCAAACCACTCTTGGTCTGATTAGTTCCGAGCGTTGAACATTGTTGGAGTATCTGCAAGTTCTCTCCCTGATGTCATGAAAGTATTAACCTGTTTGTTTATCTATGCTAACTGGTCATTAGTCCATGGGACATCAATTAGAAGTTCCTGGGCTAGAAGGGGAAGGTCTATACATAATGAACCAAACTTTAGCCTTATGATGGCACCCACCAAAAGCCCTCCCTGCCACCATCTGACTCCACTGAGGGAATTTGGTGATGGGGTGGCTATCTTTGGTGTCATTGTATAAATTCCATTTCACCCCATGGATCTGGTGCACACTGGATCCAATTTATGTCTTAGATCATTTGTCAAACATCTGAAGGTCCCTGAAATATTTCCATGCACCTCATGTGTCTTTAATTTGGAGTGAGGGCATTGGAACACTTTATACCATTTGTTCCTGTGGCTGCATGTTCTACAGTGATCTGTATGCAATTCAAAATTCTGGGCTTAGACACACTCCAACCATATTTTTCTTCAGAATCACTTTAGTACACCTGAGAACACTCTTTTAATAGGGTTGCCAACCTCCAGGTGGCACAAGGTGATCTTCCACTGTTACAGTTGATCCCCAGGTGACCAAGATCAGTTCCCCTGGAGGAAATGGCTGCTCTAGAAGGTGAACTCTGTGTCATTATATCCTGCTGAGGTCCCCCTCTTCTCCAAACCCTGCCCTCTCCAGGCTCCACACACCTTAAATCTCCAAGTATTTCCCAACCCAGAGCTAGCAACCTTTATTATACCATCTGTATGGCACATTTGAAGGACCTGAGTGAAACACAAGAACAAAAGACTTTCTGGGCTTCTAAATAGGGAAGAATTAGATAAAAGGGACATGACACAGCTTTAAATTGGCCAGCAAATATTATGTAATCCAAACTGCAAAAGTGATATGCAATTGAAAGCACGTGAGCAAGTGGGGGTTTTTTTATGCTGGGCAATGTGATCCCTTCTGATTCTTGTCCAAATGAAAACGAGAATCTTCCCCATAGCGGTGATGCACTCACCTGTTTTTCAAATTCTTAAGTAAGCCTCATTGTGAGTCTGCAGTACTTCACAAACAGTTTCTTTTTTCCTTTTACCCATTCTCCTGGGTTTTCTGTTTCATTTCACTGGAAAGCATATCCACACCTAGGTAACCATCTTATTATTTTTCATCGTTTCCTATGGGATATTTTGAGATATTTCCCCCCTCTCCGGTGGCAAACCTCACTGTGCTGCATGTAGTGTTGACTGTAGAGGCAAATGAAGCATGCAGAGCAGCATCTGAAAACAATTAAAACTAATTGAAATGAGTCGTGGCCTCTAGTACTCCCATTAAGTTTAAAAAAAAATAAGCAACCTTGGCTGGGAATAAAAGAACCTTCTCACTCCTCCTAGTTGATGGCTGGCTGATGAGCTCAGCCATTTTCCTGAGCACTGAGGGAAGAGTTGCTTTTTTCCTAAGGGGGGGGAATGAAATGTTGTCACTGACTAATAAAGGCCAAGCTGGTGCAGAGGCAGCGGATGTGAGAGGCTAGGAAAGAAGGGAGTCTAACAAGGGGAGGAGACTGAAGCCTTCTCTCACTCTCGCTGCTGTTGCAGTAGCAGCAGCTGCTTTATGAATTAATAAAGAGACATCAGCATGATTATGCACACAAGGTCCTTTCATTCATAATTCATAGGACCATCCATCAGGCAGCTGCATGTTCAACACAGGAAATCGAGGTTAGGCCTATTTTGCTCTGCTCTTTGAGTTGCGACTGAAAAGCAAAGCAGGGGGGGGGGGGAGGCAGGGGCAGATTGTTTATCAGACAAGGAGGACTGGGGAGGGGAAGCGGAGGAGAAAGTCTCCCGAACAGTACAACGGCTCCCTTAATTTCTACCTGGAAAGGAAGTCAGATCAATTAAACTCTGCACAGTGTCTCTTAATGCAGTTTGGTGGAAACGGCTTCTTGTTTTGGAATGTAGGCACTTTAATTTCCTAACAGAATGACTGTTTCAAGAAGGCCTATCAGGACTTCGACAGTGATTTGTCCCATTCCCCCCCCCCCCCCCCCCCCCCCCCCCGCCTACCAAAGAAACATAACAGGTGTGTTGATGAATCCTTGTTCCTATTAATTACTCTACATAAATAATTACTGAGTAGGAATAATTGCTTAACTGGATTAGCTGCTACTTGCCGGGGGGGGGGGGGGGGAGCTTTTTCCAGCCCCTGAGGTGGATGTATATTACTGAGGTTAGACTCTGTTAGGTCTGCCATAAAAGATTGTGGCTGCGGCTAAGCTCCAACCACAAACTCAGGGTGGATTAATAGAGGTAGTTTTCCGTACATGTGGAGGTGATTTGTTTTCCGAAGCACTCTACAGCGAGAGCTTTGTCGTCAGGAGAATTAATTAATGGCACTGATCCAGTTCGTCGGCCACCTTGCATCTGGCAAAGCCGCCAAAGCCGCCAAAGGTATCGTATGGGGCTGTGGTTCACTGGTAAAGCATTTGTTTTTCATGCAGAAGGTCCCACGTTCAGACCCCGGCATCTCCATTTTAAAAAGGATAAGACAGTAAGTGATGTGGAAGACCTCTGCCTGAGACTTTGGAAAGTGACTGCCAGTCTGAATCGAGAATACTGACCTTGATGGACCAAGGGGTCGGAGTCAGTAGAAGGCAGCTTCATGTGGTGTGTTCAGACACTGAATGTGTATTAGGGTCTTCACAAAGGGCAGTGCAGAAAAGTCACACAGTGGTTGAAATCAAGTGTGGCTGTACCCCATCACCCGTGTTTTACCGCTAAGAGTCTTTAAAGGTCTCAGCCTTGCCTCCTAGAATGGTAACATGGCATTTTAAAACAAAGGTATTCCCAATGTTTGTCTACACAGCATGCGTTATTTCTTTGGCTCTGTGGCTCAAGTACAGCCATAGAGGGAGAAATATCTGCTACCTGATATATATATTAATACTGGTGATAGAAAGAGAATCAGTGAGGGATTTTTTAAGCATGCACCACAATGCTGAACACAGGCATAGCCAAGACTTTTAATTTCGGGGCATTTTTAAAAGCCTGGGAGTACAGGAGAGGCAGGGAGCTGCACTACCACTACAGCTGCTGCCATGGCAGCTATCACTGTACCATAATTCACAATGCAGATGAAAGCCAGGAGACAGGGGTGCTGGATTGACTACCCCACCGCTGCCACTGCCACTTTGCTTCTTTCCTGTACTCCATCCAGTGGCATCCCATCTGGGGGTGTTGGAATGGGAGGGCAGGTCTGGCCAGCAAGGTCACAGGGCAGGGGCAGGACTTCAGCAGTCAGGCTCAGCTGCAGTAGGCTCCAGTAGGTGGGCTGAGGGTGTGGTACAGCGTGGCCACGCACCATGGCATGAAAAATAATAATAAAATAAGGATTTTTCAGGGGGCCTAGGCTGGCTGGAAAGTTGTGGGGCTTTGGTGGTAAGTCAGGGGGGCTGGGCCCTGAAAGGCTCCACTGTAGCTGTAATGAGGAAGAAGCCTTTGGTACTTTAGTTGGTTAAGAACATGAATGATAAACATTTGAATGTACATCAGGGTGTGTATCTCATTCAAAGCAATGCAGTATGAAGAAGCTATCCTCATTCGTTTATATGAATGGGGAGTGGAATAGCACCTCTGAAATCCATTACCCTTTGGGCTTGGAAGTCTACAATACATAATCTCGTTGCGCTACTACTTAGCAAAGGAAGATAAAACATAGTAAAAAGGTAAATTAGAAGATATCATTGTAACTGATTATGGATATCTAATCATGTATAAAGACCCTGTGTCACTAAATATATCTACTGACAAGAGATCCACTGTAAAACAAAATAATAAACACAAATCCATTGGAAGAAGGCCCATAGCAAGTCCTAATTTACACAGATTGATGAAGTATAGAATGATTTATGAAAATTGCTAAAAGAAAACATCTGGAAGATTTTAGCTAAGATTGTAATTGCACAGTGAAAGGTACATGCTGCAATCCATTAACTTCTATAATTCTCACAGAGTGAATGAATGATATGTGACAACTGGAACACGAAATACTTTTCTGTTATATTTTCCTTTTCCATTTCTAATTTCAGAACAGACTTAGAGTCCAGCAACACATTGCATGGGGACTTTACAAGGTAGTAACTTACCAGTGTGTAAGAGTAATCATGTGGTAAGTAGGTCAGATACACTGACTTGTTGTGAGTTGAATGTTATCATTCCACTGCCTTCCTGAATCTGTGATATTCACTAGACATGTATGCTCATTTTTTTTCTAATGAACGTTGAAATAAAACTGTGCCCCATTCAGACATATTAGACATAAGCCGTTCAGTTATATTATTTCTGATATTTGGGAGTGAATTTGGGAGTTATTTTGGTGCCTCAATTGTCTGGTTAATTTTCTTGGGTAACAGGAGGCAAGATGGGGTAGAATAGCAAATAGAGACTGACTTAACAGGCATATGACAACAGAAATAGTTTTGTTTTCTCTGGCACTGGGGGGGTAGAGGGAAGACAGTAATTCAGCATCAGCAGATGAGTGTGCAGTGGATGCTATCCAAGTAGAAGTCTTCTGAAAACTTTAGCCCTTTATATAATTTAATGTTGCTTTGTTGCACTGCAAGATTTTTCTTCCATCACATTTTGAAGATAGAGATGCTGTTTGTTTACATTCACAAAATTGTAAAGAACCACTGAAATGGACAAATAGTGTTCCTGTACAACAGAAAAATGGGCTTCTTGTTGTTTTTTAATTTTTAAATCAAAAGCTAAATCAAATGCACTGGGCTATAGCTTTATTTACCTTATCACCACTATTTTTTTTTTGTACAATTTGAAAAGTTTTATCAATAACCTTGTTTGTTGGACTCTATTGTTGCAGGATTTATTGTTTATAGAAATTGTGGTAGGGGAATCTGACATCTTGAATGGCACGCAGCTTTTCAATTTTGATGGGGTTCAGCTGACCTTTGCTGACTTGATTAAGAGCCTAGATATTACACTGGACCCAGCATTACTACTGCAGAAGCAAGTTAAACCAGATTAAAAAAAAAAACACTTTCTTCCAACTTAAGTTTAACCTGGAAGATGGCCCCCTGCTTTAACTCAGCCAATCCGGCCATCGGGATCCATGCCACAAAACTAGAATCTTGTAATGTTTTCTATGGATGTGTGCTTCAAAAAAACCTGATTTTTTTGCATTCAGATTTCAGGAAAGGTACTCCTGATTATTTGGGCTCCAATATCATTCTGGAATTCAGATTCAAGTCATCCTCCCCACTCCTGAATTCTGATTTTTTTCCCTGGTCCATTATTCCCTAAGAGGGACCATTCCCAGGGGTCTGGAGCAGTGTTCCCTCTAAGCTGAGTTAGTGTGAGCTAGCCCACAGTTTTTTTAGCCCCCGGCTCACACATATTCATCTTAGCTCAGGAAGGATGGCTCCAAAGCAAACTAATTTATGCAGTAGCCAAATCGCCCGCTCACAGATTTAACACCAGCAGCTCACAAAGTAGAATCTTTGCTCACAAGACTCCACAGCTTAGAGGGAGCATTGGTCTGGAGTGGCTGTTTTTCAAAACAAATGACATCATAATTGCAGGGAACTTCATCCTCCCCCCCCATCAGTATCATCCCCCATCCCCCCCATCAGTATCATATGGATCCTAGGGGATGAAGCTGAGAGCTTGAAAACTCTTGTCCCCTAAATTCAGCCCAAAAGACAGCTCAAGCTGCTCCTTTGCCTCCTGCTGAGTTGAGCTACCTTGGGCACCTCTTAAGTGGCCTTCCATCCACAGCCTCAATGAAAACAGCCTTGTGAAACCTCCTTATTGCACCAGCATAGCCAGAGGACAGGGTGATAGAAGGCTGCTGGGGCTTGCCTTCACAGAGGTAGAAGAAAAAATGTAGCCCTTCCTTCCACCCTGCATAGCCTTTCCCCCAGAGACCCTCTGTACTTCCCTGCAATCATAGAGTCATAAAATCACAGAGCTTAAAAGGGGCCATACAGGACAACCTCCTGCTCAATGCAGGATCAACCTAGAGTAGCCCTGACAAGTGTCTGTCCAGCTGCTGCTTAAAGACTGCCAGTGAGGGGGGGGGGGTGCTCACTCACTCATTCTGTCCCACTGTACTACTTCACCAAGCTAAACTTGCTGCTACACTGCACTCTGAGGCTGTGGTCACACAGCAAGCTTAGTCCGATTTGTTCCCACTATAGATTTGATTGGGGTTGTTTTTGTTCGGGTTGGGATGACCACACATTCTTCCCTGAATTGCATTGTTGGATGAGGCTCTGGACACTGTCCAAATAGTCGCATTGCCACTTGGGTGGCAAGCTTGTTTGTTTGTTTTTAATTGGCTTTGCGCATATGCACATGGCTGAATCATTGCTCCCATTGGGACTTACCATACTCCCTTGTTCTTGCAGGTCCCCCCCCACAGTGAACAAAATTAACTGGTGATTTAAAACTGAGCACTGGAGTCTATATGTGTGCTTGAACATTTATACATTGAATTTATTCAGCACAGGGTTGCTCGTGAGCACAACGACGGAAGCTTGGTTGGGGGGAACCATCAATAGAAGGATGTTCAGATGACCTAATTGCAATGATTGCAAGAGATGGCTGTCCAGCTAGATGAAATTGTGGATTCAAAATGCAAATACCCAGAAAGTACTTGATTTTCCAGGTGTAGGAAAACTCACTAGGGAACCGGGAGGATTGCTTAAGTGAGCCCACTTCAGTGCGGGAGATGGGTGTGGGCATCTGATCAGTGGTGAAACCCCATCAAAATGACCATGTGACCACAGCCTGAGTCTGAACACTAATCAGCCTGCTCTTAAGCCTGACTCACTGACCCTTGACTTTTTTCCTGCCTACCTGTCCTTCTTGGTACTAATTTGCAATTGCCTCCCCCCCTCCCAACTCCTCACAATCTAAATTTCTGGTCTTCAGCTGAATGCTTTTTAAAAACCTGCTTCACCCTGATTTTAAGTTCTTTCTAGCCTAAAAGCTATTTTTTGTAACTACAACCTGTTATGTAAGCATGGAATTCTTTTTTTAAAATCTCAGTTTATGTTTTTTTCCCCAAGCCTACAATTATCTGGCCTCAACTGTTTTCAAGCCCAGGTGGGCCTAATATATTTGTTTAAGTAAACCCTGTCCCTCAATTACGAGGAAAGGCAGCATGGTATAGCTTGATCTTGTCAGATCTCAAAAACTGAAAAGGGTCAGTACTTGGATGGGAGACCACTAAGGAAGACTCTGCAGAGAAAGGCAATGGCAAACTGCCTCTGCTTCTCACTTGCCGTGAAAGCTCATTGTTGGGGCCACCATAAGTCAGTTATAACTTAATGGCATTGATATAAATATGCTTTCATTATAAGGTGTTTTTTTTTTAAAGAAAAAGACTAATGGGGGGGAGCCTAATCAAAGCCTTCTGTCTTTTTTTTAGACCACTGATCCCTTAGTTGAAATTTATTTTAAGAACGTAAGAGAAGCCAATGTATGATCAAGCCAATGGCCCATCCAGTCCAACACTCTGTCACACAGTGGCCAAAGATACCAGGTGCCATCAGGAGGTCGACCAGTGGGGCCAGGACACTTTTTTGTGTTTTTAACATTTTGTGTTTTTAAAATACCTAAAATCACCTACAGTTAACTAACCTAACTAGAAATTTTTCTCAGAACCTGTTGCAACAATTAATTTTTAAAAGCAACTACGGCCCCCTAAAACTGCCAAAAATCTACTCCCCAAAAAAACAAAACAGAGAAAGATCTTTAAAGCAACTGTAGAAAAATAACTGTAAAACCAGAACCAGAAAAAGGCAGAAAGAGAAACTGATTTAAACAGTAGATACTTGGAAAATCTCCCCTCCCAAAAGCACAAACTCTTTAAAAATTAAAAACTTTTTAGAAACAGAGAAAATGCAAAGCAGTTTAAAATTCTAAAAGTACTGAAGAGAAGAGAAACACACAGCTCAAGCCTTTTAAATCTCTAAAAACATCACAAAAAACCCATTTTTAAAAAAAAAATCAGAAAGGGAAGCTTCCCTCAACTATCCCAAGGGGAAAAAAAAACACTTCAAGAAGAAGAGAAGAGATTGGATTTATACCCCACCCTTCAATACCCAAAGGAGTCTCAGAGCAGTTTACAATCCCCTTCTCTTCCCCTCCCCACAACAGACACTCTGTGAGGTAGGTGGGGCTGAGAGAGCACTTTCAAGAACTGCTCCTGAGAGAACATCTCTGAAAGAACTTGTAACTGACCCAAAGTCACACCAGAACTTGTAACTGACCCAAAGTCACACCACACAAGTGAAGAGGTAGGAAATCAAGAGTTCACTCTTCTAACCACTACACCAAACTTTTAAAACAAAACTTTTAAAACAAAACCAGACCTGAATGTTTCCAGGCACAGAATAAAGTCTTCCTAGGCAGGAATCAACAGGGAGCAGAAATCCAAGGCAGAGAACACAGCAGCAGCAGCATTCCAAGAAACAGAGTCAAGCCCTGAAATGGAGTCAAGCAGCAAGCTGTACTAGCTTGCAGGCTCTGAGTATCAAGTTTCAGAAACCAGGTAGGGTAGTGTCATGCATTCCAGAGTCAGAGTTCCAGAAATCAGGCTAGGCAAAGTCATTCAGTCCAAAGTCAGAGTTCCAAGAACTGGGCAAGGCAGAGTATCTATCATATCGGTTGCATCCACACCTAACATTGTCTCATGGTTGGTTTTTATAGCCCCATGCCTAAGGGTCAGCTGCTCAGAAGTAATCCTGCAACTACTCATCTTTGTCATCAGCAAGCAGCTGGCATCAGTCCAGGAGGCATGCACTCTGCCTTCTTGCTTGTAGTTCTGTTCTCAGCCTCTGTCTGTAGTGCTCTAAGGGTGTAGGAGATATTGGTGGGGTGAGAAGAGCTAAGTGACATTCACCTATTGAATCAGGGCTGAAGGGTGTTGGTGGCTCTGAACCAGCTGTTGGCTGTGAATCCTGACAAGCCTGCATCTCATTCTCTTGCTGGTCAACTTCCGTTAATTCAAGGCTGGCTATATGGGGCTTTTCTTCTCCCAAGGAGTCCTCGCTATTGCTGAACCCTGGCTGATCCACTCCACAGGCCAGCTTTTTATCTTCTTTGCCCATGCTCATAGAGCCATGGTGGGCTGTGAGAGAACTGTCATGATTGGACAGATAGTTACCCCTGATGTCTGATCCCATCGTCTGGGAGAACTTCCTCCCATCCCCCTCCATCCCATTTCCCTGGAACCTTGCAAAATTGAAGAAAACACAGGCTTTGGAGTCTTAAAATGCCAGCCCAAAATATTTCCAAATATTCCCAGAATTTTTTAGAACTTGAATACTGGTGTTCTGGAAATCTTGACTATTGCCCTGGATGCCCAAGTAGATCATAAAAATACTGATAAGGTATTTTTTCAGTTATATATTCAGACTGGAAATATCCAAATGCACTCTACCTACCTTAGAAGTCAACTCGGTTTGCCCTTGAAGTCAACTTGGAGACATTGGTGCAAAATGCTGCAACTTGGTTTTTTATCAGGAGCTAGGTGGAGTATGCCTATCTTCAGTCACTCCATTAGGTGCCCATTGAACCCTATTACTGGGCTCAATTCAAGTTGCTGGCTATCACATACAAAGTCCTTCATGGCCTTGGACCTTCATATCTGCATGACTGACTCTTCTCCTGTACTGTACTATATACAGCTTCCTATACTGTACTACAGTACAGCTTTGCTCATGTAAGCAGGGCCTTATACAGGGCCACCCTGCAAATGGACAAGCTCAGCACCTGCCTATTCATGTGCATTCTCTGTTGTAACCCCCATCTACTAGAATAGCCTGCCTGAGGAGTTCAGAAAGGCTCTTACATTTCCATTATAGCACAAACCATGTAAAACAGAATTGCTCAGGAATGTTTTATAGAATGATTGGAATGATTCAGGAGAGTGCTGTGATAAAGGCAACAGGACTCTGGTCTATACTATTGCATATTGTATGTATTCTCTGTTTATAATCTTGCTCTCCTTGCATTGCTTTCTACTTGTGCAACACCATTTTCTGCATTGCTTAACAAATGACGTCTGATACATGCTTTGTTTCAGATTTTACTCACAGTTTTGCATAACTCAAATAATACCAGATCAAACCAAGTCATCACTTTATCTTTGTTACTACTGATCCTAATAATTCCAGATTGCACCCATTGCCATCTGCTCTCAAGACAATGGACATCTTGCTGTGTATTTGCAGAACACGAGTTCCACAAAATCACTTCAAGGCTGGCCCCCATGCTGAGGTGGCCAAGGGCTGATTTCAGCTGTGTGACTGTGCCCTTTGACTCTATTAATCTTGCTCAGAGACGCATGCAAGGAAACAGCTGGAGTTTTCACTTGTCCATTTAAGCAGCTTGCTGCCTACTGTGAAGCGGAAGTGAAATTGAATTGTTACGATGCTTCTCTTTTCTTTACAAAGTAGTGAATACGTTTGGCAACATATCTTTACTGATGTCCACCATCAGTGGACATCAAACACATCAAAAAATACACAGTGGTGTGTGTGTTTTTTTAAATATGATATGACTGTCAAATAATCAATAACTGGCCCTGTGATTTTGGTCCAAAGTCTTGTGACTTTGGTCCAAATTAGATGTTATGCAAAATGTACATGTGCTGCCAAAACACAGCATCACTTCTTTTTCTACATCTGGAAATCATGAAACTTACCATACACCACACATATTATTGGCTGGCACAGGAGATAAGGTAAGAACATGCAGAAGTTCATGATGTCAAGACATTGTAAACTCCACTAAATGTTATGAAGGAGGGAAAAAATGTATGGATAGCATTTTCAGCAACAGTCATATGTCTAGCCTCATATACAGCTTGGTTCATGTATTAGCCACTGTATGGATTGTTCACATCTGCTATAGGTCATAGGAAATGAATGAACTGGGCTGTTGGAGGGAAGTTTGCCAACCTTCAAGTGGGGCCTGGAGATCTCCCAGAATTGCAAGTGATCCTCTAGACTACAGAAATCAGGTCCCCTGGAGAAAATGGCTACTTTGGAGGCTGGACTCTATGGTATTATACCCCCACCAAGGTCTCTTCCCAAACAGTGCCTTCTCCAAGCTCTACCCCAACCCTCCCCGAATTTCCCAACCCAGAATTGGCAACTGTAGCTGGAAGGTTCACTCATTTTGTAAAATGTCACTGTCATAAATTTCCCTTCTGGGATGGGAAAGGGGTACTATAGGACTCAGGCATCTAAAGCTAACGCCCAGTTACCTGAACATATTGTGGAGGCTTTGCCAGCTAGAAAAGGATAGACTGTACTATGACAAAAAAACTGGCTTTGAGGCAACATGTCTCCCTGTGTTTTATTAGTGGATTCAGGTGAGTAGTCATGTTGGTCTGAAGCAATAGAACAAAGTTTGAGTCTATTGGCACCTTTAAGACCAACAAAATTTTATTCAAAGTATGAGCTTTCCTGTCCATGCACCAGAATTAAACTTTGTTGGTCTTAAAGGTGCCCCTGGACTCAAACATTCTTGTATTTTATTAAACTAGAGCAGCATCATAGAACTAAAAAAACATGCTTGAGTTCAAGCAATTTCCACTATCATAAGTCCCCCTGTATTTATATTCATGCTTTATCCCATTTTTAAGGGGGAAAAGGGTGCTATCAAGTAGTCAGCATGGCAATGTAGCTTTGTTTCTCAGGCTGGTTGCTTATTCCCTTGAGGAATTCAAAACATCATTAAATCCAGACTCCTTTACTTTTTTTTTTTTTTAACAAGGCCTAGAGTTCAGACATTTTGACATCCTCCCAAGACTGAGAAATATTTTCTAACTTGAAAGGTTGAAATGGTAGGCCTTCTGGATGACATCTGTGACAATACTTGACATGAAAAGTAGCTAAGACTGCCGACTTTGGCTTGACGAATTCCTGGAGATTTGCTTGCAGAGCCTGAGGAGTGTGGGTTTTGGGGAGAGGAGGAACCTTAGTATGGTATAATGCCATAAAGTCCAGAGGTGCCATTTTCTCCAGAGGAACTGATCTCCATCATGGGGAGCATGGGCATCAACTACGGGGGGGCTCGAGGGCTCAACCCCCCCCTCGAGGGCTCAACCCCCAGCTCAGCCACCCCCGGCAAAATGGAGCACCCGGTGGCCAGTCAGCCGGCTGTCGCCGCCTCTCCTTCCCCCCCACCCCCGGCCTGCCCTCCTGCCTCCCTGGGGCGGGGGGGAGGAGAGGCGGCGACAGCCGGCTGATTGGCCACCGGGCGCTCCATCTGCGCCACCCCCGCATGCCCCGAGTGCGAGGCGGAGCGGGAGCCGGGGGCCCGCAAGGCCACCAGCCCGAGATGAGTGGGGAGAGGGAGGGAGGGGGGTGGGGAGCATGGCGGGCGGCCGGGCGGGCACGGCCCAGGGGAGGGAAGCGGCGGTGGCGGCTCCCTGGGGTGGTGGGGGGGAGAGCGGCGGGGACATGGTCCCGAGCGCGCGCGTGAAGCCCCCGCTTCCCCCGGGGATTTAAAAAGTCTACGCCCCTGATGGGGAGAACAGCTGTAATTCCAGGAGATCTCCAGGCCCCACCTGGAGACTGGCAACCCAAAGAGTGGCTAGCAAGCAGAATGCCTTCTGTGCATGCTAAAGGTCTCAGGTTTAATTCCTGGCATCTCCAGTAGAAAGGGTTCTCAGGCAGTAGGTGTTGGGAGGGAGCCTTGTCTGTTGCTTTGACTTCCCGCGTCTCTGGAGGGCTTCTGACAACTAGAAGACACAATGCTGAGCTAGATGGTATGACTCAGAAGAAAGTAGCTTCATATATTCACATTTATGGCTACTTCCACAATCGCAGACCCCCTTTTTAAATGATGACACTCATGCAAATCTCAGTAGCCGGATATATAGCCACATGGGGTGGTGCCAGTTCACATAGATAAAACTTCTGCACAGCCCCAAGGCACGTGTGTGTGTGTGTGTGTGTGTGTGCGTGTGTGAGGGGAGAATTGCAAGCAAGCATGAAACAGCACTCTAGTAGTCTAGGACATTCCAGGTTTTTTTTTACTTACTTCAACAATTGGTGACACGAGACAACAGAAAGTAGGTTCAACTAGTTTATTTAAATTATTAAATTAATTAAACGACTGATCTACATCATTGCTTATTTCAATAAACTGACAATTTTAAGGGTGGGTTGGCCTAGGCAACCACCTGATATGTGTTTTGGACAGATTCACTCCAAATTCAGCTGGTGCTTCTGCCAGCCTTTCTTATCACTGCCTGCACAGATGTATGTGCAGAGAGATGCCAAGCTTCATCCTTCTTTTCTGTTGTGCTACAGGTCTCCTATTGTATGGCATTAGAAGCTGCTGCAGTCCCTCCCCTCCCAAAGCCACACCCTCCTCAGGTTCCACCCCCAAAATCTCCAGGAATTTCACATCCTGGAGTTGGCCACCCTAGTCCTAACTGGTTCTGCAGCCAAGTCGTGTTTAAGGAGAAAAAGCACCCTGTGCACAAGTACAGCACAGAGGAGGTGGGAAAAAAAGAAAGCCTTCCACTTAGCTGAGGTGGCAACGCCTCCACAAATTCCTGCTCAGCCCTCAATATAGTGACCACCTAATCTTGCACTACCCATAGGGAGGAGTCAGACACAGCAAAATGCTATAGATGAGAGGGTGACACTGAATAAGGAGACCTGCCACCCTCTCCTGATTGGCAGAACAGATTTGCCATGAACCAATTGCAACTCATTTCTTATTAGAAGTTAACAAGTGGAGACCCGCAAGAAACTTGCGGGATGGTTATCCAATTCCTCACACCCTTGCTTCCTCTCTTCTCCCCCTACCTCTCTCACACTCTTTCTCCCTTCTGCCCCCCCCCTTTCTTACTCTCCTCCATGTATGTTACTTCCTCTCTCTTTCTGACCCGTCATCATTCACTTTGTTTTTCTGCCTCTCCACCTCATCACTCTTTCTCTCTTTTTCTGCCCCTCCATCACTCTTTCTGCCCCCCCACTCCATCACTCTCTCTTTCTGACCCCATCACTCTCCCAGCCTCCTGCCTGCTTCCTTTCCCCCCACAGCAGCAGTGGCAGTGCTCTGGGAATCACAATGGATCTCCCAGCTGCAGAGATCAATTCACCTTAGGGCTGCCAGCTCTAGGTTGGGAAATTCCTGGAGATTTGGGGGTGGAGCCTTGGGACAGTGAGGACTGGGGAGGCAAGCAGCCTCAGCAAGGTATAATACCATAGACTCAACCCTCCAAAGCAGACATTTTATCCAGGAGAACTGATCTCTTGTCACCTGGACAACAGCTGTAATTCTGGGTGCTCTTCAGCCCTTGTCTGGAGGCTGGCAATGGTAGTTCAAGTGAAGGAAATAGCTGGATTTGGAGGGTGGAGTCTATGGCATTATACTAGTCTGTAGTCCCTTCTCATATCCCACCCTCCCCAGGCCTCACCCCTCAAATGTCCAGGAATGTCCCAACCTGGAGTTGGCAACCCTATTTCCTTCCCACCCAACAGCCAACCTACCTTTATGTGTCCAGCTTTCCATCTCCACCCCCCTCCCCTGCAGCCTCTACCTAGGAAAATTACAGTCTTTCTCTACAGTGGGGACTAAAGCAGCTTACATTATTATTTCCTCCTTGTTATCTGCACAACCACCCTGTGAGGTTGGTTAGGCTGAAAGTATGAGACTGGTCCAAAATCTCCCAGTCAGCTTCCACCGCAAGATGGAGATCTGAACCTGGGTCTCGCAGACCCCAGTCTGAAGCTCTGTTACATCATGCTGGCTTTCATAGGGTGGCTGCTGATGAACAGTAGCAAGCAGCTGGGCCTACCTGAGTTATGCAACTGAGGTGGTATCAAGTCACACAGAGGGTGCTGCCTAGGGATGCCAGCCTCCAGGTGGAACCTGCGGATCCCCAGGAATTACTGCTCATCTCCAGACTACAGAAATAACTTTCCATGGAGAAAATGGATGCTTTGGAGGGTGGAGTTTATGGCATTGTACCTCACTGAGGTCCCTGTCCTCCCCAGGTTCCACCCCCAAATCTCCAAATTTTCCAGCCTGGATCTGGATCTGCTGCTGGTGGTCGGGGGGGGGGGGGTTACTTGGCAACCCTAGACTGCTGCCAGTAAAAACCCTGCCTTTTATTGACAGAACAGTTAGAAGCCTCCCTTCCCAAACATTCTAATCTCTTACAGTTGATGCCTGGAGTTAGATCCCTGTGAAGGCCATTTCAAAAGGTATTAGGGGGAATTCAACGATCCCTGAAGGGGTTTTTTTTGTTGTTGTTAACTTTTGGGATTTTTCTGCAGACCGAGGAAGGCCCCTGACTATGTAGGAAAAGCTGTTGGGAGAGAGTGAGCTCTCTTTTGACAGATATAAGCATCCACACAGATTAAAAAAAACCTCTGAGAAATAATATATAGATGGGGCTGGGGCAAATTGATCCATAATACAATCTGCTGTGAATGTCTCTAACTAGTCAAATAATCACTGTCTGAGATATCACTGAGAACCATCTTATTTTCCTTTTTAATCAAATTTAGCAGTTATGTTGGCTATGAAAAGAATAAATAGAGCTTGCCAGCATTTCTTGTAGTTTGCCAAGCCCCCGGTCCAGGTGTGGGTTCCCCCCACTTTTGTGGGGGCCTTTCTGCTGCTGGCCAGTAGGCCAGTGGGGGGGGGGGAACCCTGCCCACAAGTTCCCCAGAAGTGACATCATCACATCACCAGTGTTGGGGGTGGGGTGGTGTGATGCCCTAGCTTTTAGGCAGAACTCTATGGTAAAATTGGGCTCAGAACAGACCCTGGGGCCCCCTGCCAGCAGCCAGGTAGGACTTGGCAACCCTAATTTCTTGATATCAAAATGTTAATTGAACAAGTTCTGTTGTTTAAAAATCCACAGCAATAATATCCATTAATTCAGCTCTATTACAGAACCATCAACCTGTATATTTACCAAGCTCAGTTTCACCTGTAATTTTTAATAGAACTTATTTTATCAGTGCAGAGGAATAAAAACAACAACCTAGAGCTTCTCCTTTTGATTTGGTAGGAGATCCTTGCTGAGAAGACTGGAGGACCTGTTAATTGTTTTTGACAAAGGTGAGGGAGGCAGTGGACTATAATACCGGTGACTTGAGAAGCTGCTGAGAATGGATTCTCCCCATTAAAATGGCCTTACATGGTTCAGTAACAATCTGCGGCAGGAATCACTGACATGCATGATCGTTCTGTGACTTTTAACCCCCAGGTAATAGAGATTAAGTGGTAGTTGGATGAAGACAATGTTGTCTAGTGTTGCAGCTTTAATAACTACACTATATTATATAGTGAGAGATGATGGGGCTTACAGAGCTAAGCTGCCTTTTTCATTATATAGCTCCATATAAGGCTGATATCATAAGGACAAAAAACTGCTAAGCTACACTATTATTTATTTTACCCCTTCCCTATATCTCAGTCATATTATAGTGGCACAAGTGGGATTATGAAATGGCATTTTACCAAATTATATTAAATAGGAATTAGTTGTCTATTGCAGTGACATATAAAAACACATGAACAACGTTTATGAGAAAATGTGGGCTGAGATACAATCGCCTTTTGCTCATTTAGTGCTCTTATTACTATCACTTTAGGATGTAATTGGCCAAATCAGTTCTCAACATTTTCTTCCAAAAGACCTCAGCTTCAATGTCTCTAGGCACTCGATGTTGTTTTTTGCTCCAGTATGATCATATATTTCTTTTGTGGCCCTGAAGTTTTGAAGATTAGTGATTATTCAAAATGACGGAAGCAAAGGCAACCCTTTCTGTAGACCTAGAAGATCAGCCATGGCGATACCTACCTCTGGCCAGGAACTTAAGTTGGAACTTTGCATGGAGATAGGTCTAAAGAATCTTTACTATGAGAGCAGGGAGCTGCTGAGTGCAAACAATTGTAAAAGAGGGTTTCTGAAGTATGGCTTTTATTGCATTTCAGTTCATTGAGAGAAATTTTCTTAATTCCTCCCCCCCACCATTTCTTTTGGAACTCCAACAGTCTATTTCCACCCTTTTTTAAAGGATTTTGAAGTATCTTTCTAATCAGTTTCATTTTAGCCAAAGAATGGAGGGGCTGGAATGGAGGTTCCATGACATTTCAGAAGGTCACTCTATAGAAGCTCAAGGGCAGGGAATGTATTTCTAAACTTTCCTATCCACCTGCTAGAGCTCCACTCTCTGGTGTGTAACATAACAGGAATCAATGGGTATAGCTTAAAAAGGGAACTATGGGGGGGACCCCTTCCACAAAAGCACATGAAGGAATCCACAAGTTGGCAGAAAAATCTAAACTCTTAAAAAAATACACTGAGGGATTAAACCCCCTCAAAATAACAGAAATTATACCTGTAGCCTGGTCCCCCGACTTCCTACCAAGGCCCCACAACCTCCTTGGCAGCCCAGCCCCCCCCCCCCAACTTTCTGGGCTGCCCGGAGGATTCACTGGTGCCCCTTCCCTTTCCCCACCTGCCAGCAGCCCAGCACACCTGTCTCAGGCAGCCTCTGTTTTTGCTGCCCAAGGGCATGCTGGGTGCTTCCTCCTCTCTTGAGGGGAGGGAGACCCCCCCCCAGCTTTCTTCTGACTGCCATACCCCAATGGCAAAAAAAAAGGGTAGTGCAACTGGGCAGCTGCCTAGGCAGCATGCAAATGGGAAAGTGGGTGCAGTTCCCAGGGCCCGGCCAGCCTCTCCAGCGCTCTCCTTCATGTGCTCCCTCCCTGGGCTCTGAGCAGCTGGAAATAAACAGCAGAGAAGCCCAAGCGCTGGGGGAGGGGCACCGCTTTGCCTCTCTTCGCATCTACCTCAGAGCAGCTTTTGTAGCAGCAAGACCTGAGCAGCATGGTGAAGGGAGAGCCGAGCTGGAGCCAAGAAGCTGCACTACTCCAGGACCTCTTTTGGCACATGGGAGAGAAAGTTGGGTGGAGAAGTATGTGAGAGAGGCCTAGGGAGGGAAGGGAGAGTCGGGTGGCTGGAAACAGGCAGGGGGAACGCCAGAGAGAGAGAAGGAGGTGGGGGTATGCTGGCTGCACAGGAGATCCGGGGATAGGGCTTGAGGGAAGGGGAGAAATAATTAAATTATCTAAATTGGCTAACCGTCCCCCCCCCCGAGAAATTTAAATGTTTCCTGACTTAGAAATTCCTAGCTATGGGCCTGCCTGTAGCTTTATGAAAGGAACAGCTGCCTTCTGAGATCTCAGGGTCAACTGGGAGGTTGGTTTGGGGGGGTCAGAACCAGGGGTCATTTTGTAGAAAAAGAGGTGCAGGAGCTCATTAGCATAACTCATTGGCATAACTTATTTGCATATGTCACACCACCTGACATCACTGGAAGTATGTCAGAAGGCAAGAAATAAAGAAGAGAAAGGAAGGAAGGAAGGAAGGAAGGAAGGAAGGAAGGGCAAGCTGGCAGAGGGGATAGCCACTAATCCAAGCCTCAGAAATACCACTATTCTGGGAGGATAGCTTCAGTGGTAGCTGAAGCCTTCAGAAGGCTGGTCAGAGGAACAAGGAACTTTCCAGGGGATGGGATCATTTTGCTGCAGCCATGACACAAGCAGGCATTCCCCCTCTGGGGAAGGGGGGGCTGGCACCAACTCCCGGCGCTGCGCTCCCCCGAGCTCCTGCTCAAAATGACCCCTGATCAGAACTGTAGTGTAAGGGCAGTACTGTAGTCTGCTGCGATGCTCACTGTACCTATCACCCTCTTTTACTGCAGTGCAATGTCTGCTACCTATATACCTCTTCCTGCAGTATGGTAGGTCAACACTTAGACAGCTTGTTGTCTTAAACAGTTTTCATCTGCATTATTTTCCATTCTGTTTGTTGTTTTTAGAGCTGGTTGCTGTTTGATTTTTTTAAAAAACAGGCTGGCTATTATCTGAAATCAACAAACAAACCAAACCAAAAATCTTTCCAGCCACCATGTCGTTCATTTGTTAGATATATTCGCAGGTGCCTCAAGAACTTATCATTTTTTTCAATGGGTCTTACTCCCAGGGAAGTGTTTACAGGATGCACAGTTTTAAGTACTTTGATCGAAAAAGCGGTAACAAGGTATTAAGAGGGCAAACCTTTGCCCCATTGCATATGAATGTCAAGGGGAGCAAAATGGAGTCCACAACACTGCTGAGAAGTTTCGAGAGCCTTTTATGCTCTACTGCCGTGGTGTCAGTGTCCACTGGGGCCATTCGCTCCATTCAGGCAGCCTAGTTTAAAATGGATGTCGACACGCAGTAAGTCTACTTAGGCCACCAATTTACCACACATTCTGCTACAAACTTTACTGTATATCTAACCAAACACATAGTAACATTCTTCTTACTACTTGGCAGGGTTATACAGATGGCCAGTATCTTTCCTGAGATAAAAATGCTGCCCTGGAGTGCTTTACTTTTCTATATGGATTTCTATACTGTACAAGGCATAGTTCAGTACTGGAGCAAGAAGGAACAGAGATAGCTGCTTGAATCCGTTCCAGGCATGCATTCAGGGTGTTTTGTTGACTTGCCTAGTAATCACTGTATCAAGTATTCGTTTAATGGTGCCCTTTCACTAGCAATCAAAAGCTGAAAACTTTTCAGTTATGCAAGTTCATTTCCTGTTTTGTTTTGCCAGACTTCCTATGGGAGTCTGTGCAATACCACCCTTCCACTTATTCATAGTCCATTTTCATCATGCATAATTCTCTAAGCCCATATATCCTTTATGCCCTTATTTCAAATGATATGGGAAAGTAAAGTTTGATGTTTAAAAGTCTGTGGGATGTTTTGATCTTCCAGAAATAGGATTTTCCGACATTTCCTCTTTGCGGTTTTATATTACCTACTCAAATATGCACCATCTCTCTCTCTCTCTCTCTCTTTTTACTTTTGAGTGTACCATGTTAGAAGCTTCATATATTATTCATTGTAAGTTGATTTTTATCCATTGGTTGCTTAAATATAGCTTTTACCAATATCTTTACGTTTTTCGCTCTCGTGGCCCCTGGTAACATCATCTGAGTTTAGTATTCCAAAAGAGGGACCATATTAGTCAGCTGCAACAAAATTTAAACAGGAATCTTGTGGTATCTTAAAAATTAGCGTCAGTGTGTTGCAGCCTAATCAGGATTCTTAATATCTTCAGGTTAATGGATATGGGAAGGATGGGGCTGTGTGGCTCAGTGATAGAGCAACTTCTTGGTATGCAGAAAGTCCCAGGTTCAATTCCCTAGTTTCTAGCAATTTAGATTTTTAATGTCAGATTGCTGCTGTATAAGAAAGGTATCCCAAATAAACATTTTAATCAATCAGCTAACCTTACTTGGCAAACTAACAGCACCATCCTGGTGGGGGGGGGGACTGAAGCTGACCATCTGCTACACTGGTATATCTCAGAGATACACTGGTAGAGCTCCCCATTAGCATTGCCTTGGGCCAGCTGTTGGTGTGGCTATGTAATGGGGTATCACTAGCACATTTGGCTGTGCCAGTGGAGGAAGGGGCAGATCCAGGGATGTGGCAGGAATGCCCCCACCCACACACCAGCAGAAAGTTATGCCTTCAAAAGCCACACATAGTCTGTAGCCCTCCATACGATTAGACAGACCAAGCCCCCACCCCCATCCACAAGCCCCAGTGGAGCACAGAATACCAACTACAGGTGCCACCTATCACCCTGTCCCCAGTGGTGGCTGAAACTCCTCCCCTGCAACCAATCAAAGCTCCCTCCATAGATCCAAGCCAGGATGTCTCACAGTTCAGAAGGTAGGGTGCACAGCACAGGGCTCTGTTTGAGAAGTCTGTGGTGTGCACTTTGGTGGTGGAATAGGCACAGAGAAGGCACTTAATATCACTGACAGAACACATAGCAGTAACATCCAAAGGGGAGAGAAAGGCCATGCTATGTGGCTAACATGTCTCATTTCAGAACCCTAAAAAAGTACCTAACCCGAGGGGACGACCATGCGCTGACTGGTGAACAAGAGCAGGAATCCAGCTGTCCTGGTCTGGGAGTCTGCACCCATCTCCCCCGTCCCCCTTGCATAAGCCTGGGTGTCACTCTGACAATGGTGGCTCCCACATCTGAGGCTAGTGCTTTGTGCATATGGAGGTATCCAAACCACGCCCACCACCATGGAGCATTCCCTGTCCCACGGCAGTGATGATAGCAAATGCCACCATTGTGTCTGCACATATTTGTCCAGCTGAGCTGCTTTGTGGGGTTTGAGGGCTTTTACGCCATAGCCCCGGGGAACTGGATTCTGACCACAAAATGATCCATTTGCTACTTACACTGCTGCCAAAATTGCCAGATCAGCTCTGGGTTAGATGCCTGTGTGGATACATGTTTAGATAATGTACCTTTGGCACCTGCTTGTCCAATCTATATGGATACCTTTCGGTTTGTGAAGCCTGAGGGTGTGGAGAGGTGAGACCTATCATCGGTGTTCTTGAATCTTGTCCTTCCTGGCTGGTAAAAGTTGCCGGGGACGGGGGAGGCTGGAAAAGTAAGTAGGGGGAGTGGTAAATGCTTTCTTGAGGGCAAGACTTGTGCTTCCCATGCTCAAGAAGGTAGTGATTAGGTCTGTTTCGAAAAGTGAGAAAACCTTCCAAAGCCCAACGGCGTTGGAGAACTTCTGGCCAGTCTCCAATCTTCCATTCTTGGGCAAGGTACTTGAGTAGGTTGTTGATTCTCAGTTCCAGGCACTTTTGGAAGAGATCCATGTTCTGCACCATTTCAATCTGGTTTCAGGCCAGGATTTGGAAAAGAGACTGCTTTGGTTGCCTTGGTTAATGAACTCTATTGAGAACTAGTCAGAGAACTAGACTAGTTCTTCTGGATCTCATCATCCTTCAATACTATCAATCTACTGAGCAGCCTCTTGGCAATGGGACTGGGGAACACTGTGTTCTGGTGGTTTGACTCATAACTGGGGGGGTCATTCTCAGAAGGTGGTGGTGGGGAATTCCTGCTCTGCCCCATGGACACTGGCCTGTAGGGTTCTGTAGGGCTCAATCTTACTCCCCATGGTATTTAATATCTATATGAAGCCCCTGGGAGAGGTCATCAGGAAGTATAAGCTATGGTGTCACCAATATGTGGATGATACCCAGCTCTACTTTTCTTTTCCACCTAATTCTGAGACTGCTGTTAATGTTCTGAGCTGGTTGCTTTGAATCAGTAATGGCCTGGATGAGGGTGAACAAGCTGAAGTCTAATCCTGACAAGAGAAAGGTTATCTGGGTTAATAGAAAGGCAGACCAGGGACTTCAGATCTCTCCCGTATTTGAAAAGCCAAACTCACAGCTTGGCAGTGCAACTTAGCACAGTTCTCACCTTAGAGAACCAGGTGGCTTTGGTGAGGTAATTTGGAGTACTTTTGCCTAGCTTTGGTTCAATCAGATGTAGCCACCTTGATCCATGCCTTCCTTACATCTAGACTGAACTGCTGCAATGTGCTCTACCTGGGCTACCCTTGGAGAGTGTTCAGAAGCTGCAGCTAGAGCAGGATATTGTGGCTAGACTGCTGGTCAGAGTCAGCTATTAGGAGCATATGATCCTGATACTTCAGCAATTACTCTGACTACCAATCTGCTCCCAAGCCCAATTCAAGGTGTTGGTTTTGAGATTTAAAATCCTACATGGCTTGAGATGGCTGGGAGCCACTTAAACCACTGCTTTCTGTTCCTTGTGAAAAACCACAGGGAGCAGAAAGCAGGGGTTTAAATGGCTCCAAGCCACTTCACCCCATGCTTTTTGTTTGCCAGTGTGAATATTTGGTTTAAATGGCCCCCTGCTTTCTGTTCCCCACAAAAAAGCCACAGGGAGCAGAAAGCAGGGGGTGAAATGGCTCAGAGACATTTAAATTTAAACCAAACAGCTGTTTAAACCCCTGTTTTCTGCTCTTCACAAGCCACCACAAACTACATCAAAATTTGTGAAAATTTGTGGCGGTTCTTCCATTTATGAACATTGTATTGTGGACCATGAACCAGCAAAAATTTGTGACAAACATTAGTTTGTCAGCCAGTTGTACCCATCCCTAGATGTATCTGAAGTGCTGTCTTTTCACATATGTTCCTGCGTGACCATTAAGATCACAGGAAGAGGGCCTCCTGACTGTCTCATCAGACCAAGAAGCTCATTTGGTGGGCGCATGAGAGAGAGCCATTTAACTGGCAACCTCATGATTATGGAGCAACTTCCTCAGGAAAGTGCAGCTGCCCCTTTCAACTGGCCCCCCAGGAGACAACCGGACATGGTTTTATTTCCAATTTCATTTGGTCAAGTTACTAGCAGCCCGAAACTATTATTTTCAGTTTTGGTTTCATGTATTTCATGTATCCTATTTTCTATGTTTTATCTCTATTGTCACCTGCCTTGAGCTCCATAAGGAAGAAAAGAGGCTAATAAATGAAATGTTCTAAATACGCCCAGGGATGTGTACCCAGGAGAACTGCCAAAGATGTTTATTACGGGTTGGTAACACGCTCCCTTGCCAGGGTACTCGCTCCCCCTGGTAGGGGATAGGGCACAGCTATGGTTGGGGACGACTGGCGGCTGCCCGACTGTGCTCTGTGGATTAGCAGGCCAAGCACCTTACCATTACTTTGCAGGATCAGAGCCCTATGCACCAGCAGAAGCAGTGAAGAGGGTAGTTATAGCTGCAGAACACTTCCTCATGAATCAGTATCATGTGGATGGCTGCAATATATATTTCATGGGCTACTCAGACAAATGGAGTACCCCCAGAGGGGTGGAACTGCAGCCCCTGCCAGAGCCATACAGACATGATATCTCTACTGTTTGCCGTCACTGTACATATTTCTGTTTAGCATCTGTGCAGATGGTGATTCACCAGGGAAACCTGGGAGGATGATCAGGGCAGTTCCTGCCACTCTGCTCAGTCACCAGTTCCAGCCTGGCTTCTGGAATATCCTCCCTTGGGAAACCTTCCATCCAGCATGTCAACTCCACTCACATGCACCCTGAGCTGCAGACAGCTCAACCTGTCTCTCCATGGCGCCTGGGAGTGGTTCAGAAAGGCACAGGACCTCTTCCAGACAGAGGGAGCTGGCAACCCCATTCCTCAGACCTCATCAAGATTTGCTGTTCATTAAAGTCGGAGGTGTTCAGCAACTCTGTCCCTTCCTGGGATTACCTCCCTTTCTTATGTCCAAGGGGGTAGTCTGTTCCTCAGGATGCTCGTGCGAGGGTCACTGTTGTTCATCTATACACCAGTGTGGTGTAGTGGTTAGGAGTGCGGACTCTAATCTGGGAGAACCGGGTTTGAGTCTCCACTTCTCCACATGCACCTGCAGGCATGACCTTGGGTCAGTCACAGTTCTTTCAGAGCTGTTTTGGAAAGAGCAGTTCTCGAAGGAGCTCTCTGAGCCCCACCTACTTCACAGGGTGTCTGTTGTGGGGAGGGGGAGGGAAAAGGATTGTAAGCCGCTCTGAGACTCCTTTGAGTGCAATAACAATAACAGTGCAATAACAATACCTTTATTGGCATAAAAAATGATACAATGCACCCAGCGATATACCACAAAATAGCCAGGTAAAGCAAGATTTCCAGTCCAACCTAATACAAGGCTCTCCTCCTAGAGACCTCATATAAAAAACTTGCTACAGTCTCAAGAATCTCAGCTCTCTGGGATGACAACAAGGTATCAATAATGAACTCCTTGGATTGATCCCGGAGGGGGGGCGATCACTGCTTCAATATAAGCGAGACGAATATCGTTATGAGAACTACAGTGTAAAAGCACATGACCAATAGATTCGATTTCCCCCATCCCACATGGGCAAAATCTCTCTCTGTAGGGGATTTTTTTTAATCTTCCTGAAAGTACAGCTGAGGGCAAGACGTCAAACCGAGCTAGCATAAAAACCCTACGGAGGTGGGACTGAAACAAGGTAGTCAGGTAACCTGTAGAGATGTGACTAAAGGAAAGTCCCAAACTCAAAGGGGAACAATGTCTATGCGCCAGCCTTCTCAGCTCTTGCCCCTCTATCTCCAGGAGTCTTTGTTTAAGTAAATAGAAAGCTTTCTGCTCAGGCAAGGGTAACAGATCATCAAACTTGCAGCCCATTGCAGAGATTTTTTTTCTCTATGTTGGTCAGCCAAATTGCTAGATGAGATTCTGTTAACATTAGGGTCACAAGACTATTTGGGTTACTTCTAAAATGAAGGTGCAGCCAATATCTGAAGGTTATAATCCATGCCGTCATGGACTCCTTTGAGTAGTGAAGGGTGGGGTAGAAATCCAATCTCCTCTTCCTCCTTCCCACTAAGCCATGCCTGTCTTTGCAGGGTTTTCTGCCTGGATCCGTGTGCCTGGTGGTGATGTCAGCATGCCTCTTGGCATGCTTATTTTCTATTTGCCTTCTTGGACCACTGGTTAGGATGCTAGTCTTGGGTGTGGAAGCTGTGGGTTTTAGCCTAGCCTCTGTCTTCTACTTTTCATTTTTGTTGAATTTTTTTCAGGGGAAGGTTGTGTGTGGCTTCAAGCAGAGATGGTTGCATGTGGGCAGCACTTTTTATGACAGTCTGGAAGAGGGAGTGGATGCCCTGTCAGCCACACAAACGACATTATCCTGTCGGCTGTGTGGAGAGACGCTCAGGCCACATAGCAATGTTGGGGTTGAACTGTGGCTGGGTCTTTCCTCCCTCTCTGCTGATTCGCCATGGGAGAGAAAGTGGCATTGAGGGGCAGTGGCCAGCTTGGCAGCTGCTGTGCACTACTCAGAGGGACATCATCAGTTTCTGAAGATATGCAAGACCCAGACTGCTCAAGGCCTTAAAGGTCAATACCAAAACCTTGAACCTGACTTGAACCTGGGAGCCAGTGTAGCTGGCACAGCACTGTTTTTATATGTGCTGTCTGTGGCGTTCCTTTCAGGACTTGCACTGCCACATTCTGGACCAGCTGGAAGTTCTGGGTCAGTTTCAAGGGCAGGCCTGCATACAGTGAGTTACAGTAGTCCAGCCTGGAGGTGACCTAGGGTTGCCAAGTCTTCAAAACTCACCGGCAGGGGGGAGTCCTCCTCTGGCCGAGAGTTTCTCCTGGCACGTGCGCTTCGTGTGCGTGCCCAGCGACATCACTGGAAGTGATGTCAGCACGTTGGGGGCATTGCCAGAGCATCGCCCTGGCAACGCCCCCAACGTGCTGACGTCACTTCCGGTGACGTCATTACGTCATCCTCGCTGGACGACTTCAGGGGTGGGGTTCCCCCTGCCGGCCAAATGCTTGCCGGCAGATCGGGAACCCCTTTAGTGGGGGATCCCTCGCCCCCCGGGCTGACTTGGCAGCCCTAAGGTGACCATTGCATGGATTACAGTGGTGACACGAAAGGGGCTAATTGCCAAGCCTGGCATAGAGATGGAAGAATGCCAGCCTGGCAATATTTGTGACCTGGGCCTCCATAGTTAAAATTGTACTGAAAATAAGTTATTATTCCTGGAGCCAACATGGTTGGAGTGTTGGACTGGAATCTGTGACAGCCAGGTTCAGCTCCCCATGGTGTCACGGATGCTTGTTGGGTGACTTTAGCCCAGTCAGTCTCACCTACCTGCAGGGATGCTGAGAGGATAAAATGGAATAAAGGAAAATGATGTAAGCCTTTCTGAGTCCCCATTGGGGAGAAAGATAGAGTATAAATGAAGTAAGTAAATTTAAAGAAAATATCAGCTGTATAAGGGAACAAGCAGTCATTCATTACATTTTCATTCAATCTTTCTCCCAAGGAGCCCAGGCTAGTGAGATACAGTGTCTGATCCAAGATTATCCATCAGGCCTTGTGACAGTGTGTTGAACCCCTGTCTCTCAGGACCCCATTCAGCAATCTCTGTGCCACTGTGCTCCAAAATCTTCTTTTGAAATGTACAGTTCAATAGAAATAGCAGTTCACTGGAGTAACAAATAATTATTTACTGCTAACTGTGCAATATAAAAATCCATCTTTTAAAAACATACCCCATCACCTTTTTATTTACATTCATGAATTCCTGGTCTAGGTTTTGTGTGTGTGTGTGTGTGTGTGTGTGGTGTATTTTCTTCCCATATAGCCTGAGGATATCTTTGTCAGACTTTTTGAAGAAGGACATTTCTTCAATTATCTCCTTTGCATGAGTCCCAATATTACACTTAGCAACAGCTTAATGTGTTGTGAAAGGTGAAAAGAAACTCCATTTCTTTTCCATTTCAATGTGCCATTTCATGCAAGGTATCAAAATTTTGCCATCAGCTATTCTTTATTAGCTGTGTACTGCAATATGTTACTATCAAGTGACTATATCATCACATTCAGACATGGAACTCACTAGGTGACCTTGGACCAGTTATGTTCTTTCAGACTAATCTACCTTACAGGGTTGCTTTAAGGGGGGGGGGGGAAGTATACCTCCCTAAATTCTTTGGAGCAAAGACAGGATAAAAATGTCATAGATCACACTAGTTATCAAGATAACAAGTTATCAACACATTATGTGAATTTTCTTAGTTAGAGAACCTTTATATATTTAGATTCATATATAATGGGATATTGATTACATGGGAAGAAATGAATGCAAAATGAAAGGGTGGGATAATAAAGTGATTTAGAATTAATGGTAAGATATCCAATTAATGGTAAGATCAAATGCATCTATTATAAAATAGATATTTTATAACTCAAGATTTGATGTGTTCATTGCTAAGAAATTTGTACAAATTCGAAATTCTACAAAGGGAAGCAAGGAAGAGAGTAATTCAATTATATTGCCTAATTTCAGAAGCAGGGTACAAGAGGGACTCTTATAAAGCCCCTGTGCTAGAGATTTAAGTGTTTTAATTTCAGATAGGACACGGGATAAGATTTATTTATCAATTAAGCAATTTTCATTATGTGCTTCCTTTGGGGGAGCCCAATATATGATACTTTTTAGATGGTAGATGATGTCCACAAGATGGAATGTACACACATGTGACTCCTTTTATGTGTTGGAAGAGCAGAACTCACTAGTCAGACTTTTTTCATGTATGATGGAGATGTCCCTTGGTATAGATCAGTGGTTCTTAACCTGGGTTCGATCGAAACCTAGGGGTTCGGCGAGCCAGTCTCAGGGGTTCGGTGGGGCCTCCAACTTAGTACTATTACTAAGTACTAAGAATTATTTTTCACTAAAGAAGGGTTCGGTGAATGCGAATATGAAACTGGTGGGGTTTGGTACCTCCAACAAGGTTAAGCACCACTGGTATAGATGTATCTGACCCAAATGGTTGGAGATATGTATCAGATAACAAGAGGTCATGCTGACATTTGATATCTTACCATTAATTCTACACTACTCTGATGATGATGATGTTCATGATCCATTAAGGAATTGTAGGAAAACCTTTCTAAAACCTGTTTTAGGAACTAGGAATCTACTTTGTATTCTGTGATAATGGAATGGTTGTTAAAGGTTCTGTAGATTTCCGGAAGGAATAATAGAAAAGGGACACTGAAGGAGTGCGGAAGCTGCTTGTTCTAATGTATCTGGGAAAAACTGATTTCCTTTATTTCCTATTTAAATTTATATTATACCATTAGATTCAGTAACCGTTGTTGCTGTAATGCTAACATACAGGATGGGTTTAAAAAAAAAAAATCCACCCCCTGCAAATCGTCAAAATTTTTGACAAAGCAAAATACTTGCAACCACAATTAATGCTTTATGAAAGGCATTATCAGTAGACATCTCATTAGACTCCAGGGGACATTTTCATTAGGTGCCAGTAGTGTACTTAGCAGGGTTGGGAGGGTAAATTGGATTCTCAGACTGCAGATGACAATGATAGTTTGAAGACGTGATGTCTCTCTACTGCTGAAGCCAATTCTTGCTTTGTAAGCAGTCTGCCTGGGAGACTATTAGGATCATGTATTAAATCATCATCATCATCATCATTTATTATTTCATATTTCTACCCCGCCCTTCCTGCAAGCAGGCTCAGGGCGGCTTCCAAAGGGCACACAGTGCCAACCCAACAACCACTTAAAACCTTTTAAAATCCTACAACAGCAATAAAACTATTACAGATAAAGTGCTTCCAGTAATAATGATGATCAACAGTAAGATGGCGTCATACCAGGATCGAGATCTGGCCCTTCCTGGCCTTCTGGCCTGGGCTGCATTTTAGGGCCAACCCTCATCGCAAGTGTTGCTCGCGATGGTAGATGGTAATGATGGTGGTGCCGCCTAGTCAAAGGCCTGGCGGAAGAGCTCCATCTTGCAAGCCCTGAGGAACTGCACAAGATCCCACAGGGCTCTGGTCTCCTCTGGGAGCTCATTCCACCAGACAGGAGCCACTACCAAAAAGGCCCTGCCTCCAGTGAGCCTGACCTCCTTGGGGCCTGGGACACAAAGTCGGTGTTGCGACCCCGATCGAAGTGCCCGCTGGGGGTATATGCGGGGAAAGGCGGTCCCTCAGGTATGTCGGACCCTGACCATATAGGGCTTTAAAGGTAAGTACCAGCACCTTGAAGTGAATTTGGTATGCTATAGGCAGCCAGTGCAGCACCGCCAGCACAGGCTGGTTGTGGTCCCACTTTGCGAGACCCATCAATAGCCTGGCCGCTGCATTCTGCACCAGCTGCAGCTTCTGGATTTGCAACAAGGGCAGCCCCATGTAGAGAGCATTACAGTAGTCCAGCCTCGAGGTGACCATTGCATGGATCACTGTAGCCAGGTCATCATGGTCGAGGAAGGGAACCAACTGCCGAGCCAGCCGAAGGTGGTAGAAGGCTGACTTGGCAGTGGCTGCTACCTGGGCCTCCATTGTTAAGGAGGGATCCAGCAGCACTCCCAAACTCCTAACCCCCAACGCAGGCACCAATGGCACCCCATTAAAGCTCTTAACTGCTCTGAACTGTTTTAAGTAAGAGTAGGGATATTGCAATAGATAAGATGCTCATGTCCTATTGTGACTGTATTGCTGATACAGGGATAAATTACCCCCAGTTAATGATCAACTACCACCTTCTGCAAAGCATACATTGCTGAAGGTAGGATATCTTTGTTCTGAACAGGAAGAAATTTAATTCTGATTTCAATGTTTGCATGCAGTGCCATTAATTGGAATATAAACCTATACTTTGAATTCTGTTTTCTCCTGCCCCAAACAACATACAACACACCAGTCCACTCTTAACCCATTTCACATTCATGATGCACAAAATTTCCTGTTCCACATTGCTGACCTAGGGTGAAATCTGACCATGGGAGATTAATTTAACTTATTTTTAGTCCCTGCAGTATCACACTGCAGAATAATACATTGTATTATCGTGCATTACCATCCCTCCTCCCTGAACATAAAGGACAAGTATCACAGTGAAACATTAAAAGACAAATTGTTAGGATCTGATACCTGCTATTCCCCTATCGCTCATATATTGTAGATACAGCCTGCCTTTTCTCTGGTGGATGAACTGGACTACATAGGAAATCATCTTCAGTATCTGCCGATCAGCAGAAGATACACTCCACTGCCCTGCCTGTTCATTTCCCAGGTTAACATACTTTTTGATCCATAAATCTCTGCTTTGTTAGATAGACTGGGGGTGGGGAGGGGTAATGAAAATTCAAAATGTTTCCGCCATGCAGGTGAAGAAGAACTCTTTGTACATGGAACCCATCCTGGGTGCCCAATTCTATAGTATGGTGATGATCTCAATACCAGTGGTATTTTACAGTAAATATTCTTCTTACATTAATAAGAGTTAATGGGTGATGGGGGGGTGAGGGGAGAGGCTCAATGTCTGCACTCTGTGTGAAGAAAAGAATTGTCATTGTCTGCAAAGAGCCCCTCACTGACCAACTTTGATGTCCTGTGAAACAATAATGAAAGAAATAAATCAATGGTGTAAAGAAAGACAGGAAAGGATGAGCCCGTAAAACAATGGATTCTCCTTGGTCTCAGGCCAGAGAAAACCTAAACCCATTCTTGGAAAGGAAATAGCATTACTTTCACCTGTCTGAGAGAAGAGAAACTGAGTTTATTGTCAGCCTTGAAAATACAGGAATATTTATTAACTTCTCAAAACAATGTATGTTAATTGCAGATTCAGTTGTAGGGTAAAGGCAGAATGTCGGGGGGGGGGGGGCTACACACGAGAGTACGCTTTGTTGCCCATGTTGGGACAGATATGACTGATCAACTGAAACATCCAGAGCAGATTTTTTAAAAATGCCATCAGCATTAATGTGCAATACACACTCTGGTAATTACAATAAAATCCAACCCCACTAATGTTACATTAACATAAGGTCTAACACAGTGAAGGTAGGGGACTTCAGGGGAAATATAACACTTGCACAGGCCTTCACTAGGCAAAATGAAAAGCAATAAAAAGGAACATAATGAAGTAAAATCAAGAAACCTTTGCTTCCTCCTCTGTTTAAATTCTGTCACATGCTTTAAAGATCAGCAATTACAGGCAATTTGTCTTGAGGTCACATCTTGAAGGAGCAAATAGTAGAAAAGAACATTTTTATGGTCGTTTGGCTCAGCCCTTCAGCTTCATTTCTCCAGATTTAATGCTTTTGAAACTTTGTAGCTTTTTTCCAGTTATCTAGTAACACTTTGACACAGATATTGGAAGAACTCACATTACGTTTGACATGCCTTTGTATAAGGGCCAAATTACACTTTACGTTTTCCAAGGGGTTACAACAGGAATTTGCAGCCATATCCCAGCTGCAAGTTCTCCACTGGAAGTATTTAGAAGCACTTCTGGGGCTCAGTTCTGGTCTGAACCATGGCACAGGGAAAGGAAGGGCTTCTGCTTTTCCCCAAAAATGGTGCTGGGATGTTATTTCCTCAGGGGGGCTGGTGTGTGGTCAACCATGCTGTAAACATAGCATTCCTTGATAATAAATTCTTCAGTGAGCAACACTTCACATTCACACTGCCGCCTCTGCTTGAATCCCGCCTTCTCCTGTCCACCCAGCCGGGAAGCGGGATCGAAGCAGGAGACGGCCCCTGGACACCGCTTTCTGCCGTTGTCCCTCTGAGGCAGAAGAGAAGCGGCTCCCAAGCGGGTGAGTACAGAAGGGAGCCGGGGAACAGCTGCGGCTGTTTGAACTGGCTCCCTTCCCCCGCTTCTGAAGCAGAGCTCTCCCGCCCCACATTGCCAGTCTGTCCTCAGCCAAAGAGTCTTAATGTAAGCATGAAGCAATGTCAAATCTGCAATAAGGGAGTAGGGGGGGGGGGAAATAAGATAGACTGATCTGCCTGACACTACCATCCTGAGAATATGCTTGCATTTTTTTTCTAATCTGGCTGCAATAGTTGATTTCTAAATAGAGAAGCACTGAACTCATACCGCTCTGTCTGAAAGCCAAGCCTCTTACCTAGAGGTTCTCAAATCTGAGGCATAGATGGACCATGTCATTATTTTGGTGGTTGGGATGAGAACTGGGACTTAGAGGCAAGTCATGCTGCTCCATGGCTATCCAAGCTCTCTTATGATACAGACAGAATATTTCTGGACCCATATGTGCTCTGTAGAGCACTTGTCCTTCCTTCTCCAAAGTGCTCTCATCAATACAGTGGCATACATAGCCTATTTGGTGTCTGGAGCAGATTATATTTTGATACCACCTCCTCTCTTTTTTTTTTTTTTACTGTCAAGCCACAGCTGACTTATGGGAACCCTATGGGGTTTTCAAGGTAAAAGAAATCCGGGGGTGTTTTGCCATCGCCTGCCTAAGCATCAGCCCTGCTTAGCTTCTGAGATCTAATGAGATCAGGCTAGCCTGGGACTATCCAGATCAAAACCCCTCCTCAATATGACAAAATTACTTTCAGTAATAATCATAAAATAGAACAAATAATAATAATGGCAAGAAAAGAAACACAGTGGAAATGTTCTTTTATTTCACTGTGTGTATATGTGTGTGTGTTTGTGTATCCCTTATATATAACTGTGTTTCCGGGTGGCACTTTGCTGAACATTCCATGCACTCCCAAATCAGTTGGCTCCCTGATGTGTCACTCAGAAGCTGTCCCTATCACTGGCTGCATTGCCTGAGTCTCGCCTCCAGCATTCTAAACAGTTTGCTGTTCCTCTCAGCCCCATAGCCAGTCGGAACACAGAGGTCATTTGCATATGCGGCCTGATTCACTTTTGCCTCTAACATTCTTAACATTTTGCTATTGCTGTTGGGAGTCACTGAATGAGGTAATATACATATCCCAATCTTCCCTTAAATGGTCACTGGAGTCAGCCCCATAGCTAGGGATATTTTTGGGAGGGGGCCTAAGGGGGGCACCAGCTAATTAAATCAAAGTTAATTAGTGAAACTCCTTAGAAGCCAGACTTCTTCTAAGGCAGCTCTGGACCCCCGCCAGACTCCAGCACAAATGGGGGGGAGTGATAATGCCCAACAACCGCAGCTTCCTTTCTCCCCTGGAGAACTGCATACCTGCTCAAGTTGTGAAGCTAGGCAGGGAGAAGCAGGCAGTGGGCAGCAGCAGCATCCAGGAGGGGGATTGGCAGGGAAGGGGGGGAGAAGGAGATCTGACAATGGGAGTGGGAAGAGGCTGCAGGACACTCTCCCCAGCCCACTCACTCGGGCTAGCCAAGCAAGCCCACCTGCCCACCCATCACACCACTGAGCAAGCCAGGCACCTCCTGTTGCTGGAACGGCTGCCACCTCCACCACCACTGTTCTGGATGTCACTAGCTGGGAATGGAGCAAGCCCATTGGGGAAGCAGCCAAGGTGTTCAATTGTCTGGCAGCCAGGTCAGAGGCATCATGGCACAGGCAGCAAGTTGAGGTACTTTGGTGCTAGCCTGGGAGGGAGGGGCCCAGAAGAAATGCTAGAGGGCCAGGCCCTATGGGCCCCATATTAGCTATGGGCCTGACTGGAGTTGCCAGTCTCCCTGTGGGGCCTGGAGATCTCCCAGAAATCACCATGTTCCCCAGCCACAGCATATCATTTCAACTTCAGAAAATTTCCCAGCTATTACAACATCTCCAGATGACCAAGATCAGTTCTCCTGGAGACAATGGCTGCTTTGGGCAGTGGACTCTATGGCATTATACCCTGCTAAAGTCCCTCTGCACCCCAAACCCAGCCCTCCCCTGGCTGTACCCCTCAAGTCTACAGGTATTTCCCAACCCAGAGTTGGCAGCCCTGTAACTGGCTATGGAACCACTTTCTAGACCCTTGGAGCCCAGAAGACCTGGCATAGGAGGAGGTGCTTTTCTACCTTAGCTGCCAGTGCATAGCCCCAAATCAACATAAGTGAGGGGTGGAGGGAACCATACCTGTTACCATGAGGCTTTCCTCCCATACTACCCACTTAGGGCAGCAAAATAACTTGAGACAGCCTTGCCTTATAGCTAAGCAGAAGGAAATAAGCACGGCTTGCCTCCCTCTATTTCCCCCTTCCCTCTGCCGCCCCACCAGCCACAGCCAGGACACTTGCCTGGAGCTTCCTTCTAGAGCCCATTGCATTTCTTCCCACAATGGTCCTTACTCCTAGTGTATGTATGTGTATACATATATTCATCCCATTAAAAATATATTCAAATTCCAACAGGCTATTCTATCATGAGAACCAGTGTGATGTAGTAGTTAAAGTATCAGACTAGGATCTGGGAAATCCAGCTCCAATCTCCACATGCCACGGGAGCTTGCTTGATGACCTTGAATGTGGAGGTAGGCAATGGCAAACCACCTCCAAACATCTCTTGCCTGGAAAACCCTACAGGGCTGCCATAAATCAGCTGCGACTTGACAGCAAAAAAAGAAAATCCATCACATCACTTGCATTCTGAGTAGGCATTTGGGAGGGCTTCTGTCCTTCATTTTGAAGCCTAAGAACTGACTATCCCAAACATCTGCAAGGCATTTTTGAGAGCTAGGAGTCTGCCTTTGTACTAACTTTTACTAACTAACACTAGCCAAAGCATCACAAAATAGTGACCACAAGCTTCACCAGACTGGATGTTAAGAAACACACTATCCCCAAAAGAAAGTTCCCCCATTCTCCATTGTTTCCAAAGGACTAAAGTCAGACCAGAGAATCTCTGCAGTAGAAACTGGAGGTGGGGGGCATTTTTGCAAGTTCAGCAGAACCAGTACAATGTACAGAGCACTCAGCAGTACCAGTGCATAGGGTGCCCAGCAGAACCCAGTGCCATTGTGGCAATGCCAGCTCAACAGGACTAATGTCAAGCACAGAATCACAGTCCAAGCAAGGGAGGGGGTTAGAAGCCCAGCAGAACCAGCACAACATGCAGTGCCCAGCAAACCTAGTGCCTTCTGTTCATAATATTAACAAAAGTTTGCTATTATACTACCCTAAAATACATTCTGTCACCAAGCAGGATAGGGATGAGAAGGTCTTGAGACCAAGAAGTAAAGATAAAATTAGGTGAAGGGAGACAGAAATGAACACAAAACATGTGGAAAAGAGGGAGAGAGAAATTAAGAGAGGCAAAGGTTGTTTTATCTTGCTGCAATACCCTAACTACTGCTTTTCAAGATCTGGCTGAGCTGGGTGCAAGGAAAGGGAGAGAGAAAGGTTAGACTATTGGAGAAAATGGTCTGCAGTCTTTTAATTACTGATGCAGCCATTGGTGTGCTGGCTCAGTTGTTGATTCAGTTTTGGAGAAAGAGAGGTCTAGCAGATCCTAGAGTGCTTTTTGCTATGCTCAGGCTTCCCTGCATCAAGAAGTAGCTGCAGCAAGAACTGCATTTTAAAAATGAAAGGAAAGACAATCAGCTGGACTTAGCATGACACTGGCTTCAAGGGTCTTCCTCAAGCTGTGCCGGGGTGGACTGCACCCCAACCTGCCCTTGGTATTCCACTGCATCTATATACCACTTGCATACGTCTATCTGAATTTTGCTTGCTCTGATTTAGAAGAAGAATAGATTAGATTTATACTCCACCCTTCACTTGGAGTCTCAGAATGGCTTACAAATGCCTTTCCCTTCCCCTCCCCACAACAGAAACCCTGTGAGGTAGGTAGGGCTGAGAGAGCTCTTTCCAGAACTGTCCTTTGAAAGAACAGCTCTGACAAAACTATGGCTTGCCCAAGGTCATCCAGCAGCTGCAAGTGGAGAAGTGGGGAATCAAATCCGGTTCTCCCAGATTAGAGTCTGCACACTTAACCACTACAGCAAACTGAATCACTGAATATGAACATACTCACACAGCGGGACCCTATACTACCAGCAACCTATAAGCAATTCCTTTTCTAGTCACTGTAATTATATATATATATGTATAAAATTGGTGATGGTGAAATCTGGAGCACGGTGCTTGTATATTACACAAGCACTGATCTGATGCATCCCCATTGTGGTTACTGACACTGAATCTATTTGTAATATTCAGAAGTCCACTTAATGCTTTATTTTAGTTCCAGACTACTAGAATCAGGAGAAGTTCCAAGAATAGGTTTTACTCATGGCGCAGAGTAAAGGCACTATGAAGGACTGTTCTGTGTTCCTTTCTTTGAATATTGTGAACAAAGACATACTCCGTTTACCTAAGAAAACCCACAGCATCTTCCTGAGTGATTGCAGCATCTTACACTACTTAACCTGAAATAACTGCAGAGAAGAAAGATTCGGAATAAAATCAATATTTCCTTCTCAAGCCTTTTAAAAAGAAATACTTCACTATATCCACTTCAACAGAATATAGAATTCCTTCCTAACTTTTTGTAGTTCCCAACTGTTTCACTTCTTTTTTTGTCAATTATTTGCATTGTAGATATTTCCCAAAAGCCCAAGAGTTAAATGTTAATGGGTTTTTTTTGCCCTGCATTTTCCTGTATTTCATTGTGCTTTTGCTACCAGGCATAAGCTACTGTTTTAGTCCTTTTAAATGGTTACTTAATGTATGTGAAGGAAGAGCTTTTGAAAGGTAATATATCACAGAAAAGCAGATCGAGCTACTGTGTATTCCCCAAGGGATTGCAGGCTGCTCACACATTTCAGGGAAAACTGTGATGCATATATGTTCAGTGGTAAAGAATGAATGCCTCATTTTATCATGTAGAAAAGTTAACTCCAGCTGGAAAAGTTGATGTCTTCACTGGAACGGAGTGTTTTCCTCCAAGTTAATTTCTGATAGCGGAAAGTAATGTACAGCTCCACACTGTATACCAAAGGAATACGGTTATTGACTTGGCAAAATTGGCAACTATCTTGATACTTGCACTGTACATTACTGCCCCCGCCCCTTCCAAAGGACTGCCCTCACTTTCAAAAGCTCAAATGAGAGCTGGAATGAAACAGATTCCATCCCAAATCGTAATATAGGTTGGAAACCTGAATTCCAGGTGAAAGAAATGATCTCTGGAATGCATACAAGACAGGACCCACCAAACTATCATAGCCATAGAGTGACTGTTGGTTGTGCACCTGAAAGCTTTCTTTTGCAATTTTTTACTGAAAGGCCATGTTGTTCATCCGAACAGTCTGTCAATGACTGTGCCTGTTGCCTTGCCTACTACCAATGACAGACTGCCCTGAGATCTGGACAGGATTTGGATACAAAGTGTGGGCACAAGAACAGAAATATTAGAGTAACAGATCTACCTTCGTTTCCGGTTTGACTTGGGAAAATTCATCAGTCTCTGCTTGATCTCTGCTGAGTGGGCTGACCCTACCCTAAGCAGCAAAAAGAGGGGGGAAAACCACAATATGGTGCTTGGGGATGGCCACGGGTGGCAGTATATGTTATGAACTTGGGAGTGCACGAGTTGTGACACATTCTATCGATGCTACTGCTATGACCAGATTCTACTATGTTCTGTGTAAGTTTAGGAAATAGCACAGAAAAAAGTATTGCATGGTCTAGGGATGTCCCTGGCTCACACTAGGCTTTGTCTTGAATTCCTAGTGGCCTCCAGTTTGATGAAGGGGTGTTGACATCATCATCATCATATCATGATGTCATGAGAAAAACCAATGAATGTACCCAGCCTGTATTATGTCTCTTTGCTGAAATTGGGGTTTTTTTACACTGCAGTTTGCTTAATCATTGGCCAATTTCACACTAGCGTTTGCCCCAGGTTTGCCCTCATGCTTGCACTGGAGCTCCTGGTCGATTTCACACCAGTTGCTCTGGGCTCATGTTTTTCTCTGGAGTATCGCCCTGCTGCACCAGAGTTTCCCTGGAGCAAACAAATCCTGTTTTTAGAGGATTTTCCTGTTTGCTCCGGGGGAGAACCCAAAATGAAAACACGCCCACTCGCCCGCTTTTCATCAGGGCCGCCCCATTGTGGGAGTTTCTAATTTTTTATTTTTTTTTTAGAAAATCCTTCGTCACGCTGTATTGAAAGGGCTGAGGTTCCAAGTGGGAAAATGAAGAAAATACTCCAGAGAAAACTGGGAGGGGAAACTCCGGAGAGAACGAGAGACAACTGGCCAGTGCGAAATCGGCCATTGCCTCCTCTATCTTTATCTAGAAACAGCAATGCTTTATTTTAAGAGGGGTGGACAAATGAGTTACAAAGCATTATTAACATATTATCACAATATAGCTAGTGTACTGCACTGCATAAAATACCTTAGAAATAATTTATGATGTATTTACAGAGCAGAATAGTTATAACACGTCAGCATTACTGTGCTTACTCTATTTTAAAGGGATACATTTCTTTACAAATGACTCGTTAAATAATTATGGAATGCTGATATCTGCATAGTTGCAAGGAATGGTTTACAAGAGAGTTATAACTGGTCTGGAACTATTGCAAATGCATTTACTGTATTTTAAGAGGTGGTGTATTTGATTATAAAATGCTTACTGAACATAAACATGCCATTTGAAATGAAATGTGAAGCCCACTTTTAATAGTAAGTGCATTAGAACTGGAAAGCTGGCTTGTCTTGAGAAGAAAGTAGCTGATGAATGCATAAAGGAAGTGACCCAGCTATTCCTTCCATGGGGAGCCACCCAAAGAGCCATTTCACAAAGAAAACATGTATTTCCCCAGTGAGCCAAAGAAAGCCTCTGAGGCTGTTGCTGGTGGGGAAATGCCTTTGGAGGAGGCTAAAGCCCCTTCTTCATTAACACCAAAGTGCTAATCTAAATTGAACATCACACACGTGCATCTGACTGTCACACAGTTTGGGAACCCCAAACCCAACCTGTCTCCTCTATAACATGTGAATCATTTCCAAATTCACATTGTAGGATGTATTCCCCCCCCACCCATTATTCTTGTTTCCTTATTTGACTAGGCGTACAAAGTTAGCCCTTTCAGACTACTGTTGTGGAAATAACATCAGGTTAGCATCCAAATTAGAGTTCAAATCACAGTCCCCAATTTGCATCAGTCGTCTGCTTGAGTATGATAGGATTGCTTTGGAAGAGTGATGTTGTTAATTGCTGCTTCAGCTTGAGAAAGCCACTGAAAAAGAATACTGGGGATACAAAGGTCCAGAGGCCTGGGACGCTCATGGAGCCAGGCAAGGTGAGCTTGTGTGACTGTAGCGGCATATCTGTTCAGGGGCGTAGACTTTTGTAAATTCCGGGGGGGGGCTCTTCTGGGGTGATGTTCTCCCCTTGGGAAACCGCCACGCCTCCCCAGGCTTTTCCGAGGCCCGCCAGCTGCTGCTGCCAGTGCCTCCCTCTCCCTCTTTTCCAGGCGAAATGCCCAGCATGGTGACATCACCCGGAAGTGACGCCATCATGATGGGCATGTTGCCAGGGCGAAGCTCTGGCAACCGCCCTGAAATTCTATGGTGCCATAGAGTTTCAGGGCGATTGCTAGAGCGTCGCCTAGCAATGTGCCCAGCATGATGGTGTCACTTCCGGGTGGTGTCACCATGCCGGGCATTTTGCCCGGAAGAGAGGGAAGGACAAGGGAGTGGCCAGGCCGGGGGGGGGAGAGAGGCACCAGCAGCAGCGGCTGGTGGGCCTCGGAAGGGCCCAGGGAGGCATGGTGGCGTGGCAGCAGGCGCTCTTTTTTTGCCAGAGGTGGCTGAGCCCCCCAGGAAATTTCGGGGCTGGCTCAAGCCCTCGAGCCCCCCCATAGTCTATGCCTATGTATCTGTTCTAATCAAGCTTTCTACAGGCTGTCTTCTGAATGTGAGTGGCAGTTCAGAGGGAATTGTCTGAAGGGATGTGGTGGCTCTCATCAGCCTTAGTGAACTTTCCCATATTAATAAAAGCACACTATTTGGAATTCAGTCAGTTTCTTCCTGTATGAACCTGGGTGCCATCTTATTTAACATATTTATTTACAAAACTAGTGCAGCTGCCGGTCCAGCCTCTCGCCCCGCAGGGACCACCCGCTCTGCCCGTCCCAGGTCCGGCACAGCCAGTGGATCGCAGGCCAGTGCCGCATGAGTTGATGGGGGCCACCTTTGATGGGAACCCCACATAGCTACAGTTCTTCATAACTGAAGCCGGCTGTTGTATGCAGAATTGGGGCCATCTGTTCCAGGATGATGGTGACCGCATGGGCTACATCAGTTCCTGACTGCAAGAGGAAGCTGCCGACTGGTACGTGAGTCTCCACAATCCCCCAGGACCTGAGTTGGATAGTGTGGAGGAATTCATGTGGGCCTTACGCCGCCAATATGAAGACCTGATGAGCGAGGAGAAAGCCTGGAACCAGATGCGCAATCTCTTGCAAGGGAAGATGTCTGTTCATGAGTATACTGCTGGTTTCAAATGTTTAGAAGCTAAAATCAGGGGTTGGCCAGAAGAAGTGTTTGTAGAGCAGTATTGCAGGGGCTTAAATGTGGAGCTGTATGAGACTATACTCCGAAATGTCAATCCTACCACTTTGAATGGTTGGATCAGAGCTGCTGAAGAAGCGGAGGCTCATTTCACCTTAATTCACATGCAGTACTCATCTGGTACCCTTATGAGTGCTGCCCCGCCGGCTACCCCTTTTAAGCCAAAGATCAAGCCACCCATGAGGGATCTCAGAGAATTCCGCATGAAAAAGGGGCTGTGCACCAGATGTGGGGAACCGGGCCATTTCGCCTTGGCATGTCCAGCTGCCTCTCTTAAGGGAGAGGTCCCATCCTCCTCACTGGCACATCCAAAGCCAAAAAAAGCATCCACCCCAAAGCTGCTGGTGCTCCAAATCATGGAGTCCTACTTCCCGGAGAAGCCTGAAGAAGGGGTGGGTGCTCAGCCGCAGGGAAATGAGCAGGACCTGCTCTGAATGGTGCAACACAGCAGGTCCCTCAACAAACAGCACCTCAAATGGTGAGCTCCCCCGGGCCCCTTCTTTATATCTTAATGACTGTGGTGAACCCCCACCTAGGCACGCAGATGTGTGTTCAAGCCCTTTTTGATTCGGGGTGTGCCAAAGACTTAATTAGCCCAACTGTTGTGGCTGGATTGGAGTTGGGGGTGAACACTCTCAAAGATCCTTTACGCTTTACCCAAATGGATGGCTCCGAGATGAAAGAACCCTGTGCTTTTGAGACAGAACCATTAATAATTGGCATGGGGGAACATTGGGAACAGCGGGCTTTCATTAACTGGGTTTCTACCTCTTGTAAAAAGCATCTTTGGAAAGCCGATTGGGGCAATTGGCATGGCTTCGAGAACGCTTGTTTGGTGCGTGAGGAACTTTTAGCCATACCTACCGCATACAGGGATTTAGCAGAGGTTTTCAAAGAAATAGAGGCTGATGAGCTTCCCCCCATCAAAACACTGACTGTGCCATTGAACTGTTACCCAGGCATAAACGATCCAAGGGTAAATTGTATTTCATGTCCCCCCAGGAAAAAGTGGAACTTCGTAACTTCATAGATAAAAACCTCGAATGAGGTTTCATTCGGCCGGCCACTTCCCTCTTCGCTGTGCCAGTACTTTTCCAAAAGAAAAAAGATGGGGGGCTGCGGTTGTGTACAGATTATTGAGGCTTGAATGCAGTGTCTACTTCAAATGCTTATCCCCTCCCGCTAATAAAAGACTTGCTCAATGAGGCCAGTAAGGGGAAAAAAATTTCGAAACTGGACCTCCGGGATGCTTACTTCTGAGTCCGCATCAGGGATGGGGATGAATATAAGACTCCCTTTAATACCCCCTTGGGGCAATTTGAGTACCTGGTTATGCCCTTCGGCCTTCAGGGGGCTCCAGGCATTTTTATGAACTTAATAAATGAAGTTTTACACAAGCACCTATTCAAGGGGGTCCTGTGTTATCTAAATGATATTTTGCTCTATTCCCCGGATATGGAATCACATATTAAATCGGTGAGAGAAGTGTTATCCACACTCAGAGACAATAAACTGTTAAGCTCTCTAAGTGCGATTTCCATAAGACTGAAATAGACTTTCTAGGCTACCGCATTTCTCCACGGGGTTTGGAGATGGACCCTGCAAAAGTTTTGGCTGTGGCCCCGCACTAGACACCAGTTACAACGTTTCCTCAGATTCGCCAATTTTTATCAAAATTTCATCAGCAATTTTGCCCAATGCAGCCTTCCCCTCACTGACTTGCTTAAAATGAAAGGAAAGGAGCCGGAGGCTGCAAAGCCAGGCACTCGGTTAAACTGGGCTCCCGAGTGTCAACAGGCTTTTCATGTTTTGAAACATCTTTTTACTTCTGAACCCATTTTGGCACACCCAGATGATAATAAAAAGTTTACAGTGCAAGTTGATGCATCTGATGCAGCCATTGGGGGGGGGGGGGCGATCTTGCAAGAAGGGAGTGATGGGAAATTACACCCTTTAGCCTACATTTCAAAAAAAATTGGGGAAACCGAGCATAATTGGGTGGTATGGAATAAAGAAGCCGCAGCCATCTGCCGAGCTCTAACAACCTGGTGGCTCTGGTTGGAGGGGGCACGCCAACCATTTGAAATATGGACTGATCATAAGAACCTAGAAGCCTTGCGGACTCAGTGCTCCCTTAATGCTAGACAGTTCAGATGGGCTGATTTCTTCTCTAAATTCAACTTCACCCTTCGCCACTTCCCAGGGCGCTCCAATTCATTAGCTGATGCTCTCTCTCACCTCCCCCAACATGACTCCCAAAAAGACGAGGTAATAGAGACTATGTTCATGCCAGAACAACTGGGGGGGGGGTGTTTGCAGACTAAAAGCCAAGCCAAAAAGGGGGTGACGCCTGAAGTATCTGAATGGATTATGAAGTTTGCCCAAGAATATTCTGAGGAGGAACACCAAGAGTTTCATTCCTTGTCTTCCCTCATACAGAGTCCAGAAGGTTGTTGGTTTAAAGAACAGAAAATAGTGGTTCCTTTAACACTGCGCAAGGAGATTATGCATGCAGCACATGAATCTAAACTGTCAGGACATTTTGGCTATTTAAAAACTTTGAACCTCTTACAAAGACAATTTTGGTGGCCGCGAATGAGGGGAGATGTATCTACCTATGTTTCCTCTTGCCAAACATGTTTGATTGGATATCTCAGGATGGTAAACCCCCAGGACTATTGCAGCCTTTGGAAACTCCCAGTCGTCCATGGGAAGTTATTTCTATGGACTTTATAACTGATCTGCCTCCTAGCAAAGGGCAGACTGTAGTGTGGGTGGTGGTGGATACTTTTTCTAAACAGGCTCATTTTGTTCCTCTAAAGAAATTGCCTACTGCAAAGAATTTAGCTACAGCTTTTGTAAACCACGTGATCAGACTTCACGGTATACCGAAGAAGGTAATTTCCGACCGCGGATCCCAATTCGTTGCCAACTTCTGGCGGGAGCTTTTACAAGTCATGGGAGTCGGAGCAGCATTAAGCAGCACTTATCATCCAGAGACGGATGGCCAAACCGAAAGAGCTAATCAGATATTGGAACAATACTTGCGTTTCTATACTAATTTCCAACAAGATGACTGGGTGGACCTATTGCTTTTTGCAGAATATAGTTATAACAATGCTGTGCATTCATCTACTGGAGTGTCCTCATTTATGGCGGTAGGGGTTTTTGAAGGGGTTCCTTTGCCTAACTTAAGCCCAGCTGCTGATGGTTCTAGTGATTTTGCTACTTGGTGGAATTCATTGCATGACTCTTGGGTGTTGATTGCAAAAACATTGGAAGCAGCTAAAGCAGACTATAAGAAATATGCTGATCAGGGGAGGGCCCCAGGTTGGGGTCTCTCCCCTGGAGACTCTGTTTATGTGTCAACTAAAAAACATTAAAGGACTCCAACCAAGTCAGAAATTGGGCTGGAAGTATGTGGGACCTTTCCCAGTAGTCAGATGCATTAAGAAAGTGACTTTTGAACGTAAACTCCCCAAATCATTGAAATTTGTACATCCTATTTTCCATTACAGCCTTCTGAAGAAGGATCCTGCTCCGAATGAATGGAGACCCTCCTCCTCCTCTGATGAAGAATAATGAATCTCATTATGAAATTGATCAAATTTTGGACTCTAAAATACAAAGGGGACATTTGTTTTATCTTATTAAATGGTTGCATTTTGGTCCTGAAGAAAATGAATGGGTTGAGGCCTCTCATGTGCATTCTCCAGCTAAAATCTGTACTTTCCATAAATTGTACTCTTTGAAACCTGGGGAGGGAGGGGATGTTTTATCGGGGGGGGGGGGCAGAATGTCAGCACTGCCAATGATTATGTTGCAAGCATGTCAGTTACCACTGCCAATGATTTCTATTTCCTTTCCTGCAATCACTTAACATTGCCTTTGTTTTGAGCTCCATGCCTACTCTTCTAGGTCCTGGATGGGAGATAGCATCGGTAGAGTGACTCCCACCGCAGGAATGCACTTCTTGCTCACTTTGCGCATGCTTGCTGCTTAGTAGCTTTTCCTCGCTCTTATCTCTCTTTTGTTTCTCGTTAGCTCACGGCCTTGAGCGGGAATCCTCCTGCTACATGTTATTTTATTCACAGGTGCAAATTGCTCCTTTGCTTGATTTTACCCTTGGGAACATCCGCCCCACAGATTCTTTGCTTGGAAACCTAATTTGCCGCACTTTCCTTGGGAACAGTGGGCCAGTATATTTGGGCGCCAATAATTCTCTCAACTGATTGGTGGAAGTTGAGAGAGGCTTATTTCATATCAAGTATAATTGTAGTTGTATTACTATGCTTGGGCATTACTAACAGTATTTGACCAACAAGATCTCTTCTGCAAATAAAGGACTTTCTGTTTAAGGAGACCTGTTGTGGACTACATCTATTGGCACAATCTCACAACAATAAAACCATTTCAAAACATTCAGAGTGGGCAATGCAGTATAACCCCACACACACACATGGAGGAAGACTCAGGGACATTTGGCTTTAATCTGATATGGTTTTTGGTAATGTGTATTAGATGGTAGTATTTTTGATGTGTATTCAAACATTAGGCAGGGTTTTAAAAACAAAAGTACAGAAATAATAAATAAGTTTATAATAGAAGAATATACTTGAATTTCCCACTATTTGCCCTGCGACACATTTTGACCTGAGGCTTCGCTCAAATTCCCCCGCGGCTTCAGTGATCCTTTTTTTTTGAGGATCACTGAAGCCGTGGGGGAATTTGGGTGAAGTCATGGGTCAAAATGCAGCACGGGGCAAATAGAGGGAAATTAAAGCACACAATCGGGGCAAAGGGAAGAACAATGCCGGAGCAACGCCTCATGGGAAATTGGTCTTGGAAAAATGTCATAGAACTTTGTTTTTATACATGACAATGGCAGTGAGATTACTATATGCAGAAAAATGGAGAAGTCCAGCATTACCTACAAAAGAGGAATGGTTGATGAAGTTAATGGAACTTGAAGAGATGGCTAAACTTACTGCTTCTATCTGAGAAAAGACATTACCTTTATGGTCAATTGGAAACACCTTACATTTACATGAAATGGAAAAAAAAATGAACTGATGATTTATGGATATGATGATTAAGGGAAAAGAAAAAAATGTAAGTAAGAGGGAGAAGATACTGAATATTTGATTGTAGTAATAGAATCTTAAATTTGTAATTTTACGTACATTTGTTATAGAAAAATTGAAAGTCTTATTTCTGTATATCTTTTTTCTTTTTTCCTTTATATTTTTTATCTTTTTGTTATAAAATCCTTAATATTTTTTTTTAAAAAAGAAATAATAAAGAAGCTTCATTAATTGATTTTCTTTTTGTGCGGTCACCAAGTTAGAGTGGTAAAGGAGACGGGATTTTTCAGATAAGCTTAATTACTTCTAACAAGTTCCCCTTAGACATTATAGGGATTTCCAAGTAGTATCCTTTAACTTGCATTGTGGAAGGGAGGCTGCTTTCTTTGTTAAAACTGAAATAAAGTTCTGTAAAAATAGGATACAAATCCTCAAATCTGAATGCAAATGTAAATTTTGAGTTTTAAAGTTATACAGTGGATCTAACACACTGAGCAAGAAGCATCTCTGTCACTTCCTGGCCATGGGATGGGTCTGTAGGCTCTGCACACACAATCCTGACTGATAAACTGGAAAGGCGATACATTTGAATAAGACCCCTTTGTATGCATGTTTTCTAACCCAGGAAATATAGGAGTATAGTGTAGTGTAGAACATGCATGATAATGTCCTTCCATGCACATGCAATTCTAGCTAGATTATGATGCAGGGCTTTAGATTTACTGATATTTCTTAATGGCTTTGATTTTTTTACAAGTGTCAAACATAAAATCTCACAAGCAGTCAACTGTCAAATACCTGCAGGGTATTAAAACGACACTGTAGATCAACCATCAATTATGAAATTAGTAAAATCAAGAATCAGGATCAATGATCAGATATTAATGACCAGACATTGAGTAATTATCAGATATCAATATTAAATACATCATGGGGTGCCCCATAAAATATTTGTTGAATTTTAATTTAATAGTTGGAATCAACATTGATGAGAATTATGAGACAATTCTTTGGAGCAAATTTATTTCTATTCTACTCCATAGGCATACATGCTATTTCCTTGAAACATGCTATATCTTAAATTTTGTATGCGTTCTGTGAAAATTTCTAAGGTGTAGATGATCCTTCATTGGAATAAATACTTTAGTTCAGCATTTGAATTTACTTCAGCATTCAATACCCCAATTCATCCATAATATTTTAGATCCAATATATTACATTAAGCAAAATGTGAGGTCATGTAAATATATGCAGACCATCTTGTTGTTCACAAGGGTGCATCTAGCAAGCATCCAATTTCCCTCTGGGAATACCCCAGGAAGGGCAGGAAGGTAACAATCTTTTTACCATGTTTTCCCTCCCAACTTGAACTCTGCATCTGAAAACTCTGTTTATCTAAATAGGCACTGATAGATCTAACATTCCTGAATTTGTACCATCTCCCTTAAGGCCATCCAAACCATTGGGCCAGTACCACATCAAATGACAGAGAAGTTAATTATTCACTGCGTGAAGGAATATTTCTTCTTTTGCCAGTTCTGCTTTATTCTAATGAAAGCTTCTTTCTTCTTATGTAAATTCCCTTTGTGTCATTTCTGAAGCAGGTTATATTCTGATGTGGCTGCTTCTCCAATCCACAGTTCATGCATAAAGTTGCATGAAGATGCATTAAGCTCTTATGAAAAAATCCCCTACAAATTCCTGATGTGGATTTTTTTTTGGAGGGTGGGGAGCAAGGTGAACAAGATATATGAAATTTCAGAAGGGATCCCCAAACTCAAAAAAGTTTGATGAACATTTGCTTCCATTCTACAGGGCAGCCCATCCCATGTTTTCACATCCACAATACATTGCGTGTACCATAACTAATGCACAATATATATGCCCATATATAATAATCAGGATAAAATGTAAATATTCAGCTTGTGATCTGCATTTCTGAGGCTCTTTTAAGTAAGTTTCCCCCCTGTAGCACAGCAACACTGCATGTGATAGAAAAGCAGATATAAATAGCATGCAGGGGGAAGAAATATCCGGTAGCTGCTCACAGAACCCAAATAATGGACAGAAAATGCTGTTAGCAGTGACAGATTAGTCTGTCAGAAGAGTGTGTGATTCACTTCCGACTGTTTTTTTTTGTCTCAATCAGAAATTGACTCAAAATTGACTCAGACAAACCTGCAGTATTCTCTTTAGTAACTTTCCTACAAGGTATCTTTCCTTCAGCCTTCCTATTTCATCAGTTTTCCTAAATTTGTTAGTATAACTGCTGTTTCTGAGAACATATCCTGTACTTTTTAAACAACTCATGGCTCTGTTTTCAATTCTTAAAAGCTGTAAAGCTGTAATCATTTTAATTTCATTTTACAATCCCACATAATATTGGGTAATGATAAGGTTTGCAACCCTAAGCGTGCTTCGCAGTGTTCAATCCAAGCTGGTCACTGAGACTTACTTCTATTATGCTGCAAATTATGAAAGATTGGAAAACCAACTAATCCATGTCTACTTGATAGTCCAAGTATCTTAATTAGTCTGAATCACAAACAAGTGCTTAGGAGGTAGTGTAGTTAAGCATTTACAGTCATGTTGGTGCAAAGGCCCCAAACACCATCCTTGTAATGCCTTTAGAGAGCCAGTTTGGTGTAGTGGTTAAGTGTGCGGACTCTAATCTGGGAGAACCCAGTTTGATTCCCCACTCCTCCACTTGCAGCTGCTGGATGACCTTGGGCAAGCCACAGCTCTGTACCAGCTGTTTTCTCAAGGACAGTTGTCTCAGACCTCTCTCACAGGGTGTCTGTTGTGGGGAGGGGAAGGGAAAGGAGTTTGTCAGCCGCTCTGAGACTCCCTTAGGTAGTGAAGAGTGGGATATAAATCCAATCTCTTCTTCTTCTTCTTTATTAGGACCAACCCAATGACAGCGTACAAACTTTCAAGTTCCTTAGAACCTCAGGCTTCTGCAGCCTCTGGCCTGCAGCAAACTGATGCTAGAATCTTCTTTGCCTGTCAGAAATCCCATTGTATGCTGCACGAGGAGGTATTACCACAGTGACCTGAAAAATCTGCTTAAAATCTGTTTTTTCCTCTTTTTATTTTGTAATATCTCGCCTGATAAAGACTTCTGGGGGAAGAGAAAGCTGGCACATGTTTATGTGTCATTGGGTTGGACCTGATAATTGTGTTTACATGGGTTGTGTTTTTGGCTTTGAGAATGAAGTGTACCAGTTGCTGTCCCAGGACAATGAAACCAAAGATGGAAATTTAGTGTGTCTTAATCACCTTTGCTTATTTACACATATGCATGTTGAGCCCTAAGGAAGTAAACAGATTCCTAGAGCAGGTATCCAAATCTAGTATCAGATTTTCACAAAACAACAGGTTTGCATTCCAGCTTTAAGCAAAATCAGACAAAATGTGCAGCTCTCTGGGCAAAAGGGTCCCTGCCCTATTTTAATTTAAGGCTAATCAGCAGACCCATGAAGTTGTATTAAAGATCAAGACTGTATCATTCAATAAGGAAAAGAAGATTTATCACTTTTTAAATTGTGTCTCTTCCACAGCTTGCCCCAAACTGGAATTAGATGTACGAGTTACAAAAGACAGGTTCAACCATTTACCTCTGCTCATTTTGTGCCCCCCCCATCTCAGTTATATAAAAGGACAGCTCATTCTAGAATTGCGAGCCCCAACCCTCGCTGAACTTGCGATGGCGAGGGGGGGCTGATTTGCCTCCACACTAGGCAAAAGAGGCGGCCCTTCTAGGCTTGGCTCCCACCCTCTGCTGCATCAGTCCTTTGGCATGCTCGGTTGGTGCCACCACGAGGTCTGCAGCTGCTTGTTTCAGGAGGCTGCAGCCTGGGAAGCAGCAGCACAATGGGATCTGGTGCAGTGACATTTCAGAGGCGGCGGCGGTGTTTTTGCAACGGCAGCGTTCCAGAGGCAGCGGTGGCATTTCCACAGTGGTGGCATTCTGGAGGCGGAGGTGGCGTTTTTGTGGCGGCGACCTTCCGAAGGCGGTGGCGGTGTTCTGGAGGAGGAGGCGTTTGGGCTGCTGCAGTGGCGGCCTGATCGGAGTGGCAGCGGCAACATTCCAAGGCAGCGGAGCCAGCGGTTTGCAGCGGCAGGTTTAGCCTGGCTGCACAGGGTCCTGGGGTTGGTGGTGGCCTGCTATAATATTTCGATAATGCAGAGCTTTGGTGTTGACTCACTCCTCATGCTACAATAGCGTCTCTCCCCCTTTTTTCCCGAGGGCCCGTGTTAGGCCTTGTGGGGGGGGAACTCTCGGCATGGCCGTTGGTGGCCATTTTGGAACAGTTTTTGATGGGGTGCTGCTTCAGGAGGCCTGGGCATCAAGGGGGACCTTAGCCAGGCAAGCTATGTTTCTATTGACAGCGTGGTAAGGCTGCTGCTCTCTGTGATGCTAATTTTACTCAGAGGCTGGCTATTTTTTCCTGCGGGAGCATTTTAGAATCGGGGCCTGGTAGCCATTTGATAGGCTTTCAGTGGCCATTTTAGGGATCTGACTAAGTCGGCCATTTTAAGCATTTTCTTGGTGGCCATTTTAACGTTGAGTTTTGTTAGCCATCTGAGCGTCGTGGGGCCAAAAAAAGGCAAGGGGGCAACTGCTGGGAAGGGAGCTCCAGCTAAGTGAGTGGGACAGGCTGTGGGGGGTGGTAAGCAGCCCCCTCCTAAGAGGCAGGTGGCAGATGTGAATACCTTTCCAAACAGGGTCCCTGTGCCTTTACCTCCAGCCACAGTTATAGCTTCAGGATCCCATGTGCCACCCATGAATGTCAACCTGGTGGCATCTGTGGAGTGTAATGTTGACAACACGGTTAACAGAGCCATACTTGAAAGGCTGGCTGCAATGGAATGATGCCTGGATGGGCTTTCACCTACAGCAAGTGGGGGTGGGCAACCCACTAGGTCACCCACAGAAGTTTTTCAAGCCCAGGTATTAACACACCTTTCCGCCACTGAGAGCAGGTTTGAATGTACTTCTGGCCACTCTGCTCCAAGGGATGATGACGTGCAGCCGGTTGAGATGCTTAGCAGTGTGATGGAACAGGAGGTTGAGGAACAGCGTGTGGTGCCTTATGATGGTCCATTGAGGGTGGCAGGTAAGCCAGTATCCACACAAACACCTGATATCCAGTGGCCATTGGGTCCTGTAGGCCTTCCTACATCTGGATCATCTGCTCAGGTGCCTGTGGAGAGGGCCTCGTATGGAGCAGCGAATGAGCAATGTTGCCCCGCCAGGTTTAATGAAGCCTATTGGGGACCCCAGGTGTTTAGACCGTGCAAGGTGGAATGCCAGCCAGCAGCTCAGACAGGCCATGGAAGGAGGCTTAGGCATCTTCCTGTTGCACCCTGATACACAGGTCGAGGATGGGGTGCACCTTTCTAATAAAGGCAATGACATTTTCCTGGCAGATTTAAGGTGAGGGGTTTTGATGGTGCTTGATCGCTTGGTGGGGGCAAAGACCTAAGCAAAGGCTTGGCCTTTGCTGTGGTGGGGTAGAACAATTGGCAGGTTAAAATGGTGCGCACCTAGGCATTGTTATTAAATAATTAAGCAGTCCTCCAAGAACGGCTTTCGGGCCTTTGCAGCTCAAGGCTGGGAAAGGGGGATCTGCATTTGAACAATCTGGCCCATCTATCTTCGCAGGCCTTGAGGTTTCTGGGGTGGTGGGCCAGGGGTTCTAGTAAATTTGCCAAGCTGCTGGTCAAGAGCTATGTTGGAAGGCCTGAGACCAGGGAAGGTGCATGGCCCAAAAGGAGATGAAGGTGGTCAGGAGTTTGGCACCTGTCATGTTCCTCAGTACAGTTTACAACCCCTCGCCGGTTTGTTTGAATTAAATAGTTAATAAAGTGGCCCTGTTTAAAATCCAATCTGGTGTCCATCTCTTTTTTCCGGTTGGAGGGGCAATGCGAGCCCCAACCCTCGCCAAGCTTGCAATGGCGAGGGGAGGCTGATTTGCCTCTGCACAAGACAAAAGAGACAGCGCCAGGCAGGGGGCGAGCCAGGCAGGGTCCATCTCTTTTTTCTGATGGGGGGGGGCCCAAATCTCCCAAACATTAGCTGAGGAAATCCAAAATCCTTGACCTGGCCAACAGTTGATGAGATCATGCTTTATCATTACATATGTTTGCGCTGTCATATCACAACCATCTTATGGTCACCCCCACAATGGACTTTCAAAGCAAGAGAAGAGCTTGGAGAAACGATGATAGAGGTTTACAAAATTTAGCATGGAATAAAGAAGGTAGAGAAAGAAGTACTTTTCTCCCTTTCACACAATACAAGAACTCGTGGGCACTCTATGAAATTAATGAGCTTAGAAAAGATAAAAGGAAGTCCTTCTTTGCCCAAAGAATAATTAACACATGGAATGCACTGTCACAGGAAGTGGTGGCAGCTACAAGTGTAGACAACTTCAACAGGAGATTGGATAAACATAGGAAGCAGAGGTCTATCAGTGGATTAGCCAGAAGGTACAGATGGAACTCTCTGGCTGTGGTCACACACACTAAATAATCCACTTTCAGTGCATTTTCCAACTGGATTTTTACTGTGTGAACTGGCAAAATCCAGTTGGAAAGTACATTAAGCGTGGATTGAAAGTGGATTATTTAGTGTGTGTGACCCTAGCCTATGTCTGGGGCAGTGATGCATTGTATCCTTGGTGCTTGGGGGCAACAATGGGAGGGCTTTTGGAGTTCTGGCCCTACTGGTGGACCTATTGCTGGTACCTGGTTTTGGGCCACTGTGTGACACAGAGTGTTGGACTGGGCCAGTTTGGTGTAGTGGTTAGGAGCACGGATTCTAATGCCTCCACATGCAGCTGCTGGTGTGACCTTCAGTCCGTCACAAGTTCTCTCAGAGCTCTCTCAAACCCACCTACCTCATAGGGTGTCTCTTGTGGGGAAGGAAAGGGAAAGGAGATTGTAAGATGCTCTGGGACTCCTTTGGGTAGTGAAGGGTGGGGCATAAATCCAATCTCCTCCTCCTCCTCCTCTTCCTCTGTGTAGCAACACCAGTCTTTCTTGGTTGTCTCCCATCCAAGTATGGATCCTGCTCAGACTCATAGCCACAGCCAAAATAATCCCAGGCACAGTCAGGCCAAATAATAAATAGGTTTTTAAAAATGCAAATAAAACAAAATAAAATTGCAAAATGCAAAACAGAGTCAGAGATCTCCCCTCCCCCTCTGCAGCTTACACAGAAAAGCAGCCTGGAATTGAGTCTCTCCAATCAAGAGGACAAGAGGTCTAGAGGAGGGCTGAAGGACACAGTGGAGCCAGAGCTTCTGCTGCTGCTGTTCCAAGAGGAGCAGCAGTTGTGCCCGGGGTGCCCCCCCAGATTTCCCTGTACACCACCAACCAAAGTTTTATAGCTACGTCCCTGATCCTGATTAGCTTCCAATATCTGACAAGATAGCCTTCACATGCCACCTTCTTCTTCTGGTGGCGGCTACAAGCATGGACAGCTTCAAGAGGGAATTAGATAAACATATGGAGCGGAGGTCCATCAGTGGCTATTAGCCACAAAGTATAGACAGGAACTCTCAGTCTGGGGCAAGTGATGCTCTGTATTCTTGATGCTTGACAGGGAGGCAACAATGGGAGGGCTTCTAGTGTCCTGCCCTCACTGCTGGACTTTCTGAGGGCACCTGGTGTTTTTGGCCACTGTGTGACAGAGTGTTGGACTGGGCCACTGGCCTGATCCAACATTGGCTTCTCTTATGTTCTTATGGATTGTCTAAATGGCATCAACCTTAAAGAGCCATGCAGACAGCTTTTTTTTAAAAAAAAATCCTGTTTGTGCATGTGCATATCTGCATATGTGCTTATCTGCCTCACCGTCTGCGTACATCACATGTTTAAACGGTTATGCGCATATTGCTAAGAGTTTTTTAAAATGACAGCCATAAAATGACAGGCTGATTGCACACTGGTGGAATGACCTGACGGTGGAAAGTCTGGCATTAGCCTGTTGGCCAGCTTTAGACCGGACTTTAAGCACTGTCTTTCAAGTACGGATCCCTGACATGGATCGACGGGCTACTAACGAAGATTCCCAGATGTTGAGGTCTGGATGTGCACTTTAAATCTACCAGGCATTTGTGCCTGGCATGGCTCAAAAGAGCCATCTGAATGCACCCTAGGCTTGTGTTAGCGGCAGTTCAAACCCCCCCCCCCCCATTTTTCTTGATAGTTGTACAATTTACCATAGTCAGAACTTGTGTGATTACTGATAAGCTGCTGTTGATGTTTTATTAATGGTACTGTTGTTTACTTTAAATTTTATTATTGCTTTTAAGTTTTCATTGTGGAACATCCATGTGCACAGTTTCTTTTCATTATGGCTAACAGCCAGAGCAAAATAAATAGACCAAAGATCGTATTATATTTGACCTAAGTGAGTTCACGGTGGAGCTGACCTCTGAGCCAAAGATATTAGGCTCATAGCATATACCCTTTACAATGATGGCATATATTCTTGTTGAAGCAACTGTCACAATATTGTTTCAAATAGACATTTGGTGCAAAAAAAAATGTTTAGGATTAGATACCCAATGTTTCAAGTCATTGTTGCCACACTCCAGTCCTAAAGGATCATACTAATGTATCTTTGAAACTTGAGTACTACACAACTTCATGTTCCATAGTGTTGCTACCCCTTATACCTGTTTTCTAGGGCAGAAAGTCTTTGCACTGGATGAGCCACGCTGAACTTGTATGTCCTCATTTCACATCATTGTTTTAGAACCTCAGATGTTTTTTTTTTGGGGGGGGGGGGTTAGAATATGTACAAAAGTACATTCAGAGAATCCCTGCTTCACCCTCAACTGATTGTTCCTGATTATATTCTAAAGCCAGTAGCTTTCTCCTTCGAATTTGTTTAAAGTACCTTTTTTATTTTGTAGTGAAGCTGCTGGAACTCATACTCTCTGGGCTTGGAATATGAATTTTGACAGCTTCCAATGCTCACTGTCAATGTGAAGGTGAGCCTTACAACCCTTAAATTCTTCTCTCCATATATATTCCATCCTTCCTCCAAAGAGCTCAAGGTAGCTTAAATGGACTTGAATCACTGGAGCATTTCCTGAAACACCAGGGAAGGGTTGAGAAAAAGCAGGAGTTACTGAGAGAAAACTGTAAACAGCTGTGCACAGAGAACATGCTTACTTCCAACTGCCTCGTCCCAACCCACCGTCATAGATCTACGGATAGATCTACGGATTCCTGCTAATATCAAGAACACTGAGAACATTTTAAAACATTTTCATGAGAGTTTAACAATGAAATACATCATCATCATCATCTTAATGTTTGACAGTCAAATAGCATAGGGATCTGCGGTGAAAATAAGTTGGGGGGGGGGGGCTTTCCATGCCTAGTCCAGCCCTTAGATCTCAGTCACTATTTGACCCATTTGTGCTCCAGTGGCCTCAGGTTGAAAGGGAAGGGGGCTTGCCATCACCCAAACCCTCTTCCTTTCAGTAATCCCCATCCTACACTAGCCAGAGTAGGCTGTTTGGGATGTCTTCATCCTCTGGTGCCTTTGCCCTTTTAAAGAAAGCACAGAAAGCCATGCATGGGTTGGGGGTGGGGGGACTCCAGTTCCAAGCATCCTTCCTTGCAGTGACTTCCTCTACTGCTGAAAGCAGCCATCAGTTGAGGCTAACCCACCATGCCCGGACAAAACAAATAAATAAAATAAAAACTACTGCATCGAATTATTAATTACTTTTCTTGCCATTTCCTGGTTCGTATCTATTTCATTATTACTGCAATACTGCCAAATAATTTATATAACAAGGTCAGGAACATATTACAAAAGTAGGAAGCTGTATCAGTGATTCTGGGGCTCTGGGTAAAAGTCAAGAATGAGGCTGCAGAGTCACTAGGTAAGAACATAGAAGAAGAAGAAGAAGAGATTGGATTTATACCCCGCCCTCCACTCCCCAAGGGAGTCTCAGAGCAGTTTACAAACTCCTTTTCCCTTCCCCTCCCCACAACAGACACCCTGTGAGGTGGGTGGGGCTGAGAGAGCTCTTTCCCAAGCTGTCCTTGAGGGAATAGCTGGTACAGAGCTATGGCTTGCCCAAGGTCATCCAGCCAGGTGCAAGTGGAGGAGTGGGGAATCAAACCCGGTTCTCCCAGATTAGAGTCCGCGCCCTTAACCACTACACCAAACATAAGAAGAGTCTTGCTCTATCAGACCAGTGGTCCACCTAGTCCAGCATCCTATCTCACACAGTGGCCAACCTGTTCCTCTGAAAGGGGAAGCAACAGAGCATAGATGCTGAGGCCTTCCCCTGATGTTGCCTCCTGGCACTGGGATTCAGAGGTTGACTGCCTCTGAATGTGGAGGTTCCCTTTAGTCACCGACCAGGGGGGGCAGGGCAGCAGCAGGTAATCACCATTCAGCTCACCTTGGTGGGTTCAGCAACAGTATAACAAGGCAGGAATAGAAAAAAAATGATGTGGTATCTGTGGCAAGCTGGAGTGTGTTGTGTGTTCCATTGCACAGAATAGTGTGAGTCTAAGACCAACATCCACACAGCACAAGCATGTAAAAGTCAAGAGTGTCCAGTTAGCCCTGACCTGGCTAGCCCAGGCAAGACTGATCTCGTCAGATCTTGGAAGCTAAGCAGGGTCGACTCTGGCAAGGACTTGGATGGGAGACCTCCTTGAAAATACCAGAGGTGAGAGGCAGGGGCAGACTTTATTCAGACACCTCTCTGAATACTCTCCAGATCCCCAGTAGGGGTCAGTTACCAGAGGTCGCCATAACATCCAGGTGCATACACACTCACATGCATATACAAGCACAAATATAAAAATACAAAAAAGAGGGAGTGGCTAGTTAATGGGTAAGGTGGGGAAGACTGTGGCTCCCCAATTTAGCACTAGTCTGTCGGTTTTGCTTCTCTGGAACAATATTAAGATCCTTTTACACCTGAAAAACCTCACATAATAGTCTTGGGCAGGTCACCCAGTGGGATAATGGGGTGCCCTTTGATGCCTGTGATTCCTATAGGGTCTTATATTTATGGAGCATATTCTATCTATCTATCTATCTATCTATCTATCTATCTATCTATCTATTTATATTTATTTATCCCTACCTGTTGCCTAGCAAGGCACAGCATGTGCTCTTATGGACCTTTTGATGTTCATAAGTTTGAACTTTGGGTTGTTATGCTTCAAAGGACTACATGCACTCTTTATTGCTGTAAGAGGCTCCAGTCCACTCCAGGAAGAGGGCACCCACCATGGTTCACACAAAGAACAAAGACAAGGACCCCATTGTCCAAGGGTTCTTTTGTCACCTCATGCTAGGCAGCCCCAACCCCCCCCCCATTTACCTGTGAGATTTCACATCTTTCAAAGAGATGCTGAACTTTGGACTATGAATGAGGTTGCTTGGCAACTAATCTTCTGCCCACCAACTGGCTGAGCCAGGGATATCGAGGGACAATAGGATGGCTTGATGACCCACTGGATGCCTGCCCAGGTGTCAGTTCCTGTATAGCCCCTAGTGTTGCAATACTGACCACCCCTCCACATTCCCTCCTCTTTTCCCTTTAACCAGTGGTAGGGTTTGTAGGGACGGACTACCTGGAAGGTGTGTTAAGGGGATGTGGCCAGCGCTGCCCGCCCCAATACCACCTAACAAAAGAGGTTGCACTCCATGCAATCACTCTCTTGAGCTTCCACGACCCCTATCTGCTTTTACCCCTCTCAAGTCCAGCTTGCTATCCCAATACCCCCCCTCCATCTTTGATCTCTGAGTCTGCAGCCAGAGAGAAGAGTGTTTCTGCCGGTTCAGAGCACGCTCCCTATTTTCCTTTCAATCCCTCCATTCTTCTTTTGGAATGGACAACCCATCTCCAGGACAGGTAAAGTATCTCCCAACCAACGTGTCTCCTGCTCATGCAAAAGTGCTATTTCTCTATCTCTTAGGAGCTGTGTGTTAGTGTGTGTGATTCCTTTTTTTGTATGCTTGAGAACATTTTACAGTAAACACCATTCAAACTGACCTCTGCCTCAGTGCCTATTTACTGGGAACTCCTGGAAGGGGCGGGACCTTGGTATAGCTGGCTGTAACCCGGTTATTTGCCAATTGCTAATCTTAAAACCAGAGCAATTCGGCTAACATACTCCCGGTCCACTCCAACTCAGGCACAGGACCTCCATCTTCATCAGATTCAACTTCAGTTGGCTCAGTCTAAGCCATCCAGCCATCCAGTCTAAGCCATCAAGCTTTAGGAGCCACCATATTCCGGGTAAAAAGCAGAAGCCACATGATTGCAAAGCATTATACTAATGTTGGTCAAGGGTCCAGAGGAAAACAGAGAATTCAACCCCCATTTAACTGTTGGGATTTTAGTGGAAGAGGTTGGTGTTCTTGTAAGTCTGCAAATACAAGCCCAAATTCTTTGTAGAGTCCCTTGCCTCGCTTTTTTCACATAATAGAGAAAGAGGGCCAAGTGGTAATGAGTTCAGAGGATCAAAGACATCCTCTTTGGAGAAATCTGAACTAAATGTCATAAATAATTTTTTTTAGATGTATACTTGGTACCTTTAAAAATTGGTACTTTGTAGATCAGGGGCTGGGAATTTCTCACAGCCCCGTTAAGCTTAGCCTGTAGTAAAAGTCTTAGGAGACTACCTACATCAGGAGGAAAATATATATTTAGCATCATATTTTCAGCCCATTTTTAGAATTCCTTGTGAGGGAGCAAGGGCAAGGAATCTGAAGTCTTTCAAATATTTAAAACGAGCAGCTGGGGAGAATTAAAATAAGGAAATTAGAGGCGCAAGGATAGCATTCCAGAAGAATTTTGTTCCGTGCAATATGGATCACTGGACTGTGACGCAGATGTGGTTTGGTGTGGTAATAGGGGACCATTTTATGTAAGTGCAATATAAATTTGATTTGTTAGATTATCTATGCCTCCCCCCCCCCCCGATTTTATCTGTATAGATCTTTGCCCATGGTCTTTTCATATCTTTTCATAGGTCTTTGCTCTATTTCATGTGCAGAATTAGAGCGATTTTGCTCCTAGCAGGAATGAGCTTTAATTCAGAGGTCAGGGTCAGCTAAATTGCCATGCTATTTTTGAAGGCTTTTTGTTTGCAGGAAGGACAGAATCCACTCGATGCCTTAGATGGATGGTTTGTTTGGGGGAGCTGGGCAATTATTTGGGCGTTTTTGTTGACTGAAGAGAAGACAGAAGGGCTTGGCAGTCAACCTATTTGGGAACTGTAATTGACACAGAACAGGAACTGTAGTGGTCTTGAAGACAAAGGTGGCAGCCTTGTGAGGAGCAATTCAAAATGTGTGTGAGGCAAAGAGACTTATACTGAGAAAGCTTCACATTTAATGAGGCCAACTCAACTTTTGCTTGTCAGATGGGAACACCTAGGAGAGACTTTTAAGGAGGCTCTGAAAGGTCTAATACAATAAGAGGTATGGTGGCCCCTGCAGCTTATAAGCATTTTGTTTCCTCCCAGTACTGGAGTGAGAGCCTTTCTCAGCTTTCCTGGGTATTCAGCCCACCTAACTGTCGGCATATGGAAATCAAATATGCAGGCAAGATGACAGATGAGTCAGATAGATCATGGGGATCTAGGTGACAGCTAGATAGGTCACCTGACAGCCAGGTTGCATCAGCCAGAGGAGGTGCAAGATGATTCAGCACTTCTTGCTGATTGGCTGTATGACTGTATGTAATGAACTCTGCTTATGCCTGTGTGTGCCAGTATTGGTATCCCCTTGCCTGCGAAGCACTTTGACCGACTGTCTGGCGAGTGCCCTATAAGACTGTGTATATAGCTGTAAATAAATCCTTGTATATACTCTACTTCATCACGGCGTTCTGGACGTTCTGTATATCTACGCCATCCTATCTGCGACAACACTAACCCCCACTGCTTTTCCACTCCCTATTTCTCTCTCTCTTTCCTTTCTGGTCACTTCCACCAAGGAACCAGTTTTTAGGGGTACACTCCACCTGATGGTTTAAGAACAAGCCTACTGCTTGCCACATAAAGGCTTAGCTCTGTGTTTGTGTCTTCCTTTTAGTTCTCACGTACTTCCAAAGGGAACAGCTCATTTAGCTGAGTACTCCAGCGGAGTAGGGTTTAACTATTACCCCTCCCATTTCTGCTCCAAGGAAATTCCTCAGCAAAGAGTCCCTCATATCCTCTCTGCCTGTACATAGTACAAACCCCAAAATTATCCTTTGAGCTGCAATTTTTAGGATTAACCCTTGCACTCCGCCCATTTGTAGGCTGCTGGAGCAGGAGCGAGTGCACACATTTTGCGTGGAAGAGGTCTTCCCTGGCTGACTAGATGCAGCCAGTGGGGCTCCTGTCTCTTTGGGGAAGGGGCCATGGCTCTGCAGGAGACCAGAGGTCCCAAGTTCAATCCCTGGCATCTCTAGTTAAAAGGACCAGGCAGTAGGTGCGGAACAGAGGATACTAGTCTCAGGAGACTGCAATCGAAATCCACACTGGCAGTAGAGAAGGAAAAAGCAGGAAGACCAGGGACAGAGTACACATGCTCCAGGAAGAGGAGGAAGAGGGCCAAAAACGGAGGATGGGCAGTGCCAGTAGCACCACCTCCTCCAACATCTCCCCGCCCAACTCCTCCAGCCCTGCACAGACTCAGGGGCTCCTCCTGGGCTTCCCCTTCATTGCGGATGCTTGCCCTGCCATGGCCCTGCTCACTTGCTCACTCTTCCTCTGGCCAGAGGAGGGAAACTGGGAGATGAGGGAGCAGGGCAAATTCAGGCGGGAGTGTTGCCCCAAGGGCCCCCCTGTGGCTACAGGCCTGACTGTAAAGCTTATTTGGGTGCCATAGATCTTACTGGGAAGGTCACTTCTCATGACATGTTCACCAAGTGAAGGCTACTTGAAATTGCTATCACATGGGAACTCTTCCATATTCTACACCATATAGTTCCTATATAGGCTACCTCCAAACATTCCTGGAATTATTTCTGGGTAAAATGGAATCAAACCATATCATTACTACACAGAGATCTTTTCATGTGGTTTTGACAAGCACTTTTAATCTCGTATAAATTTCTCTCATTTGTCTCTCGTATCAGGCAAATATATTTAAAAATCTAGTTCTAAAATGTCCACCGTCTATGGGGTTCAGCTGACCTTTGCTGACTTGGTTAAGAGCCTAGGCATTACAGGATCCAGCATTACTTCCAGTTATCCAGTTAATACAGCTGCAAAAAAATGCTTTCTTCCAACCTTATTCAGCCTGGAAGATGGCTCCCTTACTTGATCTTACCACCTGGGTCCATGTCACGGCCACATCAGAACTTGACTACTGTAATGTACTTCACATGGGTCTGCTCTTGAAGTTAACTTGAAGACTCAAGTTGTAAAGTGTTGCAGCTCTGCTATTATAGAGAGTTAGTGGGATCATATGTATTATACCCATTGGCAGTCACTCCATAGGCTATTTATCAGTAACCGGATTCAATTCATTGTTCTAGCTATCGTAAACAAGGCCCTTCACGGCCTTGGATCCTCATGTCTGTAGGACTGCTCTCCGGCTATGCTGTGCTGTGAAAGCTTCACGCATCCAAGCAGAGAATTCTGTGAGCTCCACCCTCCCAATGGGCAAGATCAACACACACACATGTATTCTCTGTTGCAGCCCCCACCTTGAGGAATGAACTGTCTGAGATGGTCTATCATTCCACAAACTATGTGAAACAGAATTGTTCAGGAGAGCATTTTTATAAAGGTAATAAGGGTATATTATAACAAAATGGTTCAGGAAGGCACTTTTATAAAAGCAGTGGGACTGTTAACTATACCACTGTGTATCATATGTATTATCTGTTTGTGATGTGTATTAGCCCACTATCTTAATTCAGAGGCTGGTCCCTTAATGGTTATATACCATGACTAAAAAGAACAATGGTAAATTGCTTTAGATGCCCAGGTTTCATATCACTCAGTTTTAATGATGCTTGCTTTGCATAAGAACATTGATTAAGTATGGCTATGTTTCAGAATGAAATTCAAACAGCATCACACACCCTTTTGTTGGTAATGAGTGGAACAACTGGTGAATTTAGTTTTACGTTCACAATTACAACAAGGGAAAGGGTGGCCTGAGGTACTGAAAACCACTGCACTGCATGGCAAATCCCTCAAAGTATAGCACATAAAATTGTCAAGGCCACAGGTAACAGCTGAGCTACAAGTCATAACAGAAGGGATTGAATGTGTGGGATATCCCTACATTCTCTTTCTATTCATCTTTCAAGATGACATGTGGATTCCACATTTTCTAAGAAGACTGGCTGGTTCAGATATTTTATTTAATAAAGCTTTTTGTAAACAAAGAAAGGAAACCCAGTGGGTATCTGACAGTCTCATAACCATCTTTGAGCCTTGCTTGCTTAATAGTATCCAACAAAAAGAAGGATCATGTACATGGGAAGTATTGGGGGATAACCCCCCCCCCCAATTTTTTTTTAAAAATGGACAAGGGTTTTGGGTGTAATCTTTCTCCAAAGGGTTTGTTGGCATGCACACCCCTTGTTAGGGAATATCAGTGTGATGTCACCTTTGTAAAAACAATTTGTATCAAATGACTCCTAATCAAAACATGTAAAGAAAATGTCTATTACAGTATTGCAATAGGATACAAAGCTCACAGAATAAGTATGTCTTTTACACTCAAAGCATAAAGCTCACAATATCTTCAAGAACATGTCTTCAAGAAAAAATTCTTCCAGAGCACAGTATCCAGTGAAGGAAGACGAAGATGCCAGCTTTTTCTCTTCGTTTCACTAAGGGTCATTTTACACCTCCCCTCTAAAGTAGTTTGACTGCTGTCTTTTCCTGTGCTGATTTCACAGTGGTGTGAAATTTCACTCCAGGGGGTCTAAGTGCACTAAAACAGCAATTGTTTAAAGCAGAATAAAGCCGGTTGAATACTAGCTTGACCACAGGAGGGCAATTAGTAGATGTGGACATTTCAGTAGCAGCACAGTTTCACACCGCACAGAGGTGTGGGCAGGTTTTTTTGGAACTAGAATGATTCCAGCGGGAAAGTCAGATGTAAAAACAGCCTAATGCTTCCTCAGTAAACTCAGTTCTTAATACATGAAGCACAAAAGTGCTAGACTCAACTTCCAACTGGATCAAATTCCCCAAAGAGTTCAGTGTCCAGAATTTATTACCATAACCTTTTGGTTCAAGACAAATGGGCTACTGTTCATTCCCCACTGAACTCTTTGGGGAATTTGATCCAGTTGGAAGTTGAGTCTAGCACTTTTGTGCTTCATGTATTAAGAATTGAGTTTACTGAGGAAGCATTAGTGAAACGAAGAGAAAAAGCTGGCATCTTCGTCTTCCTTCACTGGATACTGTGCTCTGGAAGAATTTTTTTCTTGAAGACAAGTTCTTGAAGATATTGTGAGCTTTATGCTTTGAGTGTAAAAGACATACTTATTCTGTGAGCTTTGTATCCTATTGCAATACTGTAATAGACATTTTCTTTGCATGTTTTAATTAGGAGTCATTTGATACAAATTGTTTCTCTGCATCATAACAGTGCTTTTGTATTCTTGTTATCTGTTATTGTGATTTTCGCTTTTGGTGACCTTTGTAAAAACAACACATTGATTTCATATGTCACACAATCAGAGGGGGAAGACTCTGATATCAACTGGACTGAGCAGAATTGTAGTCTTGGAAAGACCCATTCTTGCTATTCACCAGCAAGCCTGGCTGCACAGTCATCAAATGGAAACAGCAGTTAATGCTTTAGCAGAGGAGCAAGAATAATAATTAATCACAAGGTACGACAAATCATGAAACTAGCTAAGCACTTGCAAACTATCGATATTAGTCACTGGTAGTTTTTCAGCCTGGAGAGCCATGGCTTCAAGTGTTTTTCACATTATCTTGTACACTGTTGCTATTTTAGTAGGAATGAGACTGTTCTTTTGCTTGTCTGCTTTTTAATTTAGCCTGTAGATGTAGCATCCTGTATAAAGTTTAATAAGGCTGTTCTGGCTTTGATAGCAAGGGCTTATAGCAGACTTAGCATCTGGGTCAAGTCTCCCAGGTAGTACAGAAGTAAGCTGGCTATATGAACTGGTTGAGCCAGTAAGGCTCTTTGTTCAGCCAAAGGCTTAAATATATTAGAGGGCAAGAGGCCTCACCCGTTCCTCAGCTCCATCTGACCAGTATGTACAGCTTATCCAAGATAACATGAAAAAGTTCTCAGAAAATGTCTATTTTATAAGCCATGAATTTAATACATTTCACAATAAATAAAGTACAAAAAAACACATCAAATTGTCTAATTTACTGTCCTAAGTTATCTATATCATCCGTCTCAAACTCATATCAAAGTGAATGAATATGTATCAAAGATGCTTGACAATTCAAAGTTGCATTGAGTCCATCTCGAAATAGTGTCCTTAGAAGTCCTCTATAGTGAAAATGAAAGTTCATGACTTGCCAAACTTCTTCAGGTTATCTCCACATTGTTTGGCCGTTCACTTAATAAGAAGTGTTTATCAAACTAAAGACATACAACATCTGCTGGAATGGATCCAAAAACTCAATGGACATTTGCAGGGGTCATTTCGTAGAAAAAGAGCTGCAGGAGCTCATTAGCATAACTCGTTAGCGTTACTTATTTGCATATGCTAAACCACCTGACATCACCAGAAGTATGTCAGAAGGCAAGAAAGAAAGGAGAGAGAGAGAGAGAGAGCTGGCAGAGAGGGGACAGCTACTAACCAAGCCTCAGAAATATTCTGGGAGGATAGCTTCAGTGATGGCTGAAGCCTTCAGAAGGCTGGTCAGAGGAACAAGGACCTTTCCAGGGGACGGGGTCATTTTGCTGCAGCCATGACACGAACAGGCATTCCCCCATTGGGAGGGGGCTGGCACCAACTCCCAGGGCTGCGCTCCCCCAAGCTCCTGCTCGAAAGGACCCCTGGACATTTGATAGTGACAATTTCAACAAACCTCTTTATCAAGAGCTGATGATCCTTTACTCAAGTGGCCAATCACCACTATTGTCAGGATGTTAACAACACAGCTGCCTCCTTATTTACAAAACAAGCTGATATAATTTGAGTCGGGCTATGGTGTGGCCTCATTTGGAATACTGTGTATAATTCTGGTCACCACAGCTCAAAAAAAGATATTGTAACTCTGGAAAAAGGGCAACTAAAATGATTAATGGAATGGAACACCTTCCCTATGAAGAAAGGTTAAAGAGCTTAGGGCTCTTTAGCTGAGAGAAATGATGACGGAGGGGTACATGATGTAGTCTTCTCAGGCTAGGGACCTAGTGTCATCTATGGAGGCACTGGGACTCTCCCAGTTTATATTGACTCCCAAGCAGGCCACATGCTGGATTTGATTTTTGGGATGGGGGTAAATGTGGATCTGATGGCTACAGATGTAGTCCCACGGTCTGACCACTTTGCCCTGAAGGTCTGGCTGAGCATACCGCACCTGTCCTGTTTAGGCGGCAAGCATATTTATGCTCACATATGGAGCCAAGTGAACCCTAGACAGCTTCAGGAAGCTCTGCAGGATCTAATGCCCCCTGGTGGCTCATTGAATGAGCTGATGGAGGACTGGGAACACTAGCTCTCTGATGCCATTGACGAGATCACCCCCCAGAGCCCTCTACACCCTTGTACCAAAGGAGCACCTTGGTATACCTCAGAACTGTGGAGGATGAAGTGGGAGCTAAGATGGCTAGAGCGAAGGTGGTGGTGTGCTCATGACGAAGCATCACAAACATCTTATAGGACACTTATGAAAGCCTATGTGATGACAGTGAAGGCCGCAAAGAAAGATTTCTACATGGCATTCATTGCATCTTCGAGCTCCTGCCCAGCCCAATTATTTAGAATTATTCAGTCTATTACAACTCTGCCACAGGGCAGACCAAATAGTAGGGAATTGGCTGTGAGGCATTTGCAAGTTATGACCTCCTAACCACAGTTGAGACAGTAAGGGAACTGGAAGCCTCTTGCCATTTTCAGCCAACTTCAGCCAACCAACTCTTCCTAGAGGAAGTTGACAGGATCTTGGAAGCTGTGAGGCCCACTACCTTCCTCCTTGACCCACGTCCTTCTTGGCTAGTGAAAGCTTGCAGGGAAAGCATTCAGGTCCCCCAGGGAAAAATTATCAATCTATCCCTATCTACAGGGACTTTCCCAGGGGCTTTAAAAGAGGCAGTAGTCTGTCTGCTTCTGAAAAAAACCAACACTAGACCCTATGATCCTGGCCAACTACTGCCCAGTGTTGAACTTACCGTTCTTGAGCAAGGTGGTTGAGAGAGTGGTGCCTGAACAACTCCAAGCCTAATTGGATGACACTTCCAGCTTTGATCCTTTCCAGTCCAGCCTCTGCCCCAGCCATGGGACAGAGATGGCTCCGGTCATCCTCACAGATGACCTCCTTAGACATCTGGATTGGGGCAGGTCAGTGCTCTTGTTATTACTAGATCTGTCAGTAGAGTTTGACACAGTCGATCATGATCTATTGACCCACCCCCTCACCGATGTAGGAGTTCAGGGGACTGCATTGTAATGGTTTTCCTCCTTTCTCTATGGTCGGGGACAGAGGGTGGCACTGGGAGAAAGGATCTCCCCATGATGCCCACTGGAGTGTGGAGTGCTGCAGGAAGCAGTCCTCTCTCCAATGTTATTTAATATCTATATGCGCCCACTCACTCAGTTAGTCTGGAAGTATGGGCTGGGTTGCCATCAATATGCAGATGTCATCCAGCTCTATCTGTTACTGGATGGCCAACCATCTTCCACCCCTGGCTATCTGGTCGAGGCACTGGAGGCTGTGGCTGGATGGTTATGGCAGAGAGAGAGAAGAAGAGAGAGAAGAGATTGGATTTATACCCCACCCTTCACTACCCAAAGGAGTCTCAGAGCGGCTTACAAACTCCTTTCCCTTCCCCTCCCCACAACAGACACCCTGTGAGGTAGGTGGGGCTGAGAGAGCTCTTTCAAGAACTGCTCTTTCAAGAACAGCTCTGACAGAACTATGGCTTGCCCAAGGTCATCCAGCAGCTGCAAGTGGAGGAGTGAGGAATCAAACCCGGTTCTCCCAAATTAGAGTCCGTGCACTTAACCACTACATCAAACTGGCTCGGTTGAAGCTAAATCCATCAAAGACGGAGGTCCTGTACCTGAATCAGAAGGGAGAAGATATGAGCATTAGGTTCCCCATGCTGGAAGGGGCACCTTTGGTGCCCCATCCAGAAAGTAAAGAGCCTAGGAGTAACACTGGATGCCTCTCTCGCTATGGAGGCCTAGGTTACTACAGTTACCCAATCGGCCTTCTTCCATCTGTGACGGACTGGGTTACTTGAGACCCTATCCCTTCCCTCAAGACTTGGTTACAGTGACCCATGCAATGGTCACTTCCACGCTTGATTACTACAGTTCGCTCTATGTAGGCTTATCCTTGAGGCTGACCCAGAAATTACAGCTGGTACAAAATGCAGTGGTGTGCCCGCTAACAGTGATATCTCTGTGGGCTCATGTTCAGCAGGCATTCTGCCAATTGTATTGGCTGCCGGTTGGGTTCCAGATCCACGTCAAGGTGCTGGTAATAACCTTTAAAGGCTTACATGGCCTGGGACCAACATACCTGAGGGACCATCTCTTCCCGTATACACCCCAAAAGAGAGTTACACTCCATAGATCAGTATCTCCTGGCCTGAAAGATGTCCATCTTGCCTCGACCATGGCCAGGGCTTTTTCTGCCCTGGCCCCCACCTGGTGGAACATGCACCCTATTGAGATCAGGGCCCTGCAGGATCTTCTTCAATTCCATAGGACCTGTAAGACAGAGCTGTTTCACCAGGTTTTTGGCTGAGGCAGCAGACGTCCATATATGGCCTCCCTGAGGTTTTTGCCACCCATATCTCATTATAGGCCAGAACCCCTCGCAACCATTAAAAATCTTCACTGCAAGACTGTGAAGACCATTTTAAAGTATATAATGGTTTTAAATATTTTAATTATTAATTCTATTAACGAAATGTTCCTTTTGTATTGATAACATGTTGTTACCTGCCCTGAGCCCACTCGTGGGAAGGGTGGGCTATAAATATGAAAAAAAATAAAATAAAATGAAATAATAATTTTAAAGTTTGCATGCAACAGAGAAGAAAGAGAAAGAAGTACTTTTCTCCCTTTCTCTCAATACAAGAACTCACTGGCACTCAATGAAATTAATGAGCAGTAAGCTTAGAACAGATAAAAGGAACTACTTCTTTACTCAAAGAGTAATTAGCACGTGGAGTTCACTGCAGCAAGAAGTAGTGGTGGCTACAAGCATAGTGTCAGCTGATGCTGCCATCCTCTGGGCGGGAGTTAGATACATCAGAGCTGCCCCTCCCTCTGGAATGTGCCGACTGTTCTCAAGCTTGCTGCTTGCTCCTTATCACTTCCTGCGCCTCCTCAGCCTTGAACGCTTTAGCTTCCAGCTGCTTTTCCAGCTCAGGTGCAAGTTGCAACTTTTTGTGCTTTTACTCTGGGAATGTATGTCCAGAATAATTTAGGCGCCTGTTTTATCCTTTATGATTGGTGGGTTCAGGGAAGCGGCCATTTTGAATACACTATATCTATTCTGTATGTATGAACCTCAGGTATTACTTACACAGCAAGTGCAAGTGACCAACAAGACCTGTTAAGCAATAAAGAGATTTCTGTTTAAGGATCCCGGTTACTGACTGAATCTTTTGGGACAGACCTCACACATAGACAGCTTCAAAAGGGGATTGGGTAAACATATGGAGCAGAGGTATAGTCACAAGGTATAGATGGAACACTCTGTCTGGGGCACTGATGCTCTGTATTCTTGGTGCTTGAGGACAATAGTGGGAGGAGGACTGGGGTTCTGCCCTGCTGGTGGACTTCCTGATGGCATCTGGGGTTTGGCTATTGTATGACTGGACTGGATGGGCCATTGGCCTGATCCAACATGGCTTCTCTTATGTTCTTTTAGGGGAAACCGTGAACTGTGGTAGGTAGGAAGGAAGCGAGCTGTAGAAAAACCCCTAAGAATCCAGATGAAACTGAAAGCAGTGAAGAGACAAAGCTGGAGCTTGCAGCGCAGAAAGATGTGCAAGTGGACAACATATTTAAAAGGCTGACCAGTGATAAAGTTAAAGAAGCAGCCACAGAAGCCACTCTACAAACTTATTATACAAACCTCTTCTTGATTATTAATATTCATATAGGAATGAACCAATGGCAGTTATTTATTTTGGTCAGTCTAGTACAATATTATGTAAGAAGGCGACCGATAAAGTTTAGGCAAGATAATGGTTTTCCTTGCAATTGATACTGGATGAGTAATTCTTGCCATCCATGAAAGATCCTGTTCAGGTCTATCCCATCTTTGAGAATTCAGTGCTGAGAGAAAAACCGCTTCTCACCCCAGATCAATATAATCTATATTGTCCAACTGCTTGACTTTCGTTCCCCTCTGCATTCTTCTACATTTGTATTTCATGTCTTTTGCAGTGAGGAAAGTATGATAACAGAGCATGAATAAATGTTTACCTATGAAGTTCCCCCACAACGGAATATCCTCAGTCCTCTCATCTAAAGTACTTATAGATATTTCACCACAAAACAAATGTAGACCATTCGCATCATACAGAATAAATAAGCAAGCACATCAAAAGAGAATAAACTTTGCTGCAACATACGCAGCAGAAAATGACTATTGCAGGTTATTTACAGAATAAATGATGTTTCATTTTATATAGCTGCACACGGTTGAATACAACTGTGTACTTAGTTTATGCGAAGGAGATGGGAAACACTATAAAGAGAGCAAAGAAAACCTGTATATTTATTTATGTCTGGGATTTATTATACCACTGAGTAGGTGTACAAAATCTGGAAAGAGAATTTCCCAGTGGTATATCTTTTGGATGAAGCCCCTCATACACCTTATCATTCTTTTTGAAAAGCAGATTGTACAAAGAAATACAGTTGGAGATACAAAACGAAGAATGCATTATTTCCCACAATGGATCATATGGGTAAGTCCTGTATAGATTTTATAACCCGTAGTGCCAACAAAAAATGCAAGCAAATATCACTTTGGGTCAATGTAAACATTTCTTTCTTTTCATCATGATATGCTCTATGTAAAAGCAGTCATCCTTAAATGTTTGGTTTTTTTACCTTGAGTGTCTTTCCAGTGTTACTCTGGCCAGCAAAGTACCACACAGAACATTTAAGGTAAAGGGCATGTAAACCCTGGACCACTTTTTCATAGAGTAGTGCCACAGGAAAGCTTTTGGATGCTATTCATGTGTGGGCAGCAATTGGGAACGACCTCCTAGCTGGTTTCCAGTGTAATACCATGGTGAAAACTGCAAGAGGCCTCTGTGTAGTGATTTAATACAGAAACCACTAAAATATATAAAAAAGGCCTGAGCGGATCATAGAAAAGCTTCATCAAATCCCGTATTCTCCACCCATTCCAATATGCATTGGAATGAATGAAGGTGATGGCCTAGAGACAAAGTTCCAGCATGGTGTACTTGTTAAGAGTGCTGGATTAAGTTTCAAGACACATGATTTTCAATACCCACTGACCCATGAAGCTCACTGAGTGACCATGGGCCAGGCACTCTCTGTCAGCTTGATGTGTACAGTGGAGGAGAGGATAGCCAAATATACCAGCCTGAATGACTTGGTTAGGGTTGCCAACTCCATTTGGAAAATACCTGGGGACTTTGGGGATGGAGCCAGGAGAAGGTGGGGTTTGGGGAGGGGAGGGGCCTCAGCATGGTACAATGCCATAGAGTCCACCCTTCAGAGCAGCCATTTTCTCCAGGGGAGCTGATCTCTGTCAGCTGGAGATCAGTGGTAAAAGCGAGAGATCCCCAGGACCCCCCTGGAGGCTGGCAACCCTAGGCTTGGTGGAAGGGTAATATAAAATGCTTAAAGATGTAAGTGAAATCCCTCCTCTGCATTTGTACTGAATTTCACTTTACTGCGTATTCCACCCCTCTTTAATTTTGATTTACCTAAGAGAATTTCCAAGATCAATTCTAGAATTTGAGCGCACACAATTACCACCTCTCAGTTCCTTTATTTTGTGTGCATCTTTCCTCCTCTATTTAATTATGATTTGTTTACTTTATTGGGGAACCCAAGTGGCTTACATCATTCTCCTCTTTCTCCATTTTATCTTCACAACAACCCTGTGAGGTAGGCTACGCTGAGACTGGCCGAGTTTACTCAGGCAGGGTGGGCATTTGAGCCCGGGTGTCCCAGATCCTAATCCATCCCTCTAATCCCTATACCACAATGGCTGTCTTTAGCAATGAACATGTTTTCCATGTTAAATATATGTTTTTTCCCCTACTTTTGAAGATAATTATCATACAATAGGTTTGCCAGCCTCCAGGTGGGGCCCGGGGATCTCCCGCTTTTACAACTGATCTCCAGCTGACAGAGATCAGCTCCCCTGGAGAAAATGGCTGCTTTGAAGGGTGGACTCTATAGCATTGTACCATGCTGAGGCCCCTCCCCTCCCCAAACCCCACCTTCCCCTGGCTCCACCCCCAAAGTCTCCAACCCAGACTTGGCAACCCTATCATACAGCCTATGATCTTATACTAGTTGTGTTAGGCAAAATGCCTTGGCTTACTTCCCCCCCCCTTACCTGAGACAAAATGACCACAACATTTTCTAGCTGGGCTTGGGAAATGTTTAGAGCATAATGAATTCGCTACCATTTTTTTTTGGGGGGGGTAGCTTTGTAATGTTTCATCTTTTTAGAATTCTTAGACTCTTTTTTTTCTTTGTTTTGGGTTTTCATCTATAGTTACAAGGATGTGTTTGGAAATGTGATTGCAAATATGCTGACTAATGGGAAGAAGAAATCAAATAATATACTCCAATGTGACCATTTTTTCACGAGTGTCCTAATCTAACCCCCTTTTATTAATATTTGTACAGGTCTGTCATAGGTGTTTGACTTTTGAGGGTAAAATGATTGAATGAGTGCATCATGTGCACAAATCAGCTAAGGCTGTATCAGTTTGATAGACTCAGTTTTCATTCTCCCATAAACTGTGTTCATTGTCCTCTGACCAATTCATGGCTGAGGCTTCTCCTTGACCTTTGTCCACAGCAGAAGTGCAGAAAGCAGAAGCACAATTTCTTTCACTTCACCTGCTCAAAATTCACTTCATTCCTTAGAGTGAACTGCTGTGGAGTAATTTTGCAGCCTAGACAGTTAAGCTGCTGACTGCTAAGAATCACTTGTTAGACCTTCGAGTTAGGACTTGAGGGTTTGTCATGAGTAACCTATGTCACACTGGACTTCATAATCAGTGCCTGAAAACCATGTGGACAGATTTGTGTGGTGGTGGTGGTGGTGGTAAGCAGTAGGGTTATTCCTGCTGGTCTTCTCACTGCACCAAATTTCCAAACAGTTGGAGTGTGATCCTACAAGAGTACATAAATGTATGGTCTTTACTGTTTTTCAAAAAATGGAGGATAAAGATCACAAAGTCTACCCATATGCAAAGAGGGTTGGATACAGTGAGGAGGTGGAGCCAGTGGGCACACATCTACCCACACATGTATTAGTACAAATTGAACATCTGAATGGGCTGCAGGGTTTGTTGAACTTCAGCTTTAAGATTATGCCCTAATCAACACAGCAGAAAAATCTGACCAAATATGTATGCATATGCAGATTATATTTGTTTAAAACTCAATATATTTCAAGCTATGTCAAATTCTTTGTGGGGTATTTAAATATTTATTAATGTATTCAGAAAATTTCTGTGCTGCCTTCCCAGAGATAAACATAAAACACCATAAAAGATTAACAATTGAGCATTAAAATCTCAGCATAAATACCGAGAGAGTGTCGGTCACTTATAGTTTTTGCACTGCAGATTGACCTATGAATTACACAGAACTGAAGTGACCCTGAGTTTGTGTGGATCAAAACACATTGTAATTACTACTACCCCAGGTTCTTTTTCCTTTTTCTCATAATTTGGCTGAGAAATTTTGGAGTTTGTTGATGAAAGGTACCAGACAATGTTTGGTGCTTTTACATGTGTGATTAGTTCAACTCCTGCTCTGTTCACGAAAATGACATGGAAATTATGTCATGTATGCAGTACCCAAATTGACCAGACTTTCAGTTTATTATATATTTCCAAAGTGGTTCTTAGCAGAGGCGTCGACTTTTAAAATCCCTGGTGGGGGCGGGGGCTCTTGTGCACACGCGCAAAGCACGCGCGCGCACTGGGACCATGTCCCTGCCGCCCCCCCCCGACTGGCCTAGCCTGGCCACTCCTGCCTCCGTGGGGCCAGCTGGGCAACTGCCCAGCGTGCCAGGCCAGTCCTGGGGGAAGGGGAGGTGGCGGCGGCAGCTGCCGGTGGGCGGGCAAACAAGGCGGCAGCCTGTGCCTGTTGGCACAAGGTCCATATCCCCACCGCCTCCCCCCCCACCTGCTCCTGCCTCCGTTCCTCCGTCCAGTACACTGGGCATTTGCCCAGCTGGTTCCTGGACGGAGGGAGGGAGGAATGGAGCAGGGGGAGAGGTGGTGGCGGCGGCAGCCGGCCAGCCAGCCAGCCTGGGTGCTCCATTTTCCTGGGGGTGGCTGAGCCCCCCCTGGGAAATTTCGGGGGTGGCTCGAGCCCCCCCGTAGTTTACGCCTATAGTTCTTAGTGCTGAATAAGTTGACCATAACTTCTGTGAAATAATAGTTCATTTGTTTGCTATTTTTGCTATTGTTTACTGTCTGCTATTTTCAGAGAAGCCGAATAAAGAGTGGGAAAACAACGGGTTTTGAAGTTGATATATTTCTCCCATTGTCAATCTTCTGACCTGATTTTCTCATCCCCTTAATCCACTTCAGTAATCTCCTAAGAAAGCAACTCTCACGCCACTACGTCACCTCTCTAAATCTCCAGCTGCAGGGTGCGCTTCCTCCTTAGGTAAACCCGCAGTTTTGCATAGGTGCGTCACCCATCATCACCCATGCATCACCTATGTCCTAACAAAGTGGGTAATATAGTTTGAAATGAAATTTAATTCTTCTGGTCATGACAAAATGAGGAAAGCAATTGAAGAACAAAAAATAGCAGCTCATTTGTTTGGCTCCTTTCTTCGCCTCTGTTCTTAGTGGGGGAGAGGGGGGAAGGGGAAAATACAAAACAATATTGCTTTTCTTTGGTGGGATATCACTTAGAAATTGGCCAAGAAAATGGCACTCCTAGTTTTCTAAGGTGGTATTTGCAAGCAGATGGTGTTCTTGGAAATTCTCTCCTGGCAAAAGTAAATTTTTACTATAACATTTCATATGTATTAAAAGGTCACAGCTCTATAAGCTGAAGGGTGAATACATATTTAACAGTAATTCACTATATATAGTGATATAGATATATAGATATATAGATATATAGATATATACACACACACATATATATATATGCATGCGCTAAATAATAAGCTATTTCCTTGCCAGTGGAATTAGTTTGCATAATGAAGACATACTATCTAGTATCAGCAGGCATAGGGTAAGAGAAGCACACAGGTGTCCTTTTTAAACAGTCCTAATTATTTTTACTCATGTGTTAAATAGAAGGATGGCCACAATACCAATATATGACCTGGATTCCTCCCCAAACCAACTTTTCTTGGCCCCTGATATCCCTAGTAATTTTTACAGATATAATTGTGAATTTTAAAATAGTTTAACTTTGCTTGCCCGCCTATCCCTGCAATAAACACTAGACATAAAATTGGATTAAACTGGGTTTATTGACTAACAGCTGATGTGTGCACATTACATCTCCTACCCGTAGGGCAGGTTGCCCTAACTGCTAGGCTGCCGAAATATATGCCACTTTTACAGATAATTGTACTCTGCCGCAACACTTAGAGGAGTATTCCTGCCACACCTAGATTTTCCTTGTCTGCATATTGTATGGTATGCTGACAGTTGTTGTTCCTTAACCACCACCACCCCATGCAGGACAGAATTAGGGTTCAAGTATTGGAAGTCCCAGTAGGGTTGCCAAGTCCGGGTTGGAAAATACCTGGGGACTTTGGGGGTATGGCCGGGAGAGGGCGGGGTCTGGGGAGGGGGGGGGGCTCAGCATGGTGCCATGCCATAGAGTCCACCCTTCAAAGCAGCCATTTTCTCCAGGGGAGCTGATCTCTGTCAGCTGTAGATCAGTTGTAAAAGCAGGGGATCCCCAGGCCCCACCTGGAGGTTGGCAACCCTAAGTCCCAGCTCTGGGGATCTGGACAGCCTTGAGACATGGGTTTTGGAAACTCCCTCCCCCCCAACCATTTTGAGATGCCTCAGGATGCTCACTGAATATCTCTACTTTAAGCAAAACCTATTCCAGCCTTTAGACGGAGCTAGGTTTGCTTCATATCCTTCACCCTGTTTGGTAATAATTAAGTCATACAGGATCCTGTGCAGATCAACCAAAAAAGAGCTCACATTCTTCAGTGAATCCCGCTGCCATGATCTCGATGCAGGCCTTTCTCTTGTTATTGTTATTTTATGCCTCCTTACCAATAACAAGTTCTTCAGGCTGAAGAGCTGCTCACCACCCACACCCTCCTTTTGATACTACTCAATATCAGTTTTACTGTTCCCTTTAAATGCATGAGGTGAAGTGAATTTTTTTCTTCAGTGTGTCTACCTTATCACGAACACAGGATTTCTTAATCCTGAAATAGCAAGCAAACAGGATTGCCAGGTCCCCCCAGGCCACCACTGGAGGATAGGGGGGTAGGGTTGCCAGATCCAGGATGGGAAACTCCTGTAGATGATAGAGATAGAGCTGTAGAGATAGAGCTGGAGACCACAGGGACTTCAGTGAGGTATAATGTCGTAAAGTCCACCCTCCAAAACTATCCATTTTCTCCAGAGGAACTGATCTCTGTAGTCTGGAAATGAGCTGTAATTCTGGGGGGTTCCCAGGTCCCACCTGGAGGCTGATGTCCCTAGAGCCTGCTTCCCTGGGTCCTGCAGAGTGTGTAATAGGTAATCTGGGTTTGATTCCCCACTCCTCCACTTGCACCTGCTGGATAACCTTGGGCAAGCCATAGCTCTGTACCAGCTTTTCTCTCAAGGACAGTTGTCTCAGAGCTCTCTCAGCCCCACCTACCTCACAGGGTGTCTGTTGTGGGGAGGGGAAGAGAAAGGAGTCCGTAAGCTGCTCTGAGACTACAAGTATAAATCCAATCTCTTCTCTTCTTCTTCTGGGTTGAGGGTGCCTTGGGAGCCATATATAACAAAACAAATAATTTTATTTGGTTGGTAAGCATGATGTGTAATTCCTTCCCACTCCAGCCTGCTAGCTGACACAGCACTGGTGCTGGGAGGTGCATTATACTTAAGAGTTATAATGTTTATTCTTTCAGCAGCTTTTAATACAAACACAGTAACTAGACAGCTTGGACAATTTCAGTGTTTTTATCTGGGAACAGCACCCAAACCCTGTCAGTCAAAATGAATCCCTACAGGCCTTACTCCTATCCTTTCTCCTTCCAAAACCCCGCTGCCCCTCTCTTTATCCATTGACAGTCAGCCTGCTTTGGGGGGTTTGTTTTGTTTTGTTTTCCGTTTCAGCATTAGCATTTACCTTTTGAATCTGATTCGTCTGTTCTGATCAGGGAGAACAGAGGGTGGGATCTTCTACTGTCTGCCACATCCACCCTTCCTATACAGGTACTGAAGGAAAACTGCCCAACCTGGGAGAACTAGTGCTGGGGAGGGGAAGCACTGTTGTTCTGTGGCAGTCTCCTGGCTCCCAGATTCTGAAGTTAGGCTGAGGACAGACTGGCAATGTAAAGCGGGACAGCCCCGCATTGGAAGTGGAAGAAGGGAGCGCGTTTAGACATGTGCATCTGTCCGTCGGCTCCGTTTCGCACTTACCCATCTCCCACTCGCTTTCCATCCACTTTAACAGGACACCGGGAGAAACCGGTGTCCAGGGGCCATCTTGCGCTTGCCTCCCGCTTCCAGGCAGTGTGAACCGGAAGAAGGCGGGAGGCAAGCGGAGGTGGCAGTGTGAACGTGGCGTTTTGCCAGTTTGCGCATGTGCGCACATGCACACATGCACAAATTGCCGAAACAGCCCTATCATGAGCTGCGAAGGCCGGCCCACGTGGGGCCACTCTGCAGCAGTCTGAACGCTCCGTATCGGCACCATTGCGCAATACACCGGCCGGTGTGAACAGCCAGCCCCGGGGAGTTTTTCCCCCGCAGCAGTTTCTTCCACATTCATCTCACTCCAGATTGCCAGTCTGTCCTCAGCCTTATTAGATAGTCCAATTGCCCCTAGTTTAGACTGGGGTGGATATTCCAGAAGGTCTGTGAGGAAGTATAGGGCAGTGGGCATGCGTTTTATTACATACTTGCCAGTAATTGACTAAGGGGTCCTTTGGTTTATTTAGTGGGGGCTGAAGACTTCTGAGATATCATAATGTCTATTTAGTTTGGTAAGAGAAATGAGCATACAGCATCTCTTTAGGATATTTGGGGGGGAGTGTTGGGGGGAGTGAGTATTTTGTTGTTTGAGCATCAAATGCATATGCCAACATGAGGTGGCAGGCATTATGGCTGAGTTATGATTTTTAACTACTTTGAAATGCTAAAACCAGGTTGGACAAGTTTAGGAGAGGTGAGGTATATCTGGCTTTTTGAAGTTATTGATTAAATTATTAATAGGTGCTGAGGAGTAGGATGCCAAGCCAGTTATTGCTGTTGTGGAATGAAGTGTGCTGTCACAGCTTTAGCTTCAAGCTTCCAGTGTGGCTTAGCATATTTATTTTAAGAGGCAGTTATCAGTTCTTGGAATCACAAGGTCCTCCACCTGTCAATTATCTCGGAGAAGTCATAGCTAACCAGGGGCATCTTCACTGGAGCATGGCTTGAAGTGGATTGACTATTTTGCTACAACAAGTGCTGCTGTGCTTGATCATGAATTGGCCTGATAATAGGCAAGATGGTAAACTGGTAATTATGGCCATCCAGATAGGGATATATCAGTCTTGCATGGCTATGATTATGTCTGATACAAGATCAGTCTGATTATGTGTACGGTGATTAGGGATGGGCACAAACCGGCCAACAATCTAAAGTTCATTATAAAGTTTGGCCAGTTCATGATTCGCTAAGCAGTGTTCGCAAACTGCAGAACTGCCATGAACTTCCACACATTTTGATGCAGCTCATGGCATTGTGAAGCTGCAGGGAGCAGAAAGCAATGGTTTAAATGGCTCCCAGCTATTTAAACCAAACACCTGTGTGGAGGGGAGCTCCCCGCAGCTCAACTGTTTGGTTTAAATAATCCCCTGCTTTCTATTATCCACAGCTTTTCACATGGCACAGAAACCAGCAGGGAGCAGAAAGCAAGTGTTTAAACTTTAAATGGTTTATGAACTGATACCAACTGGGTCGGTTCATGAACCAACCTCCTGGTTTGTATTGGTTCATGGTTTGGTTTGTGGTTCAGCCACAAACTGCAAGAATGCAGTTCATGCCCATCTTTAACAGTGATGATGGCCTTTGACACAAGGGGTAGTTGGTATTTGCCTTGGAGGGCACCATGAAATGCTCTTTAGAGCAGAGTTGGCAGGGACTGGCGGAATATCTGCCAAGAATGGTGAATATTAAGTTTGTGGTCCTTTAGCCAAGATGTTGGCCTTGACTGATAATACTGTAATAACAGTTTCTACCAACTAGCACATAACAAATATCAGGCTACCTAGCTGTCCCGATGTCAGGCCTCTTGGACCCCTTTGCCTCTCCACAAGCCCCCATACCCAGGACCACCGAAGCCTCCGTTGTTGTCCCCGCACCTACCGAGGGGTGAGCTGCAGCTGACCAGGGGCCCCTGTGGGACTCTCTGCTCCTCTGGCCTTTACTGCCGCTGAGACCACTGCAGGGCTACAGACCCTGCCTGAAGATGCCGAGGGAAGCAAGGGCACAGTGGAAGACAGCGCAGGCCGTCACAACAGCCCCACCAATTGACAAGCCAGCCGCACTGGGCCAGAGGCCCAGCGTGAGAGCCTGTCCTCATACCAGAGGCCTGTGGCCTGGGCAACAAGCGGGAAGTGGGCTGGGGCAGAAGACAATGCCTGATGCTGAGGCTGCTTCCAGAACTCAGCATTTGGGGATAAGAAGGGAGGTGGGGCTTGGGGGGGAGGAACCAGGAACTGGGCCAGGGATAGGCTGGGGGGAGAGGGGAAGGGATATAAAAAGGGCAGCAGAAGGAGGCCGAGAAGGATTGACCTCGGATTTGGCTGAAGATGTGCTGAGAGAGGGAACTGTAAAGCCAGCCAGGAGGTACAGGAGTGAGGGGTGGTGATGTAACCTCCCTCCCCTGTCCGTGCAACTGAAGCCCCTGCTGCCCTGTGGGGATGTGCCCAACGTGGCAGAGCTAACAGGCAGCTCCGGATCTAGCGACAGTGAGGGGAGTTCAACTGACTCATGTGACACTAGCATATAATTTCCTGGACCTATACTTTTAAAAATGTTTTAATGTTCTGATGTTCACCACCTTGGGGACCCTACTTGGGTGGAAAGGAAGCACAAAAATGTTTTAAGTAAAATGAATAAATAAACATTGCAGAATTTCACGGAAGCAAAACTTTGGTCCTTTGCATCTGGTAGTGCATTTCAATCTTGTCATATTCCTTTGATTAATTTGCTATTATGCTAGTACTTGAAATACTGTCATCTGGTTAAAATATACAATAGCCAATAAATATTTAAGTCAGGTTTGTTTGTTTTTAAAATCTCATATAGGAGAATATATGTTTCTCTAGAGCAGTTATTTCACCAATGAACACTTAGAATTCTTTCCTGAAATGTTAGGACACGGTTATGAGGCTAAGGCCTCCTATAGACAGTAAGAAAGAACTTCTAAATAAAGAACTTCAAAGGACTGTGCAGTACACTGGTTTATGATGGAACTGATCTCTGAAGATACATTGGCTTCAATGTATAGTCAACATCTTTCAAATTCTGGTTGACAGTAATAAAATTCATATCTTATACAAGTAGGGATGCTGATCTGACTCATGGTCTGCTCGATAGTGCAATCCCCATCCAGACTCCATCAACTACTACCACTGTATGCCTCCTTCCACATTCTTCAGATACACAAAGCATAGACATTTCACAGTCAGTGACTTACAATTGAGAGACATCTCTCTGTATCCCTTATTGTTGCCTGACTGATTGATCATTAATGGCAAAGACAGGTAAACAGTCCAGATCTTGATCAATTTGCACATGCATAGTCTCACATTGCTTCATGGGAACTGTACTCCACTCCCCCCCCCCCCCTTGAACCCCCATGTGTCCATCAAATTGTTCTTAAAACTTGATTAACTAAAGAAATGTCTTGAGGGTATATGGCTTATTTTTCACTGTGTTCTTGGCATATTTTGCCCACATGACAGGAAAGGAGGGCAAACTCTTCAAACTGGGAAAAATAATACATGTGCATTCTTGCCTCACTAGAGTAGTAGTTAATTCTTCAGTGAAGACCTATTGTTCACTTGGAGGGATGGGCATGGGTATACCTGCTTCCTTGGACTGAGTTCCCATGCAGAACTGGTGGCTGGTATACCAGACAAAAAAGAGATGATGTCTCACACCTATACAGAGATGATCTGCTGCTTATGCACCAGCCACAGATAAACTGAATGTGAATGTCTTTCAGAATCTAGCCTGTAGATGATGGACCATCAATAATCTCTCCTTATTCTATAAAGTCATTTTCAAGTGGCAAGATTCCATGGGGCACCAAAATCAGTTGGCTGGAAGGACTGCCACTCAAAAGGGGTCCCTGGCCACTGGCTGCATTCTCTTGCTGCTTTGCCTCAGTCCCGCCCACAGAGCCACCGGCCAGCGTCTCGGCCTCAGTCTGGAGGGAACCAGCGAAGGGGAAGGACTGGGTGCTGCATCCACTCTTCTCCTCCGCCCACTGCCAGGTGGGTCTAACTGTCCCCTCAGTGGCCTGCTTCTGTCAGTGAAAAGACAATGGACTTTCAGCATAACCCCCTCCCCCACCAGACTTTCTGACTTTCCTGTCAGAATAAACTGTGAATATTCCTGTCAGAATAAAGGCTCTCTCTCCTGCTTAGCTCTGCTGGCTGGCTAATGAGGTGGGCCAGCAATCATCAAACCATTCTCTTCAACCCCCTGCTGGGCAGCTAACTTTCCCTCTAGGATTGCCAAACTCCAGGTGGGACCTGGAGATCTTCCACTGTTACAATTGATCTCCAGATCAGAGATCAGTTCCCCTGGAGAAAATGGTTGCTTTGGAGGGTAGACACTATGGCATTATACCCTGCTGAGTCCTTCTATCCCCCCCTCCAAAAAATGCTGCCCTCCACAGGATCCACCCCCCAAATCACCAGGTATTTAGGGGCTGGCAACTTTCTCCTCAGTGTCTGTTGCTAGGCAACCAAGCTTGCTTCTCTGAAAGCCCCTTTCCACACCTATGTTGGCCTCTGGGAGAAAACTCATTGGGGCAGCTGATCAGAATGCCATAGAGGCCACCCTCCAAAGCAGTATTTTTCTCCTTGGGGGGGGGGGAGATCTGTTGTCTAGAGTTCAATTGTAATACCTGGCAATCTTCAGGCTCCACTTGGAGTTTGGATACCCTAGGCGTAGCAGTCAGTGCTTCAGAGCAGGATCTGCTAGACCCAGGTTCTTGCTGAGTGGGTGATTTTGGGCCTGTCACAGACTTTAAGCCTAACCTACCTCACAGGCTTGTTGTGCAAGTCAAAAGGGAGAGAGGAGAATGATGTCAGCTGCCTTGGTTCCCATTGCAGAGAAAGACTACTTTTCCTGCAGGGGAACTATGGTTGCCAATCTCCAGGTGAGGGCTGGAGATCACACAGGATTACAAGTACTCTCCAGATGGCAGAGATCAGTTCTCCTGGAGAAAATGGTGTACTCTATGTCCTTATACTGTGCTGAGATGGACCCCCTATGACAGCCAATGTGACATAGCAGTCAGGGCTTCAGAGCACAGTGGGGGCTGCGGGGGGGGGGAGATGGAAAGTTGATGATTGGCTGGGAAGGAGATAGGGTTGCCAACTCCAGGTAGAAAATTCCTGAAGATTTGAAGGATGGAGCCTGGAGATGGTGAGGTTGGAGGAGGGGGTGGGACCTCAGACAGGTACAATGCCATAGACTTCACCCTCCAAGCCAGCAAGTCCTTCATGGGGAACCAGTGTTGCCAAACTCCAGGTGAGGGCTGGAGATCACTCAGAATTACAACATCTCTAGGAGGGAGGGGGAGGAGATGGGAATCTGAAGCCAGGGGGCAGATAATGATATGCTGATGGTTGGCTGGGAGCGAGATAGGGTTGCCAACTCCAGGTTTGGAAATTCCTGGAGATTTGAGGGTGGACCCAGGAAAGGGTGAGATTTCAGCAGGGGTGGGACCTCAGACAGGTACAATGCCATAGAGTCTACCCTCCCAACAACCTGTTCCCTCATGGGGAACCATTGTTGCCAATCTCCGGGAGGGGGTGGAGATCATGCCAAATTACAGCTGCTCTTCAGATGGCAGAGATCTTCCCCTGGAGAAAATGGTGGACTCTGTGTCATTATACCCTGCTGAGGTCACCACAGCAAAATGATGCTGAGTGCCCAAGGCTGGAGCACTCTCCCAGAGCCTCTTTCTAGAGCCCATTGTATTTATTTCCACAACAGGCCCTATTCCTAGTTATTCATAATTTCTGTTGTAAGTGTACCACTTCTTAACTTCTATATGGTACTATTAGGAGCCCAAATTCTGATGCAAAACTAAATGGAAGCCAGATAACAGAATAGAGAGGGTTGAGTCCTACCAGCTGGTACAAGAAGGGTGATATTGCCTGCTTTCATTCTCACTACAACCCTATGGGTTTTTTTGTCCACATCTCATGATTCCTGCTGCAGTCTTGGATGGGGGGGGGGTACTCAAAAAGTGTCCTTAATTCCTTTTTATACCAATGAAAAGATGGTAAGCTCCAACCCAGTGAAATTAAAGATGCAATACTATGTACATGTACTTGGGTGTGAGTCAATTGGACATTTGAGCTAACACATATAGTATAAGATATTATAGTCAACAGTCTTAACTAGTTTTCTGGAGATCACATAAGTATGAATCATTGCATTTTATGAGTAGCAGTGTTGACTTATTTCCATTTAAATTTTTCATATGTATTTTCCATTATGTGCTGGTTTGTAAAATGAAGCTTCGTCAGCATGAATCTCTCCATTGGAGTCTGTGTATACTGATTAGCATTCAATTAATAAACCTAATAAAACAAGTCTTATCAGGAAGTAATTGACTATAACAAATGTTCTAAGAAGACAGCATTCACTAACAGTCTAGTAATTATCTAGTTGTGGCTTATCATTAGTGCTTCTCATTGCAAGAATTAATAAGAAATATGACAGGGAAAGGCTTTCCATTGACTAGCAGAAGCAACTTCAGTTGTTGTTATTTGCACTAAATATTTGGAAAGCATTTGGAAGACCAAGTGATATATATCTTCGGGTAAAAAGTGTCAAGCTTACAATAATTAATGCAGATCACTTTTTAATTTGGCAAATTGTGAAAAGTCCACATCACCACATCAGTTGCATAAAATGAGTAGCACAGCATGGTACCCATCTTTATATATAATTCTGAACATGGTCCTAGAAAGCAGTTTTTTAAAAAATCTTAATAATGGGACCACCTATAAATTAGGGGATTTCATTACCAGTTGGGGCGGGGGGAAAGGAAGCCTAGAAAGGTCCTCCAGTGATGCAGGGGCAATAACTGCCATGGGGGACAGGGACAGCCAAGCCTGTGGCTGGACCATTACTGTGCATTCACAGCAGCAACAAGAGATCTATCACCACCTCTTCCTGAAGACTATGGAGAAACCAGTCCTTAGCAGTTCAGTTGACTCTGCTGACATATGTTAACAGTGTGTATGTTTAGATTAAATTATTGACTAGCAATTAGGATGAATTATTTATTTTATTTTATTTCTTAGATTTATATCCCGCTCTCTCCACCAAAAGGCAGGCTCAGAGCAGCTCACAACATTTTTAAAATAACATATCAATATTAAAATCATACATTAAACATTAAAATACTATTTCATACAAGCTTGGCGGCATTCCCATTCAGTCCACGGTGGGTCCGAGGAACATTCCCATAGATCTCTGTAAGCAGATGACAGTGCTAACAGATGGGCAGGCAGTTGGTAATGCCAATAGACGGGTTGGCAGGTGGAACTGGGCCAGGGCTAAGATGATTTACCCTGGGCGGCCCCTATCTGAAAGCCTGGTGGAAGAGCTCCGTTTTACAGGCCCTGCGGAACTGCACCAAATCCCGCAGGGCCCTGATGTTCTCCGGGAGCTCATTCCACCAGTACGAGAATTAGAATCAAACTTCTTAAGAGGAAAAATAAAAACCAAACAAGGAAAAAAAAAACAGGCAGTCTGCTGTACAAATGAAGATAGTAACAACAGTACACAACAGGGTTGTGCTTTCTGCTCATGTTGATGTAAGTTTTATTGTTTCGGCCATAAAAACAACATTACAGCACTACCAGCAACAATACATAATAAAAACTGACAAAGTTGTACATAATGTATATAAATTAAGCCCATACACCCAAAACCATTTATTAACCCATAACTTTGTGAACTTTTGTTTGGGTTTAATAAAGTACCAGCACAAAGGTATATCCTTTAAGAATCATAGCATGGAATAATATAATCGCAGAGTTGGAAGGGGCCATCTAGTCCAACCCCCTGCTCAATGCAGGATCAGCCTAGAGCATCCCTGACAACTGTTTGTCCAGCCGCTGCTTAAAGACATTTTCTACAAATGTTTGCAATCAGAATATATCTATATTTTGCAAAGGAGACCAGTGCTTTCACTCTTGCATTGGCTGCAGGGGGAGTAACCTTACTTATCAGACTCAATAGCAGATTAAATCTTCAATATCATCTGTATAACAAACATCAGAGATTATATGTTTGGGGGGGGGGGTCATTGAAAATTTGCCATGTAAACACCAGATGCACCAGAGTTTTTCTGAGGAAAATCTCTCTCTCTCTCTCTCTTTGTGTGTGTGTTGCAATTCTTCACACAATTCTGGCATTTGAACATAGGATGCCAGAAAATAATCTATTCTTGATTGATGTTAAACATGATACATCTCTTTTGAATGAGCCATTTCTTTGAATCTATTTTTAAATTCAACCTTAGACAAAGGCTCCAAAGGCTCCAAACAAATAATGCATGAAACCCCCCCCCCCCACAACTTACTGGATCACCATCACATTCTTCTGTAGCCAAGAATCAAAGCATGAACTGTTACAACAAACAAAGCATAACATCCAGCAAACTCATTAATTTAAACTGAACCGTACCTTCATCATAAGTAGAAACAGGGCTATTTTTGGGCAGGAACGCACAGGAATGGAGTTCCGGCTGGCTTCTGAGTTGGCCATGCCTACAGCCTCCCTTCCCCCCCCCCCCCGGGTTCCCCAAGCACCTCGCAAGCCGCGGGGCACCTGGGGAAGCCAAGCCAATCCAGGGAGGGAAGGCAGTTTAAACTGCCTCCCCTCCTCGGGTTCCCCAGGCACTCCGCAGCCACAGGACACCTGACGAAGCCGATCCTGGGAGGGAGCTGCGCTGTCAGGGGTGTGGCCTAATCTGCTAATGAGTTCCTGCTGTTGGGTGTGGCCTATTATGCTAATGAGTTCCTGCTGGGCTTTTTCTACAAAAAAAAAGCCCTGAGTAGAAACATGAAAGTTTCAAAACTAAGAAAAGTTGAGAGTGTAACATTCAGGATATCTTGACCCCCCCCCCCCCCCAAATTTTAGAAAGCACTGGTCTCATTTTATTTTAGGAATGCTGGGTTAGATGACACTGTCACCCCAATTTGAGAGTAATGCCTCTCTTCCACTGAAGTATCACTATATTACTTTAACGGAGGGACTCTCTCACAACCAAAATGTGTTTTTTCTCAATCAAAAGTATTCTTCCACAGTTCATTGAAACTATGATTTTAGCAATGCTTAAGTCCTTTGAAAATGTACTGACTTAGAAAACAAAGCTCTGGGTAGTTCTATGAGGTTATGAACTCTATAAGATGCCAAACTATGCACCATCTTTGCTTAGAAACTTTCTTCTTGAAGTAAACAACTTTGGTTTTGTTATAGCTAATGGGCAAAGAGTTCAAATTAAAAAGGAAGTAATGGATGTGATCTATTAGACTTGATCTAGAATTGCACAATTTTCTTCCTTTACATCCGCATATTTATTCACAAGCTCATCTTAACCTCTCAACCCAGCATGGCCAAATGGCCCATTATTTACACAATCTTCCTTCTCATTGTAGAGCCTTCATGCTGGCTCAGCAGAACGTCTTTCCCTCAAACGTGTTGTGGGGTTGATTTAACAACATCCCTCCTCAGGAAAGACTCTGCAAATGTTCCAGCATGGCCCCAGAGTCAATCTCCCATATTATTCTGGACTGCCAGCTGCACACATCTGCACATATGAAACTCCTACCCCTTTGGCCATGCTTATTTACTAATAATCTTAAAATGGTCAACATTTTCTTAATGATACTAATACTGATATGACAATTATGGTTGCAAAATTCTTAGCAGAAACAGTCGCACAGATACAGATTTTTTTTAACATAAAATGCATATTTTATTGTCTAAATTTACTTACTGGAATTAAATGTACCTTCTTGAATGTATTTAGTATATACTATTATGCCATTATTTACTATATACTATTATGCCATTAAAGGTGTCTGAATATGAAAAGTAATGAATATCAGCAGCAGAAAGGACACCCACAAAGACCAATCACAGGGTTATAAATTCTCTATGCACTAAGCTTTCAAATGCCCATAATTTTTTCCTGATCACTTGAGCTGGAAATGTTACACTGAAAATTGCATTCTGGTTAACTCTGATAAGAGTCAATCATATGATCCTAGATTACTCTTAGATATCTGGTAGCAAAAATCAGCTTATATATCTTTAGAACAACATAAACAATAAAAATTATTTATCATGAACTTAGATCTTTTCCACATGCTTAACTTCTTTCTGATTTTCTTGGCAGTCAATCCACAAGCATTGTGATTGGTTTGGGCATGGTTCTTCCACGTATCTGCCTTCTCTGCATTTTCACATTTGTGATTTTCTTCCACATGTGCCTTAAATAATGAGGATTTTCAAGGGAGGGTGCTGTCATCACTGGCGGCATCACATCCCGCCCCCCCCCCTATTTTTTCCAAAATGGCCCTAAAATAGTGATATATTGATCATGTCATAATTATAGTTTAAAGCAGGCTTTCTGACTTTTCCAATGTTCCCTCTAAGCTGTGGAGTCTTGTGAGCAAAAATTCTACTTTGTGAGCTACTGGCATTAAAGTTGTGAGCAAGTGATTTGGCTACTGCCTAAATTAGTTTTCTCTGGAGCCATCCTTCTTGCGCTAAGACAAAAATGTGTGAGCCAGAGGCTTAAAAACTGTGAGCTAGCTCACACTAACTCAGCTTAGAGGGAACACTGCTTCCCACCTCTCTTTTTTAAAAGTAAGTCTCCAGCCTCTTTTCCCCTTATATGTCTATGACAGAAGGCACTAGAGACTTACTTTTTTAAAAATGAAAACTGGAAATTCAGAGAAATTGAAAGCTGTCATCTTTGGAGGCAGGAGAGGGGGTAGTTTGATGATGACATCAGTCCAATCATTGAAAACTGGAATGGAGGTGCGTGGGAGTGGGTGGGACAAAGAAAACCGACCGAAACATTATGCACAAGGAAAAAGCTAACTTAAAATCAGCTCTCAGAAAAAGATGGGGGTAAAAGTGGTTGCTTTAAGCAAGGGGTTCCTTCAATGGCTATTGCTAGGCAACCACATTATTCCAGGCTTGGTTCGATCAGTAAAAGGCAGGGGGAGGAGGCAGGGCCCTTTCCAGCCTATTTTGGCCTTTGAGGCAGGACTCATTGGGGCCAGCTCCAGGTTGGGAAATTCTTGGGGATTTTGTAGTTGAATATGAGGAGGACATGGTTTGGGGAGGAAAGAGGCCTCAGCTGGATATTATGCCAGAGAATCCACCCTCCCATGCAGCTAATTCCTCCAAGGGGACAGATCTGTGCTGTCTGGAGTTCAGTTGTAATTCTGGAAGATCTCCAGATCCAATCTAGGCCTGGCAGCAACCTCTTGGTGGTTTAATACTACCTGATGTGTATTATCCAATGAAGCCTGGTTGCTTGCTACTGTTCAACAGCAGCCCCACCCCCCCATAAAAGCCAGTGTGGGGTAGCAGTTAGAGCTTCGAAATTGGGTCTGGGAGACCCAAGTTCAAATCCCCATCTTGTTGTGCAAGCTCACTGGGTGATTCTGAACCAGTCACATACTTCCAGCCTAACCTACCTCACAGGATTGTTGTAAGGATGAATAGAGAAGTGGAGAATAATATAAGCTGCTTAGGTCCCCACTGTGAAGAAAGGTGGGGTAAAAATGAAGTACATTAATAATTATTATAGCTGAAAAGGGGAGGCAGATAAAAGACAGGTTGACGAATGGCTGAGAAGGAGAGGATAAGGCAGGAAAAGGGTGGAGAATATGTGGGTTGCCAGAAGAAAGGAAAAAAGGAAATAGTGTGGTGAGGATGATACAGGGGAAAGTGAGGTGCCCCCTCACAAGTCCTTGAGGGTTCCCTATCATGCAAGTGGGTCTGGCCCAGTAGACAAGCACCATACAACTGGGCCACTGGTAGAGGCTGCTAGGGGTAAGGGAAATTTGAAGACAAAGTGGCATATAAATGTAGGTTGGCTGTTAGGTAGGGAGGGGAGAAGCAAGCAAGCAAGAGACAGAGGAAATAATGGGGGACGGGAAAATGAGATGCCTCCTGCACATCCTTTTGGATTCCCATTTGTTATTAATTCTGATGAGTGCTGCTCAGCTCAGTTACTCTGGCCAATTTTGTCATGACAGCATCAATAAAATTTAGGCAACAGCACTTGTTTTCTCCTCAGTGGTTTATTGGTTTTTTTAGGATTCCATCACCAGACTATATGGCACATTCATATACACACAAATCTATATGGACATCCAATGGGTTAGGTTCCACAATCTGTCTGCAGGATGTTGTGATGGCTGCATTTTTTCCTTGCATTACTCTCCTCCCCAGGGGTCATTTCGTAGAAAAAGAGGTGCAGGAGCTCATTAGCATAACTCATTTGCATAACTTATTTGCATATGCCCCACCCCCTAACATACCGGAAGTGTGTCAGAAGGCAACACCCACCCCTCAGGCTCCACTCCACAGGTGAGTGAAACTGACCTGCTCTTCCTCCATTCCCTTCCCCATCCAATACTTTGTGCAATAAAAATAAGTGTAAAGAACACACCCTCATTCTCTTCCTGCTCCCTTGAAACCACCAGGTTTCAAGTAGACTTGAGATACTCAGGACATGTGCACCACCCATCCCTTCCCCTTCCCCTCCCCACAACAAGACACCCTGTGAAGTAGGTGGGGCTGAGAGAGGTCTTTTGAGAACTGCTCATGAGAGAACAGCTCTGAGAGAACTTGTGACTGGCCCAAAGTCACACCAGCAGCTGCATGTGAAGGAGTGGGGAATCAAACCCGGTTCTCTCAGATTAGAGTCCAACTCCTGACCACTACACCAAACTGATGGGGTGGAAGCTGCTGAAGGGTTGGTGAAATTTCTCCAGTACTTATGTGCCATGTGCCCAGATAAAAAAGGGTATACTTAGAAAATTTATATGCCACCTTGAGCAAGTCTCTGGAAAAGCAGCACACAGTCATAAAAGGAACAATGATAAAATTATCAATATTAAAACAAAACATTAAAAACAATAAAGACCCTAGCAGGGCTTTCCCCGGGGCGCTGCGCCTCTGCACTGCTCGGGGAAGCCGAGGAGGGGGCGGAGCTTGGTCATGTGCCCGCCCCCTGGGCTCCTCACTCCCGGAGCTGCACTCCTGTGTGCTCCTGCTCCAACGGACCCCTGCTCCTCCCCAACAATCCCATATGACCTTTAGAAAGTTGATTCCTGGAGTCACACGCCTCATGTGGACAAACAGCCACAAAAGTTTGGGGCGACAGTGAGCACAAGTACGGGGCAAATTACCTTCTATGTTTCTTCTATCAGCAAAAATGGGCTGACAGAAGGAGTGGACAATTTTGCCCCCTTTCCCCCTCTTCAGTGCAATTAGTTCTTAAGGGTCCTGCTATCCAGGAAATCAACTTCCTTGGGGTCAAATGGGACTTCTGTAGGGGAGAGAATGTGACAAAGAGCCACTATCCTTGAGCTCACAGCCTGTAGTATCCAACCCAGCGTTCCTGTGTGCTGAAGTAAGCTACTGAAAATAGCCTACAGGAACAGGTCAAGTATAAAAATAAGGGCTATATAAGCTTCATCTATAAATATATCATTGTCCTGGTAACATTTCCCCAAAATATTACATGTCACATAAATTGTGACAAGCAGGGAGGTGATAGCATATTTCATATTCAAGGGTACTTTATTAAAACTAAGACATGTTGAAGGATATTTCCATCAAACAGTATTAATAATAATGTTTGAAAAGGTCATCAACAGCAAAAAAAAAATCAATCTTGTAAGCAAACTAAACTTTACATACCTTTGGATTTGATATCACATAGACAAGTATAACCTTTTCCTTGGAAAATCAATAATCACCCAGTACAACCATAGAATATACTTTATATATTTTTCCATAATACAGCAGCTGTAAACTATTAGCATAGCTAAAATAAACCCACATATCTCAATCTATCATACTTCTGCAGAACAATGAAATCTACTTTCCATTCAGTTAGTATGCCGTCGTGTTTTGAGAATAGTTTTGGAAAACCTCTTTGCTCATTAGATCATCTTTGTATAATATCACGTACGTTGTACACCTTTGAAATCAATTATTTTTGACCTAACACAAGCCAGAAGCTGTATGGCTAATTAACAAATTGAACTTTGAGTTCCCTCTGCTTCTGCCCATTAAAGAGTTCAGTAGAAATGTTGAGCAGTTTGGAATAAGCAGCATCACTGAGTGTATTGCTATGGAAAGAAGAAGGAGCTGTCCATATGGTCATGATTATTCAGATGAGAAAGGGGGGGGGCTGAATGGCTGTATAGCAACTTGCTGATTTATAAGACTATCCAAAAGTCAAAACAATAGCATTAGGCTGGGTCAAGCAGAAAGTTGCATGAAGGAGGAGCAAAGACAAGGAAGCAAGCTTGGCCCCGGAGAGCCAGTTTGGTGTAGTGGTTAAGTGCGCGGACTCTAATCTGGGAGAACCGGGTTTGATTCCCCACTCCTCCACTTGCACCTGGCTGGATGACCTTGGGCAAGCCATAGCTCTGTACCAGCTGTTCCCTCAAGGACAGCTTGGGAAAAAGCTCTCCCAGCCCCACCTACCTCACAGGGTATCTGTTGTGAGGAGGGGAGGGGAAAGGAGTTTGTAAGCCGCTCTGAGACTCCCTTGGGGAGTGAAGGGTGGGGTATAAATCCAATCTCTTCTTCTCTTCTTCTTCTTCTTCTTATAAGACTAGTAGCCCCCTCCCCACTTCTGCCAGTTTACAGGGCAGACTGTTTACACCTCTGATTGGCTTGCTCAAGTACCAGATTCCAGAGGCCAAAGTCCATTTTCCGGTTAAGACGCTGAACTGCAGACTGGAAGGCCAGTAGTTCGGCAGTTTGAGACCCTGGTGCCACATGACAGACTGAGCTCCCGTCTCTGGCCCCAGCTCCTGCCAGCCTAGCAGTTTGAAAGCAAGAAATTGCAAATAGATAAATGTGTACCACTTTGGTGGGAAGGTAACAGTGCTCCATGCACCTTGGTGTCTAGTCATGCCGACCACCTGGCCATGGAAATGTCTTTGGAGAGTGCGGGCTCTTTGGCTTGGAAACAGAGATGAGCACCTCCCCTGGAGTCAGATTCAACTAGCTTTCGAGCAAGGGAAACCTTTACTATTTGGGAGGTCACAAGCTTACTGTCACTGATTTCAAGTGTAGACAGGAAATTTACTCCATGGTCAGCCAATCCACTGAAAATATTAATTTCCCTGAAACACAGATCTCATTCTCTACTGCCCTAACTGGAACGAATCACAACTGTACATGACAACTGGAAACGTAGTTTGAGAGCAAGGTGATCTAGGCCAAGGTAAACATGAATGTCTAGAAAAGTCATGAACAGAGGAAAGGAATTCTAGTCCAGTAACAGGCTCAACATTTCAATGGGTGAGGGGAAGGTATTCTGAGAAAGGAACACAGAAATCAGAACCCATAACACCTCTTCTTTGTTTATTTAGTTAGTTATAGAATTTGTATGCTGCTTCTCCAGGCTTGTCCAAGGCTGCTCACAACTGGAAAAAAAAATACAACAAAATCAAGCAAGGAATAAAGTCAATCAAAACAAATCATGCCACTAAAAACAGTCAATCAAAACAGCCAAATCAGTCAAAGCATTAAGAACAATAAAAGCAAGCTAGCTCATGAAAGTATTAAGTAGATTAAAATAATATTGATAAAACAGTCCTCAGGGCAGGAACATAACATTTAAAAAAAGAGAGAGAGAGAGAGGGAACCCGTTAGCTAAAAGCCTGGTTAACATGAATGTTTTTGCCTTGTGCCTAAAATAGAGCAAACCTCAAGGGGAGGTGATTCCAAAGGTGAGGTGCCATTACTGAAAAAAACCCTGTCTCTGGCCACCACTTACAGTATCTCTGCAGGCAGGGAGCAAAAGAGAACTGCTTGAGAAGAGGATCTTAGCTGGTGAGCTGGATCAATAGTGGGAGGAGGTGGTCCTCCTTGGAGTTCCTTCAAGGAAAGATGTTAGACCAAGCTACTGCTCTTTTTGGAACACACAGAACAATTAAACACACACACATAGGCTGCTTAGTGGATCTGGGATCTTGGAAAAAGTTGATCTATCACCTCTAACTGCAAAGCCAGAACCATCTGGGTTATATATTTCATGTACCACTTTTTATGGACAAAGGATGGTTGGATGGGGAGACTGGCTATTCCTATAGATCTTCTGTACCTCACACTGTATTTGTGCATATGCACATGGCGTAGAAGAGAAACTGGACTGTCTTAAGTCCTGTGAGAATCCTTGTAGACACTGATATTGTGTCCTTGTGTAGGGAAGAACCATGTAAATAGCCTATAAACTATATGGTAAAAACAGAAGCAATACAAATTACATTCACATATAATCAGACTACTAACAAAGAATCTGGATTGTAGCCCAGTTGAAGTTAGCTTGCTTTAAAACCTTGAATGCTGATTCAAGGCACACCTTAGGTGATATTTCTGACTGAAGAATCTGTCAACGCTCTCATCAAAATTCTTCCTGACTCCTCACATTAGACATACCACATCTGTCTTGTTTCTAAAATAACAAAGCAATTGCCACAAGAGTAATTGGCTCGATTCATTTAGGCTGCAATCCTGCACACTGTTAAGATGCTTAAATGATTGAAGACTCCTGTGTTTATGTAAATGTATGAATCTCTTACACAGGATAAAAGCGATTGGTCCATTAGTGTTATCTAATCCAACTAATACTTGGTCTTATTGACAGTGGACTAACTTTATCCAAAATTGCAGTCATAATTCCCCATTCTAGCAACCCTCCCCAAAGTATATCAGGATATTCTCTGAAATGTCCTGAACTCAGTGTGACCAATTTCCCTCGCTGCTTGTCATCTATGCAATTCTATGGCTTTTGGTGCAAACAGCTAACACATGCTGATTACATTTCACATGCACAGAGTATAAAGTACATTTGGACCAATAATCCCATGAAAGAACATCCTGTGTATTACAGAGCCAAATAAATAAAGTCACCAGCTCCCTCATAAATCCCCATTCTGCCAGTCTTATTCTTATTACTTTTTTTATGGAACCGACAACTCAGTTGGACAGGCAGGACTCATAAAAAGACCTTAAAAATCAGCTTTGTGGAAGTCTTGCAGGAGAAAGAAAGTGGGCCAGAACCAGGTATCTGCTTGGAATAACACCAAGGAAATGCCCTTCCACAGGTTTCTGGATTTGTAATGAAAGCCAAAGACATTTGGCTTACCCCGTTTTCGTTCTCTTGGTTCTTACAATCAACTGCAAAGCCAGGTGACTTTTACCAAAAATAGGGGAAAGCTACAAACTTGAGGGCAAAAATAAAATTAAATAATGATTTATGCTGCAGAACCATATGACAATAACGGACAACAGCTTTCCCCCAATTTTCTAGAATAGGTGTAATGAGTGTTGCCTGGCCTTAGTAATAACTCAGTTTTACAGCTTGCTCCAGAAGCAGATGCCATCCCCTCCCCACCCACTCTCTCATGCAGAATACAGATTGCCGAGCATCTCCGGAAAGGTCTCCTGTGCCCAGAGCCACTTATGTATGCCTGGATGAAAGTGAGTGTTGTGCTTGTCGTATTCTGTTCTGATCAAGCCAGAAGCTGGAGCCAAAGAATTGAGCCTACAAAGCCAAATACCATCCACAGATGTTGGTTGAGATGAAAGGGAGATTTATAAATATGTTTCTGTTGAACCTACTACTAAGCCAGCATGTCAGTAATCTTCCGCAAAGCCAGATCCTTTATCTGAATCTAACAATGCACATCACTGGGAAGTGTTTCCCCTCCACCGCCACAAGGGTGTAGTGATAGGGACTAATATAACAGGGTTATTAGACTGTTTATAGACGATTATAGACTCAGACTAAACTTATCCTTGTTGATAAAAAGGGTGAGCAATGAAAATAGGTGAATATTTCAATATGTCAAGTCACCTTATACCAAGTCAAACTATTGTTCTGTCTAGGACAGTATTACCTTTGTAATAATTCAACAGGAATCCAGTAAATTTCAGGGAAGGGGAGCCTGAAGTGGTTCTAGTTCCTTCCTCATCTCAGTAGCTATGCCTGCCTACCTGAGTGTGCAACCAAACCCTTTCCCCTGCTACAAATGGGTTTCCTACCATAGATGTGGGCAGATGTATCTTGAGACCAAATCTCTATCTCTAGTCCCCTGCCTTGCCTTATAGAGCATGTAACGCAAAGTTTAGCAGACTATAAATGGACCCTCAGAGAAGGCAGTCATTCACACAAGTACACGGCCCTGTGCTTGCATGGAATCTGACCACCGTCCCAAAGCCAATGTGATGGTAGTTGAAACACTATATGCAGAAATACTAATTAGGATTGTTCTGTTTGGTAGGAAGATGGGATAATGGCAGTCAGGGCTATTTTTGAGCAGGAACGCACAGGAACAGAGATCTTGCTGGCTCCTGAGTTGGCCACGCCTACAGAAAGAAAGGCAAAAGCGGAGAGGCTCAGGGAAGGAACGGGGCATGTTTGCCTGGCTGCCCTCAGTCTCCCTGGCCTGTGCGCCTTGGGAGACTGTCTGGGAAGACTGAGGGCAGCCAGGCAAATATGCCTGCTTCCCTTCCTGATTTTTTTTTTTGGGGGGGGGGGGGTTGGAGACTAGAAAGGCGTTGCTGAAGTGCCTGGGATCTTTCACTTCAGCAGTGCCTTTCCCCGGCCATCTGGTTCAGAGGGGGCAATAGACTAGAAAGGCGATGCTGAAGTGGGGCAGAGAAGCTCAGGGGGGGAAGGAGGCAAGCTTCCATGCCTGTCCTCTACTTTCTCAGTCCCCCGCCTAATATGCTAATGAGCTGCACTGTCATGGGTGTGGCCTAATATGCTAATGTGTTTCTGCTGTTGGGTGTGGCCTATTATGCTAATGCGGGGCTTTCTACAAAAAAAAGCCCTGATGGCAGTATATCTCAGATATACATCCGCTGAATCATTCTTTCCTCTCTGCTCCTGTTCCTTCCCAGTGGCCAAGAAAATGAAGCCAGACTTCTTACTGCCAGAATAAACTGTCAGATCAAAAGGTTTCGGACCATTCACTGTGCATCCTTATTCTCTAACTGGCAGCAGTCTTGCCAAGTCAGAGCTGCTTCCCGTTGTCTTCTTTAAGGGTGCACATGGATGTACAAGTACTGTGGAAACTTCTGAATATGAAACATGTGCTTTGTCCTTGAACTATGGCCCTTCCCCAAGTAAAGCACTGTTGCTTTGCTTTCTGATCCCTCTTAGGCTGTTTTTACATCTGACTTTCCCGCTGGAATCATTCTAGTTCCAAAAAAACCTGCCCACACCTCTGTGCGGTGTGAAACCGTGCTGCTACTGAAATGTCCACATCTACTAATTGCCCTCCTGTGGTCAAGCTAGTATTCAACCGGCTTGATTCTGCTTTAAACAATTGCTGTTGATTAGTGCACTTAGACCCCCTGGAGTGAAATTTCACACCACTGTGAAATCAGCACAGGAAAAGACAGCAGTCAAACTACTTTAGAGGGGAGGTGTAAAATGACCCTAAAACACCTATGGCACGTCTAAACAGCAGCAGCTTGGATTCCCAGTTTGTGCTGAAATGAAATAGGAGTTGTTCAGGGGGAAAGCAGATAACCTGTTCATCTAACAAACTGAAAATACCCCAAGCTGCTTATGACCTTACTTCCACATTTATTTACTAATATTAAATGTACGTGCCATCTTTCTGTCAATATACACAAGGTAGATTACAATTTAAAATAACGACTTATGAACTAATAGACATAACGACTTATGAACTAATAGACATAATACAAGAACAAAAAGGAATAAATGAAATAAGGATAATAAGGACATTTAAACCAGACTTATACGTAATAGTAATAGTGACTACATTGGCCTGCAGTTCCAGAGGAGTCAAGTAAAAGTTGGTTCCAGCTAAACCAATAGATGCAGCCAAGTGCAGTGGATGCTGACGGACTGAGAAGGTGCTGACGCTATGCAGGGATGAACCACGTGAACCAGGAGTGCTGAGAGAGCGCACGTGATAACAAAGATTTAAGTTGTGAGCATACTGGCCACAGTCAGGAACAGGCTGCTGCCTTGAGGACAAAATCTTGATGAGAAAGCCCAGTAATCGATCTGAAAATACATATTCCTTGTTTCTCAAGAAGTAAACACCACAGAACTATTGATCTAGATTGCTCAACACTATCCGCACTTTGGCCACAGAGAGAATGGGAGTCCATTGGGGGCCTCGGCTTCTGAAGCTGGCACCATCTGTGGAATTCTCCGTGTCTTGAGTTTTGCTTGGCACCTGCTCCATCTTTCTTTGTGCACTGATTGAAGACTTTGCATTACTGTTGTTCCCCATAGGTTGCGATCTCCCCACGTTACATTCTGGATTGTTCATCCCCCCCCCCCCTCCTGCTGGTTTATAAGATTGAAATTGTTGCTTATATTTTTTTTTTGCATTGTAAGACTTAAATTGTTAGATGTTGGGGTTTGCTACTGTTGTTTTAAGTTATTCCTGTAGTCACTTATTGTAATTATTTTAATCATTTTTGCGATTATTGTTACTAATACATTTGTAAACAGTGTGCCTGGCCCAGATTTTACAGCTAATTCAACAAAGTACCCACCCACACTCTAAGCGAATGGCAACAGCTCCAAAGCCATGACTGGAAATCAAATTAAATTTAAAATATGTTTTTCCAAGCATAAAACTGGATGTTGATTGCATTTGGGGGGGGGGGGGGAATCCAATATATCTGTGATTTACAAGCAATGTGTTGTGCATAACTGTATGTTGCATGAGAGCTTATATAGGAAACTAGATGAAAGACTAAAATATGCTGAAATTTCAGTTTTTGCCTCACATTATAAGTTTGTAAAATTCAGAAAGAATTTTTTTGCCCACCCCCCCCCCCACATCCTCAGATGGAATCACGTGGGAGGGTGAGCCTATTAGGAGGCAGCGTGGGAGCACTGACCTATCAGGGAAGGCTGGCCGACCAGATCTAGTGGCGGCAGCCATTTCCCTGACCATTCCAGCCGAAGAGGAGCTCAGGAGAGGAGCCTCGTGGTGGATTGGAAGACAAGTAGAGCCTCATGGTGGATTGAGCCTCGAGTACAGGAACAAAGGGCAAGGGACCAGGTTGGAGGGACTTTGGCCTGGGGCTGGCTAGATTACTCCTTTCCCTCGCTTCTTACCTTCCTTCCCCTCCCATCTTACCTTCTGTGTTGAGATGGAGCTCTGGGGGTTCCACTGATGTAGCCATGGGGCAAGGCTTGCCTTCTTCCTGACAGCCCTCCCAGAGTGACAACAGTGCAATGTCCCCATGTGGGGGTGACCCTCAATCAGTGGGCTTGCTTTGCTGGGGAGGGGTGTGTGACCGGATGTGCAGGGCAGAACCCCTCGGTAGGCATGTGGTGTGTCCGCTCCCTGGGGAGGACATCTGGCGCTGGGGCCTGGATCTGTGCCAGAGCAACTGCACAATGGGACTAGCCAGCCAGCCAGTAGGTTTTCAGCCTACATGGGGCTGTTGCTGCAGGCCTACCCTGATTGGGGGTTGGTGCTGGTGAAATACCAGGATCTAATTCACCATGCCTATAAGAAGTACAATGGGGCTGTGAGGCTGTGCTATGATGAGCTGTTCTGTTCTCGGGCAGCTCTTGACCCAACCCTGCCTTGGGATCGGGAGCATCAGCAGCTGTGGTCCCAATGCATGGGGCCAGCTGGGGCCATCACGGGCAGGTATGCAGATAGCAGCCACAAGGTGGCACTCTCGCAGGTGGACACAGGGCAAGGAAGCAGCAACAAGCAGTGGGTTCAACCCTGCCTCCTCTGCTGGGATTTCAATGCCATCGGAGGCAGTGTAATTATAAACACGCCTGCAGTTCTTGTGGGGGCTTCCACTCGGCATCATCCTGCAGGAGGGGCAACAGGGGGATGGTCCAGTCTTAAAGACAGTGGGGGTTACAAGAGACCAAAGGACGGGACTGCCAAAAAGGGTACACATCCCAATCTAGCTTGAGGTTTTATGGGAATGGCTGTGGGGGTACCCCCACAGAAGGGAAGTAGCATACATGGAAGAGGGGTTCTGGGAGGGATTCCAAATCCCTTTTAAGGGTGAGTGGGCACATTGCATGGCTAGGAATTTGAAACTGGTGGTGGGGTTGGAAGATATGATATGGCAAAAAATTGATAAGGAGGTACGAGAGGGCCGGGTGGTGGGCCCCTTTGTGGAGCTGCCCATGCCCATGCTCTGCATCTCCCCGTTGGGTGTAGTAACCAAGAAATCACTGGGGGAGTACTGGCTGATTCATCATTTATCTTACCCTCAATAGAGGTCTGTCAATGACAGGATTCTGGGGGAGCTTGCCACAGTGCACTATGTGTCCTTTGACAGTGCGATACAAATGGTGGCCAACTGTGGGAAGGGTGTGCTTATGGGGAAATGCGACATCAAATCAGCCTTCTGCCTTTTACTGATATACCCAGGGGATTTTGACTTGTTAGGTTTTATCTTTGATGGCCAGTTCTACTACTATGACTAATGCATGTTGGAGTTCCATGGATATTTTTCAGGATATGGCAGCTGAGCTGGGAATACCTTTGGCTCACGAAAAAACCGAAGGCCCAACCACCAGTTTGACCTATCTGAGAATTTTGATCAACACCAAGAAAGAGCTTTGTGCCTTGCCTGTGGATAAGGTGGTGAAACTGGTAACCTTACTGGAGCAGGCTTGCTCTTGGAAAAGCCTAGCCTTACGGGAGTGGCAGATGCTGCTAGGCCACTTGAGTTTTGCCTGCAGGGTGATGGCCCCAGGGCGGGCTTTTGTCTATAGGATTTGTGACTCTCTGGGGGGTGTCCCCCTAACTCATCACTGGGTCCGAGTCTTAGGCGGGATTAAGGCGGACCTGTACATGTGGCTGGATTTTCTTAAAGGGTTTAATGGGGTGTCATTTTGGCACAGCTCCATGCCACTGGAGGCAACCTTGCAGATCTTCTCTGATGCACCAGGCAGCCTGGGATTCAGAGTCTTTCCCCAAAGGAGCTGGTGTGCCCAATGCTGGCCTCAGGACTGGGTCAAGTCTGGCCTCACAAAAGATCCCACCTTCCTAGAATTCTTTCCTATGGTGGTGGTGGTCTACCTGTGGCACACCCAGTTGAGGGACAAGGTAGTCAAGTTCTGGTGTGATAACCTAGCGGTAGTGCAGGTTGCCAACAAACTGACTTTGAGATCCCTCATGGTTATGCGGTTGCTGTGGGCATTTGTGCTACGATGTCTGCAATATAATATCCTGTTTGTGGCAGAGCATGTTTCTGGGGTGCACAACAACATTGCTGACACACTGTCTCGTTTTCAGGGGGTTAGGTTTCGGGATCTAGCCCAGGGGCAAAACATGAATCAGAGCCGATGCTGGTGGCCTTATGGAGCCTTGGCAGAGTGAGGTCGAGAGGGCAGTTGAGGCATCATTAGCACCAGGTATGAGAACAGCATACAGGGGGCACCTTGAGACATTTTGCAGGTCCAGGAGAAATTCTGGGCTGGAACAGCTCTGGCTGGTACCAATTGAACACCTGTTCCAGTTTGCAGTGGCTTGAGGACAAAGCGCTTGGCAGACAGCACCATTAAGGGGTACATGGCTGTGGTAGCGTTCCAGTCGAAAGCTCGGGGGTTATTGGACAGCACAAGGGATTTCAGGCTCTGGCGCATGCTGGAGGGCTGTCTTAGGGAATCACCACCAGCACATGATCACTGGACACCAGTGAACCACCAGACATTATCAGGAAGTTGGTCAGCCTCTTTGCAGCCATATGCACCTCGCAATGGGAAACAGAACTATTCCAGGTGGCCATTCTGGTGACCTTTAGGGGGGCTTTCCGGATAAGTGATCTGCTAGTCAGGTCTCGGTGGGATGGTAGGAATAGGGCCTTACTCATAGCAGATGTGAGAGTGGGGGGTGGATGCAGTTACCTTTTGGGTCAGATGGTCCAAGGTGGACCAGCCAGGGGTGGGGCAGCTAATCACCCATCACAGGAACCCGGAAGACGCATTGTGCCCAGTGTGGGAGATGACCTGATGGATGTTGATGGTTGGGCAGTGGACTGGATCACTTTTTCAGCATGAGAGCAGACTTCCTTTGACCAAATATCAATTTTGGTCTGTGCTATGCCAGGGCTTGGATGTGGCAAGATTGGCTGGGGGTCACTTCAGTACCCACTCTTTTGCATCGGGGCAGCTTCAACGGCTATGGAGATGGGATTTGGCCCCTCTGAAATCCAGCACTTGGGGCACTGGTGCTCCTAGGCATACAGGGTCTATGTGCTGACAGCTGATGGTGTGTCTCTTTGCAGGGTATGGCACAAGGCAAAAACCAACAGCATTTTGATTTGTGGTCACTTGATCATCTATTGGTTGGGTAGGAGAGTGGGCTGCTCTAGCATGGGTTCCAAGCTAGGCATCAGAGACAGAGCCTCTGTTGAATGGCTGGGGACAAGAGACATGCATTGGAGCCAGCTGCTCCCCCTCTTTCATAGTTACAGGTCAGCAGCTGTGCCCCCTCTCATCGTGGTCATGCATTTGGGCAAAAATGACCTGGGCAATAGTTTGGCAGTCTACTTGTTAGCAGAGATACTGAGGGATTTTGAGACACTCAGGGAATGGTTTCCTGGCGCTGTATGGGTATGGTCCAATATGTTGCCTCGGTGGGTATGGTGAGTGGTATTTCACCCGTCTAGGGTTGACAAGGCCCACCACTGGCTGAACAACATCACTGGTAGGTTTGTGGTTTCAAAGGGAGGGAAAGTGATGCCACACCCAGGAATTGTTCCTGTGCCTGTATCTCTTTAGGCCTGATGGTGCTCACTTATCTGTCGCTGATACAGATATGTTCTTGGCCGATCTGCAGGAAGGTCTGTGAGACCAGGCGGCTCAGGGCTGGTGGGAGGGGTGTTAAGCCAAAGCTACCCCCCCCCCCCCGTGGCAAGAAAGCATGGGTTGAGGAGGTAGATTGGAGCTGGCAAGCACCCTGAGGTATCAGCGATTGGGGGGGGGGTGTCCTCAAACTGGGTACCTAGTGGCTTGGCAGTCCAGGTGCCTCAGATGGGGGCCCCTCCGCAGTTGGGGAAACACATGGCGAGCCTTAAGGCTTAGCAGTCATGGCGAGAATGTGCTCCTCTGTCTCCTCTATGCACTTGGAGTGCAGGCCGTGACGGGTAGGGTCCAGAAGGATTCCGGACCTGGCTCTGAGCCGGGGTGGGTTTGCTCTGCTAAGAAGCACAATGCAACCCATGCTTAAATTGGATAAAAAATGCAGATCAGCTTGTATGTAAATAAAGTCACAGTTTAACCCATAACTTGTGTTGTGTTTCATTCGAGGGGTCGGTGGGCAATCTTCAGGCTAGACAAAACTACTCCAAAGTTTATCTTTGATAGCATGTTCACATGTGATAAAATATTTTCATACCTAAACATAAAAAAAAAGATTCAATTGAAATTTCATCAGATAGTTTTTCCCAAACCATCTGCCATATATCACATTAAAAGAGAATCAATGCAGTGGTACAAGAGAAGCAAATGACATCACAGAAGAATAAAATGCCCATAAGCTTCAGCTAAATGTTGATAATGTTGTATTAGTGTATGTGTGTGAGAGAGACAGAGAATAAATACATAACATAAATCCAGAGCATGACACATTTCCAGCAGGATTCTTGATACTTGAACAAAATTACCACCTTGTTATGCATAGTGATGAAAACAAACTGGCACAAAATATTTTTAAGCATGGGAATTACAAGGTCAGTGGAGAAGAAGCAGCACAGGGAGGACTGCTATTTGCTCAAAAAACTTGATTTCCAAACTTTGTTTCTCGAACATTAGTGTTACAGAAATGGTTCGATATGTGAGGAAACAAGCAGAGGCCCCATTTTGCATTAAATGTGTGGCTCCAAAACAAAGTTAAATTTCCCCATCCTCAGTGATAATGTGGGGGGGGGGGGGAGAGATCATTTTCCTCTGCCCCACTATTTCCTATTTCCCTTTCCTGAAAGTGTCTCTCCATTTTCTGCTTTCTTCTCTGCTTCTCCACACACCAGCTAACCTACCTTTATCTGCCTCATTGTCTCTAGTTTTTTTTTTCCTTCTGCTCTCACCCTGATAGCCTTTCACAAGGAAAAACCTGGCCAAGTCACATGGTGCCACTCACCAGGCCAGGTCCAGTTGTACAGTGCCAGCATGGTCTGCAAGTGCATCATAAACCTCTGAGGGTCTCTCAGGAGGAAACTGTTCTGGAGCAACAAAGGCATGGTCCATTTGACCACAGGTCCTTTAAGAAGGCTGACCACAAAGCAGACTTCAGTGTGATCCTTGGGGAAATTGGCTCCATATACAGTTTGCACTGTGCCAGGATTGATGGAAGCAAGTCAGCATTCTCTTGTTCTTCTGTAGTGTACTGACCTAGCATTTCCTCTGTAGAGGAAGAAGAAGAAGAAGAAGAAGAAGAAGAAGAAGAGATTGGATTTATACCTCAGCCTTCACTACCCGAAGCAGTCTCAAAGCAGCTTACAAACTCCTTTCCTTTCCCCTCCCCACAACAGACACCCTGTGAGGTAGGTGGGGCTGAGAGAGTTCTTTCCAGAACTGCCCTTTCAAGGACAGCTCTTGTCAGAACTATGGCTTGCCCAAGGTCATCCAGCAGCTGCAAGTGGAAGAGTGGGGAATCAAACCCGGTTCTCCCAGATTAGAGTCCGCGCACTTAACCACTACACCAAACTAGCTCTCAAATGGAGGCACCTGAAGGGCTATCTACTTTTGTCAGCCCAAAAGACTCACATGAGCCCTTCGTGCCTCATTTTCAGCAGCCAGGTTCTCCATCTTCAGGCCTGGATCAACTGTCCTATGCTCCGCAGGCAGGCTTGGCCAGGTCTCAGAGTAGCTCCTCAGGCCTGGATAGTGACACTTAAGAACAGAGAGTGGAGCTGGAAGCAAAGGCCAGTGGAATGCAGCTGTTGCACAGGCCTTGCACCTCGTGGACTAATTGATCCAGGGACGGCAGGCTTCCCAAGCCTCAGCCTAAATAGGCTGGGAGTTATTTTTTATTTATTTGTTTATTTGTTTATTTATTTCATTTTTATCCCGCCTTTCCAGCAAGCTGGCTCAAGGCGGCTAACAACCATATAATACCATCAAGATGGTTTACAAATTAAAACATAAAATCAAACATCAATAATTAAGCAACAATGAATACTGGCAGCATCAGAGTTCTCATGGTGAAAGGCGGTGGCAAAGGGTTCGGCCAATGGTTCCAGGGCTATGTTGTCCTGCAGTTCCCCTGGTGGCGGCTCCTAACCAGAAGCCTGGCAGAAGAGCTCCATCTTGCAGGCCCATGTAATAAGTCCCGCAGGGCCCTGATGTCATCCGGGAGCTCATTCCACCAGTGTGGGGCCGCCACCAAGAAAGCCCTGGCCCTAGTACAGGCCAGCCGAATGTCTTTTGGACTGGGGAGAGTCAGGCGATGTTGTGTACCTGACCTCAGAGCCCTCTGGGGCACATATGGGGAAAGGCGGTCCCTCAAGTAGGCAGGCCCCTGACCATACAGTTAGTAAGGCTCAGATGCATTGCTGGCAGGTGTTGAAGTTCCTGTGTCTGCTCTGAATTTTGCCAGGACCCTCTGAGTTGCTCTCGCTGCATGGCTCTGTCATGGAGTTGCACACAGCTTTGGCATTTCATCTCCTTCGGGCCACCTTGGCCTGGAGCTTCTGCCACCACCACTCCTGCAGAGTGTGAAGGGATTCTAGAGGGCTATGGGCCTGGGGTTTGAGACCCACTCAGTGGAAGCCTGGTGGCTATCTCAGGGGCCAGCAACAGAAACTTGCTTGTAGGCTCCAACAGGGTGGCCTCTGGCACCGCTGGCATATTGTGAGCCAGTGCATCTGCCACCCTGGTCCCACTGGTCCTCCTTAACCTTGGCTTTGTGGGCTTTTCCCCTGAGGACACTGGTTTTGCTGGGATGGTCAGTGGGGATCTGTTATAAGACCTAAGAAAATAAAATAAAGTGGCTGGGACAACTACCAGCAGGGAGAAAAGCACAAGAAGGAAAGCTTACTGCCTCTCCTGCATTTCATTTCCTATCACCGTCCCTGTGACAGAACAGGCCTGCTCTAGCCTGCAGGCCTTATTCTGCCTTGCCCTCCAAAGTTTTCCCAACATCTGGAGAGGCTTTTCTTTCTCTCTTTTGTAGCCTGCCACCACCACTTGACCTTTGTAAGGAATTGACTGCTTGGAGGGTCAGGATTCCCATCTTCCCTTCCAAGATCTGAGGCCTTGCCTCTGTGTCTTCTGCTGCCCAGTGCCTGGTCATCACAGGGACAGTTTACTGCTTTGTGTGCCCTTGGAGGAATAGCCCTTTGCCAACTGCCTGCCTCCCCCTGCCCCCCTTTTAAAATAGCATGTCAGAGATGGTGGAGGTCTATGTAGTACAGAGAACCACTGCCAGCATCTTAAGTTATAAAGTATTTATTAAAAGAAAAATGTCCACAAGCATACTTATAGCGCAGCACTGAACTAAGCAAGGGATTTCAAAAGAAATTGGTAAAACACAAATCCTCTGTCCCTTTCTCTATGCATGCCCTATCAGATGTTAAAATTAAACAGGCTCCTAAAGTTTAGGAAGTTATAGATCTCTATAGAGTCACCTTTACCTTGAAGCTTTCTGTAGCTCTTTGGGGCAACACATGGTCAAAATGACTGCCTCCTCGGTTAAGAGTCCTGTAGCTGTCATGAACTCCACACCAACCAAAGTGACCTTCCTCCTTGCTCCCCTGAGTTTTATCACCTCTCTTTCCCCCACTCATTAACCAGGTTAAGCCAGGGCAGAGAACCATTTTCTGCAGCTTCTTCCTGGAGATTATTCCTGGAACATCTCTAGTCTAAAATCCTCCAAATCTCTGTTCTCGGCTTGAAGAGGGGGAGAGCTCAACCCACCCATTATCTCTCCTGCCAGATATATTAGCATTTGTATGAAGGTGGGCTGAGGTATGTCTGGAAAGCAACTGAACTGACTTCCTCCTCCCTGCCTTTTCTCTGCCCAGAGAGAAAGTTAAAAAAAAAAAAACTTTTAAAACTCAGAGTTAAGGTTTGCTCATTTCAAACATCCAGAGAAAAAAATCCTGGTTTATGTATGAACATAGCAGGTACATAATGATGTCCTCATCATGTCTAGTTTGGCCCCTGTCGTAAACTCATGCTTGATATGTAGTAGAGTTTCAAGTTTTAGCTTACATAACTGAATGCTTCTCCATATATTAAAAGAGGTACACATTGATAGCTAGATTTGAGGAGAAAGCAGTGCTAAAACCCTTGTCCCAGACATTTACTTTTCTGTATGGGGGATTGTTTGGTATGTAAGGGAAGAGCACATCAGCCTGCAGTACTACAGTCCTCTCAGGAAGATATAGTTATTCTGCCTGACCAGACCAGGAATGATGTAGATAGGGCAATTATAATCTCAGACCTTTCTGACCTGACTAATATTTCTATTCCATTTCAGTCTATTCCAGATCAAGCTGATGATTTACTTAATCTATCTAATCATTCTGGCCCAGATAACTAAGTCTGATGCAATTATCCCCCCCCCCCCCCGGTTATATTGACTGTCAAGAATCCAAACAGGTCTGTGCTGAGATCCATCAGCTCCATGAGTCCATTGAAATGAACTTGAGGAGGAATTTAGATCAACAAACAGATCAGGAACGTTCATCTTTGTCTTTCCTGAGCTGTCCTGTAATAACCAATGCTAGTCATCACCCCAATAGAGAAAGGGGCATGGGGGCAGTATGCTATGATCCCCTACAGAATATTTCTCAGATTTCACTTTAGATTGACTGTTAGGGACCCAGAGGGAACACTGTTTAAAATGCATTTCTTGGAATGCGACAGGTTGGCTAAATAAAATTCAGGATCCTTTACTCGGCTCCCGGTGCGTTTGTCGCGTCGAGGGGACGCTTTGCCGCCTCGCCTGAGTATGAGGCAGCAACGATCTCATGCGCTATCACACGATCTCGGAGATGGCGGGGCGGGGCTGCCTATTTAAGGCAGTGCCCCATTCCCGCCCACGTCTTCGGCTCCACGTGCTCACCCACCCGCCCACCCTGTTTGCAGTGTAGGTTGTTCAACTGGTCGCCAATTGGGGCCAGGTAGAAAATTTTCACCTCTACTTGGATTGGCCGTTGGTAGAGGTGTTTTTGCCTACCTTACACTGTGACAGTTGTTAAGGGCCTAGGTGGTGGATGAGATTTAATAGTTTGGTCACCTGGCAGGTTTGTACAAGCTAGAAAGGAACTGGTGAGCGCCTTACGGCATATCCCGTTTGGGAACAGGAGGTCATCAGGATACTGCCCCAGGGCTGTATGGTTCGGGGCGGAGAATGGTGGCCGCCTCTGAGAACCTCTCTGGCTAGGCTCCTCCCTGAAGGTCCGTACGGTCTCAGGGGTAGGCGCTCCTGTGGGGCAACCAGTATGCTGGGCTGCCAGTTAACGAGCCAGACTTGGGGCTGGCTCAATACCGGAGTCAGGTGTCCCGCCCATATCAGAAGGCAAGGAGGCTGTGTCTTGGATTGACGCCTGCCTTGCCTGTTCCTGTGCTTGCTTAGTTTGCCCGTTGCTGCAATGTTCTGTTTATTTATTTTATTTATTTATTTATTCTTTCGATTTATACCCCACCCTCCCCGCAAGCGGGCTCAGGGCGGCTTACATGAGCTCATCGGCCAATAATATTACATTAAAATCACTAAAACAATTAAAACAGTTTAAATACTTAAAATACATTCCTAACCTAACAACTTGCAACTAGCTTCCAGTGACATATGGTCAGCTTATCAGGCGATGGCTCAGTGGTAAAAACTCCCTTTTTTCCCTGCCTCCTGCCAGGGTCGATCCGGGCCAGACTGCATCAAGTTGGTACGCTGATGGATGGAATCATTGGATGGCGGCTCCTATTCAAAAGCCTGGCAGAAGAGCTCCATCTTGCAGGCCCTGCAGAACTGCACAAGGTCCCGCAGGGCCCTGATCTCCTCTGGGAGCTTGTTCCACCAGATAGGAGCCTCCACCGAAAAAGCCCTGGCCCTAGTTTTATTAAGTCTAGCGGCCCTAAGACCTGGGACCTCTAGACGGTGGGCTGTTCCAGACCTCAGTGCCCGCTGGGGTATATACGGAGAAAGGCGGTCCCTAAGGTATGTTGGACCCTGGCCATATAGGGCTTTATAGGTAAGAACCAGCACCTTGAAGCAAACTCGGTATACTATAGGCAGCCAGTGCAGCGCCGCCAGCACAGGTCCGATGTGGTCTCGACGTGCGAGGCCCATCAGCAACCTGGCCGCAGCATTCTGCACTAGCTGCAGCTTCCGAGTTAACCCCAAGGGCAGCCCCATGTAGAGAGCGTTACAGTAGTCCAACCTCGAGGTGACCGTCGCATGGATCACTGTGGCCAGGTCGTCCCGGTCGAGATAGGGAACCAACTGCCGCGCCAGCCGTAGATGATAGAAGGCCGACTTAGCAGTGGCTGCTACCTGGGCCTCCATCGTCACAGAGGCATCCAGGAGCACTCCCAAACTCCTAACCCGCGACTCCTGCACCAATGGTGCCCCGTCGAAGCTCGGGAGTGGGAGCCCCCGCCCCAGCCTGCAACTCCCCAGACACAGGACCTCCGTCTTCACCGGGTTCAAATAGTTAATAAAGTGGCCCGTGTTTAATTCCAATTGTTGTCTGTCTCGTTATTTGGGCTGGGGTGGCAATTAGACATCATGATATAATTTGTATTCAGGAATGCGGGTTAACAACAGATCTGATGTTAAATAGCTATTATTCTTATACCCTTAATTTCACTCCCTCAGACAAATAGGACAACCTAGTGGAGCACTGGCATGTTTGATATCCACCTCTGTAAATTGTACTGTAACATTCTCTCCTTTAAGGTCCCTGGCAATGATTTGCCTTTTGGTGTTCAAACATCAGGCAATTTTAGTAATTAATGTTTACATATTTCCCCATTCTTCCCCTTTTTATTATGAATGTTGTTGACTCGATTTGGAATATTACCTTACTGAACTCTAGGTCAAACACCCTAAGGCAAAGATTATGCTCTTAGGAGATTTTACTGCCTGTACTGGTGATAATAGTTTAAGAGGTAAGGATGGTGATTAAAATATGGATGTCTACAATGAGAAAAGGAAAACAAAAGATCTTCTAGTTAACAAAACGAGAATAATCCTTTACGAACTACTAATTAATAAATTTGATCTAGTAATACTAGATGGCAACATAGAAGGTGACAAGCAGGGTGGATTTACCTGTTTTAGCTAGAGGAAAGCAAGTGTGATTGATTATGTATTAATATCACCAGCTCTCCTGGATGATATTTTACAGTTCTCAGTGGGGTCCCTCCCAGAAAGTTACCATCAGCCACTTATCTTTTACCTTAGCAACTTCAATACTCTTCTGAATGGTGAAGTAATGGGTCCCTTGCCATTAGTTCAAGGTGAAATTACAGCAGATATCCAAGTACAATGGACTACCAAACACCAATCTGAAATACAGCAGATGCTGAATAGTGATACTTTTTTCTTAAACTTAGGGATGGTATTCTTACTGCCCAAGGTATTGATACCGCCCTGATTCTATACAATGACCTGATTAAAGCTTTGAAATATCTTTTGGTTAAGAATAATAAGAATATCAAATGAGACCGCAAGCTAAAAACTTGGGGGGAAAGGAGCTTAGGTGGGATCCTAAAATGGACAAGCAGGGCCTAAATAATTGTTTACCAAAATACTTTTTTCAAATTACATAATAATTATAAACAGCTTCTCAGGAAGAAAAAGCTCACTTCACGAAGAGAGTCATAAGCAGGAGCTAGCCTTGGCATTAGGCCAGAAGTACATGGCAAAGTGCTGGCACCTTATTGCAAAGTTAGATGGAAGTGTACATCAAGGTTTAGATTGCTTCTTATGTATTTATGGATAGCTGGGAAGACCACTTTCCCCAGTTATTTAATTATTCTAATCTGGGGGCTGATACAGTTGGAACCACTATGATAAACCCCCAAAGCTTAGCACCCACTTGGCCTGCAGTCACCCCTAGTGAAATAAAATCTTTAATATCTGCAATTAGAAATAACAAGGCTCCTGGGGAAAATTGTATTCCCCATAATGTGCTTAAAGCTTTTCAGGATTGGTGGGCACCAGTTCTAGCTAATTTGTTCACTCATACTGATAGAACAGGTAAAAAAAAAAACTTCCTCTATTGTTACACCTATCTATAAGAAGAGAAAACAAAAGGATCCAGCTAACTATAGCCAATAAGCTTACTTGATGTTATAGGAAAACTCTATGCAAGGCACCTCTTATTAAAACTAGAGGTGTGGATGTCTGAAAGAGATTTGCTGGTTCCAAAGCAAATTGGATTTAGGCCAGGACATTTAACCTTAGATCACTGCTGTCTATTAAAACACTTTATTCACAAATATGTGGATGGACTATCTAGATGGCTATATGTTGCATTCATTGATCTTAAAGCAACTTTTGATTCTATACCAAGAGAATGCCTTTGGGGTAAACTGAGTAATTTGAATACTGAGGATAGGCTACTGGAATGTATTAAAGGACTTTGTACCAAAGTAAATGTATTAAAGGACTTTACACTCTATATTCATGGCCAGTTCTGTAGTCCTATTGTAACTTCAAAATGAGTATGCCAGGGTTGTATCTTGGCCTCTCTGCTTTTCAATTTTTATATAAATGATATTGCTGAACATCTTTCAGGAGTACAATTTTCCCTAGTCAGGATCAGTAAGAAGCCCATTTCAATAATTATGTATGCTGATGATACTTTGCACAAGTTGGCCTTAGAAGGCTGCTGAAACAATTTAGCCTTTACTGCAGAAATAATTTACCACATGTAAATTATGACAAAACTAAGACCATGAAGGTCCCATCTACAAAACTGGACAAAGGATGGGATCCCATTAGAGCAGGTGACCTCTTTCAAATACCTAAGGATAATCTTCCACAATTCTGGCTCTTGGTCAGTACATACTGAACATGCAAAGCAGAATTTGGAAAAGATTGTGTTTGGAATCCTCAGATTTTATAGAACAAAAGGAGGCCAGTTGGTGCCTCCGCTTTGGGAAATTTACAGAACAAAGGTACTTTACCAGTTATTTTATGAAGCTCAAATCTGGGGATTTGGAAATTTGCACCCACTTGAAGTTATTCAAAATAAATTCACCCACATGCTATTAGCAGTCCCAAATTCGACATCAGCTGTAATTAGATCTGAGCTGTCCTTGCCTCCAATATCAACTTTAGTTCTCAAAGCTGTCATTAATTTTTGGTGAGAAAATCGTTATCTGTCTACTTCCAAGTATTTTAACACTGACTTATGATGAGATGAAATTTAACGCATGGAGAAGTCATGTATTAAATGCAGTTGCCAAACTCGGTTTCTCAAGAGAATATCTAAGAAGGCTAGGGTGTTTGTTGGGGTTTTTTTTTGGTAACCAAACAGTTATTGAAAATAAAGACTATTGGATATAAGTGCTCAAGTTGATGCTGTATCATTAGGCATCTCAAGAGTAGCCTCCCTTCCAGCTTATCTTACTGATCTTTTGAATTTTGAGCATAGGAAGGCCTTTACTAAGGCATGGCTGGATATTTTACCACTAGCAATGTTAAGAGCTCATTACAACAATATCCCATATAATGAGTGAGTCTGCTCTTGTGACCATAGATCTGTCAAGGTGGTTGTTTGGTGCCCAATATTTGCAGTGGATCATGAAGGATACCTCGGGAACATTTTAACAAGATAAATTTGTCACATTACATATGGCAAAATGTATTGCCTTAGTTATAAAGAACCCTCTGATGCCAGTGTGGTTGACGAATAGTTATCTTGCTCATGTTGGGTCTTTCTGTGATCAGTAGATCATTGTTAAATCTTGCCCTTTGTTACAAAGATTCATGTTTGTTAACTATATATATTATTTTTTTAGATTTTTAATGGATATTTTATGGGTTTGAATGTATATTGTGATTGTTTTATGCTATGTTGTACTGTTTTCCTTAATGTTATTTGCTATGGCTGTGAGCTAATGCAATAAGCTTGACAATCCACTCAGAGAGGTGGGAAAATGCTGCTGACAGGCTCCAACAGTGGCCTGGACACAAGTGGATGGATGAGCATGAGGTCTTTAACAGCAAATAAAAACCACAGGTAAGAGTTGGTGAAATATTGTAACAATTTGCATCTCCTGGTAGAGATCCAACTTACTATTCGAGAACTATGGCTCTAGAAGATTCCATTTTTTCCCCAGAATTATTACCAATCATTACACAAAGAGCATGTTCATCACTCTAAATAATCAATAAGCTGTCTCTCAGAAAAGACATACGGGAAAGGGGGCATTTCTATTTAATGTCAAAATGAGATAATGTGTACTGTTTATTGAAATATTAAAGGGAAAAAGTTGGCAACCCAACTGTCACAGGCCTGATGAGACACCTTCAAGTGAAAGCATCCAAATTAATTGGTTCTCTGCTCCATTAGATGATGTATCTCTTACTCCTAGCGCTGACGGGCAGCATTCCACTAGTTATTACAATCATGTTAATTGATTTCCCTGCACAATAGCAGCACATAATTTGGAATGCCATTGGTCATGTGAAAGAGAAAATGACTTGGCAGTATTATACTTGTGAACTACAGGCACTAAATTCACACTCAGTGTTGCAGTCCAGGAATGTCAACATTTATAAATGACTGAATTACACCAGTTCCAATAAATCACTATTCTTGACAGTGATATGGGCCTGTATCAGTGGAGTATAAATTGATCTAATTGAATTTCTGCTCATTTAGCACTAGAAGCCTGTACTACACCACGAATGTGTGCCAAAACTATAAGGTCACATACATTTGAGGAAGATATGGTTCCTCTTCAGTTGGGAATAGCATTTTTCTAAGAAAGAGAAGGCTTTCTTCCTTCTCCTACGATGTCAGGAACTGTGATGACTAAGGGCAACATATTAAGCAGGAATATTGAAACCTTCTGAGAAAACTGGCAAGTCTTATCAAAGCAACTGGGGCATCCATTCAAATTCTCCAGGTGAGGAGAATTTGGAAGAATATCTAATTTTGCTTCAAATGTTGCTTTAGGTGAAATCCATAGACAATTTAGGTATGCCTGCAAGTTCCTATAATTCCCCCCCTGGTTTTAATCAAAATTCTTTTGAGGTTTCTTGAATCTCCTCCAGTGTTTCACATCTTCACATGCATTCATTTTGAACTTCACTTTCCATGATATTTGAGTAGCAACTACAGTTTTGCATATAGTGCTCCCTCTCCCCCATTTTCTTTTGGAGGGCTCAAATATAAACATTTCGCTCATGTTCAGAGTTTCTGAAAGCTGTAGCTGCCTGATAAATATGATGGAGGAGCAAAGGCATTGTAAACTTGTGAGAATGGAATGTATCTTTTTATATTCCGGGGGTTTTAGATTCTTTTACCCTCTTGGGTTTTTTTTGGGGGGGGGGGGGTTTCCTGCAAGTCAGATAAACAGTGACTCTAAAATGCTATGTGGCATTTCGCACCACTATTAGCATGACATTTCAGTCTGAGGATTCAGTGCAGTGAATCTATACTCATGCCCTTCCTGCTCTGCCCACTACCTTACCTCTGGAATATTTCATATGGGTCTTTCCTTTGTTTTGTTTGGAGCACAACAGGATCTTGTGGATTTGCACTAACTAAGCCTGAAACTAACACCATCCTACCACAACCAACATTTGGAGGAAGGGACATCTGAACATTTTTTGTCTACTAAATACCCTGATTATTATCTTATGGGACTTGGAGATGGATGTGGCAATGGGGAAATGGTTAAAATACCCTCCACTATGCCAGTCTCCTACAGAAAAGGAGAGTCCCAGAGGAAAGCTGGATTAACCCTGTGTACTTTCCCTCTGGTTTTTTTTGCACATAAAGAAACATCTGTGGCTGCTATGCTGAGTAGAATACTGGAATGGAGGAAGATATGTTAATGTCATCTGTAGCCTGGACTACAGCAAGCAATTACAGTACAAATTTGTAGAACACGGTGGAGAGCCAGCACCAGTGAGGGCTCACGGTGCCATGCTGGAGTTGTTTCAAGTTGCACCAATTTATCTAATATTTGAAAATCCAACTCTGAGCAGTTCTCTCTACATAATCTAATAAGGCAGAAATACTTATGCCAGGAAGTAACTGATCTAATTCCCTAAAACTGAATTCAATATTTGTGATATATTAGCGGCTACAAAGTGAAAAGAGAAAATGAGGCAATGAAATTCCACTTAGCTACCGAACAGATTGAGTGACGAGTTCAAAGCTTCGTGCTGCTACTTTTATGCTGAGCACACAGGAGTTCACCAGAACATGTCAGACATCAGCAAACATTCAATAAGCTCCCACATTGGAACATTTCTGAGTCACTCGCTGTAAAATAAACAGAGAAGTAGCAAAAGCAATAGCTCAAGTCAGCTCCGGAGCAGGAAGTTAAAAACAGTTTTGCAAGCCTATGTAGTGCAAAGCAATGGTTCTGCTTCTCTGAAAATTGGGTCTGAAATGGAAAATTCTTCCACAGAGAAAGCTAGAGTACAAAATTGTTACAACCCAAACCTAAAATTATCTTTTCACAGCTTCCAGTCGCTGAAGTGTAGCAACAAAGAAATCACATTGAGGCTTTGCTAGGGCAAAGTACAGCCTTCCCAAATTAACGGCTCAGATTTGCAGCCCATTTTTACCTCTATCCAGGAGCGTTAGCAATAAAAAAAAAGTACACTTTATGTTCTATATACACCACATTGTTTAGACAACAAAGATGTTTATTCATTTAGGATATTTCTATGCCACCTCTTCAGAATCCTGCTTGAGGTGGTTTACAATTAAAACAATGCATTATGTATAAAACAAACCATTAAAAACAAAAAAATATATAAGAAACAATGTCTATAGGAAGAATGATGGCATTGAGAAGGAATGCTTAGATTTCTGGGGCATTTCATCCTAACGGCACTGGGTACAGCAGTTCCTCCACATGGACCAATTCCACATTTTGCATGGAAACAGGCAACTTGGAAGGTTCAGAGGTCCGGAAATCCCGGAGCAAGAGGTGCATGAAGATCATGGACAATAAACAGCTTGAATCCAGGAGAGCTGTCAGCTTCCACTTGTAATTCAACAATGCTTTGGTGAAGACCAGGTAGCAGGATTGAGGAGCTGTTGTGAGAAGTGCCACCTCTCCCTCTGTGTTGCACTCCATCTTGGGGCACTCATGCTGGAAATGACTGGATTGGCTACAGCTGAAGCAGGGGCTTGTCTGGTAGGGGCAGTTCAGGGCTGGTAGGGACAGTTCAGACCTGGGGGACCTCCTTCTTGTGCCCCCTTCAGTTCCTTGTTCTGGGGCTCCTTGGTTGACCATGCCTGGTGAGGGACAGTCTGGTGGGGACCCTGTTCTGGGAGAGGGCAGCTCCACAGGGGAACCTGGTCAAATGTCCATGCTTGGGGTATGGACTAGGAATGTCCCTGAAAAAGGATGGTCATGAGGGATGGAGTTGGAGAGGGGCCATTCCAAGGTCCACGTGGAGGTTCACAACTGCTTTCAGCAGCATCAGCTGGTGAGAAGTTTTCCAACAGCTCAGTGGCTTTCTTTAGGCTGACTGCAGAGGATTCAAGCTTGAGTGCCTGCCAATACCACCTGTTCTAGCATGATGTGTTCCATAATGGCTATATCCTCGTTGGCCCACTAGTCTCTAGGCCATTTAGGCCCAGAGCCTGCCCCTTGCTCTCCATGTGGAAATGCCTCCACCTGAAAATTCTTAGGGGAGGGAAGACTCAATCTCCATTCCCATAGACATTTCTGCCCTATTCTTTGGGCAAAAAGGCCCAGATGATTGCATCCTAGGCATCAATGCCTCCCGCCCACCTTCCCCTCTTTGATCGCTGCACTGAATTCAGCATGGGATGGGCTAAGTATAGCGACTGAGCACCATGCTCACCCCAGCAAACTGCATTCTGTACAACTAGCCAGTCTGGCCGTGGTGGTGGCTGTGAATTTTTCCTCTGCATTCCCCTCTGGAGCCTGTGGGAGTGGCAGAGAGGAGGGTGTTTGGGACAGCTTAATATGCATATGATTGCCACCACAAAGCTGTAGGATCAGTAGAAGAGAAACCAACAAATTCTTTATAGCATACATTAATCTACAGTTGCCAGTCCTCACAACACTTATTTGGAATAAATGATTTTAATTGGAGTTACTCCAGAGAAGTGATAGTGGCTCAGGAGTTCCACATGGTTCTTTGACGTGCCAGTTGTCTCCAGTGGCTTTTCTGAGCACATCGCCCAATATGGAACCTGTCCTGTTTTTTTGTGGAAGATGGACTTGTGGTTGGCAAAAGGTTCCAACATGAAACATGTGCCACTATAGAGAATGGAGGAAAGCTAAGCTGCAAGCCTCTTTGAAGTGCAGGCCTCATGCTTGGGATGGAAGTAAAAGGCCTGTTCTCTCCAATCCCCCTCACCCTTCTCTGGTCTGTCATCCCAGCACCTGGGGATCTGCCAGGAGGAAAGCAAGATCACCACAGAGAAGAGAGTAAAATTACCACCACTAGCAGGAGCAGCACAGCAGTCACCTGGAAAAACAGCAAGCTGTTCACAATGGGATGGTGATGATTTTACTCCCCTTTCTCCATGGCCAGCATGTTCTCTTTGGGGCACATTGGCAATCTCACACACACATACACTCTGTCTACTGTGCCTCATGCTGAGGAGAAAGCAAGAATGTGATAAAATGGCTTCTGTTATTGTTTTCAGTAGGTGATCAGAACAGTAATTAAATAGACTATCATCTAACGGAAATCCAAGTTCACACAATTTGTCAAAGAAGGCATTAGCACTTGATGATAAAAATCATTCTTGCCTCATTAGATGTATTAGTTGACTCAGCGGTTCTAATAAGAATATTTTTAACTACATCTTAATGGCATATTTCCATGTGATTGATTGTATGGAGCACTGTCCAATTTCTAATCTAATTACTGAGTTGGAAACACAATTGTGAATTGCCCCCCAAACTGGAATAAGAGGCAGACACAAATGTTGGGTTAACTAATGGACCACTTTATTAACCTTCAACATTAACTGGAACAATGGCAAGGGCAGAGCATGCTTGTGGTATGGTCAAGGCCAGGGGTCCCCTCCCTTGCCATGTAAAAATAGGGCGAGCCACCCTGCCCTGAGCAGAAGCCATCTGGCTGTGGCTCACACCCGGCCAGCCCAACAATTGTAAGATAACCCTGGAACTCCATCCACTGGGCCGCAAGGCTCAAAGGGAGGATCTATCCAGGGCAATCCCAAAGGCAGTCTGCTTTCCCTGCCCCAAGTCGCAGGGCCCAAGGACTGTACTCACATGACCCCTTAGACCTCAAAGATGGGGTGCCAGCTGGTATTCACCAGACCACAATCTGTATCTGCATACAACCCTGCCAAACTACAAAGTGACCGACCTAACAAGGCCACACCCCACAATACCTGCACTACTGTCACAGTACAAGGTAGGCAGAAACACCCCCACCAAGAGCCAATCAGGAAGGGGTGAAAAATTCCTACTTGGCCCCCAAAACAGGCAACCAGCCAACGCCTGCACTGCTAACAGGGCTGAAAGCCGGGTGGCTTATAAGAGCTCAGTTTATAAGAGCTCCGCCCCCACCCCCTTGGGAATACCCATATGCAGCTATTCTGCCACCAAAAACCAACGGCTGCCTGAGCAGGGAGGCAAAGGTGGCTCCCCAGCCACATGGCCACAAGGGCCAGAGGCTGGTTAAGCCAAATTCTCAAGATGGTTCGGAAGAAGCTAGTTTGCAGCCTCTCAAGATCTTCAGCAATTTCATGCTGCCCTAATGGTGCTCCATATAGGGTTGCAGGTAAGATCTTGAAATTGTATAATTTAAGCAATGCTGGGAAAGACTGTCCATCTTTTGTAAAATAAAATTTCTTCAAGGATATGAACAGAAGCTGAAAGATACTTATGATATGTTTTAGATGACTTTTCCATATCATTAGAGCGTTAAAATGGATATCCAGATATCTGTAAAAACGAACTTGTTCAAACTCCATTCTTTGCAACTTCCAAGGATGCCCTGTCTTCCTAAGGTCTCCAAACAGCAGTATTTTAGATTAATTTTGACTTATGCTAAGTTGCTCCATTTCACAATAATTAATAAATTGATTTATTTGGTTTCTCAAACCCTGTTTAGTCAGTGATAGTGGTAAGACATTGTCAGCAAAAAGCATTTTGTTAATTTGATGCCTCCCCAAAAAACAATGACACCATTTCTGACAAGAAGGGACTCAGATCATGTAAGGAGTGCAAAAACATGTCAGAGCCAAAATGCAACCCTGCTACACACCTTTCACCACAGGTCTACAGTCTGTTAAAAGACCTTTCCTTGACCACCTGACATGTAGAGTTGTGCTAGTGTACAGTAATTGAATTAAATACAACCAACGTTCTGAAATTGCATACTGTTGTAGCTTGGCCCACAATTTTTCTCTACTTATAGTATTGAATGTCAATTTTAAGTTTAAAAAGGCAGAATATAGTACATTCATCTTCAAATATTTGTCAGCCAAATGTGACAAGACTATCCCATTATACATTATAGAATAGCTGTTCCTGAAGTCACTAGGGCTGCCAAGTCCAACTTGGGAAATATCTGGGGACTTTGGGGGTGGAGCCAGGAGACTTTGGGGGTGGAGCCAGGAGAAAGGAAGTGACATCATTTTGTGATGTCACATCCTGTGATGTTCCTTCCACATGCTGACACATGAACTCATGAAGTTTCCTAATACTGAATCAGGCCATTGGTCCATCAAGGTCAGTATTGACTACTCAGACTGGTAGTGGCTCTCCAGGGTCTCAGGCTGAGATCTTTAATGTCACCTATTACCTGATCCTTTTTTAGCTGAAGAGGCTGATACCTCCTGCATGTCAAGCAGATGCTCTATCACTGAGCAACGGCCCTACTGAATCCTTCCTCATCTCGGCAGAATATGAAGCACTAAGTGCTGCACAAGTGCTAAATATGATTTTCATATCATAAGAACAGGAGAGAAGCCACAGTGGATCGGCCCATCCAGTACAACACTCTGTGTCACAACAGTGGCCAAAAATACCAGGTGCCCTCAGGAGGTCCAGCAGCGGGGCCAGAACTCCAGAAGCCCTCCCACTGTTGCCCCCCAAGCACCAAGAATGCAGAGCATCACTGCCCCAGACAAAGGGTTCCATTTAGACCTTGTGGCTAATAATAGCCACTGATAGACCTCTGCTGGATGGGGACAGAGAGACAGACAGACAGACAGAAAAAAGAAAGAAAGGGGGAGAGACAGAAGGAAAAAAACTGGCAGAGGCACTTACTTCCATTTAGACCTTGTGGCTATAATAGCCACTGATAGACCTCTGCTGGATGGGGACAGAGAGAGAGACAGACAGACAGACAGACAGACAGAAAAAAGAAAGAGGGAGAGAGAAGGAAAAGAGCTGGAAGAGAAACTTACTACAGCAACGTTGCCAGCCACATGCAAAAGCAGCTCCTTCAGTCCCTCCTTAATCTCTGGGCGGACCTCTCTTGCTGTGGAAGCTCTCTTGCTGATTAAAGGAGAAATGTCTGGTGAGGCTTTTTACTGCAGGGCAGGCTCTCTGCAGACATTTCCCTTTTAAGGCAGCCATTTTGTCCCCCCGGTGGCCAACTTTGAAAAAGCGGGGGGAAGCACTAAAAATCGGTGTTTCCCCTGCCCTACCGGGGGACTTGGCAGCCCTAGAAGTCACACTGCTCAGGTCCCAAAATATTACTATTGTCCATCCAAGACCTCAATTTGAGTTCCAAATGCATGGCATACAATTTGCCCAGGACAGAAAGCAAACTAATCGGCCTATAATTCACAGGATGTAAGCAAGTACCCTAAGTTTTGTAGATGGGTACCACAACTGATGGCTACCAAACTGTAGGGATTTCACCTGTTTGATCTAATGCAGAGTGTGTGTGTGTGTGTGGGGGGAGAACAGCCAGACACAAAGCCCACCAAGTAGGATTTAAGAGGAGCAGTTCAGATGGGATGCCATCTGGACTTTCAGCCTTACCAACCTAAGAACCTCATCAGGTTCAACTTCCTCCCATATTTCTGTAACTGAGGCTAAACTATGTTTCAACTCAGAGATCTTATCACTGGCCTCAATACCTCCATTCTCACATAGAGAATAGTCTGCCCAAATTTCTGGAGAAATTTCCTCTTCGCTTTCAAGATTTCTCTGTTGCCTATATAAATCATTAAAGGTTTTCCAAAAGAATTGAAGGTTTTTTGATTGGGCATAGTTACCCAATTTTAGTCACACCAGTCTTGTGTGTCTTTGCTTTTTCACATGCAATAGCCTCCTATACACTCATTTCTGATAAATATAACCTGAGATAAGATGGTGCATACAGTAAGCTTTCATTCTTCGATGGTTCCTCTTGAGTTTTGATTTAACCTTCTGATATTCACTGTCATACCATTCCATCTTTCCCACCCATCCTAGAGTTGCAATATGTTTCAGAAATAAGATTTGAAACACTTCCAATAAGTTAGCCAGTAACTGACATAAGTTTTGCCCTGTTGTGTGATTGATAATTTCTCTTTTGATGTCATTTATAGTTTCCTGATTCATCAGCTTCCTACCTTAAAAGCAATATAGGAGTTACACTTGTTATACCTGCAATATAATGACCTATCAATTTGATAAGAATTGGAATACATTTTTACTTCAAATGTTACGGGGAGATAATCACTATGAAAGATTTCCATCACAGTGAATTTAGCTATTGTTGGAAGTAATTTATCTGCTACAAGAATATAGTCTAAAACACTGGCTTATTGGGTGGAGATCAGTGGCCGTGGACAGATTGGTATTCTGCCGCGCCTCCGCAGCGCGGCAGAACAAGGCGGGGGGAATTGCCCCCACCATACAGCGTTTGCATACCACCACAAGGAAGCTGCCCACAGCGTCCAGACTGCAGGCGGCTTCTGGCATCGTCGTCTGAACGCCGCGTGGCTCCCCTGCCCGGCATGCGTTCACACCCACCAGAAGCGGGTGGAACACGCACCGCAGCAGCCGGGACACCACTTTGAAGTGGTGCCCGGCTGCTGCAGGAAAAGCGCGGCACCGGACGTGATGCATCCGGGCCGCCTCCTCCGGGCAGATGAGACAGTCTGAACAGCCGCTCTGCCTCCGCTTTTAAAGTGGAGGCAGAGCAGGCCAGACTGCCAGTCTGTCCTCAGCCAGTGTTCCCTCTAAGCTGAGTTAGTGTGAGCTAGCTCACACAAGTAAAGTTAGCTATCTGATCAATAATATCAATTTCTGGTGGCCATTTAAAATTTCCAAGCTAAATTGTGCTGTTAAGTTCAGCAAATAAGTGCTAGCAATATTGATGCCCCATCAAAAGATATTCTGCTGTTACTCAGTTTAGAGAAGGCCAAGCCTTCTCCAAATCTAGATTTCAGGATATCCACATCACTAGCACCAAGCCTTACATTTAAATCACCCATGAAAATAATCTGTGCTGTTGGATATCTGATAACTAAATTTTCAGTATATTTATCAAAAGCTAAGCAGAATTTTGTAAAAAGAACTAAATATTTTAATCAAGAAACACACACATGAATTATCAAAAAAGTTTCACCTAGTATCTTAACTGAGAGAGTTTTTGTACTATCATTAAAAAAGTCTATTTGAATTGTGTTTAAATTTAAATCCTTTCTCACCCAGGTTATAATGCCATTCTTTGGGCATCCACTATTAGTCATGCTACAAGTGGTTTGTAGATCAAAGCCATCTAGTTTAATTGGGGTTTCAGCCCAAGTCTGTTGTAAACAACATTTCTATCACCTCCCAATCCCTTTGTTTACTGTGCCAACTAAGGCTGCAGTCACACACACTAAATAATCCACTTTCAATCCACTTTCAGTGCATTTCTGAATTGGATTCTGCCAGTTCACACAGTAAAAATCCAGTTGGAAAGTGGATTGAAAGTGGATTATTTAGTGTGTGCGACTGCAGCCTTAGGCTGTGATCACACACACACAATAATGCACTCTCAATCCACTTTCAATGCACTTCCCAGCTGGATCCTACCAGTTCACACAGTAAAATCCAGTTGGAAAGTGCATTGAAAGTGGGTTGAAAGTGCATTATTTAGTGAGTGCAATCACAGCCTAAGGCTGAGGACAGACCGGCATTTTGCCCCGGGACAGCTGCGGGGGCAGAAGCTGCGCGGGGAAACGGGTGCGGGGCGTCCCGTTTGCACTGGTAACAGTGCTGCGGGACCTTACCGGAGAGGAGGCGAAGTGGTGCGTCCACACCGCCGGCCATCCTCTGGAGCATCCTCTGCTGCGGCGTGCGGCTGCTAGCCAGTCCGGCGACGCGCGCCTTTGCTCAGCGCGTCCACACTTTCGCCACCACTTCCTGTGCACCGTAGAGACATCCAGATCGGCAGCAAGCGGCAGCAACGCGCACCCAGACAGCCGGAGACCAGTTCGAAGAGGTCTCCGGCTGCAGCACATGGGGAGCGGCCCGCATGCGGGTAAGTGCGGGCCGCCGACGGGGGACAGCTGCGGCAATCTGGCCGCCCTCTCTGCCTCCGCTTTAGAAGCGGAGGCAGAGCGGGCCAGATTGCCAATCTGTCCTCAGCCTAAGAGTGTGCATTCGGCATATATCGAGCTGGAAAAATACCTGAAAAATACCTTATCAGCTGGTTAGCAAGTGGGCTACTTATTCAGCTATCCAGAAATGGCTGACCTGAGAAATCCCAGTGGGGCTTGCAAAAGCCATTTAAAGGGATGTTCCCTTTAAGACACTGAAAATGCTGGTGAGCTCATCCGGAAGTGAGCCACTTCTGGGTGAGCTCTCTGCTTTGATATAGATATAGCTACCTGAATAAAAGTTGGATTTTTTCCAGCTTTTATTTGGGCTCAGCTATTCAGTAGCTGCTCTGATTCCCTAATCTGAATTCAGTTTTAAAAATGCCTAGAAAATGCCAATAAGGGTATTTATTCAGCTTAGTTTTTACCAGGTGCACACCCCTAATTAGAGTCCTATGCATTAAAAGATAAGGGATAACACTCCAAACTATATGATCCACTGGTTTCCTCAAAACTGTATGATACACTGGATTAATTCTGTACATGGGTAATTGTAGTAACTTGGCCAGATGATACTTAATCTGGTACCTAGAACCACAGTCCAAAAATATACCTCTATAAGGATTGATTAGTTGGCTGGCCTTATATGGGCTAAGCTGGAAAGAGTACCTATAGTCCTCAACAGAATGAAATATCAGTTTTGATTCTAAGCCTGGGAAAGAAAGATTCTTCCTTTGGTACTCCATTGTGCCTCCACCTGCTCTCTGTTCTATACTAGGTTTGACATCTTGTATCTGTTCTTAGGAGGTGATTCATGCAATCGAGGATTAACTCTTGAGAAGTAACGATCCAGTCTTAATTGTTTAGTGGAAGGTAGCTTGTAAATCAGAGTATTCCTTAATCTTTTTATTTGAGGGCACCATGGTGTGTACTGAATGTATCCCTAGAGATGCAGCTGATGTCAGTGCTTCTCAAAGTTAACAACCTGCAGAGACGTGTTTTCATGGAAGGCCATGCAGAGAGAGAGAGGAGAAACAGAAGAGAAAGAAGGGATCAGAGGGCAGCTCCCAGGGTAAGACAAAGAGAGGCATCCCATTCAAGGATATAACACCTATACACACTTAGAGTGATGTAGTGCCTCCCAATGTCTAGGGATGCTACGGCCCAATTTACACCTCCTCTCTGAAGTAGTTTGACTGCTGTCTTTTCCCAAGCTCATTTCATGCTAGTTTCAAATTTCACTCCAGGGGGTCTGAAGAGTCCTAAGCAACAGCATTTGTTTAAAGCAGTATCATTCTAGCTTGACCACTGGAGGGCAATTAACAAATGTAAACATTAATTTATAAACTAGAACATGTTTGAAGTTTGAAACTAGGAACAGGTATAGACAGGGTTTTTTTGAAACTAGAATGATTCTAGCGGGAAAGTCAGGTGTAAATTTGACCTAAGTCACTCACTTCAACAATTTCATTCTTTCATCTTTATTTCACTCTTTAGTCCCATAGCTGATTTATCAATAACAGTTAAAGAGTTTAGCTATTATTGCTCCTAATTTGCCTTGTTTTAAAAGACGCTCGAGTTCACTGCTTCTCACAAGTATTGTGTCAGGAGTCAAGAATCCCAAAGTTCAAAGCAATTATAAACAACAGAGGAAATAATTCGCTCCGAACACTCTGAAGTACTTCTTGTAGTCAAAGAGAAATTCTGAAGCAGTCTGTAAACTGGATTTGAACAGTTATTCACCACCACAGGAACAATGAAGACTTTATCGAAAGCAAGGCAAGAGGGGCTTAACACCCAGTGTCTGCTCAGGTTGCCATCTTGGAAGCTGTTGCTAGATTTCTTGCGTATGTTTTAAAATGATCTTAGTATTTACTGTTTCATTGATTTGCTCATTTTATCCACAGTCCCACCAACCAATGGTTGAAGGGACTGAAAATGAAAGAAGGCAGAAAGGGAAGTAAAGGGTACAAAAGTTTTCCTACCAAGAGTGGCTTCACAACACTGCAGTGAGAAGCCTGAGTACCCTATACTCCCCTTGCTGTCTTCTGACACTTCCCTGGCATTGAACAGAAACGCCTTGACCAGCTGATTCTTATCTGAGCTGTGAGCTTCATGCCAGGGAGAGAGGAGGAGGAGATTGGATTTATATCCTGCCCTTTACTCTGAGGGTGCGTTCAGATGGGCAGCTAATCCCGCCATTAGCCCGGCTCTACTATGATCCTGATTTTTTAAATTCATATTTGCATGACCAGAAAGCCCCTCTAGGGAATCATCTTACTGTGTGCCACCTCTGCTGTGGATTGTCTAGATGGCATCCACTAAAGAAGGCATGCGCAGTTTGTTTTTGTTTGTTTTTTTTAAAAAAAAGGTTTGCACATGTGCATAGGCTTGACTTCGTGTCTTTGTTGATCCGTGCATGCACAGAATCAAATGACCAAAGCACTGTGAGGTGAAGGGCTGGATGAAACGAGTCCCAACCCTGAAGTCAGACTCACCGGAGGGACTACTTTGCATGTGGAAAGACCCATCCTCCCTCCGGCTCCGACGTCCTTAAGTTTGCGAGTCTCTCATAAAAATTAAAGTGTGGCGCTTGTCCGAGGCTCTGCAGCCTTATTTGTATATGCATTTAAGCGCATATTAGGTAGAGATTTTTTAAAAAATGGCACCCGTTTGGGACCACCCTGACGAGCCGATTGCACACTGGAACAAATGATCAGCCGGCAGAAAGTCTGCAACTGGCCTGTCGGGAACTGAAAACTCCAGACTTAAAGTAGTATCTTTTTATGATGACTCCCAAGTGCAGCAAAATGGGATGCTTGCAGAAGAGGAACATTTGCCAGATGTCCCTGTCTGGACATGTCCTTTAAATCTGTGAGGCACCCATGCCTGGCATGGATGAAAAGAGCCGTCTGATAAAGACCGGAGTCTCAGAGCAGTTTATAAAGTCCTTTCCCTTCCCCTCCCCACAACAGACACCCTGTGAGGTAGGTGGGGCTGAAAGCACTCTTTCGAGAATTGCTCGTGAGAGAACAGCTTTGACAGAACTATGGCTTGCCCAAGGTCATCCAGCAGCTGCAAGTGGAGGAGTGGGGAATGAAACCCAGTTGTCCCAGATTAGAGTCCACGCACTTTAACCACTACAGCAAGAAAACAACAAGGGAAGGAAAAGGTGCACAGGCTTCCACTGCAGGAACCTGCTCAGAATCAGCCCATTCTGCTAGGTTGAAGTCTTCCTTTGGTACATGCCTGTTCCAACCTGAGCAGGCTCCTAGAGTGGATGATCCTTTACTTCCATCTTTGCCTTTCCCTGACCCTGTTCCTTCTTCTTGCTTCTTCCTTCTTCCAGTGTGGTTGAAGGCTGTGTGGTCTGTAATCTAGAGAACCAGGTTTAATTCGCTTCCACATGAAGCCTGCTGAGTGACCCTGGGCCAGTCATGGTTCTGTCAGAACTCTCTCAGTCCCACCTACCTCACAAGGTGACTGCCATGGGAAGGGGAAGGCAAGACAATTGGAAGCTACCTTGAGACTCCTTAAAGTAGAGATAAGTGGGATATAAGAACCAAATCTTCTTCTCCAACTTCTCTCCAGTCAACCAAGGTTAGGCTGTAATTCAACAGTGGTGGTGAGAGAAAACTCTACATGCTCAATGGTACTCTGGTAACTACAAAGGTTATAGTTATGTACTGAATAGTTGCATCATAAGTGAGAACCAACAAGGACTTGTGCGAGGCATCTAATTTCCCCCTCCCCCACTAATTCCTCTTTTCTTTTCCTGAAACCCCCCATAGCCTCTCCCCTTTTCTGAATTCCTTCTCCCCTCCCCACCCAATAGCCAATCTATAATTATCTGCCCTTCAAGCATCCTCTACCTAGGAAAACTATACACTAGTTCTGCAGTTCTGGCCACTGAGATAGGCCCACTTGTATGGTAGGGAAACCTCAAGGATTTATAAGGAGCACCTTACTTTCCTCTGTATCCCTCTCTCTACACTTTCCATCCTCCTGTCAACCCCCATATCCTTTCCTCTTTCCCTGCCTCATTCTCTCCTTCTCAGCCATTCACCAACTAGGGTTGCCAGGTCCCTCCAAGTCCCCAGCGGGAGACTTTGGGGAGCATTACTGGAGGGGGTAGGGACATCCCCAATATGATGATGTCATACAGAATTGACATCATCACATTGAGAACTGGTGGCCCCCACCTCTTCCCAAAAGCTTGGCAAGAGGTGGGGAGTGCTGCACGCATGCCTTCCAAGCCACAAGTTTGGGGTTTGGAGGGCAGGTATGCAGTCCCACCTCTTCCCAAAAGCATTTAAAGTGTCTCTTTAAATGCTATTGGGAAGGGGTGGGGGAAGGCTGAACATTCCTGCTCGCCAAGCTACGAATTTGGGGCTTGAAGGACAGGTGTGGCTTCCATCTCTTTCCAATAGTGTTCAAAATGTCTCTTTAAATGCTGTTGGGAAGAGGTGGGGGGAGGCCATGTGTGCTTGCCCCCCAAGCGGCAAATTTGGGGCTTGAAGGGCAGGCGCACAGCCCCTGCCTCTTCCCAGTAGTATTTAAAGAGTCTCTTTAAATGCTATTGGGATGAGGTGGGGGGAGGCCACACATGCTTGCCCTCCAAGTTGTTAATTCCGAGTTTGGAGGGCGGGTGCGTGAACTCCACCTCTTCCCAATAGCTCCCCTCTTCAAATAGCATTTAAAAGGTTGCCGAAGGCTTTCACGGCTGGAGTTCATTAGTTGTTGTAGATTTTCCAGGCTGTATGGCCATGGTCTTGGCATTGTAGTACCTGACATTTCACCAGCAGCTGTGACTGGCATCCTCAGAGGTCTAACACAGAAAGATGGAGTATTCTCTGTGTCAATATGAAAAGAAAAATGTAGGCGGGTAATTTATATCTACTCAGGAAGGTGGGGTAGGGCTAAGTTATTATCTCGTAGGAGTTTCCCAGGCTGTGACATGCTGATGGAGGAGCTTTCCTTAGGAGGTTCTTTTGCATATGGATTGGCTGTTGAAATTCTAATCTTATCTGTAGTGCTGTTGTAAGATGTAGAGCAGTTTGTGTTTTTCAGGACTGGAAACCATGCCCTATTTATTTTTAAACTTTCTTCTTTCCTGTTGCAATTGCATTTATGTTTATGAATTTCAGTGGTTTTCCTGTATAATCTGACGTGGTAATTGGATGTGTTTTCCAGCATTTCAGAGTCTTGGAATAAGATACTGTGTCCTTTTTGAGTTAGGCTTTGTTCAGCCACTGCTGATTTTTCAGGTTGGCCAAGTCCGCAGTGTATTTCATGTCCTTTTATTCTTGTCTGGATGCTATGTTGTGTGGTCCTGATGTAAACTTGTCCACGACTGCAGGGTATGTGGTATACCCCTACAGAAGTGAGGGGGTCTATTCTGTTTTTTTGCCAATCATAGCATCTGTTGTATTTTTCTGGTGGGTCTGAACACTGTTTGTAGGTTGTGTTTTTTTCATAAGTTTTCCCATCTGATCAGTGATTCCTTTGATATATTTCAAAAACACTTTTCCTGTGGGAGACTGTTTCTCCTCAGTTGTTTGTTTTACCTTTGGTTTAATCCCTCTTCTACAGTGCCAAGACTACGGCCACACAGCCTGGAAAATCTACAACAACTAATGAAGAAGAAGAAGAAGAAGAAGAGATTAGATTTATACCCCACCCTTCACTCTCTTGGAGTCTCAGAGTGGGTTACAAACTCCTTTCCCCTCCCCTCCCCACAACAGACACCCTGTGAGGTAGGTGGGGCTGAGAGAGCTTTTTCCCAAGCTGTCCTTGAGAGAACAGCTGGTACAGAGCTATGGCTTACCCAAGGTTATCCAGCAGCTGCAAGTGGAGGAGTGGGGAATCAAACCCGGTTCTCCCAGATTAGAGTCCGCGCACTTAACCACTACACCAAACTGGCTCTCCTCCGGTCATGAAAGCCTTCAACAACTCTTTAAATGCTATTTGAAGAGGGAAGGGGGGGCGCGCACATGCCTGCCCTCCAAGCTGCAAATTCAGGGCTTAGGGAGCAGCCACACAGCCCCTGCCTCTTCCCAGGAGCATTTAAAGAGTCTTGGAGAGCAGGCACAAATGGTCACCCTTTTTACTTCCTCCCTCCTTCAAGATTTAAAGGACCAGCTGGAGAGCCCTTTAAATCTTGTAGTAGGGGTTGTTGGGTGGTTGCTCTTGGGGGTGTGGCTTCCCTGGCTGCTGGTGGGAAAGAGCCCCCCCCCAATCAGGAAACCCTCGTGAGACTGGGGGATCTGGGAACCCCTGAGCTCATTTTGTAGCAGGAGCTCCTTTGCATATTAGGCCACACACCCCTGATGTAGCCAATCCTCCAAGAGCTTACAGTAGCCCCTGTAAGAAGAGCTCTGTAAGCTCTTGGAGGATTGGCTACATTAGGGGTGTGTGGACTAATATGCAGAGGAGCTCCTGCTACGAAATGAGCCCTGGGGAACCCTATCACCAACCTACCTTTTATCCACCTCCCATCTTCAGCTATATTTAATATTTGTTTACTCCGCTTATACCCCACCTTTCTTCACAGTGAGGAACAAAGCAGACTCCACCACAAAACTTCCAGGAATTTTCCAACCTGGAGCTGACAAGCCTAGTCAGGCATGCCCCCAATGATTCCTCCCTCAAAGGCCAAAATAGGCCAAGAAAGGGCCCTGCCCCTCCTCGCTGCCTTTTACTGACAGAACCAAGCCTGAAATCTGTGGTTGCCTAGCAATGACCACTGAGGAAGTATACTGCATAAAGCCACAGGTGTTCCTTTTAGCATTTTCATGTTTTAACCCCCCCCACACACACACAATTATTATTATTATTATTATTATTTTAGATTTCACATCTTTCTGCAGACCTGGGGTCCTTTTCAGGTAGGAGAAAGATCTGTCTTGCCTGTTCACAGTGCTAGTCATAGGATTTAAGTATCCAAATATCTGGCTGACTTCTGTGGGGTTGTGAATGTGGTAATTGTGAATGTGGCTGTTTGTGAACCATGGACAGGTACCATTGTTTCAGAGTAATTATATACAGGCTTGTAGTCTAAACAGTTATTTCAATTTCATTCTCAAATGAAGGGTTTCCCCCCCCCCCCCCCAGGCATTATGAGAAAAAATATTCCAGTTAGTATTAAACAATTCAATTAAAAGAAGCATTTCCAGTGTTGGGAAGTCATCGTTCTTATTTCCTAAAAAAGAAAGAAAGAAAGAAAAAAGAATTCCACATTCATAATAAAGTGATTTTAATTATAGTAGCAAATGACCCAGTTTGATTAGAAGTTGGAGATCAGCTGTTTTTATGACCATTCTCTGGTCTGAACCATATAAATATGATTCCAGAATCTTAAAGCAATTCTTCAAATGAGTTTGAGACTTCAATTAGAAAAAAAGGCACTTACACAGGAAAGAAAGGCACTTACGGAGTGGTTTCAATCATGCTGAAAACTGCAACACATCATGGAAGATATAATGAGCTTCTCCTGCTTCCAACCAAAACCTCATGAGCTTAAATCAGCATGTCTAGCCTCAGCTTAACTTTGCACTGAGAGTGAAGAAAATTGCTCAAAGACAGAGACAAATGGGTGCTGAACTCTTTAAAAAGGCTGCTAATATGGACACATATCACATGGGAATTGACAGGACGTCCAGAATACTGAAATGTTGCCCAGATTTCTGGAGCTAGAAATGAGGAAAATAAAAAGTTATTGTTGTTAGGAACTAATGGGTCTGTCTGAGAGATCATTATTGTAAGACTGAAAGGAATACATAGTAGGTTTAATACTGCCTTTTGTTAATTTAATAGCATGGAATGTTTTATACTTAAAACCAAATCCGGAGGTTTCATTGGGTCCCTGGCAAATCACACCAGTAATGTTCCCCTTTTGTTTCTGTTTTGCTTGTTTGCATTGTCAAGGGTTTGCTATATGTACTGAACACCAATATTACTGATGTGCTGAACAATAATTGGACCCAAACCTGTTGAAGCATTATTCTTACACCGGAGTATAGAATTATAACACCAGAACTGGTACTGCAGGTAATGTAGAGTGTTCTAAATAAACCCCCAAGTGTGATAATTATTATACTGAATTCACTTAAAAATGAGCAACACTTGAAAAGAGTTGCAGAAGCCTGTGAATCTTGGTATTGTAATGCTATGCTCGTTCTGTTCAAGCCTAAATTGTGCTGGTGGGAGAGGGGAGAAACCGAGTCAGCAAATAAGTTAGAGAAAGTCATGTTGACCAACTAATAAAGTGAATTTTGATTTTGCCAAAGAGGATTGTTGTGATACATTCCTGTGCATGGCATTTGCCAGTTACTACTGCATTGTCAGGAAGGGTTTCTTCCCCTCAATCCCATATGAGCGCCAAGCACACTACGTACTTTCTCAGAGACCCTGTGCAGTGATAGGTCTTCTGTGGGGATGTGCATCCAGCATTTCTGAGTCAAATCAATACCCAAATAATGCCTTTTCAGCATGATTCAGACATTAGTTAAGCTTACTGATAAAAGAAGCCTGAATTAATTTGGGAATCCTGAATTTTTCTGCTCCATTCTCCCCTATGGGACAATTATAGTCACTGGCAAATCTCCTAGTGTATACTCAGTGAGCTTGGGGGGAGGGGGTTTGAGGTAGAGGCACCATATTTGCAATGTAGCTGCTGGAGCCTCTCCCCAAATGAATCCCCACGTTTCGAAAAGATTGGCCCATGGGGTCCAATTCTATGGGCACCCAAAGAGGGTGCCCCTATCCTCCATTGTTTCCAATGGTGGGGGGGGGGGAAGCAAGGCAGGCATGCAACAAGCCCAGCAGATTCTTCCAAAGAATCTTTGCAGTAGAAAGTGAAGTGTAGGCAAGGGGCATGTTTGCAATGTGCCCAGCAGAACTGGTGCCACTCTAGGAATACCAAAACACAACCAGACTAAGGTCAGTGTGTGGTGTGTGTGTGTGTGGGTGGGGGGGGGGGGTGGGGGGGTAGGTGATTTTGTTTTGTATCAGTTTTGAAGCAAGGCCTTGATACTGCAGCTTACCCAGAACCGGTGTGCACTTTACCTTTACAAGGTTCAGTATCCATATTGGAATTTGGGTTTTCAAGGCAATACTGACGTTTTAAGGGTCCAAAACCCCTGAATCTGAAAAAATACCGTTTCCTCCCCTTGCAGATCCCTAGACTTCATGGCCATACAATTGCTACTATGTTACTGAACTGTGTGTGAGAGAGCAGGAATTCAGGGGCTCTCAAGTGCTGGCTGTACATAATATGTAATGTTGCCTGCATTTTTGCAATGGTGAACACCGGCTATATTTATTATTCATTTACTTCATGTATACCTCACCTTTCTCCCCAGTGGTAACCCAAAGTAGCTTACATCATTCTCCTCTCTTCCATTTTATCTGCACTACAACTCTATGAGGTTGATTAAGCTAAGAGAGGGTGAATGGCCCAAGGTCACCCAGCAAGCTTCCATGGCACAATGGGAATTTGAACATGGTATCCCAGATCCTAGTCTGGTATTCTAGCTATTACACCACATAGACTCTCAGTTTTGCCTCCTTCTCTTCTCTTGGCAGCCTCTCCTTGAGAAAAGACTGCAAGAAGTAGCAACGTATCACTCAGGTGAGTTGTGTGGCAGCCACTGCCAGCCCTGTAGCCAGGATATTAGCCAGGGGAGGGTCTTTGGGCATGGGTGTGTGTGTACAACTTGGGTGAGTTGTACAAATTGCACGGTTGCAAGTTGCCTGGTGATTGCTGCTGGGCCTGCCCTGTTCCCAGTGACTCCTCCCTTCAGGACAAAAGTGAGGAGAGCAGGGGTGGACAGGGATACCAAACTAGCCACGGAAAAAGCCATCCCCTCTGCATTTTACTGACTTTGGTTTCTAACAGCTAGCAGTACTGCAGTGGTTGCTTAGTAAACCCCACAATGGCCACTGAGCAATTCTTTCTTAAAAGTACAGCCACTACTTCTATTATTGGGGAGTTAGCCCCCAACTTTTTTTTCAATTTCAGATTTTTCTGAAAACCTGGTACTTTTCTTAGGTTTGTGGAAGTTCTGTTGTGTCTGTTTATGGTTCTAGTCTCTGGATCTACAGATCCACAGATGGGGCGATGTTGAGATTTACATATATTAATGATCATTTGCAATAATGAAAAATAAATGAGGAGATGATAAAAATTATCAACAGGAAAGCTCTAAACAATACCAGTAGTGAATTTGCCTCTACTTTGTGCTCACATGGGGTGTGTTCAGACTGCTGTTTTGAGCCACGCCAGGCACGAGTGTCTGGTGGATTTAAAGTGCACATCCCAACCTCAACATCTGGGAATCATGCCGCTTTTGTTAGTAGCCTGTCAATCCCCATTGGGGATCTGTACTTAAAAGATAGTGGTTAAAGTGCGGTCTAAAGCTGGCCGATGGGCCAAAGCTGGACTTTCCACCATCAGGTCATTCCACCAGTGCACAATCAGCCCATAGGGATAGTCTCCACACCAACCTGAATGTCTGCCATTTTAAAAAACTCTTAGCGATGCGTGCATAATCGCTTAATCATGCAACGTCCGCAGACAGTGAGGCACATATGCACATAAGCAGATATGCACATATGTAGTCAGCCCACAGAGATGGTCCCTGAACGGCCACCATTAAAAAAAAAAACTCTTAGCAATGCATGCATAACCACTTAAATATGCGACGTCCACAGACGGTGAGGCAAATAAGCACATATGCAGATATGCACATGCACAAACAGGATTTTTTTTTTTAAAGCCAACTGCATGGCTCCTTACGGTTGATGCCATCTAGACAATCCACCATGGAGTCACATGCGATAAAGTGATTCATGGAGGAGCTGTCTGGTTGTGCAATGCTGGATTAAAAAGATCTGGATCAAATTACAGCCGGGCCAATGGCAGGATTAGCTGCTTGTCTGAACGCACCCACAGCGTGGCAATCAGGAGTACTGGCCTGAGTGACTCTGTGCTGAATCCAGGCTCATAACCTTTCATATTCCTGTCCAAATATGTCATACCCCTTGATGCCTAAGCTATTCGCACTTGCAGCACCAATTGTAACATAGGCCAGAATTCCAGACTTGCAAACTTAACTAGTAATGAAGTATTTTCTACAAACGTCCCTGGAAAATATAAGGTTTTTCTTTAAAAAAATAGATTCCCCCCCACTCAAGTTTGAACCTCTGAGTCTGAACCAATGTTCCCTCTAAGCTGAGTCAGTGTGAGCTGGCTCACAGTTTTTTAGCCTCCAGCTCACACATTTTCGTCTCAGCTCAGGAAGGAGGGCTCCAGAGACAAACTAATTTGTGCAGTAGCCAAATCGCTGGCTCACCACTTTCATGCCAGTAGCTCACAGAGTAGAATTTTTGCTCACAAGACTCCACGGCTTAGAGGGAGCATTGGTCTGAACTGATCACTCTTTTTCAGTCTAACCTACCTCATAAGATTGCTGTGAGGATAAAATGGAGGTCTAAAGAGCCACTTATGTTGTGCTGAGCTCTTGGGACTAAGTACTGAATGAAAATATGAGACAGACAGACAAATGGATAGAAGCAATCAAAATGATCAAATGCTTAGCCTGCTTCTTAGCCTAGCTCGTTCCTTGTCATTGTGATGCTGGTGCAGCAGCTAACTCCTGCCTGAAAGCAAGTATATAACCGAGGGCTGCAAAGCTGCTGTAAAATTGCTTGAAATCAATGGTCCTGGCGTGTAAGATCTTGAGGTAAAATACTGATGATTAAAAAGGCAATACGACACAACAGGACTGATGTAGCAGGTTTATTTTACCCATTAAATATTTCTACTTCTCCCGTCTGTCCTGTAAAGATCTGTAGGATAACTTATATTCATAAGCAGAATACCTAATGGTACTTTAAAAAAAAATACAGCCCACCATATTCAAAACAATAATAATAAATATACCAAGGAATGATAGAGATCAGCAAAATAAAACCAGACACAGGCTCAGACAAAATGACAGCAACAAGACAGATTAGAAATTTAAACTGACAAATGTTCCAACATGAATTTCCTAGACCATGCATCAGATATCTTATACTATGAGTAGGGCAGACCTATGCAGCCAATTAAGTACCCAACTTGCCAATTAAGTACCTGTATTTTTGTCTTCCCATACAACAGTGATGTCTTCTTGCAGAACAAGATGGTGTGGGGGTGGAAGTGTTGGATACAAGATCCCGTTATAGGCTTTTTTACTCGCGACTAGGATTTACTAGGATTTACCAGTAGACAGTATTCACTTGGATTTTTATTAGCAACCATTCACAGGACTTTGCTGCTAACAACCTGCTAGCACTTAACTAGCAGTTTAACAGCCTTGGAAGAGCTGTCTTGGAAGTTCCAGAGGCGGGTACTGCTTACTGTTACCCGGGCTGCCGTTGCTTGGAAGGCATGGGGTTGCCGCTGCTGCTACTGTTTGCTACTCCCCAGCTTGTTGTTTCCTTCTCATTCACCCTCCGGCCGCTGTTTCCTTCTCCTTCACTGCCTCCTCCACGGGGCTTCTTGGTGCTGCACTGCAGACTGATGAGACCAATGCAGAGATGATGTGCAGGCGCAAAGGAGTTGGCTTGCCCACCGATCTGCCCTGAAAACAACTGCACTGTACCCTTGGCAATGAGGTATGAGCTAAGAGCTATGACGGTGAAGGCCACAAAGAAAAGCTTACTATGTGGCTTCCACTGCATCTTCAGGCTCTTGCCCATCCCTTACATCTCTGCTGACAGACTCTTGAAATTTTAGTGACCTGACCATTAGCTGTGAGGCTTTTCCAGGCTTTTTGCAGAGAAAGGCTTGTTGCTTCACCATGACCTCCCCACCAATCTTGATATAGTGAGCGAACTAGAGGCCCCTTGGCCATCATCAGGCTCAGTATTAAATCAATTCAGACAGCTTACTCAGACTGATGTGAATAGGGTCCTTTCAGCCATTAAACCCACCACTTGCCCCCTTAATCTGTGTCCTTCCTGGCTAGTTAAGGCCAGCATGGGGAGAGTGGAAACTTCCCTGGAAGGCATTATCAATCTGTCCTTGAATTTGGTGTTCTTCCCAGGAACATTGCAGTGGTGAGGCCGCTGCTGAGAAAACCATGGCTAGATCCTTCAGATCTGGCCAACTACCAGCCAGTTTCAAAGGTGCTGTTCCTGGGTAAGGTGGTTGAATGGGTAGTGGCAGAACAGCTGGAGACTTTCCTGAAGGACATATCAGACTTGGATGCATTCCAGTCTTGCTTCGACCTGGCCATGGGATGGAGACGGTGCTGATTGCCCTTACAGATGATTTCCGTAGGCAACTGGATTGGGGTGGGTCTGAGCCGCTGTTGTTGTTAGTTCTTTCAGCAGCATTTGCCATGGTCGACCATGATTTGTTGACACTCCACCTTGCCACCATTGAATTACAAGGGACAGTTCTTCAATGGCTGTGCTCCAAGGGCAGGGACAGAGGGTGGTGCTAGGGGAGACGGTGTCATTGCTATACCTGCTAGTGTGCACAGTCCCTCAGGGGGGTGATCCTCTCCCCAATATTATTTAAAAGCTACATGCACTCTCTTGCCCAGTTAGTCAGGAGTTTTGGGCTAGTGTGTCATCAGTTTGCAGATGACACCCAGCTGTATCTGTTAATGGCAGGCCGCACAGATACCATCCCAGAAGATCTGGCCAGTTGTTTGAAAGCTGTGGTAGGATGGTTAAAGCAGAGCCATCTGAAGCTGAACCCATTGAAGACAGAAGTCCTGTTGCTAGAGCAGGGGACTTGGGTCGGGGACAGAGACCGAGATATCAGCTGGCCTCCCTCTTCCCCCCCTTCTCTGTTTCCCCCTTCTCCCACCTCATTTGCTTTATTTTTATTTATCATGTTCCTTCCCTGATCTTGCCCTCCTTCTTTTTTCTCCTTTTCCTCCTTCCTTGCCCTTTTTAGGGCTTTGTTTTTTCATTCACTGTGGGCCACAAAACTTCTGTGTTGACTGCCTTTTTAGTTGCCCACTTGTGATGGATTGTTGGGGTACCATCTGATTGACTGTTCGGTTTTTAACTGTAATATTTGGTTTTCAGACTGTAAAATGTTGACTTCATTGTATATCATATATTTAACTGTTGGAAGCCACCCTGAGCCCTGCTTGCAGGGAAAGGAGCAGGATATAAGTTGAATTATTAAATAAACAAATAAACTTTGTACTGGGGTCAAGAAGTAATGGCTCTTCCACTGGCTATTGAGACAAAGGCCGCGATCACACGGCCCCTTAATGCGGGAGGAAGGGCTGCTTCCTCCCGCATTTAAAGGGGCCATCCACAACGGCCCGCAGCGAGTCCCGTGGCAAAGCAGGCGCCAATGCGGGTTGCTCCCGCATTTACCGACCCCGGGAAAAACTAGTGTTTTCCCAGGAGTCGCGGGAGGAACCCACATTCCAGCCTTCTGGACAGCCCTCTCTCGCAAGCATTGTGAGAGCAGGGCTGTCCAGACGCCCCCCCCATTCCCCCCCCTTTTACACTTGGGCGCATGGCCACTCATGCGCCCAAGTGTAAAAGGGGGGGAAAAATACCTCCAACTTACCAGGCGGCCGCCGCTGCAGCCACCTCCGCCGACGTTCCGGCTGCCTTTCCAGCCTCTTCAGCGGCAGCCGCCGCCACCGCCATTGCCGCCGCGGCCATTTTCACTGTTGCCGCGGCCGCCGCAGCCATTTCCGCAGCCACCGCCATTGCCGCAGCCACCTCTTCAGCGGCCGCGGCCACCGTTCCTGCAGCCGCTGCCACCGGAGTTAGGATGTGCAGGAGGAAAAACGCGGCCCCTTTACATCCGGGATCACTCCCGGATTAAAGGGGCCGTGTGGCCGCAGCCAAAGAGTGGAGGGACTAAGAAGGATTATGGATTCAGCTCAGGGGGAAATTTGGGTCCAAATATTGGTGCAAAGTAGTTATTCCTTTGTGCCCATGTTGCAATAACTATGCCAAATCTTACTTCATACAGTTTAGCTTAATAAACATAGGGTGAGGCTTTGAGATATAGTTTTATAGTACATTATGCATTGAATACAATGCTGAATTTGCATATTTTAGTGCTGACAGCTCATCAGTTTTACCACACTGGGCTCTATTGTCCCTTCCTTCAAGTTTTTCCAAGTAGATGCAGTGTTGTAAAAAGCATATGCACATGTATTCTGTTTCAAATAAGGTATCTCCAGTTTCTTGAGTTTAGCAAAGTATCTGGTGTTACTCTAAAGATGGCCTCTAGACTTTTGTCCTGGCTACCTTCCCAGTTCATTCTGCATATTATCATATTTTAAATAGTCTTATAGGTAATAGCAAAAGGGTCAGAGAAGCTCCTGCTAAGTGTATTTCAGAAGATTTGAAAATTGATGCTAATGTTCTGGCATATCTTGATTAGTTTTGTACTTGGAATTTTAATTACAATAATTTTAAAGTAGTTGGATCAAACGTTCTTAGCTAACACCTGTTTGTTTGTTCTATTTCCACTAATTTTATTTATATGAGAAGCCCTTAATATGTCTTAATTCAGTAGCTAAACTATTCCTGCCTTAGTGATACATAGATATATTTCCTGTAATAGTAAAATCCGGCTTTATAGGCTTTTGGACAGATTCTAAATAAAATATGCTTAAGTATTTATTAAAGTGTTTTTTTTTAAAAAAAAAAATGGGGCCCTTTCCACAAAGAATCTGGTACAACTTTCACAGTTCCCCATCCTACATTTTATCTTTTACAACAATCTACAAAACAGATTAGGCAACATGCTGTGAAATAGTGAATAAGTCATCCTATGAAAGATTCAAATCCATGTGGTTTTTCAGGTTCCAGAGTTTCAAGACCATTTGGGGACCAATTCAAGGGTCTGAGGGAGCTGTTTTTAAAGATAATGGCACCAAACCAGGTGCCTATTGGTGCAGGCTCACTTCTTTCCACTGACCTTTCCACCTTTTAGATGAAAACTTTGCATTTGCCCTCCTCCCTTGTCCTTTCACAAAGTGGGAAGGAAAACGACAGTTCTGCTATTATTGCCTGTGGGGGACTTTTTCAGTGGCAACTGGAATGGCTGTTTTTAACCAAATGACACCAAAACTGAAGGGGAGCTAGTGCAACCTGTAAGCTAAAGACCACCCAGAATCCAAGCAAACTGGACCAAGTGGTCCAAATTCTGGGATCCTGGAAAAGGCGTCTCCAGGCATTCTACCTGCTGAGGGAGGGGGGCTCCAACCCCACAAAGTACGGGGGAAGAGGTTGTGAGCTAGAACTGCAGCTCTGTTAGGCCCTGTGCCTGGCTTGTGCTGGCCAAGAACTGTTTTCTTTAGACCACTTCCTGGAAAATTAGGAGAATCAAAGAAAAACAAGATGCCTACTGCTACTGATGGTAAGTACCTGAACATGAAAACAATATGGATTTTTCAGGGGGTTGCTTTTATAATGTCCAAGAACCCTTGATTTATGTAACCATTCTGGAAAATCACTGTAAACATGAAACAGCAGAGTTTGGTTTTTTTTGTACTGATAGAAAAGCTCCCCCCCCCCCCCCCGGTAAGAAACATGGGGGGCAGGAAACACTTATGATCAGATGAAGTGGTCAGTTCAGTAGACAGTGATATCCCTAATAGTCTGATAGAGTGCTTTTAATAGGAGCTGAATATATATTCACAATAAATGTACAAAAGACATGTTAGCTTTGCTGCAGAAAGAAAACTTAGCAACATATAGTTGTTTGAACTTCCAGTCGCAGCATATTGCTACCTTCCAACTTTCCTACTAGCTGAAATCATTGATTTCCATGTCTATTCAGTTTAGGTTTCTTGCTGGTGATTCCCCCCCCCCCATTATGGAAACATTTCACTGCTGCAACTGTCCTGCTCATCATTGCTCTTCAACTCTTCAGCATGGGTTTATTTAGAGCCAAGAGATTTTGGCGGAAAACCCCTACCTGGCACGGAAGTAACCTTTGGCACCTAGAAAGCCATAAAATATGCTTCAAAGTGCCTTATAGCAGCTTCCTTTGGGGTCATGCTTCCCTTTCCACAGCAGTCTGGATTCCATCCTAGCATACTGAATGGCCTCAAGCATTTAGCTTTCTATTTCCAGAGGAAATTCAACACACCTGTATTCTTAGCCCTGCAGTGTGTGTGTGTTCAGAATAATATCTGATTTTTATGACAGGATGAGATGAAACCCCATGTTTTTGAAGCCAGAATTTTCTGAATGCTCCTTGCATTTAGTAACAATCTCCGGGTCAAGGAATCTAAAACCTGTAACTATGGATTCTGGAGTCTAGTACTGGGTATGGTTCATCCTGAGAATTTCAGTCTAGGGGCTAGCTGCCCAAGAAAGCCCCTATAAACAACTGAGCCATGGGAGCAGTTTGTTTTGAGCCTGAAATAGTTGAGACTCAGGAACAGGCTACCCCTGTTTCTGATTTTTTTTTTTTGGCAGCTTTCATGGGGAGGAGGCCTTAAGTGTGAGGTAGTGGGTGGCTTGCAAGAGGCTGGTACCTTTGCATACAATTGGACTACTCCTGAGGAAGATTGGGAAGAAATGAGCTTATGTCCAGGTGTTTTTTGAGTATGATGGACTTTCCTTGTAATATTGTAAACTTTTATTGAGAGTATAATGAGCTGTTTCTTGTAATTTTGTAAAGTTTGATTTTGTAATATAAAATGTTCTAGTCATTCGTGTCACAGTGTCTGTTTGTTTGTTGTATTTTCCATATGGATACCTGTGACCCCTTCTTGGTTTTTTTTCAGTTGCTATATCTAGACATGGGATCTAAGGGGGGAAAGTCCAGTCTGGTCCAGTCTTCTATGTATGTCTAAATTTTCATTACAATCAGTGTATAGTACCCCACCTTGCCAAACAGTTCTTGCACAGCTCCTTTTTCCATGGTCCTGTTCATCTAGAAATCTAACTATCATGATGAGTTGTTTGAGAGCAGTGAGATGTACTTAGATGTAGAGTGCTGCCATATTTCCATGCTTTTATTTCATGAAATGAAGGTTATTCATGTTTAATGAGAGGTTTCCTTCAAGACCTGAGACCATTGCTTAAGGTAAAGGCTTTTGTAGGAATGATTAAATGGCACTTCCAATGCCATACTTAATTCTCATTAGTTTATTACTTCACTATAACTTTATTAGCGGTCAGAAAGAGCTCCACAGTAGATGGCTATTAATCAATAGATGGGATCTAAAATACAGTCGTAACTAGAATATCAAGCTCTAAGACTCCTGCTTCTTGAACAAAATATCAAGCCTTTAATTCCAGTAAAGGATTCTTAGTATTATGCTATTAAGGCAATCAAGTTTAAGAACAAAGGAGCTGGAGATTGGATTTTAAAAGATTACATAGTTTAAAATACCATCAATGAGAGAGGAGATAACGTAAAACTAGGGGTTAAGTTACAGGAGGAAATTTGAGTGGATATCGTAATTGAAGAGAGAGGAGTAGTATGTGGATTTATGCTAAACTAGGAATAAGGCCCGTTGTGGAAATAAGTACTATGGGCTCTAGAAAGATGTGATGTGTAACGAATGCATAAGCTGGAAGCAGGTTAAGTAGATATTAGCAGTATGTAACAGGAAGGCACAAATGTGGAAGTAAAGTCTCACATACCTTATGTTACACGATAACTGGTATCCAAGGTCACACAGTGTGGGCCAGAAAATGCAGCACATGGCTCTGTGGAGTAATTTCTACAACTGGGCAGTCTGCAAAGTCATTTTATGTTGGACGTCCCTGTCATTCAACATGGTCATGGTTGCACTGTCCACCCTGTTATAGAACAGGTCTCAAGGGAAGTTGGGTTGAAAGCGAGTGGTTGTGATGAAAGTCTCAGTAGGTTATGTCAGAATGATGAAGAGGAGTATGGGCATATGAGTTCCATGAGTGACACCTTTACTCATGGAACTCATGGACATGACTGACAATACAGCTTTACTCAAAACGGCAAGTGTCCTTTTCATGGCTTTTGGCAAGTAGCCAAGTTGTGACCTGGGTTCCTGTTTTTTTTTTCCCCCTTCCTTTTTCACTTTAAATATGTATCTGGATGTCTGTATCTGTCTCTGTCGGTTTGCCTCTCTCTTTGTAATTGGTTTTCACGCTCTGGGTGTGGGTAAAGGTTTCCACCACTCGCAGGTTTTATCCTAGTGTTGCACACTTTCTGTATTTTTAAAATATATGTGTCATTCTCCACTTCAGCCACTTGTTCCTGCACTTCTCCTGTTTGTGCGTACCTATGTAGATCTGTCTGTGACTGTGTCAGTATTTGTGCTTTGCAGCATGCTGTAGGTTTTTGGCTTCCTGTTTTCTATGTGTCTGGCCCCATCCTCTATCTCTGCTTGTGTGTGTGTCCACTGGCCTTTTTATGATAACTTGGGCTGGGTTGGGTCCCCGCCCCCGCCTTGACTATGCTGACAGCTGTTTACTTGGTGGGTTTTTTTCTGTTTTAGAAAATGTTGCCTCAGCAAACTTGGCTTGGAGGCTAAAGACGGTGGGTTTTGTCCCTGAGGGAATCAATCGTCATCTGGCAAAGAGAGTGAAGACAGTAGTTGTGTTCACTGGAGCAAAGCAACTGTCTTCTGAGGAAAGTTTTGATGGGTGCCACTTCTGTGGGCAGGACTCAGGCAACACAGCCAGTGGATAGGGACAGCTTCTGACTGACACATCATGGAGCCAACTGTGGAGCATGTGGAATGTTCAGAAAGTGCCACCCCACTACTCAATTATATATAAGGAGAGATAAAATACATTTAGGCAATAATTTAAAAAAATCTTTAAATTAAATAATTGCAGCCAGAGATTTGGTTGATTATCTGATCCAGTAGTGAAAGGAGTTAAAGCAAAGGAACTCAGCTACAGGAGATCCAATTCAAGATTTGTAGCATCTCAGAACATGTTTCTGATTGACTACTAAGATACATTTCTGATTGACTACTGACACAAATTGGGTTAGGCAGTAACAGTGCCCAAATATTTTTGAGTTCTGTTTCCAGAAGAAAAGCCAAGTCTGTCATGGCTACTACCCCCACCTGCTCTACCCACCACCATTCAGTTGGGCAGCAGTTCAGAGCTCTGGGGAGAAACAGAGGGGAGGTAGTTAACATCACCATCTACTTCTGGCACAACCTAGAATTTACATCACCGTCACCATAGAATTTGGGACAAATGCTAGAGTGTTGCTGGCAGTTCTGGAAGTGGCATCAGGATATCACTGGCGACAACAGGACATTTGCAGACCTTGGGGATAGAGGAGACTACAGGCAATAAGTGATAGACCAGCTACCAGATATTTTGGAGAAACAAAAGCCACAGCTTCATTGAATACACTGCAGAAGCACTGTTACAGCATTGGGATGGATCCTGAATCAGGTGATTCGCCTGCTGCTTGATAGCTCTCCACATCCCAGCCTACATTCTGGGGGTGAAACCGAGGAGTGGCAAACTCCAGGAGCCACATGGACGTCAGCCACTGTGTGGTTCCTTTGCCACTTGGTGGTAAAAGCCCCACTGACAGTCCCCAACCTGGTGATCTTGTTGTTTGGCTTCACCCAAAGACCCCTTAAGGGAGTCCCTAGAATGTTGGATGCAGGCACATAGGCACTGCCTCACTAGCCAAAAGGATCTGTCCTAATGCCCAAACCAACCAAAGCTGTGGCACTAAGAGTAACAAAGAGATCAGTAACAAAAATCCATAACAGCCAAAGCACAGGGAGGGTGGGGAGGAAAGCTGCAGAAAAAAAAAGTCAGGGATGAGATCCCAGTGATGGTACATTAAATAAAAGAAGGGAGGGGAGGCCAAGCCCCTGGAGCTTCCCACATCCCAGCCCAGCATGATGCCAGCCTACACACAACACCAGCCTATGCACCATGAGCCCTTCTACTGCCACTGCAGGACCCCACTTTCACCGGACCATGTGGTCAGCCTCAGACTGCATGGTTTTTGCCTAGTGATCCCCCATCCCTGGAGCCTGCAGAGGCAGCATCTTCTGGTGAGTCCTGGCCGCATCTTCTGGTGAAGCTCCTCTCCAGGTGAGTTTCCTGCCAGTTGCCAACCTTGGGCTGGCAGCTGTACTTTTCACATGTGTTACTGCTAAATAAAACCTTATAGCTCCTATACGGCAGCACCATGTGGCCACTAAATGGCCACAAAGATCAGTGTTTAAGTTTCCAGGGAATTATGCAACTCCAGGGAATTAGGCACAGTTTGGGAAATTCTCTCAGACTTGATAGTAAGGGAACCCTACAGTCCTTGAGCTTGCTCAGGTAAAAAGTAGTGCAAGAGGCATGGAACCATATACCATTTGGGGTGTAATCCGTGGTTGAATCGTTTAGTATGATATGCTGTATCATAAAGCTGAAATAAAAGAAAGCACTGATGTGAAGGAAATCTATAAAACAGTTTGAAAGAGTCATTCAGTGACCTATTTAACAAGATTCTCGTGGAAGCCATGAGTGCAGTTCTCATGACATGGCTTGGAGCCATTTAAACTACCACTGCTTTCTGCTTCTGGCTATCTGTTGGAAGCAGAAAACAGGTGTTTAAATGGAAAAGCCTGGAAAAGCCATGGGGAGCAGAAAGTAGGTTTTAAATGGAAGGAAGGCACTTCACCCCTACCTTTCTGCTGGTCATGGCCCACTGCAATCAGCAGAAAAGTGGAAGGGCAGTCTGTTTCCTGGCGATTCCCCCCTTTTCTGCTGGCTCTGGCTCACCGTGGCCAGGAGAAAGGTGGAAGGGAAGTCCCTTCCCAGGGGATCTCCCCCCCTTCTGCTGGCTGCTGTTTTGGGGCTGTCTTCTGCAGTCCTTTTAAAGTGTGAAGGGACTGCAGAAGATAGCCCAAAACAACTGCATGGGCTGCATAGCAGGGAGCATCTCCCCCCACACAGATGTTTTTGCTCTGTTTTGCAGTCCATTTAAATTTTACATGGACTGCACAAATCATTCTGAAACAGCTGAGCAGCTCAGCTGTTTTTCAGGCTTTCTGCAAACCCTGTTTTAAAAGACTGCAGTCCCTTTCGATGGGGTTTGCAGGGCCATGAACCACACAATCAGTTTGTAAATGAGCCTCCTTTGTAAACGAGCCTCCTGGTTAGATTCAGGGATCGATTTGGGGTTCAATCATGAACCACGAACCAAACCACATTTTCCCGGTTCGTGCCCATCCCTAGTGGTATTCTGAAATTTTGAGCTGGTCTTGAAGCTGGTCTGTATTATAAAACTGCTTAAAAACAACAACCTGGAATCCTCCATTGTGCATTTTGTCATACAGCTTTCTATTTAGCTCAGAAAAATGGGAGATATAAAAGAAATTGCTGTTTAAATTCCTTTTGTCACTAAAACATCTGAACAAATGCAAGCCATATTACAGAATCTAATATTGTTGTGTGGCTAGTGTATTTTCAGTTCCACAGGATCCCATTAGTAAGTTATCCAGTTAGGCTAAGAGAAGTCTATGCATACTGCGTCTATTGTATCAACATGGATGGCAGCTTATATTGCTTCTTCCTTTACTGCGCTATAATTGTTTCCTGTGTTTGCTAGATTCCTTCATTATAAATGGTGAGTGTATTTTGGAGGAAGCCCTTGGTTTTTATCTATAGAGATTCTTAATGAGCAAAAGGTGGTTGAGTTACCACAGCTGAATATTTACTGCTTGCCATAGCTCAATTAATCATTTTTGCAGCCAGGTAAGCAGGTATTAAACCTACTGGCAGAGGAACGATTTGACTATTGAATGTGTAAATCTGCCTTATGTTGAGTTAAACCATTGTCTTCTCTGACTCACAGTGGCTTTCCAGCCTGTCAGAGGTCTTTCACATCACTTACTACATGGAGATGCCAGGGATTGAATCTTCTTGCATTCCAAGAAGATGCTGTATCACTGAGCCATAGCTGTTTGGTATAGTCCAATGCTAAGGGATCAAGGGTCAATGAAAGAATGAAATACTGTCTTACTTTATTAAAAAAATTTTAATTGATTTTCTACAACTACAGACATGCTAAAACTACTACACTAACTAAAAACCTAAACTACCCTAAGGTATACAGAATCAAAATTCTATGCTATTGTAAATCTTTTCTTCAGATATTTCAAGAAAAAACTTATAATATTCAGGCATTTATAATTGCTAAATACCACCTATTCATATATGGCTAAAATCTTAAATGGGATACATTAAGCAAATATAACTTCTAACAAAACATTGTTTAGTATTTATCTTTTTTTTCTTTTTCTTCTCTGGCCTTGGGGGTTTTGGTGCTGCCGCTCCCAAGTCAACATCAGACTCTTCGTCCCCAGATTGTTTTCCTTCAGATTCATCCAAGCTTTCCAGTCCATAAATGCTCTCTTGCTGCTCTAACGAGTCCTCTGCAAAAAATTTCTCCTTTCCTTCTTTGGAATATTCCAAAAATTTCTTGGCTTTTAGAACAGAGTCAATCTTTTGCTTCTTGTCTTTGTAGACAAATACCAAACCCTCAGGAGTAATCCATCGGTACATCATGCCTTCTGCTTGCAAGAACTTGGTTAAACTTTTGTAGGGTTTCCTCTTCTTCCTTATCTCAAATGAAATGTCCTTCAAAACCTTAATGTCTTCTTCTTGAATCTTCAGGGAAGCTCTGTTTGTGGCCTTGAGCACCATGTCTCTAGTTGATTTTTGGGAGAATCTCACCATAATCTCTCTTGGCAGATTTTTCCTTTTTACAAATTTAAGATAGGTCCAATAGACCATATCCATGTTGCTCTGTAGTATATCCACTTGCAAACCTGCCATTGGAGCTAAGGCTTCACTCAATATCTTCTTGAGATTCTCACCTTTTTGTTCAGGAACCCCCTGGAACCTTAAAAAGTATGATGAATGATCCATCTGAAGTCTCAATACATTGTCCTTGTCTGAGGTGCTGTCTTTTCCCCTCACGTCTAGCCTTAAATCAAGCTTCTCTGATTTGGCTTTGACCTCTGCCAGTTCTTTGGCTGTTTGGTCAGATTTTTTGCTCACATCCGCCAGCTGTTGTTGCATGCTATCCAGTTTTGAATTAACAACAGTCAGTTGTTCCATCAGAGGGCACAATGCTGTTGCCAGTGCTGCAGTTAGGTCTGTACTCATCTCAGTCCTAGCTGCCGGAAGTGTTGATGCTGACTTCGGAGAAGGTCTGGGGTTCCCCACCATCTTTTCTCCCTGTCCAGTCATTATTTTTTATTTACAGTTACAAAAAAGTTTCCAAAAGCAAGTTAAAAGTTATTATTTTGTAATTCTCTTATAGCAGTCTCACTTCCACCTAGATTTCAGCCACTCAGTTGTAGTTCAGATTCTTGAGTGTTAATATATAGCCACTTTTTGAAAAAAAGGGGGGGGATTTAAAACTTAAACCCCCAGCTCCATGCTTTCAGTTCCAATCTGAGAATCCCTTTTTAGAATAGTCACTCACAGTTTTGCCATGCGTCTCTGTTTAGCAATCTTTTTCTTGCCGCTTGCTTTTATTCTGCAGCCGTCCGGTGTGTGCTTCTGTGAGCCCGGAGGCTGCCACGGCAGCAGAACCTTTAGAGGCAAAGGGGAGCCTCAATCCCTGGGTCACCACCCTGGGAGAGGCTACCCCTTGCATCTCAGGCAGGAGCCCCCTCCAAGGGCTCCTGGGGGGTCCAAAGCCTGTTCGGAGCCCCTTCTTGCTGCTGGGTTTGGATGGCGCCTCCCGGAGCTCCAGGAAGGTGCCCCCACCATGAAGCCAGCCGATACCAGAATGAAATACTGTGTTACTTGTTTGTGGAAGTGGGGGTAAGGAAACCACTTTGCTGCTAAGACATCAGCAACTTTTTGCAAAGTTCTCATTGGGAAAAAAATCTTACATGTTTGTTCCCCTCCCCCAACCACTGAGCAACTGTTAGGAACAGCAGTTAGGTTGGAAGCAGAATACACATTAAATTCCACTAGGGAATTTCTATGTATCTCTACATATGACTTCTATATATCTCAAGAACTATTTAATTCTTGTGTTGGAAGTGGAAAGCCAAAAAATCTGTGGAAGTGGCAGATAAAGATTGTTCTTTTTTTTGTGGAGTGACTGAATGCTCTCTTGTCAACATTTGCTCTTCATTCATTGCTGAGAACCAATGCAGAAAAAATATTTTTGAAAGCAAGCAGCTGAATGTAAAAGAGCTTCTGTTACTCAATGTGCTTGCCAATGAAATGTTATTTGCAGTGTGCATATTTTCACAGACTATACACTACACTAAGTTTAGGAACAGCTGAGTCATTTTTTTCAGAAACTAAGATGAAAATGTGTCCCCCCTCCCTTTAGAAAATATGGTGTTCTCTCTTTTGTGAAAATAATACACAAAATGTTTAAATATTGGGAATGTATTCTAACCAAAACTGTAAAACTAGCAATGATTTCATATAGATGTGAAATGATGGACTACTTTTCTGAAATAATTTAGAACCAGAAGAACATTATCTTATGATCTAAATTTATCTGTTTAAGGTTTTTGCTCCCATAATCTGAAATGAAGACACCAGACAAATGCATGGGTTAAACAAGTGTTTACAAATTAAAATATGAATTGTGCATTAAACTCATTCCTCTCATTGTGCAGGCTCCCTAATAGGCTGCCTATTAGGTTTTCCAGCATTTGTGTAACATGCCCTGGTTCCACTTCTGACATGGCACAGGACATGCCTGCTTTGGTGCTTGGCTGCACCAAATTCAAACCCCCCCCCCCCCCCACACACACATAAGAACATAAGAGAAGCCAATGGCCCATCCAGTCCAACACTGTCATACAGTGGCCAAAAATACCAGGTGCCATCATGAGGTCCACCAGTAGGGCCAGGGCCACTGTCCCCCCCCCCCCCAAGCACCAAGAATACAGTGCAGCACTTGTCCCAGACTGAGAGTTCCTATCTATACCTTGTGGCTATACCTCTGCTCCATATGTTTATCCAATTCCCTCTTGAAGCCATACATGCTTGTCACCACCACCACCTCCTGTGGCAGTGAATTTTATGCGTTAATCACTCTTTGTGTGAAGAAGTACTTCTTTTTATCTGGTCTAACCCAACTGCTCAGCAATTTCATGGAGTGCCCACAAGTTCTTGTATTGTGAGAAAGGGAGAAAAGTACTTCTTTCTTTACCTGCTCTATCCAATGCATAATCTTGTAAACCTCGATCATGTCACCTCCAGTCATCATTTCTCCAAGCCAAAGAGCCCCAAGTGCTTTAACCTTTCTTCATAGGGAAAGTGTTCCAACCCTTTTATCATTCTAGTTGCCCTTTTCTACACTTTTTCCAGTGCTATAATATCCTTTCTGAGGTGTGGTGACCAGAACTGTACATAGTATTCCAAAAAAGATTGCACCATGGATTTACATTCATATACACTATGCAGTGTAAAGGCTACTCAGGGCTAGTTGCAGGTTTGGAGGGACATTTGAAATTGTTAAAGATTCTTGTTTTCAAACCACCTGGGCCTGCTGATTAACTTTTTACTAACAAAGAAAATATGAAACATAGGCCAAGGACAGATTAGAGTTCTGCCGCGCTACATGAGTGCGACAGAATGCCGCGCAGCTCTGCCCACCCGCACGTGTTCACACCCGCCGGAAGAGGGTGGAACGCGCGCACAGCCGCCGGGACACCACTTGGAAGTGGTGGCTGGCTGCTGCAAGAGGTGCACGCCACCGGACAAGGTGAGTCCGGGGCGCCTCCACGGGGCAGATGTGGCAGTCTGGATGCCCGCTCTGCCTCCGCTTTTAAAGCGGAGGCAGAGCGGGCCAGACTGCCAGTCTGTCCTCAGCCATAGATGTTTCATGTAGCATCAGTTTTGGCCTTACTCATTCTTAGCATCCCTCAACTAGAAGTAAATCTGTATGCCATTTCCTTGAACCCTTACAGCCAGGTTCTCAGGGCCATTATTGCACTGATTCTGCAATGGTATGCTGCAGCTGAAATTGATTACTAGTGGAAAATGCATCCTATTGGTTTAGATCTTTACTGCTGGTGACTGTAGCCTTGGTGACTGAAGAGAATATTTGCTACTGGTATGACATGATTTCATAGTTCAACTTCTCCTGACAGGGAAGTCTCCAAGGTGTTGATGTATGACTGCTTATCAAATTACTGTGGCCTATTCTGCCACATCCTATAAACTGCCATTTTGTCAGTGGATTATCCTGTGTTTATAGGGACTGAAATAAAACGCTTATGGGAATGAGGATGTCAAACCTGTGTTTATTAAACCCATATGTTCAAATTGTCCTTTTGGTGGGGGCAAACAACAACATTTGCCCTTCAGACCCTGAAATAACTTTGTGATATGGTGCTGATGGAGTGAACTTGATGTTGTATGTACCAGAGAAGTGATCATATTTTTTCTTGCTCTTTCCCCCATCTTATGATTGGACTGGTTAGGCATAACTGAGCAGCATAATTTGGAACTGGATTCCATTCAATGTACCTGTGGTGCAATTTAAATAATTAGATCAATATTTCTATTCTGTTGCTTGCATCTCTGAGCACTGAGAATGGTTATTCTAAGACACAGAAACAGAGTTTCTGTTTTGGTTCTCAGTGAATATATCTATACAGATGCATGTAGTTTATAGGAAGCTACAAGGGGAGACGGCAATTGACCTAGTCTGAAATGCTGAGACAGCTGCTTATTAGCAAACCTTCATCTACTTTTAGGAAGGGCTTTGTTATACTGAGCGCTCCTGTGCCAATTAAAACTTGACATTTTGCACCATTTATAATTAAAATCCAAATGAATAAATGAGTTAGATTAAAAATATGTGGGTTAATTAAGATTAAGACATACCTAGATTGTGAGTTTATTGCTATGTGGATTTTAGCTTGTGATCATGGTTGAACATGTGTTTTGTATCTGTATGGAACAAACTTTGTCCATAATTCTTTATTTTCAGAATTACTCTTATTTAAATATTATTGAGGCTACTTATGCAGATTCCATTAATGGTTGTCTTGATATAAATAAATAAATAAATAAATATGGAGCTACGGGTCATTGACCTTAAAGGCTTCCTTTCTTTTTCCTTATTACAAAGGTCCATTTATTAAGCTGAGATGCGGCAATATGATATAAGAAAATGTTTGGCCTGCTTTTAAACCAAACATTATTTTCTTCCAAAGCTGCTATTTATCCCCGGGGAAAATACAGCTGCCCTGCAGGGAAATTAATAGCATTTATTTTATTTTATTTACACTATTTATAGTCCACCTTTCTCACTGAGACTCAAGGCAGATTACATACTTTAAGTCAATACAGTCAACAGGATGGGATATCCAATAAACAGTGCGATAAGTTTTGGACTACAGAAATCTGAAAGCAAGCAGAAGTCTGAAAAGCAGACTGAAAGTAAGCTCAAGCCAATTTGAAACCCATAATTTCTTTGAACTTTTTCTTCAAAATCCAAGAAATCTGATCAGAGACCTCTCAGTGTCTCATCTGCTTTGACCCCTCAACCTATCCCTTCTGTGTAAACAAACCCCCCAATTCCTGAATTGTGGTGTTTAGGAACCCAAAACTGATAAATTAAGCATAAAATGGTCAAGTAGTTTTTTGTAAATTTTGCTGCTTTATGCTTAAGCATAAAGAAAAGATGGGGTATAAACATTTTAACAATAAAAAATTAATTAAAATAAATTTCCATTTAATATGTGTGTAGGGTATTGCAGAGTCTTCTTACCAAGCAAACCTATGAATATTAAGAGACCTATAGTATTTAATGTATCTTCATTCAAATTCAAGCGATCTGATCAGATATGTCCCAAAGTCTCATCTATTTTGACCTCAACTTACCCCTTCTCTGCCTGTGAGCAAGAATCTTGATTCTTGTATAGTGTTGTGACATTTCTTATTTTGGCTTTAGACCAGGGTGCCTGACTTGCCTGTATTGACCACCAACCCATGTTCCTCATTAGCCACCTCCTTTATTTACTACTGCCAACACCCTTTACTATGAGTTCTAGTCTAACCCCAACCTTCAATCCATACCCCCAAAGTACCTTCCTGCTGGGTGCCTGTGATGGCTCCTGCCAGCAGCCTTCTCCAAATCTGAGGTGCCATTCTCTGAAGCCTCTGACTTTAAGCCACTGTGTCATAGGCCAGCCAGCTGCCTCCTTCTCTGAAGATGTGGAAATGGAAGAATCAGGTCCTGCACCACTGAAATGCCCACCTGAGCAGCTGGGTCTAGAAATAGATATAGGGAAAGAAGCATCAGGAAGCGAGAGTTGCTCATTCTGGCATGAGATGAAAAAAACTGGGCAGAGATCAGAGTGTCAGTCGCTGCCAGCTTCTCCTGAGCAAGTAGAGTGCAGAAGATGGAGAGAGAACTTGACAACCTGAGACAGAAAAAGAAGTGCCATTTAATTGCACAACAGTGATCAGTGCTAATTCCTGGAACAGATTACAGGAGCAGGAATGACAAGCTTATAAATAGCAACATCTGGGCTTCGGGGGATGAGTCAGCTAATGAGGCAGATAAAAGGAACTCATTGAATAAGTGGATGCAACTTTGCTCACAACCCCCTCTGTGAGGTGACCCACTCAGCAAACAGATTAATACCTTGCCTTGCTGCCTTGCACTCTGTCCTGTTTAACCTCTGCTTGCCTTTCCAGCTAGAAACCCAGATTTCATCTCCTGCCTTGGCTTCCAAGCTTTGGACCCTGGACTCCAGACCTTGCTGTTTCCCCAGCTTGTGGACTGAATCTTCAGCACCTTGACTGGTTTGTCAACCTTGATCTTATCTCTTGCCCTGATTGATTGTGATTGTATTTGTGCATCCCAGAAACCCCATGTAGAGTAAAAGCACCAGGCTCTGCCCTGAACATGACATACTCCTTGCAGGTCCTCTAGGTCTCACCCTCAGGAGCCCAGAGCATGTAAACTGATTATACTATCAAATTATATGCAGGTACCATAATGTCAAATTCTAAGGACATTATGGTACCTGCATATAATTAATACTGCCTTTTGCTAAACTGACTAGCTATTTGGTAGCCATTCCACCATTTCTCCCAGGAACAGGGGAATAACATTTTGGCCTCACAACAACCATGTGAGACACATTAGACTGATAGCATATGATGCCCATGCTTATTCAATGAGCATTGTTGGTGAACAGGAAATTTAAAAATCCAGGCCTGAAACTCTAGTCAGTGCACAAAACCATCTATCTACCATACTATTATGGATTTCCTCTCAATCAAAATGACTATTCCAATTCTACTGGCTGAGAGCCAAAAAGAGGGGAAATCCTCAATATTTCAAAATCTCTATTTTGTAGAGAAAAGAGTTTTTGATCCATGGTTCAACTGAGCATATGAGCTCTATTGCTCCCTCTGCACGTAACACTTAAAAACTTAAAATAAAGAAAGGCAGGACTGGAGAAGGTGAGGGCAACATATTTGAAATGTTTTAATTATTTCTGTTTATAACCTGAACTATCAGTAGTATCTGTAAACTCATGCTAATGGGGAAAATGATTAATTAGATTAACTTATTATAGTGATGATTACTAGATTTTGTTAATTTAACCTTTAGCTACCTCATCTATTCCAAAACCATAAATTTAAATCTAGAAAATTGACTTATAACTTAATTTTACTCTAAACTGTGAGATTTGAGTTCCATTAATTATGGTGTTACTTAGACACATTTCTATTTTTTTATTGTGACCATTATTTATCAGGTCCACTTTACCTATACCTGGAAAATGTCCCCTTTTCTACATTCCTGAGTAATCTTATTTGCCTGTGGAGGCTAACTAATGATACTTAGCTATCAGATGTTCAATATTTAAGTCAGAAGCAGAAGGAGAAGATTTGATAAGTCTCCTTTTTAAAAAAAAAGGAGATATGGAAAAACAATAGGTTTTCTTTATGGAGAAGAGAATTCTAGCAGAGGTTCTTCTGGGGTGTCATTTCAGTAGAAATCCTTCAAATCTAACAGTTCAACAGCTGCTTAATTTGACTGCAACACAGCATGTATTTGTGTGTATTCCTGCGAAGCAAATAAAGAATCACCAGTCGCTGTTTCTCACCAGAGCCACAGGATTTTTCTATGAATAAGATTCATTATTTCTGCAGCACTGTTCCCTGATTTATAGATGCCCATGGTCTTTTAATTAATCCCTGTTGCTGAGTTCCTTGACATGTAGCATCTCTAGCTAGCATCTGCTTCTAGTCAAGGACTACATAGGCAGTGCAGGTTAGCAGTGATGCTTAATCACATTGTATGAACGTGTGCAGGCTGCCTTTAAATAAACCAGGACTATAGTTTTAATGGCATTCAGTTGCTTTCTTCAGTCTAGATGCGCCTGTCTTGCCCACTGAACTCCTTATTAACCATTTGGTACCAGCACAAACATGCAGTGAAGTAGAGGCAATGGCTTACTTCAAGTAATACAATAAACCATTGTTTAATCAAATTAATCATGACTAGTTGCCCAAGTGTATGACACTGTACTTCTATGTATCTATCAAACCAGAATCTAAAACCATAGTTTGTAGTTGTTTTGTTAAACAAAGTAGCCCTATTCACAATTTACAGTATATGCATGTAGACTGACACTTGATCTTTCTTATACGTTTATTAATTCTGATGTTACATTCAATGCATCAACAGCTGAACATGTGACTGAAACCCCACCTATATCCAGGTATGAGTCCCTAGTTTTATTTGCAAAGTGAATTGCATGTTGGTTCTTTATTACAAACGGGTGTGAACGGCTAGATTCTAGTCCAGTAGAGATCAACATGATGGGGGGTGGGGTTAGAACCTTTTGAGAGTCATTGGATACAGATGGAATGGAGATCCCTGAGTTCTTATATGCAAGTCAGAAGGTAGGAGTGGTATTGCAAAGAAAGGAGTCAGGATGCAGAGGGACAATGCAAAATATGATTAGCGTGATTAGAGCAGGGGAGATATGCTCAGGGGCAGAAAATTAGCCTCACACATAGATGTGTGAATGTACATGCAGCTTGTACATATGTGTGCTCACTGTAACATGTGAATACATGTTCATGTGTTCGTGTGTGTGTGTAATTGTTCTTTATACATGCACTTAGAAATTCTCAAATTATATTCTATCTATGTACAGCTGAATGCATGATGGAAACCACACATTTATCCAGATACTGGTCCCTGGTTTCATTTGAAAAGTGAACACATGCTGGCTCTTAAGTATGGTTTTCATGATGTATGGAAATTGGTATCATGACTTAGTATTTTCTCCTGACACCCGTTTTTGTACTCCCCCAGCCCTGATCAGAGTTGCTTAAAATCAAAACCAACTTTCATCCCCTTTTTGCTAGTTGTGTCCTTGACCAATGGGATCAGTATTTATTTATTTTACAGAATCTATATCCTGCCTTTCTGCCCTCACAAGGGCCACCAAGGCAGCTAACAAATTAAAACATACATAACAAAATCACATTTAAAATCATCAAGACCAACCAAAAAACCCTCACAATACATCACTAAAACCATTAAAACCAGAATAAAAATGCACACAAAGACATAAAAACAACTATTAAAATATGGGGCAGGCGAGGGGAATCACTGATTAATTAAAAATAAAACGCAAGGGAAACCAGTATTTGAATTATCAACTGAAAGCTGACTCTTGATTTCACAAGCTATCATAGTTAGAAAAAAAAATAAGTTATGGTTTCATGTTATATCTGAACGGAGTCAATATGTAACATTTTCCTATTGTGAACAATTTTAATAGCACAATTTTAGGTGCCTGGTCATGAGGCCAGAATCTGTATCCTATATCTATATTTCTGTGATGTGATATACCCTTCTATGAACAGGGTCTGTCTCCTGTTGAATGGGAAGAGCATTGCTAGTGTTGTCATGCAACCTTTCTCGATGAATTGAGGTGACTGGAGCACAGTAGTATGGTGTGTGTGTAGTATCTCAGCTGAGTTATGGCAACCCCAGCAAGGGGGTTACAATGTAAGTGACATAGCAGAGGTGGTTTGCCATTGCCTTTCTCTTCAAAGTCTTCCTTGCTGGTCTTCCTTCCAAGTACCAACCCTGCTTGGCTTCTGAGATTTTTGATATCTGGCTATACCATACCACCTTCCCTCCCACAATACTAATACCTGTGTTTTAAAGTGAAGTATAATGTACTCCATGGATCATGATGTATATGTATGTCTATTGCATTGAAGAACATATGTAGAGAGAATGAGCTGTCCAGTCCTAGGAAAACAGAATGCAATGGCAAAGCTCAGAATCATATTCTCATAATCCTTCCTTTTTGGAGGGAAGTACTTAACAAAATCAATGCTCTGTTAACTTAACAAAATCAATGCTCTGTTAGATCTGACTCCTGAAAATGTATTTTTGAACAGTTGGGCTATGAAATGCGACAGTGTTTCCATGAAAGAAAGAGCCGCTGTAATGCTTTTTGCGGCAAAAACGGTCATTGCCAAAAATTGGAAATCGACAATGACACCCACACTTTCTCAATGGCATAAAAAGTTGTGGGAGTTATATATTATGACAAAACTCTCGGATAATCTTACGCGACTTGATGCTGGTTCTAACCTCACTACGTTTACTGCCACGTGGTTCTCAGTGCTGCAATACCTCTCTAAACAAATGGACATCCCACCGATTGCAAACACTCTCTGGTTATGGTAATACATTGCCAGTTTGGTTCGTACTCTCAAGATTATTGAAATGTATTTTGTCAATTATTGTTATAATTCTATCTGACTAATTTCAATGGAAAGTCACTGGGGGTCTCATACTCTGTAATTAATAGTCTCAATGTCTTAATTGTAATAATTACACTCATGTTATATTTGTTTGTAACCACAAGCTATTGACATAACTTTTGGTATCCTGTAATAGTTGTACTATTAAGTTCACTCACTGTTATACATAAATTCTGAATAAAATTTATTATATAAAAAAAAAGAATCATATTCTCCTTTACCAAAGGGACATTTCAGTTCAACCAGAGAGGTTAATATGTAAAGGCCAGAGCTGCCAAATATCTTGCATATCTGTGTTTTCATCTCACATTGCTCTGGCATGGTTTTCGTGTATGTTTAGACATGGCTAAAATTTCTGAGATCACATCTTTGAAATGGAGCATGAAAATTGAGCAAATATTATAATCAGACTACTAAACATATTAAAATGAATAATCTTTTTAATTTGCTTGGTGGTGGTGGTGGTGAGCAGTGCTGTCAAACCGTAGCCAATTTATGGTGACCTTGTAGGGTTTTCAAGGCAAAAAACAAACAGGTGGCCTCTGCCTAGCAACCCTGGGCTTCCTTGGTGGTCTCCCATCCAAGTACTAATCAGGATTGATGCTGGTTAGCTTCTGAGATCTGATAAGATCAGGGCTAGCAAGGGTCAACCAGGTCAGGGTGCTTGGAAGAGAGGGGGGATCCAGTTGCAAGAGAAATGATGTACATAAAGGACATCTACTCTTGGTGATAGAAGTTGGAATTCCAAAAGGACAATGGCACTTTGCTTTGCCATGCTATACCTACATGTGTCCAGGACTCCGTTACTCAATCCTGACCTATGCCTCATTTTGAAAGAAGCAGTATGAGCCTATCATTTTACAATAATAACATTTACTCCAAGAAGTACACAATTTTATTTTCATTTCAGTGCGGCTAACAGCTTATACACCACTTCGAGACACAGACCAAATCTTATTTCTCCTAATGACAAGAGGAAAGTAATGGAATCAAGTATTTCCTCACAAAAATGGCTTTATTAATAATCTGTGTCACCCTGAAGCTCTGTGATTTATAGCTCTGAGTAGAACTGTGAGAAAATGCCCGTGCTACTAGAATCATTCTGTGCTTAACCAAGGCCTGAAGCCATGTGGTAGTACTACACAGTAATTACAGGACATAAATGAGCTCACCGGTCTTCAGAAGTACTTCTGGTATTTTTTGAAGTCTTCTTTACATATAACCAAATGTTTCACTCATTTCACAGTAGATATTTTAAAAAATGAGGATCTGAGAGAGCTGTATCTTCCATGTATTAATTAAAGGAGGAAAGCAAATTTTTAAAAAAATTCAGGCTGCCTTGCAGCAACAGTGATGTCTAAAACATTTGGGGGAAACTGCTGGCAGACAAAGAGGTCATTTAGGTTCAACCTTTTATGTAAGCACTCTCAAAATCAGAAGTTAATAAGAGGACACAGTCTGACTGAAAAACTGACGTGTGAAATGCTGATGAAATGGAATCCATGATAGGTTATTGGGCTGGAACCATGCTAAAGAATTTATACTGGACACTCAAGTACAAATGCCCATTCTCATGCTCCATGACAGCTCCACTTGGCTTAGTACATTTTTGGACCTTCTGCCATCACCATATGATTGTATTTATGTTATTTATAGTCTGCCTTTTTCACTTGAGATTCATGGTGAATTACACAGTATAAGTCAATGCAATCAACAGGATGGGACATCCAAGAAGCAGATGTGAAAACAGAGCTGAAACAAAGCATAGTTTTTCACAAAGCAATGCAGAAAATATGTAGTAGTTTAATTAATCTAATTAACCTGAAACTCTCATTAACCTGAAACATAAGAACTAAAGTCTGTGCATGTACTAGTTTTACCTCAGAAATTTTACCCCTGATTTAACCTGACCTTTCCTCTCTGTGATGAATAAAATATTTTGTTAATTTGGAATATAAAAACTTCTTAAGCACCATTTAAGTTGTATAGGTTAAAGGAGGCTCCCATTCATTCCCTCAGGTTCCTGGGCTGAGCAAACAGCCAAAATATTATACTGACTCAGACTCAGATTTATTATTAACGGTCAACAACCATTACACTCAGTCATTTTACATAAAAACATTTGAATAAGAAATATTGGATAAAACCAGCGGTGGCATTCTTAAATTAAAAATCTGTGACTAAAACATAGAAATGAAATAAAACAACGATAAAATTCATATATAATTTAGATAAAAAGATAAGAACCATCTAATTACCATGCATTTTATGTTCCTGTGACTGGGTGAGACAGCCAGAATTCTTCAGGAAAGAAGAAAACAGACAACTAAGGCAGCTTAGTCACAAAAGGGAAAGAAAATGGAGGGAAAATCTTGCCTCCAAGGGAGGGAAGAGAATAGGGCCTCTATATATACTTCATACTGCATACACTGCTGCAGAAATGATGGTCCAAGGCCACAAAGGGATTTGCATGTGGTAGCCAGACCTTGAAGTAAGTCTGGTAACCAGGAGTCATTTAGTAGAAAAAGAGGTGCAGGAGCTCATTAGCATAACTAATTAGCATAACTTATTTGCATATGCTACACCACCTGACATACTGGAAGTATGTCAGAAGTATGTCAGAAGGCAAGAAAGAAAGAAAATAGAGAGAAGGAAGGAAGGAGGGAGGGAGGGAGAAAGAGAGAAAGAGGAAAGAGCTGACAGAGGGAACAGCTACTAATCCAAACCTCAGAAATACCACTATTCTGCGAGGATAGCTTCAGTGGTTGGCTGAAGCCTTCAGAAGGCTGGTCGAAGGAACAAGGACCTTTCCAGGGGATGGGGTCATTTTGCTGCAGCCATGACACAAGCAGACATTCCCCCATGGGGCGGGGGCTGGTACCAACTCCCGGAGCTGTGCTCCCCCGAACTCCTGCTCAAAATGACCTCTGCTGGTAACTGATGGGCAGCCAATGGAATTACAGAATGGGAATAATATGCATACTCCACTTAGCTCTTGATATTAGTTGAGTTGCAGCATTCTGTATCAACTGTGGTTTCTGAGCTGACCAAAGGAGTCTCTTACAGTAATCTTGTCTTGATGTCACTATGGCATGTATCCAGCTCACCAGAACAGCCAGCCAAGATAGGGGGCTACCTTCCAGGCTGAACTGAGTTGGAAGAAAGTATTTTTTGCAGCTGCATTACCTTGCCTCTCCACTATTAATGCTGGGTCCAGTATAAACCCTAGACTCTTAACACAGTCAGCAAGTGTCAGCTGAACACCACCAAAAGGTGGGAAGCACACGGTCCTTCAAGATCTCCACCTGAGCAAGAAGTATTACCTCTGTTTTGTTAGGATTTAGTTTCAATTTGTTTAATCTTAGCCACCTTGGAGACACACACATAAACACATATATGAAGCTGCTTTATACTGAATCAGTCCCTTGGTCCACCAAGGTCAGTATTGTCTACATAGACTGGCAGTGCCTGTCCAGGGTATCAGGCAGAGGTCTTTCACATCATCTACAGCCTTATCCTTCTAAATGGAGATACCAGGGATTGAATTTGGGACCTTCTGCATCCCAAGCAGATGCTCTGCCAGTGAACCACAGCTCCATATGATGCAAGACAGTGATCAAGCTTTAGAGAAAAGAATTGATAGCAAAGGGAGTACTTAGGCTGGTAGCTGTTTGGTCATTAGCTTTATATCTCAACCTATGCACATGTCTAAATTATTTAAATGGATCTACTGATCACATAGTTTATTAGAAATGAGCATGAAACTTTTCCCTTGTTTATTCCATTTCAGTTCTTAGCTATAGAATTTAATGCTTCTTTGTGAAAAATCTTTATGGTTCTTCTAAATGAGTATGTAACAGAGACAACTTGATCAGAACCTGTTGGGACTGAAGATCACGCAAGTTGACTCTAATCAGCAGTCACTTTGATTTGGCTGCCTTGTTTCAATTAACAAAGAGATGGGAAAACAGAGGGCACGCCAGTTTTTCCCTAAATCTTAAAACAAATATCAGAATAATGATATGTTACACTTATTTTGTGTGATACTCTTTTGTAAGCCACTTGGCTCCTGGGAAGTGGCATACAAATATTTTAAACTAAATGAATAAATAAATGTACTGACAGTCTAATCAGTGCTGTCTATGATTTGGCTGGGACTGACCATTTCCATTCCAGCAAACCAAACTCTTTACAGCCTTATAAGTTACTTGTAATAAATTAGCCACATGAATAGTACACAAAATACCTTTGCATGCACAGATCACTCTTGTAAATGTTCATTTTGTAAGGTAATACTTGATATGCTGCCTTGGCCTTCATAATCTTTATAAACCACAATAAGTAATATGATTGTTCTTCATGATCATATAAAGTAAGCACATGTATAAAATGTGCATATTTCCCATTTTAATCCACATTTCCCATTTGCCTTCAATATCTGACTTGCCAAATCAAACTGTATAATTTCAGAGAAGCTGCAGCTGAACAGACCAAAATTACAGCACTCCCTAACACAGCAAACATAATTAACTTTGAATTATGTGAATTAACAGTGCCTGACAAATTATCATTTAGCTCTGAAATTAAATTCTTTCATATCATTAGATTTGTTTGTTAAGCCCAAGTAGGCAAAAGTACTATTTAATAAAGTAATAACGATACTTTGTAGAGAGTGCCTTGGAGAAATATATGGATTTATCTAAAATAAATCATAGCCATGCTATTACGAGTTCATTTACAAATATGATATACCACTGGATCTGAGCAATAGATTTCAAAAGAATTTTGACATAGCAATAGACTACGCTTAGTCTATTAATGCTAAATACTTCTAATTTCCCTTTTAACTAGCTAAGTATATTTTTACTTAGTGAAATATGCGGTATCTGATACTTATTAGGGAATCACAACCACAAATATGAAGGGGGAAAAGCAACAAGAAAGCTGTGTACGTGCTGCTACAAATTTTTACACATAAACCTTATACAAACTAACACCACTACTACAAATTATAAACCTGTACAGAGTACACTATTGTAAATATGTTGGAAAAAGTCAGACGAGAATCGAAACGAGATATTATTCCGGAGATTTTTGTTGGATTTATACCAATATATTTACAATAGTGTACTCTGTATAGGTTTATAATTTGTAGTAGTGGTGTTGGTTTGTATAAGGTTTATGCATAAAATTTTTTAGCAGCGCGTACACAGCTTTCTTGTTCCTTTTTTCCCTTTGTGTCTGATACTTAGGCTTCTAATCTTGTTAACGTTTATCATACATAGCTAAATTCGGGGCTTTTTGGGGGGCAGGAACACACAGGAACAGAGTTTTGGCTGGCTTCTGAGTTGGCCATGCCTATAGCCTTCCCCCTCCCCTCGGGTTCCCCAGGTGGTGCCTGAGGAAGCCAAGTTGATCCAGGGAGGGAAGGCAGTTTAAACTGCCTCCCCCCACCTTGGTTTCTCTATGCGCCCTGCAAGCCACAGTGCACCTGGGGAAGCCAATCCTGTGAGGGAGCTGCGTTGTCTGGGGTGTGGCCTAATATGCTAATGTGTTTCTGCTGTTGGGGGTGGCCTATTATGTTAATGAGTTCCTTCTGGGCTTTTTCTACAAAAAAAGCCCTGGCTAAATTCAATGACTGTGAAATGTCAAACTTTAGAAATCAAATACAGATTTCCAAGATAGGAAAAACGTTACCAAATATTTGCACTGAACCATAAATCCAAGGAGGCTGGGGTGTTGTAAGATGGGCCTAGACACTCAGGAGGTCATTAGTAATGGCTAGATTTCCATGTGCTTCCATCAAAAAATTACTACAGTAATTACAGTTATTACCACAGTGGTTGTGGATGGTCATGGGACAGGGATGTTTCCAAAAATTCTTCTGAACTGAATTGATCCACCAAATTTTGTAGCTCCAAATTACCTGGTCATTTTTCCAAAGTTGAATGAATGCATTAGGAATCATCTACAGTTTAATTTTTATGTCAGAATTCTGTTCTGAATTATGTTCATGTGCAGCTTTCCATTTCATTAGTTCATTTATGTCCTGCACATAAACTGTTCTCCCTCTGTAATGCTAATATATATATGTACTTTGATGAAATAGTGAAAAAGCAGCTAGGTTTGATATGCTTGTGTCAAGGTTTCCTTATGCAGTAATTTTTTAAAGTTCAGGGCCATATGTGCACACCCGTGCTACACAAAAAGGATGTTGATTAAACCATATGTACCATCGATTATGATGGTTTTTTCCAGCATTTTAGCAATATGCATGTACATCCTATAATATGGGACAACAAATCAGCTGAAGGATCTGTGTTAAAATCCCACAACTAATTTTAGAAAATATTTTGTAGATCAGAGTTAAGAAACAGAACATGGCACAGTGTGATCTTTGTACATTAAAATAATGGAACTGGGGAAATCCACAGCCCCATCAATGAGCATCTATATTCATGCAAAGTGACTCAAATGGAGGTACCATCTTTTGGATTATCTGTTGTTATTTTTCTTTTTTTTGTATTAGTGGTCATATATATTTCTTTTGCACAGATTACCTACTGAGGTTCTGTACAAATTATGGACATTATTCTCTACCCATATTCTGGAAAACAAAAATGTATAAAATTGTCTTATATTAACACAACCAGAATTTTTTTTTTTAAACTTGGTATTGTCTATAATTCTGACTGATGCAGCTTTCCATGGATTCTGGTAGGAAAGGGTCTTTACCCAACACCTGCCATCACTTCAGTTCTTTAACTGAAAATATCAGGGATAGAACCTGGAATCATCTGCATAAAGATATGCATTCAGCCACTAAGCTGCCCCCCTTGCTGATATAAAAATACAGAATAAGCACTACTATGATATTCTTATAACGATACAGATGTTAACAGATCTCCTAAACCTTTTTTGTTTTAATAAAAATAGTTTTGATACTTTTAGTCCCAAATGGCCCACATTGATTTACTGATATGCACACCAGGTGTTCTTAGTAGAGAGGAAGTGAACATAATTACAAGAGCTTTCTTTTACTGAAAACTGTGGCATTATCAATTCTTTCTTTGGGCTCTTTGTGTTTTGTTTATATTTATTTAATAAAATCCCATGCTACCTGGCTAGAGTCCATAGCTCCTACTAGTGCTTCTTTGAAAAAGAGTACAGAGAGGTTGAGATTTTCCTCCATCTCAAAAGTAAGAACATTTTTCAATCTGTGCTTCACTTCTATCACAATATTAATTTGTTGTTTTTATAGAATTTAGATATTGTTAACAAAGGTAGAGTTATGCTGAGTGACATACTTATTGATCAAATGAGATAGAATGGTACAATGACCTAAGGTGGTTTTCCCTTTGCAAAACCCTAACTGTTCCAGGCCCAAAATTTTCTGTTGCGACATCCAGAGAGTAAGCTTGGCTGATAAATGCTTAGTATACAACTTGCCCATTGTAAAGAGTAAACTGATAGGCCTATAATTTGCAGGAATAGTACGGTCACCTTTTTTATATATATCATGACCACTATTGCATTCAGCCATGCATTAGAAATAAGGCCAGTTCTATCTGTCATTGTAAAGAGGGATGCAAGAGGAGCAGCCCACCAATCCGGATCTGATTTTAGAATCTCAGAGGGAATTATGCCTGGGGCAGGGGCCTGCCCTGATTTCAATTTTTGATCAATTCTTTAATTTCATTAGGTGACACCGGTGGCCAGTCAGGTAAGTCTTCCAAGACAAACTCTGGTGTTCACTAGCATAGGTCCGCTCTTGGTGGAACAGGGTTGAAAAATAAACACAGCTAATATCAGTGCTTCAGCCATAACATGATTTTTCTACAGTAGAGGTAACCAATTTGTACCAGCCACTCTAAAAGTCTTTAAGGCCAAAGTGACTTCACAACTACTGTATGGCATTCCAAAGTGGATCAGAGCTCTTGACAGTGCCACTGATTGTGCCCAGTCCAAATTCCTGTGCAAAGTCTTGGGTTTGTCAAAGCGTGTTCCTTTGCTTAGAAACAGGTCTGAATCTAGTTGAAATCAGAGCATGGCTTATGACATTTAGATATTGGTTACATCCAGGGGTCCTTTCATAAAAAAAGAGGTGCAGGAGCTCATTAGCATAACTCATTTGCATATGCCACACCCCCTGACGTCACCGGAAGTGTCATAAGGCCACACATCCCTGACGTCATGGGCAGTGTGTCAGAAGGCAAGAAGGGAGGGAGGGAGGGAGGGAGGGGGAAGGAAGGAAGGAAGGAAGGAAAGGAACAGGAAGGAAGGTAGGTAGGTTGGTGGGGAAGAGAGAGAGAGAGAGAGAGAGAGAGAGAGAGAGAGAGAGAAAGAAAGAAAGAAAGAAAGAAAGAAAGAAAGAAAGAAAGGGAGGGGGGAAGGAAGAAAGGAAGGAAGGAGGGAGGAAGAAAGGAAGGGGGGAAGGAAGGAAGAAAGGAACAGTAAGGTAGGTAGGTAGTTGGGGGAGAGAGAGAGAAGGAAGGAAGGAAGGAAGGAAGGGGGGAGGAAGGGGGGAAGGAAGGTAGGTAGGTAGGTAGGTGGGGGGAGAGAGAGAGAAGGAAGGAAGGAAGGAGGGAGGGAGGACGGGAGAGGGGAAGGAAGGGGAAAAGGAAGGAACAGGAAGGTAGGTAGGTAGGTGGGAGGAGAGAGAAGAAAGAAAGAAAGAAAGAAAGAAAGAAAGAAAGAAAGAAAGAAAGAAAGAAAGAAAGAAAGAAAGAAAGAAAGGGAGGGAGGGAGGGAGGGAGGGAGGGGGGAAGGAAGAAAGAAAGAAAGGAAGGAAGGAGGGAGGAAGAAAGGGGGGAAGGAAGAAAAAAAGAAAGGAACAGTAAGGTAGGTAGGTAGTTGGGGGGAGAGAGAGAGAAGAAAGGAAGGAAGGAAGGAAGGAAGGAAGGAAGGAAGGAAGGAAGGGGAGAGGGAGGGAGGGAGGGAGAGGGGAAGGAAGGAGGAAAGGAAGGAACAGGTAGGTAGGTAGGTAGGTGGGGGAGAGAAGGAAGGGAGGGAGGGAGGGGCGCTTCTCCCCCCACTAGGGCTGGCGTTTCCCTCCCCCCCCCTTGCTTGGGCCTGAGTGGCGTTAAGCCGAAGTCCCTGTTTCAGGAGTGGAAGGGCACTTCTCATGCAAACTGCTTATTTGCAGCTCCTTATCATACAAACGGGAGGATTTCTACTGAATTTCTTTCCCTCCCTCCCTCCATAAAAGCATAAGAACTATCAACATCTTATTGAAAGAATCCTAGAAGCATAAAAACAAGTCTCAGTAACATAAATAATGAAAAGTCCCCGATTTGTATGGTGTGCAGTTGATTGTAGATAGTCACCATAGATGGGGAACAATTGAAAGTTACCTCCCCAGTGGCCAGTTTTGCATATTGACTTTGTGAGTCATTGGACATACATTTTAGAGGACTGCTGGAAGGGTGGACATATAAATGCCATACTTCTCAGGTAAATATATTCCATCACTTTAACCGGATCTGGTGGAAGAGTTATTCTAGCAGAGACAATCTTGTCAACCCTGCTGATCCAGAAACAACCTGCTGCAACATATGCCTGTTCAGATGCATGATGGCAATCCTACTGACACCCACCAACTCACCCACATACATATCCTCACTGGTGGTGGTTGAAAGAATCTGTGCACTATCTAATCCTACAGTTCTCATGGGAAAGGCGACTGGGCGAGGGAGGGGGCTCTGAGTTGGGGCCGGCAGCCAGCCGCGGCCCCGGGGAAGGCGACAGGGCGAGGGAGGGGGCTTTTGAGCGGGGCCGGCGGCCAGCCGCGGCCCCGGGGAAGGCGACTGGGCGAGGGAGGGGGCTTTTGAGCGGGGCCAGCGGCCAGCTGCGGCCCCGGGGAAGGCAACTGGGTGAGGGAGGGGGCTCTGAGTTGGGGCCGGCGGCCAGCCGCGGCCCCGGGGAAGGCGACTGGGCGAGGGAGGGGGCTTTTGAGCGGGGCCGGCGGGCAGCCGCGGCCCCAGGGAAGGCGACTGGGTGAGGGAGGGGTGAACGGGGGAGGCTTTCTGCCGGGGGGCGGCACTTTGTTATGTGCCCGCCCCCCGGCCCCTTCTCTCTCGGAGCGGTGCTCCTGCGCGCTCCGGCCCCAACGGAGCCCTGGCTACATCTACATTATAATTCTGACCCAGGGAGTCTCATATACCAAATGCTTTCAGAATCCAACATGTCAAACATGGCTAATATATATTGAGGAAAACATTAAGGCCATGGGTATATTTTTGAAATCGCTGACTGTGCTCCAGTTAGCTTCTGAATTATTCCTCTGTTGAAAGTTGCTGCACCAAGAAAAAGTACAGTTGTAACCTATGATTTTGTTTAATGTGTTGGCAATACAGTGTCTTTCTACTTATATATTTGTATTTTTGATTTACTGATATAACCCAGTAAAGGCTGACTTGACTTGAACTAAGGTAGAGAGCAAAGTTCATGTCTTAAACATTTGTGCATTAGTCACTTTGTATCTAAAAATGTAATGGCATTCAAACTGGGTAGGGGAGCACATCCACCTAGAAACGGGGCAGAACTAAACAGTACATGTCGACATCATAAACAAAACTGTATCAGACATTTCTTCTAAAAAGGCAAATATTGAAGAGAATGGTTTGGAACATAGGAGCAGAAGGGATGGGGCTTAACCCTTTCCCTTGCATTCTCCCCCAACTCCTCACGTGCTTCCAGACATACATAATATTTGTGAGGGTAAAGATTTACCTAGAACTCACTAGGTAAAGAAGAGAGTATCTGGGGATACTTGTTGAATAAAGGAGTAGGTGATAAAGGATTCGATACTTCTTCCTACCCTGCCCCTTCTCTTTACCAAATTGCATTTCCATGTAATGTGTAATTCTGTTCTTTTTCAGAATGTTCGCTCAGGATTATGTTGCTCAAATTTCAAAGAATACTGATTCTTTGATATAACTTGCTACCGAAAAAGAGTGCAAATTACAAGATTTGGACACTGGGTGTTACAGGGAAGAAAATTATATGCCATGTCTCACATAGACAAAATCCCTGTCCAGAAAACTCCAAAACAGGATCATAATATAAGTGTTTTCCCTCTCCAGTGCCAGCCAATACATCAAATAGTGAGAAATGAAATACTAAACTAAAATCAGGCTTCCCAAGATGTGAAACTGAAAAAGAACCCTATTCATACTCTATACCCTGAGCTGGATATCCCACCCTAGTCTTATCTTGTCAGATCTCAGAAGCTAAGCAGGGCTGGCCCTGGTCAGCATTTGGATGGGAGACCACCCAGGGGTATCAGGCTCATGACACAGTGCCAGGCAATGACAAACTACCTCTGAATACCTCTTTTCTTTAAAACGCTATGGGGTCACCATAAGTGGTCTGAGACTTGACAGCAAAAAACCCCAACCCCCCCCCCCCCCCAATACTTCAGAAATTTGACCTTTTCAGGGGACATTTTTGTCATAGTTTGTTTAATTAGTGAATATATAGAAAACTAAAAATGCCTATATTTGAACTAAAGTTGACTTCTCTAATTGAGCCAGTATGGCATGGAGAGCCAGTCTGGGGTAGTGGTTAGGAGCGTGGACTCTGGGAGAACTGGGTTTGATTCCCCGCTCCACCACATGCAGCTGCTGGTGTGACCTTGGGTCAGTTATGGTTCTCTCAGAGCTGTTTTCTCATAAGCCTGCCAAGACAGTCAGCCCCACCTACCTCACAGGGTGTCTGTTGTGGGGAGGAAAAGGGAAAGGAGATTGTAAGCTGCTCTGAGACTCCTTCGGGTAGCGAAGGGAGGGGTATAAATCCAATCTACTCCTCCTCCGCACTGTCATACCTGAAGAATCCTGAAGATCCAGCTTTAAATCCCACTTAGCTTGCTAAGTGAATCTGGGCCAGTTCACATTCTGAGCCTAACTGTATAAGCATATCAATATAGGCATGTGCTAAAAGGGGTCGTAGTGCTATGAGGCTAATCAGGATTTTCAAGGGAGGGTGCTGTTGTCATCAGTGGTAACTGATGATAACAGCACCCTCCCTTGAAAATCCTGATTAATTCAGGCATCTGTGGTGGTGGTGGGGGGAATTAACTGACTCCACAACTGTGAAAAGGCGGGGTGGTGTGGGGGAGAGACGGGTGGAAGATGTTGGCAGAGTTCAGGAAAAATACACTCCATGCTTTGGAGCTCACTTTCTATGAATGTACTGCAACAGGATTATGCAAAGAAGACAATAACTGACTGCAGGCTGTCAATGCAACAGAGAGGACTTCAGAGCACAAGCACTAGCGCATACTAATGCACAGCAGAGAGAGAAAGCAACCAAAAGGTAGACAGAAATGCAAGAGAAAAACATTCAATAAACCCTAAACACTAGAGAATGCTCCACAGCACCCCCTAGGCTACAAGTGGACTAAACTACTCTTTCAGCAATATTTCAAGTAACCGGACTCTTAGCAGGCTGTCACTTCTCCAGCAGAAGAACCATTTTCAAACTGATTCTAATGCTTGGAGATTGACTACCAGCTAAATCAGGCCTCAGTCAAGCATGTGGAAAAGCCCCAACTCACAATATTGTTGTAAGGATAAAAGGGGGGGAAAGGGTCCCAAAGTCCTTGGAGGAAGGGTGGGTTTAAAACAAAAAACAAAAACCTTGACAATTAAACATGTGGCAAGTAACTTTCAGTATGAAATGCAGCTTTCCTAGTATTTTCCAAAAAGGAATTGAGTTTTCTAATTTGGGAGCACATTTGCTCTCTGAAGTTTCCTCTGTTGCATTCAACAAATGTTGAATGTATTGAAAAATCAACAAATGGGATATTGAAATGAGTTTTGTATAAGTCATTGCTATTCTGGAAGCCAGCGGTCTGAAAAATATCATGCAGGTTATGATTCCAATTCCAACAGTTGTTCCCATTAGTTGATCAATGCTGATGAGAGGCATATGCAATAGGCTTGTGATCTGCATAACCTGCTCTCCATGATCTATATTGACAAATAGGAGTCTCAGCATGGTCTGTTCTGTCATTGCTGAAAATGGTCAAGGCTGGGCCAATTTCTCATAGCTTCAGTTTCTGACTCTGAAACTTCTCAATTGAAATCTTTCGTGGGAATTGTACTTTGGGAAACTGAATGGCACTGTGATCCTAAACAAAGTTACACCCTTCTGAGTCCATTAAAGTACATTTAGAAGGGTGTAACTCTGCTTAGGATTGCTTTGTAAGTTCAGTAGCAGCAGTTTCATGACAAAAATTAAAGTAAAATATTAAAAAAAACAAAGAAATTGATTTTATTGATACATGAAACAAGCAAGGAACAGAAGATAACAATTCCATGGAAGCTCAAATGCTAAAAAGCACAACTGCACAAGTACAATTAGAGCAAAAAAAATATTGTTGCCTTTGCACCCTCCACCCAAGACCCCTGCCATTTGCCCCTTGAGATCTTTTGGCCTTTGGAAGTGGGAGGTGTGAGGAAAATCCATCCAGTCTGATATTAAGGCAGAGTCTGATTAAGGCAGAAACCGACTAAGCTGCTTTCAAGAGGAGAACGTTAGCCAATGTTCCTTTATTGGACCCTTCAGAGCTCCTCACACTCAGGGCCATAAGTAACACCCAGGATTTCAGGACAATAACTGAAGCTCTCAGAAACTGCCTTACAATGTAAATTTCCCTAATAGTTCAATCATAAGTGCAGATAAGACCATCAAGCTAACTCCTGGCCTTTGTGAAACAGGTCTTGACTGGTCTGTCTCTTAAGTAATTCAATCATAAGTACAGGAACAGCAATCAGTACATCTCCTGATCAGTTGGTAGGTATGAATCACACCTGCCTCTCATCATGAATCAGTCATTTGCATCCAGAACTATTTCCTGCCCCCTTTACACCACTTTAGTACACCCTGTGGCCAATAATACATTTTAGCTAGCCTATGACAACTCCTGTCCTGATCCCCACACCAACAGGTTCTTGCATCCTAAAGCTGCACTAATCAGAGTTCAGCCCAAATTCCACCAATAGAAAGACAGTTCTTGCACTTTTAGTCCATGCCATCACAAACATAGATGTATACAGCTTGCTCAGAAATTACAATATGTAAAACCTTATAAATATATGGTGGAACAAATCCTGACTCCACACTAAACTTTGCCAATAGCAGAGGTGAATCTAGGTGCATAAGTAGTTGCTTCTTCTCCCAGACCTTCTTCCAGCACCATGAGCACAAAATCACTGGTCCTCTCCTCTTCAAGACAGGCAGAACATATTTTTCTTTTCTCCCATTCTGCTCTCATCCCCAAATGTAACCTTTCACATTTGTTATCTATTCTTCATTCCTTAGCCCCTCCATCTCCCATTTTTGGACACCTGATTAGGGATTCCAAAAGAAGCATTCATTCTCCATTTATCCAAACACACTTTCTGATCTCTTTGGGGCAATCCCTCATACATCTCTTGTCTCCAGATTGACTTACTCTGGACTAGCCATTTGGACGAAAATCAATTTAGATTCAAGTTAACATTAACTGAATATTTAAAGTAATACAACTGAACACCAGGAGTGTGCTAAGGAAATGGGTTTTTATTATGCTGACACAATTAAATTGCTGCTGTATTGATGAAATTGCTGTTTCTCACTCACTGTGAGTGATAACATTTAATATTCCAGTTACTATTGGCCTGATACCATAGTAGAAGAGGTTGAATCTTGAATGAAACCTTTCATCTGCTCAGCTGTTGCTAAAATCATGTATCACAGTGCCAAAATCAATTTCTAAATAGTTTTTGAAACAAACAGAATAATTCTATGTTTAATCACAAAACTTGTGTATTGAACTTTACCTTGCCCACATTTCAAACTATAAAATTGAATTTCGAAGCACAATAAGAAAAGGAAAGGCATCAAAAGGATGGAAGAAGCTGGTGACTCTGGCCATATACCCTTAGGAACATCCCAGCTGCTCCAGAATAACTCAACTGCAGGGTTCAAATTTAGGAGGCTAGCTACAATAGGAGACTCATGGTTGGATCCAAAGATTCCATTCAACTTGTGGCAGAACCTTCATTTGATATAAGGGAACTTCTGACAGCCCATGGATTATTGCTTTGGTGGAAAAGGTGTATTCTGCCAGAAGAAGGCTTCTACAATCAGAAAAAGGCTCCATCAATAGCAGAAAGAAAATTTTGCAAGTTACTGAAAGCTATTGGCTAATAACAATATGTGTCAGATGTTATCAAATTGCTCTTTAGAAATAGTTCATTATTGTTTAAAAAAAACCAAACTATTTTTGTGAGGGAAGTTATGACCATTTCATATGGATCGGACTTTAATGGATGGCCTTCCACTATAGTTACAAAGAGTACTAGCACAAAGAATAGGTTGTTTTCCTATCAAGGTACTTTAAAATCTGAAGAGATGAAATTAGTTTCTCCGTGTTCCTCTGTCAACATCTTGGATCTCAAGAAATGGTTGTAAAGATTGTAATGACACATTTGACATTTCCAAGTATTCTACACAGGCATATTTGAGAAATTATAGCAAGTATAATGGATGTTGTTCCCCTCAGACAGAAGAAAATGGTATTTTCTGACAAATTCTTCCCTAATTTGGGGGCTTGTTGTGGCAGTGGGATAGTGAAAAATTAAAAGCACCTATTAGTGTGATGTTTTTGGAAAATACTTTGTTCAGAATAATGGAAGGAGAAAATGAGTTTTCCTATCTTTCAGTAACTATGACATCGTATAGTATCACTATTCTAAAAGTGTCACTAAATGGGATAGTTCTGCATTGGTCAGTAAGTTGTGGGTTTTTCTCAGGGGTCATTTCGTAGAAAAAGAGGTGCAGGAGCTCATTAGCATAACTCATTTGCATAACTCATTTGCATATGCCACACACACACCCCAACATACTGGAAGTGTGTCAGAAGGCAACACCCACCCCTCAGGCTCCACTCCACAGGTGAGTGAAACTGACCTGCTCTTCCTCCATTCCCTTCCCCATCCAATACTTTGTGCAATAAAAGTAAGCGTAAAGAACACACCCTCATTCTCTTCCTGCTCCCATGAAACCACCAGGTTTCAAGTAGACTTGAGATACCCAGGACATGTGCACCACCCATCCCTACCCCTTCCCCTCCCCACAACAAGACACCCTGTGAGGTAGGTGGGGCTGAGAGAGGTCTTTTGAGAACTGCTAATGAGAGAACAGCTCTGAGAGAACTTGTGACTGGCCCAAGGTCACACCAGCAGCTGCATGTGGAGGAGTGGGGAATCAAACCTGGTTCTCCCAGATTAGAGTCCAACTCCTGACCACTACTCCAAACTGATGGGGTGGAAGCTGCTGAAGGGTTGGTGAAATTTCTCCAGTACTTATGTGCCATGTGTCCAGATAAAAAATGGTATACTTAGAAAATTTATATGCCACCTTGAGCAAGTCTCTGGAAAAGCAGCACACAGTCATAAAAGGAACAATGATAAAATTATCAATATTAAAACAAAACGTTAAAAACAATAAAGACCCTAGTAGGGCTTTCCCCGGGGCGCTGCGCCTCTGCACTGCTCGGGGAAGCCGAGGAGGGGGCAGGGCTTGGTCATGTGCCCGCCCCCTGGGCTCCTCACTCCCGGAGCTGCTCTCCTGTGCGCTCCTGCTCCAACGGACTCCTGGTTTTTCTCATGTATTGCACAATATTGCGCACAGCTTACATCCATAAAACCATTCAAATTCAAATTTATTTTCATAATTTCTACTCAATATTTTCCAATTCATTTTTTACAACATTCAGCGTCAGGCATGGTTGTTAGCGGCTGAAGCCTAAAGTTTGGCAGAGGCTTAGTGCTGATCAGAGATGATGGGGTCATCTACTAGCCCCCAACAAAATGCTAATTTACCTCAGAAGCTCTGGGACAGCTGCCCACAGTTCAATGGTGCAGAGCAGCAATATTCTCTGGTTTCACTTAGCATGGCCATCATCAGCCTAGAGAGGGAAGTAGGAAGAATGTGCGTGCATGTGTGCTTGTACACATTTTGGAGAGAGGTGGAAGGGCACTGGAAGGCATCTTAGTCAGCATGTTTCAAAACCTGGAGCAGCCCTGATTTGGAATGATCAGAAGTGTAAACCGTTACATTTTGTGAGATGGTACTTATATCCTCTGAAAGCTAAAATGATAATAGAGCCATGGAGTTAGAGAGAGGGTCATAACGTTGTTTTACTTATTTGTGTACTTACCTTTGAGTTTTCTCCATCCTACACAGTTTAAAGTCCCTCTGGATCCGAACTGCCATGCTTCTGCCAGCATGGATCTCTGTCCTTATGAAGGGCAGCCTTTCTTTTGCCAGAAGGAGGCATTGTCTCTGGTTCTGAACCTCTCTCAACAATACCATTTATAGTGCCAGTCATATACCACAAGTATTTTCTCTTTTCTTTTACAAGAAGAGTCAGTAAGAATACTATGTAAGCCTAAGGACCTCCCTTCTCAGAGATTCATACTGGTGTCCATAGTGATGCCCAACCGAATCATATGTTCCCACATGAATGGGCAGGAAAGGATAATAATGAGGCTTGATTAGAAAGGGGTGGGGCCAGATGGGGCATTTGCCCAGAAAGGCATCTGCTTGGCCATTGTATATTTGATTTGCTGTGTTGTTTTTTTAAGTTCTTTTGGCAGCAGCTGCCACCACTGCATGAGGTATTTTATGGTGTAACTGAAGGTAAGCTGTGGCAGCCATTTTGTGGCTGCATGCACCATGCTGTGCCAGAATTCTAAAGGTGCCCATGGGGTCAAAAAGGTAGAGGACTCCTGCAGTAGGGACTATCAACCACCATGACCTGTCTCCTTTCTGCAAGAGATGGTTGAACCACCTCTGTTCTTCAGAGGCTGGAAGTCTTTCTTCCCATGCAGAATACCCTGTAGTTGTCTTCCACTAGGAGACTCAGAGGCATTCTAGACAAATGAAAGCAGATTCTTAGTTCATCTGACTCAGAATACTTCCAGTTCTCCTTGTCACCAGCATTCCCCCAAAACAAAGACACTAAGCAACCAATGTGGGTTTAACTAGTTTATTTAAATAGCGAATCTACATCATAACATTAAAGTATGCTAAGATATTTGCTAGGCAGCCTTTTTATGGATATCGTGACTTGGGACGCTCCATGTCAGGGGGCCCTGACAAAACCCTCATTGTTTGCTTTGATGAAATGAAATGCTGCATGTCTCCCTCTCTGTCTGCTTCCCCGGCCTTCCCCTGTCACCTTGAAATGTATTACTTTTAGATGTCCTGGACAATGTAACCATTTAAGTTGGGAGAGTGGCGACCCCATATCATTGCACGTCACTGACAAACAAATAGCATTTCCTCCCTTGCATTCCCTCCTCCCTTTTCCTGGGACTGTGAATGTCTTATCTTGTTGTGAGAACCTTGAAGTTTTGTTGTTGCAACCCAAAGCCATTTATTATGCATAGGTTTCACACATCTGGGTCAGCCAGTTCAAGAAGGGAATTTTTATAACTTTAGCACCTCACCTTCCTGTGGGAATCCAAATGGCTCGATCCATTATCCCATGGTTTTTATTTTGAATGTGATTGGTTTCAGGTGGGGTTTCAAACGAACGGGAGGGTATATTAACTCTGACTGTCCTCTACCTGGTATCTCTAACAAACATCCGAGAACCTGCCAACAGTATTAAGACTAATAAAGAACTCTGTTTTCATCAACAAAGGTCTGATCTTTTGCTGTTAGCACAGAAGCCTCACAGATTGTTAGAGATCTGTGTTTGGGACTTTTATCGTACCTGATCATGTCAGATGATGATACTATTCCTGTAACTCAAGACGAACTAGTGGTGCTGGTAGACAGTGGACCCGCCAGGCCAGCGGAGAAGCCAGTGACCACGGCGCAGGGTGCTCACTATATCCCGTGCCCGACACAGCAGCCACCCTTCACCCCCACGGTACTCATGGTCCACATTTGGACGCAGCACCATCGACTCATGGGTGCATGACCGGAAGGGGTCCCGTGTGTGGGTCGGCGAGGACCATACGGAACTGGGGCGCCCAAGCTTGTGGGAAGACAACCGAGAGTGCTTGGGAGGCGACTGGTGGTTCCCGATGCTGGACGAGGAGCGAGGCACTCCCTATGGCCCCGATCCGGGGAGCAAGGATCTGGGTCGCAGCCTAGACAGAAGAATGGGAGAAATGTGAATCCAGATCACCGCGGAGCTGAGAGAGGTAATGATGGACATGCAGCAGCAACTGCGAGATGCCATTGCTGCGGTTCAGGTCCCGGGGCAGCTGCCAGCTGGGGGAGCGGGCGGAGGAGTTCTGGCAGGTGGGGCACCCCCTCAACAGGTCCCGCCGGTAGGGCCCCCGGCTGGGGGTCCTCAGCAGCCGGTCCCCGCTCCTCCCCCCGGGCCGGCAGATCGGCTGATCTGCCAAGCCCCCAACGACCCACTGACCACGACTTTCGATGGAGACCCTGAAAAGCTCCGTTTCTTCATTATTGAGATCGAGAGGTTTTTAGAGGCGTTGAGCCACCTCTACCCTACCGAGCAAGATTGAGTGGGCTCCATCGGATCCAAGCTGCAAGATACTGCCAGTGATTGGTATGTAAGCCTGCATAACCCCCCGGGGCCCGAGTTACGCACTGTCAATAATTTTATGTGGGCCCTCAGGCAACACTATGAGGATCCCCTGGGGGAGGAAAAGGCGAGAAACCAGCTGCGGAAGCTGACCCAGGGGCGGGCCTCGGTGAGGGAGAACACCGACCGGTTTCGGCGGATAGCAGCCAAAGTCCAAAGCTGGTCCCAAGACCTTTTCATCGAGAAGTATAGAGAGGGCCTGCACCCCGAAATTTACGAGACCATCCTGAGAGGTGGGAGACCGGGATCCCTTGCCACGTGGATGAGAGCAGTAGCTGACGTGGAGGAAAGGTTCACCCTGATCAAGCTGGGAACCTCCGCAGCCACCCAACCTAAGGCCCCTCAGAAGATGAAAGGGAAACCGAGCATCCAGGAGCTACGAGACAGCCGCTTCAAGCAAGGGCTCTGTATGCGATGTGGGGAGAGTGGCCATTTCACCTCCGCCTGCCCCCGCAGCAGTGGGAAAAGCCCCAAGACCTCTACCCCGGTGGGGGGAGGCACTCCGAGCCATGGCAAGACTCCGTTCAAACCCCGGGCCTTACAGCTGGAAGGGGCAGCGAGCGAACAAGGGGAGCTGGAGCTGATTGAGGCACAGCCATCGGGAAACTTCAGCGACCTGCAGTAGGCGGCGCAGAGCTGCAGGTCCCCTCGCCCAACGCGCCATCTCCACCTGCTGAAGAAGAATCCTGGGCCGAATGCATGGCACCCAACACCTCCGACTCCTCCTCCGCTGATGAAGGAGGGGGACACTCACTTTGAAATTTCTGAAATCCTTGATTTTAAAATGCATAGGGGCCGCTTGCTATATCTAGTTAAGTGGGTAGATTTTGGCCCTGAACTAAACGAATGGGTCCTTTCTGAGAATGTTCATGCGCCTAAGTTAATTAAAGCTTTCCATAAACGCTTTCCTGATAAGCCGGGGTAGAATGTATTTTGAAGGAGGCAGGGTGTCGGGGGGCCCTGACAAAACCCTCATTGTTTGCTTTGATGAAATGAAATGCTGCATGTCTCCCTCTCTGTCTGCTTCCCCGGCCCTCCCCTGTCACCTTGAAATGTATTACTTTTAGATGTCCTGGACAATGTAACCATTTAAGTCGGGAGAGTGGCGACCCCATATCATTGCACGTCACTGACAAACAAATGGCATTTCCTCCCTTGCATTCCCTCCTCCCTTTTCCTGGGACTGTGAATGTCTTATCTTGTTGTGAGAACCTTGAAGTTTTGTTGTTGCAACCCAAAGCCATTTGTTATGCATAGGTTTCACACATCTGAGTCAGCCAGTTCAAGAAGGGAATTTTTATAACTTTAGCACCTCACCTTCCTGTGGGAATCCAAACGGCTCGATCCATTATCCCGCGGTTTTTATTTTGAATGTGATTGGTTTCAGGTGGGGTTTCAAATGAATGGGAGGGTATATTAACTCTGATTGTCCTCTACCTGGTATCTCTAACAAACATCCGAGAACCTGTCAACAGTATTAAGACTAATAAAGAACTCTGTTTTCATCAACAAAGGTCTGATCTTTTGCTGTTAGCACAGAAGCCTCACACTCCACCCTAGAAGCTCCAGTAATGCTGTCCTCCTTTTCTTCATCTGCATATAAAATGTACAGAGCAGTAATAAACTCCGCCCCACTCCCTCAGTGTGCCATATAGATAACTAAGGGTTTCATTGACATTGCTCAGCACTAAGGTAACTCCCTCCCCAACCCACCCTGCTGTAGAACAAATGATGTGATGTTACAGGAATGACCTTCCATGATGTCTATGGTTACCAGTTCTGAATTGGGAAATTTCTGGAGATTTAGGGGTGAAGGCTGAGAAGGCAAAGCTTGGGAAAGGAAGGGCATTCAGTGGGGATGTCATTCCATAGAATCCGCCTTTTAAAGGTGCCATTTTCTCTAGAGGAACTTATCTCAGAGATCTAGATATTAGTTGTAATTCTGGGAGAACACCAGGCCCTATCTGGAGATTGACAACCTGATGCCTGATGGGTCAGGGTGCTTGCTAATTAGCCCTGCTTACCCTGAGCAATTCATCCTATTCCTACCAAATTTTTTTGTTGTTGTTCAGTCACACAGTCGAGCCCAACTCTTCATGACCCAAAGGACCACACCACACCAGGCCCTCCTGTCCTGCCAAACTAGTTATGGCCTAACCAGTCCCATTCCCTAATTATTCCAATCCCTAGAAACATCATGAAGAATGTGAAAAAAAAATCTCCTCAACAGACCAATTACCAGGGAAACCAAAGATTCATGCTCAGCTTCTAAATGATCAACTAATCTAATGCTGCACTATAGAAGAGTGAGTGGGTCATGCCTGTGTGGGAGAAGCAGAGCTTGCTTGTGAAGGCTCCATTAGTTCTCCTTTATTGGCTGGATAATTATCAGCCCTGTCAATCATGTCAAGCCTTATTTGAACTGAGAAGTAGCCAGGACAATAACCTCCCTGGCCTTAGAAAAGAGCAGTAGCACCTTAAAGACTAACAAAATATGTGGGAGGGTATGAGCTTGCATGAGTCACTGCTCACTTCTTCAGATTCTTCAGACTCACAAAAGCTCATACCCTGCCACATATTTTGTTAGTCTTTAAGGTGCTACTGGACTCTTGCACTTTTCTACTGCTCACAGATGGCGACCGGCGCTGAACTCGAGTACTGAGCTCCACTGAGAAAGGGCAACAAATTTAATTTGTGGGGAAACTGTGTATCAAAATTTAGGTTTAGCTGGTTCTGGACTGACTTTGGACTTTGGATTTGGTTTGTGGCTTTAGCCAGCTAGCTGAAGCATTAGTGGGACTGTTGGAGTCGGGGAACTTACCGACAGACTGACAGGCTGCCTGGTGAGCCGGGAGACGTTTGGGGGCGAGAGCGGCTTCGGCTGGCTCCGGTTCCTTCCCCTCTCCTTCTCTTCCCCAGCTTTTGTTGGCTGGCATTTTGATCTTTTGGCTGGCATTTGGTCTTCGGGTCTGTGGGGGACTGGACTGGTGGTCTTCCCAGGCTGGCGCTCTTCCTGGCCGATGTCCTTGAGCTGGGCTGACCTGCTTGTCTGGGCGTCCTGGCCCCTCCCTTGCCTGGCAGCTCGTCAGTGTCCCGGCTTCTTGGCCCTGTGGCTGGTGCCGTTCTTTGGCTCCTAGTGCCACTCGTCAGGCCTTCAGCTCGTCGGGCCTTCGGCTCTTCAGCTGCTGGCTGCCCGGTGCCTTGGCTCCTCCTCTTCAGCCTGTCTCTTCATCCTCCTCTTCATCCTGCTTTGTTTGGTGCCTCAGCTCCTCAGCTCTCTGGTGGTTTGGCCCCTCGGCCCCCGGCTTGCGGTGCGTTGTCTCCCGGCATCAACTGCGGTTCCCGGTGCTGGCTTGTGTCGTCTCCTCGGTGTCAGCGGTGGCTGTTCTAACCCGTCGGCTCCATGGCTTGTCAGCTCTTAGCTTGCAGCAGGCTGCTTTTCAACTCCTTCAGCGGCTCTTTGGCAGCTTGGCCCAGCGGTTTGGCCTGACCAGGTTTCTTTGATCCCCTTAAGGCCATCTGTGTCCAGGCCCTTGGCCTGTCCAGTTGCACCGGCCACCTCTCGGTCTGTGCAGGCCATTGACAGGGGGGCAATGACAGGAGCGGGACGTGGTGCACTAGGACACAGGGGAAGAAGAACCGGTAGTATGTGGCCGGTACATCTTTGGCTGGGGCTGGAACCACCGATGGAAGGAATGCCTGGCATAAATCACAACTTTGGCCAGGTCTTGGACTCTCTTTTTGTTCCTGGGAACTTTCCATCTGTATGGCCAGGGGCAGTGGAGAGCAATTTGGGTCAATTGGGGGGGCAGGAGGGAAAGGTCTGGTTAGTAAGGACTAGTTACAAAGGTCGCGGTAGGCTTAGAGTAGGGGGGCAGTGTTGCACGACTGTTCTGTAGCTGTATGTGAACTTGTATTTGCCACCTTTAATTTAATTTAATTAGAGTCAGTTTGTTAGTCTTGTAGTGAGGGAGGGAGCAGCAAGATAAGAGGTTAGGGTAGGTTAGTTGGCTATTAGAGCAGTCGTAATTGGTGTTGTGGACTACCACTGCCCAGAACAGTAGAAGACCCCAACAATTTGCATGCAAAGATCGAGGGGCAGTGATGCCTGGCCAACAGATTCTGGTGCTCCTGGGGAAGGGGAAGTATAGTGGTGGGTCCAGGCAGGAGAAGAGAAGGATGTTGAGAAACAAATTCACTCAGCACCCTTCCAGCCTGAGACCCATCCCAAGGGTGATCAGCAGTGGGACAAGGATAGAGTACCCCCCCTCCATCATTGGTGCTGTGCAATGCCAGATCCATAAATAATAAGGCCACTGTCCTGCGAGACTTCGTGGTGGAACAACAGGTGGATCTGGCTTGCATGACCGAGACCTGGGTGTGGGAGGGGGAAACAGTAGCACTTTCCCACCTCACCCCACCAGGGTTTGCAGTCCTGCACCAATCATGGACTAAGGGGCAGAGGGGAGGAGTGGTGATGCTCATTTGAGAGGCTTACTCCTTCAGGGCACTCCTGCCACAGGAAATCACGGGCTTAGAGTGTGTTGGCCTCATGCTGGAGGCCAGGGAAAGTGTGGCAATCTGGCTGGTGTACCGACTGCCTAATGCACTGGCCGAGAGACTACTGGCCCTGATGGAGGCCATAACAGACTGGGCACTGGAACACCCAAGGCTGATAGTCCTGGGTGATTTCAACGTCCATGCCGATGACGCAGCTTCTGTTCAGGTGGCGGACCTGACGTCATCCATGGTGGCAATGGGACTCTCCCAGTTTATAACGACCCCCACCCACCAGGCTGGACACACGCTCGATCTGATCTTAGCGGCAGGGGTAACAGTGGACTGGATTACTGCTCTGGCAGTACCATGGTCAGACCACCATGCCCTGAGGGCTTGTTTGAATGTCCCACCCCAACCCTGTTTAGGCGGTGAGCATATTTTAGCTCGCCCTCAGAGCCGAATGGACCCTGGGTGGCTTCTGTCAACCCTGCGGGATCCGAGGCCCCCTGGTGACTTGTTGGATGAGCTGGTGGAGGATTGGCATAGCCGACTTTTTGCAGCCATCAACAAGATCACTCCCAGGTGCCCTCTGCACCCCCGTACTAGGCTCGCCCCCTGGTATACCCAGGAGTTACGGCTCATGAAATGGGAGCTCAGACGGTTAGAGAGACAGTGGTGGCGTGCTCGTGACGAAGCTACAAGAGCATCTTATAGGATACTTATGAAGGCCTATGAGATGGCAGTCAAAGCTGCTAAGAAGGAATACTATGCGGCCGAGATTGCATCTGCTAGCTCACGCCCGGCACAATTATTTAGAACAATTCAGTCTGTAACAGTATTGCCACAGGGCAAACCAAATAGTAGGGAATTAGAGATTGGCTGTGAGGCTTTTTCAAGCTACTATGCAGATAAAGTCTTGGTGCTCCTCCACGACCTCTCTGCCACAATTGATACAATGAGCAAACTTGAGGCCCCTTGCACGTCGGCAATTCCAGGTTTGGATACCTTCAGCCCGCTCAGCCTTGATGAAGTTGACAGGTTGCTCGTGACCGTGTGCCCAACCACATGCGTCCTTGATCCGTGCCCCTCCTGGCTTATTAAAGCTGGCCACAAGGGGTTTTGAGGTGCACTGAGGGAGATTATCAACCAGTCCCTCTTGGAGGGGCAATTCCTGGGTGCACTTAAGGAAGTGATGGTCCACCCTCTCTTGAAAAAAAAAAAAAACATCTTTGGATCCGGCCAAATTGGCCAACTACCGGCCGATATCCAATTTGCCTTATTTGGGCAAATTAATAGAGAGGGTGGTGGCAATACAGTTGCAGAGCTTCCTGGATGACAGTCTAGGTGCACCCCAAGGTGTGTGGACCGGCTCCTGGGGTTGGTGGTCTCAGCCCCCTGCCCATCCTGGATACAGTTGCAGAGCTTCGGCATTAGATCCCTTCCAGTCAGGCTTTTGCCCAGGGTTTGGGACCGAGACAGTTCTGGTGGCCCTTACTGATGACCTCTGGAGACATCTGGATCAGGGTGGTGCGGTGGTGTTGCTGCTGCTTGACCTGTCAGCAGCGTTCGGCACGGTCGATCACTGGCTGCTGACCTGCCGCCTCGCTGACGTGGGGATACAGGGGCATGCCTTACAGTGGCTCATTTCCTTTCTCCTGAGTCAGGGACAAAGGGTGGTGCTAGGGGAACAGCAGTCTCAGAGGCACCCGCTTGAATGCGGAGTGCCTCAAGGGGCTGTCTTGTCCCCGATGCTCTTTAACATTTATATGTGCCCCCTTGCTCAGATTGTCTAGAGGGTGGGGCTGGGTTGTCACCAGTATGCAGATGACACCCAGATCTACCTGATGTTGGGCAGCCAGTCTGGCTCTGGACCAGACGATCTAGACCGGGCATTGCACACTGTGGCTGGATGGCTCAGGCTGCGTAGGCTGAAGCTGAACCCTGCGAAGACGGAGGTCCTGTGCCTGAGTCAGGGCAGCCCATGGTCAGGGCTCCCACTCCCGACCTTTGGGGCACCATTGGTGCCTGTGCCGGTGGTTAGGAGCTTGGGAGTGCTCCTGGTCCCCTCCTTGAATATGGAGGCCCAGGTAGCAGCCACTGCCAAGTCAGCCTTTTACCATCTGAGGCTGGTGTGGCAGTTGGTTCCCTTCCTGGACCGCACAGACCTGGCTACAGTGATCCATGCAATGGTCACCTCGAGGCTAGACTATTGTAACGCTCTCTACATGGGGCTGCCCTTGTTGCAAATCCAGAGGCTGCAGCTGGTGCAGAATGCCACAGCGAGGTTGCTGATGGCTCTCCCTAGATGGGAGCACATCCGACCAGCGCTAGCAGCACTGCACTGGCTGCCTATAGCATACCGAATTTGCTTCAAGGTGCTGGTGCTTGCCTTTAAAGCCCTAAATGGCCAGGGTCCGACCTACCTGTGGGGACCGCCTTTCCCCATACAGACCCCAGAGAGCACTACGGTCTGGGGCCCAACATCATTTAGTTATACCAGGCCCCAGAGAGGCCAGGCTCACTGCCACGAGGGGGAGAGTCTTTTCGGTGGCAGCCCCTTCCTAGTAGAATGAGCTCCCAGAAGAGAGCAGAGCCCTGCGGGATCTGATGCAGTTCTGCAGGGCCTATAAGATGGAGCTCTTCCACCAGGCATACGAATAGGGGCCGCCACCTCTTCCTCTCCCCCCACTCTAATACCACCAACATGCAGCCAGAAATTACCACCTGGCCCCAGTGTTAGTGACACTGGGGGCCTGAAAACGTTGGAGGTGCATGGTACACCATCTATTACATTGAGCATTTTATTTAAATTAAATTATTACTGTGATTTATCATTGAATGTTTTAAGGTTTTATATGGTTTTAATATTGTGAATGTATTTATGAATCTTGCTTGTCAAGTATGTAAACCGCTCTGGGCCTGCAATGGCGGGGAGAGCGGCCTATAAGTCAAAATAAATAAATAAATACAGACAGACAGACAGACAGACTAACATGGCTACCCATCCTGATCTATCTCCCTGGCCTTAATGACCATGAATGTGTTTCTTATAACAGTCACATTCTTCTGTGTGGTTTCCTTTCATGATCAGATTTCCTTTTCATTACTGACCCTCTCCTCCTGCTGGTATCCTTTCTGAAGTGTCCCCATGTCCTATCCAAGAACTCCTCATCTTCCTTAAAGATATGAAGTGTGAAAATCTCTATTTCAGTTCTCTTACCTTTTCTTCAAACAAAGCACTCTGCTTAAATGTCCTGCAGGTGCAGACTGTGGCTCTTCTTCTAGGTAAGAAAATAAGCATAGTATACTTATCACCACCACTACAGAGTCATCTCTATTCAGTTTACTTCTTACTCACATTCCAGCCTTTTAGATATACTAATGCAGTGGCCTTTAGCCTATTTAGTTTCTTCCCCGCTTGACAATTGCAGAAAGACTTCAGGAAAGGATGAAGCGCACCCCAAAGGTCAAAGGCTTCTTCAATACACCCTTGGTTACAATTGCAAGGCATGAAAGGCAATGGTAGGTAGATCTGCTACTGAAGACCAAGACCCATGACCAACAACTGAAAAGGTCAGTCCTTGCTTAAACAGCCCAAACCTCTAAACGCATTATTTACAATGGTTAGCACTGATAGCTAAATGCCCACCTAATAAACCAAGTAACATATTTGGGAACTAAGTGCAACAAGCAAATCAGGAGGAAGTTCACTTCTGTGTCCTGTTCCACTATCCTTAAATAATTTGTAATCATCACCATGATTTATACAAATCATGCGCAAATCACAGCATGAAAGGACTCAGTCAACCGAGATTTGTCTGGCTCAGGATTAAGAAAAATGCAAGGAGGTGACACTGAACATCCTGCCACATAAAGACAGATTACAGCCGCCGATAAAATGTTGCTTCGGCACACACCAATATACTATTATCAGGTGTAATATGCAAAATGTCGAAAATCCCTGCAGCTATCATTTCTAATCTGTGTGTAATTACCTGTAAAAAATATCTACCTAGGTTTGTGGGTTTGGATATACCAGCATTCCCTAAAACAACACCCCCTAATAAACATGCATGATCAGTAACAGTTCTGCTTTCTTAACACTGATCTTTTTGAAATATCTGCAGACACAGAAGCTGTAATAGAGAATAAAGTATACCCTGTGGAGTATTACAAGGCAGTACATTCATTAAGTAGTTCTTATGACACCATAAATGTTTTAGGCAGAAGACGGGAGCATAAAATTACAGGCTTCCTAATACTCCATTAGAGACTACTTTGCTATTTTATAATGTAGCCCTGCATTATTATTATTTTTTAAAAAAACCAAAACAAACAGAATGACCCAAAGCAGTCTGTTCCTCTATTCAGACTGAAGGCAAGTATCCCCACTCTTTGGAATAATGCTGGAAAATGTCACATCTCATTATCGTTCTCAACTGGTGCCGTACAATGTTTAAAGCATCATCAATCACTAATGTCATTTTATAAAATAAACTATCAGCCTCATGGCAACCTGAGGAAAGGGAGATTTAGGAATCTAATAACTCTGAACAATTATACATGTTAAGGATAGCCTAATAGTGTTGTCTGGAACTAAAATCTGACAATAGCTCAGATTTACTCAGCTATGGTGCTAGTGATGCTCTGGGAAAAATTCATATCTTGCCACTGCAACCTAATTTCTTTGCTATATCAAGCTTTAGGATTAGATTATGAAAGTTCAATAAATGGGGGTGTGGGTCTCATCCATAAGGTGATCTTGATGAAACCCCTTCTCCCATGCTTGGTGACAGCTGGACTGGACAACCTCTTGGTCTATTCCCTTAGCAGCAAAATCTTTCATGTAACAGCTGCAACTAGATCATTGTCTGGAGCCCTTTCAGTACACAAATATATGCCATGCCAAATCAAATCAACAACTTTCAGTCTTGTATTCCTATAGGCTTAAAATACTCTCACATTCTGCCTTCTCTATAAGTTTTGAACATTTCTAATATTCTGTTGCATACAACCTTTAGTCCAATGCAACTCGCAAAAGAATGATCTTTGTATTGTGAAATAGTCTTTGGTAAGAAACAAAAAGTTGTTGGCAGAGGAGCAAAGTTATGTGTCATTAAACAATGAAACTGCTTTTTTTTTAACTCTAAGTGGGGAAAGCATTACTTATCCAAAAGGAAAATGGAAATTGAGTCAAGGGTATAGATACAGCATAATGCTGCCAGAAACTAACCGGGGATTCTCAAAGAAAAATCTGGCCATAGAGATTTAAAACTTGCCATGGCAACATCTTGGAGTCTATGGTTGCCTGCCTGCCTATGGCTAAGAAAACTATTGACTAGAAAAACTCTCTCAAGTCTGTCTGTCTTTGACCTATTATAATCTGGTTTGAAGCTAGGATTTCATATTGAGACACCTTTGACTGCTCTGGTGGATAATTTTGTCTGAAAATGAACAGAAGCAGTGCCTTGTTGATTCTTCCATTGCTCATCAGCTTTTGAGATGGTAGATCATTCGACTGTATTGAAACATTTGGAAAAGGGGTAGAGCTTTGGAGGAGAGTTCTCAATGGCTCTTTCTAATTTCTGTCTGAAAAGCTACCAGGAGTTGCCATCTATTTTCTATGTCTATTCTTATTTATTTTCTGTTTCCATATTTTGTCCTTTTGATTTTTATTTTAACTCTTTTGTTACTGATATTCCCTGATACATTTGTTTGTGCCATGCAAACATCATTTTTATACCATTCACACAGTCAGTATGGTTTACTGGTTTAAATTGTCAAACTAGGATCTGGGAGACCCAGGTTTGAATCCCCGCTCTGCCGTGGAAACTTGGTGGGTGACCCTGGGCCAATCACATGCACTCAGCCTAACCTACCTTATAGGGTTGCTATGAAGATAAAATAAAGAGGAGAACAATGTAAGTTGCTTTGGATCCCCATTGGGGAAAACAGCAGGATAAAACAAAGTAAAGAAATACATTTTATTCATTTATTTATTAGATTTTTTTTTAGTTGCCACTCACCCAAAGAGTCTCATGGCACCATACAACATTAAAACCAATAAGGTAAAAACAACATAAATATAAATACAAATATAAAATATAAAATATTAACATTAAAATATTAAAATATGTGGCTAACACCATACCACTATAAAAACAGCCCAAAGATGTGGTTACCCTCCAAAGGCCAACCTAAACAATTCAACTTTGCATGCCTTGCAGAAATTACACAAGTCCAGCAGGGCATGGGTGTCATCTGAGAGTGCATTCCACAGGATAGGGGCCACAACTGAGAGGGCCCTTCCCCTGGTGACAGCTAACTGAGCCTCCTGGGGCCACACACCTGCAAGAGGCCCTTAGACAATGACTGAAGGGAACAAGGGGGATTGTAACAGAAAAGGAGGTTGTCTAGGTATGAGGGTTCCAGACCCTTGAGGGCTCTGAACACCTTGAATTGGATCTGGAGACTAATTGGTAGCCAGTGCAGCTGTTGCATAATTGGAGTAATATGAGCTGATAATGATGTTCCATTCAGTAACCTGGTAGCTGCATTCTGGACCACCTGCAGTTTCCAAAGCTTTTTCAAGGGTAGCCCTACGTAGAGCAAATTGCAGTAATTCAATCTGGAGGTGACTGTTGCATGGATCAATGTGGCAAGGTCTGACCCAGACAAATCAATCTTAATACATTAATCTTGATACATCATTTTTCCTCAACTGATACAAAACTGTCATTCAAAAGTGTATATCTAAAAGGAATATTTGGTTTCAGGACATATGAAAAAAACACACTCACAAATTTAATTTGAGCAAAGGAGGAATCAAATCATAGCAGGGATTTTCAAGACCAAACAACGGGGCTGCAAAATTCCACTCCATCTCTAGTGCTACTGTAGTCATAGGGAATCATACAATTCAGTATCTGAGGATGTAGGAAGCTGGCACCAGTGTACTGATTACTGACTTCAGTCCTTTGTTAAATATATTTATTCACGCAACTCCCACTGACCTCAGTCAGTGTAGTGTATATATCTGCCTGCAAGCAAAAACATGTGTCAAGATAATTAGGATGATTCCAAACACTGAACCATGTAGATCAGCAAAATTATGTAGTATAAATTACAGCACTGGGCGGCATGTGATTTGCACACAAATGAAGCAACAGGAACATCATACTGGTGATGGAAGATATCACTAATTCATCAAGGCTTTGCTTTGTAAATGCTACAGCTACCCTGTGGTAGAACATGACGAATAACATTTGTGCAGCACTCATAGTTTACTGATAAACAGCACTGCAGAACCTATACCGAGTGGACATGCTGCTCACATTTAAGTAATTTCGCTCCATGCTCATTCAGAGGTGGTGACATTAAACAGTTTCAAGATTCTTCTTTCTATTGGTTATTTCCAGCAGCAATTGACATTGTTACTGATTATGTTTAACAAGTAGAGCAAACATCAGTTGAAGGCTGGGCCACTTGGTTATTTGGTAGTGAGAAGAAGGGTTTGCCTCAGAAAGAGAGGAGGCACCATGTATGGAAAGGGAGGAGAGAATGCTGCAGGGAAGTGATAGTGAAAGCAAATAGCTCAGGGAAGGAGCCGTGCCCCAAATTACAAACCACAATTGAACAGCCAGTGAAGTTGCTCTGCCATTATATTATAAGAAAAAAAAAAACACTTTTTTGTTGGGTATCGGTTATTTGGGTGATAACTGTATTCCACTTAGGGTTGTCAGCTGCCAGGTGGGGCCTGGGGATCTCCCACTTTTACAACTGATCTTCAGCTGACAGAGATCAGCTGCCCTGGAGAAAATGGCTACTTTGAAGGTTGGGCTCTATGGCATTGTACCATATTGAGGCCCCTCCACAAACCCCACTCTCTCCTGGATTCACCCCCGAAGTCTCCAGGCATTGTACAACCCAGACCTGGCAACCCTAATTCTGCTGGGTAACCAGAAGTGCTAATCAGACTGCACTGGCACCCTTTGCTGGCAGTCTGGGCATGTCCTGAAGTAGAAATGAAAGCCAGGAAGAGAAAAGAGACTCAACTACTGAGTGATTACAGACAACTGCTGATGGAGTAAGAGTTTCCTGCAGTGAGCTTGGTTCACACTGAATTCTTTGGAAGTAGCCCACACAGTGAGATCTTTTTCACATACTGCTGTTTTCCCAGATTCTCTCACCATATTTGGCACAAGAAATGCCAGATATTCAAGCTGGATTCAGACAAAAAAGAGATACGAGAGATCATATTGCAAATTTACATTGGTTACTAAAGCACTGCAGAAAATTTCAGAAGAAAATCAGTTTGTGTTTCATAGATGAAAGCAAAGCTTTCCATAAAAATCGCTTCAGAGGGTCGCCATGTTGGCCTGCAGTAGAAGAGCTAGACTCAGTTATAACCCCAAAATCCTGTTGGTCTCTATGGTTTTACTGGACTCACATCTAGTGAAAAGTACTGGAGTTGGGAGGCCGGTTGTAGTGGAATCAGCATGGTGGTTTATTGTGGGTCAGGATGGAACATGAGAACCCCAGGCTCAGAGCCCTCTTTTATGCCGGTCGGAGGCGCACCTCTGACCTCACCCAAATGTCTTGATAGGACCTTACGAACATGGTTACATTTCACAGGTCCCCTAGAGGAACCTAGGTACCTGATTGGAGGTCAGTTAGGATCCAGCCTACTATTGTTCTACCTGGCTGAAGCTCAGGTAGTTTCTGGCCATGTGCGTTTGGCTCATGGTGGTTGCCATTACCTGACCACATGACAACCACAATAGTAATACACAACACCCCTCCCCCCATAGTTTGGTCCCCCAATGACACATAGTCCTTTAAGTAGTCCGGCCACCAGCATTTGTGCTCCGAGCACGGGGTGTCGCAGGGCGTGGGGCAGCAGTAGGTCCAGGGAGCGGGGCAGCTGGCGGCTGTTGGGAAATGTGCATCAGCCAGTCTGGGGGCGGTGCTGTTGAAGTTGATTTGCTAGGACTCCCTGATGTCTGTGTCTCCAGTGGTTCTGTGTCAGGGCTGGATTCCAGAGCAGGCCCTGGTCCAGAACCTTGGCTGCAGGGATCTCTGGAATGTGGGGTGCAGAGCTCAGGATGCGCCACTGCAACTGGTTGATGTGGTGCTGCCATACCAACCCTTCCTTGGTGAGAACCTCATAGGAAAGAGGCCCTGTGGGACAGATGACTCTCCCGGGGACCCATGCCAGACCTCGGGTGTAGTTCCAGATGTAGATGGGGTCCTTGGATCACTGGCCAAACAGGAACTTTGCCAGCTTGAATTCCCAGTTGCCTTGATCCATCCATCAGAGGGTTTCCTTGATGTTTCTTACCATTGTCTCAGCTTGCCCATTGGTCGCAGGATGGAAGGGAGTGGAGTGGATGTGGCGAAGGCCAAGGGAGTCCATGAAGTGCTGGAATTCCATGGATGTGAATGCCATCCCATTGTCAGTGACAAGAGTGCCTGGCAGGCTGTGTGTGGAAAACATGTGCCACATAGCTCGAATGGCCATGTCAGATGATGTGGTCTTCACCTGGATCACCACCAGCCACTTGCTGTAACTGTCTGCAATTATAAAAAACAGCTGGCCCTGGACCGGCCCCGCGAAGTCTAGGTGGAGCTGAGACCAGGGCTTGTTAGTTGACTCCCAGGCCTGGATGGGAGCGTGAAGGGGCTTGGGCTGCATCTCCTGGCATTTGGCACATCGGTGGACCTGGTCCTCAATCTCCTTGTTCATGCCGGGCCACCAAATGTAGCTGCGGGCTAAAGCCTTCATCCAGACTATCCCCAGGTGCATGCTGTGTAGCGCTGCCAGTACCTTGGCTTGGAGAGGGGCAGGAATGATCACCCTGGTTCCCCACAGCACTCACCCCCTGTGGGTGGAAAGTTCATTGTGTCTTGCTCTGTAGGCTGTGAACTCCGGCCCCAGATGTTCGGGCCACCCTCTCCCCACCCAGTCTGAGACCTGGGAGAGGATTCAGTCCTGGGCCGTGCAGTGAGCCATGTCTGCTACCTGTACTGGCCAGTCCGGGAGGTCTTCAATAAGGGTGATGTGGAAAGCGGGGGTCGGGGCCAGTTTGCTGGACGGCAATGGGAGGTGACTCAGAGCATCCGCATGGCCCATGGCTTTCCCCAGTCAATGCACCAGGGAATACTGATACCCCGATAGGAAAATAGACCAACGTAGCACCCATGGGGAAAGCATGTGTGACGTTTGGTAGTGTGGAGCGAAAAGGCCCAGGAGCAGTTTGTGGTCTGTGGCCACAGTGAAGGTTCTACCGTACAAGTAGTCGTGGAATTTTTTGACTCCCATGACTATGGCCCGGGGTTCCCATGTTCCATCCTGGTTATTATTGTGGGTCAGGATGGAACATGAGAACCCCGGGCTCAGAGCCCTCTTTTATGAGAACCCTGGGCTCAGAGCCCTCTTTTATGCCTCGCACAAATGTCCTGATAGGACCTTACGAACATGGTTACATTTCATAGGTCCCTTGGAGGAACCTACGTACCTGATTGGAGGTCAGTTAGGATCCGACCTGCTATTGTTCTACCTGGCCAAAGCTCAGGTAGTTTCTGGCCATGTGCATTTGGCCACATGATGGTCACCATTACCTGACCACATGGTGGTCACAATAGTAATACACAACATCTAGCAATGATTTTGACTGTGTGGGTCAAGAAAAGCTTTGGTTGGCTTTAAAGGAAATGGGTGTGCCACAGCATCTGATTGTTCTGATGTGCAACCTGTACTCCAGACAAGAGCCTACCATTAGGACAGAATATGGAGAAACAGAATGTTTTCCAATTGGCAAAGGAGTCAGACAAAGATGTATTTTCTTTCCCTGTCTCTTCAATCTATAAGCAGAACACATCATAAGGAAAACTTGATTAGATTTAGATGAAGGTGGAGTGAAAATTGGTGGAAGGGACATTAACTGTTTGAGATATGCAGATGACACTATATTACTGGCAGAAAAGAGTGAAGACAGGAAGTGGCTAGTGATGAAGGTTAAAGCAGATAGTACCAAAGCAGGATCACAGCTGAACATCAAGAAGACATAAGTCATGATGACTACTGAGGAATGACACAACTCTAAATACTGAAATTGTTACAGGTTTTCTATTTCTTGCCCCTACCGTCAACCCAAAACCACAGACTTCATTTTGTAAGACCCGAGCAAGCCTGTCAATGATAGTATGTTATGGAGGTCATTAATTCATAGGGTTGCCATAAATTGGAAGTATATTGATGGCACATAAGATACACAAGCTTGTCTAGATGTTATCACTTGGAAGAATGCCACAAATTTCGCATTAAATGTGTTTGACAGTTGACCTTACTGTGTTCAGCTATGATAATCAGACATGAGACGATCACTGGTCTGAACAACTGACTACCTAATGTATAGCTTTGCACTGGGTTTTTCCCCCCAGAACTGTACATAGCAATCATTAACATTGTCAATGACTACTTAGATGAACATGGAATTGAATTTTTTAACACAGCATTTATTTATGAATTGATTTATATGATTTTTTTTTACTGATTTAACTATTTAAAATTGTCTGCCCAGGGCAGTGGCAACACATCAAGGATAGGGGAGATTAGATATCAGTTGTAAAAATGTGTATGCAGGAAGATCTGACTGAGCTGTACAACACTGCTAGGAAGCGAAAGGATGAAGCAACCTGTTAAGCAGCCATGAACCAATTAACAAACCTTTTTAGAACAAATCATCAAACAGACAGTCCTTGAGCATTTAGAAGGGATGGCTGTGATTACTAAGAGCCAGCATGGGTTTCTCCAGAACAAGGTTAGATAAGAACTAACCTTATCTCTTTTTTTCAAGAAAGTTACTACCTCGCTGGATCAGGGGAATGCTGTAGATGTAGTTTATCTTGATTTCAGTAAGGCTTTTGATAAGGTTCCACACAATATTCTTGTTGGCAAATTGTTAAAATATGGTTTGGATCCTATTACTGTTAGGTGGATCTGTAATTGGTTGATAGATTGCACCCAAACAGGTCTTGTTAATAGTGTCTCATTCTCTTGGAGAGGAGTGACAAGTGGAGTGCCTCGAGGATCTGTCCTGGGACCTGTTTTGTTCAACATCTTTATAAATGATTTGGATGAAGGAATATGACTGAGAGGTGATATGATAACCATCTTCAAGTACTCTAATGGCTGTCATATAGAGGATGGTATGGAGTTGTTTTCTGTTGCCCCAGAAGGTTGGACCCGAACCAATGGGTTGAAATTAAATCAGAAGAGTTTTCGGCTAAACATTAAGAAGAACTTCCTGATGGTTAGAGCAGTTCCTCAGTGAAACAGGCTTCTTCGGGAGGTGGTGGGCTCTCCTTTGGAGGTTTTCAAACAGAGGCTAGGTAGCCATCTGACAGCAATGTGGATTCTGTGAACTTAGGCAGATTGTGAGAGGGAGAGCAGGAAAGGTTGCCTCAGTTCTTGTAGCCCTTTCTTACATGCCCAGGGAAATGCTGATCACCACTTTGGGGTCAGGAAGCAATTTTTCTCCAGGCCAGTTTCTGGAGTTTTTTGGCATCTTCTGGGTGTGGAACAGTGATCACTGGGGGGGGGGGGAAGTATTTGTGAATTTCCTGCATTGTGCAGTGGATTGGACTAGGTGACCCTGGAGGTCCCTTCCAACTCTATGATTCTATGACAAAGAGACAAAAGATCTGTCCAAAAACTGCCTTGCTTTTTGAGACTGGAAAATAAGATGCGAGTCAAACTGGCCAACACTTGAATATCACTTGGTGAATGATCATCTTGATTAATTTTTTGTGGTTGTTTTGAATGTGAGGTGTGGGAGATGGAGAGAAAAATACAACAAAACAGCTTTATGGAGGTGGGAAAGATACTTGCATGCTACAGAGAAGGTTTTGTTTCTTGCACAAACTGTGATATTTATTAACAGTTGCTTTAGCTGGGTAAATTGAAGGGACAAAAACATGATGGACCAGTTTGTACTAAATACCTTAATGTCATTCAAAGTGGCAAACTTTCTATATACAAATGACCCTCTAACATTGGTCTTATGTACAAGTATCATTCAAAATTGAATAGATTTTTTTTTCCACTGGCCATGACCTGCTTTTGGGGGGGGGGGGGGCGTTCTTTCCAAAGTATTTCCTTTGGTGTATCTTTATTTATTTATTTATTTTCCCCAGTTGTTTGAGGCTAGTGTTTCTTGAGGGACAAGTGACAGCAGGCATTGAAGCCAACAGCCATGGCAGTGTAGAGTGGGAAACAACTCATGCTTGTAATTAATTTTCTTTCTTTAAATTCCCATCAATAACATTTAGTTGGAGCAACATCTAGCAGCACTTTCTCGGTTGCAAAGGTTACGATACCATTTGTATGATGATTGTGAAAGGGAGGGGTGAGGAAGAGACTCTGATACACATGAATGATCAAAAAGAAAGTTTCAAAGATCACTCGCTTAAGTTGGTCTTGTCTTGACAACATGTACCTCATACTCCAATGCAGAATTATCTACTATCTCTGCTCTTCAACTCAGCTGACCAGCTCTTGTGTAGTTTGTTGTGATTAGGAAATGCATAGGAAATGCATGGGCCCCAAGAGGCCCATGGTCCCAGAGAAATGACTAGTCTGGGAGCCAAGCAATTAAACTCTCAGATTTCAGGAACTGGTCCCCCTTAATGGAGATATGTGAGGGGTAGCTGAATCGGGTCCATGGCACTGGAAACTGTGGCATTGGTATACTATTGCCACATCAACACTGGGTGCTTGTATTGTACTTTCTTTTCCCTCTGCAGTGGCTATTAGCTTCTACAGGGGTATTAGCTTCTACTATGAAGCTTCTACGACAGAAGACAGGAGGGCCTGGTGTGATCTGGTCCATGGGGTCGCAAAGAGTTGGGCTCCACTGTGCAACTGAACAACAACAACAGCAGCAATGAAGGAAATGGAGCTGGGTGAAATGGGTTACCTCCAACCTCAACCCAAATTGTCCTTTCCGTGGCTACTATTCAGCAGTTAAATCATGTCAGGATATCCAGTCATTGACCTCCTACACAATGTATACTTTGGCCCTGGCATGTCTTATATTTATAATATCCAATGTTTCCAAAGCTTCAGCCGGGAACAACTATGAGCTAACTCTTGAATGTCACAACAGAGAAAGGGTAGCTAAGATGCCTAGGTGGAACATGCCCATCACATGTATTTTGTAGACCCTTTACTGGTTACTGATCAGTTACCAATTTCAGTCAAGGCTCTGGTTATAACCTACAAAGCCTTTAATGGCCTTGGACCCAGATACCTACATGACTGCCTCTCCCACTGTGCTCCTCTGTGATAGCTTCACTTATTTATATTTATTATTTACATTTATATCCTGCCTTGCCAGACAAGCTGGCTCAAGGTGGTGCACAGGCATTGGCGGCACACAGGCAAAGCCTTCTAAAGGTGGCAACATGCAAATGTGTTAAGATTGTCAACTGGCATTTCATGTGGTGGCTTCCAGCTTTTGGATCAGCTTGCCTGAGGAGGTTAGGAAGGCCCCCACACTTGTCATCTGTCTTGAGTCTTAGCAAGAAAGGTAGGCTATAAATAAAGTAAATTAAAAAAATACACTATAGACACAGCTGAATACTTTCTGTGATTCGCAACAAATGTTATTTCACATTCAGACAATTTATAATTTTGAAAGTCCTCCCAATAGTTAAAAAATACTTTTAAACAAAAGCTATTTCTAGATCTTGGCCTATTATGCACAGGTGTTTTCCATCACTTTCACCATGCATTTCCCTCGGGTTGATTTTCTTCTCTTCAGCGCTCAATTCGTTTTCTGGTCACCATTTCCCTGGGTTTTCTGAGAGCGCTTTTGTGCCAACTTTCCCCTTGTTTCGCTTCTAAGCTGAAGGTAATTTAAAAGCGTACAGATTCCATTGGATTTTCCCCACCTTTTTCCTGTCCCTTGAAGGTCACTCTCCCACCCAAATCGAAATCATTCCACCCACTTTGTACCTTCCACCATCCCCCGTTCATTGTTGTACAAGTTCCATTTCCCCCTTGTTTTATTTTTTAATTTTTTTTACAAGTGGCATGAGTGGATTGCTGAATTTAAAAAAAAAAAATGACAGGGGGAAGTTTAAAAGGAGCTGTGCAAGGTTTAGTTCCCTGCTGGTATTGACTTGAAATGGGGATCAGAGAGGAGTCAAACAACAGCATCTCCAATGCACAAAAGTCTGGTCAGTTTCAGCATGTTTTCCCCCTTTGTCTGTGTTCCTTTCTGTTCCTTTTCATTCAATGAACTAATGCTAAAATGGATGTGCAAAAGCTGAACCACTTGGATTTAAATGGAAGGTGCTTGTTGGACACTACTGCACAGCTGTGATAGGGCGAAAACAACAACAAAAACAACAACAACAACTTTGGATTCCATTCCCAACATGCCACAAGTTACATTCCACCCCAATTTAGAAAAGTGTGTTTTTTAACATTGTAGCTGCAAAATAAATGCACTGGAGGAAGAATAATGGTGTGTAAGGCGGGCATAGAATCTGAAGTCAAGATTAAAGTCTTACTGCTCTGAAAATCTAAAATAAGAAGTGTGTGTGTAATGGGTCCTTATTTCTACATGGTCTTCCTCTGAGTCTCCTGTTTCATATAATGATAAATTCCTCATTTTTGCATACTCAGATGTTTGTGTTATGTGTGCTAACTACTAGAAAGTAGTTACCTACTACCTACACCACAAAATCTGCCCCTCAACAGATGTTGAATTAGGCAATATTCATATATTAAACAAATTAAACAAATTTGCATAAGTTACGTTTGAAGAATTTGTTGTGCCATTTTTTTTATTTTGCAGAATCTGTTATGACTTTGCTGGTCATGGGGAAGAGCAAGAAATTAGGGGGAGCACTAAATTCCTATCCTGACCACTCCTGATCTTTCTCAGTTCTCCACTAGGAGTGTGCAAAAAAAAGTTCAGCCCCATTCAGATTTGGCTAAATTGGGCTGAATCTGATTCGGCCAGCAGAATGACCCTTGAATGCCACTTTCAGCAATGAAAGCCAATTGGGGTGGCATTCGGCTGGCCAAATCAGATTCAGCTGTGCAGAGAGGCATTTAAATTCCTCCCCGGTGCTTCTCTGGCTCACCAGTTGAGGGATTTAAAGGTCCCCTGGGGCCTCTCTGGCACATCCGTTTCAGGGGGCATGCCAGAGCAGCCCAGTGGAGCCCCCCACACACACACCCTTACTAGCTCACTTGCCAAGGCAGACAAGCTAGGAAGGATGTCCCCCAGGGCATCTCTGGCTTCAGCAGGTGCACTGGAGAGGCCCAGCGGAGCCCCCCCCCATGCACCCTTTCTAGCTTGCTTGCTTGCCAAAGCAGGAAAGCTAGGAAGGATGCGGGGAGGGGTTTAAATGTCCCCCGGGGCCTTTCCAGCACAGCTGCTTCAGCGGACATGCTGAAGAGGCCCAGCAGAAACCCCACCCCCGATGCCCTTCCTAGCTCACTCGCCAAGCCAGAAAAGGCCCAGGACAAGGTGGGGAGGGATTTAAATGCCTCCTCATGCCTCACCCCCACCACCAGCTTCTTTTTCAGGCAGCCGCCAAAATGCCACTGAATTTCAGTGGTGGCTTTTAGCGGTAGGCCAAATCAGATTAGAGAATGTCCGCAGCTGCCCAAAACGGGGCTGAATGGGCCATTTTGGGGGGTGCATTCAGCTCCCTACTCTCCACCCCATCTTGTGTGATGTCAGTTACAAGCTTTTCAGCCTTTCTTGGCAACTGCCATCAATTTTTTAATAATGAAAAATTAAACTCTTCAGAAAACTGAATACCTTGACCGATTTTTTTTTCAAGATTTGTACCATTTACACAGCTGCTGCTGCTTTTTGTTCTTCACTGCACTGCTTCTTTATAAAACTGATGATAAAAATGTAGAAATTGTAACAGTGCATTCAAAACAAATACATCTTTGCAAAATTAAGACAGTACCACAAAATACATAAATTATTTCCAGTGCATAATTTTAGATTTGGGGCAAAACCATTTAGATTTTTTGTTAGATCCAGAGGAATATGAACAAGGCTGGGTTATGGCTTCCTCCTCGTGGCAGGGGTGGTGAGGGTGACTTCAGGGCAAATGATATTAAGAGAATGAGAAAGTATTCCGATATGATAACGCAACCCCAGCCCATAATATTAAGAGAATAGCTATTAAATGTTCAAGGTGATATGCCACAATTTCCAGTACCCATTTATTAAAGAAGAGAAGCTGCAAATTAGCTTTTCTGTGATTTGTTCTCTGGTATGTAATAGAATTCATCATTTAGCTGAAGCTACCTGCATAGCTGAAAGGCAACTGAAACCAGAGGGATGTATCATTATGAACACCTATGGTTTCTTGTCAGAAGGCTATACTTTATCTCAGAGAAACAAATATTCAGCGCTTTGCCAGCTGTGAAGGAAATTATTATTCCGCTATTATAAATAAAAGCCACTACATGTATGCTAAGATTACTAATCGTAGCCTGTTGCATTGTCTAGCATTAATAATTTCTTGAAACTGCAGTTAGCTGATGTTCCAGTAAAGTAACATTTTATGCTCTACACTCCTGCTTTTTCTAGTTATCTCAAGTTCAACACATATCAATATTGATTTTTTTTACTTTTGAAAAAAAGCCAACTAAATGGTAAGAAAATACTGTTTCTATGCCAGATGCATATTGTAGACCTCACTTTGCCTGTAAGAAAAAAAGGGAAATCAAGGCTGTAACTAGAGGAGGACCCATTATTCAATATGGAACACCATTTTTGTCCTACTTTTTTTAAAAAAACAAAAAAACAAAACCTTTCTGTTTGTGACATGAAAGTTTCCATTGAAAAAAATTGGATACCTGTTTTCAGAATATGAAAATCTGGGGAGGGTGGGGCAGGAATCCCTTTCAGCAGCTGTGATTATGAGTACGGCATGTTATTAAAAGTGTTTAGAAGCATGTATGGCCACCTCCTACAAGATATTTAAGATGTATGCACTCCCCACCCATTATGTAACTTGCTGCCCCTACAAGTTGGTAGGGAAAAGTTGGCCACACCTTCATCTAGTGAGAGAACCTGACTATAGCTGAGGAGAGTAGAAGTATTCATGGCTTAGCAGTTCGCTTGTGTTACTTATCTGCTTATGTCTCGGTTGGTACTACAACTGCTATTAAAAACAAAATATAGTGTTACAGTGTGACTCCCTTACTCTCCCTAGCCACTGGAAATGTGTTGCTCCAAACTATGCTTAAATTCTCTAAAGCCATCTACTTATAATTCAACATTCTTTATCTGTGAAGTTTCAAACATCCCTACAACTGCCATATCCTGTTGAAGGCAAGTTAATGCAGGATCTTCCTCATATATATCTGCATAATAAACCTCTCTGCAGGGGCGTCGAGTTTTAAAATTCCTGGGGGGGTGGGGGCTCTTGCTGGGACCTTGTCCCTGCCACCACTGCCTCTTCCCCCCACCTGACCACTCCTGCTTCCATCCCTCCATCCATTCATCCAGGGATCAGCTGGGCATTTGCTTAGCTGGCCCCTGGATGGACAGAGGGATGGAGGGACAGAGGAAGCCAGGCCGGGGGGGGAGAGGCAGCGGTGGTGGCGGCGGCTCTTGTGTGCGTGGGGGCTCTTGCGTGGCCCCTCCACCGCTGCCTCTCTCCGCCGCTGCCCTGCCGCCATGTCCCCACCGCCACTGCCTCTCCCCTCACCTGGTCACTCCTGCTTCTGTCCCTCCATCCATCCAGGGGCCAGCTGGGCATTTGCTTAGCTGGCCCCTGGACAGCTGGAGGGACGGACGGACAGAGGCAGCCAGGCAGGGGGGAAGAGAGAGAGTGAGGCGGTGGTGGGCACTCCACTTTCCCGGGGGGGGGGCTCAGTCCCCCCAGAAAATTTTGGGGAAGGCTCGAACCCTCGAGCCCCCCCGTAGTTGACACCTATGCCTCTCTGGGTTTTTTTAAATTTTCACCTCCTAAACGTTCTTGTTTGCATCAGTCAGAATTCCCTTTTCTGATTTTATACTGAGAGGATTTGATCCAATAATTCCTTTGCACTAATCTCACTTAATGGTTTTAACACATATTTCTCCAACAAACTTTTTTAAAACACACACACACAAGTAAAATGTTTCCCCAAAAAAGGCAGCTGCATCCTTACTTCACTTAGTAGTTAGATATGCATCTAATGAGAAACTGCTTTTTGTGACACCTTCCCTTCAGGATGGATACCTTTTGCAAGTTTCTTTTCTTCCTCAGGTGTCCCTAGTTTAACTCTGCATGCAGTCATGCCCCCTTAATCGTGTTATCTACAGGCCTTTCAATAGCCTGCTCCACTGAACAGCTGGTCCTAGAAGATTCTGGATTCTTCCATGAAGTTGAAATTGTCTGCAGTTTTTTTGTGGTGATTGACCCTCTGATGCAAATATTTTTTCACACACTGTTGTCCTTTCCGCACTTGGATCTCATCCCTGGTTTTATCAGAGTTCAACTCACGACACAATACCTTGCATTTATCCCTGGTTATAACAGCATCCATTTATCCCGGGACAAGTGTGGGGTGAAACCGGGATGACCTCAATGTAACGTGGAAACAAAAAATACCCCGAGATAATTACAGGAGTGAACTCTAGTGTAGTGTAGAATGTAAGTTCAGGGACAGGGTTGAACCAGGATTTAAGGTCTAGTGTGGAATCACCATCTGTCTCATTAGTGTGCTAGGAAATGGAACAGAATCCCTCACAAAAAGTACTCTGCTCAGGTCCATGTCAGAACAGTGGTCTGCATTTTCTGCCATTATTTGCACATAATTTTTTTAAAAAAAATTCCCTTCCATGGGCCTAGGAACAAAGCACTTCCTTAGAACACCTTGCCACAATTTACATCCAGTTGACAAAGCATGGAACTTTGTGAATTCAAACTGAATTAGAACTAAAGCTAAGCAAGGCATTACCTGACTATACAATTCAATATCACCCACAAAGACTGTGTGCACCAAAGCTGTACAAACGTAGGATCTTTCCCCATAATCAGCAGTGGTTTTGCTGCAGCTCTACATACACTATGTTCCCATGATTCTGCCACATGTACAGGACTCCTGTCTCCTTTGCTAAGCATTATTTAGTGTTTCTAAGGCCATGAATCACATACTAAATTGACGTATGTTTTTTGATTGGCTTCATAATGCTGGAGATTTTTCATGGCAAATAGGTGATTTTTATTTAAAAAAATAAAACTTACAGTTGGGGTGTTTTATGTTTAACTAATTTGTAATTTTGATTTATGGCTACCATGGCAGGTTTGCCTGAACATGTAATGATCATCACAGTTAAATTTAGGGCATGAATAAAGTGAAAGACAATTAATGAAAATGATTTGTGTTCTGCCCACGAAGCATGAGTAGGGGACATTAAAACTACACCTGCAGTCTGTTCAGATGTAAAGATGAATTCATTTATGCACCCCTAATCATTTCTCTTTTTAGGTTTTTCTTAGATTTTTCTTAGAAAGATGAAGAGAAGTACCATAAATCATAGATGAAATGAAAAGGCACACACTAGGCTACATTAGGTAAAACATTAATATAATTTGACCTTGGATCCTGGAGGAAAAGGACCTTTGGATGAAAGGGTTAACAAATACGCAAGAGTTGAAATGTCTTCACTGCATGGACTCAGCATCATTTGGAACAACTAGCGCATTAGTGTGACCAGCCATGTTTTCATGTTTAGCTGTAGAACAACAAAAAGATATGATAATGAACAGATTAATTCTGGGTTAGAGTTTCCAGCTAGAGTTGCCATCCTCCAAGTGGGGCTGGAGATCTCCTGGAATCACAACTGATCTCCAGCCAACAGATACAATTTCCTCTGGAGAGAATGGTTGCTTTGGAAGGTAAACGCTATGACATTATACCTTGCTAAGATCTCTTTCCTCCCCTGCCCAAATGCCGCCCTCACCACCAGACTCTACACTCAAATCTCCAGGAATTTCCCAAGCTGAATGTGGTAACCCTATTTCCAGCCCCCAGCTGTCAACCCCAAGGACAAAATGGGGCCGGAGACTTCAAAAGTTGGTGTTGGCAATGCCATGATGTCACTTCCAGGTCCAAAACCAGAAGTGATGTCAGCATCACTGATGCTGATTTTTATCCCCTATTTTTTTTCTCCCTCTGCTCCACAAAGCAGTAGAGGGAACATGGACATCTCATGTTCAGTTCTTGGCATCTTTATTTAAAAGGTTTGGGTAGTAGATGATATGAAAGCCCTGTACCTGAGACACTGGACAGCTGCTGCCAGTACTCAGTATAACTCTAAGTGCTGTTTTTCTGATGGAAAAGCAGTTTTGTATCTAGTCGATCAGTAGGCATCACTTTATGTATATTTTTCCATTTGTATTTATGTTGGTGTTTATTGCTTGTTAAAACCAGTCTGGTCATGTGAACTTTTAAATAAATCTTTTAATTACAGGAAGAATGAATGTCACTGAAGAAAAGAAACAACGTCCAGCTTCTAATTGATGGTTTACAAAGTATTTTAATGTACATGAATAAATTGATGAGATATAAGTGGTTTTATTTTGCCATACAATTCAGAGGCCCCATCTCCATCACGTGAAATACCTTTCATCTTTACTGTAACAACTGGTGGAGGCCTGATGTTTAGAACGAGGCTAAGATGCTATGTAGATTTTTGTTCTTGTTACTGTTACAGTAAAAAAAAAATGTTGTCCAGCACTGACAGGGAATGGAGGTTATCAGTTAACCAAATGTTCTAGATATTCAGTCTTCTTGCTCTGCCCCACCTACTAATCTGAGGAATCCACAGTGACCAAATCCCACCCCAGTGGAAATTCCACAATGACAGTCTCAAAGTCTTGCAGGACACTTCTCCTTCCTCCTGAGCCGCAGAGCAGGTGGATATGGAAGCCAGGTGCGGGGAGTCCTCTGGCATAGCTGACTCCTGACAGCTGAAAGCAGGTATAGAGGTAAAGAGGCACCCATGGATGGGATGAGCTGGCAGTGTCAGCTGTCAGAAGCCAAGCAATGGTTGGAGTACTCAAGCTGGAGAGGCAGCATTGTGATATGTGCATGGCCAAAGATGCAGCGGTTTGATGTCTGTGGGGAAGGAGCTATTCCTTCAGGTAATGCCGGATAACAAGTGGTTAGGCAACTGCAGGGGAATTCTACAAGCAGCTATAAGCAGTGATGCCCATCTTTCAGTTGGAAAGGATTGGTGTGGAAGTATCTTCTGGTGTCTGCCCCTGTGTCAGGATTTTGGAAGTGCAAGCAGACACCACTCTCAGGCTTTGCTCTCACTCCATTCCCCCCCTCCCTAGGCAAGGCCATGGCAACACCTACTGGGGCACAGAACTCTCTGCCTCCACCACCCTTGGTGCCAGACTGACTTGGAAATGTTTCAGTTTCCTTTCTCAAGAAGCCAGGCCAAGCTGTCTGAGGAACAGTTTTCACTTTCCTCTTCTGGAAAGCAGCCTAGCTTGCTTTCTACAGGAGTCAAAGGAACTCCAGAAATTAGGAATTATTCTAGGGTTGCCAGCTCTGGGTTGGAAAACATCTGGAGACTTTGGGGTGGATCCAGGAGAGGGTGGGGTTTGGGGAGGGGAGGGGAAATATCTCAGCAGGGTACAATGCCAAAGTCCATCCTTCAAAACAACCATTTTCTCTAGGGAAGCCAGTTTGGTGTAGTGGTTAAGTGTGTGGATTCTAATCTGGGAGAACTGGGCTTGATTCTCCACTCCTCCACTTGCACCTGCTGGATGACGTTGGGCAAGCCATAGTTCTGGCACAGCTCTTCTTGAAAAAGAGCAGTTTCTGTCCAAGTTCTCTCAGCCCCATCTACCTCACAGGGTGTCTGTTGTGGGGCGGGGAAAGGAAAGGAGATTGTAAACCGCTCTGAGACTCCTTTGGGTAGTGAAGGGCAGGGTATAAATCCAATCCTCCTCCTCCTCCTCTTCTTCTTTGCCAGCTGGAGATCAGTTGTAAAAGTAGAAGCTCTTCAGGTCTCACCTGGAGGCTGGCAACCCTAAATTATTCAGAATATCCAGAACTACAGTATTTGGATTTGGAATTATTTGTAGCTATTCTAACAGAGCAATCCTAGGGAGGTCTCCTCAGTATCTTACTGAGGCCTGTTCAGTGTGCATACTCCCAGGAAAAAGGTTCTTAGGACTGCACTGTAAATATAACATTTTTAAGTGCTTCCAAATATATCTGATTCGCACATCCCTAAAAATGAATTAAAGACAGTTTTCATTCATTCATCATTACTTACCTTCATTTTTTTGTGTTCCCAAACCAATTAAATAAATGGACGTTTGTCAGTTCAGCTTTTCCATTCATTTGGAAAGAATATATATCCTGATGCTTTTCCTTAGGAACAATGATCAGATAAACCATCACTGTCTCACCGCAGGTATAGTAAATGTGAAACCACAAAATCAAACTCATTTGTGAGCATCTGGGGCTAGGGTCTGTTCAGACACTGTTATTATGGTCAACTCAGCGCAAGCTTTCTGATGGAAAGATGAGCTATAAATGTGAGAAATGTATCAAACAAAAAATCTCCCTGATAGTACTGTAATCAGGATTTTGCCTCAGATATAATAAAGGGCAGCAAAGGAGGTTCATTGTACAAACTTGTAGACCAAGGGGAGAAAAGGACTGTTTTCATTTCTTCCCACAAAAGGTCATAGACTCTCGATAGGAAAAGAACTGATGTGCTATAGACAAACAAATTGCTCTGCATTGAAAGCCAGCGTCTGAAGCATATTGCATGACTATAATGTAGGTACTGGGGGAGAAAAATTACAAACATGGAAGGGGAACATTGAATCAGCATTTTATTTATGGCATTTAAGAGTATTTGTATTTGTTTTTGGTGTTATTGTGTAGGAGAAGAAAGAGATTTGAATCGCTTTTCACTAGTCTTTAGTTCATGCCAACCTTTTAACTCCAAATAGGATTCCATACTACAATTCCCATGTATGGACTTGAAGCTTTCTCAAATAACCTTTAAACAGTCTTGGTGTTTTGATTTAATCTTAAACTCTTGACTTAATCCTATATTTGAGGCAGATGTAGCTCCAAAGAGGCTAAAATGTCATAGGTAAATGGTATTCAACTCAGTTTATGTGTTGGATAATCCCTCACAGCAGTTGAAAGGTCTTGAATCTTAGCCCGAGTATGAGCACCTAGGAATGACCAGAGGATGGATGAAATGGATGAAGATGCATACATACGCTGAAGAAATAGCACTCATGTGAGCAGTACAGTTAGGACTCGGATACATAATTTAAAAAGCTTTTCTCATCACCTTTCTCTGGGTGGTTACTGATCAGAATTTGTGGGAAATTCTGATCAGTAACTTCATTTTTAAAAATTTATTTTTATTAACAGTTTTTTTCCCAACAGACAAAACATAGCCAAACAAAAAAATAGACACAGCACTTCATGTAGCTCTGAGTTACAGAAATACATATTCTCTATGTTATACAGAAAAGCCAAATTTTGTACCAGATTCTGTGACATCCAGATTCGGATTCTGCAAGTAGTAGAAAGCAGGACAACCTACATAAAGCAGTATAGTTGTGTCACTCGCCCATCCACCGCCCGGGATTGGCTCTGCACCAGCCGTGGTCTCAGGTCCACAAGGGGTGGGTGGGGAGGATGTAGAAAGAGAAACGAGGACCTCAGAATGGGGTGGGCCTGGGGTTATGCCACCACCAGGGCCTAGCACCCCTGTGAGGGCAGTGACTCCTTGGCCTGGTTCTCTCTGGCTTTGCTCCAGCCTGGCCGCCTTTCTGCCTCTTGCCTTCTCCTCCTCAGTCCTCTTCTGTTTCTTCTCTTTTATACCCTCCCCATTCCTCCTGGCTCCTGGCTTTCCCCACCCTCCCCTCCTTACTGGCTGTTTCTCCCTGTCTCTCAGCAGCTTGCTTCCCCGCATTGGTCCTCCATCTTCCTCCTTATAGCTCTCTCTCTCCCTGCCCCTTTCCTCCCTCTGCACTGGCCCTGCCTGTTCTTCCCCACTGACACAAGGCTGCGGCCAGGCCCTATGCTAACTGAGGGTTCCCCGGCCTGCTTGGACCCAGCCTCTTCTCCGTCGGCGCTATTCCAGGGCCGCCCCCCACATTCTTCTGTGCCGCAGCAGCCAGCTGCGGGTTGTGGGGCTGGGGGGTGGCTTCTCCTGGGCTCCCTCGTCCCTCTGTCATCAGCCCAATCTCCTCCCCAGTCTGGCTTCTTGTTGGAGGATAGGCATGCCATTGTGCCGGGGACTCCCGGCAGCCTGGGAGGACCCACGGCGGGACAAGTTGATTCTATATTTTTACTATTTTGCATAATGTAGATTGCATAATAGTTTATTACTTCCTTGGGCTTTTCTGATCTTATTCAGCATGGATGGCGTGTTGTCAAGTGTACCTTGCTCTTTTGAAAAATTTAGCCGTGAGAGCAACTTCAGAAGTTAACTTTGGTTTGTGACTAATGCCACATTTTACAGTTTTCCTGCACTCCTGCAGAACCCAGGCTGTGATGTCACTACCAGTGCTCCCTCTAAGCGGTGGAGTCTTGTGAGCAAAAATTCTACTTTGTGAGCTACTGGCATTAAAGTTGTGAGTGAGCCATCTGGCCATTGCATCAATTAGTTTGCTCTGGAGCCAACCTTCCTAAGCTAAGACCAATATGTGTGAGCCAGAGGCTAAAAAACTGTGAGCTAGCTCACGCTAACTCAGCTTAGAGGGAACACTGGACTCACTACCAGACTTTGCAAGGAAGCAACTGGGCCCATTTTGTGAGATATATGTATCTCTTTGTGTACATATGAGTTTATATATATGTATTGGTAATAGATGGATCCCACCTCTATCCTACCACTCCACTGAGCAAAAGCCTTTCTCCAGCTTGAAAGATCCTTCTTCCAACAAGAGGTTCTTCATTTGGAAAAAGAGCCACAAGCTGGAGGAAGGCTTCTTACAGGATGGCTGGATCCACTCCAGTGAAACTGGCTCAAGGTTATCCAGTGATCTTCATGGCTGACTGGATTTGAACACAGGTCTCCCCAGGATTGTGTGCTAAACAACTAGATCACAGTAGCTTCTAATGCAAGTGCACATTAGGAACCTCTATGGACTATCTTTTTCTAGGCTGTATGCATGAAAGAGAGCGGAATAATGTTTCCAGTTTCAGTTAAAAAAGCTTACTCCCAACTCCAAATCTATCTATATAAAAGAAAGTCCCCTCACCATAAATTCAACGCCAAGGCCAAACCGCTGGATCTAGAAGCACCAAATTCAGGGAGAACGCTCCTACCATGGCATAGGTGCTCACTAAATGTTTTTGTTTGTTTTTTAGAAATTTGACCCCTAAGTGGGTCAAAAGGGGGAAAATGTGCTCCTCCCATTGATTCCTATGTGTCTGCCTCCTTGCACCCCCCACTCTCTGACTGGTCAGCTGCAGAGCTCAGCATTTTGAGGTAAAAAAAAACCCGGCAGTTGAGGAAATCAGGAATGGCCAACAACCACCTGTGAGGTGCAGTGATGCTGCTGACCCAGCCTCCCCAATGGCTTCCAACACACTCCCCCTCACCTCCTACACCTAACAGGTGGTTGTCTGTCAGGTACAGCAGTGGTTGCAGGGTGCTGAAAGCCACGAGGGAGCCCGCCCCAGCAGTAAAGCCTTAGTGATCCTGCTGGCCCCACCTCCACAGTGGCTTCTAATACTCCTCCCCTCCCCCTCCTACACTGGACAGGCAGCTGCCTATCAGGTGTAGGAGAGGAGGTGGGATGCTTACAGCAACTGGGGAGGTTTGCTCAGCAAGATTGCCTTAGCCCTGCTGCTGGCCCAGCCTCCTGGATGCCTTTAAACATAATCACCCACACACCCTAGACAGGTGGGTGTCTGTCAGGTGTCGGAGCAGGGCCAGGGTACTTTAAAGCTACAAGGAGGAGGCAATTTAGGAATGCAGCAAAGACATTTGCACATAATACTCCTGTGGGGCCCTGAGCTGTGCAGGCCAAGTACCAGCAAGATCACCCTGAGGCGCTCAGAAAAATACAGTCTCCATATGAGCAAAACAATCCAGGAACACGAGTAGAAAGGCCATCACTTTCGTGGAGGGTGGCAGGAGTTGACTTAACAGACTACTGCCTCTTAAATGGACAGTTCTATGTTGACTGCTCCAGAGTGAGCTCACCAAGCAGCCTGGTGATCCTAGCACCTGAGGGCAGAACCACCAGTGTGGTCTACAGAGAGGTCCTACAGAGAGAGAAAAAAACAGTACATATGTCTCACTTCATTTTTTACACTACAATCCTCTCCATTAGAAGTCCCACAACAAATGTTACATTTCAAACTTCATATCATCAGTATTATAACTGGATTTATGGAACTTAAATACCGTAGTGAAGCACGGGTATCAGGCTAGTCATTAATAAACAAGCTAAAAAGCATCGGACTGAGTACTGATCTGTACGGTACCCCACATAAAATTATATAAGAATCAATTTATAATAGCATTAGATTTGGCGTTAAGAATTTCTTCAAAAAAATTGCAACTGCTCTAGTAATTTCCACTACCGAGTCATTCAATAAGAACCAACAATTGATTGCAGCATTCTTAAGACCAATTACCTGGGATAAATTTCCAAACAATCCCCAGTGTAAGTTGTCATTAAGCTGACACTCAAGCATTATATGCTGGACTGATTCCAGAAGATTCACACTACAAGGGCAAAGTCTCTCATAAAAGGGATTTGATGATATCTTCCACAGAGAACAATAGAGGGAAATGCGTTCATTCTAGCCAGCATAAAAGTTCTATGTTAGGAAGGAATCTCAAGATCGTATAAGTAATGGGACATTATCCCAGACTGGGTATCTAAACTTAAAAAAGCGGGAGAGCATATATAAGGCTGAGCAGGGCAGAGTTTGTGGGATTCCAGTTCCAGGTGCCTCTGTTTAATAGATCTAAAATTATATGACCCGTTGGGCAGAAGTAAATCATCTCCTGCAATACCAGTATGGTTGAGTTTGGACATAATTCCATTTAACCAAGTTGCATTGTAAGAATCACTCTTTAGATAAGACAGTAGACTGTCAGGTTTAGTCCTAAAATAAATGTTTAGCCAAAATTTAAAAGTTATAATCCATGCCTTAGTTTCAATCAAGGATTGGCCCATTTCAGTACAAAGTAAAACTATGAAATACACTTAGGCACCTCCAAAATTTGCCTTAAAAATGATGCTTGAATTGCCTCTACTTCCTGATTAAAGGCATTATACCATAGAAAAATTTGTGATAATGTTTTAGCCTTAAATATTCTAATTGCAGCAAGAGCGCATTGGTTCCCCCTCATAAAATAAAATTGTTTAATTTGAGATGAAGAGCATCCAGCAAATTTATTGTCCTATAATGGTGTGTTACCCATTTAAGATTATAGTTGAAAGTAATACTAAATATTTAAAGGGTTTGCTCAGTTTTTGAATTACCAATAAACCATTACTGTGGGCATCAACTTTTAGAAAAAAAACTGCTACTTTAGATTTAGAGTAGTTAGTTGAAAGTGAATTCTGCTGACAGTTATAAAATCCATTCAGATATCTTTCTGAGCTTAGAGAAGTAAGAATTGGGGGCCAGTAAGGATCAGTACTGGGGCCATTATTCATAAATGACCGGGAAGTAAGGATGAGTAGTGTACTGGCCAAGTTTGCAGATGACACAAAATTATTTAGGATGATGAAAACTAGGGCTGCCAAGTCAGCCCGGGGGCGGGGGATCCCCCGCTATAGGGGTTCCCGATCTGCCGGCCGGCATTCGGCCGGCGGGGGGAACCCCACCCCAGAAGTCATCCGGTGAGGACGACTTCCCCCGTGTAATGACGTCACCCAGAGGTGACATCATCACATGGGGGCGTTGCCAGGGCAACACTCCCAACATGATGACGCATGCGCCAGAAGAGCTCCCGGGGGGAGAACAACTCACCCCCGCCGGTAAGTCGCCGGCACTTGGCAGTCCTGGTGAAAACCAAGGCTAATTGTGAAGCACTCCAAGAGGACCTCCACAAACTGGGTGAGTAGGCAACAATGTGGCAAATGAAGTTCAATGCTGGTAAGTTTAAGGTGATAAACACTGGGACGGGGGGGACTCCTAACTTCAAGTATAGGCTAATAGGTCTGAACTTGCTGAGAATGAGAGAGGAAAATATCTTCAGGTCATGGTGGATAGCTCAATGAAAGTGTCAACCCAGTGTGTTGTAGCAGTGAAAAAGGCGAACTCCATGTTAGGGATTATAAGGAAAAGGACTGAGAATAAAATGACCACTATTGTAATGCCCCATATAGATCTATGGTATGGATTCATTTGGAATACTGTGTACAGTTCTGGTCACTGTATCTAAAAAAGTACATTGCAGAGCTGGAGAAAGTACAAAGGAGGGTAACAAAGATGATTAGGGGGTTGGAGCACCTTCCCTAGGAAGAAAGGCTGAAGAATCTAGGGCTTTTCAGTTTAGAAAAGAGACGACTAAAGGCGGACATGATACAGGTTTATAAAATTATGCATGGAATGGAGAGAGTTGACAAAGAGAAATTTTTCTCCCTCTCCCAAAATACTAGAACTCGGGGGCATCCAGTAGAGCTGATGGGCAGTAGATTCAGGATGGGCAAAAGGAAATACTACTTCCATAGAGCTGTGAGATTGTCCCAAAAGATGCAGTCTGCAACAGGTCTCCTGAACCAGAAAGTCCTTTATTTGCAAATAGGTTCTTATTGGAATGGTTACACTTTTCCTGTTAGTAATGGCTTTATTGTAAACAGACAGTTAGTATTATACTAAGCAACTGGAATCCCCCTCCCTGCAACTACACTAATCATAAAACGTATAAGATTGTTCCAGCCCCTAAATAAGGTTCACATAGAAATGGCGGCAAACAGGTTATTGTGCTTTCGGTTCCCAAGGAACTTCTACAAATGTTTTCGAGAGCAGCTGCAAAAAAGAATAACACGATAGGGGAGGATTTGTCTCAGACCTTGAGCAAGCTGGGAGTGAAGCAAGCAAGCTGGGAGCCTAGCAGACCCAAGCGGGGCATTATAAGGAAGCCAGACAACTAAACAGCACATGAGCTCATTCCAACAGGCGGGGTTACTGGTCGAGTCCCAACCCCTGGGCGGGATATGACAGCGTAGCTGACAAGAGCGTGATTAAAATGTGAAATTCACTGCCAGAGGATGTAGTGATGGCCATATGAATAAACACCTTTAAAAAGGGATTAGATAGATTCATGAAGGATAAGTCTATCAGTAGCTACTAGCTATGGTGACTGAGAGGAAACTCCACATTCAGAGGCACTAGTTTTCTGAATCCCAGAGTGAGGAAGCAACATCAGGGGAAGGCCTCGGCCTCTATGCCCTATTATTGGCCATCCAGAGGAACTGGTTGATCACTGTGTGAGGCTATATGCTGGACTACATGGACTACTGGCCTGATAACAGGGCTTTTCTTATGTTCTTACGGGGGGGGGGGGGGTGTTAATTGGTAGGTAAGGCTCTTAATTGGCAGGTAATACAGAAAGAAGTAGTCCTTCAACTACCGGGAACACAGCCCATTTGAGGCTTGAAAGAACCATATCTGCATCTGCATATTTCTTCTACCAACTCCATAACCCAAAGTGTTCGAGGCTTTCTTTTATTATAAATGAAAGCTGGGTATGTTGTTGCAATGTATTGTTCTCAGGGGGGGGGGAGCTGTGGGGGGCATCTCATCCCTCCACTGTTTCCTATTTCCCTTCCCTGAAAGCCTCCATAGCAGCTCGATTTTTCCTGTTTCCTTCTTTCCTTCCCACTCACTAGCCAACCTAACTTTATCTGCCTTTCTGTCTCCAGCTTTCCCTCTTTCCTTCCCACTGTCAGCCTCTCCCCAGGAAAAGTCTGGACTGCTTGTGTGAAGCCAGCCAAGCTGGCCCGGTTGCACAGTGGGGAACCTACAAAGGCTCGCACTTTCCACTGTATTCCCCTCCCCACACTATTTCCTCTTTCTCTCCTCCTGGTAAGCCCCAGATCCTCACTTCTCCTTGCTTCCTTCTTTCCTTTCCAACAACCAGCCTACCTACCTTTTATCTGCCCCCCATCAGCTATATTCATTATGCACTTCATTTATATCCCACCTTTCTCCCCAAGGGGTCTCAAAGCAGTTTACACTACTCTCCTCTTATCAATTTAATCCTCACAACATTGTGTGGTAGCTTCGGCTGAGAGTGTGTATCTGGTCCAAAACCATACAGTGAGTTTCCACAACAGAGGAGAGATTTGAACCTTGATCTCTGATAGCCTAATCTAAATTTGTAGAGTTTTAGATTACCACACTATAGATTACCACCAGTGTTCTCTCTAAACTGAGTTAGTGTGGGCTAGCTCACAGTTTTTTAGCCTCCAACTCACACGTTTTTGTCTTAGCTCAGGAAGGATGCCCCCAGAACAAACTTGGTTTATGCTGGAGCCAAATCACTTGCTCATAATTTCAATGCCAGTAGCTCGCAAAGTAGAATCTTTGCTCACAAGACTCCACAGCTTAGGGGGAGCATTGATTACCACTATACCCCACTGGCTCTCATGTAGTGACAGTTGTCGAACAGTAGCAAGGAGATGGGCCTGGATGAGTCAAGCAAGTTGGGGGATAGCAAGTGGGTTGCCTGGTGGGTGCTGGCAGGCCTGGCCCAATAAGTCCCCCATAAAAGGCCAAAACAGGCCAGGAAATGGAACTGCCCCCTCAACCCGCCTTTCACTGAAAGAAATCAAGGTTTGAAGGGTGGTAGTACTGCCCAGCAATGCTCAAAATGGCCACAGAGATTCTTCAAGCTATTGTCATGGGTCAGCCGTGGCTTAGTGATAGTGGGGCCTCCTCAGGAGAAGAAGAGCCCTTTGTAGCCAGCCCTGAGTCAACAGAAGCTGACCAGCAAAAAAAGTGAGCTGCAGGTTTGTCAGGATTCACAGCCAACAGCTGGTGCAGAGCCACTGATAACCTCCAGCCCTGATTCAGCAGGTGAACCTCAGCTGGCCATTCCTAGCCCACCAGTATCACCTACACCCTCAGAGTGCTGCGGATGGAGGCTGAGAGAGCTACAGACAAGATGGCAAAATGCATGCCTCCTGGCCTAATGCCAGCTGCTGTCAGAATCTGACATCTCCCGGACGGGAGGTGGTTTCCCTCCCCCCTCCATGTCACTCGCTTCCCTGCAGAACTCATTACAGCTGTTTGGACTGTTATCTGGTGTGCTGAGACATCTGACCTTGGATTGTTATGCTAACGGCTACTCAGGCGCTTGGGAAGCGCTGGGGAGGTTTCAGTGGGATGTGGGAAAGGAATGCCAGATGCGCAACCGCACATTTGGGTGCGCTTTCCCTGGGAAAATTAATGGATGTAATGCCATTTTTTACTTTACCTGATTGGTGCCCCATCTCCCTCTTTACTTTTGAATTTAACTACAGCCCTGTGCTTTGTATCACTAACACTAGACGTGCTGAATACCATGGACCATCAAGAATAAAAGGACTTTTGCTTCCAGAAGGCCTGGCTTCTTGGCTCTATAAGGGTTCTTACAATTGCTGATAATGAAGATGAGTAGCTGCAGGATTGCTTCTGAGCAACTGGTTGCAAGCATGACCGTTAGGTGTGGGGCTATAAAACCAGGCAAGAGAGGCTGTTAGGTATGGACACAATGTGTACAATACACACTAAGCCACCAACTCTGTCTTTCCTGACTTCTGGACTTCTGACCTTGTACTGAATGACCCTGCCTTGCCTGACTTCTGGACCCCTGACCTTGGACGGAATGACTCTGTTTTGCCTGACTTCTGGCACCTGACGCTCAGGGCCTGCAAGCCAGTACAGCTACAGGCTCCACTTGTATTATTTTGTGGAGTTTGAACTCACCAATGTACATTTGTCAGATTTCAGATTTTTCTTCAAACCTGGGGCTTTTTCAGTTTTGGAGAAAGATCTGCTTTGTCTGTTCACGGCTACAGTCTCTGGATTTAAGTATCTATAGCAGGGGTGGGCAATTGTTTTGGCTCGGGGGCCACTTTGTGGGAGCGGAGGTTATTGGAGGGGCCGCACCTTTTAAAACGATTGCGTTCATTAGTTAACTTTGCATTTCAGAAAAGGTATACATTGTATCATAAAAATCAATAAATATAAATTAAATAAAATAGTGGTAGTTTTATTCAATTTATTTATTGTGCTAATTCCATATCGTCTATAGCTGCAAGCACATTTAATTTTAGAATCAGTTTAATGAGACAAATGTACCCTAGCACACTTTTTCTACAATTTTTTTGAAATCAGGAGTGAGATTGCTTGTTGAGATTCTCATCACAGCCTGCAAGTTAATGTCTGTCAAAGAGCATCTATATTTACTCTTGGTGATCTTCATGCAAGAAAAACTTTGCTCACAAATATATGTAGACCCAAATATAGAGAACATTTTCCCAGCAAATTTCTTCATACATGGAAATTTTTTTCAGCAGACAAAGATTTGTAAAAGTCAACTAATGTCACAGCATTAAATATTTCTTTCACAGTGTGATCTGACTGCATGTCAATAAGTTCATGCTGAAGCTCCTCAGGTGCTGTGTCAATACCAGCAGTGATGGGAAAAGAGAGCAAATTGAATTTAGGCTCAATTTTCTTGAAGTCCTGAAATCTTCTTGGCAGGCCGCAAAAAACTCTGTGGCGGGCCACATGTGGCCCCCGCGCCACAATTTGCCCACCCCTGTTTTAGCACAATATCTTTTACCAGTTTTTAAAGGCTGAAAAACCTCTTCAGTGATGGGGAGGGAACGGCAGCCACAGTGGGCTGAGGCAAGCAAAGTGAGGGTAAAATTTTCATGGAGATACCTTGTTGCCACTGTGAATGCCTCTGCATTTGGCGCCGGTCCTAGAGCTACACAGAGAATCATCTCAGTATGGAAGCAGCCCAAGGATGTTTCTGTCTCAAGCCCAGGCATTGAAATCAGTCTAGGTAATCCATCTTCTCCAAGTCCCCTAAAGCACTTTGCCCAATTGTAGAATGTTGGCCACTGTATGGTACTTGTTTCGGTCATCGGGCTCCAGAGATCTTAGTGATCCTGATGTCAAAGCCCGCTGATTTAAGTGAGCTTAGACTGGAGTAACTCTCCATAGGATTTCACTATTAGCTTGCAGTGCACAGGACACATCTTCACTGTGGCTTGCTTTAATTCATAAAGGGGTAATGCCTTGGATTGAAAGGATTTCTGCATGTAGGGACTGGCGATTGAAGTTCTTACACTGCCATAAAGATCACTTAAGTTCTTTAGACAAGTCACTCTTTCTCAGTCTAACTTCTCTGTAAAAGCTGTGACGATGAATGACAGTATAATTGTAAAACATCCTGTACAAGTAGAAGTGCTATAGTAATAATTACCACTAATAGAAGACTGGGTTTCTCACAAAGGAAGCTGTTATGTACACATAATCCTTTATCCTTTTCATTCTGGAGAGTCAAGCCATGAAACATTTACTAGAAAAGCAAAAAAGAGAATAGCTGATCTTTCTTTGAGTTATATAACAATCCTCTATAGGTTATGCAAGAATCCTCCTTTCTAGCCAGAGTTGAATAATTGCCTAAGGCAAAAATAAAGACAAACTTAGAAACAATATAAAAGAAAAGGGGGGAAAGAAAAAAGTTTGCTTCTAAGCCAGCCCTTAGAGTACTCCAAAGGCAGAAACTTGATTTTCACAAAAGGTGCGCTTGTTGTCTGAGAGTCAGTATTTGCTTGCCTTTTCTAAGGCTGGTGTAAAACTTATCATCTTTGCGTGTGAGGGATCCTCAGCTCATTCTCAAGCCCACTGCATTATTTTCACTTGAACTAAGTTTTAGGCTCAAAATACATTACATTCAAATGGGTGTAGCAAAATTTTTACCATTGTTAAGAACATAAGAGAAGCCATGTTGGATCAGGCCAATGGCCCATCCAGTCCAACACTGTGTAACACAATGGTCAAAAACCAGGCACCATCAGAAGGTCCACCAGCGAGGCCAGAACCCCAGAAGCCCTCCCACTGTTGCCCCCCCAAGCACCAAGAATACAGAGCATCACTGACCCAAACATAGTGTTACATCTATACCTTGTGACTAACAGTCACTGATGGACCTCTGCTCCATATGTTTATCCAATCCCCTCTTGAAGCTGTCTATGCTTGTAGCCACCACCACTTCCTGCAGCAGTGACTGGATTGCCAGTCACCAGGTGGGAGCGGGGGATCCCGATTTCACAGGCTCCTGCCTGCCACCAGCCAGCTGGCCAGTAGGGGGAAGCCCCACCCCAACAGCTACAACCCCATATGGTGTCCCCAACATGATAATATCATGCAGAAGTTACATCATCGTGCTGGGGTGTCACACAGTGACACTCTGGTTTTAGGGCAAAACTCTATGGTTTGAGCCCAATTTTACTATAGAGTTTGCCCTAAAACCAGTGTAGCTGTGCAACACCACAGTGTGATGACATCACTTTTGCACGATGATATCAAATCAGGGATGTCACACGTGGTGATGTTGCCCCACCCCCACTTCTGGAAGGCTCCCTCCCACCCCCTGCTGCCGCAAGGTAAGGACCTGGAGACCCTAAGCAGTGAATTCCACGTGTTAATCACTCTTTGGATGAATAAGTACTTCCTTTTATCTGTTCTAAGCCTACTGCTCATTGAATAAATTGAGTGCCCAAGAGTTCTTGTATTGTGAGAAACAGAAAAAAAGTACTTCTTTCTCTACCTTCTCTGTCCTGAGCATAATTTTGTAAACCTCTGTCACGTCACCACCCAATTGTCATTTCTCCAAGCTAAAGAGCCCTAACCTCTTTAACCTTTCTTCAGAGGGGTGTTCCATCCCCTTAATTATTTTAGTGGCCCCTTTCTGCACCTTTTCCAATACTATAACATCTTTTGTGAGGTGTGGTGACCAGAACTGTACACAGTATTCCTAATGTGGCCCGCACCATAGATTTATACAGTGGCATTATGATACTGGCAGATTTGTTTTCAGTCCCCTTCCTAATAATCCCCAGTATAGCACTCGCCTTTTTTTTATTGCTCTCACACACTGAGTCAATATCTTTATTGAGTTATCCACAACTCCTCTAAGATCTCTTTCCTGATCAACTGGCCAGTTCGGACCCCACCAACATGTATTTATAGTTAAAATGTTTGGCTCCAGTGTACATTACTTTGCACTTGGCCATGTTGAACCTCGTTTGCCACATTGATACCCACTCACCCAGCCTCAACAGATTCCTCTGGAGCACCTCACAGTCCTCCCTGGTTCTCACCACCCTGAACCACTTAGTGATATTCACAAGCTTAGCCACTTCACTGCTTACTCCCACTTCCAAATCATTAATGAATAAAATATAGAGCACCAGACCAGTACTGAGTCCTGCAGTACCCCACTGCTTACCATTTTCCACTGTGAAAACTGCCCATTTATTCTCACTCTGTTCTCTCTTAAGAAGCCAGCTTTTAATCCACAAGAGGACTTGTCCTCTTACCCCACGACTGCTGAGGTTACTTAGGAGCCTTTGATGAGGAACTTTAGTCTAGGTCAGGGGTGGGCAAATGGCGACCCGGGGGCCACATGCGGCCCGCCACAGAGTTTTTTGCGGCCCACCAAGACAGTTGGCCACTGTCAGCACCTGAGGAGCTGCAGCTTGAACTTTTTGACATGCAGTCAGATCACACTGTGAAAGAAATGTTTAATGCTGTGACATTAGTTGACTTTTACAAATCTTTGTCTGCTGAAAAGTTTCCATGTATGAAGAAATTTGTTGGGAAAATGTTCTCTATATTTGGGTCTACATATATTTGTCAGCAAAGTTTTTCTTGCATGAAGATCAACAAGAGTAAATATAGACATTAACAGACATTTGACAGACATTAACTTGCAGGCTGTGATGAGAATCTCAACAAGCAATCTCACTCCTGATTTCAAAAAAATTGTAGAAAAGTGTGATAGGGTACATTTGCCTCATTAAACTGAGTCTAAAATTAAATGTGCTTGCAGCTATAGATGAGATGAAATCAGCACAATAAATAAATGGAATAAAACGACCACTATTTTATTTAATTTATATTTATTGATTTTTATGATACAATTTATACCTTTTCTGAAATGCAAAGTTAACTAATGAACGCAATCATTTTAAACAGTGCGGCCCTCCGCTAACCTCCGCTCCCACAAAGCGGCCCCCGAGCCAAAACAATTGCCCACCCCTGGTCTAGGTAAACAATGCCTACTGGGTCATCCTTGTCCGCATATTCTATTTCTTGAATGAAGCACACCTCATAGGACAGTTGTTTTGCATGGAAAATGTGAGGATGTCCATTTCCTTGCTGGCCCTTTATTAATGCAAAATTGCCCCCCCCCCCCATCCCTATGCTGCTTGCCCTCCTCTAGAGTTCTAGACAGAACCCGTATCTACCATCCTACAGGAGGACAGTAGCTGGGCTGGGGGATAATTCGGAGTGGGAGAATGGCCATGGAGAAAAGAGAACAAAGTTTGAGTCCGGTGGCACCTTTAAGACCACTGGACTCAAACTTTGTTCTGCTGCTTCAGATCAACATGACTACCCACTTGGACCGTTGAGGAAAGAATTAAGACTCTCCTTCTTGCTTCTTTACTCAGACTTATAGCCTCCCAAACTGCAGTAGGAACTTGCATATGATTTGAGTTGTTTTATAGAAAAATTCTTAGATCTCTGGCTTGACTCCTGCCTAGATTCCTGTGAGTGCAAGGGGGGCAATTTTAACTGATTCATCCCTCCCACAGCAGCCTAAAACCCACCCTAAATGCTGGTCCCCTAGGATGAAAGACCCCCAAGAACATGTATACAGAGAACTGGATGTCAATGAAAATTCCACCTGGGAGGTCAGCAAAAATTGCCACTCGCCTTTCATCCATGGAAATCTACGTGGGATCAAAGCCATTAACAATAAGAAGTGTGTTATAGAAGAAGAGGAGGAGATTGGATTTATACCCTGCCCTTCACTTGGAGTCTCAGAGCGGCTTACAAACTCCTTTCCCCTTCCCCTCCCCACAACAGACACCCTGTGAGGTGGGTGGGGCTGAGAGAGCTCTGAGACAATTGTCCTTGAGAGAACAGCTGGTACAGAGCTATGGCTTGCCCAAGGTCATCCAGCAGGGGCAAGTGGAGGAGTGGGGAATCAAACCCGGTTCTCCCAGATTAGAGTCCGTGCACTTAACCACTACACCAAACTGGCTCTCTTATAAAGGTACAGAAACTGAAAAGATGCATTTGATTGAAATTATGGTGGTGATGATAATATAGAATTATATGAAAATGTGATAATTTTTTTTCCCATTTACTGTGTGGTATTTTGTATATGAAAGAAAAAAAACCCGTACAGTCCAAAATTCACTTTCCCGTTTAGCACACCTTTCTGGACACTGTCTGAACCCTCAGTTAAATTTATTTGTTCGGCAACACTTTTTCCCCAGCTACTTCTTTTTGTGTCCTGGCATACTTTCATTCAGCGCTAGATAAAAGGCAAGAAGAACAGAGGTTACTAATAAAATGTAAACAGAGAAAAAAATAGGAAGTAAGCCTTCTCAAAGTTTTCACAGTTTGTTTTGTTAAAGGTTTTTGAAAGGTTTGTGAAACTAGCTTGCTGAACCTTAACATTGCCACCCTAATTCCAAAACACATCTATTTAAGACCAAGAGGTCACAGAAAAAAGTAGCACCTTGATTCTGGAGCTAGCCAACTTTTCTTGCATCGAATTATCTTAGTGGAAGAAACAGAAGGACCACTGTAGGAAATGATGATTGCTTCCATGAGATTAACTCCAGTTAAACAAACAAACTGTAGATGTTTCAAAGCTTGGGGATCCCATCATAGTGGATCTTTTTTGATGTTTGTAATATAGTTTGTGCTACAGAAGTCAATGGTTGTCAAGCAGGTGCTACTGATAACCCACCTGTCTGATGAAGCCATAATCTAGTTTCTCCTTTCTTTCTTTCATTTTTTTTGCAAGCCAACTCACTTTATAGCAACTAATCCATATTTGATCAAAGTTGAGATGCCCTTGATTCAAACACACATGTTTCTCTCTTTCTACATTTTTAATAATGCTAGATATTAAAGGTTTTTTGGTGGTTTATTGGATCAGATTTTATTTCCTTTCTTCAATAACAAACAGTGTAAAAGATTTTCCTCATACCGTGTGATTTCCTTAGGGTCCTTAGTAAACTTCTTTTGAAATCATACTGACAGTATTCAACATGTAGCTAATGCCAGCAGCCTTCCTGTCGGGTAAGCAGACAGAAAATGTATCCTCCCCTGGCCTGTAGAGTGAGTTTATAGTGTGCTGCAAAATGTCAGGATAACCAGGGCCTTTTTTGTAGAAAAGGCCCAGCAGGAACTCATTAGCATAATAGGCCACACCCAACAGCAGAAACTCATTAGCATATTAGGCCACACTACACCATATTAGGCACAGCTTAATAGCATATTAGGCCCCACCCCCATGTTACCAGAAGAGTGGTCATCCAGTCACACCCACCTTTTGCTTCTTATTCTGTTTACCTTGTTTGTTGTCAAAACCCAGGGTTTTTTTTTTTGTAGCAGGAATTAATTTGCATGTTGGGCCACATACCCCTAATGTAGCCAATCCTAATGAGTTTTTGCTGTTGGGTGTGGCCTATTATGCCAATGAGTTCCTGCTGGGTGTGGCCAACTCAGGAGCCAGCTGCGTTCCTGCCCCAAAATAGCCCTGAGGATAACACAGGTACTAGCTAGAGGGGATCAAGCAGATTGTTTCCATTCATTTATGTATAGAGACCAAAATGTGAAAGTTCCCCACCCTTCTTGATTGGTCATTATTATTGTGTAGTGCTTGTAACCTGCAGTTGGCATACAGAGACCCATATACAATAACTGGATCACACACCTCTTTTATATTCTCCCTAAGAAGTATAGCAGAGATATCTAGCACAAATATGGCGTCTGGATTCCCTATCTGGGTGACTCAGGTTTGAATCTCCACTCTGTCACGGAAGCTTGCTGGGTGACCTTGGGCTAGTCATTCACTCTTAGCTTAATCTACCTTGGAGGGCTATTATGGGGATAATATGGAGGCAAAGAGAATGTTTCTAGGCCGAATTAAAAGTAGTAGTGTTTACTCTAGACAGTTTAGAAGCAGCCTATGTTGAAGACAGCGTTCTCCAGCAAGAGCTAGGGGAAGCCCTCATATGCCTTCTCAGGAAGCTTTTTTCCTGTGCCTTCGTATATCTTGGAAAATTCCCAGTTTCAGCTAGCTGCCAAGCTATACTTCCTAGATAATCCCTAGATATGTATTCTGACTAGTATCTTGTTTTGAAAGAATACATTTGTTCAGAATAACACAGGTTTGTCTGTTGGAATTAAGAAATAAGACCTCCCAGGTTACATTTCAGGAAGGGGATTTTTTATAGAGTTGGATGCTCTGAGAAGCAGCTAAATCTCCAGGCCAAATTTCACCATTTGGATTAGGCTGACAATTGCCCCGATTAATTATTATTAACCTCTCACTCCTCAGCACGTGTGGCGGAACAGGTCTGCTCTGCCCTCCAAAGTTTTCCCAACACCTGGAGTGGCTTTTCTTTCTCTCTCAGGTAACCACTGCCACCACCACCTGACCTTTATAAGGAATAGCCGCTTGCCAAATGACTGCCTTCCACCAGCACTCCTTTTAAAATAGCATGTCAAAGATGGTGGATGTCTATGTGGTATAGAAAATCACTACCAGCATCAAAAGTTATCAAGTATTTATTCAAGAGAAAATGTTCACAAGTATGTTTTTAGGACAGCACCAGCTTGAGCAAGGGATTCAAAAGAAATGGGTTAAATGCAATTCCTTTGTCCTTTTGTTTATACATGCCCTATCAGATGTTAAAATATAGGACAGGCTCCTTAAATAAGAAGGTTAAGGACCTCTACAGAGTCACCATTACCTTGCAGCTTCCTCCAACTTTTTAGGGCAGTGCATGGTAATAGCTGCCTTCTCCAGACCTCAGTTAAGAGTTCTATCTGCTCTGATGGACTCAGCACAAAAGGGAGTTTCCTCCTTGCTCCTCTCTTTTCCCCACCCGCTGACCGGTCAGGCTGAGCCAAAGAGGCTTTTCCTGGAGATCTCCAGTTCCTTCCTTCCTGAAGTGTCTCCAGTATTTAACATGTCCAATTCTCTGTTCCCTGCTTGAAGGGGGATAGCATGACCATCCCACTGTCTAAACCTATTAGCATTTGTATGAAGGTGGGCTGTGGTAAGTCTGGAAAGCAATTCAACTGACGCTCCCCCATATCTGTTCTCTGCCTGAAGAGGGGGAAAAAAAAACCTTTAAAAAACCTTTGCTCACTTCAAACCTCCAAAGGAAAAAAATGCATTTTTTCACAACATACAAAACTTCTTCAATCTATACTTTTCAAGTGACTGATCAAGAGTTGTCTTGGAGGCGAAATTTGAACCTATAGTTCTGATACATGTTATAGGATGAAAAGGGGGTGCCAGCCATCTGGATCTCTAGTAATCTCAATTTTGAACCCATTCCCAGGGATAGATAAAGTTTGTAAAGTAAGGATTAGCTAGCAATTACCTTTAGGTTTACATTTCTACCTGCTTCTAAATTGTTCTCAAATATCTATGTTATATGTAGTTAATAAAGTTTTATTAAACTTGTGAACTTTGGGTTTATGAAAACAGACCTTTGGGGAAATCACACCCATGTTGCCTAAAGTGGCTTAGAAACATTTTACCAGATAGTCAGTGTTGAAGGGACAGCCCCAACAGAGGGAGAGGAAGGGAAGATGCTAAAACTCCTTTTGCACTTTCACACATGCACAATTCATCATCTTTCAGGAGGGATCCATAGAGGAAGGAGAAGGAAACTCAAATAAGTTTAGACCCCTGGTAGTCCCCAAAATCCTCTGGTGGGAACAGTGACTTTAAAGTACAGTTAGGAAGAGGGAAAGAGTCTATTGTTTTCTGTTCAGGGGATTAATTTTAAACACAGACCCCCTGACACTTGTTCAACTCAGCATGCACGGTTGAGGCCCTAATTCAGAAAGGGGGAGTTTATTGGCTGAAAGAAGCAGGCAACAGAAGGGTCTGTGTGTCATACCCTACTTGCTGATACTAAGCAGTAAGTGTTATAATATTGACATTATAATAAACTTGGGAAAGAAGTTAATTTTAATTGTCAGGAGATACGGATAATCATTAGTTAAATAATGGGGAGGGGGTTGATTGGATTTTGAACTCAGTTAAAATACCAATCTATAAGAGTGACAGTAGCCATACCTGCTTGTGGCTTGATAGTCAAAATAAAAATTCAGGAAAAAAAATATTTACTTATCAAAATATAATGTCACTAAAACCTATCAAATAATCTGGTAATTTATCCATGGCCACAGTTCTAAATCCCTGTCTGAGAGTCACAGTAAAAGAGTGTCATTCATTGCAACATAAATTGTCGTCTACCGTTGTCTTGTAAAATTACATCCATTCACATGAAAATTCATATCGTGATCCCAGCACCTGTCAAGGGTGAAGGACAGTGAAGGCAATGACCTCTTCAAAGCCGCCCTGAGCTCGCCATTGGCGGGAAGGGCGGGATATAAGTAGCATGAAATAAATAAATAAATAATAACCCGCCAATAATACTTCCACTCAGTGTTTTTTGGGAATAAATGTGGAATAAAATGGCCACAACTTTTATAGCTGTAAGAAGCATTGGCACAGAATGGGTCCTCTGGACTGGGTATTGACTGGCCTCACCTGCCAGTCGATGCATCCCTTCCCACACAGCCAGCTGACTGGGATGGGGAAAACAATGGAACATAAGAACATAAGAGAAGTTGTCATGACTCCTTGCGGGTTGCCACCTTCTGCCGCCACCACCCTGGACTTAGGGTCTCTTGAGAAGGCCCAGGGTACCCTCCCAAGCCCAACCAAATGCCCTCTTTTAACCAAAAAAACATAAGGCGTGATGATAGGGCTGCCAAGTCCCCCGGAAGAGCGGGGGAAACACCGATTTTTAAAGCTTTCCCCCGCTTTTCCAAGATTGGCCACCGGGGGGACAAAATGGCTGCCAGCAGGGGAACCTCGGAGCCTGCCCTGGCCAGCCTCTTGAACTTCTTAAAAGGGAAATTTCCCCTTTAAGAGCTGAGCCAGCTAGAGAGCCCCGCCCAGAGATTAAGGAGGGACTAAGCTCTTTCTACTGCGTGCAAGGTTGCTGCTAAGTAAACTGCTCCGGTAAGCTGGGGTCTGCGAGCTCTTTTCCTTCTCTGTCTCTCCCCCTACCCCTCTTTCTTTTTGCTGTCTGTCCACTGTGGTTTTGTCAAAGGAATAAACTGTCACTTCCAAAGAGGTAAACATCACAAGGAGAGGTTGCCTGTAGAAGGTCTGGGAGTGGGATTGTTTAAAATGTCTTGTCGTGGCTGCTTGGGTCCCACCAATCCTCATTTCCCTTCTGCAAATAAAAGTTGGGATTCCTCATTTTTATGCCAATTTTCTGTTTCTTTCAACCGTGTCCCCCCCTCCAGCAGTAAAAATCTGGATTTTTAAAAGCAGTTGTACATCAAGTAACCGGTATTTTAAATTAGGGATGGATCCAACTAGCTTTTCTGCTGGCGAAAAGGGGAGGACAAAAAGCCACCAAAAAGCCTATGCTGGGTGGGGGGGGGGGAGAAGTTATGGGACTTACATGGACAACAGCTGGGTGAAACAAGGGCCAGAAATAAAACCTGGGAATTGGGCAAGAGTAAGTGAAAAAGCTGGCTGTCTGTCTCTCTCTCTCTCTCTGTCCCCATCCAGCAGAGGTCTATCAGTGGCTATTATGAGCCACAAGGTCTAAATGGAACCCTTTGTCTGGGGCAGTGATGCTCTGCATTCTTGGTGCTTGGGGGGCAACAGTGGGAGGGCTTCTGGAGTTCTGGCCCCGCTGCTGGACCTCCTGAGGGCACCTGGTATTTTTGGCCACTGTTGTGACACAGAGTGTTGTACTGGATGGGCTGTACTGGATGAGCCGATCCACTGTGGCTTCTCTCCTGTTCTTATGAAAATCATATTTAGCACTTGTGTAGCACTTAGTGCTTCATATTCTGCCGAGATGAGGAAGGATTCAGTAGGGCCGTTGCTCAGTGATAGAGCATCTGCTTGACATGCAGGAGGTATCAGCCTCTTCAGCTAAAAAAGGATCAGGTAATAGGTGACATTAAAGATCTCAGCCTGAGACCCTGGAGAGCCACTACCAGTCTGAGTAGTCAATACTGACCTTGATGGACCAATGGCCTGATTCAGTATTAGGAAACTTCATGAGTTCATGTGGAAGCATGTGGAAGCAACATCACAGGATGTGACTTCACAAAATGATGTCACTTCCTTTCTCCTGGCTCCACCCCCAAAATCCCCAGATATTTCCCAAGTTGGACTTGGCAGCCCTACGTGATGACCAGGCAGAACACTTAAACAACAGGGTTTATTTAAACAATACTGGGAAAACAAGACAAGGTGCAGTAAAATCATTAAGAGTGTTTTAAAGGTAAACTAAAATGAATCTAACACAACTGTTTTTCCTTAACTGGTACTACTTAAGGCCTACAGTCTTTTATACCAAGCCTCCGGCCTGTACTCACTCCATTGCACTGAAGGTCTTCTCTCCCAGCCCAGACTTTCCTCTCAGCTTTACTCTCAGTCTCAGGAAAGGCCACAGTAAAGAGAAAAAGAACCATTTGTCAGTTAGGCTGCAGTCACACGGTCCTTTAAATCTGGGAGTCAATGCTGTTCCCTCCCGGATTTAAATAGCCTGGGATGTTTTCTTTCGGGTTGGGATGATCACACATCCCAACCTGGCGGTGGCAGCGGCTGGGGGTCTGTAGCGTCCACTGGCAGAGGCAAGGAAGGAGATTGCAGAAGGGGGGAGAAGAGACCAAGAGGAAAGGCGGCATGTGGAAGGTTGGAGTAGGGGCAGTTTTGCTGGGCGCTTCACAGCAGGCAGCAGGAGGTGGGCGGGGGAAATCCCTCTTCTACAGACCAGCGCCTCTAGAGTTGTCTGGCTCAGGATCCAGGGTGAGCTGGCTGGGAAGCCCTCCAGGAGCGCCACACCGGCTCCTGGTGCCCCCACCTCCTCACCCAGAGCATGGAGGAACTGACTGGCTTGCCCCACACTCCATTCCGGGCCCCAAGCCCTGCCGGCCATCGCCTGATGGGAAGCAGGGAGAAGTAGGGAGAAGCATGGCAGGGGGGGGGGGCGGGTTGCCAGGCAGCAGCCAGCGGGGCTCAGGTCCCAGAGCAGAGCACAGGACATTTCAAGGAACACAGGTGGCCAAGTGCTTGAGTGCCCAAGCACTCAAATGCAAGCAGGGGAAAAAAATAAACCCAGACAATCAGACAGCCCTTCTCACAATCATTGCGAGAGAGGGCTGTCCAGATCGGCACAACTGCAGGTTGAAAGTGTGACTTCTGGGAAAGTAGTTGATTTTCCTGGGGTTGGAAAATGTGCTAGAAACCCGGGAGTGAGACCGCTTTGGCACGGGAGTAGGTGCGGCTGGTCTGATCAGTCCATTTAAATCCAGGAGGTAACAGCAGTGACTCCTAATTTAAAGGACCGTGTGACCGCAGCCTTACACAGCTAAAGTTCCCTCCTCACATATTCCCCAAGCTCCCTTTGACTAACACCACCCCCAAGCATCAGGGGAATTGTAGTCTGACAGCCCTCTACCCCCAGCACAGGTCTGTCCTGAGCCTAGGCCACACTAGGCTTGTCTTCCAAGCTGGCATAGATCATGACAGAAGCCAATGTCAGATCAGGCCTATGGCCCATCCAGTCCAACACTCTGTCACACAGTGGCCAAAAATACCAGGTGCCATCAGGAGGTCCACCAGTGGGGCCAGGACACCAGAAGCTCTTCCACTGTTGCCCCATCCAAGCACCAATGGCAGGTTTTAGGATTCCACAAGGATGATTGCCAAGCAGCCCCCCTTGAAGGCTTGGTTTATCCTACAGGGGAGATGTTGTGATGTGGGGAGGAGGGAATAGAGGACCGGAGCTTACCACTCTTCTGCCTCCCCTTGAGCTCAAGGCATAATTTGTGGCTGTGTGTCGCTCTCCTGGTGCCAGACTTGGCTGCCCATTTCTGCTGCTCCCACCCTCCAGACCCAAAGCACAGGTGCCACAGAACCCATCCCCAGATCATGCTTCAAGGTTAAAGCGGAGAAGAGAGAGTCTGGGGCCTACTACTGTGCTGCCTCCACTCGAGCTTATGGAGGGCAAAGAAGCCCAGCAATCCTGGCCACAGCATCCTTCAGCTGTGTCCATCCCAGCCTGGGACCCCACAATGCCTACCACTACCCCAAGCCTCAGCAGCAGGCATGCCCCAGAATGTGCATCATTGTAATGTGTGTGGGGGGAAATAGAGGGCCTGGAGTTTACCACCCTGCTGACTCTCCTCAAGATTGAGGCATAATGCATTCTCCTGGTGATGGACTTGGCTGCCTGTCTCCCGCCAATGATGCTGGTGAGGCTGCTTCTGGGCCACAGGCCCACTGAGAAGCCATGCTGAGTGGAGCAAGGAGAGTGGAATGATGGAGATCTGCAGTGATCCAGGTGTGGAGGGTCAGGTGGTGCAGAGCACTTTAAGCCCACTGTGGTCCCTTCCACTCCCTCAGGCCCAGTTCAGGCCCAACTATAGGCTCACTCTGGAGGATAGGGGCCAAGATTTCCCACCACTGCCACTGTCCAGCCCCTCAGCTGCCCCTGCTGCCCATCCCACTTCACTGGACATACCATAATGGCTGCCCATAGCCCTGCTGGTTCTCCCCTCATGCAGGACCACAAATGCGGCTCACAGTGAGTCGTGAGTCATGACCCCACTTCTCTCTGTCTGAGTGAGAAGGCAAGTAAGCTCCAGTCTTAAGAGGGAGGAACAGGAAAACATGCATTTCATATTAATACATTATATGAACATCCTCATATGTCTTCCTAATATTATTTCCAATTTATCCACTGCCCTTGAGATAGCCATTCCTCTTACCAGTCCTCCCCCCCTACATATCAGACTCCAGCAGACTGACACTTTTCTGGTGGAGAAATCACAAGGATAGGCTTGGTGTAGCTTCCATGGCAGATCACAGGCAGAGGATCATATGTGCAACCAGGCATGCTTTGAATAGGCTGGATTAAGTCACACAGATGGACCTGGACATGAAAAGGTGTGCTTTGTGGAATTAATACAGATGGGCACACTGGAAGGACTTTATGGCTTTTGCTGTCATTCCTAATGTAAGGGTATACATCATAAAATGAAAGCAAATGCTTAATTTTCTTATAATTGGCAGTACCTGTAACTTTATAAAGTAAACTATCTTTAGCCTATCTCTACCACACTAAAGACTGAGCATATTTTTAAACATGTTATTAAAGAGTAACACAGTCGCAAAATCCTTACCTTTAGAGTAAAATGCCAGTTTAGTAAATATTGATTTGTCTAGATGGAACTCATGCTGTGCTACCTGATAAAAATGGCTAATATTCATCTACAAAATCTGCCTTCAGTATTAGTTACAAGCTAGCAGTATTTAACTTGTACCCTTAGGAATACTGAGAAAAAAACTGCTAGTGAAAAGATATACCAGTAGCATCTAGGTGATATCATTTCTATGTGTGAAGTCTAAGAAAGAATAGTAGAATGATAGTATTCTAGTAATGGTATAACGGTGCCTATACTTTGTCCTGAGCATCTGCGAACAGCCAGCAATGACTGTATATACTAGATTTTGCGGACATGCAATACATTAGGAATCACTCCCCCCCCAGGATCTTGGGCCCATTATGCACAAACATCTTACTGTAGATTTTCAGAGCAATAGGCCTTTAAGTTTGACTTCAGAATCTGTGCCTGCCTTAAGCACCATTCCTTTTCCTCTGGTGTATTTATTTTGCAGCTACAATTTTTAAAAAACACAATTTTCTAAATCAGGATGGAGATCTCACTTGTGACATGTGGTGGGTGACATCCAAAGTTCTTTTAAAAAAATTACACAGTTGCTGTATCGCAGCTGCACAGTAGCATCCAGCAAATGTCTTCCATTTAAATGCTTGTGGTTCAGGTTTTGAGCATGCATTTTAGTGTTAGTTCTTTGAATGAAAGAGAACAGGAATGCAGGCAAAGGTGGAAAACCCAATGTTGAAACTGACAAGACTTTAAAAAAATAAACTGACATGCAGCTGCAAAGCTCTGTTTTCCATACTGTCAAGCACTAGGGGATCCTCTGCTATTTTATCAGCCAGTGTGAAAAATGGGAAAGAATAACACAATCTCATAATATGGGGCAACACACTGAGTGTACAATGGAGATCTTTTTTAGTTTTGTGCCACTAAATTGGGAAGGGGATGGTATTTTTGCCAATGCCCTAGCACAGCTGCACAGGAGGAGGAGGAGGCGATTGGATTTATACCCCACTGTTCACTACCCAAGGGAGTCTCAGAGCGGTTTACAAACTCCTTTCCCTTCCCCTCCCCACAACAGACACCCTGTGAGGTAGGTGGGGCTGAGAGAGCTCTGACAGAAACTGCTCTTTTTCAAGGACAGCTGTGCCAGAACTATGGCTTGCCCAAAGTCATCCAGCAGGTGCAAGTGGAGGAGTGGGGAATCAAATCCGGTTCTCCCAGATTAGAGTCTGTGCACTTAACCACTACACCACGCTGGCTCTCTTTCCCATTTCCCAGTAATGCTAATTTCTTGCCCTTCCTTGCAAATTTGCATAGTTTTCTCTTTGTGATTCTCTAATTTGTTCCTGCACACTGATCATGATTTTGGCAGTTTTTAAAAGCATCTCCTGTACTAATTGTACTCTTTCCTCCAAATTGATCAATCACAAGTGATTCTTAAGTTCAGTGGTTTGCAGAAGGTCCATGTGGCTCAGCCACCATTTTAATTAGTCTTCTGGAGACTGTCAGAATGTTGTCCCCCCCCCCCAACTTTGTTCACTAATGCATTAAGGGGAAAAATGTTTTAAAGGCTTTAGGCTTCTCATTCCACTGTCTGTCTCTTTTTATATCTCATGTCAATTTCATTCCCTGCTGATGATCCCCTCCCTTTATTTTGTTTGCATGCAGCACTGAAATCTTTTCTTTTTTTTTGCACTGGGGATGCTGCCATTTGCCTCCTCTCTGATCTCCCTTTCAAGTCAATACTAGCAGGGAACTAAACCTCGCACAGCTCCTTTTAAATCCCCCCCCCATTTTTTTTTAAATTTCGCAATCTGAGACTAGACTTATGCTTCTTGTAAAAAAATAAATTTAAAATGGGGGAGTAATTAATGGAGCTTGTTTTTTTCCTATTTATATACTATTGGATTTATATCCCACCCTCTGTGCAAGCAGGCTCACAGCAGTTAAAATACAACATAATAATACAGTTCATACAGAGTTTGAATTACCTTCAGCTTTGAAGCAAAATAAGGGAAAAATCAGCACAAAAGCACTTTCAGAAAACCTGGGAAAACAGCGAACTGAATGCCAAAGGGAGGAAAATCAATGCAGAACAAAAAAGAAAACCTCACTGACATGCACAGTGAAAGTGAGGGAAAACACCTGTGTGGAGTAGGCCTTGGACTGATGATCTGAGGAATACCACATAGGGATTTAACTTTTGCACTACCTCCCAGCTCTGGGCAGGAGGGGAAATTGCAAGAGGTCACCAAATTCATGCAAGAATTCTTCCTTTCGCCAATAGTTCAGTGCAGATAAGGTGATACCCCCTGACTTCCTGGTCAGGCTATCACACTAATTTAGAAGAGAAAGAGAGAGAGAAAGTGAGTGTGAGAGAGAGATTGAATTTATACCCTGCCCTTCATTACCTGAAGGAGTCTCAGAGTGGTTTACAATACTCTTTCCCTTCCCACAACAGACACCCTTTGAGGTAGGTGGGGCTGAGAGAGCTCTTGAGAGAACTGCTGTTGAGAGAAAAGCTCTGAGAGAACTTATAAGTGACCCAAGGTCACACCAGCAGCTGCATGTGGAGGAGTGCAGAATCAAACCTGGATTTCCCAGATTAGAGTCCATGCACTTAACCACTACACCAAACTACAGTTCAATTGTAAGTGGAGTAATACCCTTCTACAACCATTCACTTCAATGTATTTAAAAGTGTGTAATACTGTTTAGGACTGTGTTGTACAATAATGAAGAAACAAATTTTGTCCTTCACCTGTCTGCACAGAAGGTTGATCCAAGACAGCACCATTGTAAAGTAAAATTTTCAATAGTTTTACTAATTTATTTTAAAATAGATTTTCTTCCACAAATTCTCTGTTACTGATCTTTGCCTCTTTGTTAATTTCTGAATATAGTTTACATAGTATGGGATTTGGGGAAGCTGTGCATGCATGAATAAAAATGATTTTTGTTCCTCTCAATATCTTCATCTTTAGGTTATGTGAGGCAAATTGCAAGAAAAGCTTAGATGTACTGAGCGTGCTGTACTGGCTTCTCATTTGCTCTGGTTTCATACCATGTGAATTTATAGCTTTTGATGTTGCTGAATCTGACTAGTTGGATTCTGCATCTACAGTTCCATACATCCCCCTTGGGATAGCTTTTGATCTTTTTTTTCTGAAGCAGACAGAGCCAGTAAGAGGTTAAAACAGCCTAGCTTAAATAGTTTTCATCAAATTTGTCAGACTCCATTCATATATAGGGTACAAACCCAGAGCAGTTTTGTACTCTGGAGATACTGAACTCTCAGAGGTGAAGTTCATAGCTGACGTATACTATAATGTATTAGTAACAGAAGAATGTATACACAGTTGCTAGTACATACAATGTGGACCGATTTTTCAAATAATAAATAAAATATATCTCTTTTTCTGAATTAAAACATTACCGTCATGATTTGTAATGGCACTATATTTTTGCATAATCTATATTCTAATCCCAAGAGGTTTTTTTCCCCTGTGTGGATGCTTATATCTGCCAAAATAGAGCTCACTCTCCCCCAACAGCTTTTCCTACATAGCCAGGCCCCTTCCTCAGTATGCAGAAAAATCCGAAAAGTTAAAAAAAAAAAAATATTCAGGGACCGTTGAATTTCCCCCAATACCTTTTGAAATGGCATCAGCTCCAGGCATCAACTATGAGGAGATTAGAGTGTTTGGGGGAGATGGGGTTCTAACTGTTTCTGTCAGTAAAAAATCAGCATTTTTACTGGCAGCAGTCTTGGGTTGCCAAGTCCCCCCCCCCCCGGCCACCATCAGCAGATCCAGATCCAGGCTGGGAAACTCCTGGAGATTTGGGGGTGGAGCCTGGGGAGAACAGGGACCTCAGTGAGGTACAATGCCATAAATTTGACCTGCCAAAGCATCCATTTTCCCCATGGAAAGTTATTTCTGTAGTCTTGAGATGAGCAGTAACTCCAGGGGATCCCCAGGTCCCACCTGGAGGCTGGTATCCCTAGGCAGCACCCACTGGGAGACTTGATACCACCTGATTTGCATGACTCAGGTAGGCCCAGCTGCTTTGCTACTGTTCATCAGCAGCCACCCTATGAAAGCCATTGTGATGTAACAGAGCTTCAGATTGGGATCTGCGAGACCCAGGTTCAGATCCCCATCTTGCGGTGGAAGCTGACTGGGAGATTTGGGACCAGTCACATACTTTCAGCCTAACCAACCTCACAGGGTTGTTGTGCAGACAACAAGGAGGAAATAATAATGTAAACTGCTTTAGTCCCCACTGTGGAGAAAGACTGTAATTTCCCTAGGTAGAGGGAGTGCAGGGGAGGGGGTGGAGATGGAAAGCTGAAGACAGATAAAGGTAGGTTGGCCGTTGGGTGGGAAGGAAATAGGGTTGCCAACTCCAGGTTGGGAAATTCCTGGACATTTGAGAGGTGGAGCCTGGGAAAGGTAGGATTTGAGGTGGGAGGCAGAAAGAGAGAGAAAGAGTAATGAGGTGGGGAGGCAGAAAAACAAAGAGAATGATGACGAGTCAGAAGGAGAGAGGAAGTAACATACTTGGAGGAGAGAGAGTAAGAAAGGGGGCAGAAGGGAGAAAGAGTGTGAGAGAGGTAGGGGGAGAAGGGAGGAAGCAATGTGTGTGAGGAATGGGATAACCATCCCGCAAATTTCTTGCGGGTCTCCACTTGTGACACTATATTTTAATTTTTACACGTCAGTACCAGTAAGCCCAACACTGCTCCTGGTCTCTAGGGCCAGGTCTACTGCAGATCCTGAACTCCCCCAACTATTGCAGCTGCTGCCAGCAAGCCCATTGTGGCTCCCAGCCTCCCCACCAGGCCCACCATGAATCCTGCTCCCCACAATCACTGCTGAGAGTATGACACAGATGTAAATGTGTTGTCTGTACATGCACAGTTTGGAAAAAAGTTTGGGGAAAAAATCTCCTTTCTTTCAGTGTGGGCCTGATCCACAGATTTAGATATCCACAAATCTGCCCATGCTTGAGAAACAGATATGTAGATGTACTAGGGAATTAATACAGAAAGTTTGATTGAGATTAAATTTTGGAAGTTGTCTGGTTTGTTTTGATTTCATGTCTGACGTGAGAAATGAGTCTTTATGTTCCCACCAATTTTTTTTTTCATCATGGTGAATTTTTCCATATAAGAGTGACATATTTTTGAATGTCAGTTTTGCATCAATTGGTTATAAATGGAATATAATGAAGTCATAAGTGCCACAAAATGGAATATGAATGATATAAAAATAATGAGTATGTATCAGGGACAGCATAGGAAATTAAGCAAACCAAACCAAAAATTATGACAATAACATGCAACATTATAGGAAGGAAGGAAGGAAGGAAGGAAGGAAGGAAGGAAGGAAGGAAGGAAGATTTTAGGAGGCACTGAAGGCTTGTTTTATTTTCTAGGGCTTTTATTGGGAAGCTCCAAGCAAAACTGACATTCAAAAATATGTCACTCATATATGGAAAAAATTCACCATGATGAAAAAGAAATAGGTGGGAACATAAAGACTCATTTCTCACATGTCAGACATGAAATCAAAACAAACCAGACAACTTCCAAAATTTTCTTGGGAGGTATGGGTTTTTATTTTATCATGGATTGTTTTAATTTAGAGTTGTAATCTGCCTTGATCTACAAGGAAAAAGAAAGGTATAAATATTTAAATAAATAAACATGTCTCCACATGGAAGTGTTTGTTATATAGGAAAGCAATCATTTATATTGTTACATTAGACTGGCTGTTAAAAAAGACCTGTCCATGCCTGTTCAAGTTTGCTTTCTTTAGTTCAACCTTAGTCTAGAAGCTATAAAGACTAATGGGATGTCCGTTAACTGCTTTTATGGTTGCCAACCTACAGATGGAGATTAGAGAACTCAGAATTATAAGGAATCTTCAGACTGTAGAGACCAGTTCTCTTGGAGAACAGTGGCTACTTTGGAGGGTGGACTGTGTGACAATATACCTCATTGAGGTCCAACCCCTCCCCAAAAGCTGCTGTTCCCTGGCTCCACCCCAAATCACCAGCCATTTCCCAACCTGAAGTTGGCACCTCTGCTTTATTGAATCTGCTAGAGAGCTAACAAAAATCCACTCAAAATGTATCCCCCTGCTTACATAGTTCTAAACTTCATGCCTGTGGTCATTGAGAATTCCAGTTTACCACTTATAAGTGATATTTTCTCAATAAAACGGAAATTTTCCAAGATCTTTAGCTGTTAATAAAGAAATCTGTGACTTGCTTGAGTTAAATGTTCTTTATTCTTGAGCCAACACTTGGCTTTCTTTGCCACCTAAATTTGTTGAGATCATACAATGGGAATGCTACATAGTATATTAAAGGCAAACTGCTTTAGTTGAGGGAGTCCCAGGTTTCATCTAGACATTACCTAGGATACAGGGGTCATTTTGTAGAAAAAGAGGAGCAGGAGCTCATTAGCATAACTCATTAGCATAACTTATTTGCATATGCTAAACCACCTGACATCACCAAAAGTATGTCAGAAGGCAAGAAAGAGAGAGAAAGAAAGCGTGAAAGAGAGAAAGGGAGGGAGGGAGGGAGGGAGGGAGAAAGAAAGAAAGAGCTGGCAGAGAGGGGACAGCTACTAATCCAAGCCTCAGAAATACCACTATTCTGGGAGGATAGCTTCAGTGATGGCTGAAGCCTTCAGAAGGCTGGTGGGAGGAACAAGGACCTTTCCAGGGGACGGGGTCATTTTGCTGCAGCCATGACACAAGCAAGCATTCCCCTGCAGGGGGGGCTGGCACCAACTCCCGGAGCTGAGCTCCCCCAAGCTCCTGCTCAAAATGACCCCTGCCTAGGAAGCTGATCTTATTAACTGAGTATCTGCCAAAGAAGTGTCTTGAAATAGGAGAAATTCCACAATCCAAATTTTCTTTCGAATTTGGCCATCTGTTCTCTTGTCCTTATCTAGTCATAGTACAAGTTTTCTCCTAATGAAGGTTGCACATACATATTTTTAATATTTTAATGGAAATTTAAAATTAACACTTTCTTAAGAGAACATAAGAATATAAGAGAAGCCAATGTTGGATCGGGCCAGTGGCCCATCCAGTCCAACACTCTGTCACACAGTGGCCAAAAACACCAGGTACCCTCAGGAGGTCCAGCAGTGGGGCCAGGACACTAGAAGCCCTCCCACTGTGGCCCTCCGCCTCAAGCACCAAGAATACAGAGCATCACTTGCCCCAGACCGAGAGTTCCTATCTATACTTTGTGAATAATAGTCACTGATTCATATAAGATATTATAGCTACATATTTTCTTACAAACTTTGTGATTATTATTCAGTGGGAACATCAGGTAGAAAATACGTTCCCAATTTTAAAAAGTGTGTGGCAGCTCCTCCCTCCCTTGCTGAGGGTGAAACATTATAAATAGTCTATAAAAGAGAGTACAGTAAACCATAGGGGTAATGGAAAGGTTTTCAAGTCATCCAATTTACTGTAGGTAGGCAGACTGAGGGGAGAGCAATGTCATTTGGTTCCAGAAGTGTTACTGTTATCTGAGCAGAAATTGCACAGTAAGGCTTTTGGTTAGACAAAAGTGAAAAGACAGTGTGGTACAAAAACTAGGGATGGGCTTGTCATGCTACAGAGACGTGATAATAATTATACTGTGTATATTTTGAAGCCCGTTTTGTGTGCTGCAGCAGCATGGAGGCACCAAAAAAGAAGACTGCAACAAAGAACAACAGATGAAGGAGAAGCTTCAAAAATTGTTCCTGTAGCCACATAGCCAAAAACTTATTAAAGGACCACTCAATCATAAAGAGCTACATTGTTGTGTGTGCGTGCACGTACGCACACACACACACAATATTTCAAAATCACTGATCAGTTGGCTAGGAAAATTTTAACAGACTTGGCTTGTTGGAACTCGTCAGGCTACATACATGGCAAAAGTCTATCTCTTCTACACTGTTGTGTTTTAAAGCAGGACCAGTTTATTAAACAGCTATCTCAAAAACTGTCACATTGAGTCAGACAGCTGAGACACCAAGCTGCCTCCAATGGGTGGCAACTAGGGGTGTTCACCAACTTTTTTTTTCATTATAACTTCACATCTGGAGTTTGTGGTGGCGGGGATATTACCATGATTCCTTAAGTTCATGTAGGATATTGCAGCCCAGGATTCAAATCCCAGTGTTTCTTTGGGTTACTATTTATTTATTTATTCAATAAATTTATTTATACAACTTGCACCCTTTCCTCAACAGAAGACTTGGGGCAGTTCATAGCATACAGAAACATAACATTAAAACCTGAATAGATAAGGAAACCTATCGATGCAAATAAAGGTAATAAAACAGATTCTAGTTAAAATACAAGTGGTCATCAGCCCTGGAAACAAATCTTGACAGCCACCCAGCTTGACCATACTCTGGATTACTTAAATGCTGCACAAAACAAGGCAGCCTGGCATCCCTTTGCAGAATTCAAATAGATCCCACAGGTCAGGAACTTCCTTGGGGAGCTGTTCCCAGAGGGCAGGAGCAGCCACTGAGAAGGCCCTTGCCTGCGTGGATGATAAATGGGCTGTTTGTAGACCAGACAACTGCAGTAGGCCCCAGGATGAAGGCCAAAGGGAGCAAGGGGACTCATATCAGGCTATGGTGCTTCAGGCCCATTATTTTCAATAGGGAATCTATTGGAGTGTCTGGGACAGCTTTTTATAAAGATAGTGACACCAAATTTACACTGAACATAGTCCTCCTGCTAATCTAAAGACCCCTCAAGTTTCAAAGAAAATTGGACAGGGGTTTGATCTTACAGACCCCTGAAGTGGGTGCCTCCTGGCACAGGTTTACTTCTTTCTTCCTGGGGGGGGGCAATCGGAGACAGCCTAGAAGGATATTGCCAGCCTTCATTTCAGAATGTCCCTGCCCTCTGGAACCCTTTGAAAAAAAAATCTTTCAACTGAAAACTTTGCATTTGCCATCTTTCCGTGTTGTGGTCTGTTCATTGGTTGTTTCACAAAGTGAGGAAGGTTCCTTTGAGGAAAACCTTCACTCCCCATCTCCAGGACTTAAAGACAAACACCATCTGGGGGACTTTTTCTTGGGGGGGGGGGGGGTGGAGTGGCTGTTTTTCAACCAAGTGACAACAAAATTTTAGGGGAGATAGTACTGCCTGTCCACTAAAGGCCCTGCAAGTTTCAAGTAAAATGGACCAGAAGGTCCAGTTCTACAGGTCCCTGAACAAAGTACTCCCAGTCATTGTAGAAGATCCTGTGAACTCTGTTACATATTTGATAGACTCAATACAGAAGTATGGTCAAATGGCAGGTCTGAAGGTGAATTTCTAAAAGATGCATATGATTACCAAAAACTGCATGCCACAACAGGTAGAAAGCTTTCAAAAAACTTCAGGTATAGAGGTGGTAAAGAAGGTTAAATACTTGGGAATAACAATCTCTGATAGAAACACGACTCTTGTAGATGATAACTATAATAAATTGATTAAGGTAATCCAAAAAGATATAACAAGATGGAATAATTTGAAGCTTTCCTTTATGGGTAAAATAGCAGTTATTAAAATGAATATTTTGCCCAGATTTCTTTTTATAATACAAAACTTACCGATACTAAGAAGTATGAAATATCTGGAGGAACTTCAAAGAATATGCAGCAAATATATGTGGAATAATAAAAGACCTAGAATTAGATTGAAAATATTACAAGACAAAAAAGAAAGAGGAGGATTTAGTTTTCCCAATTGGGAGCTGTATTAAAAAGCTGCAACTTTAGTATGGATACAGGATTGGATCACCCTGGAAGATACACGACTTTTGAAATTGGAGGGATATAATTTACTGATGGGGTGGCATTCATATATTTATTATGAAAAGGAAAAAGTCCACTCCATATTTAACCAGCATATGATAAGAGGAGCCTTTATGAAGGTATGGAGACAGATGAAAATGAGATACTATGATAAAATTCCAAAATGGGTTTCGCCTTTAGAGGCATTGATTAAACCTTCATTAATGACTAACATGAAAAAAGCAACATATGATACCCTGTTAGATAAAAATAATGAACTGAAAGCAGAAGAAAATAGTATATGGGATAGCCTAAATTTGACATGGTAGGAAAAAAACAAACCAATTAAATCTAGATATAATAAAGATTGTAAGAATGGGTTTCAGAAAGAGAAGAATGAACTAGATAAAATATGGTTATCCTGAAGTGATAAATTGATACAAAGGTTATATAATTTGTTAATAGAGGACTATATGTTAGATGAATAGGTTAAAACAACTATGATTTTATGGATGGAAGATTTTGGATACAACATTGAGGTAGATCACTGGGCTAGGACTTGGAAATCTTTAAAGTTTATGAGAGCTATTCCCTATAAAGGGAACATATTGAAAATGTTTCACAGATGGCACTGGACACCAGCTAAAATAGCTAAGTGTTATAAAAATGCTTCTAACGTCTGTTGGAAATGCAAGAGAAGTGTGGGAACATATTACCATGTTTGGTGGAAATGCGAAAAAGTTCAAAAGTTTTGGTGGAAGGTTTACCATATGGCATGTGAAATAACAGGTGTAATGATACCTTATAATCCAGAAGTGTTTCTTTTAAATATACTTACAAAAGACTATAATAAAGACGTGGGATATTTATTAGTATATATATTGACATCGGCAAGAATATTAGTGGCTAAGAATTGGAAAGGGGAGATGTTGCCTTCAAGACAGGATTTAATACAAAGACTGTTGGAAGTGGCTGAAATGGATAGGTTGAATTTGCTATTACAGGGAAAAGATCTAGAAGAATTTATTAAAAGATGGAATTCGTTGCATATATGGTTAGATTGAAATAAGGAAAAATAGACTCGAAATAATACATGTACATGTAACTTATGCGCTAGAGGCAGTGGCTTGTATGGGCCCTGCCTTAGATACCGAAAAGTACAATACACGTAAAGACATGGTATAGAATACATGTATAATCCGGATTTTTGTTGGATGTAAATGAAATATGGTTGTCTGTTAAACTGAGAACTGTTACACTTGGAAAATGAAAAATAAAATAAAAAACAAAGGAGGAAGGGAGCTAGAACTACAGCAAGCTAGAACTACAGTTCTGCTATTATTGCTTATGGAGTGGGGGGAGGGGGGAGTGATTGTTTTTCAACCAAGTGACTCCAAAATTGCTGCATCTCCACTGAAGACTCTCTGAGTTTCAAGAGCATTGGACCAAGCATCCAATTCTATAGGCCCCTGAACTAGGGGTTCCCAGCCATCATACTTGCTGAGCTACAGCCCCACACTCACAGCAGTCAGGCCTGCTCTATTGGGCCCTGTGCTTGGTTTGTGCTGGCCAGGAGCCCACCTTGATGAGATGGGAAGGACTCAGCCCAGCTGGGAGCCACCCTTAATAGGCAAGGCAAGACTCACCCTATTGGGTCCGCCTAGAAAGGAGAAATGGCACTGCCTGAGAAAATTGGAGACTCAAAGAAAAACAAGATGCCTGCCCTCCTGCTACTGATGGTAAGCATCCAAAGACAAAAAAAAAAACAAAATGGATTTTTCAGGGAGAGGGGGGTTGTAGTACCTAAGAATTCTGGATCTGTATTACTATTCCAGGAAATCACTATAGTAAGTAACATGAACCAGCAAGGGCTTGGGAATTTTGTCCTGCACACCCTTAGCGGCAACTTGGGCCTCTGCCTCAGCTGTTGTGCACAGTATGAGCATCTGCTCTGGCCCTGCCATGTTGATCTGTGTTAACAGTTTGAGATTCAGGTCTTGTCTCTGGCACACAGCACCTTTAACCTACTTTGGTGTTTGTCTCTGCCTTAAAAAGCAGAGTCTGTCCATGGTTAGCCATACTCTAATCACATCCAGAGTAGGTCTCATCAAGGTACTCTCTGTGGATTGCCTTGGATAAATGTTCAGAATTTTTTTTAGTTAATGTCAAATGTGTGGGGCAGGCTTTAGTGTCCATATTTTAGAGGAACCATATATCACCGGTACTTAAAAAGTGCTCCGGCTGTCCAATTTGTTTCTAAAGGGCTGCCTGCTCCAAATGAATATGTCAGTTTAAGATCTTTTTGATAATCCCTGATCTGTGTGCCCCCACTGTCAGAGATGAGGTGATACCTACTAGAGAGAAGGTCCTTATTGTCATGACACTTGTGTAACTCCATCTCCATGGCAATGCACCTTGCGCCAAGCTTGCTGGCATCTGAGTGCCAGGCAATGATGTTTCTTCTTCCTCAGAAACTGTACTGTTGATTTTTCTTTTCATACCATGTCTTGTTTTTCCCCTCAGTATTTATATTGTTCATACCTAGGAGAATTGTGCTTCATTCTGGGATATACCTCTTGGTCTTCTGAGAAGCATGCCTTCTCCAAACTTCCATGGACATGTGGTGATGGAAAGTGTCATTGAGCTGCAGCCGATTTCTAATGCCTGCATGGGGTTTTCAAGACAAGAGATGTATGGGAGACATGGTTGGTCATTGCCTGCCTCTGTGTAGCAGCCCTAGACTTCCTTGGTGGTCTCCCATCCAAGTACTAACCAGGGTTGAATTAAGGTATGAGTTTGATTTTTTTTCTCCCCTGTCTTTGGAATATCCAGAGCTTCTCCCAGATTAACGTTCACTGAAAATTAAACTTTCTAAAGTGAAATGAGGTTAAGAAAAATCTGTTGGGAATTGAAGATTTCTCAAAGTGGTATGAGGGAGGAAGCATGCCCAAGGTTTTTGTTTGTTTGTTTTAAAGTCCACAGTAGTTTTGTTTCCAGAACAGTATCCAATTTGAACATTGGTGAGTGATACTACTCTAATGAAAGTGAAAACTACTTTGATGAAAGGGGAAACAGGAATACCAAAGAGACTGGGGGAAAATAGATCTAATTAAATGGTACTCACTCCACACCTTATAGAGAGCCATTTTTGCAATTACCATCAATCAAAAGAACACACTTATTTCCATCCATGGCATGAGAGTTGTACTTTTGCCCAACTAGCAGCTTATCTGTTCCTCTGGTGGTGGCTGTTTCAATGTGGAAACCACCTGCCAACCATAAGCCCCAGGCAACGACCTTGCCCACTTTCCTGAAACATGAGACAGGTACCACATTGATGAACAGTGGTCAGAAAAGCCACAAATGGCACATTGAAGAGCCACCTGTGGCTCCCAAACCACTGAGTACCACTGATCTAGGTGATGCTTGTCAGGCCACCTGAAGACAGCTACAACTGGGAAATAAAGCACTTGGTTGTTTTCCTCTCACTAGGCATCACAATTCTTTTTCTAAATTCTAAATAATGTTGAAAGTGGGATTCAGAACCTCTGCAGCTCTGAACTCCACAGTTCATTAACCTCAAGAGATGCAGGATGCATTTTTACAATTGTAGTTACTCTTGCTCCACCCTCTCTATTTGATAGCATTTCATTCCACGTAGGTTAGCATTGCTCTTAGCATCTCGAAGGTTAATTTGTGAGTCACACTGTTATTTAAGGAAATATCCTTGCTGATGTGGAAGTGAAATCAGCTACTTGGAAGCAAATCTTCTGTATATAAGACTTCATCATAATAAGGTTGGCTCATCTATTCATACCACCATTAATCCCAAATGTAACTTCACCAGTAATAGATACTAATCACAGCCACTTCCCTTGGGACCTGAAAAGCTGAAGCAATAAAAGTGTCTCCCATTCTGAGATAATGTAGTCACATTTTCTAATCATATTTCTAATTTCACTACCTTGTTACATAAAAGCTCTGATTGGTGAACAAGATCACGCAGCCTAAGAGATAATAACAAGTCATTCAGGCACTTGGGTTTGGAAATTGCAAAGCAGCTTGAAAAGCTTACATAAAATCCCCCAAGGTTGTATTGCCATTTTCGGAGAAGTACAAATAATGTATTAGGAAGAAGTAAGCATGAAAACAGGCAATTCAGGACCTGTCAGTATTTTAACCAGAATGTTGTTCCATAGGTATATACTTTTGTTAGAAAAGGTAAAGGGTCACTAAGCACTTTTAGAAGGCACCTTCCCTCCCCCCTTACAAATGTAATGCAATTCACCTGCCGCTGAACTCAATGGCAAGCTCTAAAACACTTCGTTGGAACTGACATAGCTACTTGAGTCTCCTTACTCACTCTTGAAACTCTGAGAGTTGAGTGACTTTTTTGTAGTTGTTAAGTAGAGAATGAATTCAAACAAAATGCAACAAGCCTCCATGAGATGAAGCAGGAAATTCACAGGCCCTACACTGAGCCGAATGAGAACATCCCCCCACCCCTGGCTATCAGCTGTTACCTTGAAATCGGTTTAATCCTCTCTCCTTTATGTTCCCCACTGCCCACCTTCTGTTCCATTCCAACAACTACATTTTATTTTGTTAGCCTGATGCATGCATGGGAATGTCTGCATTCACTTGGTTTTGTGCTTCAGGGGCACCCTATGCAGAGAGATACTATAGGAAGTGTGACTGTGAGAAGGGAGGTCTTACACAGGAGCTGAAGACTGGACAAAAAGAAAAAGGCAGACAACTATGCTGGTTATATTATTCTGTGTTTATATGTTTATAATAGGTAATGATATCCAAGAATTTAATCATAAGCAACAGCAGGCTAGATGAGTTATGAGGTCCATATTAGGAATGGCAGAAAACCTCCTGTGAAGCCGCTGAATAGTAATTTATTACTATAAAGTCATGTCTTTTTAATCTCACATATTGTTTCCAAGGGCATGGAAGCGTCCAATAAATATACTGTAAAAGATTTGTTATCTGGCACTTGGTTAATCTCATCTGATATACAGCATAAGAGGCTTGTGGGATCAAAACAGTGGTCCATCTAGTCCAGCATCCTGTTTTCCACAGTGGGCAACCACTGAGAAGACTACAGCAGGACACAGAGGCCCACCCAGGAACTGTCTCAGCCAGGAACTGCCGTAGAGATATATACTGTCACCAAAGATTAAAGGTTTATTCAGACATCAAAACAAAGAACCACTGATGGACTCCTTCTTCATTAATTGTATAAACCATTTTGAAAGTCTTCTTAAGTTGATGCCATGATCTTATCTCATGTCATTAAATTCCACACATTTATTATTACAATTTGTATAAAAATTTTGTTGTCCAAATGAAGACCTATACAATTCATTAACAATGTATGGGATAACTATACTAACATCATAGTGAGCCCTTTATTTGCAACTCATATTGCAAACTGTATTGTTATTGTTATAACCATATTTTAAACTGTTTAAATTGTTTTATATTGGATCTGGCACTGTGTGCCATATGGTAAGCTGCCCTGAGCCCGCTTGTGGGGAGGGCGGGGTGAAAATGTGAAAAAACAAACAAACAAACAAATAAATAACCAGAGCCATTAAAATATTAGTTACATACCATACGAACAATGGCTTAATTTCTAAGGTCTAAATATTTAAGAAATTGTTTTGTCATTGTGTTTGAAGTTCTGTCCCACTGCATACTATCTGGGATTTGCCTCCTCAACCCAAAACAGTTAATCTGTTTGGAATTACTATTATCTCAGCAAGATAGATCCAGGTGGGTAGCCATGTTGGTCTGAAGCAGTAGAACAAAGTTTGAGTCCAGTGGCACCTTTAAGACCAGTGAAATTTTATTCAAGGTACGAGCTTTTGTGTGCATGCATCTAGGATGCCAGTAGCCATGCCTGCTTCCTATACTGTTGATTCCTTTAGACCCAGTTTTTAATGAATGCCAAAATTAATAAGAAAACATCCCTACATCTGTTCACTCTGTTTGCCAAAATCAGCAGCTGAGTTTAGAACAAGAAAAGGGATGGGAAAGAAATGAGATGAAATTAAATTTAGATTATGAGTGTGCAGTCAGGAACCTGTCTACTTTGATGTATGCACTGCTCTTAACACATTTTAAACCTTTAAACATATTAAATAATTATTATGATAAAATAATTATTTAATTAATGCTGGGATTTGCCATCAGTCACCTGCAGCAGGCAGGACACTGTAGTTGCAGGAACTGTTCTTCATCCTCAGATGTGTCCATGTGGCGGGCCGCAGTGGTAGGTCTCCTTGAAGATGGCAGACTTTTTGTTTGTTGGACCTCTGCTGTGAACTGATTGGTGGCTTCCACAGTGAGGGCTAACTCCATGGCTTCCATGAATTTGGGGGCCCCTTGGTGAGGAGATATTGTTGACATGCTGGAAAGCCCAAGCATGAGCCCCTTAATACCAAACACTCAAACAGCACTTAAGTGTCCCTAAGACTTACTGCCCAGCCAAAATCCCAGTGTTGCTAGATAACCCCTGATCACTCTAGATGCCAAACTTTATCCTTCACATGAATTAAAAAAACCTTTAAATGTACTCTACAGACCTCTTTTAAACTCTCCTAGTCTCAAAAAGATTGGGAACTCCTAACAAGGCCTCCCATGTTGTGCCAAGTGCCAATGAGGCCATTATTGCCTGCCATGCTTTAGGCTCCCAAGATGCCACAGCCTGGCTGTCAGAATTGGGCCCTGGTCTGCACCCAATGCCAGCATTCAAAAATGCTGCTCCTGGAAATAAAATAGCATGTCAGCAATACTATTATCAAGACCGGTCATGTGTCTTGCCTTGAGCAAAATATTAAGCTCTAAACCTTTCAGAACCAATGACCTAACCAGCTGCATAACCCTAGGATTCTTAGAGGACTGACTGTTCACTACCTGGACTACAGCTGAAGGTGTGCAAGAACCATGTCCTAAAATGGCTGTCAACAAGAGGAACACAAGAAGGCCTCTATAAACCACCAACAGCTATTGCATAAAATGGCCACTGCACCAAATCCAGACAAAATGGCCACCTCTTATTACCAAAGTTGATGGCCCTATTTAGCGATCAGTTTAAAAAAATTAAAACAGTCAACAATCCCAAGAGGCAACTAATTCTACCCCCCAAAAATAATTCTTGCTCCCCCGAATGCTAGAGTAAAGATTCTTCCTTCCCTTCCTTTCCCTTCCCTTCGAAAATATAAAAAACTAAATCCTGCTGACTGACTGCTGGGCCCTAATAGCTGTAATGAGCATTCTCACTATGACGCGTGGCCTTCTAATCTGCCGTTTTGTGGCATTCTCTGAGGAGACTGATCAGGCTCGACTTTAGTGTTCTGACCAGCTCCCTCCTCACTCTTACTCGTCTCTTCAGGGTTTGTTTTAAATTGCTTTATACGTAAGTTGAGGACCACTGCTAGATATCTTTGTCCTTGTTTTTAAGAGTCAGGCACTCAGGCTTTTTGGTTCAAAACCCAACAGTACTTTATTTCCAGAACCAAACAGGGGATGGAGGATGTATATACAGTGGACACTTTGTTTCTGTATAGGCTGGCACATTTGGCTTAGATGATACTTAGGCAGTAGGCTATATTGTTTGCTGTTTCCTTAACCGTACATAAACTCACTCAACACCTTCCTCAGTACACTCTCCTGTCCTGCTTAGGGGTTAGCCTTTTGGCTTTGGTTTCCTGGCCCTTACGTCTCAACTGGCCACCAATTAGCTGTCCAGACTCTGCCAGTCTTTGCCTCAGCCCTCCCTTAACCTCCTATCTCAGGTTCCTCAGGAGTGATGTATTTTAGGTTTGTAACCGCTTATGTGTTCTGATTTTACTAGACTGGTCACTGTCCCGTGAACCAGACTATCCAGCACCCAGTTATCCGCTTTAACTGGTATTTTAGGCTGCTCACACAGAGCTACAGAGAGACATTCAGAATCCTCACAGAGCTACCAAGAGACTGTTCCCTCACAGACTCTCACGCTCCGCTCTCTCTCCAACTGTCAGACCCAAACTGTCCGTGTTGCCCGTTAAGTGTCAGTCACTGAGTGTTCCGAGCCAAGTGGCCCCCTCCTCACTCAGTCATGTGACTCAGCAGTGTTCCTTGTTGACAGGCTGCTGGTCCCAGATCTTTAATTCCGTCACATTCACCCTTTTAAAAAGCCAAGGAAGTTTCCCTACACTACTATTAGATTATTGAAGCATGAGCTCCACACCCAGATTACCAGCCCTCAGTGTATTGGGTTTCTTTAGTACTACTCAAAAACAGCCACACACTCACATCAGCTCCTAAAAACAACCACCCCAGCCAGATAAACTTAAAGCAAATGGGGGAAGAGGAGTGGGGTGTTCCAAGGGGGGGGGGGGTGAGTTGCTAACAAACCAAGAAGACAAAGCCCAATCAAATATGCTAGAAATAAATGGGGGAGGGATTATAAGATTTGTCAGTGAAAAATAACCCCAAAACATAGATGTGAGGTGGGAAATGAAGGGGAGGGGGGTTAATCACCCCCATCACATCAATCAAGTGACTACGCTAACCCACAAGACCAACACACTACTGAAAGCTCACTCAAAATAACTCACTCCCACTCCCCACTGCTCATACCACACTAAAAATAAAATCAAGGAAAGCCAGATCACTCTTATTTATTTATTTATTTATTTTTATTTATATCCCACCTCTCTCTAAAGACAAGCTCCAGCAGGCCCCTCTCCCTTCAGTGGCAAGCAGCAAAAGCTGTAGCACAAGGTGAAGCAGGAGTAATTAACCTCCTCTATTTGCCTTCCCATTGGATGGCCGCTTCTTTAGCTGGTCATTTGAAGCTGCATGGGGGAAATCAATCCATGACGCTTAATGGCTGTAAATGCCCCTACTGTTGTCGTCTCTTTGGGGCAGTCTTGTAGTACACTGTTTCTAGGTGCCACTACATTCCTGTTTATCTTTCTTGCAATAGACTAACATAGCTGCCTCTCTTATGTCTACAATTATATAATACCAGCATGGGAACCCTGCTTATCATCTCCTTCCCCCGCTGTGATAAACAACAGCTTGGGGCAAACTGTGCCTTCTTCACTGGCCAGGTGATTCTGGGCTGGGCTTGGAACAGAAAGTGCATCAAATGCCTTTTCTGATCCAACCTCCGGTAGCTGGGGTAGCCTTGGAAAGTGTGTGAAGCACCGCTGTCAGTTTTCTGCTTGTCACTGACAGCCAGCTGATTGGGGAGCTTAGACAAGAAAGTAGGCCCATGGAAGCCACCCTGAGCCCATTCGCAGGGAGGGCGGGATATAAGTCCAATAAATAAATAAATAAATAAAGTTTGCTGGATGCTAGTTCCACCCCCAAGTTACCTCCCACTGAGATCTTGTGATGCTTGTTTGTTTATTTATTGATGTTTGTTTGTTTGTTTATTCCACTTATATTCCACCCTCCCTGCAAAGCAGGCTCACGATGTCTTTCTGCGTATATTTTTATTCAAGTTTCAACTTCTGCACAAAAACAAGTCTTCATTTTTGTGGGGATTTAAAAGCTCAATTTTAAAAAGAGATAGTTGGGATTTTCCTGGAACCTTTGGTGTACTTGTTTTTCCACTTTCACAGAAACATTTCCATTTTCTGTATTAGCCCCATTTTGAGGAGTTTTCAGTTCTCATGCTGAGGCCAAATTCAGAATTAGATGAATGATACTGAATCAGGCCACTGTTCCTTCTAACTCAGCATTATTTATTCAGACCAACTAGCTTTAATTGGAAATGGTAGGACTGAACTTAGGACCTTCTGCAGGCAAAACATGTGTTCAGTCACTGAGCCACAGTTCCTTCTTCAATGAGCTCTAGGCTAACTACATCTCAGGAGTCTGTGTGTGGAGGGGGGGCTTACACATCATGAATAAATCTGTCTACATTCTGCCTCTCTGTAAAAATCCAGTTGATTTTCTCTCTCTCTCTCTCTGCCACACACATACACAGTCTTTGTGTCTCAAGCACCACAAGGCAACAGAGTTCAACCTTTGTTGTCATTCTGTCCTGCATAACCTCAGGGAAGTACATTTGTTCCCGTTGTATTTCTGAAATGGTTTGGAAATGGGATAATACTGCCTTTTCCTGAGCTTTTGCCCCTTTCTGGGTCTCTCCTCAAAGACACAACAAGAATTCCAGTGTGAAGTGCTCCTTGCTTTTGTAAACATCCTCCTGTGCTGACTTTGAAGAAACCACAGCCTTTCATTATGGTTTGGTGTGTGTGTGTGTGTTTGTGGATGGGTGTAGTGAATTGCACAATGGGACTTTGATCATGTTGGGGACCTCTGGGCAATACACTAATATGAATAATTTACCACCCAAATAATTAATAGCGGAGAAAATATGGTTCACAGCAATACTTGGAAGCTGAGTGCACTTTATGTTAAACATATGTCTTATTGTATCACATTATTGTTTACATATAGAAACATACTGGAGATGGTCTAAAATGAAATCTATCAAGACAGATGCAAAGTTTTAAGCATAATGAAGGGAAAATGCAGACATGTCAGCAAGGTGCAACTATTTATTGGTAGAGTATATTGCTTGTATGCTGAAGGTTATGAGTTCCTGAACAGGGAGCTAAACTAGGACACACCTCTGACAGAGATCCTGAAGGACAAAGTCATTGCTAATCAGAGTGACAATCCTGAGCCCAATGAGCCTGGACTCTTAGAGACAGTTACCTGACAGATCCCCGGGCGAAGCTGAGTGCAAAACTGGTAGGGATCTTCAAGTGAGATGCAATAACATTTCTTTTCCTGCTGAACCATTGTTTTTTCTTTGGCGCAACAATCTTTTCTGCACACCCATAGGCCTGCCCACATGGTTCCTTTCTGCTAAATTGGAGTGGACAGATTACAGAATGGGTGCCTATATATGTACAGTTGCATCTGAAGCTTCCATGCAAAGAAAGGCATGTTTATTATTTGTTTTATACCCCACCCTCCCCACTGAAGCAGGCTCAGGGCAGCTCATGTTCATCAGAGAGGCTTATTCCTATGACTCAGAAAAAAATGTGTGAATTGGCCCTCAGATTATGAGACATGTGACTGATGCACATTACTTTGTCCACATTCTTCCATCCTGGCCACAAAGATATCCTAGTAAGGGATGGAAATTTTGAAGATTAGCTTTTATATTCCACATTGTGCCTGTGGATTTCTAAATTCAAAATCACTTACCATATACTGCTGATCCTCTCCTATGACTTCAGCTAGGTTTGCAGTGAGGTCAAAGTCAAGTAGTGTTCATGAACCCTTAGGTCTATGTATTTCCTCTTTACTAGGAACCAGATTCCTACACTATTGAAGTTTGTTTATATATATACTTCCCTCTTCCCCAGAAGCCCATAATGCATAAAACATATTCCCATCCCCCCCCCCCCGAAGCAAGATTCTGGGGAGCATTTGGGGTTGCAGAGGGAAGAAGGAGGTGTGGGCAGCCTGTGGACCAAACTCTAAAAGGTTAGCATGAAAAACAGTTCTCCTCTCACCTGTGAGTTTATTCAGATGATAATATTAATTGATGGACTACACTGAACTTGGAATGAACTTCTAGCATGTTAAAGAGAGCTGGAATAAGTAAAAATAACATGGGCTGAGGACAGACTGGCAATGTGGCCTGGGAGAACTCCGCTTCAGAAGCGGGGGAAGGGAGGCAGTTCAGACAGCCTCAGCTGTCCTCTGTCTCTCTTCTGTACTCACCCGTCTCTGAAGCACTTCCATGCTGCCTCAGATGGACACCGGCAGAAAGTGGTGTCCAGGGGGTTTCCTCCACTTGGATCCTGCTTCCTGGCTGTGTGGATGGGAAGAGGTGGGATTCAAGTGGATGTGGTGGTGTGAACGTGCCACCGTGGAGAGATGTGCATATGCGCTCTGTGTGTCATTGGATTGTGGCTGAATTGCTGCTGCCCCCATGCACGTGTGCGCCTAGGCACACCCCATGCACCCATGCGCCTGCTGCTGAAATGGCCCCGCTTCAGAGGCCGGCCTGCCAGGGGCCGCTCCGCAGCAGTGTGGACACATCATTGCACCTCCTCCAGAATGCTCCCGCAGGAGTCTGGCCAGTGTGAATTGCCAACCCTGGGCCAGTTTCCCCCCGAGGTTTTTGGCCCCGCTGCCATTCTGTGGCAGATTACCAGTTTGTCCTCAGCCATGGTGAAGGGTGCCCCCCCCCCTTCAGAAACATGTACAGGCAAAAGTAAGCAACATTGGTGTTGATGAATATCTCTTCTTTTTTCTCTCTTGTTGGCTTCTGACATAGGTTGGTCACATATGTATGTTATTACAAAGAGACAGAGGAATCAAAGTCATGACCAGAAAGTGTCAGTAGACTGTGACAAGAGACACTCAACTGCAGACTGGCAAGCAATATATTGCATACATCAATATGATAAAGTTGTTGACCGGGGCTATGGTGATGGAAGCCAATCAGCACTGTCAGTGTTTCCATTCTTTCAACTAATGCTCTCTGGAAAGGGTGCCAGTTATCCCATGCGCCTTCCACTGATGGGAGCTGTAGTCATCTCAGCATCCTGGCTGATGAATTATCTCTGTATTCTTGTTTGCCCCTCACAAACCATCATGGCAGACAATCGTTTTCCTTGCAAGGAAAATAATTGATCGGAGCAGAAAAAAGTTTGTTATAGAAAGACAGTCAACTGACACTTAATAATTTGAAAAAGAGACAGAATGTTAAAGTAACCTTCTTTTATCCTTTCAGAAATATTTCAACACATAACTAATGTTGAGACTCAAATACTTCTAAAGCTATCATGCAAAAAAAAAAATTGCTCTAAGGCAAGGAGTTAATACATCAAAGAATTCCAGGGTAATTAATACACAAAACCATAAGACATTTTACAACATAATCAGACAACATTTAAGGGAAAATATCAAAGACAACTTCATTAATTCCCTTGATCTGTTTTTCTTCCATAGTGTGAACTTCAGATGATCACTTGCAGAATTTAAAATCAGAACTTGTGTTGGTAGGTTAATAGTCTCTTGTCATAAGAACATAAGAGAAGCCATGTTGGATCAGGAAAATGGCCCATCCAGTCCAACAGTCTGTATTACATAGTGGCCAAAAATACCAGGTGCCATCAGGAGGTCCACCAGTGGGGCCAGAACTCCAGAAGCACTCCCACTGTTGCCTGCCAAGCACCAAAAAAACAGAGCGTCATTGCCCCAGAAATAGTGTTCCATCTATACCTTGTGGCTAATAGCCGTGGATGGACCTCTTCTCCATATTTTTATCTAATCCCCTTTTGAAGCTGTCAATGCTTATAGCTGCCACCACTTCCTGTGGCAGTAAATGCCACATGTTAATTACTCTTTGGGGAAAGAAGTGCTTACTTATATCTGTTTTAAACCTACTGCTCATTCATTTCATTGTGTGCTCTTGAGTTCTTGTATTGTGAGAAAGGGAGAAAAGTACTTCTTTCTCTACCTTCTCTATCCCATGCATAATTTTGTAAACCTCTATCATGTCACCCCCCTCAGTCACTGTTTCTCCAAGCGAAAGAGCCTTAACCCCTTTAACCTTTCTTCATAGGGAAAGTGCTCCATCCCCTTAATAATTTTAATTGCTCTTTCTGCACTTTTTCCAATGCTGTAATATCTTTTTTTGAGGTGCAGTGACCAGAACTGTACACAGTATTCCAGTGAGGCCATACCATTGATTTATACAGGAGCATTATGATACAGGCTGATTTATTTTCAGTTCTCTTCCTAATAATCCCCAGCACAGCATTTGCCCTTTTCATTGCCATTGCACACTGGGTCAACTAGCATTTCAAAGTGTAAAGAAATAGAAGAGAAAACAAAGAAGGAAGAAAAAGAGATCTGTTCCACAAGATCCAAGAAATCAAAGTGGAATGTAAAGCATGGATAGTGATACTAAAAGACCAACATGAACCAGTTCAGTTCATGAACTGGCATATTGGTTCATGATTTGGTTCATGGTTCAGCAACAAACCATGAACAGAACCACAAAAATGTGGTACATGTCTGCCCTGGCCTGCAGGCTCTATTCCACCCTAGCCTTCTAGGAGTTCCCAACTCCATAGGGGCTCTTCCTTTTCTCTAAGGTAGCCCACTGCCACCACCTGATTGTTGGAGGGATTTCCCACTAGGAGGATCAGGACTCCCAGTTTCCCTTCCAAGTTCTGAGGCCTTGCCTCTGTATCACCTGCTGCCCAGTGCCTGGCTACCATGGGAATAGTTTAATGCCTTGAGGGCCCCTGGAGGCATGACCACTTGCCAACTGCCTGCCTTCCCCTCTATCCTCTCATGAATGCAGCATCCCAAAGAAAGAGAGCTACTCACTCCTGCAAGGAGATTTTATTATTTCACTTTCCCCTCCCACTTGATCCAGTCAGGCCAGGTCAGAGAAGCTTTTCCTGAAAATTCTAGACATCTCCTTCCTGGTGTCCCTGCTAGTGACACCTCCAAGCCTCTATTCCCTGCCTGGAGAAGAGGGGGAGCATGACCATCCCATTGTCTTTCCTGCCAGATCCATTAGCATTTGTAAGAAGGTGGGCTGAGGCACAATCGTGCTTACTTCCCACTCCCCCTTCCTATCTGTTCTCTGTCCAGAGAAAAGATTTTAAAAAAAAATGCCAAGTGGAGGTTTGCCCCTTGCCAATCTTCCAGAAAAAATGTATTTCATCATAGTGCCCATCCCTGTGAGATGTTGAAAGGTCTCAGTTTCTTGGGAAGGGCTGGGCAAAGTGGAGGGTCCTCAGCTAAGGGCTGGAAAAAGGAAGGATTCTTTAGAACACCTATGGGGGATCCTTTCCACAGAAAACATAACTGGGGCCATCAACAGATGCCAGGTCAACAGAGCACTAGCACTGCCATAATCTGAGCTGGATGTAAACTGGAGTCTAGATAACCTCTTCAGCTGTCCATAAGGCATGGGGAACATTAATTAACAATTACAAATTAATTAAAATTTAGTTTGTAGACATTTAGCCAACCTGTGCTATCAGATGTATTGGTTGACTGATTTACATTTTCTTTAGAAAACATTATTACAGCAGATATACTGGTATTACCTCAGGGGTCATTTCGTAGAAAAAGAGGTGCAGGAGCTCATTAGCATAACTCATTTGCATAACTCATTTGCATATGCCACACCCCCTAACATACCGGAAGTGTGTCAGAAGGCACCAGCAGCAGCTGCATGTAGAGGAGTGGGGAATCAAACCCGGTTCTCCCAGATTAGAGTCCAACTCCTGATCACTATACCAAACTGATGGGGTGGAAGCTGCTGAAGGGTTGGTGAAATTTCTCCAGTACTTATGTGCCATGTGCCCAGATAAAAAATGGTATACTTAGAAAATTTATATGCCACCTTGAGCAAGTCTCTTGAAAAGCAGCACACAGTCATAAAAGGAACAATGATAAAATTATCAATATTAAAACAAAACATTAAAAACAATAAAGACCCTAGCAGGGCTTTCCCCGGGGCGCTGCACCTCTGCACTGCTCGGGGAAGCCGAGGAGGGGGTGGGGCTTGATCATGTGCCCGCCCCCTGGGCTCCTCACTCCCAGAGCTGCGTTCCTGTGCGCTCCAGCTCCAACGGACCCCTGTATTACCTTATACTTTTTCTGTCATGAACATATAAACGGTGGATAGTAGCCACATCTGAGGTTACACACCAGATTGTCCTCTGTTTGTGGCATGTATCCACTGCATGTTAGGGTGTATTCTTGCCATTCACATTTTATATATTTATGAAGGAAACACAGATGTAGCCACAGCAATCACAGTTGCAGCATAGAGTGCAAAGAATCTCTCAGAAGCACACTTTGCACCAGTTGCTTCCACCATCTGCTGGGTCACAAAAGTTTACCCAGGTTAGTCAGGGCTCATTGTGAGGATATTATTATGAAAAGCATGTTGATTAGTAGTTCAACCAGTGTTCTTGCTTTCCATCAGTATTTTGGTGTCTTTGAAGCAGCAGGCCTTTGAAAGGTCCACATGTTAATCTACTGCAATTATAAACCATGCCATGTGACTTGAACCAAAGTTTTAAATTAAAAGATTAACATATAGGTGTACACAATAAAACTAAAAAATATTAAGTACTCATTTACTATGTATAATTCAAATAACAACAAATTTTATCTAGAGACCTCAAAAACCTATTTTAAAACCTTAGATAACAGTGCTATGTAAATGCTAGACATATTTTAACTCTCAGTCTTCATAAGCAGCATAGGCTTCAGTCTTAAGGGCATGCCAGAAATTAATTAGCATTGCAACTCAACCCCTATGACAGGTCTAATAAGATAATACTCTGGCATAATGCTATTCCACTGCCACTGGAAACTCAAAAATGAGCCAGAAATTGGTAGTGCCAGAAGCATTTCATTGTAGGAACAGAACCTAGCATACTAAAAGTATTCTGTCCAAGTGCCATCCCTGGTGTCAGCATTAGGGATGGGCATGAACCGTCTGATGAATTAAAGTTCATCACAGATTTTGGCTGGTTCGTCGTTTGTGAAGCAATGTTCACAAACTGAAAAACTACCACAAACTTTCATGAATTTTGATGCAGTTTGTAGCAGCATGTGGCAGTTCATGGAGAACAGAAAGTAGGAGGTTAAATGGCTCAGAGTCCTGCATGGCTCAGCTGTTTTTTTTTCAGGGAGCAGAAAGCAGGGGTTTAATGGTTAAACCAAACAGCTGAGCAGCAATCCCTGCTTTCTGCTCCCCACAGCTCTTTGCAGAGAGCAGAGCCATTTAAACCTCAGAGAGCCATTTAAACTAAACAGCTGAGCAGTGGGGAGCAGAAAGCAGGGGCTTAAACTTTAAAGGGTTCATGAACCGATATGAGCCGGTTTGGTTCACAAACTGGCATATTGGTTTGTGGTTTGTATCAAACCAGAAACTGAACCACAAAAATGTGGTCCATGCCCATCCCTAGACAGCAAATCATTACACCAGAAAAAGAGGAGGCATAGAATAAGAATTTCCATTTCATTGAACACACACACACAAATCATCTGCTCCTGCCTTCTGGTAATAGGGATGGACATGAACCAGCTCATTAACTGAAGTTTATCACAAATTTTGACCTGTTCCTGGTTCATGAAGAGATGCTTGTGAACTGAAGAGCAGCCACAAACTTCCATGAATTTTGATGCAGTTTGTGGTAGTTTGTGGCAATTTGTAGCAGTTCGTGAAAGCAGAAAACAGGAGTTTAAATGGTTCCAAGGCGTTAAACTGCTTTCTGCTCTTCATGAAAAACAGCTGAGCAGTAGGGCTTTTGGCGACAAGCAAAAAATGGGGTGAAATGGCTGGGAGGTATTTCACCCCCTGCTTTCAGCTGGCCACAGTTTTGCTGAAAGCAGAAAGCTGGGGGTGAAATAGCTTGGAGCCCTTCAAACCCCTACTTTCTGCTCCCTGCTCTTTTCGTGGGGAGCAGAAAGCAGGGGTTTAAACTTTAAATGGCTCATGAACCAATATGAAACAAAATACAGTTTGTGCCCATCCCTACCTGGTAACTTTGCAGCAAATTACAGCTTTCCTAAGTGCTATCAAAACCCTAGCAATGACATCTTTATCTCAGGGATGTGGTCCTGTGGCATTGGGCTACATCTCTCTGGCCTTGTTGGGCACACTTAGAACATGCAAATGTTTATTTAGAATGCACAGCAATACTTGGGTGATGGAAATCCTAGAGCAATAGCAATTTATTTACAGGGTGTGGATATAATAAAGAAAAAATGGTACTACCTCAGTCTATTGCACAAAAATGAGACCTTTTATATAAACAGTTAAAGATGAGAACAACTGTTGGTACAGAATATTGCTCAGAATATTTCTTGTTTAAAGAACTTCATCTCAGAACACAATTACCAAACTAGGTCCTCCACTTAATGACACCATCTAGTGATGCAAGGATAGAGTACGCCACACATGTAAGCCTACTTTCAGTTACTCCATCTGATGATGCAAAATCTCAGCTGTGCCTGGGATTCCTCACAGGGCTCTGTTGCAGATAACTATATTTGAGTCTCCAGGCATGCTAAACCAGTGTTGTTTCACACTGTTTCACCTCTCTCCTAACAGCATGAGTTACACTAGTCTATATACTTCAGAAAGAGAGAAGGAATATAACACAGGAGTCCTGTGTTGGACTGTAATTGTGGTTCTTCTTTGAGGTTTAGCAAAGTACCTGTTTTTTCTTGTTCTTTCCTGAAAATTTCTTGAGTTTTGAAGCTTGGTGAGTCTGCTAATTTGTAAACTGGTGGAAGGAATCTTCATACGACAGTTTTTAATACATGTCCTCCAAAAAGCTCACTCTACCTTATTGAAGGTATTAGCAGGTCATTTACAGTCTCCCATTACATCATCTGATTTACATTAACATATCTTTCCTAGTACTTTATACCAAAGACATAAACTATAATTATTTCTGTCAGCTGGTTGGTAGGGCATATTCTTTACAAAGATAAAATGTACTACTTAAGGGGGAAAAAAGAAGTGTATTGAGGAGGGAAATTAAACTGGAAGATGAACTTTCATGATGCACTTGTAACGATCATTTTAGCCATTTAAATAGGGCCAGGGTTCAGTCACTTTTTTAGCACATACCTGAAACGTTAGACTATTTAGCCACTTTACAGATTAGAAAGGGAGCACCAGATTCAATGTTTCATTTATCTACAAACACTTGATATTAGCCTAAGAATCTAAACTGTTCTCCTCCCGCCCATTACATTTTGACAGTATGGTGACTATCAGTGCCGTCCTAAGCAGAGTTGCACCCTTCTAAATCATTTGAAATCAATGGGCTTAGAATGGTATAACTGTTTAGGAATACTTTCTAAAAGTTCGTTGTTGATGTTTAGTTTTCTGTTTATTAACAATTCAATGTCTCTTTGCATGTACTGTGTTTACTATTGATTTTCATGCATATTTTTAAAAAGAAGGGGATGCAGAGGAAGAATATGTGATATACACAAATCATTGGCCATGATGATCCATGTTCTAATTCAATCCAGGTTAGATTAGTGTAATATACTCTGTGTGGGCTCTGACCTGGATAACCCACACTAGCCCAATCTCATTAGATCTTGGAAGTTAAGCAGGGTTGGCCCCAGTTAATACTTGGACGGGAGACTACTAAGAAATATCAGGGTCGCAACACAGACGCTGGCAATGACAAACCACTTCTGAACTTTTCTTGCCTTGAAAACCCCACAGGGTCACCATAAAGCAACTGTGACTTGACAGCAAAAAAACCGTTGTGTGGAACCGCCTTTGTTGTAAACAGTCCAGAAACTTCACGTGGTCCAAAATGTGGTAGCCAGGCTACTGTGAGGGTGGCATACAGGGATCACATCACCCCGGTGCTGATATATGCACTTGCTGCTTATCTGTTCCCAGTCACAATTCAAAGTGCTGGTCCTTACCTTTTTAAAGCCCAAATGATTTGGGGGCAGAGTATCTGAAGAACCACCTTCTCTGATATTGTCCTGCTTGCCAACTAAGATCTGCTTTAGAAACCCTCCCTCTCTATACTTCCACCTTCAGAAGTGAGGCAGGTGGGCAACCAAAGAATGTCTTTTTAAGTAGTGACACCTTGTCTATGGAATGTCCTTCCCCTTGAGGTTCACCTGGCACCTACATTACTCTTTTTAGGCATCAGGTCAAAATGTTTCTGTTTACCCATTAAGAGGCTGATCTTTTAACCCTATGGTATAGTATGGTTCAATCTGGAAACTTGTTTTACCCAGGTGCTAAATTAACTATATGTTTTTGCTCTGACTTCTAATTCTTTATTTTAATGAATAACTTTTAGTATTTTATGTTTTATTTTCTAAGCTGCCTCAGGCAGGTTCCCTGGATGAGCATCATAATTTTTTTCCTAAATCAATCAGTCAGTCAGTCAGTCAGTCAACGCTCCTGTTTAATTTCTCAGGTTTAGCTGAATTTGCCAGTAGTGTCCACACAACTTTCTCAGTGTTGAATGAGTACCCTACTGTGTTTGATGAGTTTATTGAGGTTCTGCAGAACAGCTCATTTGAAACTGTGGAGCTGTTAAAACATTTTAGCAAATAATACTTTCTTACATTATAGAGATGATTACATAGGTGCGAGTAGATGAATATCCCACACATTTAAGTACCTATTTATGTTGTGTTGGTTCTAAAGAAAAGTCTTAATTGAAGTATACTTCAAATTATGGCCCACTATAAGTCTCTTTCATGTTAAGGATGTACAGAAAATGAAATGTTCAGATGTCATTTTTTAAAAATTGAGTTGTCTATTAACAGTGCCATCTTAAGTAGAGTTACATGCTTGTAAGCCCTTTGACTTCAGTGGTTTAGAAGGGTGCAACTCAATTTAGGAGAGCACCAAATATCAAAATTATAACTAGTCAGACTAGAATACTAATCTGACAGTTATTTCCACTGGTTTCAATCCAAAACAATTCCAGGATTATCACCCCCTGCCCCTTCCAGTATTCAGAGGTATCACCCCATACCCAGGAGCTATCCATACCCATTCAGGAGGGGAAGAAGGCATTTGGGCAGTTGGCATTCTCTCCTGCAGAGCAGGCAGTGAGAGGCATGAACTTCTGAATAGTTTTTCCCCTACTTCCCCAGGATTCTCAAGTAAAGAATAAGAACCCAGGTCTGTATTGAAAATAGGAGTGAGCAGACAAGGAAAACCAAATCCTGCCTTCCTGCATTTATTTCTCTGTGCCATGTTTCTTTCATCATTTTTCTCCGAGTTTTGTTGCCTTCCCATGCCTACCTGGAAGAAAACATTCTACAGACTGTGAAGTGCATTGAGGGAAGCTGGGAAGCAGTTAGATCTCCCCCACTACCTAGCAGAGTAGACAATTCTTTTTTTATATGTGAACACGGGGAGCTCATGCTTATCACATCCTCCATGACCAAGGTGCTTTTAAACTCATAAAAATGTCCAAGTTGATTCTGAATCAGCAATTCTCTCTCATACAGAGAGATGATCTGATTCTCCATCATCACAGATCATTCTCATGCCCTCTAAGTGTTTGTGTCTTTGCTCTTTTTAAATTTGAAGTTGATTTGAGGTTTTCTTGTATCACTCCGTGCTCACCTTGCTCTTTGCTGACTTGGGGAAGCACTCGGAAGCTCTGCAGGGTAAGTGAGCTGTCTGTCTGTGGAGGGGGCAAAACATGGGCTGCTACCTCTATTCCCTCCTAGTCTCTGCAGCTTTGCCTTCCAGTCAACATGTGTGAGCTAAGCCTTTTCTTCTTCCCCCTGGGACACAGGGTGAACCCAGGAACAGTGTGGTTATGTGGACAGGCCCTCACGCAAACGACTGCACCAGCCGGTGTTTCAGTATTTATCAATGCTGCCCAGAGATTTAGGGCTAGAGAGCAGCATTTAAATCTAGTCATTGTTTCTTACATCTACTGAAATTGCTTCATTCCACATCCCTCAGATGCACAAATAAAATTCCTACATATAGGGGTTTGCATTCATTTCATTACAGGCAGCGGATGAAAGCAAGCAGGGGAATAAACAGCCAGGACTATTGTTCCTAGCAGTAGAACGCTATGGGTACATGCATATGCGCCTGTAATAGTCTGGAGTACCTATTAATTAGTGCCAAAATGGAGAGTAATTTATAATAATAAACTATAAATACATCTTGATTTTCCATGCAATAATCTAAAAGTAAAGCCTCATTAATACAATCTTCCCCAAATCATGACTGTAATTGTGTTTATTGACAGTTGGTTGACTTGTGGAAATAAAAAAAATAATCATAAAAACTAAATGCACTTATTCTTACAGCTTCACATATAGCAGAAATTCCCTGGAAGTCATGTATTTTTAACACTATAAATAGATCTTGGGCAAAAGCAGTTAATACTAGCCTTTTCTCCATGTACTGTAGTTGGTAGTCTAATCACAGTAGAGACAGATAGAAGGAGTGAGAATTACATCAATGTCCCATTTAAACTGAGAAGAGTATATCACTTTTATACAAAGCAGTATTATATTTCTTCTGGTGCCACATATTATCTTCCTAGACAATGCAATTTAGCAGAAAAACTTGCTCACTGAGACACTTGGGTCTGACCTGCAGTAACTAGATTGTTTCTATCAGAAACAATGAAACCTGAAAGTGGTTCATTATCCCAAGATAATGTGAAGGTTAATGTGTGTCACCACCATACTGATATGAAGCTTAGCTTTACATGAAATCATCTTCAATGGAAGTCAGATTTTATAGCCCTCTCTCAAATGGCTGTACTTTCAGGATAATTTATTTAACTGTGTAGCACACTCAACATCCACGATTCTAAGGTAAAGTTTCCAGAATACGTTTATCTTCACCACAACCAGGTGAGGTAGCTCACCATTTTCTATATTCTGCAGATGGATAAGACAGGGTGAATAATAGTGAAGCTATTCATTTTGTCCATACCTAATATCAGAACATACTGGGACATTATAATGGCCCAGGAGCAAGCTCAGCTGAATTCCTTCCATTTTGCTGGAGCTCCCAAACAGTACAGGAACAACAGGGATAAACTCATCTGTTGTTGCTACCACTAATGGGGTTTAGTTGGGCTTGATCCTAGCTGCCAATGGCACTGCAGGGTAGCAGCCACAGGAAACTTTATCTGTCAGCTGAAGGGCCAATCTGCACTGTCCTTGCCTGAGATCTTACAATGCAACAGATTAGGATGGTGAATAATTCACTATTATGTCAAGCAATGACTTTCAAGCGTGAAAACAACTGTCACACATTTTAGTGAACACATTCTCTTGGAAGTAATGAAGTGAAAATGAGTGAGGGACCGCCTTTCCTCATGTGTGCCCCAGAGAGCACTGAGGTCAGGGACACAACACCGCCTGACCCTCCCTGGTCCAAGAGAGGCCAGATTGGCGACCACCAGAGCCAGAGCTTTTTCAGTGGCAGCTCCACACTGGTGGAATGAGCTCCCGGAGGACATCAGGGCCCTGCAGGACCTTCTACAGTTCCACAGGGCTTGTTGCCCCCCCCCCACGATGGAACAACGAGACAGACAGCAGTTTGGAATTAAAACAAGGGCCACTTAATTAACTATTTAACAGAACATTGCACCAATGGGAAAAACTAAGCAAGCATGGAACAGGCAAGGCAGGCGTCCCTCCCTGACCCACCTCCTTGCCCTTGAAATGGGCGGGTCACCCAGTTCCGGTCTTGAGCCAACAATCTGGCTCATAACCAGCAGCCCAGCAGACTGGTAGCCACCTAGGAGCGCCTACCCCTGAAGCCGTACAACTTGCAGGAAGGAGCCTGGCCTAAGTGGTTCCCAGAGGCGACCATCAGTCCCCACCCTGGACCGTAAAATCTGAAGGCAGTTCCCGATGACTTTCTGTTCCCAAACAGGATATGCCATGAGGTGCTAACCAGTTCCGTTTTCTTGCTTGCACAGACCTGCCTCTGCTTTGGCCTTTGCTCCCCATTCAGCAACCAAGTGCCAACCATATCCCATGCTGCAAGTCCTTCAAAAATATCCCATTGCCCGTGTCAGACAAATGCACCCCGTTGGGCCTATACAAGTCTTGGAACTCAACCCGGATATCGGGGTGGAGCAAAAACAAACCCAACCCAGCAACCATGGCACTCCTCATCTGTCTATTGGCCTTATGCCTGGCCCGGTCAATACACCTGGGGTCCCCTGAATTCATCCACACCTGTCGAGGAAGAATGGCTGACCACACTATCTGCATGCCTGGCCACCTTGCTCTTATCCTCACAAGGTCGGCCTCGGCTTGCAACACAAGGGCCTTGCCCTTCATCAGCCCCAGATCATTGACCCCCCAGGTGTATTACCAGGACATGAGGAGGAGGCCCCCGTCTCTCCTCAAATAGCAGAGGAAGGAGTGCAGGCCACCTCATGCCCCTTCTTCCCAACCATTCAATAGCTGCCTGTCCACTAAGGCCCAGCTGAGAGCCGATGGGTGTCCTCCACACCCAATGAGCGGCCCAAAAGATCATGCTGTGGCTGCAGACTGTGACACTATGTCTCATAATGCGGCCTGCAGCACCTGTAAAAGGAACTGTATTAATAATACCAAAATTGAACTTGAGGAACCTTATTAAACTTAAGCTTAATGATTACAGGTCCGAACATAACTCTTATAACAACGGGATTTCCAACACCCAATCCTCCGAATTTCACTGGTGGGGTACCTCATAGCTGCCGCCATTGATGCACCCCTGATCCGAAAGGAGTGTGTTCCGAAGCAGACCCCACCCCACCCAGCCAGTCCAGCGCCTTCTGCACCACGATCCAAAACTGAAACTTGGTGAGGAGGGTCCCATCCCAGTGCCGGAACAGATAACCAGGACCATCACCCCTGAGTGCCAAATACTGGCTTAGAACTAACACTTGGCACAACTTGGCCTCAGAACAGTGGTCCAGTTCAATCACTGAACCCTTCCCGCATTGATCAGTTTTTGATCGACATAGCCTAATCCAAATTCTTGAATCCAGAATGAAAATGTCCTACTGCTCCAATGCCATGCTCGAGGCATCATTGCAAGTGCTGGCCACCAGCTCACTGATCCGGAGTACCCCCAAAAAGGTGATCAGACAGGCAGCTATCAAATGGTTGGGAAGAAGGGGCATGAGGTGGCCTGCGATCCTTCCTCTGCTATTTGAGGAGAGATGGGGGCCTCCTCCTCACGTCCTGATAATACACCTGGGGGGCAATGATCTGGGGCTGATGAAGGGCAAGGCCCTTGTGTTGCAAGCCGAGGCTGACCATGCAAATAGTGTGGTCAGCCATTCTTCCTTGACAGGTGTGGAGGAATTTGGGGAACCCCAGGTGTATTGATCAGGCCAGGCGTACGGCCAATAGACAGATGAAGAGTGCCATGGTTGCTGGGTTGGGTTTGTTTTTGCCACACCCCGATATCCGGGTCGAGTCCCAAGACCTGTATAGGCCTGACGGGGTGCATTTGTCTGACAAGGGCAATGGGATATTTTTGAAGGACTTGCAGCATGGGATACGGTTGGCACTTGGTTGCTGAATAGGGAGCAAAGTCCAAAGCCGAGTTCACAGAGCCTGTACAATGGAGCTCTTCCACCAGGCCTTTGATTAGGAGCCTCTACTGATGAACACGCCATCGACGAACGTGCCCCTGAAACATCTCCTGGCCTGAGACTCTGTCGGATGCTGCCTTACTACTAGTTTTGATTCTGAATGCCACCATCACTTGTCTGTTTTATCTGTAACTGATTTTGTTTTAACTTGCTTTTATTGTTTTATGATATTTTAACTTCTGTAAGCTGCCTTGAGCCAGCTCGTCCAGCAAGGTAGGGTATAAATAAAAATAAATAAATAAATAAATAAATAAAATAGCAAGGCATGCACATTCATGTTTGTGACATCCTATCCAGAAAAGACTACCAACTGTAACTGGGGGAAATGTTCAGGAGCTGCCATGCCTACTCTTATGTGCAACCAAAAGAGTATCACAGAAAAAGCTGGATACAAAAATAAACATAAGCTGTGATAAAATAACTACACTAGTTTTTAGATAAAATTTAGATAATGGCAAAACAGTGAAAATACAAAATATTTAAGTTGAAGCAGCAATAAACAACCATCAACTATGGAACCAAGCCATTTACAAAGTCAAAGCTATAGCTGATGCAAGATCAGTCCTTGTTTCAAGTCCTTGAGAGCCAACCTGGTGTAGTGGTTAACTGTGCAGACTCTAATATGGGAGAACTGGGTTTGATTCCCCACTCCTCCACTTACTCCTGCTGGATGACCTTGGGCAAGCCATAGTTCTGGCACAGGTGTTCTCACAGAGCTCTCTCAGCCCCACCTACCTCACAGGGTGTCTGTTGTGGGGAGTTTGTAAGCCACTCTGAGACTTCCTTGGGTAGTGAAGGGTGGGGTATAAATCCAATCTCCTCCTCCTCCTCCTCTTCTTCTTCTTCTTCTTCAACTCAGATTTAAAATGCCAGAAGGTTCATATAACATTTCAATAGTTAAATATTAAAATCTCTCAAAAAAAACCCATTCACAAAATCTTCATAGAAAAATTCCTTCAACATAGATGCTCTTGAGAGATTTAAAATGATGAGAACCTTGTTTCATTCTTTCTGATAATAGAATAAAGAACACTCCCACAACTACCTCTGCCACAGCCTGCCGGCCTCTGCACACTATTTCCAGCAGATCTTCTCCCAGAGCTGTGCAGAATACAGTCACAAACCATCCATAAGTCTTCTCAAATTCATCTTGGAACTCAGTTATTTTCTTTATTTTTTCAACACATTTATCAAAATTTTCCAAATACAACAATAAACTACATATACAGTTTTGAGTTCATATCATTTTGAGTCTACTTTTCCTTTTTCCGATCTAACCATATATACATTCTAGTCCATCTTTTTGTATACGTTTCTAGATCCTTCCCCTGTAATAACATATTTAATCTGTCCATTTCTGCCACTTCTAACATTTTCTGTGTTAATTCTTCTCTTGAAGGTAATGAGTATAATTTCCAGCCTTTTGCTATTAATATCCTTGCAGATGTTAATGTATATGTTATAAAATATACATTGTCTCTCTTATATTCTCCTGAGAGCATATTTAATAAAAATACTTCTGGTGTAAACAGAATGTCAATATTCGTTATTTCATATATGATTTTATGTACTTTGTTCCAAAATCTTTGAATTCTGTCACATCTCCACCATACATGATAGAATATCCCCACATTTCTTTTACATTTCCAACAGATGTTAGAAGCATTGGGATAACACTTTGCTATTCTATCTGGAGTCCATTGCCATCTGTGGAACATTTTGTATATATTTTCCTTATATGGTATAGCTCTCATAAATTTTATGGCTTTCCATGTTATAGACCATTGGTCTAATTCTATAGTATAACCAAAATCCTTCATCCAAGCCACCATTGTATTTTTAACCAGTTCATCCATTAACAATTCCTCCAAGAGTAAATTATATAGTTTTTGAATTAGCTTATCGCTTGAAGACAACCAAATTTTGTCAAGTTCATTTTTCTCTTTATAAGAATTTTTTCTGTTATCTTTATTGAAACTACTATTTACTTGAATCTTTTCCCACCATGTCATTTTTAACTTTTCCCAAAGTACATTTTCATCATTTTTCAGTTTATTGTTTTTATCCAGTAATATATTGTAAGTTTCTCTTTTCATTTCTGTCATTAAAGAAAGTTTTATGAATGCCTCTAATAGTGAAACACATTTTGGGGTTTTATCATAATATCGCTCCTTTATTTGTTTCCAAATTTTTACCAGTGCCCCTCTTATTGTATGTTGGTGAAATATAGGCTGTGTTCACACACTAAATAATCCACTTTCAATCCACTTTCAGTGCACTTTCCAACTGGATTTTACTGTGTGAACTGGCAAAACCCAGTTGGAAAGTGCATTGTAAGTGGATTGAACGTGGATTAGTTAGTGTGTGTGAATACAGCCATAGAATGTACTTTTTCTTTTCCATACCATGCATAGGAATGCCATCCCATTGGGAGATTATTGGGAGATTATGACCTTCCAAATTTGATAATCGTATATTCTCTAACATCACCCACTCCCATATCCATACCACTGTGGCTGCTTTATAGTATAGATCCCAACTTGGGAGACTGAATCCACCTCTTTCTTTTTTGTCTTGCAATACTTTTAGTCTAATTCTTGGTCTTTTATTACTCCAAATAAATTTACTACAAATTTTCCCAAGTTCTTCTATTTGCTTTATGTTTCTCAATATCGGCAGGTTTTGTGCTATGAATAGAAATCTGGGTAGCACATTCATCTTTATTGTTGCTATTCTTCCTATCAAGGATAATTTCAGATCATTCCATTTTGTTAAATCTCTTTTAATCTCCCTATATAGTTTGACATAGTTATCTTCTAACAAGGTAGTATTTCTATTAGACCATAAAATTCCCAGATATCTTACTTTCTTTACAATTTCTATATTGGATATTTTTTGTATATTAATTGCCTGTTGTGGAATACAGTTTTTTTTGTTAAAAAAACTGTTTTAAAAAATTACCTTGAGACCTGCGACTCGCCCATATTCTTGTATTGTTCTTATGAGATGTGTAATTGAGCTTGTTGGTTCCTCCAAATGAACACCAGATCGTCAGCAGAGGCCTGCAGTTTATATTCTTTCCCTTTAATCTTCATTCCTTTTATTTGTATATTATCCCTTACAAGATCATTCAAAGTTTCTAATGCAAAGAAGTGGGGATAATGGGCAGCCCTGCCTTGTTCCTTTTTGAATTTCAATATCTTGTGTCATTTCCCCATTCACTATAATCTTTGCATGTTGTGTTTTGTATATAGCCTTTATTGTAGTGATAAAATTTGTACCGCAATAGCATGCTTCTAATTTATGCATTAGAAATTTCCAATTTCCAATTATCAAATGCTTTTTCGGCGTCCAGGAATACTAATGCCATCTGTTTGTCCGAGTTTGTTTCATAATATTCTAATACGATTATGGTTCTTATTTTTTTTATTTCTCTTTTTGAGAGAAATCCTGCCTGGTCTTGATGTATCACTTGTACTAGTACTTTTGTCATCCTCATAGCTACTATTGTAGCAAATATCTTATAGTCAGTATTTAGCAAAGAAATTGACCTATAATTTTTAACTTCATCTTCCTTCGTGTTTGGTTTATGTATTAATGTGATTAGTGCCTGTTTCCATGTTTCAGGTTGTTCCCCCATCTTAATTATTTCTTGAAATAATTGTTTTAATGGTAACATTATTTGATCTTCAAACCTTTGATAAGCTTCTGCTGGGATGCCATCTGGTCGTGGAGTTTTTTTCTGCTTCTCAATTGCCTCGATTACTTCACTGATAGATATTGGTTCATTTAGTATTTTCTTCTGATCTTCATTGAACTTCTTTGTATTATGTTTCTCTATGTATTCACCTGTTAGTTGTACCGCTTGTTGTTTTTGTTCATGGTTCATGGTTGATGGTGAAGAGTTTTTAACCTTATTCTTATCTCTCCGGACTCTCTTCCCTTCTTTTTTAATTTGTGTTACCAAACTCTCATACTGTTTTTTCCTTTGTTTCTTTCTCAATGCTTCCTGGTTTATGAACCATCCTGTAAAAAAACTTTAAATGCTTCCCAAACCATTCTGATAGATATATCTGCTTTTATGTTTCTTTTGAAGTATTCACAAATTTCTATTTCCATTTTCTTTGTAAAGTTTTGATCCTTTAATAAGTTTTTTATTTAAAGTCCATCTTGTAATTTTTTGTCTAGTCTGTAACGTTAACACCATTGGGCTACGGTCAGCAAATGTATATGAAGAATTTCACTTTCTATTATTTCTTTCAGCATTGTAGTAGAAGCCCATATCAGGTCTATCCTGAACCATGAATTATGCCTAGTCGAATAATATGTATAATCTTGTTTTTTCATGTTTCAGGTTCTCCATATATTTATTAAACATTGTTCTTCTGCCAACTTTAAAAATGCATTTGGTAAGATGTTTCCTGACTTCTTCTTTTTAGATTGATTTTTCCTATCCATTTTAGCCTCAAATACCACATTATAATTTCCTACCACACATATATCTTCTACTTTTTGCATTGCAATTATTTCATGTATTATTTTTTTTTAAAAAAAAAACTTCTCTTGATTTTGATTAGGTGCATAAATATTCAAAATTAGAAATTTTTTATTCAGGTTTATTATAGTAATTGCTGTTATTCTGCCATCTTTCACTGTATATACTAATTCTGGTTGCAAATAATCTTTTACATATATCGCTACTGCTCTTTTCTCTTTAACGTCTGATGCATGAAATAATTTACCAAGTTTTTTTGTTCTCCAAGTAGTTGACCTCTTTTTTTCTAATATGTGTTTCTTGCAGGCAGTTAATATCTGCCTGTAATTTGTATAGCTGTAAAAAGATTTGTTTCCTTTTTTGTGGGCTATTTAGTCCATTAATATTTACTGATAGTATCCTAAGCTTTCTCACTTTCTCCATTCTTATCTTTATTTCCCTTACCCTTTGTCTTCTGTTGATACCTTGTCAACATTTGTGAAGGGGTTAAATATGTTTGTTTTTTTCCTTGTCTCTTTTTGTCCTTTTTCCCTTTCTCTGTTTTGGTTCCAACTGCTTCTCCTTCTTCATTGCTTTCTTCTTCCTTCTGCCAACCCAAATTTTCTCCGTCTGTCCAAAAAATTCTCCAGCGTAAATACAGAGTCTATCTTATGTCTTTCCTCTTTGTAGCTAAACAGGAGTTCTTCAGGAAGAAGCCATTTAAACCAAATATCGTTTTCCTGCAACAAGTTTGATAATAGGACAGACTGGCAATGTAAAGCGGGGGCAAAGTGGAGGGAACTGGTGCGGGGGAAAAACTCCATGGAGCTGGCCATTCATACTGGCCAGAGCAATGCGCAGTGGTGCCGATACAAAGCGTTCAGACTGTCGCGAAGCCAGCGCGCGCAGCTCGCTTGCGCCGTTGCACTTTTTTTTGTTTTCCCTTTGATGTGTTTCACACATGCGCATAACTTTGTTGACACTATTTGGAAGCGGGAGGCATGCGGAGGATGGCCCCTGAACACCGGTTTTACCCGGTGTCCTGTTAAAGCGGATGGAAAGCGACTGGGAGACAGGTAAGTGCGAAATGGAGCCGAGGGACAGATGCGCATGTCTGAACGGGCTCTTTTCTTCCACTTCCGATGCGGGGCTGCCCCACTTTACATTGCCAGTCTGTCCTCGGCCTTGATATTTTTGCCCTTTCTTGCACACTGTCCATGGGACTTCTTTTAATATTTTCATCTCACTGTCTTGTATAGTTATTCTTGTTTTATTTGCCTCTCTAAAGAATCTTATCTCTTGTCTCCCTTCTAATCAGTTTTATGTGGACTTCTCTAGGCACTTTGTTTCTTCTTGCATGTAATGTATTTTTTCTAAAGACTTGGTTTATTTCTCATTCAGCTTCTTTGTACGTTCCTATATCTAGTTGTTCTGTAGGCTTTTAATTACTTCCTCCTTTAAATTTTTTACCTATTGTTTCTGGTATATTTTGACATCTTATCAACAATGCAGCTTTTTCCATTTCTAAACCTATTAAGGTTTCCTCCATTTTATCTGATTTTGTTTTTATTTCTTGTAATTCTTGTTCTAGATCTTGTACTTTCTCTTCCATGTTATTGGTAGCTAGTGTAACCTTTTGTATCTCTTGTTTGTTTTCATTTATCTGCTTCTTTATCTCTTCAGTTTCTGTTTTAATTTGTTCTGCTATTTCCCCTATCTTTGTAAAGGTTCCATTTCTGTTTTCATCAGTTGTGGTAGTATTGTTTCCACCGTATTTTACATTAATTGTGGAAGTGTTGTTTCCACTATGTTTTTTATTTCCTGTGCCATGCATTCTTGTATGAGATTTTTAAAATCTTTTATTGTTAACTGGGTGATACTCATTGTGTTCTGTTTAATAAAACTTTGTGTGCCTGCCTGACCTAGAGATTTTATTGATCCTTTTCTTGTGCCGATTGTGTTGGTGGCCATTTGCCTAGTGATTTTTCTTTTATTAATTTTATATTTAGTGGTTTGGGGTGTTTTTTGTTAATACCAAAGCATTTTTTTGATTCCTGATCTCTTTCTTCCTTGTTTTTACAAGCATATACAAGCATATGCTTGTAGTTTTATGGTCTAATATCTCTTTAACTTATTATTAATCTTTTTGTCCACTGCCTTTTTTTCTAATTTTTCTTCCTTAATTCCATTCTGTTTTGTGAATTTTCTAGTCCTCTTTCTTATTAGTTTATTTATTAGTTTATTTTCCCCACTCTGTTTCCTATGACAGTTCTTTATTTTATTATTTTTTTCCTGCTGAGTTCTTTCACCCTTGTTCTAATGATCTGCTTCACTTCTGCCCTTCTCAGTCCTTCTTTTCTCTTGCTGAGTTGTTCTGCCCTTGCTCAAGTCGCTTGCTTCACTTCCGCCCTTTCTTCATGTGTGTGCTTGTTGGTCCATCCTCTTTTTACTTCCCCCTTTCTCTCCGCTTTTTCTCCTCCTTCTCTGGAAGCCGTGCCCATCTCTCTTCTGACTCTGCGGCTCTCTGCATCAGCTTTGTTTGGCCGCTCACCCCTCCTTCGATTTTTTTCATGCTTTTTGATCCACCCTCTGTCAATCTTTGCTCACCTCTTGACCACGTCACTGCCCTTTTCCTCAGCAGTATCACTCGAATGCAGAAAAAGAATATAGGTAGAGGTTATATTTATATTACATTTGGTGTTTTAAACCTTTTCCCACTGCCCTTTCCCCCCTCCTTTTGTATTTCTTTATTTTTAACTCTGTTAATGGCCACCTTAAAGAAACAGTCCATTCTTCCCTCTCTTGAGCCCTCTCTTGAGCAGACCCTTTCCCCTAATTTAACCGGTCCTTCATTTATTTATTTTAACCTCCAAGAGTTAATATGATTATACTTCGCTTCAGGTATGATGGCTATTTCTTTGTATATCCTTCATTTTGTGACTCTGTTGGCTATGTTGAGGTCATCTCTTTGTCCAGGTTGCTGGGCATTTATAGCAGTCTCCAGCTTTCAAGCAAACATAGCTACCAAAGGAGGAGTTGCCTTACTCTTCCCTCACCGCCATGTCAACCCCCTTGCTTTCAGGTTCTTGCTGCTAAAGAACCTCTTTCTAGAGTGTTAAGTTTGTTCTGAAGACTGCTATTATTCAGCAGAAAGCAGAGCACCAAGTTGCTCACGTCTGCTGTTGGCAATCCAGAAGTTCTCCAGAACTCAGTTATTTTCAGTGAACATTCCAATCAGCGTACTGACAAAGTTAGTCCTTCAAAGTCACATGCACATGTGAGTCAACACACACGTATGAATCAGAACTTCATAAGAAGTGTAAGGATCATAGCAGGACACATTCTAGCTATTGCTCTCCTTTCCTGAGAATAATGTGATATATAATAAATACAAGATATAAAAAGGGATACCATTGTGAATTCTGCAAAAATGTATTGAATTGAACTTTTCATATTGCATGCCACTTTGAAAGACAGTATAGGCATGCATGCTAAATAAGTAAATAGTAAGGGAAGGGAATCTTACACGGCTACAAACTGTATAAGATCTGTGCTGAGCTTTCCTTTTCTATTACAGGAATTTAAGCCTGGGCATGGCAGAGGCCACCACCCTTTTGTCATTAGCCAAAGGGCAACCACAAACAGCTCTTGGATCTTAGTCTATAGGTCACAGCCTGGGGCTTTGAGTAAGCCAGCCTAGTGGATTCAGCCAAGGAACTGGAACTGTACTGGCTATTTTGTTGTTTGTTTGTATAAATTCTAATATATTTTTGTGTTTCTTTGTCAGCTGTTTTGAGTCCCCAGTGGAGTGAAAAGAGGAATAGTACTACAGAAAATAAACAGTCATGCAAAAACATAATGACATCATCCAAAGAGTCTGTTACACATCACAGAGTCTCAGTTACACAGTTACAGATCACAACCTGTTGCCAGCAGCACATCAGGATATTCTCTGGACAACCTTCCTTGTTTCCCTTCATGTTCCTAGGCCTCATCTGTGAATTTGTAACTGAATTCCATTGGTTGTGACAGTCATTGTTTTGTTTCCCATATAACTGATTTGGTGATACCACAATGGTTCAACAACAGAAATGACATTTAACATCTGTGTCAGGGGTACTGAAATCAAGAACACTGAAGGCAAAGCAATTCAAAGCATCATCACATCAGAAAACAAAAATACAAGAAATAAGATACATCCATTAAAATCCAATATTGGCAATTTGTACACAACTGAAAACTTAAGTACAAATACAGCTTAAAAACCCCACTAAAGATCTAGGACCTGCCCATTCTTCTGTTTCCTTCAGACATCCATGCTGCCTTCCTAAGAGGTTAATCTCCTGGTATTCTCTAACCAATACACTTATTCCCAATTAATTCCACAGTTTCCCCTTCTAATAGGAATACAAAGTGTTCCATATGTTCTCAGCCTGCCCTTGTTCCTTTTTCCATCTTCCTCAAAAGAGAGACTGAACAGGCAACATCTGGTGGAATCTCAGGAGCATTAAGGTTAAACAGTTGACAAATCTGAGTGTGGAACAGTTCATATTGGTCTTAGAATATGTTTCCTCTATATTCAAGGTGCCTATTTAATCACATTGCTCTGGCCATTGGATTACACACAGTTGCTGTTGGGGTTTGGAGGGGAGGAGGCAGGTACTTAATTAATTGTGCTTCTGTTCTAGGATTCAGATAATTCCTGTGTGCTGCTGTCCTCAGTTAGGGTCAAGGTAAAATTTAGATGCAAAGTTGAGGTTTGCTTACTGTATAATGATAGATTTGACATCAATTGAACTGACTTTCCTTGTCCCTTTTCTTTTGTCCTCCCCCCTCCCTCCCTCCCTCCCTCCCTCCCTTCTTTCTTTCTTTCTTTCTTTCTTTCTTTCTTTCTTTCTTTCTTTCTTTCTTTCTTTCTTTCTTTCTTTCTTTCTTCCTTCCTTCCTTCCTTCCTTCCTTCCTTCCTTCCTTCCTTCCTTCCTTCCTTCCTTCCTTCCTTCCTTCCTTCCTTCCTTCCTTCCTTCTTTCTTTCTTTCTTTCTTTCTTTCTTTCTTTCTTTCTTTCTTTCTTTCTTTCTTTCTTTCTTTCTTTCTTTCTTTCTTTCTTTCTTCTCCATCCTTGGGTCCTCCATGTTTGACTGTAATGCCCAAAGTGAGAAAAAAGGAAAACTAGTTATTATCAGCAGAGTAATACCAATTGCAATTTCCAGTGTCATGACCTTTTAGAAGCTCTGTTTATAAGTTAATGCCTTACTAAAAGGCCAATGGAAAGTATATGAAATTACAGTAATACACAGTGTGGATTAGCATATATAGTATGGCTCTTTAAAATTATTACTATTTTATTAATTTTGTTATTATTTGGTTTAAATTCTATATAGAAAATCCCTATGTCACAGATATCTCTTTTGGGGTGATCTGACAACTATCAACTTAGGGCAACTATGTGTTGTAGCTACCCAGTTACAAAAGATGGCCAGTCTTTTGTTCAACCAAAAAGGGGGAGAATCCTTGGACTGGATTATTCTCCTAATAGAAAAATAAAGAGGGATCAAAGATTTTGTTTATTTTTGCATTTCTCTGAGTTTGTGTGTGTGCCTATGCCTGGAAGTCATGATGACCTCTGGTAACCCCTACTGGAGCACTGAGGATGTTCAGAGAAGTGGCTTGATAGCCTGCCTCTGTCTCCTGGCCCTGGTATTCTTTAGAGGTCTCCAATCCAAAGGCCATCCCTGCTTAGCTTCCAACAAGATCAGACTTGCCTGGGCTATCTAGGTCAGGGCTTCACTTTTAAAGATTTCATTAAAAATTAAACAAAATAAAAATGGCAGGATAAGAAATAAGCATGGTTAAGCCAGAACAGTCTCTTCAGCATTATTTCAGGCTCTTTGTCTCCTTTAAAAAAATAGTCTTTTTTCTAGGCAAGAACAAATGTAATTTTGTCTTCTGAACTGGCAAAACAATTTCGAGCAACAAGGTATGTTCTCAGAAAAGGGCATCCTGATCCTACACATTACACAGATACCGGTTCCTTAAAAATGTAGGCATAACTGTAGACAGGGTGAATTAAGCTGGTGGCTGAAGTGAGTCTGTCAAAGGTCAAGCTAGAAAACTTTGAGGCCTAGAAAGGCCTGCTGTAACACCTAAATATGCCAGAAACCATGGCTGCAGTTAACAGACTCTTTATTTTCCTGCTGGTGATACTTATAATCTGTGCTCTAGTGCACTCAGACTAAGGGTTTTCATTCTGTGAATGACAGTGTTTGGCTGGTCTGCCTTCCTGTCACAGGTGCTGAACATGCAAAGGACCACTAGCTGTCACTGGCTGAGATGCTTAATAAAAGGTGTGAGCAGGAGAGAGCCTAGGACAAGAGAAAGCCATAGAGTAAAATGCAGAGGTGTAAGAAGGAATATTTACTAATGAAGGAAGGAAGGTTGGAAGAGGTGTGGTTCCAGAGGAAAGAGTCATCCAATATAGTCATTCCCAGTGAAGACCACTATGAGTGCACCTACATAAGGATCCTTTGGCTTATATGAAAATAAAGGAATGGAAGAGCATTCTCTACATATCCTGTGATTTCAAGACTCCAGGACTGCAAGATTAAGCTTTACAAAGGGCCCCATGACCCTTTGGACACAGATGCCATCTATAACCAGAGAGATGCCTTTGCTATAGTCGTAAACCTGATCCACAGATCAAAAGCTTTTTGAGGAAGAACATTCAAGCAGCACAGCTACAAACAACTGGAAAATATTGGTCCAAACATCTATTGACTCAGAGTTCACTTAACACTTTGGCCAAAAGATATGATACAAGTTTGACTAGAATAATAATCAAAGATGTTTGAAACTTCCTTCCCATAAAGATTCTCAAGACAATGTAATCTTCTGTTCAGAAAAGACCATTTGCCTATCACTGGGTCAAGAATTATAACTTGTCCAAGCCACCATCCTTCTTGCATCATCAAGTATTCAGATGCTCCTTCTCTATAGGTAAACTTCAGTATTCAGTCAAAGTTGTAATCCAAAGTTTACACCCGTGGGCTGTATTCAGTTGCCAATAAATAACTAGCATGGAGTTTTGCATCACAAAACGGATGGAAAGTTCTGGACCAAATGCCATTCTCCCCCATAAACATCAAGGTAAATTCAAATATATAAAAAGGACAAAAGAAGTCCTCCTTAGTATCCCACTGTCTTCCACTTGGTAGAGAACAATAAGATACTGGACTCCTCTTCAAAATAAGTGGAGTATGGTTTACTCTATATTTTATTTTATTTTCAGAGCTTAATCTATGAATCTATACTTTTGTAGATAAATAAAGGAACTTAAAGGTTGAATACTCTGTCTTCCTTACATTTCTTTCTATGCTTTGGATCACTGGGTCAGTTCTGGGAGTTGTGTGTGTGTGTGTGTGTATACATAGGCTGAGGACAGACTGGCAATCTAAAGCGGGGCAGGCACGCTTCGCAAACGGAGGAAAGGAGCACGTTCAGACATGCGCATCTGTCCGTCGGCTCCGTTGCGTACTTACCCATCTCCCAGTCGCTTTCCTTCCGCTTTACCCGGACACCGGTTTTTCCCGGTGTTCAGGGGCCTTCCTCCGCATGCCTCCCGCTTCCAAACAGTGTGAACTGGAAGAAGCGGGAGGCATCCGGAGGAAGTGTGAATGCACCGGCAAAAAGTTTTGCGCATATGTGCATGTGCGCATGTGCGCATGTGCGCACATGCGAAAAACATCAAAGGAAAACAAAAAAAAGTGCAGCAGCGCGCGTGAGCCGTGCACGCTGGCTATGCGGCAGTCTGAACGCTCCGTGGCAGTCTGAACGCTCCGTATCGCCACTGATCCGCATTGCTCTGGCCAGTGTGAACGGCCAGCTCCGTGGGTTTTTTCCCCCGCTCCAGTTCCCTCCGCTTTGCCTCCGCTTCAGATTGCCAGTCTGTCCTCAGCCATATATTGGATTGGCATTTTTTTTTAATTGGATCCAGTGCCTAATTTGTACATGTGTTCTGATGTAACAGATACAGCTCAGTGACTGTTAGGGGAACAAAAGAGGGTCATATTTCTGGCTCCATGCAGAAAAAGACTACCAGTATGGCTTAAAATTGTTAGAATTGTCAGGCACGTAGGGGGACAAATCCTGCTGTGGGAAAATCAGCATGGCTTCTGCAAAGGCAAGTCCTGCCTCACCAACTTTTTGGAGTCCTTTGAGAAAGTGAACAAGCATGTAGACAACAATGACCCAGAAAACATTATATACTTGGATTTTCAAAAAGCTTTTGACAAGGTACTTCACCAAAGACTTCTAAGGAAACTTAGCAGTCATCGTGGATTAAGAGGATGGGCATCCAATGAAGCTGATGGGCAGTGGGCTCAAGACAGACAAAAGGAAAGATTACTTTACACAGAGAGTGATTAAAATGTGGAATTCGGTGCCAGAGGATGTAGTGATGGCTACAGGAATAAACAATTTTAAAGGGGGATTAGGTAGATTCATGGAGGATAAGTCTATCAATGACTACTAGCCATGGTGACTGAGGGAAACCTCCACATTCAGAGGCATTAATCCTCTGAATCGCAGAGCCAGGACCATCCCTGATGTTGCCATTCTCTATGCCCTGTTGTTGGCTGTCCAGAGGAACTGGTTGGCCACTGTATGAGACAGGATGCTGGACAAGATGGGCTATTGGTCTGCTCCAGCAGGGGTCTTCTTGTGTTCTTATGTAAAACAACTTTAATATGAAGAACAGCTAAAACATTTAGAAAATTAACATAAGTCTTGTTCTAAAACTAAAATCGTAGAGCAATTTCACAGATTCTTAATTTCTCAACATTGCCTCTAAATCATAAAGTTTGCATCTATAAAGAGGGCAAAGGGGAAAATATTTTCAAGAGACTGAGAAAGTAGGCAAATTGGGAGTATAGAGGAGAAGAAAGGAGAGCCACATGTTGCACAGGTGAAAACCTTTGAAGTTCACATATTCATTTGAAACTAAATATCACATATTTTAGTGCAGGTGTCAGCTAGGCTGCCATAGATAAAAGATGCAGGTAAAGAGAGGAGCCGCTTTAAAGAAAAGGGGGGTAGAGAAGGCTATTAACTCTGGAATGTTACTTTCCATTCTCCTCTGGCATTTGTCACTGTTTTGATTCTCCTCTAGCATTTGTCCCTCTTTACTTAAGGTCTCAGGTTTCTCTTGCAAGTTTCCCGCTCGGTAGTAAAAGCCGTTATTTTCCACGTGAGGGTAACGTGGCATTCATTGGCTTGTAGCCATCTGACACCCCAATTTGAACCCTGTATAAAATCCCTTTCCTGCTTTCCCTCTTCAGTCTTAACACAGAAGTGTTCAGAGAATGTATAGTAAACTGACTACAATAAACTGAACCTGCTTAAAGACTGTTGTAGAATGCTGATTACTAAAGACTCTGACAGCAGGTCTCTAGTTTTTCTTTATAGCTGCTGGGACCGTCATACCTTTCTTTTAAAAGGAGGTGCAGTAGGAAAATACAATCTCATCTCTATTAGATAATTGCCAATGAGACAAATAATTCTCAGCTTGCATTACAAACAGTATCCTCAAAAATAGCTTTTACTTAAATAGTCAGTTTTCTGAGGTCTCAGCATTGTATCAAAAATGTTTTGCCCACATGAGACTTCAGACTGCTCTTCCAGGGTTGAACTGCCCCCCTCTCCTATCTGACTGACACACCTAACAGGAAAAAAAAAATCCACTTACAAAAATGGTTCTTTCTTTGGTGTCTGTTGTGGGGAGGGGAAGGGAAAAGGAGTTTGTAAGCCGCTCTGAGACTCCCTTGGGGAGTGGAGGGCGGGGTATAAATCCAATCTCTTCTTCTTCTTCTTCTTCTTCTTTGGTTTCCTGGAACCTGGTTGCAGGTTTGGGGGAGACTATGAGGCTTTTCATTCTAGTATCCCAGCCTTGCCTGTTTGTACTTTTTTGATTTCTCAAGTTGGACATGTTTATGTTAGGTATTCTAAACTGCATCACATATACTTTGAATGTTTTTTGCACTGACACCTAGAAACTATAGCTCAACTCAGAAAGTTCTCATTATGTAGCAACATAATAAGTGCTGCTAATGGACAATCGATACTACTGACTGCACAGGTACAAAAGCAGCACATTTAAAAGTACCTGTGACCTGCCAATGGTGACTCTGATGCAAATGGTGCATGACCTGCCAGTAGTAACTACGGGGCAAGTGTTAGTACAGCCAGACATTAAACTGCATGCCAACAGCAGTATCCAGCCAGCTGCCTTGCTACTAGGAAGTCCAAAACTACTAAAAATACTACTCAGTTTAAATTGTGAATAAACCATCAATTCGATCATATGAGGTGCTCGACTCAAAGGAAAACAGACTCTGTTTTCTTTTTTTTTTGTAAACAAATTTTTATTTTTCAAAAAAAAAAACATCGAAAATAATACATTTAACCTTATACAAATCCCTTTTTCCATATTAGATAACATTTTGTTCTATTTGTACATTCTATTTTTATCTTGTTTTGGTGGTTTCCCACCACATCTGAAGCATAACACATTTTCCATTTTATTCAAAATAGTAATACTTATATCTATGTTTCGTTTCTGGTAACGGTTATATAGCTTTAAAATACTTATACTTATACACCAATTCTTATTTTCTATACTCTTATGTATTTCTAAATAAAAACAGTTTCATTGTCTAATTTTAACTAAAACATTCATATAATATATTTCTATTCCTTTATGCTATTATAACCATGTATAGATATAGTTTTTCATATCCCAATACTTTTCAACATATTCTTTCAAATCTTTCCAGTCTTCCAGAAAGGTCTCTGAGTAGAGATTATTCAATTTTCTAGTCCACTTATCCATTTCAGCCATATATAACAGTTTTTTCAACCATTCCCACACCTCTGGTATTTTTTCATTTTTCCAGTTTTGTGCATACACCATTCTTGCTGTTGTAATCATATACCATATTATTGTCCTTTTCTTTACATTTATCTCTTCTAGTTTAAGTCCTAGCAATAACATTTCAGGCAACTTCTTAAATGTACATTTCAAGATTTTTTCCATTTCTGCATGTATTTTTGACCAATAAGTCTTTGCTTTATCACAAGTCCACCACATATGATAAAAAGACCCTTCTTTCTTTTTACACTTCCAACATTTGTTAGACATATTTTGACCAATATTTGCAATTTTTTTTGGTGTCATATACCATCTATACATCATTTTAAAACAATTTTCTTTTAAGTTATAACACGTAGATATACTCATAGCATTTTTCCATAAAAATTCCCAAGATTCCATTTCAATGTCTTTGTTAAAGTTTATCGCCCATTTTACCATTTGTTCTTTTACCATTTCATCAGCATTAAACCATTTTAGCAAGACTTTATACATTTTAGAAATCATTTTTTTCCCACCTTCCTCCCAAACTTGTTCTATTTCATTATTTTTTTCCCTGAAACCGTGTTTTTTATCACTTCTATACAAGTCATATATTTGTCTATATCTTAACCAACCATAATCAAAATCAATCTGATGCTGCTCCTTCAGTTTGAAATCCTTGCCATGTCTTATTAATAAGTCTCTATACTTCAGCCAATCTTGTCCTTTATATCTTGATATTGGATGTAAGACTTCTGCGGGTACAATCCACATGGGTATCTCTTCTGAAAAAAAGTTTTTATATCTTGTCCACGTATCCATTAGTGTTCTTCTCAAATAATGATGTTTAAACATATTGCCCATTTTTGTTTTGCCATAATACAAATATGCATGCCACCCAAATCTACAATCATGACCTTCCAGGGACAATAACATTCTATCTTGTAACATAGTCCATGCCCCTACCCAGGTCAAACATATTGCATCATGGTATAACCTTAGATTTGGTAGTTGAAACCCTCCTCTTTCTTTGGCATCACACATTATTTTCATCTTAATTCTTGGTTTTTTCCCTCCCCACACAAATTTAGACAGCTCCTTCTGCCAACATTTGAATGTTTTTACATCTTTCACAATTGGAATAGTTTGAAACAAAAACATTAATCGTGGTAACACATTCATCTTGACCACCGCAATTCTACCCAGCAATGACAAATTCAATACATTCCACTTTTTAATATCCTGCATAATTTGCAACCATAATTTTTCATAATTATTTTTATAAAGATCAATATTTTTCATAGTTAGGTTTACACCCAGATATTTTGTCTTTTTCACCACCTCACATTCTGTAAGTTTTTGTAACTCGTTTTGTTTCTTATTTGACATATTTTTGCACATTACTTTCGATTTGTTTTTATTTACATAAAATCCTGCTAAATCACCAAACTCTTTTACTCTCTGTAACAAATGTGGTAATGTGGATAAGGGGTCTTCCACTATAAACATCACATCATCTGCAAAGGCCCTATATTTGAAAGAAAAACCTTTAGTTGTTAAGCCTTTAATATCTTTGTCTTCCTTCACATTTAACAGTAGAACTTCTAAAATCCAAATAAATAGCAGCGGCGAAAGCGGGCATCCTTGTCTTGTTCCTTTTTCAACTTTAAAATCGTCTGTCTTTTCAGTATTAATTATTATTGAGGATTTCTGTTCTTTATATATTGCTTTAATGAAGTTAAGCATATATTCACCGATCTCAAGATGTTCTAAAACTTCAAACATAAAATCCCAGTTTAAATTATCAAACGCTTTCTCCGCATCTAAAAAGAAAAAGCCCACTTCCTTTTCAGGATGTTTGTCGTAATATTCTATAGCGTCCACTACTACTCTTAGATTGTCCCTTATTTGTCGATTAGGTAAGAACCCTGCTTGTTCTGTTTGTATAGTCTCTTTAAGGTGCTCTTTTAGTCTATCCGCTATAATCTTAGCAAAAATCTTATAATCATTATTCAGTAAAGAGATCGGTCTATAGTTCTTAACATTGGTCAAATCCTGATTTTCTTTCGGGATCAGTGAGATGGATGCATCTTTCCAGGTTTCTGGTACCTCTCCAGTAACTCTTATATTGTTCATCAATAGCAGTAACACCGGTGAAACTGACTCCTGTAACGTTTTGTAGAACTTCGCTGTAAATCCATCCGGTCCAGGTGCTTTACCTAATTTTGAGTCATTTATTGCATTTTTGATCTCTTGTAATGATACTGGATTATTAAATAGTTCTTTAATTTTCTCTGTTGGTTTTGGTAGCTTTAATGTTTGCAGGTATTCTTTAATCTTTCTTCTGTCTTTGTTTTCCTTCTTAAAAAGTTTTGCGTAGTATTTAAAAAATTCTCTTTTTATTCCTTTGTTATCTATTATCTCAATATTATCTCTTATCACTTTAGTGATAAATTTATTTTCACGTTTTTTCTTTAATTGCCATGCTAAGTATTTTCCGGGTTTATTTGCACCTTCAAATGCTTTTTGTTGAAGTTTTTTTAAGTTCCAGTACATCTCCTGGTTCAAAATGGCTTTTGCTTGGTCTTGTAGCATCCAAATTTCCTTTTGCAGTTTCTTTTTCCCTGGTTTCTTCTTCAGTTCTTCTTCCTTTGTTTTAATGGCTTGTAAAATATTTTCATATTGCTCTTTTTTCTTTTTATTATCTTTAGCATTTAACGATATCAATAGTCCTCTCATCACTGCTTTATATGCATCCCATACGGTTTGAATTTTAACTTCTTTCTGCATGTTTACTTGGAAGTATAGGTCTGTTTCTTCAAGTAATTTTTTAATTATTTCTTGATTATCTAATAAGTCCTCGTTTATTCTCCATCTCTTTTGTTTTTTAATCTGCCCAGCTGTCCATAAACACGGATTGTGATCTGAGATTATTCTGGGTAAAATTTCCACTTTTCTTGTCTTAAAGGTTAGGTTAGTAGTCATCCAAATCATGTCAATTCTTGAATGTGAGTCATGTCTGTTAGAGTAAAAGGTAAAGTCTTTTCCTTGTGGGTTAGCTTTCCTCCAAATATCTTCCAACTTTTCTTGTTTTATCAGTTCAAAAAAGTTTTTTGGAAGCTTCCCTAACGTCTCATCCTTTCTTTTAGAGCGCCTGTCTAGTTTATTATCTACAGTTCCGTTGAAATCTCCTAACATCATAATTTGATCATAGTTTACATTGTCCAATTCCATTTGAAGTTCTTTAAAAAAAATTTCTTTAGCTCCATTCGGAGCATAAATGTTCACAATCAAAGTTTATGCCAGAAACCATGGCTGCAGTTAACAGACTCTTTATTTTCCTGCTGGTGATACTTATAATCTGTGCTCTAGTGCACTCAGACTAAGGGTTTTCATTCTGTGAATGACAGTGTTTGGCTGGTCTGCCTTCCTGTCACAGGTGCTGAACATGCAAAGGACCACTAGCTGTCACTGGCTGAGATGCTTAATAAAAGGTGTGAGCAGGAGAGAGCCTAGGACAAGAGAAAGCCATAGAGTAAAATGCAGAGGTGTAAGAAGGAATATTTACTAATGAAGGAAGGAAGGTTGTAATACCTTATTTGTGAAAAGCCACCCACATTTTTATTGAAAATCTCCCATACTCAGTCTAACTGAGGCACTGCGTTATAAATGTGGGGTGGAACTGGAATATTTCCATGTGGGAAACATACTTGGCCTCGTCTGCTTGTAATTTCCATTAATAACACTAAGGAAGTTGGCAACATGGTCAAAGAAGTGTGGCTGACCACTTACATGCTTGCTGCCATTGTCTGCCTTTCATGGCTGGTTAATGCCAAACACGTAAGTCTGTTTGGTCTACTTACAACTGTAATTAATACCTTATTGTATGAGGGGAGATCTTGCCAGCCTTGTCAAAGAAAGTAGTGATTATGCTGTTGCAAAAATAATTAGACTCATCTGCTCTCATAAAGTATAGCCTGGGCCATGCTCCAATTTGCCATTCTTAGCAGAGGTGGTCAAATAATACTAATAGTAGTCTACTAAGGTTAGATAATACCCATTATCTACAGCCAATACTATCAGTACAATTTTGTTTCTTGGACTGAAACTACCTTGGTCATTTTGGTAGACTAGAACCAGGCAAACAACAAGGAAAATATATGCACTGTATGGTAGTAGTTTGCTTCACAAACACAAGCTGATGACAGCACTATGAACATCAGAACATAAGAAGAGCGCTGCTGGATTAGAGCACTAATTCATCTACTCCAGCATCCTGTTTCAGATAACCTGGAGGACCAATGAACAGGAAGCAAAGCATTCTTGGAAAAATACCAGGGGGACCTATCCCCCAACCCCAGATGTAGGACTGGTTAAGAGGAACACATGTATGGCAGTCCCTGGCTTTGCCTCACTGGTCTAGCTGCATTGAAGCCACTGAGGAGGAGCATGAAGACAGCCATGTTCCTTCTCACTTGGCCTCATCCAGCCAGCCCAGGAATAGTGTTGCCAGGAAGGAGGAACATGGCAGCCTCTCTCTAGCTGGCTCTTTGGTCCTTTATCAGTGAAGGGGTGGAAGGAGACATGGCCTTTCTCCAGGGCAATTCCAGACTCCCAGTCCACCCCACCATACAGACATACCATGTCAGAACAAGTACTTCGGTACGTAGATGCCTTGCCTTTGGCTTTTGAGTCCTCCCAGACCTGAAATGTGCCTTTCAACCCCCGTTCAAGCCACTTGACTCCAACAGACTTGACTCTTGAGCTCCACTGGAAGTCTTGTTTTCAAGTCAGCCTCAGTCTTTATAACAACATTGTATAAAAGCAAGCAAGGAGTATACCAAGTCAACATTGGCAGAGGACTTCCACTGACACATCTGCTGCCAATAGCTGACTGCTTGAGACTGAAAACAATTTCTTCTGAATCTCCCTGGGACACTTGTGGTTAATTGCGCACAATGCAATACATTTTGACATTATATAATAATTTGTTAGCTAATGTGCTGAAGTGCCAGTGCAGCAGTTCCCAAGAAAATACAGAAGCTGGTTGCGTATATTAACAAAATAACAGCTGTATGGCTTTGTTTTCACTCTTAACTGTTAATTAAGGCAGAATTGCACCATTTGGGCAAGAACAAGTTCTGAAGTAAAACGTGGGTTTTTAAAAAATCTTTTAATGTTTCTTTTCCAGAAGGGAGGATAAGCTTGCCTGAGGAAATAATGCAATTAAATGAAACTATCAGAAAATGAAAACAATCAAAAGCAATAGATTAACAAAGGTACTCAACAAACAGCTAGGCACAGATTTGGGGGGGGGGGAAATGTGTTTTTAAATTTGTGAGAAGCTTTAAATACCAATAAATACCTTTTCATGAGGATAAAAAAAACCCTTCAGGTCTTATGATTAGGATGTACTGTAGTTATTTTGTACACAAAAATGGAAAATAAAATAAGGCTTTGGGATTCCTCTCCTATTAATGTAATCCAACAGCGAGTTAAGAGGTTTTTGGCTTCATTTGGTGTTCTGTTCCTGATTTTTTCCAGTTTATGTTTTAATTGGAAGGAGGGGAGAGATGGGGAAGGAGAAAGAGAAAGAGAGAAAGTATGTGGTGGTGGAAAGGGTCATCAAGTGGTAACCAACTTATGGTGACCTTCATAGGGTTTTCAAGACAACAGATGTTTAGTTTCTGCATAGCAACCCTGGCCTTCCTTGATGGCTTCAAGTACTAACCAGAGCCTAGACTGCTTAGCTTCCAAGAGCTGACAAGATTAGCTAACCTGGACCATCCTGGTCAGGTCAAGAGAGAAAATATATTTGTATTCTTTGAGCTTTTGTGAGTCACTGCTCACTTCCTCAGATACAAACTAACATTCTAGCTGTATCTGAAGAAGTGAGCAGTGACTCACAAAAGCTCATACTCTGCCACAAATTTTGCCACAAATACTCTGCCACAAAATTGTGTTAGTTTTTAAGGTGCATCTGCTGACGTCAGCGCCTGTGCGGGCTCATGTAAGGCACGTGCACTGCCAATTGCACTGGTTACCAGTTGAGCACCAGATTCGCTTCAATGTGCTGGTTTTGACCTTCAAAGCCTTATATGGCCTAGGACCAACATATCTAAGGGGCCTCCTCTTCCCATATATACCTCAAAGAGTGTTACGCTCTAAAGATCAACACCTCCTGGTGGTCCCTGGCCCAAAGGATGCCCGTCTTGCCTCAACCAGGGCCAGGGCTTTCTCTGTCCTTGCCCCAGCCTGGTGGAACATGCTCCATATTGAGACCAGGGCCCTGCGGGATCTTCTTCTATTCTGCAGGGCCTACAAGATGGAGCTGTTCCACCAGGCCTTTGGTTGAGGCAGCGGGCACCCATATATGGCCTCCCTGAGGTTGCTGTCACCCATCTGTTACCTGTGTACTGATCACCAACAACTGGCCTTTAGCTCATTGTACCATTGGGCTAGAACTTTATAGCCAACTGACGCTGTTTCAAGCTGTACCCATTGTTTTAATTGTTATAATATTTTATCATCTTTTAATGCTTAATGTTTTAAACTGAAATTGTATTTATTCTAATGATGTTACCCGCCCTGAGCCCACCCGTGGGATGGGTGGGGTATAAATGCAAATAGTAAATAAATAAGGTGCTATGAGACTCCTGCTCTTTTCTACTGCTACAGACAGACTAATGTGGCAACCCATCTTGATTTATTTTAACGCTTTTTAAAAAAATCTTAGCCATCTTGAGAGCTCTAATTGGGTGGAAAGGAAGGATACAAATGTTTTTAAATACAGAAGTGGTTTTAATAAATAAATTCCCTGTCTCCCAAGCCAGGGTGGTGTAGCAGTTAGGATCTGGGAGACCCAAGTTTGAATCCCCACCCTGCCACGAAAGCTGGCAAAAAAGTAAAGTAATCAAGGAATAAATATACTACTAATAAATGAATGCATGAATAAAAGATCCCATTAGTTCCTTTACTATTGCCTTCTGGAAGATGGGGAAACATTTTTTTTTAGGACATTTGAATGGAAGTTTGACCACTGTAGTACTAGGCTCTTCCTGGTGATTTATATTTGCTGTGTCATATGGCTTCACTGGTTGTATTTCCAAATTTTATTTTTGTAGCATTGGTTTTTATCTGTTTAGTTTTACTGTTGGGTTTGATGGCTGCAGATGGGGATAAGATTTTACAGTTCCTGTGCTGCTGGTGGTGATTTGTGGCTTTTATCTGTTTTATGTTTGTATTTTAAATGTTCTGAATTTTGTAAGGCATTCTGGGAACTTTGGAAGAAGAGCAGGCTAAAACGTACTATGTTAAATAAAAATAATAAAAATGCTATATCAAGATACCCCAAATCCTGGAACTCTCCCCCCCCCCCAAATTTCTTCATTCACATCTTTACTGGGAATAGACATATTTCATAGAGGATGTGTGTACAATCGTATCATCAGTAATGAAGTAAATGGATCAGCACCTTCCTAGAGGAGAACACCATGGCATGGATCCATCAGAAATTTCCAGTGTCAGAAGGAGTTCCCATCATCAGAGCATTTGTTTCTCATCTCCTCCCTCCTATAGCAGCTCAAAAATTTCTTCTGAAATTCTTGGGACCCCTCCCTTCCATCCTTCATTGGATCAAACTTCATGTGTGCATTGGAACCCCTGAATCAGAACTACTTTTAGTAGCAATACTTATTTTTATATGGACAGTGCTACAAACAAAATCCATGTATCCTCTCAACACAATTTCAGATGAAGTGTTGATCTATGTTAATGATCTGTGAGGTTGTCCCAAAAGATGCAGTCTGCAACAGGTCTTCTTAACCAGAGAGTCCTTTATTTGCAAAGAGGCTCTTATTGGAATAGTTACACTTTTTTCTGTTAGTAATGACTTTATTGTAAACAAACAGTTAGTATTATACTAGGCAACCAGAATCCCCCTCATTACATCTACACCAATCATAAAGCGTTAAAAGTGGCTCCAGCCCCCTGAACAGGTTTCACATAGAAATGGCGGCAAGTTTTTTTTTTTGGAATTTGTATCCCGTCCTCCTCACCATACGGCGGGCTCAGGGTGGCTCATAGCAGCCATTATGGCATAATACATTATTTGGTTAAAAATTAAAACAACCATAAAAACATCCTGTCACATATCACTCAGATGGCGTTGCTTCAGTACAGCTATCAGACAGCAATCCAGCATATCCCCATATCTGCTCATACATTGGCAGCCAGAGATCGGGCCAGATGTAAACACCGTGGACGGCCCCTATTTAAAAGCCTGGTGGAAGAGCTCCGTCTTACAGGCCCTGCGGAATTGTAATAGATCCCGCAGGGCCTTGATGTTGTCCGGGAGCTCATTCCACCAGTAAGGGGCCGCCACAGAAAATGCCCTGGCCCTTGTAGCTGCCAAGCGGGTCTCCCTCGGCCCTGGGACGGTTAGGCGGTTCTGGGATCCAGATCGAAGTGCTCTCTGGGGAATATATGGTGAGAGGCGGTCCTTCAAGTAAGCAGGTCCTTGGCCATATAGGGCTTTATAGGTAAGTACCAGCACCTTGAACCTTATTCGGTATGCTATAGGCAAGTATGCTATAGGCAAGTATGTTATTATTCCTTTTGTTCCCAGGGAACTTCTACTACATGTTTACGAAGGCAGCTGCAAAAGGAATAACACAGTAGGGAGGATTTATCCCAGACCTTGAGCAAACTGGGAATGAAGCAGGCAAAAGCTGGGAGCGAAGCAGGCAAAAGCAGGGCATGACAAGAAAGCCAGACAGCTAAACAGCACATGAGCACATTCCTGCGGGCAGGGTCCCAGGTCGAGTCCCAACCCGCGGCTGGGAAATGGCAGCGTAGCTAACATAACATAATCACAGTTGAGAGACAGATTAGCATATTAGAATAGATTACTACAAAGCACACCAAGCATTCTATTTAAATAAAAGGTCTCTCTGACAGGTGTCATTAGAGAAATCCACAAGGGCTATAAGACATGATAAAAGTTTAGTGTCACTTGCAAACCATCTTTAGTTTAACATACATAAATCCGTACTACATCTTCTATAAATAAGTCGGCGTGAGCACAGCACATTGAAAGCTCAGAAAGATATCCTTAACTGAACAGTCTTCCAAGTGTTTATTTCATATTTAAGTAACACTTTTGTAATAAAAGTGCATACTTTCCATAAACAAATCTGAAATTCACAAAGTGGCTCGATACATTGTTCCTTTAAACAAAGGAAACAAAGTGAGTAAAGAGATCTACTTAATTAGACCAACATCTGTTGGTTTATTCATTGTTTCTAGTTACAGAGAACTCTTCACCAGGTGTAAGACAAAGGTAGGTAACTGACAGCTGCAGAGAAGGCAATGTTGGTTAACAAACCCATGTTTGTTTGCTTAAAATATTTATATCCCAAAGGGGACTGTCGTTGTTGTTTTACTGTCAAGTGGTGACTTCATAGAGTTTTCAAGGCAAGAGATGCAAAGAAGAGGCTATCCTAGCATTTGTTCGTAGTCACCTATCCAAGTACTAACCAGGGCTGACCCTGTTTAGCTTCTGAGATACGATGGCAAGCAGCTAGCTTATGTTTATAATATACTGGGTCCAGACACGTTGAGTAAAATCAGCTCATAGAGTTTATTAGCAGGAAACACGGACTGAAGAGCAGGACTCAGGGGTCTGCTTATATGCAGGTACAAACCACACACCCCAGTCACACCTGTTCCCTGTGATAGGGCTATTTACAAGGCACCTCTGACCATAGGTCCACTTTATTTATTTATTTATTTATTTATTTATTTATTTATTTCGATTTATATCTCGCCTAGCCAGCGAGCCGGCTCTAGGCGGCTAACAACATAACTTTAGGATCTTGTGCAGCCGATTGGCCCAAATTATGAGCGGCATGGACTATTGTCTACCGATGCGAAGATCCGGTAGTTTGCCCGACCATGTGTGATCTCCGACCATGTGTGCGGTCACCATTTGTACACAGCATGTCACAGGACTTCCCCCCAGGGGACCTCCATTTTGATTCTTGTATGCATGGACATCTTAGCATGGACCTGGCAATGACAAATGGAGTCTGGCTCGAACTGATATCAAAATGACAGTGAGTCACATTGAGGGAGTGCAAGGAATGTGAAGCAAATCCTCCATTAATCACGAAAAAGCCGTATCTGATGTGAGTCAGCTGAAGGGCCTTTTCCTCCAAGGACCTATGGGGTACCCTCTCGGATAATCTGGCCTTAATAATGACCCAGATGATCAAGATCAAGCAATGGGCCAGCCCCAGCCATTTCCCCCTTATCTTGAGTACTGGACAGAAAGATTTCTCTCCCTGCTCTATCATGTAAAATACTCAACCTTCAATACTTGCCTATCTATATTCTCAGTCTTCCTAAAGGTACACTTCTCCTTGATATTTTTACCTGTAGTTTGGGGGGGGGGGTGTTTGGCATAAACAACCCCCCAAAAAATATCTGAAAAACACCTTATCAGCATTTGGGGGGTATTATTTAAGCCGGTATAGCTGAGCCTGAAAAAAGCCATTACACACACCCCCAGCTTTTATTGGGGTGTATACTGCAAGCCAGCCCCAGGCAAGGTGGCACAAAGCTCACAGCTCTGCACTGCCTCAGTTGATCTTCTTGATCCGAGCTACAAGAGAGGATTAGCTGGGGAGGTGGGAACTGACAGTTCTATGCTGCCTTGGCTGGGGCTGGCTGGCTCCTTTTGCAGCTTGTTTTAAACTGAGCTGCAAGAGGAACCAACCCAGGATTGGCTGGGGCGACAGGAGCTGACAGCTCCACGCTGCCCCTGCTGATCATTTCTTGCAGCTCCAAGCAAGAAAAGCAAGAGATCAGCTGAGGCAGTGCAGAGCTGAGAGCTTCTGCTGCCCCAGCTGATCCTGGGCTGGCAAGTTCACCTAGAAGACATTTAAAGGGACTGCGAGCCCTTTAAAATCTTTGGAGTTCTCCAAGCCACAGAGTCATGCATCTTGGAGAAGGCATTTAAAGGAACCACAAGTGCCAGTTTGGTGTAGTGGTTAGTAGGGCAGACTCTGATCTGGGAGAACCAGGTTTGATTCCGCACTCCTCCACATGCAGCTGCTGATGTGACCTTGGATCAGTTGCAAGTTCTTTCAGAGCTTTTCTCTCATGAGCAGTTCCCGAAAGAGCTCTCTCAGTCCCACCTACCCCACAGGATGTCTGTTGTGGGGAGGGGAAGAGAAAGAAAATTGTAAGCTGCTCTGAGAGTTCTTTGGGTAGTGAAGGGTGGGGTATAAATGCATTCTCCTCCTCTTCTTTAAATGCCTTTTTTCTCCATTGGTTTCAATGGAGGATGGGGGCATCTTCTTTAGGGGGGGGCATAGAATTGAAGCCCCTGATCCAAACTTTTTGGGACTTGGGGAGATTTTTGCAGAGAGACACCAGCAGCTATGCACCAAATTTGGTCCCTCTACCTCAAATAACAGCCCCCCCCCCGAGCCTCAGATACCCTCAGATTGATTGGGCTTTATACCCTATGGTGACCATTGACTGTAATGCTCCCCATAGGGTATAATGGAGCTGAAAAAATTGGGATTTGGGGATACCAGGAAATACCAACATTTTCCAGGTTCAATATACCCAAACCCGAAAAATATTGGAGAGGGGGTTTTCACACCCCTGTGTATAATGCAAAAGGTCTTTATATATTTACAGACCAGGTCTGGTCTTTATATTTTTACTGACCAGTATAGGAACCAGCTGTATCAAATATACTAACATAGGATACTTAAGGAGTCTGGGATGTCAGCAGCTGGGAGAGCCGCAACCACAACTGTAGACCCCAAAGATCTGAGGCTTGTGCGGAGATCAAGGGGGCAGTGATAGCTGGCCAGCAGATTCTGGTGATCCTGGGGAGGGAAAAGTATAGTGGTGGGTCCAAGTGGGAAATGAAGGGAAGGATGCAGAGAAGTAAAGTAGCTCGGCACACTTCCAGCCTGAGACCCATCCCGAGGGTGGCTGGCAGAGGGGCCAGGATGGAGAACCCCCCTCCGGCATTGGTGTTGTGCAATGCCAGATCTATTAATAACAAGGCCATGACCTTAAGGGATTTTGTGGAGGAACAATAGGCAGATCTGGCTTGCGTGACCAAGACCTGGGTGTGGGAGGGGGAAACAGTAGCTCTTTCCCAACTTACCCCACCTGGGTTTGTGGTCCTGCATCAATCACGGACTAGGGGGCGGGGGAGAGGTGGTGATGATTATTCAGGAGGCTTACTCCTTCAGGGTGCTCCCACTGTTGGAGATCACAGGCTTACAGTGTGTTGGCCTGATGCTGGAGGCCGAGGAGAGTGTGATGATCTGGCTGGTGTACCGACCGCCTAACGCACCGGCCGAGAGCCTGCCGGCCCTGAAGGAGGCCATAACAGGCTGGGCGCTGGAACACCCAAGACTGATAGTCCTGGGTGATTTCAACATCCATGCCGATGACACGGCTTCCATACAGGCGGCGGACCTGACGTCATCCATGGCAGTGCTGGGACTCTCCCAGCTTGTAATGACCCCCACACATCGGGCTGGACACACGCTCAATCTGATCTTCACGATGGGGGTAACAGTGGACCGGATTACTGCTTTGGCAGTACCATGGTCAGACCACCATGCCCTGAAGGTTCATCTGAGCATCCCACCCCAGCCCTGTTTAGGCAGTGAGTGTATTTTAGCTCGCCCTCGGAGCCTGATGGACCCTGGGCAGTTCCTGGCAGCTCTGAGGGATCTGAGGCCCCCTGGTGTCTCACTGAATAAGCTGGTGGAGGACTGGCATGGCCGACTCTCCACAGCCATCAACGTGATCGCTCCCAGGCACCCTCTGCACTCCCACACTATGCTTGCTCTGTGGTACACCCAGGAGCTATGGCTTATGAAGCGGGAGCTCAGACGGTTAGAGAGATGGTGGCGACGTGCTCACGACGAAGTAACAAAAGCATCTTATAGGATGTTTATGAAAGCCTATGAGGTGGCAGTCAAGGCTGCAAAGAAGGACTACTATGTGGCCGAGATTGCGTCCACTAGCTCACGCCTGGCACAATTATTTAGAACAATTTGGTCCATAACAACACTGCCACTGGGCAAACCAAATTGTAGGGAATTGGATATCGGCTGTAAGGCTTTTGTGAACTATTTTGCAGACAAAGTCTTGCCACTCCACTGTGACCTCCCCATCACAATTGATACAATGAGCAAACTTGAGGCCCCTTGCACATTGGCGATTCCGGGTTTGGACTCCTTCGACCTGCTCAGTCTTGACGAAGTTGACAGGTTGCTCACGACGGTATGCCCAACCACATGTAACCTTGATCCGTGCACTTCCTGGCTTATTAAAGCGGGCCACGAGGGGTTGCAAGGTACACTGAGGGAGATTATCAACCAGTCCCTCATGGAGGGGTGGTTCCTGAGTGCACTTAAGGAAGCGATGGTCCACCCTCTCTTGAAAAAACCATCTTTGGATCCAGCCGAATTGGCCAACTATCAGCCAGTTTCCAATTTACCCTATTTGGGTAAATTAATTGAGAGGGCGGTGGCAATATGGCTGCAGAGCTTCCTGGATGATGCTTTGGTGTTAGATCCCTTCCAGTCAGGCTTTCGCCCAGGGTTCAGGACTGAGACAGCTCTGGTGGCCCTTACTGACGACCTCTGGAGACATCTGGATTGGGGCGGTATGGCGGTATTGCTGCTGCTTGACCTTCGGCAGTGTTTGACATGGTTGATCATCAGCTGCTGACCTGCTGCCTCGCTGACAAGGGGATACAGGGGCTTGACTTACAGTGGCTCGCTTCCTTTCTCTAAGGTTGGGGACAAAGGGTGGTGCTAGGGGAACAGCAGTCCCGGAGGCATCTGCTTGAGTGTGGAGTGCCTCAGGGGGCTGTTCTGTCCCCGATGCTTTTCAACATCTATATGCACCCCCTTGCCCAGATTGTCTGGACGGTGGGGCTGGGCTGTCACCAGTACACTAATGACACACAGCTCTATCTGATGTTGGGCGGCTGGTCTGGCTCTGGACCGGACGATCTAGACTGGGCATTGCACACTGTGGCTGGATGGCTCAAGCTGAGCAGACTGAAGCTGAACCCGGTGAAGACAGATGTCCTGTGCCTGGGTCGTGATGGACCATGGTTGAGGTTCCTGCTCCCAGCCTTCGTGGGGCGCCATTGGTGCCTGCACCAGTGGTTAGGAGTTTGGGAATGCTCCTGTATCCCTCCTTGACCATGGAGGCCCAGGTAGCAGCCACTGCCAAGTCGGCCTTCTACCATCTGAGGCTGGCATGGCAGTTGGTTCCCTTCCTGGACCGCATGGACCTGGCCACAGTGATCCATGCAACGGTCACCTCGAGGCTAGACTATTATAACACTTTCTACATGGGGCTGCCTTTGTCAATCTGGAGGCTGCAGCTGGTGCAAAATGCCACGGCAAGGTTGCTGATGTGCCTCCCTAGACAAGAGCACGTCCGACTGACACTGAAAGCACTGTACTGGCTGCCTATAGCATACTGGATTTGCTTCAAAGTGCTGGTGCTTACCTTTAAAGCCCTAAATGGCCTGGGTCCAACTTACCTGAGGGACCGCCTTTCCCCATATATACCTCAGAGAGAACTATGGTCTGGGGCCGAACATTGTTTTGTTATACCAGGCCCCAGAGAAGCCAGGTTCACTGCCACTAGGGGGAGAGCTTTTTCGGTGGTGGCCCCTTACTGGTGTAACAAGCTCCCAGAGGAGATCAGGGCCCTGCGGGACTTGGGGTAGTTCCTCAGGGGCTGTAAGATGGAGCTCTTCTGAAAGGCTTACAAATAGGGGCCACCACCTTTCCACTACATCATGCTCTCCCCCAACTTATGACCCTATGACCAGCAATGTTCGGCCACAGATGACATCATCCAGAGTCAGTGATCTGACAACCAGAGCCACGAGATGTTAGGGGGTCTACACAGGACGCCATCTGAGCACTTTATCTGTTAGTTGTTATTGTTTAATTGTAATTTTAAAATGTGTTAACTGTTTTAATGTATTTATGAATCTTGGGTTACCAAGTCGTGTAAGATGCTCTGGGCCTGCAAAATGTGGGGAGAGCGGCATATAAATAAATAAATAAATAAATAAAAGAAGAAGAAAAACTCCCCTCCACAATGCACACAAAATCCTCTTTCAAATTAGTTCAGCTCCAGATAAATTGATTTTTCATCACTCCTGCATTCCAATGCCAACATCTTTTCCCCTCTTCAATCTTAGCAAAAATGTATAAAAAGTTATCACTAAGTCTATCCAATTTGTAGCAGATTTGAGATATCATAATGTAACTTGAGAGAGGGTGATTCTGCATCTAGCATTTGCTCCACATTTTCTCAACTGGAAGGAGAAAGTACAGTTCAAAAATACATTCAAATACCTTGGGGCAATGCCATACTGACTGCAAAGTCACCCCTGAATTGTCATAAATCTATATGCCAATGATCTAAGAAAGAATTGCCAGTGATCTAAGAAAGCAGAAGCAGCATGGAGTGTTTAGGCTACCATAAAACCCAATTATCAAAGGAAGTGAAACCAGCTGCAATACAGAGGGGAATTTCTGTTCCAACATGCGTTTCATAAAGCAATGGAGGGAAAAGCCAATGCAGAATCAGCCAGAGAGAGAATTCGACAGGATATAGACTATTCAGAAGCTCTCATCTCTTTTGTGTTCTTCTGTAGCAAATGCAACAGTGAGGATCCTTGTGAATTTTTAGTTCTCTGTAAATAAATAATAAAGCTCATTTAATGTCTAAGGAGAGTAAGAATCTTTCTTTTTTATTAACAAGGAAAGAAAACTGGTAATACTACATCCTGGTAAGCATATAAGTACTTCAGGTAATGATTTTAACTTAGGTCTCAAGACCACATTGTCAGTATGTAATTTCCAGAAAGGTAGATCACATCTTCATGCACACAGTTGACTAACTGTGTGATTAACTGTGTATGTAATAGCCACTGGAAATGCTGTTTTTGCTGGGAGCAACTGAATCATAGAATTAGAATCACACAGAGTTGGAAGGGGCCACACAGGCCATCTAGTCCAACCCCCTGCTCAATGCAAGATCGGCCTAAAGCATCTCTGACAACTGTTTGTCCAGCTGCTGCTAAAAGACTGCCAGTGAAGGGGAGCCCACCACCTCCCTAGGCAGCTGATTCCACTGTTGCACAACTCTAAGTGTAAAAAAGTTTTCCCTAATATCCAGCCGGTACCTTCCCACCCTTAATTTAAACCCATTATTGTGAGTCCTATCCTCTGCTGCCAACAGGAACAACTCCTCTAAGTGACAGCCCTTCAAATACTTAAAGAAAGCAATCATGTCCCCCCTCAACCTCCTCTTTTCCAGACTGAACATTCCCAAGTCCCTCAGCCTTTCCTTGTAGGGCTTGGTCTCCAGGTCCCTGATCATCCTTGTCACTCTCCCCTTGACCTGCTTCATTCTGCCCACATTCTTTTTGAAGAGAGGCCTCCAGAACTACACACAATACCCCAGGTGTGGCCATAGGCCTTCACAATATCAAAGCACTGAATATCGGCACCTTTCTTCAGGGCTCTCTCAAACCCTAATCTTCAAGCACTGGCCTGCCCCATGCTGCCAGAGAAAGAGGAGAATGGACCCTCAGGAACCAGCAAACAGTGCGGACTTGTGGGAAGAGGCTGGTGGAAATCAGAGCAACCTTATATATGAGTAATGACACTTTTTTCTTCTTTAACAAAAAAGCACTGTTGTTAAGGTATAGTAAGTGTTCAAAAACGTTGCTAAGACTGTATCCACACATCACTGGATATTATGCTATTGTAACCCATGGGAATTAGTTGGTTTAGCCCAGTAGGAGTGGAGTCAGTGTGTAGACATTAGAAACAGAGGGACTCTGTTTGCTGGAGAACTGCTTAAGGTTTCCTGGGCTTTCATCACCTTATACAAGGTAACTGAAAATCATGTGTGTTAAAAGTTAGTCCAAATATTTTATTAAATGTACAGGGTGTATAATGCCAATATAATATTTTATAATATTAAAAGCTTTAGTGGGACTAGTTGTAAGAATCATTATCCATTCTTACTCAGATGTGTTACATTGAAATCTCCCATATTTTAACAAATATTGTGTGTTTTTATATTATGAAAGTTAGAATTATATATAAAAGGTATAAGTGGGGAGATAAAGGGACTCACATTAAATACTTTCAATTAATTTATTAAGAATATTATTTTTAAAGTCTTTCTATGCTTTCTTATGGGAGGGAAGGCTACATGGTATAATCTAATCTCATAAAACCTTGGAAGCTAAGCAAGGTCAGTACTTAGAAGGGAAACCACCAAGGAAGACCCTGGAGAGGAAGGCAATGGCAAACCACCGCTGCTTCTCACTTGCTTTGGAAGCCCCTGTCTGGCATACCATAAGTTGATTGTGACTTGAATGCCCAATCTTTGAAAACCACAATAAATGAGATAAGGGAACCTTGAACTTTCTTGTTTGAAGGCATGCCAAGGTATGATTTGTTTTATCAGTATAGATCCATTTATATAACTAATTTGATTGCTTGATAATAAATTTCAGTATCTAGACACTTTATGCCTCCATTCTGCTTTTGCCTCTGAAATATACTCAGAGATATTTGGGGTTTTTTATTGAACCATACATATTTCTGATTATTCTGTGCCATTCTTTGAGAATCTTAATTGGTAACTTAATTGGAGTGTTTTTGAGTACAAACAAGATATTAGGTAAGATCATTATTTTAAAAGTTACTCTACCCATCCAAGACAGATGCAACTCATTCCACTTTTTAAAAACTATCTTGATGTCTGTTCATAGTTTTAAATAGTTATTCTTATACAAATCTTATATATTTGGTGATAGCCATATTCCCAAATATCATATAGAAGTAATTGTACATTAAATACTACTTATTACAAGTACTGTTTTTTCAGTATGCTGATCTAAATTTATACCCAGAATTACAGTTTTATACTTAAAAGGTATCCAAATACTGAACTCTGTACATCACAACAAGTTAGAGCATGCTTAAATTGCTAGGGTTGGTTACTGGCAACATTGCATTGTCTGTGTATAAACTAATTTTAAATTCATTACTTTTTTGGATCCCCTTTATACTTTTATTCTTTGTGTGATCATACATCTAACAGTTCCATAAAAACAGTAAATAAGATAGCTGACAATGGACAGCCTTGTTGTGTACCTTGATTGACTATAGATTCAATATAATTAGAATGTAGCACAGCATTTAGTTGTTCTAAATTGTCTTTATTGCATCCAAAAATTACCTATTATCCCCCATGTCTCTAAAGTTTAAAACAGAAATTGCAATTCTAAGCAGTCAAATGCTTTTTCCATGTCTGAATTAATCAGTGTGGTTTCAATTTTATACTAATTGGCTCAGTTAATAATAGAAATTGCTTATCTAGCACTGTCTGATAATAATATACCCATTCGGATCTAAATTTATACACTTAAACATTATTGTATCCAATATTTTTGCAAGTGTTACTCCAAAAAAATATAATCTGAGTTCAATAATGAAATGGAAAAGGAAACAGTATTACAAGGTTCTTTCCCTTCTTTATGAATCAAGATACTTCTTATATCATTCCACGTTTCAGGGATGATATGAACATAAGAACATAAGAGAAGCCAATATTGGATCAGCCAATGGCCCATCCAATCCAACACTCTGTCACACAGTGGCCAAAAATGCCAGGTGCCATCAGGAGGTCCACCAGTGGGGCCAGGACACTAGAAGCCCTCCCACTGTTGCCCCCCTCACCCAAGAGCCAAGAATACAGTGCATCACTTGTCCCAGACTGAGAGTTCCTATCTATACTTTGTGGCTAATAGCCACTGCTGGACCTCTGCTCCATATGTTTATCCAATTCCCTCTTGAAGCTGTCCATGTTTGTAGCCACCACCACTTTTTGTGGCAGTGAATTCCATGTGTTAATCACTCTTTGAGTGAAGAAGTACTTCCTTTTATCCATTCTAACCTGACTGCTCAGCAATTTCATGGCATGCCCACAAGTTCTTATATAGTGAGAAAGGGAGAAAGGTACTTCTTTCTCTACCTGCTCTATCCCATGAATAATCTTGTAAACCTTGATCATGTCACGCCTCAGTTGTCATTTCTCCAAGATAAAGAGCCCCAAGTGCTTTAACCTTTCTTCATAGGGAAAGTGTTCCAACCCTTGTATCATTCTAGTTGCCCTTTTCTACACTTTTTCCAATGCTATAATATGCTTTTTGAGGTGTGGCGACCAGAACTGTACACAGTATTCCAAATGAGGTCGCACCACTGATTTATACAGGGGCATTATGATACTGGCTGATTTGTTTTCAATTCCCTTCCTAATAATCCCCAGCATAGCATTGGCCTTCTTTATTGCAGTCGCACACTGTCTCAACATTTTCATTGAGTTATCTGGCCTTGCAATGTCTTATTGTAAACTAACATCCTTCATAGCTTTATAGTACTCTCCTGGGTGCCCATCTGGTCCTGCTGTTTTATTAATCTTAAGACTTTTTAATGCTGCATGAATTCCATCTTCAAATATTGGAGCATTTAGAGCCTGTGTTTCATTTTCTGAGATCTTAGGTATATTTTAATATGAAAAAAAATATTTTATTAGTTGGATTATCTGATTGGTATAATGTTTTGTAATATTTCACAAAATCTTCTGTTAATTCCCCTTCAAGTGAGGTAAATCTTTGCTTCAAGTGAGACAGCTTATGTGAAATAACTTTTATCTTTTTGCTTTATAGCTAAATAATGAGTCATTGGTCTGTCTGCTCTGTTATTTTTTTAAAAATAGAATTGCTAACTAAAGCATATTGCCTTGCTAGCTTTGTATATAAAATATTTAATTGCTTTTTATTTGCATTCTATATTTCATCCAACAGGCAATAATTTCCATTATACAGCATATCATCCCCTTAGAACTACAATTTTAAAATGACCTGATGTGATTTCTTGTAGTTTCTGTAGAATTCTCAAAACATTACACCATTAAATAACTGATAAACATGCTATGGTTTCCACAGGGGAAACTGTCCCTAAGTTCTACTCTTCTTGAAATAGATGTTGATGGGGAGGTAGATATTCCTACTCTATTGTTAACCAGCATATCTTTGATATTCTTAGAGCATTTAGAGGTAAATATGGGTTTTAACCAGGGCTCATTTCGTAGCAGGAGCTATTTTGCATATTAGGCTACACACCCCTAATGTAGCCAGTTCTCCAAGAGTTTACAGAGCTCTTCTTACAGAGGCTACTGTAAGCTCTTGGAGGATTGGCTACATCAGGGGGTGTGGCCTAATATGCAGAGGAGCTCCTGCTAGGAAATGTGCCCTGGTTTTAACCTAGATATAGGGCATTCAGCAGTAAATAATCACACAAACACATGAAGCTGCCTTATACTGAATCAGACCATTGGTCCATCAAAGTCCGTACTGTCTACTCAGAGCGTCGCCCTGGCAACGTCTCCAATGTGGTGATGTCACTTCCGGGTGACGTCACTACACTGGGGAAGTCGTCCAGGCGGGACGACTTCGGGGGTGGGGTTCCCCCCGCCGGCCGAATGACAGCCGGCGGATCGGGAACCCCTATAGTGGGGGATCCCCCGCCCCCCGGGCTGACTTGGCAGCCCTAGCAGTCTCTGACAATGGCATGCATCATGCGACTGCTTCAGGACCTATTGGAAGTAGTCCATGGCCTCGCTCCAGCCCCTGCCCTGTGATACCCCTCTGGCTGCTCCAGGGATGGACTTGACACCTTCACCATGGTGCTTGGGGGCACCCATGCCAGTGACCAGGCATTCATGAGTGGCCTTATGTTTTGTTTGTTTTCCCTAGGCCACTTTCCTAAGTGAGGCCCTGTTGCTACACATTGGAATCGCTCCCTGTGTACAGGGTGATGGGCCCCTCTTATTATGTTGCTACAAAATGAGAACTTTCTGAGTTGAGCTATAGTTTCTAGGTGTCAGTGCAAAAACATTCAAAGTATATGTGATGCAGTTGAGAATACCTAACATAAACATGTCCAACTTGAGAAATCAAAAAAGTACAAACAGGCAAGGCCTACATTCTCATTAAAAGCCTGCAGCTTTAGTGAGGTGGAGTTTATGTCATAGACATGGCCTGGTGGTACATGGTCCCACCAGTACCTGCCCCTCTTCTCCCATGTTTCCAGTGCCAAATCCCCGTGGCTGCCATGCTGTGATCTGTTGCTTCCCCCTGTCCATCACAGCATTGCCATTAGCCCCTGTGACATCTTGTGGCCACAATGGCATAGTTGCAAGGAATACCAGCCCGTTTGTGGCCCCTGTGGTCCTGCTGCCAGACATTTGTCTGGTCCTCAGTTTATGAGGATTGCCTTTAGGGAACTGAGCGGCAGTTGGCCTGCCACATCCAGCTTGGTGGCCCTTGGGATTGCAGTGCCTAAGACTTAGATTGTTTCCCGCATTGTTTTTTTGCCATGGTAAAGAATTTCTGAAAGAGTTTCAGAGGGCAGCTATGTAGGTCTTCAGTTGAAGAACTAGATTCTTCTCCAGTAGCACCTTAGAGACCGACAACATTTGGAGGGCATAAGGTTTTGAGAGCCAAAGCTCCCTTCATCAGATACAACAAAGGAAGCTTTGACTCTTTTAAGCTCATATCCTGAAAATCCTGTTGGTCTCGAAGGGGCTTCTGAACATGCATCTAGCTATTCCTGAAGTAGAACCCCTCCCCATCTTGTTCCATTTTTTTTAATAGGGTGAAAGTTGCCAATACAAGAACCAGAACTTGGCTGAGAAAAAAATACAAAGCATTATGTTTGGGGGGGGGGGGGGGGAAGTAAAAATTCTGATGCTGACAAAATGCTTACTTTATTTTAGATGCTCCAAACTGTATACATCAGAATTGGAAATATGGGTAATTCAACAAAAGAACAAGGTCAAAACAAACAAGTCTGCTTCCTGAAATAGTTTCCCTCATAAAACTTTACAATGCAAAACTGCATCCCCGCTATACCAGACACGTTCCTAGACCGAATAGCTACAAATTATATTTTTTCCATGAAATAAACAGTAACAATGTTCTGTTCCATTTTTTTTTAGAGGTGGTCCATTTGTTGAAACTTTGATTTCCTCTGTTGTGTCGTCCTTGAAAACCCTGGTGTAGGCTCAGGCCATTATCAGCTAATACATAAAGAACCCCCGTGTTGCCATCGTAAACACACAGCATGCAACTTGCCTTCACCCAGGGCTTTTTTTTTCTGGGGGAATGCACCAGAACAGAGTTCCAGAATCTCTTCCAAAAAATTCTCTTAAAAAATGTTTAAAAGTCCATGAGTTTTCAGAACACAGACTGTGTACCAAGAATAAGGAATTATGATAAGGAAAGGGCCACTGTATACTGCTTTATCTAAATAATTTAAAGAGAGGGATGAATGTTTCCTTTTGGTTTTGCCTAGTTAGCGTTGTTGGTGGGGTGGGTAGAAATATAAATCTAAGGAACATAAATATTACAGGAATTGTGTTTAGGTCTGTGCATTCATTATCACAACTTGTGAGGGAAGGCCACTGTGGTCCTCCTCCTGGAAGATCTAATAGTTTTAAGTGACTTTCTAAATACTGCAAACTGGTTGAGTAGATTACCTCCAGTGACTAACATTATCCACTGACTGTGTGCTTTTTCTTCCCTACAACATATTTAAAATATCTCACTCCATTCTACTCATTCTCAGACGTTTTCTAAACTGATTGTGCAACTTTGCCTTTGGATATCGAAGTAAAATTTCTGCTCACACACCTATTCCTGAAACATAATCAATGGATCTTAATCCCCCTTTGATTGAAGTTTCACTAACTTAATATTAAGTTCATGTTTATTGGCTTTACCATAATTCTGTATTAATTCTGAGTCACATGAGGACATGAGAGTTATTACTCATTCTAGGACCACTTTGCATTTTCCATTTTTGGTCACCCTTGTATCCTATGATGCCTTTTGGACTTCCAGGTTGTCATCGGGCATCCCCCAGGAGTTTTGGAGGTGGGACAAGGGGTAGAAATGGACGGTCTAAACATTGATGTCACTTTCAGGTGAAAACATGGACTTGACGTCAGCACTAGAATAGCATCACTTGACAGGCTGATGTCACATTGGGGTTTTCACCCCAAATTGAAATCAACACACATCACAATGTCTTGTCTGCCTCCCACGGTTCTCCCACCAGCCCCAGAACAAGGGCAAATGAGAGGGCTGGATTCCCAGAAGGTTGCCTGCCTGAAGTGGGCAAATACTAAGCCTAGATTAATAATATTTAAAAACTGTTTTGATGTAGTGGTCAGACATTTCTACCAGATTGCTGCTGACAGGGGATACAGTTCTTTACTTGCCTCTCTCCATTCCATTTTTTTCCCATAGCCTCTGTAGACCTGCTTGCATTTTTAGGGTGCTTAGGATGGTAATATCTAAACTATTGAGGCATGCAAGGAGTTTGACTTTCATTATTTGAGAGACCAATTGCTAGAGGAAGAATTTCTGCAGTTCTTCCCATTGCATTTGTCTTCCATAGCTTGTTTATGTCTTATACAGTTATAACATTGGAAATTGCACCTTTGAATCTGTTAAATTGGAACTTGTGCACACCTTTCTGATCTCAAGTAGTCTCCTGAGGCACAGGATATCTTAGAGGGACAGAGAGGGATTTTAATTGTACGTAAGTAAACATGAGTACCATGTCTATATTGAGAGTTGTAATGTTTCTGGGGCCATCATTTTCTATACCCTTATGAATTATTCTTTTCTTTGAAGGCCCGCTTTTGTTGCTCAGAGGGAAGTCTGGATTAAAACTAATTGCTTTTTCATGGAAAATAGACAGAACTAGGTCTCATATTATAAGCTGAGGAATCCAAAGCATGGAGTCTGCAGTGCCAAATACTTTATGAATAGGGTTGCCAGGTCAGTTGGAAATGCTGGCAGGGGATGGGAGGATGTTCCGGGAGCTGAAAGTGAAGTCGCTCAATGAGCTTACATCACCCAGAAGTGGCATAGGCATGCCAGTGACGTTGGGGGCAATGCTCTGGTTCCAGGGCAAAACTCTATGGTAAAATTAGCCTCAAACCATAGAGTTTTGCCCAAAAACTGGAGTGCTACCACCCATGTCACATCATGTTAATTTCTGGCAATGTTGCTGTTGCAGGGGCACAAAACCAGGGGATCCCCCAACCAGGGAATGACAACCCTATTTATGAAAGCCTTAGGGAATTTGGTATATGTCCACTCTTTCAATCCACTGTTTTCTAAATTAGAAAGCAGTCATGACTATAGTTAGATTTCAGTTTTATTTACCTATTTTTAGCAGCCTCCCCACCCCAACCCATTTGCCATTATTAGAATCAAATAATCTTTACATCAAGCCGTTTCTTCTTTATACTACTTCCATAGGTACCTGCTGCTGTAAAAATGGTTGACTTCCAGTCAGTGGAGTGCAGAGGTTAGAGAGCCAGAGACTCAGGTTCAGACTGGAGCTTTACCTTGCAGGGGACATCTTCCTTCTGAGTAAGGGCCCCATCCAACCTTGTTGCCTTGTCTCTAACAATCTGTCCCCTACTACTGGCCAGGTTGTAATTCAAATGCAACCTCCTTTTCCACCAGTTCCTAAGAAAAGAAGCAGCAAGTTCCAAACAGAACCAGCTGTGATTCTTCTCCCAGCTAGGTAAAGGATGGATTTGGCTCACATAAACATAATTTTTGCTGCATTTTCACTCAGAGGCCTCCTTTCAAATCAACTTGTTTTTTTTTCATCTGTGATTCTCAAGAAAGGGATGCACATGTATGTGCACACACATACACACACATCCATCCATGTAGTTATCAAAACATCTCAGATTGATGACGTGAGGGTTCCCTTTCTCCTTCTGGTTACATTTTAGGATTGATTTACGATGGAGGGGGGTGATTTAATGTACTGAGTTCACAGCTTGAGCTGCAACATGAATCACCTCAGGCTGACACTCTGATGCCTTTTCAGCCAGCTTCCCCTTCTGCTTTTGCTCCTCCTTCCCTGCAGCTGGGAAGATCAACTCAGGCCCAATTGTAGCCCAGCCATCATGAATTCCTGCAGAAAACACCTGCCTCCTTCATCAAAGGCACTTTGAATTGATGAGAGAAAGCTGGGACTGGAAAGCCAAGCCAACAATGGGGCTGGAAAGCCAAGCCAAGTGGGGGAAACAACACTTTAAAACAAACCCTACCACCTTCTTACATCCCCTCTCATCAAAATGCAAGTGGAGACTTCTAGGGGTCCTGGGTAGGTGAAACCATGGGACTGGGGACAAAACAAGCACATATTCAGTTTTTATGACCAAGTTGGAAGCTAGTGGTGTTAGCCGAATTGCTCTGATTTAAGGTTAGCAATTGGCAAATTACCGGGTTCTTTGCCAGCTATACCAAGGTCCTACCCCTTCCAGGAGTTCCCAGCAAATAGGCACTGAGGCAGGAATCCTTTTAAATGATGTTTACTATGAAATGTTGTTCAAGCATACACAAAACAGAATCTCGCACACAAACACACAGGTCTAAGGAAATTTAGATAGAAAATAGCACTGTTGCATTAGCAGGAGTTTCATTGAGGGGTGATTCTTTACCTATCCTGGAGATGGATCCTCATTCCAACAGAAGATTAGAGGGGTTGAAAAGGAAAATGGGGTGTTTGCTCTGAACCTGCAGAAACACACCTTTTCTCTGTCTGCGCAGACCAGAGATTAAAGATGGAGGGAGGGTACTGAGATAGCAAGTGGGACCTGAGAGGTATAAAAAACAGATAGGGGCCATGGAAGCTCAAGAGGGCGATTGTATGCTGTGCAAGGTCTTTTATCAGATGGTATTGGGGCAGGCTGCGTTGACCACATCCCACTAGCACACCTACCAGGTAGTCCATCCCTACAAACCCTACCATTGGTTAAAGTAAAAAGAGGAGGGGATGCAGAGGGGTGGTCAATATTGCAAAACTATGAGCTAGACAAGAACTGACACCTGGGCAAGCTTGTGATGAGTCATTGAGCCATTCCATTGTCTCTTAATGGCCCTGGCCTGGCCAGTTGATGGGCTGAGGATTAGTTGCCAAGGAACCTCATTCACAGTCCAAAGTCCAGCATCTCTCTGGAATGTGTGTAATGTTGGGGGGGGGGGGGTTTGCCTAGCTTGAGGTGACAGGAGAACCCTTATGCAATGGAGTCCTTGTCTCTGTCTTTGTGAACCATGGTGGGTGCCAGCTTCCTGGAATGGACTGGAGCCTCTTACAGCAACGAAGAGTGCATGTAGTCCTTTAAAGCATAACATCCCAAAGTTCAAAACTTATGAACATTAAAGTCCATAAGAGCACATGATGTGCCTTGCTAGGCAACAGTGGGACATTTCCTCCATGCTTTTAAAGTTGCCAAGATAAGCTGGCTATCTGGCTTTAAACAAAGCGTGAACTCACAGCAGCTTGCCATCCCCATATTGATGGCATCTTCCCTGTGGTTGCTGGGTGGCTCCTGGGAGTCCTGCTTAAACAGGGGAGAGGAGGTGCTGGGTGGCTTCCCTTTGCAGCGGGGATTGTCACTGCCCTGGCTGGGGCTTCTAACTCACCCTTTGATTCTCCACAGACCTTTCCAGTGGTAGGGAAGAAGGCTGGGCTTGGCAATCAGCTACCACCCACCCAGGCTCCATCCCTCACCCTTCCACCTGGGCAGCCAGCCAGCCACCTGTTCCTCAAATGCTAGCCAAAGAGGCAACCAGGGCAGCTTACTGCAGAGTGGTTGGTGGCTCTCAAACAAATGTTCGAGTTCCCCTATGGCTGGCCTTGGGCTATAGTGAAGCTGTGGGTGCAAGGCTAATATGCCCCCCCTGAATGCACTCAGTGCTTTGCTAGTCTGTGAAAGAAGTGACACACTTCCTTTGCTAGGCCTTTGCTAGTCTGGAAGGAAGTGACATGCAATTCTCCAGGTTTTTCCCTCCATTCCATTAAAGACCCTTTGGATTTAAGACTCCAAGAGACAAGTGGGAGCTATGAAATACATCCGTACCTGTCATGGTACTTGTGATACCATGGGACCCAGAGGATCCATGTTGGAGATCATTGACCTAAGCTCCCTGAGACTGGCATATCTTAAGGACTCCTTTATCTGCTCCTTTAAATGCCTAGAAGTTATACACTTTTAAGGCCATTGACTTCAGTGGACTTAAAAGGATAGCCTTCTGTTTAGGAATGCACTGTTAGTCCTTTGAGAAATTAAGACTGCTAACAGAATTCCTAAGAGTGTGAAGTGTATGCAGTGAATAAAATAAAGTGAGCACAAAGGAACTGAGAAACTGGTGTGTGTGGCCAACACACTGAGGCTGTAATTGAGATTTTGCAACTGAGTGCAATTAATCGATCTGTTAATCACTTAAAGCTGCATTTTAGCAGTCCTTTACTAATCTATATTAAGGCAAACCTCTATATTTAGGCATTCGTCATGGATTTACCATTACCTTTTCCAAGTATTGGTCTCTGTTTCCCTTCTTGCTTCCGTTGTTTGGTAAACAAACTTTTAAAAATCAGGAAGCAGCAACTGAGAAAAGAACAAAGAAACTTTGTTCCATCTTGCAGCATCCATCATGAGTATGGAAACCATGTTGACACAAAGAGGGTGAGGGCAGTTACTATGTAGAAATGGCTTGCTGCGAGAACAGCTTGATCTCTGCCTTATAGTCTGGTCAGACTGGGGATTCACGATCACCAGCTTAATAAAAATACAGTCTTGGTCTTGCTGAACTGGTAGACGTAATGCCATCTAGCCATTAATGAATAAACAGACAGCATCTCCTTCTCACTCAAGTTGTCATGGTCCAAGTCTTGCTGTCCAGCACACAGTAATTCTAGGAGTTTGAAAAATATGGCCATGGTGGTGGTATATGAGAAAAGTACCTGGGTCCTACTTCAAGAATCCTCAGCTGGAAGCCCCTCTTGAGGGCACACAAGCACTCTTATAATAAGACCACTGATAACACACAGCAAGAAGGACTAGTGCAAGTGCAATTGTGCATCTTCACAGCTGCATCCTATTGACAGAATCATAAGCTTAGTTGGAAAAGTACTTTATAGTCTTCATCTTACACATTCTAGAGGCCTTCCTCAAGATAAATCTAAATAATAACCAAATATGTCTTCCAGGGATGAAATATCTCTAACATGAAGTAGAAATCCATTCATTTCAGTGCCTGTGCCTCATGCCCAGCTTACCATTTTTCATTTTAGCCTGAGGTAACTCCCCCCCCCCCCCCCGAGGAGATTTTGAATTATTCTCTGAACGCCTGCTTGGGAAGAATCATACCAAGGGTTTTACCCCCATCTTTGATATATTTTGCTTCCTAGTAGCTGGGCAGGAAACATCATGCTATATAACGGAGGACTGCCTACATGCATTGGGGGAGGGGACACAGGCTAGAATGCTCTTCTGTACATTGTTTTCTTGACTTGTGCGCTCACACTAGACCAAACATTCCTGGTGGAAGAATGTTCCCATTATTTAGGGAAAGTTCAACCATGAAGGAGGGCAAGAAGCCCTAATTTATGCCTTTATTACAGTTGAGCATCTACTGAAAGCTGGTAGCCATACCAAGGCTGTTTAACATGACTGAGCAAAAATTTTATTTCAGATACCCCAAGTTTCCAAACCACATTCAAATACTTTTGTTCACCCCATTGGTAGTGGTGATGGACTTGTGTTTCCTTAGATAGCAGCGCCGCCACCCCTCCCCCCCCCCCAGACTACATGTTTCTGTGTGGAATATGGATCTGCCTGTACTATCTGCAGTTTTGTCCACTGCATATAATTCCCAGATCATGGCATACCGCAAGTTCTAACAAACAAAGGACATTATCTATAGCACAAACAAGCTTTTGCTATTATTCAAAACACTAAATTATCCTTTCCCCCAAATTTATAACTGCCTTATAACCTATCTTTACAATGAAAGATGTGAGATAGCTCTCTGTTCTTTTGGTTTTACAGATGGGGAATTGTGGTAAAAGATACAGATATACCCAAGACCACAGAAGTCGCCATAGCAGAGGTAACATTTGAACTCGGGTTTCCCAGTTTCACAGACCATCCACTAGAGGGCACTGTTGTTCTTATACCTCAAGTACTTACCAAAGGATCCCTGTATGCAGTGGCACTATGTTAAATGTACTTCAAAGGCTTAGCTGGATATTGTAATGAGAGATTGTGTACTATTAATGGTGTGATCCAACACAATAGTTTCTGCTGCCAAATAAATGGTTTACTTCTGAACTGCTGTTGAATTCTAAACTTGGAATTCAGCACTCCCTAATAAAAGTCAGTCTATTTCCTCTCCCTGTCAAGGGTATAGTAATATTAAGATATTTTCAATTTTTGCTTCACGATGATAATAAAGTAACAGCATTTGAGTGCCTAACACAGCCTTGGAGGAACTGAAATTGACATTTGCACATTTAACACCTGCCAACGCCCTGAATTTCACAGAAAGTAGGAAGGCTGTAAATGGAGAGGAGTGGAACGAATAACCAACCAATATAAAAATATTTGTAAAGGTCAGAGCTATTTCCCACGGCCATTTTAACAGGAATTTTAACATTCTAGTGACTTCTCCTAACTGCCTTTTCTTCACCAAATGTGTCGCGAGAACAAGAAAGAAGCAGCCAGATGATTATGATAAAGATAGTGATATATTAGGCAAAAATCAATTAAATATTTTCTTTAAAAAAATGGAACCCAGTGCTTCTGGAGAGAGTAGCAAAAGACCAGAAAGGGATTACAGATGTAGGACCCTGGGAGTAAAAGACAAAGGAAAATCTCTGCTTTTCAAAACTAGCACAACTATCATCTGTGTTGACCGCTATTCACCCAGAGCTCATTGGATGGAAAACTGGACAATGTAATAGATGGATAGGTGGATCAGCAGCATGGGCATGAAGAGTTTTGTGATCTACAGTTATTACACTTTTTAAAATATCAATTTTATTAAAAATACTAACCAAGATACTAAGTTGTATTGGTCATCGATGAAAATTGAAATATATTCCTTTCCTTTTCTTTATCTTTTTATACTTATATGTATTTTATTGAAATCTGGGTAGCACTGTAATTTTACTTCAGACAGACATCTCAACACTATAACTGAGAAAGCCCTCCTCTATCTATTATCTTCCCACCCTACCTGTCAGAGTCTGACATTTCCCACTCGGGAGGTGGGATGTAACATAGTTGACTGTGCGCCTCCCTCCCCCTTCACTGGAATGTACTCCTTTTCCCTCGCTCTTGCCTCCGCCTCTGCCTTCCCTTATCTGTAACCTTGACTGGGTCTTCTCACAGACTTTGTTGCTAATTGGGAATTTCCATACAGGTGCAAACCGCTTTCCTTCCCGCTTTTCTATCTGGGAACAAACGAGCCAGTGTATTTGGGCGCCCTTTTCCTTGAATGTTGATTGGGAGGTTTCTTTGCTACACTGTGGTTTGAATGCACTGTAACTGTACCTTAACATGCCTCCTTCCTCCATTACTGACTCAAGAAGTGTGAACCAGTTGATCCACCAACAGATAAAAGAAGTTCTTGTTTAAGACCCTTTGTGGTTTGAAATCTATTGGACTCTCACAGAGAGTCAGTAATAACCACAACTTGGGGAAGTCACCCGTTCCTGACCATGTCAGAAGACGGTGGAGAACCACCAACGACTACGGACTTGGGAGTACCCATGTCTACGGAAGAGGAGGTCATGGTTACTACCACCTCCTAGGTTGACCTCAGACCCAGGGGTCCCAGGTACTCATGGACTTTGTTCGGGACTGAACTTGTTGAGATCTGGACCCCATCTTGGCGGGGATCGGCTATGGGGCTTGGCTTGGGCCCTGAGCCATGGGACGGCATGCATCCACATGGCCCCACCAGACCTTGAGATTCCAGCCACCCGAGGGAGCCAGAATTTCGGGACATGTGGTCCCACATGGATCGTCGGCTTGAAGCCATGGAATAATTATTGCAATGTGAGATGACAACTCTCCTAGAAGGATTACCTGCGATAATCCAGAGAGTAGTGGCTGCTCCAGCTGCAGCACCACCAGCACCCCCCCCCCCGGGCAACAGCCACTGGGGGGAGGCCCTCCGGTTCCTGGGCCCGCACAAATGGCTCCTGCGGGTCCTGGACCAGGAGTGGACTGGTGGCCGGTACCCCACGAATTGCTGACAGCCACATTTTGATGGGGATCTGGCCAAACTACAATTCTTCATCATAGAGACGGGCCGCTTCCTGCAGACCTGGGGCCACTTGTTCCCTATGGAAGGGGATTGAGTCAGCTACATCAGATCAAGGCTTCAATAGGAAACAATGGACAGGTACGTAAGTCTGCACAACCCACCTGGTCCCAAGTTGGAGCAGGTGGAAGAATTTATGTGGGCCCTCAGAAGGCAGTATGAGGATCCCAGGGGTGAAGAGAAAGCTTGCAACCAATTGAGACATCTCACCCAAGGGCGAGATTTGGTTTGGGAGTATACTGCTACCTTTAAGCGATACGTGGCTAAGATCCAGGGTTGGTCTGAGGAAGTGCTAGTAGATACCCCTGAAGGATATCAGAGACCTATGTCTGAAGAAGGGGCTGTGTATGTGGTGTGCAGAAGCGGGCCATTATGCATCGTCCTGCCCAGCAGCATCCCCGAGAGTGGTCCCGACCATTTCCACCACCCTCCCAAGACCAGTAAGAGAGCCACAGTGTGGGAAGCCTCAGGCACTCCAGCTCGATGCCACCCCAGAGGGAGAGAAAGCAGTGACAGTGGATCCTCCACCACCGGCGAGAAACGACGAGGACCTGTTCTGAAGGGCGCAAAGCAACAGATCCCCACTTCCCCAGCACTCAAATCCCCCCGGAATCTCCCAACCTGGAGTTGGCAATCCCATCTCCTTCCCACCCAACCATCAATCTAGCTTTATCTGCCCCTCTGACTTCAGCTTTCCATCTCCTCCCCCCTCTATCCTAGAGAGCAGTTATAATTCTGAGTGATCTCCAGCCCCCACCTGAATATTAGAAACAATGGTTCCCCAGGAGGAAATGGCTGATTCGGAGGGTGAAGTTTATGGCATTGTACCTGTCTGAGGTCCCACCCCTCCTCAAACCTTACTCTCTCCAGGCTCCATCCCTCAAATCTCCAGGAATTTTCCGCCTGGAGTCTATTAGGACTGGCCCCAATGAGTTTTCTCCTGAAGGCCAAAATAGGTGTGGAAAGGGTTTTTTACTGACAGAACCAAGCTCGGTTGCCTAGCAACAGGCACTGAGGAGAAAGTAGGGTTGCCAGCTCTGAGTAGGGAAATACCTGGACATTTGGGGGGGTAGATCCTGTGGAGGGCAGTGTTTTTTTGGGTGTGTGTGGAAGGACTCAGAAGGGTATAATGCCACAGGGTCTACCCTCCAAAGCAACCATTTTCTCCAAGGAAACTGATCTCTGCCATCTGGAGATCAATTGTAACAGTGGGAGATCTCCAGGTCCCACCTGGAGATTGGCAACCTTATGGGAAAGTCAGCCACACAGCAGGGGGTTGAAGAGAATGGTTTGACAGCCGCTGGTCCACCTCATTAGCCAGCCAGCCATGGGGGAGCTAAGCAGGAGAGAGAGCCGTTTTTACAGTTTATTCAGTTCAGTTCAGTTTTTATTGCCTTTAGGCCTAGGCCATTACAATGACAGAACAATATAGCAATAACATCTATATAAAGTACTAAAACCAGAAAAATAAAAACTAAATTAAAACACAATAAAACAATTTAATGATTCCAACTCCTCCGTCCTGACCTCCGTTAGTAATCGAGCTATAGTACGGCTACTATTTTTTTTTTCTGAATTTTCTCTGCAGCAGCAAAGAGGGCCACCTTGTGCGAAACCTCAGCCTCAACGTCTGCTGTTAAAACTAGGATTTTTTTCTGTTCTAGTGCCTAGGGTGGCCAAAATTTGGCCTAGAATAGGGGATTGATAGAGTGGGCAGAATAGCAAGTAATGGCACAGGTCTTCTGGCACTGAACCTCCACACGGGCAGAGACACTTGGGCAACAGGTGTATTGGTATACCGGCCTTCAAGCATTGCTGTTTGCACTGACTGAAAGAGGACTGAAGTTAGTGTGGAGCGTAATTTGCTGAATGAGATCTTAGTTAAGTTTTGGGCCCTTTGATGGTCTGATCTGATTAATTTGTACCAGGGTGAAGATTTATTCTCTTGGGTGACTCACCTATCCGGGGCTGCGTCCTAGGTGTATATTTGCTCCCTGCCATTAAAATCGGTCCAAAGGGGCCTTTTCATTAAAAAAAAAAAAAGGTTTTGGATTTTCTCCAGGATGGCAATGGTAGAGTCGTTCCAGCCCAACACCTCGACCAGTTTATTCTGACAGGAAAGTGGCCAAGCTGGCAGTGGGCGGGGGAGGGGATTATGCTGAAAGGCTGTGACTGGTCTAAAATCACCTAATCAGCTTCCACATCAAGAACCTAAGTCTCCTTTCTCTGCTCTGGCTGAAGTGTTTTCTAATTTTTCCTTTTTTGCACATTTAACTGGGTTTGTCACATGTAGTGTGTGCCTTGTTTATTGCCACATTCCCCCCCCCCCCCACTTTAAACATTTGTCTATGTGTATCTGTCTCTGGCTGTTTCCCTCCTTGGTCAAGGCTAAATCAAGATCACAAAAGTGAAGAACATCGCCTGGTTATAATTTCTACAGGAAGCCAAGTTATGACCTGGGTTTCTGGTTTTTTCGTTTCTTTTTCACTTTAAATATGTATCTGGATGTCTGTATCTGTCTCTGTCAGTTTGCCTCTCTCTGTGTAATTGGTTTTCACACTCTGGATGTGGTTCAAGGTTCCCCCCACGCGCAGGTTTTATCCCAGTGTCACACACTCTCTGTATTTTTTTAATGTATATGTCATTCTCCACTTCAGCCAGTTGTTCCTGCACTCCTCCTGTTTGTGTGTGCCTATGTAGATCTGTCTGTGACTGTGTCTGTATTTGTGCTTTGTCACATGCCTGTGGTTTTTGGCTTCCTGTTTTCTGTATATCTGGCCCCATCCTCTATCTCTGCTTGTGAGTGTATCCACTGGCTTTTTTGTGATAACTTGGGCTGGATTCCCCCCCCCCCCCCCCCCGGACTATGCTGACAGCTGTTTACTTGGTGGGGTTTTTTTCCGTTCTGGAAAGTGTTGCCTCAGCAAACTTGGCTTGGAGGCTAAAGATGGTGGTTTTTGTTCCCTTAGGGAATCAGTCGTCATCTGGCAAGGAGACCAAAGACAGTACTGTGTTCACCGAACTGAAGCAACCATCTTCTGAGGAAAGTTTTGGCGGGCACTGCTACTGTGGGCAGGACTCAGGCAATGTAGCCAGTGGATAGGGATAGCTTTTGAGTGATACATCATGGAGCCAACTGATTTAGGAGCATGTGGAATGTTCAGAAAGTGCCACCCCACTACTCAGTTATATATAAGGAATATATATATATATATAAAATACATAATTCTCTGTTGGTGGTGGCATGCTCCTGAACATTCCACATGCCACCCCAGCCTTTGGTCCCCTGGCCTGTCAAACAGAAGCTGTCCCTATCCACTGGCTTTGAATACTCGCATGCCTTTGGCTGGGTCTGCTCCTCTTCCCCACCCACTCCTTCAGCCTCTGTGCCCTGTCAGAATTCCTGCCAGATGCCTTTATCTCTTGACATAGACACTTCTGCTTCCCTGCTGTGGGGGGATTAACTGTTACCTCAGTGGCTGTTGGCAGGTGAAACAAAATGGCAGTTACCTGTGTTTATAAGATGGCTGCTGTCTGTGGTTTGTTTAAAATGTTCTCCCATAAGGTTCAACTGTTACCTCAGTGGCTGTTAGTAGGTGAAACAAAATGGCAGTTACCTGTGTTTATAAGATGGCTGCTGTCAGTGGTTTGTTTAAAATGTTCCCCCATAAGGTTCAATTGAGCTGCAGTTCCAGAGAGGGGCCTGCAGGAGTATCACTCACTGGGTTGCATGGGGCTTCCTCATCTGCTGGCCTACAATTCCCAGCTGCCCTGAGGCCAAAAGGTGCGGGAAAAGAGGGACTGTCCCAAGGGGCGGGGCACCATCAATATAGACTCCAGCCCATCCAGGGAGGATTGTGTTTAACCCCTGTTTTATTTATTTATTTATTATTCATATTTATATCCCACCTTGCTGGGCAAGCTGTTGATTTCTGCCCTGTTGGTTCATAGTATGTGCTTACTCCTACAGTTGTGCCTTATTAATTTAGTGTGTGTGTGTGTGTGAGTGTTTATGTGCTCCATAATTGTGTAAATACTAAAAAAAAAAATTCTATTTGGGCCAATAATCTGTGTTGTGCTCTGAACCCATAGTCTCCCCCACTCTGCCAATACCAAAGGGAGGGGGTAGCCCAGGGAAGCAAGGAAAGGCCAGACTTTTGGGTTGCGAACTTTCCAGGGATTCCCCAAAGATTGGGGATTTCATCTCCAAATAGGGAGATTTGGCCACAGGGGTCTCACTGTCCCTCTAAAAAGGGGATGGAAAGCTGAAAAGTGAGGGGGAAATTAAGGTAGGTTGATGTTTGGCTGGGAAGGAGATGAGGTTGCCAACTCCAGGTGGGGAATTCCTGGAGATTTGAGGGGTGGAGCCTGGAGAGGGTGAGGTTTGAGGAGAGGTGGGGCCTCAGACAGGTGCAATGCCATAGACTCTGTTCTCCAAACCAGCTATTCCCTCTTCGGGAACCTCTGCTGCCAATCTCCAGGTGAAGGCAGGAGATCACTCAGAATTACAACTGCTCTTCAGGTAGCAGAGATCAGTTCCCCTGGAGAAAACGGTGGACTCTGTGTCATTATACCCTGCTGAGGTTGCCACAGCAAATTGATGCTGAGTGCCCAAGGCCTTTCTAGAGCCCGTTGTATTTATTCCCACAATGGGCCTTATTCCTAGTGTGAGTGTGTGTGTGTGTGTGTGTGTGTGTGTGTGTGTATAACACATCTATCTATCTATCTATCTATCTATCTATCTATCTAACTAACTAACTAACTAACTAACTAACTAACAAACATTTTGTATTGTCTCATCATACAGTTTTTGAGGTAAGAGTTCATCAGATGTGGTTTACCATTGCCTTCTTGTGCGCAGTACTAACCAGGATTAGTTGAAGTGGCAGTGCTGTTGCCTACAAAAGATTCTCCACCAGTGTCACCTTCCAGCACTACTGCTGCCCAGTAACTACCCTCAGGGCTCATTTCGTAGCAGGAGCTCCTTTGCATATTAGGCCACACACCCCTAATGTAGCCAATCCTCCAAGAGCTTACAGAGCTCTTCTTACAGGGGCTACTGTAAGCTCTTGGAGGATTGGCTATGTCAGGGAGGTGTGGCCTAATATGCAGAGGAGCTACTGCTACAAAAGGAGTCCTGACTACCCTTCAAAAATTCCTCCACCATTGGAAGTATCTATTCTCTTCTGCTGATGTGGCCATTGATTCCTGAAGGGGGGGAGGTGCATCTTAGTCTGGTGTCTCAGCTGTGATCATTCTGCCTTGAGTAACTCTGCTAGGAGTTTAGACCCATTACCTTACAGCAGGGGTGGGTAATTGTTTTGGCTCGGGGGCCACTTTGTGGGAGCGGAGGTTAGCAGAGGGCCGCACCTTTTAAAATGATTGCATTTATTAGTTAACTTTGCATTTCAGAAAAGGTATACATTGGCCGAGGACAGACTGGCAATGTAAAGCGGGGCAGGCACGGTTCGCAAACGGAGGAAAGGAGCACGTTCAGACATGCGCATCTGTCCGTCGGCTCCGTTGCATACTTACCCATCTCCCAGTCACTTTCCTTCCGCTTTAACAGGACACCGGTTTTTCCCGGTGTTCAGGGGCCTTCCTCCGCATGCCTCCCGCTTCCAAACAGTGTGAACTGGAAGAAGCGGGAGGCATCCGGAGGAAGTGTGAACGCACCGGCAAAAAGTTTTGCTACGCGGCAGTCTGAACGCTCCGTGGCAGTCTGAACGCTCCGTATCGCCGCTGATCCGCATTGCTCTGGCCAGTGTGAATGGCCAGCTCCATGGGGTTTTCCCCCCGCTTCAGTTCCCTCCGCTTTGCCTCCGCTTTAGATTGCCAGTCTGTCCTCAGCCATTGTATCATAAAAATCCATAAATATAAATTAAATAAAATAGTGGTAGTTTTATTCAATTTATATATTGTGCTAATTTCATATCATCTATAGCTGCAAGCACATTTAATTTTAGAATCAGTTTAATGAGACAAATGTACCCTATCACACACAATTCTACAATTTTTTTAAAATCAGGAGATTGCTTGTTGAGATTCTCATCACAGCCTGCAAGGTAATGTCTGTCAAAGAGCATCTATATTTACTCTTGTTGATCTTCCTGCAAGAAAATCTTTGCTCACAAATATATGTAGACCCAAATATAGAGAACATTTTTCCAGCAAATTTCTTCATACAAGGAAATTTTTTCAGCAGACAAAGATTTGTAAAAGTCAACTAATGTCACAGCATTAAACATTTCTTTCACAGTGTGATCTGACTGCATGTCAATAAGTTCAAGCTGCAGCTCCTCAGGTGCTGTATCAATATCAGCAGTGATGGGATAAGAGAGCAAATTGAATTTAGGCTCAATTTTCTTGAAGTCCTGAAATCTTCTTGGTGGGCTGCAAAAAACTCTGTGGTGGGCTGCATGTGGCCCCCCAGGCCGCAATTTGCCCACCCCTGCCTTACAGTATTGCTGCACACACAAGCCCCCTCATTACATTAAGGTATGTGTCCAAGAGCGGGACTTCCTTCTTTACTTGTATTCATATATTCTAGTGTTCAAAACACTTGTATTCATATATTCTAGTGTTCAAAACTTCTGAAGTTCAGTACTAAATTAAAGTTGAAACCATCCCACTCTAATGGCAATTCTCCTTCTCCCTTACCATTTCATTGTAGTTGCTTGATATACTATATGCCTTGATCTTTGGAATCAAAGAGATCAAGTATCAGAACATTCACTGTCTTAGCTCCCCAGATAATAAGCAAATATCCATGAAGAATCACAGTCTTTCTCTGTACAAGAAGAAGAAGACAATGGAACAGATATAATAGCTTTCCTTGCTATGCATTCTGGGTAGACTTAAGCTCATTTTTTTCTTTAGAAGTTATGTGCCAATCCTACTCTGGTATTTCATCAGCATCTTAGTAAAGTCTGTAAAGCCCCCAGTTAGTGAGCTATACTCAGGGTCTAAAAACTTACTCAGAGCAAATAACTAAATCCTTGTATTTTGTATTTTGAGTTGCAGATAAATGAATGCAGGTTTTTACAAGTATATAAATACAAAGTGGTAAGCTGCAAGCAATTCTGAAGGATCTAAAAGTTAGATACATTACTTCTATTGATAAAGTAATATGAACAAAGACAGCAAGATCAGTGTGTGTATGGAGGGGGATTCTTTCCATCATACTTGGACATCTAAGGTATAATGCAATTACCAAGAAATTCCTATGTTCTCACAGAGCTTAGAGGCAAAGCATCGAGCTCACTGAATCTGAGTTCCTTTCCATTCCCATGCCACTTTCAAATTATCAGCCATCTGTAGAAGCAGCGGAATATAATGCTATGCCCTTGACTGCTCCTTTTTCTGTCTATGTTGTTGTTGGAAATCTTTTTACTCCACCCAGTCTTTATTCTGGTTTTCATTATTGATTGGCTCTTTTATAGCATTTTATATATTTTTTCACCATTTATACACCATTTCATTAATGTGACACAAAAAACAGGCATACATTTAAAATAATATCTCAGTCAAATTTTGTTAGCCTGGTTGAGGGTGCAGATTGATTTCTTCACTGTTTATATATAGATACTATAAAGACATTCTATCAACATATTTGGGTGGGATTTGGTAAACATTCTGAATTTTTGTTTGGAATCCAGGCCTGTCACAAACAATAGCCAGAGGATTTTTCCCACCGCCTTAAAAAATATGTATACCATCAAAGGTGGAATTTTACATTTTACTTTTGGAAGTGTTTTGGAAGTGAGCCAAAAGTTTTTAACAACATTCAGAAATAGTGAATCAGCCATAATTTGGAAAGTTCTGATTGGTCCAACAGCTATATAGGTCTCATCAAAAAACCTAACTACGTGTGGGCAAAGCTCTGTTCACACAAATATTGTCCACAGGTGAGCAGAACTGCACATTCATTATCAAGTTCTGAATGGAATGGAATGAGATGATTTCCTACACAGAGAAATATCTTAGTATAAAAACAATCATAATGCAGCCTTGACACATGACACATTTCTTGGGATTTTTTGTTTGTTTGTTTACTTTTTTAAAGCAGGAAACCAGAGATTTTCTAACTCTTGAAATAGCACATCTTACCCTCATCCTCACAACTTCAAAAATGATGGTTTTGCATGTTTATTCCTGCTTAATATCCTGTGGTAATTCCTTCACTGGAATAATTTACTGTCTTTACACAGGTGCATAGTGATATGATGAAATCTGCAAACTATTTGCGTATGAAAAGCTAAACACTTCAGAGCAGTAAAGAATTCATATACAATTTCCTTTCTGGCAAAGGAGCAGAGATGTAGGAAAAGCTTCCCCCCTTCTTTCATTTGAGCACACTTTTGTAAAACTAGCGACTTTAGCATAAAACTCACAGCAAAGTTAATAAAATATCTGAGGTGTTTTCCTTTAGCACTGATGTTTAAATGTAGTAATTGTGCTTCTGAAGTCAGTATATATCATTTTCTACTTAAGATGCAGAGAGGATCTGGGAGATAAGTATTCATAAATGTATTTTTTTCATTTTTTCTTATTTGAAATCCTGATAAGTTCTTCTCTTTCTAAAGTCTGGTTAATGGCTTTGGGGGTACAGGAAGGGGGAAAGCCTAACTTTTAATAATATTCAGACATAATGAAGTTTGCCATAATTTGCAGATTTTCTCTTTGGCCTGCATGATGCTTAGCATAATGATGCTATAATATTTAAGACTGATTCAACTATGCTATAAAAGCTCATTTTTGTTTTGTTTTGTTTAAAAAGCAACCTTCATTTTTGCATATGTGAAAGAAAAAACAGAACAGGAAAAAGTGCGGACTGAAAGATATATGAAATAAGGTATTTTCTAGGAAATCACCAAGAAAGTCCAGGGTTGCTATGCAGAGGCAGGCAATGGCAAAACACTCTTGTTCATTTTTTGCCATGAAAACCCAATGGAGTTGCCATAAGTTAGTAATGCATCCACCACATATGGTAAAATGTCCCAACACAGTTTTTACATTTCCAACAGTCACTTGACAAATTGGGGTAGAATTTTGCTACCATATCTGGTGTTGTATACCAACTATAAAACATTGTAATAAAAACTATAATCAGGGCTCATTTCGTAGCAGGAGCTCCTTTGCATATTAGGCCACACCCTCCTGATGTATCCAATCCTCCAAGAGTTTACAGAGCTCTTCTTACAGGGGCTACCGTAAACTCTTGGAGGATTGGCTACATCAGGGGTGTGTGGCCTAATATGCAGAGGAGCTCCTGCTACGAAATGAGCCCTGACTATAAGTATAAAACTGCTTTTGTAATTTTTATATTTGTTTTCCATACCTGGGCCCACTGATCAAAAAGAATGTTATAACCCAGATTCTGCGCCCATTTAACCATAGAATTTTTAACTACTTCATCCTGAGTTTTATCTTCTAATAAAAATACATAGTTTTTTAATCATTTTTTCTTCAGAATAAAGCAAAATCTTATCAGTTTCAGAGATTTTTTGAACAGAATCCTAAACTTTTATCTTTAGCATATCTAGATTGTATTTGTACCAGTTCCCACCAACTAATCTCAGGATTGACATCTTTTATACGTTCAGTTGTTTCTAACTTATTTTTATTGTCGAGAAGGTCATCGTATTTCAATAAATAGTTTAGAAACCAAGTTAGGGTTGGTAAACGCATCCAAGGGAACAACCCACTTCAGGATTCTAGAGTAAAAGGATTTTTTCATATCTTCCCATACTCTAAGCAGTGCTCTTCTTATCAGATGTTGTTTAAAATATTTATGGATTTCAGCTTTCCCGTACCAAATAAAAACATGCCAACCAAGCAAGAGGTCATGACCTTCTAAAGTCAGTATTCTGTTTGTAAATATTTTCAATAAATCTTTTTCTGACTTTGGTGGTTGATTCTCAGTTTCTGTACCATGTAGATTCCCCCACCATCTTGGACACACTAGTGCAAGAGGAGCCCCTGGGTTGAGAGGAGAGCAGTCAATGTGCACATGGCTATTTCCTCAGGGGAGCCCCAAAAGCAGTATTTGGTTCCCATGGTAACCAGTCACATAGTACCAGGAGACACCGAGGCCAGGCCTCAGAATTAGGAAGGAGAACTGGAAGTCTTGTTCCTCCAAGTGGAAAATCCCTAAAACAAGCAGGTGGTTGGCAGTGAGTACCCTACTGGAAGGAAGCGGTAAACCCCCTCAGGAGTTGGCAACACCTAGGAGTGGGTGGGCATAGTAGGGCCTGCAAGTCAAAACAGACCAGTTCCATCTCAAAGGCTTTATAGCCACTGGCTTAAATATCCCAGAGTAGATACATGGGTGGAAGGATATGCCCTCATGAAACACAACTTTCTTGTAGGGTTGCCAGCCTCCAGGTAGGGCCTGGGGATCTCCCGCTTTTATAACTGATCTCCAGCTGACAGAAATCCACTCCCCTGGAGAAACTGGCTGCTTTGAAGGGTGGACTCTATGGCATTGTACCATGCTGAGGCCCCTCCCCTCCCCAAACCCCGCCCTCTCCTGGCTCCACCCCCAAAGTCTCCAAATATTTTCCAATCCAGATCCGGCAACCCTACTTTCTTGTCTTCCCCCTGCAGCAGCAGCAGCCTGAAATGCCCTACCCCCCAGTTCTTGTTCCTGGAAGATTAGGAGAGGAATCCCCAGGAACAGGATTGTGAAAGACATGTCAACCTGCCTCAGGAAGGAAGCAGGCAAGAAAGTTGCATTCTAGGAGCACATGTTCTTCTGTCTGCAGAAATATTCCATGGGATCTAAACCTATGTCAAGCACAGCTTAGGGACAAGAATACTGTTACCTCACCGCCCCCCCCCCCTCATGATTTAGGCCTTATGTAATTATTTTTTGGGCACACCTATCCCTAAAGAGATCACTGATTTTACTCACCATGATTTAAATGGGTCTTACAAATTCAGTTGAGATAGAGTCTGCTATGTATACATGCCAAAAATTCAAATACCTTTGTTTCCAACACTATTTATTATGCGTTCATAATACTGATAAACCAAGATAAACACAAAGCACCCTTTTTCTGTGTAATGACCCTAGACTTATTCAAAAGCAGACCTTGGCCCTTAATTGAACCTGCTACTGAAATCACTCTCCCTATACAGAGATCTGAAAATAATCCCTGTTACTTTTCCCAAGTAAAGGATAATTTCCTAGGCCACAACCCAAATGTAGGGAAGCCATGTCAGTATTGGCAATTTAGCTAAAGAAACCCCTAATCAGATAAGCTAACTGGAGAATAGACTATCTATAACAATACCTAACATGCGATGATAGTACACTGAATGGCCTTTCAATGGCTACAAATCTAATGGGCCTGAATAAGTTCAGTTCAATGTATTTTCTTAAAACCATCATTGTAAAACAGGACAAAAAATACAACAGAAGTGACCTGACATGCATATGTCCAAAATTAGCTAATTTCAAGCAGTACATTTGCAGATCAGAAGTAACACTAGAAGTCCATAGAAAAACACTTTTGCACTGCTATAGAAGGTCATTTTTATTCAAATAAGAAAGCAGCTAACAAATCTTTTCAAAACTGGTTCCCTAACAATATTCATATGTAACTGGAAGTCCCTAGCAGCAGAGTGGTGGTTATGCAATCGGACCTGCTACAGGAAACTTTTGGAGATGTGATAAAATGTCTTCCATCTTGCAAGCCACCTTGAATTCCTATAAGATAGAAAGGTGGCTAATAAATGTCTTCAACAAATAAATAAATACAATCCCAAGGATGAAGCACCATGATTTACAGCCCCAAAGGGTAATTGTTGAGTCTGTACTCTATGCAGACACATATAGTGCTCCTTCTGGTTAGCAGGAGGAAATAAAGTTTTTTTAAAAAATTATTTTATTGGATTTATATCCTGCCCTCCCCACATAGCAGGCTCAGGGCGGGTTCCATCAGATATAATAAACAATAAACAATATATAGTATACAAAAAAATAAAACTCCAATAAAATACAGCAACATTCATCTGGTACAAGTTATCGTTAAAGCCTCACAGATATCATCTCTTTCAAGTTTTGGTCCTTAGATGGTAGTACAGTTCTGACCCACTGAGGAGAGGCCCAGTAGGGAGGGAGGGACATTTGCCACCCTAATTAAAAGCCTGCTGGAAGAGCTCCATCTTGCAGGCCCTGCAGAACTGTAAAAGATCCTGCAGGGCCCTAATCTCAAATGGGAGCTCACTCCACCAGGTAGGTTGATATGAGCAGGGCTCATTTCGTAGCAGGAGCTCCTTTGCATATTAGGCCACACACCCTGATGTAGCCAATCCTCCAAGAGCTTACAGTAGCACCTGTAAGAAGAGCTCTGTAAGCTCTTGGAGGATTGGCTACATTAGGGGGGTGGCCTAATATGCAAAGGAGCTCCTGCTACGAAATGAGCCCTGAGGGTAGTTACTGGGCAGCAGAAGTGCTGGAAGGTGACACTGGTGGAGAATCTTTTATAGGCAACAGCAGTGCCACTTCAACTAATCCTGGTTAGTACTGCGCACAAGAAGGCAATGGTAAACCACATCTGATGAATTCTTACCTCAAAAACTGTATGATGAGACAATCCAAAATGATAGATAGATAGATAGATAGATAGATAGATAGATAGATAGATAGATAGATAGATAGATAGACAGACAGATAGACACACACACACACACTAGGAATAAGGCCTGTTGTCGGAATAAATACAACGGGCTCTAGAAAGGCCTTGGGCACTCAGCGTCAATTTGCTGTGGCAACCTCAGCAGGGTATAATGACACAGAGTCCACCATTTTCTCCAGGGGAACTGATCTCTGCTATCTGAAGAGCAGTTGTAATTCTGAGTGATCTCCTGCCCTCACCTGGAGATTGGCAGCAGTGGTTCCCAAGAGGGAATAGCTGGTTTGGAGGGCAGAGTCTATGGCATTGTACCTGTCTGAGGCCCCACCTCTCCTCAAACCTCACCCTTTCCAGGCTCCACTCCTCAAATCTCCAGGAATTCCCCACCTGGAGTTGGAAACCACATCTCCTTCCCAGCCAAGCATCAACCTACCTTAATTTTCCCCTCGCTTTTCAGCTTTCCATCCCCTTTTTAGAGGGACAGTGAGACCCCTAAGGTTAAGAAAGCAAATACAAAAGAACCATGTGAATCAACTCTCACTTGATAGTAATTCTTCCCACTCATTGCTTTTTTGCTTGCTTGCTTTCTAATGTTTGAACCAATATTCACCTTTGATGCATATATACGAACCAAAAATCAATGACCTACAAAGATGTATGATGGAGGTCGTAAAATAATGTGCGTTCTGTACTGTGCCATTCAAAGAGGTAAACCAGTGCTACATGGTAAACTGCTGCTCATTTCAACAACCTAAACATGAATTGTTCTGCCACGTTTACACATTTACACATTCAGTTTCTGTTTATGTCTGACAGTTTCCATAGTTAGCTGCAGGAAAGCCTTGCTTGTGACCAGACAATTTGCCTTCTTGGATTGTGAATATGGGGTTGGAGCTAAAGTCTTTTTTTCTGAGAGCTACAGGGTACTTCACGTTGCATAAGAGGGGAGAGATTTTTTAAATGATTTTTCTTCCCCCTATCAGTCCTAATAGCTTCATTTCCGGGGGGGGGGGGGGGATAAGTATTCCCTGGAGCCATTGGGCTGCAGTGGGAAGGGAGAAACAGAAAAGATTCATTATATGAGTGGTGCTATGCTTGAAATTCTCTGAAACCAGTCTGAACATCTAGAACATGTCTTCAAGATTTTGTTGATGGATTACACCCAACCATTTCTACAATCTCAGATCAATAAACTTAGTGGTATGAAAACAGTACAAATTCGATTTGCCTAGAACAAATCAGAATGGTGACAGTTGTAAGCTTCTTCCCTCCCCACACACATTTTCCCTCCCCACACACATTGTTCTTCAGATCTAAGATCATTGCCACTGCCTTCTCAGATGCTTTCACATCAGATACATTCAGACTTAGTTTATTCCCATGAACCTTTTGTCTTCTCTGTTTTTAACACTGTGAACAAATTGATTTTGTTTTTTTTTACATTGCTGAAATCCTCCCAACACTTTCTTCAACACCAGTACTGAATAAATCATTGTAATGTTCCCCTGAAGTGAACTGAAAATTAATTTACACAGCCAAGATGATCCTCCTAATAACAGGGTACATGGAATGGGGAAATTGGAAATCATTACCCAGCAAACATTATCTGCATTATTTTTGTAGCTGCTTTAGATTGCATTGTAATAGAAAATTAGGAGACCGGCTGTGAAGAAGTTTAAGAGGGTCCCCCGAAGAGCTTCTGCCTCAAAATTGATTCTTTAAGAAAGCATTAAAAAGCTATTGGAATTGATTGCCTGCTAATATAAAGGAAAAACTCTTTGCCACTATTTGAGTTTAAAAAGAGCATCTTCATTCATGCATGTTATTAAAACTACTGGCCTGAAAGCCCCCATAGATAGATAAAGGATATGGATGGGATATTAAAACAGCAATCTTTACCTTATCTGGGATTTAAAGTTAATATGTCGCTTTTATTAATTTAGAAAGAACCATTAGTTAGGATGTCAAAGTGTAGGTTTACAATTAAAATGCTATAGAACAGAGAGGACTTTAATAAACACTGGGCCAGAAATCCTTCATTAATCTTCCAAGCATGAGGTGCACCCCTGCAAAGAATGCACTCCGAATGCACAGATTTCTTTATTGCCAACTTTCCTATGCACAAGCAATAAACCCAGAGCTGATATAACCATGATTAGCTTTAGCAGCTTCCTACAAAAGGAAAACAGACCAATCAGATTTCAGTCCTTAGTGAAATGGCAAGCAACATACTCCATTGTCATGGAACAGCAACAGAATAGCTTACCGAGGGTTTTATTTAGTTTTCACATGTAGCATTTTAAAGTGTGTACGCTGCTACAGTCTTGAATGTACCAGAATGTACAATGGAGTAGAAGCTCCATTGCTACCACACTTTAAAAGCAATGGTAGTGTTTGTCATGGTACACAAGCATTACAGTAGTAGAAAAGAGCAAGAGTCCAGTAGCACCTTAATGACTAACAAAATTATGGTATGAGCTTGTTTGGTGTAGTGGTTAAGTGCCCAGACTCTAATCTGGGAGAACCGGGTTTGATTCCCCACTCCTCCACTTGCACCTGGCTGGATGACCTTGGGCAAGCCATAGCTCTGTACCAGCTGTTCCCTCAAGGACAGCTTGGGAAAGAGCTCTCTCAGCCCCACCTACCTCACAGGGTGTCTGTTGTAGGGAGGGGAAGGGAAAAGGAGTTTGTAAGCAGCTCTGAGACTCCCTTGGGGAGAGGAGGGCGGGGTATAAATTCAATCTCTTCTTCTTCTTCTTCTTCTTCTTCTTCTTCTTCTTTTGTATCTGAAGAAGTGAGCAGTGACTCACATACAGACTATTGGCTACCCATCTTAAGCATTACAGTGTTGCTCACAGAGTGTGAATGACAGGTGATTGTTCTGAAACATACATGCCAAGGAGCTTGCTTATCTATCTATCTATCTATCTATCTATCTATCTATCTATCTATCTATCTATCTATCTATCTATCTATCTATCTATCTATCACATTTTTATCCCACCTTTCCAGACAGCTGGCTCAAGGCGGCTTACAGCAATAAAATACCATAAATGGCTTACAGTTTAAAACATAAGATAAGAATATCATAAATTAAAACAACATATACATGACTTATACAGATGGCGATCTGAGTTCAGTGGTGAAAACAGTAAGGGATTCGGCCCACTGCACCAGGGCGATGTTATCCTAATTCCCCTGGTGGCGGTCCCTAATCGAAAGCCTGGCAGAAGAGCTCCATCTTGCAGGCCCTGCGGAACTGTAACAAGTCCCGCAGGGCCCTGATGTTCTCCGGGAGCTCGTTCCACCAGTATGGGGCCGCCACCGAGAATGCCCTGGATCTGGTGCTGGCCAGTCGAATGTCTTTTGGACCGGGGAGAGTCAAGCGATGTTGTGAGCTTGACCTCAGGGCTCTCTGGGGCACATAAGGGGAAAGGTGGTCCCTCAAGTAGGCAGCCCCCTGACCATATAGGGCTTTAAAGGTCAGCACCAGCACCTTGAACTGGATTCGGTATGCTATAGGCAGCCAGTGCAGTAGCCTCAGCACAGGCTGGATATGGTCCCGCACAGAGAGACCCATCAGCAGCCTGGCTGCGGCATTCTGCACCAGCTGCAGCTTCCGGATCTGGGACCCCATGTAGAGAGCATTACAATGGTCTAATCTCGAGGTGACCATAGCATGGATCACTGTAGCTAGGTCATCACGTTTGAGGAAGGGAACCAACTGCCTAATCAGCCATAGACGGTAGAAGGCTGCATTGGCAGTGGCTGCTACCTGGGCCTCCATTGTTAGGGAAGTGTCCAGGAGTACTCCCAAGCTCCTGACCCTCGACACTGGCACCAATGGTGCCCCACCAAAGGACGGAAGTGGGATCTCTACCCCAGATCCATTCCGACTCAGGCACAGGACCTCCGTCTTCACTGGATTCAATTTCAGTTGGCTCAGTCTGAGCCAGTCCACTATGTCCTGAAGTGCCCATTCCAGGTCATCTGGGGTAGAGTCAGACTGGCTGCCCAACTGCAGATATAACTGGGTGTCATCAGCATATTGATGACACCCAAGCCTGTGCCTCTGGGCAATCTGGCCAAGGGAGCGCATATAGATGTTAAATAACATTGGGGACAGCACCGCCCCTTGAGGAACCCCGCATACCATTGGGTACCTCTGGGAGGTTTGTTCCCCGAGTGCAGCCCTCTGTCCCCAATCATGGAGAAAAGACGCATGCCACTGTAAAGCAAGCCCCTGTATCCCCGAATCGGTGAGGTGGTAGATCAGCAACTGGTGGTCCACCATGTTGAACGCCGCTGACAGATCTAACAACACCAGTGCCACCATACTGCCATGATCCAGATGTCTCTGGAGGTCATCCATGAGGGCGACCAGTGCCATCTCCGTCCCATGGCCTGGCTGGAAGCCGGACTGAAATGGATCCAGCATGGAAGTGTCATCCATAAAGCTCTGCAACTGAATCACCACCTCCCTCTCCAATACCTTACCCAAGTAAGGCAAGTTGGACACTGGGCAGTAGTTGGCCAATACAGCCGGGTCCACATATGTTTTTTTTTTCAGGAGGGGATGGACCATCACATCCTCGAGTGCCCCCGGGAACAGCCCCTCCGTGAAGGACTTGTTAATAATCTCCCAGAGGGTGCCACATAAACCCTCACGGCCCACTCTTATGAGCCACGAGGGGCATGGGTCAAGGCTGCATGTGGTTGGGCATACAGTTGAGAGCAATCTGTCAACTTCCTCCAGGCTGAGTGGACTGAAATGATCCAGAATGGGACCAGAAGATGAGCATGGGGCCTCGAGTTCACTCATTGTCTCAATCGTGGCCGGGAGGTCACGGTGGAGTAGCCGGACTTTATCTGCAAAATAGCTCGCAAAAGCCTTGCAGCCAATATCCAGTTCCCTAACATTTGATCTGCCCTGTGGCAGCTCAGTCAAAGACCGAATGGTTCTAAATAATTGCACTGGGCGAGAGCTTGCAGACGCAACCTCGGTAGAATTGTCTGTTCGCGGCTTTGACTGCCACCTCATAGGATCTCATAAACGTCCTATAGGATGCTCTTGATACTCTGTCATGGGCTTGCCGCCACCGTCTCTCTAGCTGTCTAAGTCCTCGCTTCATCTGTCTCAGCAACTCAGTAAACCAAGGGGCCAGCTTAGAGCGAGGGCGCAGAGTGCGTTGGGGGGCAATCTCATCGATGGCTTCTGAGAGCCAGTCATACCAGTCCTCGACCAGTCCATCTAATGAGTCACCAGGGGGCAAGGGATTCCGCAGTGCCATCTGAAACCTCTGGGGGTCCATCAAGCTCCACGGGCGAGCCAAAATACTCTGTCTGAAGTTCCTCAACATTCATTTACAAGTTTTAAAAGATAGTCATCTGTCATTCATCCTATCCACATTTGGCACCGAAAACATTAATGCACAAACATCACATAAAAGGTGAGGCTGTAAAGTGGCCTCTAATTATTATCCCAGCAGCATGTGAGCCCCTTTTGCAGAAACGGCTCCCACATAGCTGGACTAACATTTCCTTCTATGGGGATTGTTAGGAAAAGCTCTGCATTTTATGTGGCAATTGCTGTGTTTGCTTTGGATTCATTGGTGTTTTCTATCACAAATATATAAATTGTGAATGACTGAATGAGCGTCATTAAACACCCATAGCTAGGGATAAGGTTGAAGCAGAATCTCTGGTCTGGAAGTTATATTTGTGTAAGAATAGTAGCAAATTTTTCATAGGTTGAATGAAGATCCCAATTAGAAAAGAAAGCAGAGAAGAACAAGAATGTAGGGTTATGACAGCTGGGGGCAAATTGGGAGGCAAAAATGCCCTTGAGAAAGGGCTACTGAAGGGGTGAGGGATGGAAGAGCAGGCATACACTCTCCTCATACAACTATGGGCTGTCAGCTTGCAGCAGCAGTGGTGACTTGTGCTTGCCCTGCACAGGGCTGGAACCACCAGCTTGCACCTGCCCTGTAGGGAGCCACCACTTGCATAAGGTCAGGTCAGGACTACCAGCCTTTGGTGGCCTCTGCCCACCTAACATGGGGTGAGCACCACTGGCTTACAGCATCCATGGTCCTCTGTCTATCTTGCTTGAGTTGGGGGCTGCCAGATCTTGGTGGTGGTGGCTACTGCCTGCCTCATGCGAGGCTGGCCCCTGTGACATGAGCCTTGTTTGGGTCTGGGGTGGCCCCAAAAGGGGGTGGTGCCCCATGCCATCAACTCACCAGTATTTTCCCCAGTGGCCTTAATGACCAATCCAAACCTAATGACACCATAAAAAGGGGATGTCCCATTGGATATTTACTAATGGTGATCTTATCCATGTTGCATTTCAAAATACAACAAAATCATTGGAACTGTCATGGGCAGTAAGAGAGATAGTGGATTCAGCAGACAGTTGAACTGGTGGATCACAATTGTTCATCAGGACAAAAAGAGGGTTGTCACTCTGTGGCAGATGGATCATGAAGCAGAAAGGAGGAAGAAGATGAACAGGATGAAGTGGACAGAGGAGGCTCTGTAAGACTCAGTGGCAATTTGTATTTGTCTCTGTATAATGTATGAAATGGCCATGAAATGCAGCCTATATGATGCTATATAGCTATAAATACCTCATGTCCAAAAGTTGTTGGCAGGGACTGCTCACACCTGCCCTGTAAGCAGCAATCTCTTTTAAAGCAGGAGCCGCCTATGCCTGCCCTACATGCAGTGAGATTGCAGCTTGTGGGGCAAGCGTGAGTGGCTCCCACTTCAAAAGAGCAAGCACATGCACTTTCGGTTTCAAGTGCTCTAATGGCGGGTGCTTCTCCCTGCAACTGCAGGAGAGGCGACCCGCTCTCGGCAGGTTGAAGGGGTCATGGACTGGCGCCGGACCTCCAGGGAGCCTAGTAAAGGGTCCCTGCCTGGGGTGCTTGAAGGTAGCCTCTCCTTGCGGTGGCGATCGCGGGATTGAGGCTCCTTTTTACCCCTAGAGGTTCACCTGTCGGAGGAGGCCCTCAGGCTACAGAGCGTGGCCGTAAAGCTGCAGAAAATGTATAGCAGAGAGAAGTGATGATTCAACAGCTACACAATGGCGGAACCGTGAGTCTCCTGATCTTTTGATATGAAGCATTAAAGGGTGGGCTAGGAGGATTGGATCCCTCTCACCCCCTCCCTCGTTACTTACTCGGAGACTTCCCACAGGCATGTAGCTGTTTTGAAGATGTTATAAATGAATTGGAGAGCTGGATCGCATACAGCAGAGAAAGAGCTTGCAAAAGGCATCGGTGTGATGAATCGAGACTGTCTCCTTTGAGATCTCTTATCTAATTGTAAACAAAGCTGCGGAGTCGGAATGGCGGGCAGGGCATCCCCAAAGCCTGGAAGCTCGACTTTAAAAAGTGGAGCGGAACTGAGTGCAACTTTTATGGTGGCATTGCGACCTCTAGTGGAACAACTGGCTTCAATCAACTCTAAGCTAGAAATCATGCAGACTGAGATGAGAGAGTCTAACAAAAAGCAGGACATGCTACAGCAGGAACTTTTGGATGTCAAAACAGCGGTTGAAAAGAATGACTCAAGACTGCAAAGAATTGAAAAAGAGAAGTTTTTTTCAAAGTGACAATATATTAAAGCTTCAAATGGATCGATCAAACTACTTCCTGAGATTTCAGAACATCCCTGAGTCAAAAGGGGAGAATCCGAAGAAAACATTAAGTGAAGCACTGGCACCTCTGACAGGATGGCAAGCAGCGGAACTTCAAAGTGACATGGATATGACCTATAGGACATATCCAGAATATGTTTAAAAAAAGAGACTGCCAGGTGAGATTGTGGTGAGATTCTCCAAAAGATCAACCAGAGATCTGGTATTAAAAGCTTCATATGGAACAGTTCTGAAGATACAGGAAGAAGAAATAAGGGTTCTAAAAGACATTCCATTTGAAATAAGAAAGAGAAGGAAAGCGTACAGGAATTTGGCTTTATAATTGCAGTCAGAGACTATTCCATATAAATGGGACATTCCAGAGGGAATCCTGTTTAGCTATAAAGATAAGAAATTCAAAATTGACTCCATTGATCAAGCAAAAACATTTCTGGAAAAGCACAAAAAGAAGAAAGCAGAGACTGAACCAGATGACTCACTGGCGGAGCAGGAGAGTATGTATGGATTTGAAAGCTCAGAGACTGAAGATGGAGATGATTCGGACTCGAAGAAGGGGGCGGCCGCCCCTAGAAAGAAGAAAGACAAGAAGAAAGGAAGAGAACCAAAGGAGAAATAGTTTCTTTAAATGTTTTTTTTTCCTTCGCTGTTAACGTACCAAGCCTTGTAACTTTAAAATCTAGTATAGATTGTTTACTCTGATGTATGTAGTCCAGGGATCCAATGTTAAATTTCTATTTGTAAGCAGCAAGAATGAATTAGTAATGTATGCCAAGAAATAATTTAGCTTTTCAGTAACTAATGATATTAGTAAACAGCATTATGAACGCATTTTCTGTATACCTTAGGGTCGGTTAGTTTGTAGATTTTAGTGCAAGTGTAGGGATTAAAATGTAATTAAAATTTTTTTTTAAAAAAGAGAGCGAGCACATGCATGCTTGCCTAAAAGTGGCGGTCTCGCAGCTTGCAGGGCAGGTGCGAGCGGCACCCGCTCTTTTGAAGAAAGTCTAACCCAGTAGTTCTTAACCTTTAATTGAATCCTCCCTCCCAGTCACTCAACAGTATTCTCAAATGTTCCACCATTTATTCAAAAAATTATATGACACATTTTTTTCACTTACCACAGTGGCTCACATTCTCCCCCTCAGCCATTAAAGGTATCAGGCGATTAAAATTCAGCCGCAAGGAGCCCTTGAGGGAAAGCTGGGTGCAAACCAGGCTAGTAATGCGTAAACAAATTTTCAGAAGGACATAAAACAGCACTCTAGATAAAGCAATTGTATTGATATAGGTATATTTTTCCCCAAGGTAAAATAGAGATTAATTTTATTAAAGAGAAAACAAGGGTACTAACATGCAATAAGCACGCAAGAAGTCATACACATACAAGTTCAATTTAGAAACAGAGTAGCAGGAATAAAGAGGGGGATTGTTGGGAAAGAAGTGTAGCTACCTATCCTGTAGAGCAGAAGTCCGTGGAGAGAGAAAGTGAGGCAACCAGCATCTCACAGAAGGCCCAAGTAACATGGGGGTGCGTTGTCACTAGGCGCTCAGACAAGACACACAGCAATGCAGCTGAGGCTGCCCAGTTATAGAAAAAATGGGACCTGGGGGCATGCTAATGTGATGGCCCCATGAAACAAATAATTGATGGGATTAACTAAAAGGTAAAACAGTGAGTTTGGGAATGCTGAATAGGGTTTGCAGGTATAGACAAAAGAAGAACAGGAGATGTTCTTATGTGGGGCTTGGATGTAAAATAGGGTATGGGCTGAAACTCTGATTGCTTGGATTTTTTTAAATTTATTGTATTTTTCACAAAACGTATACCTGTACAATTACAAATGTAAACAGTGAAACTACCAGCATTTCCATTGGCTATCAGAAATACAAAATGTATAACCAGAACATCTTCGTATCAACCAATAGTCTCATTAGTATATTTATGAGATATACACCCAACACACAAATATCAAGCGTGTATTCAATAAGTACCTTGTACCTGATGGCCATCAACCATCCTTAATGTTTGATTTGATTACTGTTTGTGGTGTGATAATTTTAAAATGCATCTGAGGGAGAACTCTAGGAACTGGGATTTTATCCCCAGGGCAGGGTGAATGGTATAAAACCACTTTCATTGGTTTGCTGTCAAAGGCTTCTGCAAGCAGAGAGGCGGGGTTGCATAAAGCCCTAAAATCCCAAATTGCCCTCATTGGCCCCCAATTTCTGAATACCCCTAACATTTGTAGATTGTCCCCAGGCCTGTAAAGTTCCATTATGAATCACTTGTCTAACTGCAGGAAAATGACAGAAAAAAAATCTAACACATGCTGAATTTTTAAAGAGCTTGGGAAAAGTTTAGCATTTATTTAATTTCCCACAAAAGGGAAATTTTGTATCTTGGTGCAGGCAAAGAAACAACAAAAGGCAGGGTTTATAGCAGGTTTTGCACTTCTCTCCATTTTACAGCCCTTGCCTCTTTTTTTCCCATTCCCACTTCTACTTTCACTTTAGACATAGTGGGATCTACTCAGCCCAGCAGTGAATTACATTCTCTAATGGGCTGAAATAATAAACATCAACACTAAAATACACTACAGGGATTTAAAAACAACATGAAAGTTGTCACTTATTGAAAAAGAAGTGTGCTCTAAATATACTATGTAGGTCGGCTGAAGCATAGAAAACTAGGTCAGAGATACACATATTTTATATTTAATTGCCAAAAAGTTAACTGCAAGTCAGCATATGTTATCTCTGCAATCCTTTCTTCAGGATTAATATTACTAATATATCAACAGTTGTTAGCAGCGTTAACCTTATTGTGACTGACCTGAGAATTTATTTATGATAACCAAATGGAAGTCATTAGGGTTGCCAGACTATAGGTGGGGCCTGGGGATCTCCCACTTTTACAGCTGATCTCCAGCTGACAAGAGATCAGCTCCCTTTGAGAAAATGGCTACTTTGAAGGGTGGACTCTATGGCATTGTACCATGCTGAGGCCCCTCCACTCTCCAAATCCCGCCCTCTCCCAGGTCCACCCCCGAAATCTCTGGGTATTTTCCAGCCCCCAAAATCTCCGGGTATTTTCCAACTCTAGAAGCCATTAATAAGGATGTATCAGCTGCATCAGCTACAGGCATAGCTGTTATTTGCAAAGGCGACAAAGAAATGAATGCAGTCCTTACATCTGTACTCTCAACAATTCCCCAGAAGGGCTATACATCCTCTTTATTTTATCTTATTTGGAATAGTATTGTAATGTAATGAATAGTAGAATGTAATGTAATTTGGAATGGTAAATTGGAATGTATTTCTCTGGTCTGGGGACAGAGGAGATACCCTGCACAGCCAATCACTTCACCTCCAAGAAGAGGATACTGTCAGGTCGCCTTCATGTTTGAGAGGAGATGGATGGAGCATAATGGCAGGTTCTCATTTAATTACTCTCAGCATTCTACAATTAAGAAGGATACATCTGCCCATCAATCTCCAAGTCTGATATATTTATTTACTTCACTATGTTTTCCGCCACCAGAATTAAACCCAAACAAATGGCAACCATATAAATTAAGCTTGTTCTTCCTGTTGGGTCCTTGAATGTGTTAAACATCTTCATTATGTTGTATGCTAATTTGTTGCTCACCCTCTACCTGTATGTATGGACTGGTAACTTCCATTTCAATGTATCTGAAGAAGTGTGCATGCATAGGAAAGCTTATACTTTGAATAAAACTTTGTTGGTCTTAAAGGTGCCACTGGACTTGAACTTTGTTCTGCTGCTTCAGACCAACATGGCTACCCACCTGAAATAAATGGATAGTGAGAAAATTCCCCTAAAAGCTGTTGCCACTACAATTATGCACAGTTATACAGAGAGAGAGAGAGAGAGAGTTAAGATCCCTATAAAATCTATTGTAGGAGCAAAAGGAAATGCACAATGAGGTAATCTTATTTGCTTCCAAAGCACCAGTTAACCAAAAGTTAACCAATCATTTAATGCAGGAGAGGAGAATGAGGTTGGGAATAAAGGTGGGATATAAATGAATTAAATGAATAAATAAATAAATTTAGAGGAAGAATACAGAGAGAATGTGGCGTAGAAAAATAAATGTGGATTTTTTTTTGCAGAGGCAAACAAACAGGAAGCTGAAACACACAAAGGCTGTTGAGTGAGGACCAGCAGTTTCTAATGGCAAAATAATTTATGTTTAAAAGAATAATTGCCTAAAGGAAAAATAGTGTTTTATTCAAGGATAAAAAGAATAATTTTGACTAAGGGCTACTTTCAGTATTTATTAATTAGCTAATACTATAGCTTGCCTATAAACGTCTCTACAACATTAAAAAAAAACAGTAAAACACTAAACATAATAAAAACTGTGAAAACATAAGAACATTTCACGTTACCATTCTAAACTGGATGCATTGTTGGCTTGATTTTGAGTAGGGATTTTATACAGTGAATTTCCTTCGGTTAATGAGCTGTCTCTGAAGCGCTAGGGTCATTTCAAACAGTGTCGCTTTTTCCCCACCCTTTTTCACTGTGTGATCTTCCTCAGACTTTTTTAGTGTTCTAAGGTGAGCACTATGATGCTGAACTGCTGTAGCACTGAAGTGCAATAGTGGCATTATTGAGGTGCATTTGGAGTCTATAGAGTCAATGCATCTCAATGGTGCTGCTATAGCACTTCAGTTGTATAGCAGTTTAGCGCTATTGCGCTCACTGTAGAATATTTAAAAAGTTTGAGGAAGATTGTGTGGTGAAAAAGGGCAGGGGAAAAAGTGGCATTGTGAGATGCACTATGGAGATTTTAAACAGCACACCACAGCTATTCAGAAGTGCAATGAAGGGGTTGAAAATGGAAAAAAAGCAGTTTCCCTCAAAAGCAGCTCAACCATGCTCTGCTAACCTGATGCAAGCAAGTTTGTACTGACAGGTAAATAAATTCCACTAGGAACTGGTTACTAAAACAGGTCTGTCTGAAATGACAGAAAAACTCCATTAGCAACCAGTTACTGAAACAGAATACAAAGGCAGTTTGAAAAGGGTCAGAATAAATATTAGAACATAGCCAAAATATCAGATTAAAACTAGTATTATTAGTATAATGGTCTTAACAAAGTTTGAGTCCAGTGGCACCTAAGACCAACAAAGTTTTATTCTGGGTAGAAGCTTTCATGTGCAGGCACACTTCTTCACTAATGATCTTACAATGTTTTATAGGAGTGCAGTTGAAGGCAGCATAAAAAAAGTGGAAGACCCAACATAATATAGATTGACTCAATAAACGAAGCCACAGCCCTCAGTTTGTGAGAGTTGAGCAAGGCTGTTAACAATAGGATGTTCTGAAGGTCATTAATCCATAGGGTCACCATAAGTCAAAAGAAACTCGATTGCACTGAACACAGACTCACACCCACAGTTTAAAACCTCCTAAAACCCCTGATACATACAATCAGTGGATGGCATAAAAAGGGAAATATAAAAATGCAACACAGAGGAGGACCCTAAAAGGCTAAAAAAAAAAATCAGACTGAGATCTAAAATATTTCAAGTTCAGCTACAGACAAGCTCTGTGGGGTCAGAATTCCACAGCCTAGAAGAAAATGAAGAAGAAGAAGAAGAGATTTAGATTGATATCCTGCCTTCACTACCCAAGGGAGTCTCAGAGCAGCTTACAATCTCCTTTCCTCCCCCCCCCACAACAGACACCCTGTGAGGTAGGTAGGGCTGAGAGAGCTCTGACAGAAACTGCTCTTTTTCAAGAACAGCTGTGCCAGAACTATGGCTTGCCCAAGGTCATCCAGCAGCTGCAAGTGGAGGAGTGGGGAATCAAACCCGGTTCTCCCAGATTAGCATTTGCACACTTAAATTAGCAGGATAGCCTTGAGTTATTAATTATATTGGGGAATATGAAATGTTATAAAATGGCAATTGGCAATAAGGGAGCAATCACCTATGTATACAGGGGTCCCACTTCTTCCAGAAGTACCAGAAATCGATGCAGAGACCAACTTCAGTTTGAAATGGTATCTTTTACTGAGGTAGATCTTCACAGGAAAACAATACTCAAGCACACATACAATTATTCAGTTCTACGAAATATACGTAGAAAGGGGTAGCAAGGTTCGCTTTACAAGGATGTTTTGTTGAGGGGTGATATTTACCTGTCCTCAGCATGACGAAGGGCTCCTATTGGAAAAATAGAGGAGACTAAAAAGGGAATTAGGGATCATGTACTGAACCAGCAGAACATGTGGAGACTCTGGCAACAGTAACCAAGAGTTGTGGGGATAGAGTGGGTTTAGAATAAGAGAGAGAGAGTGCATGCTTGGGTGGCTCCTTTTATGAGGGGGCTTTTGGGGCGGGCTAACTGACCACCTCCTCCTTGGTACACCCTCCTTGTGGTCCATCTCAAAAAGCATGTTACCTGGAATGTGGTCTAGGGGGGAGGGGGCTTAATGGTTGGGTAAAATTGAACTCTAGCTATCTGTATGGAAGAGACACCTCGAGGGGTGATGACTCATCCGGCTAGCACCATTTGTGTTGTAGAAACATCCTTGGTTCTGGGGCGAGTGGAACCAGTTTGACTGCATTCTCAAGGCAAAGTCCTTTGTCAACAGAGGGCGGGAAAAGCAGCTTTTGTGCCTTCATTGTAGAGAAGGTCTCGGTGTGAAGGGGGGGTTGCCTGCATGGTAAAGAAGGACTTCCTTAATGGCGTCTGGAATCCTCTAGTTTAAACAGCAATGGTAGATGGCTGTTCTGAGTGTTTCATGTGTCTACGAATACATCTTAGAACGGGCGACCTCAGGACCTCACTGGCACAACATCTCAGGAAAAGCAGCCTCTCCTGCTGAAGTGTCTTCAGCTGGCAGCACATTTTGGTCCCCATACTTTTTCAGTCCCTTTTTGCACATGTATTAACACAGTCCATTTTATCACTTATGAACTACAAGTCCATAAGAACATGATAAGCGCCTTGCAGGGCAACACTTAACCACTACACCAAACTGGTGTAGGCACTACTACTTAAAAAATTACCTAATACACATACACAGATCTGAAATTATGCTTTTATGACTTACTGTATGGCTAGAGAGGTGATGTAAAAATAAAATAAAAATTGTCTGACTGAACCTAGTTTTATACAATGGAAAAGAGCGGGGACAATAAAGATGTAGAAGGAACACATAAAACTGATACTATAGTGTTTGGGACCCGTAACTAAAATCAAGTACGCCTGTTTGGTGTAGTGGTTAAGTGCGTGGACTCTCATCTGGGAGAACCAGGTTTGATTCCCCACTCTTCCACTTGCACCTGCTGGATGACCTTGGGCAAGCCGTAGCTCTGGCACAGCTGTCCTTGAAAAAGAGCAGTTCCTGTCAGAGCTCTCTTAGCCCCATCTACCTCACAGGGTGTCTGTTGTAGGGAGGGGAAGGGAAAGGAGTTTGTAAGTCGCTCTGAGACTCCCTTAGGTAGTGAAGGGCAGGGTTTATGTCCAATCTCTTCTCTTCTTCCTCTTCTCTGTCTGTATTAAAGGATCTCTCTCTCTCTCTCTCTCTCTCTCTCTCTCTCTCTCTCTCTCTCTCTCTCGTTCTTGTAAAATTCTGATTTCCTAATAAATTGTATCTGGTATACTACATCTGGGGTTGAGCTATTCTTGCCTGTTCCTGGGCATAAATCATTCTGGACATAAATCATTCAAAGGATGATGTGTATGACTAAGTAGCCTTGCTCAAGTTTTCACTCAGATACAAAGGAATGCATAGAGCAAATGAACCAGGATAGCACCTGATGACCTCCTTCCCAAACTCCACTAGCCCTGTCCACATGTTACAGTGAACACATGCACATTATCATTATGCAGTCTGTGTATTTTAAAAAAACCCAAAAACAAATGTACACCAATTGTACATGTGTTCATTGTAACTATTTATTTATTTATTTTAATTATTTCTAGGTTGCTTTCCACCCAGTTCAGGGTCCTCAATGCAGTGGACACAAAAACAAAACATTAAATCATGTCAGATATTAAAAATATTTTAAAATGCAAATATATAAAACAATTAAACATTATATAAACAAATAAAAACCCACCGTAAGGGAGGAGGGTTAATAAGAGTTAGTGAGGGAATGCTAAACAAAAGGAAAAAAGAAGTCTTCACCCAGTGGCAGAAGGCAATAGTGGAGGGAGACAGACAAATCTCTCCATTTCAAAGTTTTGGCACCACAACCAAGAAGACCCTTTCTTGGGTTGCCACCCATCTAGACTCAGATGGCAAACAAAGAAGGGCCTCCAAAGACTATGTGAGGGGTCAGGTAGGTTTATATGGGAGTACGTGGTCCTTCAGATATGCTGGCAAACTGGACAGGGTTTTAAAGGTTGATACCAGCACCCTGAATTGAGCCCAGAAGAAAAATGTGAACCAGTGTAGACAGAACAAGACTGGAGTGATATGGTCCCTACAGTCCACTCCAGTCAGTGTTCCAGCTGCAGCATTCTGTTCCAGCTATAGCTTCCAGACTGTCTTCTAGATGCATTGCAGTACAGAGCATTGCACAAATCCAAGCTTGCTGTTTCCAGATCATGCACTGCAGTGGCAAGATCCTTCCTGGACAGCTGAAGCTGGTGAAAAGTGACCCTGATCACTGCTGCTGTGCCACTGTTTATCCAACTAGAAGCCTGGGTACAGCAGCATATCCAAACTACAAACTTGCTCCTTTAGGGAGTGCACAATCCCATCCAGAACAGGAAATATCCCCATTCCTGGGTAAGACCTTCGCCTCACTTTGTAAAGATTAAGTTTCAGCTTGTTAGCCCTCATCTATCCCCAAACTGCTTCCAAGCACCTGTCCATGGTGTCCATGGCCTCCCTGGGATCTGCTGGAACATGGGTGTAATGTAGTATGTAGCAATCAGCCTGCCATGTGCTTCCAGGTAATGGTGCCCGCCTCATGGCCCGAGCACATGGTCAGGCAGAGAGGGGAGCTTGAATCTGGAGGAACAATAGACATCCGGATTCTAAGCCTCCACCAATATGGGACCTAGGTTCTCCCTGGGGAGCCAATCCGGTCAAAGGCTCCTCCAGGGAATCTATGAAAAACATGCACATATGTTAAGCCCCTATCAGGTCTTTTGGGTGCGGCCGGAGGTGTGGCTCTGGCCAGCATATAATGAGGGCCCTGGAGCCCTGTAAGCATGTTTGATCTGACCATCTACTGGACATGCTGAATCACTCAATAAAGGCTTCATGATTTCACCGTTCCTGGTCTCCCAAGTCCAGTACTCTTCAATGAGAAAGAGCTGAGTGTCATCCAAATATTACTGGCAAGTTAGGCCAAATATAGCTTCATTTAGATGTTTAAAAGCATGGGGAACAAGATGGAACCTTGCAGGACCTTGTAAGCCAGAGTCCTATGAGTTCCACAGCAGTTGCACAACACCGTACTCTGAAACCTACTTTTGAGGTAGGACCAAAACCATTACACAACAGTTCCTCTCAGTCCCACCCAACTCCAAAAGGCATTCTGGAATTATATCATGATCAGTGGTATCAAAAGTTACCAAGAGGTCCAGGAGAATAAACAGGGCATACTCCATTGGTAGGGCATACTCCAATGGCTCCCCCATTCATCTCTCAGTGCACCAGACTGGGACAGATCCAAATAATCCATTCAGGAATCCCTGAAGTTGCCCAGCCACCTCTTGTTCAGCCACCTCTTGTTCAATCACCTTGTTCTAAAATAATATATTTGAAACTTGGCAATAGTTATTCAGTTTTCCTGAGCCCAGCAAAAAACAGCATAGGAGTGGATACCCCACTGCCTTCATCAAGGGAGGGTTGACTACGCCCTCTTTCAGGCAGGTTTTTACTGTTTCCTGGACCCAGTCTACAACCACCCAGCAAATTTAGGCAGCCAGGTGGGGGCAAGAGTCATACAAGGAAGTGATAGGTCTCAAACTTCCAAGAATCTTGTCTTAGAATGCATAAACTGAAAGGCTTTCTGCGTAACTGGACAAGTGTACCCTGGGAACATCAGATCCTGTCAATGCTAGCATGAAGTCCAAGTTGGAATAGATGCCAGAGATTTTACTTATAAAGTGTTAAGGACAACAACTGTAGTGGGTTGAAAAGGGTCTCCGGTAGGGAAGAAAATAAGGTTGCATCTGTAAATTGGAGGGGGAAAGGGAGGGATAAGGTGAGAGGGAGAGTGATTTATTTGAGCTTTTAGATCTCAGCACATTTCTCAATAAGCTATGTCAGAAGATCTAATAAAATTAAGTTAAAATAGATATAACCACATCAACATAAATAATACATCATACATAAATATGGATATAAATATCTTTTCATGTTAAAATTATTTAAAATAAACGTACAGACTAACAATTACATAATTTAAAAAATTAATTCATATTACATTGTATCTTTATATATTTGGTGTAGTGGTTAAGTGCACGGACTCTAATCTGGGAGAACCGGGTTGGATTCCCCATTCCTCCACTTACACCTGCTGGTGTGACCTTGGGCAAGCCATAGTTCTGGCACAGCTGTTCTTGAAAAAGAACAGTTTCAGTCAGAGGTCTCTCAGCCCCACCTACCTCACAGGGTGTCTGTTGTGGGGAGGGGGAGGGGAAGGAATTTGTAAGCCGCTCTGAGACTCCCTTGGGGAGTGAAGAGCGGGGTATAAATCCAATCTCCTTTTCCTCCTCCTCCTCCTCTTCTTCTATTTATTAGATCCCCTGATAAAGCTCATTGCAAAACATATTACAATCTAAAGGCTCAAATAAACCACTCTACCTTGCACCTTGCTCCTCCTTCCCCCCCTCCACTTTCTCCTGTAGGCTAGGACCCAATAGGCCCCTAACCACCTGGAAGAGTTCTGCAGGTCTACAGTGCACTAATGCAATGATGGCAGAGACAGGCCCACAGCTGGCATGAAATCTTTAGTTGCCCCTGAAAAGAAAGCCTCAGCAAGTTCCCCTAAACAACCATGCTAGTTGTCTTTAGACTTACTGGAAATTAGCTGACCCAAAACATTCCTGAACTTCTGGGAGGGGGAAAAATAACTCCCAGAATTTTGGAAATGTTTTGGATGAGTGTAAGAATGGGGAGGGAAAGGAAGGAAGCTGGGCCAGGAAACAGCTGTTAGTAGGCATTTATGTTCTTGTACTAGGGTTGCCAAGTGCAACTTACCGTTTAGCGAGGGGAGTCCCGGCCCTGTTCCCCTGTTTCTCGGGGGAAGTCCCAGAAGTGACATTGTTGTGTCAGGCACATGGGGGGGTGGGACCTCTACAATTCAAGGGGAAACCATAGAGTTTCACCTCAAATGATAGAGCACCCCCCCCCTGAAATGTGCCCAACACGGTGATGTCACTTCCGGGTGATGTCATCACGCCGGACACATCTCCATAGCCCGGCAATTTGGGGGTGGGGTTTCCCCCGGTGGCCTAATCCAGGCTGGCGGGGGAGCAGGTCAATCAAGCGGGGCTTTCCCTGCCCCCCAGGGGACTTGGCAACCCCATCTTGTACCCAGAAGGGCCTTAAGCACCTTCTATCTGTTTTCACATCTTATTGTGAGAACAACTCTTTATCTGTAAGTTTTGAAAAATCTAAAATCCTGGTGTTCTCAAGGTCCTGGAAATATTTCAATTGGCACATAAACGGTAATATCATCAAACAAGTCAAACTTTCAAATATCTGGGGAATCCTTTTTCAGTATAATAATAGCTGGACAGGCCAGAGGAAACAAGTAATAAACCTGGCTAAGTGTAGCCTGTCCGCGATTTCCAGGTTTTTCTATGTGAAAGGCAATCATTCTGTTCCCGCGGCCATGTGAGTTTTCAGTGCCAAAGTCATTTTCCAAATACTTTATGGGATCCCTGTCTGGCTCCTTTAATCAACAGGTTGAGCAGATTCAGGCAAGGTTTCTGCAGTGTATCCTTGGAGTGCCAAATTGTATAAATTATGCAGCCATGTGCCTGATGACAGGACAGCACTTCCTAGTGACCAGAGCTTGGCTATCAACCTTAAAATTCTGATTACATCTTTACTTTAGAACACACCCTGAGAGCTATATCCATCTGCTGCTGTTGGACTCATTTAACCTCAGTGCTGAGGAAAAATATGATATATTGGTATCCCCTTTGACTCCCTGTTCATGTTAGGCAAATCTCAAATATTTAGAACTTTGAGGCAGAGGATCATTGACACTGAAAAACAACTGTTTCGGTATTACCTGCTCCCCTCTGAAGTTCAATATAAGACCGAGAAATGGACTTATAGCCACCTATTTTTTTTACAGCTTACAGCTCCATCATTAAGATGAGCTTTTATGCTTGCACGCTTCAATGCTTTACCATCTGCAGTTCTTTATGGTAGATTTGCTAATGTTCCCCACCCTGAAAGGACCTGTCTATGTAGTGGCAGGAAAACAGAATTGATTACCCACATCTTGCTTAGTTGTGAATTCTATGACAAAAATATGGGATATCCTGATCAGCTCCCTTTGGAACAAGAGAGACTAGTATCCTTCCTTCTATCAGATCTCTGTGCTCATATCACCTTTGCAGTGATGAGGTTTCTCGCTCTTGCTATGAGGGTTAGGCTGCGGTCACACGGCCCCTTTAAATCTGGGAGGGCTCCCAGATCTAAAGGGGCCGCATTTATCTACCACGGGTTGGGATGTTTACACATCCCAACCCCTGCGGCATCGGCGGCGGCTGCCACTGAAGAGGCGACGTCGGTGGTAAGAAAGGCTCGCGGGAACAGCGGCGGAGGTGGCCGCAGCAGCGGGAGAAGCGGCGGTGGCGGCCAAGGAACTGCCATCGCCTGGTGAGTTGTGGTTTTTTCCCCTCTTTTAAACTTGGGTGCATGAGTGGCCATGTGCCCAAGTGTAAAAAGGGGGGGGGGAATGGCAGGGGGGCATCTGGACAGCCCTGCTCTCGCAATGCTTGCGAGAGAGGGCTGTCCAGATACCTCAAATGCGGGTTCCTCCCGCAACTCCTGGGAAAACACTTGATTTTCCCGGGGTCGGAAAATGCGAGAGGAACCCGCATTTGAGCCCGCTTCAGCACGGGAGTTGGGCCGGGCCGTGTGGTCGGCCCCTTTAAATGTGGGAGGAAATAGCCCTTCCTCCCGCATTTAAGGCCCGTGTGGCCACAGCCTTAGAGAATATACGGTTAAAGCTCTGGTGGGATGATTGTTTTTGTATATTTAAAATTGGTGGGTTTTATTATTATTTTTCTTTTTCAACCTATGTTAATAAAGACTTTGACTGACTGACTGACTGACTGGCTGGCTGGTTGGCTGATTTCTCTTCTCTTGGGAAAATACCAACGAACAGGTTGTGGTCAGGTAGACTGGCTTCCACCCATGGCCTTTTAAATTTTAAAAGCAAAAGGAGAGAACTGGCCCCAGCCTGGTCCCTGCTGGAGGCTTCTCCCCACTATCAGTGCTGGAGGCAATAGGGCGCACCCCCTCAGATGGAAAACACCGGATGGGCTAGCTGGCTTCTCGAGTCCCACACGACTTGGTTGTTGTCATGGCCATTTGTTCCCCCACCACCGAGAGGCTTTCAGTGTTGTTGGTTTTTTAAAAAATCAGCAACTTAATACTGTTATATCAATATAACACTATAGCAATATGTAACCGGGTTATCTGAGTTCCCAGCTTTTATTCAAAATAAAATTAAGTAAAACAAAACAAAATAAAGTTAACTTTGTAGCTCTTTTCATTGTGGAGAAATGCCTTTTCCTTTATATCTCCACAACAGAAGAGGCTAGAAACGTTTTGAAAGTGAGAGTAATAAATTCTCAGACTGTTGCCAGGTAAAGGCAGCATAGATAGCTAGAATTTGAAAATCAAAGTATTATTTTGACAGTAAAGCTTCTACGAATTGCAAGACTGCAGGTTGTATCTTCTAGATATACTGTTGGGAAAGGCTAACACTAAAAACAAAATCCTTAAGAAAATCTTTCTTAAAAGAGGATGGGACCCCTCGCTCGCCCCCCCCCCCCCCCCATTTAAGCATAAGTCCTACGTATCAGCTTCTGGGGCAGATATTTGATGAAAATTATTTAAAACTGCAGTGATGGAGATATAACAAAAAAACACAGAACCTATATTTTCCATTGTAAATTATCCTCCATAAAGCATACAATTTATAATAGTTACTCGAATTTAAGAAAAATCAAAAAGCATTTATATCATTCTATTTATAAAGATTGTGTTTAGTTTTTTTTATACTTGCTCTTGCAGTGTTTTCACTATGTATCCACATTTACAGCTCTCATGTGCTCTTCTTGTTTTTCATTATTTCTGTGCCCCACTGTAGGTGGGACTTGAACTTGTAAAATTACAGTAAGAAATCATCATTTATATATTTGCCTCCTGTGTTTGGAGTATCTAAACAGCCGTTTTCTTGGCAGTCTCTCCTTCTATTGAGCTAGCACAACTGGAAACATCTTCCCATACATATCTTGGGCTTTTGGCAATAATGTCACTTTGCAATTATCCAGCAAATCAGCACCCCCCCATGTAATTAAAATAATGACATAGCATTGCTTCTTGCTGGTGTCTAATGTCTCTGTCTCTCTTGCTCTTTTTTGTTTGTTTATCACAGTAAGCAGCTGTGGTCATGCATAGGATACACCTGGCAGCTATAAGATTCCGGTGCCAGGCTTATCTTTCGGATACTTGCTTTCATTTCGGAGCCAAGCTGCTGTTCAGAATGGGAAGGGTGCCCTGGAAAAATGCTGCAGGTAGTAATGAGGATAGGATAGAAGCAAACCAAGGGTGTAGGGTTGGCTTGTAAACTCAGCCTTCTCATGCAGAATTCAGCAGGGACTCATCATATCCAGCGAGTTTGGAAGAGCAATTGATTTTGTGGGCTCAGGAATTTGTTAAGCACACAGGGAACAATAAATGAAGCACAGTGTGCTCTATTTGCAGTGTACTTCCATTAAGAGGGAAGAGTGAGCCCACATTATTCAAACAACATTTCCCCCCTCAAAAACTGAGTACCATTGTCTTTAATAAGCATTATCAAATCCCACAGTGTTATGAGATAATGTCCTCTGCATCGGGGAATAACAAGAACGTTGGGGAATGGGGAAAAAAGACCCGTTAAATGCAAACATATGCAACAGAATCCCTAAACTAACATGCTTTGGAAATCTCACAGGACAAAATGCTGACTGGGAGTGAATTGCAGGGCAGTCCTAGGCAGAATTACACCTCTCTACATCAATTAAAGTAAATGGGGTTATAAGAATGTAATTTGGCTTTCTTTTTATTGATATTGTTATTGTTAATGCTTCCTTTCCCCCTCTTCCACTGTGTTTTCAATATCCATCCTCTCCTAGCAACTGGTTAGCCTTTGAGTTTCCTCCAGACTTTTCCAAGCCCACCTGGAAGCTGGCAACTTTGCCAGTTTCCACATGGGCTTGACATTCTCTTAGAATCACAACTCCACAGTAGAGAAAGAGTTCCTCTGGAGCAAATGGCAGCTTTGGTGAGGTACCATATCCCTGCTGAGCTTGCTCCCCTCCCCAGACTCCGCCCTCCCAAGGCTCCTCCCTCAAATCTCCAGGAATTCCTCAAGCTAGAGTTGGCAATCATAAAGTAGCATTTTCAGCTTTGTACAGCGGAATTCTCCATGTCTGAAATAATTTTGATACAGTTTTCACAAGCTCTTGGGTTTTATGGTAGCTAACCTAAAGATTTTTTATTGATCGTTCTAGCATCCTGAGATATACTGGACTTGGGAGGCCATGGAGTGATTTCAAAAAAAGCTCTTTTTATTAGGTGGTCAGTGGAAGCATGAGGGATGGTAGTAGAGGAGCCTGCTTTATATTTACAGGTAAGCCACACCCCCGACCTTGGCCCCACAGGGGATTGGGTAAACAGGGATTAGGTTCCCACCAGAGGCTATCGTAGGACCATTTGAATATCCTAAGCCTCTGATAGGGAGACAATCAGGACCCTAGGGTCTATTGTTCTTCTGGGACTGAAGCTCAACCATGTGCTCCTGGCTAGTATCAATTACCATTACAGGAGCGCCTGGTGAACATGTCCAGACATGTAGCAGGGTACATTACACATCCTGATCATGATCAAACTTCTAAGGGATCAGAGTAGAGAACATGACATTCTCTCTTTTAATAGTAAAAACTTGTGATAGTCAATCATCATTATTTATTAAACTGTATTTTATTAAATTCATTGAACCACAAAACATTCCCTCTGCTTTCATTGCAACCAGCTGCCTCTTCTCAATGGGTCTAGGGCAGGAGTAGCCAAACTTGCTTCATATAAGGGCCACATAGACTAAATGTCAGAGGCTTGAGAGCCACAAGGTGACTTCAGAGAAAGAGATGGGTTTGGGGGAATGATCTGAAAGTGACATCACAGGACCTGACATCACAAAATGATGTCACATCCTTGCCAGGCACCACCCCTATGGTCTCCTGGCTCCACCATCAAAGTACCTATGCTTCATGGGAGTCCAGGAGCCCACCAGCCTGCTCCTCTCCGGCTGTGGAGCCTGTGACCAGTGGTAGTCTGAAGACTCTGGCAGAGACAATGCCATAGCATTGAAGTTGCCTCCTGGCTCTGGGATTCAGAGAATTAGTGCCTCTGAATGTGGAGGTTACCCTCAGTCACCATGGCTAGTAGCCATTGATAGACTTGTCCTCCGTGAATCTATCTAATCTCCTTTTAAAGCTGTTTATTCCTGTGGCCATCACTACATCCTCTGGCAGCCAATTCCACATTTTAATCATTCTCTGGGAAAGCAGTATTTCCTTTTGTTCGTCTTGAACTTACTGCCCATCAATTTCATTGGATGCCTCATGTTCTAGTATTTTGGGAGAGGGAGAAAATGTTCTGTTTCTCAACCCCATGCATGATTTTATAAACCTCTATCATGTCCCTTCCTAATTCCTCTTTTCTAAACTGTGTAGTCCCCAGACTCTTCAGCCTTTGCTCTTAGAGAAGATGCTCCAGCCCCCTAATCGTCTTGGTCACCCTCCTCTGCATTTTTTCCAGTTCTGCGATGTCTTTTTCAAGATACGGTGACCAGAACAATACACAGTATTCCAAATGAGGCTGCACCATAGATCGATATAGGGGGATCATAATACTGGCCGTTTTATTCTCAATCCCTTTCCTAATCATCCCAGCGCTTTCACACAGACTAAATAAAACACTTTCAATGCACGTTGCAACTGGATTTTATTGTGTGAAATGGCAAAATCCACTTGCAGAGGGTTGCTGAAGTGGACTGAAACTGCATTATTTAGTATGTGTGAAAGTGCCCCACAGAATTTGCCTTTTTCACTGCTGTAGCACACTGGGTTGACATTTTCATTGAGCTATCCCAGGGGTCCTCAAACTATGGTCCGGGGGCCACATGCGGCCTGCCGAGGGCATTTTTCTGGCCCGCCGGGTGTGCCGCTGCCTGTCCTCTAATTCCCAGCAGCACACAAAGCAGCGGAAAAATTGCAGCCGACTCGTCCTGGGCCACATGAAAAAGCCCCACCCCCCTGCTTCCAGTCAGCCAGGAGGAGGCAAAAGGAAGACTGGAAGAGGGTAAGTGTGGGGTGGCAGGCGCTCTGGCTGGCCCCAAGTCTCCTAGCCGGCTAGGAGACCTGTGCCAGTCCCAAGAGCCGGGCGGGGGTCTTTTTCGAGGCTTTTTGTGCTGCTGGGAATCAGAGGGGGAGAGAGAGAGAGAGAGAGAGAGGTTTCTCTTTCCCATCATGATGCCTGCAGTAGTGGAGTTTCAGGGAGAAGCAGCTGGGGGCTTGCTGCCTTAAAAAGTTTGTGAGGATGCCGAGTTCTTTGTTTCTTCGGAGAGGGAAAGAAAACAGCCCCATCAAGGGTGCCTTGCTTGCGCGCGCACCCCCCCCCCCCCCCATGTGCCTTCCCTACCCGCAAAATAACATCTGAAATCTCCAACCAGATCTAGACTAACTGATGCACACTTGCATCACTTGTTACGACTAGCAGTGACAAATATGGAACCGGACATTGACCATCTCATTAGCCAAAAGCAGGACCATAGTTCCCATTGAAATACTAGTAAGTTTGTTAATTTAACTTTACTTGTTCTTCATTTTTAATATTGTATTTGTTCCCATTTTTTTTTTACTTCAAAATAAGATATGTGCAGTGTGCATAGGAATTTGTTCATAGTTTTTTTTTAAAAAAAAACTATAGTCCGGCCCTCCAACGGTCTGAGGGACAGTGAACTGGCCCCCTGTTTAAAAAGTCTGAGGACCCCTGAGCTATCCACTATGACCCCAAGATCTTTTCCCTTCTCAGTCTCAGAAGACCCCATTAGCCTATACTTGACGTTGGGATTTTTTTTGGTGAAAGTGCTACTCTGACTGGAAGCAACTAAACAGTTACTAAACAAAAAGGAGAATGAACAGACAAGCAAACAGATATATAGGAAGACCAGCAAATTTTCGTTTCTGGCCAGAAGCTTCAGCTGTGTTGGATGATCATGTGTTTTTGGAAACATCAAGAAGAATTTGTTAGTTTGTTACACACAGTGTTTGGATCATTCGGAATGTCTCTTCACGAAACACACATTCAGGGAGGGGGGTAGGGGGGAGAGAGAGAGAGAACAGAAAATACTGAGAAAGTTCACAGACGTGACTCTCATTTTATGACCATGCTTTAGAAGAGCAGGAAAGGAAAAGAGAAGTCTCACCATCACATCAAAACTAATAAGCCTAAGGGTGGGCAATGACAGCAGAGGATGAAGATGGGGAAAATAAAAGCTAAGGCTAGAGACAGATAATAATTTTTTTTTCCAGAGTTGCAAACCATTTCAAAGAAGAACCAGAGCACATGCTGTGTATCCTCATTCTGCTTTCGTCTCTAGTAAGTAAACCAATTTTCAGTTTTTATAAGGTTTCAAAACCCAGCAAAACTCATTTGAACAAATGAGACAGTGGAACAAAAATATGTGTACAGGCTGTAGAAACTGAAGTCTCTTTCAAACCACTTTCAGTTCTGTTGCCTAACTCTGGTCTTGTGCAGCAAAGGAGGAGTTGCATGAAGATTCCAATAGACTTGATTGACAGGAAGTGTCCACTGTAGGATGCAGAACAATTAAAAAAAAATACTGCCTCTGTGTGTGTATATAAATATGCATAAATACAGAAGAACAATCTCATTCACAAAAATGCTCATTGGAATAATTATCTATCTATCTATCTATCTATCTATCTATCTATCTATCTATCTATCTATCTATCTATCTATCTATTTGAGAGCCAGTCTGGTGTAGTGGTTAAGTGCGCGGACTCTAATCTGGGAGAACCAGGTTTGATTCCCCACTCCTCCACTTGCACCTGGCTGGATGACCTTGGGCAAGCCATAGCTCTGCACCAGCTGTTTCCTCAAGGACAGCTTGGGAAAGAGTTCTCTCAGCCCCACCTACCTCACAGGGTGTCTGTTGTGGGGAGGGGAAGGGAAAGGAGTTTGTAAACCGCTCTGAGACTCTTAAGTGAATGAAGGGCGGGATATAAATCCAATCTCTTCTTCTCTTCTCTTCTATCTATCTATCTATCTATCTATCTATCTATCTATCTATCTATCTATCTATCTATCTAAAAACGCTGCAAAATAATAGAAGAAACACCTGTCGTTTTAAGAAACAAATGCTCAGTCACTGTTGCTCGGCAACCAAACCTGTATTGCTAAGCTTCAAGCCTTGATTTCTGTCCTTAAAAGGCAGGAAAAGGGGACAGAAGCCACCACCAGGTGACTTGATACCATGCCACCTGTATGCCTCACCCAGGACTGACTGCTTGCTATTGTTGCAGCAGCCACACACACATACACACACACATGCACACATGTGGCACTGTTTTGTAGTGGTTAGAATTTCAGATTAGGGTCTGGGAGACCCAGGTTCAAATCACTACTCTGCCATGAAAGCTCACTGGGTAATTTTGGGCCACTCCCACACTCTCAGCCTAAGCTACTCCACAGGGTTGTTGTGAGGATAAAATGGAAGATGATGTAAGCTGTGGTGGGTCCCCATTGTGGAGAAAGGTGGGATATAAATGTAGTAAATTAATAATGTATGTTGGCTGATGAGTGGGAAGGAGAGAAGTACGCAATGACAGGTGACAGTGTGGAGGCTGCCAGAAGGAGAAAAAGTAGTGTGTGGAAGGTGATTTTTTGTGAAAGCGAGAAAAATATTGATTTTATGATATGCTTGCAGCTGTGAGTCCCATAAAGTGACTAATAGTTCGATCCTAAGAACAGAAATATAAAGATAAGTGGATGTATACAAATAAACACTTATTTCCTGGGACTGGTTATTTATTATGATTATTTATTTATTTAGATAGTTATACCCTGCTTTTCTTCCCAAAGCATTTTACAATATTCTCCCCTCCTCCATTTTATCTTCACAACAACAACCCTGTGAGGTAGCTTAGGCTGAGAGAGAGTGCCTGGCCCAAAATTAGTTATGTCAGAAACAACTAATTAATGGGGGGGTGTTAAAAGAAAAATATTGACTTTATTATATGCTTCCTGACTGTCAGTGACACACATAAAATCACAAACAGTGCAATTCTGAGAACACTTCCTGGAAGTAAGTCACACTGAGTACTCTTGAGTAGGATTCTAAGTAGACCTGCTTAGGATTGCATTGCCAGATACCCACAATGAGTCAGTGGAGAAAGCTGATTCAGCTAAATCTGAGCTGGAAAAAAATCCCAGAAATACCTTATTGGTATTTTCCAGATATTCTTTCAGCTCTATAGAGATTTGGCCATTTTTCGGCTATCCAAAATGACTGGTCTCCCAAAATCCCCAAAATCCTGGCATTTTTGGGGACCACCAGATAGCTGAAGTTAAAGGGCTTGGAGAAGGTGTTAAAGGGATCACAGTCCCTTTAAATGTCTTCCAGGTGAACCCATCCCTTGGAGAAGCTGTTTAAATGGATCATAATCCCTTTAAATGCCTTAGAATTGCGCATTTCACATGGCTTGGAGAAGGCATTTAAAAGGACCACAATCCCTTTAAACACTCCCCCCCTCCATTGGTTTCAATGGACAATGAGAGCACCCCTTGGTCCAATCTTTTTGAAACTTGGGGGGGGGGGGGTTTGAAGTGAGGCAGCAGCAGCTATGCTTCAAATTTGGTGCCTCTTCTTCAAAAAACAGCCCCCCCAAGCCCCAAATATCCCTGGTGTGAGAGTCTAAGAGATTTCAAACTGCATAATAGTAATGCATAATAGAACATCCAATCACTGCATAGAGAAAAAGGCAACTAGATATGCTGGACAGTTCATTCCCAGGCTAAAAGCGGGAAAAGAGTTACAGTTAACACCTGCAAGAACGAAGCAGCTAGGATGCTGTGAAAGAAACATTTTCAAGGTTAAAGAGGCATAGCAAGATAAGCCACTGCTGGTGAGAGTCGAGCTACATTCCATAGGTGGGGGTATGAGGGAATGACGTGGAGGGAAAGGAAGTGCCCCCTCCCGGCTGGGAATGGCAGCCATAGCTGACATCTGGATCAATTCTCCATTATACCCTATGGGGTCCATTATTGTCAATGGCCCTCATAGGTTATAGTGGAATTCAATAAATCATAGCAAAACTATTTTTTCTCAGCTGTTCTAAGTTTGGTTTATTCTCGGTTTTACCCGTTTCAGATTTAAGAGACGCACTGGAAAGTACTGGAGTCGGGAGACCGGTGGTAGTGATTTCAGCATAGCAAGCTTTATTGATGGTCAGATGAGGCATGCCAAAAGGGCTCCAGGGCCCACTTTTTATGCTGGCCAGAGCCACACCTCTGGCTGCACCCAAATGACCCAATAGGGTCTTACATTTACATTGCTTGTCATAGGTTCCCCAGGGAGAACCTAGGTTCCTTATTGGAGGCCACTTAGAATCCATCCATCTATTGTTACCCTGACCAAAGCTCAGGTTGCTGCCTGGCCATGTGCTCGGCCACGTGGCGGTCGCCATACAGGAGCACATGGTGAGCAGCCATTGCACACATTCACATGGTACATTACACACACCAAGTACCCTGTCCCTTTTATTCAAATCTATATAATAATAGCCAAGTGGCCCCCTCAGTGCGGATATCTAGATCTGCACGGGGGGGCACTTGGGGGACAGGGAGATTCTTCTGCACACATGGGGGACTCCCCCTTGTGCAGAAAAATCTTAAAAGTAAAGTTAAAGAGTTAAAGAGCATTCCCTGTGCATGCCCAGGGAACACTTTAAGACTGCCGCGAGGGATTTAAATATGGCGGGGGGAGAGATCGGTGGGCCCGAGGAAGCAGCTCTTACCAAGTGGAGTGGGTCACTGGCCCAGAAGAGCTTGACTTTCTGGGCCATTAAATGCTTTTTCTTAGTTTTGTTGTTGACCGCCGCTGCCACCACCATGGGAGCTGAGGAGCCGCAGCCAGGCAGCCACACAGGGATGAAAGACAGGAGAAGGCGGCGGCGGTGGTGAAGGAGGAGGTGAGGTTCAGCACCCCGGACCCACCACAGGCGAAGCCAAGAAGAGAGCAAGGTGACAGACGGGGCTGCACGGCCGACTTCAGAGCAGCTGTGGGAAGAGGGGAGAAGTGGTGGGCTCGTTTTCTCTAAAAATTTTATCTCACAGCTCTGCCTCTTTAAGACAGAAGGATGCTAGGAGGGTCTAATACTGCCTTGCCCTTTTCCTACTTCAAAAAAAAATTCTGAGCACTAAATCTGACACCCCTCCTTTCCAAAAAACTTGTAAACTTAATTTGCTCTCACCAGTCTTTGCCTCATTCTGGGAAAAGAGGGACAAGATTCATACGAAACTTAAGTACTCGGGAAGTCCTTGGGTTAACTGGATTCTAAACAGCTCTGCCCAAGGCTTGGAAGGAAAGTAATCTTTACTGTGCGCAAAGCAGTTTACTCTCAGGTAAGTGTGCACAGGATCGTAGACTTTAGGCTTAACTTTCTAACCGGGGGAGAGGAGAGACCGGCAAGTGCTCAACTTCACCTGGATGGTGTCCCTCCCCCTTCCCCCCCAAAAAAATGCAAAATAAAATGAATTCTCAAGCATCACCAATGCTTAAATTATTTGGAAAGAATATTGAGCATGGGAGGCAGTGTTCCCTCTAAGCTGACTGAGTGTGAGCTAGCGCACAGTTTCTAAGCCTGCGGCTCACACCTTTTTGTCTTCACTCAGGAAGGATAGCTCCAGAGCAAACTAATTTGTGTGGCAGCCAAATCGCTGGTTCACAACTTTAATGCCAGTAACTCACAGTGTTCCCTCTAAGCTGAGTTAGTGTGAGCTAGCTTACATATTCTTAGCCTCCGGGTCACACATTTTTGTCTCCGCTCAGGACGGCTCCAGAGCAAACTGATTTGTGCAGCAGCCAAATCGCTGGCTCGCAACTTCAATGCCACTAGCTCATGAAGTAGAATTTTTGCTCACGAGACTCCACACCTTAGAGGGAACATTGGGGGGTGGGAGAGACAAGTGTGCATTTACCTGCAGGCTGCCTTATCTTTGTTTTTTTGCTAAGACCTCATGGATTTGGGAGGGGGGGTGATGGAAAAAAAGAAGAGTGAGAGGGGGGCCAATTCACCCCAAAAAAGAAAAGAAGAAGAATCTGTAGAGTCACTAAGAACCACCAGGTGGAAACCGTGTCCTCCTTATGTACAAGTGCAGCGTTTGGTTGGAGGGGAGAGGGAGAGCCTGCTGGGGTCACTGGGATTAGCCCAGGTCCACCAAACTGGATGTCAGAGGTCCTAAGAGCGAATCCTGCAGCTGGTGCTGGTGGGCCTGGAGGCCATGGGGTGCCTGCAAGGCGCTTAAGCCGGTCAAGGCATAGCTGAAGTTCCTGGCGTGGCTGAGGTTCCCCTGGAGGAGGAGGATAGAGCCAGTTTGGTGTACTGGTTAAGCACGCGGACTCTAATCTGGGAGAACTGGGTTTGATTCCCCACTCCTCCACTTGCACCTGCTGGATGACCTTGGGCAAGCCATAGCTCTGGACCAGCTGCTCTTTCAAGGACACCTTGGGAAAGAGCTCTCTCAGCCCCACCTACCTCACAGGGTGTCTGTTGTGGGGAAGGGAAGGGAAAGGAGTTTGTAAACCACTCTGAGACTCCAAGTGGAGGGCGGGATATAAATCCAATCTGTTCTCTTCTCTTCCTCTTCTTCTGGTTGGGGCTCTGTGGCGGGGAAAACTCTTCCTTGGAGCTGGACATCAGCAGCTTGGCTCCATCTAGGAGGGACAGCTGGTTCGGTTTAAAAAAACTTTCAGGGGGATATTCCCTGCATATGCAGGGAACGCTCTTGGAACTGCAGCAGCCCAGCAGTTGGGAGGCCTCCAAGCCTTGCCACTGGTGCTGGGGGATAGGAGGGGAGATCGGTAGGCCTGGCAGCTGAGAGCCACTCAGGCCTAGCCACAGGAGCCGGAAGGTGGGGGAAGAAGACTTACCTGGGGAGTGGGTCCTCCTGCCTCACCTTCAGTTGCAGGGGGGAGAAGGATTGGCAGGCCCAGTGGCTCAGAGCCGTGCAGGCCTTGCCATTAGTGTGTGGGGGGATTGGCAGGCCTGTGCCTCTCCATTGGCGCTGGTGGGAGGCGGGGGAGAAGGCTCACCTGTGGCTGCTTTTCTTTCATGTGAATCTCCTTCTCTCCCCCTCCCTGTGAGTATTGCGGGTCCCTGTCTCTTGTCTATATACTAATAGCCAACAGCAGATATCTAAATCTGCATGGTGGGGGCACTTGGGGGGCAGAGAGATTTTTCTACACACTTGGGGGACTCCCCAGGTATTTAAATCCCCCCAATAAAGAGTTGTTCCCTGCACATGCACAGGAAATGCTCTGGGAACTCTGCAGCAGCCCGGCGGATGAGAGGCACTGAGGCCTCGCTGCCAGTGCTGGGGGTGGGGGGGGGGGGGGGAAATCAGCGGCCCAACGGCTGAGAGCCACTCAAGCCTCTGTGCTGGTACTGGGGGGTGGGGGAGGGAAATTGGCAGCCTGGCAGCTGAGAGCCACTCAGGCCTTGCCACCGGTGCCCGTAGGGGGGAATCGGTGGACCTGGTGGCTGAGAGCTGCTTAGGCCTTGCTGGTGCCTGTGGAGGGGGTGGAATCGGTGGACTTGGTGGCTAGAAGCCTCAGACCTCACTGTCAGTGCGGGGAGGAGAAGGATTGGCGGGCCCAGGCCTCACCGTGGGTGCCGAGGTGGGGTGAAATGGGGGAGAAGACTCACCTGCGGCTGCTTCCTCCACTGTGTGGAGCTTCTTCTCCCCCCTGCGAGTATCACGGATCCCGCCTCTTGTTATAATATATTTCTGGGCTTTTTTGGGGGGGGGGTGACAGTACTCACTGGTACTGAGTACGGGCACCTTTGGGTGGGCTCTCCCAATTCCTGATCCTTGTCTGTGAGCCCACCCCACTCAGCCTGAAAAAGGGAGAGTGGACCCTCAGGAACAACCTAGTGGGATCTTCAGCGGGAGGGGGATTGGTGGATATAAGCTCTTTTCAGGGGTCATTTCGTAGAAAAAGAAGTGCAGGAGCTCATTAGCATAACTCATTAGCATAACTTATTTCCATATGCTACACCACCTGACATCACCGGAAGTATGTCAGAAGTATGTCAGAAGGCAAGAAAGAAAGGAGAGAGAGAGAGAGAGCTGGCAGAGAGGGGACAGCTACTAATCCAAGCCAATACCACTATTCTGGGAGGATAGCTTCAGTGGTGGCTGAAGCCTTCAGAAGGCTGATCGGAGGAACAAGGACCTTTCCAGGGGACGGGGTCATTTTGCTGCAGCCATGACACAAGCAGGCATTCTCCTGCCGGGGGGGGGGGGGGGGCTGGCACAAACTCCCGGAGCTGAGCTCCCCCGAGCTCCTGCTCGAAATGACCCCAGGCTCTTATATATGAGCAGTGGCACTTTTTTTTAATAACAAGTACTGACATATTTCCACTTGCTTGTTAAGTACATTAACAAGACAATGATGGGAATTAAATATCATGTTGCTGAGGAACAATGGCATACTCTTAAAACACTACAATAGTATGAAATTGGATTGGACCATTTATACAGAGCTGTTCAGTGTCAAGGTTTACAAAGCACTTCAAGAAGAAAAACTCTGTGAAATTCTCACTGATTGCTTTAGGAGTGTCCGGGGAAAATGTCATTTCATCTTAAAAGACAACATATTTCACCTTCAGCCTTCTTAATCGTCATTTCTACACATTTTACTGGCCTGGCAGCAAACAATGTGAGCTTTGTCAACCTTTTATTCTAAAAAGTCAACCACTGTACAGAGGCCTTAAGGATGAAAAAGATGAAAATGTTAATACTTTAAATGATACAGGTAATCAGTTCTTTGCATTTTGATTTTTTAAAAACTGGGATTGCCTCCTTTCATATGTATTCGTTTTTGTAAATAGTCTAAGTCTATCTCTTGATCCTGCCAAAGTGTTGTTGTTGTTGTTGTTTTTAGATTAGTATCTTGTAAGATTATAAGTAAACCAGAAGCTATTTACAAGGTAACTTCTTTTAAAGGGCAAGGAAAAGAATAATTTCCCTGTCATGTGCACGACAATCAAAATGGTAGATATGTGGTTTTAAATCAAGAAGACATAACCATACTTTCTGGGGACCCTTGCTTATACATAATAGTCCCAATTTTCTTTGAACCTGATCATAGCCTTATGAATGTCTCAGTTTATAAGGCTCCAGCAGCACAGAATAACCTATTGATGCGAGCATTTCTGATCAGTTGGCAGCAGCACAAATGGCCACAGAGATAGCACTTCTGTATTTTGTTTTACTTATTCAGAAGCCCATGAGAGTCTTCCTCAATCACCTATGCCAGTGGCAAGCTCCAGCTATTAACCTGATAACAGCAATTGAATCTGGGACCTTCTGCATGCAAAGCAGAGGCTCTATCTCCCTTATATATAATTGTGTTTTCAGGTGGCACTTTGCTGAACATTCCATGCCCTCCCAAATCAGTTGGCTCCCTGATGTGTCTATCTCTCAATAGGAAGAGGAGTCTCAATAACTAAGGAAAGGGGGAAATGATCACTGTCTATACAATCCCCAATTGAGAATACTCTTGCCTGTTCCCATAATGCTGGTGAAATTAAAAAAAAATAATCATGCTACTTCCTCGCTTCAAGGCATAGGTGAATTTGCCAGGATAATCATAGGGAGGAAACCCTGATGTGTCACTCAGAAGCTGTCCCTATCCACTGGCTGCGTTGCTGGAGTCTTGCCTCCAGCATTCTAAACAGTTTGCTGTTCCTTTCACCCCCACAGTCAGTCAGAACACAGAGGTTATTTGCATATGTGGCCTGATTGGCCTTTGCTTCTAACATTCTAAACAGTTTGCTGTTGCTGTTGGGAGTCATTGAATGAGTCCTGAGGTAAAATACATATCCCAATCTTACCTTAAATGGTCACTGGAGTCAGCCCCATAGCTAGGGATATTTTGGGGAGGGGGCCTGGGGGGGCACCAGCTAATTAAATCAAAGTTAATTAGTGAAACTCTTTAAAAGTCAGCCTTCTTCTAAGGCAGCCCTGCACCCTCACCAGACTCCAGGACAAGTGACGGGGGTAATGCCCAGCAGCTGCAGCTTCCTCTCTCCCCCAGAGCACTGCATACCTGCTCAAGTTGTGAAGCTAGGCAGGGAGAAGCAAGCAGTGGGCAGCAGCAGCATCCAGAAGGGGGATTGGGAGGGAAGGGGGGGAAAGAGATCTGACGGTGGGAGCGGGAAGAGGCAGCAGGACACTCTCCCCAGCCCACTCACTCGGGCTATCCCAGCAAGCCCACCATGCCACCAACCAAGCCAGGCACCTCCTGCTGCTGGAACTGCCGCCACCTCTGCCGCTGTTCTGGATGTCATTGGCTGGGAGTGGAGTGAGACTGGTGAGGAAGCAGCCCACTAGAGTTTCAGGGCGATTGCCAGAGTGTCACCCTGGCGACGTGCCCAGCGTGATGGCGTCACTTCCGGGTGACGCCATCACGCTGGGCATTTGCCCGGATGGCCCCCAAGGGAGGGAGGGAGGAGTGCAGGGGAGCTGGGGGGGGGGAAGAGGCTCTGGCGGCAGCGGGGGGTCCCCATGGGGCCTGAAAAGCGGGGAGGTGCAGTGGTGGTGGCCAGCAGACAGGCAGATGCTGCATTTCACCAGGTGGGGGCAGAGGCAGTGGTGGGAATATTGTCCCAGCGCCCCAGGAAATCAGAAACTCTACACCCATGCACACAGCCAACTCAAGCTGAGCACCAACCATCCATGGCTGTTCTTAAGGCCAGAAGAGAAGCAAGAAGGATGCAGCTTCTGCACAGAGTTCTGCACCCAGGTACCAGCAGCCATCACTGAGGCCAGAAGGAGGAGCCAGGAGCTGGGATCCTTTTACCATGCCGCAACTGAGTCTTCTCTAGAATTATATATTATTTGTGTTAGTTTTCAGTAACTGCTTTTTTATCCAAAGAGGCAGCCTCCTGTTCAATGGGGGGGGGGGGGGGGGGAATTAGCATCATGGAGACAGAGCAAGAGGGAAATAACTGGGATTCTCCACCCATGTTTACAGGGATTTTTCCCTTAGAGAACTCTCAAAATAAACCAGTCAGATGTTAATCTGGAAAGGGATTTATTGAAATAGGAATAAAAGGCAAAAACACACACATACAAACACACAAGCTAACTAAGAGGAAATCAGGGAGGAGAGGGGAGAAAGCAATTTCAGGGAAGGCAGTAGTTATTAATCTCGAAGACCGAAGCCCATGGAGGCAGCAGCGAAATGACCAGCATTTCACAGAGAAGAGCAGAAGGCCCACACACAAGTGGGGGTGTGAGGTATGGCACCAAGAACACATGCACTGCTATGGGGCAGAGTGCTACAATTATAGAGGGAAATGCTCCCTGGGGCAGTCTGACATGTTTGCCCCCCAAACAATAATTTTATGGGTTTTTCGGAGGTGAACAATTATATGGATTTTAGGTTATATATGAATTAAATGTGTATTTTTCCTTTTAAGCGGGAGAGTAATTAAAATGATAGCATTATTATGTTTGCAATCTAAATATCTAACTTTTTTGGTGTATGGAAGAGCCTGTGAAGAAGAGCCATTTTCATTCACTTACCCATCCATTATTGCCACTCTGTTTTTAGAAAACAAAAGGCCGTGGTGTGACACCTGATACAGAAACTATAAATTACTTTTTTTCCAAAATGAGTTGCTGACTGCTGGTGTCACCATAATGATGGGCAGGTAGGAGTTCACTTACACTAACCCTAAGACTTATATCAGATGGGGATGTCTCAGTCTATTTGGACAGGCCCACCAATTCAACCCAGATCATTTATTTTCCTAAACACAACGGTATAACTTTTATAACTTCTGGGATCCAGCTTTTTGCCCCCTGACACTGCAGACACTGAGGTGTGATTTGCCCACATTTCCCTTGTAAGAAATAAGCTGTCAAAGTACACCAGTTTTATCAGAAGAAACATGTGTGTAATTTGAGTGATAGCTAAATCAATATGGCTTTTCTTCTGATTTATGTCAAATTCTGATACGTGAGACTGGAATGAATTCTAAATTTTTGTGCTGTAATGAAACTTGGTGTTTGACTGCCATTATAAAAAAATCACGCTGAACTTCAGGGCCTTTAGGCATTTTTACCTTGCACATTTGGCATTTATATAGCAGATTACCAGAAGTCTTGCTGATTATGGAAGCTGCGCAAAAGGCATGAAAGTGTTTTCATTTAGCTGAACTGATTTAAAAACCTCTAGTCTTACAAACATCCATATCAGGCTGTGAAGTTCAACCACGCTCTTGCCAGGGAGATAAAGGGTTTATATCAGAATGGCTACTCATTTTCTACCCAAGTAGTTCTGCAAGAATATATTATAAGCAAGTTTTAAAAGGGCTAACAAAAATCTGCAGGAGAAGGAGGCAAGGAAAATTACACTGCATTCTGTCATTAAAGAGGAGGACTAGGGATGGACATGAACCACGTTTTTGCAGTTTGGTTTGTGGTTCAGAGCAGCAACCTGCTGCTTTTTGTGGGGAGCAGAAAGCAGGGGTTTAAATGGCTCCAAGCCAAGTCCAAGGTCAGGATTCCAGAAGCCAGGCAAGGCAAGGTTGTTCAGCCCAAGGTCAAGGTTCCAGAAGTCAGGCAAAGTGGGGTCATTCAGTCTGAGGTCAGGCTTCCAAGAATCAGACAAGGCAGAGTGAGAGGCTTAGCGTCCATTGTATGCATTGTGTCCGTGCCTAACAGCCTCCCTTGGCTGGTTTTATAGCCATATCCCTAAGGGTCTTGCTTGCAGCCAGCTGCTCAGGAAGAATCCTGCAACTAATCTTTGTTATCAACAAGCAACTGCCATCAGACCAGGAGACATGCACTTTGCTGTCTCGCCGGTAGCTCTGTTCTCAGCCTCTGTCTGCTCAAAGGGTGTAGGTGATACTGGAGGGCTGGGAATGGCTGACTGAGTTTCACCTCCTGAATCAGGGCTAGAAGGTATCAGTGGCTCTGCACCAACTGTTAGTGGTGAATCCTGACAAACCTGCAGCTCATTTTCCTGCTGGTTGGCTTCTGCTAACTCACGGCTGGCTATACAGGACTCATCTTCTCCTGAGGAGTCTTCATTATCACTGAGCTCTGGCTGACTCATGACAATGTATTTGAAAGTAAAGTCTTTTAAATGGCCTGTGCTTAAGATAAAAGTAGTTGTTTAAGATTTGAGGATGTGAGATTTACTGGGCCAGAATGATGCAGATTTGTTACTGCTAGGAGTAAGAAGTAGTGATATAAATGAAGTTTCACACCTTCAGGCTTTCAGATACAAGTCTTTCCCATTATAATGTACATGCTATCAAGTCACAACTGACTTATGGCAACCCCAGCAAGAGTCTTTCAAGACCAGTGAGAAGAGGTGGTTTGCCACTGACTTCTTTTGCAGGGTCTTTTTTTGGATGGTCCCCATCCAAATACTACCCCCACTTAGTTTCTGATATCTGACAAGATTGTGTTATAGCATGCCATTCCACATCCACTCTTACCTATCCACATCCCCTCCTACCTAATCTTTTTAACTGGAGATACAAGTAGAACCTGAGGCCTTCTGCATGCAAAGTTCTACCACTGAGCAATGGCCTCTCCTCACACTGGAGGAAAGATGCTCATTCACCATTAAAGTTATGACCTGTTCACCCATTGTGATCAGGGAGCCAAATGTTTGGTAGGCAGTTTGAGTTGCTGGGGAAAAGCTCCATCCCGTTCATCAGGATATTTTCTATGCATGCAGAGAGTCATATAGACTCTCACCCACTGCCACCATTTTGCTCCCCTTTTCACCCACAGTTTAAATAAGGAATGAACAAAAACCATCATATAGAACTAATTGCTGCATAACTTTTTAAATTAAATGTGCTGCCCTTTTCTGTTCTTCTGTGTCTGTCCAATCATGTCAATGGCTGCCAGTCTGTCTGGATATGCAACCATTCAAACGTGCACATTTTCTCACAGCACCATGAAAGCTGTTTACTACCACCACCACCACGACCGTATATCTTGTAATGGTCTGATCTAACCATCACCCAAGGGGGAAATTTATTTCAGTTGCAGCCACACACATGAGATAGAATGGGGGGAAGAGAGGCTATTTCCTCCAGCAGACGATGACCCGCAGTTGTGTGATCACACAGTCTTTTGAAGCTACGGGCACAGCCTGCCACTACGTGATCAGAAACAACTGTGGGTGAGTTATTGTTGTTGTTGTTTTTGCTGTTTGTTTCCGATGTGCTTAAACAAGGGGTCAGTGATTCACACCTCAGCCATGAGTATGGCTATGGAGTGTGTAATGATGCCCATACTGAGAAGGTGGGAAAAACAATGGCATGGAGTCGGGATGGCCTGATCAGACCATCCCAATGCCACGAGAGTGCACTGGAGCGATCAGACAGGGGAAAGTCTGCCCGTGGCCCGTCGCAACCCGTTTGCTACCGGACTTTCCCTGGTGCCTGTTTACTCCGCTTCTGCAGCAGAGCAACATGGGTTGCTGCCGGCTGTGGGACGCTTCCCAGATGTTCGTGTTTGATCGCACACTTTAAATCTGCCCGGCATTCACGCCTATGTTGAGGCTAATTGTGCATATGATCACAGCCAGGATTTACTCTATATGGAAATGTGACTCCACCACGACAGCTACTGTGCAGGAACAAAACTGTAGTGCATGATGCTTGATGCAAACACAGGTGAGCCTTCACACTGAAGATCACCAACATATGAAACAGGTGTTTAATGGACTCCACAGATGGTACACTAGAATATCACCCTTCATGTTTCAACAATGAGATGATATTTTTTAAGAACATAAGAAGAGCCCTGCTGAAGCAAACCATCTATACCAGCACCTTGTTTCACATAGTGATCAACCAATTGCCATGGAGGTCTCACAAACAGAGATCAAGACCTCCCCCTGATGTTGCCTCCTATCTCTGGCATTCAGCTGGTAGGCACTGATAGACCTAACCTCTGTCTACGTCCGTTCTAAAGTTGTCTGTGTTAGCAGCCATCATTACATCCACAAATCAATCCACAATTCAATTACTCATTGAGTAAAGAAGTATGTCCTTTTGTTTGTCCTGAATGTTTTCTCTATCAACTTGACTTGGTACCCCAAAGTCCAAGTATTGTGGGAGAGGGAGAAAAAGTAATCTCTATCTACTTAATACACAATATACCAATTTCTTAAAAAATCTCTATCATGTTATCCTTTAGTCATCTTTTTTTTTTCTAAACTGGAAATCCCATTGCTGCATCAGAGCTCATTGGTGATGGCCTCATCTGGTACATCTGGAGTGAAATGTAGACGCTGGGTTTTAACCAATAAATTTTTTCATAGTGGAGAGCACTGGGGCTCTATCAGACCTTTTCCTTTCATGACTCATGGCCCTCTGATACAGTGATGGGTCAGTGTTTTTACGATCTCCTTATGGCCAATGAGGTAAGGCCAATGAGGACAAGAATTTGGACATTTTTGACCATTTTTAGAATGAACTGTAGAAGTCATTTTGTCTTCTGCAGTCCAGGAGGCTATTTGGCAGGTGAGAAATATTTTATTCCACTTTCTGTCTAAAGGTTGCAGAGGGGAACTAGGAGATTCAATCGATCCCTGGCCAAAGGCAGGTATTTTCCCCTTCATAAATGAAGACTCTTGTGATATGCCTGCTTTACCATACCTTCCTCATCTCATGCTTTGGAAAAGCAATTTGCATCACATTTCACATTACTGTTTCCCATCTGATATTAACTGTTGGAAGGAAACTTGCACCTGTTTCTCTAGATGGTCTTTGAAAAGATGCCAATTTATTTTTATATGTATGTTTTCAAGCTTATTCATGGTGAGTGATGGGTCTTATTTTATGCAGTTTTCAGAGTGCTTGTCTCAGGCAAATTTAGAGATATAATTAATCACATGGGAGTGCTGCAGTTTAACAATTTTCTTTTATTTTGATGAAGGCAACTCCTCCAGATAGCACCCAGTTTTATGTTTAGAACTGGGAGCTTATGACTAGCAAGAATTACTTTTGCAAACCCATCTTTTCAGCTAACACTTGATTAGCTCAGCAGGAATCATTTGAAGACCTGGGACTTCCATGAAAGCAAACTTCCCTCTGGCAGTTTACAGAAGGTACAACCTCTGTACTTCATTTTGCAGGACCATGGTCTCTGGAACTTATACTGGAATCCTATAGGCATCTGCATTCAGCAGGATGATGATGCACACAACAAAGCCATCTTTCTCCATGTCATTCTGGTGCTCTGGAGGAGGGGAAGTATAGTGGTGGGTCCAGGCAGGAAGTAAAGGGAAGGATGTGGAGAAATAAGCTGGCTCAGCACCCTTCCAGCCTGAGACCCATCCTGAAGGTGGTTGGCAGTGGGGCTAGGAAGGATAACCCTCCTCCGGCATTGGTGCTGTGCAATGCCAGATCTATAAACAACAAAGCCATGGTCCTACGGGACTTCATGGAGGAACAACAGGCAGATCTGGCTTGCATGACTGATACCTGGGTGCAGGAGGGGGAAACAGTGGCTCTTTCCCAGCTCACCCCACCTGGATTTGTGGTCCTGCACCAATCATGGACTGGGGGGAAGGAGTGACAATGCTCATTCAGGAGGCTTACTTCTTCAAGGCACTCCTGCCAGTGGAGACCATGGGCCTAGAGTGTGTTGGTCTGGTATTGGAGGCTGGGGAGAGTGTGGTGATCTGGCTGGCGTACTGACCGCCTAACGTACTGGCCGATAGCCTGCCAGCCCTGATGGAGGCCGTATCAGGCTGGGCACTGGAACACCCAAGGCTGATTGTCCTGGGTGATTTCAACATCCATGCTGATGTCACGGCTTCCATACAGGCGGCGGACCTGACATCGTCCATGGCGGCGCTGGGACTCTCCCAGCTTGTAACGACCCCTACTCACCAGGCTGGACACATGCTTGATTTGATCTTCTTGGTGGGGGTAACAGTGGACCGGATTACTGCCTCAGCAGTACCATGGTCGGACTACCATGCCTTGAAGGCCTCTCTGAACATCCCACCCTGACCCTGTTTAGGCGGCGAGTGTATTTTAGCTTGCCCACAGAGCCTGATGGACCCAGTGTGGCTCCAGACAGCTCTACGGGATCTGAGCCCCCCTGGTGGCTCGTTAGATGAGCTTGTGGAGGATTGGCATAGCCGACTCTCTGCAGCCATCAATGAGATCGCTGCCAGGCACCCTCTGTGCTCCCGTACTAGGCTTGCCCCCTGGTTTACCCAGGAGTTGTGGCTTATGAAACAAAAGCTCAGACAGCTAGAGAGACGGTGGTGACGGGCTCGTGACAAAGCTACAAGAGCCATTTTTAGGATGTTTATGAAAGCCTATGAGGTGGCAGTCAAGGCCGCTAAGAAGGAATATTATGCGGCCAAGATTGCATCTGCTAGCTCACGCCCGGCACAATTGTTTAGAACAATTCAGGCTATAACAGCTCTGCCACAAGGCAGACCAAATAGTAGGGAATTGGATATTGACTGCAAGGCCTTTGTAAGGTACTTTGCAGATAAAGTCTTGGCACTCCACCACGACCTCCCCGCCACGGTTGATACAATGAGCAAACTCGAGGCCCCTTGCACGTCTTCAGTTCCAGCTTTGGATTCCTTTGGCCCGCTCAACTTAAAAGAAGTTGACAGATTGCTCAGGAATGTATGCCCAACCACATGCAAGCTTGACCTGTGCCCTTCCTGGTTGATTAAAGCTGGCCACAAGGGGTTCTGAAGTGCACTAAGGGAGATTATCAACCAGTCCCTCACGGAGGGGCAGTAGTGCACTCAAGGAAGCGATGGTCCGCCCTCTCCTGAAAAAGCCATCCTTGGATCCAGCCGAATTGGCCAACTATCGGCCGGTTTCTAATTTGCCCTATTTGGGCAAATTAATCGAGAGGGTGGTGGCTTTCTGGATGATGCTTCTGTATTAGATCCCTTCCAGTCAGGCTTTTGCCCAGGGTATGGGACGGAGGCAGCTCTGGTGGCCCTTACTGATGACCTCCGGAGACATCTGGATCGGGGCGGTGTGGCAGTTTTACTGTTGTTAGACCTGTTGGCTGCGTTCAACATGGTCGATCACCAGCTGCTGACCTGCTGCCTCACCAATGTGGGGATACAGGAGGCCATACAGTGGCTCACTTCCTTTCTCCTGGGTCGGGGTCAAAGGGTGGTGCTAGGGGAACAGCAGTCCCAGGGGCACCTGCTTGAATGTGGAGTGCCCCAAGGGGCTGTCTTGTCCCCAATGCTCGTCAACATCTATATGTGCCCCCTTGCCCAGATTGTCCAGAGGGCTGGGCTGTCACCAATACACTGATGACACCCAGCTCTACTTGATGTTGGACAGCCAGTCTGGCTCCGGACCGGATGATCTCGACCGGGCATTGCACGCTGTGGCTGGATGGGTCAGGCTGAGTAGGCTGAAGCTGATCCCGGTGGTTGGGGTGGTCCAAGATCAGGGCTCCCACTCCCGGCCTTCAATGAGGCGCCGTTGGTGCCTGCGCCAGTGGTTAGGAGTTTGGGAGTGCTCCTGGATCCCTCCCTGACAATGGAGGCCCAGGTAGCAGCCACTGCCAACTAAGCCTTTGATCATCTGCGGCTGGCGCGGCAGTTGGTTCCCTTCCTGGACCGCACAGACCTGGCTACAGTGATCCACACAACAGTCACCTTGAGGTTAGACTATTCATTGTAATGCTCTCTACATGGGGCTGCCCTTGTCGCAATTCTGGAGGCTGCAGCTGGTGCAGAATGCCACAGCGAGGTTATTGATGTGTCTCTCTAGATGGGAGTACATCCAACCAACACTAGAGGCACTGCACTGGCTGCCTATAGCATATTGAATTTGCTTCAAGGTGCTGGTGTTTGCCTTTAACGCCCTAAATGGCCTGGGTCCAACTTATCTGAGGGACTGCCTTTCCCCGTATATGCCCCAGAGAGCACTACGGTCTGGGGCGCAACACTGTCTGGCTATTCCAGGCCCCAGAGAAGCCAGGCTCACCGCTACTAGGGAGAGGACTTTCTTAGTGGTGGCTTCTTACTGTTGGAACAAGCTCCCGGAGGAGATCAGGGACCTGCGGGACCTTGTGCAGTTCTGCAGGGCCTGCAAAATGGAGCCCTTCTGCCAAACTTACAAATAGGGGCCACCACCTCCCTACCTCCCGCCCCAGGTACTTGATGTTTGGCAGGTAACCTCATCTGGCCGCAGGTAACATCATCCAGAGCTAGAGACGTCTGACATTCGGAGCCGTAGAATGTGGGTCTATTTACTACGCCATCTGACACATCACTGAGCACTTTATTCTTACTGTTATTGTTATGTTATGTTTTGAGAGTGTTTTATTATGTTTTAACTGGTTTTAATGTATTTGTGTATCTTGGCACAGCCAAGTCACGTAAGCCACCCTGAGCCCGCGTAGCGGGGAGAGCGGCCTATAAGTCTAATAAATAAATAAATGCCTTTTTTATATTAGGAACTGAGTAGGCATGTGAAAATGGCAGTATACATCCATTTCTGAACCCAGAGCTGTATACGTACATCTGATCAAATGGCTGGTAATGTCAGAGTTAATGAGGCTAACCACTTGGGGAGAAGTTGAAGACTAGGGGGAAGGGGCAGAATTCAAGCCTACTCCCTCTATCCCCAAGCACAAGGGCACAACTGTAAGTATAACTGTAAATATTGCAATCCAGTAAGCAAGAAAGGAAGCCATAGTTCAATTGTTCCTAATAAAAGGTGTTACCCAATTGTTTGTTGGAATTTGCGGACCAACACGGCTACCTTTTCTTTGTATCTGCACGCAGACCATCAGCGCTGTCAAAGGTCACAGCACCAATCATCTGACAGACAGGTAGGCTCATCGAATGCATGCATTTATCTCTAGAATGTAGTCTAGGTAATTGAGACTCTTTTTTTTTTCTTTTCTTTCTTTACTGGCAAGGACAACCTCAGTGCATAAATAGGAAGATGAGGTTTCCTTTTGTAAGACTTCAGTTCCACAGGGAATGGCAAGAAAAATGAAACAGCAACAAGAGACTGGCACTTATCAAGGTTATCCAATGATAGCCAGCCTGCATTTTCTTCTGTTGCAGTAAAAAAAAAATGCCCCCTACAGTCACTGAGTTACTCTTTCTATAGCAGAAGATTTTGTTCCTTTTAAAAAATCTCTTATTTGTATTGACTCAGGAACCTAAGTAGCTGCATCGTATTACCTCCAACTGAACTTTATCTGCTGCGACTTTAATCCCTCCCTATTCAGTAGAACAGAGCTCTTTTAAAAGGAAAATTTGGAACTGTGCAGTACTTTGTGATCATTGTTTGTATGCTCAGTGCATGCCACTACAGCCCATCTCTGTATTTTCCTTGTATTGCCACCATCCTTATAATATGGACATCTATCAATGACCTGTCAGGAAAGGGATTTCCATGCTCTAAAATGAATGACCTTCATCTCTGAAGCATTGGTGAACCCACTATAGAAAGCAACAGTGGAGTCTACATGGAGTGTCTTTGACAGGAAGAGGAGAAATGGGTATGTTTGATCAAGATCTGGGATTTTAGACAAAGCAGGGCTTGATTTTCTTTTTACAGTGTTATCAGTTCTTTTTTCTGATCAGCTAGCATAATATAACTCTTGTATGACTTGAATGTTTAAGCTGTACAAATGTTCTTTTGGAACTGCACCCCCTTTTTTTTTGATGGAACTCCCCATATTGGCCTATAACCAGAGGCTCACGAATAGACTTCACACAAACACACACACACACACACACAGCTGCTTCATACTGACTCAGTCCATTGATCCATCAAGGTCAGTATCATCTACTCCGGGGCAGGAGCTCTCCAGGGTCTCAGACAGAGGCCTTTCACATCACCTTTTAACTGGATATGCTGGGGATTCAACCTGGGACCGTCTGCATGCAAAGTAGATGGCCTGTCATAAACACTGAGCTGCAGCACTTCCCCAAAGAAACATCTTGCCAAAAGAGCATGAAGTTTTGGTTTTTTTAGCTTCCGTATCAAACTATTGCACTTCCTTGAACACAAGGACAATTGCACAAGCAGAAGCACAACTACACTTTTACAAGCCTATATCCAGGAGTCATTTGGGGCTGGAGTGAGGCAGAGCAGCACTCCGCCAGCCCAGGAGTGGACACTAGGGCAGCCATGGGCCGAATCAGATTCTCTGATCTGATTCGGCCCACTGCCGAATTGCTGCCAAAATTCGGCTGCGGCTTACAAAGGGGCTGGAGGGGAGGGGGTTTGAGGGAGAGGCTCCAAACTTACAGGGTAGCTGCTGGAGCCTCTCCCCCAAATACCCATCAAGTTTCAAAAAGATTGAACCGGGGGTCCAATTCTACAGGCCCCCAAACAGGTTGCCCCCATTCCCGCCATTGTTCTCTATGGTGGGAAAAAAGTAACATCTTGAAACATGGTGGGTATTTCGGGGAGAGGCCCCAGCAGCTACCCTGCAAGTTTGGAGCCTCTCCCTCAAGCCCCCTCTCTTCCAGCCCCTCATATACCATAGGAGTTTTTGCCATTGACTTCAATGGCCCATAAGGTATAATGGGGCTGAAACTGGCATTCAGCTAGTGGAATGACTCCCGAATCTGCTTGCATTGCCAAAACTGACATGCGGGAGGTCATTTGGCAGCTGGAAAAAATGTGGTCTGATCATGCCAAAAAAAAAATTTGCACACCCCTAGTGGGCACAGATGGCAGTGGTGGCAAGCCCCTCCCCCAGCGGGCCTGCAGAGGAAGCAAAGCGAAAGGGAGTTTAAAGTTTAAACCCCTTCTGTTTAGAGTCACGTGGCAGCAGCAGCAGGATCTTTCCATTGTATTATATGGGGCCCTTCTCGCTTCACTCCCCCCCCCTGCCCACCTTGGCAGGCCAGCTGGGGAAAGGAAGGGGAGGCTTTTGAAGATGTCCCCCTTTTGCTTCCCTTTCTGACACACCTCTAGTGATGTCAGGGGGCATGGCATTTGCTAATGTGTTATGCTAATAAGTATGCTAATGAGCTCCTGCACCTCTTTTTCTACGAAATGACCCCTGTCTATATCCATTAATTTAAGGACATGTAAAGACTGCTTCCCATAAGACACAATTAATGTGTTCACATAAATGCTTTTTTGGAATGACTGAAATGGGACCTCAAGCTATGTCTTGTATGAAAGAATAGCCATGAATCAATTGGATATTTTTTTTTCTTAGTACAACTGTCTTTTGGAGGGGAAGAAATATATTCCTTCTTGCCCCAGATCATATATATATATATAGAAAAAAACTGTTGGATACAATGTCCAGCTGCTCATTATTGAAAGTCCTGTGGTAGGACATGGCTAAGAATTCCAGATTCTGTCCCAATTCTCTAGAACATCACTACTCCAAGACAACAATTCATCTCTTTTATATATGCTACAAAAATATTTGGGATGGGTTGCATTTGTGTCTTCTCGTATAGGCGTTTCTGCAAGGTTTACTCTGAGCCATGGCTCACCAGGTTCAGTTTCATAATCTATATTCATACCTATGCCATAACCAGCATTAGCTGTTACTTTGTCTCCTATATCCACAGGCTGATGAAAAAGGAAAATGACATGAGTATCTAAAGGGTGACTAAAGGGAACCTCCACATTCAGAGGCAGTAAACGTCTGAATACCAGTGCCAGGAGGTAACATCAGGGGAAGGCCTTGGCCTCTATGCCTTGTTGTTGGAATGCCGGAATAATTAGCTGGTAGGGCTGCCAAGTCCAACTTGGGAAATATCTGGGGACTTTGGGGGTGGAGCCAGGAGACTTTGGGGGTGGAGCCAGGAGAAAGGAAGTGACATCATTTTGTGATGTCACATCCTGTGATGTTGCTTCCACATGCTGACACATGAACTCATGAAGTTTCCTAATACTGAATCAGGCCATTGGTCCATCAAGGTCAGTATTGACTACTCAGACTGGTAGTGGCTCTCCAGGGTCTCAGGCTGAGATCTTTAATGTCACCTATTACCTGACCCTTTTTTAGCTGAAGAGGCTGATACCTCCTGCATGTCAAGCAGATGCTCTATCACTGAGCAATGGCCCTACTGAATCCTTCCTCATCTCGGCAGAATATGAAGCCCTAAGTGCTACACAAGTGCTAAATATGATTTTCATATCATAAGAACAGGAGAGAAGCCACAGTGGATCGGCCCATCCAGTACAGCCCATCCAGTACAACACTCTGTGTCACAACAGTGGCCAAAAATACCAGGTGCCCTCAGGAGGTCCAGCAGCGGGGCCAGAACTCCAGAAGCCCTCCCACTGTTGCCCCCCAAGCACCAAGAATGCAGAGCATCACTTGCCCCAGACAAAGGGTTCCATTTAGACCTTGTGGCTAATAATAGCCATTGATAGACCTCTGCTGGATGGGGACAGAGAGAGAGAGAGAGAGAGAGAGACAGCCAGCTTTTTCACTTACTCTTGCCCAATTCCCAGGCTTTATTTCTGGCCCTTGTTTCACCCAGCTGTTGTCCATGTAAGTCCCATAACTTCTCCCCCCCCCCCCAGCATAGGCTTTTTGGTGGCTAAAGAGGACCTTTGTCCTCCCCTTTTCGCCAGCAGAAAAGCTAGTTGGATCCATCCCTAATTTAAAATACCGGTTACTTGATGTACAAATGCTTTTAAAAATGCAGATTTTTACTGCCGGAGGGGGGGACACGGTTGAAAGAAACAGAAAATTGGCATAAAAATGAGGAATCCCAACTTTTATTTGCAGAAGGGAAATGAGGATTGGGGGGACCCAAACAGCCACGACAAGACATTTTAAACAATCCCACCCCCAGACCTTGTACAGGCAACCTCTCCTTGTGATGTTTACCTCTTTGGAAGTGACAGTTTATTCCTTTGACAAAACCACAGTGGACAGACAGACAGAAAAAAGAAAGAGGGGGAGGGAGAGAGACAGAGAAGGAAAAGAGCTCGCAGACCCCAGCTTACCCCAGCAGTTTACTCAGCAGCAACCTTGCACGCAAGCCCTTCAGTAGAAAGAGCTTAGTCCCTCCTTAATCTCTGGGCGGGGCTCTCTTGCTGGCTCAGCTCTTAAAGGGGAAATTTCCCTTTTAAGACGTTCAAGAGGCTGGCCAGGGCAGGCTCCGAGGTTCCCCTGCTGGCAGCCATTTTGTCCCCCCGGTGGCCAATTTTGGAAAAGCGGGGGAAAGCTTTAAAAATCGGTGTTTCCCCCGCTCTACCGGGGGACTTGGCAGCCCTATTAGCTGGCCACTGTGTGAGATAGGATGCTGGACTAGAGGGACCATTGGTCTGATCTAGCAGGGACCTTCTTGTATTTTTATGTTCTCTTACGTCCTTCAAGTATGCTGATCTCATGTCATATAGATCTTTAAAGATCAATGTCAGCACCTTGAATTGTGCCCAGAAAGAGATTGTGAGTCAATGTAGATGGGCCAGAGCTGGAGTGAAATGGTCCCTACAACCTATTGCAGCATTCTGTACTAAATGAAGTTTCTGAACACTTTCAAGGCCAGCCCCACATAGAGTGCATGGTAATAATCTAATGTAGATGTAATCAAGGCATGCACCACACTGGCCACATCTTTTTTGCCCAGGAAAGGCTTCAGTATAACCAGTCATCTCTGGTAAAAGACACTCCTGGCTGCAGCTGTCACTTGTGTATCCAATATCAACAATAGGCAAGAGTGCCACAAACTATAGACCTATTCCTTCAAGGGGAGTGCAACCTCATTCAGAATGGCTGACACCTTAATCCTGGGTCAGACCTTCAATTCACCAGTCACCCTTCAGTCTTGTATGGATTAACCTTCTTGTGTAAGCCAGAAACATTTCAAATAATATTTGAGTTCCTTCAGTGCTCTAGATTCACCACCAAATTTTGAATACAGCCCATCTGACTGAGTATTAACTCTGATTATATTCTCTTTTGGATGTAGAAGTAAAATAGTACATTTAGCATAAATGAGGTTCACTGTCAAGTTGAAGATTGTGCTTGGAGGAGAGAGACTGACAGAATGATAATTAGCAATGATTGAGATTCAGAGTCCCTTAAGCAAGGAATAGTTCATGTGACATGTGTTACAAGCAACTATGTTACCTTCATTTATGTCTATGTAAAACAGGTATGCTGTGCTGTTTCCTACAGTCTACATCATGAGCTTCCCATGATGACATCATCTGAATCTATAATAATATGGCTTTACTTTCCAAATCTACAACAATCTCAGGCAAACTCATTCATTACTATTTTTTATGGCTATTGCATGTATGCATTAGGGACAAACTGGTGATTTTTTCTTTAATACCATGGTGATATGCATAATTTCACAAAGAACATAAAATGGTGAGTACTCAGTCTAATTGTGGAGTCAATCCAGTTTCTAGCAATGGCCTACCAAATGCCCACAAGTAACTGTTATTGTTTATCTCTACGGAGATGTGGGAATTTGGTTCAACAGATATTGTAAGATAATGTTCATGTAAAGAGTTCTTTTGCTTTTCTCTGATTTAGCACAGGTAAATTTGGTTTTCCATTTGTTTATCTGCATCTGGTAAATATACTTTACAGGTACTTGGATAATTTTGTTTATGTTCATAATCCATGTCGATGACAGCACTTCATAAGAACATAAGAGAAGCCAGTGCTGGATCAGGCCAGTGGCCCGTCCAGTCCAACACTCTGTCACACAGTGGCCAAAAACACCAAGTGCCCTCAGAAGGTCCAGCAGTGGGGGCAGGATGCTAGAAGCCTTCCCACTGTTGCCCCCCCCCAAGCCCCAAGAATACAGAGCATCACCTGTCCCAGACTGAGAGTTCCTATCTATACTTTGTGGCTAATAGCCACTGATGGACCTCTGCTCCATATCTATATTCTAATTCCGAGAGGGTTTTTTTTCTGTATGGATGCTTATATCTGCCAAAAGAGAGCTCACTCTCCCCCAACAGCTTTTCCTACATAGTCAGGCACCTTCCTCGGTCTGCAGAAAAATACAAAAAGTTTTAAAAGAACTTCAGGGCCTGTTGAATTCCCCCCAATACTTTTTGAAATGGCATCAGCTCCAGGCGTCAACTGTGAGGAGATTAGAATATTCGGGGGGGGGAGGTTCTAACTGTTTCTGTCAGTAAAAAGCAGGGTTTTTACTGGCAGCAGTCTAGGGTTGCCAAGTACCCCCCTGGCCACCACCAGCAGATCCAGATCCAGGGAGTGGAACCTGGAGAGAACAGGGACCTCAGTGAGGTACAATGCCATAAACTCCACCCTCCAAAGCATCATTTTCTCTGTGGAAAGTTATCTCTGTAGTCTGGAGATGAGCAGTAAATCCAGGGAATCCCCAGGTCCCACCTGGAGGCTGGCTTCCCTAGGCAGCACCCTCTGGGTGACTTGATACCACTTGATTTGCATGACTCAGGTAGGCCCAGCTGCTTTGCTACTGTTCATCAGCAGCCACCCTATGAAAACCATTGTGATGTAACAGTTAGAGCTTCAGACGGGGATCTGTGAGACCCAGGTTCAGATCCCCCATCTTGCAGTGGAAGCTGACTGGGAAATTTTGGACCAGTCACATACTTTCAGCCTAATCAACCTCACAGGGTTGTTGTGCAGACAACAAGGAGGAAATAATAATGTAAGCTGCTTTAGTCTCCACTGTGGAGAAAGACTGTAACTTTCCTAGGTAGAGGCTGTGGGGGAGGGGGGTGGAGATAGAAAGCTGAAGACAGATAAAAGTAGGTTGGCTGTTGGATGGGAAGGAAATACGGTTGCCAACTCCAGGTTGGAAAATTCCTGGACATTTGAGAGGTGGAGCCTGGGGAGGGTGAGATTTGAGGTGGGAGGTAGAAGGAGAGAGAAAGAGTGATGAGGTGGAGAGGCAGAAAAACAAAGAGAATGATGACAGGTCAGAAAGAGAGAGGAAGTAACATACATGAAGGAGAGAGAGAGAGTAAGGAGGGGGGGCAGAAGGCAGAAAGAGTGTGAGAGAGGGAGGGGGAGAAGGGAGGAAGCAAAGGTGTGAGGAATAGGATAACAATCCCGCAAGTTTCTTGTGGTCTCCACTTGTGTTTATCTAATTCCCTCTTGAAGCCCTCCATGCTTGTAGCCGCCACCACCTCCTGTGGCAGTGAATTTCACATGTTAATCACTCTTTGGGTGAAGAAGTATTTCATTTTATCTGTTCTAACCCGACTGCTCAGCAATTTCATGGAGTGCCCACGGGTTCTTGTATTGTGAGAAAGGGAGAAAAGGAATTCTTTCTCTACCTGCTCTATCCCATGCATAATCTTATAAACCTCGATCATGTCACCCCTCAGCCATCGTTTCTCCAAGCTAAAGAGCCCCAAGCACTTCAGCCTTTTTTCATAGGGAAAGTGTCCCAGCCCTTTTATCATTCTAGTTGCACTTTTCTGCACTTTCTCCAATGCTATATCTTTTTTGAGGTGTGGCGACCAGAACTGTACACAGTACTCCAAATGAGGTCGCACCATCGATTTATACAGGGGCATTATGATACTGGCTGATTTGTTTTCTATTCCCTTTCTAATAACCCCCAGCATAGGGTTGGCCTTTTTGATTGCAGTCGCACACTGTCTCAACATTTTTATTGAGTTATCTACTACGACTTCAAGATCTCTTTCTTGGTCAGTCTCTGCCAGTTTGGACCCCATCACCGTGTATTTATAGTTAGGATTTTTGACTCCAATGTGCATCACTTTGCACTTGGCCACATTAGACCCCATTTGCCACGTTGATGCCCACTCGCCCATCCTCGACAGATCTCTTTGGAGTGCCTCACAATCCTCCCTGGTTCTCACCACCCTGAACAACTTTGTGTCATCTGCAAATTTAGCCACTTCACTGCTTACTCCCAACTCCAAATCATTAATAAACAAGTTAAAAACCATCGGACCAAGTACTGATCCCTGTGGTACCCCACTGCTTACCTTCCTCCACTGAGAAAATTGCCCACTTATACTCACTCTTGTTTCCTTTTAATTAGCCAGTTTTTGATCCACAAAAGGACCTGCCCTTTTATCCCATGACTATTAAGCTTACTTAGGAGTCTTTGATGAGGAACTTTATCAAAAGCTTTCTGGAAGTTAAGGTAAACAACATCTATTGGATCCCCCTTGTCCGCATGTTTGTCTACTCCCTCAACGAACACTAACAGGTTAGTGAGAGAAGATCTTCCCTTACAGAACCCATGCTGAGTCTTCCTCAATAGATTTTGTTCATCAATGTGCCTTCTAATTTTTTCCTTAATAACAGTTTCCACCATATGCATCACAATACTACCAGTAGTAAGGAAATAATACTATGTGCACAGTTTCTTCACTGGCTGTGGTTTTGCTTCTGTGGAGAATTTATAACTCAGCCTGAAAAATGGGAGAGAAGTTTCTACCTTTATATATACCCTAGTGATATCCAGAGGCTCTAGTTATATAGGCACTCCTTCCTAAAAGTCAGCAGCTACAATCCAAAGGACAATTTCCTGGGACTAAACCCCATATAATACACCTCAGTAGGATTCTGAGTGGATGTGCTTAGGATTGTTCTGAACATCTAGAATGCAACACTAGTAATGACCAGTTGTGAATGTTATGCTATTTGCTTTCCACTGGAGGTGTACGATCATCTTCAGTCATGAAATTGCTCTTGCCTTGCATCACAGCAGGTACATATATATATATATATATAGGTTTCTTCTAGGAAATTCCACATAACAGTTTGAACTTACAGGTGGCATTTATTGTGTTGTTTTCTTTTGTCTTTCCCAATATGAAGAAACCATATGGCCCATAAATCACTCCTAGAACACAAGCCTGGGAATGTGACAGGAACATTTTTGAGGTTTCTGTTCATATAGGTTTTGAAGAGCTTTGTTTTCAAAACAGTGTCAAGAACTATGCCATGTTTTCTTCCGCAAAATACTATATTTTTTTAAAAAAAATCTTGAAGAATAGTGAGAAGGGCAATGTCCGTATTTCCTGCCTTTCCTTATTAGATTTGTCTTCCCATCATAAAGTTCTTTAAGCATAGTTTACCTAAGCTTCAAGAACAGAAGCTTCAAGTGTGAGCCTAAGAAAGGAGCAGGAAGTGTATTGAGCCTTTTGTCTTCACATCTTAATTACAGTTGCTTCTTCTTACCTAGCTCTGAGCCAAGTTGCATCTAGAGAGCGGGAGAGATAAATGTGCAAGCTGCAAGTCTGACGTCTAATATGTGCTACTAAAGATTTGGGGTTTGATTTAGTGCCTCTGTTGGAAGGTTAGGAAAAATAATCCTAAGTCTTTCATCTTATTTTAATAAATTCTTTTTCAGACATGTAATTTACCTTGTTGACAGCTTTTGTGGTTCAGAACAATGGGCTTTTTTTAAAGGATATTTTATTTTAAGGCTATTATTTCCTTTTATATCTAACATTTATAAACAGAAATGTGCATTTCAGAAATTTGCAGGGTAGCAGGCCAAGAAAGATAAGCTCCATGTTGACTTCAGAAAGTACTGAGGGATTATTTGGCAATTGTTAATTATTATAAAATAGTTACTTGGCATTTCCACCCAAACCATGTCATCTAATCTCTCTATATAATAATTCTCTGCATGGTGGTGGCACGCTCCTGAAGATTCCACATGCCACCCCAGCCTTTGGTCCCCTGGCCTGTCAATCAGAAGCTGTCCCTATCCACTGGCTGTGAATACTCGCATGCCATTGGCTGGGTCTGCTCCTCTTCCCCGCCCACTCCTTCAGCCTCTGTGCCCTGTCAGAATTCCTGGCAGACGCCTTTCTCTCTTGATGAAGACACTTCTCCAGCTTCCTTCCTGTGGGGGGATTAACTGTTACCTTAGTGGCTGTTGGTAGGTGAAATGAAATGGCAGTTACCTGTGTTTATAAGATGGCTGCTGCCTGTGGTTTGTTTAATATGTTCCCCCATAAGGTTCAATTAAGCTGTAGTTCCAGAGAGGGGCCTGCAGGAGTATCACTCACTGGGTTGAATGGGGCTTTCTCATCTGCTGGCCTACAGTTCCCAGCGGCCCCAAGACCAAAAAGTGTGGGGAAAAAGGGACCCTACCAAGGGGCGGGGCACCATCAATATAGATCCCAGCCCATCCAGGGAGGATTGTGTTTAACCCCTGTTTTATTTAGTTGTCCCTTATTCATTTACTGTGTGTATGTGCTCCATAATTGTGTAAATACTAAAATAAATTATTCTATTTGGACCAATGATCTGTATTGTACTCTGATCCCATAGTCTCCCCCACTCTGCCAGTACCAAAGGGAGGGGGTAGCCCAGGGAAGCAAGGAAAGGCCAGACCCTTAGGTTGCCAACTTTCCAGGGATTCCCCCAAAGATTGTGGATTCCATCTCCAAATAGGGAGATTTGACCACAGGGGACTCACTGACCCTCAAAAAAGGCAACGTCAGGGCTTCAGAGCATGGTAGAGGCTGCAGGAGTGGGGGGGAAATGAAAAGCCTTATACCCTGCTGAGATTGGCAGTCAGGGCTTCAGCAGTTAGGGCTTCAGAGCACAGTGGAGGCTGCAGGTGGGGGGGAGATGGAAAGCTGACGAGTGAGGGAAAAATAAAGGTAGGTTGAGGCTTGGCTGGGAAGGAGATAGGGTTGTCAACTCCAGGTGGGGAATTCCTGGAGATTTAAGGGGTGGAGCCTGGAGAGGGTGAGGTTTGAGGAAAGGTGGGGCCTCAGACAGGTACAATGCCATAGACTCTGCCCTCCAAACCAGCAATTCCCTCTTGGGGAACCAGTGTTGCCAATCTCCAGGTGAGGGCAGGAGATCACTCAGAATTACAACTGCTCTTCAGGTAGCACAGATCAGTTCCCCTGGAGAAAATGGTGGACTCTGTGTCATTACATCCTGCTGAGGTTGCTACAGCAAATTGACGCTGAGTGCCCAAGGCCTTGGCACTCTCCCACAGCCTCTTTCTAGAGCCCGTTGTATTTCTTCCCACAATGGGCCTTACTCCTAGTCTTCCATATATCTCTGACAAGAAGTGAGTTTAGTTTTTGAGTTATTCTGTAGACACGTATTACTAGATTACAAAAGACTTGCTACAAAATGGGGGCTGATAAAGAAGAAATGATTACTGAGACAAAGAATGTCAGAATGATTTGAATGAACTTTAATTGGACAATAATTTGAAAGCAAAGGGACCTTGAACAGATGATAAAAGCAAGGACTCAGTGGTGCTATCCTATGCAGAATTATTCCAGTCTAAACCCTTAGATCTCAATGGGTTGAGAATGTCATAACTTTGCAGCAGTTATGCTTGTTAATATTGCCTAGCTACCACAAGATGAAACCAAAAGTCCACCTACTTCAGTGCTAGTTCTCAACTAACCATATGCTTCTGGAACCTCATAAGCAGGTCATGATGGTAATGACCATATGCTGCTTTTTAAACCAAGAGACTGCTTATCACAACTGCACAGGATTAATGTGAGGTTTGAGCTGTACAAAGCAAAGCCGTGGTTGAAGCTCAGAAGAACAAATGACTGCATTGGAGCAAGATTTAAATTCAGCATACCACATCCTAATGAGGCACTTTGTACCACCAGGATTTCTGCTACTTCTGTGCTAATCTAGAACTATAGTAAATGCAGGATTCACTTGATATTTAATAGCCAGAGTGGCATTGTCCAACCCATGGAAAGATCCCTGGGAGTCCTTTTCATACACTAATCTAAATGTACATGCTATAAACTGTACAAACTATGTTTCTTCAAGTGTTCAGTTATACAAATAAGTCAAGCTTATAAAATGTGACGTGTCTCAGAGAAAGAAAGGGCAAACTTGGTACCATTATGGAATTTCCTTTCAACACATTTAAAACAAATAGTATTATGTCATTGCTAAATCATCAGGAGTAGATGGGATATCAGTAGAGCTATTTCAAGCCTCAGAAACAGGATCCATTGAAATTTTAACAAGATATTTGCAGACCATAATCCACTTTTGATATCATGGCAAGGAATAAGTTTGGAAAAAAGAAGATGGAGACTAAATGATGATCTTTTACTTCAAAAGACATGATTAAGAAATGTAAAAAAGATTTAGCAGAATTGTTTGAATTGAACTCTACAGAAGATGCATCTATGACAATGATCTGGGAGACAAGCAAATCTCATTGTGATTGTGTCCAAGAAAAAAAAAAGAAAAAATGAAAAGAATCACAAAGATAATAGAAAAAATTCAAATATTGAAAGATCAGCATATAAAAATATTTTTAAAAGTTTTAAAGGAATTAAACAAAAAAAAACCAATTAAATTTGACGGAGATGGAAGAAATGCAGAAAAAATAAGTTTTATTAAACAAAAATATTTTGAACATGCAAATAAACCTAGATGCTATTTCTTTGCTTAAGCAAAGAAAATGAAAGAAGATCAATAACTGGAGTCAAAAAGTGAGATGAGATTTCTTATAAAGTGGAAGACATACATGAACAATTTTTTCTCTTTCCCCCCACAGCTCTATAAGAAAGAAAAATTAACTGAGGAAGGATTAGATCTATATACTAATAGCCAAGTTGCCCCCTCCATGCGGATATCTAAATCTGTGTGGAGGGGGGCACTTGGGGGGGCATGGAGATTTTCCTGCACATGTGTGGGACTCCCCACATGTGCAGAAAAATCATAAAAGTAAGAAAAACTTTGAGGGGATATTTAAATCTCCCCAAAGTTAAAGAGTGTTCCCTGCACATGCACAGGGTACACTCTGGGAACTGTGGTGGGCCCAGCGGCTCTGAGCCACATAGGCATCGTCGTTGCAACTGGGGGCAGGGGGAGATCGGCGGGCCCCATGGCTCAGAGCCGCAGTCCTTGCTGTGGCAAGCGAGGGGAGATCAGCAAGCCCTGTGGCTCTGAGCCGCTTGCCTTGCCATGGCAACTGGGGGCGGGGGGAAATCGGCAGGCCCCATGGCTCAGAGCCGCAGGCCTCGCCGTGGCAAGTGGGGGGAGATCTGCGAGCCCTGCAGCTCTGAGCCACGGGCCTTACCGTGGCAACCGGGGGGAGGGAGGAGATTGGCAGGCCCCTTGACTCAGAGCCACGGGCCTTGCCATAGCAAGTGGGGGCAGGGGGGAGATTGCTGGGCCCAGGGATCATTGTCATTGCCCGGGGGAGCCTTACCGGTAGCTGCTGCTCCATGTGGAGCTCCTTCTCTTCCCCCCCCCGCGGGTCCCGCCTCTTGTAAAGATTTAAAAGATATCTTCATACCTAAATTCACAAAGGAAGATAGAGATATTCTGAATCAAAATATCACAATACAAGAATTATCACAAGCAATAAGGAAGCTGAAAAAAGATAAAGCTCCAGGCCCAGATATTTGCAAAGAGTTTTACAGTATTTCTAGGGCTGCAGTGGCTCAGTGGTTAAGATGCTGAACTGCAGACCGGAAGATCGGTACTTCAGCAATTCAAGACCCAAGTGCTGCATGACTGAGTGAGCTCCCATCTCTGGCCCCAGCTCCTTCTAGCCTAGCAGTTCGAAAGCAAGAAATTGGAAGTAGATAAATAGATACCAGTTCCATGCCCCTCAGCATCTAGTCATGCTGGCCACATGACCACAGAAACATCTTGGAACAGCGTTGCCTCTTCAGATTGGAAATGGAGATGAGCACCCCCCCTAGAGCCAGTCTGGTGTAGTGGTTAAGTGCGCGGACTCTAATCTGGGAGAACCGGGTTTGATTCCCCACTCCTCCACTTGCACCTGGCTGGATGACCTTGGGCAAGCCATAGCTCTGTACCAGCTGTTCCCTCAAGGACACCTTGGGAAAGAGTTCTCTCAGCCCCACCTACCTCACAGGGTGTCTGTTGTGGGGAGGGGAGGGGAAAGGAGTTTGTAAGCCGCTCTGAGACTCTTAAGTGAGTGAAGGGCGGGATATAAATCCAATCTCTTCTTCTCTGCTTCTTCTAGAGTCAGATTCTATTGGCTTTCAAGTAAGGGAAACCTTTACCTCATTACAGTATTTAAACTGTGGACCCAAATTTATAAATTGGATCCCAGGAATTTATGTGAAGCAAAATGCTCATCATCATCATCATCATCATCATTATCATCATCATCATTTATTTTATTTTTTGAGATTTATAACCCGCCCTCCCCACCTTACGGCAGGCTCAGGGCGGCTATCAACATTTTAATTACAATAAAATCAATAAAACATTAAAACATTAAATATTCAGTCTTACAATACCCCCCATTCAAGATGACATAACTTCATTTCTGTATCGGGGTAGTGTCACAGGTGATAGACAATTTGGTTGTCTGGCTGGCGGGTTCTGATGGTAGGACCAGGGCGATAGATGTTAAGCAGCCCTACTTAAAGGCCTGGTGGAAGAGCTCCATCTTGCAGGCCCTGTGGAACTGCAATAAATCCTGATGTTATCCGGGAGCTCATTCCACCAGTGTGGGGCCGCCACTGAAAAAGCCCTGGTCCTCGTAGCCGCCAACTGGGCCTCCCTCAGCCCCGGGAGAACCAGGCGGTTTTGGGATCCCGATCAAAGCACTTGCTGGGGAACATATGGGGAGTAGCTAGGTCCCTGGCCATATATGGCTTTATAGGTAAGCACCAGCACCTTGAACCTTATCCGGTATACTATAGGCAGCCAGTGCAGTGCTTTTAAGGCAGGCTGAATGTTCTCTCGTACAGGGAGACCCATTAACAGCCACACCGCTGCATTCTGCACCAGCTGCAGCTTCCGGATTTGGGACAAGGGCAGCCCCATGTAAAGAGTGTTACAGTAGTCCAATCTTGAGGTGACCAGAGCATGGATCACTGTAGCCAGTTTGTTGCATTCAAGGAAGGGAACCAACTGCCTGATCAGCCATAGATGGTAGAAGGCTGACCTTGCAGCAGCTGCTACCTGGGCCTCCATCATTAACGAGGGGTCCAGGAGCACTCCCAAACTCTTAACCTCCACCGCTGGCACCAATGGCACCCCATCGAAGGTTGGGAGAGGGATCCCTACCCTTGGTCCACTCCAACTCAGGCACAGGACCTCCATCTTCATTGAATTCAATTTTAATCGGCTCTGCCTGAGCCAACCAGCCACGGCTTTCAATTCCAGGTCCAGATCACCTGGACTAGAGTCTGACTGGCCACCCAACAACAGATAGCGCTGAGTATCATCAGCATACTGATGACAACCCAGCCCATGCCTCCAGGCAATCTGGGTGAGGGGGCGCATATAGATGTTAAACAAAATTGGGGAAAGTACTGCACCCTGTGGCACTCCGCATACCAGCAGGTGTCTTTGGGAGAGTTGTTCCCCAACTGCCACCCTCTGTCCCCAGTCTTGGAGAAATGAGGAAAGCCACTGTAAGGCCAACCCCTGGATCCCAATGTCAGTGAGGCAGTGGATGAGTCGCTGATGGTCGACCATGTAAAATGCCGCCAACAGGTCCAACAGCATCAGCACTGCCATACCGCCCCAATCCAGATGTCTCCAGAGGTCATCTGGGAGGGCGACCAGCACCGTCTCTGTCCCATGGCCTGGTCGGAAACCAGACTGGAAGGGATCTAATGTGGACGTGTCATGCAAAAAGTCCTGCAACTGGTCCACTACTGCCTTCAAATTAGCTTACCCAAATAGGGTAAGTTAGATACCGGCCGGTAGTTGGCCAATTCGGCCGGATCTAATGATGGCTTTTTTAGGAGGGGACATATCACAGCCTCCTTCAGAGCACTAGGGAACACCCCCTTTACAAGGGATGTGTTGATAATCTCCCTAAGTGCTCCTCGTACCCTTTCACGGCTTGCTTTAATTAGCCATGATGGGCATGGATCAAGACTACAGGTGGTTGGGCGGACCAATAAGAACAATTTGTCGACCTCCTTCAGGCAGAGTGGACTGAAATAATCCAAAATGTGAACAGAAGACATGCTTGGAGCCTCAAGTTCCGCTACTGTTTTAACTGTGGCAGGGAGGTCCCAGCGGAGCAACAAGACCTTGTCCACGAAATAGTTCCCAAAAGCCTCACAGCCAATGTCCAATTCCTTATCTTTTAACCTGCCCATTGGCAGAGTTGTCAATGTTCGAATTGTTCTAAGTAATTGGGCTGGGCGGGAACTCATGGACGCTAACTTGGCCGCATAAAAAACTAAATCATCATCATCATCATCATCGGATTATTAACAGACAGATTGAAGAGGGGACAAGACAAGGATGCCTGCTATCACCATTTTTATTTATTCTTGCAATAGAAATTTTGCATCCAGAAACAGACAAGATCAAAACATTAAAGTGCTGAATGTTGAAGGAGAAGAATTCAAGCTAAAAGATCTGCATATGATGTTGTTTTGATAATACTAAACCCACAAAATACCACACAATATGTCATGGAGCATGTAGAAAAGTTTGGTTCCTTTTCTGAATTTAAAATTAATAGGGGGAAAAACTAAAATAATCTTTAAAATTACAGGAAGACAACCACAGGATGTGTACTTGTTACTAATTCAATCAAATATTTGAGAATAAATTTATCTGGGGAAAAGATGCACTATTTCAAGATAACTATGAAGCAGTTTGGAAGAAAATACATAAAGACCTGGAAAGATGGTCCAAATTAAATTTGTCTTGGCTTGGAAAAATCTCTGTAACAAAAATGGACATTTTGCCAAAATTAAACTTTTTATCCCAGATGCTTCCAATTGATATTCTTGATAAGACATGGGCAGAGCAATCCTGAGCTGTGCCCGTGTTGCAGCGGCCAGCCACTGTACAACCTTGGCACCATCAGTTGGCTCCCTAAGAGGCAGATGCTATTGCATGTGACAGTTGGGTGTGGGGAACGGCAGCTCGGGAGAGCCCCATTATCCTCTTCCACCCTGCCCCCAACAGAGACTCCTGCCAATGACGGGTGCATGGTCACCATCATTTGTTTGTCCTGCATGCCAGCATGTTCCATGGGCAAGCCCACTCCCATGAATACATCAAGTTCACCCACTGCAGGGGCTCCCTCTACCACTGACTCAGGGAACCCCCATGACCCAGTGCCACCCAATGCTATTTGAACAGATGCCTTCCCGCCTGGATTCCAGAGGAACTCGGAGCAGACACACAGTTAGGAGCCTCATCCATAGACTCATTCCATTAGTGTCCACCCTCTCCTGGTAGGTTGCATCCAATGCTCCCTCTAAGCTGTGGAGTCTTGTGAGCAAAAATTCTACTTTGTGAGCTACTGGCATTAAAGTTGTGAGCAATCGATTTGGCTACTGCATAAATTAGTTGCTCTGGTTGCTGTGGGGTCATCCTTCCTAAGCTAAGGCCGCGGTCACACGGCCCCTTTAAATCCGGGAGGGCTCCCGGATTTAAAGGGGCCGCATTTTTCAACCGCGGGTTGGGATGTCCATACATCCCAACCCCTGCGGCAGCACCAGCAGCAAAAGCAGCAGCCGCGGCCGCTGAAGAGGCAGCCGCGGCGGGAACGACTGCCGCGGCGGCGGCGGCTGAAGAGGCGGCAGCCGCGGAGCGAACGGTGGCCACAGCGGAGGCGGCCCCAGCAGCAGGAGAGGCAGCTGTGGCGGCCAAGGACCGCCAGCCGCCTGGGTAAGTTGTGGGGGGGTTTTTTTTCCCCTTTTACACTTGGGCGCATGAATAGCCATGCACCCAAGTGTAAAAGGGGGGGGGGAAATGGAGGGGGGAGGCCATCTGGACAGCCCTGCTCTCGCAATGCTTGCGAGAGAGGGCTGTCCAGATAACCTCCAATGCGGGTTCCTCCCGCGACTCCCGGGAAAACACTAGTTTTTCCCGGGGTCGGTAAAAGCGGGAGCAACCCGCATTGGAGCCCGTTTCGCTGTGGGACTCGCTGCGGGGCTATGTAGACGGCCCCTTTAAATGCGGGAGGAAGCAGCCCTTCCTCCCGCATTAAGGGGCCGTGTGACCGCGGCCTAAGACAAAAATCTGTGAGCTAGAGGCTAAAAAACACTGTGAGCTAGCTCACACTAACTCAGCTTAGAGGGAACACTGGTTGCATCATTCCCCTCTTCTCTGCTCCATGCCCACAACAACCCCATGAGGTTGGTGAGGCTGAGGTAGGCCGCTCACCTAGCTTCCATGTAACCAGTGGGGAATGGGATCTGGGACTCCCTGGTCCAGCCTCATGCTATAGCCAGTGGGATGAGGTGTCTCATCACCCAGACCACCCTCTGGCCCCTTCCCCTTCTCACAGAAACCTACAAGGCAAGCAAGCCCTCCCTCTTAGACATTCCTTTGGGAAGTCCACAGGGGGAGTGGCAGATGAGATGGGGAGGGAATGGGGCAGGGAGGGGTGTGGAGCTCAGGCCATGTAGCAGAAACCAAGCAGTAGAGACAAAGTTGGGCCACAACACAGAATTTACTGCACTGGAATCCATGGCAAGGGGTGACAACTCCACCCACTGGCAGGGTCTGCAAATACAGCCCCAAGGGGGGGGCTCACCACATACCCCTTGAGGTACATGACACACCCCTTGAGATGCATGATGGACCCTTCCAACTCACACTCACCTGTCCTGTGTCTCAGTGCTCTGGGACTGCTTGCACTCCATCCTCGACAGGAGCTCCAGCTGAAGGCAGTGAATTAGCAAGGGAATGATTTAAAGGGACACTTGCCAAGCTGGTTCACCACAAGCAGTGGAGCAGCTGCCAGACCCGCCAGCCCTGTACCCTGCCAATCTCATGGAAAACTTTCCAGGGAAGTTGTCACATGGCACATCAGGGGCCATGACACTGTGTGGCAGTGGCTTGCACCATCCCACGCCCGAACCCAATGCTGGGTTTGAGTGCAGGAGATGCTGTCATGGTGCCTCACTTCCAGTGATGGGAGAGGGGGAGCAGGTTTGGGATGCTTGCCCATGCTTACCTGTCAGTGTGCAGGTGCCCCTGTGAGCCAAGCCTCCAAAGGTGGGGTACTTGTTAGGGTTCTGAAACGGGAGAAGTCAGCCACAGAGTACAGACTTTGCTCTCCTCCTTGGGTGTCAGCACCAAGTGTTCGCCCTGAAGTGCTAAAGTGCCCTCTCTATGCATCACCCATCACCAAAGCGCCTCACTCCTCACTCTATGTCCACACAGGAGGGATCTCCAAGACCGAGTCCCGTGCCTCGCACCCTAACTACTAAGCTGTACAATGTCTGGGTGGAAGTCACTGAGTGCTGGGGAGGCCATGATTGACTGCTGGGGAGAGGACTTGGCTATCCCAGGGAGGGAGAGGATTGGCTGAGGCTGTAGTCCTGCACTCCTCCAAGGCTAATGGGTGGGGATACAGCAGTGGGGGGAAACTTTATTTTTGAAATCCATGGGCACCTAAGGACTACAGCATATTTTTACTGGCATAACTTTCTGCTTCTGGCAGGGGGTGTCCCCAGGCTGAAAGGGCTCAGTGAGCTGACTAACTCAGGCCACACCCCCAACACTGCCCACAACCACACTGGTGCAGGGGCCTACACCTTAGTTGTGCTGCTGGCTGGCTGCCACACTCTGCCAGTGCCCACAAGAAATGGGGTGCTGCAGCAGACCTGCACTGTCATAAGTGCCGGTTATACCAGCATACCTGGACTTACACTAATATAACTGGGACTTACACCAACATAGGGGTTGGTTGGCTCCCAGAGCGCTTTCTCTCCCCCCCCCCCCACCCCACCCCAGATTGCAGTGTGAAAGACTGGCAAAGGCAAGAAACCAAGAGTTCGATTTAAAGTGTTGCAGGATGAAAAGAAAAGAGGAGGCCTAGCTGTACCCAATATCAAGTTGTACTACCAAGCAGCTGGCTTGGTTTAGATTTCCAACTGGATTAAAGACCTGAATGAAAGACTGATGAAATTGGTAGGAGTGGATTTGACTGAAGGTTTACACAGTCAACTTTGGCTTAAAAACAAACAAACAGGGAAAACATCTAAAAATGCAATGAAATGCAAAGGCCATGAAATCAGAAGCAGTTTACTGAAAAATTGGTGGTCACTTAACACAAGAATTAGCCTACTAATCTCACCTATAATGTCACCAATAAATGCTTATTATGAGAAAACTGTGAGGAAAAATAATGATTTTATAACATATCAAGACATAATTAGCTCACAAGGGAAAATGAAATCCTGGCAGGCAATAAATGAAGAAGGGAAAAAGTTTCAGTAGCTAACCTATTTTCAACTTGCATTGAGACTTAAAGAAGCAATGTGTGTAGAAAGAGACGGTTTAAGAGATTTGACTGAATTTGGAAAGATAATAATGAATAAAAAAAGATAATATTCGAGGATATACTTACAAACTTTTACTTCAATATGACAGAAATGGAATGAGAAGACATGAATAGTGAAATGGATGCAGAATTTTGACAAAGAGATTTCACTTCAACAATGGGAAAAACTGTGGATGAATGACATAAAATTTACAGTGAGTCAAGCACTTAAAGTAAATTGGTATAAGATTTTTTTTCCCACTGGTATATCACCCCAAAAGATATTGAAAGGATGGATAAAAATTACAAGGAATGTGTTGGAGGTGCAAAGAGATTGATGGTACTTTTTACCATATGTGGTGGTCCTGTAAAAACACTAGCAAATTTTGGAAAGAAATACAAACTGAAATTCAGAAAAATTTGAATATAAATTTTTCCATGAAACCTGAATCTCTGATATTGGGAATCCTACTAGTGAACTTAGATAGATCAACACATGAATTGCTTAAATATATGTTAACTGTGGTATGAGTAGTATTTGCAACTAAGTCAAAAACCAAGGTTTGCCCAAATCTTGGAACTGGAAAGATAAAATGAAAGATTATGCTCTTATGGCAAAATTGACAAATTATATAAATAAAAGACTGAATAGTGGATTTGAGAACAATTGGAGAGTTTTTATACCCATTATAGATTAAGCTGTAAGAGTAGATATAATATTCAGGGACTTCAAATTGATAAAGAACTTTAAAAATCATATAATTATAGTAAGCATCATAGTAATTGTTATTAATTAGTGTTAATATTTTATAGTTATATATCTAATTTTTATTATACAAATCTTAATTTTCATATGAAATACTATCTTCTGGTTTTTTCCCCCTTATTATTTCAATTTGTTATGTCATTATTTTTAAACTATATACAAAGTCAAGAGAATTTTATTTTCTTCTTGCCCATATGTTTTTCTTCACAATCTTCTAGATAGGGAATAATGAAAATATATTATGTGGATATAGTAGTATTGTCTATATAGCTATAGCAATTTATTATGACTTTTCATATTTTATATTTTCATATTACTGTTTGTCTTTAATACTGGGGGATTGATGATCTTGTTTGCCTTTCTCTCTGTTCTTTTCCTTAATCCTTTTTTTAAAAAAATCCTGTATCCTTATAAAATATTTTTTAAAAAATTTAAAAACCAATGACTTTTACCATATATGAAATGACAAATGCCAGATGTTCAAGCTGGATTCAGAAAACGAAGAGACATTAGAGATCATATTGCAAATTTTCATTGGTTACTGGAGCATACAAGAGAATTTCAGAAGAAAATCAGCTTGAGTTTAATAGAGTACAGCAAAGCTGAAATCCAAAACAGAATTACAGCTGAACACCAATAAGACAAAAGTAAAGGCAACAGTTATACAACTTTCAAGTTGACAATGAAAAAATTGAAATTGTTCAGCATTTTCTATTCCTTGGCTCCATTATCAACCAAAAGGGAGACTGCAACCCAGAAATCAGTAGGAGACTGAGACCGATTTTGCACAGGCACTGCCCCGGTGTTCTTCCTCCATTTGTCCCGGTGCTGTGCTTGAATTTCACACTATTTGCCATGGGGTGCATTTTGACCCACGGCTCCACCTGATCTTCCCCACAGCTTCAGTGATCCTCAAAAAACAGGATCACTGAAACCGCGGGGAAGATCAGGCAGAGCTGCAGGTCATAATGCACCCCACGGCAAATAGTGTGAAATTCAAGCATAGCACCGAGGCAAACAGAGGAAGAACGCCGGGGCAGCGCTAGTGGGAAATCAGTCTGAGACTGAGAAGGGCAGCCACGAAGAAGCTAGAAAAGATTCTTGTGTAAGGATGTGTTGCAGGAAACCAAGATCAAGATAATTTCCTGCATTGTGCAGGAGGTTGGACTGGATAACCCTGGAGATTCCTTCCAAGAACTCTATGATTCTATGATTCTACTATAGTATTCCCCATTACTATCTATGAATGTGAAAGTTGGACAATGAAGAATGCTAACAGGAAGAAAGTTGACTCATTTGAAATGTGATGGAGGAGAGTTTTACAGATACCATGGGAACCCCCCCCCCCAAAAAAAAAGACAAATAAGTGAGGGCTAGATCAAATCAAGTCTGAACACTCCCTAGAAGCTAAAATGACTAAACTGAGGCTATTGTACATTGGCTGAGAAGACTCACCTAGGAAAAACTGACACAGCAAGTGAAGAGGAACACCCAGCATGAGATGAACTGATTCATTCAGGGCAGCCACAGGCCTCGTTTTGCAAGACCTGAGGAAGGCTGTTTACTAGGGTTACCATTCTCCAGGTCCAGGTGGGGAATCGCTTGGTTTTGGGGGCTTCTGCCTGCCCCCCACCCACAAACAGCAACATCCTTGCACGGCATTGCCAACATGATGATGTCACGTGGAAGTGATGTCATCATGTTGGGGATGTTGTGTCGTGATGCGGGTTGGCTACAGCAGAGCAGACTGAAGTTGAATCTATCAAAGATGGAGGTCCTGTACTTGGGCTGTGGGAGTCTGAGGCTGGGCATCAAGCTCCCAGCCTTTGGCAGAGCCCAGTTGGTGCCAGAACTGAAGGTAAAGAGCCTGGGAGTGTTCCTGGATGCCCCACTGTCTATGGAGGCCCAGGTCACTGTCACAACCAGATCAGCCTTTTCCCATCTGAGGTGGGTCAGGCAGTTGGCCCCATATCTCACCCCCTCATGACCTGGCTGCAGTGATCCATGCAATGGTCACTTCCAGGCACGTGGTTTTTGGTCACTGTGTGACACAGAGTGTTGGACTGGATGGGCCATTGGCCTGCTCCAACATGGCTTCTCTTATGTATATTCTTATGTTCTTAGATTGTTGCAGTTCTCTCTATGTGGGGCTGCCCTTGACTCTGATCCAGAAATTGCAGCTGGTGCAGAATGCAGCAGCACTCGTATTGATGTTGCCGCCTGTGAGAGCCCACGTCTGCCTGGTGCTGCACAAACTGCACTGGCTGCCTGTTGAATACCAGGTTCATTTCAAGGTGCTGGTTCTTACCTTTAAAGCCCTCTATGGCCAGGGGTCTGCTTATCTTCAAGACCACCTCTGCCCATATGAGCCCCGGAGGGCATTGCACTCTATGAATCAGCACCTGCTGATGGTCCCTGGCCCTAGGGATATCCAACTTGCCTCAACTAGGGCCAGGGCCCTGGCTCCTGCCTGGTGGAATGAGCTCCCATCAGAAATTAGGGCCCTGTGAGAGCTTTTACAGTTCCACAGGGCCTGCAAGATGGAGCTCTTCCATCAGGCCTTCAGTTGAGGCAGCGGGTCTGGCCTCCCTCCTCCTCCTCCCAATGAGTCACTCTTATGTGTCTGTTGAGGTATAATTTATTTTAAAATATCTAGTTTTGTAGTTATTTTATTGTATTTATTGTATGTATTTTGTTTTGTATTTCTGTTGTAAATCTGCACTCAGCAGATTATCATAGGTTGGAACTCACCCTGAGCCTGCTTCATTGGGAGGGTGGGATACAAATTGAAGGAAATAAATGCTCTGGTTTGGGGGTAAAACTCTATGGCTCGATTTTATCACTGAGTTTTGCCCCCAAACCAGAGCATCACCCCGAAGTCTCCGACGCGATGACATCACTTCTGGGCAATGTAAGCACACTGAGGATGTCCCCGCCCACTCTCGGAATGCCTCCCAGATTCTCCTGCCAGAAAGACAAGGGAACCTGGCAACCCTACTGTTATTAATGTTATTAATTCTTAAGTTTGCCATAAATCAGAAGTGACTTGACAGCACACACATTCATAGAAGACTATAACTGCATCACAGAGCACTGAATTAAAGTCATTTTGAGATGGAAAAATACCGCTAACTAAGGGTAGCGTCGTATTTTTGAAATGTTATGAGTACCCCTTCTGTTGGCCAGATCAGGTAGCATTGGCAGGAGAAGAACAACATCACTATGATGACCCGTGACATTCCTCATTGCCACCCCGGCAGGAATAACGAGACAGACAACAGTTTGGAATTAAACAAGGGCCACTTTATTAACTATTTAACAGAATACTGCAGCAACGAGCAAACTAAGCAAGCACAGGAACAGGCAAGGCAGGCATCATTCCCTGACACAACCTCCTTGACCTTAATATGGGCGGGTCACCTAGCTCCAGTCTTGAGCCAGCCAAATTCTGGCTCGTAACCGGCAGCCCAGCATACTGGTTGCCCCGCAGGAGCGTCTACCCCGGAGACTGCACAGACCTTCAGGGAGGAGCCTAGCCAGAGAGGTTTCCAGAGGCGATCACCATTCTCCACCCCAGACCACACAGCCCTAGGGCAGTTCCTGATGAATGCCTGTTCCCAAATGGGATATGCCGTAAGGTGCTCACCAGTTCCATTTTGCTTGCACAAACCTGCCAAGTGACCAGTCTATTTAACACTCATCCACCACCTATGACCCTTAAACCACTGCCCTCTCAGTGCAAGGTAGGCAAAAAACACCCCCATCCAAGCAGCCAAACCGATAGAGGTGAAAAATTCCTACCTGGCCCCAATGGCGACCAGCAAAGCCTACACTGAGAACAGGGCGGGCGGGTGGGCGAGCACGCGGAGCAACTGATGAGGCAGGAGCGGGGCCCAGCGTCATCAAGCGTCTGGCTCCGCCCCTAAGCTCTGAGCTGTCCGTAAAGCACAGCTGTTGTTGCCCCGTCCTTCTCCGCGGCAGCAAAGCAGCCCCAAGGCTCCAGTAGCGTTGCTGGGAGCCCTGAAACCGAGTTCTAGAATTGCTGACGTCATGAAGGATTCAACTATGTGAAATCAGCCAGTGTGGTGTAGTGGTTAAAAGCAACAGACTCTAATCTGGAGAACGAGGTTTGATTCTCCACTCCTGCACTTGAATCCAGCTGGGTGACCTTGGGTCAGTCACAGTTCTCTCAGAGCTTTCTCAGCCCCACCTACCTCACAGGGTGTCTGTTGTGGAGAGAGGAGGGAAAAACAATTGTAAGCAACTCTGAAACCCCTTTGGGCAGTGAAAAGTGGGGTATAAAAACCAAATCTTCTTTTCTTCTTCTTCTAATGCACTCTGGAAAATGTATTAGTGGGTATGAGATCTGTCATTCAGTTGTAGGACTGCCCGTATATCAGCTTGCTTTTTTGGAATAATGTTTGGATAGTTAAATCTTAGCTTTCCAGACTTCAGATATGTGGCTCTTCAAACTGTTGTTCTAAAAGCACTTGTGTGGACGATGCCATACTAAGCTGAATCACAACCCTGCCTATTTTTAAAAAAGCTTTTAAAGTCTATCCTATGTAATTTCAGGACAAGGGCAATTTTAATGTGTGCATGTGTGTCTTAAAGAATTATTTCCAGTGCATAAAGGCTGGGATGATGATAAAAACCATGGTATCCCCCACCCTTGGACTGCCTCTAGGCCTACAAACTTAATGTATTGCTTACAATAAAATGGATTTATTTCCATGGCAACTTTTTCGGTTTGGTTGGTGGAATCTTGAAATGATGCTGCACTTTGCAGTTATCGAAAATCAAAATTAAAGTATTATTCATACCATAAAGAATTCCTTTCCACTTCCTTTTGTAGTTCACTACATTTCTCCAAGAGTGGCATAATCCCATAATGAATAATATATTTACAACTCTGTTAATTACTACAATTACATTCTGTCATTCAGTTCTTGCATCATTACATGTAGTAGTGTTAACCATGCCATTATATCATTACATTTTCTTCATATCGGTCATTTTATAACTCTCTTAGTGTTCACAGGGCTTTACTATTATAGTCCTTTCTTCGCTAAATAACCACATATGTGAACATACAGGGCTGAATGGAACCAGTTTGATCAATTCTGCAAAGTTTTGACTTAGAAGAGAATCAGTCTATTTGTCTCCACAAAAATTCTTGAATAAATTGCGGTGATAAAAAGGTAAAACCACCATCTGTATCCTCAGATCATGGGACATAGCAACTTATTTCACAAGTTTCAAGGTTGCTGGGTATGGCTGAGGAATTACGCACCTTATGCACCTTATATACCAGATGGTTTCAGGCCATATGAGTTCAGCCTACAGACAGTTGACCTAGCCGGACACCTGTATTATGTTCCTGGAGCCTCTAGCGTATGGTAGGAAAACGGATAAAGCTGCTTACTCTGTTTCATGGGATGTGGTTATTTCTCAGTTGGAACCACAGCGATGTGATGTGGTAATGTGTTGTTAAAATGCCTCTACCCTAATTGGCATGCAGACTTCTAGTTTAGATACTAGCTGGTAGAACTTCAGTGGCATTTCTAATCACTAGATTAGACTAGTTTAATATTTATTTTCTTTTACCAGGAATTCCATAGGAGAGGATAATTAGCTCTACCAGAACACTCAACATTCATTCTGTTATGTCCTAACCACATTTCTGTAAATACTTTCTTTCTCTGTTTTGCTGAGATTCTTGGGTGGGCACTCACCTGAGATGGTGGCTAGGCGATCACGGAATGGTGGTCGCCATGCATTCTGGCCAGGAAAGGTCCGAGCTTGAGCTTAAAGAACAATAGCACCCAGGGCTCCTAAAGTTCCTCCTATCAGGAGCCTAGAATATTTGAATGCACCAAAGAGAATCTCTGGCGGGAAGGGTGCCCTATCCCGAGGTATGGGTACGGCCGGGGGCAAGGCTTATCTGTGCATATAAGCAGACCCCTGGACTGCCTCAGGTATGCTTGTTCCTGACTCAATAAACTTCTACTATGCTGAAAATCACTCAACCAGTCTCCTGAGTCCAGTACTCTTCACATTCCAAACTACAATTCTACAGGATTTTTAAAGGAAAGGCCATGTCAGTTAATGTGGCATTAGACCTCGGCCACAGTGAGGTCAAGTGAGTGCACTAGCTTCCCTGGACCATTGGTTTGCTTCACCAAAGTATTTTAGGTTTTTTTAATGCCTTTTTCATTGGTAGTATGAGAGATTCCATTGACAGAACTGATTTTAAGAATATTGATCTTTCAGGTTAAGGAACATACCAACTCGCTTTCGAAAAGTCATCACACTTTGAATGCCTTCTACCTCACCCAAACATTTACCTGTGAAAGGCAGTATAAAATTTTCATGATTACTATCACCTTTATCATGTTTAAGTCATATCTAAATTAACTTTGAGACTTCCCGATGAGAGGGATTAGATGCTTTAGTTTTAACTTCAAGACTTTTATACTTATATATATATTGCTTCTAACTTCCTCCCTTCTCTGTTTTAGGAGGTGGAGGGGAGAAGGGTTTTAATAGGCAAGAACTCATTGTGAGTTGGGAGGTGTATTTTCTTTCTTTGCTTTGTTTTGTTTTTTTCTGTTGCTCCCTGTTCTTTTTTACATTTACTGAGGTTTTGAAGTTTTTCTTATCTGTGTCTTTTTAGCCTTAGCTAGCTTTGCTAGCTTGCCAGCCACAATAGCTCCCTTTTCTTGTTTTCCTCCCCTGCTAAATAGAAAGGCGAACCACACAAAGATACTGGTTTATCTCTTTTAATCCTTATTTATATTCCATTTGTATTCTATTTATATTCTATTTCATCCTTTTAATTGATTACAGTGAATCTTAAAGGATTTTTGCCACCAGACTAATACTGGGTACAGTTCAGGTTTCCAGCATGAGATTGCAAACTCAAGGCTGTGTGCTGTTCTTGGAGCTTCCATTTTTACTTATTTCTAACTTACTTCTATCCTTTCTCTCTTAAACTCCTTCTTGGGGAGTGGGTTATATTTTATTTGCTTCACTTCTCTGTCTGAAGTTTTCATTGTTCATCTATTAGCTCCTGTGACAGACTGCACTTTTTAAGAGACTTAGCTGTCCCAACAACTAAAGGACTGTGAAGGGTTAATTCTTCACAGAAACAGAGAACCTGGAGTAGCAGGCTGTTCCAAGCAATCTAATTGGTTAGCATCAGCTGAGCAAAAAAAAGTCTTGAGAGAGCTGGATGCTGAGAAGTCAGTCAGATTCCTGCCTTAACTTAGAAAAGATGTGTACTGAGACCGCCTGTGAATAGCCCTAACAGAAAAGGAGTTTAGTACTGAGAGAGTCAGATTTAAACCTTGACTGAACTCTGCAGTAGCTGAAAGTAGCTTGAAAACAAACAGAGAACTGGGAGGAGAGTTCAGCGGAGAAGTTTGGGTAGTAGAGAAGACTCCCATTCAGGCCAAGGAAAGGGGATAGATCCTCTAGAGATAGAAGATTCTCTACCCAATCAAACAGAGAGAGGTATCTCTAAGGAGTACAGAGATCCCTGGTCTGGTGTGATTAGAAACTGCCTGTAGAGATCTTAAAAATTCAGTGAACAACTCAAGAAGAGTACTGGTGTTTCAAGAGAAGGGGTTTGGGTACCAGTCACCCAGACACCAAAATAGTCCAGTGATTACTCCTATAAAGTGAACCTGAATGTTTGGGAAAACACTGGATCAAAAGCCTCTCAAGATAAAAATCTAAGTAACTGTGAATGAATTAAGAACCTCTCACTAGCCTTATACATACAATCAAAAGTCTGTGATTGTACTAGTTTTACCTCAGTAAGTTCAATCCCTGATTTCACCTGATCTTTCCCTTTGATGTTAAATAAAACCTTTTGTTATTTTTGAACTTTAAAAACATCTCAAGTGCCTTTTAAAGGATGATCCTATCTCTCTCTCAGGGTCTTGGGCTGAGCAAATAGTCAAAATATATCTTACTGACAGGGTGGGACAGCTAAGGTTTCTTCAGGGGAGAAGACAACACTTTACCAGGGCTGCTCAGTCAGTGTAGGGCCTCAAAATTGGAGAGGAAGTCTAGCCTCTGAGGGAACAAAGTGGAAGGGGTCCATCATAGCTCCATTTTCTTGTCTCTTGTTTCCCTCCCTTGCTAAATAGGCAGGGTGGGGAGTCGCACAAAGATGCTGGTTTACCTTTTTAAATCTCTATTTACATATCATTGTTATTCTATTTTACATTATCCTACCTCCCCTTGGGAGTGAGTTTACCAGGAAGAGGAGGCTTAGTTTATCCCTGTTCTTGTTTTTGGCTTGGTTTGTTCCCAGTTTGTTTCCTCTACCTCTGTTCCACTGTCTTGTAGCTCTGCTTGTTTATGAATCATAACTATTAACCAATCTATCTGGAGTTACTAACTCCCTGAATTTATTGAATTTATTAGTCTGAGTATTAGTCACTCTATTTGTTAATTTACTGTGATTAGGAAAAGAGGTTGTCCTTTCGAGGACCACCCCCAGCCATTTTCCAAATGGAGCAAGCTTGATGATTTCTTAAAATCAAATGCTCAGACTAACAATAACTTTAAAGCTCTCCAGGAGAGTTTCAAGAGTAGGGTTGTCTTGAACATTTATTCTTTTTAGAGGCCATACCATAAACTGGGGGAACAAATGGCAGATTAGAAAGCATCTAGTTGCTCTATTAAATCAGAGTATCAAAAACATAGATCTAAAATATTATGGAAGACTGACAGGCCCTATCCATTCAGACAGACTGATGCTTCTCTTTTTTTCTCCCAGAATTCCATCTCTGGTTATAGCTAAGACTGACTGCATTTACTTGGCATCATTCCTCAAAGGTCTTTTAAAATACTGTTACCCCTCTGATCCCAATTAAATGAACTTAGCCACCTAGGCTAGAAGATTTGCCCCGCCCCCCCCCCAAGGGCAAATGGGAAAGAGAACCTGCTGACTGACCTATCATCTCCTGACAAACATAAGCAGCTCCAGTTCATGGAAAGTAAAAATAGTGGCCTGGCATCTAAGCAACAGTTACATGTCCCGATGTCAACCAAGGATAAAGATTTAAATGCAGTTGGTAACAGCTTTCTAGTTACATTTGGAGGCCTCCCAGTTTTAAAATAGTCAAATATTATAATGTGCATGCAACAGCTACAAGCTAAATTAAAATCAGGCACTCAGATAGAAAGCTGGAGAGAACAGGTGGTGTGCTGAAACAAAACTTCTGTGAGAAGGCCAAGGTAGATTGCAGGACTCCTGGTTGTTTAACAAAAATACAGATCTATCGAACTATCGAGATCCCTCAGGGCAAATCATACATGACCTCCTACACTCACCAAAAACAGTGGGTGGAATTCCACCTTATTTAGGAATAAAACTTAGTAGGGATTCTCCCCTCATAGACGACTGTTCTTGACTCAAGTAGGGTTGTCTTGAATATTTATCTGTCTAGAGGCCATACCATAAACTGGGGGAACAAATGGCAGATTAGAAAGCATCCACTGCTTCAGTACCACTTGAATAATCTGCCACCCCTGCTCCTTTACCACTTGAACCAAGTGTTCAGATTTGGTCTATAAATGGGTGCTCTATTCCTTATGCTCCAGGTATTGAACAGTGTGATGATTCATGACCAGTTGAACAGATCAACTCAAAATACTCAGCTGGAAAATTGCAAGATGAAATAGCAAATTTCAGTTGCCACATGTCACTACATTTTTATCTCAGTATGATATTATTCTGCTCCAAGAAACATGGGCCTTATATGAAGTTATGCTTCCTGGCTATATCCCATTTATAAGGATAAGCTTCATTTGGAATATGGGGAGGGAGACCCAGGTCTGGTCTAGCTTGTTTGATTCCCACTGCATTAAACATCACTTCGACCAAAGTTCTTATTTCTCATGATATGGTATTGGCTGTCTTGGTTACTTTGGATAATTACCCTTTGATTTTTGTCTCAGTGTATTTACCTTATGCTGCTAATTGGGCAACCATGAATAAAAACTGGAATATGATAAATGGCTTATATGATCAATTAATGGAGTCTTTCCAGATACAATGGCTATTTTAGCAGGTGACTTCGGTGCCAGAATTAGTAGTGATAATGAAGCCTTGATAGCTACTTGGCTGGGATTTAGCCCAAAGGATAGTCTTTTCCTTTTGATGACCTCATGGTATTGCAGTGCCAGCAATTAGGTTTCATCCCTTTGATCATATATGCCAGTTGGGCAGGGGTTCTATACCACTTCAAAATTATTTTTCTTTCAAGTTCTCTATACTTTTCTAGCTTGATTTTCTTCAAATTCTCCATTAACCTATTAACCTCCTCAGTAGTAATTTGTTTTTCTTTATTCCATTTGTTTTTTAAAATTCTGAACATAAATTCCCTATCTTTCACCAGTTCTAAGTAAATCTTTCCTGCCAAACCTTTCTTTATTTCTTTCACATATAGTATTTGTTCTATATTATTGTCTTCCCTTTTAATCGCTTCTCTATATTTATCTTGTTTAATTAAATGATGTAATCCCATTGAATTTAACCAGTGTCTATTTCCTAATTTTTGATTTAACTCCTGAAGTGTTAATACATTTCCTTGGCTATTATACATATCCTTCACTCTTAATATTCCTTCCTCCTGCAGATCTTCCCAAAATTTCGGGCTCACCTCCTTCTCCCATATATACTTAAGTGGAGTCCATTTCGAGATCTGAGGGATCAAAACCTTTTCCCACCTTTTCCAAACAATCAAGGCTATTCTCCTTGGTCCCTCTGCTTGCCTTATTTCTTTTCGCAGTTCCCTAGTATAAATTCCATAACTTCCTGCTCCCTTATTTACCTCAGATTCAAGTCTTACCCACTTATCCCCTTTCCTCCATTCTAACTCCATCAATACTTTTAACTGAAATGCGTCGTAATAGGCTTGTATACATGGTAACCCCCATCCTAAGTCATCTTGGGGCATATATACTAATTTTTTTTTAATTCTTGCTTTTTTGCGTCCAAACACCCAGTTTTTAATATGTTCATCCCATTTCCTTACCACTGCCTGGTCCAGTTCTATTGGGAGCACCTGAAGTAAATATACCATCTTTGGGAGTATAAACATTTTTATTGCTCTAATTTTCCCTAAAATGCTCAGGTTCTTGTTTTTCCACTCCTTCAATTTCTTTGTTATTTTTGACCAGACCTTATTGTAGTTAAGTTTTTTTGCAGCCTCTCTATATTTTTGTCTAGATATACTCCTAGATATTTGATCTTCCTAACTCCTGATTTCATCCCTGTTAATTCTAGTATCGCTCTCTTTGTTTCTCTATCTACATTAATAAACATTATTTCAGATTTCTTAATGTTTATTCCAAGCCCCGAGCTTAACTTAAAGTCTTCTAAAATAATTAATAATTCTCTTATTGCCTGTAGTGGATTACTTAGTGTCAACAATATATCATCCGCAAAGAGATTCAATTTAAGTTCTTCCTTGCCTATTTGGAATCCCTGAATTCTACCACTATTTCGTATCCTATCTGCTAGGGGTTCCATTGCTAATACAAATAGCATAGGGGACAATGGACACCCTTGCTTTACTCCTCTCTCAATTAGAATTTCTCTAGTATGTCCGTTGTTTATTCTAATAACTGCTTTACCTCCCCTATACATTTCCCTTATAACATTCAAATATGATCCCTTAAAGCCAAATTTTTCCAATACCTGCATTAAATAATTATGATTTAAAGTGTCAAACGCCTTGTAAACATCTAATTTTAATAAGGCTAGTGTTTTCTTATTTTTACAAAACAAAACATTTAATATATTTCTCAATGGGTGGGCTATAAATCTATTTTGGACAAATCCATATTGATCCTCCTTAACTAATTTTGGGAGCTGTTTTTTTCAATCTATTAGCCAGAACTTTTGTAAAAATTTTATAATCTTGATTCATCAAACTAATTGGTCTATATGAATTTATATCTAAAGGGTCCCTCTGGGGTTTTAATATTGGTAATATTTCAACTTTCTTCCATGAGTCTGGGATTTTACCTTCTTTTAGAATATAATTAAATAAACTTTGCATTTCTGGAATCAGTATCTCCGCCATTTCTTTATAATATTCTGCCGTAAACCCGTTCAATCCGGGAGATTTCCTATTTTTTAAACCTTTTTAAACAATTTCCTGTTGTGTAATTTCTTCATTCAGTCTCTCTCCCTGTTCTAACGTTAACTTATTATCTAATTGTTCCTCTAATTTTTGGTTTTCTCCGGATTTAAATAGTTGCTGATAGAATTTGGCAAATTCCTCTCTTATCTGGATATTTTTATAAAGCTGTTTCCCCCCCCTCCCCCTTGACACATCCTATATTTTGTTTTTCTTTTCTTAATTTTAAATAATTGGCCATTCTTTTCATTGTATTCATATTAATTCTATGATATTCATTTTTTATAAATATTTCTTTTTTCCACATAGATAAGGAGTCTAGATTCTCTAAATCTTTTTTAAGTTTTTTAAATAATTGCTGAGTCTGCCTACTATAGTTCCCCTGAAGTTCCTTTTGTTTTAATATGATTTCATTTACTATCCTGCTTCTTTCCTTATTATTTTCCCTTTTAATTCTGATTTCCTTAGCAATGTAAGCTCCCCTTATAACTGCTTTAGCTGCATCCCAAACTACTTCTTCCGTAGCTGAGTTCCTATTTTCTCTAAAAAAAAATTCTATATCTTTTCTTAAATCCATCCTATCCTTCTCTGTTAAAGGCATATTAGCCTTGTATCTCCAAATAAACTCTTTTCACTCATCACTTAATTTAAATTGTACTATCAAGGGAGCATGATCCAAAATCCATATAGGCTCAGTTATTGTTTTCGTCACCTCTATCTCATTTGTTTCCTTTACTAAAACATAGTCTATATATGAAAAGTTCTTAAATCTATTTGAAAAGTATGTTGGTTGTAAGGTTTTCCCTCCATACATAAATGCATCCGTTAATTTCCATTTCTTAAGCTTCAAGGTTTTACTTTTCTTAAAATCATAATTAACATCTCCTGCCACTACCAATTCCCCTTCATAAAAGTTCTGCAATTTCTGAAATATCTTATTCAAGAATCTTACTTGTCCTGTGTTTGGTGCATATATAGAAGCTATTGTAAACTTCCTATTATTCATCTTAAATTTCAAAAAGGCATATCTTCCTTCTAAGTCTGATATTTGATCTAACACTTCTATCTTCCAGCTAGAATGTATAAGAATTGCCACCCCTCTTGCTTTCTTAGTTCCTCTTGCTTCAACCTTTGTTTCCCATACTGGCGAATTTATCAAAGGTTTTTTGTCCTTTTTAGCTTTGTGGTACTCTCACTTATGGTGGGAATGCCCAAAGGTGATAGATTTCTGGGAAAAGATACGGGGAAAAATAGCAGTACTATGTAAAGTTAACCTGGATATAGATGTGGATTTATTATTTATGGGTGTGTTGGGAAATCATAGAATTGAGAAACAAAATCAGAATATTTTTAAGGCAATGTTATTAGCAGCGCATGCAGTGATTGCATATGGTTGGAAGGAGAACTTAAAATGGACTTTAGAAAAATGGAACGAATATCTATATGAATATATACAATCGGACATATTGGAATGTTTAAAGCAAGATAAGTTATGGACTGTAAAAATGGAGGAGATAAAAAAGAAATGGTTGGTATATTTTGAATGGGTTTATAAAGGGGAAGCCAATATAATTATATTTGAAAAGTTGGAAAGAATATGCTCATGGTTGAAAATGTAACTTGAAAATTATGATGGTGGCCACTTTAGGGGGGGAGGGAAAAACGGGGGTAAAAGGAGTATCAAAAGAAATTTGGAATTAAATTGCAATGTAACAATAATATTGAGATATAATTAAAAAATTATTAAAAAAAAAAACAAAAACCTCAAGGTCATCAAAGGATAGTTGTATTAATAGAACAGGCCTGAGACTCTTTGAACTTTCTTTATTAAAGAGACTCACCATAATAAATGGATGTACGGAGACTGATCATAGGGGAGATTTTACGTTTTTTAATGTCAGGGTGGCTTTTGACTTTTTACACTTGATAGAGAGCCTTTCTGTACAGGATATGGATGGAGGTCATTTTGATGTCTTAAGCTGAGAGTTGTCTTCCCATAAATGGACAAGGGCAACTGCTGCAGCAGGGTAATGAAATGTGTCAAGCCTCCTGGCCCCAGCAATTGGATGGGAGCATTTGGAGTTTGCTGCAGTCAACTGAAGTCAGCTCTATCAAGGATGAAATCTTTAGATCTTAGTTAAGTCCTCAGAGCTACTATATGATCTCTTTACCTTATTTGAGCCTTTCTACCTATACCCATTTAAGCCCACAAACATGTCCAAACCCCAGAAAATAAACAATTGGTTTGATTCTAACTGCAAAACTATGAAAAGGATTTGGCAATTGCATAGGAAATTTAAAAGAGAGAATACATTATTGTTCTAGGGAAATTACTGGACCTCAAAAAAAATACTGGATCTCAAAAAATTAAGTCAAGATAAAGAAAAAGAAGAAGAGTACAAGGGCTGGAGCCTCCTTATTACATTACTTAGTAATGGTTTATCAAGTTTTTGGAAAGTTGTTTCTATGGCCATGAATCTGAGATCCAACTTGCCATCATGTATCTCTGCTTCCTGATGGACAAGGTATTTAAAGGATCTGTTTTGCTCTAGCTCTTCCAACAATACTTGGGTAGAGGACAGAATGCCAGATGACCCCTCTAACTGAGCCCCTGTACTGGAGAAAGTTGCATGCAATAAGATCCATCAAATGAGAATGGAAAGGCCCCTGGCCCAGATAAGGGCTGAAGACAGACTGCCAGTCTGGCGTGCCTCTGTGGCATGGCAGACTGGGGCGGGGGGAATTTCCCCCGCAGCACGGCATTCGCACGCCGCCAGAAGGAAGCCACCCTCAGCGTTCAGACTGCGGGAGGCTTCCTGCAGCAGCGGGCGGATGCCGCGGGGCTGCCCCTGCCTGCGCGCGTTCACACCCGCTTCGGCAGGTGGGATGCGCCCACGCAGCATGCCACAGCAGCCGAGCACCCCTTTGAAGTGGTGCTCGGCTGGTGCGGGAGGAGCACGGCGCGGACGCGATGCATCCGGGCCACCTCCTGGGGGCAGATGCGGCTGTCTGAATGGCCGCTCTGCCTCCACTTCTGAAGCAGAGGCAGAGTGGCCGAGACTGCCAATCTGTCCTCGGCCATGGTCTCAATTGAGCTTCTCAAGCTAAATCCATTTTGGTGGGGGGAAATTCTAGCACCTATTTTCTCTTAGATAAATCAGATAGGAGAAATCACCCCAATTTGGAAGCAGTCTATCATTATTCCAGTTTTTTAAAAGGGCAATAGGCTTGATCCAGCCAACTGTCAGCCAAATAGCATCCTTTCATCTGTTGGGAAATTATATTCTTCCCTTTTGCACCAAAGATTAGTGGAATGGATTGAGACACATAAAATTCTGGGCTGGGAACAAATCAGCATTAGGAGAGGCTTTTCCACTATTGATCCCTGCTTAACTCTCTTTTATCTAGCAGGAAAATATCAGCTTGTCCTGGCAGGAAGCTTTTCATGGCTTTTATGGACCTTAAACGAGTATTTGATTCAGTCAGCTTAAGCAAGCCGTGGGAGCAACTGGTGGGCCTATCCATTGATAAAAGACTACTATGGCTAATCAAGACCACCAACACTACTGCCCAGGTCTGCTGTGGTGCCAAGGAGCAACTCTCAGAGGGTTTCACCATTGATACAGGGGTGAGGCGAGGTTGTCTGCTTGCTCCCATTCTTTTCAATTTATATCTAAATGACCTGAAGTCAAGTCTTTCTTCTCCAGAGTTTCATGCCCCCAGATTAGCTTCAAAAGAAATACCCTTGCTGCTGTATGCTGATGATTCTGTTCTTATCTCCCACACCAAGACTGGCCTGAAGAGACTCCTGAGATGTTTCTCAAACTACTGCATAAATAAGGAGTTTCAAATAAACTATAAAATCTAAAATCTCCCCCCCCCCCTCAAAAAAAAATGGCACCCTGGGTCTTTTCAAATGGACTATAGCAAACTCAGATATTGAGCAAGTCAGGAATTTCTGCTACCTAGGGATTCTTTTCTCTTCAAACCTCTCCTGGTCTCACCAGCACAAGTTTGCTATGAATAAGATTAAGCCTGCTACTGAAGCAATATCCCGCTTCTTCTTTACAGCGAGATAACGATATATCCTCAGTCCAGTTCAGGTTTTCAATTCTAAAATAATCCTCAAGTTACTATATGGTTGGCTATCTGGATTTCGGTGATCGCAGAATCTTTTCACCATCCGTTACGTCAGTTCATACATAGGATAATGGGAATCCCTTGTTGCATCTCAGATGTATCTCTCAGAGCGGAACTCAGCCAAAAGTCATTGGAAGCTAGAGCATAGCTAAGTGCTTTCAAGCTAAGGCTATTGATTACTTTTGCTTCAGAAGCTGAAGGTCTGCTGTTCTTTCTTAAACAATATGCTTACCATTCTAGATGGATGAACACAGTAGATGCTAGATTAAGGCAGCTAGGGCTTATAATTAAAGATATCTTCTTGCTAAGTAAGGCAAAGGCCCTTTCACTTGTTCAGCATTGCCTTATGGAGCTGGATTACAACAGTACTGTGATTCGCTTTTGCAGAGTTTGCTCGAGTCAGTTCTTCAGTATCTTACCTTCTCTGACTCTGCCATTATGCATGAGACACCTAACGGCCCCCCACCTTGTTAGGACATTTACTTTAGCTCACCTTAATGCCATCCCATCCAAAGTATTATGCAGGAGATTTCCTCGTATTCCATATTCAGATTGTCTTTGCTGTTGGGGTCAGGGAAAATTGATACTCTGACCCCTTCCACGGAGGGGAATCGAGGCTTTTTTGCTCTGGAGCAATTTGCCCTGCAGTTGCGTGATCACACAGCTCCATGAAGCTGCTGGCACAAATCGCCGCTGCATGATCACATGCAACTGCGGGTGAGTTGGGTTTTTTTGTGGTGGGTTTCCGAGGTGCTTAAACGGGGGATTGATGAATCGCTTCCCCACCCTTAAGAGCTTTCAATGATTTGCACTTGGGAGAAGGGGGGGGGAAACAGCATCGCATTGGGATAGCATGTGATCACGCTATCCGTGATGCCACACTTCTGCGCTGGCACAATCATACAGGTAAACTCCGGCTGTGAGCCACAGCAAACCGTTTGATACTGGAGTTTCACTAGTAGTTTTTTTTACTATGATTCCCCACAGGATACAAATGGTTTGCAACGGCTTGATGACGGTTGCAGGACACTTCCCAGATGTGCTGGTGTGATAGTGCCAGTTTGATGTGTTGATGAATTGTCCCTCTAGCATGGCATATAGGTGTGTATGGTCATGCCCTGTCTCACAAAATATTGGAATGCCAGTTTTTTTACCACTTTTTAGGAACCGCTGGATCTCACTACTTTTAACACACTCTCCGTTTAATAAACTCAAAGGGGATAATATTCCCTATCTGATCCTAGACAGTGACCTGAACATAACCACCAAATTTTTAACATATTTTCCTTTAGTAAATAATGTATTATTCTTTTAGTCATTGCTCAAGATCATCTGATCATAAGAGCTCTGGAAAGGAAAGGATTAATTCTGCTTTACCTATTACGTCTGTGAGCATCAAAGTTTGCTTAAATGAAGAAAGGGTAATTGAAGAAAGATATTATTTATTTAAGAAAATGTGAAACTTAATACAAACTTTTAAAGTATTCGTTCTTATTCAATATATTAACTTTTTGTCACAGTTCAGAAGGACTAAAACACATACAAAACACTTGGGTGACAGGATTGTAGAAGCTGTCATTAGTTATGAGTTAATCACAGGCTGAGGACAGACTGACAGCTTGCTGCGATATAGTGCCGGCTCTAATTAACCCAGTTTAAGATGTTGTGGGACATATCAGCCACACTGTGGGTTACCCACAGAGACATCCCATGGGAAAGCATCCACATTATTGTAGCGCATCAGCCACCCTAGGGGCAGAACAGATCTGCAGGTTCAGACTGCCAAATCCATTCTGCACACACTCCCCCATGTTCAGACAGCTGCCATGCATGATGAATGTGCCAGGAAATAAAAACTCCACTTCAGAGGTGGTGGCTTTTTAACCCAGCTCCAAGTCATCCTCTGATGGGGTGAGTACGCCCAGGGAATGCCTGACAGCCATAGCTGTGAGAACAGGCCCATTTACTCCATTTGTGAAATGTACCTATATCGGGCCAAACTGCCAGTCTGAACGCAGCCACAGATTTTCCATTCATACCTTTGAAGTCTCACATGAAAGAGATTTCTCCTCCTAGTGAAAAAGACTGCCTACAGCCCTGGTGGGACATGAAATTCACACACTTTTGTAGAGAGTAGATAAGACCTTAGTGAGATAAGCATGGCTGAGCAGAGAGAGTCAAATTGGTCTTCCCATATACCTAAACTTCCTAATTAATTAGATGGTTTAGCTTTTGTTTTGAAAATATTTATAAAACATTCTAACTCACTGTCTTACAATTAGGCTTTTTAGGGGTCAAACCTTTTTTATCTCGCATGAATAAGTCTGATTAATGTTATCAGGAATTGCATGCTTTACTGGCTAAAGAATAGATCTTTTCATCTTAGAAGAGAGCATTACACTTTAAACTGAATTAGACCTCTTACAAACGGCCCTCAAATTTATCCCTCAGCTGCGATATTTGAATCTATTTTAGTCTCAGGTAGAGTTAAACATCTAGTTATGAAATTCCCTGGTGAGATAGAATCACATGTTGGAGAAAGAAGCCACAGAATTTAATTGCCAGACACCTTGAACTGGTCTACTGTTATATGCATGCAGCATATTTAATTCCAGTGAGATATGATGTTTGCATGGGAGCAGAGGAAAAAGTCACCTATTATAAATCTGATGTAATGAACCAGATCAGTGATATCTGAAAACAGAAACAGACTTAGGGAAAGACTGAAACAACTGGTACAAACAGCAGATACAAGACACAGCTGAAGAAATGGTTCAGAATTTAGTCGAATTAGATGCACTGGAAAATTAGTCAGAGGCAAGATATTCTGGAAAATTATCCTGCACAAACCTAATAGAATGAATGGGAATGGAAGCAGATGTCAAAGTGTATTTATTGGAGTTCTGTGCACAGAATAAAGACTGAAATAAAGTCAGGGCAGAGTAATTTTGAGATTCCTGTAATGCAAAAAGGAACAATAATGCACACCCAGCAACTGGAAGAAGTTTGGGAAAGGGGATCTTGGCAATGACAGTATTGAAGACCAGATGCCAACCAGGACTTTTAAGCATCATGTTAGTTTATACTCTCCCTTAATCTCCACAAAAAGGATGGTAACTGCTGACACCAACCCAGTTTTCTAGATATGGGGGGGGGGGGGCATGTTCATCTAAAGTGTAAAGTGCAGAGGTTCAAATTTAAAAACAAAAGGTACAGAAGCAAGTTAACACAGTAGCTAAAGAGATTTATATTATTAAGAAATCTGGTCACTTGGAAGAAATCATAAAAGAAAAGAACTTACATCTACAAAAAATAACAGCCCTCACCCTACGTGTGTGGTGGTGGATAGTTGATTGAGTACTACAAATTGAAGCCTATTTTGTAGTTGTACTTGAGATTTAGGAGGTAGGTATGCAAATTCAATTTTTCCTCAAGCATGTGTTGACAGAGAAAAAACAAACAAACAGGAACCAGAATCTACCCCTTAGCCACAGACTTTCCTATATGAAGTTAGATTGTGCCTTTTAATGGTAGGTGGGTTTTTTTTCCAGGACTGAAGATCCTGTCCTTTGTGAGATAGCCTAAAATATTGTACAAGACCATACAGACAGTAAGTGGCAGAGTTCTGAATAGCGATCAAGAAAATTTGTTTTAAAGTGAGGTTTCCTTTCTCCATACTAAGAAAGGTAAATTTGAATTATATACTCCCACCTACCAAGCCACCAGTTAAAAATTATATCCTTTTCAATTGTATCACACACTGCTCTGAAGTTGTCTAGGTGACATACAAAGGAATACATGAGAAGGAAGACATTATTGAGATTAGACTCAGCTGAGCTCTGAGAGGCAGCAGGAGATAGAGCTGCTTGAGGGGTGAGTGTTTTTTTCTTTGCTTTCAGCTGAGGTGATTTAGCTGAGGGTACTGTGTGTGGGGACTGTGTTTGGAAGTGTGTGAGTGAGTTTTGAGTTGTTGCAGAGTCCTGGCTGCTTGAGACAGGGTGAGAAAGGGTCATTGTTTGACTGTAATCGAGTGCCTGGGTGAATTTGAATAGTTGCTAGTCACACCCACTGCTGGGAGAGGCTTCTATTTAAGGCAGGACCTGGCCAGAGGCACAAGCCTCTGACACGAGCTGAAGGGCAAGAACCAAAGGGCCTAGGGACTCTTAAACTGGGGGCTCTGTGAAAAACCAAGGAAAAGTCAGACCGCCATGGCCCTAGTCTCCTTGGGTTCCCAGTAAGTTAAGTAGACTTCTACAAGAAGAACCTTTTAAATACAAAGGGTTTTAAAGGGAGATTATATAACTTTTTTAAGCAATTATAAAGCCAGAATGCCAGCAGGGAGTTGGGGGCTGTCCAGTGTTTTGCATGGTGTGCCACATGAACAATTATCTGCCCACTGGGCTGAAGTCTTGGGTGTGTGCTTGGTGCAATGAGCACCCGGTTCTCAGGGAACAAGTTTGTTCCCTTGAGGCCAAGGTGGCTGACCTGGAGAGACAGTCAGTTAGGTGCAAGGAAAAGACACTTGGGGACTTGTTAGATATGTCCCACTGAATCTGGCAGCCCTGCCACTGTCAGGGAGCATGAGGGTCGAGAGGGGACAGGGCACTGTGCTGTGGATAAGGGGAATGTGCCCTCAGAAGAGACCTCTTCTTCAGCTGGTGAATGGGTATCCTTTCGCACCAAAGAACCATCCCTGGGCAGGGAGGGAGGGGGGTGAACCCTCATACTGACCGTATTGTGACTTGCCTGCATGGTGCGAAGGTAGCAGATATTACATGTGTTCTAGATAGGCTGGGGAGGAGCCAGTGGTCGTGGTACATGTTGGCACCAACGATGTGGGGAAATGCAGTCATGAGGTCCTGGAGGAAAAATTTAGGCTGCTAGGCAGGAGACTCAAGGCCAGGACCTCCAAGATAGCCTTCTCAGAATGCTACCTGTTCCATGTGCAGGGCCAGAGAGATGGGCACAGATCAGGAGTCTCAATGCATGGATGAGACGATGGTGTAGGGGGGAAGGGTTCAAGTTTGTTAGGCACTGGGATACTTTTTGGAACAAGAGGGAACTGTACAAAAGAGACAGTCTCCACTTGTGCCAAGAAGGAACCAGGCTGCTGGCACTTAAAATCAAAAAGGTGGCAGAGCAGTTTTTAAACCGAATATTGGGGGAAAGCCGACAGGAGATGAAAAGCCTCTGGTTCGGGAAGGCTCATCCCAAAGAGATGAAGGGGTAGCTGTTACTTTTCTACAAGGAAGTGCAGTATTGAAAATCATATGGTGTCGTTTAGCCCTAAGTTTCTAGAAGCATCTCTCAGAGCCAGTGCTTTGAGACTGTAGTCATGGGGCTGAAGTGAAATAGTCTGAAGCAAAATCCATACAAGACAGTGGTGACACTGGTCAGGAAGGCTGATGCTTTAAAGAGACAGAATATATTTATGGTGGATAGAATGCCATTGGCTTTTGTAGAACAGATTATGAGCTTGGTGTGTTCCTAAAACCAGCCTTACTACTATCAAAGCTGATCCATGTAGTGGCTAAGACTGTATTCCTCCTCCTCCTCTTCCTAACTTTCTGGTTCATAGGCACAACACCAACACTCACTCTCTAATAGCTCCTATAGTGTCTGCTATTCAAAAACACACTATAGACCTTGAACTTTAAAGGACTCTCTTTTCCTTTAGTCTTTTTGTCCTTTACTTTCTTGACCTTGATGGTACAAAATTCTCTAATTTCTCCCTTTTATACACTATTTCAGAGATATTACTCTTTTAATACTTATCTTTGCACCCTCCTATCTTTCCCATGTGTCTTCTGTAATTGTCTCTTCTCTTTCCCTCCCCTTCTTTCCCTGTAGCTGTACTAGTTCATTTGAGTTTTACAACCTTGTTTTACTCAGCTCTATGGAGCTAGACAGGATTTTCAGTGTTATTTCTAGACTTGTGTCAAACCTGTCCCTTTTTTAAAAAAGGCAGTTCATTCAATAGTCCTCTTGTCAAGAGAGTTTCTTGTTTCCTTGTACCTCTCATGCTGCCAACATTATAGCTGTGCTGCCTGGTTGCCCAAGTCTACGTAAAGGTCAGTCAGCATTTCCATTATAAAATCCCATTATTTTCTTGTAACTCAACCATTTGAAATTGCATTGAGCTGCTACTTGGCACCAAGCTACTGGCCCAGAAGCATTTCCTTTATTCCTTTATACAAAAGCATATGGAAATGCTTAGGCAGAAGCTTCTGCATGTCCCAGGCTTGCTTTCTTGTTCTAAGATACACCTACCACACATAATTGGAATTTTGAATTCCTCAGAAATTTGTCAGTGGCAACTGAACCTTCATGTTATTTTATGCACTTTTAATCATTTTTATCTATTCTTTTTAGGATGTTATGAGTAGCCAATTCTTTTTCTTGCAAACAAGCTCACAACCTGATGTCAGTAGGGAATCATGATGGAATATAACGGATCCCCTAAGTGGCATGTAGTAAAATGTTGTGTCCTACAGCCAACCTTGTGAATCAGTAAGACATTGGTTTGGAAAAGAAAAAAAATGAAGGTTCAGATTCAGTTGCATAAAATAATATGAAAGTATTGAATGCTGAGAGAGATTTAGTTTTAAAAAACAGGAAAACTATTGGGATAAAAATATTTTTATTTATTTATATATTTAGGTAAAGTTAAAGGTTTCTCTTGCTCGGAAGGCAGTCGAATATGACTCTAGGGATGAGGTGCTCATCTCTATTTCCAAGCCGAAGAGCTAGCGCTGTCCAAAGATGTTTCCGTGGTCATGTGGCTGGCATGACTAGACACCCAGGCGCATGGAATGCTATTTACCTTCCCACCAAATTGGTACCTATTTATCTTGTTGCAGTTTCTTGCTTTCGAACTGCTAGGTTGGCAGGAGCTGGGGCCAGAGACGGGAGCTCACTCCGTCATGCAGCACTCGGGTCATGAACTGCTGAAATACCAGTCTGCAGTTCAGCATCTTAACCACTTGAGCCACTGCAAGCAGCCCATAAAACTCCATCCAGGAGGAAAGGTGGCATGGTATAGTGTGATTTTATCAGATCTCAATAGCTAAGCAGAGTTGGTACTTGGAAGGGAGACCACCAAGGTAGTTCTGCAAAGGAAGGCAAGGACAAACCACCTCTGCTTCTCAGTTGTCTTGAAAGCCCCTTGCTGGAGTTGCCATAAGTTGGCTGCAACTCGGTGACACTTTCCACACACAGAACTCCACCCTGCACAGGCTCTGATCAGATTTTTTTTTAAAGTGTTACACTGCAGTCCTTGAAGATGTTTATAAATTTAGTGAGTCTCCAGGGGAAAAAAACTTAACAGCTGTGGATGTTACTGAATATCATAGCCATTTGTTACAAGGAAAATCAAGAAAATTAAAAACTAGATATGATAACACATTTTACCTTGTTATGTTGGATCACAGCCATTGTTCCCTGCTTGAAGGGAGGGAGCTTGACCATTCCATTGTCTAGAATTATTAGCATTAGTATGAAAGTCAGTTGAGGTAAGTCTGGAAAGCAATTGAACTGACTTCCATCCCTTCCTGCTGGGGGTGGGGGGAGTTTAAAGTTCAGAGTGAAGGGTTTTGCTCAGTTCAAACCTCCAAAGAAAAAAAATGCTTTTCTTCACACCTTCCCCCTCAAAGATTCCATGCAGAAGAGCGTGCTTTTACAGAAAGTTGCTCTGCAGTGAGTCCAAACAAATCAGTTTATTTATTTAAATGTCTAGCCCACCCTTCCCTGCACAGCAGGTCTCAGAGGGAGTCACAACAATAAGTATACAATAAATGTAAAGCAATGAAACATAGAATGCCAATAAAAGGTATGACTGGTATAATCCACACAATAATGTGACTGGTATAATCCACACAATATTAAAATATATACATTATCGACTAAACAATTTGCAAGATGGCAATCAGACACAAGTAGAGAGATGTATCCAAATTTTCTCGATATGGGTAAATGGCAGAAAAGCAGTAACAACAGTGCAAGATAAGTGGCACAATGCTGGGTAGGGGAGATCAATATAGTTAGATCTCTGCCACCTCAACCATAGGCCTGGCAGAACATCTCTGGAATTGCAACAAGTCCTGCAGGGCCTTGATCTCACTTGAGAGCGTGTTCCACCAGGCCACAGCCAGAGCTGGAAAGGCTCTGGCTGTGGTCAAGACTACGTAGATCTTCTTCGGGTCAGGGACCACCAGCAGATGTTGATCTGTGGAAGATAAAGCCAGTTTGGTGTGGTGGTTAAGTACTGGGAGAACCGGGTTTTATTCCCCACTCCTCCACTTGCACCTGCTGGATGACCTTGGGCAAGCTGTAGCTCTGTACCAGCTGTTCTCTCAAGGACCGTTGTCTCAGAGCTCTCTCAGCCCCACCTACCTCACAGGGTGCCTGTTGTGTGGAGGAAAAGGGAAAGGAGTTTGTAAGCCGTTCTGAGACTCCAAGTGAGTGAAGGGTGGGATATAAATCCAGTTTCTTCTTCTTCTTCTTCTTCTTCTTCTTCTCTAAAGCTCTTTGAGGGATATACAGGGACAGAAAGTCCTGCAGATATGTTAGTCCCAGACCACACAGGGCTTTAAAGATTACTACCATAACTTTGAGCTTAATCTGGTATTCAACTGGGAGCCAATGCAGCTGTCGGAGCACCAGTTGTATGTGGGCTCTTAAAGGTGTCCCAGTAAGGACACGCACCACTGTATTTTGGACCAACTGAAGTTTCCAGATCAGTCTCAAGGGTATTCCCACATAGAGTGAGTTACCGTTGTACAGTCTGGAGGTGACCATTGCATGGATTACAATGGCTAAGTCATGGGGAGTGAGATAGGGAACCAGTTGCCTGACCTGCCAAAAATGGTAAAATGCTGATCTGGCAACATTCATGATTTGGGCCTCCATTGAAAGTCAGGCATTTGAATTCATGCCTAAACTCTTTGCTGTCAGTGTTGGTGTTAATAATAACACCCCATCAAGGGTAGGGAGTTAAATTCCTGACCCCAGTGTGAGCTGGTCTGTGCCCATTCCTACTGACAACACCCTGGCTACAGATCTAGAAACTACAGACTTAAATTTCACACCCTACAAACTTCTTTTTGTGTCTTGGATTTTTTTAAAAAAAGTTTATATTTATAATTAAGGTTTTTTGGAACCACTTAGTCTTCTAGTCTTCAAAGGGATCAATGCCTGGACTCATGGTGTCACCTAGCATTTACTTGGCCTATTATGAGGGGATTATAGACTTGAAGGAACCACACAGTAGGTTTCATGAAAACAAGTAAGAAACAGGTTTATTTCAGTGTTATGTGTGGCTTGGTTGTTTGTTTGTTTTCCTTTTCTCCAGTCCTCTCAGTATTACAGTAGCAAAGGTACTGGAGAATTGGGGTCTGAGAAAGCAGTTACAAAGCAGGTTTCTTGTCTGATTGATTGAGAGTCAAACATGGAACAGAAAGGCTTTTAACTTTAACTGTTTTGACAAGAACATCACTTGAACTTTTATAACAAAGAGCAGATAAGCCCCCCCCCAAAAAAAAACTGGTTTTGACAGGAACAGCACACAAATCCTACCTATCTTGAAAATATCTAATGGAATCCGTAACTAACCAGCAGACCTCCTACCCCTTTTCCATCCTTAATTCAACTCTGTCAGTTGGCCAGCAATTAAACTGCCAGACTCCTTATGATGGATCCCTGCTGCTTGTGTTACTGTGAGGCAGTTTTTCTCACCAAAATTCTTTTTAGTTCCCTGCTGTGATTGAGCAGCCCCTAGTAGTGTGTGAATAAATGTGGTTTATAAAAGGCTTTCTGTGGAAAAGCAGAAACCCTCTTGTTAATCCCTGTACTAAATAGGGCATGAGACATTGTAAAGTTCAAGCTGAAATAACAGTTTTATTTAACTGGCATGGCTGAGTTAGGGATAGGCAGGGGATGAGAAAGTTGAGATAAATTTTGTTGTATTTACAGGTTATAATATTTTTAACAGACTACAGAGTATTGTTGATGTTTATTTTCATAAATGCTTGGTTCTTAACAGTGAGGTGTTTCTTTTTCTTAGAGATTGCTTCACAGCAACAATGTGTCTTCATATAGACTCATTTAACTAACTTAGATTCCTGGAGGCAAGTACTTTCTTCTTGTACTTATTTCCCTCCCTGTGAGATTATAGTGTTCCTTTTGACTCTAGAGGTGTCTAAGACCATTTTCTCTTTCACAAACCAGGGGGCCTTTCAGAGATGAACCCACTGAATAACTGAGTAGGAAATATTCTCCATTTCCTAGAAGCAATATCCCTTTTCTACTTGGCTAGTGTAATGTAGTATGCTCTGGGTAGCAACCAGCCTGCCATGTGCTCCCAGGTAATGGCGCCCGCCGCATGGCCAGAGCACATGGTCAGGCAGAGAGGGGAGCTTGAATCTGGAGGAACAATAGACATCCGGATTGAAAGCCTCCACCAATGGGGGACCAAGGTTCTCCCTGAGGAGCCGATGCAATCAAAGGCTCCTCCAGGGAACCTATGACAAACATGCGCATATGTTAAGCCCCTATCAGGTCTTTTGGGTGCGACCGGAGGTGTGGCTCCAGCCAACATATAATGAGGGCCCTGAAGCCCTGAAGCCCTGTTCTGACCATCTAGTGGGCATGCTGAATCACTCAATAAAGGCTTCATGATTTCACCGTTCCTGGTCTCCTGAGTCCAGTACTCTTCAGCTAGACTGGCAGTTTCAACCTACTGAACAATCTCCCTTGCCAAACCTGATCCTCAGTTCTTGACACTGGTCCAATCTGCACTGGTCTTTCCTGCTGCTGTGCTGGCGGTCACAAGTCATCTCACAAATCTCTGTCTGCATTGCTTGCCACAGCCACTCCTGTATTGTATCAACTCAGCATTGGCTGTCTGCATCATTTTATTGCCCTATAGTGGAGACTCTGAGGTCACTATGGCCTCTCAACAGCTTATGTGAATCTAGTTTTCAGCTGCAGCAATTGCTTCTCTCCTCCCCTGAGCCACTGTGAGCAATAAGCAGACAACTGGAGCCAAATCCCCCCACCCCCAGTTTTTCTCCAATCATGTTTATTTGCTGGTGGGTTAGAAGCACGCCTACCCCAGAATGCCCTGCCTGGAAACCACTGGGTGTTTTGTGTTTTTTACCCAGCTTGTTCACTTTCCAGCCTCAGGAGGCTGCTCCTCCCCCCTCTCACGTGCAGTCTCCCTCCCACGTGCCCCCGCAGTCGCCATGGTGAGGTCTGATGCAGACAGCAAGCTCTTATCCCAAGCCAGAATGGGAGGGAAAGGGGAACAATGAACAATAGCACCACAACAGACTGAGACTACTTTATACAGCAGATGCAGTTTCAGCCACTGTGAATAAATGGTTTTCAGCTTGACTGACAGACTAAAAGTTCATCTTTTGAACTTTTCCTTTGCTTTTATAGTATACAGTAAGGACAAGGAGTTGTGTCCCTACACTTTCCAAGTGACTCTGTCTGATTCCTTCTGACAGACACACCAATTCCATGCCAGAGACAGGAAAAGGAAAAAAATATATATCCTTTTTCCAGCATTCAGCTGCTCTTAAAGTTTTCTTCAACTGGAACTAACCAGTGGGGGGTTGAAGCTCCTAGAGGGTGGAACTTGAAACCATCCATGACAGGTGGCAGATAAAATGTGAATAGGTGGGAAGGAGTAGAAGAAGCCGAGAAAGGTGAGGCTATGGCAGCTGTCAAGAGGAAGAAAAGAGGAAATAGTGGGGGGCGGGTGATACAGGGGAAAGTGAGGTGCTCTATGCAAGTTCTTGCATGCTCCCCCCTCCCTTGCAACAGGACCCAGCTGCCCAGCCAGGTGACCAGCACTGCATAACTGACAATGAAAAGAACAGCCATAAAGAGGGTATCACACTGACCACCTAACAGCCAAAGTCATGAGAGTGTGATGAAATTAAAAGCAAATTGATTATTTGGGAGAGGAAAAATATTCTTTAAATTTCCCCTTGCTTCTAAACTGAATTGAATCCAAATATTGGCATGCAAGTTTCTTCAGATTCTGTACTCCAGTTTCAAGTCCTAGCACACAGACCTGATCTATAAAAAGGTGTTATCTGGACTATCTTCAATAGATTCTAGCTGAATGCCTTTAGAACCAGAACACAGAAATCACACTCTTGCCGCGTACTCTTGTAAAACTATATCAAACCATGCAACCACTTGCTATTGACCTTAGGATGGCCTCTTTTGTTATAACCACAGTACAGTACGCATTATCTGATCATTTAAAGATTGTACATACAGTACAGCTTTTGAATATCAACATTTTTTAATTTTTTCTCCTAAGCCCCAGCCAAAGTTAGCTACAATAAAGGTCAAAGCTGCCTTTCTACTTAAACCTATCAGTAAATATTTGTGCTTGCACAGGTTACTGAGCTAGCAGTCTTGTACAAAAGGTATCTGTCTGAGTTCAATCTGATATCAAGTCTTTCTTTGGTTTATTGCTGTTATCTGATCTGCAGGACAAGTCTGTTTACAAGAATGGTCTTTATGCTGGGTTTTTCCTTTCACAAATACTCTAGGACTAATTGGTCTGATCAGTTAGCTGTTTATGTGATATCGTTCAGCCATGATAAGGATTACTAGACACACTTAAAGACTGTTATCATAAGCATCTCATTTCTCTTCAGCTTCTGAATGCAATCATTTCAAGAGCCAAAGGCAGCAGGCCACACTTTCTTTTATCTACATTATCTTTTAATATTATTTATAGTCATCCTGCATTGAGGGTGCCAATTGGATGAATTCTGCATGGCCAGTTTTTTTAAAGGAAGCAAATCTAAACTGGCGGCATTTATCATTTGCAAAGATGAGAAAGGCCAGACATGTAAAATAAAATTTGCAGCTGTGTTGCTTTAATAGCAGCCCAATCACCTCAGGTGTTAGGCCCAAGTGTATTTTAAGATTATATCCAAGATCACATATGCTGCATAATCACTCAAGAAAAGAAATGTATGAGTTCAGTGGCACCTTTAAGAACAACACAGTTGAGCGAATGCCAGCGAGTTGTGCAGTCGCACCCAATACAGCCTCCGCGTCAGGCTCCTACAAAAAAATTAAAATTAAAAAGGGGCTGCAATTTAAATATCACAGCTTTACTAAAACCATGGGGAAGAATAGAGGAGCAAAAAATGGCAAGAATCCCTCCAAAACAATGCCTAGAGTAATGCAAGAAAGCCAAAGCTCTTCGGATGAAGACTCTCCTTCCCTGTTGGAAATGGAGGAAGCAGAGTGTAAGTAAAAGGAAAAGAGAAAACTCTTTAACCAAAAAGCATTTACAGGAGATGCTGACAGATTTAAAACAAGACTTAAAAGAAGAGATAAGAAACAGCATTACTCCTGTTATAAATAAGTTGGACGAAGTCAATAAAAGTTTACAGGATGTACAGGAGAAGGCGGAGTCAGCAGCTGCTGGCACCCAAAAAAACTCTAAAGAAATAGCTGAACTGAAAATTTTTGAAGGATGGATGAAAAGTAAGCTAATGTTGTTAGAATGCAAATCACAGGAAACCAAAGTAAAATTTCATGGAATTTCTTTGGAGCTAAACAAAGACCTTACTGTTGCTTTAAATGAATGGTTAGAAGTAATTATACAGCTTCTGAGGCCAGTGGTAAACAATGCTTTCTGCTTAACCCCCCCCCCCCCCCCCCCCCACCGAACAGGCTCACCAGCATTAATACCTGACATTGTGGCAGATCTTAAGGATGTAAAGACTAAGTGGAACCTCTTGGAAATTGCCAGGAAGAACAGCGGTTTGAAGCTTGAAGACACTTTGGTCCAGCTGTACCCCGATATTCCCTTTGAAATATTAAATGCTAGGGAAAATATGCACCCAATTGCACAAAAGCTTGCAGAGAAGAACTACAGGTACTGTTGGCTTGCACTTGGACCTATATTGGTCACACACCAAGATCCACAGCCCATGATTTAGCATCTGGTGAAGAGCTTCTGAATGCGTTGGGCTTGGACTCAGGCTAGGAAATCAAGAACTGGTAACCAAAGAAAAAGAATGTACTATAAGATTGCAAAGAACTATATTGGAGGAGACAGCAGCTATAGAGTTACCATTTTTGTTCTTTTGGATTTTTTTTCATATTTTCCCCAAGCAAAGTAGCCTGGAATATAAAGCATAGGGGAGCACGGGGGAAGGGCCATTGAGATTCCCCCCCACACATTTCCCCAATGGGCAAGATCTGCTCCAGAACTGCTCTGGAGTCCCAGGGGGAGGGAACGCTGATTAGAAGAGCTCCAGTTAAAGAGGAAGAACAGAATTTAGTAAAACCTTAAGAAAGCAGAGTAAAGGAATGGAGTATTATTTTGTTTCTATCTTACTTTATTGTAAATCATCTTAATATATTAGTTTTGAAATGAAAATGGACTATATAGAGAACATATGGTTATAAACATAAGAAGATCTAATGAGAAACTATGGGAAACGGAGTTTATAATTGCAGAGGTACTGGAGTAATTTTGAGAGGCAGAAATATTTTTTTAGGCATGCCAACATCTATCTAACTTAATTAATTATTATAATTTACAAATGAAATAGTAGCAGAATAGAGTTGGCAACTTGTCGTAGAAACTGTTTAAAGAACGTTAATTTCATTTCCTGCTGTAAGAAATTGTAATTAATTTGTAAGATTTTGAAATCAATAAAAAAAATTAATTGGAAAGTGTGGGGGCGGGGGGAGAGAACACAGTTGAAGTGTGCATGAAGATGAAAGCTTACACCCAGAATTAAACTTTGCTGGTCTTAAAGGTGCCACTGGACTCAAACTTTCTTCTATTGCTTCAGGCCAATATGGCTATCTACCTGAAAGAAATGTAGTTAAGTCATCTCTCATAGTGGCAACCATGCAAACAGGGGCTCAATGGAACCCTTTTCTCTTCTTCATCTCTTTGGTTTGGCCTCAGCTGCTGCACAAAAGTACATGAATGTTTGTTTGTTTGTTTAAAATATTTTTGTAGCTGCCTTTCTCCCAGGAATCCCAGGATCCAAGCCACTTAGCAACAATGTAAAAACAGTACAAAAATAATATAATAATAAAAAACAGTAAAATAAAACAATAGAACAAACATTACAACAATACATTATATAATACATTAAAAACAAGACTGAAGCTAAGTTAAGCCCCAACCATGCTCAGGCTGCCCCCAGAGCTCTTGGGAACAGTTCTGTTTAGCATCTTCTCCAAAAATCCGGGTAGGTAGGAACCCCTATCCTCTTTTGGGTTGCATTCCAGAGCCATAGGACAGCTACTGAAGAAGCCCAAGTGGGGACCATGGAAGAATGTGCCTTAGAAAATGGAGAATAATAATAATAGACTAATAATAGACCTTGGCTGGAAGAACAGACCTGCCATACAGGGACATGCAGGGGGAAGTGGTCCTTCAAGTAGGTGGACCCCAAGTCATCAAGAGCTTTAAAAATGAGCACCATCTTGAATTGGTCTTAGAAACTAATTGGCAGCTCATGAAAAGACCTCAGAATAGGAGTGGAATGGTCCTGTCAGCTAACCCTAGATAATGGCCACATTTTCCTCTAGTTGCAGCTTCCAGATTGTCTTCAAAGACAACCTCATGTACAGCATTTTACAGTAATCTAGCCTTGAGATTACTGAAGCATGGATCAGATGAGATGTCTGCAAATAGGAAGCCAGCTTCCTAACTAGATGTAGCTGGAAATCATGTTTCACTGTCATGGAACCTGTTTCTCCAATAGGGTTGCTAGATCCCCTTGTTGCTTTGGTAGGGGGACGTGGGAGTGTTCTGAGGGTAGGTGGGGACACCCCAAGCCCTGCCTCCAAGCCCTACACCAGGCTACAGCCACTCACAGCCACCCCTCTCTTTCCCCTCCTGCAGAGATTTAAAAGGCTTCAGTGGGGGAAATGTGGTCCTCCGATAAGCTGCCCCTCCAGCCAAGCCACTTGGCCTCTGCTCACTCACTGCAGCCCACCTGGGACCCGATGGGCATCCTCCTGGCTTGGTGAGTGGCCCAGAACACCATGCTGTGTCTGCATACCAGCACACGGCTCTTTCCATGCCAGACCACAGCACCTAAATCAAACAGTTAACCACGCGGAAAAACAGATCATTCAGGTACAACAACAAACAGAACTCTCCCCCACCCAGAAACCTCAGGCAGGGCGAGTTAAACTTTGCAGGGCCGGACGCATGATCTATAGAGTGCTGACCTCCACCTACCTAACTTCTGAATTGTCACTGTCTGATACCCCATAGCAGCAGCAGTGCAAGCCATGCCTATTCTAAAGGAGTGGGTACCAAAGCGATAGCTGCCAAGATCCAAAACCCCCAAGGCTCTTTTGGTAATTGAACAAAATTGAAATGGAGACCCATCCTTGTGTAAAAATAGAAGGCCATCTATACCCCCTCTCAAGGCCAAGTAGGAAGTGAGTGTGGTGACAGGACAAAGGTCCTGGTCCTCACAAAGACCCATTGACACCACCACCCTTTTCCCGCTTGGTCAGTCTTGGAGCACCACACTTTAATATGAAGGGCATCTTCATAAACCTGGACATCACCAAGGGAGAGTGTAAACCCTGACCTGTCATTTCGCGAGTGGGCCACCAATTCACTAATTCTGAATGCCCCCAACAAGGCAACCAATGTGGCTGCATGAAATAATGCTGCTTCATAAGCATCTACACATAAAGAAACCCATTGTGAGCTTAAACCTTTCAAAACAGTAGGAGAAAAGGGTTCCCTGTTGTCCTTAGGTGTCCCATCCTCTCAGGCCCAACCTTCCAACATTTCCCGAACCCTAAAATCAGTAGTATCATCCCTAAAGCCCCCAGCCTTGCTTGCCAAGGCAAGGGCAGACAGCTTGCCCCAAATGGAATGAACAGACAAACCCTTACCTTTCAACAATATGCAGAAATGAAGCAGATGTGACACTGGGATAGGCTGGAGCTGTTGAAGTTCCTCCTGTTGCCTAAATGTCACGAACTGCTGGCCTGCCCACATGTAAGACCGGTGTGTGCTGGGGCAAGAGCTAATCCCATCGTCCTGTCAGCCCTCCAATTTTCCATAGGCACACAGGCATTCTTGCTGGGCAGGGATCGGCGTCCGGAGCCAACTAACGGAATCTCCCCATCTGTTTTCGAGATAGAGCATCAGCGACCCTGTTATTGATCCCTGGCACATGCCTGGCCTTAAACAGTATATTATATTGCAAGCACTGGAGAGTAAAAGCCCTGACCAGTGCCATCACACTGGGAAACTTAGATGTTAAAGAATTGATAACCTGAACCATCACTATCTGGTTATCACACCAGAAGTGAACTGTCTGGCTAGCGAGGTCTTCCACCCAGATAAATACTGCTACCACTATGGGGGAAAAAATCCCGAAATGTCAGGTCATGCATCCACCCAGCCTGGATCCACTCAGGTGGCCAGTCCTCTGCACACCAGTGCTTCTGAAAATAGACGTCAAAGCCTGACAAACCAGCCGCATCAGAGGTGACCTGCAATTCTGCTTTTAATCTAAGCTCACTTCTCCAAAAAGACACTCCATTATAGAATGCCAGGAAGTCCCTCCAGACTAATAAATCCTCCCTGATCCCTTGGGTAACTTGAGTCCTATGATGCGGGTGTTTAAGGCCTATTGTGGCATCACACAGCCTTCGCAGAAATGCACACCCTGGGGCCACTACTTTACATGCAACATTAAGATGCCCAATTATGTGTTGCAACTCCTTAAGTGTTACTTTAGTTTTGGTACATGCCTCCTACAGTAAACACAGAAGGGTAGCCAATTTGTTAGGCGGTAGGTGTGACACTTGCTGCACAGTATCCAACTCAATGCCAAGAGAAGTAAGAACCATACTAGGCCCTTCCATTTTCTCGCCTGCTAAAGGAACACCCAGTTCCCCAGTCAGCTGCTCAAAGTTGGATAACAGCCGCGCACAAACCCCCAATCCATAAGGTCCAGCAAACAAGAAATCATCCAAATAATGGGGAGTACTGGACAAGCCCGTGCGTGCACACACAAAGTCCATTCCAGAAAAGAACTGAAACATTCAAATGCAGCGCAGAACACCGAGCATCCTATAGGGAGCGCCTGAAAAACTGCCCATCAAATGAGAAACCCAGAAGAACAAAGTCATCAGGATGCACTGGAAGAAGCTGAAAAGCTGACTTGATGTCGCATTTGGCCAATTCGGCTCCTTGCCCACAACCACGGATTATGTAGATCACTCCATCAAAAGAAGTATATCTGACTGAGCAAAGCTCACTGGGTATCACATCGTTCACTGATCCGCCCCGAGGGTAAGATAAATGGTGAATGTGGCAGTACTCCCCCAGCGCTTCCTTAGGCACTACACCTATCGAGAATACTTTTAAATCAGGGACCAGAGCTGAAGAAAAGGGACCCAACACCTTCCAGGCACTCCTTCTGAATCTTAGCCCTTATCACATGCTCCATGCCCCAAACTGAGGGCAAATTAGGCACTAAACAGGGACACCTTTCACCCATGTATGGAATTTGAAAACCAAACTTGAATCTGTCTAACAAATATTGCCTGTCACTAAACTTGGGATACAGGTGTAACCAATGTTCTAAAACTTGAACCTTAACCAGACTGGGCCCCTTTTTCAGATTGGGCCTGACTTCCTCCACCACCTGGACATTTGCCACCTCTGCTGTGCCTGGAAGCCATTCTGCCTTTGGCCTTTGGGCAAACTGGAAAGGAATGGGGGCCCCTGCAGAGAGGGCACTCATGCTGAAAGAAACATGTTTGCCAGTTACAATACCCCTGTGAGGAAAACTCCCAACATAGCAGGCCCTTCTGAACTTGCTGCCCACCCTGAAAGCACGGAGCTCCCACATCGGCACTGGTAGAACGCCACACAACATGCCCACTGTCTGAATGCTCACTCAGGATGGGCTTCGCTGGAGACATCACCTGCATCCACAAGTGCAGATGGGTTTGATCCCAGCGAAGTGAATGATACATAGCAGCCCTCATACGGAAAGCCCTGTCATACTCCATCCATGCTGACCCAGTGAAGTCAGAATAACCCTTGTAGATTATGTCCATGTACTGGAGCAAGGACAAGGCCCTCGATGGCTGCACCCTGATGATTACCCCAGCATAACTGAAGAAGCCGGGATTCCAGTTGGTGTATATCCTATCAACTGTCTTGCGTTTCAGGCGCTCTTTCTCCCTATCATCCAAGTCCTCCTTGTCCTTCTTGTCTAACTCCCTATACAGCAAGGAGAAGACATCCACATACTCCCCTTGTAATATCTTATCCCTAACAGCAGTAATAAGGTGGTCCCCCAAAGGCATTGTCCTGTTGCCATGGTCAGAGGGCAAACACCCTGGGCACCCCACCCCATGTTGCAACTGCACTGTGTTAGGTGCAGGTGGCCCATCTGCTGGTGGCTAGCTATTCACAGCCCCACCAATCCCTGCCAGAGGCATTCCACCCACCACTCCTAATAAGGATCTGCCCCCAGCCCCCTGAGTGGACCTACCATCCGAGACCCCATCCACAGGTTCTGGGGGGGATGGCCCAGATGATGAGTGCAGTCCCGCCAGTCCCCATGGCCAATGTATATCAGATGTTTGGGTGGACATAGGCTTACCCAGACCCCACGAAGGGTCCTTGTATGGCACCACCAGCTGTTCAATAGACACCTGCTCCTCTTGAGCACCAAACATTTCCACCGACTGAGCATCATTGTTCCCAAGGACCATGGATTGGCTAGCAGCACCTAAGCCTCTGCTTTCAGTGGCAGAAAGATGTGTCAAGACCTGCGCCTGAAAGACCTCATTAGCTGACATAGAGGGTTGCCCCCCTGCCCATGCTAGAGGAAAGACCTCCCAAGTGCTGCTCTGTAGCAGCCGACCTTTCTAATATGGCCCTATTCACCAGGTTGTCAAAGCCCTGATTATGGTGTGCCTCAAGGATAAACCCCCCTGGGGGCCAAAGCAGTAGGAGGAGCCAAGCCACCCATCGCCAAAGATCCAGTAGCCTCACACCCTGAAGCTGCACTAACAGGAACAGCCCCCCCCCCAATGCTCCAGAAACAGAACTTGCTCCAACCGCTGCAGAGGGTCGTGGCATCATCCCCATGGTAGCAGCACCCACCGTCACTGAGGGCCCAGGGGTCCTGGGAATTGAAAGGGCTGAATTGTTACTAGGCTACTTAAGGGGAGGGTTGCTTTCCAGTTCCCACACCTTGACCCACACATTTTGGTGCAGGTTGCTTCCTTCTTCGGAGCCATGCTGCAAGTCAGACTTATGGCACCCCTGGTGGCATACCTAAGATGGCCACCAAACTATAGGCCTAAAATGGCCAACAATAATCAAGCCTCAAAAAGGCCACTGCCCCCCCACTCTACAATATTTGCCTGTGATCCTGCCCCAAGCAATGGAGGAGCCCTGGGACCCACTAAGAAAGCTAAAGCAGGGAAGAGGCAACCTTACCACATTGCCTCCTAAACATATGTAATAATCAAATTGTTGTATAGCTCACCCATAGCAGCCACAAAATGGCTGCCAAACGGCCACCTGAACCATCCATCCGGGAGCCAACTGCCACCACTTGCCACCAAAGGTAGGAGGTGGGGGGAAGAGTATGGCACTCCCCGCCAGGCAACTAGGCACTAAACTGATGGAGGGGGGGGCACCACCACTGAATCACACTTAACACACCGCCACCACAGAGCTGAGCCACAATCACGGCCTGCCACAAACTGACGATGCAGCCGTCGACCCTGGTGCTCCACACTGCTCTAAGCTGCCCTGATGATGCCGGCCCTTTCCAGCCATGCCACACCTATCCGCTCAGCTCAAGGCTGCCGACACGACAATGCTGCTGCTGCTTCCCAGACTCAAAAACCTCCTGAAGCTAGCAGCCCCAGTCTTCAAAGCCACTCATATGAGCTTGCCGAAGACTGCTAAGGCAGAGGGCTGGAGCCAAGCCAGAGTCATCTCTTACCTCCTCATGAGGAGGAAAATCAACCCTTTCTCGCCAGTGCAAGCTCGGTGCGAGTTGGGGCTCACCATCTTCCATCTGAATCAAAGAATCCAATGCTAACTGGTACCATCTAGGAAGGGAGAGCACCATGCCCCATGCATGCATGTATGTCTTCGTCTGAATATTTATTTATTATTTGAGATATTTATATTCTGCTCTGTCAGCATGGTAGCTACTGAGGCAGATCCCAGTCTCTATAAAGAAACATTATAACAGTTATTAACGGTTTTAAAAAATCCCGATGATATATTGGAATTTCTTAAGCTCTCTGTTGCTGTATTGTGGAGCTCTGCCTGCAGGTGGGATGGATTGTGGCCCTCTAGTCTTTGTAGCTGGAAAGGGTTAGTTTTTGAAAAATGCCCAGTGAAATCATAGAAGCCATCCATTAACTAAGATTTTTAGTGCGTACCTCTTGGTCCAGACAGGTGATGTCAAGAATAATATTTTGCTTGTTTGTTTATATTCTGCCTTTCTTATATCATGGAACTTACGTCAGTGTAAAAAGGATTCTCAGGGGAGCAGTGTTCCCTCTAAGCTGCACTCATGAGCGGTCTGCTCATTAACACAGGAAGCCCCGCTCAACAGCAATCTGGAGCTGCACAGGGCATTGCCCATTGCCCATTTTAAGATTTAAGCAGTTATATTCTGCTCAGGATGTGAACCACTCAGTGGGGGGGGGGGGAATTGAAGGAACATTGACAGGGAGTATTCTATCCACATATTGACTAGGCCAAATTTCCTTTGGTTTGACGTATTGCATGCCCTCCAACTATACCCGAGGACCAACTATATAACATTACATACAAATCTGCATTCTTTACATAATTTATAAGTCATTAAATTTAAACTCTTGATGATCAGGACTTAAGTTAGCTTGGTGAAGCTTTTTTTGTTTTGTTTTGTTTGTGTTTGTTGGGTGGGGGGACTGCACCATGTATACTCTTCTGGCTTCCAGATGTACTTTATCACATGGACAACCAGATTTATTTATTTTTTACAGAAATGTAGAATGAGTTGAAAATTAGTACAACATTTAAAATCTAAACATGTCGAACTCCTATTGGCTTTGTACAGCTTTAGACAAGTCACAATCAGTACACCTCAATTGCTACAGTGGATTCACCATTCCTACTTACAAGCCAAGCTATGTGATAAAGATGATTCATGTTTCCAATGCAGCAAAGCTAGACTGTTGAACATACTGAAAGAGGCAGTCCCAGACCTTGAAGGCCTTTGTGTGTAATATTCAGCACTCTTGTGCTAAACTTGGGAAATAAGCAGTAACTAATGGAGGGAGTACAAAATAGGTGCCATGTGCATGTTCTACCTAGCTTCTGCTAAGAAACAAGCCATGGTGTTCTGTACCAGTTGGAGTTTTCACTTTATCTTCAAGGACAGACCCATGCTGAGGGTGTTAAAATATCTAGCCGCCATGTTACCGTGGAATGGATCCGTGCAGCTAGATTGGCTGGGTCGTGGTAGGGAACCATCCTCTGGGCTAGTGAAGATAAAACAAAGCATTTTCCTCAGCAAAATTAACTTACTTCTCTGGCAAAAATGCTATAACCCCAGACTCTTGATTGAGTCAACAAGAGTAATACATACAACTTGAATCTAAAAGCTATATAACATGGAAACACAATACAAATAAATATACAAAACCAACAAAAATGGAGAACCAAAACTGCTGACAATCATATAAATGAATATAAAAAAGGAATGAAATATGGATAATTCAGTCATGCCTAGAGAGGGAGCATTCAGATAATTAATACTCTCTTATACATTCTTTCAATTTTGTTGCAAAACTCTTAACTAAAAACCTCCCCACTTCTCTTCCTGCTTTTCTTGGTGTTGTTGGGCACTACGACTTGCAATTAAAAGTTATGTGGAAGTTTTTGTTTATTTTGCAGAAGCATTGTTAAATATTTATGAAGGACCTTAAGTTTCACTCGCCTTGAGGAAAAATAGATGAATTAATAATGTATGCCATTGCTTTGCAGAAAATTAAAGGTTGGGAGCACGTGTTTAAAAATTAAATCATCCACAATCGAAGCTAACAGATGTTATTTAGTTAAAATCTCACAAACAACAAAGTGTGAAGAGGTGTCTACTCTCCTTTCCCCATTCTCTGCTCTCAGTGAAATCTTAATGATTCACTGCAGTTGAACAGATTCTAAGTCCTAAGGCTATCCAATGAAGTAATAAAGAGGAACTTCAATTATATCCACTAGAACTTTCCTTTCTTTTTTTAATTTTTCTGTATCATTGGAATGTAAACACCAGTGTTCAGATCCACCAATGCAGGCTTCTGTGTCGGTATCTAAAGTGGGATGGGGAACCACGTGTGTCAACAGGTCCTCTGTGCGCAGGGTTCCCTTTCCCCATCAAAGGGTTGAAGTCCCATTGACCAGCTGTTTGAAAAGAGGAGTGGAAGGAAATTTATCCACTTCCCTGTGAAACAAGTAACCAGTTCCATTTTAGCCACTTGAAATGGCTCCTCTCATTCTCTCTTTGGTAAGAGAGTAAGAAACGGCACTGGTCGCTCTCACAGTGCAGAATGCCGCAGCCAGGCTGCTGATGGGTCTCTCAGTGAGGGACCACGTCCGGCCTGTGCTGAGGGCACTGCACTGGCTGCCTATAGCGTACCGGGTCCGGTTCAAGGTGCTGGTTTTAACCTTTAAAGCCCTATATGGCCTGGGGCCTGCCTACCTAAGGGACCGCCTTTCCCCATATATACCCCAAAGAGCACTGCGGTCAGGCAGCCAACATCGCCTGACCCTTCCGGGCCTGAAGGAGGCAAGGCTAGCAGCCACCAGAAACAGGGCCTTCTCGGTGGCGGCTCCCCACTGGTGGAACGAGCTCCCAGAGAACATCAGGGCCCTGCAGGACCTTTTGCAGTTCCGCAGGGCCTGCAAAGCGGAGCTCTTCCGCCAGGCTTTTGGGGCCGCCACTGGGGGGAATGGCCCTTAGTAGATGGCACAATGGGCCATCTCTAAAACATCTATGGTGGTAGCCTCCTGGTTGGTGCAAGCTAGTGGCGGGTATTTGGCGCTGGTATGATGCTGCCATTTTGTGCTGAATGTTGTTGTAATTTTAAAGTAATTCTATTTTATGATATGTTTTAACTTTGTAATTGAGTGATTTTATATTGTTAGCCGCCTAGAGCCGGTCCGCTGGCTAGGCGGGGTATAAATTGAAATAAATACATAAATACATAAATACATAAATACATAAATACATAAATAAATAAATAGATGAAATACCATAAGGTGTTTCTCTTAGTAAGAAGGAACATAACATATAAAGAGTGTACTATCCTGTGGAAGCACTGCAAATGTGCCTTCGCAAGTGAACTAGACTACCGTAGCCTGTTCAACCCCCATGCGGAAAAGCCTAAATTCACCCTTGTTCTTTCATTTGCTGTTGCCTCATTCCTCTTTCTGGCACAGGGACCTCTGTGGATTTTCACTAAGTGAAGAAGGCAGGGCAAGAGTAAGGGTGTGTGAATTAACTTGATGATAGCCATGGCCATCTCTGAATTATTTCATAACAGCATGATGAAAAAATGAAGCCTAGGGTGACAGTCACATATTGAGTTTATATAAATATACACTCAAGTCCACTAACTCATTAGGTTAGATGAGCTAAACAAAATATGTTTAACAGTGCAATCCTATGAACTGCTAGATGACCCTGGTGGTCCCTTCCAACTCTATGATGCTACATCAGCACAAAAAACTACACAGTAAAATGAAACAAGGATGGTAAGTATGTTGGGCTACCACTGTAGTCAGCTAATAGCAATGCCTTTCCTTACAATGCAAGGTGGAGAAAGGATGGCTAAGGGGTGACATGATAAAGGTTTACAAAATTAGGCATGGGATAGAGAAGGCAGAGAAAGAAGTACTTTTTCTCCCTTTCTCAAAATACAAGTCATGGGCACTCAATGAAATTAATGAGCAATAGGTTTAGAACTGATTAAAGGAAGTACTTCTTCACCCGAAGTGTGATTAACATGTAGAATTCCCTGCCACAGGAAGTAGTGGCAGCTACAAGCTTAGGCAGCTTCAAGAGGGGTTTAGATAAACATATGGAGTAGAGGTCTATCAGTGGCTATTAGCCACAAAGTGTAGATAAAACACTATATCTGGGGCACTGATGCTCTGTTTCTTGGTAGGCAACAATGGGAGGGCTTCTGGAGTTCTGGCCCCACTGGTGGATTTCCTGATGGCCCTTGGATTTTGGCCACTGTGTGACACAGAGTGTGGAGTGGATGGGCCATTGGCTTGATCCATCATGGCTTCTCTTATGTTCTTGGGTCCTCAGGTCAGTCACAGTTCTCTCAGAGCTGTTCTGGAAAGAGTTCTCTCAGCCCCACCTACCTCACATGGTGTCTGTTGTGGGGGGGGGGGGAGGGAAAGGTGATTGTAAGCCGCTCTGAGACTCCTTCAGGTAATAAAGGGCAAGGTATCATTCCAATCTCCTCTTCTTCTACTGCTGCTGCTGTTGCTCTTGAGCCAACAGAAGAGCCGCTTACATTGGAGGAAGGCTCCATACACTGGAGAAATGCAGAGGTGAGTAGTAGGATACAATCCTCTACCACTAGTAATATGATGACAGTGTAGGGATGCCTTGTGCAACTACCCCAATGCAAATGTTGAGATTCTGGTGGCATATTCATGTATATATAACCAGAGGTAAAGCTTAAGAAGTATGGATTTATTACAGACAAGCTAAATATGAACTACAATCAAAGGAATTTTGCAATCAAAGTCTTGGGGAAAGATGAGAATGCACTAATTTCCCCAAATAATTAACCCATACTGCTTTGTGAGGTTATCTACTGGAATCTTAGAACACGCACCCCTTCCAGAAAGGATAGCTTGTGTATAATCTGAAGTGTGTCCTCCTTTACATTTGAGCAGTCATGTCTCATTAGTTGTTTAATGAGGTATCTCACTATCTAATGCAACATGACATAGCTGGTAAAATTTGAGAAAGGCAGCCATTTTTCATATTAGATACCCACTCTCGGTTGGCAGCAAATTCCAGACCACGGTGAATGCACTGAGCTGTAGAAAGGCCTAAGTCATTTGCATATGTGAGATAGATAACGTATTAAATTGCTGGTAAATAACTAATTAAAGTGGGAGACGAAACAGCTTGCCAAATCACTTTTTAAAAATGACATATGATGCTTTATTGCTTTGCAATTGCTTTGGAAGCCTGTTAGCCTTAAATACCAGCTTTTTCTTCACTGTTTATACACACCACCACCTACACGGAAAAAACATAATCAGGTTGTTTTCCTGTAATTAAGAAAGCTAACCAACATATAGTTTATATGTAATCCGCTTGGATAAAGTCTCATTATAGGAAGTTAATATTTAGCAAAATGTTCATGGGGTCAAACCTATTATGGGTAAGTGTCTTGATTTGGGAAATTGCATAATTATCAACTGAATTATACACAAGGGCTGAGGACAGACTCAGGAAGTGGAGTGGGAGAGCTCCGCTTGTGAAGCGGGGGAAGATAGCCCGTCCAAACAGCTGCAGCTGTTCCCCGGCTCCCTTCCGTACTTACCCGCTTCCCTGCTGCTTTCCTGCCGCTTCAGAAGAACACCGGCAGAAACCGGTGTCCAGGGGCCGTCTGCCGCTTGTCTCCCACTTCCTGGCAGTGTGGATCAGAAGAAGAGGGAGTCAAGTGGAGGCGGCAGTGTGAACGCGCCATCGTGGAGATATGCGCATGAGCGCTCATGCACCCATGTGCACCCATGCCCCAATACAGGAGATGGGGAGTTGTAAAATTTCTAGACTGCTGATGCAGACATGCGCCTATGCACATAGACACACATGCGCATATTGCTGAAATGGCCCTGCCACAAGCTGCGGAGGCCGGCCCACCTGGGGCCACTCTGCGGCAGTCTGAACGCTCCCTAATGGCATGCTCCCGCAATACACTGGCCAGTGTGAATGGCCAGCCCCAGAGCACTTTTCCCCTGCAGCTTTTGGCCCCGGTTCCCATCCGCTTCAGATTTCCAGTCTATCCTCAGCCAAGGAAAATACTTTGATGTTTTCATAATCAGAACCATAAATTATATCTCCAGTTATGGTTAGGTGCCTAATTCTAAATTCTTGTGTGCTAAACATGAGCATGGAATATAGGCCAGAGTTTCAGACAAGGATCTGGGAGAACTAGGCTGGAATCCCCACTCTGCCATGGAAGCTCACTGTCTGATGTTGAGCCAGTCATACATTCTGAGCCCAACCTGCCTCACAGGGTTGTTGTGAGAATAAAATGGAAAAAAGGAGAATGATATGATTTGCGTTCAGTTCCCACTGTAGAGAAAGGTGAGGTATAAATGAAAAATAAATAAAAAGAAACAATTAAGTCAAATTGTATTAAATTGTCTCTCAGCTTCAGTGCAGCCTGAAGGAAACCAGCATCTAATTGGCCATACTATGGGCCTTTTCGCACATGTTAGTTTCTTCCAAATTGCGTCTGGTTTTCCCCTTTAAGTATTCTCTGGAACATTTCCCCCAGTTTCACACCCCCTCGTTTCCTCCCCGAATGTTTCTGTTCGCACAAGATTTCCTTCGAGTCTTGTTGGTCCTTTTCCCCTCCTCTTTCCCTCCCCTCCCCTCATTGTTTACTAATGATCTCACAGGCAGCTCCCCACATGCCTCTGAGAAACAGGCAGCTGCATTCCATACAGCATGCAATTGCAATTAGTGTCTTCACCTGATGAAGAAGTCATTCTTCCCATCACACACACACACAACCACACATTTAATTGTGGGGAAAATGGAATGTCCCTGCACCGAAGTGCTGTTTTGAGAATAGACCTGCTCCAAGGGGGAGCGCAGCCAGGGAGCTGGGGTGGAGCGAGGGAGACAGGGGAAGCGAGAGGTGCTCACCCCGGGCAGGCAGGGCTGAGCGCACGGGGCAGGGAGGGCGGGAGGACGGAGGGGAGAGCCAGGAGACGGGGAGTGTCTGCTTGAAGGCCAGAGAAGGTCGCCTTCCATGGGGGGGGTGGCCGGGGCAGAGGGAGTAAATGCATGGGAGAAGTCGGCGCCAGTCAGTGGCAGAGACCACAGGCGCCCTCCGAGGGGGAGCGCAGCCAGGGAGCCAGGGTGGAGCGAGGGAGACAGGGGAAACGAGAGGTGCTCACCCCGGGCAGGCAGGGCTGAGCGCACGGGGCAGGGAGGGTGGGAGGACGGAGGGGAGAGCCAGGAGACAGGGAGCATCTGCTCGAAGGCCAGAGAAGGTCGCCTTCCACGGGGGGGCGGCCGGGGTGGAGGGAGTAAATGCACGGGAGAAGTCGGCTCCGGTCACCAGCAGAGACCACAGGCACCCTCCGAGGGGGAGCACAGGGGAAGCGAGAGGTGCTCGCCCCAGGCGGCAGAGACCACAGGCGCCCTCCGAGCGAGGGAGACAGGGGAAGCGAGAGGTGCTCACCCCGGGTAGGCAGGGCTGAGCGCACGAGGGGAGGGAGGGCGGGAGGATGGAGGGGAGAGCCGGGAGACGGGGAGCGTCCGCTCGAAGGCCAGAGAAGGTCGCCTTCCACGGGGGGGCAGCTGGGGCGGAGGGAGTAAACGCATGGGAGAAGTTGGCGCCGGTCAGTGGCAGAGACCACAGGCGCCCTCCTTTCGCCAAACTCAGCTTTATTTTTCCTGCTGCCGGATTTTTAATGCTCCCCCTTCCCCCTTCCAAAAGATTTCCCCCGACAAACTAAATGGTCCTTAGGAATAGGTTAAAAACAGTGCCATCGCTAAAAAAAACTCTCACAAGTATAAAATACGGTGAAATAATTGCAACTTATATTTTATTGTGGTGTAATAACAAAATAGCGTTATTAAAGTGTAAATGATTAAAAAAAGAAAAGAAAAGTCACTCCCACCATAGGGTGGTCCTGTTAGAGGGCGGGCGCATGGGCGGGCGCATTTCAAGCTTTGCCTCCGGAGGGAATTTGGAAAACCTCAAAAAACAGGTTTTTCTTGCTCCGAGCAAACTCCGATGCAGCTCTGCAATACCCCCGAACAAAGTGAGAGCCGGGAACAACTGTTCTGAAATTGACGAGAAGCACCGGCTCAGGCAGGAACGTAAACTGGGGGCAAGGCTAGTGAGAAAAGGCCCTAAGTCTTCCTCACTGAGAGAGGTTTTTCAGATGGTGCTTCGAAAATTAACGAAAACTCTTAACAGAAAATTTTCAAATGTCTACAAGTACTTTAATGTCTATGAACAGAAATTTAATATACTTAACAAGACCATGTATTTTTAAAGTCCAGAACCCTTTGATATGCCTTAAAAATATCAATTTTCTTAATTCACCCTTTATCCCTTTAAGGAAACTTCTCTATGTAAAGTCATAATAAATCATAAGTCATAATAAAGTCATAAAGTTTTTCCCCCTTTCAGGATGATAGGGATTATGAATATGCTATCCTTAGCCAGAAGGAATGTTGAGTGGACAGAGCTAGGTAGAACACGTAGGTGGAAGTTGGATCACTCATGTTTTGTGAAGAGAATCAAATGCCACAGATGTGTATAGTAAGCAGAAAGTTTCCTGTTGAAAAATGAGTTCTCTTTCTGTCAATAGGAGCTCGTCACATTTTTTCCTAAAAAAGTAAACTACTTAGGTGCCCTTAATCAGTGCAACCAGTGAGCTAGTATACCCACTAGTATCATACAGGATATGGGCCTGGCTACTGGGAATAAGTAGATTCCAAATAATATTTAAGTTCCTAGCTACATATTTCAGAGAACAATCTTCCTGAAACAGAGAACAATCTTCCTGAAACAGAACATATTGGCTGTGTGAAATCATGATCCAATCCTTGTGCTCTCTTGCTCTTTAAAGAAGAAGGAAAAACATCCATAGATGATTTTTAAAAAGAGCAGGGAATTGCCATCTAAGGCCGAAGACAGATTGGCCGTCTCGGCCACTCTGCCTCCGCTTCAGAAGCGGAGGCAGAGCGGCCGTTCAGACTGCCGCATCTGCCCTCAGGAGGCGGCCTGGACGCATTGCGTCCGGTGCCGCGCTCCTTCTGCACCAGCCAAGCACCACTTCAAAGTCATGCTTGGCTGCTGCGGTGTGCCCCGCGCACACGTTCCACCCGCCAGAGCGGGTGTGAATGCGCGCGGGCAGGGGCAGCCGCACGGCATCCGCCCGCTGCTCCAGGAAGCTGCCCACAGTCTGAACGCTGTGGGCGGCTTCCTTCCAGCGGCGTGTGAATGCCACGCCGTGGGGGAAATTCCCCCCACCCCAGTCTGCCGCGCCGCAGCCTAACAGCTTTCAGGGAGCAGGTCCATTCAGGAACCTAATCAGTTATATTCAATAGGGCCTACTCCCAAGAAATGGTTCTTAGGATGTCAGCCTCAAATTATCAATCTATTTTTTTTTCTTTCAGTCTTTTAGGGGAGAGAATATTTGTAATTTAAGGATTAAATGGCTTTTATCTCAATAAACACCAGTAGATTTAAAACTGTCTTATCACAAGGCCCATAAAATAGATTGTTTTTTTCTTTGTTGGACACTCTACTTTAAAACATAGCAGATTGGTTTTTCAAAATAGAAACCAAAGTTTAGGATTAGAACACTGACCTTCTGCATTTCATTTTCTCATTAATTTCGACTTTATTTGAAAACCTATTTTGGTAAACAGGTACATATAAATAATACATCGAATGGTCTTGTACCATAATTCAGAAAGCTTTGAATTATCCATCCACGTCTTCATTGATTTGCTGTAAAGGCGGCAGCAGCAGGGAGGGGGGTGGCAAAATGAAGAAGTTTTTTTTCCTTCCATGAAAATCCTATTTTTTGTTTATAAAAATGACCTTTTCAATATGCCTCTAAATATAAGACCTCATACTGCAAATGTACAGTGTTTTAATACCTGGAAGGTTATAAAAGTGTGCAAGCTGTCAGCTTCCATATACTGATTTTACAAAATTATTTCTCAGTTGCACAGTGTGATGATGTTTCAAAAGTAATCAAAAAGTTTTTTTTTTTTTTTTAAGAGTATGAATTCCTTCCTTGGAATAGCTGATATTATGATAGTCTTTGTCATTGAGTATTTCTGAGTAAAACATAGTGGCAAATACATTTATGTATCAAAGCTTATCCTACCATTCTTTCAAGGAGTTTGGCACAGCATCCATGGTTTTCCCCTTCTCTGTCTAATGATCACAACACCCCTGTGAGATTAGGTTAAGAACTAGGCCAAGGTCATCCAATAAGAAGAAGAAGAGAGAAGAGAAGAGATTGGATTTATACTCCGCCCTCCACTCCCCAAGGGAGTCTCAGAGCGGCTTACAAACTCCTTTCCCTTCCCCTCCCCACAACAGACACCCTGTGAGGTAGGTGGGGCTGAGAGAGCTCTTTCCCAAACTGTCCTTGAGAGAGCAGCTGGTACCGAGCTATGGCTTGCCCAAGGTCATCCAGCCAGGTGCAAGTGGAGGAGTGGGGAATCAAACCCACTTCTCCCAAATTAGAGTCCGTGCACTTAACCACTACACCAAACTGGCTGTGTCATCACACCTCTCTAGGAACCATTGGAAAATTTACAGTAAAACCATAGCTTTTTTAGCAATTCCTAGAGGGAATTCAATGTAGCAATGAAACATGAGAGGCGGGGTGGGAGATCCCCCACTGCTGCTTGGGTGAATGGCAGTCATAAAGGTTGCTGGGCAACAAATAAGGGGTGTTCTCTGAACTTAGTAAAAGCATGCCTTATAAAGGAAAATAAAAACCTAATACATTATGAGACCAGTCTTTCAGTTTTCTGTCATCCTTCTCTACTATGTGGCATGTTTGTCTTTCTAAATTTTGTAACTGGATTTCTCATTTTTCTATTTGTGTCTGAGGTAGCACAACAACATTTTTTGTTTGCTAGAGTAGGCTTGTTGGGAAGCCCTTCTTAAGTTGTTGAAAATGGCATCAATGCACACAGGAGTCAGATGGCCAAGTTTTTCAGTGGCTTTTGAAGTCACCTTGTGCATATGGCTTTGGTTTTTGGCATGTAATTGCAAATGATTTTTATTTATTTATTTATTTATTTCACTTCTATCCCGCCTTGCCAGTTGACAACCGGCTCAAGGCGGCTAACATCATATAACAATATAAACATAAAGGATAAAACATTTAAAATATTTAAAACATCACTACACTTATTCCCCAGGATGGCGACTTCCTAGTGCTCCGGTGGGTATTTAAGGCAGTAGGGCACGATCAGTAGGGCCAGGGAGATGGTGTACTCAGCTTTCTCCCCAATGGTGGCTCCTATTTGAAAGCCTGGCGGAAGAGCTCCGTCTTGCAGGCCCTGTGGAACTGCAACAAATCCCGCAGGGCCCTGATGTTATCTGGGAGCTCATTCCACCAGTAAGGAGCCGCCACCGAGAAGGCCCTGGCCCTAGTACAAGTCAACCGGGCCTCTTTTGGACTGGGGCAAGCCAGGCAATTTTGAAGAATACAGACACCAGCATAAAACATGTGAACTTTACTGACTTCATACATGTCTGCCAAATGCTACTGTAAAGGTAACTGTGGACAATTTTGTAATACTTTGGGAATATGTTTGCTCCATCCCTAGTTACTGACTTGGGGTTGAATCCACTGATCCACTTGCTCAAGGATGCAGCTCTTCTTCTCTTTCACCTTCTTCCCACAGTCCCTTCTGACCATGGGGACATGGATTCCAAGAATTTCATGGCCCATTGTGGAGTAATAGCCAGAAGTTGGTTGCCTGCAGGAAGGGGAAGGAGGATGAAATTATTTGCTTTTCAGTAGCAGAGCTCTGCTTATAAAAGAGGCATTTTTTAATTAAATTTTTCATATAAAATATAAACATATAACTCTTCAACAAGTTTTCATTTGCACTGTAAAGTAGATTACAAAATAGTAACTTATTTAAGATATATAGCTATAACACGAATCTACAATTGATATATTAGTCAAACCTAACTATACAAACTACTAATAACTTTACAAATTGGCATAACATGTTAACTAAAATATTGATATTATATCAAGGTACTTTTTCTGAATAGTACCTCTAGGAATATATTCGTTAAACGTTGCTTCCACAAATGGTAACCATTTAGTATAAAATTGGGCTTGATGTTTTGAGGTATTGTTTGGCGTGATGGAAGAGGCTATTTTCTCCATAGTGTAAAATTCCCATACTGTAGAGAGCCATTGAGGTTTTGTCAAACGGTTCGCATTTTTCCAGTTCGATGCTATAAGATGTTTAGCTGCCATAAGTAAGGTCGAAATTAATTCCTTACGTAGTTTTGGGATTTCATCATCTGGCCAAGAGTCTAATATTATAATCTCTATAGATAATGGAACATTTATGTTGGTTATTGATTGTATACTTTGTATAATTGTTGTCCAAAATTGTTGTAGCTTTGGACATGACCACCAACAATGTATATATGATGCTTCTTTACCACATGATCTCCAGCAAGTTGATGGATAACTGTTGTTTATGTGATGTAGTTGCAGTGGTGTAAGGTACCACCTCAACATAATTTTGGTTGCTAGGTTTCATTACAATCCTCACCACTGTTGTCGTGGATAGAAAAGATTCAAACAATAAAAACCTTTATATTTCCGAAACTACTTTATCTATTTAGAGCTATGCCGATTGCCATCCCCCGCAGTTTGCTTAAATTATGGCAAATGCTCATATTGAAATACATCTTATAAAAGAGGCATGAAGGGCATTTTTGCCCTATACCCGTCCTCACTGCTGTGCATTAATCCACATGGCTGTTGTTGCAGGTATGTTCTGTAACCTGGGGAATCAATTCTCCTGAGCTCAGGAATGACTGTTGGAGTAGAGTAGAGATGTTAATTCTACCTATTGTTCCATGCAGTATGGAAGTATATTGTCATAACTTCTTGGTTCTTTATAGAAGTAGGTGGCTGGATTACACATTGGGAATTTTTGAAAATCCCCTATTCCTAATAATTTCAGCCATCCAAATATATTCTCTATGCATGTTCTTTACTCAAGCCGAGACTTTTTGAAATGAGTTCTTCACTGTGGTCATGTCTGCAACATCTCCATAAAACAAAACAAAAAAGAAATTGAGGGGGAAACTCCATCCCAAAGTATCTCATTTCAGTATTAAAAATAAAAATAAAAATCTATACACATATCTATGCATAGCCAATCCACTCACTATACACACCACCTTTCCCATGTACAATAATGCATGCTGGAAAAAATATATACTGCTAGTATTTTTACTACATTTATAACAATGCAGATGACCAAACATTTTTACTGCCATCAGTGAGTTTATACACCCACTCTGAATGTTTGCTATGGGCAGCCATAGCAAATGTCAACTGAATCTGTGTTTAAGATTTCCCATGAGCAACCAGTTATTTAGGATCTTCAACATGTTCATGCAACCATGTTGTAGGCTTTCTCACAAGATCTGTCAAGACACCTATCTGTGAACACAGGAACTGTATCAGAACAAACAAAAAACCCTTTCAGCTCCTCTTGTTCAGCACTTTTTGACCCTCACTCTCACTGATAAGGAGCTGTACTTCTGGGTAGCAGAACAAGTCTTGGCTCCTCCACACCAATTTCACAAACAGCGAGGAAAACAGAGACTTTCTGGATTTTTGCTTTGGGAACTTTATCACCACATGAATTAAATGAAGAGATTGACTGGTTGTGTATGTATTGATCCATTATGTGCTCTGTATGTTTCTTGTTCACAGTGTTCTGCATTTAGGTTCAACTCCCCCCCCCCCGATTATTCAGGCAGTTTGTGGGGGGGGGGGACTCAAAAACTTTTCTTGTGAAAAGTCAGTACCTTACAACTTAATGATATCCTTATATGGGTATTTTAAAAATTATTTTTATGTCTCATAGACAACCTGCTTGGCCTGGAAAACATATTTTATATCTAATTTTAATATATGTGTTAGTACAATTTAGACCACTGAACAAGGCCCTCTGGGCTGAAATGGGTTTGGTCCTGTGGTTCTTATGTATGTGTAACCATTACTGAGATCCAGTTACTGTATATGCAATTTACACTTGCTGTACTATGTTCTGAACTTTTATTTGCATTCTATGTATGTTGTTTTTAATCTTAAATTTTTGTGCACTGTGTAATACTTGTATTTTATTTCATGTTTTAGCTGCTCAGCCTTTTAGGTTCCTGAATAGGCTCATAGCAACCATTAGTAACTCAGCTAGAAGACATTTCACAAATCAAAAAAATGATGAAAGAGTTTTGGTGAAGTAAGGAAAAAAGACTTATTTTTATTTTTTAATTTATTTTTTTACATTTTTATGCTGCCCGCCCTGCTAACGGGCTCAGAGCAGCTTACAAGATGGCGCAATGCCAAGTCATTGTGTCATGTTAGTTACCAGCCTGATAACCATGCTTCGCTATGGTATTTATGTTCCATAAATCCAGTTATAATACTGATGATGTGAAGTTTGAAATGTAACATTTGTTGTAGGAATCCTAATGGAGAGGATTGTAGAATCTGATAACTAGATATCATGAGAAACTATTTGGAATTTTTTTTTTATCTCGTCCTCCACATGTTTTATGTATTGTTTTATGTATTGTTTGTCTATGTTTTGTATGTTTAACGGCCGAGGACATACTGGTATTCTGCCGCACCTCCGCGGCGCGGCAGAAAGGCGGGGGGAATTGCCCCTGCCACGTGGCGTTCGCACGCCTCCTCAAGGAAGCCACCCGCAGCGTCCAGACTGCGGGCGGCTTCCGGTGGCGGTGTCCGAATGCTGCACGGCTCCCCCACCCGGCGCGCGTTCACACCTGCTGGAAGTGGATGGAACGCGCGCCACAGCAGCCGGTGGTGCCCGGCTGCTGGGGGAGGAGCACAGCACCAGACACGTTGTATCTGGGCTGCTTCCTCCGGGCAGATGCGGCAGTCGCTTTTAAAGCAGAGGCAGAGCAGGCCAGACTGCCAGTCTGTCCTCGGCCAACGTTTGTTAGAAATAAAAAATCTTTTAAAAAAATACTGATGATGTGAAATTTGAAATGTAACATTTGTTGTAGGAATTCTAATGGAGAAGATTGTAGTGTAAAAAATGAAGTGAGACATACGTACTGGGGTTTTCTCTCTCTCTCTACTGAAGGACCTCTCTGTAGACTCAGGTGCTAGGATCACCAGGCTGCTTGGTGAGCTCACTCTGGAGCAGTGTCAGGTTCCCTAGTAAATCAGCACCCAACAACAGTCCTTAAGTAGGTTCAGTTTATTGGAGTCAGTATGTCTAAGACATTCCCTAAACACTTCTGTGTTCAGACTAAAACGGGGAGGCAGGGATGGGATTATGTACACAGTTCAAACTGGGGTGTCAGCTGGCTACAAGCCAGTGAGTGCCCTGGTACCCTCACGCTGAGAATAACGGCTTCAACATTCAGGCGGGAGACTCACCAGAGAAACCCGAGATCTTATGTAAACAGGGGCAAATGCTAGGAGAGCATCAAAGGCAACATTCCAGAGTTTACAACAGCCATTTCAGCCCTCTCCCCCCTCCTCCCTCTCTCCCCTTCGTTTAGTTATGACAGCCTAACTGACAAGCAGGCAACATAGAACTGTCCATTTAAGAAGCAGTTGTCTGTTAAGTCAACTCCTGCCACCTTCCACAAAAGTGATGGCCTTTCTAATTGTGTTCCTGGATTGTTTTGCTCATATGGAGACTGTTGTTCAGAACACCTCAGGGTGATCTTGCTGGTACTTGGCCTGCGCAGCTCAGTGCCCCACAGGAGTACTGTGTGCAAATGTCTTTGCTGCATTCCTAAATTGCCTCCTCCCTGAAGTGTTAAAGTACCCTGGCCCTGCTCCGAGACCTGACAGACACCTGCCTGTCTGGTGTGTGTGTGTGGGGGGGGGGGGATTTATGTTTAAAGGCATCTGGGAGGCTGGGCCAGCAGCAGGGCTAAGGTAATCCTGCTGAGCAAACCTCCCTGGTGGCTGTAAGCATCCCACCTCCTCTCCTACACCTTACAGGCAGCTGCCTGTCCGGTGTAGGAGGGGGAGGGGAGGAGTATTAGAAGCCACAGTGGAGGTGGGGCCAGCAGGATCACTAAGGTGGGGCCAGCAGGATCACTGCTGGGGTGGGCTCCCTTATGACTTCAAGCACCATGCAGCCACTGCTGCACGTGACAGACAACTGCTTGTCAGGTGTAGGAGGTGAGAGAAAGTGTGTTGGAAGCCATTGGAGAGGCCAAGAGCATCACTGCACCTCACAGGTAGTTGTTGGCCATTCCTGATATCCTCAACTGCCGTTAGCTCTCTGCAGTCTCCTGTAACTGTTTTTTTTAAAACCTCAGAATGCTGAGCTCTGCAGCTGACCAGTCGGGGGGGGGGGGGGGGGTTGCAAGGAGGCAGCCACATAGGAATCAATGGGGGAGCACATTTTTCTTCTTTTAACCCACTTAGGGGTCGAATGTCTAAAAAATCTCTTCTTAGTGAGCACCTGTGCCATGGTAGGAGCGCTCTCCCCAAATTTGGTGCTTCTAGGTCCAGTGGTTTGGCCTGGACATTGATTTTACACTGAGGGGACTTTCTTTTATATAGATAGATTTGTAAATCCAGACTTATAGCTCTCCATAATAATAAACCTGATAACCAGGATACTTTTCCATCTGAGTTATTCTAGTATTTAATTTGGTAAATGATTTAATGGAATGTGTTTTCTGCAATAATTCAGTATGAATGCTAATTAATATGTATCATTCATTTTAGAACCTATAGGCTGAGTGAATATATCAACAGTTTTAAACCACTGACCATTCATAGAAAACCTTAAAACACAGAATCAGTTGGTAGACATAATGCTCAGAAGTTAAATCACAAAACGGCTGTGCCTCAGAGTTATGCCAAATTGCAGCGTCCTTGTCTAACAATCTTTTGCTGGTCAACACGTAACACAGCCATGTGGGAGTTATATACATTTGTGGTCTCACATGCTGCTGACAGTTACACTGGTATCCAAGAGTGAGAAGAAAAAGAAGCAAGTGGGTGTTAAACTACATTTTCTGATGCTGTAGTAGGCAATTTCCTATACCTAAGTTCCCTGGGGAGCTTCATCAGCAGAAACATTTTTTTTTCCTTTTGAAAGGCACTTATCTCCCTTTTTTTGGATCCATTTCTCTGTATTTTAGCTTCCTCCTGAAATAGCTCTCACTTCCAGCAGTCTTATTCATTTATAAATTTCATCCATCTTATTCTTATTACCTCTTCTAACCTAATAGATAAGGTTATTTCCCAAATGTTAACATGTGGAAGGAACTCTCTTTGGCATGATGTCAGCAAACCTGTGGAACACTATTTATTTGCAGTTGGTAGAGACAGGGAAATGTCTCTACTTGTGTGATCTTGCATTATAAAGAGTTCCAAAGCACTGACAACTTGTGCCATTATGATATACTTCTATTACACTGCCAAAGCAGACATGGAGAGCAGAGTTCTCTATAAAACGTAAGAAAAGATTTATAGACATAGCTGAGGAACATTTTCACTGCTCCCTTCTTTAAATAATTATGACTTTCCATGAATCTCTTTCTAAATCAAGCACAGAATGGCATTGATCTGTATTAGAAAAGGCCTCCAAATAGCTTTCACTGTACTCTGCCATGCATTTCTCTCTTTTTTTCAATAGATGGCTCTTCATAGAAAATTCAGGATGCATGGTCTCTATTTCCTAATCCAGGGGTGGGCAAACTTGCTCAGCGTAAGAGCCTCCTAGAACAGGGGTGGCCAAACTTGCTTAACGTCAGAGCCACATAGAATAAACATCAGATGTTTGAGAGCCACAAGACATGAACAAATATTACCTGCTTTTACTGGAAAATAAGCCAATTTGCTTTTTATTAACATGAAATGAGACTGCCAAAAATAATAACAAAAGAGGTAAAAGCAGATATTGATAATGATATTAATTTGTCCAATGATATTTGTTTGCTAATGATATTTAGCTTCCCCAGCCGCCCTGCTGGAAGCCACATAATATATGTGAAAGAGCCACATGTGGCTCCCAAGCCACAGTTTGCCCACCCCTGTCCTAATCTGTTCTATCTGCCATTTAACTGCTACTGTGCTTGTAACACTTTTACTTGTTAACTTGCTCCACATTTACTCTACCACCATGCAAATAATTCAGATGTTTAAAGTGAAGAGTTAAGTTTTCAAATTCAGCACTCCTTCCTCACTGCTCAGAATCTGATTTTCCTCAGCCAGCACATTATGGTCCCAGTGGCCACACATGTTCCTTGAAGGGAGCAAAAGTAATATCCCAGTCAGAAGAGTCTTGGCTGTGTTACCAGTCAAGTAAAGAAGTTATATAGTTAATAGTTGCATGAAAATTTCCACAAGAAATGTATACTATTTCAAGTAAGATTGAGCAATATTTGGTTAGAAATATGAATTAGGTATGTCTCTCTTTTTTTAGGAAGATGTATTTTAAAATATTATTTCTAGATTGCTTTTGTTATAGAATGGCTATTTCTAAGCAATGGATGTTAGGGATCCATAATTGTATGGGTAAGGATCAGTTTTGTACTAAATGATTAAGAGGTTACAAGGGATCTAAATATGAGAATCCATAGATATGAAATCAATAGTTTATTGAAATATATTAATAAGATAATAAGGTTTTTTATTAATTTGCCTTAAGAAGTTATAGAATGCTTTTATGATAGTAAGGCAATAATTTGATTTATGGTTGATATTAAGAAATATATGGGCTTAACCAATTAGATTTAATATAAAGAACCCTTTGATTCTATAAGTAAAATTGTTATTGTAACCGTGTATGTAGAAGTAACTGTAAGCAATATTTCTTTCACCCTTTGTACCCTTTCCCTTTGTAATATTCAATAAAAATTTTAATAACTTGAAAAAAGTAAAGTTAGAAATTAGAGCTTCAAAATGTGACAAATTTTCCAAATTTCCAAATTTGAATGCAAATTCAACCAAACAATTATGGATGCTGCAGAATACATGTTTTTTTACATTCAGAAACTGCTAGAAGCGGTGTAACTGTGTTTTGGAATTAGTATTTGTTTTACAACTAATTTTAGGGCAGAAATATTTTGCACAGCTTGTAAATATATTCATTTCCTATATTAACAATGACAATAACTGGAATTTATCTGTTACTGGGAAACCAAGAGGAGATACACATATGGGGGAAACAAGAGGGGATATACTGGCCCATAAATTGCCTGCTCCAAAGCTTAGTCAAGAGCTGAAGACATGGAGAGTCCTGGGGAGAGACTGAGTCTCAAAGTGTCTTGCCAAGAGTTAGGGTGTCAGGAAACTCATTTTGGAATTAAACTGAACCTCAAAGTCTGGAATGGATAGCCCTCAAATTCCAGTAGTGCTTCTTAGGGGAAGCTGAACTGAACCTAGAATTCCAGACTAGAAGGGGTCCTAATATACAAATTCAAACCATTTTCTGCTAGTGGCTTTCATTAGAGTCCCAGCTGTGTTCATTCCTGATCCATTTGATTTGGCCACAATTAACTATGTTCTGTTCGCATCTAGACTGAACTATTGTAGTATATTCTATGTTGGGCTTTCTTTGACTATTGTACTGAAGTCTAGTTGGTTCAGCTGGGAGCTTAGAACATGAAGCTATGGACAAGCTATTGGCAAGACTGTTGCTCAGCAACTTTTCCCATCCTTAGGGTGGAAACTAGCCCTATGGTTAACTATGGAGCTGGGTGACATAAAGAGGGCCAAAAGACCTCTAGAAATATGTTGGTGGAAAACCCATACTGGATCTGACAGAGCAAGCTATAGAGCCTGTTGGAAGACCCTTGAATCAATAGAAATAGCACAACCATTACATAAGCTGGTTCACATCCATCCCAGATGTTTAAGGTATCTTGACATCTGCTGACTCCGAAATCTGAACTTTCATTGTCTCAGGAACAGACAATTTGTTGTGATACCTTTTGCTGATAAAATAATGTGAATATATTTTTATCTAGCTGCTGGCTGTAATATAGGCCAAGCGGAAGAACTGCATAATACTTCATCTGGTCTGCTTATGGACCCTTTTGACCCAGGCTGTGATCACACGTGCCTTTAGAGCTGACAGCTGCAAATGCTTGATAGATCTAAAGGGTGCGATCAGATAGCAACATTTGGGAAGCATCTCACAGTTGCTGGCAACCCGTGCTGCTTCGCCACAGAAGAGGAGTTAAAAGACACCAGGGAGTCTGGTTTTAATGAGTTCCAATGGGCCATGGACGGACTTTCCCCTGTCTGATTACGCAAGCAGGATCTCATGCCATCAGGATGGTTTGATCATGCCATCCTGGCTTGGTGCCAATTTTTCTCCTCTTCATAGTATGTGCATCATCACATACTCCATAGGGAGCCCTCAGTGCAGTGGTGCAATTCCACGTTTATGCACATGGGGAACAAACGGCCAAAATCCATGACTGTATCTGATCACATAGTGATGGACTGAGCCTGCAACTACAAAGGGATGTGTGATCTCACAACTGCATGTCAAATTCCTCCGGAGGAAATAGCCTTGCTTCCCCTCCACTTCAACTGGCGTGTGTGACTGCAGCCTCAGTTACCATGATGGATGTTAACAGGATCCTGTGATCTGTGAAGACCACCACTTGGCACTCGATCTTTGCCTATCCTGGCTTCAAAAATCATGTAATGACCACATCAATGAGCCCTTAATGTCCATTATAAATCAATTATTGACTCATGGCAACTTCTCCCTGCCATTCAAAGAGGCAGTTATGCATTCACTACTTTAAAAAAAATCCCCAACAGAAAAAAGATGTGGCCAGTTATCACCCAGTCTCTAATCTGTCTTTCCTGGGAAAAGTGATTGAGAGAGCAGTAATAGATCAGCTTCATATCTTCCTGGATAACTCATGTGCTCTGGATCTTTTCACTCTGTCAGGCTGGGCTATGAGACAGGGACTGACTGCCCTGGCAGCCTTTGTTGATGACCCCCCTTCTGGATGTAGACGATGGCCATGCTTCTTTGTTGTTCCTACTGGATCTCCCTTCAGTCTTTAGTAATCATGCTATCCTGCTGAGGCTTTGGAGGCAGAAGGATGTAACAGGGGATGTGCTTTGGACTGGTTTAAACCATTCCTCATGGGTTGGACTCAAAAGTTGGAGATCAGCTATCTTCAGTCTGGGAGCTCTCTGATGGATTTCCACAGAGCCCAATCTTTTTCACAATGTTATTCAAACTCTGTGTAAAGCCCTTAGGAGAAATTATTTGTAGCTTTGGAATTGGATGTTATCAATATGTGGATGGTGCTCAGCTCTATATCTCTCTATCCAAATCCCCTGGTGATGTGGCTGAGGTCTTGAGCCATTGCCTGACTGCTTTGGTCAAACAGCTGAAAGTGAACAAACTGAAACTGATACCCAGACAAGACAGAAGTGATGCTGGTTAGGCAGAAAGAGATATTGAAGGACAGTATACTTTACATTTTCTATGGAGTTCAACTGGCCTTCGCTGACAACAGTTAAGAGACTAGGGGTTAAACTGGAGAAGTATCTGTGGAGAATGCAGCTCCAAAAATGCTTTCTTCCCAGTGTAGCACAGAAGATGGAACCATTTCTTGACATGGCTGATCTGCTCACCTAGATCCATGGCATAGTGTAATTGAGATTAGGCTACAGCAGTGCACTCTGCATAGACTACTACAGTGCACTCAAAGTCAACTTGGAGACTCCAGCTGGTGCAGAACATTACAGCTTAGTTATTATCAGGGGCTAGGCAGAACATGTGTATTACTCCAATTTTGCAGTTACTAGTTGTCCTTTTGTTAATGGGCTCAATTCAAGGGGTTGGCCATTACATACAAAACATTTATTGGCCTGGATTCGTTGTATCTGCAGGACTACACTCCCCCTACATTCCACCATGAGAATTTTTCTCATCTAAGCAGGCCTTCTGCAGGTACTACCCTGCAAATGGGCAAAATCCACAACTACCTGTACACAGGGCTTTCTTTTTTTTCAGGAGGGAATGCATTGAAATGGAGTTCTAGAACCTCTTCAACAAAATTCTTTTTAAAATGTTAAAAAGTTCATTAGTTTTCAGTATGCAGATTGAAAACTTCATTTCCCTTTTAAGGGTTCCAGCACATTTTTTTCAAAAAAAAAAAAAGAAAGAAAGAAAAAAAGCCCTGCCTGTACATGTGCTTTCTTTATTGTGGCCTCCGCTTCATGGAATGGCCTACTTGATGTGTTCAGGAAGGCTCCCACCTTTCTGGCTTTACACAAACTGTGCAAGACTGAATTATTCAAGGCAGCCTTTTTTTTTTTTACACAGGTAATAGTGCTATATCATTTGATTGTGTGACGAGCTTACTGGATCGTGGGAACTCTGTTGATGTGATTTACCTGGATTTCAGTAAAGCTTTTAACAAGGTTCCCCATGACATTCTGATGGGCAAACTGAAAGACTGTGGGCTGGACTATAGGACAGTTCGGTGGATAGAGAACTGGTTAGAGGACCGCACCCAAAGAGTGGTGGTCAATGGTGTTTCATCAGATTGGAGGGAGGTGTCCAGTGGGGTGCCACAGGGCTTGGTATTAGGCCCAGTACTTTTCAGTGTTTTTATCAATGATCTCGATGAAGGGGTAGAAGGGCTACTCATTAAATTTGCTGATGATACCAAACTGGGAGGAGTAGCAAACACCCAAGAACACACCAAGGTAGTGTTATAATTCAACAAGACCTGAATACTCTGGAGAAGTGGGCAATTGCAAACAGGATGCAATTCAACGAAGATAATTGCACAGTACTACATCTGGGCCACAAAAATGTCAAGCACAAATACTGGATGGGCGATACGTTTTTGGGGAGTAGTGTATGCGAAAGAGATCTTGGGGTAAGAGTGGACTGTAAACTAAACATGAGCAGTCAGTGTGATGTGGTGGCAAAAAAGGCAAATTCAGTCTTGGGTTGTATTAAAAGGACCATAGCATCAAAACCACAGGAAGTCATAGCCCCTCTGTATACTGCCTTGGTCAGGCTGCACCTTGAGTACTATGTGCAGTTCTGGAGGCCTCACTTCAAAAAGGATGTGGACAAAATCAAGAGAGTGCAAAGGAGAGCAACAAGGATGATCAGGGGTCTGGAGACTGAGCCCTATGAGGAAAGGCTAAGGGCCTTGGGAATATTTAGTTTGGAGAAGAGGAGATTGAGGGGGAACATGGTTGCTCTCTTTAAATATTTGAAAGGCTGTCATTTGGAGGAGGGCAAGGAGCTGTTCCAGTTGGCAGCAGAGGATAGGACCCAAAGCAACAGGTTTAAATTACATGCAGAAAGGTATCGGCTGGATATTAGGAAAAACTTTTTCACAGAGTGGTTCAAAGGTGGAATCAGCTGCCTAGGGAGGTGGTGAGCTCCCCTTCACTGGCAGGTTTCAAGACGAGGCTGGACGAATATTTGACAGAGATGCTTTGGGCTGGTCTTGCATTGGGCAGGGGGTTGGACTAGATAGTCTGTATGGTCCCTTCCAACTTCATGATTCTATATTATAATGAATATTTCAGAAATAGGCTCTGGTAAAGAGATAGGGACTGTGTACTATACACTATAGTATATATATACTATAGGGACTGTGTACTATACGACTGTGTATAGTACATACTCTCTGTTGCTGTACATATGATCCTGCTATATAATATCTGCATTAACATGTCATGTTAAAGCTTATATTTTATTTCAGCTTATTTCCAGCTTTGTTTTCTGCTTGCTGTCAGACTTTTGCAATTCAAACTGTCTTGAATTGTTTATTGGATGTCACATTCCTGTTGATTTAAATTGCTTTGTGCTGTGTGATCTACCTTGTGTTTCAGTGAGAAAGGTGGACTATAAATTGTGAAAATAAAAAGAAATGTCTGCAAATGCAGGTCATCTTGGGAAGCTCTTCCGTGTATGCCCCTTCTTCAGAAGTCAAATGGATTGCTACCAAAGCCTTTCCTGTAGCTGCTCACCTATCAAATACTCATTTTCCAGCTATCTTCCTAGTGCTTGACCTCTTTCTTTTAGGTGTAAGTTAAATATATGTATTTACATAAGCATTTGCTTGAGTTTGTTGAGTTGTTTGGCTGATATTATGGTATTTTGTCCACTCACCTGCCTGCAGGAGTGCATCTGATTCTTTTCTACTGATGGCCTGTTTTTTTTTTTAAATATGCTGTTAGGTACTTATTCTAAACTTTGTGATCTTATGATGCTTTATATTTGGGATCTTATTGATTGCTACCCTGGGGACATATGGTTGTGGGGAAGCATATAAATGCTACAAGAAATTGCTAGTACACTTTTTACCATGTGCTCAGAAGCTCCACAATAAATTTGCACACCATGTGACTTCATGTCCATTTCTTTAATTCAACCGGCTACTCTTGACTCAAAAGAAACCATTCAAATCGTAATAACAACTTTTGTGCAAATATACTGGAAAGTTCTGCAGTTGGGATGCCAGTAATAGTGAAATCAGCATGATAGTTTATTGCGGGTCAGGATGGAACATGAGAAACCCCGGGCCCAGAGCCCTCTTTTATGCTGGTCGGAGATAATGCCCCGACCTCGCCCAAATGTCCTGATAGGACCTTAAGTCAGTAGTTGCAGTTCATAGGTCCCCTGTGGGAGCCCTAGGCTCGTGATTGGTGGTCGTTTAGGATCCAACTGGCTATTGTTCTTCCTGGCCGAAGCTCAGGTAGATTCTGGCCATGTGCGATGATCACGTGGTGGTCGCCATTACGAGAGTCCCTGGCGACCGTGGTCTTGATACACAACATATACCAAATGTTTTTGTCATCATTCACTATGTCAGTCCAGGGATGATCAATTAATGGGGAAGAAATATCTTTGTATTTTCATTGTGTCATATTCGAGGACAGTAGCATACAAGGGTGGAGTGGTGGGTGTGTTCTGCCCCAGGAGCAGGGAAGAAGGGGGTGCATTGTTTGTAGTGAATTTTAAAACAATAATAAGGTTGACTAAAAGTTGGTTTACTTTTTATTATCACCATGTGCTGGCACTCCTGCTCCCAACTCAGAATGTAGAGAGTCTATAATGAGCTGGGCGCATGCCTCTCTTCTCCCCATCCTCCCCCGGCAATGTTGTCCTGATCCAGTCACTCTGTGTGCCTGCTCATCCCTGCACACAGGTTCCCTTGGGTCAGTACATGGCCCCAGCGGCACCCCTTGAGCTCACTGCTCTTATTTACCTCATACATGGGGGTGGTGGTCAAAGAGCTCAGGTGGCCTTGCTAATTTGTCCCACATCAAAGGGGGAGTGGAAATCTGGAAATTCTCACCACTACTAAATTGAGAGCAGAAGGGAGCCAGGCCATCCCCATGTTCCTGCCCAAACAAAGGAAGAAACTAGGCAGATCAGCCTGATCCCTAATCTCCAGCCAACAATGGGTGTGGAGAACCAAGAAAGGCTTCATCCGTGCTCTCCTTCCTTCACCCTCCCGCATCCACTGAGGGGAGCTGAACTACCCTAAAATAAATAATGGCAAAGACCTGGCTTCTTTGGGGCCCCACACAGACTCCTCAATGGGGGCCAAACTCTGCCCTCTTGCACAGTATGGCCAAACAGCATGTTCCTCACACGCAACTGAGGAGACAGGTTTGCACTTAAGGCAGAGCAAAAACAGGCTCCTCCCCAACCTCTAAACTGGGGTGGCGGGGGGAGGGTAGGAGAGTCAGAGTGAGGTATCCAGTCCTTAGCTAATGACTAGCCCAGCACTGGAGTTTGAAGGGAATCCAGAAGCTGAAGTGATGCTGGCTGACTGCTTTACAAACTGACCCCCATCCATTTCTGCAGCTGGACTCTAGGGACAGCCAGGACTCTGCTTCTTCCTAGTTCTGTAGAACTGCAGCCCCAGGCACTTGTGTGTGACAGGGCAGCTGAGGATCTTCCGGGAATCTGACCAATCACAGCTTAGCTGTGGCAGCTAAACCTCCAGTTCTTAGGAATCTGACCAATCACAGCTTAGCCGTGGCAGCTGAACCTCCAGTTCTTGGGGTCCCAGCTACAATTGACCCCAAGCTACTAAGCAGGCTCTCCGCCCCAGGACCCCATTCCCAGTTCCTCATTGGGATCCCTCATCACCTTGACATTGGTCAGAAGCAGCAGGCCTGCGTGCTGTGTCCTTCTCTTCCTGCTGCAGCTCCTGCTTCGCTTGTGAGCAGAATGCAGTCTCTGCGCCCCACCTCACCCCAATCTGCCTTACAAAGCAAAGTGGCCATTTAAGCTGCCAGCTAACTTGATCTTCCTGGTGCTCTTATTATTATTTATTTTATTTCATGATTATTACTGAAAATAATTTTGTTGTATGGGGAGAGGTTTTTAAAAAATCATCCACTCTGGGTGTCCAATACCCTAGGTACACCCAGGGGTCCTTTCATAGAAAAAGAGCTGCAGGAGCTCATTAGCATAACTCATTAGCATATGCCACGTCCCTTGACATCACTGGAAGTGTGTCAGAAAGGGAATGTCAGTTTCAGCCCCATTATACCCTATGGGCCATTGAAATCAATGGCAAAAACTCATAGGGTATATGAGGGGCTGGAGGAAAGGGGATTTGAGGGAGAGGCTCCAAACTTGCAGGGTAGCTGCTGGGGCCTCTCCTTGAAATACCCACTAAGTTTCAAGAAGATTGGACCATGGGGTCCAATTCTATGGGCCCCCAAACAGGTTGTCCCATCCCCTCCATTGTTCTCTATGGTGGGAAAAATGTTACCTTTTTTCCTACCATAGAGAACAATGGAGGGAATGGGGACAACCTGTTTGGGGGCCTGTAGAATTGGACCCCCTGGTCCAATCTTCTTGAAACTTGGTGGGTATTTGGGGGAGAGGTCCCCGCAGCTACCCTGCAAGTTTGGAGCCTCTCCCTCAAACCACTTCTCCTCCAGTTGCTTTTAAAGTTGCATCCAAATTTCGGCGGCAATTCAGCAGCAGGCTGAATCAGATCAGAGAATCTGATTTAGCCCATGGCTGCCCTAGTGGCCACTCCTGAGCTGGCGGAGCGCTCCGGCCCCAACAGACCCCTGCTCATACCCCACCAAAAAAGTGGCCCAAGAAAAGTACTCAAAGAGCAATCCCTTATCTTACTGCAACCCAAAGTGGGGTGTGTGTGTGAAATAAAATGAAAAGAAAAAGGAAGGGAAACCACCGAGGAAGCAGACAGCAAGAAAATCTCTCTAAACAAAAATGCTATGTGAAAGAGGGATTCAATCACAATTTTCCCACCCTTTGCAACAAACAAACAAAAACCAAATTGCAGTACAGAAGAACCCAAGGCAAAGCCAAGCCCCTTAGCCTCTGATTGAGTAAGCTAGCTAAGCAATCCCCGCCACCACACCCAGCAGCAAAGCTCTTTCCTGAGTACACCCTCTCTGTTCAAAACCACAATGCCAACAAAGGGAATGTGTGCTCGTCCTATACTTATATAGATCTGAGTCCCATTGCAACAAATGGGAACTCTGTTATTGGGAGGCAGCAGTGCCTGTCAAGCTTTTGAGGGTCCTTATTTGTGTTGCCAAGGCTGGAAAACACCACACTCACTGTTGTCTAGGATTTTTGCACCAGAGTTTTCCAAGCAGCCTTGAGTCGCACCCAAAAGCTTGGAGATTTCTTCAGAGACCACGTGTGAGCTGAATGTCGCCTCCTGAGCCCCAATTTGGCCAGAATTTGGCATGAATTTTGGCTCAACATGTGGCTTATGCCCATCCCTGATCACATATATCCTTATCTAAGAAAGCTCCGATATTGCACTCCATTCTAAACAGGAGAATTAAATCTTACAATTTTTCCTCAGGATCGTTTCAGAGGGCAGCCGTGTTGGTCTGCAGTAGAACACTTAGGTTTTAGTCCGGGGCGCTTTAGAGACCAAGAAGAGTCTTGGGTACAGGCAGGGGTCATTTTGTAGAAAAAGAGGTGCAGGAGCTCATTAGCATAACTCATTATCGTAACTTATTTGCATATGCTACACCACCTGACATCACCGGAAGTATGTCAGAAGGGAGGGAGGGAGGGAGGGAGGGAGGGCTGGCAGAGATGGGACAGCTACTAATCCAAGCCTGAGAAATACCACTATTCTGGGAGGATAGCTTCAGTGGTGGCTGAAGGCTTCAGAAGGCTGGTCGGAGGAACAAGGACCTTTCCAGGGGATGGGGTCATTTTGCTGCAGCCATGACACAAGCAGGCATTCCTCCGCGGGGGGGTTGGGGGCTGGCACCAACTCCCGGAGCTGCGCTCCCCCAAGCTCCTGCTCGAAAGGACCCCTGGGTACAGGCTTTTGAGAGTCGAAACTCCCTTTGTCAGACACAGTAGAGGAGAAGGTTTGCCTCTCAAAAGCTTAGACCCTGAAACTCTGGTGGGTCTCTAAGGCGCTACTGGCCTAAAACCTAACCACTCTTCCCTCAAGGAAGCCTTTCCTCTGCAAATTCTCAGTGTCATTAATTCAGATATTTTCAGTGGTAGCATTGTTTAAAGGGACTGGGGGTCCAGGTAGATTTATTTTTTACCATTAATTGGGGACAAGTGGATTCCCCGCATTCTATCCGCTCATTCTCAAGGACACCTTTTTAAAACTCAGACTTTCAGGGGGAAAAACAGGTACAACAAGACGCTGTATGGAGACCATGTGTAGCCTGTAATAAAAGAAAGGAATATATAAATATCTGAAAACAAAAGCTGAAAAGGCAGAGGACTTTCAGAAAGTTAAGGGGTACTACATCTGTGTAGTTTGGCCTATTTATGATTCCAGTCGCCCCAAAAGAAAGAGCTAGGAAAGTTACAGGGACATTTAGGGAAGGTAGCATACACATAACTTTCATTTTAGCTCTCTGCTTTCCTACCTGCATATTTCAGTAGTGAGAATGTTTTGTGTTTGTTCATTTTTACACTTTTTAATCCCCCTCCCACACTACGCTTCCTAGAATAAGTGGCTGCTGGTGCTGCTGGCCATAATTGCTGAAGCAGCAGTATTGTGCTTACCAGCAGATGGTCCGCAGCCACATGGTGGGCAGGTAGCAGAAGATGGTTTTTGTGCTTACATTCCGTGTCTTCAGATGTTGTTTCGAATGCACCTGCAGTGCCACATCTCAGTGCATCCTGCAGAATATAGTATTCACGGTGCCTGATAGAGATGATGAGAACAAGAGAGCAGCAGCAACAACACATTAATCGGTTGCAACCATTCTATAGTTTTTTGTCCTCTGGGTTTTTTTTTTTTCATGGCAAATGAAATTAACAAAGATTTTCAGGGTTGGGGTTTTTTTTGTAATGAAGGCATACACACAGTTGCATCTGCCACTTGCACAAATGACCAGATAATCAATCTACAGCTTGATTTTTTGTTGGGTGGGAGAACTAAATGTGTTCTCTACTTATAAACTCCACCTCCTCAGAGTTGTTGTTGAAATGAAGCCGCTATAAGACATTAATGACCTCTAGTAAGGTTCTAATTACTTATTTTCAGCTCTGTTCTCAACTACATTGTAGCTATGCTAACATTTGTACTGTAATAAAAGCACTGTAAAAATTGACTTTCTTTGCCCGTGATGCTCCACCCCACGGGAAATTACACTGAGGATTTTTCCTCATCTATAAATTGAATGAATATAGCCTTCGCGATATTCTACAGGGCTTTAAATTAAAGAGTTAATGAAGTTAACAATAATTTTAACTTCTGGGCTTAAGGTTCTGTTTCACATTGATGGGGCTAGAATTCCTGAGCTGTTTATTTGGGAGTAGCTACAAAGATTTGTGTTTTTCATGGCTGTGTATTTATCCTGTGATTTTTAATTGTAAGCCGCCTTGAGCAGGACTCTGAAGAAATATGGAAGGATTCTACATAAATAAATATAAACAATGAATCTCAATAAGACTACTCTTTAAAATAAATAAAAGTTGCATGGGGAAAATCTGAAGAATTAGTAATTCACCAGTTTACATATTTTCAGACCTGTCTGCTGAAACATTTAGAAAATACAGATGTAATTTTTTTTTTTTATTTTAAAGGCAACTAGTAGGGCATTTCATTATAATTGTCTTTAAGGGAAACATACTGGCTCTCTGTATTGCAGGGAAAGGGATTTTTTCAGGAACTCTGGTATACCAATGATATAGAAGAAGAAGAGACTGGATTTATACCCCACACTTCACTTGGCGTCTCAGAGTGGCTTACAAACTCCTTTCCCTTCCCCTCCGGACAACAGACACCCTGTGAGTAGGTGAGGCTGAGAGAGCTCTTTCAAGAACAGCTCTATGGCTTGCCCAAGGTCATCCAGCAGGTGCAAGTGGAGGAGTGGGGAATCAAGCCCAGTTCTCCCAGATTAGAGTCTGTGCACTTAACCACTACACCAAACTGGCTCTAAACAAGCTAGATGGTGATTATATGATATTATATAAGTACAAGAAAGGAGGGGACCTGTGATACTCACGGGGGGGGAGGAGCTCCACCAAGTGGAGGAAGCAGCCACAGGTGAGTCTTCTCTCCCCCCCCCCAGCTCCTGCAGTGAGGCCCGTGCACCCAAGAGCTGCTCAGGTCTGCCGCTTCTCCCCCCCACCTCCCAGCTCCCGTGGTGAGGCCCGAGTGCCCAAGAGCTGCTCAGGCCCACCACTTGTCTCCCACCCGCCTCCCAGCTCCTGTGGTGAGGCCCGAGTGCCCAAGAGCTGCTCAGGCCTGCTGCTTCTCTCCCCCCACCTACTGGCTCCCACGATGAGGCCCGAGCACCCAAGAGCTGCTCAGGCCTGTCGCTTCTCTCCCCCCACCTCCTGGCTCCTGCAGTGAGGCCCGAGTGCCCAAGAGCTGCTTGGACCCACCACTTATCTCCCCCACCCACCCACCCAGCTACCATGGTGAGGCCTGCCCAAGAGCTGCTCAGGCCTGCCACTTCTCCCCCCCACATGGGCACCGATGAGGCCTGAGCGGCTCTTGCCAGGCCCACCAATTCCCCCCTGTGGCTCTGGTGGCGAGGCTTGGATGCCTCCCAACCACCGGGCCGCCACACAGTTCCAAGAGCGTTCCCTTCGCATGTGCAGGGAATGCTCTTCAACTTTTGGGGAGATTTAAATATCCCCCAAAGGCTTTTTTTTAACTTTTAGGATTTTTCTGCACACATGGGGAGTCCCCCAAGTGTGCAGGAAAATCTCCCTTCCCCCAAGTGCCCCCCACCTGGATTTAGATATCCGCACGGAGGGTGCCACTTGGCTATTAGATATATAGATACAGAAAGGGATTTGTTTTACCTGTGATGTAGAATGGCAATCTCATGATGGAGAGATCTTTGTAGTCCTAATATGATCCCTGATTAATTTGAAAATATATTTTCATGTTTTGAAAATTATTGTTTCTTGATTCCACTTTAATAATGATATTTAAAGAAATGTAAAATAATACAAAATAATAAAAGCTAAGGTAAAATTTCAGAAGGCAGGAGGGATAGAGAAGTACCATTCACAAGTTTTGATGTCACAATTGGTGAATAATACATGTGAATAATAATAAATGTGAATAATACATTTGAAACACTACAGGGAAAATAGCATGTTTGTGTGGGGAGGGAGATGTTTTGGTGCAATCCAGCAACCACTGGGGAAAAGAAACTTTAGTTCCTCACCACTTCTTCACTCAAAATATTCCCTCCTACAGTTCTTCCTGAAAATGGAGGGACAGGTCATTAGATTTTGTAACAGTTCTCCCTTATACAACCACACTTGAGACAGCTCCTTTTAGATGTGGTAATTGTGTGCATAAACCAGTACAGAACTTTAAAATTGCATGGTGTAACTTTTTTCCTTGTCACATTTTTTGAAGTTTTCAGAACTGTTGGATTGTTTTGATAGCTTGTAAACAACTGTCTTGAGGTGTGAGGGGGGAAAGAGATGCGACAAAAAGTCCATAAAGTGTAAGATCACCCATTTTTCTTCATTGTATCCTAGCACCTGAATTGATTTTTTTACGTTATAAAATATGAAGTTAGAACTCTTGGTGCTATACTTTACCATAAGCAAAGAAGTCAATAATATACAGACAGCTCAAAATACAAAATTTAAAGGTTTTGCTATAATGTGTTAGCAGTAGGTCACATCACTTTTATATCAAACTGAAGCCAGTATACAGATTTGTACAACTAAATAACTGATGCTATTGTTAGTAAAACCAGTAGAGCCACAGCACATAATTCTTGAATAAATATACATTGCAAGATCTAAACTGATAGAACTATCTTAACTGATGTGGCATCTAATGTAACCTGAGAATATTTTTGCCATAGGCTTATATTTGATTTACCCCATTCTATTCCCAAAACTCAGAAAAGTATTAATTGAGCCATATCAGTATCAGTGGATCCTACCTACAGAGCCTACCTGAAAGCAAGCCCATTCCATCCCCTGTAAACAGTTGCCCTCTCCCAAAAAGCTAGCACAGCTATTTATGCAACATATTGGGAGACTGCACTCTATGCCCAGAAAGATCATCTCAGACCGAGGGTCCCAATTTGTGGCTGCTTTCTGGAGAGAATTATTGACACTCTTGGGAGTTGAGCAGGGTCTCAGCAGTGCTTACCACCTAGAGACAGATGACCAAACAGAGTGGACCAATCAGGTTTTGGAGCAGATCTTGAGATGTTTCATTAATTATCAACAGGACAATTGGGTGAACTTGTTCCCATATGCAGAGTATAGTTACAATAACTCAGTGCATAGTTCCATGGGAGCCACCTCCTTCAAAGTGGTGCATGGGTATTGGGGGGGCCCTCCTCACATTTATGGCAGAACCTACTGGGTCAGGAGACATGACAACCTGGTGGTCAGAGTTAGTACAACAATGGACTCTAATCCAACAGACTTTGGCCAAAGCAAAAGAAGATTACAAAGCCCAGGTGGATAAAGGCAGATCACCGGAATGGGACATCACCCCAGGGAACTCAGTGTACATTTCCACTAAAAATCTGAGGGGGTTACAACCTGGGGAAAAACTGGGGTGAAAATATGTTGGGCCTTTTAAGGTGTTGAGAGTCATTAATAAGGTGGCTGTGGAGTTGGATTTGCAAAAAAAAAACCTTACGACATATTCATCCTGTTTTCCATTTCAGTCTCCTGAAGAAGGACCCTGGACCATTGAAATGGAGACCTTGACCTCCGGCTCCACCTCTCCTGAAGGTGGATGGGGAACTCCACCAGGTGGTGGAAGAGGTTTCGGACACTAAAATAAAATGGGGCCACTTTTAGTATCTTATCAAATGGTGGGACCAGGACCCAAGTCATAATGAGTGGGTCCAAAGTGACGATGTTAGAGCCCCATACTTAGTTCAAGCATTCCATAGAACTCATCCTCACAAACGGGGGCAGGGGGGGTGTTGAGGGAAGCCTGGGGGAAGCAGAATGTCAAACTCAGCCCTTGTTTGCTATGTATTTTCCCTCTGTCTATTCTGAGCTCTGTACCAATGCCATATTTTTTTTTCCTGCTGGGAAATTGTGGGGGAGTGTGTGAGTGTGTGCATGGAGTTGCCTTGCTGGGAGTCACACTGGCTTGTAACTTCATCTATGTGGGGCCTCCCCATGGTGGGAAATATGCGTGCTTGACCTTGAGTACCAGACACTGGTATATAATCTCTCAATAAACAAATCACTACAAAGCAAGTGTTGTTGGGAGTGAGTTCTGTTCAAGACCTGACAGGCTGCCAGCTCTGGCTTGGGAAACTTGGTGCATTTATTTCATCTTATATATGTAATAGAATGGGTGACATTTAGGATGCCAGGCTATCACCTGGCACCAGCTGGAGTTTTGGGGGTGGAGCAAGGGGCAGATGTGATGTAATGTTATGTGTTGTTGTCACATCTGGACAAAAACCTGGGTGTGACTTCAGCCCATCAACTAATTCATAGCACCACATCATTTCTGCCCTCCACTGTTCACCAGCTGACTTCAGTGGAAAGGGAAGGGAGGGAAGAAACCAGAGAATGCCCACCACAAGTGGACAGCTGGCCTCCCTTGTGTGGTTGGCATTTGCAGACCATGTTAAGAGCTTGAGGATACTCATAGACTGAAACTTGATGTGTGAGGGTTGGCGTAGTGACCAAGAGTGCCTTCTATCTGCTGCAATTTGTTTACTAACCATCTCCTTTTTCAGGCTCAAACAATCTGGTCATGCCAGTCAAGCAGCAACTGCCATTACCACCTCCTCACCTCAGCAGCCTTAGCACCTCCATGTTCAGCTATCATGACTGGCCTGGCAGGAAGTGATGTTTTCTGAGATACAGTCTGGAACAAATAGTGAGGGCAAATAGTGAGAGCAAGTTATTATTTCTTGGCCTAAAGGACTGCACATAAAAAAAATGTGAAGATAAAGTAAATTCCCCAGAGAATTAGATGATGAGAAATTAATAAAATTGACTATGCTTGATTACTATGTTTTCAGTTGCTCTATATTTAATTGTACTTTTTTCCCATTCTTCTGCTACTGGGGGCTGGAGAAGGGTAGAAACCATGAACTGAAGCTATTCCAGTGTGGAGAAGTTTTTGTATTCGTTCTAAAAAATCAACACCCAAGTGATAATGTAGGGAGTACACATCAAAAACACACGGTTAGCAGTCCACATTATTTACATGTTAATCCAGGTGACATAACAGAAAAGCATTAAGGAGTGGGTTTTTTTGTATTGCACACCCACAGATTAAGTATTCATTAACTCATTTCTGCATAGAGATAGAATGAATCCAACAGAAGAGTGGCATTTTTCAAAACACTTGCACAATTTTATTATTGCCAGATGGGGGCAATGGAACAGTAAATCTCCATTCTTTTTAATCAGGCTCAAGGATGCTGTGATTTATTTTATAATTCTGATTTTATTCCTAAAAGTAAAGCCACCATTTCTTAAAGATGAAGATAACGTGTATGGGAGAAAGAGAGAAAGGAAGCTCAGAAAAATGTTCAGCCAAACTGTATAATTGATGACTTTATATTGAACTATTACATATTTTATGATGACTGAAACGGGACCTTCTAAAAATTAAAAAAAATATATGTGTAGGTCTTACTAAGTGCCCATCTTACCACTTAGATGCAACTGACATGTGCCAGAGACCTAGCCTAGTATCAGGATGTTTCCAAGTCATGGTATGCCTTGGTGGGCATGTGCAACGTCTTGTATAACATCACCAAATTGACTGGTAACATCACCAAATCAACAGTGGGTCTCCAGTGATATTTGCACACATTTGGCAAGGTCTGGTATATCCTGGTTTTTTTCAAGGTTATATTAGTATTTGCTAGGTATGTGATATGTAGATGTCACAATATGGTAGCAAACACTCATATCCTGACACTGTCAGCAAGCCTGCTAACCAGAAAAGGTGTAGTGAAGGATGATAGGGAAATGGCTGAGAAGCTGAATGCATTTTTTGCCTCTGTCTTCACTGTAAAAGATGAGAAGTGCTTGTCCACTCCAGAACCACTGATTTCGGGAGGGGTGTTGAAAGACCTGAGTCAGATTGAGGTGATGAGAGAGGAGGTCCTATGACTGATAGACAATTTAAAAACAAAAAAATCACCGGGCCCGGGTGGCATACATGTGAGAATTCTGAAAGAACTCAAATGTGAACTTGTGGATCTCCTGACAAAAATATGTAATCTTTCCTTAAAATCTGCCTCTCTTCCTGAGGACTGGAAGGTAGCAAATGTCACTCCTATCTTTAAAAAGGGTTCCAGAGGAGATCCGGGAAATTACAGGCCAGTCAGTCTGACATTGATACCAGGTAAGTTGGTGGAAACTGTTATTAAGGAAAAAATTAGTAGGCACATTGATGAACAAAATCTATTGAGGAAGACTCAGCATGGGTTCTGTAAGGGAAGATCTTCTCTCACTAACCTGTTAGCGTTCTTTGAGGGCATAGGCATCAACTACGGGGGGGCTCGAAGACTCGAGCCACCCCCGAAATTTCCCAGGGGGGACTGAGCCCCCCCCCGGGGAAATGGTGAGCCCTCCGCCGTGCCTCCCTCGGCCCTTCCTAGGGCCGCCACCACCATCACCATCTCTCTCCCCCCCCCCCCCAGCCTGGCCACTCCGACCCTCCGTCCATCTGTCCAGGGGCCAGCTAAGCAAATGCCCAGCTGGCCCCTGGATGTATGGAGGGAGGGATGGAAGCAGGAGCGGTCAGGCGGGGGGGGGAGGTGGCAGCGGGGACATGGTCCCAGCAGGCACATGCGCACAGAAGAGCCCCTCCCGGGAGTTTTTAAACTCTACGCCCCTGTTTGAGGGAGTAAACAAACATGTGGACAAGGGAGACCCAATAGATGTTGTTTACTTTAATTTCCAGAAAGCTTTTTAATAAAGTTCCTCATCAAAGGCTTCTAAGTAAGCTCAATAGTCATGGGATAAAAGGGCAGGTCCTTTTGTGGATCAAAAACTGGCTAATTAAAAGGAAATCAAGAGTGAGTATAAATGGGCAATTTTCTCAGTGCAGGGAGGTAAGCAATGGGGTACTGCAGGGATCAGTACTCGGTCTGATGCTTTTTAACTTGTTTATTAATGATTTGGAGTTGAGAGTAAGCAGTGAAGTGGCTAAATTTGCAGATAACATGAAATTGTTCAGGGTGGTGAGAACCAGGGAGGATTGTGAGGCACTCCCAAGAGATCTGTCGAAGATGGGCAAGTGGGCATCAATGTGGCAAATGGGTTTAATGTGGCCAAGTGCAAAGTGATGCACATTGTAGCCAAAAATCCTAACTATAAATACACGTTGATGGGGTCCGAACTGGCAGAGACTGACCAAGAGAGAGATCTTGGAGTCATAGTAGATAACTCAATGAAAATGTCAAGACAGTATGCGACTGCAATGAAAAAGGCCAACGCTATGCTGGGGGTTATTAGGAAGGGAACTGAAAACAAATCAGCCAGTATCATAATGCCCCTGTATAAATCAATGGTGCAAATTCATTTAGAGTACTGTGTACAGTTCTGGTTGCCACACCTCAAAAAAGATATCATAGCATTGGGAAAAGTGCAGAAAAGGGCAACTAGAATGATAAAAGGGTTGGAACAGGTTGAAGTGCCTGGGGCCCTTTAGCTTGGAGAAACGATGGCTGAGGGGTGACATGATCGAGGTTTATAAGATTATCCATGGGATAGAGCAGGTAGAGAAAGAAGTCCTTTTCTCCCTTTCTCACAATACAAGAACTTGTAGGCACTCCATGAAATTGCTGAGCAGTCGGGTTAGAACAGATAAAAGGAAGTACTTAACCCAAAGAGTGATTAACATGTGGAATTCACTGCCACAGGAGGTGGTGGCGGCTACAAGCATGGACCACTTCAAGAGGGAATTAGATAAACATATGGAGCAGAGGTCCCTCAGTGGCTATTAGCTACAAAGTGTAGATAGAAACTCTCACTCTGGGGCAAGTGATGCTCTGTATTCATGGTGCTTGACAGGGGGGCAACAGTGGGAGGGCTTCTAGTGTCCTGCCCCCACTGCTGGACCTTCTGAGGGCACCTGGTGTTTTTGGCCACTGTGTGACAGAGTGTTGGACTGGATGGGCCACTGGCCTGATCCAACATTGGGTTTTCTTATGTTCTTAACCTCATTGCAGTCTGAACAAAGTTCTTCTAAAATGTTGAAAATTATAAGATTGCAATCTAATATAATTTGTCCAAAAATTTAAAAGGCAAGATATATTTGTTTATTTTTACTTCGGTTCTGTGGTGTGGGGTCGCCTTTTGTTGCAGCCAACAATAAAAATTCTCAAATATTAGGATACAGCCATAGATACGTATATCATTCTATAGAACAGATAGTTCTTTGTATCCACAAATAGCTAGGCATTCAACCCATTCTTTCTTTGTATATTGCTTTCATTCTTTATTTGACCACATCATCATTATCTTCCTTATGCAGCTGTCCATTTTCCTTCCTTAGAAAACAACAAAGTGAGAAAAAAGTAGAGCATTCTAAATGTTGCAGTAGAGGACATATTGGAATGTTAAAGCAGTGGCCAAAACTTCAAGCATCACAGGTATTATCTCAAAGAACTACTGAAGTCACATACATTGCAGCAAAAGAGGCTAAAACAAAAATAAGAGGGGCTTTTTATCATTGTTGGGTCTAGTCTTTGCCCTGGCTGCAATAGTCTCTCTGATTAAACTTTCAAAACGGTACATTAAAAAGCCAGATAATATTTAGGGGGGAGGGCAAAGTACAGAGGTGGTCAGCCCATCATCATTTATTTACTTTATTATTTGTACTTTATTAGTTATTTATTAATGTACCAATTTTCTACTTGAGACTCAAAGTTCATTACATCGTATAGAACATTGGTATAGAACATTGTAATCAAACAGCATGAGAGATCTAATAAAAATGTGATAGGACTAGGATACAAAAATTACAAAAATGCAAAAACATTTTATTTTTATTTTTTTGAATTTTTTATTTTATTTTCTACAACTAAATATCACAACTAAAATCTCTACACTGAACTAAAAAACTAAAAACCTATACTACCCTATGGTATACAGAAGTCAGAATACTATGCTAATATAACAACTGTACTACAAAATTCAAGAAAATGTTAAACTATGCAGGCTAAAAAATAGTTTATTAAATATTGCTTATCTAAAGGCTATAGAAAATACAGGAATGATTGGAGTTCAAAATGGGATACAATAAATCATATATGACTTTTAACAAATCAAAGTTCATTATTCTTTATGTCTTCCTCTTTTTCTTCTTTTCTCTTTGGGGTTTTGCCACCGTTGCTTCCAAAGCTTCCTCCAACTCTTCTTCTTCAGTGCTTTTACTTCCAGTTGAGTCTGACCTTTCCAATCCATAAATGCTCTCTTGAAGTTCTAAGGAGTCCCCTGCGGCAGCTGCATCTTTTTCTTCTTTGCAAAAGTCCAAATAATTCTTGGCTTTTGCAGCTGTGTCGATCCTTTGCTTCTTGTCCTTATAGGTGAAGAGCAGGCCTTCAGGGGTAAGCCACCGGTAGATGATGTCCTCGGTTTGTAAAAAAAAAATGGTTAAATTCTTGTAGGGTTTCCTCTTCTTCCTTATTTCAAATGGAATGTCCTTTAAGACTTTAATATCAACTTCTTGGATCTTCAGGGTACCTCTGTTTGTGGCCTTGAGCACCACATTTCTAGTTGACTTCTTTGAGAACCTCACCATAACTTCTCCAGGCAGGTTTTTCTTCTTTACAAATTCGGGGTAGGTCCTGTAGACCATATCCATGCTACTTTGCAATTGGTCCGCTTGTAAACCTGTCATTGGAGCCAAAGCATCACTTTTTGAGGTTCTCACCTTCCTGTTCAGTAATACCCTGGAATCTCAAGAAAAAAAGATTTTTCCATCTGAAGCCTCAGTAGATTATCCTTGTCAGAAATCCTCTCTTTCTCCATCACATCCAGTCTTAACTCAGTTTTTTCTGCTTTGATTTTGACCTCTACCAGTGCTTTTGCTGTCTGGTCAGACCTCAAGCTTGCATCTGAAACTTGCTTTTGCAAAGTATCCAATTTAGAGTTAACAGCAGTCAGCTGGTCCATCAGGGAGTGCAAAGCTGTTGCCAGTGCAGCAGTTAGGTCTGTACTTATCTCAGATTTTGTAGCAGGCAGTGTTGATGGAGCTTTAGGAGAAGGTCTTGGTTTCCCCGCCATCTTTTCACCCCGTCCAGTCATTGCTTTTTGTTTATAGTTAGGAAAGTTCCCAAAAGAGAGTTAAAAGTCACTCTTTTTTTTCTATTCAAGCAGTTAAGTTAGTGCCATTTAGTCCCCAGCCATTCAGCATAGAGAGAGATTCTCGGATGTGCTGTTTCTTTAAGTCGGAGAAAGGAGGGGGGGATTTAAAGTTTAATCTCACATTAAGTTCCCATCAAAGAATCTTGTTGCAGGGAAGCCACTTACAGTTTCGCCATGCGTCTCAGGTAGGAATTCTTTTCTTGTTGCTTTTCTGGCTTTTGCAGCCATCCGGTGAGTGCTTCATTGTGCCCAAAGGCTCCATGGTGGTAGAACTGTGGAGGCAAAGGGAGGCCTCGATCCCTGGGTCGCCACCCCGGGAGAGGCTATCCCTCAAACCTCATGGCAGGAGCCCCCTCCAAGGGCTCCTGGGAGTCTGAATCCAGTTTGGATCCCCTTCTTGCCACCAGATCCGGGCTGCGATCCCCTAGATGACAGAAGATTGCGCCTACCATTAAAGCAGTCAAAACCGGAAGCAAAAATGCAAAAACATTTGTCAAGCAATGCAGAAAATGGAATTACAAAAAATGAAAACAATGCAGTAAGAGCATGATAGAACATACAACAAATCAATAATATATAGTGTACACTGTGGCATAGACTAGGGGTGTGCACCAAAAAAACTGAATTTTTTGGGTTCAGATCTATCAAACACAAAAAAATTTCAGTATTTGCCAATATTCCTGAATCCCAGTATCAGTATGATACTCAATTATACACAATTGGGACTGTCCCCCTAGGGTATAATAATCCCCCCAAAAAAGTCACGGGGTGGAGGGCCACATCATTGAAGGGAAGGCAAACTGTCTTCCTTTCAGTGAAGGGCGTGTGCTGCCTCTGCTGTGTGAATCCAGAAAGAGAAGTTTTAAAGCAAATGTGGCACACTCCCTTCATTGATGGGAAGGCATTTTCTGGCCCACATTGTGTGACCTTGGACACCAGTTATTGTGTAACATAAGGTATGTGAGACTTTACTTCCACATTTGTGCCTTTCTATTACATACTGCTAATATGTACTTAACCTGCTTCCAGCCTATGCATTTGTTACACATCACTCCATCGTATTTATTTCTACAACAGTCCTTATTCCTAGTATTCTATAATACTGTTGAGTATTCCAGCATTGTTCAGGATACATCACCTTGCCTGGGAACTTCCCTGATTTAGCCTGCTACTAAAACTGTTCTCAGGGAGAAACTAACTTTAAGCATCAGCGACAGCAGGCGCCTCTTTAAAACATGCAGAACTGGGGTCCCCCCCTCCTTGAAGAACAGAGATATCATCAAAACGTATTTTATTCAAATAAATAAATTCACCATTTAATACCAGTTTAAGATTTTATTCTCTTTGGCCGAGGACAGACTGGCAATCTGAAGCGGGGCAGGCACGCTTCGCAAACGGAGGAAAGGAGCACGTTCAGACATGCGCATCTGCCCATCGGCTCCGTTGCGTACTTACCCGTCTCCCAGCCGCTTTCCTTCCGCTTTACCCGGACACCGGTTTTTCCCGGTGTTCAGGGGCCTTCCTCCGCATGCCTCCCGCTTCCAAACAGTGTGAACTGGAAGAAGCGGGAGGCATCCGGAGGAAGTGTGAACGCACCGGCAAAAACTTTTGCACATATGCGCATATGCACACATGCGCACATGCGCATATGCGCATGTTTGCATATGCGCATGTTTGCATATGCGAAAAACATCAAAGGAAAACCAAAAAAAAGTGCAGCAGCACGTGCGAGCCGCGCGCGCTGGCTATGCGGCAGTCTGAACTCTCCGTGGCAGTCTGAATGCTCCGTATCGCCGCTGATCCGCATTGCTCTGGCCAGTGTGAACGGCCAGCTCCGTGGGTTTTTTCCCCCGCTCCAGTTCCCTCCGCTTTGCCTCCGCTTCAGATTGCCAGTCTGTCCTCAGCCTTTGTCTGTCAGACTTAAACTATCACCAGTGGTGACCTATCAGCAACCCCTAACTGAAAGCAGTTGTTAATAGACATCATGGTAGAACTCAGGCCCATAGCTACATTGGACTTACCACCAAAGCCCCCCAACTTCCCACCCAGCCCAGGCTCCCCAACTTCCAATTTGTAATTTGATAAAAGGATAAAAGAATAGGACATAAAACTAATTTTGAGTCCAGTGGCACCTTTAAGACAAGTTTAATTCTGGGTATAAGCTTTTGTGTGCATGCACACTTCATCAGAATAGGACATGTTATGTTGTTTCAAGGGCATACAGGTCAGTTAAAATACTTGAATGCACAAGAGAAAGCTTGCAATGCACCTCAAAATGGCGATATGTTTAAAGTATAACCCTAACAATTGCTAGAAACTTTAGTTGTGGAGTATTGTTCTGCCTAACTAACAGTAGTTACCGTATTTTTCGCTCCATAAGATGCACTTTTCCTCCCAAAAAAAGTGTGGGGGGGAAGTGTGTGCGTCTTATGGAGCGAATATGGAGCTTTTCTTACCTGTAACAGGGCTCTTTCTTCAGCAGGAATGCAGGGGAACGCCATTCAGGCTGGCATCCCAGCCTTCCCCGCCCCTCCCTGCTGGGCCTGAGCTGTTAAGACTTAAAAGGGAAACGGCAGGAAAAACCCCACCAGGCTAAGTACTCTTTCCCTTTAAGTGCTTTCCCCCTTTAAGACAGCCAGCAGCAGAAAGCCCTGCCCACAGATTAAGCTCCGTGGCTACTTTGCACAGAAAGGCCTGGCTTTGCATGGCATGCCGAGGTCTCTCTTCTTTCCTTTCTCTGTCTTCCTTCCTTCCTTCCTTCCTTCCTTCCTTCCTTTCCTTTCCTTTTTTCTGTCTGTCTGTCTGTCTTTCTGTCTCTCTCTCTGTCCCCACCTTTCTTTCTTCCTTTCTCTTTCTCTCTCTCTCTCCTCCTCCTTCCTTCCTTATCTCTCTCTCTCTCTCTTTCTTTCTGTTTCATTTTTTCCTGTTTTCCTCCTCTAAAAACAAGGTGCGTCTTATGATCAGGTGCGTGTTATGGAGCGAAAAATACGGTATATTCTGTTAGTTGTTTTTCTTTTGGTTTTTCTTTAGTGTTTATATGACTGAATAAGTGCTGATAACGTTTCCACAGCTCTGTAATTTGAAAATGTTAATAAAATTGTATTTCACACACACAAAAAAGAATAGGAGAAGTTATTGAGATCTATAGGTTTTATGAAAGAAACAGTCCTGGGTTCTTTTTGAGTTTGCAATAAGGCACAACATGCCAGTCAGTGGAGATGAACACAACATGTATACATCCCAGATGTTGCACTTTTGCCATCTATCACAATAAGCTCCAGAAGGGGAATCAGGGAAGAATTTTCAGACTTATACTTCTCCCTCCATTTCTGCATTCAGTATGTAAGCCACTTGGGGTTCCCATTGGGGAGAAAGGCGAGATATAAATGAATTAAATAAATCAAATTGGTTGAATTTGCCTTTGGCAGGAGTTTTGAATTGGGACCCCACATTTTGATTGAACCTAAATGTTCATTGAAACATGTATGTGTGTGTGTGTGTGTGTGTGTGTGTGTGTGTGTTTATATGTATGTATGTATGTATACACACACACCTCTTTTCCTCATGGTTCAAGGTATTTCATACCACTCTCTGTCTTGCGAGAGCTTAGCCATACACACACAAACACACACACACACACACAAAGTCACCAAAAACTATTTGACTGACAGAGATATTCAGGATTAAGTTCCTTGTGACCTGGTCACTATTAAATGGTAAGTTAAAACATCCTGGGTGCTGTGAAGCTTATCACTTGCCTCCTGGACCCATGTCCATCGTGGCTTGTAAAAGACAGTGGTTATTGTATACTGCCCCCCCCCTTGCAGACATAATAAACCTGTCCTTGGGTACAGAGGTCTTTGCAGGGAGTTTAAAGGAGGCAGTAGTGAGACTACTCCTAAAGAAAACATCTTTAGATCCTTCTGATCCAGTCAACTTCTGCCCAGTCTTGAACCTTCTGTTCCTGGGTAACATAGTTGAGAGAAGAGCTTTCCTGGATGACAGATTGGCCCTGGATCCATTCCAGTCTGGCTTCCACCCCAGCCATGCGATGGAAATTGCATTGGTCACTCTCACATATGATCTTTGCAGACATCTGGATCAAGGTGGGTCAGCGCTGCTGTTATTGCTTGATTTGACAGTAGCATTTGACAGTCAGTCATGATCTATTGACCCATTGCCTCACCAGTGTGGGGATATGAGGGACAGCCTTGAACTGGTTTGTCTCCCTTCTCCAAGGTCAGAGATAGAGGGTAGTGCTAGGGGAGAGAGTCTCACCGAAAAACCCATTGGTAAGTGGTGTGTCCCAAGGGGCTATTCTCTCCCTGATGTTATTTAACATCTATATGCACCCCCTCGCCCAGCTGGTGTGGAGCTTTGGGCTGGGTTGCCATCAGTACAGTGCTGACACCCAGCTATATCTGTTGATGGATGGATGGATGGATGGGCTCTGCCCCAGAAAATCTGTCTGAGGGTTTGGGGGCTGTGGCTGGATGGTTGAAGCAGAGCTGTTGAAACTGAATCCATCCAAGGCAGATGTCCTGTGGCTAAGCCGGGGAAACCCGGGATTGGGGCACCAACTCCCAACTTTTGACAATGCACACTTAACACTGCGCCAATGGTGAAAAGTTTGGGTGTGATCAGATGCCTCCCTTTCAATGGAGGCCCAGATCACAAATGTTGCCAGACTGGTGTTTTTACATCTGTGCCATGTCAGGCAACTGCCCCGCTTCCTAACTGAGCCACAGTGATCTATGCAATGGTCACCTCCAGATTTGACTATTGTAATTCACTTTACACAGGGCTACCCTTGAGACTGACCTGGAAACTTCAGCTGGTCTGAATTGTGGCAGCGAGAGTTGTTATTGGGACTCTAGTTACAGCACATATCCAGCCGGTGCTCCGCCAGCTGCACTGGCTCCAGGTTGAATTTCAGATCAAGTTCAACGTGTTGCTTTTAACCTTTAAAGCCCTTCATGGTCTGCGACCAGGATACCTCCGGGACTGCATCTCCTATATTATACTCAGAGCATTATACTCACAGGATAAACACCTTATAGTGGTTCCTGGAACAAGAAACATTTGACTAGCCTTGACCAGAGCCAGGGTCTTTTTGGCCCTGGTCCCAGCCTGGTGGAACACTCTTCCAGCTGAGATCTGAGCCCTGCGGGACCTTTTACAGTTCCACAGGGCCTGCAAAACAGAGATGTTGCACCAGGCCTATGATCAAAGCTCCCGCTTCTCTTTGTGGACCTCCCCCTAGTTTTTATATGATTGAATCTCCCTAAGGAGATTATATTATTATACCATCTGACTAGGGCTGCCAAGTCAGCCCGGGGGGCAGGGGATCCCCCACTACAGGGGTTCCCGATCTACTGGCCAGCATTCGGCCGGCGGGGGAAACCCCACCCCTGAAGTCGTCCAGCCAGGACGACTTCTCCAATGTAATGACGTCACCCGGAAGTGACGTCATCACGTTGGGGGTGTTGCCAGAGCGTTACCCTGGCTACGCCCCCCACGTGCTGATGTCACTTGTGGTGACGTCACTGGGTGCGTGCGCAAAGCGCACGCACAGGGGAAGCTCCCGGCGGATGGAGGACTCCCCCCCACCGGTGAGTAATACAGACTTGGCAACCCTACATCTGACTGAAGTTTAAACTTTTATTATTGCTTTTATTAATGTTGTTACTTGCCCTGAGGCCTGTAGTAGCAGGGGAGGGTGAGTCAAAAATGTAATAAATAAAAGGGAGATGGAAATAATACCCCTCCTCTCTCTCTTTCACACACACACATATTCAAGGAATGAACCTGGGGCAGTCTGAACTTAATAACTTGCAAGTTTTACTCCAAGTTACTTTCAAAGGAGCGGGCTGGGGGGGGGGGGCAAAGAGGGCTGGGGCTAGGACTGCCAAATCTGGTTTGGGAAATTCCTGGAGATTGGGCACAGAGCTTGGGATCAGACCCATATCCAGTATAAATATAGAGATACACTCAGATAGGTTGTGGCCCTCCCGTTTTTTTTCTTTGCTACAGTGTACCTCAGAGAGTTGCCTGTTCCCAACCTATTCAATCATCATTGCTCAGATTTTAGTCCCACAATATATTCCAGCTGCAACGCTTGCATTGTTAAAAGCTTGTTTTAAAATGTAATATGGGGAAGTGAGCATGGGCATGAAAAGAAAATGCATTGTCTTTAAAATATGGCAGTTTGATTGTGTGCTATTGTTGCTTGCCAGCAATGAACTAAATAGGTTAATGGATCACAGATCTGGCAAACAGCCACATGTCCTCCCATTCAATAGCATTTGGGTTGATTTTTATAGCTGCTTGTGCTGTTAGTAAATACAAGTTGTAATATTTTACATAACGCTTTAAAAGAAACCACTCAGCTTTCTTTTGTCATTCAGCATGGATTTCATTTGATGATGGTGAATGAGGAATAAATAATTGGGTCCTAAATCTAATTTCTCATGCATCTTATCATGTTTTTAAAACTTGTACAAAGTGGCTGTAAAATGTTACCATGTCTCCTCTAGTGGTATCATACGAATCAACCCAAATTGTGATGGTTGATGCCTCTAGAAAGTGGGAATGACACAAGTTCACCCAACCTGGGGCGTAGACTTTTGGAAATCCCAGGGGGGGGGCTCCTTGCACGTGCGGTCACTGGGGCGATGTTCTCCCCCCCCCCCCCGGGAAACTGCCCCGCCTCCCCGGGCCCCTCTAAGGCCCGCCAGTCGCTGCTGCTGGTGCCTCTCCCCCCCCCGCTACCCCTTCACTCTCCCTCTCCAGTAGCGGCAGCCGAGCCTCGGAAGGACCTGGGGAGGCATGGTGGCAGGCACTCCGTTTTCCTGGGGGTGGCTCAAGCCCTCGAGCCCCCCTGTACTCTATGCCTATGCACCCAACCACATAAAGTCGGCAGCAGAGCTTTGCTAATCAAGCATGAGCTGAGCTAACAGGGTAAGACAAGGGGCTGGTGGATCAAAGATCAGCAAGTCGGGAGTCAGAGCCTGATGAAATGGATCAGGAAGCAGAACCAGCAGAAAATGTTCTATTAATCCTAAAATGCATTTCTATAGCATGTGGAAACAGCTATAGAACATTCAGAGTTTCAGGATACCACAACTCAAATGAAAACAACCCAGGTGTCAATCAAATCAATCAATCAAAAGTCAGGAATATCCTATATGCAGGGCAGATATCTCCAAAAATGAGGCAAGTTACTGATGATAGTAGGTTGACACGTGATATTAATTCTATGATCAGGAAATTAAGCATACTGGGGGCTTTACAGAAAACATTTCTCTATTTTAGAGGTGGAAAACATAACAATACTTGAAGCCTGAGAGAGTTTCTCTCTCTCTCTAAATATCAAATGCTTACAGCAAACAGGGGGACACTGGTGTTCTCATGCTCTGCTTGTAAACTTTGTTTTGTTGGGCATTGCTGCAACTAGAATGCTGGAATAACTGTAGATGTGCCTTACCCAGGACTTTAAACCGAATCAAGGCAAAGGAGAAGGCTGGACCAAAGAATTTTTGCTTCCCTAAGTGAATTACTTCACTGCCTGTCTCCCCACATCAAGGGGAAACTGCTGTCACACACACACACACACCCACACCCACACACACACTGAGGGGAAGCTGATGCTCCTTCCTCTGCCTACATCATGGGAAAGCTGTTGCCACTCACTGAAGCCAAGCTGTGGCTTGCTGCAGTACCACATCTCCCAAGCCAGGTCGGGACTATTGGACTGGTAGGCAAAAATGGCCCTAGGACAGTGCCCCTCCCCCAGCTTGTGCATGGCTCAATGGAAAGGGGAGGGAGAAGAAGAAGAGATTGGATTCATACCCCACTCTTCACTACCCAAAGGAGTCTCAGAGCGGCTTACAAACTCCTTTCCCTTCCCCTCCCCAAACAGACACCCTGTGAGGTAGGTGAGGCTGAAAGAGCTCGGACAGAAACTGCTCTTTTTTAAGGACAGCTGCACCAGAACTATGGCTTGCCCAAGGTCATCCAGCAAGTGCGAGGAGTGGGGAATCAAACCCAGTTCTCCCAGATTAGGGTCCACAGACTTAACCACAACACCAAACTGGGAAGAGCCTCTGCCCCCATCTTCCCAGTGGTGGGAGTGAGAGAAGGAACAGGCTCACCATGGGCTGCCCACTGGAGCTAGGGACAATGGCCAGGGCTGCAGCTTTCCTCAGCAGCCCCTGGCACTATGGGTGATTGGGGCAGCAACATGACTGGTTTTGGTGCCCCTCCACCTCTTGCACAGCGGCAATCACCTATGTGTGCCTAATGTACCGATGGGCCCTTTTTGAGTTCCAAAGTGCAATCTCTACATTAACCTCATATTTCCTGTGTATTATAACACCCATTTTCCAAAACCAAACCTGTAAGACCTGAAAAGTAATTTTCTCCTTAAAATGAACAATAGACAAAGATGGAGTCTAAATTCAGAAACACCAAACCACTCTTTTGATAACCATATTTGTTACCACAGCATGACATCTATTTCAGTTGGCCTCAGTGATTTTCCTAATTTTCCTTGTGCCTCCCACCCATATTCGCCTTAAATCAATTTCATACAGATATTCTTTCCTAAAGTCATTACTAGTACTGCTACTACCTTATACCTTTAGTTTTAAGCAGATTGCTAAAATATGAAAAAACCCTAGACCACATGTAATCAGCTGCAAAAATCTATCACAGAGACATAAAATTTTGCAGCTGACAGTGATAGGTCTACTATTATTTTACGTCTCCATCTAATCTGTAGTTTAGAGCAAAGGAAAAATCAAAAGGTTTCTAGCCTCAGAAAAATAGTCACATGATACAAAATATCTACACCACCAGCACCATAGTCACATATTCTGATAAATTTTAAGATACCTTCCTTGCAAAACTCTAGATCAGGAGTGTCGAACTCATTTGATATGAGGGCCGGATCTGACATAAATGAGACCTTGTTGGGCCAGACCATGTGTGTCATAAAATGTAATGCCAGGTAGCGGAGATATAAACTTTATAAAGGACACAAACACAAACTTAAAATTAACTTAATTTTTTAAAAAAACATGCTTAAAACATTAGCACTCTTGCAATATTTTGTTTATTTAACAGTCTTTGATAACTGACATTTCTTGCTCTGAATTATTGCATCAAAATGTCTGTGCTGTTGCAATCTTGAGTATGCTGTTCAGGTGTGTATCTGTAAGCTACAAACCTACTTTTGATTTATTGACATTCAGCCCAGAAATCTCATGCTCAGAGTTCTGAGTCTAGGACCCAGGGGGGAAAACATGAAATGGCTGGGCAATTGAGAGAGTCTGGTGAAGCAAGCTATGATGCAGCAGCAGCAACTGAACTGGAAGCAGGAGATGGCCAGTTCCAGTGCAGGCCTGACAGAAGCCTTCCGGGGGCCTGATGTGGCCCCCGGGCCACACGTTTGACACCTCTGCTCTAGATGGTAAGGCATTTAGGTATGCTAACCTAAAGGCATGCTCACACTGAGGGACAGTCAAACATGAACAGTAATCTGGGAAGTCATTACTTACACAAACCTATTCACTGGGATGAATTGTAGCCTCTGTCCTATAAAATGGTTGCAGCGCACATGCTATAGCAACTTTGCTGAAGCTAAGCAGGTCTGTGTTTGGAAAACATCTGGATGAATCAACTCCTACAGATCTAGAGCAGGCCCCTCTGAATTCTGCCTTGGAAAATAGGTGGAGTATAAATAAGGCCTTGATAAAAATTGGCTGCTGCTCACATCCACATATTTTAAGAGGTTTCACACATTTAAAAATGGCAGGTGTTGACATGATGAGCAATTTGAATGACAAATCACTACTATATCAGATGAAAACTGATGGAGAATCAGAGAAAGTAATAAAGCAGTGTGTTAGTTTTTTCCTTTGTGAAAAACATTTTCAAATCCAGGTGTGTGTGTGTTTTTTTCCATTGTAGTCTGCAAAAGTAGAGATTTTTATGTGTCAGGTTCTGACCGATAAGTACTACATCCAGATTTGTTTTTAATTTGACCATTTGGTTCTCCGCCAGGCCTTCAATTAGGAGCCACCACCACCTATCTACCACCGACCATCTCCATTACCATCGGAGATGAGGGCCAGCCTGAAGGAACCCACACGAGGTCACAAGGAGAAATTGCAGGGCACCATCTGGATATAAGCTGATTATTATCACTTTATTGCGAGCACTTTATTGAAATTTTAATGTTTTAAACTGTTTTAATTGTATTTTAACATGGCGTTGTACCACCTTGTAAGCCGCCCTGAGCCCACTTGCGGGGAGGGCGGGGTAAAAATGCAAAAAATAATTTAAAAAATCCTTTTTCATTATTCTTTAGTGGATGCTAATGTATCTGTTCAACTTGGTTATCCTGTCTTCTCCCCCCCCCCCCACCAGACTGCCAACTGATTTCAGGCTACTTCCACTATCACTCTCTTTCTTTCATTTTGTTCCTTCCCTGCATCTGCAGTAGCCAGGGCTGTCTACTTTCTGTTTGGTCGAAACCTGAACATTGTCTATTCCAATCAAATATTTTACCACCCCCATTTTCCTCTTGCTCCCCTTTCCTTTCTTTTCATTGTGAGCTGTGTTACGAACAGGGCTTTTTTTTGTAGAAAAAGCCCAGCAGGAACTCATTAGCATAACAGGCCACACTCAACAGCAGAAACTCATTAGCATATTAGGCCACACCACTGACCGCACAGCTTATTAGCATATTAGGCCACACCCCATGTTACCAGAAGAGTGGCCATCCAGCCACACCCACCTTTTGCTTCTTATTCTGTTTACCTTGTTTGTTGTCAAAACCCACGGCTTTTTTTGTAGCAGGAATTAATTTGCATGTTAGGCCACATACCCCTAATGTAGCCAATCCTAATGAGTTTCTGCTGTTGGGTGTGGTCTGTTATGCTAATGAGTTCCTGCTGGGTGTGGCCAACTCAGGAGCCAGCTGGAACTCTGTTCCTGTGCGTTCCTGCCCAAAAATAGCCCTGGTTACGAATAGAATGTGAAATTGTTGCTGCTCTATCTGTTCTGCCAGTCTTGATATAAAAAGCAATAGTGCCAGACAGAAAGCCCCACCAAATCACAACCCCCTTTAACACATACTCACACATAACTCCTGAGCTAAGCCAAATGCCCTGAGTCTTGCCAGACAAGTATGATAGAGCTGCCCCTCTAGTTGTAAAAACATAGGTAGCCCAATCATTTTAAAACTTTCTGGTCCTGATCCGTTGTGCCTGCAGTAGCTCAGTGACAGCAATCCAGTTGAGACGGGGAAGGTACGTTCTCAGTGAAGATACCAACAATAACCTCCAACTCAAAGCATTTTCTTACCATCCCAGTATCTCAGCAATCTTGGTGGTATTCCATTTTTTTAAATCACTAATTGCAAACTAGGATAAGGGCCAAACTGCACACTTCATACACTTATTTCAGAGTCAGCCCCCTCACTCCCTTTCAGGATGGCGTAGACATGCTAAGGCGATGGAGAAGAAACTACAACTGATAGAAACCAAAGTGACTAGAAAACCAAACAAAAGAAGGAAGGCAAATATGAGAAGTTTGTGGAAGAAAAACAGCAATAGCAGGACAAGGAGATAAAAATAATTCTGATGAATGATGGAATCAACCACTTTTTGATGCATGGTTTGTTCTGCTAAAAAAAGAGTCCCTTCACTAAACTGTAATTTTGAATTATTCCATAGCATGTTCTTCCTAAGAGCTGTAACCCCTTAGCCCCGATTCCAAATGTTTCAAGGAAGATAGTTGTTGTATCCAGCTAGCCTGAAGGTTTCTATTCCCAACAGCTTTCTAACGCTATGAAGGGGAAGAATTACCCTGCAGATAATTTGATATATTGCTAATGAATAGCTTTTATTTCACATGAAGACTCTCAGCAGTTCCTGCATATTTGGCTTGATGGGCGACATTTCTGCTTGGAGAAATTTCCTCAAAGGCATTCTTCATGTGTCAAGTGCATTGATTCAACAGAGATTCCACTATCCACCTCGGCAAGTTCAAACAGTAGGTGGGAGTGGAGCTAACTAGGGCAATCTAAAATATTGGGGTATTGTTGCACAAAGTCTTGTACAACTTTGTGTGTCTTTTTGCCAGATCTGATCAAGGTAACTTTGACTCTCAAAATCTTATACCCTGGAAATTTTTTGTTGTTTTTTAAGGAGTAATTAGATTTAAATCTTGCTCTTCTGGATAGGAACGCCCCTGTAAACAGACACTAAGCAAGCCTATGGCACCCAAGCAGGGTGATCCCTGCAAACTATTTAAACAAACCTGCAGTTGATATAGGAGAAACTTTTACTGGGACCGATTTTGCACATGCCACTTGCGTCTCATCCTCTCCGGAGTTTCCCCGTCAAAATTGCCCTGGACCATTTTCATCAATTTTGGATGTTTCTTTTCTCATTACCAGCTGCTCCGGGGCTGCTGCAAGGCTTCCTGCTGCTGCCCCCTCCCATTCCCCTCCTAGCCCCTCCCTCTTTCCTTCCTAGGTTTTTTTTACCCTTTTTTAAAAAATGCATGCACGATTGCATTATTTCGTTATAATGCAAAATGTCGGGTGTGTTGCCAGTGGGATCTCAGGCACAAAATGGTGGCCCTTTTTTATTTGTACGCATAACAGGGTTTGCTTTGGGGGCAGTGCAGCTTTCAAAGGTGGCTTTTGGATCCCCTTGGCTTGTACACTGAGCCGAAGACCTGTTTGGTAATGGCTGTGAAACCTATAGAGTGCTGTTTCAATTTACCATACTCACTTTTCATTCCCCCTTGCTGGGGGAGAGAGGGGGGGAACCCACCAGGACTTCTGTGGTGGTGTTACAGCCTAGAAATCCTGCCAGAGCTGCGTCCTCCATCACTTTTCTGGCATACCGGGCTGGAACTTCAACAAGTGGGGGCAGTGCTGCCTAGGTGGGAGGAGCTGGCTCTCTCTAGCGTGCTCTCCCTCTGGCTGCCCTCTTTGGGTTGTTGTCCCGTACCCACTCGGTGGAGGTGGAGGGAGTCCAGCCTCAGGCAGGGAGGAGCCCACCCAGGCAGCAGAGTAGAGGATTTGTGCCTCTGGCCTGCCCACTTGCCACTCCCCCACGGAGGCCAGGAGAAAAGTCTCCCTGCCTGCTCTGCGGGGGCTGCGGCCATCTGCAATTTCAATATAATGACCCTCTCCCTCTACCCTCCCCTTTCTTTAAGCCGCTTTGCCCTTTGGAAGGCAAGGAGAGTGGGTAGCTGCTCCGCCACCCCACTCGCCCGCCTGCCGCTCCAGAGCCAAAAGGGTGGCGAGAAAGTACCGAGTGCTGGCTGGTGCCTGCCTGCCTGCCCTGGACAGTGGGACGGCTGCTGGCCAGGGTCTTCAGGCACAGGACCGCCATCGGCTCTGCAGCTGCCTGTGAGGCGTGGCTCTTGAGGGGGCCCTGGCACAGCGGCGGTGACTCAGGTAGCTGTGGGCATCAATCCCGGGAGACCGAAGTGACCCGGGTGCTCGTTTGCCCCGGAACCCATGGAGGAGGGGGGGCGATGGAGAGCAGAGCAAGAAGCGGTCCCGGGAGAGAAGCAAAAGCCAAAGAAAGCAGCAGCATGAGACCCACATCCTCCTGTGCGCCCTGCTAAAAAAAAGTCCCCCCCAAATGAATAAATTATAAATGTCAAGTGAACACGTGTATTATATACAGAAAGCAATGGTGAGGACTTGTTTCGCTGCCTCACTATTTTGATAGTACACTATAATGACATGAGAGGGGGGTTAAAGGAAGAAACTCCACCACGGGGTGGGCCAGATGGAAGGCGGGCATGGAAAGGGGAGTGTTCATTTTGGCTTCTCCCTGGAGCAAACAGGAAAATCCTCTAAAAACATGATATGTTTGCCCCGGGGAAAAACAGGGGGGAAGGGGTGATTCTCCGGGGCAAAATGTGAGCCTGGGTCAACTGGTGTGACATTGACCAGAAGACCCGGGGCAAGCATGAAGGAAAGCATGGGGCAAATGCTAGTGTGAAATCAGTCTTGGTGTTATAATACTTTTAATATTAGGTTGACTATTTCTATTTTGATACTTTCATGGTGTATTTGTTTCAAACCTCAACCTCTTTCTGTTTTCTAAAATAGAGAGAAAGCCAACAGCTCCCCTAAGCAAGATCAAAACACTTACCTTTTATTTTTCTGCGGGGTTTTTGTCATATACCAGACATGATGCATGAGGTACTGGAGTGACAAAGGCAATGTGAGAATGTTACCTGTACATATACTTGCAATCCAATCTTGAATATTTTTTTTAAAAATTTGAGGAACCTGGTTGCTATTTGACCTAATCACCCCTAGTTGCCTTTCTCAGGCCTAAGAGACTGGGCCGCTCCTTTGTTAGTTGAGGGGGTGAAGAAGATTAAAAGACTGGGGAGACAGCTATATCAATTTCGCACTGGCCAGTTGCCTCTCGTTCTCTCCGGAATTTCCCCTCCCAGTTTCCTCCAGAGTATTTTCTTCATTTTTCTACTTGGAACCTCAGCCCTTTCGATATAGCGTGAGACAAAGGGTTTTCTCCAAAAAAAATTAGAAACTCCCACAATGGGGCAGCCCTGATGAAAGGCGGGCGAGTGGGCGTGTTTTCATTTTGGGTTCTCCCCCGGAGCAAACAGGAAAATCCTCTAAAAACAGGATTTGTTTGCTCCAGGGAAACTCTGGTGCAGCAGGGTGATACTCCAGAGCAAAATGTGAGCCTGGAGCAACTGGTGTGAAATCAACCAGAAGCTCCCGTGCAAGCATGAGGGCAAACCTGGGGCAAACGCTAGTGTGAAATCGGCCCTAGAGTGACAGAAAACAAAAAATTGTGATTAATCTGACAAGAGCTAATTTTGAAGTCTACTCCATGGTGATAGATTCAGGTGGGTAGATGTGTTGGTCTGAAGCAGCAGAACAAAGTCTGAGTCCAGTAGCACATTTAAGATTAACAAAGTTTTATTCTTAAAGGTGCCACTGGACTCAAACTTTGTTCTATACCATGGTGGTGGTGGTGGTGGTGGCAAAGAAACAATATTTCTCCGCCACCATTGCATCTCCACAATGTAGACCAGTGGAAATCTAACAGGTGGTCAGGGTCCTACTGGGTCCTGACCTACAAGAGAAGATGGACTGCTCTGCAGCCCACCACAATCATTTTCCTCAACACTTTGTGGATAAGAATCTCTTGCATCCATTTTGACTTGGATTCTACATCAGCAGTAACAGGACTGGGAGGTCCCAGAATGTGGACTTGTCCAGTTGAGTGGGATACATTTCAGCTCATCCAGTGTAAGGATGAGGCCAGGATTCTTGAAAATTGGAGACCTGTTTATATAATCCTTGCCCCTCCTGGCAGCTTAAATCTGTGCAAGGGGGTAGCTGGCAGACTGGATCTGGGAAACAGTAAATGCCTGCCTGGAAGAGGGGGTGGTTACCCATGCCTTGAAGCAGGCAGTGGTGCATTCACTCCTGAAGAAACCTACGCTGGACCCAGGAGAGTTGAGTAATTACCTCCCAGTCTCAAGTGTAGCCTTCTTGAGCAAGGCACCTGAGCTACTGGTGGGGGGAAGGTCTTACCCAGGAACTGGAATGTCTCCTGTTCTGGGTGGGGTTACCCTCCCCTTAAAGGAGTAGGTTTGTAACTTGGATAAACAGTCCACAGTGGTGTCTAAGGGGATATTTCACTAGCTTTGGCTGATGAGTCAGCTGTAGCCCTTCTGAGGCAGCAAAGATCTTGCCACTACGGGGCATGCCCTGGTACCATCCAAGTTAGATTATGGCAATATACTGTACACAGGGCTACTCTTGAGGAGTGTCTGGAAGCTACAGTTTGGTGAGCCAGTTTGGTGTAGTGGTTAAGTGCGTGGACTCTAATCTGGGAGAACCAGGTTTGATTCCCCACTCCTCCACTTGCACCTGGCTGGATGACCTTGGGCAAGCCATAGCTCTGTACCAGCTGTTCCCTCAAGGACAGCTTGGGAAAGAGCTCTCTCAGCCCCACCTACCTCACAGGGTGTCTGTTGTGGGGAGGGGAAGGGAAAGGAGTTTGTAAGCCGCTCTGAGACTCCCTTGGGGAGTGAAGGGCAGGGTATAAATCCAATTTCTTCTCTTCTCTTCTTCTTCTTATACAGTTGGTACAGAATGCTATAGCCAGAACACCGAGAGGAGTGAATTGTACGGACCATATCACTCCAGGCTTGTTTCATCTACATTGACTCCCAGTTTACTTCTGGGTCCAGCTGAAAGTACTCCCATGAATCTACCTGATGGCAAAACCCATTCTAAAACAAATGAATACGCTGATATTCCAAGTATTTAGAACAGATTAGGATGCACTGAGACACTTTAAGATACCGTTATTCCCCATCAACTATCAGAACTATCAGACTATGTCGAAGCCTGAACTTTGTATAACAAAATTCGGAATATTTTCCTAGATCTTGCTTGACAATGACACTCTCATTTGACCTAAAGCTCAGAGGACAATCCATTCAATCATCTCAGTGTGAATACAGGAATTAAATGAAACTTAATTTGCAACTCACCCACCAACCCTGACAACAATTAGCCCATAAAGGAGATAGTGAAAAGTTACTAAATAAGAAGAAGAAGAAGAAGAGATTGGATTTATACCCCGCCCTCCACTCCCCAAGGGAGTCTCAGAGCGGCTTACAAACTCCTTTCCCTTCCCCTCCCCACAACAGACACCCTGCGAGGTAGGTGGGGCTGAGAGAGCACTTTCCCAAGCTGTCCTTGAGAGGACAGCCAAAGCAGAAGTCTCAAATGAAGAAGAAGAAGAGATTGGATTTATACCCCGCTGTCCACTCCCCAAGGGAGTCTCAGAGCGGCTTACAAACTCCTTTCCCTTCCCCCCCCCCAAAAAAAAACACCGTGTGAGGTAGGTGGGGCTGAGAGAGCACTTTCCCAAGCTGTCCTTGAGGGAACAGCTGGTACAGAGCTATGGCTTGCCCAAGGTCATCCAGCCAGGTGCAAGTGGAGGAGTGGGGAATCAAACCCGGTTCTCCCAGATTAGAGTCTGCGCACTTAACCACTACACCAAACTGGCTCTTGAAATGAAAGCAATTCTTAACATTTGACTGTTCAGCTTGTGAGCTGGGTTTTTTTTAAAAGGCCTATGCCTTTTCATTGAAGCTTGTTGACCTTGCCTAATATCCAGAACCACTACATTTGTTATGATTATTTGCTACGTTAACAAGCAATAGCCTGGACTTACCTGGGGCTGTGTTTGCAGCTGCAGGGCAGGGAGTGCAGCTGAGGGAAGGCTTTGCCTGAGTCAGCATCAGAGTGCCCATTTTGTGGAGTCCCTTTTAAAGGACTCTTGGGTCTGTAGTCATACAGCGGAACGCTGAGCTCAGGGCTGCTGGCTGGCTCTCAGGACCATGTGGCAAGGGAACCATGCAGTGACTTACACCCATGAGGGATCCCAAGGCTTGTCCCTCCAGCTTTTCTCTCCCAGCAGGTGGGCCGGGAGAATGGGGAGATATTGGGTGGCAGGTGTGTCATCAAATGCTAGATCCATCCATGTGCTGCTCCAATGCTCCTGCGGTTGTATTCAGTAAAAGCTGTGGCCTATTTTTCTCCAGTCATGTCTTTGCTGTTGTTATTGCCCTCACTCCCTCCCCTGCCCCTAGGACCGCAATCATTCAGTACTGTACGTAGAACACAAAAATGACAGAACTTCTAAATTCATCCTCTTGTTCCCTACAATAATTACACAGATCCCAAACCAGGGACATCTATTCACTATGAATTGTGTCATACCTTGTTCCTCATTTAATGGGAATGTATCTTAAATCCTTCTTGAATTCCCTGGTTTTGTTCTACTAAAGTTTAAAACCATGGGCATGTGAGGATACACAGGGTGGCCAAGAAATTCCAGATAATTGAATATTTTATTGTTGTAGCCTTTTATGTCTGTTATCCATTTCTATTGTGATGTATTACTATGGCAGATTACTTGTCAAACTGACAAGTTTACAGTTTTGTTATTTCCCAGATCAATAAAGTTTTAAAATGATTTATTAGGTTACTGCCTTGCTTTGGTCAAGGGGAAAGTATTGCATTGACCTTACCCACTTTACTTTTCTGTAACATTACAGCTTCTTTACTAAACGTATGTGTTCATATAGCTAATGCATTTTAATCACTCTAGATCTATGTTCTATATGGCAATGAAAAATATTTACCAAAAATCAAGTCCCACTAACCTTTTAGAGTTCTTTGAGGGGGCGAACAAACATGTGGATAAGGGTGAACCCAGTAGATGTTGTTTACCTGGACTTCCAGAAAGCTGCTGATAAAGTTCCTCATCAAAGGCTCCTAAGTAAACTCAGCAGTCATGGGATAAGAGGACAAGTCCTCTGTGGATTAAAAACTGGTTAATTAACAGGAAACAGAGACTGAGTATAAATGGGCAGTTTTCGCAGTGGAAGATGGTAAGCAGTGGGATACTGCAGTGTTCAGTACTAGTGATTTTTAACTTTTAATGATTTGGAGTTGGGGGTAAGCAGTGAAGTGGCAAAGTTTGCAGATGACACTGTTGTTCAAGTGGTGAAAACGAGGGAAGACTATGAGAAGATCCAGAGGGATCTGACGAGGCTGGGCGAGGGGGCATCAAGGTGGCAAAAGAGGTTCAGCATGGGCAAGTGAAAAATAATGCACATTGGGGCCAAAAATCCTAACTGTCAGGGGTCCGTTGGAGCGGGAGCGCACAGGAGCACAGCTCTGGGAGTGAGGCGCCCAGGGGGCGGGCACATGACCACGCCCCACCCCCTCCTCGGATTCCCCGAGCAGTGGAGAGGCGCAGCGCCCTGGGGAAAGCCCTGCTAGGGTCTTTATTGTTTTTAATGTTTTGTTTTAATATTGATAATTTTATCATTGTTCCTTTTATGACTGTGTGCTGCTTTTCCAGAGACTTGCTCAAGGTGGCATATAAATTTTCTAATTTTTTTATCTGGGCACATGGCACATAAGTACTAGAGAAATTTCACCAACCCTTCAGCAGCTTCCACCTTATCAGTTTGGTGTAGTGGTCAGGAGTTGGACTCTAATCTGGGAGAACCGGGTTTGATTCCCCACTCCTCCACATGCAGCTGCTGGTGTGACCTTGGGCCAGTCACAAGTTCTCTCAGAGCTGTTCTCTCATGAGCCATTCTCAAAAGACCTCTCTCAGCCCCACCTACCTCACAGGGTGTCTTGTTGTGGGGAGGGGAAAGGAAAGGGATGGGTGGTGCACATGTCCTGGGTATCTCAAGTCTACTTGAAACCTGGTGGTTTCAAGGGAGCAGGAAGAGAATGAGGGTGTGTTCTTTACGCTTATTTTTATTGCACCAAGTATTGGATGGGGAAGGGAATGGAGGAAGAGCAGGTCAGTTTCACTCACCTGTGGAGTGGAGCCTGAGGGGTGGGTGTTGCCTTCTGACACACTTCCGGTATGTTAGGGGGTGTGGCATATGCAAATGAGTTATGCAAATGAGTTATGCTAATGAGCTCCTGCACCTCTTTTCCTACGAAATGACCCCTGCTAACTGTAAATATACGTTGATGGTGGTAACTGACCAGGAGAAGAATCTTGGAGTCATGGTAGATAACTCACTGAAGATGTCGACTCAGTGTGCAACTGCAATAAAAAAGGCAAATGCTATGCTGGGTATTATTAGGAAAGGAACTGCAAACAAATCAGCCAGTTTCATAATGCCCCTATACAAGTCTATGGTGCAGCCTCATTTGGAATACTGTTTAGAGTTCTAATCACTACACCTCAAGAAAGATATAGCATTGGAAAAGGTGCAGAAAAGGGCAACTAAAATGATTAAGGGGATGGAACACCTGCCCTCTGAAGAAAGGTTAAAGAGGTTAGGGCTCTTTAGCTTAAAGAAACAATGGTTGAGGGGGTGATAACATGATAGAGGTTTACAAAATTATGCATGGGATAGTGAAGGTGGAAAAAGAAGTACTTTTCTCCCTTTATTGCAATACAAGAACTCATGGCACTCAATGAAATTAATGAGCAGGAGGCTTAGAATAGATAAAAGGAAATACTTCTTCAGCCAAAGAGCAATTAACACATGGAACTCACTGCCACAGAAAGTGGTGGTGGCTACAAGCACAGATAGTTTCAAATGGGGATTGGATAAACATATGGAGCAGAGGTCCATCAGTGGCTATTAGCCACAAGGCGTAGATGGAACACTATGTCTGGGGCAGTGATACTCTGTATTCTTGGTGCTTGGGGGGGAAACAGTGTGGAGGCTTCTGGAGTTCTGGCCCCACTGGTGGACTTCCTGATGTCACCTGGGTTTTGGCCATTGTGTGACACAGAAGATTGGACTGCATGGGCCATTGGCCTTGTCCAACATGGCTTCTCTTATGTTCTTAAGTAACCAAATATGGACTACTCAACTCTTGGGGCAGCCTGAAAAACAGCAGGCACAAAATTAGCAGGGTTTTTTTTTGGGGGGGGGAGTTTTTGCAGCAGAATAGAAGTGGTTCATAGATTGTAGCTGGACTTACAGTCATGCTGGACATTTCCACACCTTCACAAGGAATAAAAAGATCTGCTTCTAATGTTTGAATCGCTTCAGTTGAATTCATTGGGGAAAGGTTGAAGTTCCTAAATTACTATGTAGTGGAGGATGGAGAAGTCCTGCTTCTTTTTTAGGATAGAAACTATGTTTGATTGCAAACTAGGGCTTGCCATTATTTTTCAGCATCACAAACCAGTTCTCCTGAACAGCTGAACCGAAGTGTGACTAGAAGAGCCATTCTGTGGTAGTGCTGGTCCTTCCTCATAGATACATATCAGAAGGTGATGTTGAAGGAATGCTGCTCTGCCCACTGGCTTTTGACATAAGGCTGTGTGAGCTCATCAAGAGTTCTGGAGTTTAGTATAATCTGCCGATGGCACTTAGTTATGTCTATGCTTTCTTAGTATAATCTGCTGATGGCACTTAGTTATGTCTATGCTATGTCTATGCAGTTTGCCTGGTGTCATGGATTAATGAGAGTCTTTGCAAGCAAAGAAACTGAAACTTGATTCAGACAAGACAGAAGTTCTGTTAGTTATTGACATGGTCAATGTGGAAGTAGGATTAGCTGTACCAGATGGAGAAGTACTCTTCCTGAAAAATACCAGAGTTGTAGCTGTGATATGTACCCTAGAGCTAGTTTAATTTTGGAGATATATACTGCTGAGTTGACCAGAAACATCTTTGGTCCTCTTAGGCTAATTTGCCAGAAGTTCTGGAGAAAATGGATCAGACAGTATGCATGCTTTAACAACATCTATGCTGAACTATTGTAATATGCCTTATGGTGTGTGTGTGTGCGTGGGGGGGCTTTGTCTGTGCACAACTGGTTTAAAATAAGGTGGAGAACATCCATCACCGGAAACATATATTTTGTTAGCTTCCCTGATTCCCAGTTTGTTTCTGGTCACCATTCATTGGTACAGACCTTTAAACTACTGAAGGAGCATTTCAGCCTACCTTAGATTCTCTGCTGAGTCTTTGCTTTGTGTGCCCCTAGTTATGAAAGCGAGGAAAAACGTAGAGGACTTGTGTGTGGTTGTGCCTGGACTACGAAACACTTTTCCCTCAGGGTATTTCCTCAGGGATCCTTGTCTTCAGCCCTCAGGTTAAAACAATGCCGTCCCCACAAGGTATTTGGAGCGCACAAGTGCATGCCGCTTGAGTGCTGCTGTATCTGTTGTTCCAAAGAAGGTATTTTTAATTTTGCCCTATAAAAGAGTTATGGCAGAGATGCCCACAAGTGAAAGAACGGCCTCTGTTCTTTGCAGCGACATGTGCTCCGCCGGGTGCACTCGAGCCAATCCTAAGCCAGCTGCCAGGTGAAGGAGTCGCTTCAGGTGTCTGCTTCCGACCATCATCTCCATACGCGCTTTGAGAGAGAACCATGCCCTTTTTTTTGCACTTCAGGCATAGAAAGGTCTAAGGCTGTTCCTGGCGCCACCAGCACTGCCCCCGCGGCCCGGTGAGGGGCACCCCCAGCATTCGGCTGGCAAGGGCCAGAGGTGCTGAGTCAGGACATCCCAGCCCTGCCAAGCGCCTCCTCGCCAGAGGGGGACACGCGCCGTGCCCGCTTCCGCCCCCTATCCCGAACCTGCCAACCCAGCGGTGGCAGGGCGGGCATCTGTTCCTAAGCCGCGTCCTTTCCGCCTCCCTCCGGAGCGAGCGAGCGAGCGAAGGAGGAGGCGCGCCGAGCCGCCAGGGAAGCGGCAGCGGGCACGGAGGACTTGGCCAGGGCGCCCCGCGGCGAGCGGCCCCATCCCGGCGGAGCCTCCGTCCTCGCACCTGCGCCGCGCTGGGCGGCTTCCCGCCTGATCGCCCGGCGGGAGAAAGGCTGGTGCGCGCGGGTGCCTCGGCGCCTGGCCCGGGGAGGAGGAGGAGGCGCCCGAGGTGGTGACGGTGCCACGCGGAGCGGCGTCCAAACAGCGCCACAGGGCGAAGCGAGGAGGAAGGCGGCGGCGGCGGCGCCGCGCGCGAGAGAGGCGCACACACACACACACACTCACACACACCCCCCCACCCCGCACCCGCGCGGCTGGCGATGTTTGCGGCTGCCCGGCGGAGGCGGAGGGAGGGCGCGTCCCCCGCCGGGACCTCGAGAGAGTTTGGAAGCCGCGCGCGGGACTGAGGGCGAAGAATGCGCGCCCGCCCCCGCCCCGCCTCGCGCCGCCGCCGCTGCTCCTCACAAGCCAAGGAGGCTGCGGGAAGAGGAGGGAGTCGGGTTGCCGTTGCCGCCGCCGCCGCCGCCGCCGGGCGCGCTGTGCCTGCGCCGCGGGAGCGAGCCCTGCCGCTGCCGCACCTGGCTGCTGCTGCTGCTGCTGCTTCTTCGCCTTCCGCCGCTGTGGGGTGTGCTGCGACCGCCGCCGCCGCCGCCTGAACTCCTCCCGGACTTCTCCCGCGCGCTCGCCGGTTCTCCTCGGGCGCCTCCCCGCAGACCCCAGCAAAGAAGGATGCCCGGTAAACGCTCCGCGGGGCGGCGGCGGCGGGGTGGGGGGAGAGGAGAGCGGGGACCGAGGGGGACGGGGCGGGGGGAGCCGGAGGGGCAGTGCTCTCCCCCCCCCCCCGCCTCCCCTCGGCAGGACTTTCCCGGGCTGGGCTGGAGCGGGCGGGGCGAGCCCCCGGCGGCGGCGGGGGGTGGCTCGTGTTTGGTGCCGCCTCCTGGCAGGGCGCGTGCCGCTCGGGGGTTGCCCCGGCTGGCGCGCGGGGGACGCCCGCTCAGCCCCGGACAGGCGGCTTCGGGGGGGGGGGGGGGGGGGACGGCGACGAGGGCTTCCTGCCGAAGGCGCGAGTCGAGCGGGCTCGGGAGCCGGGAAGGCGTCGGGCGTTTTCTGCGGCGGCAGGGCTGGGCATGGCCGGGGGGCAGCGCTCGGGCGGGAGCGGCGGGCTGCCTCTCGCCAGTGGGAGCTGGTGGCCGAGATCCGCGCTGCCCGCTGCTTTGGCCGGGCCGGGCTCGGCGAATCCCTGCTGCCCCCGTCCTTTGGCTCCCCCCGAGAGAAGCCGCTGCTGTTCTGGGCTGTGGCCGGGGGAGGGTCAGCCTGGACGACCTGTGCCCCTGGAAGTGGGTTCGGCTTCCCCAGGTCGGAGCCTACTTGGCGCGCGCGCTCTCTCTCGAAGACCACAGTACCCTCCAAGTAGTCCTCCTTGGCTCCCCTGGGTGCCCGCTCGCCCGGGTGCATTTCTGCACTCAGACCGGGGAAGCAGCGGGCGTGAAAACTCATCAACTCCTTTTCCCTCCTCCTCCACCCAGCCCAGCTCTTTTCGCCCTGTATTTAATAACGGGCGGTTACTGTGAAATATCGATCCCTTAAGGGAAGCCTTAATATTTGCAAAATGTTTTATATCAAATTAGTGCCCGGCTTCATTTAGCCAGGGATTTCTCTCCACCCCCCCCCCCCCCCTTCTTTCAGATTTATGGTAGCTCTGGCTGACAAATGTCAGGGACATTGGTTTGGGGAGGGGGTTAGGAGTGCTTTCTCTGTATTCCTCCCCCCACACACACACATACACACTGCTTGGCATGATTTGTGAGAAACATATAAAGCCGGTAATTGCTGGAGATTTTTTAATGGATTTTGCTAAGCGATTTCAATGTTTCTACTTGATTTTAGAAGGGAAGTGCTGTGACAATAATGTCCTTTTCACGTTTCACTTCGAAAGCCTGCTCATTCCAAAGCTTGTTCTTGTGGAATTGGAAAGTGCATAAGCATATGGATGCGAGTGGGCAAAGGCATCAGCCCCCTCTTAAACGTTTTCTAGGAGAAAAGCGTAAGATAGCCTGGAAAGTAATAAAATGCAATGAATTATTGTAAGTTTTAGAAATAAGGTTAGATGTTATAGGAGAAGAAAGACTGCATTGGGCACAGCCTAGAAATCACTTACTTATGTCAGAAGCAGTTCCATTGACCTCTGTAAGACTATTTGACTGAGCGGTCAGTAGATTACAGATAATGTGCCTTTTAATCTTCCAGCAGATTTTGTCTGATTTATCAAAGAACTAAAAAGTGCAATTATTTTCCTTCCTGAAGAGAAGGAAAAGAGCTGTTAGAAGGACAGTGCTGTTAGATTGGGGGGGTTGCATGTACTTGTATGGGTATGACCGGGTTGTCAGGGTGGTTAAACTCTCTGGGTACTTAAATAGTTCACAACTGAGGCCTGACCCAGTGCCCAGAGTAAAGAAAGTCTGTTGATTACTTAAATTAGCATGTCAGTTGTTAACACTGCTGCTTTAAAAAAGGTAGAATGTTACCTACCAATAACGTGCATAGTTTGCTAATTTAAATGCTTTGTGGCTTGTAGAATACTGGCAAAAAATGTTTTAGTTATCCAAGATGTTTGAGCAAAATCCTCAAATTATACAGAATAGTATTCCATTATGTTTTCATAGTTCAGTTTTTGAGTAGTCAGTCATGATAGTAAGTACTGTACATGCAGTTTCAAAGTACCTAATTCAGCAGCAGAGGTTTGAGAGTTTTTTTTTTTTTAAACTTTGTTCCTTTCAGATACGAGATTTAGTTATTTGGGACAATAATGTAATAATATTATACAGACACAATAATAGATGCATTAAAACCATCCATTTTAACTATTATAGTCAAGAAGAAATAAAATTAGGAGGTAGATGTATATCCTTTTTTTCTCAAAGATTTCATTGGCTGTATATGAGAAGCTGAAAAATTCTTTTCCAAATATTACACTGCATACTATATTATATTCCAGATTTTATTGCAGTTGTACACATAACTGATATCTTTTTTTATTATTTTGTCTAAGGGCATTGTGTATGCATGCCATAAACATTTTAGCATATATTTTGTCATATCAGATGATGAATAGAAAACAGCTGAGGAGTTTTCACTTGGGCTTAGTAAACAATTTAGTTCATATCTGTGTCTTCTTACTGGTCAAGGGACTTAACCACTGGAGTGATAAAAGAAATGTTTTAACGCATGCCTAATACCACTTCTTTACAGTTAGTGCTTTCCATGAAATGTATACCAGTGTAAACTGGCATCATATTTAGAGCAACTGAAGGACAGTAATCTGAAACATGTCTTTCTTAGGTAACTTTTTCCAGAACAATTGATATTTTGGCACTTAAAATGCTTGATTAATCTTAAGTAGTCATCTAAAGCACATATTCTTGGGTTTAAAATCTGTTGATTTTAGCAGAGGATACCCATTATAAAATCCATGGAAGGCATATTTCCAAGCAAGTATAATTAGGATCAGAGTGGTCAGACTATTCTTGGGTTTCTTAGAGGCACAAGATCACTTTGAAATTCTGTCTGTTAAGCAAACATTTTAAAAGGTCGTTTCTATATGGATATTATTGTGAGGTATTATAGTATAACCCATTCCTTAACAAAAGTATGGTTTGGAAAATAAAATACCTTGCCTAGATCTGTAGAGCTATGTGGAAAGCTTCCCAAATGCAGCTGGAAACCCCATCCAGGTTTCAGCTCCCTGCATCTGTATGAAAAGCCACTTCTAAAACTTGGAGGACATTTAAGATCAGCTTCTGATGCAGGAGAAGATGCAGCTCGGAAAAATAAACAGGGAAGGTACATTGCACTACCCATGCAGAACTGCCTATGAGTGTCTCTTGCTGGCCCTTGAAATTCTGTTACAACAAAAGTATTGCATGCCACTGAAATAAACAATGGTACTATAATCACATTTTACACTTCTGCATAGAGAATATAGCAGTCAAAACAGGTGTTATAAAATTATGCATGATATATTTGGAGAGCTGTATAGTGTCGTGCATTTGAGTAGTAAAACAATGAAATGCCAAGTAAAAAAACACTGGCTTCCCCAATTTTTCTCAAGCAGAATACTGCTTTGGTTTTGTGTATATGTGCATGTGTATGCATGCATGCAGAAAGCTACTTTGCTGATTGTTTTAATCAAAACAGTTATTTGGGGGAAACAACTTCATAAAACCTAAACATCAATAGTTGCTTAGTATTGCACCATTTGATGGCATTCTTTTGTACTTTTAGATGTTTGAAAGCCAAAAAAATCATGCTTCCACATGAAAAGGTCTCTTAGGGTGGGGGACTTGACAATTTTAAAATATATGAAAGAAAAATGTGAGCTCAAAAAGGACATATGCAGTGAGGCTGTTGAGATAAAGGAGTCCATAGGTTACTATTCTGTTCCTCTGCAAGTTTCTTTTGTTTGTCTCAGTGAGTTCTCTAGAAGAATTCACATGGAAGATATATCAGATTTCAGAATCTTTGTGAGCAGGATTATGGTATCTAACTGAAGAACCTTTCCAAGAAAATCCATCTGGGAAATTCTTCCTGATGTAACACTTGTCCTGAATCCATGGAAATAATTTTAAAGCACTCCTGTGGAAGACATAAAAATGTTACAGAATAGGTGTACCCTAAAGCTCTGGATCCCTAGAGAAGCTCTCCAGTATGAAAAAAATACCAATATGACATTATGCAAATCTTAATGGTCCAAATAATTTTAGGTTTAGCATTTTTTTTTAAAAAAAATGTGTTAATTGAAGAAAAGTTGTCAGAGCCATGCTGCTTTAAAACCTAGGATACCAATCATATTTTTGTTGACATTATATACTTCAAACAGTAAAATATGTACAATTTTTGTCATACACAATCATTGTTTCTCTGGATTTGATATGCAATGGGATGCTTTCAGAGAAAAAAATCTAGCTCTCCATCTGGTGGGAATTAGATAAAACATTTCCTTTTTATTGTATAAAAAGAGCAATGTTCAATCCATTTTTCCCTGGTAGAGAGGATATATATCCATTCAAATTGCAGCAATAAAATCTTGTAACTTAATGGCTGGAATAATCTTGAATAATTGTGTGCATTTGTTGTAGTCTCAAAGGACAGTCATAAATACAGTGGTTATGCTGCATTATAGTAGAGTCTTTGGGAAGACAGATAATTTGAAATTACAAATTGGCAAATCTATGAAGAATCTGTACATACAATAAAATGTTTGGCTAGGCTTTTAAATGTAATTTCTATCAGTAGGGGAAAAAATCATGTGCTTCTCCAAGGCAGAATTTTTATAGACAAGGGCAAAGGTGGCAGGAAGATACCTATTTTGGTTTTGCTATAGGTTTTGCTATAGGTTTGTCAGTGCATACTCCTCTAGTCCCCCCCCCAAAAAAATAGCTTCTGTTATGACTGATATTTTAAATTAGCATTTATTAAGATACTAGGAATAAGGCCCGTTGTGGAAATAACTACAATGGGCTCTAGAAAGAGGCTCTGGGTGAGCGCCCTGGCCTTGGGCACTCAGCGTCAATTTACTGTGGTGACCTCAGCAGCATATAATGACACAGAGTCCACCATTTTCTCCAGAGGAACTGATCTCTGCCATCTGAAGAGCAGCTGTAATTCTGAGTGATCTCCAGCCCTCACTTGGAGATTGGCACCAATGGTTCCCCAGGAGGAAAAAGTACAGTCTTTCTCCACAGGGGAGACCAAAGCAGCTTACTCATTCCCCTCTCCCTTTTGATCTGCACAAAAACTCTGTGAGGTAGGTTACACTGAAAGTGGAGTGGTCTGAAATCACCCAATCAGCTTCCACAGCAAGAACCTGGGTCTGGCAGACCCTGCTCTGAAGTACTAACTGCTACACCACACTGGCTTTGGTATCACAACTGAACTCCAGACAAGAGATCTCTCTCTTCCCCTGGAGAAAATGACAACTTTGGAGGGTGGACTTTATGACATTCTATTCAGCTGAGGCCTCTCCCCTCCCCAAACCCCGGCTTCCATAGACTTTAGCACAAAATATCCAGGAATTTCCCAACCTGGAGCTGGCAAACCTAGTCAGGACTGGCTCCAATGAGTTCCCCACAAAGACCTGGAAAGGGCTTCATTCCTTGGTCTTTCTACTGACAGAACCAAGCTTGGTTGCCTAGCAACAGCCACTGAAGGAAAAGTTAGTCCCATGGGAGCCAAGCAGGAGAAGTGTCTTAGTCAGGAGAGACAGCCATTTTGGCAGTTATTCTGACAGGGAATAGTGGCTGAGGTGGCAATGGGTGGGGAAGAGGAGTAGACCCAGCCCCCAGGCAATGGCACGCGATTACTCTTGAGTAGCAGTTGATGGGGCAGTGGCTGATGGAGCGCACAGCACAGTGAATGGGAGAGCTGGAAATGGCCAGCATGTTAGGAGAATTGTATATATAAGATATTGGATAATGTTGAGGTATGCCACCTTTCTGCCCTTACAAGAGCCACCAAGACAGCTAACAATTTAAAACATACACAATAAGGCTACATTTTAAAACCATTAAAATCACACACGCCCAAACACACGTCATTAAAACAATTAAGAAACAGAGTTAAAATCTCTGGATGACTTCATTAGTGGTTTTATGTAGATTTTAAAGAGCATATAGGACAAACTGGAACTTTGCAGGACCTCCATGGCCCAATGCTAAGGGTCTGAACACCAGTTCAGACCCTTAGCACCACCCAGTTCAGACCCAGCACCACCTTCTGAAACCTACTTTCCAGGTGGAACCAGAACCACCACACAAGACAGTGGCTCCCAATCCCAGCTCAGATAGGTGGTCCAGAAGGATACCATGATCAATGGTATCGAAAGCCACCGAGAGGTCCAGGAGAATCAATGTAGTCACACTCCCAGCACAAGCCATCCACCAGGGTGACCAAGGCTGTTTCAATCACATAACCAGGCCTAAACACAGGTTAGAAAGGATCTAAAACTTTTGCCTCATCCAGGAAAGCTTGGAGTTATCAAGCCACCACCCATTCAAGCACTTTCCTTAGGAATGGAACATCTGAGACTGTTCAATAATTATTGAGATCTTCTGGGTTGAGAATAGGCTTTTTTAGAAGTGGATGTGTCACTGCTTCAAGGATTGGGTAACCACCCTCTCTCTTTAGGAAGCCTTAACTACCTCTCAAACCCAGCCAGCCCCCCTCCCCTGGCTGGCTGGGAAGACTAAGTAACCAGGAAGGGCAAGGGTAATACAAGCAGGTGGTAGGCCGCAAACTTCCAAGGATCCTGTTCACATCCTCGCACTGAATAAACTGAAAATTATCCCAAACAATTGAATAAGTTGGCACCCTAGCACTATCTGATCGTGTCACTCAGGGCTGGCCCCAGGTTTTTTTACACACTAGGTGAGGCTACCTTCTGGTGCCCCCCCCCCCCGTGTGCACCCACCAATTTTCAAACATAGGCCGCGGTCACACGGCCCTTTAATGTGGGAGGAAGGGCTGTTTCCTCCCGCATTTAAAGGGGCCATCTACAAAGGCCGGGGCTAGTCCTGCGCCGAAGCGGGCTCAAATGCGGGTTCCTCCCACATTTTTCGACCCCGGGAAAATTGACTGTTTTCCCAGGAGTCGTGCGAGGAACCCATATTTGAGCCATCTGGGCAGCCCTCTCTCACAATCATTGCGAGAGCAGGGCTGTCCAGATGGTCCCGTCTGCCATTTTTTCCCTTTTACACTTGGGCGCTTGGCCACTCAAGCGCCCAAGTGTAAAAGGGGGAAACCCCCCCAAACTTACCAGGTGGCCGGTGGGGCTTGGAGAAGGGTGCCTCCCCTGGCCGCCACCACCAGAAAAAGGCCCCGCCAGCTGCCACTGCAAGACTTACAATGCCACCCGCTGACGCTGATGCCGCCAACGCCCGCCGACTCCTCTTCTTCCGACGCCTCCTTCGCCACCACCTCCGGTCTCCTCCGCCACCCCCTTCGCCGCTGACGCCTCTGCCTGCTGCTGCCACTCACCACCAACGGGGGTTGGGATGTGTGTACATCCCAACCCGAGGTAAAAAAATGTGGCCCCTTTAATACAGGAGGGCTCCCGGATTTAAAGGGGCCGTGTGGCCACAGCTATAAATGTACTTTAACAACCCAATGCAGGCTACTAGTCTCCACTCAAGCACATGCTTAGCTAGGGTTGCCAACTCTGGACTGGGGAATTCTTAGAGATGGGGGGGGTGCAGGCTGAGGAGGGCAGCATTTGGGATTTTGGGGGAGAACCTCAGTGGCACATCGTGCCACAGAATCCACCTTCCGAAGCTGCCCACCTCCTCACCTTCCACCTGCACACGCAGCCTCAGCTTGCTCGCCTCTCCAGGGGGAGACAGAAAGCACGCACGGAGGGAAGGGGAAGGAAAGCAGCCCGGTGCCGGCTTCGCTCCTCCTCTTCGCCAGCATGGTTACTCCCCAACCCCACCTCTGGCTGGGCCACAACTCACTGCAGGCACAGTTTTCACTCTTGCTTCTGCTGCTGCTTCATGCCCGGCTTTATGTACTCCCTCCCTGCCGAGGTGGCCAGAGGCAGGTGAAGGGCCATGCCTGGGTAATCCCGCACACTGGGTGCTTCTCACCAGTGACTCGTGAGGCTGTGTGCATGGGTGGAGAGCAGGGAGGTGGGCAGGGTGGAGCCCAGGCAGGGGGTGGGGGAGGCGCTGCCTTGTAAGCTGAGCTAAGGAGGCAGCACTGCTTGGTGGGGCTCAGCAGCTGGGCCAAATGCGGCACCCTCTGGGCGAAACCCCAGCCAGCCAGCCACCCGTAGGCAGAAGGTTTTTTTTGGGGGGGGGGGGGAGAAGAAGGCTGTGCTCTGTGGACGACTTTCTGTTCTGGGGGTGCCACTGTGCCTGCCCGGGCACCTGAGTTACACATGGGGAGGTGGGGTGAGACTTGTTGGAGTCTCTCTCTCTCGCTCCACCACTCCGTTTGCCAGCTGCACCCCTAGGCATGTGCCTAGTTGACCTAGTGATAGAGCCGGCCCTGGTGTCACTGTTAACATAGAGTCCAAATCAGAATGGAGAGATTTTCTCTGCAAAGTGCTGAGCAACCTGGTCACAGCAGGCCACTGAGCAGTCCATCTCCTCCTGTAGGCCAGAGCCCAACAGGCTTCTGGACCACCTGAAACAGCTGCAATTGTGGTGGGAAAGTGTTGTTTCTTTGCCATCATTGCCATGTAGTACACTTTAAAATGAGCTTTTGCCTGTGTCTTATTGTATTCATCCAGGGGTCATTTCGTAGAAAAAGAGATGCAGGAGCTCATTAGCATAACTCATTAGCATAAGTTATTTGCATATGCTACACCACCTGACATCACCGGAAGTATGTTAGAAGGCAAGAAAGAAAGGAGAGAGAGAGAGAGAGAAGGGAGGGAGGGAGGGAGAGATAGAGAGAGAGAGAGAGAGAGAGAGAGAGAAAGAAAGAAAGAAAGAAAGAAAGAAAGAAAGAAAGAAAGAAAGAAAGAAAGAAAGAAAGAGCTGGCAGAGAGGTGACCACTACTAATCCTTGCCTCAGAAATACCACTATTCTGGGAGGATAGCTTCAGTGGTGGCTGAAGGTTGGTCAGAGGAAGCCTTCAGAAGGTTGGTCGGCGGAACAAGGACCTTTCCAGGGGACAGGGTCATTTTGCTGCAGCCATGACACAAGCTGGCATTCCCCCATGGGGGGGGGGGCTGGCACCAACTGCCAGAGCTGAGATCCCCTGAGCTCCTGCTCAAAATGACCCCAGAATTCATCCCAAATCTTACTCCACTGTCACTCGTCATCTCTCTTGACTTTTCCTCACCTGCAGCCCCTCAGTAAACCAAGGACCTACTTGGGCTCTAACACTTGAGACAGGGCATGTGGGAGTGATCATATCAACCTCCTGAGCCATTTCCCTGTTCCAGAGGTCAACCAGGGCATGGACAGGGGCACTAACCATATCAACAGGAAGATCCCTGGAGCCATGAGAAAGCCATTTGGATCCATCTTGCTCTGGGGACTGATCATGTTAATAGACTCCCCCACCCCTGCAGAACTGTGGTATCCCTGTAAGTCTGAACCCAAGTAGCTAGTGAACTGCCATGACAAACGAATTGTCATCAATTCCTCCACTCTCCGATCAAAATACCGGATCAAGAGTGTGACTTGCACCACATACAGGACCAGTTATTACCTAAGATAGGCCCATGGTTGCTGAAAGTATTTACTATGATATAGTATAAATATTGGATAGTATTTTAATCCACATCCTTGCTGAATGTTCAAAGAATTCTGAAAGAATAGTGGATAGTGAAAATTCCCCTCATCAAAGGCACTTAAGAAAACTTTGTAATTGTACAATAACATCCAAGTGAAATAGCAAAATATAATTTTTTCCAGGTGACAGCATAAGATGGGAGAGGATTTCTACTGCAGAGGATTTCTACTAATGGAAGGGGGGGGGGGGGACCACACACACACCAAGACAGACCGGTGATTTCCCCTGTTTTCCAGGAGCAGCGTTTCAGGAAGATTTCTGGGCTGCATTGGAAGAGGGAAGTAAAAAAGCCATGTTCCACTGATGGAAATCCTTCTGTCTGTGGATACTTTTGACAAGATCCAAGCTGTTTTATTTATAGGATAGAAAATTCCAAACTGACTACAAAGTGCTTCTTTCAAACATTTGATGAATCCCTTCCCGGAGCCTTGGGCTCGTCTTACATCTTAATTTGCAACTGATTATCCTGAGTAATCAGCATTGCAAAAGAAAGATCAGTTAGCAGAGGTGTGCATTAGAAAAAAAAAATGCTTAAATCTCAAAACCCTGAAAAGTAGGTATCACTATTACTGGCATAGTGATCAGAATGTTGGACTATGATCTAGGAGACCCAGATTTGAAACCCCATTTTGCCATGGAAGTATTGGGTCACACTCTCCATTGGGGTGAAAGACTACAAATGGAGTAAATAAATAATATGTTAATATCTATATTTTTCTCTCACACCTTTGAATTGCATATGTTTGGGGACCAAATATCACCCATCAGTTTAAATAGCAGCTGGAATTTTGTCTCACAATTTAGAAGAACCCACAAACCATAACAGTTTAAGTTAATACCAGTGTATGTTCAGAATCCTTTTACATATTGATTGGATTTCTCTGAATGCATGTCTTCCTTCAGAACTCAGCAATGGATGCATGTTCTGGGAGAGTGATTTGCTTTCTTTTGTTTCCTATTTCATGCTTATTATTAATTAAATTTATTCTTAATTTGGCATGTACTGGAGAAGCACGTTCTAGAGTTTGAAAGCAGCAATAATTCATATATGAAATTTAGAAAATCTAGAATTAGTCAAAGAAAAACAACAAATTGAACCTTTTGAAGTGAAAATTTTGCTAAAGGTAACATTTATTTGAACTAGTTTGTAAATTAGTGCAATTAGTATAAGATAAATTAGCTCCAAGGGTATGCTTTCTAATGTTGACATATTTGTAGCTAAATTTTCTTTAGATAAAGGGTGGAGTGCAATGTGGAAAAGTGAAGTCAGGCTGCTGTTAGCCAATACTTGCATTTTCACAGATAAGTACGTTTTATTTTCATGCAGATATAGTCTGAGACCTTGGAAGGCCTAATTCCATGCACAAATGTAGCACATAATTAAATTTTTGTGGAGTTAAAGTATCTATTGTGAAGAGAACTTTACAAGAAAGATTCTATTGTTATATTCATATTATGTATAATTTGCATAGAAATAGCAACTTTGTGCGTGTGTGTGTGGGGGGGGGGGAAGAGTGTCAAACAGAGACAGTCAAGCACAATAAAAGCACCCCATTCAGATCTTCCAAGGTAGCAGGATGTTTAGCAGAGTTTCTTCCTATGAATACCCAATACATATTTATACCCTTTTGCACCTGTATTGATTATATGATTCCATTGCATGTGAACAGTATTCATATCTTATAGAGTGTAGTCAGATAGTCCCACTGATAGATCCCATTGATAATTAAGTTTCCATTGGACGTACAATCAAGAATATTCCAGTTTCCTATGATCTTATTTCTACCTAGGGTTGCCAAGTCCGGTAAACTTACCGGCGGGGGGGAGTCCTCTGTCGGCCGGGAGCTTCACCGTGCGCCAGCTGACGTCACCGGAAGTGACGTCAGCATGTTGGGGGCGTTGCCAGGGCGACACTCTGGCAATCGCCCCAAAACTCTCTAGTATCATAGAGTTTTGGGGCGATTGCCAGAGCGTCGCCCTGGCAACGCCCCCAACGTGCTGACATCACTTCCGAGTGACGTCATTACGTGTGAGAAGTCGTCCAGGTTGGACGACTTTGGGGGCGGGGTTTCCCCCGCTGGCCAAATGCTGACCGGCAGATTGGGAACCCCTGTAGCAGGGGATCCCCCGCCCCCCGGGCTGACTTGGCAGCCCTATTTCTGCCTGTTGACAGCTTCTGTGTGGTAATTATTGGTTGTTACATGGTACTCACACAAAATGGGCACCGATATATCTCTTTAAACTAAAAAAATGAAGCTTTTTTTGTTTGTTTTTGTGGAAGACTGAAAGAGTGTTAACGCTGTGTTTATCCAACAGAGACCAAACAACAACTTGATGAAAGTCTAAATGCACAAAATGTGGGGATGACAGCAGGCTCTTGGTCTGTGAGATTAACAGCATAATGAGATTCAGTTATAGAGGATAAAGAAGGAGCATTTTTACCCGCACTTGTATAATGTGTACTTTTTTTTAAGTTTTGAGGGTGCCTAAATATTGGAACAACTTCTCTAGACATATAGTTGAAAACTCCATTGCTTGAAGTCTTTTCGATCAAAATTGCATGTTACTTAATCATGATACTGTACTTTAGCTGTAGTGCCAGAATCTATAGTTATAATTGTACATCTTAAAATGCTGGCAATGGCAAAGACTTTTTCCGTGAGTGGCTGTTGCAACAACAGAAACAAAACTGTTGTCTTAAGAAAAAAACAAACTTTCAGTGGTGTTTGCAGTGCAGCACAGCAGCTTGCCCCATAATAATAAAAAAAACTCTGGGGGGCTCTTGGCTCATGGGCAATACTAATAATTCATGTTCTTCAACACTGCCAGCAGTCAAGCAAGAAAGACTACAGTTGTTATTTTATGTGCTGTTTCTGTGCTTGTTACATGCAGTCTAAACAAGCCTGCCACCTGACATAATTTACTGTGTCCCGTGAGTCTGCCAATTAGGATTGCCATGTCCCCTCGTTGCTCTAGCAGGGGGATTTGGGGGGTGGGCATTATAGGACACCCCTGACATGATGATGTCACTTCTGGGTAATGAAGTGGGGTTTTCCCCCTACCAGCTAAAGCCCCAAAAACTAGGGGAACCCCACCCCGCCTTGAGGACTGGTAAGCTAGGATAATTTTTAAAAGTGTGTTTAACTGGAAGTTCTTGTTGGAAGTGATAAAAGGTCATTCTCAGAATCCTAGATGAGGCTGTATTTTTTTTTTTTAAAAAAAATTCTGTGATGCTGCCCCCCCCCCCCAAATGCCAGTTTTCAGACACTTCCTGGCAACCCTACTTGGACTCTGAATATGTAGCCCCTCTGGACAGCATGTGGCTCCTTTCAACGCCAGGCATTTCAGTTGATCCATAGCATGCACGCTGAACAGCATCACACCAGTCCATTTTGCTCAGTGTGGTAGCTCTCTTGCTCCTGACTGAAAGCAGGGGTGTAGTGGAGCTGGGATAACTGAGTGCAGTTTTGCCAGGTGATGGCTAGAGATCTCCTGGGATTATAACTGATCTCCAGGTGACAGATACCAAGTCTCCGGGAGAAAACTGCTGCATTGGAAGACGGACACTATGGCATTATACTCCACTGAAATCCCTCCCCTCTCCAAACCCCACCCTCCTCAGGCTCCACCCCCCCCAAAATCTCTAGGTATTTTCCAACCCTGAGCTGGTAACCCTGTTAGTCTGTTTAGACTCTGTTGCCAAGTTAAGACTCTTTTCTACGGATTTTAGTTGGTTTTAGTTGTGCATCGATGGGTGATACCCTCTTTTTCTCCTTTAATGTGCTGGTTTTCCTAACAAACTCTTAAGGTTGGATTTACTGCTGTTGTTTTTATTGATTATCAGTAGGGTTGCCAGTCACCAAGTAGTGGCTGGCGATCTCCTGGGATTACAACTGATTTTCAAGTGACAGAGATCAGTTCAGCTGGAGAAAATGGCCACTTTGGAAGGTGGACTCCATGGCATTATACCCCACTGAAGTCCCCCCCTCCCCAAACCCTGCCCTCCCCAACTCCACCCCTAAAATCTCTAGGTGTTTCCCAACCTAGTGCTGGCAATCCCAATGATCAAATTGTTTTAATTGTTGATATTAGATGTAAGATGTCTTGGAAACATTCAGTTGAGAGGCAGGGTGTACATTTTAAAATGAATGAATGATGGAATGAATGAATGACCTGGGTTCAAAAAAATCTAAACTAGGCTTGGCCAGCAAGCCAGATTTGTTCCATGAAGCACTTTCAACTAGTCCCTAGTGGTCTTACAGATGTCAGTCAGCATTTGGATGAACATTGTGTGCATTTTCACTTTAAGAAGAACCAGAGAGCCTCTCTATTCTGTACATATTTTATTTTGTCATTTCTTGCATATCGTGGAAAGTGAACAAACTACTTTCATTTCTACTCCTGTTGCATGGGCAAACCTTACAGCTATTTTAAGGACCTTCATGATTGTAACAATATATGTGTAACTGAGTGAATCAGGAAAGTAGATAGGGGGACAACTCAGGACACAGGGGAAGAGAGAGAGTGAGGGAACAGCTACAAGAAATGACTCAGCAGCTGGAGAGAGAAGTGAAACTAGGGAGAGTTGAGAGGGCACAAACAGTTTTGTTAATAAAGACCATTCGCTGTTATTACCTCACATGAAACAATGGTAGTTGTACTTGGGCAGTTGTAATCTGGCTTCATATAGGGAAAAACTGATTTCTGTCAATGGAGGTTGAAAGTATGCTGATATATTTTATAACTAGCTGTGCATGAACTTTAGTCCAGTTCTTGAATGCAAAAACAGCTTCCATTCAAATCAGATTTGTGTGTGTGTTAAACTCCATCAAGTCACTTCCACCTTATGGCAACTAGGGCTGCCAAGTCAGCCCGGGAGGCGGGGGATCCCCCGCTATAGGGGTTCCCGATCCGCCGGCTGGCATTTGGCCGGCGGGGGGAACCCCGCCCCAGAAGTCGCCCAGTGAGGACGACTTCCCCCGTGTAATGACGTCACCCGGAGGTGACGTCATCACGTCGCCGTAATGACGTCGCCCATTACGTCGCCCCAACGTCATTACGTCACCTGGGCGTGTGCAAAAAGCGCACACGCCAGAAGAGCTCCCGGGGAAAGAACAACTCCCCCCCGCCGGTAAGTCGCCGGTACTTGGCAGCCCTAATGACAACCCTATGAATTAATGCCCTCCAAAATGCCCTATTGTTAACAGCCTTGCTCACGTCTTCCAAACTGAGGGCTGTGGCTTCCTTTATTGAGTCAATCCATTTTATGTTGGGTCATCCTCTTTTCCTGCTGCCTTCAAGTTTTCCTAGCATTAATATCTTCCCAGTGAGTCTTGTCTTCTCATAATGTGACCAAAGTACAATAGCCTCAGTTTAGTCATTTTAGCTTCTAGGGAGAATTCAAGCTTGATTTGATCTAGAACCCTCTTATTTGTCTTTTTGGCAGTCCACGGTATCCGTAAGACTCTCCTCCAACTCCGCATTTCAAATGAATCAGTTTTCTTCCTGTCAGCTTTCTTCGTTGCCCAACTTTCACATCCATACATACTAGTAGGGAATACTATGGCATGAATTAACTTGATTATGGTCACCAGCAACACATCCTTGCACTCCAGATGAATAATTTTTTTTTAAAAAAAATCTGCATTGATTTATAATCCAAAGTGACTCCATTTATGCAGAGGAAACACCAGGTGCAAGCCACAACACATGTCAATCCCAGGACCTAGGTGTAAGTGTAATCATGGTATACCGTGACAAGATGGATCAGTCTATGTTAATAGTTTACTCTAGTTATTTTCACCTTATTTGTTGATGATTGTTAATTGTTGTGGGATGCCGTAGAAATAAAATTTAAATTTGTGAATTTTAAATTACAGTTGATGGGTGCATTGTTAATTTATAGATCAAATCAAGATACTTGTAATTGAAAATGTATTTTATTTTTAAATTAAAGATTTTATTATTATTTTACTTTGCAGTAATAAGAATGCATAATCTCCTGATTCAGTGAGATAAGTGAACTATAAATACAGTATTACAAGTGGAAACTAGGGTTGCCAACCCCCTGATGGTTTCCCCCAATTTTGGGGGGCCCAGGCTGCCGCCAGCCAGGTGGCTGGTGGGGGAAGCCTTGTCCCTGAAGAGCCCTGCTGTGTCCAACATGCCCATCACAGTGATGTCACCCAGAGGTAATGTCATCGTGTCAGGCACATCATGCGCGGGGTGCTCTAACATTTGACTAAAAACTATGGTGACCATAGAGTTTTTAGCCAAATGCTAGAGCGTCCCCTGTACAATGTGCCCAACATGATGATGTCACTTCCAGGTGATATCATCATGGTGCACACACTTTATGTGTATGCAGGAATATGCCATGACCAGGAAGGCCCTTTCCTGGATTACTACTAGGGATGTACATTTTTAAAAATTTGGTATTTTTTGGTTTGGGTCTATTGGACCTGGGAAAATCTTTAGCATTTCCAAAAAATCCCAAATCCCAATACAAGTACAGTATTCAGATCTGGGATTATTATTATTTATTTATTTTTAGAAATCCTGATTTTGGGGGGGGGGGGGGGGGGTTCCAAAAGACATGAGAAGAAAAATACCAGACTTTTTTTTAAAAGCTAGCCCGATCCTGATCAGAGCTGAGGGACTGCCTGCTGCACAGCCTGCACCCAGCCCGTGACACTATACAGGGCTTTAAAGGTAAATACCAACACCTTAAAATGAGCCTGGAAGCAAATTGGAAGCCAATATAGATGGAACAAGACCTGTGCTGCCCCTGGTCAGTGATAACTGTAGGTAATAGTAGTTTAGTAAAAGCATTGTGTATCTTTAAGAGCAGATGCCCCTGGGAATTGTAGTCCTCAGTTAGGTGTCCCAAAGTATCCCTCTGACTGGCTCATCAAGGGTAATTTCCTGACCTCAGAGGTGCAAAGATAGGAATTTATTGTTCTTTTCCATTTCTTTGTCTCTGTCCTTACTGCAAGGAGAGGGGAAGCCCATCTCTTTTCTCACCATGGCTATGGAATTGACCTAAATCACAAGATGTATCTTTCCTACTCAGCCATCAGCTTAGATCGTGAGTAATGATCTGAATGCATGTGAAGCATGCAGTTTCAGTTTGGCTGTGCATTTGCTCGCACCTAGAAAGCGTACCTAGAGAGCTCAGCCAGAGCTAGCGCCGGACAGGAATAAGACCCACTCCTGTAAACATTCCAGCCACAGCATTCTGTACCAACTGCAGTTTCTAAACAATCTTCAGGGGCAGCCCAACATACAGCATATTGCAGTATCTAGATGTTACCAGGGCATGCACCACAATAGCAAGATCTTTTCTGCCCAGGAAGGGCCATAGCTGGCTCACCAGCTGAAACTGGAGAAATGCACTCCTGGCCACTGTTGCCACCTATTTATCCAACAGGAGACCTGGGTCCAGCAGCATCCCCAAGCTATGAACCTTCTCCTTTAAGGGAAGTGCAACCCAATCCAAAATAGAAGATACTATTGAATTGTATGATCGCATTAGTGTTCACACACTTCGGGTGCAGTCACACGGTCATTTTGATTGGGATTCACTGCTGTTTCCTTGCGGAATTAAATTTGCATATCAGACGGGCCTATCTGTCTCCTGCGCCAAAGCGGGCTGCCTCCCGCAATGCTCCTGGGTCCCTAGCGTGTTTTCTGACCACAGGAAAATCAAGTGCTTTCTGAGTACTTGTGCTTTAAATCCGTGATTTCGCCAATCTGGACAGCCCTCTTTCACAGTGATTGCGATTAGGGCCCTCTGATCGTTCTTCCGTGTGATGAGGTTTTTTTCCCGAAGCAGAGCCTTTGAGTGCATGAGCACTCCCTCATTCAAGCGCACATTCAGCGCAGAGTCCTGCCCGCTCCAGGAGTCCTCGATGCAGCGTGAAAAGTTGCGGGGGGGGGGGGAGCCTGTGGGCAGGGAAGGAAGAGCTGAGCAGGCTGGCAGGCGAGCAGGCAGAGGAGAGAGGGGCTGGCTGCATCTAGACGGTGCCCAGAGCCTCCTCACGCAATGCTGGCGGTTTGGGGAGGGATGTATGATCATCCCAACCCGGGGGGAACCTCCCCCCCAATACTAATTATAGCGGGATCAAAATCGCAATTTTCTTGCCATGCGACCACAGCCTTCATAATGTATTGTAACTTTAAGACATTTTAAAGACATCATCATCAGTACCTAGATATTAAATTGGCATTAGGATAAGTATTTTGGAATGATGACCCAGATAGTTGGGGCAATAAAAGATAGTTATTTCATAGGTGCAAAGTGTGTTAAAAGGTGATCATTCCAAAGGAAACAACAATCTATTATAATGTTTTACAGTGTATAAATCAGGGAACATATAGAATCTTTATTTTCTGAGTTAAGATGAATATGACTGTGATACAACAGAAGAAAGAAAGCAACCCCCCCATACCCATTCTGAAGATAACTGTTACACAATGTCACCCTTCAAAAGTATCTCTGCAAATAATATGGTATTCTACTTTGATCTTAACCATACTACTTATTGGGAAGCAAGTTTGACTAAAATCAGTAGGATAGTCTTTCTAAGACTATCCTAGGATTCAAGAGAAATAGAGTACAAGAAAAGAACTGAATAAAGTTGATGTGTTTAAAATCAAGATAGTTTAGGGAAGAGTCTCCTATAAACATTGCTCTTAAATTTATTGTGCAAATATAGTTTCAGGAAACATGCAAAGAGTTTGCAGTTCATGCTTCTTTGTAGGAAAAAAAGCCTTCATCCAAATGTCACTTTGATCCTCACTGAAGCAAGGATGCATCCCTGGATGAATTAATTGTTAAGCAATCAGGTGACATTGTTCTGACAGACAGGAGGTATCTGTTCTTTATAAAGGGAAGTTGAGAAGTTGAAGGTAAGACAAGTTGTGGGTACTGCACTCCAGCAGTCACTGGAATCAGATACCTTGGAGTACTCTGAAGAATATAGTGAGTTACTTTCATATGTCTATTGTGACTGCATTTTAGGAAATTCGAGTAATGCACCTTTGGGCACTGAAGTATTATATTTGTATCGTTTAAACAGCTCAACTAAACCATGTGATTGAAATTCTGTCCTGAAACTGAAATGGTGATATATCTTGAAAAGTTCAAGCATAAGAAAAACTCCTTTAAATACATGTGTTAACTGTAAAATGGTAGAATGGTTTGCAGCAGTTTAGGAAAATGGACACATCATTCTGGCATGGAATTTTCACCCTGTTCACCCTGGGCCACGAACACTGAAATTACTGTTCAGCTGGTTTCTGTGATGTACCACACACTTGTGGGTGCCTTCTTAAAAACAACTTTAAAATGTTTCTAGAATCCTCAGGAGAGAAGCTTGTTCTATTCTTAAATTGGAACCGGTTTTTAAAGGAGGCTTTTGCCTCAGAATATTTATGTAACAGGGACTCATGTCCATTGTGTGGTACTCCTTTGTGTCATTCCAAACGGTTAATTATGATCATTTATTGGTACCTAGCACTGAAAAAAAGGAGTTGAACCTAGTTTCTCTGTGGGGGGTTTTTTGGGTGTGTGTGTGTGTGTTTGAGTGAAAGAAGATGGCTTTACATCACTTTGATGTGTCCTTGGAAGATGCATGCCTGTCTCATTAGGGTGATCACTGGGGAAAGAAGGCTTCTTAGTGCCTGAAAGGGAAGCCACTGATGAATTTGATAGCAGCTAAAAGGGGTGGTGGTGGGGGGAACAGCCACTGCATAACAAAGCATGAAGAAAGAGAGGATAAATTTTTAAAGTACTCTGATTTCAGATTGGACAATGATATTCAGAGTGACACTGTCCTTACTTAGAACTGAGGCTACATGGGAGGATGAAAAATCTGGAGATACCAGAGTCCTTGTTATAGACCAGGCCAGGTCTCTTCATAATGATTGGAGAGAACAGATGGCTAATGGGTTTCAATCCATGCCCGGAAACAGTAGGGTATATTCTGTGCTTAGTCCTAGTACCGTGGCTGGATGCCCAACACAATATGTGGTGTAGAGAAAAAGATGTGCAGGTGAAGGCAAGGTCAAGTTACAGAACGAAACAGAGGGCTGAAGTGAGAAGATAGACAAGTCAGAAGAGTCAGCATCACACTGAATTCTGAGAACTGGGATGTGAGAAGGCAGATAAAGAAGCGACTAAAGTACAAGAAGCTGTGGCAGCACAAAGAAAAGCTGTGTCAGTTACAGGATAAAGCAGCAGGAGAAGCAGCAGCAGCAGCAACAAAATCTGTAAGTGACACAGCTGTGCCAGCAGGCATTATGCAAAGGGTGAAGTGGGGATACACAAAGCTTTGGAATGTCTGCAGGTGCTAAAATCAATTCTGCATTATTTTTCTAACACCGACACTGAGAAAATCTTGTTTGGCAGTAGATATGCAGGTGCCCTAACTTGGATCACGACTTGTATGAACTTGTTCCCATATAGATCATGCTGGGTAAATGTAGTGTCATCATAGAATACAGTATTTATTCTACCTGCAACAATTTGTTTAGGCATTATAGAAGGCACATATAGGCTTGTGAACTGCATGATGTGTAGGTTTAAGACTCATAATTTTAGATTGACATCCTGAAGATAAGCATCCCTGTATGCTGGAAGTCAATTCATTTTCACCAGGACTACACAAGCTGCAGTGGATAAAACATGCTTATACGCAGGGCTTCTTTTTGTAGAACTCATTAGCATAATAGGCCACACCCAACAGCAGAACTCATTAGCATATTAGGCCACACTACTGACAACACAGCTTATTAGCATATTAGGTCACACCCCTGTGTTACCAGAAGAGTGGTCATCCAGCCACACTCACTTTTTGCTTCTTATTCCGTTTACCTTGTTTGTTGTCAAAACCCAGGGCTTTTCTTGTAGGAGGAACTTCTTTGCATGTTACGCCATACTCCACCAGTGTAGCCAGTCCTAATGAGTTCCTGCTGAGCATGGCCAACTCAGGAGCCAGCTGGAACTCCGTTCCCATGCGTTCCTGCCCCAAAATAGCCCTGCTTATATGGAAGTCCTAAGTCACAAGTACAAAATAAGTAAAAAAATAAATAAATTGGGGCCTACACTGTGTTCTGTTACTCAGTGTAACTTCTAGGTTAAATTGCATGTCTGATTTGAACAACAAACAATGCTATTGTTACAGTTTCCATTTTAAAACCCCTCAAAAAATTGTTATTATATGGAATAAAACATGATCTTCCAAGTGACATTTTTGCTGAGATGTTTTTGGTAATTAGTCATAGTTGCTAATGGCTTATTAATGCAAAACCTCTGTTCCTGCTCTGTCCAATTAATACACGGGGAAAGTATACCTGTATTAACCTTGCTCTCCTCATTGCACAGTTGTTTGTTCTCATTTTTGTAGTTCAGATTAATAATTGAGGAGAAATAGTCTTTCTTTAATCAAATGTTGGATTAATCTGTGATGATCCATTAAATATATTTTTAAATGTATAACCAAGCCATGAAATGTAAATAGATCAATGATTGTTGCTGTTACTCTGGATACATAAATAATATAAATGGCTACCAGGTAGGCAGCAAGCACAGAAATTTATTTAACTAGATTAAATTTATTTAACTAGAGCCCTGTTCTGCAGGGGAGGGTGGTCTACAAATCTAATTTAATAAATAATAAATAAATAAATTAGGGACAGCTAAGTGACTGTCTTCAAAACTGTTTTACCTGCCCCCTTCAAGTCCCCTGACAAAACTTAATCGAAGTATGGATTTAAAAGTGAATACAGTTTCACTGGGCAGAGAAAACGTGTTTATAAAGTTGTGATAGTGGTATTTTGTACCTAACGGAATAAGTCAAAAGACAAATGTATTGCTCATCTACACTATAGCTGTGAAGATATAATTCAACAGAGCCACTGGCTTTCTCAGAGTCTGACCATTCATGGAAAAGTCAGATTGTGCTGCAAAATATGCCTCCAGCCCCCAAATAGTTGTTTAGAGAGTAAAGGAGTCCACAATAATGTAGTTATTAACTATGCCTAGTCTAGTTCATAGACAAATATAGTAATATTGTGACACAGACTCAGAGTCGCATAAATGAACTGCCCTATTAAATAAATCCTCTCAAGTGTGCTTTGATTGTCAGCTGATGATTTCTGCATTGGATGCTATGTCGTACACATTTTTATTTCAGATTTCAGTATTAAGTAGGTATGTATAAGTATTCTTACGTGTTTTTTTCACTGTGATGAAATACATTTTAAAAGACTGCATCTTTAAATTACAAGATTTAGTTGTAGCTAGGTACTTCAGCTAGGGGCTGTGGTGGCTCAGAGTTTAACATGCTAAGCTGCAGACTGGAAAGTCCGTAGCTCGGTAGTTCGAGACCCAAGTGCTACGTGATGGAGTGAGCTCCCGTCTCTGGCCCCAGCTCCTGCCAACCTAATACTTTGAAAGCAAGAAATTGCAAGTAGATAAATAGGTACCACTTTGGTGGGAAGGTAACAGCATTCCATGCACCTTGGCGTTTAGTCATGCCGGCCACATGACCATGGAAAAGTCTTTGGACAGCACTGGCTCTTCGGCTTGGAAACGGAGATGAGCACCACCCCCTAGAGTTGGATTTGACTGGCTTTTGAGCAAGGGAAACCTTTACCTTTTTTATCTTTAGGTACTTTGTGGACCTATGAAGTTCTTGTATGTAATCATACCATTGGTCCACTTAACCCAGTGCTCCTTACTAGGCTGTTACATCATTTTTTAAAAAAGGGATCCAGAGAGGAACTAGGAATAACATCTGTCCCAGGCAAATTAGTAGAAACTATAATCAAATATAGAACTGTTAGGCACGTAGAGGGACAAAGCCTGCTGAGGAAAAATCAGCATGGCTTCTGCACAGGGAGGTCCTGCCTCACTCACCTTTTGGAGTTCTTTGAGAAACTGAACAAGCATGCAGACAGTGATCCAGTAGACATTGTATAGGTGGACTATCAAAAGGCTTTTGACAAGGTGCCTCGCCAAAGACTCCTGAGTAAACTTAGCAGTAATGGGATAAGAGGACAGATTCTCTTATGGATTAAAAATTGCTTAAATGACAGGAAGCAAAGAGTAGGAATCCATGGACAGTTCTCACAATGGAGGGAAGTAAGCACTGGGGTCACACAAGGATAGGTCTTGGGGCAGGTACTCTTTCATCTATTCATAAACTATCTGGAACTAGGGGTGAGTAGTGCAGATGACACAAAATTATTTAAGAAGGTGAAAACCAAGGCTGACTGTGAAGAGTCCCAAGAGGTCCTCCACAAACTGGGTGAATGGGTGACAATGTGGTAAATGAAGTTCAGTGTTGGTATGTGGAAGGTGATGCACATTGGGACAAAATATCCCAACTTGAGGTATGGGCTAATGGGGTCTGAACTTGCTGAGACTGAGAGGGGAAAAGATCTTGGGGTCAGAGTGGATAGCTCAATGAAACTGTCAACCCAGTGTGCTGTAGCAGTGAAGAAGGTAAACTTATGTCAGGGATTCTTAGGAAAGGGATTGAGATCTATGGTGCTGCCTCATTTGGAATACTGTGTACAGTTCTGGTCACCGTATCTCAAAAAGGACATTGCAGAACTGAAAAAAGTACAGAGAAGGGCAACCATGAGGATTAGGGAGTTGGGACTTTTCAGTTTAGAAAAGAGACCACTAATGAAGACATGACAGAGGTTTATAAAATTATGCCTGGGATGGAGAGAGTTGCCAAGGAGAATTTTTTTCTCCCTCTCCCAAAATACTCGAAGCTGAAGGGCAGTAGGTTCTGGACAGACAAAAGGAAATACTACTTTACACAGAGATTGATTAAATCGTTAAATTTGCTGCCAGAGGATGTAGTGATGGCATCAGGAATAAACAGTTTTAAAAGGGGATTAGGTACGATTCATGGAGGATAAGTCTGTCAATTGCAACTAGCCATGGTGACTGAGGGGAACCTCCACATTCAAGGACACCGAGCCTCTGAATCCCAGAGCTAGGAGGCAACATGAGGAGAAGGCCTCAGCCTTGGTTGGCCACTGTGTAAGACAGAATGCTGGAGTAGATAAAGAACACGTCTGATCCAGCAGGGCTCTTCTTATGTTCTTATGTTAACGTTTGTTTGTTTTTTCCCATTCTTGCAGTACATTTTCTATTATGTTTGCTTTTAGTGGTTAAACATTTCTGTATTGTCTGGAAAATTTACCATAAAGCTAAAGAAGACAATGGAAAAGCTTCCAGTGACCCTTACTGACTCTCCCTTCCATTTACATGTTGTATTTGCTTTTCGTTGTGTATGTGCTTTAAGGCTTGTTCTAATGTTTTTGATGGTTCAGTGTCTTGGAAAACTAAGTTAGGCAGAAAGTTGCACAAAAAATATTTCAAATAAGTAAATAACTGCACATATTCCATAACACTGTGACTGAAAATGGTGGTTTGTGTTCTAGACTTCCCTTCAGGTGGTCAGACAACATTATGACATTTTAAAAGTAAACAGAAATCAAAGCATTCACTGAGTGTTATAACCATTACTGCAATCAAGACTATTCAAGGGAATTGGTGCTTCTCTCCTGGCTCAGCTATCTTCTTTTTTTATACTAAGTTTCCTTGCTGGGCCGATGTTTACTTTAATATTCATACCCACATTCAGATGCATTAAAGGCTGGTTTATTTTAATGCTTTAATGCAAATGCATGCCTGTAAAACTTTGTTTCATAGGGAAAAAAAGGCTTTCCTATTTACCTAATTGTCTAGAGATATTCTGTAGGTTAATCTATCATACAGAACTCAAACAGATACATAATGAGAGCATCTGCAATTATGCTTAGTTCATATTAAGTGCTTCCTTAATGTATCGGTAGAATACATTAATATCTCTTTCAGATTTATGCTCTGCATAATATTATGGTACTGCTACTGCATGCAAAAAAACCTTATATATTCTAGCTTCTACTAATTCGCAACTATTCACTACAGTGTTAGTATAAAATAGCTTTAGAATCAGTATCTTATCAAAAATGCATAAAATGGCATTGAGTAGTAGACTTCATTTTGTCCATAATGATAAGTTGGCGTCTGTGTTTTAAGCGGCAGAGGAAGTTCCTATGATATATAGCTGTGCTTGTCAGTAAACCTGCAGGCTTGAGACAATATCAGCTTAGTCACACATTTAACAGGTTGTGTTCCAAACACACTATGCTTGACAGCCAAAATCATTTCTGAGGTGAACCTCACATCTGTTCACCTCATCATCATCTGCCTTAAGCAGCTGCTGAACAGCTTTACATCTACACTGTGAATGTGGTGTTTCCTTCAGCTTCACTTACTTCTGCCTTGCAAGGTGCTCTGTACAGTGTATGAAATTGATTCTCAGGATAATTGATGGTCAGGTTCGGTAATTTAATTATGTGAAAAAGGGGCACTGGCATAAGGCTTAGCGAAAGTGGACATGTGCGAAATAACCTTGACAATCCCATGTACTTAAATGAATACCAGAGATTTAGCCTGTAAAAAAAACCCAAACCATTTATAATAACTAGCTGTTTAATTTTCTTACTATATATACCAGAGAGATTTGAGTCCAGTAGCACCTTAGAGACCAACAAGATTTGGTGGGTATAAACTCTGGAGTCAAAGCTCTCTTCATCAGATACTTTGTCAGGGAGATTTGACTCTCAAAAGCTTATACCCCCCAAATCGTGTTGGTCTCGAAGGTGCCACTGGAATTGACTTTATCTATTCTACTGCAGACCAACATAGCCACTTTCTGAAATTACCTTCACTATATAGAACTGGCTGCCAACTGTATGTTTGCCAGGTCCCCTCTTTGCTCCAGTGGGGGAAACTGGGGGGCATTCTGGGGGTGGGCATGGATGCCCCCAAGCCCTGCCCCCAAGCATGACCAGCTGCCCGGCCACCCCTCTCCCTCCCCTCCTGACAGATTTAAAGGGCTTCAGCTGATCAGCGGGGACCACATAGCCTGCTGATCAGCTGGAAGGCCCTTTAAATCTAGCAGAAGGGAGAGGCATGGCCATGGGCCGCACACTCAGGCCGAAAGGGTCTTTTTGTGAGTGGGGTGGGGGAAATCAGCCCTGCATGCCACATCCCCCACCCCACTTGCAAAAAGACCCTTTAAAGGGTCTTTTTGTGAGCCGAGCATGCAGCTGGTGACAGCCTCTCTTCTTTCTCTCCCTGATGTCCGGGGGTGGGGGGGGGGGGAGAGAAGAAAGGCATTCTAAACATGCCTGCTTCCCTTCTCGATCTTCTCCAGGCTTTCTGCAGCTGCGGGGTGCTTGAAGAAGATCATGATGGGAAGCAGGCATGTTTGCCTGGCTGCCCTAGGTCTCCCTAGCCAGCTTGCCAAGGTGTGCAGGCTGGGGAGACTGAGGGTAGCCAGGCAAACATGCTACGTTCCTTCCCTGAGCCTCTTCGCTATTGCAGAGAAGCTCAGGGAAGTGCAGGAGGGGCATGGGTAAATGCCTTTCTCTTCCTCCCCCAGATCAAGGAGGAAAAGAAAGGCATTTTCAACATGCCTGGGTTCCCCTCCTGATCTTCTCGCACCTGGAGAAGATCAGGAGGGGAACCCACCAGGAGGGGAACCCATGTCTGCATGCCTGCCCTCTTTCCCCAGCCTGCCTGCTGTGGCGGAGAGGCTGGGGAAAGGAAGGCATTCACACATGCCCCTTTCTTCCCTGAGCCTCTCTGTTATTGTGGAGAGACTCGGGGAAGTGCCGGGGGCATGGTTAAATGCCTTTCTCTCCCTCCCCCAAATTGGGGTGGGAAAGAAAGGCATTTTCAATGTGCCTGGGTTCCCTGCCTGCCCCTTTCCAGCTGTGACATGTCAGCTAGAGAAGGGAAGGCAGAGAGAGGGTTTTCCTTGTCAATTTCACTCTCAGCTGACTGGGGGGGGGGGGTTGGAGTGAAATTGACAAGGAAATCTGGAGGGCTTCCCAGAGGGAAAGACAGCATTTTAACATGCCACCTTTCCCTCTTGTGTTTACGTGGGGAAAGTGGCGTGCTCTGTAGCCACTCATGCACAGAGGTTTTGGCTGTAGGCATGGGCAACTCAGAAGCCAGACAGAACACCGGTATGTTCCTGCCCCAAAATAGCCCTGCATGTGGTACTCTGAAAAACACTCCACTCCCCTGCTGGCTTTCTACCTTCATAAGTGGTTTAAAGGTATCTAGACTGATGCAGAGTCCCCAGGCCTGACCCCGCCCCCCCCCCCCCCCAGGTTCAGCTCATGGCCAAAGGCTTATCTCTGCCTAGGAGGAGCCTTACAGTTCTTCTGAGGCCCACAGTTCCCATCTCCCAGCATCAACAATAGAGGGTGTGGCCTGCAATCAGCCCCAAGCAAACAGACAAAGGACCCAAACAGACCCAGTCAAAACCACCATTCTCCAGGAGGCTACAAGCACCCACTCACCATCTAACTCTGTCCATCTACAATGCAACCTCAGTGAATGTTCCCCAGTAGCTTAGTAGTTTCGGAAAGGTGGGGGGGGCTTCACATTCCCAGCACAGGGTTGCCAACCTCCAGGTGGGGCCTGGAGATCTTCTGCTTCTACAACTGATCTCCAGCTGACAGAGATCAGCTCCCCTGGAGAAAATGGCTGCTTTGAAGGGTACAGTCTATGGCATTGTACTATGTTGAGGTCCCCCCCCAAACCCCACCTTCTTCTGGCTCCACCCCCAAAGTCCCCAGGTATTTTCCAACTGAGACTTGGCAATTCTATCCCAGCAGCACTCTCCTGTGTTCTTTCTCTCAGCCCAGCTGGCTCATGTACTTTATTTACTTAAAACATTTCTGTATCCCGTTCCATCCAACAGAGGGTCCCCAAGACAGTGAACATCAGAACACTAAAACATTTCAAATATTACAAACAGTGTTTAAAATGTAAAAATGTATAAATTATTTAAAATAAATAAAATATATAACACATAAATATTCAAAGGAGGAGAGTGAATAAAAGTTAAGAGGTAGCCATACAAAGCAAGACGATGATAGAGGGAGACAGACTCCGGGGAAGGAGTTCCAAAGTTTTGGTGCTCCGACTGAGGAGGCCCTTTCTCAGGTTTCCTTGATGGTGGGAACAGCCAGAGTTGGGCCTCTGGAGATGACTGGAGTGGTCAAGCATGTTCATATGGAGTAGGCGGTTCTTATGGTATGCTGGTCCTAAGCCATACAGGGCTTTAAAAGTCAACCCCAGTACCTTCCAGGGGTGTAGAGTTTTGTACTTACCAGGGGGGCGGGGGCTCTTGTGCATGCGCGTGCGCAAAGCATGTGTGCACGCTGCGACAGTGTCCCCGCTGCCACCACCGCCGTCACAAGAGCCTCCCCCTTGGCCCGGCCAGCCGGCTGGCCGGCTGGCTCCCCTGAACCCACTGGCTCCCTCCCTCCCCCCTGGGGCCCCAGCAAGATGATGTCACCCGGAAGTGACATCATCACACCAGGCATGTTGCCGGGGCAATGCTCTGGCAATTGCCCCGAAACTCTATGGTGCCATAGAGTTTCTGGGCGATTGCTAGAGTGTCGCCCTGGCAATGTGCCCGACGTGATGATGTCACTTCTGGGTGACATCATCACGTCGGGAGGGAGGAAGCCAGTGGGTTCAGGGGAGGGGAGCCAGCCAGCCAGCCAGCCACCCCTGGAAAACTTCAGGGGTGGCTTGAGCCCCCGAGTCCCCCCCCCCATAGTTGATGCCTGTGGTACCTTTTATTGGGTCTGGAAGCAAATTGGGAGCCAGAGTAGGTTGAACAAGACTGGAGTAATATAGTCCCTACAATCAGCTTCAGTCAACATTCTGGCTTCAGCATTCTGTACTCTGTTGCTTCCAAATAGTGTTGCCCCAACTGAAGTGAATTAGAAAACTGTGTGACAGAAAGACACAGAATACAAAAGAAAAAAATGATTTTTTCCCCCTCTTGGAGTCAATTTGGACATGTACCAGATGTTAATTCTTCTAAAGTATTGTATTTCCACCCAGATTGAGGTTCATGACACCAGAAACAGTAGAGAGGAGGAGGCTCTGGTGGCAGTTGATCCTGTAGGAAATACAGAGTGGTTGGGGGTAGGGCTGGCTTTAAAACGATGAGCAGTTTGGATGCCTGGTTGCCTCAAAGTGATCAGCCTGAGCCTGCATTGCAAGAACAAGGAAGAAATGGAACAGGGAAGCCTCATCTGGAAGGCAGCTAACAGAGTGCGGAATGTGGGGAGGGCTAAATAACCTCACCTGTTTATTTTCTAAACTGTGAGGATGCATTTGGGAGAGGAGTATTTCTATTTAAATGGTCCATTGGGGCATCCTTTCTTATCAGATCCTCTTCTAACAAGTCAGGGCAAAGGCCTCTTCTGTCTAGCAGGCATGGGACGGAGATTTTTTCCCTTTTCAGGATTCTTTTCTTTTTTTAAAATTGTATTCATTTATTTATGTCCTGCATTTACACCCAATGGGGACCCAAAGTGGCTTGTAATGTTGTCCCACTCTCCTCTTTATTATCCTTACAACAAAGTTAGGCTGAGAAAGAGTGGCCCAGGGTCACCCAGCAAGCTTACCTGGCAGAGTGGGGGTTTGAATCTGTGTCTCCAGATCCTAGTCTAACACTCTAACTACTGTACTACACTGCTGTCTATTCTAAGCCTATTAGAAGTTGTTCTGAATTCCACTATTCATACTGAGAGCAGTTTGTTTCCTCATCCTGCATCTTACACTGGCCATCGTGAAGATCTGTATGTCAGAAGTAAGATGTTAAAGGATATTAACATGTCTGGGAGGCACTGAATCTATTCTCAAATTACTCTTATTGAGGATATGTGGGTTCAGCTCTATCTAGATGAGGCAGCCAGAATAGTGTACAGCGCTTTTGTCATCTACTTCTACCGAGCTGCTTATGCTCTTTTACCTGCCCTCTTTTGCCACCCTACCTTCACTCCCAAGTTCTATTGTGCTTCTATCAATATTATCCTGAGTATTTACACTATCATCCTTTTGGACTTTGTCCTGAACTGGAGACATACCAGCACTTTCCCCCTAGGATTAGTTTAAAAGCTGCTCTGCCACCTTTTTGATACAAGAGCCAGCAGTGTGGTTGGTTATCTTTTGGTTCAAGTGAAGCCTGTCTCTTCTGTACAGCTTTGGCATATCCCAGAAAGCTCCCCAGTGCCTAACAAATCAAAACCCTTCCTCCCAGCACCACTTGATCATCCATGCATTGAGACCCCTGATCTGTGCCTGTCTAGCTGTCCCTGCATGTGGAACCAGCAGCACTTCTGAGAATGCTTACCTTTGAGTTCCTGGCCTTTAATTTTCTGCCTAGCAACCTAATTTTTTTCTTCCAGGACTACATTTCCTAATGTCATTGGTGCCAACATGCACCATGACTGCTGACTCTTCCCCAGGGCTGTTTGAAGCACTGGCCACAATCCCCAGAAAACTTGTCCGTACCCCCACCCCCCACAAACACACAGAGGGTTTTGCAGCTTTGTCAGGTTAGGCTAACTCATATGTACAGCTTATTTCCTGATGATGAGTAGGATATCATCCCTCTAGTTCTGCTTCTGCTTTTCAATGAAGATTGTTAAATTGGTGTTCCATTCTTTGTTTTCTTTTAGAATGTTTCAGATATGGATCCTCGTGAGTAGGCTGATGAATGTTGGGAGCAGTTGTTGCTTTATACTGGCTGCCTCTTTTGAAGGCTGTGTGGCTTAAATACAGGCATATCCACTGACAATCTGAAGGTGTTTTATGAATTAGCAACCATCAAAACATGGTATCAGAAAACACAGGGAACAGGAAATCTGGTTCTGAGATACAGAAATAGCTGGTGGTATGTGCCTAGGGATGGGCTGCCATCCCCCTGATCCTGGGTGATATGGTGGTGGGATGCAGAGTGGCCATTCCTGAAAAAGGAGGCCTGACCACTGGTTGGTCACTCCTCCTTCAAGTCTGCCCCCAGCCAATGGAGACCTGATGGTGCTGAGTTTGGACCCCTTGGCCTTGAGATTCTGATGCTGGATGCCATGTCAGTAAAGTGGAAAAACTAATGCCATTCAGGAATTAATCCTGGATGAGCAGGCTGACTGGGCATGTATTACGGAGACTTGGCTGGAGGAGTCTGGGGGTATAAAGCTGACCCAGCTCTGTGCTCCAGGTTTCTCTGTACAGCAGCAGGCTATGCCAGGCTGATGGGAAAGTGGGGTTGTGGTAGTCTATCATGATTCCATCCATCTGTTGAGTTGCCTTATACAGCAGTCTGCTGGTTTTGAGTTTATTCTACTGAAGGTGGGTGACCTGAACTCCGTTTTCTCTTGGTGTAACATCTCCCCTGCTGCCCAGCCACCTCTCTTCTTGAGCTAGCTGATCTGGTCCTGAGCATGCTAGTGGAGTCGCCAAGACCGGTGGTCCTGGGTGACTTTAACACCCATGCCAGCCTGTCAAGAGTGGCTCAGGATTTCATGGCCTCCATGATGACAGTGGGCCTGTTTCAAGTGATTACTGGCTCCACGCATTTAGCAGGGCACACACTGGATTTGGTCTATTATACTGTTGGGGAAGGTGATCTGAAGGTGGGGAAGTTAAAGTTTGCTCTCTTGTATTGGACAGATCATTACCTGATAGAGTTCATACTTACTGCTTCGCCTTTCCTCCACAGGGGTTCTGGACCCATTAAGATGGTCCACCCCAGCTGCCTGATGGATCCTGATGAGTTCCTGTTGATGCTTGAGGATTTTCTCACCTTGGTTGCTGGTGATTCTGTTGAGGCTCTGACCACTCTTGTAACAGTGAAATAACCCAGGCTATTGATACAATCACCCCTAAGTGCCCTCTCCCCTTAGAGAGAGCCAGGCAGTCTCCCTGGTTGACTGGGAAGCTGATGGTGATGAAACGGGAGGGATGATGGCTAGAGCACCACTGGCAGAAAATTTAGAGCAAGACTGATTGAACATGGCACAGAACCTGTATTAGAGCCTATCCTGTGACAATGATGATGGCAAAGAGGCACTATTTCTCCACCACCATTGCATCTTCACATAATCATGCAGCTGATGATTCCATGTGGGTTGGGGACTTTTACATCTTACCCCCAAGGATTAGGATTCTGACCATGTCGGCCTGCCGTGATCGCTTACTTAGGAACAAAAACACCAAAGCAGAATTACACAGTGCAGATAAGCAAACCAAAACAAACTGTGTAACGACTTTAAATATAGTCAAACATAAATACAGGCCACAAGGCTCATCCAGAATATTTTGAAAATATATTCAACTGGAAATTCCTCGCAGACAATACACAGTAAATATAACACATCGTTCCAAAGGTACATCTTACAGAACTGTGGGTCTCTCACAATAAGTAAAGTTTACTGGAAATCTATACAAAACTCTTCAAATATCAACATAGGAGAGCCCCAGAAGAAACATCAGATAAACAGAAGACAGGAGAAATTATGGAAACTGTTCTTCACGTGTTCAGCCAGCCTTCAGGTGTTCCATGTTTCGCTAATTAGCTTTTTCAAAAATCCATGTTCTTTTATCCTAATTACAACTGCTGCATAATAACAGCCATCTCTTCCTAATGGAAGCAAATCATGTAAACCCCAAGGATGTGGACAAGATCCTTGGACAGGTGAGACCACCTATTTCTCAGCCCTTGACCTTCCTGCCTGATAAAAGCTGCTGAGTGGGTAAGGAGAGTGGCAAATGCTTCCGTAGGTAGCATTTGTGCTGCTTGTGCTCAAGGAGACAGTGATTAGACCAGTTTAGAAAAAGAAGAACCCCCCGAAGCCCTGCTGTGTTCAAAAATTTCCAGCCTGTTTCCAATCTGCCACTTGGCCAAGGTGCAAGAGAAAGTGGCTGCTTCTTAGCTCCTGGGTCTCTAGGAAGAGACTGAGTTTCTGGACCCATTTCAATATGGCTTCAGGCCAGGATTTGGAACAGAGACTGCTTTGGCCAGCTTCGTTGATGACCTCTATCAAGAAGTAGACGGGGGGGGGGGGATGTGACCCTGCTAGTTCTGCTGGATCTCTCAGTGGTCTTTGATATTATTGACTATAGCATCCTACTGAGTTGCCTCTCAGCACTGGGAGTAAGGGGCACCATGTTATGATGGTTTGAGTCCTAGCTGGGTGTTGGTCTCAGAAGGTAGTATTGGGGGAGTCCTACTCTGCCCCCTGGTCAGTGTCCTGTGGGGTGCTCTAGGGCTTCATCTTATTCCCCTATAGTATTTAATATCTATATGAAGCCACTGGGAGCTCATCAGGAGGTTTGGGCTGCAGTATCCCCAGTGAACATGACACCTTTCTGAAGGACTGTCTCCTCTCATACATCCCTGCCCGGGAATCAAGATTGCAGCAAGAGGCCTTCCTGACTATCCCACCTATCCAAGAAGCTCATCTGGTGGTAAGACAAGAAAGGACCTTTTTGGTGGCAGCACCATAATTATTCAGCAACCTCTTCAGGGTGGTACACCTGGGCCCCCTCACTGTCAGTCTTCAGGAGGCAGTTGAAGACAGTTTTGTTTAGGACTACATTTGACAGATTTAGTTTTTTATGTATTAGCAATCCTACGAGGTGTTTTTGAATTGTGGCCTTTTATGAGAGCCAGTTTGGTGTAGCGGTTAAGAGCACGGACTCTGATCTGGGAGAACCGGGTTTTCTTCCCCACTGCTCCACATGCAGCTGCTGGTGTGACTTTGGGTCAGTTACAAGGTCTTTCAGAGCTGTTCTCTCATGAGCAGTCCATGAAAGAGCTCTCTGAGCCCCATCTATCTCTCAGGGTATCTGTTGTGGGGAGAGGAAGGGAAGAAAGGAGATTCTAAGCCACTTTGCGACTCCTTCAGGTAGTGAAGGGCGGGGTATAAATCCAATCTTCTCTTATCTCTATATGTTTTGTATAATTGTTGTTTTATTCATATTGTTTTATTATGTTTTTATAATTGCTGTATTTATATTGTAAGCCACCTTGACATCCACAAGGGAGAAAAACAGCTGATAAATATTTGAAATAAGATAAATAAGTATTAGAACAATGCTCAGCGTGACAAAGAAGTCTAGCAGTGCAATCCTGTCAGGAGTTACTTAAGTCTAAAATTTGTTGAAATCCATGAACTTAGACTGAAATAACTCTGCCTAGAGCATTAGCAGCGAAATTCTGAGAAGAACTACACCTTTTAAAGCCCATTAACTTTCAGTCACAGCTCTCAGAGCTCTCTCAGCCCAAAAAATAAGTCTAGCTCACCACCTAGTGGTACATAGTGCGAAAAAGAGCTAGTAAGTCAGGCAGCCAGACATTCTTAAGATCCCCTGGTTATTCCACACACAACACCGTTTGATAGTTTTAAAAACTTTTATCACACTTTTTAACTCCGATTAGGGTTGCACTTCAAGAAGACATAACCAATCTGAATATCCAGTAAGATACCTGGATATCATTGCCTTCAACAGCAGCAGTTAAAAAATAAAGTTTCCCCCCTTTTCTCTGTGCAAGAAATTTTATCAATGAGGGGTACAATTCTATGCACACTTAGCTAGGAGTAAGTTCCATTTTTTTTTTAATTTTTATTTTTAAGTTTTTTCCATCATATACAAACGCAAAAGAAACACAAAGATTTTTCCTTTCCATATTTCGGAGTCATACATAATTTTCTAGCCAAACATAAAATTTTGACCAAATATTTAGAAAGTATTCTTCATTATTTCCATAGATTTGGTAGCTAATCCTGTCCATTTCCGCAAGTTCCATCAGTTTCTCTAAAAATTGTTCTGGGGATGGTATCTCTTTTTCTTTCCATCTCCTTGCCCAGCTTAGTCTTGCCGCAGTAAGAATATATACCAATAATTTTTGTTCTTCTTTCTTCATCCCTTCAGGTATCATATTTAATAAGTAAAGTTCTGGGCGTCGCGGCAAGGTAGCATTCAATATTTCTTCTAATATAACTTTAATCTTATTCCAATATTTTTGGGCTTTTTCACATTTCCACCACATGTGGTAAAATGTTCCCACTTCCCTGTCGCATTTCCAGCATACATTAGATAATTTCCCATAACACTTTGACAGTTTATCAGGCGACCAGTGCCACCTGTGAAACATTTTGTACAGAATTTCTTTGTATGATACTGCTCTGGTAAATTTAAGTGTTTTCCACATTTTTGACCAATCCTCAATGGGTATAGTATACCCAAAATCCCGCATCCACATTACCATTACATTTTTAACTGTTTCTTCATACATTTCTTCTGCTAATAAAACTCTATATATTTTTTGTATATTTTTCTGATCTGCTTCTAGCCAAGCTTTCTCTAGATCTGTTTTTAGATTCATAAAGCCTGCTTCTTTGTCTGCTTTAAACCTAGCTATTAATTGGTGTTTTTCTAACCACGTTAGTTGGATTTTCTCTAGAGCTAGCCTTTCAAATGTTTTTAGATTGTTTGTAGTATCTAATAATTTTTCATAGCTAATTTTTTAAAATTCGCTCATTAAAGTAGGTTTTATGAAGGCCTCCAGGGGTGATATCCATCTCGGTGTTTTGGGAAAATGTACTGTTTTGATTTGTTGCCAAACTCTCATAAGAGCCCCTCTTACCCAGTGCTGTTTAAAATTAGAATGTATTTTATCTTTTTGATACCACAGATATGAATGCCATCCCATTGCGAGATCATGACCTTCTAACGTCAGTCCTCTTTCATCTTGTAGGTTAACCCAATCCTTAATCCAAGTCAATGAGGCTGCTTGATATAATAGATTTTCCAATCTGGAAGGTTAAATCCTCCCCTTTCTTTAGTTTCTTGCAGAAGTTTTAGTTTTATTCTTGATTTTTTTGGGTACCATATAAATGTTCTAATTATTTTATCTAATTCCGCAAATATCTTATTATTTCTTAGTATTGGGATTGTTTGGGCCAAAAAAAGAAATCTCGGTAGGATATTCATTTTAATCACCGCTATTCTACCTAGCAATGATATCTGTAGATTTTTCCATTTTTCTAAATCATTCTTAATTTCTTTGGTTAATTTATTATAATTGTTTTCTATAAGAGCGCTGTTTTTATTTGAAACCCATATCCCTAAATATTTTATCTTCTTTTCTATTTTTATGCTAGAGATCGCCTCCAGTTTAGCAATTGTTTCTTTAGAGCTATTCTTTATTAAGCTTTTAGTTTTATTATAATTTATCTTTAGGCCCGCTATTTTCCCGTACTCCTCAATTTCTTTTAATAGTATCGGTAATGAGGTAATGGGTTCCTCTAATATGAACAATAAGTCGTCTGCGAATGCTCTAAGTTTATATTCGTATCTTTTGATTTTCAAACCTTTTATTTGATCATTACTCCTTATTTGATCATTTAATGATTCTAAAGCAAAAATAAATAGCAATGGGGATAATGGGCAACCCTGTCTAGTACCCTTCTGTATAACAATGTCATCTGTTAACTCTCCATTAACTAGAATCTTTGCTCTTTGTTCTTTATATATTGCGTTTATCATGGCTTGAAAAGCAGCTCCTGCATTCCAAGCCTCTAACTTCTGCACAAGAAAACTCCAAGATAGGTTATTAAAAGCCTTTTCTGCGTCAAGGAATATAAACATCGCCTGTTTTCCTGGATTCAAATCATAATATTCTATCGCATTCATCAATGTTCTTATATTATCCTTCATATACCTCCTTGGCAAAAATCCTGCCTGATCTTGATGGATTATCTCCACCAACACTCTTTTTAGTCTAGTTGCAAGAATATTAGCAAAAACTTTGTAATCCGTGTTCAAAAGCGATATAGGTCTATAATTAGTAAGCTGTTTTTTCCCTTCTTCCGTTTTGGGTATTAATGTTATTACAGCCTGCCCCCAAGAGTCTGGCATTTTACCTGTGGTACCTATTGTTTCTATTACTTTTTTCAAAGGTAAGCTTATTTGTTCTTCAAATATTTTATAAATCTCTCCTGGTAGACCATCTACACCTGGTGCCTTATTATTTTTCTGTTTTTTAATTGCATCAGTTATTTCTTGCATTGATACTACTTGATTCAATATTTTTTTCTGTTTGTCTGAAAAAGTCTTATTATTCCTTATTAGATACTCCTGTATTTGTACTTCCTTCTCTCCACTATTTTTTATATAGATCTTCATAGAAGCTTCCCACTATTTTCTTTAGATCTTGTATTAAATATTTCTCCTCACCTTTATTATTTTCAAGAGCTATTATTAAGCTTTTTTGCCTTTCTTTCTTTAATTTATAGGCCAGCCATCTAGTTGGTTTATTGGCATTTTCAAAAAATTGTTGTTTTGAATATTCAATAGCTCTTGCCACTTCTTGTGTCAGTATAGAATTGAGTTTATGTTGTAAAATTTTTATTCTAAACTTATAAGCTTCCTTATCTTCCTTTTTACTCCTTAATAAATGGGTTTCCTCTATTTTAATTTTATTACAAAGCTGTTCATATTGTATTCTTTTTTGTTTTGCTTTCCAAATCTGTTGGCTTATTAATAAGCCTCTCAGGAAGGCTTTAAAGGCATCCCATACTGTCCTTATTGGCACTTCTGCTTGTAAATTCCTATTAAAAAATCCTTTAATTTCTACTCTAACTTTTTCTACAAATTTAGGGTCCTTCAATAGAGATTTGTTCAGAACCCATCGGCTGTTCCTTTTTGCTTCTTTAAATGAGATCATTATCGGGTTGTGGTCTGCAAAGGTGGCTGGTAATATTTCAGTATCTACAGTTTCTTTAACTAATGGCGTTGTAATCCATGCCATGTCAATCCTTGACCATGACTGGTGTCTGTGAGAGAAAAACGTGTATTCTCTTTTGTTTGGGTACCTGGTTCTCCATATATCTACCAGGGTGAATTCTTCTGCAATTTTTAAGAAACTTCTAGGGAGTGTTTTCCCTTTTCTTTTATGTTTTTTTGACTTCTCTCTATCTACTGCTTGATCAAAAACCGCATTATAGTCTCCCATCATACAAACATTATCTGTATTATGGTTTGTTAATATGTTTAATATTTCTTTATAAAACTCTTCCTGGTTTTGATTTGGAGCATAGATATTAATTATAAGCATCTCTTTACCCTGTCTGTTTATTGTAATTGCTATTATCCTTCCATCATTAGATGAGTAGATTAGTTTTGGATTTAAATAATCCTTTGCATATATGACCACTCCCCTCTTTTTTTTTCTCGTCCGAGGCTATAAAAGCTTTCCCTAGTTTTTTTACCATTAAATATTTTGAGTCATTTTTTTTAATATGAGTTTCTTGTAAACAGATTATCTCAGCTTTAGTTTTACCTATTTGATGGAATATTTTCCTTCTCTTTTGTGGTTTATTTAATCCATTTACATTAATTGATAAGAGTTTAAGCACTTTCCTCTTCTCCATCCTTTTCCTTTTCCTTCTCCTCTTCTCTCTTGTTCTTCTGTTGGAGTCTGGTCTGCACCTGCGAAGGCTTGAATTCTAGGGTCCTTTTTCCTTTTTTGTATCCTTTCTTACTTCTAGCTCCACTTTCTCGTTGTTTTTCTTCGTCACTATCTCGTTCCTCTTCCTTTTCCTCTTCTTCCTCCTCTTCTTGATGCGCACCCAAATCTTCTCCATACAGGTCTAGAAAGTTGTCTACCTTGAAGATTGAGTCCAATCTGTGTCTTTTCCCTTGAAATTCAAAAAGGATCCCTTCTGGTATTAACCATTTATACATCACCTTTTTCGCTCTTAATAGTTCTGTAAGTTTTTGGTATTTCATTCTCCTTTCTCGAACTCTCCATGGGATTTCTTTGAGGAGTCTTACATCTTCTCCTTGGATAGTGACTCTGCTTTCCCTTGATTGACTCATTATTTTTTCTTTAGTCTCCCTTTTTAGAAATTTAATATGTACCTCCCGTGGTACATTATATTTCCGTGCAAAGCTAGAATTTCTTCTATATACATCGTCTATTTCTGATGCTATTTCTTCTTTCGTGCCAATTTTTAGTTGATCTGTCAAAATCTCTACAATCTCCTCTTTAAGATTTGTTCCGATTTTTTCTGGGATGTTTTGACACCGTATAATTAAGGAGGCCTTGTCCATTTCAATATTAATTAGTGATTCCTCTAGGCGTTCATTTTTTGCTTTGAGTTCCTGTATATCAAGTTCTACCTCCATTACTCTTCTGTTTGTTTTTATTTGGTTAGCTCCTATCTTTTGGATTTCTTGTTTGTTTTCTATTAGTTGTTTTCTAAATTCTTCCGAATCCGTCTGCATTTGTCTTGCAATTTGTTGTATTTGTCCTTGCATCTCCTGTATCGGTTGGATTTCTTTTTTAATCAGTTCAGGCAGGGTATTTTCAATTGTGTTCTTTAATACTGTCCCCACTGATTCTTCAATCAACGCTTTTAACTCTCTAGTTGACATGGCTGGGATAGTTGGAGTAGGTGGCTTTAGTTGGCTCAATAGTTTCTGTTGGTTTGGAGAAGGGATGGATGATTTTCTATCCTTACCGCTACCTCCAGAAGCCATCATGTGTCCTTTCCAGTTAATCGTTTTATTAATACTCAATTAATACTCAATGATTTCTTAGCTAGCTTTTAGTTTGATTAGTAGCCTACTTTATAATCTCTACTCCCTTAAATTTGATATAATTTAGTTTATCCTGATGTAGCTACTTCGTTGGACCCTTTTATATTATCTTTATTTAAAGGTGAGCTATTAATTAGTTACTACTATCAATTACACTATTACTAATACATTTATTAGGTTGTATATATATTTACAAAGTTTTTAATCAATCTATAAATTTGTTTATTCCTTAAGTGGAGTCCCTTGGTATCTATTTATTCAATTTATTATTTAATTATTAATTAATATCTTAAACTAATCAATTAACCGTTTATATCCCCAATTAAACTCTAATTATATTTTATTTTATTTGTTCTATTTATTTCTATCTGATCTTATTAACTAATCTTTTTAACTTAAACCCCCCCCTTTTTTTTGTCCTACTTAATTACTCCTAATTATTTCACTATAGCAGAAATCACAGAAATTACAAAAGTTTCAGATATCACTCAATATATACCCTCAAGATAAACACCACAATAACAATAACAATCTTACACAGTAATAAACTTACAATCTCATCGTTATTTCGCAACCCACTCAAATGTTTCTTTGATGTTCTCCCCTTTAAGTGCTTAAGTGCTTATAGCCCCAATTTATACCCACTATTATTATTTCTACCGCTCTGCCAGTGCTCACAATAAGCACGGGCTGACTCTATGTCCTTCCTCTTCTTCCTTGTCGGCTATGCGCCGGTGCGGTCCTCTTCCTACTTCCTTGAGGCTATGCGCCCGTGTGTCCTACTCTCGTTCTCTGATCTCGCGTCTTCTCCGGGTCTTCCCCTTGGAGCCACCGTCGTTTGCCGTCTTTCCCGAGTGACTCAGCAGCATCAGCGTCAGCAGCCTCCGCCCCGCTTGCTCTCACTCTCTCTGTGCCTCCCGCTTTGCTCCTCTTCTTAAAGGTATATCTTTTCAATTCCTCCTGCCCTGCAACAACAGAGACAAAAGAAAGATTTTTTGCAGTATCTTTTCTGTTCTTTAACTGCCCCCTCCTTTCTCAAGCACGTTATTCTTTAGCCATCTGGGGGGACTCCTTCCCGTTTCTGTATATCTTGCACTCTGTCTAAGTTAGTTCGCCAGGTTTTTATAGTCTTCCCCTCTCTTCCCCGCCCTCTTTTTTAATATTATGCTACCCGTTTTAAATATAAGACTTAGCTTTTTGTATAATTTTTCCGTCAACTCTCCGCTGGACTCCTTAGGTTCGTAGGTCCCTCTTTTCTTCGGCTCCCTGTTCTTCCGCCGAAGTTCCTTTTGATTCCCTGCTCTGAGGACGCACAGCAGCCGAAGAGGGTCGCTACTCCTTCCCGGCTGTAGCCCCAAGCCTCTTGCCACTTTTCTCTCTACAAGAAAAAGGTGTGGTAGTCCAAAAACCAAGCAGAATCAAAGGTTTTTTAGCAGACGCCGAGAGAGAGCTCTCTCTGTGCATCTGCTCTTGAGCTGACCGGAACCGGAACTTCAGGAGTAAGTTCCATTGAATACAGTGTGATTTATTTACATGTCAACATGTAAATAGGATTGTGCTGTAAATTCTGGTGTACTGCTTTAAAGTGCATAATAGCAAGGATAATAAAATATTGGTAGTGTTTAGAGAAGTGAGAGTATTAAGACTTCATTGAGACTAAAGGGGAGTGTTGGTTTATTTTATATGCTTCTTATTTTTGTCTATCAATACAACCTAAGTCAGTTATTTCATTGAAACATTGGCTACTTCTATTCAACAGACTCAAGGGTATGCCTGGTTTACTTACACATTTAATGTTTATTGCCTTGAAGTTTGTAAGATTGTTGTTGTTGTTGGTTGGAGGGCATATCATGCTATCAGCTTGAAAGTATATTTGCTTGGTGATCCAGGTTCCAGAACAAGTGGTTTTGATTGCTTCTTTAAGTCAGAGAAACAAGTTCAGTCAGCCTCTGGCTGCAATCATTCTGCTCCTTTAATTTATATACAGCTGTGGTTAGGGTTGCCAGCTCCAGGTTGAGAAATTCCTGGATATTTGAGGGGTGGAGTCTGGGGAGGGTGGGGTTTGGGGAGCGGAGGGACTTTAGTAGGGTATAATGCCATAGAGGCTACACTCCAAAGCAGCCATTTTCTCCAGGGGAACTGATCTCTGTAGCCTGGAGATCAGCTGTAATCCCAGGAGATCACCAGCCACCACCTGGAGGTTAGCAACCATAGTTATGGTGTGTATGGGCACCCCACATTTTTATGTGTATATATATATAGGTCTGAGTTCAGCATGCCTCTGTTCATGCACCAAAAGAGTTGACCATTCAGGTACCTGTATATTTTCTACTCAGGGCAAATATTCTCAAGTGTTCATAGGATGAACATATTTGTTCATGTTAACATTACTGCATGTGCAAACACATTTTAAAATCTATTATATTCTGTGCTTTCTCCTGTTACTTATAAAAATGGTAAGTTAACAAGTCTCTTAACGTGTTTCAAACGTGTTTTTGTGCCTGTTTCCTGTCACTAGAGTGGTGTAGGTCAGTCAAAAGCATACCCCTATCTTAGTACATGTGTGTGTGCCTGAGACTGACAATTAGGAATGGTTTTCACGTTAAAACGGAGTAGTGCAGTTTTGACTGTTTGAATACTGGTATTCTCTAGCCCTAGTTGTAAATATGAAGGAGAGCAAAGATCCTGTAACTTCCAAAGTTGCATAGATGAGGGAATGGAGGTTGGAATCCCTGCGGGATTTGTTACAGTTCCGCAGGGCCTGCAAGACGGAGCTCTTCCACCAGGCCTTTAAGTAGGGGCCGCCTAATGTATACATCTTGGCCCTGGCCCAATTCCATCTGCCGGCAATTCCATCTGCCAGCCTGTGTGAATGCACACAGGGATTACATCTGAGTGCTGTTCCGATACACCTATGAAGATAATTTGTAAGCTGCTGATCTTGTGGTATAAGCTTAAGTGTTTTAATTGACACTGTATGTATTAATTTTGTGTTGTTAGCCACCCTGAGCCCGCCGTTGGCGGGGAGGGCGGGATATAAGTCTCATGAAATAATAAAAAGAAATAAATGGTGGCAGGTACAGCTAGTTATGCAAGAGTAAGAAAAGTATCTGCTAAACTTTACTTCTTGAGGAAGAGCAGTTCTGTCCTTTGTTTGTTGGGTATGGGCTCCTCTATCATATTGTAAACATCTGCCCTCCCCTTTTCTCTTCCCGGCCCTCACTCTGTGCTCAGGAAAGCTCATACCATCAATAAAAATTTGTTGGTCTTAAAGGTACCATTGGATTCTTACTTAGTTCTCTCACTCTGTTTTGTTAGTGTATGCAGCCTGGTTAAAAGTTCCAGGAAACTCAAAAGCTTACAGTTGGTATTCTGTGGCATTTCAGTGGCAGGCCCATAACCAGGATTTTTTGTTGTTGTGGAGCACAGAAATGTTTAGGTGGCAGTTAACCTAACCGAAGTTGATCTAATTACCTTTTATTTCTTTAATGGTGTGGTCTGTCTCAGGTGGGACTAGAGAGAGAAGAAGAGAGGGCTAGGAAAGAAAGAGAGATCAAGGGGCTTCTTCTTCTCACCATTACACTCCCATTGCCACCCACTCCAGCTACACCATGAGAAAGTGCGCCCAGCACCACTTTCCTTCAGGCCCCTCAAAATAACACACACAGGCCCAAACCGAGCAGTGAGACAATCTCTTCCCAACTATCAGGGAGGGAAAGAAAAGAGAGCGAGAGGCACCACAACTTCTGTTGATTTTGCCTTGCCCCATGTGCCAGATCCTGGGGAACAGAGAGAGGAGAAGAAAGTGCTTCACGATGAGGTGGTGCCAGTGATGGCCGCAGCAGCAGGGAAAGCAACAGCTCACCCTCCCCCCCGCCCCGAAAAAGACACCCTGACACCTTTGCACTAAGCTGGGTAGGAGCCGCCACCAGTCCTCTTTCTTCTCCTCCTTCCCAGCAGCAGCAGCAGCAACAGCAACAGCAGGAGGAGGTGGCTGCAGGTCCCTCACCCGGCTGTCCCTTCTTCATCTTCAGTCCCTGCCTGCAGGCTCCATGGAGAAGGCAGCGGCCACATCATGGACTGCCAGCTGCTCACTCACTTGCCAGGGCAACTTCAAAATATTTGAATATATTTTTACAAAGTTTATGGCATGGCTATTTGTGGGTGTGTGGCTTAAAATTAAGGTGGCAGGGCCCTGGAATGCCCCACTATAGCTGTGGGCCTGTTCAGTGGTCCTAATGAATGCGTATTATACCAATGTTGTGTTTGGATTTTTTTGCCCCATGGAGCAACATGACTATCTATGATTTTGTGCAGAAGAGATTCTCAAGATTTTCATATTTTGTATCTTGAGCTAACTATTCCAACTAGGGGTGTGCAGGAAAAAAAATCAGGTTTTTTTCAGATTCAGGTATAATAAAAATGAATTTGGGGGGGGGGATCCCAAAACCCCCCGAATACCAATACTGGTATCGTAGTCAGTGGCAAAGATCTTCTGACAAGTATTCAGTGGGCTGGGGGGGAGGGGGGTTTGAGATAGAGGAACCAAATTTGTACTGTAGCTGCTGGAGCCTCTCCCCAAAAGACCCCCAAGTTTGGAAAAGATTGGACCGGGGGTCCAATTTTAGGGGCATTCAAAGAGGGTGCCCCCAATTCTCCATGGTTTCCTATGGGGATAGGGAAAAGGCAGGCAGCAGTATCTCCCTGAGAATCTCTCTGCAAGAAAGGGAGGTGTGGTGGTGTGAGGGGACCAGGCCAGCAGTAGAACCAGTGCAGTGAGCCCCCCAGAACTAGTGCCACTGTGGCAGTCAGTGCCCAAACCCAACAGAATTCAGGTCAAATAAGAGGATCTCTGCAGTGTAAACTGAGGGGACATGTTTGCCAGGCCAGCAGCAGAACCAGTGCAGTGTGGTCCCCAGAACCAGTGCCACTGTGGCAGTCAGTGGCAAAATCCAACAAGACTCAAGTCAAATCAGAGGATCTCTGGTCCCTCTTCCCCCTCCCTCCTGGAAAGCAGAGCAAAAGGTGGGAAAGAGGCAAAAATGGCAGGAAAAACAAGGTGAGTGGAACCCTTTAAAATTTAAAGCCTCTCAGAGCCCAAATTCGGCATTCCTGAAAAAAGCCGGAAAAAACCTGAAAATTTTCAGGTTTAATTTTTTTGGCATTCCCAAACCCCAAAAAATACCAAAAGGGTTTTTTTTGTTTTTTTTGGGGGGGTGGTGGTGGTGGTTTGGGTCAGCTTTACCAAATGCCCGCTCCTAATTCTAACTTTAAAAACAGGGAGTTCCTTGTTGTTTCAACTACATCCTCTAAGTGTCTTAGATCATTTACAAATATTTGGTTTGGTCCCTTCCTCCACTAGAGACAGCAAGTCTGCTATTGTTTTCATGATTACTTGTCCTACAGAGGGTTTTTTAAAAATTAAATTACAAACCTCTGTTTTCTCTCTTTAATGCATAAAACGTAGAGGCTAAAGGAATTACAGGATGATTATGCTAAAATAGCTGAATGTAAACAGGCTTACATTTAAAATAACAACAGTGTAAATAACAACAGTGTGAATAATCATCCTTTTTTGTTTGTCCTGTGAAAGTAAATGCAACTAATGCTGAATCATTAGTTGCTTCTTTTAATAGCCAACTGAACTGTTTACATATGCTCCGCTCTATTATGTCTCAGGGAAACCATTTAGACCCTAATTTAAAGATAGTGGGGAGCTACGATTGTAACTGGCAGCTTAATTTGGCCTGCAGAATATTTATTACTAATGCTGGAATGTGGAACAGAAACAGCACAGTTTGACTTTCAGGTGCCAAGGTGAATTTTTATTCATCCAGAAAGAAATTGTTGAATCTGTCAAAAGGCCATATTTTATTAAAAATATTTAAATAACTAGCAATAAAAGACCAATGAGATTCTGAGGTTCCAAAGTCCATTTTCATATATGTGTGTATGTACATGTGCACACTTACCCAAAATATATAAATGTATAAATAAACTTATAAGAAGTTTTGCTTTCCCATTTGTTTTCTGTTCATGAACAGAAGTGCTGTTTGTTAACCATTTAAATAAAAACAACAAAGAGGCTTGCGATACCTTTAAAATTAGTTTGGCAATAAGCTCATGGTCTTAAATCTGCTGAAGTGGGCACTGGTCTGTTAAAGACTACTAGCACATACATGTTAGCATGTTAGTCCTGGAGTAGCATGCTGATGAAGCACCCATGTCAGCCAATACATTGAAGTAGGTAATAACACATACCAATATACTCCCTTGAGGTCATCCTGTCCCCATCCACTCACAGGACACAACAAAGAAATGAACAAAACAATGTACCCACTTCTGCAGAGAACATGAGGTGTGGGAGATTTTATTCCCTTCCAGCAAACACATAACTTTTTCTCAAGGCAACATGACCATTCAAACCCCCATAGTTTACTTAGTACAGCAGCTCCCAGAAAAAGGTCCAGATATTTCCCTAAGCAAGGCCCAGGTTCTGGGAGAAGACTGATTTGAGGAATGGGGAGGGGGTACAATAGGGGTACACAGCTTTAGAATAGCAGTAAAGGATCAAACATATGAATATTCATAGTTGGTCCTCTCTCCAGGAACTCAGGGCAAGAAGAAGAAGGTGTGGGGGGGGGGGGGGGAGAAAGAGAGAGAGAAGTCTGGATCTCACCAAGGCAAAACTTGGAATAAAGCAAAGGTCACCATGTGGTGAACAGCAATCCAATCCACAGCCAACAGATGAGAAGGAAGGACTAGAACCTACATTTCATACATGCTGTCTATCCACAAATCCAGCTGGGCATGTAGGAACATTATAATGGGGGGGGGGGGGGGGCATTTGGAATCCTCCATTGGTACTGATGTTGAAACCAGCCGTGTATACAATGCAGGAAAGCCTGTTGAGATAGGAACTGTGTTGGGGAGCAGCACATGTATGAAGCCCCCCCCCTTCAATTATGGAAATAGGTACTAGATAGCCCTGGAAGAAGTCCCAATTAAAGTTGAGATTTTTCACCATCACACTTAGCCACTGGTTGCTCATGCTGATCAGCCGCACCAGATTTCAATAATTTTACTTTGCACTTTCTCATGTTATGATTCTTCTGTATTCAGGAGGTTCACCTGTGGGGTGGAAGGGATAATTACTTGGACAATAGGTTTTTTAAAAAAAATTCTGGTAGGGAGAGTCTTGATCACATGCCAGTTCAGATTGTGTCTGCTTGTAGATAACAGCATGGCAACTGAGCTGGGCATTAAATAATAACATCAAGGTAATCCAGTGAATGGGCTCGATTCACATGTAAAGTAGTCATGAATGTATAGCCATTGTAGTGGTAGGAGTGGCTGATAGTCACTCAGAAGTGTGGCTGTGCTCCCTAGTTCCTCATTTGGCATTATACCAGCGTTATGGTTGTGCACTGAGAGCGAGAAAAATTGTTATAACTTCAGATCCAGGCCAAAGGGGGGGGGACGACTGTGACTGACCCAAGGTCACCCAGCAGTGGAGGAGCGGGGAATGAAACCTGGTTCTCCAGATTAGAGTCCGCTGCTCTTAACCACTATACCGTGCTAGCTCTCTATGCAGTTACTTAACTGATTTAATCAACTTAGACTTCAGTAGCTCAGCATACCATAATATCCTAAGCTGCACTATGGCATGAAGGGTGGCAGAAGGCATTAAGGGGACAACAGCTTTTTTTTGCTTCCATTGAGTTCAGTTTTTTCCACCAGTCTTTTTTTGCTGGTGTAATATTACAACGGTGCTGGGGAGTGAGGAAGTTGACTATGGAGATACTGACCAAGCCCCTTGCTTTTCCTAACGTGCCTCTGATGCTGGCCATTTCTTGGCCAAATATTTTCATATGTACTGACTTTGCACTACTGCAGTGCCAGCAGGGTGCTGTATGGGTGTTATCTCCAGATACACTTGCATGATGCTGTGTTACTGTATCTTTAGGTTATGATGGCACGGCACTTATTTATATTATTTATTTATTTTGCAGAAACTATACTCTGCCTTTCAGCTACCAATTCAAAAACGTGATTATAAAATCACGTCTTGAAAGCCAACAAAAACATATCATTAAAACCGGAACTAAACTACAGATACAAAAACATTAAAAAACCCTCTAAATACTTTCCCTTTCCTCCTCGAGTCATGCCGCAGTGGTTGCGCTGCAGAACATGTTCTAGATGCACTTTATTATATTGTGCCACCAACGGTATATACTGTGGTTTTAAACTGTTTGTGTAATTTAATTGAAATGCATGGTTTTATTGGCTTTATGTATTTTATATTGAAATGTATGGTTTTATTGGTTATGGAAGCCGCCCGGAGCCCGCTTCAGTGGGGAGGGCGCGGTAAAAGTGAACATGATAAATAAATAAATAAAGGGAAGGCTTTTAAAGAGACCAAAGTCTCTTTAAGATACAGTTCAAAGATGGGGTATAGTTACTGAGGTCCAAGAGATATTAGAATTTCTATATGAGACACTTGTAGTCCCGGTTTCTGATATATTCTGTTACGATAGAAGTTTTATATATTTTAAGAAGATATTTGAGTACAGATAACTTTGTATAATGTATGAAGTTATAAGAGAATTAGTAAGCCAAGAACTTGACCCCTTATCAGATGGGACAGAGGAAGTTAAACAACATGATTAGGGGGTTGGAACACCTTCCCTATGAGGAAAGCCTGAACAGCCTGGAACTTTTCAGTTTAGAAAAAAAGACAACAATGGGGAGGGATGTGATAGACATTTATAAAATTATGCAAGGGATGGAGAGAGTTGAGAAAAATAAATTTTTCTTCCGCTCCCAAAATATTAGGATTTGAGGGCTTCCAATGAAACTGATGGGCAGTAGGTTCAGGATGGACAAAAGGAAATACTACTTTTCACTGTGATTAAAATGTGGAATCCACTGCCAGAGGATGTGCTGATGGCCGCAGGAATAAACAGCTTTAAAATGGGATTAGAGATTCATGGAAGATAAGTCTGTCAATGGCTACTGGCCATGATGACTGAGGGAAACCTCTACATTCAGAGGCACTAAGCCTCTGAATCCCAAAGTCAGGAGGTAACATCAGGGGAAGGCCTCGGCTTCTATGCCCTGTTGTTGGCTGTCCAGAGGAACTGGTTGGCCAGGTTGTGAGACAGGCTGCTCGGCTAGATGGACCACAGGTATGATCCAGCAGGGTTCTTCTTATATTTTTATGACAGCTAGTGTAGGGAAGTTCTGAGACTGGGATGCTAGCCAGGTCAAAGTCCATGCTTCTCCCCCCTCCCTGCTATACAATGAGCATTGTATAAACCCTTCGGCAAATAGTATACTCTCGAGACAGATGTCTCTCATTCATGTGGATTCAACCCTCCCTGCTACACAATGAGCGTTGCCCCATTAAAGCTGGCAATCACTTCTGCAAACAGCGGCTCCTGAGACAGTTGTCTCATCCCCTATGTTGATTCCATGTTGACCTTATTGTCTACTGAATGCTGATGCAGCAACCTAAGGGCGTGACGTGTAAGTCTGTGTATGTTTAAAAATAAACTGCTCACTGCCAGTGGGAGACTTGAGTTTTCTCCTTCAAACTCACTTGTCTCGTGTGCAAGTCCTTCAAGCTAGCAATTGTTAGTAGATGATTTTGAAAACCTATAAATATGGGAAACTGAACTGAATTGGAGCATATTCAAAGCCTACAGGTGGCTTAGTTTTAATAAGAAATAGGCTCAAGTGACCACTCCCCTTTAATTATCTATGTAGAGTCAATGGATGGTATTATCATATTCTTTTAAACAGTTCTCTCATTCAGTGTTAAAAGTGTAAATAATTATGCTTTAATAAATGGAGGGAAGATTGTCTAGTAATATTTTTTACTTGTGTGCTATACACCCAGCCCAAACAATCAAAAATATTGGTGAGATGTATCTCTTGCTAGAAGATTAGTGATCTGATATAGGAAAGCAAACAAGGGTATGCCTATATCTAAATCAAAGTAGATTAGAGTCATCCAGAATAATTATAACAATTCATTGCAACAATGTATTTATTCCCCACCTTTCATTAAGAAAAATAAACCTTTAGACACTTTTGTTGCTCCGTGGTCCCCCTTGAAACAGCAATGAAAAGGGTATACACTCTTTTAGTAAAAAGTGAAAGCTGTTACAATTAGTAAAAAGTGCATTGCTGTTACAATTGTTATAACGTTATAAATCTAAAACTGTAGTGATCCACCACCACATCTCATTGCTTTACTTGCTAGTGAGGTTCCAAGATGCAGTGGAGGATTTGCATGTGTGTGAGAGGGCTGGGATTTTCCCTAGAGTTGTCCTCAGTTTGGTTACATTGTCATCATTCACACTCAGCCCTTTTCTCCCTATCAGAGGCTTGAGGCACTGACAGAGGTGACCTACATATGTGTGTGTTACTTTTTTCCCACCATAGAGAACAATGGAGGGAATGGGGGCAACCTGTTTTGGGGCCCGTAGAATTGGACCCCCTGGTCCAATCTTCTTGAACGTGGTGGGATTTGGGGGAGAGGCTTCAGCATCTACCCTGTAAGTTTGGAGCCTCTCCTAACCCCCTTCCATCCAGCCACTTTTTAAGCAACCGCCAAATTTCAGTGGCAATTTGGCGGCGGGCTGAATCAGATCACTCCTGGGCTGGTGGAGTGCTGCTCCACCTTGCTCCAGTCCCAAATGACCCTTGCACCATCCTAATTTTTGAAGTGTATCTAGTTGCAGAAATGTAGATTTGGTTCAGTGGGATTGGCTATGAATACGCATGTTCCTTACAATGCACATGCATGTGGTCTATCTTGCTTCTTCATTGTCCCATTGCAGTGGAAAACATGCCTTTCCATCCATATGTCAATGCTGAGAGCCAGTTTGGTGTTGAGAGCCAGTTTGATGTAGTGGTTAAGTGTGGACTCTAATCTGGGAGAACCAGGTTTGATTCCTCACTCCTCCACTTGCAGCTGCTGGATGACCTTGGGCAAGCCATAGCTTTGTACCAGCTGTTCCCTCAAGGACAGTTGTCTCAGAGCTCTCTCAGCCCCACCTACCTCACAGGGTGTCTGTTGTGGGGAGGGGAAGGGAAAGGAGTTTGTAAGCCTCTCTGAGACTCCCTTGGGAAGTGAAGGGCGGGGTATAAATCCAATCTCTTCTTCGTCTTCTTCTTCTGACTGGAATGTATGCATTGAAAACACTATTGGAGCAACTGCCTGCATTATTCCTCTTTTATTTTTATCTGTGGCTTGTGCCAGTTGTATAGAACATTCTCAAGATTTGGGAAAATTTTACCATGGTTAACAAGCAGTTAAAAACCAGAAAATTTTATTTAAAGGGAGGATGGTTTTAGAATTTACACTTATTGATAATGTGTAACGGTATCTAGTGCAGAATTGCTGCATTTTGTAAAATAAGATTTCTACTGCTGGCTATGATGGCCCTGTCCACTTCCCTCCCTCAGAGGCAAGATTTTCCCTCCGTCATTCTTTCCCTTTCTGACCGACTGAGCTGTCCTAGTTATCTGTTTTCTTCTTTCCTGAAGAACTCTGGCTGTCCCACCCTGTCACAGTATGATATTTAGCCTGCTGGCTCAGCCCAGGAACCTGAGGGAAGGATCAGGAACCCGCTTTTACTTAAATTGGATAAGTGACTCTCCGGCTTTATTTAATTACTGCCGGTTGATTGGGATGATTTTTAGTAGCAATCATTAAAAGTGGGTTAATTACTAGGACAGTGGACATTAGATTTAGCAGCATCGGAGGTGTATGTCTGCTACCAGAGCACTTTAGGTGAGCTCTGTGCTCGGCTGCCAATGGTCTGAGGCTGGTTGTGAAGAATGGCTGGCGCTGCCTGGGCTACAGATTCTGGTGCTCCTGGGGACAGGGAAGTATAGCGATGGGTCCAGGCAGAGAAATGAGGGAAGGGCACTGAGAAACAGGAGGGCTCTGCGTCCTTCCAGCCTGCGACCCATCCCAACGGTTGTTGGCAGTGGGGCTAGGATAAATAATCTCCCTCCGACATTGGTGCTGTGCAACGCCAGGTCAATAAACAATAAGGCCAAGGTCCTTCAGGACTTCTTAGTAGACCAGAAGGCTGACCTGGCTTGCATGACTGAGACCTGGGTGCGGGATGGGGAGATGGTAGCTCTCTCCCAACTCGCTCCCCCGGGATTGTCAGTCCTACACCAGTCACAGACTAGGGGGCGGGGGGGAGGAGTGGCAATCTTCATTCGGGAAGCTTACTCCTTCAGGGCACTCCCGCCGGTGGAGATCACAGGCCTGGAGTGTGTCGGTCTGGTGTGGGAGGCTGTAGAGAGTTTGGCTGTTTGGTTGGTGTACCAACCACCTAATGCACCAACCAACAGCCTGCCGTCCCTGATGGCGGCTGTATCAGGCTGGGCACTGGAATATCTCAAGCTATTGGTCTTGGGTGGCTTCATCATCCATGCTGATGATGCAGCCTCCACTCAGGCAGCAGATCTGGTGTCATCCATGGTGGCACTGAGACTGTTTCAATTCATCACAGCCCCCACACACCAGGCTGGGCACACGCTCAACTTGATCTTCGCTGCGGGGGTAACAGTGGACTGGATTAATGCTTTGGCAGTACCATGGTCCAACCACTATGCTCTGGGGGCCTGTCTGAATGTTCCACCCCGACCCTGTTTAGGCGGCGAGCCTATTTTAGCTCGCCCACAGAGCCTAATGGACCCTATGCAGCTCCAGATGGCCCTGTGGGATCCAGTGCCTCCTGGCGGCTCACTGGATGAGCTTGTGGAGGACTGGCAGAGCCGGCTCTCTGCGCCCATCGGTGAGATTGCTCCCCAGCACCCTCTACGCTCTTACAGTAGGTTTGTGCCCTGGTACACCCAGGAGTTGTAGCTTATGAAGTGAGAGCTACGATGGCTAGAGAGACGGTGGCGCCGTGCTCACGATGAAGCCACAACAACATCCTATAGGACATTTATGAGATCCTATGAGATGGCAACCAAGGTTGCACAAAGGGAGTTTAACGTGGCCTTGATTGTGTCCGCAAGCTCACGCCCAGCCCAGTTGTTTAGAACAATTTGGTCTTGAACAGTTCTGCCACAGGGCAGACCAAATGCTAGGGAATTGGACATCAGCTGTGAGGCATTTGCAAGCTAATTTGTGGATGAAGTCTTGATGCTCCGCCGCGACCTCCCCACCACAGTTGAAACAGTGAGTGAAATCAAGGTCCCTTGCACATCTTCGATTCTGGGGTTAGATGGGTTTGGCCTGCTCAGCCTAGATAATTTGACAGATTGCTCATGACTGGACACCCAGCCACATGCAACCTTGATCCGTGCCCTTCCTGGCTTATTAAAACAGGCCGTAAGGGGTTTCAAGGTGCAGTCCAGGAGATTATCACCAAGTCCCTCTTGGAGGGGCGGTTCCCGGGGGTACTCAAGGATGCCATGGTCTGCCCTCTCCTGAAAAAAAATCAAATCTGGATCCGGCCGAATTGGCTGATTACCGGCTAATTTCTAATTTGCCTTACTTGGGTAGTGGTGATACATTTACAAGGCTTTCTGGATGACACTTCGGTCTTAGACCCTTCCAGTCCAGCTTTCGCCCGGGACATGGGATGGAGACTGCACCGGTCGCCCTTACTGATGACCTCAGGAGACATCTGGATCAGGGCGGTGTGGCGGTGTTGCTGTTGTTAGACCTGTTAGTGGCATTCGACTTGGTCGATCATCAGCTGCTGATCCACCACCTTACCAGCGTGGGGATACAGGGGCGGGCCTTGCAATGGCTCGCTTTCTTTCTCCAGGGTTGGGGACAAAGGGTGGTGCTAGGGGAGCAGCAATCCGCGAGGCACCCACTTGAATGTGGTGTGCCTTGAGGGGCAGTGCTCTCCCCTATGTTGTTTAATATCTATATGTGCCCCCTTGCCCAGATTGCCCAGAGATATGGGCTAGGGTGTCACCAGTATGCTGATGACACCCAGCTCTATCTGATGTTGGGTGGCCAGTCGAACTCTAGCCCAGATGATCTGGACCGGGCATTGCACGCCGTAGCTGGTTGGCTTAGACTGAGCCAGCTGAAATAACCCGGTGAAGACAGAGGTCCTATGCCTGGGTCGGAGTGGCCTGGGGGGGGGGCGCTCCTGACCTTCGGCGGGGTGCCATTGGTGCCTGCGTCAGTGGTTGGGAGCTTGGGAGTGCTCCTGGATCCTTCCTTAACAATGGAGGCCCAGGTGGCAGCCACTGCCAAGTCAGCCTTTTACCATCTTCGGTTGGCCCAGCAGTTGGTTCCCTTCCTCGACCGCGACGACCTGGCTACAGTGATCCATGCAATGGTCACTTCGAGATTGGACTACTGTAATGCTCTCTACATGCAGCTGCCCTTGTCACAAATCTGGAAGCTGCAGCTGATGCAGAACGCTGTGGCCAGGCTACTGATGGGTCTCTCTAAACAAGATCACATCCGGCCTGTGCTGGTGGCATTGCACTGGCTGCCTATAGCTTACTGAATTCGCTTCAAGGTGCTGGTGCTTACCTTTAAAGCCCTATATGGCCAGGGTCCAACATACCTAAGGGCTTGCCTTTCCCTGTACATACCCCAGAGAGCACTTCGGTCAGGGTTGCAACATTGGCTGTTGGTCCCGGGCCCCAGGGAGGCCAGGCTCACTGGTACTAGGGCCAGGGCCTTCTTGGTGGCAGCTCCTCTCTGGTGGAATGAGCTCCCGGAGGAGATCAGGGCGCTGTGGGACCTTATGCAGTTCTGCAGGGCCTGCAAGATGGAGCTCTTCCACCAGGCTTTTGACTAGGAGCCGCTGTCATTTAACATCAGCCATTACTATTAACACCAGTGATGAGGGCTGGCCCCGAATGAAGCTCGGGTCTGGTGGCTGTGGAGGGCCAAATCATGACCCTAGTGCTGCGTCACTGAGGGAATCTGCTGGACGACATCTTGACTTTTGCTACCTACCATCATTACCATCACTGCAAGCACTTTAATTGCAAACTTTTACTGTAAATTTGTTATATTGTTGTTATAATTTTAAACTGATTTTAGTTGTTTTATGTCGATCTGGCACCGCGTGCCACATTGTAAGCCATCCTGAGCCCATTCGCAGGGAGGGCGGGGTAAAAGTGTCAATAAATAAATAAATTAAATGGCACTTGAGGTGTTTTGGAATTCTAAAGTAACAAAATATTTTATTTTACATAGAGGGGAAAAGTCAAGTGAAATCAGGGGTTGGGGTAAAATCAGCAGGTGCACAGACTTTAGTTCTTATGTTTCAGAGTTTCTTAAGATATTCACAGTTACTTAAATTTTTCTGCTGAGAGGCTTTCATTCCAGTGTTTTTGCAAACACTATAGTACACTTTCTTTGAGTATTCTCTGACTCTTTTGGTTTCCCGAAGGCTGGTACACTCTTTCCAGTACCCAAACCCCATATCTTGAAACACCAGCACTCGTCTTGAGTTTTTAACTGACTCTTAAGGTCTCTCAAGGCAGTTTCTAACCACATCTGACCAGCGATTGCATGGAACAGTGTGTTATTCAAGGCTGTTTGCTTCTGTGAAGAATTAACCCTTCACAGGCCTTTAGTTGTTTGTACAGCACTTCTAAGCTTCTTTAAAGTGTAATCCGTCATACCAACCCTTTGGTGATCTTCTCCCTGAGCAATTTGTTTGTCAAAGCGGCCACTTGAAAAATCTGTGTGTGGTTTCAGCACAATTTTATTTGACCTTTTAATTGAAAACATATTTTCCATGCAACCACTTTTTAACCAGACTATGGATGGTAACATAATAAAACATATATTCATTCAGTGAATATGTACTGTCTGTCTGAACATGAGCCAAAATATTATGAGGTTTCCTCACCGTATCAGCATATTGTCAAGTAAATGATTAATTTCTGGCATGTTGGATTTTGTCACATTTTATATTACCTGAATACATTTGAATATCAGTCTCTCCCCCACCCCCTGCCTTGCCATGCATGCATAAAAAGCCTTTGGCACATTTATGTGTGTGTGTGTGGGGGAGGTTAGTAGTAAATTGATTATCTATCATATTTAGTTCTTGTGGGTATTTAATGTCAAAATAGTTTAAGACTTGCTTTTCTGCAGAATCAATTTGGTTAGATCCAAGTACACTAGAAGGGAATATAATTGTGGCATGACAATAGTGTCAGATCAACTTCTAGGGATATAGCAAAAGGTTGGGTCCCACAGTGAGGTTCTCTCATTGCCCTTTCTGTGTTTCAATGGAAGTTGATTGTGACAGACAAATTCCTTCCTTCCTCCCTCCCTCTGATTTCAATACTGTACTTTCTAGAATTTGCCTTAGGTTGCTAACAACATAAAACAGAACAGTGAATAATACAAATTAAAACTAAAATGAATATGGAAAACAACAATAATAAATTTAAAATCAGTAAACACAATTAAAACTCAATAAACGAAAACAATGGCATTCATAGTAGTAAGGTCATAGTAATAAAAACAGCATAAAGACTGCCTAAAAGTTGAGTTTCAAGGGCATTTTACAAGCAAGATGCTACCACCAAGAAGGCCCAGTTTCTAGTCACTATCAGCCAGTAAGGGCACCTGAAAATGGTTTTTGTGATATGGACCTTAACTGGCAAGTTGGAAAGTATAGAAGGAGATGGTTCTTCAGGTAGTTGAAGGCTCCCAGGCATTTAGGGCCTTAAAGGTGATTTCCCCAATCTCTGAAGTATGTATCCTAGATATTTTATTTATTTATTTATTTATTTTTGATTTATACCCCGCCCTCCCCGCCAAAGCAGGGCTAATTCCTAGAGCATTTTGGTCATTGTGACATAACTTCTGGGTGCTCAACCAGATGATGTCACATTATCTGTGACACTTCCCCTTCCCAGGCTGTGCCCACAAATGCTCCCATTAATCTTTCATTGTTTGCTGTGTGAATTAAGTATAATATTTTTTCTATTAAATGATTACCTTCCGAATTATAGATCCAAATGGACTTGTGAATTGTTAGTATTAGATGTCTCTCCATATCAGAAACACCACTGTAAACAAGTGAGCATATTCTAGTGTGTGATTCAGGGCTCATTTGGAGTAAACCATAAAACCTGGAGAATATTAACAGGACCATTTTATGGTGGTTTTTTTTTTAACAAAATCATATATTAGGACACTTGCTAAGAGCTGCTGTTTCTATGCTTAGTTACCGGCAGTGCTACTGTGACTGCTCCAATTTTTTGTGTCACTTTACTATTTTAAAAATGAAACAGTATTAAAAGAAAAAGTTACATACTTTTTTAGAATTTTAATTGTAGATTAAGAAACCAGAGATCCAATAATTGTTTTAGATTAGGAAATACTAATGTTAGTCTCCTACAACCACCACCATCACCACCACCACCACCACCACCACCACCACCTGATTATGATGAATGCTAAATACATACCTGGCAAAAAAAAAAAAAAAGTATTGCTGCAATTGAGTAAATGAGTTTTTAAAACCTAAGTTAAGTCTGAGGGGAGAAAAGCTGCTTTTCTATTGAATGAGCTCCCCTTACGTGTTAGCAGGGGTCCGTTGGAGCGGGAGCGCACAGGAGTGCAGCTCCAGGAGTGAGGAGCCCAGGGGGTGGGCACATGACCAAGCCCTGCCCCCTCCTCGGCTTCCCCGAGCAGTGCAGAGGCACAGCGCCCCGGGGGAAAGCCCTGCTAGGGTCTTTATTGTTTTTAATGTTTTGTTTTAATATTGATAATTTTATCATTGTTCCTTTCATGACTGTGTGCTGCTTTTCCAGAGACTTGCTCAAGGTGGCATATAAATTTTCTAAATATACCATTTTTTATCTGGGCACATGGCACATAAGTACTGGAGAAATTTCACCAACCCTTCAGCAGCTTCCACCCCATCAGTTTGGTGTAGTGGTCAGGAGTTGGACTCTAATCTGGGAGAACAGGGTTTGATTCCCCACTCCTCCACATGCAGCTGCTGGTGTGACCTTGGGCCAGTCACAAGTTCTCTCAGAGCTGTTCTCTCATGAGCAGTTCTCAAAAGACCTCTCTCAGCCCCACCTACCTCACAGGGTGTCTTGTTGTGGGGAGGGGAAGGGAAAGGGATGGGTGGTGCCCATGTCCTGGGTATCTCAAGTCTACTTGAAACCTGGTGATTTCAAGGGAGCAGGAAGAGAATGAGGGTGTGTTCTTTACGCTTATTTTTATTGCACAAAGTATTGGATGGGGAAGGGAATGGAGGAAGAGCAGGTCAGTTTCACTCACCTGTGGAGGGGAGCCTGAGGGGTGGGTGTTGCCTTCTGACACACTTCCGGTATGTTAGGGGGTGTGGCATATGCAAATGAGTTATGCAAATGAGTTATGCTAATGAGCTCCTGCACCTCTTTTTCTACGAAATGACCCCTGCATGTTAGAACAGGGGTTCACAAATTGTGGCTAGGTTGAATTACTAATTTGGGTTACCATCCCCTCCCTGAGGCATATACATAGGTGTGGAGGATGAGTGTGTGTGCACGGGGTTCCCCTGCTTTCTACTGTGTTTTTGTTGGAGTAAGCGACTCTCTTTCAGAAGCGAAAGAGAAGCTTCATCTAAAGAGTACTTTCTCCACCACAAATGTCCAGCTTGTTCACCATCATGTGTGTGGGAGCATGAGGGCATTGGATCTATAAAGGATACCTGCAGACCATGAGGAGAAAGTGATAGGACCAAGTAGGAAGAGGGGTCAGAGGGCAGCTCCCAGGTTAAAACACAGAGAGGTATCCCATCCAAAGAGTAGATACCTCTATACACTTAGAGTGATGTAGCACCCCCCCCCCAAAAAAAATGTCTGGGCATGCTGAGTTGCCCACTCCAACACAAACATTCAAAATGTATGTTTTGGCGCAGCTGGCACCCTTTGGTCAAACCTAGTTATTTCTATCTTTTGATGCCATGGTGTTTTCCCAGCCTTGTGTAACAACTGCAACTCCATTCCCAGACTGGAAGTCATCACCAGCCAGGGTTTTTTTGGTCGTTTCTGTTGAGGTCTCAGCTGAGGTAGGTTACCTCATCAAGGTTGAAGCCTATCTCCAGATCTGCAGTTGTTTAAGGCAAACCATGGTGAAAATCCAAGCATCAGCTCCAAAAAACTGTCTGAAATGGTGTGAATAAGCAACAAAATGCCAGGAGAGATTCTATGTAACTGTAAAGTGATTCACATAGCAGTAACACTGTAACTTGAGATATAGGCTAGTGGAGTTTGAATTGGCTGCTATCCAGGAGACAGAATTTATGATTGTTGTATCTGTAAACTTGTGAACTCAGTTTGTGATGGCAATGTAAATGGTAAAGTCCATGTTAGAAAATGGACTGAAAATAAAATGGCTAGAGTCATAATGTGTGTGTATAATGTGCTGTCAAGTCACCACTGACTTATGGCCGTAGCATTTTCAAGGCAAGTGATTAAGCAGAGGTGGTTTGCCATGGCCTTCCTCTGCAAAGTCTTCCTTGGTGGTGGCTCATCCAAGTACTGACCCTGCTTAGCTTCCAAGATCTGACTAGATCGGACTACGCTATACCCTCCCACATCCCCCAGTGTCATAATGCCTTAAGATAAACCTATGTTATCACTATTTGGAATACTGTATGCAATTCAAGTTACCCAGTCTCAAAATAATATTGTAAATCTGACAAAAATACAAACAAATACCACTACAGTGATATCTTCCCACTCCAATAGCACTAAATATCAGGGATATACACTGACGTTGATTTGCAGTAAATTCAGTAAAAAAATAAAGATGTTTTCACCCAGTACATAATTAATTTATAGAATCAACTGTTACAGATATTAAATGCTTGAAGAATAAGTCCATCAACAGCTATTGGCCATTATAGGATGTCTAACTAGTGGGTTCCCCAGAGCATGTCTGACTGCAGTTGGAAATAAGTTGTTAGACTAGACTCTTGAAAGGCCAGCAATGTTTATTGGATGCTGAAGGCGGATGATTCCAGCTACATTCATAACTTCCCAACACTTACAGCAGCCATGAAGCTGCTTTCTCATTTCTTGCTCTGAAAATCCCCAGAGCAGGTGGGCACTGTTTAAAAGATGCAGGTCATGCTTGCATAATGCCAATCTGATATATATTGTTTCTAGTTAAGCTTCAGGAAAGGGTAGCAACACTGCCATAGTACAAGCAAGTTTTATTATTAGTTTACAGCAGAACAAAATTTACTTGAATTTTCATATATATTATCTTTTTAATACCTAGTTGGGCATTCCATTTATGTGTGTGCATGTGAGAGAGAGACAGAAAGACAGAGGCAAAATAATGTTGGATCAGTTCCATCCCATATTACAGCTAATGGCATCCCTCAACCAACAGATGGCCACTGTGCTGTTCTTTTGATGAGAGTCTTCCTCTATGTGTAGCTAACTGTATCTCCTGTTTATTTCAGTTTCATAGTACTGTGATTGGAGCAGGTACTTGCCTAATGATAACTATGGGCCAACTTATACAAGTGGTTGTCAACCCGCAACCCATCTAGCAGAATAAAAAAAATTAAATCTCCAGTGATGCCAAGGAAAGGACAAAGAACACGTATGAGAGAATGCTTGCTATTTCTAGCTTCTCCTTCACTGCTGGCCTTATTTACTGTGTATTATAATAAATTCTGTAATTTTTGATAGGTAAAGTCACACACATAGATGCCCCTTCCATTTATCCTAATGGTACTTCAGTGTTAAATTGCAGCATGAATGAAAACACTAGGGTGCTTTCAAAGCCTTGGCAGTCTGCAGTGACCTTCAGGAAAAATGAAATGCTCTGCTGGCTAGGGAAACAATTGACTGAAACCAGTGAGGCGCAGTCAACTCAGAGATAGACTTCCCAAATTAAAAGCTGTTAGCAACAGCTCCAAACAAGATTGGAAAGTGAGGCCAGAACATCTTTCATCAAGGTGATTTATGCAACGAATAAGACATGATCAAGAGCACGAACTTTTAATAAAGAAGGATACCCGTTAAAATGAAGAACTTGAATTTTAAATTGAACATCAGTGTCTTCTAAAGCCTGAGCACAAACTGGTGTCGAAACCAATACTTGTTGAAAATATTAGAGACAAATTTAAACTGATGACCTTTTAACACATTAGGGCATGAAGTAGTTGCAAGCAATTAATTTGCTTCAATCACGTATTGTTAGCTTTGCTTCCAAGTGCCTCTTTTGAAGGAATTTCCACTCAAGAGCATAAGATTTTTTTAAAAAAACAACTCATCTCCCATTACTGTTTTATACAGTAAAGTCACTGTTGTACTCCTATTAATGTCAATTGGTGCCATGTAGCTAAAAAGAGAAGGTCAAGGCTTAAATCATTATCCATTTTCTGAGTCTTAAACTTATTTAGGTCTATGTGTTTACTGGTTTATATACCATTGTGTTTACAGATCAGTAAAGACATAAAGACTCAAATAAGTTTAGGATTCAGAAAAATTCTAATTGTATCTATAACTGCCATGAATTTTCTCTCCCATTCCTTATTATGAGAGTTCATCCAAAAGTTTATTTACATGTATATGTAATTGCCCTCAAGTCACAACTGACTTATGGCAACCCCTGCAAGGGGCTTTCAAGACAGGGCCCTTGATGGTCTGGGACTCACATACTGTCACGACTGAGCCTCTGGCTTGAGACAGAGCTGCAGCTGGTAGGCGTGCAGATCAGAGTTCTCGGGTTACAAGGCAAGCGTTATCAACAGTCCGGGAGTCACAACCATAAATCAGTCAGCCGAAGGATTAAACAGACGAATCGTCAGCAGGAATGCCAGAAGTCAGAGCCGGAGAGTATGAAAGCCAGGAGTCAGGGGTAGCAGGGATCACAACAGAAAGACAAGCCAAAGTCCAAATACCAGTCCGTAGTCCAAAATGCCAAGTCCAGGGTCAGAAGTCCAAGAGTCCAGCAGCCGGGTTCAGGAACAGAGTTCAGAAGGGTGCAGGGCGAGGCCACATCGGTGACGAGCGTTCTTTGCCAGCACAATCTGTTGGCCGTTGACAGGCTGCTGATATCGTGTGCCGGCTCATTAACCAATTAGCAGCCGCCGGCCACGGCCCAGCGTCTGCTAGTACTCTGGACTGATAGATCTCCTGGCCCTCATGCGTGCCTCACTCCTTCTGTCTCTTAATTCCTGGCGTCTCCTTTCACGGAGACGCCTGACAGGTGGAGGTGATGACTCGGGGCTATGGTTTTCTCCAGGAGGAGCCTGATGGGTCTCAGGTGCTTGACTAGTCCCTGGTGGCTCCTGTTGCTGGCTTAACTCCTCTGGACTTACGTCCAGGTCCGTTAAAGGAGCCTGATCTTGCTCTGCAGGGGCTGGGTCAGGAGCAGGGTCAGGAGCAGGCATGACACATACCTTCGTGACCGCCTCTCCTTGTATACCCCCTTCAAAGAGCGTTATACTCAGCTGATAAGAACTTGCTTGTGGTCCCCGGCCTGAGAGATATCCGGCTGTCCAACCTGGTGGAACTCTCTGCTGAGTAACATCTGTGCCCTGTGGGACTTGATAACAGTACTGCAGGGCCTGTAAGGCAGAGATGTTCTGCTGGGCATTTGGTTGAGGACAGTGATGGCATCCATCTGGCTGACACTCTTACCCCCCCATAAGGCGGTACCAAAACTCAAAGCTTTTACTGCCATCTGTTTAAATGGACTGTTACTTGAATTCTATTGTAATTTTAATGTTTTATTTCTATGATATGTTTGTTTTAGTGGTTTGTTGTTCACTGAGCCCTATTTCAGGGAGTGGGCAACATAAAAATCAAATTCAATTAATTAATTAATTAATTAATTAATTAATTAATTAGAGGTATAGGTGGTTTACCATTGCCTTCCTCTGTAGAGTCTTCCTTGATAGTTGGTTCCCCAATCCAAGTACCAGCCCTGCTGTCATGGGTCAGCCAGGGCTCAGTGACAGTGAGAACTCAGAGGAGGAGGGGCCCTGAGTAGTCAGTCAACAGAAGTTGGCCAGCAGGAAAATGAGGTGCAGGCATGCCTGGATTTACAGCCAAAAGTCAGTTCAAAAACACCTCCACCCTCCAGCTCTAATTCAGCAGTTGAAGGTCAGTTAGCCACCCACAGCCCTTCGGGATCACCTGCACCTTTGGAATGCTGCAGAAGAAAGCAGAGAACAGAGTTACAGGCTAGGAGGCAATGTGCACATCTCTTGGTGTGATGCCAGTGCCTGTTGATAGTGAAAATGAGTCTTTACAGGACTGTTCCTGAGAAGCTGGCTGTTTGCATGACATTTGGGCATGCAGCTATAAAGTCTTCCAAGAGATGCAACTCTACATTAGATGCTGAACTGCCAACACTGCCTTGATTGATTATTGAAAAACCTGACCTCGGATTGAATGACCCTGGACTTCGGAGACCTCTTTTGCCTTGCTATCATTGAGAAGCAGCAAGAGATGCTGTAACCTGATATTGGAAGCCAGCCAGCCAGCCAGCCAGTACATCTGCTTAGCTTCCAGTATTTGACAAGATTGGGCTATACCATACCATTCCACATCCCAAAAAGTTTATTTAGCCAATAATATTTAAAGGATGTTCCTAGAAGACAGCATGCACATATCACTATCAAATGAATGCTCAGACAAACAATATAAATCACAGTAGGGGTGTGTAAAAAATCATTTGGGGGTTGGGGTCTGGGTATATTGGACCCCAAAAATATTGGTATTCCTGATATTCCCAAATTCCATAGTGGCATTTATATTCAGGGTTTTGGGGGTTTTTTTTGATTTCTGAATTTTTTGGGTCCATTATTCCCTATGGGGAATGGCTGGGGAAAAGTTACAGTTCTTTTTATAGGTTTCTGGGTGGCTGGGAGAGTTGTTTTTCAAGGTACAGACACCAAAATTGCAGCGGAGCTGCTGGTGTCTTTTAAATAACCCCAAAGTTTGAAACTGACAACAGCAATGGGGAAGCCCACAGAAATGCTGAGACACAAAAAGAAAAAAGAAAAGAAAAAAAGAGTCCTTGGGAGACTGCTATTCTGGCTCCTGATCTTCCTGGAAAATCCTGTATGTATCCAGGATCCCCCCCCACCACCAGTTTTCCGAAAAATCCCAGATATCTTTGGGATGCTGACATCCCAAGCCCTGAGCACAAACTGGTGTCAAAACCAATACTTGTTGAAAATATCAGGTATTTTTAGCTTGGGTGCGTTCAAATGCACACCCCTAACCAATAGGCAATCTCAGTTAATGTATGTTTATACTAGGAATGGGCATTTGGAAACTTACTGCTCAAGATCTAACTTGCCCAGTCTCTGTAAATATCAGAAATGCTTTGAACATAAATGAAATATCTCCAACAGCAAGAAGAAAGAGTGACTAACTTATTAGAATTGTACCTGTCAAGGAACACTATAGCGCCAGAACAGTTAGCCCATTTTGGGCTAAACAGAATCAGGAGTATTAGCATTTCTGAACACAGAATTTCTGTCTGACAATCACCGTTCTATCTCACTGGCATTAGGATTGCTTTTTGTTTTAATATAATGTTTTAATGTTTGTTTTAATGATTTTTGTTTTAATATAAGATATGAATTTGTTTGTGAAGAACTATTCTGTTATTGATGTGTCAACCAACTATCATTCTAGGACAAAGTCTTTGCTGCACACAAGATGTGTAAGAACAGGGGAAAAGAGGCAGATAAAGACAGGCATTGGCAAGTTATATTCCATACCACTGTAGCAACAAGAAATGCTTAGGAGCAGCCACGCTTGATCACATGCCAGGTTAACCTATGTTCTTCTTACTGGTCTTTCTTTTTCGTAGCAGCCCTCTTTCCCCCAATCTTCCTCCCCATCCAATTTTTAAACATCACATAGTGAAAAGGGGGGGAATAAAAAAGAAAACAGGAGTGAGTTTTGGGTTGAGACTTACTACTTAAGTGTTTTAAGTGTGTTTGGTGTTTACCCATGAACCCAACCAGTCTTGCAATCTTTTCTCAGACAGACACCACTGACTATGCAGGTGCAAAAAAGAGGCAGGCAATTTATCCACCATCACATTTAAGAAATGCACAAAGGCAAAGAGGAGATGAACTACAAACAATTTGATCCTTTACAATATGAGGCAATCAGTTTAATGACCCGAACATATCCTCTTCTTTTATAACAGAGTTGGTTTCGTTTTCAGTGGGGGCTTGATGGGGGAGCTTGATGGGGGGAGAGCCTCGCTCCCCCATCCCTTTGTCCTCTCTCTCTCTCTCTCTTTCTCTCTCTTTCTTTCCCTCCTTCCTTCCTTCTCTCTTTCCCTCTTTCCTTCTCTCTCTCTCTCTTTCCCTAATTCTTTCCTTCTCTTTCTTTCTCTTTCCTCCTCCTTCTCTCTTTCCTTCTTTCCTTCTCTCTCTCTCTTTGTTTTTTCTTTCTTTCCCTCTTTTCTCCTTTCCTTCTCTCCTTCTTTTCCTCATTCCCTCCTTCTTTCTTTCTTTTTTGCCCACCTTCTTTCTTTCTCTTTCCTTCCCTCTTCCCTTCCTTCTCTCTCTTTCCCTCTTTCTCTCCTTTCCTTCTCTCTTTCCCTCTCTTTCTTTCTTCCTTTCCTTCTCTCTTTCTTCCCCTCTTTTCTTCCTTCTTTCCTTCCTTCTCTCTGTCTCTGTCTCTTTCTCTGGTGGTGGAGTGGGGCAGTCCTTCAGTCCTCACTCCTGGGAAGCTCCTCCCATCCTCCATGCATGGAGGATGGTGGCGGACCTGGAATGCGTTGTCCTCTTCAGAGGCCTCGGATTCCGATGCTGCTGCAGTGCGGTGGGCGGATGAAGAGCCGCTGGACCTGTCTTTCAGGGAAGTCTCAAATGCACAAGCCACCTCAAAAACTTTGTCCAGGGTTGTGTCCGAGGTAGCGACTAGCTTCCTCCGGAGCTTAGGGTTGCTGACCCCACATACAAATGTGATAAGGAGAGTGTCCTCCACTGCCACAGATTTGCAGCCCACTACCAGCCGTTGGAGGTCGGCCATGAACATGGCCATGGACTCATCCTTCTGTTGGAGATGGCTGCAGAACATCACTTGTTGGGTGAGCTTGGAGGGTTTTGGCATGAAGAACGCATTGAGGACCCTCATGATCTCATCGTAAGACGCCTCAGTCAGGGTGAGGGGAGAGATGAGGCTTCGCATCACCCACAGGGTGGCAACCCCACGTATGCTCAGCAGCCATGTCTTGCGCTTACCGGCATCCGTGATCTCCTGGACGTAGAAGGAGAAGCCGAGTTGGTTGGCTCAGGCCTCCCAGAACTCGGGGCTGGAGGGGTCGAAGGGTGTGATCTGCTGTCCCAGAGTAGCAGCCATCTGGACTCGTGGAACAGCAGCCCAATGAGCAGGATCCTCGGGAGCCTGGAGTGGCGGTGATGCGGGGCACTGGGGCTGTGTGGTGCCGGAGGCTGACAGATCTGGGCTCGATGCAGTGCTGGAGTCAGCCGGAGAGTTGCTCATCAGGATCCTGCCTTCGTCGCCACTGAAAAGTACTGGAGTCGGGACGCCAGTGGAGTGATTTCAAGCATAGCTCTTTTATTAGATGGTTCAGTTCAAGGATCCCTACGGCGGGCTGGGGGTCTGCTTATATGCACAGGGAAGCCTCACCCCCGACTTTGCCCATACAACGTGGTAGGATACCTTTCCGCCAGAGACTTTGGTTGGTACATTTGAATATTCTGAGCCTCTGATTGGGGAACAGCCAGGATCCTAGTGCAGTATTGTTTTCAGGATTCAAACTCAGGCTGCTGTCCTGGCCACGTGCTCTGACTGCGTGGCGGTCGCCATTACTGGAACACATGGCAGGGGTCCTGATTTAACCATGGTACATCACAGGTTGCCATTCACTTCTATAAAGAATACCAACATGCAGTACTTGCCATCTGCATATAAACTATGCCAGTTCCCTCCACACTTCAGATTGAGTGGCCTGGTCTAGAGCTTGTGAAATGCAGAACTTTTCTCTGAACATACTGCTAAGCATTATACTAGTTGTCACCAATTCACTAAGTAGAAATTTATTTTACTCGTGCTTTAAAGAACTCAGTGTAACTTGTAGGGATGGGCATGAACCAGGAAAATGTGGTTCAGTTCAGTTTCCACAACCAAAAATGAACCAAACTGAACCAGGAGGTTTGTTTGCAAACCAAACTGGTTGGTAGCCCTGCAAATCCCATTGGAAAGGGACCACAGTCCCTTTCAGTGGGGTTTCCAGAAAGCCAGAAAAACAGCGGAGCTATGGGGATTAGCTTGCTCTCTGCTGCTCAGCTGTTTTGGGCTGTCTTGTACATTTTAAACTGCCTTTTAAACTTTAAAGAGACTGCAGAGGAAAGCCCAAAAAACAGCTGAGTGGCTGGGAGGTGCTCTCACCACGCAGCTGCTTCAAGTTGTCTTGTGCAGTCTTTTTAAACTTTAAAGGGGCTGCAGAAGACAGCCCAAGAAACAGCTGTGTGGTGGGGAGCAAGCTGCTTTGGGTTGTCTTCTGCAGTCCCTTTAAAGCCAGAAAAACAGCTGAGTGGCAAGTGCCTCCTCACCATGCAGCTTTAAATGGAACAGAAAGCAGGGGTTTAAGAGGACTTGGAGTCCTTTCAAACCCCTGTTTTTGTTCTATCCACAAACTGCTTTAAAAGTTTGTGGAAGTTCATGCAGGTAGACCTGTCATGGATTTCTAAAATTTGTGATGAATTTTGCTTTATGGTTCAGTGCATGCCCATCGCTAGTAGCTTGCATGGTTCTCTCTTGCCCATTTTATTTTCACAACAAACTTATTAGATAGATTAAACTGAGAAAGAGTAATTGGCAGAAGCTCACCAAAAGAATGTCATGGCAGAATGCAGAGTTGGTCCAGAATGCCCCTGGTCTATTCTAACCACTACACTGCAGTAGCTCTTACATTTATATTACTAATTTAAACAAGCAACCCTGCATGTTACTCTCAATAGCACAGAGATAATAACAGCTCTCCTATTTTCCCCATTGCATAAATTTCTTATAATTTTCCACAGTTTGATTACCATAACATGCAGAGAAGTTTCCCTCTTTCATCAAGTAATTTCTTTAATGTGGACGGAGGTGGTACATTTGTTTCTTCCCTACATGCATAGCAGTAGCTGCATAGCAGTTTACTGGTATTATTATTCACTCCAGAATTTCTGCATATCTTTTACTTTTATTCGATTTGTGAATCCATGTGAAATTTCCAAGAGAAATGTATGCTAAACTAGAGGTAAAATAAAATGTTTATCTGAGTTCCTAGTATGTTCGTAGTCTTCCAGAAAACTGAATACAAACCAGGTAGACAACACAGAAAGTTAATGCCACGTGTGTTAGATGCCTTGCTGACCAGATTATAGGGAAAGGCCTATTGAGGCATAGGGAAAGGCACTGATTTCCTGGACAGTGACGTCTGATTAATATGGGGGGGGAAATCATGTGAACATTTATCAGAATGTAAATTTCATCAAACTCAGTGGCATTTTCTTCTGGCCAGACATGCCTAGGAGTAGACCACTTGTCTAATATTTTGAATTTCAGTTTCAGGAAGCAGAATTAGGAGCAATCAGTATCTACAATAAATTCTGGACTTAATTACATGTATATCAGGGATGAATGAACTCCCACAGCTCCATTCCATATAGGATTTCATTTTATCCTCTCTCATGGGGTTTCACTGCAACTTAGAAACAAAACCAAAATAAAAGTAGAAACCCCTTCTAAACTAGCCTATTGCATACTGGAAAACATTTTAGAAGTTTTTTTTTTTTTCTAAACCACCGGTTTTCAAGAATTTTTTTTTGTGTTTAAATTTTTTGTGTTGCAACACATGAATGCATGTTTCTCAAAGGGTCACTGAATTATGTTCCTATGGGGCTTTTAAAGTAAATTTCACTTCATCTCCATGGTCACCGGGAAGAAAATGGGAGAAAAAAAACTCCAGCTCATGCCACTCATTACATCCCCCAGAAATCAGTCCTAGGTCAGATCTGCCCAAGACAAAGATTTGATTACCTACTTCCTCTCAATACAATCAAGTAAAATCTCTCTTATACATAATTCTCTGTTGGTGGTGGCACACTCCTGAACATTCCATACACCACCCCAGCCTTTGGTCCCCTGGCCTGTCAATCAGAAGCTGTCCCTCTCCACTGGCTATGATTACTCACATGCCATTGGCTGGGTCTGCTCCTCTTCCCCAACTACTCCTTCAGCCTCTGTGCCCTGTCAGAATTTCTGGCAGATGGTTTTTTGCTCTTGACAAAGACACTTCTCCTGCTTCCTTCCTGTGGGGGGATTAACTGTTACCTCAGTGGCTGTTGGCAGGTGAAACGAAATGGCAGTTACTTGTGTTTCTAAGATGGCTGCTGCCTGTGGTTTGTTTAAAATGTTCCCCCATAAGGTTCAACTGTTACCTCAGTGGCTGTTAGTAGGTGAAACGAAATGGCAGTTACCTGTGTTTATAAGAGGGGCTTCAGAGCACGGCAGATGCTGCAGGTGGGGGCGGGGATGGAAAGCTGAACAGTGAGGGTGAACTTAAGGTAGGTTGATGCTTGGCTGGGAAGGAGATGGGGTTGCCAACTCCAGGTGGGGAATTCCTGGAGATTTGAGGGGTGAAGCCTGGAGAGAGTGAAGTCTGAGGAGAGGTGGGGCCTCAGACAGGTACAATGCCGTAGACTCTGCCCTCCAAACCAGCTATTCCCTCTTGGGGAACCACTGCTGCCAAACTCCAGGTGAGGGCAGGAGATCACTCAGAATTACAACTGCTCTTCAGGGAGCAGAGATCAATTCTCCTGGAGAAAATGGTGGACTCTGTGTCATTATACCCTGCTGAGGTTGCCAAAGCAAATTGACGCCGAGTGCCCAAGGCCTTGACACTCTCCAAGAGCCTCTTTCTAGAGCCCGTTGTATTTATTTCCACAACAGGCCTTATTCCTAGTATGAACACTGTAATGTAGTATGTTCTGTGTAACAACCGGCCTGCCATGTGCTCCCAGGTAATGGCGCCCACCGCATGGCCAGAGCACATGGTCAGGCAGAGAGGGGAGCTTGAATCTGGAGGAACAATAGACGTCCGGATTCAGAGCCTCCACTAATGTGGGACCTAGGTTCTCCCTGGGGAGCCAATGCGGCCAAAGGCTCCTCCAGGGAACCTATGACAAACATGCACATATGTTAAGCCCCTATCAGGTCTTTCGGGTGCGGCCGGAGGTGTGGCTTCGGCCAGCATATAATGAGGGCCCTGGAGCCCTGGAAGCATGCTTGATCTGACCATCTACTGGACATGCTAAATCACTCAGTAAAGGCTTCATGATTTCACCATTCCTGGTCTCCCGAGTCCCGTACTCTTTAAACATAATCCCTTGTTTATACTGGCACATACAAAATGTCAACGTATACTTGAACCATATATGTGGCAGCTGAATTTTAACATGTAGTGGATCTATTTCTAAGTGATCATAGACATAATAAAGATGAGAGAGGCTTGGCACATATTGCTAGCATTGTTCAAACTGTTTAAAAAATTCCCAACATTATAATCATAATTGTTGCTTTTATTTATATGCATAGGGCCTGTATTTTGGCTCAAGGAATGCTCTTCATGGACAGCAGGAGTTGCTCATTGTGTAGAGGTTACAATGATGGAGAAGACTGCTGTAAATGTGAACCTTTATAATACTGTGTTTCTGGGAAAAATGATGGTGTCAGGTTCCCTGTCATTTTTCTGGCTCTTCCCCTTTTTATTTCCAGGACCTCCAGTCGGGAGGTTGGGGTCCGGATCCAGACCACGTCACCCCTGCCCCCTCCCATCCCTGTGTTGCTAATTTGTTTTGCCAGCTCTGCTTATCTGTATTGCTGAACTGTTAGCCTTGAGATGTCTCGCTCTGGGTTCTTCCAGGTGTCTGTGCGTGGGAATGCAAGTAGAGTGCACTAAGGGGCATGGGGGGAGAATTATGCTTTAGCTTGTGCGCCTTTTTCATGAGAACATAACGGTTGCGGATTTTCGTGCTTCAAGGCTTTACACCGATTGGTGCCTGTCAGTCAAGTGCCTTTTGAATACTGTATAAGAGTTCCTAGTCTCATTGATCTGGTGTCACTAACAAAGAAAGTGTTCCTGAAAGACCATTAAGAAAATAAAGGACTTTGTTTTAACACGAGGCCTGGCTTATTGGTTCTCATCAGAAGTCTCACAGATGGTGGGACTGGAAGCTGCTGTGTGGAGTCTGAAACAGCTGTTGTCAAGCTGGGCTAGATGTCCTGATCAGGAGTGGGTTGACCATTAAGGTCACCGGGAAGAATTGTGGTGGTACGGCGGCTTGGGACACCACCCCTCATTGGGACCATCTGGGCCAGGGAGTATCAGGTGACCCCAGCCTAAAAGTTGGGTGGGCATGAAGAAGGGGGACTTATTTCAGTAAGGAACATGTCTTCCTAGCCCAACTTCTCTGCAGTGAGGGACAGGACATGCCCACTCCACCTCACCACAGTGAGGGATGGGGCCACCCAGCCTCACAACAGTAATGGACAGGCCACCTTACCTAGCAAGGGACTGGGCAGGATGGGGCTGCTGGGCACACCCAGCCTCACCCTACCCAACTGCCCAGCTTGGCTGGGCACCACATGCTCAGGGCTGGCCTGGCAGGCACTCCCTTGTTTTGGAGGATAGAATTGGGAGCAGGGCTGGGACAAGCTGGGGGCAGGGCCCATTTTCAGAGCCATTTCTCTCCCCCCAATCAGCCCCTTGTCCTAGTGCTTTTTCTACACCTAAGATCTATGACTCATGTGTAAGTAGTATATAAGTAACAACAGGACTGGATAATATCCTTGTGTGTTTCTTTCACTATTAATTACAATAATTAAAAAAGGAGTGTTTTGTAATTATTGTAATTAATATGAAAATAAACATTCACCATCTGAAAAGCTTATAACGCCGCCGCCCCCCCCCCCCCCAATTTCCTTTTATTTTGTTTTGGCTTCTTTCATTATTGTAGTCTCTGCCTCTATTGGTTTACTTTTACAATGCAAACAACATTTTCTTAGATTCAGGCGGGTAGCTGCTTTGGTCTGAAGCAGCAGAACAAAGGTTGAGTCCAGGTTGGCACCTTTAAGACCAAGAAAATTTTATTCAAGGTATATGCTTTTGGGTGCAAGCACACTTCTTAGGATGCAGTGGAACAGAATTTCCTCAACCATTACATATAGGAAAAGAGAGTGTGGGTTAGTTGTCAGGAAGAGCCAATTAGAGTCAAGACAGAAACAGAAACAAAAATGGAAATCACCAGACCATACATATAGGTAGAGGGTAAGCAGTAAATTATCAAATAGCATAATGAAATTGTTTAACAGATTCAAGGATCAAACAGGGATAATAAGCTTAGTATATATAGCTCACGGTCACACGGCCCCTTAATGTGGGAGGAAGGGCTGCTTCCTCCCGCATTTAAAGGGGCCATCTACATAGGCCCGCAGTGAGTCCCGCAGTGAAGTGGGCTCCAATTCGGGTTGCTCCCGCTTTTACCGACCCCGGGAAAAACTAGTGTTTTCCCAGGAGTCGCGGGAGGAACCCGCATTGGAGGTTATCTGGACTGCCCTCTCTCGCAAGCATTCCGAGAGTAGGGCTGTCCAGATGGCCTCCCCCCGCCATTTTTTTCCCTTTTTACACTTGGGCGCATGGCCACTCATGCGCCCAAGTGTAAAAGGGGAAAGAAAAAAAACCCCAACTCACCCAGGCGGCTGGCGGTCCTTGGCCGCCACCGCCACCTCTCCCGCTGCTGGGGCTGCCTCCGCCGCGGCTGCTGTTGCCGCCGCCGCCTCTTCAGCAGCAGCAGCCGCTGCCGCCACCGTCGTTTCCGCCGCGGCCAAGGCCGACACTTCCACCGCTGCCGCCACCGTGGCCGCCACCGCCATTCCCACCATGACTGCCTCTGAAGCGGCCGCGACCGCCGCTTTCAACACCGGCGCGGCTGCCAACGCTGCCGCAGGGGTTGGGATGTATAGACATCCCAACCCGCGGCAGAAAAATGCGGCCCCTTTAAATCCGGGAGCCCTCCTGGATTTAAAGGGGCCGTGTGACCGCGGCCATAGTTATCATTTGTTTGGGTTCAGTTCTGCAGGAAAAACAGTGAAGGAAATAAATATGTCAAAATTAGAGATTGGTGTATCCTTAATTGTGGATTGCTAAGAGTAATTAATTGAGAGAGGCTGGCTCTGGGCTTTCTTGAACGATTGCAAACTGTTGCCAGTTGTGAACTGCCCTGAGCCGCATACAAGTGGGGAATGGCGGTAACTCCCCCCCCCCAAATTTAATAACTAATTAAATAAATAAAATGTGTGAAATATTCCAATCTGAAGGGTATAGAGTAGGACTCTGGATTACTCCCTCCTCTCAATACCTGCCCTGCTATCCCAAATTTTCCCTTGTAGTCTGTACTCCCCTGTTTGTCTGCTGCTCTCCAAACATGATCCCCTTCCAAACAAGTCTATGTCAGGGCCCTCTTCCTGCTGCCTAACTGCCTAGATCAGTGATGGTGAACCTTTTAGAGACCGAGTGCCCAAACTGCAACCCAAAACCCACTTCTTTATCGCAAAGTGCCAACACGGCAATTTATCCTGAATACTGAGGTTTTCGTTTTAGAAAAAAACAACTCATACATTAACATCTTTTGTCTTAAAAGAAAAACACAATAACAGAGCTTTCAATGGTACAAACAACTTTTTATTGAAAGGTAAAGGTTTGCATTTGGCATGCTTTTGAACAATTAATGTGCTTTTTGCTGTCCAGTCTTGCGAACTCTGTGCTGGAATGATGCTGTGCGTGCCCACAGAGAGGGCTCTGAGTGCCACCTCTGGCACGCGTGCCATAGGTTTGCCACCAATGGCCTAGATGCACTACTCTCCTTGTACCGACAAATACCCTTAGCAATGTGGGTCTTAGGGGAATAAGATTCTATTAGATTCTATGGTTCTATACAATTGTCAAGAGATGCTCTAGGCTGAGCCTGCATTGAGCAAGGGGTTGGACTAGATGCCCTGTATGGCCCCTTCCAACTCTGTGATTCTATGAATTGCCATTGCTAAGCAACATTATTAATCTGAGAACTGATGTTTACTAGCACTTTATGATATTGGATTGTTTTAGAAGTTTTTTATGATTGTTTATAACTGTTATTTATGTGTTTTAAATTTTTATGTATACTGTCCTGAGCCTGCTCTGAAGGGAAGGGCGAGGTACAAATTAGATAAATAAAAGGGAGGGGGTGTCTTCCCTTGAAACCAATGGCAAACAACAACAAAATAGAATTTTGAATATTAAATAACAATAATGAAAGAAACTATAATGAAATAAAACCATATAAAACAACCCAATAACACAATAGTCCCTTGGAAATTAATAACAAAATTGAAGAAATGAAACCCACTCCCATGTACAAGTCTACTGGACAACTGGCTCACTTCTTTTTCTTCCTCTACTGGTGACTGGTAACACTAATGGAGCCTTCAGTGCTCACTTGAGAGACCAACAGTATAAGAGGAGCATGTATCCTTGTGTGAATGTTGATGCTGACCAATTTTTAGATGTGGCACATTTCATATATGCATGAAGCTTTCCCTAGTGCAGGAAACAGTCATTCCCTCATGTAAGAGCTCAGTATGCATATTTAATCCCCCATCATGTGCCCCTTGGTTAGTCTTATTTAAAGTTACAACACTAGTATGATTTTAATTCAAATTAAATGCAATTAAATATTTATATTGCCATCAAAGAGCTTAGTAATACATTTTGTCCTCTTGATGTAGCTCATCCAAATGCTTAACCTGATTTTTGATCATCTGAATCCATTTTGCAGGATTAGTAACATGGAACAATAAAAGTCTGTATAAGCAGGCACTTGATAGATCAACCTTGTCGCCAAGATGTTACAGAAACTTATCAATCATAGTGATATATTTCCTACTGAAACAGTTGGCAGATTATATTCACAAAAAAGGAGATTGGCTCAGATATAGACATTTAATGCTGAACTGTTAAAGACATTTTTGCTTTATTCTTTCTTACTTTCCTTCCTTTATACTCCACTTTCTCCCCAAAGTAGCTTAAAGCATTTTCCCCTTTTCCATTTGATCCTCAGAACCAGTGTGTGCGTAGGAACGCATAGGAATGTGTGCAAATGTGTGTATTGGAACCATGTTGTCAGCCGCCCTGAGCCTGCCGAGAGGTGGGGAGGGCGGGATAGAAATCTAAATAATAGATAGATAGATAGATAGATAGATAGATAGATAGATAGATAGATAGATAGATTAGACTGAGAGTTTGTCACTGGCTCAGGGTCACCAAATGAGTTTCATGGTAAAGCACCTGAGTGTCTCAGATTCTAGTCCAACACTCTAACCACTACACCACACTGTTTGTTCCATTTTTGTTGTTGTTCAGACACACAGTTAAATCTGACTCTTTACGACCCCATGGACCACATCATGCCAGGCCCTCTTGTCCTCCCCCATCCTCCGGAGTTTGCTCATCTTCATGTCCATTGCATCGATAACACGGTCAAACCATCTCATCCTTTGTTGTCCTCTTCTTCTTTTACCTTCAGTCTTTCCCAGCATCAGGGTCTTCTCCAGGGAGTGCTTCCTTCTCATTTGGTGGTCAAAGTATTTGAGCTTCAGCTTCAGTATCTGGCCTTCCAGGGAACAGTCAGGATTGATTTCTTTTAGGATTGACTGATTTGATCTCCTTGCAGTCCAAGGGACTCTCAAGAGTCCTCTCCAGCACCATAATTCAAAAGCATCTATTCTTTGGCGCTCAGCCTTCCCTGTGGTCCAGCTCTCGCAGCCATACATTACTATTGGGAATACCATTGCTTTGACCATACAGACATTTGTTGGCAGGGTGATGTCTCTACTCTTTATTATGCTGTCTAGGTTTGCCATATCTTTCCTCCCAAGGAGCAGGCATCTTTTAATTTTATGGCTGCAATCACTGTCTGCAGTAATCTTGGATCCCAGGAACGTGAAGTCTGTCACTGCTTCCATGACTTCCCCTTCTATTTGCCAAGGAGTGATCAGGCCTGATGCCACAATCTTAGTTTTTTTGAAGTTGAGTTTCAAGCCAACTTTTGCACTCTCCTCTTTCATCCTGACCAAGAGGCTCTTTAGGTCCTCTTCACTTTCTGCCATTAGAGTGGTATCATCTACATATCTGAGGTTGTTGATGTTTTTTTCCTTGCAATCTTAATTCCAGTTTGTGATTCATCCAGGGCAGAATTTCACATGATGTACTCTGCATATAAATTAAATAAGCAGGGTGACAATATATATCTTTATTGTACTCCTTTTCCTATGCTAAACCAATTAGTTATTCCATATCTGGTTCTAACTGTCGCTTCTTGACCCTTTCTCAGGAGACATGTGAGGTGGTCTGGTACTCCCATCTCTTTAAGGAGCTGCCACAAAATCAAAGGCTTTAGCATAGTCAATGAAGCAGAAGTAGATGTTCCTCTGGTACTCCCTTGCTTTTTCCATAATCCAGCAAATGTTAGCAATTTGATCTCTAGTTCCTCTACCTCTTCAAAACCAGGGTGTACTTCTGGCCGTTCTCTATCCATGTATTACTGAAGCCTAGCTTGTTGGATCTTGAGTATGACTTGCTAGCATGGGAAATGAGTGCAATTGTGCAATGGTTTGAACATTCTTTGGCACTGCCCTTCTTTGGTATTGGAATGTAAACTGACCTTTTCCAAACCTGTGGTCACTGTTGCATTTTCCAAATTTGCTGGCATATTGAGTGCAGCACTTTAACACCATCATCTTTTAAGACTTTGAATAGCTCAGCTGGGATATCATCACCTCCACTAGCTTTGTTGTTAGTAATGCTTTCTAAGGCCCATTTGACTTCGCACTCCAGGATGTCTGGTTCAAGGTCAGTGGTTGTCAAGGACATTGAGGTCCTCTTTGTATAGTTCTGTGTATTCTTGCCATCTCTTCCTAATCTCTTCTGCTTCTGTTAGGTCCCTACCATTTTTGTCCTTTATCATGGCCAGTTTTGCATGGAATGTTCCTGTGATTTCTCCAATTTTCTTGAAGAGATCTCTAGTCCTTCCCATTCTATTGTTTTCCTCTATCACTTTGCATTGTTCATTCAGGAATGCCTCCTTATCTCTCCTTGCTGTTCTCTGGAAATCTGCATTCAGCTGGGTAAATCTTTCCTTTTCACCTTTGCCTTTCGCTTTCCTTCTTTCCTCTGTTATTTGTAAAGCCTCATCAGACAGCCACTTTGCTTTCTTGCATTTCTTTTTCTTTGGGAAGTTGTTGATTGCTGCCTCCTGTACAATGTCACGAACTTCCATCCATAGTTCTTCAGGCACTCTGTCTATCAGATTGAGTCCCTTAAACCTATTCTTCACCTCCACTGTATATTCATAAGGGATGCGATCTAAGTCAAACCTGAGTGGCCTAGTGGTTTCCCCAACTTTCTTCAATTTAAGCCTGCATTTTGCGATGAGTAGCTCATGATCTGAGCCTCAGTCAGCTCCAGGTCTTGTTTTTACTGACTATATAGAGCTTCTCCATCTTTGATTGCAAATGATATAATCAATCTGATTTCGGTGTTGCCCATCTGGTGATGTCCATGTGTAGAGTCATCTCTCAGGTTGTTGGAAGAGGGTGTTCTCTTGAACAGTGTCCCTAAGAATATTGTCCTATCCAATAGACCCGAGTAGGAATCCGTTTAGGATTTTATGATGGACAGGAGGGTATCCTGCTCCTAAGAAGCAAAACAGCCACTCAGCTGTTTCACACTTGAGCCTATGGGAGTTCTGCTTCGGCATCCAATCAATGAGGGGGGGGCAGGTGGAATGAAAGAGGAAAGCACAGCAGCAATCAATTTGTGGGTCTGCCTTGCAAGAGAGTAAACTGTTTGAAGGGTAGCTCTACTTGGTAGTGTGGCAGAATGGTTAACCCTACCTCTGGGAAATGATAGAGTACCTGTTTGCGAGGCCTATCTCTGGTGATAAACAGACCTTGTATCATTTAGTCTGACTCTTGGGAAAGAGCTAGCTGGTGTGGATAGAATCCTTCATGTGTATGAAAGGATCCAAGCTGGTGGCTAGTCAGTGAAAGCCTATTTGTAACTGCAAGTGTTAAAGAGAATTCACCACAACTTGTACATAAATAAATCTTCTTTGTTTTTTTGTTCAACCTCCTGCTTCAGTGATCTCTGCACTCTTCATGCTCAATACAAACAGCAATACAAACAGCAGTGATTCAGAGCTTTTATACCCACCACTGTAATAAGAACATATTGTAACTGAGGGAAAGGTTCATATCTTGAAACCTGCCTGGTTCCCCAAAATTATAAGAGGGTGTGTGAATCCCCTTGGTTTAAAGAAATGGCCTGTCATAGATTGCTGTCTTCATCAGAAAGTTTCTGAAAAGTGACTTCCGGCAAGACTTGCGAGCATGGCGGACGTGCTCCTCCGCATCTGCGGGGAGCGCGATCCGTACCTGGCGGGAAGAAGGGGCTCCGGACTGGTGCCGAGCCCCCAGAGACCCCAGTGAGGGGGCTCTGCCTGGGGTGGCCCGAAGGGAATCTCTCCCAATGGTGGCGACCGAGGGATAGAGATCCCTTTTCATCACCCCCATAGGTTCCCCCGCCGTGGGAGCCGTATGGCTGAAAGCGCAAATCCGAGAAGCAGCAGAGAGTGCGAAGCAATGAGGCTGGAACTGACAGTTACGCATGGAGAAAACGTGAGTCTGAAGTAAGAAAAGCAGAACACAGCGGGAAGACGGCGGGAGGAGTGAAACCCACCCACCCCCCTCTCCGGGACTAGCGTGCATACGAGACTCTTTATGTGGCGTTACTGCAGGAATAAAAGCCCATCCACCTTGCTAGATGGCAGCATCGCTCACTTGGAGATATAAACTTTAGAAGGACATAAGTGCTGTTTGAAAATTTGCTCCTTTCGTTCATCTTATCTATCTATAAATAAAGAGCGTAGCCTCAACAATGATGGGGAAACCGAAACCTTCCCCCAAACTAGGAAGTACAGCTCCGAGTTCAAAGGTTGATACCACGGAGATGAGTGCGGTGTTCTCCTCGTTATTGCGACCTCTAGTGGACCAAATGACAGCTCTCAACGTTAAGATGGACAAAATGCAGCTAGAACTAAAAGAGTCGAATAAATCCACAGAGAAGCTGCAGCGAGAACTTCTGGAAGTAAAAACTTCAGTAAAAAACCAAGACGCAAGACTACAAAAGGCAGAGAAGGAAAAGGCCTTCCACCACGATCAGCTTTTGAAATTACAAATGGATAGATCGAATTTTTTCCTAAGACTTCAGAATGTGCCAGAAAACACAGGAGAAGACCTTAAAAATTTGCTAAGTGAAGCACTTGAACCAGTGACAGGCATGAAAGCAGCGGATATAAAAAGTGATATGGATATGGTTTACAGAACCTATCCAGATTATACTAAAAAGAAAAGCCTGCCTGGTGAAATTATGATAAGGTTCTCCAAAAAATCTACAAGAGACGTGGTGCTTAGGACCACAAACAAAGTAGCTCTGAAGATCCTGGGAGAAGAAGTAAAAGTGATGAAGGATATCCCATTTGAAATAAGGAAAAGAAGGAAAGCCTATGGAAAATTGACATCTTGGCTCCAGTCTGAGTCTATCATCTATCGTTGGAATACTCCAGAAGGACTATGCTTCAGCATCAAAGATAAGAAGTATAAGATTGACTCTGTTCAACAAGCGAAAAAATTTCTGGAAAAAAGCAAAGAGCAGAAAACTGGGAGAGACTCAGATGGTTCACTGGCCTCGCAAGAAAGCATGTATGGATTTGATAGCTCAAAGAGTGAAGAAGAAGTGTCTGACTCGGAAAAAGGAGCTGCAGCTCCAAAAATAGTTGAGACTGTTAAGACAAGAAGAGGACGGAAGAAGAAATAGTGATTAAACTGTTTTATTAAGCATTGCACTTATGTATTATAAATTGTTTAATTAACCGTATTTCTCTAGGTGGGCGTGCCTGCCAAATAGTTTTGATATTTTTTATAGTAGCAGTAACAAGTAATTGAAATTTATCCAAGGTTCTAAATGCTTCATAATTATATTATGTAATAAGGTAGTATTAAGCAAATGATAAAGTACTCTCTGTATAAGGTATATGTAGCTTAGATTGTAGCGTTATAGTTGTAGTTATAGGGAAAAATCAATAAAAATTTATAAAAAAAAAGAAAGAAAGAAAGAAAGAAAGTTTCTGAAAAGTGGGGGTCAAACCAGATGAGATTCTGAGAGATTAATGGATGTTTTCCCCAGCACCCCAAACAAAAGCATGAGTCTGCAGCATGAGTTTAACTGGTTTATTAAAATTGCTTATCTACATCATCACTATTAAATATGCTAATATTTATTGGGGTGATTGCCTTTTGTTTGGAAAACCCATCCAGGTTCCAAACTTAGCCAGTGGCATCTACCATCCTGCGCATAATGTGCCGAGAGGGGCCAAGCCCCATCTCCCTTCCCTGATATATTGTAAAGCTACTACCAGGTTCAGAAAAAATGTTACTGAGCACCAAGCGTGCTCCTGCCCAATTCCATCCCACTGTAAAGCCAGTGATGACCTCCATCATGCCTGATGGCTCAGTAGGGCTGTCAAGTCCCCCCTCGGGGAGAATTCCCCCACTAAAAAAGGTCCCCAATCCACCAGTTTGGATCCAGACAGCAAGGGGAACCCCACCCCCAAAGTGGCCAGATTGGGCCGACATGCCTGGCACAATGATGTCGCCCGGAAGTGACATCATCACGCTGGGCACGTCGCCGGGCAACGCTCTAGCAGTCGCCCTGAAAATTCTATGGTGCCATAGAGTTTTCAAGGTGATTGCTAGAGTGTTGCCCGGCGATGTGCCCAGCATGATGACGTCACTTTCGGGCAATGTCATCACGCCAAGCATATCGGTCTGATCTGGCCACTATGGGGGTGGGGTTCCCCCCGCCGGCCAGATCTGGACTGGTGGATTCAAAACCCTTTAAGCAGGCTAATCCCCCCCTGGGTGGGACTTGGTAACCCTATGGCTCAGGGTGCTCGCCAACTATCCCAATCTATTCTGAGAAACCCACCCAACTCCTGACAAACTAGTTATGGCCTAAAGAGTCAATATGACCAGGCCTAGTTAATCTAAATTTACACCCTCATTCCCCAATCATTGTAAAACAGGTGAAAAAAGGCTCCCCACACAACCAGTCAGGGGAACCCCCCAAATCCTGCTTGACCCCAGATAGTGACCAGCTAATCCCATTATATTTTAGGGAGGGTGGACAGTCAGTAGCAGGCAGCAAAAGTCTCCTAGGAAAAGACAAGGCTTCGATATCAAACCCCTTCCCTATGTTTTCCCATTGGATGGCCACTCTTCATCCAGCTAATTGGGAGACTGATGATTTATTTGAAGAAGGGTCAAGTAGATCATCAGTTTTACTGCTGTGAATACCTTTTAAATGAAACATTTTATGTTAGTACACAACAGAATCCCTAATTCAGATTGAGGTTGTGGTATTGGAGGGGGGCTAATCCTTACAGCGGGCCATTGCCCTGACTGTTGTGCATGGAGAGCTTAAAATGAACACTCATTGTTTGAGAGGCTCCTTGCAGCTACATTCAGATTGGCTACCCTTGCCAAGCTGGCCAGTCAGGTAACAGAAACGTAAACAAAGCCACACAAATGCAGTTTTCAAGCAACTATGTTCTTATTGGTTTACTTGTATTCTGTGGGTGTGTTTTGGGGCTGGGGTTTTGTATATAGTTGTGGCTTGCTGCATGTGTTGGTTATGTTCCTGATGTCATGGGCATTGGCGAGGCGGAGCTGACGGCTTCAGCAGAACCCACACCCAGCCCCGATGAAGCTCCTGAAACTGATAGTTTGCCACTGCCGCCCGCATCAGCAACAGCTGATGAGGAACAACTACCAGAAGACAGCCCCCCTGACTCACCTCCAAGGGTTGCATGCTTGAGGGACCGACTCCACCGGGACTTGGCGTCCAGGTGGCATGAAGTGCGCTTGTGGAACAGATGGTCATTCAGCCCTGAGTTTTAACAGAAGCTCGGCTCCTCATGCCGATCTCTAATTGGAAACAGCAGCAGAGGGACATTTAGCTCCCCACTCTAGGCTGGCTTCTTGTGGAAGCAACTAGTCAATCTCGTGACATCCTTGCGCCCACCCCGCTCTTGTTTCTGGACTCCACTCCTGCTCAGCACTCTCGGCTTCCTGACCTCAGCTCAGAATGACTCTGCTCCCAGTTTGTGATTCGGACTTTCACTGTCAGTTTCTGCTTTGCTTGGCTTTGACCTCGGACTGAACTTGGACTCTTGCTGCCCGCACCCTGGGTCCTGACACCTGAATAAAAAGAGCTATGCTGAAATCATGATAGCCTCTTGAACCCACTACTTAACCCTGACCTCAAACATCAGTTTGTCCTGTTGGGGGAAACATACTGGTTTCTTGTATACTGGCTATAATTTTCTCCCAGCAAGGTATATTGCAGTTCCAGAGCTGACCAAAGTAAGGAAAACATATTTGGGGAAAGGAGGGATTAAAACTTTCTCCTTTTCATTGATCTTTTAGAATTTTGTCTAGTTTACCCTTATAAATACTGTCCTCATTTCAGCTTTAACAATAGGCATATAAATTCAATACTAATTTCCAAGAAATTGGGATATAAGATGCTGAAGTATTTTGGTTGGAAAGATTATGTTATATAAAAATAGAAGTACAGAAATTGCCATATTAATTGCTTTTCCTTATGGGGGCATTCTTAAAAGCTTAAATATATTATAGTGCATTAATTAATATAACCAGCCATCTACTTTTAAAGCCCTTTAAAGAAATATAGCAATCAGAAATGTCTTTTGGATGTATAGAATTACAGACCCATTTCCAAATAGCATTAAATGATCAAACCTGTTTCACCTGTAAAATAAATATTCTTAAAAAAACAGTAATTCAATCACATAAAGATTTGTTATCTAAAGAAGCGGCCAAGTTAGAAATAGATTAGCTATTTAAGACTAATTTGGCAATATGTCTAATGGGTATGGTTCATAAACCTACCTACACATAAAAGCTTTGAAATGGAGAGTGGATGATAAAATTACCCCAGGTTTTATATTCTTTACTTCGGCTACTTAAACTGTAACTCGTTCCTTTCTGGGCTGCTGTAAAAATATTGGAGCTTAAATGAAGGAATTGCAGTTTTGCTGCCTCAGATTTTTGAAGTGGAACTTCACAGGCTTCATAGAGACCCTGAAAGTTAAATTTATCCACTATTCGTTTAAATTAGACACTTGTGGTTGCTATATTCAAATAAGTATGTAAACACAGATCAGGAGCTCCTTTCATGTGAGCGTGCTGTGTCAGAACCCTTCAGTCCCAAATGTTGCTATATTTGCTCCCTACATTGCCCAAGTATGTTGGTCCCCACCTCAGAGAATCAATGAATACAAATCTGACATAAGAAATCTCAGCATTCACAAACCAGCGAAGAAAGACTTCACTGCAACAAACTTGCAGATCTGAAAGTTTACTGTTCTATTTAACAAAAAAACCTTCAAAGGAATATGCAACATAAAGATGCCAAATTAAAACTCATAAAGGAACTAAACATTATTTTTTATCCTGGCCTAAGCAGAAACTTAGGTTTATTTACTGTAGTTTCTAATAGCTCAATAAGAGTAACTTTTTAGAAACTTTAATTGGCTCTTAACATGTTATAACATAGTTTAAAACGTCACTGATGGGAGTTAATTTTCTTATGCTTCAGACTGGATCTTCCTCTGATTGATTATTGTTTATCCTATGAGACATAAACTGGAACCTCTGATCTTTCTCATCATTTTTGTACAACAATCTTCACACATGGAATCACACCAGAAAGATGTGGTTCACAGCAAATCTCTCTCTGCTCCAACACTTCCCATTCCTCCCTCCGCTTTGGTCATTTTACTATAAAAAACGTGGAATCTTATTTCCTCTTCATATTATCTGAAGAAATACACTGATTTATGAAAGCTCGTGCTGAAATAAATATTGTAAATCTTTAAGGTGCTGCTGGACTTTATTATACTCACTAGTGTCAGTTAACACGGCCACTGTCCAGGGCGGGAGTTGGGAATTACACGGTAAGACGAGCCAGCTCCCTCCCCCTGACGGAATGTACTCCTCATCCCGGCTTCTGCAGCTTCAGCGCTATGTTTATCTCTGTCCTTTGGTTGCTTGCTACTTCACACAGACTTGTTTTGAATCACATATTGTTTCCTTCAGGTGCAACCGCTTTTCCTTTCCCGCTTTTAGTCTGGGAAGAAAACTAAGTAACTGTTTTAGGCGCCTTTTCCCTTCCCACTGATTGGGGGATTGTATGTATGACTGTATAGTTTGCTTTTCCTATAATTGCACTAACACAATTAATCCACCCCATTACTAACTCAACAAGTGTCCCCCTCAAGATAGCCCTCCAATAAAAGAAGATCTTGTTTAAGAATCCTTTTTTCTTGGTGTGGTTGCATCCCGGGTAGTCTCACAACTAGGACCAGTATGTGGATTGGAGAGCCTACTTATCCTTCATTCAGGATGGGGGTATTCATTTTATACGTCTCTGAAATAGTCAGATGAGTTCTTTAGACCGGACTCCGCATCCCAGCATGTTTGTTGCTGTGCAGAAACAAGGTTCTGTGCATGGAAATTCTAATGTTGATCTCCTGTATAAATATAAGCTGTCACGTCAAATAGGCTGGCATCCAGGCAGCCAGCAATCTCTTTTGACCCCTCCACAGCCTTTTGCAAGTATTCGGCACAGTTGTTCATACTCATATTTACAGGACATTTATGGAATAGTTCCATCCATGGTTTTAGGTCAGGCAAAACACCAAATTCTCCACTGCATTGCATTTTCACTCTATCTGTACCAGTATTTATTTAGAATAAGTACAATGCAATAAAATACAGCATACAATCCCAGCTGAAGTGCTGTGGTTTCCTTCCCTATGAATAAATAGGAATTAATTATGAATTGTGTGGACCAGGGTGATGTAACACAACTCAGATTTATTATTTTATTCATTAAATGTATTCCCAGTGTTCCAGTTGGCATCCAATATTTAAAAAAAACGACACAAAAGATAAAAACACAAAACAAAACAGCCAAGAGTATGTTAGACCTTATTCACTGTCGCTGGAGGGCACTGGTTGAGATGGATCTAGTTTGACCTCCCCCCCCCCCCCCCACTCCATGAGTCCAAAAAAAATAATTCTGGAGCCTAAGGACATAGCAGTCAGTACAAGCCAGTCAGCACAAGGACCTGTGGTGAGGAGGGGCAAGTGGGTGAAATTGCCCATCTTGCTTTTTAGATTAGCAGACCTCTTTCACCAACGTAAGGGCCACTGGTGGAAGAAGCTGGAGGGATGATTTTACCTACTTTCCCACCTTACTGCAGCCATCCATGTTGCATGGCTTTTAGTCCTTGCAGTTTCCTCAGTTGCAGAAAAATAACTGCCCTGGACTTACCTGGGGTCACTTTTGCAGCTGCAGGTGCAAGGAACATGTGAAAGGGGAGGGTTTCTCCTTCCTCCCCTCAGCTCTGTGGCAGCTTTGAGGAGCTATGTATGCTACCCCCTGGTGATAGTCCAGGCGAGCTAATCAGAGTTCCTGTAAGGTGTTTTAACTCCTGGCTGCTCCTCCCCTATTTAGCTGGCTCTGCTATGGGGCACCATGCTCAGTCACCTCCAGCTTCCCTTGGTTTTGTGCATTGTTGGATGGTGCTGATTCATTTCCTTGTTTGCAGGTTTTTGTCACAACTTATGTAGGTGATTTGAGCACTGGATCAGATCCATTTTGGTGATGGAGGCTGAGCCTTCTTCCCCTATTCGGGGGACCCCTATAAGAGGTCTTGGGGTGGAACTGTTATGCCCAGCTTGGGGGGGCTGTCAGCCACTTCTCATCCCCAAGTGGCAAGGGAACCACACAGTGGCTTGCTGCCATGTGGGAGCCCAGTACTTTCCACCTCATGTTGATCCCCTGGTAGCCAGGCTGGGGATGGTTGGGTGGGTCCATCAGCCAACAGGCAGATCATCCAGTGCTGGATCCGTGTTCCATGCTGCACCAATGCCCCTGTGGCTGTGTCCAACAAACTAGTGGTCTGTTTTTCTTCCAATTATGATGTTTCCTTTATTTGTATTTCCCTATGTCCTCACTCCCTCTCCTGGAGGAAAGTGGTAGGTAAGAGAAATTGGGTTCCTCCAGCACAGCATGTTGGTGGTTTATAGGATCCAACTTGATAATTATAATAACTGTTTACAAACTACTAAATCTATATGCCTACTAAAGGTTGAAAAATGGGGGGGGAAACTGCATGGAAATGAAAAAAAAAAGGAATTTCCATGTAGCAATAAAGTTTACTATCATAGCCAACCATAGAGTTTTATGTGAATGCCAGAGCATCACCCAGCATGATGACATTTCTTCTGGGTCATGCCACAAGCAATATTACTGTGTCAGGGACACTGTTTCATCCCTGGCATTTTCTCCCAACACCCAGCTGACCAATGATGGGCAATAGGAGCTGGGGGTAGGATATCCCCTGCCTCCAATGAGAAATCAGCAACCCTGCCACTACAAGGAGTGTAATGTGTGTATATTTTAGTTTGTATGCTGTGTTCCCTCACTGAGTAAATTTGGAAGATTAAACAACATGTTTGATAAGCCCTCCTATTAGCAGCTCATGGACTTCACACATGACAATGGTGACATGCCTCCATGATACTTTACTGCATACATACATGTTCTGCAGTATACACACAAAACACTGCATTGTGCTCTATATGGAACTTCCCTTGAAGACTGTCTGGAAGCTACAGTTGGTACAGAATACTACAGGAAGGATGTTCACTTGAGTGGATCATAGGGACCACATCACTTCAATCTTGTTCCATCTGCACTGATTCCCAATTTGCTTTCAAGCTCAATTCAAGGTGCTGGCACTGACCTTTTAAATCCTATATGGTTTGAGGCCAGCACACTTGAATGATCACCTACTCCTATATGGATCTACCTGTCAAGTCATCTTCGGATGCCCAGCTTTCAGTGTGCTCCCACCATTTGAGGCTAGATGGCTGCCAATTCAAGGAAGTGTCTTCCCAGTCATGGTACCAAAAGTTTGGAACTCTGTCTGTCCAAAAGTTTGGAACTCTGTCTGTCTGTTGCCTTCCACCCCAGTAATTGTTATTGACCTTCCTTCCTGGTTGTGTCATTATGTGTGTTGTGTGTTTGTATATTCTTATTGAATTATTTTATATATATTTTAAATGCTGTTTTAAAGTTGACCTGTTCTAATGTTTTGGTGTTCGCTGCCCTAGGGACCATATTTGGGGGGGAAAGGCAGCATAGAAATGCTTCTAAATAAACAAACAATAGCATTATTCTGATACTATAAACACCACATAAGAAAAAAGATGTTACTTGTGGAAAAAAAACTAAAACTTTGAGAAGTACACAGTAAATGTGGAGGTGAAATGGTAAAGAAGCTTCTCTTTGTGATGAGCTTTCTTCGCAAATGTACAGACCAAAGACTTCAAAAGTGCACACCAGAGCCAAGCATTTGCAGTGCAATTCTAAAGCAGAGTTGGTGGAATAGGCATCATCTTCCGGAGGGCTGTGGAGTGCGAGCCCCCCCCCCCCCCAAAAAATATAAAATTTCCAGATGGTGCTGAGCCTCTCCCGGGGGCAGGTTCTAGCTCATTTTGAAAGCAAGGGTTTGCCCCTTCCACTTTCAGAGACTACATTCGGAGGCTGGGTTGGGACTAGGAGGGAGGGAGAGAAGTCACAGCGGGGGCTTGCTTCCTCCTGGAAGCTAAGCTCCACCCCCCAGCAGCCCTCAGTTCAGCCTAGAGGAGCTGGAGGGCTGCACATGGAGACTGGCTTTGTTGCTTTCCCACGCTGCACATGTGCACAAAGCAAGGTAAGGAAACATGCTTGCTTAGGAAAGCTAGGCCTCGATTGCTTCTCACAGTTTCCTCAGGTTGCCAGTGCCATCTTGCTTTCTCCTGCAGCCCCAGGAACTCTTGTGCTGCATGGAGCACGTTGCTCCAGCACACAGGAAGTCCTGGGATCATTTTCTTCTGTAGTCCGGGGGGGGGGGGAGGCGCTGTGCTTTCTGTCCCTCTCTTTCTTTCTATTTCTCTATCCATTTCTGTTGAGGGGTGTGAGAGTTGGAAGCAAGGAGAGGCTGGGGAGCTACTTTCCCCCTCACTTTAGGCTGCTTTCTTTGCAGCCTGGCTTTTCTTTCTTTCTGTCTGTCTTTCACTTCTCTCTCCCTATCTATTTGCCTGCCTGCCTGCCTTCCTTCCTTCCTTCTCTCCCCAAGTATTTGCTTTCTTTTCACCTCTCCCCTCCCTCCCTTTCTAAAACAGCCCTGGTTAGGGTTGCCAGGTTCCCCCTGGCTACCTCTGGGGGATGAGGGGAGGGGTGGCCCAATGGAGCCTGGGGAGGATAGGGACCTCAGTGGGGTACAATGCCATAGAGGCTACCCTCCAGAATGTTGATTTTTTTCCCTAGGAGAAAAAATCTGGAAGTCGGGAAATGAGCTGTAATTCCAGGGGATCCCCAGGTCCCACCTGGAGGCTAGCATCCCTGTCTCCAGTGCTGAAATTGGAAGCTCTGGTTATGCTGTGTGAGTTGGTGCATGCAAACCACTGGCATTGGTTTGCATTTGCTAAATCACCCTTCTTCATATAGGATGCACAGCAGCCAGTTGGGGGAAGGGAAGGGTGTCATTCTACCAAAAATGGAAAGTTTGGGTTTCTCTGTGAATTTGAGGACAGGAACTGGCACTAAAGTGAGATTAGAAAAGGGTGTATGGGTTTCTGAAAACGCTTGTGCTACAATAATAATTATGCTACAATATAGTTTGTATTAAAGAAGTTACTGAGCATTTTACTGTTTTGTATGTTATGGCAGTGATATGAGAGCCAATTGAGCTGTGGGTCCATCTCATGTTACTGACAGTAGTTGCACATTAGGAGTTGCCCAAATGGTTCTGGGCATTAAAGCGCAGTTGCCCTGTGATGATGGAAAGTGCTAGTCATAATCAACTCATGATAACCCTGTAGGGTTGTCAAGGCAAGATGCCTGGCTCTGCATCATGTCCCTGGTATTCTTTGGAGTGAATAAATGTCACTGCTGGGAGACAGCAGGATCTCTGAGTATTTATGAGGGAACAGTGTATCTTGCTTGCTGCTTAGTTCATGTAATTAGGCTTTGAAGGACTGTTTTGGAAATTATCTGCTTAAAGGCTCTGATGTGGTGGAGAGGGTGTTCTATGTTTCTTATAGGTAAAGGTTTCCCTTGCTTGAAAGCCAGTCAACTACGACTCTAGGGATGCGGTGCTCATCTCTGTTTCCAAGCCGAAGAGCCAGCGCTGTCCAAAGACATTTCTGTGGTCATGTGGGTGGCATGACTAGATGCCAAGGTGCATGGAACGCTGTTACCTTCCCACCGAAGTGGTACCTATTTATCTACTTGCAATTTCTTGCTTTCAATCTGCTAGGTTGGCAGGAGCTGGAACCAGAGACGGGAGCTCATTCTGTCATGCAGCACTTAGGTCTTGAACTGCTGAACTACTGGTCTGCAATTCAGCATCTTAACTACTTGAGCCACTTGCTTCTAAAAGAGATGGGTTTTGAGTTACAGTTTGGTGTAGTGGTTAGGAGCATGGACTAATCTGGGAAAACCGGGTTTGATTCCCCATTCCTCCACTTGCAGCTGCTGATGTGACCTTGGGTCAGTCACAAGTTCTTTCAGAGCATTTCTCTCAAGAGCAGTTCTCAAAAGAGCTCTCTCAGCCCCACCTGCCTAGTCACAGGGTGTCTGTTTTTAAATGGTAAGCCCATCTGCATGAACAAGATTGGGGGGGGGGGGACATGCAGATCAACGTCCTTTTAAAATTTTCTTTTGCAGTGTGCAGCCCGGAGAGAACATTGGCACGAAATGTGCACTCTGTACATGTTCATGCTCTTCATTTTGCTGTTACTTAACATGGTGTGGTACAGTTTCAAAGTGACAATTAACTGGACTGTGTAAAAGGAATCACAGGATTGCCCATTGGAAAAAATGGGAGAGGCTTGAAGGCCCATTGGAGATAATGGGAGCAGGAATGCCAATTGACTTGCATGGGCTCCATTGAAATACATTGCAGCACAAAAAAAGTTGCAAAGAAAATATGGAATGGTTTTTCCATTAAGGTCTTTGGGCCCAGATAGGCTACTCTGGTACTAGAATGACAGCCCCCAGAGTGGAATGACAATCCCTAGCAATAGAATCTGTGCTCTGGGACTAGAATGACAGGTCACAGAGTGGAATGACAGCCCCTGGGAATAGGCTCAGTGCTCTGGGACTTGCACTCACTCCTAGGATATGAGTTTGAAGTGAGAAGAAGAAAAGATCAAGAAGAAGAGATTGGATTTATACCCCACCCTTCACTTGTAGTCTCAGAGCAATTTACAAACTCCTTTCCCTTCTCCTCCCCACAACAGACACCCTGTGAGGTAGGTGGGGCTGAGAGACCTCTGAGACAACTGTCCTTGAGAGAACAGCTGGTACAGAGCCATGGCTTGCCCAAGGTCATCCAGCAGGTGCAAGCGGAGGAGTGGGGAATCAAACCCAGTTCTCCCAGATTAGAGTCTGCGCATTTAACCACTACATCAAACTGGCTCTCAAGACTGCTGCTACTCTGAACTCTGTATATTGCTCAGAAATTGAGTGCACAGCAACTGTTTGATATTCTGTCCTGGCTCAGAGACTTCAGCCAAGAATTTATCAAATGAAGGCATCTGTGATGCCATAATTTAGTACATTTCAGTACAAAGTCACCCTTACAAATAAGACAGAAACAAGACTCTTCTAGATGAATGTCCAGGGAAACTTTTAAAATGTTCCCCTACAGGCTTTTCTGTGTTGTCTTCCTTACTGTCAAATTTGTGACCCGTACTTTGTCTGATGCACATGGTATGTATATTTGCAGACCTATTCTAAAAGTGAATTTAAATAAAGGACACAGCAGGAGACCACTATCACTATTACCACTGGCCAACGCCCACCTTTTCCTGGGTTTAACCCAGCCCAGGGGCATTGGTAGGGGGTTCCCAGGCCCTCCTAAATTCCTGGAGAATCCCTCCCTAATTCCCACATGACTCTACCTCCATAGATAGTGACAATAGCCTGTGATGTCACTGGTTCCTCCCTATGATGTCACTGGGCATCGGTTCTTTTAAGGACCTAGCATAGCGACTCTGGATCAGCCCCAGCCCCCCTCCCCCCGGAAAACTGGAAAGTCTACACCCTTGGTTGGTGGTAGAGAGTGATGTCAAGTTGCAAACAATTTATGGCAACATAAAGTTTTCAAGGCAAAAGACAAACAGAGATGGTTTACCAATGGCTGCCTCTGTATAGCAACCCAGTGTTTCCTTGGTGGTCTCCCGTGCAGGCACTAACCAGGGTTGACCCTGCTTTGCTTTTGGGAATCTTTCTAAATCTATAGAAGTCAATGGGCTTTGACGAGCATAGCTTTTAGGATTTCACCATTAGTTCTTTAATTGGTTCAACCTGAAACATACTACTGATTCTGGCACTTCGTTAAAAATGAAAACTAAAGCACAGAATGATTGGTTTCTGTTCTTGACTGTTTCATATAGCTGTAATTTAATAGTGCTATATATCTGCTGCTAGATTTTGTGGTGACTCAATCAAGGCAGCTATGGCCCTCAGTTTGCAAGACCTGAGCAAGGTAGTTAATGATAGGGCATTTTGGAGGTCATTAATTCATAGGGTTGCCATAAGTTAGAAGCAACTTGACGGCACTTAACACACACACAGATTTTGTGGATTCAGATGTTGGAACTTGTTTCCCAATGGCTCAAAAATTAAAAAATAGCATAACATTTAAAATTTACTTATCCTTCAGATAGCTCCAGGCACATGGAAAATCTTGGGAACCTGCAGCACTGCTGTGGAAGCTCCATCTAATTGGGCAATCCACATGATTACTGGATTTGAAATATTAGAGCCCAGCATGTAGAATCCTGCTGCATGGATATTTTTTTGAGAAGCTTATTAAACGTATTTGAAGGGGAGGAGGCTGCATTGTTCTAAATACACATCTTGCTTATCTTCAGATCTCAGCATTCTCAGTCATTCTTGGCTAGTACAAAATAATTCACTATGCAGCTGCAAACTGATATTCAGTTCTCATTTATCAAAGCAGTGTCACCTACTGTGATTGATAATACTACCAGTACCTATTTGGGCAGAGGACATTCTGCTGTTTATAATGCATAGGTTAGCAGACTAATAAATTGCTTAAATTTTCTTTAGTCTTCTGTCCTCAGAATATTTTAAGCATCTTCTCATGTCTGACCAAGCCCTTGGAACCATGTAGTCTAGACGTAATCAGCATATAAAGGACTTTCTGTGATCTCTAAAAGTCTTAGTGATGGTGATATGTGGAATTAAAGGTCTTGGACATCGTTGTGGATATCCCCTGTGTTTATGACTAAGACAAACAATGCTTTCTGCAATGCTGGAAGTGCAAAGATGATGACATGTTGACAGAACTGGATTTTTAAACAGCTATATTTTTAAGTTATTCATTGAATCCTCATATTCTTTGATTTTTATGTCACACCTAGTATGTTAAAAGAACAAATCTCTACATGCATTTTATCTCATTGGATAGAAATGGCATTAGAAACAGCAGCTCATTTTGGACTCAGGTTCAATTTAAAAGTAATCCTTGGCAAGAAAAAAACATTACTTAGCAACTTTCTATAGGGCCAGCATCACATTAAAATTCGGCTTCTAGCCCCTATCAGCCCCCAAATATACTCCTTTACAATGTTTTATGTTCCTTACTGCTCTTTCAGCCCACTTTTGAGAGCTTCTTCTGCATTACAATGTTATTCTAGCTGGTTAAGAATTTCCACAACTTTTTGACCATAAGCACGTGGCCAATCTAATTTGTTCAAATTATGATTTCATTGATGGAAAACAGTTGGCATCAGTCCTTATATGTAACAAGAGTGGAATATAAGCAATGGCGGGGAGGATCCAACCCTCCCCCAACTGTTTTCATCCAACTTCAAAGCCTCTTCCTCTAAGAGGAGATTCATTTAAGTTGGTGGAAGACTCCTAAAGCTGGAGGAAGGGTTCAAGCTTTGCTCAGTGGAATAGGTAGGACAGTGCAGGATAACGATAGGATCCACCCCACTGCCTTGATGGTTGTCTGGAAGAATAGATTTCGATTGCCAGTGGTATCCCGAATGAAGGAGACACTTTGGGCTGTTTAATTCCTTCATAGTAAGGAAGCATACTACAGACTTAGGAGTTCCAACTTTGTGTCAGCTAGTTCCCGGAGATCTCAAAGCAGAGGGTGGGGTTTGGGGAAGAGAGGGAGGTCACCAGAGATGTGATGCTGTATAGTCCACTCTCCAAAGCTGCCATTTTCTCCAGGTTCACTGATCACTGTAGTCTGGGAATCAGTTGTAATTCCAGGAGAACTGCGGCCCCCATTTGGTGGTTAGCAACTCTATATAAACATATCAGGCACTTCTTTGTGTAGTAAGTGAATTTTTCCCGTCTTCAAATCCCCCTAACTTCCTTTCCAGATATTGACTGCTCACGGTGTGCTCCCAGTTCCCATTCATTACTAGTCACCTATAGATGCGGACATACATAGCTAAGCATCAGGCCATCACTCCAAAAATATAATAGTTGTGGTGTAAAGCTTGGCTATTTGATTTCTGGTAAAAATAAGTTGTGTGCCAGAGGCTGGGAAAGAGCTAGGCAGTTGGACATATCCATGGGAAAGAGTCTGAAGCAAATAAGGATGTCAGTGATGGCCCCATCATATATGGCCATGAGGAGTAGGAAAATGAGAAGGAGGCTTCATAGAGCTCTTACAGAGGGCATTGTCATAGAGTTCTGCCTTCCTCCCTTATACATGCATGTCTCCCATACACATAGGCTGGCTGCCTATCTCTTTTACAGGCTAATTGTTAATTGGGGGATTCTTGGCATTGGCTATTCCATGATAAAACTTTAAAATCTTCTCTTAAGTACCTGTTGAAATGATCAGTTCAGAAACCCTAATTAAGTATTATCACTGTGGTTTTCACTATAAAACAAATTACCAGTGATGGGTGAACACTCCATTGACTGCTCTCCCCCCCCCCCCCCCCCAAGATATCCATGTCAGATAGTTTGAAATAGTGGGCATTTACAAGAGTTTAGTGTGATGACTGTAAAATATGGATGTACACAAACATAATCCTTTCCTCAGCACTTCCCTCTACAAGTTCCTGCTACCACCTGCTACATGGTATCATTCTTTCAACAGCAGACAGCCATCAATATTTACTGTTAAGTTATTCTTCCCAGTCTTCTTAAGCCTGACTTCCAAATGAAGTCTATGGAAATTACAGTTTGCACAACTACCATCAGCCCTCAATCCAGTAAATTCCGAGAACATACCAAGAGAAGCTGCTGGCTGTCTGACTACATGATTATGAATGTTGCCATCTGCACAGCTGCAAATAAATTCAAATAGTGCTCTTTTAATATCATAAACAAATCAGAAATTTGAGAATGTGAGTTGCTGAGCTCAAGAAAAAAACGGTCACTGTTAGCAAAGTCTTTGATTTTCAGGCACATTACTTGTTATGACTGGTGCCTAAACCTGTAAGTAATCAGTATTTTTAGGGTTTATTTGTGTATGCCAAATTCTTTCTGCCTAATTTAGCTATTTTGTCTACATTTTGCATGCCATTTTCACCATCATGTTTAGTGCTTAGCTCTTTTCCAATGGAAAATAATATCTCCAGATGTTTACATTCCATCCACTGTTACAAATAATTATACATTTGAAAAAAAATGCATGTATGAGCAATGTTCCAGTGTTACCAAGGTGTTACCTTGGTGTTGCCTCCTAATTATTAATACCCACTGAGGAAGTGATAACTAGCTATTGAGCCATCAGCATAATAAATGAATGGCCATCCAACAGACATGCAGGTTAGAAAAATATTTTAATCCCTGAATCATGAACAACAGGTGTTCAAAACTGGTATCTGATTTTCTATCAAAGTTTATCTAGTGAGAGTTGCAGCATCACTACAAATTACTGATAATTATGCATTTTAATTCATTTTACCTCATGTTACATTTGTTGCAGATGCATTTCATTTCACTTTGCCCACATTGTCCCAGTGTGATTCTTTGCACATTGCCCCTTCATATGTTCTTCATTCTGGAATTTTGTGTTTGTTTTTAAATTCTCCCCTAAACTTTAGCTTAAATTAAACATTTTTTGATGTGTATAATTTCAAAGGGTAAAGTGGGAAATTTCGTATAAAGATTTTTGCGCTCCCATGGAAAGAAGTTAGCAGAATAAATTACTTAGAGAATATATGAACAATTGGTGGGAAATCATGATGGAAAGAGACAAAATGCAGGTGACCATATTGGTCCAAGGGAAAATCCTAAAACAGAAGCCATGCATTACCTTCTATTAGGGAGGGCTCAGACAGCTAGAGAGGCAGTGGCAGCATGCCTGTGATGAAGCTACAGGAGCATCTTATAGGATGTTTATGAGATCCTATAAGATGGCAGGCAAAGCAGTTAAATGGGAGTATTATGTGGCCACGATTACATCTGCGAGCTCTTGCCCAGCCCAATTATTTAGAATGATTTGGACCATTACTACTCTGCCACAGGGCAGACCAAATGTTAAGGAATTGGAGATTGGCTGTGAGGCCTTTGCGAGCTATTTCACAGATAAAGTCTTGTTGCTCCTCCATGACCTTCTTGCCACCGTTGAAACAGTAAGGGAACTTGAGGCTCCATGCACGTCTTCTTGTCTAGTTTTGGATTATTTTGGTTCATTCAAACTAGAGGAGGTAGACAAATTACTCCTATTTCTGACCACTTGCAGCCTTGATCCATGCCCGTCATGGCTAATTAAAGCTGGCCATGATGAGCAATGAGGTTCCCAAAGGGAAATTATCAACAAGTCCCTCTTGAAGGGGCTGTTCCCTAGGGTACTCGAGGTAGTGGTTTGCCCTCTCTAAAAAAAAATCTCTGGATCCAGCTGAATTGGCTAACTACCGTCCGGTTTCCATCTGGGCAAATTAATTGAGAAGGTGGCAGCAGCCCAGTTACAGGGTTTTTTGGATGACACCTCCGAATTAGACCCCTTCCAGTCCGGGAACAGCTGTCTCAAAGGCACCTGTTAGTCAATATGACAAACCTTTATTGGCATTGAGAGCACAAAACATTATAGGAAACAACAAAATACCAAGATACTGGCACTTTGCCTATTCAGACCACGTCTTCTGATTGCACAATTTTGTAAAAATTTTGCAACAGCCTTCATTGTTTAACAATTAGAATTAAACAGAAGAAAGTGAGTAACTGAGTCATCAGAATGCCAGTGCTTACCATCTAAGAATGGAGTAATAAAATGAGATCAAATATCCCTATAAAAGGGACAATAAAGTATAATGTGAACACCTGCTAGTCTGCGAAGTGCCCCAAAAGGTAGAGCTTTCCCTAATATTATTTCACATCTATATGCACCCCCTTGTCCAAATTGCCTGGAGGCATGGGCTGGGGTGTCAACAATATGCGGATGACACCCAGCTCTATCTGTTGTTAGGTGGCCAATCAGACTCCAGCCCAGAAGATCTGGCCCTGGCGTTGCAAGCTGTGGCTGGGTGGCTTAGACTGAGTCGATTGAAATTGAATCTGACAAAGATGGAGGTTCTATGCTTGAGTCAGAGTGGCCTGAGGGCAGGGATCCAACTCCCGACCTTCGATGGGGTGTTGTTGGTGCCAGTGCCGACGGTTAGGAGTTTGGGAGTGCTCTTGGATGGTGGGAGACCCAAGTAGCAACCACTGCGAAGTCAGCCTTTTACCACCTTCAGCTGATTAGGCAGTTTGGACCCTTCCTTGAACGCAATGACCTGGGATCAGTGATCCATGCAATGGTCACCTCGAGATTGGATTACTGTAATGTCCTCTACATGGGGCTGCCCTTGTCCCAAATTCAGAAGCTGCAGAATGCAGTGGCCAGGCTGTTGCTGGGTCCCCATGCGGAAACACATCCAGCCTGCGCTAAAAGCACTGCCCTGGCTGCCTATAGCATACCGAATTCAGTTCAAGGTGCTGGTACTTACCTTTAAAGCCCTTTATGGTCAGGGGCCTACTTACCTAAGGAACTCCTCACATGTTCCCAGAGAGCACTATGATCTGGGTCCTAAAATTGCTTGGCTCTTCCAGGCCCCAGAGAAGCCAGGCTACCAGCAACAAGGGCCAGGGCCTTCTCAGTGGCAGCTCCATACTGGTGGAATGAGCTCCCGGAAGACATCAGGACCCTGCAAGACCTTTTACAATTCTGCAGGGCCTATGAAACGGAGCTCTTCCACCAGGCCTTCAGTTAAGGAGCCACACTCATCAATCTGAGGCCCTGACCCCAATAACATCAATATTATATCAACTGAACAGCCTGTGCTCCACCAATAATTTTATTTAATCAATTGTTTTATCTTGCTATAATACTGTGTAAGCTGCCCTGAGCCTGCTTCAGTGGGGAGGCTGGGGTAGAAGTTAGATAGATAGATAGATAGATAGATAGATCCATAGATTGATAGATCGATAGATCCAACAAAATGATCACAAGCTTGCATAGTATTTTTTGATACTTTGCTTGGTCCTAATAAAAGGTAGTTATTATATAGGAATTCTTCTGTAACAAGGGACAGGACTTCCATTGCCAAACTCCAGAAACGGAATGTTGACAGTGAATTGAAATGTCAACACCACAATGAATTTCAGTAACAGATGTCATGGGGAAACACTGGTATTGATGCACCATTAGAGACATGCTGCTTTACTTTCTGTTTATCCCCATATCCCACAGTGCTTTGATAGTGATGTTTGTTTATTTACACATATGTTTATATTTATTTTATTTATTTATACATTCGATTTATTGATCGCTGCTTCCCACACGCAGGCAGGCTCATAGCGATTTACAATTTGTTTGAAGACAAGGGACTAACAATTCAATTCAGTGGGGGAAGGGAAGACAACACATATAACTGAGTTTTTCTGTTGGCTTTTTGACGAGTCATGTTCCGGGCTCAGTGTTCGTTCCGTTCCTTCTCAGCTCCACACCGCCACCACCTGGCAGGCTGCTTCATTGCAGGAGATCGGGATGAATTCCTGTGCGAGATCTTCCAACTTAATTAGCCAGCGCTGACAGATGAAACTCAGATACTAACACCTAATTATCCGAGGATTAGGTGTGCCCACTTTCATAACAGTGGTTCCCAATTTTATCTACTTGCCGAAGCTTTCGAATCACTGGGTGGACGATGAGCTGGGGACGAAGCTAGCTGCTCAAAACATGTTCTCTTTCACCATTAATCTCCTCCTGCAATGTGCAGCTTCAGTGGAATGTTGGTAGGGTTGACAGCTTCCTGCTGTTCCCAGCTCTTATTGCCAGCCACTGTACAGCTGGATAGCAGGAGGTAATTCTCAGGCTAAATGGGTGAGTACGATCAGCATCCCTAGCATGAGGACCCAAAAGTCATGTCAACACACTGGTGACGCTCTAGTATTTGCAAAATTCTGTGGTTAAACCATAGCGTTATAGGCAAAGGCTGGAACATCACACCCAGCATGATGACAGCACTTCCAGGTTGTACAGGAAGTGACATCATTGTGCCAGGGATATCAATCTGTATAGTCCTCTACAGGGCTCCCCATAATCCTGTACAGTCCATAGCAGATGTACAGCAAACTGATGTAAGAAAATTCCCTGAAGTAAAACAAAACACAACAAAAAAAACCCCAGACAATCACTGTAATAATGAAAATAATGCAGTTGACTTAAAAAAAAAACACCATGAGCACTCACAATGAACCTATGTAACAAAAGAAAGCTTATATATTGCTCTCTATACTTTATGAATTTGTATTTCTGTTGTTAAACTTTGCATAATGATGAGAAGATATATTACTGCCAACATATATGTAATATTCACCACTGATTTCTCAGATCTGATATATACAGTTTAAAAGAACCGCTTTCATCATGTTCGCTGCTTATGAGGTGAAAAGAATAATTTGTTGGAGTCTTATTTGACTAAGCTCCTATTCACTCAATAATGATTTTTATAATTATGTCTCAAAAAGGTTTTGAATCCTTTTTAAGTACAATGAGCTGCTAATTATTCTGAAACTCAAAAAGAACAATAGATTAAACAATTTGTCTTTCAGAGCTTACAGTGCTGTATGAAGTGAATATTGTGTCTGATAAGAAAAATACTTTAAGAAGACAAATCATGTAGTACTGAATACTTTTGGAAAAAAAACATGTATATGTAAGTTATAATGGATCTAAAAATATAGTTTGTAATAGAAAATTCCAAGTAGGCATAGACAACCATTATTTTATTGAAAATATGCTCCTTAAGGCCAAGGACAGAAAGCTCCAAGTTAAAGGTTATTTGCATAGATATCATATTTATTCAAAAGGAAGATGACCTTAAATGTAAGATTTCCCCCCCCCCCCCAATTATATTCACAAAAACTTTTAAAATAAATTATTGGACATAATTGTAATTTGTATATGAATTTAAGAGGATCCCCTATTTCTTTGATGGCATAGCTGGTGGAAAAACCCAACACTTGAATTTGACTAAGTACTATATTAACTATTCTTTCTCAACAACAAACAGCAGTTAACAATGTTGTATGACAGATACTGTACTCTGAAGCACTGAATTCACATAACCTTACTAACTTTGCTAAATGATTTATAAATTTATCTTTTATTTTAAGCATTGCAAGGTTTTTGCTGCCTCAGACTAATTGCAAAAGGACATCTTGTTCTTGTCACAAGCTGTGACAAAAATAGCAAGGTTGCTGAAATTTGAGCTTTTTAGAAGGATATGGAAACATGCAATTTACTCGTTTGCCTCTTTAAATGCTATATTTACTGTATCTATTTCAGACTTTGGTGAAATTACCTTTTACAAAGGCAGGTATATTTTTTTCTGGCTTTGCAAGCTGCATTGTAATTTTATGCTTGTTACAAAAGCCATAGTCTTTATATTAAAACGGATGGTGTACACCTTTTTCCTGTGACTGTATTCTCTGAATTTTAAGTTGAGGCTAGGGTTGTAGAGAGTTTTGCAGTTCTGTGCATACAATAAATTCACTTAAAATGCAAGTTTCAGAAGTTTTTGACACATTTGTAGCTTCTTGCTAATTAATTAATTAAAATAAAAGAAGGCACAGAAATCTGGAAAATAAAGGTTAGTGGCAATGTGGATAAAGTAAACTAGAGTAATTTGTTATAGTGGCAAATGTTGGTAGTCGAGGCTAATTTTACCAGTATATTGGTTGACCAAATCCACAGTTTTTGCTATGAAACTTCATTTATTTTAATATAATATTTTGTTTTGTTTTTAAAAAAATTGTGAGAACTTTGGTTCTGTAGCTTCCATTTGTTAAGAACCTAGATACTATTAGGCTGGGAGCTCCTAGATGTAATTTAAACTGAAAATCCTCAACAAATTATTTATTCATTTTGATTCTTATGAGAGAAAAATGGCAGATTAGGGGAAAGGGAAGGAAGCCCACCATGCTGGATTTGAAGTTATTGATATAAAGTAGACCAGGGCTGTTTTGGGGCCGGAATGCCCCGGAACGGCGTTCTGGCTGGTTTCTGAGCCTGCCCCGCCCTTGGTGGAAGAAAAAGTGGCGTTGTCAAGGAGCTCCTGCTGTTGCTGCAGGGAGTCATCACCCCCTACTGGGCGTGGGCAGGTCGGGTGAGTGAGCAGGGGGGGCGCTGAGGGGCTCTACTTCTGCAGCGAGCCTGAAGGGGAAGAGGAGGAGGTTGGGGATGCCTCACCAACAAAGCCCTTTGCACGTTGCTTGGCTCCCCTCTGAGTGAGGCTTTTCTTGACTGCAGCTCTGCAATCTTCAAAAAAACTTTTTTAGGACCAGTTCATCTGGTGGGCGGGTGGGCAGTCAGGGCCCTAAACCAGGGGTGGCCAACCTGTGGCTCGGGAGCCACATGCGGCTCTTTCACACATATTGTGCGGCTCCTGGCAGGGCGGCTGGGGAAGCAAAGGGGAGGCATGCTTTTTCTCTCTTTCTCCCTTCCTTCCCTCCTCCCTCCCATCTATTTGCTTTCCTAGTTTCTCTCTCTCTCTTTCTTATAACTGGTTTTCCTCGTTTGTTTTTATTTTTGGCAGTCCCATTTAACGTTAATAAAAAGCAAATTTGCATATTTTTAAAAATAAAAACGTGTGTGTGATATTTGTTCCTGTCTTGCGGCTCTCAGACATCTCTGTGTGGCTCTTACGTTTATTCTATGTGGCTCTTACGTTAAGCAAGGTTGGCCACCCCTGCCCTAAACACTGGCAGCTAAGCCCCGCCCCCAGCAGCCCTCAGTCAGACCGATATGAGCTGGGGGCTGCAGGTGCTGCATTTTGTTGCTGCTGCCACAGCAAGCCAGAAGAATAAGTTTTGGCTACTCTGGGCTGGGTGGGGGCTGAGAGCACTCTGGTGTGGGGCTTTCAGGGTTCCCCTTAAGGTGTGACAGTTCCCCCCCCCCCAGCAGAGAGGTCTCCCAAGCTGCGCATCCACCACCCCAATGGCTTCTGGGCAGGAGAAGCCTCCCAAGCTGGATCTGAGGAGAAGCAGGAGGGCAGGCTGGAGGCTGGCGCAGGCAGCCATGTGCTGGCTCAGCCACCATGGAGGGAAAAGGCCTGGCCGGGGATTGGCTGTAGGCACGTGCTGGGAAGCTGCTGGATGGCTGCAGCTAGAGTGAGGGCATGAGCTCCCCTGGGGAGAATTTCGCTGAGATGGAGCCCTTCTTTGCTGAGGTGACCAGGAGCGGGGGCGGGGGATGTCAGCTTTCTCGGGAGTCAGCTCCTGGCAGTTTGTGCAAAAGACTTTCACTCCCTGATTGGTTTTGTTTTCCTTTCCCAGATTGGGAGGGGGGGGGGGAATGGAAGTTGTTGGGGGGGGGGAGGGCAAGGAGGAGTCTGGTGCAGGAGAGCTGCTTCCTTTCATGAAAGAATAGCTGCATCTCTCTGGGTGTCCTGGAAGTGTGTGTGAATGTGTGCGTGCCTGCTTTGAAAGAAACACACACTTTCCTATTGGCCCAGTAATCTCGGGGGGGGGGGGGGGGAATACAAGCCTCCAGTTTCAGTGTCTTGCTGGCTGCATCATGGTGGGTGCTGAGAATGGGAAGGGAGAAAGAGAACAATCTGTCAAACACTTGAACTTCTGCTCAGGTTGGGGAAAGCGCTGGTCTCGTTCATGGGGGCTGAGTCTCACGTCAGGAGTGGCCAGCCTTCCCCTGTGCCTGTGTGTTGCTGGAGCCAAGCTGAGCAGAGTATGCAGGCTGCTGATTGGCAGGAAGTGGCTTTGCAATCCCCAACAGGCTCCCTCCCTATTCACCCTCATCTGCCTTTTTTCTCCCTGGGCAATTCCTGGAAGTGTGGAGGGGACTGTCGGTAAGAGGGAGGGGAAACTCAGCCACTGCCGCAGAAGAGGTAAGAGAGAGAGGTTGGGTAAGGTGAACTGACTGGGGTTTGCAAGGGAGATCCCTCCTCTCTCAAAGCTCACATGTGGTTAACCGTCTTGCAGCCTGGCCAAAAAGGGGAGTCCTGGGAAACCAAGCCAAATCCTCAGAAGGACAAGAAGAAGCTTTTCCATGCTGGCCAATGGACTTGCCTCTCCTGCCCCTCTTTTTCCTTTTGTGTATGAGCTTGCTTGTACATTCACACCAAAGGCAGGATGCGTAAGTGTGGACTTGTGTCTCTCTAATGCAGTATTTGTGCAGAATGGCAAGAATTTTGTGTGTGTGGTTGCCTCTCTTCAATGAGAAGTCACTGTTTCAGAATGCTTTTTTATTCCCTTTTCCATAATAAAGAAGAAGAAGAGGAGATTGGATTTATACCCCACCCTTCACTCACTTAAGAGTCTCAGAGCGGCTTACAAACTCCTTTCCCTTTCCTTCCCCGCAACAGACACCCTGTGAGGTAGGTGGGGCTGAGAGAGCTCTTTCCCAAGCTGTCCTTGAGAGAACAGCTGGTACAGAGCTGTGGCTTGCCCAAGGTCATCCAGCCAGGTGCAAGTGGAGGAGTGGGGAATCAAACCCGATTCTCCTGTGGTCAAGCTAGCATTATACTTCTTTAAGCAAATGCTGTTGCTTAGTACTCTTCAGACCCCCTGGAGTGAAATTTGAAACCAGCGTGAAATGAGCTTGGGAAAAGACAGCAGTCAAACTACTTCAGAGGGGAGGTGTAAATTGGGCCTAAAACCATTTCCCCAGTAGCAAGAACCTCACAGGTTCATGTGCATAAATATTCATGGATGTCCCTGTTCTGGTGTTTTCTGCCTTTCTCATAGTTGTGCAGTATGTAGCACTGCTGTCTTAATTCTCTTAGCTACCCTGTCAGAAGTTTCTATATTATTTCTTTTTTTTTGATAGCTTATGTCCCCCTTCAAGCACTGCTGCAGCCCCAGCGGGAGGGGTCCCCCATCATCTCAGCCTTCCCTCCTCGCAGATAAAAAAAGTTTTTCACACCCTCCTGTTCCTATTTCTCTCTGTTCTTTCTCTCCACTCCACCCCCTCTTCTTTTCCAACCCCTCCCTCCCTCCCTCCCTCCCTTCCTTCCTTCCTCTGCAGTGTTCCCTCTAAGCTGAGTTAATGTTTATGAAGAAATGCTGTTTGCAGTAGACCAGTCAGCTTGAGAAAAAAAGAGGATTTCTTGTCTGTGCTCTCCTCAAAGGCTGTAATCCTGTGCATGATTACCTGAGAGTAAATTCTCCCAAACTCTGCTCTTGATACTCTACTAGCTAAGAAATGCATGTTTACTTGGTAATAATTCATGTTGAATGGAGCTCAACTGGAAGAATTGTGGAGACCGGAAAGCATGCCCTCTTATAGTCCTGCCCTCAGATTCCAGATTTCCATGAAACTGATCGTACAATAGTGGCAGACGCTTTGTATGTACTCACAATCACTTTTTTTTGTCATTATTTTGCATGTAGTTATTGTCTTCCTAACTTGGATAGCTCAGGCTAGCCCAGTCTTGTCAGATCTCAGAAGCTAAGCAGGGCTAGCTCTGGCTTGTATTTGGAGGGGAGACCTCCAAGAAATACCAAGGTCGTGATGCTGGGGCAGGCAATGGCAAACCACCTCTGAACATCTCTTGCCTTGAAAACCCTACTGGGTTGCTGTAAGTCAGCTGTGACTTGATGGCACTTTCCACTACCACCAGGAGTTCTGGAACAGAAAAAGGACCTGGGGATAACCAATATATGGAACACACTGTCCATTGCTTAAAAATGTGCTTCCAGGGAGGTGCCCCTTGGGTATCTTTACCTCTCTCCCTTACCTAACCAAGCATTCATTGCTAATGTACAAGAAGTACGTACAGCTTGGTTTTATTATGCATAGATTTTCAGGGGTTCCACTGAGTTACATACGGGGTATTTCCAAGTAAGCATATTTGGGTTTGCATCTGCACGCCACTCTGTTCAGCAAGAGTAATCAAGTTGCTAGACATCCCTTATTTCAGAATACCATAGTACTGTCAAATATTTCCATAGCAGATATGCAGTAGCTCTTTGTTCTGATATTTTAATCTGGTAACTCTGGTATCCTCACACACAACATCAATTTTAGATGCAGTATATTCTTCCACTGTAATTCTTTGCTGATGCTGTTGGCAATTATTTTAGTTTGTCTTCTTTTAATGCAAGTTTGTGAATGGTCCTTTAGAAAATATTCCATACATCTTTCCTGCCTTCGTGCCATTAGAGTATAAAGTACTTCCATTCCATTTCTCTTGCATTTTAGCAGTGGTAGATGCAAGACTCCAAAGCTCCATGCTCATTTAGAACATTTCCTACCCAGTGTTCCGAACAGGATTTCGTTCCGGGGGTGTCTAATTTCATAGTCCTCATCCCATTAGTTCCAGCATCAAAGCAAATGAGGTTAGAGTAGAGACAGAATAAGAAGCAAAAGGTGGGTGTGGCTGGATGACCATGCTTCTGGTAACATGGGGTGTGTGGCCTACCATGCTAATGAGTTTCTGCTGTTGGGTGTGGCCTGTCATGCTAATGAGTTTCTGCTGGGCTTTTTCTACAAAAAGAGCCCTGATGTAGACAAAAATAATTCATGGTTATTCTATTATTAGCTCAGTGGTCAATCAAAATCTCTATTTCTACTCCACCCCAGAGGTATTGGACAGGGCATTACAGGCCGCGACTGGTGGGCTTCAACAGAGCCGATTGAAATTAAATCCAGCAAAGATGGAGGTCCTGTACCTGAGCTGTGGAGATCTGGGATCAGGGATCCAGCTCCTAGCCCTCAGTGGGATGCCACTGAAGCCAGTGCTGATGGTGAAGAGCTTGGGGATGCTCCTGGATGCCTCCTTTTCAATGGCCTTTTGCCATCTGTAGCTGATCAAGCAGTTGGTCCTGTATCTTACTTCCCAGGACTTAGCTACAGTGATCCACACAGTCACTTCCAGACTGTATTGTTGTAACTAGGTCTATGTGAAGCTGCTCTTGAATCTGATTCCAAAACTGCAGCAAGTGCAGTGTGCTGACAGTGATGCCTATATGGGCTTATGTCCAGCCAGTGCTGTGCCCAACTGCACTGGCTGCCAATAGAGTACTGGATCCAATTCAAGGTTTTGGTGTTAACCTTCAAAGCCCTATGCGGCCAGGGATCTGCATATATTTGAGACCACCTCTCCCCATATGTCCCTCAGAGAGCGTTGCACTCAGCTGATCAATATCTTCTGGTTGTCCCTGGCCTCAAGGATGTCTAACTGGCCTTGACTAGGGCCAGGGCTTTTTCTGATCTCTTGAGATCAGGGCCCTGTGAGATTTGTTAAAATTCTTCAGAGCCTAGAAGATGAAGCTGTTCTGCCGGGTTTTCAGATGAGGCAGCGGACATCCAAATCTATCTTGGCCTCTCCTGCTGACAATGCTGGCCAAATGGAACCAGCTCAAACTGAGCATTGTTGTTGAGGTGAATCCATCCCGATTGTGTTTGGTTTGTGTTTTAATAGAAGTACGGTTTTAATTATCCAAATTATATTGTTATTTTTGTGATTTGAGCCTGCTTTCAGGGAGGTTGGGATAGAAATCAAATCAAATCAAATATGTACAAGGACTTTCCTATACAGCTGTTAATTGACTGTGCCAGACATGTAGCATGATAACATCGTTATGAAATCAAGGCTCACAGTGGAAAGATTAATAGTTTATAGGATAAATTCTTGGTTTCTGTATATGTGTGTGTGTGAATATGCGTGTACTGACAGCCAGCATTGCAGTATATGTCCTATGTACTGCAGTGCTGGGTGTTCAGTGCTACACATAGGTCCCTTCCACACGAGCGAAATAATCCGGAGGGATTTTTGCCCTGGAGCAATTTGTCCTGCAGTTGCGTGATCACACAGATCTGTGGACCTGCCGGGGCAACTTGCTGCTGCATGATCAGACGCAACCATGGGCGAGTTGTGGGGGTTTTTTGTGGCTGGTTTCTGAGGCTTTTAAATGGGGGATTGATGAATCACTTCCCCACCCTAAGGACTTTCGATGATGTGCACATGGAAAAGGGGGGGGGGGGAAACAACAGTGTGGCGTCAGGATAACGTGTGATCATGCTTTCGGCAGTGCCACACTTTCATGCTGGAGTGATCACAGGGGGAAAGTCTGGCTTTGGCCCGCAGCAAACCATTTGATACCACATTTTCACTAGTAGTTTTTTACTCTGGTTCCCCGCCGGATCAAAACAGCTTGCGACGGTTTGATGACGATTGTGGGACGCTTCCCAGATGTGCTGGTGTGATCACGCCGATTTGATCCACTGGTGAATCGTCCCTCTTGCTTGGCAAATGGGTGGGTGTGATCGCACCCATACATACTCTCAAACATACAAACAGGAAGTTTTCACTGCATAAAACTTATGTGACTACCTCATATAGAAAAGAGCATTTAGGTGCTTCATACTTTTCTAGAAGAAAAACAATCAAAATTATAGTCCATGCCATATATTTATTTATTTTATTTTATTTTATTTATTTATTGTTTCATTTATATCCCGCCTTGTCAGTTTTACAACCGACTCATATATGCAAAATAGTAAAAAGCCCAGTAGCACCTTTAAGACAAACAAACTTTATTGTAGCATAAGCTTTTGAGAAACACAGCTCTCTTGGTCAGATGATTAAGAGAGCGGTGTTTTTTGATAGCTTATGCTACAATAAAGTTTGTTAGTCTTAAAGGTGCTAGTGGGCTTTTTACTGCTTTGCAGCAGCAAATTAACATAGCTAACTCCTCTGGATCTATGGCCATATATGCAGGGTCCTATCATATATACTACCAGTTCAAGGAAGCTACTTGGAGTTTGAAAAAAATTGTGATAATTTTTTCCATAAGCACCAGAAGAAAGAACACATCATATGGTTTGTGTGTGATCTACATTTAAAGTGTCCATAGTGAAAAGTGAAAGTGGTCATAATCATGATTTTTAAAATAGCATTGTATTGTAGCTTTACTCAATGTAATTAAATTCTAGGTGGTACCAAAATAGATTATTTCTATACTTCCTTTCTTTTTTTCTCTCTTTTGACTGCCTCTTCGGCCATTAATCCACTTTGCTGATGTTTATTGGTTACAGTCTAAGGCAAAGAAACAAAATCAGTTTTGGTGCTTGATAAAATAAAAAGTTGAGGTATATTATTAGTCGCAGTGAAAATTTTAATGCCAAAAAAAAACCCTAATAGAAAATTAATTTCTGTTGCTGTTTTATTTTCCTTAGATAATATTCAGATAATCAGATCACAATATTTATTTATTTAGAATATTTTTCTGTTCAGAGTCCTTCTTGAGGCAGTTCACAATGAAAATTGTCATAGCATTAAAAACAAGCAATGGGACACAAGCAGCATAAAAAACTATCCATAAAACAGAAGCAGACCATTAAAAAGCTGATAGCAGGGCAGTGGTGAGTACCTCATAAAAATCTTGCTTTGATTTTCCTGCCACTTTGTTATTCATTAACCAACTGTACTTGTTTTATCATTGTTCACTTGTTAAAATTCACATAACATCATATAACACAGTGGAATCAAAAATATAGATGTTATATTTATGACAGAAGTAGCAATGTAAAAGAGGTTGGATAATATAATGAACCCTCAAGAGAAACTGTTTGACTTTCTCCCCGCCCTTTTCACCTTTTACAGTTAATTTAATTTGGAATGGGAATTAAATTAAATTAGCAGTGACCTAAAGCAATGAGCATTTATTTTAATTAGCAAAAGTCAAAACAATATTAGGCTGTCTGCTTAGTGCCATAATATCTGCTTATTTTATTTTATAAGTGTTTTCTGATAAAAGTATTTCTATTATTTTCACTGCCTAGAATCCTGTACTGCATTTTTCACTTAAAATGCCGTGGTTTTCCTTTCCAAGTTAAACACAGAATTTATCAGTTCTCATTCTCTTTCGAAAATCCAATCTGTGGGTCAGTGTTGGCAAGCTTCATCTAAAACAGTATCTAGATGCAATTTGTTTGACAATTCAGTTTCCTTAAACCAAAGACCTTCCCCTCCTCCCAACTCCATTTGGTCAGGGAACTCTATTTTGCACCTGTCAGCAATTTGGATTGATAATCTACTTTTAAAGAATGATTCAGTCATGATTTATTTGCATTCGAAACAGAAAGCAGCAATATATTACCATCCAAGGAGCCAGTAATTCATTTGTAAAGCTATACATTTGTTTTTCCTTAGCAGAGCTGGTGTAGTTATCCAAGATCGGATGTAGTGGTTCCTTGATAGGCCACAAAGGCTAGGGATGGGCTCAAACTGGTTGATGAACGAAAGTTTGTCACAAATTTTGCCCTGTTTGTGAACTGCAGCTTGTGAACTGAAGGGGCGGGAGCAACTATTACACAATTTTGGCACAATTTGTGGTGGCCCGTGATGGTTTTGCTTTCTGCTCTTCACAAGAAACAGATGAGCACCTCAGAGCCATTTAAACCACCTCTGCTTTCTGCTCCCTGTGGCTTTGTTTTGGGAGCAGCAAACGGGTTTAAATGGCCCCACTTTCTGCTTCATGTGAAAAGTCATGGGGAGAAAAAGGAGGGTTTAAATGGAAGGGGTTAAATGCTTTCCTGAGGGCACTTCACCCCCACCTTTCTGTTGGCCGGGACTCACCACAATCAAGAGAAAGGGAGGAGGGAAGTCCCTTCCTGGGAGATCCCCCCCCCCGACGTTGTTTACCTGGATTTCAGTAAAGCTTTTGACATGGTTCTCCATGATGTTCAAATGGGTAAACTGGAGGATTGTAGACTGGACTCTAGTATAGTTAGTATAAAGTACTGGGTCCAGAGACATGTTGCAGTGAAATCAGCTCATAAGTTTATTGATGGTACAATTCCAGGCTGCTGAATGGGGCTCGGGGGTCTGCTTAAATACACGTCTAAACCACACCCCCAGCCTTGCCCAAACTCCCTGATAGGATTACTCCCTGACAGGATTACCCTGATAAGATTACGCCCAAACTTCCTGATGGGATTAATCATGAGTTACCTTAAACCATAGGTCCCCTGGTGGAACCTGGGCGGCCGCTTGGTCTAATTTACAATCCGGCTGGGCTATTGTCTCCCGAAGCAAAGCTCCGGTAGCCAGCCCGGCCATGTGCATTTATCTGACCTTGTGTTCGGTTGCCATTAAGACATAACAGTTAGGTAGATAGAGAGCAACTTGGAGAACTGCACCCAAAGCGTAGTTGTCTATGGCATTTCATCTGATTGAAGGGATGTGAACAAGATGCAGTTCTGCAATAATAAGTGCAGAGTTCTCCTCCTAGATAACAAAAAGGAGAAGCATGCATACTGGATTGGGGATATATTTTGGGGTAGCAATGTGTGTGGACAAGGTCTTGGGGTAGAGTGGACTGTAAGCTAAATATGAGCAGTCAGTGTGATGCAGTAACAAAAAAAGCTAATGCAATCTTGAGGTGTATCAACAGAGGAATAACATTCAAATTGCAAGATGTCATAGTCCTGCTGTACACATTGGTCAGGCCACACCTGGAGTACCGTATGCAGTTCTAGAGGCCTCACTTTGAAAAGGATATGGACAAAATGGAGTGGGTGCAGAAGAAGAAGAGGAGAAGAGATTGGATTTATACCCTGCCCTTCACTTGAAGTCTCAGAGTGGCTTACAACCCCCTTCCCCTCCCCACAACAGGACACCCTGTGAGGTAGGTGTTGTCATGCCTGCCCCTGACTTAGCCCCAGACCCAGTGCCTGACAGCCAAGGACAGGAGGACTTGGCTCAGTTAACTAAGAAAGACGTAAGTCCTGCAGAGGATCCACAGCCAAGTTCTCAGCAAGGCCCACCTGAGGTTGGTCACGCAGTTGCTGGACCAAGCAATTCACCACCAGACTCGCCTCCACCTGTCAGCAGGCTCCGTGAAAGGAGCAGGCAAGAGCTGTATAGGCGATGCAAGGAAGCACACAGGCAGGGGTGAAGATCATTAAGTCCTGAGTACTGACAGAAACCAGGACTTCGCACAGCAGTGCTAAGTGGTTAATGAGCAGGAACACTACTTAACAAGGCTGCCGGCAGGTAGCAATCCATGCTGGCAACATCGTTGTCAGAGCCCTCCATCCCGTGAGTACCTTGCCTATGATCCTGACTGATTCTCTGGCTTCCGACCCGGCTTGCTTCTTGGACTTCTGACCTCTGCTTCCTGATCCTGGACCCCGGCTTTTGACCCTCGGCATTCCTTGACTCCGGCTTCAGCTCTGCTCCTGACTGACCTCAGCTTGATTTATGGACTCTGACCTCCGGTACGTTTTGACTACGCCTCTGCTTTGAGATTGGGACTTGCTGCAACACTCTGCCGACTTTCTCCATCCAAGTCACACGCAGGGCGTGCTTGCCGGCCTGTCTGCCCAGCCAGGCTACCAGGCTCTGTCGTGACAGGTGTGGCTGAGAGAGCTGTGACAAAAACTGCTCTTTCAAGAACAGCTCTGACAAAACTATGGCTTGCCCAAGGTCATCCAACAGTGGGGAATCAAACCTGGTTCTCCCAGATTAGAGTCCATGTACTTTACCACTACACCAAGAGAGCACTGACGATGATGGGGGCCTGGAGACCAAAACCTATGAGGGTAGGGTTTCCAGGTCCCCTTGTTGCACCAGTGGGGGGATTTGTGGGGTATGTTGGGATGTCCCTGATGTGATGACGTTACCCGGAAGCAATACCATCATGTTGGGGATGTTGCACGGCAACACTCTGCTTTTTGGGCAAAACTATATGGTAAAACCGGCTTCAAATCATAGAGTTTTGCCCTCAAACCAAAGTGTCACTGTGCAATGTCTTTGATGGCCAGTGGTGGGTAGAAGCCCCCCAAAACATGGAAATCCTCACTAGGACTTGGGGACTGGAAACCCTAGCTGAAGGACTTGGGAATGTTCAGTCCGGAGAAAGGAGGTTGAGGAGGGACATGGTTGCTTTCTTTAAGTATTTGAAAGGCTGGCACTTAGAGGAGGGCAGGGTGCCGATCCTGTTGGCAGCAGAGGATAGGATTTGCAATCATGGGATTAAATTATGGGTGGAATGGTACTGGCTTGGGATCAGGAAGAATTTTTTTTTTTTACAGTAAGAGTAGTTCAACAGTGGAATTGATTGTCTAGAGCGATGGTAAGCTCCCCATCACTGGTAGTCTTCAGGCAGTAACTGGATGAACCCTTGTCAGGGATGCTTTAGGCCAGAGGTGATGAACTCATTTGTTAGAAGGGCTGGATCTCACATAAATGTCACTTTGTCAGGCTGGGCCATGTCTGCTATAAAATGTAATGCCAGGTGCCGGATATATAAACTTCATAAAGGACACAGGCAAACCCAATTAACAATTGGTTTTTTTTACTCAAAATACAAACATGCTTAAAACGTTAACCCTCTGTCAGCATTCCCTTACAGTATCTTTCTGATGCCCACCCTCCCACTTCCACTATCCATTATGCATTCGCTCTGGAACAGTAGACAGTGACATAATGCACAGAATCTGTCATCTGGCATTAAAGGTAATGACCAGTTGCTTGCAGGCCAGATAAGAGCCCTGAATGGGCTGGTTCCAGCCCACAGGCTGTATATTTTGACACCCCTGCTTTAGGCTGATCCTGCACTGAGGAGGGGATTGGACTAGATGGCCTGTATAGCCCCTTCCAACTCCATGATTCTGTTGGAGAAATGTGCTCCAAAGAAGAGAATTGCCTTCACAACAGACAAAGAGGAACGCAAGGGGGAAGGTGGCTGTAGTCACACGGCAAGGAAACTGCGATATAGGTCCTGCTATAACTACAATCGTTTTTTTCCCCCAAGTTGGGGATGATCACGCATCTCCCCCTGAACCGCAACCATTGCGTGAATAGCCTCTGTGCAGCATCCAGATAGCCATGCTGCCATTTGGGTGGCACGGCATGAGATTTTTTAAAAAATTGCTTTGCACATGCGCACATGTACATGACTGAATCCGCCCCCACAGGACTCGCCCAGGACTTCCTTCCCCTCCTAACTGGCCACACCTGGAGCTTTCCTTATGCACAGAAACAGCTGCGTAATTATAGTGAGAGCAACCCAGAGAGTACCCCTCAAGCCTTAACTGTATCCCAAACCCATGGCATTCTCCCATTTCGGCTGTGGCTATGTATGCGCTCGCACATTTAAATGTTCATTTTTTTTTAGCACACAATTGCTTATGCGCTCAAAGGAGGAAGCTTAAAAAAATGGTGCTAAGAATGATCAGAGGACCCTAATTTGCAATCCAAGCGAAAGATGTCTGTTCAGATCAGCGAAAATGCGGACTTCAAGCTCAAGTGCCAGGAAAGTACTTGATTTTCCCAAAGTTGGAAAATGTGCTAGGGAACCGGGAGCATTGCAGGAGTGAGTCTGCTTCAGTGTGGGAGGTGGATCAGCCCATCTGATCAGCAAATTTAATTCTGCAAGGGAACAGCGGCAAATCCCAATCAAAACGACCGTGTGACTGCACCCGAAGATACTGGATTTAAGGCACCTCTTTCAAATGAGACCTTTGTATTTCATCTCATTGTCTAAGATTGGATGCTGCATATGAGTTCTGTACCTACACACGTATGAAGTTCTTATTTGTGGTCTGTGTGCTGTCTAAAATGTAGAGTTCCATGTGCAGAGCCAGTCCCATAACCATTAAAAAGCTATAGCCAGGTAGCTAATGTTCATAACCCCCTTCTTTCAACAACAAAAATTAATGTCTGTACATGCCATGAGGAGTGGGGCAAGCACCTTCCTTTACAAAGTTTAAAAAAAAAAACAACCCACAGTGTTAATCAGAAGAAGGGAACTTTCCCTATTTATTCCATTGATTCATCAGATAAGAACCTTGTTCTTTCAATTCTTAGTTATGCGTAAGGCCAAAGTTAACTAATATCCAAAGTTTGTTTTTCCTCTATAAAGTAGCTTCTCTGACTTTCACATAACACAGACGTTATCTCATTATGGAGAGTGGTGGAAACCCTGAACTGAAATGGATGCTAGTAAAAACTTAGCTGAACTGAAAAGTGGAAAGTGAAGTTGTTTTTGCTAAGGGGCAAAATTCCAGCACTTTCTAGTATGGCAGACAAGGAGGGCCAATGCATTATATTATCCTTCTTATTTCTTTTTACTAATACTCAAGATGTGTATGGGGGGGGGGGATACTCTTGTTATAAATATGCGTGTGTGGAATTCGCCTTCTACTTGGACAGGATAGCTTCTATTTATTGTTTCTGTTGCAAATTGATAATGTTGGCAAGTAATCATACTCAAGTTCAGGATAGGGCTGCCAAGTCAACCTGGGGGGCGGGGGATCCCCCGCTATAGGGGTCCCCGATCTGCCGGCTGGCATTCAGCCGGTGGGGGGAACCCCGCCCCAGAAGTCATCCGGTGAGGACGACTTCCCCCGTGTAATGACATCACCCGGAGGTGATGTCATCACATTGGAATGACGTCACCTCTGGGTGATATCATTACGTCGCCGTGGCGCGCGCACAAAGCGCACGCACCAGAAGAGCTCCCGGGGGGAGAACAACTCCCCCCCGCCGGTAAGTCGCCGGTACTTGGCAGCCCTAGTTCAGGAGGATTCTAAGACTAGAAGCAGCTCTGCAACAAGGTGTCTCTGCATGTGCATGAAGTCTCAATCCATCATCTCCACAATTACTTCCACAAGAGCTTGAAGCCAGTTTGAAATACAGTGTTACAATTGACTTAGCCACCACATCCAGAAGAAGAACAAAAACATCTAGCATTGCTACACTTTCTAGATATGATTTGGTACATGGCTAAAACAAGGTGCCTTTCAGAGAATTATTAGACCAGGCATTTACTGAACACAATGGATTTTTTTTTTTACAGATCCTTCAGGTTTTCTCAAAACATGACACCATTTTGAGTGAACATTTGCAGCATGCTAAAGAGGGGACCTGTGTTTGTTACCTAAGCAAGGACATGCAGAATGAGTTTCTCTGTCTGCTTGCAAATGCTATGACAGATATTATTATCATTTAAGAGCTAAATACTTCAGCAGCCGCATAGACTGTGCCCCAGATATCTCAGAACAGGAACGACTGATCCTTGTTGTCTGTTATGCTAAAACTGATGAAATTAGTAAATCAGTGGGCATCAATGATAATTGTTTGGAATGTATGCATGTCACAGACACAGCAGGGAGAGGTCTTGCAAGAGTTGTGTTGGACAGGGTGACAGAAAAGTATGAATTGTTGGTGTCTAATAATAGTGGGGAAAGCTATGAAGAAGAAGAAGAGGAAGAGGAAGAGGAAGAAGAAGAGGAGGAGGAGGAGGAGGAGGAGGAGATTGGATTTATACCCCGCCCTTCACTCACTTGGAGTCTCAGAGCGGCTTACAAACTCCTTTCCCTTCCCCTCCCCACAACAGACACCCTGTGAGGTAGGTGGGGCTGAGAGCTCTTTCCCAAGCTGTCCTTGAGGGAACAGCTGGTACAGAGCTATGGCTTGCCCAAGGTCATCCAGCCAGGTGCAAGTGGAGGAGTGGGGAATCAAACCCAGATCTCCCAGATTAGAGGCCGCACACTTAACCACTACACCAAACTGGCTATGGGTGCCAAAGGAGTGCAAGCCATTGTGTTTTTTTTTAAAAAAAATCCTCAGAATCTATTTGTACTTTGCTCTCCCCACAATTGGAATCTTGTGTTGGTACATGCTGCACACAGCTATGTTCAGCCAAAGGATTTTTTTTGGGGGGGGGGGTATTAGATCACATTTGTTCATTTTTTATGGCGCAACAAAACAGTGGGAAGTGGCTTTAAAGCATTTGCCACAACTGACTCTCAAAGCTCTATCAGACACATTAGAATGCTCTTCTAGATGCTGTCAATTTGGTTTCGTTGCAGTTGCCACTAATTGATGCATTAGAGGAGCCTTCTCGTGACACACATCTTGATTACAATGACAAAAATGTATTTAGCCATCTTTGTAGATTCAGTGTTGTGGTATTCTTATGCATATGGTATGACATATTGTGTCAGGACAACAAAATCATCCTTGCTGTGCGTTGCAAAAGCATGGACCTCTCCAATGTTATTCCGCTGGCTGAATCTGTGACAGATGGCTCCATTGAGTACAGTTAGGTTTAAAACAGGCAGCAAGTAAAGTTGTAAGGATATTTGAACAGCTTGATATCCCCACTGAATACCCAACACACAGACTGTGTTAGAAAGTTAGGAAATGCTCAGACAGGGTTTTAAAGAGGCAGCATGTCAGCAAATATGCCTCAGTTATTAGATCCCACAGTAAAGTTGGATCAGACATTATTTAAACCTCTACTGAAAACAGTCCTGGAGAAAATAGAGAAAGGGCTTTTTTTTTCAATGCAGCTGAATTACAATTACTTTTCTGATCCTGCAGTTGATAGTGAGGACTTCCTGGAGAAGCCGAATCACAGAATCATAAAGTTGGAAGGGACCTCCAAGGTCATCTAGTCCAACTCCCTGCACAATGCAGGAAACACACAAATACCTCCCCCTCCACACACCCCAGTGATCTCTGTTCCACACCCAGAAGATGACAAAAACCCTCCAGGATCCCCAGCCAAACTGGCCTGGAGAAAAATTGCTTCCTGACCCCAAAGTGGTGATCAGCATTTCCCCGGGCATGTGAAAAAGGGCCACACTGGTCAGGATGCTGCCGGACCATTTGCCTCCACAGGAGACTTTGCACTACCTCATATCTCATGCTCTGAATTCCTCATTCCCAAATATGGTTGTGGCGTGAGCATATGCTATGCCATCAGGTTCAGGCAGGGTCAAAACACCCTCCAGAGCCTTCTTGTGTAGACCTCAAAAGGCCCCAGACTGGAGAGTAGAAAGGGTAAACAGCACCCTAGGTCTTCCTCCTCTTTTTCTCTCTCCCTCTCTCTCTCCCCTGCCCTTTCCCTGTAGCCAGTTAGCTGGTGGAAGGCTAGCATGTCTTCCCAAGTTATTGCCAATCAGGTGTGACTGGGTTGGCCAGGCTTCTAGCCCCTTAAATGGCTGCCCTACAGACTTGTAGCTAGGAAAGTTTGGGGGGGGGCAAAGACTGAGAGTAGGGAGTTTGATTAAGTCACCACTAATTAGTGACTAGTAATCTAATCAGTGGTGATTTAATTAAGAGAGAGAGAGCCTGCAGCCCACTGGGGGAGGAGCCTGACATTCCTAATTTCTTCCTTCAGATCTCTTCAGAGGGCAGGGCGATTTCCTAAGTAAGTGTGCAGCTGTGTGTGATGGCAGCAGGAGCTAATTCAAGGTGACCCCCCCCATCCAAAACCAAGCTTTGATTCCCCTTTTCCTCCCTTTCCTGGAGCTCAGCCCACTAAGATCAACCTCCCTCCCTCCCTCCTCTCTCTATCTCAGTGCTACCCCCTTTCCCCACTGCCCCGTGTCATCCCCCTGCTGACGGGGTTGCAGTCCCTTTTGCTGCATGCAGTGACCCATGCAGAAGTCACCCACCAGCCAAGCCAAGCTGCCATCACTGCTGGAGAGAACCCCTTCTCCCGAGAGGTGGCTCCTCTTGGCTCCCCTCAGAGGGTGGCTCCGGCTGCCTTCCATGAGGATGAGCTGCCTCCTCTTTCGCCCTGCCTGGAAATCGTGTTATGTTTTCTTATTGAGTTATGCATTGCTTTGTCGGGGTTCTGGTATTACAATCCCCTCATTCTTATTGGCTGCTGAATAAAGACTTCTCATTGGTCCTGAAGCCAATCCAGGGAACCAATCGCAGAGCCCTGCTTAGGTCCAAAGAAACTGAGTCTTCATAGTTACATTGCATATAGTTATTTGTTGGAACACTATAAGTTGAGTGCCACTCTTGCTAGAGGTGTCCCTGAGCTGAATGATGTTTTGAATAAAAGCCTGCATTTGATTTATCGTCTCCTGACTCAATACTTAATACTCCCAGGGATGCTAATTGCCTCAAGCTGCCCCAAGGCACCATCCCCAGGCTCTCCTAAACCAGAGTACAAAGGTATGCACAATGCATCTGGGGAAGGGGGGAAAGGAGTCATTCCACAGGCTGGTCTGGCTTGAGGGGGATGGGGACAGTGGGGCAGGAAAGAGTCCCATGCTGTTTCGCAGGCCTGTATCTAGGTGGGGGTGAAGGGGTCTTCCTTCTTCTAGCAGTAGTTGAGCAGGAGAAGAGGAAGAGGGGCTTTGAGAAGCTGGCTGCAGAAGCAGGAAAACCTGGCGAGGCCACATGGATGCTACCCCTCTCCCTTCCCTCCTGGATGGCCACAGCTTCAAACTTTGCCCACAAAACCAAGGCCACCTGCCTTCATGGGGGGTATGACATCCTCCCAGAGGGAGCTGGGCACATCTGGGGGGCCTAGCCCCCCTCACCCCCCAGCCTAGCTATGGGTCTGCTGCCCTACTTACCCCAGGTAGCTAATGCCCATACATTAAGACTCAGGGCCACTCCATGTAGTAGCTCTTCCTGCCTTACCTGGCCCAGCTGGTTTGGATATGCTGCCAGTTTCTTGGGCGGACTCAGTTTTGATGGGCCTACCACATATCTGATGGATTGCCTTGACATGTTGACCAGCAGGGATAGGGCCGAATTCCGATATATGCCTGGTGGGCTCCCTCAGCTGGCCTTCTTCTCTTGCCCTCTGGTAAGTACAGGTGTGTGCTGAGGCTACCCCCAGATGTGTCACTTTGCAGTTGTTGGTGACAATTCAAGTTTCAGTTGCATCAGTTTAAATGAAGATAGATTCAGGGGGGTAGCCATGTTGGCCTGAAGCAGCAGGAAGAAAAGTAGCACCTTTGAGACCCACAAAGTTGAATAAAACTTTGTGGGTCTTAAAGGTGCCATGGGACTCAAAACATTTTTCATCAGCTTAAATGAGTTCCAGAAAACTGAAATCAATTAAGAACTATTTCAGATCTCCAAAGTTCCAACATCATCTGAATGCAACAGCACTCCTGTCAATTGAATTACATGAAGTAGAATACATAGAGTCTGATACTGTAACTTACCATTTTGTCGCTGAAAATAAAAGATGGAAAGTTTATGTAGAGATGTAACTTTCTAGAAGTTTTCCAGGCTGTCACATCTCTACATTCACCATTGCCTGGTGTCTCATAGAATTTGGCTTTCAGTTTTACTTTGCAAAGAACATATGAAATGTGTGATATATTTTTTAAAAAATGTTATGGAAAAATAATTATACTTGTCTTAAAGTTCTAGCTAACATATGCTGTTTCATTACAAAGTAAGAACGGGAGCAAATGTTTGTATGCTTTCACTTTGCCCGAGTGACCCAATTGAAATGGAAAAAGATATGCTTAATAAAGAGCCAAAGGGAAAGGGCCAAATGGAAGCAGTGTGGCTAGGAGAAAGGGGCTGTACCAAAGGGAAAGGGCCCCCAGTCATAATCTGTCACCCAGGACCCACAAAAACTTGGAACCAGCCCTTGCACCACTGATCATGTCATGCACTTAGGCAGCAGTGCTAGGGGCCAGGGCACTGCTTGGGACTGCCACTGGCAAGCTTCTTTTGGCACCTCTGGTGCTCTGGGCCGATTAGGGTTGCCGTCCTCCAGGTGGGGCCTGGGGATCTCCCACTTTTACAACTGATCTCCAGCTGACAGAGATCAGCTCCCCTGGAGAAAATGGCTGCTTTGAAGGGTGGACTCGATGGCAGAGAGCCAGTCTGGTGTCGTGGTTAAGTGCGCGGACTCTAATCTGGGAGAACCGGGTTTGATTCCCCACTCCTCCACTTGCACCTGGCTGGATGACCTTGGGCAAGCCATAGCTCTGTACCGGCTGTTCCCTCAAGGACAGCTTGGGAAAGAGCTCTCTCAGCCCCACCTACCTCACAGGGTGTCTGTTGTGGGGAGGGGAAGGGAAAAGGAGTTTGTAAGCCGCTCTGAGACTCTTAAGTGAGTGAAGGGCGGGATATAAATCCAATCTCCTCTTCTTCTTCTTCATTGTGTCATGCTGAGGCCCCTCCCCTCCCCAAACCCCACCTTTTCCTGGCTCCACCCCCAAAGTCCCCAGGTATTTTCCAACCTGGACTTGGCAACCCTAGGGCCTAGGCAATCAGCTAGGTTTGCCTAATGGGCAGGGGGGCTCTGGCTTTCACTTTTGCCTCAGCATTGGTTCCTTCAGTGGTACTTCTTGGTGTCCTCCAGGAAGGGATTCCCTTGTTTGTTTGTTTTTTTCCAGTTACAGCCACTGACTCAGCAATGACAAATGTGATGAACAGAGGGTGGTGCTGGGGGTTAGGTTTCATCCATTTGGAAACAATTGCACATTTCTCATAGTAATGACACAGCAGATGAAATAGCATGATGTATGTTTTCAAATATTTTTCATGCACCACAAGCTTTAATTATTTCCCCTCTAACTTAGAAATGACTAGCATGATGTTGAATTGTCGGTTTCCAATTGCATCTCCTTTTCTTTTAGAAAATATGGAAACTTCCGTTTCTTTGTTAACAGAATCTTTCAAAGTATTGTGTGTGCTGAAGTTTTTAATACTGAAGAGGAACCATTAATCTGGATTGTGCATCTTTAATGCAAATAGGCTTTGGTATCAGCTCTCTATGTGGTGATAATAATAACATCTGAAATTGTGCTTTGGGTGCTTCTCAGTGAAATAAGGACAGCAGTGTTTTTACCAGTAAGAATTCATCAACAAAATCTCAAACTGCCATATGCAATGGAGTCATGACTCACTTCCACTTGTCTCCACCAGACATTGCAGTGTTAGGTTATTTTAAAGGCAGCTAAATTCTACAATTTGTTCCAAATTTTTACAGACCATTTGTTAATGGCTTGTGCTGGCTAGGCGGGATATAAGTCTAAATAAATAAATTAATGCAACATAACTAGGGTTGCCAAGCTGCAGCCAACAACCCTTGGAGGAATTTGGAGGCAGAGCCTGGTGTGCCAGCATGATGCTCATGTCACACCAGCACACCAATGTCACTTCCAGTAAAAACCAGACATGGCAGCTTTGGATGCTCTAGCATTTACAAAAGCTCTATCGTTTTTTACCATGAAGTTTTTGTAAAATGCCGAAGTATCCGCCATGTCGCTTCCATTTTTTTAAACCAAAAGTGATGTAAAAACGCTAGCAGAATGGTGGTGAGTACTCCTTCCTCCCACATTTGCTCCCACCGGTGCCCAAGGTGGCAGTGGGCAACAAGCCCCAAGATCTGGCATCCCTAAATATAACTACAGACTTTAGCTGTAACTGACTGGTTTTTTAGGCCCTTTTGAAATCATAGAGCCAACGGACAACAGTATCTCCAGAGATTTTAACCTCTTCCATTTTAAAAAAAGAAAGTTTAATCTAAAAAGCAAGAAATATAATACAGCATACTTTTCTCCTTTCCCATTTGATCACTCTGGGTCTTGTGTGACTGTATGGAAAGAAAGAAAGGGAAAATGTCACTATCTCCCCTCTTCCTGCTGAAGCTGCCCCCCCCCCTTGAGAAGCTATTAATACACTCAGGTCCTCGAGACTTTGAATAAACTTCCCCAGGGTTGGAAATGGCTCCGGGAGGAGAGGAGTGTGGGGAAGATCCTGCAGTCCTTGTGCCCATGGATCAGTTTTTCTAATAATGGAATTTCCACATTGGGACTATCCAAGGATCTGTGTTGAAATCACAGCCATTAATTTTCAGATGCCCAGTCATCCAACTCCATAGGCTCTCCTAAACGTTGAGATGGGGCGATGCCTGCAGCCATGGGCCCACATGTGTGTGGGGCACGGCGAGGTCACTTCTCTGAAAAAAGGCTTGCTAAAGTGAGTTCAGCTCAGTGAGGAAGGGTTTTTTCCTCTCACTGTTTTATTTTTTTTAAGGGGCCATTCTTCAGTCAGGAGGGCATGCTTAAATCATTATTTAGTGCAATAATATTGAGAGCCAGCAAGGTGTAGTGGTTAAAGAGTTGGATTAGGATGTGGGATACCCAAGTTCGAATCCCTACTCTGCCATGGAAGGTTGCTGAGTGACCTTGGGCCTAACTTTCAGTCGAACCTACCTCACAGAGTTCAATAATTCGACTGCACTATTCATGTTCCTAACATTACATTGCACTACCCCCATTTGTAAACTTAGATTCTACTACCCTTATTGGGCTGGGCCATGTGTGCCATAAAATGTAACAATGAGGTACCAGAGATATAAACTTCATTTTCAGATGGCAATAGCAGATTGGGTTAGGCGTGATATGCAGAGGGATAGCAGGCATGGAGATATCACCGTTGGCAATGAGACAGGAAACCTAGGTTTGGTACAGGAGGATTCAGTCCAGGGGGATGCAAAGAATAAATGGAAATAAGTCTGAAGAAGTGAGCAGTGACTTACAAAAAAACATACCCTACCACAGATTTTGTTAGTCTTTAAGGTATTACTGGACTCTTACTCTTTCTACTGCTATTAGAAACCACAACATTCAAAAATCAAGGGGGGAACATTTTAACCTTTCAGGACATTCAGTTGCAGACCTAAGAGCAGTTCTCTTACAAAGGAATTTTAAAGGGAGATTAGAAAGAGAGACTGCTAAATTGCAACTGATAATAAAGCTCAAGACAATGCATCCTCCTGGACTGAACTGAGACCTAGCTTTCTTCTCTCATTACCAAGATATAGGGACACATGGACTCACGTTCTAGCTGTATCTGAAGAAGTGAGCCGTGACTTATGGAAGTTCATACCCGGAGACTGCAGTAGAAGTCTGATAAACAGCTGAGAGGTGGGAGCAATCTGCCCCAGCCTCTCTGCTGTTTTCAGATCTGCCCCATAATTCCCATATTAAAATTGGACAAGAAAGATTCCTGAAGGAGATTTACAAAGAACAAATATTCCATTTTTGCTGCCCAGGACAGGCCCAAGGTGCTGTTAGTTTCCTTTACCACAGGGGCAGAGTCTGGGGAAGTAGCACACTCCAGCTTCCACTTCTCCCCAGCAAGCCTTAAGAAGGCTCAGTTACCAGGAGGAGAGGCAAAGGTTGCTTGCATCCTGTTCTCTTCTGGCTGCCACAGTCCTCTCCCTCGTAACCTGGAGAGTAGCCTGGCTCTTCCTCCTTGGCCCTTCCTCGAGCTGCCTTTTGAAGGGTTCCCTGGAGGAAGGACATCCCCAGCTTCTCCTTCTAGTCAAGAGGCTAGGCCCTGTAGACTGTCAGGACCAATGGGACTTCCTTCTGCATCCGAGCACATTCTTCCCCACCCCCCAGCCTCCTCTAAAGGAGCTTGCTTCCAGCCTGCTGGCCTAGTGAGGCTGGGACTGCCTCTCTCTTTTTTCACCCTGCCAGGTGCTTTCCCCTGGATCTGTCCTACCTGTCTAGACCTTCCCTGTATCTTGCCTCCTTTGCTGTTGCCATGCCCCCAGGATCCTTTGGGCCCAGGCGAGGCCTTGGACATGTTGCTGGGCAGCTCCCTTGGCTGAGCAGCCTCCAACTGAGGCTGTTTTTACATCTGACTTTCCCGCTGGAATCATTCTAGTTCCAAAAAAACCTGCCCACACTTCTGTGTGGTGTGAAACCGTGCTGCTACTGAAATGTCCACATCTACTAATTGCCCTCCTGTGGTCAAGCTAGTATTCAACCAGCTTGATTCTGCTTTAAACAATTGCTGTTATTAGGGCACTTAGACCCCCTGGAGTGAAATTTCACACCACTGTGAATTCAGCACAGGAAAAGACAGCAGTCAAACTACTTTAGAGGGGAGGTGTAAAATGACCCTGAGTTAGTAAGTGTGGGGAGGGCATTACCTTCAGACAAAAGCTCCCACTCTGACTGCAGAGAAAGGATGGAGAAGAGAGATCTATATGGTCAAATCTCTGACTGTTTTTTTTTTACACTGGTGTGTGTTCATGCCCCCAACACAAGCAGTTTGCACCCCCCCCCCCAGCAAATTAGTGAGGAAGTAGATGGGAGAATTGACGTAGAATGAATAATGGTAGGTGACTTTAATGCAGTTTTAGAGCCAGCTGTAGACACCTCTGATAGCGCCCCTAATCATAAGGTAATAACTAAAATGTTCCTAAGAATGGTTTCAAAGACACAAGGTAGTCGACAGCTTTAGGTTTCTGTCTCTATGGGAAAGAGATTACTCATTTTATTTGAATAGGCATAAGGTTTACTCTAGGATAAAGCGTACTTAACATCCTTGAATATCTTTTTTTTTTTAAGATAGAAATAGGAACAATGATCTGTGCAGATTATGCTCCATTAAAATTTAATTTCCACATTGAGAACTGCAGAACAGGGAGAATCTGGCAAATAAAAAACTACTGTTTAAAGGATGAAAGAAGTATAAAATGAGTTAGAGATGAAATACAAGCCTTCTTTAAAATAAATAATTCTCAGGATATACTCTACTCTATGGTGTGGGATACTGCTCTTAAGATAAATTTAGTCGTGGCAAGGGGGGCAATGTCACTTTCCACTCCCAAAACGTCCCCCTATCCTCCCACCCATGGACAATCTGGACCTGGCAACCCTAGTGCAAAGAAGTATGACAGATGTTGACTAGCAAGGTGGAAAATGGAATTACAGAAGTAGAAACAATGCAGTAAAGGCAGGATAGTACATACAACAAATAGACATACACTTCTCTTTCCCAGTGTATTCTTTAAATTACCCCTCTTCTCCTCTACGCTTCGATATCTGGTTGGCACCGCTTCCTGTGTCAGCCATTTTATAGTTGTGCCTCATTTTCCCCTCCCTCACTATTTTTTCTTTCCCTTCCTTGAAAACCCTTCCTTCTCTCCTTCCCGCCCACTGAACAACTTACCTTTTGTTTGCCTCCCATCTTCAACCATATTTATGTTATTAATTTATATTTTGACTTTCTACACAGAGGGTACCCAAAGCAGTTTACATAATTCTCTTTCATTTTGAGGTTGATTGGGGTGAGAATGTGTAACTGGCCCAAGGTCACTCGACAAAGTTCCATGTCAGAATGGTGATTCAAACCTGGGTCTCCCAGATCCAATTTTTAAGTCTAACCACTACACTATGCTAGTTTATTTAAGATGGTGGCTATTGAAGAGTAGCAAGCAGTGAGGGTTGGTTGATTTATTGAAGTCACATGGTGGCAAGTCACCTGGTGGTTGCTGCCAGGTCTGGTGTCTATGTGTCCTCCCTCAAAGGCTGAAATAGCCCTGGAAAGGGCCCTGCCTTTCCCTGCCTTTTACTGACATTAAACAAGACTTGAAGGCTGGCAGTATTGTTGTGGTTGTCCATCAACAGCCAGTGAGGGGGTTTGTTTTTTAAAGCTACAGGTGCTGCTTCTATCATGTTGGAGAGTTTTAACCCCCACAGTGTGTGTGTGTGTGTGTTTAAATTAATTTTTTCCTGCAAACCTGAGGCAATTTTTACACTTGTAGAAGGATTCATGGTTCCGATCTCTGAATTTAAGTACCCATAAATTAGACCATGTTGGGAATATACATATTGATTTTAATCATATCATTTCTAATCTACTAAAGCTCATATTATTCTGTTACTCCTTTGTTCCTTACGCCCATTCAGGGCTGTTCTGTTCTGGATCTCTGGACTCCCTAATTGGCATGTCTAGCTGAGAGACCAGACCAGGCCTAATTTTGGTCTGCCAAAGCAATCTTGCATGAAGTTTAAGAGCAGTAGATGTCATGTCAATAGGTTTGGCTGATTGGCCCAGTGACACCCAGCACACTCATAGCAGGGCGGGGGGTTTGAGAATCATCCAGAACCAAGTTCGACATTCTAACCATTATACCTGTAATATTCCCTTTTACTTGTCAGTCAGGATTAGGAAGCCTACTCAGATTCTTGCTCTTAGTTTCATGCAGCAGAGATGGGTGTGCTGAAGACAACACCTGATGGTTAACAAGGGGATATAGGAACACTAGCAACTGGTTTCAGATGAAGTAGAGTTGCCAGGCTGAGCTGGGCAATCAGTGGGAGGTTTGTGTGTGGGGATATGGGGGTCGTGCAAAGTTAGCAACATTACTGATGTCACTACGTCACTTCCAGGTTTTCCCTGGAAGTGACATAGTTTAGTTCTAGGAATTGTCATAAAGTTTTACTATAGAGTTTCCAGCAATTTTTCCCTACTTTCCCCAGAAATGATGTAGCAATGTCAGTGATGTCACTATTGTTTTTCTCCCCTCTCTTGCCACTGCTCGGAACAGTGGCCGTCAAAGGGAGCTGCCAGCGGGAGACTTCCTGCTATAGTAGGAGGCCAAGAAGTGGGCTCTTTATTAGTAAGGGCACTTTTTTAGAACTACTAGCCCAATTAAAATAATAGAGGAGGTCAGGCAGACTTAAGACCAAGGGAGCTCATGCAGTTAATACTTCTAGCTAACAAATGGGGATTAACTAAATAGGGACTCCATCCCATGAGACTAAACCAAATCATAGAGGGGATGTAGACCATTCCATTGTAATGTATACAATAAATATACCACAGTATGAAGCTGGTGATTGTTCATCCAATAGATGTAAACTGATTTTAGTATAAAGTTTCCAGCATAGAAGCTGTTTGTTAGCTGCAGTATGGGTTTTTTTTAAGCTGTATTTTTACAAATTGTCTTGCATTTCTTTTTCCTGGGAAGCATCATTCCTATTGGTTCATTGTTTATCCAATAGCTGTGACGTTATTTTAGTACACTTTTGGGTATGAAGTTATTACTTGTAAGTCAAGTCTCCTACTCTAGAATTAGATGATCTAGGGACTTCTGGCTGTTCATATCCAAATTTCTAGCAGGCATATAACAAGCTCCCCTGCTAGCTGTGCACCAGTCAAACACATCAAGCAATACTATATTTCTGCAGTGTGTCTCAAGTTCTTTAAAAAGAACTTTTCCCTCTGTTCTACCATTCGAATTAGTACAACAATCAACAACTCTTACCAGCTCATTTAAGAGTCTCCTCTTTTCTGAACCAAACATGATTCCCCCCTGGAAGGAAAGAAGCGTCCCCACTAGACTGGAGAAGCGTAGGAATATCATGCGTAATGGACCTTCTGGATAAAGGAAACCCCATTGCGAAAGCAGACCTAGACAAAAAAAAAAAAAGGGATCGAGATACCCTGGTTTAGCTATCTCTAAATACTACATCTTTTACATGACCTCAAACAAAAACACATCTTTGAAATGCCCCTAACAGCATTTGAACAGTTATTAGCTCACCCACTTCATAACAACAAAGGCCTCATCTCAAAAATATATAAAACTAGGAATTAGGCCCGTTGTGGAAATAAATACAACGGGCTCTAGAAAGAGGCTCTGGGATAGTGCCCCAGCCTTGGGCACTCAGCGTTATTTTGCTGTGGCGAACTCAGCAGGGTATAATGACACAGAGTCCACCATTTTCTCCAGGGGAAGATCTCTGCCATCTGAAGAGCAGTTGTAATTCAGCATGATCTCCATCCCTCCCCTGGAGATTGGCAGCAATTGTTCCCCATGAGGGAACAGGTGGTTTGGAGGGTGGACTCTATGGTATTGTACTTGTCTGAGGTCCCACCCCTGCTGAAACCTCACCCTCTCCTGGGTCCACCCTCAAATCTCCAGGAATTTCCCAACCTGGAGTTGGCAGCCCTATCTCCCGCCCAGCCAACTGTCAACATATCATCTGCCCCCTGGCTTCAGCTTCCCATCTCCTCCCCCCCTCCCTCCTAGAGAGGTAATTCTGTGTGATCTCCAGCCCCCACCTGGAGATTGGTGACAATGGTTCTCCATGAGGGATTGGTTGGCTTGGAAGGTGAAGTCTATGGCATTGTACCTGTCTGAGGTCCCACCCCCTCCTCCAACCTCACCGTCTCCAGGCTCCATCCCTCAAATCTCCCGGAATTTTCCACCTGAAGTTGGCAACCCTGTCTCCGTCCCAGCCAATCATCAACCTCACTCTTTAACTTTCCATCTCTCCCCCGCACAGCCTCCACCGTGCTCTGAAGCCCTGACTGCTATGTCACATTGGCTGTCATAGGGGGTCAATCTCAGCCCTGTGTAAGGACACAGACTCCACCATTTTCTCCAGGGGAACTGATCTCTGCCATCTGGGGAGCACTTGTAATTCTGAGTGATCTCCAGCCCTCACCTGGAGATTGGCAACCATAGTTCCCCTGCAGGAAGAGTAATCTTTCTCTGCAGTGGGGACCAAAGCAGCTGACATCATTCTCCTCTCCCCCTTTTGACTTGCACAGCAACCCTGTGAGGTAGGTTAGGCTTAAAGTCTGTGACTGGCCCAAAATCACCCACTCAGCAAGAACCTGGGTCTAGCAGATTCTGCTCTGAAGTGCTGCCTGCTACACCTAGGGTATCCAACCTCCAGGTGGAGCCTGAAGATCACCAGGTATCACAGTTGAACTCCAGACAACATATTCCCCCCGCCCCCCCCCGAGAAAATGACTGCTTTGGAGGGTGGCCTCTATGGCATTCTGTTCAGCTGTCCCAATGAGTTTTCTCCTAGAGGCCAACATAGGTGTGGAAAGGGGTTTTCAGAGAAGCAAGCTTGGTTGCCTAGCAACAGGCACTGAAGGAAAAGTTGCCAGCCCCTAAATACCTGGTGATTTGGGGGGGGGGGTGTGTGGATCCTGTGGAGGGCAGCATTTGAGGGGGGGAATGGAAGGACTCAGCAGGGTATAATGCCATAGTGTCTACCCTCCAAAGCAGCCATTTTCTCCAGGGGAACTGATCTCTGCCATCTGGAGAGCAGTTGTAATTCTGAGTGATCTCCAGCCCTCGCATGGAGATTGGCAACTCTTCTCCTCTGCCCACTGCCAGGTGTGTCTAACTGTCCCCTCAGTGGCCTGCTTCTGTCAATAAAAAGACAATGGACTTTCAGCATAACCCCTCCCCCACCCACTGCCAGCTTGGCAACCTAGCTTGCTCTGATTAGGGAAATACCTGGAGATTTGGGGGGGGGGGGTGGATCCTGTGAAGGGCAGCATTGGGGGGGATGGAAGGACTCAGCAGGGTATAATGCCATAGTGTCTACCCTCCAAAGCAGCCATTTTCTCTGTGGGATCTGATCCCTGTCATCTGGAGATTAATTGTAACAGTGGGATATCTCCAGGTGTTTGATGGTCTCTGGCCCATCTCATTAGCCAGCCAGCCATGGCGGAGTTAAGCAGGCGAAAGAGCCGTTTTCCGTTTATTCTGACAGGAAAGTCAGTGGGCAGGGGAGGGGGTTATGCTGAAAGTGCATAGCCTTTTCACTGACAGAAGCAGGCCACTGAGGGGACAGTTAGATCCACCTGGCAGTGGGCGGAGGAGAAGAGTGGACCCAGCACCCAGTCCTTCCCCTTCGCTGGCTCCCTTCAGACTGAGGCCGAGACGCTAGCCGGTGTCTCTGTGGGCGGGACTGAGGCAAAGCAGGGAGGGAATGCAGCCAGTGGCCAGGGACCTCCTTTTGAGTGGCAGTCCTTCCAGCCAACTGATTTTGGCGCCCCATGGAATCTTGCCACTTGAAAATGGCTTTATATAATAAGGAAAGATTCTGTCATGTATGTCACCTACCAAACACAACAAATGTAGACTGTTATGGCAAATGGAGTGTGTGAATCACATCGACTCTGAGTCCTGGGATAACATCTGGAGCTCTCCAAACTTTACATCCAATTTCTCCATAAGATTTAATACATTTAAAGTAGTGCACCTCTGGTACATGACCCCTGCCAAGCTGCACAGAATTAAGACAGAAAACAATAAATACTGCTGGAAATGCTGTGGCACAGTGGGCAGTTTTTTACACTGCTGGTGGCTTTGCCCAGCAATTCACTCCTTTTGGATTCAAATCATTACACAAATTAACATTATCACCGGAGTCCACTTACCTGACCATCCAGAAGTCCTCTTGCTTGATGCCTGGTCCGAACCCATAGAAAACAGAACAACAGCTGTTACAATCGCTACCTTACTGGCAATTGCAAGAATTTCGATTGCACAGTGCTGGAAAGAGAAAGATGCTCCATCTTTAGATACCTGGGACCAAAATCTGGGAACACTTTCTGTTAGGGAAAATCACTTCGCAGAATATAGCTCTTAATACAAATAGTAGTTTCAAGGGCATTCATTTCAAGCTGTATGGTTCCCTTTAGTTGATTACCTATCTTGAGATGATTTCATACCTACAAACAGATATTACCAAAATCTATTATACTTTTGAAATCTTTGCGGAAGATTCTAATATACTACTATGTTATGACTACATTAGTTGATGTTTAATGTTTTAAGTTGGTTATTTGTACTCAGATCACAGAATACTTGTTATCAATGTACAACATATTTAAACTTATAATAAATTGTTGAAAAAAAATTAGTACAGCAATCTAATATTTTAAACTTTTCCACCAATCACACAGGAGCAGTGTCTTGCACCTAAGGACTGTGTGGAAAAAAATTTATCAACATCCATCATGGAAACTGGGTCAAAATGGTCCATGAGTAGACAAGGCAGTTTATTAGGCCTTTTTTCTCATGTACTTCTGTTACAGCTGACATCCAAATCAGAGCATATGTTCAATATTTTATCAGCAAAAAAGTATCACAGCTAATTGTCTCTGTGTTGTGGATCAGCTAAAGCTCAGCGAGAGTGAGGTCCCTCAGGAAAAGAGGACTCCTCAGGAGATGAGCAGTCCTGTGTAGCCAATTCTGAGTCAGCAAAAGCTGGTAAATAGGAAGGTGAGCTGCAGGTTCATCAGGATTCACAGCCAATAGCTGGTGGAGAACCACTGACACTTCCCAGCCCTGATTCAACAGGTGAAACTCAGTTGATAGTTTCCAGCCTTCCAGTATCACCCCCATCTTTAGAGCACCTCAAACAGAGGCTACAAATAGAATTGCAGGAGAAATGACAAAGTGCATGCCTCCTGGCCAGATGCCACTTTCTTGAGTAGTTGCAGGATTACTCCTGAGCAGCTGGCTGCTAGCATGACCCTTAAGCATATGGCTATAAAAACCAGCCAAGGGAGGCTGTTAGGTGTGGAAGTAACAAGGTGAAAACAGTGTTCCCTCTAAGTTGAGTTAGTGTGAGCTAGCCATGGGGGGGATTTTTTAGCCTTCAGCTCACACATTTTGTTCTTAGCTCAGGAAGGATGGTTCCAGAGCAAACTGATTTATGCAGTAGCCAAATCCCTAGCTCACAAAGTAGAATTTTTGCTCACAAGACTCCATAGCTTAGGGGGGAGCATTGGTTGAAATCCTTCTGATAAATGTATTGGAGCCTGTGTGTGCCCTGTGACTCTTTGGACTGTTTCCTGACTCTGTCTTTATCTGCCTGCTTGTGAGTAATTCTTGGATTCTCAGATGTTGTTGTATGGACTGACTCTTGGCTGTGCTTAACCTTGGACTGGACCCTAACTATGTTTCTAGAGTTGGTGTTCTTGTCTTACTTGCTTGATGTCCTGGGACAGTAAAAGCTCAGATTTAGGCATCACCAGATACTGAACTGTCTTGAACAAGTGAGATGGACATGAACTAGCTGATGCTATAATAGGTGAGAAGTAACATTTCTTTGCTGTTATCACTGCTGCTTCATAGGTCTTACAATGAGTTCTATAGCATAATCTGTTGGATTCAGTATGATTTCTCCACCAGCACCATTCTAGATGTCTCCCGACCCTTTTTAGATCACCCAGCTCCATGGTAAACTGGAGTGGTTGGTGGGTCTCCTCTCAGGGGTGGGAGAGGTTGGTGAGGATACCTTCAAGGAGCCTTATATTCCATGTTTATGTTGTAGCCTTAGCAGAACACATATCTAGAATTCTATAGTCCCCCAGAGTGTTCTAGAATCCAGTAGGATTCATGAGCCTTTGTATCCTCAGCATAAATATTGATGTCCCCCAGAAAAATCAGTCTAGGAGTCTTTAGCACCACATCCAGCAGTATCTCTGCCAACTCATTGAGGGTGCCCGCTGAGGAACTAGATAGCTGGTAGACAAGAAGATTGCCTAATCTATTCTTAGTACCTAATGTGAGAAGCATACAGGCAATGCCAGTGATAGTTTACATGGGAAGTCTGCAAAAGTTGAAAGATTCTCAGAGGATAATAGCCATGACTTCTCCCTGACAAGTAGGGCAGGATTGGTGGAGGACCATATAACCAGGCAGTGTTACTTGGGACATACTACATCATTTTCTTCCAGTTGTGTTTCTGTTCTGCAAGATAGGTCAATTTTCCCCCTGTAACATCTCATAGAGGTGTGCAGTTTTGTGCTTCACTGATCTGTTATTTCACAATATTAGTGCAGACATGGGAGAAATATGGGGCCTTATATCATCCACTCTTGGGATACTATGGAGATTAGACAGGCTGTGAGCATCCTTGCCGAAGAGTGGCCACCTATGATAAATCCCCATACACTCAACAAGCAACTTCTGTCAGTCATGGTTTGGTTACAAGTGAGTTTGCCGCATTCACATGTTAGCTTTGTATGTGTACACTTTATACATGTAAATTTTGCGAAGTGTGGTGGCTCTTTAATGCTTAGCATGATGCCGTATCACTTGAGTTAATGCCTCTGTGGTAATTTACTTTAGTAAAGAACATGCATTCTTATAGTGTGTTCTCCAGTGCTATCAGCATAAGTAGTAGTTTTCTGAGTCTGCTTTCCTCAATGTTATAGCACATTGCATCTTTTTTCTGTATATATCAGAGCTAACCATTTAGCTATATGTTGATTGAACACTTGATAACAGGGCTGAGTTTCCAAAGCAGTAGCAGGCTCTCCCTTTTCAATCATAACATTGATTAAAGCTGTTTTCATCGCAGTAGATGCCAATTAAATTACTGATTTCATAATTACAATTCAACACATTAGAGCTGATAATGAATGTTGTCACACCCAAGATAAATTATTACTGTATAGGAGTTCAGGTCTTCCTTCTGCTAATGTGCCAATGCATGAGTTGGCAAACATATATCATTCAGTTTAATCTTCCATGGGTTACATCATTCGTTCAGTTTTTCTTTTTAATATATGGATTTTTGTACCTTACTCTGTTAAACATTCTACCCAACAAACAAGTTGATTATGAATCATGTATACCAAGTAATGTTGCAGCGACTCAGGATTTTTGTAAAGTGATGGTCTTTGGTAAAAATTCATTACATATGTTGTAATTTACATTAGTGTTTTTATAATAGTCTCCAGATAGTAAATATATATGTAAAACTGTGTAGAGCATGGATGTCAAACATATAGCCTGCGGGTTGGATCTGGCCTGTGCAGGGCTCCAAACTGGCTCAAAAGCCACTGGCTCTCTGCTGCTTCCTGTTTCTGCTTCCTGCATCACAGTTCCTTTTGCCCAGTCTCTCCTATTTCCTGCTTCTCAGAAAAGAGAGGAAAAGCCAAGCCTCCCTTTCCTTGATTGGCTGAGGGTTCCTCCCCCTCCTTCTTTGAGGGTGGAGGGGGAGAAAGAGAGAGAGAGATGAAGTCCCCTGTGACTTTTAAGACCAACAATGTTTTATTCCAGATATAACCTTTTGTGTGCAAGCACACATCTTCAGAGAGAGGGGGTGAGAGAGATTGTGTGCATGCCAGAAAGGAGAGAGCAAGAGTGTGTCCCATGGCATTTAGAGAGATTTCCCTTTCTTGTTCTAACAGATGGTGGAGGACCTAGCAGCACAGCTTGCATTTTTTACTAGTGGGACCATCTTAACAACTAACAAAATCTATGGTAGGGCATAAGCTTTCATAAGTCACTGCTCACTTCTTCAGATACAGCTAGAATGTGAGTCCATCTGTCCTTATATTTTGGAGAGCCATTGGTAATGAGAGAAGAAAGCTAGGTCTCAGTTCAGTCCAGGAGGATGCATTGTCTTGAGCTTTACTATCAGTTGCAATTTAGCAGTCTCTCTCTCTAATCTCCCTTTGAAATTCCTTTGTAAGAGAACTGCTCTTAGGTCAGCAACTGAATGTCCTGAAAGGTTAAAATGTTCCCCCACTGATTTTTGAATGTTGTGTTTTCTAATAGCAGTAGAAAAAGTAAGAGTCTGGTAGTACCTTAAAGACTAACAAAATTTGTGGTAGGGTATGTGCTTTTGTAAGTCACTACTCACTTCTTCAGACTTATTTCCATTTATTCTTTGCATCCCCCTGGACTGAATCCTCCTGTACCAAACTGAGACCTAGGTTTCCTGTCTCATTGCCAACACTGATATCTCCACGCCTGCTCCCCCTCTTCATATCATACCTAATCCAATCACGCCTGCCACTGCCATTTGCCATCTGAAAATGAAGTTTATGTCTCTGGTACCTCATTTTATGGCACGCATGGCCCAGCCCAACAAATTGACATTTATGTCAGATCTGGTCCTCGTAACAAATGAGTTCGACACCTCTGGTGTAGAGTAAATTGCTTTTCCTGTGGTCTGAAGGTGTGTTATGCTGAAAATCTGTAATCAGATCCTGTAACAGAATTTCTGACCCTAAGCAGTGGCCATGGCAGGGGAAGGTCATTTGGCCTCGGTCACGGTGCTTGGCAAGGGGAGGTTAATTCCCCCCCATACTATGCTGCTTTCTTGATAAAACTTATCCCCCTTCCTTTGTGCTTTAATTAACTGTCTTTGTCTGACTTCTTTCCTTACCAAGCATAATTGCAAAGGGAATATTCCCATGACTGCTTTTTAGGGTCAAAACAAAGTGTTGGGAGCCACATGTCTGACCATGAATCTCCAATACAACCTGTACATTGGCCCCAGTAAAGACTACTTTTTATGTAGGGTTATGTTTCCTGTTGAATTGTGGAGTATGACAGGATGTCATGAACTTAAAGAAACTGCTGTTGTTTTTGTTTTTGTTTGTTTTTTCTGAAGAGAAGCTCTGTGATGCTAAAATGAACATCTGGCCTGACAATTTTTTTCCTCTATAGACAGCATGTTTCTCATTCGGCAGAAGTATTATAGTATGACAATGAAATATTTTTGTCAGGTGTTCCTAATTTCAGAAGAGTTATTAATTGCACCAATGAGGTTCAAAATGTTTTTTGTGTGTTTGTTATTTTTTTCTGCCTAGGATTTTCACCTCATTATTGGTTGCATTTTTATAAGTATTCATCGTGTATCTAGAACTAATCATCACTATGTTCTCAAATTAGCTGAGATGTTTACTTTGGTGTGTAGCCAATTAGCAGGAATCCAGGGATGCCATCAGTAAACAGCTGGAAAGAGATCTTTGTCTCAGCAGCATAAGGGTTCCAATGTTACATAGTAGTGATGCATTAATATTACATATTAGGATTTTCATCTGCAATCTGGCCAGTATTTTCATTAACAGCATTAACTAACTGAACTCTGAAAAAATGATATTCTTAAAACATCAGAGGATATACATCTAGATGAAGCAGTATCGAAATAGTTCTAGAGGGCAGCCGTGTTGGTCTGCAGTAGAACAGCTTGATTTGAGTCCAGTAGAACCTTAGAGACCAGCAAGAGTGTCAGGGTATGAGCTTTTCGGAGTCAAAACTCCCTTCACCAGAAAGCTGAAAGCATAGGTGTCAACTATGGGGGGGGTTCAGGGGCTCAGGCCACCCCTGAAATTTTCCAGGGGGGGGACTGAGACCCCCGGGCAAACTGCCCACCACTGTGCCTCCCTGCCCTCCAGGGCCCCCAGCCTAAGAAGAAGCAGCAGCAGCCGCCACTCCCCTCCAGGGCCCCTGGCCCAAGAAGAAGAAGCTGCTGCCGCCACCGCTGCTCCCCCGCACACCTCTCCCCTCCCTCCCAGGCCGACTGCCCAGCATGATGATGTCACCCAGAAGTGACGTCATCGTGCTGGGCACGTTGCCGGGGCAACGCTCTGGCAATCGCCTCAAAACATAGAGTTTCGAGGCAATTGCCAGAGTGTTGCCCCGGCAACGTGCCCAGCGCGATGATGTCACTTCTGGGTGACATCATCATGCTGGGCAGTCGGCCCGGGAGGGAGGGAGGGGAGAGGTGTGTGGGGGAGCAGTGGTGGCAGCAGACTTCATCCCGGCACGCGCTTGGCGCGTGCATGCAAAAAAAAAAAAAAAGGTAAATTTTCTCCCCCCTCTGGCCCAGCCCCCACCCCAGGAAATAGGAAAGTCTATGCCTGTGGCTGAAAGGACCTTTGACACTCGACAGCTCACACTCTGAAAATCTTGTTGGTCTCTAAGGTGCTACTGAACTCATTTCCAGTATCAAAATACTTTATATCCTCTATAACAAGCTGTGTTCAAGGTGTGGAAGTGGGAGATGCAGATTCAGATCCATGGGATCTGCAAGGGTGGATGGGAACAGCTGCGGGGTTCAGTTTTCTCTTTGGTGTTGGTCAGTACCTATGTGAGACTCCTGAATAGTGATCCCTCTAAACTGAATTAGTGTGAACTAGCTCAGTTTTTTAGCCTCCGGCTCACACATTTTTGTCTTAGCTCAAAAGGGATGGCTCCAGAGAAAACTAATTTATGCAGTAGCCAAATCACTTGCTCACAACTTTAATGCCAGTAGCTCACAAAGTAGAATTTTTGCTCACAAGACTCCACAGCTTAGAGAGGGAGTATTGCTCCTGAACAAGACTGTAGCTACTACACAATCCCACCAAGAGCCCCATGGACCCACCCAGCAGTGGAAAAAGCACATGGAGATCCTTGGTGCCTAGGGGGCAAAGGGAATCAGTAAGTGATGCCACCTGGTTCACACATGAGCTCTATTGTGGGGGCAGACTTGCAGCTGCTGGTTCTGACTTGCTTTGGCAGAGACTTGCTTTTTATCAGCTCTAGCAGGAACCAGGGGTAGAATGAGGAGAAAGGAGTATGGGTGGAGTTAAGGTAGGATGTGGTGAAGAGGAGAGGGATTAGAGGGAGCAGGAAGGAGCAGGCAGGCAGTGGGAAGTGGGTCAGGGTCAAGGAGAGAGGGAGGAAGAAGAGGGAATAGTGCATAAGGAGCACTGCACATGAAGGGAATGAGAAAGCTTTGCAGTGAAAGAGATGGAGAAGGAGTTGGAGAGGAGTTGGGGGTGCATAGGAAGGAGAAGATAGATGTTTGGGAGGAATCCAAAGGAAGGGATTGGCCAAGGTGTAAGGTATGGGGGGCAGCCATGGGCCAGTGGCTCCATGGTCCCTGAAGTTGATTAAAGGAGCCCTGCTTGCACTGGGCTCATCTGTTTATTTGTGAATAGAGGTGGTAGTTCAATGGGCTGTTGTCCCCTGCATCCCTCGCAAAAAATTATATGTAATTTTGGAATGGGACATATTTAATATGAGACTGACTCCCAGCTGTATATCAGTATTCCTTAATCACCAGGAGCTGCCATCTTTGTGCGGAAGCCAGTGCCCGCTTGTGGTGGTCAAGTGAGTAATGGAGGGGGGAGAAAACTGAAAGAGGTGCTGCTAGCTGCATTATCTACACTGAATGATGTAGTTCTCCCCATTATTGACAGAGTGCAACTTTCATCGAATGACTCATTCAAAAGTTTGAGAGTCTTATTAGACTCGGATTTCCTTTTAGAAAAATAATTATGGTAGCAAAAATTCTTTTTTCCCCAGTTGCACGTAATTCAGAAATCCGTCCTATTTACGGGAACATCTGGTCTTGCTTTGTTGATCAATGCAATGGTAAACTCGTGGTTAAATTATTGCGAAGTGTTCTGTATCTGGCTATCCTTGAAGACAATTTGGAAACTCCTGCTGCCACAAAATGCAGCAGCCAATTTGTTGTCTGGGGCTGAGGACAGACTGGCAATCTGAAGCGGAGGCAAAGCGGAGGGAACTGGAGCCATTTTCTCCAGAGGATCTGATCCCTGTTGCCTGGAGATCAGTTGGAATTCCAGAGAACTCCAGAGCCTTTGACAACCCGAGGACTAACAGCTGAAAGTTTTCAATGTATTGATTGGAAAATCTGCCATTTCATTTGCAAAGGAAATAGGAAAGTAGGCACACATGTCTTAGGGATCCTTTACCCTACACTCTAAAATACATTTCTTATGTCTATTATTAATATTAAAGAAGCTGAGAAATTTAGGCACAGCTTGAAAGCACATGTCACAGAAACCTTGCTGGAATGAAGCTGATCTAGATCTTGCTGATGTTTGGATGGGACTCTGCCTGGGAACCCCATTCATGCCCACTTGAGTTCCATGGGAAGAAAGATGACATAATAGAAACAAAACTATTCAGAGTCTTATAATGGACACTTTGCCATCCCTTGGTACTTTCCAAGTCTAAACTCAGTTAGATACCACGGTTCCCCCCCCAAAAAAAGAAATAAACTTGAGGCCAGAATGAGAACTTTGAAGTCATGTAAGTACTCTGTGTAGTTTTATAGATTGCCCACACAAAGATATTCTGAATTTGTTGTGTCATAACTGTTTTCCTCAGACAGCTACCAGATCTGCACACGCTCCCTTCCTTGTCTTTCTGGAAATGACTTGGACTTATCTTTCTTTCCTTTCTCATCTTTCCCTCTCCCCAGTTATTGTGCAGCAAGACATCTTGGACATGCGTATCCAGATCCCCTTTTCTTTGAGAGGCTTTTTATTCCTTAGGGCTATATAGGATCTTCCAGTGCATAATAGTCTTTTATCCGGTCACGTCATTCATAATACTCTTTCAGTCTGAGTTAGAATTTTTTGTAGTTAGGTGAATGGATCTATGTGAATGGGATCCCCTCCCCTCCCTGGGTTGCTGTACTTTTTGAAGACTCCTTAACCAAACTTTACTAGTACGTGCTACAGATTTGAAATCTGGGAAACAAAATTTATGTATTTATTTTTTTTATTAGATTTATATGCGCCCCAAACAGGCTCGGGGCGGTGTACAGCAATTAAAATAATACAATTAAAATAGTATCAAAATAACAATTTACACATAAAATATATCATAAAATACCATGTAAACAAAGAGGTCAGATGTGAAAGCAATTCAGTCTCTAGATGTTTAGTCTAAATCTCAACATAACACTGGAATAACAGTCAAAGCAATGAGATCTCTATGGGTGCGTTCACACTGGCAGCTTTAAGCCGGCTGCAGCTGGCTCAAATCTGCCATGTCTACACCTCAGCATCTGTCTCCCGTCCCCAAGCGTTGCTTACCGGCTCAAGAAGCATTGAGAAGTGTCTGAAATCTGAGACCAGCTCCCTTGCTGGTCTCAGCTGTCCTCTTCCGGCCCCTGTCGCTTTCTTCTGCTGTGTAAACAGGGAGCCGTCCCTGATCGACTCCTGAGCAACCTCCCCCCTCCCCCGCGGAAGCCTCTGGCTTCCGCTTTGCGTCCGCCATTTTTTTTTTAAGTTTAGCGATGAGCACATGAGCGCCCATACAAATCTACATTTTAAAGACAGATGTGGAAATGGAGGCTAGTTCTACTGTGCACATGCTTTTGTGGTCACGATTAGGCTATTTTTGGGTCGCCAAAACTTGGGTTTTCAAGTTTTCAAAGGGGTGGCTAGATTACAAGTTTATAAAAGTAACGAAGGGAGCATGCGCGAAAAATCACACTCATGGCCGCCTGTATGAGTGCATGAGCGCATGAAAAAGCGGCGAAAAAAATAAAAAAAAAGAATAAGAAACCGCTCCCCCCCCCCCACATTAGTGTGAACGTGCGGGAGACGCTTGCAGGCGATGCGAGGAGAGGGTAGTGTGATCGCGATTTTGCAGAAGCGGCCGTTTGCAGCCGGCTCTAGCCGGCTACAGCACTCCAGTGTGAACACAGCCATTGATTCAACTAATCACAGAGGTCTGATTGCTTTGAAGTGATTTCATCATGTGGATGTTCTGCAGCATCCATTACTTACTCTGTCTCTTCTAACAGAGAGAAGGGAGAGGGAGACACAGATCACAAAGCTGAAGGGGAAAAAATAGCAAGGCAATACAAACCCAGCAGAATGTCCCAGAGAATCTCGGCAGTTGAAAGTAAAGGGGGACGTTTTAGCAAGGCCAGCAGCAGAACCAGTGCAATATGCCCAGAAGAACCAGTGCCACTTTGCCAGAGCCGAAACCCAAAGGGCCTGAAGTCAAATTTGGGGGGGGGGGGTGTTTCTGCAAGGATAGCAGAGCCAGTGCAGTGTGCTAGTGCCCAGCAGCAGAAGCCAGTGCCAATGTGGCAGCAACAGGACTAACCAATGTCACACCAGAGAATCCCATCAGGGTAAAAAAAAAATTGGCAGGAACAAGGGCAGTAGAAGCCCAGCAGAACACTCAAAAGTGCAGGATGGGCAGGCACTTTTGCTAGCCTACCTGAACCAAGGCCAGGCCAATACACAGAAGCCCATTACTGTTGAGCTGCCATTTGACACAATGGCACTGGGTTCTGCTGCTGGGCACTAGTAAGTTGGCACTGGCTTCTGCTTCTGAGCAGCCACTACTGCACTGGTTCTGCTGTCCTGCAGCCCCCCCCCTTGCTTGGATTGTGATTCTGTGCTTGTCATCAGTCCTCTTGCCACAATGCCACAGGGTGCTGTTGCTGGGCACTAGTAGGTTGGCACTTGATTCTGCTGCCGGGCAGTCACTACTGCGCTGGTTCTGCTGTCCTACAGCTCCCCTTCCCCTTGCTTGGATTCTATGCTTGGCATCAGTCCTGTTGAGCTGGCCTGGTATTTGCCACAATGGCACTGGCTTCTGCTGCTGGGCACCAGTAGGTTGGCATTAGGTTCTGCTGCTGGGCACTAGTACATTGCACTTGTTCTGCTGTCTGTGCAGAAATGCCCTTACTTCAGAGAGTCTCAGATTCTCAGTGGTACTGGTTCTGCTGGACACATTGCACTGGTTCTGCTGCTAGCCTTGCAAAAATGTCCCCCTCCACTTTCAACTGCAGAGATTCTCTGGGACACTCTGCTGGACTTGTATTGCCTTGCTATTTCCCCCCCCCCCCATTGGAAACAATGGAGGGCACCACTTTTGGTGCCCATGGAATTGGACCCCTGGTCCAATCATTTTGAAACTTGGGGGTTCTTTTGGGGAGAGGCTTCAGCAGGTGCACTGCAAATTTGGTGCCTGTACCTCAAACTCCCCCCCCCAGTCCACTGAATTTACCCTTTTCCCCCTTCCCATCCATAGAGTTTAAAATGCATGTTTGCCTTCCCAATCCAGCATCCAAAGGTACCCCACTTTAAAAATTTTAAATGCCATTAATCAGGAAGGGGGTCGATTAAATCCTCCCTTCCATGCCAGTCAATTAGCAGAGCTGAGATTTTTCTAAAAGGCTGTGTGTACATATCCCAATTTGTTATACAAGAGCTGTCATCAGTACATTCCTGAGACATTTGCCAAAGCTACTTAACTAGTTACAGTATGTCATTTTATAGGGCTGCTATGACAGATTTCCAGATCACAGAATTTCCAGATTACAGGTCAGCATCCTTCATGAAGATGGGAAAGAGCATACTATATCTTTGGTGCTTATTTGCTTGCAGAAAATATGGATGCTTGTGCAAAGGACAAATAGTCAGAGTAGATAAAGTTGTGAATATTTATATGTTTCTGAAAGGACTGCAAGAACAACAAAAAAAACACCCCTGCTTATCTCCTGTTCATATTGGCAATAGTCTTTGAGAAAATTGTGACTGTTAGGGTTGTCTCTTTTTGAGAAAGATGCATTATATCCTAAAATAAAATCTGAAAATAAACCAGCCAAAATCTTTATTCTATTGAGGTCACCAATAAGAGGGCATGTCTTCTGTCTTGTGCAATAGAATAAAAGTCTGTAGAACTTCAACATATCTTTGAAATGACATTAATGCTGCTTCAAAAGGGCCTTTGAGAATCTGGAGTGGTTAATTGTAATTATTTTTGCTGTGATCATTACTTTTGCTAGTTGTTCTGTGGCTGTTGTAGCCCCTTCACCTAAATGTTCCTGTTTCTTGGATAGCTTATGGAAGTACTTAAAGAACTTTACATTTCAGTTATTTAGTGCAGTTTAGAAAACATTAAGTGCTTCAATATGGTTCTCTGTTGTTGTAGGTGCAAAAGGGAAGGTTCCCCCCCCCCTTTTTTTTTTCCAAAAAAAGACTGATGTTATCCTCAGCTGTTGAAAGCTATAGATTTTATAGTGTTGTATAGTGGTTATAGGGGCTGCAGTGGCTCAAGTGGTTAAGACGCTGAACTGCAGACTGGTAGTTCAGCAGTTTGAGACCCGAGTACCGCATGACGGAGTGAGCTCCTGTCTCTGGCCCCAGCTCCTGCCAACTTAGCAGTTCAAAAGCAAGAAATTGCAAGTAGATAAATAGGTGCTGGCCACATGACCACAGAGACGTCTTTGGACAGCACTGGCTGTTCGGCTTGGAAACGGAGATGAGCATTGCATCCCTAGAGTTGTATTCGACTGGCTTTCGAGCAAGGGAAACCTTTACCTTTACTATAGTGGTTAGAGTGGTATACTGTAGAGACTTGGGTTCAAATCTCTGTCTGCCATAGCTTGCTGGGTAACCCTGAGCCAGTCATTTTCTGTCTGCCAAACCTGTGTCACAGGGCTGCTGTAAAATGAAGGAAGGAAGAACTATATGTTCCACCCTGAGCTCCCTGGTAGAAAAGCAGGATAAAAACATAAATAAATATAATTTTATGATAAACATGTACCTATAAAATCTTCATTTGGGTCACACAATGTTTCCATTACAGTATCTTGCAGGGATGGCCACTGCATTTAAGGGGATAGCACAGCACACAGAAATACAGAACTCAGATGGCTAATTTTTCTCAGTGCCCGTTGTTGTTCTAGTACCTCAAATGTTCACATCGATGACTAAGTCACAGTATAAAATAAGATGTATCGACCCAGTACCCCAAATAAAGACATAGGGGTTTAACTTGTTTATTAAAATTAGCTGATCTATGCCATCCATTATTGACAATGCTCATATTTAATGGGGCAAGCTGTGCTAGGCTGCCTAGCTATGGCTGCCTTTGTTTTGGCAAATCCACCCTGACTCGGAACTTTATCCTCACCTTTGCATATTATGCTGAGAGATTCCAAGCCACATCCCCCTTCCTTTATGTGCCGTAAAGTCACTATCAGGTTTGGAAACATGTTGCTGAACACCAAAGGGTGCTCCTTCCCAAGTCCCATCCCAGTGTAAAGCCAGTAACAGTTTGTTCTGGACACACCTTCCATCATGCCTGATGGGTCAGAATGCTTGCCGCTTATCCCTACCTAACAGGAGCAACCCACCCTATCCCTACCAAAGTAGTTATGGTTTAAACACTTAATGACCAGGCCTAATTTATCAGATTTATCCCACCTCTCCTGAACAATGTAAACCAAAAAAAGACTTCCCCCCCCCCCGACAATGAGGGGAAACCCCCCAAATTGCTGCTTGGCCCCAACTGGTGACTACGATATTCTAGGGGCGGTGGGCAGGTCAACAGCAGGTGACAAAAGCCTGCAAGAAAGGAGAAAGGCATGATTATATAGCACAGGGGTCCTCAAACTTTTTAAACAGGGGGCCAGTTCACTGTCCCTCAGACCGTTGGAGGGCCGGACTATAGTTTTAACAAAAAAAAACTCTGAACAAATTCCTATGCACACTGCACATATCTTATTTTGAAGTAAAAAAAAAAAGGGAACAAATACAATATTAAAAATGAAGAACAAGTAAAGTTAAATCAACAAACTTAACAGTATTTCGATGGGAACTATGGGCCTGCTTTTGGCTAATGAGATGGTCAATGTCCATATTTGTCACTGCTAGTCGTAACAAGTGATGCAAGTGTGCATCAGTTAGTCTAGATCTGGTTGGAGATTTCAGATGTTATTTTGCGGGTAGGGAAGGCACATGGCGGGGGGGTGCGCGCGCAAGTAAGGCACCCTTGACGGGGCTGCTTTCTTTCCCTCTCTGGGCATCCTCACAAACTTTTTAAGGCAGCAAGCCCCCAGCTGCTTCTCCCTGAAACTCCACTACTACAGGCATCATGATGGGAAAGAGAAACCTCTCTCTCTCTCTCTCTCTCTCTCTCTGTGTCTCTCTCTCCGATTCCCAGCAGCACAAAAAGCCTCGAAAAAGACCCCCGCCCGGCTCTTGGGACTGGCGCAGGTCTCCTAGCCAACTGAGAGGCCTCTCAGCCAGCTAGGAGACTTGGGGCCAGCCGGAGCGCCTGCCACCCCACACTTACCCTCTTCCAGTCTTCCTTTTGCCTCCTCCTGGCTGACTGGAAGCAGGGGGGCAGGGCTTTGTCATGTGGCCCGGGACGAGTCGGCTGCAATTTTTCCGCTGCTTTGTGTGCTGCTGGGAATTGGAGGACAGGCAGCGGCACACCCGGCGGGCCAGAAAAATGCCCTCGGCAGGCCGCATGTGGCCCGCGGGCCATAGTTTGAGGACCCCTGATATAGCACCTTCATTATTCCCATTGGTTGGTCAGCCAATCACTGCCTCATGCTTTATTTGAACAGGGACTGGGGCAGACATGAATGCCTCTTTTGGATTTATTTGCACTGTGCAGTTGATAACATTCCTCATCACATGACCTGGCCTATAGACATTATTGACACACATCCAGAATTTACTGGATTACTGGAATTGATGGGAATTTTTGATCATTTTTGCAGCCTTCTTTCAATACAGGAGGCTACAAAAACTACAATTCCTATCACCATGAGCAGAGAAGTGTGAGAAGAGTAATTTACTGAAGAGATAGGTTGGAGCTTATCCTCTGTTTTAAAAGCCATTCCCATGGCAGATAATAAATATATGACATGGTGCCTGGTCCCATCTTTTCTGAAAGATGAGAATTTTGATGTGAGGAAGTTGGGAACTGGGAGGAAATGAGGGAGGCTGACCTAGGGTAGGCAGTTATGTGTGTGGAAATGAGCATGTTTGTATTTTCTGAGTGTCTTACCTAATGCTCACAAATGTTTGTTGAGCATTTTTGAGAGTTCAACAGGATTGCTTGCAAAAATGTAAACGGTTTCAGGTCAAAAATGGGAGTGTTCAATCACTACTACAAACAACAAATTAAACTGACAACAAGTGTATCCAAAAAGTAAGCCAAAATTCATGCCAGGTGTCTTCCATTTTGAATTTTACACTGTCATGATTACCAGGCTTTAAATACCCAACATTAAGTGTAAACAAAACTACATTTACAGCTGTGTTCCTAACACGTCTCAATGTATGTTTCACATAAATGAGTAACTTTAATCCCCACATAGTGGTAGAACCTATGACAAATGTACAAAGGTCTAGTGGTTTTTCTACCTCAGGATGCAGAAGCATTGATAAAGCTTTTCAGGTCAAGACAGGCACTGATGGAATTGCTCTGTATGTCTGCTTAATATCAACTTATTTATTTATGTACACTGAGTTAAAAATACCTCAGAAAAAAAGAGGGAGGTCTTGTTTTAAAGTCAGTCTACTTTCCACTTATCAGCTTAACTTGTTTCTTCAATAGAAATTCAAGATTTCACTTGTGGGAAAACATTAAAGAAAGCTTCTTTCCTAAAGCATAGATAATCTTTTAAATATAATGGCAGTGTATTCAGAAGAAAGGATAATGCATACAGAAGACATTGTGCACTTTCTTTTTCACTTTTAGCTAGTACTTCAGCACTCCTTTTTTCATACTTGTCAACCAGGTTTTTTTTTAATCAAAGAAGAAGAGGATATTGGATGTATACCCTGCCCTTTACTACCCAAAGGCATCTCAGAGCGGCTTACAAACTTCTTTCCCTTCCCCTCCCACAGCAGACACCCTGTGAGGTAGGTGGAGCTGAGAGAGCTCTGCGACAACTGTCCTTGAGAGAACAGCTGGTTACAGAGCTATGGCTTGCCCAAGGTCATCCAGCAGGTGCAAGTGCAGGCGTGGGGAATCCAACCCGGTTCTCCCAGATTAGTTTCCGTGCACTTAACCACTACACCAAATTGGCTCTAAGGGGAAGAGTAGACATAACACAAAACAGCATGTAAGGAAACCACAACAGTTTTAATGGAAGAATTATTGAGGAGGGGCTTGTGAGGGTTTTTTCCTTTGTGGGAAGGGGTGATAAAAAGCTAGCTGCTCCACCCACCTAGGGTTGCCAACCTCCTGGTAGTGGCTGGGGCTCTCCAGGGATTACAACTGTTCTTCAGGTGACAAAAATGAGTTCACCTGGATGGAGAAAATGGCAGCTTTCAAAGGTGGACTCTGGCATTCTAACCCATTGAAGAAGAAGAGAAGAGATTGGATTTATATCCCACCCTTCACTCACTTGGAGTCTCAGAACAGTTTACAAACTCCTTTCCCTTCCCCTCCCCACAACAGACACCCTATGAGGTAGATGGGGCTGAGAGAGCTTTGCAACAACTGTCCCTGAGAGAACAGCTGGTACAGAGCTATGGCTTGCCCAAGGTCATTCAGCAGGTGCAAGTGGAGGAGTGGGGAATCCAACCTGGTTCTCCCAGATTAGAGTCCGTGTACTTAACCACTACACCAAACTGGCTCTCCTTGAAGTCCTTTCCCTCCCCAAACCCTTCCCTACCCAGGCTCCACCCCCAAAATCTCTAGGTTGGGTGTGAGGTTGCCCCCAAAAGATGCAGTCAGCAACAGGTGTTCTTAAACAGAAAGTCCTTTATTGCTAAGCAGATCTTTTTGGTCACTTACACTTCTTGTGTTAGTAATGCTGGACATTCATACAGTCAGGACCAGAGTTCCCTCTAAACTGAGTTAGTGTAAGCTAGCTCACAGTTTTTTAGCCTCCAGCTCACACATTTTTGTTTTAGCTCAGGAAGGATGGCTCCAGAGCAAACTTGTTTATGCAGCAGCCAAATCGCTCGCCCACAGCTTTATTGCCAGTAGCTCACAGATTAGAATTTTTGCTCACAAGACTCCGCAGCTTAGAGGGAACACTGGTCAGGACTGATATTCAGTATTCAAAGAGAGAAGAAGAAGAGAAGAGATTGGATTTATATCCCGCCCTTCACTCACTTGGAGCCTCAGAGCGGCTTACAAACTCCTTTCCCTTCCCCTTCCTACACCCTGTGAGGTAGGTGGGGCTGAGAGAGTTCTGAGACAACTGTCCTTGAGAGAACAGCTGGTACAGAGCTATGGCTTGCCCGAGGTCATCCAGCAGGTGCAAGTGGAGGAGTGGGGAATCAAACCTGGTTCTCCCAGATTAGAGTCCGCACGCTTAACCACTACACCAAACTGGCTAACACCAAAGGTTAGTTCATAATGGCTGCTCCAATCACATAGAGATAAAAACGGCACCTAAGATATACTGGCCATTTGTTCCCATAGTAAAAGTGGGAAAAGTTACAGTTCGCACCTGAAGGGAAGAAGCGGCTGGGAACTAGGCACTCAATATCGGGGATGCGAGGGAGGCGATAAGCGAGCTGCTAGCCTGAGAACAGTGAGCACATTCCAAGAGAGGGGGTCCAAACAGGGGAAACCACCTCCCATCCGGGGGGATGGCAGCATTAGCTGACATTGGGCTCCACCCAACCTGGAGCCGGCAATTCTACAGTCAAAGGGCTCTACATGCATGTTTATCAGCTAAATATGAAGTGCCTTTAGAAAGTCCTGTTGAAGCAAAAGTTCTGCAGGATTTATGCTGCAATGTGAATGGGTTGGTATAAGACTAGTAAAGCTGCTTAGGGGAGTTTCACAAATCTCTGTCTCTAGATCAGTTTATCATATAAGTGATTTGCTTAGAAAAGGGGGGAAATCCAAGTGTCCACCAATTAATAGGAGTTAGAGCAGTGAACTCAGGTCTGGGAGACCGAGCTTCAAATCCCCACTCTGCCATGAAGCAAACTGGATGAACTTGGGCCAACTACTCTCCCTTGGTCTAACTACCTCACAGAGTTGTTGTCAGGATAAAACAGAGGAAGAGCATACGAGTTCCTTAAAGAAAGGGCGAAAGGGAGAATATGCTAAATTCCCTTGTTATGTCCATTGCTGCTTATAGATTCTACATTTTGCTAAGAGAAACTTCAGTGCAGGGTATAGTAGAGTCCACTATCTAGGATTCCAGTTGTCTGTATTTTAGGAAAATTGGATCAGTTCAGATTTGGTGAGATTCAAAATAAATATTGTTGGCTATACAGATAACTTCCTGTTGTATTTGTTTAGAATATGAAGCAGTAATAGCTTGAAAGGGCTCTGTTATCCTAAAGCTCCAATTCCTATTGGCTGATTAATAAAGACTCCCATTGGTCCTGAAGCCAATCTAGATACCCAATCACGGAGCCCTGCTTGGGTCCAATAGTATTGCTTGTATGTAGTTACATTGTTGAAAGTTATGTGTTGGAACAGTATAAATGAAAGTGCTGCTCTCATAGAGCTGTCTTTTGAGCTGACCAATGTCATTGAATAAAAGCCTGTTTGTTTGAACTCATCGCTTCCTGCTCAATACTTAAAACTTCCCCACCCCCCCCAAAAAAAAAATCTTATGTCATCTCAACAAAACATACACTAGAGACTTATTTCTTTGTATGAGAAACAATTTCTGCATGTATAAGGATGTAAAGTAGAGCTTTTATACAAATTGTGAAGGGATATTTCAATCCTTTATACCTTCAGTCAAGAGAATTGTCACAGCAGCCTCCCCCAACATCCACATCCGGAATATGTTCTGTACTTACCCTTGGAGCAAGTAGTTCCATATCAGTCAAAAACAGCAAGATCAGTATGAAATCAGTTCTGTAACAATTAAAATAAAATACCCAGTATGTACTCGATTTCTAAGATTAGGGCCATGTCAACATTTCAAATAAAAGTATTACAAAAGATCAGCTATGCCTGCCCTCTCAGGGTCCAGCGTATCAACTATAACTGTGAAATCCAAGATGAAGTAGTAAATGTGAACTAGGATCATTCATAACAAATGTAATACAGAGTGTCTGACAAGCATAGTAATATGAAAAGAAAAATGAACTGAGTTAAAACAATGCAAGGCATGCAAAGGAATTGTTTCCTTTGACATAAGGTTTTATGTATTAAGTGTGGCACCTAAGTAATAAATGGATGATAAGATTTTGCAAATATAAAGCTACTTGGCTGGCAATAGAGACTATAGGTATGTTCCTGTTACCAGATATCCTCCCCCTCCCCACCACATATGTATCCTGCTCCACTTAGGGTAGTTCCACACCTCATGCAGAAAACATAATCACTCCATGTTTCTATATAAAGCATAAGTTAGATGTAGGCATTGACCCAGGGCCTTTATTGCCCCCTAGGTGTGGGATGGCTTCATTAGTATTTGAAGCTGGAAAGTGGTATTCATTCCATAGCCCAAGTAGTCTAGTACAGCCTATACACAAGGAGTGCCACTGTCAGTTTACTGAATTTTTTTGTTCTAGATGGTTATATATATAAACAATTATATTGGACCCCCATCAGGAATTGGGTAGCCAGCCTCCAGGTGGGGCCTAGATATCACCTGGAATTAGAACTGATCTCCAGACTAAAGATATTTCCCCTAGAGAAAATGGTTGTTTTGGATGGGGGATGCTATGGCATTATACTCTACTGAGGCCCCTTTCTTCCCCTAGAGCCCCAATCTCCTAGGGTTGCCTAGTCCCCTTGGGGGGGCAGGGAAACCCCTGCTCAAACGGTGGTGATGTCATCGCATCAGGCATGTTTCAGGAGAACGCTCTATAATTTGAGGGAAAACTCTATGGTTTCCCCTCGAATTACAGAGGTCCCGCCCCCAACGTGCCCAACGATGATGTCACTTCTGGGTGACGTCATTGTGGGGTGCGCACTTTGCACACGTGCCATAACACTTCCGGACCCGGCAAGGACTCCCCCTGCCAAATCGTAAGTACCACTTGGCAAACCTACACCCTCCTCAGGCTCTACCTCCAAATCTCCAGGAATTTCTCATTCTGGAGTTGGCAAACTCAAGCACTGACCTAACAGAACTGACAAAAGGACCGCAAAGAAACTATAGCTATGCTGCTGCTTCCTTAGATGAAATTAGAACTGTTCACTCTGGAATTTTTTAAAAAGGCATTCAGAAACTGCAGTAAATATAATTAAGGTTGGCAAGATTTAGACTGAAATGAGATTATAACATAAATGTAAACTGGAGGTAGAGAAAATTGTGCTGACTTGCAGACTGTTGCAAGACAGGTCAGATTATAAAAGAAAATGAGGGAATGGCAGGATAATTCCATTAGTATGGTTGTAGTGTCAAGTGCTAGGAAACATTCTTAGCTTACTTTGTATGCTGCAGAACAAAGTTTTGAATCCAGTGGCACCTTTAAGACCAACAGAATTTTATTCAAGGTATAAACTTCCATGTGGAAACATACTTATGCAATTTAGGAAGGATTTTTTTAGAGATGTTGGTAGAGGACAGTACTGTATCGTGGAAATGTTTTCCATTGGTCCATACTTCTACAGTTTTCTTCATTTCTTCTTTCCCCCTGCTCTTGTAAAGTTGCCAAGTCCCTGCAGCCACTGATGGGGGGTAGGGTTGTCAGATCCATGTTGGGAATCTCTTTTAGGGGATGGAACCTAGAGATGACAGTGGGGTGCAGTGCCATAGAGTCCACTCTCCAAAGCATCCATTTTCTCTGAAAGAGTTGATTGCTGTTGTCCGAAGATGAGCTATAATTTCAGGGGGTCCCACCTAGAGGCTGACATTCCTATGCTGTTGAAACTTGCTTCAATGAGCAGTCTGGAGATGGGAAAGGGGAGATATTATTAAGGTGAGAGGAAGAAAGTTCCCTCAAGAATTTTGCTCAAGGTTCACAGGCCAAGCTTCCATAATAGTCATATTTTCTTTGGACTGAATCAGGGTACAAGGAGACTGCATACATTTTTGGGAACTATTTTTTTTAGTCTAAATTTTAAAAAAGCAGATATTGGTATAGATGTGTGTGTTGTGGGTTTTTTTAAAAAAAAACAGGTTATATCAACCTGTTCTAATATCAACCAATTCACTGTGGTACAAATTTGTGTTACTAGTATAATAATTATAAACATGACCACATTTCCTTTGGATTGTGTGTCAAAATAATATAAAACCATATGCAACACATAGTATTTTTTTTTCTGGAAGTAATAATCTTTCACAGCCAGCTATACAGCAAATTTGCATAAATGAATTGAAAATTAAAAAGTAGAGCATAAACTTTGGTATATATTATTTCATATTTTCTTGGGTTTGCCATCTATTTTAATATGTCATATTCAGATATTTCTGTGTTCAACGTAGAACATGTAGCATACAACTGTTTTATGTTCCTCTATTAGAAGCACTTATTAGGTGCTTTTAGAGGGGTTCTGGTACTGTGATGATTCTAGGAAGCCGAACAGACATATTAATGTTTCCATGAACGAAGCAATGGTCTTAATCTTGATGCATTAAATAAAGGATTATTTTAGGAGACTAACTTTGTACTTTGGAACTTATTAGTAGTGTAGAAGTCTGACTTACTTTAAAGGAGAGCATTGTCCTTTTAAGGAGAGTACGTTCCCTGACATTTAATACTGAAGTTTGTGGGGCTGCAGCCTCCTTGGTTCTTAAGCACCGGAACCTTCTCTGAGTCACACTGCATTAGCTGAGTCAATGAGTGTCAGAGGTGTCACTACTACAAGCATCATACAATACAGAATATACCCAGAGGATTTAATCAGTCTTTTGCTAGCATTGACCTATGTGAAATTGGTCTTAGGTATGAGGCCTTTACCCTTGAACAGAGGGCAATGACTTGTTAGGGGAGAGTTAACTGAAGTGATGGCTGTTTGAGGCAGAGATTCAGTATATATGTAACCCCTTCTAATGGGGGTCAGTCATGACACATGTATAGAGTACCATTTTGTATCCTAGGCTGCAGTCACACACATGAAAAAAAATCCATTTCCAGTGCACTTTCCAATTGGATTTTACTGTAAAGTGAACTGGCAAAATCCAGTTGGAAAGTGCATTGAAAACAAATTATTTAGTGTGTGTGACCACAGCCCTAGTCTGTGAAGGAATGCATATTTCTTGCTCTAACTTGGTCAGGGCGTATGGGGGTGATCCTGCTTCTGTTAGGCTGGATTCAATTAAATTTTCCAATACCAGATGGAAACTTTCATGCCTCGTAGTATGGGTAGCCCACTGATCTCAGTAAAATGCTGCACCTTTGAAATAGGGGATTTTGAGAAATGACATGAGGGGGGTCTTTAGAAGGATGGGGGCATCGGTAGAAATTGCCAGTTTAGTCTGGTTCTAATTCATTGTCTTTTGTTACTGTTTGTTTGTTTACTGTGCAATAAGGTTATGTACAAATTGCTTAGAAGTTAATTACACATTTAAAAACAGGTTGACATAGATATGGCTGTATTGCATTATTGTTTCAGATTTATATAACAAACTGAAATACTGTAGCTTTTCAGAATAAACATTTTTCTTTTCTTCTACAGCCTTAAGATCACATTTGAGAATGCATGGCTAGTCATCCGTTTTGGATCTGGAACGTCTTTATCGTATCCCTGATCTCTTCCATAAACTCTGAAAGCATCTGAACACTGAAGACTGGTAGACATAATTTCTTCTTTGGAAGAACCTGGTTTAAAGTAGATGTACCAGATCTTCTGGATGAGCATAAGGATAAAAAGGTTGGTGGAGTCTTTGAAAGCCTGAAGCTTCAGCAATATTTGTTTCTGTGTATAAATTACTGGTTGTGGGGGGAAGGTGTTTGTTCTCATTTATGGTTAGTGTACATCAGTACTATATAACATAAGGTCCCGGTCACACAAGTGAGATAATCCAGGGGGGAAGTGAGGCTTTTTGTGCCGGAGCAAAATGAAGTGTGGTATCGTGATCACACAGAGTTTTGTAGATGTGGGCACAGTCCACCACTGTGTGATCAGTCGCAACTGCAGGTGAGTCGGTGGGGGGGTGGTTCTGTTTTTTTCTGATTTGCTTAAATGGGGGATTGATGAATCGCATCTCCACCCTGAGGGCTTCCCATGGCAGTATGCGATGATACTGAGAAGGGAAAAAACCAATGGCATGGTGTCGGGATAGCCTGATCAGACTATCCCGACACCCTGAGTGCGCACTGGAGTGATCACACAGGGGAAAGTCTTTCTGTGGCCCATAGCAACCCATTTGCTACTGGACATTCCCTAGTGTTTTTGTACTCCGCATCTTCGGCGGGGCGATACAGGTTGCCAACGGGTGCGGGACAGTTGCCAGATGTTTTCGTGTGATCACGCCCTTAAAATCCGGCCAGCATTCGTGCCTATCGCGCGGCTGTTTCTGTATGTGATTGGGGCTGTTATTTGAGCTTTAGGAGAGAAAAATCAGCAACCTCTGTTTCTGGCAGGAACGGCATGGAACAACTTTGTGGCTGGAAAAAAAGCATTATGTGATTTCAACAAATTTGTCTTTCAGTAGCCAGACATGAATGTGACTTGAATGCAACATATGAAGTACTGTATCTCCAAAGGGAAAAAAAAATAGCTATGTTTGTACTAAATTCAGAACTTGGTAACAAAAATATAAGCAAACAGTAAAGCATGAGATAAAAACTGTTCATGAGGAGATTAATTATTGGTTTATACTTATGCTAATTGTGTGGGATAAGTATTTCAAAAACTAGTTTAATGAGGCCACCAGGTAAACTCAGGCAGAGAAGAGTACGCAGAAGGTCTGGCACGTGATCTCCCTCTAGTCCACTTATCTCAATTAAAAACCTTTGGACTTGGGGTTTTCTCTGGCCTGTGTCTGATTAGAAATGAGTGTTGTGTTTTGCTCCTTTTATCCTTGGGGGTTCTCAGATCTTACTTCATCCTGCCCATATTTATGTTTGTTTTACTTCGTGTGGGAGAATATCTCATTATAGTGGGTTAGAGAGTATCCCCCCTTGCAACCATTTGTTGAATTTATGAACACACAATATAATATCAATATGCACCATCATACTGTATTCTCTAGCTTTAGCTTGAATGTAAAATTCATGTACTATGTTACAACTCTTTGTGTTACTGAAAAGTTATTGTTATAAGTATTAATTTTGTGTACATTTATATTTTTCAGAGAAAACTATTTTTTTAAAAAAAAATCCTCTAAAACTTACTGAATAATTTAAAAACAATGAATTTCCAGTGTACTATTGCCAAATGAGTGGATATGAAAGTTTAGTGTCTGGTACTATAGATTGGATGGACCTTTCATGCATGTAATATACCATCTGAAACTGCAGTTCTTGAGTAAGAATATACATGAGTAAGGCTTCACATTTAGTTTTATTTATGATTGTCATGACATTTGTAGGACAGAGATTTTCACGCTAAGCAATGTTGTTTAGAAGCCCACTTTTCATCATGCTTCCCAACTACAAGTTTAGTTAAAAGGACTGAGGATTTGACTAGCAGGGCAGATTGATACAGAATAATTCTTGTAAAGTCCATCTGCCTCATCTATTATAACATTAAGGAGTTTGGTGATTAATAAAAGAGCTGAAATTTAGCAGTGTTACAACACTGTAATCTCCCCTTTTCGTAATAAATGACAACATGTAGATTTCTCAGCAGAATTATAGCTTGGTGATCAATCTCTATGCCTTTTAGTAGGTTATAACTCCTGTCCGTATGCTGTATATGCTTTCTCTGGATACAAGCCGTAAGTAGGAGGCAAAAAACATGTAGTTCTTCATCAGAAGCGACATATATCCCAATGGCACCAATTAGCTATTCGAAACTCAAGAAAAAGAGTTGCATAATAAATGTAACAGAGCAGCATCAAGAACAGTCTTTACTGAAGCTAGTAAGAATATTCCTGTGATTTCTTTCAGTTGAAACCAGTAATAAATATGAGGCACTGTTGAAATTTAATGAACAAAAAGTAAAATTTGCACCCAAATGTATGCAGCTGTTAGTTAACTAAAGCAAACAGCTCAAATCATGATTTCAACAAGGTCAAAGCACCTTTTCGAATTAAGCTTCTTAATGAAAGTGGTCCAAACATCCCCTTAATGTCATATAATACCACACACACACACCCTTGGGAAGGGAAAGGAGTTTGTAAGCTACTCTGAGACTCCAAGTGAGTGAAGGGCGGGGTATAAATCCAATCTCTTCTTCTTCTTCATAGTAGGAACACTGACTTCATTTTGGCAATCCCACATTAGAAAAAAACCTGTGATTTATTTGATACCCCTTACTTCTATACGTGTACATTATGTTCTTTGGATTTCTATGTTACCACTTCCAGCACTTCCTGGAATTATGTGTCACTTGCAAATGGGGATATCTTTTAACAGAATAGCGGTGAAGCTCTTCAGACTGCATGATTCAGCTGGTACAATGGCTCAGAAAGTTTAGGCGTTTGGAGACCAAAGCAGTTCGTAGCCCAGACCTTCAGGATTAGATACAGAATGTCTAAAAACTGGGGGGAAATCTGGAGAGACAGTAGAAGTTAAGAGGTGGTTATAGCTGCATGATCCATGCATTTTAATGTGGAACATGCTGGTTTTCCATAATGGTGAGTGGGGGGAATATTGACAATTTTTTCCCAGTGAGATTCTCTGAAAAACAGATGTACTTTCGATAGGGGGAGGATTCAGACTCCGTTTTCCATCTATGCATGCTATCTTTTAAATTAGTTTCACCCTGTCTCCCATTTTATAGGAAACTAGCCTGATGCAGACTCACGAATGCCACCATTATTGTTGCACCAGGGACAAGGATTTGATGAGCAGGGAGGCTGAAGGAAGAATGGAGGCGATGAGAGGCAGAACGAATAATAAAGATAGATGAGACAGGGAGTGGAAAAAAAGAAAAGGCCTGTGAAAGTGGGTATTCTGGTCAAATTTTACAGTTCATCCGGAAGCCCTCTATATTTTGAGAGAAGGAAGAGAGAAATGCTAGGATCACCGATCAAGAGAGAGGCTGACTAAAGTAAGTGGCAGAAAATAAGCAATAGATTGAAGAAACAGAGACCTGGGAAATAAGGGGTGCCAGAGATACAAACACTGGGGTCAGAGAGAAAGTAGGACAGGAACTGGGCACTGTGGCCAGGCAGCAGACAAGGATCCTTTAGGGCTGGGGTGTCAAACTCATTTGTTTTGGGGGCCGGATCTGACGTAAATGAGACCTTGCTGGACCACACCACGTGTGTCATAAAATGTAATGCCAGGTAGCGGAGATATAAACTTTATAAAGGGCACACACACAAAGGGTTTTTTTTAACTTAAAATAAAAACATGCATAAATCATTCGCACTCCTGCAATATTTTGTTTGTTTAACAGTATCTGATAGCTGACACCTCTTGCTCTGAATTGTTGCATCAAAATGTCTGTGCTGTTGCAATCTTGAGTATGCTGTTCAGGAGTGTATCTGTAAGCTGTGAACCTACTTTTGATTTATTGGCATTCACCACAGAAATCTCATGCTCAGAGTTCTGAGTCTAGGACCCAGGGGAAAACATGAAGTGGCTGAGCAATAGAGACAGTCTGGCAAAGCAAGCTATGATGCAGCAACAGCAACAGAACTGGAAGCAGGGGATGGCCAGTTCCAGGGCGGGCCTGATAGAAGCCCTCCGGGGGGGCTGATTTGGCCCCCATGCCTCATATTTGAAGCCCCTGCTGTAGGGACTGGTAATGTGGTCTATGATAATGTAGGCCTACAGCTGCCCAGACAGGTCATTACTGCAACTTGTTGCTTCTACTTTCATTGTCATTATGACCTGGAAACTAAGGGGCAGTAATGACAGAAAACAATGACGGAAATGAATACCATGTATGGTAGAACAGCCCCACTGTCCTGCAGACTCTGTCTCATCTCCCTCTGAAGCTTCTGGACACCAGTGCCCATCCAGCCTCTGCCCGGAACCTGCCTCTCCCCTGGCTTTCCCAACTTTCAGCATTTGTAGGAATTATCGACTGAGAGAACTAGGGCTCCTGGCTTCCTTTCCCTGCATGGCTGTTCTAAGACCCTGCCTTGCACCTGCATCTCCTGCTACCCAGCATCTGGTTGCCATGGGGACAGCTTACTGAATTTATGCCCCACTGGGGAATTAGCCACTTGCCAATTGACTGCCCCCCCCTTGATGCTCATTTTAAGTAATGTGTTCAAACAGTAGAGGTCTGTGTGGTACAGAGAACGACGACTAGCATCAAAAATTATAAATTTATTGAAACTAAAATGTCCACACGAATAGTCTCAGCATTGGATTGGGGCGGATTGGCACTGCTGTTGTTACTTGACCTCATGGCAGCATTCGACACAGCCGATTATGATCTTCTGACCCACCGTCTTGCCGACATGGGGATTTGTGGGGTAGCCTTGCAATGGCTTTCCTCATTTCTCTATGTTGAGTGCCAGCTAATGCTGCCATGCCTCAGGTGGGAGGTGGTTCCTGATCCTTGGAGAGTCTCATGTCTGTGGAATGTCTTACTCGCCTCCTCTCTGTCTTCCCCCGCCCCATTCTCATGGCACACTTATCACTTCTCCCATTTTTCTGACCTTGGGTGTCTGTACACCAGCTGCTGTTTTATTTCAGGTCTAGAATTGTCTCTTTCCCACTTTATACTTTGGGAACAAAGACCCAGTATTTTTAGCGCCTTTTTATCTCACCTTTGATTGGATGTACTAACCAAAGTGAACCCTTTTGAATTCTGTATATTTACTCTGGCCTAATGATTGCATGTCATTACTAACACAGAAAAGTGTAGATGACCATCAAGACCTCTCTCCAATAAAGATTTCCTGTTTAAGGACCCTTGTTGTTGATTGACTCTGTGGCTCTCTCACATTGGGGACAGAGAGTTGTGCTAGTGGGAGAGATGTCCTCTAGGTTTCCACTCTTATGTGGAGTTTTTCAAGGGACAGTCCTCTCTCTGATGTTGTTTAACATCTATAAGCGCTCCCTCGCCCAGCTGGCCTGGAGTTTTGGCCTTGTCAATATGCAGATGACACCCAGCTACATCTACTCTTGGACGGCCACCCAGCTACCACTATGCAACATCTGGCTGAGGGTTTGGAGGCTGTGGCAGGATGGTTAAGGAAGAGCAGGCTGAGACTGAATCCAGGAATGATGGAAGTTCTGTGGTTGAGAGGGAGGGCTCTGGGATTGGGGTTTCAGCTTCCAGCCTTTGACGGGGTGCCATTTACACCTGTGCACTCTGTCAGGAGCTTGGTAGTGACCTTAGATGCTTCCCTGTCTGTGGAGGCACAGGTCACCAATACTGCCACACTGACATTCTACCACCTATGCCAGGCTTGGCTACTGGCCCCTTTCCTGTTGCCCCCCAACCTGGGCATGGCAATCCATGCAATGGTCACCTCCAGACTGGACCACTGTAACTTGCACTATGCTGGCCGGCCCTTGAAACTGACCCAGAAGCTCCAACTTGTCCAAAATGCAGTGGTGCGAGTCCTGGTGGGAATGCCATGGACAGCACATATATAACCTGTGCTGCGCTAGCTATACGGGTAATCGATGGAATACCAAGTCAGGTTCAAGGTATTAGTGTTGACTTTTAAGGCCTTGAGCAGTCAGGGACCCACATACCTTTAGGACCACCTCCTCCAATATGTCCCCAGAAGAGCACTGAGATCAGCTGATAACAACCTACTGGTGATCCCGATCTAGGGAGGTCCGGCTGTTCACAATTAGGGCCAGGGCCTTTTCGGTCCTGGCACCAACCTGGTGGAACTCTCTCTGCCATTTAACATCAGGGCACTGCAGGATCTGATGCAATTCCACAAGGCCTGTAAGGCAGAGATGTTCCACCAGGCTTTTAGTTGAGGGCAGCAATGGTTAAGACTGGCATCCTCCTTTTCCTTTCTATCTCTGGTCCCGTGTCCCCTGCCCTGCCATGCAGAGACCACCACAGCTGGCAAAAAGGGATTGATCGCTATCTGAAATGGTCGTTTTATATGTGTACTGTAATAATTTTATTATGTTGTTTGTATTTTATTTGTTTTAAAGCTGTAAATAGCCCTGAGCCCACTTGCAGGGTTGGGCGATTCAAAAATCATCATCATCATCATCATCAAGAGGTGTAAAAGCACAATGTCTTTCCCTCTCTCTGTACATGCCCTAGTCAATCTTATTCTGAGGCAGGGTCATTAACTTAGAAGTTAAAGTGTTTTAAAAGTTTCTAATTATTTTGATTTTATTTTGTTCCCATTTCTGTCTTTTAATGACAGTCACTGAGTTCTTCATTCTAAATACACACACAACCAACTTTCTACAATGTCACAGTATCAGAATTTCCTCAAACGCTAACAAATGCTTGTCATAGAGGAGCATAAATAGTTGTATGAGTCAGCATCCATAATACTACATGTTACCCATTTAACACAGAACCCTTTGAATGTGGTATATGAAAATAGATACTAGAACCAAACAATGTGAAATAATGGACACTATAATCTATACAGCGAAGTAATTTGTGTAAACAGTCACCTTTTGTTCACATAGACCCCTTCAACATGGATTCATAGTAGTTTTATTTCTGACTGCCATAATGTATCCTATTTACTCCATAAATTGCTTCTTCCTAAAAATATATTAATTATGTATTACATAAGTGGTTTTAGATTGCGTGCTTTTGAAATATAATCAAAAGGACACACTGTTGTAATTATAATGACTGTATTATTAATACAAAGTCATGCACCAAAGTGAACTTGTACTCTTTTTTAATCTCAGTTTTGGGGTTTTTTTAAATACATATCTAACCATTGTTTTCTTTAAAAATTACTTTTAACTGGATGGGTGGAGAGATTCTGAAGTATCTCCATGCAACACTCTCTTTACTTCAAGTTGGTGGAAATTAAGCAGCTGGAAGAATTCATAACCCTCCATACTGGTTTGAAATTTTCCTTCCACTACTTCACACTTTATAGGAACAGACTGTGGTAGCCTTTGTTTCTCCCCTTAACTATAGATATAAAGGTTTGTATTGTGGCCAGTCCAAATCACAATGTTCCCCTGCGACAGGCAGCTCTGCTCCTCCAAGCAAAACTTTCTGAGTTGGGAAATACCTGGAGATTTTTGGGGTGGAGCCTGAACGGTGGGTGTTGCCTTCTGACACACTTCTGGTGATGTCAGGAGGTGTGGCATATGCAAATTAGTTATGCTAATGAGATCCTGCACCTCTTTTTTTACAAAGTGACCCCTGCTTCTACAGGGAGCAAAGCTGCAGTGTAATGGATCAGTTCAGGAGATGACTTTTACATAATATGGAGCAACAGTGGCACGAGCCACTGTATTGGAGGAGAAAGGGGCAGACCCAGGGGTATGGCAGGAGTTACTTGACTCTGTAAACCCCCCAGCTCAGGAACACCCTATCCCCAGGACCAGTGGAAAGACTGCCAATGAAAACCACAGTGTACCCGATAGGCAGCCTTGCAACAGAAAAGGCAGAATGCCCCCCCACAGGCATGTTGAGCTGACTGCAACTGCAGCCAATATGCCCCCTCCCCACCAGCAGCCAAATCCCCTCCCCTCCAGCCACAGCACTCCATAAACCCCAGCCAGGACACTCTATAGTTCAGTAGGCTGGATGCGCTGCATAGGACTCTGTTTCAGACATCCCTGGCGTGTGTGTTTAAAGTGCATAGTCTTATTATTTGTTTGGAGAAAGCAGTGGACTCTGTGTCACTATACCCTGCTGAGGTCACCACAGCTAACTGACGCTGAGTGCCCAAGGCCAGGGCACCCTCCCAAAGCCTCTTTCTAGAGCTCATTGTATTTATTTCCACAACAGGCCTTATTCCTAGTTTATGTATAATGTTCCTGTCACTTTTTCTAGCATTTACATCTATTGCCTGATTATTCTTTTGTTATATTGATGACTAAGTGATAACAAACTACTTGCTGATATCTTCTCAGTGATAATTGGGAGATATGAGCTCAGCACTGCAGGAATGGAAGGCAATTCTACAATGTTGAATGAAAAGGAAAGGGCTGAGGTGACTTTTATAAGAGGAGTTTTGACCTCACTGTTATTGTAAGAATGCTTTCAACAGTCAGCAACCATGTAGATAAAAAATAGCTTTTTATCCAGTGTCTGATTGACTGATTTAACTATTTAGAATTTTTTAAAATCATCTCTCCAGAGAACCTACTTGAGGCAACTTACAAAGTAAAACATAATAAAAATCACAAACCGTAAAAGTAAGCAATTAAAAATTGAACATTAACCTAATCAGAACACAAACAGCATAAACCACCGAGAAAGCCCAAAAGGAGTCTCATAAAATAGTTCAGGCTACAAGTAGACCAGGGGTGGGCACTTGTTTTGGCTCGTGGGCCACTTTGTGGGAGCGGAGGTTAGCGGAGGGCCGCACCTTTTAAAATGATTGCATTCATTAGTTAACTTTGCATTTCAGAAAAGGTATAAATTGTATCATAAAAATCAATAAATATACATTAAATAAAATAATGGTAGTTTTATTCAATTTATTTATTGTGCTAATTTCGTATCATCTATAGCTGCAAGCACATTTAATTTTAGAATCAGTTTAATGAGACAAATGTACCCTATCACACTTTTCTACAGTTTTTTTGAAATCAGGAGTGAGATTGCTTGTTAAGAAACCACGTGGCTGACTGTCTTGGCGGGCCACAAAAAACTCTGTGGCGGGCCGCATGTGGCCCACAGGCGACAATTTGCCCACCCCTGAAGTAGACCATAAAAATTATTATAAAAGATCAATCCCTTCATTAAAAGCCAGAGTAAAAAGAAACACCTAAAAAGAATTCAATGCCCAAAAGAGAAAAGGGTGGGTACCAAATGAGCCTTAAGGGGAAGAGCATTCTGTAGATGAGGTACCACTGAAAAATCCCCGACTCTGGTCACCAATGCTTCATTTCTAAAGACAGGGAAACAAAGAACTGAATTGTGCCTAGAAACAGAAGAGCAGCCAGTACAGATCCTTCAGTGCAGGGGTGATACCATCCCCTGTATTCCACCTCTGACAGTATCCTTGCTGCTGCATTTTGGAACAGCTGAGGTTTCCGGACAGTTTTCCAAGGCAGCCCTGCATAGAATGTATAGCAGTAATCTGAACTGGATATAATCAGAGCATGGGCCACTATGGCCAGTCATGCTTTTCGTGGGAGCTGGCCTACCTGAGGAAGCTGATAAATGGCACTACATGCCACATCCAGCCTTAGGCGAGGATCCAGGAGGTACCCTCAATCTATGAAGGTACTCCTTCAGGAAGAGTACAACCCTCTCCCGTACAGGTTGACTCATCAGTTCTTGAGCATTATCAATAACCAATAGCACCTCAGGGCCAAACTAGATGTAATTTGTGTGTGTGTGTGTGTCTGGGGAACCCATATATGGATCTGAGGAACCAATACCATTACTCTCCCCACAGTCGCATAAAAGGTGTTTCCTGAATCTCTCTCTTTAAAAAAAAAAATCACACCTAGTTTGTCCCTTCATCTTTTCTGGTTCTGCTGGCTGATGATTTTTGTTATGTTTTGTTATATTGATGATTAATCCACCATTGTTCATTAAGTGGTATTTACTGTTACCACTGGTAACACACCCACCTTTCTAAGGTCACTAGAGTACACAGACACATTTTTCAAAGGACTAAATAAATGTGCAACAATTGATGCAATTCATAGATTGGGAGTTACTATCAATTGGAAAAGCTTTAAATGCTAAAAATGAACACCAAAATGATAGGCTTAAAACAGTTCACTAAAATTAACAACAGTTCACTAAAATTAACAAGTGGATGAGGGTAGGACATCATACGAATATGAAAGAGGCTTGATGGTGATTGTTGTGGTGTAGTTGTTGTGATGGAGTGGAATTTTTTAAATATATTTTCTTGATATGGTCTATTTTTGATTTTTGTTTTTCTCCACAATGTCTTTTTTTGTCAGGGTGACTTCAAGAGTTCCATGCTGAGATTGTTAGGACACAAGACCTCTTTGTCAGTTTGGCTCATCACTTATATCAACATAAAATAATGATTGTTTCTAAAATTACTTGTCCACTCCAAGCATAGGTTCCAATGTCTGAGAAATTCATAGGTTTCCAGAGTTACTTTGTTTAAAGAAAGGAATATAGAAATTTTAGCACAGTAAAAAAAATGAGCACATACATGCACACATAGGTAACTTAAAACAGCAGGATGTAATTTTATACTATTTTCATTCAAGAGATTTCTGCTGAGCAAAATGCTCATTCAATTTAGAAATGCAGATTATAATAATTTCCCTATCTTCCTCACAGTAGGATACTGCTATCATCATGCAGGTTTATATGTTATAATGTAATATATCTAGCAAACTTCAGCTTCAGGTAACACATGCTTTAAACATATAACTCCTTAATTCATCCATAATGCAGTGTTTCTTAGCTTCATGGGGTAAAATATGATACTGTTCAATTGTTCCATCTAATATGATACTTATTTTTAATATATGCAAAGTAGTTTGTGATGACATTACTTGAAAAGTGCATCACTTTATTGAAATGATCAGTTTTTTTCTGTCAAAATAGCCACATGGGGTCAATGGTTTAAAGATCTGTGCAAGGAGGCAAACATAAAAAAAAAATAAAGAGCTGTAAACCGAAATAATTTGATATTTTAGGGAGGAGTTAAACATGTTGGATTTCTGTGACTGGAATTCCAGGTATATTATTTGGCCCTTTAAGCAGCCACATGAGAGGCCAGTCTAAGTTGAGTCCTAAACTGAGTCCATAAATTAACTCTTACCCTTCCCAGCACAATTTCCCCAACTGAACTTGCATCTCCCTAGGTTGTGTGAAAACTACTCTGACAGACTGTACTTTTAAAAGCTTAGACATGCTGTATAAACAGATAAAGGAACGTGAAGGGTTAATTCTTTACAGAGCCAGAGAGCCTTGCATAACAGGCTGTTCCAAGAGATCTGATTGGTTAATATCAACTGAACAGAGAAAGACTTCTAAACTGGATGCTGAGGAGAATTCAGTCTTTTTCAGCCCTTGCTGAGAAGAATACTAATAGTTTCGGAATTCAGCCCTGTCTAAGAAACGTTTAACACAGACAGGAGAACTGGGGAAAGTTGGCAAGGATGAGTGGTTAGTTAGGCAGAGACTTCCATTTGGGACAAAGAAAAGGGATAGATCTTCTATAGAATTTCCCTACCCAGGGATTTAGCTCTTAAGAGTGAAGAGATCCCTGGTCTGGTGTAGTTAGAAACTGCCTTTGAAAACCTTAAGGATCAGTGCTCAAAACAACTACTGGTGTTTCAAGAGGAGGAGTTTGTGTACTGGAAAGAGTGTACCTGCCTTCTGGAAACCAAAAGAATGAGAGAATACACAGAGTGTACTGGGAAACTCTGGAACAAAAGCCTCTCAATGTAAAGATTTAAGTCACTGAGAAAAGCTTAAGAAACATAAGAACTTAGATCTGTGCATGTACTAGTTTTATCTCAGGAATTTCAACCCCTGATTTCACTTGACTTTTCCCCTCTATGTTAAATAAAATATTTTATTATTTTTGAATTTCAAAATGCCTTGAGTGCCATTGTTAAAGGGGGCTCCCAATCCTTCCCTCAGGTTCCTGGGCTGAGCCAACAATCAAAATATTGTACTGTGACGATAGGGTGAGACAGCCAGAGTACTTCAGAAAAGAAGAAAATGCATTATTAGGGCAGCTCAGTCAGTAAAGGGAAAGAAGACTGGAGGGAAAATCTTGCCTCTGAGGGAGGGAAGTGCACAAAGCTATCTACACAAAAAAGACAGAGTATGGTGGACCTGTTATTTCCATACTGGGACTTCATTTAGTCCCAGAAGCCATTTTTAAAAGGAAAATTACTTATGGGGAAGAGTCTTAACATCATTTGCTCCTGCACCATGGTCCCAATTCATATTGCCTTCCTGCGGCTGCTTTTCAAGGAAAGGCATATATTAATAATATATCAGGAGCTGAAATTATGGAATACTGGTGTGTAGTTTGGCTCTTAGGCTTGGAGAGAAGGAGGACCATGCTTCCATCTGCATCTTTCCTAACCAAAGGAATATGAAATAGGCAAACTGACACCCCCCCCCAACACCTAGTAGATAGCGCTAGTAAGTTTAGAGAACTGGCAGGTAATTAAGTTCTGGCTTTTACTAAATTAACAACAACAACAAGCTTGAACAGGGAAAACTTTTTCTCTGTGTAAATGATAACAGCTTTTTTTTTCAAACTATAATTTGTAATTGGTTTCAGAACCAGAAGACATTATATCATACTCAAGGAGCTATTATATAGCCCTTATATTTTTAAGACTTCTGATCCTTTGCAATTATCTCACTTTTTCCTAAAGAAACTTAATTTCAAATGTCTTTTAAATTAGTAATATCTTAGAATAAAATATTAAAATGTTTCACTCATTTGTTTTAAAAAGTTCTTCATAATCTAATTCCAGCTGAAATATTTTATTAATTTTTCACAAAGTGAATATGAATAAGAAAGCAATAATGTCTTTTGTACAAAATAGTTTTTTATGCTGAACTAACTGCATAATTCAGCCACATTTAATTATTGATAGTTCAATTCATTTAGTTGATTTATATGCTACCTTACCAAAAATAATAACCATTCAAGGCAGTTTACAAATACAATGGCATAAACTATTATAAAACCACTCTAAAAAAAACTATGAATGTAAAATCTAATGGACAATTAAAACCAATAAAATATTAAGAACCAGCAATGGGTAAAACTGATACAGTAAAAACTCAGGTATAACATCTCCACCACCCCACCACCCCAAAAAAAAAATGTCTTCCAGAAGATTTTTTTTTCAATTGTCTCTGGAAGGCCTGCAATGAGGGAGCTAATTGAATATCTTGGGGAGTTTCAAAGCTTGTAATAAGTTGTTTGAAAAACTATTGTTATCTCTTAAAAGGAAGTATGATTTACTGCCAAATGGTATAGAGCCTACCCTTTATAATCAATGATGAATTAAGAATATGATTTTTCCCCCTTTGATAGCATCCGTAATATTTTTCTCCTTCAGAAGTTAAGCATATGTAGAAAAGTAAAGGAAATAGTATTGCTATGATCAGGGCTCATTTCGTAGCAGGAGCTCCTTTGCATATTAGGCCACACACCCCTAATGTAGCCAGTCCTTCAAGAGTTTACAGAGCTCTTCTTACAGGGGCTACTGTAAGCTCTTGGAGGATTGGTTGCATCAGGGGTGTGTGGCCTAATATGCAAAGGAACTCCTGCTACGAAATGAGCCCTGGCTATGATAGGAAGAGGAGCGCATAATTTATGCCCTGCGTGCAAATGGAATAAGAATAAACATAGACATTTGTACCCTCCTCCATATGTCTGTTTCCCATTCAAGCTTTCAGCCAGGTGTGCATTCGACTGAGAAGCCCATCCTATAGAGAGATTAAATATTCATGTGTCATACTCTCTTCCTGGGTGTTTGGCAAAGAAAATGAGGTCTGTATGCTAGAGAGAATAAGAAGATAAAGTGATGTGCATTCAGAAATTTACTAATCACGATGGAACCTAAACAATACTATTAATAAATATAGTAACTCGAATATTCATGGACTGTTTTAAACTTTTTGTTGTAACTGGTGTTCTGCCCCCTCCACAATGGTTTGCATTTTCCTGGGCAGCAGGGAAGACATGGGAGACAGTGACTCAGATGTCTTACCTAGGAGACAGAGATCATTAGATTAGAGCAGTTAATTGATCTTCCTGCAAAACAAGCTCATTCTGATGACTGTTTCTGGAAAGCATTTCCACTTCCTGCTAATCACTGCACCATTTCTTTATGGGAGGACTTTCTGATTCTCTGTATTATTTCACTTTCTGAGGCTGCTCGTACCATCTGGAAGGTGGGATCAATGGGAGACAGGGCAGGGATAGATACAGGTGACAGTCTGGCCTCAAATAGTTCTCCCTCCCCACAGTTCTAAGAAGCCAGCTTACAACTGAGGAAAGAAAAAGGCTTTGCTTGCACACGATCTCACTCCACAAATAAGAATTCAGATTGCTGGAGTACTGTCTCCAATATGCTAAAATTTGGAAGATGGGGGTTCTTTCAATGAAGGGACCTTGAGAATGTCTTTTCAATTGGGTAGAAGATAAGTTACGACCAGAATTCTGTTTTCCATTGAATCAGATAGAAACAGCTGAGAGGTTCATCACCATAAACAGCTTTTTTAATTTCAGTATTAAATAAGCCAACTGAAGTTTTTAAATGATGTAAGTAATGGATCCAAACATGACTTCACTTTTTACATACCCTTATATAGATAATAATAATAGTAGTTTTTTATATTTGCCACAATAAAGATATGGGGATTTATTCATGGAAGCAGGCTTTCTCATTGAACTAGTCACATGTGAATACCATATCTAGTACATATCTGAAAAGTACTGGAGTCGGGAGGCCGGTGGTAGTGATTTCAGCATAGCAAGTTTATTTCAGGTCCAAATGGTGCATAAGAAAATGGAGGCCAGGGGGCCTGCTTATATACACAGGTAAGCCACATCCCTGACCTTGCCCAAACAAGGCAGTTGGATAAGGTAATTGAATAAGTTCCAAGTTAATTGAATAAGTTTCAAGGTAATTTCAGGATAATAGTTGGATAATCCCAGGGGCGGATAAGTCTCTAGGTAATTTAATAAGTTTCAAGGTTGAATAAGGTTCAAGGTAATTGGATAATCACAGAACATAACAATATCACTGGACAGTTGTGTCCAAAATATCCCAAACTTCAGGTCTTGATTCTGTACACCTTATCTATAGGTTAACAGTAACTAAGTAACAGTAACTAAGAAGAGACGTAATGACAACTGGTCAAATTTTTCTTTTAACCACACAGAGAGCAGCAAAAGCAAAACCACATTTGAATTTATTTATTTTATTACTTTATTTATATTCTGCTCCCCCCCCACACACACAGTAGGGGCCCAAGGCAGCTTACATAGTTCTCCTCTTCTCCATTTTATCTCCACAACAACCCTTTGAGGTAGGTTACACTGAGAGTGTGTGACTAGCCCAAGCTTTCATGGCAAAGTGCAGATTTGAACCTGGGTTTTCCAGACCCTGCCCTGAAACTTTAACCACTGCGCCATCTTGGCTCTCCTTCTGAAGATGCATGAACTTGCGATGTGGGGATTTTTTAAAAAGAAAGAAAGAAAGAAAAGAAATTGTGTAGCAATGTGTGGAGTTACACCAAACACTTCAGCACAAGAGTCACTGCATTTTTTTTTAACAACTCACTTTGCTGCATGTTTGATACAGTTTACTCTTGGGTCCAACAAACGCATTCAGCCTTATTTGTTAACCTAGCAGAACATTATTTATTAATGAGTTCTTCATGCTTTATTAAACCTAATGTCAAAACACCTCTGTGGGACTGTAGGCATGTTCTGTCTCTCTGTTAAAAGCCTTGTGAAGGAAATGAAAAATTATGCAGTAAAGCTGCAGATAAAACCCGATAGATATCAGTTCAATTACTCTTGATCCTGGCAGATGATGTTTCTGAATAGTTTTGAAAGAGCTGCATCAGATAATATAAGCTGTCTCAAATGAAAGAATTCTCCACTCTCAAATGTACATAATTAAGAAAGCTTAGAAAATTTAACAAAGCCACTCTGTTACCGAAAGCTGAGTGGTATATTCAGCAGGTGAAAGCTGACAAGTTCAGTAGGGAAGCACAATGCTTGTCTGGCTTGTCTGGTTTCATTTATCCATTTTCCTCCTGCTCTTTTTTTACACTGGAGAGAAACTACTACTTGTGAACATTAAAGATACAGAACACTGAATATCAGAGAATTAAATGCAGTTTTTGTAATTCATTAGGACTAATATTGCTAAGGAAGCCAAATACTGAAATTCAATAAGCTTCACCCTCCCTCCATTGTAGTCTGCTGGAGCATCCTGCCTTGAACATTGGCCTGCAATTTAAATTGATTTTTTCTTCAGCCTCCTCTAGGGTTACCAGTTCCAGGTTGGGAAATACCTGGAGGTTTTGGGGGTGGAATTTGAGGATGGGGTTTGGAGAGGGGAGGGACTTCAATGGGTTATGATGCTACAGAGTCCACCTTCCAAAGTGGCCCTTTTCTCCAGGGAAACTGATCTCAGTTAACTGGAGATCAGTTCCCAGGAGATCTCCAGCCACCACCTGGAGGTTAGCAACCCTAGCCTTCTTTGAATTTCGAGTGTGTCCCAAGAAGATCTGCAGTTTTAATAAGAGGACTAGCATTCTGATAATGTGTGAATGTGTGAGAGAGGGGGGGTAGGCACCTGTGAGGACTCGTAGAGACAGAAAATCCTACCTCCTCCCCCTGCCAACGAATGTTTTCATTTCTCCCCCCACGCCTTCACATCTGGCTTCAGCTTCCCTTTCTCTCTCTATTCCCCTATCCCATCTCTGCTTCCCACCTTCTACTCTTCATGTCCCTGGGATCTGATTGGCCTGGAGACCTGCCTCTCTTTCTTCCTCTTTCCTGCAGAAAACTGAGAACAAGTTTCCCAACCAAATTCTGGATTCTTCCAATAATTATCAAGTAAATATTATTGGAGCCATGGAGCTTTGTTTTTCAATGTTCTGTATCTTTAATGTTCACAAACATTTCACTGTGACAGATTTTGGTAACTTGGTCATGGTAAAATTTGACACTTTATCATTTCGGTAATATCCAACTCCATACTCCAACCTGTATATGTTGTCTGAGGACTTGATATAATTTACTTAACAGCCCTTTCTGCATTGAGGGTTTTTACATTCATAACTAGAATTTAGTGAAGGTTCTGAAGATATTCAATTTTCTTTGATTGAACTGCAGAAAGCTTTTACTCTATAAGTATAGAAAAAAAATGAAAATTTGTATCATATTAGGGGTGGTTTCTTTCTGACTAGTTAAAATAATGGTAGATAATGTTAGTTCAGTTAGTATTTCCATTATATGTGGTATATAATTTTAAATATGCTGCAAAAGGTCAGCTTAGCCTTAATGGGTAAACTTGGCTAAAATGAATGCAAACAGAAATATATGCTATTAACTTGTGTCCACTTTTTATCCCACACCTCTCATAAGAATTTTTAAACAAGGATTAAAAGTTGCACTCACATAGTGTGTATTCAGAGCTACTTCAGCGCTACATCGAACAGCTGGAATGGGTTGCCAACAATCAGACATTCTTTCATCATTGAGATTGCAGCCAAGTTAGCCCCTCTTTAGTATTGGTCTTTCATGCAAGAGATAAGGCACAGGGCTGATACTAAAGGGTGAATGGATTTGTCTCTTAGCTGAAGCTGAGTGCAAGCACAGGTGCAAGGGGAACAGTTAAAAACTTATGCTGGCTGTTGGGTGCTTGGGCATGAATTTGTGAGCTACCAAATTTATACAGTGGGTCAAAAATCCAGACCACTTAATCTGGGTTGGCTGCATGAGACCTTTTCTGGCATGAATTTGCTTTGAGGTTTTCACCGGTACTTTCTGTTCATCTTCATTCTTGTCTTCATTTTCCACCAATGGAGAATAAAGGCTACAGTTATTTGGCTTCCTTTATTGTGTTTCCATATAAACAATCCATGACAGTATAGGCTTCAAACACAGTGACTAATAGTGCAACCCTGAAAAAAGTAACGTCCTTGTAAGTTCACTGACATCAATTCATCTAGAACAGTGTAATGCTCCTTAGAATTGCACTGCTGATTACTAATATAATAAGCAACATTCTCCTATTCTGGGACCAAATTCTCTAAAGCTTCTATGACTAGCAGTTGCCCAATGATTACCACTATGGATCTATTGCATACATGAATCATCAATTGTTATTCATAGGCACAAGTCAAGGTTGTAGAATCCAAGCCACAGTTAAGATTTCGTTCCCCCTTCCCCTTTCTCCATATTACTGAAATAAATGCTTATGTAGAGTTTAGAGTAGCTGGAAGAAGTTAAACATGGTTGTACTCCTGCTAATATCAAGATTTTATTTTTATTCTTGATGCTTGTAATGTCAGTAATGAGTATATGTTTTTATCTTATCTTTTTCTTTCATCTCAGTTCTTTTTATCAGACACATTTCAGTAGTCAATATCAGACAATAACTGACAGGAGGGGGAAGACAGGGAGGGGATCCAGCAGGCAGATAAGCAAGACTTTGGGGAACCATCTGTAAAGTCAAGCTGAATAGACAATATTAAGGAGGCAGTGAACTGGTAAAACCAGGTCTTTTCTGCCAAGGTTTTTGGCAAATTGCTCATAAGTGAACCTATAAGAAAGAGTACAGAGCAATTGCAGATGAGCCTCTAATTAGTGGTTCCAAGTGGCAATACTGTGCCTAGAACAAAATAATTTCTTTCATGTGCATCTAATAGAATCGTTGGACATCTCAAGCAGTAGCCACATTACCACAACAAGACTCAAAAATATCTACACAAGTTTCTCACCCAAATCTTAAAATTCTGTCTCTTCCATGGAAGTTTGTTCCACCGTTCAACACCCCAGAAGTGTTTCCTCTTGAGTTCTTCTTACATTGTTTCTTATTCTATTCCCCACAGCATCTCTAGGGGAAAAAAGGCATAGTAAAAGCTCTTGAACAAGTGAAAATTGATTATGCATACCAGCTAATGATGCCTCTGTCACATTTTCCTCCACCCTTCCTTAAAAGAGCACAGTCAAAACTACTTTTCACATTTTCCTCACAACTACCTGTACATTGTAGATTAAGCCCCAGGTCCTAGAGTGAAGGTGCCAGACCACGATGTAGTAGACATCTGAAGCTGGTACGTTTCCCATCTTAGCATAACACTATAACCACTACACCATTCTGGTTGTGCCTGAGTCCTTCATATTTTATGAATTTCAAATCTTTAACCATATTTATTGACTTCACACAGTTTTCCATTGGGGGCTTAACCAATACAGAGCAAAGAAGCACTTCTATTCCTTGTGTCTTCTGAATTTCTCAGGCAAGATTGCAAAGGGCTTAGATTCCCCCCTCCCCCCGCCCCTTGCTTTGCCACCCCTGGGTGTCATTTGTCAGGGCCTGCTGAATGGCATTGGTTTAGTGTGGCCAAATATTCTCTCATGAGCTCTTTTCTTTTCCTGACCTTTACTGAGAAATTACTGCGACAGTGCCTGGAGACCTCAAAGTAGGATTCAGGATTTATTGCAGTTGGGTTTTGAAATCCACCAAAAGTTCAGGTTCCCCTTTCAGCTTTTTACCAAAATGAGATTTAAAACATTTCACAGGTGTCTGTGGCATTAGGGGCATATTTTGTAACACATACAAATAAAGCTAAAGGATTTCATTGCTAGGACAAGTGTTCACTGTTTGCTTGTTTTTTTTTTTATACCCTATGGTTCCTCATGGCTTAAGGCAACGTAAGAAGTGCCCTGCTGTATCTAGTCCAGCATCCTGTTTCATACAGTGGCCAACCAGTTCCTCCGGGTGGCCAACAACAGGGCATAGAGGCTGAGGCCTTCCCCTGATGTTGCCTTATGGCTTTGGGATTTAGAGGATTAGTGCCTCTGAATGTGGAGGTTCCCCTCAGCTTGTCCTCTATGGTGGTAAAATCAGTGAATGGCAGTGAACTTGCAATCTCCCACTTCTATTATACAAAAGGAAATCAATTTATACCTGCTGTTCTCAAGGTGTTAAACCACAAAATATGTGCTAAGCTACTCTACGGTGCTCCAATATAGATCTCTGCCTTTAACAAAATGGTTGAAAGAGTCCAATTCAAATTTCTCAGGAAAATTCTAGGGCTCCCAACTTGCATACCTTATGCAGCAATATGCCTTGAGACAAACCAGAGATGCTTAATCACTAAAGCATAGCTTTCAACTTTTAAATTCTGTCTGTGCTTCCTCTATAGAAGTGTGTCTAATAGTTTCATCACTTATATGCTGTGTGAATCTCACCTATCAGATTGGTTGACATGTGTTGGGGAAAATTACATTGATGGGGTTTAGCAGGATGATTTGACCCTTCTCTCGGAGAAACATACTTTTGGCATGATTAAGCAGAGATTAATCGACATAGAAATGCAAGAACTTAGAAGTCTTGCTTCTGGGCACTGTTCTCCCATTTATTGGGGGATTTCTTTCAATGGGCCGCTTGCAGAGTATTTTTCCTGCCTGATTGATCCCCACATTAGAAGGGTGCTCCCCTCAGCTGTGCTATATGGGAGATTTTTAAAAAAATACCATTTTCAGATAGGTTATGCTCCTATGGGCTAAAGGAGATTGAAGGCACGGAACATGTACTTCTCTCTTGTAGATTTTATCAAGATCTACGTGCTTTTCACCTCATTCCTATACTGCGATCCTTGGAGGGCAAATCTGAGGAAAGTAAGATAATGAACTTCCTAGCCTCAAATAGGGCTGATGCCATCAAAGTGGTGGCAAACTTCCTTTATAGTGTGTATAGGAGAAGTTTGTTCTGTCAGAATGGTTAATTAACTGTTTTGTCTTCTTCCCTTTTTGTATACCTGAGCTAAGGCTGTTGTTGTTATGCCAATAAAGGTTTGTAGTTATGGTTGTGTGTGATGTCCTCCATGAATCTATCTAATCCTCTTTTAAAACTGTTTATTACTGTGGCCATCCCTACATCTCTGGCAACGAATTCCACATTTTAATCATTTACTGTGTAAAGTAGTATTTCCTTTTGTCCAACCTGAACCTATTGCCCATCAGTTTCATTGGATGCCCTCAAGTTCTAGTATTTTGGGAGAGAAAGAAAAATTAATCTGTCAACTCTATCTCATACATAATTGTATAAATCTATATCATCCCCCACCCTTAGTTATCTCTTTTCTAAACTGAAAAGTCCCAAACTATTTAGCCTTTCCTCATAGGGAAGGTGCTCCAACCCCCTAATCATCTTGTTTGCCCTCCTTTGTTCCTTTCCCAGCTCTGCAATGTCCTTTTTGACATACAAGGACCAGAACTGCACACAGTATTCAAAATAAGGCCATACCATAGATCTATACAGGGGCATTACAATATTGGTTGTTTTATTCTCAATCCCTTTCCTAATAATCCCTAACATAGTTTGCGTTTTTCACTGCAACAGCACTTTTGTCGAGTTGACACTTTCATTGAGTTATCTTCTATGACCTCTCAGTCTCAGCAAGTTCAGACCCCATTGACCGATACCTGAAGTTGGGATTTTTTGTTCCAATGTGCATCATCATATGCTTACCAACACTGAACTGCATCTGCCACATTGTCGCCCACTCACCCACTTTGTGGAGATACCCTTGGAGCTCTTCACAGTCAGCCTTGGTTTTCACCATCCTGAATAATTTGGTGTCATCTGCAAACTTGGCCACTACACTACTCACCCCTAGTTCCAGATCATTGATGAATTAAATAGTACCAAGCTCAATACCAATCCTTTTGGAACCCCACTGCTTACTTCCTGATATTAAACAGAGGGCAGGGGAGGATGAGGGACTGTATTCTGCAGTCTGGCAATTCCAGTGGTTAATCTTTAAGGACTTACCAGACTGCTGGCAAAACTGACAATGCCAAAAATTCATGAATAGAGCTCCCACTCAGAATTTGTTTTCTTTAAACAGCAGGTGGGGAGAACCATTCAAATCAGGATCAAAATATGAGGAAAACATGGACTGAAGCCTCCTTAGGCTCTGATTTCTCATCCTGAAATTGACTGCCATTTGCTGTAGTGGGGCGAGAATATAGGGTCATGTATCATTATCTCTCTTGCTGCAGTGGAGCCAATAGTAGCTTTGTGGGGCCATTACAGGTTAAGAACATAAGAGAAGCCAGTCTTGGATCAGGCCAATGGCCCATCCAGTCCAACACTCTGTCATGCAGTGGCCAGAAATACCAGGTGCCATCAGGAGGTCCATCAGTGGGTCCAGGACACAAGAAGCTCTCCCACTGTTGCCCCCCCCCCCCCCTAAGCACCAAGAATACAGTGCATCACTTGCCCCAGACTGGGAGTTCCTAGCTATACCTTGTGGCTAATAGCCACTGATGGACCTCTGCTCCATATGTTTATCCAATTCCCACTTGAAGCTGTCCATGCTTATAGCTGCCACCACCTCTTGTGGCAGTGAATTGCATGTATTAATCACTCTCTGGGTGAAGAAGTACTTCCCTTTATCTGTTCTAACCCAACTGCTCAGCAATTTCATGGAGTGCCTATGAGTTCTTGTATTGTGAGAAAGGGAGAAAAGGACTTCTTTCTCTACCTGCTCTATCCCATGCATAATCTTATAAACCTCGATCATGTCACCCCTCAGCCATCATTTCTCCAAGCTAAAGAGCCCCAAGCGCTTCAACCTTTCTTCATAGGGAAAGTGTTCCAACCCTTTTATCATTCTAGTTGCCCTTTTTCTGCACTTTTCCTGATGCTGTAATATCCTTTCTGAGGTGTGGTGACCAGAACTGTATACAGTATTCTAAATGAGCTCACACCATTGATTTATACAGGGGCATTATGATACTGGCTGATCTGTTTTCAGTTCCCTTACTAATAATTCCCAGCATAGATTTGGCCTTTTTTATTGCAGTCGCACACTGTCTCGACATTTTCAGTGAGTTATCTACCACGACTCCAAGATCTCTCTCTTGGTCAGTCGCTGCCAGTTCAGATCCCATCAACTTGTATTTATAGACCTCAGGTCTTTCAACACCCCTCCCAAAATCAGCAGTTCTGGAGTGGGCAAGCACTTCTCATCTTCCACAGTGAAGACAGAGGCAAAAAAATGCATTCAACTTCTCAGCCATTTCCCTATGATCCTTCAGTACTCCTTACCCCTTGGTCATCCAAGGGCCCCACTGCCTCCCTGGCTGGTTTCCTGCTTCTAATGTATTTGAAGATAGTTTTATTGTTGGTTTTTTATGTTTTTTGCTATATGCTCCTCATATTCCCTTTTTGCCTGCCTGATCACAGACTTGCATTTCATTTGCCACAGCCTGTGTTCCCTTTTATCAACCTCACTGAGATTAGCTTTCCACCACTTAAAGGAATCCTTCTTACCTTTTACAGCTTTCATTACTTTGTTAACCATGCAGGATTTTTCTATACCTATTTGTGCCTTTCCAAACTTGCAGTAAATATTTTTTTTCTGAGCTTCTAGGATTGTAGTTTTAAATTGTCTTCAAGCTTCCCCAATGGTTTTGACCCTTTCTACTTTTCCTTGCAGTTTCCTTCTCACATGCCCCTCATATCAGAGAAACTCTCGTTTCAGGTTCACTTCCTCTCATTCCACATTCCCAGCATCATATCAATATCACATCTATTTTGTATGTTTGTTGTTTTATTTTTGTAGATGGATACCAGGAATGCAGTCACATGCTGTGCAGTCTTTTTGATAGGCTGTGGCACAACCAAAGACTGGAGGAGAACAACTTTTTCTAGGGAACAGCACCTGTAGTTTAGCCTGTGCTCGTCTTTTTTCAAACAGATAAAAGTTATTATTATTCCATCATGCAGGTACACTTGCCTCTAAGATCTGTGTTTTGAATTATGCATTTGTTGTTATAACTTCCCTAGAATTTTGTTATTCTCTATGGTCTTCCTGCTTACAGAACCTGATTATAAACCCTGTGGTATACTTGCTGTCAACTGAATGGCATATTTAATATTTTTGGCATGGCCCTGCAAAATGTCTTTCAGTGTGCTGTGATACATTATCTTGTTACTGCTTTTTCAGTGAGGTCTAAGAGGACAAAGGAAATCATAAAATGGTTCCACAGGAAAAATGCAGATTGCATTTGCAGCCACTATGATGGTATACTTTATGCAACCTGCAGATACACTCAGAACTGCACACACTGTAAAGTAATCCCACCCTCCATTAAATGACCAGACTAAATTGTTAGTTCTGCATCTATTTAACTTGTAGTTGTTGTGTTCTTAGTCTGCCTTTTCCAGCTGCTGTTAATTCCTAGTGGATTCCCTCATAAACAGCCATCATTTCAACCTATTTTCACTGCCCACACATGACCATATTTCCAGGGATGCTTCTGCTAAACTAGTGGGAGCCAAATCATTTCCTGACCTTCCAGGAAATACAAATGTCACATGCAGACTGGAAAGGAAAGATGATTAAGGCTAGAGTGAATGTGTCAGCAAAATTGCGCCAAAGCTGCAAGAACATCTCATAGGACTTCTTTGAAAGCCTAATAGATGGCAATAAAAGCTGCAAAGAAAGAATTCTATGCATCTTCCATTGTGTCTACAAGCTCCCGCCCAGCCCAGTTATTTAGTATAATTAGATCATTAACTTCCCTATCACAGGGACACCCAAGGAATAGGGAATTGGCTATTAGCTCTGAGGCATTTGCGAGCTATTTTGCTGAGAAAATCTTTTGGCTCAAACAGGATTTTCCAGCCACGGTTGATACAGTAAGTGAGCTGGAGGCCCCTCGGCTGTCTTCTGGTCCATCTTTGGACCAGTTCAGGCGACACTCCCAGGAGGAGGTCAACAGATTTCTGGCAGCTGTGAAGCCCATCACTTGCCTCATTGACCTAGGCCCATCCTGGTTGGTTAAGGCCAGCAGTGACAAAATTTTGGTTCCCCTGGGAGAGAGTATCAACTTGTCCCTGTCTTCAGGGACCTTCCTAGGGCTTTTAAAGGAAGCAGTGGTGAGACCACTCTTGAAAAGACCATCTTTGGACCCTGTGGTCCCAGCCAAATATTGCCCATTGTCAAACCTTCCATTCCTGAGCAAAGTAGTTGAGAGAGTGGTAGCAGAAAAGTTCCAAATTTTTTCTGGATGATACCTCCTTTAGTGTATCGAGAGGCAAAAGGTGATAATCAAATAACAAGGCTTTTATTCAAGACATTACTCAGCTCTGAATCGGCTCTGCTAAGAGCGGCACCAAAACTTATACTGTTCCATAACTGAATATTTCATGAGGTCTGATTGGACCTAGCGGAGCTTCATGATAGGCTACTCCGTGTGGCTTTAGGGCCGATAGAAGGTCTTTATTAGTCAGCCAATCATAACACAGGGAGCTAGGATACCTCAGTACAACCATAACCAAACATCTTAGAATTAACTCAGAACATAACACCTCCATCCCAGACCCATTCCAGTCCAGTTGCTGCCTCAGCTATGGGATGGAGATGGCAGTGGTTGCCCTCACGGATGACCTCTGGAGACATCTTGATTGAAGTGAGTCAGCGTTGCTGTTGCTGCTTGACTTGACAGCAGCACTTGACAGAGTTGATTATGATCTCATGTCCCACCACCACGCCGATGCAGAAATATGGGGGACAGCCTTGCAATGGCTGGTCTCCTTTCTCCACGGTTGGGGACAGAGAGTGGAACTTAGGGAGAGGGTGTCTCCATATTACCTTTAGTATGCAGTGTCCTCTCCCTGATGCTGTTTAACATCTATATGCACCCTCTTGCCCAGTTAATCCAGGGGCTGGGGCTAAGTTGTCACCAGTATGATGATGACACCCAGCTGTATCTGCGGATGGATGGATGGATGGATTGATGGATAGATGGATGGGCTCCACTCCAGACATTTTTAGCTTTGGGGGATGTGGCTGGTATGTTACAGCAGAGCCAGCTGAAATTAAATCCGTAAAAGACTGAGGTCCTGTGCCTGAGTCTTGGGGGATAGGATCGGGAATCCAACTCCCGAGCCTTGGTGGGACAGCTTTAGGGCCAGCATCAGTGGTGAGGAGTTTAGGAGTGATCTTGGATGCCTCACTTTCCACGGAGGCCCAGGTCATGAATACTGCCAGATCGGCCTTCCAATTTTCCCTCTACGCTGTTCCCTCTAAGCTTGTGAGATTTCAAAAGATTCCAAAAGATTTCAAACTGCAAACAAGGTCCTTAACTAGAAGATTTTTTATTTAGCAGTGGATCAAGTAGTCATCTACACGCATTGAGTCAGTAATAAGTAAATTAGGCCAGACCAGGTATACTTATAGAGCATTCAAACAACGTAATGCCTAATCGAACCTCCAATCATGAAACAAGGGAAAAAGGCGCCCAAAGTGTAGGATGGTTGATTCCCAGGCTTAAAGCAGGAAGTTAACACCTGCAAATAAGGCACAGTGAATAGAAACATTTTCAGTGAACAGAAACATCTCTCAAGGTTGAGAAGCCAGAGAGCCAGAATAAGCGCTTGCTAGGGAGAGGCGAGATACATTCCAAAGGAGGGGGGAGGGAGAACTGGCTACGAGAACGAAGTGCCATCTCCCAGCCAGGAATGGCAGCCAAAGCTGACAGTCTTGTGAGCAAAAATCCTGCTTTGTGAGCTACTGGCATTAAAGTTGTGGGCAAGCAATTTGGCTACTGCATAAATTAGTCTGCTCTGGAGCCATCCTTCCTGAGCTAAGACAAAAATGTGTGAGCCAGAGGCAAAAAAACGGAGCTAGCTCACACTAACTCAGCTTAGAGGGAACACTGCCTTCTACCATTTGTGGCTGGTCAGGCAGCTGGTTCCCTATTTCTGCTCCCATGAATTGACAGTGATGATCCATGCAATAGTCACCTTTAGACTGGATTACTGCAATTCACTCTCTGCAGGGCTGCCCTTGAACCTGACCTGTAACTCCAGTTGGTACAGAATGCAGCAGCTTGCCTCCTGTCTGGGACGTCTTTGTGGGTGCCCATACAGCAGTGGTTCGCCAGGTGCATTGGTTGCCAATTAAGCACTGGATTAAGTTCAAGGTTATGGTTTTAACCTTTAAGGTCCTATGCAGTCAGGGACCAAAATATCTGCAGGACCGCTTCTCTCAATATGTTCCCCAAAGAGCTTTACGCTCAGCAGAACAACACTTACTGGTAATCCCCAGCCCTAGAGACATCCACCTAGCGTGGTGGAACATGCTCCCAGTTGAGATCAACACCCTGTGGGACTTATTACAATTTCACAGCAACTGTAAAACAGACCTGTTCTACCAGGCCTTTGGTTGAGGCAGTGGATGCCTCACTGTATCTGGCCTTCTCTGCTCTAACCAGCCCCTCCTTCAACCAGCCTAGGTTGTTAGTTATACCAACTTCTACCATAGGCTGTGGGCTGTGCCAGATTTATGTATATGCTAAGTAGGCTGAAGCCAAGGGCCTCCAAATCTAGGGGGCCTCCACAGCCCTGCCCCCCCAGTGGGCAGTCTCCCCTCTCCCAAAATTGCAAACCCATGACTTCATGCGAGGGCAGAGCAACTCAGGCCCAGCAACTATGAGACTCAGGGCCAGCCAGTGGGGCCCAATTTAAAACTCTGGGGACCAACTGGAATTTTTTTTGTGGGGCCCCAGTTCACAGCCAAAGTCTGCAGAATCTTAGAGATATAAATAAAATCCATCTAGATTGCCCTGATGCGAGGGGGGGGGGGCTTAGGAGCGGCCCACAGGGCCCAATTTAGCCAAATTGCTCAAATTGCCTTAAGGCCAGCCCTGATGAGACTGCAGGGGTTGGACTGAGAAGCCCTGCGCCTTCTAGGTCCCTGGTGCCACTATTCAGAGTACAGACTCCAGGACTCCAGAGCCAGCAGCCCAGAGTCAACAACCAGCTGCACAGCCTTCCCCAGCTCAAAGGTCAGGTCAGTAGTGGTACGTGCTGCACTTTAATCAATAGGAGAATGCCAGTGGGGGGGCCAGCTGGGGCAGATAGACCAGGCAAGCAAGCTCTCCCAAGTCCCTTCCATTCCCAAGTCTATCATGGTGGTCTCCCATCCAGGTATTGCTTGTTTGTTTGTTCATTACTTTCGCTTTATATTCTGCCTTGCCCACACAGGCAGGCTCAAGGCAGTGTACAACAAGTTAAAAGCAGATAAAACACAGATGCATAATGCAATTCAATAAATTACACTAACATTTTCCATACAAACAATATAAAAAAGTGCAGTTGCATACAGATGGTGATTGCTGGATGACGGTCCAAAATCCGATAGCGGAAGGGCCATGATGCTTCAGATATGGATAACTCATTCATCAGTGGTGGCTCCTAATTGAAAGGTATTAAACATTGCTCACCCTGCTTAGCTTCCAAATTCTGACCGCTCAAGCTAGTCAGGGCTATTTAGTCTTCAGCCCATTATACTTAGACTGTAACTGAAAACACAGTGACAAAAAGACATTTGCTGTTGAAAAATCAGGAAGTTCCTCTCCCTTGTCTGTAATATGTGAGATGATGGCCCCGCAGTTTCTGTTTCCCTGGCATTGTTCTACAGTGTTGAGTGTTGGCAGTTTTTGTACACAGTATGTCATACTGGCATAACTTCGAAGCATTCCCCAAACTGCCATATTAGCAGATGAGGAAAAAGGCAAAATAAGGTTACTGCTTTGGGCAGGAAAACCTGAATTTGTTGTTTCACTTTGTTCTGCCCTAAACCTTGTTCTTAGGCTGTATTTTATATTGGCTATAGAGCTACATCTTCTCTATTAAAATGTCTGCTTTTAATTGTAAGCTGCCTTGAGCAGGACACTGTAGTGGTAGCATATAAATACCATAAATAAATAAATTTAGTATGTTGGAAGATTGGGGCTTGACACAAATGTTTGGTGCATAGCTCTAATGATAATGATTGACAATTTGAAGTGTATATTGAATAAGCACTGCAATCCACATGGACCTTGATCACAGCAGCCACCCTACAGCCCTTCCATATAATTACTTCTTAAACGCTCTCTTGTCCTAAGCTATTTGTGGAGTTGGGAGGAAAACTCAGGCACTGGTGGGAGTTTTCCTTTATACCACTGAATTACCCAAAGAAAAAGCTTTGTGTATGTAACATTCCTTTTAAAACTTAGATTTTCTTAAAACTGGGATCCCCAGCCTTTTTTAGTCTGTGGGCATCTTTGGAATTCTGATAAAGCGTAAGGGACATAATCACAAAATGGCTGCTGCAGAAGGTAGAGCCAACCAGAAAATGGCTGCCATGGGAAGTGGAGCCACACACACAGAGGAAGCCCAAGTACAGGGGAGAAGCAGGGCAATTTAAAAAATACACTGGGAAAGAGAAGTGAGTAAAACCATCACTGTGGTGACAGCTGCCACTAAAACAAGGTTACTTTAATGTCCACAGCCAATCAGAAGCAAGAGCCCCACTGGCCCCACCCACTTTCTAAAAACACCAAGATAGGCACCAAGAAAGGTGTCAGCAGGTGCCATGGTACCCATGGACACCATGTTGGGGAGATCCTGTTTTGGATGCTACACTGACCATTTGGATAAATGAAGCTATAGTGCACTTATTTCTAAAAGAATTACAAATTTGAAACATTATAAGTTTAAAATATTTAAATCAGTGATGTCTGCCATGTATGATAGGTGTCATATGTGAAGATGCCTAGGGCTTTTAAAATATTACATAGAAGGATGAAGGATTCACCCATTCTGACTAGGGTAGCCAGAACTCCTGGTGGATGCAGAGGCCCTCCAGTGGCAGACCTCACCTACCTGCCACCAATCAGCTGGCCGGTGGGGGGGGACTTACCCTGAAAAAGAGGGAAAATCCTCCCACATGCAACAATATATCTACATAATTGTCCATGTGACCCAGAAGTGATGGTATCACTTCCGGGACATTGGGGGTGACACTCTGGTATTTGGGGAAAAACTCTATGGTAGAAGCCAAATTTACCATAGAGTTTTTCCCCAAATACCAGAGCAGTGCCCCAGTGTCTCAGAAGTGGTAATGTTACTTCCGGGTCATGTAGGAAGTGACATAGACACTCCACTGTAGTTGGATGGGCCACCCTGCTGCTCCCAGTAAGTCCCCTCTCCATCCCCCACCCTAATTCTGAGCAAAGTGTCCACAGCAAAAGATTTTCTGATATAGAAGTGTCTGGAGAGCATACTATTCACCACTTTTTTTTATGGAAGTTCTAAACAGAATCAAGGCTGAAAAGTACTTTGTCAGCTGGCTTATTGTTGCCAGTGCATACATACTTTTGCATACATACTTTTGGATATTAATTTATTTATAAATCTGCCCTCTTTTGTAAACATGAAGCTGACTAGATCTTTCACAGAACCCATGAACCTCCACCGCTTAGCATGATGCTAAAAATGGAACTGTTTTGCAACTCATTTTAAGCTGCCCAATGTTTTATGCTGTTTAGAGGGGTGGTTTTTTCTTTTCATTTATACACCACTTTTCTCCAGTGGGGAGCTAAAGTGGCTTATAACATTCTTCCCTTCTCCATTTTATCCTGTGAAGTAGGCTGAATGTGTGACTGGTCCAAGGTTTTTAATTTTTAAATTAAAAGTTTTAAAGCAACTTTTATGGCATGTTATGCTTTTTATAGGCTTGAATATACCGAAAGTTATCCCCAAGCACTAGGGGTCTTTCACAAGCAGAAGTGGGGGGGAAGCCTCATGCTAGTTGTTCCAAGTTAAACATGACATATTCCAAATTTCTCTTCTGTTTGCACAAGACATTGTGGAAGCAATTTCTGGGTGCTATAACATATAGAGAGAAAAATGCCAGGTATTGCACAATATCTCGTTCAAGCAGAACTGTGCCAAGTATGCTTGCATTTCTGCTTGTGCATCACTGGATTCAAACCATTGTTTTACTCTGTAAGGTGCCTTTAGGAGGTTCTCTGAACAGGTGCCATAGAACTTTTTGAAATAAATAAGCAAGCAAGGATAGTGAGAAATATCAGAGATGAATTTTTAGTGTCATCCAGGTAACTTTTAAACATTGTCTATAAAAATTAACTGTGCAATCCTGTGCAGATTTACTCCAGCCTATGTTTACTGACTTTAGTGGATTCAGACTGAAGTAACTTGTCATTTGCAGTTGTTGTCGTTCAGTCGCTGCAAAGTACTGGAGTCAGAGATGCAGCATCGGTGAAATCAGCATAAGTAGTTTATTAAAGGAAGAGGTGACATGGAAAACGGGGGCCTGGGGGCTACACAAAAATCTTATTTGGGGCATCCCTGGACAAGCTCATTACCTGGTGGTGAGATGCAGACATGGAGTGTAGGTTGGCATCTTCCGACTGAGTCACTTGAGTGCATTGGTTGGCCTGGGATCAACAAGCTTGGGTGATGTGCCCTTTTTTGCCACACAACTGGCACTCTGCATCCCAGAACTGGCAGGTCCAGCAGTCATGCGGGTTGCCACAGCTGGCACATGAGGCTGTGGTGCCCAGACGGGGTATCGCGGTGGACAGGGTGGCTGACCTGGACCCGGTGTCATTGCTCCATTCTGTGGCTGTCCTGAGTGATGCTCTTGGTGAGCAACAGTGGAGCTGGAGAATGTCATCCTCATTGGATGCCTCAGAACCGGAGGATGTGGTGGTGTGGTGCGTGGAAGAGGTGGTGTCTTGCTGGTCCTTCTGTGCTTGTTTGAAAGCACAGTCAATCTGAAAGACCCTCTCCAAGGTTATGTCAGAGAGAGTGACCAGCTTCCGGTGTAGCTTAGGCTCACAGACCCCCCACACAAAGGTTGTCAGGAGGTTGTCCTCAACTGATATGTACTCACAGCTGACTACCAGTCTGCAGAGGTCGGCCATAAAAGCAGCCACGGTCTCACCTGGCTTCTGTGAGTGGCTGTAGAAGTCCATGTGTCAAGCCAACATGGATGGTTTTGGCACAAAATAATTGTTCAATGCCTGGTTGATGTCATCGTGAGTTACCTCGGTAAGAGTGCAAGGGGAGACAAGGCTTCAGACTAAGCGTAGGGTGTCTACCCCACATGTGCTCAGGAGCCAAGCCTTTTGCTTACTGGCATCGGTGATCTCCTGCACTTTGAAGAAGAACCTGAGCTGGTCAGCCTAGGCCTCTCAGACTTCGGGATGGGATGGGTCAAAAGAGGTGATTTGTCCCAGAGCGGCAGCCATGGTGACTCGTGGTTCAGCGGGGCAGTGAGCGGCGTCCACTGGAGCAGATGGCAATGCGGGGTGCTGGAGCCATGTTGTGCCAGGTGCTGATGGAGCAGAGCTTGTTGTGGCGCTGGAGTCAGCTGGAGAGTCGCTCATCGGGATCCCATCCTCATTGCCAGTGCAAAGTACTGGAGTTGGAGACGCAGCATCAGTGAAATCAGCATAAGTAGTCCAAGGGGCTCTCAAGAGTCTTCTCCAGCACCATAATTCAAAAGCATCTATTCTTCAGCGCTCGGTACATATTCTGAATACAGAATCCTGGTACTTCTAGTTGTTGTTGTTTTTAAGGCAAGCTAATAGGTTTGGTATAAGACACCTTCATATAAGTTCAGTGATCAAAGTTATGCTGTATGCATAGGAGTTTTTCCTCATTCATTTCAGGCTCATAAGTACTTTAGACTGTGATCTGAAGCTATCAAGAGATTTGCTTCTATTAAATGTATTCAGGATTCTAGCACAAGCAATGTCTATTAAGACCAGAATTAAGTTTGGTAAAATGTTTGGAACTCTTCAGAATACTATAGATGATCGACAAGTAGAAGGGCTTTTAGCACTTTTTCCTCAGCCTATTTTCTTACCTATAATCCCCCTTCCCCCAAAGCTTTCTTTAGCCTTGCTGGAAAAAGCCTTGGGACATTTATAAACCTTTCTCTATTCACTCCAGTTTCCTACTTCAGATTGCACAACTATCAGTTGCATGTTTCATAAATGGGGAGAAAAAAACTATAAAAAGCCATTTAATACACAATTTTATCCTCAATGGGAGATTATTAGCTAGTCTATGCTAGTTTTGGCTAGGCTAGATTATTGGTTAGTCTTGACCATTGAAGTAAATTGGATTACGTTTATGGTTGACTGGACTGTGCCCTAAATTTGCAGGTTCAGAAATACACGTGGAAATTCCTTGAATGAAAGTAAAGATCCACATTTTATATAGACACGTTGTCCACCAAAACATATAATGTATAGATGATACTTTCTAATGGTAACCACTAAGCGTTTTGTGCAATAAAGTTGTTGACAACTTCAGTTCAATTTATTCAATCTCCATTATTTATGTTGCTCTTGAAATTGTTTTCTGCTACTTTCTTACATGATAGCCCCAGGACACCAGTGAGAATGAGATACTGTATCTCCCTGAGCCCTCACAATGAAATATTGAAAACAAAGTTTTAAAATGAAACAATAGATAACTCAAAAGATGAAAGACCAATGAAGGCTCAAGATTAAAGGAAACAAAATATGTCTATTTCTTTCAAATGCTACCACTCTAGAGTCTAGTGCTATCTTTTATATGCTAGTGAAAATTACATTAAATCATTTGTGTATGTAACAGAAAAATACTTTATACTGCTCATGTGCCTTTTCTGTGAAGGGCATCAGCTTCTATATCGACTTTTCTTTCTTAAAGTTACACATGCACACACATACAGAGAGAGAGAGAGAGAGAGCCGTAGCATTTTTCAATAATAAGTGTGTGAAGTGCAGGACTTACTTTCTATCATTTGGAGCAATGTAAAGATTTATAAAATCAACAAAATGTTTAACAGTGCATAAGAATCAATTTTCACAGGTAATCAGACATAGTGTTTGCTTTATTTATGCTTCAGATTTAACCTAAGTGTGTTAAGTGCATGAGTGCAAGTTATTATAGTAATTATTTGCTTGAAAATACTAAAAATCCTATGTTCTGAGTGCTTGAGAGAAGATCAATGGGAGTTTTTTCTTTCATCTGTTCAGCATAATCATCTTTCTTATATATGGTCTGTATAGGCAAAGATGCCATGTGGGGGTGGGGGATACTGCAGTCCACACCTGCCAGTGGCACCTGTACAGGGAAGATCAGTGCCCGTTTGCTTTCTGAGGAGGGAAACTTTTGCCCTCTTTCCGTAAAAGATGACCCACACTGCCAAGGCTGATGTCACTAATCTCTTGATTGAAGAGAGTGGCAGGAAATGCTAGTAATTTGTATAAGCCCATTACAGCATGTTAAAATTACTGGATCAGGGCTGTGCTGTACAAATCAGCAGCCTTTGATTTTGTCTACAGAGAATTTTGGAAAGATATCCACTTGCACAGAATCAGTCGCTTTCTTGCCTATAGTTGTATCACATTAGATCTACAAATTAATATTCTGAATATCAAATCACAGCATCAATATTAATGTATGTTATAGCAACAAAGGGCAAGAGTAAATTAGTGCAATGGAAAGCAATAGTTTGGCTAGATATGTGGCTACAGACACTTCATAGGAAGATGAAACAAAAGCTAAAAAACAAAAACAACCCTCAAAGAGACTGTGGCACTAGCCGTTCTGACATCATAGAAAATTACTTTCTGATCCAACTAGAAACTTAGATTTTGAGTGCAAATCAATGTCTACCTAATGAGTCTTCCAAAGAGAAAAAAATTATTTGTAAGAACGTGAACATAGAGAAGAGTCCTGCTTGTTTAGACTAGTGATCCATTTAGTCCAGCCTCTTGTCTCACACAGTGGCCAACCAGTTACTCTGAAGGACCAACAACAGGGAATAGAGGCTGAGGCCTTCCCATATTGTTGCCTCTATTGTTAAAATATAGAGGTTTGCCCAAATGCCAGAGTGTCCCTGGCATCCACAAGCAGTGTGCTGATGTTACTTCTGGGCACATAAGGAGTGACATCAGTGTGTCCGTGGTGACATAATTATGTCACTGGTGAAGGCCCCCTGCCACGAGAAGTCCTCCCACTGGTTGCCAGGAATTTATACACCATAAATTCTAGGTGAAATCCCTCCTAAATTCCCACTCCACAGGCACCACCCTCAAATTTCCAGGAACTTCCCAGGCTGGAGTTGGCAACCCTATTCATAACTCTGATAGTAACCCTTCAGCATTTCAGTAAAAAAAAAATTCTGTTTAACAGGGTACCTTTAAAATGCAAGCATAATGTTTAAAGATATTTATGTAAACGTTTCCCTTGCTCGAAAGCCAGTCGAATACAACTCTAGGGATGCGGTGCTCATCTCTATTTCCAAGCCAAAGAGCCAACGCTGTCTGAAGACATTTCCGTGGTCATGTGGCCGGCATGACTAGATGTCAAGGTGCATGGAACGGTGTTACCTTCCCACCGAAATGGTACCTATTTATCTACTTGCAATTTCTTGCTTTTGAACTGCTAGGTTGGCAGGAGCTGGGGCCAGAGACGGGAGCTCACTCCGTCATGCAGCACTTGGGTCTTGAACTACTGAGCTACTGACCTTCCGGTCTGCAGTTCAGCATCTAAACCACTTGAGCCACTGCAGCCCCCTAAATATATTTACTGATACACAAACAGCTTACCGTCATTCAGTGAACTTCCTTGTGCTGTCATGGCAGCTGCTGCCAGAGGAACATTTTAAAATCTGCACAGCCAATCAGAAGCCCTATGGGGCAAAAGCCTCACCTGGCCCTTCCCACTTTCAAAAAAAACACTTCACAGATGTCAGGAAAGGTGTCAGCAGACCCCATGCTAGGGACCCCTGTGTTAGGCTAACTGGCCTGTTCTTTCCTGAATCCCCTTGGGCCACTTTTTAAATATTGGTGTAATGCTTGCTACTCTCTTGGCCTCTGATACAGCGGCTGGTTTTAGTGACACGTTACATATACTGGTTAGTTGATCAAGAATTTCACATCTGAATTACCTAAGAAATCTTGGGATCCTGTGACTTACTAGTTTTTAATTTCCCCAGCAAATCTAGAACTTCATCTCTTATCACCTCTATTTAGCTCATTTCTTCAGATTCCATTCCTGAAAATAGTGGCTGTACCATGGTTATATGCCCCACACTTTCCATGTTGAACACAGATGCATAGAATTCATTGAGCTTCTTTGCCATCTCCTTATCTCCCTTTAGCAATGCTTTTATTAGTTGGGCATCTAAAGGGCCACCTGCTTCTCTGGCCAGTTTCTTGCTCAAAATATATTTAAATAAATGTTTACTGTTTGTCTTGATGCTTTTAGCAATCTGCTCCTCAAATTCCCTTTTTGCTTGCCTAATTATTAGCTTAGACAACCCCGTGTTCCCTTCTGTTTTATAAGAAGCCATTTTGCCTTTTATGGCTTCCTTGACTTGTGCTGTTAACCATGCAGGCATTCTTGTAAACCTGGCAGGACCTTTTCTATTTGGGTTTCAATTTGTGTGGAAATTAAATAATCTCCAAGAATAGGGATTTCACTGTTTTCTGTCTCCCTTTCAACTTCCTTCTAACTAGTCAAATCATTTTTGTAAAGTTCTGTCTTTAGAAATCAAATATTACTGGGTTTTTTTACTTTAGAAGTAACTGTCAATTGACATGAGTGCTGAAGTTAATAGCATTTTGGTTATCCTTTCCAATGGGTGTAACAACATCTACATCTTACACCAGGTTTCAAGACCCATTCAGAACCATGCCCAAGGCAAGATTTTCCCTCAGTTTCTCTTTCCCTTTACTTACTGAGCTGCCCTAGTAATGTGTTTTCTTCTTTGCTGAAGAACTCTGGCTCTCCCACCATGTCACAGTACAATATTTTCACTGTTGGCTCAACCCAGGAACCTGAGGGAAGGATTGGGAGCCCCCTTTAACTTAAACAACTTAAATGACACTCGAGGCATTTTGAAATTCAAAAATAAGATTTTATTTAACATAGAGGGGAAAGTTCAGGTAAAATCAGGAGTTGAAATTTCTGAGGTAAAATCAGTACATGGACAGAGTTTAGTTCTTATGTTTCAAGCTAATGAGAGTTTCTTAAGCTATTCACTGTTATTTAAATCTTTATGTTGAGAGGCTTTTGTTCCAGAGTTTTCCCCAAACACTTCAGTACACTTTCTTTGAGTATTCTGTAACTCTTTTGATTTCCAGAAGGCTGGTACACTCTTTCCAGATCCAAACCCTTTCTCTTGAAACACGAATACTCGTCTTTTTAATGACTTAAGGTCTTTCAAGGTCTTTCAAGGCAGTTTCTAACCACACCAGGCCAGGGATCTCTGTACTGTTCAGAACTAACTCCCTATTTGAGTTGGGTAGGGAAATTCTCTCACTAGAAGTTCTATCCCCTTTCTTTGGCCCAAATGGGAGCCCTTGCCCAACTTCCCAAACTTTCTTGCGAACTTTCCCCCAGTTCTCCATTTGTGTTAAACTGCTCTTTGCTAAGGCTGAAATAAGTACTCAACTCAGTCAAGGCAGAAATCTGACTGACTCTCTTCTCAGCCTGCAGCTCTCAAATCCTTCTCTGATCAGCTAACCAATCAGATTTCTTGGAGCAGCGTGTCACTCAAGGCTTTCTGTTTCTGTGAAGAATTAACCCTTTACAGTCCTTTGGATGTTTGTACAGCACTTCTAAGCTTTTAAAAGTGCTATCTGTCACAGGTGTTTTAGCTCTTCTAACTAGCAAAAGACCTACACAAGATTCACTCTCATCATGAAGGTGCAACAATTCCTAGTTCATATTTTTAATGAGCATGAGCTGATGAAACAGCACTACTGACTCCATCCACTAAGGACCAAATTAGACATGACCTAGTTAATCTGTGATTAGGACTCTTGCCTTTCTAAAAAGGCTAACAGCAACCACAGATAAACTTGATTCAAATCAAGACTGTGGTATCAAGTAAGTATTTTAGCATACTTCCCATGCCATATTCCAGATGCAAATCTGTCTCCCCCACCCCAGCTGCAATTTGTTTCTTAAAGATAAACATTCTGATACTTACATGCTCCTAATCAGTTATCTCCTGGGTTGTGCCCACCTTGGTCCCAACTAACAGGTACAAGCTAAGCCACAAACAAAAGTGTCCATGCACACACATCCTGAGAGTGAAGCAGGAGGAAAAAATTACAGATAGGAGTGCTGGTCCATTACAAAGAAAATCCAAAAGCAACAGTGGAACCACAGAAGTGAAAAAAATAGTATATTGAGTTTACCATAGTGCCTTCTTAAGCCAAAAAAAAAAAAAATGGGTATGTGTACAGACAGAGAGATGGTGCTGGCAAGGTGAAAAGGCCCCAGTCTACTGTTTATGAGATGAAGTACAACAGTTATAAGATGGAGGTTAAAACGTCCTAGAAGAAAATTATCTTGAGTAGCACCAAATCTGCTGGGAGAAAAAAGAGAGAGCAACTGCTCTGTTTCTAAAAACATAAACACCAGTTGGGGTTGTCAGAATCCTTCCTTAGAATACTTTTCAACAATACGTGTTCATACATGAATCTTGGTACAGGTAAATAGCTCTTAAAGGTTCTTAAAACTTCCCCTTTGAGGCTATGTAATTCAGTAGTGGCTTGGCTACAATAAAAACTTCATCCTCAAATGTTTATGTGTAAAAAAAAAATCTCCATTTAAAACACTTAAATGGATTGCTCTTTTTTCTTTTTTAACCCTAAGACACAATAACACGTCCTGGCACAATTAACTTTTTATTTTTTTAATCTTATTACATTATTAAAATATTTATCCAAACAACCAGCATATCAATTATTATACATTCAATAAATTAAATAAATCAGTTGCATTGGAATGCTTTACACGTTATTTAAAGGTATTTGACTGCATGTATTTACATTTGACTCATTTTGCATGGATTAACAAGTGAGTGTGCCCTTAGCCCCGCTCCTAGACCCATACAGTTGTGGACCTACTTGTACCTCTCAGCCTGAGGTTTTGTTTTTTAATATATGGCTCTTTGACTTAGGAAGTCTGGTCACATCCTTGGTTTGATTTGTATATAATGCCAACCCTAGGACTGCCAAGTACTGGCGACTTACCGGTGGGGGGGAGTTGTTCTCCCCCTGGGAGCTCTTCTGGCATGTGCGCTTTGCGCGCACGCTACGGCGATGTAATGACGTCACCCAGAGGTGACGTCATTACATGGGGGAAGTCATCCTCACCGGACGACTTCTGGGGCGGGGTTCCCCCCGCCGGCCGAATGTCGGCCGGTGGATCAGGAACCCCTATAGTGGGGGATCCCCCACCCCCCGGGCTGACTTGGCAGCCCTAGCCAACCCTGATTTGCAACCATAGTTTGCATCCTAGACAGACCATGCTTTAACCTGAATGTTCACCTTCCACCTCACTTCCTTGGCTACTACCCCGAACTTCCTAGCCTTGCTAGCAGTACATCACTTATATCATTCTTATTTGGCTACAACAATGAATAGAAAAAGTGAAGGTTCATCTCTTCAGATCTCTTTGGGTTACTAATCAGTAGGACAGAGCATCAGGCATATTCTGTGTTTTGCATTCCCACGTTATTGTGATCTGATAATAAATGATCTAAAACGTTTCTTTTAGCATGATAAATGAAGCATATGTACTTTGACATATCACTGCTTGGATCTCCATCTGGTTGTTTTCTATAGCTTATAAACAGCAACAGGGGTGGGATGGAAACAGGCTATGGCTCGGCTGAAAGTAGGGAAAGGGAGCATTTTTTTTTGGAAAGTACCGATGAAAGCTGGTACAGAGTGGTTTTGATTTCTGCCTACCGTATATTCTGTGATTGTTTGTTCAGGGTCCTGGTGTTCAGACAGCTACCAGGAGTAGATCAACACTCTAAACCAGGGTTCACCAATGTGAACCTGCCATCCCTTACTAATACCTATGATTACTAGCACTTGATTTTATGTTGTGGTTTTAATTGAACCTTGTGTTTTTAACATATCTTGTTGTTATACACACACACACACACACACACACACACACACTGTAAGCCATCCTGAGCCTGCCTGGCAGGGAGGGCGGGATACAAATTAAACAAACAAATAAATAAATGTGGTGCCTTTGTGCACTTGCCAGTACTTCCCCTGGTGCCTGCCAAGTGTTTTCAGAAAGTGGGTGGAGCCTTTGTAAGGCAGGGCTTTATTGTTGGCTGCCCTCATTCAAATAAAAAGGTTTTCAGTAGATGCAAGAACAGCAGCAGCCATTAGAGGATCAGGAGGAGCAGTCAACATCAGACTTGTGGTTCCATTCCTCCTTCAGGATTTCCTTTTTATTTCCCTTTGTCTTTCTCCCTTCCTTCACCTGGACTTTCCTCCATTTCTTTTTATTCCCCTTCTGAGATTCTTTTGCAAAGGGAGGTATTGTGTATGGCTCCATTTCCTGTGGCTGCCATTTTGGTGTCACAATCACCATCTTCTCTCAGACCAGATCCAAATCACTGTTTCAGATTCCAGTTCGTTGGTTCAGATCATAGTATGGTGTTACATCTTTTACTTTTGTGTGATGATTAAATCATAGCTGAGTGGCAATGACTAATGACTATAGGTGCTTACAGTTGTTCAACATAGAACACCATAAGGAATGGAAGGAATAAATAAAACAGGATCCAAATTGACCTTTTATATCGCTAATGCGACATAGTGGACTGAGTACCGGACTAAGACCAAAGACACCTGATATCTCTGCTCAGTTATGACACTGATTGAGTCATTACTTCTTGACCTAATCTGCTTCACCCTGGGTTCTTTGCAAAAAGACTGGAAGAATATAATTGATAAAAACAATTTGGTTATTACTTTTTTAAAAATAAAATTTGTGGAGATCAAGCCCCAGAAGCAGACTCTTAATTGCTGCCTTCCAGTAGAGTACTGCTACTGTAGTATTACCCTTTTTATCCTTCTGCAGCATATCCTCCAATTAACTTTGCTAACCTTGTAGGAGGCAGTGTGCCAGAAGATATTCTTTGTTCTTCCCACAAAACAGAATGAGTTTGGGATCCTGCGTAGTAAACTGTTCGAATTGCTTTATATTATATATTTCTCATATGCCGTTAAAATGACAGCGAATTCCCACAGCAACTTTCACAATTACATATATATGAAAATGTTATTGATTCACAGCAGTATATAGCTGGGTTTCCTGTTCCACATATAAATGACTTTCCAAGGAGAAGCCAATTCTGAATTTTAATCAGCCGTCAGAATCCTAGTGATTAGAAAGAACCCAATGAAATGCGAAGCACAAAATTGTGCTGAAGACTAGAACTATATGAGAATGAAGTTAACTACATGTTCTTTGTCTTTGATTCTGTGATTACTGAAAAACCAAATATTTCCCTCTTTTATCTTCTTTGATATGATCTGAATGTACATCATTGCAGCTCCTCTAATATCAGTCAGTAAGGTGTGCCAAACTATCTACTGGATTGCAGCACATGTAAGTGGACAGTATTATCAAAACTGATTTAAGTGTACTATCTTGAACGTTGAGCACATTGAAGGAAGAGCCCGTTCGCGGGGAGGGCGGGGTATAAATCAAATAAATAAATAAATAAATAAATTTCAGTGTGGCTTATTTGCATTTAAGATTGCAGGCTGAGACCCAAATCCTGACGACAACTATTTATTTATAGAATTTATATTCTGCCTCTTAGTACAACTATTCATATGGAAACTTCTAATATTAACAAGGTAAAACAATAACTTTAGATCAATAAAATACTACACAAACTTCATAAAACTGACTAGCATCATATAATAAGAGCAATTAAAAAATGCTTTTCCCAGAGCATGACATAAAACAATCAAGAAAGGCTGGGTTGGTGGGAGGATCAAAAACAAGACAAAAATTGAAAAATCAACAGAAAGCCTGGGCAACAGTGTTTTCAGGGGGGGTATTCCACAACCAAAGTGTGACAGCTTGTTACAAAGCCCTGTTTTATGATGGAACATGGAACCTAAGAGCTAGATCCCTAACCTCTCAACCTTAACCTCTCAACCCTAACCTCTCAGCTATTAACTACAGCAAGTCCAAGATCATTGTGTTTACCAGAAGAGGATCTAAGCATAGATGGATGATTAACAGGAATACTATTGAACAGATGACATATTTCAAATACTTAGGTGTAGTTTTTTACATTCTTCTAGGTCACTGGTTGAAGCTTGTTTTCTGTCCTGTGGGTTTTGCACCTTTAACACTAACAGACAAATTTGATCAAAATTGATAAGTTCCTTTTCAGAGAAATTATGATTAATTATGATCCATTGGCTATTCTCCTAGTAGTTTAATAGACTTTGGGGTATTCCGAAGCTAAATCTGAAAATAAGAAAAGGATTTGGGACATCAAACTTCAACACCACGTAAGTTCTGCTGCAAATTACCACTTCAGGAACAAAAACATGTTGTCAAACTTTCTAGCTAATTTATTGACTTCCAGACATAGGACAGCTTTCACTGACCTGTCTCAATGTTCTTCCATCTGCTTTATTAGAAGTGACATACCGTGCTCTGAAACTTCAGGAGCGTTGATAGCCTTGTGCTACTGGGGAAATTGAAATACTCGGACATGTGCACTGTCCCTTCTGTACTGACCTGAGATACACATTTATTACAGCTGTCCTCCAAAAAATCCCAGGAAGACTGGAGGAATGGTATACGTCTTTTCTTCTGTCAGACCTTGAATCTGGAATCTTGGATAAAGTTGCCAGATTCTGTGCAGCTGCCAGAGTCTACTGGGGTTCCATATTGACTGTGATATATATGTGTGTGTGTGTGTGTGTGTGTGTGTGTATATATATATATATATATATATATATATATATATATATATATACACACACACACACACACACACACGACACCAGTTCTTGTAGCCACTCTGTTCATGTATGTTTTACTCTCCTGGTCTATGTCCATAACGAATGATTGATTGATCTCTGAAGCTGCTCTTAATTGACAGGCAAACTTGTATGGGGTCAGGTAGCACTTTAATAAACCAACAATTTGAATTTGCACAGAAGACCATTGATAGCCAATGCAGAACTGCCAAGGTTGGCAAGATATGTTCCATGTAACCTGTGCTACAAGCAGTTTTGCAGCAGCCGAAGAATCCCAAGAGTCTTCAGTGGCAGTTCCACACAGAAGGCACTGTGGTAATCTGTAGGAACAGAACTTGAATAAATATGTTCTGATTCTGCCTGTCAAGGAAAGGCCTCAGATAGTTTACTAACCTAAGGTATTACATGTCACAGTGGCGACCTGTACCTCTATTTCGTAGGCATAGAGCTTAAAACACTCCTGAGTGGCAAACTTGGGTTTTCAGGAGTACAACTCGACCAAGAACAAGCTAAATCTGTAACTATATTGTTGAGCATCATTGCCTCTGGATCTAGCTTCAATTTTATTGACTTTTATCCAGCCCATTACAACCTCCAGATACTCATTCAAGACATGCACTACCTTACCTGAAAAGGAGAAACAGAGCTGTGTGCCATCAAAATACTGATGGCACTTCTGTCCAAATCTCCCAACTAGAGTTTAGAAACATTTGGGGAGAGAAAGAAAAACTAAAACAGAAAAATCTGACTAGATAAAATTCCCAAAGCAGTAAACCTGAACACTATGGAAATCTCATTCTCCCATTTGTCATCACAAATACTGATTACCCATGTTTGCTTGCTTCTTTTTGACCTGTTTTTGTGTCTACTGTGTATTGTTATGTTCATTTTGTATTAAAAAAATAAGGTGTCTGTATTTTTATGCTTGAAAAAAACTTGTCACAAAAACTGCCTTTCTTTGATAGTGTGAAAATGGATTCTTGTCAAACAGAGTAACTGCTCTAATAACGTGAAGATACGGCAGGCTCAGTTGCCAGCTTCTGCTATGGAAAGAGCAGCATAATTATATGAGTAGCAACAATTCCCTTATCTATCATTAACATGTGCTGCTGTTAACTACATTTTGGCATGCTGAAGATGGAGCACAAAATTAAAATTTAAACCTAGTTCCTCCAGATGTAGCTTCCACACATTCAGTTATCTGACAGACCAGCCTGAGAGCAGGTGATGCTTATGGGCTTCTTAGTCATAATCACAAAAATCATGTCATGTGCTCTTGTTTTAAATATTATTCTTCATTATAATATAATTAATGAGCTCTCATTCCTACATTTTTCTTCTGTTTCTTTTTGAATTTTGTTCTGAGCTCATCATCATGGAACAGAACTTTAAACTTTATTATGTTATAAAGTAATTTTCAGGATTCTCTGTGCCTCAGTTTCATTATTTACCATCACCACTATACAGACTTCGAAACATGAAATGAAATCTTGCCTTCTCTGAATACAAAGACTGGAGGTCTCCAGAGCTTGTAGAAGCCTGCCCAGTCTGCTTAGTAAATAAGGACATTAGGACTCAGTAGAAATTTTTCTTGTTCATTAGCAGATTAATCACTTTTAAAGTGGCCTACTAAAATAATGAATAAAGAATGTTGTTATTAACATATACCTTGGGAAGGGCATACTTAAAATCATACAATTTTATTTCAGATTAATCAATGTGACATAGCTATCAATTGCACCCAGATTTATCTACAAGAATGTGAATCACAATTATGGTGAAAGTGTGGGGAGAATCAACTCTATGCAAGTGGGTTTAACAGTAGGGTTGTCTTATTCAAAAAAAAGCAGTAAGACAGATAAAGCTGAAAATGAGAACAAGAAGTGCACATAAAGCTCAGCTAATAACCAATTTAAAACAAAATAATATTTAATGCAAAAAGAATAAAGCATAACAAACACAAACATGCTGTATGTACATAGTGGATATCTGTAGTGCTCCACAATATACTGATGGATCCCTCTGCTAAACATTGAATATACACTTTTGAAGGGAGGAAAAGTGTCCATCAATTTGTTCTTAAAGTACCTCTCTAAGACTGAAAGCATGAACCCCTGTGGCCATCACCAGCAAAAGTATTTTAAATTGCTATGGAAGATATTTAGTCAATGAATATGTTAATGCTTTTATTTCCATGTTACCTTCGTAAATTTTGTCTGAGTCCTTTTGACTCTTCAAATATTTGCCTATTAATTCCCTTCTTCTTTCTATTTATTCTCTCCATACAAGCCTATTTGTGTTTACTGGTAATAAATTGTTACTAGGGTTGTTGTTTCTGAGGGGGGTTTTGTTGTTGTTTTTGCTGAGCTCTCAGCATACCCAGAAAACCCTTCGGCAACACTAATTCATGGAAGCAAGGAAAGGGTTAAATTACCATCCCAGTCTGTTTTCTTCATTTGAGCTGCTCTGTTTTCTTCACTTCACAAATGTATGGTTGCTGTCCAGGGTCCTGAACATCAGAAAGAGCACTTTCTTCCAAAGTATTCTGTAGTAGATGGCAATTAGCCCCCCCTTGGGTTTTTAGGTTTCCTAATAGCTTCCCCTCCAGCATACCCCTCTCTTAAGTCATCACAGACATCTGGTCTTGTACATGTTCAGCATTTTCAGAAGGAGAATGGCAGGCTATGAATAAGCTAAATAAAATAATAAAAAGTGATTGCAAGTAGCACTTCTGGAGTAAAAAATACTAATCAATAGTATGGACACAATGTCTTCCTTCCACTAAGTAAGGAGCCTTTCTCCAGTGAAAGGAGCAGTGGTCAATTAGCAGAAGGCTTCCTCCATCAGAAGAAAGCTTCCTTTGGTGGATCAATGATCTTTACTTTTGGGAACGGAGTTATAGGATCCACCCCATTCTGTACCAGAGCATGGAAATATTCTAATTTTAAAAATAGTACGGTAATGTGAGACTGAACTTCTGTAGAAAATCAGCTGAAACAACAAAGAAGCAAGACTTATTTCTAAGACCTTTGAAGATCAAAGGTTCAATATAATTTAGATGTTCTTTCATAAATAATGAATGCTCAAATGTTGCAACAACAATCATAAACCACATGTGGTGATTATATTTAAATTAAATACAAGCAAACACTTTAAGATAACTGTTTTCATCAACTATATGACCTAACTTGCAGTCAACTACATAAGTGGAAACAACTAGGATTATATTAATCATGCACAGGTCACTTATGTACCAGATCTGTAATGAGTCTTTTTAAAAGCTAAAATTAAAAAAGCAAGAATTATCTCACACAAATATCCTATTAAAATACAGCCATTTCCAATTTTCTGCTGAAATTCAGCACAATAGAATAATAAGCCTACAGACCCAAGAACCAGTGTAGTGTAGTGACTGAGAATATCCAACTAGAATCTGGAACACCAAATTCAAATCCCCACTCATTCCAGGGAAGCTTGCTGGGTTACCTTGGGCCAGTCACAGTCTCTCGGCCTGACCTACATCACAGGGTTGTTGCAAAGATAAAATTGAGGAGAGGAGAATGATGTAAGCCACTTGGGTCTTCACTGGAGTAGGCAGGGTATAAATAAATTAAATAAGTTGTTTTGTTAAAGGCAATAGATTTAGACCACAGTCCTGTTTGCACCCATGCTGGTAAACTTGTTGAAAACAAAGCTTATCCTTCTACTTCCATTCCACTTCTTCTGATAAGCCTATTAGGTAAGCAACTTATCTGAAATAGAGTGCCTCACCTAAGATGGTCAAGCAGCCCACTGCTCCACAGCCACTTGATCTAGACTGAGCTATGGAAGGGATTTCAGTTCAGATTAATTGTCTAGTTATGAAGGAACTAGTACATATATAGGTAATACTAGGAGCAAGGCCCATTGTAAATCAGTACAATGGGTTCTAGCAACAGTCCAGCCTCGTGATGCCCCGGCTAGTGGAGTGCCTGCAGGCATCGGGTGCAGCACCGCAGGAGCAGGCTCAGGCCCCACGTCCAGCCACCTGCGCCTGCCAGAGGTTTCCCCATGGCCGCCTTCCTCTGGTGGCCTCTGGGCCGCTCGCTGCCCACCCGAGGACCTGCAGGCCTCAGTCATGGCACCACTAGGAGTGGGCTCAGGTCCATCATCTGGCCACTTCTGTTGTTCTACCATCTGCTCACCAGCCACCTGGCAACCTCCAGGCATCTGCAGCTGCCCCTTTTCGGCTGCCACCAGAGCATGACTCCATCCATCACCTCCCAGCCTACTGAGTCTGGGCGTCAGTTCTGTGGGTGGGTGGGACTGAGGCAAGGCATGCACAAATAGTGAGGCAAGTTTGGGCTGGCTTCTGTGGGTGAGAGTCAGAGAATCCAACCAGTGGCCAGGGTCCCCATTCTGAGTGGCAGCTCTTGCAGCCAACTGATTAGGGAGTGCATTGCATGTGGCTACCCCAAAACAGCTTTATTATATAGAGAGATGTGGGTGTGGGTTTTTCTGCTGGAGGGGGAGTATAACTTCCAGTATTTAGATGGATTTCAGTGGGCAGCCATGTTGGTCTGAAGTAGCAGAATAAAGTTTGAATCTAGTAGCATATTTAAGGCCAACAACTTTGTTCTCAAGTACAACCTCTGAACTGAATGCTGGTTGCTTCTTCTTTGTCTCTCATAAGACAAAGTGGTCCATCTAGTCCAGCATCCAGTCTTACACACTGGCCAACCATTAAATCGGCAAGGGGAGCAACAACAGGGCATAGAATCTGAGGCCACTGCTGATGTTGCCTCCTGACACTGGAAATCAGAGTTTTACTGCCTCAGAATATGGAGATTCCATTTTGTCATCATGGCTAATAGCCACTGATAGACCTATCCTCCAGAACTTTACACAGTATTCCAAATGAAGCCATACCATAGATCTATACAGGGGCATTATAATATCAGCTGTTTTATTTTCAGTCCCTTTCCTAATAATAGCTAACATAGAGTTTGCCTTTTTCACAATTCTGGCATACTGGGTTGATGCTTTCATTGTGCTATCTACTATGACCCCAAGATCTTTTCACACACATACACACACACCCCAGTGTCAGCTAGTTCAAAGCTGGGATGTTTTGTCCCAATGACCATCACCTTACATGGAGGTAGCTAGTAGCCACTAATAGACCTATCTTCCATGAATTTATCCAATTCCCTTTTAAAGTTGTCTATTCCTGAGGACATCACTACATCCTCTTGCAGCGAATTCCACATTTTAATCACTCTTATGTAAAGAAGTATTTCCTTTTGTCTATTCTGAATCTACTGCCCATCAGCTTCATTTGATGCCCTAGTATTTTTGAAGAGGGAGAAAAATTTATCTTTGTCAACTCTCTCCACTCCATGTATAATTTTATAAAACTCTTATCATGTCCCCCTTTAGTTGTCTCTCTTCTAAGTGGAAAAGTCCCAGACTCTTCAGCCTTTCTTCATAGAAAAGACTTTGCAAGTTCAGACCCCATTATCATACCCTTGCAATTGGGAATATTTTTTATTCCTCCAGTGTGCATCACTTTATACTTAGCTACACTGAACTTCATTTACCACATTGTTGCACACTCACCCAATTTGTGGAGAACCTCCTGGAGCTCTTCGCTATCAGCGTTGGTTTTCACCATCCTGAAAAATTTTGTGCCATCTGCAGAATTGGCCACTACACTGTTTACCACCAATACCAAACCATTTATGAACAAATTAAAGAACACTGGCCCCAGTACCAATCCTTGTGGGATTCCTCCTGCTTGCTTCTCTCTATTGCAAGAATGGTCCATTTATTCCTACTCTTTGCTTTCTGTCATTTGACTGGTTTTAATCCATAAGAAGACCCATGTTCAAAACAGTTTACTTAGCTGTTTAAATATTTGGCCATTGATCTTTTTTTATTTACCTACATTTGAAAAAACAAGAAGAGTGGGAAATGGTAATGTAACTGACACGAGGGTCTATCCAGGGGTCATTTCATAAAAAAGAGGTGCAGGAGTTCATTAGCATAACTCATTAGCATAACTTATTTGCATATGCAACACCCCCTGACATCACCGGAAGTGTGTCAGAAGGTAACACCCACTGCTCAGGCTCCACCCCAAAAATCTCCACGTATTTCCCAACTCAGAGCTGGCAAGCCAGCTTTACACTTTGACTAAAGACACTTTAGGTTTCCTTTGCTCTTGCAGGGAAGCTACCCCACAGCAAGCATGAAAATACAGATCAAGCTAGTATGCTTTTGTTTTTTCCACAGCACATCATAATATGTTCCTGTTCCTGGGCTTGTTACTCCCGGAATGGCATTCCTGTGCGTTCCTGCTCGAAATGACCCCTGGGTCTATCAGTCAATACTGTGTGCACTGTACGTTTTATTTCAGATGGGAAAAACAAGTGTCCTGTAACATCAGTCCTGGGAACAGGAATGTAATTTGCCCAAAATTGTCTCACCACTAAAGTGATGTACATCTGTACACAGTCTTATTCATGCTCTATGAAAAGATAGCGTAATATGTCACATTGTATAGTACAGGGACTGGCTTGAATTTTTAAAAATCACTAAAAGCTAAGGTAACAAAATAGATCTTTCCCAGATCTTCGCTCCCACTCCCATCTTTCTTCCATCCCACAAAACATCAAAAAGTGAAATCAAAGACCATTGAATATCAAATATATGACAAATATTCAGAGAACATTCAGTGAATACTAAGCATCAAAATTTGCCCATGACAATTTTGTGGTTCACATTTGTTTCAGCTGTAAAACTGTCCTACTGTGCTGTCTGTCAACTCCAGTGCATTGTTACAATATACTAGGCATGTCGTGATATCAAATAACTTAGGAAATGGATAGTTAGAAACTTCTCATATGGGAACATTATTTGCAAATGTATTATTTTCGCACAGTACTTGATGGTGGTTCAGTATTGGTAGACTAGTTATGCTTAATATAGCCAATCAGTCACCACCACAAAATTGAAAAGGGTTTCTGGGAGCTACAAATAAGAAATACAGCAAACCCACTGAGTTTGATCCTACTCATGCAAGGCACTTTTGCATGCAAAGAAGGCTGATTTTCACCAATCACCCTATCCCTGTTCTACTATCTTGGTTATGATATTTTTCCAGCTAATTATTCACTTATTGTAGACCATTTAGATTAGATTGCACACAGATTTTTACGGAGGATTTCCTGTTGCAAGATATAAAGAATGAGCTGTACTGCACTTTTTAGTATGCAACCATTCAGTTATCCTTTCAGCAACTACTTTAATCAAATCTCTTTTTTCAGATACATGTCAGGATCTTTCTTCTTTTCCTAACTTATCCATTAAGCCTTATGGATCACTGTGTCTTTTCTCCACTCAGAGGAGCAGACAGCAGCATTTTTTTTCCTCCCTGCATTTTAAGCAACCTTGGAAAATGATCTCTGCATGCTCAATCCCCCAATTTCATGCTTTCCCAGATCATCATAGGCAACTGAGCAGCAGGAAATTATGTAATCCCATCCCATTGTTCTTGCAGTTATCAAATTCCGTCAGCCTAACAGATGATGGAGAAACAGTAAAAGCTGTCATTCATAAAATAATGAGGGGTTCCAGGAAAACAATGCATTAGTTATAAAGTTGCCTATATTGTGATGCTATTCATAAGTAACTTGGGCCCAGTTCTGCTGACCCACATTTCCTCTGTTTCTCCCCCACGTTACTTAGATGAAACACTATATGTGATAGAATGTCATCATATTTGCATTTTCCTTTCCTCTCTCACTTTGTTACACTGGTTGCATGTGGAAGGTGGGGGAATACTATGATGAAGTCATATCATATGCTTTTAAACTGCATTTAATTGAAGAGATGCAGGGGAGTTATGATTTGATAGTGCACATGTGTTTCCCTATCACTCACGCTTTGATCATAGGAAAAGTGTGACTTAACCATGGGGAGTCTTTTTCTTTCACTATACAAACTGCAAATGGGAGGGCACTGTAATTAACATAAAATTTGAAGTATCATTTCTTTTTGTTCTTGAGTTTCATGTTCTCTCTATAGCAACACACAGATTTTGAACTGGATCATAATTATTAACAGTGTAGTGAAACCCCAGAGCAGGACCTACCCAGCTCCTCTTCCTGATGTAGACCACATAGATAACCCGCACTTCTGTACCTTAGTCAAAGGGTCCTCAGGAACAGTGTGGGGTGAAGTGGGTATCTGCTGTGGGAGGGGGGAAATGGGCAGAAATTATTCTCTTCCCCTCCACCAATGGAAGTGCCTTCAGCAAGCATAACTGCTGTTATGTCAGTGAAACAGCAATTTAGGCTACAATCCACTGTCTTTTTGATGCTTTGTATTTTTCTTCCTCACTCTTTTCTTTCCACATATCAATAAGTAAATTGTTTGGATTTTAGTAGCAAGGTAAATGCTGGCCTTCTGATCTAGTGTAGCACAGTTGGATTCAGTATGCTGCTATAGAACTTGGAAGTTCCAACTTTGCAAGGGTTTTTTTTCTGTTTTTGAAGAAAGGGGTCTAAGTTCAAGCAGTCATTAAACATATGCTCCAGTGATTACCAGAATGACAACCCTGTCATACAAGAAAGTGAGCGACAATAGTTGCTATGGGTTTCCTAGCTCACCTAATCGGATTTCTTCAGAGCCTGTATAATTATTGTCATTAGACTGAGCTTCAAATGGCATGACAGATTTATTTAAAAGCTAAAAATAATGTCCAACAGCAGATTGTTCTCCCATTATTTCTTCTTTTTTCACAATATCTGTGCAGAGAGACTCAGAGAGCATCACTGGAAAATTGTTCCGAAATCAGTGTGGTATTTTGGAAACAGGCTGGTTGACCTACTTCTGAATTATAGCACATATAAAAACTCTCACTAAGAGAGGATGTGAGAACTTGCATCCTTTTGCAGTTGTGATTTCTGCATCCCTTCAGGAAAGGGGTGAATAAGTATGGGGAGAAGCAGATGTTCCCTTGCAATCACATAAAAATAGAGACCTGCAGCCAATGATTTGGTTGGCAGATTACAATCAACGTGTGAAACCAAGTCCCATCCATCTGCAAACCAATGCTGAAACCCACTGGCCCTGAAATCCCCCAGCATCAGATGTTTCCTTTGTGTTTCCAAGTGTTTGAGTGTTACTATTAACATTTAAGAAATTCTTTATTGGTTAGGGAAAGAAATTAACCTCTGTGGTAAGAGTAAGAGATTCACTGGGAAGAACACGGCAGCAACTGATGATCCCTGGGGCTAAGAGCAAGACTCCAGCCGTTTACCTGCTTGCTTGGCAGTAACTTCCATTGCACTCAGTGGCACTTAGTAAAATGATAAAGGATCAGCCTGTAGGTGGTTGTATGTGGGAGGAATATCTGACTTCTTTTCTCTCTCTCTCTCTTATACACACACATACATTTCATTGTCCTCTCTTCCCCTAATGACTGCACCTGTCAGTAAATCCAAAGAAACCAAAGAGAGTAGAGGCAACCATTGCAGTCTGGTTGTGGAAGTGTGGTAAAGGTATCGCAGCCAGCCTACGAGTGCTGCCTTTGGATCCAGGCACCCACCCACCCGTGTCAGCTTCTCTGTGTGCTTACCCACCTATTGCCCTTCTTTCTCTTTCAGCTGGAGGTTAAAACAAAGCAAGCATCCCAGAATTGTTTCCCTTGCCCTTTGTTCTGTTTCAAAGGAGCAGGAGGAAGGGGGGAATTTTCCACATGTGCCCAGGTATCTGATAAGAAAGGAAGAGTTAGCCTGTGCAAAACTATGAGATTATGTGCACACCTTCTTCCTCTGCTGTGACATCAAAGGTCAGGAATGGCTTCAATTATAATTCTTTCATTTTCTGCAGGGAGGAACCATACATCTCCTTCCTCAAAAACTGGTGCAAAATCAAAGAATGACACTATTTCAGGGCATTTGCTTCATCATAACAGAGGCTGGCAGTCCCCCACCCTCACCCCCAATGATTCTGGATATAGCTGCGGCCTCACATTCTCTCTGCCAAATATGTTCACGTCCAGGTCTATTTTTCCTTTCTCAGGTATGCATGTGGTGAGCCTTCGTTACTACAAAAACAACTCAAGACGGGATAGCTGTTCATGAATACAGATTGTTAAGCATGTACAAACGGATTATTAGCACCTAGGAAAGGTTGTGTCATGATAGTAGGGAGAGTAAAGAAGAAAGGCAGCACCTGCAGACTAAACAAAGGTGTGTGAACAGCATGAATCTTTACAGTCTGTTTTCTTCTTGACTGTAGCCACAGGCTTTTGAAATAGCCCTTTGATCAGTTAACATCTCTCTCCTCTTATTGTTTTCCACCAAAAGTAAAGCCCCTTTATTCTGCTTTGGGAATTTTCAAGTATTATGAAACTGGAAAGAAGTTGCTGAGGGAAAAAAAGATCTCCTAAAATGATTACAGTCAACACAGCGGCTAGCTTTGACACTATATTTAACATGACCTTAAGTTAACAGAAGGGCAAATTTTTAAAAGCACACCCAAAATAGTTTTATATTATTGAGCATGTGTTCAGTTTTTAGTGCTCTTGTATCAGGGTTTAAAGCACAAGAAGATAGTTACAGTTGCATTTTGTGGCTGAAGGGGGGATTTGAATCTGGGATCTCCCCAGTGCTACTCTGACATGCCACCATGTTTTTGCCTCACATGCAGTGGATACTGCTGCAACAGCTCTTGTTTGCAGAACTCTTGCAAGGGGAAGGGAAAGGAAGGGGGGGATACTGTAGGCTCAAGCAAAGGAAAGAGTGCAGAGTAGCAGTTGCTTCTGCGATGCTGCTCTCAATTGGTTGCCTTCTGAAAACATCCCTGTATCCAACTCACAGTATCTCCTTAATGGAAATATATATGAACTGGGAATAAGGCCCGTTGTGGGGGGGAAATACAATGGGCTCTAGAAAGAGGGTGGGGTCAATGATTTTGTATCTTGCAGACAGAGTAAACACAGAGTAGTGTTTTGCAGTGTAAAGAACTAATGTGGGAGTGAAGAACAGCATACCTTATGGTAGTAGAGAGTAATTGTTGTCCATGGTCATACGATGTAAGGTTGCAGTGCCCATAATCACAGTGTCGGTGAATGGATTTTCGGGTGTGTAGGGCTGGAAAAGCTGCGACAAGGTGCAGCGTTCAGTAAGTTCTGCATCTCTGCATTTTGCAAAGTCATTTGGTGTCTCCTTTGCACGTCTGAGCAAGTGGTCGTCGCATGTGCCCTGTGAGAGAACAGGTGTTGAGGGGAGGGGGGGCAAGGTCAGAGGTAGTCGTAGAGGTCAGGACAGAAGTGACGTGAAGGCAGAAGAGGAATGTGGCCAAATGAGTATTTGTGCTGAAAACAGTGGGAGTTGTTAATTGGCACCTGACAGAAGGCGTAGTGGCAGTGTGTTGTTGCTGTTTGTTGTGGGCCAAGAGGTAAAGGGAGTACAGGTATGCCTAAGCAGTGGGTAGTGGCTGGATAGTGTTCATGCATTCAGAACATACTGGCCACAGTTAGAAGGACAGTTGTCACTGTGCACAAAGTAGCATGTTTTGGTGAAGAGTTGTTACACAGGAAAGCATTAGTCCCTGTAGACAGATCTACAGAGAAACAGTGAAATCACATTAGAAAATATCATGATGACTGAAGAACCTCTTTTATCTCCCTCCCTCTCAGCAGCCTCTTCCTAGGCAAAGTCCTGTCTGTCTCGTTAGTGGGGAGCAAAGCAGCTTACTTCATTCTCCTCTTCTGCTTTGTGATCTGTACAGCAACCCTGCAAGGTAGGTTAGGCAGAAAGTCTGTGGCTGGTCTGAAATCACCCAGGCAACTTCCATAGGGAGGCTCCTGCTGAACAGGAGCAAGCAGCCAGGGCTAGTGAAGTAATGCCAGTCAGGAGGCATGAAGTCACCCTGAGAGTGCTGGCAGGCCTAGGGTTGCCAGCAAAGACAGATTGATGCAAAGGAGGATGGAAAAGTCTCCATATCTCTCTTTTGCCTTAAATTGATTTTGATGCCAGCGGAGTGAGAAAATGCCAGAGGGTGCCCCATGGTAAATGCACCAAACAAGATTTTCCAAAACACTACTCTGTCCACATTCATTTTCTACCCTCTGTCAGCTAGGTTGTCATAAATAAAAGGAGGAGAAAGAGAGAGAGAGAGGTCGCTATGATGAAAAGGGGGGGGGGAGAGAAGGTTGTAAAGGCTGTTGTAAACTCTGGAATGTTGCCTTTGATGCTCTTCTAGCATTTGCCCCTGTTTACATAAGATCTCAGGTTTCTCTTGTGAGTCTCCCACCTGAATGTTGAAGCCGTTATTCTCAACAGGAGGGTAACAGGGCACTCACTGGCTTGTAGCCATCTGACATCCCAGTTTGAACCCTGTATATAATCCCTTTCCCTGCTTCCCCTCTTTAGTCTTAACACAGAAGTGTTTAGAGAATTTAGCAATACTGACTCCAATAAACTGAACCTACTAAAGGACCATTGTTGAGTGCTGATTGCTAGGGAACCTGACACCCTCACAGCATCACCTGCCAGAACGCAACACATCCTCAGCACTTTGAATTAGCACCAGTGCTTAAAGAACTGTCTAGCTGTCACCTGGAGACTGGCAACAATGGTTTTCCAGGAAGAAAGGGCTTGTTTGGAGGGTGGGGTCTATGGCATTGTATCTGTCTGAAGTCCCCCTCTTCCTCCTCCTCAGACCCTACCCTCAGCAGGCTTCATCCTAAAATATCCTGAAAGTTTCCAACCTTGCAACCCGATGTCCTTTCCAGGCAACCATCAGCCTACCTTTATCTGCCTGTCTGCCTTCAGGTTTACATCTCCTCCCCCTCCCTGCAACCTGTACCCAGAGAACCAAAGCAGCTGACATCATTCTCCTCTCCCCCATATGATCTGCACAACAACCCTCTGAGATATGTTAGGTTGAAAGCCTGTGAATGGTCCATAATCCCCCAGGCTGCTTTTATAACATGAACCTAGGACCTGCACACCATCCTCTGAAGAGCTATCATGTACATATCAGTGGCAGTAATAGGGTGACTGCTGGCACCTTTTCCTATCATTTTGTGCCTTGTGGTATTCTGCTTGTGGTGTGATCTCTCTTTTTTGTGGTGTGGCATGGTTGGGTTATTGGGTTTGTTTCTTTTTAAGGGGAAGTGATGTGTTGTGGGTGAGAACATATTTTACCTCAGGATACACCAGGTCGCATGTGCAACTGACAGTTCCAACTGTCTTGGGGGGGGGGGTGTTTGAGGTGCAGAATATACAAATGACCTTGAAACGCTGGCCCAATCAGAGAAACGTGGCCTAGGCTGCAGTGGGTGGGAGAGAAGAGCAGACCCAGCACCCATCCAATGTCAACTGATTACTCTTGAGTGGCAGTTCAACAGGTGATGTAGTACTCTTCAAGGGCCAGTGGGAGAGCCTGGAATCATGAATGAATTAGTAATATATATTAGTAATTTTTATATATACTAGGAATAAGGCCCATTGTGGGAATAAATACAACAGGCTCTAGAAAGAGGCTCTTGGAGAGTGTCAAGGCCTTGGGCACTCAGCGTTAATTTGCTGTGGCAGCCTCAGCAGAGTATAAGGACACAGAGTCCACCATTTTCTCCAGGGGAACTGATCTCTGCTACTTGAAGAGCAGTTGTAATTCTCAATGATCTCCTGCCCTCACCTGGAGATTGGCAGCATTGGTTCCCTATGAGGGAATAGGTGGTTTGGAGGGCAGAGTCTATAGCATTGTACCTGTCTGAGACCCCACCCCTCCTCAAACCTCACCCTCTCCAGGCTCCACCCCTCAAATCTCCAGGAATTCCCTACCTGGAGTTGGCAACCCCATCTCCTTCCCAGCAAAGCATCAACCTACCTTGCTCTGAAGCCCCTCTTATAAACACAGGTAACTGCCATTTCGTTTCACCTACTAACAGCCACTGAGGTAACAGTTGAACCTTATGGGGGAACATTTTAAACAAACCACAGGCAGCAGCCATCTTATAAACACAGGTAACTCATTTCGTTTCACCTACCAACAGCCACTAAGGTAACAGTTAATCCTCCCAAAGGAAGGAAGCTGAAGAAGTGTCTTCGTCAAGAGCAAAAAACTGTCTGCCAGGAATTCTGACAGGGCCCAGAGGCTGAAGGAGTGGGCAGGGAAGAGGAGCAGACCCAGACAATGGCATGCGATTATTCACAGCCAGTGGAGAGGGACAGCTTCTGATTGACAGGCCAGGGCACCAAAGGCTGGGGTGGCATGTGGAATGTTCTAGAGAGTGCCACCACCATCAGAGAATTATATATATCTATATAAAAGATATGATAAAGGCACATGAGGAACTCATTCTCATATATACCTATAAACATGTCACTGGAAGCTTACTCCTTTGCAGCCTTTTTCCCTTTTCTTCCTGCCTCACTCTAGCCCTTAAGCATTTTCAATGTGTTTCTTTGTCGAAAAGTTCATTTGTGCACCCCTGAAGCAAGTACTACAATTTTTTAAAAAATTGAAAAAGAAAACTGACAAGGCAATAGATGAAATTAACAAGAATGCTTGTCTTCTACATCAGGCAATTGCCTTAAACAACTAGAGGCAGAGGAGCAGGCAGATAATGCGGAAAGGCACAGTTACATAACATTACATAACATTACATCTGAGTCTAGTAGGAGGATAGTATGGGCCAATATCTAAAATAGGCAAGTGAGGGCATGCCTTCTCTTTGCATTAGCTGAAGAGGGTGTGTGGTGGCATTTAAACTGGGAAAATGTAATTGTAAGTGATTCCCAGCTTCCCAAGTAATAATTAAAGCATTCTTAATGCATATGAGATATAAGCTGTAATTGTCCATTTCTGTGTTCAACTGACATAGTAAAAAGGATATTGATTGTTATTTTCATTTTACATTCAGACGGTGCATAGAGATGTGGCAGAATTACTGCTTTTCTAGTCCCAATGTGTGCCAACTTTTCTCTGTACTCATATGTGTATGAACACATATACCTAAAGAACTGCTAAGGATAGCATTTCATGGATCAGCCAATGAAAGATTATGACACTTTGAGTTTAAGGAGATAAGGTGGGATACCAATATTTTAAATAAATAAAAAAACATATTCATCTTGAAGATGTCACATCATTCTTGGTTATTTTAAAGATGTAAATAGCTGGACTCCATATACTGTTGAATGCCTAAATGTTTGAGATCAACTAAACTTCTTTCAGTAAACCTGAATGAATGTACAGTTCATCTGTTTGATTATGTGAGTTCTGTTTTATGAAACCTTCTAATGGAATAAATTTTGCTAACGTTCCTGTTCTATTTTCACAATGTTTTGGGTCCAGTTTATTGGCAGATACTGAATAACCAGTGGTATGAATGAATGTTGAAGTATACTGAATTTGGAGAGGACAGTCCAGAGCAGTATGCAATTTTAACTGAGTCAGGCCGCGGGTTAGGACTCTTCCAGGGAAAGTGCTTTGCAGTTGACTGGATGCCTATAATCTCCACCCACATGTGTTCATAGTACGGATCCTCAAACCAACCACTGCTGCTCTACACAGAAGAATAGGAACAGCCTTAGATTAGTGTAGCATAAAATAGTCAGGAAGCGTGTACAACCTTAAAAAAACATCACTTATAAGCAAAACTCCATGTGTCTGAAGCAAAATGGAATACACTGACAATGACAACGCTGTAAATCATATATGATATATAATGTTAATCTGTGTAAGTGAAGACTCAGCCTAGAATATATAACCTGACTAACAGTGATCATGGTTAGTGCACTATGTATTCTGTTTATGGTCCCATTGTGATCAATACTTGTATGACAGGACAAGGGGTAATAACACCCAATATAGCAATGGAAAGGAAGAGATCAATGACTACTTCTTAAAAAGAAACTTTCCTGAGCTATCTAGGCAAGACTTGATTTTCCTGGAGCTTTCATTTCAATAGAAGGCCTTTTTGCTGTTTATATAGTTCATATATAGTTCATCAGTACAGCCTCCCCCCCAGGTGTCAACTACGGGAGGGCTCGAGGGCTCGAGCCACCCCCAAAATTTCCCAGAGGGGACTGAGCCCCCCCTAGGAAAACGGTGCGCCCTCCACTGTGCCTCCCTCTGCCCTTCCTAGGGCCGCCGCCGTCTCTCTCCCCCACCCCCGGCCTGGCCACTCCGACCCTCCCTCCGTCCATCCAGGGGCCAGCTAAGCAAATGCCCAGCTGGCCCCTGGACAGTCGGAGGGACAGAAGCAGGAGTGGTCAAGTGGGGGGGAGGCAGCAGGGACATGGTCCCGGCGGGTGTTCGGGCTTTGCACGCACGCACGGAAGAGCCCCGCCCCCCCGGGGAGTTTTTAAACTCTACGCCCCTGCCCCGCCCCCGTTCTTAGCATCTTCATGAGCCTCCTCTTTGATCTGCATGGTCTCATATTACCACTTGCCTACCGAGTGCGATAGGCAGACATAAAAACAAGGAGATGAAGCAACATGGCTTTAAACGTATATGCTCTTGATATTTATGCAGAGACAATATTAAGGGAAGTTAAATCGAGAAAAGCAGAAAATAAAAGTCTATTGTGTCAGTCTGATCATTATGATCTGTTTCTGTTAGTGCCATCTCCTGAGCTTCACCAAAGCATGCATGCTTTCAATGTGACATGCATTATTCAGTTCAAGATTGCCAGTACTTTACAATTAAGTAACAATGTTTACAGTGAGCGAATGCGGAAGCCACAGCCTCTTCTTTTATAAAACAGTGCTCATTGCATTCTGTAGTTTTGTATGGGACTATCGTTAGAAGTTTGATGATTATTTATGCTGTCAGTCCATTAAGTTGATTTTATGACAGGAACACAACCAGTGTCCATTTGCCTGGAGCCTGAGGAGTACTTCAGATCTCTACAAAGGCCATTTGATACCTGCCCTGTTTTATGGCTGACCTTGAGGGGAGTTCAGTTTGGTAATTTATGGCAATACCATCTAGGAAGACCCATTTGCAAGATTCACTGTCATTTAACGCTAAACGATTGTTCCTGACTCCAGAGACAATCTGAGTTCCTGACAGGGCAATCCCATGAAAAATATTGCCTGACCGCCCAGGTGTCCTTTCCAATTATCTGGAGTAGAAATTAATACTTTTAAAAGCTGCTAGTTTTTGAAAGGTTATTACAATTTATTCCAGTGCTTTCTTTTGCCTATTATGATGAATTGGTTTATTACATTGCTATTTTCTGTGTCAGCATTTTAGAAGATTGAGCTGTAATGTTGAACATTAGAGTGAATGGCAAACATATTATTTTACAGTTGGGTAATATGTTCCTTCTCCAAAACTGTGCTCTGTTTTTAATAACAGGTAATTTTATGTTTATGTTTTCATAACATTGTTGTCAAGCATTATTTATTTCCATACATTACGTATCAGAGAAGTCTCTTCCGAGTGACTTGGACAAATACGTGCTATATACTACAAATGGATTAGTTAGAAGTACCGTCATTTAAATCGATTCTGAACCTCGGGAAATTCTGAATTACTTTTTCAACATTAATTTAGTATCTGAAGCAGTTCCATAGTGAGTATAATCGTGCCCTCTTATTTTAAAATTTGAGATCAAGGGAGAAACATTGATTCTAGTAAGACATTTATCTTTCTATACTTTTCTTTCTGATATTTTTTTTCAAAAGTTCTGCTTGACTCATATATGCAATAATCACCATTTTAGTGTAAGAAATTCTTCATTGATAGCAAAATGGAACACAAAGTAGAGGTTTTTTGGGGGTGGGTTATAAGTATGTGTATAACTGAAGACACAGTCCTGCCATGAGCAGTCCTGCCTTCTACTGCATCAGACCATTGTTCCATCAAGGTGAGTATTATCTGCTCAGACTAGCAGTAGCTTTCCAGGGGCCATCTAGTCCAACCCCCTGTTCAATGCAGGATCAGCCTGAAGTGTCCCTATGTTTGTCCAGCTGCTGCTTGAAGACTGCCAGTAAGAAGGTGCTCACCACCTCCCTAGGCAACCAATTCCACTGCTGGAGTACTCTTACTGCAAAATAAATAAATAAATAAATAAAACCCCAATATCCAGCTGACACCTTTCCACCCATATTTAAACCATTATTGTGAGTCCTATCCTCCAACAGGAACCGCTCCCTGCCCTCCTTTAAGTGACAGCTTTTCAAATACTTAAAAAGAGCAATCATGTCCCCTCAGCCCCCTCTTCTCCAGACTGAACATTCCCAAGTCCCTGATCATCCTTGTAACCCTCCTCTGTACCTGCTCCATTCTGTCCATCCTTTTTGAAGTGAGGCCTCCAGAACTGCACATTGTACTCCAGGTGCAGCCTGACCAATGCAGTGTACAATGGGTCTATAACATCCTTCGATTTGGATGTTATGCCTCTGTCGATACACCCCATAACTGCAGGAGCCTTTTTTACTGCTGCATCACATTGACTGTTCATGTTTAGTTTACAGTCCACCCATACCCCAGAATCTTGTTAACACACGGCTACCTAGAAGTTAACACACTGCTACCTAGAAGTTAACATAGTACCCTATCCAGTATATATGCCTCTCATTGTTGTTACCCTGATATAGAACACTGCACTTATCATGGTTGAATTGCATCTTATTCATATCCAGGGTGTTCAGATCTCATTGAATCCTATCTCTGTCTTCCTCCCAATTTGGTGTCATCTGCAGATTTGAAGAGTAGTCCCTCCACATACACTGATCCAGATAATTTACAAAAATATTGAAAAGTACCAGGCCCAGAACCGAACCCTGTGGCAACCCATTGAATACTCTATTTGAGGCAGAGTTCTTTCACAACACTTACCGTTAGATAAAATTCTGAGTTTGAACCTTCTCTGGAGCTGTCCTACCTTGCAGGGGTGGCCTGCAGTGGGTAGACCCAGCAGTTAACACTGTTACCGAGGGGATGCTCACAGGACATGACATTCTCTGTCAGAGTGAGGCCCCACTCAGAGAGAGCAGGATCATGCACTGTTAGGAAATTCCCACTATTCTTCTATGCCCAGAGAAACACAGAAAAAGAATCACAGTTAAGCCCAGATTATTAAACAGCAGAAAGATAGTGCACTGTCAGCAGGCCCTCTGCTACCTTCCAAGATGCAAGAAACTGTCTCCTTCCCAAAGGCAAGTCCCTGCTTATCTCCCAATGTAAGAAAGCTTCTGCCACAGTCTGACTCTCTCTCTCTCTCTCTCTCTCTCTCTCTCTCTCTCACACACACACACACACACACACACACACACACACACACACAAAGTATACCTGCCAGCATGCTACAATGGTAGGCTGGCAGCAGCTTCTCTTAGCAAGAGGAGGGTTGACCCAATGCATGCTGTTAAGACTCCCCCTTTATAGAGTGTTTAAAGTAATGGTCCCTCATAGCTGCATTACATCACCCTGGCCATGCATAACCATGTGTGTGCCTGCATGTTCTGTGTGTTCAGTGCATGTTGCAGGTGTTTTGGGAGGACAGAACAGGACAGAAACATTGGGGGTCTTATGCGAACCTGGTATTGTATGTTGCCCAACATTGTATGTTGTATCTTACTCTTCTGCAACAAGCAAGTGACCATCAGGGCAACTGGCTATCTCGTGTTGACACAACAAGGTACACTTTCTGGAGAGACATGTTGTCTTGTAGGAAAGGCACAAAGGCCTAGATGACTTTTAATTGAAAATGTTAGATTTCGGCAACTTGATGGTGGGTGTGCTCCAGTGGAACTCTGTATGGAGCGGCCTGCAAACCTGGCAATTGGGAGGGGTACCAGCTGGATTCCGGTCCCCCCCACCAGAGCCCTTGTAGGGGGCTTCTAGCCTGGGACACGAGAGGTGCCTTTCTTGAGGCATCAGCCGAGAGATTGAGGCTCCTCTTTGTCTTGAGAGGTCCCGCTGCCAGGGAGCCTTTGGGCATGAAAAAGCAGCACACCGGATAGCGTGCAAAGAAAAAAAAAGTGTTAAAATGAAAGAGTCCTACCAGCGGTGCATAGCTGAGGAAACGTGAGTTACTGGGTCCACTCATTCAGACATTTAAATGTCTCCCAGTCCAGAAGAAAAGGAAGGAGGGGAAGAGAAAGGTTTGCCCCTCCCCCACCCTGTATCTTTAAAAATCTGCAAAGTGGAGGGCTGGGTTTGTTGGTGCTGCATTGGTACTTCAAGTGTTATGGAAGCCTGTTAAAGCATTTTTTAAAAAAGAACTTTGTCTGAAATTGTGACACCCCCCCCCCCGGAAGGATATAATGGCTGGCAGGGGAGAAAAAATGGCGACTAGAGGGAAACCCTCTCCAAAAGCTACAACCCCTTCTCTTCCTGTTCCTAAACAGTAAACTACTATAGACTTGCCAAACATGTTGTCAGCAGCATTGCGCCCTCTGCTGTACCAGATGACTACAATGAATCAAAATATTGATGCCCTGCAGAAAGAGCATCCAATTAAAGAATCCAACCTTAAAATAGAAGAAGTCATCAAATCAACTAAACTAACTGAAACCAAAACAAAAATACTGAACTAAAGGTTACAAGTGGTGGAGAAATAGAGAGCAGCTGACAAGGATCAATTTCTAAAATTGCAAATGGAACGAGCATCCTATATTCTGCGGTTTCAAGGTGTCCCAGAACAAAAAATGAGAATTTAAAGGAAATCTTAAGTGAAGCTTTGGCTCCAATAACATGTCTACAAGTGTCTACAAAGCGATATGAATATTGTCTACAGGACATATCCGGATTTTGTGAAGAATAACAACCTGCCTGGAGAAATTCTGGTGAAATTCTCTAAGAGAACAAGAGATGTGGTGCTCAAGGCCACTAATGGGACGATCCTAAAAATCAAAGAAGTGGAAATTAAGGTACTAAAAGACATTCCATTTGAGATAAGAAAAAGAAGAAAGCAGTACAAAAATCTGATAAAATTCCTGCAAAAGAATACCATCCCTTATGGATGGATTTTTCTAGAAGGTTTGGCTTTCAGCCACAACGGAAAAAAAGAGAAGATCACCTATCTTAAAAGTGCAAAGACTTTCTTGGAATTCCATCAAAAGCTATTAAAAGAGAAGAAGACAGCAGAGGAAGAAGAAGAAGAAGACATTATACATGATTTGGAAAGTTGGCAAAGTTCATTGAGTAGCTCATCAGAGGACTCTGATTCAGCAAAGGCGGCCACAGCCCCCAAACAACTGGCAGCTCAAAGAGAACCACATAAACCAAGAAGAACAGGGAGGAGGGAAAAATAGTTTTTCTTTGGTGTTTTAAGCTAAAAGTTTTAGATATATATATATACCACTTGCTTGAATTTGCTCATGCATAGCCAACACTGATCTAAATATATTATCACGTTTCTATTTAACTAGATTTTAGAGGAATTTCATTTATACATGTATTTGAAAAGTGATTTGTTATCCTTTGCTTTAAGTAGGAATAGCTTTGTCGTTTAAGGGATAGTTTTTTATACTTGTAGAAAATGTAATTAAAAAGTTTTTCCTAAAAAAGAAAATGTTAGGGATTGAACCTGGGACCTTCTACATGTCCAGCAGATACTCTACCACTGAGCCACGGGCCCTCCAGATCTCCCAAAGCTGTTGTAATCTGGCACAATTGACTAGAAACATTCCAAAAAGTTATCAGACATCTATTTCCACTGCCTGTAGAAGTCTGCAAACTTCTGAGTAACAATATGTGTGGGATAAGAAGGCCCATCCCCATGGTTACCAGTCACTGGGGGAGAAAACACTGTTGCCCAGGCAGTGAACTACTGCCATTCTGCTCCCTCTCTTGGTACTAGAACACCCACTGAGAGTGAACAACAAATCAGGCCTTTACCAGTGCCAACAGCTTGTGGCAATGGCAGCTCTGAACCCAACATCTTAGGATGCCATGCAGTGCAGTGTGACTGGCAAGAAGGCTGTCAAGTCAGTTCAAGATGAGCTGCAAGTGCGACTTTTTAGCAAGGTAGTTCCATCCTCCTGATGCTTTGTGCGGGCCGCTCCCCTTGTGTGGCATTGGGAAGTCCGTTACAGTATCTTATTTGCTTTTTATAAATGGTAGATGCGCTGCTTTCATACAATTTTAATTGTCAAATTCATTTTTGCATAAAGAGAGAAATAGAGCAACCACTGGAGTGGCACTCTGGCACATTTGATTAACTGGCAATGTACATTCCCTATGAGTTCCAGATAACAATGATTTTTACGGTAATTGAAGCTCCAGCTTAGAACTTCAACTGCCATGTGCTCTCTAAGCTTTTTTTTTTATAATATCACTTTCTAAAGCTGAAATTGCATATGTAAGTGTGAACGCAAAGACCTATAGGACCCAGAACAATATTGGCATTCATACTGTGTTTGCGATCGTGCCATTTTGTGAATGTTCCCATATTTTTACAGCAAAATAAGCATTATTCAGATACGGAATTTGCCTGTTACAGATATATAGATACCGTTTCAGCTGCCCAGCAGTGGCCTGTATTAGTTTTTAATTGGAACAATTACTACAAAATTTAGTGTCTTGTAGTATTTCAGGACGGCAGTTTCCTGTGGGTAAATGGTATCTATTACAAAATGTTACAGGTTAATACTGATGAGAGCTTGCTGTTATTTTTCAAACAAGCAGAGAGAAAAAAGACATTGGAATGAAGCCCAGATAATTTAAATGTAGCTTAAAGATGAATACATCTTCTTAATAATTTAAAATATTTTTTCTTTAAAGCCAAAATCATATATTTGTTTCCAATCCGAGTCTGAGCTACTGGCCAGTTCTCTGAACCAAATGAGAGCATACTCACTCAAGCACTTTGAAACAGTTGAGGCATGCCAGCTCCAGCCTTTTTCATGACTCTTCGATTCCATGAAACTCAGCTTCATGGTATACCACCACAAACACCCAAAAAGTGCTATTTTCTGTGGCTACCACATTTCAATAGTTATATGTGAATAAAGGTCAGTTTTATTCAGGTTTTCCACTGTCGCAATAAGGGATGGCACAAACCAAGAAAATGGAGGTTCGTCCCAGTTCATGGTTTGTGGGATCACGCAAACCACGAACCTTCACAAACCTTCCTGTTTAACAATCCGGTTCATTTTGTGAGGTTTGTGATGTGTTTTTTTTTGGGGGGGGGATCCTTCTCTCCCTCCTTTCTGCTGGAGGTGGATCCCCAAGGTCAGCAAAATGGAAGGGGGAAGATCTCCCTCCTTTCTGCTGGTGGTGGCTCCCTGAGGCCAACAGAATGGAAGGTGGGGAAAGATCTCAGATCTTCCCTCCCTTCTTTCTTCTGGTGGTGGCTCCCCGAGGCCAGCAGAATAGAAGGGGGGAGCTCTTGCAAAAGCCATTTAAAGGGAATGTTCCCTTTCAATGGCTTTTGCAAGTGGCGCTGTGCACAAGTGAAGTCCAAGCAGTGAGTTCACCACTTCCAGGTGAACTTGCCACTTGGACTTCACTCATATGTAGCCAGCAAAACAGTTGATGGGCACACCAGCCCCACTGTTAGGCTGGAATGGATGCAAGCCATTTCAGTGATCCCTCTCACTCCCCCTCCACTTCCCACCATGAAACCCATGAACCTCTGAAAACCATGTGGAGTGTCGTGGACAGGGATGGGCTTATCTCAATTCACAAACCACAAATTGGCTATGTTCATCACAAAATTAGGTTTTGTGTCCATCCCTAAGAGTAATTGTATTCAATCCACATGCTCTAAAGTAAATGGCAATCCCCTGAAACATACCTGCAACAATACATGCAGACTGAGTAACCAACTCAAAATAGTTAAATATAAGATTTCTAGATTCCTGACTAAGGTTGTTTTCACAGCAGGTCTATTTAGTGTTGTAATCTGCCACACTGGTGTATAACAATGCAGTTTGACTGACAAGGGACTTAGTTTGCAAGGGAGATATATGTTATTTGTTAAATCTTGTATCAGCATTTCTGTTCACTAATTATGGACCCTGCATAAAGAAGAGTCATACTGCCTGCACAAGAAGTCACTATCTCCATTGCCACTAAATAGGTACCATAGCATCTACTAATCACCGTCTGTGAAGGCAGCCAGGGGTCCTTTGGGGACGGAGCGAGGCGGAGCAACGCATCGCCAGCCCAGGAGTGGGCATTAGGGCAGCCACAGGCCGAATCAGATTCTCTGATCTGATTCGGCCCGCCGCCGAATTGCTGCCGAAATTTGGTGGTGGCTTAAAAAGTGGCTGGAGAGAAGGGGATTTGAGGGACAGACTCCAAACTTGCAGGATAGCTGCTAGAGCCTCTCCCCCAAATACCCACCAAGTTTCAAGAAGATTGGACCATGGGGTCCAATTTTATGGGCCCCCAAACAGGTTGCCCCCATTCCCTCCATTGTTCTCTATGATGGGGAAAAAGTAATGTTTTCCCCCACCATAGAGAACAATGGAGGGGATGGGGCAACCTGTTTGGGGCCCCATAGAATTGGACCCCGTGGTCCAATCTTCTTGAAACTTGGTGGGTATTTCGGGGATACACTCCAGCAGCTACCCTGCAAGTTTGGAGCCTCTCCCTCAAACCCCCTCTCCTCCAGCCCCTCATATACCCTATGAGTTTTTGCCATTGACTTCAATGGCCCATAAGGTATAATGAGGTTGAAACTGACATTCGGCCAGTGATGTCAGGGGGCAAGGCATATTCTAATGAGTTATGCTAATATGTATGCTAATAAGCTCCTGCACCTCTTTTTCTATGAAATGACCCCTGCAGCCATAACAGGCTCAGTGACATTTAGCAACAGTGGGCAAGCCTACCGCATTGAGTACTATGTACGTATGTTCTGTCAAGCCACAACTGACATGGTGACCCCAGCAAGGGGCTTCCGGAGGTGTTTTGCCATTGCTTTCTTCTGCAGAGTCTTCCTTGGTGATCCTACATCCAAGTACTGACCCTGCTTAGCTTCTGAGATCTGACAAGATCAGGGTACACCGTTCCAGTTTGGTGTAGTGGTTAAGTGCACAGACTCTAATCTGGGAGAACCGGGTTTGATTCCCCACTCCTCCACTTGCACCTGGCTGGATTACCTTGGGCAAGCCATAGCTCTGAACCAGCTGTTCTCTCAAGGACAGCTTGGGAAAGAGCTCTCTCAGCCCCACCTACCTCACAGGGTGTCTGTTGTGGGGAGGGGAGGGGAAAGGAGTTTGTAAGCCGCTCTTAGACTCCCTTGGGGAGTGAAGGGTGGGGTATAAATCCAATCTCTTCTCTTCTCTTCTTCTTCTTCCATATCCCCCAGTGAATACTACTTTAAGGGTAACCAACTCTGTTATTGAACAAAGGTTTTTTGAGTAGAAAACATGGCCTACAAGTCTCTCTATTGCAGAATCCTTGTGTTGATTATCGTACAAACCATCATGGAGTCTTTCAGATTAGTGTTTGTGCATTGCTGAATAGTGCATTAAATAAATTACTGCATTGCAAAGAGAGTTACTGTAAGGTCTATTAACTACTTATTTAAAGACTTGGCAACAGTGCACAACAATAAATAATTCAAGTAGCACCTCTAATCTTGTTTTCTTTCTTCTTAATTGGTTTTACAGCATTGTTTTGACATTTACCCTTGAATTTAAAAAAAAATACCAGGGAAGAAAATGCCTGCTTTGCATTACTCCACTTGCCAAGCAAGTACTTGTATATAGATGCTTCAGAACACAAGAATTACAGTCCACCTTCATTGCTGTCAGTGGTGAAGAATGAAATAGTGTTATGTGGATTTACAGCTCTGCATAATTTGTGCATGAGTTGAGGAAGTCTGGAGGCATATATTAAAAACTTCTCTAACAATTATGTGAATACATAGCCATCTTGTTAATAATGATTATGATGATGATGCTATTTCATTATACATTAAAGACAATATAATTCACTATCGATATCAAATGTGGCATTTTAGTTTGTCACCATAAAATCAGATCTACTTTTTATTTCTTAATCATCTTTGGTCCATAGAAAAGCATGTATAACAGCCACATTCTACATTCCCTAGTAGAGATTTTGACAGCAATGGACTAAGAGCTAATACAACAGCATCACACATGCCTGGGGTTAGAAAGGGCTACCAATAAAAATAGTAAGCAAATCTTAAACATCTTGCATGCAGCAGTCATGTCATGTTTTGAACTGTTTTGTTTTTTCTTCACGGATTTATTTACAAGATCATTTCTTCTGACTATCTATGTTGTCCTTTTGCTGATCTTTCAGTATAATCTGCAAGTGTAAGAAACTGTTTCGTTTAACCTGTCTTTCACAGGTGCTATATTAATCTGAATCCAGAGTCACAGGATTTCTTTTGTATATATATGCTGAATGATCTTTCCCATTTCATTTTATTGCCACAAACAGTTCTTGAAAGTGGGAAATGTCCATGTACACATGAGCTTCCTCCCCTCAATGGATTCCAAAATCAGAGCTGGAATGTATATGAGAACACTTCACTGTTAAAATAATTCTGTAGGGATCTGATGGTTTTATTACACAGCGTTCTTCGGATTATATATGAGAGAAGCAGACCTTTCCATTTAGTGTAACAAAGAGATGGGTATTCCAAAAGTATTTAACTGGCAGTGGATTTTCCTGCTCTAGTCAGGAGACTGAAATCGATGCTCCTTCCAATATATTCCAACAGGAAACCTACTATTTGTGCAAACCAAAGTTTGCTTCAAACAAAAATTAAAAACTGGAAAGGTGTGTTTATTTTGAATTACTTGACATTCTTGCTTAGGAAGGTGTATATCAAATTTCATGCCTTTGTTTAAGATGCTGCACAACTGTTGTTTTACTAAAAAAATATCAGTATCAAACATTAGAAAATCCATATGATAAAACTGAAAAGCTTAAGAGAAGTTTTTAATCACCCTGATCTAATATATGTTTCCACTATCAACACAACTAAAATATTATATGATTCCAGGAAATACTTGTGGTTTCCTTCTGATTTATCCATTGCAGAGTTATGCAGTGTTTTAAAAGCGTACCCGAGGGACAGTCTGCAAATTGTGGAACCTGCAACCTTCATTATAGTGGGGTCTTAGTGGTAGCCTTGACTGCTTCTAGAATCAGTTCCACTGAAACACAGTCACAGCTGGCAAGATAATCTCATCAAATTAATTACCTTGCTGGCATGTTTGTTTTTGCTGCTTAGACAGGCTATTTTGAACACTTGAATGTATTTGTGTCCTAAAGGGGGGAAACAATCAAACAGTATTGATCTCCTTCTGCACTTCCACGCCTTCTCTAAGGAACCAAAATAATGCAAAAAGGAAAGGAAGTGTCATATCGTATAGCAGAAGCGTATCACTGTTGATTTCTTTATTGTATAAAAATACAGATTGACCTCCAGGAGACTTTGGAACTGGCAAGCTCAAAAACTGTGCTTCCCAGTGCAGATTCATTCTTGCACACATCGTACACTGATATCAGCAAATCCTAAATGTTGCAGAATTCAGTTTGGAAAACATGTTGTGGGGTGGTTTTTAATACCGGCCTTGCACCATAAACCAAGCTGTTGATAAATAAAGGTGATTATTATCTCTTAAAAGTTTATAATAAAATGTATTATATAGTGTAGTGTTTTAAAATGTGCTACTTTAAAAGTAAATTTTCTCCTTCAGCGCTTCTTAAAAGAAATAAAAGCTGGGATTTATTTGGCTCACAGATTCTTCATAGTTAGCAACAGCATCATAACATTTGCTTAAAAAAGGATAGGACAGCAAGAAATTCAAAAGTAAACCAGCATGATTAATGGTATTAAGCAGGGGTCCTTTAGTAGAAAAAGAGCTGCAGGAGCTCATTAGCATAACTCATTAGCATAACTCATTAGCATATGCCATGTCCCTTGACATCACTGGAAGTGTGTCAGAAAGGGAATGTCAGTTTCAGCCCCATTATACCCTATGGCCATTGAAATCAATGGCAAAAACTCATAGGTATATGAGGGGCTGGAGGAAAGGGGATTTGAGGGAGAGGCTCCAAACTTGCAGGGTAGCTGCTGGGGCCTCTCCTCGAAATACCCACCAAGTTTCAAGAAGATTGGACCACGGGGTCCAATTCTATGGGCCCCCAAACAGGTTGTCCCATCCCCTCCATTGTTTTCTATGGTGGGAAAAAATGTTACCTTTTTTTCTACCATAGAGAACAATGAAGGGAATGGGGGCAACCTGTTTGGGGGCCCGTAGAATTGGACCCCCTAGTCCAATCTTCTTGAAACTTGGTGGGTATTTGGGGGAGAGGTCCCAGCAGCTACCCTACAAGTTTGGAGCCTCTTCCTCAAACCCCCTCCCCTCCAGTCGTTTTTAAAGTTGCCGCCGAATTTCGGCAGCAATTCGGCAGCAGGCTGAATCAGATCAGAGAATCTGATTCAGCCCATGGCTGCCCTAGTGGCCACTCCTGAGCTGGCAGAGCTTCGCTCCACCTCGCTCCAGCCCCAACGGACCCCTGGTATTAAGAACGTAATGATATTAAGAATCCTTCCCTTGACTCTTCGCTGCCTGCTCCAACCCCTTTTCCCTTTCCTAGTCTTCTTCCTCCCCTCCTCCTCCTGCTCCTGCTGGCCATCGTTGTTTGTACTGCCTCTTCACCACCGTCAGTTTCTACAGTTTGTTTTAGCAGGGTTTTTTTTTTTGGGGGGGTGACATTTGAGTCTGCACAAATGCCACTTGTAAGTCTGGGGGGTTACCCCAAAATTACTTTTTAAGAAAGTTTTTTTTTCTGGGTAATTATAAGAGGAAACTAAAAATGACAGCATCCACAGGTCTGATCCATAGATGCCACTGCCATTTTAAAGGGGTTTTAAAATGCTGCGAGGGCTTTGTTCTGATCCGTCCCACAGCATGGTGGACTGAAGCACTCCTGCTCCCTTTTTGTGCCCAAATGGTAGCTGTTTCTGCACTTGAAAAGGTGCAGGAAAGGAGAAATAAAAGGGCCTCAGCCTGCTGTGCTGCTGGTCCAATCAGGATTGGGCTCTCACAGCATTTTGAATCCCTTAAAAATGGTGGCAACATCCACAGGTCAAGCATCCTGTCTAGTTTGGCTCATAGTCATAACAGGCCTCTTTGCATACCACCAGTTTTACTTATGTTCTAGGTTAATAAGAATCCACTGTTTTTCATTGTGGTTAGTACTGGCTCAACACTCGCCATTTAATCTGGACTTTCATTTTTTTTTAATGGACAGTCAGGATGACAAGTAAGATCAAGCACTTGTATTCCAGTATTTTCTGTGTTGTTTATTTTTTTGTTCAATATCTGATTTGTGGCAAGTTTTTGTTTACTTAACTGCAGTTTCAGTGTCATGCTGTCACTGTCAAGGTCCTTGTCAGCTTCCTAAGTGTACAATCCCTTTAAAATGTCATCCTACTCTTCACCTTTTAGCCTAATTAGTCACTTCCTGTTGTCTGCTGCCTGGCTGTTTCTGTTGCAGAATTGATGAACAAATGGTTATCAGCTGTGTTTACTTTGCAGCAAGTCAAGTTATTGTTCTAAGTAGCCATACAGTAGGAGCTTGCCCTTGGGTTAAGGAATTGCCAGATTTGTACAGAAAATATAATTTTGCATAGCATTTCAATCGTAACGCATAAAAGGCACTGCAAAAAGTTCATTTTGTAAAACCACAATAGATTGTAGTTTGCCTTAAAATGCTTAAAATATCTTCATGCATCCATTAATTTTCTTAAGGGAGTAGTTGAACCATAGGTGTAGACTATGGGGGGGCTCGAGGGCTCGAGCCTCCCCTGAAATTTCCCCAGGGGGGACTGAGCCCCCCCTGGGAAAACATAGCGCCTGCCGCCATGCCTACCGGGGCCCTTCTGAGGCTGGCAGCTGCTGCTGCCGGTGCCTCTCTCCCCCCCCCCCCCCCCCGCCTGGCCACTCTTTCATCCTTCCCTCTCCCTCCCTCTTTTCCCGGCAAAGGGAGAGGGAAGGAGTGGGGGGGAGAGGCCCCGGCAGCAGCGGCTGGCAGGCCTTGGAAGAGCTCAGGGAGGCGCGGAGGTTTCCTGGAGGGGGGGACTTCGCCCCAGTGAGCGCATGCGCAAAGCACATGCGCTAAAGAGCCCCCCCCCCCAGAATTTACAAAACTCTACGCCCCTGAGTTGAACGTCACTGACGACAGGTAAAATAAAAATTCCCACAATAGATAAAAATCTGAAAATTAATACAAGTTTTATTTAAATATATCTTGATTATAAGATAATGATGAATACTGTATCTGTATTTGTGTATATGAGTACATATTGTCGTTTACCAAGTAGTAGCTTACTGTGGTCATCTGTTTTATTCTGCTGAGTGGTAGGGAGAATATTAACACTTCCCCATTTTCCTAACTCAAGTAAAGGTGGGGTAAAAAATTCCTCATCCTTTGGCAGATCACAGATAACTGGTTTATCAAGTGGCTGGATGCAGGCTTTGTTAAATTACTACTTTGTAAATGGCCATTTGTACTCAGTCAAGTTCTGATTTCTTTTATTATCCTGAACTTCAGCAAGCCAAGGCATTGATGAAGTGGAATGTTGGCATGCAGAAGTTCCAGATCAGCCTAGACAAGGGAAGGGTGAAAGCCAAGAATCCATATGTGTTTAGAGGATACACTATTACACTATACACTGAGAGCCAGTTTGGTGTAGTGGTTAAGTGCGCAGACTCTAATCTGGGAGAACCAGGTTTGATTCCTCCACTTGCACCTGCTGGATGACCTTGGGCAAGCCATAGCTCTGTACCAGCTGTTCTCTCAAGGACAGTTGTCTCAGAGCTCTCTCAGCCCCACCTGCCTCACAGGGTGTCTGCTGTGGGGAGGGGAAGGGAAAGGAGTTTGTAAGCTGCTCTGAGACTCCCTTGGGTAGTGAAGGGCAGGGTATAAATCCAATCTCTTCTTCTCCTTCTTAGTGACTTGCAGCCATTTAAGCAACTCAAAAGCTTGCATATTTCTCTACCAAAACAACTTTGTCCCACTATATATACATATCACTTTGAAGCAACATTGTACCAAGCTTTTTCAACTGTAGTCAGACTGAAATTGATTTGTCTATAGTTTTGGATATATGACTAATCACTCAAATGAAGTGAAGAAGCACCACAGAGACTGGAAAGTAAAAGAGCTGATCACAGCAGCGGACGGATTAAAAGGAGCTAATGGATTAACAGAGCATAGCTATAAAACAGCTCAAATGGAAGCAGAATATCAGTTTACAGGCCAGTTTATCAGAAGAAATTACAGCAATTATTGCCTCATTCCAAGAACTTTACCAAGAGCACAGCTCCAGAAACTTGTGCTGTAAGACTAGCCTGACCAAATAAGTTAAACTACTAAAAACAATGGGGGGGGGGGCATTGCTTGAGCCAAATTTGAGGTAGCAGTTTTAGGAAGAAACTGAAGGGGAAATCCATGTTCAGTGCCATGTTTCTGTAAAATACACACACTCTTTAACATAGTATGGGGACATCCTATCCCATCCCCTACTACTATTATTTTTTAGGATCAGAATCACTATTCAAATGTAAAGACATGGAGGTCATAATTTTGCCTCTTTGCTGAAGTTGTTGATTGTCAAACAGTGGGAAAATGGCAACAAAAGAACAGCACAGAACCCCCTGACCATAGTCCTCTAGATTATATCAAATCACTATAGTTAGTTTAAACAAATTCAGAAGGCCAATTCTAACCATGAAATTTATTACTGGATTTTAGGGACAGTAGATTTCCTCAGTACATACTATTTTACATTCATTTACAAACTAAAAGCAGGGGTGCAGCCTGGATGCAACCTTGGTTTGGGTGAAAAATCCCTGGGCTGGATCCTGCAATGGTACCCATCTTCCCCATCATCCCTGGAGCCATTTCTGATCTCAGGAACGCTTATGCCCATTATCGAAGTGTTCATGTGCAGTGGGAAAGTGAAAAGAGTGAAATTACTCCTTTCTTTCTCTTACACAGTGGGGCTCTGCTTACTCAAGAGGCAGAAAGAGCAAACTATAGTCCCCTCCATCACTACCACTGCCTGACTAGCTATTCAATAGCACCCTATCAATGTCAGTGTACTAATGGTCATATTAGGGTTTGCAAGACCCAAGTTTCGATCCCCATCTTGCTGTGGAAGCTCACTGGGTGATTTTGGACCAGTCACATACTTTCAGCCTAACCTTCCCCATAGGGTTGTTGTAGGGATAAAAAGGAGAGAATATTGTAAATGGCTTTAGTCCCCACTGTGAAAAAAGGCCATAGTTTTCCTCAGTAGAAGCTGCAGGGGGAAAGGAGATGGAAAGCTGAAGACAGAGGGGCAGATAAAGATAGGTTGGCTATTGGGTGGGAAGGAGATAGGGATGCCAACTCCAGGCTGGAAAATTGCTGGATATTTGAGGGGTGGAGCCTGGGAATGGTGGGAACTGAGGCAGGGAGGGACTTCAGACAGATATACTGCCATAGACTCCACCCTCCAAATCAGTCATTTCCTCCAGGGGAACCAATGTTGCCAACCTACAGGTGAGGGCTGGCAATCTCCTGGAATTACAATTGATCTCCAGATAACAGAGATCAATTCCCCCAGAGAAAATGGCTGCTTTGAAGGGTAGAGTTTATGGTATTATACCCTGATGAGGTCACTTCCAAGCTCAAACCTCATTCTCCCAAGGCTCCACCCCCAGATCTCCAGGAAGTTCCCAACATGGAGCTTCAACCCTAAGAGGGACTGATCTCTATATTTGGGCAATTTATTGTGATTCCTGGAGAGCAGCTGCTCCCATTGCTGTTGTTGGGGGGAAGTCATGGAAGCAGTGACAGACTTCACCTTCCTGGGATCCAAGATCACTGCAGACGGTGATTGCAGCCATGAAATTAAAAGATGCCTGCTCCTTGGAATAAAAGCAATGGCAAACCTAGTCAGTATAACAAAAAGTAGAGACATCACCCTGCCAACAAAAGTCCGTATGGTCAAAGCCATGGTATTCCCAATAGTGATATATGGCTGCGAGAGTTGGACTATAAGGAAGGCCAAGCACTGAATAATAGATTTTTTTGAATTATGGTGCTGGAGAAGACTCTTAAGAGTCCCTTGGACTGCAAAGAGATCAAATCAGTCAGTCCTAAAAGAAATCAACCCTGACTGTTCCCTGGAAGGCCAGACCCTGAAGCTGAAGCTCAAATACTTTGGCCACCAAATGAGAAGGGAGCACTCACTGGAGAAGACCCTGATGCTGGGAAAGACTGAAGGTAAAAGAAGAAGGGGACGGCAAAGGATGATTAGACAGTGTCATCGATGCAACAAACATGAAATTTAGCAAACTCCAGAACATGACCAAAGACAGAAGGGCCTGGCGTGATGTGGTCCATGGGGTCGCGAAGAGTCAGACTCGACTGTGCAACTGAACAACAGAAAATGGGAGGCCAGGAGAGTGACAGGACAAAAAGAGTGATGGGGTGGGGGCAAAAAGGAAGTGGAGGGGGGAGAGAGAGAGAGAGAGAAGTGGTGGCAGGAAGGAGAAGGAGTGGGAGAGAAGTAGGGAGAGAGAGGAAGAAGCAAAGGTGGGGGGATGGGATAGCCACTCCTGCAAATTTCTTGCGGGTTCCCACTTGTTTAACCATAATGGCTAATAGCTACTGATAGTCCTACTCTATGTGAATTTGTCTAATATCCTCTTAAAATCTTCTAAGCTAGTGGTCATCATTACATTCAGCTGCAGAAATCATTGAATTGCTCTGACTAATGGAATGGAGAAAATAATTATAAACTATGGTGATAAAAAATCTGAACAGTAAATCTGATTGAGGAGGTAATTTTATTGTAAATATGAAAAAAATGAAGTAAACATAATCTTCAGCTCATATCTATCAATTAACAAACCTCTTAATGTAATAACTACCTAATATACTTTAACAGAAGGCAGCATAAGCCTTTTGATATTGATATAATATTTCAACCCAGGGAACCAAATAAACAAAGAGTTGGGAGCCTAAAGTTTTTGAGTGGAATGGCTAGCATTCTGTATTAAAAGAGCATTTGTCCCTGCTGGAATGAGCCGAAGTAAAGAAATGATCTTGACATTTGCTGAAGTTTCTGCCAATGTTCAATACTTTAGGAATTCTTCACTTGTTAATTAGAGCTGAAGTCTTTTATCAAATGGTCTTTTTCTAAACGAGCAGCAGATATAAGTGGTTGTTGGGTATATGACGCCACATCCAAATTATTCTGCTTAACATTCAATGCTCTAAGTCTTTATATGAGTCTCCTACTGTGTCCCTTGTTATGAAAATCCTGTTTCTGACAAGGTGAATGGCTATAGCCAAGTAAATAAGTTTTAAAATTTACCTGTTCACTTGTTCCAAAAATCTGAGATGAGCCATTTTGGCCATATAACACTGGCCTAAAAGGAGTGTGAAAAACTTTGCTTATTGAAAAAAAACTGCTTATTAATAACATGCCCTACCATATTGATATTGCACCAAAACAGAACTACCGAATACCTTCTGAACATGCACACTACCACTAGAGGCAATAGCTCTAATAAAATGAAATTAGAATCATAGAATCATAGAGTTGAAAAGTATCTCTGGGGTCATCTAGTCCAACCCCCTGCATAATGCAGAAAATACACAAATACCTCTTCTTCCACACCCCCAGGAACAACTGTTCCATGCCCAGAAGATGACAAAAAGCCTCCAGGATCTCCAGTCAAACTGACCTGGAGAAAAATTGCTTTCTGACCCCAAAGTGGCGATCAGCATTTCCCTGGGCGTGTAAGAAAGGGCCACAAGAGCTAAACACTGATGCAACCCTGAGGAGAACTTCCTAATGTTTAGCCCAAAACTCTTCTGATTTAATTTCAACCTGTTGGTTCTGGCCCGACCTTCTGGGACAATGGAAAACAACTCTGTACATTCCTCTATATGACAGCCCTTCAAGTTCTTGAAGAGGGTTATCATATCATCTCTCAGTTGTCTCCTCTCCAGGCTAAACATACCCAGCTCCTTCAACCTTTCCTCATAGGACTTGGTCTCCAGATCCCTCACTATCTTCGTTGCCCTCCTCTGGACATGTTCCAGCTTGTCTATATCCTTCTTAAATTGTGGTGCCCAAAACTGAATACAGTATTCTAGGTGAGGTCTAACAAGTGCGAGGAAAGCGATACCATCACTTCACGTGATCTGGACACTATGCCTCTGTTAATACAGCCCAAAATCACATTTGCCTTTACACTGCATTACACTGCTGACTCATGTTCAGTGTATGGTCTACTAAGACCCCTAGATCCTTTTTGCACATACTACTGCCAAGACAAGTCTCCCCCATCCTATAATAATGCATTTAATTTTTCCTACCTAAATGTAGAACTTTACATTTATCCCCACTGAAATTCATTTTATTTGCTTTAGCCCAGTTTCCCAGCCTGTCAAGATCATATTTGCTACCCTCCCAATTTAGTATCATCTGCAAATTTAATAAGCATTTCCTCTATTCCTTCATCCAAAACATTGATAAAGATGTTGAACAAAACAGGTCCCAGGACAAATCCTTGAGGCACTCCACCTGTCACTACTCTCCAAGAGGATGAGGAACCATTCACAAGCACTTGTTATGTGCAATCTGTCAACTGGTTACAGATCCACCTAACAGTCATAGGATCCAAACCCCATTTTTCCAATTTGTCAACAATAATATTATGTGAAACCTTATCAGAAGCTTTACTGAAATCAAGATAAACTATGTCTACAGCATTCCCCTGATCCAGCAAGGTAGTAATTTTCTCAGAAAAAGGGATAAGGTTAGTCTGATATGACTAGTTCTTGAGAAACGCATGCTGGCTCTTAGTAATCATAGCTGTCCTTTCTAAATGTTCAAGGACTGTCTGTTTGATTATTTGTTCTAAAACTCCCAGGTATAGATGTCAAGCTGATGGGTAGGTAGTTACCTGGACCCTCCTGTCCCCCCTTCTTGAAGATGGGAACATTTGCCCGCCTCCAATCTTCTGGCACCTCACCTGTTCTCCAAGGATTCTCAAAAATAATGGACAGAGGCTAAGAAGTTACATTCACAAGTTCTTTTAGTACCCTTGGATGCAGTTCATCTGGACTTATTTTCAAAGAAGAAGAGGAGGAGGAGGGGATTGGATTTATACCCCACCCTTCACTACCCAAAGGAGTCTCAGAGCGGTTTACAATCTCCTTTCCCTTCCCCTCCCCACAACAGATACCCTGTGAGGTAGGTGGGGCTAAGAGAACTCTAACAGAAACTGTTCTTTTTTAGAGCGGCTGTGCTAGAACTACGGCTTGCCCAAGGTCATCCAGCAGGTACAAGTGGAGGAGTGGGGAATCAAACCCGGTTCTCCCAGATTAGAGTGTGCGCTTAACCACTATACCAAACTGGCTAAAGAAACTAGGTGTTTATATACTACTATGCCGATCCTAAACTGCAGCTCCCTTCCCTCATCATGTATTCTGTTTTTGCCATGTTGAGCACCGTTTCCCTCACAAGAGAAGACTGAGGAAAAGTAGGAGTTGAGCAGTTCTGCCCTCTCTTCATCACCTGTTATAATTTCACTTTCCTGTCCTCGCAATCAGCCTACCATGTCCTTGCTCTGAACATAAGAAAAGAACCCTTTTTTTTAGCATCTCTCGCTAGCCTAAGCTCATACTGAGCTTAGCTTTCCGAACTGTTTCTACAAGCACTGGCTATTTGTTTATATTCATCCTTGGTTACAAGGCCCTCCTTCCAGTTTCTAATTGAGTCTTTTTTATTTCTCAAGTCTTTAGAAAACTGTTTGTGGAGCCACCTTGGCTTCTTTAGGCTCCTCCCATTTTTCCTTCTCATAGCCTGCTGTGCGGGGAGAGCGGCCTAGAAATTGAATTAAATAAAATAAATAAAATAAATAGGAATTGTGATTGTGCTTTCAGTATTTCTCTTTTAAGAAACTCCCATCCCTCTTGAACTCCCTTCTCCTTAAGTATTTCTGATCATGGGATTCTACCCAGCATAACTTTAAGTTTGTCAAAATTTGCTTTCCTGAAGTCCAACCAACATGTCTGACTACATACAACTTTTACCTTCCCCAAAACTGTAAATTCCAAAATTACATGGTCACTAGTACCCCGGGTGCCCACCCTTCTGCTCACCCTTCTGCCCCTAGCCCTCTAGCCTGCACAGGTGCACCAGTGGTCCTGCAAATATATGCCAAAACTATGGGCACCTGCTGCATCTGATTGCACCTGGAAATTGTGCCCTGCTGGCCAATGCTTCCTCCAAAAGGATGAATTGAATCCCTGGAGAAAATCCAGCCAGATGTGGGTGTCATGCTGTTTTAAGAAGGTTAATGTCCCCAGGGATAAAGGTTTGTTCACCTATTTTTTAGCTGCCCATCTGAAAGGGACAGAAGGAGACCCCCCATAACACTCATACAACCCAATGCACAATCTAAAAAGCAAATGGGATTAGAATCATTCAGACACAACACACTCTCACGTCCTTTACATTCAGCTCTCACAGATACTCAGTGTAAGTTCCACGTACGGCAGCCTCAAAGGAAATGACTGTCTTCTTTAGCAGCAATCAGCAAAAGCCTGCAAAGAGGAGGCACAGCTAAAATATATGCAGCAAAGTCACATCTCCCCATTGGCTACTTCAAAGAACTGCTGTCCAACCATGCCTTGTTCCTTCCTTGCTCCAAATGAGGCCAAAGCAAATCAATCCCTGGCTTTAATCCTGGGAATTCCACAAAACATATAAAAGATCATAATTTAAAATCTCAATTAGGACTGCCAATAAATAAATAAATAAATTTAATGTAGTCCTAAATAAAACTGTCTCCAACTGCCTTCTGAAGATCAAAAGTGAGGGAGCTATGAGCACCTCCCTGGGGAGGTGCACAATATAAAACAAGATAAAAATCATCTTGGGGCTGCCACTGAAAAGGCCTTCTCTCATGTTCCCAGCAGATGAACTGCTTTGATTGGTGGGAGAGACAGGACATCTCCTATAATCCTAATTCCTGAACAGGAATGTATGGGAGAAGATGGTACTGCAGGTAGCATAGTGCCAAGCCATGGCTTTAAGGTACAAAAACAACAGCTTGAATTAGGCTCAGGAGCTGCTACAGATAATTCCCATCCAGAATTATCATGTTTGGTTGTTCGCTTATTTTGGATTCGCTGTGGGGGAGATAGCTGGATTTTGTATGTTGTTATAAAGATGGATCCTGTGTCTTGAAAGGAATGGATGGGAGTCATTTTTTAGCATTATTTTATAATTTTCTTCTGATTTATTAATTGCTTTTGTTCTCTTCTTTTTAAATCTTATTTTGTAATTTTGAATTTGTGATAAGCACATGCTGTGTTGTGAGCTGAAAAGTAGGATGCAAATATTTTAATATATAAATGAAGCATAAAAAACATTTTCTGGAGACTTTTGTGCAGCTCTTTGGACACCAATTGATAATTAGATTTAACGCAAAAAAGGAAGAGGGAAAATCCAAAATTTTCTTTTTTAAAACCCACAGTATTTTTAAAGGCTGAAGACAGACTGGCAAGCTGGAGCGCAGTGCGAGTGGGCGAAAAAGCCCCGGGGCCAACCCGTCCCATGGCTGCCCGTTCGCACGGGCTCCAGTGCTGCGGGACCTCACCTGAAAGGAGGTGGACCGGCGCGTCCACTCTTCCTCCACCAGCCCCTGGAGCCTCCACTGGGATGGCGAGCGGAGCGCGGCTGTTCCGGCGAGGCACGGCCAAGACAGCCGGTTCGCACTTCCGGCCCCACTTTCTGGCGTGTCCACACTGCCAGGAAGTGGCAGGGACGTGTGCCCAGATGGCCGGAGACCAGCTCCAAGAGGTTTCGAGCTGCAGCACATGGAAAGCGCCTCGCGTGCGGGTAAGTGCGGCCCACCGACAGGGGACAGCTATTGCAATCTGGACGCCCTCTCTGCCTCCGCTTCTAAAGCAGAGGCAGAGCGGGCCAGATTGCCAGTCTGTTCTCGGCCTCAGTTTCAACACGTTTTCATTCTAAAGTTCTTTTTTCTCATAGCAGAATTTCTTTAGTTTTATTCTGTAATTAAGTTGATTTATGTGAGTTTCATGATAACTAGATCTGCTGCTTTGATAGAAGAAATGTTTAACACTCACACACACACTGCCCATTATTTACAATGACAGTTCAGGATGTTTAACAATAACTGCTGGTACCCCTCCCCTTTTAAGTTTGAATGAACTTTTCCTAGCCTTTCAAACAATTAATTAATAAACTGCTACCAATGAAATAATTTGCTACTGCACACCTAATTGAACAGAGCTGCTTGTTGGAAAAGGGAATTCATAATAGTTATTCTCAAGTTTCTTGCTTCAAAAATAAACAAGAATCTTATGGCGCCTTAGCACAGAATTTTATCCCAGCACAAGCTTCCGCATCCTAGAAAAAGCAGTAAACTTTATTCCAATTGTGGAATAAAATGTGTTAGTCTTGAAGGGCCAGAAAAATCCTGTTTATTTTTGTAATAGTGTGTTTTAGATGTACAATTCATACCCCCAAAGTATTATTTATTTATGTGTTTATGTAGAAAGATTATGTCATCTCTTAAGAAACCTTCTTGAGGCAGCACACAATATAAAATAAGATAAAAATCATAATAAGAACATAAAATAATTAAAATTAACAAACCAATAAAAGCCCAGACAATTAAAATCCAGAGCATAATACAGCATCATAATGAAAAACAGGGCTATTTTTGGGCAGGAACGCACAGAAACGGAGTTCCGGCTGGCTCCTGAGCTGGCCACACCCAGCAGGAACTCATTAGCATAATAGGCCACACCCAACAGCAGAAACTCATTAGGATTGGCTACATTAGGGGTATGTGGCCTAACATGCAAATTAATTCCTGCTACAAAAAAGGCCCTGGGTTTTGACAACAAACAAGGTAAACAAAATAAGAAGCAAAAGGTGGGTGTGGCTGGATGACCATTCTTCTGGTAACATGGGTGTGTGGCCTAATATGCTAATGAGTTTCTGCTGTTGGGTGTGGCCTATTATGCTAATGAGTTCCTGCTGGGCTTTTTCTACAAAAAAAGCCCTGATGAAAAACATACATCATGTAGCAGCCAGGATGACCCTCATAACAGTTCTTGTACTAGGAATAGATAACAAAAACTATGTAAAACATTAAACCCCTAGTTAAAAGCCTGAGTAAAGAGAAATATTTTGACCAGGTGCCTAAAGAGAATAGAGAGACGGTACCAGGGGAACCTCAAGGGGGAGAGCATCCCACAGGTGAGATGCCACCACCCTAAAGCCCTGTTTCTGTCTTCTGCAGGTGGGGCACAGAGAGCATATGAGGAGTATTAACTGCTATCCATGCAAGATTTGTCTGGCTGCATTTTCTACTTTTTAGTCCAGAGAAAATAAAAACCTGATTTTCTCTGGTCAAAAGGGAAACTGCAGTGTGGCCATGGTTGCATTATCCAGGTGCCCACTTCCACCCATAACCACTACAAGGAGAGGCAGAGGTAAGCTCCTTTTTCCAACTGTACTGGGTATTTCCCAAATCTTGTTTCGTTTTTTAGAGGGCTTTTATTTCCATTTTCAATTGAAAGGGAAAGGTGAAAATGGGAGTTCCTGGGCCACAGAGGACACTTGTTTTTTCACCTTAAATGTTTTTGTCTAAGCTACAAATAGAAAGAGAACATTGTTCAACACTAGAATAATTTACTGTGCATGCACTGAAAAACCATGTGACAAAAAGTTAATTATGTTGATGTTTGTTTTCAGTGGTAGCAGTAATGGCATATTATGTGGCTGGTATATTAAGCCAAATGAGGGAAGACTATTATGAAGCTAGTATTAGGTGGCTTTCATCTTCTAAATCAGATTACAAAAGACCAAGCTATCATGCTATTATGTGCTTTCTTTTTAGTGCATTTAAGGCACTGGAAACAAAAGACAGGGTCAATTTTATTTGGTCAACAACCTCACTGATACACTGAGATTTACTAGGCAAGAAAGTAATGTAGAGTTTTCTGGTTGGGAAGGCTTATATGACAAAGCAATTTAAAAATGAAGTTGCTAGCATTTTTAATTGTATGGTCTTATTTATGTATTTTACAAGAACCTGATACATCAAAATTAAATTGTAAAATGTTCTAGGAAAAGATCACCTACTAATTTTTTTTAAACTTAAAGGCACAGCGATTGGGCTAGTTTTTTAAAAGTTGCCAATTATAATTATTCAATTGCTGGATGGATTTTTTCTCTATTTTCCCATTCAGTAAGCAGTTAGAGAAGCCTCTGGCAATTATCTGGGTAAAAAAAAAATCTGTGGAAATATATGTAACAGGAAATGTAAATTCTGGCAGTCATAAAGCAGATGGAAAATAATTGCAACTGATAAATTTGTTCAGATTGGCTTCACACATTACAAATATGTTCTAGGACTGTGCAGTTTTTTACATTTTCATTTCATTTATATATTTTTTAAATTAATTCTCATTTCACTTGCCTTGTGTTAATTCAGTTTTGTTTTTGGTTCCCATTGGTTTCCATTTGATTTGATGGAAAATACGTTTCTGGCTTTAATTATTTGCTTTCTTTCAAATCTGGATGGCATTTGTAGCAATTATGCCTGCCGCTGAAAGGGCTCTCCCTGCCAAATTTCAGGAAGGTACTAGAAGGAGTTCCAGTTTCATGGACAATTAAAGTCAAAACACATTTCTAGCTCCAACTCCTTTGCTTTCCAGCTACGATGGATTACATTTTGGGATCACACTGCTCATTCAAGGAATCATCTCTGCCAGATTTGAAGACAACTGGAAAACAGTGTTTTATCAGTGCAGTCCTAAACAGAGATATATTATTCTAAGTGTATTTACTTCCGTGAGAAGAGTCTAACTTTGCTTAGGATGGCACGTTGTAAATTAAAAGACATAAAACAAAATAAAAAAACAGTTCTGGTGACTGATTGGAGACTTCCTCCAGTTTCCTCTCTCTCTCTCTCTCTCTCTCTTCTGCCACCATCTTCAACCCACAAAAATCAGAAATAAAAGATATGTTTAAATCTGATCATTGAACCCTACCTGTTTACTTTGAAGACTAATTGAAACTTTCCTATTTATGCAATTTATTGTACAATAAATATAGGGTTGCCAGACTCCAGGCGAGAGTGGGGGATCCCCCAAATTTCATGGGCTCCTGTCTACCACTGACTAGTTCGCTGGCAGGGGAAGCCCTGCCTCCGCCCCCACTTCCACAACCCAACATGATGTCCCCAGCATGATGAAATCACACAGAAGTGATATCATCATGCTGGGGACATTGCAAAGTGACACTCTGGTATTTTGGGCAAAACTCCATGGTAACCATAGAGTTTTGTCCAAAAATACCAGGGCGTTGTTGCACAACATCCTTGGCGTGATGTTGTCACTTCTCTGTGACATCATCATGTCAGGGACATCACATGTGGTGATGTTACCCCCCACCCCCTCCCGGAAAGCTCCCTCCCACCTGCAAGAGTTCAGGACCTGGCAGCCCTTAATAAACAGGAAACTCCCTCTGAGATACCAATGTAGTACTATACAGTTAATGGTAATTGGAGAAGTCACTTTCAAAAAAATCATAAACTTTACTTTAAATTGCCTATACAAATGGGACCCTTTCTCCCAATTCTCTAAAACTTAAAGGGGATGATCCTATGGGAAAGGAGTAAAATTCTAGAATTTTCCCCACATTGAATGGAAAGCAAATAAATTAAAGCAAAATATTTTACCAGTTCAAATGAACAAAAACAAATAGTTTATTAGTTTCGATTCTCATTTCATTTTATTCAAAATGAAGGGAAATAATTGGTATTTTCTTTCATTTTTATTTTGAGCTCTACCTCTTCTTGATGTTTACATGTTACAGAAAATTCAGAAATGGCTTGGAAACACAAGATATTTAGTTGACAAAAACCTATAAAGGTGCTTCCTAAAAAGGGGGAGGTTGTATCACTCTATATTGATAAATGCATGGTACATTCTGCATTGCATTCATAATCTATCAATATTTGTTGTTTATTGCAGTTCATTAAACAAATAGAAACCTGCCCACATTTAATCTATACAGAAGCCTTGTGTACCTTCATCCTAATCTTTGTCCCTCTTTTCCACAATATTAGAAGGCACTGTATTTCTTTGTTTGAACATTCTTCATTTGTGCCATTGAAAGCATTCCCCACAGATACTCTGCTAGCTTTTTATCAGAAACTGACTGAGCAACATTACAGTTCTGAAACCTGGTTAGTTCACAATGCCATATAAAGTTTTCTACCTTTCTAAAGCACATCATAACAGCATCTAATGTCTTTGCGCCATGGAGGTAATTGCACATGTTCACCATTATTGTAGTGAGGAGATGAGCTCCCAGTTATAACTAGAGCAGTTACCAGGAAAATGTGTGATGGTTCTAGGACAATGAAAGACAAAGCTGAAATGGAAAGTACCTAGCTTCAGTTTTCAAACTTGATCATATTTTTTACTGTTAAAATACAAGGTTTCCATCTTGCCTCACAACAAGTTGGGGAGAGATGATAAGCTGTCAGTTAGTGAGAGGTGAAAAGCCCATGTGATCTGAGCTTATTTTTCAACCCACAAATTCTTGAACTAGTAGAGCTGTGGGGAGCACCTGTGTACCTATAGAATCTTGTACCAGGAAGGCAGAGAGTGCAGATATATTCTTCTGGGGCTATGGGTTTAAGAGTTTCCAATTTTTCTGCCATTATGAGCAGGTATTAGAAGTTAATTTGGCAAAAGATGTCCCAATTTTCTTATTTAGTTTCTGAAAATAAAAAACCTCTGACAAAGGCCTTAATATTAGAAGACCAAAGCAACAATGAAATGTAGCGCGCCTTGGGTCTGGTTATTAGGTGATATGCCTGGTTAAGATTATATGTTCTCCTGCCTGATACAAGGTGGGGGACCTCCCCTTTGAGAGTAAGGAATTATTTAGTGATCAAACTGACGAAGTCCTTCACCAAATTAGAAAATACAAAACAATGGCAAAGTCCTTACCACTCAACAATATAAACAAAGGTACTGGAACAAAAAAATTACCAGACCAGATCAGACCATTTTGGTATTTCAACTATAGGTCACACAACCCTAACTATCCTATTATCCAATATAGACCTCACTTTAACAACCAGAAGAATCATAGTTCCGGTCTAGGCGACTTGCTACTTGGATGCATCTTATCGAGTCTCCGATGGGGACATGCTGAGGCACTGTGGATAGGAGGAGTCTCAGCTGGTCCGAGTGCCCTCCAGAGTCCTTGTAGGGAACTCCCAGCCTGGGTTGCAGAGGAGAGCCTCTCCCAAGGTGACAGCCAAGGGATCAAGGCTCTCCCTATCCCAAGAGCTCCAACCACAGCAGAGCCATCATGGCATTTCAGAGCTGGCTACTGGCTGACAAGCTGACAAGAAATTAAGCATTACTACCCTCCTACAGTAAATCAAACATGAGAAAACTGTTTGTTAATCGATCCCCTACAAAAGCGCCTGAGTCTTTCAGGAGTCGGCTTTAAACTGTTAAGTTAAGCTCTGGGTGGGGGAGGAGTTGGGGATTCCCCCCCTCGAACTGAACAGTTCCTGAATGAGAACTTAAAAAGCAAAAGCAAAACTGTCTTTGCGAGCCTGTACAGCAGATTAAAAGGTGCAAAGTAATCCTAAGTGTGTCTAAGTTGGAGAGCTTTGAGTTTAAAACTGAAAACTTTCTTCCTTTGTAAACAATGACTGGGAGAGGGAGAAAAATGGTGCCTGAAAAGAAATCTCTCACAGGAAATAACCATCGACTCCCACCCAGTCACAGGAAGCAGCTGTGGACTTTTCAAAGCTATTAGCACAGGCACTGTGCCCTCTGATGGAGCAAATGGCTAATGTCAATAGTAAATTGGATGATGTTCAAAAGCAACTGACATAGGCCGAGGACAGACTGGCAATCTGAAGCGGGGCAGGCACGCTTCGCAAACGGAGGAAAGGAGCCCGTTCAGACATGCGCATCTGCCCATCGGCTCCGTTGCGTACTTACCCGTCTCCCAGCCGCTTTCCTTCCGCTTTACCCGGACACCAGTTTTTCCCGGTGTTCAGGGGCCTTCCTCCGCATGCCTCCCGCTTCCAAACAGTGTGAACTGGAAGAAGCGGGAGGCATCCGGAGGAAGTGTGAACGCACCGGCAAAAAGGTTTTCGCATATGCACACATGCGCATATGCAATATGCGCATATGCAATATGCGCATATGCGAAAAACATCAAAGGAAAACAAAAAAAAGTGCAGCGGCAGGCGCGAGCCGCGCGGGCTGGCTACGCGCCAGTGTGAACCCTCCGTGGGCAGTCTGAACGCTCCGTATCGCCGCTGATCCGCATTGCTCTGGCCAGTGTGAACGGCCAGCTCCGTGAGTTTTTTCCCCCGCTCCAGTTCCCTCCGCTTTGCCTCCGCTTCAGATTGCCAGTCTGTCTTCGGCCATAGATGGACAAAAGAGCTGACACTACAGATAAAGCCATTAAGAAAGGTGAATCCAAAACAAAAGACATTAAATAAAAACTAGAGGAGGTGAAAAAAGAGAGAACTTCAGACAAAACTCAACTGCTACAACTCCATATGGAAAGATCAGTGTGTTTTATGGTTTCAAGTTGTCTCTGAGCAAAAAGGAGAAAACTTAAAGGAACTTTTAAGTGAAACATTAGCACCTATAACAGAACTTAAGCAAGATGTATTGCAAAATGATTTGGACAATTTATCGAACATATTCAGAATTTACTAAGAAAACCCAGCTTCCTAGAGAAATATTTGTAAATTTTTCTAAGAGAACTATAAGAGACACTGTTTTGAAAGCTACATCTGAAAAGACATTGAAAATTAAAGACAAAGAAATAAAAATTCTAAAAGATATTCCATTTGAGGTGAGGAAGCGAAGGCAACAATAGAAAGACTTAATCAGTTTCCTTCAAAATAACTTGACCCCTTATAGATGGATCTTCCCAGAAAAAACTTGTATTCAAACACAAAGATAAGAAGATAAGGATTGACTCTATCCAGAAGGCAAACCACTTCTTGAAACAGCAACAAAGCCCAAATGTAAGGGAAACAGAGGACGACACGGAAGAAGAGGACAAAAATGATGGTGACCCCAAGTCATCCTGAGCAGCTCTAGTAAGACTAGTAGCACAACTGAAATCTCTGAATCAGCAAAAAGAGCGGCTGCTCCCAAGCCACAAAAGACTAAGAGAAAACTTAAGAAGAAAAAACGTAAATAATAAAACCAAAGTTCAACAAATATGAATGACAACAGAACACCTGAAAATGAACACTATGGACTACAGCTAGCTTTACTTAGAAAGCAACTAATTTTCACAAGATTGCATTTAGATAATGTAAGAATGTAACATATCCATACTAATACTTGTGGTACTTTTTGTTTTTTCCCCCTTTTTTCTGTTTTAGTTTTTTTAGTGATACCCCTTGTCCCCTATCCTTTATGTTCTAGTGTATAATAATAATAATAATAATAATAATAATAATAATAATAATAATAATAATAACAATTTTATTTTTTTTTAAAAACAACCAAAAGAATTGCAGAGCAAATGGGAAGAAATGGGGCTCCTTCCCAATCTTCAAGAGACCGACAGTCAAGGCGATCCAGAATTTATGTAAAAATATTCATGTCATGCCAATTTCGAACAGCAAAACAAATTAAAAAACTATTGGAATATATAGTGTCTATGACACGTAAGACTATGAGACCATTACAAAATTGGTTCATCCAACATTTTCACACACAAAGGGATGATCCATGATGAGGTTGTCAATCTCCAGAGGAATTGTCAAAACTTTTTCATGGTGGACCAGTCTCCCACATTTAGTAGCTGGTGTCCATTTAGAACTAGGATCACACAATTCACTGATGCATCACTAACTGGTCAGGGCACATGTTGTGAGAATTGCATGGCTAAGGGTCAATGGTCAATGTCTTAGAAAAAAGTCACATTAATACTTTAGAGCTGAGAGCTGTAAAAGTTTTCTGACTTCTTTTTCAGATTTGGTAAAAGGTCGATGAGTGCTCATTACTACAAACAATACTGCAAAATTTTAACTAAACAAATAGGGGGCAACAGGATCCATCACACTTTGCAAAGAGGTGTCTCAGATCTGGCATTGGGCCATAAAGTATGATGTACATCTAGAAGCTATTCACATAGTGGGAAGGAACAACACACTAGTGAACATGCTCAGCAGAGATGGCTCGCTAACACAAGAATGGTCTATCAAAGAAGAGTACCTTCTGCCCATTTTCCATCAATGGGGGACCCCAGATACAGCCCAAAATTCAAAATGTGACCATTTCTGCTCAAGGGCAGCAGTAGACACTGTATCTTCAGGAGATGCTTCCCAGTTTGCAATGCGTGGGAACCTATTCTACGGATTCCCGCCTTTTGGCCTCATGCACAGAGTGATACACTTGTACAGAATGAACTGCATACTGGTGACCCCTTTTGCTCAGGAGGATATGGTTTCCCCTGCTATGGAAAATAATGAAGGAGAACCACATCACTCTTCCTCAAAATGAGGACCTGTTACCTATACATTGCCAGCCTATGACTGATAGCATGGCTAGTCTCCCCCACACTTCCTTACAGTACAGGGTGGCTGAGATGATTTCTGCCTCACACAGGCCATTGACCCACAGGTCATATAATTACAAATAGGGCTTTTTTTCTGGGGCGACATGCCAGAATGGAGTTCCAAAACCGCTTCAACAAAATTCTTTTTAAAATGTTTGAAAGTTCATGAATTTTAAGTGTACACATTGAAAACTTTATTTCCTTTTTGAGAGTTCCAGCATCTTCCCTCCCCCACAAAGCCCTGATTATAAATGGGGGGAAAATACAGCATGGGCTGCTGACCAAAAGGTCAACCCGGTATACTGTGATTTGCACAACATTTTCAGTATCTTCTTTCTTTAAAAGATGCAGGTTTGTCCTGTTTGTCCATCAAGATGCATTTGGCAGCTATATCTGCCTTTCATGTGGGTGTTAGTGGTTCATCTGTGTTTTCAAATTCAGATTAAATATATATATATATATAAGGGGGGTTATATGACTTGTTTCCCCCTGTTCCCCCAGTAGAGCTTGTTGTTGGTTTTGTATAAACTTAATTCATAAAACTTTTGAACCAGTGGTAATGGTGGACTTTTCATTTTTGTCATACAAGACAGCTTTCTTGGTAGCCATAACCTCAGCTGGAGGGTTGGAGAGCTCAAGGCACTGTGCTGCGACCCCCTGCTTCTGAAATTTCACAGATAAAAAGTAGTCCTCAGACCACATATAGACTTTCTCATGAAAGTACTGTCAAGGTTTCACTAAAACCAGTATATCAACCTCCCAGTCTTCTTTTCCAGTCTGACCAATGGCACAGAAAGGAGTTTACATTCATTGTGCAAGAGCTTTACTTTTTTATTTAGATAGAACATGGGAGTTTAGGGTAGATAGAAATATTTTCATTTGTTTTATTATTTATTTTTTATTATTATTATTTATTAAATTAGGTTTGCTGGGCTGCCATTCCCTTCAAGCAGCGCTCAGGGCAGCTTACAACAAAAACAGATGCAATAAATAATACAGTTTAAACCAATATTAAAATGCCTATAACAGATCAGGAAATAAAAACAATACACATCCCAAGATGGCAGAAGAGATTTTAAATTCTACAAGCTGCTGGGGGGGGGGGGTTTTTTTGCAGAGGGTGGGGTGTGGGTGAGAGTGCCAGATTTTATACTGTCCTACCACTGTCCTCAACCAGATGCCTGGTGGAGCATCTCTGCCTTGCATGCCCTATGGAAAGATAGTAAATCGCACAGGGCACAGATATTCTTAGATAGAGAGTTCCACCAAGTAGGGGCCAGGGTCGAAAAAAACCCTGGCTCTAGTTGAGGACAGCTAGATCTCTCTTGGGCTGGGAACCACCAGAAAGTTCTTATTCCCACAGCATAATGCTCTTTTGGGGGCATACTGAGAGAGGTAGTCCTGAAAGTATGTGGGTCCCTGACTGCTAGGGGCCTTGAAGGTCAGAACCAAGACCTTGAACCTGATCTGGTGCTCCACTTGAAGCCAGTGCAATGCAGCAGGTTGTAAGGACCCTCGCAGCTGCATTTTGAATCAGAGCTTTTGGGTCAGGTGCAAGGGCAGGCCTGGGTAGAGCAAATTACAGTAGTCTATCCTGGGGGTGACTGTTGCTTGAATTACTGTGGCTAGGTTGGGGAGAGACAAGTAGGGAGCCAGTGGCATAACTTGGCACAGTTGGAAGAACACCAGCTTGGCAACCTTTACAACCTGGGCTCCCATAGACAGGATGGCATCCAAGGTCACATCCAGACTCTTGACTGTTGGTGCTGGTACTAAGGGCACACCGTCAAGACTCAGCAAGTTGGCAACCCAACCGCAGCTCCCCACCCACCCAGCCACAGAACCTCCATCTTATCTGGATTCAGTTTCAGCCAACTCTGCTTTAAGCACCCAACCACGGCCTCCAATCCCTCGACTAAATTCACAGGAATGGTATACAGCTGGCTGCCCATCAACAGAAGTAGCTGGGTGTCATCTGCATACTGGTGACATCCCAGCCTGAAACTCCATGCTAGCTGGGCGAGGGGGCGCATATAGATGTTGAATAACATCAAGGAGAGAAGTGCTCCTTAGGGGACCCTGCATTCCAGTGGGTTTCTTGGAGACACTGTCCCTCCCAGCGCCACCCTCTGTCCACAACATTGGAGGAATGAGGTGAACCATTGCAAGGCTACCTCACAAAATCCAACATCAGTGAGGTGGTGAGTCAATAGGTCATAATTGACTGTTTTGAACGTTGCTGTAAGATCAAGCAATATCAGCAGTGTCAACCCACCTCGATCCAGTTGCCTGCAGAGAGCATCCATGAGGTTGACCAGTGCCATCTCCATCCTGTGGCCATGGCAGAAGCCGGATTGAAATGGATCCAACACTGATGTTTCATCCAGGAATTTCTGGAGCTGTTCCACTACCACTCTCTCAATTACCTTACCCAGAAATGAAAGCCTGGAGACTGGGTGGTAATTGGTCGTATCCATAGGAGGAAGCCACAACAAGGGTCAGGCAGCCTCAGTGCAAACTCTGTCCAGATGGATAGCATCTACAATTAAAACTGCATACTCCACGACAGGTGTACAATGTCCTCTCATATTATGAGCGCACTCAACAAGAGCACAGGCTTCTTCAATGGCCTTTGTAGTGAGACTGCCTCTACAAGACATCTGCAGAGCCGCAATGTGATCCACACCATCCACTTTCATAAGACATTATTCTATGGACATCGATGTAGGAACGAAGCGACTGTGGGAAAAGCAATATTACAATCAGTAGTTTGTTAAGGCAGCCCACACCCTCCTCCTTGGTGAGTAAAACTTGCTACTCTCCCATGTGGGACTGCACAGAAGCCATGAAGATGGCCACAGGCTTTAAAAGGGGGGAAGGTTCATGGAGGATAAGCCTATCCTGTGGCTACTAGACATGGTGACTAAAGGGAAAACCGGGTTGCACTTATCTGTAACTGCTGTTCATCGAGTGGTCTTCTGTGCAGGCACACATCCCTTCCTCCTTCCCTGCTTTGGCTGCTACCTTATGCTTCAGTCCTTATGGCAGCAGAAGGACAACTGAGGAAAGAGTGTTCCCTGTAGTGGTCATGTGATAATTCAAGTGGGAAATCCACAGGCAAATAGAAAGGGAGGAGGAGCACTCTTGGGATCTAGAAAATGCTTTAAAGCTTGCTAGCTCTTCTCCGTGGCTGGCCCAGGCTCACACAGTCCCATGTATGCCTGCACAGAAGACTACCCAATGAACAGCAGTTACAGGTAAGTGCAGCCTGGTTTTCCCTTTAGTCACCATAGCTAGTAGCCACAGGATAGGCCTATCCTCCATTAATCTTTCCCCCTGTTAAAGCCTGTAGCCATCACTACACCCTCTGACTTGAATTCCACATTGTACTCAATCTCTGTGATTAAACATTTTTAACATCCTCCATGAATCTTTCCCCCTTTTAAAGCCTGTGGCCACCACTACATCCTCTGGCTTGAATTCCACACTTTAATCACTCTTTTATCCATCTTAAATCTATTGCCCATCTACTTCACTGGATGCCCTTGAGTTCTAGTATTTTGGGAGATGAAGAAAAGGTTCTCCTTGTCAACTCTTTCTACCCCATGCATTATTTTATAAACTTCTATCATGTCTCCCTTTGGTCAACTCATTTCTAAACTGAAAAGTCACAGACGCTTCAGTCTTTCCTTATAGGGAAGGTGCTCCAACCCTCCTAATCATCTTAGTTGCCTTCTTCTGTACTTTTTTCAGCTCTCCAATGTCCCTTTTGAGATACAGTGACCAGAACTGAACACAATTGTGATGAATTGCAAAGAAAAGCACGCTTTTAAAAATGCCTCTTGTGTCAAAGAGTCCGGGAGTTCAAGAGAATCTTCCCTGGAGAGAAGGTCTTTGGCTGCTCTACTCGCTCTCTGATTGGCCAGCATCAGCTTAGAGAGGAAATAAAATAACTGAACTGAAGTGGGGAAATCACCTTTTGGTGTTTGCCTGAAGTTTAAGGGTTTGGCTTCTGAGGGAAGAGACTTTGGGAGTCAGTGATTTCTGTCAGAGAATTGTCAGAAAAGTACTTCTATAGACAGAAGAGGGACTCTGTTGTCTTAAATATATTAAAATTACTCTGAGGAAAAATTTAGATTCTCAGTCAAGAAAGCGACAGAACAGACAATGGATACTGGAGAAGGATTTGGCAGAAGGTCTGGGTGGTTAGAGAGAACTCACATACAAGCCAAATATGTGAGTTATTACTTCTTAGAGTCAAGAAGAATAACTTCCTGCCAGCGAAAGGGGTTGGGAAGAGAACCCTTGTCTCAGGACTTAGCAAAAAACTATAATATCTAAAGGAGAAACCTAGAACTCTGAAGGGAGAAATCTAGAAACTATAAGTAAACACTGTTCTCCAGAAAACAGTATTAAGAACCTGTGTTAGTGCTGAAATATGCTAAATAGAGTACCTCTCAAAGAAAGAACTAGAACACCTAGAAACCAAGCTACAAATACACTCTCTTGTATGATCTAAAAATGCAAATCGGTATATAGTATGAAGTTTTCCTCAGCCTTTCTAAACCTTGATATATATTCCCTGACTTTTCAATAAAATATTATTTCTGTTTGGAAAGTTACTTTGCCTCAAGGGCCATTTCAGTATAAATTTAAATATAAGACATGACAGTTCCTATATTTTCCCTTAAGTTCCTGTGTTGAGTCAGAAGTCTAAATTAACGTCTGTAACAGGGTGGGACAGTTGAAGCTTCTAAAATAAAGAAGAAATACATGCTACTGAAGGGTGGCTCAGTCACAGAGGGGAGCTAAACATATTTTTGGTGGGAAAATCTGCCTGGGAGTGGGAGAGAGTCAGGAGTCCATCATAACAATATTCCAAATGAGGCTACACCATAGATCTATACAAGAACGTTATAGGTCTATAATATTCACTGTCCTTTTCCTAATAATCCCTAACATAGAGTTTGCCTTTTTCACTTTTGTAGCACTCTGGGTTGATATTTTCATTGATATGTTCACTATGACCCCACAATCTTTTTCCCTCTCAGTCTCAGCAAGTTCAGACCCCATTAGTCCATACTAGAAGCTGGAATTTTTTTGTCCCAAAGTACATCACCTTACATTTACCAACATTGAACTTCATTTGCCACACTGTTGCCCACTCACCCAATTTGTGGAGATATCCTTGGAGCTCTTCACAGTCAGCCTTAGTTTTCACCATTCTGAATAATTTTGAGTCTTCTGCAAACTTGGCCACTACGCCCCTAGTTTCAGATCATTTATGAATAAATTAAATAGTACTGGTCTCAATACCGATCCTTCTGATACCCCACTGCTTACTTTCTTCCATTATGAGAACTGTCCATTTATTCCTACTCTTTGCTTCCTGGCATTTAACCAATTTTTAATCCATAAGAGAACTTGTGATCTTATCTCATGACTGCTAAGTTTAATCAGGAGTCTTGAGTGAGGTCCCATGTCAAAAGCCTTTTGAAAGTCCAGTTACATAGTATCAACCAGGTCACCCTTGTCTACAGGCTTGTTCAGTTTCTCAGAGAACTCCAAAAGGTTGTTGAGGCAAGACTTCCCTTTGCAGAAACCATTCTGATTTTCCCTCAGCAGGCTTTGTTCTTCTGTGTGCCTAAAATTCTATTGTATCCTGCCTTTCTCCTGTGAAACTCAGTATTTAGGGTTCCCAGGAGGCCTCCCATCAAGATACTGTGGAACTAAATCATATAATAAGCAGGTGGCTTATTAGCACAATGGTATCAAACCCATATTAAACCAAACACACAAGTGCAACAAGTTCACAGTCTTGTCCCTGCAGTTCCTGGTTCCTAAGGGTTGGGAGTGCCTCAGGAGCAAAGTAGGATTCAGTGCAGGGATTACATGAAGAAAGGTAAAATCAACAGAAATTTCCTCATATATGTATATATAAAAGAAATACATGATAAAAATCAGAGCAGCTTAGACTAATGCCACTAATACCACATACCAGTAATGTTTTTGGCAGGACTTCTTAATATATTTGCCTGTTTATATGTTGCTAAAGATGAGACATAAGCTGAACTAAGATATTCAGGTTTCTTGCCTTTTTGATGCAGCTATATGATGAAGCTCAAAGCCATTTGCTTATGCAGCCTTTCTTCTGAGCTAGAAAAAAAGTGCATCCTACCTTTGGGTAGCTGAAAGTTTCTCTCTCACATGTAGAATTGCAGTCTCTAGGCATGGCCTGGGGATCTCCTAGAATTACAGTTGATCTCTAGACTATAAAATTCCATTCTCCTGGAGAAAATGACAGTTTCAGAGAGCAGATACCCCTTTCCAGAGGCACTGACACCCCCCCCCCCAGAGTTTCCCAGGGTGGAGTTGGCACACTACTCACAAGTTTATGTTGCTTCCTGGTTTTTAGTCGTGGAGTACCCATACAAGCATAAACCCAGGGCCATTTAGAAAAAAGTATATGGTGAGATCAGCAAGATGAAAAGAGTACTAAATATCAGTACAGATAACCAGCTTTCCAGGTGATTATAAGCACACCCTTATAAGTTCTATGAACACTTGTTTGAATTTGACCACACTCTACTTTCTAACTGCCTGAACTAGCAAGCCAAGGTGCTGATGGCGTGAGATGCTGCCATATAAACATTCCAAAGGAGAACTATATGTAGGGATTAGTCATGACATTCTGTGAAGTAGTTGGAGACATTTGCCAAGAGCATTATGCTGCAGTTTATGAGGCAAAGATGAGTCAAAGTAAATAATATCTTTTTGTGAGATCCTGGCTTTGTCTGGAGAAGAATGAATTGTGGTCTAGTTGTTCTGTCCCAATCGCTGCAAAGTATTAATGGTTGTAGTTCAGAAAGATAATGTTTCTCATGCTTCTCCTTCAAAGGTATGTGTATGTGAGACCTAGGCAGGGAGGATGGGAAGCCCTTGAAGTCGCACATTCACCCCTCTAAGAACCCATAGAGATTATATTGAACAAGGATAGCAGTAGACTAGTCTGAATTCCCCTTCCGTAGCAAGCAGGAAAATGTATTGGCTTGAGGTAGTCCTGTGCTACATTATGCTTTCTTGTTTGGAGGATTTTTCTAAGCTCCAGGATAGACCTAAGAGTAGGTGAAGATACATTTTCCAATATTAAAAGTGCACATTTTAAAATGTTTAACTTTTCATCCAGGTGTTAGTTAGAAAAGATCACTATACCCTGATAGAGTCCTTACTAGCGGCAAACATTATATAGTACTCACTCTTCCCCAGAAAAAGGATTTTTTGGGGGGGGGGGGTCATTTTGGGCTGCTTCAGGAGGGTAGTGCTGGGAAAATCACACATAGGAGGAAATCTTTGCCTCTGTGGAAATGTTGTGCTGGATCCAATGGGTAGACAAGCTCAGAAAAGATGTAAATGCACAGGAGACAACATCCTGGTGACCAGGGCTCCGTTGGGGCCGGAGCCAGGCGGAGCGCCGCTCCGCCAGTGAAGATGCTGGGGGCGGGCACATTACAAAGCCCCGCCCCCCAGCAGAGCCGCGGCTGGATCGGACTCCCCCCGCTCAATGTCCCCGAGCCGGCGGCAGGCCGGCGGCCGGGGAAAAAACCCTCTCCCACCCCCCACCCCCGCAAAGAAACTCCCTCCCTCCCTCCCACCCACCCCGCTCAATGTCCCCAAGCCGGCGGCTGGGGAAAGAAAAACCCTCAACCCCCCCCCCGCTCAAAAGCCGAAGCCGACCCCCTCTGTCACGGCTGGAGCGTTGCCGGGTCTGAGAAGATGGCCGACCAGCGGGACTGCGTGAAAGAGCAGCTGAAGCGGTGGCAGGAGCTGCGGGGCTCCCAGGTACCAGGACCCATCACACACACACACACACACATATACCCAATTCTCTGCCTTGGACGCGTGTGTGCATGCTTGGCGCCCTCCGCTCGCCTGTGGGAGAGGATTCTGGTAAGCCGTGTCTCTGACCTCAGGCTGTGCCTGGCAGCGCCCAATGTGCTGCTGCTCCCCATGGCTGTTTTCATTTTAGTGCATTTCGGTGGAACCTGGCTTTTTTTTTTTGTACTGTCAATGACAGATGGGGGCTGGTTGATTTCTAAGGTGCCCCCAGAGCCCTTGCAATTCCGGCTACAGAAAATGAGCAGGGCTACTTTCTGGAATACGCTGCAGAGGGACAGTTTGTTTCCAAGGGTGCAGAGCAAAGTGCAGATGGGAGAAGCGAGCAGCGACTCACGGCGGCTCATGCCACACCGCCATAGTCTTTAAGGTGCTGCTGGACTCTTGCTTTTTTCCCCTCCCACTACGGACAAGGGTAACAGGGCTACCTGCCTTGATCTAGGCCAGGGGTGGGCAAACTTGCTCAGCGTAAGAGCCACCTAGAATGGGGTGGCCAAACTTGCTTAGAATAAACATCAGATGTTTGAGAGCCGCGAGACATGAACAAATATTACCTGCTTTTATTGAAAAATAAGCAAATTTGCTTTTTATTAACATTAAATGAGACTGCCAAAAATAACAACAAAAGGGGTAAAAGCAGATATTGATAATGATATTAATTTGTCCAATGATATTTGTTTGCTAATGATATTTAGCTTCCCCAGCCGCCCTGCGGGGAGCCACAAATTGTGTACAAAGCATGTCCCTTCATTGCTCGCTCTGGGAGGTTATCTGATAATTAACATGGCAAAACAGCACTAAAAACATGGTGGTGGCCGTTTTCACAGGTGAATGGATTCAAGGGCAATGTGGCACTCCAGGAAACTTTTACATCTCATTTTGTAGTGTGAACTGGGCTTACTAAGGAATGGAAAGAAAATGTAGGGCGACTCCAATGTAAAAACCAGTCAATTCAAGTTACAGATGGACAGAAATGGGGCTGGTGAGTGAAGCTTTTCAGAGTTCTGTACAAAAAAACCTTATTGGGTTGGTTAGTAGAAAAGAGCCAGAGCCCAGCAGCACCTTAAAGACTAACAAAAATTGTGGCAGGGGAGGAGCTTTTGTGAGAGAAAACGCTGCTGCGGTCTAGGATTGGTTAGTGGGATATACATTTTCTGCTTCTTGCAAACAGAAGCATTCTGAAAGTTATTCATTCTTGGCTTCAGTTTCTACGTCTGCCTTTTCATCCTGTGCTTTAAAACGTGGTGGGCCAGGAGTAGTTCAGGTTGCCAGTCTCCAGGTGGTGGCTGGAGATATTCGGACATTGCAACTGGTCTCCAGGTTATATAGATCAACTCCCCTGTAGAAAATGGCAGTTTTGGATGCTGGACTCTATGGCATCATACCCGGGTTCCAGGCTCACTTCAGTCGTGCTGTTTCTAGGCAGCATGAACCTGGGCAGCCAACCTATGCCAGGGCTACACATAGTTCTATGCTCAGAACCTTCCAGTGCTTACTCGATTGGTGGCTCATAAGCGCTGCTGGGACTTGGTGGAATAAAACTAGATTTCAGAATTTCACAACTGGCTCCTCTGAGGTCTCTGGCCTCCTTGGTAGAGAAGGAAAGAGTGCTGATTATCAAGAAACTTTTAAAACAAGACTGGAGTCTTTCTTTCTTTCTTTCTTTCTTTCTTTCTTTCTATCTATCTATCTATCTATCTATCTATCTATCTATCTATCTATCTCCCGCCACCTACCTACCTACCTTCCTGTTCCTTCCTTCCTTCCTTCCTTCCTTTTCTTCTCTCTCTCTCTCCCCCACCTACCTACCTACCTTCCTGTTCCTTCCTTCCTTCCTTCCTTTTCTTCTCTCTCTCTGTCCCCCACCTACTTAACTTCCTTCCTTCCTTCCTTCCTTCCTTCCTTCCTTCCTTCCTTCCTTCCTTTTTCTTTCTTTCTTTCTTTCTTCTCTCTTTCCCCCACCTACCTACCTTCCTTCCTGTTCCTTTCATTCCTCCCCCCCCCTTCCTTCCTTCCTTTCTTCTAACACACTTCCAGTGATGTCAGGGGTGTGTGGCCTTCTGACACTTCCGGTGACATCAGGGGGTGTGGCATATGCAAATAAGTTATGCTAATGAGCTCCTGCACCTCTTTTTTTACGAAAGGACCCCTGCTGGTGACAAAGCTATCTGTTCGCCTGACTGCTTTATAATGTTATCCAAATTGGGGGAATATTAGCTCTTAATAATCAGCAGTTGGCATTAACGGACCTAGCACCTTTGTATACAGAGGCTGGGGTCTCTCTCAGACCTCCCAAAAAGAGACACGGAGACTTGAATCAGTGTTAATAGTAAAGAGTCTTTAGTTTACTTAATAATAATAAAAGTGAATCATTTAGATGTTGCAAAATCATACATACAATCATACAGGTCTAAGAAGTAAGATAGAATTAAAGAGACGGTTGCATTTTTAAAGAGATGGTTGCATTAGCAGGAAGGTGATGGTATCATGTAGAGGGAAATATTTACCTTCCAGAAGCCTGGTTTCCATCCTGCTAGAAGAATAGAGGGTATTTGGGGAAAGGCGGGGGGGAAGGATCACATGTTCTGAACCAGCGGAAGCACATGGTGGGCCCTAGTGTGCACACAAGGGTCCAGGAGGGAGGTTGGGAAGGAGATAGCAAGAGAACTGAGATCTGGAACTTGGGAGACTGCTCTTAAGAGAGGGCATCGCTGGGGGCTGGCTTGGCAAGCCACCTCCTCTGGGCTGATCCGCCTCTAAAGTTCTAACCAATAGGGTATAGGATGGGTGTGGGCAATGTTTAAAGTATGACATAACCACATTTGGAGACACCTGGCCTGGAGGAAGGATGAGTCATAGGTGAGGCCATTGTCTTCTCCAGAAGGGATTACACTCTTGACCCGGCCGAAGTTCATTGTCCGTTGACTGCTTCCATAGTCCGTGTGAAGTGGACAATTAAGCCTTTATTTAGGTGGAACAATGTCTGTTGGAGGGGGAGTAAACTGTGTGCTGCGTCTTGGCAAAGACATGTTTGGGCATGTTTTTGCAAGCAGAGATGAACCAGAGTCACAAGCTGGCTTCTGTGCTCAGAGAGGCTTCTGGGAACTGGAACAATGGGCTTCTGCTGGACTGTCGTTTGCTGGCATAGGATGGCATGTCTGCAGTTGGCCTATGTTTTCTGTACACTCAGTATCATAAGTCCTCTCATGCACTTAGCCTTATTGTCCATGATCTTATACTTATGAATCCTTTATTCATAAGAGTGCAAAACAGCGCCTTACAGCTTACATATCCATCATAGAATTCAGGAATAACAACAGCAAGAACCACCTCAGTTCTATTATTGCTGTTGTTGATTTCTTGAACTATCATGGATCTGGCTGTATGACTGCAGACTGAGAAATGTATATAGTTTTCAAGCCTTTACTGAGACTTGATTTTTCTGTAACTTCATAATGAAACACACACTTGAAAGGCTTTCGTTCATATGCCTCTGTGTAAGGCTCCAGAAAGACTACTCACAACAGCGTCTAGTGGACCCTGTGTTTCGCTGGGTATACCACAGCCTTTAAAATATGTTTGATAGTGGCATGACAGATGGCACTAAAATGAGGCTGTAGTTGGAGTGCACAACCTGTTACCTTGCTGTCTGACACACAGTGTTCAGAACAGGTGTCCTGCTGGAACACAAAGTTGGCAAGTCTGTTAACATGTTTCTTTATATCAGGACTTCCTACACTGCTCTGTGAAGTTGGATGATGTGAGTTCGTGTGACTGGAATCCTTTAATCCCTTTCCCTGTCTCTGTATTTTTCCCACAACAAAAAGGTTGAGGACTGCTTAGGGCAGTGGTTCTCAACCTGTGGGTTGGGACCCCTTTTGGGGTCGAACGACCATTCCACAGGGGTCGCCGGCTGGCATCCGAGCCCACCCTGCCCCTCCCCGCTGGCAGGAAAGGGCCCTGCGCTCGATCGAGTACGAGGTCTGGCCTCCCGGCTCTTTGCCCTCAAAGGGAGCTTTCCCTTTAAGGGCAAAGAGCAGGAGTTGGTTGGGGCTGGAGCCCCACCCCCTGCTTCCAGCAGCCCTTCCAGCAGGGGCCACGAGGAGGAAGAAGCCAGCAGGTAAGTCAATGGCTACTTCCCCCTCCCTGCCGCCACCTGTAGGGCACCCCCCCGCCACCTTCCCTAGGCTCCATGCCGAAGTGCAGAGCCCAGGAAAGGTGACAAAAGCCACCACCACCACCCCGCCACCTTCCCTAGGCTCCACACCGAAGCGCAGAGCCCAGGAAAGGCGGCAAAAGCCACTCCCACTTACCTACCTTCCTTCCTCCCCCTCTCCCCCCACCTTTCTCTCTCCCTCTCTTCCCCCTTTCTCTCTCTCTCCCTCCTCTTTCTCTTCCCCTTTCTCTCTCTCTCTTCGCCCTTTCTCTCTCTCTCTTCCACCCTCTCTTCCTCCTTTCTCTCTCTCTCTCTCCCCCTACCTTTCTCTCTCTCTCCCCCCTACCTGCAACAGCCTCTCCCCCCCCACCTACCTTCGTTTTCTCATGGCATCTTCTGTTGAAGAAAAGTAAGTCTGAAGCCTGAGTGTTTGTTGTGTCTTGTTGGGACTAGCTTGCAAATATATGTGTGTCTAAAGTCTGTATTAAAGGGGTTTGGTGCTAACTGCCATGCAAGAGAAAACATCTGAAAAAGTAGCTTCATTGTTGTGTGTGTTGGCAGAATTTTATGGTTGGGGGTCATCACAACATGAGGAACTGTATTAAAGGGTCACAGTATTAGAAAGGTTGAGAACCACTGGCTTAGGGGTTTCAAGCTCCTGCTTGTGAGCCCTGGCTGCTTACTGTGTTACCTGGTACACCACTCACCTTGTGTGTCACTGAGGTTGCACTTGGACATAGTGAGGTTGTGCCGGAAGAAGTTTCTGTTGGATGGCGGAAATAGCCTCATTTTCATCCCTTTTGCTGATGTGGCTATCACCATTGTTATTATAGGAGTTGTCTTTCTTACTACTTTTTTACTACTACTTTTCTTACTATAATAGTTCTTTGATGTTGCTGCTATGAGCATAAAGGATCTCAAGACACTGCACTCATGAAAGATCAGCCTTAGCAGAGACCATTTTAAGCTAGGTTAAAAATATGGATCTGGGCATACTCATCTGGAAGAACATTGTCATGGCTCTAATAAGTAACAAATTAACAAACACAACAGTCCTATTCATCTCGGCCCTAGCCTATCTCTGCCAAATAACATCAGGGTTCTGTGGGATTTTATGCAATTCCACAGGGCCTGTGCGGCAGACATGTTCTACCAGGTGTTTGGTTGAGGACAGCATTGGTTTTACATCATGGATGGCACCCTACCCTTCCTGAATCTCCTATCCCTTGTGAGTTATTCCCCCCCATTCCCATGAAGCACTCACAAATCAGGAAGAGGAGGGAACTACAAAACACAAATTTGCCACTTGTTTTAACTGTATATACCATGGCTGAGGACAGACTGGCAATCTAAAGCGGGGCAGGCACGCTTCGCAAACGGAGGAAAGGAGCACGTTCAGACATGCGCATCTGTCCGTCGGCTCCGTTGCATACTTACCCGTCTCCCAGTCGCTTTCCTTCCGCTTTACCCGGACACTGGTTTTTCCCGGTGTTCAGGGGCCTTCCTCCGCATGCCTCCCGCTTCCAAACAGTGTGAACTGGAAGAAGCGGGAAGCATCCGGAGGAAGTGTGAACGCACCGGCAAAAAGTTTTGCGCATATGCGCATGTGCGCACATGCGAAAAACATCAAAGGAAAACAAAAAAAAAAGTGCAGTGGCGTGCGCTGGCTATGCGGCAGTCTGAACGCTCCGTGGCAGTCTGAACGCTCCGTATCGCCGCTGATCCGCATTGCTCTGGCCAGTGTGAACGGCCAGCTCCGTGGGTTTTTTCCCCCGCTCCAGTTCCCTCCGCTTTGCCTCCACTTCAGATTGCCAGTCTGTCCTCAGCCCGTATTTTATAGACCATAGGACGCACCTGACCATTAGAGGCGGAGGAGGCTCGCGCCTTCCGCGCTGGTCAGCAGCGGCCTCACGCAAGCCGGGAACAGGAGCTGGCGGCGGCCTTGCGTGAGCCGGCAGCAGGAAGAGGAAGAAGGACAGGAGCCGGCGGTGGCCTCGCGCGAGCCGGCAGCAGGAAGAGGAAGAGGGACAGGAGCTGGCAGTGGCGGCCTTGTGCGAGCCGGTAGCAGGAAGAGGAAGAGGAACAGGAGAGTGGCGGCAGCAACAGGAGCCGGCAGCAACGTGCAGGCTTCGCTCCATAAGACGCACACACTTTCCCCCCCACTTTTTTGCGGAGAAAAAGTGCGTCTTATGGTCCAAAAAATACGGTAATATGTTGGATATGGTTTTATGGTTTTAATAGTTTTAAATTTGTCCATCACCTAGAGCCCCATATTTGTGGGGATTAGATAATTTATAAATGTAATGCAATAAGTAAAATAAATAAAATAGTGGGACTAATCCAAAATCAGTAGTTTGGTGACTGCAGTGCATCTGTTTTGTGAACTATAAGAAAGGACTGCTTGCTGTTAATGAAAATCACAGGATAAACTTGACTGTGCTGCTCAGTTCAGAACATGAAAGCCCATGTATCACTGTAACCTAACCAACCTTTCCTGTACTAAATGACAAAGTGCTGGAAAGTGCCTTCAGGTCAGGTCTCATGCTCACTCAAATACGTGTCCTTCATCATAGAACTCTGTTGAACCCATACATAATTCAGCATCTTAAATCACAGAGACAAATGCACTAATTAAGATGCAAAATTGGGAAAAGATAAAGTCCAGGAAACTGGGTATTTCAAAGAAGAATTAGCTCTAACATTCTGTTTTAAAGTTACTTCAGGCCAACAAGAATTGTAATTATACAATACAATGTAATGACAAAACTTTCTTTCTGCAATATGACTGCGATATGATTAATGTATAATTGATAAGTAGAGCCTACTAAAATACAGAGATTACTCTTTTTTCCATCTCAAACTGATATCATTTCACCTTCTGTTGGTGATCCTATTGGATGGTGTTTTGGCCACTATAAATTTTACAGTCTTTTATGTCCGAGGTATTATGTATGTAGTCTTTCTTACAGAAACATTCTCAATGCCATTTTAAACCTGTTGTATTTAGAAGAAGAAGAGATTGGATTTATACCCCGCCCTCCACTCCCCAAGGGAGTCTCAGAGCGGCTTACAAACTCCTTTCCCTTCCCGTCCCCACAACAGACACCCTGTGAGGTAGGTGTGGCTAAGAGAGCTCTTTCCCAAGCTGTCCTTGAGGGAACAGCTGGTACAGAGCTATGGCTTGCCCAAGGTCATCCAGCCAGGTGCAAGTGGAGGAGTGGGGAATCAAACCCGGTTCTCCCAGATTAGAGTCCGCGCACTTAACCACTACACCAAACTGGCTCTTGGATTTTAATGGCTTGAAAGAAAACAAGATTTTGAAAATATTATTTTTCCTCATTCAATCGAGCCTCTACTGGGTAAAAGTATGTTGTATATTTTTTCATAAATTAATATGAATTGGATTACATAGTTTTTGAAGCTGGCTTCTATAGGTTCATGTAGTTCAGTACACATTGGTTATCGTGATCTTAAACATTACCTTTAGTCTGCCATTTGTCCTGGAACCTAAAACTAAACAACAATAAATGCAGAAACAACAATGCCGCCCCCAACCCCATACATAAGCACAACTGTTATGGTATGACTTCTACTGGCATGAACGTACTGGATGAATGGACTAAAGAAAGTACAACATTAACTGTAGGGATGAAATGGATGTTGGATGTTTTCCCATTGTCCACCACTGTACTGGGCAGCCAAACTATTCCCCACCACTACTTCATACATAGCAGTGCCCCTGTTTTCACGTATGAAATGTTGAGACTACAGTTAAAGAACCTCACAGTCTGAGAGACTGCCAGGGCTGAGGGGAAAGAACAGCAAAAAATCATTTTATACTCAAGTCACAGTTTAAGGAACAAGATGACAGTACTGGGGGAGGGGTCCTTTAAAAAAAGGACAGAGTATGGTTCCTTGAGGATTAGTTCACACAGCTTGTTGCATAGGAGGACCCCTGGAAAAAGTGCCGAGATGGTCATGTAAGACAATGATAAATGGGCTGCTTCCCTAGGAATGGATTCTTGTAATGATTTACTATACTGAATAATAGAAAGGCGAGGAGAGTATATGATATAAATTATGGAAAGAGAAGTAAAAATATTCTAGTAAAAAAGTAAATAAAACATGTATCCTATAAGGAAGAAAGATAAATAATTTAAGGAGAACAAAGAAGAGAGACAACACTTATTTTTGAAATAATATTTGCATTGTGGCCAAAGAATTCTATGCCGACTAACACAGACAGAGCAGCAGACAAGGACACTGAAAAGAAAAGAGGGATAATGAAAAGTGGAGGAGAGGATGAATGTAAAATACATGAAGCAAGTCAAAGGAGAGTTAGATCAATTATTTTGAACTGTTCTGAGGCGTGCAAGTGAAAAATTCAGAAGAATATATTTTAAAATAACAATAAAAATGTATTCTTTCCTCTCCCCCTTTACCAAAGCTCAAATATGCAATGAAGATGGAATCCAGTTAGTCATCAAGAAATTCTTATGAAAGCAGAGAAAGATCTCTGCTATGAGTTTAAAATAGCTGAGCTCTGTTTCCCATCACCTAGTTCACTTTAATGCTTGCAACTAGAGCCAAGAGAATTCTGTTAACCCCCTGCTGTCCCTTAGGAAGCTTTTCCCAATGGGTAACAACTTAACAGCCTCAAATGACTCCATAGTTTACCAGACATCCTACTGTGAGGAAATTTCAAGCGATTTATGGGATTCCGGGTGAAATATACTCTGAAAAGCTACTGGAGACAGAGAATTTGGGCTAAGTAATCAGGTAAATGACATCTCTTGGTTAATTATTGAAATATATTTGTGGTTTTTAGACAGCAGCAATACAAAAAAAATGTTCAGTATGCAGGCTCTAGCAAAAAACTGTGCTGCCCCCCCCCCCCCAGTAGTCATTTGAGCTAGAGAAAATAACTTTCCTGTGTCAGCAAAACAATCGAATTATATATGTAGGATTTCCCCTCCAAAAAACTTCTACTGTTTTAATTGGTTCTTTCACATTTTCTTAAGCAACAAACAGTAGCTTAAAGCAGTGTCTGTCCATCAAGCACTCTAAATAACAAAACCTAGAATAAGCTAATCAGATTCATACTGCTGAACAGATAACTTCCAAATAGGCACTTAACAGTGGTTGCTTCCAATCCCTTGTATTTTCTTGACACCCTGTCTTAAGTATTTAAAAATGGGAGGCAGTTGGGTTACATCACAACCAGTCCCAGAGGACAACCATAATTAGCAGCAGTTCCATAGCATATGAACAGTGTATTTAGAGGTTTGCATCTCTTCTTCACACTTTTCAGGGATGCTGAGAACATCACAAAAGCTGACATGGACGGTCAAACTTGCCATGTTCAAATGCTCTTTTTGTTATTGAATTAAGCCTTTCTTTTCATTGCTCAGAAGATTTTATTTCCCTTTGTATCCTGAAGATATGCACCTCTGTGGCTAAGAAAACCTTGATCAATTTCCATTCAAGTTAGTCTTAGAGCTGTGTTCCTCCAAACTAATACATGATGAATCCTCACCTATGGTGTAGAAGATTAAATAGAAAGAACACCTTGGCCAGTTCCAATACACTGAGCCCTGTATTAGTTCTGAGCAATCCAGCTCTGCTGCTAGAAGCCTAGGAACTTGAAATGAAATTTACTGTTGCTTTTAGTCCTTGAAGCCACTGGTCAATTTCATCTTGGATATATTGAGTGAACACTTAATTTGGAGGGTGCAGCTCAAATCCAGGACTCAGAAGTTAGATTGTCCAGAGCTTTCTTAACATGGAGGTGTGCTCCTTCAGTAGATCCAGCAAAAGAAGAAAGTGTCCTGGTTGTGGGAAGCTCATCACTAATAGGCAACCTGTTTTTTAAGTAGTAGAATTTTCTTTAGGCAGGATATTGTTTTGGCATTGACAGCTGTGGCAAAGCATAGCAAGAACACATATGCCCAAATAATTCTTAATCTGGACAGTGTCTTTCCTGTTAATGAAAATCTGGTCAGACAACTGTAAGGGACAGAGGGAGACCCCTCACATCTGCAAACCAGTCACTGTAAAATGTAAATGTTTTGTATTCTTGAAGACTGTTGTAAGGAAGAAAAAGAGATTGGATTTATACCCCACCCTTCACTACCCGAAGGAGTCTCAGAGTGGCTTTCCCTTCCCCTCTCCCCAACAGACACAATGTGAAGTAGATGGAGCTGAGAGAGCTCTCTTCAGGACTGCTCTTGAGAGAGCAGCTCTGAAATAACCTGTGACTGACCCAAGGTCACACCAGCAGCTGCATGTGGATGAGTGGGGAATCAAACCTGATTCTCCCAGATTAGAGTCCACCACTCTTAACCACTACACCAAACTGGCTCTCAGTGGAATGACAGCCCCTGAACACTCCTGCTACACTCTGGGGCTGTCCTTCCACTCTGGGGCCTGTCATTCCAGTCCCTGAACACTCCTGCTACACCCTGGGGCTGTCCTTCCACTCTGGGGCCTGTCATTCCAGTCCTGAACACTCCTGCTACACCCTGGGGCTGTCCTTCCACTCTGGGGCCTGTCATTCCAGTCCTGAACACTCCTGCTACACCCTGGGGCTGTCCTTCCACTCCATTTCCACAGTAGTGTATTTGTACCCAGAGACCCTAATGGAAAATCCATTCCGCATTTTTATTGCAACTCTACTTGTACTGTAATGTATTTCAATGGAACCCAGGCAAGTCAATTGGCATTCCTGGCTCCCATTATTTCCAATGGGCCTTCAAGTGTTTCCCATTGTTTCCAGTGGGCAATCCTGCCCTTCCTTTTAGTACATCCCGTATGCGGGCCAGAGACGGAAAGAGAGATAAGCAGATGATACAGAAATGCATGCCTTTGGGTGCCTCCCCCCCCCCAGTCTCTGTATTCCAGGGAAGGATAATGGGAACAGCTGATGGACTTTGCTCTGACCCAGTAGGAGTGCTTCAGTCTTCTCATCAAGAAGTACCATTGCATCAAGTGGAGCTTAACTCTGAGCAAACATGCTTATAATCAGGAAATCTGATCCACCTGTGTGTTTTGCTTGATAGCTCACTAGGATGGAGGAAAAGGGAAGAGCCATTTCCTCCTTGAGAGAGTAGATAGCGACAGGCTATCCCCAAACAGGCTATTCCCAAACGAGGTGCTTAGATAATGGGTTAAATTGTTTCTTGAGAATTCTTAAATATTTAGGAAAATATTAAGCTTGTAAATTAAAAGACCCCCTCCTCACATGCTGATGAGGGCACATAGTCATTGCCAATGCTCCCTCTAAGCTGTGGAGTCTTGTGAGCAAAAATTCTACTCTGTGAGCTACTGGCATTAAAGTTGTGAGCAAGCAATTTGGCTACTGCATAAATTAGTTTGATCTGGAGCCATCCTTCCTGAGCTAAGTCAAAAATGTATGAGCCAGAGGCCAAAAAACTGTGAGCTAGCTCACACTAACTCAGCTTAGAGGGAACACTGGATTGCCCCCCTGACATGCAAGGTGCAGCTGAGAGGGATGGTTGCTCTGCTCAAGCACCTAAGAATTTATATCTTGATTGGCGAGATTGGGAGAGGGATTTCTCAAACATTTATGCTTTGTGCTTTTGAAGCAGTTTTTCTCCAGGTAGGTTCGCCAGCTCTGAGTTGGGAAATACCTGGAGATTTGGGGGGTGGAGCCTGTGCAGTGAATGTTGCCTTCTGACACACTGCCAGTGATGTCGGGGTGCGTGGCATATGCACATATGCTAATGAATTATGCTAATGAGCTCCTGCACCTCTTTGTCTACGAAGTGACCCCTGTTTATGCACCTGTCCATAAAGTAATTAATGTACAATAAAATAGCTTTCCTTTTCTTCTTCTGGGGAAGATGCAGAAGCTGCAAGAAGTCAAACACTCACAGATACATGTGCCCACCTGGATGCGTTTGAAGAGCTAAGAGAGGGAAAGGAAAAAGGAAGAGGAAGAGAAATAAACTGTTCAGTAGGCTATTTCTGATGGTGGCTTGAGCAAAGATGGCTGGTCTTCCCGCCCAGCTTGCCCTTCTTTCTTCCTCTGTATTTCCCAGCCTCCCAAAGTAGCAACGGTGAATGGGGACTTGAATTCGATCCTTATGATGAGATTCAATGTACAACTAGATCTAAAAGAAGGGAAGACTGAGCAGGAGTTGTGAAGCAATCTGAGGGCTCACTGTGTACAGATACTAAACTAACAAGTCCCAAGTCTTTCAGCTTGCTTAGAATAAGAAGAAAGACTTTGGGGAGCAGATGCCTGCATAAGGTTTTCATACGTCAGTGTAGTACCCTTAAGGCATCCTGGTAAGGATGGGCTTTTGTGCAATAAGCCACAGAATGCAGGAGAAGTGATAGGACAGAAGCACACTGGTAGCACTGTGAGAAGAGAAGATGCCACTCACTGGCCAACAGCTTTGTAAGTCCAGTTCCCTGTCTCAAGAGCAGGAATGGTATGAATCTGGATTTTGCTTTATGCTCCATGCAACACAAGTGAATGTTCTATAAGGTTTCAATATCTTGGTTTTTAAAAGCAAGTGTAGACAGCTTCACATCAGCTTTCCTCTGCTTGTGTAGACAGCTTCACATCAGCATGATTACTACCCTGTTTCCCCGAAAATAAGACCTACCCCAAAAATAAGCCCTAGCAGGATTTCTATGCATTTGTTAATATAAGCCCTACCCCGATAATAAGACCTAGTGATGGGCGTAGCTATGCAGCGTATCTGCATAGCCACGCCATGCATTTTGGCGTGGAGCGGTAAGGAAGACTGGAATACCTTTTATCTGCCACAGCTCCTTTCTCCGAGCCGTTCGCACTTGCGCGGGTGGCAACCGCATCACTCCTTTCTCCGAGCCGTTCGCGCATGCACGGGTGTGCGGGTGGTAACCACGGTTGCAGGTCATTGACAGTGTTGTTACCAATGCACTCCGAGCGGGTTACATGGATAAGAGCTACTCATTTAATGAGAGCTCTGTTGCTCGACATGAAAGACTGGGGCCAATGGTTCTAAAGGCAATGGAGTCGCCAGAAATTCAGGATGGAATTCCGGGTCTGGAGAGTTATGACGATGTTCCAGAAGAAGACGACTTAACTGTATTGGAATAAATGTAGATTGTTGTATTGTACTTAATAAAAATAAGACATCCCCTGAAAATAAGCCCTAGTGTGTCTTCTTGAGAAAAAATAAATATAAGACAGTGTCTTATTTTCGGGGAAACATGGTAGCATATGACATCTTGAGATGGGAACATGCATAATATCCACTGTAATTTAGTTGTTCGTTTCAGAAGGGTGCGTTGTTATGTCAAAAAAGTACCACAAAAATGATTAGGTGATAGAAAGAAATGGTGGACGGCAAGTACAATGTTGAATTAAAAAAAAAACACTTCTTACCAACTTACCTGACATCAAGAATTTTGCTGTCTGCTTGAGGGTTTTTCAGTAAGAAATCAGTGATACCAATAGACTTGGTTTAATTAAGATCTCGTATTTAAAAGGTAGTCAACTTCCAGCTGTCTTCCACACAAAAAAATCCCTGAATGCTTCCTCGCACAATAATTGTTTTAAACTCTATTTTTATTATTATTTGATTTTATTGTATTTGACTTAAGGGACAGAAAGGAAGTAGTAAGTACTACAATATGGATATCTGTTTGTGTGATTCATATTGGGAAATCTAGTTATTACATACTTATCTCTCTTTTCTCCCAAGTCAATGTATGTGGCTACTTCCCATCCTGTTTTATTTTCATAGCAAGGTAGATTAGCTTGAGAGGGGAAAAGAGACTGACCTAAGGTCCAGCAAAGTTGTCTACGTTGGCTGTCTAAGTCCCACATTCTAGCCCAGCAATGTTCAGTAGTTCTTTGACATGCCACTTGCGGCTCTTTTGGGCCCCATTGCCCAATGTGTTCCAGGAAATTGAGCCAGGTTGTTGCTCGCTAGGACTTGTGGTTGACTGGTGGTTCTCAACTTGAAATAAGAATTGTCACAGGGATTGGAGCACCAATAAAGTACAAACTTCCCTGAGCTGGAGTCCTCATGCTAGGGCTGGAAGTAAAAAGCCTATTCGCTCCAACCATCCTCCCCCTTGTTCTGCAGCCTCTGTATTCTGTTTCCTGCACCCAGGCAGGTGCTAGGAAGAGAGCAAGCAGGACAACAGGATGGCCACAAAGAAGAAAGTAAAACTACCACGCTTCCACCACAGCAGCCACCCAGGAAAAGAGCAAACTGGCCACACTGGGGTGGAGGTAATTTTATTCCCATTTCCCATGACCAGCTTGCACAGAGGTATTCTGGTAATTTCAAAGGTTACAGTAATACAGTAATATTAAAAATTGAATTGTTAAATTATTGTGTGTGTTTGGTGGGCTGGTGCACAGGGCATATAGTAGTCAAGTGGCTCTTCTGTTTGATAGGAATTGTGAATGTGGCTCCCTGTGATCCGTGGAGTAGGTGCCACGGCTCTACTGCTCTAGCCACTATAACATACTGGTTTTCTTAAAAAAAGAAATTTGCCAACAGGTAGGGTTAAAATGTTTACTTCCAACAACCCACCGTGTATTGCTGGTGAAAGATGCGTAAATATGGAAGTTTACAAATAATTTTTGAGAGGCTATCTGGAACATACAGTCAAAGAATCAGAGTTGGAAGGGGCCCTACAGTCCAGCCGCCCCCCACCCCACCCCCGCTCAATGCACGATCAGCCTAGAGCATCCCTGACAAGTGTTTGTCCAGCCATTGCTTAAAGACTGCCAGTGAGTCTCTTTTTGAAACGGCCCCCCAATGTGAGTGTGGAAGCCCCACCAGGAGGCCACATAGCCTGTACGTTCCTCCGCAGAGCAAAACATGCCCTCTTTCCTTTTGTGGCAGCTCACAACAACCCTCAATATGAATTTTTCAAATTTGTCTTTACAGCATAAGATTCTTATTTACCTTTTGAAAAACCCAAAATAATAAAAAGGCACAACACTGGAATGATCCGTTTCAGAGCTACACAGTGTTATCATTTAACGTCTTCCAGGACCACCACCCCACACGTATCAACTGCCAAGAACATGAATTGTCTCACAAGCAGTTTACCCTCTTTGAGAATTACTCACAGATGCAGCTACGGTAGCTTTTTTGAGCAAGGATTTCTGCTCTCTGCCTCTCCAGCACTCAGCTCTCACAAGAACTGCCACTATATCTTATGTACACTCAGTGAGTCGTGATTTGTAGGTATCAGAGCTGATTCACATTGCATGATCCTTTTCTAAATCTAATTCTGCTGCCCTGTGTAAAGATGTGACTCTTACGTTCAAACTCAATGGCTATCTTTAAACATGTACTGTTAAATGAACAAACGTGGGTAAGTGTTAAATGCTTCATTCCTCCGAACAAGGTTGCAGTACCAGTCCCCCTTTCTCTACGTATTGTGCTTATAATACGTGGCTTTGATAATCTGATCTGCTCTGGCATTCAGAAAGTCTTTTGGTAATGTGAGATAATGCTGGAGATTGTTGCCTTTACTTTGCCATTTGGTTAGTCATCTGCCTTTGTTACACTGGTAGAGCTTTGATGAATATTTTATTATCTTTTATCTGCCTATTATTGGGCTAATCAAGAAGTATGTGAATACTAGAATTAATCAATTAATACATACATGTTCTGTGAGACTTTTAAAACTCGTGTTAATGCAGACATAACAGCATGTAAACGTTTTAATAATACAGATACTAAAGCAGTATTCCAACAGAAATGACACAAAAATAAACTTCTCCAGAGTGCAAATAGTTTTGAAAACCGTATTCATTTAGCATCCTAGTGGCATGTATCCTACCATCCTGCTCAGCAAAATCTGAATCTTGCCTGGTGGCTCTTCCTTCAGAGAAAGAAAGCTGGAGGAAGGCTTCACAACTGCTGATCAGAGGGATAAGATACAGCTCAATATCCCCGTGAGACAAATTGTAGATATACCCAGTTTACTCATGGAACTTAGATTAAGAGAGGATTACATGTTACGATCTTAGAGCAGCTAAGGTGAGAGAGCCCACTTTCCCTTGGTCCTAAAACATTACTTTTCACTGGATCTCACTGGCTCCTCCTCACGCCTTTACAAGAATCTAAAAGGGATAAAGAGCACAAACATGTCCTTGGCCAAGTTTCAGGTTAATAACCACAGCTCCTCCCCCACCCCACCCCCAGTATTAGCCACTGTCTTTTCAGTCTGAATGGCACAGACAACATGAAGAGAAATTGCTGCTACTTCTGGCAACATTAACAATTGTATGGATTTCCAATTGGAACCAATCCTTAGGGAAGCATGTATCATTTGGCAGTTTCCTTGGCATTAATTCACACTCGTTGCCAGAGCCTGTTTCTAAGAGAGTTTTTATACACTCTTAGGAATTCTTTTAATAAGAGTGCCATCTGATAACCCCACTAAACATTCTTCAATCCCTCCTCTCTATAGATTATTATATGTATAGCACACCTCATCGCGAAGGCTTGTAGAAGTGACTAAATGCAAAATTACCTTAAGAAAATTGAATAAAGTTGTATCACAAAGTGCCTCACCCTGTGGTGCTGGCCCAGAGGCCAGTTTGGTGTAGTGGTTAAGTGCGCGGACTCTAATCTGGGGGAACCGGCTTTGATTCCCCACTCCTCCACTTGCACCTGCTGGATGACCTTGGGCAAGCCATAGTTCTGTCAGAGGAGTTCTTGAAAAAGAGCAGTTTCTGTCAGAGCTCTTTCAGCCCCACCTACCTCACAGGGTGTCTGTTGTGGGGAGGGGAAGGGAATTAGTTTGTAAGCTGCTCTGAGACTCCCTTGGGTAGTGAAGCTCAGGGTATAAATCCAATCTCTTCTTCTTCTTCTTCTTCACACATTGAGAACTCCCACATAAGTAAAGCTAGGAAAATGTGAGCAGAGTAGGTTGTCAACCTCCAGGTCATGGCTGAAGATCTCCCGCTATTACAACTGATCTCCAGGTGACAGAAATCAGTTCATATGGAGAAAATGGCTACTTTGGAAGGTAGGTTCTATGGCACTGAAGGCCCTCCCCTCCCCAAACACCACTCTTCTCAGGTTCCACTCCCCAAATCTCCAGGTGTTTCTCTAACTGCAGCTGACAACCATACAGCAGAGACCTAGTATGGACACAGCATTTAATTATCTATCTTTATCTTTATCTTCTATCTTTTCAAAACAACTATTTAGGGCTCTCATGATGGAGTATTCTGCTATAGTGGTATTTCCCAAAATTTGTGCTTATCCATTTTAGGCAGTCTCCAAAATTGTTGTTGTGTGCATGTTAAAATGACTGGATGAAAATTTCAGAAAATTATTTTCAGATACTTTGGAGCTTCAGTGCCTGAAATAAAGCATGTTCCTTAATGTAATCATAATCATTGGCATTGATGAAATGGTTCACACACATACACACACACACAATCCTCTGTCATTCTTACAATAAATGCTGTAATGTACGTCGCTATTATCAGACTAACAAGACTTCTGAAAGCAGGATAAATTGGAAATCACCCGTGAAATCTCATCACACATACCCCTTCCTCAAGTATTATATGACTTCTCAGTGATTTGAGAAAGCTAATTTCCCCACACACATACTTTTTTTCTTTGGCTATCATTCAGCTGTTCTCAATGTTTTGGATCTTCTGGACTATGTTCAGTCTTCATCAAACCATTTCTAGACTTATAAAAAATACAATTGGTTCATTTACAAATTCATATTTTTTCTGTACCATTGGGATGTCCCCTTACCTTGTCGTCAGCTGGTCTAGGGATGCCAGCCTCCAGGTGGGACATGGGGATCCCCTGGATTTACAGCTTAGCTCCAGACTAGAGAGATCAGTTCCCCCTGGAGAAAATGGATGCTTTGGAGCGTGGATGCTATGGCATTGAACCCTACTGAGGTTCCTGTCCTCCTCAGGTCCCACCCCCAAATCTCTAGGAGTTTCCCAATCTGGAGGTGGCAACCCTACCCAATTCCCTGTCATTAGCCATGGGAGACCTGGCAACCCTAAGCTGGTCCTCATTGTGTGTTTTTTGTTATTCACACAACTACCAGATTTTGCAAACAGGGCTAGGGCTGACATTAAAGATTTTCAAACGGCCTAGTTTGCTAAGTAACTACATGACTAACATGAGAGTTCTAACTCATAGCTCATATTCTTAGCGAGTAAACTAGACCACTAATCATAAGTGAAAACATTTATAAAATAGCTCAGTGTCCCATTTAACAACTCTGTGTGATGCATCATAATTTTTCATCTTTACTCCACAGAATAATAAGATGGAATATGATGGTGTTTGTAGACTGTTAGGACAGGCAATTTTTTAGCAGGAAACTGGATGACTAACAAGATCAGCACAAGAAATGAAAGAATCCAGTGCTAAAATAGAAGAGATGGTTAAATCAGCAAAATCAGCTGAAACCAAAACAAAAATACTGAATCAAAGACTGCAAGTGGTGGAGAAAGAAAGAGCAACTGACAAGGACCAACTTTTGAGACTGCAAATTGATAAAGCATCTTATGTTCTGCGATTTCAAGGTGTCCCAGAACAAAAATTAGAGAATTTGACGGAATTTCTAAGTGAAGCTTTAGCTCCAAAGACAGGTTTACAAGCTGAATATTTGCAAAGCAAAATGGATATTGTCTACAGAACATTTCCTGATTTTGTGAATAAGAATAACCTGCCTGGAGAAATCATGGTGAAATTTTCTAAGAGAACAACAAGAGACGTGGTGCTCAAGGCCACTAATGGGACAATCCTAAAAATCAAAGATGTGGAAATCAAGGTCTTGAAAGACATTCCATTTGAAATAAGTAAAAAAAAAGGAAGCAGTATAAAAACTTGAAAAAATCCTGCAAAAGAACTCCACCCCCTACAGATGGACTTTTCCAGAGGGTTTGGTATTCAACTATAAGGAGAAAAAAGAAAAGATCACCTCTCCCAAAAATGCAGAGACTTTCTTGGATTTGCATCAAAGATCAACAAAAGAAAAGAAGACAACAGAGGAAGAAGAAGAGGAAGAAGGCATCATACATGAATTGGAAAGATCTGGAAGTTCATTGAGTAGCTCTTCAGAGGACTCTGTTTCAGCAAAAGGGGCAGCTGCCCCAAAGCAACTGACAGTCCAAAGATAATATGCTAAACCAAAAAGAAGGGGAAAGAGGGGGAAATAGCTTTTTGTATAACTCGAAAGTTTAAGAACCTTATTTTACCACATGCTTGAATCTACATGTGCTTGAATCTACATGTGCATTGCCAGTATTATTTGAAACTTATTATCATGTTTCAGTATTTTGTATTTTGCTATATGGGGAATTTCATTCACATGTATCTTAAAAATGAATTATATTCTTTGCTTTAAGTAGGGATAGTTTTGTAGTTGTAGGGATAGCCTTTTATAGTTTGTAGAAAAGCAATTAAAAAGTTATCAAAAAAGATCGGCACATATTTTAATGTCATATCATGAGCAGGTCATCATAATTTGGTTACAGTCCAGTGTTCCCTCTAAGCTGAGTTAGTGTGAGCTAGCTCACAGTTTTTTAGCCTCCAGCTCACAGATTTTTGTCTTAGCTCAGGATGGATGGCTCCAGAGCAAACTAATTTATCCAAGTTGCTCGTTCACAACTTTAACGCCAGTAGCTCACAAAGTAGAATTTTTGCTCACAAGACTCCACAGCTTAGAGGGAGCATTGGATGCCACCATAGTTTTTTTAAAAAATAAGGTTTATTGGCATGATTGCTGGAAATAGATAAGTAGAGGAATTAATATTGTGCTTGTTTTGAGATCTGAGTACTACTTAAAGAAGTTCAGTTATTAGATTTAAATTCCTGATCCATGGTTTACTTACAAATGTATGTATGCATAAAAATATGACACTTGGAAAAACTTCATTAATAACTAAGGTGTTGTGGTAGACAATTCTACATGAACATTCATACTGTGTATACAGAGGTGAAGTTAGCACAGAAATCCAACTGAGAAACTTCTGTATGTTCATAAGTGTGCCCATAGAGATGTGAGGCTTCTGTATTAACAGCAAAAGATCAGACCTTTGTTGATGAAGCAAAGTTCTTTATTAGTCTTAATACTGCTTGACAGGTTCTCGAATGTTTGTTAGAGATGCCAGATAGAAAACAGTCAGAGTTAATATACCCTCCAGTTCGTTTGAGCCCCAACATGAAACCAATCAGATTTAGAGTAAAAAACGCGGGAGAAGGGATCGGGCCGTTTGGATTCCCACAGGAAGGTGAGGTGCGAAAGTTATAAAAATTCCCCTCTTGAACTGGGTGACCCAGATGTGTGAAACCCATGCATAACAAAACGGCTCTGGTGGTAATAACAGACCTTCAAGGTTCTCACAACAAGATAAGACATTCTCTGTCCCAGGAAGCGGGAGGAGGGAATGCATGGGAGGAAAGGCCATTTGTTCTATGGTGATGTGCAAGAATGTGGGGTCGCCACTCTCCCGACTGAAATGGTTACATTGCCCAGGACTCATCGAAGCAATACAATTTAAGGTGTTGAAGCAGGGAGGGGGAAGCAGACATAGGAGGAGACATGCAACAGTTCTTCATTCAGTGCATACAATGAGGCCCTTGTCAGGCCACCTGACAAGAGACAAGGACCAGTGCAACTGGTATATGTAGCCCATTTTTTTCCTGGTTGAAGTATGTGTTGGACCAGTTTTGTAAACAGTTTTGCATTCTCACCTACAAGCTGATGAAATAGTATAAATGCCCACAACACAGTTCTGGAAGCATATTAAAACTTTATTATTGTACTATAAGGGAATATGTAATATTTCTCTGCTCAGAATGTATTCCAGTATTTCAGTTGTTGAGAGTACCTTTTCTGAGACAAACTCCACAACTAAGCCTTTGTTCACATGCTTTAATTTAAGCATGTTACCTTTTCAGAGTAAAATCGGCTTGCAAGCTTTTATGTCCCAGAATTGCCCTCGGTGAGAAGATATTTATTGAAGCTGTCATTAGCAAATAAAATGATCCGCTATCTTCATCTACCTTTAAAATTACTGTCTTTCTACATTCAATACTAATTTTATTACAAAAGTACTCAGTGGTAAAATATACAGTCTATTTAAGTGCCTTTTGTAATACAATTTATATTATGCAAATGTGTTCAGCATTTTGGTTAGCATTACTATTGTAACTTGACATTTGTTCTGTCTTCAGAAAATGTTAGTGATTTATCTGGATCCTCAAGACACATGTACTATTTGCAGCCTTTAAGATGCAAGGGAAAAGGTAGCTTTGTTCATTGTTCAACCCTCAGTAATTTGGAAAATGACCTGGCACCTGTTCTCTCACTTAGGTTTATCACAGAGGAAAAGGGTACATTTCTTAGGATATAATCTCCTCAGATTATACTCACTAGAGAGAAGACAACTGAGAGGTGATACGATAGCCATCTTCAAGTATTTGAACAGCTATCACATAGAGAATGGAGTGGAGCTGTTTTCTGTTGCCCCAGAAGGTCGGACCAGAACCAGTGGTTTGAAATTAAATCTAAAGAGTTTTCGGCTAAATATTAGGAAGAACTTCCTGACAGTTAGAGTGGTTCCTCAATAGGACAGGCTTCCTCAGGAGGTGGTGGGCTCCCCTTCTCTGGAGGTTTTTAAGCAGAGGATAGATAGTTATCATATGGCAATAGCGATTCTCTGACTCATTATGAATTTAGGCAGATTGTGTGAGAGAGGGCAGGAAGGGATGAGCCAGTGCTCAGCTCTTGTAGCCCTTTCTTATATGCCCAGGGTAATACTGATGGCCACTTTGGAATCCGGAGGGAATATTCCTCCAAGCTAGATTGGCCCAGGGAACCTGGAGGCTTTTTGCCTTCCTCAGGGCATAGAGCAGGGGTCACTGGGGAAGGGTGTGTTTGGGGGGCGGATAGCTGTGAATTTCCTGCATTGGGCAGAGGATTGGACTAGCTGACCCTTAAGGTCCCTTCCAGCTGTATGTTTCTGTGTTTTCTCCCTCCACGAGGGCAGAAGGCCCACTTAGTAAGTCAGGACTAGTTAGAGTCCTAATTTACTAGGAGTGTAATAATCAGGGGTCATTTCGTAGAAAAAGAGGTGCAGGAGCTCATTAGCATAACTCATTAGCATAACTTATTTGCATATGCTATACCACCTGACATCACCGGAAGTATGTCAGAAGGCAAGAGAGAGAGAGAGAGAAAGAGAGCAAGAAAGAAAGAAAGAGAAAGAAAGGAAGGAAGGAAGAAGGGAAGGAAGGAAGGAAGGAAGGAAGGAAGGAAGGAAGGAAGGAAGGAAGGAAGGAAGGAAGGAAGGGGACCACTACTAATCCAAGCTTCAGAAATACCACTATTCTGGGAGGATAGCATCAGTGGTGGCTGAAGCCTTCAGAAGGCTGGTCGGAGGAACAAGGACCTTTCCAGGTCATTTTGCTGCAGCCATGACACAAGCAGGCATTCCGCCATGGGAGGGCTAGGCTAGCACCAACTCCCGGAGCTGAGCTCCCCTGAGCTCCTGCTTGAAATGACCCCTGGTAATAATCCAATAGTATATATGGATGTTCAGAAGATTCTGGAAATCTTAACACTGACTTTTTAGAAGTTCAACCAGTAAGGGAATTAGATAGGGTCATTCCCCATAGCCTTTCACTTCATGAAGAAAATATCCTATTACTAAGAGTGAGGAGACTCACACACCATAGAATTTACTTGCAGGCCTATGGAGTGACAGCAATGACTGCAAAGAATATGGTTCCCCCACCCCTCACCCCTTGTGAATGCTGAATCTTATCTAGCTCAGCTTTTCAACTTTGTTAACACTTCAATCAATCAATCAATCTCTTGTAGAAGATAATTCAATAGAAGCCTGTGACACTTTTTCTAGATTCTTTGCTGATAAAAGCTCACAGGTTATTTGAAGTATCCCCACTTCCCTAGGAACAGCATTGGGGCTGCTGTGAGAGGGGGAGGGGGAAACTGCACTCAGGAGACAAATCCTGCTACCTGTGGAAACACTAGTCTGTATTGAAACCTATGTTTGGAAGTAAGTACTATTATATTTATTGCTACTCTCAGACAAATTTGTGTTGGGTTGCAGTGATACATATTTACTCAGAAGGAGCTCCCACTTTGTTCAGTTCAGCTTACTCTAAGTAAAAGTAACTCAGCTTACTCTGAGTTACTCTGAGTGTAGGGCCTACATTCACTAACAGTACAAACTGCACATCCCCTGTAGCAGGGGTCCTTTGGGGCCAGAGCGCTCCGCCAGCTCAGGAGTGGCCACTAGGGCAGCCACGGGCCGAATCAGATTCTCTGATCTGATTCGGCCAGCTGCCAAATTGCCGCCGAAATTCGGTGGCAACTTTAAAAGCCACTGGAGGGGAGGGGGTTTGAAGGAGAGGCTCCAAACGTGCAGGGTAGCTGCTGGGGCCTCTCCTCGAAATACCCACCAAGTTTCAAGAAGATTGGACCAGGGGATTCAATTCTATGGGCCCCAAAACAGGTTGCCCCCATTCCCTCCATTGTTCTCTATGGTAGGAAAAAAGTAACACTTTTTCCCACCATGGAGAACCCATCATAGAGAACAATGGAGGGGATGGGACAACCTGTTTGGGGGCCCATAGAATTGGACCCCGTGGTCCAATCTTCTTGAAACTTGGTGGGTATTTCGAGGAGAGGCCCCAGCAGCTACCCTGCAAGTTTGGAGCCTCTCCCTCAAACCCCCTTTCCTCCAGCCCCTCATATACCCTATGAGTTTTTGCCATTGATTTCAATGGCTATAGGGTATAATGGGTCTGAAACTGACATTCCCTTTCTGACACACTTCTGGTGATGTCAGGGGACGTGGCATATGCTAATGAGTTATGCTAATGAGCTCCTGCACCTCTTTTTCTACGAAAGGACCCCTGCTCTGTAGTATCAAATAACTTTTTAATACTTTATGTACTATATGTTTAGGAACTCTGACTGCAATCCAAGGGAATACAGATAGAGAGGTTTGACAAGAAAATGGGGAAAAAATCAAAGTAACAACACTTTTCTCCAGAATTTATTTTCTCTTTGGGCCTGAAATGAAAAATTTGGGAGGAAATTGAAAAACCTTTTATGAAATATTTTGTACTTCAAGCTAAGGAAAATACTTTTTAAAACAGTGTTTCAAAATTGTTACAGCCAGTTCACATTACCTCATGTCCAGGGTTCAGGTAGCAATCTTAGTGATTATAGCCTTGCTACTATAATTAAATTGATTTAAAAAAAAATCTTGGGACTTGCACCGTTGGAAATGTACTTTCAGACATGTTGAAGAACACAAAACATCTTCACACATTTGGTTGATAACTTGGGAATCTGAAAATACGTACACAATCAAATGTGATGGTGTTGTACTGCTTGTTTTATTTCATGCAAATCTTTATGAAGCTCGTGGAGCTCTTTGAAAGTTCAGAGTCTGCAGCTATGGATCTTTCAGACACTAAATCTGATTAAGGGAATAAATATGAGTTATGCCTGAGTTACATTTTCAAAGAGATATTGGCAGCTTTATGGTTGCCATGATTTAATTTTTCTTAAATGATACAAGACAAAGAAATCCCTTTCCCCTCACATCACTGCTACAGTTAAAATCCGACCCTTCCATATCTAGTATTCACCTTCTGAGCCTTTTTGCTAAAACACGTGTTTCTTCTGTTTGTGCATGTTAACTGTAGCACTTGGAAGCCACTCCAAATGCTGTGCTGTACCTGATTTTATGTTGACCACAGTTTGCAAGGAATCCTTAGCTAGGAATCCATCTGGGAACCAGACCAAGCCTAGAATCCCCAAAGAGCATGCCCAGTCTGCTTACCCCCCCCCCCCAAAAAAAATTGCCCCTTGGATTCTCAGTTGCAACAAACCTGAAACATATCTTGCAATAAAATGAAGATCTACATATTTGCCAGGATCCAAAAAGTTACTCTGTGTGTGTGTGTGATTCCTTGGTTATGATTCCTTGCTTCACTGCTCAGTTTTTATTGCTTTGAAATTAATTTCACGTTCTTTTAATCCTTCTATTTTTATTGCTGCCAAATTGATTTTTCCCAGTTTTAATGGCACCTCTTTTATTGTTTTAAATTAAATGGGGCTATTGAGCCAGTGTCTATGGGGAGCAGCTGAAGAAGAAGAGATTGGATTTATACCCCACCCTTCATTTGTAGTCTCAGAGTGGCTTACAAACTCCTTTTCCCTTCCCCTCCCCACAACAGACACCCTGTGAGGTAGGTGGGGCTGAGAGAGCTCTTTCCCAAGCTGTCCTTGAGGGAACAGCTGGTACAGAGCTGTTGCTTGCCCAAGGTCATCCAGCCAGGTCCAAGTGGAGGAGTGGGGAATCAAACCCGGTTCTCCCAGATTAGAGTCTGCGCACTTAACCTCTGCACCAAACTGGCTCTCCACCCCAAGAGGAGAGAGAAAGACCCTGATGGCAGTGGCAATACCTCTCTCTCCTCAACTGGGTCATAGGAGAGAGAGTACATGATGATAGGGGTATTATTCAGTGCCCAGAGGGATCAATAGGCAACAGTGACTGTTGCTCTTTGCAGTTGCAATCACTTGTCCAAGTGATTGAGCCACGGTGGCAACTGGGAGGAGGAGAAACAGCATCTACCACTCATTCCTCTACCCCACTCTCAGCTTGTGAATGGCTGTTGTTGCTTCTGGCAGCCACTGTTTCTCAGTAGCTACTTTGCCTGAATAAGGAGAGGGAAGTTGGGACAGTAAATGTGTACTCTGGATGGGTTGCCCAAGGTCAGGACCCCTTAAAATATGAGGCTGCCCATGAATACTACAAATTAAACATTCAAAGGAACAAACTGGCCAGTAATTCCTCTTCAACACCTACTTCAGCACCTAGTCCGGGTGGTCTTCCTTTCATCTTCCATCACTATGGCAACCAGGCTTTCTGTAAGTGTAATGGCACTGACCTAACCTGGGTAGCCCAAGCTAGCCCAGTCTCATCAGATCTTGGAAGCAGGACCAGTTCTAGCCAGTATTTGGATGGGAGACCTCCAAGGAATAGCAGGGTCACAGTGCAGAGGCAGGCAGTGGCAAACCACCTCTGAATATCTGTTGCAATAAAAACCCTACAGGGTCTCAATAACTTGGCTGTGACTCGATAACACTTTCCACCACCAGCAACTGCATTCACGCACACTCTTCTCTCCATATCCACGGCTCTCCCTCCTTCTATAACTTTCCCCATTATCTGTATGTGCTCAGTAAGGCACCATTTACAGCAACACTGCTATATAAATAAGAATTTTTACAACTGTATAAACCTCTGGAAATGATTTTGCTTCCCCTCCTCACTGCATCTCTCTGACAAGTCACTGCTTGAAATCCAGGGGCCCCTGGGAGCAATGTGAGAGATGATAGAGCCAGAAGAGGCTCACCTCTTGTGTAAGATCTGCAGCAGTTTCTGCTGAATCTCTGTTCATCCTTGTATGCTTTGGACTCCTTGAGAGTTAAGGGACACCTATTGCTGCTATTCCTCCTTGTAGCCTTCAGAGGCATCTTTCAGTAAAAAAGAAGGCAGAGAAAAGTATGCGTTGCTTCATTTCTGAATGTATACATAATAACGGTATAAAGAAAAATAACATGCCATAAATATATCAAACAATACTATTTACCCGCTAAGTTACAGATACCACTTCCCATGATTTTCAAGTAGAAGAATTAACGTATCTTTGATAAGAATGAAGTCTGTGTTTTCCCAGAATGTTTGTCTAGAAGTGGGGAAAATGTCTCTCACACCTATAATTTTAAAGTTTTCATATTTTACTGAAAAGGCCAGCCTGCACATGTTCTGTGCAGAATTCTGGTTTTACAGAATTTTTTTTCCTAAATGTTACTCAACATACACATACATATCACACAAAACTCCCCAAGCCCCATGAGTGATTTGAAGATCTTGTATGCAAGCAGTTGCAGTGGAATCACATGCAGGTTGGCAGGTTTTCTTTGAAACGGTTCTCATACCAAATCCCCAAACCAATCTGAACTGACAGGTGCTTGGGGGTTCTGCGCATATACCTACCTTTTCGACTGTGAACTGAATTTTCGTGTCCCAGTTTTGTTCTTGACCTGTAGGTAGTGCAGAAGCAGAATCCAGCAGTTTGTACTGAAGGCTGATTCACATGACCATCAGGCATGCAGCAGTTCCTTGGGATTCTTGCCTGGGATGCCAGCCAGCTGTATACAGCTGCCATAACACACAACTTTTTGTAACTCACACTATGTGTCACTCTCCAGGCCTTTATAATGCTGTACAAAAAAGCGTCATCCTTCATGGATTACCGCTACACACAAACAGTAGGTTCCAGGCACTGAGCCAGCACTGTCTTGATTCCCAAGTTATTTTACAGTGCTGGCCATATGCACAGTAGTAGGGTGAACTGGCCCAGTCTAAGTACAAAGTCAATTGATTGTAAGTGGTGGCCAAGTAAGTGTCATGTGATTAATGCAATAGTTTGAATCCTTCTGAACATTCATAGAATGTAGCAAACTTCCTTCCGAGGCCTCAGTGTGTGTTAATGGCGGACAGCCTGCCTGTATCCCTGTGGAAAAAACAAGCCACTCAAGCCAAATCAGTCTTATTTTACATAGAACAAACTAGTTGAGCAGTGTTAAAAGCTGGGTATTGATTTGTGCCCAGCCTGAAAGTCATGCGCTGATGTAAATGAAAATGTGTCAAGAGTCAATATTGATTTTGTTTTTAAGCAAGGCTGTCCCAAGGGAAATACTGCCAGACGTGCTACTAGGCTTGTCAGTGAGTGAAATAAGACCCTTTTCCACAAGACTACACATGTCCAGGCATCAAATTTCCTTCTTTTCCTGAAGTAAAATGGACATGATGTGGAGCACAGCTGATGTCACTAGCTTCTTCGAGGAGGGAAACTGTTTGGTGAAAAAGCAAAGGTATCAAATTCTGTAGGGAAGAAAGTGAACATTGTTCGTTTGAAAGTTCAAAAAAGGAGGTCGCTGCACTGCATCATTCTTCTCCCTTAAATGTAAATTGGCATCTAAGATATACCAGGATCTTACATTCGGATTCAGGTTGGAACACAATGAGAATTTAGACTCGAATTCGATAGGCACTTAACAGAGGGCTAAAAGGCCTGGAGACTTTTTTGGTACCATAGAGATATTTGTAGAACCTAACAAATACTTAGAGAACACTTTAAAGAATGGTGTGAAACAGTTCTACTGCCAAAGCTAAGTCATCTGCCTATGTTAACTCCTGGACAGAAGGCTGTATTGGAAATACATGCAACCTGTTTTGAGTTCTTAAGAGAAAGAATGATGTTCAAGTGTGATAATGAAGTCTACCTACGGTATACACACTTGGATGGATGAAAAGAAATCTGAACTACATATATCTCCAAGATCTAGGCATAATGTAAATAAAGTATCTATGGTTGGGGCCAAAGAGTTGGTGCTGTGTACCATACATACACAGCAAAGTTTCAACATCTCTTCCAAACAGTAGTTTTGCTCCAATTGCATGTCTAAACTTGAGTGATTTTTAAACTATCCATGCAACAAAATTTCCTGACTCACTTTCAGTGTTTTCTTTGGCTTTGCTGTGATCTTTCCCACCCTGATTTGTTATAGGGTTCCCAGGTCTTACCTGGCTGCCAGCAGGGATACTCCTGCCCAGTCCTGGGATCTTCCAATGTGTCACCCCAAAGTGAAGTCATTGTACCAGGCACATCATGTAGGGGACGCTCTAGCATTTGGGCAAAAAAACCCCTCTATGGTCACCATAGAGTTTTAACTCAAATGGTAGAGCGTCCCCTGTGCAACATACCTAGCATGATGATGTCACCTCTGGGTGATGTCGTCACATCAGGCATGACAAGGATCTTTGAGGGCAGGGCTCCCCCTGGCCAGCTGGCCATCCGTGGATTGGGGGCACTGAAAGTGGGGAAACCCCTCTCCCATTGGGTGGATGGTAACCCTAGTTTATTATGATCTTTTTGGAAAAGGCAGCAGTCAAAAAACCTTTGCATGTTGTATGGACAGGAAGCGTTGCTTTTTTTTTTTAGGTCTCATTCACATCAATGCTGTTTTCCTTGCCGTAATCCTCCTTTTGCAAGCCACTACTCTATCCAATATCTTTTTCTTTGCCCTCATTTAAAATTAGTAAGGCAAAAGAGAGTGTGAACATGCATAAAATAGTGAGAGCTCAATTTCTTAACTTGGTGGTGGGCCTTTTAGGAGGCTGGAGTAGCTCTGAGTATTGATATAACGCTGTAAACAGAAACAGCACTGATTTTTGCATCTTCTGCTGATGTGTGCAACATAGCTTAGGGAATACAGTTGTCTATTATTGGACATGAGGCTGTAGACTTTCTCACTCTAATAGGGCAATTAACTCTAGCACTCTGCAGTTCTTGATCCACAGAATTTTGTTTTAAGATTAGAATGATGAGGTGAAGATTAACACTTCTGGGTGTTACGGGACTGATGAGACATGACTTATTAATCCTCCCAGAAAAAGCTTAATTGGACACTGGAGTAACCTTGCTTCTTTGTTACATACCACCAAATCCCTTTGGGATCGAAGTAGTTGGGGTATATGATATCAAATGTTATTGTAATTAGGCATATGAAAACTAATGATTCCCATCTTTAAGAAAAAGCATGTGTCATGATCCTCAGTGTCACCTGAAATTTTTGAACTAAAAAGCACCCACTGTGAGTAGCTATTAGACACAGCCAGACATACAAAGCAGGAGGACTCTTCACCAGAGATGTCCCTTAGTTCAGGGAAATTATTTTGCATTCTCATCTCCTGTAGACGGAGAGAGTTAGACTTCTAGCAAACTAATTAACAGCCTGATTTGTTTATTATTTAAATAGTGTTGCTCATTCTTTCATCAGGCTCTCTTGAGTCTGGGAAGTTTACGTTTAAAATCAAAAGGGCTTTGCTGAAGAGCTTGAAATATTTCAAAATTCTGTAACACAAATAGTTTTGCTACGATTCAAAGTTTCTTTCATGGGGAGTGACTGGTATGGGGAACTGGATCAAGCTTTGGTTTTAACATGAAAAAACCGGTTCATCCACTTACAACTATAAAGTTTACCAAGAGACTTTGAACAAGTGGCTAGCTCTCTGACTAAGAGCAGTTGTGAGGATAAATGCAGTTGATGTTATTTTTCCGTAATAATTTGCATTCTAGAAAGTGTGTAAACATTTTAAAATAATATTTATTTATCTTTGAGCTAAGCTGGACTGAAAGGCACAGAAACTATTTGCATTAAAGCTGAGGAGAATATCAACTCAGGATAAGTTATACCCCAAATTGTCCCTCGTGCTGAAATGGCAGAACACTTTGAGTTGAATCCAAACCATGAGTCAAATCCAAAGTGCTCCTTTCCCTAATAGAATAGTGCTTCAGTAATGGAAGGGTGTATTTGGATCAAACCCCAATGGTTTGAAATCAATCTTGTGTCCATAGGAACAAAAATCTAAATCTGCTAACAGTAAATAGCACTTGTAGTAAACAAATTAACTATGGCATTGGGGAAAGTTTTGAATTTATCAGGCTTTACTGCAGTGGAAATGAGAAATTATAACCAGAGGATTCATTAAAGAATAGTAGAGAGCTTCTGAAATAACTTAGCATGCTCATTAGAGACTTGGAGCATTCATTTGGAAAGAAAAAGTCTTCCTACTACATTTATTTACTCTGCCATGCAAAAGATGTTTTCAGTCAGTTGGGATAATAATTGTCAGCATTTTATGTGATTACAAAGCAAACTAATAAGCTATGTTTGTCAAATTATGTCAATCATATCTAAATATCAATGAGCAAGCTACTTTCCTATGCAGATGGAAAGTCTCAGTGTACTTTGAACGGCATGTATTAAGATTTATTGTTTTTAGTACTGCTAGTGCATGATAGCCCCAATCATGTAAATTTAAATCCCATTGGAACCTAGGTGACAGATTGCTCACAAATCAAGCTACATGCCATAAACAGTGCTGCTTACCTAGGATGATGGAACAGAAGGACTCTGGGTAGTTTTGCTTCATGGTGGCACTTTCCTGACAGTGCTGCAATGCTGCCCATAGCCTTAGTCCTCTTTTGCTGACTATGGGACATTGGGGCAGACTAGGGAATGGGACCAGTGGACATCTTTTTGGTCTGTGCTGGACCTTTAAAAAGGAATGGTTGGAGTCCAGTCAGCCTCTTTGCTTAAATCTTATTGAAACCAAGGGGACAAATTACAATGAATTTAATTCCCACCAATTTCAGTGGTACTTAAATGTAACTAACTATCTTTGGATAGGGACGAAGGGATCTTGTGATCTCCTCTGTGTCTGTAGGAAATTTGAAGGTATAAAGAAACATTTGTCTCGACGAGCATTTCCAAACCTGTGAGAGCTGGCCCAAAAGTGAGTGGCAAAGCCTGTGATGGTAGGTCCGAGCCTTTTGCAATGTTATTAACCTATGCATGCTCTGTTCTGATAAGTGGATCATTGTACTTGTGTCACCATACCAAAAAGGCTGGGAACCATAGAGTGTGATCACTGTGCTGAATCCCAAGAGCAAGAGACTGCAGTAAGTTCTGTGATGTTTGTAATGATTTTTCATGTAATTTTTAAGCATCCTGGAAGTCCAGGGGGCAGGGTCAAGCAAAGAGAAAGAAGTGTCTATGAGCCTAATTAAAATACATTAAAAGACATTAGAGAATTAAACTGGTAGCTTAAAGATTAAAAAAAAACTGTTGTCAATACTTGATAAATAGAACTGTATCATAGATTCTGCCAAATTCTCTGCTCAACCAGTTCAAGGCAATCCATGATTTTTGCAGCCCATGTGCTTGTAAATTGTGATCCCAAGCATTCAAAAGTCCAGTAGCAGTTTCGGGTCCCAGATTGTAAGAGTTAATATGGTAAATTGGTGAAAGAGGCTGCCGTATGAAACACATATTACATAACAAAATACTATAGAAGAGCAAATCTAGGCCAAAAAACCATACAAAAATCATAGTCAGTCAAGGTCCAAAAGTTTGAGGAGAAAACAGTCATGCAAAGTGATATGTTAACAATGTGGGTAGCAATGACCTTCTTTTCAAAGTGCTAGTTAAAAATAAAGAAATCGAGGTCTCCATCTCAGTTACCAGCCCTGTTTCTTCTACAACAGCTTGTGGGAGCTATTCTAGTCTTGAAGTCTGCAAGATTTTACAACATAAAAGATGAAGGGAAATGACTTGAAAAGAGCCTTTCAGCATCTTCAGTAGTGGTCTGTTTCGGATGGAAAAAGTCTTCCCCATCTCAGTTATGAACAGCATGTTTTCCCCCATCTAGTCTTGCCATTACAGCCATAATCGCTTGTGCCTACTTCAACTCCCAGTGGCTGAAAAACCAAGAAGCAAAGCACGTTAGGGGGAAGGCTGCTGTTGACTTTGGACTTGCTGTTTTACAAGGCAGTTTGAATGAAAATTGATAATTACATTCTCCTTGTGAATTTCAATTAGCTCTTCCATGGTATAGTGAAAACATCTATTCAGGCTGGCCTCAGATGACTGCGTTTTAGTTCTGAGCTGAGGATTCAGCACAACCTATTATGTACTCAGTGGCAGAGAGATACTGTAGTTGTCAATTAATCTTAGCAACGTTCTTATCCCTGAAAAGTCAGGCGCATGTAGAGAGGAACTTGTAGATCTTGGGCTGTCCAAGTGATGTGCAGCCTAGACATGGAGTTGTGAGTAGGTGAGCGTCCTCTGGTTGTGTGGGTTCTTTATCTCACTCTCATCAACAGTGAGAAAGCTGCAAATGACGAGAAAGCTACAATATGTATTAAAGAGGCAGATTATGTGTACGGTGGAATTCAAATATTGGACAAGTACACTGATTCATATTTTAATCTAAAGCCTCAGACATCCCTATGGAGTAACCTCTCTCTGCTAGGAGCAGGCTCAATTGCATTATCTTCTGTTTGTTCAAAGGATAAGCTTTACAGCTATTCTCATTATGTAACTTTTATATCCAGCCCTTTGCTTTAAAAAGAAAGCAAGCAAGCATAAGACAAATAGCAAGCACTCTGTGGTCGCGTCTGCCTTTTAACTTTGTAGCATCAGCATTCTAACAGATGTACAGTAAAAGATGAACTTTTTCAACCAATATGTTATGCAGAAATTTAATGGGGAAAATAAATGTGGGTTGAAAGCATGAATGATTAATTGGTACCATTATTAACTAATACAGCAAACTTACAGCTTTTTAATCAGATGTTAGTTGGTGCTCTGTTAAGAAGGACCACTAAATCAATAACGCCGTAATTCTGATAATATTACTGCAAAACAGTCTATATCTTGGTGTATCTTGGCTCATACAAGGAAATTAAGTTGTTTATTTGTTTGTTTCAGGCAAATTGTGTAACTGAGTTAAAGGTAACTTAAGAGTGAAACATCATCTGTTTCAACAATGTGACATTCATTTTAATTAGTTAGAAGCAAGACAATTAACTGCATCAAACTGTAAACAGTTGGCATTTTTATTTCTCAAGTCCTTATCGAGACTATACATTCCGACTGTAATTGAAAGGGCTTGCACACATAGCATCTGTGCATTTTACCTTTCATTTTTCTGGAGGAGTTTCTCTCAGGAGGTGCTACTAGATATTCCCAACTCCTATTTGAGCTCCCCTGATGTAAAAAAAATAAAAAGACAGAGACTGGATATGAAAGTAATTTAAGGGAGAAGCTGTGTACATGCAAAATTCTCTCCTCCCCCAATTAACAAAAAAAGTCCTTTAAATTTTTTCACGCCAAAATTGTAACCATATACAGCCCAGACTCCCCCCACCCACCCACCCAACTCTTAGGGATTTAAGTAGTGGTTGGGAGAAAGAGAGCTCTAGGGACAGCTGCTAAGACCTGCCGTCTGGGGCTAGATATTGTATAATTGTTGCTCTCTAGCAGAGGTATCAAACACATTTGTTATGAGGGCTGGATCTGACATAAATGAATAATGTAATGCCAGGTATAAAGAACACTAACAAATACAATTAATTAAAAAAAAAAACAACAACCTCAAAATAAAACTTTATTTATTTATTTATTTATTTATTTAGATTTATATCCCGTCTGACCAACATAAGTGGCTCTAGGCGGCTCACAACATTAAAATCAATACAAGCAATATAAATTAATACACTAAAATACAGTACAATTTCAGTTTCAATTGGCAGCATAAAATCCAATACAATTTCAGTTTCAATTGCAATTGCAATTGGCGGCATACAAATATAATTGGTGGCAATTTAAAATACCAACACCAGGGCAACAACAACTCCCCCCCAGCCAGGAGGCTACCACCATCTGTTATCCCGGGCCTGTGTACGTCTCTGGCCACCTATCGGTGGCCATTTCCCCCAGCGGCGGCCCCAAAAGCCTGGCGGAAGAGCTCCGTCTTGCAGGCCCTGCGGAACTGCAAAAGGTCCCGCAGGGCCCTGATGTCTTCCGGGAGCTCATTCCACCAGTAGGGGGCCGCCACTGAGAAGGCTCTATTCTGGGTGGTAGACAGCCTGGCCTCTCTCGGCTTAACATGCTTAAAACATTAGCATTCTTGCAATATTTTGTTTGTTTAACAGTCTCTGATAACTGACACCTCTTGCTCTGAATTATTGCATCCTAAAAAACCAGCAAAATCTATGCTGCAGCAACCCTGTTCAGGTATTGTTCAGGTGTGTATGTGTAAGTTTCAAACCTGCTTTTGATTTATTGACATTCATTACAGAAATCTCATGATCAATGATCCGAGCCTAAGACCCAAGGGAAAACATGAAATGGCTGGGCATTGAGAACTTTTGTACTTAAGTGGCTTTGTGTGCTAGTCAAGAACATGTGAAGGCACCATGACAGACTGGGAGCAATGTGTTTGTCTACAAAACTATAGTCTTCCCCAGAGAAATAACTACAACTCCTGTGAAGCAGTGCAAGAATAGAGAGACAGCAATGTATAGTGGTCAGTATCAGCTGACTATCTGGGTAGTCTTAAGTTCAAAATCCCCAGTCTAAAAAGGAAATGTGCTGGGTGAACTTGGTCTGGAGGACACTCACTCTCGGCCTAATCCACTGGCTTGTTGTTATTCCTCATCTAAATAGTTCACATTGCTTTTCTGCTGAGAAAGACTGGATCATGAGGGCATGAATACAGTGATAAAGGGGAGGCAAACCCACTTGCACCCAGGAAATCCCTGGCATACCGAACCCAACAAAACAGTCTCTCTCTCTGTCTCTCTGTCTCTCTCTCTGTATGTAGCTGTCAGAATCTGTCAATTCAGCCAATGTATTCTTGCATGCATTCTATGTATCCTATGTAACCTTTATGCATTATGTATTAGACCTTTGTATTAATCCTGTTTTGGTCGGGAGGGTGACAACCCTTAATGGTGAGAACAAGGAGGCCTCTCATCTCTGCCTCCGCATTCCAGCTGCCCCGGCAGTAACTTCAAGGGGAGGATGGCTCTCATCTCTTATCTCATGCAAAAGAACCTTGGAGCCATGAATTGTTATGTGAACTGAGGGGTCTGGTTAGAGAAGGGAAATTTACTGCTTAACACCTCACTTTTTTCCTGTGTGAACCAAACGGTCAAGACACCTTTTAGCCCGCCAATTTTCCCTTAAGGGGATTGGCTACCTATGGGTAATTCAAACTCCTTGGAATGGTATAATAGACCCGCTTGTATTATTTGTCTCATCTCTGACAATAACCCGAGATGCTGTACTAATGTAGGAATAGGTAATAAAGAACTGTGGTTAACCAACCAAGATCTGATCCTTGACTACTTTGAGCAGAACTCTCACAGATTGTCAGAGATCTGTGATTGGGACTCAGCCGTTCCTGACCATGTCAGAAGACGACGCGGTCCCCCTCAAACCTACTACTCCAGAAGAGACTCCCGTTACCCCGGCGGATCCGGGGAACGGGGGTGGTGGCGGCGGAGGAGGTCCCGAAGTGCCGGTGACCACGAGCCAGGGGGCTTGCTACATTCCGCGCTGCCCGGTTACTCATCAGAGCGTGACCCCCAAGTACGCATGGAGCCACTTCGGTCAGCGTACCGTGAATTCGTGGGTGCACGACCGGAAAGGGGTGAGAGTTTCGCTCACCGGAGACCAGCCCGATCGAGGGAGACCGAGCTACCTAGGAGACGACCGCGAGCCGATATATCGTGGAGGGCCGCGTCGCCCGCCTCTCGAAGAGGAGGGAATGGATCTGTATGGGCCCGATCCGTATCGCGAGGAGCAGACGGTCCCTTTGGATCAGATGATGGGAGACCTGCGGCTTCAACTCACCGCCGAGCTCCGCGAGTTGGCCCTCGATCTCCAGCACCAATTTCGCGATGCTATGATGGCCATGCAAGGAGCCCTCCCCGGTCAAGGGGTCGGAGTCCCACTACAGCCGCCGGCGCCCGGAGGGGTTCCAGTTCAACCGCAGGCGCCCGCTCTACCGGCGCAACCAGCCCAGCCGGTCGTCCCAGTTCCAGCTCCAGGGCCCGTCCCAGCGCCGGCCCCAGTCCCGGCCGCGCCGGCCGCCCGCCCAGCCCCCTCCGACCCTTTGACGACTACTTTCGATGGGGACCCAGAGAAGCTACGTTTCTTCATGCTGGAGATCGGGAGATTCCTGGACAGTTGGGGCCACCTCTACCCCACCGAGAAAGAACGGATTGGCTACATCGGGTCCAAGCTGAAAGACACTGCCAGCGACTGGTATGTGAGCCTGCACGACAACCCCGGACCTGAACTGCGCTCCCTGAACAACTTCATGTGGGCCCTCCGGCATCAGTTCGAGGACCCCCTGGGTGAGGAAAAAGCCCGTAATCAACTAAGAAAGCTGTTCCAGGGAAGGTCGTCAGTGAGGGACTACACTGACAAGTTCCGGCGCATCGCAGCAAAGATCCATGGGTGGCCGGAGGAACTATTCATGGAGAAGTATTGGGAGGGCCTGAACCCGGAAATCTACGAGACCGTGCTGTTAGGGGGTCGCCCTGGCACCCTGAACACCTGGATGAGAGCAGCCATCGACATGGAGGAGCGATTCGCCCTAATTAAGATGGGAGCGTCCGTGACGGCGGCCAGCAAAGCAGCCCCCCGAGTGAAGCCCCGATCCAGTGTGCAAGATGTCCGAGATGCGAGGTTTCGACAGGGGTTGTGTATGAAGTGTGGGGAGAGTGGCCACTTCGCCTCCGCTTGCCCAAGAGGAGGGGGGAAGGGCCCGAAGACCTCAACCCCCGGAGCAGGAAGCACCCCTAGCCGTGGAAAAACACCAATGAAACCTCGGGCGTTGCAGCTGGAAGGAGTAGCGAGCGACCAGGGAGAGCTGGAGCTGATGGAAGCGCAGATGTCGGGAAACTCCAACGGCCTGCAGTGAGCGGCGCAGAGCTGCAGGTCCCCCGCCAAGAAGCGCCATCTCCGGTGAGCATCCCCGGCCCCCTGTTATATATGGTAGTGACGGTGGTGACCCCTGGATCGGGTACCCACATGCGGGTTCGCGCTTTAATTGACTCTGGGTGTGCGCGAGACCTGATCAGCCCCCTAGTAGTGGAGGGGCTGGGACCCAAAATCACCCCTTTATTGGAACCCCTGAAGTTTACACAGATGGATGGGTCGGAGATGAAGGAGGAGTGCATAGCAGAGACTGAGAGCTTGATTTTGGGAACGGGGGAGCACTGGGAGAAGCGAGCTTTCGTCATCACCCCAAACGCCCAGTTCCCTATGGTGTTGGGCAGCCCTTGGCTCGGGGCGCACGACCCTTACATAAAATGGAGCGAGGGGAAGATTTCGTGGGTGGACGAACGCTGCCAGAGCCACCGGTGGGACCCGGGATGGGGGCCTGGACCTCCGACCCCGCCTCCCCCGGCTCCCGCGCTCGCCCTCACCCCTACCATGGTGCCTAAAGAGTATAGAGACTTGCTGGAAGTGTTCAGCGAGACCGAGGCGGATGAGTTGCCCCCCCATCGACTGTCGGACTGTGCCATAGAACTCCTCCCAGGAGAGAAACTCCCAAAAGGGAAATTATACTCCATGAGCCCGTTGGAACGGGAAGAACTGCGGAAGTTCTTGGACAAAAATTTGGCAAGGGGGTTCATCCGCCCAGCCAAGTCCCCCTTCGCGGCGCCCGTGCTGTTCCAAAAGAAAAAGGATGGGGGCTTACGGCTATGCACTGACTACCGGGGGTTGAATGCAGTCTCCACCACGAATGCCTACCCCCTCCCATTAATAAAGGACCTCTTGGCGGAGGCGGCCAAGGGAAAGATTTTTACCAAATTGGATCTACGAGATGCCTACTTCAGGGTGCGCATCAGGGAAGGGGATGAATCTAAGACTGCCTTTAACACCCCCTTGGGGCAATTTGAATATCTAGTGATGCCGTTCGGCTTAAGTGGCGCGCCCGGGGTCTTTATGAGTTTAATCAATGAAGTGTTGCACAAGCATCTATTTAAGGGCGTGTTATGTTACATAGATGATATCTTGATCTATTCTACTGATAAGAGTGCGCATGTGACTTTGGTCAGGGACGTTCTCTCAACCTTACTGAAAAACCAGCTTTATGTGAAACTGTCTAAGTGTGAGTTTCACCGTGAGTCCGTGGACTTCCTGGGCTACCGCATTTCTCAGAAGGGGTTGGAAATGGACCCGGGGAAGGTGGAGGCAGTGGTGCAATGGGAGGCTCCGCGAACAAGAAAGCAATTGCAGAGCCTCTTAGGATTTTGTAACTTTTACCGAACCTTCATCAAAGACTTTGCCAAAGTCACCCTTCCCTTAACGGACTTGTTAAAAACCAAGGGGAGGGGGCCCGAGGCCGGGAAGCCAGGAGAGAAATTGGCGTGGAATGGGGAATGTCAGAGGGCGTTTGAGACTTTAAAAACCCTTTTCACTTCCGAGCCCATTCTGGCGCACCCGGATGAAACGAAAGAATTTATAATTCATGTAGATGCCTCTGATGTAGCCATGGGGGGGGCCATTTTACAAAGTGACTCGGAAGGAAAACTGCACCCCTTGGCTTACATTTCAAAAAAATTTAACGAAACGGAAAGGAATTGGTCGGTGTGGGACAAGGAAGCCGCAGCCATTAGGTTAGCGCTCACTACGTGGCGCCACTGGCTGGAGGGAGCGCAAACTCCGTTTGAAATATGGACTGATCATAAGAACCTGGAGGCGTTACGCACTCAGCGGTCCCTCAATGCAAAGCAGCTGCGATGGGCTGATTTCTTTTCCAAGTTTAACTTCGTGCTTAAACATTTTCCTGGGAAGGCTAACTCCCTGGCAGACGCGTTGTCCAGATTACCCCAACATGAGAGTGTGAAAGAAGAGGTGTTTGATTCCATGTTCTCCCCCCAACAGCTGGGAGGGGTGGTAGTCACCCGGAGCCAAGCAAAGAAGGCCGAACTCAACACGGGGAATTGCCAGTGGGGGGGGGGAGTATGCTCCTGAAGAGATAGAAGAACTGGAAGCTTTGGAGGAATGTTCCAAGAGAGAGGACCACTGTTGGCTGCATGGGGACAAATTAGTGGTGCCTAAGGCCAAGCGCAAGGAAATCTTGCTAAATTGCCACTCCTCAAAGCTAGCCGGGCACTTCGGTTTCCTAAAGACACTTAATTTGATCCAGCGTCAGTTCTGGTGGCCGCGCATGCGCCGAGACGTCTCAGACTTCGTCTCGGCATGCCAAACCTGTTTAATGTGTAAAAAACGGGGGGGAAAAGTCCCAGGATTGTTGCACCCCCTTCCCACCGCGTCAAGACCCTGGGAAGCCATAGCCATGGACTTTATCACCAATTTGCCCCCCTCCAAGGGAAAAACAGTGATTTGGGTGGTGGTAGACACTCTCACAGTAGCAAGGCAAAAAGCTCATACCTTGAATAAAAACCTGAGCCTGCCTGGTTATTTAACTATAAATTCAATAAATAAAACTTTGTTGGTCTTAAAGGTGCTTTGTATCTCGCCCATGAGATAGAGGGGACTCAAGCTCTCACTCTTTCCCTCCCTCCCCAGGGGATGAGGAGGGGGAGGAGCCTCAGCCAGTGGAGGGAAGAGAGGCTTGGCTCAGTAGCTCTTCTATGTGATTTAGAGAACCTGGCGAAGCAAGCTGTGACACAGAAAGAAGAAAGAAACAGAGAAGAAAGCCAGTTGCTCGCAGGCCAGATACGAGCCTTGGGAGGACCAGATCCATCCCATGGGCTACATGTTTGACACCCCTGCTCTATAGTGATCATTGGATTTCCTTGAGTGAACCAAATAATCCAGAAACAAATGACTGCTGGAGTGCAATGACAGTACCGCATCCAGTGATGTGTAGCTGCAGCCACTGATGGATAGCTTTTTGGCATATCCTTATTGTCTGTGAGAGGCTACAGCACTGAAATGGGAATGCTTGCTTGCATATCAGAGTGCACAAGTAGCTTCGAAGTGGAGTCTATAACTTCTCTCCCATAAGCATCATTGGGGTCATTCGGTTGCCAGCTGTAGAAAGTGTACGCTCTTCAGGAATGCATAGACCTATACCTTCTAAAGGCCATTACGTGACAGCATGTATTTATGGTCTTCAGAATTACAGATCCTGAAGTTCCATTCCTCACGTCCTACTGCTAAGCAATGTCCTTTTCAAATTACTTTTTTCCCAGGGCAGAAGTACTAGATGGATTTTCCCATTAACGCCCAATGTAATATTCATCCTTTCTCATCATATTAAATTGGAAGCCACTATTTCTCTCCATTTATAAGCAAGACAGCTACAATTACCCACTTTAATAACAGTTCTCTCTCTTTCCATAAACCACCTGTCTATGCTCCAGGTACAGGCTTTGTGCCTCTTCTTTGGTGCTCAGTTTCTGAAGGAGACATGCTGCGGCTCAAGTTTTCCTAGAAGTCTGCTCTGTCCATACCCATAAACCAAGATTTTTTTATATGTGGAGGGATAGTTCTAGTTACAGAAAGATGATAGAAAGGTGCTTTCTGAAAGTGCAAGTGGACTGTCTCTCCTTACTACTTTTTCACAGATCCAAGGGTGGAACCTGATACCAAAAACATTATGGCTCAAACTAAGAAGTCCTCATCGATGGCTTCTCAAAGTACCAGTATTTTAGGTGGCTGAGCTGTACTGGGGGATTTCTTTCCCATCACACTGCAGCAGACCTGTGTGTTGTGCCTATGTTTATTCATCCAACAATTGGTGTTGTGCGTAATAAGCACAGCAGTTCCTAACAACTTCAGTATTGATTTAATTCTGGATTTTGCTCATCAAGCATTCCAGATGTATCCCATTTAAAACAAAATAGAGAAGTCTAACTAAAACAACACCAGGGGAAAAAGTGTACAGCCATTCATTCTTTGACCTGAATATTAATGGACAGTGTTCAAACAAGTCACCTGAAGCTGAAGAGCTCTGTACACGATTAGCAATTCTCTAAGGGTCAGGTTTCAAAACATGAATATAATTCAGTCACCATGTAGTCCCATCCAAATGAATGCTATTACTCACGAGAGTAGCTGCTATTCATCATGTCTGCAAGTTGGAAGACATGGCCAAAATGTTCTCAGGGAAAAAACTATTTCCAGAGAGAAAAGAACCATGTCCAAGGAACAGCAACATGTGACAACAGATACAAAGGAAAGAAACATATTCCAAACTAAAATAACGACAAGATGTCAATGTGCAAAGGCAATGCTTCTAGTGTCCTGCCCCCACTGCTGGACCTCCTGAGGGCACCTGGTGTTTTTGGCCACTGTGTGACAGAGTGTTGGACTGGATGGGTCACTGGCCTGATCCAGCATTGGCTCCACTTATGTTCTTATGTTTTCATCAAAGCAATTATATAAAGAGTTTTTTCAGAGTGTTTACATTTGTGGAGTATTTTACAGAATATTAAGTAGTGTCACCTTGTGTCGGTGTGTCTCTCTGTGTGTGTAACGTGCCATCAGGTCACAGCCTATTTATGGCAACCAGATAGGGCCTTCAAGGCAAGAGACATTCAGAAGTGGTTTGCCAGTGCTGCCCTGAACTTATTTATTTATTAACTTATTTACATCTGAGTCCTCCTTTCTCACTTGGCTCAAAGTGGATTACACAGAATGAGTCAATACAATCAACAAGTGGGACATTCAGTAAGCAATGCAATAGGATCAGGGTTGTAGAACTAACCAGGTGTCTAAAAGTAGAACTGGAGCAAAACATATTAACAGGACACATTAAATGATGCAAAATTCCATTGCAGGATCCTCCCCTCAGAAAGCTGTACACAGTGCTATAGATGACAGTCCCTAATTTTTTTTCCCAAGTAGATTTTGTAAATCATTTAGTACAGTGCAATTCTGTTGCCTATGTAGAAGAACCCTCTTGAAGAATTCAGTTTTGCATAATTTGTGGAAAGGCAGGAGAGTGGGAACATTCCCGACCTCCTCAGGCAGGCATTCCATAAGGCAAAGGCCACGACAGGGAAGGCATGTGGATGGGCAGTTGTTGCTTTTGCCCATTTCCAGATTGGTGCCTGCTGAAGACCCTGCTCTGATGAGCAAAGCTGTTGTGGCAAAGCATACGAGGGACCAAGGCCATGAAGGGCTTTGTATGTGATAGCTCATACTTTAAATGGATCCCAGTAACTGATGGGCAGCCAGTGATGTTTCTGCAGGGTAGGAGTCATATGCATGCTCCATCTGGCTAACAATAATAGTCAAGTTTAGAACCAGAGATCAACTCCAATTTGACCAAAGCCATTTAATTTTTGGGAAAAAAATTAAGTTGCTATTGTTCTTCAAGTATATATAAGCGTACGAAATCAAAGCGTATGACATCAAAGACGTTCACAGAGGCAAATAATGAGCCCCTTTGCTGTTGTCTCTGAAAACTAAGTTGTAACTATTTGCTTATTGTCTTATTAAAATGTGTATCTCTCCTTTCCTTTGTGGCTCAAGGTGGATTACAAATTAAAAACAGACCAAGTACAATAAACCCCCTCTCTGTCTTCCCCCCCAAAATTCTAAAAATCTGTATGCCATCAGAAGCCCACACCAATAAAATGGCCTCCCATCACTTCTTAAGATTACTAGGTGGCTTTTTCACACTTCTTAAGATGGTATAATTGGGATGTAGTTCCATTCACAGGTCGCTGGGATTGGGACATTCCAAGTGGAACTACAGTCAAAATTACCTTCAAACAGATTACATTGACACATGTGGTAGAAGAGACTACTCTGGATTCCGGTGAACATTGGAAGGACTCTGATAGTCTGATGATGTAGGCAAAAAAAAATCCATTTATCCTCTCTTTGAAATGAAAAAGCAATATTTCTTATATAAACCGATACTTGCATATTCCAATGAAATGGAAGGATTAAAAGAATAATTAGGACTCTGGGTCGCAGTGGTATTCTGTTCACATCTCAGCCCTTAACAATCTGTTAAATGAGAGAGCTTAACCGAGGCAGAATTAACTGACTTTCTTTTAAGTTTGGTAATTGCAAATGCAAAATGAACATCATTCTGCTGACATGGTGCCAGAGGACATCTCAAGCTAACGAAAGAGTTGTGAGCTATGATAAATAATATATGCACAGTATCAAAAGCTGAATGAGATACAGAAATGGAGAGCCCATTTCAAAATTTGGAATTTGCTCAAAGCATTTCCTGCAGTGAATCTCAAGAGTATGAACACAGATCGGGTAATAAGCTCTAAAACTGTGTATAATTCATAAACTTCCACTCTTTTTATTCATAGCTATTCTCATTTTATGGTTAAAGAAAAAGAAAAGACAACAACACAATTAGGAGCCACTTGATAAACTGAATGAGTTCTATGGACTATTTTTTCCCTATAGGATGACTATTTTCTGTTTAAATTCAGCACCTTTCCCCAATGAAAGCAAACTAATGGTCAGGTTTATGCAGCATTACGTTTGTTTGTGTTCAGTTTTTTCCCCATAATTTATTTTTGTTAGAGGTACTATCCTGTAAGTTCATAACAATACTTAAGTGATGTCTTCATATTTAATAACACTAGTCAGCTGCTGAAGTCAGTTGTATGTATATCATTGGATAAATTCAAAACTGGGCAGTAATTGGCAGGATCTGAAGGATCTAGAGCTGGGGTTTTTTAAAAAAAGAGCAGTACAACCACGGCCTCCTTAAGACCCTCCAGGTAGGTCCCTGTTTCCAGGGTCAGATTGGCAATATCCAGTAACTGGCCTCATATCCTCTCATCACCAGCTTTCACCAACCATGAGGGGCACGGATCAAGGAAGTTGGTCTGACAGCTCTCAGGATCCTGTCAGTAGCAGCAGAGGAAAGCAGGTTGAAGATGTCAAAAACTGAATCCAAACGCAGCCAGGAGGCCTCCAGTTCACATACTGTTGGCAGTGGCTCCCTGAGGTACAAGGATGCCAGCCTCCAGGTGGGACCCTAGGGATCCCCTGAAATTACAGCTCATCTCCAGACTACAGAGATCAGTTCCTCTGGAGCAAATGGCTGCTTTGGAGAATGGACTGTATGGCATTATATCACACTGAGGTCCCTGTCCTCCCCAAATTCCGTCCCCAAATCTCTATGGCGGAGGACAGACTGGCAGAATGAAGTGCAAGGGAAGCAGGGCAAAAAGACCTGGGCCAAGTTGTCACGGGGCTTTCCGGTCGCTCTGCATGGACTCATGTGGGACCATACCAGGGAGGAGGCAGAATGGTTTTTGGATGCCGCTTCAGTTTTTCCCATTCTATTATTAAACTTTGGTCTCTAGGATTGATTTTTTTTTTAGTTCTGAGGGGGTAAGGGTCAGACGTAAGGTTTCAGGTGTCCATCTTCATCCGTGCCAATGCCACACCCCCACATCACCACTATTCTTGAAGCTCATTATATATCTTTGAGTCTCTCAAAAAAGTTGAAGTTAAGATAATTTCAAAGTCCTTTGTTGTGTCTCTTTGTTTCTTCCTGCTTTCGTTCTTCATTCCTGTTGAGCTTCTTGTATTTCCTTAATGAGCTCTTCTCCAGACTTTGTATCATATGCTGTTAGTATTTTCCCACAGAAAGTTACTGATAAGTGCCCGAGTGGGAGCCACCTGTATCTCTGTTTCATTTCATTTAGCTGTTGCGCTATCGGACGTAAATTGCATCTGGCATTCAGTATTTCAACTGGCAAGTCAGGAAACACCTGGACTGTAGTGTCTATTAATTTCAAACCTCCATTTGTCATTATTATTATTTAGTATTATTATTATTTATTATTTCAAATTTTTACCCCGCCCTCCCCGCAAATGGGCTCAGGGCGGCTTAACAATGAGACACTCAATGCCAGGTCACAATAAAACAATTTAAATAATTTAAAATATGGTAATTACAATAACAGTACAGTTTGCAACAATTGCAAATAAAGTGCTCGCTATGATGTTGATGTCAAACTTTCAGATGGCATCCGACTGACTCCCTTAGTGCTAGCATTAGGGTCATATTCCAGCCCTCTGCCCAGCCCGAGCTTTGTTCAGGACCGGCCCTCACCGCTGGTGTTACTGGCGATGGTTGATGGTTAATGATGGTAGGCAGTGGCGACTCCTGACCAAAGGCCTGGTGGAAGAGCTCTGTCTTGCAGGCCCTGTGGAACTGCACAAGATCCCACAGGGCTCTGATCTCCTCACCATTCAGGACCGGTGAGGGCCAGTCCTGAACGAAGCTCGGGCTGGGCAGAGGGCTGGAATATGACCCTAATGCTAGCACTAAGGGAGTCTGGAATGAGCCTCCATCAGGAATGAGCCTCCACCGAAAAGGCCCCCGGCCCTGGTTCCCACGAGCCTCGCCTCCCTAGGGCCTGGGACCTGAAGTCGATGTTGCGACCCCGACCAAAGTACTCACTGGCGTATGTGTGGGGAAAGGCGGTCCCTCAGGTATGTTCCTTGCCATATCCAAAATATTTTTTTTTGTTTTAATGTCCACAATTTCAGCAATTACATCTGGGATTAATGCCGGTGAGGTAGCACATGTCAAGTTCAGCCTGTAGGCATTTACTACAATTGTTTCTGATAAGTGGAGGAGTTCTGATAGCCATTAGTTTATATACAGTCCTCTTAAAGAAAGTTTAAAAAAATATTTTTTAAAGAAACTAAAAGAAACACACACATCTCCCCCTTTCTCAATCCATAACATAATCCTTCATCCAAAAAGGTGGGCGTCTCATTCTTCCTTTCTTCTCCATTTCACCAACTGGTGGTACTTCTTGCGATAATGATGATGACGGTAATGGTGTCTCTTGAGATGCATCAAGACGTCCCAGTTGATGGCTTGGATTGGTCTCCCTCTGCACAGACGCATTCTCATTTTTAATCACTGGTAACAAAGGAGAACCCTCCCTACCACTCAGCTGTTCGGTTTAAATGTCCCCCTGCTTTTTGCTCCCAGCCATTTAAACCAAACAGTTATCCCTGCTTTCTGCTCTTCACAAACCACCACAAACTGCATCAAAATTCATGAAATTTTGTGGTGATCCTTCAGTTTATGACCATTGCTTTGCAAACCCCAAACTAGCCAAAATTCCATAAGGAACTTTAGTTCATCAGCTGGTTTGTGCCAATCCATCCATCTTATTGCACAACTGCTTTCAGAATCATAAGTTGCCTATTCAGAGTAAAAGTACTAGGCTGCGGTCACACACACTAAATAATCCACTTTCAATCCACTTTCAATCCACTTTCCAACTGGATTTTCACTGTATGAACTAGCAAAATCCAATTCGAAAGTGCATTGAAAGTGGATTGAAAGTGGATTATTTAGTGTGTGTGACCGCAGCCCTAGACTGGCAAAGCAAATTTAGCATTACATTTATAATTCCCTGTGAGAGAAGAAGGCAACCAAAGTGGTCTGCCCCCTGTGCCCACGCTGCTGTCATCATCTATACCCAGCCTTGTTCTTTGTGGTTCTGCCTGCAGAGGTGAGGCTGGTGGCCATAAGAAACAGGACTTCTTCAGTTGTGGCATCTCACCTGTGGAATGTCAAGGTTTTTTTTTTTTTTTAAACCCAGGCTTTTAACTAAAGAATTTGATCTTTTAAAATTGTTTTTACAGTCTGCTTCTAGCCTGAGGGCTGTTTTAGGAGGATCATTTTAAACTGCTGAATGACTTGTGCTGTTTTTATGTTTTGTCTGGGTTTTGGATGGCTTGTTAATATTAATTATTTATACTGTTTGCAGTTGCATGTTTTACTTTGGGAGCCACCTCGAGCAACTATCTGGAGATGTTGGGTTGCCAGGTCCCCCCTGGTCACCAGCGGGGGTTGGGGGGTAGAGTTTCCAGATCCAGCTTGGAGAACTCTTGGAGATTTGGGGATGGAATCTGGGGAAGACAGGGACCTCAGTGGGGTACACTGCCATAGAGTCCCCCCTCCAGAGCAGCCATTTTCTCCAGGGGAACTGATCTCTGCAGTCTAGAGATGAGCTGTAATTCCAGGGGATCCCCAGGTCCCACCTGGAGACTGGCATCCCTAGGAGCCAGCATATATATTATATACACTGAACTCTTCCAAATCTGTTAGCTTTTATTTCATAGGAATTGGAATATTGCCCTTATTAGCTGGTTGCCCAAAGAACCACTTGCAAGATCCTACGCCTGGAAGGATTTGTTCAGTGTTTGGTGTTAGTAACAGAAGTTGAACACAGTCCACAAACCATAGGACTTAGTCTTGATTAACCTGCTGCATTTTCTGCCTGTCTGGGACTGCAAAACATGATTAGTGAGGATTTGTAAAAGCCTGCTCAACCATGGCTGATGGGGTGGGTTTGATTGAGTCACAAGTTATTGAATGTAGTGGACACATATTGAATGGATCAAGCTACAGAGAAAGCTCTTTGCAGATGCAGTTTCTTATAAGTCTCAAATCCAACTAGTTTTCATACAAATTCTGTGATGCAAAGGATACTAACTTATTTTGTAGTTCACAGTGTTACAAATTTATTCAAGTAGCTTTCTATAATAAATACGTATTGCCAATACACGTGAGACTTCTGCTCAAAGTAGTCAAGGATCAGATCTTTGTTGATGAAACACAGTTCTTTATTTCCAATCTCTACATTGGTACAGGTTCTCGGATCATTGTCAGAGATAATGCATATGACAGAAGCAGGTCTATTATACCTTTCAGAGCAGTTTGAATTGCCCATAGGTAACCAATCACTAAAGGGGAAAAACGGCGGGCAAAAAGGGGTCTCTGGCCGTTTGCTTCCCACAGGAAAGAAAATGAGGTGTTAAGTTGTAAATTTCCCTTCCCAAACCAGACCCCTTAGATGTTACCATTTCACATAACAATCATTGGCTTCAAGGCTTTCGCACGTTGATAAGAGATGGGTTCTGTCCTCCCTTGGCGTCCCAGCCGGGATGAATGGAATGCGGAGGCAGGAGTGTGAGAGGCCCATTGTTCCCATACTTTGAAGTTGTCATTCTCCCAGGCAAACAGTTACACAGACCAGGCCTGGTCAGGGTCATAAACCTGGGGTCACATAGCTTACATTTATACTGGCCAAAGTTAGGGTTACATGGTAGGCATAGGGGCAACTAGAAACAAGAAGCATGTATACATATTGGGTGCAAATACAGGTTGTCATAAACAATACATAAGCAACAGAGCAATAGAAATTATAGCAGCAAGCCCCAGAGAACCTTGTCTGAATCAGCAGATTCTGACAACACATTGGTCTCGACATGTAACCCCTACTGGTTGCAAGAGTTCTGTAGTAACCCTGCTTTGTAATGATACCTGTTTTCTGCAATACTAATCACTATTTCATTTCTAAAAATGGTGAGACTTTCATTTCATATCGTAAAATCTTTATAATGATATTTTATCTGTATCATAATTCTCATGAAAAATCATTGATTGTCTTAACTTACATCAGTGTGATCTAAAAAGGGGTACACGTTTGTCTGTGCCAATATGCATTGATGCGATAGCTTCTCACCTGTGCCTAGGAATATGATAACATAAGGTATCAGTATTGGAACAGTAGAAATTGCACCTTGAGCATTCCTAAAGAAGAGTCTTAAACATGTTAACCACATAAATCCAAATTTACCCAAAACCAAAGGAAGTGTTAGCAAACTGCTCTGTGTAACTGTTTTCAGGGACAAAGTACATAATGCAACATTAGACTATTCCATAGTTTAGAATAATGTTATGATATGCTGTATTATTATGACATTATTAATTATTAATTATTGTGCCAACGAATATTCAGTCATTGTAATATCGCTTCTGGAGATTCATAAATGGTCATCTAGCCTTGCACAGTTTTATCTACTACTACTATTCCTAGTAGTAACAAGTATGGGTGTTACATGATTATCCTGCAGCAGTATGCCGATATAAGATATAGAAGCAGTAAAACAATCCATTGTTAAGATGTCCATTATCTACACTTAAGACTATAGATATTCATCTGCCATTGTTTAGTATTGTCATTTGTGTTTACATGGCCATTTTGAATGTTTTACATGGATGCCACTTGCATAAGAAACTTCTATATCATTTGCAGATGGAATAAGTCCCACTTATCCAAGTTATGTCATCTATGAATACATTAAAACAGACAGTCTCTACAACTTGCTTCTGTTTTCTTTGTGACTTGAGATGAGTTTGGATTTTATTGCTGGTTTTACTACTGTAAATTATTGTCTTTTTATCTTGTAAAGCAACTTGTGGCTCCGGCCTATGTAAAAAGCAAGGTGTGAATGAGTTTAAAATATAGAATGTAACCACTGAATCAAAAGGAAAGGGATTATGTACAAAATGTTGAGCCAGTGAGTCCCAAGACTATTTTGAGAATTAATTTTCTGTTCAGCGTTTTTTTACTAACCTTCTAACACAGGGGTTCCCAACAGGGTTGCCAAGTCTTACCGGTCTTTTAGCGGGAGGGGAGAGTCTTTGCTGATTCGGGAGTCTTCTGGTGCGTGTGCAGAGCACGCATGCCGCAATGACATCACTTGGAAGTGACATCATTGCGTCGGACATGTTGGGGTGGGACCTCTGCAATTCGATGGAAAACCATAGTTTTCCCTCAAATTATAGAGCGTCCCCCCCCTCCGAAACGTGCCCGACACAATGACATCACCTCTGGGCGACATCATCGTGCCAGGCACGTCTCCACAGCCGGCAATTTGGGGGTGGGGCTCCCCTGGCGGCCCAATCCGGACCAGCGGGCCAATCGAGCAGGGGTTTCCCTGCCCACCGGAGGGACTTGGTAACCCTAGTCCCCAATCTTTTTGAGCCTGTGGTAACCTTTGGGATTCTGACACAGTAATGAGCACAACCACAAAATGGCTGCTTTAGAAGTGAGAACCAACTGTAAAATGGCTGCTGTACAAGGTGGAGGCAGAAGAAGCTCAAGTGCAGGAGAGAAAATGGATACTTCTAAGAATACATTGGGAAAGAAGAGTGTGAGAATAAAATCAACACTGGTGGCAGATGCCACCAAAACAATGTTATTTTATGAGAGCCAGCATAGTGTACTTGTTCTAGTATTGGACTAGGATCTGGGAAACCCAGGTTTGAGTCCCTACTCTGCCATGGAAGCTTGCTGGATGACCTTGTGCCAGTCACACACTCTCAGGATTGTTGTGAGGATAAAAAGGAGGAGAGGAGAACAATGTAAGCTGCTTTGGCTGCCTATTGGGGAGAAAGGCAGGATACAGATAAAGTAAAGAAATAAAACTGCCACAGTTGGGGTCCCCTGCTTTAACACGTCACATCCTCTCTTTCCATAATGATTTACTACCAGTCTGCTTTGATATTAACTTGTCCGCAGCTTTTTCCATGTGAAACCTCTGAGTGAAGAAAAATTCCTCTGGTGTTGTGTGTATTTGCTAATCCTCTGATCTAATTTGAGGTTTTGAATAAGTACGCCAGCAGTTCTGTAAGTTCTTATTTGACCGTTTTTAGCAGAATACCATCTGGGACTGATAAATTATTATTTCATAGCTCATCGTGCCTTTCCTCAGTGTCGCCTTCTTACACAGCAGTTTAGGATGGCTCTTCAGATTTATCACCTTAATAAGAAAAGAGGAGCTCAGGTGTGGGAATATTCCCAATTTCTGTGCCATGAAGGCAGTTGCAGATTATTCATGCAGTGTCTCAGGAATCTGCCTTGGGTACTCCTTTTCTCCTTTCATGCTTGTATAGTTTCCTGTTTCTGATGCATAACAAACTCCTCTTGTAGTACATGTTCTGATGTAAAAGGAGGGCAAAAAAATCTTTGTGTAAGGACAGTGATAATGCACCATCACATACTAGTCAATAAAAAAAGACCTGTCTATAGTATTAATTAGGAGTGTGCTTTTTTCTCCTCGAATACCACTTACTGTTTTGGAAGGTTTCAAATCACTCACTGTCCTCCCTAGAATACTAGGATCCGAAAGAATTGTAATATACAATTTTTTTCACAATTTGGACAGGTGATTAGCTACTAAGGGACTACACAAGTGCCCACCACCCACGAATCCTCCTTTTGTCTTTTTGTCAATATCTTTATGTACAATAATTGCTCTTATTAGGGTTGCCAGCCTCCAGATGGGGCCTGGGGATCTCCCGCTTTTACAACTGATCTCCAGCTGACAGAGATCAGCTCCCCTGGAGAAAATGGCTGCTTTGAAGGGTGGATTCTAAGGCATTGTACCCTGCTGAGACCCCTCCCCTCCCCAAACCCCACCTTCTCCTGGCTCCACCCCCAAAGTCCCCAGGTATTTTCCAACCCAGACTTGGCAACCCTAGCTCTTATTCAGTCAGGGTTCTCAGAGCTGGTTCATACATTACACTGAAATAAAGCATAGTGTGCCAAGTCCTATTTCCGCATGGGGAATCAGCACAGATATTTGATGGATATAATGCCAGGATCAGCAGCAAATACATTCCATGGAATAGTTCCTCCAAATGATAATCCCTTGAGGCACAAGCGGAGCAGCCTCATGGAACACCAGGTCTGGGAAGGAGGTTTTTGAGAACAACGATAGCTCTGCCATAGCAGATGAATCCCAGAGGGATAACTGTGTCCGTCTGCTGTAGCCAAAACTACAAAAAGTCTTGTGGCACCTTAAAAGCTATCAAATGTATTTTGGCATAAGCTTTCACGAGCCAGAGCCCACATTGGTAACGGGAGATGGAAAATTATGAAATGGCTCTCAGTCTTCATAGGAATGAACATCGTTCAGTCAAAGGAAAAATGGCATCAGAATCTCCCTCAGGTACATGATTCCCTATAAAATGGGTCAACTTTCTAGTGGAACCTGCTTTCCCCCTCAAGTTTTAGAACTTGCAAACAGAAACAAAAATAATGATCTAGCAGTGTTCAGTGGGACTGTAAAGGACTTTGAAAGATGTAAATGAGGACACAAAAGATTTGTAGAAAAATTAGGAGTTGTTTCCCTTTATTCATTACATTTGTACCTTGCCTTTCTTCTGTTATGGAACATATTCTGGCAGAGATCGGAACCAGAACAGCTGAGTATGTGTCTTCCAACTGTACTCAGTGTCCTAGGTTCATTTCCCTCAGCACTATCGATCAAACACAGCTATATGTGGAAGATCACACAGACCCTGCAGCCTTATTTCCTAACCTAATCAAGGTGCACATAAAAACTGGGGTAAGACAGCGTGAGAAAATAGGTGTAGATTTTCTGAGAAATTCCCGTGGTTCCTTAATGAGGCCTGCCTAGATATCAGACCCATTGGTCCAATCCAAAACTTTCTAGTAGGCCCCTTCACCATTCATTTTGAAACTGTAGCCTGCATGTGTGCTGCAGGATCCAGATAATCTGCTCATATTTCTTCTGATATGCATGCATAGTTGCCTATAAAACTTTGTTCAGTGTCTTCAGTGCACTATACTTTAAGACAGGGGTCCTCTAGGTGGATCCACAGACCACCTTTTTAGAAATGGAGGGCTTTTCCCTACAAGGCTTCTGATGGGCAGTGGAGAGCTGATTGCCTGTACAGTGTGTAGCAGTATTTACTTCAGACTGTAATCCTGATTAGCACCGCTGTAATTTCCCAACTCTTTTCTTAATTAAAGAGTTTAATTGGAATTTATGATTAGTGTTGCAATATCTACACATTTTATATTGGTATATTTTCTTTTTTTTTTCATGCCAATGCAGTGAAAATTCTGATACGCAATCCGACAACTGTGGGCCAAACTTAATTTTACATGTAGCTGTATGATCCCCTAAGAGATTAACATGATTTCCAGGGTATAAGCTTTCGAGAGTCAAAGATCCTTTCATCAGATTCATTACATAAAGAGCTTTGACTCTCAAAAACTTATACCCCTAAATTGTGTTGGTCTCTACAGTGTTAGTGGATTCCAATCTACTTCTTGTACTACAGACTTGTTAGCCGAATTGCTTTAATTTAAGGTTAGCAATTGCCAAATAACCAGGCTCTTAGCCAATTATACCAAGGTCCCGCCCCTTCCAGGAGTTCCCAGAAAATAGCCACTGAGCCAGAGTGGTCCGTTTGAATGATGTTTACTTGCAAAATGTTCTCAAGCATACAAAAACAGAATCACACACACTAACACACAAGTCCTAAGAAACTTAGACAGAGGAATAGCACTTTTGCCTGAGCAGGAGATTTGTTAGTTGGGAGATACGTTACTTGTCCTAGAGATGGGTGGTCCTTTTCCAAAAGAAGATTGAGGGGTAGAAAGGAAAAATGGGGGAACGTGATCTGAACCGGCAGATACATGCTTGACTCTGGTCGCGAATCAGAGATCAAAGATGGAGGTAGGGTGTTGGGATAGCAAGCTGGACATAAGGGGGAGTGAAAGCAGATAGGGGTCATAGAGGCTCAAGGGAGTGATTGTATATGTGCAAGATCTTTTATAAGGTGGTATTGGGGCAGGCTGCGCTAACCACATCCCACAAACACACCTATCAGGTAGTCCGTCCTTACAAACCCTATCATTGGTCAATGTAAAAAGAGGAGGGAATGTGGAGGGGTGCTCAATATTGCAACACTAAAGTCTAAACAGGAACTGACACCTGGACAAGCTTGTGATGAGTCATTGAGCCATTACATTGTCTCTTAATGGCCCTGGCCTGGCCACTTGATGGGCGAACGATTAGTTGCCAGGTAACTTCACTTAGCATAATCCTTGCAGGAATGTTGGAGGGGGCTGGGTGTTGCCTTAGCATGAGGAGACAGAAGAACCCTTTTGTAATGGAGTCCTTGTCTCTGTCTTTGTGTGAACTATGGTGGGTGTTTCTCCTGGAATGGACTGGAGCCTCTTACAGCAATAAAGAGTGCATTTAGTCCTTTAGAGCGTAACATCCCAAAGTTCAAACTTATGAACATTAATAAGTCCATAAGAGCACATGATGTGCCTTGCTAGGCAACAGACTGACATGACTCCCTTGCTGAAACTATAATCACCACTATTGTCTGTATACTGTGGCCTATTCAAGGACCTTATTCAAGTTCCCCCTGGGATCTGGTTGTGCTGGAATTTGACACTGCTAATTACACTCAGAATTTTACATCATGTGAAGATGCTTGTTTGCTTTTCTTATGGGCAAGGGGAAGGAAGGCTTTGCTTCATTAGACACAAGTTGGAGTTAATCACTTGTAGGAATTGATTGACTGACTGTTAATATACATAAGTCTGTATATTGGCACGTACTCATGAGTGGTTTATGTATTCTCATCTCTGCAGACTGAAGAAGTCCTGAAGATTGATGGAGGGCCATGCTATTCAAACAGCAGGCGTTGCTGAGACAGAAGCTACTTGTGCTAGGCAGCCTTGCTATTGGAAGTCTCCTATATCTAGTTGCCAGAGTTGGGAGCTTGGATAGGTAAGTCATTGAAGGAGCACATATGGGTGACATTCAAAAGTACAAGTGGCTATAGGTGGGGCTTCCCCTACCTATGGCTTCCTCCTAACTTAGGGTTGCCATCCTCCAGGTGGGGTCTGGGGATCTCCCGCTTTTACAACTGATCTCCAGCTGACAGAGATCAGCTCCCCTGGAGAAAATGGCTGCTTTGGAGAGTGGGCTCTATGGCATTGTACCATGCTGAGGCCCCTCCCCTCCCTAAACCCCACCTTCTCCTGGCTCCACCCCCAAAGTCCCCAGGTATTTTCCAACTTGGACTTGGCAACCCTATCCTAACTACTGGAAATAACTGGAAAGGTTCAGGCACTTTATCTTACTATTAACATCCAGAAAGACAATCTGCTGTAGTATTGATTTTCATTGTTATTTCCCTTTTGTTAAAGGGTGGGGGAGGACATGGGTAAACTGAAAGAGCTGCAGCTTGCCCAAATGAATGCATTTCTGCCTGTATATTTGTATTCCATGTGCATTGCCAGTTATTTTCAAAAAGAAACTAAATCAGCATACAGTAACAATGTCATTATGGTAGCGCATTTTTGCCTTTGTGCATCTGGTGGCTGACCCTTGGTCTCAACAAACAGTTATGATGTATTTATGCTTCTTCCTTTCTGAAATTTATGAGTGGGCAATTAATGTGCTACAGAGGTAGTTAAAATTATGCATGAGCATGCAGAGTTAGCTTGTCAAGCTTGGAATCCTATTGCGCATGAAAGATTGCTGCAGAGCTAGAGAATTTTAACTATGCTAATTAGTCATGGGGAAGGAAGGCAGCATGGTACAACCCAGGCTCCTCAGATTTCAGACGTTAGGCAGATAGACCACCAAGGAAGACTCTGCAGAGGTAGGCAAAGGCAGACCACCTAGGGTTGCCATCCTCCAGCTGGGGCCTGGAGATCTCCCACTTTTACAACTGATCTCCAGCTGACAGAGATCTGCTCCCCTGGAGAAAATGGCTGCTTGGAAGGGTGGATTCTAAGGCATTGTACCATGCTGAGGCCCCTCCCCTCCCCAAACCCCACCGTCTCCTGGATCCACCTCCAAAGTCTCCAGGTATTTTCCAACCCAGACCTGGCAACACTAAAACCACCTCTGCTTCTCATATGTATATGCATGCGCATATATAAATATTGGGAATAGAGCAGTTTCTGTCATTCTCAAGCAGAGTAAAGGTTCCTTCCTGACTCCAAATATAGTAGAGTTGGGGGGAGGGCTAGGACACAACTTCACAAGATCTCGAATTTTCTTTTTTGGTGACAATTTCTTGTGCTCCAAAAAATGGAAACAGCTAAAAATGTGAACAGGAGGTAGGGTTCGTTTGGAGGACTATATTTATGCATCTTTCTTTCTGAACTGTATGAGTGAGCAACAAATAACCAACACTATGTATCACCCTGCAAGGTCTGCCTGAAGAAAACTTTAATGGTTATCTGAAAGGGAGATGTTCTGCAGATAACCCCTTTTAGTCTTGCCAACCTGAAGACCTCCCACTATTACAATTGATCTCCAGATGACCACGATCAGTTCACCTGGAGAAAACGGCTGCTTTGGAGGGTGTCCTCTGTGGCACTGTACCCTGCTGAGGTCTCTTCTCTCCCTAGATCCCACCCTTCCCAGGTTCCATTTCCAAAATCTCCAGGTATTTCCCAACTCAGAGCTGGCAACCCTAGCCCCTTTCCTATTACTACTGGCTGTGTCCCAGTTCATACTGGAGCAGCTGTTCACCAAAACTCAGGTCATTACTCGGCTTGCACCATGCAGGTAATTCTCCATGTCAGCAGTGTGGTTTTTTTAAAGGAGAGAGACCATACAAACTAGGCCTTCATTTTTCTTGGCCTGGATATAGAATGCCTGGCTTATGCCAGATGTCACAAGTTATAAATTGCTCCTTTACCATGGAAGGAGTGGCACTGGTTCCACTGAATGTATAAAAACCAGTCACACTACTTTCTGCCACACAATTATTAAATGGGAGTCTTAAGTAGGGTTACCAGGTCCAATGATCGCGCTGGTGGGGGAGGGAGAAGGACTTTTTGGGATTGGGGGTGGAGCACTGCGACATGCTGACATCACACAGAAGTGACATCATCAGGTCGGTGAAGTTGCGCAGCGATGCTCTGGTTTTTTGGACAAAACTCTACGGTAAAATCACCTTCAAACCATAGAGATCTGCCCCCAAACCAGAGAGTTGTTCTGCGACATCACCGGCATGATGACATCACTTCTGCATGATGTCAGCACATTGCCTTTGGGGGTGGCCAGTGGCAGGCAAGAGATCGAAAAAGCAGGGATCCCCTCCCCCCAGCTGGGGAATGGGATCCCTAGTTAAGACATGATGTTTTAAAAAGCTTGGGGTATGATGATGGAGCCCGCTTCTTATCCAACCCAGTACAAGGAACCGAACCCAAGAAAACACTAGATATCAGTGGGATTTAGGAGACTGCCCCGTCTAGCTGCTGTGCCACAGATCCTGGCCAGGGAACCGGAGTCCACAGGCCTGTGCCTCTTCGCCGGAGGCTGCTTGTCCTTACCATCAGGCACATCAGCTTTGGTGATTATCGCATGGCAGCTGGGTCGTGGAATTCCAAAACAGCTATGTTTTATTGGGAAAACTATCGCAGTGCTCCATGGTGCAGCATGGAAGAGCTGAGTTATGTATAGGTTCTTAATTCATCCTTTGGTATCACAGAAGTAGAAACAAACTGCACATAGCAATTCCGTTTTCACTCCGACTAGTCTGTTAAAGTCTACTGGAGACAAGCTTTTGAATCATACAGAAGTGTTCTTCATACATAAATGCATACATAAATTCTCAGAGCACAATGAATAAAATGATGCTACACAGCTAGTATAATATTGACCAGCTTAAATGTGTGCTATTACAGAGCAAAGAAGCAGGGATGGCAAACAACTTTAAGCATATTGTAGATGTGCAGACCAAGTTAAAAGTCTCATATTGAAAAAACCTGTCCAGAAACAACTAGCAGAAGTTAGGCATTCCTGTATCTCGAGTACCTTTTTGAATCTTACAGACCTCCCTGGGTACATGAGCAATTGTTAACAAGTAGGGTTGCCAAGTGACTTACCTTCCCTAGCGGGGGAGAGTTGGTCCCATTCTGTGACATCATCACATTGGGCACATTGCAGGCCGACGCTCTAGTAATCAGCCTGGAAACTCTGTGGTACCATAGAGTCTTCAGGCTGATTGCTAGAGCATCAACCGGCGACATGCCCAGCACAATGATGTCACTTCCGGGTGACGACATTGCGCCAGGCACATCGGCCCGAGCTGGGCACTTTGGGGGTGGGGTTCCCCCACCAGCCTGATCCAGACCAGCAAATTGGGGGCCGTTTCAGCAGGAAACGTGGTAGTGCAGTCAGCATTTTTTCACCTGCACCAGGCCTGCCAGTTGGCTCCTTATTTGTCTGGGTCAGACCCTGCCACATTGATCCATGCAATGGTCACCTTCAGATTGGACTATTGCAGTTCACTCTATGTAAGGCTAGCCTTGAAAATGCTTCGGGAACTACAGGTGGTCCAGAATGCAGCTGCCAGGTTGTTGACTGGAACATCATGGTCAGCTCATATTACTCCAGTTCTGAGGCAGCTAAACTGGCTACCAGTTAGTCTCCAGATCCAAGTCAAAGTGTTGGTGTTAACCTTCAAAGCCCTTAATGGTTTTTGGGACCCTCATACCTATGGGAATGGCCTCTCCAGTTACAGCCCCCTGCACTCCCTTCAGTCATCATTAGGGGCCTCTCGCAGGTGCCCGGCCCCAAGATTGGTCAGTTAGCTGTCACCAGAAGAAGGGCCTTCTCAGTTGTGGCCCCTACCCCGTGGAATGCACTTTCAGATGACACCCATGCCCTGCCGGATTTGTTTAGTTTCTGCAAGGTTGGCCTTTGGAAGGTAACCACATGTTTGGGTTGTTCTAATAGTGGTATGATGATAGCCACATATTTTAAACTTTGATTTGTAAAATATTTTAATGTTAATATTTTATATTTGTTATTTGTTTTATGTTTTTGCCTTATGGGTTTTAATGTTGTAAGTGGCCATGAGGCCCTTCGGATGAGTGGCAACTAACCCCCCCCCCCTAAATATAAATAAATAAGTAACATCTCATATTTGCTCATGCAAGCATGTACCTGGGGATAGGCAGATCTGCTTGCAGGACAAAAATGTATTCTATAAATGAGACTTTCCCTACTGTGTTATCCAGATGAATTGCCAGCTACAGGGAATCACAGGACAGAAGAGCAATTTGAAAGTGACCCCCTGCCCCTCAGAATATCACCCTTCCAGGGTTTTTGATGTTTTCAAGGGCTAGAACAAATTGATTTACCCCGATTTTTATAAACCAAGACTGTATTCACACTGGCGGCTTGGCACAATATGATGCTGCCTCTAATTGAACTGGTTTAAAGTGTTGCAGGACATATCAGCCATACAGCACACCCTGCTATGGGTTACCCCTGGAGACATTCCATGGCAAAGCATCTACATTATTGCAGTGCCTCAGCCACAGAGCTCACTGCAAAAAAATTCCTAGCGGCAGAAGGAATCTGCTGGTTCAGGGTCCGGTCACACAATCCTTTTGATCAGAATTCGCTGCTGTTCCCTCAAGGACTTAAATCTTCTGATCAGATGGTCCGATCTGCCTCCCACACCGAAGCAGGATCACTCCTGCAATGCTCCCGGTTTCCTAGCACATTTTCCGACCCCGGGAAAATCAAGTACTTTCCTGGTATTTGCGCTTTAAGTCCGCATTTTCGCTGATCTGAATAGATCAGCGAAAGCAGCGGAAATAGCCGCAGCCTTCCAAGTGCAACCTTCTCCTCCCCCCCTCCTGCAACTCGCTCCTTGCCGGCACTGGCACTGCAACTCGCGCCCCAGCATCATGAAAGAAGCTTCGGCATAAGATAGGGATTTATCTTCTTTGAACCCTGGAATCAACACTCCAGCCAAGCCGCTGGAAAAGCGCTGGCAGGTGGAGAGAGGCTTGTTTGCTCTCTTGGATCGCCAACCCCTCTCCTTTCCTTTCCTTTTCCTTCCCTCAGCCCCGGGTGCCTTTTTCCCTTCTGCAAAGGGACAGTGGAGAAGAAGAAGAATGGCATGGCCCTTTCCTGGCTGGATCCAGCCGAGCAGCTGTCTCCGATCCATAAACAAGTGGTCAGTTTTGCAAAACCCATTGCAAGTCCCCGGGGAGGAATGCAGGCTTTCTGCTCACCTGCAAAGAGGAGGCTGCACGTTCTAGTCGTGAGTTTTGGGGGTTTTTAGTTCAGAGAGGCATTTGAAACCAAAAGCCTTTCCTCGCAAAGACGACTTCACTGACGGATTTGGCCATGTGCATGTGCGCATGCACAGAGCTATTTTTTTTTAAATCTCACACCACATCGCCCAAACAGCAGCACGGCTTTCTGGATGCTATTTGCGCAATGATTGCGGTTGCGGGGGGGCGGGGGTGATTATCCCCAACCCAGAAAAAAAAACCCGGTTTTTTAATAGCGGGATCTATATTGCAGTTTGCTTGCCGTGTGACTACAGCTCCAGACTGCCAAATCCATTCTGTGTGCGCTTCCTTGCATTCAGACATCCGGCTATGCGCAATGACTGCACAGGGAACCAAAAACACCACTTGCCTTTTTAACCCAGCTCCAAGTCGTCCTATGATGGGATAAGTATGGCTGGGGAACAGATGTGGCTGTCTGACTGTGCCCATTTGATCCAGAGGGGAGGAGTGGCTGTGTTGGGCCAAACTGCCCATGTGATCACAGCTGCTTTCAACATTCAGTCCTTTCTGAGTCAAGCTCCGCTCTCGTCAAGCTGGGGGTTTTTTAGTCCCCCCCCTTTTCCTTTCATGTGATTTACAAAGCAATATTATTCTACATATCTGAGGCATCTCCCAAGTATGTACAGATGTCATCTGCAGGTAGACTTGGAATCCTTGCAAGTGGCTTTCATTATCCATACCAAGGCCAACCGGTTTAACTATAGTAAAGCTCAGCTGCATCTGCCACCTGCTGATTAATCTTACATTGGATTCCATCGGCTGATAGATGCTGCATCCTTTTGTATTTTATACTCTTTTATTCATAGCATTTTCCTTATTGATTGCAATAAAGAAAGCCCTACATGTGCTGAGAAGATCATGCTCCTAGGCTAACACTGTGCCATCAACTGTCTGCAAAGCTTTGGTCTTGAAATGTGTGTAGGATAGCCACCGCCAATAATGCAATATGCAGTGCAAATTCCCTCTTCACTCCTGTAGGAATTTGTCCTGTGCCCTGAGGCATGAAATTTAATTAACCTCATCACCAATCTACATTTGCACAGCTACAAATGTTATTAATGGTCATAAAATTATCCAGATACGGTACTTGACTCCTTAAACTCCCAAAGTAGTGAATTCCCATAGGATCTATATTTAATATTGCTAATGGTGAAAGGGGCTTTTTCTCTTTGGTGGTGTTGTCAACAAGCTGTGACAGAGTTTGATTCACTAGGGCAGGGGTGGGCAAACTGTGGCTCGGGAGCCGCATGTGGCTCTTTCACATATATTATGTGGCTCCCGGCAGGGCAGTTGGGGAAGCTAAATATCATTAGCAAATAAATATCATTGGACAAATTAATATCATTATCAATATCTGCTTTTACCCCTTTTGTTATTATTTTTGGTCATCTCGTTTAATGTTACTAAAAAGCAAATTTGCTTATTTTCCAATAAAAGCAGGTAATATTTGTTCATGTCTTGTGGCTCTCAAACATCTGATGTGGCTCTTATGCTGAGCTCTCAAACATCTGATATGGCTCTCAAACATCTAGGTGGCTCTTATGCTGAGCAAGTTTGCCCACCCCTGCACTAGTGAATTCCATTCTGATGGTACTTGGTGACTTCATTTCTCTTCCAGTCCCATAAGTACAAAAAGTAATACCTAATAAGCACCAATGGTGGCTTCCTACCACCTTCCTCAGGTAATTATCCAAAAGAAGCCACTTTTTGGGCAAGTTTGGAAGTTTAGAAGACTCACCACACTGGAGGTTTTTTTCCAGACACAAAAGAGGGTACCGATTACTACCCCCCTCCATCTACATTTTCTTGAACCATCGAAAAACTGCTCTAGAGGCTCTTTCATCCTCTATAACCAATTTTGGATATAGCACTGCCCTTGCCACACACAAGCAGAAGCACTTGCTACTCACGTAGCAGGATCTTTACATCTAAATGGCCATATTTTAAAGTTGTGCCCATTATAAGTTTTCTTTGTACCCTTTAAAATGTAATGTGTACATGCAACAGCTATATTTTCAACCATGTTATACAAATGCACCTTTTAGAGAATAGGATGGGTGGCTCCCTACTGCTTGTACAAATAGTGTCAAACGTATGCTTGTTTAGGCAAGAATATAATGTGTCAAAAGGCACATTCCATTAGTAAAACATCAACAGAAACTGAGCTTGGAATTGTCCTTAAGGACAAAGAGAGGGTGACAGCTACGTTTTCTTGCATACATTTTTTAAAAATTTAATGTACACATCAAATGTAATGCATTAATTAAGCATACGTTAAATTTTATATGCCCATGAAATATAAGCTTCTGTATTATACAGGATTGGCTATGGCTTCCTGTTGAATGCCCAGGCAGTGAGGAACCTCCTGCTATTGCACATAATATGAATCTTTTGTGCATATCACACCTTTCAGTGATTTTGTTGTGTATTTGATTTCAGACTCTTTGATTACAAATGGCAGCAGATCTACATTTGTCTGTCCTGGGATATAAGCTTGTGTAGCCTTTTCTAAATTATTTTCATCATTTTTAATGATTATGCAACACATGACTTCCTTTTAATTCAGCTGCTTCTTAAATGGGGAAAAGAAAAATATGGACAGCAGCCAATGAAAATAAATTGCCAAATAAGATTTCAGAAGTGGATATGAAAAAATTATCAAATGTTCAGAAAGAGCTTGGATTTATAGAATTTTCCAAAAAGTTTATTTTTAAGTTGCTAAGCAGGCCTTGTCATGGTTATTGATATTGCATGGCACCTGATTGTGAAACAGATCTATAAGAATTCACCATATTCCACATATGTAAGCAGCAGACGGGTTGCTGGGTAAAATGTGTCTCGATTCCAGTTGACACAATCCTATCAGCAGGGAAGAATTTAGCTTAATAGGCACATAATGAGTGTTGAATTATGTCAAAGTAGTTGTCTGTTTTACTGGGAGCACGAATGTTGGTTAGTACAAAATTTTGGGGAGTTGATGATGGAGTGGCAAGGTGTTCTGTTTTCTATGCTCAAATACGTACAAGGAGACAACCATTTTGCTGTTAATTTGCCTCTTAACACAAGAAGCCCATATCCTACCATGTTAACAGGGTTGTGTGAATCATCTCACATGCACCTGTAATAACACAGATTAATGTCCTTCCTTCTTTTTTCAATATCTATTTTGATCATTACAGACTGCAGCCCATTTGCCCTATTGATGGTCGGTTTGGACTCCATGGCCAAGATGAAATTCCACTCCGAGCTCTACAGTTTAAACGTGGTTTGCTACATGAGTTTCGGAAGGGCAATGCCAGCAAGGAGCAAATTCGACTTCACAGTTTGGTCCAACAGATCCCAAAGGCCATAATCATTGGGGTGAGGAAAGGAGGCACACGAGCTCTACTGGAAATGCTTAATCTCCACCCAGCAGTGGTCAAAGCTTCTCAAGAAATCCACTTCTTTGATAATGATGAGAACTATGCCAAGGGCATTGAATGGTACAGGAAAAAAATGCCATTTTCTTACCCTCATCAAATAACAATTGAGAAAAGTCCTGCATACTTTATCACGGAGGAGGTACCTGAAAGGATATATAAAATGAACTCATCCATCAAATTACTGATAATTGTCAGGGAACCCACAACAAGAGCTATTTCTGATTACACTCAGGTGCTGGAGGGGAAGGAACGGAAGAATAAAACGTACTACAAATTTGAGAAGCTGGCCATCGATTCGAATACCTGTGAAGTCAACACTAAATACAAGGCAGTCAGAACCAGCATCTACACAAAACATCTGGAGAGGTGGTTAAAATATTTTCCCATTGAGCAGTTTCATATTGTTGATGGTGATCGTCTCATTACAGAACCACTGCCAGAACTCCAGCTGGTAGAGAAGTTCTTAAATCTTCCTCCAAGGATAAGTCAATATAATTTATATTTCAATGCCACCAGAGGGTTTTACTGCTTGCGATTTAACATTGTCTTTAACAAGTGCCTGGCGGGAAGCAAGGGACGCATCCATCCAGAGGTGGATTCCTCTGTCATTACCAAATTGCGCAAGTTCTTTCACCCTTTTAATCAGAAATTTTACCAGATCACAGGGAGGACATTTAACTGGCCCTAAAGTAAATTTCATACAACACTGTGTGTTGCACCCAGAGATATGCAACCGTGTCTCTACTAGAGTAAAAATATGCACTTTTCATATACACAGCTATCAAAGTAACCCCTTTTTCATGCATTCTTGTACATACGCAATGTGTGACCAAATATAAGGTGGGATCAATTTTTTCTGCAGAGCAGTGAATAACATAAAATTTACTCTGTGCATAATTGCATCATTTTATGCTATACAGTTACAGGAGAAGATGTCAGTTAAAGAAACTAACTCAGCTATTCAGTCCAAAGGGTCAGTACTCTGTAAAGTGATGCTACCAAATATATTTAGAGAGAAGGCAGTATATCAGCTTAGAATGCACTGCAAAAATTGTATTAGGCCATTATGGAGACACATTGCTAGAAGAATATTGACCCTTTAAAAGCATAAATCTATACTTCAGACTTATACAGGTTGCTTCTTCTTCCTAGGGAACATTTGGAACTGGACTCAGATAATTTTGAGTGCCGTCACCATCCTTGGATTCTCTGGGAACAGGGTGACAAATAAAATGCTATAAAACCAATATAAGTTAGCAGTGTAGATTTATCCTAAGTTTGATGCTGAGTTGTTCTACTCGAATTCTTTTCCTATTTTTTGAAAAGAAATTCTCTCATGCAATCCACATTGTTTCAAATTTCCTGTGGTGAGTTTGCACTATTGTTTTTTATTGTATGGATCATCTTGGCACTTGTAGCATGTCAATCATATGTCAAAAAGAAAGTCTTTTTTCCCCCCTTCTATGCTTGTATGTTGACAAAGAGAAACCTGCTGTATATAATGTATATTGTTTGTAAATACTGGTTTCACACTAAGTAATTCTATTTTGTAAACTGAATATGGCTATTTAATTTATTGTGAAAATTAAATTTATTGTGGTATTTAAAAATGGAATGGATTAAAATTGCTATATGTGCAGTTGGTTTGTTCTGTATTCTTTGCTGAATGCTCTTGTGGTCTTCAACAGGGTGGAACTGGGGCTTCCCTGGAAATTGTCTTTCTTAGACCAATAAGTCATACCAACAAAACCATACAGAAGACTTAGATGTATGACAATTGTAATAAGAGCTTTAGATATGATTATTGCATGTTACATGAGCATATCACCATGGCCATGTAGTTATGCCAGCCGTGGTGGCGGTGGGGTAACAGTCTTGAAAATGCTGAAGGTCATTGCCACTCACTTAAGGAAGGAATATGTCAATCCCATTTAGGTAACTGATTTCAGTAGGAGATGGTACGCATCCTGAACCACATTTGTCTGGATACAAGCGTCACTGAAATTATGTTGTCGAAGGCCAGAAGAATTTATTGTGTATAGCCAAAGGCCATCACAATACAGAATTAGGATAATAAAAAGAAAATAATTCTAATCATACTGGAATAAAACAGTGATTAAAAATACAGTAAAATACAGACCAGCTATTAATGTTATAAACAGTAAAATCGTAAGATCATCATCATCACCCTGTTGATCATAAAAAGTTAGTTTTCTGAAGCTGCAGTCTTAGCCCTGATTTTTTTTGGCAGCCAAGGTGAAAAGAAACACTCTATGGCTGAGGACAGACTGGCAGTCTCGGCCTTCAAAAGCGGTCTCGGCCTTCAAAAGCGGAGGCAGAGCGGCCGTTCAGACGGCCGCATCTGCCCTGAGGAGGCGGCCCAGACGCATTGCGTTCGGCACCACGCTCCTCCCACAGCAGCCGAGCACCACTTCAAAGTGGTGCTCAGCTGCTGCGGCATGCGTTCCACCCGCCAGGGTGGGTGTGAACATGCGCCAGGAGGGGGAGCCACGCGGCATCCGCACGCCGCCATAGGAAGCTGCCCGCAGTCTGAACGCTGCAGGCGGCTTCCTTCCTGCAACATGCGAATGCCGCGCCACGGGGGAAATTCCCCCCACCTTAGTCTGCCGTGCCGCGGAGGCGCGGCAGACTACCAGTCTGTCTTCCGCCTATAACTGGTGAGTGGATCAGTGTCAAATAATACAAAGACCAGCTTGTCAATGTCAGAGAGAAAAAATTGTCCTATTAGCAGATTAACAAGAAATTTTTATCTAGCTACTTTATAAATAGGACAAAATAATATATAGTGAAGAATGTCCTCTGGGACTGAGGAACGCATATACAAGAACGTAAAGCCAGCGGTGTTTGAGAGTATCTCCCTGTGAGTACAGCTGTTGGCATTGTCTGAAAGCGTAGGGAAGTTAGTGCCTTTCTGAAATTTTGAGATTTAATATTCACTAAATAGGGAGATCTATCATGATCTCTTTTGAATAACTTAAACCAAGGGGAGAATTTAGACCTAGAGATTGTAAAATTGTCCAATAGAGCGTCACATCTATGGATCCAGTTTCGTAAGCTAGTGCCAATATTAAGAACCCCCAACAAATTATCTGGGATGGAATAATAGGCAAGTATGTTGTTGTAATATGTAGATCAGGATGTATCTCTTCCTGACATCAGTTGAAAGCATTGTTTACTAAATATGTTGGTAGTGGCAGATTTTGGAGGTCTGTTTTTTGAGACCATGGGTTTTAGTGAGCGGATAATCTCTTCAGAAAATTTAATAGAATCACTACCAGACTGCAGTAATGTCTGATGCTGGGACCACAGAGCATCATTTTTCAGAACGTGAGCCAAATCTGTGGATTATTGGTCTGACCACTTAATTCTCCTGGCCCCAGGAAAGATATCATCTAAAGGATCTAAGGCAGGACTTAGGTAAATTATCTGTTTGAAATTGAGAAGAAGTCTCAAAGGACAATGGTCACTCTCAACTCTACTGCCTACTTGAAAGCTTTCCACTAGATATAGTAAAGTAGGAGAATTGTGCTGGCCCGGTAAGGGGACAGCTGAAACATCGTGCTGGCCCGGTAAGTGCCACCAGAAACATCGTATTTTGTACCATGCAAAACACAGAGATTATAAAGAGAAAGTAACTCCAGTAAACATAGTCCAGACTTGTTGATGACTGAATCTTGAGAAGATCGCTCAAGGAGGCAGGCTTGTTCAGCTACCTGAGTCTTGACATTGGCCAACAGATCACAAGAGCCAGAGCCAATCCTGGCATTAAATCCTGGCAGGAGAGCCAATCCTGGCATTAAAATCACCACAGGCAACAATCCGGGCATTAGGGTAGCAACGAATCACGGATTCAAGAGAATCAGATAAAAGCTCCCAGAATTTTTTTTTTCCTGTGATGGGAACCTAGGGGGACAGTACACATTGATAAGTACAAAGGAACCAGTATCTTGTCCTCGGATTAGAAGGGCTTGGATATATCTTGGGGATTTACTTTCCAGAGTTTACAATTCAACTTTCAGATCAACAGAAATGAAAATCACCAAACCCCCACTGGCCCGGCCTTTGGAGTGAGTTTTGATTGCTGGAACCAGGGCTATTTTGGGGCAGGAACACACAGGAACGGAGTTCTGGCTGGCTTCCAAGTTGGCCACGCCTACAGCCTCCCCCCCCCCCCCCCTTAGGTTCCCCAGGCACCTCGCAAGCCACAGGGCACCTGGAGAAGCCAAGCCGATCCAGGAAGGGAAGGAAGTTTAAACTGCATCCCCCCCCCCCCTCAGGTTTCCCAGGCACCCTGCATCTGCGGGGCACCTGGGGAAGCCAATCCAGAAACTACCTTCCTTCCCTCGGGTTCCCCATGCACCCCACATGGACCTGGGGAAGCCAATCCTGGGAGGGAGCTGTGTTGTCAGGGGTGTGGCCTAATATGCCTAACAAGCTAATGAATTTCTGCTGTTGGGTGTGGCCTATTATGCTAATGAGTTCCTGCTGGGCTTTTTCTTCCAAAAAAGCCTTGGCTAGAACAGAAAAAAACCGATAGCCCTGAATAGTTGGCGAGCCAGGATCCAGCAACCATGTATCCTGCAGGCAAAGAATTTCAAACTTGCATAGGAAATTAATTAAATTGGTGTCATAGAGTTTGTTCCCCCCATTCCCCAAGTTCCAAGACAGGAGATTTAGTAGCCAGTCACCTTTATCAATTTTCTCTAAGTCCCCATTCCAGTCTCGGAAGCCATTTCTTTGTGGTTCCTTCATATTTGTAGAAGAGAGAGAGTTCTTATCTGGTTGTTATCAACTCATGGGCATCTTCTTTACTATCAGAATTCAAGCTAGAAAAATCAATGTGATCTTTGTTTCTATTGGTTTCAATGGGAAATAATTCTAGATCTAATTCCTCTCCCCCACTGAGAAGAAATTCTCTGGGTCTGGACTTGGGAAGTTGTTTTTCTTTTTTCTTTTACAAAAAATGGAACACGTGGATGATGTGCTCTCTTCTTCTCTCCCTTCGTGCACTTTACCTGGCTGCACTATATCTCTTCCATTGTTTTTCTCCTAGCACAGCAGACTTCTCACTGCAGCCAGGCCAAAAACAGTATGATTCAGACAGTGGAGCATAGTAAGGTAAGATGGAGAGGAAAGCAGGACTGGCTGTCCTCATTCATATCTTGCCTTTTATTTAAAGCTAGACCATCTTCTACTCTGTATGTGAATGGATGGAATAGTGCATATTTTTGGCCCTGTTCTTACCACATGCACTCTCTTTTGTGTGTTTTCTCAGACACATGTGGACTTGAGTTTGGGACTCTGATCCAGAACTGCAACCAGTCTGGGAGAATTGAGATCAGCATGGGGGGGGGGGGGAGGACACCTCTTCCTGCTTCCACAGCCTGCCTAGCTTGGAAAACTGACACAGTTGCCAAGTAGGGTAAGAAGAACATGTGATTTAGAGCTCTTTATCCGGATAGTGTGCAAGCAAGCTCAAAGAACCTCTAATAGGCTACCAGTTAAGACACTGAGCTGCAGACTGGAAGGTCTGTAGTTCGGCAGTTCAAGACCCGAGTGCCGCATGACGGAGTGAGCTCCCGTCTCTGGCCCCAGCTCCTGCCAACCTAGCAGTTCGAAAGCAAGAAACTGCAAGTAGATAAATAGGTACCACTTTGGTGGGAAGATAACAGCGTTCTGTGCACCTTGGCATTTAGTTATGCCAGCTACATGACCATGGAAAAGTCTTCAGACAGCGCTGGCTCTTCAGCTTGGAAACGGAGATGAGTACTGCCCCCTAGAGTCGGATTTGACTAGCTTTCGAGCAAGGGAAACCTTTACCTTTAACCACAAAACAACCAAATATTTTCCGAAGCAAGGTTTAGAATTTATTGAGGGAAATATAGGGATGCCGGAACTGAAAAGGTGCTCTAGTGTAAAAAGAGTGAAATGGTTGTATTCAGGAGGATGTGTGTATGAAGAGTTATATGAGAGGAGAGAAAGAAAAAGTGAAACATTGCTGAACCTTTTGCTGAATGAGAATTCTGTGTCAGGGCTCTGGGAAGAGCCACAAGGAAGCGTGGGAGGGAGAGGGATTTAAAGGACGGGAGAGTTTTTAAGAGAAAAGGAATTAACAGAAGCAGTTTAGCTATCCTCAGTCTGCTGAGCAGGATACAGTACATTGTCTTTTTCAGTGATCCAGCGTTAGGGCAGAGCTTCCAAGGGTCCCAAGGAAATAAGAAGAAGATAAGGCATTCCTTTGTGGCAAGCAAACATTCCAGGGTCCCAAAGAAAGAAAGTGAGTGGGGTGAGACTGCACCATTTTGACTGGCAGATCAGTGATAGTTATAGAAGCCGGCGCAAAAGAATAGCAATGATTGTAAAGTCCAGGAATTCAGTGTGAGTCCAGGATGAGAATCTATGGATTGCCTGGCTCTGACTGGGTTGGGGAGGTCTTCCGAGAAAAGGGTGATTGCATCCAGGCCAGGGGGACAATGGGGCTGGTCGGGTCGAGGCTTCTTCCGTGCCTCAGGCAGGCTGGTTGGAAACACACAGGCAAGGCCAGACAGTGAATATAATTAAGCCCACCTCAGGGTGACTTGCTGTTGCTGATGAAATTACACTGATAGACCTAGGGCAAACTGTGGCTCGGGAGCCGCATGCGGCTCTTTCACATATATTATGTGGCTCCCGGCAGGGCGGCTGGGGAAGCTAAATATCATTAGCAAACAAATATCACTGGACAAATCAATATCATTATCAATATTTGCTTTTACCCCTTTTGTTATTATTTTTGGCAGTCTCATTTAATGTTAATAAAAAAGCAAATTTGCTTATTTTCCAATAAAAGCAGGTAATATTTGTTCATGTCTTGTGGCTCTCAAACATCTGATGTTTATTCTATGCGGCTCTTACGTTAAGCAAGTTAGGCCACCCCTGTTCTAGGTGGTTCTTACGCTGAGCAAGTTTGGCCACCCCTGGGCTAGGTGGGTGCCTGGCTTCAGAAGCCTCTGTGGAAATGGGTAGGCATGCAGATGCCTCCTCAGTCCCCACCAAAGTTTTGGCTACAAGTCAGCATAGCCTAAGGAGAGCCTTTAAAAAATTTTTTAAAAACCACACCAAAAATGTTGTTGAACATTTAAACTGTAACATTAACTTTGTAACATATTGTTTTCTCATTTTACAGTTTGTTTGATACAATTATTGAGCTACTGCAACAATAAAACAATGAGTATAACCATCTTACAATAGTAACCAAGCTATGGGGTGTACATTTTTTGGCACTTTGTCTTTGGTTGTCATGTAATCTAGTAACGGGTACCAGGTTGCAAGAAACTGAGCTTTCTGCTTTGTATTATTAGATAGGACATTCTTATATGCAATCTGTTCCATCGCATAAAATTGCCATATCTTGTCATACCATAGTGTGAGTGAGGGAGCTAAGTTATTTTTCCATTTGATGGCAATAGAGGCTCTAGCTGCTGCCAACTAGCTCCTAAAATGGCTGCCAAAGTGAATTTAACCAAGATGGAGTTGGGGCAGACAGCACACATCTAAAAAGGGAGTCCCTGTTTACATGTATACCTGCAGTACTTTCAAGTATAATAGAGATATACAAGAGATTTTGGAACCTGAGTCCATTCCTGATTCCATACAGAATTGATCTTTCATAGTAACTGATCTCTCATGCATTTCTGCAGATTTTGTATGTTTGTTCCAGTACCATAAAGGGAGTCTTGCCTCTGCCTCTATTTCCCCAGTCAGGTTGCACTTTGCAGGACAGAAGCCCTGGCTATTATACAGAAAGGACAAAACCTCAGCCTCTGATTCTGTTTCCCCAGTCTCTGTAGCCCTGTGCAAGCAAAGACTTTGCCTCTTACAGCTGCAAAGAAATAAACATATCAGGCAAATAAGATGTTTATAAAGAGTCAGGGGGGGGATCCAAAAAAAAAGCAATACTGTGAAATAATTGGCATAAATAATTGGCCCCCCCGTATGCCAATTATTTCACACATTATTTCACAATTATTTCAGCCAGTTTGGTGTAGTGGTTAAGTGCACGGACTCTAATCTGGGAGAACCGGGTTTGATTCTCCACTCTTCCACTTGCACCTGGCTGGATGACCTTGGGCAAGCCATAGCTCTGTACCAGGTGTTCCCTCAAGGACAGCTTGGGAAAGAGCTCTCTCAGCCCCACCTACCTCACAGGGTGTCTGTTGTGGGGAGGGGAAGGGAAAGGAGTTTGTAAGCCGCTCTGAGACTCCAAGTGAGTGAAGGGCGGGATATAAATCTAATCTCTTCTTCTTCTTCATATATATATATATACACACACACACACACTATAATAAGTGTGGAAGGCTGGAGCTGTGCTAGGCTCATCAGCATCAACGTCGGTGATGAGGAGTGGGTCACGGGGGTCACGGGGGTGTACAGCAGCCCAGTGGCAGAAGCTTTAGGGCCGGAGGGCTGCAGAAGCCATGGTGGGCCTGACAGTGGAGGACTGGAGCCATGCTGGGTTGGCTGCATCAGTCTTGGTGAGGGGTCAGAAGGGGGGGCAGCATGGCAGCCCAGCAGCAGTGGCTGCAACGGTGGGAGGCCAGGAGCCATGACACTCACAGGGATATCCTCTCTCTTCGCTGGCATTGACCGGGAGGATTAAAGATAAGGGGGGGAAGGGATCCCTCTGTAAGTATCACGGGTACCCCACTTGTACCTTTTCTAAATAACAAAATACCAGATTAAATACTGGATTCAAAAATTCTGACAGTTCCCCAATATCTGAAAAAAATTCCATTTAGATTTGGAGCATTCACTATATTTATGAACTGGGTATTGTTCCAGTTGGATTTTAAATTTCTGGCTGCCCATTCCTAGAAATACCTTGGCATCTTGCCTGAGTAAAACAGCTCTGGGATTGGCAAACACTCAATTGCGGAGGAGCAGAAACTGAAGAGGCTACCGGTTGCTCTTCTGATGCTGTACTCCAGACTGCCCTTGTACACATTTCTTCTGAGACCAAAGGAGCTGTTTGGACTCCGCGCACTTCCATCCTGTATGTGCCATTTCTGTAACACGGCTGGAGAAATTCAGACATGATGCCTAAAGGTATTTTCCAGTATAACCTTACTATTGCTCAGAGTGAGTTTACACTTCTAGCTGATGCCACACAAACATTCAGGTAAATGGGATAGGGGAAGCCCTACAAGAATAATAGGAGTGGTTATTGGGGTAATTCAGATGTGATACAAGATGACTTGCGGGAGGGGGACATCCGCTACCACTTCACCTTTGATAGTATCACCGGCTGATAACTGTGTGAACTAAATCTCATATGCATGAACAACTAAGGGTGCGGTTTTGATCCAAGGCGCACAGCGGACAGTCCCTTAATTAAACTAGCTGACTGTAAACAGGGATCAGAGTCATGCCTCTTTGTCAGGCTGCTGCCCTGGTGAAATCTCCAGTGGATTTAGGCCCCTTGTTCCTCCTCCTTTCATCTGTTCCCCTTCTGCACTGTCTTGAGGTTCTTGAGAGAGCCAGGTTGGTGCAGTGGTTAAGTGCACGGACTCTAATCTGGGAGAACCGGGTTTGATTCCCCACTCCTCCACTTGCACCTGGCTGGATGACCTTGGGCAAGCCATAGCTCTGTACCAGCTGTTCCCTCAAGGACAGCTTGGGAAAGAGCTCTCTCAGCCCCACCTACCTCACAGGGTGTCTGTTGTGGGGAGGGGAGGGGAAAGGAGTTTGTAAGCTGCTCTGAGACTCCAAGTGAGTGAAGGGCAAGGTATAAATCCAAACTCTTCTTCTTCTTTCTTCTTCCTGATAATGTCACAAGCTATGCGTGTCTGCCTGCCTTTTCTGCCCTCTTGGGAGGATGGCTCTTCCTCAGATCAGACAAGAGCTGTTCTGACCACCGCTGCGGCTGCACCTGTCCTCTGCCTGCCCAGAAGCTGCTCCAGGATGGCACAGATCCCTTGTTGTAGTGGCGCTGGCTCTTTAAAAGGGAGCTTCACCTCACTGGTCACCTTCTTCTCTGCCCCACAGCAGCCCCTCATTGGGTTCATGGGTCTCCTAATGCCCAGACACCTCCTCCCTGAATAGTGAGATGGTACAGTCCAGCAGTAGGTATCTGTCCCATGACAGTTTGGATCACATGGCTTATTACAGGGTGATGTTTGGGAAGAAAAAATATCCCCCCATATCGCCTCTTCCTGATGCTCTTGTACCCAGATTACCCCCCATGCATAAATTCCCTTGTGTGGTCATATTTATATTTAACCATGATATGAGCAATTATCAAAAACTTTCATTCAGATTATAGAGGACATGTTTAGACAGAACAGTTAAGAGTGCCATGGCACTTAGAGAGCCAGTTTGGTGTAGTGGTTAAGTGCGCGGACTCTAATATGGGAGGACCGGGTTTGATTCCCCACTCCTCCACTTGCACCTGGCTGGATGACCTTGGGCAAGCCATAGCTCTGTACCAGCTGTTCCCTCTCTCAACCCCACCTACCTCACAGGGTGTCTGTTGTGGGGAGGGGAAGGGAAAGGTGTTTGTAAGCCGCTCTGAGACTCCCTTGGGGAGTGGAGGGCGGGGTATAAATCCAATCTCTTCTTCTTCTTCTTCTTCTTCTTCTTCTAGAAGACACAATTTTATTAGCCAGACTCTACCCCATCACATGGAATTAAACAGACAGGAGATCTGATCACAAACCTGCCTCCAGTCCAGTTGTAAGCCCTAGAGAGGCTGCTTTTGAATGTGACTAGCCTTATTCCTCTCCGCCTCCTCTCCCAATCCAGAAGAGCCCCCCCCCCCGAATTTCTATACTTGCAGTCACCAGAAGAACTGCAATCGATTCCTTAGTTACTCATTTCCTGAAATAACAATCCCAATTACTCTTTGTTTTGTCCCCATTCATCCCTTTTTAGGCATTCTGTTTTGGGACTTCACCAGAGCATGCACCACACCTGAATCCATAGGCGTAGAGTACGGGGGGGCTTGAGGGCTTGAGCCACCCCCGAAATTTCCCTTGTTGCTTCTTTTGGCCTCTCCTCCCCTTTTCCCCATCTGCCAAGGGTTATTTTATTTCCCCTCAAATGTTGTGAAGGCATGTTGCCTTATAACAGTAGCCCTTCTCATACATTGGCATTCCAGCTACGTGTGACAGGAGCATGAGCTCAGTCTGATCCTCCCAATACATGCAGTCATCATTTTGAGCGTACGGTTCGGCTTAAGACCTCAGGGAGCTTACTGTTAGTAAAGGTAAAGGTTAAAAGCCTAGGAAAGCTATTGCTTGGCACCCAAAGGCAAGTAAGGTAGGTACCAGGCAAGCCTCCGGGGAGGGGGGGGGGGTCTGGCATTCCAAAATGGAGGCATCACCACCCAAATTCCTGCCACAGATTACCACTTGCCTACCTTTGCAAGGGGGCTCACAGAGAGCAAGGCTCAAGAAGAGGACTGAACAATATGGGCGTGCGGAAGAGGCAGCTCTTCAGTTACCCCCCAGCCCCAAGCCGCTTAGGCATTCTTGTGAAGTGCCAGCACTTTTAACTGTGCCTGGAAATAGTTGGGCAGCTAAGGCAGATCTTTCGGCACACAGGTGATCTGTGAATCCAGCCCCTGATAACAACCTGGCTGCTGCATTCCATACTAACTGAAGTTTCCAAACAATTTTCAAAGGCAGCTCCACATAGAGTACATTACAGTAATCTAAACTGAATGTGATGATAGCATGGATCACTCTAGCCAAATCATGTGGGTTTGTGTGTGTGTTTTAGGACAGGCTATAGCTGTTGTATCAGCCAAAGCTAACAGAAGTTGTTGCATGCCACCTTGCCACAAAATAGTGGCCACATGTATCAGGAGATTCAGGCAGGGGCGTAGACTTTTGGAAATCCTGGGGGGGTGGGGGCTCCTTAGCATGCGTGCTTTGCGCACTCACTGGAGCGATGTTCTCCCCCCCCCCGGAAACCGCCCCGCCTCCCCGGGCCCTTCCGAGGCCCGCCAGCCGCTGCTGCCCATGCCTCTCTCTCCCCCCCCCGCCACCCCTTCCCTCTCTCTCTCTCCAGCAGCGGCGCCTGGGCCTCGGAAGGACCTGGGGAGGCGTGGCGGCAGGCACTCTGTTTTTCCGGGGGGGGGGGGGGGCTGAGCCCCCCCTGGGAAATTTCGGGGGTGGCTCAAGCCCTCAAGCCCCCCCGTACTCTACGCCTATGGATTCAGGTGTGGTGCATGCTCTGGTGAAGTACCAAAACAGAATGCCTAAAAAGGGATGAATGGGGACAAAACAAAGAGTAATTGGGTTGTTATTTCAGGAAATGAGTAACTAAGGAATCGATTGCAGTTCTTCTGGTGACTGGAAGTTACTCCTGAGTAAACACAGTTGTCTCTTGACTGCTGTGTTTCAATTGAAACGGGGAGATATTGCTACATTCAGAGCCATGCAAGTAGGCATCTCATTCTCCATTCTGTTTCCAACTGATTGTGGAAGAATAATTATTCATTAGCATCAAAGACTTGTTGAACAGAGAGTCCCCTTCTCTGATTGGATTGCTTAGCCTTTTGCCTGGATCTTGTTTTCATCTGTGCTGTGCAAAGTAATAGAACCCCGCCGCCACCACTCATCCCCCTTGGAATGCAGGACCTCCAGCCTCACGCCACACAACAGCTCTCCCAGGCACTGCCTCCCCTCCTTCCATTTGTACCCTTGGGCTTGCCTGTGTTTATATACAAATAGCCGCGAACTGTTGAGAATGCTTTGCGCATCTGACAGTGTGGATGTCTCAAAACCGTATGCCATGATAAATGAGTTAGTCTTTAGTCTGCCACAAAAGTCTTTCTTCTTTTGAGTGCAACAGACTAAAACAGCTACCTCTGTGGAATTCATGAGAAAGCTTATAATGTTGGTACAAAGTGACTCTTATGAAAATCAGTCGGAAGATTCTATGTTCAGATGTTTTATGGAGTCCCGAGTCATAATCACAGTCCTCAAGCTGCTCACGCTGGAATAATGCCACTGAAATCAATAGAACTAATTCGTAGGTTCTGATCTGAAAACTACTGTCAGGATTAAAATGCTGGAAGAAAACTCAGTAACAGCTGGGATGCTAATTCTATCAGTCCCCTTGAAAATCCCAGCTGATAATAGTAACAGAATGTTTTGCTGATATTTCCTGTCTAAAATTCAAAATTTGGTCTTAATGGGGAGAACCACCATGGTTTAACGCAGAATCATGCTGCAGTACCAAAGCTGGCATGAGTAGCTTTTGACCTTATGGCATTTATTACTCAGGAGCAATTTGTGAATAATTAATTTCATCTGCTTCTGTCAGCTTCCAAAAGTCTGGCAAGAACCATGTCTTTTATCAGCTGTGAATGGAGTGGAAATTTCATTCATGATTTCAGTTTCCAGTCATATTTGTGACTGGTATGTAACATTGCATCTAAGTCTGAATTTCAGGTCAGTAGCATTCTCATTAAGAAGAATGCTTCCAGAGGAAATATTTAAAAGTTGCTTTAAAAAAAAACAGCTTCTAAACTAAAATAAACTATTATCTTGGAATTAGATGTCGGATATACTTGAATTATTCACTTCCCTTATTCCTTCTGCACTACCACTTCATGGGAAGCTAGCGTTACCAGTTTAATAGCATCTAAACCCATTTAATCTAGAGGCTGATAAGATTACACAAGGGGAAAGCTCTATTTTCTGAAAATGGCAAAAATAGGAGCCCTTTCTATTGTGAAGGAGAGTTGTAGAAAAGCAGCCTTGTCAAAATGTATTATGCCGTAAACATATTATCCTAAATAAGACTGGGCATGCCAATTTATTGCCTGTTTGTGAAACAAACAAACAAAAATTAGCTGAATGGACTGCTGAGGTTTTAGGAACCACTGCAATGGTTTCTAATGCATCCTATTACTGACCTTTTCAGGGGAAATTTATACAATCAAATTTGTGTAAAGGAAAGACATACACAGAAATGCAGAATGGGTTTTAGCTAGTTACATTTCCCATGGCTGTAGCTCAAGTTCACCCCTCATGGGAATCAGGGGACATTTGTAAGATTAAGTACTTATGAAAGAAGCTAGAGGGAAGCATCAGACCAGGCCCGCATCCATGCGATTTATTGCTGCCATGACCAGAAGCATCAGGTCTCGTCTGGAGCATGTGGATAATTAACAACTCATCTATATAGACAAAGAGCCACTTCAGTTTGCCAGCCAAGGAGTCATACGGCAAATGTTCTCCACACAATAAAAAAGCTCCCTGCACGTAGTAAAGCCCCTCTCCCTGGTATGCTAGCTCAGTACAATGCAGGCAGTTTTTAACATTTCAAAGTATGTCTTTTTGACTGTAGTCTGTACAGTCATGGATTTTAGCTCTCCCATCTGTGTGATGTATAAATCTGCCCACAAGTGTCACAGGTGTAGATTTCTACTTTCATTTGAAAATCCCTTGTAGCTATTTAGTCTACGTTTCAGTGAATCTTAGGTAGGTGAAACGTAACGCATTTCTGGCAGAGAGGGCACTACTGCATAGAAAAGTACGTGAAAAGCCTTAAGTATTTGTTGTTCGTATGCGATCACTTCCTTGTTGCATGTCTGGTTATTACAGAGCATATATATGATCTAGTATACCATCACTGGCTGCAGTTTCCCAGCGAAATAAGAAGTCATCGTTAATAGATTGACAGAGAGACAGATATAAATATAGACGTAGACACAGTGTGCACATGCATTTTCTGACATAAAGGTTCCATGTGAGTAACAAATTCACTACATATGACAGTTTTTTTTTAAATTATTCAATTTATATTTCCCTTATTACCAGAAAGCACATGATAACACACAGGATTCTGAGGCAGTCTTCCATTCAGGCATTGGCTAGATCCAACCCCACTTTGCTTCAGAAAGGCTGCTATGTCAACTTCATTTGGTTAGACTGGTGAGCATAGGATCTCCCACAGATACCTGTGAAACAGTCGGCAAGCATGGGGTTTCCAAAGGCAGCTTATGAGCATAAACAAAAGGGAAGTGATAGCTGTGGAATGACATGCTGCACAATGGAAGTGAACGGTACACATTTCAGAAACATGAGTGCAAATCATGGGCGTAAACTATGGGGGGGCTCGAGGGCTCGGGCCACCCCCAAAATTTCCCGGGGGGGACTGAGCCCCCCCCCCGGCGAAACAGAGCACCTGCCGCCACCTCTCCCCCCCGCCTAGGCTTGCCGGCCGGCCGGCTGGCCACCGCCGCCAGAGCCTCTTCCCCCCCCCGGCTCCCCTGTACCCACTCCTCCCTCTCTCCCTCCCTCCTTCCCTCTCCCAGGGCTCCGGACAAATGCCCAACGTGATAGCGTCACCCAGCTATCACGTTGAGCATTTGCCCGGAGCCCCGGGAGGGAAAGGAAAGGAGGGAAGAGTGGCCGGGGGGGGGGGGGGGAGAGGTGGCAGCATCATTATTTTGGAGCGTGCGCGTGCAAAGCGCACGCACAAGCGGGGGATTTCAAAACCTGATGCTCCTGGTGCAGATATTTCTAAATCACAAAGGGCAGTGTTGTGAGAATTGGCAGCCTATGAAAGAGCAAGACAGTTTTGCAATCATACCACTTGTGTGCAGGTGATTCACACCTAACTTATAAAAGAAGATGCTAGCTATTAAGCATGGTCCAAACCATTGTACAAAAGCAACAAATTTCTACTGCAGATATTGCCCCCCCCCTCCCATGTGAAATCAGATGAAAAAGAGCTTGGAATCAATTTTTTTTTCTTTCTGTGTAATCTGACTTCCCTTTTTCCAGCCACAAGAATGGCAGAGCTCTCTCTCTCTCTCTCTCTCTCTCTCTGTGTGTGTGTGTGTGTGTGTGTGTGTGTTTGAGTAAGGTGCCATAAAGCTGCAGCTGACTTATGGCGACTCCACAGGGTTTTCAAGGCAAGAAAATTTCAGAGGCGGTTTGCCGTTGTCTGGCTCTTGGTGTAGTGGTTAGGAGAGTGGACTCTAATCTGGGAGAACCAGGTTTGATTCCCCACTCCTCCACATGCAGGTGAAGGTTTGACCTTGGGTCAGTCACAAGTTCTTTCAGAGCTGTTCTGTCAAGAGCAGTTCTCAAAAGAGCTCTCTCAGCCCCGCCTACCTCACAGGGTGTCTGTTGTGGGGAGGGGAAGGGAATGGAGATTGTAAACTGCTCTGAGACTGCTTTGGGTTGTGAAGGGTGGGGTATAAATTCAATCTCCTCCTCCCCCTCCTCCTCTTAGCAACCCTGGACTTCCTTGGTGGTCTCAATCCAAGTACTAACCAGGGCAGATCCTACATAGCTTCCAAGATCAGACGATATCAGGCTTGCCTGGGCCATCCAGGTCCGGAGCGGCAGCAGAACTAGGTCCAATGAATTACTAATTCCCTTTTGTTATATCAAAGAGAAATTCCAATTAGGCTTGCATTTCACCCAAGCACACACACAAAGACTATATATTTATATGTAATTATCATATATTTACATTTCCTAGTACATCCTTAAGGAATAACAGTGTGGATGCCATTTTCAGAATGAATTACCAAGCAGATAGTAGACAACACTAACTGAAGACTCAGCTACTGTAAGAAAATGTCCCTAACTGTAGAAATCCTCTGTTGTTGTTGTTTTAAAAAAAAACAAAAAAACAAAAACCAATAGTGGAGCAAGCTGCTCCCACTTTTCTCCAAGACATTAACACAGGAATCTAATTCACTGGAGGAAGGTCTGGATGTTGAAAAAGATCTTGTCTATCCTTTCCTTACAAATGGCCTAAGAGAAAACAGTGTAGATCAGGGTGTCAAACCTGTGGCCTGGGGGCCAAATGAGGCCCCTAGAGGGCTTCTATCAGGCCCACACTGGAACTGGCCATCTCCTGCTTCCAGTTCTGTTGCTGCTGCTGCATCATAGCTTACTTCACCAGACTCTTTCAATCGCTCGGCCATTTCATGTCCCCGTCCGGGTCCTAGACTCAGAATTCTAAGTATGAGATTTCTGTGGTGAATGTCAGTAAATCCAGGGGTCATTTGGGGCTGGAGCAAGGCAGAGTGGTGCTCCACCAGCCCAGGAGTGGGCACTAGGGCAGCCACAGGCCAAATCAGATTCTCTGATCTGATTTGGCCCACCGCCGAATTGCTGCCGAAATGCAGCGGCGGCTTAAAAAGTGGCTGAGGGGAGGGGGTTTGAGGGAGAGGCTCCAAACTTACAGGGTAGCTGCTGGAGCCTCTCCCCCAAATACCCACCAAGTTTCAAGAAGATTGGTCCAGGGGGTCCAATTCTACAGGCCCCCAAACAGGTTGCCCCCATTCCCTCCATTGTTCTCTATGGTGGGAAAAAAGTAACTGGACTTCAGATCACAGCCCGGGAGAAAGAGCCCTTTCTTAGGGTTGCCATCCTCCAGGTGAGGCCTGGGGATCTCCTGCTTTTACAACTGATCTCCAGCTGACAGAGATCAGCTCCCCTGGAGAAAATGGCTGCTTTAAAGGGTGGACTCTATGGCATTGTATTATGCTGAGGCCCCTCCCCTCCCCAAACCCCACCTTCTCCTGGCTCCACCCCCAAAGTCTCCAGATATTTTCCAACCCAGACCTGGCAACCCTACCATTTCTACAGTTTATTCTGACTGGAAAGTCAGTGGGTGGGGGAGGGGGTTATGCTGAAAGTCCATTGTCTTTTCACTGACAGAAGCAGGCCACTGAGGGGACAGTTAGACCCACCTGGCAGTGGGCGGAGGAGAAGAATGGACCCAGCACCCAGTCAGTCCTTCCCCTTCACTGGCTTCCTCCAGACTGAGGCCGAGACACTGGCCAGTGGCTCTGTGGGCAGGACTGAGGCAAAGCAGAGAGAGAATGCAGCCAGTGGCCAGGGACCCCCTTTTGAGTGGCAGTCCTTCCAGCCAACTGATTTTGGCGCCCCACGGAATCTTGCCACTTGAAAACAGCTTTATTATATAGGAAAGATGTGCAGTGGACTTAAATTGTGACTACCAGCTAATTTCTTTGGAGCATAACTGTCAGTCTAAAAAGAAAGTCTGTTGGGTAGCCAAAACAACCCAACTGTCAATGGCTGTGATCAGATGAGCTATTAGCTTCAACATCATTACTTCTCCCTACCAGATTTCACAGGCATGTTTGACAGCCACATCTGTATAGTGTTCCTAACTCACGGGCCACCTGTCTTCACTCCCAACTTTGTCACCACTTGAGAAAGTCCAGTGGCGACCAATCCAAGTAGTCTCGCCATGCATTTCCAAATGTCTGATCACTGTGCTGTGATTAATCGTCAATGTGTATGTGCATTCAAAGGAGAAAGAGCTGTAGTCAACTGCTTAAGCACATGTGCAAACAGTGGGAAAAATTCAAAATGGCACACGGGCTCTGCATTTACAGCATGGGAAGTGTGAACACTCAAACACAGACCGACTGTGTGCTGAGGCAGGTGATGGGTGCAATGTCTGGATGACATTCTCTGGTATAAAGACCTTTGGTGTGAATATAAACACACTCAATGCTTGTAAAAGATGACATCTGATTGGAGCCCAGGTTTACCAGCATCTTTTGAGTATGCTGGTTGGCACACTCAGAAAAGCAGAAATTCTGTTACATCTATTTAAAATGTTGGTCCATTCATGTTATACCAAGAAACAGGACCAAGGAAAGTTATGTGTCAGTGAAGGTCTAGGGTTATGCAGATAGATGGACAAGCTCAGTTCTCACTGGATATGACTGAGTTCTGCGAAATAGAGTATGACTGTAATCTACAACACGGTTGAGATAAGCTAATCTGCCCCTCGTGCCAGACACTAGCTCGGAAGAGCAGGAGACAACTGTAGTCCCCATCACCATTGTGTCCCTTAGTGCAGCCTTCTCCTTTCTCCTGCATGGAGGGCTGTTACTCATTAATTTGGGGATAAAGCAGAAGTAAGCATGAGCTCTGCCATCACCTGACAGAGAATTTTCTGGCCTTCACTGACAGGCACTCATGGGGAGGCTGGGTGTCCCTGAATACAGCATAATACAAAATGGCAGGTATTTCACTAGTATAGCATGATGTTGAGTACAGTAAATAAATCTCCTAAGAAGTATTCTGCAAAAAGTAAAACTTACATTTATTCTGGTAGATTCAGTTCACATTCAGGTTGCAGTTGGAAGGAAAGAGAAAAGCCTAATCTAAATAGAGTACTTTCCCTATCACAAGTGGACAGCTGATCCAGCATCATGTGTATGGAGGTATGAGAGCACTGTTTCTGCAGGAAAGACCTATGAAGACATGTGACTCCATGAAAAGCCATGTGGAAAAATGGAGAGAATAAAGGACACAGAGAGAGAGGAGGTGTCAGAGGGCAGCTCCCAGGTTAAGACAAAGAGACGTGTCCCATTCAAGGAGATAACCCACACACATAGAGTGACGTAGCGGCCCCCAATGTCCAAGCATACTGAGTTACTCTCTCCAATATTTCAGAGTAATACATAGAGTAAAAAACTGGCAACCTTTCTCTGTTGTAAGCAATTTAAGATACAGAGTTATAGCTCTGCAGTGAGAGGGACTGGGCGATACATTGACTTCCATGGTTCTTGCTTTCTTTCTACCATTAATGCTATAGTAATTAATTAATGTGGTTCCCTTTCCACAAGGAGAAAAGGATTCAGTAAAGCTTTTAAAAAAGAAAGAAAAACGCAAGTAAGTGACACAACATAACACTGTAATGATAAACAAGTCCAGGAATGTTGAGGGTGAAAGATAGCAGCAAGGAGTTAAAGGCAATTTAGAGGAGATCTTTTAGCACTCAGTTAATGGGATTTTGAGAAGGAACCCTGAAGGCTGGAAATTGGCCAGTTTAATGTCATAATTAAGGGATGTCTAGAAGGGGTCTCCAGAAGACTATGGACTAGTTAGTTTAACTTTAATTTCACAGAAAAGCTTGGGCACTATTTTTAGATATCAGTTGGGAACACTAAAGCAAGAAGCATTGCTTGATTAAGAATGGGCAGCCCAGTTGTGAGGAGGGCATGGTCATGTTTCACTAACAGACCTAATAAAAGATGTCATTTAGAGATATTAAAGCAGAGGGGTACAAAGGGATGCAGCCAGCATTCTAATTAAATTTTCAGGGAGCCTAAGAGGAAGTTTCATTATATTGTGAAGGTCTCTAAAAGGGCTTCCAGAGACATGGAAGAAATGTTTCTTCTGCTGAGTGCTATATATTAACATTCCACTACAGCAACAAAACGTCTCAGCATTGGAAGATTTGTTTTAAGCCTGGGAAATTATAGTCAAGTTAGAGTCAGACAATCATTTCTAAGATAGTAGAGGAATTGTTCCCTATGGGGTACAAACTCATTTCTTTGGTCCAATCATTGTTAGCAGTCAACCAGGGTTTGCTGGTCTTAATATGTGACAAAAAAATGCCAGACCTGAGAACAGACATGACAGTAGGATGAATGTGTATGCCACAGGCAACAAACCTCTATTTTGTACCACCTTCAGCTCTCTGAAAAACTATAGTCTCTCTCCAGTTTATCTACTTCTATTTTGTACCACCTTCAGCTCTCTGAAAAACTATAGTCTCTCTCCAGTTTATCTGAATGTAATGTATGTAGACTCCGGTAAAGGTCATCATAGAGGACAGAAGATTTGCTACAAATCAAAATAAATTCTTTCAGTTTGTTTTCTCTTATGTATGACTCTTTAGAATCATCTCTGGCAAGGACTATGAGAAGCTGGTAGTTTCAGGACCTTAAAACTTGTACAGGAAAGGTGTGCTTTTGAAGGGGATGATTTTTTCATCTTGGTAAATGATTCCAAAAGAACATGTGACACTGACAAATTTCAGACGGCATATGTATTCCATTTCAGGAACTGTTCACTAATGGTTTTTGTACTGTCATTTCAGACAGAACCATTTTAGTAACTGTTCCCTGATGGAATATATTTGCCTGGTCATACAGAAATGCTTCTGTCCCATTCAAGAAGCGTGCCTGAAGCGTTGCTCGCTCAAACTGCTTCCAACCAGTCTTTAATCCCTTCTACCACTTCTGAAGCACCATGGGTGCTGTATAAAATGCCCCATAGTGCTTCCTGTGATGACAGTTCTTTTCGTATCCTTTCTCCCCGTGCACGATCACCCTTTTTTTTTTTAATGTTCGATTGGGAGCACTATGGCGCTGCAGCAGGACTACAAATCAGCACCATAGCGACCCCATTGAGATCCCTGGACTCCATTTAAATACACTGATGTTCGCTACTGCATCTCAGCATCGATTTTAAAGGGTAATTTGGGGGCAGACATTGTATCATGTCTATTTAAAGATTAAATCACTGAAAATAGCAATAAGCACAAACATACCAGCACAGCATGAAAAAGGAGGAGGGGCTTTACTAGTTTGGGCTTTGATAAATTAAAAAGCACCAGAATAGCCTGCTTACCTGGGTTTCAAAACTGTCTGGTTTCCACCACCACCACACTTGAACTCTATCCAGTGAGCTCCTTGTTTCCAGGGGACAGCAGTAGCAAATGTCAGTGTATTTAAATGGAGTCCAGGCATCTCAGTGGGGTTGCTATGGCACTGATTTATAGTACTGCTTCAGCGCCATAGTGCTCCTAATAGAATGTTCTTTTTTTTTAAAAAAAAAATCTGCCTGGGAGATTGTGTACACGTGGGGGGGGAATGGCAGGAAAAGAAAGCGGTGCAGTTTGAAATGAATAGGACAGGATGGGAGCTCCGTGGTTGGCTCCCAGAGCTCCCAATCAAGCTATGGACCTGTTATGGATGTTTCTAGGGCTTTCCACAAGTCCACCCCTAGCATTGCCTACTAGGAATTGATTGAATCAGCATCAGGCTATCTGGGGAACAAACCGCTCTAGTGAACCAAACAAACCTCCACAGATAAAAGGTGATTCGTTTTTTAATTTGGGGATGAGATGACCAAATGAACCAGTTTGAAAAGACTCATGAACTGGTGTGGTTCGTGCTCGAACTGCAGTTCATTTCTCGGTTCATGCCCATCCCTAGTACTATCACCACACCTTGCATTTCCTTGCCTGCATACCCAGAATGTGTCAAAAGACATTGTACAACTCCACCACTCCTGCACACAGGTCAGCATGCAGGACCAGATGATGATATTCAACACTAGCCGCTTTCAAAGTTACAGTGGATACACATACAATCCATTTACAGTGTATACTTGATTTTTCCCCTTTAAATTCACATTAAGTAATTCTCATGTTACAGCCAGTGCATGTACAGTTGAACATGTGATTGGAACCACACATATATCAAGGTACTGGTGCCTGATTTCATTTAAAAAGGTAACACACATTGGCTTTTTCTTAACAACAGATGTACACATTGGATATACACATTGTCACTGCAACTTGTGAACAGGGCTATAGAGAGAGTTCCCTCTGCAGGCACTTGAACAGATAAGCAGTATCTAGTTTAGGCAGCTCATCTACCCATAGATGTCTTCAGGTGTTTGCTGATCTAATTAGATTGGAAGATACCTAGCCTACAGTGATCCTGCCTTACTCTTAGCTAGAGGCTTAAGAGTAAACCAGGCCCATCTATATATATAAAAGAAAGTCCCCTCATGCTAAAATCAACACCCAGGCTAAACCCCTGGACCTAGAAACATGAAATTTGGGGAAAGCACTCCTACCCTGATGTAGATGCTCACTAAGAAGGGATTTTTAGAAATTCAACTCCTAAGATAATGGGTAAAATGTGCTCCCCCAATTGCTTCCTATGTGGCTGCCAGGCTGCTGCCTCCTTGCACCCCCCACCCTCTGATTGGTCAGCTGCAGAGCTCTGTGTTCTGAAGTAAAAAGAACCAGTTACAGCAAACTGCAGAGAGATAATGATAGTTGAGGAAATCAGGAATGGCCTGTGAGGCCCAGCCTCCCCATGGCTTCAAACACCCCCCACCTCCTACAGATGACAGGCAGCAGCAATTGCAGGGTGCTTAAAGCCACCAGGGACCCCGCCCCAGCAGTAACACCTTAGTGATCCTGCCAGCCCAGCCTCCACAGTGGCTTCTAATACTCCTCCCCTCCCCCTCCTACACTGGACAGGCAGCTGCCTGTCAGGTGTAGGAGAGGAGGTGGGATGCTTGCAGCCATAGAGGAGGTTTGTTCAGCAGGATTGCCTTAGCCCTGCTGCTGGCCCAGCATCCTTGATGCCTTTAAACACATTCTCCCCCCAACATCAGACAGGCACGTGTCTGTCAGGTGTAGGAGCAGGACCATGGTACTTTTATCCATCAGGGACACCACTCCAGCAGGATCACTTTAGTAATGCTGCTGGCCCAGCCTCACCTATGGGTTTATCCACACTCCCAACCACTATTTGTAGAAAAGTGGTTTCTTTTATTAGGTTATTTAACTTCTCACAATGTGGGTTCTAGAAAATTGGTTTATATGAATTTTCTTAATATATGATTGCTTGGATGGTGTTTTGAATACATTGTTATGTCCCACTTCTTAAATGTAACATAAATGAGAGGTAATTTTGTAAAAAGGGAGGTATGCCCCCAATTCAATGCCCAAGCCAAACCCCTGCACCAAGAAACCCAAAATAAGGGGAGTGCATTCCCACCATAACATCAAACCCACCCCCACAAAGAGATTTCTGAGGAATACAACTCCTAAGGGGGTAAAAAGGGAGCAAAGTGTGTTCCCCAAATTGTTTTCCATGTGCCTGGCAGGCTGCTGCCTCCTTGCCCCCTCCCCCGATTGGATGATTATGTAGCTCAAAGTTCTGAGGCAAAACCTGCCTCTTGCATCCACCTCTCTCTGATTGCACAGCTGTGGATTTCAATGTTCTAAGGTAAAAACACAGTCAGAAGAGACTGCAGACAGTTGAGAACAGTTACAGAAATCAGCAATTCAAGACTCCTGAATAGACATTTAAAAAAAAAAAAAGCCAGCATGGAAATTGAGTTAATGAATGTTCATGGGGAGATAATTAAGGACCTTTCTAGGAGCCATTTTGATGTGTGTATCCCTCATGAACCTGAAGAAATATCCACGACATCACTACTCCCTCACACCAACTCCCCCTCACACCTCTCACCTCTTACTGTCCCCAAGAAAGGTCCTAGTAAACATCAAGCCAGATACACCAATGCTACAAGGAGTAGGCAACTTAGGAATGCAGCAAAGACATTTGCACATAGTACTCCTGCGGAGCACTGAGCTGTGCAGGCCAAATACCAGCGAGATCACCCTGAAGTACTCAGAACAACACAGTCTCCATATGAGCAAAACAATCCAGGAACACAAGTAGAAAGGCCATCACTTTCAAAGAAAGGTGAAGAAGAAGAAGAGAAGAGGTTGGATTTATACCCCGCCCATCACTTGTTCTCTCAGAGCGGCTACAAACTCCTTTCCCTTCCCCTCCCCACAACAGACACCCTGTGAGGTAGGTGGGGCTGAGAGAGCTCTGAGACAACTGTCCTTGAGAGAACAGCTGGTACAGAGCTATGGCTTGCCCAAGGTCATCCAGCAGGTGCAAGTGGAGGAGTGGGGAATCAAACCCGGTTCTCCCAGATTAGAGTCCGCGCACTTAACCACTATACCAAACTGGCTCTCGTGCGAGGAGTTGACTTAACAGACAACTGCTTCTTAAATGGACAGTTCTATGTGGCCTGCTCCAGAGTGAGCTCACCAAGCAGCCTGGTGATCCTAGCACCTGAGGGCAGAACGACCAATGTGGTCTACAGAGAGGTGCTTCAGTAGGGCGGGGGGGAGTACGAATGTCGCACTTTATTTTTTACACTACAATCTTTTCCGTTAGAAGTCCTTTTTTTTTTAGTAAAATTTTTTATTGAAAGATAAAAATATTTTCAACAGAATGCATAATAATTTTTCCTTTTCAATACAGAATGCAGTATCAACAATAAGAAATATTAAACATATATAACAGTTGTTAAGCCTGTAAACATTGTTCATGTAAATTATTTGTTTGTTTAACCTTTGCTTTTTTTGCCTAGTGGTGATCTATAAGTATATTATTGCCATTAAACCAAGAAAAATAATTAAAGTATTTAAAGAGTTCAAGAGTATTTAAGAATAATTTTCAGTGTTTAAATGTAATTAGAGGTATTTAGAAATGAAGCCACTTGATGTAATTAGGATTAGAAGGTATATCATTGTGTTCTGCCATATATGTAACAAAGGAGAACCATTTGCTAACAAAAGATGAGTGCCTTTTCGTAGATGTAGACGATTGCCCTTCAACTATATCCGCTATTTTGTCCATAATGAAATGATCCCAGCGTTTGTTTTTTCCTTTCTGTTGTACTTGGTGGGGTAGGTGCTTTCCATGAAGCCACAATAGTCAATCGAGCAGTTGCTAGAAGAGTGGCGGTAAGCGTGTTTATTTCAATCTCAGGACCGATTCCTTCTTCCAAACCGAGGAGCAGTACTGCTGGGTCTAACGGTAGTCGTTGAGATGTAATGTTTTCAATTTCTATTAACACTTGTCTCCAGAAGGTTTGAATTTCTGTGCACTTCCACCAGCAGTGAAAGAAATCACTGGGTTCGCCACATCTTTTCCAGCACTGAGAACTGTGATTCTTGTAAATATGCTGAAGACACTTTGGAGAGAGATACCACCTCGTTTGTAGTTTGAAGAATTGCAAACGGATGGGGAAGATTCGCGTTTTGTAAGCATGAGAGTTAGAATTCCTACAACAAATGGTACATTTCAAACTTCACATCATCAGTATTATAACTGGATTTACGGAACTTAAATACCATAGCGAAGCACGGTTATCAGGCTAGTATAACTATATAATCCTTCCACAACAACAGCAGTGTAAAGCTGGTAAAAAAGGGAATGTCTCAGGACCAATTTGAGAGGGATTTAAAAAAAAAAAAAAAACACCCTGTTCAACCCCAAAGTAATCAGCTAATGCTCCCGCCCTTTTGGGGTGGCATCATTTGGCTCAGCAATAGCTGAGTGTGGGAGCTAGAGAGTATTAAAGGCTCTTCACACCAGAATTTGATTGCCCAGTATCATCCACAGCAACGGCCAATCCCTCTTGCTCCCCCTTTTAAAAATAGCTGTGCCAGCAATAGTAGATGCCTTTCAGACAGGATCCTTCCATGCTCTGTGCTCTTCAAGACAAAATGTGGGCTTATTCGGTATTGGAACTATTTCCAGCTCATTATGGCCTTTACACAAAAGGTAAGGATGTTAGCCGAATTGCTTTAATTTATGTTTAGCAATCAGCAAAATACACGGGTTCTTGCCAACTATACCAGGGTACCACCCCTCCCGGGAGTTCTCAAGGAAAGAGGCACGTGAGGCAGATGGCAAATTAAATGCTGTTTACTGAATGATGTTGTTCACTCACACAAAACAGATTCACACACACATACACACAGGTCTAGAGAAATAAAGATAGAAAATAGCACTGTTGCAATTTGCAGGAGTTCATTGGTGGGGAAGCAATATGTTACCTATCCTGGAGATGGATCCTTGTTCCAACAGAAGATTAGAGTGACTGGAAAGGCAAGCTGGACATGGGGGGGGGGGGGTAGAGCAGGGGACGATGGCTCAAGAGACCAAATGCCTCTGCTCAAGGTCTTTTATTAGGTGGTCTTGGGGCGGGCTGCACAGACCACTTCCCACTAACACACCTACTAGGTGGTCCGTCCCTCTTGGACCCTTCCATAGGTTAAAGGTGGACAAAAGGAGGGCAAGGGGATGGACAATATTGCAAAACTATGATCTCACCAGGAAGTGGACTTTGGACAGGGGTCCGATGACTCACCTGGCCACATTTATTGTTAGTCAATGACTTTAGCCGACTGGCTGATGGCCCGAACATTAGTTGCTAAGCAACTACGTTAGCATAACTATGCAGGTACGTTGGAGGGGGCAGGGGTTGACCAGCGTGCTGAAACAGAGAGAGAGAAACCTCATGGCAAGAGGAGTCTTTTGTCTCTGTTCCAGGTGGACTGTCTAGGGTGTCAGCCTCCTGGCGTGGGCTGGAGCTGGCTCCTATCATGAAGAAAGCACATGGCCCTTCCATTCTGGACAACCCAAAGTTCAGGTTTATGAATATCACAATCCATAAGAGCACTAGCAGTGCCTTGCTGGCCAACAAGGAGAGAAAAGGGGGAAGTCTATGGTTTGGTTTTGCACCCTGCTTTAACTCATTCAACAACGTTTGCTAACATTTCAAGTGAATTACAGTGAATTTCAATAAGCCAACAAGGAATAAATATGGTATTTAACTATTTTCTGTAATTCAGAAGTCCTAGCCAAAGAAGGTAAATTAGAAAAAGCTGAATCAAACATATGTTGAGGTCAGCTTCCAAATCGCTGGGAAGTACAAATGACTTTTGGGCATTCTCATAGTGAAACCGGAAGATTTCATGAGATTGAGAGCACTTTGCAAAACATTTAATGTTTTTTGACAATTAGAATTATGGCACTTTTAGCAAAGCATGACCCATTTACAAGGTTCATAATCTTCAATTTACCCATTAGTACAATGACCTATCCTAGATTTTTGCTGCGTTAGGCAATTATAGTGTAATTCAAATAACATATTCTAAAAAATTAGACAACTGGCTCCATTGTCTTGACCTATCTGTGGTACCAGTTTTTCTAATGGATTTCATTTATTTCCAAAAGCACTACTAAATTAAATAGATATTCTCTCTAACCTCAGTGGAGACTGTAAATGTAGTGTAATTTTCAAATCTAATCAGTTTGAGAATTCTGAAGACTAGAGAGGTAGATACATGGCTGAAAGGCAACAATACCATATGTTTCTAATACCAGGTATGCTTCAGCAAATATCGGTCGGCAAATACATTGATAATTCTGCTGATTCAAAATGGAAGAACACTGTGAGAGTCACTGTTTTGTACATGAACAAAGTCTGAGTCCACTGGCACTTTTAAGACCAACAAAGTTTTATTCTGGATGTGAGCTTTCTTGTGCATGCACACTTCTTCACTTTATAAAAGGAAGTACTTCTTCACCCAAAGGGTGATTAACACATGGAATTCACAGCCACCGGGGGGTGGGGGGTGGCTACAAGCATGGGCGGCTTCAAGAGGGGAGGTGGATAAACATATGGAGCAGAGGTCCATCAGTGGATATTAGCCACAAGGTATAGATAGGAGTTCTCGGTCTGGGGCAAGTGATACTCTGTATTCTTGGTGCTTGGAGGGGGCAACAGTGGGAGGGCTTCTAGTATCCTGGCCCCACTGGTAGACTTCCTGATGGCACCTGGTATTTTTGGCCACTGTGTGACAGAGTGTTGGACTGGATGGCCCACTGGCCTGATTCAACATTGGCTTCTCTTATGTTCAGGGGTCCTTTTGAGCAGGAACTCAGGGGAGTGCAGCTCCAGGACTTGGTGCCAGCCCCCCCCCCCCCGCGGGGGAATGCCTGCTTGTGTCATGGCTGCAGCAAAATGACCCCGTCCCCTGGAAAGGTCCTTGTTCCTCCAACCAGCCTTCTGAAGGCTTCAGCCACCACTGAAGCTATCCTCCCAGAATAGTGGTATTTCTGAGGCTTGGATTAGTAGCTGTCTCCCTCCCTCCCTCCCTCCCTCCCTTTCCCTCTCTCCCTTTCCCTCTCTCTCTCTCTCTCTTCTTTCTTGCCTTCTGACATACTTCCAGTGATGTCAGATGGTGTAGCATATGCAAATGTTATGCTAATGAGTTATGCTAATGAGCTCCTGCACCTCTTTTTTTTACGAAATGACCCCTGCTTATGTTCTTATGTATCTTCAGTGGTATCTGAAGAAGTGTGTGTGCACATGAAAGCTTATACACAGGATAAAACTTCGTTGGTCTTAAAGGTGCCACTGGACTCAAATTTTGTTCTGCTGCTTCAGACCAACACAGCTACCCACCTGCATCTATGTTCTGTAGATGATCCATGTTCTTTAGAAATGGTTTTACTTTAGCAAGGGAAAGGTGATGGGACTTAGACTTCTTCCACACTTTCTCTAATGACCACAAGTTTTGGAGGGTATGTTTCACTGGATCAGTTTTCTTGTGAGTAGAGCATTCTGGAGATCTCTGGTGTTTTTGCTATGTCTTTGTTTACAGCTACACAAAATTTACATGTTATGCATAAGGATCAAGCAAGCCTCTGCAGAACCCATATCATGCTAATCTTGAAAATAGTAGTAATTCAAACCCCAAACGAACAACATGCACTCATACTCCCAAACCAACTACAAAATTCACAGTTTTTTTCAGGCAACATTCCAGTTCCAAATTGTTTCTCTTAAACCACAAAAACACAGGCAGAATATCAATCACAACCTTTATGTAGTATGTACATTCAGTAGATAGTAGCTACCAGCTATTAGAAACATGTTCTAGCCACTAGTACCTACTAAGAAAATATTTTCTGCAAGTCCCCAGAGTAATCAAATCCTACCTTGGAAAATCCATTAAAACTTGTCCCCTTAGACATAAGGAAAAACTGCCTTTCCCTTCCCACATTCCTTTAAACTTAAATGGTTTTCATCATGGCTCCGTTGGAGCGGGAGCGCACAGGAGCACAGCTACGGGAGTGAGGAGCCCAGGGGGTGGGCACTTGACCAAGCCCCGCCCCCTCCTCGGCTTCCCCGAGCAGTGCAGAGGCGCAGCGCCCCAGGGAAAGCCCTGCTAGGGTCTTTATTGTTTTTAATGTTTTGTTTTAATATTGATAATTTTATCATTGTTCCTTTTATGACTGTGTGCTGCTTTTCCATCGACTTGCTCAAGGTGGCATATAAATGTTTTAAGTATACCATTTTTTATCTGGGCACATGACACATAAGTACTGGAGAAATTTCACCAACCCTTCAGGAGCTTCCACCTTTATCAGTTTGGTGTAGTGGTCAGGAGTTGGACTCTAATCTGGGAGAACCGGGTTTGATTCCCCACTCCTCCACATGCAGCTGCTGGTATGACCTTGGGCCAGTCACAAGTTCTCTCAGAGCTGTTCTCTCATGAGCAGTTCTCAAAAGACCTCTCTCAGCCCCACCTACCTCACAGGGTGTCTTGTTGTGGGGAGGGGAAGGGGAAGGGATGGGTGGTGCACATGTCCTGGGTATCTCAAGTCTACTTGAAACCTGGTGGTTTCAAGGGAGCAGGAAGAGAATGAGGGTGTGTTCTTTACGTTTATTTTTATTGCACAAAGTATTGGATGGGGAAGGGAACGGAGGAAGAGCAGGTCAGTTTCACTCACCTGTGGAGTGGAGCCTGAGGGGTGGGTGTTGCCTTCTGACACACTTCCGGTATGTTAGGGGGGGTGGCATATGCAAATGAGGTATGCAAATGAGTTATGCTAATGAGCTCCTGCATCTCTTTTTCTACGAAATGACCCCTGGTTTTCATATTCCTCAGCATGCAAGACAACTGGCAACATAGACTGTTTTATTTATTTATTTATTTTCTTATTTAGAGATTTTTAAAACCATGACTGGAAACTCCTGAATCCTGCACCAGCAATTTGTTTTCCATGAACTGAGCTTTTCATAGGACTTGCCGTAGGACTTGCCATAGGACATCATCTGAACCAGTCACCAGACACATAATAATAAGATTAAATCTAAGATTCCATCTGCACAGACAATTCGGCAGTCTGTGGGTGCTGACTGCTGTTGTAGACAGAATCAGCCCAGCACATAAATAGGGAGACAGAAGGTACTACCCAACAGGCAGCCAGCCAGTGTATTGTCTGAACTGGCCCTATGGTGTCCAAGACCTAGCTGAAGAGAATAATCGCCAGCATTTTCCCAGTCCCAGGCCTAGCTGAAGAGAATAATCACCAGCATTTTCTAGAAATAAGCTCAAGAACCATTTAGTTAAAAAACAAACCAACAATCCAGAAAGTGTGATACCTGCAGATAATGATGATAGACAGTGATAATGGCTGCACTGAAAGATGGTTCTTAAAAGCTGCTGTTAGAAATATAATCAAGGCAACTGATGTGTTTTCGACATGTGGAGAATAAAGCTATGCAGATCAGGAGAACTCAGCGTAGCCACAGGCGCTGCATCCCTTCCTGCCAGCGTACAAATTCTCAAGCAATTTATCATACAAGTTCTGTTCCAATGAGCAGGTGGCCTAAACTGGAAATATATAGAAATGTAATTATCAATTCAAACATCACAAAGAGTTATAGTTAAGAAGAGCCATTTGGACAGCAACCAAGATTTACAATTCAGATCCATTGGTTTCGCTCCCCCACCACTCTCAAGAAGCTGCCAACATAATTTAAAACTGGCGTGCTCCTATCTGTGATGACATAGATGTCACTCATTAGCCTTTACTGTAGATCAATGGATCAGAAAGCAAGATGAAATTCACAAACTAAGGCCATTATGGAGGAAAGTACTCCTGCCACCAAAAACAGCCACCTCACTTCTCCCTTTTACCACAGAAATGCCTAGTCATCGGATGTTCAGTCATGCTTCACAGTACCTTGAGCTGCTCCACCCTGCAACAGCAGCCAAAGAAACAGAGAGAGGAATGTTTCAAAAGCAGCCTGCAGTGTCACATGGGGGAACTGCTGCTGAAAGAAGATCTTTCTGGTGCACAAAATAGTTCAGATAAAGTTAAAGGAATTTTGCAGCTAATGCCTACAGCTTCTTAAAAGCTGTGCTAAATTAAGCTGAGTATTAATTCAAATCATGTTCTGAATGAAAAAACAACCTAATATTTTCCGAAAGCAATATGGGTGTTAAGATGTTGAAAAAAAACTAGTGATCTTTATTTCTTTTGATAAGCAAGAGCTCCCCCTCAAGGGTGAAAGTGAAAAGTGCCTGAAAGCAACTTCCCCAGTTTAAGATGGCAAATCTCCTAGTCCGTCGAAACATATCCTGCCAGGTTGGGTTCCATTTGTGCTGTATTTTCACACACACACACACACACACACGCACACACCAGGTTATTCCTTAATCAAAGCAAGCCATTTTGTTGAATAGAATTCTTTCCCAGGCAACAGCTCAATGTTGTGTTCTATTGTGAACAAAAAACACCAGTATGGAGAAGTGAATTTCCCATCCGCTTCAGCGGAGCATAGATGGCTTCACTTCATTGAACTCCCATTCACTTCAATGGCTAAATCAGGCTTGTGTGTTGGTATTAAAAATGAATAGGGAAGCCCTTGAAGGAAGTGGAGCGCCATATTTGGTGCCAGAGGGACTACTCTTGCAAAAATTAGTGAATTAGTGTAAATGAACTTTGCTAAGCAGTGCATAGTACTGTATGTTGCATTTGGTAATGGAAAAAAATAACACCCAGCTTTTTTTTAACTGACGCTTAACTTGCTCTGAGTGGATGTTTATTAGATAAAATAAGCTTAAAATATTGGCAGCCAATGAAAATAAATATTTCTGAGGAGGCTACAACAAACTACCTGAGGTGACTTAAAATGTTCACATCAGTAATGACTTTTCCCATCCTGCTTGATTACAAATAGTTTCCAGAGACTACATATACAGTAGACAATTCACAATTAATGGAGTACACGTGTAACGGTCTGGTGTGAGTTGCAGAGTCTCTTCAGTTCTCATGCATGCAGTGACTGATTTGGGCATGAGCTGCTCCGTATGTTTGGTGTAGTGGTTAAGTGCGTGGACTCTAATCTGGGAGAACCGGGTTTGATTCCCCGCTCCTCCACTTGCACCTGGCTGGATGACCTTGGGCAAGCCATAGCTCTGTACCAGCTGTTCCCTCAAGGACAGCTTGGGAAAGAGCTCTCTCAGCCCCACCTACCTCACAGGGTGTCTGTTGTGGGGAGGGGAAGGGAAAAGGAGTTTGTAAGCCGCTCTGAGACTCCCTTGAGGAGTGGAGGGCGGGGTATAAATCCAATCTCTTCTTCTTCTCTTCTATGTAGAGAAGAGACTGTAGGCTTCCCCTGACTTGAAACATTCTGGGAGAGATGCTGTTTCACCAGATGAGGAAGACCATTTCTACCCTGGAGTACGCATGGATTTCACCAGGGAGCTAACTAGCATCATTGCAGGTCAGGGAAATGGTGTGAGTGGAAGGCTGAAGCCCTTCTCTGCAAGCAGTGCAGTCAAAACCAGTGTTCCCTCTAAGCTGACTTAGCGTGAGTTAGCTCACAGTTTTTTAGCCTTCGGCTCACACATTTTTGTCTTAGCTCAGGATAGATGGCTTCAGAGCAAACTAAGTTATGCAGTAGCCAAATCGCTCCCTCACAGCTTTAATGCCAGTGGCTCACAAAGTAGAATTTTTGCTCACAAGACTCCACAGCTTAGAACGAGGATTGGTCAAGACCAGTGTTCTCTCTAAGCCAAGTTAGTGTGAGCTAGCTCATGGGTTTTTAGCCTCCAGCTCACACATTTTTGTCTTAACTTAGGAACAATGGCTCCAAAGCAAACTACTTTATGCAGCAGCCAAATCACTCACTCACAGCTTTAATGCCGGTAGCTAACAAAGTAGAATTTTTGTTCACAAGACTCCACAGCTTAGAGTGAGCATTGGTCAAGATGCAAATAAGGCACTGCATACACAGGAACTGAGTAGGCCTTGTCATGCCCAAGATGCTTTGAAGCTTACTCAGGGGTGCCCAAAGCTCTGGGAAGAATGCTGTTTCACAGGGAGAAAGGCCATAAAATGTTCAACATGCTAGCAAAGCAGAGATGAGTTTCTTGCAAAGCAATAACCTTTTACCAATCTGCCAGGAAGGGCAAAGATGGATGGCTATTGCAGACATGAACTGGGCAATAAAACCTGTGAGGGAAGGAGTAGCAGTGTTACCCAAAGAGATCATCTCCTGTTTAATTGGGGAAAATTAGCTTTAAAGGAAACAATATGTGAGAGGGGATAACCGAGATCTACTCCAATGTTTATGGGAATTTCTCTCTTAGAGCACTCTTAAAATAAGCAGGCCAATGTTTGATAGGAAAGATTTTTTATTAAAAGAGTTTTAAAAAGGGCAACACACATACACAACACACTTAAAACACACACATGGCTAGCTGAGAGAAAATCAGGGAGAAGTGGGGAGAAAGCAATTTCAGGAAGGATTATAATTACCAATTTAGACGACAGATGTCCACAGAAGCAGCAGAAAAATGACCAGTGTTTCATGGAGAGAAGGGAGAACCCGCACGCAAGTGGGGTGTGTGAGGGATATCCAGGGACACACACACTGACTGGAGGCTGGGTACTCCAGATATAGGGGAAATTCTCCCTGGGGCAAGCTGATGTATTTGCCCCCCCCCCCCCAAATAACTCAATGGGTTTTTTGGAGGTAAACAATGATTCTGGGAGATCTTAAATGGGATTTCCTGGAGTAGACTATAGATGTAAATTATGCTTGACTAGGAATAAGGCCCGTTGTGGAAATAAATACAACAGGCTCTAGAAAGAGGCTCTGAGAGAGTGCCAAGGCCTTGGGCACTCAGCATCAATTTGCTGTGGCAACCTCAGCAGGGTATAAGGACACAGAGTACACCATTTTCTCCAGGGGAACTGATCAATGCCATCTGGAGAGCAGTTGTAATTCTGAGTGATCTCCTGCCCTCACCTAGAGATTGGCAGCAGTGGCTCCCCAAGAGGGACTGGCTGGTTTGGAGGGCAGAGTCTATGGTATTGTACCTTTCTGAGGCCCCACCCTCCTCAAACCTCACCCTCTCCAGGCTCCATCCCTCAAATCTCCAGGAATTCCCCATCTGGAGTTGGCAACCCTATCTCCTTCCCAGCCAAACATCAACCTACCTTTTCCTCCCTCACTGTTCAGCTTTCCTTCCCCCCCCCCACCTGCAGCCTCTACCATGCTCTGAAGCCCTGACTGCCACATTACATTGGCTATCATGGGGGAGGGCATCTCAGCAGACTATAAGGACACCAAGTCCCCCATTTTCACAGAATCCACCTTTTTCTCAAGGGGAACTGATCAATGCCATCTAGAGAGCAGTTGTAATTCTGAATGATCTTCAGCTTTCACCTGGAGATTGGCAGCAGTGGTTCCCCAAGAGGGAATAGCTGGTTTGGAGGGCAGAGTCCATGGCATTGTACCTGTCTGAGGTCCCACCCCTCCTCACACCTCACCCTCTCCAGGCTCCAGAGCCAGTTTGGTGTAGTGGTTAAGTGCATGGACTCTAATCTGGGAGAACCGGGTTTGATTCCCCACTCCTCCACTTGCACATGGCTGGATGACCTTGGGCAAGCCATAGCTCTGTACCAGCTGTTCCCTCAAGGACAGCTTGGGAAAGAGTTCTCTCAGCCCCACCTACCTCACAGGGTGTCTGTTGTGGGGAGGGGAAGGGAAAAGGAGTTTGTAAGCCACTCTGAGACTCCCTTGGGGAGTGGAGGGCGGGGTATAAATCCAATCTCTTCTTCTTCTTCTTCTTCTTCTTCTTCTTCTTCTTCCATCCCCCAAATCTCCAGGAATTCCCCACCTGGAGTTGGCAACCCTATCTCCTTCCCAGCCAAGCATCAACCTTCTTTTATTACCCCCTCACTGTTCAGCTTTTCTTCCATTCAGCTTCCTCCACCACCCCACCTCTCTGGCTTGAAGCCTGGGTCAGCACAGGCAGCAGGAGACGTTCCTAACCTCCTTCAGGATGAATGGATGGGCTGGAGTCTATATCGATGGTGCCCTGACCCTTGGGAGAGTCCCTCTTTTCCAGCACTTTTTGGCCTTGGGGCAGCTGGGAACTGTAAGCCAGCAGATGAGGAAGCCCCATTCAACCCAGTGAGTGATATCCCTGCAGGTCCCTCTCTGGAACTACAGCTCAATTGAACTTTATGGGGGAACATTTTACCACAGATAGCAGCCATCTTACAAACACAGGTAACTGCCATTTCGTTACACCTACCAACAGCCACTGACGGAATAGTTAGTCCCACACAGGAGGGAAGCAGGAGAAGTGTCTTTTTCAAGAGCAAAAGCCGTCTGCCAGAAATTCTGACAGGGCACAGTGGTTAAAGGAGAGGCAGGGAAGAGGAGCAGACCCAGCACCCAGCCAATGACACGCGAGTACTCAGAGCCAGTGGATAGGGACAGCTTCTGATTGACAGAGCAGGGAGCCAAAATCTGTGGTAGCACGTGGAATGTTGAGGAAAGAGTCACACGAAAACTCAGTTATATAATAAGGAGAGATTGGTTGACCTAGGGTGTACTATAGGTGTAAATGATGCTTGATAGGTTTACCTGGGTTGGACTATGGGTGTAAATGACTCAATGGCCTGGCAATTACCAGATGGGAAAAGCTACCAGATTTGGTGAATGGTGCTAAATTAAGGCTATATATTGCTAAATTGAGGTAACTGGGTAAGGGGAGATGAGTGAGAACATCAAAGGGATTAATTCCAGGTAAGCAAATACTTTCTTGGGAAACCCATTGTTCTGAAGTATGCATCTCCTCAAGGTGGGGAGAGGGTTATTAGCTGGCCGGCTGTTCCTTCCCCACTTCTAAACTACTGTGTCCAGGCCTGTTGCTGGCTGGCATCCATTTTCTGTCATTTTTAGACCAGGTAGTGTGTTGCATTTATATTTAAAATAATATTTTAGGAAGGGTGTTTCTGAATTTTCTAACTATAAACTGCCTGTCATTGGGAGGAGGGGTCTTACTGCTAACAGTAGCATCCCACAAGGGCATCAGTTCCCAATCTCAGGACTGGGTAAGGCACTTTCACACAGCTAGGGCAGGAAGGGTTAAAATATCTGAACACCCTATAAATGTTGTTCAAGCTGAGGGTTCACATAACATTCAAGCTGCACATTCATGCTGAACAGCAAACAAGGGAGGGAACAGATCCACACCAGCCTCTTTTCCTTAAGTTTCAGTGGCTTGTTCCCATGCCCCTGGAGAGATGCTGATGCAACATCTTTGACTCTGAAGTTAGACTAGATGAAGTGTTTTACTTTCTTTTCTTAGTTCTGCAACAGTCCTTTATGTGTTATTATAAGGCAAAGCACGTCTGACATCCCCCTGAAGGGTTAATGTGAATAATAATGGGTCATGTCCATCTTGCAGGTGTTACTAATTGGTCTCTTGTCCTTATCATCTTCAAGGCCCAAGATGGAGGTAGCATGATTAGCTTCTCATGAGAACCTGTGGCCTGTTGGAGGGGAGTCAGGGGTGATGAGGTAATTTTCTAGAGGCTTCTGCTAAGAACATGTTCTGATTGGATGTCATCCTCATATGATGCTGCTTGGCCAAAAAACTATAATTAAGCTGTAGGCCCTTATCAAGAGAGATTAGCAGAGATCCTGGTTGACTAAAGGCCTAAACTATGACTTGCTTGTATTGCAATTACCAGAAATGTAGACAACACCTACACCTTGGCCTTTGACTTCGGAATTTAAGGTTTGGACCATCTAACGCAAGCTCTGAGAGTGTTAAACAGTTGACCTAATTTCTCTTATTTTCTTGCTTCATGATTTTAGAGCAGTGTGTTGGCCATGTATTAAACTTTTCTATTGACTGAAATGAGATAAACTTTATAATGGTTTTTAAAATAAACAACCATCTGGTTACTTGTGTGCAACTGCCCTGAAGAACCCACAGGGTTCAGGCCTTGAACTCCTTCACAGTTATGCCACCTGTTTCCCCTCTGTGCTATGTCCAGTGTACCACTGTGTTCTAGTGAATAATGTTTTCTTTTTTAAAAAAAGCACACTGTGTTCAAAGTGCCTCACCCATATGATTAGTTGCTCATTCATGTGCACACATGGAGAGGGGAGTGGGAGTTGTGGGCCTCTGCGCATGCCCAGCGAGAGCTTTTTTACTGGTTCTTCAAACCACTGATAAATGAGAGGCTAAAGATCAGTTTGGATGGTCTCAATCCAAAGACCATTGGGCCAGGGGAAAGAAGTGAGAAAGTGTCCTCTCTCTCTCTCTCTCCCTCTCTCTCCCTCTCCCTCTTTCTCTCGTGCACACAAGCCCCTGCCCTATCATAACAGATCATGAAAGGCCTCACAACTTGTATCATATTGTTCACAGGGTGAGGCCTTTAGATACAACTTGTATCTGGATCTTCTACTGACTCGATTATTGCTTTCGTGCCAACTTTATCCAGCAGCAATATCCAGAGTCTTAAGTGTCCCTTTCGGCATATAAATGTTTACACACAACAGCCATAAGTGCTTTGCTTCTAGATTTCCTGCATTAAGCAGGTAGTTGGACTAGATGGCTTCCCTTAAGGTTCTGTTCTTGCTCTCTGGGTGACATTGACTCCATAGAACACATATTTTTTAACTGTCTTAACCACACAAAGGTCCAATCGGAAAGTATTAGCCCACTGTTAGAAAGATTTCCTGGGAGATCAAATAAAATCAAGCTTGATTATCTCCTGTCTGATAGAAACCACCAGACTACTCGACAGGTGGCTAAATTCTGTGCTCAGGTTTACAAGCATCGAAAATCCCTTTTGGCAGCATGACTTTGTAGTTATTTGGCATGGTTTTGTATGTTTTTAAGACTTAATTTTCTCTCTTCTTATCTTTTTTAAGGTGTGTGTGTGTATTTTAATCCAATTGTATTGCTGGTCACTGGCTTTTGCATTTCTTAACCAAACTGTACTGCTGGCCACTGACTGTTGTAATAAAATGATGATAACGATGACTAGATAGCTTATGAAGCCTCTTTCAACTATAGTGCTCTGTGACAAGCAAATAAATCATTGGATCATTCTCACCCCAAGCACTCATAATAGCTTGTTCACTTATCAGTCAAGATCAAGCAACAGACAGCAATCTCTCAGCTGAAGTTAGCTGAAGACCATATGCTCAAATATTACTTGCCAATGCATATTCTGAACTCCACTACTGCTGCTGTTGTGATCCAATGAATAAATAGTTCAATTTGTCTAAGTCGGATAGCCTGTGCTTTCTCATTATGCTCCATTCAGTTGCTATGTGCATGTAAATTACATTGTGCTGGGAAAATATGGCTATTTGATATTGTAGGCATTGCATTTTTTATACTTTAAAGAATTCAGTAAATAAAACTAAAGAAGGCAAACATTAATGAAGCTGGGAGCACTTTTTGATGCGTTTTTTTTATTTTGAGAAATCAACAACCTCAGCCTGTAATAATAATAAAAAAGATAATCAATTAAACCAAGGTGACAGTATTAGAAGTTCGTGGTTCTGACATATCAGCTCACCAGAGAGGACTATAAAAATACCAAGTAATGTTGGGATGGATTGTAAATTCCCAGACTGCAAGCCATTATTTAGCTTAGAAAAAGTTTATTCTGCAAAAAACTTAATAGCCCTGCACTGGATAAATGAACGACCGCCAACAGTGAATATGTGGCTATTCAAGATATGGGAATACTTTTTACTTTGCAAACTATCTTATTCTGTTAATAACAACCCACCTGAGTTATACCCCAAAAAAAGTAGTAAGTGTATGGTTTACAACTATATCCTATCTAACAAAAAACAATATTTTACCAGCAAATCCTGCTTACCATAAAATGATATACTTTTAGATGTCTTAGAACTGTACTGTAATACATTCCAATATAGTTATTGTTTAAGGAAAAGCTTTCCACAATTTTGTTTAAGTATTGTTTTTGGTGCCCCAAATCACAATAATAATCAATGCTCCTTTTTGTATGTTACAATTTGTATGTTATTACAAAAAGTTCAATAAAAATGTTAATTAAAAAAAAAGTTTATTCTGTTAGTCACGATATGAAGGATAGCACCGTGTTCTTCCTCATTCTGAGCATTGTGAAGCATCATGCCTTTTCCCAGTGTAGAGGAAATGTTATCACTTAACATAGCCACACTCAGGAACATGTGAAAGATTCCCACAGTCTGCATACATACCAAGCTATTTGAGATTAGGAAAATAGTGTTTGGAGAACAGTTAAACCCTTCGACTGTATTGTTGTCCCAATGTAAATTGGGCCTTTCCATGGCAACTACTTGAAAAGCAAAAGCACTGCTGGATATCCCATGACAGACCTTCCACCATTTCACCTGATTGCAGAGCCCCTCTTAGCCCTCATTCCAAATGAAATGAAGCTTTAGTTCATTTCACTGCAGTGTACTCATGGTGTTCCCAATGCCCTTTCTTCCCTGCTCTGCTCCTGTCACCTTCAACTCAGGACAGCATTCTGTCTTCTTCTGCTTAGGTACTTCGATAGTGTTCTTGTTCTTGTTGTTATTGCCATTACCATGACCATCCCTAATCCCACTGCTGCTATTTAATTAGTTAGTTCATTTATATCTTCCTCCTCAATGGGGACTCATGGTGGCTTACACAATTTTCCTCCCCCCTCCCCAACAAGGGTCAGCCCTTTGGATGGCAAAACACCAAGGCAGCCCACAGTCTCTAGGCAGAGGCAGACAATGGCAAACCATCTCTGAATGTCTCTTGCCTGGAAAACCCTATGGGATCATCATCAGTTGGCTGGGACTTGGCCACCCTTTCTACCACCATTCACAGCAGCCCGTCCCACAACTGACTTACAGCCTAGAAAAAAGCCAAGCTGCTCTCACAGGTCTTCCAATGTAAACTTTCCCCCCTGTAATTATCTCTGCTTTCTATAGATCTTTGGGGGCATGATCATTCATTCCAAGGGGAAACCTGTGGTTCTCAATCTTATGTTCTTCTCATAACACTAACGTTGGAGCAGAAGACACTTTCTGGGAAGAACTGACAGTGGGAAGAAAGCCCTTAATCCTTCCCATATCTACCAACTGTCCCCTGCAAGTGTCCCTCTAAGGAAATTTTAAATAGTTTCCCCCACCCACCTCCTTTTTCTCTCCCCTATAACCAGGGGTCATTTCGTAGAAAAAGAGGTGCAGGAGCTCATTAGCATAACTCATTAGCATAACTTATTTGCATATTCTACACCACCGGACATCACCGGAAGTATGTCAGAAGGCAAGAGAAGGGGGGGGGGGGGCAGTTACTAATCCAAGCCTGAGAAATACCACTACTCTGGGAGGATAGCTTCAGTGGTGGCTGAAGCCTTCAGAAGGCTGGTCGGAGGAACAAGGACCTTCCCAGAGGATGGGGTCATTTTGCTGCAGCCATGACACAAGCAGGCATTTTCCTGTGGGGGGGGGGGTTTGGCACCAACTCCCGGAGCTGCGCTCCCCCGAGCTCCTGCTCAAAAGGACCCCTGCCTATAACTGGAAGCAAACCCAGCTGGGGAGAAAACTTCTTTGGGGGACATGTGCAGTGGAGAATCAGTAGAAGAGGAAAGGTTTAAGCCTCTACTGCCAGTCCACTGATCCTCCCCTGTAAAAGCCATCAGCAGCCAAACATTTCCAAACAGAACTGGGACCAGGTGTTGCCTGTGTAATGTCTAATCTGGTGAAAGAAACTTCATCTCAATATATAATTCCCATAGCGACCAGTGAGCCTTTCGCCTCCTAGAACAACTCAACACGATCTCTTTATGAATGATTTGTAACTTGTGCACTTGTAGGCTTTTTTTTTGTTTTGATCCTCTGATGCATCATTGAAGAAAGTATCCATCGTATAGGTTTGCAACAAATCTCTGGCACTGCAATGGCTTAAGGTTGCCTGTTTGTTATTCTGGGCGAGTAGTTAAACTAGATTCCTTCAGCTCCATCCATTATTGAATGATCTGAACTTTCTAAATAAAGGAATAAATACCCAACGTGATTGTTCATGCCAGGATGCACTTGTTTATATTCTGGTGACCTTTTAAAAAATTCTCAGGGTTACCACTTTCTGAAGGAGGGGAAGTTGCTCTGGAGTAATGAAAGTTCATCAGGCCCATTGAAACTAAACTGTGTCATTATTGCTGGAGAAAACAAAAAACACTCGAAAACAGGGACAGAGCCCTGGCTTCCTGAGCCATCCCTGCAGAACTTGGCTGAGGCAATTTGTTCAGCATGGTGGGATAAGAGCGTGTTGTTTCCTGATCTTCATTTGCACACAAGAGGTTTGGCGTCACCTTGCACGTGTCGTATTTTCAGAGATTTTTACTTGCAGCACAGACTCATGAAGGACTGTTTCCTGAGCCGAAATAAAATATATATATTGTGTTTCAAAGCAGCATGCCTTAAAGAGGAAGTGAAGACGCATCCAGAGCATTGCTAGCCCACACAACCTATGGGCACTCATAGGCTGAGGACAGACTGGCAATCTAAAGCGGGGCAGGCACGCTTCGCAAACGGAAGAAAGGAGCATGTTCAGACATGCGCATCTGCCCCTCGGCTCCGTTGCGTACTTACCCGTCTCCCAGTCGCTTTCCTTTCGCTTTAACAGGACACTGGTTTTTCCCAGTGTTCAGGGGCCTTCCTCCGCATGCCTCCCGCTTCCAAACAATGTGAACTGGAAGTACATGCGCACATGCGAAACACATCAACGGAAAACAAAAAAAAAAGCAGCGGCAAGCGCAAGCCGCGCGCGCTGGCTACGCGGCAGTCTGTACGCTCCGTGGCAGTCTGAACGCTCCGTATTGCCGCTGATCCGCATTGCTCTGGCCAGTGTGAACGGCCAGCTCCGTGGGTTTTTCCCCCCGCTCCAGTTCCCTCCGCTTTGCCTCCGCTTTAGATTGGCAGTCTGTCCTCAGCCATAATGTTATAATGCACTTCCATTCCTGCCTGTATTCACAGGCAGAGGGGATTTTTTTCCCCTTTTTGTAAGAAAATTTTGTTAAAGGGGCCAGGAAAGGGAATGTTATTGAAAGAACCAAGCAGCTCTGCTTTGGTAAAACGAAACAAGCAAAACTAGTTTCAAAAGGCTACAACAGCATTCGGCTCCTGAGGGGGGATTTATATGCAGATATGATACTATCAGACTTGAGAACAATAGGATCTGGAAATGGTTAGATTATGACAAAGTAACTGTGGCTCTGTATAGGTTTAAGTTCACTATAACCTTACTTGGTCTACACATTGTCATTGGTGAGTAGTCCACACTTACTCTGATGGACCACATGCTCTGCATAGTCACATCTTATACCCATCTCTTTATTGCTTGATGTCCTGGGCCTTAGCTTGTAATAATATCTGTTGCAACAGACTAACATGGCTATTTCTCTGAACAGGTAGCAAATCTAGTTTCTGCGGTCATATTTGGGCTCCAAAATGTATCCTTCTTGCCACACTAAGATTACTGGCCCAGTCTGGCGACCAATACAATGTGAAGGAGTCATGGGGAGGTGGCCACTGATGACAGCATGATGGCATTTCTGGGGAAACCGCATACATATGTCATGCCTCTCTAGAAATCTTCAGAAACTCCATAGTACATCCACACAATTTTTGGCGATTCCTAGGGAGGACTACTGTCCCTTCTGGGAAAAACCAGTGATACCTAGAGAGGTTTTGTCAAGGCTGCTGTGCCTTGCTGTGAGTGAATTATTCCCCTATCTCAAGCTTGAGACCCTGGAACAAGATCCTCCTTTGATAATGCAACCGAGATTACCCTGAGTCAGGACCAGTCAACTCCCAGCAACAAAAACCATAAAGCTAAATAAGCTTTATTATAAAGAAAACAAAGAAAAAGGTTAAAAACAATACAGTTCCAGTGAGGGCTCAAAGCACCTAAAAATAACAAAGCTAACTTTCTAGATACACAATGCAGGCTCTTACAGCATGGATGTTAAATTCTTAAAGCACTGGCGGATACAGATTCAAGCAGCATAATCCAAAGTAGATACAATGGCAAGATAAACTAGTGGAGGCAAAAGGCGTAGGTGCTGAAGGAAAAGGACATTAAAGAAAAGAAAAAGAGAGGTGACACCCATGAAGGTAGGCTACATTTATTGGTCACTGATCTGCTGACCTCTTACAACCAATCAAAACACTGTCCCGAGAGAGCTTTCTGGAAGATGAAAAAACTACTCCCTCTCAAGCTTTAAAGCTGTGATTAGTGAATTAATTAGTAGCGCTGTTGGATGCCTGTGGAATGGCCTTGAGTTCATAAGGGCCAGTGTGGGGAGGGCTGCTCTCACCAATTGCTGATGCGGAATATTCATACTGAGCTGAGAACAGGAATTTTACTCAAAGAAAGCTCATTTCCTTGATAGGCTTGATGTCACTTACGTGTTTGGCCTGGAAGTGATGTCATCCTATAGGCCTGACAGCCATTTTTCATTGTATTTTCTCCTGCCACTGCTCCCCACCAGGGGACTGGCAATCCTATGACACACATGAACATGCTTTTTATATGTTTTTAAATTAGAAATTGTAAACTTTCTTGAACCACAGGAGAAAGGCAGGGTACAAATATTTTAATAAAATCTGTTGGAACCCCCATTGAGACAGGCTGCTTTCACACATCGTTGGCTAACACCTTCTCAATGCACTATGACAATATAGTACGTAGAGAGTGCATTATACCAAAGAGCATTACACCAAAGAGTATGAAAGCAGCTATATTTAAGCTGAGTCTGGGTACATTATGGGAGAAGCCCAAAGCTGCTCCTGCCTCCATGCTATGGGCCTGAATGGAATCTAACCCCTGTGGCATTTTAGAATTAAGTCCCCACAGGGAACTCATGACTGGCAACCTGCTACCACTCCCCATTGGGATCATGTGTTAAATATAACATGTCCCATGTTACAATTATTTCTGTACAGATCATATATTGTTAACGATCATAAATAGTCTTTGGTGTGTGTGTAAACAATATGGTCCTTTAGGGGAAGGAAAAAAGGATAGTGTCAGCTCAGAAGGCACTATTTATTTTTTTTAATAACTTTCTTTTTACTTCAAACAAATTTCCATAAAACTAACAGAACACAATGATTACAACTCATTGTCTTTTCTTAGTAAAATACAAAGTCCACAAATTTTTCAGGTAAGGCTGTGTTACAATCCTTGGTTTTTGTTGCATAATCAAAAAATTTAAACCACTTTGTTACAAAACACTCCTTGTTTGCAGGGTTCTCCATTTTCACAATTTGCAAGGCCGGTTTGCTACAATACCCCACACTTTTACAAACCATTGTCTGAGTGTTGGTAAATGATCCGTTTTCCATTTCTGGGCAAGTACTGTCTTTGCAGCGATTAAGAGTAGCATCGCAAGTTCTCTATCGGTGCCTGTAAGTTGTTGATCCTCCCAGCGGTTGAGCAGTATGCTCTCTGGAGTAAATGGTAGTTTTATTGTTTGAATTTCTTCTATTTTGCTTAACACTGTGACCCAATAACTTTGAACCCTCGGGCATGACCACCAACAGTGAAACAGTGAGTCCATGTGTCCACATTTCTTCCAACACAATGGGTCTTTCTTAATCTTAGCATGGTATAGCTTTAATGGCGTTATGTACCACCTTGAGAAGAACTTATAGTTTTGGAGTCCGAGTTGTAATGCTTTTGATGTATAGAGTTTTGATGACCACAGCTGTTCCCATTGCTTTTGAGAAAGAGTTATATTGCACTCTTTGTGCCATTGTACTTGTTGCGTTGACAATTGCAGCCATTGCTTAGAGGCTAGTGCTTTGTAAATTTTCGATATAATGCCCCTCTGTTCTACTATCCCTTTGTCTACTAGACAACATCAATTTGCTGTGCATTACCGCCTTGAAGGTATCCCAAATTGTGTCTTGTTGTACCTCTCCATCTGTGTTAAAACAAAATGTCTTTGGATAAGATTTCTGCAAATGATTCCTTCTGTATTAAAAGTTTGTTCAAAGTAGATTTTGGCCCTTTATTGTCTTGTGTGACCTCCGTAATGAGGCATGACACCTATGCGTGATCAGAAATTATTCTATTACCAATGTCAGTGGCCCTTATGTTATTGATGGCCGGTTTAGAAACCAAAATATAGTCAATTCTTGAATAAATATTGTGAACTGCAGAATAGTAGGTGTATTCTTTTACCCCAGGGTTCAATGTCCTCCACACATCCACTAAGTTAAAGGCTTCTAGGGAGAAGTGGCAGCCAGGGCCATTACCGTTTTGATTGGCACAGAAATGCCCCAACAATCTCCCCACTTCCATCCATCCCACCTGCAGCAGAAATACCTCAACAGGACCCTGGTATTCGTCCTGTGCAGGGTGATGTTGAGGGTGGTGCCTGTATGCACCTAAGTTACATTGCCAGCCACCCCAAACCAAAATGGCAGGCTGAAATTAAAACAGCAGCACAAAAATTGTTCTCCATATGAACGAGGTAGAGTAGGGTAGATGCCAACATAGCAGCACTGCTAGCAGCCAGAAACCAGCAGAACCCACAGGAGCACCATAAATAATGACTGCAATGTAAATGAATGTTGTTCTGTGTATTGCTACTTTATTTCTTTGGCAGGGGTGGGTGGTAAAGGGAGAGCTGTGATGAGGGGCGGCTGCTGCACTTAGGCTAAGGCTTAAGCCTCCTCCACTGAGGCAGGCAGTGATGGCAGCATTGGCTGGTGTTGGTGTACTGCTGCGAGAGAGGAGGATCAGTGGACTGATAGATAGACAGACACACTACCCCCTCCCTCTCACTTCTGAGGCATTAGTGGGCAGGAGTCGGACTGTGGTGATTTCATGCTCTATTTCTTTAAACGTGTAGTGTGCCTGCAGTAATGTAAGCAGTGGAGTTTGGACTTAGTTTGAGTTGAGAGAGACTGTTTGTAGCACCAAGCTACAGGTTCCTTCTTTTCTCACCAAAATAACCACAAACCTATGTTGTTATTTTAAAAAACTAATCATTTATTGTTTAAATGCATCCCAGAAATCAATACAGAATTTCCTCAGGTCCACAAGTGCCCCCGGACCCCAGAAGAGAGAGACTGGAATTTTAATTCCTGGTGGCAGCAGAGAAAACTAAGTTTATATACATAGAGAGTGCTTCAAGGTGCACTGTGCAGGCTGGGTTGGACTAGATGACCTTGAGGGTCCCTTCCCAGTTCCATCCAACTCTATGAGTCTAGCCGCAGTCGCAGAGTCTTCTTGGGTCACATGAGACACGAGCAGATGTATGTTGAGGTAAGCTGACATGCTGGGAAAGACAGAGGGGCTTGCTTGGCCGGAGGCAGGAAGACCCACCTTCAGATCTAACAAGAAGTGGGTGTTCTTGTCCCTGACAAAGTGGGCTGCGTTCACACAGACCAAAGCACGGTTTGAGCAAACCATTGTTCAGATCAGAATAGGGGTCCTCTGGGGGGGGGGGGAGGTGTTTGAGATTTCCCTGCACTGTGTGTGGGGTTGGACTAGATGACCCTGGAGATCCCTCCCAAGTTCAAGTTCCAACTCTAGCCGCAGAGTCTTGGGGCACATCTTTTCAGGTAAGCTGACATCATGAGATGAGGCAGAGAGACTACTTCCTTGGCCGGATGCGTGAAGGGCCACCTTCTGTGTTAACTGGAGAACCACTCATGGCATCCGACCAAGTGGGCTGTGTTCACTTCACAGCAAGTAACAGTTTGGGCAAATCATTGTTCAGGACAGGGGTCCTCTGGGGGGCGGGGGTGTGTGGAGGGAAAGTTATTGGCGAATTCCCTACATTGTGCAGGCCGGGGTTGGACTAGATGACCTTGAGGATCCCTTCCCAGTTCTAACAAGAAATGGATCTTCATGCATCCGTTTAAGTGGCCTGCGACAGCAATTCACAGTTTGGGCAAATCATTGTTCAGGACAGGGCCCAGGGTCTGCTAGGGGTGTGTGTGGAGGGGGAGGTGTTTGAGATGTTTTTTGCACTGTGTGTGGGGTTGGACTAGATGACCTTGAGGGTCCCCTCCCTGTTCAAAGTCCATGATGAATCTAGCTGTGCAGAGTCTGCTTGGGCCACATGGGACACAAATGGATGTATGTTGAGGTAAACTGATACATGCCTGGAGAGACAGAGGTGCTTGCTTGGCCGGGGGCATGAAGAGCCACCTTCTGATCTAACAAGAAAATGGGTGCTCGTGCCTCCGACAAAGTGGGCTGTGTTCACACAGACCAAGGCACGTTTTGAGCAAACCATTGTTCAGATCAGAACAGGGGTCCACTGAGGGTGTGTGTGGAGGGGGAGGTGTCTGAGATTTTCCTGCATTGTGTGTGGGGTTGAACTAGATGACCTTGAGGGTCCCCTCCCTGTTCAAAGTCCATGATGAGTCTAGCCGCGCAGAGTCTGCTTGAGCCACATGAGACACAAACGGATGAATGTCGAGGTAAGCTGACATGCTTGGAGAGACAGAGGTGCTTCCTTGGCCGTAGGCAATTGAAGACCCACCTTCAGATCTAACAAGAAGTGGATGGATGTTCATGCCATCCATCAAAGTGGGCTACATTCACTTCACAGCAAGCCATGATTTGGGCAAATCATTGTAGGAGAGGCTAGTCCTACATCTTAGTTCCAGTTTCCTCAGTTTATGCTGCAGAGATCATCTGAGTCCTGTTGGGTTTGGGCACTGACTGGCACGGTGGCACTGTTTCTGGGGGGCCGATTGCACAGGTTCTTTTGCTGCTGCTAGCCTGGCAGACATGCCCCTCTCACCACCTCACTTACTTTCTTGGAAAGATTCTTCGGGAGACACTATCTGCTGCCTGCGTGCCTTTTTTCCCATAGGAAACAATGGAGAATGGGGGCAACCTCTTTGGATGCCCATAGAATTGGATCCCCTGGTCCAATCTTTTCACAACTTTGGGGGTCCTTTGGGGAGAGGCTTCAGCAGCTACTGTTCAAATTTGGAGCCTCTACCTCAAACCCCCTCCCCCCAGCCCCTGGAAACTTTTCAGACTTTTTTGCCATTGATTACAATGGCCCCATAGGGTATAATGGACCCGAATTTTTTGGGAATCCTGAAAATTTTCGGATATCTACCCTATACCGATATAGATATTCGGTTTTTTTCAGGAATCCCGAAAAATTCAGGTCTAATATACCCGAATCCGAAAAAATACCGAATTTTTTTTTTTGCACACCTTTAAACAGAACTTGATTCCTTTTTATTTCTTTATAAAGATACAGTGTGATTTTAATAATAACTGTTTATTTCCTGATTCATTTAGAAAGTACCCAGATCATTTTAAAGGTTAGAGGAGACTATTTGAATCAAAACTGACCTTGACTTTATGGACTCCAAAGTCTACATGGAGGACGTATTTTTATATTCCCCCCAGGCTTCAAGCAAAGGTGATTGTCCTTCCCCTCTGTCTTTTCCCGCAAAAGTTATCATTGCTATCTCTACCCTCAATTCTTGAATAATATGAAAAGGCTAGAGGTTTCATTAAAGGATACACATAGGAGAATACCTACTATTCATGGTGCTATTCTTAATAGCTGTTGAAAGAGGATTAGCCTATAGAGATGGCTGTGTCTTAAATGCCTTTTCCAGCAGTATGCTTTCAGGTAGTTTTACAACAGTTTTGCAATAGTGTAATTTGGCAAGAGGTAATCAGTAGCCAATACTACCTATATATCTAATAGCCAAGGTGCCCCCTGCATGAGGATATCTAAATGCGCACATTGGGGACACCTAGGGGGCAGACAGATTTTCCTGCACACTTGGGGGACTCCCCAGGTGTGCAGAAATTCCAAAAAGATAAAAAAATATTCGGGGGATGCTTAACCCCCCCAAAAAAGAAAAGAGTGTTCCCTGTGCATGCACAGGGTACACCCTGGGAACTGTCGTCACCACTGCAGCTGCTGCTGGGGGGGGAGAAGGCTTGGCAGGCAGGCCTCACTGCTGCCGCTGCTGTGGGAGGGGGAGAAGGCTTGGCAGGCCAGCCTCACCGCCGTTGCCACCAGGGGGAGAAGGCTTGGTGGGCTGGCCTCACTGCCACTGGGGGGGGGGGAGGGAGAAGACTTGGTGGGCTGGCCTCGCCACCGCCACTGGGGGGATGGAAAAGGTTTGGCTGCCTGGTCTCACTGCCGCTGCTAGGGTAGAGGGGAAGGGAAAGTTTCGGTGGGCCAAGCTCAGGCCTTGCTGCCAATGCTGGGGGGAGGGAGAAGGCTTGGTGGGCCTGGTGGCTGGTAGCCATGCAGGCCTCGATGTTGGTGCTGGGGGCAGGGGAGAAGGCTTACCTGCAGCTGCTTCCTTTTCCTCCATGGGCTGGCAGGCTGGGGGCTGGGAGCCATGAGGTCCTCCTCCATCCACAGGCCAGGAGCTGTGAGGAATACCCCCCATGAGTATTGTGGGTCCCTCTTCTTGTCTATATAATAATTCCAAGAGGGTTTTTTTCTGTGTGGATACTTATATCTGCCAAAAGGGAGCTCACTCTCCCCCAACAACTTTTCCTACATAGTCAGGGGCCTTCTTTGGGCTGCAGAAAAATCCAAAAAGTTAAAAAAAAAATTCAGGGACCGTTGAATTCCCCCCAATACCTTTTGAAATGGCATCAACTTCAGACATCAACTGTGAGAAACTAGAATGTTCGGGGAAGGGGAAGGCTTCTAACTGTTTCTGTCAGTAATAGGCAGGGTTTTTACTGGCAACAGTCTAGGGTTGCCAAGTACCCCCCCAGGCCACCGGCAGTGGATCCAGATCCAGACTGGAAAATCCTGGAGATTTGGGGGTGGAACCAGGGAAGGACAGGGACCTCAGTGAGGTACAATGCCTCCAAAGCATCCATTTTCTCCATGGAAAGTTATCTCTGTAGTCTGGAGATGAGCAGTAACTCCAGGGGATCCCCAGGTCCCACCTGGAGGCTGGCATCTCTAGGCAGCACCCTCTGTGTGACTTCATACCACCTGATTTGCATGACTTAATTAGGCCCAGCTGCTTTGCTACTGTTCATCAGCAGCCACCCTATGAAAGCCAGTGTGATGTAACAGAGCTTCAGACTGGGATCTGTGAAACCCAGGTTCAGATCCCCATCTTGTAGTGGAAGCTGAGTGGGTGATTTCAGACCAGTCACATACTTTCAGCCTAACCAACCTCACAGGGTTGTTGTGCAGATAACAAGGAGGAAATACTAATGTAAGCTGCTTTAGTCCCCACTGTGGAGAAAGACTGTAATTTTCCTAGGTAGAGGCTGCAGGGGAGGGGGTGGAGATGGAAAGCTGAAGACAGATCAAGGTAGGTTGGCTGTTGGGTGGAAAGGAAATAGGGTTGCCAACTCCAGGTTGGGAAATTCCTGGACATTTGAGAGGTGGAGCCTGGGGAGGGTGGGATTTGAAGAGGGACTACAGACCAGTATAATGCCATAGACTCCACCCTCCAAACCAGCCATTTCCTTCACTTCAACTACCATTGCCAGCCTCCAGAGAAGGGCTGGAGAGCACCCAGAATTACAACTGTTGTCCAGGTGACAGAGATCAGTTCCCCTGGATAAAATGTCTGCTTTGGAGGGTTGTGAGGCTGCTTGGCTCCCCAAGCCTCACTGTCCCAAGGCTCCACCCCCAAATCTCCAGGAATTTCCCAACAGCCCTAAGGTGAATTGATCTCTGCAGCTGGGAGATCCGTTGTGATTCCCAGAGCACTGCTGCTGCTGCTGTGGGGGGAGAGGAAGCAGGCAGGAGGCTGGGAGAGTGATGGGGCAGAAAGAGAGAGTGATGGAGTGGGGGGGCAGAAAAACAAAGAGAATGATGACTGGTCAGAGAGGAAGTAACATACATGGAGGAGAGAGGGAGAGTAAGAAAGGGGGGCAGAAGGGAGAAAGAGTGTGAGAGAGGTAGGGGAAGAAGGGAGGAAGCAAAGTTGTGAGGAATGGGATAACCATCCTGCAAGTTTCTTGCGGGTCTCCACTTGTGTTTATCTAATTCCCTCTTGAAGCCATTGTGCTTGTATCTGCCGCCAACTCCTGTGGCAGTTACAAGTTCCTCCCTCCAGGTGCCTCAGCCAATCACTTTCAATTCTGAATTGCTGTGTTGGGGGGGGGGGGGTGTTCAGCTGTTTAACTTCTGGCCAGTTGACAGAGTTCGAAGTTGGATTTTGCTTAGGGAAGGGTTAGGAGGTCTGCTGGTTAGGCAGGGAATCCATTAAGGACTTAAGGTACTTCAAAGATGTGTAGAGTTTGGGTGCTGTTTGTGTCAAAAACAGTTGCCTTTCTGTTCCATGTCTGAATCTGAATCAGTCAAACAAGAAACTTTCTTCATAACTGTTACACTTTCTCAGGCCCCAGCTCTCCAGTAACTGTTACTGGCTGGAAGGATGCAAAGAAACAGCCAAGTGAAAGGAATAAAAAGAAACTGTCAAGCCACACATACCACTGAAATAAACCTGTTTCTTAGTTGCTTTCATCAAGCCTGTGTGGTTCCTTCAAACCTATAATCCCCACATAATAGGTGTTGCGTACTGGGTTCGATGCATGAAGAGCTCGGGCTACAGCATGATGATCAGCTCACGTTTATTAGCACGCAACACAACATTTACCAGCCGAGGTGGCCAACTATATACACCCACCAAAGACACACCCACAGTCCTATTGGAGGGTTTGAATCTCCCACCAAAGTTCCTATTGGTGGACGCTAGGTGGTGCAGGATCCTTGGCCCCTATTGTTTCCAGGAGCCAAGCTCGGGACTGTGGTCGCTGGCGCCTGGTGGCAGTCAACAGACATAACACCAGGCCAAGTGAATACTGGATGTCACCCTGAGTCCACACATTGCCCTCATTGAGAACTAGTCTCAATTATAAACATCTCCCTCCAAAAATAAGGTTTGTATAAAATAATTTGTATGAAAAATAAAATAAAAAAGAAGGTTGTAGGTTGTGAAGTTTAAGTCCTTATTTTCTAGGTCTGGAGGTGGAGTATTGTCATACCCACTTCCCTCTGTTTTATGCAGTTCACCCTGTGTCATCTCAGAAACCATTCCTGATGGGAAGGGGACTCTCAAAAGCAGTGTGAGATGTAATGAAGGGAAAGGATGCAGCCCAAGTTCACAGCTCACACACACATACACACACTGTACAAGCAGAAGAGATTTCTGCTTGCACAAGAACACCTTTGGATACAACCTGTATGAAGTTTCTTGCGGGCCTCCGCTTGTTTCATCTAAAATGATACAGGAGGAGCAAGGCTTGAAAAGGACAAAGAGGAATTAGATATCTGTGTATTTTAAACATGTATTAAGCAGCCTCTCCAGAGAGCTGGTTGAGGCAGTTAACAACTAAAGCAATGAACTAAAACAATAAGCTCAAACAGTAAAACAAAACAAGAAATTAAAAACAAGCCAGGGCATAAAAACACCATAAAATAACACTGAATAGCCTAAAATGATTATCATTAAACAGTTTAACGGTTGCCAGATACAGAAGACCTCCTGCGAGCAGCCCCGTGACCTCTGCTGCTGTTTGGTGAAGAAACCATAAAGTTTCCACTGGATCCTAGAGCAGCATGATGTCACCCTGGAAATGGCATTATGCCATCCACATGACAGCACCCACCCCCCATCTCCCTGCCCCTGCCCAGTATCCTGTCAGGTGCCAGCCACTGGCTAGCAACTCTATCAAACAGTCCTCAGGCTCAAAGCAAACCATAAAACAGCTTTCAAAAGGCTTTAGTTTAGAGTCTGGATAAAAAGAAATGTTTTGGTCTGGCAAGTGAAGAAAAGTAAGGGTTGAATGCAGACTACACTGGCAATTTCCACCAATTTCCCCTTTCTATTACCTCCCCCCCCCCAATATCATTCCTCAGAGTCCCCCATCCCTCAGGAGCAACATTTTGTGGATATCAGTAGGCTACAGGGAGAGGGGAAGAACATGGTAGCCCATCCCTTGGTGGAAAAGGTTGCTGGTCTGAAGCCTTCTGAGCAAAATTCAAAGTACAGTCATTAGTCGATGTAGAAACTATTGATTCCAGCATTCCTGAGACACCCCCTACCTTATATTCCTTCCTAGAAGAGTTCAGGAAATTATGTTCCCTTTTTTCTTTTAGAAAACAGTAAGGGGGAATGCAAGACTTGTGAGGGGGATCCCATCTCCCTTCCCATTGCTGAGCCTTTGTGAATCCTGCCCAACCACCTGCCTTAGAGCCCAGCAGTAAATAGAACAAAACTGTGTAAAATGAATGTCTTAAACAATGCTCAAAAGACTTCAAAAATTTATATAAGGAATTTCTCTGTGTGGTATCAAATGTTTAAAAAACAATATTACATACAAAATTTGCTCAAAAGACAAGGCTCAATGTAACCATATAGTATACACGCTATTGATATAATTAATCCACGGCATTCACTCAGGATATACCCATTAGAAGACTAGAGGATCAGAATCCAGTATCACTGAAGGTTCAAACCATTTTCTTCACACAGCAGGGCCTGGAGTGGTGGTGGCCCTGAACAGCTCCTGGTGTCCGCCACCGCTGCCCAGAACACTGCCCAGAGCAGTTTGCAGCATCTGCCATCACCAGGCTCCAGGGCTCTGCCACAGCTCTCAATTGCCACTGCAGAAGCAAGGTAGGTGTGTTGTCTGTACCTGCAGACAATGCCTTTTATTTTATTCTTTGCCATTTTTGTTTTACTTTGGGGAAACTTAAACATTTCAGATTTTTCTGCAAATCTGGGGATTCCCCCCAAGTTCACTGAAAAATCTGTTTAGTGTTTGTGTGGCCCCAGTCTGTGGATTTAGGTATCCACAGAAGGGGACCCAAACACCGCCAATAGTAAAACAGTCATATTAAGAGTATTTTTAAATTAAATGTACTTAGGTGTTGAACAGAACACTGGGCCTGTTTTTTTTAAAAAAAAACATATGGATTTGTTTTTGATTGTAACATTTTATGTGTGTAAGTGGAGGGGGGAAGCACAATTATGTTTTAATTAAATAAAGATATACAGTTGGTGAATAGGATAGGGTGGTAGAGAGATAGAAAGCATGTATGTAAATCACCATTACAAAACTCCTTCCAAGGAACATTTCTTTGTGTGGCTATTTTAAAGTTTTCTTTCATTTTGTTTTGAAGTAATTCAAACATATCCTGGGTTTTCAGGACAGGTAGGGAAACATCTGCATAAAATAAATAGATATTTTGTACGGCCAGATGGTGAAAGGCATCTCTATTGCTTTCAATACGAATTATGTATTCAAAGGTGTATTTTTTCTGCTTATTCCTTGCTCCATTTATCAAACAACTCCAGTGGTGCATTTCCTAACACCTTCCAATAATTAAAGCTAAGACACGTGTGCTTGTCTTGGGGTTCAGTTGTGCTTCATCTAATTAGATGGAATGGCTCAATAACTAATCGTGAAAGACAGTGAAAATAACATGGGTTTATAACTCAAAGAAAGGGATTTTTGTGGCACTTCTTTATCCAAGGGAGAAAATGTCTATTTAATGTCATTTTCTTCTTTGAGCATTTTATTTGTGAATATCAATAGTCTATGCTTCAAATGAGGTTACTCTGGTAAATTTTATCCTTCTGACAATGTACTTGGCATAAGGCTGGCATAAAGCACAGCCTACTGAAATCCAAAGTCACCCCCAACTATAGTTGTAGTTTCATTGTAGGGTGAGGCAGGGCTTTTTTTTTTTTTTTTTGTAGAAAAAGCCCAGCAGGGACTCATTAGAATAATAGGCCACATCAATTTAGCTTTTCAGTAACTAACGACATTAGTATTGTTAGCATTACGAACGCATTTTCTGTATACCTTAGGGTAGAGTAGTGTGTAGTTTTTAGTGTAGGTGTAGGGAATAAAATGCAATAAAATTTATATATATATAAAAAAGAATAATAGGCCACACCCAACACAGAAACTCATTAGCATATTAGTCCACGCTTCTGACAGTGCAGCTCCCTCCCAGAATTGGCTTCCCCAGGTGCCCTGTGGCTTGCGGAGCACATGGGGAACCCAAGGGAAGTAAATAAGTTTCTGGATCGGCTTCCCCAGAGGAGGGGACCTGAGGAGAGGAGGGAGTTTAAACTGCTTTCCCTCCCTGGATTGGCTTGGCTTCCCCAGGTGCCCCGCAGCTTGTGAGGCACCTGGGGAACCTGGGGGGGGGGGGAGGCTGTAGGCGTGGACAACTCATAAGCCAGCCAGAACTCCGTTCCTGTGTGTTCCTGCCCAAAAATAGCCCTGGTGAGGGGGAGCTGTTAAGAAGCCTTTTCTAAAAGCTATTTTTATTTGAAGTTGACAAACATAAGGAATTACTCAGACGGTATTCATATTAACTAGATCTAAGAGTCCGTAAAGAGACATAGAAGAGATGGAAAGGTCTCTGTATTCAAAGCAGATACCATCTTTTGGGGGGCAATGTAGTTCATTTTCTTGGAAGATCCTGAAATGTTGCAATTCCATTGTCATTCTAGTTGTGGGGAATGAGATAAGCATTAAGCAAGTTTTGTAAACTCTAGTATAACCCCTACCCCTTCTTCAAGTTCACTCTGGGAGGAAAAAAAGATTCACCCAAGGCTTTTCACTAACAAAGCAGGCAGTTTTATTAAGAATGATAATTCTGATGCATGCAAGAACAGGTCATGTTAGCATACTGAAGGTTCAAAGTTTCTCTTTTGTAGGATAAAACAGACAAAGGGTCAGGGTCTTGTATTTGGAAAAGAGTTCAACAATTTCGTTCTTAAACATAATCCACTCTACCCTCTGTTTAGAGTACATTCTCCATTGCTAAGGTGGACATAAGGAAAACAAACCTTATACACTTTTTCCTGAGAGATAAGGGAGGCACCCACCCTTGACTGAGGCCATGATCACATGGTCATTTTGATCGGGTTTCACCACTGTTCCCTCTCACATTTAAAATTGCTGATCAGATGCCCCCATCTGTCTCCCACACCGAAGTGGGCTCAGTCGTGCAATCCTCCTGGTTCGCTAGCGAGTTTTCCTACACCTGGAAAATATTTGTGCTTTGAATCCACGATTTTGTTGATCTGGACAGCCATCTCTCACAATGATCACAGTTAGGTTGTCTGAATGTCCTTCTCGCGATGTTCCCCCCCCCCCCCCCCACAAGCTTCCATCGTTGTGCACATGAGCAATCCTGTGCTGAATAAATTCAATGTATAAATGTTCAAGCACGCATCTAGACTCCAGTGCTCGGTTGTACATCGCCGGTTAATTTTGTTTGCTGTTGGGGGGAACCTGCAAAAACAAGGGAGTATGGCGAGTCCCAGTGGGAGTGGTTATTTGGCCATGTGCACATGGGCATGCACAAAGCCAATTAAAAAAAAACAAACCCAAGCTGCACCACCGCTTGGGCAATGCAGCTATCTGGATGGTGCCCAGAGCCTTGTTGCATGATGCAAGTGGTTTGGGGAAAGATGTGTAATTACCCCCCTCCCCCCCAAAAAAATCCTGATCAAATCTATATCGGGAACAAATCAGGATAAGCTGGCCATGTGACCACAGCCTGATAGTTGCTCAGAGATCAGGAGTCCAAAGAACAAATCTTGAAGTAGGAGGAAGGGCAGAAACATCCTAAAACATAGCAAATCAATCCACAAGTTAACAGACCAACCTTTAGGCTCACTAATCAAAGGTCTTAAATCTTCACTAAATTCTTGATGGTGAAATAAAATACTTTAACAATAAGGTATCAGCTACCTTGAGCAAAGAAATCCATTGCAGGAAATGGACTTTCAAAGATGGGATATAGTATGTGGCAAAGCTGCTGTTTAACTATATGGGAACATGATTGTAAGAGATGTCCCATAACACAATAGATCCACTTGGCTGATAGGCACCCAGATTTTGGCAAAAATTATTTTGTGTATTTGAAAGGTATTTTGTGTATTTATTTAGTAAATGTAATAAAACTGACCTGCTTAAGTCGGCTCACATCAATAAAACAAAACCAAGCATACAATAAAAACAAACAAAGATCATAACAGTAAAAATATAAAACAACCCAATACAATAACGATATAAAAACTTACCAATAAAGAACACTAAAAGCAAACTGATACAACCTCTGATCCAGGTCTTTCTCTTTTGTCTATTGATGATTTATGTTATACCACTTTACACGTGGCTGGAGAGTTGTGAACCACCTCACCACACCCCCCTCCTTTTTATTACTAAAAGGTCTACCTTCAGTCTCTAGGTCCATGAGGCAAAGCGCATTTGTTTTATTTGTTTGTTTGTTTATTGACTTTTACACAAACACACACAATTCCTTAATCCTTAACCAGAAATTAAATGGCGCTATTAAGCTAGGGAGGCCAGCCTCCAGGTGGGACCTGGGGATCCCCTGAAATTACAGCTCAACTCCAGATTAAAGAGATCAGTTCCCCTGGAGAAAATAGACGCTTTAGAGGTGGACACTATGGCATTGTACCTCACTGAGGTCCCTGTCCTCCCCAGGCTCCACCCCCAAATCTTCAATAGTTTCCTAACCTGGAGCTGGCAACCCTACCCCAAGAGCGTCCTTAAAGGGTGTTGTCTTCAGCTACCCAGGCCTAAAGAGACTGGCACAACTGGTCACTCCCCCACCTTTCCAACCTGGTCTCTCCCATCTCCATGACTGGCCCAGGGCAGCTGTCTGGCTGTACTTGGCTCGCTGAGCCCCTGCCACCTGTCATGGACCAGCCAAGGCTCAGCAACAGTGAGGACTCCTCAGAGGAGGAGGGGCCCTGTGTAGCCAGGTCAAAGTCCAAGAAGCTGACTCTTTGGGCCACCAGGCTGGACACTGGGCTGGGCCGTTGCTGGCTGTGCCACTGCTCGTGCCACAGCTTCCCCTGGCCACAGTTTTCTTGCAGTTCTCTCACACATTTAAGCGTGACATTTAGTGTCTTCTCACTGTAGTCTGACAGATGATACAGTTAGTGGGGGATGGTTTATGCTTATTCAGGGGTCATTTCGAGCAGGAGCTTGGGGGAGCGCAGCTCCAGGAGTTGGTGCCAGCCTCCCCCCTCCCCCGGCGGGGGAATTCCTGCTTGTGTCATGGCTGCAGCAAAATGACCCCGTCCCCTGGAAAGGTCCTTGTTCCTCCGACCAGCCTTCTGAAGGCTTCAGCCACCACTGAAGCTATCCTCCCAGAATAGTGGTATTTCTGAGGCTTGGAATAGTAGCTGCCTCCTCTCTGCGAGCTCTTTCTTTCTTTTTCTTTCTTTCTTTCTTTCTTGCCTTCTGACACACTTCTAGTGATGTCAAGGGGTGTGGCATATGTAAATAAGTTATGCTAATGAGTTATGCTAATGAGCTCCTGCACCGCTTTTTCTACGAAATGACCCCTGTGCTTATTGATTACAGTGTTTGTACGTTCAGAATCTCAGACTTAGAAACAATAACAAGACAACACTTTACTGTTTTTATGTGGAAGCAGCATCGCAATGCGGCCTGTCTAAATAATACAGTAAAATCCTTACCAGTTCCGGATACTTCCTGTCCCTTCTCTCTCCAGAACCCAACTACTCTTTTCGTCAGTTTGTTGTTCTTGGTTAAACAGTCTCAGATCCCCCCCCCCCAACATTCCATTTACCCTTTAAAATCTGATTGGTTGGAGCTGAATGGAAGAAAAGAAGGTGAAATTGTCTCTTGCCTATCACACAAATCAAGGGGTAAAGGCACATAAAACAGAGCAGTCTGAACTGATGTTAATAGAATGGTCCTCAGGATAGCTTTAAAAGATGGACCCTCCATTTGCTCCCAAGTCACAACCTGTTGGAAATGTATGAGTTTGTTTGCTTGTTTATTTATTTTTCATTTTTATACCCCGCCCTCCCCGCAAGCGGGCTCAGGGTGGCTCACAAGGGCATAAATGCCAGTCCAATACATCATAAAACAGTTAAAAACAACAACAATGATAAAACAGTTTCAATAAATTACAGATACATTACTATAAATTACAGTAAAATGCTTCCAGTCATCACTAATCAGATGGCGTCCTATCGGGTTGGGGTCAAACCCCTTGACCATCGGGCCTGGGCTGCGTTCAGGGCCAGCTCACATCACAGATGTTGTTCGCGGTGGATGATACCACTGGTGGCGGCTCCTAGCCAAAGGCCTGGCGGAAGAGCTCCGTCTTGCATGCCCTGAGGAACTGCATTAAGTTGCAAGCTCTAAGATTCCAATCATTATAGGGTTAACTTGTTTACCTTCTGTGCTATTGTTTAGACTGACCTGGAAGGAAGCCTGCCAGACAGCCAAGGCAAGAATAGCCCACAAAAGTATATGGCATTGATTGGTTAATGTATTCAGGTGATTTCCTTCTAGGGGTCAAGAAGAAGGAGGATTCTCCATTGTTGAGTGACCATGTGTCTGCAGCAGTAGCATGTAAAAATGTGGCTCTAGATATCTCTTGTTATTTTGTGGGTTTCCTGTGTACCCTATCCCTTAGAAATAGATATTTTAAACAGAAAGAAATGTCTCCTCTCCAGTGAAGCAAAGATCCATTGCAAACTCTAAGAGCCAGTTTGGTGTAGTGGTTAAGTGCGCAGACTCTAATCTGGGAGAACCGGGTTTGATTCCCCACTCCTCCACTTGCACCTGGCTGGATGACCTTGGGCAAGCCATAGCTCTGTACCAGCTGTTCCCTCAAGGACAGCTTGGGAAAGAGTTCTCTCAGCCCCACCTACCTCACAGGGTGTCTGTTGTGGGGAGGGGAAGGGAAAGGTGTTTGTAAGCCGCTCTGAGACTCCAAGTGAGTGAAGGGCGGGATATAAATCCAATCTCTTCTTCTTCTTCTTCTTCTAAATATTTAAGTATTTTTGACTATTTTCCCCAACACAACCAACTTATGGTGTATGTTCTGTGTAGCAACCAGCTTGCCATGTGCTCCCAGGTAATGGCGCCCGCCGCATGGCCAGAGCACATGGTCAGGCAGAGAGGGGAGCTTAAATCTGGAGGAACAATAGACGTCCGGATTCTAAGCCTCCACCAATGTAGGACCTAGGTTCTCCCTGGTCAAAGGCTCTTCCAGGGAACCTATGACAAACATGCACATATGTTAAGCCCCTATCAGGTCTTTTGGGTGAGGCCGGAGGTGTGGCTCCGGCCAGCGTATAATGAGGGCCCTGGAGCCCTGTAAGCATGCTTGATCTGACCATCTACTGGACATGCTGAATCACTCAATAAAGGCTTCATGATTTCACCGTTCCTGGTCTCCCGAGTCCAGTACTCTTCAGGTTTTCAAGGCAACAGATATTCAGAGGTGCTTTGCTATTCCCTTCCTCTGCATAGCAACCCTGGAATTCCTTGGTAGTCACACATCCAGTCGACCCTGCTTAGCTTCCAAGATCTGATGAGATCAAGCTATCAAGATCAGGGTGGAACCCCTTAGTTACCAGAATTTCATGTTTTCATATTGTACCTACTAAAACCTATCTAAATAAGGATAAAACAGGGGACTTTACTTTTCAGTAATGATTGGTTTACAATAAGAAGATTGAGCCAGTTGTAGCCCTCCTTAACTATGGTTTAAAATAGATATCAGTCTACTACTAGATCAGCCACTTTATGCTTTGAAGATGCGGCAGGAATTCTGAATACCTCCAGAGTTCCTTTTCGGTTTAGCTGAGGAAAAACAACTGTAAGACTCTGTCAGCTGTACTGATGCTTATACTTTTTGTGAATTACAATAAAAGTAGCCCTGCCATTTAACAATGGGTGTGTCTGCATGCATCGAATCATTCTTCTATCACCTAGCCCAAACTGTAAGGCGAATGAAAGAAAACAAAGTAAGAAACAATTATTCATTTGCATCCTCACGAGACTTTTGGTTACTTGGAATGAATGGAAAATAAATTTGAAGATTATATGAAATCACAAAGAGGCCCAGAACCCACCCCCTTCCTTGTATTTGCCATAGCAGAGGCCCGCTTGTGTGAGAGTGGATCCTTTGGTAGTGCCACCATTCCAACTGATCAATGCCCTTTTGGGGGCATGTGTGGGAGTTTGGATGCTGTTAACTCGCACTCCACTTCTCTGTGTGTATGAATGACTGGCTAGGCACACTGGTGAGGTTCTTCGAACATAGTCTGAATTCTTAAGAGAGAAAGATTTTTATTCACCATAACACACCTTTACAAAGTAGAGCACAAGCACATAGGGAAAAGAGATATCATAACACTAAAGCATTGTTGCAGATGTAAGAAAAGAAATTAAAACATGTAAAGCTCGTCTAAGCATTGCAGAAATGTTACCTTCACATCCCCTCTCTGGGATGAGCACCTGATGCTGGGCTTGGCGTTTGGCTTCAGTGTCTTGTATCAGCATTCAGCATCACCATTCAGCATCAGGCTTTTGTTGGAGAAATGAGTATGAAAGACAAGACCTGGGATTTCAGTCATTATAGGGTTAACCTATGCAACTTGTTGTGTTTCTTAGTTTAACCTGGAAGTTTCTGGCAGCTGGCCAATTAACTCTAAGCCCGGGAAACCTAAAGGTGTACTGTTTTGCTAATTGGTCAATGATATCAGGTGTTTCCTTTCAGGGGTCAAGAAGAAGGAGAGATCCTCCATTGTACTCTCTCTCACTCTGTAATAGGATGTCTTAGTGTGCAGACGCAGCACAATGCTGCTTAGTAAGCATGTTTTGTTTATTTGTAGCTAATCCTGTTTCCCTTTTCCCTTTCGTAATAAAGTTTCTTTTAAACTAAAAGAAGCAATCTCTTCTTTCCAGAAAAGCAAGATCCATTACTCTGAATTTTCTTGAATATTGGACAAAAGTCCTAACAGCTTTGGCATCAGGGGTCCTCCTGCCCTAGCTGGGTGGGAGTTCCTCACCCAGCCCTGAGTTTGTGAAGCAATGCCCTCATGTGAGCCTCGCACTGCTTTCCCCACTCACCGTGGAGCATGAGTCTCCCTCCTTTATTGCCCAGCTCAGGTTATCCAAAAATAGCCATCCATCTTGTCTCTTTCTGGCAGCTGGGCAAATGGTTATTTCCTTGCAGGAACTTTTATTGCCACTCTGCTGGCAATTTGAGCATTTTATGGCCCTCCTCCTTGGGAAAGAGCATTGTTCCCAGAGCTTGAGGGATGGCTGGGTGTACTTCAAAGCATCTTACATCTCCCAGTCATGACAGTGTCCTCCTCGTCTTTACATAAAGGACAGGACTACTGGGGGAAAAGATCCAGCTTCCCAGCTCCTTTCTTGTGCTGGCAATTCACAGATCCAACCCACTGAACTTGACAACCATTGACAGCATAGCATGAAATATGCTGCCCTAAAATGCAGCTTCCAATCTATCTCAGGATTGGGCTAGCCTTGGTTAAATGGGTCAAGGATTTTAACAGTTCAGAATATCAACAATCCTCTATCCCATCCTTGTTGTCTTTCTGCGTACCTGTATTAACCTGTATTAACTAACCATAGGCAGTATGGTGGCCAAAGCACAACAACTTTTTTCCAGAATAAGTTTGGCTTTAGCTGTATTTTGTGGAAGGGTACCAATGCTTCCTTAATCCTACACAGGGATATATAATGTTGCCTTCATATGAATGGTAAGGAGCAGGGGTCATTTCGTAGAAAAAGAGGCGCAGGAGCTCATTAGTATTTGCATGACTCATTTGCATATGCCACACCCCCTAACATACCGGAAGTGTGTCAGAAGGCAACACCCACCCCTCAGGCTCCACTCCACAGGTGAGTGAAACTGACCTGCTCTTCCTCCATTCCCTTCCCCATCCAATACTTTGTGCAATAAAAATAAGCGTAAAGAACACACCCTCATTCTCTTCCTGCTCCCTTGAAACCACCAGGTTTCAAGTAGACTTGAGGTACCCAGGACATGGGCACCACCCATCCCTTTCCCTTCCCCTCCCCACAACAAGACACCCTGTGAGGTAGGTGGGGCTGAGAGAGGTCTTTTGAGAACTGCTCATGAGAGAACAGCTCTAAGAGAACTTGTGACTGGCCCAAGGTCACACCAGCAGCTGCATGTGGAGGAGTGGGGAATCAAACCCGGTTCTCCCAGTGGTTCTCCAACTCCTGACCACTACACCAAACTGATGGGGTGGAAGCTGCTGAAGGGTTGGTGAAATTTCTCTAGTACTTATGTGCCATGTGCCCAGATAAAAAATGGTATACTTAGAAAATTTATATGCCACCTTGAGCAAGTCGATGGAAAAGCAGCACACAGTCATAAAAGGAACAATGATAAAATTATCAATATTAAAAGAAAACATTAAAAACAATAAAGACCCTAGCAGGGCTTTCCCCGGGGCGCTGCGCCTCTGCACTGCTCGGGGAAGCCGAGGAGAGGGCGGGGCTTGGTCATGTGCCCGCTCCCTGGGCTCCTCACTCCCGGAGCTGCACTCCTGTGCGCTCCCACTCCAACGGATCCCTGGTAAGGAGAAAGAATATACAGAGATGGGCTGCTTATAGTTTGGGGGCCTTGCATAAACAAAAGTTTGAGCTGTTCACCAGGAATTTTAAGAAGCAGGACATGTTGAAAGGAAAAAAAAAATTGCTTTGAGAAGTGAGTTCCAGAACAGTATCAAAGCTACCAAAGTATTGTGTGGCTTTCCAGATTAGCAGTGTAATTCTAAACAGCCTAAGCACCAATGTAAATCATTTGAAGCCAGTGGGTTCAGAAGGGTGTAGCTATGGTTTGGATTCCACCGTAGAACCCCTGCATAGTTTAGATCCAAAAATAGCAGGAGCCCCCCCCCCCACATGTCACACAATTCTGTGCAGGGGATTTTTAATTTGATTTGGTGTGCAGTTTTGTACTCTTTCAAAGCACTTCTAGGAAATGTACTGTGGGCAGAAGATGGACTAAACATAAGCAAAACTTAACAGGTATACAGGCATGACAGAATTTCAAAGCAGAGTAGCTCAGCCAACACAGCTCTTCAAGCATACAGTTAAAAACTCTCTGGCAGCACAAAATGGGTTTGATAGTCAAAGTCCATAGTCTCTACCTTGGATCTCCTAGAAGGTTTTTTCTTTAATTATTTGCACGCCTTTCTTCTTACTGATGTTGTAGCAAAAGATGAGAGAGAAGTCTCTTGATGCTCTCGCTTTTAAACTGTTTTTGTTACATGGAAAATAATCATAAACAGAGCGCCATAAGACAGCCTCAGTTTTATAATTATGGTTAGCAGCAGTGAGATCAAAGCCGAGTAGTATATGTGGGCATGATTAAAAACTAAAAAAAAAACAACCCAAAAAGCTTATTTACAGCCAGATCTTTGCTTCTGAGCATTGCATCTTCAGGGAACGAGGATATTTCAAGCACTGTCATGTGAGCCATCTCTTCTGCATCACGACTTAAAAGTTTGGGATAAAGTGCGGGGTCATTAGGTCACACACAAGGCCCCCTCGCAGCAATAATAATAAATAGTAGTGGAGGGAGGAAAGAAAGGTGGTAGGACAAGATGAGGGTGATGATGGAATCCGCACTCAGAGGAGGAGGAGACACACACTGAGAAGGTGACAGGTCACTGCCACATCTTCCTTATCCTCCTACCTCCCCCCTCTACCTGTTGTGCTATGAGGTAGCTTTAGTAGATGCAGAAGCCTCCCACGTTGTTCATTTCTTATTTTCTCCCCTCCCCAGCAGGATTTTCAAAGTTTTCCTAAGTCTCTTTTTTCCTAACGTTACACCTTTTCTCCCTGCCAAACAAAGAGATTTGTTTCTTTCTTTCTGTACTATCTTCGTGCTGGTGGCCGTAAACAGATGGATACAGCACATCTGAGTTACGCATGGGGAGTGCATGTCTGATGAGGTTCTTGGAAACATTTCGCTCTCTTTCCTACACGCCTGGAACTGTCTTTAGAAGGGTAAGATGGATCACTTGTCACAGCTAGGATATTTCACAGCTCTGTACCCAAGTGGAGCACTTTTTCTCTCCATAGAATAAATGGCAGCAATATACTCACTACTAAAGAAAGGAAATGGTTTGTGGATATCACTGGGGTTGGGTCTAAGCCCGGATACGGCCAATGAGGACTCTAGTCACCAAGAACCAAACCTTATGACACAAACACAGCCCCCAGTTTGAGTAGTTTCTTGGCCATGCTAGAGCATAAGGGTTTGCTGTAAACTGACAAGGTCCATCTGAAAAGTTTGCAATAGTCAAACAATAAATCAATAAACAGCCAAAAACAAATACAGGGTTGCCACCTAAAATTTATTTGCCATTTCCCTGACCAACCTTTGTTGATTTCCCTGACCACCATGCATAGGTTACATTATATTAAATAAAGGTTTTATTAACTGTGTCAAAAAACTGCACAGGCTGACCTCGTGAGTCCCCAGGGCATGAGCACATAAGTAACCAGTCTGATGTTATCGTAAAATATTCAGAGGTCCGTTGGAGCGGGAGTGCACAGGAGCGCAGCTCCGGGAGTAAGGAGCCCAGGGGGCGGGCACATGACCAAGCCCCGCCCCCTCCTCGGCTTCCCCGAGCAGTGCAGAAATGCAGCGCCCCGGGGAAAGCACTGCTAGGGTCTTTATTGTTTTTAATGTTTTGTTTTAATATTGATAATTTTATCATTGTTCCTTTTATGACTGTGTGCTGCTTTTCCATCGACTTGCTCAAGGTGGCATATAAATGTTCTAAGTATACCATTTTTTATCTGGGCACATGGCACATAAGTACTGGAGAAATTTCACCAACCCTTCAGCAGCTTCCACCCCATCAGTTTGGTATAGTGGTCAGGAGTTGGACTCTAATCTGGGAGAACCGGGTTTGATTCCCCACTCCTCCACATGCAGCTGCTGGTGTGACCTTGGGCCAGTCACAAGTTCTCTCAGAGCTGTTCTCTCATGAGCAGTTCTCAAAAGACCTCTCTCAGCCCCACCTACCTCACAGGGTGTCTTGTTGTGGGGAGAGGAAGGGGAAGGGATGGGTGGTGCACATGTCCTGGGTATCTTAAGTCTACTTGAAACCTGGTGGTTTCAAGGGAGCAGGAAGAGAATGAGGGTGTGTTCTTTACGCTTATTTTTATTGCACAAAGTATTGGATGGGGAAGGGAATGGAGGAAGAGCAGGTCAGTTTCACTCATCTGTGGAGTGGAGCCTGAGGGGTGGGTGTTGCGTTCTGACACTTCTGGTATGTTAGGGGGTGTGGCATATGCAAATGAATTATGCTAATGAGCTCCTGCACCTCTTTTTTTATGAAATGACCCCTGAAAATATTTATGTAATTTATTGAAAGATGAGGTAAGTAAATAATATTATAGCCAACAGAACACAAAACAATAAAGCTAGCTCATTCTACCTAACCACTTTCAGAGGTTGGTCAGGTGGTGCAAAACTTACATCCAACAGCAGGCCTCAAATCAGTGTAAACCACAATTTCAGCAATTCACGAAGCATAGATTCAGGACTTTCACCCATAAGATCTCAAGAGGAACCCCCACCCTCTGGAGAATATTACCATTATAGTTTTTGACCCCTCAAGTTAGGTGATGGTGACATCCAATCCCAGTATGCCTTCAGAATTCTCCAGAATCTCACCCGGAAAAAGTGGCAGCTTTGATCTTCGTAGACGCAGAGAAGGCCTTTGATAACGTATCTTGGAAGTTTTTGTTAGAAAAACTGAGACTCTATGATCCAGGAGATTACTTTAGATCACTGATAGAGGCAATATATAAAAAACAGTCGGCAAGAATATGCATTAATGGGGATCTGTCACAAGAATTCCCAATAGAAAAGGGCACAAGGCAGGGCTGCCCATTGTCCCCTTTACTATTTATTTTCGCGTTAGAATCAGTATGTGATCAGGTTAGAGAAGACGGACTAATTAGAGAAATCAGATGTAAAGGCCAAGAGTTCAAGCTATGTGCCTATGCTGACGATCTAATGTTTATAATTGAAGACCCTATAGAAACAATAGGAAGATTATTAGAAGATATAAACATGTATGGTAAGGTTGCCGGATTAACAATCAACATTAAAAAGACTAAAATATTGGTTAAAAATGGATCCAACCAGCTAAAATTAGAAATTCAAAGATTATCGGGAATAGAGGTTGTTAAAAAGGTAAAATACCTAGGGATAGTTTGTACCAATAGAACAAGCTCTTTAATAGAGGATAATTATAACGTGCTCTTGAAAAAGGTGAAGGATGACCTTTCGAAATGGAAAGATCTTAATCTATCATGGTTAGGCAGAGCAGCAGCAATTAAAATGAATATACTGCCAAAATTTTTATTTTTAGCACAATCAATACCCCTATTAAAGAAAAACGGCTATTTCTATAAAGAAATTAATAATATAACTAGAAAATTTATATGGAATTCGAAGAAATCGAGAGTTAGATGGAAATTTTTACAAGATCTAAAAGAAAGAGGTGGTATAGGTATCCCAAGGTGGGAACTGTATGGCAAAGCTGCTGCTCTGGTTTGGCTAAAAGACTGGATAACATTTAACAATAGAAGAGTACTGGCTCTGGAAGGGCATGATCTATACATGGGCTGGCACACCTATGTATGGTACGGGAAGAACAAAATCCATACAAACTTCAACATGCACATACTAAGAAAAACTCTGTTGGCAGTGTGGTTAGAGTTAAAAGAAAGTAGTTATGTTAAAATTCCTAACTGGGTCTCCCCACTAGAAGCGTTTATCAGACCATCACTTCTAAGCCCTCAAAATATAGTGGATTATAGTAAATTATTACATAATAAAGGGAACCTTAAAAGTGAAAATCAACTAACGGAGGAATTAGGATTGCAGCTTTCATGGTGGGAAAAAATACAATTACAATCTAGACATCAAAAAGATATAAAAGAAGGGATCGACACTAAACCTAATGAGTTGGATGAGATCTGGTTAAAGAATAACGATAAATTAATTTAAAAACTATATAAATATTTCCTAATCCAAGAGATGCAAGAAGAGATTATAAAACCAACTATGATAGCATGGATGAAAGATCTAGGAGGGAATATAGATATAGAGTGCTGGAATAAGATCTGGAGATCAGTTAAATTCCTAAAAACAGTTAATTATAAAGAAAACATTTACAAGATGTTCTATCGATGGCACTGGCCTCCCGACAAGCTCCATAAATGTTATAACGTGCCAAATAAATGTTGGGCCTGTGATGTGGGAAGAGGAACTTTCTACCATATGTGGTGGACATGTGGGAAAGTTTGCAAGTATTGGAAAATGGTTAAAAACATGGCAACGGAAATTTTGGAAATAGAGGTTCCATTAGACCCTAAAATATTTTTGTTAAACCTAATGCCAGAAGAGATGGCAAAAGACAATCAACGTCTATTATCTTCTTTGGTAACTGCAGCACGTATTTTAAGGGCGAAACTGTGGAAATCGTCTATATTGCCTGATCGTGAAGCACTAATGAGCTTATTACTGAATTGGGCTGAAATGGATAAACTGGGTTATCTCGTTAATCCATATATAAAAACAGATGTTACTGTGGTCTGGTCTAAGTTTTATAATTGGTTGGATTAAAAGGACAGAAGACGTGCTGTTATATTATGTGAATATGTAAATGTGAATATTTGTTTTTATATGTAAAATAAAAAAATATTAAAAAAAAAAAAAAGAATTCTCCAGAATCTTACATTGTTGCTCCCGATCTTCCCCTTGCAACACCTTCTTGTGAGAAGCTCTTTCCCCTGACCTTGAGCGGATATGGGGCCAGGTAGGCCGAAGCCCTTAAATTAATGACACCTGCAAGAAGAGGCCAGGCCCATTACTTGCACATTAACCCTTGAGAGGAGGCAAGAATGATACTTTGCCTCACAAACTGGTTTAAAAGTCCGCAAGTAGTGAAAAGCAAACATTGCTAAGATAAGAGCTTCAATAGGAACGTCTTTAAACATTGATTGTTAACTGAACTCATCTGTTTTGAAAATGCACTAAAATTACATGAAGATGCAACATCAGTACACGGAATCTCTAAACATTAAGAACACAAGAGAAGCCAATGTTGGATCAGGCCTAACAGCTGAGCAGAAGCAAGCAGCGGGGAGCAAAACTGAAGGGTTAAATGAAGCCCCTTCCCGGGCGATCCTTGCCAGATCAGTTTGGTTTGTGTGGGGCCCACTCGGCTTGGGGTTCAGTTCATGGGCTGCCTTGGATCCCGAACTGCCTTTTTTAAGGTTTGTGCCCATCCCTAATCCTAACACAGTCTTTGATTATAGAGGCAGCTATACTGGTTTGTGTAGCAGGTAGTTCTTTGCATTTTTCACCACCCTGAACATGTTTTTCAGTGTTTTCAAAGCTTCTTTCTTCCTCCTCTGTGCTTTTACTAACCAAACTTGTCCTTGGTTTTGAATCAAAACATATTACAATGGATTGTTGACCTCCGTTTTGGGTTCTTCTGGTGTGATCGTCTTTATGCATGAGATTGCACAGCTCTTAATTCCAATATTACTTAGTTCAAAAGTTTTGTAGCATAGTTTACAATAACCTTTGTATTTGTATCCAGCAACTGATGATAGCCATGGAATGAATTCAGCACAAAGTTTGACATCCAGCTATTGCATATTAAAAAATTTCCTCGTAAAAGCCATCTTCAAAATGTAGTTCCCAATTCATCTTTCCCTGGAAGCACTTGGCTGCTTGTCTGGCAAGTCGGAGCTTTCTGGGGCTGGAACTTTTTGGGTTCCAGAATGTGTAATTAGATCAGCAGCAAGGAAGGATGTGGAGCTTAAATGCTTACAGACCATTTCTACAGTCTAGCAGAAGAAGACAACCCCATCTGCAAGCTTTATATTTGGGAGAGCTCAGGGGAAAGGAAGTGAGAGGTTGTTCTCTGTAAATTTCAACAGGAGCAGACAAACCCCATTTGCAAACTTTATTTTGCACACTGCACTGTGGAAAGTGTTTGTTCTCTGTGAAATCCAACAGCAGCAAAATTCATTTGCAGGCTTTCCATTTAACTCAGCTCTGGGTTTAGCAGAGGCAAAAGCTCCATCTCATGTATGTCATTCCTTTGACAACCCCAACACATGGAGCTGTGTACTGCCTGGTGTGGAGGGATAGCAAACTGTCCTTTAACATGAGCTTGATACTTAACTTTAAACCTTATATGCTTACCCTTGTATGTAAGGTAAATGTAGTACTTGCAGGGATGTTCTATTCCAGTGGATAATTTGCAGGTTACATGCAATTGTGTAACTGTCTTGTGCTGCAGCTAATGGGTTCTCTTAATAAGGCCCAGACTGAGTCAGTTTGACGAAATGTATTTCTTTGAGTCCCGAGCAGCTTCTTATAGTCCTATTTTTGCCTTTTTGTTGTTGTTGTCTGGTGTCATTATAAACACACATTTTATGACTGAGTTTGTGCCAGCTATTAAGGGTACATACTTAGACCACTGATATTTCAGTGCAAAGTCTTAAGTCTGTTTTACATTAACACAAGATACTTCCACCAGCTTCAGGCTAAGACCTCAAGTGGCCTACAAGAAACAATTTTAGATGCAATGATCAATGAATCACTTTCTTGAACATCATGGAAAACTGGCTTGATACTTTTCTTTGGTTGACTATTTTTGCCATCTTCTTTATGTAAAGTGAATATCTAATGTTTGTTTCATGACAGAAATGCTCTAATTTTCTTTGTGTATAAGTAGAGAAGAGAGGACTGTATGCTAAACAGTGTATTATAAATCATCTAGAGCCAGTTTGGTGTAGTGGTTAAGTGTGCGGACTCAAATCTGGGAGACCTTGGGCAAGCCATAACTCTGTACCAGCTGTTCTCTCAAGGACAGTTGTCTCAGAGCTCTCTCAGCCCCACCCACCTCACAGGGTGTCTGTTGTGGGGAGGGGAGGGGAGGGGAAGGGAAAGCCGCTCTGAGACTCCCTTGGGTAGTGAAGGGCGGGGTATAAATCCAATCTCTTCTTCTTCACCTAAATTACTGTTTTAAATTTTTTAAATTAATTTTAAAAAACTATTTTAATATAACATAGCTGTGCATTATAAGGTCTGATTTCTAAACCAGTCTCAAATCTATGGTTGAGGGTAGCATTGTGACATACTTACACTTTATAGCTGGCTAGAAAAAATACAGCAGAATTTGCTGACCTGTCAAAGTATTCCCATCTTCAAATCAACTGAAACTAATTCCAGTTTGTTTGAATACAAAAAAGTTGCAAAGCTTCTCCATAAAACAATGCTATCTCTTACAAGTTCATTTTATTCTGTTTTATTGTTAACAACCATCAGCAAATAAACATTTTCAAAATCATATGACCATATCATGGAATTTTTGTGCATCATTACATTGCAATTGTATTCTGCCACTTCTCTACTTTAACTGCCGCAAGCATAGACTGTCCTCTTGCAGCAGCATTTCAAAAGTAAATCACATTTCCTCTGCCTTTCCCTGACCAATTTTCATTTCCCTGACTTTCCTGAAAGCAGTAACCCTGAAGAAATACACACCTGCATTTTTTCCTGTATCCACTCAAAGGACTGTTCAAAAATGAGCACTATCCTGTTGAATAACATAAAGCAAGGGAGTTCTCAGCCTTTAAAGCATATGAAAAAACAACAACACAAAAGCACAAGTGCGGTCAAAGAGTTGCATTGCTTGTAATTGCAGAGGGGTGAGATCATGTGGTCAACCTGACTTCCTCAACACAGAAGTATTTTAAGTCCTTTTACTATGTGTATATGTCACTCATTAAAGGGCACAAAGTGGTACATACTCAATCATCTGCAGATTTCAGACAGCCAGTGTAGGGTAGTGCTGGACTAGGATCTGAGAAACCCAGGTTTGAATCTCCACTTTGCCAAGGAAGTTTGCTGGGTAACCTTGGGCCAGTCACACATGCTCAACCTAATCTACCTCACAGGGTTGTCATGAAGATAAAACGGAGGAAAGGAGAATGATGTAAGCTGCTTTGGCAGGTGTGATGGCCTGCACAGAAAAGCAGGCTTTTTAAAATGCTGCTTGTACCAGACAGTTCGGGAGTTCAAGAGTTAAGCTCCCCTGGAGAGAGGAGCTTATGTGGTTGGCTGCTCTACTCATTATTTGATTGGCCAGCATCAGCTGAGAGAGAAAATAAAACAGCTGATCTGGAAAGAGGTCTTTCACTGTTTGGTCTTTTGAAATCTAACATCTGAATCAGTAGCCAGAGGGTTTGGTTTCTAAGGGAAAAGACATTTGGGAGTCAGTGTTTTCTGACAGGCAATAGTCAGAAAAGTACTTCTACAGAAAGAAGTTAAAAACCCCATTGTCTAAATATATTAAAAGTGCTCTGAGGGAGAACTTTAGATTCTCTGTCAGAAAAGCTACAGAACCACCTTATACAGACAAAGGATACTGGAGAAGGATTTGGCAGAAGATTTGGGTAGTTAGAGTGAACTCCCAGACAAGCCAAATAGTAAAAGGAGTTATTGCTTCTTAGGGACAAGGAGAACAACTTCCCTCCAGTGAAAGGGGTTGGGAAGAGAACCCTGGTCTGTGATAAAGGGGAGAAGCTTAGACACCACAGGAGTTTGTGAAAAGCTGTATTATCTAAAGGAAAACCTACAACTCTGGAGGAAGAAATCTAGAAACATCAATAAGAACTGTGTTAGTGCTGAAATATATTAAACAAAGTACCTCTCAAAGAAAGAAATAGAAAGCTTTGAAATAAAACTACAAATACACACTCTTGAATGTTCTAAGAATTCAACTCTGTATATATTAGAAAGTTTTTTTACCTCAGCAATCTCAAAACATTCACTATTCCTTTTATACATATATTCCCTGCCTGTTTAATAAAATCTTTATTCTGTTTTATTCTCAAGTGCTGTTTCTCAAGGATTAAAAAAACTGGACAGCTTCTGTATTTTCAGTAGAATTCCTGAACTGAGAAGAAGCCCAAATTAAATATCTGAACACAGGGTGGGGTAGTCAAGTCTTTATGACAAAGAATATATACATGCTGCTGTAGGGCAACTGTCACTGAGGAGAACTGAAGATTTGGCAGGAAAAATTTGCCAGACAGTTGGGGAGATCCAGGGGTTCGTCATAGCAGGATACAAAGTAAATAAATAACTTAGATTCATGGAGTGGGACTTTTCTGCTTCTCTCTGCTGCAGCTCTCTGAGCCCCCTTCCCCCATTCCTGTTGGTCAGCAGGCCCTTAGGGAAAACATCAGGGGATCCATAAGTGGAAATACCATTCTGTCAAATATCACACTCATGTATTTTATTAAAGTTTGGTCGGGAATGTCATTTTACATCGGACAAAGACCTGAACAGTATAATTTCTCAACCCCTCCTTCATCCACTATCTTCGCGACCCACGCTACTGATTTTCACTGAGCACTATTTATCCCTGTGTTTGTTTCTACTACTCATTCCCTGTCTGGTAATGAGTCAGAGATGAGAAATTGAGCCTAAGACAGACTAAAGGTGGTGGTCAGAGAACAGGGGGTGTTGGACAAGGAGGCTGCTTTGCTATCACCTATGGCAACATTTCATCCATCATGAAATGTTGGCCAGATGCAAACCTCTGTGTTTGCCCAAATGTATTTCCTTTGCCCCTTGTGTAACCATGTTCTTAGGAAGCAAAGTGGAAGTTCAGTTCCCACTCTGTAATTCTATTGCCTTGGGGTACCAAATGCCTGCCAGTTCCCACTAATACTGCCCCATCTTCTGGTGATAGAAAATGCCTCTCCACTCTTGTCAGAATTTTAATTGTCCATAAGATTGGGATCCATTCTCGTATTTGGCAGGGAGGATTCCTTGGGTAAGAGTTGCAGTTCCTGAAAACTTTATCCCAACTGGATGGAAACCAAAGAATTTACAGCAAATCCGTTTCCCCTTAAAATCAAGAAAAACCGAAAAGAAATGCATTAAGCAAATAAATGAAAACGTTTAACATTAAAAAAAAAAAACATTAAAAGTTATTGCACAGCCCTTGATTTCACAAATGATTTTGGCTGATGCTACCAGTTTTCTTTAATATTTGGCTCTCAAGTCTCAATGTGTCAGCAATTATATAAATATTATACTGTAAAGCCACCCTGAGGACTCTTTCAGTTTGAGGTCTGCCTAGCTCCTTCTTGACACTTAGGAGCCAGTCAAAGAGCTTCTTTGGTTCCTTGATTTTTTTTTTTTGGGGGGGGTGTTAATTAGTTCTGGACCTTAGCGACTGTACTGTGATTTTGTCAGCTCTCTCCCTATATTCCACCTTAGCTTTGCCTTGAGACTGAAAAGGGTGGACTATAAATAACACAAATAAATAAATAAATTACAACCCTTCTGAAAATAAATAAATTACAACCCGTCTGAAAAATAAGCTGAAAAAAACAATCAAAGAGAAGTCCAATAGTTCTTATTTCCCCTCCCCGAAATCTTTCTAAGCATGCTCGGGAAAAAGAGCTAACCTGTGACCAAAACCGCAGCAACTTTTACTTGTCTTTTTAAAAACCATATACACCCAGAGGCACATCCATTTGCACCTCATGGCTTCAGGATGTACACAGAGTTGCCAACTCCCGTTTGAGAAATTTCAGGAGATTTGGGGGCAGTGGCTGGGGAGGGCAGGGAGCTCCTTGTGTGCTCCACCCTCCAGAAGGCTCACTTTCTCCAGGGGACCTGGTCTCTGTAGGCTGGAGATCAAATGTAATCCCAGGCCGGACCTGAAGGTTGACCACACTCATCATGGTTTGTGCAAGAGCCTCTGAGCGACCGAGCATTTCTTGTGCCTCCCTTAAAATGGCTGACCGCCCCCCAAAAAGTGCCATCTGTGTGTGCAACAGAAAGGAGGTAGAAACAAGCCACGCCCTCGAACATCTGCCCGTGGTTATTGCCAAAGATAAACTGTTCAAGCACACCGTGGCACTCTGGTGCTCTTCCCGTTCACCGTGTTCCAACGCCCGGGGTGGGGGGGGGGGGGGGAGTCTAGTGGGAACGGCAAAGGCAGGGGGCGGGGCCGAGAGGGTTCAACCAAACCAAACTTTTCACGCTCACGGCCCACCCTCGTTCTCGCGTACCAGCCAGCCGAGCACGTTTCGCGCATGCGCCCAACTTGAATCCGGATCGGGACGGAGAATGCGGCGGACGGCTGCACGCAGACCGTACCATTGTATGGCCGTTTAGGGGGGGAGGACACAGCTCTGCGTTCTCTCTGACCGACGCCGGAACTCCTCCTTCATCGACTCGTCGCTTCCACCGAAAAGAAGCCTCGGTAGACTGAGCGTGACGCTGAGGCGAGGCTGTTACTCGGGAGGAGTTCCGCCAGACAGACCCGCTTCTCTCTCACGTCACCACCCCCCCCCCCCGGGTCGCCCCATCGGGTGGCATCAGCCGCCGCTGGAGAAGGCGGGACTGGGTCCTCTTTGCACGGCTCCGGCGTCCCTGCTGCTGGTGCTGGTGCAAGTTCCCGCCGTTCTCGACGCTCGCTTCGCCTTCTCCGCAGCCCAGCTCGGCTACGCGGCTTCCCTCGGACGGCTTCATGGCGTACAGTCAGGGAGGCGGCAAGAAGAAAGTCTGTTACTACTATGATGGTGAGGGAGGGAGGGACCGAGGGGCGGGGCTTCCGCCTATCTGTGGCGGAGGGCGATGCGAGCGCCTGTTTCTCTCTCCCATTCAATCAATTCCCCCCCCCCCCTTTTAATATCTTCACAGTTGCGCGTGTCCGTTGCCCTCCGCGCTTTTCTTGCGCGCCTCTTCTTTTCCGGCGCACGCGTCGCCTGCCTGCCGCCGGGTCTTTGCAGCCGCCCCCCCCCCCCGCTCTCCTCCCCAATTCTGTGCTTGCTTCAGCTATTGTGTCTGCAGTCCTTGCAGCTGGAAGATGCCTCCTGCCTCGTTTCCCAGGGGCCTCCCCTCTCTTCCCGTTTTTTTGCATTGATTGCTGCCTCTTCTCTTTCTAAATCTTCACCGATGCATCCAGACCTGCCTGTTTGCAAAAGAGTTTTAAGGGGGGGGGGGGGTCGGGTGGTGGTGTTTTTTTTTGGTTTTCACTGCATGCGGCATCGCAACACACTTTTTATTCTCGGTTGGACTGATAGAGATCGGAGAGACAGTCCTCAGTAGGAGTCGTTCCCACTGAGTGCCTTCGGACTTAGTGGCTGATAAGTGTAGGTCGGAAGGAGACTCAAGGCCACTCAGTGAATCCATTGAATCAACGAGTTTTGAATTTGAATCAAGACCCGATGGTTTTTTAGGCCCACACTGGAGGGTTCGCAGGGCATGGCCTTTATTCCTGATTTTCAAAGCTCAATTGTATAGATCAGGGGTGGGCAAATTGTGGCCCGGGGGCCACATTAGGGGTCCCCCGCTATAGGGGTTCCCAATCCGCCGGCCACGGGGGGAACCCCGCCCCCAAAGTCGTCCAGCCTGGACGACTTCCCCAGCGTAATGACGTCCCCCGGAAGTGACGTCACCACATTGGAGGCGTTGCCAGGGCGACACTCTAACAACGCCCCCAACGTGGTGACGTCACTTCCGGGGGACGTCACCAGGGCGCGCCAGGGAGGCTCCCGGGCGAAGAAGGACTCCCCCCCCCCCCAAGACGTGAGTATGACTTGGCAGCCCTAGGCCACATGCGGCCCACCACAGAGCTTTTTGTGGCCCTCCAAGACAGTCGGCCACGTGGTTTCTCAACAAGCAATCTCCTGATTTCAAAAAAAATTGTAGAAAAGTGTGATAGGGTACATTTCTCTCATTAAACTGATTCTAAAATGAAATGTGCTTGCAGCTATAGATGATATGAAATTAGTACGATAAATAAATTGAATAAAACTACCACTATTTTATTTAATTTATGTTAGTTGGTTTTTATGATACAATTTATACCTTTTCTGAAATGCAGAGTTAACTAACGAATGCAATCATTTAAAAAGGTGCGGCCCTCTGCTAACCTCCACTCCCACAAAGTGGCCCCCGAGTCAAAACAATTGCCCACCCCTGGTATAGGTGCACCTCACTCGCACAAATAAAATCTAAATATCTCAGGTCCAGCAAACGTTTCTGTCTGATGGTGGAATTTTATTCCACATGTATTAAAATGGATTATCCCTGCTTTGGAGATCTCTTAGCTTTATTGCCATTTTCAAAACCAGGGTGGCGAAAGAGTGGTGAAAACAAAATCTTTAGCTCTTTTTAAAATGTGTTTGTGGCTGCCATTGAGCTTCTAATCTGTTATTAGCAACTATGAAATGGGGGGGGGGGGGGACCGACAGCAATGGAACAGCATGGTAACCCAGGGCTGTTGATGTAAGGTAATGTATTTAGTGAACTATTCTTTAGAAATCTGAAGTATGTAGTTTGAGAGTTTATATGTTAGTCTATTTCAGCAGTCACCAAATCTCAACAAAAAGTCTTGTAGCATGTTAAAAGACTAGCGATTTTATTATAACATAAGCTTGTGGGGAAAAGAACGCACTCCATCAGACACATAATGTCATATTTAGTTGGTATACACACAGACACGCACATATATATATATATAGGTATAATTGGAAGGATTGGGGCAGGGTTGCCACCTCCAGGTGGGGCTTGGAGATCTTCCACTATTACAGCTGATTTCCAGACAATACAGAGCAGTTCCTCTAAAGAAAATGGCTGCTTTGGATGGTGGATTCTATGGTGTTGTACCCTACTAAGGTTCCTTCTGAACCCCCACCCTCCTTGGCTCCACCCCAAATCTCCAGGTATTTCCCAACCCAAAGCGGGCAACCCTAGTTGGGGGAGCTACTACAAAGTGAATTGAGAATGGCCACTGTTCTGTTGTGTAGGTATGTTACATTACATTGTAGGTCACAGATGAGTGCAAGATCCCATCAAAAGAGTAGTAATACATACCACTCCCAACTCATGATGAGAGGAGTGAGATGACTATAAATCTCTACAAAGGCCGGTTATTTTCTGTAGAGAGTTAGCCAGTCCTTACTGAACTTAGGCTTGATAGTATCAAATCTGCATACAATTTCTAACAACAGATTCACATGAGAGTCCTTCTTTGAGGGTTTATGTAATCATTTGTTGTTGTTGAATGTGTAGTGTTGTTCAGGAGTTTTTCCATTTTTAATTTGTGTTCATTGACCTTTTTTAAGCATGTAACAGCAGGTATTTGAATGTTACATTTTGGAATAGAACACTTAATGGGTTTTTCACCTTCCTTTACAGAAAATAAGATGAATAGTTTGGATTTTTTCCTAGTAAAAGATACTTTCTCTGCAGTTTATTTGGGAGAATCTTGGAAACGGAAGTATTTATTTACTTCATTTCCACCCCCCACCTGTGTGTACATCGTTCTCCTCCTTTCCATTTTATCCTCACCACAGCTATATAAAGTGGATTAGTTTGAGTATGTGTGACTGGCCCAAGGTCACCCAGCAAGCTTTCATGGCAGAATGGGAATTTGAACTTGGATCCTAGTCTGACACTCTAACCAAAGCACCACTCTAGCTGTGAAATAAAGAATTTTATATATTCTTCAAAAACCCTACCAGCATTTTAAATGATCAGTGAATCTGTTTCTATTTGCACCTATGCACTGATTTTCCCATGCTCAATTTGCTGAGCTGCTGACAAAGTGAGCCAGTGTAGTATGGTGTTTAGAATGTCAGGCTAAGATCTGGTAGACTCAGGTTTGAATTCCTAGAAGTTTGCAGTCACGCACTGAGTTACCTCTCAGGTGTTTCTGGGGATAAAATGGAGGAGAATGTTGTAAACCACTTTGGATCCTAATTGAGGAAAAGATGGGCTTTAATTTATGTTAAGTAAAAATGTGGTATTAGAGGATGTAGATGTTCTGGATTAGCTAATATGGACATTAAACTGTGATGTCGCCTGTGTTGGTAGTTTATTGGGGGATGTGGCAAACATTGCAAACATTCATAAAGATACTGTTTAAAGAATCAGAGACAAAAAGGAACTAAACGAGTAGAATTTTATTGTCATATTGTGAGAAATGGGAGCTCTTATGTCATTACAAATTCATCCTAGGGTCTGAGATCGAGACACTGCAGATGATTTGTTTCAGTTTGTGTTTTCTGTATAGAACATTTTCAGTCCCTTCAAAGTTTACTATTTATTGCATTATATTTTAAACCACCCGCCCCCTGCCAGGGCAGGGCTCATAGTGTACAACATAATAAATTCATGGCATACATAGTTAAAGTAATTTAAAACAATAAAAACCCAGTGATTAGCCTAAAAGATGGTTCACAGTCATTGACATGAGAGAGCACATAGCACCCCTGACTCAATTCCCTAGGCAAATATAAGGATATTCCTCAATACATGTGGTCCAGTTTTCTGTATCTAAAGTCATTACGAATACTTCAGATGAGTGGGAAACATGAACTGCCTCCATTAAACAGTAGTTTTGAATGAACAACAGAAACCGATCCTTTTTTGTAGATAAAACAACGAAACAGTTTCAGTCTAGCTGCTTTTAGGAAAGTGGTATTATGATGGTTCTCTTGTTAGGATTTAGGCACTGTTTGTGTTTTAGCTTAGTGAAAGTGGTTTTATCGTAAGACTGGTGAGTAGCTTGTGTTGCTAGGTAGATTTGAGGAACTGTATTAGATCAGCCCTGTAAGCCTCTAGGCTGAGGCAACAACTAGGGATGGGCCCAAAAAAAGCCCCTTTAAACAGCTGAGCTGTAGGAGCAGGGACAGCTGTTTAGAACCTGAAACAGCTGAGTGGCAGGAGCAGGCTGCCCACATGGCTCACTTGTTTCCAATCTATACAGCTGAGCAGCCTGCTTCTGCCGCTCAGCTGTTTTGATAGCTTTCATGGGGAGAAGAAAGCAGGGGCTTAAGCCCTGGCTTTTTTGCTCCCCACAAACTGCCTTAAAATTTTGTGGAAATTTGTGGCCAGGCTTCAGTTTGTGAACCTTGGTTCATTGTGTGAACCACAAACTGGACAAAATTTGTCACAAACAAAGGTTTGTGAATTAGTTCATGCCCATCCCTAGCCACAACACATGGGTTTGTACTTCCAAAGCCTGTGCAAAAGGGAAGTCCGTCCTTTTTTGTCAAAATTGTGCCACTAAATTGTGCTACTAAATAAAGCAGCAGCTGTGGTACTGCTTTGCTAGCAGGCCCAGGCATTGTGCAGTATAAGTGCCCCATAATTGTATTGTTTTTTTCTTGACAGAAAGGTGGTGTCTTCTTCCTACCTGAAGAGCTACTTATAGTCCAGGGGTCTGAGAACTGCTTTACCAAATGGTGATGTGACAAGAGAGTTTAAGCTAGGGATCATCCCTTGAGAATTGTGTCTTGGATATCAGAGTACTTAACTCTACCTAACAAAGGCTAGGAAGAATGGATAGGTTAGCTATACTGTCTGGTTTGTTGTTTCACTCTTCAACATCTCTTCTTTGGAAATTGCTTTCAAGTCAGTGTGTTTAGTGGCATCACAGCCAACAAGCGATTATGTTAGCAGTGGTAAGAATGAATAAACTTGGATAGGACAATTAGATAGTTATGCTTGAGGGGAGGAGGGGAAGGTATTCTCAAGCAGTGTCTTGCATTCCATATTCTCTGCATGAAAATAGATTTAGGGTAGTGAACTGTAGCTTTCATGCCAAAGGTGGACAGTATAGTGGATAATTGATGCTACAGAAATAGAATTTTGTGTGTATGGCTTATCTGGAACCCCAAAATCCTGCCAAGAGTGACTGAATGGCGGTTGCAGCCTCTTCCTTTGTTGTTCAGTTGTCTTTGTTAAGCTTTTACAGGGAAAACTGGGCCCCTAGGAGGGAGGATTGTTTGAACTGACTTGGCTTTTTAGGAAGAAAAATCGGTGTTATTGGATTCTTACTGTACAATTAGAAGTCTGAAGCTGTGTGTTACCAAGCCAGTATTTATGTGCTATAAAATGTGCGTATAGATGTAATATAGTAAAAGAATAGAAAAATACAATGGGACACAGTGGAAAATGCACTAACAAAAAAATACACACCCTGTATCTAATTATCAACAAGCATGCAAGTATGAATACGGCTACATTTATACTATTATTGAAATATTTAGACTTCTTCAATTTCACAATATTATTAAATGCACTTGCAATTCTTTTACTTGTAAGCACCATCGTACCATGCAATGCCAAAATGCCGAAATCCTTAAGCATCCCAACATGATTCTCTCAGCAAACGCACAAAGCTTCTATGCTGGAACACAGATCTTCAAACTTACAAAAGGACGAAGTGATGTTTGAGACTTTGTCCTTTTGTAAGTTTGAAGATATGTGTTCCAGTATAGAAGCTTTGTGGGTCCACTGAGAGAAGATTTTTCGAAGAACCCTTTGACTCTGTGGCAAGAAATTCAAGGCAACTGACAAAGATTTTTGACAAAGACAGTTGCAAAATGGCCATTTACTAGAAGCCTGTGGAATCATGGTACCTTGTTTACAACTCATGTTAGAAATCATCCAGTAGAGACAGAGACTTTGATATATTTTGTGAAACCATTTCCTTTTGGCATTGTATGGCAGGATTGTGCTTACACGTGTGAGAAGAAATGTGTCTATGTGCGTGTATTTATTGGACATGTTTTCATGTTTTTTTATGTGATTGTATGATACATATATATCACTCTAATTAGATACACGGTGTGTGTTTTTGTTGTTAGTGTATAGTAAAAGAATTGCACGTACATTTAATAATATTGTAAAATAGAAGAAGTCCAGCTATTTAAATAATAGTATAAATGTAGCCGAATTCGTACTTGCATACTTGTTGATATGGAAGACGGTTCCAGAGGAAAAATGAGATCGCTATTTCCATGTTTTTCTGCAGAAGAACCTACTTGTACATTTGAACGAGCACTTCTAGTAGTAATGCAGCATGTACTCTGCTGTTTTGTACCATTTTTGTAGGCTTCTAGAGGTAGGAATTTCTAGAATGACTCCAACCCCCCCCCCGCCCCCCAATGCGGGTTGTTGTGGGGTTGTCCATAAATATTTACTTCTTTTATACCCTGCTTTTCTTCCTATTGGGGACCCAAAGCGGCGTACATCATTCTAGCCTTCATGATACCCTTACAAAAACCCTGTAAGCTAGATTGGGCTGCATGTATGGCTGGCCCAAGATTATCCAGTGAGCTCCCTTAGCAGAGCGGGGATTCAGACCTGGGTCCTAGTCTAGTGCTCGAACCATTATACCACATTGGCTCTTGGATACCTGATAGCAGAGCTATATCTTGTAGTGCTACAGTTTGAAGGCCAGACGAGATACAGCGCCAGCAGACTTTGGGTAAAAATGGTTTTTAAAAAATTCAGGGACCCTACTTTCCACATATGTTAGAAGGCACTCTGATTTTTCTTTCTAAATTCCCCCCTGCCTAGTTGTACTTACCAATGTTTACAATCTGTGTGTTCAACGTTTAGTGGGAATAGTGGTGTTAGATGATTATAATGAGATGCTAAACAAATCTTTCAGCTTGGGTCTTCAAACTTCATTTTTGTCTAGTAATAGGAAGGGATGAGAGTAGAGTTTCACTCTACATTTAGCTGTCACCAACAAGCCATCTGCTCAACTGGCACAAAACTCCGTTAATGGTTGTGCTGAGGTGCTCGCTCCCATCTTCATTCATGCATGGGGTCATGATTGAAGAGTCCCCGGTTTCTGAAGTCTTTTCAATGTGCTGTGAAGTCCAGTTTTTGCTTTCACACAAAAGTATTGGTTTTTCTTTCCCACAAACCAGAATTCTAAAAGAAGCATCTGCTTTCAGGTGTCTCGAGAAATCGTAGTTAGACTTCTGAAATCAGGAAGTCTTTAGTCACATTCCGTGCGTGCGTTGAGGAGAAGGGAGCAGACTAGGGATAACAGGGGGCCCAGCCGGTATCCCCAGTAGCATTCTGAGCAGGGTCTGGGTTGGAAATGTCATTTCTGGCCTGGGCATTTCCACCTGCTGCTCACAGGAACGAGGGCAGAAAGGAGGGTCCAACCACTGGGAGGCCTCATGCCGGAAGTAAGCATATGGCCTCTCTTGAACAGACATGCGAGCCATGTCTAGCCGTTAGTTAGTTCTCATTCCTTTGTCACACCTGAACATGTAATACTTTGATATGTCAGTAATAATTGTTGGTTCTCACTTGACTGTTGAGTAGCATGAGTGCAGTGGAGAATGGAAAGTTTCCCTTGGACCTTAAAAATAGTACAGGGAGAAAATTAGGAGTCAGCAACAGGAAAGGAGAATCATCAGAAATATCCTTCCCCTCATCCACGTCTGCAGGTGGAAAAGCGATTCTGTTGAGGGAACGGCTACTGCAGTAATGGAACAGCGCTTTTGGATTGAAGCCATTTACAGGAAAACTACAGCTCCCTTGAACATAGGAAACAGAAGTGAAACCATGCTCATTTTGGGGATTCTTTGCTCTGTGCAAGGAAGGGACTGTCGTATTTACATTCCAATAATAGGATGGCCTAATTGCCTAGGAATGTAAAGTCTATAGGATCATTTGGGGCAGAAGTTTTGTCTGCGTTTAATTAAATGCTTCTTTACTTCATTTATAATCCACCTTTCCCTTCATGGTGGACTCAGAGAGGCTTACAGCATTCTCCTCTCTCCCATTTTATCCTCCTAGCAACCCTGTGAGGTTGGTTAGGCTGAGAGTGTGTGACTGGCTCAAAACCCTCCAGCAAGCTTCCATGGCAAACCAGGGATTCAACCCAGGGTCTGTCAGATCCTATCCCAGTGCTGCAAACCCTACACCATTCTGAATGCACTAAGAAGTCAGCAGCTGCATTTAAACAAGTCAAGATATCAAATCCCTTTGACTAGAGTATTATGCTATTTTAAACTGTTGGTTATTGTAGCCATCTATTACTTGTAATCACCCGTATGATGCAGGGAGAGTACAAGGAAGGTGCTGGATTTTAACGAAGACTTTGTGCTGTACTTCAGAAATTTTGAGTAACTCCTGAGGTGTGTGAAATCACAGATGAGTGCTTGACAAATTGGAATGAGACGAAGCTTGTGCTGCGCATAGGTTTTTTTCTCTTAAACAAAGCAAGCCTTAACCAATTAAACCTGAAAAGTAATGATTGCACTTTGAACTATGGCCTGTGCTCTCTTCTTAGGTGATATCGGAAACTATTATTATGGGCAAGGACACCCCATGAAGCCTCACAGGATTCGCATGACACATAACTTATTGCTAAATTATGGTTTATACAGGAAAATGGAAATTTATGTGAGTATGCCCGTGCAGTTTTATCATTTAAAAGTGGACGACTAGTGGCAAAATACAGTTGGTTACATATATTTTACACACACTAGTTTTGAGAAATCTCCAATCGTTTTGAATTGCTGGACTAATTGTATCACATTTTAGGTTATTTATAAAGTTTCAAAACAATAAGTTGGATTCAGAACAAGAAACCTAGTGAGGACCACACTAAGGTTATCGATCTTCTTGGATTTCTCCTTCTACCAACAGCCATTTCCAGCTACGTGTCCTGGGATTACAGGACATGCATGCAGTAGTAGCCATGTCGGTCAGGGGGAAGGGGGCAACAGTCATTCCCTTCTCCCTCTTTCATCAACAGAGCTCTGCTCATACAAGAAAGGGGTTTCACCCTCTTCCCCACCCCCCGCTTGATGTGGCTGTTGCTCCACATGAGTCCCATACCTCAGCAGAATAAACTTTCCCAGTGTCAGAAGGGATTGCTGCGTGGAGGGGAAGGCCAAGTAGATCGGCAACCTTCGGTGCCTTCTGTTGATCCAACCCAGAAAATGCTTAATCTCCCAGATCCTTCTTCCATTGGCCAGATAAAGTAGGACATCCATGGAAGTATTCTTGACTATTGTGGGAGAGTCTTAAAAATTAGATGATTAATAAAACTAGAACTTTTGTTTTATGACCTTGGTCTTTATTAGTTAATTTGAGCAATTCTGCTGTAACATTAGTATTTCAATCAGTTGAAACATCTGGTAGAAGTTGTTCTGTTTCTAAGAAAAATGATCTTCTTTATTTAATGGCTCATTGTTTCCCCTTAAAGATGCCTGAAGTTTGATTCAGGCCTACTGAAAAGAAAATGACATTGCTAACAATCACTATTTCCCACTGATTAAGGTTCATAGTCATGGAAGTTTATATATCTTGGAAGAATACCTATAAAAATCTTGTGAAATACTACATTAAAAATACATTTGTAACGATTTGGTATCTAAATATTTCATTTGCCGTACATTTTTCTTGGATCCAGCCTTTGATTTCTGCCTGCAGAGGAGTCCCCCCCCCCTGCAGTCCAAAATGTCCCCCAAAATGTTGTTTCCAGCCCTGGGGCAGTGAGAAGGGGAAGGCAAGAGAGATTTTTCCTGTGGAAATACTTGGCTGGATCCAACGGTATGGATGACAAACATAATGTTGGATTAGTTCTTACCTGATGTATATGTCGTCACAAGCTTGTGGTACTTATAAAAACCATGCAAGAATTACTGTGCTATTTAGGAGTGTGAAAGAAACAAAGCTGAAATATTTTAGCAAATGCCAACGTAACGTGTGATCAGATTTGTTTAAACAGGAATATTTGTAATATTGCTGCAACTTTTTCTTTATTGGACCCATTTTATTCACCAGCGGCCCCACAAAGCTACAGCAGAAGAAATGACCAAATACCACAGTGACGAATACATTAAATTTCTTCGCTCAATAAGACCCGACAACATGTCTGAATACAGCAAACAGATGCAAAGATGTAAGTTTGTGTCATGAGCTAAACGCAAACGCTTTTTAAGAAAACCTTTTTCCTTACAGAACATAGATTTTTTTTTTGGTAATCTGAAGAACAAAAAGTATCTAAGTATTTATCACCTACAAAGATCCATAATATCAACGGCATTCCTTTGTCCTGGAGCTTGATTTGTAATGGTGGAAATGTAAAATCTACCGTATTTTCTGGCGTATAAGACGACTGGGTGTATAAGACGACCCCCAACTTTTCCAGTCAAAATATAGAGTTTGGGATATACTCGCCATATAAGACTACCCCTCTTCCAATGCACACCAAATACAGCGCCAGACCTTCAGTTAGTCCTTCTCTCTTAAGTGGCTCTGTGGATGCCGGAGGCTAAGAAACTGTAAGCTAGCTCACACCAGGGGCGTCGTCTTTTTAAATTCCGGGGGGGGGGGGGTTGTGCACCAGCACAACACCTCCCTGCAGCCACTGTGAGCGGTGCAGGGCCTCCCCGTGAGCGGTGTGGGGGCTTCCTTCCCCACGGCCGGCAGCGGTGCGAGCCCCCCTGAGAAATGAAACGGCTGCTGCTTGCGCCGCCACTGGCCTTGGTAAGGGAGGCCTCGCGCCGCTTGCGCCACCCCCGGCCGTGGGGCCTCACCGCAGCCGGCGCAAGTGGCGCAGGGCCTCACCACCACAAGCGGCGCAAGGCTTCCTTCCCCACGGCCGGCAACAGCACGAGCAGCACAAGACCTCGCCGCGGCCGCCACGAGCAATGCAAGGTTTCCCTCCCCGCGGCAGTGCAAGCGGCCCGAGGCCTCTCTTCCCGCGGCTGCCGCCGGCACGAGTAGCAGCTGCTTCATTTCCCAGGGGGGGCCCTGCCTAGTCCCGCCTCACTAAGCCCCGCGTGCCGTCTTTCGGAAGGCGCCCTTTGGCTGGAGGTCTGCACAGTGCCCTTCCCTTTGGTTGCCCCCTCGTTCCCCTCCTGTCGGCTGAGCTGTGGACGCGGTAGGGATGGGGTAACCGCAGATTCTCCAGTCCGGCTTGGAAGTTTCATTACCCGCCCTATAAGACGACACCCGGTGTATAAGACGACACCCGACTTTTGAGAAGATTTTCCTGGGTTAAAAAGTAGTCTTATACGCCAGAAAATACAGTACTCCTTTTGCCTTTGGGTTATTATCATTCTGAATTGTTGCCTGCCTGTTATAAGGCTTGGTTTTACAACTGCTTCAGAGGCGATGCTGCCTGATTGCTTTGAAGATTGGAAGAACCCTCTGGGCACTCACCCTTCCTGCTCAGACTAGCATCTCTCCCCCCCACTTTACCTTTTAGCATTAATTATGGTACAACATTATGCCTGCACTAGTATAATCACGATTAACTCCAGCCGTAAATTCTCTCCAGCTCTTAAACCAAATTGTGAAACTAGAAATTGCTTTCAGGCTTCCACGTAAAGGTGAACTAATTGCAGTTTATTTAACGCTAAGGGAGAGGAAGGCGTGCACAGCCCCAGTGGGGGAATTACGGTTTAGCAGCTGGCCAGCATTACACATGATTTGGCCTTACTCTCGAAAGTGAATCAACCAAATGTACCTGCAGAGTGTTTTGCTGCAGTTTGGAATGGCTGGATATCAGAGCGTGATGGGGAACTGCAGCGGTTATTAGTGTTATTAGTCAATTTGAACTAGAATGTTAAATTACAACTTAAACAGGTAATATACTTGCAGAATATTTGATGAATCAAAGAAATTGTAGTGTTAATTAAATGTTCTACATTGAAATAAATTAAGAGTATAAGAATTGGTAATTGCACATTTGCTGAAACATCAGCAAATGTGTAATTATCAATTCAAGTTTGGTGTACAGTGCTGCTGTAAATGATGAAAACAGTCAGCTAGAAAGGGCTCTAGTTCCTAAGAATGTATCTGTGTTTATGCAACTGTAAACTTTTTTTTGCCAAATTTCATCATCGTCATAAAGCTAAGTTTAATGACTTCCTTCTGCTAATTAAATACACAATTTGATCAATGTTGGCTGTGTTCAGTGTTCCCTCTAAGCTGAGTTAGTGTGAGCTAGCTCACAGTTTTTTAGCCTCCGGTTCACAGATTTCTGTCTTAGCTCAGGAAGGATGGCTCCGGAGCAAACTGATTTATGCAGTAGCCAAATGGCTCGCTCGCAACTTTAATGCCAGTAGCTCACAAAGTAGAATTTTTGCTCATAAGACTTCACAGCTTAGAGGGAGCATTGGCTGTGTTCAAGATTTTTTTTAAAGTATGAATGTACACTTTTGAACAACAACACTTTAATATTAATAAAAATTGTCTTACATAGTTAATGTCGGGGAAGACTGTCCTGTGTTTGATGGATTGTTTGAATTCTGCCAGCTGTCCACAGGAGGCTCTGTGGGTAGGTATATCCTCCTCAGGATTATTTGTTGAGTTATTGACTTTTAAAGGGCTTTCAAAGAGAATAAACATTTTTGACCATTGTCTTCTAAATCATCTGCAAGAAGATATATTAATATTTGAAGCAGAAGCAATAAAATAATCCCAGCAGTATGTTTATAGCTTTGTTGAATGTGAGGAAGCGTGAATAAAATACATTTCACTGAAAAAAAACAAAAACCCACCATGTAAAATGTTTTTTTGGAAATTAGCGATTCGTTGTATCGCATGCCATGTTTGGCCCAACTTTAGAAGACTAAAAAGTCATTTAAAATCCAGATTAGAGGCATATGATGAAAATCCAGAGAAATTACAATGAAACAACTGTTTGTGGCAGAGAACAGACCGCATTGTCTGTCTTCATGTCGTCTGTCTTCATCTTCACTAGCGATTTTAAAACTTATGTTTTTCTCCTCCTTTAGCTGGAGCCGTGAAACTGAACCGGCAGCAGACGGACATGGCTGTTAATTGGGCTGGAGGCCTCCACCATGCCAAGAAATCCGAGGCATCTGGTTTCTGTTACGTCAATGATATTGTGCTTGCCATTCTTGAATTACTGAAGTAAGTTCACGCTGAAATGACAGATGAACTGGATCTTATAGAAAAGATGGGCTTGAGGTTAATGTTGATCTGACACTTCTTGCCACTCACACCTCACACCCAGTTTGAACATCCGCGGTAGGGGGTTAGGTTAAAGAGATTCTGTCATAATGTTAATGATAAAGCCATCTTCGTTCTAAAGCTGCTTAATAACAATGTGTCTAGTAAATATAGGTGTATTCTAAGGTTTCTTTTAAGAGCGAAAGGATGAACTAAAAATCGCTTTGTGGGACACACGCATGAATACATGAATACATGCCTTATACTGAATCAGACCATTGGTCCATCAAAGTCAGTATTGTCTACACAGATTGGCCACAGCTCTCCAGGGTCTCCGGCAGATCTTTCCCATTGCCCACCACCTGATCCTTGAGATGCCAGGGATTGAACCTGGGACCTTCTGCATGCAAAGCAGATGCTCTACTACTGAGCCACAGTGGTAATCCCTAAAACAATACTCTGCTTTTACTCTGGCTGGTCGAGATGAAGTTAATTCATGCCATGGTATTCCCCATTACTATGGGTGTGAAAGTTGGACAACGAAGCAAGCTGACAAGAAGAAAGAAAAAAGGAAGGAAGTTCCTTTGAAATATGGTGTTGGAGGAGAGTTTTATGGATATCATGGACGGCCAAAAAGCCAAATAAGTGGTTTCTAGAACAAATCAAGGCTGGACTCTCGCTGGAAGCTAAAATGACCAAACTGAGGCTATTGTACTTTACGAGAAGACAGGAGTCTCTGGAAAAGATAATAATACTAGGAGAAATTGAAGGCAGCAGGGAAAGTGGAAGACCCAGCATGAGATGGATTGACTCGATCAAGGAAACCACGGCCCTCAGTTTGCAAGACTTGAGAATGGCTGTTAACAACAGGACATTTTGGAGAATGTTAACTTCATAGGGTCACCATAACAGCACTTCACACACAACACACACACACACACACGATTATTAAGTTATGGCTGGTCCTGAGTTGCAGTAGTTGTTATAGATGACTGTCTCCTGAAGACTGTGATATCCAGTCTTGTCTGTGTCTGCTGAAGTGGTGGACTAGCTATCTGTAAACTGGTCCTTCACCGCCACTCTTTAAAGTCTTGTCTTCAGTGCTTCTAATTTGGGGAAATGGAAGAGAGCCGGGGCAATCTCCCGGCGCCAGCTGCTCCTTTTTATTTTCTGGGGGAATGTCATGAGTTTCACTGGCACTGTTTTATTAAAGGCTGCCTGTTCCCCCCCCTCAGATACCACCAAAGAGTACTATACATTGATATTGATATCCATCATGGTGATGGAGTTGAAGAAGCATTTTATACAACAGATCGTGTTATGACAGTATCGTTCCATAAATATGGTGAATATTTCCCTGGTACAGGAGATTTGAGGGTAAGTTCAAACATAAAATTTGATTAAACTAGCATCTTTGTAAGCCTGCAAGGTGCTTTTGTGCTCTTATAAATGAGAATAAGTGATAAACTGTGTTGTTGAGTGCATGGAAAAACTGTGAGGCAGAGTAACCAGGGAGAAAACAGCTGCAAACATCTCCAGCAGAGACTTAAGACGGCATTTTCTGAGGTTGCCACCTCCAGGGGGCCTCTCCTAAACACAAAGAGACTCACACAGGAAATGGGCCATATTGTCCTTTTGACCAGAGACGTGTTCTCTCAGACACTATTACATTACGAGCTCTCTAGATGTCCCAGGCTGCACGCCCCCCCTCCCAACATTCCTTGTTTGATGTAACAAAGGAACTCCTCCTGGAAGAACCGGTTTTGGCTGCCCAGGGCTTGTCTTCATCTGAAAGACAATGCTTCTAGCCGATGATATCAGCTTCCAGCCCCAGGTATTTCTCTGACCACCAAGTAGAATCTAACATTGCCCACCCCCCTTCAGCCTTTCTCTGAATGAAAAAGGACTTTCAGGGTGGACCCTCTAAGGGGTGGTCTCAGGACAGGCATCTGGCAAGGCCTGCCCCCAGAGACCACTCCCCAATAAAGGAGAGATCCTAGCAAACAGATCTCACTCTTGCTTCGCTGTCTTGCTTCAAGCATGCTCTGACCCTACTCTACCCTATCTCCATGGCTCCTGGTGTAGCTAACCAAGAGCCTTCCTATGTGTACTGCTGGCTCAGTTCACAACCCCCCCAATTCCCTGTAAACTCCCCTTATTTTTCCAGCAGGATCACACCAGCTACAGGTAATTATTGCCTTCTAGAGGAAACCAACAACTTCCTGCTAATGCAACCATCTCTTTATTCTATCTGACTTCCTAGAACTGTCTTAATGTGTGTATGATTCTGTAACTGGGTGGTTTTTTTTTGTTTGTTTTTTGGATTCCAATAATAAAATTTTATTATTTTCTAACACTCTTACATATTTTGTAATGGATATTTTTATAAGGTTGAATACGTCGTTACCAGGAGAGTAAATATATATATATGCATTTAGAGAATGGTTAAAGTTGAAAATGTTAAATGCTTCAGATGTGGTGGGAAACCATCATTATAAGATGATAACAAGATTATACAATAGAACAAAAAATGGAAATAATATTGAAAAAGGGTTTGTATATGATTCTGTAACTGTTGAATGATTGCCTTTTATATACTTTAAGTAAAGCAAATATCCTTTTAAATATTGATTCAAGTCTCCTTGTCCATTTTTGTGAAGTCTGACAAGGCCCAGCCTCTGTATACAAAGGCACTATCCCATTGTTGCCTACTGCTGCTTATTTAAATCATATAATTCCCCAAAATTATTAATATAATAAAGCAGTCAGGCTAACATCTTGCAAATATATTTAAACCTGGTTCCTATCGTAACATCTTCTTTAGAGGAAGTGTTAAAGAGAGCCAGTTTGGTGTAGTGGTTAAGTGCGTGAACTCTAATCTGAGAGAACCAGGTTTGATTCCACTCTCCTCCACTTGCACCTGCTGGATGACCTTGGGCAAGCCATAGCTCTGTACCAGCTGTTCTCTCAAGTACAGCTGTCTCAGAGCTTTCTCAGCCCCGCCTACCTCACAGGGTGTCTGTTGTGGGGAGGGGGAAGGGAAAGGAGTTTGTAAGCCGCTCTGAGACAACAAGTGAAGGGTGGGGTATAAATCCAATCTCTTCTCTTTTTATTCTTCTTTATACGTAATCATTATTAATAAACAGAAAAATCTGTGATTAGCCACTTCCTTTTTTTTTTTTTTAACAGTACTATGACCCAGGGGTCATTTGGGGCTGGAGTGAGGTGGAGCGGTGCTCTGCCAGACCAGGAGGGGGCGCTAGGGCAGCCACGGGTCAAATCATATTCTCTGATCTGATTCGGCCCACTGCCGAAATTCGGTGGCGGCTTAAAAAGTGGCTGGAGGGGAGGGGGTTTGAGGGAGAGGCTCCAAACTTACAGGGTAGCTGCTGGAGCCTCTCCCCCAAATACCTACCAAGTTTCAAGAAGATTGGACCAGGTGGTCCAATTCTACGGGCCCTCAAACAGGTTCCCCCATTCCCACCAAAGAGAACAATGGAGAGGATGGGGCAACCTGTTTGGGGGCCCATAGAATTGGACCCCCTGGTCCAATCTTCTTGAAACTTGGTATTTCAGGGAGAGGCCCCAGCAGCTACCCTACAAATTTAGAGCCTCTCCCTAAAACCCCCTCTCTTCCAGCCCCTCATATACCCTATGAGTTTTTGCCATCGACTTCAGTGGCCCATAGGGTATAATGGGGCTGAAGTTGACAGTTGGCCAGTGGAATGACTCCGGAATGGGCTTGCATTGCCGAAACTGACGTGCGGGGGTCATTCGGCAGCCGGAACTGATGTGGACTGATTTGACCCGATCTGAATCGGGCCAAAAATTTTGTATTTGTACACCCCTGTTTGGCACAGATGGCAGTGGTGGCAAGCCCCTCCCCCAGCAAGCCTGTGGAGGAAGCGAAGTGAGAAGGGGTTTAAAGTCATGCCGCAGCAGCGGCACAATCTTTCCATTGTATTCTATGGGGCCCTTCTCGCTTTGCTCCCCCCCCCCCCGCCCACCTTGGCAGGCCAGCTGGGGAAGGGAAAGGGGAGGCTTTTGAAGATGCCCCCCCTTTTGCTTCCCTTTCTGACACACTTTTGGTGATGTCAGGGGGCGGGGCATATGCTGATGAGTTATGCTAAGAGGTATGCTAATGACCTCCTGCACCTCTTTTTCTACAAAATGACCCCTGGCCATAAGCGTGAAAAGTTTGGTTAGGTTGACCCTTTTGGCCCCGCCTCCTGCCTTTACCTTTCCCACTAGACTCCCCCCCCCCCCAATAAAATAGGCCGTTTGAGACGTAGTGTGATGTGTGAGGTTTTTTCTGGTGGGTCCAAAGGCTCTGCGGCAAGAGCCTCTTTTTTCTTTGGAAGGTTCCTGTTAGCAGTTCACGACACGGGTTGAAACAATGAACGGGAAGAACACCAGAATGCCACGGTGTGCTTGAACAGTTTATCTTTGGCAATAACCACGGGCAGATGTTCGAGGGCGTGGCTTGTTTCTACCTCCTTTCTGTTACACACACAGATGGCACTTTTTGGGGGTGGTCAGCCATTTTAAGGGAGGCACAAGAAATGCTCGGTCTCTCAGAGGCTCTGGCACAAACCATGATGAGCGTGGTCAACCTTCAGGTCCGGCCTGAAGTTCCTCTGGGATTACATTTGATTTCCGGACTACAGAGACCAGGTCCCCTGGAGGGTGGAGCACACAAGGAGCTACCTGCCCTCCCCAGCCACTGCCCCGAAATCTCCTGAAATTTCTCAAACTGGAGTTGGCCACTCTGTGTACATCCTGAAGCCATGAGGTGCAAATGGATGTGCCTCTGGGTGTATATGGTTTTTTAAAAGACAAGTAAAAGTTGCTGCGGTTTTGGTCACAGGTTAGCTCTTTTTTCTAAGCATGCTTAGAAAGATTTCGGAGAGGGGAAATAAAAACTATTGGACTTCTCTTTGATTGTTTTTTTCAGCTTATTTTTCAGAAGGGTTGTAATTTATTTATTTTCAGAAGGGTTGTAATTTATTTATTTATTTGTGTTATTTATAGTCCACCCTTTTCAGTCTCAAGGCAAAGCTAAGGTGGAATATAGGGAGAGAGCTGACAAGATCACAGTACAGTAGCTGGAGTCCAAAACTAATTAACACCCTCCCCCCCCCCCCCCCAAAAAAAAAATCAGCCAAGGAAACAAAGAAGCTCTTTGACTGGCTCCTAAGTGTCAAGAAGGAGCCAGGGAGACCTCAAACTGAAAGAGTTCTCAGGGTGGCTTTACAGTATAATAATATTTATATAACATGCTAACCTAAGATGAGCATAACTTGTCCACTAGTAAGCTTCATAGGTGGGAGGAGATTTAAATTTGGATTAACTACATCCAAACCCTGCTTCTTGATGTTGGGAAGTTACTACCTGGTAAATTTACGGCTTCAAATTTGTGCAAGGGGTATTTTGTTTGAATATGTCTCTAGCATGATAGAAGTATAATATTTACCATGCCAGGAAAAGCCGCTAAAAATAAATTAACTATATTAGCATAGCTGTCCCATTGGATAGCTATACTGACATTTCAGTGTTTTGTTTTGCTTTTATTATTTTGTTTATCACTGCTTGCCCAGTTGTTTTTGTTGTATTGTAACAGGCTATGGCCATATAAAATAAACTTTATTAATCTACCTACACTAAATGTTTTTTGTCAGCCTGCATTTTGGTTCAGTTCTACTAACAGTGTATTAATTTACATCGAATTTTGTGGTCTTTATGTTGCAGAAACAAACAGTTTTCAAATGCAATGGAGCCTTGCTGCAAGAGTGTATTTGCCTTTGATAGGCTCCACCACTTGGGTTTTCAGATGTATCTGAGGTCACCAGTTAGCCCAGCCTACCAGTACTTTATGATTTTGTTTAAGTCAAACCAGTAGGGTTGATTTAGAATATAGTGATGTGTACTGATATTTCACTGAGCCAATAACAATATTATGCAGTTCTTACAGGAAAATGTTACAGTTGTTAGGGAAATTGATACATTTTGTGCAAATAAAAAGAGAATGATCATCTGAAATGAACTTAATATATCTGATATTTAGGAAATAAACATTTAAGGTGAATTTTCTCTTAGTAGAATCCGATTACTAATTTCCAAATGAAGGATTAAAACATTCTTTCTTTGGCTTGTCCAGAACGAAAGCAAAATACAACCTAATTTACTTGTTCCAAATGGACATCTCTTTATTCAAGCACTCCTCTCTTAGGAATGAACCAGCTAGCCAGTTCTTTGGCCTTCCTTGTACTGGCAAAATGTTCAAATGTTAATTAGTAATTAAACCACTGAAACTGACAAAACAAGCAGACTGGACCACTGCACAGCTGGTTATAAGATAATCAGCCATCTACCGTATTTTTTGCTCCATAAGACTCACTTTTTCTCCCAAAAAAAGTGTGTGTGTGGGGGGGGAAGTGTGTGCATCTTAAACCCCCCTCACCTTTCCCAAGCCACGGCACTGAGCAGAGCTAGGTGCGTCTTATGGTCAGGTGCGTCTTATGGAGCGAAAAATACGGTATACCTGAAAGGTAAAAAAACCTAACAGCAGCTTTGACATTACGCATCTGACTGAAGTCTGTCTGTTTCTGTGCCAATTTGACCTTTATGTCCCGGCGGGCATTGAGTTTGGAGGAAGCGTTGAAGAAAATTGTTAAAATTCTTTCCTTTATTAATCATTGTGACAGCAGTGTGGTACAGAAACTACAGCATCATGGATGTGTATCTTACGTACACGTTTTCATGAGTAGTTTGTATTATTTCAAGCAAGGTGCATGTAAAGATACCTTGTTAGTTGAACAAAAACATAAATTAGCCGAAATATTGGGCAGGTTGCCAAGTAGAATTTACCGTATTTTTCGCTCCATAAGACGCACTTTTCCTCCCCAAAAAAGTGTGGGGGAAGTGTATGCGTCTTATGGAGCGAATATGGAGCTTTTCTTACCTGTAACAGGGCTCTTTCTTCAGCAGGAACGCAGGGGAACGCCATTCAGGCTGGCATCCCAGCCTTCCCCGCCCCTCCCTGCTGGGCCTGAGCTGTTAAGACTTAAAAGGGAAACGGCAGGAAAACCCCCACCAGGCTAAGTACTCTTTCCCTTTAAGTGCTTTCCCCCTTTAAGACAGCCAGCAGCAGAAAGCCCCGCCCACAGATTAAGCTCCGTGGCTACTTTGCACAGAAAGGCCTGGCTTTGCATGGCATGCCGACATCTCTCTTCTTTCCTTTCTCTATCTTCCTTCCTTCCTTCCTTCCTTCCTTCCTTCCTTTCCTTTTTTCTGTCTGTCTTTCTGTCTCTCTCTCTGTCCCCACCTTTCTTTCTTCCTTTCTCTTTCTCTCTCTCTCTCCTCCTTCCTTCCTTTATCTCTCTCTCTCTTTCTTTCTTTCTGTTTCATTTTTTCCTGTTTTCCTCCTCTAAAAACAAGGTGCGTCTTATGATCAGGTGCGTCTAATGGAGCGAAAAATACGGTATTGTGTGAGCTGTAGGCCATAACAAAGTTACAAAACATTCAAAAACAACAGTGAAATAGTATAATAAAAAAAAACACATGGGTAAAATTAGAGTGGGCTAAAATGGCCCGCATATTATAAGAATGGCCCCTGCGGTGCCACCCTGGCTCTAATCTTTTTAGCTGCGAGGGCAAAAAGGGGGACTATTGGGCAGATTGCAGTGGCACCATTTTGTCAATCACAGCGCTATCCATACGGTAATGGAAAGTTCTGTTTATATTGCAGTCGTTTGAATAATAGAGCAGGGGTGGCCAACCTGTGGCTCGGGAGCCACATGCGGCTCTTTCACACATATTGTGCGGCTCCTGGCAGGGCGGCTGGGGAAGCAAAGGGGAGGCATGCTTTTTCTCTCTTTCTCCCTTCCTTCCTTCCCTCCTCCCTCCCATCTATTTGCTTTCCTAGTTTCTCTCTCTCTCTCTTTCTTTCCACTTCTTTAATTCTTTCTTTCCATCTCTCTCTTTTTCTCTCTCTCTCTCAATATCATTAGCAAACAAGTAATATCATTATCAATAACCGGTTTTCCTCATTTGTTTTTATTTTTGGCAGACCCATTTAACGTTAATAAATAGCACATTTGCATATTTTTAAAAATAAAAACGTATGTGTGATATTTGTTCCTGTCTTGCGGCTCTCAGACATCTGATGTTTATTCTATGTGGCTCTTACGTTAGGCAAGGTTGGCCACCCCTGTAATAGAGGAAAAGATAGTATTTTGGCAGGTGAAGGAAATGAGAGCAAAATCATTGGGCAGGACATATAAAAAGTGAAAGGCAGGGTGCTACTTGGAGCTAAATCCAGCTGCAAAACCTTGCAGCCTCAGAGCCATTTATCATTAATAGTGTACCTGCGTTAGCTCCCACAGCCTAACTGAATGCCGAGACCCACCGTATATACTTGGTTGGGTATCTTTGTTTGGGATTGTAATATCACAGGGTACTCTTTTGCCTCATAACAATGTGGAAATCAGACTGTCAAACCTCTGAGGTGATTCTTGTTAAACTTTTGCAGTAGAGCTGCCAATAGAAACGTTTCGCAGCTCAGCATTTAAGTATTAGTGCAGGCACGCATATATATTCTAGCCTTCCATTAACTGTGGGTCTGAATTGATGTGTTTTCCCAAGAGCAGAAATCAATAGATAATCTTGTTGTTTAAGGTAGAAATTTTTTTTGCCAATTATATTGACACTTAAGCGGCCTGCAAAAAGTCGAGAGCACCATTATGTTGCCAGTTTCATAGTGCCTGGATATACTTAATTGGACAACGAAGTTATATTCTGGGATAGAAGTAATGAGCATTTTTTTTCACTGTACTTTTTAGCTGTTAAGCCCATTAGACCAATAATGGATTAATTAAATGCTTAGCTGTTAGCAACAGTACCTATTTCTGTTGTTGCTAGGTATTGAATTAATTTTTCTTTCCAATGGGCATTAAACATACTAGCTTTGAGATAGCTTTATATTTAAGTTTGGTCGACCACAAGATGGTACTATTGCTTCATGCTACACACATGTGAAATAACATTTTTAGAAGTACAGCGTACCTTTAAGAGTCATTACATATGGAATCTTGTTTCCTGATTTTTCAATCATTACGCTTGAAAGTAACCTTTAACATTAATGACTCGGGTAAATCAGACATGAGTACATATATTTTCGACGTTGTGAGGGATTTTACTCTGCATAGTAATATAACAGGCCAGCGTCCCATTGAATTTACAGCCTATCTTTTGTTTCTGTACATTGGAGAACCTGATGTGGCTGATGAAGAAAAGAGCCCTGTGGTTTGGAATCTTTTGATAACATTTTTCTCTCCATTTTCTAGTTGTGGAATAGTAATGAGGGCATTTGTTAAAAAGTAATTTACTACATGCGTGAGCTCTCCATTGAGGCACTTCCTGTTTTTTAAAAAATATTGTACCGTTAAAAAGCACAGAAAGGTGCAGAAATTTAAATTTCATGGTGTGATGGGAGGAACTCCGGCAAGGCACAATACCTTAAAACATGGTGTAGTAAGAGAGAACCAAGTGCTGACATGTCCATGCAGGAAAGCCACAGGTATCTGAAGTGGGCTGTGCCCCACAAATGCCAGTGGCGCAATGAGTTTGTTGAGCTTTAAGGGCTTCAAAAGCCCTTTGTTGTCTTTACTGCAGTGAACTAACATGTCCATCTTCCTGAAAATAATGTGGCATAATTTAATGGCTGTGCAGTGTGTCTTTCTTTGTACAGGAGTCAGAATATCTTCTTTCGTTACCTGAAAAGATACTAGCTGTTATGCTACATAACAGATTTGGGGGTCTTAAAAACCACTTTTGTTTTGTAAATATTGATGGGTAGAGAAATACTGAATGCTTCATTTAGTGTGCTTCATTAGTGAATTGTGGCGTGTTTCTTATAGATGTAATAGCATGTGACTTTACGGATCTGACCGAGCAGGCACATGACATTACTCCTTATTCCAAGGTAATTGGGTATCCTTTCAACTGAATCTGCCCGTGTGTGTCTGTATTACACTATCCCCACTCTGGGTGAAAAAGAGTGAGCTCATCTATTTTTTTCTTTCAGTGACTCCAAGCCACTCTTGACTGAGACTGAAGAAATTAATACAATCTTTTGCTTTTGGGTCTGATTCTTTTGTATGGTCACATGTCTATCTTTCCATTCTGCTGGTATATTTCCTTGTGCATTGATTTATTCTGTACTGCAAAGATCAATTGCTTTATCTGAAGATTTAAACTGGAATATCTAACATACCCGGCACTACTTTTGTATGGATTAATGATACATTTATTTATGGGTTTAAGTGGTTTTAAGTATTACAAACAGGCATCCTGTGTTGTGGCTTTTAACACATTCTGTGTTTATCCTTGTGTTTATTGTGCTTTTAGGATATCGGTGCTGGAAAAGGCAAATACTATGCTGTCAACTTCCCAATGAGAGATGGAATAGACGATGAGTCATATGGACAGATATTTAAACCCGTGAGTAGATTCTAAATCCCATTTAAAATGTAAATGTTTTGAAGCTGAATTAAAAATTGTTCATAATTTCTGCTTCTTTACAGATTATATCCAAAGTGATGGAGATGTACCAGCCGAGTGCTGTGGTATTACAGTGTGGGGCAGATTCACTGTCCGGTGACAGGCTGGGATGTTTTAATCTTACCGTCAAAGGTAAAAAACAGGGAACCATTTTATAACCATTCTGTATGCATGAAGTTGGTTTGTTTTTGAGCTGCCACTAACTGTGGGAGGGAGAGTTCTGAAGCTTTGGTCATCCCAAAGTATTTTGCTTAACATTAAGATAAATCCCTGAAGAATCCCAGACACATTCTACTTTTCCAGTTGGTCTGGCTGACTCGGGTCAGGCCTGATTCAGGGGTAGGCTTGTACTTAAGAAGCCTTCGATGTCTTGTTGACTTTTATATATCAGATCATTTAATTCCTGGTAAGAGGTACAGCTGAATAGCATTTCGGCTTGTTATGGGTATAGTACACAAGTAATACTATTACAGATCTTTGCTTCCATTTTATCACCACATAGCTACTGGTATTTTTGATATTGATTAACTCTGAAGAAAATTATACCACCCGTTACTGCTGCATAGCCAATTAAAGGATAGCAATTACATGTCTGTAAAAATATCTTGCCTAATGTTAGTCTCCTAACAATAGCTAGCTGTCCCGCTTGATACGGGTGCACATTCTTGGCTAGCTAATTTATATATTCAAACATCGTACAAAGTTATCGATACTTGAATATCTTCTTAAATATTTTTTAAAAACTTGATAGTTCATTCTTGCTACTTTTTCTTATTGCAACAGTCTACTTTAAAATGTCTGTGTGTAAAGTGCCGTCAAGTCGCAGCCGACTTATGGTGACCCTGTAAGGCAGTGTTTTTCAACCTTTTTCGAGCTAAGGCACATTTCTTTCATTGAAAAAATCCCGCGGCACACCTGACAATATCTCACGGCACAGTGGTTGAAAAACACTGAAATACAAGATAAATGGATCATTAGTTGCCTCAGCTCAAGTATTAACTATGACAGTATTACAAATACACGTAATAGCCACTCAACTTGAAATCGTAAGTTACAGATCCAAAGTGTAATGGCTCCTTCCCATAACATTGACCTGAGTTTCAGAAGAAATATAATGTGGATGTATTTTAATACTGCGATTCTGCTAAAGTTTTTCAAATAGAGAGTTTAAACTCTTACTCTTATGTGAACGGCATTCCGCTGACCATAAGTGATTTGAAGAGAAGCACAGTACATCCATTCTTCGCTGAGGGACAGTTACTGATTTGAACCCCACCCTGACAGAAACAGCTAGCTGTTACCATTAAACATATTCATGTTTACTGGAATGTCTTGGTGCAAATCACCCTACCTCAGGCCGGCCACAGAGCGTGCGAGCGGAATCAGCGAGACCGCGCCACTGTTCTTTCTCGCATGCGCAAACGCGTCCCGGAAGGTCAGCCCGGAAGGCACATTTCTTTCATTGAAAAAATCCCGCGGCACACCTGACAATATCTCACTGCACACCAGTGTGCCGCGGCACAGTGGTTGAAAAGCACTGCTGTAAGGTTTCAAGGTAAGCAGTGGTGGTTTGCCATAGTGCCTTACTCTGCAGTCTTCCTGGGTAGTCTCCCATCCAAGACCCTGGTCACCTTCTGAGATCAGGCTATACGATACCATCCCACCATCCTCTCACTTAAAAGTAGTGGTTCCAGATTTCTCGTACATATGAATTCCTTTTGACCCTCAACCAGCACACTCCATCTTTGAAACTATATCTTTGCTTCTGTGGGCCTCATCAAATAGTGTTGGGAAAATGAGGAATGCAGGCAGGGGTCATTTCGTAGAAAAAGAGGTGCAGGTGCTCATTAGCATAACTTATTTGCATATACCATACCCCCTGACATTACCGGAAGTGTGTTAGAAGCTCAGGTTCTACCCCAAAAATCTCCAGGTATTTCCCAACTCAGAGTTCTGTGAGCCAGCTTTACACTTTGACTAAGACACTTTAAGTTTCCTTTGCTCTTGCAAGGAAGCTACCCTACAGCAGCAAGCATGAAAACACAGATCAAGTTAGTATGCTTTTGCTTTTTTCCACAGCGCATCACCATATGTGCCCACTCCTGGGCTTGTTACTCCCGGAATGGCGTTCTGCGCGTTCCCGCTCGAAATGACCCCTGGATGCAGGAAACTTTTCACGGACCCTCATTCCCACTGTGTTCAATTTTGGGAGGGAGAGAATCTGGCTTCCCAACTGCAGAGAGAGAGAGTTCCAAATCAAGACTCAATTTATTCCTTTGCACAGTCAGAAAACATTTTTATAGCATTTCAGTATTCAGCATAGAATATTTCAACACAACCCCAATACATAAATAGTGTACTTGTAATTCCATAAAGGATATCCTTGGTTATTCTACCAAGACCCATAACTGAGGGTGGTTGATTAGAACAACAAGGAACAAGACTTAAATCAGACATTAAGTACTCTTTCACCCATAGAATCTACTGTAACTGTCAGTCAAGTCTGTGGTGAGCATTTGACATACATCTGACATATACAACAAAGTCTTCCCTTTCTTTCCATCTCTGGGATCAGGAAAGGCAAGCAAAGCTGGGTTAAGCCAGGGTGACTCACAGAATCAAGGAAGCAAGTTTCTGATACTCTTAATCTATTTAGAATTTGATAGTGATTTCTGACTGCTGCAAAGTATTAACATTCCCAATAGGTGAAAGCCACATGAGTCAAATCTGTGTACAGTGAAGGCCACTGCACTCAGCAGAGTCTTGAAGCTTCCTGGGAGCAGGATAGAACCAAAGTTTCAGCTATATAGGTGTATTACTATAGATATTAAAAGTATTGTAGGTGTACCAGAGGTTTTGCACAGTTTTAACAGAGAACAGAGATTCAATCCAGCCCTAATTCTGCAACAAATAGTATCTATTGATATGGGTTAGACAGTTTCTAACCTACAAAAGGCTATGTTACTGTGTTACTCCTTTGATTCTTACCCTTCTCCAACGCTATTTTGTTCTGGATCTTTAGACACCCTGTTTGGCATGTTTAGCTGAGAGGCAGGGCCGACTTTTTTTCTGCCCTGCAGAAACACCTTCCATGATCTTTTTGGTCAAGATCAGCAACTGTTCCCCTAAATTCCTAGCCATATCCTCAACACAGTGTTTCTGTAATTCCTGATTGCCATACGGTGCCTTGCTTTAGCTACTGTTTTCCTACAGACAATTATAAGCATTAATCTTTAGCATATTTCATTTTGTTCGTAATCATCTATCCGTTTTCTTTCTCTCCTTAATCCCCTCTGGTAAATTCCCTTTCAGTTGAATTCCAAAGGGATGGGTCATACATTCAGTTTGGTCGCTATATAGTTACTCCCATCAAGTGATGGCTTGTATGCAGAAATGGGCCCTCACACATATTCACACCACAAATAGTTCACAGATGATGGTGGTTCACATTGATACTTACCTGAACAGTGATGGTTGAGGGGTGAGTGCACGCCATTCCGTAAAACTTATGTGTAAAGCCTATGGTTGATACAAAGCTATGCACATGTGACTGCCCAACTTTGCGATCTTTTGGATCTCAGTTGTAGGCAATCAAGTGATGCCCGTACTTATGAGAACCAGCCTGAAAACAAGGCAGAACACATGAAATCTAGATTGCCAGTATTTCGCTCATACACACCGCAGTCATTTTATGAGTAAATTACAGAATCATTAAGTTAATTACGGTTAAGCTGTGTGTGCATCTGCCCGCTTTTATGAGAGCTACAAGGAAATCTATGTATAAATTGCTGTCATAAAATGCAAAACGGAAAAGCAAATTCCAAAACTGAGATGTTACATCTGTCCTAGTCTCACTCTGTAGTTCTTAACAATTTCCCTGATTGTGGCAGGCCATGCTAAATGTGTGGAGGTTGTGAAGACTTTCAACTTACCCCTTCTGATGCTTGGAGGAGGCGGATATACCATCCGTAACGTTGCTCGCTGTTGGACTTACGAGACTGCTGTTGCCTTAGATTGCGAAATTCCTAATGGTAAGTGTTGGGGCGGGGGGATATCATACCTGACTCAGAGGACTGCAAGTTTCCTCACTGCCTTTGGTAAAAGCCTAAGTGAGGGCACCACTGGAGGCAGCTTTAATCAGATCCCTGATCTTAGCAGCCCAAAATAATCTTGCATTGTGTTCATGTTCATAAAGTGCGCAGATGATTCTCACCTTACTCCTGGAATATCCCAATCGGTATCCAGCTCCTATTTTTGGCAAGCAACTAGTGAAGAAACTGGTATATGTTGCTTAGGGATGGGTGTCCACCCTGTGAACCTGCAATTTTCTATGGGGGAACTGACCTCTGTAGTTTGAAGATCAGTTGTCCCTCCAAGAAACTTCCAGGCCACACCTTGAGGTTGGCAACACTACTAGGTCGCCAAATGCGGGGACCCAGACTTGAATTTCCCCTGGAATACCAATTGATCGTCAGGCTACAGCGATGAGTTCCCCTGGAGAAAGCGGCAGGTTCACAAGACAGCCTCTATTAACATCACATCCCTGCTGAGGTCCCTCAGGACTTCACCTTTGCCCAAAACACCAACCCCAAATCTCCAGGAATTTCCCAGAACCCAGCCTCTGCAACTCTATGTGTAGGCCTTGATGGGTTTGACTACACACAGAGAAGGAGGGCAGGGGCTGCAAAGCTGTGAATTTGGGGGTTTGAAAAAACTGGTATGTGTAGTAAAGTAGAAGGTGGTCACGTGTTGTAGAAATGCAAACAGTGATTAGGAAGCAAATCTTTGTTATAGAAAAGAGTGTTATAACACTCCGGGATTCTTTTCCTTTCTGTTCCTTGGTGAACCATAGTTTTTCATTGCATCCAACTCACGATCTGGTTAGCGGGCCAACTGACGGGTGCGCGAGTCTGTCTTGCCTGTTTCAGATGTAACACATTTGGATAGGAGTATGCAGAATACTTTGATTACACTACGAGAGGCCCTGGTCTTTCTCTGGGAGCGAGGCCATAAAACAGCTCAGATTCAAGGCTGAGAGGAGATGAGTTTTTTTAATGGAGACAATTAGGCAGAATGGATATGGCCATTTGCTCGCCTGCCAGGAGTGGGCAAGAGCGGTGGCTATTTGAATTGCCTGAGTTGGGCCATGAACATTTTTTGGGATGTGCATGTGCCTTAATTTGAGAGCCAGTTTGGTGTAGTGGTTAAGTGCGCGGACTCTAATCTGAGAGAACCGGGTTTGATTCCCCACTCCTCCACGTGCACCTGCTGGATGACCTTGGGCAAGCCATAGCTCTGTACCAGCTGTTCCCTCAAGGACAGCTTGGGAAAGAGCTCTCTCAGCCCCACCTACCTCACAGGGTGTCTGTTGTGGGGAGGGGAGGGGAAAGGAGTTTGTAAGCCGCTCTGAGACTCCCTTGGGGAGTGAAGGGTGGGGTATAAATCCAATCTCTTCTTCTTCTTAATTTGACTGGTGAAAGAGTACGCATAGGGATCCGCTCCCAGTTTCATGACAGGTTAATGTAAAGTCTCCCAGTTTAGACAGGAAGGATTAAAAGATCTAGACAGTCTTTCAGAAGTGTGAAAACCAAGATCTGGGGAACAAAGGGAGAAACAGTGAAGTCTGTTTTCAGTGTTCGAGTGGGCTTGTGTCCATTCCAAGGAAGTAAATGCCAAGGCCACACAAGAGACTGTACAACTTAGTCTCAGGTTTTGTGCATTCATTTTCTTCGTTCTGCAACACACCCTAGTGGTTTCATACACTTTCCCAATGCTCTTGTGTTCTAGCAAATACTGGTTATATTTTAGTAAATAAAGGATCTGTTTCTTTTAAAGAACTCAGACTGTGATCAGAGCTCTCACCCAAGATGCCTGAATACTCTGTCCGTACAGTCCAGAGACGCCTGACTGGGCTGCAGTCAGGTTAGCTTGCCAGAGGGAAGAGGTTGTGAAACACACATACAGCCTCTATCTGTCTCAAGCCACAGGTAGAAAAAGGAGGGGCCCAACCTGAGTGGCGGCATGCCGCCCCATACAGGAAGGAGAGGGTTGGCAAGTGGAACAAGCCAAAACTTTCACACATACTGCAGTATTTCCTCGCCACCTCCCGCGCAAAGACAGCAGAGAACAAAGAAGCAGGGAGGAGTGGATTATTAGAACTGCAAACTGTGGTGAACTGAAAAAGAGGAAGTGAGGATACAAGGGGAAGATAAGCAAATGATGGGCAAAGTTACCCCTGGACCTACCTAAAATATCCATTATAACAAAGCACGAGTGTGGAAATTTACAGTTAATAAACAAGTTAGGGAAATGTCACTGACACGGTGAAAAAGATCTTGTGTTTCTCTTGTAGTGTTTCTGCGGCACATTGACTCCTGAAGAATAAAATTCTAAGCTCTGAATTTTTTAGCAATACCTATAACCTTTTATATACAAAATTATTAATTCAAATATTAGTATTGAATATAATTGAATATTAATACCAAGTTTATTGCATGCAAAATATAAATGTACTTGTCCATTATCTATAGCAAGTAATGTGAAGGAAAATGGTAAACGGTGTTTTCCATAACGTGACCAAACAGTGTGTTTGATTTAAACAGCAGCCATAGATGGTTGTAATACTGGGTTCTAAGAAGCTGTTGCAATTCCTCTTTTTTTTTATAAATAGAATTGCCATACAATGACTACTTTGAGTATTTTGGACCCGATTTCAAGCTGCATATAAGTCCATCAAATATGACAAACCAGAACACTCCAGAATATATGGAAAAGATTAAGTAAGTATTAATATCCTAGTGTGTTGTGAAGTGTTGAATAATGGCAACTCTTCTCATTGAATAATTACCCCCCTTTCTTATCCTGGTAGAGATCGGAAAAAAGTGAGGGCTTAATAAGATCCTGGATTGCTGGGACACAAAGAAAAACCTGCTGTTTAAAAAGGAGTTGGAAACTTTACTAGCCCAGTTTATACATTAGTAAGATAACCTCAGCAATGTTGTATGGGGTAGAGATTTGGGGTTGGGATGAGCCGCTGCGGTCTCTGCTAGAGACCGTGCAAAATTATTTTATGAGGCGGATTCTGGTTTTACCCAAAGGCTCACCCGTGGCACTGATGAGGGCTGAACTGGGTATGGTATCTTTGGAAGCCAGGGTAAGTGTGAGAATTCTTTCTTATTGGAGGAAATGCTTAAAACGTCCCCAGGATATCCTAGGTGTCCAAAGTTTTATATCGCTTTTGAAATCCTCCAAAAGATTAGGTGACCACCTGAGCTCCATTTTACTGAAATACTCAATTCCAGACGATGTATGGGACAGTGAAAGTCAAAAGTCCAAATTGAAGGAATGGGTATTTAACAAGGATGGGCTTTTGAACCGCCAAGCGGTGGTAAGTTGTCGTACAGCCCCCTTGTATGGGATATTTAAAAGAGATCACTGTAGGACTGTTTACCTTGAGAAATTAACCACCCTTGATCTAAGAAGGGCTTTTACCACCCTAAGGTTTCATGCCATACCTTCAATGGTCTGTACTGGCCGCTTCTTGGGCTCCCCTGCTGTCTCTAGAATATGTCAATGGGGCGTAGGCGAAGTGGATGATGTCGAGCATTATATTATGAGATGCTCTTGGCATGAATCACTTAGGCAAAGGTTTATTTACCCCATTATACCTCTGCATAATAAAATTTCAGATCTGGACATGACTGTTTTTTTGCTCTCTCATAATGACACATATATTACCAGCAGAATGGCGCTGTTTGCACTGGCGGCAAAAAAGATAAGACTAAGTCTAGAATTTACAGCAAGTTACTGAAGGGCTTATCCCATTTTGGTGTATAATGTCTGTTGTATTTTGTTTTATCTGTTTCATTTTGTTTTGTTTTGTTATGGCCAATGGCCAAGACAATAAACTTGACTTGATACTAGCCCAGTTTGATAACTGATCTGATGGAAGCGAATTGCTGTAGCGGTTTAGCAGTAGAAAGACATTTTGTCATAAATAATAATAAATTCTATCAGAAAACAGTAACTTTTCTTTGCAGGCAACGTTTATTTGAGAACTTGCGCATGTTGCCCCATGCTCCTGGTGTACAGATGCAAGCTATTCCTGAAGATGCTGTTCATGAAGACAGTGGTGATGAGGATGGTGAAGATCCAGATAAACGTATTTCTAGTAAGGAGGAATCTAGTATTAGAAAATTCAGTATAAAATCTAAGCAGTGGAGGTCAGATTTTGCAGTTTATTGTCTAAATTTATAGGAGTGCCTTCATTATGCTTTAACCCAGCACATTGCCCTGAGGTACTCTGGCTCCTGATTACTTGTTCCGACACCTACCATGTATGCAGGGAAGCCAGGCAAGGGCACTTTCCCAGTGGGAGTTGTAGTCTGATGTTGATCCCCCCACCCCGTACTTGAGTCAAAAGGCCTATATCTGGCGTTGGCTATGCTAACTGCTGGTGTACCAAGAGGATGGGGAAACACCACCTTTCTTCTGTCAGAGCTGCCCACTACCTGCTGCTGGTTCCCACGACTTGCATTTGATGCTCTCCGTCTTCATTCTGTTGATGTGCAACTCTTCTGCTGCACGAGGCCCAATGCACTTGGACCTAGCCGGGTACTCTGAGAGCGCTGCCAACTGAAGGTCTCATGCAGTGGTGAGAGCGAGCACTTTACCCTTCATCCACCTGTTCCCATGAGCTGAAAAGTGGAGACCTCATCTCTTCTATACCCACTTTTTTCAGGAGCCTCTTGATCACTCCATGAGAAGTGCTGTACAAGGAGATGAGGTGCTCATGAGATAAGACAAGGTCCCCACTGCTACAGGCTTGCTGTCCTTTCCGGGGGGGGGGGGGGGCTGCGGTGGACAAGGAAGGCTTTGCTTCCTTGTGTACTGCTCAGGCAGCTCCATAGAAAGCAGGCAAGATGAGGCCTTACCTGTAGCCAGCCACTTCTTTGTCTCCTTTGGAAATTTAATATATTGTAAATGAGCTGCAGAGCATTGTCTGGGAGGGGAAAGCTGCCATAAGAATTAATAAGAGAAACAGCCATCCTGAGCAAAGAATCTCTAAGACAAAAAATCAACAGGACCAATGTTCCCAGTTTGTAAATTTCTGCCTAACAGGGCACTGGCTGCTGCGCATGCATTTGTAGTGCAAATAAGTGGTCTGGGTTTTGATAAGTGTCCAGATGGTGGGTGTACGTATCCTGGAAATTTTGAAGCTTTGGGAAACAGCTATTGTCCGTCCCCCCCGTCCCGTCCCCCCAATAGTTTTTCTGGGAGAAAAACATAAATTTTGTGGGGAATTAAGATTATACGGAATACTTTCTTACCAGAGTTAGATTTAATGCAGTCATGTGAAATGCATAAATGATAACTTAGCTTAAAATTGAACTATTTAATACCTTTGTAGAATTTAGAACCATAAATGCCTTAGGTTTTCATATGCAAATCTATGAATATGCCCAGTATGAGAGAGAGAATTGCAAACTGATGCACTCTATGCTGCATTATTCCATGCTAGTCATCATCTGACTTAAAAATCTTCCATTTATGCAGTTTGAGTGAGTAACACCTTGTTTTAAAAACATTTCACTTACTCCAAAAAAGTTTTTTTCAGAGATCCCCAAATTTCTAATTTGGATTAAAAAAGAAGTGTGGGGGGGTGGGGGGGGAGAGCGGAGGTTTGGGAAAGAGAGTCCCTAGCATTGAAGTGGTGGCTTTAACTAATTCTAGAAAGAAAGCTGGTTTGTGAATCCTCTTTGTTACCACATATCATGGGTCTGTAGGATTTTTGCCTGTATGTTCTCATATGTAATTGCTGTAATATGTTTATGCTCATCCAAATCTTAAATAGGTAGGTCCTTAAGGAATATTACACAATATTTCAAGTTGATTATGACTCTGGCTAAGGAACTCCTGTCCCATCTTTTTGTGGCTGTTTCTTTAATTTGCTACCTGATCAATGTATTCCTGGAACTCAGGTAACAATATATCACAGCAAATCAGTGGTATTACGGAACTGATCATATGTGAATCATTAGAAAGTAATGTTTGGCTTTGTTTTCCTTCCAGGAAAGGGATTAATAGGTGCAGGTACATATTGCAGTTGTTGCTTTGCAGTAAAAGCCAAAACTTTTTAGTTAGTCTCCCCTTTGGCTGTGACTTGGCTATTGAGACTACTACATTCCACAGAAATTAATCATTGTCAAAGATGCTTCTTCTGTATCAGATGTCCTTATCAAGTTCTGGCATGGTCCAGTTGGAAATGCTTGCTGTTGCTCTTGGTTATAGCAGAGAGACTCTTCCCTTTATACTGAAGTGTGTGCAAGAGCCAAAGCGTGCTCATTGCAAGCATGCTGCAATATAAAACTATCCCTATGGCAAGTTTATACACAGCAGCTGTAACATAGAATTGTTTATTGAGCAGATTGCTGCTGTCAGGTGGAGAATCTTCATGTGGTGGCTGCAATCCATGTATATTGCAGAGGAGGAAACTTGCCATAGGATCCTGGTTTTCAGCCACATTTCTTTGGTAAAAGAAGTGAAAAAAATCTACTAACAATGTAACAAGGCAAGTGGGAAAGTATCCGTTTGTCTTTTTTGTTATAGTTCGAGCATCTGATAAACGGATAGCCTGCGATGAAGAATTTTCTGACTCGGAAGATGAAGGAGAAGGAGGGCGTAGGAATATTGCTGATCATAAAAAAGGAGCAAAGAAAGCCCGATTAGAAGAAGAGAAAAAAGAGACGGATGACAAAAAAGCAGGTAAAGGGTGAATTTCTAAATACAGCCTCTGGTCTTTTTAGTTTACAACCCTAAGCATACATAAGAACCTAAGAGTCTGGTGGCTCGGATCAGTGGGTTTCAAATAATGGCCAATCATTTGCCCTGGAGGGCAAATGGCATAGAGGCTGCAGCCCTCTCCTGTTGATGCCTCCCAGCACTGATACTGAAGATTTGCTGCTTCTGGATATGGAGGCTCCCTTCAGTCACCCTGGCTCATGACTATCACTTCCTCCCCTGGCATTGGATTCCACAGTTTAATTATCTGTTGAGTAAAGAAGTATTTCCTTTAGTCTGTGCTGAACCTATTTCCCAACAATTCTCAAGAGAAGAGGACCTCCTGAGTACTCCTCCTCCCGTAATCCCAGGAGGACAAACAAGTCTTTTGTAAATACTCTTGGAGCTGATGCCAGCTTGAAGGGCAGAGCCCTGAATTGGTAGTGATCTTTTCCCTAGGCAAATTTTAGATACTTCCTGTGTGGAGGAAAAAAACCTTCATGGTAAGTCCAAAATTTCTTTCATTGGGTGTTGCTAAGATCTAGTATTATGGGAGAGGATGAAAAAGCTCCCTCAATCCATTCCCCCCCCCATAGATAACTTTATAAACCTGTATCATGTCTATTCTTTAGCCGTCTATTTTCTGTGGGACTCCTTTGTTCACTTGCATCCATTGTAAGTACTGTTGATTTATTCCTGCTGTCTGCTTCCTACCATTGAATAATTTTTTAATCCATGGAAGTTCTCTTATTGCATGATTGCTACTTACCCAGGAGTCTTTAGAGAGGTTTCTTGACTTTTTGGAAGTCCAAGTATATGACATCTACCAGATTGGCTTTATCCACATGCCTTGTTCAAAGAACACCAAGAGGTTTGTGAAGCAGGGCTTCCCTTTGTGGAAGCCATGTTGATTATCCCTCCACAGACTTTGTTTCTCCATGTGCTTAATAATTCTTTCTCCAATAATACTTTCCACTAATTGTCTAGTTCCCCTCTGGACCCCTTTTTAAAAACTGGGGTGACATTTGCTATTTTCTAGTCATCCAGCCCAGAGGCAGATTTTAGCAACAAGTTGCACATGCTTGTTAGTATATCAACAGTTTCATATTTGAGTTCTTTAAGAATCCTTGGGTGTATTCCACCTGGACCTGCAGACTTACTAGTTTTCTGTTTTGTCTTGTAGCCCTAGAACTTCAGTTTTTTGTGACTAAGCTCTTCAGATTCCCTTCCTCAAAACAGTGGCTCCAGTGTGGGTCTATGCCCCACAGTTTCCACAGTGAAAATGATGCAAATAATTAAATTTTTGCCATCTCACCACCTGTCTTAAGCAATTCTTTTATTCCTTTGTCATCCAAAGGCCCCTCCACCTCCCTAGCTGGTTTTCTGCTCCTGAAAGATAGTTCTGCTGCAATCAGTGGAACTTTTTTTCCTCACAAATACGGTTAGAGTTACACCAAGCCTGCACAATCTGTGACTCACTAACTCAAGTATAGTAATTTTATTGCCTACCTGTGTCTGCTAAAACAGGCCCAAATCAAGCACCTGATGATCCACACTTTATTAACATTGTTTCCTACTTTTTTTAAAAAAAAAGAACCTTCTGAGAAACTTAAAATTTTAAATCATCCTAAAATAACAATGTGCATAATAATTAAAAAAATAAAAGCTGCAATCAGTCTAACAGAAGAAATCCTCACCAACAGAAGAAGCCCTCATCAAATACCATCAGCCTCCTGAAAAATGCTGAGTATCTGATGGTCAATAATGATGAGAGACTAAAATTTCCCAGTTTTGATGCCACTTCTGACAAGATTCTGTTCCTCAGAACCATCCGTGTCATGCCTCAGGTTGCACCCTGTAGCCCCTGAGTATCAAGGAACCCAGCCAGATTTAATAGCACCTTAGGATGTGAATCTGAATCTTAACAGGGCGAAAGCCACCCTCTCCAAACCAGGTTGCACTCCTACTGCAGGATTAAATGAATTCCTCGCCATCTGTGCTAACAGTTTATCTGGATTAGAGACCCAAATAATTAAATGGTAGGCATCCTTCTGTCAGTTAGCACTGCCATAGGTTCCTGTTGACTGTTCTTATCAATAATTTGGTTGCATCAGTATCATGTACCAATGCTAAGGGTTTTGTCGCCTATCCTGATGGTCTGTTAACTTTGCCTTTGTTTTGAGTTCCATACTGACTCCTCTAGGTTCCAGATGGGAGATAGCACCAGGGGAGTGACTCCCACCGCAGGAATGCGTGTCTTGCTAGCTCTGCGCATGCTTGTTGCTCATTAGCTTTTCTTCACGCTTATCTCTCTTTCGCTGTTCCCTAGCTCACGGCCTTGAGCTGAAAGCCTCCTGCTATGTGTTATATTATTCACAGGTGCTATGTGCTCCTTTGCTTGATTTTCCTTGGGAACATCCGCCCCACAAATCCTAACAGTGTCTTTGCCTGGGAACCTAATTTACCGCGCTTTCCCTGGGAATAGTGGGCCAGTATATTTGGGCACCAATAATCCTCCCAATTGATTGGTGGATGTTAAGGGGGGCTTATTTCATATCAAGTATAATTGTAGTTGTATTCCTATGCTTGGGCATTACTAACAGAAGAAATGTATTTGACCAACAAGATCTTTTCTGCAAATAAAGGACTTTCTGTTTAAGGAGACCTGTTGTGAACTACATCTCTTGGCGCAATCTCACACCTTCATCCACTTTCTGGCAATAGCCATTTAGTAAGGTTTCTCTGAAACCAAAAGTTGAAATCCACATGAAAAGTTTATAGATAATTGGAATCATTCAAGAGTAGGTGGTAACCATTTGTTCTAGTACCCAACATGAGAGATTTGAGACAGGTAAATAAATATTTAAACCCATAGGGTTCACAGGGATTCCTCAAGAATGTTTTCACCAGTATTTTTACCAGTAGTTCCCTCAAGTCAAGTTCATGGGTTATCTTTCTCAAGGAAGCATGAAGCATTGACCATATTTACTAACCAATGAGCCAGTTCCTCCGTTGCAGTATAGGCCTGGATGATAAAGGATCTAGAAGTGGTGGACATCGCATTTTCAGAGATCTTGTCCACATGTTTCAGGCTGCACAAACCAAAATGTGTCCAGTACAGGACATACGGAATCAGTAGTCCCATTTAGAACTGACCCTGTAGTTAATGCGTCCAGCTTGAAATGGATGTGGGCCATTTTATTTGTACTTTTAAACTGGTTTCATTGAGATATTATCGGCTCCTATAACAGAGAACACCTCTGCCAGTCTACACTGCACAGATGCTAAAATATGGTGATGGTAAAATATGCATTCTTTGCAGCTGTAACTATCACAGAGCATGTCCTAAGATGAGCTCTAAGTCATGTGTGGTTAGATTTTTCACCAGTGGTCAAGACATAATCCCTGCTGTTTTATAGTCCAAGTTCTTGGGAATACCAAGGAGCTAACAGATCTTTAGACAGAACCATTGGACATTTAAGAGTAGGACTATCATATCATTCCAGAGCTTGATAAAGGCTTCAACAGCATTAGAAGTAGGAAAACTTTGCCAGGAAACCAGTTTGGTTCCACCAGTCTCCAACAGACCATCTTAATCAGTGTCTCCCCATTGTGGAGAGTCTAACTCTGTGCTTGGTGGGCTGTCTTCAGTTTACCAGCTGGTGTAACACAGTGACTGAAAGAAGAACTTAATACGTGGTCTTCAGCAAGCTGTCTTAGCCTCAGCTTCCGCATCTGTAATATGGGGTTAGTAATACTGACATACTGTACAAGTTTGTCAAAAGGATAAGAAGATAATATATGGGAAGTGCTTTGAACTTTTTAAAATGTAGGTATTTATATCCTTTTCCTACTGGGAACTGAAACTGACCGATCAAAAAAAATATAATTTGAAAAGACTACATAAATAGGAAGTGCCTTGTAGAAGATTTTCTAAATCTTTCAGTATTTTCAGCTTTTTTAGACTACTACTTTAACCTCTAATATTAGTTCATTTTTTAAAACAAGAATCTCAAAATTGGTAGATTCTTGCATCTGTGCAACTTTTGAGTCCTTTTATTATCTAATTTTTACTGTCATTTTGCGTTGCGATAGCTGAGTCTCAATTGTCATCTTGGAGTGTTCTTTCTGTAAATCTGTCACTGTTTATTACCTTTAGATATTAAAGAGGAAGATAAATCCAAGGACAGCAGTGGTGAAAAGGCAGACACCAAAGGGTACGTAACCTGTGGCTATTCTACAATGGGTTGCTGCTTCAGAACATTTGTTAACTTTCCAATTGTAATGATGCACCTGTTTTCTGTTATGGTTGACTATAAATCAGCGCTCATAGCATCTAAAATGTTTTATAATGTGTGCATTGCAAACCTCATTGTTTTAATGATCAAAAAATATAAAATAAAAATGTAACCTGTGTTAACGATTGGATTTTTCCCTCCCTTTGAACAGAGCAAAGTCAGAACAGCTCAACAATCCTTGAATGAAAAGCCTAATATCAGTTAAAGGACTCAATATTAAAGTGGAAAAAAATGCTGAAAGAAACTTTTCATACGGGAAGAGACTGTTGATTTCATTTTTTACTATTTGGCATGGAGCATATTTATTTTCAAACAACTGTGTTTGGTTTTTTTTGGCAGTTGTATCGTGAGTTTTCTAATTATGATGCAAAATTTGTTCCTTCCACCAGGCTTTAAGTAATAGTATTTAAAATGGATGTGAGTTATTATGTTAAGCGTCTAATCTGATCTATTAAAATTTCCTGAGCTGATTTTACTCTTTTTTGTAATTATATCTTTATTAAAAAAAAGTTGTACTTGGTTGTCTTGTCCATCATTCTGTGGTATGCATCCATGGATAAGTTTCACAGTGCTTGGGTAGCTGTGCTATGGAGGAACCATGAGTATTCTAGAAAAATAGTATTCTGATATATTTTAAGTACTGAATTTTTTGAGAAATGAAGGGATGCTTTTTTTTAAAAGGCCTCTACATAATCAACTCTAATTTTAATTTTTTTTTAGTTTGTTTCTTATTTCTAATTGGACATCCCTGTATAATGTGACCCAGCAAACTGTACAGACATGGCCAGGTACTTAATAGCATCCTGTTTGTGCAGCCTTGGCTAGGCAGCAGATACCAGCCTGTTGAACCTGGGATGAGGAATAATTAAGCATTTCTGCTCTGGAAAGCTTATCTACTTGCTCCTCAAAGTGCCGCTGCTCTACTCTTCAAAAAAATTCCAGTGTGGGAAGTTTATGCATAAACATACATAAAAATACATAACATTAAGTGCTGATCTTTCAGATTCTGTTTGTAAAGCATGTTTTAAAGACTGCTATCCTGAACTGTGAGGAAACAAAGAATTTCTCCCCACACCCCCTTTTAAGGGTCTGATGGGGTGAGTGCCTGCTGTGGTAGGGAACGTTTCATGCCATGTGTGACGGAATGAAAAATCTGGGACCAGCAAAAATGTAAACACAGAGCATTGCTGAGTCACATGACTAAGGGAGGACTGGGCCATTTAGCTCCAAACACTCAGTGACTGACGGGCACAACTGACCGCTGGGAGCGGACAGTTGGGAGAGTGAGTTGAGAGGGGGAGTCATTGAGAGGACGCTCTCTCGGTAGCTCTGTGTGAGCTTGGTGTGGCTATCTGTAGCTCTGTGTGAGCAGCATGAAAGACCAGTTGAAGCAGATAACTGGTGCTGGATAGTCTGGTTCACGGGACAGTGAACAGTCTAGTGAAAGTAGAGCACATAAGCGGTCACAAACTGTATAACTCCTGAAGAACCTGGGAGAGGTGGTTAAGTGAGGGCTGCGGCAAGGATGGTCAGAGTTTGGACAGCTGGTTGGTGGCCAGTTGGGACTCAAGGAAAAGGGCCCAGAAGCCAAAATCTAACCACTAAGCAGGACAGGAGAGAGTACATAGGAGAGTGTTGCGTGAACTTATGAACAGCTAAAGAAACTGAAAATAATATAGCATACTGCCAAAGTGTATTCTAAGCAAAACATGCCAGCCTATAAAGAAACAAAAGTGTCAACATATACATCCTCCATTCCCCTGTTTGGTTCTGGAAATAAAGTTCTGTTTTGTTGTGAAGTAAAAAGCCTGATTGCCTGACTCTCATAACCAACACCGAAGGTATCTAGCAGTGGTCCTCAACGTTACCTAGAAAGCAATTTAAAATAAACCCCGAAGAGATTATAAGGTAGATAGAGGGTGCTGGTCAGTAAAGCAAAGTCAAGCCTGATCAGTCACCTCACAATGCCACAAAATGGCAGATTAAAAGGCTGCGCGTCATACCATGCATAAAATTACTGAATAAATCAAGTTCTAACCACTTGCTTACTTTATTTGCTTCCTTCACTTATACCCTGCCTTTTTCCAAAGCAGGTTACATTGCTCTCCTTTCCCCCATTTTATCCTCACAGCAACCTGTGAGGTAAGTTAGGCTGAGTGTGTGTGACTGGCTGAAGGCCCCTCAGCAAACTTCCATGGCAGATTGGGGCCAGTTTGGAGAACTGGGTTTGATTCCCCACTCCTCCACGTGCAGCCAGCTGAGTGACCTTGGGTTAGTCACAGTTCTCAGAGCAGTTCTCGAAAGAGCTCTCTCACCCCCACCTACCTCACAGGGTGTCTGAGGAAGGGAAGGAGATTGTAGGCCACTCTGAGACTCCGGGGTGAAAGGTAGGCTATAAAGCCAGCTCTTCTTCAACCCTGGGTATTCAAGATGCTGGTTTAACACTCTAACCAGTCCACCACCCTGGCTTGGGATAAAAGCATAAACCTTGCTATAAATATAAAATAAATATATAAAAATTTTTACACCAGTAGCTATAAATGCCACCAAACTGATGTATTAAATACTGACAAATGGAAGGTCCCAATAGAATTAGATGATGAATTCAAAATGGGGGTGCATACAAAATAAGCACAAAGCAACATACCTGAATGTTGAAGTCTCAGAGTCTGTGTCTAATGTGTTTGAATTTGCAGTCCTAGAGGAGGGACCTATGGTAACAGGTTTTCTCAATTATCCCTGTTTCTTTTGCTATGCCAGTGACGATTGACCTGATTGAGCACCAGAGCATAGAATGGGAACTTTGTTTATGTGTTAAAAACTGGCCAGAACAGAGCTTTTGATATGGAATTGGTTGTGTCTATGAGAAACAAGTTTCTTCCATGAACTAAGCTCTGCTGGAGGTAGCTGAAGCAGTCAAATCTAAATATCAATGGAATTAATTGCGTTATCTCATTTGGATTGTATTGCAGGGCTGTGGCTATGTCCCTTTTCCCTGGATCACTGAAAATGCTACAGTCGCAGAATCCTAGGTTCTGTTATGGGCCTCTTCTGTGTCAAAGCATTTCGGAGGTGTACAACATTCATTTAGAGTTTTTCACAAAAGAACTACAAAGTGAACAAAACTAGCAGTGCAGCTGAGAAACAAAACTATTCAAGTTCCACTCAAAGCCTGAATAAGAATGTTTTCTTAACGGAAGCTGAAAAATTAACGACGTGGAAGTCAGGTGGATAGAGTTAGAGAAGGATGTCTTCTTAGGTCTCCTGAGTCTGGACTTTGAAGCCCAAGAGAACGGTTTGCGTAGTATATTTAAATACTGCAACTGTACCACTGGATTAGCCTGAGGTGGTTTTCAAGTACAGTTCAAAGCGGTGGGGGGGGGGGGGGGGGGCAAACAAAAGCGGTAGAAAAACAGCAGCAGCATAAGTATTCAGCAGAAAATAGCAAATACTTGTATGTATAAACGTGCAAAACAAAACCGGCAAATAACAAGACAAATAAAAACTTATGTTTTAAAAACTTACATTTCCCAGGACTGCTGTTATTGTAATGGTCTAGGCACAGATGGAGGGCGGGGGAGAAAGGAAAAGACAGGTTGTGACCCGTATTTACATATGGAAATGTGCCGCTCAAGTTATTTCAAATATTTATACCCTCCCTTTCTGTTTCAAGATTATTTGATACACGTTTACAAAAATGTGGTTTTAGACATCCGATGAACGTTTCTTCTTAAGCGCACACTTGAAATGCCTCAGTGCCATTTGCAGTGTCTTTATGTGATTTTTTAAAAAAATACGTTTAACATAGTGCCTTTTACACAAGCTGTTTGACAACGGGTTTGTGTTAAACCATGACCAGAGACGCCACTGTAGAAGCAGTCACTAAGGTCTTTGTTAAGTGCCCCCTCTAATCTGCTGCAATAATTAATTTCCTGTTTACTGGAAGCTATTTGTATTGGTCTGCTCCATCTCATTGGCATATATACAGGCACAGATGGCACGGACGATATACAGTGGGCACTGGCCATTCACCATCAGCAGTAGTTAGGCTACAGCACTTGAGATTCTAGGTTGTAAATAAGGTATTAAAAATAACACAGAGTATATTTTTAGAGGATGCCAAGAACAAGACGTCAGTGCTGATGGTGAAGAGAAATAAAATGCAGTCTCCCAACTTTCCTAAGACTCCCAACGCCAGCTTTCCCCCCAGTTGCGCTGCCAGGAAAAGCACATGACAGCACTATGGGCAAGTGCTGCAATTCCTGGTCATACAGTTTCTGGTTGCTTTCCTTGTGGATTAATCATATGCTGATCTTGTTTTTATTGGAGACTGCGCTTTGAAATATTACTGTAAAAATACTCCTAGGACATACCTAGTAGAAGAGAGAGTTTTGTATAATCCTGTAAATGTTTTCTTTTTTAAAAAATCCTGCCTTGTTCTTCTTGGAGGGAGTTACATTGTTCTCTCCCACTTCATCCTCACAACAACCCTGTGAATAATGGCTGGGCAGAAAGAGTGTGATGGACCTAGTGAACTTCATGGCAGAGCAGATTTGAACCCAGATCTCCTGGACCATAATTTAACACTAAAAACTACAGGGCACTGGGTCACAGTTTCAGTGTAGCCACCCAAGTGTTTGTGGGTATCTACTTTCTTCCCTGCTGTCCATCGTCCTGACCTCATTTCTGCTTCTTTGTTGTCGTCTTCCCCACTTTCTGCTCCTCCTTTTCTCTTGGTTCTCTCTCCTCTACCCCTACCCCACATTACTTCAGTTGACTTAGAGGTGTGCTAAATATATTGTGAAGTTGGGAGCCTGTGGGAGTGGTGGGGAGGAAAAAATCAAGTACCAGCTGTCTCCATAGTAGCCATGCCTTAAGGATAACAGGTGCCTGACCTAGCAGCTTGACTCCAGTTTTTATAAGAGCTCTGTGTTTGAAAGTACTTCACCAAAAGTTTGCCACCATCAAAGAGGAAGGGTGAGGGCCCTCACTCCAAAAAGTGAAAGTAAATACAGAAAGAGTTAGAAAAAGTAAGAAGAGAAGCAGAGTGGACAATTTAACCCTACCCAGTTTCAGCCAAGGAAACAATCGCCCTTTTAGCATCTGCCCCATCCAAAATACACCAAACAAAATCCATTGTACACAGGCTTAGGGACTCCATAATATTTGCATCAACTGAATTCCCTATCAGAGTTTCCAAACCCACAAACATTTGTATATGGTAACTGAGACTCCCCAGCACAATTTTTTTCCAGTGGTGTGGTGTACCAATTGGAATATTGGACTAAGATTTATTTATTTCATTTATAGTCCAGCTTTCTCACTGAGACACAAGGCAGATCTGGGAGATCCAGTTTCAAATCCTCCCCTTTCCCTTAGAACCCCACTAGGTGACCTTGGGCCAGTCACTGTCAAATCCATAGGGTGGGGGTTGTGAAGATAAAATAGAGGACAGACTGTTGTAAGCCACTTTGTACAGAAAAGTGAGGTATAAATATCTAAATACATAAAGTGACTATGTATTAGTAAGCTTGGTAAGTAACTCTACTGGCCCTCTTCATCAAAAAGTTGAAATCTTTCATTTTCTTCCCTGAACACTTGATTTAATCAAATCTTAATTTTACAACAATATGTATGAGTCGGAGGACTGGGAAAAACCCATCACTCATCCACCTCAAAATATTAATTCAAATATATTTAAATGGTACATTTCCTCATCCACAGAAGAAATAAAAATAGGGAAGAATACCCCATGGCAGTCATTTTATAGAGGAAACACCTCCCCACACACACCCTTTTTCAAAATTCCAAAAATGTTGGCATACTCAACAAAGGTGGAGGAGACCCCTGCTATACAGGACAGATAGAACTGGAGTGCAATGTAGACTGCTGTAGTTTGGAGGACTTCCAGCTTTCATGGCTGAGTATTACCAAAGAGGAATGCAGATCTGATAAGTGAGAGTACTAGGCAAGAGTATTTAGTGAGAGTATTAACAGAGCCCCCCCCCCCCGCCTGCTGCTTCCTTGGCATTGTGTAAGCATGTATTTGGTGAGCAAATTACACCTAGTATGAACCCAGGCCTCTTCCTGTCACAGCTACCTACTAACAGCTGGTCAACTGTGTAGTGCTGAAGAAGTAGCATTGGGGCAAGGGACTAAATCACAGCATCCTGATATCTGCCCAAAGGGTTATAAGATATTGTGATGGCCCCCTTCTTTTTTACTGTGAGGCAGATTCTCCTGCCAAAGCATTGTTCCCCACTCTGACTGCGTCACCTTAGTAGCATATTATAATTATAGAACTACTAGGAATAAGGCCCGTTGTGAAAATAAATACAACAGGCTCTAGAAAGAGGCTCTGGGAGAGTGCCAAGGCCTTGGGCACTCAGCGTCAATTTGCGATGGCAACCTCAGCAGGGTATAAGGACACAGAGTCCACCATTTTCTCCAGGGGAACTGATCAATGCCATCTGGATAGCAGTTGTAATTCTGAGTGATCTCCAGCCCTCACCTGGAGATTGGCAACAGTGGTTCCCTAGGAGGGAATGGCTGGTTTGGAGGGCAGAGTCTATGGCATTGTACCTGTCTGAGGCCCCACCCCTCCTCAAAACTCACCCTCTCCAAGCTCCATCCCTCAAATATCCAGGAATTCCCCCCTGTAGTTGGCACCCCTATCTCCTTCCCAGCCAAACATCAATCTACCTTTATTTCCCCCTCACTGTTCAGCTTTCCATCTCCCCCCCCCCCCACAGCCTCTACCATGCTCTGAAGCCCTAACTGCCATGTCACATTGGCTGTCGGGGGGGGGGGGGGTCTCAGCAGGGTATAATAACACACATCTGGAGAGCAGTTGTAATTCTGAGTGATCTCCAGCCCTCACCTGGAGATTGGCAACATTGGTTCCCTGTTTTCTCCCTAAGGCCAAAATAGGTTTGGAAAGGGTCCTTTACTGACAGAAACCAAGCTTGGTTGACCAGCAGCAGGCACTGAGGGGAAAGTAGGGTTCCCAACTCCAAGTAGGGAAATACCTGGAGATTTGGGGGGTGGATTCTGTGGAAGGCAGGGTTGGGGGGGACGGAAGGACTCAGCAGGAATTTCCCAACCTGGAGCTGGCAACCAAACTCAGGACTGGCCCCAACGAGTTCCTCACAAAGGCGTAGAAAGGGTTTCGTTCCTTTGTCTTTTTACTGACAGAACCAAGCTTGGTTGTCTTCCAACTTGCCCTGTTTGGGTAAGGTACTGGAAAGGGCAGTGGCAGTTCAGTTGCAGAGCTTCATGGATGACACTTCCGTGCTGGATCTCTTTCAGTCCGGCTTCTGGTCAGGTCATGGGATAGAGACAGCACTGGTCACCCTCACAGATTACCTCCAGAGACATCTGGATCGAGGTGGTATGGCGGCACTGGTGCTGTTAGATCTGTCGGTGGCGTTCGACATGGTTGACCAAAAGTTGCTGATCCACCGCCTTGCCGACTTGGGGATACAGGGACTTGCTTTACAGCGGCTCCCCTCTTTTTTCCAGGATCAGGGACAGAGGGTTGCGCTCTGGGAACTGACCTCCCAGAGGTTACCCATTGGTATGTGGGTTCCTCAAAGGGCAGTGCTGTCCCCGATGATATTTAACATCTATATATACTCCCTTGCCCGGAGGCACAGGCTTGGGTGTCATTTCCCCTGGGTCCTATGCTCAGAACTCTGAGCATGAGATTTCTGAAATGAATGTCAATAAATCAAAAGTAAGTTTGCAGCTTACAGGTACACACTTGAACAGCATACTCAAGACTGCAACAACACCGACATTTTGATGCAGTAATTCAAAGGAAGAGGTGTCCGTTATCAGACACTGTTAAATAAACAAAATACTACAAGAGTGCTAATGTTTTAAGCAGGTTTTTTATTTTAAGTTAAAAAAAAATCTTAGTTTGTGTCCTTTATGAAGTTTATATCTCCACTACCTGGCATCACATTTTATGACACACATGGCCTGGCCCGACAAGGTCTCATTTATGTCAGATCAGGCCCTCATAACAAGTGAGTTTGACACCTCTGCTCTAAGCCATTATCGGAATAGCAAGTGCTCTGCTCTTTTTGGCTCATGGTCTTGGAAGCAGAATGAGGTGCAGCGTACTTTCTTTGCCAGGCTACCATGTTCTTTAACCCAGCACTGAACAACATGGTTGAACTGAAAAGGGGAGGGAGCATGGCTTAGTGGTAGAGCAGCTGCTTGGCATGCAGAAGATCCCCTGCCCCTCCAGTTAAAAGGACCAGGTAGGTGAAGATGTGCAAGACAGGCCTTAGACCCTGTAGAGCTGCTGCCAGTCGGCGTAGACAATTCTGACTTTGATGGACCAGCCATTAATCCACACATGCCTTTGAAGATAAACACAGTTTTGCTTGGCAGCCAAAATTCAGAAAGGCAGACATCAGATTTACAGCTGCAGTCAGGAATTTCCAGAGCTGACATGCCACAGCATAAAATGTCCTGTCTCTGCTAAACATCTTCTTCAGCTCTGAAGGTGGCAGGCAGACAATGCAGAATCATAAGACAATCCAAAGACAATCATAACTTATAAACAGATAAATATGGAAGCAGGTAGTCTTTTATATATGCCTATTCCAAAGTACTTAGGGCTTTACATGTATGAACCAACATTTTGAATTGTATCCAGAAATGAACTGGCTGGACGTGCAATTTGTTAAACATTGATTAGAAGTTCTTCTGTAATCTGTGCCATTCAGCTACCTGGCCAAGCAGTTTTTAAGACACCTCACACAAGATACATTAAACTAAGTTCACTCAGGACATGGGTAACAGTTTCAGCTCATCATTGAGATCATTCAGCCCATCATTTCTGGAGGGAGGACACACCCTTAAGAGCACCATGTGCGTGCAACCAACTATTTTTTAAAACCTTATTTTAGATCTGCAATTGTAAACCACTTGGAAACTCCTCAAGGTAGAGAAAGCAGGGTATAAATCTTTCTCCTCTTCTTCCAATGGAAATTAGCTTAGCAAAGATAAAGCATTATGTATTTCAAATGTTTTCTCCATTCTAGCAAAGGTTGCAGGCCTCCAGGTGGTGACTGGGGATCTCCTGGGATTACAACTGATTTCTGGGTGACAGAGATTTCACCTGGACAAAATGGCCACTTTGGAAGGTGGACTCTATGGCATTGTACCCCACTGAAGTCACGCCCCTCCCCAAACCCTGTCCTCCTCTAGCTGTACCCCCACAATCTCCAGGTATTTCCCAACCCACAACGGGCAACCCTCATTCCAGCCATCTTGTTGTAAGTCCATCCTTATACCATCAGGTTAGCATTCTTCATTCATTTGTTTGATTTGTAGCCCGATCCAGAAGGCCCAACATGTTAACGAACATGCAAATAAAACCTTCACATTTAAATTCAAACAGGTAAAAACCAGTTATGTTACTACTGGTGTATGAATATGGATTCACACTGAATGGAAAGTGGGGTGCCACATTTAGGTGAGGAGCAGCAGCATCACAGAGATGACATGAGGCAATAATAATCCTTAAAATAGATAATATGTAAATTAGCAATAAGAGGTGTTTTTGTTGCTTTGCACAGTTCTGCTTATTAAATTATGTTCTCACTCCTGCCTCTTTATTGTTTCCTGTGAAAAGAAGACTAGTAGGGTGGGGGTCCTTTATTTTTTTTAAAAAAAAAACTCATTTCGATGGGAGAACTAATACACAAGAATAAAAAATAGGGCAGCCTTTGCAAAGGGATTTCAGAAAATCTGTGGCCATCCAGTTGTATATCTTTTAATAGTCTGCTCTAAACAGACCTCAAGGTGGCCCACATGACCTGCTGAACTCATCTTAATGACCTGAAAGCCAATGCATTTGGAAAATGTTAAGTATCATTAAATAACATGAGGGGCTAATTCACTTCACAGCATTTTTGGCTGCCAGATAGAATGCTTGGGCTATTTGATTATCCAAGTCTGTGTTATAAAAAACTACGTGATATTTTAAATGTGGCTGGATTCATTTAATAGACCATTGTAGTTTTATTCTCTCTTCCCACCAGGTAGCCTGGACTGTTCTTGAGTCATTAATTTAAAAATCCCAATTAAACAGGCTACTAATGAAGCAGCAGCAACAAAACAGATCTCAGAAAGGTCAACCAGTCGCTAGATTTAAAGAAGTGCCTTAGTTCAGGAAGGAAGGAGTCCGTAAGGCCAAATGGCGTGTTTGCTGCAGTGTTAGATGTCAGCTGATTTCGTATTAATTGAGGGATTCACTATCATTACCTTTTAGGACCTGAGGCTGGTGGGGGAGGGAGAATCTTTGATTCGGTAAAGGAGAATGAACTCCCTTACCCAAAAGCTACAGAAATGTGTGAGAAGGGTGGTTAACGGAAGAAAATTATTGGCAGGACCGGTCACAGTTTCACTGGTTTATGTATCTGCTTTACTGACAACATATTCCACTTCTGTCCCAGTTTCTGACTCACAACAAGGTCTAAGGCATTCAGTGTATTTCGCAATAATTAAACACATAAGAATGATTAAAACCAACCATTAAAGCCTAATAAAACAAATCATGGACACCTAATCCCAACAAACAGAAGACCAGCAATGATGGCTTTATAGTTCTGAGTTGCATTTTAAGATTAGATTTTAGAGCACCAAGCAAGAGGGAAATGGTATGTTTTTAAACAGCAGAGCATCTTAAGAGCCCTGTAGGGTAGAAATGTGGTTTCAGACATAAGTCATAGTGCTGGTTCTTTCCTTTGAGTCCCTAAAACATCTTGGGGCTGGGGTACTAGGAAGGGCCACCTCCCCCTATAGGTCTGCCAACCTCTAGGTGGGGCTGGAGTTCTCCTGGAATTACAACTGATCTTCAGACTACAGAGATCAGTTGCCCAGGAGAAAACGGCAGCTCTGGAGGGTGGACAATATGGCATCACTTATCGGCGGAGCTTCTGCCCCTCCCACCCTCTGCCGAGCTTCCTCCCCTCTCCTGAGCTCAAACTCCACCCTCCCCAGGCTCTGCCTCCCGAAATCTCCAGGAATTTCCCAACCCGGAGTTGGCAACCCTATCCATCGGTTAAGATCCAGTTCATAAGCCCTGCGCTCCATGACCCTGCTTGCAGAAGTGAGGTGTGCGGCGACCACAGACAGGGCTTTTTCGACAGTGGCACCTCTCCTTTAGAAGAAGAAGAAGAGAAGAAGAGATTGGATTTATACCCCGCCCTCCACTCCCCAAGGGAGTCTCAGAGCGGCTTACAAACTTCTTTCCCCTCCCCTCCCCACAACAGACACCCTGTGAGGTAGGTGGGGCTGAGAGAGCTCTTTCCCAAGCTGTCCTTGAGTGAACAGCTGGTACAGAGCTGTGGCTTGCCCAAGGTCATCCAGCCAGGTGCAAGTGGAGGAGTGGGGAATCAAACTCGGTTCTCCCAGATTAGAGTCCGTGCACTTAACCACTACACCAAACTGACTTTAGACATCCCCCCCCCCCCCCCCGAGGCAAGCCTGGCACCTATTTACTGTCTCTTAGATGCCAGACCAAACCAGTATTTTCCAGGCTTTTAACTGAAGGGGCCATCATTCAAGTGACTGCTTTTATGGCCTGCCTCTAGCATGAAGGCTGTTGTATAGATACTGCTTCAGACCACTGAATACTGTTTATATGCTGGTTTTATGTCCCTAGAGGGCTCTTAGTATGTTTTACAGCTAGGGATGCCAGCCTCCAGGTGGGACCTGGGGGATCCCCTGGAATTACAGCTCATTTCCAGACTACAGAGATCAGCTCCCCTGGAGAAAGAAAATGGATACTTTGGCATATGGACTCTATGGCATGGTACCCCAACTGGGGATTCAGTCCTCCCCAGGCTCCATCCCCAAATCTCCAGGAGTTTCCCAGCCTGGATCTGGCAACCCTACTTCCCACCCCCTATGGTGGCTGGGGGAATTGGCAACCCTATTTATAGTTGATTTTAAAGCTGGTAATTTTTTATTATTTCTTGTTTTTATTATTTTATAGTTGCTTTTTTAACTTCATGACTCAGGCTCAAACAAAGACGTGGTATATGCATTTTCACAACAAATAGGGTAGAAGTATTTAAAAATATAAAAGATTACTCTTCAGTCTGACTAACGTGTGCTCACATCTTTAAAACAAATGTGTCAAATCCCCAAATACATCATCCAGGATGCAGATGCCTCAGGGCCATTTCATACAGCCAATATGTTCCATTTCAGGAACTCTTCAGTAACAGTTTCTGTCAGGCACTTCACACAGAACTGTATTAGTACCGGTTCAGTAACGGAACATATTGGCCATTTCAGACAGAAGCGTCAGGGAAGCGTTCCTGAGCTGGTTTACCTTGAAACCTCTTCCCAAGCATTCTTCAGTTCTTGTACCGGTTCTGAAGCGCTACAGAGGGTGCTGTGTGAAATGCCCCTGAAGCGCTTCCTTTGATGACGAGTGTTTTTGCGCCTCTTTTCACCCACACGAGCGATCTCCATGATTTTTTTTTAAGAGGCTGAGTCTTAAAACACTGTGTGTGTGTGTGTGTGTGTGTGAGAGAGAGAGAGAGAGAGAGAGAGAGAGATCCAGGCAGAGTCTTAAAATGCCATGTGCAGGGGTCCTTTCGTAGAAAAAGAGGTGCAGGAGCTCATTGGTATAACTCATTAGCATACCTCATTAGCATATGCCACATCCCCTGACATCACCAGAAGTGTGTCAGAAAGGGAATGTCAGTTTCAGCCCCATTATACCCTATGGGCCATTGAAATCAATGGCAAAAACTCATAGGGTATATGAGGAGCTGGAGGAAAGGGGGTTTGAGGGAGAGGCTCCAAACTTGCAGGGTAGCTGCTGGGGCCTCTCCTCGAAATACCCACCAAGTTTCAAGAAGATTGGACCACGGGGTCCAATTCTATGGGCCCCCAAACAGATTGTCCCATCCCCTCCATTGTTCTCTATGGTGGGAAAGTGTTACTTTTTTCCTGCCATAGAGAACAATGGAGGGAACGGGGGCAACCTGTTTGGGGGCCCGTAGAATTGGACCCCGTGGTCCAATCTTCTTGAAACTTGGTGGGTATTTCGAGGAGAGGCTCCAGCAGCTACCCTGCAAGTTTGGAGCCTCTCCCTCAAACCCCCTCCCCTCCAGTCACTTTTAAATTTGCTGCTGAATTTCGGTGGCAATTCAGCAGCGGGCTGAATCAGATCAGAGAATCTGATTCGGCCTGTGGCTGCCCTAGTGGCCACTCCTGAGCTGGTGGAGCTTCGCTCCACTTCGGTCTGCCTCGCTCCGGCCCCAAAGGACCCCTGGCCGTGTGTGAGTGTGTGTGAGTGTGTGTGTGTGTGTGTGTGTGTGTGTGTGTGTGTGGTGAAAAGAGGCTTGAAAAGAAAGTGGCAGTCTGAAATGGCAAACTGCTTCGAAGACGGCTCCAAAACGGTAGGGGAAGGACTGTCCAGTCACCGTACTGGTTTATTCCAAGCTGGTTCAGTAACATTTTTAGAGGTGTAGTGTGAAATTCCCCACTGTCTTCCCAGCCTGTCTGTGGCTGCAGGGCTCTTAGAGCTTCTAAGGCTAAGTTTGAATTCTCTGCCTCCAGGGTCACCAGCTTTTGGTTCAGAGATGGAACAAGAAGAGCGAGGGGTGCCTCTTGAGCCAAGATTAGCAAAGCCTGGAGAAATTTGCAAATCAAGGGCTGGAACCATTAAATTTCAGAGAGCAAGGTGGAGATAAGGAAAAAAATCTGATCAGTAACAAATGGAGCTTGGAAGGAGGTTGCTATGTTCACCTTAGCCATAGAAGGAGTTCAAGGCACCACACATTTCTGTTCTTTTACCGCATACAACTGCGTACGGTAGGTTAGGCTGGAACTAGCCCAAGGTGACAGGATGAGTTCCACAGCAGCAGAGTGGGACCTTGAACCCAAGTCTTCCTCTTTTTTTGGTGTGCTGCTTTAAGAATTATACCAGTCTGGGTCTCTAACAGATTGGAAGTTGTCAACGTTAAGAATTTACTGTCTCTGCAAACCCCAGGACTGGTGTCTAACAGCAGAGTTTTACTGGTAGGGTTTACCAAGTACTGGCTGGCCAGCAGTGGCAACCTGTCTGTCTCCCCATCGCTTGGTCTTGAAAAAACAAAACAAAACAAATGTATCCCCTTTGGACTGGGTGAGCGGCAGTTTTCTAGTTGCAGGATGTCCTTCAGCGCACAATGTTCAGGGCTTTTGAGACAGCTCCTTGCCATTCAGCTTGATCTTGGCTTGGCTGATGCTGCCGGCACGAAAGCCTGGGCTGGTGCAGCACTGCCCTATTTGATGCCATATATGCGTGCGTGCGTGTGTGTGTGTGTGTAAACAAGAGAGGCACTATGACGTTAAAAGGAGAATACGGTTCTTGTTCCAATTTCAATTTGATTCAGTTCCAATTCTCTTAACTATGTCACGCCGAATCAAAACATTTCACTTTGCGTGCACGGTGACATATGGCTCTTGTTGTTTTGTTCTCATCAAACTTTATAACTGGAAGGAAAGCAGTTCTGGGCCACTGAGAAACACAGATAAAAGGCACGCCGTTATATGAGAAATTCTGTCTGGGTTGTTGTGTTATTTAATTAGAAGATAAAATAACAAAAAATCTTGTGGCTCCTTTTGGCTTCACTTTCTAAATTAACATCCCCCCCCCCTCTCTGTACAAGGTATATGAGCCTACCTACTTAGTAACTACTGAATGCATGTGACAAAGTGGATTATGGGTAGGTTGGCCAACTCTGAGTTGGGAAATTTCTGGATATTTGAGGGTGAAATTTGAAGGGGGGGGGGGGGCTCAGAAGGAAAGCGATGCCAGAGAGTCAACCTACAAAGCTGCCATTTTCTCCAGATGAACTAATATTTTTAGTCTGGAGATCAGTTTTAATTCTGGATGATCTTCAGGCCTAAGAAACTGTTTGCCACAGGTGGGGCAAAGTGTTTCTGAGGTGGAGGACCATGATGTGTCAGCAGTGCGCTTCCACTCTCTACACTGGACAAACAGGCAAGTCCCTTCGACAAAGTAGAAACCACAACATTTAAAAACCAGCAGGGGAACATTTTAACCTTCCAGGGCATTCAGTTGCTGACCTAAAAGTAGCAGTTCTCTTACAACGGAATTTCAAAGGGATATTAGAGAGCAAGACTGCTGAATTGCAATTGTTAACGAAGCTCAAGACAATGCATCCACCTGGATTGAATTGAGTCCTAGATTTCTTGTCTCATTACTAATGCTGATATCTCCATGCCTACTACCTCTCTGTATATCACACCCATTCCAATCACACCTTCTATTGTCATTTACCTTCTAATGTCAGTTGGCATCTGAAATCATTCCACTTTCCAATATACAGGACAGATGGACTCACATTCCAGCTGTATCTGAAGAAGTGAGCTCATACCCTGCCACAAATTTTGTTATCCATTGCTGGGAGAAGCTCCAGTCCACTCCAGGGGGCTGGCAACCTCTATAGTTCACCAAGGCAGAAGCAAGGACCCCCTTGCAATAAGGGTTCTTTCTGTCACATCGCGCTGGTCAACCCCTGCCCCCTCCAACATACCTACACAGATTATGCTAAGTGAGGTTACCTGGCAACTAATCTTCCACCCATCAAGTGGCCGGCTAGGGCCATCAACAGACAATAGAAGCGATCCAGTGACTCATCGCAGGAGTGCCCAGGTGTCAAGTTCCTGTTTAGCTCTAGTTTCACAATATTGACCACTCCCCAGCCTCTCCTCCTTTTTACCTTTAACCTATGGTAGGGTCAGAAGGGACGGACCGCCTCGTAGGTGTGTTCAGGGATGTGGCCAGCGAGACCCGCCCCAAAGTCACCTAATAAAAGAGATTGCCCGGCCAGCAATCGCTCTCTTGAGCCATCATCCCCTATCTGCTTTACCACCTCTTATGTCCAGCTTTCTATCCAGATACCCTTGCCTCCATCTTTAAATCTCTGGATTCGCGACCAGAGAGACCACGTGGCCTTGCCGGTTCAAGACACGTTCCCCATTTTTTCTATTTTCCTTCCCATCAAATTCTCCATTTTGAGCGGACAACTCCTCTTCAGGACAGGTACAGTATAACCCAACCAACGTTTCCTGCAAATTGCAACAGTGCTATTTTCTATCTAATTTCCTTAGGTCTCTCTCTCTCTCTCTCTCTCTCTCTCTCTGTGTGTGTGTGTGTGTGTGATTCTGCTTTGTGTATGCTTGAATAACATCATTCAGTAAACAGCATTTAATTTGCCATCTGCCTCACGTGCCTTTTTCCTGGAGAACTCCCAGGAGGGGTGGGACCCTGGTATAGCTGGCTGTAACCCGGTATTTTGCCAATTGCTAACTTTAAATTAAAGCAATTCGGCTAACACATAAACATCTGTAGTATAGTTTATATACATCTATAGTTTCCCACACATGTTAAGCCCACAACCTTCCTCTTGCTGCCTTGAGACCTTGCCAGGCAGTCCCTATCATTTACCACATTCTCAGTGGACAATTCTAATCCATTTCCTTGCAGGAAAGTAACAGCGAACCCTTCATCTCTTTGAGATGAACCATCCCGAACCAGAGATTTTTCATCTCCTGTGGGCTTTCCCCCAATATTCAGTTTAAAAACTGCTCTGCCACCTTTTTGATTTTAAGCGCCAGCAGCCTGGTTCCTTCCCAGGACAAGTGGAGACCGTCTCTCTTGTACAGCTCTCTCTTGTTCCAAAAAGCATCCCAGTGCCTAACAAACTTGAACCCTTCCCCCCTACACCATTGTCTCATCCACGCATTGAGACTCCTGATCTGTGCCTGTCTCTCCGGCCCTGCGCATGGAACAGGTAGCACTTCCGAGAAGGCTACCTTGGAGGTCCTGGCCTTGAGTCTCCTGCCTAGCAGCCTAAATTTTTCCTCCAGGACCTCAGGACTGCATTTCCCCAAACGGTTGGTGCCAACATGTACCACAGCCACTGGCTCCTCCTCAGCACTATCTACCAGCCTATCTAAAACACGCATAATGTCCACTACCTTCGCACCAGCAGGCAAGTACCATATGGTCAATATGTGGTTTTGCCACCCAGCTGTCTACCTGCCTAAGGATTGAATCACCAACTACTAAGAGCCCCCCTCCCTCCCTGCCCAGGGATGGTTCCTTGGTACAAAAGGATACCCATTCACCAGCTGTAGAAGAGGTCCCTTCTGAGGGCACATTCCCCTTATCCACGGCATGGTGCCCTGTTCCCTCTTGACCCTCATGCTCCCTGACAGCAGTGGGGCTGCCAAATTCAAAGCGGGACATATCTAACAAGTCCCCAAGAGTCTTCTCCATGGGGCTAACTGACTGTCTCTGCTTCTCCAGGCCAGCCACCTTGGCCTCAAGGGAGCAAACTCGTTCCCTGAGAGCCAGGAGCTCATTGCACTGGGCACACACCCAAGACTTCTGCCCAGTGGGCAGATAATCATACATGTTATACACCGTGCAAAACACTGGATAGCCCCCAACCCCCTGCTGGCATTCTGGCTTCATAATTGCTTTAAAAATAATTTTATATAATCCCCCTTTTAAACCCTTTGGATTCTCCTTGTTAAAGTCTACTTACCTTCCTGGGAACCCAAGGAGCCTAGGGCCCTGGTGATCTGGCTCTTCCTTGGCTTCTCACAAGCCCCTAGGCCAAGAGTCCCTAGGCCAAGAGTCCCTAGGCCAAGAGCCCTGCCCTTTGGTTCTTGCCCTTCGGCTCATGCCAGAGGCTTGTGCCTTTGGCCAGGTTCAGCCTTAAATAGAAGCCTCCCCCAGCAGAGGGTGTGGCTAGCAGCTATTCAAATACACCCAGGCACTCAATTGCAGTCAAAACAATGGCCCTTTCTCACCCTATCTCAAGCAGCCAGCACTCTGCAACAACTCAAAACTCACACATTTGCAAACAGTCCCCACACACAGTACCCTCAGCTAAACCACCTCAGCTGAAAGTAAATAAAAAACACTCACCCCTCTTGCAGCTCTATCTTCTGCTGTCTTCCAGAGCTCAGCAATGTCAGCTAACACTTCAAAACAGCATTTAAAAAAAAGCTCTGCAGAAGCAGAACTAAACCCATCTTTCCCCAAGCAGTGTCAGTGATATGTAATAATTTGAGAAAAACACTCTGGCTGAGGACAGATTGGCAAAATGAAGTGCAAGGGAAGCGGGGCAAAAAGACCCAGGCAGAGTTGTCGCGGGGCTTTCCCTTCACACTGCATAGACTGATGTGGGACCCTACCGGGGAGGAGACGGAATGGAGCGTTCACACTGTGGGGCGGCCCCTGGCAGCGGTGTGGTGGCGGCGCACGGCTTTAGTCTGTTTTGCCAACCTGCGCATAGGTGCATGGGTGCAGCAGCTGGATCAGTGGGTTCACATTACCGGCATCACTTGATGTGTGGCTTATTTGCATCCACGCTGCCAGGAAGCTGATGAACGCGCGCACAGACGGCTTGACACTGGTTTCCCCAGGTGCCTTTTTGAAGCACAATGAAAGTGGTTCAGGACCAGGTGCGTGTGGCATGGCAATGCCCGGGCAGCTGCAGCTGTCTGAATGGGGTCTCTTAATCCTCTTGAAAAGCGGACCTATATCGGGCCAAACTGCCAGTCTGTCCTCGGCTAATGAATCTGTAACCCCCCCCCCCCCCCCCCCGCAATTAAACAAACAAACTTGAATATAAAATTTTTGATCTCTGGATAAAGTTAAGCAAGAAAAAGCAATTTCTACAAAACGTTAACATTTGCCTAGCTTGGACAACACAGGATGTGAGGGAGCTGCAGAAAGCAACAGCGGAAGTCTTGTCTGGCTGCTGGAATCTAAGGATTGCTCAGACTTGGAGATTGTCCTAGAGTAATCGTTTCAGGTTGCACCCAGATGGCAGCGTCAGGACCAATTCTCCTGGGAGACTCCTACGCATACCAGAAGGCAGCAAAGTCAGTGCCAAACATGGAGCACCTGGCTAAAGGGTAGGCCAGGAGCCAAGACTACACTGTCACACAGTGGGAGTGAGGGGATGAAAAGGAGGACCAAAACCCTACTCACATTCAACAAACACTTTCCCAGATGGATTCATTGTAAATATAGAGGATTGGTTTCCTGGATAACCGTGTAGCTTGACAAATAAATTGTGGACCAGTGAAGAAAGACAAAATAACTGTCCTGAACTTTTTACCTATGATCCAGCTAGCTCTTGCATGCCGTACATGAACATCTAAGCAAAAACAATTCCAGGGTTTTGCTCAAAGGTGTTTCCTGCTGAAGAAGTCTGCTGGGTGCAGCGTGATCACGTGTCCTTTTTCAACTAGCAATTTTTTGCTGCATCAGGAAAAATTAATTCGACCATCTGAAAGGGATGACAGAAAAAGGATCATGCATGCACCCAAGAGCGACTGTTGCTCTGTTAGCAGGATCTCGATTATATAAATAAGCAGTCACATAAATCTTTATGGTGCATTACACAGTGATTTCATCTGGGCTGGGATGATTCCTGACCTCATTGTTATCCCTAGTCACAATTTCTGTACATTTCTTTTCCTCTGTAATATTCCGTTTTGCCTGATACTCAGTCAGCTAATTTGCTTGTAGAGATGGTTATGCTGATCTAAAGTTCAGTCTTGAAGCAGCGATGTGTTGGGTGCAGCACCCTCCCTTGGCATAGCTTTGCCTTCTGTGTGTTCTGCTTGGCCACGTGAAGTTCTGATCAGCAGCCGCAACCCACTCACTGGCATTTTCAGGAGCCATTGGCCATATTCGGAGGAAGGTGCCCACCTGATGTCAGAGCCATTCAGGGAAACATCTGTGCTATGAAGGAGGCATCGGATAAAGAGGGCTTGGACGTGTTTTGGTGTTCTATTCAGCACTTGTATTTAGGAGGGGTGTCATTATTTGCATTTTTGTGCTTGCTGTCTGTTTTCATGATATTGCGAGATATCTGAAAACTGCATTTATCAAGGTTTTGGATTGCTTCAGTTTGTTCCCTGTCTTGGGTCCCAGATTTCTGGGAGAAAGGCAGACTCAAATATTTTAAGTAAACAAATGTGGCAAATAAATACTCCACGGGTTCCAAAATGGCAATATTGTTATTAATTTCAATAAGAACTGGATTGCACTGAAGGCCTTTAAAGATGACCCAAGAGGTCTAAGTCTCATGCATAGAGATCAAAATATTGGTAGAACTGACCATTTACCCAGCTTTTCTCCTGCTTAAAAGTAATCCAACTTGGAATCAAGCCCCATTTTATGGGCTTGCTTCTTGGAAAACGTTCTTAGGATTGAAGCTGTAGTTACATCAGTTCCTTTCCTTACCTGCCCCTGCGTCTCTGGTAACTAGAGTCTAAAGTAAGCATTCTTAAACAAGCCGATTTGTAACCAGGGAGCTCACGAGTACTGACTTTATCAGTTGAAGAAAAAAGAAATTCTAATTTTTTTGTCTGCTAAGAAATGTTGCCATTGTGGGCAACCTCCCAACCCTAGAGGCTCGACCCCATGCTGCCTGCTCTCACAGTGAGAGGAAAATGGATGAGGTGATTCCTACCTCATCACATGAAATGGTGACGACATCGCTTCTGGGTCTTCCTAGAAGTGATGCCACCATGTCGTGTGACGCCCCCCACCCAAACACCCCCTGGATACAGGCCTGGCAATCCCATTTTTAATGTATGCTGGCCCCAAACTGTATAAGGCTTTAAAGGTCAATGTGAGCTCTTGGGTTGCCCTGGGAAGCAACTCTGACGCTAGTGTAGTGTAGGTGGAACAAGATCAGAATACTTGGAAGAGAGACAATGTATATTACTTAGCAAATATTAGCGGTGTGTCTGTGCCTCATTAGAATCAATGTGTTTGTTTAAAATGCAAGGGATTTCAGTGTAGTTCAGGTATGCAGCAATGTTCCCTCTAAGCTGTGTAGCCTTGTGAGCAAAAATTCTACTTTGTGAGCTACTGGCATTAAAGTTGTGAGTGAGCGATTTGGCTACTGCATCAGTTAGTTTGCTCTGGAGCCTTCCTTCCTGAGCGAAGACAAAAATGTGTTCTGGAGGCTAAAAAACTGTGAGCTAGCTCACACTAACTCAGCTTAGAGGGAACATTGGTGTGCAGACACTTTACTGTATGGAGCCCCCTTGAGCATATCTCCATATCAAATTTATGGGCAGGCATTCAAAACGATTCAATCCAAGTTTTTACGGCATATCCTATAGGTCCCGTCTGCTGTTTCAAATGCACTCATTCGGGTGGAAACTGGCATGGTTACCCTAAAGACTAGATTATGGATTGCTGCTATTCTATATTGGCTCAAATTAGTGTCCAAGCCCACTGGTTTAACAAGCTTGATACTGAGAGATTCTATGACACCTTATTGGATTAAGGAATCTGAGCTTCAATTGGGTTATTATGGGCTCTCTAAACAGTTTTTGATGCAGTTGGAATATAGTTCTGTCAAACCTTTTCTTAAACAGAGAATCCTGGAGATTGAAAGACAGCACGATCTGTCCCAGATTAACTACTGTCTTCCACGTATAGAAAATTTGAACCACATATCACTGCTGCCATACCTACAAAATCTAGATAAAGCTGAGTATAGAAGAGATTTTACTCTTTTATTTATTTGTTTGTTTGTTTATTTATTTATTTATGAGAGCAAATACACTCCCTTCAGTGGTTACAGAGGGTAAATACAAAAGGCACCCCTATGAAGAATGCTTGCGCATCTGCAGGGATGGTAGGATTGGGTCGAGCGAACATGTTCTTTTCAAATATAAACTTTACCAGAATTTTTGTTTGCTCTATTTAGCACCAGTTTGCTTTTAATTCATGGGGAGAAATATTAGATTTTATTTAGATAAGCTTTTAGCCAACAGTAATCAAGAAATTATTTTAAAGGTGGCAACATTCGCTGTGAAGGCCATAAGATATCGTCAACAATATTTAGATGGAAGTGCCTAGTTTAATGTTATGCTTAAGATTTGAAAAAGGGTGTTTGGCTGAATTGTATATCCTGTTTGTTTTAATGGCTTTGGGGGCTATTTATGGATCTTTGACCACATTAAACATTTGACTGACTTTTACTGATTGCCCTACATCAGCTGACTGTTACTTGAAGTTAGGCAGCTGAACATGTGAATCAATTCCACCGAAGACCATTGCATATGAGGAAGTAGGAGGTGCTGTTAAAGTTCATTCTGTGATGTGTGATGGTCGTTCACCCATGAAGTCATAACTTGATACTGCAGCTACCTGGTGATCAATTTGAATATATGGGAACCAGGCTAAACTGGCAATAACTTTGGCTAGATTTTGCTCAGGATGAGTATGCACAGTGGAGAAGTAGGGCTAGCACTTCCTAAAACTTACAGGATTTTTCCCCCATTGACTAATTTGAAACACCTCTTTTATACTCAAGATGCATCATATTTCCTCTGTGGCCATGTGCTTCACAGATGGGAAACAGGGACTTCACAGTAGTACTGTACAGGGACCTCAGTGTGGCACTAAAGAGCTTTGTACGAAACGGAGACTTCTTTCGGATTCAGCTTTAATACAGTGATCAAGTCTATTTATTTAATAAGATAATTTCTCTGCCACCTCTTAGCCATAAGCTTTAATCAAAATGTATTTGTCTTTAATGCACTGACTTCTGTCATTCTTTATGACAGGGTTGCACACAGGTATGTGTTTGATTTTTGTCGAACAGATCCTTTTAGACTGCATTAAAATCTGCAATGCTAGCACCACTGTATCATTAGTAAAGCAGTTGGCTTCAACTGAAATGTGAAAACAGAATTAGGCCACCTAAAAACAAGGTTGGGGGTCTCTAAACAGGGAATCCCCAGGTATGCAGAAAAACATGTTTGTATCTTAGCAACAAGAACCCTCCCCTGCATACACATACACACACAAATGGCCTAATGAGGATTCAGTATGCTACAGGAGTTTGGAATGCTGAGAGTCAGTTAGGGGGGAAGGGGAAAAGACAGTGGAAATTGGCCTACTGAAACCCTTGAGAACTGCTAGAATCCAAAAGGGAGGAAATCATGGCATTCCCAAATCATTGTCCCTACACCTAATTCCCATGGGTCTACAGCTTGCTCTGGAGAAATACCAGTACTGTACAGGAATATGTATACTAGCCATCACTTAGGAATTCAGGATCCATGTAAATGTTTCAGGACAAACCTGTGATCTGATCTGTCTTGAAAAATGCATCTGGCTTTTACATTCTGAACATAATGCTTTTCAATAGTATTGCACTGAGAACACTAAGATATATAGGGCGCGATCATACGCACCCATTTGCAACACAAGAAGGACGATTCCCCACCGGCTCAAAGTGGTGCGATCACACAAGCACATCTGGGAAGCGTCCTGCAGCCAGTGTCAAAGTGTCAGAAACCGCTTTGAGCTGGTGGGGAATCGGCTTATTTAGCTACCAGTGAAAAGGCAGTCTCAGATGGTTTGCGACGGCCCAGAACTGACCTTTCCTGGTGTGATCGCGCCAGTGCAAACAAGTGGCATTGGGGAGCGGGCTTTTTGGGGTTTTCCCCCTCCCATCCCGGTATGTGCATCATCGAATGACCCCAAGGGTGGAGAGGCAAGTCATCAATCCCTTGTAGAAGCAGATAAGCGTACTGAAAACGTCTGGGGAAAAAAAAAAAACAATTCGCCCATGGCTGCATGTGATCACGCAGTGGCGGTTCGCCCTCACAGGTCCATGGACCTGTGTGATCCCGCAAAAGCGGCGCAAATTGCGCCAGCACAAATTTGTGTCACTTCCCGTCCGTCTTATCTCGCTCATGTGGATGGGGCCTAAGTGTCACTGGATATGGTTTGCAATTCAGATTGGTGCTCTTTGAATCTATACCAGGGTGGCAGATGAGCCAAAAGCAGACCTTGGGCAACTGAAGAAAGTCCTTTAAAAAATAATGGGGAGGTGAGATTTCCAGCTACTGACTAGGCAATGAAAGATAAGGAAATTAGTGGCTTCAGGAAGAAGAGAAAGCATAGGCAGAGATGTGACAGAAAGAGTTATGTGTGGAAAGAAGCACCCCATCTATATTAAAATTAGTTAATTTAAATAACCTAAAAATATTAAATTATTTGTATTTATGTCCCCACCTCATTTACTTCAATGGAACATTTATCACCATAATATCTCTTTAGTTATAGATTTTGCCCAGGTCATAGGACGGAGATGGCACTGGTCGCCCTCACGGATGACCTCCGGAGGCATCTGGATCAAGGTAGATTGGCAGTGCTGTTGCTGTTGGATCTGCTGGCAGCATTCGACACGGTCTACCATCAGCTACTGAGCCGTTGCCTCGCCGACGTTGGAATTCAGGGGTTGGCCTTGCAGTGGCTTGCCTCCTTTCTCCGAGGTCGGGGTCAAAGGGTGATGCTAGGGGAACAGCTATCCCGGAGGCACCCACTGGATTGTGGTGTGCCTCAAAGGGCAGTGCTGTCCCCGATGCTTTTTAACATCTATATGCACCCCCTTGTCCAGATTGCCCAGAAGTATGAGCTGGGGTGGCACCAGAATGCAGATGACACCCAGCTTTATCTGTTGTTGGGCAGTCAGTCTGACTCCAAACTGGAGATTTGGACTGGGCGTTACAAACCATGGCTGGTTGGCTTAGGTTGAGCCAACTGAAACTGAATCCAACAAAGATGGAGGTCCTGTGCCTGGGTTGAAGTGGGCCGGGTTAGGGATCCCACTCTTGACCTTCGGTGGGGCACCATTGGTGCCAGTGCTGGAGGTCAGGAGTTTGGGAGTGCTCCTGGATGCCTACTTAACTATGAAGCCCAAGGTAGCAGCTACTGCCAAATTGGCCATTTACCATCTTTGGCTGATCAGGCAGTTGGTTCCCTTCCTCAAATGCAAAGACCTGGTGACAATGATCCATGTGATGGTCACCTTGAAGTTGGACTACTGTAATGCTCTCTACATGGGGCTGCCCTTGCCTCAAATCCGAAAGCTGCAGCTGGTGCAAAACACCGCAGCCAGGCTTTTGATGGGGCTCTCTAGATGGGAGCACATACAGCCTGTGCTGAAGGCGTTGCACTGGCTGCCAATAGCATACCAGATTTGTTTCAATGTGCTGGTTCTTACCTTTAAAGCCCTACATGGTCAGGGACCTACATACCTGAGGGACCGCCTTTCCCCATATGTTCCCCAAAGAGCACTGCAATCAGGGGCTCAGAACCAGCTGGCCCTCCTAGGTCTTAAAGAGGCTAGGTTGTTGATGACCAGGACCAGGGCTTTCTCGGTGGTGGCCCCATCCTGGTGGAATGAGCTCCCAGAGGAGATCAGGGCCCCGAGGGACCTTTTACAGTTCTGCAGGGCTTGTAAAACAGAGCTTTTTCACCAGTCTTTTGGGAGCCGTCACTACCACCAATGAAGAACATCGATGGTTGAATATGAGAGGGCCCTGGATTCCGGAAACTGCCACCTACAACCTACAGAACAGCAACCACTGCCAGGACAATCAAAATTAACACTGTGAGCTGACTGCAAGCTGAGAACTTTGAACAATGGCTGCTACTGTCATATGGACAATAATGAGTAATAATGACTACTGGCACTTTATTTGGTTTTAGAATTGTTTTAATTATAACTTATGTTTTAATCTGTCCTATCTGTTTTTATGTAAGCTGCCCTGAGTCGGCTTTGGCTGGGAAGGCAGGGTAAAAATTCAAAAATAAAATACAATAAAATATATGGAACATGATGAACATGGAATGTAACAAGTATGAATGAAAGTAAACTCAAAATCTTAAAATGAGAAATGGAATATTTAAACACAGCAATCATGAGAGTGAGTAAACTAAAGTGGACTAGATTAAGAGAGTTTCAGTCTTAAAATTACACATTGGTTTATTTTGGAAATAAAAAGCACAGAAGAAACAGAGTTGTTATAATAATGAGGCAAGATATAGCACAAGCTGTCAGGGGCTATAATGCAAATAATATCAATCAGACTTCATGGAAATCCTATCAACATAACTATCATTAAAGTTTACACCATAACTAAAGATGCTGAATAAGAAGACATTGAAAGCTTTTACACAAGTGTCCAGGAAGAAATTGATCACACACCTAAACAAGGTGTGCTGAAAAATCGTAGGTGATTGGAATGCAAAAAGTAAGAAACAAAAGCAAAATCTAATATTGTTGGAAAATTTGGGCTAGGAGCACAAAATAAAGATGGAGAGGGATTAATAGAATTATTTGAATACAACAACTTGTTTAGTGCAAACACATGTTTCAGGTTATCAAACTGGCGACTGTATAAGTGGACTTGACTGAATGGCCATTACAGAAATCAAGTATATTACATCTTCAGAAGCAGAAGATGGAGAAGCTCTATTCCGTCTGCTAAAACAATACCTGGAGATTATTGTGGTACAGACTAGGAGTGTGTGTGGATGTGTGTGCACGCACACACACACACACAAATTGGTATTTTTCGGGTTTGGGTACACTGAACCTGAAAAATATCCGTATTTCCCAATATTCCCAAATCCCAAGATCAGCATGGTATTGTAATTCAGAAAATATTTGGGATTGCCAGTTTCCCCCTGACTTCATTATACCCTATGGGGACAATTATAGTCAGTGGTCCCCGTAGCCTATAATGGAGAATCAATCCGGGGGTATCTGGGGCTTGGGGGGGGGGGGGTGTTTTTTGAAGTAGGCACCAGATTTGCACCATAGCTGCTGGTGCCTCTCCACAAAAACCCCACCAAGTTTCAAAAAGATTGGACTGGGGGGTCCAATTCTATGGGCCCCAGAAGAAGGTGCCCCCATCCTCCATTGTTTCCAGTGGAGGGGAAAAGGTATTTAAAGGAACCATAGTCACTGGCAGTCTTTAAGTAGCGTCTGGACAAACACTTGTCAGGGGTGCACTAGGCTGATCCTGCATTGAGCAGGGGGTTGGATGAGATGGCCTATATGGCCCCTTCCAACTATCTTTTTGCCCATCCAGACCGACTCAAGCTATACAAGTCTGTGGAGACCCGGAGGCCTATTTCAGATGCCTAAGACTGAAAGAATTCTTCAACCACTCCACTGAACAAAGCGCGGAACAGACAACATCACATCAGCAACCATCCTCCCAACCAAGCAAGGCGCAACCCTCATTGCAAAGTTCCAGAAACAAGAATTCCACATGGACACCGCCTGAGGGTCCCAATTCCTCACTAGATTTTTACATTGAATATTTCCGTCGATGTGCCCAGGCTGAGATAATTAACAAATAACATCACTTAAAGCAGAATCTTAGCTGTGCAGAAAAAGATGCCATAAACAGCCTCAAAAATAATTCTGGCAACATAATCAAAGAAGCTGACAAGGGAGGGGCATTTGTAATCATGGACAAGCATGACTACATACATGAGGCAGAGAAACAACTCTCCAGCACAACATTCTATAAAACACTACCTTCAGACCCTACCAAGGAATACAAAAGAGAAAATACAATATTAAAGACACTCCCCATGGATATACAAGAATGTATCCATAGGGATACATCCCAGGAACCACAGCCAGGAACATTCTACCTACTACCCAAAATCTACAAACCAGGTAACCCCATTGTTTCAGGAACTGGCACAATCATGGTAGGAGTCTCAGGATATATGGGCTCTATCCTCAGGCTTTATACCATCAGCACACCCAGCTACTACTGACTTTCTCCAGAAAATACAGTCCATTGACAACCTCCCAGACAACACCATCTTAGCAACTATGGAGGTTGAGGCTCTGTACACCAACTTCTCTCATGCGTATGGACTGCAAGCCATCAGGAATATCATCCCAGACAAAACGACAGCACACATTGCCACTGAACTTTGCCACTTCGTGCTTACTCACAATTACTTCAAATTTGGTGCAAACTATCAGGTCAGTGGTACAGCCATAGGCACATGCATGGCACCACAGTATACAAACATATTCATGGCAGACTTGGAGCAATGCTTCCTCAGCTCCCATCCAATAAAATCATTCCTGTACTTAAGGTTCTTGGATGACATCCTTATCATTTGGACCCATGGGAAGGAAGCCCTTGAGGAATTTCACTTCGACAACTTTCACCCTACCATCAGCCTGAGCCTGGATCACTCTATACAACAGGTACCCTTTCTGGACACCACTGGGCAACTACATGATGGGCAGATAAACACTACCTTATACCGGAGACCCACCTACCGATACTCATATCTACATGCCTCAAGCTACCACCCAAAACATACCACTTGGTCAACTGTCTACAGCCAAGCTTTACGTTACAATCATATCTGCTCCAATGCTCTCGATCAGGACTCTCAAGGGATTTACAACAAGCATTTTTGGGACTACAGTACCCACCAAGTGAGATGAGGAAACAAATTGACAGGGCCAGACTTGTACCCAGAAACATCCTACTCCAGGACAGACCAAAAAGAACCAACAACAGAACACCACTGGTTGTCACCTATATTTCCCAGCTCAAACCAGTCCAATGTACCATCAGTGATCTGCAGCCCATCCTAGAAAATGATGCCTCTCTTACACAAGGCCTGGGTGGAAGATTTCTCCTTGCCTACAGACAGCTGCCCAACCTTAAATGACTTCTCCCTAACAACCATGAACCATCTAACGGAGTTACCAACACAGGAACCAGACCCTGCAACAGACCCACATGCCAGCTCTGCCCACATATCTACCCAGAGAATACGATTACAGGACCTAGTGACATCACCTACACAATCTGTGGCTCTTACAGCTGCTCACCCTCCAGTGTGATATATGTTCTCATGTGCCAACAATGCCCCTCTGCTCTGTACATAGGACAAACTAGCCAACCTCTACGCAAAAGAATAAATGGACACAAATCTGACATCAAAAATGGCAATATCCAGAAACCAGTGGGAGAACACTTCCATCTAGGGCTGCCAAGTCCGGGTTGGGAAATACCTGGGGACTTTGGGGGTGGAGCCAGGAGAGGGCAGGGTTTGGGGAGGGGAGGGGCCTCAGCATGGTACGATGACACAGAGCCCGCCCTCCAAAGCAGCCATTTTCTCCAGGGGAGCTGATCTCTGTCAGCTGGGGATCAGGTGTAAAAGCGGGAGATCCCCAGGCCCCACCTGGAGGATGGCAACCCTACTTCCATCTACCTAGACATTCCATCAAGGACTTAAAGGTCATCATAGTTCAACAGAAACATTTCAAAACCAAAATCCAATGGGAAGCTGCTGAATTGGAATTTATATGTAAATTTGATTCAGTCAGACTTGGATTGAATACAGACTTTGGATGGTTACCTCATTACCAGAAGTAACTGCCTTTCAGGTACTCCATTCAGATTCATCAGCAGAAGGAAGGGGTCACACCCAGCTTGGATTGCACATTCTACCTTTTCATGACTTTCGCAACTGCTTTGCATTTACATGGCACTCTCTGTATCCTCTCCCCCCTCCCCTACCACCTATGTATCTTGGCCAGTTTCTTCATGCCCTCCATGCATCTGACGAAGAGCTACAATAAAGTTTGTTAGTCTTAAAGGTGCTACTGGGCTTTTTACTATCCTCCCAACTGTGATTCTATGATTCTTTGAATCTTCAAAAACTCTGAAGTTTTATTATGGTAGAGATGTGAAGGCCTGAAAAAAGCTGGGGAAATGTCAGAAACTCCCCCCCCCCCCCCCCCGGATCCCCATTTTTTTCCAAGACATTTTCAGCATTTTGTTGGGTTTCGGAAAACAATTTCTATGAAATATTTTCTCTTTCTGAATGGGTGAAATACTTTTAAAGACAAGGTGGGTGTGCTGTAGGTATACAGAGCTCTTAAATCCAAGATGCATTTCTGCACCTAATCTTCATGAGGGCAGCATGCACAGCTTTCATTGCTTCTGTTGTATGCCTTCTGTAATATTTTTTTGACCTGACTTGTGGTTGACCTTTTCATCTCTCCCTCAAACCACTGTGACATGGGTAAAAAATGGCTTATTGCCCAACCTTGCAGGAGGGAGAAAAAAGATCAGGAGGAGGTGGGGCAGATACTGCATGAAATCCTTAGATGCAAACTGAAAGTTTCATTGAGAATTTAGCTTTCTCTAACCAGACAGCAAAAAATTAAGGTACATGTGCTAAAATCGCACAAGGTATATCAGTTTGCAGTTTTCTCTCAAGTCCTGGGTATATTAGCAATTTTGCTTCTGAGTTTGAAGCAGTTTGCTCCTCATGTATGGGAACTGGTGTGAGTTTTCATGAAATTTGGGAGCTCCATATCAAAATGCTTGTCCTTGACTCTGATGAAGATTGGAAATGTGACCTTACCTGGGTCAAATCATCCACAGAGATATACCAGTATACTTGCTGTTAAAATAATTGCTTGCCAAAAGCGCAGAAAACACAAGTCACAAAACTTGGTGCCTGAATTTTGACTTGAGTTGTTTTGTATGATGGTAAGCAACCTTGTTTGACTTGTATTCTGTTTTGCATTTTGTTGAGACTTCTCTTTTGTCCTTTGACATGGTACACATATATGCTTAAGGTTTATTTCAGAAGACATGTTGTATACATATGTTCTAAGTTTTACTTTATAAAGTTTCCTTCTAATTATCAGATGAATAAGCTTGCCTAAATCTTTGTTTATATATAATGGTTAGAAATTGCTTTTTCACAGTATATTTTGTTTCTGTGGTGTATAAAGCTAAGGTATTTATAACTTTTAAATTCCATAAATATGTCTAATCTTGCAATTTTGTAATCTAAGAAACACCTCTGTTTTTAAACCTAAGGGAAAGGCACACTTGATTTTATAACGCTGCACTGCTTATGTTAAATTTATTGCGTTGTATTTCAATAAATCATTGATGTCATTGTTCACTGATGAGCATCATGAGTATTGTAAATTAGATTATAGTCATGTTTTAGTATCCAATAAATGTTACAATGAAGCTAGACCTCCACTTCAGATCCCATTAATGGCTGAGCTCTGTATGCTCCGGCATTCGGCCGGTGGGGGGAACCCCGCCCCAGAAGTCGTCTGGTGAGGATGACTTCCCCCGTGTAATGACGTCACCCAGAGGTGATGTCATCACGTTGGGGGCGTTGCCCTGGCAATGCCCCAACGTGATGACGTCACCTCCGGGTGACGTCATTACGTTGCTGTGGCGTGCGCGCAAAGCGCACACGCCAGAAGAGCTCCCGGGGGAGAACAACTCCCCCCCGCCGGTAAGTCACCAGTACTTGGCAGCCCTATTGAAATCCCAACTCCACTGGGAGACTTTGGCTCTCTATCAGCCTAAACTACAGCACAGGGCTGTTGCTACGAGAGTAAAATGGAGGCAGGGAAATCTATGTTGTGAGCTGCTTTCAGGCCCTGCTGGGGATAAAAGTGGGGTATACAAATCCAAACAAATACACAAATGAAATGCAATAAACATGAATTAAACCACGGTCTACAGAATTTGCTTTTACAGTGGATGCCAAGCTACATTATTATTTTGGAACTGTTAGTTTTACATGTGAAGAATTATGGACCCCTCCTTCAGAATAAAGAGGCACTAGCCAGCCAATGTCTCGATTCAAAGGGGAAGCTCACTTGCAGAAATCAATGGAGCTCTTAAAATGCCAAATTTTGGTTGACTTGAGTCTATTTATGGGGGTTTTTTTAAAAAAAATTGAGATTTGTTGTTAGTATCATTTCTATTTTTTTTAAAATTTATTATTCCCATTTGCTTCTGAGGATGGGAGAGCCCAAAAATCACACCACTATTCCAACACGAAGCATTATGTATCATTGCATATGTACATAAAATTCCCATGAGTCCATTTTCCCCTCAACCCCCCCCCCCCCACACACATATACTGAAGTGCATGCAGGCCTCTCCTAGATAACAGAGCAATTGCCTGAAAGCCACATATGGCGGTGATCTTATGTTCCTCACTCTATCCTCTCTTCAAACTCCTGCAGGCTTCATGTGATATTGCAAATGAAATCGCATTACTTCACTGTTTGTAAAAAAAAAAAAAAAAAGCCACAAAAGGTGTGATTTAAGATTTGTTAAATGAAGCCAGTAAGGGAGAGTTGCTAAATATAAATAAAAGTTGTCTTTGCAAAAGGGTTAAGTACACTTAAATAAAATACAAGGTGGTTTAGTTCTTTCCAAATTTCAGAAAGTTCCCTTCACTGCATGAGAAACAAGCATAATAATCATTTTTCCTCCCCTGTGGTCAGCATTGGTGTATGCTTGGTTCGTGAGATCTCACAACATGTCCTACCTTTCTCTATACAATTTCTCCATTCATGCTTGTGCTTGTTGGTACTACCAGAATTGGCTATGTTTTGAAAATGTGAGCACAACTCTTTCAGTCTGTGATTTAAACTACAGACCTATGCAGAATTACTTCCATATAAACCCACCGATTTCCCTAGTCATAGACTGCTGTAATTCTGCATAGTACTATACTGTTTCTAGCTCTCTTCAGTTCTTCTATGCTGTGATGGGCTGTTTCTGAGATCTGCTTCTGGAACTTTACTGGTACATTCACCTACTCTTAAGATGACTTTGTTATTGTATTTGATCAACTACCACTGCTGTTGGGACTGCTTTTCTTCTTTTCATCTCTAAAACCCTCATGGAGCAATTGTAAGAAGGTCTGTTCAGAAGTAGGTCCCATTTTATTCTTTGGAGCTTACTCACAGGAGAGTGTTCTTGGGGTGCGATCACACGCACCCATTTGCGACACAAGAAGGACGATTCTCCGCCGGCTCAAAGTGGCGTGATCACACAAGCACATCTGGGAAGTGTCCTGCAGCCGGTGTCAAAGTGTCGCAAACCACTATGAGCCGGTGGGGAATCGGCTTATTTAGCTACCAGTGAAAAGGCAGTCTCAAATGGTTTGCAACGGCCCAGAACTGACCTTTCCTGGTGTGATCGCGCCAGCGCAAACAAGTGGCGTTGGGGAGTGGGCTTTTTGTTTTTTTCCCCCCTCCCATCCCGGTATGCGCATCATCGGATGACCCCGAGGGTGGAGAGGCAAGTCATCGATCCCTTGTAGAAGCAGATAAGCGCACTGAAAACGGCCGGGGGAAAAAACCCAACTCGCCCGCGGCTGCATGTGATCACACAGTGGCGGTTCGCCCTCACAGGTCCATGGACCTGTGTGATCCCACAAAAGTGGCGCAAATTGCGCTGGCACAAATTTGTGTCACTTCCCGTCTGGCTTATCTTGCTCGTGTGGACGGGGCCTTGGTATTGCAGTTTTGAGATGCATAGGGATTTCCCCTCCCATTTCACTTCTACTGGTGAACAAAAAGAAACATTCTAAAAATCCCTACTGGCATTCCATTTCTGTAACATCTTATTCCACTTTTTCTTTTGCTTTCTACTTATTTAGAAATTCATAGATGGCCTTTGTTATACATTCTGGAATATCTTCTTCCACGATGCATACGGCAGAAACCAGTAAAGATGACTAAGCAAAGAAATCTTAAGAAGAATAGTAAATAATACAATAAGTCTTTTAACTGAAATCAAACAAGCACATTAGCCCATAAAATGCCATTCCATGGAGACTGAAATATATATATATATATATATAATGTTCCTATTCTGAGACTTGAAAATCCTTACCATTGATCTTACAGGAATGCTTCAAGTGAAATCACAATTGACAACTCGATTTCTGCTTGGATGCTTGATTCCAGTAGCCTTGGATTCCTTTTTATCTTAACTGGTGTTGAGGGGTGAACCACACTGATCACATTCCATGGGTGGTGAGACATTTATCCCAAAATATTACTAATGAGTATACATAATTCCCCCCCCCCCCAAGTTTCATCTGGAGAAACTCCAAGTCAAATCCAACAAAGAAGACAACAAATGAGTATCTTATTAATGACAGTTTATTGTCCTATGCTCTGATAGTGGAAAGGGCCATTAAATCACAGCTGACTTATGGTGACCCTGTGGGGTTTTCAAGGCAAGAGACATTCAGACATGATTTGCCACTGCCTGCCTCCACATCATGACCCTGGTATTCCTTTGTGGTCTCCCATCCAAACACTAGCCAGGGCTAACCCTGCTTAGCTTCAGAGATCTGACAAGATCAGGCTAGCCTAGACTATCCAGGTCAGGGCCATTGTCCTTTGTAGTCACACTCAAGTATTGTCCTCCTGTTTGCCTAGAGCAGGGGTGGCCAAACTTGCTTAACGTAAGAGCCACAGAGAATAGACGTCAGATGTTTGAGAGCCGCAAGACATGAACAAATACTACATACGTCTTTTTATTGAAAAATATGCAAATTTGCTTTTTATTAACATTAACTGAGCTTTCCAAAATAAAAACAAAAAGGGTAAAAACAGATATTGATTATGATATTTATTTGTCCAATGATATTTATTTGTTTGCTAATGATATTTATTTGTCACAGAGAGGGATAGGGAGGGAGGGGGAAGGAGGGGGGGGAAAGAGAGAGAGAGAAAGTAGATGGGGGGAAGGAGGGAGGAAGAGGTGGAAAGCAAGCAAGTTGAACTTTAAATGTGTCCTCCAAGCAGCCCCCCCCCCCCACGCAAGCTGGCTTGGCTTGGAGAAGGAATTTAAAGAGAAAAATACCTTCTCCAAGCTGGCCAGTGTGGGAGGGGAGGCTTTGAGAATGCATTTAAAGTTAAATTTGCTTTCTTTCTCTGCTCCCCCCCACCTCAAGTCTACCTAGGGTTGGGAGGGGAACACTGGCGGGGAAGGGAAGACCAATCGGGGAGGCATGCCTCCCCTTCACTTCCTCAGCTGCCTTGCCGGGAACCACACAATATGTGCGAAAGAGCCACATGTGGCTCCCGAGCCACCGTTTGGCCACCCCTGGACTAGAGGAATTGTAAACTGAAGTGCTCTAGTCTATACTTCTGTTAAAACTTTCTGAACCATAAAGCCTTCTCTGTAAATATGGTAATTTGTTTCCAGAAATGTTAAGCAGTAACTGCAGGTCATGTCTCAAATAAATAAGGCACTTTCACAAAAAGTCTAATGTAAATCTTGTATTTTAAAGAAAAACCAAGGTTGAACGTAAATGCAGTAAGTGCACTGCTTCCTCAAGGTCTAGCATTCAGTTACAACCGATTTTCTATTACTTGACATGAAGAGCCTAAAACAACTTGAGGCCTTGTAAACACTTTAAAATTCCACTTACCAACTGTTGTACATATTATATAATTATTAGTTACAGAACCTTTAAATAGGCTTTTGGGAAGCAGATAAATAGATCTTGTAATTCACATAAGTTCTCAAGAGCATTGAGGCCTAAATGGGTAGTGTATACTTAAGAAGTTTGTTGTTATTCTCATTGCTAGTTATGTGTATGAGGTCTAAAACTTCTATTTATGTGGCTTTCGGTGCTTTTCTCAATAGAGTCATTATTTCTCTCAGCAGTCCTCCAGGCTTCATGATTTGGTTCCCCCATCCCCCTTTCCCTAGATTATTTACAAATAACCATCCCTTACTTATGGAAGAGATGCAAGGTATAGCTAAATTCAGATCATATTTTAAATAAACTAAGAAAATGTAACTTGACGCAGCTACAGTCCAATGGTAGTAAAACGGAAACCCACAATTTCAGTTGTTTCCATTTGAAAGAAGAGGAATAGTACATAACACATCAGGGCCCTCCCACCCACCCCGTTATATTATAGCATTTATTTACACTGAGATACATTTGTTTTAGGGCTGCCAAGTCAGCCCGGGGGGCGGGGGATCCCCCCTACAGGGGTTCCCGATCCGCCGGCCAGCATTTGGATGGTGGGGGGAACCCCACCCCCGAAGTCGTCCAGCCAGGACGACTTCTCCAACGTAATGACATCACCCGGAAGTGATGTCATCATGTTGGGGGCGTTGCCAGAGCGTCGCCCTGGCAACACCCCCAACGTGCTGACATCACTTCTGGTGGACGGAGGACTCCCCCCCCCCGCCGGTGAGTAATACAGACTTGGCAACCCTAATTTGCTTCCAGCTAGAATATTAATCAGTTAGATAGTAATTCCAAACACCGAGTGTAAGCACCCTATTTGTCATCAAAAAGACTGAAGCAAAGAAGAGAACACAGAATATTGTTCTTACCTGACATTACAAATGAAGTCTAAAGCGTATTCTGTTGCAGTCCCAGTGCCAAGGGGAGGAGAGAGGGCAAAGAAGGTAAGGGATTCCCCCCATTCATACCTTAATAAACACTCTTATAACTCAGCTTTTGGAATATAATTGGCCACAGCTTTACTGTAAGAAGCCTTGGCACAGCATGGGCCCCAGATCCTGGCATCGACTGACCCACCTGCCAGTCAATGAACTCCAGGCCCACCCCAGCCCACCGGCTGGAGTGAGGGAAGCATGGGATGACAGGCTGCTGGATCCCACAAGCACGACCACCACTAAGTGGTCTCTCTTGCCCCTTGAATGTGAGGGTAACCCCTGGCAGCCCCCAAGCTGGGCATTCCCCTGAAAACCCTCACCCCAAGATCCCTTAAGGGGATCTCCATACTCAGGGGAAACGGGCATGCAGGCCGGTTTTTCAAAATGGATCAGGCCCCCATGCTGATACTGCCACAAGAGCCGGGCATCTTTCCACCCAGCTCTCACCAACACTCCTCCAACTGTAGCCAAGCCTGCAGGCCAGCCCTAACACCGTGTAGCCAGATGTCCATCCCCCAATTAGGCAGGTGAATACCATCCAAATGAAACAGAGCTTCCAACCGATGCTATATGTCGGGGTGCCAAAACCTACACCCTCCCAAGCCTCCACGATCTTGCCCAGCCTGTTGGTCATTTTCTTCCTTGCCATGTCGAACCCCTCTAGGCAGTCAGCCCTATGCCAAGAGTGCTGTTCCAGCCAGTCAGACCAAAGGATGGTTGTGGCCAATAGCTTCTCCCGCAACATATGCAGATCTGCCTCAGCCTGGTGTGCCAAGTCAATACCCATGCAGGCCCCCGTTTGTTCAGTTGTATCACCAGCATGCCCAGTTGCCAGTGATACTGCAGATGATGCCCTACTAGGGTTGCCAAGTCCTACTTACCTAATGGCGGGGGGGAGTCCTCCCTGGCCCGGAAACTCCTCTGGCGTGCGCGCGAAGCGAGCGTGCCTGGTGACATCACCAGGAAGTGACGTCACCACGTTGGGGGTGTTGCCAGGGTGACGCTCTGGCAATCGCCCCAAAACTCTATCGTACCATAGAGTTTTGGGGCGATTGCCAGAGCGTCGCCCTGGCAACAACCCCAACGTGGTGACATCACTTCCGGGTGATGTCATTATGCTGGGGAAAGTCGTCCTGGCTGGACGACTTCAGGGGTGGGGATCCCCCCACCGGCCGAATGCTGGCCGGCAGATCGGGAACCCCTGTAGCGGGGGATCCCCTGCCCCCCGGGCTGACTTGGCAGCCCTATGCCCTACTGTAGGTAGTATGGTGTCCCATCTCATTCCACTCGAGCCTATCTAAGTGATTCCCAGCGTGTCCAACAGGCTTAGGTCCCTGCCCCATCCAGACAAGACTACGTAGATTTCCACCCAATCCACAATGCTGTGCCCACAGATCCAAACTGACTTGCACTGTTGACCTGAAACCATTAAAAATCAGCAGCCAGATGTGGCTGGATGTAAGTCTGGTACATTCCAGAACACCATCTCCCAATGTTTTGGATGCATGACAGCTGCAGTCCCAACCCAGCTTTTGTGATTGCCACCCCAATTCGTAAGGAATGGGGCCCAAAATCTCAAGGGGGAAGGCCTAAAGCCACAATGCCAGACCACAGGACCCCTACAAACTGATACCTCGTGAGTGGAGAGCTGTCTTTGTGGAGGAAGAAGGGGCCCAGCCTGTGGGGCTGCAGTGCCAGGAAAGCCCCCATGCACCGGGCATGGGTCTCCCCCCAGCAAAGGGCCCAGCTGCAGGTGAGTCCCCTGCACATGTTGGTTGGTCTTAGACCTCCTAATTGTAAGGGAAACCCCTATCCTACCAACCGAGACATCCTGCATCACAAGGGGGTGATTAGCTGTGTCCCCTTTGGAATTAGCCACCAGTTCCCCAACCTTCAAGGCCCTGAAAAAGGCCAAGGTAAGTGCTGCTTCAAATAATCTGGCCTCATAGGGCAACCAGCATAAGACTGGTGATTTTTGCATCAACCATTTGAGGATGTCAAATCTCAGGGGCCTACGTGGGTCGGGTGCTCTGGGGGAGAGCCTCCTTCACCCTTCCACTGCCTAGCGAGCTGTGAAAATGTTGCATGGGTCAGCACAGCCATAGGCCTTGCTAAAGAATTAAATGTTGGCCATGTACCACTCCTGCAAGTAGGCTATGTACCAAAGGACCAACTCCCCCAATACTGGCCAGGTGTCTGGACCCCCCAGGCCAGCAGAGAAGGCCAGAGAGGCTGAGGCTGCCGCTGAATAAGAGCAAAAGATAGAAGGGGCAACTGAGTGAAATACTGCCTGCATTATAGTATATTCCCAGTTTCCCAGAGTTCCTTGGGAAATGGGTCCAGGCAGGGGTCCTTTCGTAGAAAAAGAGGTGCAGGAGCTCATTAGCATAACTCATTAGCATATGCCATGCCCCCTGACATCACCAGAAGTGTGTCAGAAAGGGAATGTCAGTTTCAGCCCCATTATATCCTGTGGGCCATTGAAATCAATGGCAAAAACTCATAGGGTATATGAGGGGCTGGAGGAAAGGGAGTTTAAGGGAGAGGCTCCAAACTTGCAGGGTAGCTGCTGGGGCCTCTTCTCAAAATACCCACCAAGTTTCAAGAAGATTGGACCACGGGGTCCAATTCTATTGGCCCCCAAACAGGTTGCCTCCATCCCCTCCATTGTTCTCTATGGAGGGAAAAAATGTTAATTTTTTTTCCTCCCATAGAGAACAATGGAGGGAATGGGGGCAACCTGTTTGGGGGCCTATAGAATTGGACCCCCTGGTCCAATCTTCTTGAAACTTGGTGGGCATTTCGAGGAGAGGCCCCAGCAGCTACTGTGCAAGTTTGGAGCGTCTCCCTCCAATCCCCTCCCCTCCAGTGGCTTTTAAAATTGCCGCCGAATTTCGGCGGCAATTCGGCAGCGAGCTGAATCAGATTAGAGAATCTGATTTAGCCTGTGGCTGCCCTACTGGCCAGTCCTGAGCTGGTGGAGCTTTGCTCTGCCTCGCTCCGGCCCCAACAGACCCCTGGGTCCAGGTAGTGATTGGCCTCCAGCACCAGGCTGCAAAACCTCTCCTCCTGGAGGTGAGACACGGCATCTGTGATGCTGTTATTGACACCTGCTACATGGTGAGCTGAAAACATTATATTAGCAGACAAACATACAAGGACCAATTTGCGTGCCAAGGTCCGACATACCTGAGGGACCGCCTTTCCCCATATATACCCCAGAGAGCACTGTGGTCTGGGTCGCAGGACCGGCTGACCCTCCCGGGCCCCAAGGAGGCTAGGCTCACCGTGACGAGGGCCAGGGCCTTTTCGGTGGTGGCTCCTCACTGGCAGAATGAGCTCCCAGAGGAGATCAGGGCCCTACAGGACCTTCTGCAGTTCTGCAGGGCCTGCAAGACGGAGCTCTTCCACCAGGCCTTCAACTAGGAGCCGCCCCATGACTACCACCAACGATCCCGACCCTCAGTGTTAACATCTGGCTCAGGATACTGAGTGACTTGGGGTGACATTGAGCTGGATTGCCGCACCTATAGATACTTCAGTACGCCATCGTGAGTGGTGTATGTATGTTCTACTGATAGCACCTCTGTTTTTAGGATTTTAGGAATTATTGTATTTACTGTTTTACAATGTTTTAAATGTTATATTTGTTTTTACCGGCAACTGGTGCCAATTTTGTCAGCCGCCCTGAGCCCGCTTGCGGGGAGGGAGGGGTATAAGTAGAAGTAAACAAACAAATAAATAATAAATAACCCACTCTGACCATGATTCCTGCTTATTCCCCACCCTCACTACCACCTGGTTGTCACACCAGAACCTGACCCTCTTGTCCTGAAACAGGCCTGGCCAGAGAACTCCTGGCAGGAGGCTGGGAAACAATTCGAAGAAGGTCAGGTCCCCATGTCTCCCTGTCCCTGCCAAAGTGGCTGGCCAGGGCTTGGCATACCAACACCCATTGTAATAAGCCCGCAAACCTCTGCTATCGGCCAAGTCAGACCGTGTTTGGATGCTGTGGCCCAATCCAGCAGTTTCTGCCAAACACTGGCCTCATTATACCCAGAAAGAAAGGCTAGCTATACCCTGAGGTCCTCCTTTATGCCTTTGGATATCTGTATGTGAGGATGTGGTGCGGAAGTGTTTGCCACAGCCCATGCCACGAATGCACAGAAGGCCCTAACTGATGTAACCACCTGGCAAGCAAAGCTAAGATGCCTCAGGAGCAATTGCAGCTCCTTCGATATGCATGTGGCCCGCACCAGTGCCGGAGTTATAAGGGCCAGTAGTGCCAGCAGCTTATCCTCCAGCAGGCAGGATGCGCCTTCTACAGAATCCAACTGAATGCCAAAACAAATTAAATGCACTGTGGGACCCTCAGTCTGGTCATGGGCCAGCGGGACTCTTAGTTCCTCCGCCAGGGCCTGAAATGCTGCCACAAGCGGGATTACCCGCCAGACCAACAAAAAGGAAACCGTCCAAATAATGTATGATATATGGGTTCTTCCTCTCCGCTCGGGACCTGTCCCCTTTAGCTCTGGATTTCTTTGTGCGTGGCCATCGCTGGCTGCCATCCAGGTGATCTAGCCACTCATTGAGGAGCTCCACCATCCAAGAAAGGCCTTGCAGGGTGCTTTCGTTCCCAGCTGCAGCCATAGCTCGTCCCCCGTGGCTCTGCATGGCTGGCCTCCTTACTGCTTGATGGACAGGAGAAGTGGTGCTATGGGGTCCCTTCTCCCACCTCTGGTCTACGGCAGCAAAGTGGCAGCCACCCTTGCTTGATGCATAGCTCTTTTTGGTGGCATGCTGCACCGAAAACCCAAACACAGGCAGCCAGTGTCAAATATATGACACCCTGGAGTGCAAAGACAGGCTGTTAGGAACAGAGCTCGCCTGGCCTAGTGCCCAGCCACAGGCCTGGATTAAGGGCTCCAGGAAGAGTGCACCACAAAGCAAAACCAGGCTCCGTGCAACAAGAAGAGCTTCCCAAATCAAACACTGACTATGGCCAGGATCAGCTGGACCCAGGACCTAGATGCAGGACCCAGGACCATTTGGGGCGATTGCCAACGCCCCCAACATGGTGACGTCACTTCTGGGTGACGTCACCGGGCGCGCGAGCGAAGCGCGCACCAGGGAGGCTCCCGGGCAGCTCCCGGGCAGCGAAGGACTCCCCCCCACCAGTGCATGAGTACGACTTGGCAGCCCTATCTTACCACCCTTGGTCACTGGTGGCAGCTGCCTCCATGCCCAGTTTCCCAAGCTGGGCTAAGAACATAAGAACATAAGAGAAGCCAATGTTGGATCAGGCCAGTGGCCCATCCAGTCCAACATTCTGTCACACAGTGGCCAAAAACATCAGGTGCCCTCAGGAGGTCCACCACTGGGGCCAGGACACTAGAAGCCCTCCCACTGTTGTCCCCCCCCCCCCCAAGCACCAAGAATACAGAGCATCATTTGCCCCAGACTGAGAGTTCCTATCTATACCTTGTGGCTAATAGCCTCTGATGGACCTCTGCTCCATATGTTTATCTAATTCCCTCTTGAAGCCGTCCATGCTTGTAGCCACCATCACCTCCTGTGGCAGTGAATTCCACGTGTTAATCACTCTTTGGGTGAAAAAGTACTTCCTTTTATCTGTTCTAACCTGACTGCTCAGTAATATCATGGAGTGCCCACGAGTTCTTGTATTGTGAGAAAGGGGGGAAAGTACTTCTTTCTCTACCTGCTCTATCCCATGCATAATCTTATAAACCTCGATCATGTCACCCCTCAGCCATTGTTTCTCCAAGCTAAAGAGCCCCAAATGCTTCAGCCTTTCTTCAAAGGGAAAGTGTTCCAACCCTTTTATCATTTTAGTTGCCCTTTTCTGAACTTTTTCCAATGCTAACTTTTTCGAGGTGTGGCGACCAGAACTGTACACAGTACTCCAAATGAGGTCACACCATCGATTTATACAGGGGCATTATGGTACTGGCTGATTTGTTTTCAATTCCCTTCTTAATAACCCCCAGCATAGTGTTGGCCTTTTTCAATGCAGTCACACACCGTCTCGACATTTTCATTGAGTTATCTACTACAACTCCAAGATCTCTCTTGGTCAGTCTCCGCCAGTTTGGACCCCATCAACATGTATTTATAGTTAGGATTTTTGGCTCCAGTGTGCATCACTTTGCACTTGGCCACACTGAACCCCATTTACCACACTGATGCCCACTCGCCCATCCTTGACAGATCCCTTTGGAGTGCCTCTCAGTCCTCCCTGGTTCTCGCCACCCTGAACAACTTTGTGTCATCTGCAAATTTAGCCATGTGCTGCTGCCATGTGTCTCCTCCACCTGCCCCAGCTTCCTCCTCCGCGAGCCTGATCGCCAGATCCTTGAGGTGCTGCACCACTCTAGCCTCACTGACTGAGCTGCTCAGACAGGACACCAGGGCCTTGTGGCTGCCTTTGTCCTCCTCTGCTTTGGGTCACCCAGCCCAGTTTTTCCACTGCTCAGTAGAAACTAGCTGACACAAGCAAAACGAAACAAAACAAAAAAACCCACGCACCTGGATAAAATCCCAGGTGGTGCTTTAAATTTCCTCCCATCAGCCCTGCCCCCCTTACCCCTCACCACAACCCAGTTTCAGGCCTCTGAAAGGCCATTCACTGGGAAGGGGGTGGGCCTAAATTCGTGCCATGGCAGTCGTCCAGCCTCCTCAGCTAGCCATGCAAGCTTTTTAGCCAGTTGCAGCTGGCCCTGGCTGCCATTGCCTTCTTCCACTCGCCCCCCTGCAGAACCACAAACAAGACTCGCAGGTGAGGCGGGGGCCTGGTGTCTCATGAAGTGGTGGTATAATTACATTCAAACCATGTAATTTCTGGCACACAGAAAGTGTGAAGATGCTTCTCTCTTGAGATCACCTCCACTCATAGCGTGGATACCATGGAACATTTCCACTCGCGCAAGAGTTCTTGTGCAAGGAGCAATGCAAGAAAATTATCACTGATAGTCATCGTGCTAAATCAACTTGACTGTCCCGTGTTGCATTTAATTTACTTAAGACGTGGAACGTTGTATTTTAGTACCCCTCTCAACAATGAACTTTTCAATCAAAACAGGTCACATCTCCAAACTGGACTGCTACAACGGCATCAAATGCCCTTTTGATTTTTGCACATAGCAACACTGAACAGAAAGGGAAAACCAGTACTCGACTGTACAAATCTTGCATAAATGTCATGGCAACTTCTCTTCTGCTGTTGTCTGGCACGAGACAACCCCAAGCCTTTTGCCAGTGGATATGGCCTAGAACCAACCAACGATCCTGCGGTATGAATGGGAGGTACTTCAAAGATACATCAGATCAATCTCATTCTCAGTCTACAGCCCTTTATAAAATTTACAAAGGATAAAGGGATCCTTAACTACAGTTTTTTAGAGGACCAGTTTGCTGCAGTGGTAGGGAAGAATCAACCATCAAGTCTGTTAGAAGCTAGCAGTTACTGTAGCAGAAGTAATTTTAAAGTCAGCATGGTGTAGTGGTAGAGTGTGATCGTAGATCAGTCACTCTCAGCCTAACCTACCTCACAGGGTTGTTGTAAGGATAAAATGGAAAGGTGAACCATGTAAGTTGTTTTGGCCCCCACTGGGGAGAAAGGTGAGGTATACATAATTATGAAAACACCTCATCAGAAATAACCCCATGCTCACAACTGCAGTGGAAAACTGGCATGAAAATGTTAAAAAAAAAAAAAAAAAAACTTTGGAGATTCATGTGATCTTCCTTTCATGTGATTTTTCCCTTTCATTCTCAGATTCAATATTTTAATACAGAAAGCCAATTTTAGGATGATTAGTGATTGGTGGTTTTCTAGAAATGTCTGCAAGCTTCATGGCCAACTCGTTTTAAAGATTTAAAGGGAGTCTAGTTACCAAATGGATTGCAGTATACAAGATTCCACAAAACTAGTAAGCAAGCTAGATTTTCAGAAAGACATCTTGTGTAGGGTTCATGTTCTGGGAGACCCAGACTGAAATGCTTACTTCAGGAGGAAGTTCACTGGCTGAACTTAAGCCAGTCACTCCCCTCCCACCCAGCCTAATGTTAAACTACACCACACAGCTGTGAGAATAAAATGGTGGAAAGAAAACAAGGATGCCATTCTGAACTACTTGGAGGAAGGACAGGTGATAAATCAAAACAAATAGTAAACCTGGGCTGCTCTGTGTTAATGACCTGCTGAACAAGTACTAATGAACCCACAGATTCCTGCGGCCACTGTATTGGGCAGAAAGCCTATTTGGCAAAATCTACACACACAACCACTATTTCCTTTACAATGGAATTGGTCTGTGCAGAACATACGGCAGCTGAAATTCCCCCTAAAGTTAGCCACGGGGAGTCATCCAACTGGCCGAAGTCTGAAGCTGCGAAGAGTGGCTAGGAAACAGAGCACCAAAAATAAAACTTGGCTTCAGAGATCAGCTTTGGGCCAGTCACCCCAAGGCTGTGATCTTTGACACATTTAGTAGGAATGTCACCAGAATCGGCCAGACTGAGTCAGTAAAGCTTGGAATTGAGCAATGAAATTCAAAGCCCGTCTTATTTACTACATTCTGATAAGATTTCCGTGGCTTTGAAGTAAGCATGCCAAAGGATACAGTCAATATCTTGGTACTTACTTTGAGGAATGCTCGTTTAAGATGACAGCCTTTGATCATTATGTCAAGATTCCCCTTTTAAAATATGACATTAACATTCCAGTCCAGAACACCCTAATAAGTTACATCAGGTAAACAACACTAAGCTCTAAGGTACTTTAGGGGGTTGCAACTTCAATAATTTTGTGCATTAAGGTCTATATAAATGACTTGCTGTTCAAATTATTCAACACCATTTCCATGGTACTGTTCACATAACTTCAGTGCTACCGTACTCTGCTTACAACTGTTTTTCATATAAACCAGACATGTTCTGAAAGTAGTAGAAATATAAACATACATTTAAACTGTAAGTGACACAAACTTAAAACAATGCAACAGTGTTACTTGTTGCAAAATACATGTACCATGCAATCCTGTTCCAGGCTAAAATCCACAGTTCATTGTCCTGGACTGGAATCATTCTACCTAGGAATACGCTGTAGGTGACCTAGAACTGGTCTTGGGGTGGGTGTTTATTGCCAAGACAAAAAAAAAAAAGAATTAAGAAATTGGGTCTTTTGTCCTACACTCTTGAGAGCAATTTAGCGTATTATTTGAAGGGAAACAAATCACACAGTATACTGCCAAAAAGCTGCAGCTAATCATGTCTTGTTACATGCCTTTTCAATTCAGCAATACCCTTAACAAACCTGAAAATGCAAAATGGCCCTACATCCTACTGAACTCAATGTACTTATATATATCGAAGTAGGTTACAAACTTAAGCTTGGGCAAGACTCAGAAGGGAGGAATGCCATTCAAAAGTAACCAAGATTCAGGCCTACCTTTATTAATGCTTTTTAAACAAAATATTGAGCTAAGCCACACAACAGGAGTTTACAACCTTAATGTTAATACACCCTTTAAAAAGAGTTCTGAATGGAAAGTACCCCAACCAATGAAGTCCAAAAATGACACTGGTATGGAGGATCTCATTTTACATCCATTTATTTCATCCCATGGCCATTTAAAGCATAATAAGTCAATACATTTCTAACACTACAGAGAATACCAGGGTGACCAGAGTATATATACAAGCCACAAAAAAATAAAAAATAAAAGACGTGGACGGCTGAATAAGAGTATGTATTCAGTAGAGAATCCATCGAAATTCATTCAGCTCGGACTTTGTTCTTTAGGGCACGAGGTGCTAATGTGCCACTCTCTCATAAAATGAAGTGTAATTGCTCCCAAAGCAAGTTACTGCTGAAAACATAGATGTGGAAGCAAGTTTAAGTGTAACACTAAATTTCACCTATTAAAACCTAGGAGCAACACTTCCTTGAATCAATTTCCACCCTCCAACACTAGTATTCTGGAGTTGTTTTTACAAAAGCCTACTGTTTTATTAAGGCATAATTTGCCCTGAGCAATATGGTGGAAATTAGCCCAAAAGTCCGAACAGTTAAAGGCAAGCACCAAGATACTATTTTATAGACAAACGTAGTGATTTTTTTTGTTACCTATGGCTGAGAGTAAAAAAATATTGCGCAACAACTTGGTAGAACAAAAGCTTTTACTTTAGGCCAGACTTCCAAGGCTGCGTACGCTCGAAGTCAAGCACTGAAGTATATATTGAAATGGTTAACATGTTAAGATTAGACCTTTGCTGTATTGATACTTGAATTCAGGTATCCATGTTTGAAAACTCAGGCTGAGGCTTCTGATATTCCAAACAACCACAGTCAAAGTGTCAAGTCAACTCAAGATAATAGATAGATCTAGTGTACCACAGACTGGTCCTTAAGGCTTTGCTTACATATACACCCACACTAGCTGAAGTCAACTGGTGCAAGCCTGTTTTGAACGTATTCTAGTTTGTCTTCTGTTTTCTCAAATCTCATATTAGCCAATTAAGTATCCAGAGTGGCACAGGTTGTTTAACTTAAACCTAATGCATCTAGAAGCCCTTCAAGATCTTTGTTCTACAGGTACTGCTTTTGGAGGGCCTAGAAGACCAAAGTTCCATTATTTAGAAATCAAGAGTAACATTTAATGGCAAACAAGTGCCTCTTTATACAAATTTAGACAATACAGTCAAACTTACTAAGCTATCAAGAGCATCCGGAAAAAGAAACACAGCCAAATTCTACATTTTATTCACATTTATTTTTCGCTTTTAGTGTGCTCACAGAAAATTAGAACACCTTAAGCAGGAATTTAATAGCAATTTTGTAAGCAAAGTTACATTCCATCTCTAGGTCAAATTGGTCAAAGCTTCTCCAGTATTTACAAAAAAAAAAACATGATAGACAAGATGCTACACAAAAACCATTGCATCTGAAATTGGTTTTTTTTTCTCTTTATTCTCAAAGACAACTGGAATAAGAAAGCATCGTCTGCTGTCATCAAAAACATACCACAGTATAAACAGTAACCATTCCACTTATCACAGCTTGGTTGAGTTTAAAATTGTGTGTGTGTGTTTTAAGGTCCAAGATTACTGCAGTTTTACAAAAAAAAAATAAAAATGGGCAGGGTGGAAAGAGTTGCAAACTTAATGTGCTTCTGGATACCAAGATTTGTTTTTATACAATAGTCACAGTTAAAACCACCCTGCTGGTAATACATAATTACACTTTATTAAGGTCATAAACCAGCAATAAACAATAAAGCCTATACAACTTGTATTTCTACTTAATCACTGACTGGTACAGCTAACATGAGATAAGTGAAAAGTTCCTATGGTTTAAATGAATTTCCTAAGACTATGATTTTTTTTTTTTTTTAAATCTGAGCATTGGAATTTCTTCTTCCTTCTTAGTCAAGATCTGTAGTGTTGTAAACCTTATAGAACATCTGCCTCACAAAATACATTGTAATAATTTTCTTTTTTAAAAAAGACAAAACCCCTTATTTCTTGTGGCACATTTTCTTGGCAAGTTATCTGCGCCACGAATTCCCCACTGCGACCCCTTATCGACTTCATTTGCTATCTCTTATCGACCCATCCATCTCCTTCATATATGGGCATGTCCATAGACCGACAGAGGAAAATAAAAAAAAAGAGTTTACATTTTGAATAACGATGCAAAGTATGCAAAAAACATTAATACTGATGCCAAAAGTAAAAAAAAAGAGGAACCAGGAGGAGGAGGAGGAGGAGGAGGAGGGAGACGTTTAATCTCTCCTCTCCCGATTTGGAATGGCGGTAACAGAATGATCTGAGATGGGATCTGCGGGTAGTGACAAAAAAAAAAGAGAAAAGACATCTTTTTTTTTTTTTTTAAATCAATCCCTGGTTGTAGACAAGTTCTCCAAAACCAGTACCTGGCACCACTCCAAACAAACAAACAGGGGGGAAGAAAAGTTCAACCATCGCAAAACTGCCAACTCTTTACTCTGCCGACTCAGCTGGTGGGGCTTCCGGACTGGGCTCGGACGGGGCTTCCTGTGTGGGAGCTGCCACTGGCTCCTCTGCTTTGGGCGCCTCTTGTTCAGCTGAGATGGCTTCGGTGGTGGTGGTAGCACTAGGGGCGGCGGTTGCCTCTTCCTGTTTCTCCTCAGGCTGCTCTTCGGCCAGCTTGCCCTCTTCTCCTGAGGGCTTCTCTGGTGCAGTCTCTTCCGATTTGGCCTCCTGCGAGCCACCAGTCTCCTCCTTTGTTTCCTCTGAGCTGCCGGCGGCGGCAGCAGCGGTGGCGGCGGCCGCAGAGGTCTCCTCTGGGGCAGGTTTGCTCTCCTCATTGTTTGCAGCCTCCGGGGCAGCAGCTGCCTCATCCTTGCCTCCCTCGGCGGAAGCAGCCGCCCCCTCGTTCTCGGCTCCTTCCCCAGACTCCTTCTTGTTCTTTTTAAAGGAGAAGCCGCTGAGCTTAAAGGACTTTTTGAAGGAAAAGCGCTTCTTTTTTTTTTTCGGGGTCTCATTGCTCGACGAAGGGGTAGTTCCCTCCTCGGCCTTCGAGGAAGACTCCCCTTCCGCGGGAGAGGCCGGCTCGGTGCTCTCCGCTTCCGCCGCCTCCTTCTCAGAGGCCGGCTCCGAAGGGGTCTGCGCTTCCTTCACTGACTCCTCCGCCGGCGCGCTGCCATTGGCTTGGAGCTCCTCCTTGCCTGCCTCCGCCGCGGCGGGCGAGGCGTCGCCGTTCACCTTCACGTGGCCATTCTCCTGGAAGAAATCAGCGAGGCGTTATTGGCTGGAAGAGCTACGTTTCCCCCTCACCAGCCTAGTCTACAGCGCCCCCCACCTAGGGTTGCCAAGTCTAGGTTGGAAAATACCTGGGGACTTTGGGGGTGGAGCCAGGAGAGGGTGGGGTTTGGGGAGGGGAGGGGCCTCAGCAGGGTACAATGCCATAGAGTCCACCCTCCAAAGCAGCCATTTCCTCCAGGGGAGCTGATCTCTGTCAGCTGGAGATCAGTTATAAAAGCAGGAGATCCTCAGGCCCCACCTGGGGGCTGGCAGCCCTACCCCCACCCCGCTCCCAAATCATGCGCCAGGCTGGTTATTTGGATGACCTGGATCGCACAGGCGTCTTAACATCCAGATTCCAGCAGTCCTCAGGTTACTCTGTGACGACAGGCTACAAAGGGGGGGAGGCTGGCATTGCGGCTGCAGAACCGAGCAGTCGTTCAGGTGGGTGCCACAAGATGCCTCTTTATCAATATTATAAGCGGAGTGGAACAGAACCAAAGCATTTCTTTTGTCCTAATTGCAGGATGCCAGACTTTCCCGCCGCTCTTCTATACCGGGGGTGGGGGGGGGGGGGGGAAGCGAGCCATATTCTGAAGGGTCTGACAGCAGGCGCTAGGCAGCTCAGACCCCAACCCTGCACTCGAGCTGCCTTGAACCTCGGGGCAGGGCGGAAGTTCGGGCCGCCTCGAGAAACACGGGGAAGGGGGGCGGCGGCAGTCCTCGTCTCCCTTGGGCGATTTAAACGACCCTCCTCCCTCCCCCTCGATCGCTCCTGGGAGCAAGCAACGCCGCGACTTCGCCTCGCCACCTCTAGAGGGCACTGTGGCTCCACCTTGGGAAAAAGGCCCGACCGGGCGACGCAGGGCGGGAGGCCGCTAGGAAGCCGCGGAGGGGAGGAGACTGGAAGCGAAGGGCAGAAAGGAGCTTCGCTCGCGCCTCGGCCAGAAATCGCGGAGCCGAGGCGAACAAAGCTTGAGGTCGCTTCTTTCTCTCCCCCCCCCCCCCCCCGCTACAAACACGGGAGAAACAGTGCCTCCTTCCCGCCATTGTCTGCCTGCCAGCGGCTCTAGCACATCTGTTGCATTTTCCACCAGCCTCCGCTTTCGGAGGGGAGAAGCCCCGGAGGACGCGCGCAAAGAGCCAGTCGAGCAGCAGCAGCTGCAGCCTCCGAGGCGTGGTGCCGACGCCGCTCACCGTTGCACAGGCTGCCGCCAAGCCCGGGCTCGAGGAGTGCGCGCGCGCGCCGAGCTCAAGAACCGGGCAGTGAGCGGGGAGACCGAACCGGAGGCACGCTGCCCGCGACAGCCCAAACCTGCCCTACAGCCACCCCTCTGGGGTCGACGCTCGGCTACATGCCATAGCTACAGTTAATGCAACAGCCCATGCACACACAGCCCATGCACACGTCCTTCCTCGCAGGGTTCTCTCTCTCTCTCTCACACACACACACACACTCTCACACGCTAAGCTTGGGCTGTGAAGGAACACAGCAGGCAAGATGGAGAAGATCTCGTCAACAACCCCTTCCTCAACACAGACAACTCTCCAGCGCCCCCCAATCCACCGTTTTCTCTTGCCATTGCCTTATCACCAAGCCCCCCCCCCTCCACACACACACACACACAACACACACACACAACGCGCCAAAGGAGAGGCAGACGAAAATAGAGCGTTACAGTATAGGAAGCCATCGGAGACTATCCATCAAGCCAGCCATTATCATCCTCGGATCGCACACATGCACGCAAACATCCTCCAGCTATGAAGACGAAGAAGCTCCCAGTTTAAGCACACAAAAACCCACACTGTCTTCGAACAAAAGAGAAGGCATCCTACCCTGTCCCCTCCCCGGGTTAGGCTTAAAAAATAGGGCACAACGAGGGAGACTGAAATACAGGCTTGAGCCCTAAAACCCGAGTCCCTACGCGCAAAATTGTGCGAAAAGCCACACCTTTCCATTGAAGCGGTTTTAAAACCGAGCGAGCGAAGGGCTTGAGGTCGGTTTTTTTATAAATGCACACACCCCGGCGGGGAGAAACAAGGAAGCAGTAGTCCGACGTGCACAGGTTTAAAAATAAAATCCACGTTCCCCTTCTTACCTGCCCATTCACTTTGGAAGGAGAGGCAGCCACTGCTTCCCCGGGTTTCTCGGCAGCGGCGTCGCCTTTTGCAGCGTTCTTGGAGAACTGGGCACCCATGCTGGCTTATTCAACAAAGAAACTCAACAGATCCAAGAGGAGAGGAAACAAAGAGCGGCGGATTCGTATAAATGCTGGTCGACCAAGCAGCCCGAAGAGCAGCAGCAGCGCGCACACACAAGCACACCAGAGGGGGAGGAGGAGGAGGGGGGGGAGAAGAGAAGAGAACCAATTATATTTATATATAGACTCCTGGTTTTTTTCGGAATAAAAAAAATAAAAGCTGGAGAGATCAAAAAAAGGCAGCAGCACAGGCAGAAAGGGGGGGGAAGTGGAAGGGGAAAAGTCGAGGAAAAAATATCAGAAGCCCAAGTTTAGTACAAAAAAAGAAGTAATAAAAAATCCCAGATTTGTAGCCGTACTGTAGACAAGGGGAAAATGGAGAAATCTCCCTGGTCGCTAATAAGATGCGGAGTCCAACGCCCAAGTGCACAGATGAATGGGCTTTCCGAGCGCTGACGGCAGCCCCCACCCGCCGCCGACCAATCACTGCGCCGCCAGACAAAAGAGGGGGCGGGGCCTCCAATTGGAGCGAACAATGGATCTGCGATTGCAATAATTTGAAATCGGCCTTGGACTGATAATTAATACTCCGAAGAATATAAATAAATTAATGGGATTAAGGCAGGCACCCTGATTTCTCTTTCCCTTTAAAAGGGGGGGGGGGATTAAATGATGCACGGCTGTGTTTATTGCCTGTCCCTTGTGGTGGCAGACGAAAGCTCTTAAAGGGGGGGGGGTCTCTTAATGGCAGTCTGTTTGGTGTCTGTCTCTCCAACCCCCCCCCCCCCGTGTTAAATTAGAGACAATGGTTTGACGTGTGTGTGTGTGTGATTTCATCCTCTCACCCCCGCTGCCACCCCCTTCCTTGCCCCTCCTCTCCACCCCTCTGTTGTTACAGAAAAATCAACAGATAGCGAGGCTTGCGCTTTGCCTTTAATTGGTTGCAATTGTTCACTCGCCCCAATTTGAAAGGTATTTAAACCACGCAGATCAAATTTCGCCAAACGAGATCATGAGTTGAAATTATTAGGTCTGTAGGCCAGATGTGAAAAATGCTTAAAGCAGCTGCTGCTGTTACCACTGCCATGGAAAAAACACATTCCCCTCTCGTCTTCCACTCTCTCCCCCCCCCCCCCAACTGGCTCGAAATAAAATATTTTGCGAGCAGCCTACGGGTCTAATTAAATTCCGCAGCCTGATTAGCTTTGATTTGTATTTTGAAAATATGTTTGCTGAGACGGCAAAGCTTTTTTCTTTTCTTTTCTTGGAGATGAAAATGATGGCTGAAGCGATTATCTTTTCCCTCTGATTCCCCCCCCCCCCCCAAAAAAAAAAAGCCTTTCGCGTGCCTTGAAAATGCTGTTAGCCAAATGGAACTCGAGACTGATTCGTTCCCGTTTGGGCGACTGTTGGGCATGTCGGAGCCATGATGGTTTGTGTGAAAATAACAATGTTCTGAATTGGGGGGGGGGGGGGCGCTTCCCATCTCGGCCAACGTGCATCCCGATCCTATGGGGAGTTCTCCTTCCGTACCCCATTGAAATCAATGTGTTTACACCCGCCTCGCTATGCACAGATTTGCAGCCCGATGTGGCTGAGCCTTCTTCCCATCGTGCCTGCACTGGTGTGATAGACAGTGTTGCAATAGATAAGTGTTGCTTTAGAAGCAAAAATGGAGATCCTTGGAGAGCTATTTCCCCCCAAATGACACCAGAACACCTAATGTGTGGTTACTGGGCTTAAAAGCAATAATGTTTGGAAAAGGGGAGTGATGAGGCGTTGAAGCTTCAGCGGCACAGCATTCTTTCCCCTCAAGACTTCGGCTGTGTGATGAGTCCAGAGCCATCGCTCTTCCGAGACCCTCAGTCCCCCTCCCGCCCTGCCAACATTCTAGTATTTTTAGCAAGATGGCACTCAGTCAGGGGATATTTCATTTCTTGTGGGCCAAACACACCACGAGGCATTTGGTTTTCACATCAAGCGTTCCCCCTTCCTTCCTCAAACCCCCCCCCCCCCCGCTCGATTTCTCCAAATACAATTCCTTCCCCCAGCTTGGATTACGGGGGGGAAATGGATCGCGTGGTGGAAAACCATCGGTGCCAACGGCGATTTCTTTGTTTTAATCCTCACTTCTCCCTTTTGGAAACTGGGGAGGGGGTTGGGGGGAGGCGGCGGCGGCGGCGACTCCAGTTCGATGCATTATTCAGTCTTCCGCGAACTGTTCTGCTCGAGTTGCTGTGATTCGGGGCGGGGGGAGGGGAAGGGTAGCTGTGCATCGTGCCAACGGCCGTATCACCCTGCAGGGAAACCGGGCCGGCAGTCCGCAGCACGAGTGGCTGGAAAACGACCCTTGTTGTGCACATGTGGCCATTCCCCAACCGAAACGTAATCTGGACAAATCCGCTCGCATCCAGGCGCTTGAAAAATGCACTTTGAAGCCTGTTGATTTTCTCCACTAGCAACACAACGGAATTGGCCTTCCGTCTGCAGAAATTGCGGTGGCTGTTGGTTTAACGCGCTGTGAATCCTGCCTAGGAAGCGGCTGGGAGCTTCTCGTCAGCGTCTCCATCAAAGGGAGAAAGAGAGGGCAAATGGAGCTCGTCTGGGGATTTCCTCCCCCCCCCCTCCTCCTCCTCCTCCTCCTCCCCCCCCCCTTTCTCTTCGCCGAGTCTCATTCGAGACGCTCGACTCCTTTGTTACCCAGCTGCATTGCTTTTGCAGGGTGCCTATTTACACGGTATCGGCTGGTTTCCTAGGCGACGGCCGGGGAAGATTCGGAAAGGAGGGAGGGGTCTCAGGGAGGTGCTCGCGTGAGGCGGGGGGTGGATGGGAGAGCGCGCGCTCGGGACAGGGCCGGCGGAGCAGATGGACCTTGGAGAGTGGGTGGAGAGAGATAGGGCCGGGCTGGCCCCGGCTGGGCCTGGCCGGAGACGAAGAAACGGCGCTGGCTGGACTATGGAGCAGCTGCTCTTCGATTTGTTCCTCCTGCAAACACTGGTCAAGCTCCGCAGAGCGGGAATGGGGGCGGGAGGGCGGGGCTGAGAAGTAACCTGTTATGGGACCCAGGAGGTAGAGAGGAATCCTGTCCAGGGAGGTATTAAAACGGATGACAAGAATGCCCATTGGGAACAATAGGAGATGCTTGAAGGCCCATTGGGCGTAACAAGAGGCAGGCATGCCAATGAACTTGCATGGGCTTCAGCGGAAAAGCATTACAGCACGCAAAAGTTGCCACGAAAACGCGGAATGGATTTCGACAAAGCTGCCCTGGTCCCGGAATGACAGCCCCCAGTCCCTGGGAGTAGCCTAAAAGTGTTTTATGGCTGGAATGATGGTCCCTGGGACCAGAATGAGTGCTGTGCAACGGCCCTTACAAATCCACAGTGTCCACCCCACAGTTTCTACTAAAATAAATAAATAAATCTCACATCCTGTAGGCAACGTGTAGTTTCATTTATTAAGATTTTAATACCTAAATCGCTTTATAGCACATCAGCTGCTTGCCCGTTTTGACAGGTATTCTGCCATCTGTAGTGATCAGAGTGGAAATCAAACTCATGTTTAGGTCTGAGAGAACGCAGGTGATAATGCAACTATCCTGTGTTCATCAAGATCTCCATTTCTCAGATTCAGAAGCACTTCACCCATGTAAAGCTGATCAGTCATGTAATGGCTTACAGTTTCAATACATACCCATGAGTGTCCGGGGGCCCATTTTAGTGGGATAGAACTCTAGCGACCTTAGAGCACCAGTCTTTGCTGTGAAACACTATCAAACAGAAGACCAAAGCCAGGCTTCAGAGGGAGCTCTGTACCAGTGGCCAGGGGCCAGCAGACCTTCGAGTCCGCCTCTACCCATATGAGCCTGGTAGAGCACTATGGTCTCTGACTGGTAGAATCAGCTCCCTTGTGAGATCAGGGCCCTGCAGGATTTATTACAATTCTGCAGGGCCTGTAAGACGGAGCTCTTCCACCTGGCTTTTGGTTGAGGCAGCGGGCATCCCCTTCCTTGGGCTGGCCTCTATCTGTAGCCTGGATCTTGAGATCTCAAAATCTTAAAGATCTTTTAAAAACTTTACATTTTTAATACTATCAGCCACTAAGGTATCTGGTCTTTATTAGAGTGGTATGGCACTTAGGAGCTATGTTATTTTATAACATATTGTGTTTTTATTGTATTTTATACTGTTGGAACCCACCCTGAGCCCGTTAAGGGGAGAGCAAGATATAAATCCAAACAAACAAACAAATAAAATAAGTAAAGTGCGCAAAAGTGCTCAGGGAGCTCAGGCAGGGTGTGCCACGTAATAGGAACATGGAAGGTAGGAGACCAGGACACTGTGGGATTTTAAGGAAAAAAGGGAAGAGGGCAAAGGCCTGCCTATTTGAGGGACCACCTTTCCCCATATGTGCCCCAGACGGCACTGAGGTCAAGTTCCCAAGATCGCTTGACTCTCCCCAGTCCAAGAGATGTTTGGCTGGCCAGCATCAGGACCAGGGCCTTCTTGGTGGTGGCCCCGCACTGGTGGAACAAGCTCCCAGATAACATCAGGGCCCTGTGGGACCTATTGTAGTTCTGCCGGGTCTGTAAGACGGGGCTCTTCCGCCAGGCTTTCGCTTAGGGGCCGCTGCTGGGGGGGGGGGGGGGGAGATTAAGACCATAATTGCCTGGTACCAGTCCTTGCTGCTGCTCCCACTGTGTGACGATGTTGCTGCCAGTTCTTCGTGGTTTTAATTGTAAATTGTTATGTTTTTTTAACGCTGTAAACCATAATTTATGGTATTTATTTGCCGGCAGCCGCCTTGAGCCGGTTGTCCGGGAAGGCGGGGTGTAAATAATAAATAAATAAATATTTAAACAACAGTTAGTAGTACAGACTGAGGTGGCTGATATTAATTTAATGACCCTGGAAGGAAACAAGACAACTAAGCTAACTGGGGATAATTGCACATCTTCCAGAAATAGTAATTAAAACATGAGGTACTTATTTAACTCTAAGGTTTGTGATTGCTGTTGCCAGGGCTTTTTATGTAGATAAAGCCCAGCAGGAACTCATGAGCATAATAGGCCACACCACTGACAGCACAGCTTATTAGCATATTAGGCCACACCCCATGTCACCAGAAGAGTGGTCATTCAGCCACACCCACCTTTTGCTTCTTATTCTGTTTACCTTGTTTGTTGTCAAAACCCAGGGCTTTTCTTGTAGCAGGAATTAATTTGAATGTCAGGCCACATACCCCTAATGTGGCCAATCCTAATGAGTTCCTGCTGTTGGGTGTGGCCTATTATGCTAATGAGTTCCTGCTGGGTGTGGCCAACTCAGGCGCCAGCTGGAACTCCGTTCCTGTGCGTTCCTGCCCAAAAATAGCCCTGGCTGTTGCAGAGCACTGATTCTAAACTTGGAGTCTGCCATTCCACTCTAAGGGCTGTCCTTCCAGTACCAGGGAAGCTTTTCTGTAAACCCGTGCTGCGTTTCCATTGTAATTTTTGTGAGTTGCAAGTGAATTGGCATTCCCATGCAAGTGATTTGGCATTCCTGCCTCCCATTATATGCAGTGGATCTTAGGGCTTCTCCCATTGTACCCAATGAACATTCTTGTTATTCATTTTAGTACTGCTCTCATTTCCAGCTCCAGGAGCAAGACTGATGAATAAAAAGAAAGGCACAAATATAGGTAAAAGAAGGAAAGCAGGGCGGGGAAGGACAAAAGGCTGGTAAAGGTGTTTGCATATGGCTGGGAAAGAGGGTTGCCAGCTGTGGGCTGGGAAATACTTGGAGATTTGGGGGGTGGAGCCTGAGGAAGGCAGGGTTTAGGGAGGGGAGAGATTTCAATGGGGTATAATACCACAGAGTCCACCTTCCGAAACAGCTATTTTCTCTGGGCAAACTGATCTCTGTTGCCTGGAGATCAGGTGTAATAAATACCGGGAGATCTCCAGCCACCACCTGAAGGTTGGCAACCCTACTGGGTAGGGCTGCCAAGTCCCCGGGTAGGGCGGGGGAAACACCGATTTTTAAAGCTTACCCCCACTTTTTCAAAATTGGCCACCGGGGGAGGCAATGGCTGCCAGCAGGAAAACGTCGGAGCCTGCCCTGGCCTTTCCCTGCCAGGCCTGAACGTCTTAAAAGGGAAATGTCTGCAGAGAGCCTGCCCTGCAGTAAAAAGCCTCAACAGACATTTCCCCTTTAAGAGAGAGCAAGAGAGCCTGGCCCAGAGATTAAGGAGGGACTAGGCTCTTTCTGCTGAAGGGCGTGCTTTTGCATGTGGCTGTGCAAAGTTGCTGCTGGAGTAAGCTGCTGGGGTAAGCTGCTGGGGTCTGCCAGCTCTTTTCCTTCTCTCTCTCTCCCCCTCCCCCTTTCTTTTTTCTGTCTGTCTGTCTGTCTGTCTCTCTCTCTCTGTCCCCATCCAGCAGAGGTCTATCAGTGGCTATTATTAGCCACAAGGTCTAAATGGAAGACTTTGTCTGGGGCAGTGATGCTCTGCATTCTTGGTGCTTGGGGGGCAACAGTGGGAGGGCTTCTGGAGTTCTGGCCTCGCTGCTGGACCTCCTGAGGGCACCTGGTATTTTTGGCCACAGAGTGTTGTACTGGATGGGCTGTTGGCCTGATCCACTGTGGCTTCTTTCCTGTTCTTATGATATGAAAATCATATTTAGCACTTGTGTAGCACTTAGTGCTTCATATTCTGCCGAGATGAGGAAGGATTCAGTAGGGCCGTTGCTCAGTGATAGAGCATCTGCTTGACATGCAGGAGGTATCAGCCTCTTCAGCTAAAAAAGGATCAGGTAATAGGTGACATTAAAGATCTCAGCCTGAGACCCTGGAGAGCCACTACCAGTCTGAGTTGTCAATACTGACCTTGATGGACCAATGGCCTGATTCAGTATTAGGAAACTTCATGAGTTCATGTGTCAGCATGTGGAAGCAACATCACAGGATGTGACATCACAAAATGATGTCACTTCCTTTCTCCTGGCTCCACCCCCAAAGTCTCCTGGCTCCACCCCCAAAGTCCTCAGATATTTCCCAAGTTGGACTTGGCAGCCCTACTACTGGGAAAGCCTGGAGAAAAACAGTGCCTGGAGTTTCCTTTAGTTGAGGTAAATGGTATCCTTTCAAGACTCCATTGCTGATTGTACCTCTGCCTTTCAAACCTACATGAATATGTGTAGAATTCCAACAGGCAGTACTAAGACCACCTCACCTGTCGTATTTTCTTTATCTTCTGGCGCTGTTAAAGCAAACTTGGTCTGAAAAATGTGGGTTTAAATATCCTCACACAGAAGTATTGTTAGTCATCTTGAGGTGAGAAAAGAGCTGTGGAAATGGGCCAGTGACATATTATTGGCCTAGGTAAATTAAGCATGACATACGGTGTAAGCTTCGGAGAACTGATGCGGCCTCAGTGCTTCGTTGATGGTTTAAACTATTCACTCTGTCCCCAACACAAAACTGCGGGTTGAAGATAATTTCAGGAGGGTAGGCTTTTTGGTCTGCAATAAAAGAGCTATTTGAGTCCAGTAGCACTTCAGAGAACAGCAAAATTTTGGGGTATAACCTTTCGAGAGTCATCAAATGTAAGTAGGAATGGAGATCCCTGAGCCCTTATATCCAAGTCAGGCAGTGGGAGAGATTTTGCAAGGAAGGGAATCAGGATGCAAATGGTAGAATGCAAAATGTAATCAGTTTGGTTAACTGGAGTTTGTGTGAAGTAAATGCTCAGAGAACCATTTCTCCATGAACTTACCAGCAGCACAGGTATAATTTGGTTGAACTATCTGGCATAAAGGGGCTGTACGGAGCACCGCCATGCTAGAGCTATTTTTAGTAAGTTCCACATAGAGGCTGTAAGTTTGAACTGCCCTAAACAATATTAAATATTCATAGGGTTGCCAGCCTCCTGGTGGGGCCTGGAGATCTCCCGCTTTTACAGCTGATCTCCAGCTGAAAGAGATCAGCTCCCCTGGAAAAAAATGGCTGCTTTGAAGGGTAGACTCTGTGACATTGTACCATGCTGAGGCCCCTCCCCTCCCCAAACCGCACCTTCTCCTGGATCCATCCCCAAAGTCTCCAGGTATTTTCCAACCCAGACCTGGCAATCCTAAACATTCATGATCTGTCAGTCTAACTGTTGTATTCCCACCATTCTGTTTTAACATACCAACACAACATACTGAAGACAAAAAACCCCCAACCTTCAAGAAGTTACATGGTAATTGTATGGTAGTTTAAGATAGATCAAGGAGGATAGCCCTGTTAGTCTGTCTGTAGCAGTCGAAAAGAGTAAAGAAGTAAGCTGTGACCACAAATTTTGTTAGTTTTTAAGGGGCTGCTGGATTCTTACTCTTTTCTGCTGTATGCCAGCTTGTTACATTTCTGTCCATTTAAATTAGCCCCCCCTACAAAAGCTAAATGAAAAACATGGGGAAGACAGCAATCATGTGCGTGTTGCCTTGAAAGTGAAATATGGATAGGACCAGGCTGAGCATCTCAAAAGGGTCAGTGTATTTTCCACTTAACAAAAGGGGGTCAGATAAGCCTGGTGAAGACAAATTTTAAATTGGGAGACAGCAAGTGGGAGACAAAGATACGTTTCAACATGCACTTAACATCCACACTACAAATCTCAAATAAATGTGCCATAAGCACCGGGCATTTGTGTATATTGCCTTTAGTTCCCCACGGATTTCCCAGTGCTTAATTAATGGAAGATATAAACTATGTGCACAGGGCGTACATGACTTCTGATAGCAAGAAAGTACCATTTGGAAGATTAAACCCTGGTCCTGACTTTATTCCATGAAAGAAAGTCCCAGTGATTTTGGAACTTCTCCCCCCCTCGTTAGTTTTTCATATTTGTATCGTACCTTTCTTTTAAGAAGTTCGGGGAAATGTAGTGTTATTTCAATCTGAGAACAAGCTCGTGATGCATGAGAAGAAGAGTAAATGTGGCCATTCAGTTGAGCTTTATGGATGGCTAGAGATTCATACCAGGGTTTTCCATATTCATTTGTACATATCACACTCCACTGACCCTTGCATATTATGTTTGGGATTAGGGTTCAGGGAATTAGTCTGCAGAATGCTTACATCGGAGGAGGCATGGGCAGGGAAGGTAAAATGGCCCAGGATCAAGCCAGGAGGAGAGGCCACTCCAGCCAGCAGCATCTGCTCACTCCTGGTCTCCATCTACACGGCCGTCAAGTAACAGCAGTGAGGGAAGGCAACTGGTAGCGTGACACACCCGTAACTGGCACTACTGAAGGGTCCAAGCCAGTTGGCCTTTGTCATGCTGCTGTCTGAGCTACTGGGACTTGGTTGTTCCAGTGTGTCAAGAGCCCTCCAGAAACAGGAAAGTGAATTATGTGCTGAACCATACAAGTAGCTTGTCAAATACACACCAAAACATTTCTGCTTCTGTATATACTATAGTTTGCGCTATGGATAGAGAATATCAGATTGGCATATGCCACTTCCTCTATTCCAAGAGGCTGATTTACGGGGAGCAGGGGTCATTTCGTAGAAAAAGAGGTGCAGGAGCTCATTAGCATAACTCATTTGCATATGCCACACCCCCTAACATACTGGAAGTGTGTCAGAAGGCAACACCCACCCCCTCAGGCTCCACTCCACAGGTGAGCGAAACTGACCTGCTCTTCCTCCATTCCCTTCCCCATCCAATACTTTGTGCAATAGAAATAAGCATAAAGAACACACCCTCATTCTCTTCTTGTTCCCTTGAAACCACCAGGTTTCAAGTAGACTTGAGATACCCAGGACATGTGCACCACCCATCCCTTTCCCTTCCCTTCTCCTCCCCACAACAAGACACCCTGTGAGGTAGGTGGGGCTGAGAGAGGTCTTTTGAGAACTGCTCATGAGAGAACAGCTCTGAGAGAACTTGTGACTGGCCCAAGGTCACACTAGCAGCTGCATGTGGAGGAGTGGGGAATCAAACCGGGTACTCCCAGATTAGAGTCCAACTCCTGACCACTTCACCAAACTGATAAGGTGGAAGCTGCTGAAGGGTTAGTGAAATTTCTCCAGTACTTATGTGCCCTGTGCCCAGATACTATACTAAGAAAATTTATATGCCACCTTGAGCAAGTCTCTGGAAAAGCAGCACACAGTCATAAAAGGAACAATGATAACATTATCAATATTAAAACAAAACATTAAAATCAATAAAGACCCTAGCAGGGCTTTCCCCAAGGCGCTGCGCCTCTGCACTGCTCGGGGAAGCCGAGGAGGGGGCGGGGCTTGGTCATGTGCCCGCCCCCTGGGCTCCTCACTCCCGGAGCTGCGCTCCTGTGCGCTCCCGCTCCAACGGACCCCTGACGGGGAGTGTCAGGCACATTTAGAAAATCTTCTGCTTAGGTCTGAGTCATATGGACCAAAAAACTAGATTGGATCATTGGAATTTACCAAATTCCCATAAGTTTTTTTTTTTATAGGTCAGTCCTGTGGTTTATTAGGAAAATGGTAGAATTGGCTGGTGTGATGTTGGTGGTTAAAATCAAAATCTTGCTGTATGACTTTGAGTTAGATGTTGTCTTACAGCCTCATTTCCTTTAAAAATGGGATTTTAGTGAGTTGCTATGTGTGGGCAAAAAATATGGATAAAGATAGTAAAGCACTTTGGAACACTGAAAAGTGCCATGCACGTGATTAATTATTATGCCAAGTGCTATGTTTTATATTCCAAAGGGAGCATATCATGTAAAAATTGCTATAAATAGCCACTTTCACAGCCCTCTCACTGTGAGGCAGTTTCAGCATCTTCATTTGCAACAGGGGCTCAGACAGGTGAATGAGTTGTTGAAATCAAACAGTAAATAATCAACACAAAAGTACGCCTTCGGGGGCCACACCTTTAAATCTCAGACCGCTAATAAGTGTCCCTCAGTAAATCTAGAACATATAGAGAAGCATTTTGTACTTCAGTCATGACATTGCTATCGTAGCAAGCCCCCACCCCAAACAAAGGCATATGAAGAGATGTTTTAGTATCACCCAACCAATGCTCCCTCTAAGCCCTGGAGTCTTGTGAGCAAAAATGCTACTTTGTGAGCCACTGGCATTAAAGTTGTGAGTGAGTGATTTGGCTTCTGCATAAATTAGTTTGCTCTGGAGCTATCCTTCCTGAGCTAAGGCAAAAATGTGTGAGCCAGAAGCTGAAAAACAGTGAGCTAGCTCACACTAACTCAGCTTAGAGGGAACCCTGCACCCAACTAGTATTCCAGGAAGAACAAAGGCTTGGCAAGGAATTATCACCTTAACCCTGGAGAAATCAGTAATTCCCAGTTAGCACCAGTGAGAACAATTGTAAAGGATGCTGCTGCTGGGGTGGTCTTGAGGCAGCAGGAGCGCCTTGCATCGATTTTTGTCTTGCACTGTACTGTCTGTGCTGAATAAAGTTTCATTCTGCAAAGTCTTTCTTTGGAAAGAGCATCTCTGATAAGAGCCAAATTATGCGATGCAGAGTCACAGACTTGTATGTGGATATAAGGGAGAGATTAACAAATGTATGCGGGTAAAGGGCTGCAGTGGCTCAAGTGGTTAAGACACTGAACTGCAGACCAGAAGATCTGTAGTTCAGCAGTTCAAGACCTGAGTGCTGCATGATGGAGTGAGTTCCCCGTCTCTGGTCCCAGCTCCTGCCAACCTAGCAGTTTGAAAGCAAGAAATTACAAGTAGATAAATAGGTGCCACTTCAGTGGGAAGGTAACAGTGTTCTGTACAACAGGCCCATAAGGCACGCTTTTTGAGAAACAGTGAATGGGCCCAAGGTCTGACGATGCTATTCATTGTCATCTCCCACTGGTTCCCAAACAAACCTCTCCAAATATCCTCCTAGTTCTGTAACCACAATCAGGGGTCATTTCGTAGAAAAAGAGGTGCAGGAGCTCATTAGCATAACTCATTTGCATATGCCACACCCCCTAACATACCAGAAGTGTGTCAGAAGGCAACACCCACCCCTCAGGCTCCACTCCACAGGTGAGTGAAACTGACCTGCTCTTCCTCCATTCCCTTCCCCATCCAATACTTTGTGCAATAAAAATAAGCGTAAAGAACACACCTTCATTCTCCTCCTGCTCCCTTGAAACCACCAGGTTTCAAGTAGACTTGAGGTACCCAGGACATGTGTGCCACCCATCCCTTTCCCTTCCCTTCCCCACAACAAGACACCCTGTGAGGTAGGTGGGGCTGAGAGAGGTCATTTGAGAACTGCTGATGAGAGAACAGCTCTGAGAGAACTTGTGACTGGCCCAAGATCACACCAGCAGCTGCATGTGGAGGAGTGGGGAATCAAACCCGGTTCTCCCAGATGAGAGTCCAACTCCTGACCACTACACCAAACTGATGGGGTGGAAGCTGCTGAAGGGTTGGTTACATTTCTCCAGTACTTATGTGCCATGTGCCCAGATAAACAATGGTATACTTAGAAAATGTATATGCCACCTTGAGCAAGTCTCTGGAAAAGCAGCACACAGTCATAAAAGGAACAATGATAAAATTATCAATATTTAAAAAAAAACATTAGAAACAATAAAGACCCTAGCAGGGCTTTCCCCGGGGCGCTGCGCCTCTGCACTGCTTGGGGAAGCCGAGGAGGGGGCGGGGCTTGGTCATGTGCCCGCCCCCTGGGCTTCTCACTCCCGGAGCTGCGCTCCTGTGCGCTCCCGCTCCAACGGACCCCTGACCACAATAATATAGTGCAAGATGTGTTTTAAATAATAGTTGTTGACAACATGCCCGTATGTTGTTCTTAAATCATAACTAACAGCCCAATGTTTCATACATCCAATTTTTAAAAACATGCATTTTAAAAACCTGTGGGATAGTACTAATTTTCATCAAAGATCTGTTTACACATTTTTATATACCCAAGCAGCTTGTTTAATGGAGAGCTTAAGGAATCGAAAATGTCACTAAGAAATATATAGAGTATAACTAGTTTACTATAAAAAGACCCGAATAAAACCCTGTTGACCCTTTCCCCCCCCTTACGGGCTCTTGATAAAGCAGGAAGAGACCTGTTTTCATCTGATTATGCTAATTTAGACAAATTCAAAATTTCCTATTGTTAACTTTCAGACTAAGGAGGGGAAAAAATATGGGCAAAATTGTAGTAGATTGGTTTAGAATTGTCTATTTGCAGCAACCCTACAGGTCTAAAGACTGCCAATTGTGTACAGATGTGAAGTGAAGAAAAGTTAGAAATCAGGATGAGCATTTATTTCATTTTAATTTTGTTCTCAGCTTTTAAAGTTCTCTCATTTGCTACTGCATACTTTCATTTTACTCTTTTCCTACTAGTTTAAATGGGAAACACATCTCAGTGGAACAGTCATGATGTTAGGATGTAACTTTTTTGTTTTCCAATTAGGATGTAATTCTCAGGATTACCTCTTTCACTCAAGGGATCTTTCCTGGACATTTTCAGCAGACAGAGTCTTAGTTTTATGCACAGTCACTTCTCAAACAGGCCAGAAGCTGACAGACTGGGTATGGGGTGTGTTTTGACTGTAAGACATGTCAGCAGTTGTGCAGCAGGCAGTATGGGAAAGGCAAGGTTGGCATCGGGAAACTCTAGGAAAGCAGGAAGTTGGGGTGCGTTTAGACGGGCAGCTAATCCTGCCATTGGCCCGGCTGTAATTTGATCTAGATCTTTTTGATCCAGCATTGCACAACCAGACAGCTCCCCAGTGAATCGCTTTGCCACGCATGACTCTGCAATGGATTGTCTAGATGGCATCCACTGTAAGGAGCCATGCAGTCGGTTTTTTTAAAAAAAATCCTGTTTGCCCATACGCACCTCATCGTATATTTGTTTTTCTGCGCATGTGCGGACTAAAATGGTAAAAGCACCACCAGCGGTACCTTCTTCTAGGTACCATTTCAGTTAATAAAGTTGATAAAGTTCACGGGACCATCAGAAACATAAAATTGTTTGGATCGTTTGAGCGGAGCTCTGGGGACGTCACATGTTTAAGCGGTTATGCACGCATCGCTAAGGCTTTTTAAAAAAGGTGGTCATTAGGGATGATATGGAGACCATCCCTATGGGCTGATTGTGCGCTGGTGGAACAACTAGATGGGGGAAAGTTTGCCATTGGCCCATCAACCAGCTTAGGACCGGACTTTCACCACTATCTTTTAAGTACAGATCCCCGACGGGATCACGGAAGTGGCACGATTCTCAGACGTTGTTATCTGGACGTGCACTTTAAATCCACCAGGCACTCATGCCTGGCATGGCTCACAAGAGCCGTGTGAATGCGCCCTTGGTCAGAGTAGACTCAGAGGACTGCAATTGGCACTTCAAGGGAGCGGGCAGCAGTACAGAGTGGTGTCTTATTCTAGGGGGCAACTGAAGACTGGTGCTGCATCTCAGTGCCTTTGCCTGGTAATGCAAAGCTTTCTGATTTTCTCATCCCCACACCAAGGCTGTGTTCTTAAAATTGGCGTACAGATATTGTAGAGAATTAACGGACAGGCTTACGCTAGAAGCAACTTTAAAAGGCATAGAGGAAACCTTTACACATTACTTTAATAGCAACACACCAGCCAAAATACCAAATAAGTCACACTTACACATCAGTTATGCATGATAGTTCACTAGCCATGTGACTATCTAATTCATTTGTACTCTGCCTTTCTCCTCAGTGGAGACCCAAAGTAGCTTGCATCATTCTCCTCTCATCCATTTTATCCTCATGACGCTGTGAGGTAGGAAAGGCTGAGAGAAGGTTCCCCAGTGATCTTCCACGGCATGTGTAGGCATAGGAGTCAACTGCGGGGGGGGGGGGCTCGGGGGTGCAGGCCACCCCTGAAATTTCCCACCACTGTGAAATTTCCCCTGCCACCACCATGCCTCCCCTCCTCCTTCCTAGGCCCCCCGCCCAGCTCCCCTGAACCCACTCCCCTGAACCCATTTGCTCTCTCCCTCCCTCCCGAGGTGATCTGGGCGACTGCTTGGGCGACGCTCTAGCAATCGCCCAAAACTCTATGGCACCATAGAGTTTTGGGGCAATTGCCCTAGCGTCACCCTGGCAATGTGTCCGGTGTGATGACCTCACTTCCGGGTGACGTCATCTCACTGGGCAGTCACCCAGATGGCCCCAGGAGGGAGGGAGGTAGAGAGCGAGTGGGTTCAGGGGAGCCAGGAGCCGGGTGGGGGAGGCTCTGGCGGTGGCGGCGGGGACATTGTCCCAGTGTGCGTGTGCTTTGTGCGCACACAAGAGCCCCCCCCCCCCGGAAATTAAAAAGTTTATGCCCCTGTGTGTAGGGATTCAAAGCCAGCTCTCCCAGATACTAGTCCGGCACTCTTACCTATTACAGCAAACTAGCTAAACTACAGAACATCAAAACACCAGCATGAAACCTACCACTCCCACAGGGCAAAGTTTGAAGCCACTGGTAAGCTGGAGGAAGGCCCCTTAGGCTGGAGGAACTTCCTGCAGTCTCAAGTAGGATACTGTTCATTCACCCTGAGTGAGGTACTTTGAGGTACTGCCTTACCCTTTGCTTCTGCCAGCTGCATCCAAGGCATGCTCTACGGCAGAGGTGTTGAACTCATCTGTTATGAGGGCCAGATCTAACATAAATGTCACTTTGTCGGGCTGGGCCATATGTGTCTTATGTTTGACACCCCTGTTTTAGAAGAAATGTAATGCCAGGCACTGGAGATATAAACTTTATAAAGGACAGCAACTGGTAAGTTCCAAGTTGGTGTGTCCTCACTGCAAGGCCCCATGGACTGGGAGGGGGTACAGAAAAAAACCCATATGGGCCCACTGGAGACCCAGCAGTGCAGTGCTGGACAGATGCTCCCATGCCCCAACAGAGGATCATCTGCACCCCCCCCCAACATGCAAACACTGATCCCTGAGGCCATCCAGGACAGCATCCCCAGAGCTGCAGGCTGAGGGGAAAGGTATGAATGTGCAGCCACCAGTTACTTACTCAGTATCTTAGGTTAAGAATGTATTTCCTCTGCCCAGCATGGCCAGCATCTTCTTTAAAAACACCCAAGCAAGAAACATATATGGAGATTAGGTGGGAATGGGGAAAAAACCTTTCTCTGTGCTTTGGATCAAAGCGTCTTGCTGGAAGGTGGGGCGTGTGCCTTTTGTAACGACTTTCCCAGGCCTATTTTCCCAAAACTATTGAAAAGTTCAGAACATCTCCCCTTGAGAACAAGCTGAAAGGACTACTTATTCTTTGGTACACATTGAAGTCCTTTGTGTACTGAAAGCAACAAATAAATATACGTAATCACATGTTAAATTAACAGTGTCCTCCAAGCATCAGCCTTCCCCGTAAGCCATTATTTCTGTTATCCTCTCAGTTTTGTTGAAACAGTGTAGCATATGCGCAAGAAAGGGAGAGGAGGGGAAGGCTTTGTTTTCCCAGGAAACCCCCAGCTTTTCAGAACAACAACAACAAAAAAGTAGGGCTTGTTTTGGATCATAAATGCTTTCCAAATACAGCGAATCAGGAGTGGCATTTGGTAGAAGAAAGAAATATATTGTTGAGTTTGTATTTACTCATTCCTGTCCCAGGCTAGCATTGCAACATCTCAACAGTCCTTCATGTGTTTTCCTTCATTATGCTGTTTCTGTATCTCCATCCAGCATTACGGAGTACAAATCAGTCCAGTCTTATCTAGTATAACTGCTGAAGCACTGGGTTCAGCCTTTTACTAATATTTACCAAGCTTCTATTAAGTCCATCATTGTTTGCTAACTGCCTTTAGCAGTAGAGTGAAGACCACTCCACAAGACCAAATGACAAGGGCAGCAGGGATTTGGCCACTTGGTTTAAAGGACATGTGCTACCTCTGAGGGTGGGACACAAGTGCTATATCTAAGGGCAGGCCCTGATACAGGATCAGGGGTCACTTCTGTGTAGGAAAAAGTTCCTCAACCACAAATAGACCTAGGTTTGTATAGGCAAGCAGAGAAGCTGCAGCCCATCAACTGGGGAATCTTTCAGAGGGTAATGATGCTGGTCTGCAATACTGGAGCTAGATTCAAGTCCAGTAGCAACTTAGAGATTAACAAGATTTTCAAGCTATAAGCTCTCAAGAGTCAGATATAGGTAGGAATGGAGATCCCATTCAGAAGTTGGAAAGGGTGTTGCAGAGAAAGCTGCCAGGATGCAAAGATCACAATGTAATCAGCTTGATTAGAGCAGGGGAGACATGCTTAGGGGCAGAAAATTAGCACCTGTAGTGAGATAAGAATCCTGTGTTCCCATCCAAGTCATGGGGTGGGGTCCATTGCTCTGAATTTGTGAATGAGCTCAAGAAAGTAAGTCCACATCTGGTTCTACTGGCAAAATATGACTTCACCTTGATTTGGCACTCTGTTTTGATTGAGTCTAACATATATCTGCACGGTCTGCTTTGTACTAATCTAAACTGAATTTATACTTAATCTCAAAGCGAAGCCTGGAATTTTTTTTGGAATTACAGCAGACAAAAGGGATTTGTTCTCTTGGAGGAAGTGGTGGCTCTAGAGGGCAGATGGTGTGGAGGCAACAGAGGGTATGTTCATATTGTCCTTGAAAGATAAAAACCACTTAAAAGTTAAGTTGCCCGTTCCCATGAAGGAGCTAGAAAAGATTCTTAAGTGTAAGGACATGTCACTGCTGACCAAGATCAAGATAATTTATGCCATAATATTCCCCATTACTAAATATGGATGTGAAAGTTGGACAATGAGGACAATGCCAGGAAAAAACTTGATTCCTGTGAAATGTAGTGTTGGTGGAGAGTTCTATGGATACTGTGAACTGCTAGAAAGACAAATAAGTAGGTTCTAGATCAAATCAAGCCTAAACTCTACCTAGAAGCTAAACTGGCTAAACTGAGGCTATCATACTTTAGTCACATTATGAGAAGATGAGTCACTGGAAAAGACAATAATGCTAGGAAAAGCTGAACACAGCAGGAAAAGAGGAAGACCCAACCTGAGATTGATTGATTCAATTAAGGAAGCTACAGCCCTCAGTTTGCAAGCCTGAGCAAGGCTGTTAATGATACAACATTTTGGAGGTCTAGGATGGACCATCAAGGGTTAATGCCTAAAAGAGTCTGAGAATCTTTGAGTGACAGGCTGTTCAAATGGAATTCTGTTGAGAGAGTCAATTAAGGAATGACAGCTGGAAACTGACAGTTGAAGAAGCATTAGATACACACTGACTGTGGATTGGGAAGGAGGCTAAGAGAGTGAGTGGATCAAGGAAGCATCCTCATTTAAGCAAAAAAAGGAAAACAGCTTTTAGTAAAGTGAAGTGATCCCTGCCCAGTTAAGAAGGGAAATAGTTTCTAGAAATGATGTGTGATCCCTGATTTTTTGTATAAAGAAGGATTTTGGGAACTTGGTCATATGTGCCTGTCTGCTCAACCTTACGTATCAGTGAAACTCAGAAACCTATTCTTGAGTGCTTAAGCAGAGCCTGAAAAAAAAGCCTCTCCCCTCAAAGATTTAAGATCTTATTGAATAGCAGAAACACTTGTTGGCAATAAATTATCTGGTGTTTGTGTGAATACAAATTTATCTCAGTTTTATTATCTGTTATCCTCATATATCCTACACCTCATACCGGCTGACCTTTTCTCCTCAAAGTTAAATTTAAAAATGGTTTATTTTGAATTTTCAAAAGCCTTTCATGTGCTATTCCAAAAGCAGAGTATAAGAAGTGATTTTGTCTCTTCCCTCAGTTACCTGGGCTGGACTCAGTGGGACAGCCAGAGACAAAAAGCCATAGACAAACAAGAGAGAAGAAGAAATAAGAAGAAAATAGAGAAAAGGAGCTGCTCAGCAAGAAAGAAGGCAGAAAGGGAAAAATCCTATGTGTGAGGGAGGGAAGATGGTGAGATTGTCATAAAGTCATTAATTCTTAAGGTCACCATGGAAGTGAATTGACAGCACTGAGCACACACACAGGCCAAAGTCCTCGTCAATGCAGTTTTCTGCTTGTGATAGTTTAAATAATGTCACCTTTCTGTGGGGGCAACTTGTGGAAGGAAACTTTGGAAGAAAAGCACCTGAGAACAATTGCAGCCTGGTGAATGATCACTCCCTTCAGGATTATGGGCAGATCTCTAACTCTTTTGGAGTACAGGCCATTCCACAGGACTATTTATACTTTCCAGTGTGCATGCTTAGCTTATATCAGCATTTGACATTTCCACAGACACCATGGTGTGGTGTACAGAGTGAAGATCAAGACCAATTTAGACACAGAGGGAATCTATCTGTATATTTTTTTAAATTCTAAGGTGGGGAGGGCCCTATTATTTAACAAAATGGAGCATTTTTCGAAGAATTCCCCCCCCCCTCCATCTTAGCTCTGATATGGAAAGTGGCCTGAGCTAGAAGAAAAGTTTTCAATTCATGGTTGTGCACAGAGGAAAGCTAAGGAAAGTGGCAAAATTTATTTACTGAACATTTGGACATGGGTCCTGCCCACCATGTCTAGTTTGGCCCTCCTTGAGTGACCTTGGGCAGTCACTCCCCCTTAGTTTAATCACACTCATAAATTGTTGGAATGCTACAATGAGAAAGCTTGTATCCCAAGGAATGTTTTCACTAATGGAATGGCTTCCATTAGCAGAGTACCTTCTCCCACTGCAGCTCAAAATGGCCCCCCTTTTCCAGCACAGACCACTTTCCAGCTAAATGCCTCAGAGTGTGTTGCAATCATGTACTGGATGCCTAGGCACTAACTTGATTTAAAAAAAAATAAATCTGAGTTATTCACCTTAACTGCTGCAGGCACTACAGCTCAAACTGTCACCAACCCTGTAGAGGCTGCTGAAGATGATCAAAAGGTAGGAAATACCATGGGAAAGTGACTTCTGTTTCACTAAAGACTGAGGGGAGATAATTCTCCATGGGAATCTAACAGAGCATTCCTGGAATATGGCGTTAGGAATTTAGCTGTCTTGATTTTTGATCACCGTAAGAGGAGGGAAAGAGGAAACCATGTGGGAAAGGGATTATAGTCTTTGCAGATTCCCCGCTGTGCAATTGTGCTCAGACCAGCAGCCAGCAACACACACCTGGGCCATGGGTTTCCAGGGAGGAAAGGAGGGGAAGCTGAAGACAGACAGGCAGATAAAGGTAAGTATGCTGGCGGATGGGAAGGAGATAAGAAATCAGAGAAAAAAGGAAAATTTGGAGGAGGGGAAAATTGGATGCCTTGTGAATCCCTCAATTGTACGTTATATGATACATTCACTTTCCAACTTATAATTAACTCACATTCAAAAACTCAACCACCGTTTCAAACATTTATTTATTTATTGAGATTTATATCCCACCTAGCCAGCGTGAGCCGGCTCTAGGTGGCTTACAACCTTGATCAGTATACATATAAAATCACAGCTAAAAACATAAAAACAAGATTCACAGGATTCCCTCAGCTATGGCGGCCAACATTACTTCCAGAACGAAGCACAGCAAATTCCAGGTCCACAACCAATAGATTTGCACCCGTAGATTGTTTTGGCGCTAACCACGGGCCCCCTTCCCCCCCAGTGGCAGAATTACTATTAGTGTTTTTTTAAAAAAAGGTTTAATGTTTGGTTTTAATTCAAGTTAATTTGCCATGCTGGAAGTTGTCCACATGGAGTTACCAGTCTATGCTCAAGCATTTAGTTTAATTTATTTAATTTATTTACACATTTGTAGTCCACCTTTCTAACTGATACTTAAGGCAGTGTCACAGTGTGAGGCGGAATGGTCAACAATATGGGACTTCCAATAAGCAATGCGGTAGGTATGCACCTCATTTTTTAAAAACAGAAAAGTATAGCAATATTCCTTTTTCATTGGTGCAGGCCAAAAGGCATTCCAGACTACCATAGGGGGAAAATTTTAGATGCATTTTCCACATTCCATATAACTTTAACTAGGTGTCTTCAAATGCACTCCTGCTGCTGAAATGTGGAAGAGGCTTTCCAGAATCCATGTCACAGTTAATTTCCCCCTCCTAAAACATTTCCTTCATCAGAAAGTGGCCAAATTGAGGAATCCTGCCACAAATGCCACTCATTTTAATATTCAAATGTTGCTCCCGATCTAGAATAACAAATAGGCACAAGCACTCTTAGGATCCAGACCCGGTGTCATCTTGCATCAGACAGAGGAGTGTCTGTGAGGAAGTTTTGAAGCATGACAACTGTCACTTTGAAGTGCAGAAGGCAATACTGGGTTTACACATAAGTAATTACAACTACTTGGATGCATGAGACAAACTAGTATTTTTCCTCCCCTTGATGTAATAATTAAAAACCCAAAATGCTTTGCTCATGCTCAAGGCAAGACTTGCCTTTTCTTATCCACTGGACTGCAAATGGCTGGCATCAATCCTCAAGCAATCCATGTGGCTTCTTTATTGACAAAAGCAGATGGCCATTTCCCTGCAGTCAATTTCTGTGCTCTTCTAACCAGATGGCATGCAAGATGCTAGATATGCTATGAAGGATGAACTAAGTCTCTTTACAAGACTCACCATAGCTCTTATATACAGTGTTATCATCCATACAACTTCCTCTGGGTGGTTAACAGCATGTAAAATACATCTGATACAAACAGTCCAAAAGATACAATAAATAAACCTTTTAAAATATAAAATGATTAAAAATCTATCCCAGTTAAAAGCTATCCACTGTCAAGCAGGGTAGGATGCATAGATGGTGAAGACACAGCTGAAACATAATTTACCAGCTGCCTGGTGGAACCCAATCACCCAAAGGCCGAGCGAAAAGGAGTGGAACTTAGGGAAATTCCTCAAGGCATACACCTCTTCAGGCAGCTGGTTCCACAGGACAGGGAACACTACTGAGACACAAGGCAGGCAGTTCATGGACCAGGGACCTTCAATAAATTTCCGAGATGAAGATTGGAGAAGACAGGGAGGATCATGATGGGAGATGGGGTCCCAAAGGTATGAGGGTCCTGGGCTGTTTAGGGCTTTAAAGGTAAGTACCAACATTTTGAATTGGCACCAGAAACTTAACTGGGAGCCAGTGCAGTTGCCATAGGATAGGTGTTATATGCACCAACCAGGATGCTCATGTCAGCAATCTGACAGCTGCGTTCTGGACCACTTGCAGTTTCCGAAGCAACATCAAAGGTAGCCCTGCGTAGAGGGTGTTACAATAGTCCAATCTCAAGGTGACCATTGCATGAATTACCATGGCAAGGTCCACCCCAGACAAAAGGGAGCCAGTTGGCAGGCCTAGCATAGATGCTAAAATGCAGTCTTTGTCATGGAGAGCAAATAATCAAGCCAAAAGCCCAAACTCCTGACAAAGTCAACCGTAGAAGGTTGGACCCCATCAAGGGCTTCCCAGCCGCATGATCTCTGTCTTAAATGGCTTCAACCAACTCTCATCTAGCCATTCCATCACTGCATCCAGGCAGGAGGCCAACACCAGGATTCCAGCTACCTATCACTCTTCAACTAAGAGGTAGACCTGGGTGTCAGCTGCATATTGAAGGCACCCCACTCCAAACTGCCTGAGAATCTCTGCCAGAGGGTGCATATAACTGTTAAATAATACTGAAGAGGGAATTGACCCCTGTGGAACTCCACAAGTTAAGGCCTGCGGTGAATACCTCTTTCTGCCCAAGATTACCATCTAGGACCAACCCTGGAAGACTGAAGAGAACCAGCTCAAGGCCATACCTCTCATACCCTGCGAAGCTAGGTGGTTGACCAGGACCAAATGTCTACTATGTCAAAGGCAGCTGACAGATCCAACAGGATCAGTAGTGCCATCCTGCCTGCATCAGGTTGTAACTGGAGATTGTCAACCAGAGCTGTCTTGGTCCCGAACCCTGGCTGGAAGTTGGATTGGAAGAGATCTAGGGCAGAGGAATTCCTGGCGCTGTTCAGCCACTGCTCTATTAATCACCTTTCTCAGAAATGGAAGATTAGATACTGCACAGTAATTGGCTAGGTCCCTCTCATCTAACAATGATTTTTTTCACAAGGGGTGTCACCACCGCCTTCTTGAGGGAACTTGGGAAAGAGCCCAGGGAGAGTGGAAGATTTATAATGTTTCCTGAGCCTCCTCCTACCCTGGAGGCTTTCACCAATCAGGAAGGGCAGGGATCCAAGGAGCAGGTGGTAGGCTGAACAGCCAATAGGACCCTGTCAACATCTGTCTGGGAGAGTGGGTTGAAGTCCAAAAATGGACCCAATTGCACAGACAGGGCCCTGAGAGTCTTACTGTCTCCAAATCTGGCAGCCAAGTCTTGGCAAGAGGAATGAGAAGATTGCAAATGTTTCACAGCTAATAGCCAAAATTTTATCTACTTTTGGAGCCACCGAAGGGGCGGTCAGTTGCCTAATAGGTCTAAACAATTCAGCTGGATGCAACACACTGGATGCGATGGAGGCAGAGAAATAAGGGCACTTCACTGCCTTCACTGTTCATGTTGATTAGGTGTTCTAGAAGGGTAGCCCTTTGCAGCAAAGACAACACAGAATCCTGTGGCACCTTAAAGACTAAGAAAATGTATGATTTATTACTTATTTGTAGCCATCCCTTTCTCACTGAGACTCAAGGCAGATTACTTGGTGTAAAACAGTGCAGGCAAATCATGAGACATTTAATTAGTAATTCAATAGTATTAGAATTACAAAAAATAGAAGTGCCTACCTATATATTATGCATTCCTATCTATATATCGTACAAAAATTAGAAAAAAGTGCAAAAGAAGTATCAGACGACTTGTCAAAGAATGCAGAAAATGAAATGACAAAAGTAGAACAAAGTGCAGTGCAAAAATACAATAAACCAATTATATATAATAGATACATTGGTATAGACTACGGTTCTGTTCCCTTTGTGACCATGGCATAAACTTTTTATTACACTAATAGTTATATATAAAAAACAGACCCACCCACTGTTCGCTTGAAGAGCTTGAGGAAAGAAGGACGTGAGAAGGAAGAGCTCATTCCTAAACTAAACCACATGTCCCTGTAACCAGATCTGCAAGTGAGAAATTTAATTGCCTATAGAATGGGTATGCTCGATTAACTGACATTAGGAAGGGAGGACCCCATGGATTAAGGGTACAGTTTCTAAGAAATGTATTCCTGTTGGGCTGTGTGTGTGTGCAGAGTTATACTTGGAACTCTGTTTTTGATTGGAATCGGAGGGAAATTATCTTTGCTGTCCGTTCACACCTGACTTATGGTGATCTCATAAGGTTTTCAAGTCAAGAGATGTCCAAAAATGGTTTGCCGTTGTCTGCTTCTTCATAGGAACCCTAGACTTCCTTGGTGGTCTCTCATCCAAGTACTGGCCAGGGATTACCCTGCTTAGCTTGTGAGCTCTGACAAGATCAGGCAAGCCTGGGCAATCCAGATCGGTGGTTATCTGATTAAGCAGGAGCAGGGGTCATTTCGTAGAAAAAGAGGTGCAGGAGCTCATTAGCATAACTCATTTGCATATGCCACACCCCCTAACATACCGGAAGTGTGTCAGAAGGCAACACCCACCCCTCTCAGGCTCCACTCCACAGATGAGTGAAACTGACCTGCTCTTCCTCCATTCCCTTCCCCATCCAATACTTTGTGCAATAAAAACAAGCGTCAAGAACACACCCTCATTCTCTTCCTGCTCCCTTGAAACCACCAGGTTTCAAGTTGACTTGAGATACCCAGGACATGAGCACCACCCATCCTTTCCCCTTCCCCTCCCCACAGCAAGACACCCTGTGAGGTAGGTGGGGCTGAGAGAGGTCTTTTGAGAACTGCTCATGAGAGAACAGCTCTGAGAGAACTTGTGATTGGCCCAAGGTCACACCAGCAGCTGCATGTGGAGGAGTGGGGAATCAAACCCGGTTCTCCCAGATTAGAGTCCAACTCCTGACCACTACACCAAACTGATAAGGTGGAAGCTGCTGAAGGGTTGGTGAAGTTTCTCCAGTACTTATGTGCCATGTGCCCAGATAAAAAATGGTATACTTAGAAAATTTATATGCCACCTTGAGCAAGTCTCTGGAAAAGCAGCACACAGTCATAAAAGGAAGAATGATAAAATTATCAATATTAAAACAAAACATTAAAAACAATAAAGACCCTAGCAGGGCTTTCCCCGGGGTGCTGCGCCTCTGCACTGCTCGGGGAAGCCGAGGAGGGGGCGGGGCTTGGTCATGTGCCCGCCCCCTGGGCTCCTCACTCCCGGAGCTGCGCTCCTGTGCACTCCCGCTCCAACAGACCCCTGAGCAGGAGTATTGTTTTTAGTCCTCCCATTAAAGAACCCAACTCAAGTTTTTACAATGAAAAGCAAGCCAAAAATGATTTTTCTTTGTATACCACTATTTACTATTGCTTGGTAAAGGCCAGGTTGTGTTCTGGCATAGCTCGTGATCATTTCTCAGGGTCTTCCTCTGTAGAATGTCCCAGTGAATTCTTCCTCATGCCAATTAATGGGCAATGGAAATGGTCAGTGTTTCACCTTAGGCATCAAGCCCTGTTGGAGAAAGAGGGAAAAAGAACGTCAGCCGCCAACAGCAGAGCTATAGCACTAAATAGTGCAGAAAAAAACTCCTTAGATTTGTGATGGGTTGTGAGGTTTCTTTAGTCATGTTTTAGATCTCTGTTTTAACATTTTTTTTCCATTTGATATTATGCATTACATAACGTTCACCTCAAGGAATTCCTTAAAAATGCCATAAAACCTGGAAACTGGGACAATTCCATCTGTTCAGCTAACTTGTCTCCTCAAGCAAGCATTCTATCATTTAACAGTGTTCTCTGGGGCTGTAATCCTTAATTAATTTCATTCTTAATTAATAGGTTATGGATTAACTCAGAGATATGGGATTCTGTCCTATCACTTGCATCATTCCTCTAAATTTCTAAAAGATTTTTTTTTTGCAGAATTTAGAAGTGGTATTAGAAAAATCCTATATGTGCTACACATATTGGATTGAACACACTACCTAAAATGAATAAACCCTGCATTTTAAAATGAAAATGTTTATGGAGCAACACATATTTATTATGTTTATCAGAGACAGTTTGGTGTAGTGGTTAAGTGCGCGGACTCTAATCTGAAAGAACTGGGTTTGATTCTCCACTCCTCCACTTGTACCTGCTGGATGACCTTGGGCAAGCCGTAGCTCTATACCAGCTGTTCTCTCAAGGACAGCTTGGGAAAGAGCTCTCTCAGCCCCACCTACCTCACGGGGTGTCTGTTGTGGGGAGGGGAAGGGAAAAGGAGTTTGTAAGCCACTCTTGAGACTCCAAGTGAGTGAAGGGTGGGGTATAAATCCAATCTCTTCTTCTTCTTCTCTTTAATCCATCCATCCATCTGATTAGAAGTACTAATACCTTGTTAGACACTAACCAATTACTGGTTTTCATAAACAGATTTTCAACTGCAACTCTTTTTAATATTATGGAATTGCTGATAGTCTTCAAGATAATTTCAGCCCAACACTGTAGTGAATGGCTGTTGTACATTTTTAAAACTACCCAAAGATGCATGTCTGTCCTCTTAGAAATCTCCGAAAGAGGTTCTAAATGTTCTGTGTATTTTTTGTTTCTTAAGACTAAGTGTATGGTGTAATTTATCTGTTACATTACCCATGCTAGGTTGCTTCATTTATCTTTCCTGGACTTCATACCGCTCAGACATTCTGCTGAACTGCAGACCAGAAGGTCAGTAGTTCAGTTCGAGTCCCGAGTGCTGCATGACGGAGTGAGCTCCCGTCTCTGGTTCCAGCTCCTGCCAACCTAGCAGTTTGAAAGCAAGGAATTGCAAGTAGAAAATAGGTACCACTTCGGTGAGAAGGTAACAGCGTTCTGTGCACCTCAGCATCTACTCATGCCAGCCACATGACCACGGAAACGTCTTTGGATAACACTGGCTCTTCGGCTTGGAAATGGAGATGAGCGCCACATCCTTAGAGTCATATTTGACTGGCTTTCAAGCAAGGGAATCCTTTACGTTTACCTATTATGACTTCCTTGTTTGTCTAGCAGCATCCTGGGACAGGTAACTGATAGTCAGAGCTAAGGGCCCCACCACCTCCATTTACCTGTGATTATCCCTCCTTTAATTTCCACTTCTCTCTCCTTTACCACATACCTCCAAGTTTCCTTAAGCACCCTCTCATCAACTGTTGGTCTCAGCATCCATGCAGTATTGTTGTTTCTCTTCAATATGTCATCAGACATTCTTTATTTCCTCTGATTTCCCTCTGCTACTGATAAGTTCATGCTAAACAGTCACACTGTCTCCCATAGTCCAAGTTGCTATACTGGAAATTATTTTTTAAACTATGCCTTTGGACCTGTGAGTTATAAGGTTGATTCTGATCTGAAAACGTTATGAACAAAGCTCTTAAAATGTTGAGAGATGGAACCGATCATCAACACCAACATGCAGAGAGATGAGAAGGCTAGTCGCTACATCTCTAGGACTCAATATGTATGTTACTTTTGTATTTTACTTGCTGCAGATACTAGTTAAATGCATTCATGGTAGCAGTCTATAAACATTTAATTAAGTTAGGAAGTGTTTTGCCATTTACTAGATCATAAAAGGCACGAAAGGCAAGCACTTCCCTTCCTTAGTACACTTCTAAAACTGGCCAGTTGCCAGTTAAGGGACCCTAGAAGTGTGAAGCAGGTCATTGTAAAGATAAGCTAATAAGATCTCCTAACATGGTCAACATTCTGGTCTAGTCAGGAGCAATACCAATACCACAATCCAACAACAACGAAAGTTGTTGATCAGTAGGCTTAAGTATGCTTGAAATTCATGGGCTGTTTTCTCATCAGAAAGACTGATTTGATTTAATGGGATTTCCTTTTAAATATGTAGAACTGTAGCAAGAGTACGTTTTTATTTTGCTTGCCAGGCAAATTGGCTCACACATACCAGTTTCTCCCCAGCACCCTTCATTGTCATATCTCTTCCCTCGTCAACTAATATTTAGTAGTCTGTTGCCGTTGGAGGCCAGTTAGCATTAGGGATGGGACGAAACACAAACCAAACCACAAACCTATACGAACCAGGAGGTGGGTTTGCGAACCAAACTGGTTTGTGTGGGTCCGTGACACCTGCTTTGTGCTTTCCTCTGAGCCGTTTAAACCAAACAGCTGAGTGGTGGAGAGCCGCCTGCTCTTGCTGCTCGGCTGTTTTGGCAGCTGAGCAGGGAGGAGAAAACAGGGGTTTAAACCCCTGCTTTTTGATCCCCATGAACCTCCACAAACTGCCTTAAAACATCATGGAGGTTTGTGGCTGGGCTGCCGTTTGTGAACTTCGCGAACAAAGGTTCATGAGCCAGTTTGTGCCCATCCCTAGTTAGCATACTTTGTCTTTGTTGTGACATTGGTATTGGTTTTCTTTCATTTAAAGGTACAAGCCAGTATCTGAGGAGTTCCCTGAGTATGCAGAACCCTCTACCTCATAGGCGTAAACTATGGGGGGGCTCGAGGGCTCGAGCCACCCCTGAAATTTCCCGGGGGGGGGGTGCTCAGCCACCCCCGGGAAAATGGAGCACTCAGGCCGGCTGGCTGGCCGGCTGCCGCCGCCACCGCCTCTCCCCCTGCTCTGTTCCTCCTCCCTCTGTCCAGGAACCAGCTGGGCAAATGCCCAACGTGCTGGACGGAGGAACGGAGGCAGGAACAGGTGGGGGGGAGGCGGCGGGGCAGGCGCAGGCTGCCGCCTTGTTTGCCCGCCCGCCGGCAGCTGCCTCCACCGCCTCCCCCCCGGGACTGACCTGGCCGGCTGGGCAGTTGCCCAGCTGGCCCCAAGGAGGCAGGAGTGGCCAGGCTAGGCCAGTCTGGGGGGGGCGCCGGGGACATGGTCCCAGCGCGTGCGCGCACAAGAGCCCCCCCCCCCCGATTTTAAAAGTCGACGCCTCTGCTCTACCTTGTGTGAATTTCAGTTGCTCTCCCTGCACCAAGGGAAGAGTTCTGTCCATGCCTATCGTAGACAAATTTTTGCTTATCACAATGTCTGAGGGCAGTCTCTCAGTATCTAGAAATGGGGATAGGTCTTATAGGGCATGCAAAGCCCAGATGAAGTAAGCCTTTCTATGTACAGTGAGGTCTACCTCCATATAAGTGTGTGTTGGATGCAGTCTTGGGGGGCCAAACAAAGGCCTTATGGCCCTTGTGGCAATTTTAAATGGCTAAATTATTTTAAAATGGTGTTGGCAGCCATGGGTTGGACCCATGGCTGCTATAATGTCAAGATTGGCCCTTAATTGCAAATATTAATGCAGACTGCTGTACTTAAACCAGGACATTTTGAAATATTTGTTGTTGTTGTTTTTAACACTGCACAGTTATTGAGTAAATTTTGCTTCATTTTAAGGTCTAGCCCTTGCAACAAAATGATGATTCCCTATCTTAATTAGTGAGACATTTCAAGGTTTGCATGCTGAAGCAAATCAAGAGAATTATTATTATTATTATTATTATTTTAAAAGGAATTGTGTAAAAGATCTCTCAAGGATATGTGAGTAAAAGTAATGGTCCGTTAAAAAGTATAACTGACATGCCAAGAGTACTCAGACATCCAACAATTAATAGCCTTGTGTATGTCAAGATATTTTATCATGTATAAACACAATTTCAAACAAAGTATGTAAGCAAAAAAGAGATTGGCCATGACTTTTAGCAGTTTGAAGGACTTAGTTTCAGTATTGATTCAGCTACCTACAGTGCAAGCTAAGGCAAAAGTATACCCTTCTAATTCATTTAAGTCAACTGGCTTAGAAAGGGGTAGTTCTGGTTACCATTAATTTGTTAGACAATTTCAGTGCTTTCATTTTAAAAATGTAGGGAAAGGTTCACAAATGAATTCAAAATACACTATCTGTGGCCGAGGACAGACTGGCATTCTGGAGCGGGAGGAATCCGGAGGCAAAAGCTGTGGGGGAAAAATTCCCCGGGGCTGGCCGTTCACACTGGCCAGTGTATTGCGCAAGGCTGCTGTTACAGAGCATTCAGACGGCTGCAGAGTGGCCCCAGGTGGGCCAGCATCCACAGCTTCTGGCAGGGCTGTTTCGGCAATGTGCGCATGAGCGCATGTGCGCTCATGCGTAAATTGCCAAAACGGCACGTTCACACAGCTGCCTCTGCTTGAATCCCGCCTTCTTTCGGTTCACACTGCCTGAAAGCGGGAGGCATGCGGAAGATGGCCCCTGGACACCAGTTTCTCCCGGTGTCCTCCTAAAGTGAAAGGAAACCGGCTGCAAAACGCTTAAGTGTGGAAGGGGGCCGAGGGACAGCTGCGGATGTCTGAATGGGCTCCCTTCCCCCGCTTCCCAAGCGGAGCTCTCCCGGGGCAGATTGCCAGTCTGTCCTCGGCCTGTGCTGGTCCTTCTGCATTATCTTTACATGTACATGCATATAAACCCACGCTCATGTAACGAGGAAACTTTTTTGTATGATGAAAACAGAAGTTACAGTGCACACACATATGTATCACTGTATTTAAGTATCAGGAAGCTAAACCTACATCCATATCTACTGTATACAGAGATGGAAAAATATAGTGACAGAGCATCCCTAATATTGTGAAATGTACATGAATTCAAAGGATGCCTGAGATCTGTGAGATCCATGCCATACTGCCCCCAACCTGTACCAGCTGCGAGCCAGCATAGTGTAGTGGTTAGAGTATCAGACTGGGATTGAGGAGACCCAGGTTCAAATTCCCACTCTGCCATAGAAACGTCCCAGGTGACCGGGTCTGTCAACTATCTCAGCCTAACCTACCACACAGGGTGGTTGTAGTGAGGATGAAGTGGAAGAAAGGAGGACAATATTGTAAGCTGCTTCAGGTTCCAGTGGGGGAGAAAAGTGAGATATAAATACCTAAATAAATACACCCCCACTGATTATCCCCCCAAGCCTGAGGCCTCATGGGAGTTACACAATTTGACTTCAGTGCCCATCAAGAAGGCTGGCCATTGCCCTGACCTGGATAGCCCAGGCAAGCCGGATTTCATCAGATCTTGGAAGCTAAGCAGGGCTGACCCTGGCAAGTACTTGGAAGGGTGACCTTCAAGGAATACCAGAACCAGGACTCGAGAGGCAAGTAATAGCAAGCCACCTCTCTGAAATGCTCTAACCCCACTAGGAGTTGCCAGAAGTCAACCATGACTTCCAGGCTCGCAAACACACACACAATACTCACCCCCCCCCCCAAAGAAGGTTGGCCATTGAAAAAGATGAAAGATAAATTATAGTGGAAAGTATTGGAGTCGGGAGGCGAGTGGTAGTGATTTCATGGTAAAGCTCTTTATTGTGGGTCAGATGGAACATGGGGAACCCCGGGCTCAGAGCCCTCTTTTATGCCGGCCGGAGACAATGCCCCGACCTTGCCCCCAGGTCCTGATAGGACCTTAAGTCCGTGGTTGTAGTTCATAGGTCCCCCAGCGGGAGACCTAGGCTCGTAATTGGTGGTCACTCAGGATCCAACTGGCTATTGTTCTACCTGGCTGAAGCTCAGGTAGATTCTGACCATGTGCGCTGACCACGTGGCGGTCGCCATTACGGGAGACCATGCGATCGTGGTCCTAGTACACAACACCAGCAAACCTGTTCAAATATCAGTTTTGTTAATATTAAAATGCAGTGTCCCAGTGCTGAAATGCCTCTGCTAGGAATGATAAGGAGCGACAACAGCAGACTATTGACATTACTGCAATGCCAGACTGGAACCAGGAACTACTAGGATGTTAAACAAACTGGCCTCCTCTTTCACAAATATTAGGAACTTGTTTTGTCCCTCTGTTTGAGACAGAAAGAAATTTTTACAGTTCAAATGTGAAGACACATTTGATCTGTGCACAATTCATGCTTTAATTTGTACACTGAACTGTTATTGAAGACACCAGAAAATGCTAATCCGAAAGTAGGCCATTTTCTCCAAGTTTCAATGGTTGTAATCTGTTAGATCTAGGAGTGTGAATATGCTTGCAGCCAATATGTTTCTTCAGAAGTAGGTCCCACTATGGTCAGTGGATCTTATTCCCAGGTAGCTGTACATAGGTGTGCAGCCTTAATCACCTTTCCTTTTCACTGATTGGCAGAATTTTTGGCAGCTTCAGCAAAGACAACTGTGCTGCCCCCTGACAGTTGTTGCTATAGATTTAAGCTACATAGGCTTCATATTTGCCATAGATTGCGGAGATGGCCATAGACACACTCCCTCATTATTTTATACTGTTCCTATTGCAGTCTGGTGTAGTGGTTAAGTGTACGGACTCTAATCTGGGAGAACCGGGTTTGATTCCCCACTCCTCCACTTGCACCTGACTGGATGACCTTGGGCAAGCCATAGCTCTGTACCAGCTGTTCTCTCAAGGACAGCTTGGGAAAGAGCTCTCTCAGCCCCACCTACCTCACAGGGTGTCTGTTGTGGGGAGGGGAAGGGAAAGGAGTTTGTAAGCCACTCTGAGACTCCAAATGAGTGAAGGGCGGGGTATAAATCTAATCTCTTCTTCTTCTTCTTCTTCTGCATTGTTTTATGCTTTGTGATCTGCCCTGAGTTTCAGCAAGAAGGAAAGTCTATAAATAAACTGTCAGTGCAAGGAGGGAAGTTTGGATAATCTTTTTGGTGTCTGAAGAACATCTGGGTTGACCTTCTGTTTCCTCTTCTGCTGCAGGATGCACTCTGTTGTAGGGATGCCGTGAACTTGACGGTTGATCTTATTGTATTCAAAGATGTCGGTCAGATGTGAGCCAGTCACCTAGCCTCTCAGTTTGTGCTGAGCAGCTGCAAATACCTGCCAAGTAGGGTTTTGTTGAGTTTTTGCAAAACTGTACATGCATAAAGACTTGATCTGGGCAGCCATTATTGTCACTCAGATGAACACTGAAAGCTAGGGTTTTATTAAAACACAGCTTTTATTTATGACTGATTAATATGATTTGCGACTGATTTAATTGCTTATTTAAACAACTGCCTGCTGAAGAGACCAGTTATGTAGCCGGGGCAGGGAGACAGTAGAATTCACTTGGCTGTGTGAGAACAGGCATGAACGAAAAGCCGATTGGGCTGTACCGCATAGTTAGGAAGAGATAGAGGGAACAGCCATGGATGCATCAAGAAGCTGTCATGACTGGTGAACAGGACGTGAGCAAAACTGGCAAGTGTTCAAGCATCAGTAGTAAGTTGCAGCCTGGGTATGGCTGGAGACACAGCCACAGGGCTTTTGGCTTTTAGCCTGTGGCTTGTTGCCCGTGGCCCTGAGTGCCCTGAACTACTGAAACCAGCACAAGCCCATGATGTCGGAGCCTGGTATTGTATATACTTCTTTTTGTCTAAGTTAATGTTTTTGCATTTGTTTTGTAAACCCCTTTGAGTCCCTAGATGGGGAGAAAAGCAAGGTATCTATATATCTAATTCCGAAGTCCCTCCCCCGCGTGTGGATACCTAAATCCGTGCAGGGGGGCACTTGGGGGGCAGAGGGGGGGTTCTGCAGATGGGGGGGCGATCCCCCCATCTGCAGAAAAATCCTAAATCTTTTTTTAAAAAAACTTACATCCCCCAAAAGTTAAAAAAAATACCCGCGCATGCGCGGGACTTACCTGCCCGGCAGCGGCGGATGAGCTGCTGGCGGCCGGGTGGCTGCAGCCCAGCCGCCTGCTGAAGGACGGGGGGAGGGGGCCGGGGGAGGGAGGAGGCGGCACGGCGGGCCTCGGCCCTAATCGCACTGCCGGCTAAGGAATGCCTCGGTAGGCCTCGGCCCTAATCGCGCCGCCAGGAAGGAACGAGGCAGGGATGGGGGGGCGGTGGCAGCGAGGCCCAGCCAGGCCTCGCCTGGAAGAAACGGGGCAGGGACGGGGGCGCGAGGTGGGGGGATGGATTGCCACCTTCTCCTCTCCCCCGCGGATTCCGCGGGTCCCATCTCTTGTAAATATCTAAATTAATAAATACATGAAAGCTAAAATGGGAATCACATCGGTCTGTTTCATAACATGGAAACAATATTATTAAGTCTGTTGGGTACTGAAAGTGGGATATGAACACTAAACCCAGGAATTTCATAGTAGTTAGCAGTGGGAAAGCAGGACGTATTATTAGACTGCCTGTGGAATCCTGTTCTGAGTTACTGCAGTCTAAGCCCATTAAAATCAATAGACTGGACTAACTGTATAGGATTGCACTGAAAATCTCCCGCAGTGGGGGTAACAGAGCATTTTAGGTAAGGCCTGTCAGTCCATATACCATATGCAAACATATACACATACGTTAATAATATAGAAAAAATATATAATCTGTGAAAACAGTACTCCTTGCTTACTTGTTCTGTACCAGAGTTCCTCCAAAAACGGACTCAGATTAATCAGGTACATAATGCCATCCCTTTCTTTCTCTCCTCTTTTTAGAAACAATAAACCTGTCACCATTATTGTTCTAGTAATGCTAATCCTCCCTAGTGGATGTTTTATCACGCTGAATTTTATTCACGGAAGAGTTTGGTGTTCATATTGCTAACACTTAAGGGGAAGTGCTATTGAAGATGGCAGCCAGATCTAAACTACTAAAGTATCTACACATTTACTGTCAGACACTTTAAGTTCATTACAGACTCCCCTGAGACAAAATGTGGATCATTGTTCTGCAAATGGAATATAAATGGGTGAAAGTAAAGAGTAAAAAAAGAACTCTGAAGCAAAGACTTTTGTTAGGCGACAAAGTATGTCCGTCCTAAACTCAGAGGGTCAAGTCATGGACAAGATGTTGACTTTTTAAAACTTGCCATTCTCTGGATTTTAAATTTAACTAGAAATTGTGTACAGGAGCCTTGAAGGATTTGACCAGTGGGATGCAAGCTACTCATCTTGACAGAAGTATTCAGTGAATAACCATCATTCAGAAAGAATTGTCACTGGCATTGGCTTTAGGACTGTCAAGCTGAATTAAAACATTCTGGTGCCAGGACTGTAGGGTTCCCAAGTCCCCCCCGGGGGTGGGGAATCCCCTGCTCCAGCGGTCTGCTCCCCACCGGCCCGGATTGGGCCAATGGGGGGAACCCCGCCCCCAAATTGCTGGGCTGCAAAGACGTACGCAGAGCAATGACGTCACTCGGATGTGATATCATCGCATCAGGCACTTTTCGGGGGGGGGACACTCTCTAATTTGAGGGGAAACTCTTTGGTTTTCCCTCGAATTAGAGAGGCCCTGCCCCAATATGTCCAACGCGATGACGTCAGTTCCGGGTGATGTCATCATAGTGCGCAGGCTTTGCGCGTGCACCAGAAGAACCCCAGACCGGCAAGGACTCCCCCCCACCAAACCATGGGTAGGACTTGGCAACCCTACCGGGCAGGCCTCTTGGAGCAGTGATTTTGTGGCCCTCTCTTGGCTTTTGCTCAGTTCTTCAGAATCACTGCCTAAGCTACAGGTGTGTACAGTGAACGTGTGCCATCTTGCAAAATGAAGGCGCTGTGTGTGTGTGTAGTGTGTGTGGGGGGGAGGTCTGACCTGGGAATTGAGTTATCTCCTGTTCTGGATGGGGTTGCATTCCCCTTAAAGGAGCAGGTTCGCAGCTTGATGGTGCTCCTGGACCCAGGCCTCCTGGTGGAGAAACAGATGGCAGCTGTAGACAGGGGTGCCTTTCATCAATTTCAGATAGTGAGCCAGCTTGCAGCCCTTCCTGAGCAGAAAGGGTCTTGCCACTGTGGTGTCCTGGTAGCATCTAGATTAGATTACTGCAATGTGCTCTTTGTCGGGCAGCTTTTGAAGACTGTCCAGAAACTACAGATGGTACAGAATGCTGTGACCAGAGTTGACTGGAGTGGGTCATAGGGACCATTTGCTTCAGTCTTGTTCCACTTATACTGCCTTCCAGTTTGGCTCCAGGCTCAATTCAAAGTGCTAGTATTGACGTTTAAAGCCTTGTATGGCCTGGGGCGAACATACCTTAAAAACTGCCTCCTCCCACACAAATCTACTTGCTGATTCCAGTCATCCTTGGTGACCCAGCTTTGGTTGCCCCCACCATCTGAAACTAGGTGGGTGGCAACCTGAAGAAGGGCCTTCTCCTCCGTGGCACCAAAAACTTGGAACACCCTCCCCAGCGAGATACGTCTGTCGCCCTCTATCCGGCTGCAGCCACACAAACGAAAGAATCCACTTCCAATCCACTTTCAGTGCGCTTTCCAACTGGATTATGCCAGCTCGCACAGTACAATCCAGTTGAAGAATGTACTGAAAGTGGATTATTTAGTGTGTGTGAACGCAGCCTCAGTCTCTTTCATCAGCAGGTGAAGACCTTTTTGCTCCATCTGGTATACCCCCCAGTACTGATATTTCCCCTCCTTCTAGTGCTGTGTGTATATGTGTTTTAACTGAATTCTATCATTTTAACTGTACTTGTAACTGTTTAAATGTTTTAAATTTAATGGTTTTAACGTTTTAATGTTTTTATATTTACAGCCTTATAGACCCTCATTGGGTGGAAAGGTGCCATAAGCGTGTTTTAAAACACAAGCAAATGAATAAAAGTGCCTGGAAGGGGGGTGGGGGTGGCTTTTGCTTCTCTGACAGCTTTCCTCAAAGTAAAAAGCAAGCAAACAAAAACCAAGCCAGCCAGCGTACAAAATAGCCAGCAGGTTGGTTTTGACTGGTAACTCTAACTGGCATGGGAAAGTTTACAAAGACGAAACAAAGAATATTTCTTTTGTTTTTAACGCAACAACTTTCACAAAAAAAGGTAGGCAAGAAAGAAATCCAGCACTGCTAGCAGAAGAGAGTGCAGCAAGCAGTTACAAAATATACAAATTCTGTGGGTGGCAGTTTTCTTGAGTTATCTAACATGAAAATATTTCTGTAATCTCAAATCTACATGCACTTTCTGGATCTACTTTATTAGAATTTAAGTCTGTGAACAATGATCAGAGAAAAACAGCACATCAGGGAAGCAAGTACAGAATTACCTGGTTGTTTTTTTTTAATGTATTCCAGCAAGCAAGGATGTGTGTGTGTGTGTGAAGTGCCATCAAGACGCTTCTGGCTTATGACAATCCTATGAATTAACAACCTCCAAAATGTGCTATCATTAACAGCCTCGCTCAGGTCTTGCAAATTGAAAGGGTACTCAATAGTCAACGGAAATTAATATTTACGAACATTTGAAAATACATGTATCCTTTAAATATTAAAAGTGTTAACATTCTTAAATTATTAAGTGTTTAGAGTACTCTCTCTCTCTCTCTCTCTCTCTCTCTCTCTCTCTCTCTATATATATATATATATATATATTTGCTGTCAAGTAACAGTTATGGTGACCTCATAGGGTTTTCAAGGCAAGAGATGTTCAGCAGTGGTTGGCCATTGCCTGCTTCCACATCACAACCCTGGTATTCTTTGGAGGTCTCCCATCCAAATGCTAGCCAGGGCCGATCCTGTTTCGCTTCCAAAAGCTGACGAGATTGGGCTAGCCTGGGCTATCCAGATCAGAGAATTTTGAATTCTTAAAAATATTTACATGTTTTACCATTCAGATTTCCATTAGAAAAATTCTAAACTTGAGCATCTTCAAACGCTGAGAGTGTATTGAACATGAAAACCTCTACTATAAACTTCTAAATACCACTGCATAGCACATAGGCATTTCAGATCCTGAACAGCATTGCAGGTCAGCGATGAAATATCACCAGACATCAGTACTGACAGCAAATATCACCAGGTCTGAATTCAGATTTTAAATGTCTGGGGTACAGTCAGGGGTGGGAAACAGCACTGAAACTCTCAGGGAAGAATTCTGAGGACAATCTTGCGGAGCAAGTTCATTTCAGTTCTGCATGTTCCTTATAGCATCTGCTGCCTCGGCATCTACTCTGGAAGCGGTACTTGTGCATCTAATGACAGAGTGATGCTTTGGTCTGTCACATAGCTTGCTGAGGAGCTGTCAGAGTCATTTTGAGTTCACAGACGCCTAACTTTACTTTGTCAACTCTTTTTTGTCTAAAACATTACATGACTGTGCTAGACCGCGATGACTCCTTACGCGGCATCAGCCACAATACCTACAAGCTATGGTTCAGCTGCACAGAATTTTTAGCATCTTTGTTTTAGGCCAGACTTGCTATTTAAGGTGGTTTGTGTGTATCTGCACACACCGTTTTCTTTTTGATACCGGTATATTTGGGAAAGCATGATTAAAAACTGTGCTGCCACTGTTTTAACTTCTTAAGTGCATGTTATTTTTGAGTGTATGTGTGTGCATGGGAGGGGAGTGGGATCGTGTGTGTGGCCCCTGCTTCCAACCTCCAGCTAGGGTTGTCAACGCTGCATGGGGAAATTCCTGGTGATTTGGAGGCAGAGCCTGGTGAGGGCAGGGTTCGGGAAAGGGAGGGAACCTCAGCCAGGTATAGTGCTATAGGGTACATCCTCCAAAGCAGCCATTTCCTCCAGGGGAACTGATCTCCGTAGTCTGGAGATTAGTTGTGATTCTGGGAGATCGTCAGGCCCCACCTGGAGGCTGGCAACCCTGCTCTGTGCATTGGGGTACTTCTCTGCATGGAGCCTACATTCATACAATGTAATGAAAATGCACATGGAGCTCTCTTATAGTGACTCAGTATATCAAGCTCAGTATTATGTACCCTTACTGGCTGCAGCTCCCCAGGGTCTTCTTTCTTTCACGTCTTCTGTAACCTGGCCCCTTTAACTGAAGATGCCAGGGACTGAACCTGGGGCCTTTTGCATGCAAAGCAAGTACTCTGTTACTGAGAAACAGCCCTGCCTTACATAAAGTGTTATGTATTGACCATACGGTCGCCATGTGCTCCCATAATGGCGCCCGTCATGTGGCCAGAGCACATGGCCAAGAAACTACCTGAGCTTCAGCCAGGTAGAACAAAGGCCAGGTGGATTCAAACCGGCCACCAATCATGTACCTAGGTTCCTCCCAGGGAACCTATGAAATGTAAATAGACTTATAATAGCTTATCAGGCCAGTTGGGTGAGGTCAGGGGATTGTCCCTGACCAGCATAAAAGGAGGGCTTCGAGCCCTGAGTTGTATGCTTCATCCGGACCAGCAATAAAGACCTAGCTGTTTCACTACTCCATGGACTCCCGACTCCAATACTTATCATAAAGTATAGATACTAGAAATGTGCAATCCAATATTGCAGACCCTAAAAGTTGTCCAACATTCCCGTCATTGGATTGGACAGGCAATGTCTGATACAGCAAAAGGCTTCACGCTAGATTTCTGTAATTTTCATCCAATAATTATCAGGAAATTACATCTGTAATTTTTATCCAGTAACTATCAGAAAGAACTTATTCTCCGTTCCCTGGCTGTAGTTTGGTTCTGGTTGCTGCTGGCTGTGCTAAAGCCTCTGCCTGTACCTTGCTTGGAATAAGCAGACTCTGGACTGAACTTTGGCACTCTGGACCCTCACCCAAACTACAGACTGGTTTGATTTGTCTTGATCATCAGTAGTATCTAGCTTTCTCTTTTTCCCCTCCAGGGGTTAATTGTGAAGGTGACACACTTGTGTTCGGGAGAGGGGTGAGTTGTTTATTAATTATTGTCAATTTATTAATATACTGTTCTTATTTTAACTGTTTTTCATTTGTCATGTTTCTGTATGTGTGTGTGTGGGGACGCAATTTTATTAACAACAGTTGCTCCAGAAATCTTAACATTAAACAGCTGATAGATATTTGCAAGGACTAGTCTTTTCACCTGCACAAGAGTGTTCAAATCCATTTTAAGTGACACACTGTAAAACAACATTTTTGTGTGTGTGTAGTATACACACATAACGCTGCCTAAGGGTGTGCATGCGGTATAAACTGAGCCAAAAAATTACCCGATAAATACCTTATCAACATTTATTGGGTATTTTATGAGCCAGTCACAGTGGGGGCTAGTGATTCAGCTATCCGAAAATGGCTGCCCCAAAAAACATTTGGGATGTTTTTTGGGGCCTCTGGATAGCCACAGTTACTGGGCTTTTAATGTCCCAGAACAAGAGGAGGAGGAGATTGGATTTATACCCTGCCCCTCACTACCCAAAGGAGACTCCTTTCCCTTCCCCATAACAGACACCCTGTGAGGTAGGTGGGGCTGAGAGAGCTCTTTCGAGAACTGCCTTTGAGAAAACAGCTTTGAAAGAACTTATGATGGACCCCAGGTCATGCCAGCAACTATATGTGGAGGAGTGGGGAATCAAATCCGGTTCTCCCAGACTAGAGTCTGTACGCTTAACCACTAATGCCTTCGGAGTGAACTCTCAGGCATTTAAAGAGACTAGAGTTTCTTTAAATGCCTTGGAGTTTACTCACTGCAGCACAGAGTCATGAAGCAGCTTGGATAAGACATCTATAGGGACTGTGCCCCTTTAAACCCTTTTTTCCCTCCATTAGAAACAATAGAGGATGGGGGCGCCTTCTTCTGAGGCCCATAGAATTGGACCCCCTGTGTTTGGGGGGGTTTGAGTAGAGGCACCAGCAGCTATGCTACCACAAAGAACAGCTCCTCCCAAGCCCCAGATACCCTGGGATCGATTCTCCATTATAGCCTATAGGGACCCTTGACTATAACGGTCCCCACAGGGTATAATGGAGCTGAAAAGATTCAGCAATCTCAAATATTTCCCAAATCCCAATACCATACCAATATTGGATTATGGAGTATCGGGAAATACCAATATTTTTTGGGTTCAGTATACCCAAACCCCCAAAATACCATATTTTGTGCGCACCCCTAGGATTGTCAACTCTGGAGTGGGAAATCTAGAGATCTGGGGGTGGAGGCTGGGGAGAGTGGGGTTTTGGAAGGAGAGGGACCTTAGCAGGGTATAATGCCATGAAGTCCACATTCCAAAGCAGTCATTTTCTCCAGAGGAACTGATCTCTGTTGTTTGGAGATCAGTTGAAATTCGGAGAGATCTTCAGGCACTACCTGGATGTTGGAAATCCTATTAAATATTTGTTTTTAGCCACATTTTTAATAGGGATGCATGTGCTAGAGAAAGCAGATCTACTGCAACTCACCATCACAAGTAAAATACCTTTCCTCCTGTGTAAGATGTCATTTATACATTGTCATTCTTTCACAAGCTCACCAAGTAATTTTATACAAAACCAAGCTGTTGCTAATACAGATGGATTTTGTTTTAGATTTTTAAAAACTTTTAACTATTATTGATAAATCTGCATCTGACAAATATCTGTCAAAATACCAGCTGTATTGAAATTCTGTATTTTTCTCTTACTGTTCCTTGACACAAAAATCAAGCCACAGTATTCAGAATATATGTTGTGACGCAAGAAAATGAAATAAAAATCTGTTGCTAATTCAGACAACTGGTCAGATGCTTCTGAATACTTTCCACGTGGAAACCTTTTCCAGCATGGTTAAAAATGTTTTACAGTTTGCTGGTACTTTTGCCAAGACCTAAGGTGCCTTTCTCTTATTACATTGTATATATGCGTATTAACAATCTATTCAGTGCAGCAAGTAACACTTCTGTATTAAAAAAATTGTTATTTTTTTCCAGAGGGTTTCTGTATTCCACACAGATTCACTGCTCTTCTACCAGCTCACCAACTCACACAAATATCAGGGGAAAGGAGACCGTTCCATTTTAATGTATCCAATAAATATCCCTCAGGCTTAGTAGACACTGCTCTCCTATTTTTGTGCTTTGCCTTGGCTACCTGATGTACTTCTGTGAAATCCAGGAAGAAATACCTGATACAGTTCTGTGAAATCCAGGTCCTAAATAAGATGCTTCTCCAAGTTATTCTTGAAGCCAAAGTTTCACCTTTATAATATTGGGTAGAAAATGTATCTCATATTCTGAGTCTTACATGGGCCTGCGACTGAGCCTGTAGTTAATTACAGAAGAACCATGCGAGTCTCATGCCCTTTGTGATAGTCTAATTTTTCCCTAATTCCCTCTGCAATTAAATAAAAGTAATGCAGTTTAAAAACTTGAAAAAAATCCTCGTGGCTAATATGGAAAGGAATTAGCAATGAGTTATTAATCAGGGCAGTTCTACAATATACACTTAAAGGAAATGATCATGCATCCCACCCCCCTACCTCTACCCCTACCCCCGGATTTGTGGAATAGTATGGCCTGGAACCCAAACTGAATGGGTGCTTTTCCATGTGGGAAACTTTTAGTATGATGTCCCTCTCATACAAGTGCAGTTTCAATCACCTCACTGAAACCCTTAGAAAAACGGCTTGTTCAAATGGTCCTAACTGTGGGGAGAATTTCATGAAGGAGATTTAAACATCAGTGCAGGTGATAGGGTTGCCAGATCCAGGCTGAGAAACTCCTGGAGATCTGGGGATGGAGCCTGCGGAGGACAGGGAACTTGGTGGGGTAAAATGCCATAGATCCCACCATCCATTTTTCTCCAGGGAAACTCATCTTTGTAGTCTGGAGATGAGCTGTAATTCCAGGGGATCCCCAGGTCCCACCTACAGGCTAGCATCCCTAGCAGGTGGTAATCTACTTTGTCTTCCCATAAGGTAAAGGTTTTCCTCGCTTGAAAGCCAGTTGAATATGTCTCTAGAGATGTGGTGCTCATCTCAGTTTCCAAGCCGAAGAGCCGCTGCCCAAAGATGTTTCCGTGGTCATGTGGCCGGCATAAATAGCCATACTTGTGGAACTGCACCGTCTCTAGAATATAGATGGGACATGCTGAGCAAGCATAGGATACTGCCCAGTGGTTAGGATTGCTACCCTCCAGGTGGGTCCTGGAGATCTCCCAGAATTACAACTGATCTCCAAACTACAGAGAGCAGTTCCCCTAGGAAAAATGGCTGCTTTGGAGGGGAGGAATCTATGGCATTATATCCTATGAGGCCCCTCTCCTCTCCAGATCCCACCCTCCCCAGGCTCCACTCTCAAATCTCCAGGAATTTCCCATCCCAGAGTTGTCAACCTTACTTTTGGTGCCCAGGCCTTAGCATGAGACTACCTATTTGAGTGTATTTTATTTTAATCAAAGTTTTAGTCCAGTGGTACTTTGTTGGTCTGAAAGGTGCCACTGGACTCAAACCTTGTTCTGTTGCTTCAGACCAACACAGTGACCCACCTGCATCTATTATTTGATTGTGTGTGTATGCACACACACACACAAACACAAGAACTAGAAAAACTGAACCAATAACTTTGAATGTTGTGTGTATGTACTGTGTATGTGTATGTGTGAGTATGTACACACATACAACATTCAGAGTTATTGGTTCAGTTTTTCTAGTTCTTGTGTTTGTAGCAATAGTATGCATTATGGTAGATTGATACAATCTGTGTGAGCGTACCTTCTGGAGTTAGAATTCCACCCCTGGAAAAAAGTGTTCTTAGTCATCCTTTCACCTCCCAGATTTTCTGGATTTTTATTGGGTTTTTTCCCCACAGAGAACTATTCATGCACTCAGTTCCCCTGCCATCAATCAATGGTATAGAGAGTCCAGGAGCCATCTTACTGTCACATTTAGGGCTCAGCCTGGCACTGTTGCTCTACCCAGGGTTTCCAGGATACACAAATACAAAGACAACAAATAAAGCAAGAAACAGTAGCAAGATCTACAAACCAGTCCAGAGCCAGAGGTCCAAAAGTCCAGTCCAGGGGTCAGGCTTGGGAACAGGTGCAGGATGTAGGTTCTGGGTCCCAGGCTTCAGCAGCAAGCACAGGAGGAGACCCCGGTCAATCACAGCCCCGAGGCAATACCAGGGCGGGCATTGGTAAGCTAACCAGATAAGAGCCGCTGTATAGCCTGCTTCCAGCTCTCATCTCTTTAAGGCACCCCGAGAGCTTCTGCTGGAGTCTCAGCCTGCTTGCCACTTGCCAGGGCAATGTTGCTGACTCAGGGAATGAAAGTGGCACTTTCTCCCCTCCCCAGGAGACGGGGACCGATTTCCAGTGAGGCGCTGTGTGCTTTAATTTCCCACTCTTTGCCGCGCCCCATATTTTGACCCGCAGCTTCGCCCGATTTCCCTTGTGGCTTCTGGCTTCTGTTTTTTGAGGTTCCAGAAGCTGCGGGGGAAATCGGGCAAAGCCGCAGATCAAAATGCGGTGTGCGGCAAAGAGCGGGATATTGAAGCATGCAATCAGGGGAAAGGGGAAAGCGGCGGTGGAGCAGCGCCTCGAAAAGGAAAGAGGCAAGGCAAGGCGGGAAGCAGGCGCTGCCAGCTCTGCAAACACAGAGAAACAGCCTCGCTCGTGCCAAGACCAGCTGCCGCCGAACCTCCCACATTCACTTGCTCACCATCACTGTTATTGCATCGTGGCCATGTCTGTCTGTAGCAGCAGAAAAGAGCAAGAGTCCAGTAGCACCATAAAGACTAACAAAATATGTGGTAGGGCATGAGCTTTCATGAGTCACTGCTCACTTCTTTGGATACAGTTAGAATGGGTGTCCATATGTCCTGGTTACTGAAAAGTGGAGTGATTTCAGATTAGGGCTGCCAAGTCAGCCCGGGGGGCGGGGGATCCCCCCGCTACAGGGGTTCCCGATCCGCCGGCCAGCATTCGGCCGGCGGGGGAAACCCCGCCCCCGAAGTCGTCCAGCCTGGACGACTTCTCTCACGTAATGACGTCACCCAGAAGTGACGTCAACATGTTGGGGGCGTTGCCAGGGTGACGCTCTGGCAACGCCCCCAATGTGCTGACGTCACTTCCGGGTGATGTCAGCCGGCGCACGCGCTTTGCGCTCGCACCAATGAAGCTCCCGGCCGGCAGAGGACTCCCCCCTGCCGGTAAGCTCAAGGGACCTGGCAACCCTATTTCAGATGCCTTATGACATTAGCAGGCGAATGACAATAGCAGGCATGATTGGATTTAGGTGAGATATGCAGAGGGGCACCAGAGCTTGCAATAAACCAGATGCTAACTTTGCAGCCACAAACACTCAGACAACACAATCACTAGACCTAACAACATTAACTGCACCATCGCAGGCGTCTAACTTGCTCATCTTCTAACACTGTATATGCCATTAATAGCCTTCAACAATGCCCTTCAGTTCTCTACATAGGGCAAACAGGTCAAATCCTATACCAAAGGATAAATGGACACAAATCTGACATCAAGAATCACAAAACTGAGAAACTTGTAGGAGAACACTTCAGCTTCCCAGGACACTCAACGGGGGACCTCAAAGTGGTTGAAAATATAAGAATAAAGAATAAAACTTTATTGGTCTTAAAGGTGGACAGAAAGTTTGTTCTGCTGCTTCAGACCAACATGGCTACCCGCCTGAATCTATCTTCAGGTGGGTGAGGTTTACCAATAGCATTCCTTGTATGCATGTGTCTTTCTGCTGGCTTGTTGGTGGTAACCGTAAAACTAACATCTCTAGCTTTCCCCCCCTCAACATAGGCCTTCTCCCCACAGATGATCTTGCATGGCTCTCCTGTCCCCTGTGATCATCTGATCTACACTACTGACTGTCAATTGACCCACAGGTTTTGTTCACACTTTGGCTAAAAATCATTGCTCAAGGGCAAACCATGCATATAAACAAACTTATTTACTCGTATGGGCCATGGCACATTTCATTTCACTGGGGTGAAAAGATAAAAAAGTAAAGATGAACCATTCATCATCCTATAGCATCACCAGAACTTTTAGGTCTAAGTATTATGGAGTGAAAGCCAGTTCCCTTCACATTTCCTGTCCTTTCATGTCTGTAGAACCTAAGAAATTTGTAGCCAAAAGAGGTTTTACGTTTCATTTTGAGGGGCAAAGACAAATGTAAGCATTCCTCTTGAAAAGTATCGGAGCAATTCTTTAGCACCACAGTGTTGTCTTTCTTACTGATGTGGAGTCCTAATTGTAAAGCATTTCATTAGAGGCAAATTACCTTGTTTTTACTTTGGTTGCTGTTTGTATTGCAATTTTTGGAAGATTTTTCCTAGCAGAAGCTCTACATTCACAATGGTGTGTATGCTCTTTGCAAAGTATGAATGAAGCTTTAAGCTGCTATTATACTTGGTGCTGGATTTACAACACTGCTGTCTGAAGAACTAGCAGTGCTGTCTGTCATCCTTGCTTCTTTCTCTTCAGTCAGAGTCAACTCTTATTCTATTAAGTGTGTGGGCATGTGCCTATAAAAGCTGCAGGGAAGATTTATAAATGGCATGGTTTGCTGCAATCATTTGAACTACGTTCACCTTTTCCACTGTAAAATACAGCTTTCTTCAACATAGGATGCTATAATATAAGGCAAAAATACCAAGTTTTCCTTAAGGAAGATTAATCTGATTACCTAAATGCCCATAAAATGTGGAGGAGGAGGGGATGATGATTGTAGCACTTTCTTCAAATCCATTCTCCAATGCATTTTGCCATCCTTTTCCTCTACATAAGAACATAAGAGAAGCCAATGTTGGATCAGGCCAGTGGCCCATCCAGTCCAACACTTTGTGTCACACAGTGGCCAAAAATACCAGGTCCCCTCAGGAGGTCCAGCAGTGGGGCCAGGACACTAGAAGTCCTCCCACTGTTGCCTCCCCAAGCACCAACAATACAGAGCATCACTTGCCCCAGACTGAGAGTTCCTATCTATACTTTATGGCTAATAGCTGTCAGTTAGCACTGCATTTCCCCCCATCGTTGGTGCCAACATGTACCACGCCCACTGTCTCCTCCCCAGCACTTCCCTAGATTTATTTTATTTATATCATTTATACCCTCCATTATCCTAAATGAGGACTCAAAGCATCTTACATCCTTTTCTCCTCCATTATATTTTTGGACATCACTGAGCCCGCTGTCACTTTTTGTTTCATTTGGCATTCCCTCACTGATTCCTCCAATTGTAAGCCAGCAAGGCATATTATATGCTCTTATGAACTGTTAAAATCATAAGTTTGAACTTTGGGTTGTCATCTTGCAAAGGGCAAATGCACTCTGTATTGCTGTGAGAGGCTCCAGCCCACAGCGGGAGACTTCCTTCAGAGTTCACACCTACATGGAGACCAGAACTCCATTTCAAAGAGTTCTTCAGTCTCTTTCACGTGTTCACACCAACAGGGAGACCAGGACTCCATTTCAAAGAGTCCCTATCTCCTTAGAGCTGGCCTCTTCACACCTTCCCCCAAAGTTCCTGTAAGAGATTACGTTGCTTAGCAACTAATCGTCGACCATCGAGTGACCTGGCTGAAGCCATCACGAGACCAAGGATTGGCACCAAGAAACCCACCAGATGGCCCAGGTGTTAGTTCCTGCTTAGCACCTATATTTGCAATATTGCCCACTCCTTCCTGCCTCCTCCTCCTCATGACACTGACCAATAGTAAGGCTAGTGAGGACAGACCAACTAGTAGGTGTAACAAGGGGATGTGGTCAGCGCAGTTCACCCCAATGCTACCTGATAAAAGATCTTGCACAACAGAAACCCATTGCTAGCCTCCTTCGACCCCTATCTTCTTACCAACCTCTCAAGTCCAGCTTTCTGTACCCAACACCTTGCCTCCATCTTGAATCCCTGGTTTGCGCAGCCAGGACGAGGCATGTATCTGCAGGTTCAGATCATGTCCCCCATTTTTCCTTTTCATCTCCCCTCAATCTTCTTGTGGAAGTGAACTACCCATCTCCAGGATAGGTAACGTATTACCCCTCAACGAAACTCCTGCTAATGCCACAGTGCTATTTTCTATCTGATTTTCTTAGATCTTGTGTGTATGTGTGTGTGATTACATTCTTGTATGCTTGAACAACATTTTATAAGTAAATATCATTCAAAGAAATCACTCAGCCCCATCGCCTATTTTCTGGGAACTCCCGGAGGGAGCAGGACCTTGGTATAGCTGGCAAGAACCCGGTATTCTGCCAATTGCTGATCTCAAATTAAAGCAATTCGGCTAACACTATGTTTTAACTATTATTTTTTATAATTCCAGGCAGGGCTATTTTTGGGCAGGAATGCACAGGAACAGAGTTCCAGCTGGCTTCTGAGTTGGCCACACCTACAGCCTCCCCCCCCCCCCCAGATTCCCCAGGTGCCTTGCAAGCCACCAAGCTGATCCAGGGAGGGAAGGCAGTTTAAACTGCCTCCCCCCCCTCGGGTTCCCCAGGTGCCCCACAAGCCATGGGGTACCTGGGAAAGCCGATCTTGAGAGGGAGCTATGCTGTCAGGGGTATTACCTAATATGCTAATGAGTTTCTGCTGTTGGGTGTGGCCTATTATGCTAATGAGTTCCTGCCGGGCTTTTTCTACACAAAAAGTCCTGGTTCCAGGTATTTGAAAAAGTGTGTATGCACATGAAAGCTCATACCTTGGATAAACCTTTGTTGGTCTTAAAGGTACCACTGGACTCTAAATTTGTTCTATTGTTTTTTTAATGTATTTATAGCTTTATTTTTATTGTTTTAACGATGCAGGATGTTTTTGTTTTAATGTTTTTTAAGACGTGACTTTATTATGTATGTTTTAAATTGTTGGCCATCTTGGTAAATTGTTGGCCATCCTTATGAGGGCTGAAAGGCAGGGTCTACATTTGTAAAATAAAATAAATAAGATATAGTGTGATAACAGTTTCCAAGGCCCAGCTTCTCTGTACGTTCTCTCAACTTTCTGCACAAGCAGATCAATAACCTTCTATTATACATTAGTTTTTCATTCATCATGCAGCATTCTCACAAAGTGCCAACAGTGCTCATGTTCCGGTGTGCAGTTATTCAGTTATTAGAGCACAACAGTTTGTACCTAGGAAAATGAGATATCTCTTCCAGCAAACATAGTCATTTCTATTCTGGCGTCTGTGTAGACTGTGACTGTGTAATGCCATGGGCACCAACTTGGTATTTATTTGTTGTACGATTTGTGATGAATAGAGGATATTAACTAAATTCTTAGTAACATACATGCCTCTTTTTGTGCTAGAATGTACTGTGGTTCCATCTAATCTGAACTCCCAATTTATCTCACCAGAAGGAGACTTGCAATACTATCCTAGAAATGCTGTAATACAGTTGGGATAATCTTTGACTGTTCATTTAGAAAAAGTCCCTGGAAAAATCCCACTGGCTTTTTAATGGCGTTGATAGTATTGTATTTTTTCTTAGTATTTATATCACATTTTTCCTGAAGTTCTTGAGATACCTCACATATATTATAGCCATAATCTGAATCTGACATAATTTAAAGATCGTGTGTTCTTTTAGTTACAGCTAAAAAGTGTGTGTCAGTAATATTCTTATAGTGTATTATGTAAAATGGGAATAGTAGAAGTGAGTTGGGAGAGAAGTTCAACTGGTGATTTTTTTTCTTAATTACATCTTTTTATTTGTATTTCATGCATGCTTCATACTTCTTATGGATTACATCTGACATATGTAACAAAGAAAACCCATTAATTTGTAACCACCTTATTTTCCAACTCAGGACTGTGATCTAAATAATACTTTTCCCCCCATGTGAACTTGAACTAACCTGGTTCCAGAAGCACACCAAATGTTCCAGAAGTGCACCAAGAATAACTTCAGTCACAGCTGAACCAAAATTGGAACTGACTCTCCCCCCCCCCCCCAAGTAATGGTTTCATTCTCCGCAAAACATAAAAAAACTGGCCTGCTTGTTCTATGGTCAAGGAGACAAAATGGCCTTAAATCTCCTGGTTCAAGTGAAGACCAACTCATGGCTTTTACTTGTGCCACCTCTTTCTCATGTAGGAGCCACTTGCATGTATTATTGACCATGAGAAAGAATAAGTTTAGTGCTCATGATATGCAGTTGCAGAGTTTGCCCCCCGCCCCCCCAAAAAAACTCCTTTGCAATGATATACTTAAAAGCTGAGTCATGCATGTAGATGTACATGACTGACTGGCCATGACAGGAGTTTCAAGCATTTTTCTGTTGCATGCCATACTTTTGTGAATAACCCAGACAAAGCTTTTAAAAAGCAGGACTTGGACCAAGTTGCCAACAGTAGATCTTTGATGTGGAGAATGAGGCCAGGTGTTGAATATGCACAGAGTAACTGAACAGTACAAGATAAAGAAAAGATGGGAACAATACACTGAAGAACTATACAGAAGAGATGGCAGGATGACATCTTTGATGAAGAATCTTTTGAAGAAGAACCTATAGATTTCCAAAGTGAAGTGAAAGCTGCACTGAGAGAAATTGGGAGAAACAAATCACCAGGTGTACATGGGATATCAGGAGAGCTAGTCCAAGCCACAGAAATGGAGTCCATCAAAATTTTAACAAGATTGTGCCAACAAATATGGAAAACAAACAATGGTCCACAGACTGGAAACACTTTATCTACATTCCAGTTCTGAAAAGAAAACAACAACAACAAATACCACCACTAATTTCTCACACAAGTGAAGTGATACTCAAAATCTTACCACTGTGATAGCTAACATATATGGATCAAGAAATGCCGGATGTTGCCGCTGGATTCAGAAAAGGAAGAGGCACTAGAGATCATATTGCAAATTTATTTTGGTTGTTGGTGCATACAAGAAAATTTCAGAAGAAAAGCAGCATGTAATTCATAGATTACAGCAAAGCTTTTGATTGTGTGGATCATGAAAAGCTATGGTTGGTTTTAAAAGAAATGGGTGTGTCACAGCATCTGATGGTTTTAATGCACAACCTGCTACAATTAGGACAGACTATGGAGAAACAGAATAGTTTCTAATTGGCAAAGGTGTCAGGATAAGGATGTATTTTATCTCCTTGACTCTTCAATCTATATGCAGAATATATCATAAGGAAAGCTGGCTTAGATTTAGATGAGGTGGAGTGAAAACTGGTGGATGGAATACCAACAGTTTGAGATATGCAGATGACACCTCATTACTGGTACAAAATAGTGAAGACTTGAAACAACTCCTGTTGCAGGTTAAAGTAGAAAGTGCCAAAGCAGGATCACAGCTGAATGTCAAGAAGAAAAGTAATGAGTACTCGGGAATTACACAACTTCAAGGTAGACAATGAAGAAATTGAAATTGTGCAATATTTTCTATTCCTTGGCTCCATCATCAATCAAAAGGGAGACTGCAGCCAAGAAATCAGAAGAAGACTGAGATTGGGAAGGGCAGACACGAAGGAGCTAGAAAAGATCCTTAAGTGTAAGGATGTGTTGCTGGTGACCAAGATCAAGTTAATTCATGCCATAGTTTTCCCCATTACTATATATGGTTGTGAAAGTTAGACAATAAAGAAAGCTGAAGGGAAGCAAGTTGATGCATTTGAAATGTGGTGCTGGAGAAGAGTTTTGCCAATACCGTGGACGGCCAAAAGGACAAATAAGTGGGTTTTAGACCAAATCAAGCCTGAACTCTACCTGGAAGCTAAAATGGCTAATCTGAAGCTATTGTACTTTGGTCATGTTAGGAGGAGATAAAGTTACTAGAAAAGACAATAATGTTAGGAAGAAGAAGAAGAAGAGAAGAGATTGGATTTATATCCCGCCCTTCACTCACTTGGAGTCTCAGAGCGGCTTACAAACTCCTTTCCCTTCCCCTCCCCACAACAGATACCCTGTGAGGTATGTGGGGCTGAGAGAACTCTTTCCCAAGCTGTCCTTGAGGGAACAGCTGGTACAGAGCTATGGCTTGCCCAAGGTCATCCAGCCAGGTGCAAGTGGAGGAGTGGGGAATCAAACCTGGTTCTCCCAGATTAGAGTCCGCACACTTAACCACTACACCAAACTGGTGTAGTGTTTAAGGCAGCAGGAAAAGCAGAAGACCCAACTCAAGATGGATTGACTCAATCAAGGAAGCCACAGCCCTCAAGTTCCATGTCTGAGCAAGGCTGCTAACAACAGGATGCTTCAGAGAACATTAATTTGTAGGATCACCATAAATCGGAAACGACTTGACAGCACTTTATACACACACACACACACACACAAACACGCAAGGGGCATTTCATGAGGAAGTACAGAACTTTTTCCCAAATTGTGCTTTCCTTGTTGAAACTCATCTCCCAACTATTTCACTCCCACTCAAGCCCTGTGATTGGCAGTTAGCTCATCTGAGAGAAAAGGTGCTGTAGGGTGCAGTTAGAAGGTGATAATTCAGGGGTGACAGGAGGATGCATCAGTCTCCTGTCTGGTGCCCCTTCCCTATATAAACTCTTGTACCCTGCATTTGATATTTATTTTGACACTAGGAATAAGGACCGTTGTGGGAAGAAATACAACGGGCTCTAGAAAGAGGCTCTGGGAGAGTGTCCCGGCCTTGGGCACTCAGCGTCAATTTGCTGTGGCGACCTCAGCAGGGTGTAATGACACAGAGTCCACCATTTTCTCCAGGGGAAGATCTCTGCCATCTGAAGAGCAGTTGTAATTTAGCGTGATCTCCATCCCTCCCCTGGTGATTGGCAACAATGGGTCTAGCAGATCTTGCTTACCGGCTTGTAATAAATTGGCACAGTGACAGCTGTTTTAGACAGCCCTTCCCCTACCATTTTGGAGCCATCTTCGGAGCGGTTTGCCATTTCAGACTGCCTTTTTTTTCAAGCCTCTTCACCACACACACACAAACACACTAACACACACACACAGACAGACACACACACAGACACACTAACACACACAAATACACTAACACACAAAACCACACACACACACAAACACACACACTAACACACAGACACACAAACACACAGAAACACACACACACAGTAATACTCAGAAATACACACACAAACACACACACACAAACACCTAGCGTAGCCAACCTCCAGGTGGAGCCTGAAGTTCGCCAGGTATCACAATTTAACTCCAGACAACAGATCCTCCCCACTCTCTTGGAGAAAATGACTGCTTTGGAGGGTGGCCTCTATGGCATTCTGTTCAGCTGCCCCAGTGAGTTTTCTCCCAAAGGCCAACATAGGTGTGGAAAGGGGCTTTCAGAGAAGCAAGCTTGGTTGCCTAGCAACGGGCACTGAGGGGATTGTTGCTGGCTCTGGTGATGGAATAGGAGCCTGGGGTTCTCCCGCTTTTACAATGGATCTCCAGCTGACAGAGATCAGTTCCCCTGGAGAATATGGCTGCTTTGGAGGGTGGACTCTAGGCATTGTACCATGCTGAGGCCTCTCCCCTCCCCTCCCCGAACCCCACCTTCTCCTGGCTCCACCCCCAAAGTATCCAGGGATTTTCCAACCTAGACCTGGCAACCCTATGATGGAAATACCTAAAGATTTGGGGGGTGGATCCTTTGGTGGGCAGCATTTTTTGGGTGGGAATGGAAGGACTCAGCAAGCTATAATGCCATAAGGTCTACCTCCAAAGCAGCCGTTTTCTCCAGGGAAACTGATCTCTCTCATTTGGAGATCAGTTGTAACAGTGGGAGATCTCCAGGTCCCACCTGGAGATTGGCAACCCTAGGGGGAAGGTCAGCTGCACTGCAGGGGGTTGAAGGGAAAGGTTTGATGGTGGCTGGCCCACCTCATTAGCCCGGCAGACATGGTGGAGCTCAGTAGGAGAAAGAGCCTGAGGAATTTCACACAGCCAATATGTTCCATTTCAGGAACTCTTTAGTAATGGTTTCTGTCAGGCATTTTACACAGAACCATATTAGTACCGGTTCCCTAATGGAACATATTGGCCCTTTCACACAGAAACGTGCCTCTCCCGTTGGGGAAGCGTTCCTGAACCGGTTTACCTTGAAACCTTCTCCCAAGCATTCTTCAGTTCTTTGTACTGGTCCTGAAGCATATGGGGTGCTGTGTGGAATGCCCCGTTTCTGACAGTTTATTCTGACAGTTTATTCTGGGCATGCTGGCAGTGTGCGGTGGAGGGGATTATGCTGATAGTCCACTGACAGATTATGCTGATAGTCCACTGACAGATAGTCACTGACAGAAGCAGGCCACTGAGGGGACAGTTAGACCCACCTGGCAGTGGGCAGAGGAGAAGAGTGGACCCAGCACCCAGTTGGTCCTTCCCCTTCGCTGGCTCCCTCCAGACTGAGGCCGGGACGCTGGCCGATGGCTCTGTGGGCGGGACTGAGGCAAAGCAGGGAGAGAATGCAGCCAATGGCCAGGGACCCCCTTTTGAGTGGCAGTCCTTCCAGCCTACTGATTTTGGCGCCCCATGGAATCTTGCCACTTAAAATGGCTTTATATAATAGGAAAGATAGTTTGTCATGCCCTTGTCCTGGCCTCAGTCAAGATGATACCTTCCATAGCATCTGGATTTGTCTCCCTAAAAAATTGCTCATACTTTGAGACACAGGGACCCAGTCCATAATTAGATATCATCAATGGACAGTACTATAGTTATAACATGAAAAAACACACGGGACAATACAGTGAGATGTTCCATCATGTCATTCACCCCAATTTTTGGAAACACAAGAAGGGAAGGACATCTTGAGAGTGAAAATGTGTGCACTCAGCCATGCATAAATCCAGCCATCTGGTTGACAGAGGCAACTGAAAGATTTATCGTGAGGCCATTTTTACAACCCTGAAAATCTCAGCTCTGATTTCAAAAATATAAGCGGCTCCGATCTCTCTGGGAAAATGTTGCGGCATTATCTTTGCCCCAACCATCAAATGTTTGGTCAGGAACCTTTTCCAGAATTGCTTCCCATCTGGTTCTGTCTTCAGAAGCCTAGCACAAGTGGTATACTTCCTCAGACCATTTCTTCTGGGTCTTGTCATTGCTGGGGGTTCTTCATCACGGAGAGGTTTTAGCCAGTATCATTTAATTTATCCAGCCTCACAAGGCTTGTGTTGCCCACCAATGCAAGACAGTAACTACTTGGCTCTCCAGAGAGGAAGAAACAAACATCTGCACCAAAACAAATTGTGCATCTTGGTAATTCTTCTGCTTCTGTTTTGATGTCAAGCTACGATCAAAAAGATGGGAAAATTTTCCCAGCAGATGACTTCATTGCCGGAATTCAAGTTTTGCTGTACAATCTTATCTACATAATCACAGCTGAAAACAGCATTCATTTAGCATTAAAAGAAGCATAAAAGGCATGACAAAGGAATGGATGCATTGTTTCACTAAGACAAATTTAAAGAAGCAGGCGAAGAGTCACCAAATGGTAGCTTACTGTTACTGTGACAGAGATGCATTGTTTGTCTCAGGGGTCATTTCGAGCAGGAGCTCGGGGGAGCGCAGCTCTGGGAGTTGGTGCCAGCCCCCCCCCCCCCCAGAATGCCTGCTTGTGTCATGGCTGCAGCAAAATGACCCAGTCCCCTGGAAAGGTCCTTGTTCCTCCGACCAGCCTTCTGAAGGCTTCAGCCACCACTGAAGCTATCCTCCCAGAATAGTGGTATTTCTCAGGCTTGGATAAGAACATAAGAAAAGCCAATGTTGGATCAGGCCAATGGCCCATCCAGTCCAACACTCTTGTCACATGGTGGCCAAAAACAACAGGTGCCCTCAGAAGGTCCAGCAGCTGTCCTCTCTCTGCCAGCTCTCTCTCTCTCTCTCTCTCCTTTCTTTCTTGCCTTCTGACATACTTCTGATGATGTCAGGTGGTGTAGTATATGCAAATGTTATGCTAATGAGTTATGCTAATGAGCTCCTGCACCTCTTTTTCTATGAAATGACTCTGGTTTGTCTATTTAGGAAAGGTTTTGAGTAGGTGGAAGAAGGAATTGATAGTGGTCTCTGGTTAGCCAGGTTTCATCTCTGCTGCTGTATTGCGTGTTTTGATTTGAGTTTATTTCACCATGCTTTGGATTCAGATTGTGATAAAATGGTTTTTAGCCTCCCACTGGCAGAGGACAGACTGGCAGAATGAAGTGCAAGGGAAGTGGGGCAAAAAGACCCAGGCCAAGTTGTCACAGGGCTTTCCGGTCGCAGTATGTGGACTGATGTGGGACCATACTGGGGAGGAGGTGGAAGGGAACATTTGCATTGTGGGCCAGCCCCTGGTGGCACCACCCCAGTTGCATGCAGCTTTGGTCCATTTTGCCAAATTGCAAGTAGGCGCATAGGCACAGCAGCAATTGGGGCAGGGTCCCATAGCTGGGAGCTTTAACGCCACGAGCCAGAAGCCATCCCCACGGGCGATTGTGTGCTCAAGTGCACAGCACGCATGGGTGATTATGCCGGATCAGCAGGTTCATATTACCAGCACCGCTTGATTGCAGCTTATTTGCATCCACACTTCCAGAAAGCGGGATCAACGCGCACCCAAACGGCTTGCCATGGCTTTCACCTGGTCCTTTTAAAAAGTGGGATCAAAACGCTTCAGGACGGGGTGAGTACGGCATGGGAAGAGTATAAAAAAGAGTATAAAATACGTTGGCTAAGCATGAGGCACAAAATATGAAGGAATTCTAATCACAAAAAAGGGAAAAGGAAAGCATAAAAACCCAATCAGAAAAGACAGAATGATTAGGTAACCCGAACGGTTGAAAAAAAAAGAAAAGAACAAAACATCTATAGAAAACTAGATCGATGGCTTTAATAAATCAAAGGAAAACTCCCTACATCCAAAAAGTCTACTGTGTGCCCTACAAGGATAGCATGTAGGTGCCAGGTACAAAAAAGAACACAAATACTACAAATATCAGATTCACTATATAACATATAAATGCAACATCTACAAATTGGGAAACACGATCACAAAAGTACCAGAATTGGAATATATCCTCAAAAGCTAAATGTGTTCTGGCAATTAGTCTGCCTCAGTGACACATATTTGGCTTCTTTTACACATGCTGAATAAGGCACTTGAAATCTACTTTCTGTGCACGTTAGCAATCGTTTGCAAGTGGATCTTGCTGTTTCACACAGTCAAATCCAGTTTCAAAGTATGTTTAATTAATTAATTAGGTTCAATTTCTATCCGGCCTTTCCCGTGAACAGGCTCAGGGCAGGTTACAACACCGGTTATAGAACAATAAAACCAGGCTTTGAAAACAACAAAATCTTAACCCCTAAAACAATGGCATTCAAATGACTTCAAGTTATTTCCATGGTGTCCCGGTATTATTCAGTTAAAAGCAGAGAGGGCTAAATCCCATAAGGGATTCCAGATGGAAGATAACCTAACCTCAGCTAAACCAAGGTGGGGTTGTTGTTCAGAGTCCTCAAAACCTGAAGACCTTGTAATAGATGATAACAGCTAGTAACGGGATAGTAACAGGAGGGGCCAGATAGTGTTTCCGTCCATTGCCTTACCTAAAAGCTTGGAGGAACAGCTACATTTTACAGGCCCTGAGAAACTGTAAAAGGTCCCACAGGGCCCTGATCTCTAGTGGGAGCTCATTTCACCAGGTTGAAAATATATTATGAAAGTGCATTATTCAGTTGTCTCAAACACACCACTATACACAGGTAAGACCTTTTGTATAAATACTTCTGACTAGATACATACTCAAGATTCACTGATCATATATAGTAAAGTACATTTATTATGGCATTGAGCCAACATAACCATAACATGTTAAGATACAGAGTTATAAAAATCTGGGTAAAATGGAGTTTTATTTATATTTTTATATATATATATATATATATATATATATATATATATATATATATATATATATATATATATATATATAACACCATAAAAGTGTCTGATCATATATGTTATGAGGAGGTGATTAATGAATCTTGACTATGTATCTGTTAAAATATATTTATGTTTTTTGTATTATTGACATCATAGGTAGGTAGGTAGGTAGATCCCCAATTAAGACACTCTCCACAGTTTCTTTATTTAAAAGATTTATTCAGAGATATGCTCACTCAGGATTGGTTGTTTGTCAGGAATGCCAAAAGCGCGCTAAACACCTAATATTATAGAAAAGGTTCAAAGCACCCCACACCCCACTCCCATACAGTTGCTATCTACTATGCCAAGCAGAGAAAGTCTCCAAGGTTATTCTCGTGAGAAGCCAAGGGGTACATCTTGAATGGAAAAGTTATGGCTACAAGTTAACAGCAAGCATCCCCCATACTCCCCCCATAGGAATGTCCCTCCCTCTGAAAGCATGGCAAGGTGAACAATGCAGTAGGAAAGAAATGAAAGGGAAAAGAAGGAAAGAGACAGGTAGGTAGGTAGGTAGGTAGGTAGATAGATAGATAGATAGATAGATAGATTGATTGATTACATTGCAGGATGCTTATTGTACCTGATAACCAGGGGTCATTTTGTAGAAAAAGAGGTGCAGGAGCTCATTAGCATAACTCATTAGCATAACTTATTGGCATATGCTGAACCACCTGACATCACCGGAAGTATGTCAGAAGGCAAGAGAGAGAGAAAGAGAAAAGAAAAGAAATGAAAAGAAAGGGAGGGAGGGATGGAAGGAAGGAAGGAAGGAAGAGAAAGAGCTGGCAGAGAGGGGACAGCTACTAATCCAAGCCTCAGAAGTACCACTATTCTGGGAGGATAGCTTCAGTGGTGGCTGAAGCCTTCAGAAGGCTGGTTGGAGGAACAAGGACCTTTCCAGGGGGCGGGGTCATTTTGCTGCAGCCATGACACAAGCAGGCATTCCCCCGCCGGGGGGGGGGGGGCTGTCACCAACTCCCGGAGCTGCGCTCCCCCAAGCTCCTGCTCGAAATGACCCCTGCTGATAACAACAAAAGGACCACCAGAGGCAGAGATGGTGAACAGAAAGCACAGAGAGAAATCCCCATGCAGAGGCTCAATTATTGCTATGAATGCCTTTGTATTCTCAGTGGTAATGAGCAAAATGGAGCATTGCCTATGTGTGTGCTTGCTCCACGCCTTTATTCCACTGTAAGTAAAGGAGCTTGTTAGTCATTGTTAGCTGCTTCCATAGATTTGTGGGTTTCAGTCACACTAACTTGAGTTGGGTACCTATTGTCAGCTGATGCTGCCATCTCCCGGGAGGGAGATGGTTTCCTCCGCCTGATTCCCACCTTTGGAAAGTGTTCGCTGTTCTCAGACTCCCTGCTTAGCCTCGCTGCTCGCTTATCGCTTTCTATGCTTCCCTGACCTTGGGCGCCTAGCTCCCAGCCGCATCTTCCCCTCAGGTGCAAACTGTGACTTTTTCCCACTTTTAGCATGGGAATTAAAAACCGGTAGTTTTTTGGTGCTGCTTTTATCTCTCCAGGATTGGTGGTGCATTGCTGAACTGTCTCTTTGAATACTGTATATCAACCCTGATTGTATGTTAACCAGACATTACTAACACAAGAAGTGCAAGTGACTATCAGGAGCTGTATTAGCAATGTAATAAAGCCCTTTTCAAGTGTTAGAGGGCAGGACTGGTTGAAATATAGAGACTTGTTGAAAATGGAAGAGGGAGGATGGGTGTTGAAAGAAGAAAATCAGTTGGACTTTGAGTATGGGTGGTTCCAATATAGACAGATTAAGGATCTTTTTAAGGAAGATAAAAAAGTGGTGGTTTTAGGAGTAAAAAAACTGAAATCGAACAAGTGTGGGAGGATGGAGGGAAAAAAATGATTTCTAAAATGTATAAAATTTTGTTGAAGTGGTATAATGCTGATGAACTTGTAAAAGAACAAATGATAAAATGGGCAATCAATATGAATAAGGATATAGCAATGTCGTCTTGGGAATTTTTGCGGAAAAATACTATGAGTATTTCTACATGTAATAATCTTAGAGAAAATTGTGTTAAAATGATGTATAGATGGTACATGACTCCGAAAAAAATGTGCAAATATTGGTCAAAATATGTCCAATAAGTGTTGGAAATGTAAGCAAAAAGAAGGATCGTTATATCATATGTGGTGGACTTGTGACAAAGCAAAAATTTTTTGGTGTATGATACATGGTGAAATGGAGAAAATTATGAAATGTAAGTTTAAAAAATTGCCCGAAATGTTGTTGCTTGGTCTTAAGTTAAAGGATGTAAACATAAGTAAAAGAACATTGATTTGGTATATGGTAACGACAGCAAGAATGGCTTACGCACAAAGTTGGAAATCGTAGAAAACTCCAGAGCTATGGGAATGGTTGAGAAAACTGCTGTTTATGGCAGAAATGGACAAGAAAACTAAACAATCAAGACTCAGCGAAGTTCTCAGAAGATTGGAAAGACTTGAAGGAATATATGGAGCGAGAGTGGAATATGAAAGACAATATTTTTACACTTTCTAACTACTGAAATGAGGGACAGAACTATAACATAAAAATGAATTTTTAGTTAGCCGCAAAATTAACCCTTTTTTCTTTTTTAACTAATATAATTTTTAAATGTATAAAAGTTATAATAGCTCAAAATGTTACCTTAGGAGGCAAATACTTTTAAATACATGTTTACCAGTTGATATATATGAAGGTGCAGGTGGGGTGGGAAGTCATTTAATGATTATATCTTTCTAGCTAACTATGCAATTTTATAGAGAATGGAATATGTATAAAAGTCAATTGCATTTGAGAATAATGGAAGAAAAAAATAAAACTTTTATTGCAAAAAAAAAAGGAGCTCTATTAGCAATAAAGGACTTTCTGTTTAAGAACACCTGTTGCCAACTACATCCTTGGGGTACGCTCTCACACCTATTTCTGTTCATTGATTTATAACATGCTAAATATATATATGAAATAGTTTATCACAACAAGGCAGAATTTTAAAAGCAAACTGATTGACAGGGTGTTTAAAAAGAACACAAGGGAACCTGATATAAGTGGTTGAAATTCTGCCGTGGCATTTGTTCGGTCTTGTTTTTACATGTTATGAGAAACCAAAGACTTGGCTAAATTTGTTTCTTCATGGAGAAGTACAAAATAATAGAGTCATAAAACAGATCCTCTTTTGGGCAGGTGGCCAGGTGTTCAACTGTTTGCTCCCACTTCTAGAAGTGCAAATAAAATCCAATATTTTTTATGTCGCTTTGCCTCGTACACAATGTTCTATTTTAAAATCTCATAATGGTCAACGTTTTCTTTATAGCATGTGCTCAGATATAATCTTTTATAGGCATGATTCGGCTGAAATTAAGCTGTTCCTTTATTCTCACACCATTATTTTTACTTCACCGTATCTATTCACATTTATACTTAGAATTTTTTTTTTAAAAAAATCACCTGTAATTACAGATTTAATCTTTTATTAATTATGTATTGTTTTACAGTTGTAGAACCACTGATCTGGTTTCTTTCCTGCTGGCACCAAATAACTCAAGTTTACAATTGTGACTACTCAAAATCATAATTTAAACATAGAAAATAAAGGGGGAAATGAAAGTTTTATGTGACAAACCATACCTGGTAGATCCCCCAAATGGCCCCTTTCCCTAATACGAATGGGGTGGTGGTGGCTCCCTTTAATGCTTCTGGGTCACCTCAGACTCACACTTCTGTAATGGCTGCCCCATTCCCCACCCTGCTACAGTTTCAGACAATGAGGAGACGGGTTTAATGCATCAGCATCTTCCTTTTCCTCCTCTCTTTAACCTCTCCTCTGTGTGCTATATGTTGCAGAGATGGAGGCCAGGTGAGCTTTTCTCATTAGCACTGGTCTTTCCTGACCAATGTCTTTGTACTGTTGCTCCTCCCTACTTCCTTCTCCTCTCTTTAGCCACGTATGTGGGTTCTCTGCCTGCCTCAGCTCCTTCTGTTCTCAGCCGTGGTTCCTGGCAGCTGGGGGTAAACAACCCCAGTGCTTCCCTTGGAAGCCACTGCTGAGATTGCCAAGGCTGCAAGGCTAGTCTCATCTGTGAACTGCCACATGCTCCATGGACACAACAAGGAGCGTACTGATAAACAAGCTCTTAAATATAGAGAATCGGTTCCCGACATTTTTTCACATGTTATGGAGTATGGGTGTTCTGGATTCCCACCCTGAGCCACATGACACAACTGCATGTGAGCTGTAGGTTTTCTGCAGTTTTCATGCATACTTTGCCAAGTTAAGATCAGGACTGCAGTGTACATGGAGAAAGCGTTTTAGCCTCTGTATCATTCCCCCAACCTAGAACAGTCCAGTGGGGTTCTATCTGGGAAAATTCATATTTCCTGGATACTCATGAGCTGCCCCAACAGGCCAAATAGCTTACACTCTGCCAGTGTACTCTATAATATGTGAAGAGGCAATGGGTCTGGGAAGAATGGTGTCTGACTGATGATTTCAAAATTGTAGGCTACAACCTCTCAACATTGGAGGGCCCCATGCTCTGGAGAACCATATGAGCTCTGCAGAAATGATGAAACTGCAGAAGAGTACTACACACTGTGCCCTGAGTTGTGTGGTCCAGGCTAGCCTGATCTCCTCAGATCTCAGATGTGAAGCAGGGCTGGTCCTGGTCAGTATTTGGGTGAGAGACCACCACGAAACACCAGGGTTGCAGTCAGTGACAGAGGCAGACAATGACAAACCACTTCTGAACATCTCTTGCCTTGAAAACCCTCTGCGGGTGCCATAAATAGGTTATGACTGGATGACACTTTCCAGCACCACCACCACTACATGCATTAATGACACCGTCATCCATTTAAATGGACCTTTCAGATGACATAAAATGTGGAGGGATAGCTAACAGAAATACAAAAATACCTTTAGGGCTTGGAAAGATGGGCTGAAACGAACAAAAAGAAATTCAGCAAGGATGAATGAAAAGTTCTGAGTTTAGGCAAAAAGAATCAAATGCATGGGTATATTTGATACCTGGATTGCTGAGGCCGATTCTGCACCAATGGTTTGCTCTCTGTTCCCCCCCCCCCCCGGGGTCTAATTGGCCCGATTCTGTTGAGGGAGTTCCGCATTTGTTGCATAAGCAGTTCCGCATCCGAATCTAGCATCCCCTTCCCTCTTTTCCCCAAGCGTGATTTTCCCTTGCTTTCCCACCCTGGTGTGAGCGGGGTTTTTTTGTCCCTGCCCATCGTTGCGTTATGACATCCTGACACAACACTGATCCATCATTGTTGTGTCATGGTGTTGTAACACAACGGTAGGGGGGGACAAAAAAATCCTGCTCATGCCAGGGTGGGAAAGGGAGGGGAAAGGGAGAGGAGAGGTAGGAAAGGGAAGGGAAAAAAGCAGAGGGGTGTTAAAGGGATGGAGCAAGAAACTCCGATTTTGGAGTTCCCCACTAGAATGCCCCGACTTCAACCCCATGGCAAAAAAAAAAAAACCTGAAAATCCCTGAAATGGAAGATCCAGGGGAAACAAGGATTAGATTCGGGCCAACTGCTGACCCGGGGCAACAAGTGGGGAACTGTTGCTCTGCTGTGGATTATATCGGGGGACAATGCTGGGGCAACTGCTGGTGCAGAATCGGCCTAACTGTCACAAACAAGTCAGCAGTGTGATGTGGCTTCAAAAAAGGCTAAGGCTAATGTAGTTTGGGCTGCATTAATAGAAGGGTAATATTCAAGTCATGAGACGTAAGTTCCATTGTACTTTGTGCTAGTCGGACCTAACTAGAGTACTTGATCCAGTTTTGGGTGACATACTTTAAGAAATAAGTAAATGAATTCAGCAGATAACAAAGATAGCTGGAAGTCTGGAAAGACTGACTGAGAGAAAGCTGCCAAATGGAAGATGACAGAGACTATTCTTTGCTGCTGTAGAAGGCAAGACAAAGGGAGTGATCAGATAAGCTGTTTGATCTGTTGTCATTGCTGTTCTCCCCAATGGATTTAAATTGCTTGATCAGACAGCAACATCTGTATCCTGTTCCCAGTTGTCAGCCCCCCCCTCCCGCTCACCCCCAACTTCCCTGACACTGGAGAAAGTACAGTATTACTGAACCTACTGGGTTCACCTTGGGTATCTGTCTGTCTGTCTGATCACTCTCTTGCACTGTCAAGTGAGTTGGGATACTGCAAATATCCATTTCCACTGCCATTTTTTAAAAAACAAGTTAGCAATGTGTGCATAAGCAGTTACTCGCCTGAGGGTTGTTAATTACTTGTCATGCAGAATTGTCAAGAGGAGCAGTGGTGGTGGAAACAGCAGCAAACCAGGAAAGTTTGCTTGGTCTTTGACAGAGGTAAGGGGAGCAAGACCCTGTGAGAGGCAGGCGAAGCATACCTACTTGCTTTGCAATTTGCTGGAACAGAGAAGAGCCTCCTTTCCACCTAGGATAATTCATGAGCAAAGAAGCACCACGTCCAGCTCAAGCATCACCTGGGGGAGGCCCTTTAAGTACAGGTGAAATAGCCGCATAATTGCAAATCCTGCATGGACAGTAGAACCAGCCTTCTCCCCACAGCACCTTGTGTCTCTCACCCCATTCCTGGGTGAGAATGAAAATGCTTTGCTGGAGGATGGCTGTGTGGCTGGCTGGGGTGACCCTTGGTGGCAAGAACAGGATGTCCGATTGAACCACCCCAGAACAAAAAAATCCTGATCGAATTAGAAACGTGGCCACAACATGATGAGCACACTGTCTGACCGCAGCCAAGATCTAAAAGGCTTAAATTACAGGAGGGCAGGCTGAATGTTAGGAAAAACACCATAACCATAGGAGCAGTTCAGTTATGTGACCCATTAACTATGGAGCTGGCGGGCCCTCTATCCCTTGAAGTCCTCAAGCAGAGGATGGACCACTTGGGAATATCCTAGCTTTGGATTTCCTGTCGCGGCGGGGAGGATTTTCAACTTCATGTGTGTATGAGGCGATGGTGGTGCCAAAAAGATTTACTGGTGTTACAGACAGAGAAACTGGCCGCTGACTTTTGAATGGGCTGCATGTGAGAGTACTTGATTGTATCATAGGGATTTCTACAATGTGTTCAGCAGAAGGAATAGTTTGTTGAGTCATGAAAGTACCTGTGATTCACTGGAGTCATGAAAGTACCTGTGATTCACTGGAGAGTTTGACAGTGAGGGTGTTCATCACTTTTAGCCTGCCTATACCTTCCCTTCAAAATCCTGCCAGGACTGGTATCCAATATTTTCCTGATTCTCCTGTTGCTGTTATATTATAACTAGAAGAACAAGCATAATGGGTAGATGCTGCTATTTGGGTTGCTAACCAGCTGGAACCAAACCAGCCTGGCTGGTTTTGTTTTGGCTTCAGTATTTTGGCTTGCTGGGACATAAAATAAGAAGATCCAATTTATTTTTCCAGTCTGCCTTGACTTGTATGAATTATGTAATTTTGCTTTTTAAATATTCATTTTTTTCCCCATTGCACCAATGCAGGGGAGAGCCCTGGTTAAATCCTGATGAAATTTTCCATCAGTAGAATGGAACTTTCCTGCCTCCCCTGTATCTCCCCATCTCCACAAAATGGTGAAGCTCCCCTGTATCTCCAGAAAGTCCTAAATTCCACCCCCCCACGGTGTAATGATCTGCAAATGCTGACAGCCCCTAAGTGCTAGGAACAGACAGATGTCAAGACTGCTACTGCACCCTCTACTGACTAGGGGAAAGGTCCTCAGCAGACTACAGAGGAGGGACAGAAGACTTATTTGTAGCTCTGTTCTGCGGTTCACAAATCCCCAAAGGAAAAGAAGGGGGAGGAACTCCCTAGCAAATTGTAGTGGGATGGGGTTGGCAAGTCAGCAAACAAGACTGGTATGCTCCTCAGGCCTCTAAAAGCAGTGCATGTCTGTGGAATAAAGTTGCCATCCTCCAGGTGGTGGCTGGAGGTCTCCTGGAATTACATCTGATCTCCAGGTGACAGAGATCAGTTTTCCTGGAGAAAACTGCAGCTTCAGAGGGTGGGCTGTATGGCATTATACCCTGCTGAGGTACCTTCCCTCTTGAATCCTGCCCTCCCCAGGCTGTACCTAGGATTGCCATCTCTGGGGAGGGAACTTCCTGGAAGTTTGAGGGCTGGAGCCTGAGGATGGCAGGGTTTGAGGAGGGGAGGGACTTGAATGAGGCATAATGCCATAGGGGCATACTATCCAAAGCAGCCATTTTCTCCAGGTGAACTGATTTCTGTTGCCTGGAGATCATTTGTAAACCCAGGGGATCTCTAGCTACCTCCTGGATGTTGGCAACCTTAGCCACATACCCAAATTGCCAAGGGTTTCCACATCTAGAGCTGGCAACCCTAGACTCACTGTGGAAAAGTGGGACAGAGATCTAGAGAATGTAGAATCTGACTTTCCTGCTTTGCGTTCTGGCCTCCTGGTTCACACTGCTCAGACTTACACTGTGCTTGCAGGAGGAGGACATGGTGAGTTGGCCAAGCATTTAGCTGTACATCTTCCTTAACCTATTTCTTTCCAAAAGCAGTTACGCCAGAAATATATTTACAAACTGTTGTATATAGCACTGGGAAACAAAGCAGGGTGGAGGCTCATTCAAACATGCATTTTTTTAAAAACTGTAGTAGCCATGTAGTAATCTGGCAGAAAGTGCAATTTATATAGTGAAAAGTAAGACAAGTGGTATAATTTAGGTCTGCACGATATTTATTCTGTTCATGTCATTCAGCTCACCAGCAAGTCTCTCCCCCCCCCCCCCCCCCAGTCTGCTAACAATTAGTTACATCAAAATACAATGTGTTCTTCATTGACTAATTGTCCGGCCACTTCAAATAGTCTCCTACCATCGCAACAGGTATCAAAGGCATGCAGTTTTAAGAGCTAGGCTGAACGACACACAGATGCAAGTCATTCACTATAGAGCGATGGCTCGGTTGGCACAATCAAAAGTGCTGCCACTGCTGTCCTGATCAATGGCCAGCTAATGAGGCCTTTCTTTTAAAAACTAACCGTTTCCTTCAGCATGATTTGCATTTCAAAGACGTATGAGCTTTGTTAAATGTCTCTGTCAAGTTATCTGTTTGGGGCTCTGTGTGTATGACAGAATACCACCAGCTGGAACAGAATGCCACCTGTGATCATTCACTGGTGCAAAGACTGCTGGATGATATTTGTTGTCGTTTTAACTGCCCGTGCAAGCAGAAAAACAGCTAAGTTCATGTGACAATTAATATATTAATCTGTTTATCATTAACCCTCCCTTTTTCCATTCTACAAAGGATAGGATTTAGATGTTTGCATCAACCAAAGCATGCTCATTACACATACACACACATACACAAAAAGAGGTTTACGATGGATTATACAAAACAGGAACTCAGTGGTGGAGCACATGCTATGCATGCAAAGATCCCAGGTTTACAGTACAATCATAAGTGGCAAAGGTGGGAATGATGTAGACAGCAGTTGGCTAGATGGCTCATTAGTATAAGATGGCTCTTCAGAAGCTATTGCCTGGCTTGCAGATGAACAAGGAGTTCCTGTCTCAGAGGAGCCACATCTATGTGTTAAAGCATAGGCTTTGTACTTCAAAGTGATTCATAATGCATAACACCCAGAGAATAGTTCGGTAGCCAGACTATGAAAGAACTCTGTCTGATGGCCAAATGCAGATCATCTTGATGTTTTCAGTGTCTTGAACCCATTTATGTGACAGGAGAATTGGATCAGAGCTGCAACAATGAAAGGGGAGGTGTTTAACCCTTTCTCCTGTGACTGTTGTCATGGATCCCTGCCCATCCCTCCCGCTCCAGGCTGAAGCTGCTATTAGCCATGATGAGAAGAAAGACAGATATGGTACAGATACTTGTCTTTTCCCCCAAGTGCAGGGAGGAAAGCATTCATGAACAATGTGTAGAGTGTAGTCAGGAGCCTGGGGGAAAATGTCTTGGAAGCAAAACCAGGAAGTTTTCTGCCCCTCATAAATACATTATGCATTCAGGAAGTCAGCTGTGTTGACTGCTATGTGGGTAGATGGAGCAGGAGTGGACATAGATGCAAGCAGTATATCTAGAATGTCTAGCACTTGGATTTTTTCGAGTGCTTCCTCCCCCCCCCTCTTCCTGCCTGGCCTCTTGATGCATCTGAAATAATCTGTTGAGGCAAACAGTCTCTGTGATTTCCCCCTATCCCTTTTCACATGTGGACACAGGAGAACTGTAAAGGAGGTCATTTTTCTACAAGAATTGCTTCAAGTTCAAGTATACGCTGTCCTGTTTTATAAGAACGAAGGAAGAGGCCTAAGTATCAGTCCCTGTGTTTAATCACCTCAGGCAAATCCAACAAACTCCTATTTTCCCAGTAGAAAGACTTGGTTTTGTGGGAACCACGCCACAAAAGAAACAAATTATAAGCTGTATCCCTCTCTTTGATGTGGATGGGAACTTTATAGGCTTGGACATGCTAAGAAAGTGACTGTCATTTCCTTTTTGGCTATCCCTATGTTCATGACATTTTGCCATTTTTTTTAAAAAAAAAGTAAGATAAGATACAAATCAATTATTTGTGAGGCAGAAGTCATACACTAATAACAAATGAAGCTTTTACAAGCTCCTTTACAGCTAAAATGTAAAGTTCAAATGAAGTAAAAACCATTTTTTTTGTATTTAAAAAACAGATATCAGGGCAGAACTGGGGCAATTGCATATATCCTGGAACTACTGTAAGCCACAGGGTGCCTGTCCATCTGTATTTAACATTCCATTTACATGTGACGATGCTGGATCCAAATGTATTGTTTGGTACTTTCCTGAAATGTGGGGGCATTGGGAGAGATTTTTTAAAAGCCTGACTTATGCCCTTGCTGGAATAGGCTCAGGCAGGCAGAGACTATAATATATTTAAGCAACTTAGTGATCAAGGTAAGTGAGAATATATAAAGCCATCTGGATCCTTGCTGAGGATGCCAAATGGAGGACAGTTGTGTCTTGGCATAATGTAGCGGTACATTTCTCTCATAGTTGGCTGGGAAAAGACTAGTAATTCTTCATGGAATTTTATAGACGATGTCTCTGTATAATCCAGCAATACTTCCTCCTTGGAATCTTAACTACCGTCTGGCTGCCTCTGATTAGTTATGCTTCTCAGAAAACTGGAGATATTTCTGGATCTGACTTGGGATACCAGAGCCATCCTTTTGAGTTATGGCCACTGGGTTGAATAGGATTGTTTCAAGCCCCGTTTTGGCAATGGAGTATACAAATATTGTACTGGCATAAGAAAAATGACATGGGCATGACAGTGCCTTAGCGATGGCAGAACTCTGTTCGAACTAGGAAGAAAACGAATTGAGAAAGGTGCATGGTGGGATGTCAAGTTAGAAAGTTGTGCCTGCTCAGAGGATGGTCCTGCCTTGATAATGGCATAACATTATACCTACAAAGAAGTGACATAAGTAAAAACACCTCTGCTGAAATCAACAGAAATCCTCAAATGAGTCCACATCACCGTTTCACATATGAACACACAAGCCTGTCTTATACTGACTCATACCATTGGTCCACCAAGGCAATACAAGGTCTGAGTACTGTCTACTCAGATTGGCAGTGGCTGTCCAGGATTTTAGGCAGAAGTCTTTCATGTCACCTACTACTTAATCCTTTGCATTGGAGAACCTGGTGTCTTGTGTATGCTAAGCAAAAGTTCTATCACTGAGCCCCAGCCCTTTCCCTCTTTGCTCCCCTGTCCACAACAGAAGATAGGATTCTAGCTAAATTCTGGCATGCCAGTAGCAGTAATGAAATGGGTCCACAGTATATAAGTATCAGTCAGAGAATATGCATCACATATTTCACAGTGTGCAGGCCAGAACCATATAGCTGCGGTCACACATACTAAATAATCCACTTTCAACGCTCCTTCCAACTGGGTTTTGCCAGTTCACAGAGTAAAATCCAGTTGGAAAGTGCACTGAAAGTGGATTGAAAGTGGAATATTTAGTGTGTGTGACCGCAGCCTATCAGTCTTTTCACATGTCTAGGGAACTAGGAACACACACATGAGAACCTGTTGTGGGGAATGTTGATGGTGGGGCATTTTATGAAATAACAAACACCCAACAACTCATGAGACAAGAAGGAAATTCGCAGCAGATGTAGATGTTTGTCTTCTCAAAGCCATTGTGATGTTTGTCGCAGGCCTTTGGAATATCCAGAAAGCTCAGTTCCACTCTAAGGTGACTGAAGACTTGAACTATTACAGAACCTGTTTATCCGTTGCTTGTTATGAATCATCACAGTTAAGTTTTGAATAAGGCATCCACACAGGAAAGCCAGGAATGTGGAGTCACTAGAGAGACCAAGCCTAAAAATATGCCACTTGGTGTTTGTTTGTGGCTGATACATGTGGCATACAACAACCTTATCTTGTTTGTTCTGCTGGTTTAAAAGTGATAACTGTGGCTGGATCATGCCCCCCCCCCATTTTTGCATGATGATGATGATAATGATAATAATATCATCTTGCCCTGATTCAGCAATAGCAATCTGTGTACAGAAGCCCACAAAATCTCACAGCATGATAAATCGGTGAGTCTTTAAGGTGCCTTAGGTCTCTGCTGGTTTTGCCACTTCTGTAGATTTTGCTATTTCTGCGGTTTCGCTATTTCTGTAGATTTCATATGTAGGAGCAAGTTTCCTACATATGCAGGTCAGATGTGCAGTGCAGATTTTTAAAAAGTCATCTGTGAGAGGAAACCTCACGCCCAGCAACTAGTTTTGTGTCTGGAGTCCTCCTCCCGTAGATTTTCCTGCTTCCTTCCAAGCACCTCTGAGTAGAGGAGGTGTGGAAAGAGATTTGGAAAATGCAGTGTTTGCAAGAGTACTGCTATAATTTGGGGAATGATTTGTTATTTGAAGAAGTACACCCCCAGTGTTTTCAAGAATAGGAACAACAGATTGTATTGTGATGGATGGCGATGGTAAAATTGCCTTCGGTTTCACTTGTTGCAGGAGCAAGCTAATTTTCTGGATTATGCCTTGTTCAAAGCTTAACTGTGATGATTCATAACAAGCAACAGATAAACAGGTTCTGTAATAGTTCAAGTGTCCCTGAATGAATAAGGGAAAAGATCATTAAAAAACAACATAATTTTACAGCCACACAAGTAGTTGCCTCAGACAAGACTTTAAACTCTTTATTCCTATGTGTGCCAGAGGCTCCTGATAGCATGGCTTTGTAACGACCTAGAACAAGCTTGCAGCTGTGGAACCCAGATCAGAAAGAACAACTACATTATACAAATTTAATGTATTGGGGTGTATTAGTGTAGGTGGAAACTAGCACAATATGGTTACTAAGACACTGACATAAAAGATTGCTGGTTCAGTACTCACAGAGCCAGTTTGGCGTAATGGTTAAGAGTGAGGACTCTAATCTGGGAGAACCGGGTTTGATTCTCCACTCCTCCAGATCCAGCTGCTGGTATGACCTTGTGTCAGTCATAAGTTCTTTCAGAGCTGTTCTCTCAAGGGCAACTGGGGGGGAGCTCTCTCAACCCCACTTACAGGGTGTCTGTTGTGGGGAGGGGAAGGGAAAGGGATTGTAAACTGCTGTGAGATGCTTTCAGGTAGTGAAGGGTGGGGTATAAATCCAATTTCCTCTCCCCCTCCTGCTCTTCTTATTTGAAACCTCTCTGGCTGAGGACAGACTGGCAGTCTGGCCCACTCTGCCTCCGCTTTAAAAACGGAGGCAGAGCGGCAGTCCAGACTGCCACATCTGCCTGGAGGAGGCGTGCTGGACGCAACGCGTTCGGCGCCGCTCTCCTCCCGCAGCAGCCGGGCATCACTTAAAAGTGGTGTCCTGGCTGCTGCGCGCGCATTCCACCCACTTCCGGTGGGTGTGAACATGCGCCAGCTGGGGGAGCCGCGCGGCGTTCGCACGCTGCCGGCGGAAGCTGCCCACAGTCTGGACGCTGCGGGCAGCTTCCTTGCGGTGGCGTGGGAATGCCGCACGACGAGGGCAATTCCCCTAGCCTTGTTCTACTGCACCGTGGAAGCGCGGCAGAACACAAGTCTGTCCTCAGCCTCTATATATCTTTAGCAAACTATTGTCTTTTAAGAGAATGAGACCCAGTATAGTACAGTGATTAGAATGTTGGACTAATACTAAGGAGACTATAGGCAAATCAAACTGGGTGACCGTGAGCTACACATGATCTAACTCACCTTACAGAATTGCTGTTAGGATAAAATGATGGTAATTAATGTAGTATACTACATTAGCTTCCCCAATCACAATGAACAAAGGGTGGGATAAAAATGTAACTGATGGAATCTCAGTGCCCCACCTGCATTACTGGGACAAATATACTGGTATACCTTGCAAGGTAGTTGTAAAGATTTATAATACATTCATAAAGTGTTTTATAACAATAAAAGTGCTAATTAATATAATAAATTGCTATAGAAGTTAATAAATCTGGACAGAGATTTTTTTTCTTTTACCCAATACTGAACAAGACTTCTTAGAGTTACCCAGTCAAATTGATTAGTGATAAGTTGAAGATCAATTCATTACAGAGTGTTATGGTGACATGATGGCTGGACACTGAACTCAGATGGTTCTTTAAAAGAATAAGACATACCTCTAGGATGCACAGGATGCTGAGCTGGCTTAATATTATCTAGTAAGACACTTCTTATGGATTTTGAAAAACAGTATTTTTATTGGTATTATTGAGCCAACTGTTTCATTTTTGTCATCTGTTTCTGTTTGGTCATCATTCTCTGTGTGTAGATTATTACAGTCATTTTTCGATTGGCATAATTTAAAAGCAATCCAAGAGTACCATGAAATCATCTTAAGAAGCTTGATATAATGGAGAGGGAATGAAGGGCCAGGCTACAGCTGATACCTATGCAGGCACTGGAGCTTGGCTGTTGCAGAAACAGTGAACAAGCGATCCTATCGTGGAAGATAAAAGCAGAAAATGGGGCAATAGCATTCAGGCTCATCCCACCTTTGGTCAGGAGTAAACCATCAAAAAGGAGCTAGATTCTGGTGGGAAAGACAATGTGTTTTCCCTGATGCACTTAAAAGTAGCTATGTTAGTGAGATTCCTTTAACTAAAATTATTCCCAGGGGATGCAGAAATGTCTGCCTGCATGTTGTGTGTGATTAACGTTATCATTTCAGTGGTCCCAGTTGGCTTTTTAGAACATGATATTAGCAGGGGTCATTCCGTAGAAAAAGAGGTGCAGGAGCTCATTTGCATAACTCATTTGCATAACTCATTTGCATAACTCATTTGCATATGCCACACACCCCTAACATACCGGAAGTGTCAGAAGGCAACACCCACCCCTCAGGCTCCACTCCACAGGTGAGTGAAACTGACCTGCTCTTGCTCCATTCCCTTCCCCATCCAATACTTTGGGCAATAAAAATAAGCGTAAAGAACACACCCTCATTCTCTTCCTGCTCCCTTGAAACCACCAGGTTTCAAGTAGACTTGAGATACCCAGGACATGTGCACCACCCATCCCTTTCCCTTCCCACAACAAGACACCCTGTGAGGTAGGTGGGGCTGAGAGAGGTCTTTTGAGAACTGCTCATGAGAGAACAGCTCTGAGAGAACTTGTGACTGGCCCAAGGTCACACCAGCAGCTGCATGTGGAGGAGTGGGGAATCAAACCCGGTTCTCCCAGATTAGAGTCCAACTCCTGACCACTACACCAAACTGATAAGGTGGAAGCTGTTGAAGGGTTGGTGAAATTTCTCCAGTACTTATGTGCCATGTGCCCAGATAAAAAATGGTATACTTAGAAAATTTATATGCCACTTTGAGCAAGTCTCTGGGAAAGCAGCACACAGTCATAAAAGGAACATTAAAAACAATAAAGACCCTAACAGGGCTTTCCCCGGGGCGCTGCGCCTCTGCACTGCTCGGGGAAGCCGAGGAGGGGGCGGGGCTTGGTCATGTGCCCGCCCCCTGGGCTCCTCACTCCCGGAGCTGCGCTCCTGTGCGCTCCTGCTCCAACGGACCCCTGGATATTAGACTTGATGTCATCATTGCCCTTGGTCTTTGTGCATAGCAATGATAAGAAGATGACAAACAGATTCATTGATTCTGAGAAAGTTGTGTTCGCAGGAGGAAAAGAATAGGGAGATGGCAGTAAAAAAATGCTAGACAATGCAGTCAGAGTAGATCTTCACAGGTAAAAACAGCCAGTATATACCATTTATCCTATGGCTTGCATATCCTAAATGTTGTGAAAGCATCTCAGTAATTCACTTTCTAAACAAGCACATCTGTGCTAAACATATCAACAGCCTGAGACTGGATTAACTGTTGTGGCTTCCCTTGAGGAATTTTAGGAATTAGAATATTTGGAGACTAGTGAGAATTCGATATTATCTTTAGTATCCATCGCCATTGAATTCCCATTGTCCTTGAGGGAAAATTGCTAGAGCTGTAAAGGTTTAAGTCTATGGAACTAGGATTCTAGGTTCACAGGCAAGATCACAATGAGATTGGATGGCGCCTTTGACTATATAACTTCACATCATCTCCAAGTCACCTTATCTAGTTTGGTTTTTGCCTGTTGTGGCCAACAGAACTGTGTCCCCAGCGACAATGGATTGGAATTTGTTTGCCCTGTTTATGTCGAAACTTTAGGCATGCTTGCCATTTTTTCCCTTTTATCTGCTTTAATTTTAATAGCACCCTTGGGCATGCAAATTACTTTGCAGTCTGTGGAGAAATGCCTAGTCTCCTGGGAAGCTGGCAACAAGCAGGGCTTGGCTGTACATTTTAACCATTTTTTCCTCTGAGCTAAGAACAAGCAGGAGGGGGAAGGAAGTTAGCCCATGGCCTTCCAGATGCATCCCTTAAGAAAGGTTAATGGGTCTTGCTAGAGACAATGGGATGGACCAGTTCACCCCTTCCTTCTCCAAGCAGGGAATCAAGGTGGAGGTGTTAATGGCCAGACAGGTTACAGGAAGGTGCTTCCTGGAGACAACAGGAAAAGAAGCCTTGACCTGGGCTAATCGGGGTCAAGGGGGAGGAAACACAGATTTCTTAAAACCATCTTGCAAAGGGAAGACAGTCTCTCTTTTCCTTGGGATACTTGGCTGAGGAGGACACAGTGCTCTGGTCTGCAAGCAGGTGGCCGTTGGACATGTGGTCAGCCTGGAAGAGCTGGGAACAATTGTGAAGGTATTGGAAGTTCTTTAGAGAACTAGGACACCTAAGATAATGAGCCTGTCCTAATTTTAACATTGAGTTAGGGCATGTTTTAGAGAGAGGGAAAGAGGATTTGCATTACACCAATTTCATTTGTCCTTCCTTGCTTCAATCTGGCATGGAGCTAAAAATATGCTTGTAAACATTTTCTTTTTAACAAATACTTTAAACTTTTGATTCTGGAAGTGGTTCTCTTTACCACACAGACCACCACTGTTTCAGACACATGGTTTTAAAGGGGAGCCCCAGGAGGGGGGAAGGCAAGCAGTTGGCACCTGGCTATTCCCCAAGGGGCGCACAAAGAACTCATCTGTCCCCATGGTAGCCAGGCACTGGGCTAGTGGGAGACACTGAGCCAAGGCAGATTGAAATTCTGAGTCAGATTGAGGTGACGAGAGCGGAGGTCCTACAACTGATAGATAACTTAAAAACAAATAAATCACCAGGCCCAGATGGCATACATCTGAGAGTTCTAAAAGAACTCAAATGTGAACTTGTGGATCTCCTGACAAAAATATGTAATCTTTCCTTAAAATCTGCCTCCATTCCTGAGGACTTGAAGGTAGCGAATGTCACTCCCATCTTTAAAAAGGGTTCCAGAGGAGATCCGGGAAATTACAGTCTGATGTCAATACCGGGTAAGTTGGTGGAAACTGTTATTAAGGAAAAATTAGTAGGCACATTGATGAACAAAATCTATTGAGGAAGACTCAGCATGGGTTCTGTAAGGGAAGATCTTGTCTCACTAATCTGTTAGTGTTCTTTGAGGGAGTAAACAAACATGTGGGCAAGGGGACCCAATAGATGTTGTTTACCTTGACTTCCAGAAAGCTTTTGATAAGTTCCTCATCAAAGGCTAATCAAAAGGAAACAGAGAGTGAGTATAAATGGGCAGTTTTCTCAGTAGAAGGTGGTAAGCAGTGGGGTACCATGGGGATCAGTACTCGGTCCAATGCTCTTTAACTTGTTCATTAATGATTTGGTGTTGGGAGTAAGCAGTGAAGCGGCTAAATTTGCAGATGACACAAACTTTTTCAGGGTGGTGAGAACCAGGGAAGATTGTGAGGCACTCCAAAGGGATCTGTCGAGGATGGGTGAGTGGGCATCAACATGGCAAATGGGGTTCAGTGTGGCCAAGTGCAAAGGGACACACATTGGAGCCAAAAATCCTAACTATAAATACACGTTGATGGGTCCAAGCTGGTGGATTGAGATCTTGGAGTCGTAGTAGATAACGCAATGAAAATGTTGAGACAGTGTGCGACTGCAGTGAAAAAGGCCAACACTATGCTGGGGGTTATTAGGAAGGGAATTGAAAACAAATCAGCCATTATCATCATAATGCCCCTGTATAAATCAATGGTGCGACCCCATTTGGAGTACTGTGTACAGCTCTGGTCGCCACACCTCAAAAAAGATATTATAGCATTGGGAAAAGTGCAGAAAAGGGCAACTGGAATGACAAAAGGGTTGGAACACTTTCCCTATGAAGAAAGGTTGAAGCACTTGGGGCTCTTTAGCTTGGAGAAATGATGGCTGAGGGGTGACATGATTGAGGTCTATAAGATTATGCATGGGATAGAGCAGGTAGAGAAAGAAGTCCTTTTCTCCCTTTCTCACAATACAAGAACTCGTGGGCACTCCATGAAATTGCTGAGCAGTCGGGTTAGAACAGATAAAAGAAAGTACTTCTTCACCCAAAGAGTGATTAACATGTGGAATTCACTGCCACAGGAGGTGGCAGTGGCTACAAGCATGGACAGCTTCAAGAGGGAATTAGATAAACATATGGAGCAGAGGTCCATCAGTGGCTATTAGCCACAAGGTATAGATAGGAACTCTCAGTCTGGGGCAAGTGATGCTCTATATTCTTGGTGCTTGGGGGGGGGCAACAGTGGGAGGGCTTCTAGTGTCCTGGCCCCAGTGGTGGACCTCCTGAGGGCACCTGGTGTTTTTGGCCACTGTGTGACAGGGTGTTGAACAGGATGGGCCACTGGCCTGATCCAACATTGGCTTCTCTTATGTTCCTATGTTCTTAAGGACTCTGAGCTGGGAAGGAAAGCTGAGGGTCATGATTCCCTCCATGGGAAATCCCTATATTGATCAGGTGGTGGTGGCAGCTACTGAAGAGTAAAAGGGAAAGCCCCTCCAGGGAGGGCAAGGCAGAATGGGGCCTGCAGGCCAGAGCAGGCACATTCTGCCACACAGCCATCCTTTTATTTTCTCAAAAAGGCCTATTTTAAAAAAGCCTCTGGAAACAGAGGCTAAAAGTTAGCGACTTGCCCAAAGGCAGCCTACTAGCCAACCTGACCCCCCCCCCACACACACACATTGGGTATTGCCACACACATATTCCTCTTTTGTTTGTAGTGTATTCTTTCGTACGGTTCTGGTAATGCAAGTTATCACTAAGTGGCAGCCCCATAACCAGGAATCTTTCAGGGGGTGCTGGGGCACCAGGGGGGCACCAATTAAACCCCTGCTTTTATGATTTTAGAACATGCATAGGATTTGTGACAAGCAGGGGTCCGTTGGAGCGGGAGCGCACAGGAGCGCAGCTCCGGGAGTGAGGAGCCCAGGAGGCGGGCACATGACCAAGCAGTGCAGAGGCGCAGCGCCCCGGGGAAAGCCCTGCTAGGGTCTTTATTGTTTTTAATGTTCCTTTTATGACTGTGTGCTGCTTTCCCAGAGACTTGCTCAAAGTGGCATATAAATTTTCTAAGTATACCATTTTTTATCTGGGCACATGGCACATAAGTACTGCAGAAATTTCACCAACCCTTCAACAGCTTCCACCTTATCAGTTTGGTGTAGTGGTCAGGAGTTGGACTCTAATCTGGGAGAACCGTGTTTGATTCCCCACTCCTCCACATGCAGCTGCTGGTGTGACCTTGGGCCAGTCACAAGTTCTCTCAGAGCTGTTCTCTCATGAGCCATTCTCAAAAGACCTCTCTCAGCCCCACCTACCTCACAAGGTGTCTTGTTGTGGGGAGGGGAAGGGAAGGGAAAGGGATGGGTGGTCACATGTCCTGGGTATCTCAAGTCTACTTGAAACCTGGTGGTTTCAAGGCAGCAGGAAGAGAATGAGGGTGTGTTCTTTACGCTTATTTTTATTGCACAAAGTATTGGATGGGGAAGGGAATGGAGGAAGAGCAGGTCAGTTTCACCCACCGGTGGAGTGGAGCCTGAGGGGTGGGTGTTGCCTTCTGACACACTTCTGGTATGTTAGGGGGTGTGGCATATGCAAATGAGTTATGCTAATGAGCTCCTGCACCTCTTTGTCTACAAAATGATCCCTGGTGACAAGTGTGAAAATGTCCCATGATGTGTGAACCAGACACATTTGAACCAGGAGAGGAAACCGCCTGCCTGCCAACCAGGGCAGATCAATCTTCCTCACTTCCCTGACAGAAAGCATTTTCCGTGGAACTCCAAAATGCTCAAAGGTGCTTGGCACAGTCACATATTGCCGGGGCTCAGCCAGCCATGAACTTTGCCAGGCCCCAATGGGCGCAGCATCTGAAGAGGGGATCAAAACCTTGCCTTGCCTCCAATCGGCACTGGATCCTCCCCCATCTCTGGTCCTGGCAGGGAACAAAGTGTGGTGACAATGGCCAACTGAGCGGGGGCAGCAGGAAGCGGCTTGCCCAAGAGCTCTTCCTGGTGGCAGGCTTGACTCGGCCCCCCGGCGCTGTGCAGCACAGCCTGCCTGCCTTCCTCCCTACCATAAGAGCACCGGCATGAGGCAAGCAGGGGCTGCCTCTTTCCCCAGAGTGGGTGAGGGAAGACCGGAAGCAGCCACTTGGTGGTCAGGAGGGAAGCAGCAGCCAGCTGGATCTCGCCAGGGGCCTGATTACGTTGGGGGCACTGCAAATTCAATAAGGGGGCACCGCCTTCAGTGCCCTGCCGCTGGCTATGTGTCTACCCAATGGCATATTTGATTATGAGAACAGGCTCTCTCTGCTTATCCAGGCACAAAAGGAGACTGGCATTCTGTGCGTAAGAAGTACCCTGGTGGACCACACCAGCCATCCACCTAGTTCAGCATTCTCTTAACTTAGTAGCCAGCCAGTTACCCTGGAGGGCCAACCAACAGGACATAGAGGCGGAGACCTTTTCTGGATGTTGTCCCTGAGATTCCGAGGTTAATTGCATGTGAATGTGGAGGCTCCATGACAAACAGCCAGGGCTCATTTCGTAGCAGGAGCTCCTTTGCATATTAGGCCACACACCCCTAATGTAGCCAATCCTCCAAGAGCTTACAGAGCTCTTCTTACAGGGGCTACTGTAAGCTCTTGGAGGATTGGCTACATCAGGGGTGTGTGGCTTAATACATAGGCGTAGAGTACGGGGGGGGGGGGCTCGAGGGCTTGAGCCACCCCTGAAATTTCCCGAGGGGGGGGCTCAGCCACCCCCGGGAAAACGGAGTGCCTGCCGCCGCGCCTCCCCAGGTCCTTTCGAGGCCTGGGTGCCGCTGCTGGAGAGGGAAGGGGTGGCGGGGGGGAGAGAGAGGCACCGGCAGCAGCGGCTGGCGGGCCTCGGAAGGGCCCGGGGAAGGCGGGGCGGTTTCCGGGGGGGGGGAGAACATCGCTCCAGCAAGCGCGCACGCTAAGGAGCCCCCCCCCCCCCGAGATTTCCAAAACTCTACGCCCCTGGTTTAATATGCAGAGGAGCTCCTGCTATGAAATGAGCCCTGCAAGCAGCCATTAATGGACTTATTCTCCATGAACATATCTGATCCTCTTTGAAAGCCATCCATGCTCGTGGCCATCACTGTGTCCACTGGCAGTTAATTACACAAATTAATTACTCATTGAGTAGACAGGTGTTCCCTTTTTCTGTCTTGAATCTGCTGCCCATCAACCTCATTGGGTGCCAGAAATGCAGGGGGGTAGGACAGAGCACACGCTGGCGCTGTGTATCCCCTCTGCCCAGGCATGCTGTTTCAAATCAGTCTGGCTTCCTGGGTGCAGCTGTGGAAGTTGCTGCCATCTCTCACACTAATTATTCACACAGGGCTGATATGCAACTATAACACCACTTTGAACTCCTTGGAGGAAAGTGGGACTTTTGACAACTAAACCGTGCTTGTTTCTTGCTGGTAATTCTTCCTTATTTTATACTGAGGATACCACTGTTTCATGTCATTTATATTAACTTTATGACAGCATTTGGGAAGCCCAGTTCTGTTCAGTTCTGCAAATACAAGATCTTCCACACAAAACCCAATCTCCCTGCTTGCATGGGAGCAGGTCCTACTTCGTTCAATAAGACCAACTTCCAAATTAGCATTCTCTGTGGATTTTATTGCCCAGGTTTTTTTAATTTCCAAAGACTGCAACCTGTGCACACACTTAATTTGGAGCAACTGAGTCTTAAAGTTGTATAGTATGGAAACCCAGAGCTGAGCAGTAAAATCCTACCCGTGGAGAACAGTTTCTTCAGGCTTATTGCTCAGAGTGTGCAATGGAACAGTTTATGCGAAGGCTGATAATTTTACACATAGTGGTGGGGTCATGTCCAGTCCACTGCAAAATTAGTGCAAACTGGAAGTTTCCAAAATCTCTTGCAGTTGTTTGATCAACATAGATTTCTTGCTACTCATTCTGACTGAGCCTGACGAAAAGAAAGGAAGGGCCAAGCCATCTTCCTTAGCTAGTCACCTCTTGTGCTTTGGCTAGGATGGAGCAAAGTAAATCAAGTGAAGAAGCACTCTCCTCTTTATATTTATGCACCATCCCTGAATGGTTATTTTTAGCTTTTGGATTATGGAAACAAGTTGCCTGCGAGCAACCAGCCCAGGGTGAGTGTGCAAAACTGGCATATTTGATCTAACAAGGAAGGGAGAAAGATCTGTCACATCCTATACACTTAAGGGGGGGAGCAAGCTGTAGAAATGTGCAGGCAAGAAAAGGTAACTACACTCAGTGGCCAGCACCTCTTGCTCCTCTGTGTACTTGAACTCAAGGTATATTTGTTAATGTGTTTGGGAAAGCCCCAGGTTGCTATGGAAAGGAGAGATTGCAGCTGAACCTAAAGCACGTTCTATAGAAACAATTCCTTCTGCATCACTCAGCTAGAGTTTCTGCCCTGATGAGGCTGCTGGCTTGTATTTTTCCTGAAAGGCTCCTTGCTCCATTCTTCAGTTATTAAAGTCACTGGCAGCTTTGCTTTTAATTTTGTCATGCATGGGATTGGAGCCTTAATGCACAGTTTTGATTTCCAGGCTGGAAAAAATCAGTTCATTAGGGAAGCTTCTCTGATCGCACTGCATTCCATCCCTTCTAGTTCACAGTTTAATGTATTCTTCCATAGCTTCCTTGGCCAATGCAAGATATGGTTATTTTGTGAAACATTTTCATGTGCTGGCCTCATGTGCTCCAGCAGGCACGCGGTTCCTGGAGCCAAGCTTCAAGTAAGGGGACTGGTTTGGGTAGAAACTGCACACTGTTTATGATTAGTACTTCATTTCTGTATTATTTGTGGATTGCATCCAATGGAAAAGACTAATTCTAGACCAGTAGCTGTGTTAGCTTGCAGCAGCAGAACAGAACAGGACTCCAGTGGCACTAATGTTGTAAGCCCAGCCTCAGCAGCACTTCCTGTGTGTTGTGTATCAAGATCACGGTTGCCAAGTGCTCGCGTAATGGCAACCACCACATGGACATTTGCAAATGGCCTGAATCTACCTGAGTTTCAGCCAGGTAGAACAATAGCCAGTTGGATCCTAAATGACCACCAATCATGAGCCTAGGTTTCCCCCAGTGGACCTATGAACTCTAACCACTATCTTAAGGTCCTATCAGGACATTTGGGCAAGGTCGGGGGATTATCTCCGACTGGCATAAAAGAGGGCTCTGAGCCTGGGGTTTTCATGTTCCATCTTGACCCGCAATAAACTACAATGCTGTTTTCACTGTTACCGGCCTCCTGACTCCAGTACTTTTCAGTGGTGATGAAGGTGGGATCCCGATGAGCGACTCATCAGCCGAACCGAGCAACCAGCACTGAGTACCAATCCACTGGCATCAGGCACTGCCGAGCTCCAGCGCTCCGAGGCACTACTGCAAGCCCCAGAGGACATCGCTTACTGCCCCGCTCCGGTAAATATGGCTGACGCTCCGGGACAAATACCCCCTTTTGACCCGTCTTGACCAGAGACATGGGAGGCCTGGATTATACAACTGGGCTATGCATTCATTGTCCGGGGCATAACAGATGCAGACAGGAAGTGAGCCTGGCTCCTGAGCTCATATGGCATCGACACGATGTGCGTTGCCCAGAGCTTATTTGCCCCCCAAGACCCCCTAGAGGCAACATTCGACACACTGGTCAAGGCCCTCGGGGATTACTTCACCCAAAAGCCTTTGAAGATGGCTTTACGCCTAGATTTCATCCGGCGGCAGCAACAGCTGGGAGAGTCAGCCATTACATTCATGGCTGACCTCTGCCGCATGGCTGTGGGCTGCGAGTTTTGCCATGTGGATGACCATGAGGAACCCAGGTTTATGGGGGGAGTGAAAGAGGCCTCGTCAGCCTTTTGGGACTCTCCTGGTTCAAGCCCCTGGGCTTGGAGATCAAGGGGGTGCACCGCATTGGTTCCACAGACTATGAGTTGGTCTGCGCTGAACTTCCCGCCATCTTTGATGGCACATTGGGCTCCTACCAGAGGCCTCCTGTCTCCCTGAATTTAGACCCCACTGTCCGCCCCATCCGCATGGCGGCTCAGCGGCCCCCGCTAGCCATCCAGCCAAAGGTCGAGGCTGAGTTGGACAAGCTCATGGCACAAGGGGTGCTAGAGCCAGTCTCTCACGCAAGGTGGGAAACCCCGATTATCACCCCAATTAAGGCAAACAAGGAGATCTGCATCTGTGTGGACTATAAATGTACCTTGAATCTGGCTCTACAGGACCACGTGTACCTGGTACCAGTGGTAAGCCACGTCTTGGTGTCCCTAGTGGGGGTCAATGTCTTCGGGAAGGTGGATCTGGCACAGGCCTACCAGCAGCTTCCCATGGATGATGCCATGGTTGAGGCTCAAACGATCATCACCCACAAAGGAGCGTTCAGGGTGAAGCGGCTCCAGTTCGGGGTCAGCGTTGCCTCTGGGTTGTTCCAACAATTAATGGATTCTGTTTTAAAAGGCCTTCCAGGAGTGAAGCTGTTCTTTGATGATGTCCTGATTGCACCCCGGAGATCGTCATTTTCAAGTCCCGGCTGCGGTCCGTCCTCCAGCATTTCCAGGATGCTGGCCTGAAGGTGCACAAGGAAAAGTGCATCTTAGGCATCCCATCTGTGACATTCCTGGGGTTCACTGTCATTGCCCAGGGCATCCACCCCACCCCAGAGAAGGTGGCGGGCATCACAGAGGCTCCCCAACCCACATTGAAGGCTGAGCTGCAGGCGTTCCTTGGTCTTCTGAACTTTTACCATGCCTTCCTCTCCCACAAGACAGCAGTTGCTGAGCCCCTCCACTGGTTGCTGGATAAGGGGGCCAAATGGGAATGGGGGCCATGGCACGTGGCAGCATTCAAGGCAGTTAAGGACTTGTTAGTTTCTAACGCTGTCCTGGCCCACTTTGACGAGTCCTTGCCGGTGGTCCTGGCTTGTGATGCGTCTCCTTACGGGGCGGGGCCGGTCCTGGGCCATCGGCTTCCTGATGGGCGGGAGGTGCCGGTGGCTTACTATTCCAGACCCTTGTCGGTGGCAGAGCAGAACTACACCCAAATCGATAAGGAAGCCCTGGCCATAGTCGTGGGAGTCAAAGAATTCCATGACTACCTGTATGGTAGGGCTTTCACTGTGGCTATGGACCATAAGCTGCTCCTGGGCCTCCTCGCTCCGCACTGCCAAACCCCACACATGTTGTCCCCGTGGGTGCTGCAGTGGTCCATTTTTCTATCAGGCTACCAGTACTCCTTGGTGCACTGCCCTGGGAAAGCCATGGGCCATGCTGACACCCTGAGTTGTCTCCCTTTGCCGTCCTGCAACCTGGACCTGGTGCCCGCCTTCCACATCACCCTCATCGAGGACCTCCTGGACCTGCTTGTCCAAATATTGGATGTGGCCCACCGCACAGTTTGGGACCATGTTCTCTCCCAGGTTTCGGACTGGGTGGGGAGGCGGTGGCCCGATCATCTGGGCCCTGATTTTGCTGCCTACACTGCAAGGCGCAATGAACTGTCCACCCACAAAGGGTGCCTGCTATGGGGGATGGGGGTAGTCATCCTGGGGCTGCTCCATGCCAAAGTCTTGGTGGCCCTCCATGAGTCTTATCCTGGAATTGTCCGGACGAAGGCCCTGGCCTGCAGCTATGTGTGGTGGCCAGGCATGGACAAGGAGATTGAGGACCAGGTACATTGGTGCAGCAAATGCCAGGAGTTGTGCCCCGAACCTCCTCATGCCCCCATCCAGCCCCGGGAGTCGACCAGCAAGCCATGGTCTCTACTCCACCTGGACTTTACAGGGCCGGTCCAGGGCCAGTTGTTTTTTAATCATTGTAGATAGCTACAGCAAGTGGCTGGAGGTAGTCCCAGTGTGGGCTACCTCGACCGAGGTGGCCGTCTGAGCCAAGTGGTGCATATTCACCACCCATGGACTTCCAGACACCCTCATTACAGACAACGGGATGGCCTTCACCTTCGGGGAGTTCCAGTACTGCATGGACTCCCTCTGCATCCAATACATCTGCTCAGCGTCCTTCCATCTCGCGACCAACGAGCAGGCAGAATGAATGGTAAGAACTACCGAAGAAGCACTCAAGTGGATGGATCAAGGCGACTGGGAATTCAAGCTGGTGAAATTCCTATTTGGCCAATGGAATACCCCACACTCCAGGACTGGACGCAGATTGGCAGAGATGTTAATGGGCCGGTGCCTCGGCTCCATGCTAGACCGGCTCCACCCTGACCGCACCACCAATGGCAGCACCAAGCCCAAGCTCCGGCAAGCTCCCCAAGGATTTGCCCCAAGGATCCAGTCTACATCTGGAACTACACCCGAGGTCCAGCATGGGTCCCCGGAAGATTCATCCATTCTACAGGAACAATCTCCTATGAGGTCCTCACAGAAGAAGGGTTGGTGTGGCAGCACCACATTGACCAGCTCCAGCGGCACCTCGGGAGCAGCGCATCCAACATTCCGGAGACTCCTGCACCCGCAGACCCAGACCAGCTCCCACTCCAGGAATCCAGCCCTGACTCACAGCCTGTGGAGATCCTGCCGTCTGACAGTCCAGGCGAATCAACACGACTGGCACTGCTGCCAGTACTCCCTACAGAAACTCCCGTACAGTTGCCTGCTGCCCTGCTCCCCAGTCTGAGCATCACCCCAGGACCTGCAACTCCCCAGTGTTCGGGACGTGAACGTCGCCAGCTGGAGTACTTAAAGGACATTATTTGTATGGGGTAACTGGACTATTGGGGAGGGGTGTTGTATATCAAGATCGCGGTTGCCATGTGCTCGCATAATGGTGACCACCACATGGACATTTGCACATGGCCTGAATCTACCTGAGCTTCAGCCAGGTAGAACAAGAGCTGGTCAGATCCTAAACAACCGCCAATCATGAGCCGAGGTTTCCCCCAGGGGACCTATGAACTGTAACCACTATCTTAAGGGCCTATCTGGACATTTGGGTGAGATCGGGGGATTATCTCCGACCGGCATAAAAGAGGGCTCTGAGCCTGGGGTTGTCATGTTCCATCTTGCCCCGCAATAAACTACAATGCAGTTTTCACTGTTTCCGGCCTCCCGACTCCAGTACTTTTCACTGTGCAAGTGTCTTGTCCTGCAACAGATGGTTCCAAGGCAGACTAGTTTTGTTTCCCAGTGGTGTAAAGTGGCAGGCTTCTCCCCCATTTTCCCCCCATGCTCTCCCCACACAAATGGCAGTTTTCAAGTAGGAACTGGAAGTGAGGGCTCTGTGTGGGACTGTCACCAAGATGCCTTTCGGCACATTCCTCACCCGGGTAACAGATTTTGTTGGTGGAAAAATATCCATTTTCACATTGTGTAGAATCCTTTGCCTCATAAGGAACCATTTGGACAGTCTTGCAAAACATTTATCAAAGACGCTTGTAATCAACCAGCAACATTTGCACTTGCTGATTGATGTTGGTTTTGCCTTTGTAAGATCTCCTGCTACATCAGGTCTCCTCCTTTTCAGATTGCTTTCATATATATATATATATATATAGGGAGAGAGAGAGAGAGAGAGAGAGCAGGAAGAAAATGAAACTGCCAACTGTACAGTGCCTTTCAAAGCAGATGAATGAACCACAGCTGCATTGACAGAGCCCACGTTTTTTAATTACCCACACCAAAGCTAATGTAAAAGATCATGGGCATATTTTAAACTTGCAGAGCTTTTTTGTTCGGGTGCCTTGTGCTATCTGGTCTTCATTGTTTGGGAAAGTAACATGAAAAGAAAATGAGTGAATAGAAATTATTTGCGCTTTGGGCTGGGGTTACATAGAGCCTCCCTAGCTCTATTGTATAATCTAGGACCTGCCATTTGAGCAATCAGAGGTTACATCTATGTTCTGTAGAGCACTGAGCTTGCTGCAGGTACAATGCGATGCTAGTAGTAGCCCACATCATTTACTCAGCCCATGGAAATATATGCCAGTTTCAGCAGGCCTTGGCAATTATGCAAAAAGATGATGTGGCAATGTGATTAGGATTTTTCAGCCTCAGAAACAAGCAAGCAAACAAAAAACAAAGAACTAGGAAGAAGAAGAAGAGAAGAGATTGGATTTATACCCCGCCCTCCACTCCCCAAGGGAGTCTCAGAGCGGCTTACAAACTCCTTTATTTATTTATTTATTCATTCATTCATTCATTCATTCATTCATTCTTTCAATTTATACCCCGCCCTCCCCGCGAACGGGCCTTTCCCTTCCCCTCCCCACAACAGACACCCTGTGAGGTAGGTGGGGCTGAGAGAGCTCTTTCCCAAGCTGTCCTTGAAGGAACAGCTGGTACAGAGCTATGGCTTGCCCAAGGTCATCCAGCCAGGTGCAAGTGGAGGAGTGGGGAATCAAACCCGGTTCTCCCAGATTAGAGTCCATGCACTTAACCACTACACCAAACTAGTTCTAGGAGGGAAAGTATAAATAGATGGTGCAGATGTAGCACCCTTTTTGTTGGTTCGTAAGTACCAGGATGGCCAAAAATAAGGGTAGCATGGCTCCATTCCATCTCCCAAACACATCTCAACAATTGGCATGCCATTGTAAACCATGAGATACGACTGTAAGATTTCATCTCAGTAGATACCTGTATTTTGATGTCTATAGTGCTATTTTGGAAGAAACCCTCGAAGAGGTGTAGGCAATGGTGGTGTCAGGGACCCTTATCTTAAGGTCAAGTAGCTGCAGGATGAACTCCCTTCCTAATAAGGGGATGTCAGGAGCAGGTGCTGGAACCAATGGTCTGGAACACAGCATGCCTGCCAGGTGATGCTTATGCTAGGAGGCTGTACCTAAGCCGGCTATAAGAACAGGAAGCAAGTGGGCTTCATAAATTTAAAGGGACTGCACAAGACAGCCCAAAACAGCTGAGTGGTGTGGAGTAAGCTGCTCCCTGTGACTCAGTTGTTTTTTTAGGCTTTCTGCAAACCCTATTTAAAGGGACTGTGGTCCCTTTCAACAGTGTTTGTGGGGGCCACAAACCCGTTTGGTTTGCGAAAAAACCTCCTGGTTCAGTTTGTGGTTTGGCCACAAACCTAACCACATTTTCCCTGTTTGTGCCCATCCCTTATGACAGGGGTGGGCAATTGTTTTGGCGTGGGGGCCACTTTGTGGGAGCGGAGGTTAGCGGAGGGCCGCACCTTTTAAAATGATTGCATTCATTAGTTAACTTTGCATTTCAGAAAAGGTATAAATTGTATCATAAAAATCAATACATATAAATTAAATAAAATAGTGGTAGTTTTATTCAATTTAATTATTGCGCTAATTTCATATCATCTGTCGCTGCAAGCACATTTAATTTTAGAATCAGTTCAATGAGACAAATGTACCCTATCACACTTTTCTACAATTTTTTGGCGGGCCGCAAAAAACTCTTTGGCGGGCCACTTGTGGCCCACGGGCCGCAATTTGCCCACCCCTGCCTTATGAGGATCTTTAGATTGTTATTTATTTCATGTTCTGCAATTAAAATATCTCTGTACCACAGTGCCTAACTTTGCTGAGTGTTCTTTGACCACCCAAATCCTCTAGAAAGAACTCTTGCTTCAGGCAAGAAAATAGCCTCTGGCACAACAGTGTCCAAATAAAGACGAGTGATAGTAGTGTCTGTTTTGCATTCCTGCTGATAAAAGATAAGAGTTGCAGCAGCTCCTTCAGCCAGGACAGAAGCTGCCATTCATAGGAGGGGCCATGTGTCAGCTAATGCTGCCCTCCTCCCCCCCGAAGGGAGGTAGTTTCCTCTTATTGGGCCCCCCCAGTTCTCAGACTAGTAGCTCGCTTATCACCTCCCTCGCCTCCCTGACCTTGAGTGCCTAGCTCCCAGCCGCTTCTTCCTTTCAGGTGCAAACTGTAACTTTTCCCGCTTATACTATGGGAACAAATGGCCAGTATATTTCAGGCGCCATTTTATCTCTATATGATTGGTACAGCCATTATGAACTAACCTTTGAATACTGTATATCAGTCCGGCCTGTATGAATGCTCAGCATTACTAACACAAGAAGTGTAAGTGACCAACAAGACCTGTTTAGCAATAAAGGGCTTTCTGTTTAGGAACACCTGTTGCTGACTGCATCTTTTGGGGCAACCTCACAGAGTGTTAGTAATCCTTTTTACTAACTCGGGACTTAACAAAACGTACCCTACCATGGATGATGGTGGAGAGCCCCCAAGAACCACTGAGTCAGAGATGCCAACTTCTACGGGCGAGGAGCCGATCCTGATTACAACTTTGAGCTTGGTTAATCCACGATGCCACCGTGATGGATCCTACTCATGGTCCCAGTTTGGGGTGCAGACTGTGGAAACCTGGTCGCCTCAGAGGGACTTTGGAATGGTCCCTGGGGCTGGACCGAGTACTGAAGCTGTTGTATGACCACAAGGATCTACCCAATATGGCGAGATGTGGGCCCATATGGGCTGCAGATTCAAGACAATGCACCAAATGCTGCAACGAGAGGTGACAGCAATAATCATGGATTTATCTGCTGTCATTGCGCAAGTTCTCCAAGGGGTGCAAGAGCAAGGTGCAGGTGGTGCCAAAACTGGCATGCAGGCCAGTGATGGGGCAGGAGGTGGTGGAGAAGTCCCTCAACCCCAGCAACCACCCGGTGGGCAACCTGCAGCTCTCGGAGCAGGACCCCTTGTACTGGTCGCTCTGGGACTGGCACAGGAACATCGCCCTGTACGCCAAGAGCTGATGGAAGCTACATTCAATGGTAACCCAGCAAAATTGCAGTTTTTCACCACTAAAGCTAGCCAGTGCCTACAGAATTGGGGCCACTTGTTTGCCACAGGCCGTGATCGAGTCGACTATATCAGACCGAGGTTGCGGGAGGAGGCAGCAGACTGGTATGTGAACCTCCATAACCCGCCTGGTCTGGAACTGGATAGCATTGAGGATTTTATGTGGGCCCTATGCCACCAATACGAGGCCCAATGAGTGAGGAGAAAGCATGCAACAAGATCGGGACCCTGACACAGGGCAAAATGTCAGTGCATTCAGTGACTTTTAAGCATTTTGCTGCGAGGATCTGAGGTTGGCCTGAAGCTGTGTTCATGGAGCAGTACTGCCAAGGGTTGAACCTGGATTTATACGAGACTATTTTGAGAAACATCAATCCCACAACCCTGGTGGGTTGCATCAGAGCGGCAGAGGAGGCTGAAGGGCACTTCACTCTTATCCATATGTGCACACCACCTATGACTCTGAAAGCTGCTGCTCATCCCAGCACGCTGTACAAACCCAAGCTGAAACCGCCACTGAAGGACATCCAGGACCTGTGAATCAAACAGGGTCTTTGCAGAGTTGTGGGGAATCAGGGCACTATGCTTCTTCGTGTCCTGCATCTACCCCAAAACTGGTGCCATCTACTTTGACTCACACTCTGCGAGTTGTGAAGGGCCCACACACTCTCAAGCCATGAGCCCTGCAACTGGAGGCACTTCCTGAACTGGAGCCAGAGAAAATAGCCATGGTGGAACTGAATAAGCCGTCGGGAAATGACCAGGACCTGCTCTAAGTGGCACAATGCAGCAGGTCCCTTCTTCATCAGCACCAAAAGTGGTGAGCTAACCCGCCCACCTTCTTTACATGATAATGACTATTGTAAACCCAAAGTTGGGCACCCAAGTATGGGTACAGGCCCTTATTGACTCGGGATATGCAAGAGACTTAATCAGCCCCATAGTGGTGGATGGGTTGGGGGTGGGAGTTAATTCCCTGGAGGATCCCTTACAATTTACACAGATGGCTCCAAAATGAAGGAGCCCTGTGCCTTCAAGACTGAACCTCTAATTATCGGCACAGGGAAACATTGGGGGAAAAGGGCTTTTGTTATCATCCCTCATGCCCAATTTCCCATGGTGTTGGGGAGCCCATGGCTTGGAACCCACAATCCTTACATAAAGTGGAGTGAAGGAAGGATCAAATGGGTCTCCCCTCTGTGCAAGGAGCATCAATGGCAAGCTCCTTGGGGACCCGCACCAGGACAAGAATGTGTTTGTCTTGCACATGAGGAACTTTTATTGATACCTACCATATACCGGAATTTAGTGCGATGCAAACCAAATGCAAGGTTAGCCTGGACACTGGACTGCCAAAAGGCATTCAAGTCCCTAAAGAACTTATTCACATCCAAACCAATTTTGGCTCACCCTGATGAGGGGAAGAAATTCATTGTGCAAGTAGACGCTTCAGATGCAGCCATGGGGGGGGGGGTCGATTCAACAAGAGGTGCTGGATGGGAAGTTACACCCCTTAGCTTATGTCTCCAAAAAATTCGAGGACACTGAAAAACATTGGGCAATGTGGGACAAAGAAGCCACCACAATCTGACTGGCGGCATTGGTTAGACGTGGCCAGTATCCTGTTTGAAGTCTGGACTGACCACAAAAATTTTGAAGCTTTGCGAACACAATGCTTCCTTAACGCTAAGCAGTTGCCGATTTCTTTTCCAAGTTCAGCTTCACTTTACGCCATTTCCCAGGCAAAGCAAATTCATTGGCCGATGCTCTGTCCAGGCTGCCTCAACATGACTGTAAAAAGGACGAAGTGATCGACTCTGTGTTCACCCCAGAACAGTGTGTGGGGGGCAGTACTTACACAGAGTCAAACCAAAAAGACTGCAATCCCAGAACCCACTGAATGGAGTATAAAATGTTCCAGTGCCTGTACAGAAGAGGAACGTGCAGAGTTCCGTGAAAACAATTCCCTCCCTCAGAGACCAGATGATTGTTGGTTTAAAGACCACAAATTAGTAGTCTCCATGGCACTGCGAAAGGAAGTCATGCACTGCGGACTGTCATGAGTACCTCTGAGGATCTGCCTCCTACGGATTTAAGCAAGGTGAAGGATCAGCTCCCAGCTCCAGAGGAGCCTCCACCTGAGCCAGATGAGGCTCAAGCAAGCACCTCCCAGGGTTTCATCCCAGCACCACCAGCAGCTGAGCCACAGCTAAGCTCAAGCCCACCTGATTCACCTCCTCTGGTGGAACGTCTAAGGTCCCAAATGCAGGCAAAACTTAGCTGCAAGAAGGAAAGAGGCATGCATGCATGGTCGCAGATCACTAAGTCCTGAGTTCTAGAAGGAGCCGGGACCTCTCTGCCAGCTGCTAACAAGCACAGGAAGTGGCTGGGTATTTAGGCACAGCACAGAGACTACCAACTTGTGCTAGCAACAAGTCTTCTTGGCTAAGCTCTGCACCCATTCGGCTCATGATTGCTGACTTGATTCTGGACCCTCTGACTTGTGATTCTGGCTTTGTTTGACTTTGGCTCTGTTGACTCCCTGGACTGGTCTACTCGTGAGTTTCCCTCTTTGACCCTGGTTTGGACTGACTCTGCTTTTGGCTTAGTGTTTTGGACTTGGCAACTTGTTCCTGATTCAGCTTAACCCCAGACTGTCCCGGACTTCTGCTTGATTCCTGTCCTGTTGGCATCCAGCTCGTGACACAGCCCACGAATCAAAACTTTCAGTGCATTTTGCATTTACGACTGCATTTACTTCAACGGCAGTTCTGGTGGTCTTGCATGTGGGGTGATGTGTTGGCTTATGTGTCCTCTTGTCAAACTTGCTTGATGTGCAGAAGTCAGGGAGGAAAACCACCGGGTTTCCTCCAACCATTGGAGACCCCGAGCAGACCTTGGGAGACTATATCTATGGACTTTATTACTGACTGACTTCCCAGTAAAGGCAAGACAGTGATTTGGGTCGATGTGGACACATTTTCTAAACAAGCTCATTTTGTCCCATTTAAACAATTCCCAATGGCTAAAGCCTTAGCCAAAGTGTTTTTAAGCAACATCATTAAATTGCATTCCATCCCGCGGAAGATAATTTCTGACCACAGGTCACAATTCATTGCCAACTTCTGGTGGGAGCTTTTACAGATTATGGGAGTGGAACCTGCTTTGAGCAGTGCTTACCACCCAGAAACCGATGGCCAAACAGAACACATTAATCAAATACTAGGACAGTTTCTGAGGTGTTACACTAACTACCAACAAGACGGTTGGGTTGACCTGCTCCCTTTTGTGGAATACAGTCAAACTTGCTTGATGTGCAGAAGTCAGGGAGGAAAACCACCGGGTTTCCTCCAACCATTGGAGACCCCGAGCAGACCTTGGGAGACTATATCTATGGACTTTATTACTGACTGACTTCCCAGTAAAGGCAAGACAGTGATTTGGGTCGATGTGGACACATTTTCTAAACAAGCTCATTTTGTCCCATTTAAACAATTCCCAATGGCTAAAGCCTTAGCCAAAGTGTTTTTAAGCAACATCATTAAATTGCATTCCATCCCGCGGAAGATAATTTCTGACCACAGATCACAATTCATTGCCAACTTCTGGTGGGAGCTTTTACAGATTATGGGAGTGGAACCTGCTTTGAGCAGTGCTTACCACCCAGAAACCGATGGCCAAACAGAACACATTAATCAAATACTAGGACAGTTTCTGAGGTGTTACACTAACTACCAACAAGACGGTTGGGTTGACCTGCTCCCTTTTGTGGAATACAGTTATAATAATGCAGTTCGTTCCTCGATGGGGGTCTTCCCATTTATGGCTGTGGGTTTTTTTGAAGGAGTCCCCCTCCCTTCGTTAGGACCGGCAAACCTGGGTCCTGGAGGCTTTGCAGACTGGTGGAACTCTTTACATGACTCTTGGCCACTCATTGCTAAAACTTTGGAAACTGCTAAGGTGGATTACAAGAAGCATGCAGACAAGGGGAGGGCTCTGGGTGGGATCTCTCCCTGGGGGACTCTGTCTATGTTTCCACAAAGAACATCAAGGGACTCCAACCTAGCCACAAACTAGGGTGGAAATATGTGGGGCCTTTTACTGTGATTAAAAAAAATCAATGAGATGGCTTTTGAACTGAGACTGCCTAAATCACTAAAACTTGTTCTCCCCATTTTTCATTACAGCCTCTTGAAAAAGGACCCTGGACCGAATGCGTGGAGACCCCAAACTTCTACTCCTCCTCTGTTGATGATGAATGGTGAACCTCACTATGAGGTGGACCAAATCTTGGACTCTAAGTGTAAATGGGGCTGTATATTCTAGCTGATTAAATGGCGTGATTTTGGCCCTGAGGAGCAGGAATGGGTTGAGTCCAAACATATTAACACTCCTGCAAAGCTTCATGCCTTCCATAAATTGTACCCTTTGAAGCCAGAGGGTGGTATGGGGGTGGGTCTTGGGGAGGGTAGAATGTCAGTAAATGCTGCCATCCCCCCCCCCCCCTGGATGGGAGGTGGTTTCCTCTTACTGGGCCCCCTCCCTTGGAATGTGCTCACTGTTCTCAGACTAGTAGCTCGCTTATCACCTCCCTTGCCTCCCTGACATTGAGTGCCTAGCTCCCAGCCACTTCTTCCTTTTGTAACTTTTCCCACTTATACTTTGGGAACAAATGGCCAGTATATTTCAGGCGCCGTTTTGTCTCTCTATGATTGGAGCAGCCCTTATGAACTAACGTTTGAATACTGTATATCAGTCCTGACTGTATGAATGCCCAGCATTACTAACACAAGAAGTGTAAGTGACCAACAAGACCTGCTTAGCAATAAAGGGTTTTCTGTTTAAGAACACCTGTTGGTGACTGCATCTTTTGGGGCAACCTCACACCATGGCTCAATGGTAAATTATCTGCTTAGCATGCAGAAGGCCTCAGGATCAGTCACCAGTACCTTCAGTTGAGAGACTGGGCAGTAGGTGATGTGAAAGACTGCCTGAGACCCTGGAGAGCTGCTGCCAGTCTGACTAGATAATACTGACTAGTTGGACCAATGGTCTGATTCTGTATAAGACATGTGTTCATGGTGGGCATTGCTTGTTGGAAGAAAAGGAGCTCAGCAAGCGTTCCCTCTCCACTATGGGTGCATTCAGATGGGCAGCTAATCCTGCCATTGGCCCAGCTGTAATTTGATCTAGATCTTTTAAATCCAGCATTGCACGACCAGACAGCTCCCCCGTGAATTGCTTTCCTGCACGTGACTCTGCAGTGAATTGTCTAGACGGCATCCACCTTAAGGAGATGTGCAGTCGGCTTAAAAAAAAAAAATTCCTGTCTGCGCATGTGCATATGTGCTTATCTGCATATCTGCACATGTGCTTATCTGCATATGTGCCTCACTGTCTGCAGATGTGGCATGTTTAAGCAGTTATGTGTGCATTGCTAAGAGTTTTTTAAAAAAATGACGGCTGTTCAGGATGGTCTGGAGACCATCCCTATGGGCTGTTTGCACACTGATGGAATGACCTGATGATGGAAAGTCCAGCATTAGCCCATCAGCCAGCTTTAGACCAGACTCTAAGCACTATCTTTTAAGTACAGATCCCCGATGGGGATTGACAGGCTACTAACGGAAGTGGCATGATTCCCAGATGTTAAGGTCTGGACGTGTACCTTAAATCCACCAGGCACTCGTGCCTGGCATGGCTCAAAAGAGCCATTTGAACACACCTTATCACCATCTAACAGTTGATTCACATGAGCACATGAAGACCTTTGGTCTGTCAAAGTCAGTATTGTCTACTCAGACTGGCAGCAACTCTCCAGGGTCTCATCAGGCAGAGGTCTTTCACATCACCTCCTACCTGATCCTTTTAACTAGAGATGCCAGGGACTGAACCTGGGGCCTTCTGCTTGTTCCAGTTCTTATAGCTATGCAAATACAAATGGTCTGCCTTTTATCTCATCTGGTTTAGGAGGCAGTGTAAGGCTGTAATGTTCAGGTGAACTTTCTCCTGATTTAGTTTTAATGGTGTTTAATTGTGTTAATGTTTTAACATGTTAGGTCTTTAGTTGGCTAATTTGTTTCTTTTATGATAAAGTGCCTTGAGAAATGAGGACATGTGGTATAGAAATCTAGTAAATTAATATTAAATCTGTAATCCCTACAACAAAACCTTAGTTTGTTTATTTAGGACGTTTCTATCCCAAGAGGCTCTGAGCAGCGTATATTAATCCTCACAACAAACCTGTGAGATTAGGCTGAGAATGTGTGACTGACCTGGGTATCCCAAGTCCTAGTCCAACACTCTAACCACTACACCACACCCCTGGTACAACAGCTGTGGTACTTTGGCTGAGCTAAATTGGCTTTCCCAAGGCTACCCACTGAGCTTGTAAGATGTTTGATCTGCAGACCTCACAATTCATATCTTAACACTCCTAGCCAGTATATAGCAGAAGCAGTGGTTAGGCAATGCCTTGAGGGTTATTTGCTTACAAATTTGTTTAGATGAGACAAACTATTATCATAACACTTCACATATTGCAATGGAATAAACCATATTAATGAGTGCTTGCATGATGAATAATGAAGCCAGGCCTATAAACAAGCATTTTATGATAAGGGTCACATGGCTATGGGGGCAGGACATTGTAAGTCTGCGTGAAGCAATAAAAACCTAATATAAGCATGCTAAACCTAAAACTACTTAATTTATTCATTTAAATTGGATTGATTTTAAGTGCCAGATGTCCAAGTGCTTATCTTGGCCTAGACTGCAGGCTGACCACTGATGATTATTCCATTCATAAGAGGTTATCTGTCCAATGTGGCATTATATGATTCAACAATTTTTGTTCTTTCCAAATATATATTATTAGCAATGATCTCTCAAGCTATGGAGTAAGCAATGGACAGTGCAATCCTACACAGAATTACTCCACTAATAGTGCAGTCCTTTACAGAGTTGCTGCAGCCTAAGCCCATTGATTTTAACTATTTCAATGGTCATAGTCTGGAGCAACTCTATACGATTCCACTGTCAGCTGCCTTCTAAAAAACTGGGTAATTCATACTGATATATAAGTGGAGGTGTGCCATGCTGAAAAAAAATTTGAATTCAAGTATTCAAAGGGAGTAAAAAGAGACAATGGCAAACATGAAAACGAGGTTCCCTCTAATTCGGCGCCCCCCCCCCCCCAAGTGGAGCAGTTCACATCCTGGGCAGAATATAACTGCTGTGATCATAAAATGGGCAATGAACAGGGCAAGACCCTGTGCAGCTCCAGACTGCTGCTGAGCAAGGCTTCCTGTGGTAATGAGTGGCCACTCATGCACACAGCTCAGAGCAGAGGTGTCAAACTCATTTGTTACAAGGGCCGGATCTGACATAAATGTCACTTTGTTGGGCCGGGTCATGTGTGCCATAAAATGTAACATGAGGTACCAGAGATATAAACTTTATAAAAATGATTTCAGATGCTGAATGGCAATAGCAGGCATGATTGGATTAGGTGTGATATGCAGAGGGGTAGTAGGCATGGAGATATCAGCATTAGTTATGAGAAAGGAAACCTAAGTCTCATTTTGGTCCAGGAGGATTCAGTCCAGGAGGATGCAAAGAATAAATGGAAATAAGTCTAAAGAAGTGAGCAGTGACTCACAAAAGCACATACTCTTATCACAAATTTTGTTATTTGTTAAGGCACTACTGGACTCTTGCTCCCTTCCACTAATAAAGAATGAAATATGCTGTTAGGTTTCTTCCCCACCCCCATCTGTTAGAACTGGAAAGAGTTAGAACTCTCCAAGTGCCATGGGACTCCCTCCCTCCCTCTCTCTCTCTCTCTCTCTCTCTCTGGCTCTTTTCCTCCCTCCCCCCTTCTCTCTCTGAAGAAGTGTGCTTGCACGCAAAAGCTTATACCTGGAATAGAACACTGTTGGTCTTCTTAAAAGTGCCACGAGACTCCATTTCTCTCTCTCTCTCTCTCTCTCCCTCCCTCCCTCCCTCCCCAGAGCAGTGGGAGGAGCCCTCAGCCAATCAAGGGAAGGAAGGCTTGGTTTTCTTTCTCTCATCTGCGAAGCAGGAAATAGGAGATACTGGGCAAAAGGTGGTGGCTTCCCTTAGTGCCAAAAAGCTAAGGACAAAGATCAGTGCTTAATGCATGGGCTTCCTTCCCTACTGAGCTGTACAGTGTTGGTTACCAGTGACATGGCAGTAGAGTTTCTCTGTGTGACTGGGCTGATGCGGCAAATAGTTTAGAGCTCCATGCAGGGCCATAGCACTTTTAGTCTGTATGGCAAATGGACTTGAGTCACAGTGCTTTTGTCGGGTCTGTCTGTTAATTAATTAATTTCTCCATTAAAAACAAGCTTCACAATAGATTGAAAGCCATTAATTGGTTTGCTTTTAATTCTACTTACTTGAGTGTGTTTTGTGTTGGCCTGGCTATCACTTCCTGGCAGAGAAGGATGGATTACATCAGCAGCATTGGAATAGGTGTCCCATGATTGGAAAGGGCCTGTTCCCCAAGATGTCTGGATTAGAAATGATACAAACTATTTAACTATAGCCTCAAAAATACAGCTGGTTGGGATGGAAACCAGTACTTTTTAAATGTGAAGAAAAATCCATGTGGAAATTTGCTCATCATAGTACAGTTTTCAGTGAGGCATTTTGGAAATGGATAATGTTTTTGTTTATTGGCAGGAAATACTGCTGACAGGAAGAGTGTTCCAAGCCAACCTAAGCTTTCAGAAATACAGGCACCAAGAATGAGAGAAGCCATTTTTAAAGTGACTGTTCATTTCACAGTTATTGTCTTGGAGATGGTATAATGTGTGTGGTACAGGCAATCCACTACTATTCCTACCATTTATTTATTAATTGAAAATATATATACCTTCCCTTCCATTAAAAGATCATTATAGTCCTTATCTGTCTGCTATGATCAGTCTGATAAAATTGGATGGACTTTCCAGGTATCTTTCTCTGTGTACACAATTTTGGATGGGGCAAATGTTCTCATAGACCGATGTCCCACAAGCGCCTCCCCGGCGTCATTCCTCCGTTTGCCTCGATTGCCTGCTTGAATTCCCAACTATTTGCCAAGGGGCACATTTTGACCTGGGGCTTCGTGCGATTTCCCCTACAGCTTCAGTGATCCTGTTTTTTGAGGATTTTGAGGAAATTCAAGCAGGCAATCGGGGCAAACAAAGGAACGATGCCGGGGCAGCGCTTGTGGGAAACCAGTCATAAACACATTTGTTGTGGTTTATCCCCCCCACACACACTGCTGGTAGACAATTCATTCTTTGCTCATTCAAGTGGAATTCAGATAACAACGATCTCACAGCTAGTGACGTGGGAGTATAATGGAGCAGCCAGAGAACCACTTGCCATGTTCACCCACACCTAGAAGGTGGCAATTACAAAGCACCCAGGATTCATGTCCCAACCTCATTCTGAACTCAAAACCACAGAACTGGCACCTCAATGTATAACCCATTTATTATGAAAACAAGAGACCCCCTCAGCAATAATGACTTTCAAAAAGGAACAAGTGGCTGAGGAAGTAAGACACTGAAGTAGTTCAATTATACATTATATTCAAAAAGTTACAGCAAACATTGCTCAAGAACAAATAATAAATTACAACAATAACAGATGATAACAGCACAATAGAGCAACGATGATACAGCAAAGCAGTAATTAATACAGCAAAGCAGTAGCTAATGCAGCAAAGCAGTAGCCAATACAATGAAAGCCAGTGGCTCAGTAAAACAGTAACTAATACAGCAAGGCAGTAACTAATACAGCAAGACAGTAGCTGACGAAGAATCTGGATTATTTTTCTCCGTTTCATTCTTAATACTTTTTCAAACCTGTCAAGACAAGCCACATATTCATCTTTAGAAACAACAACATATACTTTTATAGAGAGAGCAATTGCCGGCCTATGTAAAAAAGGCGGCTTTTAGCCAGATATTAAAGAAGGGACTGGTTGCTACTTTCAGAATTAATTAACTGGTTTGCTCCTAATTTAAGTAGTTCAAATGGAACCTAAAGTAAGTTAAAAGTTAAAATTATTAAAAAAAATAAACAATTATAAAATTATTAATTATTTCAAAAAATAAAACATTACATTATTTCATTCAGCTTCCTGTTGTTCTCCATTCTAAATAATTATGTTTGTTCTAGAAAGCTGAAAAGCTTGTTTGAAAATGGATCTAGAAGTTATGAAGAAAGCTAAAAAGAACTTAAGCTGTAAAAATTTGAAGAAAGTAAAATAGAAGCTAAACTGTATCTGTAGGCTGACTCCTTTTACACAAACAAGATTAATCTTGAGGAAGAATGGTGAAATGAGTGCACAACCGGGTGCTTAGTGAGCTACATCCCACCTGGTTCTCTTTAAGGGCTACTGGGTAATCAGCTTTATCCTTGGATAATTAATTTTACCCTGAGCTGTATAAGCACTCCTGTAAGTACTGTTGTTTGGCAGTTGGTAAATGTTGTATTGATTACTGTTGAAATCTACTGCCCAAGTACTGATCTACTTTAGAACAAGGTATCTTTGTGCATGAATTCTATCACTTCTTTTCAAGTTTTTTAATAATAATGTACCTTTACTAAGAAATGTGCATGAGTAATTTGACTACTTTTGTCTTACATAGAAAATTCCAGCCACACTTGGCATTTTACACTGAAATGATTGGAAAACAAATGCTGGTAATGCAGTTGGATACTGTTTTGACTATTATTGTCTCTAGCATGTATTATTATTGTTTCTAAAGATGAATATGTGGTTTGTGTTGACAGGTTTGAAAAAGTATTAAGAATGAAACAGAGAAAAATAATCCAGATTCTTCGTCAGCTACTGTCTTGCTGTATTAGTTACTTCCTTGTTGTATTAGTTACTGTTTTACTGAGTCACTGCTTTCATTGTATTGGCTACTGCTTTGCTGCATTAGCTACTGCTTTGCTGTATCATCGTTGCTCTATTGTGCTGTTATCATCTGTTATTGTTGTAATTTATTATTTGTTCTTAAGCAATGTTTGCTGCAACTTTTTGAATATAATGTATAATTGAACTACTTTAGTGTCTTACTTCCTCACCCACTTGTTCCTTTTTGAAAGTAACCCATTTATTATTATCAGTTTTCGTGAACCACAATTTATAAGATTGAAATTTCAAATTCTAGGGCATTCTGCCTCTTATTTGTGTCTGAGTTTAGAAAAGTCAAGAAGCATTATTGCTGTGAATATCATTTTACTACTACAATATCATTGTCTATTGTTCATGTGGTCAATCTACAGTGCTGGTCATAGGGTTGGACTATGGAGACCTGGATTCAAATGACTGCATGGGTACAAAGTTCAGTGAGTGAACTTGGACCAGGCATGAAGTACAATTTTTCTGCCTTCCCCCCCTCTTCTGCAGCATCCTGAAATCTCCCCTATCCTGTTCTTGGGGAAAAGGAGATTTGGGGGGAGGCATTTTGGGTTGCTGCAGGAGAGGAGAGGCAAGGAATTTGAGCTCCATGGGCAGAAATGCTAGTGCCTGCAGAAATGTCTAGTCTGGTTTCAGGCTTCTGGGGCTCATTCCTTTTGCTTTCTTTGTCTTGCTGGACATGGTTCTGACCGGCACCGATAATTTATTTAGCCATGTTTATTACCTTTGGTAACTGATCAGAACTACTTTTGGAGAGGTAGATGCTCAGCAGTTTTATATGAATATTGTTCCTGCCGTGGAATCCAGATCCGCTAATGTAGTCCCTCCCTCTATGAGAAAGAAGAGGGATGGTGACATGAAAATGGCAGATTCAATGGTGACATTTATGCGTCTCAACATTAATATCAATACAAGTTGTCATTCAAAACAGATCTAGGGTGGAATCATGTGGTGAACTACTTAGGATGAAATGAGCGTTATTTTTAATATTTTCGCTTCGCTGAAGACTTTGTACTAAGCAACACTGCAAATGTATCTGACAGTGCTGATTGCATCCTGAGTCACACATTGTCTAATCGTAAGATGAGTTGAACCATTTGACATTCTCTTATTGAAATACATTTCAAAGTAAAACCGCTTGGTGCCTTTCAGAGTGCTGGAATTTAGGTGTGAAATATTGTATTAATAAGCAGAAAGCTGAAGGCGGAACTGTTTTAAAAATCTGAGAATCTGGACTATAAAGCATTGGCTGTCATTTTCAAAGCCCAACAAAGAACGCGTGGATTCCACCCTGTTACAAAAAACCAAGTTAGATGGTCATCAGGCTCAATCTCTACAATTGCAAGAGGGAGGAAGAAAAGTCCTTGCAGAGAAGCCAAAAACTGCTGAGGAGAATCCTACCGGAAGGGTTACGGCCAGGCCTGACGCCACTGTTCATAAGGTACAACCCTTCACATGGTGTCTTGTTCGCTGATTTACTGTATTTTTAGCTAAATAACAGTGATTAGCATGAGAACAGCTCTTTTGCAACAACAAGACAAAGCATCCCCTGGCCCCTTCGGATTAAGGGTTGATTTTATTTTTCACTTTATTTTTTCACACTTCGATATGCACACAAGTATAATATCCAGGTATGCCCGGATGGCTTGCGCATGCACATAGAATTAGGTAGATTTCTCTTTGGGTTGGTATGGTACTGGAGCATGCCTCCCACAACTGCAGTTAGGATGCCAGAAATGAGAATCTCCCCTAGAAAGTATTGGGATTTTTCGTATGGTGTTAAAACAATGTGTACTAGCCATGTTTTGATGCTTTAACTAATGTAAGTTATGTGCATTTCTTACATATCTGTTATTTTTAGAGCTTGCTTTGTTAGCTTATTTTATGCCCACAATACCTTATATGTGTGCATCTGTACATCTATATTGATGTATATGAATTTATCCATTATTGTCTGCTTCTGTGAAACATTGTCTCATGACAAACAAGTTCACATTTGTGGTGTCATCAAGACTTAAGATTTTTGACAGCTGCATCAAGTCACAAAATCCTTTTTTCTCTTGTTATTTATGTGTATAGGCAACATCAAAACTCAAATATTTTCTACAAGTAATTAAATTGTGGAATTCACTGCCAGAGATTGTTGTGATGGCTATAACCATAGATGACTTTAAAAGGAGATTCATGAAGGATTGTCTATCAGTGGCTACTAGCCAAAGTAATTATAGGAAACCTCCACATTCAGAGGCAGTTAACCTCTGAATACTAGTGCTAGACAGCACCATCAAGAGCAAGTCTCTATGCCCTGTTGTTGCCCTACTGGTGAAACAGGTGCTGAACTAGATGGACTACTGGTCTGATAGGATATACTGCACAATAATTTGGTCAATGCAATCCATTATAGATTTGAGCTGTGAAGAGTACTGGACTCAAGAGACCAGGAACGGTGAAATCATGAAGCCTTTATTGAGTGATTCAGCATGCCCAGTAGATGGTCAGAACAAGCATGCTTCCAGGGCTCCAGGGCCCTCATTATATCCTGGCTGGAGCCACACCTCCAGCCGCACCCAAAAGACCTGATAGGGGCTTAACATATGCGCATGTGTGTCATAGGTTCCCTGGAGGAGTCTTTGACCACATTGGCTCCTCAGGGAGAACCTAGGTCCCACATTGGTGGAGGCTTTCAATCCGGATGTCTATTGTTCCTCCAGATTCAAGCTCCCCTCTCTGCCTGACCATGTGCTCTGGCCATGCGGCGGGCGCCATTACCTGGGAGCACATGGCAGGCTGGTTGCTACACAGAGCATACTACATTACAAGCTGGCAGCTGTTTGTGGTGTACATCTTTTTGAGATGACCTGTAGTTTAACAACAGACCTACACATCTTGCAACCACCATGCGGCATTTAGAGAGTGCGTTATTCAAAACATATCACATGCATTGTCTTGTAGTCCTAGTAATGATCCTGTAAGGCAGGTCAGTACTATTGTCCCCATATTGCAGATAAACATATGAGACTCACAGGCTGTGATCACACACACTCAATAATCCACTTTCAATGCACTTTCCAACTGGATTTATACTGTGTGAACTGGCAGAATCCGGTCTGAAAGTGCATTGAAAGCGGATTGTTTAGTGTGCGTGATTGCTGCCGTAGTCTGCAGCTTCTGAGTTTATGGCAGAGGCAAGATTAAAATCGGTGTCTTCTTGATTTGGAGCTCTCTCAGCCACTGTACCATCCTCCCAACACCACCTTTTTGCAGTTGCAGCAAAAGCAAGAGATTTGCTGAGCCTCTGGTAAAGCTGCCATATTATGTCTGGGTTGGCTGAGTTTAGCCTGATTGACACAAATGGTGCAGCTTTGATCTATACCAAGTGTGCGCTCCAATGCAAATGTCCTTCAGCCAAAATATTTAACACAGGAGTACAGTGGCACCTTAAATATGAACAAACTTTATCTATATACTAATAGCCAAGTGGCCACTCCCGTGTGGATATCTAAATCCATGCGGGGGGCACTTGGGGGGCAGGGAGATTTTCCTGCACACATGGGGGACTCCCCCCGTGTGCAGAAAAATCTGAAAAGTAAAAAAAACCCTTTGGGGGGGACATTTAAATTCCCCCCAAAGTAAAAAAGCGTTCCCTGCACATGCCTCTCTGATCTGTGGCTGCTGCTGCTGGCAGCGGGGGCAGGTGGAGAAGCCTCACTGGGCTTCGCCATCGCTGGGAGGGGTGGGGGGCAGGGGGGAAGAGCTGGCGGGCCCTGCGGCCAGGGGGCAGGGGGGGAAGTGTGGTGTCAACGGCCACAGAAGCAAGACGCCTCCCCTGTTGCGCAGGCAGGTGCTGCCTGGCTTGGTCCGAGGGAGCAAGAGGCACAGCAGCTACTGCCCACTGCCCAGACACAGCATCGGCTCCAGAAGCAGCAGTAGCAGCAGCAGTAACAGCACCAATGCCGGGTCGGCTTTCCTTTTCCCTTTGGCGGAGCAGCTTAGGGCAGTCAAAGAGGCAGCGGGTGCTTGTGGGACTCTTCAATGGCTGAGCAGCCTGAGCTGGGCGAACCGCTTGGGGCCAAAGCCACAAGCCAGCCCCCTGAGCCACTTCCCCTCCCCTGCAGAACGTGCAGGTGACCCAGAAAGTGGGGCTCTTTGAGGCGCACATCCAGGCGCAAAGCTCCGGGGCTGCCACGCTCTTTCTTAAAAGCCCCCATCCCGGCAGGAGGAGGTCGCCTTCGCCCAGCCCACCCTGGCTAGCCCAGCTACCGGTTGGCATCCCAGCCCAGGAGACCCAGAAGCAGGAGAAGGAAGAGAAGATGAAAGGTCCCAGGAGTCGCTTGTTCTAGCATAATTTTGTGCAAGTCAGAGCACACTTCATCAGGTGCATGGAGCGTTCATCCATTAGGCAAATACTTTAATATGAAAAGCTGGAAGTAGCAGAAGAGCAGTGGTAGGGCAGGGAGAGATGTTACAAAGAGAAGTCATTTTAAGAGAAGATTCAACTCTTTGATTGCTGTTTTGAAGCAGGGCTTTTCTGAATCCCCCTGATTCTAGATCCATGTTGCTTTGGTTAATTCCCTGGTTTCCACAAGCATTCTTGTGCCTTTAGTTTTTTTTTGGGGGGGGGGTGTGCGTGTTTCTTTTCAGACCACTTTTACCCTGATGTTTTCTTGGAAGCAAATTTTGAGTCAGCTTTTTTCTGTTGGTTTTCTTTGTCATACCCATGCCCACTGTTTGATGATTGAAGTGTCCTGGTCTAATTACTCCGCCCCCCCCAAAAGACAAGTGATTAAGAGTGTGTGTGTGCTGTGATGCCTTGAAAATGGAAGAAAATAATCCGACACCACACCTGTGAAAATGCACAGTGAGGGCAGATTTTCAGAACAACCATGCCCAAACTGATTCCAGTGCCTGTGGATAGACTCCCAAGAAAATCAGGGGTAACTTGAGCACACAGAAAAGCCCTCAGGGTGTGTTCAGATGGGCAGCTAATCCTGCCATTGGCCCGGCTGTAATTTGAGCTAGATCTTTTTGATCCAGTGTTGCACAACCAGACAGATTGCCTGTGAAGTGATTCCCGCAGTGGATTGTCTAGATGACATCCACTGTAAGGAGCTGTGTGGTCGGCTTAAAAAAAAAAATCCTGTCTGCGCATGCGCATATGTGCCTCACCATATACTTGTTTATCTACGCATGCATGGACTTAAATGGTAAAAGCGCCACCAATGGTACCTTCCTCTAGGTACCCTTTCAGTTTATAAAGTTAATAAAGTTCAGGGGACCATCAGAAACATTAAATTTTTTGGCTCGCTTGAGCAGAGCTCTGGGGACGTCATGTGTTTAAGCAGTTATGTGTGCATCGCTAAGAGTTTTTTTAAAAAATGGTGGTCATTAGGGATGGTTTGGAGACCATCCCTATGGGCTGATTGCACACTGGAGGTATGACCTGATGGTGGAAAGTCCGGCATTGGCCCATCGGCCAGCTTTAGACCGAACTTTCACTACTGTCTTTGAAGTACGGCTCCCCAACGAGGATCGATGGTCTACTCACAGAAGCAGCACGATTCCCGGATGTTGAGGTCTGGACGTGCACTTTAAATTTAAAGAGCCATATGAACGCACCCTCAGTCTACTTAGCAAGAATATAGTTGTTGTTGTTGTTGTTCAGTCGCACAGCTGAGTCCGACTCTTCGCAACCCCATGGACCACATCACGCCAGGCCCTCCTGTCTTCTGTTGTGCTCTGGAGTTTGCTTAATTTCATGTTTGCTGCATCAGTAACACTGTCTAACCATCTCATCCTTTGCTGTCCTCTTCTTCTTTTACCTTCAGTCATCCCAGCATCAGGGTCTTCTCCAGTGAATGCTCCCTTCTCATTTGGTGGCCAAAGTATTTGAGCTTCAGCTTCAGGATCTGGCCTTCCAGGGAACAGTCAGGGTTGATTTCCTTTAGGATTGACTGATTTGTCCTCCTTGCAGTCCAAGGGACTCTCAAGAGTCTTCTCCAGCACCATTATTCAAAAGCATCTATTCTTCAGCGCTCGGCCTTCCTTGTGGTCCAACCCTTGCAGCCATACATTACTACTGGGAATACCATTGCTTTGACCATACGGACTTTTGTTGGCAGGATGATGTCTTTACTTTTTATTATGCTGTCTAGGTTTGCCATCACTTTCCTCCCAAGGAGCAGGACTTCTCCCAGTTGTTGATAGACAGTTTAAGTAGGATTAACATAACATTAGAACTAACTTGGCAAAGTGCAGGGTAAAACAGATCCAGTTAGTCAACTATAGAGGTACAGTCAGGGGTCCGTTGGAGCAGGAGCACACAGGAGCGTAGCTCCGGGAGTGAGGAGCCCAGGGGGCGGGCACATGATCAAGCCCCGCCCCCTCCTCGGCTTCCCCGAGCAGTGCAGAGGCGCAGCGCCCCGGGGAAAGCCCTGCTAGGGTCTTTATTGTTTTTAAAGTTCCTTTTATGACTGTGTGCTGCTTTTCCAGAGACTTGCTCAAGGTGGCATATACATTTTCTAAGTATACCATTTTTTATCTGGGCACATGGCACATAAGTACTGGAGAAATTTCACCAACCCTTCAGCAGCTTCCGCCCCATCAGTTTGGTGTAGTGGTCAGGAGTTGGACTCTAATCTGGGAGAACCGTGTTTGATTCCCCACTCCTCCACATGCAGCTGCTGGTGTGACCTTGGGCCAGTCACAAGTTCTCTCAGAGCTGTTCTCTCTTGAGCAGTTCTCAAAAGACCTCTCTCAGCCCCACCTACCTCACAGGGTGTCTTGTTGTGGGGAGGGGAAGGGAAAGGGATGGGTGGTGCTCATGTCCTGGGTATCTCAAGTCTACTTGAAACCTGATGGTTTCAAGGGAGCAGGAAGAGAATGAGGGTGTGTTCTTTACGCTTATTTTTGTTGCACAAAGTATTGGATGGGGAAGGGAATGGAGGAAGAGCAGGTCAGTTTCACTCACCTGTGGAGTGGAGCCTGAGGGGTGGGTGTTGCCTTCTGACACACTTCTGGTATGTTAGGGGGTGTGGCATATGCAAATGAGTTATGCAAATGAGTTATGCTAAGGAGCTCCTGCACCTCTTTTTCTGCGAAATGACCCCTGGGTACAGTTGAACATTAACATCTGTAAGGGTGGGATATACTAAGATATAGCACCTATATGTTATGCATATTTACTTGTGAGAAAGTCCTACTGAATTCAGTTGGACCTACTTGTATGTAAACATGGTTAAGATTCCCAAAACAGAATCTACTGTGAGTACAAACCAGTGGATCAGTTCTGCTGGGAGTCAACACTGATCTCCCACCCCCACCCCCCACCCCATGATCACTACCATTTGGTATGTGGTTGTGAGAACAGGCCCTTGATGTGTCACAGTTTGAGAATACACAGTTTAATGAACAGCCTGTGTTTCTGATCCATTATAATTGGACCCAGATTTTTGTTTTGAGCTGAGATGCAATTGTTTGGCAGCCTACATTATAATCTTATAACTGAGCCTGTCATTGCATCGCCCACCAATGTTTCCCAAGGTTCTTTTGCACATATGCACACATACTTTCTATCCCTGGATGTAATGGATACAATTTAAAATGAACAAAGATGGTCTCATCCCAGAATGTAACTCCGTCTTGTATTGTTTGACAGCAGCTAAGCAATTAGTGTGTAGACAGAGGGCACAGGGTACTTCCTTGAAGGAGCAGGGAGGGTAAAGCTGATGGTGAAATGAGAAGGTGTCTGTGTCGGCACTCTCTCAGCTGCTTCTGGGAGCAGATACAGGCCTCAGAGCAGCTGGATTTCCAGAGATCTAGAGAAAAGCTTTGCTGCTGGCTATTCTTCAACTGGCTCCAAAGGCCTGAGTGAAAGTTCCCTGCAAAAACTAATGTGGCACCTGCTCAGCAAACAGAAAGTAACCCCCCTCCCCTTCTGTTACATTTTACATCTGCTATTCCACTGACATGGAAACCAGCGTAACAATCGGATTCATTACTAGCCCATTAAGGTGATTCCAGCAATGCTGACGAGATTTCCATGTGTTTAGTCTACAAGGCAAGTACGAAAATCCTTTTGTGAAAGATATACTTGGACTGAGCACTGCCTAGATGTGACTGTGTAAGTATGCAAGAAAGGCAGCCAGGGATGTAAGGCTTGTTTGCATCCTTCCTGGTTGAGATTCTGTTCATTACCCTGAACTTTAAGTATGTTTGCCTTTGAAGCCTTGATCTATTCCCAGATAGGTGGAAGGCAGAGCACAGATGGGGAGGGTGATGATGACACAGCGGTGGCCAGAAATGTCACTGGTCGTGTACCTTTGATTGCCTCACCTGCCCTGTGCCTGCTGATCCATCTGGGAGGGAATTTAGGCTAACATTCCAATCCCCTGAGCAGCCTCACACAACAGCTGCCACTAAAACTCAGACCAATTTGCCAGAGAAATCTTTTCTCATTTCCCCCACCCAAATGTGAAATTTGACTTCCAGACAGACAGTAATCCAAAACCAAGTCAGATCATAGGATTACAACATGTATATTTAATATTACGTAGGCTTACGAGATGTTCCAAACCCACCAGATTGGGATCCATTCCTTTTTGTTCATTTGGTTTGCTGAGCTATCGCCATGAAGTGAAAATAAAGGAAGTGAGATCCAATGAAAGTGAAGCACTTTCCCCCATTGGTTTCATTGTACAAGATTTATGTATATTCTTCAATCTTACTCTGTTCTCTGAACTTGCTCACAGCCAGTACTAGGTGCCGTGCTCAAAATATTACTAGGATGTGAATTTGGTTTATATAATTACTGGGTCATAGGCTATGATCAGATGTGCACTTTGATCCATTGCTGTTGCTGTTTCCTTACGGATTTAAAATGCACAATCAGACAGCAACATCTGTCTGTCATGTCCCAGTCATCTGTGCCCCATCCCCCCCTTTACTGCACGTTTCTTTGATACCTGTGAAATTCTGGTCCTTTTGGGCTGAGCTAGTTTCAGATCAGATTTTCTGTTGTCTGATAGCTCTGTTGCTCACCCAAGCCACCATTTTTTTTACTAGTTAGTTTTTTTTACTAGTGTGTGCATAACTGCATATTTGCACCTCTCTCTCTCTCTCCCCCTCTCCCACAGGGGCTGCTGTTTTCTTCATAAAACTTTCAAAGAAAGACACCCCTGTACTTCAGCTTTTTCCTGTGCTTTGGGGAAGCGGTAAATTGAAAAGTTTATTGAGGGAGACTACATGTCCCAGCAGGCTGATCAGCGCTTGTGTGCATGTTCAGAGGACAAACTTCTTTTTAAAAAATGGCCAATGGCCCCATGAATCACATCCCAGTAGGCATATCAGCGCTTGTGGGCATGCTCAAGGGATAAACTATTTTAAAAACGGCTGACAGCAACACTCCTTGGTTGCTGGGTCTGGTATGCATCTGATCGATCAAGGATGGGGTAAAAGAGTGCCAAATGGGGTGAGTCTGATCAGTATTCTCTGTTACAAAATACCCTGGATCAATTAATGGTGGGGCAACAGCAGATCAAAATGCACATCTGACCACAATCATACAATCAAATATCCCATCCTTTTTACAGTGAGCTTATTGTGCATTATAGCTAGTCATATAACAAAACCATCAGTTGTTTGCTCTGTTGCACAGCCAAATGACTTTACAGGCTGTAAAAAGGTGTGCGTAAAAGCTATTATGTTTATCAGTGTAGTAGTACTAGGTATATAGTGGCCTGATAAAACATTTGCTCAGTTGACTATAATAGGCCAATGGCTTATTGCTGATGGACTGTAGTTCATCTTTTCCACATGAAGTGCCAGATGGAAATGTGAGTTTGATGTGGAAAAGAGCTTCCCTGGATGACTTTCCATGGGCTCAGGGTTTCATAGAAATTTTTAGTCAATGGATCTAAAGCAGCTATGCATGCTTAGTTTGTGCACCACAGATCCATAGCCCTTTCAGATACTGTGCTGCTGTGCCAACTAAGCACAGGTAGTTACTTTGCACTGACTGCAGAAAGATTATGAATCCATGCAAAGCACCCAGGGAGACTCTTTTTCTTGCTAGCTTCATTTTTAAATCAGGTCCAGTCATGTAGAGTTGAAGAATCTTAAATCTGGGTGTTCAGATTTTGAAAGCAAATCCCTAATATATACATGAGTCAGACAACTGCCTCATCAAAGGCAGTATTGTCTACTCAGACAGGTAGCAACTCTCCAGAGTCTCAGACAGAGATTTTTCACATTGGCTACTACCTGATCCTTTTATCCAGAGGTGCTGGGAATTGAACTGGGGACCTTCTGCATGCCAAGTGATTGTTCTATCCCTGAGTTATGGCCCCTCCCTGAATTTTATATACTGTAGAACCTTCAAATAAGTAAGTGGGTTGGTGCTTAATGACTTGTAATTCAGTATACCATGTAACTGAAGAATGTAATTAAAGTCCATATGGTTCTGCAAACAAAAGGGTCCCAAGATAACAAACCAAATTTTAACAGAAACATTTAAGTAATTTTAGAAAGCTTCTCTTCAGTATTCCTCAGTGAATCCTGAATGGTATCTCTGATCACCCATCTTCCTATCTTCAGGCTTTTCTGGCCCACCTGCTGTATAAGACTGGAATGTTGATTCATTATCCACATTTGGCAACAAGACCATCTTTCCAGTTCACAAACTGCCTGCATGATGTCTCTTCCACTGGCTGCAGAATAAATACACACACACACACACACACACACACACAGAGAGAGAGAGAGAGAGAGAGAGAGAGAGAGAGAGAAATCTTCATTTGTAATAAACTAGTGGAAGTTCATTTTGAACTTGTATTTCAGCTGATTTATGTGTAGGGTTTCCATTCCCCTGGTGGGGCCAGGGGATACCCTGGTTTCAGGGGTCCCAATCTGCTGTGGCCCAGCTGGCTGGTGGGGGACACTCCAACCTGAGAAGACCCCTCCTGGTGCCAGTGGTTTCAGGGCTCCCAATCTGCTGTGGCCCAGATGGCTGGTGGGGGACACCCCAACCTGAGAAGTCCCCTCCTGGTGCCAATGGTGCTGGTGCAATGACGCCACCTGGGAGTGACATCATCACATTTCTGACATTGGGGGTGACACTCTAGGGCCGAGGACAGACTGGCAGTCTGGTCCGCTCTGCCTCTGCTTCAAAAGCGGAGGCAGAGTGGCCGTTCAGACTGCTGCATCTGCCCCGAGGAGGCGCCCCGAACGCATTGCATCCAGCGCCGCAGCCAGGCACCACTTAAAAGTGGTGTCCTGGCTGCTGTGGTGCGCGTTACACCCACCTCTGGTGGGTGTGAACGCACACTGGGAGGGGGAACCGCGCAGCGTTCGCATGCCACCGTAGGAAGCTGCCCGCAGTCTGAACTCTGCGTGTGGCTTCCTTCCAGCAGCGTGCAAACGCTGCGCGGTGGGGGCAATTCCCCCCGCCTTTTTCTGCCACTCCACGGAGGCGCGGAGGCACGGCAGAATACTGGTCTGTCCTTGCCCTCAGTTTTGGGCAAAACTCATTGTGGTGCACATGCTTGTGCGTGTGCCAGAAGAACTCTAGGAACAATCAGGAGTCCCATTAATAGTATGTGCTAAGGTTTGAAAAACCTGGTTTCCATAAATGGTATATTTTTGTGGGTAAAACGACATTCAAAAAAGGGTCTTTTTTGTGCCTGACTTGCCAGTAGTTCAAATAATGCAATCCCTTCAAATAACTGGGAGTGAGGCACACTTTGCCTTATGGAACCACAAAAGCAACACAAGGCAGAGCATGACTGAGCAGAGTGCTGAATTATGGCCTCTTTGGCCAAAGTGTCCTTATCATTTTAATGCAAAGTATGGCAAATACTTTAGATATGGCTTGGTAAGTGGAATTATAACTGCTTGGACAGTTTTCAGTGGTTAACACACCCAGGTTGTACACAGAACATCCTTCCTGCTCTGAAGCTGAGATGGTCAGTAACAGATACTTTAAGTGGGGAGGAGGGGGAGCACGGGCTCCTGGCAGTTCTCTTGCAAACCTGCTCATTTTTCTCTATAATATGCAGCCTTCCAAAGGAGACCCATGAAGCTGCTCTCAGAGGGCCTGCTAAGTGTCAGTAGGAATAACGATTAACTTCCACCTGCCTCTGTGCATACATCGTGAATAAGCAGGTGGAAATGATGTCTTTGCTGGAATACAGAAGGAGGCCCTTCATTGTGAACTTACATCATCAATTGGCTTGACACAACATAGATTGACCTTCAAGGCACTGTGGAAAGGTCAATCAATTTATGTAGCCTTTTGCCTGAGGGAACTCACTACAGGAATTGGTAACATATAGTTAAAGACAGTATTATTATAAAAAGAAAGAGGACTTAATTTAAGCTGGCATTTTATCAATGAATTATAATTTGTTTTACAGTTTTGGAGCATGCACAGTGTGCATCTGATGGGTAGTTTTTTTTTAGCCATCAAATAAATAATACTGCATCTTCCAAAGGCTGCAACTAGCGGCAGTGAACTTCTGCTGAACCACATAAAACCTGCTATGCTTTATTAATGAGCAGTACTTAAAATGTACTGCAAATGTATTGTAATCTGCCGTAGAATATTCACTGTGGATCAGCAGGGCCCCTGGTATCACAAAGGACTGCAGATGCTGACGGGGCCAATGTGCCGATTTTGCAGATTCTTAACAGTCCCGACTGTGGCTTGTTTCCAGAGTGTGTTTTTGTTGCATCTTGCAATGCATCGTGCATGTGGAAAAACCACAACACACCTCCTTTGCTGCTTGCTTTGCATGCATTTCTTTTTTACTCACGTATTTATACTGAGCTATTTACAAAAGGAATCACAGTGGGTGAAAGGATAATTCAGAATTCTGTGGCAGTGGGTAAAATAAAGGGAAAATGCAATGTTAGAAAACGGATAGAAAAAAATAAAACAGCAAGCCTCGTGCACAAGAGGATTTTTTAAAAAAAATATATGCAGAATTTGTGCTCGTCTTGACCTGAAATGGCAGCCTAGAAATGGGATAGAGAGACCAGTCTATATATGACCAGAGGCTTACAATATTCACTTATTTAAATACATTTTATTTGTAAAACATACAGACTACTTTTCTTCTAAAAATGTCCCAGTATATTCAAATTTTAAAAGGTTAGAAGGACATAAAGGTCTTCTGTGCCTGACTCTCCCTATTTACTGGGTCCCACAACTGTGGCATTTTAATAGGGGGAAAAGAATCTGCAGATTGTAATTAACATAGGGGTGGAATCAGTAGGTCCCCCTCCATAGATCTTAGTTAGTTTAGAGCAGAGGTGTCAGACTCATTTGCTACAAGGGCCAGATCTTACAGATATGTCACTTTGTCAGGCTGGCCCATGTGTGCCATAAAATGCAATGCCAGGTACTGGAGATATAAACTTTATAAAGGACACAGGGAAACCCAATTAATGATATTATTTTTTACTCAAAATACAAACATGCTGAAAATATTAACCCTCTTACAGTATTTCCTTGAAGTATCTCTCTGATGCCCATCCTCCCACTTCTACCACCCATTATGCATTAGCACTGGGACAGTATACTGTACAATGCATAGCCTCTGTCATCTGGCGATAAAGGTAAATGACCTGTTGCTTGTGGGCCAGATAAGAGCCCTGGATGGGCCACTTCCAGTCCATGGGCCATATGTTTGACACCCCTGGACTCTAGCGGTTCATACAGAAACGGGCACTCTGAAAGCTTCAGTGGGCCTATACCATTTAGGGCTTTAAGGCCTTCACCACCACTTCAAGAGCTGCAACTTTATTGTTTTATTGCTGACTGTTTTCCAACATAGTTTTCTTGTTACAATTTTTTGGTTTTAAGTTTTATTTCGTTTTAAGTTCCAACTGCTTTGGTCCCATTTTGTTGGAAAACAAGCAGGTTAAAATTGGTTTTAAATATTGTGTAAATATATGCTTGCATACAAATGTATCCTTTTTTCTCTAGTACTGTTCAGGTAGGGTTTAAATACAGCCAGGGGCATAGACTTTGTAAATCCGGGGGGGGCGGGGGCTCTTTCGTGCACGCACGCAAAGCGCGTGCGCGCATGGGACCATGTCCCTGCCGCTTCTCCCCCCCCTGGCCCCAGGGAGGTAGACCTGGTTTCGGCAGCCAGCTGGCCGGCCGGCTGACTGCTGCGCATGCGAAGCGCGGGACCATGTCCCCGCTGCCTCTCTCCCCCCCCTGCCCCAGGGAGGCAGGAGGGTAGGCCGGGGGTGGAGGGGAAGGAGAGGTGGCGATGGCAGCCAGCTGGCCAACTGACTGGCCACCGGCGGGCGCTCCATTTTGCCGGGGGTGGCTAAGCCCCCCCCCCGGGAAATTTCAGGGGAGGCTCGAGCCCTCGAGCCCCCCCGTAGTTGACGCCTATGAATACAGCTAGGGTTTAAAAAACAGGGAGTCCAATTTTAAACTAACTTAGTGAACAGGTATCCTTTTGCACCAAGGAACCATCCCTGGACAGGGAGGGAGGGGGGCTTTTGATAGGTGGTGATCTGATCCTTAGGCATGTAGACAGATGGGTTGTGAACTCACATACTGACTGTATGGCGACTTGCCTGCCTGGTGCAAAGGTAGCAGACATTATACATGGACTAGATAGGATGCTAGACAGTGCTGGAAAGAAGCCAGTGGTCATGGTACATGTTGGTACCAACAATGTGGGGAAATATAGCCGAGTGGTCCTAGAGGAAAAAATTAGGCTGCTAGGCAGGAGACTCGAGGCCAGGACCTCCAAGGTAGCCTACTCGGAAGTGCTGCCTGTTCCATGCACACGGTCAGCTAGACAGGCACAAATTAGGAGTCTCACTGCATGGACAAGCAGGGCTTTCTTTCTTTCTTTCTTTCTTTCTTTCTTTCTTTCTTTCTTTCTTTCTTTCTTTCTTTCTTTCTTTCTTTCTTTCTTTCTTTCTTTCTTTCTTTCTTTGAAAAAGAGGTGTTGGAACCCTCAAGTTGGGAATTAAGTTTACAATTTGTATACGGAAAACTTACGAATGTTAAAACATTTTTAAAATAATTTTGTAGAAGAGGTTCTGGAATGCTGTTCTGGCGCATTCCCCCAGAAAAAAAGCTCTCTGCAGGAGACATTGATGGATAGAGGAATGGTTTAAGTTTGTTAGGCACTGGGATACTTTTGGGAACAAGCAGGACCTCAACAAAAGAGACAGCCTCCACTTGTCCAGAAAAGAAACCAGGCTGCTGGCGCTTAACATCAAAAAGATGGCAGAGCAGTTTTTAAACTAAATCCTGAGGGAAAGCTGACAGGAAATGAAATGACTCTGGTTCGGAATAGCTCATCTGTAAGAGATGAAGGGGTAGTGGTTATTGTTCTAGAGGGAAATGGATTACAATATTGATTGCCTGATAAGATCTAGAGGCCACCGGAGAAAGGTTGCAGGCCTAATGTGGTGTTTATATGCAAAGGCTAGAAGTGGGCATTTCAAAAACTTGGTGGGATGAGGATAATCAATGGGATACAGTAATTCCTGGATATAAATTTTATTAGAACCAGGCTTGGTTTGTGCGGATCCCTACCAGGGAGGTACTATGAGATGCTCCAGAGGGATCAGTCAATGCTAGGTAATTGGGCATCAGTGTGGCAAATGAGGTTCAACGTGGACAAGTGCAAAGTAATGCACATTGGAGCAAAAAATCCTAACTATAAATACATGTTGATGGGGTCTGAACTGGTAGTAACTGAGCAGGAGAGAGATCTTGGAATCATGGTAGATAATTCACTGAAGATGTCGAGTCAGTGAGTGACTCCAATAAAGAAGGCAAATGCTATGCTGGGGATTATTAAAGACTGAAAGCAAATCAGCCAGTATCATAATGCCCCTGTGTAAATCGATGGTGCAGCCTCATTTGGAATACTGTGTACAGTTCTGGTCACTGTACCTTAAAAAAGATGTAGCATTGAAAATGATTAAGGAGATGGAAGATCTTTCCTATGAAGAAAGGTTTAAAAGGTTAGGGCTCTTTAGCTTGGAGAAATGATGATTGAGTGGTGACATACAGGCCTGTAGCAAGGATTTTGTGGCTTGTGGGGCAATTTTTTTTCTGGTGGGACTGTAGTTCTCAGTGCAGAAAGAAAAGCCATTTAGCCAATAGAAAGTTCTTACCAGGAAAGATCTCTAAATTGCAAGCTGTCAACCACTTTAGATGACAGTTCTCAGCTGCTGCAAGTTAATCACTTCTGCCAACCTAAGCAACAATTCTGATAACAAGCCAGCAGGTGGGGGGTGATGACTTCTATAGTCAAGAAAGCTAACACTTGAGCAGAAAAATTCTCTTAAAGGAGACCAGTTTCTTGACACAGAGTTAGTAGGATCCTAGAGGTCACCTACTCAAACCCTCTTGCTCAGTGTGGGAATTAGTCAACTACAGTACCCCACTCTGCTTAAAGGACTTCACATCTTTAAAAATGTTTAAAAATGATTTAAAAAGCATTTACAGGAGAAATTCTTGTGGGGCTGTGCCTTTAAGAAAGGGGGCAGAGTCCCCAAAAGCCCCACTGTAGAAATGTGCCTGGTGACATGATAGAAGTGTACAAAATCATGCATGTGATAGGGAAGGTGGTGAAAGATGTACTTTTCTCCCTTTCTCACAATAGAAGAACTAATGGGCACTCGATGAAATTAATGAACAGTAGGCTTTGAACAAATTAAAGGAAGTACTTCTTCACCCAAAGAGTGATTAACATGTGGAATTCACTGCCACAGGAAGTGGTGGCGGCTACAAGCATAGACAACTTCAAGAGGGGATTAGATAAACATATGGAACAGAGGTATATGAAACATTATGTCTGGGGCAGTGATGTTCTGTGTTCTTGGTGCTTGGGGGGCAGCAGTGGGAGGGATTCTGAAGTTTTGGCCCCGCTGGTGAACCTCCTGATGGCAGCTGGGTTTTGGTCACTCTGTGGCACAGAGTGTTGGACTGAATGAGCCATTGGCCTGATTCAACACGTCTTCTCTCACGTTCTTATGTTCAAACTCTATGGGTGGAATTTTCACAACTTTCTCCATCACCTCAACCACAATGCTTTTTGTCCCAGCAGAGTCCTTCGACACATGCAACTGGTGGTCATCAAATGTTTGAGTAATAAAGTGATGAGAAATAAAGGGATACATAAACAGGTACAAACCAGTCCTCATAAACTGGAAAAGAGGTCACAGTGGAGGACTTATTGAACTGTGTCTTTGTCTTCTACCTCTGCGAGCTGCAGGATGTAAAAACATTGCTCCTGAATATCCTGTTTGTATATAACCTTGCACATTTTGGAACAAGAACTCCAGCGCTGTGGTTTGAATTGATGTTCCAAAATAATGGTCACTTGTACCTCTGTGCTGTATGAGTAATCCTTGAGTGATTTCCTTATCTAAGGGAACTTCCTTTCCCAATGACTCCAGTGCTTATGATGCCCAGGAATATTAGAAGATGGTGGAAATATAAAGGCTAGTTGCTAGGAGGAAACTGGAATTTCCCCATTAACACCAAGAAAAACCTGAAATCAATTTTGATAGGGTTTTTAAAAAAAAATTGAGTGATATGTGTCAGGAAATTTACATTTTAAATTTGAATTTTGGTGGGAGGAAATGATCTCACAGGAAGGGAGAGAGTTGGAAGAGCTAATCTTTGACCTTGATGGGACGTCACAGGATGTGACATCACATTTCCCCTGAGCACTCTCCCTTCTTCAAACTATATCCTCTCCAGGCACCACCCACAAATTCCTAGAAATTACCCAAGCCGGAGTTGACAAGTTAGAAGAATGCATGGAAGGTATCCCAATGGGATCTGGGGTGCATTGCCAGAGGGAGGCCAAGAACCTAATATAATAGGCATGGAGAGGTCACTCTGCTTGGCAACAACAGGATTTCTCGCAAGTATTGCAAGCCAGCCCTGGAAAGATGCAATATACAGAAGAATAATCACTGTTTCTATAGCTGACAAACTTTAATTTATCTGCTCAACTTGGCTTCAGTTAAGTGTTTTTCTTTTCAAAATAGAGTATTTCATTATAGTTATTATATCTTTCCAGGCATTTAAATGGTTGACAACTCTTTAACATAGATCCAAATCCCCACAGGGATATTTTAAAAGTGCTCTAGAAGGTTCTCATTAACAAAAATTAAGAGTAATGAAGCACTGAGACTAAACAAAGTAGAATTGCAATGTTATGGTACCTGCCAAAAAATCTAAGGTATATTAACTCTTGAAGTGCTCCTACATGGGATAAAATGTGCTAATCCAATCTGCAGAATAGCTCGGGTAATTGTCTGTTTTGATGATGTGATGGGTATGTATATTGTTCGTTAGCAATAGCCAAGCCTGGAATTTATCTCAAATTAATCACTATGCGTGTGCCTGAAATTTTCTGAAGGATGACAGATAATATGATTAGTTTTGCTATTAATCAAACACAAAGATGGTAATCTTTCACATCTCATTAATTCTTGAAAGTTTAGATGTTATCCTGTTGTAAAACAAACTAACTGCGAGATAATGCTAAATTTTAATCTCTTTAAAATGCATCTTCAATACTATAATTCATCAATGGAACATCCATTAATCTGGAAGTCTTTTTGCCTTGACACTTATTTTTATAAATTTATGTCTCTTTAATAAATATAATGGCAGTGTAATTTTGTTCCTCAAGTGATACTCCAGTATGGGTATTTATATGTCTAATTCTCAACTTGGCCACATCTGTGGATGCTTAAATCCATGGATTGGAGCCATGAAGAAAACAACAGAAAGCCTCCCAACCTTTACCATATCGACAGATCATGAATGTTGCTGGTCAAAATGGATGATGCTGTAGATGCGAAAACAAGACAATTGGGTTTACAGAAGACAGAGAACTTAACCAAAAGAAGACAAACTTTACTCACAGAAAAGTTGCTCCAAAATGATTGGGACACTCTTCAAACAGATGCTAGATGAAAATGCTTCCCATTTCATCTAGGAATTACATATTCCACCAAATTCGACCTGCTTTTTACTTAAATATGTTGACCATTCCAAAACTGAGACGTTCATACATGATTGCACACTGCAATGCATTTCCAACAGCCTAGATGAAGGGTCGTTTTCTCAAGACCCCTCTGGACCAGTGCTATTGTGACTGTCCTTTGCCACAACTTGACTCGGTATGTCATGTTTTCTTCTATTGTCCAAAACATAAAGCAGCAAGAGAAAGATTCCTAAGAAAATGAGTGTTGAAATATTCATCTTTTCCTGGTGCAGCAAGTTTAAGACTACTTCTGAGCAGCTTCTGCCAAGATTGCATCGTGGATGTGGCAAATTTTTGTTTTACTGTTTTTTTTAAACTCTGAATTTGTTTTTATGGTGTATGACCAATGGGCTATTAAACCTAAATAAACTTTGAACTTTGAACAGAGGTTTTTCTACAAACCTAAAGGAATCCCTCAGTGTGACAGGTTAGGTTCTGCCTGTCCCTAAAAGCAGTCAATGGGAGCTGACAGAATGTTAGTGAGAGGACTAGGGAGGGGCATGAACCACATTTTTGTGGTTCAGTTCATGGTTTGTGGCTGAACCATGAACCGAACCACAAACAATATGCCGATTCATGAGCCATGGTTTAGAGCCATCTAAAGTTTAAACCCCTGCTTTCTGCTTTTCATGAACCGCCGTACGCTACATCAAAATTCATGAAAGTTCGTGATGGTTCTTCAGTTCATGAACTGAATACATGAACTTCACAGACTGGCCAAAATTCATTATGAAGTTTAGTTCATCAGCCAGTTCATACCCATCTCTAGAGAGGAAAGTTGAAGCCAGTGGTCAAAGGAGTTGAAGAGAGCAGTTAGAGAGCTGAGTGAGTGTCTGGTTGAGTAAAATGTGGAGAGGAACTGCTTAAAGCTGACTGAAAAGAGTCAATTTGTAACAAAGGATACTAGTGGTGGAAAAGAGAAACAGTTCAATAGTTCAATTGAAAATAAATTTTGTAGCCTCTACCTGTCTTTCTTGAAACCATAAAAGTTAACCCCTTGTTTGTTTAACCCTGTGGGCTGGTTGTCTCAGGGAAAGAAACACCCACATAGACACAAGCCATGATCTTGGACTCTATATATTTTGGATATGAATAATTGGTGGTAGTGTGTGGATGAAACAATGTTTGAGTTCCCAACCCCAAAAGCTCTGTGCAGTGGCTGAGAGGGGCAATTATTAAAGGGGGCTGGGTAGACCTATGATTGGCTAACCTGCCTATAACCCTGAACCTGTGGGAAAGAGGTTGTGGAGTGTGGGAGGTACTCCATGTGAGTGAAAAACGTATGTCACTCTCAGGTCGACAGAAAAATATGAAAAGTTTTTTTTTTAAAAAATGGCATGGGGCAAATCCCTCAAAGTAGATGAGCATTGTCTGCATTTGTGCAGATGATGTTCCTTTGCTGACTAGGAAGCATCTGTCGCCTCACAAGTGCCACACCACCACTGAGCTAGATAGGCTGTGGCAGTGCAAGTGGGTAGGGCGCTACTGCTTCCCACAGCTCAATAGGAAGGAGAACAGGTGGGGTGGGTGGGCAGAGTGGTTGTCAGCAGGCAGAGCACTGAGAAGGAGGAGTGGCATGGAAAACTTCATGGAGGAGGGCAGGTAACTGAGATCCCCCTCCCCTCATGAATTTTCCTGGGGGATAGGAGAGGAAGCCAGGTCCTTGAAGGTGGCTGCACTATAGGTAGGCAGCCAGGCAAATGAGCAAAGGGAGGGGGAAGGATGGGATCCCCCCCTGCTAATGATTCTCACAAGGTCCCTTCTTGTAATATATCAAATAACATTTGAGCAACCAAAAAAAGGCTACGGTAGAGTTTTCTGCAATCCCAAGTGAAAAACAAGAAATATTCAGAAAAAATGTAGGAAGTATGCCAAAAGTTAAGAACAATGTCTGCTCATGTAGAGATATCACAGTCGAAAATGGTACCAGACATTGCCAGGCTACTAAGATGAGGCACAATGATGAGAAAAGTGGAAGTCAGAGAAAGAAGATAAGAAGGTGTAATAATTCTGGGTCTACGAATAAAGACAGTGAGAATGAAGAATGGCTTAAACTAGGGGTGGGCAAATGGCGGCCCGGGGGCCACATGTGGCCCGCCACAGAGTTTTTTGCGGCCCGCCAAGAAGATTTCAGGACTTCAAGAAAATTGAGCCTAAATTCAATTTGCTCTCTCATCCCATCACTGCTGATATTGATACAGCACCTGAGGAGCTGCAGCTTGAACTTATTGACATGCAGTCAGATCAGACTGTGAAAGAAATGTTTAATGCTGTGACATTAGTTAACTTTTACAAATCTTTGTCTGCTGAAAAAATTTCCATGTATGAAGAAATTTGCTGGGAAAATGTTCTCTATATTTGGGTCTACATATATTTGTGAGCAAAGTTTTTCTTGCATGAAGATCAACGAGAGTAAATATAGATGCTCTTTGGCAGACATTAACTTGCAGGCTGTGATGAGAATTTCAACAAGCAATCTCACTCCTGATTTCAAAAAAGTTGTGGAAAAGTGTGATAGGGTACATTTGTCTCATTAAACTGATTCTAAAATTAAATGTGCTTGCAGCTATAGATGATATGAAATTAGCACAATAAATAAATTGAATAAAACTACCACTATTTTATTTAATTTATATTTATTGATTTTTATGATACAATTTCTACCTTTTCTGAAATGCAAAGTTAACTAATGAATGCAATCATTTTAAAAGGTGCGGCCCTCTGCTAACCTCCGCTCCCACAAAGCGGCCCCCGAGCCAAAACAATTGCCCACCCCTGGCTTAACCCATTCTTTTTAGTGTACAAAACAACTAAAATATCTCATAAAGCTATCAGTAAGATTTGTTCTAGAACTATATTATAATTACTATCAGGGCTTTTGGGGGGGCTGGGGGGGGGGAAGAGGTGCCGGAACTCTCACGAGGGAAATGAAGTTTTCAATCAGTATACTGAAAATTCATGAACATTTAAACATTTTTAAAAGAATTTTGTCAAAGAGGTTCCTGAACTCGGTTCTGGCATGTTCCCCCATTAAAAAAAAAAAAAGCCCTGGTTACTATCGCTACAGAAGGGGGGCAGACTGCAGAGGCTGCAAGGTGAAGTGCACTGGGAGGGGAGGAAAAGCAAGGTATTCAGCGAGGTGGGGCAAAAGAAATGAAGCAGGAATGGGAGGAGGGAGGAACAAAATGGAAATGGACAGCAGAGAAGGGGGCTATCAAGAGACAAAGTGAGGAAGTGCAGGAGCCAGATCAAGAGGAGCAGTGACAAGGATGAGGAAGGGGAGGAAAGAGGACACAGCTCAAGGAGGGGAAATGGGATTTCCACTTTGCTCTCCCATGACGAATCCAGTGTATATACTAAAAAGCAAAACTCACTGTTTGAGTATAATTGGTGCGTACATGTCTCTATGCACACAAGAGTGTCTGTAGGCGCACTGCAGTTTCAAATTGCATCTTTTTGTTGCCAAGATGGCCAGCAGCTGCTATCTGTGATGCTAACAAATACAGATGGAGCAAGTAATTCAGGATAGGCTGAGACAATTGTCAGTTCGGGCTTCCTTGGGGCTTAGTGGCTTGCCAGTCAGCCCAGACCTGAGTCATCTTGGCTTTTTAGATCAGCATGGCAAATCACACCCGGGAGACTGAGTTAATCCTTTTTTCAGTTTCCAGGGACTGTAGACTCTTTCTGAATTCCCCCTTTCTTCCCTCTTTTGTTTCTCCCTGCTTTGTATGGCGAGTTAGCTGCCACATTAGAATGCATTAGCCTACTGGCACACTGTCTCCATTTTTATCTTGGCCTGCTGGCGCATGGCAACTCAGCACAGTCAAGACAACAAATCACGGCATTCTTTTCAGGCTCCAAGGTAGTGTTAAGGTTTTGTATGGAATACGGTGCAATTTTTTTTTAAGGAGTAATTTGTTAAAGATGTTTCCAGCAAGCTTCCAGGGTTTGTCCTTGTCAGCCCAGGAAGCTAGCGAGCCTCTCCTGCTCCTCCGCCCCCCCCCCCGACTTACTAGTACCCTGTTGGCCTTCTCCAGCTGGTAGACTGAAACATTAATCTTCCTCATAATTCACCATGAAGGCCCTTTTCACAGATAGCCTGGGAGGAAGGGCTCACAGGAGGGTAAAGTCAATAGCTCCCTTCCTAAGGCCCAGGTCTTTACTCTGCAGGGTATAATCAGCCTCCTCACTGACTGCTGAATTCGTGTATGAAGGAGAAGGGAGAGTGCAAGTATTGATCAGGTTTCTGCATGAACCCAAAGAAAAAGGGCCTTTTGAATTGAGGGCTTTCGTGCTAGATCTGCTGGTATGGCACCGTGTCTATCTTTGATTTATGTTTACATTTGATCCTCTGAGAACTCTCTGCCAGTTTTACAAGGCCATAAATACGTTATACGAGGGAAGGTTACATTCAAGAACATACGCAAATCCTCCAAAACAATTCAGGCTGTGCTATTGATTTAAATCTAACATGGCATGAGACAAGGTCGGCAGTTTACCACGTGTTACCTTTTTTCTCTGGAGAAGGGGCAAGGATAAACAGTCTGGAATTATTTTCGAGACCAATTCACGTCAGTCCTATGAATGAAACCCATAAGGTAACATGTAGAGGCTATTTGGTTTTGCATCAGTGCCTATAGTGGTTCTGTCAAAGTGACGAGACCAGCTGTAATACGGAGATGCCATGTACCTGTTTGGAAAGGTACACATTGACTCGTTACCTATGGCAAGGAAAGCCTGATCAGCCAACCAGCTGCCTATCTAGCTCTTGTTAAAGGATGGTTTATATGTATGCAGATTTCATGAGTTTGCATGTTTCCTCCTATTAATCTGCTTTTGTTGAAGCACAAAGAGGGGACCTGCGAAGATTTGCAGAAGGCATTTTGTTTTCGCCTCCACCACAATTTCCTCTTTCCCTTCCCTGAATGCTCCCATAGCATCTTCCGTTTCCTAGCTTCCTTTCCACCTTTCCACCTACCAGCCAGCCAGTACTTTGATCTACCCCAGATGTCAGTTTTCCCTCCTTTCCTTTCCCTAACAGCCTCTACCCAGGAATACTTTGACCCAGTCTTGTGGTGCTGGATGAATTCACCCCAGTTATGTGTGATGGGGAGCCTGCAAGGACTTGCAGGGAGGAGGGTACCTCATTTTCCCCTGTATCCCCCTCCCCACACTATTTCATCTTTCCCTTCTCCTGGCAGCCTCCATCTCTTCACCTTTCCCTGCTTCCTTGTCTCCTACACACCCAACAACAAACCTATCTCTTATCTGCCCCTTCATCTTCAGCTATATTTATTATTTATTTACTTAATTTATATCCCAATTTTCTCCATTATGGAGACCCAAAGCAGCTTACATAATTCTTCTGTCCTTCATTTTATCCTCACAACAAGCCCTGTCAGGTAGCTTGGGCTGGAAATGTGTGACTGGCCAAAAGTCACCGAGTGAGCGTCCACAGAAGACTGGGGATTCAAACCTTGGTTTCCCAGATCCTAGTCTGAAACTTTAACCACTAGACTACACTGGCCTTTGTGGGGGATGGCTGCAGTTGAATAGCAGCGAGCAGGTGGGCCTTGGTGACTCATGTAAATCAAATCGTAGCAAGTTGCCTGGTGGTTGCTGCCAGTCCTGGCCCTTATGAGTTCTCAGCCAGAGGTCAAAACAGCCATGATAGGACCATGTTGAGAACTGATACATTGACTGTGAACATGAGAACTTACATTTTCTTTTGACAGTTATCAAGGTAGTATCTCATACTACCTTCAGTTTTCATGTGACAAAGTTGTCTTTTGAAAACTCTCTGTACTGATAAAATCACAAGTTACTATGCTATGAAAGCTACAGATACCCTACAATAGGTATGTGCCTTAAAATATGCAAAGCTTGTCTCACCCCTGTTCCAGGAATTTTGGGTCTTATGGCTGTTCCTCACACATCTGCAGAGATTTATCGTATCATCTAGATGAAATTTCTTCACTAATATTTCTCTGTGTGTGGTGATTCTATCGATATCTTGAACCAGTACTTTAGTACTGTGGTTCATGGCCAAGGGTGAAAAAGTTGAAACGGAGTCCTGATAAGGCAAAGTTAATGATGTTTGGAAGGCCTGAAATTTCGATGGGTCCCATGCTCCCCCTTTTAATGGCGTCCAGCTGACACTTTCTGATTCAATTAAGAGTCTAGGGGGTTATAGTGGACCTACCATTGCTACTGGAGAAGCTATCCAATGCAGCTGGGGGGGGGGGAGCATTCTATCAGCTTCCTTTAGCTCAGTGGCTTTCCCCCTCCCTTGACACAGCTAATCTGGCATCTTGGATCCATGCCATTGAGACAAGATTACTGCAATCCACTCTATATGGGTCTTCCCTTGACTTGCATAATCAAAGAGTTGGAAGACACCTCCAGGGTCGTCTAGTCCAACCCCCTGCACAATGCAGGAAATTCACAAATACCTCCCCCTCCACATCTCCAGTGACCACTGTTCCTTGCCCAGAAGATGACAAAAAACCTCCAGGATCTCCAGCCAAACTGGCCTGGAGTAAAATTCCTTCCTGACCCGAAGAAGAAGAAGAAGAGGAGGAGGAGGAGTGGATTTATATCCCGCCCTTCACTCACTTAAGAGTCTCAGAGCGGCTTACAAACTCCTTTCCCCTCCCCTCCCCTCCCCACAACAGACACCCTGTGAGGTAGGTGGGGCTGAGAGAACTCTTTCCCAAGCTGTCCTTGAGGGAACAACTGGTACAGAGCTATGGCTTGCCCAAGGTCATCCAGCCAGGTGCAAGTGGAGGAGTGGGGAATCAAACCCAGTTCTCCCATATTAGAGTCCGCGCACTTAACCACTACACCAGACTGGCCAAAAGTGGCAATCAGCATTTTCCTGGGTGTGTAAAAAATGGCCATAAGAACTAAGCACTGATGCAACCCTTCCGGCCCTCCCTCTCATGATCTGCCTAAGTTCACAGAATCTGCATTGCTGTCAGGTGGCCATCTAGCCTCTGTTTGAAAACCCCCCAAAGGAGAGCCCACGACCTGAGTAAGCTTGTTCCACTGAGGAACCACTCTGTCAGGAAGTTTTTCCTAATGTTTAGCTGAAAACTCTTCTGATTTAAATTCAACCTGTTGGTTCTGGTTCAACCTTCTGGGGCAACAGAAAAGAACTCTGCACCATCCTCTATATGACAGCCCTTCAAGTACGTGAAGACAGTTATCATATCACCTCTCTGTTCTCCCCTTTCCAGGCTAAACATACCCAGCTCCTTCAACCTTTCCTCATAGGACTTGGTCTCCAGACCCCTCACCATCTTCATTGCCCTCCTCTGTATATGTTCCAGCTTGTCTATATCCTTCTTAAATTGTGGTGCCCAAAACTGAACTCAATACTTTAGGTGAGGTCTAACCAGAGCAGAGTAAAGTGATACCATAACTTCAGCTCAGAAACTCCAGTTGGTACATAACACAGCAGCTAGATTCCTAGAGGGAGATAGACAGAACACTCATATCACACCCATCCTGCAGTCACTCCATTGGCTACCAATCAGCTGCATGCTCAATTTTGGGTATTGGTTATTACCTACAATGCCCTTAATGGCTTAGGATGCACACGTCTTTAGAATCCCCTTTCCTACTGTGCTCTGCCATGGTAGTTCTCTGCCAAGTCGTGTGAGCAAAACATTTTCAACATTCCTTCATGCAAACGGGTAGGGTCAGCAACTGCCTGCTCATGCACATTCTCTGTGGTGACTCCCACCTGGGGAAATCAAAAAGGCTCCTACAGTACTATCAAAATGTGTAAAACAGGAGCTGGCTTTCGTTGTGTTTTTAGAATACCTAAGTCAAAGGAGCGTGAGGAAGCCACCTCAGAAGATGGTGGGTCTGAAGGGGAGAGTGAAAACGGCAAGAAGAACAAAAGGAAAGTGATGCGCTCTAAGCCCCCAGAGAAGAAAGCAAGAATGGCACCCCAACCAGCTGCATAAAATGTCAGCCCAGACAGCTCAGAAGAGAGCATGTTCCAGACAGGAAAGCTGCATTATGTCCAGGTGACCCTTTTTAAAGGACAAGTCCTGGTAGACCTTTGAGAATTCTACATGGTCAAGGTGGGAGACATGAAACCTGAGAGGAAAGGAATTTCACTTTCTGCTGATCAGTTTGAAAGAGATAATTCCAGAAACTGATGCTGCTATCAAGAAATTCTAAGATGCAAGCTACTTAAAATGATGGTTTTGTGTGTGGTTTTTTTTTAAGTTTATGGGGTTTGATTGGGGAGGCAACACCATTCTTTTCTGTTACCTAATAAAATGAAAGAGTTGGAAAAAAATGTGAAAACAGAAATGTTCTGGAGGGGAGATTTCTAAATTCCACTGTTTCCTGGTTCTTGAAAATAGACATAATTGCTCTTTGAAAGTGTTGGATCTTCTGTAGCTGCTACTGTTGCTGATGATGATGGAGGAGGAGAAGGAGGAGGAGATTGGATTTATACCCTGCCCTTCACTTGGAGTCTCAGAGCGGCTTACAACTCCTCCCCCCCAGCAGACAACCTGTGGTGTGGGTGGGGCTGAGAGAGCACCTTCGAGAGAACATCTTTGAGAGAATTTATGATGGACCTAAAGTCACACCAGCAGCTGCATGTGGAGAAGTGGGGAATCAAACCCAGTTCTCCCAGATTAAAGTCTGCACTATTAACCACTATACCCAATTGGCTCTCTCACTACACCAAACTGAACTGTGGTAAGACTGGTTCCAACTTTTCGTACCCTCTGGGCAATTAAGGTTGCCAGCTTCTGATGTCAACATCATCGGCAGAACAAGTTCACAAGTTTGTGTGTGTGTGTGTGTGTGTGGGAGAAACAGTGCAGTGCAGAACCTAGAAGGTCAGGAGTAGAAGAGACTTTGGGGGTCATGGTGAATCTACGTCAGAACCTGATGGGTAATGGATGAAACTTGGCAGGATCTAGAGCTAGCTGTCCCCCCCAATTTCCTATGACTAGCCCAATCTTGTCAAATCCCAGGGCTGAGCAGGGTTGGGTGAGAGACTACCAAAAAAAGTCCATGGTTGCTATACAGAGGCAGGCAATGACAAAAGAACACATGGAATTCACTGCCACAGGAGGTGGTGGTGACTACAAGCATGGACGGCTTCAAGAGGGAATTAGATAAACATATGGAGCAGAGGTCCATCAGTGGCTATTAGCCCCAAGGTATAGATAGGAACTCTCAGTCTGGGGCAAGTGATGCTCTGTATTCTTGGTGCTTGGGGGGGGGGGGAACAGTGGGAAGGCTTCTAGTGTCCTGCCCCCACTGCTGGACCTTCTGAGGGCACCTGGTGTTTTTGGCCACTGTGTGACAGAGTGTTGGACTGGATGGGCCACTGGCCTGATCCAACATTGGCTTCTGTTATGTTCTTATGTTAACTCTGAACATCGCTTGCCTTGAAAACCCTACAGAGTAACCATAAGTTGGCTCCAACTCGACAGCACATTCCACCGTCACTATACTGTATACCTGACAGAGTTTTGTTTATTGATCAGACTATTAAAATACTGGCTAATTGACAGTGTGTGGGCAATACAGTCAGTGGTGTGACACTGTGTCTTTGCCATCATCTCAGTATCCTAAGAAACACAAAAACAATTAAATTATACCTGTGGGTCCTTGACAATGTAATCCTTAAACAGAGTTACACCTTTCTAAACCCACCGAAGTCTACAGAATTAGAAGTGTGAAAGTCTGCATAGGATTGCACTGTGAATCTCTGCATGAACTGAAGTTCAAAGTTTTAGCAGTTTTGTTTTGAGATCGTTGCAGGCTTAGCAGAAAAGGTTGCTTGTGATTGCAATGAATAACTCAGTGTGTCAGCTGTGTCAGCAAAATGGAGGGAAATGATTCTGCAGTCATTCTAATCAGGTTTTGCCCTTCCCTAACATTAGAATAATGTTGAAGATGTCAGAAGTTGTGATTTTACCAGTTTGTCTCACAGAATTTATTCCTAGAGGAATGGGAAAAGACAGGAAAAATAGAACATGTGTCAGACTGACAGAAATATTGGTTTGCTTTATGCTTGTGTCAGAAACATTTTCTGACAGCTGTGTTTTCAGTCAGCGTTTGAGTTGCAGCGCAAAAGTGGTTTCAGGATTGGCAGGGCATCTCTCTTCTGATTCACTCATCTGGGATATACCATGAGTCAAAGGCAGGGGACATTTCATAGAAAAAGAGGTGCAGGAGCTAATTAGCATAACTCATTAGCATAACTTATTTGCAGATGCCACACCACCTGACATCACCGGAAGTATGTCAGAAGGTAAGAAAGGAGAGAGAGAAAGAGAGAGAGAGAGAGAGAGAGAGAGAAAGAAAGAAAGGAAGGAAGGAAGGAAGGAAGGATGGAAGGAAGGAAGGAAGGAAGGAAGGAAGGAAGGAAGGAAGGAAGGAAGGAAGGAAGAGCTGGCAGAGAGGGGACAGCTACTAATCCAAGCCTCAGAAATACCACTATTCTGGGAGGATAGCTTCAGTGGTGGCTGAAGCCTTCAGAAGGCTGGTCGGAGGAAGAAGGACCTTTCCAGGGGACGGGGTCATTTTGCTGCAGCCAGGACACAAGCAGGCATTTCCCCGCGGGGTGGGGGGGCTGGCACCAACTCCTGGAGCTGCGCTCCCCCGAGCTCCTGCTCGAAATGACCCCTGGTCAAAGGTTTCTTTCATAGTCCACATTGTCCTCTGCACTGTTCCCACTGCCATATGAATTGTAGGCAGAGTTTGATTATGTACTTATTTTACAGCCAATGTCTGACTGTAAGCAAGAGTGATACCCGTGAGGTCCTCTTCTCAACTCCATGGGTGTTCCTGTATAAGTAATTCTTACATAAGTGGGAGGATCTGTTGTACTCTTGTGGCTACATTGCCCCCCCCCCCCCCAGTAGGAATGTAAGATAGTTACTAGTACCATTATCACTTTACCATCTTTGCACTAGTGTTAACATTTCTGAATCTCTCTTCTTGATAGGGTTCTTGGGGCACATCCATAAATTTCCCTTTTATCTTTAAATATATGGCTGAGCAAGGAGACAAGCCAACTGCAGCTTCTCCTGACCAACCCTAGCCCCCTGACAATGGACACAACCCACAAGGAACTTCTGCACATGTCATGTTCCCAGGGGTCCTTTCGTAGAAAAAGAGGTGCAGGAGCTCATTGGCATAACTCATTAGCATAACTCATTAGCATATGCCACATCCCGTGACATCACTGGAAGTGTGTCAGAAAGGGAATGTCAGTTTCAGCCCCATTATACCCTATGGGCCATTGAAATCAATGGCAAAAACTCATAGGGTATATAAGGGGCTGGAGGAAAGGGGGTTTGAGGGAGAGGCTTCAAACTTGTAGGATAGCTGCTGGGGCCTCTCCTTGAAATACCCGCCAAGTTTCAAAAAGATTAGACCACGGGGTCCAATTCTTTGGGCCCCCAAACAGGTTGCCCCATCCCCTCCATTGTTCTCTATGGTAGAAAAAAACATTACTTTTTTCCCACCATAGAGAACAATGGAGGGAATGAGGGCAACCTGTTTGGAGGCCCGTAGAATTGGACCCCCTGGTCCAATCTTCTTGAAACTTGGTGGGCATTTGGGGGAGAGGTTCCAGAAGCTACCCTGCAAGTTTGTATCCTCTCCCTCAAACCACCTCCCCTACAGCCGCTTTTAAAGTTGCCACCGAAATTCGAGAGAATCTGATTCGGCCTGTGGCTACCCTACTGCCCCTCCTGAGCTGGCGGAGCAGTGCTCCGCCTTGCTCCAGCCCCAAAGGACCCCTGCATGTTTTATTAAAACTAATGGGAGCTGTGCCAAAGACTCATTTATATTCCTCTGAAAGCTATATCTGTTTCAGTGGGCCTTGCACATTAGAAAGTTCACAAAATGGATTGTGTCATATAAATTATGTAGAGGAAAATTTGGTGTTAGCGGCTATAAAACAGAAGAAGCGTGATAGAGATAGTAGAAAACCAGATCCAAGAATCTGGATCTCTGCTCTGACAGGAAGAAAACAGCCAGACTGAATCAAGTCCTTTCACATGTACACTTAGCTGTATTTTATTGATTTGCTTATTTCACATGTACACTTAGCTGTATTTTATTGATTTGCTTATTTCCTTTCTGTTCAAAGCTAAAAAATCTAAAATGGTCTAATAAAATACAAACATCAAAAAATAATTAATAAAACAGCACCAACTACATTTAAAAGTGAGCAGCCAGGGGGTGGGAATGAAAAGGTGGGGAAACTCTGCTCTGGATGGAAACTTCTTCCGAGGCCTTTGGTTTCCCCACTGGAACTAGAAGTGGTGGTTTGATGGAAAAGACTCATATAATCATCCCTGTCTATAATGGTCATGTTATTCATATTCATGCCTCCACAGCATTTATTTATTTACATACTTTTCACCAGGGGTCCGTTGGAGCGGGAGCGCACAGGAGCGCAGCTCCGGGAGTGAGGAGCCTAGGGAGCAGGCACATGACCAAGCCCCGCCCCCTCCTCAGCTTCCCCAAGCAGTGCAGAGGTGCAGCGCCCCGGGGAATGCACTGCTAGGGTCTTTACTGTTTTTAATGCTTTGTTTTAATATTGATAATTTTATCATTGTTCCTTTTATGACTGTGTGCTGCTTTTCCAGAGACTTGCTCAAGGTGGCATATAAATTTTCTAAGTATACCATTTTTTATCTGGGCACATGGCACATAAGTACTGGAGAAATTTCACCAACCCTTCCAGCAGCTTCCACCCCATCAGTTTGGTGTAGTGGTCAGGAGTTGGACTCTAATCTGGGAGAACCGGGTTTGATTCCCTACTCCTCCACATGCAACTGCTGGTGTGACCTTGGGCCAGTCACAAGTTCTCTCAGAGCTTTTAGCTCAAGAGCAGTTCTCGAAAGAGCTCTCTCAGCCCCCCCTACCTCAAAGGGTGTCTTGTTGTGAGGAGGGGAAGGGAAAGGGATGGGTGGTGCTCATGTCCTGGGTATCTCAAGCCTACTTGAAACCTGGTGGTTTCAAGGGAGCAGGAAGAGAATGAGGGTGTGTTCTTTACGCTTATTTTTATTGCACAAAGTATTGGATGGGGAAGGGAATGGAGGAAGAGCAGGTCAGTTTCACCTGTGGAGTGGAGCCTGAGGGGTGGGTGTTGCCTTCTGACACACTTCCGGTATGTTAGGGGGTGTGGCATATGCAAATGAGTTATGCTAATGAGTTATGCTAATGAGCTCCTGCACCTCTTTTTCTACGAAATGACCCCTGCTTTTTACCTTCTTTTCTCTACTTAGCATGGATTTACAATATGAGAAAAACAACAGACTATCAGATATAACAAGTCAACATGTTAGAATAATCCACAGAGGGGAGGAGCAGAGTCGGTTTCCACCATCAGGGGAAATGGTCTCTCCCCAAGCACTTCCTTTCCAAAAGCAGCTTCCCCCTTAAGCTTCCAGGGACTGGCGATGAGGAGCAGAGCAGGCGATAGCAGCTGTACCTAGGGAGGCCAGGCCTTCTGCTGTGTAGTGGTAGGCTTTCTGGCCTGTGCCCCCATTCCCTGCCACTGCTGGAAAAAGCGGCAGGGAAAAATGGGGAAGGCAGTTCGGCATTGCTCCCATGCATGATGTCTCTTCCAGAGTGACACCGGAAGTTAAATAATCACATTGCCTCACCACTCTAAGGCTGTTTTTACATCTGACTTTCCCGCTGGAATCATTCTAGTTCCAAAAAAACCTGCCCACACCTCTGTGCGGTGTGAAACCGTGCTGCCACTGAAATGTCCACATTAGGGCTGCCAAGTCCAACTTGGGAAATATCTGGGGACTTTGGGGGTGGAGCCAGGAGACTTTGGGGGTGGAGCCAGGAGAAAGGAAGTGACATCATTTTGTGAAGTCACATCCTGTGATGTTGCTTCCACATGAACTCATGAAGTTTCCTAATACTGAATCAGGCCATTGGTCCATCAAGGTCTGTATTGACTACTCAGACTGGTAGTGGCTCTCCAGGGTCTCAGGCTGAGATCTTTAATGTCACCTATTACCTGATCCTTTTTTAGCTGAAGAGGCTGATACCTCCTGCATGTCAAGCAGATGCTCTATCACTGAGCAACGGCCCTACTGAATCCTTCCTCATCTCGGCAGAATATGAAGCACTAAGTGCTACACAAGTGCTAAATATGATTTTCATATCATAAGAACAGGAGAGAAGCCACAGTGGATCGGGCCAACAGCCCATCCAGTACAACACTCTGTGTCACAACAGTGGCCAAAAATACCAGGTGCCCTCAGGAGGTCCAGCAGCAGGGCCAGAACTCCAGAAGCCCTCCCACTGTTGCCCCCCAAGCACCAAGAATGCAGAGCATCACTGCCCCAGACAAAGGGTTCCATTTAGACCTTGTGGCTAATAATAGCCACTGATAGACCTCTGCTGGATGGGGACAGAGAGAGAGAGACAGACAGACAGAAAAAAGAAAGAAAGAGGGAGTGGGAGAGAGAGAGAGAAGGAAAAGAGCTGGCAGATGCACTTACCCCAGGCCCAGCAGCAACCTTTCAATCTTACTCCAGCCGCATGCAAAAGCAGGTCCTTCAGTAAGAGCCTAGTCTCTCGTTAATCTCTGGGCGGGGCTCTCTTGCTAACTCTTAAAGGGGAAATGTCTGGTGAGGCTTTTCACTGCAGGCTCTTCAGACATTTCCCTTTAAGAGGCCTGGAAGGGAGAGGGCCCCGCAGGCTCCGACGTTCCTCTCCTGTTGGCAGCCATTGCCTCCCCCTGGTGGCCAGTTTTGAAAAGGCGGGGGTAAGCATGAAAAATCGGTGTTTCCCCCGCCCTACCGGGGGACTTGGCAGCCCTAGTCCACATCTACTAATTGCCCTCCTGTGGTCAAGCTAGTATACAACCGGCTTTATTCTGCTTTAAACAATTGTAGTTTCTTAGTGCACTTAGACCCCCTGGAGTGAAATTTCACACCACTGTGAAATCAGCACAGGAAAAGACAGCAGTCAAACTACTTTAGAGGGGAGGTGTAAAATGACCCATAGATTCATCCCAAACTGTATGGTTTATCCATAACTGTGGCACCCCAGCACAATGATGGCAGCTCTGGCTTAGTGCCACCATGACATCACAGTTTGGTGCTCTGCCAAATTCCTTGTCCCTGCCCCGATTTTTCCTGCCAGGATGCCAGCTGGTTTGGCAACCCACCCTTAGTGAAAACAATTTCTCCCCAGGGACTTCCTTCTAGGAAGCAGTGTCTTCTTTTAATTTCCAAGGATTGGAAGTGAGGGGAATGAGATCATATCATGTGGAAGTGGTATCCAAATTGCTGGAAGTGCATGTAAAGAAGCAGGGCTGGGTCAAGGATTTTAGGTGCCTATGAGAATGACTCCCTCCCCACTACATGCTCCTATCCTCCTCCCCTACAGAGAAGCTGCCCCCACTCATGCTACCTTCACTGGGGCTGGGGCTGCAGCTTCCTGTAACATACATGCAAGGAAGGGCAAATTTGAGGCCAAAACAGCCGTGGAAAAGGGGCTTGACTCATAGGGGGAAAGAGCAGGCTTGCTGGGAACTGCCCACTGGGGGGGGGCACTGCTCAGGCTGCCACTTGCTGCTTCAAACCCTGATGCTGTGGGTGGGGTGGCAAAGGGCTGCTTTGGTCTCCCTCTACCTCTGGCGCTATGGCAGTGCCTAAATGTGTCTAAAAGACCAGCACTGTGAAGAAGATGTAGTTTGTTATGTTGCACAGAGCATGTTGCACAGAGTACCTTGTTTGTTCTGTTGGCAGAGTTTAAACATGCAGAGGAACAGAGTGCCAACTGTTTAAAGAAAATAACTCAGTTTATTAAAGAAGAAATAAACCCTGAGAACAGAGGAGAGGGAGAGAGGTTTAACTAACTGCTGTGAGAGAGAGGAAGGAAGGGGGTCTGTCCCAGTTGGAGCAGGAAGTCTCCAAAAAGCCAATCAGGAGACAGGAAGGACATAATGTGAAATTGTGGGAAGTCCGTAATCTAGCTATGCTAACTAGTAGTCCTTCAGCTGTCAGGTTGCCAGGTCCAACTCAGGAAATGGTTGCGGACTTTCCCATTCCCTAAAATAAACATACAAATATACAGCAGTGCAGTTTGCCTGAATTCAGTCTTCATTTCCTTGTCCTCTTATTTTGCCTTCAAAGGGTTCCCCAGTAGCTGCACTTCTATTAAATGAAAGTGTAATTTGTCATACCCCCCACAAGTCTCTTGTCAGGCTTTGGTAGCATTTCCAAGCATGGCTTTATTAAGGGACTTGCGTGCGTGTGCACACACACACACACACACACACACACACACACACAGAGTCATAAAGCACCCAAAATAAACAATGAATCCTTTCCCAAACACAGTTTGCAAGCCCACACTTTTGTGATCTCCCTGGGGCAATCATATAAACTGTTTTACTCACAGGAGTTGCTCAATGTAACAATCTGCTTTATTTCAAAAAACTTCTTCAGACTTACACAGAAAAATGAAAATACACCAGAGAGCAGTCTAGGGGGTGGAGCTTTCCTCCATCCTATAATCAGGTTCTAGTTAACACTTTTGAAAAGTACTGGAGTCTGGAGGCCGGTGTAATAAGTTTCAGCATGATCAAGTTCATTGTTGGTCAGGAACAAGCATGCCTGAGGTGGCCCAGGGGTCAGCTTATATGCACAGAAAAGCCTTGCCCCCGTCCACACCCACACCGCGGGATAGGTTAATCGTCCCACCAGAGATTACATTGGTTCATATGAATATGCTAAGCCCCTGATAGGTGGATCTTTAGGAGCCTGGGTGCTATTGTTCTTTTACCTCAAGCTTGTACCTTTTACCTCAAGCTTGTACCGGCGCCAGTACATGTTTGGTCACATCAAAGAATCATACAAGTGTACACATAGAGAATCGCAGCCTGGTTGTCTGTGGAATTGTGTCCAGGACATAACATCTTTACTATCCATTTTACTATACACACGACTTCTGAAACATATACAAAAAACAAACAGGGGGAGAGTGCTCTCTTCCTCTCTCACTTGCTTCACACACTTACCGGGAAGAACCACATGGCTCATACCTGTGGTTCCTCCCCCGCCCTGCAGCTTTTGTCCTTCTGAGATTTAAAGGCACACACACATTCCCAAACACAAACAGTTTGCTTCTTCTAAAATGTCCTGCCGAGATTTAAAGGCACATCATATCTGTTGGGGTGGGGCTTCCCTCTGCTGGGAATCCTCTGCTAGGGGGATCCTCCGCCTGGACCTGGAGGCTCAGCACCCTACCCCTATAGGCTGTTCTTCTGATCTTCTTCAAGTAGGTGCACTATAGACCTTGTATATTCCAAAAAGTTTCAGTAGAGAGGAATGAAAGCAAGCTAGTGTGGAGGTGGTCAGTGTACTGTGAGAACACACAAATGGTTTGGAATCTATCTATTCTTCTTTCAGTTTGCATTTTGTTGTGTATTACTATCACAGTCACCATGTGCTCATGTAATGGCAACCGCCACATGGCCGTTCGCACATGGCCAGAATCTACCTGAGCTTCGGCCAGGTAGAACAATAGCCGGCCAGATCCTGAAAGGCCACCAGTCATGTACCTAGGTTCCTCCAGGGAACCTATGCAATGTAACCACTATCGTAAGGTCTTATCAGAACATTTGGGCAAGGTCGGAGGTGTGTCTCCAACCGGAATAAAAGAGGGCTCTGAGCCCGGGGTTTCCCATGTTCCATCTGACCCACAATAAACTACCATGCTGATTTCCCTGTTACCGGCCTCCCGACTCCAATACTTTTCACATTTGTTACGTCAACTGCAAAACACCATTCAATTTTCAAGAAAATATCTTTTGGAAAGCCCTTTAAGAGCGACAAAGCCTTTCTTTGGCAAATGAAAACAATTAAATGCAAATGAGTACAAGATCTGGCTTTTTACTCTATGTGCAAATGTAATACATACAGTACCTTTGACAAGCTGGCAGCAAATCATATTTAGCAAACTGTTTTGCATTGATGCTTTTAATTTGTGTATATAATAAACAATACAGTCTTCCAGACAAATGGTTCCTTCACACTAAAGGCCATTTAAATGTAATGGGCTGATTGCATAATGGAATCATTCGATCCACTCATGAAAACCACTCTACCTAAACTTAATCAGTTTGCCAGGGCTAGGAAGAACAGCAATAAACTATCCTTTTAATAGAATATAATGAACAATCAGAATGAGTTTGTCTCACCCTAAAACTTCTGTGCCTCTGATGCAGACATCTTGTAGGTAAGGGTACCTGCACAACAGCCTGTTTATCTGATGGTCTGCTTATCACTTGCGAACTAGAAGATGATTTTTTGTCAGTCAGTTCATCCATTTGAGAACAGTTTGAACCATGTTGCCCAACTTCATGTGCCCCTTGCCCTGTACCCAAAGTTCCCAGGCATGCCAGCAAAGGCTTGCCCTACTGCTTGTCCATGTTGGAAAAGGGCCAGTTGCTGAATTTCTGCCTCTCACACTGCTGCCCTCAGAACCAGCTGCTCCCAAGTGTAGCTTTTCAACAGTCAGCACCATGCACAAATCACAGTACAGCCACCAGATCTCTGAAAAGACTTGCTGGGTTTTGCAGGTTTTTCAGATGTTAACCAAATACAGATTTGCCAATTCGTATTTGATTATATGATCCACTTACACTTAAAAAAAACCCCTCAATATATAAATGGCTCAGTTCCTATCTCCATTTATTTGCATTTGCAGGTGAACGTTGTCACAAAAATCAGTCACTGTAGCATTTTACAAATATCATCCATTTTGCACTGGCATTTAGAAGTAGCTTCAGGGTGGTTTTTTCTCCAATAGATTTTTTTGACTGTTGATATCATTAGACAGGTGTTGATGGTTTTGCTCAGAAAATTGACGGGCTTGACCTTTTTGCCTTATGTTTTAAAATTTTCTAATCATAATAATTGTCATCATCAAAAAGTGAAGCGAGTTCTGCATTTTGTCAGCTAAAAAAGCACATTGCACATAGAGTATGTTGCCCCAGGAGTTACCACAAACACCTTTGCAGCTTCTTTTAAATCTCCCATGAAACTCACCTTTAGGCCAATTCGGCTACCCTTCTGAAACTACCTTTAAGGGCAGGAAAGGATACAGAAATTGCAGGAAGCAAAACAATTTGGAAACTCCACCCTCACAAAATCTCCTCGTCCAAGACTCTACATTCTCAGTGTCTTGAGCAGGCTTGTTTTCCTGCCCTGTGTTTCTTTCAAGTGGCTTTCAACATTTTCTGTTTCCCCTTGACTTGGATAGCACAGGCAAACCCAATCTCATCAGATCTCAGAAGCTAAGCAGGGTCAACTTTGGCAAGTACTTGGATAGGAGACCTCCTTGAAATACCAGATGCAGGAGGTGGGGGCAGGCTTTATTCAGCCACCACTCTGAATATCCTCCAGATCCCCAGTAGGGGTTAGTCACCAGAGGTCGCCATGACTTCCAGGTGCACACATATGGAAAATACAACCCCTCCTAACATTCCCTGTCTCCTGGAACATATTGAATCCTCATCAAACTGAGGGGTGTTTTTTTGTTGTTTTTGGTTGGTTAATTTGCAAAGTAACATTTTCCTATATACCAAAGGAGTGCCTCAGGTACATGACAATCCCTACCTTGTTTGAAGATCACAACTTCAACATTATAATCACAGAATGACCTAAAATTGGGTCAATATTTTCAGTACTCAGGCCATGAGTCACTTCCATGAAGCTGTTGCTGCCTATATGAAGAAGAGGATCAACAAAGGCTTGTTCCCTCTGTCCTTCTTATGTATAGCACATGTTTACTGTCGAACTCTTATTTGTAGTGGGACACCAATGCACATATCCCTTATTTCCATCCAGTCCTCTCTCTTATTTGGCTTCAAGTTACTTACTTACTTATTTACATTATTTATATGCCTTCTTTCTAATCAATAGGGGTCCAAAGTGCCCTACATTATTCCCCTCTCCTCCATTTTACCCTCACAGCAACCCTGTTAGGTAAGTTATGCTGAGAATGTATGACTGGCTCAAGGTCATCCATCAAGTTTCCATGACAGAGTGGGGATTCTAATTTGGGTCTCCCAGATCCTAGTTCGACACTTTAACCACTACACCACACTGGCTGACGTGGTGTGAGAAAGGTTAATGTCTTATGTCAGTCCTCTCTAAGACCAGCCTATAGTGCGTTTCTGTGCACATCACTTTTCTTGAAGTATTATCCATGAGACAGTTAGAACTGTTTTATGAGCACCTGTTGGACAAAAAGAGAACTTCCAAGAAGCATACATCTGATCAGATTCTGCTGTTCCTGTTCCTAGTTATCCTTCTATTTTTTCCTTATTTCTTATTTTCAGAACACTCGATGGCCCACATTTAAATCAAACCCTTCCTTCACCATTTATGTTGCAGGAGAGCAAGTACTTTGGTCTGTAACAGGATTTGTAACACCTGGAACAACTATGAATAGAGCAGCGGGTTGCTTGCTAAAGCTGCAAAGCCATTGGAAGGCCTCAAGTTGCACCTCTTGCAGCCTGAACTGATGACCTCTAAGGGAGTGGGCAGACTTTCATTTTTGGTGAGCTAAGAACATAAGAGAAGCCATGTTGGATCAGGCCAGTGGCCCATCCAGTCCAACACTCTGTGCCACACAGTGGCCAAAAACCAGGTGCCATCAGGAGGTCCACCAGTGGGGCCTGAACTCCAGAAGCCCTCCCACTGTTGCCCCCCAAGCACTGAGAATATAGAGCATCACTGCCCCAGACATAGTGTTCCATCTATACCTTATGGCTAATACGAATGATGGACCTTTGCTCCATAGGGTGTCTCCTCCTCATTTATTTTTTTAAAATCCATATTGTGAGCAGTTTGGGAATTTAATGCAGAATTAATCCAGCCTTAAACTGCATAAGCCTTTTTCACAGCCACATTACATGATTAAGGTATGTTTGATTTGTGATCAGCCGCAGTCCCAAGATCCCTTTTATATCTACTGATGCTAAGCCTAGAATCCCACATCTCATACTAATGCATTTGATTCTCTTTCCTTAAATGCAGAACGTTTCAGTTGTCTCTGCAGAATTTCATTTTGTTAGTTTCAGTCTGGTCTCCCAGCCTATAAAAGTTATTTTATCCGCCCCCCCCCCCCCCCAGTTTTCTAAGGACTTAGTTCTTTCTCCAAACTATTTCTTTTTTTTGGTCAGCTGTAAATTAGTTAAAGGTTCCCTTCCAGCCACCCTTCATCCAGGACCAGGATTACAATGTTAAGAACTTAAGAAGAGCCCTGATGGAACAGATCAGTGGTCCATCACGTCCAGCAAACTTTTTCACTTGTTTCCCTGGAGGACCAAAAGGCAGGGCATAGAGGCTGAGGCCTTCCCTCAATGCTTCCTGCTAGCACTGATGTTGAAGAGTACAGGACTCTGGCAGAGCCCTGGGGCACCCCACTTGAAACCTCCTTCCAGACTGATGCCACTGATGTACACTCTTTGAGTATGGCTCTCTAATCCATTGTGAATCCACCTGATGATACTGTCATCCAGTTCATATTTAGCCAGTTATTAACCAAAATATCACGAAGAAATCTGTCAAATACTTTGCTGAGATCAAGATATGTTTCCCACAATCCACTAAGCTAGTAACCTAAGCAACAAAAGAGAGATGTCTGACAGGATTTACGCTGACAAATCCATGCTGGATTCAATTAAACAACACATTATGACACTATCCTGCTTTAGCTTTTCCTAACAATCATTCCTGTCTGCAAAGGCAAATGTTAGACACGTGGCTAGACCCCATGGCTCTGAAAGACAACCAAGAATGTTACTGTTTAAGTACCAAATATATGTCTATGATTTCAGACCACTGAGAAAGAATGTAAAAAAAAACCCCTTGGAGTGAGCCCATGAAGCAGTTCTGGCTGGCTCATATGTAATTCTTCAAGGGGGGAAAGAAGGCCTCAGGTTCTGGAATGGAAGTGCCACTCTACTACTTTCTAAGAGAAAATACCACCCCTGCTCATATTTTCTTTATTGGCTTGTGTGGAGATAGAATGTGGGCTTTCTCTTCCTACTTTCTCACCCACATAAACAAAAACTACAGTCTCCTGTAATTGGCTCTTTTATCATCCTGTAATTGGATATTCCACAGTTGGATGCCAGACACATGGCCCTCATTGCGCCAGCCACTAATATTTTATGCTGGGGTATTTGGCATTGCAGGGCAAACTACTGCTAGTTGTCTGAATATAGGTTGTGGTGCCCTATCTGTACCCCAGAAGATTTTTTTTTTAAATCTTCTCCAGTAGGTGGATTAGAAATCATAAATCCTCAGCATTTCTTCACCCCATCTTGAAATAGAAGGAAGTCATGTTTAATCCCCTGCAAAGATTATTCACCTACTGAACTGAAATCTCTCGTAAAATACCACATAAATCTTTTTGGTAACAAGATAGAAAACACTCGGTACGCTGCAGTTATGAGAATGCCTCACAAAGTTGCACAGCATAAAGAGAATATTGTTAAGACATAGGAACAGTAGATGCTGCTGTCAAAGGTGTTTCAGGAAAAAGAGGTAGTAGCAACCTGTTGGAAGAATTGTAATGCATATCTGAACTGAAGCCTGATTTAAGTATGCATAGGCAGGGGTCCGTTGGAGCAGGAGCGCACAGGAGCGCAGCTCCGGGAGTGATAATTTTATCATTGTTCCTTTTATGACTGTGTGCTGCTTTTCCAGAGACTTGCTCAAGGTGGCATATAAATTTTATACCATTTTTTATCTGGGCACATGGCACATAAGTACTGGAGAAATTTCACCAACCCTTCAGCAGCTTCCACCCCATCAGTTTGGTGTAGTGGTCAGGAGTTGGACTCTACTCTGGGAGAACTGGGTTTGATTCCCCACTCCTCCACATGCAACTGCTGGTGTGACCTTGGGCCAGTCACAAGTTCTTTCAGAGCTGTTCTCTCATGAGCAGTTCTCCAAAGACCTCTCTCAGCCCCACCTACCTCACAGGGTGTCTTGTTGTGGGGAGGGGAAGGGTTGGGTGGTGCACATGTTCTGGGTATCTCAAGTCTACTTGAAACCTGGTGGTTTCAAGGGAGCAGGAAGAGAATGAGGGTGTGTTCTTTACGCTTATTTTTATTGCACAAAGTATTGGATGGAGAAGGGAATGGAGGAAGAGCAGGTCAGTTTCACTCACCTGTGGAGTGGAGCCTCAGGGATGGGTGTTGCCTTCTGACACACTTCCGATATGTTAGGGGGTGTGGCATATGCAAATGAATTATGCAAATGAGTTATGCTAATGAGCACCTGCACCTCTTTTTCTACAAAATGACCCCTGTTGCAAACTTTACTTAAACTTGGAACTATTGTCTGGCCAGAGTGGGAAACACACAGTGCAGTGACTTCCCATTCGTTTCAGTGGTGTGGTATTTTCACATTCCTTTGTTCCCATGAGGGCTCACTTCCGGTAGGTTAGGGGGTGTGGCATATGCAAATGAGTTATGCAAATGAGTTATGCTAATGAGCTCCTGCACCTCTTTTTCTATGAAATGACCCCTGTGCATAGGTAAAGGAGTCCTTTTCATATAGGTCTGGAGAAGGGCAGCAAGGAGATATATTTGCACCATGCAAACCAATGCCTTTGCCAATGTCTGGGTAGAATATATAGACCATCCATTTAATTATGAGCCACATCCAGCTCGGGTGCTTACAATTATTAAGATGTAAACATTAGCAAGGCTCAGATGGGCTGTACATCACCACCTGTTACCAAAAGTCACATCCAGTCAGGTGGAAAGCAGCCAGATGAGCATCATATGTGAAACAATGCTCCCTGGATCAGGGAAGGTAAAAGTGTTTTCCAACAATGTCTTGCAATGCTTAATTCAGCCCAGTGTCCCCATTTCTGAACAGCTGAACTGCATTTTCAACTCTTTAAAAACAAAATGAAAGATGAGTAGTACTGGTTGTGGGGAAAGGTTTGGGAACTGAATGCACAACAGACATTTTCATGCATGATTCCTTCATGCAGTTAGTAATATGCAAGAAGAAGCATGACTCCATCCATGTTTGGCCCCTAGCAAGGTCAGAATGAGCAATTTTAGCTCAAGTGTCTAAAAGCAGAACAAAATACAAAATTTGTTTTGAGGGAAGGATGGTAAGATATACAGATTTTGATAAATGCATGTGGAAACAACTGAAAAACATTCATCTGTTCACAAAATAGAAACTATCATCATGACATCATAGATATACTATTCATCATAGCCATATGCCATAGTAACTAGAATAAATGTTTATAATAAGCAAGGCAAACAAATACTAATTACACCAGTAAGACATTTCAACAGGCATTAATAACACCACCAAGATGCAATATTTATAAAATAAATAGTAGTACTGTTATGTTCTATTATGTTGCATTGTATTGTCAGGGCTCTGGCATCCTAACTCCCTCATTCCTATTGGCTGCCAAATAAAGACTCCTTGTTGGTCCTGAAGCCAATCTAAGGAACCAATCGCAGAGCCTTGCTTAGGTCCAATGAGACTGTGTGTTTCCAGTTACAATGTATATAGTTATTTGTTGGAACACTGTAAGTTGAGTGCTGCTCTTGCTAGAGCTGTCTTTGAGCTGAATGATGTTTTGAATAAAAGCCTGCATTTGATTTATTGTCTCCCAGCTCAATATTTAATACTGGCGATGAGGATGGGATCCCAGTCCTAACCGAACAGCTGAAATCACTCTTGCCTGCCCAGCTGAAATCACTAAGGGCGCCTAGAGCTAAATCACTATGGACATGGCATCCAAGGGCCATATCGAACCATTCGACCCGAAGGTTGGGAACTGGGAGTCATACTTCGATCGTTTGAATGCTACCGCGTAGCAAATAGTATTGACGGAGATGATGTCTGCCATGCCAGTTTTCTAAGCACATGTGGCCAGACTGACTTCAACATCACTCGTAACCTTGTAACCCCTGCAAAGTTACTCGAGACCGCTCTTGGCATCATCAAGGTTTGGCTGACCGAGTACTTCTCACCAAAGATGTCGGCTGCCGCACACTGATGCACGTTTCATCAGCGAAACCAGAAGGAGGGCAAGTCTGTCACATAGTACCTCACCACACTAAGACGGGCTGCCCGAGACTGTCAGTTCCCCGACCTTAAGTCAGTCCTCTTAGACCATCTGCTCTGTGGCCTTAGAGATGACAGCATCTGGCGGGCGCTCCTGTTACTAAAGACTCTTACCTATGAATCAGCCCTCGAAGAAGCCCTGTGGGTTGAAGCTGCAAAATCTGTCCATTTGTGGGCTGCGATTGGGTCCCCAAGGCCACCCATCATGCCATGCTGATGCTGTACACCATGGCAATACCGCTGATTCCACTGAATTCTGGGACGATCAATCTGATGTGTCTGATGATGGCGTCTACCGAACGGGGACCAACCAGAGACTGCGCCATTTTCAAAAAAGCCCACACCACTCTCAAAAAAGCCCATGAAAGAAATGCTGTGCCGGTTGTGGTGTTGCACATGTGCGAAGAGACTGTCAATTCCGCGATTCCATGTGTCATGCTTGTGGGAAAACGGGCCACCTCGCCAAAGTCTGCCACTTGTCACAAGGTCATGCCATTCCAGAAGAATCCGAGCGGGAACAATGGTCTGCTGCTGCCTCTTGGCAATCATATCGTTTCAGGTCATCTAGGTCGTTTGAGCATAGGCCGAAGTACAGTAACGAAGTGAGCATATCTGAAGATGACACAAATCGCCTATACATCCACCAAGGTTTGCATCCATGCCCTAAAATTAAAGCTACCATTTTCATCGAAGGCTGGGCTTGCCAGATGGAAATAGACTCTAGGTTCGCATTGTCCATCATCTCATGGAGCACCTTCCAACAAGTCTGCCCGCATTTCCCTATGCTCCACCTTCAAAAGTGCAGTTTGCAGTTGTTCGACTTCCAAAGGCACCGAGTTCCAGCCATCGGTATCACCACAGTCCAGGTCAGATACAAGAAGATTGCCGGCCATCTGAATCTGCTCGTGGTGGAAGGTTGCCGCACAAGTTTTATCGGTTTCGACTGGTTTGCCGCCCTGGGCATCGACGTTGTTGGCGTGAATCACATCAGTCGACAGCTCCTTATAGACTTTGAGGAAGAGTTCCCCGATGTGTTCAGAGCAGAGCTAGGCTGCTACAAAGGTCCAGCAGTCTCTTTTAACCTGAATCCTGCTGTACAGCCCATACAGCCCATACACCTGCTGTACAGCCCATACACCAGATGCTGCCCCATCACTTTCAAGCCTAAGATTGATGAGCAGATTGACAAGCTGTTGGCCCAAGGCATCTTAGAGCCGGTTTTGAATGCCAAGTGGGAGACACCCATTGTCACTCCTCTCAAACCTGATGGTTCTGTCCGCCTGTGCGCTGACTAGAAGTGCACCCTCAACAAGGCCCTGCAGCCGCATGCATACCCAGTTCCTGTGGTAAGCCATCTTCTAGCCTCAGTCTCCAGGGGCCGAGTGTTCACCAAGATCGACCTAGCCCAGGCATATCAACAACTGCCGGTAGATGCAGCCACGGCTGAGGCACAGACTATTGTAATGCACCGAGGTGCCTTTAAGGTTAACCTGCTACAATTCAGGGTAAGCGTCGCCCCCGGCATCTTCCAAGAACTGATGGAGTGTCTTCTATGAGGTTTGCCCAGCGTTATGCCCTACTTTGAGGATGTCTTCATTGCAGGGGCCTCTGAACTTGAACTAGCTACCCGGGTGCGAGAGGTCCTTCGTCAGCTACAAGAGATCGATCTACGACTCAAGAAGGAGAAATGTGAGTTTTTTGTCCCTGCTGTTCAATTCCTGGGTTACCTTCTAGATGCAGACAGCACCCACCCTGCTCTGGACAAGGTTGCTGTGATTTGCAATGCGCCCCCTCTGAAGTTGAAAGAGCTACAGTCCTTTTTAGGACTTCTGAACTTTTATCATGCCTTTTTGCCCAGTAAGGCAGCTCTCCCTGAACTGCTCCATCGTCTGCTAGACAAATTGGCTCCATGGGCATGGGGACACTGAGAAAACACTGTTTTTCAAGCCATCAAGGCTCTACTCACCTCCGATAACATCCTCATTCATTATGACAAAAAGAAGCCCCTCATCTTAGCCTGTGATGCGTCACCTTACGGAATCGGGGCCGTACTTAGCCACCGATTGTCCTCTGGCCAGGAGGCCCCTAATGCTTTCTATTCCAGGATTTTATATACTGCAGAAAGGAACTACACCCAGATAGACCAGGTAGTGCTAGTGATCATTGCAGCTGTGAAGAAATTCCACGATTTCATCTATGGGCATGAGTTTGAGTTCATCACTGACCACAAGCCACTGCTCGGCATTTTCACTGCCGACCATCAAACCCCTCAAATCTTATCACCACAGATGATGCGTTGGGCAGTCCTGCTCTCTGCCTACTCTTTCTGCCTCCTCCACAGGCTCGGCAAGACCATTGGGCATGCTGATCCGCTCAGCCACCTGCTGCCACCGACAGGGCCACCTGAGGCTCCGATCCAAAAGACCCTACTAATTGAAGAGCTGCTGCAGTCTCTGCTCTCCATCGCTGACATAGCATTCCACACCAACCGGGACCGAATGCTCAGCGGATCTACCACCATGTGTGAAGGGGATAGCCGCTGGAAACACTCAAGGCCGAGTTCCAGCCATTCCAGTCATGGTCATTAGAACTATCAGTGAGCAAGGGCTGTCTGCTGTGGGGAAACTGAGTCATTGTCCCTCCCCCAATTTATTAACGGGTGCTAGATGCTTTGCATGTTGGCCATCCGGGCATCGTGAAAATGAAAGCTGTTGCCCCAATTTATGTCTGGTGGCCCGGCCTGGACCAGAAAATCAAGCAGTGGGTCCGGATGTGTCAGCCTCACCAGGAGTTGAGGCCTGCAGCCCCCGACGTTCCAGTCAACCCATGGGAAAAGCTGAGGGGCCTATGGTCTTGCATGCATGTGGACTTTGCTGGCCCTTTCCAGGGCAGGACTCTTCTAATCACCATGGACACCTTTTTGAAATGGCTGGAGGTTTTTCCTGTTACCTCCATGATGTCGGCCATCATTGCCTGCTGCCTGGACCACCTTTTCACCACCTTCGGCCTGCCAGACCTCCCTGTGTCCGACAACGGAACTCAGTTTACATCTGCTGAGTTCCAGAGGTTCCTGGACGAACGGGGTATCCGACATGTGACATTGGCACCATTCCACCCCAAAACGAATGGCCAGGAAGATCGGATGGTCAGACCTATAAAGGATTCACTCCACAGGCTGGGGGCCCGGAACTTCCTAGCCAATCTTGCCAGTTTCCCGCTACAGCAGCACACCTCGCTGCATGTCACTACCAGAAAGTCGCTAGCCAAGCTCCTTATGGGCCATCAGTTGTCCACCATCCTGAGCCGCATACACCCCGACCTGGTGCCAGACGTCCATCATGACCCCATCATGTTGGGTTCCATACAGTCCTTCATACCAGGTGATGCTGTCTATGCCCAGAACTATGGGGCAGGTCCACACTGGGTTCTGGCTGTTGTCCTACACTCAATGGGCCCTATCTCCTATGAGGTACAGGGTGACGTAGGACAGGTCCGTCACCAGCACCTGGCCCAACTTAGATGCCGGTGGCTAGCACAAGACGATTGGTTGTAAAGCCCCCCTCCCACACTTCCTGAGCCTGGACAGCATTCCATAGCTATGGAAGGTTTACAATGCACCCCAGTTCCTGTGGCCGGCCGGGGAGATCTCCCGGTTCAGCGAGACGCCAGCACCCAGGAGAGTCGTCTAGCAGAAGGTATTCCTGTGCCAACTCCAGCCCGGGACATTCCATATGAACAGTCTCTTTGAGCCGTCACCTGCTCGGTACTTGGCAGGCCCCCTGCCGGAGGTGGGACTTACCCTGAGCACTCGGAGCTCCCAGCCTCAATGGAACGCTCCCAATTGAGTCCGCTGCTGCCGCAGCTCATGCCAGCCCACTTGGAGTCCCCAGACTTAACAGGACATTCTCTATTGAATCCGCCATTGCTACACCGGTCCCGTTGGACCAGGCACTCCCCCACGTTCCTGAAAGACTATGTTATCTGAACTAAGGGGGGAGGAGTGTTATGTTCTATTATGTTATGTTGCATTGCATTGTCAGGGCTCTGGTATCCTAACTCCCTCATTCCTATTGGCTGCCGAATAAAGATTCCTTATTGGTCCTGAAGCCAATCCAAGGAACCAATCGCAGAGCCTTGCTTAGGTCCAATGAGACTGCGTGTTTCCAGTTACAATGTATACAGTTATTTGTTGGAACACTATAAGTTGAGTGCCGCTCTTGCTAGAGCTGTCTTTGAGCTGAATTATGTTTTGAATAAAAGCCTGCATTTGATTTATTGTCTCCCAGCTCAATACTTAATAAGTACTAACTTTTCTTTTTGTCAGCTCTATAAGTTATAAACTGTTGGGTTACCAAAAATTTTTTAAATTGTTTGATGGTTTTCTTACTGTTTTAATTTTGTACTTTTTCAATATGTTATTAGCCACTTTTGGGTAACTATAAACTGAAAAGAAACATACATATTTAAAAAGAATAAATGAATAAAATATGATGTCTAACTGGTTTAAAACTAATGAAATTATAACAGACACATTAAAGAAGACCTGGGGTATAATAATTACATCACTAATCTTATATGAAATCAAAACCTCCACGAAAGGCATATAAATATTGTCCAATATCATTTTTTTTGACAATTCTATCTTAGAACTTTAACAAACACACACACACATATTCTAATCACTTAAAACTGATGGAGATCTTTTTCCATCCTGGCAACTAAGCTCAACTGAGAGTGCGAATGAAGTACACCCACTGGGTTGGATCAAGAGATAGGCTGGTGTAAGGATCATGGATTTTTGCTCATGACTCATAGATCTTCCTCATGTTCCCTCCTCCAAAAGCTATTTCTGTTCCAAAGAAAGTTGATTCTGGGGTTGCAGGGTCCATGCAGAGAGATAGCCATGTGGTTGATAAGCAGCTGTGAGGAAGGCGGACAGGGTAAACCCTGTCTCACTTGTTCCATCAGGGCCTCTATGTTAATGGAAGAAGCAGAATGGGACCCCTCCTTCCTCCCTTCATAGAAACTAATGGGCCCACTTGATAATTATTCCCCTCAGGTCCTGCAGCCTGGGAATAAACATTCATGGGGTAGGAAATGACTGCTGGGGGTGGGGGGAGCAGGAAAAATCTACAATCCTCAGCCCCTTCCAATGACTGGATCTAACACACTGTTACATACGGTCATCAGTGTCAGGTTGGGAAATTCCTAGAGATTTGGGGATGAAGCCTGGGGAAGGTGGGAGTTTGGGAGAGAAGGGATCTCAGCAGGGTATAATGCCATAGATTCCACCTTCCAAAGTAGCCATGCAGCCCCTCCCCCGGTTCCAGGGGAACTGATATATGTCACCTGGAGAAGCTGTAATTCCAGGAGATCTCCAGGCCGCACATGGAGGCTGGCTGCCCCACTTTACAGAATGTTATATTTGTACAACGGAGACCCCATTTTAAAACTGTACTCACTGGTGACCTTGGACCAGTCATTTACTCAACCTTGGCTATTTCCACATTGTCTGAGAGCAGGTCCAGCCCCATTTCCAGAGCTGCCCCAATTTACCAAGGAGTAACAGAATGCTTATTTAAGGCTGACAGACCACTGGGAGCTTGGGGGCAGGGAGATGGAGGGGCATGATGCATCATGTGTACTATGATGTCATTTCTGGGAAAACCTGGAAGTGACACCAGGAGCTTATAGGAATTGGTGGAAACTCTGTGGTAAAACCATAGAGTTTCCAGTAATTCCTAGAGCACCATGGTGCATGTGATACTGCTTTTTTGGGTTTTTTTCACATGTTGCTGCTTGGATTGCAGACCTCCCACTGTATCCTTTGCTCACTCAGAAACCAATGGTGCTATCAGCAAGGAAGCCCACCAGGACAGTGGCAACAAGGAGAAAGGCTGCAACAGCACCAACGCAGTATAAGCCCTTTAAGGCCTAATTCAACTGGATAGGCGTGCCCAGCCTGTGGCTCTAAATGTTGGCTGGTGGCATAGGGTCCGCTGCTTCAGTCCAATTCCTTGGCCCACCAGGGGGTGGCTGCACTGACCTCTGGGGCCGGTTCCCCGGCACCTTTCAGTTTGTAGGGGCCATTGGGGATGGTGGGCCGGGCTCCAGTGGGGCTTGAAGAGGCAACTGCTCTCCAGGAATTGGGAACATGCTGGCTAAGACAGGCCACCAGAGTTATAGAACTATCACAGCTCTGACCTGATGGAAGGTAGGGGGTCAGAGCCAGGATTTCATGTTGCCCTCAGGGGTGGACAAAAGTAAGACCAGCAATTCAAACAACAGGTGCCAAGAACAACAGCCACAGCTAAGGGACTATAGTGTAGTTAGGTTAGTTGTAGTTGCCCCATAAGTAGCCCCCACCCTTAGTATTGTTTAGCTTAGTTAGTAAGTGTTTAGCTATAGTTGTTGGGATAGTGCAATAGTCTAGCTCAGCTAGGGTAGGGAGCTGTTAGTCTTGCAGGGAGGGAGAGAGCAAGTATTGAGGTCGGGGTGGGAATGCTGTATGATTTGTTAGTATAATTTGGATCTTTTGAACAATTACAGAAAGGGGACCAGGGCAGGGGCGTAGACTTTTCTGAAGTCCGGGGGGGGGGGGCTCTTTAGCGTGTGCGCGAAGTTTCCGCCCCCCCCGAAAAACCTACCGCCAGCCGCCGCGCCTCCCCAGCCCTTCCCAGGCTCACCAGCCGGTGCTGCTGGTGCCTTTCCCTCCCCCTCCGCCCTGGCCACTCCCTCCCTCACCCCTAAAAGAGGAAGAGGGAGAGATAAGGAGGGAGGAATGGCCAGGCCAGTGGGGGGGGGGAGAAGCACCAGCTGGCGAGCCTCAGAAGAGCCCGGGAGGCGTGGCGGCAAGGCGCCGGCGGCAGGCCCGACATTTTCCCAGGGGGGCTCAGTCCCCCCGGGAAATTTTGAGGGTGGCTCGAGCCCCCCCCCCCGTAGTTTACGCCGGTGGACCAGGGTACAGAGGAAGGAGCTCGAGCTGGCTGCTGACGGTCTGAGACTGCTGTAAAGAACAGCTGGTGATGTCTGGGCTTCAAATTCCGGTGCTCCTGGGGAGGGGGAGTGCGGTGGGTCCAGGCAGAGAAGGGAGGGAAGGGCGTGGAGAAACAGGAAGGCTCGGCACCCTTCCAGCCTGTGACTCATCCTGACGGTTGTTGACAGTGGGGCTAGGATAACAAATCCCCCTCCGACATTGGTGTTGTGTAACGCCAGGTCGGTAAATAACAAGACCAAAGTTCTCCAGAATTTCCTGGTAGAGCAGAAGGCTGACTTGGCATGCGTGATTGAGACCTGGGTGAGGGAAGGGGAGACAGTAGTGCTCTCCCAACTTGCCTCCCCAGGATTCTCAGTCCTGCACCAATCGTGGACTAGGGGATGGGGGGGAGGTGTGGCTATGGTCTTCTCACTCTTGAAAAGAATCACTCTTGAAAAGAAGGAGGCTTACTCCTTCAGGGTGCTCCTGTCAGTGGAGATCACAGGCTTGGAGTATGTCGGTCTGGTGTGGGAGGCTGAAGAGAGTTTGGCTGTGTGGCTGGTGTACCGACTGCCTAATGCACCAGCCAGCAGCCTGCCATCCCTGTTGGAAGCTGTATCAGGTTGGGTGCTGGAGCACCCTAACCTATTGGTTTTGGGTGATTTCAATGTCCATGCCAATGACGCAGCCTCCACTCAGGTGGCAGACCTGGTGTTGGCCATGGCAGCACTCAGACTCTCTCAGTACATCTCAGCCCCCCCCCCCACCGGACTGGTCACATGCTCGATTTGATCTTCACGGCAGGGGTAACAGTGGACCGGATTACTGCTTCAGCAGTGCCATGGTTGGACCATTATGCCCTGGGGGCCCATCTGAATATCCCACACCAACCCCTCGGCGGCAAGCCTATTTTAGCTCACCCCAGAGCCAGATGGACCCTATGTGGCTCCAAATGGCACTACGGGATCCGATGCCCCCTGGCGGATCATTGGATGAGCTAGTGGAAGACTGGCATAGCCACCTTTCCACAGCCATTGATGAGATCACTCCCAGGCACCCTCTATGCCCCCGCAGTAGGCTAGCACCCTGGCATACCCAGGAATTGTGGCTCATGAAGCAGGAGCTATGACGGCTAGAGAGACAGTGGCGCCGGGTTCGTGACGAAGCTACAAGAGCATCCTATAGGACGTTTATGAAAGCCTATGAGATGGCAATGAAGGCAGCAAAGCGAACTTTCTATGTTGCCTCGATTGCATCCGCAAGCTCACGCCCAGCCCAATTGTTTAGAATGATTCGGTCTTTGACAGTTCTGCCACAGGGCAGACCAAATGCAAGGGAACTGGAAATTGGCTGTGAGGCATTTGCGAGCTATTTTGTGGATAAAGTCTTGACACTTCGCTGCGATCTCCCCACCACACTTGAAACAGTGAGCGAACTCGAGGCCCCTTGCACGTCTTCGATTCCGGGCTTAGATGGGTTCGGCCCGCTCAGCCTAGAGGAAGTTGACAGACTCCTTGTACATGCATCCTTGACCCGTGCCCGTCCTGGCTGATTAAAGCTGGCCACAAGGGGCTGCGAGGTGCTGCCTGGGAAATTATCAACATGTCCCTTGTGGAGGGGTGGTTCCTGGGGGCACTCAAGGAAGCGATGGTCTTCTCACTCTTGAAAAGAATCACATCTGGACCTGGCTGAATTGGCAAATTATTGACCAGTGTCCAATTTGCCATATTTGGGCAAATTAATTGAGAGGGTGGTGGTGTTACAGTTGCAGAGTTATCTGGATGACGCTTCGGTCTTAGACCCTTTCCAGTCCGGCTTTTGCCCAGGACATGGGACAGAGACTGCTCTGGTCGCCCTAACTGATGACTTGCAGAGGCATCTGGATTGGGGTGGCATGGCTGTGCTGCTGTTGTTAGACCTGTTGGCGGCATTCGACATGGTCAACCACCAGCTGCTGGCCCGCTGCCTCACTGACGTGGGGATACAGGGAGGGGCCTTGCAATGGCTCGTTTCCTTCCTTCAAGGTCAGGGACAAAGGGTGGCACTCAGGGAGCAGCAATCCACGAGGCACCCACTGGTATGCGGTGTGCCCCTGGGAGCGGTGCTTTCCCTGATGTTGTTTAACATCTATATGTGCCCCCTTGCTCAGAATGCCGTGGCAAGGCTATTGATGGGCCTCACAAAGTGGGACCACATCTGGCCTGTGCTGGTGGTGCTGCACTGGCTGCCTATAGCGTACCGAATTCGTTTCAAGGTGCTGGTACTCACCTTTAAAGCCCCATATGGCCAGGGTCCAACATACATTTTCCCGTATATACCCCAGCGAGCACTTCGATCAGGGTCACAAGATTGACTTATTGTCCCAGGCCCCAGGGAGGTCAGGCTCGCCGGGACCAGGACCAGGGCCTTTTCAGTGGCAGCTCCTGTCTGGTGGAATGAGCTCCCGGGGGAGATCAGGGCCCTGTGGGACCTTATGCAGTTCCCCAGGGCCTGCAAGATGGAGCTCTTCTGCCAGGCCTTCAACTAGGAGCCGCCACTGTCAGTACCATCAACCATTGCTAATGCCATTGCGATGAGGGCCAGCCTTGGAAATAGCCCAGGCCAGGCGATCTAGGAGCTGGATTCCAACCCTGGTGGGAAGCCACTGGAAGCACTTTATACTGAACTGTTTTATTATTGTTGTGTTTTGTGGTTTTAAAATGTTTTATTGTAATTTTATAGTGTATTGAATCTGGCACTGTGTGCCCTGTAAGCCGCCCTGAGCCCGTTCGCGGGGAGGGCGGGGTATAAATGTAAAATAATAAATAATAATGGCAAAGTGGGTATTTGGACCTTGTTTTCCCAGCTCCTAGTCTGACTCACTGTCCATTACGCTATGCTGGCTCTAACACTATGTTGACTCTCAACAATCCTCAGCAATCAAACTTATCTGACAGACAAACACGTTTGTAAACCCAGTTTTTAGATGTACATTCGAAACAATAAGGATTTACCTAAAAGGCAAGTGCAAAGTGGCCTTCGGTTTCAAGGGCACCTAACAGGTTTCAAAGTCTGTTGCAGCAACAACAAAACATTCCCATCAGACCTCCCCCCCTTTCTTGTCCAGTGGCCACCACAAGGATGCTGCTGCACTTTGAAAGTCCTTTTAAAAGATGGACAGTCATTTTAAAATACAATTCACCAGCCATCTGATAATGTTGTAATTTTAAATTTTAAATCTGCTTTCAGTGCAAAACTTTTTCCGTTATGTCGTATTGCCAGCTGGACTCTTCTGAACCAATTGCGAGAAACTTTGAGGAGAAAGATATCCCTCTACAAAGAAAAAAACAGGGAGGAAACATAAGAAGCATTTTTAAGCCTTTCAGAATTAGAAATGCTCTCCAGATGGCATTGATCAGTTCCCCTGGAGAAAATATTGGACTCTGTGTCCTTATGCCCTGCTGAGATGGCCCCCCAATGACAGCCAATGTGACGTGACATTCAGGGCTTCAGAACACGGTAGAGGCTGCTTGTCGGGGCAAAGCTGAACAGTGAGGGGGAAATTCAGGTAGCTTGATGCTTGGCTGAGAAGGAGATAGGGTTGCCAACTCGAGGTGGGAAATTCCTGGAGATTTGAGGGATAGAGCCTGGAGAGGGTGAGGTTTGAGGAGGGGTGGGGCATCAGACAGGTACAATACCATAGACTTCACCCTCCAAACCAGCCATTTCCTCCCGGGGAACCATTGTTGCCAATTTCTAGGTGGGGACTGGAGATTACTCAGAATCACAACTGCTCTTCAGGTAGCAGAGATCAGTTCCTCTAGAGAAAATGGTGGACTCTGTGTCATTATACTCTGCTGAAATTGCCACAGCAAATTGACACTGCGTGCCCAGGGCCTTGGCACTCTCCCAGAACCTCTTTCTAGAGTCCGTTGTAGTTATTTCCACAATGGGCCTTATCCTAGTAGTGCATAATGGAGAATCAAGCTGGGGGTATCTGGGGCTTGGGGTGGGCTGTTGTCTGAGGCAGAGGCACCAAATTTGTGGCATAGCTGCTGGTGCCTCTCCTCATAACCCCCCCCCCCCCAAGTTTCAAAAAGATTGGACCAGGAGTCCAATTCTTTGGGCCCCAGAAGAAGGTGCCCACATCCTTCATTGTTTCTAATGGAGAGGGGAAAGGCATTTAAAGGAAATATGGTCTCTTTAAATGTGTTTTCATCTTCCACAGTGAAGACAGAGGCAAAAGATGCATTTAGCTTCTCAGCCATTTCCCTATCATCCTTTTACCCCTTGGTCATCCAACGGCCCCACTGCCTCTCTGGTTTCCTACTTCTAACATATTTGAAGAAAGTTTTATTGTTGGTCTTTATGTTTTTTGCAATATGCTCCTCATATTCCCTTTTTGCCTGCCTGATCACAGACTTGCATTTTATTTGCCACAGCCTCTGTTCCCTTTTATCAACCTCACTGCGACTAGCTTTCCCCTGCTTAAAGGAATCCTTCTTACCCTTTACAACTTCCATTACTTTGTTTGTTAACCATGCAGGCCTTTTTCTGTACCTATTTGTGCCTTTCCTAACCTACGGTATATATTTTTTCTGTATATGTTAAAAAGACATTCTAAAGAAATAGTTCTATGGAACACGTTTACAGATGTATGATCAAGTGTCCAGTTGGTTGCATTTTGTGCTCTAGGTTCAACAATGTGTGTAAAACCAGAGATATAGAAAGAGAGGCAAACTATTTTTTGGGGGGGAGGGGGCCTCAAAGCCACACAACTGGCTTTGATTCTGCAGCTGCACATGCTGGGTGGATGGGCATGTTAGCCGAATTGCTTTAATTTACTCTTAGCAATTGGCGAAATACACGGGTTCTTGCCAACTATACCAGGGTCCCACCCCTCCTGGGAGTTCTCAAGGAAAGAGGCACGTGAGGCAGGTTCCAAGTTCAATGATGTTTACTGGATAATGTTGTCAAGCATACAAAAAACGTAATCACACACACAATCTTACAGGCCTAATGAAATAAAGAGAGAAAATAGCACTTTCGCATGAGCAGGATATCGTTGATGGGGAAAAGCACAGTACCTTAGATGCGTTGTCCGATGGCAGGCTGAGTTGGATGGGGGAGAGAACTAGAAAGACTATGGGGACACGAGGCTTGAACCTGCAAGACCACGTGTTTCTCCTGGATCGCGATTCCAGAGAGAGAAAATGGGGTTCAAAAATGGAGGCAAGGGTTGGGTACAGCAAGCTGGACTGAAGGGTCAATAGAATAGACAGAGGGCGACGGCTCAAGAGGCTGAGTGACTCCGGGTTTGGACTTTTATTGGGGGTCTTGGGGCGGGCTTTGCAGACCACAACCCACTAACACACCTACTAGGCGGTCCATCCCTCTTGGACCTTTCTATAGGTTAAAGGTGAACAAAGGGAGGTGGTCCAGGGGTTGGGCAGTGTTGCAAGAGTATGATCTCATCAGGAAGCGGACACTGAGTCTGGGGTCCGATGACTCACCTGGCCAAGTCCATTGTTAATCAATGACTTTGGCCTGTTGGTTAATGTCTGGCACATTAGTTGCTAGGCAACTTAGTTAGCATAACTATCCAGATGTGTAGGAGAGGGTGCAGGGGTTTGACCAGTGATCGCTGAAACAGAAAGAAACCTTATGGCAAGAGGAGTCCTTTGTCTCTGGTGAACTGTCTAGGGTGTCAGCCTCCTGGCATGGGCTGGAGCTGGCTCCTATTATGAAGAAAGCACATGGCCCTTCCATTTAAGGCAGCCCAAAGTTCAGGTTTATGAATATCACAATTCATAAGAGCACTCAAAGTGCCTTGCTGGCCAACAGGCAAGGATGAATGTGAGCAAGTGGCTAAGTCTGAGATGCTCTGAGGAGATGCACGTAAACTGAACTAGATAACACCCGCCTATTCCCCTTGAACACCACAATGTAGATCCAGACACAGACACACACCCAGCCATGGGAAATGCTTCTGCAGAGCCTGATGTTTACTTTCTTGACTATTGTGCTGCCTCTTTGTCACCTAATTTTAAGTCACTGGAACAATGAAGGTCCCATTGTCTACAGAACTCTGTAAGGTAGATCAAAGAGTCCCTTGTAAATTCACACTCCAAAAGCTAACACACATGTACGGGAGACTGTGGGAGGAAGGACAAAGGGCAAGAGACTGAAAGGAGAGGCTGGACAGGAAGCAGACTCAAACAAGGCCAATGGGTTTGCAAGCAAAGGCAATCCCCTGCCACGACAGCATTTTGGCCCAAGGGTTTTTTTCTCCAGGCAAACACAGTTTTATGACAGTGGAATAAAACATCAGGCATGTTTGTTTTTGACATCAGTCACTGTTTACTAGAAACTTTTTCAGATGACTGGTGAGGAAAACATGCAATTCTATACTTTATCAGGGGCTACTGTTTACCCACTCAAGTCCCAACCAGATTGCTAAATAGGGTTGCCAGCCTCCAGGTGGGGCCTGGAGATCCCCTGCTTTCACAATTGATCTCCAGCTGACAGAGATCAGCTCCCCTGGAGAAAATGGCTACTTTAAAGTGTGGACTCTATGGCACTGTACCATGCCAAGGAACCTCCCCTGCCCAGACCCCACCCTCTCCTGGTTCCACCCCCAAAGTCTCCGGGTATTTTCCAACCCAGACCTGGCAACCCTAAAAGATTGTAACTGGGCATTAAAAAAAAAAAACTGTAAAAGGCTGCTTTCCTTCTTCACAGCAGAGCAATCCTGTTGAAATGGTGGGCAAGTGCTTCCTCTCTATAAATTAAAGTGTATACCAGCCCACTGTATTTTCTGATAAAAACTTAGTCATCTGTAATCTGCAAAACCAGAAAGTGAGTCAGTTATCTGCTGGTTATTTTTATAGCATAAGAAGCAGGGGTCCGTTGGGGCTGGAGCGAGGCGGAGCGAAGCTCCCCCAGCTCAGGACTGGCCAGTAGGGCAGCCACGGGCTGAATCAGATTCTCTAATCTGATTCAGCTCGCCGCTGAAATTTGGCGGCAACTTTAAAAGCCACTGGAGGGGAGGGGGTTTGAGGGATTGTCCCATCCTCTCCATTGTTCTCTATGGTGGGAAAAAATGTTAACTTTTTCCCTACCATAGAGAACAATGGAGGGGATGGGTGCAACCTGTTTGGGGGCCTGTAGAATTGGACCCCCTGGTCCAATCTTCTTGAAACTTGGTGGGTATTTCGAGGAGAGGCCCCAGCAGCTACCCTGCAAGTTTGGAGCCTCTCCCTCAAACCCCCTTTCCTCCAGCCCCTCATATACCCTATGAGTTTTTGCCATTGATTTCAATGGCCCATAGGATATAATGGGGCTGAAACTGACATTCCCTTTCTGACACACTTCTGGTGATGTCAGGGGACGTGGCATATGCTAATGAGTTATGCTAATGAGGTATGCTAATGAGCTCCTGCACCTCTTTTTCTATGAAAGGACCCCTGAGAAGAAGAGCCCTGCTGGACCAGACCAGTGGTCCATCTTGTCCAGCATCCTGTTTCTTATAGTGACCATCCAACTGCCCTGGAGGGTCAACAGTTAGGGCCTGGAGGCCAAAGCCTTCCCCTGATGTCTCATGTCACAGGTATGCAGCAGCTTACTACCTCTGGATATGGAATTTCCCTTTAGTCACCATGACCTGTAGTCATTGATGGACCACCCTCCACGAATCTTTCTAAACTCCCTTTAAAGATGCCTATGCTTATGGCAATCACTGCATTCACAGGCAGTAAACAGAAAAACTTGTGCACTACTGTTATTTTGGGCACATGATATCTTACAGGAATGATGTTTTTGGTAGTGTGCTATGTGGCTGTGTGTTCCTAAAAATCAGGGGTCCAATGGGGCCGGAGCGAGGCGAAGCGAAGCTCCGCCAGCTCAGGACTGGCCAGTAGGGCAGCCACGGGCTGAATCAGATTCTCTAATCTGATTCAGCTCGCCGCCGAATTGCTGCCGAAATTCGGCGGCAACTTTAAAAGCCACTGGAGGGGAGGGGGTTTGAGGGAGAGGCTCCAAACTTGCTGGGTAGCTGCTGGGGCCTCTCCTCAAAATGCCCACCATGTTTCAAGAAGATTGGACCAGGGGGTCAAATTCTACAGGCCCCCAAATAGGTTGCCCCCATTCCCTCCATTGTCCTCTATGGTAGGAAAAAAGTTAACATTTTTCCCCATCATAGAGAACAATGGAGGGGATGGGACAATCTGTTTGGGGGCCCATAGAATTGGATCCCGTGGTCTAATCTTCTTGAAACTTAGTGGGTATTTCGAGGAAAGGCCCCAGCAGCTACCCTGCAAGTTTGGAGCCTCTCCCTCAAACCCCCTTTCCTCCAGCCCCTCATATACCCTATGAGTTTTTGCCATTGATTTCAATGGCCCATAGGTTATAATGGGGCTGAAACTGACATTCCCTTTCTGACACACTTCTGGTGATATCAGGGGACGTGGCATATGCTAATGAGGTATGCTAATGAGGTATGCTAATGAGCTCCTGCACCTCTTTTTCTACGAAAGGACCCCTGCTAAAAATAATTGGTGCACCTCTGCATTGTGGGGAATGATGGAGTGGAGAGGACCAACCTACAAAGGGAAAAAAAGTTCAGAACAGCTGCTGTCCTTAAAAAAAAAAAAAAAAGTTTATTTATCATTTTTGAAAAATGAAAAAAAAAATGGGGGAAAAAATGCTGAAGATACCCATGATCCAAATAGAATTATCTACAGTGGTTTTATTACACACTTGCCAACAACTTTACTTGTTTCAATGTCGCTAGTTTGCCAGTTTGCTGTAATGGTTAAAGAGCAGTGGACTCTAATCTGGAGAACTGGGTTTGATTCCCCACTTCTTCATATGCAGTCAGCTGGGTGACCTTGGGTCAGTCACAGCTCTCTCAAGAGCAGTTCTCTCAGAGCTCCCTCATCCCCACCTATCTCACAGGATGTCTGTTGTGGGGAGAGGAAGGGAAGGAGGTTGTAAGCTGCTCTGAGACACCGAGTGAAGGGTGGGGTATAAATCCAACTTGTCTCCTCTCCTCCTCCTCATGATAGAATGGTATTCTTTTTCACTGCAAGAGCAAGAATGGGAGAAAGAAAAAAGACAGGTAAGCACCAAACCATTCTGTTCAGGAAACAGATTTCATATATTTTACTGACAGATACTTTAAATTGAAATTAAAACAGTAAATCCTTCACCCTATCTCTTCAAATAATACGCTCACCCTGTCTGGCATTTCTCACATTATTACCCAGGCTTTAAAGGTATGAAATGTTTACATAGATACTCGTAGTGGCTTGATCATACAGGTGCACTAGAAGCAGTATCTCTTGCGGGAGGGGGAGTTGCATGCACAGTGAAGTACTCTCCATACAGTTCTCCAGCTGCAATATACAGATCCCTTTAAAAAATTAAAATACCAGTCAAAAGTTCTGGAATCAGGACAGGGACTAGAGTCTGAATTCTTTCCACAGCTACTCTTCTGGGATTGATTTATTTCTAGTTAAGAGTATTGCTCCCCTGATGTGGATAGCCCAGGTTATCCCCATCTTCGGGGGGGGGGGGGTTGTAGAAAAAGGACAGCAGGAACTCATTAGCATAATAGGCCACACCCAACAGCAGAAACTCATTAGCATACTAGGCCACACCCCTGACAGTGCAGCTTCCCCCCCAGATTGGTTTCCCCAGGTGTCCCACAGCTTGCGGGGTGCATGGGAAACCTGAGGGAACTAAGGCAGTTTCTGGATTGGCTTCCCCGGGTGTCCTGCAGCTTGTGAGGCACCTGGGGAACCGGGGGGGGGGGGGAGGCTGTAGGCGTGGCCAACTCGGAAGCCAGCCGGAACTCTGTTCCTGTGCATTCCTGCCCAAAAACAGCCCTGCCCATCTTGTCAGATCTCAGAAGCTAAGCTGGATCAGCATTGCTTAGTATTTGGATGGGAGATCACCAAGGGATTTCAGGGTAACAACACAGATCCAGACAATGGCAAACCACCTCTGGACGTCTCTTGCCTTGAAAACCCTGTGGGCTCGTCGGAAGTCGGCTGTGACTTGACAGCACTTTCCGCCACCACCATTATTTGTGACCACTTACACTTTCTTGGATTGATCCAGGTGGGTAGCTGTGCTGGTCTGAAGTGGCAGAACAAACTTTGAGTCCCGCGGCACCTTTAAGACTAAATTTTTTTAATTCTGGTATAAGCTTTTGTGTGCATGCCCACTTCTTGGATTGGCACTGCTAAATGCCTTTCTATCCTTACTTTGCAGAAAAGAAATTTACAGTGCAATCCTAAGAACATTTCCCTGGGAATAAGCTAACCTGAACAAGGTTCTAAGCAGACCTGCTTGGATGGCACTGTTAGTGGCCTATGCCGTAGGAACACTTTGTCTATCTGCGGGAAATTTGGCAGGGAGGATCTTGTGGGTAAGGCCATTCCATTTGGATCCTAGAAGAAAGTTACAGCAAGAAATGCATTTGTCCTGCGGAACAACTAGGAACAAATAATCAAGCTGAATAAGTTAAATCAATGGCTTCAGTAAGAAATTTTAACTGATTTTTTTTTTTAAAGCCAAAATGAAAACCTTTTTTTGGTGCAAATCTAGCCTATCAGCCATAAGCATAAAAACATGGGGAATTTCAGATGCTGGAAGAATGACTTAAAATTTTCCTGGATTTGATTCTTGTGTTCTATACACTGCCGAATCCTCTTGACCCTACCTACTCCACAACGAGCAGTGCAATGGGTTCAGAAAATTGTAACTCTGGTTAGAATGGCAGCAGAAGAAACCAGAATAAATTAGGCAAATATAAGAAAATTTGCATAGCTGCCTTAGTACAGCCATGCTCACTGACATTCTGTGTTTGAATAGTTGCTTGCAACTTTTTCTTTGAACATTTCCTAGGGACTAGGACTAGGAGCAGTGAGCCACTGGTGTAAATTTCACATTAGTTAAAAACTCTTGAGATGGCCTAAAGCAAAAATCTTTCATCCTCAATCATCCTTCATCTATAATATGGGAATAATAATTGTTGCCTTTTGTGTAGGACTGGTATAAGGGTTACTGGGAGAATGTATATAGACTATTTACAGTTTCATCCTAAACAGAGTTATCTATATACTATTAGCCACCCTTGGCTCCCATCTGTGGATAAATAGATCTGTGGATTGGGGCCATGCAGAAGCTAAACAGATGTTTCTGCAAACTCAGGGGACCCCTTAGGTTTGCAGAAAAGTCTGACTTAAAAAAAACAGCTGGGGGGGCTTAAATTCTCTGGTGGCATGGCAGCATGGCAGCACAGGAGCCATGCTGGGCTTGGCGGCAGAGGTGTGGCAGGCCAGGAGCTATGCTTTGTCTCGCAGCACAGCAGCCAGGAGCTATGTGGGGCCCAGCAGTCGAGGTGCAACAACCTGAGAGGGAATACTGTACTGGGGGAGTTCCCTCCCCCTGTTCTAGGGTTGCCAAGTCTGGGTTGGGAAATACCTGGAGAATTTGGGGGTGGAGCAAGGAGAGGGCGGGGTTTGGGGAAGGGAGAGGCCTCCACATAGTACAATGCCTTCAAAGCAGCCATTTTCTCCAGGGGAGTGTATCTCTGTCAGCTGGAGATCAGTTGTAAAAGCGGGAGATCCCCAGGCCCCACCTGGAGGTTGGCAACCCTACCCTGTTCTCTGTGGCTTGCCAGAGCTGGGCAAGCCACACGGCAGGAGGGAGTCTCTGCTGGCTTGCTTGGAGAAGTGAACTCCAAGTGAGCCAGCAGAGACTCTCCCCACTCTGTGTGGCTCACCTGGAGCAGCTCTAGGTGAGCCAGTTCAGTCCCCCCCCCCCAGCTCTCCAATGAGCCACAGAGAGGTGGGGGGCGGGACTGTGCTGACTTGCCCAGAGCTGCTCCAGGTGAGAGTAGTGGCAGGAGGAAGTTTCTGCCAGCTTGCCTGGAGATGCTCTGGGTGAGCCACAGAAAGCAGCGGTGAGGAGGGAAACCTCTGCTGGCTTGCTCAGAGCTGCTCCAGGTGAGTCACAGAATGCCGCCAGGCAGCCCAGGGCTCCACACTGGGCTCGGTGAGGGGGGGGAGAGATGGGATTCCCCCCCCCCCCCGAGGCTCGTGGGTCCTCACTTGTACCTTTCTAAGCCCATTAATGGCCCTAGTCCTATCACATTGCTACTGAGTGTCTTGTGCAATCTGATTGCATTATTTTCTATATTTTGTAATCCTCCTTGAGTCTCAGCAGGAAAGGCAGGTTATAAATGAAGTAAATTAGATAAATAATATTAGACTGAATTCTAGACTTGGCATAGGAATTGAAACAAGTGGCGGAGCCCTGCCTATAAGAGTCTGCTACAACAGTAGATAGATTTTTCTTTAACACTGAAGTGAACAGAACCACGCATTTTAGTTCATGTGCTAAAGCTATTAGTAGAATGTGCCATACATTAGCTGAAGAGCTGGGCTGTCATTTAGGAAAACTGCTATATTAAATTTTTGTTTCCACTTGTGTGTATTTATTGAAAGTATAGGCTAAATCAGTGACACAGTAGCTTTTTAATAAACTTAACATGCACATTATTTGAAGATTTAGCCGTAATTTAAGTAAATGTCACAATGCTGTCCAGTTGGCCTATCACATACCTTGTTTGCGGGGGAGAGAGGTGAAGGTCTATAATGCAGAAGGTCTAAGTAACCAATATGGTTTTAATGTTAAAGAATACGGAACGTTCTAGCCAGCTTTCTTGAAGTCATGCTCTTACACATTTAGTTTTATTACCTGTTAGATCCAGAGGTTAGACTGCTAAGCAATAGCATGTAGGTTTAGGCAAGTACCCAGAAATATGGAGAAACCAGGCCATGGTAATGTGAAAAACACATTTTCACAGCTTTAATTTCTGATTTATATATAACATTTATCTGTCAGCCATCAGTGAGTTCCTATACTATAGCCAATATTTATTACACATTCGGACATCTAGAATAACTATTAACAGGAGAGAAAACTATGCTTAATGGACAAGATGACATTGATTTGTTTAGCTTTACCTTGTTGCTTCTTTTTATATACCCTTTACTGTTCCTTCTTTCCTCTGTTCCCTTCAGAAGGGCCTGCTTTTTCAATCAAGACGAGAGCAGTTTCGCTTCTTACATAGCAGCATGGACAACGTTCATTCGAAGACCGCATTGTATTATTAGTCATAAGGTTGTGAACTAATAAAAGAATCTTAGGTGATCCATCACTCACCTTTTAACTGATTAATCTATTCAGTGATTCAATCAGCATTCATATTACCAAAACCTCAATAAAAATGACTTGTTGAAACATTGAAGGAAGCATGCGAGTGAACTGAGATGACACCTTACAATATGTTTCCACATCCTTAGCAGCTTGTTGGGCATCCATAGACAATAGATTAATGGATACAGGATTCCCTGAAAGAGATTCCGTGAGTTAGAGCCAATTTATGCCATACAAAGTACTCATGGCTATCACAAAGACTTTGTATCCCATATGCATCTTGCTTGTATGCGCATGGGAACCATATTCCAGTTGTGACTACAGTATGCATGGAGAGGGAGGATTCAGCTTCTCTCTCCTTGCACTTTGTTCTTTTCTAAAATTGCCTTGCTATTTGATCTACTAGGCTATTTATGTGTAGTCATCATTATACAGAACTTGTGTAGCCATTACATGACTCCTAATGAAGAAAGTAGTGGCTCCCAAGGTAGGCTGGCCTGTTGCCTGCTCATGGTGGGCAAACTCTTGCCCCTATGCAGTCATTCCCTGAACTTACTTGATGGAGCAGTGGGGGAAATGACACCATGTGGTCTGCAGTGATCTCAGAACTTCCCTAAATCTGTATGGTTTTTACCATAGAGAATGGGGGGGATCTTACACTGGTGCAGCCGCTGTGATGTCACTTCCAGGTGCTCATCCAGAAGTAATCTCACAACATCCACATCACTGATCCCTTCCCCAGGCTCCATCCTCAAATGCTCCCAGGGGCCATTTCAGTTGGTGAAAACAGCATGGAGGGGAAAGCTGAAGCCCCTTCTCCACATATGCTGTGGAAACAACTGGAATATAGCCCATGTGCACCTGGAAGGCATGGAACTTTCAGTGCATATGTAATACAAAGTCCTTGCAGCAGGCATGAGGACCTTGTATTATGTGAATACACCTCAGAGGTATCCATGGAGTATCTGAGATCAACCATTGAACATCCTGAGTGAAAAGCATAACAGTAACAGCAACAGTCTCTGAAACGTGAAGGTCAGAAATATCAGCTCAGAGGCAAGAATTCTGTATCAGCACAGAATATTAAAGCCTGTCAGTCCTGTAGTTTTCCTGAGAGGTGTGTATTAAGACGAGAACACTCAATGATGCTACCTGAAGGAAGGATATATGACCAAGGTCAGGGGTCATTTCGAGCAGGAGCTCGGGGGAGCGCAGCTCCGGGAGTTGGTGCCAGCCCCCCCCCCCCACGGGGGAATGCCTGCTTGTGTCATGGCTACAGCAAAATGACCCCGTCCCCTGGAAAGGTCCTTGTTCCTCCGACCAGCCTTCTGAAGGCTTCAGCCACCACTGAAGCTATCCTCCCAGAATAGTGGTATTTCTGAGGCTTGGATTAGTAGCTGTCCCCTCTCTGCCAGCTCTTCCTTTCTTTCTTTCTTTCTCTCTCTCTCTCTCTCTCTCCTTTCTTTCTTGCCTTCTGACATACTTCCGGTGATGTCAGGTGGTGTAGCATATGCAAATAAGTTATGCTAATGAGTTATGCTAATGAGCTCCTGCACCTCTTTTTCTATGAAATGAACCCTGACCAAGGATATATGAGAATTCTCTGGGATGGAAGAAGCAACTGGATCTGATTCAGATCCATTAGCCTCAAAATATAATATTAAGATAAAAATCCAGGAAATGCGAACAAAAATTCCTAAGTTTACTAGATCTTTTCCATTTGTCCATCTGGGAGCCCTTATAACACATATGAAACTGACATATTGATTCAGACCATTGGTCCATCAAGGTTAGAATTGTCTATGCAGACTGGCAGGGCTCTCCAGGGTCTCAGGTAGAGGTCTTCCACATCATCTCCTCTTTGTTCTTTTTTAACCGGAGATGCTGGGAGTTGAACCTGAGACCTTCTGCATGCAAAGCAGAGGCTCTTCTACTGAGCCACAGTCCTTCCCTGTGAAGTTGTCTCATGCTTTAACTCTTCCTGTATCTACATTAAATGTTGCACTTTCCAAATTCCCATACAGCTCTTATATCCCTCTGCCCCACTGCTACAACCTTCCCTTAGACAATCCTAGCTGGTCCATTACCATAGGGTTTTATAGAATATTCGTTTTTAGGTGCAAGAATATTGTTTTTGCCCTGTGGACTGAGCTCCCAGCTGAGGCCTACATGATTTGTTCACTGTGGTCATTCAGAAGGGCAGCCATAAAAACAGAAGAACATTAGAAGAGTCCTGCCAGATCAGACCTAGGGTTGCCAGGCAGCTCTGAACCTGGCAACTGGTGGGAAGAACTACCAGCGTTGTAATGATGTCACTGGCAGTGAACTGATGTCACTTCCTGTGCACCTGGAAGTGACATCAGCATGTTGCCAGGGGGTCCCTGGAACTCCCTGGAGATGTACTGATGTCACTTCTGGGTGCACAGGAAGTGGCATCAGTGTACTGGGATGCTGCTGAAGTTTCCCCATTCCCCCCCCCATTTTTCTCCCCATTGGTCTGCTGAGTGGTGGTAAGAAAGTGCCTGCTGGCAGCTGGGGATCCCCTGCCCCCAGAGGGGGAACCGCAAGTCAAGTACTGGGTTCAAGAGGCTATCATGATTTCAGCATAGCTCTTTGATTCAGGAACACAACAACAACAACCACACATGCAGCGAGCTGTGACTATATACAGAAACCCCAGCCCAAAACACAGCCACAAAATACAAATAAACCAATAAACCAATAGGCTCATGGAACCCTTATTTGCATGGGCACCATTCAAACTGATGTTACCTGCTTGGCCTGCTTGGCAAGGGCAGCCAATCTGAATGTAGCTGCAAGGAACTTCTCGAATGATGAGTGTTCACTCAAAGCTCTCAATACACAACAGGCAAGCCCAGTCAGACCAGTGATCTATCTCGCCCAGCATCTTATCTCTCATAGTGGTCAATCAGTTCCTCTGTAGGGCTAGCAACAGGATATGAAAGCTGAGACCTTCTCTTGATGTTGCCTCCTGGCACTGGTATTCAGAGGTTCGCTGTCTCTGAATGTGGAGATTCCCTTTAGCTACCATTAAGTATTGAGTCAGGAGACGATAAATCAAATGCAGGCTTTTATTCAAAACATCGTTCAGCTCACAGGACAGCTCTGGCAAGAGCGGCACTCAACTTATAGTGTTCCAACAAATAATTATATACAATGTAACAATGAAGACTCAATTTCATTGGACCTAAGCAGAGCTCTGCGATTGGTTCCCTGGATTGGCTTCAGGACCAATGAGAAGTCTTTATTCGGCAGCCAATAAGAATGAGGGGATGGTAATACCAGAACCCCGACAAAGCAATGCATAACTCAATAAGAAAACATACCATGGCTATTACCCACTGATAGACCTATTCTTCCATGAATCAGTCTAATCCTTTTGTAAAGCTGTTTGTGCCTATGGCCATCTCAACATCCTCTAGGAGTGAATTCCACATTTTAATTACTCATTGTGTAAAGATGCTTTGTTTTTGTCCATCCTGAATCAAACAGTTCTTTTTTCATCAGGCATTTCCTTAAGAAGAAGAAGAAGAGATTGGATTTATACCCCGCCCTCCACTCCCCAAGGGAGTCTCAGAGCGGCTTACAAACTCCTTTTCCCTTCCCCTCCCCATAACAGACACCCTGTGAGGTAGGGGATGGGTGAATTGGTTGGTGGATGGGTGAATTGGTTGCCTGATTCTTAAGGGGATGGGTGAATTGGTTGCCTGATTCTCTTTAGGTTATTTCCTGATAGCTGGTTAATGTGTGTGTGTAAGTGTTATATCTAATGAATTTGTTGCTGATTGGCCTGAATGTTTTTGACCCGACACCCCATTTATATGATATTTTACCATTAAGTTTTGAGCCTTCTTGGGCTATTTAAAAAAAAAAAAAAGTTTTCACTTGATTACCTCAACCAACCAACTTTTCTTCTCAGTCTAATATACATAATCAAATTTGTTCCTTCTTTCTTATTAAGCTTGCTAGTCTCTAAGAGGCCACAGTACTTCTTTTCATTACCATAAGGACTGACTTTCATCCTTTTGTTTTTTGCCTTCTCCTTCCCTCCCTCTTTGCTTCTATGGCCTGGTCATCTGTGATTAGTTGTTTACTTTAGCTCTGGTCACTCAGAATACCTATTATGCCCCTTATCCTCTCCATCTGCTCAGTAAGCACTAGGAATTTTCTGCCTTATCTTAAAAAAAAAACTATCTCCAATGAGCAGCTTTGTCAAGGTTTTCCTTTAAGACACTTCAAAAGCCAGCTGAAGAACTACCTTATTTAATGCCCATATCCCATTTCCAATCATTTTCTAATTTTAATCCTTTGTTTCATGTATTATAGGACAGCAACTTTAATAACTATTTTTAATTAATATTTAAATCTATAACTTGCTAGTTTTGTATACGTCTAGAATTAGATTTGTAGGAATATTGATAAATGAGCTAATTGATTTAGGAGTTGAATATTAATTTAATGGTATTATTATTTACTGTTGTCCAGGTGACAGAGATCAGTTCCCCTGGATAAAAGGTCCGCTTTGGAGGGTTGCTGAGGCTGCTTGCCTCCCCAAGCCTCACTGTCCCAAGGCTCCACCCCCAAATCTCCAGGAATTTCCCAACCTGGAGCTGGCAGCCCTAAGGTGAATTGATCTCTGTAGCTGGGAGATCCATTGTGATTCTCAGAGCACTGCCACTGCTGCTGTGGGGGGAGAGGAAGCAGGCAGGAGGCTGGGAGAGTGATGGGGCAGAAAGAGAGAGTGATGGAGTGGGTGGGCAGAGAGAGTGATGGAGTGGGGGGGGCAGAAAAACAAAGAGAATGATGATGGGTCAGAAAGAGAGAGGAAGTAACATACATGGAGGAGAGCGAGAGAGTAAGGAAGGGGGGGCAGAAGGGAGAAAGAGTGTGAGAGAGGTAGGGGGAGAAGGGAGGAAGCAAAGGTGTGAGGAATGGGATAACCATCCCACAAGTTTCTTGCAGGTCTCCCCTTGTAGTTTCCTAATAACTGCTCAGGTTTTCTGGAAGGGTCACAATGTATCTTCTTTCCTGACTAATCTATAACCCTTTCCTTTCACTACAGACCAGGGACTGCCTCAGTGCTAATTCCTTGTATAATTGGACAGGACTTATATTTCTTCCCTGAAAATGTAATCCTTTTCCTTTTGGCCTGATTGGGAGTTTCAGCCTGCAACCTAGTCACTCTTTGCCAAAATCTCAAACCCCAGTTCTTGGCGTCTGTGTGAAAATGTACTTCAGCATAAGCTGACACTAGACTCTGAATTCTTAGATGGAATTCTTTCTCAGGTTATGTTTAACACAGCTTTATTCAAAAGGTGAACTTGTCCGACAGACTTTTAGTCAGACTCTTCAGACATCTACTCCTGTAGCTGAACTTTTAACTTTACTCAACAGTAACTGCCACTAAACTCAAAACCAACTCTCTTCCCCCTCAGCACACAGCTGATCTTATATTTCCCTCACCTGGCACTGGCCAATCAGAAAAAAAGGAGCACCCTGTCACTCAAGCTCAACATTCTAAAGCATAATTAACTATTCACCTCCCTTCTCTGATTTTGCTGCATTAGGAAAACAGCATTTGAAATGTAGTTTCACATAAGGTATGGATCACTGTGGCTAGATCTGGTTGAACCAGGAACTGATGCATCAGATGCACCAGCCAAAGCTGGTCAAAGGCACTCTGAACTACCACAGCCACCCGGTTTTCTAAAGTGTCCACCATGTTAAGTAGCACTCCCAAGCTGTGAACTTGGCTTTTCAAGGGGAGTATAACCCCTTCCAAGAGAGGAGAGATCTGAAGTCCCTGGTCTGCCTTTCTAGTAACCCAGAGAACATCTGTCTTGTCAGGATTAATTTTCAGCTTGTTCACCCTCATCCGGCCCATTACTGACATCAAGCACTGGTTCAGAGCAGCAACAGCAGCTTTGGTATTAGGTGGAAAACAAAGGTAGGGCTGGGTAATCCACGTATTGGTGACGCTGCAGCTCAAACCTGCTGACTACCTGTTCCCATTCCACCATCCAAGCTCTCTAGCAGAAAAAGGCCATGGGGGCAGGGCTGTGTGCTTTACTGCTTGTTCCACATGTCTTCTTAGAAGGTGAAGCCTCTCGTGCCACCGTGCCATGCTCAGGAACCACCCCCCCCCCATGCTATTTTTAAAGGTGAGTGCCGGTCATTCATTAAATGTGGATTGGGTTGAGGGTTTTAGGTGTAATATCTCATCTTAGACTTTCCTCCCTTTTAGGACCATGCCATACTCAGTCATAGTAGCTAAGAGTAGGGTTTCCAGATCACTGAAAGGTACAAAGGTGAAAGTTTTTTTAAAAAATCCACAAATGGAAATCTTTTTATTTTATCTTTTTATCTTTATTTTTATACCCCGCCCTCCCCGCAAGCGGGCTCAGGGCGGCTTACAAGGGCACAATGCCAGTTAAAACATCATAAACAGATTTAAAATCAACAATAACAATAAATAACAATAAAATTTCTGAGGTTACAAATATATTACAATGAATTTCCAATGAAGTGCATACCAATTTCCAATAAAGTGCTTCCAATCTTACTAATCAGATGGCGTCCTATCAGGTTAGGGACCTACCAACCATGACCATCAGGTATGGACTGCATTCAGGGCCGGCTCACACTATAGATGTTACTGCAGTGGGTATTGCTGCTGTTATTATTATTGGTGGCGGCTCCTAGTTAAAAGCCTGGTGGAAGAGCTCCGTCTTGCAGGCCCTGCGGAACTGCATTAAGTCCCGCAGGGCCCTGATCTCCTCCGGGAGCTCGTTCCACCAGGTTGGAGCCACCACCGAGAAGGCCCTGGCCCTGGTCCCAGTAAGCTTGGCCTCCCTAGGGCCTGGGACACGAAGTCGATGACACGACCCCGACTGAAGTGCTCGCTGGGGTATATGCGGGGAGAGGCGGTCCCTCAGGTATGTTGGACCCTGGCCATATAGGGCTTTAAAGGTCTTCAGTGGATGGTGCAGCAGTGGCCATGGATTTTTTTAAAAAGAATAAATTTCCTGTTTTAAAAACAAGCTCTTGTCCTTTAATGTACATGTTCATGTCACAAAGTAGAAAGACTATTGTAAAAATAAAGTTGATGAAATGAACTAGAGCCCCCACAGACCGCACCAGGCAAAAGAGGGAAAAGGGCAGCATTGCTTTTCAAAAAGGGGCATTTTCACAAGTGATCTAGAATTTTTGGCAGTCTAGAAGGCATCGCTTGTGATTTTGCATGGGGGAGCCAACACAGCTTTTATATATCAATTACAGCGCAACAGATTTAAGATTCACTGGGGAAAAAAACTAATATCAACAGAGTAATATATCATCTTCTATTGTAGCCACAAATGCCTGTAAAGTTGTACCTATAATTTTACAAAAACAGAAGATTTCTGGTTATACCAAAAATAAACAAGCAACAACTAACAGTGCAATCCTAAGCAGAGTTACACTCTTCTAAGCTTATTGGTTTCAATGGACTCAGAAGGGTCTATCTTGGTCTAGGATTTCACTGTTAGTTGGTTCAGCAAGATCATGGTTTCATTTCATTTTCTTCCTTCTTTCCTTTGTGCATTTTTAAAAGAGCCTCACAGACTTGAATTGCTTTAATTAATCTTTTGTTATTGCATCATTCTGCAGGCAACGGAAAGTTGGCCAGCACTTCCCACTGACTTCAAAATGTCATTATCCGAGTGCCCAGCTCGACATAGTTTGGACTTACTTTTCTCGATGTTGCCAAGCGTATACTGCTCCCATTCAGGAGCTGGAAACCAGGGCTGAGATATCTTAAACTGGGAATCCAAGTTTAAACAGTTGGTGGCTCCTTGCAGGAACAACCCCCCCTCCAAACCCCCCCCCCCCCAAAATGACTGGCCCAAGTTCACAATTCCAGAGCCAGCCTTTGAACACAGACTGGTGGAAAATGGTAACTTCCCTAATCCGCTCTAATGAGTGTAAATGGCATTGCAGAGTATTGTGAATGGTGAACAAATTAACTAAGCAAATATCATTCTGTTTGCAGATTGAAAGCCCATGATAAAATTCATTTTCACAAAACAATTAAACTTTAATTATGTATTGTGCTGCACCCACAATTATTTGCATATGGAGAGGATGCAAGCAAGGACATAAATATTGTATGATTTTTATTTTGAGATTCTCCAAAGAGGGTTTATGCATGTTGATAGCAGAAGAAAGTGAGAAGGTCTTCAACTGCACATATTGAGGAGTCCTGTACAGTGCTGTATAGTTCACATTTACATTTTAAAATCTCAGTTTCCTATGTCTTTTTAAAAAACAAAATATAGCTGTGATCCGTATTATATGTGATGCTGAAATTGGCCCCCTTGTGGTTCAATAGACCTGGGGCAGCCTTTTGGTATAAAGAAAAATGTGTCTCCCCCACCCCAAGAGAGGGACATCATGGAGCATCCCCTTCAGGGTGGCTGTGGGTCAGGTGGAGGAGTAGAACCTGCAAGGTAGGTGGACAAGAGGGAAGGAGGGAGCCATTGCTGCATGTACCAGGCGGGCTGATGGGGAGAAGGGGGGGGGAGCTGGAGCTGCACCTTTGCCATGGGTAACAGGCGGCTGTTGTCAGCAGTTAGGCCTGCAGGTAGCTTGGCCAATGAGTGGGCGCCCCAGTGAGGGAGGAGAATGACAAAAGGGATGTGATTCCCCCCCTCCCAACCAAGTCTCATGGTCCCCATTGGTATCACACTAGAGGTGTGGCAGAAAAAGCTGATTTTACCATGCTGCAATAATGTACGTTGTTACCAAATCTATAAATACCATGGCTCTGAAGGTTTAAAACCTTTGACCAGACAGTATGTACTGGGCAGTTCCAGTGCATGTTTTATTTCCCAAATACCTGGGATAGTCTTGTATGATATTATATGTTTAGTTTTTGACAGCTGTCCACTTCTTGTCGTATCATGCCAGAATATCACTCCAAAAAAAAAAATTCTTGGGGAAAAAAAAGTGATTGCTATCAGTCAGCCACCAGGTTTTTTAAAACTTGCATGTGAAATGTTTACATGCTTATAGTGCCTTGATCATCCAGGTACACTAGAAGCAGTATCCCTAGCTAAAGAGAGCAAGTTTGGTGTAGAGAGCCAGTTTGGTGTAGTGGTTAAGTGTGCAAACTCTAATCTGGGAGAACCGGGTTTGATTCCCCACTCCTCCACTTGCACCTGGCTGGATGACCTTGGGCAAGCCATAGCTCTGTACCAGCTGTTCCCTCAAGGACAGTTGTCTCAGAGCTCTCTCAGTTCCACCCACCTCACAGGGTGTCTGTTGTGGGGAGGCGAAGGGAAAAGGAGTTTGTAAGCCGCTCTGAGACTCTTAAGTGAGTGAAGGGTGGGATATAATTCCAATCTCTTCTTCTTCTTCTTCTAAAGGGAGAACAGCATTCACAATAAGCTCCCTTATCCTTCAGTTATCCAACAATAATATACAGATCCCTTTAAAAAAACACACCAAGAAGTTCTGGAATTAGGACCCCATTCTGGGGTTTTTAGTACTCCTTTGGAGTATTGCAGCCAGCCCACACTTTATGGCACCTTTCCCTTCAGTGGGCACTTTTGTCTTGTATTTAAGACAGAATTTGTATTTAAGGGGGTTTATTTGAGCAGGGTAGGGGGTGGGAGAGGGTTTTTTCCCCGGCTGGTGGCCTGCCGCTGGCTCGGAGACATTGAGCGGGGTGTGTGTGGGAGGGGTTTTCTTTGAGCGGGGGTGGGTGGGGGTTTCTTTCCCTGGCCAGCAGCCTGCCACCGGCTTGGGGACATTGAGCGGGGATGGGTGGGAGGGGGTCCGATTCAGCGGCGGCCCTGCTGGGACGGGGCTTCGTAATGTGCCCGCCCCCCAGCATCTTCACTGGCGGAGCAGCGCTCCGCTTCGCTCCGGCCCCAACGGAGCCCTGGTTGCCATTGAGTTTTCCGGAGCAATCTCTCCAAGTGTAGCTCAACCTGTTTTTCTTCCTTTGACCTGGTCTTGGACCCACTGGTAAGGGACTCATGAGCTGGGATCTGCTTTGGGATCCCCACTCATAGTGTAAGAAACAGTGATATAGAGAAGTGACAATCAGTTCTAGCCAGTTTGTTTGAAATTGTGTGCTGTGTTCCCAACTACCTGATAGAACTTTGTTTGACAGTAGTATGCACTGTGACTTATAAGTTATGATACTGGACTTTTATCTTTTAAAAGATAAAAAGCAACCGGGCAAGAATAGCTGTATTTTAAAAGATAATGCACGTGGCCTTAATTTCATTTGCCTGATAGCAAAAGACAGTTGGTTAGATAAAATCTGAAACTTGCTTGAAGAAAAAATTCTGTTGAGCTCAGTAGGACTCACTGTTGAGTAAAAACATTGAAAGTTGTTATTGACACACTAAATTTCCTTCTTCCTTTTGCAACTAACACTTAAATGAATGAAAATACGGCTTTTCTTTTCTTAAAACCAGGGTATACTAAGAATGTCCTTACCTTGATATCAGAAGCTAAGCAGGATTGGCCCTGGCTAGTATTTGTGATAAATACTGGAGTTGGGAGGCCAATGGAGTGAGTTTCAGCATGATCAAGTTTATTGTAGGTCAGGAACAAGCATACCTGAGGTGGCCCGGGGGTCAGCTTATATGCACAGAAAAGCCTCACCCCCATCCGCACCCACACCGTGGGATAGGTTAATCTTCCCACCAGAGATTTACATTGCTTCATTTGAATATTCTAAGACCCTGATAGGTGGATCTTTAGGAGCCTGGGTGCTATTGTTCTTTTACCTCAAGCTTGTACCTTTTCCAGGCCATGTGGTCAGACTGCATGGCCGGCGCCATTACATGTTTGGTCACATCAAAGAATCATACAAGTGTACACATAGAGAATAGCAGCCTGGTTGTCTGTGGAATTGCGTCCAGGACATTGCGTCCAGTCTTTGAGATAGGTCGGCCTTCTCCGTTCTCTGTCCGACTGATGGAGTGTTGGAGTGGGTGGACCCGGGACCGCAGTCTCTACCTTGGGAACCGGAGCGGCTGGAGTCAGGATCTCAGGAGTGACTTCTGGCTGGCTTGTTTCCAGGGCCGAGTTCCGTGGGTACTCCTGGGGTACAGTGGTCGGCTCTGGATCAGCCTCCCGTTAGTCCTTCTTGTCCATGCTGGGGTCATTGATGTCAGGTCCTGATCGATCTGTGGTTCCTGGATGGCTAGAGCTTGACCGGCATTGCAACTGGTCTATGTGACATCGCCATACTAGGCCATCCTCTGTGGTGACCTCATAAGAGAGGGGTCCGTTGACTCTGGTGACTCTACCTGGTACCCAGAGGGGGCCCCATGCATAGTTCCTAATGTACACGGGGTCTTCCGGGAAGAATCCTCTTGGAGCTCGGGGTGTGTTGGGCTTTGGCCGGTGGCTGTGTGGGGTGTTGCATGCTGACCAAAGAGGAAGGCTGTCAACTTGTACTCCCAGTCCCCTTGGTCCATTCTCCACAGTGCCTCCTTGGTTGTATGAACCATCCTTTCAGCTTGTCCAGATGTGGCCCGGGGGTCAGCTTATATGCACAGAAAAGCCTCACCCCCATCCGCACCCACACCGTGGGATAGGTTAATCTTCCCGCCAGAGATTTACATTGGTTCATTTGAATATTCTAAGACCCTGATAGGTGGATCTTTAGGAGCCTGGGTGCTATTGTTCTTTTACCTCAAGCTTGTACCTTTTCCAGGCCATGCGGTCAGACCGCATGGCTGGTGCCATTACATGTTTGGTCACATCAAAGAATCATACAAGTGTACACATAGAGAATCGCAGCCTGGTTGTCTGTGGAATTGCATCCAGAACATAACAATTTGGATGGGAGACCACCAAGGAATACCAGGGTCACTACACAGAGGCAGGCAATGGCAGACCATTTGTGAGTGTCTCTTTTTTCAAAACCCTTATGAGGTTACCATAAGTTAGCCATGACTCAACAGCAAAACAAACAAATAAAGAACAACCTAAGAATGTATTACTGTAGACTAAAAAAAGCAGTAGAGGGTTAAGGGGAGAGCTATAGTAAGGCATTATGTTAATTAAGTCTCTCATTAGCTGATAGCAAGCACAAACATGACAGCCATATTGTTTGTTAGGTTTTAAATAAAGTCACTCACTCGCTCTGTTTGTTCAAGCACTGCAGAGAGCTTGAAGCGACTGTCATCTACAGTTTATATTGATCCATCAGCCTTCTGCCTTTCAGGAACACAGAAAGTAGCTTCGCATGCTTTACATTTCAGTGGATGAAGAGGGCTTTTCAACACAAGGATTGACATATGGCCTGGGAAAGCAAACGAGGAGATGCTTCACTGTCATTAAAAACAACACCCCCACACACTGCAATCAGCTGTTATTCTTTAGTATTTAGGTACTACCACCAATGGGGGTAATTGCTTTTTAATGAAGAAACTGGCTTACTATTGGGAGGATGTTTCAATCTCCCCTCTGCTGTGAATTCCAAAAATGGCCTTCAGCAAGTTGTCTCCCCCCCCCCCCCCCCCCCGGAAATGCCCATCTACAATGTGGGAATCATGTTACTGAACCTTTTTACAGAGCTGCTGGAAACACTCAAGGGATCTTGTATGAAACACTTTAGGATACCATAAAGTATGATAAAACGCTAAACTATAAGCAACCTAGGAACCTGGGAGGAATCTGGAAATCCCCCGTGGTCTTTCAAAATCTCTCCCTTTAGGATTCAATAAGTTCTAGGGCATTTAAGCTAGCTACCCCCCCTTCCTCTGAGGACTCAAACAGACATGATACTTGGAGTTCCATGAATAGAACTCTGATTGCCCTTAAGAGAACTACTTCAAATTGGGGAAATGAGGGGGAGGAAGCTTAACCCCCTTTCCTTGCACCATGGCTCCAATCCATAATGGTTCCCTGCATGCCAGATTTTTTTTAGAGAGAAAAACTGGTAGATCTCCAGTCTTACATCTATTTGAGCCCTGACTCCCAGATATTTCCAACATTTTGTGCTCCTAGTATATTTTCAGCCTCGGGCTGTTTTTGGTTAATTTCCAAAACTATATTTTTCTGTATGGCTTGGGAAGTCCCCTGCTTCTGAATATGTAAAAGTCCCAGCCTTGGAGGTGGGTGACCTAGTTTTATTGTTTTTGTTATTGTTATCATAATGTGTTCCAGCCGCTTTACTATTCAATTTAGACCATTATGCACTCACATCTTACTGCTGATTTTCAGAGCAGTTAGCCTTTAATCTTGACTTTGGATTCTGTGCCCGCCTTATGCATAATTCTTTTTCCTCCGGTGTATTTATTCTGCGGCTACATTTTTTTAAAAAGCACACTTTTCTAAATCAGGGTGGAATATCACTTGTGATCTGTGGTAGTGGTGTCCAAAGTTTTTTAAAAAATAAATTATGCAATTGCCCTATTGCAGCTGCACAAGAGTACAGCAAGTGCCTGCCATTTAAACCCTCATGGTTCAGGTTTTGTGCATGCATTTTAGCGTTGGCTCATTGAATGAAAGGGAACAGAAAGGAATGCAAGTGTGTCAGACTATACTTTTTAGGAGGCTTAGAAGTGCTGTACCAGCAACTAAAGGACGGCAAAGGGTTAATTTTTCACAGAGCCAGAGAGCCTTGAGTTACAGGCTGCTCTAAACAATCTGATTGGTCAGCATCAGCTGAGCAAAAAAAAAGTCTTGAGAGAGCTGGATGCTGAGGAGATTGTCAGATTCCTGCCCTCAAGGAGAAGAGATGTGTACTGAGACCGTCTGAGAAATGCCCTGACAGAAAAAGGGTTTAGTGCTGACAGTAACATTTCAGCCTTAATTGAATGCAGTTTGAATGCAGTATTAGCTGAGAGCAGTTTGAACTCAGACACAGAACTGGGAAAAATTGGCAAGGAAGTTCAGGTAGTAGAGAAGACTCCCATACAGGCCAAAGGAAAGGGGATAGATCTTCTAGGGAGAAGAGAGAAAAAAATTCTCTATCCAGTCGAACAGGGAGAGTTATCTCCAAGGAGTACAGAATTCCCTGGTCTGGTGTAATTAGAAACTGCCTGTAAAGACTTTAGAAGTCCGTGAACAACTCAAGAAGAGTTCTGGTGTCCCAAGAGAAGGGATTTGAGTACTGGTAAGAGGATACCATCCTTCTGGGCACCAAAAGAGTCAGTAATTACTCAAATAAAGTAAACTAGAGTGTTTGGGAAAATACTGGATCAAAAGCCTCTTAATATAAAGATCTAAGTAACAGTGAATAAATCAAAAACCTCTTATCAGCCTGATATATAAGTCCATGCTTGTACTAGTTTTACCTCAGTAATTTCAACCCTTGATTTCACCTAACCTTTCCCTTTGATGTTAAATAAATTATTTTGTTAATTTTGAATTTTAAAAGTGTCTCAAGTGCCATTTTCAAGGGTTTTAGTTAAAAGGCAATCCTATTCCTTCCCTCAGGTTCCTGAGCTGAGCAAATAGTCAAAATATATCTTACTGACAGAGTCGGACAGCCAAAATTTCTTCAGGGGAGAAAAAAAACATATTACCAGGGCTGCTCAATCAGTGAAAGGTCAGAAAAACAGTGGGGAAATCTAGCCTCTGAGGGAGGGAAGTGGAGGGGTTCTGTCATAGCAGGCAAAGGAGGAAACCTGATGTTGAAATTGACAAGACTATTTTTGAAACTGACAAGCAGTTTTCCATATTGCCAAGCTTTAGGGGATTCTCTGCTGAGGTATTGGCCACTGTGAAAAATGGGAAAGAGTCACACAGTCTCATAATATGGGGGAACATGTTGAAATTTCAGAATGCACAGTAGAAGCCAGTGACACTGGCATTACAAGCTGTGATTGTTGGCAACAGGTATATATATATATGTGCATGCAGCAACTCCACCACACTTTGCACAGGGCTGCAATTTTTATGGAGGAGAAATCCTCTGGCAGAAACTCTGGAGAGCTTTTTTTAGTCTTGTGCCACTAAATTGAAAAAAAATTGGGAGGTATTTTCACCAATGCCCTTGCACAGCTGCATAATTTCCTGCCCCTCCTTGCAAATTTGCGTGGTTTTCTCTTTGTGATTCTCTGATTTGATCCTGCACATTGGTCATGCTCTTGGCATTTTTAAAAAGCCTGTCCTATACTGATTGCACTCCATCTTCCAAACAGATCAATCCCAAGTGATTCTTAAGTTCAAAGGTTTGCAGTAGGTCCATGTGGCTCAACAACCATTTTAATGTTAGGCTGGAAGGGACTGCCAAAATTGTTTTCCTCCAAACTTTGTTCACCAAAGCATTAAAGGGGAAAATGTTTTCAAAGCTTTAGGCTTCCCATCCTGGTGTCTGTCTCTCTGTATATCTCATATCAATTTCATTCTGTGTGACCACCCTCCCTTTATTTTATTTGCATGCATCACTGAAATCCTTTTTTTTTGCATTGGGAAGTTGCCATTTGCCTCCTCTCTGATTCCCCTTTCAAGTCAATACCAATTTTTCCCCATTGTTTAAATTGTTTGAATTCAGTCTCATATCACTAGACTCATGCCATTTGTAAAAAAATAATAAACAATGAGAGAAAATGGAGCTTGTACACTGATGAAGGGGGGAGGATGATGGAAGGTGCAGAGTGGGCAGAATGACCTCAGTGTGGATGGGGGAATGCTCTTTGAGGGGCAGCAAAAGGGTGGGGGGAAATCCAAGGGAACCTGTACATGCCAAAATTACCTTTGGCATGGAAGCAAAACAAGGGGAAAATAGACACAAAAGCACTCTCAGAAAACCGAAGGAAACAATGACCAGAAAGTCAACTGAGCTCTGAAGGGAGGGAAATCAATGCAGAACAACAAAGAAAACCCAATGAACGTGCATAGTGAAAGTGAGGGAAAATACCTGTGCATAATAGGCCTTAGTGATAGCCTGGGTGACCATGATGAATCATAGCTTGTGTGGGGGTGGGGGGGGAGGCAAGCATACAATCTGAAAATCCCTTCATGGTCCTCAAAATCTACCCCACTCCAGTATTCTCTACACTGTCAGCCTTTGAGCTGGCTGATTTTTCCCCTTCCTGCCTCTTCCCTTCAAGTGATGCTTATCTGTTGCTGCATTCTGTCCCCTCTTAATCATATTTTGAGGTTTTGTACCTTTTTTTCTTTTTGTTCATTTATGAAGTAATAATTTTCTTTAGGAAATAGGATTGTAACAGGAAATAGGATTGTAACCATCTATGTTTTAAAAACTATGCTAAGTCTTAGAAATAATTGACATTTCTATTTAAGAATCATTATAGGATATTAACTAATGTATATTAACTGATGGGAAAGCTCCAGTTATTATTTTCAGTATTATAAAGAAAAGGAACTAATAGGTTGTTGTTTTTTCTTTTGCAACCTGACCATTTGGTTTAGAAAACTGAAGCTGGGCTTGTACTCAGACGATAGGGGAAAGAATCTGGAAATAAAGAACAATATCTTGGTACAATAGAAGATTTTTTCCGATAGGTCTTTCTTTCCAGTGTTTCCACCAATCAGCAGTAGCTTGGGTGCCCTTTCTTAATTTTATATAAGGACTAATTTGCATTTCCATTAGCTATTCTGTTCCTTTCCTTGGGGCATTTCAATTGCTCCCTAGGTAGAGTGATTTTTTTTTCATTCCTTTTTTTCTTAGTACCAATATACGAGGATATGATTTTATAGCTTTCTGGAAAGGCTGGGCCATCTTGTGTATTGCTGTTTCCATAGGGTCCAGAACAAGTGCTTCTTCACTCACTATGCCACCTTGAGCCAGACACCTTTTTATACTTAACAGTGCAATTCTGCCTTGTGGTGTTTCTGTACTTTTCTAATATTTTTAAAGGTCTGCTTTATCCAAGTTAGTTCAACATTTTGATCAGGGAAGGAGTAGATCTAGAGAGGTGTATCTGGAGGGCCTCCTTCCCGAGGCTGTCCAGATGTGAGTCTGACAATCTTGCTATGCTGTCTTTCTCTACAGGTGTGCAAAATGCCTCTTTTTCCTGTCTGAAATGCTACCTGCCTCCTGCTGGTGCCCAATGTCTGCCTCTGCTTGCTCTGCAAAGGATAGTGCTAATTGCGTATAAAACGGATATTTTGTTTCTTACCTATTTGAAACTTAGTGGAGAGGCAGACTTGAGTTTGAATCTCTGAAACTTTCATCCACATTGAAGGGAAAACAAAGTAGTTATGGGCATTGAAGTCAGTGCTGTTGGGAAGTCATTGTCCCCCCCCACCAGGGGCGTAGAGTTTTGTAAATTCTGGGGGGGGGGGCTCTTTAGTGCTCATGTGAAGCACGTGCACTCACTGGGGCGATGTCCCCCCACCCCGCCAGGAAACCTCTGCACCTCCCTCGGCCCTTCTGAGGCCCGCCAGCTGCTGCCACCGGGGCCTCTCCCCCCCCACTCCTTCCCTCTCCCTTCGCTGGGAAAAGAGGGAGGGAGAGCAAAGGATGGAAGAGTGGCCAGGCAGAGGGGGGAGAGGCACCGGCAGCAGTAGCTGCCGGCCTCAGAAGGGCCCCAGGAGGCGCAGCGGCAGGTGCTACATTTCCCCGGGGGGGCTCAGTCCCCTTGGAAAATTTCAGGGGAGGCTTGAGCCCCCCCCCATAGTCTACGCCTATGCCCCCCGCTTACCTGCAGAATCATGGGGCATTTATGCACCTCCTCAATTTTTCCTGGATTTTTCCTGATTTTTGCCAAACCTGCTTTGCTACAATGTTTTGGGGAAAATGGTAGCAAAGATGGGATGGCTGCTGTGTCACGAGGAAGCCGAGATTTTCCAGGTACCTATATGACAGTCATTTCCCCTTCTCTTCCCCAACCCCTGCAGCAGCCATTCTGCCCCATGTGCTACCGGGGAAGGGGCGCTTTGTGGGGTTTTAAAAATCGGTAACTCATGTACCCATGTAATGGTATATGTCTATATCAATTAGCAGGTTTTTTTTTTTTAAAAGTACTTGAACAAGGCCCATGGTGGCATGCAGAGAAGAGGGGCAATGGCTGCTGCAAAGACTGGGGAAGGAGGAATGTGAGGAAACCCAGCCTTTGGGAAGCCAAATTGCCATTGTGTTGCACTGGGAGTGGCAGCAACAATGGAGCTTCCCCTGGAAAGCATCACTGTGTGGAAAAGGCCTCTGTGTTTCCCCCATTGCCCCTCATGAAAATGCAAAGATGGAAATGAATAAATATAATAGTGAATATTTGTTTAAAGGGAAAAGGTAGATTAAACAGAACTACTCAGCCTTACTTTTTCTAGCTTGTATAAATACTTGAAACCCAGCCATACAGTCTGCTTCAGATTAGTGTCTGTGGTATTTGGGGAGGAGGCGGAGGGGTGTGCCATCTTTTTCTTTATCACATGCCTCTGTTCTATGTGGAGGCCCAGTTATTCCCATTTTGCTCTTCCAAAAGAGGGGTGGAGCAGATAATACAAATCTAGTATACATGTGTACAATCATATCACACACTTTACTAGGTGCACTGGAGGTATCAAGGTATATGCTTTTCCTTCCAAACAGGAAAGAGATGGCTATCTGGTAAGTATCTGAAATGTTTCAGATCATAAATGTGATGAGAGATCAGTGATGTTTATGAACTGGCATTATAATCTTTGGATCTAGTCAGGAACTCATCGCAAACCAGCAATCTGAACATTATCTTTTTTTAAAAAAATCACAGTTCTGGAGAGTGTGCGTCGCACTTCCACACCAATGAACGACCATCCTGCTTTCTGATTCTAGCAGATTCAACATGGCAAGGCAACCAGTAGCATTGTTGAACTGTGATGAATTTACTGAGATAGCTTTTTGTATCACCTCTGTTTTGTTGGGCTCTGCTTACCTGAGGCGAAAAGCAGCAGTTTGTCACTGACTCAGCCAAAGAGGGTGTTTATCTAACCACAGACAAGCAACCATCAGAGATGAAAGCAAACACTTGACTGTTGGTTGTTACACATCATAAGGAACAAGTCTTGGCTTTCACTCTCTCCTAAGTACTGGGTTTAGTTTCTTCTTCTCTTATTGTAGCAGCCTAGATCCAGGACTTCATGAGAGCAAGCAACTGGGGCTCAATCAAATCAAGGAAGGGTATCAGGGAATCCTCTCTTTGTCATGCAAGCTTGCTGGGTAAGTTTGGGCCAGTCACACACACTCAGCCTAACTTACTTCACAGGATACTTGAGGATAACATGGAGGAGAGAAGAACAATGTACACCACTTTGGGTCCCCATTGTGGTATAAAGGGTGTAAATTAAGTAAACAGTGTAAATGAAATACATAAAGAAATACTTATCTGCAGGGGTCCTTTCGTAGAAAAAGAGGTGCAGCAGCTCATTAGCATAACTCATTAACATACCTCACTAGCATATGCCACGCCCCCTGACATCACCAGAAGTGTGTCAGGAAGGGAATGTCAGTTTCAGCCCCATTATATCCTATGGGCCATTGAAATCAATGGCAAAAACTCATAGGGTATATGAGGGGCTGGAGGAAAGGGGGTTTGAGGGAGAGGCTCCAAACTTGCAGGGTAGCTGCTGGGGCCTCTCCTCGAAATACCCACCAAGTTTCAAGAAGATTGGACCAGGGGGTCCAATTCTATGGGTCCCAAAACAGGTTGTCTCATCCCCTCCATTGTTCTCTATGGTGGGAAAAAATGTTAACTTTTTTCCTCCCATAGAGAACAATGGAGGGAATGGGGGCAACCTGTTTGGGGGCCTGTAGAATTGGACCCCCTGGTCCAATCTTCTTGAAACTTGGTGGGCATTTCGAGGAGAGGCCCCAGCAGCTACCCTGCAAGTTTGGAGCCTCTCCCTCAAACCCCCTCCCCTCCAGTCGCTTTTAAAGTTGCCACCGAATTTCGGCAGCAATTCGGCGGCGAGCTGAATCAGATTAGAGAATCTGATTCAGCCCGTGGCTGCCCTAGTGGCCAATCCGGAGCTGGCAGAGCTTTGCTCTGCCTCACTCCAGCCCCAAAGGACCCCTGCTTATCTGGACGTTACCTCATGCGTTCTAGCAGATCAAACATTGCAAAGCAACTTCCATGGTAGCTTTGTATTATGTCTGTTTTGTTGGGTTCTCCTTATCTGAGGTTAAAAACAAATCCAGAAATCCATACATGCTACTGCTTGATCATCCCAGTTATGAATGGTGTGCCATCAATCATTCTCCCAAACAGGATGATTCCCCCATCAACCTTACAAGGCTAGGCAGACTCCAACCACATGCCCCAGACCAAAAAAAGAGAGAGAGTACATAAATGTTACGTTATGATAAAAGCCGATATAACTTGCAGGAACTCTTTACTGATTTTTGATTCCCCCCCCCAAAAAAAAATACTTTTATTCATAGAACTCAAAAACAACAAATAAAAAAGGCTGGTGTCTGCAATTCACACAAAGCACAAAAACAGCAAAATTTATAATCTGCCAGGTGTATCCAATGTAAACCCAACAGCGATTCCTTTGTTCAACAGACACTCGATCAGATGATCCTGACAATGCTGAACAGAAAGCCACATTTCACTAATAATAACGTTGGTAAAGGCAACTGGGCCGGTGAGGTGTGGGGGATGGAAGGGCATAACAGAAACGATCAATAAAAGGCAAAATCACTAGACAGTAGTTTACAGCTAAGTGGTTGATAGTCCCTAGTTCTGGTATGACATAATATTTAGGTTAGACATAATATTTTTAAACGGTGGAAGTGATTTGAGGATGAGTTCTGGAGTGTGTTTTTGATATCTGGACTTTATTTTCAAGGCCTCCTGTTTGTGTGCAAACTACTTCCACCACACCTTGGCTGAAGGCAAGTGATGAATGCAGGTGACCAGCTGACCACATGGGGTACGTGTTCCATACACATAACCAAGGCTGGTTCTGCAGCATTCTGAGTTTGCTTTTGTGGTTACTGGTTGACTTTGTTGCTCTGGGAGAAATAGGGCAGTGTTGCCTGTGAGAGCTGAAATGAACAAAGGGTTTGTTTGTAGGATCCATCCTTGTTGTTATGTTCTGTGATTAAATCTGTGATTATCCAATTACCTTGAAACTTATTCAATTACCTTGAGACTTATCCGCCCCTGGGATTATCCAACTATTATCCTGGGATTACCTTGAAACTTATTCAATTAACTTGGAATTTATTCAATTACTTTATCCAACTGCCTTGTTTGGGATAGGTCAGGGGTGTGGCTTACCTGTGTATAATAAGCAGGCCCCCTGACCTCCGTTTTCTTATGCTTCATCTGGACCTGAAATAAACTTGCTAGGCTGAAATCACTATCACTGGCCTCCTGACTCCAGTACTTTTCACTTGTGATCAGCAGCACTTTAAAAAAAATCCTCCTGATCACAGGAAGAGAGTTTATGAATGTACTCATGTAGATGCTGTGGTCACGACTTGGCAATAGGTGTGCTGATTTCGGCTTCCCCATAATGTCATCTGAACAGAGTTCCTGGAATTCTGTCATTACTTCTGGGTTCTGTTGACAGAAGTCGATGGACGGGAAGAAACAGAAAAATTCCTCACAATCAAAATTAAGTGTATATGTATATCTCACCCTCATCACGCAGTGTATGAAGGAAGAATTTTTAGAGACCTCAAGAGTGTGGTTTCTCAGTATACAGGAAAAAGCCCTTTAAATACATAAATGAAAACTTTAGAAAGACTCATAAAAACTTCAAGTATGTAAACAATACTGGCAGTTGTGAAATCTGAAAGTCATGGGAAAGCCATTCCTTAAAAGATTTTTCTATCCAGGAAATTCTACATCTTATATCTACCTCACTCAGCATAGCCAGCTGGAGATTACTAGTACAGACACCCAACTATATGAGAAGGTGCGGCAGGAAAAAATTCCCAGTGTTTGTATGAATACAGATAACAAAATTCCTCAACCATGTTGTACATTATCATTGCAATTCTAAACAAAGTTGGCCTCATTGGACTTAGAAAGATGCAACTCTGTTTAGGATTACACCGCAGTTGTTTGTTATACATTTTCAAGTGTGGTAGAAATGATGCCTGCATTCCAAGGAAATTGCTTTTATGTCTGGGACTGTGTTTTTAAACCACTTGCCCTGCAATAGGCAGATATGTTTGTTTTTACTGCTGAGATTGCTGTGCCTCTATATTTACTGTTAGATAACAGGAGATCTGCAACAGCACTTTTTATCACTTCACACAATAGGAAACAAATGGTATTGTTGTTACACTTTTGAGAAGAGCCACATTAACTCCTTCCTTCTGGCCAGATTCCAGACACAGTAAACATATTCAGGCTGGTCCAAACAAATTTCCTTTGCTTCAGTTAGACAACATATATTTAGGAAAGAAAGAACCAAATAAAGAGCTAGCAGAAATATCTCTCTGGTGAGTAATTGGTTCCTTTACATGCATAGGTTCTCAGCTGGGCTGTGAGGGAAGATGGCTCCTTATATGGGCCAAAAAGGCAATGTTCCTTTGAAGCAGGGTGTCAAACATGCAGCCCGGGGGCCGGATCAGGCCCCCGGAGAGCTTCCATCAGGCCCGCATTGGAACTGGCCACCTTCTACTTCCAGTTCTATTGTTGCTGCTGCATCCTAGCTTGCTAAGCCAGACTCTCTCAATCACTCAGCCATTTCACGTTTTCCCCTGGGTCCCAGAACTCTGAGCATGAGATTTCTGCGGTGAATGTCAATGAATCGAAAGTAGGTTTGCAGCTTACAGATACACACCTGAAAAGCATACTCAAGATTGCAATAGCGTAGACATTTTGATGCAATAATTCAGAGCAAGAGGTGTCAGTTATCAGAGACTGTTAACTAAACAAAATATTGCAAGAGTGCTAATGTTTTAACCAAGTCAGTGCTGGAGGAAGACAAGGCAGCATGGATGATGACTGTGACAGTAATTGCCAGCCTGTAGGCAATTTTCTCCAATACTCTAGCCCAGGGGTGTCAAACATGCAGCCCGGGGGCCAGATCAGGCCCCCGGAGGGCTTCTATCAGGCCCACCCTGGACCTGGCCATCTCCTGCTTCCAGTTCTGTTGCTGCTGCTGCATTATAGCTTACTTCGCCAGACTCTCTGAGCTGCTCAGCCATTCCATGTTTCCCCCTGGGTCCTAGACTCAGAACTCTGAGCATGAGATTTCTGCGGTGAATGTCAATAAAGCAAAAGTAGGTTTACAGCTTACAGATACACACCTGAACAGTGTACTCAAGATTGCAACAGCCCAGACATTTTGATGCAGTAATTCAGAGCAAGAAGTGTCAGTTTTTATTTTAAATAAGTCCTTTATAACGTTTATATCTCCACTACCTGCCATTATATTTTATGACACACATGGTCCAGCCCAACAAGGTCTCATTTATGTCAGATCCGGCCCTCATAACAAATGAGTTCGACACCCTGCTTTAAAGAGATTTGGATTGTCATGGCCCACCCAAGAGCCACTCTTCAGATGAAGATGAGTCATTCTCAGGCCCTGAAATCTCTGAGGTGCTGGCCCCTTTGAATGCTCTGCAGGCAGACCTCACGATCCTTCCGCAACAGTCATGTCTGGCCTCTGTCCCCACAAAGCTGAAAGACTAGCAGCCACCAGAGGTGGCCTGACCATTTCAGCACCTCCTGATGACCTAGAGATGCTGCAGGAGTCCTGCCCAGTCCTACAGAGTCTTTCTCAGAGGATTGATATCAGGGACAAAGAATGACTAGGGCAGAGGTAGGTACCTGCAAAGCAATAGGACTACCAGGCCTCCTGCTATGGTGGGAGGCCTCCTGCTGGCAGCCCCAGTTGCCCACCACAGCTCTGAGCAGCAGGGAAACCCCCCCCCAATAATAGTTATGTCAGCTATGCCACTGTGTTGCTTCTTGGGGGGAAGACCCTGAAGTGACATAGGGAAGCTCTAGGAATCACCAGAAATGCTACTGCTTTACCATAGCATTTTGGGTGATTCCTAGAACTATTCCATATCATTTCAGGGTTCTTCCTGGCAGTGGCATAACTGCTGTAATGCCCCCTATGCCCTCGCCCCCAACCCTCCCACTGCTTGCCAGCCACAGCGTGGCAACACTATGAAGGGACCTATGCCAAGCAGCTTAGGGTCGGCCTCACTCCAGCCTCTCCCATGAAGGAGATGCGAGGTAGCAGTCCTTGACAGGAGCCAGAACCTTAACCAGACTATCAGGAACTACAATGATTCTAGCTTGCTATATAAGCCTGCAGATGTTTGGACACTTTGCTGTCGTTATGTTGGCACCTGACTGCTTGACACCTGCTTGCCTGCCTCACCTCTGGCCCTTTCTGACTCTTGCCTGCCCACTTGCCTTGACTCTTGCTGTCTGCCAGCTAGCTGCAAAGCAGGACACTAAGTCAGGAGTGCCCAACCTTGTTGAACCTGTGGGCACGATTAGAATTTTGAAAACATGTAGCTGTTGCCACCACAGAATGGCTGCCACGGAGTCTGGGGCTGATCACAACATACTGGGACAACTAGATTCAAATCCAGTCCCGAGAAGGTATCTGAAAAGGGAGCTTTGACTCTTAAAAGCTTATACCCTGAAAATCTTGTTGGCGCCTAAGGTGGGTGCTGCTGGTCTCGAATCTAGCTGTTCTACTACAGACCAACACAGTGATTCATCCACACAGTTTTGGATCTTACAATACTGATATTCTACAGCAATGATTTGCAGCTGGATTTTCTCAGGGGACAAAGTCAGTCCAGCTCACTATCTAACCTCATCTCTGTATGTGTGGATGCTGTTGAACTGGAGTAGCTTCAGAGTTTTGGGCCTCCCTCCCCCAGCCAAGAGCTGATCAGTGCTCCTCCCTGAAATCAGCAGTCCACAAAAGGATTGGATCGCTCAGGCTGAAAGCACACCCAATGGTTCGTGTTATCAAGCCAAGCCATGTGTCAAATTGTATTGGAAGGGGGGGTCATTACATACCTACTCTTGGTGGCTGAACTAAGATTTCCAGTGCTACCTTTAGTCATGCAGCATTAGGCTTCGTTTAAATGTGACAACAGTGGGTAAGAAGAACAGGTAAGAAAGAGACCTTTCATGCTGTCAGCACAGTGCCCACTCTGGTATGTTAAAGTTGTTTGAGAAGCAGCTGAGAGCCCAGTTTAAAAGAGTCAGTTGATACATGGAAGGTTACGCAGCAGCAGCATGTTCAAATTAAGCACAGGTTTAGACTAAAGGAAGAGCCAAATCTTCTCAGTTGGACCACTGCCAGGTTCAGGGCCTTTGCATCTGCTCTGCTCCACCATGTTCTAAAACAATGAGAAGGCAGTGTGAATGACTGGACTATCTATGATTCACAAGGATAAAAAATAGCAACCCCATATTGGCTTACGTTTATTGACAAATAATCTGCCACTTTGCTCACAAATAGCTTTCTTTGGACATATACCAGCCCTCAGTTAGGTTGGCTTGCACAGGTTGATCTATAGTGGCTTGGTTGGAACATTCTCCTGTCTCACGTCAAAAGACTGAACAAGATGACCTTTTGGTCCTTTCTGACATTAGGAGTCTTGCACTGCAATTCAAAGCAGAGTTAAACCTTTCTAAGCCTATTGAAGCTGGTGAGTTTCGAAGGTTGTAACTTTGCTTAGGATTCCACTGAGTAGCGCTGGATTACTGTTGCTTTATATTAGTCTTGACAAGTGCCTCGTACATTCCTCCACGATAATAATCCCCATTGATACTAGTCACATTTACTCTACAATCATGATAAACACTGACATAGGCAATTTTATTTAAATACCACATCTGCTATTTCCAATCTTTCATGCAATCAAGAGGCAATGAATAAATCAGATCAGATCTGAACCTAAAGCTCATTTCTTCGCTATGGTTTGAGCAACATAGACCAAACTTTTCTGGAATTCCAGCAAGGAATTCAGATAGAGGTGGAAATGTCTTAGGTGGTGAACCACCACCAGAGAGTTTAAAACAAATAGCTAGACACAAGTGAAATTAATGGCTGCACTTTGTCATGAGGTAAACATGACTCTCTAGTGTGTGCTATTAAAAAGGCCATTCAAACACATTTCCTTTGTACTGACACTAAAGCAGGCTGAAAGACATCAAGTGAACTGAATAGTTAACATCAGTTCTTCCCAATGCAGTCAGTTTCCAACCCTCACACACCAAAACAATGAAACCTGACCTGTGCCCAGGTCAAGTTATATATTCTGAGGGAATTTAATAATTTTGTGTTACACATAAAATACAGTTTTGTTGCGAGTCATTCAACAAAGCCATCCCTGCTTTATCAGTGTAATAAACTACTGCTGATTTGTATTGTCTGAAATATATCTGGAAGGACAGAAAGATGACACCAGTCCTCACACATAGTCTTAAAAAAAGAAAAGCGATAACATCTTGCAGGATTCCTGTGATTTCTCTTTGTCTCTTATGTTTTAATCAAGCACCTAAAACTGGCAGGTAACATCAGCCAATAGTCACACAGGGCTATATTTATACCAGAGCTAGCAATTCATTTGCATACAAAGCAACAAACATCTGTGCTACATCTTAAACGTGTTGCTTAGAAATACATTTGCCCTTATGCTTCTGGCACTGGGCGTTAATTAGCAGATCATCTGTCAAATGGGTGGGCTGGAAGTGGAAACATGCCCCCAAAATAAAAGGTGGTCAAGGATGAAGGAAGGGTTACACAAAGAAAGTGGGTACTGCAAACCAATGGATCGTAAGGTCCTACTAAAGCTCCTTGACATTCCACCAATGCCTATTGGCATTAAGCCTGAAATGCAGCGTAGATTGATGGGACTGGGGACCTGAAATTTTCCCTTCTGTACTTTACTGCTGGAGATTCCCCTGGTTGGTTGGAGCCTACGATCAGGAATAATCCTGGTTTGGTGGGGGGAAAGCCTCAAAATATAGCTTCCTTCCCTCTACCAGCATTGCTGGACTGTTGAATTGCTCCCATCAGTCCCAGCACTTTATAGGGAATTGGCAAGACTAGCAGTGGGTCCTGCCACTGTCATGGTTAGCTGTGCCCTAAGGAAGACATCGTTTTTCTTAAGCAGACAGACACAATGATGTCCTATACAAGAATGGCTGCTCTAAACCACAGCCTTGGTCAGAACCGTCTGTGGGTTGTTGTGGGTTTTTTTTAAAAAAAAATACTAGAAAAGCTGTTACCCACAAGAAACGTATGTGGTACAATGGGAGAGACTGAGTGGTATTATCATGTGGTGGTGACTTGGGAATGTTAATTGGGACAGCTTTGTGTATTGCAAAACAGTCTGTTTTCCCAGTATAATCTTACACTTCCTCTTGTGTGGTTGCAGTCAGGATAAAAAGTGGGAGCACACATAAAATCCTGATGTTAGAAAAGGTCACAAATACATACACGTACAGCATATCTTTTTCTTTCTTTCACACAGTATTGATTTGTTGGTCTTGTAGGCGTTAACAACTCAGAGTCTTGGCAAAAAAAAAAACCCATTTCCCATCGTTTCTGAAAGAGAGCTGAAATTGCATTTCCCACTGTTTTGTCCAAACATTAAAAAACTTTCATTTAAAAGACATTAGAACAAGCTCATAAGAAAGGACATAACTTTTAGTTACACAGTTTGATGTGTTTGGCTGATGCAAGAGCATGTCCGCTTTGAAGTATAAAAAGGGTTTAGAATTGCAATAGTTTTAGGTTTGTTCTGGGGGAGTTTGTACATTTTTACAGGCGTGTTAAATGTCCAGCAATATCATATAAATGTGCCTGAAACTGAGTCAGACCATTGACCATCTATTTTAGGGATCCCCAATCTGGTTGAGCCTGTTAGTGTTTCTGTAAATTTTAGAAAGTATAGTGATTGCCAGGGGTCATTTCGTAGAAAAAGAGGTGCAGGAGCTCATTAGCATAACTCATTTGCATAACTCATTTGCATATGCCACACCCCCTAATATACCGGAAGTGTGTCAGAAGGCAACACCCACCCCTCGGGCTCCACTCCACAGGTGAGGGAAACTGACCTGCTCTTCCTCCATTCCCTTCCCCATCCAATACTTTGTGCAATAAAAATAAGCGTAAAGAACACACCCTCATTCTCTTCCTGCTCCCTTGAAACCACCAGGTTTCAAGTAGACTTGAGATACCCAGGACATGGGCACCACCCATCCCTTTCCCTTCCCTTCCCCTCCCCACAACAAGACACCCTGTGAGGTAGGTGGGGCTGAGAGAGGTCTTTGGAGAACTGCTCATGAGAGAACAGCTCTGAGAGAACTTGTGACGGCCCAAGGTCACACCAGCAGCTGCATGTGGAGGAGTGGGGAATCAAACCCGGTTCTCCCAGATTAGAGTCCAACTCCTGACCACTACACCAAACTGATGGGGTGGAAGCTGCTGAAGGGTTGGTGAAATTTCTCCAGTACTTACGTGCCATGTGCCCAGATAAAAAATGGTATACTTAGAAAATTTATATGCCACCTTGAGCAAGTCTCTGAAAAAGCAGCACACAGTCAAAAAAGGAACAATGATAAAATTATCAATATTAAAACAAAACATTAAAAATAATAACGACCCTAGCAGGGCTTTCCCCAGGGCGCTGTGCCTCTGCACTGCTCGGGGAAGCCGAGGAGGGGCGGGGCTTGGTCATGTGCCCGCCCCCATGGCTCCTCACTCCCGGAGCTGCGCTCCTGTGTGCTCCCGCTCCAACGGACCCCTGGTGATTGCTACTGCAAAATGGTTGCCAAGGGGGTAGGGGGGTTCAGTAATAATTTTTTTGGAGGGGACACGGCTCAGTGGTAGAGCATCTGCTCGGCATGCAGTTACGAGAATCAAGTAGGAAATATTATGAGACCCCAGAAAGCTGCTGCCAATCTGAGTAGACAATATTGACTCTGATGGACCAATGGTTTGATTCTGTAAGGCAGCTTCATGTGTTCCACAAAATATTAGGCGATTCTAGACGAAGTATCAGCAGAAACATCTTCTTCGGAATAGGCTTGCCCTACAAAGGCAAAGGTGATACCGTCTGGAATCTTCTGAAATACCAACTGCTCCCGGGAGGTGGAGAATAGTCAAAATCAGCTCTTTGTTTTAAAGTAAAGATATTATTTGGTTTCAGTTTTCAAATAAAAAGTGCTCCCTACAGCCCTGATCTGGATAGCCCAGGCTAGATCTTGGAAGCTACGTAGGCTCACCCCTTGTTAGATCACCAAGGAATACCAGGATTGCTATGCAGGGGTAGGCAAAAGCCAACCACCTCTGAATGTCTCCTGCCTTGAAAACCCTACCGGGTCACCAAAAGTCAGCTGTGCAGGGAGAGGTTCCCAAGACCATAGACATTAGGAAGTCTTTGTCTGTGGCCAAGTCAAGGCTGCATGGCTGTGACACACCTATCTGGGATGAGCTCAGGCTTTGCTCGTCAGTCTGTCTGCAGCAAGCAACTTGGAGCTCTCATATTTTCAGTGTTTCTTTCCAGACCCTTGGATTAAATCCCCCGGACTCAAGACACATGGAAACACACCCAGATAATTCATTGTACTCAGGTACTATGTTGGTGATGGCTGATCTAGCTTAATATTATCTGAACTGATAGGAAGCAGGTCCCCAGGGTCTCAGGCAGAGAAAGGTATCTCCCAAAACTAGTACCTGAGCTGCTTGTGGGGAAACTAGGAATGGGACCTGAGACCCCCTGCATTGGCATGGAGACAAGGCACACTCCCTAAAGTATCATGTGCTGCAATTTTTATACATGTTATATATAGAAGATGATGCCACATTTGAATAAAAACAACTTTTGTACGTGTGGGAAATTAACATGTCAGGAAGAAGGGTTCTGCTTCTTTACTTCGGACATCTTTATTCCATATTTCCCCGCAACGACCTCAGAGCAGCATTCATCACTCTCCTTTTCTCCTGGCTTTCTAGCAGAGCGGTGATTTGAACCAAGATGTCCCAGATCCTTCTCTGACACTGCAAACCTAGCTCTAGGCTAGGTTTGTCTCTGACAAGTTGTATGTGCATTATTTTTATGAAGGAACATTCAAGTGTGGAACCACCGTAGAGCAGCTGTACGATGCTATCCCACGTCCTGTGCAAGCCCTGCCACTGCAATCTTGTCTGGCAAGGATTACCTTCTTGTAATAGCCAAACACTGCTATTGTTTCAAAAATAACCTCCCACACTTTATATTAGACATCAGTGCATAGTTGTGTGTGTGTAAAGTGTCGTCAAGTTACAGTCACCTTATGGCAACCTCAGCAGGGGTTTTCAAGGCAAGTGAGAAGCAGAGGTAGTTTGCCATTGCCTTCCTCTACAATCTTCCTTGGTGGTCTCCCTTCCAAGCACCAACCCTGCTTAGCTTCCATGGTCTGACACCATTGGGCCATCTTCCCTCCCAGTGCACATTTAGACACTTGAATAAATACACATCATTCCTCCCTAACTAACACTGCAGTCCAATGCAGAGCTACTTGGGCCTATGTCTACTTAACTTCAATGGGCTTAGACTACAGTAACTTTGCATAGGATTGCACTGTTAAGAAATTGCCTTTATTTCATATTGGGTCTAATAGCTCAGGAGTGGGGTCTGTTTCTATATGGGGACTGGTGTAAGACTAGCCTCTGCCCTAGCATGGCAGTCTTTATAAAAATTCCTTCCCACGACTGCTTTTTAAGGAAAATAAAAGACATAAAAAGATTTCAGATCTAATCAGGTGTCCTTTGGGGCCGGAGCGCGGTGGAGCGAGGCAGAGCGCTGCTCTGCCAGCCCAGGAGTGGGCAGTCGGGCAGCCACGGGCCAAATCAGATTCTCTGATCTGATTTGGCCTGTCGCTGAATTGCTGCCGAAATTCGGCGGCAGCTTTAAAAGCGGCTGGAGGGGAGGGGGTTTGACAAAGAGACTCCAAACTTGCAGGGTAGCTTCTGGGACCTCTCCCCCAACCCACCAAGTTTCAAGAAGATTGAACCAGGGGGTCCAATTCTACGGGCCTCCAATCAGGTTGCCCCCATTCCCTCCATTGTTCTCTATAGTGGGAAAAAAGTAACGTTTTTTCCCACCATAGAGAACAATGGAGGGGATGGGGCAACCTATTTGGGGGCCTGTAGAATTGGACCCCGTGGTCCAATCTTCTTGAAACTTGGTGGGTATTTCAGGGAGAGGTCCCAGAAGGTACCCTGCAAGTTTGGAGCTTCTCCCTCAAACCCCCTCTCCTCCAGCCCCTCATATACCCTATGAGTTTTTGCCATTGACTTCAATGGCCCATAGGGTATAATAGGGCTGAAACTGACATTCGGCCAGTTATGCTAATAGGTATGCTAATGAGCTCCTACACCTCTTTTTTTAAAGAAAGGACCCCTGGATCTAATCATCTCTTGCATCTCATTTCGTCTGGCCCTATGTCTGTCTGTGTGTCTAATTGCAACAGCACACATTATGACATTGCTTACATGGCATGGTATCTAGTTTGACTGCTTATAGAGAACTAAAGCTCTTTCCAACCTCCTGAACTATCAGTGTGACTGGGGGTACACTAACCAAACTAACACTGGTCAGGAAACTTCTGTTTGTTGGCAAGATGTTTGTGACTCTGCTAACTGATAAATGCCCCAGTTAGTATGTGCTAAGTAACTTTCTCCCGCTCCCTTTGATCTCTGTGAATGCTAAGCCAAAATTAACAGACAGATCATAATGTTTCAAAATGTCACCTACTGACTGTAGGGTTTCCAGCCTACAAGTGGGGTCTGGAGATCTCCTGAAATCACAACTGATTTCCAGATCATAGAGACCAGTTCCACTGAAGAAAATGGCTGCTTTGGAGGGCACTCTTATGCCATTATACCCAGCTGAGTTCCCTCCCCCCCTCCTCAGGCTCTACCCTCAAATCTCCAGGAATTTCCCAACCCACCTTTGACAACTTTAATTGACTGTCATCATTTTTTGCCCAGTTTGGATTTGTTATAATAACTGTATTAGCACACGGGACCTTTTTTATTCATTATTGAATACAGAAGCCAAGTAATGGGTTCACATATAAATACATAGATACACACAGGGGTCATTTCGTAGAAAAAGAGGTGCAGGAGCTCATTAGCATAACTCATTTGCATAACTCATTTGCATATGCCACACCCCCTAACATACCGGAAGTGTGTCAGAAGGCAACACCCACCCCTCAGGCTCCACTCCACAGGTGAGTGAAACTGACCTGCTCTTCCTCCATTCCCTTCCCCATCCAATACTTTGTGCAATAAAAATAAGCATAAAGAACACACCCTCATTCTCTTCCTGCTCCCTTGAAACCACCAGGTTTCAAGTAGACTTGAGATACCCAGGACATGTGCACCACCCATCCCTTTCCCTTCCCCTCCCCACAACAAGACACCTTGTGAGTTAGGTGGGGCTGAGAGAGGTCTTTTAAAAACTGCTCATGAGAGAACAGCTCTGAGAGAACTTGTGACTGACCCAAGGTCACACCAGCAGCTGCATGTGGAGGAGTGGGGAAACAAACCCAGTTCTCCCAGATTAGAGTCCAACTCCTGACCACTACACCAAACTGATGGGGTGGAAGCTGCTGAAGGGTTGGTGAAATTTCTCCAGTACTTATGTGCCATGTGCCCAGATAAAAAATGGTATACTTAGAAAATTTATATGCCACCTTGAGCAAGTCTCTGGAAAAGCAGCACACAGTCATAAAAGGAACAATGATAAAATTATCAATATTAAAACAAAACATTAAAAACAATAAAGACCCTAGCAGGGCTTTCCCCGGGGCACTGCGCCTCTGCACTGTTCGGGGAAGCCAAGGAGGGGGTGGGGCTTGGTCATGTGCCTGCCCCCTGGGCTCCTCACTCCCGGAGCTGCGCTCTTGTGCGCTCCCGCTCCATCAGACCCCTGGATACACACCCTGTATGTACTACCACTAACTGATTCCTTTTCTATGAACACAAGCTGCCATTATAAACCACATGACTGTGGATTTGTAGCAGGATATAAAAGAGGATGATTTTGCTTCTCATTAAATAACTAATTTAATAAGCCAGCAAAGAAGCAGTTACTAAGTGTTCAAAAGTCCTAACTCTGAATCAGCATAACACTTTGAGATACCAGATTATTTGGAAAGCAACATTTATCCAGTGCCAGTCTTTTAGAAATAAAAAAGTGGGCTTTTCTTTTTGTCGCTACAGACTGAAATAGCATTTCAAAGAGATGACGAACACTTGAAGGCTAATCACGGGGACATGGATTACCTCTGCATATTGTGTAAAAACACACAAAACCTGACCTGGTATATGGTATAGAAGAACTGCTCATGTAAGCAGAATTGTACGTGATCCTCTGCCACACTGTTCAGCAAAAAGAACAAGGACATACCATAGCAACCACAGCATCATAGGTGGAACATATAGTAATGCCTCTCTGAGGTAAAGCTGGCTTATTACAGGCTCACAGTGAATATCCAATGTGAATCCTTTGTCTTTAACATAGTGATTAAGGGGGTAGCTGGCTTGACAGTGAAGGGATATTTCTGACCATGATTGTTCAGCTTGGATCACATCCACAGCTCCTTGTCTTTCATTGTATCCCATTGGCTGGAGTTCTGAAAAGAAGAGAAAAAGAAACATGTTGGCTTGGGGGTAACCAGGGGTCATTTGGAGCAGGAGCTCGAGGGAGCTCAGCTCCAGGAGTTGGTGCCAGCCCCCCCCCCCCCCCCCCCGGGGAATGCCTGCTTGTGTCATGGCTGCAGCAAAATGACCCCGTCCCCTGGAAAGGTCCTTGTTCCTCCGACCAGCCTTCTGAAGGCTTCAGCCACCACTGAAGCTATCCTCCCAGAATGGTGGTATTTCTGAGGCTTGGAGTAGTAGCTGTCCCCTCTCTGCCAGCTTTCTTTCTTTCTTTCTTTCTTTCTTTCTTTCTTTCTTTCTTTCTTTCTCTCTCTCTCTCTCTCTCTCTCTCTCTCTCTCTCTCTCTCTTCTTTCTTTCGTGCCTTCTGACATACTTCTGGTGATGTCAGGGGGTGTGGCATATGCAAATAAATTATGCTAATGAGTTATGCTAATTAGCTCCTGCACCTCTTTTTCTATGAAATGACCCCTGGTGGTAACAGAATGAACATTAAACATTGTTTATTGTGTAAATTATTACAAAATAATAGAGAGACACAGTCTCATGTACGCATGCAGATAGTTTGTTTTAGGCAGTGTTTTGACTTCTCTTATTGCTGCTTTTTTTTTTAACAAGGTCCCTCAGATAAAGGCTCTTGAGTAAACTTAGCAATCGACAGATAAGAGGAGGAATCCTCTCATCTATCCAATTTTTATCCTGCCCTTTTCCCAAAGAAGCCAAGGTAGCATACATGGTTCTCCCACATCTCCTTTTTATTCCCTCAGCAATCGTGTGAGTGAGGGAAGTTAAGTTTAGAATGAGTGATTGGTCCAAGGTCACCTGGTGAGCTTCAAGGGTGAGCATCAAACCCAGGCTCCTCCCTAGTCAGACACTCTAACTTTGGGCTGCACAACCTGTGAGTTGATTGTGTTTTGGTGGGCCCATATTGTGCAGTGATTCTGGGCTCCTGGGCAAAAGTCCAGAATGGGTTCCCCAAATCCCTGCAGCCTTGCTGCCTCCCACAGGGACCACCCCAGGTCCAAGAAAATGGCAGCTCTGAAGACAGTTGATGAGAGGGTGAGTGTGTGTTGCTTGCCACCACCAAACCCAGCTGCTAAGGACACATGCATTTTATGGATTGGATAAATGGAAACAAAATTGCAAACAAGACCTTGTATGAGGGTTGCCAGCCCCCAGGTATGGGTGGGTTTCCCCTCCTTTTGGGGGCTTCAATCTGCCCCCTCTGAGCTGATGGGTGGGGGAAAACCCCACCCACAACCCTGAGAATGACTACCTGCCCGGCCACCCCCTTTGGTTTGGTGTAGAGAGCCAGTTTAGTGTAGTGGTTAAGAGAGCTAGTCTTGGAGAACTAGGCTTGATTTCCCACTCTTCCACATGCAGCTGCTGGTGTGACCTTGGGTCAGTCATAAGTTCTTTCAGAGCTATTCTCTCAAGGGCAGTTCTCAAGGCAGCTCTCTCAGCCCCACCTACCTCACAGAATGTCTGTTGTGGGGAGGGGAAGGGAAAGGGATTGTAAGCCACTCTGAGATTCCTTTGGGTAGTGAATGGTATGAATCCAATCTCCTCCTCCTCCCCCAATTTAAAGGGCTTCAGTTGGTCAGTGGGGACACCATGGCCTGCCAACCAGCTGGATGGCCAATTGAGTCCAGCAGGAGGGAGGGAGGGGGAGGCTGTGGGCACAGGTGCCACTCGTAAAAAGACCCTTTAAAGGGTTTTTTTGTGAGTGGGGTGGAGGCAGCAGTGCACAGGGGAGAGGGATGGCCTGGTGGGTGGTAACTCTTGGGGACAGGGCTTGAGGCATCCCCACCCACACTCAGAATGCCCCCCCCCCCAAATCTCCCCACCAGAGTGACGAGGGGACCTGGCAACTCTACCTCGTATGTCAGTGTAAAATGATACTAGCAGGGAAAAACAGTCACACAGTCGAGTACGACTCTTCACAACTCTTCGCAACCCCAGGGACCACATCATGCCACACCCTCCAGTCCACTACCACCCTCTGGAGCCCGCTCAACTCCATGTTCATTGCATTGATAACACTGTCTAACTATCTCATCATTTGCCCTCCCCTTCTTCTTTTGCCTTCAGTCTTTCCCAGGACCAGGGTCTTCTCCAATGACTGCTACCTTCTCATTTGTGGCCAAAGTATTTGAGCTTTAGTAGCTGGCCTTCCAGGGAACAGTCAAGGTTGATTTCCTTACTTTGAACACACTAAAGTGTTATCAAGTGCTAAGCCATATAATTAGTCACATGCATATACAATTTTATTATTTCAAACTGTTAATAGAAATACAAAGACATGCTCCTCCTATCTACATCAATGGCTGAGAAAGGCTTACAAGTATTCTCCTAAAAAGTAGTATTCCCATGCTAACAAATCTGGTTGTATCAGTGATTAATTCTCCAACTAACAAAGGCTTACAAGTAGTCTCCTAAAAAGTAGTATTCCCATGCTAACAAATCTGGTTGTATCAGTGATTAATTCTCCAACTAACAATATGGTTAGGACACCCCACTTTTCATAGTTAATAGAATCCAGAATTCCTACAGGTGTTCCAGGTTAATATTTTTTAAAGTCTCTACATCTGATTTTGCCTTTGTGTTTCTCTTCCAACCTCAGACAAGTCAGAGAGCAATAACACTGAGCTAGCAATTTGGAACGTCCCACTTCCTTGCAAAAAGGTTGAGTCCGTGAGGCTTCTGTAGAATCTCTTGGCAGACCAGTTCCTTCATAACCCTGGAAAGACACATATGTATTATTAAAAGCCCCAGCAGCTGTGGACTGGGTGGAAATGGGTGGGAGGGGGAAGTATATAGTGTACGGTTGGGGCTGTAATTCAGTGGTAGGACAAATGCTTTGGACAAAGCATACTTTCTCAGCTTTAGTCTGTGGCATCTTTGGCTAAAACCATCAGGTAGTATGTGAAATGAAAGACCTCTACCTGGGGCAGCGGGGAACCACTTCTGGTCAGAGTGGGCAGTGATGAACTTGACAGGTCAGTGGTTTCAACCATCCTCTAAGCAGCTTTCCTCCAAAGGAAAGTCACATGTTCAGCAGTACATGAGTTGAAACATGAGAATTATTCAGCACACTTATGAAGACACTGTTGCATGGAATGTACATGCATTCACTGTCACTTGTGAACAGTCTGAGACACCAGTGATTCTTACCTCATCAGATGTTCCCACACAAACTAATGTGTGGGAAACAGTGAGAACAATAAAGAACACAGAGTATTGAAAGAAGGTAATGACAGGTGAGGGGCAATGCTCCCTCTAAGCTTGTGGAGTCTTGTGAGCAAAAGCTCTACTCTGTGAGTTACTGGCATTGAAGTTGTAAGCGAGCCATTTGGCTTCTGCATAAATCAGTTTGCTCTGGAGCCACCCTTCCTGAGCGAAGACAAAAATGTGTGAGCCAGAGGCTAAAAAATGGTGAGCTAGCTCACACTAAATCAGCTTAGAGGGAACACTGGTGAAGGGTCAGTACCCTGGTTGCAGGCTGTGAGACTGTTGCTCTCTTGAAAACTCCATATGATAAGGGTCAGGTACAGTTTAAACATTCCTTCCTTCCCAAGGATGGAAGACCTCTGTGGCGGGTGCGAGGTTGACCTATCCTCCGTTCACTATCACCATGGAAAGAGCGGTGTGCAGACTGATCTCCACGAAGATTTATTTGCAAGTAAAACCAGATCTGTCCAGTGGTTTACAGGCTTGCTTGCTTACCTTCCTTTCTCTGCCAAATAAGCTGTGCCTTACCGCTGTCCTTTGTGTCCTGCTTCCTCTCAGTTCCTTGAACCAGCCCTCTCAGCAGTTTCAGCAAACAGCATTTTTATATGGTGATCCACAACTGATGGCCACAGAGCGCTTGAGAGTAGGGGAGAGCACAGCTGCAACTTCTCCTTTTCTCAAGAGTGAGGCAAAGGAAAGTAAGCAATTATGCAGCTTCCTCTCCTAGGCCCTCATGTAGCTTTGTGGCTAAGATCGGACTGTTAGCCAGAAATTCCCTGGCTCCAATCTTACTTCTGCTATGAACACGCTAAAGCTGCAAACCTCTGTCAGCTTCAGAATCTTCCCACTCCCAACTTCCCGGAAATCTGAAAAATGTGGATAATAATACTGGCTGACCTTAAAAAGTATTTTTTAAGGATTACCAACATAGTGCATATTTTGATGAGGAAAATTTTAATACTGTAAATTGCTATATTAAATGTTGATTTATTAGGGGCAGATGGCAAAACAGTTTAAATGTATCCCTTAAAAAAAGGGAACTGGATCTGACCAGTTTTTGTGGACTAATTGAACATGACCACAGTTGGAGAGCGGTAGCCCTAAATTGCTTTAAGGAGAGTTTCCCTCACTTTAAAAAAGCCAAAACAAAGAAGCAAATAAGCAAGAAGAACTCAGTGAGGAGCTTGGTCTAAGGTCTAGAGCAGGGGTGTCAAACATGTGGCCCAGGGGACGGATCAGGCCCCTGGAGAGCTTCTATCAGGCCTGCTGAAGGGTACTGGACTCAGGAGACCAAGAACGGTGAAATCATGAAGCCTTTATTGAGTGATTCAGCATGCCCAGTAGATGGTCAGAACAAGCATGCTTCCAGGGCTCCAGGGCCCTCATTATATGCTGGCCAGAGCCACACCTCCGGCCGCACCCAAAAGACCTGATAGGGGCTTAACATATGCGCATGTTTGTCATAGGTTCTCTGGAGGAGCCTTTGATTGCATTGGCTCCTCAGGGAGAACCTAGGTCCCACACTGGTGGAGGCTTTCAATCCGGATGTCTATTGTTCCTCCAGATTCAAGCTCCCCTCCCTGCCTGACCATGGGCTCTGGCCATGCGGCGGGCACCATTACCTGGGAGCACATGGCAGGCCGGTTGCTACACAGAGCATACAACATTACACCTGCAGTGGAACTGGCTGTTTTATGCTTCTTCTTCCAGTTCTGCTGCTTCTGCAGCATTGTAGGTCTGCAGCTTACAGAGACACACCTGAACAGCATACTCAAGATTGCAACAGCACAGACATTTCGATGCAATAATTCAGAGCAAGAAATGTCAGTTATCAGAGACTGTTAAATAAACAGAATATTGCCAGAGTGCTAATATTTTAAGCATGTTTTTATTTTAAGAGAGCCAGTCTGGTGTAGTGGTTAAGTGCGAGGACTCTAATCTGGGAGATCCGGGTTTGATTCCCCACTCCTCCACTTGCACCTGGCTGGATGACCTTGGGCAAGCCATAGCTCTGTACCAGCTGTTCCCTCAAGGACAGCTTGGGAAAGAGTTCTCTCAGCCCCACCTACCTCACAGGGTGTCTGTTGTGAGGAGGGGAAGGGAAAGGAGTTTGTAAGCTGCTCTGAGACTCTTAAGTGAGTGAAGGGCGGGATATAAATCCAATCTCCTCTTCTTCTTCTTAAGTTTTAAAAAACCCTTTGTGTCTGTGTCCTTTATAAAGTTTATATCTCTGCAACCTGGCATTACATTTTATGACACACATGGCCCGGCCCAACAAGGTCTCATTTATGTCAGATCCAACCCTTATAACAAATGAGGCTGAGGACAGACTGGCAGTCTGGCCCGCTCTGCCTCCACTTTAAAAGTGGAGGCAGAGTGGCAGTCCAGACTGCCACATCTGCCTGGAGGAGGTGAGCCGGACGCAACACGTCCTGCGCTGTGCTCCTCCCACAGCAGCCGGGCACCACTTAAAAGTGGTGTCCTGGCTGCTGCGCATGCGTTCCACCCACTTCTGGTGGGTGTGAACGCGCGTCAGCCGAGGGAGCCGTGTGGCGTTCGCACGCCGCCGGTGGAAGCCGCCCGCAGTCTGGATGCTGCGGGCGGCTTCCTTGCGGTGGCGTGTGAACACCACGCGGCAGGGGCAATTCCCCCCACCTTGTTCTGCCGTGCCGTGGAGGCGCGGCAGAACAACAGTCTGTCCTCAGCCTGAGTTTGACACCCCTGGTCTAGAGTGTCCCCAGATCAGCATACCTTGATACTAATTTTTATGCAAGGAGGTGATAGAGTCCATGTCACATCCATGATCTCTATCACACATATCATCTTTTCCCTATTATGAGTTTTGATTGCTTCCTCATGGCAAAGGGGGGTCTGCATTGATTTCATCAGCACTGTGACTGCAGAGGTATACACATTGGTTGACAGAGTTTCCACATGTGGGAGTTTTCTAAGTGCTTTTCTCTGCCTCTTTTTCTGACTTTTCCCCTTGACAATTGCTCCGCAAAAACTCTGGATTTTGTCCCGGCGACATAGTCATCACAGCTTCCATGGAAACTTATTTTCTTCTTCATGGAGGTGCTACAGCTGTATAATATTAAGAGCTGAAATAGATAATAGTGAAATAGATTATAGTGTTATAGCAATTATCTTTATCTTTGCATGGCATTAATAGTTTTTGCTCTCCTGAAAATATTAAGCTTATTTCTAGTATTTTGTGAAATATATTCAGATTTATGAATCCTAAGACTACTGAGGCACAGAATATTTTGCTGTGGAAACTTTTGACATTAGCTTCTTTAGAGAATTGTGATGAAATCTTTAAGAGAAATTAGGGGGTACAATGATAAATTTCAATGGGATTCCTTCTTTCTGAAGTGATTCTAGTTTTTACGATGCAGTCCTAAGCCGAGTTATTCTCTTTTATGTCCACCAAGGTCAATGGGTTTAGAAGAACGTAATTCTGCTTAGGTGATAACTGTTAGGTTACAGTTCTTGGGAATAAGTACCATTGAAATTAATGGTACTGATATCTGAATAAACATGGTTTGGAGTAGCTGATAACAATTTCGCATTCATTTTTTGGCATTTATTTATAGCACTTGCAGCTCATGCCTGGTATAGCAGTAGAGTTAATTTTTATCTTTGTATATTTTATTAGCTGTGATCATGGGTTAGAGGGGGACTCAGAAGAGACAAAGTACTTATAGACATCTTTATATCATGTAATGAGACAAGCTCCTTTCAATGCATGGGTCATTATCAGTTGCTTACTGTATATCATTGTTACTATCAAACCCCAAAGTCTCTGTGGTATTTTCGGGTGGCCCTTTCCAAATTCTTTCATGCTTCAAACATTAGATCAGTCAAGACTAGCTGTAAGCATTCTCTGTCAGCTCTACAAAAGGCAGTTTGTGTCCATACATTTAAGTGAGTCCAGAGAGGGGAAGCTGCACTTTGGCTTTTTTGTTCCTGGTGCAAAAATATCTGAAGGATGTATCCAGACAACAGATTTGCACAGAGTTGAGGGCAATATTGTAGAGCATTCATAGTTGCAGTTAGAGGTGTAACATTTATAGACCTTTTGAAGCCACGAGGAAAAGCCATTATTTTTCTGTCTTCTTGGAAAGAAAAAGGAAGTGCAAGGCTTAATCTACAGTTCAACCCTATTTGTTGAAAATAGGCAAGGAAGGCAACAATCAGCAATTATGACGGAAAAACTCAAATACTAATCTAAAACTAGATATTTACCATTTCAGATCTATCCAATGCAATGGAAGCTTCTCTTTTATGCTGAATGGATGGAGACCACCAAGCTAGCGGGTGTGTGAAAATGGATCCCATCTTCCTGCCAATGCAGTATGTGCTTCATGGGCAAAACGAAAATGATTTGAGAAAAATTGCATGTCTTCAGAGAACTCAGCAATGTGATTTTGCAAGAGCATAATCCTATTTGTTTAACTTTCAGTTAATGCCCCCATAGCTTATGGACAGTGATGTAATGCTGTCATCCTGCAAGAAGTTCCAATGAGATTGCATCAAGGGCATGGCCTCTTATTGCAGCAATAAGAAAACTAAGATATATGACACAACATGTCTGATGCTGGATACCCATACCATTTATCAATGGCCTTCTCTCCGAAGATGCTACCTCCTCCCCAGTCTCTGGGATAGTCTTATTTATCTGTAACATATAATAAATGCTGTTATTTGAACAGTGCACAATACAAATAAACTAGTTTGAATCCTAAGTTATCTCTCTTAGGCTGAAAACACACACACACACACACATACGCATTTAAAGTAACTAAAGGAGCAAAGGAACTCTGGCTTTCTTATTGTCACTTAGGACAGCATCTCAAGTGGGTTTGCTCTCTGTTGTAACCACCTGCCCTGCATGGAGGCCATGGATAGAGTGGTTTAAATTGTGTGTGTGTTAAATATCTATACATGCATAAAGGTATGCATTCTGTGCAGGTGCAGCAGTTTTATACCCTCTGTATGTACAGAGCTTGTATAAAATGTAATAAGCTTTTGCTTATGGCCAGCTTATTAGTAAATGAATGGCATATATTGTACACTTTTCTCTCCTTGGCTGTCAAATTATGGTAGTGATTTGCAATACTTTGGAAAATGCTTTACAAGCCACATGTGATACATATTTTTATATATATTGTTAAAAATATCCATGTGTGAAGTTCATCTGACTAAGTTATAGCTACTTTGCCCAAAAAGAACAGAGTTGCCAACTGGCCTGGAGAAAAAATATCCTGTCCCTCTAAAAGAGGCTTAAGGTAGGCAAATGGGTAGATGAAACTTTTCATGGATTGGAGGCAGCCATCCAGGTTTTAATGTGAAAGAAAAGGATTGGTTTCCATGTGGCTAGGTGAAGCTGGCATGATACACAAGATAAAAGAGTGAGTTACCAATCATGAAGCTGCTGGTTTGAAATGTGCCTCTGTTGGGAACTCCTAAGGTAGCCTTGGGTAATCTACTCAGCTCTATTCTGTATCATGGTGATGGTAATATAGACCTGCCTTGTAGGGTTGTTTAAAATATTATCTAATAATATATGTGAAGCACTTGAACATTTGTAAACACTGTAGAAATGCTAAATATTATTATTTTTAGACATCGGTTTACAAGAATGTTCATATTTGTGACTTCCATCAGTTCAGTAGAATAGTAAAGTCTAGGGAAGGGCACAAACCTACAAATGAACCCCAGTTTAAGGACAAACCAGGGCGGTTCATGGTTCATGAACCAGGGGTTCAGGAGAACATGCCTCCCATGGTCTGCCTGTGAACCTCCCTGGAAGTTCCTGTGGGCTCCAAAGCCATTTAAATTCCTTTGGAACCTGATCAGAAGTGAGCTCCAAAGGCAAGCAAATGCCATTGGAGTTCACTTCTGAGTGGGCCAAACTCCCCAAACCATGAACTGGTTTGTGCAATGGAGGAGTTCATTGGAAGTTCATGGTTTGTGAAAACCCTGAACCACAAACCTCCAATGAACCTCCATTTTCCTGGTTCATGCCCACCCCTTGTAATGTCTCATACATTTATCCAGAGCTTTGGACCAATGAGTTGATTCCTTCTGATACCATTAATACCTGTGGTGATTGTCAAGGAGAAAGACCACTTCATATGGACGTGTTGGCCACTGCCATACTGGAACTCTTACACTAGTTCTTTAAAGTCTGCATCACCCAGAATCTTATTTACAACTATTAGGAAAAAGGCAAAACTAAAATTATTTTCTTTTCCTCAAAAGTGATTATTACTTCCCTTTTCTCAGAAGTATACACTCGTGGAAGATAAATCCTGGAAATGTTGATTGTAAGATGCCCTTAGCTTCTTCAAAGAACTACAGTTCCAAGAGTTCCTTGGTAGGGAGCCATGAGAATTATACAAGGCTAACACAGCAGGAACTTTCTCACTGTATCAGTAGTTCTCTTTGGCAGAGGACGAAGCAGGTGGGAATCTTCTTTCTTCTTTCTTTCAGTAACAACAAAGACAAGACAAGGGTCCTTTCCACATTTTAGAGTGGCTGTTGCTTTGTTCTTTTTCTGTCCACAGAGTACGTAATACAGCACTATATTGCCATGACAGTACTGTTATAACAAGGGAAGTCTACTAATAGATCCAGCCCTTAAACTTTTTGTCAGCAAAGTAATCTTGCATATACTATATGGTATAGAGCTTTGGGGGTTGAAAGAACCAATGCTTTCTAGCTTGGAGGTAATCCAAAATCTTTTTTTTTAAGGTGTATCTTGGTATTTCCAAAAGGGACACCAGCAGCCCTATCAGGGGTGGAACTTGGCCTCCCCTCAATTAGGACTTGCGCTCATCTAGCTGTATTAAAATCATGGAAGAAATACCAATTGATGCAAACTGAATCTCTTGGTAAACTTAGTTATTGTTTGTCATTAAGCAAAGACAAAATTCGTTCTGATTTTGTTCATAACATTATTTCCCATTATACAATTCCAGACGATGTACTACAATCTTTAGGGAACAACTGTGAATTTGAGGCAATGGGTGTTTAATGGAGATGCCATAATAGAGTATTATTTAATCATTCAGTCAAAATTTGCTCCATCCCTTCCCCTTCCCCTCCCCACAACAAGACACCCTGTGAGGTAGGTGGGGCTGAGAGAGGTCTTTGGAGAACTGCTCATGAGAGAACAGCTCCAAGAGAACTTGTGACTGGCCCAAGGTCACACCAGCAGCTGCATGTGGAGGAGTGGGGAATCAAACCCGGTTCTCCCAGATTAGAGTCCAACTCCTGACCACTACACCAAACTGATAAGGTGGAAGCTGCTGAAGGGTTGGTGAAATTTCTCCAGTACTTATGTGCCATGTGCCTAGATAAAAAATGGTATATTTAGAAAATTTATATGCCACCTTGAGCAAGTCTCTGGAAAAGCAGCACACAGTCATAAAAGGAACAATGATAAAATTATCAGTATTAAAACAAAACATTAAAAACAATAAAGTCCCTAGCAGGGCTTTCCCTGGGGCGCTGCACCTCTGCACTGCTCGGGGAAGCCGAGGAGGGGGCGGGGCTTGGTCATGTGCCCGCCCCCTGGGCTCCTCACTCCCGGAGCTGCGCTCCTGTGCGCTCCCGCTCCAACAGACCCCTGGACAGTCCAGAGAGTGTTCTGCTGGGTGTAGTACTGCTGTACAAGTGTCCATGGTGCCAGGGGAGGCAAGAGGAGGCAAAGGAAGTGAAAGTTTCTCTTTTAGGCTTCCCACTAGCTAGCTGAGTCTCAGACTAGTTGGATAGCTTCTACTTGCCTCATGCCCAGCTGTGACATATAAACATGTGCCCTGCTGGATCTACTCAGTGATCTCTCTGTCCAGCATCCTGTTCCACACAATGGCCAACCAGTTGCCCAGGAGGGCCAACAAGCAGGGCATAGAGGACAAGGTTTCTTACAGAAGTTGAATCCTACCACTGGTATTTAGAGGGTTTTCTGACTTTCAGTATGGAGGTTCCCTTTAGTCACCGTGGCTAGTAGCTACTGATAGAATTCTCCTCCATGAATTTGTCTAATCCCCTTTTAAAACCATCAATGCTAATGGCCATCACTGCATCCACTGACAGAAATCCCACTATTTAGTTACATGTTGAGTGAAGGAATACCTCCTTAGTCATTCTTAATCCCCAGTCTCTTCCCTGCTTTGAGAGAGACGATTTGAATAGCAGGAGAAGTAAGTCTATATGAATACAAAATGTAACCACAAGTAAACTATAATGTCTAGTAATTAATTCAAAACATTTTGAAAGGAAAATGAATACTTTTTTAAAAAGAATGCACTTCCCTAATTTCAGAGTTTTAGCTAGTGCTGTTTATTTCAGAAATATTCTGATCAATTTTTTAAAAAAAGAGGGCTGTCAGATCTGTTTCAGTCCTGCATACTTACAGAGCTAAAAATTACAACAAAGCACTTATAAGCTGTCTTCCCTGGCATGCTATCAATACACTTACTCAAAACTTTCAACAACCATTTTTTGCAATCCCACCACTTCCATTGGTGTACCAGCAGAACTGAAAAATATGGACTTATAGTGTTTTTTAATTATTACTACACACACACATGGTCTTAAAAGTGCCTACTCTTGCAAACAAAATAAAGAAGAACATTTAGAGCTCATGTATCCACCTCTTGAGTGTAATAAGTCTTTCTTGATTTTTCCTCTTTGCAATTACAAATCTTTAAAAAGAGAGGGGAGGCATGATCACATGGAAAGGCATTTTAAAATGACTGTGTAAGCAAGTTAGTTGGACACTAACCTGTCCAACTCTCCCTGTCAGTTGCATCCATGCAGTTTTGTCTGTTCACCCTGATAGCAATAGAATTTTGTCCATGGCCAAAAAATATTACCACAAACCATCTCTTTAAAAGTTTGGAAGAGAACACAGAAAATGCAGAAATGCAACTATCTGGCAGCAGTTTCTCAGTTCTCTATATTAACCACATCCATGAGTTATAGAGTTTCTAAACAAAACAGCTTGTATGGAAGCAGCCAACTACATACAGATGAATTGTCTTAAGTGCAGGGCTATCTCTGCCTTGGGCTACTGGATCCATCAAGTGGGCCTTTTGAGTCCAGTTCTTTTGTCATAACCCCCAGAAGTTCTGTGGCTGCATAGAGAACTGTGCCATAAAACTGAAGCGTCTTTCTTCTTTGATAGCAGAAACTTTTGTACTGAAACTGAAAAGTTAGGATCAATATGTGATTTCCCCTTCATATGCAGTTATCATCTCTTTCAAACCTGGCCAATGGTTTGATTCTTTGATGATGATAACTCCAGTGGATGCATACAGAATGATAAATATATACAGGGAGGAAAAATGGCTACCACACCACACCTCTTGGCACAGGACTGCTGTAGCCTTTGCCAGGACTAATTTCCATAATGTTTATCAGAGTTTGAGATGGAACACTTTTAATTTCAGCCCCCTTCAGTTTAAGGCTGAAGAATTAGGCTTCAGTGCAGTTATCAACACATCCACTGTTTCCTCTTTGTCCTTATTTCAGGAAGGAACATCAATTAGTAGCTTTTCTAGCTAACATTAACCTCCACTCTTACACAGCAAGAATTTAAAACAAATTACTTCTGTAATTTATCACCAGCGCTTGACAGGCATTCTCCTGTTTTAGTTTGATTTAATCAAGCCAACTTCTGTCAACCCATCTTTTTTTTTTCTTTTGACCATTCTGGATTTGTTGCTGTTTCTTCATTGAGGAAATTAAAGATTTTCTTTTAATGAGTTCCTTGCAGCAAACAGCAGCTTGACTTCATTTGTCGGAAAATCTCCCAGCACAACCATAGCATTTAACAAGGGAATTCCACTCGTGTATAATTGATACAAAGCCCTTTCAGTGACCTTGCTTGCCTCTCTTTGTGAATATTCGATGCATTTAGTAGTGCCCCCTCCCCACTTCAGGTGACACTCAAGCCAAGAGCTCAAAACACACAATTCTTTATCCAGTTCTATGAGCAATCAAAGATTAACAAGCTATCTTCAAGATTCCTTATGGGCCACCATATAGGGAACTGCCACCTAAGAGGGATTTAATTATTCAGATTTATTCGAAACACTCCTCAATCTGCTATTACAATTTTTGGCTGCTGTGGCAATTTCTGAAGAATTTTGGGATTCATCATGCTATTCCCCACTTGGCTAACAAAAGTTGCTAGGCAAAAGCAAGGAAATTTCATTCCTTAGAGTGACCAGCATGGGATAGAGAACAATATTACTAATGTAGGAAGTCCTGAGGCAACAAAGGTGATGCAAACTGAACATAAGAAATGGACATACTTGATATGTATTTTATTCAGTAGGTTGTTTCCCACTGTAATAAACCCTTTCCACGAGCTAGGACCCAGATATTTGAAGGATCATCTCTTTCCATAAGTCCCTATGTGCCAACTCTGGTCATCAGACAGACAGCCATTGGTTGGCTATCCCACTCTGGCTCTGTCTGGCATTGACCAGAGCCTAGGCCTTTTCCATCATCACTCTGGCTCTGTAAATGTGCTCCCTGAAGAGGTGAGACAAGATTTTTAGGAGGTGCTCTAAGGGGTGCCTGTTTGCCAGGGCATATGAGGGGGTTTGAACAGCAGGCATCTTTTAAGAAGAAGAAGAAGAAGAGATTAGATTTATACCCCGCCCTTCACTCACTTGGAGTCTCAGAGCGGTTTACAAACTCCTTTCCCTTCCCCTCCCCACAACAGACACCCTGTGAGGTAGGTGGGGCTGAGAGAACTCTTTCCCAAGCTGTCCTTGAGGGAACAGCTGGCACGGAGCTATGGCTTGCCCAAGGTCATCCAGCCAGGTGCAAGTGGAGGAGTGGAGAATCAAACCCGGTTCTCCCAGATTAGAGTCCGCGCACTTAACCACTACACCAAACTGGCTCCCAGTGGGGGGATTGGGGATCTTATTTTATCTTTGGTTTTAGCTGGGGATGTTTTAATTATTAATGTATGTAGCCCTGAACCAAGAAGAAAGGCAGGATATAAATGTTTTAATTAATAAACAAATGTGGAAGATGTTAAACCTTGGCCACATTAGCTTAACCCAGTAATCCAGAAAACAACGGGCAAGATCAGAGGATGATGGACTAAGGTTTCAGAGGAGATCCGGGAAATTACAGGCCGGGCAGTCTGACGTTGATAGTGGGTAAGTTGGTGGAAACTGTTATTAAGGAAAGAATTAGTAGGCTCATTGATGAACAAAATCTATTGAGGAAGACTCAGCATGGGTTCTGTAAGGGAAGATCTTGTCTCGCTAACCTGTTAGTATTCTTTGAGGGAATGAACAAACATGTGGACAAGGGGGACCCAATAGATGTTGTTTACCTTGACTTACAGAAAGCTTTTGATAACGTTCCTCATCAAAGGCTCCTAAGTAAGCTCAATAGTCATGGGATAAAATGACAAATCCTTTTGTGGATCAAAAACTGGCTAATTAAAAGGAAACAGAGAGTGAGTATAAATGGGCAATTTTCTCAGTAGAGGGAGGTAAGCAGTGGGGTACCACAAGGATCAGTACTCGGTCCGATGCTTTTTAACTTTTTTATTATTTGGAGTTGGGAGTAAGCAGTGAAGTGGCTAAATTTGCAGATAACATGAAGTTGTTCAGGGTGGTGAGAACCAGGGAGGATTGTGAGGCACTCCAAAGGGATCTGTCGAGGATGGGCGAGTGGGCGCCAACATGGCAAATGGGGTTCAATGTGGCCAAGTGCAGTGATGCACATTGGAACCAAAAATCTTTCCAGAATCTTTTTGCTTTTTTACAAGTTCATCTATGTCTTTACATTTTCAGAATTTCCCTTTGTAGTTTTTATCTGCTTTCTCCATGTCCTTTGGAGTTACATACCATCTAAAAACATTTTGTACCAATTTTTCTCTTAATGTCTAGTTGTCTGTAAATTTGATATCTTTCCCCCACAGTCATTCCCATTCTTGCATATATATCTGTTCTTTAAAGTTTTGCATCCACTTAATCATCATACTTTTTTTCACTTGTTCACCTTCTGTTTCTAGCTGGAGTAAAATCTTTTCATTTATTTCATTTATTTATTAAATTTATACCCTACCCTATCCCCCAAAATGGGCTCATGGCAGCTCACAACATAAGATCAGCATACAATAAAAACAATAAAACAATAGTTAGTAATAGCAGATCATCAAGCCCATATATTATAACATAATTACCCTAAAAATTCCAGAGTCCATATGGTGTCTAGAAACAGTAGGGCACTGGGGAAAAAAAGTAAAAAAAACCCAACAGTGCTGTGGACAGGTCAGGTCCCCCAGAATAGATTGAATGCCTGCCACCTCAACCAAAGATGCTCTTTTTGGTTTATAATCATCTGTTCAAATTCAGTCACATCTCTTAGAACTACACCTTTAGTGCTCATAATCTCCTTTAGTCTTACAACTGATTGATAATATAGCAGCCATTGAATGTTTACACCTTCATCTTTGATATCTTGCTGAGACAATTTCCCCCTGAGTATTTATCATCATGCCATATATTTTTAAAAAAATATATATTTTTTTCTCATGGTAGGCTTCTATTGGGGACATAAGCAGAGAGTTTGAAGGGGCTTAATGAATTCTGACATGTAAACCATATTCTCAAAAGTCGATCTCTAATTATGTGACTTCTTGTGTTATGATCTTTTTAGCCAATTTCTTAATTCACAAACAATTGTGTAAGCCGTCATCAGGGTCTGTTGATTTTCATTTTACTATGTCTTGGGTTTTTAATCCAGGCCACAATCCAGACCAGACCTGCTGCTTGGTAATATACTTTTACATTTGGGAATGCTAATTTTCCTCTCTTTTTCTCATCTTGTAATATTTTAAAGCTTATTATTGGTTTTTCACCATTCCATATAAATTAGTTTATCTGTCTTTGCCACTCTTTCAGTATTATTTCTTCTATGTATATGGGTAACATTTGGAACAAAAAGTTTAATTTTGGCAGCACATTTGTTTTAATTGTAAAGATTCTTCCTGCCACAATTTTTTTTATTTTTTTTCCATTTTGATATATCTATTTGTATTGATTTTCAAGTTTTCTGGTAGTTATTTTTTAAATGATTACAGTTTTTTCCAGTCTCATTTGTTCCCAAATATTTAATAGGATCAATGCTGCTGAACACTCTGTGCTCTTTCTAATCTCGTCATCTTTTTTTAATGATTTTTTAATTGATTTTATAACTACAACAACTAAAACCACTATCATAACTAAAATACTAAACTACCCTAAGGTATACAGAAGACTTAAAAAAAAGCTATTTATTATATAATATATATCTATCTATTTGAGGAAAACTTATAAATCAACAAGGCTTTAAAATGATATCATTGATTTAAAAGCTTTCAAATACATGAGTTGCTGGTATTCTGAATGAACAATAAAAAACACATAAGACTTTCAACCAATACAACTTATTTTCCTTTACTGGTTTCCCTTTTCTTCTTTCCTCTCTGGGGTTTCAGTGCTGCTGCCCCCAAAGCTGAGTCTGACTCTTCATCTTTTGAGCTTTTACTTCCCGATGTTTCTGAACCTTCCAGACCATAAATTCTCTCTTGTAAGTCCAAAGAATCCTCTGATGGCACTTTATCTTTTCCTTCTTTGCAAAAGTCCAAAAATTTCTTGGCCTTTGCAGCTGAATCAATTCTTTGCTTCTTGTCTTTATAGGTAAAACCCATGCCTTCTGGAATGAGCCAGCGATACATGATGTTTTCTGTTTGGAGAAATGCAGTCAAATTTTTATAGGGTTTCCTCTTCTTTCTCACCTCAAATGGAATGTCCTTTAACACTTTAATATCATCTTCTTGAATCTTTGGGGCATTTCTGTTGGTGGCCTTGAGCACCACATCTCTGGTTGACCTTTTGGAGAACCTCACCATAACTTCTCCAGGCAGATTTTTTTCTTTACAAATTCAGGATAGGTCCTATAGACCATATCCAAATCGCTTTGTATTTCATCCGCTTGCAAATCCATCATTGGAGCTATAGCATTGCTGAGTATCTTTTTGAGATTCTCACCCTTTTGTTCGGGTATGCCCGGGAATCTCAAATAAAAGGAAGACCTCTCCATCTGAAGTTTCAGCAAATTATCTTTATCAGAAATCCTTCCTTTTCCCATCATGATCAGCTTTAAATCAGTCTTTTCCATTTTGGTTTTAACCTCTGCCAACCCTTTAGCAGTCTGATCCAACCTCTTATTTGCCTCTGACACCTGTTGTTGCAGAGAATCCAGCTTAGTATTAACAGTGTTCAGCTGGTCCATCAGAGGGCATAGTGCTATTGCCAGAGCTGCAGTCAGGTCTGTGCTGGACTCAGACTTTGTGTCTGGAAGAGTAATTTGAGCTTTAGGAAATGGCTTTGATTTCCCCGCCATCTTTTCTCCCTGCCCAGTCATTGTTTTTTTGGTTACATTCATAGTAAAGTCCCACAAGTTATTAAAAAATCTTCCTTTTTCTTTTAAATTACTTAAAATAGTCTCATTCAGTCTTCAGCCACTCTCCCAGCACATAGATTCTCTGTAAGAGGAGTCGGGGAGGATTTAAGCTTTAAAGCCCCCCCTTCGCTTTGAGCAATTAAGCTCACATCAGAGAATCTTCCCGCATAACAAAAGAAGGAGTCCCTTCACTCACATTCCGCCCCGCATCTCAGGTAAGTAATCTTTTCCTTGTAGCAATCAGACTTCTGCAGCCATCCCAGTGTGTGCTCAATCGTGCCCAGAGGCTGATGCAGTGGCTGAGCCTATAGAGGCAGGGGGGTTTCCTCGATCTTGGGATCACCATCCCAGAGAGAGGTCACCCCCAAGCGCCTCAGGCAGGGTCCCTCTACAAGGGTCCCTGGGAGTCCAAAACCCGTTTGGAACCCCCTCAAACTGCTGAGTCTGGGGCACCTCTCCCAGAGCTGTGGGAAGAGGCGCCCACCATTGAGTTGCTGAAAACCAGAAAAAAATCTCTAATCTCTTCATGTTATTGTGTTAAAAATCTTGTTATTTTGTCTTTTTCCTGTTAATTTTATAGCCTGAAAAAGATCCAATTTTTTTAATATATTCAATTACATATTGCAATGATTTCTGGGGATTCAAGACTGTTAAAACCATGCAATCTGCATAGCTTTTCATTCTACAACATCCACTTTTATTCACTTGATTATATCATCTTATCTGATAATTATAGCTAAAACCTCTATTGCTAGTATAAATAATAAAGGGGATAAAAGACATCCCTAAAATGTTCCTTTTTCAGTTGAGATTGTTTCAGTTAATTTCCCGTTAATGAAAATCTTTGCTTGTTGGTAGAAGTATATTCCATACATCCACTTCCAGAATGCAGGATCACAGTCCATATTTTGTAGAACATTAAATAAGAAAGGCGATGTTCTTCATTGCTTTGAGCTGCTAGCAAATTGCTTTGAGTTACTTGCAGATTTTCCTTCTGTTCCTCTGTGTAAGTCCTCCACTTGCAATTCTTTGGCCAGTTTCTTTGCTTGTTCTATTACTTTTCTTCCTTTTTGTAAGTATACCTCTATTGCCCTTTAAAGCCCTATATGGTCAGGAGCCTGCCTACCTGAGGAACTGCCTTTCCCCATATGTGCCCCAGAGAGCACTGAAGTCAGGCTCACAACATCACCTGACCTTCCCTGGTCTGAGAGAGGCTAGGCTGGCAACCACCAAAGCCAGGGCCTTTTCAATGGTGGCTCCACACTGGTGGAATGAGCTCCTGGAAGACATCAGGGCCCTGCGGGACCTCTTGCAGTTTCGCAGGACCTGTAAAACAGAGCTCTTCCACCAGGCCTACGATTAGGAGCTGCCACTGAGGAAATGGGCTGGTGGAACTTCTTCTGGCCTAGGACATGGGCTGCTGCACCCATTATGAGTGTGATTTGAATGCTGCCATCATCAGTTTGTTTTATCTGTAATTTTGTGTGTAATTTATGTTGTTTTAACTGAACTCTAAATGTTTTATGATATTTTAACTGTTAGCCACCTTGAACCAGCTCGCATGGCAAGGCGGTATATAAATATAATAAACAAATAAACAAACAAATATTGCAAATGGTATTTTCCAATACTTTTTTTATTTTGTAAAATTGGTGCAAAAAATCACAGTCTTTCCTTTTATTTAACACACTTGTTGGTAAATCCTGAAAAATCTGCATTTCTTTTCCCATTATCTTGAGTGGCGATTCCTTTTGGTTCTTTAGTACTGCACCTCATGTTTTCTTGTAGGTGAATTGAACCACTATATCTCGCAGTAGCTTATTCTTGAATGAAAATTTTGAATTTACTCAAAAAATCTGGTCAATGTCAGGAAAGTCTTCTTCAACCTTCAGATAATTCTGAAGCTTTTCCCCAAAATTTGGTCTCCCAAATTCCTCTAAAATTCCTCTAAAAATGCAGGTTCTTAGATCTACATTGAGTTTCCAGGATTTCAATTCTTTGCTCTTCACTACTTTCCCAATAATCCTGCCTTTCTAAATTATGTAACTATCCTTGTGCTTTTCTTTGATTTTTATAATTTCTTGTGTTTGTTCTTGTAGTTTTCAATTAACTTGTGATAGTCCAGCCAGTATCTCTTGACACACTTTTTGAATATTCTTTAGGGTTCTTTTCTCTGAATCTTGAAAGATCTTCTGAGTTCTTTCTTAAAATTGTTGCAGTTGGTGCACCAATATTCAAAATAATTTTTCCTCCAGTTCTTCAATTCTCTGGTTTTCATCTGTTTAATCTATATTCCTTTTTCCTTTTTTTCTCTTTGATGTGTTCCTGTTGCCATTTTCTTTTCTTATTTTAAAAAATATATTGTACACACTTTTTATATACTATTTTCATATTCTGTTTTCTAAGCAAGTATCAAGTGCACAGCAATCAAAGTATATACTATTAAAATAGCTCAGATAGAATGTATGTCCATGAAAACACAGAGCGGTATTATCTACAGTTCTTAAAAAGCTAAATATAGCAAGTAATGAATACTCTGAATGAATATAATATAAATGAAAATGGTAAGTTACAAACATCAGTATATCACCAACATAATGGTTCTGATTCCCTCCCCCCACCCCATTAAAGTTAGAGTTTAGGCAGGGGAAAAGGTAATAAATGAGAGGGAAGAGAAGGGAAGGGGGAAAACAGAGAAGAACCAACAAGTGTAAACCAGCATTTTTACTTTTATTTCCTTGTACACTGATTTAACTAAGATCTTCAGAAAAGAAAAAAAATATTCTAAATTCATCCGATGTTTTCTTGTTGCTTTTTATTCTGAAGGATTTCAAGGAAGGTGTCCAAGCAAAAAAAAAAAATAACAGAAAAAAGTAAGTAATATATTTCAATTGACCACAACTTTTAAAGCAATCTATGATGGTTCATGGCAGTTCATGGATAGAATAGAAAGCAGGGGTTTAAAGGGAATCTGAGTCCCTTTAAACCCCTGCTTTCTTTTTCCTGCTATGATGACCTTGCCAACTTCCCTACCTCAGAGACAGAATTTTCCCTCCTTTTTTCTCCCCCTTTATCTAGTTTTTTTCTTCTCTGAAGATTTATGGCTCTCCCACTCTATCACAGTGTGATATTTTGCTACTAGCTCAGCCCAGGAACCTGAAAGAAGGGATAAGATCACCCCTTTAACTTAAACTAATGGAATGGCACATGAAAGACCTTTTAAAGTTCAAAAATAACAAAAAAATATTTAACGTAGAGGGAAAAGGTCAGGTGAAATCAGTGGTAAAATGTCTGAGGTAAATCAGTATAGGCACAGACTACAGTTCATATGTTTCACATAGCTGAAAGCTTCTTAAGCTTTTCACACAGTCATAGAATTTTTAAGATGAGAGACTTTTGTTCAGAAGAAGAAGAAGAAGAAGAAGAAGAGATTGGATGTATACCCCACCCTTCACTTGTAGTCTCAGAGCAGCTTACAAACTTCTTTCCCTTCCCCTCCCCACAACAGACACCCTGTGAGGTGGGTGGGGCTGAGAGAGCTCTGAGACAACTGTCCTTAAGAGAACAGCTGGTAGAGAGCTATGGCTTGCCCAAGGTCATCCAGCAGGTGCAAGTGGAGGAGTGGGAAATCAAACCTGGTTCTCCCAAATTAGAGTCCACGCACTTAACCACTACACCAAACTGGCTCTTTAGCGGTTTTTTTAAAAACAAAAGTACACTTCCTTGAGTTTTACTAACTCTTCAGGTTTCAGAAGGCAGTCGCTAAACACACCAGACCAGGGATCACTCCACTCTTTGATCTAGCTCTCTTTTTAAACTGGGTAGGTAATTTCTTCTCTCATTAGAAGATCTATCCCTTTTCCTAGTCCAAATGGGAGTCTTCACCAATCTACCCACTCCTCCTGCCAACCTTCCCAGTTCTCCATCTGTCTTAAACTGCTCTTAGTCAGGGTGAAATACAAACCCTGTCAGCACCCAACTCTTCTCAGTCAGGGTTAGACTGAGCAGCCTGCTCCCCATGGCTCAGCTGTTTTGGGCTGTCCTGTGTAGTTCCTGTGCAGTCAGCCTGAAAAACAACTGAGCAGCAGGGAGCACCTCCCAGCCATTCAGCTATTTTTTTGGGCTGTCATGTTCAGTCCCTTTAAACTCTATGTCACTCAGCTGTTTTTCAGGCTTTTTGCAAACCATGTTTAAAGAGACTACAGTCACTTTCAGCAGGGTTTGTGGGGCTATGAACCATGCATTTTTCCAGTTTGTGCCCATCCCTAATAACTTATAGCTTCATACTATACTTCCCCCCTCAACCATATACTGCAAATCTATTAGAATGTAAGAGCTTATAATGTCTGTGCCTGGCACGATCATAGCCTGGTTTTGTGATAACTGCTAGTTTTTGTAGTTGTCCAGAGCCTTAAATGTATATCTAGGGACACAGAACCCAGAGCATGAATTTGTTAGCCATTCTAACGAAGAAGATGATATGCCCTCCTAGTGTAACAATTTAGAACAGGACAGAGTTTTTCAAATTTCTGAGACATATTACATCCTGGCCCTGATCACACGCAGAATTAGCCGTGTGAGAGGCACGACTCCCTGTCAGATTTTATGGGTGCAATCACAACGGGTGTCCTGCACCTGTTGGCAAGCCATTGCTCTCCACCAAAGAAGAGCATTAAAAAAAACAGTAGGGCAAATCCAGTAGCAAACAGGTTGCTATGGGCCACAAATGGACTTTCCCCGTGTGATCACTCCATCGTGCACTTGTGGCATCGGGGATAGTTTGATCAGGCTATCCCAACGCCATGCTGTTGTTTGTTTCCCCTTCTCAGTATGCGCATCATTGCATTGGAAACCCTCAGGGTGGAGGTACGATTCATTGATTCCCCGTTTAAGCGAATCGGAAAGGACCCCCCCCCCAACTTGCCCATGGTTGCATCTGATCACACAGTTGTGACCGCAGCTTCACAGAAATGTGTGATCGTGCAACTGCAGGTCAAAGTACTCTGGTGCAAAAAGCCCCGCTCCCCCTCCCGCTTTATCTCACTCGCATGGCCGGGGCCTCTGAATTAAAATTAGGCACTTGGCTCTTATACACAAAAAGATTTACTTCTGGAGTGCATGAGTAGACCATCTGACCTCAGAACAGCTGTGCTCTATGTTTCTGTGAGTCACACAGGGGACATGCCTCCCCTGCCTGCGGGTTGCTTTCTTGTGTCTGTGCTTCAGGAGGTATGGAATGATCCACTCATACCTGATGCAGAGACCCATCACGAGAACCTAATTCTGGTGGTGGCCAGAACAGTGATTCATGTAGAGATGTAATGGGCAGCCTGGGCTCACGGGTCACCTTAATTTAGCAATTCATTTCTTGAACAACACAAGCCACTTTCTGCTGGTCTAGATTCAGTGATCCAGTAAGGATCACAGATCTTCCCTGTGGTCCTCTCCCCTCAGCGTATTACTTTCTTTTCCAGTCCCAGGAAACTCTATTCCCAGTGCACTGGGATCCATCTCTATATCTAATAGCCAAGTGGCCCACCGCCGTGCGGATACCTAATTCCACACGAAGGGGGGCACTTGGGGGGCAGAGGGGGGGTTTCTGCAGACGTGGGGCAGTTCCTACGTTTGCAGAAAAATCCCAAAAGTATCAAAAACTTTTCGGGGGATATTTAAATCCCCCTAAAAGTAAAAGAGCATCCCCTGCGCATGCGCAGGGAACGCTCTCAGAACGGCAGCAGCCGGGGGGGAAGGGGGTGAGTGGCGGGCCTGGTGAGAGCCGCCGAGGCCCGCCGGGAGTCTTTGTGGGGGGAGGGAGCGAGCGGCGGGCCCGGCGAGGCCTGCCAGGAGTCTTTGTGGGGGTGGAGGGGGCAAGAGGTGGGCCCGGCGAGGCCCAGCGGGAGTCTTTGTGGGGGGAAGGGGGCAAGCGGCGTGGCTGCTGCAGAAATTTGTCTGCTCTGGAGCTGTCCTTCCTGAGCTGAGACAAAAATATGCAAGCCAGAGGCTAAAATACTGTGAGCTACCTCATCCTATAACTCAGCTGAGAGGGAACAGTGCTCTGGAGCCATTCTTCCTGAGCTAAGGCAAAAACGTATGAGCCGGAGGCTAAAGAACTGTGAGCTAGCTCACACTATAACAGCTTAGAGGTGACACTGCTCTGGAGCCATCCTTCCTGATCTAAGGCAAAAATGTGTGAGCCGGCAGCTGTGGTGGGGTGGGGAGAGAGAAGTGGCAGGCCGAGCACCTCTTGGCCGCTCAGGCCCGCCGCAGTAGTGGGGGGGTATGGGGGGGAGAGAAGACTCACCGGTGGATGCTTCCTCCACTCAGTGGAGCTCCTTCTCCCCCCCCCCCCCGCGAGTATCGCGGGTCCCCCCTCGTATAGACTAATACCCACATGGATTGGGAGGCTGCAGTGGGGAAGCTGCCAACCCCCCTGTTCTCTCTTTTCTGTTAGCTGAGTTGCATTGAAGGAACAGGAAGAAAGGGTGATCTGGTCCCTGGTCCCCTCTCTGCTTGCAGCCTCCTAATCATTTATTGCCTGGTCGTGTATGTCTCTGGATTAGAGATTGAGAAACAAATGAAATCCAAGGTTAGGCACTAGGCATGAAACATTAACCTATTGCTTTTTAAATATCCTTTTGAAGAGTTCAGGTTGTCATACATGGTTATTCCCCCTTCAGTCACAACAACCCTATGAGGCCGTTTAGGCTGAGAGAGTGTGTTTGTCCAAAGATCAACTAGTGTGCTTCATTGCTTAATGGAAACTTGGAGCTGGGTATCCTCAATACTAGTCTGGCACACTAACCGCCATCCGGCACTGCCACATCTAATGTTACGAAATACTTGCAGAGGTTGAAAAGGCAATTGAGATCAGCCTTGGTTACTGCAAGCCCTCTAGAATCCTTGCTGATGCTATCTAAACAAATATGAGGTGTGTACTGGCAACAGCATCTCAAGAAGACCTTAAACGCATACAAGTGTTTTGTGAAGGAAGAAAGCATTTCAATCAAATGAGCAGGTCCTTTGTACTGGAGGCAGGTGGCAACCTCAATTAAAATGGATATATTTTTCTCATAATTTTTTAAAATAGTTCTGCATAGGCGCACATTTAATTTCCCAATCAGCTCAGGCAACAGTTATCCTTTCATTTTTTTTCCTTTGTGCTCTGTATCTCAAAGAATGCCCATCTCCTCAAGCCTCTGTCACAGGCCAATAAGCTGTGACAAAGCTCATTCTCAATTGCCAGCAAAGTTCAAAAAGAGAAAGTCACAAAAGAGTCTTTTTCCCCCTTCTTTGACTTTGCCCTTTTCCTCACCCAGGCTGTGGCAGGGATGCTAAGCGGCATGGATGCTAACTCAGAACAGACGAGCACTGATGGAATGTTACAGGAAAGAGCCTGGAGCAAGGCCCAAACCTCCTAATGTGTATGATATGTGTAGACAGAAGAGACTTCACTGCTGCAGCTCAGGCATCTGGCTCGGCTGCTTCTGCCTCATCTGCTTGGCCTGTACTGATGCCAGCCCCGCACCTGTCCCTCCTTATAATTTTCTTATTCACATTGGCGTTAGAGGATTTGAAAGGGCGTTACTAATAAAAAGAACATTTTAATGTGACTTTACCTAGAGTGCTTTCCAATGTCAAAATGCTCGGGAAACCGTTGAGCCGGGGTGGGTGGCTTGCTGACAGGCAAGTATGCCAGTGTGCTGGATACCCCCAGTCCAGATGGCAGCGGTTCCAGCTCCATGGTGCTCATATAAACAGGTTAGCTGGATCAAAATGGCAAGTGGTAGCTGTGTCTGCACTACACATTAGTCTTGGTTTTATAGGCTCTTTTAAAGGATCCTGGGAATTGTAGTTTGATGAGGTTACTGATAATTCTGTTACAAACCCCTAACCCTTCTGAAAGAATTATTTCCAGGGTTCTTTGGAGAGAAGAAATGCTCATTTATGCTATAGGGCACATGTGAAAGAAAACAGAAACAGTCATACAGAACATGCTGTTCTAAATAGCTTTCCTTTATTAACAATAAGCTTCTGGGACCAGAGGTCTTGAGCCATACAATAAAATCACAGTACGAATATCAATAACAATTACAGAAGTATTGATAAAAGAAAACTGCCTCTAATAAAATCATGAGATTGTCACATTAGTATTTAGCAGGGGAGTGTCTCAAAGGTATTATAATGGACAAGAATTTGGCCGCAGATCACGTAACTACAGGACTAATGCCAGCCAACAAAAAGGAAAATACCTAAGGTTCAATGGCAAGTTGGTACTTGATCAAAATGGGGGAAATCCAAAGTTCTCACAATGAAGATCATTGGTCACAGAATAACAAAACATGATCAGTGTTCTCAGTCATGCCAACCATGTTCTGAATACCCATGCTAAAAAATTCCATGAGGGGAGGTTTCTGTGCTACAAGAATCATGAAATGACTGGTAAAAACAGCAGCCCCATTTCAAGGCTTCATCCTCCAAAATGACTAGCAAATTGGGTTCATGTTTTGGGGACATCACACTGAGCAATGAGCATTTCCATGAACCAGTAGAAATAGGGTTGCCAGGTCTGGGTTAGAAAATACCTGGAGACTTTGGGGATGGAGCCAGGAGAGGGCAGGGTTTGGGGAGGGGGGGAGGGGCCTCAGCATGATACAATGCCATAGAGTCTACCATTCAAAGCAGCCATTTTCTGCAGGAGAGCTGATCTTTGTCAGCTGGGGATCAGCTGTAAAAGCGGGAGATTCCCCAGGCCCCACATGGAGGCAGGGGCGTCGACTTTTAAAATCCCCGGGGGGGGGGGCGGGAGCTCTTGTGTGTCCCTGTGTGTGTCCCTCTTGACCATGTCCCTGCTGCCTCCCCCCCCCCCCCCCCGGCCTGGCCTGGCCACTCCTGCAGTCCTGCCTCCATGAGGCCAGCTGGGCAAATGCCCAGCGTGCTGGCATCACCTGGAAGTGACGCCATCATGCTGGGCACGTTGCCGGGGCGACGCTTGAGCCCCCCCCGTAGTTGACGCCTATGCATGGAGGCTGGCAACCCTAAGTAGAAATGGTCTCTGTGAGAATATCAGAACACTATTAGGGTTGCCAGGTCCCTTGTCATTCTGGTGGGGGAATTTCAGGAGGGCTTCCAGGGGTGGGCGGGGATGCCCCAAAGTCCTGCCCCAAGTCCTGTCCCCAAGAGCAACCACCTGCCCAGCTACCCCTCCCCCCTCCTGCCTGATTTAAAGGGCTTCAGTTGATTGGTGGGAGCCATGTGGCCTACTGATCAGCTGGAGGATCCTTTAAATCTAACTGAAGGGAAGGAGAGGGGTGGTTGCAGGCCACACACTTGGCTTGCAAAAAGACCCTGGGGGAAATCAGTCCCACACACCACAGCCCTCACCCCACTCACAAAAAGACCCTTGAAAGGATCTTTCTGGGAGCTGAGCAGTAGCAGAAAGGTTTAGTGCTCACAAGAGGCACCCGTTGGAAAGTGAATGTTTCTTTATTTGCAACATAATTAAAAACAAAAACTTGTAGAACAGAGTAATTTTAAGGAGGGGCTTAATAATGCATTAAGAAACAAGTTTGTATGTGTACAAAGAAAACTTTTAACTAAAGGGGGGGGGGGAATGGTTGAAACCAACATCAAATAGCAGAAATGAAAGCCGCTTGTGCTGTCACACTTGTGATATTCTCCACTCATATTTCTTCTTGTGCAAGTTATCATCCAATCAGTCTCTGGGTATCAGGGCTATTTTTGGGCAGGAACGCACAGGAACGGAGTTCCGGCTGGCTCCTGAGTTGGCCATGCCTACAACCAAAACCTCTGGCACGCGTGGCTACAGAGCATGCTGCCCTCTCCATGTTACACACACAAGAGAAAGGTGGCATGTTAAAATGTCCTCTTTCCCACTGGGGAGTCCTTTGGGATTTCCCTGTCAATTTCACTCCTGGCCAGTCAGCTGAGAGTGAAATTAACCAGGAAAAGCCTCTCTCTGCCTTCCCTTCTCTAGCTGACATGTGGGCAGCTGAAAAAGGGCAGGCAGGAAACCCAGGCACATTGAAAATGCCTTTCTTTTCCTACCCATGCCTGCCCTGTGCTTTCCCAGCCCCCCACCTAATATGCTAATGAGTTGCACTGCCAGGGGTGTGGACTAATATGCTAATGAGTTTCTGCTGTTGGGTGTGGCCTGTTATGCTAATGAGTTCCTGCTGGGCTTTTTCTACAAAAAAAGCCCTGCTGGGTACTATAGGGAGGAAAATGCTAGGCGAACACTTTATGTCTGTTTACACATATGTTTTGCTTGTTCATTGCAGGATCCAAGCTCTAACTTCCAAGTGTGCAGCAAAACACATTGGAGCAGCAATAGAAACAGCAGCTAAGGATACAGTGGAATTCCAAAGAACAGCTGGAGGGGAAACAGAGAAGCACAAAATGGCTGCTAGACAAAATAAAGAACTATTTACAAGAGATACAGGCCCATGTTATTGGTGTGGCAAAGGATTCCACATCATTGTAGGTTTAAATATGTATACTGCAGAAAACATAACAAAATAATGCCACATAAGAGTATGTGGCATTACAAAGAATACAGAAAGGTTTATGTCATGGCATATGGAGAAAAAGGCCAAAATCTATGCCCTCAAAACGAACAGTAGTAATTCAAACTATGAGAATGGCCTAAGAAACCTGGAATTATATAAAATGAGTAAAACAGACAAATCAGATGTTTAGTTGACTCCAAGGACAGCTGGAAAAGTGCTCAAGATGGAATTGGACAAAGGGGCTGCAGTATCTGTTATTTCACAAGCAAAATATTTAAAAAAAACACTTTTGCTGATATTCAAATGAACAAACATCTTTATTGTTGAAGACAGGCACAGGAGAAAAAATACTGCTCTTGGGGGTGATACAAGTTGATGTGGAACATAATAACATCAAGTAGTTTGGGGATTTGGTATGTACTTGGGAAGGGTGGTCCAGCACTATGGGGATGTGAATGTATAAAGAAATTGTCCCTCGATGGGGAATCCAAAAGGTGCTGTAAAACAAACAAACAAAGTAGTTATACAAGTCAAGGAAAAGTTGGAAAATGCCTTATTTCAGGTATCAGAAATATTCAACGGAGGCAGAGGAATTTTTAAAAAGTATAAAAGCAAAATTGACAGTAGTTGAGAATGCACAAGCCCAAATTTCACAAAGGTAGACCTGTTCCTTATAGTACTCACCCTAAAGTGGATGCTGAGTTGGACCATCTGGGAGATGGTATAAGACAGCTGCACATGTTCTCTCCCACCAGGGCCAGGGGTCTGATTCAGTATAGGGCAGCTGCATGTGTTATTTCCCACCAGCGGGCTTTAGGGGACCAGTCTCACTGAGCCAGTTGTGGGGACAGTACTGACCTTGGTGGAACCAGGGTCTAGGGTTGCCAGGCTCCAGGTGGGGCCTGGAGATCTCTCGCTTTTACAATTGATCCCCAGCTGACGGAGATCAGTTCCCCTGGAGAAAATGGCTGCTTTGAAGGGTGGACTCTATGGTATTATACCATGCTGAGGTCCCTCCCCTCCCCAAACCCTGCCCTCTCCCGGATCCTCCCCCAAAGTCTCCAGGTATTATCCAACCCAGAGCTGGCAACCCTACCAGGGTCTGGTGCAGTATACGGCCACTTCTGGATTTCATGTGTGTGTTCACTTGCTGCAGGACCATTGTAATAAGTCCAGAGTTCTAGCTGGGTTTAGGGTGTCAGCATCCTGCACCTCCAGTGCGGTGAAGGGGGAGGAGGGATTCAGAACACTCCAGAATTCATAGGGGCTACTTGGTTTACCACTCTCTCCTCTTTGCTCTCTTCACCTTTATGCATGAGGTATGCCAACCAAGAAGGCACAGTTGAAGGGTGGCTTGGCCAGGAAGGCTACCAGACAGGTGCCACCAGCCATCTCATCCTCCAAGAATTAGGAGGGGCCCTCCTTGCAGGACCTGGCTGCAAAAATCAAGGCCCTGGAGCAAGCCAAGGTGGAGGAGCGGAAACATGCAGAAGATGGTGCATCCATGGCAGCCAGCCCACCTGGGGCTGCTGGGGCCACAGCTCGCAAACTGGAAAGGCGAGCACTCTATGCCAGATTAGTGCAGCTGCAGGAGTCCGAGGATGAGGAAGATACCCAGGAGTTGGGCAGTGAAATTTCCAGTCCCATGGGAGCTGCTGGCAGAGTTCTGCTGGCTCCAGCTACCATGGTTCCTTCCTGGGTGGGGGGGAAGGGTTCAGGGGCGCACAGTGGGGTGGCTCGATGCAAGGGGGCAAGGCCCTGTACCATCCTGGGCATTGAGCACTGTGCTCTCTGAGGTGGTGCCTGTGGCAAGCACATCATCCGGGGCCTCAGGGCAGGCACCATCATGGGGTGGGGGGCAACAGGACACGGTGGCAAACCTCCCCTATGCTTACATGAAAGGGTCTCTCCCACTGGGGGGGATCCCCTGATGCCAGTCACGAAAGAGAAAATCTGGAGGGGTGAGTATGTAGACATGGTCATGCTCCTCTTTAGGGAGGTTGAGGTGAAGGTGAGTGTGAGGGATGACCCCAGGGAGTTGGAGAAAATAAAGCAGATGCAAATTGACAAGAACGTTGACAATTGGCTTTCAGTGTACACCGTTTACATGGGGATGGGGCTGCAGGCCTACCCAGGACAGGGTTCAGCATTGGTGAAGTATCAGGACCTCGTCCACGGGGCATATAGGGAATACTCCAAGGCTGCTTGGCTGCATTACAATGAGCGTTTTCAGTCTCGAGCAGTCTTAGACCCCTCGCTGCCATGGGATCAGGAGCACCATCAACTCTCGTCACAACGTATGGACCCCACGGGGACCATTGCAGGCAGGTATGCTGACAGTTGACACATGGTAGCACATTTGTACTCAGGAGATGGGAAGCAGGTGGGCGAAAAGCAGGGGGTTCCACCCTGTCTTATCTGCTGGGGCTTTAATGCCACGGGACAATGCTCAAGGAAGCCCTGCAAGTTTAAACATGCTTGCAGCACATGTGGGGGTTCACACCCTGCGTCCTCCTGTGATGAGGGTGCCACCGAGGGGAACAGACTGGATCCCAAGTCCATTAGGAAGCACCAGAGCCAGTCGCAATTCAGCTAGGGATGGGGGGCAATCTGGAGAGACTCAGGGTGGGGGCATGGAGGGGCTAGGCAAGGCAGCACCATGGGTGCCTGGAACCTACAGCCTTTAGGGGGCCTGGTGGCCACCTAGGTGACCTGGATGGATGGCAGAGGGGATTACTTTGGTATCCACTTGGCAGAGTTGGAACAGCTTGGAGGGCCGTGGGCAGTGTTCCCTCTAAGCTGATTTAGTGTGAGCTAGCTCACAGTTTTTTAGCCTCTGGCTCACACATTTTTGTCTTAGCTCAGGAAGGATGGCTCCAGAGCAAACTAATGTATGCAGTAGCCAAATTGCTCTCTCACAACTTTAATGCCAGTAGCTCACAAAGTAGAATTTTTGCTCACAAGACTCTGCAGCTTAGAGGGAACATTGGCTGTGGGCTGGGGGTCCCATCCCTCTGATGTGTGGTGTTGGACCGCAGGAGGTGGATGGCAATAACTGGTGCTGGCGGATGTTGTATTGCTTTACAGGAGGTGGCACAAGGATTAAGGTCACCAGTATAGCAGTGACCAGATGATCGTCAGTTGGCAGGGATGCCCCCAGGCTGTGGGCATGTGTTTTGGCAGCAACAACTTGGGCCATAGGTCGGCTGTCTCTACCCTGGGATCAGGCCTTCAGTGCTGCACCTTTTCTAGAGCAAAATGGGAGTTACTGGGTTGGTCTTTTGCCGAGCTGACCTGCAACATGGCCTGGGTGACCGGTGGGTCATGGTTGGCAGGAGGGGAGTTAGGCCAAGGCTAACCCCCTCTGTGGTGGGAAAAGTACAGGTTGAGGGGATGTGGAATTGGCAAGCACCCTGAGATATAAGCAATGGGGGGTCCTCATACTGGGTTCCTATGGGATTGGCAGTCAGGGTAACTCAGGCTGAGGACAGACTGGCGCAGCACTGCACCATGGAAGCGGGGCTAAGCAACCTGGGGCCAAAGCTTCCCAGAGCTTGCCAGTCACACTGGGTGCAGCGCTGCACGTGCATTCTGGGGAGGAGGTGGGCCACAGCGTACACACTGTGGCCGGCTCCTGGTGGCGGTACGGCACATGGAGGTGCTGTTCCAGAGTGTTCCCACTGGCCAGAAGTGGGAGGCATGCGCGCCCAGATGCCTGGGCCCCAGTTCCTCCCAGTGTATGGCTGACGCGGGAGAAGAGTGCAGGACCTGGTGAGTACGGCAGGGCTATGCTGAGCAGCTGTGGCTGTGTGCACGGGCCCGCTTCCTCCGCTTGCAAAGCGGACGTAATGCGGGCCAGCACGCCAGTCTGTCCTCAGCCTCAGTTGGGGACCTCCTTGGGGTGGGAGGAGCATATGACAAGCCATGGGCGTGCCCTTCCTTCTCCTCTACCCAGTATTTTGCTTACATTTCCAGCATGCATTTGACATACTTGGATAACATTTTGCTAAATTATCTGGAGTCATATGTCATCTAAAAAACTTTTTATATATATTCTTTAAATGATATAGCTTTTGTAAAATTTATATTAATTTTATAAACCCTAGTCCATTGGTCTAACTATATATTATGCCCTATGTTTTGTGCCCATCTAATCACTGAAGATTTCACTATTTCATCTTGCATCTTCATATCTAACAACAAAGTATAAAATTATTTCAGAATTTTTTCTTCTATATACAATAAAGTTTTGTCCAGTTCTACATACTTATCATAAAAGCCAGTTTGTTTATCCTTTGCGTATCTAGAATCAAGTTGCTCCCTTTCTCACCAGTTCAAACATATACCCTTTCTTTGAAGAACAACCTGCAAGTTTAATTTTTTTCCCTTATCTAAGAGATATTCATTTCTCCATAGTTGTTCTTTAGTAAATAAGGTCAGATTTATAAAGGCCTCCCTAAAGTGAGACCCTAAAGTTCTAGAAGATTTTCATGCAGGACATCTTGGGGTTGCAAAAAGAAAACAGTCATAACAGATACCAAATTTTTAAAAACCAAAACGTTCTAGAAGAAGAAGAAGAAGAAGAGATTGGATTTATATCCCGCCTTTCACTCACTTGGAGTCTCAGAGTGGTTTACAAACTCCTTTCTTTCCCCTCCCCACAACAGACACCCTGGGAGGTAGGTGGGGCTGAGACAGCTCTGAGACAACTGTCCTTGAGAGAACAGCTGGTACAGAGCTATGGCTTGCCCAAGGTCATCCAGCAGCTGCACGTGGAGGAGTGGGGAATCAAACCCGGTTCTCCCAGATTAGAGTCCGCGCACTTAACCACTACACCAAACTGGCTCTCTTCTATATTTGTGTTATATATTTGAATGTGTCTAAGTGAATCTGCCCTGATCTGGGTGGCCCAGGCTAGCCCAATCTTGTTAGATCTCAAAAACTAAGCAGGGTAGGTCATGGTCAATATGTGGATGGGAAACCACCAAGGAAGTCCAGGCTGCTATGCAGAGGCAGGCAATGGTAAGCCACCTCTGCTCACATCTTGTCCCCAAAACCCTATGAGGTCTCCATAAACCAGCTTTGACTTGATGGCAAAAATGAGTGAACCTGCCATTATTTGGGTTGCCAACCTCCAGGTGGAGGCTGGAGATTTCCCAGAATTACAGCTGATCTCCAGATTACAAAGATCCATTCCCTTGAGGAAAATGGCTGCTTCGGAGGGTAGACTCTATGGCATTATTCCTTGCTGAGGTCCCTTCCCTTCCCCAAACCTGCCTGCCCCAGGTTCCACTTCCAGATCTCTGGGTGTGATGGATGGACAAGGGTTAATGCCTAACACAGTCTAAGAACCTTTGAGTGACAGGTTGTTCAAACGGAATTCTGCGGAGAGAGTCAGTTAAGAAATGACAGTTGGGAACTGACAGCTGAAGAAGATAAACATTGACTGAGGATTGGGAAGGAGGCAAAAAGAGTGAGAGGATTAATTTCTCCACCAAGTTAAATAAACATTTTGTATATTTTGAACTTTCAAAAGCCTCTTGTGTGACAATTCAGAAGTGGAATTCCTTCTTCCCTCAGTTCCCCGAGCTGGGCCAGCATCTATATCTATATCTATATCTCTCGCTCTATCAATCATCTATCTACTGGGTGGGACAGCTATAGACAAACAAATAAGAAGAAAATAGATATAGGGCTTCTCAGCAAGAAAGAAGAAAAAAGGGAAAATCCTGTGCGAGAGAGAGAAGAGGGCAAGATAGCAATACCAGGATTTTCCCAACCCAGAGTTGACAACCCTAGTCCTTTTCTAATTAACTAGTTAAGCTGAATCTGCTACGCAGCTCTGAATTCTAGTTTTACTTACTGTGTTTGTTACAGCAACTAACCACATAGTTATAAGCCAAGCCTTGTCTGCCAGTCTTTATGAGTTCGATTATCACCGTTAGGTTAGCAGCAAATATTTTAAAGCAAATATCTGGCCTCTGGATTTCACTGAATTTTAACCCCACCCTGTGATTTCTCCCCACACTAATCTGAAATACCCACAGTCCTGAAGAGTGGGTAAAGCCAGTTAAATATTTTTTTTAGTAATTAGATAAATACAAGATTGAAAAACAGCGCAGATGTTACTGGAGAACTGTTTGCTTTTTACAAAACAAATGTTTTTACACCTCTAAGAAAAGAGAAGTTTGGTTATTTGATCATCCATGTTGATTTCTGTCAAAACTGCCAAGTTCTTTGAGCACATCCAATTATTACATGACGTGACCCAGTTGTAGCGTTTTCTCTTTGTCAGCTGTTTGTATTCTATTCTGACTGTGTTTTTGTTTTCCAGAAAACGATCCAATTTCACAGATCATTGCATGATTCCTAATTGTTTGGGAATCAATTCAGTGCAATTGATTATACCACACTGACCTATAGTATGGTTTATACCATTCCTTTAGTTTTGTATTTTGGGGCCCTGAGACTTTTGTTTGTATTTTTAATGCATTTGGAAAGTGTACTTTTCACTCCTCGCCAAGCCCATATCTCAGAATGGTCATTGTTTTTACTTTTCTGTCAGTCATATCATTAATAAGATTAATTAATATCAGGGGCATAGAGTTTTGGAAATCCCGGGGGGGGGGGGTCCTTTGCGCGCGTGCGAAGCACACGTGCTCGCTGGGATGATGTTCTTCCCCCCCTCCGGGAAACCGCCCTGCCTCCCCAGGCCCTTCCAAGGCCCACCAGCCCCTGCTGCCGGTGCCTCTCTCTCTCCCCCCCGCCACCCCTTCCCTCTCCCTCTTTAGCAGCAGCCGCCAGGCCTCGGAAGGATCCGGGGAGGCACGGCGGCAGGCACTTTGTTTTCCCTGGGGTGGCTGAGCCCCCCCCCCGGAAATTTTGGGGGTGGCTCAAGACCTCGAGCCCCCCCGTACTCTACGCCTATGATTAATATAATGGCCTTAAACATTTCCAGATCCAAGTGCTGTCCATCTTTAACACTCAGATGGCAGTATAAGACTTATTAGACTATGTGACGGAAAGAAGAAGAACCAGAGTTATGGCATCACCAATGGGGAGGGAGTAGGGTTGCTAGCTCTGGGTTGGAAAATATCTGGAGATTTTTTTTGGGGAGGAGGCAGCCTGAAGACGGTGGGGTTTGGAGGAGAGGAGGGACTTCAGTGGGATATAATGCCTTCCAAAGTGGCCATTTTTGCCAGGGGAACTGATCACCGATCTCTAGCCACCACCTGGAGGCTGGCAACCCTAGGAGAGGGCTTTGTACCAGTACATGTAAAACACTGGGGGGTTGACTTGCTGGGGTAAGGATGACCTCATCAGAGAAAGTTGAGCAGAAAGAAGCCAAGGGAGAACTTTTGCAGAAAGTAGTGGGTATCAAAACCTACTTGTCCTAAAACAGAATCCTCTCCAGGACTAACCTTGCCTTGCCATGTCACTTCTCAGCATGGGTTCAAAGAGAGACAGGAAGTGTGGTGAATGTGTACTAGCACCAGGTCCTTCCAAAAAGACGAATTTCAGCTCTATATGGGTTTGTGACCCAGCAGATTAGACTTCATGACCAACTAAGCTGTAGGCTGAAGATGACTGAGTTAGTATGTCATTTAGTGTCAGTGTCATTAGTTAGACAGCCAGTCCTGAGACTCACAGTTTGTACCATTAACGCACAAAAAAAAAAAACCCTAGTCAGGAGAAGTTTTCTAATAAATAATCTGAGTCTTTAAATTATAACTTAAAATCAACAGGTGCGATAACAGTGTTTAGAGTGGGACTGAGGGATTTGTGGTCCCTTCACTGCTCAGCCATTACCTCATCCCAAAGCCAATGAGACAGCAATGGATTGGTGTAAACCAATGGTCTTTAGCCACCACAGACCTGGGACCTCCTTTAACACCCAGCAAGTAGTATTAGGCTCAATGGAAAGCAAACACATGACATGGAGAGGAGTTATGGCTTCACCAGTGGGGGAGAGGTCCCATGCTATGAGTATATATAGCAAATTGGAGGATCAACTAAACAGGCTGGGATGAGGGAAAAGAGAAGCCAAGGGAGAGCATTTATGGGGAGAGCCGGCCTTGCTGGCTAGACGGGGTATAAATTTAAATAAATAAATAAATAAAGATATGCTCAGCATCAATGAGTGATTTCACTTCATTGTCCTGCTGCTCCTCTCAGCATATTAGAGTTGTCAACTCCAGATTGGGAAATTCTTTGAGGTTGGGGGTGGAATCTGGGGAGGCAGAGTTTGGAGAGGGGAGGGATCTCAACAGCGTGTAATGTCCCAGAGTCCAAAACAACCTTCTTCTGCAGGGATCTGAACTCTGTAATCTGGAGATCAGTTGTAATTCCAACAGATCTCCAGCCCCTGCATGGCAATTGGCAACCCTAGCAATGTGCAATGAGAGTGTCAGGCTAGCTACTGGTCATCCTGAGGGTCTCAGTTGGCCCCTATTGCTGCCGCTGCTGGCATCTGGGGCACTTTCTGCTGCTCCTGGCGAGCCCCTCTCACTGCTACCACCGCTGGCCACAGGGACACTTTCTGCAACTCCCAGTGGGCCCAACTTGCTGCTGCTGTCACTGCTACGGCAACAGTTTTGCTTTTGGAGCTTGTGAATCTGAGGCAGAGATGTGAAGGCCCAGGGGGAAAAGGGGGAAACCTGGGGGGGGGGTGTCCCTATTTCCCCCCAGGACTTTTCCTTCCATTTTTCTGATTAAAAAGTAAAAATTTGGGGGAGCACTGAAAAAAATTCCTAAGAAATGTTTTCTCCTGTCAAATGAGTGAAATGCTTTTAAAGACAACATGGGCATGCTGTAGATATGCACAGCTCTTTAATCCAAGATGCCTTTCTGCACCTAGAAAGACCCCTAATCTTCATGGGGGCAGCATGCCGGGATTTCATTGCTTCTCAACGGTTGCTTGCCATCTGTTGTCCATTTGGCCTGACATAGTTGACCTTTTCACTTCTCCCCCAAACCACTGTGACACATCTAGCCATGGACTGGATTAAAAATGCAGCATATTGCCCTACCTTGTAGGAGGGACAAAAAAGATCGGAAGAAGGTGGGGCATAAACTGCACCAAAGCCTCAGAGGAAAACTGAAAGTTTCATTGAGAACTTAACTCTCTCTAACTAGATAGCAAAAATTAAAATAGATGCATTAAGACAGCAGAGGATACAAGAAGTTACAGTTTTCTTTCAAGTATTGGGTTCAGTTCGATTTATGACGATCCAGCATCAGAATTCAAACAAACATGTACCTTAATTATAATTTATATACTAATAACACAGAGATAAGATAAGGTGCTAGGTTAAACTGTTACAAACTGTAGTAAAAGCGATCATAAAACCCATAAAACAAGCTATAAAAATAGGACAGCACATACTCTCCAATAAAAGGCCCTTATAGTCATATGCTCTAAAAAAGTAAACCGGCCATTTCCATCATTGATGACTTGACTTACAATATAATCTGCGCTTTTTAATTACCAGATAGCAATATTTAGCAACACTGTGTGAGACAGATTCATAGTTGTCTGCCAATAAGAACTTCAAGTATTGGGTAGAGTTGCAGTTTTGCTTGTTGAAAACCAGGGCATTTATAATTTTTAAATTCCATAAATATGTCAAACATTGCACTGTTATATACTAAATAAAAGTATAAATGAATGAGGCATTTTAAGTTGTTAAAGCAGTAAAATTAATTTGTTTGATAGGATTGCATATATTTCCATTTCCCCCAAAATCATGTCCCCCCCCAAAAAAGGGGGGGTAGTTTCAAATTTTCCAGAAATTTTACATCTCTAGTGGCTGCCAGCTCTGGACAGAGAGAAAGGAGGCATGGCAGTCTTCTGGTCTACACATGTGTGCTAGGTTCAGTTCCTTTCACAAAGCAGAAGAAAGTAGCTCTTCTGTAGGGCCCCACAGTGCAGCTGTGACTCTATGAGGGTCCATTCTATAGGTTTTAACAACACTCTGGAAAGACAGATACATCTATGCAATTCTCTTTTGTGATAATATCTGTGTGCAATTCTACTGGCTAGAAGACATTCTGTCAGTTACATATTTAATGAATTACTTTTTCCCTATTCTGTCCATTCTCTCTGACCTCCTTCAACTTTAAGCCAGAAAGCCAGGCATCAGAATAATGGCTAGGTCCCAAGGTTTCTGAATATTATTTTTCCCCAATTTGGATGAGTTATGCTTACTATATTAATGAATGGGCCATAACCAGTTTTTTAATCAACATCCAAGTAACATCCCTAATAGTGGTGGTCTACTCTCTTTCCAAGAAGGAGCAAATGAGACTGCAATTAAGATTTCAAGCTTATTTTTGCTTTTTCTTGCAGTATCTCCACCTATCAAGCAAACTTTGGTTTGGCATGTATAGTAGTTTCATAGAATTCCACTGTAATTTTATTCCAATAAAATCCACTTGTGACATAGTGGTGACAGTAGCTTTTTAAAACGTTGGGGTTTGACAGCTAAGAGTATAATTTAGCTGTGTTGGAGGAACTTTCTTAAGTGCAGCTGAAAACAAATGGCAGAAATATTTATAACTCTGTTTGTTCAGTGAAGAAGTTTATATAATAGCCTAATGATATGGGATATTTCCTTCACTGCTTCTAGCCAAACTCTTTAAATTAACTAAGGCTGATTAACAATTCTTTTCTTTAAACGATCATGGCTGCCCTCCAATGTTCTCTATTTCTGGCTGTCCTACTGCTGAAAGTTCATAGCTGGATGACATAAGTTTCTTTCATCAGTATCATCAAATTAAAATTCAATGGTCCTCTCAAACTGCCTGTTTTTTTTTTTCAGTAGTTTGCCATATCAGGCTGTTATGTTTGACCTGTGAGGAAACAACAGGCCCTAATACATTTATTCTCTTCAAACGTTATTGGCTTCTCCCAGGAAATTTTAGGAATTGTATTTTTGTGGACTTAACTCCCCAGAGAAACCAGTCAGAGAAGCAATCGGAAAGAGTGGGGCATGTACCTCCCCCACAGCAATCATTTTCAGGAATTGAGGCTGAAGAAATGAGTCAAACTGAGGTGATAAAAATGAAGTTCTAGACTTATAGGAGTAATTAAATACCAATAAGTCTCCAGGTCCTGATGGCATATACCCAAGAGTTCTAATGGAACTCAAATGTGAGACTGCTGATCGACTAACTGATCTACTAATCTTCTGATGAGCAGAAAATGTTTCATCAGTTTTTGAAAGGGGGTCCAGGTAGGAACCAGGAAATCACAGGCCAGTTAGGCTAACATCTGACCCAAGTAGGGTTGCCAGCCTCCAGGTGGGGCCTGGGGATCCCCTGCTTTTACAACTGATCTCCAGCTGACAGAGATCAGTTCCCCTGGAGAAAATGGCTGCTTTGAAGGGTGGCCTCTATGGCACTGTACCATGCTGAGGCCCCTCCCCTCCCCAAACCCCACCCTCTCCCGGCTCCACCCCCAAAGTCCCCAGGTATTTTCCAACTTGGACTTGGCAACCCTAGACCCAAGAAAATGTATAGAAATTGTCATCAAAGATAGAATTATTAGGCACACAGAGGAACAAAGCCTGTCGAAGGAAAATCAGCATGGCCTTTGCAAAATGATGTCCTGCCTTACCGACCTCTTGGAGTTCTCTGAGAAAGTGAACAAGCATGTAGATAACAGTGACCCAGAAGACATTTCAAAAGGCTTTTGACAAGGTACCTCATCAAGGATTCCTGAGTAAACTTATCAGTCATGGGATGAGAAGACGGTTCTCACAGTGGAGGGAAGTAAGCAGTTGGGGTCCCACAAAGGTTAGTATTGGGCCTAGTACTGTTTAATTTGTTCAGAAATGATTTGGAAGAAGGGGTAAGCAGTATAGTGGCCAAGTTTGTAGATGGCGACAAATTTTTCAAGATGGTGAAGAAGAAGGCCAACTTTGAAGAGCCCCTGGGTGAGTGGGCAACAATTTGGCAAATGAAGTTCAGCATAGGTAACTATGAGGTGATGCACAAAGGAACAAAAAAATAATAATCCCAGTGTCATATTCTAATGGGACCTGAGCATGTTTAGGCAGACAGGGAGACAGATCTTGGGGTTGTAGTGGTACCATACCAGTATTGGGATTCAGGAATATCAGGAAATGCCCAGGGGTCCGTTGGAGCAGGAGCGCACAGGAGCGCAGCTCCGGGAGTGAGGAGCCCAGGGGGCGGGCACATGACCAAGCCCCGCACCCTCCTCGGCTTCCCCGAGCAGTGCAGAGGTGCAGCGCCCCGGGGAAAGCCCTGCTAGGGTCTTTATTGATTTTAATGTTTTGTTTTAATATTGATAATTTTATCATTGTTCCTTTTATGACTGTGTGCTGCTTTTCCAGAGACTTGCTTAAGGTGGCATATACATTTTCTGAGTATACCATTTTTTATCTGGGCACACGGCACATAAGTACTGGAGAAATTTCACCAACCCTTCAGCAGCTTCTACCCCATCAGTTTGCTGTAGTGGTCAGGAGTTGGACTCTAATCTGGGAGAACCGGGTTTGATTCCCCACTCCTCCACATGCAGCTGCTGGTGTGACCTTGGGCCAGTCACAAGTTCTCTCAGAGCTGATCTCTCATGAGCAGTTCTCAAAAGACCTCTCTCAGCCCCACCTACCTCACAGGGTGTCTTGTTGTGGGGAGGGGGAGGGGAAGGGATGGGCGGTGCACATGTCCTGGGTATCTCAAGTCTACTTGAAACCTGGTGGTTTCAAGGGAGCAGGAAGAGAATGAGGGTGTGTTCTTTATGCTTATTTTTATTGCACAAAGTATTGGATGGGGAAGGGAATGGAGGAAGAGCAGGTCCGTTTCACTCACCTGTGGACTGGAGCCTGAGGGGTGGGTGTTGCCTTCTGACACACTTCCGGTATGTTAGGGGGTATGGCATATGTAAATGAGTTATGCTAATAAGCTCCTGCACCTCTTTTTCTATGAAATGACCCCTGAGTATGCCCAAACCTGAAAAATATGGGGTTTTTTTTGCACACCCCTATCTGTGATAGCACAAGACAGTCTAGAACAGAATAACTTCGGTTCCATCATCACCAGGGGTTCAGCTGCAAGAGAAGACAGGATTCACAGACATTTAGTAGTTGCTTTCTCACCTGCCCAGATTCTCTTTTCTACACAGCCCTTGAAGTTACAGGGGCCTTGCCCTTTGCGTTGGTTTGCAAAGGTTCCCTTGGCGGCAGTGATGGCACAGTGACCTTATAAGTGGCAATATTCATTGGTCAGAGGAGTCCTGGTGTGGCTGTGCTGCAGAAGTCTACATGAGAACCACAAGATTCAGGACAAGGTATAGGCAATTAAAAAGGAATGAGGTAGAGATGTAGAATGAAGCCACCACCCCTATTAGTTGCTTGATCTTTCTTCCTTGCCAGCCCAGAGTTTTCTAACCTTGAACTTTATTCTCCTACAAATTCTTTGAACTCTTCATGGTGGAAGGCTCACCTCATTGTCCAAACTGTTAAATCCCTGTTTGAAATTCAGAGAACAAAATTTAGAGAAATTCAGAGATAGGCTCACTTTTTGAACTATACAGTTTCATATTTTTGTTTTGCCATTTACCTATTAACGAGGTTTCCTTTTTGTCATAGCACCGTCTACATTGAAAAAATAATGGAAGAGAAAGCAGCCATTTATCCAAAAGCTCAACTTGGATTCCTGTATTATTGTTGTTTTTAATAAATAAATAAATGCTTCTCTTAGCCAAGCTAGATTGGAGTCCAGTGGCACCTTAGAGACCACCAAGATTTTTAGGGTATAAGCTTAGCCAAGTCACTGACCTTTTCTTAAAATATTCCAAGAAACTTGCATATGGCAGATGCTTTGAGAGCCAGTTTGGTGTAGTGGTTAAGTGTGCGCACTCTAATCTGGGAGAACCGGGTTTGATTTCCCACTCCTCCGCTTGTTCCTGCTGGATGACCTTGGACAAGCCATATTTCTGTACCAGCAGTTCTCTCAAGGACAGTTGTCTCAGAGCTTTCTCAGCCCCACCTACCTCACAGGGTGTCTGTTGTGGGGAGGGGAAGGGAAAGGAGTTTGTAAGCCACTCTGAGGCTGTGGTCACACGGCCCCTTTAAATCTGGGAGCCCTCCCGGATTAAAGGGGCCGCATTTTTTTACCTCGGGGTGGGATGTCTAAACATCCCAACCCCTACGGAGGTTGGTGGGGGCAGCAGAGCAGTGGCAGTAGAAGCGGCGGCAGCAGCAGAAGCCGCGGTGGTGGTGGCAGAAGCCGGGAAGGCGGTGGCGGCAGAAGAACTGGTGGCGGCAGCGGGGGAAGAAGCGGTGGTGGCAGCAGCGGCAGCAGAAGAAGTGGGAAGGCGGCGGCAGTGGAAGCAGCAGCAAAGGACCTGCCAGCCGCCTGGTAAGTTTGGGGTTCCCCCCCCTTTTTACACTTGGGCGCTTGATTGACCAAGCGCACAAGCGCCCATGTGTAAAGGGGGGGGGGAAATGGCCAACGGGACGATTTGGACAGCCCTGCTCTCGCAATGATTGCGAGAGAGGGCTGTCCAGATAGCTTAAATGCGGGTTCCTCACGCGACTCCCGTGAAAACTGTTGATTTTCCCGGGGTCGGAAAATGCGGGAGGAACCTGCATTTGAGCCCGCTTCGGCATGGGACTAGCCCCGGCCTTTGTAGACAGTCCCTTTAAATGCGGGAGGAAACAGCCCTTCCTCCCGCATTAAAGGGCCGTGTGACCGTGGCCTCAGACTTCAAGTGAAGGGCAGGGTACAAATCCAGTCTCCTCTTCTCTTCTTCTTCTTCTATGCCTCTTTCATTCTTCAAATATTTTCATCAAATATTTTGGATGAAAGTTCATGCTTCTTCAGCTAAGAGGCTCCTTGGGATTACCATTACAGAAGAGATCTCCCTCCTTAGAATACAGATTCCTTGGGAGGAGAAAAACCAGAACAGGGCAATTTGAATGTATGAGATAATTTTTAAAGAATCTTATCTGTCAGTCAGCAGGGGTGTGGTTGTCAGGATGAGTCTGGATCTGAAAAACGGGTGGATGATCCTGTTTTGTATGATTAAAGCCAGCCTGCCAAATTTATGAACTATGAAACCACCAGGCATGTATTGCACCCTGCCAAATACTTTACACTACCCCATAACCCTGTTGTTGCAGGGCTAGTTAGGCAGCAAAAAACACAGGATTTCTCAAGCCTCTAGTCTGCTAGCATCAATAACTAGAGGACTCCAGAGTGCATTTTTACTCCAGTTTAAGCCTATTGGACTTAGACCAAAGCAACTCTGCATAGGACTGTACTGTCACTTGACTTGGAAGGTTATAAACTGGGATGGCATGGTTGAAGTAACCACATTGCAATCCAAGATCTTCAGTTGTTACAGAACAAAAATGTAAATTATAGTTGTCCTTGTCATGTTAGATTTTGTCCATTCCTCCTCAAACTTGACCCTTTGGTGGTTTTCCTGCAGGGAAAAAGTGAGTAAGCATCCTTTATGATATTTCAGATCTTAAAAAATCACTTTCCTAATGTTTAACATCTGTAGTATCCTGGTTATACAGGGCTGTCACAAAAATGTGATATATATTAACTTCTCCTGTGTGTTAATCCTTTTTTTCTTCAAGAATTGTTTACTTGGCATCTTATCCCAAACTCTTAGCCATTTAATAATGGAATGTGAACCAACCCTCATTTTATCTGGGAATGTTCTTTACATGGATTAACAGAGCCCTCCCTTCCCACACCTTAGAATGTGGTCACTGGGGTTTCACCATCAAAAGGCTTGTGATCTCCAGAGTGAACACTTCTAGGTGATGGAAAGATCTGATCTGAACACAAACTAGTCATATATTCATAATATAAATTACAATCTGTTCTTCTTTTCAATTTCTACATATCCGTCCTTATACTTTATTCTCCTTCCAGTTATTGTCTACTTTCTTTGACATGTTGCTCTTCGGTTTTACATGTATTCTTGCAAACCAGGGGTCCGATGGAGCGGGAGCGCACAGGAGTGCAGTTCCGGGAGTGAGGAGACCAGGGGGCGGGCACATGACCAAGCCCCACCCCCTCCTCGGCTTCCCCGAGCAGTGCAGAGGCGCAGCGCCCCAGGGAAAGTCCTGCTAGGGTCTTTATTGTTTTTAATGTTTTGTTTTAATATTGATAATTTTATCATGGTTCCTTTTATGACTGTGTGCTGCTTTTCCAGAGACTTGCTCAAAGTGGCATATAAATTTTCTAAGTATACCATTTTTTATCTGGGCACATGGCACATAAGTACTGGAGAAATTTCACCAACCCTTCAGCAGCACCCCATCAGTTTGGTGTAGTGGTCAGGAGTTGTACTCTAATCTGGGAGAACCAGGTTTGATTCCCCACTCCTCCACATGCAGCTGCTGCTGTGACCTTGGGCCAGTCACAAGTTCTCTCAGAGCTGTTCTCTCATGAGCAGTTCTCAAAAGACCTCTCTCAGCCCCACCTACCTCACAGGGTGTCTTGTTGTGGGGAGGGGAAGGGGAAGGGATGGGTGGTGCACATGTCCTGGGTATCTCAAGTCTACTTGAAACCTGGTGGTTTCAAGGGAGCAGGAAGAGAATGAGGGTGTGTTCTTTACGCTTATTTTTATTGCACAAAGTATTGGATGGGGAAGGGAATGGAGGAAGAGCAGGTCAGTTTCACTCACCTGTGGAGTGGAGCCTGAGGGATGGGTGTTGCCTTCTGACACACTTCCGATATGTTAGGGGGTGTGGCATATGCAAATGAATTATGCAAATGAGTTATGCTAATGAGCACCTGCACCTCTTTTTCTACAAAATGACCCCTGTTGCAAACTTTACTTAAACTTGGAACTATTGTCTGGCCAGAGTGGGAAACACACAGTGCAGTGACTTCCCATTCATTTCAGTGGTGTGGTATTTTCACATTCCTTTGTTCCCATGAGGACTGACTGGGGCAACACCACAAACAGGAGGCCTTGACTTGTGGCTCAGTGAATATACTATGCTCCAGCTTGGGGTGACTTTCTGTGTAGTATCAGTTCATCAAAAAAAAATGCAGCTGTTTGGACTTCATGCCAGAATACCAGCGACAGGTAAGATTGTCTGGAAGACAAGAATGTCTGTGATGCTTCAATATTGTTTATCTAGGCATTTAACAAATGGAAAGAATTTTATCAGCATCATAGCAGATCTTTAACACGTATCAGCAGATACCTCAGGTGATATACTCTGCTGAGCTCTAAGCACGTACTTCTTAACCAAGGATTCAGCCTCAATTACAGGCCTTTTTGAACAAAGTGAAGTTTGTGGATTTTGCAAGAGGAAGCACGCCTGGGCAAATATTTCAATCAGTTTTTGTTGCATTATATCGACTCTCAAAGCCATTTAAAATGATAAAATAATTGAAGGACTTGAGCCCAAACTTTTATGGATCTTTATCTTAAAGAAAACAAGCACAAGATACAGACTGGGCAAGAAAATCCTTGTATTTCTTCCCATTTGTGGGGGCATAAAAACCATGCCCCTTTTAAAAGGGGGATTCATTTATGCATGTATGGATATTCAGGCCATCCTGATCACTGCTTTTTAACTGTATAGAAGTAGTGTTAGACAGGCTTACAAAATGTGTAGTCCAGTAAGCTCACAAACCATACACTGCAAAACACCCTAAGTACCATAAATTTAATGTTTTTGTTGCCTGCCTGGGACTGCAGAGAACATGAGGAAGCAAAGCACCTGGCGTGTTACAGTACAAGGTTGGTTTGCAGTATTTGGCTTGGTGGGTCACAGATTGCCCAGGGTTGGTCTTAGGCTAGAGGCAGATATTACAGGAGCTGCTGTCAAAAGTAGCTCTAAATCTCTTCCTTATTCATCCTAATGTAGTATTATGATACACATGATATATCGTCACTACAGTCCAAGTTTCCCTGCTACCACATTCAAAACCTCAGAAAGAATATTACAGCATTGGAAAAAGTGCAGAAAAGTACAACTAGAATGATAAAAGGGTTGGAACACTTTCCCTATGAAGAAAGGTGAAAGCGCTTGGGGCTCTTTGGCTTGGAGAAACAATAGCTGAGGGGTGATATGATCGAGGTTTATAAGATTATGTATGGGATAGAGCAGGTAGAGAAAGAAGTATTTTACTTCCTTTCTCACAATACCAGAACTTGTGAGCAGTCGGGTTAGAACGAATAAAAGGAAGTCCTTCTTCACCCAAAGAGTGGTTAACACATGGAATTCACTGCCACAGGAGGTGGGGGCAGCCACAAGCATGGATGGCTTCAAGAGGGAATTGGATAACATATGGAGTAGAGTCCATCAGTTGACATTAGCCACAAGGTATCGATAGGAACTCTTGGTCTGAGGCAAGTGATGCCCTGTATTCTTGGTGCTTGGGGGGGGGGGGAGGGAACAGTGGGAGGGCTTCTAGTGTCCTGACCCCACTGGTGGACCTCCTGATGACACCTAGTATTTTGGGCCACTGTGTGACAGAGTGTTGGACTGGATGAGCTATTGGCCTGATCCAACATTGGCTTCTCTTACGTTCTTATGTTCTTATACAATAATATTTGCCCCTCAAAGTGTTAAAGGATTGATCAACACAATGAAAGAGTCCCTTAATCATATATTTAAAATGCCTGTTTTTTGTACAGATTTAGACTGTACCTGTGCCTTGTAAAAAACCTTTGAAGCTGTGCACAATTTAGGTACATACATCTTTTCTTCCTATAGCAACATTTTTTTAAAAAAAGTGAATGTTTTGATTGTTATTGATGCAGGAGATATTTATCTTAATATTTCCCTCAACTGTTATATGTACTGATACTTTATAAATACAAATAAATGTATTTGTAAATATAAAACTAATTTCTTTAATAATCAGTTAGAAGGCAGTTAATATAACACATCTTCAGTATAACACAGTTTGTGTTCAGTGGCATTTTTAAGACCAACAAAGTTTTATCCAAGCTATAAGCTTTTGTGTGCAAGCACGGTTCTTCAGAACACAAAGACATAACAAAAGCCATGCTGGATCAAGCTGAAGGCCCATCTAATCCAGAACTCTGTTCACTCCGTGGCCAACCAGCCACCTCCAGGAAGCCCACAAACATGAAGACAGCAATAGCATCACCCTGCCTGCGCTCCCCAAATGACTGATACAAATAGGGATATTCTTTCTGGTACTGGAAGGAGTAGATATTCATCATGATTAGTGGTCATTGATGATATCCCAGGCCACCGTGAATTTGACCTTTCCCCCTTTAAAGCCTCCCAAGTTGGTGGCCTTGACCACATCCTGTGGTAATGAGTTCCACTAATTAATTAATTTTGTCTGTCCTGAATCTTCCACCTTTGGGTGGATGACTCCAGATTCTAGTAATATAGGAGAGGGAGAAAAGTTTCTCCCGATCCATTACCTCCACATCATGCATAATTTTATAAACTTCTATCATGTCTCCCCTTACTTCATTTTTTTCTAGACTAAACAGCTGTAAGCATTTTAACAGATCTACATTGGTCACAGTCCCGAGATGTATCCAGGAAGATCCTGTTTTAGAAACAATTTCCAATGTGGTGTTGGGAAGCTGCTGTTCCAGTGGGACCGTTTAAAGCTCAGTTATGCATATGCAGTACCTTGGGAAAAGATTATTTGAATAAAAGTGTTGATATGTTATTTCCTCCTAGTAATAGTCCAGCTTTGAAGCCTCTCATGGGAACGAACCTATACTATCTTTTCCCAGCAGCAACGCATGCCCCCCCCCCCCCCAAAAAAGACATTGCTACTTGCCTGGGGAACTCAGTTGTAAAAAAAAGTGTCTTGGGGTAAAAGGGAAGAACCCTCCCCTCCTTCTTTTGCTAGTTGAACCTCTTCTGCCTGCAGAAACTCATTTGGCAGAAGAGGGACTGAAGGGCAATTTCATTCACTTCCCCTGTACCCAGGGGTCCTTTCGAGCAGGAGTTCGGGGGAGTGCAGCTCTGGGAGTTGGTGCCAGCCCCCCCCCCCCCCCACAGGGGAATGCCTGCTTGTGTCATGGCTGCAGCAAAATCACCCCGTCCCCTGGAAAGGTCCTTGTTCCTCCGACCAGCCTTCTGAAGGCTTCAGTGAAGCTATCCTTCTGAATAGCTTCACTGAAGCTATCCTCCCAGAATAGTGGTATTTCTGAAGCTCGGATTAGTAGCTGTCCCGTCTCTGCCAGCTCTTTCTTTCTTTCTTTCTTTCTTTCTTTCTTTCTTTCTTTCTTTCTTTCTTTCTTTCTCTCTCTCTCTCTCTCTCTCTCTCTCTCTCTCTCTCTCAATCTCTCTCTCTCTCTCTCACCTTCTGACATACTGCCGGTAATGTCAGGTGATTTAGCATATGCAAATAAGTTATGCTAATGAGTTAGGCTAATGAGCTTCTTAGGGTTGCCAGCCTCCAGGTGGGGCCTGGGGATCCCCTGATTTTACAACTGATCTCCAGCTGAGATCAGCTCCCCTGGAGAAAATGGCTGCTTTGAAGGGTGGATTCTATGGCATTGTACCATGCTGAGGCTTTTCTCCTCCCCAAACTCCGCACTCTCCTGGATCCGCCCCCAAAGTCTCCAGGTATTTTCCAACCCAGACTTGGCAACCCTAGAGCTCCTGCACCTCTTTTTCTGCGAAATGACCCCTGCCTGTACCACATGCCATTATATCCATAAGGCTTCCCTCACCTTTTTGAGAATGCACAGGAGCTTACTGGGGGAAGGGGAAGCTGTAGAAGATTCACTAGTGATGGACTCCAATCTGCTGTATTTAGAATTGTTCAGTTTTTTAAAAAAGGCCCTGACATTGCTGAGGCTGTGTATGTGTTGGGGGTGAATAAGAGGAGACAGCGACAAATATGGAAACATGGAGATGTCTGTGAAATCCTGGGCATTATTGCAACAGGTTTAATCCCCCCCCCCCCCCAGTTTTGGTGGAATTTGAGGATGTAGTTGTATGTAGTTATGGGGAAGATCATGGGACTCATTTTGGGGTAAAAATTTTAGTTCTTCCATGGAGTGGGACAAACACTTCATTTCACTATTCCAGCATGTATTTTAGTTTGCACTGTAGTGAAAAATATATGCAACGGCTGCCATTGTATACCTGATGAGGATTTTGCAAATGAGAATACAATATGTATACCTGCAAAAATGGAAGTGTCTCATCATTGGATTTTCAGTGAACGTGTACATGTCAGCGAGAGTGTATGTGCATATGCATGCATGAAACAAAGCCTAAAGTCGTGCATTGTTTGTGCTGGTGACAAAGTAAGCAACGGTGGCCTTGCATCTCGGCCATTAATCAGAAGCCCCGCCACAGTGACTCTTTTGTGAGCCCTGCCTGAGAGAGAGGTCCGACATGGACAGCTGCCGCTCCAAAGAATCCCAGTGACCTAGATTCTCCATTAGATTACTGTCTGCTTGGGCCTGTACTGCTCTCTCTGCACTACAAGCCTGGCTTCAGCTGCTCACACAGACTTGCTCGTTGCATTGACCCATTTTACCATGGCAACCCAATTTGCTGCACCACAGCCCAAGAAAACGGCTTCCAAGATTAAACATTCTTGCTGCTTTTTATAGAAAAAAAATTAATATACTTAGCAGATGTTCAGAGGAGACACTATTGAATAGATGGAGAAGAGCCTGTTTGTCATATATTTCGGCCAGGTATTACAAATGTATCTTTAAATCGACATTTCTGTGACAGAACAAAGTTTGAGTCCAGGGGCACCTTTAAGAGCGACAAGAGTTTTGTTCAAGGTATACGCTTTTGAGTGTATGCACACTTCTTCAAATACAATGAAAAGGGAGTTACCAGTCCATACATATAAGTAGAGGGGGGACTGGTAAGTTTCATATATTGTATCTGAAGAAGTGTGAATGCACACTAAAGCTTATACTGTGAATAAAACTCTGTGTGTCTTAAAGGTGCCACTAGACTCAAATTTTGTTCTGCTGCTTCAGGCCAACATGGCTACCCACCTAAATTTCTGTGCCAGTATTTTTTAATTTAATTTAATTTAATTTAATTTAATTTAATTTAATTTAATTTAATTTATATCCAGCCCTCCCCGCCGAAGCAGGCTCAGGGCGGTTTACATAAGAATATAAAGCAATTAAAACAAGAATTAATAAAATCAAACAATACAGTTATAAATATAAAATATAAAGTGCTAGTATGTATCAGATGGTGGGCATAGCAGCATCCTCAGATGACAGCCAGCTGACAACATAGTCTGGGTTAATTGGCTGTTGATGGTGTTGTTGGCCAGGGCTACAGTTTCTTGGGTGCAGCTCCTAATTGAAAGCCTGGTGGAAGAGCTCTGTCTTGCAGGCCCTGCGGAACTGTAAAAGGTCCCACAGGGCTCTGGTCCTCTGGGAGCTCATTCCTCCAGTGCAGAGCCACCACTGAAAAGGCCCTGGCCCTCATCACAGCCAGCCTGGCTTCTCTGGGGCCCGGTAGGGCCAAACGGTTTTGGGACCCTGATCATAGTGCTCTCTGGGGAACATGTGGGAAAAGGCAGTCATTGCTTTCAAGTGAACCAAGTGCTTGATCAGCTGAAGATGATGAAATACTGACTTCACAGTGGCTGCTACCTGGGCCTCCATCGTCAAGGAGGCATCCAGGAGCACTCCCAAACTTTTACAAATCTCTCTTGGTAAATTTGACAGTTGGCTTCCTGTTGCCAGCCACTTAGAACTGTAGAATCATAGAGTTGGAAGGGATCTCCAGGGTCATCTAGTCCAACTCCCTGCACAATGCTTATTGTGGGAACCCAGTACAAGGAAAGACACTGCTTTCCTCATTACACATGAAGGGGAGTACTCAGGTAAAAAGTCATTTTTGATTTAGTCTGTATATTATCCTCTAGGGTGAGTTAAGGTGTTGTGTTCCTACTGGAAAACCGACCACGTGGTTGAAATGGACACGTGGCCGGGCAAAGTGCCCAAGCTTTGTGCACAAGAACAATAGACAGTGCGTGTTATGTCCGGTGTTTGATTCTTTGTCAGTGCAGATCCAGACCGGGACCAATCAAGGGGACTGGATCCTGAAAGGGACCTATGGAAAAAGTTCTTATTGTAAATAGCCTATCATGGGAGTGGGGTGTGACATGGGTGTAGTTTGGGACAGGAATATAAGCAGACCTTCAAGTCCAGCTCCGTATCTTTATCTCGACCTCTCAATAAACTATGAGCTTTAATCACTCAACAAGTCTCCAAACCCAGTACTTTATATAAGGGAAACAGGAAAAGCTGTCTTTTTTCTTTTAGCGAAAAATTCCAAAAACTTTGCATTATGGATGAACAACAAGAACAATAAAGTCATCACCCAAGTCAGTTAACCTCTGAATACCAGTGCAAGATGACATATACATTTTCTTTTGGAAAGTGATATCAAGTCACAGCTGATCTATGGATATCCCACAGGGTTTTCAAGGCAAGAGATGTTCAGAGGTTGCTTGCCATTGGCTGCTGTTGTGTTCTTAATGCTTGGTATCAGAATAAGGAGGAGCACAGTTTAATAAATCCAGTTCTTTATGTCAGGAGCTACAGTGAATACAACTTTCTTTCCCCCTGTTCCTGCCCACACCAAGTCCTGGAGTGGACTAGGGCAGTCAAGAACAGAAGTTAAGTGTTGGTAAGTGTAAGGTGATGCAGATTGGGACAAAAAAATCCCAACTTCAAGTGTAGGCTAATGTGGTCTGAACTTGATGAGACTGAGAAGAGGAAAAATCTTGGGGTCATAGCAGACAGCTCAATGAAAGTGTCAACCCAACGTGCGTCAGTGGTGAAACAGCAAACTCTGTAAGGGATTATTAGGAAAGGAATTGAAAATAAAATGGCTGATATTGTAATGCCCCTATATAGATCATCACATACTCCATAGGGGGCCCTCAGTGCAGAGATGTGATTCCTTACTTATGCGCGAGGGAAACAAATGGCAAAAAATGAGAGACTCACCTGCAGTTGCATCTGATCACACAGTGACGGGCTAAGCCCACAGCTTCAAAGGGTGGTGTGATCTCGCAACTGTGTGTCAAATGCCTCTGGAGGAAATAGCCTCTCTTCTCCTCTGTTTCAACTGGTGCATGTGACTGCAGCCTCAGACCGCTAGATCTGTATCATGATTTTTGGAGTTTTCCAGACATAAGTTCAGAAGTAAACAAATCAGCGGCTCAGTATCTAATCAGTCTGTTTAGGACTTAAGGGAATGCACATTAGATCTTTCCCACTCATTCAAAAAAGATTTTTTCCAAGTGTTGATTAAGGGACAGACATCACTTACTGAGAATCAATGAACTTAGGTGGCATTGGACCAGGAAGGATCTTTGATTAGTGTGGTCAAAAGTTTCTTCTCCCAACAACAACAAAAAAAGCAACTCAAAGGGTAGGGCAAACTTGGGGCTCCTCTTCATGGCTTTTACATGTTTGTATTGTATTTGCAGTGGCTCAAGAGGTTAAGATGCTGAACTGCAGACCGAAAGGTAGTTCAGCAGTTCGAGACCCGAGTGCTGCATGACAGAGTGAGGTCCCATCTCTGGTCCCAGCTCCTGCCAACCTAGCAGTTCAAAAGCAAGAAATTGCAAGCAGATAAATAGGTACCATTTTGGTGGGAAGGTAAACAGCATTCCACCTTGGCATCTAGTCATGAACATGGAAATGACTTTGGCTTGGAAACAGAGATGAGCACCGCATCCCTAGAGTCATATTCGACTGGCTTTCAAGCAAGGAAAACCTTTACCTTTACCTATTGTTTTCACATCTTTTACCTCCGTTTGGAGAGGGAATATGGACCATTTCAAATGGTAACAGTCTAGACTACTGTTTGTTTGTTTTTTTAAAAAAGCCTTTTAAAAATATATTAAAAAACAAATTTCTAAATAGTCAGATAAAGTGAAGTATACAATATATATCTAAAAAAGTTATATGTGACATTGGTAGAGGTCTTTTGGAATTTCCTTTTCAGAAAGATAGTTCGTAATCGGTAACCAGACCAATTTAAATTTGACCAAAGTTTGGGGGGAAGTCTGTTGGTTTAAATTAAGAGTGAGTCTGGCTAACACATACTGATTCCAAAGTCTTGCATGCCATAGCGATTTTGTTGGGATGATTGGGGATTTCCATCGCATAGCTATAGACAGCTTGGCTACTGACAATAATATTGCAACAATTTCTGCTTTCCAATGCGGTTGATTCTCATTTATTTTTGGTTCCAGAAGAAGACAATCTGGAATAAAATCTAAGGTAAGTTGTGTGAGCTTCGTAACTACTTCCAAGACTTCGCTCCAAAAGGGTTGTAGCACTGGACAAGTCATTCAGCAATGAATATATGTTCCTTCCATTCCACAATGTTTCCAACAATTGGTGCTGATTTGTGGAGTTGTATAAGATAATTTTGGTGTAAGATACCAATAAGCTGTGATCTTAAAACTTTGGTACTGTATTGCCAGAATGGAAGAGCTAAATGCAGTCGAAGACCAGATTGCATTCCAATCTTCAGAAGTCAAAGCAGGACAGTCCTTCTGCCATTTTCTTTGATATGATAATGGGACAAAGGAATCTATGTTTTCTAAAATTTTGTAAAGTGATGAAATCATTCCTTTTCGCTTTACTGGATATTGGTGGATGAGGCATTCCAGTTCCGTGAGAGGCTGCCGTAATATTCCGGAATTGCAGGTAAGTGAATCATTGTATTTGCTTATGTAATTTACATTCTATGTCGACTTTAGATAAAAACTGCTTACCATCCGTAACAGTCTAGGGTAGTGCGTGTGACGGGCAACAGGAAGTCCTGTTCCCCAATGAGTGTATCTGAGCAATTGAAATAATTTAAAAAGTTTCTTCGTTTCATTCACATGTTATAATTTTAAGTGTATGCTAAATATTTTGGCTTGTATCCAAACCTGACATTGCATGAACGGAAAGCCATTTCTCCTCATGGAGATTTTTCAGTGTTTCCCCATCATTAGCATTAATGATAATCATTAACGTTTTAATGTAAAACACTCCTATCCATTTGACAGGATGATGTAGGTGACTGGTGTACTGTGTGGTGACATTTATATTCGTCCGTTGCCACTGGCTTAAGAGTGCTGCTGTTCACACCATCTAACAGATGATCAATACTACCAAGCACCTTAGCCTGTGATAGCATTTTTGCTAGTATTTAGGGTCAATTAATCTGGAGTTTCTCTTTTCACACTCATTTGATGCAGGTCAATAATCTGCAATGAGCCAAGACCTCTGTGCTGAAAACTGTAGCATTTGTTATTAGAAAAAAAAATTGGAGGCACTTGAAAATGGTCTCTTTCAGAATCCCTTGACTCTTTTGCTGGCCAACAAATGAAGCACAGCTAAAGTAGGTATAATGAATGCAAGATCAGCTGGCTACTAAATATGTCTCTTGACTAAGTACGCTGAACTAGTACTTGTCTCTTCCAGCTGGAGAGGAGTACAGAAATGAAAGAGGATATAAAAGAGACCATCCAGTCTGAGGACCTCACAGTAGATCACGAGAGTGCAAAATGAGGATTTAAAATCACTTTACCAGTTGTTTCATTATTCCTTTAACTTGTACCACCTTCAGGAATCACCCATTTTGCAATCAACTGCCTTCCTTTCCCTCCCTTTTGGACTTGGTGTGTCCTGAGATATAGGTTTCGGCTGAATCAGTCACAGTGTGTGACCAACACAGATCCATGTAGTTTCCTTTTTAGCCACACAAATCGACCCCTTGATGGGAAGATTTTGTTTTGACTCTTTTACCACTATGATTCCATGGGCCCTAAAAATATTAGAACAGCTATTCTATTGTACACCTTCCATGAAAATAGATTCAGGTGGGTAGCCGTGTTGATCTGAAGAAACAGAACAAAATTTGAGTCCAGTGGCACAAACTTTATTCTATTGTATACCTGTTTGTGCAAGGCCTATCTTCCTACATGTTCTCTCAAGCATCCAGTTTTGAAATACTCAGATAGCAACAACTGAACAAAAGTTTGATGTGTGTCCTATTGAAATCAGTGCTGCTTAACTTAATTGTGAGGCTCAACATTTATGAAAAATTACTAGAGAAGAAGCTTAAATCCTACATATGCTTACTACTAATTCCTATTGAACTAAGTGGGAGTGTCCAAATAATATAGATAACATTGGGTTACATCGGGATTAGTGAACATGATAGGGGGGTGGATCCAACCATCCTCCGAGTAGTCTTGCTCCAGCCTATGGAGGTTTCCTTCAACTTGAAGGGCTCTTTTTCCAACAGAAGCACCACTTAAGTAGGAGGAAGGTTCCTTAGATTATAGGAAGGCTTCAAATTCGACCCAAAAAAAAAGATGGAGTATAAATATTTTAAGAAATAAATAAACTTTGAATGGTAGAGTGGCAGGATAAAGATAGGATACACCCTGCAAAAAAAAAAGAGAGAGATTTGTCTTTCCATGCAAAACTGCGCAAGAACAACACAAGGTTCTCCAAATGATACCCCTTTCCTTTTTACAAAACTTTGTGAGAGGGCAGGAGAAGCAGAAAAGCGGGGGGGGGGGGAGATATTTAATCCTTTCTTTGCTTGTTGTTTCTCCACAACAAACTGCACTCCTTATCCTAGAGCTTGCCCTCCTTGGAATTATTTAAGGGCAATAACTATTTGAAACCTTGTGGGAATAATCCCTGATAGACGGGGAGGAATGAGAAAAGATGGTCAAGAAAAGGGTTAAGCCCCAGGGAAGGAAGGTGAGAGATGTTTGTATATGACACATAATTTGGCCTTAATTCTCATTCCATTACTTTCTTTTTGGCTTGACTAACTTTTGCTAGATTGTACTCACATTGTACTGATATAAGTGGAAGAGCAGCTAATATTCCTGGAGAAGTATGTGTTTGGAAATGTATGTGTTTGCAAGATCTGACATTCCAGTCATTATAGGGTTAATTTGTTTACCTGCAGTGCTATTGCTTAGACTGACCTGGAAGGGAAACCTGGCAGATAGCCAATGTAAGAAAAGCCCGGGAATGTAAAGGGGTATTGATGTATTGATTGATTACTGTATTCAGGTGACTTCCCTCTAGGGGTCAAGAAGAAGGAAGAATCTCCATTGTTGTTCTCACCATGCTTTGTAAAGAGTAGGATGCAAAAATATAGCTCTTAGATATGTTGTTGTTTTGTAGGTCTCCTGTGAACCCTTATTTTTAGAAATAAAGTATTTTTAAACTAAAGGAAGCGTCTCCTCTTCAGTGAAGCAAAGATCCATTGAAATCTCTGAATATTTAAGTATTTTGACTATTTTGTCTCTAACAGCTATAAGATTATAAAGGAAAGATGACTGGTTTTCATGTCATTTGCTTTTCTTCTTCTCACTGTGTGCAGTGATGAATTTCTGCCACATCAGGTCTGCCATTTTCATGCAACATCTGGCCTCCAAATGCACATTACCATGGGTGCAATTCAAAGCACCCAGGGGCTACAAAGAGACTGGATAGCTGAACAGTCTTGCATAGGTAGACATTCTTACATCTCAAGTTTCTTTCTGTCTTGCTCAAAAGGCAATCAATAGATAAGCTTTGAAAATAAGACTTTTAAAAAATGAAAAAATCCTACAGTGAAATGCCTGTCCTCAACTTGGTTCCAAAAATGAAATGATTAACAAAGAATACAGATGACTGATACAGATATAACCAGCAGCTGTCTGCCTTCCAGGGAGTACAAGAAGATGCTTGCCTTCCCTAAGCACACTGGCTATCATGGAGGTGGGGGAATATAGCCCTTGCCTCTGTCTTCCCCACTCTGTAGTGCCTGCCCCCAGACTACCAGGCAAAATATTGCACCCTGACTAGCAGGCATGCCAAAAAAGCTGGAATATCAATAAAATAGGACCCACTGCTGCTTATACATAATATTTCAATCTTCCACATTCACTGTAATAGTGCAAAGATTGGCAGAATGTAGAAACTCTGCACAAGAAAGCCCAGGTAGACCATCTTCTGTGGAAACGTCTGCTAACTCTTCTGGTTGGAAGATTCCCCTGTCAATTTGATCACGTGTTGAGTGGTACATAAAACTGAAAGTAGATCTAAGGCAAAAGTACATCTAGAAGACATATAGAGAGAGTGGCCTGTTTACTTTTTGCAGAAAAGAGATACAAATAAGGAAAATCTAGACTTCGTAGATCCTGACTATGTAATTCGGTCTTTTGTTGTTTTGTCTGCAGCCTTGTTATAAGACAACCAGAAGGCAGTGACAAGTGGAGGACTGGAGTTCACATACCAATGTAACCCAACTACCAAGCTGTTTAACTTCAGGCTTCTAGTAGAAATAAAGAAAATCATAGGACTTCATTACAACTATTATGTTAATAATAATGATGACAGAAAGAAACAATGTGATTGGGTAATTTGTTCTAGCATGATGGAACACCTTCTACTCACAGATAGCACAGTGCAGGGCTGCTGCTAAAAGAAAAAAAAGTATTGTAATCTATCTTCCCTCGCTTATTCTACTTTTACATTAGTCATATTATATCTGGCTGTGGACAGACTAAGGCGGGGGGAATTTCCCCTGTGGCGCGGCGTTCACACGCCGCCGGAAGGAAGCTGCCTGCAGCGTTCAGACTGTGGGCAGCTTCCTACGGCGGCGGGCGGACGCCGCACGGCTCCCCCTCCCGGCGCGCGTTCACACCTGCTCCGGCGGGTGGAACGCGCGCCGCAGCAGCCAAGCACCACTTTGAAGTGGTGCTCGGCTGCTGCGGGAGGAGCACGGCGCCGGACACAATGCGTCCGGGCCGCCTCATCGGGGCAGATGCGGCCGTCTGAACGACCGCTCTGCCTCCGCTTTTGAAGCGGAGGCAGAGTGGCCGAGACTGCCAGTCTGTCCTCAGCCTCTGTTTGCTCTTAAATATGCACCTTGTGGCCTGTTGCTGTCCAAGCCTACTACTCTTGAACCCGCTGGGAGTGACCAGCTTCCCAGTGGTTTTGAGAACAGTGGGTTATGGGTAGATCTCAGCTTATTAAGGATGGATGAGTGTGATGCAGCACACCTGGGAAGAGGTACAGTATTTGGTATGAGGAGTCCTCTCACATGCACAGACTGCATCTATTGCGTGCTAAAACAAAAAACAGAAACACTTTACATTATGTGATAAAAGTACATATTCATATTCAAGGGTGGATGAGGTATCTGGAATAAGTGAAGCAGCATTCATTTGCGTCAGGTGACATGGATATGACTGAAACTATTTCACATCCATATCTGAATGGAATCTGTACATGTTTTTGTCTGTCTCCCTGAGAAATGCAAGATATCCTTTCTTTGTTGTACTGTAAGTACCAACAACTCTTGCAAAAGAGTAGCTAGTGACTTTAGACACACAAGCCAGCCAAAGTTAACCCTTTAGACTGTGCTGACTTAGTAGGCGAGATTTAAGGCCAAAAACAGTCTGTAGAACTAAACTGTTATTTTTTTGCCATCAAGTCATAGCTGACATCACAACCCCAAAAGGTTTTCAAGGCACGAGATGTTCAGAGGTGGTTTGCCATTGCCTGCCTCTGTGTCGCGACCCTGGTATTCCTTTCGAGGTCTCCCATCTAAGTACTTGCCAGGGTGAACCCTGCTTAGCTTCTGAGATCTGTTGCGATCAGGCTAGCCCGGGCTATACTAAATAAGCGCCTCAAAAGGTAAATAGCCACCAGAAAGGCAGCATAGAAATCAGTCAGATAGATTATAGATAAATAGACTCCAATTTCAACTGGGGATGTCTAATTAGTGCCTCACACTGTTCTTAGCAATTTAAAAGGGGGGGGGTGTCCTTTAAAAATATAGGCAGTTAAAAACTATGCGAGTCTGGTTTCGATTCATGTAACAAAGTACACGTTAAAGGGTTGAATCCCTTTTTGTCTTCTTGCGTGACCCTGATCCAAACTGTGACTGCACATGCAGTCTACCTTTTACATGCTGATGGAGATGCCGGTGGCCTGGCCTCTGTCTATTTGAAGACATGCTTAACTTCCCTGGCGAAATCACTGGCACTTAAAAATTTTATTTATTTATTTATTTATTTAGATTTATATCCCGCCTAACCGAGTTTTAACTTTTGCTGAACTGTCCCTCATGTGAGTTGGCTCCTTTCTATGACAGCGTGGCTTCTTCCCTGCTTTTATGCCCTTGCCACTATTTGGCCACTAGACACTGCCATTCCTACTCCTCTGAGGGACTAATTGTTACGGCGTTTCTGGGTTTGCTCTGTGTCTGCCTTGGCTCCTGACAGACTGTTCTGGGAGTTTTATGTTGAAACTTAATTCTTAGGTTTATCAGGCCTAGTTTGGATTGAAGCTGCACCGTGTAAGGCAGATCCTTAAACCTTGCCCCCCATGCTGTGTTCCCAGCCTGAAATAACGGTAGAGGGCGGCTGTTTGCCCCACTGAGCAAGCTTGTGTATACTGATCAGCTGCATCTTTCATCACAGGTCAAATCTACATCTGACTTTCCCGCTGGAATCATTCTAGTGTCAAAAAATCCCATCTATACCTGTTTCTAATTTCAAACCATACTGGTTCTAGTTTAAAAATTACTGTTTACATTCGTTCATTGCCCTCCTGTGGTCAAGCTAGCATTTTACCGCTTTAAACAGATCCTGTTGCTTTGTACTCTTCAGACCCAGGGAGTGAAATGTGAAACCAGCGTGAAATGAGCGCAGGAAAAAACAGCAGTCAAACTACTTCAGAGGGGAGGTGTAAACTGGGCCACAGAGAGGGGATTTGAACCTGCCCCCCCCCACTTCTGTCTATCCAATCAATTAGATCATCTGCATCATCTTGGTCACTTTAAGAAATACTGCTTCACAATAACGGGTTTGCATTGCTGTGTCATACTAATGACGATCAACCCCAGCATTCTGTTTCTAGCCTCAGCCAGCTGTGGGCAGTTGCAAACAAGGCATAAAGAAGAAGAAGAAGAAGAAGAGATTGGATTTATACCCCACCCTTCACTACCCAAGGGAGTCTCAGAGTGGCTTACAAACTCCTTTCCCTTCCCCTCCCCACAACAGACACCCTGTGAGGTAGGTGGGGCTGAGAGAGCTCTTTCCCAAGCTGTCCTTGAGGGAACAGCTGGTACAGAGCTATGGCTTGCCCAAGGTCATCCAGCCAGGTGCAAGTGGAGGAGTGGAGAATCAAACCCGGTTCTCCCAGATTAGAGTCCGCGCACTTAACCACGACACCAAACTGCCTCACAGAGGCAGTTAAAAGAGATGGACCTGATTTGTTCACATTTTGTTTTATATCTACAGTCATATTTATCCAAGTGTTCCACTGAAAGCTACAGTTTGCCCACAATAAGAATATTCTTGGGCTGCTTCCACATGGGGCTATTTCCCCACAGGGGAGCCACACGAGACTGTGCTCATTCTGAACACAACTTATTGATCTTCCGGGTGGCATTTCTCAAACAGTGGCAGGGGACAAAATTTTAAAAAGACCAATCGCTTCCTTGCTTTATTTATTCCAATTTATATTCTGCCCTCCTCACAAGCGGGCTCAGAGCAGATCACCACACAGTTTTACAAATCATTAAAACAACCACAGTAATTAAATAGTTAAATGTATGTATGTATTTATTTAGCCATTTAGGCTGCCCTTCCCTGCAAGAAGGGCTCAGGGCGGCTTACATCAACGGTGAATACAATAAATAAATTAAATTAAAACCAACAATAAAATTACATATATCAATAAAAAAATAGAAAATACCTCTTTGGGAATTATTTATTTATTTATTTCACTTCTATCCCGCCTTGCCAGTTGACAACCGGCTCAAGGCGGCTAACATCATATAACAATATAAACATAAAGTATAAAACATTTAAAACATTTAAAACAGCATTACACTTATTCCCCAGGATGGCGACTTCCTAGCACTCCGGTGGGTATTTAAGGCAGCAGGGCACGATCAGTAGGGCCAGGGAGATGGTATACTCAGCTTTCTCCCCGATGGCGGCTCCTATTTGAAAGCCTGGCGGAAGAGCTCCGTCTTGCAGGCCCTGCGGAACTGCAACAAATCCTGCAGGGCCCTGATGTTATCTGGGAGCTCATTCCACCAGTAAGGAGCCGCCACCGAGAAGGCCCTGGCCCTAGTGCAAGTCAACCGGGCCTCTTTTGGACCGGGGCAAGCCAGGCGATTTTGAGTGCCGGACCTCAGTAGCCTCTGGGGCCTATATGGGGAAAGGCGGTCCCTCAAGTAGGCGGGCCCCTGACCATAAAGGGCTTTAAAGGTTAACACCAGCACCTTGAACCTGATCCGGTATGCTATAGGCAGGCAGTGCAGTCGCTGCAGCACAGGCCGGATGTGGTCCCGCAAAGAGAGACCCACTAGCAGCCTGGCCGCAGCGTTCTGCACCAGCTGCAACTTAGTGATTCTGGGGTCCTGGGTAACAGTTCAGCATAGGGCCCTGCAGTCACCCCCCCACACACACACACAACTGCTCTCTCCCTACTGGGGTCAAACAAGGGGCAGCCCTTGCCCTATTTGATATGGGCAGGAGCCACCACCAGCCTGAAAGCCAGCTGCCCTTGCCCCAGATGCAGTGTGAGTGTGAATCGGTGCAGGTAGCAGTAACAAGTGGCTTGCGGACAGGGCATATGGATGTTATTCCTACCTAGTCTCTGCCATTTGCTGCTGTGCCGCCTGTGCAGAGACAAGTTTTTTGTACCCCTATGTGGAAGCAACCTTGATACAATAGTTGACAGCCAACATGTGTTTTTCATTTGTGCTCTTATTGTGCTGGTTTTATGTGGTGGTTTTTAAAATCTGTGTTGTGGTTTTATTTATTTATTTATTTATTTATTTATTCGATTTATACCCCGCCCTCCCCGCGAACAGGCTCAGGGCGGCTTACATGGGCTCATAGGCCAGGAAATAATACATTAAAATCTCTAGAAACAGTTAAAACAGTTTAAACACTTAAAATACATTCCTATGACTAGCAGGCTACAAATAGCTTCCTATGACATATTGTCAAATTATCAAAGCGGCGGCTCAGTGGTAAAATTCCCTATCCCCCCTGCCACCTGCCAGGGTTGATTCGGGCCAGATTACATCAAGGTTGATATAGCTGATGGATGGAATCATCGGTGGCGGCTCCTATTCAAAAGCCTGGCGGAAGAACTCCGTCTTGCAGGCCCTGCGGAACTGCACAAGGTCCCGCAAGGCCCTGATCTCCTCTGGGAGCTTGTTCCACCAGATGGGAGCCGTTGCTGTGATGCCTTTATCATTACTATGAACCATCTTATAGTTCCGGGTGATCAGCCATGTTGGTCTGAAGCAGAAGAACAAACGTAGAGTCCAGTGGCACCTTTAAGACCAACAAAGGTTTATTCAAGGTACGAGCTTCCGTGTGCAAGTACACTTTTTCCAGATACATTGGAATGGAAGCTAGAGTTCAGACTCATAGACAGAGGCTGAACAGCAAATTAGCATGTATCATGATGAAGATGTTTTAAGATATGCAAAGACAAAATTAAATAACAAGCTATAATTCAACAGCTGTTTCGATTTAATTAAGGGGGGAAAGGACAGCAAAGCAATAAATATGTCAAAATAGGGGATACATGTGTAAAGGTATCTTTTCTAATTGTGGGAAGTAAACTGAGATTCTCCATTCATTTCCTCTCAGGTGTGGACGTAATTTAACAGCATTTTTTTCTTTCTTTTTTGAGGTGGGTCCAGTAGTATGTCCACAGGCATAGAGTACAGGGGGGCTCGAGCCACCCCCGAAATTTCCCGGGGGGGGGGCTCAGCCATCCCCGGCAAAACAAAGTGCCTGCCGCCGTGCCTCCCCGGGTCCTTCCGAGGCCTGGCCACCGCTGCTGGAGAGGGAGGGGGGAGAGAGGCACTGGCAGCAGTGGCTGGCGGGCCTCAGAAGGGCCCGGGGAGGCACTGCGGTTTCAGGGAGGGAGAACATCACCCCAGCCCCCCCCCCGAATTTACAAAAGTCTACGTCCCTGAGTATGTCAGCAAAACATTCCAATATTCCTTGTATTACATTCAGTATTCTAATATACTATTCTGAGAAATACACTAAAATACAGAAGATGTATAGTCCTCCTTGCTGAGAATACATAAGCGAGAAGTGACTGTGTTAGCGTATGCAATGTACCTGGGAGTTTCTGCATATGATACATGGCCTCTACCTTGGCTCCTCTCCATGCCATCTACATGAGTGACCTGAAATATTCTGCAGCAAAATTTAGATAGAATGTATGTGTCATTGTTTCTACAAAATATGTCTATAGCTATCATTGTCTAGAAGAATTGCCATATAACCAAGATTTCTTACCTAGTAACCATTTACAGATCTTTCTTCAGTCTCAGCTACAATCTTCCAGTATTTATGCATCTTGACTCTCAATGGCCCTTCTTGACAACCACCACCACTCTACCCCCTATAAGTAATGGTTGAGGAAGTTCTGTTCCATTGTACCTGAGGAAGTGTGCTTGCACACAAAAGCTTATACCGTGAATAAAACTTTGTTGGTCTTAAGGATGCCACTGGACTCAAACATTGTTCTGCTGCTTCAGACCAACACGGCTACCCCACCTGAATTTACCTAGTAACTGACATTCCGTATAGGATATGAGTTATCATCTGCCTACAAGAGAAAGGATCAGAACTACTGATAAAAAAAAGTATAATACAGCTTGGCACCTTTAATTCCTTTTTTTTTTTAAAAAAAAATGGGACAGTGAAACACATGTTCAAATCTATCCCATTGAAAATAATGGGACTTAAAAAACAACTAACTTGGATTGTGCCCAGTAATGATAACAGGAACTGGTGTTACTTCAAAATTAACCCTAGAAGAGCCAAAAGTCAATAATATGGAACCTCTTTAAGTATTGCAGAACTAGAAATTTGAAGTTTAATCTCTTTCTGGTCTCTCAGACCACTTGGCCAATGTTTAAAAGCCACCGCTGTTGAAAGATAGGAGCTAATGTTCCTGCGATCATAATAGCAAACAGGACTTTTGTTAACCTCTTCATTTCCTGGGGGTGTCAAACCACCCCCCTCCCGCACCACAAATAGTGTATGGGAACTGATAATTGAAACATTCAGGGAAAATCAGGCAAGCTCAAACTAGAGCTGTGTGCATAATGCATTAACGTGAGAAAAATGCATGTCTATCCCATGACTCACGGAGCAATTAAAATGTATTTCAGTGAATTAATTTCCCATAATAGCTATGACAGTACCGATCAGGATGAAAACTTAGTAAGGACTTCATTCACCTATTTAAATGAAAATCATAATTGTAATCTTTGAAAAAAGGTGGAAAACTAGTGTCAGCCTTTCTTTGCCAGTTATTTCATTTCTGCTCCCCCCCCTTTCTATATACATTTTTTTGTAATAATAAAAAAAAAGTCCATGGCTTTAGCAACAGGCTTTTGTGAGGTTTTTTGTGTGTGTCTCTTTCATATGATAATTGGGAGATTCTATGGCAACCATTGAAAAAAGGAGGTCTGAAAACAAAAGCTGTAGCGGGAGAGGATCAGGGCGCTTTCAGAGCATCTGCAGGAATAACGGAAAGTCTCACTTTCTAGATGCGAAAGGTGCCTGATGGTCGGCTAGCAAAGAAGCTTTATTTAACTCAAACAGAGCTGGTAGGGAATTAATGCAGCAGTCGTGTAGTGCCACATTTTAGCAGTGAAGGTTGCAGCCCAATAAAGCACAGTTTCCTTGTCACTTTCTTTCTTTTTCTTTAGCAGTAAGCTGTACATTGCACAGGGAGGTCCAATTTAGTCACTCGTTTCGGGCTGTGGGTACCAGACAACAGCCTGATACATTTAAACTCCCGCATCAATATACATGAAGTTTTATACCATAAACCAAACAAGAAGGAGTGTGGAGCTTATAGTCTAATGCCAAAACGACGCCACAAATGGGAAATCCACAATTAGATCTCTCACCATTTTATTTTGCTCAGGAGAAAGGCAGGCAGGCATATAACTACTTCAAATAAATCAATAAAACAGCTACATGGGGCTCCAAATTAGATAGCAGCAGCCACACTGGCAGGAGATGCTTAACTGTTCCTTCTGTGAGTTCCTTTCCACCGCTGCCATTAGTCTCTCGGTGGAAGCACATATGAAGCACCCTTCTACTGAGTCCGACCATTGGCAATACTAACATCAGTATTGTCCACTGCCCTGGAATGGCTCTCCAGGGTCTCAGGTCCAAGTCTTTCCCATCATTCAATCCTTTTAACTGGAGGTGCTGGGGATTGTTAAATTAAATTGTCGTGTATTTAATGGAAGCAAAAGTTACACGTGTAATATAATGGTTATGACTTGGATTGTCTTTTTTATCTTTGCTGTTTGTTTTTTCATACAGGTGTGGGTTGGGGATTGAAAACGGGACCTGCTTCATCTGTCGCGATTATCATCAGCGATGAGGGTTGGCCCTGAATGAAGCTCAGGCCTTGCAGCTATGAAGGGTCAGATTATCTCCGGCCCCAGGATGGAGGGTAACTGTAGGTAGCCATCTTACTGTTTAGCAGTTACCATCCGCAAACACTTTATTTGCATTTCCATTGCAAATTGGTTATATTGTACTGATGTAGTATTTTAAACTGTTTTAAATTGTTTTATTCTGACTAGGCACTGTGTGCCATATTGTAAGCTGCCCTGAGCCTGTTCACAGGGACGGTGGGGTAAAAATATGAAATAATCTCTCTATATAATAATTCTCTGTATAGTAGTGGCACGCTCCTGAAGATTCCACACGCCACCCCAGCCTTTGGTCCCCTGGCCTGTCAATCAGAAGCTCACATGCCACTGGCTGGGTCTGCTCCTCTTCCCCGCCCACTCCTTCAGCCTCTGTGCCCTGTCAGAATTCCTGCCAGATGGCTTTCTGTCTTGACGAAGACACTTCTCCAGCTTCCTTCCTGTGGGGGGATTAACTGTTACCTCAGTGGCTGTTGGTAGGTGAAATGAAATGGCAGTTACCTGTGTTTATAAGATGGCTGCTGCCTGTGGTTTGTTTAAAATGTTCCCCCATAAGATTCAGCTGTTACCTCAGTGGCTGTTAGTAGGTGAAACGAAATGGCAGTTACCTGTGTTTATAAGATGGCTGCTGTCTGTGGTTTGTTTAAAATGTTCCCCCATAAGGTTCAATTGTGCTGTAGTTCCAGAGAGGGGCCTGCAGGAGTATCACTCACTGGGTTGAATGGGGCTTCCTCATCTGCTGACCTACAGTTCCCAGCGGCCCCAAGACCAAAACGTGCGGGAAATGAGGGACCCTACAAAGGCGCAGGGCACCATCAATATAGATCCCAGCCCATCCAGGGAGGATTGTGTTCAACCCCTGTTTTATTTAGTTGTCCCTTATTCATTTAGTGTCTGTTTGTGCACCATAACTGTGTAAATACTAAAATAAATTATTCTATTTGGATCAATAATCTGTGTTGTGCTCTGACCCCATAGTCTCCCTTGCTCTGCCAATACCAAAGGGAGGGGGTAGCCCAGGGAAGCAAGGAAAGGCCAGACCCTTGGGTTGCCAACTTTCCAGGGATCCCCCAAAGATTGTGGATTATATCTCCAAATAGGAAGATTTGACCACAGGGGTCTCACTGACCCTCAAAAAAGGCAGTGTCAGGGCTTCAGAGCACAGTAGAGGCTGCATGGGGGGGGGGAATGAAAAGCTGAAGAATGAGGGGGAAATTAAGATATGTTGATGCTTGGCTGGGAAGGAGATGGGATTGCCAACTCCAGGTGGGGAATTCCTGGAGATTTGAGGGGTGGAGCCTGGAGAGGGTGAGGTTTGAGGAGAGGCGGGGCCTCAGACAAGTACAATACCATAGACTCTGCCCTCCAAACCAGCTATTCCCTCTTGGGGAACCACTGCTGCCAATCCAGTTGAGGGCAGGAGATCACTCAGAATTACAACTGCTCTTCAGGTAGCAGAGATCAGTTCCCCTGGAGAAAATGGTGGACTCTGTGTCATTATACCCTGCTGAGGTTGCCACTGCAAATTGATGCTGAGTGCCCAAGGTCTTGGCACTCTCCCAGAGCCTCTTTCTAGAGCCCGTTGTATGTCTTCCCACAACGGTCCTTACTCCTAGTAATAAATAAAAAATAAATACAAAGCAAATGTTCTGCCATTCTGGAACCTTCCTTTGGCACAATTAATAATTATTGTATGATGTTGTGTGTGGTATAGACAGGAGATCTTAAGATTATCTGGCTGCCTAAAGTACCAGCTCTTTTTAGCGTTATGCACCACTAGGTGGCAAGCTAGATTTATTTTTGGGGCTGGGAGAGCGCTGAGAGCTGTGACTGACCCAAGGTCATCCAGCTGGCTTCAAGTGGAGGACAGCGGAATTGAATCCAGTTCTCCAGTGAATCCGGTGCTGGCTTGGGGCAAATATTAGCTGAAGTGGTGAATTTAGATTAGGAAAATAAGCCAGGGTCAAAGGTTACATAAGAAGAACCCTGCTGGATCAGACCAATGGCCCATCTAGTCCAGCATTCTGTTGTATGTTGGCCAACCAGCTGCCCTGGAGACACAACAAACAGAGCAAGGAGACTTCCACTGACGTTATCTTCTTATCACTTTTATTCCAAAGTTTGCTTTCTCTGTCTATGAAGTCACCCTTTATGCACTATGGCTAGTAACCATTGATGGACCTCTTGTCTATGAATCTGTGTAACCACCTTTTAAAGCTACCTGTGCTAATGTACATCACTAGGTCAACTGCCAGAGAATCCCACTATTTAATAACTCTGTCTAAAAAAGAATGTTCTTTTGTCCATTCTGAAGCTATTGTTCATCAACTTTATTGGGTGCCCTCAAGTTCTACTATTTTGGAAGAGGAAGATGTTCTCTCTGTCCACTCTCTTTACCCTGTGCATATTTGTTTACCATGTTCCCCTTAGTAAGCTTTTTTCCAAACTGGAAAGTCCCAGACTCTTTAGCCTTTCCCCAACTCCTTTATCATCATGTTTGTCCTCTTCTGCACTTTTCCCAACTCTGCAATATCTTTCTTTGTGACACAGTGACCAGAAATGAACACAGTATTCCAAATGAGGCTGACCATAGCTTTGTACAAGGACATTATAATCTTTCACTCCTTTCCTAATAAGCTCTAGGATGGAGTTTACTCTTTTCACTGCTGCAGTATACTCCCTCTACAATACTACTGCTTTATCTAAATTCAAAGCTGTTAACCTCCCCCAGGATGCTTCTGAGTAAAAATAAAAATATTGTGAGATCTCAACATGGATCTCCCAGTTTATCATGATAATAATAAGGATGAAGACAGTGGAGAAAGGGTGGCAAAACTGGAGAAAGGGCAATCACAGACTGGGATACCTCAGGAAATAAGGGCTGAAAGATATATGGAGATCCTTGTGAATTTTACAGTTGTGGAGGTGTTGGAGATGAAAAGGTATGGGTTGCCTATGCAGGACATCACATGGTCCAGGAAATACAAAAAGTGCACAAAAATATGATAGTGGAATTCTGCCCAGAAGTGAGGGAACTGAAGCATGACAATATGAGGCTGAAGAGGTGGCAGAAGACTAAAAAAAAGATGGCTAGAACATGGACTAGAGTTTTAACACGGGTAATAGAGGAGACAGACTAGTGTTAAAAAATGTTTTACAGGCAGAAGGAACATGATTTGACAACATACTGGACACAGAGGGTGAAGAAATGGTTTGTTTTACATTGATAACATCATGATTTGTCTATGATGGACTGTTACACAGCTTAACTCAGTTGCCTTGATAGATACCATTATCATGAGACATGTGACTTGTCTGGAATAAATAACTAAATAAATCTGTTACTGGTCATTAGCATGCATTAATTTTAATTTGCTAGGTGTAATGGGAAATGCATACTAAATGTCAAGATCCTTGTTTCAAAAGACATGAAAAGTCCTAGGAGTATCTGTATGTTCAGGAATGTTGTGTGAATAATAATCGACTTGAATAAATATATAAATAAATTATAGCTTTCAAGAACGGATCGTCCATCTAAGGCTCTGTTGGGTGAACTCACTGGATAGAAGATTTATTCACACAAGATGCATTTTCTGGATGCAGGTAGTTTGTGATTTGTAAGAAATAATCCAGTGCACTCTTTTTTTTTGGGGGGGGGGGGAGATAATGGCTACAGTCCAGCATAGAATTAAGCATGTCCTACTGTGAGCTTAATGATTTTAAGCATGCCTAACTTTGCGATAGACTGTGGCCAATACGATGTCCAGCCTTGCTTTTAATTAGATTCATTTCAGAGGACATAATTAGAAAAAAAACCAGGCTCTAAGGTTGTTGGTCTCATCCTCATATTCCAATTAGAATCATTTGCGTATTGTCAGTGGGCTGCAGTGTTCAGTGAATACTCTGTTATATTGGCTCTTCTAGACAAATGTCAATAACAGTTTGCCTTAGGGCAGAACTAAACTTAAAACACAAATACATGTAGCAAAACCTGGACGGCTGCTTTTGTTAAAGACAAGCTGCACTGAGGGGGAGAGCTCTGGGTCATTGCCGGGATGGGAGAAGGATGCTGGAGCCACCCACTCGTTTTCCATTTCCCCACACTGCTTTCCTCACCAAATTTCAGGTGTCTGTTTATACTCACAAACCCTTGACTGAAATCTTGTGGTGGTATGAAGGGGAGGGGGTGGCTGGAAGGAGAGGAACTGCCTCAGAAAAATAAGGGAAGTATTAAGCACTCTCCCCAACTTCTCTGATCCAAATACTCTGCTGCTCAGGCATTTCATCCCCGCAGTTAAAAGTGGCAATCAAGGTTTTGTTCACACATTTGCATGTAATGTTTAGTTCCATCTAAAGAAGGCAAAGATTAAAATTTCAATGTATGGCAAAAAAAAACCCCAAACCACTCAACTATATAAGGGGGGAAGCAGGGGCGTAGACTTTTGGAAATCCCGGGGGGCGGGGGCTCCTTAGCGCATGCAAAAAGTGTGTGCGCTCGCTGGAGCGATGTTCTTCCCCCCCCCGAAACCGCCCCGCCTCTCTGGGCCCTTCCAAGGCCCACCAGCCGCTGCTGCCGGTGCCTCTCTCTCTCCCCCCCGCCACCCCTTCGCTCTCCCTCTCCAGCAGTGGCGGCTGGGCCTTGGAAGGACCCGGGGAGGCATGGCAGCAGGCGCTCCGTTTTCCCGGGGGTGGCTCAAGCCCTCGAGTCCCCCCCCCCGTACTCTACGCCTATGGGGGGAAGTAATGTATTCACTCTTAATGCATTTGCTATTTATTAATGTGCTTTTTAGGTATAGCCTCTTTCTTTATTGATTGAATGCTACTAATTTTGATTTCCTTATTGGCATAACAAATTAATATTTTAATTTACGTCACTATGGAGATAGGGTGAAGGTGCTCCCCATGATGCAGTGTCAAATGTCAAGGTCATAAAGCAGGCAGTCACCCTTATTGGAACTGCTTCCTCTTTCAAAATGCATGAATCAAAATCCTGCCACTCCTGGAAGTAAAAGGAGCAGGAAAAGAGGGATTCCCAGTTTTCCTAATGTTAGAAAAACAGGACTGCCACACTAATTTGTATAGGGTCCTCTGGTAATACCCTTGATCAATATACAATGAATTCCAATACTCTGAAAAATATGGGCAGCAACACATTTTGAGGTAGGGCTGCCAAGTCAGCCCGGGGGGCGGGGGATCCTCCGCTACAGGGGTTCCCGATCCGCCGGCCAGCATTTGGCCGGCGGGGGAAACCCTACCCCCAAGGTCATCCAGCCTGGACGACCTCCCTCACACAATGACGTCACCCAGAAGTGACACCATCATGTTGGGGGCGTTGCCAGGGTGACGCTCTGGCAACGCCCCCAATGTGCTGATGTCACTTCCAGTGATGCTGCCCGGCTGGGGAAGCTCCCGGCCAGCAGAGCTTCCCCCCCCGCCGGTAAGTTTCTTACACTTGGCAACCCTATTTTGAGGTCATATTGCTTTTAATCAGAAAATTAAGCTTGTTTCTCCATTACTGAAATCAATGAGACTTAAAAGTACTTTACTTGTTGGATCATGTCCTGTTGGGGCCACATAAATTCTCATTAATCTTAACTGCTTGAGTCCCATTAAAACCAGGACTGCAGCCCTCATTTCGGGATGTACGTACTTGTCCAAATCTTTGAAGTTTGTCAGTATTTGATATTTCAATCCTATGTGTACTTGGGTATCAGTCCCATTTAACTCAATGGATCTAACATCTGAATAGGAATGGATAGGATGATGCTGTTAATGCAGTGTTTCTGATTTTCAGTGGCATTTCTTATTCTAATTTTAAGACTCTTTTTGTTTGCGTGCTTTGCTCATTTGTTCATTAGGCCCTTGGAAAAGTATAAAGGCAATTTAAACATTCTTCACAATTTAGAATTGTATGGGGAAGGCTTTTGCAATAGTGGAAAGATGACTGGAGTGAAGATATATCACTTCATAACATCACAGGCTACCACCTATGTGGGTATATAAATAGCCCCATTCAGCTACAAAGCTCACTGATGATCTTGGGCCAATCACCCTTTCTCAGCCTAAAATACGAGGTTGTTTAAAGATATAATAGAAAGAAGAACCATGCATATCTTCCTGAGATCCTTGGAAGAAAAGCAAGATAAAGAGAAAATGGATAAAAGGCATGATAGATTAAAAATAAAAGGATAAATTAACCTTTATTTCTATAGTCTCCTTTTTCATAAGCATATTGATTGATTTTCTTAAAATAGAACTTTTAAAATTTAGTTGATGAGGGGTTCTTCTAAAACATTGTTCCATGACTGTTACAGCGTTTTCTCTGTTTAAATGAACACTGAAGCTTTCATTAGAATGGCATTCCAGTGGTGTTGCATTCTTTAAGGCCATTTACCCACAATGAAAACTACATCATGAGTCAAGTTAAAATGTAGAATTCCTTAGTGAGTAACAGTGATGTGTTCCCATTGGGACCTTAAAAAAAAAGAAGCTATTATCACAGTTATGAAGGATTGAAATCCCCCCGTCTAAAGTTTTGGACACTCTAGCCAATCTGGACACTGAATGTACTAAAAGAAAAAAAAAAAAACCCGAAGACATGAATGTCCAAAAGGGCAACATCTGCATAATGATGCCTGTTTACCAGTAAAAGGTGACTAATACTGCAAAACCACGTCAGCTTGCTTCCCATCCCCATTGCTTATTCCTTAAAACAAAATGTCAACAAAGCCCAGAGATATATGGATAAAAGAACTGAAAGCGTGGGAAGGTGGCTCATTTGTACAACAGCTTTTTCTCTTTTTCCCACCAGAGTCTGCTGACAATATGAATGCACAGGGGTCATTTCGTAGAAAAAGAGGTGCAGGAGGTCATTAGCATAACTCATTAGCATAACTCATTTGCATATGCCACACCCCCTAACATACCGGAAGTGTGTCAGAAGGCAACACCCACCCCTCAGGCTCCACTCCACAGGTGAGTGAAACTGACCTGCTCTTCCTCCATTCCCTTCCCCATCCAATACTTTGTGCAATAAAAATAAGCGTAAAGAACACACCCTCATTTTCTTCCTGCTCCCTTGAAACCACCAGGTTTCAAGTAGACTTGAGATACCCAGGACATGTGCACCACCCATCCCTTCCCCTTCCCCTTCCCCTCCCCACAACAAGACACCCTGTGAGGTAGGTGGGGCTGAGAGAGGTCTTTTGAGAACTGCTTATGAGAGAACAGCTCTGAGAGAACTTGTGACTGGCCCAAGGTCACACCAGCAGCTGCATGTGGAGGAGTGGGGAATCAAACCCAGTTCTCCCAGATTAGAGTCCAACTCCTGACCACTACACTAAACTGATAAGGTGGAAGCTGCTGAAGGGTTGGTGAAATTTCTCCAGTACTTATGTGCCATGTGCCCAGATAAAAAAGGGTATACTTAGAAAAATTATATGCCACCTTGAGCAAGTCTCTGGAAAAGCAGCACACAGTCATAAAAGGAACAATGATAAAATTATCAATACTAAAACAAAACACTAAAAACAATAAAGACCCTAGCAGGGCTTTCCCCAGGGCGCTGCGCCTCTGCACTGCTCGGGGAAGCCAAGGAGGGGGCGGGGCTTGGTCATGTGCCTGCCCCCTGGGCTCCTCACTCCCGGAGCTGTGCTCCTGTGCGCCCCCGCTCCAACGGACCCCTGTGAATGCATATCCTGCTATATTACAGCAATTGTTATAGTCTTTTACAATAATATTCAACAAGATTAAGTAATTTATTTATCCCATATATATGGACCCCCCCCCCGCCCCAAATGGCACACCTAGCCTATTTGGTGCCTGGGGCAGATAATTTTTTAAGAGCCCTCTCCTCTATTTTGTTGTTGTTGTTGTTGTTGTCAAGTTATGACCCTCCAGTAGGGTTTTCAAAGCAAGAGACGTTCGGAGGTGGTTTGCCATTGCCTGCCTCCTCGCTGGCCTTGCTTAGCTTCTGAGATCTAATGAGATCAGGCTAGGCTGGGGCTATCCCAGTCAGGGCCCCTCCTCTATACAACAAAATTATTTTCAGGAATAATCATGAAATAAAACAATGGCCAGAAAATAGACTCAGGTGAGAAGCCGTGTCGGTTTGAAACAGCAGAGCAAAGTTTGGTCTTAAAGGTGCCACTGGACCCAAACTTGGTTTCAGTGGCCAGAAAAGAAATGTAGACAGTTAAAAATCTCTTTTATTTAACTTCATATATAATCATGCCAGAAAAAAAAAATCAAATTCCAACATGCTATTCCGTCACGAGAGCCAGCGTGATGTAGTGGTTAAAATGTCAGACTAGGATCTGGGAAATCCAGGTTTGAATTCCCACTCGTGCCATGGAAGCTTGCTGGGTGACCTTGGGCCTGTCACATTACTCTCAGCCTAGCCCTGATGTGGATAGCCACAGGACAGCCTGATCTCATCAGTTCTCAGAAGCTAAGCAGGGCCAACATGGAGGCAGGCAATGGCAAACCACCTCCGAATGTCTCTTGCCTTGAAAACCCTACAGTGTCACCAGGGGTCATTTCATAGAAAAAGAGGTGCAGGAGCTCATTAGCATAACTCATTTGCATAACTCATTTGCATAACTCATTTGCATATGCCACACCCTCTAACATACCGGAAGTGTGTCAGAAGGCAACACCCACCCCTCAGGCTCCACTCCACAGGTGAGTGAAACTGACCTGCTCTTCCTCCATTCCCTTCCCCATCCAATACTTTGTGCAATAAAAATAAGCGTAAAGAACACACCCTCATTCTCTTCCTGCTCCCTTGAAACCACCAGGTTTCAAGTAGACTTGAGATACCCAGGACATGTGCACCACCCGTCCCTTTCCCTTCCCTTCCCCTCCCCACAACAAGACACCCTATGAGGTAGGTGGGGCTGAGAGAGGTCTTTTGAGAACTGCTCATGAGAGAACAGCTCTGAGAGAACTTGTGACTGGCCCAAGGTCACACCAGCAGCTGCATGTGGAGGAGTGGGGAATCAAACCCAGTTCTCCCAGATTAGAGTCCATCTCCTGACCACTACACCAAACTGATGGGGTGGAAGCTGCTGAAGGGTTGGTGAAATTTCTCCAGTACTTATGTGCCATGTGCCCAGATAAACAATGGTATAATTAGAAAATTTATATGCCACCTTGAGCAAGTCTCTGGAAAAGCAGCACACAGTCATAAAAGGAACAATGATAAAATTATCAATATTAAAACAAAACATTAAAAACAATAAAGACCCTAGCAGGGCTTTCCCCGGGGTGCTGTGCCTCTGCACTGCTCGGGGAAGCCGAGGAGGGGGCGGGGCTTAGTCATGTGCCCGCCCTCTGGGCTCCTCACTCCCGCTCCAACGGACCCCTGAGTGTCACCATAAGTCTCCCCATTGGGGAGAAAGGGGGGATATAAATAAAGCAAATGAACAAAATAAAGTTCTAACTTCTGTTCCTCATTTATTATTATCATGCATGTAAAGGTTGGAGGGGAGGAGGCATCCTTTTACCACTTTGACAGCTTGTGGGGAAATATTAAATCCCCCCTTCTGTTCATCATATTAACAAAGGTTTGCTGCTGTAATACTATTAAATAGGTTTCAAGCGGACAACCAGGATGGATGAGAAAGAGTTGAGATCGAGACTGAAAAATAATGGGAGTGGGGGGCGGGATTAGAAGTGGGGAATAGACGAATCAGCAGCTCATTAGAGAACGAGAGCAAAAAGAGAGGAGGCTGTATCCTGACAATGACTAGGGCTTGTCCTGGTTGGTCTTGCCTTGTTTCAGTGCTGTCTTGGCTGGCGAGTTCAGCAGCATCTGAGAAGCAAGGGATTCCCTCAGCCTAATAGTAAAGTTTGCAGAAATGTTGAGCTGACAGTCAGATACTGCTGTTAACTGTGCTCTGCCTTCTCTAGTGGCTGCCGTCAGCACTGCATGAGAAACAAGAATCCACTCTGTGCACTCTGTGAATACAGCAGGACGCTAGCTTCACAGGCCCTCCAAGTGACTTGCCCCCCCCCCCAATTTTGTCCCACCATTCCCCCCACCCCTTGGCAGCCCTGCAAGCAGGGATTTGAACCCAGGTCTCCTTGGTCATAGTCTAATCTGCTAATCACTACATCACACTAATAAGTGTGACAGTCTGTCAGCCCCACCCCACCCCTTTGGGAGTGTGAATAAGAGAGATGCAATCAGAAAGTAAGAAGAGGAAGAGGTGGTAGACTGTGTGGGGGAACCATCTACCTTTCACCAGAGAGAGCTCCTCAAATGCTCCTTCCAGCACAACAGAAAATGCTTCATGTGCACTGGAATGCCAATCAAAATGTGGCTAAATGTTTTGATTGGATGAGTCACTCTCAACCGTCACTGTCCCTTGCCTACTGCTCGCCCACTCCTGGTAAAAGAAATCACCAACATCACGGGGGAATGGGAAAATGAGCATTTATAGGTATCATAGGCTGAGGACAGACTGCCAATGTGGGCCACTATGCCTCCACTTTAAAAGTGGAGGAAGAGGGGCCATGTACATTGTTGCAGCTGTCCCCCATTGGCAGCGCGGACTCACCCGTCCGGGAGGTGCCGTCGTGCTGCTTCAGCTGGAGACCCCTTGAAACAGGTCTCTGGCTGTCTGGGCACACGCTCCTCCCGCTTCCGGGTGGTATGAACGCACCCGGAAGCGCACGGCCACATGCCGCCCCGCCGCCACCACCAGGAGCTGCCCGCACTGTGGACGCTGCAGGCCGCCTCCTCCTGGAATGGTTGCACCGCAGGGCGAACGGCAAGCTCTGGGATGCTTCGCCCCCGGCTTGCTCCGCCTCCGCTTCTGTGGGGCGGCGAAGCTCAAGTCTGTCTTCGGCCATAATATCATCAGACACAACATTTAATTGTGGAGCCTATTTGGTTCATCAAAAATCAGGGTTATTTCATTTGGATTAATCACCTGCCTGAGGTCAGTGAGAGGAGGTATTTGAATCAGATTTTGCTTAGTTATGTTCCACATGCAGCACATCCCACTCTGCATGACGTGCAATCGATGTGCACTAAGGAAATTGGGCTAATATTGCCATGTGCAACAGGCTTGGAATGGGGGCATCGTAAATGTAACAGTACAGCTACGACATATAAGGGCCCCAAAATGGATGGCCATTTAGTTGCTACAGTATAACGAAGTTTGCCCAACAGAATCAAATGAAGAAGGGGAAAATATCATGATTCAAATGCCAGCTGAAAATGTTAGATTCCTTTTGTCATTTCACACTGTTGCATTAGACTAGGAAAATTACACATATTTGCTTCTCAAGTGGGTTATACAAACGAATGGTTCAAAGTGGTTGCTACCCCATCATACACATTTGTGAGGTAGGCCTGCAAGTCTTAGGCTGCGGTCACACGGCCCCTTAATGCGGGAGGAAGGGCTGCTTCCTCCCACATTTAAAGGGGCCATCTACATAGGCCCGCAGTGAGTCCCGCAGCGAAGCGGGCTCCAATGCGGGTTGCTCCCGCTTTTACCGACCCCGGGAAAAACTAGTGTTTTCCCGGGAGTCGTGGGAGGAACCCGCATTGGAGGTTATCTGGACAGCCCTCTCTCGCAAGCATTGTGAGAGTAGGGCTGTCCAGATGGCCTCCCCTCACCATTTTTTCCCCCTTTTTACACTTGGGCGCATGGCCACTCATGCGCCCAAGTGTAAAAGGGGAAAAAAAACCCAACTCACCCAGGCAGCTGGCGGTCCTTGGTTGCCACCGCCGCCTCTCCCGCTGCTGGGGCTGCCTCTGCCGCGGCCGCAGCTGCAGTTCTTGCTGCGGCCGCCGCCTCTTCAGCGGCAGCCGCGGCCGCCACCATCGTTTCCGCCGTGGCCACGGCCGACACTTCCGCCGCTGCCGCCGCGGCCGCAGCTGTTGTTCCCACCGCGGCTGCCTCTAAAGCGGCCGCGACCGCTGCTTTCTCCACCGGCGTGGCCGCCAACGCTGCCACAGGGGTTGGGATGTATAGACATCCCAACCCGCGGCAGAAAAATGTGGCCCCTTTAAATCCGGGAGCCCTCCCGGATTTAAAGGGGCCGTGTGACCGCGGCCTTAGTTGAAAGACAAAAATGCAGTATCTGGTACAGGTGTAATGGATGGAATCTGGCTTTGCTGAATGTAAGAGGCTGGTTGTGGTACTTTATCTCTGATTTTTGGAGGCCAGAAGATGAGTTACCCAGTGCATAGAAAGGAATGTAAACTCAGCTTGCAGACAGGAGATTGGTAAAGGTGCTGAAATCAATTAGCCCCTTGTCAGTTTCATGGTGGCAGGAAAATCCAACTGAAGCACCAAGTCATTGGTCTAAAGACTTCTTGTAATGTGTGTGAGTGACATAAATTGACATGGGGCTTCTTCAGACTTTTGTTTGAGTCTAGTCTATTTCTGCTCCAACACAAATCCCTCTTTGCAGTTTGAGCACTGATATGAATGCTCCAACACAGCATGGTAATCTCTGTGTTTGGCTTGCTGTTGCTTATCATTAGTGATGTTATACATATTTGGGAGATTGAGACACTCTTGTAACTACATTCCAGAATGGAACGAGATGTTATGAGATGCAGTTGCCGCTCAATTTCTCTTTGTTCCCTTATAATGCCTACTGCAATACTGTCGATGATGTTGCATCACATTGTTTATTGCTCTAACCCTCTCTTAAAGCTCATGATATGTGGTGGGGGAGGGAAGAAGAATAGTGGCATCTGTTGACCTGATGAGCAAAAGAGAAGAACAGTAATGGATTGTGAAAAGTATTGGAGTCGGGAGTCCATGGAATAGTGAAACAGCTAGATCTTTATTGCTGGTCCGGATGAAGCATACAACCCAGGGCTCGAAGCCCTTCTTTTATGATGGTCAGGGACAATCCCCTGACCTCACCCAACTGGCCTGATAGGCTATTATCAGTCTATTTACATTTCATAGGTTCCCTGGGAGAAACCTAGGTACATAATTGGTGGCCAGTTTGAATCCACCTGGCCTTTGTTCTACCTGGCTGAAGCTCAGGTAGTTTCTTGGCCATGTGCTCTGGCCACATGGCGGTCGCCATTACTGGAGCACATGGCGACCGCATGGTCAGTACATAACAGATTGGTAGAATCTTCATGTTCCTTATAAGTTCATCCTAAAGCATTGCTTAATGGCTCTGCTAGATAAGGAAAGATATGTCCCAGCTGGGAATATATGATGCATCCAGAACAAAAGTTCTTCTAGCTTCAGGATTATAGGCATAATACAACAACTCAGCAAATACTTCACATTCATTGGGCTTTACACTGATACTCTGGAAAAGTCCTCTATCTGTTCTAGATTATGGAACCACAGGTTAGAAGTTAAGAGTTATAACAAAGAAAGCACATAGACTGCACTCTTAAAAACAATTATCATTAAGAAAACAAACTTTTCCAAAGAATTAAGTTATTGTTAGTTTCCCACAGGTTAGAGCTGTATGCTTCAAAGATAACCTTACATAATTGATAGTTCTGCCTATTTTGTTTATATGAGTCATTAGAGAAAATGTATTAAAATAGAGAAAAATCCATTTCTGATATTGACCAGCATTCAATTTTTTTTAACTGGCACCTTAAAGTAGAATTTATTGTGTTAGCCATAGGCCATAACAAAGTTACAAAACATTCAAAAACAACGGTGAAATAGTATAATAAAATACATAAAGAAGTGAAACCTAAAATCACATAGGTAAAATTAGAGTGGGCTAAAATGGCCTGCATATTATAAGAATGGCCCCTGTGGTGCTGCCTTGGTTCTAATCTTTTTAGCTGCGAGGGCAAAAAGGCCCCCGGAGGGCTTCTATCAGGCCCACGCTGGAACTGGCCATCTCCTGCTTCCAGTTCTGTTGCTGCTGCTGCTGCTGCATCATAGCTAGACTCTCTCAATTGCTCAGCCATTTCATGTTTCCCCCGGGTTCTAGATTCAGAACTCTGAGCGTGAGATTTCTGTGGTGAATGTCAACAAATCCAAAGTAGGGTTGCAGCTTACAGGTACACCTGAACAGCATACTCAAGATTCCAGCAGCACAGACATTCAGAGCAAGAGGTGTCAGTTATCAGATACTGTTAAATAAACAAAATATTGCAAGTGCTGAAGTTTAAAGCATGTTTTTTATTTTAAGTAAAAAAAAATCTTTGTGTTTGTGTCCTTTATAAAGTTTATATCTCCGCTACCTGGCATTACATTTTATGACACACATGGCCCGGCCCAACAAGGTCTCACTTATGTCACATAACAAATGAGTTCCACACCCCTGCTCTATAGGATATAAACTCGTCAGTATCTGATAACAAGAACACAATCTTCTCATTTTCGGAATACACATTTATGGTAAATAAAATTTCTGTCAAGAATTTGTCTCTGGGTGTGTTGTATAGTGGGCAAGCTAGAATACAGTGAGGAAGGCTCTCAATGGCAAGTGAGTCACAAATACATAAACTACGTTCTGTTGAGATTTGAAGATGTCGACCCTCCTGCACTGCTGTGTACATTGTTTGAAAACGCAAGGCAGTGAAAGACACCCTGAGGATACAGCTGGAAATATTACTTAAATAGGCTGATCGAGAGTGGTCAAATCTGACAATTTTGTACCAAGGAGCTACTTTAGACTGTGATAGCAGAGTGGTCTATCGCAGTATCTGATTTGAATATCCATTCTCTGAGTTGGGAATTGGTATCTAAGGCCCCAGGCACCTTAAAGACAAACAAAATTTTATTTTAACATTAACTTTTATAGTTAACAGCAGCCTGAAAAAGAAGTCTTTTGCAGAAGAACAATTTGTACATATGTTGATTATTTGAAAAAAAAATTGTGTTATTTTGAAGATTGTATGAGTGGTGTATTGACATGTAAATACAGTGTGTGTGTTTTATTTCTGTGGTTTCATGTGGAGTTTTAAATGTATATTGCTGTGATCTAAAATGTAGGCCTGTAGAGTAAGAAAGAGGGGGCTGGATGGGTGAGTGATGTGTGTTATGGTTGGATGGTCGCTGTGCTCTAAGGGGTAGACATGGCTGGGTAGTTCAGAGGGAGGCTTTGTGTGCGAATTAGAGTGCTGAGCAGTGTGCCTGTGGAGGACAGTGCTTGAGTGAGTTGCTGTAGAGTGTAGGGTTGCCAAGTCTCTTCACCTTACCGGCGGGGGGGAGTCCTCTGTTGGCCGGGCGACGTCACCGGAAGTGACGTCAGCACGTTGGGGGCGTTGCCAGGGTGATGCTCTGGCAATCGCCCCAAAACTCTATGGTATCATAGAGTTTTGGGGCAATTGCCAGAGCATCGCCCTGACAACGCCCCTGACGTGATGCCGTCACTTCTGGTGATGTCGCCCGGCGTGGGGGAAGTAGTCCAGGCTGGACGACTTCAGGGATGGGGTTTCCCCCGCCGGCCGAATGCTGGCCAGCGGATTGGGAACCCCTATAGCGGGGGATCCCCCGCCCCCCGGGCTGACTTGGCAGCCCTAGTAGAGTGCTGTGGGAGAAATCTGTGTGGAAAGTTGTAAACCTGAGTGGCAAGTAAAGAAAATGAGTTAATATAGAAGTTATTAGCCTGGATGGCAAATTGGAAAGTTAAGCTTTGTGGAACTTATTGGCCTAAGTGGCAAGTGAGAAAATAAGCCTGTGTGGTTAGGTCTGTTTAAGGAACCATTACACTTATATACACCTCTGAAACCATTAAGCTTTTTATTTATGTACTTGCTTGCTCATTTGTTTTTTTGGCTTATATCCCACTCTATCCCAAAATGGGCTCAGGGTGGCTCACAGCAATTAGAATATAAATAAAATAGCAATAGCATACATAAAACCAAGTTTAAAAAAAAACAATCAAGCAAGATGGCAGCAAACAAAGACATGAATCTCAGAGCAGTCCATAGTGTCTCCTGCAGGATGATTAGTCAGATAATGTACTTCTGTAAACTGTGGAGGCCAAGATGGATTGAACGCCTGCCACCTCAGCCAAAGGCCTGGGGGAACAGCTCTGTTTTACAGGCCCTGCAAAACTGTGACAAATCCCGCAGGGCTCTGATCTCACATGGGAGCATGTTTCACCAGGCCAGGGCCAGGGCAGCTAAAGCCCTGGCCCTGGTTGAGACCAAGCTAGGGTTGCCAAGTGTTCTTAACTTACCGGCGGGGGGGAGTCCTCCGTCGTCTGGGAGTTTCCCGGGAGCGTGCGCAAAGCGTGTGCACCTGGCGACATCGCCTGGAACTGACATCAGCACGTTGGGGGTGTTGCCAGAGCATCGCCCTGGCAACGCCCCCAACGTGCTGATGTCACTTCCGGGTGACGTCATTACGTTGGGGAAGGGGGGTGGGGTTCCCCCCGCTGGCTGAATGCTGGCTGGCGGATCAGGAACCCCTGTAGCGGGGGATTCCCCACCCCCTGGGCTGACTTGGCAGCCCTAGACCAAGCAGACATTTTTTCGGGCCAGGGACTACCAGCAGGTGTTGATCAGCAGAGCACAAAGCTCTCCAGGACACATATGGGGAGAGATGGTCCTTTAGGTAAGCTGATCCCAGGCCACATAGGACCTTGAACTGGATCCGGTACTCAGTTAATAGCCTGCTGCCAGGGCAGTTGGCATAGCACCGGCTGACTGCGTGTCAGGTTGAATATGTATCAGGTTCAGGCCTCCGTTCGAGGCGGGGCGCGAAGGAGCGGCGCTCCGGCAGTGAAAAGAGGCAGCCCAGGGGGCGGGTACATAAGCCCCGCCCCCTTCCCTCAGCAGCCCAGAATCCCCGACCGGAAAAAGCCCCTGGTAAGGACTCCGCGCTCCGGGAAGGGCCTAGGAGGAGACCTCCAGAGCCTTTTTGTTTTTTTCCTCCCCTTGTTCCCCTCGAGTTGAGCCTCGTTCTCTTCCTCCCCTCGTGCCGTGCAGGCCAGGGGGAGGCGTCGTCGGGGAGGGGGCTACCTTCTATTCCTCCCCTCGTGCCGTGCAGGCCGGGGGAGGCGTCGACGGGGAGGGGGGTGCCTTCTTTTCCTCCCCTCGTGCCCTGCAGGCCGGGGGAGGTGGCGTCGGGGATGGGGTGCCTTCTTTTCCTCCCCTCGTGCCTTGCAGGCCGGGGGAGGCGGCGTCGGGGATGGGGTGCCTTCTGTTCCACCTCTCGTGCCGTGCAGGTCGGGGGAGGCAGCGTCGGGGATGGGGTGCCTTCTGTTCCTCCCCTCGTGCCGTGCAGGCCGGGGGAGAAGGCGGTGGTGACGGGGTGCCTGCTCTTCCTCCCCTCGTGCCGTGCAGGCCGGGGGAGAAGGCGGCGGGGAGGGGGTGCCTTCTTTTCCTTCCCTGCGGGGACAGGTGCCTTCTTTTCCTCCCCTCGTAGGGGGCTTCCTTCTTTTCCTTCCCTTGTGCTGTGCGGCGGCAGCGATTTGGGCGTCATTCTTTTCCTCCCGGTGTGCCGTGCAGGCCGGGGGAGGTTGCGTTGGTGAGTTGGGCGTCTGTGATTTGGGCTTCCTTCTTTTCCTCCTCGCGTGCCCTGGAGGCCCGGGGAGGCGGCCGCGGGGAGAGGGGCCTCTTTCTTTTCTTCCCCTGCTGGGGGAGGCAGCAGCAGTGAGTTGGGAGAGTCTGGGAGGAGAAGGCTCCTCTCTCTCTCTGTTTATGTCTCTGCTTCTTTGGACGTTTTCGGACAGAGGCTGGGTGGCCATTTGACAGCAATGCTGATCCTGTGAACTTAGGCAGATCATGAGAGGGAGGGCAGGAAGGGTTGCCTCAGTGCTCCGTTCTCATGGCCCTTTCTTACATGCCCAGTGAAATTCTGATCTCCACTTTGGAGTCAGGAAGCAGTTTTTCTCCAGGCCAGTTTGGCTGGAGATCCTAGAGGTTTTTTCTCATCTTCTGGGCATGGAAGTGTGTGTGGGGTGTCATTGAGTGTGTGTGGGGGAAGGAGGTATTTGAATTTCCTGTGAAAGGGGTTGGACTAGATGAGGTTACTTCCATGATATTCTCTCCCCCCCACTCAGCCATACATGGAGTGGCTAGCAGGGGACTGATGTGAGTGAAGCACCGTCTCCAAAGGGGGGATGTGAAGTGTTTACACATTTATTCTGGCCATGAGCTGCACAAAAAAAATTTCATAGCTCCCAGGGAGGGCAACTAGACATTTGAGTGCAATTTTATCCGATCTCTGAAGCTTAGCAAGGCCAGCCCTTGTTAGATCTTGGATGGGAGACCACCAACATAGTCCAGGATCATAGAGGCAGACAATGGCAAACCATCTCCATTTGCCTGTTGCCTCAAGAACCCCGAGGGGTCACTGTAAGTCAGTTGCAACTTGAGGGCACTTTACACAGACACAAACACACCTTTTTGGATGCAACTGCAAGTCCTTATGTGTCTTGACACATTGAAACTATTTGTTCTTGGAAAACCTCTTTGGATGTGTTGATCCATCTAGCTGTTGTAGTGGAGACAGAAATGTTTGCATGTCAGATACGAGTGGGTGATGTTCCTTTAACCTTGGCTGCTTCCATGTAAGGGGCCCCTTGGCACTGCAGACAGATAACTCTTCAGTAAAATGCCAGAAGTGGAACACTAACAGGTTCCACACAGTTTTTAAAATAATGCAGCACTTTGCTCCCTATGATGTGGAATGTCACATTCTCACACAGCCTGCTTTCCTATGAGAAGCTGTGTTAAAGAAATGGCTAGACCAGGAAATCTGCGTTTTCCATCAACTGAGCAAGAGAAACAATTCCTACTGGAATCCTCTTGGAACACACTGCATTCTAATTTTGCTTAAACTCAAGTGTATCAGAGAACCAGTTTGGTGTAGTTGTTAAGTGCACAGATTCTAATCTGATTCCCCACTCCTCCACTTGCACCTGCTGGATGACCTTGGGCAAGCCATAGCTCTGGCACAGCTGTTCTTGAAAAAGAGCAGTTTCTGTCAAGAGCTCTCTCTCAGCCCTGCCTACCTCCCAGGATGTCTGTTGTGGGGAGGGGAAGGGAAAGGAGTTTGTAAGCCGCTCTGAGACTCCTTCGGGTAGTGAAGGGTGGGGTATATATCCAATCTCTTATCCTTCTCTTTCTTGAACCAGGATCCTGTGAGCTGCAAGTCAGTCATGTGACAGGAAGAGGGAGAGCTGGGCCATAACCAACAGACTGAAAGTGACCTTGTTGTGGCTGACAAAAATAACACTAAATAGCAGTGATATAAAATCCACAGTCAGCTGTAACAGAGGGGAAAGCTGCCGGTCAAACAGAAAAGGAACACTAAAAGCACCATCAATGCCAAAGAGAATAAAAATATATTGACCTGGTATCCTGGTATTCCCCCTCTTTACCTGACATGGGTGGTTTGTTTGTTTTCCCCCACGTGTGCCATCAGATAGGCTTGCCAGCTCTGAGTTGGGAAATACCTTGCAGAATTTTGGGGTGGAGCCTGAGTGGTGGGTGTGGCCTTCTGACACACTTCGGGTGATGTCAGGGGGTGTGGCCTTCTGACACACTTCCGGTGATGTCAGGGGGTGTGGCATATGCTAATGACTTATGCTAATGAGCTCCTGCAGCTCTTTTTCTACGAAAGGACCCCTGATCAGGTTACAGTTTCTGGGTCAGGTTCAAAGGCAGCCTTGCATAGAGCGAGTTACAGTAATCTAGCCTGGAAGTGACCATCATGTGGATCAGACACCCTGTGAGGCAGGCGGGGCTGAAAGGGTTCTGAGAGAATTGTGACTGGCCCAAGATCATCTGCAGACTTCATGTGGAGGAGGGGGAATCAAACCTGGTTCTCCAGATTAGAGTCTGGCACTCTTAACCACTGCCCCATGCTGGGTATCAAGAGAAGGCCTGGGTCAAGGTGGCACAGAGGAGGCAGACTGACTGTGCACAGCCCCATTGAAGTACTAAAGCAACGCACTCAGCATGGTGCTTCCGGGCAGGATTCTGGCCCGAGTACAGTGCACTCTCAGGAGTTCCAGCACCTGCCTGCAGTACAGCTGAGGTCACATAGCTCTCAACTTATTTATGATGAGGCCTGGAAAGACAGCCTTGCTGGATCAGTTCAGGGGCATAGAGTTTTAAAATCCGGGGGGGGGGGGGGGGGCGGCTCTTGTGTGTGCGCACATAAAGCGCGCGCACACGCTGGGACCATGTCCCTGCCGCTGCTGCCTCTCACCTCCCCCCGGCCTGGCCACTCCTGCCTCCGTCCCTCCGTCCATCTGTCCAGGGGCCAGCTGGGCAAATGTCCAGCGTGCTGGCGTCACCCGGAAGTGAGGCCATCATGCTGGGCATGTTGCCGGGGCGACGCTCTGGCAATCACCCTGAAACTCTATGGTACCATAGAGTTTCGGAGCGATTGCTAAAACATTGCCCCGGCAACATGCCCAGCTGGCCTCTGGACAGATGGACGGAGGGACAGAGTGGCCAGGCTGGGGGAGAGGTGGCAGTGGTGGCAGCAGCAGGTGGGCGGGCCTAGGAAGGGCACGGGGAGGTGCGGCAGGGAGGCACAACAGCAGGCGCTCCATTTTGCTGGCGGGGGCTCAGTCCTCCCCGGGAAATTTTGGGGGTGGCTTGAGCCCTCGAGACCCCCCGTAGTTAATGCCTATGGATCAGTTGGTGTGTGCTAAGCTCTAACCTGTGCCCTGAGGCTTCTTACCAGCCCAGGCCTGAGAGGCCCTTATTTCAGAGGAAGCCCAGCTGTAGAGCACAGGATAGTACCTAACTTGAAACTCTCTCCAGAGTCCTCTTCCAAAAATCTTGCAAAAAAAAAATCTGTGTCTTTATGAACCTGTCTTGAAATATAATTGAATAAACAGTTACTCCTTTTACATCTGGCGTAATGAGCCATGTTTTAAGGACTGTACAGTCTAATTATTAGAATAATTCAATCCATCTGTAAAAATACAAGTCTGCAGACATTTTATGCTTTTCTATTTATAAATTAATTGTAACCAGTAGTTTGTCAGCTATCCATATTATTAAGGTTACTGACATTTTAATCACCGCAACAGTCCAAATATTGCAGTCCACTGCATTTCTTCTTTTCTTTTTTGAAATACAATTTTATTAACATTTTCAAATTACAGGGCTGTGAAAACATTATCAGCACTTATTCATTCATACAAACACTAAACAAAAACCGAAAGAAAAGCAACTAACAGAATATAACTACTGTTGGTTAGGCAGAACATTTCTCCACAACTAAGTTTCCTGGCAAGTGTTGATGTTGTACTTTAAACATATCATAAGAACATAAGCACATAAGAGAAGCCAATGTTGGATCAGGCCAGTGGCCCATCCAGTCCAATACTCTGTCACACAGTGGCCAAAAACACCAGGTGCCATCAGAAGGTCCAGCAGTGGGGGCAGAACACTAGAAGCCCTCCCACTGCCCCCACCCCCATCAAGCGCCAAGATTACAGAGCATCCCTTGCCCCAGACTGAGAGTTCCTATCTATACTTTGTGGCTAATAGCCACTGATGGACCTCTGCTCCATATCTATATATCTAATTCCCAAGAGCCGCCCCCCGCGTGCGGATACCTAAATCCGAGCGGGGGGGCACTTGGGGGGAGGGGTTTTTTTCTACACACGGGGGGCATTCCCCCTGTGTGCAGAAAAATCCTAAATGTTAAAAAAAAAAACGTTTGGGGGGATATTTAAATCCCCTCAAAAGTAAAAGCGTTCTCTGCGCAGGCGCACAGAACGCTTTGGCTGGGGGGAGGGCTCGGTGGGCGGTGGGCCGGAGAAGGGGACCTACCAGTCAGGAAGTCCGTGATACCCTCATTGGGGTTCTCCTGCGGTGCCTTCCGCTTGCTCATGTCGTCGCCGCCACCAGCCAAGCCGAGGCTGCCGCCTCCGCTGACCGAGCTCGCCACCAAGCAATGGTATCCGCTTCCAGTTGCCCAGCTTCTGGGAGGGGCGGCTGCGAACAATACGCGCAGCCCCGAGGGCACGAGTGATGGGCGCACCATCGCCAGGTGCTTTCCTTCCCCAGCCGTGGAGAGGCTGCGGCTCCGACTCCACGTTAAACTTGCGTGGACTCAGTCCAGCATCTGGCCTGTAAAATTAGTCGACCCACTACGAGCACGTGGCTTGATCCGCTGCATGTTCTCTTCAAAGCAAGCCTGCGTTCGCAGTGGGTTTGCTGGCCAGTTGGTGTGTATCGTGTGTGGAGCTACACGGGACTTGGATTGAAGTCGTTTTAGGGTGAGCCCTGTCCTGCCAAACCACGAGGAGTCCTGAGACTTATTCTAGGGTCAGCCGCAATTAACAAAATTTGTATTTGTGCAATCTTCCGAAACTGAACACAACACAAGGGCTGTGCTGAATTGGACCAACATCCTGTTTCACACCGCAGCCAACCAGTTGCCCTGGAGGACCAACAAAGAGGGCGCAGGAGCCCAACGTTGCCTCATAGCCACTGGTATTCAAGGGCACTTGGGGGGGAGGGGTTTTTGCTGCCTGTAAATGTGGAGGTTCTGTTTGGTCACTATTGCTAGGAGCCACTGGTGGACTTATCCTTCATGAATCTGTTTACTCCTTTTTAAAATCCAACTATTCTGGTGGCCACCACTACATCTACTGGCAGTGAATTAACCAATTGTATTACTAATTTAATGAAATGAGGGTATGGTGTCACTTTAAAGGGTTACTACATCCCCCCCAGGATAAGCTTTGGCAGAATATATTTTGCTGTTCTTTGGGGTGCCGTTGGACACCTGCTTTATTTTGTTAATGCAGACTAACATGGTTATCCAACTGGAATAATTGTTTAATTTAGTAACTTTGTACATAGAGGTTCTGTTTAGTCATTGTGACTAATAGCTATTGTTGAATCCACTTTTAAAGCCAGCTACATTAATTGCCGTAACTACATCCCGTGGCAGTGCATTCCACAAGTGAATTATTGCCCCCCCAGCTGCAAAGAAGAGACAGACAACAGGTTGGAATTAAACAAGGGCCACTTTATTAACTATTTACAGGAAATTGCAGCAACGGGGGAAAATAGGCAAGCACAGGAACAGGCAAGGCAGGCGTCTTTCCTAGACACAGCCTCCTTGCCCTTTAGCATGGGCGGGACACCTAGCTCCGGTCTGAAGCCAGCCAATTCTGGCTCATAACCGGCAGCCCAGCATACTGGCATCCCCCCCCAGGAGCGCCTACCCCTGAGACCACACAGAACTTCAGGGAGGAGCCTAGCCTGGGAGGTACCCAGAGGAGGCACCATTCACCGCCCCGGACCGCACTGCCCTAGAGCGGTTCCTGATGACCTCCTGTTCCCAATCGGGTTATGCCGTGAGGCGCTCACCAGTTCCATTTCTGCTTGCACAAACCTGCCAAGTGACCAACTATTTAACTCTCGGCGCCATCTATGCCCTTAACCCATATCACAGTGTAAGGTAGGCAAAAAACACCTCCTCCGAAACAGCCAATCAGGTGAAGGCATAAAAATTCCTACCTGGTCCCAATAGGCAACCAGCAAAAGCCTACACTGCCAACAGGGCAGGCAGGTGGGAGAGCACGCGGAGCAACTGACGGGCAGGGGGCGAGGCACCTGCCTCTAGCAGGCAAGCCACGCCCCCAGCAGTTCCCATATGCACGCGAAGGCGCGCCGGCATTGCTGCCTCTCCAAGCGACGGAGAGGCAAAGGAGCCCCGATCGGGCGCCATGGCATTGCCGGGCGCCCGGGAGCTCGATTGCCCCCCCAGCCGCAAAGAAGAGACAGACAACAGGTTGGAATTAAACAAGGGCCACTTTGTTAACTATTTACAGGAAATTGCAGCAACGGGGGAAAATAGGCAAGCACAGGAACAGGCAAGGCAGGCGTCTTTCCTAGACACGGCCTCCTTGCCCTTTAGCATGGGCGGGACACCTAGCTCCGGTCTGAAGCCAGCCAATTCTGGCTCGTAACCGGCAGCCCAGCATACTGGCATCCCCCCCAGGAGCGCCTACCCCTGAGACCACACGGAACTTCAGGGAGGAGCCTAGCCTGGGAGGTTCCCAGAGGAGGCACCATTCACTGCCCTGGATCGCACTGCCCTAGAGCGGTTCCTGATGACCTCCTGTTCCCAATTGGGTTATGCCGTGAGGCGCTCACCAGTTCCATTTCTGCTTGCACAAACCTGCCACAGCCAAGGCCAAGCCTCTGCTTTGGCCTTTGCTACCCCACTCAGCAACCGAGTGCCAACCGGATCCCGTGCTGCAAATCCGCTAAAAATATCCCATTGCCCTTGTCAGATAGATGCACCCCATCAGCCCTATACAGGTCGGGAAACTCAACCCATATATCGGGGTGCGGCAAAAAGATGCCCAACCTAGCCTCTACAGCCTTCCTCATCTGGTTATTAGCCTTACGGCTGGCACGGTCAATAATCCTGGGGTCCTCAACATTACGCCACGCAAGGTGGGGAAGGATAGCCGACCAAACGATCTGGACCCCAGGCCACCTCATTCTTATCCTGGCCAAGTCAGCCCTGGCCTGTAGCACTAGGGCCACACCCTTGATAAGACCCAAGTCATTACCGCCCAGGTGTAGAACCAAGACATGAGGGGAAGGTCCCCCCCTTTCTTCAAATAATAAGGGGAGGAGAGCCGGCCACCTCATGCCCCTCTTACCCAGCCACTCTACCATGGCCACCTCGCTAAGGCCGAGCTGGGAGCCAAAGGCTGTTTTCTTTGCATGATGCACCGCCCAGAAGACCATGCTGTGGCCGCAGACAGTGACCCTTCGTCTCATCCTGCAGCCTGCAGCACCTGTAAAAGGGAATCCATTACAACCAAGTTAACTGAATAACCTAAGAGACTTACAAAGAACTGGGCCTAACGTAGCCTCTGTAACAGTGTGATCTCCAATGCCCAATACCCTGAACTTCCCTGGGGCAGTATCCCATAGCCGCAGCCGTAGATGCTGCCCCGATCCGAAAGGAGTGGGAACAAAAACGGACCGCTCCCAATCCAAGACGGACCAACACTCTTTGTGTCATGGTCCAAAATTGGAACTTCGTGAGGGGTGTGTGGTCCTTGTGCCGAAACAGGTACCCAGGGTTGTCACCCCGCAAACCAATGTAACGACAGAGAGCTGACACCGGGCATAAACCCTGCTCAGAACAAGGCCCCAACTTAATGACTATGCCCTTACCACGCTGGTCAGTCTTGGATCTCCGCAGATTAGTCCGAACAATGAAATCTACAATGGATACATCCCTGTGTTCAAGGGCCCTACCAGAGGCATCAGTGCGGGAACTAACCACTAGCTCACTTACCCTGAATGCCCCAAAAAATGCGACCAGCGAAGCCGCATGAAATAGCAACGCCTCATAGCTGTCGCTGCACAATAAAGGCCACAGGCAATCCAGCCCACGCAGCACAGCAGGGGTCAAAGGTTCCCTGGTATCAACCCTCTTACCTTTCTCCCTGGACCACCCTTTGAGCATCTTCCGAAGATGGAAATCGACCGTGGAGTCTGCATGGCCGGACGCCTTACTAGCAAAGGCCAAGGCTGATAACTTGCCCCTAATTGTATGGGCTGACAAACCCTCCCTCCGTAGTGACACACAAAACTGCATCAGGTATGTCACGGGGATGGGCCAAGTTTGTTTCAAACCAGCTTCAACCCTGAAGGCCAGGAACTGCTTACCAGCCTTCAAGTAAGCTCGTCGTGTGGAGGGGGCAAGGGCCATACTCATAGCCCTATCAGCTTCAACCCTCCAATCTCCCACACCGTGTCGGGCATCTGCGCTGGAAGCAGGTCGGCTTCTGGGGCCAGCTGACGAAATCTCATCATCTGTTTGCGAGAAAGTGCATTAGCGACCCCATTGCTCACACCTGGGACATGCCTGGCTTTAAAATTTACATTAAGCCGTAAACACTGCAAAGTGAAAGCTCGGACCAAAGCCATGACCCTGGGGGATTTTGATGTCATGGAATTAATTACATGCACGGTGGACTGGTTGTCACACCAGAAATGGACCGTCCGGTTTGCCAATTCACTGGGCCAGATCCAAACTGCTGCGACAATCGGAAAAAATTCAAGGAAGGTGAGGTCCTTGACCCAACCAGCCTGGAACCAATCCTCGGGCCAGTCCCCGGCACACCAATGCCCTCTAAAGTACACCCCGTAGCCAGAGGACCTGGCAGCATCAGAAGCAATCTGCAATTCTGCCTCAAGTAGGAGCTCCTCCCGCCAAAGGGAAACCCTGTTGTATGAGTCCAAAAACTGCTCCCATACAAGCAGGTCCTCCCTCATCCCCCGGTAACTCTGGCCCTGTGGTGTGGAAGATGGAGGCACGTCATGGACTCACAGAGCCTCCTCACGAACGCACGGCCGGGCACCATAACCTTGCATGCAAAGTTGAGGTGGCCTACTAACTGCTGTAACTCCAAAAGGGTAACCTTAATCAGGGATCTAGCTGCAGCCACCCTTGCTCTTAAGGCATCTAATTTATCTCTAGGTAACCTGCAGCATTGACCTATGGTGTCAATCTCTATCCCCAGAAATGTCAATGTAGAGGCAGGGCCCTCTGTTTTTTCATCAGCAAGGCTCTGAAAGCTGGACAGCAGGAATTGGCACTGGCCCGATGCCGGCCTTCCCGCAAACAAAAAATCATCCAAGTAATGAGCCGTAGTATCCAGCCCTGTCCTGAATCTCAAGGCCCATTCTAAAAAGGAACTGAACCTTTCGAAAGCAGCACAGGACACAGAACAACCCATGGGAAGAGCCCTGTCCATGTAATATTTGCCCTCAAAGGCAAAGCCGAGGAGCTCAAAATCCTCAGGGTGGACAGGAAGAAGCCGAAATGCAGAGTTGATGTTGCATTTCGCCAACTCCGCACCGACCCCACAAAGGCGGACCACCCGCAGGGCCTGATCAAACGAAGTATACTTAACGGAACATAACTCATGAGGAATCATGTCATTCACAGACCTCCCCCGAGGGTAGGACAGGTGGTGAATGAGTCGAAATTCCCCTGGTGCCTTCTTGGGCACAACTCCCAAGGGGGAAACTCTCAAATTCCGCACTGGTGGCAAACTAAAGGGACCCAGAACCCTGCCTTCTTTACACTCCTTGGCAATTTTTTCCCGCACCACATGTTCAAGCCCATAAACAGATTTCAAATTAGGAGCAGAGAAAGGCGCTCTCAACCCTTGGAAAGGAATGTGAAAACCAGACGAAAACCCCTCCCAGAGATAAACGTGGTCAAGAATGGGCGGGTACAACTATAACCACCTCCTCAACATTCCCAGCTTAATTGGGCTAGGCCCCTTTTTCAAAAGCGGGGGCAGAAGGCCCACCACCCCCTCGTCGACCCCTTTTTCCTCCGCCCCGACCTTTAGGTCTCGGGCAATCTGCGAAGGCATGAGGTCCAGAGCATAAAGGGCATTCATGGCGAAAGGAGCAATTTTTTCTGCTGCAGGTTCCTTTAGAGGAAAACTCCCAGCAGAGTGGACGGCGCTGCACTCCTAGCCCAACTTGATCATGGGGACTAATCTGCAACTGAGCTCTCTTCACTGAGTGGCCACTATGCGACCTTCCCCCCCCCCCCCCGGCACTCTACTAGGCGACATGATCAGTAGCCAGAGATTCGGATTGACTCTGTCCCAGCGCATGGCTGGGTTCATAGCCGCCCGCATCCTGAACTCCTCATCATACAGAAGCCATGCCGGACTTGGGAAATCAGTCAAAGCTTTGTAAATGATATCCAAATACTGGATCATTGACAAAGCCCTCCATGGGTGGTGGCGGACTATCACTGCCGCATAAATAAGGAATCCTGGAAGCCAATTAGCCCATGTCCTATCAACCACCCGCCTTTTTAACCGCTCCTTCTCGCGGTCATCCAAATTGTCCCTATCCTTCTTTTCCATCTCCCTGTAAAGGAGACTGAACATGTCCACAAATTCTCCCCGAAGTATTTTTTCTTTAGTAGCTGTTGACAGATGGTCACCTAGCGGCAAATCTGCGTCCCCGCTAGGTACCGCTCCAGGAGGAACAGTCTCATAAGGAGAACAAGATAATCCAATATTGCCCATGTTGTGAGGGAAAAGACCCCCTTCTTGCCATGGATTAGTGGGCAATGTAAGGGGACAGGGAGTCCCAGATGGTTGCCAACCCTGTGGCAAGGTGGTCGAGGAGGCAATGCCCTGCTGAGAGGGGCCCCACGGCCAACTAACCACCGCGCCTGTCGTGGCCAGATCCTTACCTCCCTGCCCTTGGTGTGGAGAGTAGAGGGTCACTTGTTGGTTCCTCATGCCCTGCCCCGGCAGCCCAGTGGATGTCCCTGCACCTGGATCCATAGCGCCAGCATCCTTCCTGTCCTCCAGGAATGCCAACCGTGCCAAAACCTGGGCCTGAAATGAGAAAAGAGACTCTCCACTGGCATCAGTAGACAAAGGCGGCAAACCCAAACCTTTTTCCAACGCCGCCAGCCGCAGAAGGATGGCAGCATTCACCGGATCTTCATCCTCTTCATCAGATGGGATGGCTAGAGGAGGTCTCGTCGGAGGCCTCTTGGGAACTGGCTGCTTGCCTTTTCCCTTCCCAGTCCCTTTGCCTGACGCCATAGCACACGGACACCACTAGCAAAGAATAAAAAGCGTTAAAACCGTGGCAAGAAAAATGCCGCAAGAAGGCAATGTCACAAGAATCCAATCCAGCGACTAAAACCCGAAAAGTCTGGCCCCCTAAGTGAAGGACAAGGGCCCAAAGAGCATACACAAAATGGCTGCTGAGGCCTGGTCACAAAACTAAAATCTAAAATGGCCACCGTAAATTACAGGCAGATGCACACGGAGATCAAACATAAAATGGCCGCTAGCTAAACCTCAAGGGACCACAGCATGTAACTCTCTAAAATGGCCGCCTATGTGCTCATGTAAATCCCCAAACGGCCTGTCAGGCCTAAGTATATAGGGACACACTGTTCACAGCTACTGCCCAGCCAGCCACTAAAAACACCCACCCAGGCAGCACAGCCCCCAAGCAGGCAGCCCCAGGAGCCCCACTCTGGACTTGAGCAAGCTGTGGGGGGGGGAAGGGGGGTGAACGCCTGCAATGCCCTGACCCCGTAGAACGCTAAGGGCCCGCCCCCACAGCTACCCTCTGGTGCCTTTCTGAACCGCAGCCCAAACAGACAGCCCAGCGCCGACACCCGACGCTTCCCCTGACGAATGAAGAAAAAGGGGGGGGGAGCAAGTCAAGCTGCTCAGAACTCGACCCGCCGCCGGATACCAAGAGCGAGGACCGCCCAGTCCTGCAGCTGCGGCACCCACTGCCGCGTCACACGTCCGTCCCGATGGGGGGGGGTGGCAAAGCGCTCTCCGCCGCCGCCACCATCGCACTTCAAACCAGCCTACTAGGCCACAATCGGGAGCTCCCAAGACGTGTGCTCTCAGTAACAGAGCACGCGGAGCAACTGACGGGCAGGGGGCGAGGCGCCTGCCTCTAGCAGGCAAGCCACGCCCCCCAGCAGTTCCCATATGCATGCGAAGGCACGCCAGCGTTGCTCCTCTCCAAGCGACAGAGAGGCAAAGGAGCCCCGATCGGGCGCCACGGCATTGCCGAGCGCCCGGGAGCTCGAATCTTGGCCGAATCAGTATTTTTTTTCCATTTGTTTTTATTTATTTTGTAATAATAATAAACATTAGAAAAAGCACTCAGGATTTATAAACAAACACATTTAAGAGAAGCTATATAGTCCAGTATGCTCTGTAAGGTCCAAGCACAAACTTGAGAGAAATACACATATGAACAAATGCAACATGAACAAACCAAAATCAAGGTAAGTAGCACACATTTTAACCATAGATAAAGGTTTTGAACTTTGCATCCATAATGTCCTCCCAATCAAACTGATCGAAATTCACATTTTGCAATACAGGGTACCATTTGTCTATAGGGTTAAGTAGTTCCCTTTCATTTGTTTTGCTGGTGGAATATATAGAAAGTTTATCCGAATCACTATTTTCTTTTGCTTGCCATGGATCTGTTGCCCATCAACGTCATTGACTGCTCTGATATTATGAGAGAGCTGGGAAATGTTCTTTCTACCCATCCCAAGAAATTTTTTATAACCCTGCAGCTGGGTTTCAGGGAGGAGGGAGGGAGGAGAGAGAGGCTTACCTGCCCCCCGCAAGTATCCTACTGCTGGGAGCCCATGGGGGGGGGGGGCCGAGCGGCGGGCCCAGCAAGATGAAGGAAATGCCCCCTCCCCGCTAGTTTCTTGTGTTTATCTAATTCCCTCTTGAAGCCATCCATGCTTGTAGCCGCCATCACCTCCTGTGGCAGTGAATTCCACATGTTAATCACTCTTTGGGTGAAGAAGATTATCATCATAATCTCTAAGATTATTATCATCATAATAAGGTGCATTGCAAGCTTTCCCTTGTGCATTCAAATATTTTAACTGACCTGTATGGCCTTGAAACAGGTTAAAGAATACTGAATGCCTTATTTTGACACATGACACTGTTTGGGTATTAACCATAAATCATCAGTTTAAATTTTGCATCTTTTAATATTTCCCAGTCTAGTTTGTCAATGTTCAATTTTTCAAGTACTGGGTACCATTTGTCTAAAGGGTTTAACTCTTTGATATCTATTGCATTTCTCACAGAAATGTAGATACACTTCATAGTTGAAACCAAAAGAAAAACAAATGATCAGGAAGTCAAAAAGAGCATTTTCTATTCTAGTTTTCCCAAACTGGAAAATGGAAACTGAGAAAATCATATTTATCTCATGTTCCAAAAACTTACAAACATAATAAAAGAAATATGATTTCTCATGAAAATAAAATGAGAATACCACTTTAAAAAAACCTTATAGCCAAATAATTTATTGATTAGTTCAATATGTAAAATTCAGCCTCCTCTTCACTCTTCCTTGGTCACAGTTTGCCCATTTATGCTGCCTTATCATGCCACTGAAATAGTAGTGGAAGCCGCAGTTGGCAGAATTCTCCCAAAAGGCTCTGGTTCTAAAGCTCCTAGTCTCTCTTCTGCTTTCCTGGTAAATATTAATCCTGCCCCTAGTATCTCTGTCTAGGCTGCTTCCATCCCTTTGCTCTTTAGAGAACAGCTCTGAGAGAACAGTGACTGACCAAAGGTCGCCCAGCTGGCTGCATGTGGAGGAGCAGGGACTCAAACCCAGTTCTCCAGATTAAAGTCTGCCACTTTTAACTATTACACCAAACTGGCTTTCAGTCAGCATGCTAAAATATTTTTAGGTGATCTTAATTTGTCATTTGTACTAAGTGATTTTAAAGGTCTTTGGTTCCATGTGTTTGTGATGAAGTTGATGCAAAAAACTTCAGGTTTGCACTTATGTTAAAAGATAAAAGTATCAATGTAATAAAAATTACTTTTATCTGATACTTCAACCCCAGTTTTGGTGGTGAAAATGAAATAACAAGGATAATTATAAAATACAATATAACATAAATTCTGTATTTTCACATATTTCTCTTGAAAGTAATAATTAGCATTATTTGTTCCATCCTTATTTGTACAGCTGTCACAGGGGTCAATAGGCATTAATTTGACACCATCAGGAAAATAACTGAAACAGGGATCTTGGCGCTTCAAATGTAATGCAACCCATGGCTAGTAAAGAAAATAAATGGATGGTAGAATTCAACATCCTCTTGGTTTGCTTGAAGCAATTGTAGACACTTCCTGGAATGTTCACTTCATCTACAGTCCAAAAAAACCCTGAACTATTTTATTTCTTAAGAAATACCAGTTACCTTTGTAAATACCATCAATTTTGTCTCAGAAAAGATTTGCTTCTATATGTGGTTTATCTCTGTGGTTTCAAGCACTCAGATTAAGTGCATAATACATACTCTATAGGCATTTAGGACTAATTAATGCTTACTTCTTAAGAATCCATACAACGTTAATGGGGTAAGATCCAACCTCTTCAATAACTTACGATAATCATACCATAGTTTGGAAACTACTGCTTAATTTGGCTCCTCCTGTACTACAGAGATAGGTACATTGGCTATGTGTTTTCCTACAGGTAATGTCATAAAAAGAGGCAAAGCAAACAGGATAAACAAGTGGAAACCTGCAAGAAACTTGCGGGATGGTTATTCCATTCCTCACACCTTTGCTTCCTCTCTTTTCCCCCTATCTCTCTCACACTCTTTCTCCCTTCTGTCTCCCACCACAAATCCCACCCTCCCCAGGCTCCACTTCTCAAATGCCCAGGAATTTCCCAACCTGGAGTTGGCAACCCTATTTCCTTTCCACCCAACAGCCAACCTACCTTTCTCTGTCTTCAGCTTTCCATCTCCACCCCCCTCCCCTGCAGCCTCTACCTAGGAAAATTACAGTCTTTCTCCACAATGGGGACTAAAGCAGCTTACATTATTATTTCCTCCTTGTTATCTGCACAACAACCCTGTGAGGTTGGTTAGGCTGAAAGTATGTGACTGGTCCAAAATCTCCCAGTCAGCTTCCACTGCAAGATGGGGATCTGAACCTGGGTCTCGCTGATCCCAATCTGAAGCTCTAACTGTTGCATCACGATGGCTTTCATAGGGTGGCTGCAAAGCAGCTGGGCCTAATTAAGTCATGCAAATCAGGTGGTATCAAGTCACACAGAGGGTGCTGCCTAGGGATGCCAGCCTCCAGGTGGGACCTGGGGATCCCCTGGAGTTGCTGTTCATCTCCAGACTACAGAGATAACTTTCCATGGAGAAAATAGATGCTTTGGAGGGTGGAGTTTATAGCATTGCACCTCACTGAGGTCCCTGACCTCCCCAGGCTCCACCTCCAAATCTCCAGGAATGTCCCAGCCTAGATCTAGATCTGCTGCTGGTGGCCGGGAGGGGGGGGGGGGTACTTGACAACCCTAGACTGTTGCCAGTAAAAACCCTGCCTTTTACTGACAGAAACAGTTAGAACCTCCACCCCTCCCCAGAACATTCTAATCTCCTCACAGTTGATGCCTGGAGCTGATGCCATTTCAAACAGTATTGGGGAATTCAACGGTCCCTGAAGTTGTTTTTTTAAAAACTTTTTGGCTTTTTCTGCAGACCGAGGGGGATTCCTGTGGACTTCCACAGAGTTTGATCTTATCCCCCTTGCTAATTAATATCTATATGAAGACAATGGGAGAGGTCATCAGGAATTATAGGTTGAGATGTCACCAATATGAGATGATACCCAGCTCTACCTTTCTTTTCCACCTAATTCCAAGGATGCTATTGATGTTGTGAACTTGTCCTTGGACACAGTAATGGACTGGATAAGGGTGAACAAGCTGAAACTTAAACTTGGCAAAACAGAAGTGAGTTGGTAGAAAGATTAATTTAGTAGACCAGGGACTTGAGATCTCTCCTGTCCTGGATGCATTATACTCCCCTTGAAAAGCCAGCTTTGCAGCTTGGGAGTGCTACTTGACACAGCAGACAGCTTAGAATATCAGGTGGGTGCAGTAGCTCATAGCATTTTTGTCCAGCTTCATCTGGTGCATTGGTTGTGTCTGCTCCTAGTTAAGTCAGATCTAGCCACAGCACACAGATCTAGCCACATGCCTCCGTTACATCTATACTGGACTACTGCAACACGTTGTACTTGGAGCTACCCTTGAAGAGTGTTTAGCAGCTGTAGGTAGTGCAGAATGTTGTGGCTAGAATGCTGCTCAGGGCCAGCTGTGGTGAGCATATTATCCTGATACTACAGCAAGTACACTGACTACCAATCCTGAGTTCAGTTCTGTCTTTAAAGTTCCACATGGCTTGGGACTGCGCTATCTGAAGGACCATCTTCTCCCATACATTTCTGCCCCGGAATTAAAACTGCAGGGAAAGGCCCTCCTGACTGTCCCATCGACAAAAGAAGTTCATCTGGTGGGCACCCAAAAGAGGGCCAACCTCCACAGGGAGATGAGGCTGGCCCCTCTCACTTTTGATCTTCAGGAAGCAGCTGAAGGCAGTTTTATAGGGCCACATTTAACTGATTTAGTTTTTCTTTATTGGCAGCTCTAATTGGAGATTTTAAATTGTAGTCTTTTATGTTTTTTTTAATCATGATCTCATTTATATTGTAAGCTGCCTTGAGTTCTGCAAGGTAGGCAGGTGGCTAATAAATGTTTTAAATAAATAAACAAACAAATAGAATTATCCTCTTTCTGCTCCCTGGACACTTCCTTTAGACCTTGCCCTCCTCCAAAATTACATGGCACTCTTTCTTTATCCAAATTCTCCTCCAGTCACACATTTCTACTGGCCACTAGCTCACCGCCAGGGCTGCTTTTAAGCATTTCGATCACCCAAATATCCCCAGGTATTTTGCTGCATTTTCTTACGTCATTGCCACCAGCCAGGTCTAAGCAAACTCCAGAAGCATAGCCAGGCAATCTGGAGCCTCCTCCAAGGACCCGGAAGACAGCATAAACCTGGAAGGGGATGGTGGGTGGAACCCAGTGCTTGTCACCTCCTCCCACACCACTGTCAGGTGAGAGGAAAGTGAGCCCCAGAATCGTGGCACCCCCAAGTGGCTGGTGTTGAGCCAGCCCTGCTCACGGCCTTTTCTTTCACATTCTCCCTCTGTCTATAGAGGAAGGGAAAGTGTGGTATGATGATCATGAGAGGCAAGAAATGAAGGGGGAAAAAAAGAATGTACATGCTAAACAGCTCCACCTAGAAGTCACCAGTCACGCCCATGTGCTGTTTGTGATGAGACTTTGCATCCACAGTGAGAACAATCTGTTCTTCTGTCATTGTTTATAAACAGTTTTAAGGCCATCAGAGCTGTACTGGGCCGCATCCATAAATCTATACGCAGTACTAACATTAATAGAACCATGAGCAAATAATATATGCATACATTTCCCTGAATGCCAGCAATAAAAATAGTGTTTTCAAGAGGGATACAAAAAAGGAAAAGTCACTCCATCAACCTTCCCAAAGGGCTGGCAAAACAAGGAAGTCTATTTAAGCCTTCTAAAATTTGCCATGCTGGCTGAAACACAGCTTCAGTATAAGACAGGAGGGACAGAACAAATCACATTATCAAGGGGATTGAATAAAAAGCTGATGATACATCAATGGGTTGGAAAATAAACCCTCTGCTGAAAATATTTTCTCTGCATTTCTGCTCTAAGAGAAACCAAATAACATTCCCTCCATTAAACTGTACTTGTATGAACATTGCCTTAGTGGCTTCTATTGATTTGCTTCCTTCAGTCCATGAGGTAAATCTCTTTGACTCAAGGAAATTTTACATTTCAGTATTTCTGTAACTAATTTCTCCATTAGTTGTATCTCTCTAATCAGCCAGTCCCTGCCTTCTGCCCCCAATGGTGAAGTTTAAGGGGAAGGATGAGTAGAAATACCAGCAAGCTCAACCAGGGGGCAGAGGGTTATAAGAACAACATTAATGCTGAGATGGTGTTTAGAAAATATTCCATCCTGTAAATCTCTGAAGGAAAGGTCTGAAGGAAAGATTGGAAAACTCATTATTTGGATGGGTTGGGACCAAGCTATAACTGGGCTCCTCTCCTTCTAACCTGATTGCAGCCATCCAGAAGAGAGGGGCAAACAGCAAGGCCTCCATCAGACCTGAAGAACTGCCTTGTGCAGCACTAAAATGTTTACATTTTTTATTGTATGGACATCACAGCTACCTAAGAGAATCACTCAAAGATCTTTCTCGAGCCAGTTTGGTGTAACGGTTAAGTGCGCGGACTCTAATCTGGGAGAACCGGGTTTGATTCCCCACTCCTCCACTTGCATCTGGCTGGATGGCCTTGGGCAAGCCATAGCTCTGTATCAGCTATTCTCTCAAGGACAGCTTGGGAAAGAGCTCTCTCAGCCCCACCTACCTCACAGGGTGCCTGTTGTGTGGAGGAAAAGGGAAAGGAGTTTGTAAGCCGCTCTGAGACTCCAAGTGAGTGAAGGGCGGGGTATAAATCTAATCTCTTCTTCTTCTTCTTGAGGATTATAGTGCATAGTCATTGTAGCCCAGAGACAATGCCTTAACCTGAACCAGAGACCCACAAACTCAGGCCAAGGAAGGCACTCCTGGTTCTGAAACACAGAGCAAGCCACAGCTCTGGAGAAGAGTCTCTATTTTCAGGTGGCAAGAAGACTGTCCTCTGAGCAAACCTCCAGTCTTCTCCCCCACCCAGAAAGGTATGCATATGAAACAATGGGTTCCACCAGGTATTGCATCTGCATTTCTAAAGCTATTCAGAGGCCACCTGGTGAGTAGCCCTTTTATCTCCAGAACTTTACCTAGCTCTTTTTATGTGACCCTATGTCTATGTGAGAATCCTTTGTCTCCAAACCTGTCTTTCCTGCTCCATCCCTCAGGATACCGAGATAAACAATCATATATTCAAATGTTTAGTGGTCCTTCTTGACACTAATCAGGGACTCCTACCTTTTGTCTGTACTTGGGAACCTATTCATTCTGTCTTGGCAGAACCATTAGTGATCATCAAACCCAGGGGTCATTTGGGGCCTGAGCGAGGCGGAGCAGTGCTCTGCCAGCCCAGAAGTGGGCACTAGGGCAGCTATGGGCCAAATCAGATTCTCTGATCTGATTTGGCCCGCTGCCGAATTGCTGCTAAAATTCGGTGGTGGCTTAAAAAAGTGGCTGGAGGGGAAGGGGTTTGAGGGATAAGTTCCAAACTTACAGGGTAGTTGCTGGAGCCTCTCCCCGAAATACCCACCAAGTTTCAAGAAAATTGGACCAGGGGGTCTACAGGCCCCCAAACAGGTTACCCCCATTCCCTCCATTGTTCTCTGTGGTGTGAAAATAGTTACTTTTTCCCCACTATAGAGAACAATGAAGGGGATGGGGCAACCTGTTTGAATTGGACCCCATGGTCCAATCGCCTTGAAGCTTGGTGGGTATTTCGGGGAAAGGCCCTAGCAGCTACCCTGCAAGTTTGAAGACTCTTTCTCAAACCCCCTCTCCTTCTGCTTCCCTTTCTGACACACTTCCGGTGATGTCAGGGGGCGTGGCATAGGCTAATGAGTTATGCTAATAGGTATGCTAATGAGCTCCTGCATCTCTTTTTTTTTTACGAAATGATCGATGATGAAACCCATTCATCCATCTCCAGTCATCTCATAATGGCTATTGTGAATCCAGACTCTTCCCCTCTGAGACCTCCTGACCTTAGTCACTCCTCCTGATGCTGCACCCCCTGGGACCCATGATTGGTCCAGGTAATCTTTTGTCTTCACCTGAGACAAGCCTCTCGAGAGGAGGAGGAGGAGGAGGAAGAGGAGGAGATTGGATTTATACCCCACCCTTCACTACCCAAAGGAGTCTCAGAGCAGCTTACAAACTCCTTTCCCTTCCCCTCCCCACAACAGACACCCTGTGAGGTAGGCGGGGCTGAGAGAGCTGTTTCCCAAGCTGTCCTTGAGGGAACAGCTGATACAGAGCTATGGCTTGCCCAAGGTCATCCAGCCAGGTGCAAGTGGAGGAGTGGGGAATCAAGCCCGGTTCTCCCAGATTAGAGTCCACGCACTTAACCACTGCACCTATTGGTTCTAAAGACCTCCTATTGTTCAGCATTGTTCTCCAAGGTCTATATCCACTCATGCACACACCCCATCTCTTTCTTTTTCTTTGGGCCTTCCCATAACGCATAACACTGGCTGTTGGCACTATGGTCTTCAAGGACTTCTGCATGTCTGGACAGGTATTTACCCCATAACTGACCCCTCTATTCACTATCAATCACCTCTGCTTTCTCCACTCCTCCACATGAAGACAGGTGGGCAGGGCCAGCCCCAGGTTTTATTGTGCACTAGGTGAGAATACCTTCTGGTGCCCCTCCCCCCGTGTGGCCACCAATTGTCAAACATAAAGGAGTCCCAACCTCCAGGTGGGAGCTGGAGATCTCCCGCTATTACTGTGGATCTCAAGACCACTGTGACCAGCTCCCCTAGAGCAAAAAGCTATGCTGGGGGGGGCTCTAAGGCCCAAGGTGAGGTTCTTGCCCTCCCCCCCAACTGGAGGCATTGCCCAGGTCTTCTCCAGCCCACCCAGCCCAGCCCTGACCCCATGGCAATGTGCGGAATGCTCTGAAGTCACCCAAAGCTTACAAAAACTGGGGGGAGTGTAGACGTCCAGTGGGGGGGCACCACATCAGGGGAGGGAGGGTGGTTCTCATGGCCCCAGAAGCCAGGGGTGGTGGGGCTGTACAAACCTGTGTGCAGGAAGCTGAGAAGCAAAAGTCCCGCTGGTGCCTGAGGAGGCATCCGGTCCCAGCAGTCCCACAAAGGCACGTCCCCCCCACCCCCAGAAGAGGGGCTGGGAGAGCAGGGAGGCTGTGGGGTCCAAACGGGGTGGGGGTGTGGAGCCTCCTACCTCCACATCCCTCTCCCTTCTTTCCTCGCAGCCGCCTGACAACTGGGACAGTTTCTGTAAGTTCCTTTGCGCGCCCTGAGTGTGCAGAACTTTGGTCACCTGCTTTTGGTTAGCGGTGCTGAAAGGTGGCATGCTGGGGGGAGACGGGAGGCTGAGAACCTGCCAGCCTCAGACAATGAACCCTCTCTGCCTCTGCCCCTGGGCTGGGGCCCTGGGACCCAGGAAAGCGGCGGTGGGAGGAGGGCACCCTCTAACGCTCTCTCGTGCTCCTTTTGCCACAGATGCCACAGGAGGAGAAGACCCCTGTTGACCCCTGGCTCATGGCCCTCTTCATGGCGCCCTAGGCAGAAATCTAATTTGCCTAGTGAGCGGGCCGGCCCTGCAGGTGGGTGACATTGGGTCAGTCATAGCTCTTTCAGAGCTCTCTCAGCCCCCAAAATAACTCTAGCTCACCACAAAAAAAGCTAGAACTGAAGGCTGCCAGATAGTCTTTGAATCTCCTAGCTATACTATACACAGTGCCATTTGATAATTATTATTGATTTATTATTTATTATTTTTAAGTCGTATAGAAAAATGTGAACTTTGATATGAACTGAAGTTATCAGACAACACTCTCAGAATGTAGCCTGCTGCAGCCTGAATCTGTTCAATCTATGCCTACAATGTACTGTTTTGGTCATGTGAATTGGCTCATGCTTCTGTCTCCTTGTTAACACAAATATTTGCTAATCAGTTTCAACTGGTTCCTAGCTGGTATGGGTGCTTGAGTCACTTTTTAGATATAATTGTTCATTTGTACACAGACATCAATGTCAGCAACTTTATCCTCCCCCCCCCCCCCCGGTAAGTACTTTCTGTGCAAGATTAAACTTGCAGGGAACGTTTGATCTTATTGCAGATATTGACACTACAAAATCCCTTTCATTTCTGTAGTCTGATTTCTTACACACATTATCTGGGCAATTGCCACTGAAATCAGTGGATCTTACTTCAACGTAAAGATGGGTGCCAGTTGAAAGTTAAGCTTTCCCTGTGCAAATATACAGTAATATGAATGGGACTTGACCAAAGCAGGAAACTCTGGATATTTCATCAGAAAGTCTTCTTTTGGCATGGTTTCCAACCATGTTTTATAGCCTTGAAAAGTCTCTGTCAAAACATCTGATTTTTTGGGTTCTTACCTGAGAGCTATGATTTATCAGATGGTAGATCTAATGCTATTTGATTGCACAAGCACTAACTAAAAAATAGCCAAATAGAGGAAAATAATTCTTAATTAAATAAGAAGATCTCCCTCAGGACATTAAAGCAATCAAGACAGGTTAAGATTCAGTGCCTCTTGCCAAAGAGGAAATTTGTACATTCAGCATGAGAATAAAGACCAAGATTTTCTGGCACTGAGATGTTATTGCAAGGGAATCTAAAAAAAAACCTAAGTCTTTTGTTTTATGCTCAATCATTAGAGAATGAATACATTCCCCTGAGAAGAAAAAAATGTTGCTTTATTAAATACTTTATTTCTGTTATATTATTCAAAATAATCTCAGGCCTTGCATAATTTGGAGTAAAATATGACTGTTTGGTATGAAGAAATTAATAATTCTGGTTTACAAGGGTATGGATGACCATGTTTCCAAGACATTTGTATAACTATTTGTGTGAGCAATATCCTGATTTTGGAAGGCTTCTCAGAAATAAACTCAATCTTATTCCAATACTAAGGAAAGAGTTAGAGCTTAGAGACACATGGAGAAATGTCTGAGAAAAGTGCTGTTTTCAAGTCCATTAAAGGAAAGGTCTGTCTTCTATGTTACTATTTAAGCACCTAAGAGTGCAGTCCTAAACAGAGTAATACTCTTCTAAGCCCATTGATTTCAATGAGAAAGGTGTTGCTGTTTAGGATTGCACTGTCAGTTACTCAATTTACATTCTTTAACCACCTTAGTTGCTTTCTCAACCTGTCTTAGGGTTGCCAAGTGTGTTAAACTTATCGGCGGGGGGAGTCCTCCGCTGGCCAGGTGACGTCACCGGAAGTGACATCAGCACGTTGGGGGTGTTGCCAGGGCGACGCTCTGGCAATTGCCCCAAAACTCTATGGTATCATAGAGTTTTGGGGTGATTGCCAGAGCATCGCCCTGGCAATGCCCCCAATGTGATGGCGTCACTTCCGGGTGATGTCATTGCATGAGGGAGGTTGTCCAGGCTGGATGACTTCGGGGGTGGGGTTTCCCCTGCCGGCCGAATGCTGGCCGGTGGATCGGGAACCCCTGTAGTGGGGGATGCCCTGCCCCCTGGGCTGACTTGGCAGCCCTAACCTGTCTCATCATTCCTTTGGTTAAAATTAAGGTTTTTACATCACAGGGAGACACACTTGAATACCCTCCTCTTCTCTCCTCTCCTATCAGAATGGTGCCTGGGAAAGCCTCCATGGATTAATCCCCCCCAAAAAACAATGTTTATCTTTCCAGTTCTGCCCATACCAGTGAAGTGGTTTAGCAGGAGGAGGAGGAGAAGGAGGCAGACTGACACACAGCAGACCTGTAAGAAGAAGGAAGAAAATTAGTTCAAAGGCTTCTCCTCTTAGCCAAGACATATCTTGTAACCAATATTACTTTAAGACAAGACAATTGGCCTTCTTAGTGCAGGGGTTTTAGAACTGGGTAAATCCAATCAGTGTCAGCATTATGCAGGTGAAAGTTATATGCATGTGGAAGACTGCCAATCTCCTAATCTCTCATACAGACCAGATAAAGCACATGGAACACTTTCCAAAATGGCCCTATAATGTGAAAGTAGAAGTCCCCCAGGAAGCCAAAGAGCCTAAACTATATACTTCTCAGGACAAAATGTTCCTCTTTTCAACTCCCCTCGCGATAAGTGACTCCCAGTTATTTAGATACAGGTTTTCAAACTGGGTTTACCATAAAGCAATCCTTTTATATGGCGAAAAGAGAAGTTCTCAGAAATACTGTATCTCCTAATCAAAATGTCTTCCACTGCTTCTCTCCACAATAACCACAAAATCCCCAATATAAATTTCATATATGAGATTATACAGACAAAAATGTATTTCAATCACAATATTTTTACATGTACATTCATAATAGGAAGTGCACAGATGTTTTATTTCAGTTCCTTTCATTTCAATATATTTTATTTCTTTTCTTTACTATAGTTATAGTTTGGGTTCTTTATTTTCAGTGGGTTTTATAGGGGACATATTCCTGCCTGCAATTTGTTCCTTTTTTGATTGTCATATATTTTAAATGAAATTCTTAGATGTTACCTCTCACCTTCTTGAAGTCAATCCATCCATCCATCCATCAATCAGAGAAAGCTTTTTTTTTTACTATTGGCAATGAAAATTCTCCCCAGTTTAGGGCTCAGGAAAGCATGAATAGGCACATGAGTGACTTTTCCTGAGTTCCTATAGTAGCACTGTCAAGGAAAGAAGGGGCCATGTGGGGGGTTGCCAAGCGTGGAGTATCCCCTCAAAGAAGTCCTCCAGCAGCATTCCCTCCTGCTTGCAACAGTCCTGGGATAGGGCCTTCCTGGCTTTCACCCAGTCCTGTAGCCAGGATCTTTGGAGGGAAGGGGTGCTGGGGTGGGCGCGGGGGCACAGCTACTTAAATTAAATCTTAATCCACAATCTTAGCCATATACTGCGCCAGAATCAGGGTTAGAGAACCGCTTCCGGCCTCCATCCAGCACTGCATGCAGCTAAGATTGTGGTTTAAGCTTGGGGTGGGGGAGTTGGGGTGGGGGGCTCTGAAAATCTGATAGGGGGCTCATCACTCTGGTCTAAGGGAATCTAGAAAATGGCTCCTTTAGAGGGTGGACTCTTTGATGTTGTACCCTCCTAAGGTCTCCCCCTCCCCAGGCTCCACCCCCAAAATCTCCAAGTATTTTCTAACCCAAAGCTGGCAAGTCTAGCTCTAGGGATACACATGAACCAGGAAAATGCAGTTCAGTTCATGGTTTGTGGCATGCCCAGTTCACGAACTATCAACCATCATGAACTTTTAGCAGTTGAATGAACCTGTAGAAACCCCTCCCTGGCATGCTAGAGACACCAAACTCACAGGAAATCTTTGGCTGACTCTCTTCTACCTGCCCTCCAAGTATAGTGAGGATTCAATTTATGAGGCCCAAATTCCCCCCAAAGAGGGTACCCCCAGGAAAGTGCTTTTCTTCAGGTGAACTGATTTCTGTCATCTGGAGATCAGCTGTAATACCTGGAGTTCTCCTGGCCCCACCTGGAGGTTGGCAACCCTAGTTGCTAGGTATATTTTAAAAACAATAATGGAGTACAGGGGGATTAATTATTTCCCTGACATCACTGCACTCAGTATTTTTCTCCCAACTTAGCTGATTTCCAATATCAGAGCCTGACTGTGGGAAAAATGCTTCCAACTTCAAAGTAAGACAAAAGGAACAAGGGGAAAGACAGGGTTTAGTTCCCTTCATTTGTATATTGTAATTTTATTTAAAATATTTCTTAATTGGGGGGGCTGGCTAACTTTTATTTATTTTATTTTATTAAAACATTTATATCACACCTTTCCTCTTGGTTCAAGGCAGCTTGCATTAACATCCCCAACTATCACCAAAGATCAAATAGCAAGTCCCAAATCCTTCCCCTCTCCGCCCTTAAAAGATGCCTGCCACTGAAATCCCCTCAAAACCCCCAGCAAACAGGCAGGACTTGCAGCACCTCCTGAAGATCTCCAAGGAGAGATTCCTTCTTCACCTCTTCAGGGAGTCCATTCCACAGAGCTGCAGTCGTGGTGAAAAAGGCCTGGGCTCTGGTTGATGCCAGACGGGACACCCTAAGTGGTGGGATAGCCAACAAATGGCTCCTTGATTATCATAGTTAATACAGAAGACCTGTTTATTGGAGAAAGGGTGCAGCAATTTATTCTTGGGCAAGCAAAATCTTACCATTTGTCTCCACCTTCGTGTGCAAAGCACACTTGTTTTACTTGTTTTAACCCCCTTTCAGTTCCCCTCTACAGTTGTGCACACTTGCCTGCAAATTGCCACCCCAGATTTCCTCAGCAGCTCTTTCCTCCTGAAAACTAATATAAGCAAACCTTTGCTTTGACTGCCTAGCATGCAGGGAAAGACCAAGCGAACAGGACAGATGCTTATACAACCAGATGGCTCTGCTATGCACAGAAAACCTGATCCAGTTGGGCTGGAACATCTAGAATAGTCCTGTTTGATAGGAATATCAGCAAACTCTTTGATTTGGGTAGAACACCTGTCAATAACATGTATGCTGAGTCATTCCTCACTGTTGTCTCTTGCTCCCTCATGCCACAAGACAAAGAAACAAAGCCTAAAAAGCATCCCAGGCTGGCTGGGATCCAGCACAGCATTTCCATTAGTGAAAGAGTTTCCATCTACAGGCCACAACTTTTTCATCTCCCTCCTCTCACTGTCGCCTAAAAATGGTAGCATTTCAAGCTAGGACAAGAGGATGGAAATTGTGCTCCAGAGGTGGAAATCCTCTCATTCATGGAAAAACTGTGTTGGATCCAAGCCACTCTACAGAATTTCACAATCTTTCCACAATTTCTTAATGTGTTTAGGCCCCCCCCTTGATTAGTTTCAATAACTATATTAATGAATTTAATTCACAATAAACATGTATGGGTTGTAAGTAAATGCAATCCCATTAAAATCTGATTCTAAAATGATTATTTATGGTAATACATCAAAAATATCAGGAAGGATTGCCCAGAGATGCTCATAGTCTTAACCATTGCTTTCCCATCTCAAATAGCATAGATTCAAAGAACTGCTAGTTAGATAATTCCTCTATTTTTGCAGCCCTTTTTGATTTATATGGATCCATCCATCCATCCACCCAAACAAATAAGATATGTCTGCATTCACTGATATTTTCTCCCACTACTCTTAAGCCTTTTCCATTTTCACAAGGGTTAGGAGCCCAAGGGTTTGATTTGGTGCCTCAATGTCTTTTTTGTTTACATATATATAAGCAGAATGTAATGGAAGCCAGAAGACTCTTAGAAACAGGCAGAACAACTGTTGGTCTTACATAAAACTCCTGAAACCTACAGTACAAACCCCAGACTGCTTCCAGACCAGTTAACTCCAACTAAATATTCTGTCAAACTTGCTCCAGACAGAACCTGTGCCCTTGTGTCCAGCTGGAGACCATCATGTTTTGACAGCTAGAGATTCTGAGGATATTGCAGAAAAAAATGTTATTCATTAAGGAACATCAGCATTCTTTTAACAAGCCCCAGACTGTTCATCAATTGCTCAGTGATAGGCCCGTGCAGTAATGAGGATGACCAAATGCATACAAAGCCATTAACTATACTGTGCTAATGTAGAGGCATGCAAGACATGAAGAAGGTCAGCAATACTGGCAGGAAAGTATAAACATCACATAGAGATGTGTAAAAAACTACTGCTACAATTCGAGTGATTAATTCAAAAAAGCAAGTTAATTGCAAAAGGTCTTCTTAATGTTAAAAACTGCTCCCTCTTAACTGGGTGCCATTTTAAAGGCATGGTTTCTCATGATAAATTAATTAAACACTGAACTTTACCTGAAGATTTACCCTCCCTCCCATCTCCACCTGTACCATCATACAGTCTTCTTCCAAAGAAGGTTGTTGATGGGTGACAAAACCTTCCCATTAAAAGTTATGCTTGAATTAGGGAATTCAGTGAATTACTGGAAGGAAATCATCCATTTCATGGCTATTTCCCTTCTTTTTAAGCATTCTTGGAGTATTTTCCAGGAATAACCTAGAGCAGTTTCTCTGTGTATTTTACTAAGCTTTACATTTATGCTGCTTCTGGCAGTCCATCATAGCTACAACAACACATGTTTGCACTGAGAATATTTTCACGATATTTGAACAACTTCTGGCATCCAGTGTATCACTTCTTTTTAAAATTTTAATAACTTTATTAGAAATACATATAACACATATTACAACATTAACTTATTCGGTTTACAAAGATACTATAAAAAGAACCCGAAAAATTGAAATAACATTCTATAGCAATAAGATCTCACATTCCAAAAATTAGAATATCAACTGTATACTTTCCAAAGTTAAATATTTAAATTATCATATTCTTAAATAAAGCAGGAAGTCGACATAACATTTCATTAACTGATGCAAACTCTAAAGCCAGAAACCAAATTGACTCCAAATCTGATGAACGTGAGCCAGTTTCAATTTGTGCTATCTGAGAAGACAATATTTTTCATCAAGCAGAACTCAAACACTTTCTCAAACCAATTTGAGACTGTAGGTGAATTTGATTTTTTCCAAAACTTAGCTGTTACCATTCTTGCAGCAGCACATAGTATCACTATTAATTCCTTTCTTTCTGGAGGAATTGTCTTAAGTTCTTTTTGTCAGAGGTTGAGCAACATTAGCTCTAATCTCAATGGGACTGTGTAACCAGTAATATGAAAAAAATTTTTTTGCACTTGTTCCCAAAACTGTTGAATATCTTTACACTCTCACCAGCAGTGCTTATAAGTGCCTACAGTACCAACAAAACTGAAAACTTTTGGGGCACATATGCTGCAATTTTTGTGGTGTAAGATGCCATCTTGTCAGTGTTTTAAGAAACTGCATTTTTATCACTATTGCTTTTGAACAGAAAGGCTGTGACTGACAAATCTTACAACATTCTTCTGTGCTGATATTTATCTGACACATTGCACCAGTAAACAATATAAATTAGTGGTTTGTCACTTTGTGAAGAAATTAGTATGCTATACAGGTTGGAGCCCTTTGAAATTTGATTACAGGGCTCTTTTTCTAGCAGGAACTCCTTTGCATATTAGGTGACACACCCCTAATGTAGCCAATCCTCCGAGAGCTTACAGAGCTCTTCTTACTGCTGATAAACCAAGAGTTTTTCAAAATTTGTTAGCTTTCTTATGAGGCATTGTTTAATGTCTGGGCATTCTGAGTGTTGTTTCAGTTGAAAATACTGAAACCAGTTCATTGTTTGCCCTAATTTTAATTCTAAGGTAGTTTTATCAATAACTAGACTCTTTTTTTTTGCTATACCAAGCAATCTCATTTTGAAAAGTTCTTTCCAGCTAGTAAAAGAGCTAAAATGATAGGCTGGTTCGAAACATGGGCGTATATATGTCAATAGTCGGGAAATAAAAGGGGCCAATTTCTTTCTATTCCTGCTCCAAGACTTTAAAGTGCATAATAAAAATGGACTGCTCAGTGAGGGGTTTGATTTTTCCATGGTCTTATTCCAAATTAGACCAATTAGGGATTTAAGAAGGACTGAAACTTGCTCAATATAAATCCAGTCTGCAGCCTTATCCCTTTGGAGCATACGAATGAGATTTGACAATTGGGATGCTTCATAATGCAAAAACCATCCAGGTTAAGACACCACCCCCAACTTGGACATAGTTCAAAAACTAACTCATGACTTTGTTATTCCTGACGAAGTCATTTATTATCTTTTGCCAAGAATTAAACAGTGCTCCCAGTATTTGAATTGGTATGGTTCTACAGTAATATCTGAAGTTTGATAAAAGATTTGACCAGGTGTAATTTCTTCAGCCAAGAAAAATTAAACGTTAAGCATTGTTTAAATAGATATTTCACAGACTTATGTAGTTCTCCCAGATTGTTGCTTAATAGATTTTTTAGATCTAAAGGTATACTGACCCAAGGTATTTCCATGCTTTAGTATTCCATTATACTTGTACCTTGATTTGACATTGTTTTAATTCATCCCTGATATTTACTGGGGAAATGATTTAGACTGGTTTAAGAGTAAACCTGATAATTGGCCAAATTTATTTAATATTATATGTATCTCTTGAGGAGAGTTAATGGGGTTTTATATATATATATATATATATATATATATATATATAGTACCACATAATCTGCAAATAAACTAATTTTAAAACTTTTTTTAATAATAAAATTTTTATTTCTGACAAACAGACAAACAAGACATACATACACAAAAATTACATAAAACGTGAGGAGGACAAAGTATCTAAGAAAAAGTTTAACAAAGTTTCTCATAATATCTGAATTTCAGTTCATGAATAAATAAGAATGTAGTAAGTCGACCTAAAAATGTAAATTATGTAGTCTACAGTCTTTGCTTATATAATAGAATGACTCTAGTTGTAAATAAAGTACATAGGTTTGCTTAAGTTTCATATATAGTTCTCTTCTTTTGTTTCTGGGTTGCAGATTTTCTATCCACAGAGCCTTCAAAAAATGCATTATAGCCTCCAAAAGTACATAGCTGGTCAAAGGTGTATTTTGAAAAAAGGATATGTAGTCTTTTATAAAAGTTTTGTTGCTGTTGGTTTGGTGCATAGATATTGGCAATTAATGTTGTCTTGTTTTGTATTTGATTTTGCGTTAACAAAATTCTGCCATCTTCGGAGCTAAATAGTAGCTCAAGGTGTAGTTTTTCCTCTATAAAAGTGACAAGGCCTCGTTTCTTCTTTTCTTTGTCTGCAGATATAAAAGATTTGCCCAGTATTTTTAACTTCTAAATATTTTTATCTGAGTATTTTATGCGTGTTTCTTGAAAGCAGATAACATCTAATTGTAGTTTTTTCAATTGCTGAAATATTCTTAGACTTTTCTGCAGTTCTTTTGATCCATTAACATTAATAGAAATGCAATTAATTTTCTTTTTAGTCATTTTAAGGGTTTATCTTTAATTTTCTTAAGTTTCTGGGGTTTCACCACAAGTGCTGCAGCTCCTCTATCATGATCTTGTGTTTCTTCTTCTTCCTCTTCCTCTTCTTCTTCCTATTCTTCCTTTTCCTCTTTCTCTTCCTCTTTTTCTCTTTCTGTTTTTTGGTCTTCCCCTAATTGGCTGCTATATGATTCCAAAAAGTCCTTTACTTTCAAGGGAGAGTTAATTTTATATCTTTTGGCTTCAAAAGTTAAAAAAAAGTCCCTCTGGTAGTAGCCATCTGTATATTATTCCATTTTTCTGAGAATTGCTGCAAGTTCCATATATGACTTCCTTTTTTTCTCTTACCCTCCATGGAGTTTCTTTGAGTATTTTTATTTCTAAATCTTGAATCTTAAAGGGTGTTGTATTCAAGATCTTAAAGATTTCATCTCTGAAGGATCTTTTGTGAAATTTAATTGTGGAATTTAATTGTGGAATTTAATTGTGGAATTTAATTGTGATTTTCTTTTGGTAGTCCTTTTTTTGTGTGTGCATAAGCAGAGTTCATCCTATATACAGAGTCTATTTGCTGAAAAACATCTTCTGGTCCAAGTGCACGCATATATTCTGCCAGGGCTGTTGCCATAAAAAAATTAAGATTTTCCTTTTTATTTTCTGGACAGGTTTTAAATCTAAGAATATAAGCCACTTTATCAAGTTGAAGTTGAATCAATTCCTGTTTAATCAAATCTTGTTTAGATGAAAAGCTTTGGAACTTAGTTTCCATCTTCTTGTGTTTCCCTTCAAGCTGATCCATTTTCAAATTGACATCTGAAATTTTCTGGTTAACTTCCTGAAATTGGTGCTGTAATTGATAAAACTTTTTTTGAATGTTTGTGTTGTTACATTTTGCCTGCACAAGTGGCTAGATTGCAAGAGCAAACAGTAATAGGGAGAGGGGACAATTCTGTCTCATTCCCTATGTTAAGGAGAAGCTCTCTGAGCATACATTATTAATTTTTATGTGAGCTTTAGGATTGTCATATAAAGTTTGAATTATAAAACTTTCCCCAAATCCCATATAAGATAGTAATTTTAAAAAATATTTAGTTTCTAATGAGTCAAATGCTTTTTGTATGTCCAATGATAATATCATTGATGTATTTTTTTCTTTTCAACAATAATCTATTATGTTAAGTGATTTGCAGATATTGTTATCTATGTTGTGATTTGTCATAAAGCCTACCCAATCTATATTTATATAGTGCATAATGACTTTGTTGAGTCTAGAAGATATTATTGCTGAGAAAATCTTAACATCTTGATTTAATAAGGATATTGGATGGTAGGATGATGGTTGAGTTAGGTCTTTCTTTACCATATTTTGGTATCATTATAAAATTAGCAGTTGACATTGTGCCATGGTAAAGTATTCCATTGCAAATATCTGCCAAGGGGCCTGCTAAGAAATGGGGGGAAGTTTTAAAGAATTCAGCAGGAAAGCATCTTTCCCTGGGATTTTCTGATTTTTTAAAATCTTTGGATGGTATCCAAAACTTCTTATGTTGTGATGGGTCCTCCATCGTCTCTTTGTGTTCTTGGGAAAGTTTATAAACTATATTCCCCTTTGACAAATTTTTATTTATTAATGAGTTAGGATCTTTAGACTGGTAAGGTTTTTTGTAATAAATGTGCTGCATATTTGAATGGTAGTAGTAAGAATGCTGCCTTGGTCTCATCTAACAATTGAAGTTCATCTTTATTTGGGGCATATATGGAGGCTGTAGTGTATGTTTGCCCATCTACAAAGCCTTTCACAAATAGACAATGACCTCTCAAATCTGCTTCTATAGAAACACAGATGGTTGCCTGAATTTCTCCCTAAAAAATCCACATGGTTCATGGTCTGTTTTCTGACTTTTATGTAGGCTATTAACCACTCTAAGTAAAGATTCATGTAACTGATTGTCATGTTTGGTATGTCTGCTGTATACAGAGGATATAGTATATGTTTGCCCATCTGTAAATCTTTCACAAATAGACAATGACCTCTCAAATCTGCTTCTATAGAAACTAGAGTAAAACCAAGGTTTTTTTAGAGTAATATCACTACCCCTCTGGAGTTTGTTGATCCAGAGGCATGAAATTGATGGGGGGGACCATTTGAATTTAAGAAGTTGATGAGTTGCCTTTTTCAGATGGGTTTCCTGAACACATACTATGTCTGGTCTTAGCTTCACTAGCAAGGTCCCACTGTTTGTCATTTTACTAAATTATTTAAGCCCCTACTATTTATGAGAACAATTTTCAAGTCCTCAGACTTGTTACTTATAGCTACAGCAAGCAATGATTACTTATAGCTACAGCAAGCAATGGTAACTTTTCCACATTTTCACACTGTATTAGCTTTGCTATCATTGCAATCATGCAAGCATTAAAATAATTTGAATATAAAAATTTTAACAATACCTTAATGTATCTTATTAACCTATACCACATCCATATCCATTGTACTGAATGAACAGACAATAAAACAAACTGCAAGATAAGAACTACATGCTTGCCAGTGTATCACTTCTATCTAGTATATCACTCCTGAATAATATTAATATGGACACAAAGTGGAATATAGAACAATTTTAAAACTGCTTTAAAACTAGTGTGTCATAAGAGCTAGAGTATTGGACAAGGCTCTGGGAAACCCAGGTTCAAATCCCAACTCTACCATGGAATCTTGCTGGGTGAACTTGGACCAGTCACAAGCCTAGCATACCTCACAGACCTGTTGTGAGGACAAAATATAGGATACAAGAATGATGCAAGCAATGTTCCCTCTAAGCTGTGGATTCTTGTGAGCAAAAATTCTACTTTGTGAGCTGCTGGCATTAAAGTTGTAAGTGAGCAATTTGGCTGCTGCATAAATTAGTTTGCTCTGGAACCATCCTTCCTGAGCTAAGACAAAAACATGTGAGCCGGAGGCTAAAAGAACTGTGAGCTAGCTCACACTAACTCAGCCTAGAGGGAACACTGGATGCAAGCCACTGCAGGTCCCCGGTGGGGAGAAAGGCACAAAATAAATGAAGTGAATAAATACATTCTTGTCAATGTGGTATTTTAAACTTCTTTGCAAACAGGAATTCAAAAATATCCTTGTGAAAACAGCACCCTTCTTCACTCCCTTCTTGGGTCTTAAATTATCTTTCCAGACCCTACCTCTGTTCATCCCAACACTGCAAGTATTCTCAGATGATGCCATTTTGTCTCTGGTTGCCTACATGCATCATGGAGTAAGCAGAGAAGAAGATAATGAGAGTGAGGCAAAGAAAGAATCAATGTTGGATTCTAGTGGCAACCCAACCCAGCTACCCTCCCATAGCACAGCCATTCTCAGACTGTTTCCATGTGCTTCTCTGGTCACTGAGGCAGAGCAGTAATCAGTAATTTAAATATTTTAAAGTTATCCCAGTCCTTGGAAACAGGCAGAGCTTCATGTGACAAAGTTCAGATAATAATGCTTTATATTACCTTTACTGCAACTTCAAGTGTCACAAGCAAATTCTACGGGAGCAGGTCTCTTTTCTTTTGCAATGTAGCTTCTCCTGCTGCAGCAGCAAATATTTCCTGTCATTGTCAGAAGAATAAGGGGGAAACTTTCATTTCAAATTGAGGGCATGGCAGCCTTGTGAGTGTTGTCTCGGGTTTTAGAGCAACAGTTGGGCCATATCAAATGCTTGCGCTTACAGTACAAAAGATTTTGCCATTTCCTGCTTTGTATGTTTCTTTGGTGAACTTCACTGTGAAGCTTATTAGGTGTATCAATGCCGGGTTGTTGTTTTTTTAAAAAAAGATAGAAAAATAGAGGAAATATGATTAAATTATTTGCATTTCATGGTGAGTTGAAGGGGATAAAAAGCTTGAGAGTTCAAGGACTGCAGGACAGAAAATACTGCTTCCTTTCACTGAAAGAATGTGAAGTTTCCCTGAAGGAGATTCATCCTGTTGTTATTTCAAGGATCCTGGCAAGGCTAGTATTTGAAAACCACCCACGAACAATAGAATGAAAACAGCTGCGCAGCAACCCTAATCTGGTTGGTGACTGTGTAAATACAGTGTAGTGCCATGAAAAGGTCACTGACAAAGGTGCCCTGCTGTGCTACAATGCTTGCAGGTGCTGTGGGTGTATTCCTAATTACATCATATCACTGATGCCAAGGAATTAATGGGTCAAATGTAGTCCAGCCTCTTCTTCCATCCTACATTCCATACATGTAACTAAGGCTGACTTCAGTGCCTTATCCTAAGCTGTTATATGGGCTTCATGGGCCAGTAAATGGCCTCGCTACCTGCTCCATATTGGCAGAGATTCCTCATCCTCCTCAGTTTCTAAAATGAAATAATGCTTCACAGGTGGCCCCAAGGCATGAATGTATCCATTCCGTTCCTGTATGTTCCTCAATAGCTGAGGACAATTAGGACGTTTGATGGCCAGAATGTGTAAGACCCGTGCCTTAGACACACGTTTATGCTATGCCCCAATTTGTTGCTTTGCACTGGTGAAGCAGTTATTCTGCCCCTTCCTAATTACAAATACATGTGTATAGCACCATTTTGGAATGAAAGCTTTCAGATTTCAGAGAAGTCAGGCAGAATGACTAATTCATAGCTATATGGCAGGGGTGGGCAAATTGCGGCCCGGGGGCCACATGCGGCCCGCCACAGAGTTTTTTGCGGCCCGCCAAGACAGTCGGCCACAGGAAAATGTTCTCTATATTTGGGTCTATATATATTTGTGAGCAAAAATTTTCTTGCATTAAGATCAACAAGAGTAAATATAGATGCTCTTTGACAGACATTAACTTGCAGGCTGTGATGAGACTCTCAACAAGCAATCTCACTCCTGATTTCAAAAAAATTGTAGAAAAGTGTGATAGGGTACATTTGTCTCATTAAACTGATTCTAAAATTAAATGTGCTTGCAGCTATAGATGATATGAAATCAGCACAATAAATAAATTGAATAAAACTACTGCTATTTTATTTAATTTATATTTATTGATTTTTATGATACAATTTCTACCTTTTCTGAAATGCAAAGTTAACTAATGAATGCAATCATTTAAAAAGGTGCGGCCCTCCGCTAACCCTCCGCTCCCACAAAGTGGCCCCCGAGCCAAAACAATTGCCCACCCCTGCTACATGGAATATATTGTTACTTATTAAGGTAGATGTCTTTTTGACTCTCATTGTACTTGTCAGCTCACACACTATTTTAGATTCATAAACAGTAAACAATAAATAATGCTAGTAAAAAGAACCACTACCAGCAGCAGTGGAGGATTATCAGTAGTGAAGGGATTTTCATCAGCATTCATCAGCACTGAAAGAGCTTCATCAAATTGTTTTCCCTGATTTCTTTTAATTTAATGTGACAGCAATTGCCCTGCAATAAGGTTTTGTTTCATTTTCCTTAAAAATCACCCCTGACTGTTCACAGATCGCTTGAATTGTATGCCTTGCACAAGCATCAGACATTTACACTTCTGTTTCCCTGCCATTAATGTTTAAAGTGGGATTCATAGATGGCACCTTGAGTATGAACTTCCTGGCTTCCCTCTAGTCAATCATTCTCCCTTAAATTGCACCATTGTTTCCCACTTCACCCTTGCCCTGCTGCATCGACAGATGCTTCCTGCACATGAAATAGTTTGCTTATAGTCGGCAAGCATGTGTATAGATTAACTTGAACCATTTTGTTGGACTTTCGTATAAAAAAAACAATGTATAAAAATAAACAGCATTGTGCTAGGGTGTTAGTGTGTCACAATCAATTTCTCTCCCTCTCTTTCTTCTATATTTATCTCTCGGAAAGGATTATTTTCCTGGCTGTTCACTGGAGACTTTTATAAAAATTTGAATTAACATTTTAATATACCGTATTTTTTGCTCCATAAGACTCACTTTTTCTCCCCAAAAAATTGGGGGGAAAGTGTGTGCATCTTAAATCCCCCTCACCTTTCCCAAGCCACGGCACCGAGCAGAGCTAGGTGCGTCTTATGGTCAGGTGCGTCTTATGGAGTGAAAAATACAGCATATAGCAGAATAAAATTCTTTCTATTGAATTTCTTTAGTGTATCACTATGTGCCAGCTAAATAATCCAGGAATTTGTTCCTTCAGATTTATTTTTCTCTTCAAATTAGACACTAAATTAGAAATCTTTTTTTTTTTTTACAAAAAATTTTTTTGTAGGAGCTGTCTATATATTGTGATATAGATCCTAACACTGAATAAAACTTAGAAAAACAACAAATCACCCTCTGACTCCATTAATTGAAGCAATTTTCGCTGAAGTGGCACAAGTCAGTGAAAATGATCTATTGGTGCTTTGTTTGTCATTCCCTGCCCCAAACAGTCTGAAACTGTAATTGGTTTGCACCATGTGTTTATTTGGGAAAGATGTATAAGAAATTTTCACACCAGCAGGATATTAAGCATAGTAGAAAATGAGTAACATGAATACCTTGGCATAAGATTCCATTTCTACAGCACTTCAAACCCTATGTAGGTGATGGAAGAGTAATTGCCTGATTCATGTAGTTGGTTGTGAATACATTGTATTATTGGCCAACTAAATGAGACCCTAGTTTTTAATGCAGACATTGACTTGTGAGGTGGTACCTCATTTCTCTACCACAGATGCCCAGATTTCTTCCTAACATATCCACAGGGTTTGTGGTCTGTTCTCTGACTTTTATGTAGGCTATTAAGCATTCTCAGTAAGGATTCATGTAACTGATTATCATATTTGGTTATTTCTGGCATAAGTTTGCTGCTACACACTAATTACTATCAGCATCTGCTTGGGAGGGAAAGCACAGAGACCGTTTGGTCTAGGCCAGTGGTGGCAAACCTCTGGCACGTGTGTCAGAGGCGGCACTCAGAGCCCTCTCTGTGGGCACACACGCAGTTTGGGCACTCAGTCTCTAAAAGGAAAAAGACAACACAAACTCGAAGCTGGGCTGTTCTCAAACTTACAAAGTATGAGCCAAGGTTAGACAAATTATCAGCATGCATACAACAGCAGAAATCACATTAATTGTTCAAAAGCATGCCAAATGTAAACTTTTACCTTTCAATAAAAAGTTGTATAATTGAAAGCTCTGTGATTGTGTTTTTCTTTTAAGACAAAAGATGTTAATGTACGAGTTCTTTTTTCTAAACTAAAACCTCAGTATTCAGGTTAAATTGTCGTGCTGGCACTTTGCGATAAATAAGTGGGTTTTGGGTTGCAGTTTGGGCACTTGGTCTCTTAAAGGTTCACCATCACTGGTCTAGGCCTTAAGCTCACAGGGGCCCTCAGATTTAGACACTTATTATTTGGCATTTGATAAGTTTCACAACTTGCCTAGCTTTTTTTTATGCCTTATTTTGTTTTATTCCTATGGCTAGGGCCTCAAAAGCTAAAAGTGGCCTAGGCCCCTTGGAACTCTAGATGGTCTGCTTGGAGCATCATTTCTCAGTTCTGGATAATAAAGTACACAGACACTTGCTGTTTCTAATAGTGAGGGCCCACAACAAAGTAACCCAATCAACCGCTTGGGTTAGCAGTGTTTTAAGGTTATGAGAGCCTCAATGTGTGATCTGAGAAGTGAACTCTAGGATTGCTTCCAATGTCAGATGGGTTCTTAGAAGGTGTTCAGCTGCACATGATCTGAGAGTTTTGCTTCACATGGAAGAGTGAAATATTTGGGCCTATTATATTCATTCCATGAGCCTTCCTTTTATGTTTACTATCATAATCAAAATCCTAAGCAACAACATGGAAGAGCTGACACTGTTCTGAGGGAAATATGGCCAGTTGCTTGGCCCCAATACTAAGCCTCAATCACTGAGGAGCCTTTTAGGTCAGAGATCCTATTTGAGATCCCTTGGTATACCATAACATGAACTGGATCCACTAGAAAATCCCACACCTTTCTCACCGAGGACCCCATGATACTAAGCTCCTGCTCACCATCAAGAAAACACACCCAGCCGGATCACAGTGCTAGACCGGAAGCATATCATTTTAAGGCTCTTTATTTTGCAGAAAGAGAGGTTTAGTCTGTAAAAAGAAGCCTGACCAGAGTTCATGTGGTCCTGAGAATTCAGAGTAAGTTGTTTGTTCTCTCTGACTTGTCCAGGGTGCTGAAGGGTCTATCTCTGGCTGCCCTTGTTCCTCTCGTATGCATGATCACAGGGCGTAGTCTTTGCCTGTTAGGGGTTACTTTTGCTAGCAGTCCAGACCTTCCCCTGGGTGTTGTCTGTTTCATCCGTCCCATGAACTTAGCCGTGCTAGAACTGGAACCTACCATCACAAAAACACCTGTGTACCATTAGTATTCACTGTCACTCACTTAACAGGGCCCCTCTGTTCACTCATCCCATCAAGATTACAGACTGGGCTGCATTAAAACCTTCTACTGTTGTTCTTTTTCTAACCTTCATTAGTTCTCCTGTTACTTATAAATTTTCAACAACCAAACAAAATGGAAATAGATATCATCATTCTGCTGTTTGGAAGCCACTGTGGACTCAAAGAAACATGTGTAGCATTTCTTTTTTTGCCAAAGTTACATAGTATGTCTTTAATGGACATATGTATTCACTGAGAGCTAGTTAAAAAGTGGTCTTCCCAAAGTGAGCATAACTATGCTGGAAGCATTAATATACTCTAAAGGAATAGATCTGATTGTTCCCAGAGATATTTCACGGAAAACTCATTTACTGGGATGCCAGATGGGCCTTTTTTACTTAATTAGTTTCATACAAGTAAAGTTTAAAAAGTCACTACTACAGTGGGAGCTTGTTTCTGAGCCAATGATTAGGAAAAATCTTGGGCACATGTAATTATTTTGTGTTCTTGGAGCCTACTTTTAACTTTGCCTTTAAAATATGTCTTCTTAACTATATTCTACTTATTATTCCCACACACAAAAATTCTGAAATTCCACAAAGATAGTAAGAGTTATAACACTATAAAGAAAAAAAACTAAGATCCAAATGCTACATACAATTTTTCCCAAAGGAATACTCAAGAAAGAAAATATTACACTGGAATTAGCATTCATTCCTTCTAAGTGAGATATCCATAGAAGATGCAGGGCTGAGTAAGGCTGTGGTCACACTCACTAAATAATCCACTTTCTGTGCACTTTCCAGCTGGGGATTTTACAGTGTGAACTGGCAAAAGCCAGTTGGAAAGAGCACTGAAAGTGGATTGAAAGTGGATTAATTAGTGTGTGTGACCACAGCCTAAGATAGCTTTCTGTGTAACCAGCCATCTGGCATGCAAGGCACCTGGACTCCACCAGACCTGATTCTTCACCATTATTGGTGATTATGTTTTTTTTCCCATAGCATAATTTACAATAGCTAGAGCTGCTACCACCACCATGAAGCTTGCATTCTACCTGACTGAAATTATTCCTTTTCAGAATAGGGCCAGTGTGACATAGTGCTTAGAGTGCTGGACTACAAGATGAGATACCTGGATTCAAATCCCATTAAAAAGGCCTCTTAAAATACCATCACTTTACTAATACTTTTTTAAGGTTTCAGGAAGGAGAAGGAAGAAATCTGACCCATCAAGAAAAGAAGTATCAATGCAATTTTTCATACCTTGGATGGTCCAAGCCAGTGGCAATGTATTCTCCACAGGATCAGGGGTTTGATCATGGCCTTGGTATGGTGGGAAGCAAAATTTTGACTGATTTGGGAAAGGCATTTGGGCCAACAAAATCTGGTTGGGGTAACCAGTTGTCTTTGGATCTATTTCTCTTATATGATGCATCCCTTACTTGTCTGTTAGGAAAGTCTGGAGTCTCTTGTGCTCTATGTGGCATGCACAATGTGTGTGTGTCATGGAGGTCTGGGAATCTTATAATACAATCCTAACCACAGCCATACTCTTTAAAGTCCTTGAAGGTGTATCTTTGCTTAGAATTTGGGTGTTAGTCACAAAACACATGACAACAGAAAAAAATAGCAAGAAATGACAGATGTCCCTATTACTCATATGAACTTGCATCATGCTCATATCAGTAAGATATGACAGGTTCATAGATTAATCTGGAAGATGCTGTTTATTTAGTGCAATTTAGATAAAGCTCTTCCTATGGTATGATGGTGAAATTTAGGCAGAGGGTAGGGGCTAGATCAGAATGCCTACATAGTTTGAAGGGCAACTGGAACCCAAATCATTAATGAAACCTTTTCCACAGTGCAGAATTAGAGCATATAAAAGTAATGATAGGTTATGTTAGACAGTACCAATAAAATGGGCAGAAACATGATTAAAGGGTGAACTGAGTTGTCATGCAGCTTTTCGACTCCAGTGAAAAACCCATCAAAACTTCGCACTTTTATGTCCTGTCAATTTTAGAGAGAGAGAGTTAAATATATGCTTACCTTTCCCACGGAAATCAACCATGCTTAACATGAGCTTGATCGGAGTTTTTGTGCATCTGTGTTAAACTGGTGTTAAATCAGGTTTCATTAATGACTGATCCATATCAATAAAGATGGTCACCCTAATTACTGAATGTGGGTTGGTAGCTAACAAGCAGCCTACCATTGCTATCACGGGGACTCTAGACTTGGCCAGCTAGCTTCATTTACCCTAGCCTGCCCATAGAACAGTGTCAACAAGAGGAGTTAAGCCTCATCTAACTTATGTGCCACTCAAACAACTAGGGGCTTGGCTGATGCTGCTCAGCACTGAGATTGTCCCCTCCACAACCCACCCAGCCCATTCAAGTCAATGGATGATCTGGTTCGTGAAGAGGCCTTTACCCTTAGATGCCTCAGAGTGCTTTCCAGTCACTGTATCTGTTCAGTAACAAGCCCCTCTATTCCTGCCAATCTTGCTATGTACTATTGAGTCCTTCTGAGGGCAGGCTAAATTATACCTATAATCAGCAACCCTGAAATGGTGTGGAACAGGTTAAAAAAAGGTCTTTGTACATACTCTGAACAAGCAATACTTTAGCATGTGAGGGTAGAATTTTGCTAATCAGCTCTTTTAAGTGTAGTGTCAAATGTTCTATGTGAAACAGCTGTTTAGGGCTAAATAAGTCACATGGAGACTAGAACTAATCAGCCTCTTGACACTAAACAGCTATATGCTTTGCACTCACACATACTTAGACACCCTTGAGTTCCAAACAAATTTCATGTCTCTTGAGGTATCCATAAACATGCAACTGTACTGTGTTTTAAGACCAGTGACAGACTTAGCATTACATAACATGATACCTCTTTTCTGTAGAGCTTAATATCTTAAAATGCATCTGTTGGTATTTAAGTTGCTATGCTATTAAATTTTCTATCTTTGGCTTGCTGACTCATTTCAATTTTTAACTGATAAGATGTAAAATGATGGCTATAAAATAAACCTGTTTGCTCTTAATGGAAAAGCCTAATGAATTCCTACCCAAAAGGAATCCGGATATTTCCAGATATGGGGGAAGGTGAGTTTTAAGTATTGAGCGGGAGGTGATGAATCAAACAAACAGGCTTTTATTCAAACACATTGCTTCAGCTCAAAGACAGCTCTATGAAAGCGGCACCTTAATTTATACTGTTTCCAACTCATAACTTCAAACAATGTAACTATGTACAAACAATCCTATTGGACCTAAGCGAGGCTCAGCAATTGGTTACCTAGAGTGGCTTAAGGACCAATGAGAGTCTTTATTTGTTAGCCAATCAGAAAGGGCCTTTTGCATCCCAAAGTTTCTGCAAGCTGTGGCTGTAAAATAATAAGAATACAACAGTGAGGGCAACTGAAGCCATAAGAGCTTTCTGAGTGATGCCCAAAGGGTTTGACTTAAAATACCTTCCCAACTCAGACATGTCTGCGGGTCAAACTAGATGTGATGACGGCATCCTCGCATTTGCAATCACTGCCATTTTAAAGTGATTTAAAACTGCTGGAAGGGCCTGATTCTGATCGAGCCCACAGCACAGCAGGCTTGTGCTCTCTTATTCTCCCACCCCAGCACTTTTTTCAAGTGCCACAACAGCTATGTGTGTGTGTGGGGAGCCATTTCAGCGCTTGAAAAGGCCCAGAGAAGGGGAGAGCAAGAGTGTCTCGGCCTGTCTTGGGTCCCTGTGGCATTTGTAAATCACTTCAAAATGCTGATAGCATCCTCATGGTGGAAATAAGGACATTATCACTTCTAGGCTGAGGACAGACTAGCAATCTGCCCTGGGAGAGGTCCGCATGGGAAACGGGGAAAGGGAGCCGGTCCAGACATGTGCAGCTGTCCCTCGGCTCCCTTCCGTACTTACGTGTCTTGAAGACATTTTCCTTTCGCTTTACCAGGACACTGGGAGAAACCGGTGTTCAGGGGCCGTCTTCCGCAATCCTCCCGCTTCCAGGCAGTGTGAACCGGAAGAAGGCGGGAGGCAAGCGGAGGCGGCAGTGCGAACGTGGCGTTTTGCCAGTTTGCACATGCGCACATGTGCAAATTGCCGAAACAGCCCTATCACGAACTGCGGAGGCCGGCCCACGTGGGGCCACTCTGCAGCAGTCTGAATGCTCCATAACAGCATCCTTGCGCAATACACTGGCCAGTGTGAACGGCCAGCCCCGGGGAGTTTTCCCCCGCAGCAGTTGCCTCCGCATTCATCCCGTTCCAGATTGCCAGTCTGTCCTCAGCCCTAGTTTGGTTGGAGAATTACAAATTACACGATCCTTCATCTTCTAGCATTTCATTTAATAGTATAATGGCAAGGGGGCATTTTGGGCCAGGTCTGCCACATCTTGGAGAAGCAGTGAGACAACATCCTGATGCCATTTCCCTCTGCAGGTGGAGCATAAAGAGCAGGCCTAAGGAAAGCTTGTTTGTTTTTTTAACTGGTGTGTTGAACAGCATGGTCAAAGGAAGTCTTTCCATAATGTGGCCCCAAGAAAACGTGGAAATTCCGGTCATGGAATTCCCACATAATGTGTAGTTTTGTGCTAAGTTCCAGCTGAAGGAGTTCATGTATTTTTCCATTGAGGAGATGCATGAGCTCCTGCTATCAAGGTTATCTTCAGGAAGTATGAACCAAAGAGCATGCCACATGCACTGTTTCCGTTGCCCCACTTGTTATGAAGATGCTTTTCGATATAAGTAAGGATGGAACTATGTGATTCAAATTTTGAGCATGATTTTAAGTGACTTTGGAAATTGAATACTTCCGATATTGTTAGCTTGCTGACAGTGGAATAAGAATGTATTGGGTCTTTTGAATCCCCCTTGGCCTTATGAATCAACGCTGAGCAACTGAGCGTTTATTTTTATACACTGTTCTTACATATGTTTTCTGAAAATCACTATTGATCCGTTGAAACAGCTGCAGTTCCATAATATAATGGATATAAGCGATATCAATTAGAAAAGGGAAGATGGATGGAGAATTAAAAAGCAAAAGTGAATGAATTCCCAAGACTCCTTCAGTTATAACAACAGCTGCCTTTTTTAGCTATCCAATCTTTCTTTATTACTATTTCCCTTGTGTTATTCACCATAATGGTAGAAGGTATAGTTATGGTCTGTAATAATCAAAAGTGCTTCATCAGTCTCCAGTTTTCCTTATTATATCAGGCCGATACTCCAGACAGAATTGTAGGAAATGGAACTGTATTCTCTGTGCTAGTTCTATACTTCCTAACATCATCCTAACACCCCATCCACACTATAAGTTTCCATTCTTTTCTATGATATTGTGTAAACATGACAATAAATGAACCCATGAGAGGCAGTGGAGAATTTCTATAGACAAAAATGGTATATATGTTTGTTTATTTTCTTATCCTCATCTATAAGACTTTTGACTCCTTGCTCAGCTGTTTCTGGGGGTCTCCTATCCTCTAGGAGCAGAATGGGGGAGGGATTTGGGGCTGCAGTGGAAAGGGATGGCAAGCAAATCACATTCCATGGACAAAAATTGCTTCTTGAACACATGGGACTGCCCGAATCAGACCTTTGGTCTGCTTAGGTCAGCTTTTCTTCCATAGATAGATCAAAATGAGTAGCCATGTTTGTCTGTAGCAGTAGAAAAGAGCAAGACCTGAAGAAGTGAGCAGTGACTCAAAAAAACTCATACCCTGCCACAATTTTTTTCAGTCTTTATGGTGCTACTGGAGTCTTGCTCTTTTCTACTTCTTCTGTAGAAATTTCTGCTGAGCATTTTAAAACATCTAAATTAAATTAAATAACACCCAAATGAACAGCTAAAAAGATGGTGCTTTTTACGATTTAAATAAAAATATGTTTTAAGATTAAAATTCAAAGCACTGGATTTCTCAGTAATAAGCGAACGATCTTATAATTATTTATAACAAAATGAGCCTCTCTAGCTTCCTGCCATGGTGTATAAAATACATTTCTTTTAATATGCTAAATGAACAATTAACCCTTCATCAAAGGTTATTAGTTGTGATACCTTCATATAAAGAGGCGGCATATCTGTGAATACTTGAGTCTAGAAACAATTTTTTTAAAAAAATTATAGTATACTTTATTTTGGGAAATTTACATCTCACCTTTCTTCTTGACTATCACTCAAGATGAAAGCCAATAATAATGTTTAATAACAGATCAAATCCGATAAAAGTATTAAAAACTCCAAAAAAGAGCAAAAATCAGGTGTTTATTTATTTATTTATTTAGATTTATATCCTGCCTAGCCAGCAAGGTAGTACCTGGCCGAGGACAGACTGGCAGTCTGGCCCGCTCTGCCTCCGCTTCAAAAGCGGAGGCAGAGCGGCCATTCAGACTGCTGCATCTGCCCCGAGGAGGCGGCCCGGATGCATTGCATCCGGCGCCATGCTCCTCCCGCAGCAGCTGGGCACCACTTAAAAGTGGTGTCCCAGCTGCTGCGGTGCGCGTTCCACCTGCCTCTGGCGGGTATGAAAGCGCGCCGGGAGGGGGAGCCGCGCGGCGTTTGCAGGCCGCCGTAGGAAGCCACCCGCAGTCTGAACGCTGCGGGTGGCTTCCTTCCGGTGGCGTGTGAACGCCGTGTGGCAGGGGCAATTCCTCCTGCCTTATTCTGCCGCGCCACGGAGGCGAAGCAGAATACTAGTCTGTCCTCGGCCGTTGTATAACAGCAATGTGCTGTAAAAAAGCAAACACCACCAAAAAACCCAATAAAATGTGAAAACAGCAATAAATGCCATAAACCCAGTGATAATACTAAGGGACTCGTATTAGAAGCAAAAGAAGAGGACCATCACCTTCATGTCCTAGTTGTGAACATTCAGAATGATATGAGGATAGCATGCTTGTTCCTAGTCTTTCCAGTAAGGCAATTCCTATGTTGTTAAGAGAACCTCTTTTCAATGAGACTCTGCTTTTAATGATCAATAGACCATAAACTGTGTGAGTCTCAATTTTTACCACTGTTGATAAAGTATAAAAGTGGTCCCTCAACAATTGAAGCCTTCAGTGTTCAAATCTTATTCGTCTTATAAGTCATTCCGTGTATCAACTTCTCACCTTCTTTGCTAAAGCTTTTGGGAACTAGGCGTTAAACCCAGTCTACCTGTTAGCACTTTTAATCTGAAACAGTTACTCATAAGATGGTTTGGAGGTTGGGTAATATTTCTTCCAAGCATCTGGAATTATGCAACCTGGCTATTAGAAACAAATGAAGTTTAACTTGGCAGTCTATTTCCAGCTTTGGCATACGATTTGTGTTAGAAACCCCCAAAATGACAGATTCTCATGTCAGCGCACTTTGGTAAATGATCCAGAGATACACGTGACAAAAATAGGTACTTAAGTAGTTCTATGAATGGAACCTGAGGAAGCAGATACAGCCACTTCCATAACTCAGATAAATAGCCAACTACATCTGAGCATGGAAGTGAACTGGCACACAAGGCTGAGCAGAAGTGAATAGCATATCTGAGCTGGGGCCTCGACTTCCTGCATACAAAAGCAGCCAGTGGATTAGCTTCTCTATCAGCATGAGAAGAAGGATTCCTTGAATAGTTCACAGTGTAGGACAACTCTGCCTTGATGTACTTTACTTTTCTCTATCTTCATGGGAAGCTGTGATTTAATGAGCAGCTGGGTGGAATGAAGTCCTGACACTCAGTGGTTGGGGGGAGGGCAGTGACAATGACTGAGGTAAAATTGTAGGCAGACCCTTCAAACCTGCACCAGGCACAATACAATAATATCCCACATGTGAGTGCCCAGGGCAACACGGAGCAATTGTGTATGTGAGAAAGCCCTCCCATGTTTAATAATGGCTTTTTGGTTACCGCCTGCCTCTGACAATGGAGAGGGGCTTCATCAGAGGAAGAGTGTGACTTCTTCCAGAGAGCTAGTCTGGTGTAGCGGTTAAGTGCGCGGACTCTAATCTGGGAGAACCGGGTTTGATTCCCCACTCCTCCACTTGCACCTGGCTGGATGGCCTTGGGCAAGCCATAGCTCTGTACCAGCTGTTCCCTCAAGGACAGCTTGGGAAAGAGTTCTCTCAGCCCCACCTACCTCACAGGGTGTCTGTTGTGGGGAGGGGAAGGGAAAAGGAGTTTGTAAGCTGCTCTGAGACTCCCTTGGGGAGTGGAGGGCGGGGTATAAATCCAATCTCTTCTTCTTCTTCTTCTCCTGCTGTGTATCCCAAGTTTACATTCTATGATGTTAACAAAGGTCTCCTGACACCACCACCCCCCGAACAAAATACGAGGAGAAGATCCAGGGAGGGGGTGATAGGAAGGCCAGTCTGCAAGCTGTGTTCAGTTCACAGATCTTGTAGGATACAAGCCAATAAGTCGATATATACTTCGCCTAGGGTTGGGAAATTTCTGCAAATTGGGGGGTGGAGCATGGGAAGAGCAGAGTTGGGGGCGGGGAGATCAGGAGCGATGTAATACCATGGAAGTCTGCCCTCCAAAGCTGCCATTTTCTCCAAGGGAAGTGATTTCTGTAGTCTGGAGATCAGTTGGAATTCTGGGAAATCTCCATGCCTCACCTGGAGGTTGGCAACCCTAACTAAGCCCTGTGATACGTAGCACAAGCAACTGACACCTGGCATGGTGAAAGAGTTCTGTAGAATGCCTACAGGAAGCCCCAGCCATACAGGAATGGATTCCCCCCACCCACCCAAAATATTAATTTATATAGTCTTTACAGTGTTTTTATTTTTTATTATGAAGAAGCATTCTTGGAATACTTTCAATTTTTCCAGGATTTTGATCTCTCCTCTTTCCCTAGAGGAAAAAAACCCACTTCCCACTAGCTTCCTTTCTCTAACCTACACACCTCTAGTAGCAGCACCAACAAAAAGTGTGACTGCCAGTGCCAACAAAAACTTAAGATTGCTTAAATATTGTGTGGTTAAAGAGGCCTCCCATTCAAATACTTCCAATACCTTTGGGGGAAAAAACCCTAGCTGTTAATTACATCTTCTGGTACTCGCATGAATCCTTACAACACTTTCATGTACTTTTTCAGCTACTTAAACAGAGACCTCAACTGCATTTTCATTAAGTATATCTGTAAGTCAGTTCGAGTATTCCACTTCATTTATTTTACAGCTTTTAAAATTCCTGGTATTTTTCAGACACAGTCCATCTTGTTTCTATTAACTGCTTCCTGTCAGCCAGATGACAAAAAAACAAGCCACGGTGACATATTTTTAAGCGAAGGAGTCTGTGTGACGTCCAAGTGACTCTTGCTTGATAGTTTTATGAGAGCTGGGGAGGGGTGAGAGAGAGAGCAATGTGAAAGGTGGGGCATTGTATCTGATGTAAAAGTGAAAATATGGTGGTGGTTAACTTTCCTGGGAAAGGGGGGAAGAATAAAGGCTTTGAACAGCTAGTATCTACATAGTTCAAAGCCTTAACTAAGCCCGAAGGCGGCTTTCGTCTTAAAGAGCAACCCTAAAGCAATGTCTTGCTGTTAAAATTAAAATGAGGGCAGATGTTACTCTTTGATACTTACCCATATGGCTAGAAAGGGACTGGGGAGACACAAACTTTTCTCCCGGCCAGTTCATGTGCCCTCTTGCAATGCAATTTTGTCATGTTTGATTCTGATGCAATCTTTTCCTGTCCACCTGAATTAAAACAGTATCCAGTCAGTGTTACGTACCCCAAGCAAATGAGATAATTTTTCATTCCGAATAGAAGTCACATAAATAATTTTGGTCAATGAGATTTTTCTTTTCTTTTACATTTGACAAAATGCTGGAGATCACCCACTGACCTTCTGTCAGATTTCAGCCTGGATTTTTGTATTATACTGAGGATCTTACAACAGAGAAGTACTATAACAACCACAACAACAACCACAACAGCAGCCTAGCATTTATAGACTGGCCTTCCTGTTATGCAGACCATCTAGGGCTGTTATGGTTTGACCATTGGTGGTCATTTATCTAAAAAGGTTATTTTCCTGGGTCACACCCACTTCATAGGAGCCAAAAGATAACTTTTGCATTTTGTTTGGTGGAAAATGTATGTGTGCCAGAAAAAAAAAAAAACCTATAATTTTCTAGTGTAAGAAGGATTTGGGGGGGGGGGGAGATTTCAAGGCTTCTCCTATAGTTTTTTGGGCTGATAATGCTTTGAAACTTGCTTGTGTGTTAACCATATCTGTAAGTAAACAGATCATTAAAAACGCTGTGAGTGAAAAGTGATTTCTCCTGTAAAAGGAAATTGAAGCTGTACATTGCAGAGAACAGAGATAAACAGAAAGATCCTTGCAAACTGCATCTTTTAAAGGGCCTTGTGGAATATGTGAAATATGAAGTCTTACAGAATTTTTTTTTAAGTATAATTTGTGGAACATCTTCTGGGGGTACCAAATGGGAGCCAGTTTGGTGTAGTGGTTAAGTGCGCGGACTCTAGTCTGGGAGAACCGGGTTTGATTCCCCACTTCTCCACTTGCACCTGCTGGACGACCTTGGGCAAGCCATAGCTCTGTACCAGCTGTTCCCTCAAGGACAGCTTGGGAAAGAGCTCTCTCAGCCCCACCTACCTCACGGGGTGTCTGTTGTGGGAAGTGGAAGGGAAAGGAGTTTGTAAGCTGCTCTGAGTGAAGGGCGGGGTATAAATCCAGTCTCTTCTTCTTTCAAAGAGTGTGGAGCTATGTGACCTACTTGGCAGGTCCCATGTTGGTAATTCTTGCCTCTGCAATAATTGGGAAACAGTCATTCGAATGATGGTTCATGTCTTTGAGAAGAAGAAGAAAAGATTGGATTTATACCCCGCCCTCCACTCCCCAAGGGAGTCTCAGAGCGGCTTACAAACTCCTTTTCCCTTCCCCTCCCCACAACAGACACCCTGTGAGGTGGGTGGGGCTGAGAGAGCTCTTTCCCAAGCTGTCCTTGAGGGGACAGCTGGTACAGAGCTATGGCTTGCCCAAGGTCATCCAGCCAGGTGCAAGTGGAGGAGTGGGGAACCAAACCCGGTTCTCCCAGATTAGAGTCCGCGCACTTAACCACTACACCAGACTGGCTCAATATAACCACATAAGCCTAGCCATATACTGCTTTCATTTTCTCCATTTGTTCCAATGGGAGGATCAATCTTACCTAAACATTAAAATTGTGCTGGGAGTTGAAAGAGTGGGACACAACAGACCTTGTTATCTTTGAGGAATATGTGAAATATGAAGGCATACAAGATTTCTTTTAAAAGTGTAATTTTTGCAACATCTTCTGGGGGTGGGAAACTAGGCGGGATATAAATCCAAATAAATAAATAAATAAATAAATAAATGAGATCTGATCTCTCTTGTAGTCTGATCTTGCTTTGGAAAATTGTGGGAAATAATTTAGCAAGTAATAGCTGAAAGTCTTTCCACATCCGCTGTCTGTATGCATTGTATGTGTACCAGAGAATCCCCACCCATTATTCTAGTTTTGAGTTGCTGATTTTTCATGGTTATCTGATTTTACTTTGTGGGAGCCCTTTTTATAAAAATGAGCAACAACTTAAGAATGTCAGAGAAACTTCACCATGGAGTGACATTCTACACAAACTGATCACAAAACTCACCTCTTGTGTGAACAGAACAAGTAATTGAGAGTATAAAAGATCTGAGTACAGTTTGAAAAAACCAAGGCCTTAAACCTTATGAATCTGGTGAAAAAAAGAGAAATATTTAGTAAAAGATTAATGATAATGATAATAATAATTTTACGCCTTGTATATAATTGAAATGTCTTCATAGGCACATTCAGTTATATTATTGATTCAATAAAATAAAAACATTCATTTAGGTATTCAAGAGAGCTTTGTATTCATATGATAGACACTAACACAGTATGACAGTTTCTAATGCTATACAAACCAACACTTGAGATCTGTGACCAAAACCATTTTTAATGCCACACACTGCCTAGGGGTCTAATCCTGCTATTAGCGATGAAGTGATGAAACTCCCATTTATTTCAGCTGGAAGATGTTCTTTATGGTAGGAGAAGAATGGAGATTTTACTCCTGAGGGAATTAGAGACAGACCCTGGACATTTTCATCAGTTTTTTTCCCAGGCATCATGCATGGATGAGTTTTTGGTGAGTTATACATTTACAAGCAGAAGGACCCGCGATACTCGCAGGTGGGGGGAGAGAAGGAGCTTTACATCCAGGAGGAATCACCCACAGGTGAGCCTTTTCCCCTCCCTCCCCCTGCCCTCCCTGAAAATGGCGGTGGTGGCAGGACCTGCCGCACGCTGAGCGTCTTCCCCTCCTTCCCTCTGCCCTCTCTGAACATGGCAGTGGCGGCGAGACCCGCTACATGCTAAGCCTCTTCCCCTCCCTCCTGCTGCTCTCTCTGAAAATAGCGGCAAGGCCCGCTGCCCACTGAGCCTCCCCAGCCAAAGCATTCTCTGCATGTGCGCAGAGAATGCTTTTACTTTTATGGGGATTTAAATATCCCCCCCAAAGTTTTTTTTAACTTTTAGCATTTTTCTGCACACATGGAGATTCCATGTGTGTAGGAAAATCTCCCTGCCCCCCAAGTGTACTCCATGTGTGTAGGAAAATCTCCCTGCCCCCCAAGTGCCCCCCCCCACAGATTTAGATATCCGCACGGAGGGGGCCACTTCGGAATTAGATATATAGATAAGACAATCTGATTTCTGTATTTTCAAAGAACGGTGACCATTCTGTAATGTAATACACTTCCTGTGGGTGAAGCAATGACAAGAAATGTAATACACAGAAGTATACATTTATTGCAACCAACCCCTAACAAAAATCCTGTGGGCAGAGATGGCTCACCACTCAAGTGGCTGCTTGGGGCACCATGACTGGACAAGGTTGGTGATGTAAGAAGAGACTTGTAGCCACCCAATCAAGCATTGCTGCCACCTGGGTCCAAGAAAGGCACTGCTTTTGTTCCTCACCTTGAAGTAGACCCAGACCCAGACCCAGTAAAAGGCAACAAAATAGTATGGCAGCAAAACTACTTCTTGAGCTACCCCTCCCCATGTGGACACACTTTTCTCTTCATGTCTTAGTAGAAACAAGGAAAGGAAACAAATTGCAATAAGTAACCTTGAGTATGTTCTTTTTAAGGGTAGCTGATCCACATTCCAAACCAAATGGTTATTTAGTGCAGTGCTACTTACTTTTGGGACAATCACAATCGTTTCAGTACTTTTTTTTTGAGGGGGGAAAATGTCATCTGACTGACATGGGATAGAAGTGTTTGAACAGGGAGTGTCTCCATCAAAGACATTCCACTGAAGATTCATCCCCACTGTTTCTTTTATGTGTTGGAAATATTTTAAGAAGAAATTCTCTGTAAGGCAACACATTTTCCCCTACTAGTTGCATCAAATATCTCAGAGTTACACTGTTTCACCAAGATCCAGCAATCTTTTTTGTGGTTGCAGGGGCTCCAGTGTGTCTACAAAGGGCCATAATCACAAGGGCTTCTTCAACCATTTCAGTAGAATGTGCACTGCGTTGAAAGTTTGCATTAAAATGAACCAAGAGCAGGACGCACAAAAACATGCGTGTATGGTTACAGATAAATTCTGGGATATTTCTCATTGCAAAGCTGGTTCAACTTTAATGACCTCTTTTTCAGATCAACTCCAGAGAAAAAGCAAGCAGAAGAGTACAAAAAAAGTTTTTTTAAAGGATTAGCAAAATCCTGCCCTCCCTTTAATTAGTATCCATTATTAAATATTCATCCAAACATCTTATAGTGAAGGATGTTCCATAATTATATATCCCTTTTAAAACAATGTTTCTTCTTTGCACTCTAAACTGGGAGATCCTCTTGAAGTTAGAAACTTAAAATATGAATCCCCCCTCCCCGAAACACCCACAATCTCATCCAGTGGCTTTCCTTAAACCATGAAATCTATCAAATTTAAACCTTCAAAGGCTGTTTACATGCTTCCCTACAAACCAGAAAAACATAACCTGTGTCTCAGACCTTATGCCCATGACCCACTGACTTTTTCGCATCCTGAGGTTAGGCATCCCAAGCATGCGTAAGCAGGAAACGCCAAGTTTCACTCAGCCACATCCTGGTGTGACTGCAGTGTAAATTAGAGCTGTTTGAAGGCCCTGGGAAAAATATTTTGGCATTCATACTTTTCTTTCCCTCCCTTTCTCTTTCATTCTTGCAACTCAGTGAGTGGAGCAAGAAGGACTTTAATTAATCAGTGGAAAATTTAAAACACTGGGGAAATGAAGACAGCTGTAAATAAAGTACTGGGAATAATCCTTCTTCTTTAAAATTAGTTGCTACTCACAATTGCCCTGAATGATGAGATATGTCAAAGACAGAGGAATGCCTTGGGGAATTACACAGGGAAAAAACCCCACTATTTAGCAGGAGAACTTATTGGATCATCACTAATTGTTTAACAGGAATTATTTAAAGGGTTTGTTGTTGTTGTTGTTGTTGTTGTTGTTGTTCCAGAGAAACAAATGTCACTATTTCCATTAGTAAAATAATCTTCTTCTTAATACAATAAATTGTGCAAGGAAATTATGGCTGACAATTTCCCCCCAAACGTTTTCAATTGTTCTATAGGAAACCAGAGGCAAATTAAAAAAATGTTGCACAGAAAAGAAATCATTACATTTATTTACTTATTTATTTGTATTTGTATCCCACCTAGCCAGACAAGCTGGCTCAAGGCAGCTAACAACAGACTAAAATCATAAAACAATGGTGCTCAGTTAAAATACAGTACATTCGCATAAAATTACAGAGTAAAACAACAAAAGATGGTGGCAATTCCGGTCACACCCCACAAAAGAGGCAGCATCCCATAAGTCCCAGGCCAGGAGAGTTCCACTGGCCATTTCCTCAGTGGCCCGTTTCCCTAGTAGCAGCTCCTAATCGAAGGCCTGGTGGAAGAGCCCCCCTTTGCAGGCCCTGCGAAACTGCAAAAGGTCCCACAGGGCCCTGGTGTCTTCCAGGAGCTCATTCCACCAGTGTTGAGCCACCACTGAGAAGGCCCTGACTCTGGTGGTCACTAACCCAGCCTCTCTCGGGCCAGGGAGGACCAGGCACTGTTGTGAGCCTGACCGCAGTGCTCTTTGAGGTATATATGGGGAAAGGCAGTCCCTTAGGTAGGTAGGCCCCTTACCATATAGAGCTTTAAAGGTTAAAACCAGCACCTTGAACTGGATCCAGTACGCTATAGGCAGTCAGTGTAGTGTCCTCAGCACAGGTTGGATGTGGTCACATACAGAGAGGCCCATCAACAGCCTGGATATGACATTCTGCACTAGCTGCAGTCTGTGGAGCTGAGACAAGGGCAGCCCCATGTAGAGAGCATTGCAGTAGTCTAACCTCAAGGTGACCACTGCGTGGATCACTGTCGCCAAGTCATTGCATTTGAGGAAGGGAACCAACTGCCTAATCAGCTGTAGATGGTAAAAGGCCGCCTTGGCAGTGGCTGCTACCTGGGCCTCCATGGTTAAGGAGGCATCCAGGAGCACTCCCAAGATCCAAACCCTCAGCCCTGGCACCAATGGCACTCCCTGAAGGTCAGTAGTGGGATCCCCACCCCCGGACCACTCCGGCTCAGGCACAGTACCTCCATCTTTGTTGGATTCAATTTCAATTGGCTCAGGCTGAGCCAGCCTGCTACATCTGAAGTGCCTGCTTCAGGTCATCCAGAGTGGCTTTGGACCAGCTGCCCAACAACAGATACAGCTGGGTGTCATCAGCATACTGATGACAGCCCAGCCCATGCCTCCAGGCAGTCTGGGCAATGGGGCGCATGTAGATGTTAAATAATATTGGGGATAGCACTGCCCCTTGTGGCATCTTGCATACCAGCAGGTGCCTCTGGGACGTCTGCTCCCCCAGCGCCACCCTCTGTCCCCGACCTTGGAGAAAGGAGACAAGCCACTGCAAGGCAAGCCCTTGAACTCTAGTGTTGGCGAGGCAGTGGATCATTAGCTGGTGGTCGACTGTGTCAAACGTGGCTGACAGGTCCAACAGCACCAGCGCCACTGTGCTGCCCCAATCCAGATGCTGTCGGAGGTCATCCGTGAGTGTGACCAGTGCTGTCTCCATCCCATGGCCTGTCTGAAAGCTGGACTGAAATGGGTCTAGGACGGAAATGTCATCCATAAAGCTCTGCAACTGAATAGGCACCACCCTCCAGGATTATGCCCAAACAGGGCAAATTGGAAACTGGCCAATAGTTGGCCAATTCAGCTGGATCCAGGATGGTTTTTTCAGGAGCGGGCAGACCATCGCTTCCTTGAGTGCCCCCAGGAACAGCCCCTCTTTTTTTTTGTTTAATTTTTTATTTTTTAACATATTTAATCTAAATATATACTTTCTTAAACATAAGTAAACAATTTGATGATATCCTTATGATAATATAATATTATTACATCATGTGTTTAAATTATCCCTATATTGTCCCATATTAAAACTTACATCTATACAGTTAGTATAAATATGCTTTGAGTCATTCATTTATTTTTACACCATTCATAAAATTTCAACCATCTATCTTTGAGATTTTCGTTCCATTTTTTATATATTGTCTGGCTTAATTTTTCCATCTCAGCAAGTTCCATTAGCTTATGTATTATTTCATCTATTGCAGGGCTAGTTTCCATCTTCCAACTTTTGGCCAAAGTGATTCATGCAGTAGTGATAATATAGACTATAAAAATTTCGTCTACTCTATTTATATGTTCTGGGAGCATATTTAACAAAAAAAATTTTGGTAACATTGATAATTCTATATCTAATTATCATTTTTTGGATTTTCTTCCAATAGTTTTGACAGGATACCTAAGTGTTATGAGAATGTTTCAAACTCTTGCTGGAAATGTGGGAAAAACGTGGGAACATATTTCCATATGTGGTGGAGGTGCGGGAAAGCAGAACAGCCCCTCTTTGAAGGACTTGTTGATAATGTCCCTAAGGGCACCTCACACCCCCTCACAGCCAGTTTTTATAAGCCATGAAGGGCACGGGTCAAGGCTGCATGTGGTTGGGCATCCTGTTGAGAGCAATCTGTTGACTTCCTCCAGAATTAGTGGACTGAAATAATCCAGAATGGAACCAGAAGACGTGCATGGAGCCTCGAGTTTGCTCACTGTTTCAATTGTGGCCGGGAGATCACGGCAGAGCAGCAGGACTTTATCTGCAAAGTAGCTCGCAAAAGCCTCACAGCCAATATCCAATTCCCTAGTGTTTAATTGTGCTGGGCGTGAGCTAGCAGACGCAATCGTGGCTGCGTAGAATTGTCTCCTCGTGGCTTTGACTGCCATCTCATAGGATCTCATAAACATCCTATAAGATTCTCTCTTTTTTTTTTTTTTTTAAATTTTTTATTAATTTTATCTATATCTAATTCTACAACGCTACTTTTCTAAGCTATGTTTACCTTATACAGAGTGTGCTTTATCATTTGCTTAATATTGCTATGCCATTAATACATATGAAGCATTTTAAACCTTGGCTAATATTTAGATAAAATTGTTACTGATGATACATGAAAAATAAAAAAAAGCTATTTGACAGACATGCTCTTTTGAAGGAATGCTTAATTATACAAATTATCTATTATATATAAGTGCAGTTTCAAAAAACATTTCAGCCTTTATTTCTTCTTTCGTCCTCTTCTTGTCTTAACAGTCTCTTCTTGTACTTTTGGAGCTGCTGCTCCCTTTTCCGAGTCAGACGTTTCTTCTTCGCTCTTTGAGCTATCAAATCCATACATACTTTCTTGCGATGCCAGTGAACCATCTGAGTCTCTCTCTTTTTTCTTTTCTTTGCTTTTTTCCAAAAAACTTTTCGCCTGTTGGACAGAGTCAATTTTATATTTCTTGTTTTTGATGCTGAAGCTCAATCCTTCCGGAACATTCCACCTATAGATAATAGATTCAGACTGTAGCCAAGATGTCAGTTTTCCATAGGCTTTCCTTCTTTTCCTTATTTCAAATGGGATGTCTTTCATCACTTTAACTTCTTTTCCTTTGATCTTCAGAACTGCTTTATTTGTGGTCCTGAGCACCACATCTCTTGTTGACTTTTTGGAGAACCTTATCTGAATCTCACCAGGCAGGCTTTTCTTTTTAGTATAATCTGGATAGGTTCTGTAAACCATATCCATATCGCTTTTTATTTCCGCTGCTTTTAAGCCCGTCACTGGTTCAAGCGCTTCACTTAATAGATTTTTAAGGTCTTCTCCTTTTTCCTCTGGTACATTCTGAAGTCTTAGGAAAAAATTGGATCTTTCCATCTGAAGTTTCAAAAGCTGATCAGAATGGAAGGCCTTTTCTTTATCTGCTTTTTGTAGTCTTGAATCATGATTTTTAACTGAAGTCTTAACTTCCAGAAGTTCTCGCTGCAGCTTCTCTGTAGTTTTATTCGACTCCTTCAGGTCCAATTGCATCTTGTCCATCTTAACGTTGAGAGCTGTCATTTGGTCCACTAGAGGTCGCAATAACGAGGAGAACACCGTGCTCATCTCCGTGGTATCAACCTTTGAACTCGGAGCTGTACTTCCTAGTTTGGGGGAAGGTTTCGGTTTCCCCGCCATTGTTGAGACTGTGCTTCTTTGTTGATAGTTAGATAAGATGGACGAAAGGAGCAAATTCCACGACTGCGCTTATATCTTTTTAAAGTTCATATCCTCTAAAGCGCGATGCTGCCATCAAGCAAGCCGAACATACGTTTTTTCATGCAGTAACGCCACGTAAAGAGTCCCGTAAGTACGCCAGTCTCGAGGGGGGGGGGGTTTTACTCCACCCGCCTTTCCCGCTGTATTCTGTTTCTTTCTTTTACTTCAGACTCACTGTTTCTCCAAGCGTAACTGTCAGTTCCAGCCTCATTGCTTCACACTCTCTGCTGCTTCTCGGTTTTGCGCTTTTAGCCATACGGCTCCCACGGACGGGGGAACCTATGGGGGTGATGAAAGGGGACCTCAATCCCTCGATCGCCACCGTAGGGAGAGATCCCCCTCGTGCCACCCCAGGCAGAGCCCCTTCACTAGGGTCTCTGGGGGCTCGGCACCAGTCCAAAGCCCCTTCTTCCCGCCGGGTACGGATCGCGCTCCCCGCTAGTGCGGAGGAGCGCGTCCGCCATGGTCGCAAATCTTGCCGGAAGTCAACATCCTATAAGATTCTCTTGATGCTTCATTGCAGGCATGCTGCCACCATCTCTCTAGTCATCTGAGTCCTCATTTCATCTGCCACAGTTCCTCAGTAAAACCAAGGAGCCCACTTAGAATGAGGGCGCAGAGGGTGTTGGTGGACGGTCTCGTCGATGGCTTCCGAGAGCCGTCATAAATAATCATAATTATTAGAGAGAATGTTAAAAAATACAGCTGTTAAGATTGTCAATGAAAAGATGCCCATTAGCCTCCTGGTAAGACAATCCCCTCAGGAAACATGAACAAGTTTTCACCATACCATCCCTGACCCACAACCTAGCCTAGACTTTTTTTCTCACAGGTGATAGGCTTGCCATCTCATATAGACAATTCTGTAAACTAAAATGGAGGGAGCCCAGGAACTAGGCCCTGAAACAAAATATAGCTGCTGGTGGGAGGGGCATGATTCAAGAGTATGTATGTATGTATGTATACCAAGGGTTGCCAGGGCAACTGGTTGCAGGGTTGGAGGCAGGGAAATAGAGGGTAGGGGGCAGGAAAATGAAGGGGATGCACAGTATCAGCTACATTGTTCCTTCACTTCTGGGGGAAACCCAGAATCTAGGAATCTAGATTCTAGGAATCTAGAGGTACCCTATGTCACTTCTGGGTTTTCTCGAGAAGTGACATAACAATTCAGCCAGCATTGCTTTTTAAAAATTAATTTTTTACCTGTCACCACTCTGAGCAGCGGTAGCAGGTAAAACTTGCTGCAGGAGGCCTCCTACCATAGCAGGAGTTCTGGCAGCCAGTTTGGTGTAGTGGTTAAGAGCAGTGGACTCTAATCTGGACATCCAGGTTTGATTCCCCACTCCTCCACATGAAGCCAGCTGGATGACCTTGGGTCAGTCACAGTTCTCTCAGAGCTCTCTCAGGGTGTTTGGTATGGGGAGAGGAAGGGAAGGCGATTGTAAGCAGTTCTGAGACTCCTTTAGGTAGTGAAAAATGGGGTATAGAAACCAACTCTTTTTCTTCCTTCCCGATGGGGATTTAAGGTGGCTGACATTGTTCTCTCTGTTCTGTTTTATCCTCACAACAACCCTGTGCAGTAGGCTAGGCTTAGAGTGCATAACTGACCCAAAGGCACTGAGCAAGTTTCCATAGCAGAGCAGGAATTGAAACCTGGGTCTCCCAGTTTGTACACCTATACTCTATTCACTACACACTGACTCTTGGAGGATTTAGTCTGTTGGATCCCCAGGTATTAACTTGCTCTGTCCAAAACCAAGATGCCACTGCCAATTAGAGTAAACAATAGTGACCTAGCCTATGGCCTGACTCAGTCATTTTCAATGTGCAGCAGTGTCCCCAAATGGCTTATTAACATCCATGTAGCATCCATATAGCAAATAATTGCTAGTGTTGTCAGGAATTGGTAGCGTTCTCAGGAATTAATGAGCAGATGTTACATATAGTGTATAACAGACATCACTTTAAACAGATTACATTCTAGCTTCTTTATATCATTCAAAAGTATGAACAGCATACTGTTTATCAGCAATTATATTATTTTTCTAATTCTACAATAAAATATTTTGAAAGTGAAGGACAAGTTTATTGAACACATTGGACGAAACATACTCATGGATGCTTTATTCAAACCCAGTGTATTTTAAACTGGGGTCCAGCAATTAAACCATTTGAGCTGCTTTAAACCCCTTCAAGGACTTTTCTTTTTTCAGAATGCATACTCCCCTTTGTGGAAAATTCCTTGTGTATGGAAAACTACCACATCAAAGGGAAGTCTAAGTTAGGATCTTTCCCATACAATGGTTGCTTTCTACAGGAGAGAGAGAGAGAGAGAGAGTCTGCTCAGCTGTGTGAACACCCGCTTGCATTCTGAAATGGTACAGTCCAAAGATGGTCTTACCACGTGCTTTATGTGAGCATACAGAGCAGCTCCTACACCTGATGAGACACTGAGGCTACAGTCCTAAAAACACTTACCACTGAATAAACTGAGACTTAGTTCTGAATAAACATGTATAGGTTTGCACTGTGAGTCACCAGATGGCTTTGGGTAAATTATTACCTCTTTATTTTTTTTATTTTATTTACCTAATATATGTCCTCCCTTTCTCTCCAGTGGGTAGATGGTGTGGCTTACATTGATCTGCTGTCCTCCATTTTCTCTACACAACAACCCTGTAAGTTATGTTAGGCTAAAAATATGTGACTGGCCCAGTATCACCCAACAAGCTCCCATGGCAGAATGGAAATCTGAGCCTCTGTCTCCCAGATCCTAGTCCAACACTCTAGTTACTACACAACACTAGCTTTAGTTTCCTTATCTGTAAATATGAACATAAGGTAATTTATCACACAGGGCTAATGCAATTATGAATGAGAATGAAAACTGCATATGCTACATCCGGGTCCCCCAACCTTTTTGAGCCTGAAGATACCTTTCAAATTCTGACATGGGGTGGTAGGCACAACCACAAAATGGCTTCCATGCAAGGCACAGCCAACTGCAGAATGTCAGGGAGTGAGATTCTGGATAGAGTTGATAGTAATTCTTCAACATTACAAGCAGAACAAACCAATCAGATCTCCAACAGCCAATCAGAAGCCCTGCTCGACAAACGATCCATCCATTCTTAAAAAAAACAAACCACAGGTACCAAGTTGGGGAACCCCAGCACTACATATTGTAAAATAATCTGAATTGTGTATAGATCCCACTATTTAACCTTTGTGCTTTGTAATTAGCTCTTCGCTCATTGGGAAGAACAAAGAACCTCTCCCTCTTTTTGGATACTCTCTTGCCAGATGACCACTAACAGCCTTAGTTTCAAATTTGGCTCCAGGATGCACTCACACAGAGCTTACCAGATGGATGGCTCTCCTAATTACTTAAGTCTGCTTTAGTGTCCAAACAGAAGCTGGCAGGTGTGAGGAGCTGCAAATCCTTTCTCCTGTGATAGACAGGCTCCCATGCATTGGTAAGAACTAAATTCCCGTTTAAGTAATCAGCAAATTAGATTAACTGACAAACAAATTAAAACAAACAGCCTTAAGACACCAGCTTCCTTGCCTTTCCTCCTACAAGGAAACTGAAAGTTGATTCACATTTCTAGACCTCATCTTGGAACTGTCTAGATGTTTGGAGTGACATTATGCATACTTGCATTCATATGGTAGTGGTGTGTGAGAGGAAGGCTGATTCTGTGTGTCGTGCCAATTCTCCATCTGATATCAAAGAACCATAAGGATGGAATTAGTAACCAAATGTGGGGGCAGGACACTCCCCAAACATACTTATGGCACTACTGCACACTTTTAACTCTGCTATAGATTAATTTGTTGCAGCTAGACTTATGTCTGAAACAGTACTAAATATGTGATGGCCACAGCATGTGAAAAGGTGCCTAGTATATGACCATAGTTGTAGCTTATCTGAGATGGAAGCCAGGCTGCTTGATCCAACCACTGTTTCAGCTTGCATCTTTTTTGCAGGAAACAATCACTGGAGCCATCTGCATCTGAACAGCTCAATCATGTCCAGTCGGGGTGAGGGAGAAGACCCTACATACTGCATACTGCATTGTTGCAGCTGCTCCCCCACCCATAGGGCTGCCAAGTCAGCCCAGGGGGCGGGGGATCCCCCGCTACAGGGGTTCCCGATCCGCCGGCCAGCATTCGGCTGGCGGGGGAAACCCCACCCCCGAAGTCGTCTAGCCTGGACGACTTCCCCCGCACCAGGCGACGTCACTGGAAGTGATGCCATCACTTTGGGGGCGTTGCCGGGGCGACACTCTGGCAATCGCCCTGGCAACGCCCCTGACGTGCTGATGTCACTTCTGGTGATGTCGCCCGGTGCGCGCGCTTTGCATGCGCGCCGGGGAAGCTCCCGGCCAGCAGAGGACTCCCCCCCGCCGGTAAGGTGAAGAGACTTGGCAACCCTACCCACCCACCACCAGGCCTGCTATCACTGCTACTTCCAACTTAAAGGCACATTGTTAAAAGAAAAGTTTGACATTTTGAATGGAGACTTGATACTTTAGTGATCCTTTGTACCTTAATGCAACATAATTCAGTTTCTACAAATGGCTGTTGAGCTGTCTGAATCCAGAGAAATTTAACCATGGGTGTTTTTGCACAGCCACATGGGAATTTCTTCACACACACTTATACAAAGATGCACATTGTGAACGCAAGAAATATGGAGCTCCAATAGGAGGGAGATGCAGGAGGTAGAGCTCAACATATTGATAATGGGAGTAATAATAATAATACCAAGAAATAGGCAATAGGAATGAAGTTGCTCTTGGAAGTCCACTAATTAAGAATGAGTTATCAGCTCACCTCTGTACAGGAAGAACTGAAGGGAAAAAAAAATCTTACAGTGTATTAACAGCAAAGAAGACAAAGATGGCCTGTGCTCAGAACAATATCAAAGAAAGAACTTGCAAGACTCATTTAAAATACCAGTGCAGCAATTGAAATAATTTCTACAACCAGGGGTCTGTTGGGGCCGGAACGAGGTGGAGCAAAGCTCTGCCAGCTCAGGACTGGCCAGTAGGGCAGCCACGGGCTGAATCAGATTCTCTGATCTGATTCAACTCGCCGCCGAATTGCCGCTGAAATTCGGTGGCAATTTTAAAAGCCACTGGAGGGGAGGGGGTTTGAGGGAGAGGCTCCAAATTTGCAGGGTAGCTGCTGGAGCTTCTCCTCGAAATGCCCACCAAGTTTCAAGAAGATTGGACCAAGGGGTCCAATTCTACAGGCCCCCAAACAGGTTGCCCCCATTCCCTCCACTGTTCTCTATGGTAGGAAAAAAGTTAACATTTTTTCCCTCCATAGAGAACAATGGAGGGGATGAGACAATCTGTTTGGGGGCCCATAGAATTGGACCCCGTGGTCCAATCTTCTTGAAATTTAGTAGGTATTTTGAGGAGAGGTCCCAGCAGCTACCCTGCAAGTTTGGAGCCTCTCCCTCAAACCTCCTTTCCTCCAGCCCCTCATATACTCTATGAGTTTTTGCCATTGATTTCAATGGCCCATAGGATATAATGGGGCTGAAACTGACATTCCTTTTCTGACACACTTCTGGTGATGTCAGGGGACCTGGCATATGCTAATGCGTTATGCTAATGAGTTATGCTAATGAGCTCCTGCACCTCTTTTTCTACGAAAGGACCCCTGTCTACAACAAACATAACTGAAACCAAACTGGCAAATGAGATGGGGGGGGGAATCAACAGATGCTATTCAGACTTAAACACCTTAGAAGAATTAAAAGAAAGGAAACTCAAGAATGAAAGAAGAGAAGCAAACCTTGGGAAGAAATATCAGTTAGATATAAAAAAAACAATAGGTCAAATTGCAAAAGAAATCAAACAAAGAATTGCTGCAATATCCAAGAAGATCAAGAGGCACAACAGTAGTATCCAGGAATACAGACAAAACTTCCAATTTCAGACTAACCAAAGACAGTTGTACAAATCACTAAAGGGAGATGAAAAAGTAGAAGTAAAACCAGACAAAGAAAAGACAACAACCTTCTGGGAAGAATTCTGGGAAGACTCCAAAGAATACAATTAAGAAGGCAACTGAAGAAACTGAAAAACTGGACAGCACCAGGAAGAGATGAAGTACATGGATATTGGCTTAAAAAGTTGACAAGTCTTCATTCATGACTGGTGTAACAGCTTAACGATGTGCTCTGTTCCAGAGAATTAGAAGAGTGGATAACAGCTGGCAGGACATTTTTTCATTCTGAAGAATAAAGATAAAGGGGCAATGCCAAGCGACTTCAGCCCAATTACCTGCCTCCCAACAACTTTTAAACTACTGACAGGAATTGTAGCCAATTCCATTCAAGAATATCTACAGCTCAATTCAATTTTACCATATGAACAAAAAGGATTTTTCCAAAAGTCCCAAGGCGCTAAAGATCAGTTACTGACTGATAAAATGGTCTTACAAAATTGTTAAAGGTAGAAATCCAACCTGAATGTTGCTTGGATTGATTACAAGAAGGCATTTGATTCACTCCCTCATACATAGATCCTAAAACACTAGAAATGATAGGAATCAGCAAAACTGTAATAATGTTTATCAATACTGCCATGAGTAAATGGAACACCAGGTCAGTAATGAATGGAGAAGAAATTAGTACAGTTAATATCAAACGAGTCTTCTAAGGGGACTCACTATTATCACTGCTCTTTGTTACTGCCCTAATACAATTCACAATCATTCTCAACAACACAGGCCTAGGATACCAGCTTTCAAAGAGAGGCTCAGAGATTTCACACTTATTATATATGGATGACTTGAAAATGTATGGAAAGTTGTCATCTGATATTGTTTCTTTACTAAATACAGTTCATGTATTCAGCAAAGATATAGCAATGGAATTTGGCCTTGACAAGTGTGCAGCACTAGAACTGAGTAGAGGAAAGATTGTTGAACAAGAAGAAAGCAAGATGCCAAATGATCGTAACATCAAAACACAGGGCTTTGAAGAAAACTACAAGTGTCTTGGAATTTTGGAAGCTGACAACATCAAACGCACCCTTATTAAGAAAAAAATACAACCAAGTGATGTTACCAAAGAGTTAAAAAGATATTATTAACAAAATTAAATGAAGGCGACTTGCAAAGGCATTAACATGTGGGCAATCTCAGTTCCAAGATAAACAGCTGGCATTATTGATTGGAAATAAGTAGGGGTATGCAATTTTTTGATATTTTTTTTGGTTCAGGGCTATTGGACCCAAATTGTTTTGGGATTCCCAGAAAACCCCAGATCCCAGTATAGTTGCTGTTTATGACTCCAGTTGCAAAAACAGTAAAGACAACAAACAAACAAACAAATAATACTGGTAATGTACTGGGATCTGGGATTTTTTTTTGGAAATCCTGAATTTTTTTTAGTCCAATAGACCCAAACTGAAAAATACACAGAGAAAAGCAGCAGCAAAGCCACAAAGAACAGCTGAGCGGCATCTCAGCAGGGGCTTTTTTGGGGTGGTCCCTTTAAACCAGATTCCCCCAAGGAGCTTGCAAAGCAGCTGATCATGCTGGGAGAACTCTCCCTGGTTTAAACTGGACTGCCCAACAGAGCCTGAAAAACTGCTGATCCTGCGGGGAGAACTAATGATTCTGAGCCACCCTGAGCCTGCTTTGCGGGGAGGGTGGGGTACAAATGTAATAATAAATAAATAAATCTCCACAGGTTCCTCTGGGGCTCTGTTTGGCAGTTCAGTCAAACAGCCCAACACCAATAAAATGTTTTTTGAGTATATTTTTGGTTCAGTTGGACCTGAATGAACACCCCTAGAAACGAGCAGAATCTCTGGGACAAGAAGGTGACCATCAGGCCACTTGTCATTGGAGCCCTTGGAGCAGTGCCTACAAGTCTCAAGAAACACCTGGGCATTCTGTGCATTGAGCAAATAACACCAGCTCAGCTCCAGAAGACAGCGTTGCTTAGAAAAGCAAGAATCCTGCCATTGGCTAATTGCAGAATACCATCCACCACTCAAATATCTGGCTGTGACAATTCATCATCATCATCATCATCAATCATCATGTCTAAGATAGTATTTTTGGTAAATGTGCTAGGTCCAGACTTTCACAAGTGGAACAGAATTCTTAGAAGTGATATTCCAGACTATGTCCCTATTGAAAAGCTGTTTCTAAAAGTCTGAGGAACCTTCAGGAACAGTGTAGTAAAGGGGCTACAGTGGGAAAGGGTATATCAATGGAAACGGCCCTTCCTCACTTTTGCACACTCTTATCTGCATATAGTGATGGAGCTTGTAAGAGAGCTGGGAAAGTTTCTGCTGATTCCTTCTTCCCACTGAAACACCCATGCTACAATTCCCTGAAGGTCTCTCAGTTTTCAAGAGTGATTTTTGGGAGGCACAAAGGGCTGTGGATAAAGGAAAAGGCAGAAAAGGTCTCTTCAATTATTTCCAGTGTTTGCCCATGAAACTTAGGATCTATCCCAATGTATATATTGTCTCCTAAACTTCTGTGTGTCCCATCATTCATATCTGGGAAATGTGGTAAAATGGTATCGTTCAGAGTAGGAGAGGGTGATAACAGGATATATATTCTTCTGAAAAAGTGCATACGGGACTGTTCAAGTTGGACGCTTACTTGCAATATTTAAAACACTTTTGAGCTTAAATGTATTTTTGTGTTCCATGGAACCAGCATCGGTAATTCTTCGCAATTCGGCAAAAACAAAACAAAGGTGCAGTGTGAATGCTACTCGCCTTCCTCCAGACTGTGGATTTTAAGACAAAATCAATTGCTAAATGTAAAAGCAGCATCCAAACTTGACAGCTTCCATATGGCTTTCTAAATGACTCTGCTTTTGGAAAGGGTCTGCTTCCCTACTAGCAGGGCAGCAGACAACTTTAATTTTCTTAGTCTCTTGTATGAATTCCTAAGCCAAGCGTTAAAAACCACAGTCGCAAAGTCTGAATGGCCCAGGGGGTTGGCAACACGATATGGAGCCTTTCAGCCCTAGGTCACTGGTTTGAATTTGGTCAGGTTGGTACGGAAACCAAAATTCTTACCATATGACAGCTGAGTATAGCCTTAAATCTGTTAATGAGTTGACAGTGTCTACGTCCAAGTTTCATAGCTGGCCTTGTTGACATTTTGAGTGACCTTCTCACCCTTGGATATAACCTGTCCAGGTCATTGCTAAGGCACATTGATTGGGCAGAATTGGTGAGATCATATTACCCTTGTCTAGGCTTCCTAACTGTGCTGCCATTCAACACCCACTCCTATTTAGTTCTTGAAAACCCAAAGTGCTGCTGGAGTGGCTTAATTTACAGAATATATGACAAACTGCAAATACTTTTTTTTTTTTTAAACCCATAATTTTCAGTATGGTTTTTTGAAAACATGTTTCTTGTGGATTAGAGACTTTGTATATTGCCAAAATAAGCTATCCAGCAGAATTATAAATAACACACAAATAGCTTTCCCTATAATTACTTTGGTCAGTTGTGCTAACGCCAGCAAATAAGAGTTTCCCCCCTCAAACAAATATTTGGTTAGTGAGCTCTACATTACTGATTTCTAGTGGTAGACAAAGAAAGTCAGAAGCCTCCTGAGTTTTGAACCCAGATGCAATACATTTAAATTAGGCTTTCCAACCTCCAGATGAGGGTTGGAGACCTCCTGGAATCACAGCTGATCCCTGAACTACAGAGACCAGTTCCCCTGGAGGAAACTGCTGCTGTAGAGGGTGGATTCTATGGCATTATACCCTGCTGTGGTCCCCCATCTTCCAAGTCCCACCCTCCACAGGCTCTACCTCCAAATCTCTGGAAATTTCCCAACTGTGAGAGTCTAATAGATTTCAAACTGCAACCAGAAGTTCTTAACCAAAATGTTCTTTTATTGCCAGTGGATCTTATAGTCATCTACACATCTCGAGTCAGTAATGGAGGGGTGAGGGGACATTGGGTACAATTATACTGTATTCAAAAGGATAGTGTAAAGTGAAACCTCCAATCACCACAAAGAGAAAAGTGTGCTCAAATATACTGGACATTTCTTCCCAGGTGAAAAATGGGGAAAATTACAGTTACCACCTGGAAAATAGAAGTGGCTGAGAGCAGCGAAAAGTAACACACTCAAGGTTAGGAAGGCACAGAGGGATAAGCGGCTGGGAGTGAGAACAGAGGAGACATTCCAAAGGCAGGGGCCAGAGGGGGAGGGTTGTGCCACCTCCTGCCCGGGAATGGCAGCACTAGCTGACACCAACCCAGAGTTGGCAACCCTAATTCAAGTTTGTCTATGCTTTCAATGAGCAACTTTCATTTAGTTTTAATTTTTCATTTGGACTTTTATTATGGCCTTTAAGTAAATGAAATTCCATGAAAAGGCAAGATACCTGCTCAATAAAACTGTAATGTAGCTCCTCTTAAACCCGAAATAAACTGGTCACTTAAATTAGATTTTTGCTTAGTGGAACTGAAGGATTTGTTGTTTTAAAATAGATATCTGTTTCTGCTATAATATTTGGTGGTATCATTCATATAATAAAGTGCTTATCAGCCAGGTAAGAACATTAAATAGACAACTCTGAGGCAGAACTCTGAGGCAAACAGGGACGCCAACAGCAAGGGCACTCCTGCTTTTGACAGTAACCCTATGTTTTTGAACCTTGTTGTTTTGCCTTCAGCTTGAATGTGAATTAAAGGATTCTGTAGATGGGGTTGTTGCAGTGAAGGAGTTGTGGCCACAGCAGCCTGGTATCACCCTATTAAAGAACTTTCCTTGTGTGAGAATAACCAGTTTTAAAACCTTGCTTTAAAACCACAATTCTTCCAGAAGTTTGTGGACTTAATCTGGGATGAATTAAATGGGTTAGGAACTGGCTATGGAAACAAACAAAGGGCTAAGTAAAAATTCCAGCTGCTGGCTTTTCATAAATATCTTCTGCAGCAGCGTGAAATAATCACTCCCCACTTCAGCAATTTTTGAGGGATAATGATGAAAATAAGAAAAAAAAACCAGTTCATTTATACAAAGTAAGACCAGCCTCTGATCCAGTTATATTGGATCACCTTGTAACCAATGCTCCCTCTAAGCTGTGGAGCCTTGTGAGCAAAAATTCTACTTTGTGAGCTACTGGCATTAAAGTTGTGAGGGAGCGATTTGGCTGCTGCATAAATTAGTTTGCTCTGGAGCCCCATCCTTCCTGAGCTAAGACAAAAAATGTGTGAGTTGGAGGCTAAAAAACTGTGAGCTAGCTCACACTAACTCAGCTTAGAGGGAACACTGCTTGCAACTAGTCCACACTCTCAATTGTCTTAAATTAACATGTAGCCAAAAACAACATGATCATGCTGACCTGGTTAGAGTGTCGAGCTCCAGTCCAAAAGACCCAGGTTCAGCTTCCCACTTGGCCATGGAAACAAACAGGGTAACCTTGGACCAGCCATTCTGTCCTCTCATAGGCGTAGACTACGGGGGGGCTTGAGCCTCCCCCAAAATTTCCCGGGGGGGAGTGAGCCCCCCCGGGAAAACGTAGCGCCTGCTGCCATGCCTCCCGGGGCCCTCTCCTTCCTTCGCCCCCCCGCCTGGCCATTCTTCCATCCTTCCCTCTCCCTCTCTCTTTTCCCAGCAAAGGGAGAGGGAAGGAGTTGGGGGGAGAGAGAGGCCCCGGCAGCAGTGGCTGGCGGGCCTCGGAAGGGCCTGGGGAGGCACGGAGGTTTCCTGGTGGGGGGGGACATCGCCCCAGTGAGCGCGCTTCGCATGTGCGTTAAAGAGCCCCCGCCCCCATCAGAATTTACAAAACTCTACGCCCCTGTGTCCTCTTAACCTACCTCACAGGTTTGTTATAATGTTAAAATGGAAGAGGGGAGAGCAATGTAGACTACTCTAGTTCCTTGGATGAAGGGAAGGATAAATGTATACATGATAATAATAGTAGATTGGCAGGGATCACTCTACAATGCCTATTTATCCAGAAAAATGGCACCAAAGCATGAGAAGAAAAGGGAAATTGACAGCAGCACACAAACTCGGGGGTGGGGGGACTATTAAATGCAGACTTGCAGGAATTATTTTGATCAAAAGTTATCTTTTCAACCTGAACTCTGAAATGGATGGATATTTGCTGCAGCCCTGAACAGCTATGAGATAACCCAATGATAATCTGAAATGGAATTGATCTTAGAGAGAACATGTTTTGAACAAACTAATGATGATCTAGGAGGTACCACCATTAAATTTAATGTCACAGATATAATCATGCTGACATTGGTTTGCATATTTGCTGAACCCTTTCTTTTTTTCCCCTGTGGCACTGTGCCATCGTACAACCAAGCTGTGCAGCAATAAAACATATTTCCCCTGCTGGAAGAGGAAGTAGGGGATTTGTTTTCGAGAAGTAAATTGCTTAAAAACACAAGGGAAAACCCAAAGGTCTCAGCTGTTTAACCCAGTGGGGAAGATTGTGGTGAGTTCTTATTAGGAACAGTTTTAACTCAAACTAATTGGTATGCACGTCAATACAGTATTAACATACCAATCCTCATAGTGGATTTTACTGACTCTTCTTAAGGACTGAAACAAACCAGTTTTTTCTTTGAACGGGATAATGCTTTATTTTTATTTATTCACTAAAAGCTAGGATGGGGGAACTAGTGATAAACCCAAAAAGGAAGAGGACCTCTTTCTTCTCCCTTTTCCTTTTCCCAACATACTGCAACCATCATTTTCTTCACTTCTCAGCCCTTGGGGGAGGGGGTCTCCCTTAGCAAATTGGGGACCTGGCCGGATTGGCTAACTATCGGCCAGTTTCCAACTTGCCCTACTTGGGCAGGATAGTAGAGAGGGCTGAAGCCATACAGTTACAGGGCTTCTTGGATGACACTTCCATTTTAGATCCCTTCCAGTCTGGCTTTCACTGATGTACAAATGGTCTGATTCAGTATAAGGCAGCATCATGTGTATAACGGGACGACATCCAGAGGTCCTTTCGTAGAAAAAGAGGTGCAGGAGCTCATTAGCATAACTCATTAGCGTTACTTATTTGCATATGCTACACCACCTGACATCACCAGAAGTATGTCAGAAGGCAAGAAAGAAAGAAAGAAAGAAAGAAAGAAAGAAAGAAAGAAAGAAAGAAAGAAAGAAAGAAAGAAAGAAAGAAAGAAAGAGAAAGAAAGAAAGAAAGAAAGAATTGGCAGAGAGGGGATAGCTACTAATCTGGGAGGATAGCGTCAGTGGTGGCTGAAGCCTTCAGAAGGCTGGTCAGAGGAACAAGGACCTTTCCAGGGGACGGGGTCATTTTGCTGCAGCCAGGACACAAGCAGGCATTCCCCCACGGGGGGGGGGGAGCTGGCACCAACTCCCGGAGGTGCGCTCCCCCGAGCTCCTGCTCGAAAGGACCCCTGACGACATCACTTCTAAATTTGCACTGGAAATGATATATCATGGCATTGGCACACTGCCTACTCTTCCTAATCCACCCCCCCCCCCCAAGCTAGGTGAACCATGGCTACCTAGCAGCGCTATTTTGTGTATAGTTGCACAGTAAATCCTTGTACTACCATTTTATCAGAAACTTCTGACAATCTGGTAATCACAATCAGAAGAGCTGCTGTAGCACTAAAGTACGCCACTCAGACATTTGTGAAGGCCATTTTATATTTTTGCTTACTTAATGAGGACAATGCACAATATTTTTGTTCGTTTTGTTTACAACTGCCTATCTAGGACATGAGCTGCACAGTTTTTAAATTGTCAGTGACAAGGCTAAGGGTGCCAGAAAACAACTATAAACTGCTGGAGAAAATGTAATCATGTTCCCAGTAAGAGCTGAGTTAGTGTTCAATACAGTTTTGCCTTTAAAAAAATTACCACTAGAAGAAGCAGAAGAAGAAGAGATTGGATTTATACCCTGCCCTCCACTCCCCAAGGGAGTCTCAGAGCGGCTTACAAACTCCTTTTCCCTTCCCCTCCCCACAACAGACACCCTGTGAGGTAGGTGGGGCTGAGAGAGCTCTTTCCCAAGCTGTCCTTGAGGGAACAGCTGGTACAGAGCTATGGCTTGCCCAAGGTCATCCAGCCAGGTGCAAGTGGAGGAGTGGGGAATCAAACCCGGTTCTCACAGATTAGAGTCCGCGCACTTAACCACTACACCAAACTAGTTTTTGACATTTCTGCACAGTGGCAAATTTGCACTACTTTGGGTCTTTATCTCCTTTATTTTTATGGCTTTCTGAAACCAGTTGTAGTGAACCCTGATAGACTACAAAAATGCGGGGAAGCGGTGTTATCACATACCCCACAGGTCGCAGTACATGGCCTGGCAAGTCACATGCAGGCCTTGGAAGGTATGTTGCACAAGCTTATTATGTCAACAGGAATGCAAGCACTCTTCCTTTCTTACCAGTAAGGGCCACACTAAATGGGATGATGTCACCATGAGGATGCCACTGCCATTTGAGAGACATTGTCAATTACTGCAAGGGCCCAAGTCTCCAGTTAGTTACGGTCCCTCCACTCTTTTCTAATGCAATAGGCTAACCAACCAAATTTAGCCACCATACAAGTTATATTCTGATTTTTATCTGCCAACATAATTGAGAGGAGAGTCCCCCTACTACGCCCTGGATGTGATTTTATAATGGGATTTATAAATATCTCTCTATTTTGCTGGTATAATCTACAATAAAAAAACACATGTTCCAGAATTTATTCTCCCTTTCCACAAAACCTGGCTTCTAAAATGGCAGAGGGCAAAGCATTATGTTTTAGGATTGTAAAAATTCTTCTATATTTGGCGTTCTCTTGCATTTTAATACAATATAATACCATAATACAACAATCTCGAAACAATAATCATACAAAACAAACGCAACCACTGCCAAGCAAATATAGGAAAAAGCAGCCTAAAAACATATCTTAATAAATGAAAATTAAATGAGTATATAGGAATTTGGGATTACAGTACTTCTAGTCCATAGCACTTCAGAGAAGAGACAATATATAGTGATGACATTCCAAACCATAATTTTTCAACCTCAAATCCTCAGCTGTGAAATCCAGAAAGGGAAACCATTTTTCAGTTAGATTAGAAAGACCAAGTTGAGGCTCAGATTTAAAAACGGATTCTGCAATTTTGTCCATTAAAAAAAAATCCCACTTTTAAGTACCAATTTTCCATAGTCAGTAAAGATTTACTTTTCCAATTCTGCGCTATGAGGCATTTGGTGGCAGTGAGTAGGTCAGTGATTAATTCCTGATGTATTTTAGGAATTTCTGAAGTTCCCACATATTAAGTAATAGTAATTTAGGTGTGTTTGAGATAGTATAACTGGTTCTATTCCAGATGTGGTTTATTATCGTACCCCAAAACTGTCTAACTTGTTTACATGACCACTAGCAATGTATGAATGATCCCTGTTCACCATAGTTCTTCCAGCAGACGGAGGAGCAGACAACATTCATACGATGCAGTAAAGATTGAGTCATATACCATCCGGTGAGCAGTTTAACACAAATAAATTGCACTTTAAGAAGAAGAATAAGAGATTGCATTTATACCCCGCCCTCCACTCCCCAAGGGAGTCTCAGAGCGGCTTACAAACTCCTTTTCGCTTCCCCTCCCCACAACAGACACCCTGTGAGGTAGGTGGGGCTGAGAGAGCTCTTTCCCAAGCTGTCCTTGAGGGAACAGCTGGTACAGAGCTATGGCTTGCCCAAGGTCATCCAGCCAGGTGCAAGTGGAGGAGTGGGGAGTCAAACCCGGTTCTCCCAGATTAGAGTCCGCGCACTTAACCACTACACCAAACTGGCTCCTAAATCTTCTTTAAGAGATTTAGACTGGAAGGCAGAAGATGTCCATATCTTTTTCCATTGAGAATCTGAAATATCCCAATTGCTGTCTTTTTCCATTTCATCTGATAGGGCAGAGGGTTCTTGGAAGTAAGATTTAAAATAATTCCATACATTTTAGATATTAATCCTTTTTGTAAATCTGGATTGAGGGATACGAGGGTTTTGAAAGCCTTTTCAAGTGGTGCTGAATATCCTGTGCTTTTTCAAGTGCCAGCATTGAGAGCCAGAATGGCATAGTGGTTAAGAGCTGTGGACTTTCATCTGGAGAACCAGGTTCGATTCCCCACTCTGCCACTGGGTGACCTTGGGCCAGTCACAGTTCACTCAGAACTCTCACAGCACCACCTACCTCACAAGGTGCAAGTCATGGGGAGAGGAAAGGAAGGAGGTGGTAAACTGCTTTGAGATTCCTTAAGTTAGAGAAGAACAAGGTCTAAAAACCAATTCTTCTGCATTTTTCTAAAATGCCATTGAGCAAAGTTTGAGTCCAGTGGCACCTTTAAGACCAACAAAGTTTTATTCTGGGCATAAACTACCCAAATCTAAAATGCTGTCATCATCCTAGTGGTGGCCACAGGGATGCCATCCCATTTAAATTGGCCCTAACACACAAGGCCAACATCTCTATAAGTGAATTCTGATTTACAGAATTATTCTGTCTAAAGAAGTAGCAGAGAAATCACAGGTATCCGTGACATTGTATACATTTTTAAATTGCGGTTTGTAGGGAAGAAACCAACTCCAGTTTGTCTAAATGCTCATATGTGGATCACATAACAAACAGAAGTTGCTCCAATCATCAAGGGCCGGTTCCGGTTCCGCCCACCCTCAAGGCAGACGCGAGGAGTTAGAGCTCCCGAGCCTGTTCTGTAAACCCCTTGGAATTTCCAGGCAAAAGTGCTGCCTTTCTCCCCTCTTGTAGGGAGGAGAGAAGCAAGGAGCTTGGGGAACTGCCCCGGGTGGCAGGCAACCCCCTTGGGCAGTATTCTTAGCTCTAAGCGGAGTTCGAGGAGGAGTACCGCCGTGGCAAGAACTATTTGTAAAAAAGATTCAACGTGCATTCATCTTACAAATGAAACCAGGGACCAGTACTTGGATAAATGTGGGATTTATATTGCATATTCAGATATGAATATGCAATTAATTGAATTGATATGATAATTATTCAGTTCAGGTATAACAAAAAATCAAGTGCACACTGCACGTGAGTGGTATGTGCATTCACTGCAAATTGTGAAGATGGCTAGTGAAAGGGGGGGGGGAATGAGGGGTTCTGGAACCATAATAAGGCAGGCTCATGCATACCTTTGGTTTGTTTATGATGCCTGAATGCAGATGCTATTTCCAAATCAGAGAGTTACAAACCAGCCCACAGATCTCGGTAACTTCTATTATGATACTCATCAGAACAATGCTTCCTTAATTTACGGGAACAGCAATTATGTCTGTGCCATATATTGTTGGCTTCTGTTGAAGTGAAGACAGACATACAGTTTTTAAGATGGCAAAGGCACTTCAATGGCTGTCTAAAAAAACACATTTTCTGCTACAGGGTAAACTCCAAACACTCCCGTTATGCAAGTTTTATTTACTATGATTAATTTACTGGGAAAAATTGCACCCTGCAGTTCAACGTAAACAAGTGTTCAAAGCAGAAAAATAGGATTAAAAATGCTATTTAAAACAAACAAACAACAGCAGCAACAAAATCAAACAACCTGTCTTGTCCAGGAAACAGGTAAAACATAACATGCCGGTTCATCTCCAGTACATGCAAAAATTTGAATTTGCCCAAAAAGAAACATCTTACTTTCCCACCTAAATAAGGCAAACTCTGTGCTGTGAATGGGGGCAGTTTAGTCACGGAAGGCTGAAGTTCCTGTGACTTCACCTGCTCACATCCTCCTGCAGTTCCTGAATCAGTCTGGAAATTGAAACATTATAAAAAATATTGGGGGGGTGGAGGTTGGCAACTTGATCAGGTGAAAGATGGCTATGTAAATCAATGCACATTTATATACCCCTGACTTTCCTGACTTGTCATGGGAGCCCCAGACAGAGAAATAAAAGCCCATTATAGATGCTCTTTAAATACTGTGTTTTGGATTTTAGGAATGAGTCCCACGCACACTTGATAGGATCTGCAACAGAGCACATTTCCTCTTGTGCTGGCACTTCCATGTACTAGAACAATAGATTTCAATGAACCCTTGCAGAAATGAAAATACCAGCACAAGAGGAAGTCTCTATCTAGAGTCCCCCAAATTTGTTCATAGGATCCAAGCCTATGTCTGTTTTCAACCTTACTCACTATAGAAGCCTCAAGCTAGTCTCATGGAAAGGCAGAATCTTTGGATATTTTTTTTAAATTTGCTTCATTTATAGCCTAAATTTCTCCCAGTGGGGGACCCAGACTGGTTTACATAATTCTCCTCCCCTCCATTTTCTCCTCACAACAACCCTGGGAGGTAGGTTAGGCTGAGAATGTGTCTTACCCAAGGTCACCCAGGAAGCTTTCCATGGTAGAGTGCGGATTTGAACCTGGGTCTTCCAGATCATAACCGAACATTCTTACCACTACACCATACAGCTCAAGTGGTTAAGTGAGTTTTGACTGCAGAACTTTTTCTAGCTCTTACCAGAGGAATCTGGTGTGAGCTTAATTCTCTCCGTACTAAAGTTGGGCTTGAACATCCTAACATTCTCACCTAGTGAGCCAGTTTGGTGTAGTGGTTAAGTGCGCGAACTCTAATCTGGAAGAACCGGGTTTGATTCCCCACTCCTCCACTTGCACCTGCTGGATGACCTTGGGCAAGCTATAGCTGTGTATCAGCTGTTCCCTCAAGGACAGCTTGGGAAAGAGCTCTCTCAGCCCCACCTACCTCACAGGATGTCTGTTGTGGGGAGGGGAGGGGAAAGGAGTTTATAAGCCACTCTGAGACTCTTAAGTGAGAGAAGGGCGGGATATAAATCCAATCTCTTCTTCTTCTTCTTCTTCTTCTTCTTTTTCTTCTTCTAGTTGCATCAATATCACTGTGCAAGTTCAAATACACCACTAGTCAAATTTATGTTTGTCACAAGTTTGTATTTGTCATGGGTTTAAGTGGACTCCTCATACAGTCAAGGGGTGGCTGGCTTATTGCAGTTCTTTAGGCACTGGTGTGCTTGCTGGGCTGCTGTAGACGTCCCTCCCCCGCCCCCCCCCGCCCCCAAAAAAAGCCCTCTTGCATAAATATAAAAAGGAGTTTATGGCTGCTCACACAAGGATTGGTATTGGGACTGGTGCTATTTAATTTGTTTATAAAGTACTTGAAATTGGGGGTGAGTGGTGTAGCAGGATGGTGAAAACCAAACACAATTGTGAAGTTCTCCAGGAGGATTTGGAGAGCAACAGTGTAGCAAATGGTGAAATAGAAGTGTAAGTGAATGCTCATTGGAACAAATTTAAATATATACTGATGAGATATGGACAGGCAGAGATTGAGAGGGGAAGATCCTGGGGTCGTAGCTGATGGTTTGATGAACAGGCACTAGGACTGAAACAGGAAAACACCTGGGAATTATTAGGGTATGGTTTGGAAATAAGATGGCCAATATTTTAATGCCCCTGTATTGATTAATGGTGAAGCTTTATCCGGAATACTATGTACAGTTCTGGTTGTCATCATTCAAAAAGTATATTGCAGAGCTGGAAAAAAGAACAGAAGAGGGCAATGAAGATAATTAAGGGCAGGGGTCATTTCGTAGAAAAAGAGGTGCAGGAGCTCATTACCATAACTCATTTGCATAACTCATTTGCATATGCCACATCCCCTAACCTACCGGAAGTGTGTCAGAAGGCAACACCCACCCCTCAGGCACCACTCCACAGGTGAGTGAAACTGACCTGCTCTTCCTCCATTCCCTTTCCCATCCAATACTTTGTGCAATAAAAATAAGTGTAAAGAACACACCCTCATTCTCTTCCTGCTCCCTTGAAACCACCAGGTTTCAAGTAGACTTGAGATACCCAGGACATGTGCCCCACCCATCCCTTCCCCTTCCCCTCCCCACAACAAGACACCCTGTGAGGTAGGTGGGGCTGAGAGAGGTCTTTTGAGAACTGCTCATGAGAGAACAGCTCTGAGAGAACTTGTGACTGGCCCAAGGTCACACCAGCAGCTGCATGTGGAGGAGAGGGGAATCAAACCCGGTTCTCCCAGATTAGAGTCCAACTCCTGACCACTACACCAAACTGATGGGGTGGAAGCTGCTAAAGTGTTGGTGAAATTTCTCCAGTACTTATGTGCTATGTGCCCAGATAAAAAATGGTATACTTAGAAAATTTATATGCCACCTTGAGCAAGTCTCTGGAAAAGCAGCACACAGTCATAAAAGGAACAATGATAAAATTATCAATATTAAAACAAAACATTAAAATCAATAAAGACCCTAGCAGGGCTTTCCCCGGGGCGCTGCACCTCTGCACTGCTCGGGGAAGCTGAGAAGGGGGCAGGGCTTGGTTATGTGCCCACCCCCTGAGCTCCTCACTCCCGGAGCTGCGCTCCTGTGCGCTCCCGCTCCAATGGACCCCTGATTAAGGGGCTGGAGCACCTTTTCTATGTTGAGAAGCAAAGAAGCTGGGGCTTTTCAGTTTAAAGAAGGCTGTGGGGAAAATAGCTCTGTGTGTGTGTGTGTGTGTGTGTGTGTGTGTGAGTGAGTGAGTGAGTGAGAGAGAGAGAGAGAGAGAGAGTAAAGTGCTGACTTATGGAGACCCTAGTAAGGGGCTTTCGTAGCAAGTGAGAAGCAGAGGTAGTTTGCCATTGCCTTCCTCTGCAGTCTTTTTTGGAGGTGTCCCTTCCAAGTACCAACCCTGCTTAGCTTCTGAGATCGGATGAGATTGGGCTGTGTCATGCCACCTTCTCTCCTAGAAATGGCAGAGATTGGTAGTAACATACATGAGTTGGAGAAAGTGAATACAATTTTTTCTGTCTCCCATAATACTAGAACTTGGGAAGCTAACTGGCAATAGATTCAAGACAGGCAAAAGGAAGTAATTCTGTACTCAGTGAGTAATTAAATTACGGAATTCACTGCCGGGGATGCAGGGATGGCCACGAGCTTAGATGGCCTTAAAGGGTATTAGACAAATACATGGATGGTAGGTCCATCAGTTACTACTAGCCATGGTGACTCAAGGACATTTCTGTATTCAAAGGCAGTAAACCTTTGAGACCACATTAGCCTTGGCATCTGTGCTCTGATTGTTGGCCATCCAAGGCAACTGGTTGGTCGCTGTGTAAAATAAAATGCTGAATAGACCACTGGTCTAATCCAGCATGGCTCTTCTCAGGGCTCATTTCGTAGCAGGAGCTCCTTTGCATATTAGGCCACACACCCCTAATGTAGCCAATCCTCCAAGAGCTTACAGTAGCCCCTGTAAGAAGAGCTCTGTAAGCTCTTGGAGGATTGGCTACATTAGGGGTGTGTGGCCTAATATGCAAAGGAGCTCCTGCTACGAAATGAGCCCTGGCTCTTCTTATGTTCTTGTGGCAGCCCCAGCCTAGAATAGATACAGTCCAGAATTCCGCCACCTCAGGCTATCAGTCCAGTCTATGCAATACGTAGACCAGCTCCCAGGCCCTTCACATTGCCTTTGTTTATGCACCCAGTCCTGGGTGCCCTGTTGCTGGCAGATTTTCAAAATACTGTCCCTCATTAGTATTTTGCACAGTAAAGATATTTTTGGGAAGGGGTATGAGTAAAAATATTGATTTTCTGCTGCTTTGAAATCAAAGTAAGGGCTATTCTGATCAGAATATAAAGTTGACTTAAAATACCGCCCCCCCGCCCCGGTATTTTGCAGTAACATGTGAAAGTATTGCATTGCACCACTGTGAAATTTTTCTCAGAACGTTCACTGCTTCAGATATTTGTTTCAAGTGTTCAAGTCCTTGGGAACAGCTTGTTGTTTGTTTGAGCACTGAAAATCACTGAAGCTTTCTTTATTGTGTAGGTGGCTAACATTGCATGAGATCTTTGCGTTATTTTCCCCACGGGGCATGCTTTTAAAAAGGAGGAGGAGCTAGCATTTTTATCTGTGCTTAAGTGAAACTTTTCTTGTTTAGGCCAAGCATTTTGTTGTCACTGTTTTCTTCTTCCGTTGCTTTCTTTTTTCCTTGTAGGCTTGGGTCTGAATCAGAGTCTTGCTGACAGAGATTTTCTCAAGGCAGGAAGTTTTGCAATGTTATTTACAACTAGACTACAGCTTGCCATTGAGTGCTGAAGGATAACTGTGGTAATAAACTAGTTCGGTGCTGCAATGTGTTATGTCCAAGCAAGTCTGGAATTTCCGCTATGCAGCTAAATGCACACATATATTATCACAGGCATTTGCTGGCATCCAGTTGTGAAACAAAGTTTTGGGTTTTGTCTCAGATGAGCAAAATGAGCAAAAGTGGAAGTGAAACAAAATGACAGCTGTCAGGGATTTCATTCCATTTCCACATTTCAAATCTCCAGGTTACAAAGGAAAATAAATATCTCTTTTTCAAATAAACCCTTCTCAGCTGAAATGTTAATATACCCACTATGAGAAGCAGGAAATACATTTTTTTCATTATGCATACAGAAAGGAACAAAATGACCGCCCCGCCCCCCTTCCTGTCTCTTTTTACGTCGTGCTGCTCTGGTCTTTGATTGAAGCCCTTCATAAATTAAGGAACTGGGACCTGAGTGATTTGGAAGGAGATGAAACTCGAGAATCAGCTTTGGGTGAGTCAGTTTGCAGCCAGGCTCTATGGATTAGAAGCTGTCTCTCATTAAGTGTGTGAGGAATGCTGACCACAAATCTCACTTGCCTCTGGTTTGGCAACTCTCTCCAGCTGTCACTGTTGTGTATGGATTATTAATAACCAGCAAAACTTCACTAAATCACTCAGGCAGCTTTACAAGATACAAAACAGGAAACGCAACATGCATACAGAGGCTGTCACTTAGGTTAGGAGCTACTGTCCTGATAAACAGCATAATAGCATATCTTGTTACAATATAGATCAAGATGGGTAGTTGTGTTTGTCTGTAGCTGTAGAAAAGACTCCAATAGCACGTTAAAGACTAACAAACTTTGTGGTAGGGTATGAGCTTTCATGAGTCACTGCTCACTTCTTCAGATACCTGAAGTATCTGAAGAAGCGAACAGTGACTCACGAAAGCTCATACCCACAAATTTTGTTAGTCTTTATTGTGCTACTGGACTCTTAATCTTTCCTATTGTTACAGTATATTTAAGTGACTATTGTTGTGGCCTACACTCAACATAACTGTGCTGGTGAACAAAGGACTCCCTTACTACTAATCCTAACATAATGTCAGGACTAATGTACTGCTTCTTATTTATTTGATTGCTATGTTTCTAGAGCCCATTTCAATTCGCAATTGCCTTGGCAGTTTACATAAAATCACACTGTGAATGTAAAAAATCATTAAACCAGGAATCCTAAAACCACACTTGATTAACATGACAGGAACCGGATTCGCAAAGGCGACACATAGAAACCAGAGATCAAAACAATACACGCCAACATCACTAAAAGCAGATCAGGGTTTCAATTCTTTTCCAAAAACGTGCCTAAACATGTAGTGTCTTCATTCCCCACTGAACAAACAAAGGCCAGGCAATGTATCCTCTGAAGTTCCTAGGGCAGAAAATGCCTTCATTCTGGAAGCACTGCATTAAAAGCCTTACTCCTAAAACCAGCAAACTCTGAAGGAGGGCTTCCATAGCAGACAGTAGGGCTGTATTCTCTTGGTCACCCAGCAAGACTCCTTTTAGAAGGGATGAGATAATGGCTCAGGACAGACTGGCAGAATGAAGCACAAGGGAAGCGGGGCAAGAAGACCCAGGCCAAGGGTCACAGGGCTTTCTGGTCGCATTGTGTGGACTGATGTGGGACCATACCAGGGAGGAGGCAGAATGGAGCATTCACACTGTGGGGCAGCCCCTGGCAGCACCGCCGTGGTTGCATGTGGCTTTGGTCCATTTTGCCGACCTGTGCGTAGGCGCATGGGTGCAGCAGCAATTGGAGCAGGCTCTGTTGCACAGCCTCCTGCCCTCCCGGCTCATCCCATACTGCCAGTAGGTCCAAGGTCTCTGCCCTTTTCCAGGACGCTCCTCACACGCCTGCCATTTTGCCAGACTGTCTCCCAGGAGGTTGGGCTGGAAGCTTTAATTCTGCAAGCAGGAAGCGTCCCCGTGGTTGGTTGTGCACTCAAGCGCATAGTCCGCATGGGCAGTTGTGCACATCCCTGCCAGATCAGCAGGTTCACATTACCACCTCTGCTTTATTGTGGCTTTGCACATATCCACACTTCCGGGAGCAGGATCAACGCACCCTCCATGGCTTGCCCCGGCTTTCACCAGGCACTTTTAAAATGTGGAATCAAAGTGGCACAGGATGGGGTGAGTGCGGGAGGGGAACAGGAGGCAGCTGTGGCTGTGTGAACGGCCCCACTTAATGCACTAGAGAAAGGTGGCTATATTGGGCCAAACTGCCAGTCTGAACTTGGCCAATGTGTGTCATTAGAAGCACCGCCAACAGGGATCCCAGCAGTCACTCCACTGCCTTTGATGATTTCTGCATTGGTTAGGCTAGCCGTGTAAGAAAACTGCATTCAGCTAGGAAGCCAGGAATGAGTGCTAGACTACCTGAAACAGTAGCAATAGTATAGGTAAGATCCTTGTCTGCAGACAAGCAGGTTTAAAGGTACTGTCATCCCTGTCAAAAAACGAACAGTCTGTACATATCCTGTGTGACAGAAACTAAGCTGTCAGTGAAGTGTAAAGCTGTTGCCACAGCCATAACTTCATTAGGGCTTAGCCCATTTGAAAAAAAAGAGAATGCAAGGTTTTAAGTTTCATGTAAGTTCTCATCTGGTAACATGAAGAAAAAAAAAACCCTTTATACTGTGCTGCAAGTTCTCTGGTAAAATGAAGGGGGGCAACAAATCTATACTGTGCTGCCACGGAGGACAAGGATTTTAGGGTGAAAATCAAATCAACTACTTCAGAAGGATTAGCATTCTAAAGAGAAATTGCACCCTCAGCATAATTTTTTAAAAAAACAACCGCAGCAAAGTTCTGCAAGGAGTGAGCTGTTTATAGCCTGGGGTGGAAGGTCGTGACCCAAGAATCTGCTCATTCAGGGACTGGACAAGTGTTGATGAAAAAGGAAATGGGTATTGCCCAGAGTATCCTTTTATATCCATCCAGACTGGTCATAAGGCAGGGCTTTTGTATTACCACATGGAAGCAATTGCAATATGTGATGGTTAGCTAGAGTTGAATAAGGTCTTTTGGCCTAGTCCTGTTCCCCCCACCCCACCCCTGCATACACACATTACACTCTGGCAGAAAAACTTGGGTTCAGAGCAATGTCATACTGATTATTAGGTAATCTAGTACATTTGAGGGAAAATACCCTATACTGTGAGATATTGGTACATACAAATGTGCAGGTGTGCATAGGCGAGCATTCACACAGTACACATACGCACACAAGTGCAGAGATACCCAGATACCAGTGGAGCCAATTCATATGGCCCTGCAGCATGGTGACAACATGTTGCCCTACCATCAAAGTTTTTGTGTGCTTTAACTGGCTTTATTTGATTTATCACCCACCCTTCCCTGGAGACCGGGCTCAGGGCAGTGTACAACATGGTCATAAGACATCAGCTAAAACAAGATTTAAACCAATAGACTAACGATTGAGCTAAAGATGGCACTAAAACCCCAATAGTGCAGCTGTCTCACAGGAGAGCAGGGGATGGGAGTGCCAAGATGGAACCATCACACATGGCAGAGATGTTATTTGGCGGAGAGTTCCAGCAGGTTGGGTCCAGGGCAGAGAAAGCCCTGGCCCTGGCTGAGGACAGCTGGATATCTCTCAGGCTGGGGACCACCAGATCCAACGAATCCAACATGAATGCATTGACTCACTGTCTGGACCACTGAAGCATTCACAAGACTGAGTCCACACACTCATATCTGATTAAAGGACCAAACTGTTCTTTTAATCATACTCAAAATAGCTGGGTGAATCAGATTCAGGCAAAGCTGAGTAAAAGATTCAAAGGAGGTGTTGTTCGGCCTGAAGAGTCAGGCTACTCAGAGAAGGGACAAGCGCTGGGCATGCACAGCATGGATGATTATAGAAGCTGCTCTTTGCAGAGCTAGTGTTATGGCTGTCAGCAAGGCAATTAGAGGGAAATAAACAAATGGAAATCTGAATATCAGGTACTGGCAGTCATTTGAATTCCAGTGAAAGTGGAACAATGGCAGAGGGGAGCCTTGTCTGCAAATCATAAGAAGCTGAATTCAAAGGTTTTTAGTACCACCATTATGTAACCCAGTGAAGTCCTACCAAATTTATTCTGACTTGTAAGGTAGAGAGGAGATACAAAGTATGCGGAGGCTTTTAACATTAGTCTTGGTGAGCACACAGGCTTCTCACTGGAAATGCCCAGTTCATAACTCCAACTTCTTTATTTCCAAGCAACCTTTCCCTATTTTCCAAGAACCATCCACAGTAAATCTGCCTTTGCTGCATCCCTGTTTTGCCCCTTTAGGAGATGTTTCTGAAAATATGGGTGTGAAGCTTGTACTAGGAGTCCCCAGCCTTTCTGAGTCTGAGGGCACTCTCTGGATTTTGAGAAAGGGTGGCAGGTGCCACCACAAAACAGCTGCTATGGGGGGGGGGGATCACAATATGGCCTGGATGGAGTGGGGCTCATAAAAATATTGGGAAGTTCCACACAGCGTTGGGAGGCCGGTCCTTCTAAACGAGAGCTGCTTGTAGACAGAAAGGAGATGCCTCCTTGCTTCTTCTGAACCACTTCATGCACTGAAAAGCAGACGAACACTAAGATCAGCACTTTGCTTTAGAGGTCTGAGACTGTTTAGTGTCAGTTTCAAGGGTTAACTTTGGTGTGAAATAAGGGTGCATATACAAGAAAGTGGTTTTGTCTCCAGTTCTAAAATGCTGAGAAGTGTACCAGCTTGCTTCATCCTTTCCTGCAATTGTCTTGCCCTAGGTTGTGAACAGGGCCCTAGGCGCCCTAGGCAAGGCTAACTACTTGTGCCCCCCACACACCAATTTTCAAAAACATGAATTCTAGGGAAAATTAAAAGCAGAAAACTGGGCATTGCTAATTTTTTTTAAAAAAAATGTGAGAATAAGTAAAATAACAGCCTTTGGTTTTCTTTCTCAAACAGAGAGCAGTTTTAGAACACAACTCACCGATCATTTTGAATAATCCTGTGAATTGTAATGTCAAAAATTAAGGCTCTTGAATGTTTCCATTTCAAGCACATCAAAATCTCATCTTGTGTGCCTTTTCCTTGCAAATTTTGTCACCAATTCCTTCAGGTCAAGTGCTGATGCTTCAGTGTGTCCAACTGATATAACTGCCAAACCAAATAGTCTCTTTTGGAGCAGCAGTTCTCCTACAGTTTTCTCAGTTTTGCGATTCTCGATGTCAGATTTGTGTCCATTTACCCTTTGGTGTAGGGTTTGAACTGTTTGTCCTATGCAGAGAGCTGCAATTTACACATTCTACTGTATTGTTATTCCAGTCTTGCTGTTTTTATTGCTCAGTTACTTATTTATCTTGACTCTAATCATCTCTTCCTGACAACTAATTCCCCCTACTTGTATGTAATATTTGAGGAAATCTGTTTCAATGTATGTGAAGAAGTGTGCCCATGCTAAGAACATAAGAGAAACCAATGTTGGATCAGGCCAATGGCCCATCCAGTCCAACACTCTGTGTCATACAGTGGCCAAAAATATCAGGTGCTATCAGGAGGTCCACCAGTGGGGCAAGGACACTAGAAGCCCTCCCACTGTTGCCCCCCCAAGCACCAAGAATACAGAGCCTCACTTGCCCCAGACCGAGAGTTCCTATCTATACCTTGTGACTAATAGCCACTGATGGATTATATGTTTGTCTAATTCCCTCTTGAAGCCATCCAAGCTCATAGCCACTGTCACCTCCTGTGCATTGAATTCCATGTGTTAATCACTCTTTGGGGGAAGAAATACTTCCCTTTATCCATTCTAACCTGACTGCTCAACAATTTCATTGAATGCCCACGAGTTCTTGTGCTGTGAGAAAGGGAGAAAAGTACTTCTTTCTCTACCTGCTCTATCCCAGCCATGCATAATCTTGTAAACCTCTATCATGTCACCCCTTTGGGGATTTTGAACTTAGACTTCCCAGATAGCAGGCTGATACTGACCATGTAGACAAACACATAGCCCTCAGTCTGTGTCATGGTGCCTTCTCATGTTCTTGACCAGCACATGAAGCAACTTATGTACAAAAGGTTGCAGTGTCCAGCCATTTCATGTTTTACCCTAGGCTCAGAATTCTGAGCATGAGATTTCTGTCGTAAATGTCAGTAAATCAAAGCTAGGTTTGCAGCTTACAGATGCAGTCTTGAACAGTACACTCAAGATTGCAACAGCACACACATTTTGATGCAATTATTCAGAGCAAGTGGTGTCAGTTAAATGAACAAAATATTGCAAGTGCTAATGCTTTAAGCATGTTTTTTTAAAGTTAAAACTTAACTTTTTAACTGAGATCCTGTGGCCGGTGGGAGGAGTGAGAAGGCCATGGGGGGGGGGGGCTTCTGAGGAGAGTGAGGCTACGGTGCAGGCTGGGACCCTTCCGCCCTTCCCTCCTTCTCCCCCCCCAAGCAAAAAGTCATGGCTTGCCTCCATTCCTCCCCTCCATTTGCTTTCTCATGCCACCCGGTGCCCTTACCTGGTCCCTTTGCCTCTGCGCTGCTGCAGATAATGGCTCGCTCAGCCATGCCTAAGCAGCACTCACTAAAAATGACCCACCCTAGCTCAGCACAGCTGGGGAAGGGAGGGGAGGGGAGGAGAGAAGGTGGCAGCAGCAGCAGGTGAAACACTCCCCGGGAAGCCGCTTCTGCTTCTTCTTTCCCTTCTCTCTCTCTGGGGTGAGGGGCAGTCGCACCCAGGAAAGCAAGGGCGGTTGCACTCATGGCCACCCAGCCCCACTACTGGGTGTCCAAGGACTGCCCTGTAGGAATTTGCACATCTGAGTCGGAAAGATGCTTCAGGGGGGATCCGAGCTCAGGTCTCGCGATTTGTAATGTCAGCTCCAGAAGGCAATTTCAGTGGGCTGGGCATCAGGACTGGGGTTGCGATGCTAGGAAACTGGGGAAGGGGGACTTGAAAAGATGTTGCGTTTTAAAAGGTCCTGGGGCTCGGATCTTGGAGAAAAGAAATGCCCTAGGCGTATGCTCAGAGGTGCTCTTGGTCAGGGGCGTAGACTTTTGGAAATTCCAGGGCGGGGGGGCAGGAGCTCGCTGGGGCGATGTTCTCCCCCCCTGGAAACCGCCGTGCCTCCCCGGGCCCTTCCGAGGCCTGCCAGCCACTGCTGCCGGTGCCTCTCTCTTCCCCCCACCACCCCTTCCCTCTCCAGCAGTGGTGGCTGGGTCTCAAAAGGACCCAGGGAGGCACAGCGGCAGGTGCTCCATTTTGCCGGGGGTGGCTGAGCCCCCCCGGGAAATTTCGGGGGGTGGCTCGAGCCCTCGAGCCCCCCCGTACTCTACGCCTATGCTCTCTGTGTATCGACATTCCTGGGCTTTGGTATTCAGAGCAGGATTGGAAGGTTCCTGGATTCTCTCTCTCCCCCCAACACAGTTGCAAACTGAGGCCGCGGTCACACGGCCCCTTAATGCGGGAGGAAGGGCTGCTTCCTCCCGCATTTAAAGGGGCTGTCTACATAGCCCCGCAGAGAGTCCCGCAGCGAAGCGGGCTCCAATGCGGGTTGCTCCCGCTTTTACCGACCCCGGGAAAAACTAGTGTTTTCCCAGGAGTTGCGGGAAGAACCCGCATTGGAGGTTATCTGGACAGCCCTCTCTCGCAAGCATTGCGAGAGCAGGGCTGTCCAGATGGCCTCCCCCCTCCATTTCCCGCCCCCCTTTTTACACTTGGGCGCATGGCTACTCATGCGCCCAAGTGTAAAAGGGGAAAAAAACCCCCACAACTTACCCAGGCGGCTGGCGGTCCTTGGCCGCCACAGCCGCCTCTCCTGCTGCTGGGGCCGCTCTCCTCTTCAGCGGCCGCCGCCGCTTCCGCCACGGCCACAGCCGCCGCGACAGTCGTTCCCGCCATGGCCGCCTCTTCAGCGGCCGCGGCTGCTGCTTTTGCTGCTGGTGCTGCCGCAGGGGTTGGGATGTATGGACATCCCAACCCACGGTTGAAAAATGCGGCCCCTTTAAATCCGGGAGCCCTCCCGGATTTAAAGGGGCCGTGTGACCGCGGCCTGAAAGTGCAAGATGACCCGGGGGGGGGGGGGGTGCCGCTAGGAAAGAAGGTGGATCGGCTGAATGAGATAACATGGAGTGAGAGCAGGATGGAAGGGATGCATCTCGCCAGGCAGGATGCTCTTTGGGTAGCGCCCCTTGGTGAAGCTCCGATGGGGCAGGATGAGGCGCAAGGGCAGAGGACACCGAGAGGGACTGGCTCATGCCTGGGTGGGTTGACAGTCGGCTGAAAGAACAGCTCCTCCTCCCGCCCTTCTTCGATGTGGTCCTGCTTTGCGTACTGGCCCAGGGGTGCCTGGAGGGGTGGCAAGGGCTCTCACCGTCATCCTCACCTCGCTTGCTGGACTCTGCGCCCATCAGGGGTCTGCACATAGGCGGTCACCTAACCTCGTCTTAATGATAGCTCCGGCCCTGGTTGTGAAGGACTTTAAAGGTAGGGTTGCCAGCCTCCAGGTGGGGTCTGGGGATCTCCCGCTTTCCCAACTGATCTCCAGCTGACAGAGATCAGCTCCCCTGGAGAAAATGGCTGCTTTGAAGGATGGACTCTATGGCATTGTACTATGCTGAGGCCCCTCCCCTCCCCAAACACTGCCTTCTCCTGGCTCCACCCCCAAAGTCCCCAGGTATTTTCCAACCTGGACTTGGCAACCCTATTTAAAGGTGATAACTGGCCCAGAAGCAATTCACATAGGTCAACAAGCGACACTGTTTTATAAAAGATCAGGCAGGCGTTCTCAATTGAACCCTAGTGCCTGCTACATTACCTAGAAGAGTTCTTCCTCTCTCTGGTGCTTTTTGATTCTTTTAGTGTTTTGCACATTTCCCCATTTTTATGACATTTTAAAACAATTACATCAGTAGTCAACACAGTCAATTTAATTATCCACATGAATCAGCATTTCATCTTGTTATGAAAAGGGCAATTTTAAAAGTTAAGGGGGTGGGGAACCTGTTCTGTACTGGTGATAATTCCTCCAGAGTATGAAATCAGATTTTAAGAAAGTTGCTAAAAGGATCCATAACAATTTGGTCACTTGGCATCATTTCTGAAATCATCAACAGACACCTCTCACTGCCACATACTGAAAATAATTGTAAAGGAAAATAATTTCATTGTCTTCATCAGGGGGGAAAGTGCAGACCAGGCTTCCGTGCATGCAAATCATGTAGTCATGGAAAATGGTTCCCTATGAAAAGGGGCAATGATCTATGAGCCCAGGGAGGCTCCAGGGCTGCTTCCCCTCCCAGCCATGCCTCCCAGAAAGTTGCTTTTGAAACTTAAGAGCAATTCAAAAGAATTGCTGCATGGCTTGCCGCAGAAGTGCTGCATGGGACCCAGCGGCTCAAAGCAAAAATGTCGAGAATCCCACCAGGCCGAGCAACAGAACAATGCCTGAATGCAAACAACCTTCAACCCCTCCACCCTCTGGCTCTGCAGACATTCAAAGAACTTGTTAAGGACGGCCTGTACCCACATATGTGACAGGAAGTCTCAGCTGACTTGATTGGAAATGGAAAGGTTAGATTACAAACAAAGCTAAAAACAACAACAACTGTTTACAAAAACCAGGCCTAGAGCATACTAGCTGCAGACACCAAAGCTAATATTCCGAGCAAGGCCTGCCAGGTACTTGCGCTGTGGAAAAGTGAGGACAAAAGGGCGTGTGTCATACAACACTCTAGGAATTACTAGGGTTGCCTGGTCCCCCCTGGCCACCAGAATAGGGTTGCCAAGTCTTGGTTGAAAAATACCTGGGGACTTTGGGGGTGGAGCCAGGAGAAGGTGGGGTTTGGGGAGGGGAAGGGCCTCAGCATGGTACAATGCCATAGAAGCCACCCTTCAAAGCAGCCATTTTCTCTAGGAGAGGTGATCTCTGTCAGCTGGAGATCAGTTGTAAAAGCGGGAGATCCCCAGGCCCCACCTGGAGGATGGGAAGCCTACACCAGAAGGAAGTGGGGTTGCCAGCTCCAGGCTGAAAACTGAGGAGGACGGGGACCTCATTGGGGTGCAATGCCAAAGTCCACCCTCCAAAGCATCCATTTTCTTCAGGGGAACTGATCTCTGTAGTCTGGCAATGAGCTGTACTTCTAGGGATACCCAGGTCCCACCTGGAGGCTGGCGTCCCTAGGAATTACACAGATCTCTATGGTTTTTACCAGTGGGTTTGGGGGAATTCCTACAGCATCGTGCAATGTCATTTCCACCACTTTCTGCCCCCACATGCTCCTGCCCTCTATATATCCCCAGCTAGCAATACTACTCTGAAGCCAGGCCAGAGCTGAGAAACAGGAAGTACATGTGAAGTTACAGAATACTATTTAAAGAAGTGTCCCATATACCACAGAGCTCAAACTTGCAAAGAACAGCATCTGAAGGAGAACTAGCTTAGGGTTGCCAGTATTTGGCTTCCTGCTGCCACAGTGGGAGAAAAATAATTTTTTGAAAATGGCTACCATTTTCAGGCATACAAGAGGCTGATTTGGATCAAGACCATGACACACAGGGGAAGTTTAACCCCAGGAGACAATAAATATTATTGAATTGGGCAAATATTGGCTCCCCAAGGTCATTTCAGTTTGAGAAAATGAAATGGCGAAGTTTTCAGCCTCCTTTCCTTGCATTTCATGGTCCTGATCTAAATTGGAATCCTAAGTGTCTAATCCCTAAGGCAGAGGTGTCTAACCCATCTGTTACGAGTGTCAAATGTCAATTTGTTGTGCTGGCCCATGTGTGCCATAAAATGTAATGCCAGGTACCGGAGATATAAATTCTATAAAGGACACAGGGAAACCCAATTGACGATATTATTTTTTACTCAAAATACAAACAAAAGCAATTGATTTTTAGCTATGATAGCAACTGATTTATGGGGAACCCCTTCCCCCCAAAATGTATTTAATCCTGTGCAAGACTAGGGCCCTTACATTTCCATATAAATTAATTACTTTTGCAAATATAGTGCTTTATGAGTCATCATTCTTGCAAGTAAATAAGGTAATTTTTCAGCACACCCCCCCCCCCATTTGCCCAGCCTCACTAGCTGAGCATGGCTACAATCCATTCCTTGTTCTTAGTTTCCTTTCTTTCCTCCTTGTACCTCTGAGGATCTCAAGGAGGCACACTGGACTCCCCCGTCCACCACCCCATCCCCATCAACAACAACCCTGTGAGGTGGTCCAGGCTGAGCACTCTGCCCCAGACAACAGGATCCTGGCTCAGGAGGAGGGGGGTTGAACCTGTTTTCCCTAAACTCCCCACCCCCCGTTTTCATCTCTCCTGTGTTTCCCCCAGAAGCCCCAGGGCTGAGGGGCAGGCCTGATGGAGAGGCTGTTTCTGAAACCTCCAGGGGGGGCTTATTCTCCTCCCAGGACCTCTTCTTCCTCAAGGGCTGAGAACAGGTGAGGGGAGAAGGCAGGTTGCTATCCTCCACCCTCCCTGACACTCATGCTGCCTCCCAGCTCTGCAGCTGTTCAGACATGCAGTGGCAACATCAGCATCCCTTTTTCCCTTCACACATCCACTCGCTCCCAAGGCTGATAGGTCTTTCCCTCAGAGAGGCATGCACAAGACAGCCCATGCGCTGGGCCTCCTCCTCCTCTCTTTCCCACTGGCCCCATCCCTTCGTTGGCAAACCACCACTCTGCATGCCTGATTTCATCAATCCCTCTCATAGTCACTATTTGAAAAAATTCAAAAACAGTTGATGCGGAACTGGCAGCACCAGCCACTTCCCCAGGGCTATTTTTGGGCAGGAACGCACAGGAACGGAGTTCCGGCTGGCTCCTGAGTTGGCCACACCCAGCAGGAACTCATTAGCATAATAGGCCACACCCAACAGCAGGAACTCATTAGGATTGGCTACATTAGGGGTATGTGGCCTAACATGCAAATTAATTCCTGCTACAAAAATAACCCTGGGTTTTGACAACAAACAAGGTAAACAGAATAAGAAGCAAAAGGTGGGTGTGGCTGGATGACCACTCTTCTGGTAACATGGGGGTGTGGCCTAATATGCTAATAAGATGCACTGTCAATGGTGTGGCCTAATATGCTAATGAGTTTCTGCTATTGGGTGGGGCCTATTATGCTAATGAGTTCCTGCTGGGCTTTTTCTACAAAAAAAGCCCTGCACTCCCCAATGGTCCCCATGTATTGGCTTCGCCAGTCCTCACTGAATTGCGGTTGGATGAGGTGGGAGGAAAACAATCACCATGGCTTCTCTTTCTCTGCCTTTGCTTCTATTCCCCCACACTATTTTACCTCAGCCTCTCAGCCCCATCCCCTAGCCATTTCCTTTCTATTTTTGACAGTTTTGACCACACACACACACCTCACCACATGCACCTGCTTGCCCACTCACCTCCCCCCAACAGTGTCCTGCCTTCCCTTCCTTGCATTGGTTGCTTGAGGGCCTGATAAGAACCCTGGATGGTCCTGTTCTGGCCCCTGGGCCATGTGTTTGACACCCCTGGTCTAGGAGGTCTAAACACAGAATTCACAGTTCACAGAATTCACAGAAATCACAGTTCATGTTTAGCTTGGTCTTCAGCTATGAAACTTGCTGTATGGTCCCCCAGAAGTGATGTCACTTCACCCCCCCACTCTGTTCTAGAAATCTTTATGGTGAAGTCCATACAGACTGGGAACATTCCTAGAGTATTGTGGACATAGTGACCAGAAGTGATATCACTGAATTGCAACATCATCTCCCCTCCACATGCAGCAGTCTAGGGTTGCCAAGTACCCCCCCCCCCCCCCCCCCCGGCCACCAGCAGCAGATTCAGATTCAGGCTGGGAAACTCCTGGAGATTTGGGGGTGGAACCTGGGGAGGACAGGGACCTCAGTGAGGTACAATGCCATACACTCCACCCTCCAAGGCATCCATTTTCTCCATGGAAAGTTACCTCTGTAGTCTGGAGATGAGCAGTAACTCCAGGGGATCCCCAGGTCCCACCTGGAGGCTGGTATTGCTAGGCAGCACCCTCTGAGTGACTTGATACCACCTGATTTGCATGACTTAATTAGGCCAGCTACTTTGCTACTGTTCATCAGCAGCCACCCTATGAAAGCCACTGTGATGTAATAGAGCTTCAGACTGGGATCTGCGAGACCCAGGTTCAGTTCCCCATCTTGTGGTGGAAGCTGACTGGGAGATTTTGTGCAGAAAAATCCTAAAACTTAAAAAATAAACTTGGGGGGGGGGATAGTTAAATCCTCCCTAAAGTTAAAGGGTATCCTCTGGGAACTCTGCGGCGGCCCAGTGGCTGAGAGGTGCCAGGGGGGTGGGGGAGGGAAATCGGCAGGCCAGCGGCTGAGAGGCACTGAGGCCTCATTGCTGGTGCTAGGGGGGTGGGGGAGGGAAATCAGTGGCCCAGTGGCTGAGAGCTTCTCGGGCCTCCACACTGGTGCCAGGGGATGGGGGTGGAAATTGGTGGCCTGGCAGCCGAGAGCCACTCAGGCCTTGCTGGTGCCCATGGGGGGTGTGTGTGTGGAATCGGCGGAACTGGCAGCTAGAAGCCTCAGGCCTCACCATCAGTGGGGGGGGGGAGAAGGATTGGTGGGCCCAAGCTTCACTGTGGGTGCAGGGGTGGGGTGGGGGAGAAGATTCACCTGCGGCTGCTTCTTCCGCTGTGTCGAGCTCCTTCTCCCCCACCCCTGCGAGTATCGCGGGTCCCATCTCTTGTGTTTATCTAATTCCCTCTTGAAGCCATCCATTTTATCATGGGAGTGATGTGCATGGAAATCTCCTATGAATGAAAATCATTGCATGACTTGGATATAGGGCTGCCAAGTCAGCCTGGGGGGCGGGGGATCCCCCGCTAAAGGGGTTCCCAATCCGCCGGCCAGCATTCGGCCGGCGGGGGGAGCCCCACCCCTGAAATCGTCTGGCGAGGACGACGTAATGACGTCATCGGAAGTGACGTCGGCACATTGGGGCGTTGCCAGGGCGACGCTCTGGCAATCACCCCAAAATTCTATGATACCATAGAGTTTTGGGGCGATTGCCAGAGCGTCGCCCTGGCAACGTCCCCAACGTGCCGACGTCACTTCCGGTGACGCCGCCGGGCGTGCGCGCTTTGCGCACGCGCCAGAAGAAACTCCCGGCCACAGGAGGACTCCCCCCTGCCGGTGAGTCCATAAGACTTGGCAACCCTACTTGGATAACTGTTGTAGCACAAGAAATCAAATGGGATTTTATAGCGGAGTATGTTCTCATTAATGTGAAGAGCACATTGTCTACACTGAAATGTGGAGACGCACTAAATTGGTTTTGAAAAATAACTGCAGTAACATTCAAGTGCAGTTGGGGAAAGTGCCTTGTTTTTATTTTCAGTACACACAACAATCTTCAGGCATATTCAAAATGTCATTTGCTCTAAATAAAAGGCAGCTTTGAAAGTGTTCCTTTGCTTCAATGAAAACACAGTCAAACAACAATTGATTCTGAAAGCACGATGTACTTTATAATGGCAGCTATGCTGAGTGCAGTTTCACAAGTGAGAGTATTTTAGTGCTGGAAGCGTAGAACCCATAAAGTCTACAGATTCTATATTCAGGTCAGAACCCTGAAAGGGAAAAGAGAAATGGAAAGCTTTCGTCTGCACCTTTTCTGCAATGCGACCTGCTGTTTAAGAGGAAAGGGTGGAGTGTTTAAGAACTGAAAATGTGTAGTGATTACACAGCAGTTAATACATCACTGTGATTAAATCTGGATCTGAATCAGAATATGCAACTGAATCTGATATGCTGGAGCTTGACTCATGAACAGCTATAAATCACTGAAACAGCTGGATTATATTAATCTACCAACACTTGGACATGCTTAAGCCACCATTATTTTTGCTTAAAGATAGGGCGTTTCAGACAGTAAAGCAGCTGATAAGGGAACACATGAGTCAATTTATACGTTGGCTTCGGAGCATAGTTGCTACTTTTATGAGACTGGATCTCAAGGCATAGTGGGAGAGAGCCCCAGGCCATCTTCACAGCCACACACTAGCATGTGAAAGACACACATGACTGTGTCCAACCCATGCCACTGTTTTGTTTACACACGATTCTTCACTGATGTAATTTTATGCATCCGTGTGTGTGGATGGAGGAGATCACAATTTCATAATTGCATAGCAGGGCCAAACCAGATGTGACCTCTCATTTCCATGAATGGAACTCCCAGAGTCCCCCCATTATTTAAATAGGAAGCACAGATTCAAATCAGGACCGTGGTATAGTAAGGGGTGAGTTTGTGTGTGTGTGGGGGGGGGGTAGGGGTAAGCTTTCCCTTCTGATCTGAAATGGAGCTGCCATTTTTGCAGTTGAGGCAAACATACAGGTACTTGTATCAATACTAGTATTCAACCATGCAATTATCAAACTTCCCAGGCAATGGCCAGAAGGTTCCCCTGTTCTGTCTAATTACCAGATTTATCCACTACTACTGTAGTATAGATTTCATCCATGTAGAAAAGAAAACTGCATGACCAAGAAGCCTGTTTCTGCCTGAACTCATGTAATATGTTCCAACCAAACCTGTGATGTTAACAGGTGCTCACCTCATATCCAGATACCACCATAAGGTGTTGTGAAAGGGGGATATGGTCTATCATCTTGGAGGGAAACTGCTGTCTTCCAGCTCTAAAGCCTTCCCCAGCTGCGGTCAAGAAGGAGCCGTGAAGTGATGCTAGCACCACAGTAATGAGTAAACTGGAGTCATCCTGATTGGCGCTTTTCCTTAGTTGTTTCGGAAATTGTAGGCCAAGGATGTTCAGATTGGTGGAAGAGTTGCCCCATTGCTATGTAGCGTATGTACCATAGTTCCTATATTTTATGTGTTGCATTCTTTGGTTGTGTGAACAGAAGTTCTTCCAATGGGATCTGAGAGATTCTTATGGACAAACTCCTGTTGGGCACTGCAATAAGGATGGAGAATTTACTAACAATACCCTCTCTTGTTGTTGCATGAGCACAACATATTTGCTGTAATCACACAAGGCAACAAAGGTCATTTTGCCCAATCCCCCCCCTTCACTGCAGCCCCCAGTGCCAAGAAGGTCCCCTGACCGTCAGCAGTGAGCTTTCAGGGAAGAGGAAGTCAGGGGAAGTCCTTTTGTGAAAGCTCCATCCTTTTTTAAAAAAAAACCTTCACTACTTTGTTGATGTGACACTGCTGACAGAAAGCACAAGTGACTCAACATAGGCTGAGGACAGACTGGCAATCTAAAGCGGGGCAGGCATGGTTCGCAAACGGAGGAAAGGAGCACGTTCAGACATGCGCATCTGTCCCTCGGCTCCGTTGCGTACTTACCCGTCTCCCAGTCGCTTTCCTTTCGCTTTAACAGGACACCGGTTTTACCCGGTGTTTAGGGGCCTTCCTCCGCATGCCTCCCGCTTCCAAACAGTGTGAACTACGCGGCAGTCTGAACGCTCCGTGGCAGTCTGAACGCTCCGTATCACCGCTGATCCGCATTGCTCTGGCCAGTGTGAATGGCCAGCTCCGTGGGGTTTTTCCCCCGCTCCAGTTCCCTCCGCTTTGCCTCCGCTTTAGATTGCCAGTCTGTCCTCAGCCATAGTGAAAGCAGACGCATATTGACAGTCATTTTACCTGAACTATTGGCTTCAGGCTACTTGTTAGATATTCTCAGAATTACATCAGGCCGGAATCTCCCTAAAACATTTGTTTGTCATCCCGTTTTGGTGTTCCTTAATGGTCAGAAAACATACACACATTAAACCTGAAACTGTCTCCATGGCATTCACTTTCCCATCTTATTTTTTTTAAAGTTCTTTGCAGCAGGGATGCTCACATCAGTGACAACACAACTCACTAAAATTATTGTATTGTAAAGCAGAAAATACTGTTTGCTTGTCACACTTTCACTCTGTGGCGAAAGACTGGCAAAGCCAAGAAATTTCATATTTGTTTGTCATCACAGTCGACAACTTGCTTCTCTTAGTTCAGGGGTGGGCAAACTTGCTCAGCGTAAGAGCCACCTAGAACAGAGGTAGCCAAACTTGTTTAATGTAAGAGCCGCACAGAATAAAACATCAACTGTTTGAGAGCCACAAAACATGAACAAGTATTACCTGCTTTTATTGGAAAATAAGCAAATTTGCTTTTTATTAACATTAAATGAGACTGCCAAAAATAAGAACAAAAGAGGTAAAAACAGATATTGATATTAATTTGTCCAATGGTATTTGTTTGCTAATGATATTTAGCTTCCCCAGCCGCCCTGCCGGGAGCCACAAAATATATGTGAAAGAGCCACATGCGGCTCCCGAGCCACAGTTTGCCCACCCCTGTCTTAGTTCAATAAACAAGCAGCTCATAAAAGTGATTTCTTAACCCAGTTCCCTCTCCCCACCACCATGGTTTGTGCAGACAAAGAGAGAGTGGGTTCTATGACAAATGATTCCAAAGTTACCTCACAATTAGATCTATGAAGTGTTTGTACTATGAAGGGGTTACCCTGTGTGTAAAATCTGGCATGTAGCGGTTCCTTTGGTGGTTGTAATTGCTAACCATTCAGGAGACATTACTGTTGCTGTTACAGTCCATTAATTGAGTACACATCTACAAAGAGCACATTTGATATTTAAATGTAGTCCTGTTCAACCCACAGATCGCTGTCTATACAAGTTGCATGGTTCTTTTCACAGTAGGCCCACCTCGCCATAGGGGAACTAGTTACAGGTTGCAAGAACTTTGCTATCTGGTGACAGCTTCTCTAGTGCTGATACATAAGGGTACCCAGAAGATGTTGTATGGGTACACTGATCAATGAAAGTGCAAATACAACAAAGGTGATGGTAAAAATATGGGTTCTAAAGGTACACAAGGATTTGGGGTTAGCCATGGCTTCCTATTAAACAAACAATCAGAGGAAAAGCTGGGGAAATTGAGCAGGGTAATAAGGTTATGGGGGAAAGGGTGCCAGTTGTTAGTAAAAACCAGGCAGAACACTTGTCTCTCTTGTGTTGCAGGTATGTAAAAGCCTGGGTGAGGCCAGAGGCCCTTTCAGGGAGGGTGTGTGGAAGAAAGTATGGGAGGATGGCTGCCAAATGTTTGTAAGATCCAGGCTGTCTTCCTCTTGTAGCAAGATGTGCCGAAGGGCAAAGGGTTTTTGGCAATTGTCTCTTAGCCTGTGGCTCATAGCCTGTGGCCTTGATGGATGAACTCAGTGGATATCAGCCTAGCTGAGGATATTTGGATATCTTTTTGGGGTTTGTGTCTTTCTTTGCATTGGGTTTTGTGTCTTTCTTTGCATTACATTTTATTGTTAGTTTTGTAAGCTGCTTTGGGTCTCCACTGGGGGATACGAAATTGAATAAATTATACACTAAATAAAGTGATTCTCCTGGTTAGATGTTAATGAACCCTAAAACTGATTCATACATTATGAAGTCCTCATGTCCTACAGTACCCATCATTGGTCATATTGACAGATGTGTTCTTGGACTTCCATGCTCACAATTTAATTCCCAGGCATCAGTACACACTATTTTCCCAGCCTGAAATGTTCCTGGGGTGCTGTTGGGAAAACATACATGTAGCCCATCAGTGCACATCCATTCCCCAAATGGTGTGTGTAGTTATAGTAGCTGCTATTGTAAATGTCTGTCTCTTGGTTGCAAGCCCCCAGGAAAAAAAAATACACAAATGAGATCCTGACATTTCTGCATGGTGCCAGGTAATTTAATGATGGTCTCACTTGCTGAAAATTGCTGTTTATCTTCTTCTGTTGTGTCTACATATTATTTTGTGACAAAGCTCCCATGTTTCACCCTGTTTTTTTGTGATTTGTAATACACAATTTGGATTCTTTGCTCAACAAAATATGTCTTATTAGAGAATGACTGTCCGGAGAATGACTGTGCAGGGGATTAGAGGATGTTTTGAATAAGGCTTGATGCAAATGGTTGACCTGCTTTTGGCAGCCGACTCCTTCTTTGCTTTTAGCAGGTCCTTACAGAAGGCACATGGGTTGACCAGCATTGTTTGGCATGAGTATAGGGTTGCCAGCCTCCAGGTGGGGCCTGGGGATCTCCTGCTTTTACAATTGATCTCCAGCTGACAGAGATCAGCTCCCCTGGAGAAAATGGCTGCTTTGAAGGGTGGACTCTATGGCATTGTACCATGCTGAGGCCCCTCCCCTCCCCAAACCCCACCTTCTCCTGGCTCCACCCCCAAAGTCCCCAGGTATTTTCCAACCCTGACTTGGCAACCCTACATGAGTAAGATCTTCTATTTTTCAAGCCAGTACTTTGAGAGAAACTGCCTTCAGAATTTAGTGGCACAAGCAGAGCTCTGTTTGACGAAAGATGGTCTATGGTGTATAAGTGCTTAGATGCTAACTTTGTATAGACTCGAAATTAGGTACATGAAAGGGGAATTTCATAAGAATTGTTTAGAAATAAGGGTAGAAAAAGATGCGTCTAGGAAATAAGAAAAAGACAGTACTTTATTAAGAAAAGATCAAGAAAGAGTTAGTAAAAGAGAGAAAATACTTACCTTAGGGCAGTTCAAGGCCTAAATGGAGATAGTCAATGTGGTGGAGGTCTTTGTGGGCCCCACCTAGAAGGCTTACATCCTGTGATTAGGTTCCTGATATGAAATTGAACTAATCCATTGTTAAATATGGAAAATTATGTAATATTGATCTTCTCTGCTTGAATAGAACCAAGGATGTTATCTAAAATGACATTTGTATTATTTAGAAACTACAAATAAATACTTAAAAAAAAAAGAATTTAGTGGCACAAGCAAGAACCCATAAGAACTTGTGGGAGGCATTTGATTTCCCACTCCCCCACTACTTCCTCTTTCTCTTTTCAAAATGCTCCCATTTTGCTGCTTCCTTCTCTCCTTCTAGGGTTGTGTTATGTATGCTGACCATGGGCGTCAACTACGAGGGGGCTCGAGCCTCCCCCGAAATTTCCCGGGGGGGGCTCAGCCACCCCCGGCAAAATGCTCGCCCAGCCGGCCGTCGCTGCCTCTCCTTCCCCCCCACCCCTGGCTTGCCCTCCTGCCTCCCTGGGGCGGGGGGGGAGAGGCGGCAGTCAGCGGGCCAGCTGGCTGCCGCCGCCACGGGTCTGCCTCCCTGGGCCGGGGGGGGAACGGAGCGGTGAAGACATAGTCGTGCGCGCGCTTTGCGCGGGCAGCAGTCAGCCGGCCAGCTGGCTGCCGCCGCCGCGGGTCTGCCTCCCTGGGCCGGGGGGGGGGGGAGTGGCAGAGACATGGTCCCCTGACCCCCCCGGGGATTTAGAAGGTTGACGCCCCTGATGCTGACCACCACTAGGGACCAGCAGCAGACACCCAGACCTAGGCTGAGGTGTCTTCCCACCCCAAACCTTGCCCTCCTCAGACTATATCACAAAATGTCCAGGAATTTCCCAACCTGGAGCTGGCAATCCTAGTCAGGCTCACCCCAATGAGTCCTCTCTCAAAGGCCAAAATAGTCCTGGAAAGGACCCTGCTCCTTCCCCCTGCCTTTTGACTCACAGAAACTTAGACTGGAATACTGTGGTTGCCTAGCATCAGCCACTGAAGGAATCTGTTGCTTAAAGCTACATGAACTCCTTTTTGCATTTGGTTTTTTTAAATATATATATACAGGGCTGCCAAGTCCAACTTGGGAAATATCTGAGGACTTTGGGGGTGGAGCCAGGAGACTTTGGGGGTGGAGCCAGGAGAAAGGAAGTGACATCATTTTGTGATGTCACATCCTATGATGTTGCTTCCACATGCTGACACATGAACTCATGAAGTTTCCTAATACTGAATCAGGCCATTGGTCCATCAAGGTCAGTATTGACTACTCAGACTGGTAGTGGCTCTCCAGGGTCTCAGGCTGAGATCTTTAATGTCACCTATTACCTGATCCTTTTTTAGCTGAAGAGGCTGATACCTCCTGCATGTCAAGCAGATGCTCTATCACTGAGCAACGGCCCTACTGAATCCTTCCTCATCTCGGCAGAATATGAAGCACTAAGTGCTACACAAGTGCTAAATATGATTTTCATATCATAAGAACAGGAGAGAAGCCACAGTGGATCGGGCCAACAGCCCATCCAGTACAACACTCTGTGTCACACAGTGGCCAAAAATACCAGGTGCCCTCAGGAGGTCCAGCAGCAGGGCCAGAACTCCAGAAGCCCTCCCACTGTTGCCCCCCCAAGCACCAAGAATGCAGAGCATCACTGCCCCAGACAAAGGGTTCCATTTAGACCTTGTGGCTAATAATAGCCACTGATAGACCTCTGCTGGATGGGGACAGAGAGACAGACAGACAGACAGATAGACAGAAAAAAGAAAGAAAGAAAGGGGGAGGGGGAGAGAGAGAGAGAGAAGGAAAAGAGCTGACAGAGGCACTTACCCCAGCAACCTTGCAAGCCACATGCAAAAGCACACCCTTCAGTACAAAGAGCCTAGTCCCTCCTTAATCTCTGGGCTGGGGTTTCTCTTGCTGACTCTGCTCTTAAAGGGGAAATGTCTGGTGAGGCTTTTTACTGCATACTGCAGGCTCTCTGCAGACATTTCCCTTTTAAGAGTTCAGGCCTGGCAGGGAGAGGGCAGGGCAGGCTCCGATGTTTCCCTGTGTTCCTGCTGGCAGCCATTGCCTCCCCCGGTGGCCAATTTTGAAAAAGCGGGGGTAAGCATTAAAATTGGTGTTTCCCCCGCCCTCCCGGGGGACTTGGCAGCCCTATATATATATATACATGTTTTTCTGCAAACCTGGGGCCCTTTTCAGCTTTGTAGAAAGATCTATCTTGCCTGTTCACAGCTCCAGTCACCAGATATAAGTATCCTCGGATTTGTCCAGCTTCACTATTAGTATATAGATTATGTAAAATTGTGTACAGTTATATCATTTTGGAGCCTTATTGCTGTGAGGCTAAATACCTGGCTTGCAGGGTTGCTGAATCTGTCTTTGTATCTGTTGTTATGAATGGCCAAGCATCTTTATTATTTATTATCTGCACCACTTTTCATTAAAAAAATACACAAGGCAATCTACAATGGTAAAACAAAAATACTCATATAAACCAGTGACATAAAAGTAACTGGCAGCAAAGCTAGGAGCCAAAACAGATGAAATGGCTGGGAGTTCTGGCAGCAGGCCTAAGGACACTCTACTGGGAGAAAGCCCCACTGAATAGCATGAAACTTATTTCTAAGTTGACCTGCTTAGGATTGCTCCCTATGTGTACGTGTTCTACAGTTTCAAAGAACTAATGTGTGGGGCCATGGTTCAGATCAGGAAGGCAGAATTTGGGGCAGGGGTTGAAGTCTTTTTTGCTGAACTGTTTCTTAATTTGAAACAGCCCCACAGAATTACTATTATTTGCCTTGTGGGGTTAGTATTTCAGTTCCTGATACAGATCCAAAATAAGCAGGGCAAGCAAGCAGCTCAGTGGGGCCATTTCAGGTCAGTAAAGTGGAACAAGGAGAAAGGCTGGCATGACATCCCCTCCCCTTCCTATCTGACTTGGGGTCCCATATTTAACTGTTTGTTAAAAGAAAACAAATGTTTTGGAGCTCAGACAGAGATTTTCCAGCTTCTTGTCTGGTTCGGCCCTAATATTAAAATCACACGCCATATAAACAGCAATGTAAAACAGAAAGAATGTAAAACATTGGACCCAAATAAATCCCTTATATCTTATGGTCAAAATATTCCCAAATGGTTTCCATAAAATGTGGAATGATCAAGAGTGCTTTGATACCTGACTATTTTGGTGCTCCATGGAAACAGGCGTATAGATGCTTCAGTTTCCTGGGGGGGGCAGGGACAGAGCGGAATCTGACCCAGGCCCATAATGTTAAATTATTTCAATATGATATTATTTATATTTCCCAAAACCACCTGCCATCAACAAGCATGTGGTTTGAAAAATGTAATTTTCCCCACTCATGGTAGTCTGGATCTTAATCAAAGAAAGAGGATTGTGTAAGAGGAGAGGAAAGTTGTCATGAACTCCTTCAATGAGATAATTAGAGCAAATATTTAATACGTTTATGAAAGGAAATACTTCCTTCCCCCTCTACCTTTTCCTTACAACTATGGTATGAGCTACTTTAGTCTAAAAGCATCTGATTGGCCCAAGGTCTCCAAGGAAAAATGGGAGGAGCCTAAAGAAGCCAAGGTGGCTCCATAAACAAAATTCTAAAGACTTGAGAAATAAAAAAGCCCTCCTTTCCATTCAGAAAATGGAAGGAGGGCTTTATAACAAGGATGAATATAAACAAATAAGCAGTGCTTGTAGGGAGAGAGTTAGGAAAGCTACAGCTCAGTATGAGCTTCAGCTAGTGAAAGATGCTAAAAACAACAAAAAAGGGTTCTTTTCTTATGTTCAAAGTAAGAAAAAGAGCAAGGACAGGCTAGGCCCATTGTGGGGACAGGAAAATGAAATTGTAACAGGTGATGAAGAGAGGGCAGAACTGCTCAGTTCCTACTTTTCCTCAGTCTTCTCTTGCAAGGCAAATACTGCTCACATGGCACCCGATTCCCAGATAAAAACGTGGTGGGATTTTATCCTTTTTTTTTTCTTTTGGGTTGGGATGTTCATACAACCCTGTTCACCAACCCTGGCGGCAGCTGGTGGTGGCAGGGGGAGGCACCCTTCCTGTCGCCGCCGCCGGTGGACCTGTCCTGACTGCCTGGCTTGCCCTGGGCTCAGCTCCAGGCCCCGAGCCCTGCTGGCTGTCACCCGGTAAGTTTTTGACTTAGAGCATGTGGGGGCGCCTGGTGGCAGCAGCCGAAAGGGCTCAGGGTCAGGGGCGGAGCACGGGGCGGGATTTTTCTCTCCCTTTTTGCACTTGGGCCCTTAGCGCCCAAGTGCAAAAAAGGGGGGGAAACCCGAGAGGGATGATCAGACAGTCCTCTCTCACAATCTTTGTGAGAAAGGGCTGTCCAGATCGGCTCAATTGCGGGTTCCTGGCGTAACCTCCCAGAAAATACTTGATTTTCTGGGGTTGGAAAATGCATGAGGAATGCGTGATTGAGCCCGCTTTGGCGTGGGAGTTGTTCTGGCTGGTATGAACAGTCCCTTAAAATGTGGGAGGAAACAGCAGTTCCTCCTGCTTTAAAGGGCCATGTGCCCGCACCCTAAGTCCTCAGGGCCAGATGAACTGCATCCATGGGTACTAAAAGAACTCACAGGTGTAATTTCCGAGCCTCTGTCCGTTAGTTTGAGAATTCTTAGAGAAAAGGTGGGGTGCCAGAAGATTGGAGGCAGGCAAATGTTGTCCCCATCTTCCCTTCAAGAAGGGAAAAAAGGAGGATCCGGGTAACTATCACCTGTCAAGTTGACATCTATACCTGGGAAAATTTAGAACAAATCATCAAACAGACAGTCCTTGAACTTTTAAAAAGGATGGCTGTGATTACTAAGAGCCAGCACGGGTTTCTCAAGTCATGTCAGACTAATCTTATCTCTTTTTTTGAGAAAGTTATTACCTTGCTGGATCAAGGGAATGCTGTGGACATAGTTTATCTTGATTTCTGTGAAGCTTTTGATAAAGTTCCACATGATATTCTTCTTGGCAAATTGGAAAAATTATGGCTTGGATCCTATGACTGTTAGGTGGATCTGTAACTGGTTGACAGATCACACCCAAAGAGTGCTTGTGAATGGTTCATCATCTTCTTGGAGAGAAGTGACAAGTGGAGTGCCTCAAGGATCTGTTTTGTTCAACATCTTTATCAATTATTTGGATGAAGGGATAGAGGGAATGCTTATTAAATTTGCAGATGGTACTAAATTAGGAGGGGTAGCAAATATGGTAGAAGAAAAAGTCAGGATACAGGATGATCTTGCCAGGCTGGTAAACTGGGCTAAAACAAATTTAATGAATTTCAATGGGGATAAATGTAAAGTTCTGCATTTGGGTAGGAAAAATCAAATGCATAATTATAGGTTGGTGGAAACCTGTCTTAGCAGTAGAATGTGTGAAAAGGATCTAGGAGTTTTAGTAGACCATACACTGAACAAGATTCAGCAGTGTGATGCAGTTACTAAAAAGGCAAATGCTATTTTGGGCTATATCAACGGAAGTATAGGGTCCAGATCATGCAAAGTGATGGTACCACTTTGCTCTGGTTAGACCTCACCTAGAGTATTGTGTTCAGTTTTGGGCACCACAATTTAAGAAGGATATAGCCAAGCTGGAATGTGTCCAGAGGAGAGCTATGAAGATGGTGAGGGGTCTGGAGACCAAGTCTTCTGAGGAAAGGTTGAAGGAGCTGGGTTTGTTTAGCCTGGAGAGAAGACGACTGAGAGATGATATGATAATCATCTTCAAGTACTTGAAGGGCTGTCATATACAGGGTGGTGCAGAGATGTTTTCTGTTGCCCCAGAAGGTCAGACCAGAACCAACAGGTTGAAATTAAATCAGAAGAGTTTTCAGCTAAACATTAGGAAGAACTTCCTGACAGAGCAGTTCCTCAGTGGAACAAGCTTTCTCGGGAGATGGCGGGCTCTCCTTCTTTGGAAGTTTTCAAACAGAGGCTAGATGGCCATGCTGATTGTGTGAACTTAAGCAGATCATGAGAGGGAGGGCCGGAAGAGTTGCCTCAGTGTTTAGTTCTTACGGCCCTTTCTTACATTCCTAGGAAAATGCTGATTGCCACTTTGGGGTCAGGAAGCAATTTTTCTCCAGGCCAGTTTGGCAGGGATTCTGGAGGTTTTTTGTCATCTTCTGGGCAATGGTATTTCCAGTAGTAATGTATGGCTGCAAGAGTTGGGCCATAAGGAAAACCAAGCACCAAAGAATAGATGCTTTCAAATTATGGTGCTGGAGAAGACTCTTTAGAGTCCCTTGGACTGCAAGGAGATCAAATCAGTCAATTCTAAAGGAAATTAAACCTGACTGTTCCCTGGAAGGACAGATACTGAAGCTGAAGCACAGATACTCTGGCCACCAAATGAGAAGGGAGCACTCACTAGAGGAGACCCTGATGCTGGGAAAGATTGAAGGTAAAAGAAGGGGATGGCAAAGGATGAGATGGTTAGACAGTGTTATCGATGTAATGAACATGAAGTTGAACACACTCTGGGGGATGGCGGAGGACAGGAGGGCCTGGCGTGATGTGGTCCATGGGGTCACAAAGAGTCAGATTCAACTGTGCAACTGAACAACAACAACAGGGCATGGGACAGCAGTCACTGCTGGTGTGGAGGGGGAGGTATTTGTGAATTTCCTGCATTGTGCAGGGTTGGACTGGATGACCCCGGAGATCCCTTCCAACTCTATGATTCTGTGATTCTATGACTCTATGATTCTAGGGTTGCCAGGTCCCCCGGGTCACTGGCAGGGGATGGGGTTAGGCTTGGCAGATCTAGCCTGGGGAACCCCTGGAGATTTGGGGGTGGAGTCTGGGGAAGACAGGGACCTCGTGGGGTACAATGACATGGAGTCCACCCTTCAAAGCATCCATTATCTCCAGGGGAACTCATCTCTGCAGTTTGGAGATGAGCTGAAATTCCAGAGGATTCCTAGGTCCCACCTGGAGGCTGGCATCTCTACACTCTAGCAACTACACTGCTCACCTACTAGATAGTCCACATGAATCACATAAACCAGAGTAAATGTTGACTTCTCAGATGTCCTGGCCTGGAAATATCAGAGTATTTGCTCTGATAAAGCACAATCCAAGACAGTCAAATCCATATTTGCCAAATCCACTTTCCATATTTAGGGAATCAGATGCACAGAGACAAAAAATTGCTGAAGTCAGAAATATTCCTATCTCCTCAATTTCATTTTCTGTAAAGCAGGCCCCAGGATACCAGAATCACTTTAACCTCCATCATTTGGGCCACAGGCATTCACTCTACCCCAACACACATGGCTAAATAATAAAATATTTCCACCTCCTCCATTTCTTTTTCCTCCAAAGCTGCAAGTCTAGGATATCAAAATCAGCTTCCACTATTTGGGCCATAGGCCTCTGCTCACCCCCTGAGTTTCAATATTTGTTAACAGGACTTTGGACACTCCCCCTCCAAAACACACCAGTCTAAATGTCAAATGGAGATGGAATGGAAATATTTATTTAAAGGAGGGCCTAGGTAGTAGAATAACCTTGCAACCTTTGGGGAACCATTTTTTTTCCTGTTATCACATCTTTCTTGTATATCTTTAGACACAAGTGGACACTCTAACACATGGTGTCAGGACATGAACCTAGAACCTCAAAGAGTTCTGGGGGGGATTAAGCACAGTGTCAGGGGAAAATCTCTTCCCACTTCCATAGCACGGCTAGCTTGGAAAACTGACACAGTTGCCAGTTTGGATTGGAGAACAGAATACGTGGTTTAGGACAGTGTTTTTCAACCTTTTTCGAGCTAAGGCACATTTCTTTCATTGAAAAAATCCCGCGGCACACCTGACAATATCTCACGGCACAGTGGTTGAAAAACACTGAAATACAAGATAAATGGGTCATTAGTTGCCTCAGCTCAAGTATTAACTATGACAGTATTACAAATACACGTAAAAGCCACTCAACTTGAAATCGTAAGTTACTGATCCAAAGTGTAATGGCTCCTTCCCATAACATTGACCTGAGTTTCAAAAGAAATATAATGTGGATGTATTTTAATACTGCGATTCTGCTAAAGTTTTTCAAATAGAGAGTTTAAACTCTTACTCTTATGTGAACGGCATTCCGCTGACCATAAGTGATTTGAAGAGAAGCACAGTAAACCCATTCTTCGCTGAGGGACAGTTACTGATTTGAACCCCACCCTGACAGAAACAGCTAGCTGTTACCATCAAACATATTCATGTTTACTGGAATGTCTTGGTGCAAATCACCCTACCTCAGGCCGGCCACAGAGCGTGCGAGCGGAATCAGCGAGACCGCGCCACTGTTCTTTCTTGCATGCGCAAACGCGTCCCGGAAGGTCAGCCCGGAAGGCACATTTCTTTCATTGAAAAAATCCAGCGGCACACCTGACAATATCTCGCGGCACACCAGTGTGCCACGGCACAGTGGTTGAAAAACACTGGTTTAGGAAACCTTACCGGGATAGTGTGCAGCTCAAAGTGCCTCTGATAGGTTCCAAGTACCCATGAAACAACCTTCCAAAACAAGGTATAGGGCCTATTTAGAAAAATATAGGGGTTTAGAAATGGAAAAGGTATTCAAGCATAAGATTAGTGAAATTGTTGTGTTCAGAAGGATGTGTGTATGAAGATTTAGGAGAGAATGAGAAAGTGAAAGAGTCAGCCTCTGGCCGATTGAGAATTCTATGCCAGGGAACAGCCATAGAAAGGAGTGGGAGAGAGAGGGATTTAAAGAAAGAGAGAGGGGAGTTTGTAAAAAGAAAAAGAATGGAAAGAGAGAAGGAGTTTATGTGTTCTCAGTCTGCTGAGTTGCATAGAATACATTGTTTGTTTCAGTGATCCACAGGCTGAGAGTAAGAGCTTCAGGCAGAACTTCTAAAGGTCCTAAGGAAAAGAAAAAGAAGGTAAAGCAATGGAGGGACACTCCTGTGGGTCAAGGAAATATCCCAAACTCCTGAAGGAAGAACAGCAAAGTTGGTAGCCTCTGCACAAATGGAGAGGATGAGCCTACATAGTTTTGGTTGGTACAGCAGCAGTAGATATGAGAGCCAGCACAAAGAATACTAAGTAAATAAAAATAAATAAAGGTCCAGGAATTCACAGTGAGCTCAGAATGTGGTCATCTGCACTTCTTCTGTTGGTAATGGCTGACACAGCCTCAAGCAGGACAATTATACAGAATTCAAAAAAGGGTCTGGTAAGGAATTGCAACCAATCACCAAAGCAAAGAAAAGGCGCTCAAAATACTGGTTTATGGTTCCCAGGGGGAAAGCGGGAAGAAATAGAGTCAGACAGGAGAAGAGATACATGGGCAGGCACCATCAGTCTCCCAAGGTCAGAGCAGCTCGAAGAACGATAAGCACGTCATGAGAAGTATAACATAACATTCCACAGACCCAACGTCAAGGGTTCACTCATCCCACCTCCTGGGCAGGAGATGGCAGCATTAGCTGACAGGAATTCAGAGAACGCAGATTGTTATAATGTTTAAGGCTGTGGTCACACGGTCCTTTAAATCTGGAATCACTGCTGTTACCTCCCGGATTTAAATAGACTGATCAGACCGGCTGCGCCTACTCCCACACCGAAGTGGGCTCACTCTTGGGTTTCTAGCACATTTTCTGACCCCAGGAAAATCAACTACTTTCCCGGAAGTTGTGCTTTGAACCCGTGATTTTGCCGATCTGTTCAGCCCTCTCTCACAATGATTGTGAGAAGGGCTGTCTAATTGTCCTTTGGGGTCTTCCCCCCTTTCTTTCACTTGGGCACATGGGCACTCAAGTGCCTAGCTACCTGCATTCCTCAAAATGCCCCACGCTCTACTCCAGGCCCCGATCCCCACTGGCCACCGCCACCTGGCACACTCCCCCGGCATGCCTCTCCCTGCTTTTCCATCAGGCAGCGGCCGGTGGGGCTCAGGGCCTGGAGCAGAGAGGAGCGTGGGGTGAACCAGCCAGCCAGTTTTTCTGTGCAGTGTTTGGGGAAGGCAGCCATGTGTGGCCATGCGGGTGGCCCTCACCTTGCCTCCCCCAGCTGCCGCCCAACCCCAAAGAAAATATCCCGCATTTAAAGTCCAGCGGGAGAAAATCGTGATTAGGGTGGCCGTGTGACCACAGCCTAAGACTACAGCAATACTCAAATGCTGATTTCAAAAAAAAAAAAAATCTGAAAAGACCCTTTGGCATGGGGAGGGCATGGCTGGGGAAGCTGTGGGGAAGGCTGCCACATGGAAGCCCGGCTGCTGCTGCTGCTGTGCTATTTCAGCAGACACAACAGCATCAATAGGGAGACCACACTATCCTGTCCCTGGATGGGGACCCCCTATTCAAAAACCAAATGTAAATGTGTGTGATATAGAGGGGGTGGCGGTGGTCTATATCATATGAACATTGCTTTCTCTGTGTATAAACACAGTGAACATAGTTTGAGTTTACAATAGCTAAATAAATGTCTAGTGGCAAACAGCTCATTTGTCACCAGGAAAATAGGAAGGCTGGACACATGAATAAAAATCAAGGATGTTTTTTACATTTTAAGCATTCTGGGACGTAAAGAGTACCCAAAATTGATATCTTGCTTTGTATCACTGAATGGCTCACTGATTTCTTTGGATTAATTTTAACATGTTCTTATTATGTAAAATAAGCAATTTGATTTTAATCAGATGTGCATATTGCCAGAATAATTAACAGATGGGCTAAATGTCGCAAAGGACAAGCCAATCATCTGCCTCGCACAGGGTGAATGAATGTTGTAACTTCATTAATAAGCCTCCTGAGTGTCATGAAGAACCAAACAACTTCACTGGAGTTCCTCCGGAATCCCATATATATTGAGTTTAATGTGGAAAAAAAATCATTTGGCTGGAAAGCACAGAAGCTTTACACAGTATCCCTGATTCTCCATGTTTCCCAATTAAGGGGAAAATGCTGTTCAAACAAATTTACAAAAATAATCTGACTCCAATGGTAACAAAAGAAAAAAACAAAACAAAAATAGAAGCACATCTTATATGACATATTCATGTAGATACATTTAACTTATTGTGAACAGACTAACTTCAGAAACATTAACTTGCTACAACTCTAAGCCCATGTAAGAGAGAGAAGAAGAGAGGTCCTATATAAGATGAAAAACAGAAGACTAGCAAGGGCCAAAGAAGCTCAACATCTATTCATTTATTTATTATACTTTATTTATTATACTATTCTAACTTCCCCCGTGAGTGAGCCCAGAGCAGGTTACAACCAATTAAAACAGTTAAAATGAAGCTCCAATAAATCAAGTAAAATCACAACACAATACCAAGACAACAAACATTCTCAAGATGGCAATTTCTAGAAAGTCCCAATTGAGCCCATATGCAGGGCTCATTTCGTAGCAGGAGCTCCTCTGCATACTAGGCCACACCCCCAGATGTACCCAGTCCTCCAAGAGCTTACAGTAGCCCCTGTAAGAAGAGCTCTTGGAGGATTGGCTACATCAGGGGTGTGTGGCCTAATATGCAAAGGAGCTCCTGCTACGAAATGAGCCCTGCCCATATGTATACCAGGATCAAGGGTTAGGCAGTAGATACTGACCACTATAACTTATCTCCATAAGTGAGGTGGTGTGGGGGGCAGGGGAGGTTATTATACATTATGCCGCTACCTCAACCAAAGACCAGCTCAGTTTTGCAGGCCCTGCAGAATTGTAACAGATCCTGCAGGGCCCAGATCTCACCTGGAAGAACATTACACCAGACTGGGCCATAGTCAAAAAGGTCCTGATGTCTTTGGGGCTGAGGACCACCAGAAAATGCAGTTGAGAGGAGAGCAGGGCTCTCTGGGGAACATATGGGGGAGAGTCAGTCCTGCAGATGTGATGGCCCCAGACAGCATAGGCCTTTAAAAAGTTAGCACTAAGACATTGAATCTGATTTGGTATACAACTAGTAGCCAATATAGCTTGTGCAGCACTGGCTGTATGTGCGCCTACATAGGCACTCCAGACAGGAGGTATGCCACCACATTTTTTCACCAGCTGAAGCTTCCACTATGTAGAACAAGTTGTAGTGTGAGAGTCCTACAGAGTCAATCACCAACAAGTGTCCTTAAACAGAAATGCTTTATTGAGAAAGGTCTGCTATGGTCATCTGCACTTCTTGTGTTAGTAATGGTGGACACTGCCATGGTCAAGACAATTATACATAATTAAAAAGAGGTCTGGTAAGGCATAGTAACCAATCATCATGTCAGAGAAAAGGTGCTCAAAATACTGGTTTACAGTTCCCAGGGAAAAAGCAGGAAGAATAAGAGTTAGACAGGAGAAGAGATACATGGGCCAGCACCAACAGTCTCTCAAGGTCGGAGTAGCTCAAAGGGTTATAAGCATGCCATGAGAACTATAGCATAACATTCCACAGTCCTGATGTCAAGAGTTCACATATCCCACTTCCTGGGCAGGAGATGGCAGCATTAGCTGACATGTAATAGTCTAATCTAGAGGTGACCATTGCGTGGATCACTGTGGCTAGGTCTAATTGATGAGAGGGTGAGGCCAACTTCCAAGTGTACCTGAGTGAGACAGAACTCTCTTAACCGTTTTCCTCTCAGATCCTCTTGCATACAGAGTTACAATATCCAACAATATAGGCAGTTCTGGTTCTTGGTCTCCCAGAGCAATGCTAGTTCAATTTGTACTTCTTTTGTCTTTTCTCTTCAGTAAGAATTTTTAAAGAATTACTTCAGACCTTCATTCAGTCCTGTTCAAGGTCAGTCAAAAAGCCATGGCACCTTCCAATGAAATATGATATAGGCAAGCTGCATATGTATGGGAAGTAGCATTTCAGAAATTGGTAATATTGCAAAACAGTCATTACACAAGGTATATATTTACATTTAGGGGGAGTCCCATACAGAGATTCAGTTGAGGCAAATGCTGTAGTAGGCTGGAGAAAAGGCAAGATAAGCAATCCCTCTCCTTCATGCAGATAACTTCTACTGTGACCTAGGGTGCATTCATATGGCTCTTTTGAGCCATACCAGGCACAAGTGCCTGGTGGATTTAAAGTGTACGTCCAGATCACAACATCTGGGAATTGTGCCACTTCCATGAGTAGCCCGTCAATCCCCGCTGGGGATCCGTACTTAAAAGATAGTAGTGAAAGTCCAGTCTGAAGCTGGCCAGTGGGCCAATGCCGGACTTTCCACCATCAGGTCGTACCTCCAGCATGCAATCAGCCCATAGGGATGGTCTCCATACCATCCCAAATGGCCACCATTTAAAAAAAACTCTTAGCAATGCCCGCAGAACCGCTTAAACACGCTTGGCTTCCCCAGGCTCCCTGCAGCAAGGCACCTGGGGAACCCGGGGGCAGGGGGGAGGCTGTAGGCATGGCCAACTCAGAAGCCAGCCAGAACTCTGTTCCTGTGCATTCCTGCCCAGAAATAGCCCTGGGCTTCTTGTACCATCCTCTTCTCCATTTTTCCCCACAACAACCTTGTGAGGAAAGTTAGGCTGAAAAAAGGCGACTGGCTCCCAAAGTCACTGTGAATGATGGGGATTTGGAAGTGTATCTAAATATCTCAGCGTGATACAGAGTTTATTTTCTTTTGTTACTACCCCCTTTTTCTGACTGGTTAAATCAAGTGGAGCCTAAGGGTAGGCATACTCGTATAAGTCAGGAAAGCTTTAAAAGTTTACTTAATGAAATTTCAGGCTATCAAATGTATACCGGAGAAGAGTTTTTATCTCCTCCTATACTCTTATATTTTTTTGAAAATACCTCTTCTTCCCTATAACCAGACATAAGTCAAAAGACAGGCATAATTTACAAATAAAGTTTATTTCCTGCCTTGGAAAGGGTTAAAATTGTTCTGAATAAAAGCTTGAAATGATTTAGTATTATCACACTGGGCACAGTTAGTACGAAAATGATAGCATTAAAAGTCATGAGTTTAGAGGCAGGCAGCAACGGTCAACCAAGCTTATGGACTTTTACTGTAATGCTTAAATGGTTAGTTTTCCTGGTTCCCTTTTCAGGAGATAACACATACACCCAATTAGTTAGGACTCCCAGTGACCTATTAACAGACACCTAGTCTGACCCTTTAGTTTTCCAGGAACATAAAAAGCCTAAATCCTGTTCCAGCAACCACAATTTATTACCCTGCCTCCTCATAAACCAGACTATGAGACCTCTAGTATTAGTTCCTGTCTGACTGAAAACAGCAGTTTAATGGTTTTTTACTGTCAACTCCTTCCTCCCATACAGCTCCATAGTTCCATGGGCCCTGATTGGTTGTTACCTGCTGTTCACAGACTCCAATAAGGCCTAAAGGGGATTGATTGTGTATAGAAAGGGGCAGTGTGCATGATCTTTTCCTCATCTGTCACACTCATCCAGTGAATTTCATGGCTGACCAGGGACTTGAACCCGGGTCTCTCCTGGGTTTAGGCCACTACACTGCACATAATAATAATAATTAATATGCTTGATTGGCATAATCAGCAAACAGTTGACATAATGTATAGTTTAAGTTACCTAGCTTAGGTGTACTTGAAAATGGTAAGCCTACTTGAAAGGTTGTATTTGTGCACACTACAGTGAGATCCAAGCTGAATTTAACATGGGCTGTCTAAGAGGCCCTTACCAGCTAAGAAGGTCATGGTAGGACTAAGTCTTTTGGAGGCTAAATGTTCCATTTTGTCATGAGGTTGTGGGAGGGTTTATCTGGCAAAAGAGTGCCTTCTCTGATCACATCTTTCATTTCTGATCAGCTTCTTAGCAGCTGACCTAGTAGTTTTAAATTTAGATTGTTTGTGTTCCCATTTTTAATTCATATCATTACATCCATTCCTGCTTCTTTCTCTGTTCATTAGGGGCCTTATAACACAAGCCTAAGGAAATTCGGTTAAATGAATTGCATGCCCTTTGCGAGAGCTCTTTGAATGACATGTTTAATTATTGACAATTAACAAGATGCTAATTATACCGTCAAATTATAGCCCTATTGAGCAAAATAAAAATCTTTTATGTAAGAGGGAGAAAAAAAATGTTAAAGGCACAAACACTATATTAAACCAAATGACAAAAACTTTGGCAACTGGCAGCAGCATAAATCAGCCAAACTGCTGAACACATCACACAGCTTGCCAAAATGGATGAATGCCAAGGCAGCATTTCATTGTATCCACAATAGGATGTGTGTGCATGTGTTTTAAAAAGCAAGATTTAACAGCATTGCCTCTGCTCAATCAATAAACAGAAATCAGAAAACCATAGCTGTTTAAACTTTGCAGAATAGCTACGCTAATGGACAGATCAGCGTTATAAAGGCTGTGTAAAAAAATGCAAAATGATTGATTGTAATTTCAAGCACTTCATTAGTTTTGCATTTGTAAAGGGAAAGGCAAACAGCCTACAAGTTCCTGAAATGTAAAACAATGGCTATCTGATCCTCTAGCTCTAATACGTGGTCAGTTTTCAATGCATATGGAACCTGTTTTGTTTTTTTTTAAGATTATCCTTTAATTATTATTTATTTGTTGAAGAAGAAGAAGAAGAAGAAGAAGAGATTAGATTTATACCCCGCCCTTCACTCACTTGGAGTCTCAGAGCGGCTTACAAACTCCTTTCCCTTCCCCTCCCCACAACAGACACCCTGTGAGGTAGGTGGGGCTGAGAGAGCTTTTTCCCAAGCTGTCCTTGAGAGAACAGCTGGTACAGAGCTATGGCTTGCCCAAGGTCATCCAGCCAGGTGCAAGTGGAGGAGTGGGGAATCAAATCCAGTTCTCCCAGATTAGAGTCCGCGCACTTAACCACTACACCAAACTGGCTCCCTTAAGCATTTCTACACTTTTTTTCTCCTCAGTGTGGACCCAAAGCAGCTTATAAACATACTGAAATACAATGAAACAGAGAAAAGAATGCAGTAAATCACACTACTCAGGGTTAACGCACTGGGTAGATCTCTTGCCCAGCTCAGATGTCTTCACCTCCTGCTCCCTGCATGTCACTTGGGCTTTGGCGCTACACTCTCTCATACAGTCCCCGTGGCCAGTGAAAACCTAAGTAGGCCTTGCACTCTCCATCCCTCTTTAGATTGTCAGTGACTCAGTTGCATATCCGTCCAATGTTTCCTCTCCCAATGACTCCCAGTTGGCAGGCCTCACAGAACATGAGGCACAGGCTAAGGTCCAAAGAAGCAACCACAACATTTGCATTATAAAATCAAACAATTACCCCATCTCATTTGGCCTAGCTCATAGGACACTGAAGATCTGTGTTCCCAGCAGCAGAATATAGACAAGGTACCTTCCAAGCATTCCTTTTTCTGGTTGGCATGCACGAGGCACTCGGCCCGGCCCGGCCCTTCCAAGAGACTTAGAGGTGTGTGGTCTAATATGACCAGCACTGCAAAGGATGATGAACACTCCTATATCCACATTTGAAAAGTACTGGAAGCAGAGTCCGGTTGCAGTGAAATCAGCATACATTTCATTGAGCAGGATCAGATGAGGCATGAGGGATGGAGGTCAGGGGGCCTGCTTATATGCACAGGTAAACCGCACCCCTGACCATGCCCAAACAAGGTAATTGGATAAGTTTCCCACCAGAGGCTATCATAGGACTATTTGAATATCCTAGGGGGACTGATAGGGGGACATTTAGGATCCTAGTGTACTATTGTTCTCTGGCCCCAAGCTCAGGGCTTAACCAGGCCATGTGCTCTGTGGGGCCATGGGGTCACTGCCATTACATACATTACAACATTCCAGAACAGACTTTAGCATGATTATGGCCCTGATTTCAATGGGCTACATCATAGAATCACAGATTTGGAAGGGGCCATATAGGCCATCTAGTCCAACCCCCTGTTCACTGCAGGATCAGCCTAGCGTATCTCTGACCAATGTTTGTCCAGCCACTGCTTAAATACTGCAAGTGAGGGGGAGCTCGCCACCTCCCTAGGCAGCTGATTCCACTGTTGCACAACTCTTACTGTAAAAAAGTTTTTTTCTAATATCCAGCTGGTACCTTCCCACCCTTTATTTAATCCCATTATTGCAAATCTTATCCTCTGCTGCCACCAAGAACAGCTCCCTGCCCTCCTCTCAGTGACAGCCCTTCAAATACTTAGAGCAATCATGTCCTCCCCCCCAGCCCCCTCTTCTCCAGACTAAACATTCCCAAGTCCCTCAGCCTTTCCTCATAGGGCTGGTCTCCAGGTCAGTTCTGTATTGAGCTGGGAACTTATCTTTACGTCCATATGAAAGAAAACATTTGGCGTTATGTCTTCAATAAGGACATAAAACTTGCTATTGAACCAAACATGGCATCGGTAACATAAGGGTTGTGTTACCCAGCATTTCTGTTTATATTGGCTGATTTCTTAAAATATTATCCACATAATCAGTGGACACAAAATTATTCATAGCCTCTTGGAAAGTAGTACTTATGAACGGATGATGGGTCCACCATTGCACTGCTAACCTCCTGGTGAAGCTTGGAGTTTTCCCAGCATTGCAAGTGATCTCAGTTCCCCTGGAGAAAATGGCAGTTTCTGAGCATGGATTGTATGGCATTACATCTGCTCAACTCCCTCCCCTCCCCTCCCCAAACCCCATTGTCCCAAGGTTCTGCCCCCAAATCTTCAGGAATTCCCCAACCTGGAGTTGGCAACCCTAGTTTACAAACAGTTGAATGTTAAAATGTTGGAAATGTTCATGTAGTTACATAAGAAACCATGATCAAGTTGGGTGTAATGTATGCAATGGTGGTCGCCATGGGCTCTCCATAATGGCAACCGCCACGTGGCCAAACGCACATGGCCAGGCCAGCTACCTGAGCTTGGGTCAGGAAGAACAATAGCTGGCCAGATTATAACTTGCCCCCAATCTAGTGCCAAGGATCCTCTAGGGAACCTATGATCTGTAACCACAATCTTAAGGTCCTATAGGGACATTTGGGCGAGGTCAGAGGTGTGGCTCTGGCTGGAATAAAAGAGGCCCTGAGCCCTGGTTGTCATGCTTCATCGTGACCAGTGAATAAACATGCTTGCTGATTTCACTCCAACGCGTCTCCGACTCCAGTACTTGCAATGAAGGTGGGATCCCGATGAGCAGCTCTCTGGCGGACTCCTGCCCCACAGCGAGCTCCAATCCATCAGCAACTGGCACTGCTCAGCTCCAGTGCCACCCAGCACCGCCAACTGCTCCAGAGGACAACGCTCACCACCTTACTGCTCCACGAGTCATCATGGCTAACGCTCCGGGACAAATCACCCCATTCGATCCCGCACACCCCAAGAAATGGGAAGCCTGGGCTGTGCAACTGGGATTCATCTTCAAAGTATGGGGAGTTACCCATACGGGTATGAAGCGAGCCTGGCTACTGAGCACTTGCAGCATGGACACGCTTTGTGTTGTCCAGAGCCTGGTATCCCCGCGTCCCCTCATGGAGATCCCCTACTATGACCTCATCAAGGCACTGAATGGCTACTTCGCGCTGAAGCTCTCGATGATGGCCCTGCGAGTGAGCTTCAACTGCTGTAGCCAGAAGGCAGGTGAGACCGCCGCAGACTTCCTGGCCAACCTCTGCTGCATGGTGGTCAGCTGTGAATTCATGTCAGTGGAGTACAACCTCCTGACCAGATTCGTCTGTGGGGTGCGGAAGCCTAAACTAAAGCGCAGGTTGGTTGCACTCCCCAAGATAACTCTCGAAAAGGCCCTCCAAACGGCGGTGGTGTTCGAGACAGCACAGGACGAGCACCAAGGCTCTGCCACTGCTGTGCACCACACTGTTTCCTGTGGCTCTGAGGCATTGGACAAGGATGACATCTGCTACCTGCATCATCGTCCCCAGAATGGTGCATCCTGGATCCCGGCCCGAGTTTATGAGCATCGACCTCAGCAGCTGCCGCCACTTCCACATCTCGCCACAGCACCTCCTCCTTGTTGTGCGCTAGCTGCGGGGATGCCCACAATCGCCGGACCTGCTGCTTCCACAATGCCATTTGCCATGCCTGTGCCAAGATGGGCCACATTGTAAAGGTCTGCCACTCCCACCCCAGCTGTCCCTCACAAGCAGCCCACTGCGAATCAGACGATGTCACACCACCACCAGATACTAAATTTTGCCCCGTAACACCCCCAATAAAATCACGGTCCCTGTGTGAATCGAAGGGGCCCTCTGCCCGATGGAACTCGATACAAGTTCCTCCTATTCGATTATTTTAGCAGCTATGCTTTGAAAACTTTGTCCCAAGAAGAGGCCCCTGCTGCGGAAACCAACAGGATTCAGACTCTGGGATTTTCAAAAGAACCTGGTTGCCATTAAGGGGTTGGGCAAGTTCAGGGTCCAATTCTAGGACTTTGATGGACTTTTGGACCTTCTGGTGGTGGAGAGCAACCTCACCATCCTCCTGGGACTCTCCTGGTTCAGGCCGCTGGAACTGGGTATCACGAGGGGGGGCATAAGGTCAACTCCATGGACTACCAGTCAGTCTGTGCGGAGTTCCCTGCCCTTTTTGATGGGTCCCTGGGTTCCTACACTGGGCCCCCGGTTTCATTGGACTTTGATCCGGCTGTACAGCTGATCTGCATAGTGGCTAGGCGACCGCCCCTTGCAGTCTGGCCCAAGATAGAGGCTGAATTGGACAAATTAGTGGCTCAGCAGGTTCTGGATCCAGTCCCTCATGCCAAGTGGGAGACCCCCCTAGTCACCTCCATGAAGGCAAATGGGGAAATCCGCATCTGTGTGAATTATAAATGCACACTGAACCTGGCACTGCAGGACCCAGTGCCAGTCATTAGCCACATTATTGCCTCCCTGGCAGGGGCCAAGGTTTTCAGGAAGCTGGATCTGGCTCAGGCCTACCAGCAACTCCCCGTGGGTAATGCCACAGCAGAGGAGCAAACCATTGTTACCCACAGGGGGCATTCAGGGTGAAGTGGCTCCAGTTTGGGGTCAGCATATCTCCAGAGTTGTTCCAGCAACTAATGGTTGGTCTTCTAAAATATATTCCAGGTGTCCAGCCATTCTTCGACGATGTCCTGATCGCAGCTCTGGACATCCCGACCTTCAAGTCCGGGTGCAGACAGTCCTCCAGCCCTTCCAGGATGCCAGCCTGAAGGTCAAGAAGGGAAAATGCATCCTGGCTGTCCTCTCTGTCACATTCCTGAGATTAACTATGGACTCTCACAGCTCATCTGGGAATCGTCCGGATGAAGGCACTGGCTCGCAGTTATGTGTGGTGGCCAGGCCTGGACAAAGACATCAAGGACCACGTCCACCGATGTGTAAAGTACCAGGAGTCACAGCCCGATCCTCCCCATGCTCCTGTATGCCCCTGGGAATTGGCACACAAGCCTTGGTCACGGCTCCACATTGACTTTGCAGGGACGGTCCAAGGGCAGATGTTCTTTATTCTTGTGGACAGCTACAGCAAGTGGCTTGAGGTGGTGCCAGTACGGGCCACCTCTTCTAATGCAGCAATCAGAGCCATGTGGTTCTAAATTGTTCTAGACTAAGTATAATTATGTCTGCTTTTGAAAAACATTTTTGCACATGAGAGTTTGAATGAAGTCTTGCATGAGTATCAACTTACCATACCAGTTTGCTACTGTTTCTTGTTAGCATCACTGTTACACAGTTTTTGGTAATTTGTCAAATTCAGGTGACATCATCATGCCAGGCATGTTTTCGTGATCCCAGCATTTGTGGGGTGGAGTTCCCCCAGTGGCCCAATCCATTGAGCGGGGTTTTCCCCGCCCCCCAGGGGACCTGGCAACCCTAGCCTTCAACCATCTTTGTTGCCCCCCCCACACACACCTGTTTCAGTTTGTCTACATCTCTCTTTAAGCACAGTGCTCATGGTACTGCAGATGAGGTCTCACTAGCAGAGCAAACTATTACTTATTATGACTTGGACATTATTTTTCTATTAATGTAGCCTTCATTAAGAAACATTAGGCCATGGTCAAAAGTGATTACATATGGAATTTATACATCATAGAATCCAAATGGAAAAGATACTAAAACTTCTGGATATTTTTACACAATCCCAAAATTTACCTGAAGATGTCAAATTTTTGCAGGCCCCCAACTACAAGAGCCAATCTACAGAATTGGAACGGGCCATACAGGCCATCTAGTCCAGTCCCCTGCTCAGCGCAGGATCAGCCTAAAGCATCCCTGACAAGTGTTCATCCAGCCGCTACTTGAAGACTGCTGGTGAGAGGGAGCTCCTTAGGCAGCTAATTTCACTGCTGAACTACTCCTACTGTATTTTTTCTCCTAATATCCAGCCAGTACTGTTCCTCTTGTAATTTAAATCCATTATTGTGAGTCCTATCCTCTGCTGCCAACAGGAACAACTCCCTGCCCTACTCTAAGAGACAGACTTTCAAATACTTATAAAGAATAATCATGTCCACCCCTTAATCTCCTCTTCTTCAGACTGAACATTACTAAGTCCCTCAGCCTTTCCTTGTAGGACCTGATCTCCAGATCCCTGAGCATCTTTGTCACTCTCTTCTGCATCTGCTCCATTTTGTCCACATCCTTTTTGAAGTGAGGCCTCTAGAACTGCACAGAGTACTCCTGGTATGGCCTGACCAATGTGGTATATAGCAAGACTATAATATCTTGTGATGTCATCAGCAGGACTATGACATCATGTCCTCCATTAGCCATCTTTTTCCTAGACTGAAATGTACCAGACTCTCCAACCTTCCCTCATACAGAAGGTACTCCAACCCCTTAATCATCTTAGTTGCCCTCTTTTGTACTCCCCCCCAGCTCTGCAATATCCTTTTTGAGATACGATGACCAGACCTGCATGTAGTATTCCAAATGAGGTCACATCATAGCTCTATTCAAGGGCACTGCAATATTGGCCCTTTTATTTTCAATAAAAGTGATCCTCCTTTAACTCTTCACAATCCACCTTGATAATCATCTTCTGACTATTGCATTGCTCACCCCAATTCAAAAATATTTATGAATAAATTAAACAGTGCGGGCCACAATACCGGTCCTTGTGGCCCCCCTTCTTATTTCCCTCCATTATGAGAACTGTCCATATTTTCCTACTCTCTGCTTCCTGTTTAACCAGTTTTTAATGCATAAAAGGATCCATTCTGTTATGCTATCATTGCTAAGCTTACTCAGGAGTCTTTGGTGAGGCAGTCTGTCAAAATCCTTTTGGAAGCCTAAACACACTGGATTGCCCTTATCCACCTGTGGTGTGGCAGGACTTCCCATTGCAGAAGCCAGGTTGATAGTCCCTCAGCAGAATTTGTTCCTCTATGTACTTAACAATTCTCTCTTTAATAACATTTTCTACTAATTTAGCTGGAACAAATGTTATACTAACTGGCCTAACTGGAGAGCCAGTTTGGTGTAGTGGTTAAGTGCACGGACTCTAATCTGGGAGAACCGGGTTTGATTCCCCACTCCTCCACTTGCACCTGGCTGGATGACCTTGGGCAAGCCATAGCTCTGTACCAGCTGTTCCCTCAAGGACAGCTTGGGAAAGAGCTCTCTCAGCCCCACCTACCTCACAGGGTGTCTGTTGTGGGGAGGGGAAGGGAAAAGGAGTTTGTAAGCCACTCTGAGACTCCCTTGGGGAGTGGAGGGCGGGGTATAAATCCAATCTCTTCTCTTCTTCTCTTCTTCTAAAATCCCTGGATCCGTCCTGGACCCTTTGAAAAACCAAACATGGTGATATTTGCTACTTACATGTCATCTGGCATGGGGCAGGTTTAAGTGATGTTACATATACTTGTTAGTAGATCAACAGTTTCACATTTGAATTCCTAAGAACCACGGGTATAAGCCATCTGGACAAGGAGACTTCAGTCTGCCTAGTAGTCCTAGAACTTCACCTATCCTCTCTGGAGCAGGACCTTCAGCAGGTACTGCCTTGAAAATGAGCAAGATCAATAACTGCCCATAAACATAAATTCTTTGTTGTGGCCCTCACCTTATGGAATGGACAGCATAAAAAGGTCAGGAAGGTCCCCACCTTCCTGGTTCTCTACAAACTATGTAAAACTGGATTATTCAGGCGGTCTTTTTTGTACATGTAATTAGGGCTGTACAGTAATGAAATGTTTCAGAAAGATGTTTTGGCATAGGGAAGGTGAACTATACCATTGTGTGATTTCTGCTTTGTTTAATGTCATGTTGATGTGTAAGCTGTGTCATGTGTAAGATGTGTCATGTTGATGTGTAAGCTTTGTTTCAGCTTTGTTTTGGATCTGTTTTCACATTTATGCTTGTTTTGAGATTTCTGAAATCCAAACCATGTTGCTTTTTTCATTGGATGACCCATCCTGATGGTTGTGTTTGGTTTATAGTGTGTAATCTGCCTTAAATCTCAGTGAGAAAGATGGACTTTAAATAACATAAACAAACAAAATTTGACACCATTCTTCAGATAACTTTCTCAAAACCAGAAGCTCTGGCATTGGTATAAGCCCCACATTTTTTAAAATGAAAACAGAGGCAAAGAATTCATTCAGTTTCTCTGACAACTCAGCATCTTCCTTAAGCAATCCTTTCATACCTTTGTAATCCAAAAAAACCAGTTGCCTCCCTAGTCAGTTTCCTGCTTCTGATATACTTGAAGACATTATTATTGTTTGTCTTAATGTTTTTAGCCATCCACTCATCAAAGTCACTTTTGCTCACCTTGTCAAATTACATTTGTTTTACCAGAATCTGTGCTCCTTTCCATTCACCTTGACCTGGAAAACCTCCCACTTTTAAAAAAGGAGTCTTTTTTATGGCTTCCTTGACTTGAGTAATTAACCATGCAGGGATCCTTTCAGACTTTGCCGCAACTTCCTTATCTATGCATTCTATCTGGGTCTCAATTAGTGTAGTTTTCAAGCTACCTGGAGGGATTTGACTATCATAATTCTTCTTTTAGCTTCCTCCTGACTAATTTCCTCTCTTCAGCCATGTTTCTCCTCTTGAAATCAAAAGTGATTCTTTTGGACTTCAAGGAGACTATATCCTGTATCCTTAGATCAGGCTGTTACTGTGGTTGTCATTGAGATGTGCATTACATTTTGGGGAAATGTATGTAGGAATATGTGTGACAATGTGTCCTAAAAAGTCCCTGAATGGTGAGAACAGTGTGGTGTCATGCTTGGTGTGTTGCACTTAGACTGTGAGACCTATGTTCAAATTCCTGCTCAGCCACAAAATACTCTTGAGTGACTTTGGGTCAGTCATTATTTTTCAGTGGTGCTTATCTGCTGGGAGGATCAAAGGGGATCAAAAGGGAGGAAGCCATATATACCACTATGAGGTTTTTTTTGGAGAGATGGTAGAACAATAACAAACTTTTGATTTTATGCGCCTACATTTTCAAGAAGTGTTCCCAAGAGCTGAACTTCGAATTTCTGGTCAGTAAATATTCTGTCAGTTGCTCATCTCTCGATATTTGGATCAATATATGCTTTGTGGGGGCTTTTTATTTTTTTTTTACTTCTCTTGATGCAAAAGTTTCAAAAATAGATCTGAATGATGGAGACTTAGTTCTCATACATGGCAGAAGAGGTTACAATCTGAGTCTAAACTGTGCCGTTCCAGATTGCAAATGGAAGTCTCATGCAGAATGTCTTTAATAAAAGAACTGCTTCTCCCACATATATTTAAAAGCATAGGCTAATATCTGGCTTCTTGTCATCTCCGCATATCACATGATAGCCTCAATCTGACTTTGAAAGCCTCTCAGACAAATGGAGAATCAGCAAGCATGAAAAAGAAATCCTAAACAAGGGGCATTTCTCTGAGCTACGTAATTGCACGTCTCATCTATATATGCCAGAAAGTCATGGCAAGAGACAGTGGCTGAGATTTACTACTGTCCTGATCATTCTTTGTCCTCAGGATATGTATTTGTTTCAGTGGTTCCAGACATATCATTGATCATATTATTGAGTTATGTAAGCATCAAGTGCAGAATGCTGGGATTCTTTTTAGAGAATTTACATGGGAGGGTAATATGCAATCAAAGCCAAGAATATACAATAAATAAGTGTGATACACTGTGTTTAGCAGGAAACAGGAAACATATCTAGGGAACCTTGCAAATCAGTTATGTTAAGGCTCTGAAACTGTGGCAGTGTCTATCAACTGACTCCATCCTCATAGATTTTCCTGCTCCAGGTTGGGGAACACCTGGAGAGTCTGGGGGTGGAGCCCAAGGAGGGCAGGGTTTGGTTAGGGGAAGGACTTTAGTGGGGTATAATGCCATAGACTCCACCTTCTGAAATAACCATTTTCTCCAGGTGAACTGATCTCTGTTGCCTGGAGATCAGCTGTAATTCTGGGAGATCTCCAGCCACCACTTGGAGGCTGGCAATCATATCCATCAAACTACTCCATTTGTCTATAACTACACTGTAACAGATCTATTATTTTTATATTCAGGTTTTTTTTCTAATTTTTATATGCTACTCTATTACACATTGAGAAAATTGGTTCTGTTGGGACAGTTATTGTTTATCAAGTAAATATGTGTTTAAAATGTATCCAGAATTTACGATCTCTGTGTAATACTCATTGCACTCTAAAGGCTGCGGGAAAAGCAATATGGCCTATGATATAAGTCTTTCATAGTTCACAGATTCTTGACTCTATAGCTCATGCTGGCTCCAGAGTGTGATGCTAATCCAGCTGTCACATAGGCACATGAAAACATATGAAATAAAAATCCATGAGGAATTTGAGAGTATTTCAAATCAGAATGGCTCTCTAGTTCCCAGTGTGTTTTCCCATTAGTATCCTCCAGCAGAAAGAACAACTCCAGAAAACATTACTTTCATTTTAAAATAAGTTTTGCCAGGGCTATTTTTTGGGCAGGAACACACAGGAACGGAGTTCCGGCTGGCTTCTGAGTTGGCCATACCTACAGCCCCCCCCCCTGCCAGGTTCCCCAGGAACCTCACAAGCCACGGAGTGCCTGGGGAAGCTAAGGCGATCCAGGGAGGGAAGGCAGTTTAAACTGCCTCCCCTCCTCCGATTCCCCAGGCACCCTGCAGCTGCGGGGTGCCTGGGGAAGCTGATCCTGGGAGGGAGCTGCACTGTCAGGGGTGTGGCCTAATATGCTAATGAGTTTCTGCTGTTGGGTGTGGCCTATTATGCTAATGAGTTCCTGCTGGGCTTTTTCTACAAAAAAGCCCTGAGTTTTGCAATTGCCTTAGCATTAGAATATTCTAAGCCTTGGTGCTGTTTAAGTTGTTTCTATGAATTCCATTTTCTATAAAGTCCATTTCCCCCCAAAGACTCAAAAATTGTAATTTGTAACAAGAATACATATATAACACTAGGGAGCAATTGCCAAATGGAAGGATGTTTGCCTGAGACAAATTGGCTTCCAAAAGCTGGGGGAAGCATCTGCTATGTTACCATGACCAGACAAGGTATATTGGAGGAAAAGACACAGTTCTGAAAGCTTGAAGTTGACCTCTCTATTCAGGAATATCTGGAGTTAAACTAAGATGATCAGAACCATTTTAAATCTTGCCTCTGAAGAGTTTAGGATGGCTAAACAATATGCCAGTGTATCTCAAAGAAGTCCAGGCATGCCCCAAAGATATGCCAGTGTATCTGGTGATATGCCAGAACCAAGCTGCCTTGGAGCCAGTGTTGTTTTGGCCAGCATCAAGGTATTTCAGCTTTACCTTCCGCTGTTTTGGAAGGAAGGTTTAAATCAGTTCCCTATATGCATAGGTTCTGTTCTTGCTCTCTAAAGGAAATTGATTCAATGGAACATATATTCTTTAATTGCCCTAGGCATAAAGAAATTCGGTCAAAATACATTGAGCCGCTGATCAGAAACTTCCCTGGCAGATTATATAAAACTAAACTTGACTATCTTTTGTCTGATATAAACCATGAAACAACCCAAACAGTTGCTAAATTTTGTGCACAGGTGTACAAAGATCGGAAAATGCATACAGTAGCTTGTGTGTAACTTTTAAAAGATGTGAAATATAATGGTTTGATTTTATGTAAACCTCGCGTATTCATGTTGCTGACCGTAATTGTGGTTGGGGCAAAATTAAAAGCTGACTAGGGTGGCTGTCAAATTTGCATAATGAACTAGGAAAGGGAAAATATAGACAGATGTATCTCTATCTATTGACTGTTATAAAATTTTTTACCTTGTACAATTTAAACCTCCGACATTTAAAATTTTTAGAATCCTTTTATAATCTTAGATGCTATTATGCTTTATAATTTTAATTGCTCTTTTACCTGTTACTTACTTGTTTTTATTGTGCCACTTGCTGGTCTAGGACCGTAATAAATAAATAGATTTAGATAGAATAGAATGTAAGATTGTCAGCTTTGGCTTGGGAAATTCCTAGAGACTGGGAATAGAGCCTGGGGAGGGTAGAGTTTAGGAAGGGAAAAGAGCTCAGTGGGGATGTGACTCCATAGAGTTTACCTTCTGAAGTTGCCATTTCCTCCAGGGGAACTGTTCTCTCATTAAACATGCTATATAGGGGTCCAGGGATTCAGAGCAGAACTGGCTTAGAAAGGAGTGAAGAAGAAAGAAGTAACATACAAATACACCCTTTTTTGCCATTAAGTCAAAGCCAACTTAAGGCAACCCTTTAGATTTTCGAAGCAAGAGACTTCAGAGTGGGTTTGCTGCCTGCTTCTGCCTGTTGAAATTCCTTGGTGGTCTCCCATCCAAACACAGGCCAGGGCTGACCTGCTTAACTTCCAAGATCTGACAAAATCAGTCTACTCTGGGCTACCCAAGTCAGGGTAGTTATTATTATTTCTTTACATGAAACAGAAATTTATTTGTATTTAGCCATAAGCCATTACAAACCAAGAATTAGGGTAAAACAAGCCGGTGGACCCGCGATACTCGTGGGGGGGGGAATGAGTCTCTTCCTCCTCCTCTCCCCTGGTGCGCCGAGCCTCTACCCCCTCCCCCTTTGGCAGCTTCCCCCCTCCCTCCCTTCAAAACGGCAGCGGTAGCAGCAGGGAGACCGGCGTCCCCGGAGGCTCCCCCCCTCCCCTCCTTCCTTCAAAACGGCGGCGGCAGGGAGACTGCCATCCACCGAGGCTCTCCCCCCTCCCCGAAAATGGCGGCGGCAAGGCCTTGCCATGCCGCTTCCCACCCCCCCCCCCCTACAGTGGCCAGAACTTCTCCACGCTTGCACGATGAACGCTTTAACTTTTGGGGGGATTTAAATATCCCCGAGAAGTTTTTCAAACTTTTTGGATTTTTCTGCAGGTGGGGGGGGTCACCCTCACCTGCAGAACCCCCCCTCTGCCCTCCAAGTGCCCCCCCCCACGCGGAATTAGGTATCTGCACACGGGGGGGGGGGCTCTTGGCTATTAGATATAGAGATATAAACTATAACAAAACCATACAATCAGAATAAAAATTGAATCAAAAGATATCTGCTAAGATCAATATTAATTAGTTCCCACAAGAGCAGCGTTAGCCCATATTTTCTTTGAAGCCAAGGCATATAAAGACATTCAATAGGACATGTTGGCATCGAAATCAGCTAACAAGTATACAGTCTTCTCAGGATCTGAGTAGAGACGTAAATCTGATAGAATCCCGGAGAGAAATTTTAACCTAGGTAGGGCATACATCAAGCATTCAAGAATATAATGGGGAAGATCCTCGATGAGCCACAAATACAAAAGTGCTGTTCCTTAGGTGTTCTACTGTAGCGGCCGGCTAATACAGTCTTTGACATTGATTCAAAATGCAAGGATATGAAGGCTGCTCTCAGGTTATGATTATCTATACTAATTAGATAGGAGGATCTAAAATGGTCAGTTTGGTGTAGTGGTTAAGTGCGCGGACTCTAATCTGGGAGAACCGGGTTTGATTCCCCACTCCTCCACTTGCACCTGGCTGGATGGCCTTGGGCAAGCCATAGCTCTGTACCAGCTGTTCCCTCAAGGACAGCTTGGGAAAGAGCTTTCTCAGCCCCACCTACCTCACAGGGTGTCTGTTGTGGGGAGGGGAAGGGAAAAGGAGTTTGTAAGCCGCTCTGAGACTCTTAAGTGAGTGAAGGGCAGGATATAAATCCAATCTCTTCTTCTCTTCTTCTTCTTCTTCTTAAACAATTTGAATCATGGAGCAGACTTGGATTTCAAGATTAACTGTTTATCTAACAGAGCATCACACTTAAATACCCAATCTCTAAGGTCTGAACTGTTTGTTGAAGGACTGAGGAGGTCAACAGGAATGGAGTATCTTGATAATTGATTATTAAGAAAACAAGAATGCTCCAAGTCTTTGAATAACACTGATTTAAATGCCAGTTGGCTGAATGAGTCAGAACTGGCAGCCCTGTCCCCCCCCCCCCCCCCAAGATTTTAGAACAGCAAGGTGCACCCTCGCCCTTAAGGAAGGGAGGCCAGTTTCTGCTCTCATCAAGGCCTCTGGCATTTACTGTTTTTGCAACTGGAGTCATAAACAGCAGACCCTCATCGCTCAGTAAACATCATTCCACAGGAAAACATGGAAGAATTTAAAGAGTGCTACTGCAACAAGTTGTCACATGATTTGACAACAGCTGCTAGAAATTTTGCCACACATAGTTTGTTTGTCTTTGTCTCTAAGGCTGATTTTACACCTCTCCTCTAAAGTAGTTTGACTGCTGTCTTTTCCTGTGCTGATTTCACAGTGGTGTGAAATTTCACTCCAGGGGGTATAAGTGCACTAAGAAACCACAATTGTTTAAAGCAGAATAAAGTGGTATAATACTAGCTTGACCACAGGAGGGCAATTAGTAGATATGGACATTTCAGTGGCAGCATGGTTTCACACCGCACAGAGGTATGGGCAGGTTTTTTTGGAACTAGAATGATTCCAGCAGGAAAGTCAGATGTAAAATCAGCCTAAGTAACCAGGATGATTTTGCTTCTGAACAGAGAAAAGTCAGGTTAGTATGCCTTTAGTAGATTGGAAATAATACAGTTGAGAACCCTCAAGGACTTGCAGGAAACATTTCATTTCTCCCTCCCCCACTCTTTCCTCTTTCCCATACCTGAAAGGCCCCATAACCTCTCCCCCCTTTTCCTGCTTCCTTCTCTCCTTCTAGAGTTGTCAATCTCCAAGTTGGGCCTGGCGATCTCATGGAATCACAACAGATCTCCGAGCTACAGAGATCAGTCCCCCTTAGGGTTACCAGATTCAAGTTGGGAAATTCCTGGATATTTGGGGGTGGAGCCTTGGAAGGGCAAGGTTTGGGAAGGGAAACAACCTCAGCACAGTATAACACCATAGAGTCAATACACAGGATTATGCTTTCTAACAGATGTGGAAGAGATACATTAATTCCTAATGCTGTTTTTTTTTTAAATTAAATTTTAAACAGCCTTCAAGGTTCAACAAGATCCTTTTGCTGTGTCTAGAATTTTTATAGCTCATGAAACTATAACCTGCAGCCTGATAGTTGTATTCATACATTCCATTCATATAAAAAACTGCAAATAACTTTTTAAGTGCAATAAATATTTCAACAAATTCTACATTAATAGGTACGTTAAATAATTTTTGTTTTGATAAATTAGGTAACAGTTCTGAAACAGGCAATCTTTACTTAAAATGCATAAAAACAGTGGTTGTCAAACCATTGACTGGTGGGAGATGAAGCACAAGCATGTTGGGATGAATAAGACTAATGGCCAGAAATTAGCTCCCTGCAACTGAGGGACTATGCAGAGGGACTTGCCAGCAAAGTGAGGTGGCCAATCAGCATAATCTGACCATTCCATGTGATAGTGTGTATTGCAATGGTGCAAAATCACATATTGGGATTCCTTCCAGAGCTGCCTGGCAGCTTTTCCCATGTGGGGCTCATTCTAGAGAACTTGGATATTCTATGCTTATGCATTGCCACTGCCCTGTAGCTTTTGCACAGTCCACAATGCTATATATGGCTGGTGTCAATCCCAGGGCTACGGGAAGATGCTGTGTCTTTATAGAGGCTAACCTTTCTAGGTGTGACTTCTAGCCCAGCCCCTTTCTTCCATCTTGCTCCTGATCAACCTGTTGCTGTCCAAAAGGTTTGCTTCATATTCTTGCCAGCAATCCCCTTAATGGTATTTGAATCCATACTCCCTGTTTGCCACCTGGCTGCCTTTTCCTAGTGAGGCACTGAGGAGATGACAGGAAGGCATCCTGTGAATGTGCGGCTCTCGTGTTGCCTGCATCCACCATGCCTGGTACTCCTTAGCCCTCCCAGGAGATATCTTGGCCATTCTATCAGGGTTTGCTCTGGCAAGTAAGCTAAAGAGGTATGTGAGTGCAAGGGCTGGGGAAGACATTTCTTTCCTAATGTGCACCTGGCAAAAGATACATGGTTGTAAGAAGGGACTCAGATCCAATCCTTGGTGAGTGCTTTTTTCAGAGTGTCCACTAGTCATAGCACTGTCCTTAAGGGTGCTATGTTCCCTTTGTTTCCTACTTAGTCCTCCGCATGTGGGCAGTGGCAGACTGATGTAACAGGCAGGGGTGGATTGGCCATTATATGCACAGGGACACCTCCTGGTAGGCCGATGGCCTCCCCGCTACCTGGGCCAAGTCAGCCTAATGCCAGAAGAACTCCACCCGGCCCACCCAAGCACTGTGAGGAGCAAGAGAGCTGGTGCCAGCCCGAGCATTACATTGTGCTATTGAAGCAGCACATGATCTGCCTGAGCCCCATATAGAGTAAAGAAGGTGGTGCCCAGCCTTCCATAGGCCCACATGGTCTGGATAAAGTGGCATCCAGACTACTTGAGCCTTTCATAGAGTGAAGGAAGCAGAACCCAGCCCACCTGAGTCTTGTACTACATGGTGGAGGCAACACCTAACCTACCCCAAGCCTCGTCCCTTTGAGGTGGAAATAAGGTTGTTAACCTCCTGGTGGGGCCTGGGGATCTCCCGCTTTTACAACTGATCTCCAGCTGACAGAGATCAGCTCCCCTGGAGGAAATGGCTGCTTTGAAAGGTACAGTCTATGGCATTGTACTATGCTGAGGTCCCTCCCCTCCCCAAACCCCACCTTCTCCTGGCTCCACCCCCAAAGTCCCCAGGTATTTTCCAACCCAGACTTGGCAACCCTAGGTGGAAAAGTGGGCCAGGGTGTAGATTGCCAGAGCGTTGCCCTGGCAACACCCCCAACATGATGACGTCACCAGACGACTTCTGGGGCGGGGTTCCCCCCGCTGGCCGAATGCCAGCGGGTGGATCGGGAACCCCTATAGCGGGGGATCCCCCGCCCCCTGGGCTGACTTGGCAGCCCTATCTTCCTCTTATATCTAGACTAAGTATGACACTATTGCCATTGTGCTAGGGCTTACTGATCCATTCCATAAAGGCTAAAACACCACACTTTGACCGCCTAATATATATGTGAAGTCGTTTTACTCCATGGCCAGAGTGAAGATTCTGATTGTGTTCCAGATCTAATAAATAGTGCCCTGGAGGCATCAGGATCACCTGAGGTAGCCTGAGAGAAATGTGTAAGGCTTTTATGCCCGTATATAGATATATATTTTACAATTTAACAATTTCAAAACATTACAGTATATAAAAAACGAGCAAAGAGACCAACACTCTGATGCCAGATAGAGTTGCCAGGTGCCCAGGTTTAAACTGGACAGTCCAATATTTTCCCTTTCTGCCCAATAAAAACCACTGGAGTATAAATTCCCAGTAGTTTCTAATTTAAGTAAGCCTGCAACCACTGCGGCCAGCTCCGTGCATGCACTCTTTCTTTCCTCTGCAGCTTAGTAAAGCAGCGACACCCCCATCTGTTTATTCTCCCTCCCAGCCAGCAAAGTTTGAAAAGAACAAATCCACCACTTAGCAGCCAGGTGGAACACTCCCAAAGAAATCCTATTGGCTGGACTGAAGAAAACTGGAAAGGGAGAGACTTCTGCAGCTGACTGATTGGCTTCCTATGTTGGGTCTAGCTGACTGTGGGGAGAGATGGTGGCAGGATTTAAAAGATTCTACAGAAAAGCAGCAGGATTCTAGAGAAAAGTGGAAAAGAAATGGGGGAGGCTTGTTAGGAAAAAGGTTGGAGAGTTCAGAAGCAGCGAGTCCCTAAGAGGGTGATATGTGAACAAGTTGAATTTTTTTTTTTAATTAATATTTTTTATTATTTTCCAAGAAAACAAAAAAAAATTAAAGTATATAGTATTTTACATAATTTAGATTTTCGGAGTCATACATTAATTTTTATCCAGTCATAAAATTTCGACCAAGTCTTTAAGAATTTATCTTCATTCTTTCCATGTACATAACATAACAGCTCAATCTGTCCATTTCTGCCAGATCCATAAGTTTTTCTACAATCATTTCTGGGGATGGTGTCGTTTTTTCTTTCCATAGTCTTGCCCAACTTGCCGCAGAGAGAATATAAATTATTAACTTTTGTTCTTCATTTTTTAGTCCTTCTGGTAGCATGTTCAGGAGGTACAATTCCGGATTATTTAGTAAACTTATGTTTAACATTTCTAAGATTAGCTTTATAATCTTATTCCAGTACAGCTGAATTTTTTCACAACGCCACCACATATGATAGAATGTCCGCACGGTTTTACCACATTTCCAACACAGGTTAGAAACATTACCATAACACTTATGCACACCATCTGGTGACCAATGCCATCTATGGAACATCTTATATAGGTTTTCTTATACGATATCGCTGAAGTATATTTTAGTGTCTTCCATATTTTTAGCCAATCCTCTATATCAATCGTATAACCAAAATCCTTCATCCAGCTAACCATCACTTTCTTTACTGTTTCTTCAAGTTGAAATTTTATATTTTGTGCAACCCTGGTGACAGCAGGCGCTTTATTTCCATCAAGTATTTAAGGCTGCAAGACTATTCAAATTTACCCATGAGTAAGTGCCACTGAGCTCATTGGAGGTTACTTCTGAGTAAGCACAGTTAGGATTCTGTGGTAATTCTCCCAGTGATGTCAGTGGAACAGTTAGTTAGGCATGTGCTGTTTCACTTTCAGGACAATATACGAACTATAACTATAATCATGTTAGAAATGTCAAGGTTTTTTTTTTGTTTTTTTTTTAAAAAACAGATACACACAAATACAAAGCTACAATATATTTGTTAGGTTTTATTTTATTTATTTATTTATTCAATGCAATTTCTATGCCCCCGCCCCCACGCGTAGGCTCAGGGTGGGTTAGAACCATAGAAACAATAGATATAAAAACATTAGAAGCCCCATTTAAAATCAAATACCAATTTAGATTCTAAAACATTTAAAAACGTGATGGCAAGCCAGATAATTCCATGCGCCCGAAATGCACACTATGCAAGTGCCAGGGGACAATAATTTGGACAGGTGGGCCGAATTGTCATCAGGAACATAGGAATGCCATAAAGCCCAGCATAGGCAAGTCTGAGCAGGGCAGGCTGATACAACTAGACATCTTCCACCTCAACCAACGGCCTGGCAGAACAGCTCCTGATCTCAAGTGGCACAGGCCTAGTTCTCACAGATATGGTAAACCTGGGTCTAAATTATACCACTTTCATATTCAAAAGGGGGGAGGGAATAACTTGAGCTAGTGTGGTGTAGTGGTTAGAGTGTAGGACTAGAATCTCAGAGACCCAGGTTCAAATCTCATGTCTACCATGGAAGCTTGATGGGTGACCTTAGGACAATCACTCTAACCTACCATACAGAGTTGTTGTGAGAATGAAATGGAGAAGTAGAGAATGACGGAGGCCTCTTTGGACCCCATTGTGGAGAAAAGTAGGGTATACATGAAGTAAATAAATAAAATGAGACAAATAATCCCTTCAGCACATAGAAAACTAGATGTCAGGGAGAAGAGCTCCAGCTTTCCCTGGCGTGCTAAATTTCTATGCATGCTAAATTTCTATGCATGCTTATGTGCAAAGATCTCTGCACATAAGTTGGTGCTATGTTACCTCCCCCCCCCCAGGGTCAAATAAAGCTGAGGGGAGGAGCTGAAAGCATTTGGGAAAAACTGACTTGAACCAGCAGCTGTGGCAAAACATGTGCAACAAATATATATTTGCATTTTATTACTTGTCTCCAGAACTCACTGGTTTCCCTTTTCAGAAAACTCATTCAGGAACTCACTGGTTTTCCTTTTCAGAAGTTACAAAACAGCATTCTAAGAAAGCTTAACCTACTAAAGGCTTTGACTGTTGAATTTCTACTTGCTGTACAACCATTTGAAACCCAGAAATTCTCCTATGTATTTGTGTGTATTAAGGGGGAGGGAGTGTGGTATAGTAGCATTAGGTATATCAGACTAGGGCTGGATAGGCCCTGGTTAGGCTTGCCAAGTGCCTGAAGAAAAATGTCTTGTCCCTTAGAAGCTCAATAGGATCTTATTCTCTGCCATGCCTTTGAAAGCTTCAGTGACTCATTTCCACACATAAGCCTCTTTCAAAGGGACAGCCACCAAAGCCATCTCTGTCCCAAAGCCAGTCCTGAAGCCAGATTGTATCATATTTTTGTCTTTAAACATCCATGCCTAACAAAACCAAAAAGGGTTTCCCTGTAACAACATCAGTTAAATTTAGGTAGCCAGCAAGAGCAGCATTATTGCCCACATCTTTTTACGTACAGTTTATTTTTGCAAGCATATAGGTTAAAAGTATGATCCAACTATGAGAGTCTTATGCACAGAAGGTCGATGCTCTTTTTAAAATACTGTATCCCACTCATTTGCTGAATTCTGATACATTATCAATTACAATTTCTTTTCAGTAATAACTTCATAGAAACCAAGGTAATGTAGGTAAAGTTCAGATTTACTGGAGCTTGCATTTTATACACATCGGCAGACTTTTTCGGTTTCACCAGAAGGTAACCACTTCCATTTCCAAGGCTACCACATGCCATATTTCAAGCAACGAAGCGCTCCAAAATGTTTGTACTTCCAGATTCCCATTAATCTTTTCAGGTGTCTTTTAAAACCCCTTAAACTTAACATTGTCATATATCTAACTTAAAGCACCCATAGACACCTTGCATGGTAACCTGGTGGCCAAATCAGATGTGGACATATGGGTGTTTAAAGGACTATATACATGGATATATGACACCCATAATTCATGTGTTCACAACAAGAAATTCCAGTTTAACTGTGATGTAGATGCAGCTACTGTATATGGAGCTGGCCATAGGATCAAGTATTTTCACAAACTTAGAGGCATCGAATAATAGCTATAAAATATAATATACATTTATTGTTATCAGATCTTGTCATTAGCTGATATAGTTAACAATAAATATGTAAGCAATCTCGACATGGTGTTGCAAACTCAGAATCCCAAAAACATCGAGGAAACATTCCATATAGAAGTATTTTTATATGTCTTACCAAATTTATATAATGAGTGTAGATGCTTCCTCTCCAGAGATCTGCTTGAGGCAGCTAAATAGCTTGAGGTGACATCAGCCTTTTCTCGCTGTAGCCTGGAAAACAACATTTTTTTTCCCCGGTTGGATCTAGATACTACCAGGCTGTGTAAATATTGCTTCTCAAATCCAACAAATTTACCACTAGCCAAAAGAAATAAGAAAGCCTGGGGGGGGGGGGGGGTGTCACAGTTTGGAAAGTTTTTTCTCTGAATCTATTGGTGTTGCAGGTAATCAGGCAATTGCCAATGAAGTCTCTAAAGGGCCATTCTCAATTACACTTCATTAAGGAATCCTGATAGTTTAATCAATATGCATACTAGTGTGAGCTGGCTGGTAGCAGTATTTGATATTTGTCTTATTCTGTGACTTCTGAGGGGGTGAATTAGTTCTTGTGGCTTTATCTGCTGTAAACATATTACAAAAAAAAATGTAACTGCTGCTCTGACCCATACATTTTATTCTTTGAATTATTGTTGCTTTTGACTATCTGGGTATAGATTTTCCTCTAGCATTTCCTTAAGTGCTCAGGGTGATTTCAACAGGTCATGTAAAAGTTAAGTCGGTAATTTGAAATTATGATTAGAACATAAAAAGAGCCTTGCCGGATCAGACCAATAGTCCATCTAGTCCAGCATCCTATCTCACACAGTGGCCAACCATTTCCTCTGGATGGCCAACAACAGGGCATAGAGGCTGAGGCCTTCCCCTGATGTTGCCTCTTGGCTCTGGGATTCAGAGCTCTGGTGCCTCTGAATGTGGAGGTTCCCTTTGATGACCATGGCTAGTAGCCATTGATAGACTTATCCTCCACAAATCTATCTAATCCCCCATTAAAGCTATTTATTCCTGTGGCCATCACTACATCCTCTGGCAGCAAATTCCAAATTTTAATTACACACGGTGTAAAGTAGTATTTCATTTTGTCCATCCTGCACCTACAGACCATCAGCTTCATTAGATGATCTGCCTTCTTTTCATTGAAAGTTTTAGCGAATACAGAACTTCCTAACGTGTTGATATATGAAGCTATAGTATGGAAAGAAGAAATGGAATACCAGAAGATGAAGATGATACAAACACATACACACGATTGGGAAGGACCAAGGCCATAACACTGTTTCTCTGTTTCATTAAGGGTTTGCTTCTATGAAAATTTTGAATAAGCCGATGTCCTGCAGATATGGTATGGTTTGTGAAGAGTCCTAGGCCTTGGTCAGTTAAAATGCATATGAGTTAGACAGTGTCACTAAGCTTGACCTACCTCACAGGTTTGCTGTGAGGATAAAATGGGATAGCTCCACGTATCCACCCTAAGCTCACAGCAGGAAAAGTAGGACACATCTAGTTTGGTGTAGAGGCCAGTTTGGTGTAGTGGTTAAGTGCACGGACTCTAATCTGGGAGAACCGGGTTTGATTCCCCACTCCTCCACTTGCACCTGGCTGGATGACCTTGGGCAAGCCATAGCTCTGTACCAGCTGCTCTCTCAAGGACAGTTTGGGAAAGAGCTCTCTCAGCCCCACCTACCTCACAGGGTGTCTGTTGTGGGGAGGGGAAGGGAAAAGGAGTTTGTAAGCTGCTCTGAGACTCCCTTGGGGAGTGGAGGGCGGGGTATAAATCCAATCTCTTCTTCTTCTATATATAAAAGAAAGTCCCTTCACTGTAAAATCAACACCCAGACCAAACCGCTGGACCTAGAAACACCAAATTTGGGGAGAGTGCTCTTACCATGCCGTAGGTGCTCATTAAAAAGGGAAATTCGACCCCTAAGTGGGTCAAAAAGGGGAAAATGTGCTCCCCCCATTGATTCCTATGTGGCTGCCAGACTGCTGCCGCCTTGCACCCCCCACTCTCTGATTGGGCAGCTGCACAGCTCAGCATTCTGAGGTTAAAAAAAAAAAACAGTTTCAGGAGACTGCAGACAGTTGAGGACAGTTACAGAAATCAGCGATTCAAGACTCCTGAATAGACATTTCTTGTAACAGCCAGCATGGCAATTGAGTTTATGAATGTTCACGGGGAGATTGTAAAGGATCTTTCTAGAAGCCATTTCGATGCATGGCTCCCTCATGAACCTGAAGAAATGTCCACCACATCACCACTCCCTCAGACCAAATCCCCCTCATACCTCTCACCTCTCACTACTCCCAAGAAAGCTCCTGGCAAACATCGAGCCAGATACACCAACACTACAAGGAGGAGACAATTTAGGAATACGGCAAAATTCAAGAGGCTGCAATTTCCCCTCAAGGTCTGCCAGACACTGAAGGTGGCAGGAATTAACAGATGACTGCTTCTCACATGGACAGTTCTATATGGCCTGCTCCAGAGTGAGCTCACCAAGCAGTCTGATGATCCCAGCACCTGAGGGCAGAGTCTCCAATATGGTCTACAGAGAGGTCCTTCGATGGAGAAAAAAAACAGTATGCATGTCTCACTTAGTTTTTTACACTACAATCTTCTCTGTTAGAATTCCTACAACAAGTTTTCTATTTCAAACTTCACATCATCAGTATTATAACAGGATTTACGGAAATTAAATACCGTAGCGAAACATGGGTGTCAGGCTAGTATGCAATAAAGAAATAATAACTGCTCTTTTATCAATGGTACTAATCACATACTTATGTTTACATTTGATCTTAAGCACAGCTGGTTTCATAATGAGAAGGAATGTATCTGGGTTCACTCTCATTCCTGGTGTATTATTTCAATTGTGCTTTCAAGTCTGAAAAAGGGAAAGAACAAATCGCTCATTTTTGGATGACTAACAGATCAAGCCTGTCAGCAGGGATTGTCTCAGACTTCACAGAGCCAGCCAGGGACATCCTGTTAATTTTTTGACACTATGAAAAATATATTATGTCTTGTTTTTTAACCATCACACCATTTATCTGTACTCCCTGGCAATGGTTCAGACACTCAGCATTCCACCAAGTTAGCTGCTACTAGCAAAAGACAATTATTTTGCCATAGCTAAATGAAAAATTATGGTAACTCTCTTTTAGTAGTAATATTAAAATCTGCCAGCAGAAAAACACATGTGAGAATGACAACAAACATTGCACATTACATACCAAATGCTAACAGATTGAATGGCAAGGAAGAAGAAGAAGAAAAAGAAGAAGAAGGAAGCACTTGAAAAAAAATATAACAATAACAACAATATATTGTTATTATTATTGTTATTGTCTCATTTTTCTTTTTCAACTGCTTGCTTAAGTTTCAGGAGACTTCTTCCACCATTTTTTTTGTAAGTAAAGATGATCAAAGACAAAGGGTAAAACACACAACCACATGGTCAGTGCCTGCAGTAAAATTGCTCATTCTGACAATAAACAATGTCACAATAGAGTTCCAGCTCTGTCGCACTGGAATCTTTGCAAGAAGTATGGCTTACCATCAGCCAGAAATTCATGGGAGCACAAACAGACAAGATCATGAAGAATGATGGAACAAAGATTATTTGGGACTTCTGATTACAAACAGAAACACCTGGAGCAAAACATCCCTGATTGTAGAAAATTTGGGGGGGGGGGGAGGGATGAGAAACAGGATTTGGATCATTACCATTGGAATTCCAGGAGACAGCAGAATAGAAAAGAAAGAACAGGAGAAGCCCATGAAAAACCAAGACCTACAAATAGAGTATGAGCGCCTCTGGGAGACGAAGGTGACAATGGTGTCAATTGTCATTGGAGTCCTTGGAGCAGTGTCTAGAAGTCTCAAGAAATGCTTGGGCATTCTAGGCATTGAGCAAATAACACCAACTCAGCTCCAGAAGACAGGGTTGCTTGGGACACCAAGAATCCTGCGAAGATACCTCTGCAATTCTGAAAAACTTGGCTAAATCTCGAATTGCAGAAACCAGTTACCTGTCAAATATCTGACTGTGACTGATGATGATGATGTTTGAAATATGGAAAGAAAAGTGTCCTGATTTTACCATTACTGAACAGCAACTAACAGATCAGTGCTGACTGATCATGTGAAACAACTTTTTCTCAGCAGTAGAGCTAGATGAAATAAAGAACAACAACCACTCAAAGGAAGAACATGGAGAATGTGAAATAAATGAAATCAACCTATTGTCATTCCACAGGGCCTATCGGTACCAGCTCTGGAGATTGTGTGTATAGACAAATAGTGCAATCTGTTTTTAAATTGTTGTTTACAAATTGTTGTTCTAAACTGTCTATTAATGTATTTATAGTATGATGCCGAATGACTTTGTGATCCACCCTGAGCCCACTCTTCATTGCCTATACACCTTAAACTTGTACTGCAAGGTAACTTTTCTGCAACATCAGTGCCTTGTCAAGAAGCCAGAGGATCAGTGAGTATTTCAGAGCCCAAGTATGGCTTCCTTCCCATGTTCTATTGAGCTATTAAACCACGAGAAGTTGGTTTAAATAAGCTTCCCTTCACTAATCTGATGCTTTGGGAGTTTTGCCTATTGATCTCCTATATCTCTTCTTCCTTCTGGCCCACTCTGTATGTGCCTACTATAACCTATTTATGTACAGTAATCATTAAGCCAATGAATTAAATCTTACATCCAACAGCATAGCATAGAAATGATATTTTAAAAACCCTCTGCCCAATGACAATTTGAAGAATAGGAGCCCAAAGTGTCTCAATAGACTCCTTTTCCTGACCATTTAGAACTTCCACTGACCAGCAAGATTTGTCAAGTGGGTGGGAGGGCTGCTGTTGTGCTATATTGGTGGGAGCTGGGAGGCATTGCCATTTCAAGTACCCTCAGCTATGCCTACCCAAACTGGATGAGCAGTACGAGACTGTTCTGTCTCTCTGTCTCATTGCCGTTGTTCTTCAGCCCTCTAAGTCAAGTATTCCATCCTCCTTTCCAGTGTGGACTGGGGGAATTCTATTGTGCTCATCTAATGAATTTCAGTGTGGATCTAGAAATTCCACATAACTATCAGTGGATTTTACAGGGGCTAATTCTGTGGGTTTCACATGAAGAAATTTCCTACATATTTTCTTCACTTTCACAAACTGGTTTATGGGTGGGACAGGCTGTTTGACTCTAAGTAATTGATATTGTATATTAATATGACAGGTTGTTTTGGGTTTTTTTAAAAAAAAAGCTAATGGCAGTTTGTACATCTGCTCTCCTCAGATCCCTTAGTTGCCTACGCCTTGTTGCCTTACTTCATTTCTCAGCTTTGAAATTTGCAGAGAAATGTGGGAAGGAAATGGCTGTATGCAGAGCAAGCTGAGAGGATGGCATGCCATGCCTTGATTAGCATCATGTTACAAGAGATGCATGTCAGCAGTATGAATAAGTGTCACAAGATCCAAGTGCTTGTTTAACCTCATGGCAAATTGTAAATGTTCTCTTAGCTCTTAGTCTCATCTGACTAAATCTACCAAGCACACATCTGATGATGTACACTTCAGGTTAAAATTGAAGTGCCATTTTTATTGCATCAGTTAAAAACAAAGTGATTCCAGTTCAGAGCTAGCTAATTTTTTAAAAAAAGGTTAATGTATAGTGTGGCCATAATAATGATGAGATAGCAACCATCAAGACCACGTGCACTTTCTCTCTCCCTATGAGGTTCAATCTTGGAAGCCATAAAATCTGGTTAGTATAACGGAAGTGTTTGTAATTAGAGTTAATGGAGTTAACTGAGACCACAGGAGGGGGAGAATAGCTTTGATCCCAGGTGGCCCTGTCATAAGAAAACCCAGAGTGGGGGACGGCTCAGAATCTGAAAATATTACAGGCATTTGCGGCAGCTCCTCAAAGTCCCTGCTACAAAAGCCAAAACACAAGCATATAATTTATATACTGAGCTAATTTAGTTTTTCTTTTTAAACATTATTTATTTATTAAATTTCATAACATTAAACACACATACCTATTCCCTCACATACGTTTGAGTCTACTTCTTTACATCTATATCCATCCATTTGTAGAACTTAAACCATACATCTAGAAATGAAGCTTCATCCTTTCCATGCAGTAATAGGATCAAACTACCCATTTCTACAAAATCCGTTAACTTATATTTTAATTCTTCCATGGCAGGGGTATCATGGGATTTCCAATTTTTTGCCCATAAAATTCTAGCAGCAGACAATACATAAGCCATAAAGATTGCATCATAATGATTATACCCTTCCTGTATTAGATTTAACAAATATGCCTCCGGGATAAGCGCCAAGCTAATACCTGTAATTTCTAATATTACTTTCTGAATCCTTCGCCAATACATTTGTGCTTTTGCACACCGCCACCACATATGAAAAAAAGTTCCAACATTTGATTCACATTTCCAGCATAGACTTGAGGCATTGGTGTAACATTTTGCTATTCTGTCCGGAGACCAATACCACCTAAAGAACATTTTGTATATATTCTCTTTATATGCTATTGCTTTCATATATTTAATTGTTTTCCATATTTTTGACCAGCTATCTGTTTCTAAGTATGTCCTATATCCCTCATCCAAGAGATCATAGGACTCTTAATTATATCATCTTGCATATAGTCATCCACTAATATTTTATACATTTTCTGTATTATTTTAACATTTGAGGTTAACCAGGCTTTATCAAAATCATTTCTTGTATCATAAAAGCCATTTAATTTATCTATATCATATCTGGCTTGTAGTTGAAGCTTTTCCAACCAAGATAATTTCAGCTTTTCTTCTGTTTTTAATTTATTATTTTTATCCAATAAAACCTCATAGTTTGCTATATTAGAACTGTTAACTAAAGATGGCTTTATAAATCCTCTAAAGGAGAGAGCCATTTGGGAGTTTTTATGTAAAATTTTGTTTTTATATCTGCCCAATTTTTTATTAAAGCACCTCTCACTATATGTTGGTGAAAATGGATTTTATCTTTCCCATACCAGGTATAGGCATGCCATCCCATGTATAAATCATGCCCCGCTAAATTTAGGCTTCTAGAATCTTCCAAAGTTATCCAGTCCTTTATCCAAACTAGAGATGCAGCCTGATAATATAATTCCCAGTTGGGTACGGCAAACCCCCTCTTTCCTTCCAATCTTGCATCAGTTTCCATTTTATTCTTGGCTTTTGGGGGTACCAAATAAAGTTTCTAGCTAACTTATCCAATTCTATAAAAAACTTTTTTTCTTTTCAATACTGGAATATTTTGAGCTAAAAATAAAAATCTAGGAAGAATATTCATCTTTACTGTTGCTATTTTACCATCAATGATAGCTGTAAACTTGGGATAGGGTGAAGTAGCGCCATCTAGCAGGAAGGATATTGCACAGTGTTCTTTATGTGATATTTTTAAACTGAATGTTATGTTTTTTATTGTTTGTGGCATATGTTGTTAGCTATCCTGAGCCTGCCGAGAAGCGGGGAGGGCAGGATAAAAATCCAATAAACAAACAAACAAACAAACAAACAAACATGCAAAAAAATTTAGTCCACATTTAACAACGATATTGGTCTACAATTGCTAATTAATTTTTTTTTAGAGTCTGACTTAGGAATCAAGGTTATAATTGCTCGGTTCCATGAATCAGGTAGCCTCCTTGTTTTCCCTATTGTTTCCATTACTTCCTTAAGTGGGAGAGTTATCTGATCTTCCAACATTTGGTATACTTCTATTGGTATTCCATCCAGACCCAGGGATTTCTTTTTCTTCTGATTCTTAATGGCTTCCACTACCTCACACATCATTATTGGTTCATTTAAAGTATGCTTCTGTTTTTCAGTAAATTTAGATTTATTTCTCATCTCTAAATATTCTTTGATTTGCAAAGGATTTTCAGTTTCTTGTTTGTATAAATTTCCATAAAAGTTTTCCACAATTTCTTTTTAAATCTTGAGTTGTAAATTTTTCTTCACCCTTATCATCCTTTAACGCTATTATATTTCGTTTTTCTCTTTCTTTCCTCAGTCTGTAAGCTAGCCATCTTGTCAGCTTGTTAGCATTTCCAAAATAATATTGCTTGGTATATTCTATATTATTTTTCAATTTCTTGTGTTAAGACTAAATTTATTTTATGTTGTAATATCTTTAACTTAGTTTTGCTTTTTTCATATTTAATCTTTACTTTCATTTTGTCCTCTTATATTATATATGCAAGTATATATATGCAAGTTGATATATATATATATATTATATGCAAGTTGATGATGAAAGCTGCCTATAAAACATAATTGGACACATGGACAAATAATCCAAATTGTACCCACATACATGTATACACACACACACTGCATAACTAAGTTCTTGTGAAGCTTCCTTAGCAACAGCTTCTTCTATTAATCCTGCTCCCCTGCCAAAAAAAATATTTTTAACCTTATTGGTTCTAACAGTCACTTGTGCATAAGAGATATCAAAGAGGGAAGTAACACTGATGTTCTAGATGCAATTTTCCCTTCTGCAATTTTCTGCAGTTTTCCATTACACAAAGTCTTCTGAGGAAATTCTTAAAACAGCAACAGTATGATGCACACCTATATCTGTGGATCAGGTCTGTAGTAGGGCTGTAAATCAATTAAATAAATTTGACTTGATTAAGCAATGAATTAACCAATTAAAATTAAATACATTTACATATCAATAGAACATATGTACATATGTGTCTTTTTTGGATATTGAAGAAGTAATTTATAACCAAATAAACAAAATCTATCACTCATTAGGATGAAAAGTCAACCTAATATTTTCTTTCAATTCCACAATGCAGCAACACATCAGAGAAACAAATTTTTAGGCTCATTTATTAAAACTGGTTCCACCATTTAGAACTGGTGTCATTTGTTAATCAACTAATCAGGTTTGATTAATCTACCTATTTAACCAGTCAACCCCTCTTGCAGGTCTAGTTCATAATGAGGTACAATTAAGATTTGGGGAATAAAAGCAACATACCTCTGAACATCTGTATCTATAGCATCCAGTCTCTGGTAGCCACACCACCATCACAGTGATAATACCGTTGGTCTTTCTATACACAGCAATTCCATGGGTTAACCTACTACCACAATCTGATTTGTTTATGTCTATCATATGGGGCATTCATGGCCAAGGCTGACAATCCATGGAAGTAGACACTCATTAAGGAAGCAGCCTCCAGATGGGGCCTGGAGATCTCCTGGAATTATAGCTTATCTTCAGACAACAAACTCCAGTTACCCTGATGAAAATGGCTGCTTTGCTAGGGCAATATGTCCTGATGAGGTCCCCTCCCTCTCCAAACTCCACCATCCCCAGGCTATACTCCCAAATCTCCAGGAATTTCCCAACCTAGACCTGGCAACTCTAGCACTTATAGGTTGATACTGAAATTCTCAGATACCATCAGTTCTTCTACTAAAGAATTTTAATGCAGGATGTTTTTAAAATAAAGATTGGAAATGCAGTCACTATTTCAGCAAAATAGTGACTGCGAAGAGGCTTCTGAGAACTGGAGACTTTTTCTAGCATTGCTCTCTCTCCAGGGATGGGCTACACAGTTAACTTACAGGGAAAGTTCCTGATGGGCCACTGCCCTGGAAGGCTGCTGGCAATCAGGAACAAACAGAGCCAAGCCCCTGGAGGTCTGCTTAGAACTTCAAGCATCACTCAGCCTGGCTTGCTTCAGAGCCATTTTAAGATCCTGGTTCATGTCTGCTGGCTCTTTCTCAGTCTCAGAAGTAATGAGATCATTAAATAGATTAAACAAAATGGGTGGTTTTCCCCCTTACATTTAGTTACTGCTATTGAGCACCTAAACATGAATATTTATTTTAAACATTCTAAAGACACCTTTCCACCCAAATTAGGGTCCCCAAGCAAGAAAAAAAAAACATGGTTAAAAACATACATAAATGAGCCTGATACCTGTGCTTCACTACAGTATTTAAGTTAGGTAAATCCAGTTATAATACTGATAATCTGAAGTTTGAAATGTAACATATGTTGTAGGAATTCTAACAGAGAAGATTGTAGTGTAAAAAATGAAGTAAGACATATTCCCCCCCCCCCCCCCCGGCTGAATAACCTCTCTGTGATTGCCATGCTGGCTGTTATGAGACATGTCTATTCAGGAGTCTTCAATCGCTGATTTCTGTAACTGTCCTCAACTGTCTGCAGTCTCTTCTAACTATATTTTTACCTCAGGACATTGAGATCCACAGCTGAGCAATCAGAGGGAAGTAGGGTGCAAACAGGCAGGTTCTACCTCAGAACTCTTGAGCTTCACAGTTGACCATTTGAGGGGGGCCAAGGAGGTAGCAGCCTGCCAGTGCCTGCCTGTCTGGTGTTTGGGGGGGGGGGGTTATGTTTAAAGGCATCAGAGAGGCTGGGCCAGTAGCAGGGCTAAGACAATCCTGCTGAGCAAACCTCCCCAGCGGCTGTAAGCATCCCACCTCCTCTCCTACACTTGACAGGCAGCTGCCTATCCAGTGCAGGAGGGGGAGGGAGGAGGAATATTAGAAACCACTGTGGAGGCTGGACCAGCAGGATCACTAAGGCATTACTGCTGGGGCGGGCTCCCTCAAGGCTTTAAGCACCCTGCAACCACTGCTGCACCTGACAGACAACTGCCTGTTAGGTATAGGAGGTGGGGTGGAGTTTGTTAGAAGCCATCAGAGAGGTTGGGCCAGCAGTATTACTGCACCTCACAGGTGGTTGTTGGCCATTCCTGATTTCCTCAACTGTCATTAGCTCTCTGTAGTCTCCAGTAACTGTTTTTTTTTTAACCTCAGAACCTTGAGCTCTACAGTTGACCAATCAGAGAGTGAGAGGGTGCAAGGAGACAGCCACATAGGAATCAATTGGGGGAGCACATTTTACCCCTTTGGACCCACTTAGGGGGTCGAAGTTCTAAAAATCCCTTCTTAGTGAGCACCTATGCCATGGTAGGAGCACTCTCCCAAATTTGGTGTTTCTAAGTCCAGTGGTTTGGCCTGGGCATTGATTTTATGGTGAGGGGACTTTCTTTTATATATATATATATATACAGAGAGAGAGAGAGAGAGAGAGAGAGAGAGAGAGATGTATGAAAACAATTAAAACATAACATGTAAACAAATAAACACAGACAGGATGAAGAGTTGGTGAGAATAAGAGAGAGAATGCCAGATAAAAAATCTTCACCCACTGGCAGAAGATAATAATATAAGGTGACAGACAAATCTTCCTGATGGGAATTCCTGCCATGACCAAAGGGTCCCTTGCTAGGTTGCCACCCATCTAGCCTCAGATGGCAACAGCACCTGAAGCAGGGCCTCTGAAAATGACCATACTGATTGGGTAGGTTCAAATCAGAGTAGGAGGTCCTTAAGGTCTGGAGGCTCCAATCCATACGGGCTTTAAATATCAATGCCAGTACCTTCAACTGGACCCAGAAGATAACTGGGAGCCAACGTAGGTGGAACAAGGCTGGAGTGACATTGTCCCTACAACCTAGTCCAGCCAAAATTCTGGCTACAACATTTTACAATAATTGTTGCCGCCAGACAGACACTCTTCAACGGCAGCCCCATATAGAGTGTATTCACGGGATATGAGATGAATTCATTGAAAATTGTAATAAGGAAGTCAGTCTTTCATATTATGCATGGATTGTCTGGTAACACATGCTCTCACTTATGAGATAACAATTTCTGCCAAGCTTTTGAATAACTCAGATTTGAGGTGGCAGACACAGGCACTGCACAAGGTTAGAAAAGGAAAAACTGGGAAAAAAATCATGAAGAAAGCAGAAAAGCAATAGCATGTAAAAGGTTAGTTTCCGCATGTGCTGCTTGTTCGTAGAGTTCAGAAATACTCCAATCCACGCTTTGGAGTTTGCTTTCACTGAATTTACTGCAATGGGATTTTGCAGAAAGGCAATAACTGACTGCAGGCCACTAATGCAACAGAGAGGCCTGTGGAGCACAAGCACTAATGCATACTAACAGCAGAAAAAGAGAAAGAACAAGAGGTAGGTTGAACTGCAAGAGAAAACATTCAATAAATCCTAAACAGCTAGGATACAAGTGGACTAAATTACTCTTTCAGCAGTATTTTCAGTAACTAGACTCTTAACGGGCTGTCACTTCTCCAACAATTTTAACACAAGCTATTACACAATAGATTGATAACTTTATTTTGGAAAAACCCTGTGCGTCAGAAGATCTACGCTCCATTCCTAAACACCCATTCTCCAGCATCTTTTTTCAGTGCTACTATAGAATCACGGTGCCGATACAGTAGATGTACATCATCCCTACCATTTATCTGCTGATGCCCTAGGACGGCTTGTTTATTGAGGGAGACCATCCGCTGTCTCATTACTTGCTTTCCCCAAACAAATGGCTAATTATTTTCATTAACTCCTAAGCAACCCAATTTGTTCTAATGAACAAAAGTCAATTTACTCAGACCGACTCCCTACTGAGTCTTCCTGTCGAGAAGGTGAGAATACCTTCAGGGCTGGCCTGTTTCTCCTCATTACTTCTCATTTGAGGAGCTGAGGGAAAAGGGAGTCCCGGTGCAGTTAGACACCTCACTGGTGAGAATTTCATTTCATTGTTACGTGAAGTCTTGTCAATCTCCTCTTAGTCTTATGACCTCAATATCCTGCTTCAGGAATGCTTGTTTAACTATAAACATTTTGGCTTGTGGAGAGTGGAGAGACACAAAGAAAGACAGCGAGCAGGTTGACCTTAGATCTCTGGTAAATGCTCAAAGCTCTCCTTTGACATTATAGTAGCTCTATCACACGCCTACAAAAAGATTTATGTGTCCATCAAATCCTTAAACGAGAGTTATTAAAGATGGCATTTCCTGCTCGGAAAAGTGTCTGCCTGCTTTCTTTATTCCCACACTTTAGCTACATTTGGCATAGATAAAAAGGTCAGTGAGAGAGTCATTTATTTTCTTCCTATACAATCTTTGATTTTTTTTTAAAAAAGCCTATCTGCAAACTATTGGTGTTCTTTATAGAAAACAGCCATTTCCTATTATTAGAATCAGCTCTGAGCAATGTATTTGGTGGGGGGAGGGGTCAAGAGAGGCTGAGCCCTTTCACTGCAAGGAACAAATGCTGTTTGGAGTGATCAGCTGAGATGCTGTGTCTGATCCACTGGCTGTTTTATACACTTGTTTTATACACAAAACAAATGTGATTCTCACAGCAAAAGCTCCACATTATACAGCACATTTCAAAGGAGTAGGTTGAAGACTGATATCACCCTCAATGGAGTCATGAGAAACAAAAAGAGCGGCGTAAATTGGCTCAGCATTAGATAAAGCAAAAAACAAACAAACAAGCAAGAAAGCCTGTTTCACATCCTGGAGGCCACTGTTGAAAAAGCCACAAAATATTTATGTCTAATTTTGTGCTGAATTTTCATCAGGTTGGATCCAATCCTTTCATTAACAGAACAGAGATTTTTGCCACCATTCCAGCGCAACCCCCGGCACTCCCTGCAAATATTCATGAGAATGAGGGGACCTCCATGAACAGCATGAGATACGGTGCAGGATACGCAAATCCAGGAAGAAGGGGGAATCTGCAGAAATCTATAACCCTTTTGCTGATTCACAGAGCTTGCTGTGCTTACTCTAAAGTGTGGGTGGTGGATGCCTCAGAAACCCCATGAGCTCAATCCTGACCCCTTACTTTATAAACAAATTCAGCACTACCGCTTACTTAAGTTAACCCTTTCTTTCCTGACAAGGGGAAGCACTAGAAAGATTCTGGATGCTTCCTTCGAAAGGAAATTTACACGGGCAAGGTAGCTGCCCTCAGTTTCTGCCAAGTTAATCTTTCAGTGACCTCCCTAATCTCTGTCCTTTGAACTCGTGGCAATGTGGAAAACTCCTGAACCAGCAGATTTGCCAGGCAGAGAGCTTGACCAGAACTGTACACAGTAATCCAAATGAGGCTGCACCATAGTTTTATACAGCATTATTGGCTGATTTGTTTTCAGTTCCCTTCCTAATGATCCCCAGCACAGTATTTGCCATTTTAAAATTGCAGTCGCACACCGAGTCAACATTTTCAGTGAGTTATCTATCAAGATACCGCCAGTTCGGACCCCATCAACGTGAATTTATAGTTGGAATTTTTGGCTCTAGTGTGCATTACTTTGCACTTGCCCATCCTGAACTGCATTTGCTACGTTGATGCCCACTTGAAGGGATTCAAACAGGCAATTGTAAAATAAAAGCACAGCATTAGTGTACGTAAAGAATCCCAAATCTCTAGGCAAGTCAAATTGCTTCACTAAAATCCAGGATGGGCAGGAGTATTTAAGGCAGCTGGCATCTCTGAGAGTCACAGCCCATCAGGCTCTCAACTTAGGCCTGATTTGATTACCTCTGTTATGGCTTCAGGTACCCTATGTGATGTTAGGCAGGAATCACACCTCACTGACAGTGAACTTTAACCACAGAAACCTTTTTGTTCTTTGCCCCTCCTCTTACTGCTAGGGAACTAAATCATCATGACAAAATATGAACAAATAGCTCAGGATTACTTCTTGTGTATGTATAAGTCACTTCAATGTATAATTTGGAAAGTGCAGCAGGTTTGTTCTTGCAAAACACACTTTTAAAAAGAGTGATCGATGGCCTTGCAGGCAGAAATGGATACAGGGCCTGCATGTGTGTGGCTGAGTGTGTAGCTTTAATCAACACCACTTTAGAACAACACTGGTTACTCTTGGATGAAATAGCCCTTGGCTCTGGATGAAATAGCCTGGCTCTGTTAATACAGCTCTGTGAACTGAATCATATTTTGTTTTCTGTGCCATCCTAGGCTTTTTTGCTTTTAGTAAGGAGGAATTAGATTCTTTGAGTTTACATTCTTGAACTATTTTCCTCATAGCAAACACAGTCTCACTTCCTCTGTGACTTTCTGACACCCTGCGTTTAATTCAGCAGCAAGCTTACCATCATTGCTTAACAAAATAGCTGGTAATTTGCTTAGAAATCATGTGTGCTCTCTTATTCGAAATACTGGAATGTACTCAGGAAATCTGGGTTTAATTTCTGTGTGTACTTGACTTCACTTTTCCATCTGGGGCAAATTTTAAAAGTTTGTAGTGCTTCACCATTTATCTGTAAAATGGGGACAATTTTACCATCTGATTTAATGGGGAGGAAACTGGTAAATTAAAAAGGGAAGGGACTGGGAATGTAATAAATATCACTAAAAATCTGAACAGCATACAGGTCGTATTAGGCAGGGCTAACGTTTCATCATCCAGCACATATCCCTACAGGAAATTACTTCAACTCTTTAATTCTCCTATTAAGTTACTGTTGGAGATCCTATCTTTTGTAGGGGACCCAACCTATTTACCTATGGTTATCAAGTTTCTTATAACACATATCTGGTAAAACAGTGATATCTTGATTAGTATTACTTAGGCTATGTTACTAATCGTAGCGACTGAAAAGTAAATTCCACTGAAATTAATAGAATTTAAGGTAGGAACACCTGATGTGGCTACCTTGATGCAGTGTAAATAGTTCATGGGGAACGCTACCTTCCATGGCTTGCCACTTTTGAACACCAGCTAACCTATTTTGATTGAGTAATGGTTTTCCTATCACTGCAGGCGTCTTTTCACATCTGTAGAGAAAACTGCCTGATCTTCATGGCAGAGTAGTGGCCCTCATCACTGGATAAAGCCACAACAAATCTGGTATTAGCCAGTCCTTGGTTGTCTTGATCATCCATTCCCATATTCCCCATCTAGCCTTCCTTTCCAGATTGAAATCACCTTCTTGAAGCTGCTGTTTGCCCTGCAGAGGAAAACACAGAAACGGTTCGCAGCTAACACTTTCCTTATACAGCACATAGCAGCTCTATATAACAGATTTATATAGGAATGTATTTTTATGATTCAGGATTGTTAGTATGTACAGATTAGACTGAGAATGGAAGAAACTTAAGACAGCATTCTGTGGCTTGTATCTCATAACGAAGCCAGCATATTGTTTCTGTCCCAAGTCCTTCCTATCACTGGTATTTTAATTCATTGGAATAAGCATGAACAGTTATCTGAATCTGTTTATTCATGATATAAGCAAAGAGAGAGAGAGAGAGAGAGTAAGGTCTACAGTTCACTAAACAAAGTACTAGAAGGCAAAGAGTGTGTTGCTTTACAACAGGGAAAAGGTGAATTTCCTTTTGTTTCAAGAGGTCAAAAAACCTGAAGTAATTGCTTCTAATCTTCATTCTTCACTTATTTTGTCACTCTGGGTTAGGAGAACACAACAGAGACTCTTTCTCAGTTCCTTCTTAGCAGAAATATTACATACAGCTGTGTTTTGGAAAGTTTATTGTTCTATAGAGGATAGGACCTCACCCCAAAGCTGGGAACGCCTCTTTCTTGGATCATTCCTGCCAACAATTTAGTGGTTGCTAGGGAAGTTTAATTTACAAATTCTTAACTGGAAAAAAATGTCTTTGGCTGGAGGAGTCTTGAGAAGTTCATGGATATTTTACAGAGGACAAGAGGGAAAGCCATCCGTAATGTTTTGTCCTATTTCAATCTAAAACTTCTGGGGTGTTGATATATGAAACTGACATTGATGATTTTTCCTATTAGCCCTGTACACACAACTTCCCAGAGCAATGACTGAATGCATGGAGAGGAAGAGCAAATGTAAGAATTCTGGCCCTACCCCTGTTTCTGCATGACCATTAGTTCATGAGCAGTGTCCTCCACAGTAAGCATGCACCCCGTGACTGGCAATGTTTAGGAAGCAGCATTCCCAGGCATGGGGAAGGAGGATACATGTGGACACTACCTTCATGCATAGGTGCTGTGCTCATGAGCCAGCAATCACATGGAGATGGGGCAGAGTAATTTTGCCTACTCTCCCTATGTACATTCTTAGTCAGTGCATATTCCGAAAATATGTGGAGGGATTGTGTGGTCAGGGGTGGATTGGCCATTAAGGCCACTGTGAAGAATCCCAGTGGGACAATGGCCTGGGGGAGTACCCTCCCACTGGGTCCAACCAGTTCCAGGGGCCACTCCCTGCCAGGGACACCCCAGCCAAACAAAGGGGTGGCTGCAACAATGAGGGATAGGACAAAGCCACCTGGCCTTGCCAAAGTCATCACAAATGTTGCCCTGTTCATGATTCGCAAACTAAAGTTTGTGACATGTTGACTGTCATGAACTTCCATGAGCTTTTGAAGAAGTTTGTGATGGTTTTTGGATAGAGCAGAAAGCAGGGGTTTAAAGACATTCTGAATCCCTTTAAACCCCTTCTTTCTGCTCCCCGTGAAAGCCACAAAAACAGCATCCTGCTCCCCACCACTTAGCTGTTTTTCAGGCTTTCGGGGGGGGGGGGGGAAGGGACTGTGGTCCATTTCAATGGAGTTTATGGGGCCATGAACCATGAACTGGTTAGCTTCGTGAACAAACATCTTGGTTTGATTTGGCCAAACTTTGAATCAACATGAACCACGAACTGACACAAACTGCATTTTTCTGATTCATGCCCATCCCTACTCTTCACCAGAACATACCTCACTGGAGCCTTCTCATATTGTGATTGCTTTAAAAGTTTTTTATGTTATCTATTAATTATTGCTATCCCTGCACCCATGTGGTAGTGGAAAGTGTTGTCAAGTAACAGATTATTTATGGCGACCCCATAGGGTTTTCAAGGCAAGAGACATTCAGAGGGGGTTTGCCATTGTCTACCTTGGTGTCACAACCACGGTGTTGGTGGTCTCCCATCCAAATACTAGCTATGTCCAACCCTGCTTAACTTCTGAGATCTCATGAGACTGGGCTATCCCGAGCTATCCAGGTCAGGGCACATTCATATATATCATATTTTATTTATTTCTTCTATAGACAGCCAGTTTGGCATAGTGGTTAAATTGCTGAACTAGGATCTGGGTGACCTGTGTTCTAATTCTTCCTCTGCTATGAAATTTACTGGATGACCCTGGGTCAATCACTTTCTGCCAGCCTAACCTACCTCACAGGGTTCTTGTGAGGCTAAATCTGGGGAAGAGAGACCAATGTACATTCGCATGAACTCCTTGGAAAAATGTTGGGATAAAAACATACTACATATGTAATACACACAGTATTTGGTTTCTTTCACAGAATACTAGAATTGGCTAATAACCTTACCCTACATCCTGATTCAAGATCTGCGATAAGATTCCTTGCCTTCTGGTATACAATTGATTTTTAATTTTTAAAAACAGTACCTAATCTTCCCCATCCCTACCGTGAAGGCAGAAAACCTTATTTCAAAGAGTACATTACAGGTGAGGTAAACCACGCAACCCTATTCTTGGGGGGGGGGTGTTACCTCATTATCTTCCTTTTATAGTCTCTAGTCTACAGCAGCCTCAAAATTGGATCCTCTTTGCCTGTCAGAAAACCCACCATATGCTGTCATGAGGAGGGCTTCTTAACATCATGACTTGAAAACTGTATTTAAACCTACAATCCTAGAAGCTCAGAAAAATATATATACTGCAGGTTAGGAAAGGCAGAAATAGGTATAGAAAAAGGCCTGCATGGTTTAATAAACAAAGGCTATGGCCACACAAGTGAGATAATCTGGAGGGGAAGTGAGGCTATTTTGCCCCGGAGCAATTTGCCTCACAGTTGCATGATCACACAGGTCTGTGGACCTGCCAGCGCAACTCGCCGCTGCGTGATCAGACGCAACCGTGGGCGAGTTTTTGTGTGTGTGTGGTTGGTTTCTGATTCACTTAAATGGGGGATTGATGAATCGCTCCTCCACCCTAAGGGCTTTTGATGATGTGCACAATGAGAAGGGGGGAAAAAAGAAAAGCATGGCGTCAGGATAGCCTGCGATCAGACTATCCCCGATGCCACACTTCCGCACTGGAGCGATCACACGGGGGAAGTCTGGCTGTAGGCCGCAGCAACCTGTTTGATACTGGAGTTTACCTAGTTTTTTTTTACTCTGCTTCTCCGGTGGATCAAAACGGTTTGCAACGGCTTGCCAATGGCTGCGCGATGCCTCCCAGATGTGCTGGTGATCGCGCCACTTTGATCTGCCGGTGAATCGTCCCTCTCACATGGCTAATGGGTGCATATGTTCGTGCCCAAAATATTGGAAGCTGCAAAAGGTAAGAAGGATTCCTTTAAGCAGTGGAAAGCTAGTCTCAGTGAGGCTGATAAAAGGGAACACAGGCTGTAGCAAATAAAATGCAAGTCTGTGATCAGGCAGATAGGTCCTACGACTGATAGACAACTTAAAAATCGATAAATCACCAGGCCTGGATGGCATACATCCAAGAGTTCTGAAAGAACTCAAATAGGAACTTATGGATCTCCTGACAAAAATATGTAATCTTTCCTTAAAATCTGCCTCCATTCCTGAGGACCAGAAGGTAGTGAATGTCACTCCCATCTTTAAAAAGGGTTCCAGAGGAGATCCGGGAAATTACAGGTTAGTCAGTCTGATGTCAATACCGGGTAAGTTGGTGAAAACTGTTATTAAGGAAAGAATTAGTAGGTACATTGATGAACAAAAACTATTGAGGAAGACTCATCATGGGTTCTGTATGGGAAGATCTTGTCTCACTAATCTGTTAGTGTTCTTTGGGGGAGTGAACAAACATGTGGACAAAGGGGACCCAACAGATGCTGTTTACCTTGACTTCCAGAAAGCTTCTGATAAAGCTCCACATCAAAGGCTCCTAAGTAAGCTCAATAGTCATGGGATACAAGGACAAAACTGGTTAATTAATAGGAAACCGAGAGTGAGTGTAAATGGGTAATTTTCGCAGTGGAGCGTGATAAGCAGTGGGGTACCACAGGGATCAGTACTGAGTCCAATGCTTTTTAACTTGTTCATTAATAATTTGGAGTTGGGAGTAAGCAGTGAAGTGGCTAAATTTGCAGATGACACAAAATTGTTCGTGGTGGTGAAAACCAGGGAGGATTGTGAGGCACTGCAAAGAGATCTGTAAAAGATGGGTGAGTGGACATCAGCCTGGTAAATGGGGTTCATTGTGGCCAAGTGCAAAGTGATGCACGTTGGGGCCAAAAATCCTAACTATAAATACATGTTGATGGGGTCTGAGCTGGCAAAGACTGACCAAGAGAGAGATCTTGGAGTTTTAGTAGATAAGTCACTAAAAATGTCAAGAAAGTGTAATAAAGAAGGCTGGTGATTATTAGAAAGGGAATTGAAAAAAAATCAGCAAGTATCATAATGCCCCTGTATAAATCGATGGTGCAACCTCATTTGGAATACTGTGTACAGTTCTGGGCACCACACCTCAGAAATGATATTATAGCATTGGGGAAAGTGCAGAAAAGGGCAAGTAGAATGATACAAGGGTTGGACCACTTTCCCTTTGAAGAAAAGTTAAAACACTTGGGGCTCTTTAGCTTGGAGAAATGATGACTGAGGGATGACATGATTGAGGTTTACAAGATTATGCATGGGATAGAGCGGGTAGAGAAAGAAGTACTTTTCTCCCTTTCTCACAATACAAGAACTCATGGGCACTCCATGAAATTGCTGAGCAGTTGAGTTAGAACAGATAAAAGGAAGTACTTCTTCACCCAAAGAGTGATTAATTAACACGTGGAATTCACTGCCGTAGGAGGTGGTGACAGCTACAAGCATGGGTTGCTTCAAGAGAGAATTAGATAAACATATGGAGCAGAGGTCCATCAGTGGCTATTAGCCACAAGGTATAGACAGGGGTCATTTCATAGAAAAAGGGGTGCTCCGGGTACCTATTTAAAGTGCGATGAAAGTGCAGCACGGCAATGCCAGGCAGCTTCGGCTTCGGCTGTCTGAACGGGCTCTGTTAATCCGTTTGCAAAGCGGACTTATATCAGGCCAAACTGTCAGCCTGTCCTCGGCCAGTCCAAAGTAGATCAAAGAACAGATATTGGCCATGGTGATAGCCTCAATTAAGAATCAATTTGTACAGTGACAAACAAGAATGGCCATTATTGACCCTAAACAGACATGTTTTAGCCCACTGGCCTTCCTTCTCATGCCCACCATGATGGGTAGGTTGGTTCTCTAATAATTAATTATGTATAAACTTTTGCTTTAATTTTCCTCTTATGTCTTGAGACATATTCTTTGAATGTTTTAAAAGATGAGAAAAAATTTGAATCATGACTCCAGACTTTTTTAGGGAGTTTGTGGTAGTACCTCCTTCATAGGTTTTTGAGGAAAAACTGATGGGCATCTGTGAAGGTTGGCATTCTAAATATGATGTTTAAACAAAGGTAGCCTGGATGACCATGGAGTTGAGCAAGCTCCGGAGGGCAGCAGACAGGAGGGCCTGGTGTGATGTGGTCCATGGGGTTGCAAAGGGTCAGACTTGACTGTGCGACTGAACAATAACAGCCTGTTGAAAAGCTTGACCACTGTGGTCTCTACTCCAGCTCTCTACCTGACAGACTTAATCCAAGTGGCTTCTGAATAAAGTAGGTTCAACACCTGTGAGAAAAACAGAATAAGAATAGTAACTTTTATTAAATTCCAAGGATAAATTAATAAGGGGGTTCAGAAACATAATAGCCAACCACAATTAGCTTTGTCTCTTCCTCTAATTTTTAAACTCCATAAGTACAGAAACAACTGAGAAACTGTAAGCTTTACGGGGTTTCTTTCCAATGGAAAACCACATGCTTAGCTTGGCTAAACTGAAGATAATCACCATTGTAATAAATATAGAATTAATTTCCAAAGTAGCTCCTGCTGAAATAAAGTTTGATATCTACACAGAAATTAAGAAATGATAACTTACAGCAAGAATGACAAGACAAGAGGGGTGACATGATCGAGGTTTACAAGATTATGCCTGGGACAGAGCAGGTAGAGAAAGAAGTACTTTTCTCCCTTTCTCACAATACAAGAACTCATGGGCACTCCATGAAATCACTGAGCAGTCAGGTTAGAACAGAGAAAAGGAAGTATGTCTTCACCCAAAGAGTGATTAACACGTGGAATTCACTGCCACAGGAGGTGGTGGTGGCTACAAGCATGGATGGCTACAAGACGGAATTAGATAAACATACGGAACAGAGGTCCATCCGTGGTTATTAGCCACAAAGTATAGATAGGAGCTCTCAGTCTGGGGCAAGTGATGCACTGTATTCTTGGTGCTTGGGAGGGGCAACAGTGGGAGGGCTTCTAGCCTCCTGAGGGTACCTGGTGGTTTTGGCCACTGTGTGACACAGTGTTGGACTGGAGAGGCCACTGGCCTGATCCAACATTTGCTTCTCTTGTGTTCTTACCTAGCTTGGATCCACTGGAAGGTTTCCACATATCAAACAAAAAAATTTTTTTTGTCCATACATGCAGCTTCCACCTCCCTTCCCTCTGCAGTCCCCCAAATGCTGCTCCTGGGAGGCAGGGAGCCCCCAGGACCAGCTCTTGAATCAGTATTGTTTTCAGAGCAGTTCAATCATCTTATTTCAACATTTCTATATGTACACGTTGACAGAATATTTGTATTGCCAGAAAACCAAAGAGCATTGTTAAACTGTTTGAAAACACATTTTAGTTTTAAAACTGAATTAGCCATATAATATGAGCAGGTTTAGGATTTGTGATAAAGCCAATGCTCTTCTCAGGAGAAAAATAAAATGAAACAAAATTAAACCCAAAACAAAAACTGAGGTGGGGGGATCAGAGTTCATCTCTAGTTTGCTGTCAATGCAAAGGACAAACTGTGCACACATAGCTCTCAGTGAACTGATATTTCCACAGGAAAACAGCTGCATGCTTAAATGTCTATAATTCATACAATCCTCTTTTTGATGACAGGTGAAATATATTCAGAGAAGAAAGTGTTTAATCTTTGAGGTGCATACAAACAAGAAACAGAGAATGAACAGTTTGGGGAATTCTTTGCTAGTCCAGATACAGTTTTCAATTACAACAATGTAAATGGGTGGCAAACTCTGAGAATTAGGGTACAGAATAGTGGCATGGCTACTATCTGTGTCCAGCTATTGCATCCGTTTTCCTTGTATTCACACAGATGGTGCCTGTTCTTTGGCAGAGAATTGTTAATTGCTTGTTCCACCCCGTTAAAAATGCTAATGCCATAGGTTGTCCAGCCTTATTAGGTTGTCCAGCCTTGTTAGTGAGGCTCGTTTGAGCCAATGGAATGGGAACATTCCTTTTCACCTGCTTCACAGTGCTTGTGATAAATGGAGGGGGTCCAGCTTAAATAGACCTCAACTTTGTGAGATTGGTTAGGAGCTAAGAGTAGGAAGAATTGTTTCTTATTAGGTGCTTCAACTTTATTAGGTCTAATGAAAGCATTACTTGCTTTTATTTGCTTACATACCCAACCATGCTGAAAGATGCTGTTCTTCAACACCATTCCCCTGTGCTGGACAGGATGCTGGACTAGACAGACCACTGATATGATCCATCTCTGAGGCATCTCTGGATGAAGGTAGTTAAATAAATTGATTCCTGGCCCAATAGTCTAGGAAAGGTACTGTCTCAGTATTGGGCATCACCATTTGGACCCCCACACTGTGCAGCATAAGAACATAAGAAGAGCCCTGCTGGATCATATCAGTGGTCTGTCTAGTCCAGCATCCTGTCCAGCACAGGGGAATGGTGTTGAAGAACAGCATCTTTCAGCATGGTTGGGTATGTAAGCAAATAAAAGCAAGTAATGCTTTCATTAGACCTCCAGACTTTGAGGGAGGGGCTGTGGCTCAGTGGAAGAGCATCTGCTTTGCATGCAGGAGGTCCCAGGTTCAACCACCAATTAATCTCCCAGCATCCAATTAAAAAACCAGGTAGCAGGTGATGTGAAAGACCTTTGCCTGAGGCCCTGGAGAGTTGCTGCCAGTCTGAATAGACCGTACTGACCTCGATGGGCCTATGGTCTGAGTCAGTATAAGGCAGCTTCATGTGTATTCATGTGTACTCATGTGAGGCATGATGGTTCTGACCAAATACTGATTTAGCTATTGGGTAGCATTTTGGGGAACCAACATTAATATGACAAAAAGAGTAAGTTTGATTTCAACTGTTTAATGAGTCTTATTTTAACACATACTGATGTCTGGCATCTTCATTTTGGGGTATAACAGCAATTAATTCTTGAAAAAGGCCCACTATTATATACCAGAAATTCCTTAAACCTTGTTTTTTAGGTCTTTAAATTCCTTAAAATTTTAATTATCCATGTTGGTCTATGGAAGATATTTCAAAACTACTGCAATGTAATATCTCTTTATAAAGACCAGTCAATATATCACAAAATGTGCGAAGTGGTTGAGTTTAGGGATGGGCACGAACTGAATTATGAACCCAGATTCATTATGAACTGAGCCTGGTTCATGGGTTGTGAACCTTGGTTCATGCCATCCAGTCCACATGAGCCTCCACAAACCTCCCAGGTGGGTTCATGTGGTTTGTGTTGGCAGATATGCTGGCGTTGGTGGTGGGGTTTGGAGAAGGTATTTAAAGACCATTTAAAGAGACCACGGTGGTGCAATTCAGTGAGTGAACTAAGAAGGCATTTAAAGGTTCCCTTTAAATTTCAGCATTTCCATGATCCATCTTGCCCCCTCCCCCGCTTCCAAGCAGGGGGGTGAATTCACTGCTTGGACTCCACTCCCATGCAGCACCCACTTGCAAAACCATTTAAAGTGAATGTTTCCTTTAAATGGGTTTTGGAAGATCTCCCCCCTCCCTTCCATTCTGCTGGCAGAAAGTAGGGAGGGAAGATCTACCTCTTCCATTCTGCTGGTCTTGGAGAGTTACCCCCAGCAGAAATGGGGCGGGAGAGATCCACGAATCACACAAACTTGAACTGGTTCATGAAACAGTGAAGGTTCGTCCTGGTTTGTGGTTCGTGGGACCTCACAAACCAGGATGAACCTCCATTTTTCTGATTCGTACCCATCCCTATTTGAGTTTACCAGAATTCTTCATCAGACAGGATTTTAAAGGAAAAAGGAAGGTGGAGTGGGAGAGACTTATTTCGAGGCATGTTGTAAAACATCTGCAGTTTGTGGGGTTCTTTAAAAAATTGGCACCTATCTCCATATAATCTAGTGGATCAACACTGTCTCTCCTGTTCTGCATCTCACATTCTCCATTTAAAAAAAAATAAATCATTTTTAAACTGACAAGTCGGGATGGGGGGAAAGTGCTACCATTCCCCTAGAGCAGGTTTTATTCTGAGGGTATAGGAGAGGGATTTCACTGTAGAATTATGACAGTATACAGAACTATGTGTTTTCTGTCTGTGATCTAGAGTGCAGGTCAAAGGGTCACTGCTACATAGTGGACCAATGAAATATTAATGGGCTTTTTTATCCAGCTTGATCTTTCCTTTTTTTCCAGTTGTTGATGTCTGGCCATAGTTAAATCTATCATGCAAACATGAGATTAAAGATAGTAAAATACATTTGTATAATTAAAGGCTTTATGGGATTTTTAGTGAATGCCAGTTCAAAAGCAAATGGATGTCACCTCTCCTAAGAAGACATGCCACTATGAAAAATACTGATCAGATGAAGACCTTATTGAGGTGAATCCAAAGAACTGAGAGAACAAGGATTTATACTCCGTAGTGTTCCATGAACTCTTGTACAGTGCTAGCAGAAGAATTTGCTGACCACAAGGGAGCCACCATCTCAGTACAGCTGTAAAAGTTTTGAAAATAACATAACGATGAATACACAGGCCGAAGCATCTTGGCATTTGAATTTCTTGCTTTAAAATGGAGAAAGTAAGAAGAAGAAGAAGAGAAGAAGAGATTGGATTTATACCCCGCCCTCCACTCCCCAAGGGAGTCTCAGAGCGGCTTACAAACTCCTTTTCCCTTCCCCTCCCCACAACAGACACCCTGTGAGGTAGGTGGGGCTGAGAGAGCTCTTTCCCAAGCTGTCCTTGAGGGAACAGCTGGTACAGAGCTATGGCTTGCCCAAGGTCATCCAGCCAGGTGCAAGTGGAGGAGTGGAGAATCAAACCCGGTTCTCCCAGATTAGAGTCCGCGTACTTAACCACTACACCAAACTGGCTCTAATAGCAATAGAACTGAAGAAAGACAAGTTTCTGTTTTTAAATTCCATGTATTTAATTAATTACACTCAATTCACTCGCTATTTATCATTACATTTAATACTAACAGCAGGATAAAGTGTATTTTACCAATACACAATAACATATGAATATGCTTCCAAAGTCTGTTATTAATTTAAATCCACAATAATAAACTTAATCATTTTTTTTAATTTTTAAAAATCATTGTCAATGTTTTCCATGAATTAGTATGCACCCTGTACATTTATCACCTCCTAAAAATGTACTTATTTATAAAAAAAAGTCTATGCCACCTCTCCAGAGAACATGCTCATCCTTGAGTTGAAGCCAGCTCTTATACCTTTTCACTCTTAATAATTCTGCAGATCCTATTGGTGAAACACTGACTCTTGATCTTCCTTGGATTCTCTCCATTCCATATCCAGCATACACTGTTCTTTGAGATCTGATCCTTACTTTTTTCTGCCTCTTCCAGAATCTGTAGAATATGGTGGTTCAGAGGCTGGCCTTCTCTGCAATATCCTCTCCATTGTTAAAGATTCTGCAGTTCCCAGTGGTGAAGCATTGGTACTTGTTCTTCCTATGCATAATATCTGGAGATCCTGATTGGTTGATCTGCATATTCCCTGCATGCCTCCGTTCCTTAGTTAGGTTTTCAGTATGGCATGGAATGTGTTATTCTACAACAGCTTTTAAAAAATACCTGAAAAGCTCTAAGGTAAAGGTATCATCCTGTCTGTGCTGCTCTTCTTATAAAGACTGCTCCTGGCCCCACAGATCTTGGTGGAAAAATTTAAACATCTTTCTACCCTTGGACAGTTGTACCATAGTCTACTCCTGATCTCTTTGTACCCATTTTCTAGAAGCACATTGCTCAGGTGATGCTTGAATTAGTTTTCATTTCGGCGTATCTTTTTCATTTAGGATTATCTTTCATTTAGGATTCATCAGATATTGAAATAATAACAGTCACAAAGAAATCATCTAAAGCAGAAGACAACACTCTACTTTGTCTTTGTCAAGATTCATTCAAGAAGAGCTCTTATTTCTTACTGCAGGATTTTTTTCAACGGTTACAGTATTTCGTGGGAGTCATATTTAGAGCATTACATTGCAGAAAAAAATAAGTATTCGAAATAAATCAGTCAATGAATGTGTACTGCCAGCTAGTGACCCACTAGCCATCCAAGAATCAAATAATATGGATTTAAAGAACAGATTTTGAAGCCTAGAATATCTTTTCCAAAATGTACAACACACATGTGGTGCTTTCTCTAGCGTTATGTGCATACAGTTAACATTAACTCTGCCTCATCCTTTACATCACTCTTGAAGTGGTAGACTTTTTCTCTGTGGATAAAATGACAGATGGTAATGTAACCCAAACACCATAAGTGTTTGCAATAGAGATATTTGGAAAAAAAGGAGGCACAACCTACTATCGTACTGTCTATATATTGGCAACCTTTCAGTGCTGAAAATAGTGAACATGCAATGCATTATGAAAATAAACTGTATACATTTTATGAGATTCTGCTCACTAGATTTGACTTGTACCCAAACTATTGGCCTGATACTTTTTCTGTGTCCCTCAAAGATGCAATACTTAGGGCGCGATCATACGCACCCATTTGCGATGGGAGAGGGATGATGCACCGGTGCTTCAAAGCGGCAGGATCAGATGAGCACATCTGGGAAGTGTAGTGCAGCCGTTAGGAAAATGTTGCAAAGGCCTGTTGAAGCACTTCAAAAAGTTACCAATGAAACACCAGTAGCAAATGGTTTGCTGCAGTTCACAACCGGAATTCTGTTTGATCGCGCCAGGGTGGAAGTGTGGTGTCACGGATAGCGTGATCACATGCTATCCTGATGCCACACGGGCTTTTTTGTCCCCCTTCTCAGCATGCACATCATCGAAGGCCCCCTTAGGGGGAGACACGATTCACCGATCCTCCTCCCCTTGAGGCGAATACTCAATTCTTCTCATGCCCACACCTCCATCTAAGCAAATCAGCAATTCCCCCTTCCCCTGTTGAAGCACTTCATCAATCCCCCATTTAAGCGCCTCGGAAACCCACCACACACACAAAAAACAGTCACCCGCGGTTGCGTGTGCTCACGCAACTATGGCACAAATTGCTCCGGCGCAAATTTGTGTCGATTCCTGTCCAGCTTATCTCACTCGTGTGGCCACAACCTTAGTTCACCAATCAATCCAGGCTCTTGTAGTGGAGTATAGTGTAGGTACTGAATTTTTGCAGAGATACATGCCTTAGTGGGCAACATTTCAAATTTGTGGAACCTTAAAATTGTTCAAAATGAATTCTGTGAGCTTTGTTGATAGCCAAATTATAGAAAACTACATATCCACCACTCATCTACCAGTGGACAACCAACCTTCCTGCCTTAGTTAATTATGGAGGTGTCTTACAGCATAATTCAAGAGACAAGAATGGTGAACAATTTCAACAAGTATAGCTACAAATGCAGTATTACACCTCACTTACAGTGTTCATCCATTCTTTCCTTTGTATTTTTCCTCTTTTCCCATTCAACTTCTCCTCTCTTCCATCCTTTTCTTCTAAATATGCAATTTCAATGAAATTAGTTCAATAATTTTAGTTATTGAAAACTGTGTCATGTCTTAAATCTACTCTAACATTGACTTTACATTTGTTAGTGTGAAAATAATATGATTTTAGAAAGAGACTGGGTTGGTGGGTAGATTTTGAAGTCTGTGATGATGAGAATATGTGGCAATATCTTCTATATGGCCCCCTGTGTGCTGTTATTCTCTATGTGCTACCAGTAGGATTGCTGTGCAGAGCTAAAAACTGCAGACACCCCCCCTATATATGAAGATGTGTACATATATATTTCCATATAGGTAGCCACAATATTTGCAAAAATTGAAACTATTCCAAAAGTTCAGTGTGCGTTCTAGCCCATTAGGGATGTAGGTTTAATTGATGTATTTGTCATCAGTTCAACAATAACCCTTCAAATATCAATGTAGCATACAGGTTGTGAGCACACCCTGAGAAGTTTACTGGGATAATCTGTTCATTTTACAGTCCAGTTGACTTTAATGGTACTTTAATGGGCGTCAAAGCAAGGTGCGATCACTTATTAACAAGCTACAGTCAGATACTCTTACCGGATATAAACTAACAGTTTGGTGAACTAACAGCTGAGAGCAAAATCTGTAAGCTCATCAGAATTTAATTATTAAAGTGTAGCTGATGTTCTTTAGATCATTCAGCTTTTCTGGGGGTTTTTTCTTGGCAATAGCAAGTCTCCATGATTTAAACTAATTTCCCCAGCTACATATATTATTTTGGAATTAAATGTCCAGAGCATTTTTGGATTCAGAACGGAATGAGAGAATAATGGCTATCCTATTCCAGATGTGTGGGTGGTTAGGAACAAGATATCTGTGTTTTATAGCAGATGTGCAATATCATTCCATTAAGCTGCAAAACAAACACAAAAAAGAGCCTATAGGGCATGTTAACATCTCAGAAAATACATCATTAGCAACAATAGGAGGCCAATTCATACATTTATTAGGGCAGTGAGAGTCTTCACATGGTGGATGCACAGGCATTTCCCCATTCCTCCATTACCAAGATATCAATGGATTTTATTATTGTGAACTGTTTTGGGAACTGTTGCAGCTGATAAGTACTATGCAAATACTACAAACAGATACATAACAAAATACAAATGACTGATCCAGGCCAATGAAACAATAAGAAAAATGCATGTGCCATTACAGCTTTACAGTCTAACCAGATGATGATCCTGTTTGCATTCCTACCAAACTCTTTAAAAAGCCCCGTATATTTTACTGGAAAGTACCAGTTATTCTGGGTGTTGAAACTGAGTTTGTTTGATGCATAATATGAAAAGTCTGAGGGCAGACTCTACACATAAGCCTGTGGAACAAATGTCCTGTTCTCACCATTGCCACTTAATTTTACCAGCACCGTATGTTGTTTTTAAGGTGGTAAGCTATTATTTATACTGTTGTTTTAGCTGTTGCATTTTATGTAAGCCACCCTGAGCCTGCTCCAGCGGGGAGGGCGGGGCACAAAATAAATAAATCAATAAATAAATAAATAAATAAAATATTTTTCTGGCACAGACCCCAAATGTATGGGGCTAGAATGTCTTAAAACTTCCTAATTCCATTGAACTCAGAATGACTTGTTTATTTCTCTTAGATCAGTTACATTATTACAACAATAACAATTGAGCTAAAACTGATGGGAAAATATTCAAGGTGTGCCAGATTTGGTAACAACTCCCCCTCCCAACTTTTCAATGAGACACTAATGTTTTGTTAATTCATGTAAATAATTCATCATTTTTGTTGCTGCTGCTGTTGTCAGGATTGCTACAATTAAAAAATCATAATAGGCTTTTGGAAAGGCACTAAAGGAAACTGAGCCTCATTAAGAGATTTCCAGCTTCCACTACTGTGCTTGAGCTACATAAATAGATCTGTCTACATTTTTAATACGTTGTATCAGTCCTGAGAGGTCCCTAGTGCTTAAACTGGAAGGGCTCTTCAATATTCGCACTGTCTAGGCACTTATGGCAATGGCCAGGACTGTGTCTTCCCTGCAGTTTTAGAACCGTGCCAAGAAAAGCTGGATTCTACAACCTAGACCGATTATGCAAATAAAGTATATTTGCATAATTTATTTTATTTAGTAAACATTGTGCACTTTTTACTGTTTGCATAATTTAGGTTTTGCTAGTCCTGGGGACAGACAAGGAACTGTGCAAAGCATGTAATCCTGCCCACCGCCACTGTAAATCTCATTCATCCTTTTTAGTTAAGCCTATGTTTTTTCAAGCATACCTTCATCATACCTTCATGCTGGAAATTTACTCCACTAAGGATTCCAGGCTGATGGATTCTGCACCAAAACCATATTCTGCTCTTTTTAAAAATCAACACACATAAACTTCATAGGTCCAGAAATACATATCTAGATAAAATATCCTACATTTGGTCTAAATAAACCATGCAACCCATTAACTGATAAGCAGAATCCTACTAGAAGTGTGCAGTCATAGTTTTTTTTACATTCTTCTGCATTGCTGCAGCACTTTCTGGGAGAGAGAGAAAGGGCACCCCAGTCCCAGATGTTCTGTTGTAGACCATCCTTTTGAATTTTAAAGAGCCATTGTTTTTAGAGGGAAGACCTGGCCTCTTGGCCACTGATGCTATCTTGTCCTCACCAACTAAGCACCCGTGCAAAATCTGCACACAGAAATGCTATGTACCCCCAGGAGCAATGCTCCCTCTAAGCTGTGGTGTCTTGTGAGCAAAAATGCTACTTTGTGAGCTGCTGGCATTAAAGTGAGGGAGTGATTTGGCTACTGCATAAATTAGTTTGCTCTGGAGCCATCCTTCCTGAGCTAAGACAAAAATGTGTGAGCTGTGAGCTAGCTCACACTAACTCAGCTTAGAGGGAACACTGCCTAGGAGTACTTGCACTGTAGAGTTCAGAGTCTTGTTACTATACTGGGAGAGAGTTTTCAAGCATGCATTTTTGTCAATATGGGCAGTTTCCAGCATTATGTGACACCCACTAGTATGATGGAGAAGTAGAACAGGAGCGTTCCAGCTATGCAAACAGTGGCAGATTCTCAGTGGTTTCCATTGAATTTCATGGGACAAAGTCTGGTATGTATTTGGTTTCATATCTATATCTCAGAGGCTGAGGTCAGCCCTGGTCACTATTTGGATGGGAGACCACCAAGGAAGCCCACAGTTGCTCCACGGAGGTAGGCAATGGAAAACAACTTCTGTACATCTCTTGCCTTGAAAACCCTATCGAGACTTCCTGGATAAATTCACCCCACACAAAGGCTCTTGAATAAGACTTTCTTTATTGGGGGGATTTTCTTCAGGGTACATGCGTTGAGTTAGTAATGGGGGTGAATAATGGTGTTAGAATAGATATAGTGCTTTCAAAACGCCTACTGGCATACTGACCCTGCAATCCCCGCCCAGGGAAAACCCCGCGTAAAATAGTTCCCAGGTGAACGAGTGGGGAGATGGCAGATGGCACCTGCAACAGGAGTTAAAAATATAAAACATGTCTGTGTAAAGCTACCAGTAACCTTGGATAGAGATAACAACCCTGTGAAGCTAACAAGCAGATAATAGTTCCCGTGAAGCCAGCAAGCAAGGGGGAGGGAGTACATTCCAGTTGGAGGCAAGGGGAGGAGTGGACTCGTCTAATTCCATTCAGGAAATCCCATCTCCCGCCCGGGAGAGTGGCAGGCATACCTGACATCGGGTCATGCTCCATCTCTCATTCTATATGTATGCTGACCAGGGCTGACCTCATATATATATATATATGTAGTCACAGATGGATCTTGAAGAGCTGGTTCCTGTCAAGTAAATGGTACTGGTCTAGATGAATCAATACTAGTGGTTGACTTCAGTACAAGATATTTCAAAATCTGGGAAATGCTCTGTAGTTATTTATATGAAGGAAGTGACATCCTTATTCTAAACTGCACTAAACAGAGTCCTTCAGCCTGTCAGCACCACTTGCAGCAATTGTGTAGTACATTCTCTGTATTCTCTGTGCGCTGGGCTGTGATATTTTATTTCATCCATGATTTCCTGTTCCAATATGTACAGCTATACATCTTGTATTCATCAGATTGCACTGCACGACACCAAGCATGGTGTCTGAATCTATATTATATGCTTCACAGGTCAAGGAAGTAAAAAAGACCATTGTGTCCTAAAGAACACCTAGCAGCCGTCCTCATGCGCTAATCTGCCAGCACTGGAAACGGCTACAACATTGCCACATGCAGGCCCTCATTTTTGCCTTTCCTGCAATCCTGTGCTCAGCCATCCTCAAAGAAAGTTCAGCACACTAATTGCGCTTGGCCTGGAATTTTCATTTTATTCCTTCTGCAAGATTACCTTCGCACATCTGGTAAAAATTAGATAAACAGATTAGTTCTGGTTCTGTTTCCAGTTAATTTTCTCCAAGCCTCTGCCCTCACTTCGCTGCTGCAAAAGAGAGACATAAATTTCTGATAGGAATGAGTGTTCTCATTACTGGCACTGCTTAGTGATTGCACAGTCAGTGTCAAGTGTAATTAGATTTCAAGAACTCCAGGTTCGTAATTTGTGACAATGGAAGTGTATGCTGATGATGCATCTCTGCTGAGAGCTCAGCTTGGCCAGTGAAAGAGATCTCATGCTAATCCACAGCTATAGTTGCTTGATGTTTTAATGAAGCCATAATCAGCCTAACCCAGGCCATTTTTTAATCTATGTTATGCTACATAAAATTATGCTGTGACCTGTTTTTTAAAACGTCGCATGACTTTAAAAATATACCCTGATCAAGTTGTTTTTAAATCCAGCTTTTAACTCTTTGATTGCTCCAGTTTTTCAAGAAGGAATAAACATTTGAAACACATAATTCTCATTTACAACTTGCGGCTAAACGGCTTTGTCCTGTCTGCTCAGAGAAGCTTCTAGTTGCCTTCATGTATATTAAGCACTGTTCTCACCTGGATAATCCAGGCTGCCCAGTCTCGTCAGATCTCAGAAGCTAAGCAGAATTGACCCTGGTCAGTATTTGGATGGGAGACCTTCTTAGTCTTCTGCCTTGAAAACCCTAAGGGGTTGCCATAAGTTGACTGCAACTTCGTGGCACTTTACACATACACATATTAACCACCATGCAAGGTTGCAGTCAAAGGCAACTATCAAAGTTGCAGTTGAAGGCCCCTATCAGGGGTCATTTCGAGCAGGAGCTCGGGGGAGCACAGCTCCGGGAGTTGGTGCCAGCCCACCCCCCACCCCCGCAGGGGAATGCCTGCTTGTGTCATGGCTGCAGCAAAAGGACCCCACCCCCTGGAAAGGTCCTTGTTCCTCCGACCAGCCTTCTGAAGGCTTCAGCTACCATTGAAGCTATCCTCCCTGAAGCTATCCTCCCAGAATAGCGGTATTTCTGAGGCTTGGATTAGTAGCTGTCCCTTCCTTCCTTCCTTCCTTCCTTCCTTCCTTCCTTCCTTCCTTCCTTCCTTCCTTCCTCTCTCTCTCTTCTTTCTTTCTTGCCTTCTGACATACTTCGGATAATGTCAGGTGGTGTAGCATATGCAAATAAGTTATGCTAATGAACTCCTGCACCTCTTTTTCTATGAAATGACCCCTGGCAACTATTCAAGTAACCAGTGTAACCAGTTTTGCAGGGCAAAGAAAATGATGCCAGCAGAATTAGCAGCTCTTATAAGAGCTGCTAATTCTGCTGGCATCATTTTCTTTGCCCTGCAAAAGGGTCTCTCTAGAGCATTGCAAAATCCTGAGTTCCTCTTCCCAACTCATTGCATGAACAGGGGTGTGTGCACACATAGGTACCATGCTAGGCCTTTGTGGAAAAGAGGATGTCTGTAAGTTTCTCCCAGGTTTCCATCCAGTCAGCCCTACTATGATCCATAAATCAATTTGAGAGCTGAGCTGGTATTCCTTCACTAAGCTTGTACAAGGGCCAAGAAGGGAACAAAGAAGGTGGGCACAGGTCTGCAATTCCCTATAACAGCCATGCTTTTTTTAAAAATATATTTTTATTTATTTATAAATTATAATAACATAATACCATATAATAATATAATAACATATTATACAATAATATTATAACATAGAGCACTGAACATGCTTTAACAGTGATAAAACATACATGGTGAATAATTATTCAAACAGCAACGTATTAATTATGTGATATTTTCAGATTCTAATGTATTAATTTTTACTTTACTTTAAAACACATTACATGCATATTATCCACGTGTAATTTAACACTGAGCAAAGATCATATAAGTGCAAATCTTATCCAAAACTTCTAAACTCCAATGGACCGGTCTGAGGCTTGGTGAAGACCGCCAGATATGGTGCTGATGGGGCAGGGGATACCGGTGCTCCTGGGGAGGGGGAAGTACAGTGGTGGGAACAGACATAGTTATAAGGGAAGAAGACAGAGAAGCAAATTAGCTCAGTCTCCTTCCAGTCTGTGTCCCATTCCAACAGTGGTAGGCAGTGGGGCTCAGCAATTTGACCCCCCCCCCTCCATCACTGGTGTTGTGTAACGCCAGGTCTATCAATAATATGACCATAGAGACTTCTTACTCAAATAGCAAATAGATCTGATGTGCATGACCAAAACCTGGGTGCAAGCTAGGGAGACAGTAGCTCTCTCCCAGCTGGCTCCACCCGGGTATTCAGTCCTACATCAGTCACGGACAAGGAGGCAGGGAGCAGAGTGGCTCTGCTCATTCTGGAGGCTTACTCCTTCAGGGTGCTCCCGCTGCTGAAGCTCATGGGTATTGAATGTGCCGGCCTGGTGTGGGAAGCCAAGGAGAGTTTGGCTATCTGGGTGGTATACCAGCTGCCCAAAGGACCGGCCAATAGCCTGCCATCCCTGATGGTGGCAGTGTCGAGCTGGGCATTGGAACACTCGAGGCCGATAGTCCTGGGAGACTTCAATGTCTATGTGTCAGTTAGCACTGCCATAGGCATGGGTATGATCAATGTATTGCTGAGTTACATGTATCAGTACTGGCTGTTTTACCCTCAGGTTATGATCTCATAACATTGCTTTCTGTTCTAAAGTTTCTTTCAACCCCTTTAAGTCCTGCCTGGGAGATAGCATCGGTATCCCAACTCCCACCTTTGGAATGCGAGTCTTGCTTGTCTGCTTTGCTTTGTGCATGCTCATTACTCATTTGCTTCCCTTCTTATCTCTAGCTGGCTATTCCTTGGCTAACGATCTTGAACATGACAGCCTCCTGTTATGTGTTACATCAATCACAGGTGTTATGTATTTCTTTTGTTTTGTTTCCTCTGGGAACATTTTCTCCAAAAATCCTCAACAGTATTTTTCCCTGAGAACCTATTTTGCCATGCTTTCCTTGGGAACATTGGGTCAGTGTATTTGGACGCCAATAATTCTCTCTATTGATTGGTAAATGGTAGGCAGGCCATATTTCATATCAAGTATAAATGTAATGGCATTGCTAGGCTTGGGCATTACTAACAGGAAAAGTGTTTGACCAACATGATCTTTTCTACAAATAAAGAACTTTCTACTTAAGGAGACCTGTTGTGGACTAAATCTCTTGGCTCATTCTCACACATGCGGATGATGTGGCCTCTTTACAGGCAACAGACCTGGTGTCATCCATGGCAGTGCTGGGACACTCCCAATGTGTAAAGGTTCCTACTCACTGGGCTGGGCACACACTCGATTTGATTTTCACAGCGGGGGTTACAGTGGATTGGATCACTGCTATGGCAGTGCCATGGTCGGACCACCATGTCCTGAAGGCCCGTCTGAATGTCTCACCCTGACCCTGTTTGGGTGGTGGGCATTTTTTAGCTTGCCCACGGAGCCAAATGAGCCCTATGCAGCTTCAAATGGCTCTGCGGGATCCAATGCCCACTGGCCACTCATTGGACGAGCTTGTAGATGACTGGCATAGCCAACTCTCTGCATCCATTGATGAGATTGCTCCCAGATGCCCTCTGCACCCTCACTCTAGGCTAGCTCCTTGGTATACCCAGGAGCTGCGGCTGATGAAGCAGAGGCTAAGACAGCTAGAGAGACAGTGGCAGCGTATACGCAATGAAGTTACAAGAACATCTTATAGGATGTTTATGAAATCCTATGAGATAGCAGTCAAAGCCATGAAGAGAGAGTTCTATACGGCCACAACTGCATCTGCAAGCTCATGACCGGCCCAATTATTTAGAACTATTTGGTTCTTGACAGTCTTGCCACAGGGCAGACCAAATGCTAGGGAATAGGATATTGACTGTGAGGCCTTTGTGCGCTATTTTGCAGATAAGGTCTGGTTGCTCCACCATGACCTTCCTGCCACAGTTGAGAGTGAGAGAGCTTGAGGCTCCATGCATGTCTTCTTGTACAATCTTGGATTATTTCCATCTGCTCAGCCTAGGGGAAGTCAACAGATTGCTCTTGACAGTCTGTCCAACCTCATGCAGCCTTGATCCATGCCCTTCATGGCTAATTAAAGCTGGTCGTGAGGGGTTGCGAGGTGCCCTCAGGGATATTATTAACAAGTCCCTCTCAGAGGGACTGTTCCCAGGGGCACTCAAGAAAGCAATGGTCTGCCCTCTCTTGAAAAAAAAAAAAATCTCTGGATCCGGTTGAATTGGCAAATTATCGACTGGCTTCCAATTTGCCCTTCTGGGGCAAATTAATTGAGAGGGTGGCGGCGGTACAGTTGCAGGGCTTTATGGATGACACTTCCGTGCTAGACCCCCTTCAGTCTGGCTTCTGCCTGGGTCATGGGATGGAGACAGCACTGTTCGTCCTCACAGACAACCTCCAGAGGCATCTGGATCCAGGAGGGATGGCAGTGCTGTTGTTGCTAGACCTGTCGGCAGTGTTCAGCATGGTCAACCACCAGCTACTGACCCACCACCTTGCCAACACTGGGATTCAAGGGCTTGCCTTGCAATGGCTCATCTCCTTTCTCCAAGGTCAGGGACAAAGAGTGGCACTTGGAGATCAGCTGTCCCAGAGGCACCCACTGATCTGTGGAGTGCCCCAAGAGTCAGTGTTGTCCCCAATGTTATTTAACATCTATATGTGCTCTCTTGTCAAAATTGCCTGGAGGCACGGGCTAGGGTGTCACCAGCATGCAGATAACACCCAGCTATATCTGTTGTTGGGCAGTCAGTCCGACTCTACCCCAGAAGATCTGGACTGGGCGCTGCATGACGTGGCTGGCTGGCTTAGACTGAGCTGACTGAAATTGAATCCGACGAAGATGGAGATCCTGTGCCTGAGTCGGAGAGGATCAGGGTTAGGGATCCCACTACTGGCCTTTGATGGGGCACCACTGGTGCCAGCTTCGAGGGTCAGGAGTTTGGGAGTGCTCCTGGATGCTTCCTTAATGATGGAAGCCCAGGTAGCAGCCACTGCCAAGGCGACCTTTTACCACCTTTGGCTGATCAGGCAGCTGGTTCCCTTCCTTGAACGCAGTGATCTGGCAACAGTGATCCATGCAATGGTCACCTCAAGACTGGACTACTGTAATGCTCTCTACATGGGGCTGCCCTTGTCACAACTCCGGAAGCTGCAGCTGGTGCAAAATGTGGCAGCCAGGCTGCTGATGGGTCTCTCCATGTGGGAGCACATCTGACCTGTGCTGAAAGCATTGCACTGGCTGCCAATAGCATACCAGATTCACTTCAAGGTGCTGGTTTTGACCTTTAAAGCCCTATATGGCCTGGGGCCTGCCTACCTGAGGGACCGCCTTTCCCCACATGTTCCCCAGATAGCACTGAGGTCGGGGTCACAGAACCATCTGGCCCTTCCTGGACTGAAAGACACCAGACTGGCCAAGTCCTTTTCAGTGGTGGCTCCACACTGGTGGAATGAGCTCCCGGAAGACATCGGGGCCCTACAAGACCTTTTGCTGTTCATCAGGGCCTATAAAACGGAGCTCTTCCACCAGGCCTTTGATTAGGAACTGCCACTAATAACAACTAAGGCCACTAACAACGAAGGCCCTTTACTAACGCCTCAGCTTGTGATACTTTGGACTTCAAATGTGGTCCCATTCTACTGTTATTCCAACACTAGTAGAACGTACCATCACCAGCATTTTATCAACATTTATCAGCACTTTATCTTAAATTGTTATTTGTTTAAGTTATGAGTTTTATCGTACAATATTGTGTTTTAACATAATTATTGTAAAGTATTTTAGCTTTTGTTGTAAGCTGCCCTGAGCCTGCCTTGGCGGGGAGGGTGGAATATAAATTAAACTAGTAAAATAATAATAATAATTACATAATGAATAAATTCAATAAAAAATGTATAAAGAATTATAATTTATCCTTTCATGACCTGTTTTGGTAAGTAAAATGTCAATGTGTGCTTTGAGGAGGGTGGACTACTTTTCCATATAATTAGAGTGAACCAATGCATTTTCATGTTGAACTATCCAAGCTGCTATTTTGTCAGCAATAAAATAGTCCCACACCCTCTGATACCATTGATTTATTGTGGGAACTTGTGGCTGTTTCCAAGTTGAAGCTATTAAGTTCTTTGCAGCCATCAAGAGAACTGATATCAAGTCTCTGTCCTTCCACTGAATTTGAGTTTTAGGCCATAGATTTAAGAGAATAAGTGCAGGATCTTTTGGTAGTGAATATCCTGTTAAAGATTTAATTTCCAATAAGATCTTTTCCCAAAAATCTGTTATATTGGGGCAATCCCACCAGCTGTGATAAAAAGTGCCTTTAGAACCACGTTTCCAGCATTGAGGTGATTGTGATGTGACTATATGTGAGTGCACTGCTGGGGTAAAATACCATTTTAAAAGAATTTTAAAAGACTGTACCTGTAATAAAGAAGATTTGGATGTGTATACTGAGGAGCTTCAGATCCTATTCCATCGATCTAGACAAATTTGTCTAACCAAATCCTTTTCCCATGCAGTTTGGAATGATGCTTTAGAAGTTTCTGTATTCTGTAGGAATGTTCCGTAAATTGTAGAAATCAATCCTTTTTTAATGAAGGATTTAGAAATTAAAATCCTGTCATAAAAACTAGGAAATCTATTACTTGTAATCTTATCTAGTAAATTGTAGAAATCAATCCTTTTTTAATGAAGGATTTAGAAATTAAAATCCTGTCATAAAAACTAGGAAATCTATTACTTGTAATCTTATCTTTCAGAGAGTGAAATATGTGAGAAATTTGCAGGTATTCAAACCACTGTATCTTAGCTTTCCCTAACTTTTCACACATAGTCTTTTCTAGTAGATTGCCTTGTTTAGAGATACCTATAAATCTTGACAAGTTAGCTGGACTCCATTTTTTAATGAATTCTACTTGACAACCTAGTTGAAACCATTCTTGGTTAAAGAAGCTTGTTGTAAGAGACCATGGGGGGTATATATTTCTGGTAATTATCCCAAGTGTTAAAGGTTGACTTCAAAAAAATCTGATTAAAGGTCTTAATTTGTCTCTCAGTTGGTGATGTCCATAAGGCTTCCTTGAAAGACCCAGAACATAAATATCCGTCTTCAATCAGTTTCCAGTCTGAAAAATACAAAGTGTGATACTGTTTTGCAAGATTAGCGAGGACTGATGCTGTATAGTATAGATGGATGTCTGGAAGTGCCAAACCTCCTTGTGATTTGGACCTACACATTGTTTGGAAATTTATTCTTAGCCTTTTAAATTGCCAGACAAATTTATTTAAGTTTGACTGCCAAGTCTTCAAAAGAGTGGGTGGTATTGTGATAGGTAACGCTCTAAAACAGTACAAAATTTTTGGGAGAATAAAAGATTTGATTGTGTTTATTCTGTCAATCCAAGATTAAAAAAATGGTGTCCCGATGTTTTAATAACCTCAGTGAAGCTGAATTTGCTTCCATATGATTGAATTTTAGCAACTCTGTGATGTTTAGAGGAATTTTGACTCCCAAAGATTACCAGAATTGTTTTGTTCAATGAAATTTATAATGTTGTCATAGGCATGAAGAGTCAAATGAATTAAGTATTATTTGATATAATGTAGCTTTTGCTTCATTAATATGAAGTCCTGACAGTAAGCCAAACTTAGAAAGAGTATTAAAAAGGAAGAGTAGTGTGAGGGTTTGCAACGTACATTGTCATATCATTTGTGAACAGACTAGTTTTAAATTGTTTTTCTCCAACTTTAATACCTGAAATTAAAGGGTTATTATGGATATCAGAAGCCAATGAATCAATTGCTAATGCAAAAAAAAAAGTGGTGATAGGGGGCACCCTTGACGGGTACCTCTCTGTAACAAAAAAAAAAATCCTTGGAGTTTAGGTTATTGATGAACAAACTAGCTGTGGGGGAAGAGTATATTGTATCAATTACATGGATAAATTTGTTGCCAAATTGCATTATTTCCAGTAAATAAAAGAAGAGGATATTTTGTGGTGTGCAATGTACTGAATGACGTCTACTGTTTCCCTGATGTTATCTGTAATGTTGTGGTCGAGGATAAAGCCAGTTTGGTCTGGGTGTATATAATTTGCTATAATTTGACCTAGACGTGATGATAGGAGAGTTGTAAAAATTTTGTAGTCACAGTTTAACAACGAGATTGGACAATATGACCTTGGATCAGATTTATCTCTTCCTGGTTTGGGTATAAGTTTGGCTGATTTCCAAGAAGGGGGAATGGTATTCTGATTCAAGATTTGGTTAAACAACTCCATTAGAAGTTGGGCTAGTAAATGTTGGAATCTTTTGTAATAGTCCATTGGAAAGCCATCTGACCCTGGGGTTTTATTAATTTTCATAATTGTGATTGTGTCTATGTCTTCTTGTGTTGTTATTGGGCTATCTAAGTATTTTTGGTGTGGTTTTGAAAGTTGCTTTACTTGTGAACTAGATTTAAGATATTCCTGGATTAACAATTTAACTGGTTGGATGAACTATAGAGGGAGCTGTAATAAATTTTGAAAGATTTCAGAATTTCTGTAGATCTTTGTAAGTTTCCTTTGGTGTCACTTAGACATGTTATCATGCGTTCTGCCCTTTTTTGTTTTAATTTCTAAGATAAATATCGCAGAGACTTAGGGCTATGATACACACACACACACATATATAATATTTTTTAAAAAATTGAGAAACTTCTAATATTTTCATTTTTTTGTAGCATAAGCAGTCTAAGATTCTTTTACTGCAGGTCTTTTTATGTATATTCTCTAAATTTTGGATTTTTCACATTAAGTCAGATTTAAGTTTATTTTTTATATGTTGAAGACAACACTATGAATTTACCTCTTATGACCGTTTTTAGAGAGTCCCATACTAACTCTGAGGACACCCCACAGTCCAAGTTAAAGTTTAAAAAATCTTTAATGTCTAGTTTGATGCTTGAAGAAGCTACTGGGTCCAACAGTAAAGATTTATTTAGACTCCAATGAAATTGTTTGTGTGTCAGTTCATTTTCACATATAATACAGTCAACCAGTGCATGGTCAGACCACTGTCTTATTCCAGTTGAGGTAGAAGGCACCCTGGGTATTAGGGAGTCCAAGATTAGTAGGTTCAGGTTTCAATTTATTGCCTTTAGCCATAGGCCGTTACAATGACCGAACAATATATAATATATAACAATATAACAAAAAAGATAGTAGTGAAAGTCTGGTCTAAAGCTGGCCAACGGGCCAATGCTGGACTTTCCACCATTAGGTCATACCTCCAGCACACAATCAGCCCCTAGGGATAATCTCCAGACCATCCCGAATGGCCGCCATTTTAAAAAAAACTCTTAGCGATGCACACATAACCACTTAAACATGCAATGCCCCCAGAGCTCCACTCAAGCGATCCAAACAATTTTATGTTTCTGACTGCTCCCTGAACTTTATCAACTTTATAAATTAAAATAGTACCTAGAGGAAGTTACTGCTGCTGGTGCTTTACTATTTTATTTGCACAGAAAAACAAGTATATGGTGAGTCACATATGCACATGCACAGACAGGATTTTTTAAAAAAGCCAACTGAATGGCTCCTTGCAGTGGATATATAACCGATAAACAGCAGTAATAAACACTATTGGAAAACAAGCACTGCACTCAAACGCAAACAAAACACTTATGTGAATATAACTACTGATATATTATAACATATCATATCATTATCACTCTTATTTTACAAGAAACAATGAAACTTGTTAACAGAAGCTAATAAAGCCAAAAGTATAAATAACACAGCTGAATCCAGCTGAATCCAGCTCAATTCCAATCCAACAAAGACTCCGGATTGTATCTTCGTTTCGATTAATCTTTGTCAGAAGACTTATATTAGATTCATAGAGTATTACATGTAAATTTCACCAGTTTCACTAAGGTGAGGAAACTCCATGAGCAAAGCATGCTGACCATATGAGAGTAGTTCCATGGTAGGAACAGTAGCCCGTCTTTACTCATTTTGTCTTGTCAATGGATGAAGCAATTTCTGCTCAGTGAATATGTAATAGTTATGCTCAGTTATGCCTTGCTGGACACCATTTCCCAACCAAAATTCTGCTTAGGCTCTCTTGGCACTATGCAGTGGCACCCACTTCACTTTTGCTTATCCGTTTGCCTGGCTGCATGCCACAGGTTTCAAACTGGACACAATGGATACGCACCAAAACATTACACTCTGAGATCATTATAATCATTAGAAGTTCTTGGTTTACTTAAATTGCTAATATTTTCCTGGATTTTTTAAAAGGCTCAAATATGTGCCTCTAAACCTCTCCATGTTTCCGACAGAAATGGCCTGGCCCGTGCACTGAATTACATATACTATGGTCCTCCACAGCTTGTTGGATCAGCAGTAAAACTTGCTCTGAGTTTTACCATATAATTCAGTTTGGCAGTGACATAGGAACTATAGCTAAATTTATCAGGAAACTGTATGATACCAGTCCTGACCTGGATAGCCCAGGCAAGCCCAATCATATCAGATCTGGGAAGCTAAGCAGGGCTGATCCTATCAAGTAATTGGAAGGGAGACCTCCAAGGAGTACCAGGGCTTGGGATGCAGAGGCAGGATATCAAGCCAACTCTCTGAAAAATATCCAGGCCCCCAGTAGAGGATGTCAGAAGTTGCTATGACTGCCAGGCATGTAAGCACGTGCGCACATGCACACATACCAAAAAGGGAGAGGGGAGAAAATTGTATAATACCACAAGAAACCTGATATGGCTGTAACAAATTTGCCAGATCAAACCCTTTGTCTGATACTCACTATATCTAGATCATTTCAGAGATTAGTCATGTTGATCTACAGTAAAGGAGTGTACAGTTCTGTTTGCCATATCTAAGGCCGAAGACATACTGGCAATCTGCCGTGCCTCCGTGGCACAGCAGAACAAGGCGGGGGGGAATTGCCCCCACTGTGCGGCGTTCACATGCCGCTGCAAGGAAACCGTCCACAGCATCCAGACTGCGGGCGGCTTCCGGTGACGGTGTCTGAACGCTGCGCGGCTCCCCCGCCCGGCACGCGTTCACACCCGCTGGAAGCAGGTGGAACGCGTGCTGCAGCAGCTGGGACACCACTTTGAAGTGGTGCCCGGCTGCTGTGGGAGGAGCGCAGCACCGGACGCATTGCATCCGGGCCACCTCCTCCGGGCAGATGTGGCAGTCTGAACAGCCGCTCTGCTTCTGCTTTTAAAGCAGAGGCAGAGTGGGCCAGACTGCCAGTCTGTCCTCGGCCTAAGAAAGGACATTGCAGATCTGGAAAAGGTACAAAAGAGGGCAGCCAAGAAGATTAGGGGGTTGGAGCACCTTCCCTATGAGGAAAGGCTGAAGAGTCTGGGACTTTTCAGTTTAGAAAAGAAATTATTAAGGGGGTACATGATAGAGGTTTATAAACTTATGCATGGGATGGAGACAGTTGATAGAGATAATTTTTTCCCCTCTCCCAAAATACTAGAACTCAAGGTCATCCAATAAGGCTGATGGGCAGTAGACTCAGGATGGACAAAAAGAAATACTTATTTGCACAGAGGCTGCAATTATATGCACAATTAGGCCCAGCATAGGTGTGAATGCTGGGCAGATTTAAGGTGCGCAATCAGACACGAACATCTGGGAAGCGTCCCGCAGACAGCAGCAACCCATGTTGCTCTACCGCAAAAGCGGAGTAAACAGGCACTGGGGAAAGTCCAGTAGCAAACAAGTTGCTATAGGCCACGGGAGGACTTTCCCCTGTCTGATCACTCCAGCGCTCTCTCATGGCGTTGGGATGGTCTGATCAGGCCATCCTGACTCCATGCCATTGTTTCTCCCCCCTTCTCAGTATGCACATCATTACACACTACATAGGGAGTCCTCAGGGCAGAGGGCAAATCATTGATCCCTCGTTTAAGTGCCTTGGAAACAAATGGCAACCCTCCCCCAACTCACCTACGGTTGTCTCTGATCACACAGTGGTGGGCTGTGCCCACAGCTTCAAAAGACTGTGTGATTGCACAACTGTGGGTCAACTTCCGCCGGAGGAAATAGTCTCTCTTCCCCCTGCTTTATCTTGCACGTGTGACAACAACCATAAAGTGATTAAAATGCGGAATTCACTACCAGAGGATGTAGTGATGGCCACAGGAATAGACAGCTTTAAAAGGGGACTAGATAGATTCATCAAGGGCTACTGTGAGGGGTACTAGCCATGGTGACTAAGGGGAACCTCCATGTTCAGAGGCAGTCAACCACTGAATCCCAGTGCGAGGAGGCATCATCAGGGAAAGGTCTTTGGCTTCTATGCCCTATTGTTGGCCCTCCAGAGGGAATGGTAGGCCACTGTGTGAGGTAGGATGCTGGACTAGATGGACCAGTGCTCTGATCCAGCAGAACTAAATTTGAGTCCAGTAGCATCATAACAAACAAGATTTTGGGGGTATAAGCTTTTGAAAGTCAACACTCTCTTCATCAGATACAACAAGGTACAGAAAATGCTGAGCTGGCAGATCATGTTGGCAAGGCTTTCAATTTTTTTTAAAAAAGTAAAAAGGGTCCTGATTGAAGATGGGACAGTTTGGAATGACTGCTATTTTTGCTATAAACTGCCCAGGTGAGTGCTCACATACTTTACTAGAACAGTAAGGAGTAGATTTAGCCACACTTTTTTGTAGCTTTTTTGTAAGAATTATGTAGCTTGTCACTAGTGATGTCATGGGCATGCTCTGAAAGGTGCCTATGATGATGGTGTAACCACAGACAAATATATTAGGTACGTGAAATTGCATTTTTTTAGCAATGAATTATGGTGATATACTGCTGTGAAAATGTGATTTCCTTGTGGCATGAAACAAGGGCCAATTTAGAAAAGTACTTATCCTCCCTCCCTCCCTTCCTTTCACATCTGCTATACTAGCTTCTAGTGGAATTTGTAATCTGGTTACATTCACTCAGAACTAAATTCTACTTATCCCTATCTAACTATTGATTAGATTTGCAGTCTCAGATAGCTTCCAATTCAATACTGGTAGCTTCCAACATTTGTTAGTTCATTTATTTACTTCAGAGTAACTTGCTTTGAGAATACCACAATAATGGTTATTCTGGGAACAGTCATTCTGGGAACAGTGGAGAGAATTCAAGTACTGAATTCTGGCATTCATGGTTTCCTGTTATCTTAAGAAATACTTGAGATGTACCATTTTTCTTCCCCTATATCTTTACCATGTTTTATGTATTTTAACCCTTCTACCACCTCTACCTGAAATACAAAATGAAGTCAATACCAAAAAGTGATTTGCTTTTATAATATTGTTCTACATATCTCCATTGAATTATTTCTGCCCTTCAGAGTCTGCCCCAGCCACTGGCATTTGGAGGTCAAGCAACTGTGTCCGAGTTAAATAAACATCACATTTCTGGGTTAACATGAATTTCTGATCCCACTGAGACAAATGTTCTAATGTCAGTTGTTCTGTGGGTTGTGGTGGGTGATCTGCCTCCATTCCAGAAGAGGAAATTAGAATAAAGAAAGACAAAGTAACACAATCATTTATTCACCTCCCCATAAGTTTCTTGTCTCAAAATAAATAATGACTTTTGACCTTCCATTGAAACAGCATGGAAATTCAGAGACATGACAATCTTTCTTATGTGTTTCCCTTGAGGCGAGGGTGGCCATTTCTCACAATGTGCTTTGAGTTTCCTCTCCCTCAGATAAAAAGCAAGCTATAAAAATAATAAGCGTTTCATGCCAGTTCACAGAGCAGTTAACATAAAAGCCCAACTAATGATTAGTTAAAGCCCTCTCCTTTCTCTTATTGATCTAAGGCTAAAGTAGGGTTGTCAGCCCTCTTGCTTCAGGAATGCTGAAAGCTAGCACAGAAAGGCTTGTTTTGTCCTGAGCACTTAGGTGTGCAACGGTTGTAAGAAGCCATCAGCTAATTATTTCAGATCTGTTTGAGGTGATCATTCACAGTCTTATACTGTAAATAGGTTGTGAAAACATGCTAAAGAAAGCACAAAATGTGTCAGCCAGTAAGATACTGTGAACAAAAGATTGTACACTCTTTTGCTAGTTAATACTGAAGTATAATATAAAGCAGATACTACTACCATTGAAGTAGAATTTTCTTCTCCCCAAAGGATCTACAGTGTGGGGAATAAGTGATGATAATAAAGCAAGGGCAGGTAGTGATGGTGAAATACTCTAAAACAGTTCAGGTACATTTGGGTTTTCACTTACTTATACATGCCATGTTTTTAGAAATACAAGTTGGGGACCTGCATGAACTTGAGATGCCATCTCATTTCCCTACACACACACACTACCCCCCCCCCACACACACACACTATTTCCTCTTTCCCTTCCCAGGCAGCCATCATGGCTTCTCCCTTTTTCCTGCTTTCTTTTCTCCTACTCACCCACCAGATGACCTACCTTTATCTGCCTTCTTGTCTTCAGCTATCTCTCCTTCCCTCTCCATGGCAACCTGTATAAAAAAAAATGATGGCCCAGTTGTACAGTGACAGCTACTAGGCTGGGCCCAGTAGCATGGTGGGAAACCTGCAAGGACTTGAAAGTGACACTTCATTTCCCCCCCTCCCATATCCCATTTCCCATATTATTTCCTCTTTCCTTCTTCCTAGCAGCCCCCTTCCTTCTCTCCTTTGCACATACTAACCAACCTACCTTTTATCTGTCCCCAATCTTCAGTTTTATTATTTCATTTTCCCTCAACTTTCTCCATAATGGGAACTCAAAACAACTTACATCATTCTCCTTTCCACCATTTTATCCTCACAAAATCCCATGTGAGGTAGATTAGGCTGAAAATGTATAACTGGTCCCAGGGTCCTACGGTGAACTTCTACAGCAGAGTGGCTACTTGGACCTAGATCTCCTAGATCCTAATCTGAAACTCTAGCCACTACACCACACTGACTTTTGTGGGGTGGCTGCTGTTGAACAATAGCAAGCAGCTGGGCCTGGTGAGTCATGCAGGTTGGGTGATAGCAAGTCACTCAGTGGCTGCTGCCAGGCTTGACCAAATGAGTCTTGTCTCAAAGACAAAAGCAGACCCAGAAAGGGCTTTGACCCCTCCCCCTGCCTTTTACTGATAGAAACCAAGGCTTAAAGGCTGGCAATACTGTGTGGTTTCCTAGCAACAGCCAATGATGGCATTCATCTCTTAAAGCTACAGGAAAAGTTTCTATTATCTGAGGAGTTAAACCCCACCCTTTTTTTAAGATTTCAGATTTTTCTGCAACCTTGGAGCATTTTTCAGGTTTATAGAAAAATTGCCTTTTTTGTCCATGGCACCAGTCTCTGGATTTTAGTATTTACAGTTTTTGCCATGTTGAAAATTGAATACATTGATGATGCTTTATGGCAGAATGCTTTATATATATAGTGCTGACTAAACAGTTTTACAGCACTGAGATTCAGCAGAATACCAGTAGGTAGTACTTTCAGCAGTTCATTTTTATCTGTAGGACAAGAAGGAGCTATGTCCAAATAAATAGGACATTTCCTAAGCAGACAGTTGTTTCAGAAAAATTCCCAACGTGTTTGTTCGTTCTGGGAAAACTCTAGGTATGTGTAGTCAGAAGTAATTTCCACTAAGTTCAGCAGGACTTATTCCCCAAAAATGGTACATGAAACCACAGCCCTTGCTTTCATGTCCATACATTCTTTTTAAAGGTAGGTATAAGTTGTGTTTGGAACATGGTACTGGAGGAAAATGACTGAATTTATTCCCAAGTCATTTTTGCCGATATAAATTACTTTCCAACTCTGCATCCCAAAACTTTCCAAAAACTTACAACTCAACATTATTTTGATGCTGTGTGACAAAAGCTGTGATGCTGCAAAAGCCTTCCTCCAGAGATGCTATCAGAAAGGGCTTTAAAATGTGGGAAATGTGCAGTTTTTGCAGTGGTTTTGCTTGAAGATATTGACTATTCCCTAAAACCTATCCCTATCTGGGAGTAAAGAAATAGGTGAGGCTATGGCAGCTACACATGGTACCTGTGCAGAATATAGTTCACTTTCCTTTGATATAAGAGTGTGAAAAGCAATGTTATAATGGTTCTGAATGTGACCAGCACGGCTGTCACCCAGAGCAGTCTCTGGAACCATGACAACACCAGCAGCCCAGTCTAGTATTATACAAAGTTGGAAATGGAGATGGAATATTTATCAACAGATGTTTTAATTGTTTTATCTTATTAGTAAACCAAGCACAAAGTACTATAACATGGAAAGCAAAATGAAAATTGGCGGCTGTCTGCCATCGCTGGGATCAGATGTCCATAGAATGAAATATATATATATATATATGTGTGTGTGTGTGTGTGTATGTGTATATATATATATATATATATATATATATATATGTGTGTGTGTGTGTGTGTGTGTGTGTGTGTGTATAAATAAATAAAGCAGATAATCAATACCCCTTAGCTTGCCACATATATTCACAGGATCAAATATATCTCATGAATAATTCTGTTTCATTTAAGTGACAGCAGACATTGATTCAGCCCATACAGCGATGTAATTAGCTCAAAGACCCAGCAACAAACTTTAGAGATTATCTTGTCATTTAATGCTTCTGAGGGTACATTTGATGGAAGAAAAGAGCTATGTAATAGAAGGAATGGTTTTGACACAAAATACCCATCTTGAAATAAAAGCTGGCTTCCATTATTTACAAGTACTTAGCTTTGGAATGTCTTTAGATAATATAATGCCAAATTCTTCTAAATATGGGCTACAGCTTCAGACTGGCTTTTAAGATGATTTGTGATATTAGGCAACAAGATTCTTCATCAACAAAGAAATTTTGAGATAATACAGTTCAGAATACTTTCAAGTATAGTAGGGTGCACCACGGGGATTTTTTAAAATGTCATCAAAACCTCAAAAATGGGTGAAATTCACAGTTTAATTTCCATTGTCAGAATTCCCATTAAATTTAATGGATCAGGATTATTCCTGCTCCATACATACATACATACATACATACATACATACAGTAGTCATATGGTGATTGTCTAGGAAAGGTCCTGTCAGATGGAGGCTCGTTGACTCGCGCATGTGGTGAACTGCTAACATACATGTCAGCACCATGTGCCTGACACCATTCAGAAATGTTTCTCAATAGCCCTTCTGCATAATTGTCAATGCATGACATAGTTTGTAGAATTGGGTATGTAAAGTCTGTAAAGCGTAATCTGCTAAAGATAGTGACCAGTGCAGAGAATTACTCAAGAACTCCGGCTGTGTTCAGTTTTCTCTGGTCAAACTGTACATAAGTCCATGAGTAACCCCCCCAAAAGACTTATCTGGAAGACTAAGAAATGCCAGCTACAATGGTTACTGGTGGAGTATCAAGTCAGATTCAAGGCCTTGAGCAATCAGGGACCTATGTACCTCCAGGACCGTCTTCCCCAAGATGTCCCCAAAAGAATGCTGAGACTGGCTAGTAACAAACTGCTGGTGATCCCCGGTTCTAAGTAGGTCTGGCTGTTCTTGAACAGGGCTAGGACCTTTTTGGTCCTGACCCTGACCTGGTCCTGACCCCGACATCTCTGCCAAATGACATCAGGGCCCTGCAGGATTTGATGCAATTCCACAGGGCCTGTAAGGCAGAGACATTCTGCTAGGCTTTTGGTTGACAACAATAATGGGAGGTTAAGACTGGCACCCTCCTTCTTCCTTCTATGGCCCCCACGGACCCTCCCCCACCCTACTGTACCGGCAGTGTGGCCGGTAAAGGGGGGACTGTTATGTTTTAAATTATATATTTACTGATTCTATTTTAAATGTCTTTTACAATGGTTGTAAATCTCCTGCTTGCACAATGGGCAATTAATAAATTTAATAAAATAAATAAATAAATTTTCACACACAAACAACACATAATATCCTCTTGGAAATGCTGGCTGCCCTTGCAATCTGCTGAAAATTAAGAAAATGATTAAAAGATTCAGCATCCCCCAAAATTTAATTTACCAACTACAAATTCTAAGCATATGGCCAATGAACAGTAAAGAATATTTATTTATTTAAGAAGGAAGAGGCAACATTTTACCATGGTATTCAAAGTACTTGACCTTTAACATCTTGTGGCAATGTATGGAATTTAGATTTGTAGAAAATGCCTGGTGATTAGCTAGACTTCCAGTCTGAAATGTATTGCTTTCCAAGACATAAACAGAAAAAAGAATGGTTTGAGATAATTTAATCAGCTTTAGTTTCTTAACAGATTTTTTATGCTTTCAGACAGGACATGTTTCTTTCTTTAGACACATCTTCGCCCATCATTCAAGAATGTCATCTCAAGGTACACCACTGTCACTCTTTTTTTATTTTAGAAAAGCAGTGAGGGTACAGAAAAGAAAAGGGGGAAAGGGAAAAAATGGATTATACAACATAATTACATTTGTTGAAGACAATCATGTAGTACACAACGTATAGAACAGAGAATTATTTCCCTTTCATTCCCTTCATTATAATGTTTATGGTATTATCTAGAAAATACAATAATTCTTATTTCTTTGGGGTACAGTTGTATCCATCATTTAAGTTTTAAGTTTCAAACTTAATAACTAATCTATACTAGTTTCGTCATTACTACGTATTCAACATAACATATTTTAGAAACATCTACATATTCATTAGAACCTTTAATAGATAAGTAGTATATCACAGTGTAAAAGAAAGTCTGTCATATATCTCATACAGAGAACCCATTTATATTCAGGATATTACATTTGGAACAGATTTTAATTCTACTTCTTTTTCGTTACCGTACATTTGTATATGACATTTTCTCACTTTAAGTTTGTCTCTTGCTAGCATAATGCACATAATACACACTCCATCTTTCCTCAGATTTTGTAATAGACCTGTTTGTCAGTTTGAGCCAGTTTGGGGTAGTGGTTAAGTGCTCAGACTCTAATCTGGGAGAACCGGGTTTGGTTCTCCACTCCTCCACTTGCAGCTGCTGGATGACCTTAGTTCTATCAGAGCTGTTCTCTAAAGGACAGTTCTGAAAAGAGCTCTCTCAGCCCCACCTACCTCACAGGGTGTCTATTGTGGGAAGGGGAAGGGAAAGGAGTTTTTAAGCCACTCTGAGACTCCGAGTGAAGGGCAGGGTATAAATTCAATCTCCTCCTCCTCCTCTTCTTCTCAAATAGATTTTTTAATTTTGCCATTACTGCATATTCAACAAGTTTATTTTCCTATTCTTTTAAATGTGGACAGATGTCTAGTTTCCATTTTGCTGCGTAAATAGTTCTAGCTGCTTTCACCATGCATTTGAATAGCTCTTCTAAAATTTTGGGTAATTTGTTAGGCAGAACATCTAAAAGCATGTCCTTGGCTTCTATTGGGAATTTAAACTTTAATATATACTGCATTTTTCAGTGTTTTTCTTTCCAATCTCTTTTCACTTTTTTACAAATCCACCACATATGAAAGAAGACTCCATCTATGTCTTGACATTTCCAGAATTTTCCTTTGTAGTTTTTGTGTGCTTTCTTAATGTCTTTTGGAGTTATATACTATCCAAAAAACATTTTGTACTGATTTTCTCTTGGTGTCTGGCTGACTGTAAATTTGGTATCTTTTTTTCTCATAATTGTTCCAATTGTTGCATAGATATCTGTTCTTGAAGCATCCCCATAATCATGTTTTTTCATTTGTTTATCTTCCATTTCTAGCTGGAGTAAATTCTCCTATATCCATCGTAGTAAATGTTCTTTTTGTTTTATAAGCAGCTACTCAAATTCAGTTGCGTCTCTAAGAACTCCACCTTGAGTACTCATGATCTCCTTTAGTCTTTTTTTTTAAAAAAAAACCCCTTGCATTTGTGTGTGAGTGCTTTTGCCTGGAAGTCATAGCTGGCAACTTCTACTGGGGCATGGAGGACATTCAGACAAGTGGCTCAGTATCCTGCCTTTGCCAGCCCTGGTATTCTTTGGAGGTCTCCCATCCAAATATTTGCCAGGATCGGCCCTGCATAGCTTCTCAGATCTGATAAGATCAGGTTTGCCTGGGCTATCCAGGTCAGAATTGATCTCCTTTAGTCTACAGATTAATTGATAATATATCAACCATTGAATGTTTACAATTTCATCTTTAATATCTTGCCAAGCCTTGATTTCCCCCTGAGTGTTTATCATCATGTCATAAGTTAAAAATCATTTGTATTTCTTGTATTCTTACCTTAATTAGCTTCTATTGGGGACATAAGCAAAGAGCTTTAGGGGCTCAATAAATTCCAGCGTGTAAACCATATTCTCAAAAGTCCATCTCTGATTACGTGACTTCTTTCTTGTGTTATAATTTTTTTAGTCGATTTCTTAATCCATAAGTAATTGTACAGGCCTTCACCAAGATCTGCTGATTCTAAATTTACTATTCCTTGTCTTGGGTTTTTAACTCAATCCACAATCCAGACCAGACCTGGGACTACGAAGCCTTCTCTCTTTTTCTCACCATGTAATATTTTGAAGCTTATTCTTGATTTTTTGCCATTCCATATAAATTCACTTATCTGTCTTTGCCACTCTTTCAATATTATTTCTTCTATGTATATGGGTAACATTTGAAAGAAAAAGTTTAGTTTTGGCAACACATTCATTTTAATTGTAGGGATTCTTCCCAGCCATTAGATTTTTAGTTTTTTTCCCATCTTAATGCATCTTTTTACTCAATTTCCGAATTTTCTGATAGTTAGTTTTTAAAAGATTACAGTTTTGCCCAGTCATGTTTATTTTTCTGAATATTTCTTAGGGATGGTGGCTGTTGAGAAGAAAAGAAAAGCTGGTTTTATACCCTGCTCTTCACTACCCAAAGGAGTCTCAGAGTGGCTTACAATCACCTTCCCTTCCTCTCCTCACAACAGACACCCTGTGAGGTAAGTGGGGCTGAGAGAGTTCTGAGAGAACTGTGACTGACCGAAGGTCACCCAGCTGGCTGCATATGAAGGAATGGGGAATCAAACCTGGTTATCTAGATTAGAGTCCATGGCTCTTAACCACTACACCACACTGGCTGTCTTTGTGCTCTTTTTAAATCTCTTGTTGTTGTTGTGTTAAAAATTTCATTATCATTTTTGTTTTTCTCTGTTAATTTAATAGCCTGATAGGGATCCAAATTCTTCAATATGTTCAATTACATACTGCAACAATTTCTGGGGATTCAAGACTGTTAAAACCACGTATGCATAACTTTTCATTTTGAACTCAGCATCATCCACTTTTATTCCCTTAATTCTGTTGTCTAATCTTTATAGCTAAAATCTCTACTGCTAGTATAAATAATAATGGGGATAAAGGATATCCCTGATGTGTTCCTTTTTCAGTTGAAATTGCTTGTGTTAGTTTTTCATTAGCTAAACTCTCTGCTTGTTGGTTCGAGTATATTCCATGCATCCAGCTCCAAAATGTTGGACCACAGCATATATTTTGTAAAACATTCAATAAGAATGGCCATATTAAGTTGTCAAACAATTTCTCTGCATCAAGAAATAGAAACACTGCTTTCTTTCTCTTCTTATTCAAAAATTTGATTGCATTTATTATAAATCATATATTATCTTTCATGTAACTCTTTGGTATAAAACCTGTTTGGTTTGAGTGTATTAAATTTGGTGTGCATTTTTTTAATCTTTCTGCCATTATTGTGGCAAAAATTGTGTACATTCAATGGAGAAAATAGGTCTATAAGACTGTGGTAGCAATGCATCACTACCCTCTTTATGTATTAGCATTATACCCCTTGCCACATCATACCACACATCATACCCCATATACCCCTTGCCACATCAGGGGTATTCTCTCTCCCCCCGTTAATAACTTTTTGTAATGGTATTATTAATACTTCTTCAAAATGTTTATTATACATTGCTGTCAACCCGTCCAGTCCCAATGTTTTATCCTTCTTCACGTTCTTTATTGCTTGAAAGATTTCTTGAATTGTTATTGTTTGATTTAATATTTTTCTATGTTCGGATGTAAACTTTGCAGTCGGGATGTCTTTTAAATATTCTCTTATTCTTTCTTCTGAAGCAAACTTTTTTGTATAATCCTGAGAGAACACTGATACATTGTTCCTGTATTTCTTTTTCTGCATATGTAATTTGGTCTCCTTTCTTTAGGCTTGTTATTACTCTTTTTTCCCCTCTTTCCTTCCTGAGACAATGTGCCAGATAGCTGCCAGGTTTATTCACTTGTTCAAAATATCTTTGTTTTAGAAATTTTATTTTTTTCTGTTCCTCTTCTACTCCTAACATATCTAATCTTTTTTGATTGTTTAATCTCTGCTAGTGTTTTATTATGTTTGTTTTTATGTTCTTTTTTCTAATTTCTGAATTTTGTTCTGTTAGCTTGTTCTTATCTTTCTCGCTTTTGTTTAGCAGCAGCTGCTAGTAGAGTTCCTCTGATAAAAGCTTCACTTGCTTCCCAAATTGTAGCTGGAGACATTCCTTCTGTGTTGTTTATTTTTTAAAACTCTTCAAAATCTTTTTTTACACTTATACACTACATCTTCTTTGTGAGAGCCACTCTGGTGCAGTGGTTACAGTGTTGGACAAGTATCTGAGAAACCCAGATCCCCACTCAACCACAGAAACTTGATGTGTGACCATGGGGCAGTGTCAGCCTAACCTACCTCATAGGATTTTTGTGAGGATAAAATGGAGAAGGGAAAATTGTTGTAAGCCACGTTGGGTCCCCACTGGGGAGAAAAGTAGGCTATATATGAAGTAAACAAAAATCAAAGGAAGAGAAAAGCGTGCTATCTTCCCAAAAAACAATATATCGCACAATTTCATTGTCTGCCCTGAGTTTGGAGCTCCCAGTCATTTTTGAAATTTAGTTCTCAGGTTTGTGGGGGCCCAGTTTGGATAAGGACCACAACATAAGGGGGGAGAGGGCTTCAGCCTCCTCCCATGTAATTTCCCAACCTGAAATGGGCCTACACAGCCACCATTTGCCCTGTAGGTGGAACTTGCATTTAGTTCATCAGTATGTGTAACTTTCCCCAGCAGGACTTAATGGTGGCTTCCTGTTCATGTTGGGAAAATGGACTCGAGAAGAAGAAAAAGCAGCAGAAGAAGACAAGGGAGAGGAAGATTGGATTTATACCCCACCCTTCACTCAGAGTCTCAGAGCAGTTTACAATCTCCTTTCCCTTCCCCTCCCCACAACAGATATCCTGTGAGGTAGGTGGGGTTGAGAGAGCTCTGAGAGAACTGCTCATGAGAGAACAGCTCTGAGAGAACTTGTGGCTGACCCAAGGTCACACTAGCAGCTGCATATGGAGGAGTGGGGAATCAAACCCGGTTGCCCCAGATTAGTGTCTGTGCTCTTAACCACTACAACAAACTTGTAAGAAGGACTGAGAACTTCTCCTCATATGCCACAGTCCCATTCAGCATCAGGCCTCCACATGTCTGACAATTGTCAGAAATTGCTGGGGCCTCTAAACATGGAATCCCCAACATGTGTCTGGTTTGACTAGACTAGGCTAGACCTGGAGACAGCATAACTTGTAGGCAGTGCCTGAGTCTCAAGCATACTAAGAGATCAGTGCTCAACATTCAACTGAGTAGTAGCCTCACTGAATCCAATTAAGCATCTAAATTTAATGAAACTGGTCTTAACTGTTTCATTTTAAACAATGTGTCATGTATATGTTTAATCTTGGCTTAATTGTGTCTTTAATTTTTTTTAATGCATTCCCTTTTTGCAGCATCTATATGGCAACAGATTGGTTCTGGAGCTGCATTTTAAAAAAATGCTCAGCCATGAGAAAAAAAGGGCACATCTGCTTTACAGAAACAGCTTTTTCATTCCTGCCTACGCTCAACTAAAATCTCACCCTTCGTAAACTCACTTCCTCAAAAATACCTAATCTGGGAGTTGCTCTTACAAAACCTACATTTTTCAGTTCCATCATTACTTTTATACTGAATATCTACATTTGTTGATGGAAACGCTGACATTTCCCTCTAGAGTAAATGTCTGAATTCTGGCAAAGACGCCAGCTTTTGTCTCCAAGCACTCACAAACTTGAACTTGGCAGTTCCAAATGGCTCTGTGTCAACATATGTGAGTTTTCTGGCGTATGCAGAGGTGAGGACCTGAAAGAGGGAAAGCCAGATTTCGAGGTTTAGCTGCAGGAAGTCTTGACAAAAGATCTCCTAGGATTCTTTTGTTTGTTCCTAGCTCACATAGTTCTGGGGAAAAAAGGGAAGGGACACATAAAGAATAGACTATTGGTTATTGTGAGAATGATTAGAACTGTTTTCAGTTTGTGTATATGAACACTTGGCATCCGTACATGCAGTCTGACCCTTTTGAGAGGCTTTCCCTTTGATTCATTTCCTGGCCAATTCTTGGTATGACATCAAGCAACATAACCAAAGTTCAGCCAAAGTGTCATCTCTTCCACATATCATTTATGTATTCAAATTTTGCTGAAAGCGCCTTGTGGTCTGTATTGCACATTTGCCCACCTCCAGCAGTGGTAGCAACCAGTAGAGTGGGAGTGGTAAAATCTCAGGGGAAAGTCTCAGGATATGGCTAAAAGGGACAGGCTATAGCATCCTTGCTGATGCTAAGCAGGTCTGGGTCTCGCCAGTACCACAGTGGGAGACTTCCTGACAACCCTGAGTATAATACCTTGAACTTTATGATAGAATTAAAAATGGAATATAAATACATAAAACATTCAATATCATAACATCAGGACACCAGGAATTTATAATAGACATTAAGGTGGGGAAAAGAGGGATAAGACTGCCATTTTCAGTTGTAGTACTGTGTGCATTGCAGTATCCCTGGGCATTCCAGGCACGGTGGACACTGTGGGGAGCTCGACCCGGCCCAGGGTAGAGCCTTAACATGGTGTTGACCACATCTCTAGCGGGGTGGCGGCAAAGTGTGTCCAGGAATCCTGCTTCCACCGTTGTCTCTCATAGACCCATTGACTCGTGGTAGGGATCATGACCTTATCCCCCACAGACACTGGTTCTTCTGAGGGCGCAGTGAATGTGGGTAGCTTCTCCTTACCTTCCATTGCTGGGTGCAGGGGATGATCTCAAGAGGAAGAAGATTACTAACACGCTGTGAGAGTCCTACAGAGTCAGTCACCAACAAGTGTCCTTAAACTGGAATGCTTTATTGAGAAAGGTCTGTTATGGTCATCAGCACTTCTTGTGTTAGTAATGGCAGGCACCACCAAAATCAGGACAATTATACAGAATTCAAAAAGGGATCTGGTAATACATTATAACCAATCATCATGTCAGAAAAAAGGCACTGGAAATACTGGCTATGGGTTAACATGTTTGGCAGCCACCCATTCATTATCTCCCGGCCCAAAGTCCTGTCTAACACACAAAGTACAATAAATTGCATTTAAGCTTAGAGTCTAGGATTTGCGCAACCTTATAGTGAGGTTCACCATTCAGAATCAGAGGAGGAGGAGTCGGTTGCTGGGGCCGCCAGATGTTCGGTCCGGGTTTCTGTTTCAGTAAGCTGAAATGGAAAATGGGATGCAAAGATTTCAGTGGCTTAGGTAGTTCAAGTTCAACGGTCATCTCGTTGATTTTCGTGAGTACCTTAAATGGACTGACATATTTCCAGCCCAATTTATGAGTGGGCTGCAGACCTCTGATGTTCTTGGTTGACAAATACACCGAGTCCCCGAGCTGCTCATCCTTCCCTAAAATTCAGAGTTAGCAATATGTCTTCAGCATATTCATACCTCATACCACAAGCATGGAACTAACTTGGCCTCTGACTTGGAGCAAGAATCCTACTGGGGCAGCCTAGATTCCCTGATTCAAACCTTAGCGAGTAAGGGAAATGGAAGCAGATAGTTTTCCCTTCAACATCTGGAAGCATTTGACCAGGAGAAACCTCGACAGTACACATGACTTCCCATGTGAATCAGGGTGGAATCACTCAGATGATCTCAAGAGGATCTGGCATGATGCTACCTCATCCCTAATGTTTTGATGATGTGGTGAGAAAATGGGGAAGCTGAATAGTTTACTCTGTACATTGCACCTTCTTTGCCATAAAAGCTGTGGCCATATATTCACTCAATAATTGTGTGCGGGGGTGTCTGTGCAAAAAGCATTTATATGTAAAAAAAAAAATCATAACATGTAAAGCAGCCATTAGTATATAATGAATTTGAACCAAGTCTTTCCAGTACCAATTCATATGTTGCAGCTTAAGTTGAAAATGGAATAGGAATAACAGAAAAGAATTCAGCTAAAATACTCCTAGAAATTTAGTAAAAAAACCAATTCTTAACATTATCTCAACCCTTGGGTAAAGCTGATATTAACCATGAACACATGGAACTGCTTTATACTGAATCAGATCCTTGGTCCACCAAAGTCAGTATTGTCTACCCAGACTATCAGAGGCTCTCCAGGGTCTCAGGCAGAGGTCTTTCACATCACCTACTGCTGGGTCCTTTTTAACTAGAGTTGCCAGGTACTGAACCTGGGACCTTCTGTATGCTAAGCAGATGCTCTACCGCTCAGCCACAACCCCTCCCTATTAACCAACAAAAATACCAAACTTTAAGATGAAACTGTCCAGATGACAATCTGAAGAAGAAGAAGAAGAAGAGATTGGATTTATACCCCGCCATTCACTACCTAAAGGAGTCTCAGAGCGGTTTACGAACTCCTTTCCCTTCCTCTCCCCACAACAGACACCCTGTGAGGTAGGTGGGGCTGAGAGAGCTCTGACAGAAACTACTCTTTTTCAAGAACAGCTGTGCCAGAATGGTGTGGTTGGATGCAGGCCCAAGGTCATCCAGCAGCAAGTGGAGGAGTGGGGAATCAAACCTGGTTCTCCCAGATTAGAGTCTGTGCACTTAACCACTACACCAAAGTCACCATGTTCCACTTCTTCCCCAAATTTTCAGGAAATAAGAAGCGTATATAGTCCTTCCTGACTTGCTCTTTAATGTGTGGGAGAACTGCACCATCACAAAGGGATGCACATATGGTCCTGTTTCTTCCACTGAAGTGAATGCTATAGCAAAGCCTGATCAGCTGCCAGTTCAGCTCATGGCCTATTCACAAGTTGCATTCATCAGAGCTGAATGCTTTCACACTCCTCATGCATCCAAAGAGCTCAAATATGTTTGATAGTGAAAAAAGATGATGGAATCTGTGGAGTTAGATAGTGCTTTGCTGTAGCTGCCTTCCCTCCCGGCTGCTGTGTCTATCACCTCCAATTTCTAAAATGTACCTTGTTGAAAGCGAAATTAAAAAAAATACCCTTCAATTTTTATATGAGACATACTAGTCAGGTGTGTCTGTGTGGCTTATGGCAATAAATTTCAGGGTCTGTTAATGGCTTCTGAGAAGCCCAGATTCAGATCAGTTCATGATTCTATATATTTAGTGCTTTTTTTTGTATAAAGGTGAGGTGCAGTACTAATATAAGGTTGCACTGTTTACTGACAGTTCCCCTTTCCCTCTGCAGATCCCCCTAGGCTGTTCTTGAGGGTCCACTAACCTTCAGGAATAAAATTTCAAAGGGCTCAGTAGGCTGCCGTAGAAAAGGAGGATCACTGCTGCCCCCTCTTAAGAAAAGGGAACTTATTTTTCCTTAATGGTGTGGTTGGATGCAGGCCATTATCTGGTAACCTTTACAACAACACTGTAAAGTAGGTCAGCATTACCTCCAGGGTGTAAACAGTGGTTGGAGACTAAGAAGCTGGGGCTTGACTAACCTAAGGCTACGTATGAGTCCAAAGCAGTGGTGAGAGTGCATCTGGGGACCTTCTGATTTTATTTCTACTCGCTTCTCCAAATGTGCACTAAACCTTTCTACTGCTGTTTTGTTGGCAGGGTTACCAGCTGATGAGGGAAAAAAAACCTAACCTAATATGAAGGTGATCTGCAAAAAGGCTTTTTTGTTTGCTTGTTTATTTATTTTTGGGGGATACTGTGGAAATCAGCACTAATGTCTTCAGAGCAAGCTGCTCTTGAAAGCATAGTAGAAGGACTGGTTGAAAAGTCAGCAATCCTGTTTACAAATGGTACCATGAGAAGAAGTTCAAAAGCTGAACTCAAACTCAAAGCTGGAAGATTAGGGGCTAATGCCTCACTGTAAAGCACAGATTGATTGACAGGCTGCTGCCTGTGTGTACTCCCATCTCTCTGATTGGTCAGCGCCAGCTGAGGAAAACTTTCAAAAGTCTTGTCAGTCTTGTCAGAGGGAGTCAGTTGTTTTGGACTTTGGCTTAACAATAGCCAGTCAGGAGGAGTGCGTGTGTCTGTCTGAGGGAAACAAACAAGCTCATTAGGGAAGTGAGGGGGCACAAATCCTTGTCCTTACTGTGTGGAAAAGTTCAGAAATGAGAACTTAAAGTCTAAATGTCAGCCCTAGCTAAATTCTGTTTATTCACACTCTCCAGTTCTGGTGGCCGCGCATGAGGGCGAGCATTTCCCAATATGTTACCTCGTGCCCTACCTGTCTCACATGCAAACGATGAGGGGGTAACCCCCCCGGACTGTTGAAACCTTTAGAAACCCCATCTAGGCCTTGGGAGGTGATTTTGATGGATTTCATCACTGGCTTGCCCCCCCCCCCAGCAAGGGTAATACTGTTATTTGGGCGGGGGTAGATTCTTTCTCGAAGCAGGCACATTTTGTTCTATTCAAACAGCTGCCCACTGCTAAGGCTTTAGCAAGGATGTTTATGCACCACATTGTTAAACTACACTGTTTTCCGAGGAAGGTAATTTCAGACAGAGGATCACAGTTTGTTGTCAAGTTCTGGAAAGAACTTTTGCTCCTGTTGGACATTGAACAAGGACTCAGTAGTGCTTATCACCCAGAAACCGATGGCCAATCAGAGAGAATTAACCAAACGCTGGAACAATTTCTCAGGTGTTTCACCAATTATCAGCAAGATAAATTGGGTGGACTTGTTACTGTATGCAGAACACAGTTACAACAACTCAGTGCATTCTTCCAGTGGGGACTCCCCTTTCATGGCTTTGTATGGTTATGAGGGGATGCCCTTCCCCGTGATGTCTGATGACACCCCTGGGAATGGGGGGGACTTGCGTGAGTGGTGGCGTGGTCTGCAGGACCAGTGGCCGGTGATTTGTGAGGCACTTGATAAAGCCAAAGCCGATTATAAGACTCAAGCTGACAAACACCGGGCAGAACCTTGGGACATTAACCTGGATGATTGTGTGTATTTGTCCACAAAGAACTTAAAAGGGCTGTAACCCAGTAGGAAGCTGGGTTGGCATTATGTGGGACCTTTTCCAGTTGTGCGTAAAATCAATGAAGTAACTGTTGAATTGGCCTTGCCTAAATCCCTTCAGGGCATTCATCTAATCTTTCATTTCAGCCTCCTGAAGCGGGATCCTGGACCGAATGCCTGGCATCCTCGTTCCCCTGCCCCCCCACCTCTGACTCTGAATGATGAACTGCATCACAAGGTGGCTCAGATTCTGGACTCTAGAATAAGGCGTGGCCATCTTTTCTGTTTGATTAGGTGGAAGGATTTCAGTCCTGAAGAAAATGAATGGGTCCAGGATTGTCGTGTCGATGCCCCTGATTTATTATGTGCTTTCCACTCCTTGTACCCTTTGAAGCTGGGAGGAACCTCTTTAAGGGGGCAGAATGTCAGTTAGGCTGTCATAAATAAAAGAAGGGGAGAGAGAGAGAGTGGCTGCTATGAAGAAGGGGGGGGAGAAGGTTGTAAAGGCTGTAGTAAACTCTGGAATGTTGCCTTTGATGCTCTTCTAGTATTTGCCCCTGTTTACATCAGATCTCGGGTTTCTTTTGTAAGTCTCCCGCCTGAATGTTGAAGCCGTTATTCTCAGCACAAGGGTAATGGGGCACTCATTGGCTTGTAGCCATCGAACACCCCACTTTGAACCCTGTATATAATCCCGTTCCTGCTTCTCCACTTTAGTATTAACAGAGGAGTGCTTAGGGAATGTCTTAGAAATACTGACTCCAATAAACTGAACCTACTTAAGGATCGTTCTTGAGTGCTGATTACTAGAGATTCTGACACAGCCCCCAGCCACAGAACCTCCATCTTTGTAGGATTCAGTCACAGCCTGGTCTTTTTTAACCATCCCAACACGGCATCCAATCCCTCAGCCAGATTTTGTGGGATGGTAGCCATCCATCTGTCCAAGAGCAGACAAAGCTGGGTGTCATTGGCATATTGATGACACTCAAGCCCCAAACTCCTTGCCAACCCCTTGAGGGGGTGCATATAGATGTTAACATTGGGGAGAGGAGTATCCCCTGAGGAACTCTACATGTTAAGTGTTTCCTAGTGGACACATCATCACCCAGTGCCACCCTCTGTCCCCGACCATGGAGGAATGAGGAAAGTATTGAAGGGCCATCCCATGAACTCCTATGTTGGCGAGGCAGTGAGTCAGGAGATCATAATTGACTGTGTTCAGGGGCAGATTAAGGCTCACTGGTGCCCTAAGCACTGACCAATCTTGGTGCCCCCCTCCTTTCCACACTGACCCAGTCCATTTTAGTTGTTGACCTGTCTGACAAGATATACAATGCAGGTTGTAGCAATACTAAAATTTATTCATATGATAACACAATATACTGTACAAACTAAGCCAAGCTTGGGCTACATAAAGTTTTACAAAAATGCAATACAACATCTATTTTAATATTTCACAAGTTAAATGTATCAAAGTTCCAATATTCATGACCTGAAAGGCATTTTTCTACATTTCATTTTTGCAAAATCACTGATAACATCCTTGAAATTAATACTTCTCAGAATGTCTGCTTCAATTGTTAATACACACAGTGAGTTGAGTCTTTCTTGAAGCATAACTGATCTATTTGGGGTTTTTTACACATTTCAGTTGTGAGAAAGACCTCTCTGTTGTGCAGTTGGTGACCATTAAGGCAATTTCAACATTTGGAAAGGCACTCTCTAGTTTGTTTCCTGTAACTGTGTTGTAAAGTTCCATCTGAGCGAAAGATGTTTTCTTGGTTGTTTTAAACTTATGACGAACATATGACCAATGGAACTGCTGAAGCTCTTTAGACAAAGTGTTGTTCATGTCATCTGGATAAGCATCAATGAGTGTCTGACAAGTCTTTGAGTACCTTTCACTTTCTGATAATTGGGAATTAGCCTTGTTGGGTGGCATTAGGAATATCTGTCAGACAAGAGAGTCTGTCTGCTATTTCAGTGTACACCTTTCATCTCCTCATTTCCATTTCTAACTTTTCAACAATTACATAAAAAGTGGAGATACGAAATTTGTCTCTGGCACTGAGAATGATCTCTGGTGCATTTCCATAATTGGGCATTCTCTTTATTATACACTTATGTGTTTGAGTTGCTTTGTATTCTACATCAGGTCCTTTGCAAGTGATTCAAATATCTCAAACACATCTCTTGATGTGTGCAACTGGTCTGCCAATGATGAATACAAATCTGCACATTTGCAAGTTCACATTTTCACTTTGAAGAAGTTGACTTGTTCTATGAAACTTTTCTGAAGTTTCATTCCAAAAATTCAGCATGAACACAAATTTCAGTTCTTGCGTCTTGTTTGCAGTATTTTTTGCCTCCCTTCTAGTGTCACCTTTTTGCAACTGGTCATCTGATAAATCTTCCAAAGCTTCAGAATTTTGAAGAGTTGATAATTGTTGCAGTTGCCACAGCATGTGCTTCCCGTCTGGTGTCTGAAAGTGATTTCAACACTTTTTCATTTCCAATGCAATCTTTGAGAATTCTCCACCGAGCAGTTGAGGCTGAAAATAATGTGTAGAGCAGTTGAACAGTGGAAAAGAAATTTGCTGCAACTTGACAGCAATCCACAGCACTTCGTCCAACTAAATTTAGTGAATGAGCTGCACCGGCTATATAAATGGCAAACTGATTTGCATCCAAAAGTTTTTGCTGCATGCCATTATAATGTCCAGACATGTTGGTAGCATTGTCATATGACTGCCCTCTGCATTTAGCAAAATCCAATTTACAATCATCACATAAGTACTTCAACACCCGCTGTGCCATAGCTTCACCAGTGTGATTTTGTAATTCCAAAAATGTGATCAATCGTTCAACTGGCTGTCCATCTTGCAAGTATCTGAGCGCTATGCTCAGTTGGTCAACATGTGAAAGATCAGGCATTGAGTCCACAGACAGACTGAAGTACCCAGAAACATTAATTTTGTCAATGATGATGGAGTGCACTTTCTTTACCATTAAGTCAATAAGTTCCTCACATATCGTTTTGGTCAGGTACAAAGGATTGCTTTTTCCGGCATTGCCATACCGTGATATGTGAGCAGCCAAGAATGGGTCAAACTGACTTATCAATTCAAGTAGCCCCAAATAATTCCCATTTTTGAGAGACCCAAATTTTTCCACTTTTCCTCGGAATGCCAATCCTCATTCAGCCAGCGTGCAAATGACTGCTACACCACACCGAAGCACATTCTCCCAGTAAATGTACTCCTCTTCAATTTGTTTTTTCCAGTGGTTGTGTCAAGCCTAAGCCATGTTTCCAAGTTAAATATGACAACATGGCATCACGGTGAGTTGTTTCATGGTTGTTGATTACAGCAGTGTTTTGCCAGTCACTGAATCCCTCATTTCTAGCAAAATGTGTTGACCCTTTGGGCACAAATAGTTTACAAACAGAACAGTAAACTGATCCTTTTGAAGGAGAGTACAATAGCCATTCTCTCTTGTAGTGTTCACCATTGGCTTTTATTCCAAAAAATATCTTCTGTGAACAGTATCTCTTTGGATTCCCACTGATGAAATTGCAACACGATTTGTCAAATGGCCCATTGTGGTGCTGACATTCACTGCATCCACAAGCAACCCAATAAGTCACATAATCACCATAAAATTCATCCCACAACCCTGGGTCCTTAGCTTTCATTTCATCCTTGGTCAGTTCTCTAAACTCCTCTGACAGTTCAAAAGCATTTACACATCTTGTTGTGGAAGTAGGTCCAGGTTGTGGCCCTTCATCATGTGCAACATCATCATGAAAATCTGGCCTTGCACCAACACTGCCTGTTTCTGATGAAGGAGGTAGATTTGATTCACTTCCTGTCTCTGAAGACTTACACTGGTTTTGATCTGGATCATCTTTCTCCGCAGTTTGTAAGAAGAAATCTGTCAGCTTTCCTGTCTTGGCTACAACAGACAGGTTCTTTTGCTCATTCTCTTTTGCATGTTTTCTCTTTTGTGCACCATTCAACTGAACACGCTTCATTTTTGACGTTTACATGGGGCTGAAATTAAAAAGGGGCAGAGAGGGTCATTGAAATGTATCATGCTCCTGGGGCCTGTCCTGCAGGGGCACTGCTGCTGCCGTGTTCCCTCTTCACCTGAGGAAGGGGTGGGTCAACTAGGAGAAAGCTGGGGTCTCAGAATAGGGCAGGGCTGGGTTACATCACTGACAGACCCTGGTCCTCTGCAAGAGCAGTGACTCCAATGACCATCTAACCAAGCCATTTCTCTCTGGCTCACCCTGGCTTGAGTCATTCACCATCTCTCTGCCCTTGCCACTTCCTCCTCGACCGTCTTTCTTTTCCTGCTTTTATTCCCCTCCTCAGGTGCAGCTGGGTTTCTTGCCAGGTGTGAGTGGTTCCTTCCCCCCAGTGCCCCCTTGTGGTATCTCTTTGGTTTGCACCCTCTCCGTTTTTCCCCTGGTGGCATGGATGTTCCTTTCCCCACTCCCCGGGCTCTGTGCCATTATTGAGCCATTTCCTTTCTCTCCCCTCCCACTCCTGTGTGAATGCTAAGTCTTCTGTCCCACCCCCCTTCCCTCATCTGCCCTCCATCTGAGCCTCTGCCTGCCGGTTCTTCTCTCTCTCTCCTGGCCCAGGGGTCCTAATTAGGCTGCAGGCACCCCTCTGGCCAGCCCCGGGTCCTCGCTGCTCCCGGAGCAAGGGACGGGCGCATTCTGGCAGCCCCATCCTCTGGCTCCAGCCAGTCCCACTCTGTTGGTTGCACCCAGGCAGCCCGCTTTCCTCTGGGAGTGTCTGGGCCCGGCTGCCTTCCTCCCTCTTCATCCTTGCCCTCCCTGGACCCTGACCCACTCCTGGGCTGTCTTCAGCACTCATCTGTGCCTCTGCCATCTGCTGCCACAGGTGAGTCTCCAGGGTGAGGAAACGTTCCACCGCAGCTGGGAGGACCCCCGGGGGAGTCGGGCCAGCCACGGCGGGACAAAATGACTGTCATGACAACTGAATTTGGCTCCATCATTTTACTTTTAAACACGTGCATTTTACTTATAAACATAGCCTATGACACTGCACCTCGCCAACAAAAAATAGAAGATAACCCTAGGGTGCATCATGATCAATTTGCACTAATTTTATCATTTTTTTTTACAAATCTTTATTCATTTCTTCACCCTTTTCCCAATGTTGTGATGCCCCCTTTGGCCCTGGTGCCCTAAGCATGTGCTTAGTCTGCTTAATGGTTAATCCACCCCTGACTGTGTTGAACACTGCTGTAAGATCCAGTAAAAACAGTAGCGCTGACCCACCTTGATCCAACTGTCTGCGGAGATTGTCTTTTAGGGTGACCAACACAGTCTCCGTCCCATGGCCAGGGCGGAAGCTGGATTTGAACAGATCCAATGTTGATGTGTCATCCAGGAAGTCCTCGAGCTGTTCAGCTACCACTCTCTCAATCACCTTACCCAGAAATGGTAAGTTGGAAACTGAGTGGTAATTGGCTGGATCTGAAGGATCCAAAGATTTTTTTTTCAAGAACAGTACAACCACAGCCTCCTTAAGACCTGCTAGAAAGACCCCTGTTTCCAGGGACGCTGGACTTAACCAGCCATGAGGGACATGAGTCAAGGAGGCATGTGGTCAGCTTGACAGTGCCCAGGACCCTGTCAACATCAGCAGAGGAGAGCAGGCTGAATACCGAGATGGCCAAGGAGCCTCCAGTTCACATACTGTATCAACATTGGCAGGTAGATCATGGCAGAGCGATAAGACTTTATCTGCAAAAAAGCTCACAAATGCCTAAGAGCTAATGGTTGAATGCTATATCTATTTTGGTGTCTCTCAGTGAGGGACATCAAAGACCTAATCACCTTAAATAATTGCGCTGGGTGAGAGCTAGTGGATGCAATGGAGGCTGAGTAGAACACTCTCTTCTCAGTCTTCACTGCCATTTAATAGGATTTCATAAGCATCCTATGAGATGCTCTTGTAGCTTTGTTGCAAGTATGCTGCCAAATTCGCTCAAGCAGTCTAAGTTTCTGTTTCATCCCCCTGAGTCCTGTTGTATACCAGGGGGATGATTTACACAGGAGCACTGAGGGCTTTGGGGAGCAACCTCATTGATGGCTTCAGAGAGACAGGAATTCCAGTCCCCTATCAGCTCATCCAATGAGGTGCGAGAAGGCATCGGATCCCACAGAGCATTCTGGAACCCAGTTGGGTCTATTAGTCTCCGCAGGCAATCATAAATAAGCTCACCACCCAGACAGGGGGGATAGAAATACCTAGCCAGGCCTTCAAAACCAAGTGGTCTGACCATGGCACTTCTTCATTGGAAGTCAGACCCACATCTATGCTCGTGACAAAAATCAAGTCCAGGGTGTGACCTGCTTGGTGTGTGGGACCTGATACAAATTGGGAGACCCCCAGTGCTGCCACAGAAGACACCCAGTCTGAAGCCTGAGTAGAGGCGACAGTTTCATCTGCATGGATGTTGAAGTCCCCAAGAATTTACAATCTTGGGAACTCCAAGGCCCACCTAGCTACTGCCTTTACGAGGCTCAGAAGGCTGTCTGTCGGTGCATTAGCTGGTCAGTACACCAGACAGCCAAACTCTCCTCAGTGTCCCACCCTAGGTCAACACAATCAATACCAGTGATCTTTGGGATGGAGAATGGCTTGAAGGAGAAAACCTCCCAGGTGAGTAGAGCCACCCCACCCCACCCCCAAGTTCAAGACTGATGAAGGACTGTGTAACTGGGGGGGGGGGGTCAGTTGTTTGAAGGTGGCCCTCCCTAACCCAGGTCTCAGTCACACAGGCCAGATCCACATTCTGCACTGCAAGATAGTCCTGCAGTGTCCTGGTCTTATTATTAATGGATCTGGCATTGCACAACATCAGTGTCAAAGGGGAGTCTAAAATCATAGCCTTCACATCAATGTTTCTTGGGATGGGATGAAGGTTGGAAAGGGACCAAGCATGTCCACATCTCCATCCCTTTCCAAGACCTTCTCCCACTGCCATATGTCCCTCAGCCCCTGATCACTGGGATCCCCAGCCTGGGGCTGGCACCCAACAAGATGTTCTCAAAATCCATCCCCCAATCCCTCTCTCACCTCCACCTGCCACCAGAGCCCAGAGTACAATAGAATATAAGAACCAATTAACAACAAATCAGTTACAATCAATGGTCGAACACACACACAATCCAATTTGACAGATAATAAAAATGTTGTTGTTGTTAGCCATTCAATCATGTCCGACTCTTGGCGATTCTATGGGCCAGCTCTCTCCACGTGTTCTGATCTATAATAAAAAATACCTCTACTAATAACCCTCCCACCCAAACCTCTCCACTTACTATCCCCTCCCTCCCAATAGTAAGACTAACCAATTTATATAGTGAGTGGGAAGAGGGAGAATCTCCCTCCTCCCCTGTCCAAATTAGAACTAAACCATTGTGAGACAGAGTTCCTTACAATTAACTATCAGAAAACCAAGATAGTTGCTTTTGGGCGTAGACCAAAAATTTGGTCCTGGTTGATAAATGGCCATCACATCAAGCAAGTTAATAACTTTAAATATCTTGGGGTAGTCCTGCAGGCCAAGGGTTCTAAGCTTCAACATAGCAAATATGCTGTGGACAAAGGAGAAAGATCTGCAAATAGTATCACAAAATTTTATCACTCTCAAGGGAGGTCATATGTTCCTGCAGCCCTTAAATTATATAAAGCCAAGACGCTAGCCCAACTGTTAAATGGTTCATTCTTGGGGCCAGCCAGTTCCTGCTTTGCACCCCTTGAAAGAGTTCAGTCTAAGTTTCTAAGAACTATCTTGCAGGTCCCTAGATGTGTGTCAAATGTGAGGGTAAAAACTGGAGACAGGTTGTCTAAAGGTTGTCTAAAGCCTGGGTCGGTATTTTATCAATATATACCTGGCTAAAGGGGTATCTCAACCCACAAGGCTTATTCCCCCTGATACTCTGCGACGATTTTCAATCAAATTGGTTCAAGTCTGTTCAGAGTTATCTATTGAAAATAGGTCTTTCTCCTCAGGTGCTTTTATCTCTGGGAATAGACCAAGCAAAAACTCTAGTCAAGCAGAGAATTGAGGATATAGAATGCCAAATTGATCTTTCCAGCATACAAAACATTACGATGAGGGCAACTATTAAAAATACTGTGGGGCCAGCCAAGTATTTAACATCTCTTGAAGTAAAAGGGTTTAGAAGAGCCTTCACTTTGGCTAGGTGCTCTGTCCTCCCTTCTGCAGTACTTGAAGGAAAATACAAGGATATTCCCTTCACGGAAAGGCTTTGTACTTGTCCATTAAGGGAGGTTGAGACAACAGAGCACATGTTCTTTAGATGTCCGTATTATAAAGTAGCACGTAATAAAATCACTCTGCTGACTGATCAATTTCCGGGTCTCTCTGAAAAAGCTAGACTTGAGTGTCTTCTATCTGATAGAAACTCTAAGATTACCCATCAAGTAGCTAGTTTCTGTATGGAGATAATGAGATTACGTAAACTCTAAGGTAGCTAGTTTAGAAATAGTAGCTCGATACTGGGATAAATTCTAATTTCTCTTTAATGCTTTACTGATATGTTTAAAGTTTGGAAATACTGTACGACTGTTCTAAGGACTGGGTAAGCATTAGACAGAAGAGTAGGGTGAATTTTAACAATTTTAACCAGCATAATAGTTTATGTCTATAGTCATAACATGTATCTAATTTTAACATTTACTAGGTCTATGTTTTATTGGCCAAGTTTTATCTTACAAGTTCTCCGTATTGTGTAAACCGTGGAATTGTTGTATGTATTTTCTGGTCAAATGATCGTAGCAATAAAGAACAGTTACTTCTGAACCATTAATACTAAAAGCAATCAGAAAAACTTATGAAGTGGTTTGGGAGATGCACAGCACCACTGGACATTTCTGGATGGCTGACAGGATATCTATAAAGTACAGGAGTCAGAGCCAGGTAGGAGTGAAATCAGCAAGCATGTTTATTCAGATGGTTCAGAGGGGCATACAACCTGGCGGTCAGGGGCCTGCTTATATTCACAGTAAAGCCGCACCCCCGACCTCACCCAAAAAGGGTGATTGGATTCGTTTCCCACCAGAGGCTATCATAGGACTGTTTGAATATCCTAAGCCTCTGATAGGGGGATATTTAGGATCCTAGCAGGCCATTGCTCGCTGGACCGAAGCTCAGGCCTTCCCTGGCCCTGTGCTCAGCTGTGGCCATGTGGCTGTCGCCACTGCATACACTACAAGATTTTGCATGCTGTAGGCAAGAGTCAAAGTTGAAGAGCATCAATTAAAAAAAAATGAGATAGGAATTTGAACTTCTGACTGAAGGCCTGCCCCACTGGATTAGTCAGGATTATTTTTATCAGTTCTTCAGACCAAGGGAATGGTGGGGAAAGTCAACATAAGGGCATTTTAAAAACATCTCCAACAATTGCTGAAATGACAAAACTTTAAAAAGTGTTTTCCTTCCCCTTCTCTGCTAGAACAAAACTTGTCTTAGCAGGCTGTTTAAATGCAGTGCTTGTCCCGACTTCAAAAATGTAAATGTCTTTATCATAAATGGCATTCTAGTAATACCGAAACTGGAAACAAAAAATAAATAAATGTTCAATCATGTTTTATTGGTTTAAATTTGTTTCCAAAATTTTATTTGTGATTTCTTAGGTTGTTGTTTGTATGTTTCTCAACAGTTTGAATTGAGATGCTTCACTTTATATCTTGGAAGCTAAGCAGAGTCAACCTTGAGTTTGGAAGGGAGATTGCCAGGAAACTACAGGGTCATTAAGCAGAGGCAGGCGATGGCAATGTATCTTGCTTTGAAAACCCTACAGATTTGCCTTTACGGTTGCCAGTTCCCTTTGTCAAGCTGGCGGGTGATTTGGGGTTATTATCGGGGTGGGTGGGGATGCCTCCAAGCCCTATTCCCAAGCTGTGGCCACCCACAGCCCCACCCCTCTTCCTCCCTGCTAAAAGATTTAAAGGGCTTCAGCTGATCGGCGGGGAGCATATGGCCCATCAACCAGTTGGAGGGTCCTTTAAATCTTTTAGCAGGGAGGAAGAGAGGCTGTTGCCGGCCACAGCTCCACTGGCAAAAAGACCCTTTAAAGGGTTTTTCTGCCAGCAGGGTGGGGGCTGCAGCACACATGGGGCACATTTCCCAGGGGCAAGTCGTCACTTGGGATTCAGTCCCATGCCACTGCCCCACTTGCTGTAAGCCCCACAGCAAGCAGGGCAGCAGCATGTGGGCCTGAATCCCAAGTGGCAAATTGCTGCTGGGAGATGAGCTTCGCATGTGTCACAGCCCCCACCCCATGGCAAAAAGACCCTTGAAAGGGTCTTTTTTGTGGCTGGCAACAGCCCCTCTCTTTCCCTGCTAAAATATTTAAAGGGCCCTCCTGCTGGTCGGTGGGCCACATGCTCCCTGCTGATCAGCTGAAGCCCTTTACATCTTTTAGCAGGGATGGAGAGGGGTGGCCAGAGGTGGATTGGGGGGTGGGGCTTCCCCAGTGGCCAGCTGGTTGGGGGGCAGATGGTAGTTCCCAGGACCAGGGAAAACCCTGCCCAGACCTGGGGGCTGGCAATCCTAGTTGCCATACGTCAGCTGAGGCTTTATGGATGATGGGAAAGTGTGGACTTCAGGAAGTTGACTCTTAATATAATTGACTTAAAGTTCATCCACAAAATTAAGGCTCCATATTTTTTTCAAAGTAGTAAAATTGGAAAATATTCAGTAATCAAATACATTCAAAGACTGAACTTCTACACGACTTCAACAACTTGTACAATATTTCATTTCAACTCTAATAATATAACCAGCACTACTTATACCATTTTTTTCATATTTAGGGAAAGTGTTTTGTATATTACCTCTTCTGTGGCTCACTTCAAAGCTTCTCTTTACCTGGGACCTACTATTTCTTTCTTTTTATTATACCAAATTTCTTTCTATAATTACTATTCCCTAGAAATGACTGTAACTGTCTTGTGAGAGGAGGATCTTTGTATATATACACAAGCATAAGTAAATGAGGTATTTGGGTAGGTGTCTGTTTTTAAACAAAAACAAAACTTAGAGGTGAGAAAAATGTTAAATCCCCTCCTTCACCCTTCCTCACTATGCTCAGTTGACTGAGACATTTTTTTTCTCCTAAACTGACTTTGATACCAGAAGTGAGGCAGGCTGGGACAAAAATAACTCAAACATCAGATAACAAATGGAAAACGATAAAAATGTGTTAATCTATATATCTAATATCCAAGTGCCCCCTCTGTGTGCAGATATCTAAATCCACACATTGGGGGCACCTAGTGGGCAAATAGATTTTCCTGCACACTTGGGGGACTCCCCAGGTGTGCAGAAAAATCTGAAAGGTTAAAAAAAAAATATTCAGGGGATACTTAAATTCCCCCCCAAAGTAAAAAGTGTTCCCTGAGCATGTGCAGGAAATGCAGTTGGAACGATGCCTCACCTCCTTTGCAGGGGGAGGGAGAGGGCTTGGCAGGCTGTGGTTGGAGCCATGTGGGCCTCAGCTGTCACTGTCGGGGTGGGGGAGAGAGCTTGGCAGGCCCAGTGTCTGGAAGCCTTGTGGGCCTTGCCATCACTGCCGGGGGGGGGGGGGGGGAAGAGAGAAGAGATTGGCGGGCCCAGCAGCTGGGAGCTGCACGGGCCTTGCTGCCGGAGCCCAGAGGGAAACTTACCTGTGGCCACTTCCTCCTCAGCCGTGAGGTCCTCCCCCCCACGAGTATCACAGGTCCCTCTTCTTGTACATTATAATTTCCACTCTGTGACTTCAAAATAAGATCACACATAGTAAGATGTACTCTCTGGAGTCACATAATGTAGGTAAACAGTATAGTAGTTGTTACCATGGTGCCTTTCTAGCCATACACTAGCCATATAAAGGTATCTTTACAGCATCCATTATTACATGTTCCTGTGTGACAACTTAATTCTTCCCTGTAAGGTCCATTGACAGTGCCTACATTGTGAAAGTGCATTCTGCAGTGGCCTGTACTTGGACTGGGTCATGCTTATGGAACAGCCTCCTGGAAGAATCAGAGGAACATCTATAGAATTATTCCAGAGAGATTTTGGGGCCTTCTCACTCCTCTGAAACTTCAAAGTAAGTTTAAAGTATCTATATCTATTGTTTTAATGGTATATAATTCTGCATTCTATATAGTTTTATTATATTTTGAATTATTGCAGTTAACTGCCATAGTTTCTGAGTTGGTCAGGAAAAAGACAGGCCCGTAAATGTGTGTGTGTGTGTGTGTGAAGTTTTTGTTCCTAATGTATAAGAGTGGTAAACTAGTGTGGCCTTTAAAGTGCTGCAAATGTTAGACACATTAAGTTTTTGAATTAATTCGTTATGCGGCACCTACGTTAAAGCTGATCAAACTGATTTCCACAGAAAACTGGAAGGATATGGTGAAAAAGACTGAAACCAAAACAAGGGGAGAGAAAAAGAATAGGTCCTTTATAAAGCCTGCTCTATCCTTCCAAAATCTTATTTGAGATACTGGTCTATACAACTTTAACATAATAGCATGTTTCACAATCTTAAACCACTAGATTAGGCATGTGCTAAAAAACTGAAAATCTCTGCCAGGTGTAAGTTACCTTTTCTGATGTGAAAAGCAGAACACTAATACCAGTTAAATTGATATCTTCAGGTGCTGCAATTAAAACCTATTCAAGATTAGATTTACTAACAACTCAAAGGCTTTTGCAGTGCCAGCCCATAAGCTTCAGAACAGTGCACCATTAACACCATTCTACAATCAGAATATTGTGTTGAAAGTTCACAAGGATTCATTAATTTCTAACAGTTCTGAAAATGCATGATGTTGTGGCTAAAGTGGCAGAGCAGGCCTAGAGAGTTTTGGGTTCAGATGCCTATGCATCCATTAAATAATACGTAGAAATGTAATAGATTTCTCTTGAAATATAGGTATATCTGGAATGAGCATGCATGGCACAGTTCTGTGCTACAACATTTCCCCAAATTCCTAGGTCTCCCCTAGCCACTGGTAGGTCTCCCCTAGCCACTGGTAGGAGGTGAGAGGAAGGGTTGTCCAATTGGGAAACTCATGAAGATTTAGAGATGGAACCTGGGGAGGACAATGACCTCAGTGGGGTACAATGCCATAAAGTCCACCCTCCAGGGCATCCATTTTCTCCAGGGGAAGTGATCTCTCCAGGGCTATTTTTGGGCAGGAACACACAGGAATGGCGTTCCGTCTGGCTTCCAAGGTGGCCACGCCTACAGCCCCCCCCCTCGGGTTCCCCAGTTACCTTACAAGCTGCAGGGCACCTGGGGAAGCCAAGCTGATCCAGGGAGAGAAGGCAGTTTAAACTGCCTCCCCCCCCCCCCCGGGTTCCCCAGGTGCCCTGCAGCTGCGGGGCATCTGGAAAAGCCAATCCAAAAACTGCCTTCCTTCCCTCAGGTTCCCTGTGCACTCCACAAGCCACGGGGCACCTGGGGAAGCCAATCCTGGGAGGGAACTGCACTCCCAGGGGTGTGGCCTAATATGCTAATGAGTTTCTGCTGTTGGGTGTGGCCTATTATGCTAATGAGTTCCTGCTGGGCTTTTTCTACAAAAAAAAAGCCCTGGATCTCTCTAGTCTGGAGAAGACGTGTAATTCCAGTGGATCCCCAGGTCCCGCCTGCAGGCTGGCCTCTCTATCGGACTATTGCTTGTACTCAAACTTGTTCAGTAAAACTGGTACCTCTCTTGTTAGGTACTCACTACCTTGTGCTTCAGGAAATGCATTAATTCCACTGATAGGTGTGCCTGCAAGAATAAATGCACTCCTGTTGTTTCAGTGGGTATAGTAGAGGGAGGTTTGCCAGGTACAGATTATCTCAGCCTCCTGAGTGCTTTCACTAAAGAGACTAGAACAACTTTCAAAGGTCATTCTGTGCGAACTCCTTTCAATTGAAATATACATCACTGCATAATTGTCTATATTTTTAATCAGGCCACCATTATTTACTAACAGGCACTGTTACTAACAGGCCATCTCACACCAGGAACATAAAATCTGGCTCTCCACCTTCCTTGTATGCTTTTTTTTTCTTCTCTGGGGGGACATTAGGGTGTGCATTGGATATAGAATTGTGTTCAATCCCTGTGAAGGATTTCCCAAATACTGCCTTCTCCCCCCGACCCATACAAGTGAATGCTAATGTTCCTTTGTACACAGAGAGTAAGGAAGAAGGGACTATTGTCAGGAAAATGCAGGGAGTGCACCCACAATTACCATTGTCACGAAGGCCTGGGCTAGGAATTGTGTTTCTCTTGAGGGATTTCCCAGTTAAACTGGTGAATTGCTGAAATTCTGCCATCTCACTGCCTACTGGGTTGGATTGCCTGTGCTTGAAATATTTTGTACCTTTTCCCTAGGCAGCCTCTAAGATGTTTACTCAGGGTATCTGCTGAGTAAAGGTTTTAGATTGCAGTTCCCAGCTAATGTTTGGGCCTTTTGTGAGCTTTTGAGTTCTAAACATGCAGGTGTACATATACATTTCTCACTGCACACATACTGGGAGCCAGAATTTTGTCACGTAGCGCTTCTAGCATGTCTAGGCAATTGTGTGCATTGAGCCAGTGGAATGCCTCCACACAATGGCTGGCATTGAATTGTTTCAAATGTCCTATCAAGAACTAGTGTTCCACTTTCATTCTGTGCAGTAATTAAATTCACAAAAAGTGGTGCTTTCATTCGTGTGTTGATAAAATTGCAGGATTTTCCTTCCCATTCAACTGCCCTCCATTTCCTTTGAACTGTAATTTCACAGCAAGGGTTTTTTTTGCTGTTGTTGTTCCTCTTGTGAATGTCTTATGGATTTAAAGAGATTTTACTGATATATTTCCTAGGAATAAAAGGAATTTGAGACTGCATAAGTGAACTAGTGGAAATGTTCACATTATTGTCCCCTGTTCATAATTATGGAACAATGCAATGAGAAAGTAATTAATTTTGTCAATAGAGAATTTGAACTTTTAGATATTGTTTACATTTGTCTAGAATTTTAATTCTGGCAACCCTAACCAAAGAATTTATATCTGACTCACTGCAGGCAAAGCTGATGTGAATATCATGTTTGGCCTTACTGCACTGGGTCCAGCAATGGGTGTGCCACACTATAAATCAAAGAGGCTCCATGACAGCTTAAAAGCAAACACAGCCACTAACAGAGGAAGTACATTGTGGAAGTGGTACAAGAGGCAAAGGGAGGATAAGTAACTGACTGTCATTTTGACTAGGATTGCGTGGTTCTGAAACTGAGCTGGAGTTTTCACTGTCCATCTGCAGCTAGTTATGAGCACATGATCCTGGTGGGAGGGGCACTTGCTGTTGCTGACTGAGATGAATCATCTGATAGAGTTTGCTAAAAGCAGACAGCAGAGTGCAGAACATGAACACATCACTCAAAGACAGCCACTAACTGGGAGAGTTAATTGTGGTAGTTTAATGTGGAAGTGTATGAGGGAGTAAGAGACAATCACATAGGCAAATCTTCTATTAAAAAGATACACATAGAGCTGCTATGTAAGCTCAGTGTTGGAAGACAAAGTTTGACTACCACATTAACATTTTAAGGACAGGATTCTACATAGTTTCTGGTAAGAACCGTTTCACACTCTTAAACAACCAAAGCAGTTATGAAGTTAGAATACCAGCAGGCAGGGCTATTTTTGGGCAGGAACGCACAGGAACGGAGTTCCGGCTGGCTCCTGAGTTGGCCACACCCAGCAGCAGAAACTCATTAGCATAATAGGCCACACCCAGCAGCAGAAACTCATTAGGATTGGCTACATTAGGGGTATGTGGCCTAACATGTAAATTAATTCCTGCTACAAAAAAAGCCCTGGGTTTTGACAACAAACAAGGTAAACACAATAAGAGGCAAAAGGTGGGTGTGGCTGGATGACCACTCTTCTGGTAACATGGGGGTGTGGCCTAATACACTAATGAGTTTCTGCTGTTGGGTGTGGCCTATTATGCTAACGAGTTCCTGCTGGGCTTTTTCTACAAAAAAAGCCCTGCCAGCAGGAGTGTGGGAGACATCCAGTGTTTTGCATAGAGTGTCACATCATGTACAATTATCTGCCCATGGACAAAATTATGGGTGTGTGATTGATGTGTAGAGCTCTTAGTTCTCAGAGAGCAGGTTAGTTCCATTGAGGCTAAGGTTGCCAACATGGAGAAACTGAGAAACTGAGGTATGTGGTTGCTCGGGGACAGTTAAAACTGTCCCACACTTCTGCTGTCATGGATAGTGTGAGTTTTGAGTCTGAAGGGCATCAGGCTGAAGAGTCTGGAAATAATCCCTTAGAAGGGATCTCTTTGTCCAACGATCCTCTCGTACCAAGGGTACTCCTCTGAGGCTTTTTGGTATTATCCCTAATGAGTCATAAGAACATAAGAGAAGCCAATGTTGGATCAGGCCAATGGCCCATCGAGTCCAACACTGTCACACAGTGGCCAAAAACACCAGGTGCCCTCAGGAGGTCCACCGGTGGGGCCAGGACACTGGAAGCCCTCCCACTGTTCCCCCCCAAACACCAAGAATACAGAGCATCACTTGCCCCAGACTGAGAGTTCCTATCTATACCTTGGGGCTAATAGCCACTGATAGACCTCTGCACCATATGTTTATTCAATTCCCTCTTGAAGTCGTCCATGCTTGTAGCCACCACCCCCTCCTGTGGCAGTGAATCCCATGTGTTAATCACTCTTTGGGTGAAGAAGTACTTCCTTTTATCTGTTCTAACCTGACTGCTCAGCAATATCATCGAGTGCCCACGAGTTCTTGTACTGTGAGAAAGGGAGAAAAGTACTTCTTTCTCTCCCTGTTCTATCCCATGCATAATTTTGTAAACCTCGATCATGTCACCCCTCAGTCACCATTTCTCCAAGCTAAAGAAAAAGTGTTCCAACCCTTTTATCATTCTAGTTGCCCTTTTCTGCACTTTTTCCAATGCTATAATATCCTTTCTGAGGTGTGAGACCAGAATAGTCCACAGTATTCCAAATGAGGTTGCACCATCGATTTATACAGGGGCATTATGATACTGGCTGATTTGTTTTCAGTTCCCTTCCTAATAATCCCCAGCACAGGGTCAATTGTTAGGAACATAGACAGTGGGGTCTGTGACAGGCATTTTGACCACATAGTGCAAATTTTTGCTGGCTGTAAAGCTTGATGACATCACCCTCTTTCTAGATAGGCTAATAGTTTGATTTCAAAAGAGGAAACGAACATGAGAAAACTAAAATGGAGATAAAAAGTCAGTGTCATGGGTCAACCGGGCACAGTTAACCCTAAAGGGGCAGAAGACTCTTCAGAAGAGGAATGGGCATGCCAAGAAAGTCCAGCCCACAACCAGTTACATACAGCCTGCCAGAAAAATCTACTTCTGTGCTGCCAACCAATGATTTGCAGCCTGATGGGGCTATCCCAGCTGTACATCCCCATGGGGAGCATCCCACCATTTACCTTGCCTCCCCCATATCCAGAACTGTTGGAGTGTAAACAAAAGAGGGTTCAATGTACTGGATAGCGGAGTGGATTGCAGAGTGTGCGATTAACAGTCCAGCAACACTTGGATCCAGACAGTGAGGATGGGTTCATGTGCACATACACGATGCAATCCAGCTGCAAGGTGAGTATCTCTGCTATATAAAGCAGAGAAAGGGGGAAAGTGGCTGTGGAAGCAATGAGTAATTTTACTCCCAACCTTGCTGCCACTGACCCTTCCTCTGACTCATGACCTTTGGGCTGTGTTTTGACTCTGATTTCTAACCAGTATATGTAACTGGTCTCTAAAATCAGCTTCTCTGCTGGATGATTGGAAAACAACAAATGTCACCCCAATTTTTTAAAAAAAGATCCAGGAAATTACAGGCCAGGAAGCCTAACACCATCCTGACCTGGATAGCCCAAGCTAGTCTGATCTCCTTAGATCTTGGATCTAGGCAGGGTTGGCCCTTGCTCGTATTCAGATTAAGGATGGATACAAACATGCTGACGAACTAAAGTTCATCGTGATTTTTGGCTGGTTCACAATTCATGAAGCAATATTTGAGAACTGAAGAACCATCACAAACTTTCATGAAAAGCAGAAAGCAAGGTTTTTCTGCTCTTCATGAAAAACAGCTGAGCAGCCATTTAAACCAGTGTTTTCTGCTCCAGGGGAGCAGTTTGCTCTGTGCTGCTCAAGTATTTAAAGGGGCTTTCTTGAGCAGCTAGCCCCAAGAACTGACTGTCCAAGAAAGCCCCTTTAAATAGCTCAGTTAGGGGAGAAGTTTGCTCCATGTAGTTCAGCTTTTTAAAGGAGCTTTCTTGGGCTGCCAGCCTCTGGGGCTAGCTGTCCCAAAAAAAAAAAACCCGTTTAAAACAGCTGAGCTGTGGGATCAGGCTGCCCTCACAGCTCAACTGTTTCCAAACTAAATGGCTCAGTTGTTTAGATCAGAAACAGCTGAGCAGCAAGGGCAACCTGCTCCCACAGCTCAACTGTTTAGCATCTGGCTGTGGTCACACGGCAAGGTAATTGCAATTTTGGTCCTGATTTTGGTCTGGATTTTTTTTCCCAGGTTGGGATGGTCACACATCCCTCCCTGAACTGCAAGCATTGTGTGACAAGGCTCTGAGCAGCATCTAGATAGCCACGCCACTGTTTAGGCAGCACGGTGTGAGATTTTTTAAAAATTTGCTTTGCACATGCACACATGTGCACGGCCGAATCACTGCCCACACTGGACTTGCCCGACCCTTCCTTCCCTGCCTGCCTGCCTCCCCTCCCTGCTGTCTCCTGCTGCCTGTCTCCAGACAATGGGACCCTCCCCGGTCTCGTCTTAACCGAGGGCCCCTGGAAACCAGGGAAGGTGGCAGCGGCTGCCTGGAGCACAACAGTTCCACTGCCAAACCAACCTCCCCCTGGCGCCAGGGGCTCCCTCCCTCCCTCCTAACACCACAGCTATATACGCGCTTGCACATTTAAATGTTGAATTTGTTCAGCACACAATTGCTCATGCGCTCAAAGGAAAAAGCTCAGAAAAAAATTACTCGAAGAATGATCAGATTACCCTAATTGCAATCCATGCGAGATGTCTGTCCAGATGGGTGAAAATGCCGATTTAAAGCACAAATACCGGGAAAGTACTGGATTTTCCCGGTGTCAGAAAATGCACTAGGGAACTGGGAGCATTGTGGGAGTGAGCCTGCTTTGGCGCGGGAGGCGGATCAGCCCATCTGATCAGCAAATTTAAATGCGAGAGGGAACAGCGGCGAAACCCAATCAAAATAACCATGTGACCGCACCCCCTTGAAATAACTGAGCTGCAGGAGCAGGCTGCCCTCGCTACTCAGATGTTTTGGGTATGAACCTTGCAAACCTGGTTCAATTAGTATGTGAGTCATCTGGGTTTGTAGGGTTCATGGTTCAGACCTCATTTTTGCGGTTCATGCTCATTCCTAATTTGGATGGGAGACCACCAAGAAAAAAACAGGGCTGTGACACAGAGGCAAAAGCAGCAAACCACCTCTGAACATCTCTTGCCTTGAAAACCTTATGGGGTCAGCATAAATCAGCTATGACTTGATGGCAAAAATCCCCCCCCCCCAGTATCTGTTCCAGATAAATTAATAGAAACTGTTATTAAAGAGAAAATTATTAAGAACATCAAGAAACCAAGTCTGCTGAAGGAAAACCATAATGGCTTCTGCAAAGGGAAGTCATGCCTCACCAACCTGTTTGAAATCAGTTTAACAAGCCTGTGGATAAGGGTGCTCTGGGAGCCATCATATGCTTGGACTGCCTGTGCCTTTGAAAGATGAATTGCCAGCTCATAGAAACACAGTTACAGTTGTCCCCGTCACTCCAACTGTACTAATCAAACAACTGTATGTTAAGCATCTTGTAATGGCACAGGAGCCAGACTGTAACAAGAGAGTTGGCAACCGTATGGAAGAACAGCTAAATACTCATTGGTAACTTCTGCTATTGGCCTCTACCCCTACTGAAGGGCTACCTGAAAAAAAAAAGATAGAAGAGACCCATAAACTGTTATAAATCATGTTCCTTAGTAACAACAGACAGCTTATAGGCTCAAGTATTCATTATGTTGTGTGAGCCATGGATTTCAGAAAGTGGTACCACCTAGGTATTCATTAAGTTCCTACATCTCCCCCTTCCCCTTCTTCCCAAGTATTGGGATTCACCTGTTAGAGATGATAATGGGTCAGTATATTGGGTCAATATTTCCCTGTCCCTTGTAGGAGTTGCACTGGGCTCTGGTCCCGCAAGGCAAAAGGTGGCATGAGTGTCTATCCAACAGTAGCAATGGTGAGAGAAGAATGGCAGTCACCCAGAAAAATAGCTGTCCTCCCTGTTTCTTCCAGCTGCAAGAGGAGTTATCCTGGCTCGACACAGTGATTCTGCTAGCACATCTCCAAGGGATATTTGCATTTACATTTCTGTACTGTGCGTGCCTTCCCTCTGTCACCTATGCAGGTTGGCTTACATCCTGTCCATTAGTTGTGAGCCAGTCTTCACTGGGCTTTTTGTCTGCATGTGAACAATTTGGGTGTGGCTATTAGCATGATTGCAGTCTGCTTTTTCAGATCTAAAGTCTCCCCCGGCTATGAATCTGCCGCCACTAATTCCAATGGTTAAAATTGACATTGGTTAAAAATGGCTGGTTTGTGATTTTTTTTTAGTTGAGATTTGCTACTTTGGTGTCTCTGTGTGACCCTGATGCTGGGGGTACATGCCTTTTTCTGGTGATTGGGAATATTTAGTTATCCAGCTAACACCAGGACAAAAGTGGTGACAACCTACAAACAAATTTGTTAATCATTTACAAGGTATGACTTGACCACCATGCTGTAGCAAACGAGGTCGCTGTGCAGGTGCAAATCTGTTCAAATTTAGTGGGGGGGACTATTAAGGAGTTTGCTTCACATATAAATGGGGGAGTTTGATCAAGTTAAGTTCACCTGGAGATTGTATTCATGTCAAATTTCATAGCATATGATCTCCTGCATGGGGTGAGGGGAAAGCGACATTTGATCAACTTTAAGTTTGAGGCAAGTGAGGCCCCCTTTCTGGGGTACTTAACTGTGTACCGGGAATTGTCCTTTAATTCATTCCGGAATCCCAAATGAAGCAGTGGAGGAGCCGTACTGTGTTTATGTACTGAAGTGAAGTGCCTGCAAGTAGGATTAACATATTTGTAACAATGTTTGTTCTTGTTCCTTGTCTGTTTGTGAAAAATGTTCCTTTCTCTACAGTTTCTTTAGAGTTCTTATTATCAAAATTTCCCCCCCCCCATCTGTTCGAAGTAGGCGCACCAAAAGGCCAGAGGGGAGTGACCCCATGCTGCACACCTAGTCATCTGAGAGATATGTTCCTGGTGGGTGTTTATATAGTGCTAAAGTGTCTTCTGATTGGCTGCAGATTTAGATGGCAATGTAAGCTGCTTTGTTTCTATATAACCATGGTGTTACTTGTTTGTCACTCCTGTCTATACCCATTCCTGCATTTTCACCATTCCAATGTTCTGTTAGCACTGGGACAGACTGAGGGGTTTAGGATGCCACCTAAATATCATTCCCCACCAGCATGTCCTTGGTGCCTCCCATTTTTGCCTTTATGCTGGTGTAGTTGCCTTGGAGCTGGGTTTATACCAGCACAGCTTCAGCACAGCACTAAGCCAATAAACCTCCATGTACATGGGCATAGGGATTTAATTGCATTCCCAAGCAGGTTCCAGGCTGCCTTTGGAATTGCATTCTCTAGTACATAAACCAATACGATATGTGCAAACCATCCAGGACTTGTAGGAGAAATGGGGAAAATATTAGTACAGAAAGAACAGCATCACAATTGTGGGTGTGTACAGTCAGAAAAAGCAGACAGAGGCCAAGGACAGATTGGCAGTCTCGGCCGCTCTGCCTCCACTTCAAAAGTGGAGGCAGAGCGGCCGTTCAGATGGCCGCATCTGCCCTGAGGAGGCAGCCTGGACGCATCGCGTCCGGTGCCGTGCTCCTCCCGCAGCAGCCGAGTACCACTTCAAAGTGGTGCTCGGCTGCTGCGGTGCATGTTCCACCCGCCGGAGCGGGTGTGAACGCGCGTGGGCAGGGGGAGCCTCGTGGTGTCCGCCCGCCACCATAGGAAGCTACCCGCAGTCTGAACTCTGCGGGCGACTTCCTTCCAGCGGTGTGCAAACGCCGCGCCACAGGGGAAATTCCCCCCGCCCTAGTCTGCCGCGCCGCGGAGGCGCAGCAGACTTTAAGTTTGTCCAGGGCCAGAGTTCTTCACAGACATCTATTATTTGGATTCAGAAATCACACCAGCTTAGAATTCCTCTTGGGAGCTTCAGGACAGAATTAATAAAGCCAAATTAAAAAACTCTTTCTGTAGTGGAAGTCTGCTGCATACTTGTTTTCTTTGTGTTTATTACTAGATTACGAGTTTTAAAAAGAAAAAAAAAACAGAATTCTCTCTCTCTCATTTATAATGGTACTATTACAAATAACTATTTGTTTAAATAGCACCACAACTTGCCCATTATCTAATGATTAGACAAACAAATCTTAAAACATTTATGGTTTTTTTTTAAAAAAAAATGGATTGAATTTCTCAAACTCAGCATTTAAGTTCTGAAACAGCTGCCTGGCTCTCCATCAAAACTACTCCCTATGACGAGGAAACACCTGCCTACCCTGCATGACATTTGAAAGCTCTCCAGCTTTGCATGGTCTGACTTCATGACAACTGCTAATCAGCACCCATTCAAACTCAAATAGGCCCCAAGATCCCATTCGCACCGAAAAGCCAGCATTTTGGAATGCAGCATTCCCACCAAATGCGTTCGGTGCGTGTCATTGCCCTGCCACTCGGACAATCAGCTCGGCATGAGTCTGTGTGTATGTTTTCATTCTCAGAAAATGTTAGGAGCTTGTTTGCTGCTCTGGAAGAATGCTTCTGCGCTGGAACAAAAATGGGGATGGAAGCCCCCAAGAGAGAAAGCTGACGTCCTGGGGATGCAGTCCTTTGCTCTCCATGTCATTCCCATGAAGCTGATTTCTCATCTTGCGCCCTGACATGAATAGCTAAGCTACCTGATAATGCTTAAGGAAGATGAACGGGCATGAGTCACCCTTCTGTCTGCTTCCTGATGCTGTCATCAATGTGTACTCGGGGAGTGAAAGGTCACTGGAATAATAAGCCGGCACCTGTAGCCAGAGAGGGCTGGACCTACAGTTCCCAATGAGTTCCCTCATAATGAATGCTAATTGCTACTAAGCCCATGCATCCTTCCAAAGAGCAGCAGGATGGGAGGCATTATTGCTGTCAAGATCATTATACTAATAATAAGTTTAGGCTTCTTCACACAGACCTGTAATCACAAAGAACTGCCTATCAATTTTTTATTATTATTATGCTTATTTCGCTTTCTTAGATGGTTTAGCTGCAACATCTTATTCATTCGGAAGCAGCGAGGCTGAAAGGGTGTGTGGGGGGGATCAAACCAGAGGCAGAACTACCTGGTGTCCATTAGGAAGCCCTGGGAATCTAAGTCAGAGTAACCAGATATTTTGTCCCCACCCCCCATCCCTTGCCATCTGTGCAAGGAGTCAGGTTTAAGCAGCTACTTCTGGGACCTAGAGACCTCACTGATGTTTCTTTCTCTCTCTCTTTTCTTTTTCTAGAGATGCACCATCTGTTTGGGTTGGAAGTTTGATAATGGTAAGAGGGGTCTGAGAAGAAATTAAAAAGGAATAAAGGAAATGAAACATGCAGCCTGGCTTCTGATCCAACCGTGATGTGATGTTAGACTAGCTAAAAAAAAATCAGTTCGTGCTAAGACTAGAGCAATTTCTTCCTAAACCAATGACCCTTTCAGGCCAGATCATCAGCTAGAGAGAAGCCATCTGATGTCATACCCTGACAACAAGTACTTATTAAATGTGAATAAGCTATCATGGATGCTGCTTAATTTTATGGTGTATCTGCCAATTTTATAACATTTCTGATGTTTATTTTAGAACTATATTAACTCAGATGCTTGTTATTTCTTACATTTTATAGGCAAGCTACCTTGAGAACTGATTTTGTTGAGAGTTCCAAGATGTATTATTTAAAGAAGAGTCAGTGCACCATATACTGAACTTCAGTATTTTCCAGATACACCTATGCATCCCTTCTGGTCTTCAGTGGAGAGAGGAGCAGCGAAACTAGAGGCATGATTCTTTTGTAGTTTGGAGAATAGTTTGTTGGAACAGAATCCTTGTCAGGCAATCTCTTGGACTGTATATCACAAAGGAAATATCACTCATATGACGTTACTGACAAATAAGGTATTTTATTTCAGCCTGGTTAGATTAGAACTCGCAACATCCACCACAGCAATGGCTGACAAAAATACTAAAGGTGAAAAGTATTACAGAAATATTTTGTGTATTTTAGGTCTGATTTTTTACCGTACATTCATCATTGCATAATTTACACATACCACACTGAAATATAGAAGTTTATCATATATCAAATTTTATCACAGTTTCATAGTTTACACATACCATATATTCAGTTTCACACCATACAATAATCAAAATAATGTCATAAATGCCAAAAGACATCCAAAGTGCTCGGTGCTCATAGAATTGTCCACTATTTAAGCAGTTCAAAACTAAACGGCTGTTGTCCTACACTCAACAGGCCCTATCTCCTATGAGGTACAGGACGATGTAGGAGAGGCCCGTTACTGGCACCTGGCCCAACTTAGACACCAGTGGCCAGCATGAGATGGTCGGTTGCAACGCCCCCCAGTTCCTGTGGCTGACCCGGGAGATCTCCCAGTTCAGCGAGACGCCAGCACCCAGGAGAGCTGTCCAGCAGAAGGCATTCCCATGTCAGCTCCTGCCCAGGACATTCCACACGAACAGTCTTCTGAGCTGCCGCCTGCTCGGGACTTGGCAGGCCCCCTGCCAGACGTGGGACTTACCCCGGGGCGCTCGAAGCTCCCGGACTCAACAGAATGCTCCCAATTGAGTCTGCCGCTGCCGCAGCTCACGCTGGCCTGCTGAAGTCCCCAGACTTAACAGGACATTCTCTATTGAGTCCGCCATTGCTATGCCGGTCCCGTCAGACAAGGCGCTCCCCCATGTTCCTGAAAGACTATGTTATCTGAACTAAGGGGGGGAGGAGTGTTATGTTCTATTATGTTATGTTGCATTGCATTGTCAGGGCTCCGGTATCCTAACTCCCTCATTCCTATTGGCTGCCAAATAAAGACTCCTTATTGGTCCTGAAGCCAATCCGAAGATCCAATCACAGAGCCCTGCTTAGGTCCAATGAGACTGTGTGTTTCTAGTTACAATGTATATAGTTATCTGTTGGAACACTATAAGTTGAGTGCCGCTCTTGCTAGAGCTGTCTTTGAGCTGAATGATGTTTTGAATAAAAGCCTGCATTTCATTTATCGTCTCCCGGCTCAATAGTTAATAGTTATCTTCCCTGAAGTTTCATTGTTACTAAATAAAGCATTAAGTTAAAGGAAACTGGATGCTTGCTGTTGTTACACTATGCAATAAAACCAATGTTTGTTACTACACCAGTTTCTCAGTGTAAGATTTTATAACCTTCTTTGAGTCATTTTAAACATTTTCATGAGAACTGCTAATGGAATAAACTGCTGGCAATTTAGATGAGAGACAGAGGAGTTCAGTCACTCTAAGGGTACAAATACATAAGAACTTGAAGAATTTGTAAACTTCTGGAGAACCACCATTGATTTCAGTTGAATATGTCTGAACATCAGGTTGTCATCTGACTCCAAATTCCAGACCTAACACTTTTGAACACTGCGAATAAGGAGAAAATTGTAATGCACTGTGACACTTACCTCAGGTAAACAAACAAAGATCTATCTCTCTAAACAGGTGATCAAATTACTTTTGTTCAATATGCTTTCATTTAAAAAAAAACTTCCAAAAATGTCACTGAAATTAATAAGTAACTGGCTACAAGTGAGAACAAGCAGTGGAAATATGGCAACAGTTGGAACACCATTAATGCAGCTTTCAAGATCTTGCTTGAATACTTTGGGATAGCATCTTATACAAAAGAATAACAGTTTATATCATTCATAATTAAGTAGTAAATATCTCTTAAAGTTTCACGACTTACACTTTTCTTTATTCAGAACTCAACCTTTCCTTGTTTTCCTGGCTAAATATGTTTGCCTGGTGTTGTGTATCAAGACCACGGTCGCCAGGGACTCTCGTAATGGAGACTGCCACGTGATCATCGCACATGGCCAGAATCTACCTGAGCTTCGGCCAGGTAGAATAATAGCCGGTCGGTTCCTAAATGACCACCAATCACGAGCCTAGGGCTCCCGCAGGGGACCTATGAACTGCAACCACTGACTTAAGGTCCTATCAGGACATTTAGGCGAGGTCGGGGGATTATCTCTGACCAGCATAAAAGAGGGCTCTGGGCCCGGGGTTTCTCATGTTCCATCTTGACCCGCAATAAACTGTCATGCTGATTTCACTGTTACTGGCCTCCCAACTCCAGTACATTCCACCTATGGACAAGACTTTACTAGTCAGGACATAGTGAGAAAGGCAATTTTGTTCTTAAAAATGAAAAGGTGAAGAGATCCCACCCACCATTCTATTGTGGAGCCTGAAGGAATGTAAAGTGAGATCTAAAGAGTGGTCTATATTCTTACTACTCCACTGAGCAAAGCTTGAAATCTTCCTCCAACAAATGTGGTTGTTCCATTGGAGAAAGAAGAACTTAGGCTGGAGAAGGTGCCAGAGGTTAGAGGAAAATGGTTGAATCTACTCCAGTATGTGCTGCTTTTGTGAACTACAATTCTCAGACCATAACTGACAGAAAGTTTAACATGGCATTTGTCCAGGTCCAGCTCCTGTCCCAAACTTAGCCCCCTTCCAGCTGACAATCCATGAACAGCACAATGCCAGAATGGCCTTTTCCCAGAGAGGGGGGAAGCAGGGAACCCAGGAGCAGTGGCCAGTCTGGCAGGGCAGGCAGTTACAGGTCCCACCCAAGCAGTGATCCCGACTGCAGCTAGAGAGGAAGAGGATGACCTGGACAGCCTAGCGGCAGCCTGCAAAAAAATTCAAGACTAACAGATGGGAAAGGCCAGGGTAAGAAGAAGAGGGAGCAGGGAGGCTGGGCCTGACACCTTTAAACCCAGGAGAGAGAGCAAAAGTATGGGCAACGCTCAGAGTGGGTACCCACCCTCCTTTTATCACTTCCAAGGAAAGGCGAGGCTGAACCCTGATGGGGGCCAAGGTCCAGGGGGTGGGACCAAGGTCCAGGGGGTGGGACCAAGGTCCAGGGGGTGGATGAGCCAGTACAGCAAAGGGGAAGTCTCACAGCACTGATTTGGCTCTGCGAACTGAAATACACAGTTTATATTCCATTTATATACAGCGCTTAGTTTGCAATAAGTTTTCACAGTTTTACTTTGTGACCCATTTGTTTAAATTCACATGGCTTCTGCTACAGTACGATGCAGTCTTCAGAGGCCAAAGGAGGCCTTTGATCTCACTAAATGCTTTTCTTCCTTTTGCAATGATGTATAAAAAAAATCAGTTAAAAATGAGGGAAAACACCATTCCAAAGGATTGTTCTAAATTTTCCAAGAAACAGACATACATGAAAGCTAGCCAAAGTTCAGGAGATAGAGAGGATTTTATTTCACTGAAATACCATTATTTTTTTAAGTTAGGAGAGAGCATTTGTGCGTTCTGTGGAAACGATAGTTTGCTCCTACTTCCCAGTTCTACCGCTTTAATTTAGAGCTCTTGTGATAGACCCAAGAATGGAGATTGAAGGAGTTTCATGGGAAAGAAGTGCTTTTGGCTTCCTCTAGCCAGGATTCTGGATGTATGCTTGCCATGTCATGGACTGGAGGAAGGGGTTACAGTGAACAGGCAGAGGCTGAAGGTTGAAGCAGGATTTTTCCGCCTGCTGTTTTTTTACTACTTATTTCTCTCTCAGCCAGGTTGCTTGGGGAAGACCTGGATTTAATACCAAACTTATAGTCCAGGCTTGGGTTCTAAGCTTGTTGCATTACTTTGATCAGAAAATTTACTTAATGCATGTTGGGTGCATAGTGCACACATGATTAATTTTTAAAATGTGGAATGCAAACCACTGGTTAAAAAAATGCTGTGGATTTTAGTTACTCATTATTCTTTCATTCAGAAAAAAAATAATTTTGATAGCTCTGGTAATTTGATAGTGATGTGCTTGGTTGTGAAATGTACTCCGTTGAAACTGCAGAAAAGATCCTTCATTATATTCATTTACTGAGCCACATTTCAGTATCACATCTGGACCTTGGAGAGAGCCTCTAGCATTTTAATGAGCAACAGACAAGCCTGACTAGCAGCAGGGAGGAGGGTCTGAACCAAGCCATGTATTATGCTTGGAAATCACAGCTGACTTGTTGCATTGCCAGAAATCAGGGAAGTTTACACAAATTGCTTGTAATTTCTTAAGCATTAAATTACAGCTGGAGTGGATGTGTTTTCTGTGTGAGAGAGAAAGCTGAGATTACTGTCCAAAGGCTCTCTGAACGATATTTGCTCCAGATATTATTACTCTGTGAACAATGTAGGCAGACTGACAGATGCACAACCGGAAGAGGACCAGAGCATGGTCAGCTTTTTAAAAATTGTCATACCTACTTAAATACACTGGAAAACAGTGAAATGAGGAATAAATAGTCCTTTCTGCCTTCGTTAAATGGCTCAGGGAGCCCTTGCTTCAAATCTCACTTGCAGCTATGCAGCCTAATCTTAAACTTACTTAGAAGCCAGAGACTGCTGCTTCAGTATCTCAACCGGAAGGCCCTGCCTCCATGATGGAATGATACTACTGCCCCCATGACAGAATAATACTACTGGAGAACCTTTATGGTAGTGAGCAGGGCCAGCTCAAAACATTTCGCTGCTTGTGGTCACTCTCAATGCTGCCTCCTTTGGTTACAACTTGGGAGCCAAAGCAGGGAAGGAAGAGGTAAGAAATTTGCCCTCCACAGCCATTAATTTTATGCCGTATTTATTTATTTATTTATTCATCACATTTTTATCCCGCCTTTCCAGAACAGCTGGCTCAAGGCGGCTTACAGCAATAAAATACCATAAAATGGTTTCCAGAACTATTAGATAGTTCTAAGGCTGAGGACATACTGGTATTCTGCCACGCCTCCACGGTGCGGCAGAACAAGGTGGGGGGAATTGCCCCCGCCACGCGGCGTTTGCACGCCGCCACAAGGAAGCTGCCTGCAGCGTCCAGACTGCTGGCGGCTTCTGGCAGCGGCGTCCGAACGCCGCATGGCTCCCCCGCCCAGCACGCATTCACACCCACTGGAAGCGGGTGAAACGCGCGCCACAGCAGCCAGGACACCACTTTGAAGTGGTGCCCGGCTGCTGCGGGAGGAGCACGGCACCGGACGCATTGCATCCGGGCTGCCTCCTCCGGGCAGATGCGGCAGTCTGAACGGCCGCGCTGCCTCCACTTTTAAAGCGGAGGCAGAGCGGGCCAGACTGCCAGTCTGTCCTCGGCCTAAGAAAGTTAGAAAAAACTCAAATTGTGGAGGAATAATTTTACCTAAGTGCTGTAGCTTATTCTTTGCACCCCTGGCTCTTATTCTCAAATATGAGCCTCTGCCTAAAAATTAGGACTCCAAGCCTTTATATTATTTCTGTTTTCCCATTTTATAATAGAAGCACCTAGAAGGCCCACTCTGCACTGCTGCTCATGCATACTTCAGGTTACTGTGCCACCAGACTCCAGCCAGAAAAGCAAGATGGTACATTCGAGCAGTTAATCATCAATGGCATATACTTTTTTTATCTGTGTATCATTTACTGTATTTATATGTGTGTATGTATAGATTATAACGAAATAGAAAATGTGCATGAAATACAAAACAGTTCATGGAAACAGAAGTGTATATTATTTATTACAAGTAAAAGAAATCAGAAACAAACCAGCAGTTAAGCTAATTTTTATTTATTTGAAGGTTTTAGCTGTGCTCTGCATCTCCATTCTACTTGCCTTGCTCACATGAACTAGGGAAGGAAAATCCCTGTTCAAAACCAATTTAATGGCATTCCAAAACAAAATAGAGCCTCTGCTAGCTATTTAACCTTCCTGAAGACCTGAGGAGGGTCAAACAGACTTGAGGAGGCATTTATGAGTATGTTTTCATTTATCTCAGCTACATTTTAAAGAACATGGTTCCAGATGGTAACCTTACTCATTTCCAAAAACCTGTTTATCTTTGCAACCTATGTCAATTAGGACCATATCTGTTTGATATTTTGGTGGTCAGGAATTTCCTGATCTCATATGTCCTATAGTATATGTTTTCTAACACTTCCTCTCATTCTGAGTATGAGCCAGCTATATTGATTTAATTAATTTGCTTTGGAATGGCCTCTGTTTTCATACCCTAGAGTATTTCTGGATCTTAAACAGGTATTATTCAATGTTGGGTCATCTGTACACAATACTGATTTTTTTTTTTTTTTTGGTGCACAGTGATCACGCATGGAGAATTTACATGGATTCCTGTTTTCCTCCATCCCTTTTATATGCATCTGCAGCAACACAATGTACTAATGTACTAATCACTGATTCCACATAATGGTCTTTCATTCTGCATGTGCCCAGGAGGACAGCTGAGGAAGTTTGACTTTCTGGTCCTGGAAGCATAACTGGGGATCAGCAGAAGGTCCTGGGTGCTGTAAACACACTTCCCTTCTGATAGGAGACCACATGACAGAGCCAGGTAGCATCTCTGTCTTGGGGATGAAATTGTCAGCCTGCGGATTCCCGCCCCCTGTTCTCACCTTGGCACAGCACTGGATCATGCTGCATGTATTTTAGAAAGTTATCTGCTTTTAGGATAGGAAAGGCTGTATCTAAATAAAGCAAAGACTTTTGACACCCAGCTACTCTGTTTGTGCCCTAGTTCGAGTTTAAATGGATCTTTCTGCTGCAGCCCACGTATGCTCTTGGGGGCTGGGAGACGCTCAGTGTGGGTTGCCATTTGAGAATCTGCAAGAGGGGCTGGCAACAATTACCTCTCTTCTGCTAGCAGAAGTACCCTTTTGCTAGCAGATAATCAAGCCCATAGCCTTCAACTGAATGGAACAGCTCTTTCAGATCTTTAAAAGGCACTTGGGGGGGGGGGGGACAAGATTGCCTGTTGCTGCTGCACCATGAGCTCAATGAGGATTGGACCCTTGCAGCAATTTTTACATGGCTAAATTCTCCCCAAAAATGGCATTGGTGGCCATGGGTTGGCCCTGTATGGACTAGAAAATCCCCCCTCCCAATATACGCAGAACACCCGTCACACCAGGTGAATATCACTAGTCTTACTGAGACTTTTTATGTCCTTGACTGTCTCAGATTGGATGCTTATTCCAACCAGGAACCTCTAAATTCATCTCCAGATTTTACTTTATTTAAGCTACGTTTGTGGAAAGTACTGGAGTCGGGAGGCGAGTTGTAGGATGATCATAGCAAAGACTTTATTAAGTGAATCAGCATGTTCAGGAGATGGTCAGATCAAGCATGCTGCCAGGGCTCCAGGGCCCTGCTTATATGCCGGCCGGAGCCACACCTCTGGCCGCACCCAAAATACCTGATAGGGGCTTAGCATATGTGCATAGTCCTGATAGGGCCTTAAGTCTTAAGTTGTAGTTCATAGGTCCCCCGCGGGAGACCTAGGCTGGCTATTGGTGGTCGTTTTGGATCCGGCTGTCTATTGTTCTACCTGGCTGAAGCTCAGGTAGAATCGGGCCATGTGCTCTGACTGCATGGCGGTCGCCATTACGTGACTAGTACACAACAGTTTGTTACTATGATACCCACGGGCAGCTTCATTAACTGTCTGCATTAGAGGTCCCATTCCCCCAGTGAGAGTGGGGGATCCTCCACCCCACACTTCTGTTGCTGCAACAAAAGAATTTTTCCCAGCAGCGAGAGAATTAAAAAAAAAATTTTTTAGCATTGTGTGTGGTAATATGTCACTTCTGGCAAAAAAACAAAAACAAAAACAGGGCCCTGGCCACACGAGCGAAATAATCTGGGGGGGGGAAGCGAGGCTATTTTGCTCCAGAGGAATTTGACCTGCAGTTGCGCGATCACACAGGTCTATGAAGCTGCCAGCACAACTCGCCACTGCGTGATCAGATGCAACCGCGGGCGAGTTGGTTGTGCGGTTTTTTTTGTCGTTCGTTTCCGATTCGCTTATTCACTTAAACAAGGGATCAATGAATCGCCTCTCTCATCTGGGGTCTTCCGCTGGCAGTATAGGATGATACGCATACGGAGAAGGGAAAAACAACAACAGCCATGGTGTCGGGATAGCCTGATCAGGCTATCCCCGAGGCCACAAGTTTGCGCTGGAGCGATCACACGGAGAAAGTCCGATTGCGGGCCGCAGCAACCTGTTTGATACTGGAGTTTAACTAGTAGTTTTTTACTCCGCTTCTCCTTGTGATGGCTTACCGATGGGTGCAGGATGTCTCCCACATGTGCTGGTGTGATCACGCCGCTTTGATCCACGCGGCTAATAGGTGCATATGATTGCACCCAGAAGTGATATAGAATAGCTCTTGAATCACTGGAAACGCTACATAGTCAAACTCTATATAGTCAGTAAGTACCCGGAGTAAAGATATATACCATTGTTGGGTCAGACTGCCTCTCACAGAAAAAAGTAGTGCTCTTCCAAGTTCATTTTCAAGTATGTAGAAAAATCTGCTTAAATATCTTCATTGGAATCCTCACTGATACTGATATTTAAAAAGTTATGTTTTTTATTTTGTGAAGTGATGTTGCTATCACATCACCCTATTGCTCTTTAAAAAGTTAGGTCTGTCTACTACTTGATAACCTCTTGATAAGGTCTGACAAAACAGACGGTTTTCATTATATGAAATAAGTTACAGGAAGCAGTTTATTAGGAAATATACATAAGAATGCTGATGAATGTTTAGATTAAATTTATACTGTGTATGTTTTTCAATTTAAAAAGGGAACAGAAAATGGATTACATTGCCAGATAAGGTAAAGCTGAATTATGATTTTTTCAAGACATACTTTAATAGATGTTTTAAATATACATTCAATATTTTTTTCCTTGGCATTGTTTCTCCTTTTACTCCAAGAAGCCAGATCACATGCCCTTTGGGTATATGTGTGGTAACAATTTTTATCTGCCCAGCTTCTGCTGAGGTCGTGGTACAGAGGTTTTTAGTCAGTGGCACAAACTGTGGCTCGCCATTGAAAACAACCCTAAAAGCATTTAAAGCTATGGCCTACTGAGTCATATTAAACACTTCTGATAGAGGGTTTTTTTTCTCTTGATCCCCCACAACATCCTTGTCTTTCTGTGCACCACCTGGGATTTCCTTGATTTTCCACAATATTTTCTAAACCTGCATTGCTGTGAGGTTTTGGGGAAGACTGAATGAAAATTGGACAGGTTGTAGGTGGGAAAGTCTAGATTGTCCTCATCCCACACACACGGCAGCCATTTCCCTGTCCCAGCACCTTCAGCAGCCATTTCCTCCTGTCAACATGCCACCAGGGGGAGCTTTTTAAAAATCAGTAATTAGCAAATCAATATAATGGTACAAATCAATATAATGGTACACTGACATATGGGGGAATGGCTGCCATGGGGACTGGGCAGGGAAATGTTGGGAAAGGTGCCATCTGGAAGCCCCCTAGCCACTGCATTGCATCAGCAGTTGCAGTGACACCAGGAGAGATGCGAAAGACCTTGACCCGAGACCCTGGAAAGCCACTGCCAATCTGAGTAGACAATACTGACCTTGATAGACTAATAGTCTGATTCAGTGTAAGGCAACTTTATGTGTTAACGTGTGACTTCCATAGGGAATTGCTGCCATGTGAAAAAGGCCTGTATCTCATTATCTCATTAACAGGTCTGCAATGGGACAAGATTAAGCAGATGAAGTTTATCCCCTTGCTGCAAAATTGTGATCAGAGACATGGAATTTCTCAGCGCTCTTAATGGGAAAAATCTTCCAGTTTTGGACTATGATCATACTGTGGTGTACACTCCCCCTCCCTCTCTCTCTCTCTCTCTCTGTGTATATGTGTTTCATCCTAAGGCAAATTGAGCCTTAAATAGTACTGGAGTCTCTTGAAAGCTTCATGTGCTACCTTAAACCAAAAAATGGCACCCTCTTCTGTTGAAGGAAGACTCTCTGTCTCTCTTTTTATTTTATAAAATTTATACCCTGCCTTTCAGCCCTCATCAGGGCCACCATTCCATTTAGTGGAATCGTGGTATTAAATCCAGTACATAGAATTTATTTTGTATTGTAAACTGAAAATATTATCTTAAGAGAAATAAATGAACTGCCCGTCAGACTATAATGGGGTTCATGAGACCATTTGCTGCTGTAACTTTCAGGCTCTCTATAACTGTCCTCCAGGAAAGTACACACTGGAGTATTTAACAGAATTTACCTGTTAGCAGCAACAAAAGCCCAACATTCTGTTTCCAGCCTCACCAGATGGAAGAGGGTGGAGACAAGAAATTCTAGGTATAGGCACGAATCGGGAAAATACAGCTTGCTTCTGTTTGTGGTTTGTGGCATATCCAGTTCGCAAACCATAGACCATCGCAAACTTTTTGGCGCTAAACAAACTGGTTCAATTTGTGAGGTTCATGATATGGTAAAATAGCCCCCAGGCATTCTAGAGACACCAAACTCACAGGGGATCTCCAGATGACCCTCCTCTACCTGTCCACTAAGTTTGGCGATGATTGTATTTACGGGGTCTGAATTAACAATCAATCTAATTTATTACAGCAAGAGCCAGCAAAACAGTACAATTCTGATATAAGAGAGATTAAAACAGTAATAACATAGCAATAGTATAAAAACATTAACAGAATAAAATTGAAGAAGAAGAAGAAGAAGAAGAAGATGATGATGATTGGATTCATACCCCGCCCTCCACTCCCCAAGGGAGTCTCAGAGCGGCTTACAAACTCCTTTTCCCTTCCCCTCCCCACAACAGACACCTTGTGAGGTAGGTGGGGCTGAGAGAGCTCTTTCCCAAGCTGTCCTTGAGGGAACAGCTGGTACAGAGCTATGGCTTGCCCAAGGTCATCCAGCCAGGTGCAAGTGGAGGAGTGGGGAATCAAACCCGGTTCTCCCAGATTAGAGTCCGCGCACTTAACCACTACACCAAACTGGCTCTCAAGAATAAGAATAAGAGAATCATATTTTTTTCAGCTAAAGTAAGTTTACGTTTCCTAAGAGCTAAGAAACAAAATTTTGGCACAGCATAAGTCACTGAGCTCTGAACGTCTTCAAGGAGGAATTTGTGCAGGACTTCTGGCCTAAAATCAAGATAAGACTGCAGAGGGTTAAATCTAGACAGAAGGGGCAGTATAAGGTGATCTCATTCCTCCTGATAGAATCTGCAGAACAGGGGGACATGAGTAACTGATTCCACCATATTAGCCATGCATGGGCATATACGTTCATGCATTGGAACTCGAGTGAATTTACCTTGCAGTACATTGGAAGCGAGTGCTTCAAAACAGGCCCTGGAAAAGACCCATCTATAGGGCTCATAGGTAATGTTAAATAAATAAGGGGCAGCAGTAAAATTAGGCCAAGATTTTAAATTTCTGAAGTTCTTGGGTAGCAAAGCTTCTTCATTTTGTATTTCAAAGTCACGAAGCCTCTGTACGACAGCTGTTCTTGCCTTGTGTAGGCTTCCACAGAAGAGATCTTCCAGAAATAAGCCAATCTGATTAAATTTATTAAGAATTTGGGTGGACCAGGCAGGGTAAGGGTCCGAGGCTAAAAAAGGGTATTAAACCCTTTGGGTTGTAATGAATTTTTAGCCAGAATGTTATAGCCTGCTCCCAGACCTTTGTTTCAACTTTGAGTAGCCCAGTCTCTTGCCTAAGTGTTACATTAGAAGTGCTTCTAGGAATGCCAAATAGAGATCTAAGGAATTTAGATTGGACCCTTTCAAGGGTCTTCAGATTGGCAGAAAGTCCAATTTGTGAACCATACAGAAGTTGAGCCAATGATTTTGCCTGGAAGGTTTTTAAGGCCATGGGAAGAAAACCTGCACCTTTCCTTCTAAATAATCTAAGGTCAAATTTACATCTGACTTTCCTGCTAGAATCATTCTAGTTTCAAAAAAACCTGTCTATACCTGTTTCTAGTTTCAAACCATACTTGTTCTAGTTTATAAATTATTGTTTACATTTGTTAATTGCCCTCCTGTGGTCAAGCTAGCATTATACTGCTTTAAACAAATGCTGTTGCTTAGTCCTCTTCAGACCTCCTGGAGTGAAATTTGAAACCAGCATGAAATGAGCTTGGGAAAAGACAGCAGTCAAACTACTTCAGAGGGGAGGTGTAAATTGGGCCTAAGAATGGAATTTGCACTTCTCTCTGCCAAGTTAGCTGATGAGGACAGATGTGTTGAGAATTTGGAATGTGTTGAGAATTTGGAAAGGTAATGCCTAAGTATTGAAAGATTTTAACTTGATCTAGGGGTCTGAATTATACCCCTCCTCCCCAGGAAGGTGTCCCCAGGAAAGTGCTTTTTGGGGAAATGGCAAGTGCAGTTTAAGGAGGTTCAGTAGTGTATAGAACGGATCCTGTGCAACCTAGAGACACCAAATTCACAGCGGACCTCCGGGTGACTCACCTTTACTTGTGCAAATTGGATTAATGGATTCGGAGTTATCCCCCCTCAGGAAGGTGCCCCATCTTCCATGGTGTCCAGTGGATGAAAAAAAAAAACAGCAAAAACAAAGTCCCCGAGAATCTCTGCAGTAAAATCTGAAGGTGGGGGTAATTTTTGCAACCCCAGCAGAACCAGTGCCATGCACCCAGCAGAACCAGTGCCACTGGGGTAGTGCAAACCCAACAGGACTAAGGTCAAGCCAGAAAAGTGCTTTTTGAGGAAATCTCAGGCATAGGTTCAAAAGTGTATAGAATGGTCACCCTGCAAGCTACACAAACCAAACACACAGGGAATCTCATCCTGCTGCCCACACCTTTACAATCTGTCTAAATCTCTCCAAGTTAGAGTTTGGTGTCATGGTTAAGAGCAGCAGACTCTAATCTGGAGAACTGGGTTCAATTTCCCACTCCTCTGCTTGAAGGCAGCTGGGTGACCTTGGGTCAGTCACAGTTTCTCAGCCCCCCAAAATAAATTTAGCTCACCACAAAAAGAGGCTGCCAGGCAATTTTCAGATCTCCTGGCCGTACTACACCCACTGCCATACATTAATTATTAATTAATTATTCTCCAAATTGGGGGCAGATTACATTTCTGGGGTCCCAGTTATGGATCCCCAAAAAAGTTCACCCCAGTGCTCTCTCTGGAAAAGACAGCTACATTTACAGGAGTCTATATGTTGCAGGTTTCCATGGCCTCCCTGGGCTGCCCTCCCAGTTGCTGTGATGCCGCCGCAACTCCTGGGCCAGTCATCCTCCTCCTGTGAGGTGGGGCTGGCCCATGCACTTCCTAAGTCAACCTGGGGAGGGGGGCTTGGGTGTCCAGGGCTCCAACAGGAGGCAAGAGTAGTGGCCTCAGATGTGGGGTCTACTGGGAGGTTACTTCACCTCCCTTGTGTCATGAGTACCTCTGAGGATCTGCCTCCTGCGGACCTAAGTGAGGTGGAGGATCAGCTCCCAGCTCCAGAGGAGCCTCCACCTGAGCCAGATGAGGCTCAAGCAAGCACCTCCCAGGGTTTCCTCCCAGCACCACCAGCAGCTGAGCCACAGCTAAGCTCAAGCCCACCTGATTCACCTCCTCCGGTGGAATGTCTAAGGTCCCAATGCAGGCAAGACTTAGCTGCAAGAAGGAAAGAGGCACGCATGCATGGTCGCAGATCACTAAGTCCTGAGTTCTAGAAGGAGTTGGGACCTCTCTGCCAGCTACTAACAAGCACAGGAAGTGGCTGGGTATTTAGGCACAGCACAGAGACTACCAACTTGTGCTAGCAACAAGTCTTCTTGGCTAAGCTCTGCACCTGTTTGGCTCGTGATAGCTAACTTGATTCTGGACCCTCTGGCTTGTGATTCCGGCTTTGTTTGACGTTGGCTCCGTTGACTCCCTGGACTGGTTTACTCGTGAGTTTCCCTCTTTGACCCTGGTTTGGACTGACTCTGCTTTTGGCTTAGTGTTTTGGACTTGGCAACTCATTCCTGATCTGGCTTAACCTCGGACTGTCCCAAACTTCTGCTTGACTCCTGTCCTATTGGCACCCAGCTCGTGACACCTTACCCCAGGATACTGCACCTCTCTGTTTTCCACACCCTCTTTATTCACTACCAGTGGTCCCCTCCTCATCAGCTCCTTCCTCCCTTATGAAGGCCTGGCACTTCCAAGTCACCCCCACCCAGTGGCTCCACCCCCCTTAAGGGGTAGGACACTGCCCTGCCCATTTCTGGCCCCTCTCCCAGCCATGCATCGTCCAAACTGGTCACTCAGCCTGGGCCCTGGCTCTGTGCCACTTCCCTCTTTGACCCCGTGGCTCTGCACCACTTGGACCCACCTGGGCCGCCTGCCACTCTGCCCCCCAGACCCTCCAGCACTCTCAGGGCTGGGTCTGTCCCTGGACACCATCTTTCCACTGTTGATCCATTGGCCCCCAGCAGTGCTGCTGCTTCAGCCCTGCTTCTTCCTCTGGCACTTCCCGGGCTGTGCTCCTGGCTTCCTCTCTGCTGCCTGAGTTGGCTCCTCCCTCCTCGCTGTCCCAGCAGTTCCTGGTGAGCAAGGGATAGCGGGGTCCATCTGTTGCTGGTGGGGGGCGTTGGGGGTTGTCCACCTCACCATTGGTTGTCTGAAAGACCCGGTGAGGTGGGGGGTGCTGGGGGTCACCCGCCTAGCCAGTGGTTGTCTGGGAGGCCTGGCGGGGACTGGGACACTGTGGAGTGCTTCAGAAACAAGCCAGTGACACCAAACTCACAGGGAAACTTCAGCTGGGCAGATCACCACCAAACACTGGAAGCAAGGCAAGCATCACCCCTATGCTTGCAGACCCCACAAGTCTCCAAAGACAGATTGGGAATGATGGAAAGGCAGACATTGCAAGGCTTCCAACAGGGGCTCCCCAAAGTAACCCCATGACAGCTTGGCAGGCATGCCAGCCCCACCAGACAAGCAAGGAAAGCACCCCTACAAGTCTCACTGCTCCCCCAGGTGAGGCTCCCTCTAAGCTGCGGAGTCCTGTGAGCAAAAATTCTACTTTGTGAGCTCCTGGCATTAAAGTTGTGAATGGATGATTTGGCTCCTGCATAAATCCGTTTGCTCTGGAGCCATCCCTTCCTGAGCTGAGACAAAATTCTGTGAGCTGGAGGCTAAAAAACTGAGCTCACACTCACTCAGCTTAGCGGGAACAGTGCCCCCAGGGCTGAAGCGTCGTGCTGTATTCTTCTACACTGCAAAGGGAAGGAAACACCTTTGAGCCAGCTGGGCCAGGCACAGGGCTGCCAAGTACCGGCAACTTACTGGTGGGGGGGAGTTGTTCTCCCCCTGGGAGCTCTTCTGGCGCGTGCGCTTTGCACACGCGCCACGGCGACATAATGGTGACGTCATTACACAGGGGAAGTCGTCCTCACCAGACGACTTCTGGGGCGGGGTTCCCCCCAGAAGCCACGGCGACCTGGAGGTGATGTCATTACACAGGGGAAGTCATCCCCTCACCAGACGACTTCTGGGGCGGGGTTCCCCCCGCCGGCCAAATGCCGGCCGGCGGATCGGGAACCCCTATAGCGGGGGATCCCCCACCCCCCGGGCTGACTTAGCAGCCCTAGCCAGGCAGATTTGAAACAACAGAAAAGCAGACGTGGAAAGACTTCTGAAAGGGGCACCCCAAAGTAATCCCATGACAGATTGCCAGGCCCCCCAGCCCCACCAGACAAGCAAGGGAAGCATGCCCAGAACTCTCACAGCCCCTCTCTTGGGCTGAAACACACAGGTCCAGAGCACACCCATCAACTGCAGTGATGTCTCCTACTGTGCAGAGGAATGGAAACACATGTTGGAGCCACCCCCAAAGTCTCCAAAGACAGGTTCAGAATGACAGAAAGATGAGATATCCCCAGAGTTCTGACAGAGGCTTGGCAGGCACCCATTGCATTCATTCATTCATTTATTTATAGTGTGCCCTTCCCGCAAGCAGGCTCAGGGCGGGTAACAGCATTTCATTTATACAATACATAGTTCATCAACACAAATAAAAATAAAATTTTAAAAACACCAACATGTGTGTGTGTGTGTGTGTATAAATGGTGGTCAGAAGCTGATAACACAAAAGAAATGTTTCCAGTTTTGGGAGGTTCCCTGGCCGGTTGGTAAAATATAAATACTGACCAGCAGTTATTAAGTGGGTGACAAAAACCTCAGGGAGGCCATACATAAACATCGGTTGCCTCAGCCAAAAGCCTGGTGGAACAGCTCTGTCTTGTAGGCCCTGTGGAATTGAAGAAGATCTTGCAGGGCCCTGGTCTCAATAGGGAGCGTGTTCCACCCAAGAGCAATTCTGCCTTTTATCCGGGGTCACAGATACAGGCCACCTTCTACTCCCCTTCCTTGCAGAGAGGATGCAACCTGGTGGTGATGTCCACCTGCAATTTCTTTGCCACGGGCCAGACCTGTGGGAGATCAGCTGTCCCGTCAGGGCTTGGCTCCAGTGTGGAAACCAGCACCCAGTCCAGTCCTTGAATCAGGGGGATGACTTGCCCCAGGCTGGCCGAATGGGCGCAGAGCACATTAGTGGTGTCCTGAAAAGGCTTAAGGACATATCCCATTTGGGAGAGGGTCAAGCAGTCATTGGAGCTGATGCTCAGCTCCACTTCCCTGTGCAGGATGATCATGGAGGAGAGGACATCCTTCATGATGCTTTCTGCTCCACCAAATACATCATCATGGCATAGGTGGAGTTCCAACAGGTGGGTAGGTCCAGGATGAGCCAGTGCTCAGGCTCATCCTCCTCCCCCTGCCTCTCGCTCCACAGATGGGCAGACTTGATGATTCAGTAGAAGGGGGTGGCCAGATCCTGGCAAGTCTCAAGCAAGTACCACATCTTCAGGGTGGCGGAGTCCTAGGTAGCCTTGATAGTGCTCCCCCACCCCAGAGCATCCTTCACCACTAGGTGAAGTAGGTGCACCAGGCAGACAATGCCCTTGAGGCACACAGCCTTCACTGCTGCCAGTTTGTTCGCACTGGCATCTATGAGCTTGTAACAACAGATGATGCTGCTGCAACCTACCCACTCCCTCCAGCTACTCTGTAACACAGTGGTAATGTTTTGCACCATGTGGTCAACATCCATCCCCTGCACATGGAGCAGAACCACTTTGTAGCCTGGTGGCAGGACTGTCCCCTCCTGGAGCATAGGCCATGCCCCCACCATCCAGACAGGCAGGTCCTCTGGTTGCCACTAGTAGGTGGTAAGGGAGAGGTTGCTGTGCTACTGGCTGCTCTAGAGGTCTGCTGTGAAGTGCACAGCTCTGCCTTGCACTCTGGGGAGCTCACCCTTAGCCATTGCTGCTGTGGAGCACTGAATGGAGGGCAAGACTCATTCACTCATGGTCCTCTGTGAGGGGACAGAGTACCAGGGAGTCAGGAGTCGTAGCATCCAGCAAAAGGTTACATTCTCCATGAGGGAAAAGGGTTGGCTGTCTACAGCAATCATCTCACCAACAAAGTGAGTGACTGCTTCCTGGGTCCTCCATGTAGCCCTTCTGGATGGCATTGTCAGCGTCCCCGGGGGAATGACCTCTTCGAGGGTGGCCTGCCCTGATGTTCCACCCACCACACCTTGAGTGTGAGGAGCCTTTCTTGGAGGGGCATCCTGCTCCCCCTCTGCTCCCAGATGAGAGGGAGTGGGGCTCTTCTTCCTCCCACTGGCTCCCACTCTTTCCCCCAGTGGAAACATAGTGGGGTGCATCCTTTGCAGGTACCTGAAAATCATGGAGGAGGACAAATGCTGGGGGGTTGTACCCCTCGAGACATGGGTGTGGCACACCTGGCACTCTGCCATACGGGGGTCCCTGGGGAGTGGAAATGTTTCCAAAGTGTGGGCTGGATATGGGGTCTCAGGATTGGAGAAGGTGAGACGCGGGACAGCTGCTTTCTGGCACTGGGCTAGGAGGGTCCACGGATGGGTGTACTGGAGGCAGGAGCAGCAACAGGGAGTCGTGTGGAAGGGAAGGATGTTCCCCCACCTCTCTGAATTACTGCTACTGGAGTCTTCCTCTCCAAAGAATGTTAGCAGCTGCTGGTCTCTGGGCAGTGCTGTAGCTCCATACACTTCCATCTCAACGTGACAACTTAGAACAAAACATTTGCTTTTCCTGCTATGAAAGAAATGCATACATCCTAGCATAGCACACAACCCGCCTCCAACAGCACAAGCACAGATGTTATGTTTCTTTAATATAATGGATAATACTTTAAATAGAAAGACAATTTTAAGGTGGAGGCTGGAATTTTAACATGGTATATCATCGCATCCAAAAATATCACCTCATACTAGTCAAAAGGAATCCCTGATTTTAGCAACATCTGCCCTTTTGCAGGACACATATAGTTCTGTGTTTTAGATTGTTCTGGAATTACTTACATGCTTTGTAAAAGCAAAGGCATTCATTGAGAGATAAGAACAGGAGGCATCTTGGGAATGGCTGGGGCCATCTGGCATTGCATGCCTCTTTCACCCTCTTTCATCTTCAGTTTAATCCCATTTTCCTGCTTTTCACCACACAGTTGCCTATTTTCCAGATATAAATGCAGTTATCCTTGTGAACTTGGTCATGTTTTGAAGCATTTGTTCTGGAGGTTCACAGAGATGCAGACAATGGGTAATCCTTTCCCCAAGTTAGTTGTCCAGTTTTGCATCCAAACCAGATCCTTCTATAATGTAGTGAATTTCAGATACCTATTGATAAGACTGTCTATGCTGGAAATTTCCATCCCACAGTATTTCTTGATTCAGGCAAACTGAAAGTGTAATGTTTGCTTCATTACTCAATGAGACAATACAGTGTACTATGTCAATTCTCTTACGTACCATATTATTTGAGAAACTATTCCTGGTACACACTTTCTCCAAAGTGAGATTAATCCAGAAGACCCCAAAATATAACTTTTCTAATGTGAGAATAATAGCTGTGAATATAGGCCTTTACTCTCTCATATATATAAACATGAAATGTGGTCTGCAACAATTCCAAGTGAATTCCGTTGAGTTCACTGTGGGACCCTAAAATGAAAGCCTAAGAATATCCCCCAATTAGGGGTGTGCAAAAAAAAAATTCAGTTTTTTCGGATTTGGGTATATTAAACCTGAAATTTTTGGTATTCCCGAAAAAACCCGAATATTTATACCGGTATAGGGTAGATATCTGAAAATTTTCGGGATTCCCGAAAAATTCGGGTCCATTATACCCTGTGGGGCCATTGTAATCAATGGCAAAAAATTCTAGGCATGTGACTTCAGAAAGTGCAGATGTGCCAGGTCACTGACTGTCCACCCCTGGAAGCCACTCAGTCAAGAGAGGAGGTCAACCCTGCTTTCCCTCAGCCTCTTTTTTCACAGGTGCTCACAACAGAAAAGAAGGGGGAGTACAAATGAGGTTCCTGAGCATGCCACTGATAGAAAACAGCATTTATCTGCTGTCTGTCATTAGGACAGCTGCCTTCCTAGCCTCTGTAAGGGCCATTTCTTGCAGACATTCTATACTGATAATTCATTATCTCCATCCAAGTCTTCTTTAGAATTGGGCTGATTTGGGGGTAATTTCTACCCAGTCATCAGTAGCACTGCATCATTTCCAGCCCAGCCATATTTACTTCTAATCTGGTCCACCATGCTACAGAGCTGATAGCTGCCTGTACAGACATCCTTTGAAAGAGGAGAAACAGCACCCAGATCTCCTAAACTACACTCTGAAAGGATCTTCCTATTGTATGAAATAAACATAGTCAACATCTCAGGATGTCCCTGTCAAGTGAGAATGGCCTTGGCCTCTTAGGGTCATTTTACACCTCCCCTCTAAAGTAGTTTGACTGCTGTCTTTTCCTGTGCTGATTTCACAGTGGTGTGAAATTTCACTCCAGGGGGTCTAAGTGCACTAATTAACAGCAATTGTTGAAAACAGAATCAAGCCGGTTGAATACTAGCTTGACCACAGGAGGGCAATTAGTAGATGTGGACATTTCAGTAGCAGCACGGTTTCACACCGCACAGAGGTGTGTGCAGGTTTTTTTGGAACTAGAATGATTCCAGCGGGAAAGTCAGATGTAAAAACAGCCTTAATAAAGGCTAATATTATCATGTAGACCTAAGGTCTATATCACTTCAAAGTTTATGAAGGGATCTATTTCCTCGCTTATTAACCGCCTTCTAACACTTATTCAGTACAGCCACTCAGTCACCTGAATCTGTTGACAAGGAGTTGGGTATCATCTGCATACTGATGGCACCTCATTCTAAATCTCTAGACAGCCTCTCCCTGTGGTTCTATGTTGTTGTTAAACAGCCTATAGAAGTCCACCAGCAGCATTTTCTGGTATCACGGTATAAGTCCATCAGATAAGACCAGAACCACTGGAGTACAGTACCCTTCTAACCTGTCCCAGGCAACAGATCCAGAGGGATACCGTGGACAATAGTAATGAAAGCTGCTGACAGATTAAGGGAAATCAATATGGCCATACTCCCTCAGCCTCCCTCTTGGGTGAATGGTGTCCAAGAATACAACCGAGGCAGTTTCAGCACTAAAACCTGGCCAGAAGTTGCATTGAAATGAGTTCAGGTAATCTGTCTCATCCAGGTTATGTCTGGAGTCTCGTGGCCACCATCAGCTAAGACTCATGCCCCCAAAGTGAGTAATTGCTGCCAAATGATAATGAATCATTTAATTTGGACCCATGTAAATATCTTCAGGAGTTGTTTAACACCCATGTTGTAATTTGCTTCTATTCTCTACCGGACAGCCTATCTTTGGAGATGGATGGGTATGTGCATCCCTATCCAGGATCATTAGTTATTGCTGCAATCAACTATTTGCACCCAAACACAGCTACAATGAGGGCTAAGGTTGCAACTGTGTGAGGAGTCAGGATGCTCAAATCCTACTGATTTCAGCTGTGTACTAAAATTATATTCTTGAATTTTTGGTCTGATACTTCTATTCCAAAAATTAGTGATTTCAATACTATTGGTAGCAGCAAAAACTGCCATTACCACGAAGTGGAATGCCGGCTCAGTGTGTATGTCTATGTGATGGGAAAGCTAACTGATCACTTATTATGATACAAATAGTTTCCTAGATCTTCAGACTTTATTGAGAAATGGTATCCTTTTCTGGAGTATATGTCAACACACGAATTACTTCCTGCACGGTCTGCTTATCTAAAAGCTACTAATCACTCTTAGTACTATTGATTAGCTGTGAATGTTGTTTACCGAAGTCTCCAAGTCAAGTTTGAAATATCCCTGCAGGAACAAATTTCAGTACTATATACTTTCCCCACCGCTCTGTTACTGAAGTGTCTTGCACTTTCTGTACGCTAACTACTGTTAGGGAATGATTACAAATCAAATCAAATGAATGAATGAATGAATGAATGAATAAAATATGTTTATATTGCCATTGTCATGTTATTGTAACATTCCTGCTGCATTGTTGCTACAGTATATTGCACATCTTGTAGGGGTTAATTATTATTGTTTATGCTTGTATTTTATTACATTGTATTATGTTAATATTGCTATTGTCATGTTACAGTTATTTAATAAAATGTTGAACTGCAACTATGTACTGACTTTCAACCGTACACGACTAGTCTTCTGGAGTATTTCACACAGAAATGTTCTTCGTACACTTTGGGTTTTTTTAACCAATGCAAGAGGATGGCCTGTGGAACCCACTGAGGAATTAGTGCAAAGACCGCATACAGTGAAAGCAAGGAAAGAGGAAGTAAGAATCCCTTGTGCTTCTTCTTTCTTTGAAACGTATTCATCACTAACACCTATCCTTAGCCAGTTGGGCTAGAGCTTAGGTTAGGTAAAGGTAAAGGTTTCCCTTGCTCGAAAGCCAGTCAAATCCAACTCTAGAGATGCGGTGCTCATCTCTGTTTCAAAGCTGAAGAGCCAGCGCTGTCCAAAGACGTTTCCATGGTCATGTGGCCAGCATGACTAGACACCGAGGGACACAGAACACTGTTACCTTCCCACCAAAGTGGTACCTTATTTATCTACTTGCAATTTCTTGCTTTCGAACTGCTAGGCTGGCAGGAGCTGGGACCAGAGATGGGAGCTCACTCTGTCATGGAGCACTTGGGTCTCAAACTGCTGAACTACCGACCTTCTGACCTGCAGTTCAGCATCTTAACCACTTGAGCCACTGCAATCTAGCAAACATAACCTGGTGATCAATCTAACCAAGAGTGTATGCTAGCTGCTTGTGACAGCTCTACTTACAAAATATTTCAGTCTTAGAAGTGTGATGCTTGTTTACTAGAACTAACCAAAATATCACAAAGTAGTGAGTTCAAACTTTCAAGTTCTCCAGAATTCTTCCTCAGACTGGTTGTGACTTCATTGATTGAGTCAATCCATCTCATGTTGGGTCATCTTCTTTTCCAGTGGACTTCAAATTTTTCTAGCATTATTGTCTTTTCCAGTGAGTCTTGTCCTCTCATGATGTGACCAAAGTACAACAGCCTCAGTTTAGTCACTTTAGCTTCTAGGTGGAATTCATGCCTGATTTGATCTAGAACCCACTTATTCGTCTTGTTGGCGCTCCATGTTCCACAGTATCTGTAAAACTCTCCTCTCACACCACATTTCAAATGAATCAACTTTCTTCCCATCAGCTTTCTTCATTATCCAATAGCAATTACCAATCCTTTTTAAAAGCCTTTAAAAGCCCTTTGATGGCACAAAGGAGAAATAGTAGCTGTGGGACAATCGGGCAAGGACAAACGCTCCAGTGTACATAGGACCTTCTAAAACGAACACTTTCCAATCCAGCAAATGAACGTGGCTGGACTGTGTTATTTTTTGAAAAACCAGGTTTAAGAAACAATGTACCAAAGGTAGGAAAAGCCTGAAAAGTAAACATATGGAGGGCTGCAGTTTGGAAGCCAAGGAAGAGAATAACCTTCATGTGAATGCAACCTTGGATGAATCCAAAGGCTGCAGAGCGGGATGGAGGCTAGAGCTGACAGCCTTCAAGCAGACCCTTGAGATCTCTTGGATTTACAGTTGGTCTTTGAACTACAGAGATCAGTTCTTATTCAGAAAATGGCTGCTATGGAGGCTGGATACTATGGCATTATACCCTGCTGAGGTCTCTCCCTGCCCCAGACCCCACCTTTCCTAGGCTGTACCCCAAAATCTCCAAGAATTTCCCGACTCAGAGCTGGCAACCTTCTGTAGCAAATATTAAATGCATCTAATTTGCTTTGAACATTAAGAGTTCTTGGATGGAAAGTTAAGGGGGGAGAAAGTCTGCATATGTAGTTAAAGGCATTCATTTTATGCCAGTTTCTTTCTATACCTCCATATTTTTTTTCCCAACAGGTATGGGGAGCAAGGAAGAGAACAGTATCAGTATAATCTTGGACTTCAAATGAAAGAGATATACTCTTGGGAACTACAACTATGTGTGAAGTTCTTGGCTGTAATTTTAGACATCATCTAGTGCAAAAAAGGAAGGGAGAGATGATGAAGGTGAAAGATGGTCTTCCCAATAATAATGCAGGAGGATAACTACAAATTGTCACTTTCCAATAGAAAGGAGAAAGGAGGCAGAAGCAGTGACTGGAAGAAGAGTTTTGGCTGCTCAGTAAGACACCGTAAGCAGCCAATTGCGCAGAGAATGAACACTGTTTGCACCCACCACCATAAAATCTTATTGATCTGTAACTCCTTCCGATCTCCACTTTAAGAAAGCTACAAATTCTTCCAGACTTGGGCTCGCATCATGCCCAGAAAAATCCTTTGTGTACATAACTTGCAGCCTGTTAAAGAGTTCTCAGGAATTTGAAAGCTTGTAATTATTATTTTGTGGTATTTTGCCTGGACCTAATACCAAGTTATTAAGTTTTTTATTTGTTTGGTCCGTTGGTTTTAGAATTTTTTTCCTGGACCAGCATGGCCATCTACAATTGAATCTCAACTATGCATTCCAATTTTCTCTTCGTAGCTTCTCCAATCACTCTATAGCTTTCTATTTTAAATCCATATTGTTGGATTCTTTTAGCATTGAGGCCTGAGAGCAGGCATGTATTTGGGGTTCAGCTGGACTGCTCATACTATGCTTAGTAGCATTTTTGCTAGCAACTTCAACAGGCATTGCTCAGCTTGATGCAATGCTAACTATAGTCTTCAAATGTCTTAACACGACCAATTTTTATTTTATTTTTTTAAAAAGGCTCTCTGAATAATGTTCCTCTGCTACTATTTCATTCCAACAATTTTTCATATAGTGAACTAATATTTTAGTGTTCAAATCTTTTATATTAACTTGGCCAGTTAACTTTAAAAAAGTACAAACATCAGTGAACTGAAACCAATATATATCTGTGAATTTTTATTTTTTCCGTGGCTTAAAACAGAGCAAAACAAATGCTTTATGGAAGGACGTGGCAAATCATTTGGAACAGATTGTTTTGTCCTTGTAATCACTTGCACTGAGTCAATATTTTTCCCCCCCAAAGCGTAACATTTGGGTGGACATGTTACTGAGCTCTATCTGGAGTTAGCATATGGTTTGGGGGAATTATTATCAGTACATATAATACCAGAATACCCAAGCAGTCCTGCTGTATGGTTAGGAGGTGGCATTCACTGTTGGTGGTGTCATCACTCAAGTTAAATCCCAATCCTGACCACTTGTGATAATTAAGATTGTTTGACTTTTTTTCCCTAAGAGTCTGCGTATTAACCCCAGGGCTCTGGCAAAATTCCAGCTGGACGCATTACATTCCAACCAGTGAAAGTCTCTCTCTCCCTCAATTTGTAAGCTGATATGGTATGAAAGAAAAAAAAAGAAAAAGTCAAGCTTAAAAGTTTCAAACAGTTCTGCTTTTCAGATTTAAAGGGTCAAAATACCCCTTCTCCCATATTCCTTCAAGACTTTACAGCATTGTATATTTTATACCAATGCTTTCCATTTCTTTTATATCTGTGTAGGCCAGGGGTGGGCAATTGTTTTGGCTCGGGGGCCACTTTGTGGGAGCGGAGGTTAGCGGAGGGCTGCACCTTTTAAAATGATTGCATTCATTAGTTAACTTTGCATTTCAGAAAAGGTATACATTGTATCATAAAAATCAATAAGTATAAATTAAATAAAATAGTGGTAGTTTTATTCAATTTATTTATTTTGCTAATTTAGTATCATCTATAGCTGCAAGCATATTTAATTTTAGAATCAGTTTACTGAGACAAATGTACCCTATCACATCACGTGGCCGACTGTCTTGGCGGGTCGCAAACAACTCTGTGGCGGGCCGCATGTGGCCCCCGGGCCGCTATTTGCCCACCCCTGGTGTAAGAGACTGAAAATTGAGTACCTGCAGATAACAGTGAATGGAAGAGTTTGTATTCCAAAATATTCCTTTCTTGTCCCAGCATACCTAATGCTAACCCAAATAACAGCTAATTTTGTGAATGTTTCACCCCTTGAGAAGTACACTAATAGCTTTTGGGTGCTTTTACATGCCCCTTTTTGAAAGGGTGTAAGGCTGTTTAAGTACTGGGGATAACACTGAAGCAAATGGGTCAGAGCATCCTTGAACCATATTTAGTTGACTAGACCCGTCGGTCTGATGAGATGACTCATGTGGTAAGCTCACCTTCAAAATGGTGAAAGGGAAGGGGAATGAGCTCCCTGGCGAATGTGCAGTGGCAACAGATGCTTTGTCATTCCTCGCTTTCCATCCTGGATGCTTTTGCAGACATAAAAGGGCCATTGCAGGGGGTGGGGGGAGAGCGGACTGTTTGCCAGCAGCCCTCCTCACCTTTAACATCGTGTCTATTCAGAACCTCTATGGAGACATGCTTTTAGTGACTCCATAAATATAGGTGATTCCTGGATTTTATCTAGCAGATCAGCTATATGCCTGGAACAACACCTATTAGATTTTGTCCTACCTGCAAGTTATGCCATTGCTATGGAGTAGGCATGCCAGGTGGGTAGGGAACAGGAACACACTCCCTCTCCCTGGCTTCCCACCATATATATAGGGTTCTTTATTGTTTGAATTGGTCCAGCGAATCAAGATATACCTGTGCTGATTAACTCACCACTTGAAGCTAAAAGGTGTTTTGATTCCCTGTCCGTATAGACAGAGGTAGTGTGTTCAGAATCATAGCAAAAAACCAGTGACCCTGGAACAAGTTGCTTGTGTTCTGTTAACTAGCCTTTGATTGAAAGAGCAACAGCAGATTTTCTGTTTCTTAAAATAAAACAGGATGAGATGCTTTAGGAAGGCAAGGCAGTGAACCTTTACCCGCCTGAATTTCACAGTGGAGGGCTGCTCCCTCTGGCTCTCACAGAGATAGCCACAGATGTTGACACCACTTTTCAGAGGCTCAAGTCAGTGCACAGGTCCCGGTCTTATACTTATTCTGCTCTTCCTCTGTACAACTGCATTTTCTTTGGCTGAAATAACCTTTGATATTTGCTCAGGAGTAACTGCATCATGCTCTGTGTGTGACTGATCATAACAGGACTATCTGAAAACAGTCACCATTAGACACAATGCTCATGTCTGCCTCTGCTGTCGTCTTCTGAGTGGTCTTTTCTAGATTAGCTTCTTCCAATATGGATTAATACTTTATTATGTAAAATGTAGCTAGAATGGCTGGCTAGGATTCTGTGTGCTTGGTTTTGTTTTAATAAAACCTTGTAAATCCCAGTCACTAAAGAGATGCCAGAACAGAAAATGTGTAACAATGGTAATTCCCCCCTCCCCCTCCTCCTGTTTCTGTTTTCTTTTCCTAATTAAATTCAATCCCATACACACCTAGGCTTGTATTGTTTTAAGACCATGCTTAATGTGTTTAATATAATTTGCTATTCCCCACCCCCGCTGAATGAAACATCAAATGGCCAATTCTCATTTCATATTTTGAACTTACATATGGGTACCCAAGAACAAAAAACATGTCTTTCATCAAGTATGAGAGTCACCTTGTATGTATAAACAGGGGTCCTTTCGAGCAGGAGCTTGGGGGAGCGCAACTCTGGGAGTTGGTGCCAGCCCCCCCTCCCATGGGGGAATGCCTGCTTGTGTCATGGCTGCAGCAAAATTACCCCATCCCCTGGAAGGGTCCTTGTTCCTCCGACCAGCTTCTGAAGGCTTCAGCCACCACTGTAGCTATCCTCCCAGAATATTTCTGAGGCTTGGTTAGTAGCTGTCCCCTCTCTGCCAGCTCTCTCTCTCTCCTTTCTTTCTTGCCTTCTGACATACTTCCGGTGATGTCAGGTGGTGCAGCATATGCAAATAACTTATGCAAATAACTTATGCTAATGAGCTCCTGCACCTCTTTTTCTACGAAATGACCCCTGTGTATAAAATATGGAATGTATCTTTAAAGTATAGAGTTAATGACTGTGACACATCAAGTCAAGCTTTCAAGTTCCTAAAGAAACCAAATTTCCATCCATACTTGCAGCTCTTAGATGGGCCTTAGAGGTGGGCATTGGGTTATTCATGAGCCATATCACATTTTTGTTTCAGCTTGGAGATATCCAAAACAACCCCAACTTTCCTCCAAATTATGAGAGTAATGAACATTTCTCTTCCAGAACTGTAGCAGTATTTCTGTAGCAGCACGAGCAGTGAGGGATGTAGGGTTCACTGTCCCTTGAGAGGCCCTTTAAACTTTAAAGGGCCATTATTTTCAATGGCATCTGAACTCTATAGACCTCCCCTTACATTTTCCCCAAATATCACCCCCCAAGTACAAATCTCTTTATACACAAACAAAGCGCATGAAGGAGCACCTACATGTGAACCCCAGATTCAGGTGCCTATTGGCTGGTAATATCTAGATTATTTTGGAGAAAGGCTTGGTAACACCAGCCATGCAGTGGACTGATGTCTTTCTCGGTGCCTTGTATAGCAGAGGTCCCCAGTAGACAATATTTGGGGGTTCACTATAACAGATCTTAAAGCAAAAATCCATAGTGCATCAACAGCATGAGCGGTTCCCTTCTAAGGATTTAAGATGACTGAGTCCCTCTGAATTTACTGAGACTTGGTTTAAGACCAAATACTTTGCTTTAATTAGGCTTTGTGTCAGTTTGAGTCACCTTTACTTTACTTTCACCTGATACATAAACTTTCCCATTGTTGGATGCTTATTCGGTTTTTATAATTCACTTATCATCCATTAACATGTTATTTAAGAATCATGGATTCTTAGACTAAAAAAATAATTTCTATCAGTAGTGTTGATGCTCTGTGTTGTCATTTTTGAGCAGGACTATATTCTTATGTAATGATGAGCCATTAGTTAGAATCATGATTTTTCTACTCACAAAATAAGAGAAACTCCTAACCAAAGTTAAGCACTCTCAGACTGCTTCTACACACATTGGATAAGGCACTTCCAATGCACTTTAGCAATTGTTTGCATCCTCACCATATCCAGATCCCTGGATTTAGGTCTAGGCTGGGCATGAGAGAACTAAGCAGTTGCTTTAGAAAGCAGATAATGGGCAGACAGCACCATTTTTCATGCATCATACTTTATTCTTGTCTGCCATTTTCTCAAAAAGCTCCAGAAATGGCCTCAAGACAGTACTAATTGGACAGCACTTTCAAGGTAGATGAGATGTGCGGCCTCTTGTGTTCCGTTGTTCAGAAGAGAATGCAACTTTTCTCAGAAATGAAGCCAAACCCAGGTTAATGTCTTAGCCATCTACAAAAATATATTTCCAAATATACTTTTAACTTCAGTTCCATGATGAGTGAACAATATTATAATGGATTGCTTGCTATTTTTTTAAAACACAGAGGGTGTATTTTAACAATAGCAAAGTCATTTAAAAACTGTTTCCTGTTACCGCAAGAAAATGAAGCATGAGGCAAGATTCATGTGTACCTATTACAAACACTGACTGAACTGGATTCTGTATGACTTGCACTAACAATAGCATTTAATAGATTTAGGCTGTGGTCACACGGCGCCCTAATTGCGATTTTCTCCCGCTGGACTCTGGGGCCCGGAGCGGAGTGCGGGGCGTTTCGAGGAATCAGGGCCACCAGGCACTTGAGTGCCTATGCGCTCAAATGCCTTGGAAAAGTAAAAACAAACAAACCCGAGGACAATCAGACGGCCCTTATCGCAATCATGGTGAGAAAGGGCTGTCCAGATTGGCAAAATTGCGGGTTTAAGGAGCAACTTCCTGGAAAATAGTTGATTTTCCCACGGTCAGAAAACACGCTAGGGACCAGGAGTGAGCCTGCTTTGGCACAAGAGTAGGTGTGGCTGGTCTGATCAGCCAATTTAAATCTGGGAGGGAACAGCATTGAATCCCGATTTAAAGGACCGTGTGACTGCAGCCTGTAGTAGTTTGTATTGCTTCTGTTTCTTTCCCATCTTATGGTCAGAAATATATGTTCCCCTCACCACCCTCTCCAGTGTGTGCATTTGTCTTCACTTATGATACCTTCAAGAATACTGTACACTCTGGATTGTTGCACAGGCTCCTCTGCAGTTTTGTATGCTGAATATCTGCATTGCATTCAGGTGTATTTTATAATGAGGCTGATCATATTTCAAGGAACCACTTTTATTTCTAAGCAGTAAAATTCAGTGTAGCGTTGGAACATTATGTAGATTTTTATCTTTCTGCCAATATAATCATGTCTTTGCCATGACATTTTCTTCTTCTAGTTCATGTTTTCAGCAAATCATTGCCACATTTTCCGCATTCTTTCCCAAACACCAAATAGGCATTTATGCTGTGGCTAATGCAACACTTCAGACATTTGCTGCTGCTTCATACCTCTGTGGCATTTCTTGGGGAGAGGCTTTTATTACTGCTAAGGTATCCTTTTCTCTGAGGCTGGCTGGTTTAGAGTTTTGAAAGAACTTCTGTGTGGTGGTGTATGCATTTTTTGCCCTGTTTTAGGTGCCAGACCAGAATGTTTCCATTTTCTCAAGGCTTTTAATTAAGGGGCTTTACCACAATTTTAATAGTATGTTTTAGTCCAGAAAGTAATATTCATTTTAAGAGTGCTTACTTATCTGTGTATGGCTTGGGCTAGCTTGAACTAATCGGATCTCCAAAGCTAAGAAGGGCCAGCCCTGATTAAAGCTTGGATGTAGGGTTGCCAAGTAGGGTATACTTACCGGCAGGGGGGAGTTGTTCTCCCCCCGGGAGCTCTTCTGGCGTGTGTGCTTTGTACGCGTGCCACAGTAACGTGATGACGTCACCCGGAGGTGACGTCATCACGTTGGGGGCTTTGCCAGGGCAACGCTCTGGCAACGCCCCCAACGTAATGACATCACCTCCGGGTGACGTCATTATACGGGGGAAGTCGTCCTCACCAGACGACTTCTGGGGCGGGGTTCCCCCCGCCGGCCGAATGCCAGCCGGCGGATCGGGAACCCCTATAGCAGGGGATCCCCCGCCGCCCGGGCTGACTTGGCAGCCCTACTTGGATGGGAGACCACCAAGGAAGTCCAGGGTTGCTATACACAGGCAGACAATGGCAAGCCACCCCTGGATATATATTGCCTTGCAAACTCTGGGGTTGCCATAAGTCAGTTGCAACTTTAACGCCCCTTTCCACCACCAATTATCTGTCCCTTTATGCTCTGATTGATTGTTTTATGTTTTTCCTATATTTTATTTTGTAAGCCACCTTGGGCAGGTTCCTTGGAAAGGCAACATCAAATACATTAAATAAATAAATAAGCAGAAAACACCTCTCTTACTACAGATGTTAATTTCAGCTTAATATTATCAGCAAGACTGTTACCATCGAATAACTTGTTGTGAATAGTCACAAACACGAACACGGCACATATTGCCCCCTCTTTCCTTCCTTACATTTATATCCTGCATTTTTTTTCAAAGTGTTCAGGGCATTATGTACCGGAAGTTTCCCATCAACATATAAACTGGAAGCACAGTAGCTGGGGAAGAGCGGGCAGCCACGTGGAAAGCAAAAAAAAACACCTCACCGGCGGGTCTCTGGAGGCAGCATGAGCCTGCTTCAGCAGGCTAGGTTTGGAGGATTCGGGCCTGGGGGAGGGGGCAGGGAGGCGCCGGGTGGATTTTGTGATTGCTGTGCTTTCTGCTGCAGAGCTGCGGCCTCCAGGCTACTTCCTCCCCCCCCCCCCCCCCGCCGCATGTTCTCCAACAGGGAGAGAGCCCAGCCAGGCAACATGGCGGCAGGCAGCCGATAGGATCTGTCCCCCACTCGCAGCCCTCCAGTGTTTGGAGGTGGGGCCCTTCTTTTGTATCGATTTACCAGGAACAGGGACCAGGGCAGCCCAGCTACCACCAGCGATCAAAAATCCCCTTCCTCAGGAGGACATTGGTTGCACAGCCCACTCCTTCACCAGGATCTGAGTCAGTGTAGGGCCGCCGCCTGCATGCGTGCTCTCACATCAGGGCAAGGGGTCTGGTTCAGTATAAAGCAGTATAAAGCAGCTGCACGTGTTTTCTAAAGCCAGGGCAAGGGGTCTGATCAGGGCCAGGGGTCTGCTCCAATATACAGCAGCTGCATGTGTTCTTCTTCCACATCAGGGCAAGGGGTCTGATTCAGTAGCTGCATGTGCTCTGAGGCTGCATTAGTCCTCTCACACCAGGGCCAGGGATCTGTTTCAATATCAGGAGGCTGCAGTTGTTCATTCCCACCAGGGCCAAGGGGCTGATTCAGTAGAAGGCAGCTGCATGTTTTCTCCCCCACCAGTGGGCTTCAGGGGGCATAAATCACAGAACCAGTCTGTGGGGGCAGCACTAACCTTGAGAGAACGAGGGTCTGGTTCAAGATAAGGCCACTTCAAAGTTCACTTCACTTCACAGTTCATGTGTCTGTTGGTTTGCTAAAAGATCTTTGCATTAAGGCCTGGGTTCTAGCTGGGTTCAGGACAACATCAGCATCCCTCAACTCCAGGGTGGTGAAAGGGGGAGGGGACTCTGAACGTCCCAGGATTAATAAGGGTGTGCTTAGTTTCCCACTCTCTTCTTTTCTTCCCTTTCTTCGTCTTTATGGGTGAAGTATGCCAGCCCAGAAGGCATGGAGGAAGGGCAGCCTGGCCAGGAAGACTCCCAGATGGGTGCCACCAGCCATCTCATCCTCTGAGAATGAGGGTGGGCCCTCCTTTCAGGACCTGGCTGCAAAAATTGAGGCCCTGGAGTGGGCCAAGGTGGAGAAGTGAAAGCATGTGGATGACCGCACATCCGTGGTGGCCATCCCGCATGGGGGTGACAGAGCCACAGCTCGCAAGTGGGAAAGGCGAGCTCTGTATGCCAGATTAGTGCAGCTGCAGGAATCTGAGGATGAGGAAGAGATCCCGGAGTTGGGCAATGAGCTCTCCAGTCCCATGAAAGCTGGTTCCACCAGCAGGGCTCTGCTGGCTCCAGCTACCAGGGTGCCCTCCCGAGTGGGGGGATGGGTTCAAGGGCACACGGCAGGGGGGGCTCATACCAAGGGAACAGGGCTCTGTACCATCCTAGGCATTGAGCACTGCACCTGCACCTGTGCTGGGTGTGCCATCAGAGGTTGTGCCAAAGGCAGGCGTGCCACCCCGGGCCATGGGGAAGGCACCATCATGGGGTGGGGGGCAACAGGACACAGCGGTGGACCTGCCCTATGCTTACATGGAAAGGTCTCTCCCACTGGGGTATCACCTGCTGCCGGCCACGAAAGAGAAAATCTGGCGGGGTATGTAGACATGTTCACACTTCTCTTTAGGGATGTTGAGGTGAGGGCAAGTGTGAGGGATGACCCCAGGGAGCTGGAGAAAATAAAGCAGATGCAAATTGACAAGAACTTTGATAATTGGCTTCCGCTTATACCATTTACGGGGGGGGGAGGTGCTGCAGTCCTACCCAGGACAGGGGTCAGCATTGGAAAAGTATCTGGACCTCATCCACAGGGCATATAGAGAATACTCCAGGGCCGCTTGGCTGCATTACAATGAGCATTTTCGCTCTCGAGTGGCCTTGGACCCTGCACTGCCTTGGGATCAGGAGCACCATCAACTCTGGTCACATTGCATGGGCTCCGCGGGGGCAATCTCAGGCAGGTACACTGACAGTGGACACATGGTGACATGTTTGCACTCGGGAGTGGGGAAGGAGGCAGGCAAAAAGCAGGGGGTTCCACCCCATCTCATCTGCTGGGGCTTCAATGCCATGGGGCAAAGCTCAAGGCAGCCCTGCAAGTTTAAGCACGCTTGCAGCACATGTGGGGGTTCACACTCAGCATCCTACTGTGATGAGGGTGCCACCGAGGAGAGGCAGTCCGGGGCCCAAGGCCATGGGGAGGCATGAGGGTCAGCAGCTATTCAGCTACGGATGGGGGGGCCATCTGGGGAAACTCAGGGTGGGGCACAGGGAGCTAGATAAGGCAGCACCTTGGGCGTGTGGCACCATGCAACCTTTGGGGTCATGGTAACCATAGGGGCAGCCTGAATGGACGGCAGGGTGGATTACTTTTGTGCCCACTTGGGGGCATTGGAACGGCTTGGAAGGCCATGGTATGGAGGTCCTGTCCCTCTGAGGTATGGTGTTGGGCTGCAGGAGGCCAAGGGCAGCCACCAGTGCCAGTGGATGTTGGATCTCTGTGCAGGATGTGGCACACAGATCGAGGTCACCAGTATAGCGGTCTGCGGCTACAGATGATCATCAGTCATGTGTTTGGTGGTGACGAGCTGCTGCACCAGGTTGGCAGTCTTCACCCTGGGATTAGGTCTTCCATGCTGCACCCTTACTAAAGCTGAGTGGGAGTTAACGGGTTGGTTTTTTACCAAGCTGATCTGCAAAGCTGCCTGAGTGACCGGTGGGTCACGGGTGGCAGGAGGGGATTTAAGCCAAGGCTAACCCCCTCTGTGGCGGGAAAAGCACAGGTTGAGGGGAGGTTGAATTGGCAAGCACCCTTAGATATAAGCAATGGGGGGCCCTCATACTGGGAGCCTATGGGCTTGGCAGTCAGGGTGACTCAGTTGGGGGGCCTCTTTGGGGTGGGAGGAGCATATGACAAGCTGGAGTGTGCCCTTCCTTCCCCTCTACACACTAGTGTGTGGGCCATGATGAGTGAGGCCCGGAAGGATGCTGGACCTGGCTCTGAGCTGGGGTGGGTTTGCCTTCCCAGGAAGCTTACGTGACAAGCCTAATGCAACCCATGCTTTAATGTGTTGGTGCAGATCAGCTTATGATAAATAAAACTCTCAGTTTAACCCATAACTTGTGTTGTGTTTCATTCAAGGGGTGGGCTGGCAAGACCAGTGACTGCTCCTGAAGCAGGGGCAGGCTTTTGCCAGCCCCCCTTTATTTTGAATGAAGCTTGGGGGATGGGCTAGTTAATCCCAGCTCCACGCGGGAGCACTGGCCAATTAGAGGAGAGGTGGCTGGCCAGATCTGGCTGCAGCTGCCCTCCATGCTCAGTTCAGCCCAGTGCGAGCTCCTCACCCACCTGCCCTCTTGTTCAGCCCATGTGGGATTAGCTGGTTGCCGTTTCTGGGGCCGAGCAGGAATTTTTTGGGCCTCACTTAGATTGGATAAGAGAGGGGCCTTTTTTTTGCCTGCTTCACATGGGCAGAGGGGGTGTGGTTAAGTAGGCCTGGTAAAGCTGGTTAGGCCCTAACTGGGAAGGCAGGAAAAGCATGGGTTGAGGGGAGGTTGAATTGGCAAGCACCCTTAGATATAAGCAATGGGGGGGCCCTCACACTGGGAGCCTATGGGGTTGGCAGTCAGGGTGACTCAGTTGGGGGGGGTCTCTTTGGGGTGGGAGGAGCATATGACAAGCCTTAAGGCTTGAGTGTGGGCTGGAGTGTGCCCTTCCTTCCCCTCTATGCACTAGTGTGTGGGCTGTGATGAGCTGGGGTGGGTTTGCCCTGCCAGGGGGCTTACATGACAAGTCTAATGCAACCCATGCTTTAATATGTTGGTGCAGATCAGCTTATAATAAAACTCCCAGTTTAACCCATAACTTGCGTTGTGTTTCATTCAAGGGGTGGGCTGGCAAAGTGTAATTTCAATCCCAAGCTCCTTCTCATTTTAGAAACTGAACACCACATCGGCATTTAAATGACCATTGCCTTCAGCGCAACCACACTGGCCTGCAAGAAAAGCCAGGGGACACAGTGAGTCATATTGGCTTAGAGGAGAAAGTGGAAGAGCCAAAGAGAGACAGAGACGTCTAACTGGAATACTTCGGTTATGCTTATATCATATAGGATAATTCTGATCGATGTTCCTATGCATCGCAAGCATTATGCTCAAATACGGCACCAACTTAGGAGCCAGGGGACTTTAAAAGAAGGTTGTCTTTGCTTGAGCTATGCTGTTGTCTGGGGCTGTCTGAGTGCCAAGCGAAGAAGGGCTGAGCTTTCCTGGGGGATAAAGGCAGGGGCAAACTCTCCTGACCGTGAATAGCCAGCTTACCTCTCTTGCACAAAGAGGGACAGAGGTTTAAGGATTTGGCAAAGAGTAAGCAAACATATATATGCAGGGATCAGTGATGATGAAGGACCACAACATAGAGAGCTGAGATATCTCTCAGATGCCTTCTTAAATTGTAAGATAGAATTTCAATTGCCTCTGGGTGCTTTTTTTCCCCCCTGCTGAGAGTTAGGAGGGAGGATCCCCTGTCTGAGGTGTACACTCACTGAGAATTTCATCCCAATTGGGAAGACTGCTAAACAATGATAGGAATAAATGTGCTTCCCATTTATTTTTTTTTGTTTAAAACATTTATTAGCTGTCTTTCTCCCTAGTGGAACTCAGTGCTGCTTACAAAATATATAAAACAATTATTAAAAAGTACAATGAAAAGATTATAAAATGAAATGAGAATGATAAAAACCAACAGAAAGTTGCAATTTAAAAACTCCAGTTAGGACTGCCGAATGTAGTCCTAAATGAAGCTGTCTTAAACTGCCTCCTGAAGATTGTCGGTGAGGGGGCCAGGTGCATCTCCCTGGGGAGGTTGCTCCATAATCGTGGGGCTGGCACCAAAAAGGCCATCTCTTGTGTGTCTGCCAGATGAGATTCTTTGATTGGTGGGACAGTCAGGGTGGCCTCTCCCTGCAGTCTTTTTTTTAAAGATTTTTTATTGAAGTCACAATTTTCATTAAACAATACATTCATCTTATTTTTTACCGACCTCTTTTTATTTTCCTCCTCCTCCCCCCTTTTAGGCTTCCAGCAGACCCCAAACCTATACTTAAACTTAGATTAACAGGTAAATTACTAATTAAAAAGATTAAGTATTTAGCTCTTTTTTTATAACATATATACCTTTAATATTTTTATATATTATTCCACTCCTAAAAATGTTAGATAAATATACAGTTACTACAGATTTTTCAATAGTTAGAAAATGTAAATATGTTTCCTTTTAATTCTGTATACTTTTCTGTATATTCTTGCAGGTCCTTCATTCTTCTAAAAATGTCATGGAGTCTTGATTGTTCAGTTTCTTAGTCTATTTGTCCATTTCAGCCAAAAATACTAATTTTCTGAGCCATTTCCAAAGTTCTGGAATTCTTTCATTCTTCCAGTTTTGTGCATAAACCATTATTGCGGTTGTCACCATATACCATATCATTGTTCGTTTACTGACATCTATATCTTCTAACTAAAGACCCAACAAAAACAGTTCTGGTATTTTTTTAAAAGTACATTTCAAAAATTTTTGCATTTCATCATGTATCATTGACTAATAGTTCTTCGCTTTCTCACAAGTCCACCACATATGATAAAAGGAACCTTCTTTTTGTTTACATTTCCAACACTTATTAGATACATGTTTACTAATAGTGCCTCTCCCTGCAGTCTTAATTCCTGGGCAAGAACATATAGGAGAAGACAGAACTTCAGGCACCCTGGTCCCAAGCTGTGTAGGGTTTTAGAGGGCAAAGCCAGCATCTTGAATTGGGCTCAGGAACAGATCAGTAGCCAGTGTAATTGCTGTAGTATTGGGGTCATGTGTTCCCAGTAGCTGGCCACTCTCAGCAGTCTGCACTACCCACAGCTTCTGAACACTCTTGGGTGGGATTGTTATCCAAATACACATGATGTAACGATACTGAAATATCCAAACAATTATTTTAACAAATGCAATAAGCTGACTCTGAACCAAATCTTTTGTGCACATCCCTAGTACCCAACATAGGAAGAGTCTTCTTTTGTAACTTTATTCATCCATTTATTAAAATACTTTAATACTGCCATTGTCTGAAATTTTAAAATTTAAAATTGGAGAGACTGGAGAATCTCTGAGTCTCCACAGATGCTAAGCAGACATTTATTTGCTTTTGTAGTTTCTGGTGACTTAAAACATTGCCACTTAAATGGTGCACCGAGGTGTACCACTGAAATATTTGTAGCCTTTTATTAGAAATACATCATCTGTGGCCGCAGCAACAATAGGTGAATTGGTGGATAAGCTTATAATAGCAGGAGGACTCTCCGGGGAAATAAATGGCTGTGACCCAGGTGAGGTGAACAGCATAAATAAGGAACTCTGACTAAGGTAGAAAAACAATTGTTCTTAAAAAATGATATCATTAACATTCCCCACAAAGAGGCTCGTGTTTGCCTTACGCAGAGATTGCCTTTCACCACCCACACATTTTTAAGTTGATCTCATTGATATCATTTTTGAGAACAATTTTTTTTAGGTTCCAGGACCAATTTTACTTACAAACGCAGGGTGTGGCCATGGGAAGTGCCTTTGCACCTAGTGTAGCCAACCTGTTTATGGCTGCATTTGAACAGCATTGGATCTTAGATCCGATCCACAATCCTTATTTTGACAGTATTAATGTGTTTAAAAGATTTATTGATGACCTCTTCTTTTTATTTAAGGACATGGATAAATTTGATTTGTTTGTAGGGTGGTTGAATAATAGACATCTGTCTATGAAATTTACCTCTCAGGCAAGTCTAACCAGCATTAATTTTTTGGATACCACGGTCTTTGTCTCTGCAGGGGGCACTTTGGCTGTTAAGCCATATTGGAAGGCTACTGATAGAAATTTGTTTCTTCATTACAAATCATATCACACTAGACATCTTAGAAACAATTTGTCATTTGGTCAATACTTACATATCAAAAGGAACAGAGTACATCTTCACAAGTACATTTTGAGGAAGGGTCCAATAGATTAACAGGACAATTTTTGGCTAGGGGTTACCCAGGGAACCTGATAAGGGATATCGCTTTAAGAATCGAGGAAATGGATAGGAGAACTTTACTTAAGGACAGCGAAGCTGGGACGGAGAGCAGAAATAGAATACATTGTGCATTAGAGTACACACCCTTGGCTAACTCAGTGAAACAGATCATTTTTAGGCACTGGCATATTCTTAATGATGTTCCTGGGTGTGAATTGAAACCATACATTGGGTTTAAGAAAACCAGAAGCTTTCGCAATATGCTTACACCAGCAGATCCCTAAAGATATGTGAGGAAGATGTGGACAATTTGCATGTGGCAGATGCAACATATGTGCCCTTGTGTGGCAGACTGACAGTGTTGATTTTCCAGAACTTAATTTTTGTCATAAACTGAAAGGTGTTTATACCTGCTCTACAAAACGAGTAATATATTTGGTCAGGTGTGTATGTTCTTTGACCTATATCAGTATGTCTAAGCGGGTGGTTAGGACGAGAATAGTGGAACACCGCTCCCGCATAAAACATAAAACATAACCCTTTGGCACAGCATTTTGTGGCCACAAATCATACACCTCAGGACTTTACGTTCATTGTCTTGGAATCATTTAGTGCTGACAGATATAATAGGATCAATATTCAGAAATGGTTGCTCCAACGTGAAAATTATTGGATCTTTTGCACACAGTCTCAGTTTCCATTTGGTCTCAGCCAGGATTTAAAATACTCTAGCTTCTTAGGCTAGTGTATCTTTAAGGGGATTGGAAGATATGTGGATTGGGACTTAACGTGTAGTATATAAGCCTTTATTGAGATGTAAAACACTGAGGCATACCTTATGTGTATTGTAATGAGGAGAAGCTCCCATCTTAGAATTAGTTCAAGGTGGCCCGTCAATGAGTAAGTAGGTTTGACTATGGTTGGTTTTCCAGTTTTGGTCTAGATTCATGGCATAATTTTGGTGTTGATATTTACCGTGTGTTTCCATTTAGGAATATTTTTGTGAAGTCTGTGGACTAAGTGGATGAGGTTCTCTATTAAACAGTAGCTGGATTAGGTAGGTGTAGTATGAAATTAATATTGCTGTAAGGTTGTGGGTATGCTTCAGTGTACTAGTTTATTTAATGTTATTCACAGTTTCCCTGAAAAAGAACATCAAAACGAAGTTCATATCTAGATCCTTTGCTGGAAACTTGGAAACTTCTGAAAACTGCTTGTGTGGCAGCAAGGAACTTAATTTTTTTTGTCAAGTTCTTTTGAAGATATATGATTGTAACTGTGTGATTCTTTTATGTTACACTATTGCCACATTGTTGCTTAATTTCAACACTGAGAGTGGCAGCATTTTCTGGCTTTGTTCACGTTTTGTTGCATAGCTCTTTTTGAATGATTTATTGTATTTACTGTGCAATCCATTTGTTATTTGCATTATTGTTGGGTTTGGGCCAGAGATCAAAACTATTGGTAGATTTAAGCCAAATGCCAGTTTGGTGTAGTGGTTAAGTGCACGGACTCTAATCTGGGAGAACCAGGTTTGATTCCCCACTCCTCCACTTGCACCTGGCTGGATGACCTTGGGCAAGCCATAGCTCTGTACCAGCTGTTCCCTCAAGGACAGCTTGGGAAACAGCTCTTTCAGCCCCACCTGCCTCACAGGGTGTCTGCTGTGGGGAGGGGAAGGGAAAGGAGTTTGTAAGCCACTCTGAGACTCCAAGTGAAGGTCGGGGTATAAATCCAATCTCTTCTTCTTCTTCTTCTTCTTCTGCTTATATTTGCCCTTACTTGGATAGTGGTTTCTGTATTTATCTTTGGTGGCACTGCACCAAGTCATCAGTGCTAGACTGCAGCCCACAATTTCAGTTATGGGTGGTTATAAATGCTCTTCGCAAGGCTGACTTAGTGCTAGGGGAATTTTGGTACACATCAAAGAGGCCTGGACCCCAGCAGCTCCACTTCCTGTCATTCAGGTGAGCAGTGGAGGGGAACTGCAAGTAGAACTGAAGGACAACTAGTGTCACCACGGGGTGCCATGGCATCACTTCTGACATGACCCAGAAGTGACGTCATCACATTAAGTGATACTCTAGCCATACAGTTAAACCACAGAGTTTTGACTAAAAGCTAAAGCATTCCCACAGCTGACTCTCAGGTACACATTCATTTTGAAAAGGCGAAGCCCATACGGCTGAAGGGAAGGTTTGTAAGAGCCCTGGAGCCAGGTTTATTACTTTTATCACGTATCATTCTTTGGTGCAGTTTCAGTATTGGACTGTTGTCACAATGGCAATGTGTATGGCAGGTCCCCCCCCCCACTGGGTAATGGTAGAGCTCATTCTTTCTGAATCTGTGCGGCCTAGTTTTGGCTTCATAGAAAGTAGGGCTGCCAAGTCAGCCTGAGGGGCGGGGGATCCCCCGCTACAGGGGCTCCCAATCCGCCGGCCAGCATTCGGCCGGCGGGGGGAACCCCACCCCTGATCTCGTCCAGCTAGGAAGTGCGCGTGCCGTGGAAGCTCCCGGCAAACAGATGACTCCCCCCCCCCCCCCGCCGGTGAGTAATACAGATTTGGCAACCCTAATGGGAAGACTGAATTTTACATTTGACATGGGCAGATTAAGCTTTGCTGCTTACTTACAAAAATATTTGATTGTAAACTGCACAGTAAGGCCAGTTTTGTACTGGGGAACACATTCTTTTCAAGTTGGTGCTGCATATAAAGCTACAGGGCTTGGTCTAGGCCAGAGAACAAATCAGTGGTTACATGGAAGGGTAGCACTTCTAAACATTTCTCTTTAGTTACAGGGTTGACTCATAAAATTATCTTGGACACTGCACAGTTTCAGTTATGTGCAGGCATTAAAGCTGTGCTTAGTAAAGCTGGCTTAGTGCTGAAGAAATCTGGTACATATTAATTGAGTTTGGGCAGTTTGTCAGTTTTTGGACTTGGGGGGTGTCAAAAGATCTAAGTTCTGAATAGTGGGAATTCTACACTTATAAAATACTTGGTTTTTACAGGTGGAAGGCTCTATGGTGCCTCAATCAAGGTGTTAATGACTAGCACACCAAGCATGTCTGGAACTTACAGGTGTGTCTCCTGCCCCAGTTATGGATCCCAGCATGGGCGTCAACTACGGGGGGGCTCGAGGGCTCGAGCCTCCCCCGAAATTTCCCGGGGGGGGCTCAGCCACCCCCGGCAAAATGCTCGCCCAGCCGGCCGTCGCCGCCTCTCCTTCACCCCCGGCCTGCCCTGCCTCCCTGAGGCGGGGGGGGGAGAGAGGCGGCGGGGACATAGTCGCCCGCGCGCTTCGCGCGGGCGGCAGTCCCGGCCAGCTGGCTGCCGTCGCGGGTCTGCCTCCCTGGGCCGGGGGGGGGGGAAACGGAGCGGCCGGGACATAGTTGCGCGCGCGCTTCGCGCGGGCGGCAGTCCCGGCCAGCTGGCTGCCGCCGCGGGTCTGCCTCCCTGGGCCGGGGGGGGAGGGAGCGGCAGAGACATGGTCCCGTGCGCGCGCGCCCCTGCCCCCCCCGGGGATTTAGAAAGTCAACGCCCCTGGATCCCAGTTGGCCCTCAAACTGGCCAAGGTGAAAAAAATTAAATCATACATTCTAATAATGAAGCGTGGCCCCATCTGCAGATATCTAAATCTGAAGATCAGGGCCATAGAGAAAAGAATGCAGATAGTTCTACGAACTTAGGGGACCACCAGGTTTGCAACCCCCCCCCCAAAAAAAAAACCCACCAAAAATGCATTGGGAGGGTATGTCCCCAAATAAAACTGTGTCATCAGCACTAGCACAGAGAATGCACCCTGCCTCCTGGGTCCTGTGTCATCGTTATCAGAGTCAGGGAGCTACTCTGGGCCCAGCTACTGTGCCATGGAGGCCTGGAGCCATTGCAGGCCTAGAGGTGGCTGCAGCAAAACCTGGGAGCTGCTTCAGGCCCAGCAGTAGTGGTTATGGAGGCCTGAAGCTTCTCTGGCAGCTTGGTGGCAACTGCAACGAAGCTTTGGAGCCACTTGGGGTCTGGCAGCATTGCAGCAGAGCTTAGGAGCCATTCTGGGTTTGGTGACAGCAGCCATTAAGACCTGGAACTGCTCTGGGCCCAGCTACAACTGCTGTGAGGCCTGGGAGCCATGCCAGGCTTGACAAGTAAGTGGGGAAAAGGGCAGGATCCCCCCACAAGTCTCATGGGCCCCCACTTGTTCTAGGGCTGCCAGACCCCCCCCCCCCCAGCTCAGTGGGGTTTACCTGCTTTTTGGGGCTTCAACCCACCCCCAAGCCCAAACACCTACAGCCACCCCTCCCTTCTCTCTTGACAGATTTAAATTTTGCAGAGGGAAGGGAGAGGGGTGGCTGCAGGTGCATGGGGCCCTGCCAGCTGGAAACGCTTAAAGGGTCCTTTTAAGTGCTTCCAGCCTGTGGGGACTGGCCCCATGGGTTCAGTCTCCAAGTGGCAATGTCACTTGGAGATCAGGCGCTTGGGGCCCCACTGGCTGGAAGCACTTAAAAGATCATTTAAGTGCTTCCAGCCGGTGGGGACCAGCCCCACGCGCCTGAACTCCAAGCAGCTATGCTGCTAGGAGTTCAAGCATGCCATGGGCAGTCGCCCCTCTCCCTCCCCTCTTGCGAGATTTAAAAGGCCCTCCACCTGATTGGTGGGCCATTTAAATTTTGCAGGAGGGAAGGGAGAGGGGTGGCTGCCGGCAATTTTTCTTGGGGGCAAGGCTTGGAGTGGGACGTCCCCGAGGTGATGTCATCACATTGGGGACACCCTGCTCCCTCTGGGAATGCCCCCCAGTTGAGGGAACTGTTATTGCCTGTCTGGACAACTTCTGCCTTCTGCACCTGAATAAAGAGGATGGAGGAATCTTTCCCTAGAGGGATGTGATTCTGTTTCTGCACCATGACTTGCATGAATATATAGCTGTCAGGTGGGGTGAAGAAATATAAGAACATAAGAAAAGCCAATGTCAGGCCAATGGCCCATCCAGTCCAACACTCTGTCACACAGTGGCCAAAAACACCAGGTGCCCTCAGGAGGTCCAGCAGTGGGGGCAGGAAGCCCTCCCACTGTTGCCCCCCCCAAAAAAACCCACCAAGATTACAGAGCATCACTTGCCCCAGACTGAGAGTTCCTATCTATACTTTGTGGCTAATAGCCACTGATGGACTTCTGGTAGGGTTGCCAAGTCTGTTGAACTTACCGGCAGGGGGGAGTCCTCCGCCGGCCGGGAGCTTCCCCAGCGCGTGCTTTGCGTGCGCACCGGGTGACGTCACCGGAAGTGATGTCAGCACATTGGAGACGTTGCCAGGGTGACGCTCTGGCAATCGCCCCAAAACTCTATGGTATCATAGACTTTTGGGGTGATTGCCAGAGCATCGCCCTAGCAACGCCCCCAATGTGATGGTGTCACTTCCGGGTGACATCATTATGTGGGGGAAGTCGTCCAGACTGGATGACTTCGGGGGTGGGGTTTCCCCGTCGGCCCAATGCTGGCCGGCGGATCGGGAACCCCTGTAGCGGGGGATCCCCCACCCCCCGGGCTGGTTTGGCAGCCCTAACTTCTGGGGTGTACATGACTAAACTAAACTAGCTCCCTCCTGTAGCAGGAATGTTTAATACAAAATAGGCAGGAAAACCTGGTGAGCACCCTGAGACACCTACTGATGAAGGGAGCTCACTCAAGCTCAGCTGTACAGCATGGGGAAGAGACTCCATTGGTACTGGGCAGCGTTCAATTGACCCTTAGCTGATATATGGCAGAGTGGATTGTTGGTGGGGGCTCAGCACCTCTCAGCAAAAATCTGTGGAGGCAGTGAGAAACAAGGCACAGCTGCATTGAGTGGGGAGCCAGAGTGGGGTTGCCCTGATGTAAGCAGTTTTGAGTGGGCTGCTTTTAGATTTGATCTGCACAAATGGAAGTGTTAGAAGTTAAACAGAGTTACTATTTTTGCTGCAGATTTTTTAAAAAAAGAAAAATTAGTTTATATTTCATGCCTTCATTCTGGAATGTGTGGGCAAATTCCTTTGTTAGCAGTCACAACATCACTTATGGTAGAACTCAATTTAATCACCTGCAGTGGCACAAGAATAAAACAATATGCTCTTCAGGAATATCCTTCATACTTATCTATACAACTTCTTCTTACAAAGTAGATTTCCCTAGTAATGATACTACAAGGCACATTTTCAATTGGTTGTTTGTCAGTATTTCTTGGTTAAATAAGTCTCACCAGAGCACTGCATATTTGTTGCTTTGGGGTTTTTTGGGATGTTGACCAGTTTTGCACTCTACAAGAGTCATGTTTAGAAGAAGAAGAAGAAGAAGAGATTGGATTTATACCCCGCCCTTCACTCCCCAAGGGAGTCTCAGAGCGGCTTACAAACTCCTTTCCCTTCCCCTCCCCATAACAGACACCCTGTGAGGTAGTTGGGGCTGAGAGAGCTGTTTCCCAAGCTGTCCTTGAGAGAACAGCTGGTACAGAGCTATGGCTTGCCCAAGGTCATCCAGCCAGGTGCAAGTGGAGGAGTGGGGAATCAAACCTGGTTCTCCCAGATTAGAGTCCGCGCACTTAACCACTACACCAAACTGGCTCTTATGTGAATTCATACAAACAAGGGTATGTACTATTTGTTGCAGTACTATAATTGTTATCTTGTCAGCATCAACTTAAATCTAGATAAAAGAAAATGAAAACCTGCCCTACATTGAGTCCGAAACCTAGTCTGTCTCTGCCTAGAGACACACACTAGCCCCGTTCACAAGTTATACGGAACACATATTCTATTTGTGTACAATGTACACTTGGTTTTTCTTTAGACATGTGTTGAGTAATTCTCATGTTCAATACAGCTGAACATGTGATATAAACATCACATTTATCTAGGTACCTGTTCCTGGTTTCTTTTGTAAAGTGAATGTGTGTTGGCTCTTTGTTACAGAAATACACACATACAGGTATGATGTACATAAGTTCACTGTAACATGTGAACAGGACAACTGTCACTGGATATTGAGCTACTGTAGGTATTCACAACCTGGCTTTTGTTGCCTGGAGAGGGAAGTCTAGGATGAGAACAATTATGGTACCATAATATCCTACAACTATCTTAAAGATAAGCCTTCACAAAGATTAATGCAAACATGAAAAGAACATCAAGAAACAAAGTAAGAAACAAAGAAACAGCAGAAAATGTCCTGAGCATTTTGGAAGTCAACCTGGTCAGCAACTAAATTTTGACAAATGCTATATTTTGAACTGTGCAAAAGCTGACAGGGCAGACACATTGGCTCCACCATACTGAATATAATCCAAAATTATACTGGTGGAGCCAGTATAATTTTGGCTTATATTCAGTATGTTACAGTATATTATTATTCTCTTGCATTAGTCACAGGGCCACAGTTGAATTCTTAAAGCAAAGCAACTACAAAGAAACTGCAGAAATCTTGCATGCCTGCTTTTTATGTGATCTCTCTCTGAAGGCATTTTATACGCAGACCCAATACATAATGGCCACAATCCACAGTTCATTCACACACATCGAAAACCTCATCCATTTATTAAACATTTTTGTTTGCTATATAAAAATGGAAACTGAAAAGTATTGGAGTTGGGAGTCCATGGAATAGTGAAACAGCTAGATCTTTATTGCTGGTCCGGATGAAGCATACAACCCAGGGCTCGAAGCCCTCCTTTTATGCTGGTCAGGGACAATCCCCTGACCTCACCCAACTGGCCTGATAGGCTATTATAAGTCTATTTACATCTCATAGGTTCCCTGGGAGAAACCTAGGTACATGATTGGTGGCCAGTTTGAATCCACCTGGCCTTTGTTCTACCTGGCTGAAGCTCAGGTAGTTTCTTGGCCATGTGCTCTGGTCCCATGGCGGTCGCCATTACTGGAGCACATGGCGACCGCATGGTCAATACATAACAGAAACTGTCCTTGAGTGCCACTGATTTGAGCTAAGCTTGCTTTCTCATAAGGCTAGAAATACTTTCTTTCAGTGGTTTCTAGTGGTATGACTGAGCTAACCTGTTACTCTGTAGTGAGTGAAGAGGCCCTTTAATAAAACAGATTTTGCACGATTTTTCTTGAAAATAAGTATGGTAAAAGAAATGATTGTGCAGCTTGAGCAGTAATGGTACCACCATATGAATGTGGATCATATTCCTTATCTTACTGCTCCACTGAGCAAAGTCTCACTGATATAGCCCTTAAACAAAACAAAACAACAACACAGGTGAGTAGTTGCTGGTCATGACTTAAAATAAATCATAAAGGATCATTCTGTAGGTCAAAAAAAGAGAGAGGCTGACCTAGTGTGTCAGTTAAACATGGCAAATAGGGAGTCCAGACACCCAAAACAGGAGAGGGGTTAAGAACAAAGGAGTAATAAACCAATATGGCCTCTAGATTGGAACAGAATGATTAATATTAAGAGATATGATACACTGGGGATAGAGAGGCCCGGTCTCCTGCTGCAGTGGGAAACCTCCCAAACCCAGCCACCTTATGCCTGGAGAAAAATAATGAGGAAATTGATAAAATGGCATAGAGTTTTGGTGGAACCCTAGAGTGATGTGCTGGTACACTGACATCACTTCTGGGTTCATGCTGGAAGTGACATTGCAGCCAGTGCTTGGTTGACAACCTTATTTAGGGCCTAGATGTGAGAAGTGTCTAAAAATACCAAGAATGTCCAAATAAATTTAGAAATGAAGATGGAGTTCAAATACAGGGGGTATTGGTTGGGAAAAAAAAGTGGTTCAAATGAACTTGAATGTAGTTAACATTGTATGGTATTTGTAATTATAATACAGTTAATTAGCCAAGAATGTGAACCCTTATCAGGTGGTACAACTAGCTATTGTTAGAGGATGATTTTGAAATCCTATAAATATGGGGAAATGAATTTATTTGAAATGTCTGCCTAGCTACCTAGCTACCTACCTTGGCAGGGAAGGCAGGATATAAATTAAATGAATATCTATCTATCTATCTATCTATCTATCTATCTATCTATCTATCTATCTATCTATCTATCTTTTTCTTCATCATCATCATCTTTGTTTTAGCTAGCTAGCTAAAACAAATGATCCAAAATTTAGCATGTCAAGGTGATACTCTAGGATGCCCCCAAAACTCTATGGAGTAATGTCACACATTGACATCGTGTTGAATCCCCCCTCCCCATTGTGTGGTGGCAGGGAATAGGGGCCCAGGCCTAGAGGCCCCTTCTAGAACTAACTTATATATAAGGAAAAATGCAGTCATTGTGCTTGAGTTCATCATATCAGGCCCATCTCGTATCACAGTTAGATTGTGCCCCAAACAAATATTGACAAAGGAAATCAGTTTTTTGAAGCCTGAAACTGGCAGCTAATTTAATTTGACTCCAAAAACTATCACAAAATGCACCTCCCCCAAAGGTAGGAAATTAGCTCTACACTTAGGGTTGCTATTTGCCACTTCTAGCAGGCAAACCCTCACCAGCACTGCTATCCTCTACCATTGCTAAATGGAGCAGTGGGCAGGGGGAATGGGGGCAAACAGCACCGCACAATACTGTGACATTTCTTCTGGGTGGACCTAGAACTGATTTTGGTGTAATGTGATGATGTTCCAGAAATTTTTCTGACTGGGGAAAATCCTAGAGTGTTGTCACATTGTGGCACATTGCAGCATGGGGCAATGGAAGGACTCCGGTCCCCACCCGCATACATGGGCTGTTTTCATGAGTCCAGATTTCAGGGGCTTGGGCTGTTCAAGATGTCACATGCTGGGGGACAGGAGGCCCTCCCTCCCATGTTGCAGTCATGATCAGGATCAGACCCCTACAGCTTTTGTAAACAAAGGGAATTTCATCTCTAAAATGGCAAAGGTGTCCCCATGGTGGTCCAAGACCCAGAGCTGAGGGTGCATATGTGAATGGTCGCACAGATTAGGGTTGCCAAGTCCCCCCGGGGGTGAGGAAACCCCCACTCCAGTGGCCCATTGCCCACCAGCTGGGATCAGGCCACCGTGGGGAGCCCCACCCCCAAATTGCCGGGCTGAGGAGACGTGTTTGGTGCAATGATGTCACCTGGAGGTGATGTCATAATGTCGGGCACGTTTCGGGGGGGACACTCTGTAATTCAAGGGAAAACTATGGTTTTCCTCACATTACTGAGGTCCTGCCCCCGGGGGCGAGGAAACCCCCACTCCAGTGGCCCATGGCCCATCAGCTGGCATCAGGCCACCGGGGGGAACCCCACCCCCAAATTGCCGGGCTGAGGAGACGTGCCTGGTGCAATGATGTCACCCAGAGGTGATGTCATCACATCGGGCACATTTCAGGGGGGACCCTCTGTAATTCAAGGGAAAACTATGGTTTTCCTCGAATTACTGAGGTCCTGCCCCCAATGTGCCCAATGTGATAACATCACTTCCAGGTGATGTCATTGCGGTGCGCGCGCAAAGCGCATGCACCAGGACCCTCCCAGAGCAGCATGGACTCCCCCCTGCTAAAGATAAGCAGACACTTGGCAACCCTAACACAAATGTACTTCTTCCCGGTCCCTGGGTAACAACAAAGGCACTTCTTTTTATTAATTATTAAGTACTGAGTCAGGAGATGATAAATCAAATCCAGGCTTTTTAATTTGGAGCAGGGTGGATGTTGTCTACGTCTAGAAGGTAGCCCAGGAATTGAACGGCAGGGATGATTATCCTTAGTGAGGGTATAACAGTGTAATCCTATGCAGTTTCTTCAGGTTAAACCTGTTGATTTCAATGGCCTCAATCCTATGCTCACTTAACTCAGAAGAGGAGCTGGTTGAACTCAGTCAAATTTAATTACACCTAAACATGCATAGGATTAAGATAGATGTTAAAATGTACTCCATCTTCTGAAGTTCAAAGTGTTCAGGCTGGAGGATTCTAAATTTGTTTACGCCTTGGTGGCTGTTTTCTGAACTAATTTTACAATGCCATGGATGACTGAAGATCTGTAACATTTTTAATTCTCTACAGAAATTCACTGTCTCCCACTAAATCCAGTTAAAAGTACTTTTTTTGCTTTCAACAACTTTTCAAATAACTGTCATTTTTTGTTTTTCCCTTTAACATGCTACAAAATTAAAGCATGGAAGAAATTTTTAATTTAAAATATCCACACCTATATCTTTCAAAATAACTTCCAGCTTCAACAAATTGCAATAAAAAACATCAAACAATAAACAGTAGCCTTAAACATAGCTTTAAAATAATCACATAACACTAAAAAAAAAACTGTATCAAATATATTAGACTAGTAAGAACATGAACAACAAAAAGGGAAATGAGAAAGAGTAGAAAAAGTAATCCAAAACCTGGGTGGGGGAAGGGAGTTTGACTTGATACCTAAATCCCACCAAGCTAAACATCATGTGAACAGCTATGGAGTGGAAGCTTCAATGTAGATGTCACCACAGATAAGGAAGTAATACATTGTATTAACTAATCAACATAGACTACAAGTGGAGACCTCCAAAATGCACAGGGGAAGGGAATCCCATTTTACCTCTTGTTGGACCAATGGCTTACCAGTAAGTTCTCTGCCCCCCCCCCCCCCCAAGAGACTCACAGGGAGAATTTTGCTTAGCAGCAGTGTTCCCTCTAAGCTGAGTTAGTGTCAGCTAACTCATAGTTTTTTAACCTCCGGCTCACACATTTTTGTCTTAGCTCAGGAAAGATGGCTCCTGAGCAAACTAATTTATGCAGTAGCCCAATCGTGCACTCGCAACTGTAATGCCAGTAGCTCACAAAGTAGAATTTTTGTTCACAAGACCCCACAGCTTAGAGGAAGCATTGCTTAGCAGTTTCCATTCTTGCCTGCATACCCCCTTTCTGAGTCTGGGAATGAAGGCGGGATGGTACAGGGACACAAGACTCCCCCTTCTCCTTGCCTGGCTGCTGACACACCTCCAGCGATGCTGCTTCAGTGGTGGGTGAAGGAGTAGGAAGTTCCTAGGAGACAGCTTTCTGTGAAAGTGCAGACAACTGTGCTATGTTGTGGACCCTCTGCCTGATTCAGATGCTACCTTGCAGGTTTGGGGGGAGGCGGGCCTCTGCCACTCTGTACCTTATCAACAATGTAGGAGACTTTAAGAAGCAAAATAAAGCAGACGTTCAGTGGCACCTTAAAGACTCAGAGAAAGAGAATTTTAAATTAGAAGACTATTTAAACAAATTTAAAAAGAGGAAACAAGGTTTAGATTGCCTGTCTGGAAACACCGCTTGTGCGTTTTACATAATAGCATCCACAATATTTGAAAGCCAGTTTGTTTGGCTTCTGCATGGAGGAGACAAAAAAAGATATGCAAATTCCCATTCTCGTTATGTAGTGGGTGACTTAAAAGTGAAAACATTCAAGGTGAATGCTGTGATTGAATTGCCTAATGGGTGATGGCAAAGAACAGCTGGAGATTAAGTGGGGAAGAGTCAGTCAACATGGATATGGGCGATGCTCTCCACTCTACCCACACCATTTCCCTGATTCATGACCCAGTAGGCTGCTGTTAACCCCTCTAAGATGTTAAAGACAGGTAACTGTATGGTAGAATTGGCTTTCCATGCCAGGTCTAAAAGCAGTCAAAGGAGGTTCTTTTTGATTGAGAAAATGGTATGGGGTGGGGTGGGGAGTTGTTTGTATTTTGCAACACGTAGTCATACATTTTTCTGAAAGCACTGAATCTTTGGATTGCAGATATGTGCACTTCTGGGACATCTTACAAAAAGTCTTTCCCCCAGTGTTCCTAACAAATAGGAACACTGGGAAAATATAGGGGAAAATAAACACATATACAAGAAATAAGACTCGCTGTCAAATTTGGATCTCTTGCAGATTTGTTTTGAATGGAAGTTTTGAATGGAAGTGTAGAGTAATGAGGAAGGACAAAAATTATGTAGTGAAATGCACCCTGGTAGGGTTTTGTAATCATCAATAGTTTTCATTTAGCAGAAATTGTTGTTGTGGGGGGTTTTTTTTGAAGGGGGTGGGGTGACTGAGAACATCTGATCCAGTTCAATACACTCTGGGCTGAACACCTGTCTCACTTTTTCAGGTAACTTAAACCTGGGCATAAGCCTTCGGTACAAGCTGAAGGATGAAACCCAAAGGGACCTTGACCCTTGACTCTTAGTCCATGGCTTTCCTCTTGTGGCCCCATGCGAGCCTTGCTGGCAGAACTAGCATCAGCCTGAGGCATCATCTTGGCTCATCGCCTTCATTGATTGGGAGCCGGTTTTGTTCAAATTGTGATTGTGCATGTGTATAGTGCTTTGTCAGCCTCTTTGGATTAATCAAAATAAGGGGCAAGTATGTGCAAAGTACTGGAGTCAGAGATGTGTTGTAGTGAAATCAGCAAGCATGTTTATTATCGGGTCAGATAAAGCATAACAACCTGGGCTCAGGGTTCCTTTTTTATTCTGGCTGGAGCCATACCTCCGGCCTCGCCCAATTGTTCCAATAGTACCTTAAGATTATGGTTACAGATCATAGGTTCCCTAGAAGATCCTCGGCACTAGATTGGTGGCAAGTTACGACCAGCTATTGTTCGTCCTGACCCAAGCTCAGGTAGCTGGCCTGGCCATGTGCGTTGGCCATGTGGCGGTTGCCATTACAGAGAGTACATGGTGACTGCCATTGCATACATTACACCCCTCCCCCATGGTCCAGATCCCCCCTAGGTAACATAGTCTTTTAGGTAGGTGAGACGGCATCACTCTCGCCCTGAGCACTGGGGGGCGGTTGCTCAGGGAGCCTGCTTCTGCTCTTGGGCTGCTAGCTCCAGTGCCAGTTCAGGGTGGTAATCTGTGGGAGCCGTAGGGGGTGCTGAGAGCTGTGGTTTGGTTGCCGGGGAAGACCTGGGCAGCTCGGCTGGGTCCGTGTCTGGGTCAGCATCCTGGAGTGGCACTGGGTCCAAAACATTGCCCTTGCAGTCCCCGGTGGTGAGTGGAGTGTATGCTGGGAGACATCAGCGTAGCTGGTCAATGTGGCAGTGCCACACTTGACCCTCCTCCCCGGAGACCTCATAGGAGAGTGGGCCCATCATGTGGATGATGCACCCTGGAAGCCATGCAGGACTTCTAGCATAGTTCCACATGTAGATGGGAGCTTTGGGGACGTTGGGTTCCACGTTGTGTTTGGGTGTGCAGTCTGGGTGGAGTCAGTCAAGCACAGTGCCAAGACGTTGGCCCATCAAGACCTCTGCAGGGCTGCATCCCATGATGGAGTGTGAAGTTGCTCGCTAGCCAAAGAAGAACGCTGCCAGCTTGAACTCCCAGTCACCGTGGTCCATGCACCGGAGGGCCTTCTTGGTCATCTGGACCATGCACTTCGCTTGCCTGTTGGTTGTGGGGTGGAACAGCATGGATCAGACGTGTTGAAGGCCGAGGGAGTCCACAAAGTGCTGCAACTCTGTGGACGTAAATGCTGTGCCATTGTCGGTTACTACCTGCCAGTTGTCCGGCAGGCCATGTGTGCTGAAGATGTGCCCCATGGCTCTAATGGCTGCCTTAGAAGAGGTGGCTCGTATGGGCACCACCTCAAGCCATTTGCTGTAGCTGTCTACCAGAATAAAGAACAGCTGTCCCTGGACCAGCCCCGCAAAGTTGAGGTGGAGCCATGACCACGGCTTGTGCTCTGATTCCCAGGGCCGTACGGGAGCATGGGGAGGTTTGGGCTGGGACTCTAGGCACTTCATGCAGCAGTGGACCTGGTCCTCGATGTCTTTGTCCAGGCCTGGCCACCACACATAGCTGCGAGCCAGTGCCTTCATCCAGACGATTCCCAGATGAGCCTCATGAAGAGCTGCCAGCACCCGGTTGTGGAGTGGTTCAGGAATCACCACTCACGCCCCCCAAAGTATATGCCCTTTGTTGGTGGAAAGCTCGTTGCGCTGGGCTGAGTATGCTGCAAATTCTGGCCTAGGGTGACTGGGCCACCCCCTCTCACCCAGTCCGAGACCTGGGAGAGGGTGCGATCCCAGGCGGTGCACCAGGCCACATCAGCTACCTGAACAGGGTGATCCGGCAGGTCCTCAAGGAGGGTGACGTGATATGCAGGTGCTGGATCCAGGTGGCAGGATGGCAGAGGCAGGTGGCTAAGAGCATCGGTGTGGCCCATTGACTTGCCAGGGTGATGGACCAGCACATACTGGTACCCTTGTTAGCCGAATTGCTTTAATTTATGTTTAGCAATCAGCAAAATACACGGGTTCTTGCCAACTATACCAGGGTCCCACCCCTCCCGGGAGTTCTCAAGGAAAGAGGCACGTGAGGCAGGTATCAAGTTCAAGGTTGTTTACTGGATAATGTTGTCAAGCATACAAAAAACATAATCACACACACAATCTTACAGGCCTAATGAAATAAAGAGAGAAAGTAGCACTTTTGCATGAGCAGGTTATTGTTGATGGGGAAAAGCACAGTACCTTAGATGCGTTGTCCGATGTCAGGCTGGATTGGATGGGGAGAAAGGTAAGAAAGGCTATGGGGCCACGAGGCTTGAACCAGCAAGACCACGTGGTTCTCCTGGATCGCGATTCCAGAGAGAAAAATGGGGTACAAAGATGGAGGCAAGGGTTGGGGACAGCAAGCTGGACTGAAAGGTCAATAGAATAGACAGAGGGCGACGGCTCAAGAGGCCGAGTGACTCTCGGTTTGGACTTTTATTGGGGGTCTTGGGGCGGGCTTTGCAGACCACAACCCACTAACACACCTACTAGGCGGTCCGTCCCTCTTGGACCTTTCCATAGGTTGAAGGTGAACAAAGGGAGGAGGTCCAGGGGTTGGGCAGTGTTGCAAAAGCATGATCTCATCAGGAAACAGACACTGAGTCTGGGGTCCAATGACTCACCTGGCCAAGTCCATTGTTAATCAGTGACTTTGGCCTGTTGGTTAATGTCTGGCACATTAGTTGCTAGGCAGTGTAGTTAGCATAACTATCCAGATGTGTAGGAGAGGGGGCAGGGGTTTTGACCAGCGATCTCTGAAACAGAAAGAAACCTTATGGCAAGAGGAGTCCTTTGTCTCTGGTGAACTTATCTAGGGTGTCAGCCTCCTGGTGTGGGCTGGAGCTGGCTCCTATTATGAAGAAAGCACATGGCCCTTCCATTCAAGGCAGCCCAAAGTTCAGGTTTTATGAATATCACAATTCATAAGAGCACTAGCAGTGCCTTGCTGGCCAACACCCTGCCAGAAATATCGACTACCGCAACACTCGGGGAGAAAACATCTGTGTTGTTTGGTGCTCCAGAGCCAGGAGCCCAGGAGCGGCTTATGATCCGTGGTGATAGTGAAGGCCCTGCCATATAGGTAGTCATGCAATTTTTTAACTCCCGCAACTATGGCCAAGACTTCCTTGTCTATTTGCGCATAATTGCACTCCATAGATGACAGGGTCTGCAAGTAGTACACCACTGGCAACTCCCACCCGCTGGACAGCCAATGGCCCAGAACTGCACCCACCCCATAGGGAGAGGCATCGCACACCACGATGACCGGCAAGAACTCATCAAAGTGAGCCAGGGCCATGTTGGATACCAGCAGGTCCTTAACGGCATGGAATGCTGCCATGTGCCACAGCCCCCAGGCCCAGTGCACATCCTTGTCCAAAAACCTGTGAAAAGGCTCCCCTACCACCACCTTGTGGGGGAGGAAGGCGTGGTAGAAATTTAGGAGTCCTAAGAATGCCTGGAGCTCTGCCTTAGAGGAGGGGATGGGGGCCTCTGTGATCGCTTTCACCTTCTCCAGCGTCGGGTAGATGCTGTAAGCATCCATGGTGAATCCCAGGAATGTGACAGAAGGGACACCCAGGATGCATTTCTCCTTCTTGACCTTCAAGCCGGCCTCCTGGAAATCTGGAGGACAGTCCACAGCCAGGCCTTGAAGGTCGGGACGTCCAAAGCCACAATCAGGATTTCATCAAAAAATGGCTGGACCCCTGGAATATCTTTAAGCAAGCCACCCATTAATTGTTGGAAAAGCCCCAGGGCCACACTGACTCCGAACTGGAGTCGCTTCACCCTGAACACCCCCCAGTGGGTGACAATAGTTTGTACCTCTGCCATGGCATCGTCCACGGGGAGTTGCTGGTAGGCCTGAGCCAAATCCAGCTTTCCGAACACCTTAGCCCCAGGTAGGGAAGCCAGAATGTGGCTGATGACCGGCACCGGATAGGAGTGGTCCTGTAGCACCAGGTTTAACATGCATTTATAATCCATACAGATGCAGATTTCCCCATTTGCCTTCATGGGGGTGACAGTGGGGGTCTCAAGGGATCTCCAGTATCCCTTGAGCTACAAGCTTGTCCAACTCAGCCTTGATCTTTGGCCGGACCACTAAGGGAGGCCACCTGGCTGCCAAGCGGATTGACCGTACAGCTGGGTCGGGATCCAGTGAGACTGGGGGCCCTGTGTAGGAACCAAGAGAGCCACTGAAAATGGTGGGAAACTCCACACACACTGTCTGGTAGTCTGCGGAGCTGACTTTATTCACCTCTGTGATACCCAGCCCAAGAGGCCTGAACCAGGAGAGGCTGAGGAGGCTGGTGAGGTCACCCTCCACCACCAGGAGGTCCAAGAGTCAATCAAAGTCTTTGAATTGAACCCTGAATTTGCCAATCCGCTTTATGGTGACCGGGTTCTTTTGAAAATTCCGGAGCCTAAGTCCTGTTGGTTTCTGCAACCACCCCCCCCCCCCCGGGACAAAGCATGGCTGCCAAAATAATTGAATAGGAGGAACCAGTATCGAGTTCCATTGGGCAAGGGGCCCCTTCTATCTGCATGGGGATCATGATTTTATTTGGGGTGTTATGGGGCAAGCTCAGTACCTGGTGGTGGTGGGGTGAGCAGGCTGTGTGGACGTTGTCCACTTCATGATGTGCTGCTTGTGAGTGGCAGCTGGATCGGGAGCGGCAGACCTTTGCTATGTGGCCCATCTTGCCACAGGACCAGCATGTGGCATCACGGAAACAGCAGGTCCAGCAATCGTGGTTGTCTCCACAGCTAGCACACGTGGTTGCAGCTCCGTGCCGAGAAGCGGAGCCTTGGTGCTCATCCTGTGCCATTTCAAATGCCACTGCTGTCTGGAGGGCCTTCTTGAGCATCGGCTCGGGAAGCACAATCAGCCTGTGCCTTAGCTTGGGCTCCTGCACCCCACATACAAATCTGGTCAGGAGGTTGTCCTCTACTGACCCAAATTCACAGCCGACCACCAGTCTGCAGAGGTCGGCCAGAAAAGCAGAAGTGTTCTCACCTGCCTCCTGTGTGTGGCAATTGAAGTTCACCCGTAGCGCCACCATTGAGGGTTTTGGCATGAAGTAGCCATTCAGTGCCTTGATGAGGTCATTGTAGGGGATCTCCGTGAGGGGATGAGGAGCGACCAGGCTCTGGGTGATGAGGAGTGTGTCCATGCTGCAGGAGCTCAGAAGCCAGGCTTGCTTCATACCTGTGTCAGTGACTCTTTGTAATTCAAAGAAGAATCCCAGTTGCACAGCCCAGGCTTCTCATTTGTCGGGATGTGCAGGATCGAATGGGGTGATTTGTCCCGGAGTGTCGGCCATCGTTACTGAGTTGGGAGCGATGCAGGGAGTGATGTCTTCTCAGATGGGTGGCAGTGTCGTGGGGCACTGGAGCCAGGTGGTGCCAGATGCCAATGGATCGATGCTCGGTGCTATGCTACTCGGCTCGGCCGAAGAGTTGCTCATCAGAATCCCATCCTCATCGACAGTGCAAAGTACTGGAGTTGGAGACATGTTGTAGTGAAATCAGCAAGCATGTTTATTAGCGGGTCAGATGAAGCATAACAACCCGGGCTCAGGGGTCCTTTTTTATTCTGGCTGGAGCCACACCTCCAGCCTTGCCCGATAGGACCTTAAGATTGTGGTTACAGATCATAGGTTCCCTAGAGGATCCTTGGCACTAGATTGGTGGCAAGTTATGATTTGGCCAGCTATTGTTCATCCTGATCCAAGCTCAGGTAGCTCGCCTGGCCATGTGCATTGGCCACGTGGTGGTTGCCATTACAGAGAGCACATGGTGACCACCACTGCATACATTACAGTATGATAAGAAATTAAAAATAAATGAACCTCTCAATTTCCAGTCCCTCCCAAAGGAGGACAATTCTTTTAGATGGGTGAGTTGTAAGCCATAAAGGCCATAGACAGCTTGAACTGGATTCAGAAACAAACTGGCAATCAATCTAGTTGTTTTAAGATGGATTAACTTGTTGGGAATTATTGTTTATATAACAGAATTCCTCCCTAGCAGCTAGCTTACTTTGGTCACATCATGATAAGACAAGACTCACTGGAAAGACAATAATGCAAGTAAAAGTTGAAGGCAGCAGGACAAGAGAAAACCCAACATGCAGTAGATTGATTCAATAAAGAAAACCACAGATGTTTGGGAGGTCATTAATTCAGAGGGTCACCATAAATCATAAATTGTGTAGCAGTGAAACATAGGTGGAAAACAGAGCAAACATAAGGCAAAGCTAACGGAAGAAAGAAAACTTACTTTACTGAAGGCGGGTTCATATCCACAGAACAAAAGGACAGAGAAGGATAATCTAAAAAAAAAATACTTTGCCTAGAAATGGCCAGCTATTCCAGTGACGTGTGCATGGGTGTGTGATGCCCAGTGCTGAGGTGGCCTCTCATGGAAGACAGACAAAAGCACCGGAGCCTCCTGCTTCTTTCAAGACCACAAGGAGAGAGAAGGCATACCAGTAGAAAAGGAGGAGTTGGGGTGTAAAAGAAAACTCTTGTGTTTCTTACAGACAAACAGAGGCAGGGCTGGTTCCTGGTTTTGAGGAACCCTGAGCAGACAGTTCCCAGGACCCCGCTATGCCCATTACCAGGTCCCTCTTCTTGCCCATCCATAATTAAAAAATGGGGAGTTTCCTAATCATTGTCATTAATATGAAAAAATCTCCATCTAAACAACATACTTTAAAAAAAACTTTCATTTTGTTTTGATTTTTTTATTATTGCAGTCTTTGCCTATATTGCTTTCACTTTTATGTGACATCAGCATTTTCCTAATAAAAGCAATAGAGAGAGAGTGCAGAGTTCCTTAGGGGAGGGGAAGAGGGTCTCTGATCTTTCTTGACTGAGTACAAGCTATAGCCACTAGGATTACATATATGTGTGATCCGGAAAGATATGAAGTGGGACTTTAATTTCCTCTCTTCTCCCAGTGTCTGCCCAGATATGCCAAGCAGTCTGTACTCCTCTGCTTGCATGCTACTCTCCAAGCATTATCTTACATCCAAGCAAAGCTGCTGCCTGATTGCCCAGATGCCTTGCCCTCTTTGTGCCACCAAATGCCCTAGCCTTGTCAGCCTTCCTCTTCCTTGTTCTACTGTTCTTCAAGTTCAGTGACTGCAATGCTCTCTGTGTTACTGTTTGGACTCCTTTCCTATCAATACTCCCACAGACTTTAATGATAAACATGAGTGCCTTTCATTGCTTAATAAAGGGGGAGTCTTCATTCCATCTAAAATTTGGTGGTGTGGATGCCCTCAAAGAATACTGCAATCCCTCTGAGTTTTGTCCAGTTTGGATGGAAAACCATGGAAGGTACAGACCTGAGAAAAGAGAGTGTCTTCCACACAAACAGCTGGGCAATAATAATTAAACTGAACCAACAACAAAAGATGCAATAATAAAACAATAATATGAAACAACCCAATAATCAAACAGGCCCCTAAACAAATTCCCATGAACCACACACACACACAGGTTTGGCCTTCCATTGAAGCCCCCACAGATGTGTTTAATTTTTTAAAAAAGCACTAAAGCAAACAACATGGAAAATATTGCATATAATTTGATGCCATTTGACCCCATATAAGCAACACTGGAACATTCACAGTACAATCCTAAACACAGGTAATCCTTCTAAGGCCATTGACTTTAATGGAATTAGAAGGGTGTGACTGTGTTTAGCATTACACTGTAAACTTTCCTTATTAATCTATGAATGGCAAATAATTTGGATGGTCTGCAAACTCTCTTTCCATTTTAATATTTTATAAGAATGTAAGCACACTTACACACAAGCCACCTGCTTGCTCAAATGTATTTTATTGATTAAACTACTGTGAAACAAACATTCTAGATGCTGAACTTGCTTATGGACAGCACCTGACGAAGTAAAAAAGTGTAATATAAATATGTAACAAAAGTGCCCGGTCAATATTTTATTAGATTTTATATGTTATATGAAGTTTTGACTGAACTGAATGTGTAATATTCTTTGTGATTGAATTGTAGCGCATCATTCTTCTGGAAGGTTTCATTTAACTACCCTGAACCTTCCAAGGACAAGAATACTTTTGGAAGACCCTCTTAGTAATATAGAATGTTTGTCCCTGAAAATTGCATTTTGTAAAGATCAATTCTTCTTCTTCAGAATGGTATTTCTCTTCTCTTTCATGTAGGCGTTCCAAAGCTCATTCATAGATGTGCTTATCTGCTGTATAGCAGAAGGAATCCTGCGCTTCTGATTAATACACAAAGCAGAGGTCATATTGCATAAAGCATGCTGGGAAATCATTTTCATTTAACCCACTTGATTTCTGTGTCAGAATTTCTGTGGCAAAATTTATGAAGACCCAAATCTGTCTATCCAGCTAGAGATATGCATGTGGCAGCCTGCTTTCATGCACATATGGTCTCTATCTGGATTGGGGTGCATATGCAGAATTCCATTTTCTGCCCTTTCAATATCCTGTAATACACACTTCACTCAAGTTTTCCAATGGTTGCCATCCATTTACAGCATGCTGTTAAAAGCTGTTATACTGGCTCACAGAATGCTAGGAAGACGGAGTTTCTATTATTCAATGTGACAGGGTAGTACTTCTAAAAAAGAAACTTTTATGTCTGGAATCAGAACACCAGAAATAATCTGTATCTAAATTCCCTTCAGGAAAAAAAGCCAAACAAAGAGAACATACTTTCCTCCATACTTTCATGCGCTTGTAATTTGGTAAATTACACTTTCTCCTCTCATTTATTCAGCGGCAGCATCTGCAAGTGTCAGTTTCTTTTCCAAAAAAGGGATGCCTCTTGAGACAGTATGCAAATTTTTATTCATCCTATCCAAAATATATGCTCTGTTTTATTATAGACTACACAGCAGAGCTTTTTCTCTCCATTGCATCTTTCAGTATTGCATGCCAAATGCCCACCAGCAAAAATAAAGTTCAACATCAGAATTAAATTGCCAACAGCATTAGCTATGAGTAGATAATGGATCTTTCGTAAAGAGACAGAATTCCTTTTTCTTCAGACTTAGGGAGATTAAGGTCACATCACAGTATGTTAGAATATATAAACCTCCATAATCTTTGGCGATTTATTACCTACCACACACTCACAGTGCCCTGTGAATCTTTGTAATTTTTAACATGACCAGCTGGCAGTCTATAAGCAAATACACCATGTTTGGACAGTTCGAAATTGAATCCTTACCCCTTCCCATTTTGTGCTTGGATATCTCTTCAAAACGTAATTTCTAAAAAGCATGGAAATCTTTAAAAAATAACTTCAGGTGTGGTTTAAAAAAAACAAACCTACTTGGATGATGAAGTGTATCAGGAATTTGCAGTTTTTAAACCCATAAGATTTAGCAAAGTTCAACATTTGACAGCTCTGCTATACTGCCTTCACAAGTATACAGCTAAACTGCCACATAATGAAAGTAGTAGGGCTCCAATACAATGCAGTGTTGTTTTACATGTAGTTATGAAGCTCTTACTAATCTTCTTGTCTGTGGGGAGTGGAAGGGAAGGAGATTGTAAGTCGTTTTGAGACTCCTCAAGGTAGAGAAAAGTGGGGTATAAAAACCTCCTCTTCTAATTTGGCCCTTTTTCCATACCTCTTAAATTAGCCCTGCAACTACTATTCAGCTATGAGTCAGCATTTTTATTGAAGAGAAAGGGGAATGTGTGGTACCTGGTCAAGGATGCAAAATTACACACAGAGAGAGGCAGATGTTTTTACACCAGCCAAAAACTAGATTGATTGAATGCATCATGATGGCAGTTCTTCTCTGATCCACACTGGACTTGTGAGCTGAGGAAACCCTTACTGGACCATCCTCCCAGTGTAATTTAAATAGAAGAGAGCAATTATTCTTTTATTGCCATCTACTATATGGAGAGTGACAACAGAGGTCCGTCCCTGTGGTACTTATATTCTTAAATCTGAGGTATAGTAAACACCAAAAAGAGACAGAGAGAGAGAGAGCAAAGGCTGGGAATGGCTGTAAGCAGTTAAAGAATATATATTCATTACAATTACACATTTTTAACCTTCTTTTCCATAGGGGAGGTGGAGTGAAGGGGCTATTGCAAAGGCTTCACAGAAAAGGTGAGTTTTGAGAAGGGTCTGAAGGCAGGGGGAAAGATGGTGTCACATGACATTCTGGGAGGCTTCCAGGCACAAGAAGCAGCAAAGGAGAAAATGTGGAGTTGTTTCAAGGACCAGGAGACTTTCCGATGGATAAGGGTGGTGGAATTGGAAGAATGATGGTCATGGGAATTCATCCTGATAAGAGAATGGGGAGATAAGCAAGGGCAATGCTATGGAGTACAAAAAGAGTTGCTGGTTTGCTTGTGTTTCCCTCTGTGAGGCTTTTAAAGAAGGCAGTCGACATCCCACTCCTTTCCACTTCTAATGCTAGTGTGGAATTACTGTGCAAAATCACAGATTCTAACACATAATAGCTGGCTGTAGGCACACAATTCACTAGTGGAACAGATTATTAGTGCTGAGTTTGCGGACAGGGGAGAAGGCATCCTGGACATGGATGCTAGCTCCTCTTTACCGGAGGAGAATCTGAAGACTCTAACAAGGAGGCAGCTAGGATCCTGGAGGTATCCCATGTCCTTTCCCTCAGACTCACCATGGAACAGACCGCTGCACCTCGGAGGCATTTCTTCAATGGAAGTATGGAGACCCACGAACTCTGGAAGCTTTAGAGCTTCATTGGAGCATCTCCTCCGTAATGAATCATGAAAGCTTTAATTTCCAGCAGCCTCTTCTTCCTGAAATCCAGGGCGTGAAGATAAACAGTCCCTTCAGGACTACCAGGCCCTGCTCGTGGCATGGACAGAAAATATGTTTTGAAGCAGCTCTTGAGATTAAAAAAAAGAAAAGAAAACCACCCTTGAGAAACATTTCAGATTTATCCCAACCTAGTTTAAATACAAATCTTTGTAGGACATTTGTATGCTGCCTCTTAGTTATTAGATTCCTGAGGCAGGTAACTATGAAATTATCGGATCTGAGATCCTGTAGCTGGAGCCAATAGACTGAACTAGGAATTTGTTGCCAGTGAAGCATGAGCTCTGCCACTGAGCCATGGCGCCTCTCCAAATGTCCTTCACTGGAACAAGCCACTGGAATGGAAGTTCTGGTTGCTGAACATGCTTACCAAAGTAGATGAGACAGAATAGGATCAAAGACTTTTATAGTTAATGGAGGCCATAAAATCACATCCCTCTGAGAATATTGTGAGAAACTCTGAGTCATAATGTCTGTTAGCTGTGATCCAGGGGTGAAGCAGTTTATGAAACAAACTTCATTAGGATTTGTTTCATGTCAGAATTTAATTGTACGTGTCATGAATCTCCAGAGGCATGAAAAGTCTACTTTCTGGATTTTCCTTTCCTTTCCTGTCATCGTTGCACCTAATATAATGTCCTTTTCTGGCACGCTCTTAATGTTTTTGCTCAGTGGATTGCTGCATGCAAATAATTAGTTTATCCCCAAATAACTGTTCTGAGCAATGGGATTTTAAAACTGAGTGAAGGAACATCTTGCATTTAAATTCATCCCATTTTTGCTCTGTGCACAGTATAATCACGGAGGGACTGTGGTTCAATGGTAGAGCACGTGCTCTGGATGAATAAGGTTCTATGTTCGATTCTTGGCATCTCCAGTTAAAAGATGCTTCCGGACACAGTCATTTGCAAGTAATTGCCACTTTACATCAATTTAAATCCTGCCATTCAGACATTCAAAGTGCTGATTCCCATGCTGATCAGCACCAGTGCAGATGAACTTTCAGAATCTGCACAGGAAATGGCACAACTGCCATGTTGCTAAAACAGCTTGTGGGAGCTCTGAATCTCTACAATTGGAAATGCTCCTATGCGATACTAACTATTATGCTTCCTGACATGGTACTACTGTTACTCCTGGGAGGGAAGACTGGGAGAGTATTTGACGTGGGAGAATACTTCTTGATGTACCTGATTGACAGGAATAGAGGCAATAAAGTTTATACTGACCTTCTCCCTCCATACTCCCAAATGGGGATATAATCTGCCAGTGCATATACAAACATCTGCTTGGGTGAAACTGTATATTAGCCAGGTCACAAAAAGTGCTGTTTGTATGCTTTGCGTACAATTTGAAATATGTTTCAAATGATACCATTTAAGGCCCACATTGGTTTATATAAATTTGTATTTATAAATTAAAATTTGAGATGGCCCTCCCCTGTGCAAACAAGGCTCAGGTGAACAACAATAAAACACATTAATACATAAATAAGATCATTTAAAACAATGAACTAATACAACAATTAAAACATTTCCAGATGCTGCTAAAAGACTTTAGAAGATTGTGCCACTACCTCATGAGAGGAGGCAGGGAATGAGGGGGGGAGTGCCAGAGAAGATGGAACTCATTGCTGTTCTCAGCTGAAAGCGTAGCAGAACATCGCTGCCTTACAAGCCCTGTGGAACTTAGGGCTGCCAAGTCAGCCCGGGGGCGGGGAATCCCCCACTAAAGGGGTTCCCGATCCGCCGGCCAGCATTTGGCCGGCGGGGGGAACCCCACCCCCGACGTCGTCCAGCGAGGACGACGTAATGATATCACCAGAAGTGATGTCAGCACGTTGAGGGCATTGCCAGGGCGACGCTCTGGCAATCGCCCCAAAACTCTATGATACCATAGAGTTTTGGGGCGATTGCCAGAGCGTTGCCCTGGCAATGCCTCCAATGTGCTAATGTCACTTCCAGTGACGTCGCTGGGTGCGTGTGCCAGGAGAAACTCCCGGCCAGAGGAGGACTCCCCCCCGCTGGTGAGTTTTGAAGACTTGGCAACCCTAGTGGAACTGCATTAGGTACTGCAGGGCACGGATGTTATTCGGCAGAGAGTTCCACTAGGTCGGGGCCAGGCCCAAAAAGACTGAGGACAGCCGGATGTCTTTCAGGCTGGGGATCATCAGTAGGTTCTTCTCTGCAGAGCGTAATGCTCTTCAGAGGAGGAAGTCCTCTCCAGAGGAGGAAGTCACGAAGATATGTGGGTCCCCATCCATTTAGGACCTTAAAGGTTAATACCAGAACCTTGAACTTGATCTGGTACTCCACCTGGAGCCTGGTATTCCACCTGGTGCTCCACCTGGTTTACTATATCATTTAAGGCCCACATTCATTGTGCAAGCTGAATTCCAGTGAAAATCAGTTCTGTATGCCAGAGATGAACAATTCTCCTTTGCATTGCCATTCATCCTTGCACATACAGCCTAACACTGTCACTTAAGGAACAATGCCATGCTTTATCTTTTCTGCTTCCGGGAAACATTTTTAATGTAGAGTTGTGGCCTCACTTTTGCTTTGTTGGCATTTTTCAAATGAAATACCTGATCATGCATACTCTGTTTTCTACGGAGCATAATACGTCAGCGGTCAATTCCGCCAGCCCACCTGGAGGGTAAGCATGAGGGTGCCATAATTCACTGCACAATTGTGTCTACAGCTGTCTCAATGCTTTATCACAAGACCAAAGCAAATGCATATATCCCCTTAACCAAGTGCTAAAATGTTAGTTGGTACAAGTAGTCAACACTAAGGGCCAAACTGATTTTTTGGTCAGTTGGTTGGTACAAGTAGTCGACACTAAGGGCCGACTCTGATTTTTGAAAGCGTATGGTCTGGGTTCCCTGCCAGTACACAGCAGCTGTGGGTGATGTTTCTTTAAAAATGACAGGAAGCTCAAATTAGGTTTGGAACTGTAGCGTGCGGAAGGAGGGACTCTTGCCTCCCCCCTCATTTTCCTAAGCCACAATAGAATCACGGGGAGTTATTCCCCCCCCTTTTTTGCAGCTGCATGTGCATAGAATTCTGTGCATGCAGCTACAAAAAGTGAGCAATAACTTCCACCCCTGGCTCCGTGCAGCTGCGGGGAGAGTATAAATTGTAACGTCTTAGAAAAGAGTGAGCATCCCGACTAACAAAGACTAACAAAATTTGTGGTAGGGTATGAGCTTTCATGAGTCACTGCTCACTTCTTTAGATACCTGAAAGTCTTGTAAAGTCTTGTTCGTAGAAAGATGACTATTGCCGCATAGGGGAAAAACATATCAAATCAAACATGCCGAGGTATATATCAGGGGTGCTGATGAAGCTATCATTAGACTGCTCTGATTAATTTGCCTCTATTTTAATTCTTCACTGCCTCTGAACAATGACACTGGAAAAGTGATTCATGGTTAATTTTAATAAAATGCTTTAGGCTACAATGACAATTGCTTAGCAAGGAGCTTAAAATATCATAATATTGCACGTTGGAAACAAATATGGTTCTAGTTTCCGGTACAGTTTTTCTAGTTGTCCAATTCTGCATTTTTTTTTTTAAAGCTGGAATTCCTTTTTCTGGGCCATTCATCTCTTTCTCTCCTCCTCTTCAGCTGGTCCTGCCTTCCTTCCCCATGGCCTTTGTCCATGATGGATAACAGAGCTGTAACTGTTTCTCAGCGCTAATTTGCACTGCACCCCCCATGGCAGTGAAGTGTATCAACAGAACAGTGAAAAAGCCAGAAAGAATCCCCTGTTGTTAACTGGAACTAAGAAGAATTGTGTCATAGTTCAGAGTGCTGTTGTTGCTTTGGCACCAAATAACTCCACTTGGTCTTTGCCAAGGCGGGTGTCAGCTGGTGAATTATAAAATTGGCAGACAGGACACAGATAAGAAAAAAAAATACAATGACAGCTGCTACACAGAACTGTTCTTTCTGGCCTAGTGAATACAAAAATACATTGTGTAAATAAAGACAGACAGCTTCATTATGCAATTGTCTGATGCTATGTTTCTGCTAGAGTGGTAGTATTGATTCAGGAAACTGAACCCAGAGTCATCAAGCTAATGAGTTATCATTCTTGAATGTGTGTGCATGCTCACAGAGAGAGAGAGAGAGAACGTTAAGACATAAAAAAATGGAACATTCTGGAAAATAGAGCTGTATTAAGAGAACATCTAGCGTCTGTAAATGCCCAAACAACTTTCAGTTTAATGATCTACTGCAACAACAGTTATATGAAACCACAAGTTCACCTCTACTTGGTGTGGGGGGGCATTGTGTGGGGACAAATTCTTCAACCGGAGAGATGGATGGAAGGAGGTCATCAGATAAATCTTGTGGAAGATTTGCATCTCATCCGGATCCTGATTGCTTGGTTGAGATGTCAATTAATTATCTCACCAATAGTTTTAATAAGTGAGGACTCACAACAAAATGTTGTGTGTTATTAATGTCTTTTTCGTAGTACAGTTGGTTACTGTTTAGATGGCTTTCTTGCATTAACCGATTTGTTAGCTTTTTGGATTTTCTCATTTTGGCAGGGCGTCCTCTTTTGTGAGGTACAATTTTGGCATTGTATTGTTCTGCATGGTACTGATGAGGTTCTTTCAATTGTTCTGAGTGGTGCTGTCTTAAAGGAGAAGGCAGCTCTGTGACAGCCTTCTGTGAAGGGAAGGGAGTAGCAGTTGGAGCCCACTTTCCCCCTTTCCCCTTTGTTTTCCCCTTTTCCTTTTTCTTTATTGAACACTGGAAAGAGAACTGTCTAGCCTTGTTCAGTTCCCTTGTGCATAGTCAGCCAGACAACTGAAGTTGGCTTCAAAGAGGAGTTTGCCTGGGAATTGCAATCACTTCGTTTATGTGAGATTTCATTTCAAAGATCGCCTTACTGGATACTGCAGTTCTTGAGGTGCTACAGGTGTCCTGTACCAGTCTCCTTCTGAGTGCCCTTGCCAAAAGCAGCAGTTTAAATGGCCATTGGTTTATGAATGGATCAACCTGAGGCACCTTTGTCTTGCCTTGCCATGGAGAATTGTGCAGTTGCAGGGCTCCAGTCCTCTTCAGCCTGAGATGAGTCCACATTCACACTCGGCATCACAGCTGTCTTCGGCAGTTTATTTGTCTGTTGGGGTTGCTAAGGAACATTTTAAAAGGTGGTGTGGCAAATTTATACTGGCCTCTTCTCCACCTGCTCCCCTACCTCTCAGTCACTGTGCCCAGCTTCCTTCTGGCTTCTAGTCAATCAAGACAGAAGCAGTGGGAAGAAGCAGTGCCCAAGCTGGTGTGTGGGGGGGTAGCTGTTGGAGGCCAGAAAGAATGGTTATAAAGGACAGTGGAGCCTGCAGTGGAGCCTGATCCGACTCTCCTGCTTGCAAAGCTTTGCAGTTGCAGACTCAGATGTCCTTTTAAAACTTCCTCCTGCTATTCAGCCATTCATACTGCAGGAAAAACTGTGTTGGAGATGGGCGAGTGACAGTGAGGAATCCTCCCCAATCCCAGCTCCAGTTCTGCTGTTGCTTCTTCCCCTCTTATCCACCCACTAACCCTCTCTGTCTCTTTGCATGCATCTCTCTCTCACTCTCAACCAGTCAGTCTTTCTTGAGCTGGTGGAGGGGGAGAAGCAGTTAGAAGCCCTCCCCCAAAAAAGTTCTAAGAGGATAGTGGAGCCCACAGCAAAAGAGGTAAGGGTGAGAAGCTCAGATGTCCTGCTATTTAACCATTCATACTGCAGGAGGAATCCTCCACAATCCCAGCTCCAGTTCTGCTTTTGTTTCCTCCCCTCTTCCCCCACTCATTATCTCTTTCTCTGTTTCTGTCTCTCTGGCTATCAGCCAGTTTATCTCTCACTGTAGATGTGGAGGGGTCTGAGGCAGATCCCTGTGGTGGACATTTCAAAAGGTATTGGGACTACAAAAAGGGATTGAGCACTATGATTGGGTTCCCAGAACCGCCTGGTTCTTCCAGGGCCTAAGGAGGCCCGATTGGCGGTAACGAGGACCAGGGCTTTTTCAGTGGTGGCCCCATCCTGGTGGAATGAGCTCCCAGATAACATCAGGGCCCTGCTGGACCTATTACAGTTCCGCAGGGCCTGCAACATGGAGCTCTTCCACCAGGCTTTCAAGTAGGGGCCACCTTGATCTCATAGCCCTGGCCCAACCACTGAAAACTGCCAATGGACCAGCAGCACTAATTGGAATGCCCGGAAGTTTGGTGATGCTTTTGGGCAAGGATACTGAAATTTGCCATCAAGTATTGTATTTTAAAGTTTGCATTGTATTTTATACTATGCCTGTTTTATGGAATTTTATAGGAAGTATGTTGTTAGCTGCCCTGAGCCCGCTGAGAGGCAGGGAGGGCAGAATATAAATCTAATAAATAAATAAATAAATTCAACTCTCCCCGATTTTTAAAAAACTTTTTGGATTTTTCTGCAGACCCACCAAGTCTGTAGAAAAACCTGTTGGGGGAGAGAGAGCCCTCTGTTTGCAGAAGTAAGTATCTGCAGATGTAGAGAACTGTTGAGAATTAAATATATAGATATAGAGCGGGGATTTAAATTTAGATCACAACTTTTTGAGTAGGATGGGGAATGCTGTAGTATAGCCCAGTGTCATCTGATCTCAGAAGCTAACAGGCTTACCAGGTACCCCCTTGCAACCAGCAAGATGTGTGGAGGTGGCGGACTTACTGGCAAGAAAACTAGGCCTAGTGATATCACTTCTAATGTGCACTGGAAGTGATGTCATCATGTAGTAACTGATCCAGAGGCACTCCAATATTTGAGCAAAAACTCTATGGTAGAAGTCTTTTTTTTTAACCATAGAATTTTTGCCCAAATATCAGAGCAGCCCTGTGTTGCCGGTGACATTAATGAAGACACTTCTGGTGTGCACCCTAATTGACACCATCGCATTGCCAGCCATGACCATTTAAGCCTAGTTTTTCTGCCTATAAGTTTTGATCTAATCAAGCCTGAACTCTGCCTAGAAGCTAAAATGTCTAAATTGAGGCTATTGTACTTTGGTCACATTATGAGAAGACAAGAGTCACTGGAAAAGACAATAACGGCAGCAGGAAAAAGAGGAAAACCCAACATTATCTGAGCAAAGCTGTTAACAATAGAATGTTTTGGAGGTCTGCATGGTGAAGTGGTGAAGAGTATAGGACTAGTATCTGGGAAACCCAGGTTTGAATTCCCACTTGTACCATGGAAACTCGCTGGGTGACCTTTGGCTAATCATATACTCTCAGCCTAACCTACCTCACAGGGTTGTTGTAAGAATAAGAGGAAGAGGAGAATGATGTATAGTAACATATAGTATAGCCCAATTGGTCCCCATTGTGGAGAAAGGCAGGATATATCTAAATAAATAAATAAATTCATAGGATCACCATAAGTCAGAAGTTACTTGATAGTACAGCATACACACAACCCTCCCCCCATGCCAGCTGACTGGTGCTGGGGGAAGAGCCAGGGGGCAGGTAATCCCCTGCCCCCAACCATGGCTTGGCAACCCTAGAAGCTTATCACTCGTCTGCCCCTTGGGCAGGTGGGGCCAGGGGATCCCCCACTTTTGTGGGCCAGCTGGCTGGTGGGAAAAACCTCACCCTGAAACAGACATCTCCACACAACATTGGTGACATCACTTCTGGAAGTCACATCATCACGTCAGCAACATCAGGAGCAATTCTCTGCTTTTCGGGCAAAACTGTATAGAGTGTTTTTGGGCAAAACTGTATAGAGTGTTGCCCCGAAGTAATCGACATGATGATGTCACTTCTGGAAGTGGCATTAGCATATTGGTGATGTCCCCACCTGCCTTTGGAATGCCCCCCAAATCCCCCTGCCAGCAAGAGGAAGGCATCTGCTAATACATGTGGAACAGAAGTTACAATTCCCAGTTCAGGCACTGGATTGTTAATCATTATTGTGCTGGTGGAAGATCTAATAGCTCAAAGCTGTATTGTTCTCCTGTCCTCCATTTTATTCTCACAATAACCCTGTGAGGTAGATCTGGCTGAGAGTGCCACCCAACAAATCTTCCATGGCAGATTGGGGGATCTGAGTATTAGAGATACTTGACACGTTGCTTAAGAGCTCTTTTATTACATGTTGTTTGTTGTGAACATTACCTGGTTCAGGGTGTACCAGTTCCCTTCATTTTTGGCACTGTAACTTCCATCATCATTCTGGGGCTAATGGCCAGTTTTCAAACATGGAGCGTTATTTTCTGAGTTATGCCTGCCACAGAGACCCTTAGCTTCAATTGCAAATAGCATGGAGTAGTGATAGTTTGTCTCACCAGGGCTGGGATTTTCTCATGCCTTTCAATTTTGGCCATGCAATTCTTACAATCATCCTGAAACTGGTGGCCAATTTTGAGTCTCCTAGCTTTATTCTCTGATGAGTTATGCCTACCAGTATGGTGTTGTGCTTAAAGTGTCTAACTAGGATCTGGGAAATCCAGGGTTCAAATCTTCACTCTGCCATCAAAGCTTGCTGGGTGACCTTGGGCCAGTCACATACTCTCAACCTAACCTACCTCACAGGGTTGTTGTGAGGGTAAAATGGAGTAGAAGAGAATGATGTAAGCCGCTTTCGGTCCCCATTAGGGAGAAAGGTGGGATATAAATAAAGTAAATAAATAAACAATTATGGGCAGACTGGCTAATTATTTTATTAATATAGATTCATGGGAACAGAAAGCCTAGTGATTTGTTCATTTTTGTTAAGATATTTGGTTTGGATCAGGGTCATATGTGGGGGGGGGGCAGATGGAATATTTGTTGGGAGGCCCATGGTAGCTCTTGGCAGCCCTGTCTTCATCTAGGGACAAGAAGGGTGTTGTTTTTGTTGTTTTGTTTTAAAAAACACAGCAACAACCCAGCCATCTAATTTTGTAATAAAATAAACTATTTCTGTTTAACAAAAATTACTTAATTTTGCATCAAGCTACTGTGGATGTTGGCTGACAAAAACAACCCCCAGCTTGGACTGTTCTTTTGCCTTTAACAGCAGCTTGATATTATCAGGAAGGAAATGAAGCTTTCCACAGCATTAAGGTAAGCAGTACCACTGGCCCTGTGCACACATGCAATTAGGTGCCATCCAAAATAACCATACATACACAACGCAACCTGTGTTAATTCATGAGCCCTTTACAGATTCTCCCAGCCACACAGGAGCTGCTGATGGACTGGCAGTTGCCATAGAGCAGGGGTGGGCAAACTGTGGCTCGGGAGCCACATGCGGCTCTTTCACATATATTATGTGGCTCCCAGCAGGGTGCTTGGGAAGCTAAATATCATTAGCAAACAAATATCACTGGACAAATTAATATCATTATCAATATCTGCTTTTACCCCTTTTGTTATTATTTTTGGCAGTCTCATTTAATGTTAACTAAAAGCAAATTTGCTTATTTTCCAATAAAAGCAGGTAATATTTGTTCATGTCTTGTGGCTCTCAAACATCTGCTGTTTATTCTATGCGGCTCTTACGTTAAGCAAATTGGGCCATCCCTGTTCTAGGTGGCTCTTATGCTGAGCAAGTTTGCCCACCCCTGCCATAGAGCTAGGATAACATCTTACATCTAGCCTAGCAAGCTCCTGATTGGTTTATAAGTTGATTCCTTTGCTGGTGTTGGTCTTGAGATGGAGAAATGCATAGGGATTGCCCAGAAGGCAAGTTCTGTGTTTAATGAAGTGATTAAGCTTGAGGGAATACTGTGGTGCTTAAAACCAAATCATGGTTTGTTTGTTTGTTTTTAAAAAAATCAGTCTTGCATCTTTTTGCCTTCTGGCATCATGCAGGAGATGTCTGGATCATCTCAGAAGGCTGTAACAATTGCTAATTTTTTTTGTAATTATCAGTTTTAGTGGTGTGCCAGTTTCCGTCTCTATTTACCTATAGTGTAAGCAAAAATAAACAATGAAGTTCCAGAAGATAGAGAGCAAATGCCAGTAATCGTATTTATTTGGTGTCATCTTTCATGCTTAAATAGCTCTATGAGTCCCTTGTGGAACTGCAATGCTTTATGAAGCAATAGCTCAAATGCCTGGTCCTGGAATCACATTTAATAGTTTCTTTAAAGCCATTTGGAAGCAGCAATAAAAGCCAAACATTAATGTCCCCCACCCTTTTCTCATTAAAACAGACTGTTTAAAAATGAAACTTAAACATTCAGTGAGAATAAAATTTTCAGTTCTGTGTATAGATACAATTATATTTTAAATTTAGAAATGTTCACTCCCAAACAGAATTAATTCAGTTACCAAATGGAGCCTTAACATTGCCTCTGACTGTATACAGGAGCTGTAGATTAGGGCTGCCAAGTCAGCCCAGGGGGCGGGGGATCCCCTGCTACACGGGTTCCCAAACCGCCAGCCAGCATTCGGCCAGTGGGGGAACTCCACCCCCGAAGTCATCCAGCCAGGATGACTTCCCCAACGTAATGACGTCATCATGTTGGGGGTGACATCATCATGTTGGGGGCATTGCCAGGGTGACGCTCTGGAAATCGCCCCAAAATTCTATGATACCATAGAGTTTTGGGGCGATTGCCAGAGCGTCGCCCTGGCAATGCCCCCAATGTGCTGACGTCACTTCCGGGTGACATCACCGGGCGCGCGTGCAAAGCACGCGCACCAGGGAAGCTCCCGGATGACGGAGGACTCCCCCCCGCCGGTAAGTAAGGAAGACTTGGCAACCCTACTGTAGACAGATTCCTGGCTTCCATTCTATAACCAGTTGTACTGAGGTCTTAGTTTAACCAGTTGTACTGCGGTCTTTCAAAAAAAGAAAAAAAATTAATCAGGCCAAAGAACATATCTAGCAACATAATGTGCCCAGTTCCGTATTATTTCAGGGAAAAGAGAACTCTGAACAATGTTGACTTTTCTTTTCCAAAAAAAGCACTCATCTTTATTACAGCCAGAGTGAGGACTCAAATATGATGTAGTTTTATCAATTTTGTTAAACGAAAGGAAACACAATGCTGAAAAGATAATGGATCACATTTTGGTGACTTGTTTGCATTAAAAGTGGTTCTTCTTTTTTTTTACTCACCAAGAACATTTATTCATTCAACTTTTCCCCCTTTCACCTTCATATTTCTGTCACCTAAATAAAGAGCAGTTTCTTATTTTACTGTGGCTCCTTTAGTTCAACAAATCTCATCACTTCATCTGGGGATTATATTGGATGTATTTTGGTTAAAATATGGAATAGTTTAACACATACAATATAGATAATAAACTGCATTTTAATGTTTCTGCCCCTATAGTGTCCTTTCTAGCAGCAGCACTCCTCCAAGGGCCTTTCTGATCACCTCTTACTTTTGAAGCATTGGGGTTTGCTCCTGTTTGAAGCATGTTTTCACACTAAGCTGTGATTCGGGTCCACCTGAGGATTTCCACTAATTGAAGGGGGGATTTATGCCAATACCTCTCACTGTCCCCTCATAATGTTTCTCGGGGCGGGGGGGTCCCCTGTCCCCTAGGTCAAGCAAGCTTTTCAGTGGGCATTTTGGGGTGCAGGAGGAGGGGGGAACAAGGAAATCTCACTCTGTGGATAGAAATCTCTTCCCTCTATGAAAGTGACTGATGGATACAAGCCACTGGATCTCCCTTCAAAATTTGTTGGCCCATTTTTAAATGGTAGTAATAAGCTTTAATGGAAAGTCACAAACAAGCATACTGTATCAAAACCTGGCAATGTATGGCTGTGGTCAGACTGGCAGCTTGGCACAATATGGTGCTGCCTCTATTTGTGCCAGTTTAAAGTGTTGTTGGGCATATCATCCAGACAGCACACCCTGCTGCAGGTTACCCATGCAGACATCCCGTGGTCAAGCATCCACACAACTGCAGGGCCTTAGCCATAGAGCACACTACCCAGAAAATTTTCAAAATACATGCATGTGCATGTGTGCATATAAGTGTACATGCACATGCACTCATGTGAATATATGCACACACATGCACATATAGGCAAAAAAAAATTAAAAACCCTTCCTGGCAGCAGGAATGGATTTGCAAGTTCAAACTGCCAAATCCATTCTGTGCATGCTTTCCCGCATTCCGACATCCAGCCATGCACAATGAATGTGCGGAGAACCAAAAACACCACTTGTGATGTGGTGCCTTTTTAACCTGGCTCCAAGTCATCTTATGATGGAAAGAGTATGCTGGGGAAACACCTGACAGATGTGGCTGTGTGACTGAGCCCATTTGATCCAAAGGGGAAGGATGGCTGCATCGGGTCAAACTGTTTGTGTGATCACAGCCTATTAATCCCAAAGTTCCAAAGTGCTTTGAATTGTATAGATCTTCAAGTTTCCTGCCAAATGTAAATGCATGAAAAAGAAATTCAAATAGGCAATAGGGGGAGGGGGAGGGAATGCAAATATGTTTCTAACCTTTCCTAAAGAAAATAGTACAAAAACCCCATGGGTTCTCACACTTCTGCTTCTGTTTATTTCAATAAAAAGACTAAAAAGCAGTTGTGCACTTTAAGGGGAGGAGGAAGAGGAGAAGAAGAAAGAACAACCTGTTTCTTTGTCTGACTTCATACCATTCACATGAGTGGAAGGCATGTAGCTGTATCACACATTGCTGAATATTCCACTACTGCAGGGGTGGGCAAATTGTGGCCCGGGGGTCACATGCGGCCCGCCAAGACAGTCGGCCACGTGGTTTCTCAACAAGCAATCTCCTGATTTGAAAAAAATTGTAGAAAAGTGTGATAGGGTACATTTCTCTCATTAAACTGATTCTAAAATTAAATATGCTTGCAGCTATAGATGATATGAAATTAGCACAATAAATAAATTGAATAAAACTACCACTATTTAATTCAATTTATATTTGTTGATTTTTATGATACAATTTATACCTTTTCTGAAATGCAGAGTTAACTAATGAATGCAATCATTTTAAAAGGTGCGGCCCTCCGCTAACCTCCACTCCCACAAAGTGGCCCCCGAGTCAAAACAATTGCCCACCCCTGCACTACTGCTTTGCTATAGCAATTATTCACAGCTGAATTTTTCTGTGTGAACAACAAAATACAGTTGCAAGTGACAACTATAGAGTAACAATAGCCAATATTCAGTGATATGTAGATACAGTCTGTGAGCATTTACAAGGACAAATGAATAAATGTAAATCTTTCCCATTTTTTTTTTTTATAAATCAAAGCTAATAGATTCTTAGGTTAAACTACAGGAACAATAAAGAGGCAGTCCATATTTTACCCTATGAAAGCTCTTTCTGAGTTAACATTTAAAAAGTCTTTGATTCTTGTGATCCTTTAAATCCAATATATGTATATGAAACAGAAAAATGATATCATTTTTTTTTCAAATATAGCAAGAAGGCTTAAAATTGATTATGAATTGTTTTACAATCTGTTGGCCTTTACTGGATGCCATAGCCATTAGCTAATGTGCAAGAAGATAAATTAATGTCTGTTTTTGAGGAGAGGGGGGCAAAAACCCATCCACACTCTTTTGAGGACTGCTCTTGAGAAAACTGTTCTGAGAGAACTCGTGACTGACCCAAGGTCTCACCAATAGCTGCATGTGGAGAAGTGCAGAATCAAACCCAGTTCTCCCAGATTAGAGTCCACACTCTTAACCACCACAACAAACTGGCTCACCTCTCACCAATCCTAATTACTTAAGATCCCAGCACATGCACTGAGAAGGAATGTAGGCAACCGTGGAAGATGAGATCAAGACCTGCATTCACAGGAACTGAGGTCTGAAAGTTCACCTCTGAGCTTCTCTACCTTGCAGGAGCACAGCTAATGAAAATGCAGTAAGTCCATTTATGATGACCACTGTTGGAAAGGATATTATAGGGTCAATGTCACCACTACAAGAGCTGAACCCACAGACAAGTTACCCATGGGAGTATCCTATTGGAAAACCACACCAGGTCAACTCACAGTCAATTGTATTCATTTATTTAAATATTTACCTCCTGCTTTTCTTCAAGGCCGCTGACAATATTATTTTCCCTTCCTGTATCTTATCTTCAGAACAACAATCCTGTGAGGTATTGAAAGGAGAGGAATGATGACAACAGGGACTAATTTTAAGTATTGAGCGGGAGGCAATGAATTCAAACAACAGGCTTTTATTCAGTGATATTGCTCAGCTCCAAAGTCAGCTCTATGAGAGCGGCACCTTAATTTATACTGTTCCAACACATAACTTTCAACGATGTAACTATATACAAGCAATGCTATTGGACCCAAGCAGGGCTCAGTGACTGGGTATCTAGACTGGCTTCAGGACCAATGGGAGTCTTTATTCATCAGCCAATAAGAATTGGAGCTTTAGGATACCAGAGCCCTTTCAAGCTATTGCTGCTTCAACAATCCAAAACACAAACACAACAACTAAAATACAGAGATAATTGTAGTCATGTTTGTTCTATGACTAGCCAGCCTCTGATGCTGGTTGACATCCATTCTAGTCAAAACCTAGCCATGTATCACTTAGTAAAAACCTAGATTTTTCATGGGCTCCTTTTCCCCAGTTAAAATCCACTTAGACTTGAGCTAGCTAGTTCATGCAAGATCATAATATATTGTCCAATGGGTTGCAAGGCACCTGATCCAATTCTCATAGAATACTGATGAAAAAGATCATGAGCTTTCTCAGCCAATATAGCATTAGCTTAGACAGAGTTCAGAGGGAGAAATGCAAGTCAGTTTCAGTGTTCTATCCACTGAGTGTTTTGAAGCAAAAGCAAGCCAATGAAAATGATTCATTCAGTCAAAACTGCAATTTCATCTAATTACGGGTCTGCAATCCATGTTAAAACATAAAATTTAATTGTGCATGAATGAAGGATCATTAGATTTTTCTGGCCTGGCAGCCTATGGCTTAAGGATCACTTAAGTAAGAAATCATGCTGACTAAGAATAAAAGGCTTCCTTCCCATATATGGTTTCTGTATGGTTTCTCCTGCAGAGTAAATACTGTAGTAGTTTCCGGATGAAGGACAATTTCACCAGGAAAAGGACACAAAGAGAAAGGATTAATTCCCTCTCTCAGCGCTGTGGCCCCAATCCAAGGAGTAGCTATTATGTTTTTAGAGAAATGGGAGCTCTCCTTGTCAGAAAACCACAGTGTTTACTTTTTAGTCTGTTGCTTAACCTGGACAATCATAGGCACTAGACTGGAATCAGAAGAAAAAATATGTCTTGTAATGCCACTGTTCTAAGGCACCGAGGAAGCTGTATAAAAACTTTGGGTCCTGTTCAAACAAATTATTTCCTAACCACTATAATGGGAGTTAAGCAGATCCAGCCTTACTTTACCTGTTTCTATCCACTCTGAATTTTTTTTAAAAAAATCAGTGTTTTTGCAATACAGATCCAGGTGGGCAAGGCAAACCTTACATATCACCTTGTCCTTCCTTCCCCATCCTTTTCCTCTCCCATTTTCTCTGGGTAGGAAGTAATACATCCAGAATCTCCCAAAACTAGAACCAGTTCTCTTGACCAGCAATGGAAAGTGAGATCAGTAAAAAAAAAAAAAAAAATCCTGGTTACAGATATGAACTCTGTGGCCGAGGACAGACATCACCCATTCCCACTCACCAGTATTCCCCCTATAAACTCCTTCCTACACCTCACATTACTGCCTCTGCGGCGCGGCAGACTAAGGTGGGGCAATTGCCCCACCGTGCGGCGTTTGCACGCCGCCGGAAGGAAGCCACCTGCAGCGTACAGACTGCGGGTGGCTTCCTACGGCGGCGTGTGAATGCCGCACGGCTCCCCCTCCCGGCGCGCTGGAACACGCGCTGCAGCAGCCGGGGCACCACTTTTAAGTGGTGCCCAGCTGCTGCAGGAGGAGCGTGGTGCTGGACGTGATGCGTCCAGGCCGCCTCTTCGGGGCAGATGCAGCTGTCTGAACAGCCGCTCTGCCTCCTCTTTTGAAGCGGAGGCAGAGCGGCCGAGACTGCCAGTCTGTCCTCGGCCTGTATTGCAAAGTTTGAGTCCAATGGCATCTTTAAGTCCAACAAAGTTTTATTCAAGGTATCTCCTTTCATGAGCACACTTCCTCAGAGAAAGTGTGCATGCACACTAAAGCTCATACCTTGAATAAAACATTGTTGGTCTTGAAGGTGACACTGGACTCAAACTTTGTTCTACTATTTCAGACCAACACAGCTTTCTCAAAGTAAGTAAAAATGCTGGTCTTAACAGGACACACATTATCACAGAAGTATGGATTCTCAAATCTGTGTTTGCCAGAACAATGTAAATATGTGACTGGTATCAGGCTGGACACTTATGTTTTCCCCCAGCCACTGATTCTCAGTCACAGGTTTATCTCTGGTTCCTGGTAAGATCTGGTAGACAGAGAAGCACCCCTTCCCACTCACCAGTATTCCCCCTATAAACTCCTTCCTATACCACACATTACTGACTAGAAGCAAATACGGGTTTGGGACCTAGTGCTTGCCTTGGAACGTATACAATGTTTACTCTTCAGTTTAAATTTGGTGGCCTCTAATAAAAGAGAGAGTGTCAAAAAATAAAGACTCAATAAAATATATATGTGCCTCAGATACAGCTTTGATGCATAAATATCGGTTTGTGCTTCAGTGGCTCTTTACTGCACTGGTTAAGCAGCTTCAGTAATGTACTGACATCTTCATGGATGAGGTCACCGAGTGTCTCTACTGCACCTCACTCAATAAGGAGATGATTTGGCAGCATCAGTGATAATGAGGTGCTTTCTGAAATCCAGGAAGCACAGGAGTAAATTTGGGTCACAGTCTAATAAAGAGTTCTGTCTGTGTGCATATGTGTGTACATGAGTGAGGTTCTGAATGTGAAGATTTAGAAATATCCCTAGACAGCAGATACTGATAGAACATATAATATCTGAAAAGCACCTGAGACTGTGAATTACTGGTGACACATGTTTGCTTTGAGGAACAAGGTGTATTCCAGTGCTTGTATTTGGGGTCACTTTCTAGAAATAATTTAATCAAACTGCATAATATAGAATTTGTTTTACTAGCTTAGGTTGTTGTGGCATACCCCAAGATTCTCAGGCCAATTTCACACAAGCATTTGCCCCAGGTTTGCCCTCATGATTGCACCGAAGCTTCTGGTTGATTTCACACCAGTTGCTCCAGGCTCACGTTTTGCTCCGGAGTATCGCCCTGCTGCACCGGAGTTTCCCTGGAGCAAACAAATCCTGTTTTTAGAGGATTTTCCTGTTTGCTCCAGGGGAGAACCCAAAATGAAAACACGCCCACTCGCCCGCCTTTCATTGGGGCCGCCCCATTGTGGGAGTTTCTAATTTTTTTTGGAGAAAACCCTTCGTCACGCTATATCGAAAGGGCTGAGGTTCCAAGTGGGAAAATGAAGAAAATACTCTGGAGGAAACTGGGAGGGGAAATTCCGGAGATAATGAGAGGCAACTGGCCAGTGCAAAATCGGCCTCAGTTTTACTTTCAAAGGAGCATTTTCTAGCCCTCCCTCCAAATACTGCAATGAAAGTTAATCGGCAGAGTATTATTAAAAACACAACACATAAAAGGCAGCTGAGACTTTCACCATCAGCAATCCTAGACAACTAAAACATTGTGCATATATGCTGCTGTATATGAGACTACAGAAGGCTTTGTGTATAGGTTTGACTTGGAAATTCATACAGGTTTGCATGTTCATTACCCGGTTGCTCTATCTGGTCTCCATCCTCAAAATAACCTTTTATTTTTAATTGATTATTTTATTTATTTATTTCTGCCCCAGTTTTCTGCCTTCAGAAGGACAACCAAGGTGGCTAACAAAATAAAACATGCATACCCCTCAGACGGCACACTTTCATCCAGAGCTGCACAAACTGCACTGACTCCCAGTGGAGCACTGGATCTGGTTCAAGGTCTTGGTTTTGACCTTCAAGGCCATTAGCAGTCAGGGACCTACATATCTTCAGGACCGCCTCTCCCAATATGCCCCTGGAACAGTGTTATGCTTTAGTAACAAGAACTTTCTGGTGGTCCCTGACCCAAGAGTTATCTGGCTGTCCTGAACTAGGGCCAGGGCCTTTTAAGTCCTGGCCACATCTGTTGGAACTCTCTGCCAGAGAACATCTGTACCCTATGGGACTTCCTACCTTTCCATAGGGCTTTCAAGGCAGAGATGTCCCACGAGGCATTTGGTTGAGGACAGCAACAGTCTGGCACTCTCACACTCCCACCTCCCAACCTTTCTCCATATTTTCCCCTCCATCCAAGGGGCAGGTAGATACTGAAATTATCCATCGTCTTGGACATGGTATTGTTTTCTGATTGTTTTAATATATTTTAATATTGTTTTATTTTTTGTATATATTCTATTTGCCTTTGATGTAAGCCATCCTGAGCCCTGTTTTAGGGAGGTGAAGCCTAACGAATCAGAATAAATAATTAAATAACATATGAAAACCATTTATACAAAAACCCAATTTATTTATTTTGATTTTTATCCCACCCACCATCCATGCAAGCAAGCTCACTAAAACAATTAAAATCACAGCCAAAGTACAATCAAAAACATAAAAACAGGAAAGGCTGCAGGTGGCTAATCAGTTAAAGGTAGTAAAAGGCAGTCCTAGCCATAGCTACTACCTGCTTATCCAGCATTAGGACTGGGTCCAAGAGCAAGCCCAGAGTATAGACCTATTCCTTCAAAAGGAATGCAACCCATCCAGAATGAGGGACACAAAATTCCAGGTAAGATCTTTCACCCACCAGTAGCATTTCTGTCTTGTTGGGATTAAGATTCAGTTTATGAGGCTACATCGCTCCAAAATGGCATCTAGGCACCAGTTCAGGGTTTCCTCAGCCTCTCTGGAATAAGCCAGAAGTGCAAGTGAGATCTGAGTGTCATACACGTATTGGTGAGAACTAGGGGCGTGTGCTTGTTATATACTGAGCCAAATAAATACCCCCCAAAGACCTTATCAGTATCAAAAAGCCACGCCCAAATAAAAGCTGGTATTATTTGGCTTTTATTCAGGCATGGCTAGAAGGCATTTAAAGAGACCGCTGTCTCTTTAAATGTCTTCTGAACTCACCAAGTCACACCACTGCTACAGCATGACTTGGCAAGTGAAATTCTCCATTGACTGTCCCCATAGGGTATAATGGAGCTGAATAAATTCAGGTTTCCCAAATATTTACCCAAATACCAATACAATATTGATCGTGGTATTTGGGAATATTAAGGAATACCAATATTTTCTGGACCAAATAAACCTGAATTGGGGGGGGGGGGGCAATTTTTTTTGCACACCCCTAGTCAGAACCCATATTTCCAGCTGACCTTACCCAGTGATGTCCTGTAGATATTAAAGATTATATGGGCCAAATGAAAAAATTGCAGAACCCAACAAGCCAAAGGCCAAGTACCCTCAGTACCACCTTCTGAAACCTTCCCTCCATGTAGGCCCAGAACCATCACAGAACAGTGCCTTCTCAGCCCAGCCTGGAAATATGTTCAAGAAGGATATCATGATTGATGGGATTTAAACCAATTAAAGATCCAGGAGAATCAACAGAGTTGCACTCCCTCGGTCCATCTCCTAGAGCAGGTCATCCACCGGGGTGACCAAGGCTGTTTGTGTCATTTATACTCACTTTTCTCCACAATGGGGCCTCAAAGCAGCTTACAGTGTTCTCCTCTCCTTCATTCAAACCTGGGTCTCCCATATCCTAGTCTGAAACTCTAACTGCTACACCACACTACTGTTGAATAGTAGCAAACACCCAGTCCTGAGTGAGTCATGTAAGTCATATGGTAGCAAGTCACATGGTTGCTTTTGTGCCTGCAAAGACCAAAAAAGGCCCTGTAGTCTTCCCTTGCCTTTTGCTGACAGAAACCAAGGCTGGAAGGCTGTCAGTACTGTTGTGGTTTCCTAGCAATGACCACTGAGGGAATTGGTTTCTTAAAGCTATAGGCATGGCTTCTATTATTTGTTGTTGTTGTTTTAAATCCTCCAATATATTTTTTAAAATATTTTTCTGCAAACCTGGCACTTTCCTCAGGTTTGTAGAAAGACCTGTCTTGTCTCTCCTTAGTTCCAATATTTGGATTTAAATATTCACAGATGGGGCCACACTGAAAATTAGACATATTGGTATCCCTAGTATAGCCAGTCCATGGCCAGCCCCCTGTTTCTACATATACGAGTTTTATTTATTTATCTTTGTACTTCAGTACCAGGCAAAATGCTTATTTCTTCACAACACTAATTTGCAACTAGAAACTAATATGATTTCCACAATCTATTTCATTTTCATAATTTATGCATATTTTCATAATTGGGCTTTTTTATTACAAAATATGTGACTGTGCATGAGACACTGTGTGCGCACACCTCTTACTTATTTCAATGCAGTGGCTCCCATTGCCACAAAAAGGCACAACAGTGGTCTTTTGAAAAGGGTTTTGTCTCAGGCAGCAGAAACTACTGTGATTGCAGAAGATAACTGTATACATATATACTGTATACTGATATCCAATTAGTTTCTACTGCCAAAAAGCACCATTTAGAAATGAACAGCAGCTAGTCTTGTTCTGTTCTTGCTCCTGAAACTGAGCTGTAATTTTCAGATATCATCATGTATTCTTACTGTTCCCTTAAAAGTTAGATAACCTCCTAGGGAGAAAACTTGATTTCACCTGCTGTAGCATTTTTAAGCATTGCACTTTTTCAAAAAAAATCTCTTGGATTTGAATCTAATCCAGACATTACAATAAAGTCTTCAAGCTTTATTTGGATACACACGTAATACATACAGGTTTGCAAACCAGGTATATGTGTAGCCCTAAAAGCAGCCCTGAGTCAGAAGCCATTTTGGGGTCATCTTCGTGAATTCTCCGGCTATATGCTGTCTGAGATTGCGGAAGAGAAGCTATGTTCCATATAAAAACTGAGAAACAAATACCAGGCTGGAGGCAACAGAAAAGCTGACTCACAGGGAAGTGGCCAGGTTCCCCTGGAGGGATAGACACTCCTTGCCTATAGTTCTTTTCTTTGGCATCCTGAGGGCTTATCAAAGTGCAGGCCATGATTAACAAGCCAGGTCTGCAGAAGAGGAAACTTGCCTTCTAACACCATCCTTAGAATACAATCACAAGTGAAGCCATCTCCTTACCTTTGTTAATCAGGCTTGGCTCTCCAATAACTTAATCAGAGACCCAGGAAGGGCCATTGATCCCTATCTAGTCCTTTGTTAAACTAGGCCAAGGTGGTAGGCTAGTCAGGTAACCTAATCAAGTTGACATTTTCCATATTTCCTCATACTTTGAACATGGTTAATCATGCCCATATTTGGAATTCTTTCTAGCTTCAACGCCCCTAAAATTCAAACCTTCCAATAGGATGCAAAGTTTCTAGCAGAGACTCTGTCCCCTTCTCAGTGTGATTAATTGTGCATAAGTCGTCTCTCAGCCTAGGGTTGCCAGATCCCCAGTCGAGGTGGGTTTTCCCCCAAGTTCAGAGGAGTCTGCCACCGGCCAGCTGGCCAGTGGGGGAGCCCTGCCCCCAAACAGCCCCCTCCCACATTGACGTTGGTTGAGGACAGATTGGCAGTCTGCCGCGCTTTCCCCTGCGGCGCGGCGTTCACACGCCGCCGGAAGGAAGCCACCTGCAGCGTTCAGACTGCGGGCGGCTTCCTATGGCGGCGGGCGGATGCCGCGTGGCTCCCCCTGCCCGCGCACGTTCACACCCGCTCCGGCGGGTGGAACACATGCCGCAGCAGCCGAGCACCACTTTGAAGTGGTGCTCGGCTGCTGAGAGAGAAGCACGGCGCCGGACACGATGCGTCCGGGCCGCCTCCTCAGGGCAGATGCGGACGTCTGAACGGCCGCTCTGCCTCCACTTTTGAAGCGGAGGCAGAGTGGCCGAGACTGCCAATCTGTCCTCGGCCGTTGTCAGCATGATGCCATCACCTAGGTGTGACATCATCCCACCAGGCACGTTGCACGTCATTGCTGTAGCATTTTGGCCAAAACTCTATGGTTACCATGTATGTAAGAAGATCCCAGGATAGACCCAAGTGCCCCCTGCTGGAAGCCCAGTAAAACCTGACAACCCTATCTCAGCCACAAAACTTTTGTATCTGGTTTCTGGATCCTACCTGTTATCTCAATCCCATGGTTGGTCTACTTCCATGATGAAATCACTGGGTCTGACTTAAGCTACAAACTGGACTGCAAAAAAGGCTTCCAACATACTGGATCCCTCCTTCTTTCATTTGATTTTTTCACAGACTAGGACAGGTATATCTTTGTTATCTTGATCAATCTCCCTTTATTTTCCAAACCCACACTGCATTATACAGAGTGGGCATTTTGCTCTTCTCTGCTATTTAGGCCCTCACATCTGGAAGACTGAACACCTCTATGCTAGTCCTCATTTTCCCTATATTTACATCATTATTTTAAAGGTAATTCCTGCTCCAAACTGGGTTAACTCTGGTTATTTTGTTGTTATGTTGTTTGTATAAGTAATGTACTCTGCCTGTGCTTTGATTTAGTATCTGCTAATATTTGCTTAAAATAAGTCCCCCCAACTGTTTTACCAAATCCTTCAATAAACTTCATATTCCTTTTTATATCTTTAAATCAGGCCTCTGTCATCATTTTTCCTACTGAAAACTTGCTACTCTCAGCCACCTCTTTAGGTAAAAGATCTTGGTTTTCCACTCTGTTAAGGAGTGGGTTTCATGGATCCTCAGATGCACTACTCATGATCAGCTCTATTTTATTTAGTGATTTCAGCACACTACAAGGACAACATCCTGGGCTTGTTGCCCTGTTTATAAAGCATGCAAGGACCACACCCTAACACACCCCACTTCCAATGACAGGCTATTTACATAATTTTTGTTGTTCAGTCTCACAGTTGAGTCTGACTCTTCTCGACCCCATGAACCACATCATGCCAGGTCCTCCTGTCTTCCGTCGTGCTTCAGATCTTGCTTAATTTCATGTTTGTAGCATTGATAACACTGTCTAACCATCTCATCCTTTGTTGTCTCCTTCTTCTTTGACCTTCAGTCCTCCCCAACATCAGGGTCTTCTCCAGTGAATGCTCCCTTCTCATTTGGTGGCCAAAGTATTTGAGCTTTAGTTTCAGTATCTGGCCTTCCAAGGAACAGTCCGGGTTGATTTCTTTTAGGATTGACTTATCTGATCTCCTTGCAGTCCAAGGGACTCTCAAGAGTCTTCTCCAGCACCATAATTCAAAAGATTCTATTCTTCAGCACCTGGCCTTCCTTATAGTCCAACTCTTGCAGCTATACATTACAACTGGGAATACCATTGCTTTGACCAAAAGGACTTTTGTTGGCAGGGTGATGTCTCTACTTTTTATTATGCTGTCTAGGTTTGCCATCGCTTTCCTCACAAGGAGCAGGCATATTTTAATTTCATGGCTGCAGTTATCGTCTACAGTGATCCTGGATCCCAGAAACATGAAGTCTGTCACTGTTTCCATGACTTCCCTTTCTATTTGCCAAGGAGTGATGGGGCCGGATGCCATGATCTTAGTTTTTTTGATGTTGAGTTTCAAGCCAACTTTTGTGCTCTCCTCTTTCACTCTTAGCAAGAGGCTCCTGAGGTCCTCTTCACTTTCTGCCATTAGAGTGGTATCGTCTGCATATCTGTTATTGATGTTTTTCCCAGCAGTCTTAATTTCGGTTTGTGATTCATCCAGGCCAGCATTTTGCATGATGCACCTGCATATAAATTAAATAAGCAAGGTGGCAATATACATCCTTGCCGTACTCCTTTTCCAATGCTAAACCAATCAGTTGTTCCATATCCGGTTCTAACTGTCGCTTCTTGACTCATATATGGGTTTCTCAAGAGACATGTGAGGTGGTCTGGTGTTCCCATCTCTTTAAGGACTTGCCATAGTTTGTTGTGGTCCACACAATCAAAGGCTTTAGCATAGCCAATGAAGCAGAAGTAGATATTTTTCTGATACTCTCTTGCTTTCTCCATTATCCAGCAAATGTTGGCAATTTGATCTCTAGTTCCTCTACCTTTGCGAAACTACATCTCTATTGGCCCTCTCCAGGATCCTAGCAAGGTATTGTTCTGGGGGTAACAAGCTCAACTAGTTCCAGGGATGACTCATGGCTCAGAGATGACTCATGGCTCAGTATACAACACACTCCTTGCACCCGACACACAAGCTAATCACCACTGCAGTCTGAACACATGTTCAAGTGTTTGTGGGGGGTTATGGAGAAGTAAGCCCTGCTGTGTGGATGGTTTAGGACTTGCTCCAATTTAAGCGTATGTAGGCTCATAGCCTTAATCTGTTCATGGATTCTGGAATGTGTAAGGAAGTGAACCAACAGTCCAATGTACTTGTGTGTTTTTTAGAATGTTCACCCTGAGATCATATTTAGGGAGTTCAAGCTATTCAATACAAGAAACTTTTTGTTTTTAAGCATAGTCTGAAAGCTGACATGATCTGCAGTTGGAGTTTTTTCTACCAAGATTGACTGCTATATTAGTAGAAAATGATCAAATACACTTTCTAGCTCCATTCTTCTAAACAAAATTCAGTTTAAAAAGTCTTGGAAAGGGGGGATGTGGATGAGCATTTCCTGTTGAGTGGAGCCAGTTTGGTGTAGTGGTTAAGTGCACAGACTCTAATCTGGGAGAACCAGGTTTGATTCCCCACCCCTCCACTTGCACCTGGCTGGATGACCTTGGGCAAGCCATAGCTCTGTACCAGCTGTTCTCTCAAGGACAGTTGTCTCAGAGCTCTCTCAGCCCCACCTACCTCACAGGGTGTCTGTTGTGGGGAGGGGAAGGGAGATGAGTTTTTAAGTCGCTCTGAGACTCCAAGTGAGTGAAGGGCAGGATATAGATCCAATCTCTTCTTCTTCTTCATAATGAGATACACATGGAACCAGTGCCAGAGACAAATTAGGATAGCTGCAGGTTTTTATATTTTTGGAGGGACTCCTTTTCTATGCTTCAGATATTTTGCATGGACAGTTCCAGCTTACTTAGTCAGCAAATTACTTTCTCCCCCATTATCATTAGATTGAAATAAACTACAGACCATTGTCCCTTCCAGGGCTCATTTCGTAGCAGGAACTCCTTTGCATATTAGGCGACACACCCCTAATGTAGCCAATCCTCCAAGAGCTTACTGAGCTCTTCTTACAGGGGCTACAAGAGCTTACAGTAGTCCCTGTAAGAAGAGCTCAGTAAGCTCTTGGAGGATTGGCTACATTAGGGGTGTGTCACCTAATATGCAAAGGAGTTCCTGCTAGAAAAAGAGCCCCTTCCCAGAGATATCTTTTTCTCCCTGCTAAAATTTTAAATAACTTCCATCCTGATGAGGAGTTCCATGTAAACTAAAAGGTCACACATGACACTGGGACATTGGCTAGGCCTGATAAAATTATTTTTTTGCAGTCCATATCATACTGTATTATAGGCAGGGATTAAAAAAATGTGGTGGACTGGGACCCAATGCACCTAACACCTTTTATTTCCAGCCATTGTTAAGAAATTAATAGCAGGCTGTGCAACTGCAAATTCTTTCTCCCAGCCCTTTCCCTCTTAAATGACAGTTCTTCCTGACCTTCCCCATTAGTTTCAACCATAGAAAAACAGTTACAGGTTGAACTACAAACCCTACTTGACAAGCCACAAAACCAGAATTGTGCAGAATTTTCATCATTCATGATGATGAACTTGGTCTCTAATGAGAGAGCTTAAAATTACTGGATGTGGGCTGTGGGAGAGAGATCACTAGTGAATCCAGTCCTTAGTTACATTGTGAGTGATGCGCCTTCTATGCACTCAGAAAGCTCTTCTATGTGTCAAGGGTTTCCTACTGATTTCAGTGGAAGGAGTTGCAGGAAGCTTTGTATATGTCTTCCTTTGTCCATGTGGAGTTTACTTTCCCTTGTGTTTCTTTGTGTTCTGTGGCAAGCAGACTCCACACCTCAGCCCCCCAGGCTCCTGCTGCTGCTCAATAGAGCAGCAGGAGCAAAAATGAGGAGAAAGCTGGTGTTGTGTAAAACTCTGGACTTCTGAAAAGCTCTAGTTTGAGAAGCTCCCAGAGCATTACACAGGCCAGTTTCTGCAGTCCCCCCCCCCCCCCCGCCCCGTGATGCTCTGTCAGCTGGCAACCCTACCCAGGGCTTTTTTTTTTGTAGAAAAAGCCCAGCGGGAACTCATTAGCGTAATAGGCCACAACCAACAGCAGAAACGCATTAGCGTATTGGGCCACACCCTGACAGCACCCCTGGCTTGCAGGATGCCTGGGGAACCCAAGGAGGAGAGGCAGTTTAAACTGCCTTCCCTCCCTGGATCAGCTTGGCTTCCCCAGATGCCCCGTGGCTTCTGAGCCACCTGGAGAACCCAAGGGGGGGAGGCAGTTTAAACTACCTTCCTTCCCTGGATTGGCTTGGCTTCCCCAGATACCCCATGGCTTGTGAGCTGTCTGGGGAACCCGAGGGGGGGAGGCAGTTTAAACTGCCTTCCCTCCCTGGATCGGCTTGGCTTCCCCAGGCACCCCCGTGGCTTGCGAGGTGCCTGGGGAACCTGGGGGGGCTATAGGCGTGGCCAACTCAGAGGCCAGCCGGAACTCCATTTCTGTGTGTTCCTGCCCCAAAATAGCCCTGACCCTGGGGATCCCATTTGTTCATAGGTGTGGAAAATGTGTCCTTGTCCCTGACTGTCCTTGACAAAAGTTCAACGTGGGCCAGCAAACTATAGCATTATCATATCTTTAATGGTAGCTTGGGTGGGCCTTGTGAAAAAAGAAGACGCCTGGAGCAGTTTGTATAGACATTATACAACAATAAACAACAACAATAGTCTATTGCAGTTAACCTACAGATGCTTTGGGATCGTAAACTCGTACCAAGATATAGGTCACGGCTATGAAAGCAAGCAATGTTTGTTTCTTTTGTAACAAAAATTTGACCTGTTCCTTCTCCGATGAGTGTTGATAAGCAACACCAGGGGCATTAGCAGAGTTCCAAATGAAATTAATCTTTCTTCACGATGTCATACAAACGAATATGTGTTCCTCCTTGTTAATGGCTATTTAATCGCTTTTACAATGGATTTATTTTCATAGAGACAATGCATTACACATGAGGGTCAGAGTTGCCTCATGTTTGGGAACAGTCCAATTGAAATTAACATTGGAGCTGATGCAGCGACTTTTGAGAATACCTCTGCAAATTTCTGCTTCACTGTAAGCAAACACGAGGGATTTGCCCCCTGTATCCGTGTATTCAAATATCTAAATTAGCATTAGAATAACACTGAAATTAGCACCATAATAACCTTGAAAGAAAGACTATAATAAAGTAGGAATGCATGGCAATTTTGTTGTACTTTCCGCTGAAAAAAAAAATGTGGGAATAAGGCCAGCAGCCAGTGAGCTTCTTTTGGTGCATCAAAGGCCTTGGCCATGTCTGGTGGAATCATTTCTTTAAAATCTTTTATGTATCAGACTCTTGTGCCATATCACAAATGTTTTTTTGAAATTCCCCTCCATTTTAAAATAGGGGTGTAATGTGGCAGGGAGGTAAGGATACCAAGTCCCCTTCAGCAGTGGAATTAGGCCTGATATTCAATATGATGCAGTGACAAAGGTATATTCTTTGGCTGAGGACAGACTGGCAATGTAAAGCGGGACAGTTCGCGTTGGAAGTGGAAGAAGGGAGCGCGTTCAGACATGCGCATCTGTCCATTGGCTCCGTTTCACACTTACCCGTCTCCCACTCGCTTTCCATCCGCTTTAACAGGACACCGGGAGAAACTGGTGTCCAGGGGCCGTCTTGCGCTTGCCTCCCGTTTCCAGGCAGTGTGAACCGGAAGAAGGCGGGAGGCAAGCGGAGGCGGCAGTGTGAACGCAGCATTTTGACAGTTTGTGCATGAGCGCACATGCGCAAATTGCTGAAACAGCCCTATCACGAGCTGCAGAGGCCGGCCCACGTGGGGCCACTCCGCAGCAGTCTGAACGCTCCGTATCGGCACCATTGCGCAATACACCGGCCGGTGTGAATGGCCAGCCCCGGGGAGTTTTTCCTCTGCAGCAGTTTCCGCCGCATTCATCTCGCTCCAGATTGCCAGTCTGTCCTCAGCCTTTGTATTGGTAGCAGCCCACATTAAATAGCAAAGTGCAAAGTCACAAAGGTAAGTTATTTTTGCCTTGCTGTTTAAATCACACCTTCATTGTACAGTTCTTTTAATCCTGGCAAATAAATGAAATACTTGTAAAAATGTAAGAAAAAATAAAATAATTCATTTACAAACTTTCTAGTCTGGGCATAGGAACAGACCATGATGTTATTTCCTGAGACTACAGTACTGGGGGCGGGGGGGACATTATTATCTGGAAGTGATAGGCTGTTTTGCATTTTTTAAAAATCATTTATTATTTTTTCCGTTAACCAGCACAGTGGAAGAAAACATACAGAGAAGAGTTAAAATGATTTTTGGCTTCTGAATTCTGAATCTGAATTCAATATTAGAAATATGCCATCAAAATCCGTCTGATTTGATTGACTGAATTAATGAAACTTCATATGATTTTAAAATATAAGGGCCACACTATTCTTGAGGGCCTGATACAATGATTGTATCATTCCTCTGGTGAAAGATCTATTGAGGTTAACTGGTGTGGTTAGTCCAGTCAGCATCAGTTAACAGAGTGCTTAAATAAAGCTACAAATGCAGAAGCATCACTTTACTCAGTTTACTAAGCTACACAGAGCCACACTGCAAGTTTAGAAGAGAAATCTATATACTAATAGCCAAGTTGCCCCCTCCGTGTGGATATCTAAATCTGTGCAGAAGGGGCACTTGGGGGGCAAGGAGATTTTTCTGCACATGTGGCAGACCCCCCATGTGTGCAGAAAAATCTAAACAGTTTAAAAAACTTTGGAGGGGATATTTAAATTCCTCCAAAAGTAAAAGAGTGTCCCCAGTAAAATCATGACAAACCACAATGTTGGACTTTTTTGTAATATTGTAAAGTTGAGAATGTTGGACAAATTGCAATTTTGTAAAGTTTGAAAGTAATATAATAATTTTTACTAAATGTCATTTATATCACAGTGTTGGTTTGTATGGTTTTCTTGTTGATACCTGTGACCCCTTTGTGGTTTGTCATGAGTCTACTGGGGATGTACACATTATGAACTTAAAAAGCATTAATATATTAAATTATTACATTGATTATAGGAAATTTAATAGCAAAAATATTATGAAGAGGCTATAGCCTACAATAATTGTGTTAAATGTCATGCAACTTGTATGGAATTAACAGAACAGTCTTTATAGAGTCTGGATTCAGTTTAAGTAGAGAGCATTTGCCAGCCATTTGAAAATTTAAGGCTTCTAGCCGGGGAAAATAATAGGATTGGTCTGCTACTACAATAATGGATAGTATTTATGGAGAGCATCAGCCAGCAACAATGAGGAGGCTTTATGCACCCAGAGAGTATTGGCTAGCTCCCAATATAAACACTCATAATGGAACCAGAAGTAAGTTATATATTAAATAATTACAAGTTCTAAATAATTATATTCCATTCAGCTTCAAGTTGTTTTTCATTTACCATGGGTTTTTTTCCAGGATATTTTGAAGAAAATTAAGAAATAAAGAAGTTTGCTCCTATTATATTTTTGAACTGGATTAAGAAGCTAATACCTCCTTACAATATAGTATTACTCCTGAAGAAGACTGCTGTTGAAATGAGTTTATAACCGGGTACTCATTGAGAATGTTGGGCCGACCAACTCGGTTTCTTCTTTGACTTCCAAGAAATCACGGACGCCAGTAAGCGCAAGGCAGGGCTACTGAGCACATGCTGGGTCGCCACACTGCGTGTGGTAAGTAGCCTCATCTCTCCCCGCACTCCGACTGAGACATCCTACGATGAAATCATGGGGGGTTCTCAACACCTTCTTCACGCCTAAACCCTCCAACCTCACCCAACGAGTGACGTTCTGCAGTCATCTTCAGCAGAAGGGTGAGTCTGTGGCCATGTTCATGGCTGATCTCCACTGGCTAGTAGCAGGCTGTGAATTTGTCGCAGTGAAGGACACTCTCCTCACTGCATTTGTATGTGGGGTCTGCGACCCTAAGCTCCGCAGAAAGCTAGTTGCTACCTCTGATGCCACCTTGGACAAAGTTTGTCAAGCTGCTTGTGCTTTTGAGACTTCCCAAAAAGACAGGTCCAGTGGCTCCTCGTCCACTCATCGTAATGTGGCATCATCAGAATCCAAGGCCTTCAATGAGGACGATGCAGTCCAGGTCCGCCGCTGACCACCAGGCCCCAGCTCACATCCATCTGCAGAGTGGAACAATCCAGCCAACACCAGGTCAGCCACCCAAGCCTCTGCAAACCCCCAAGCTGGTGTGCTGGCTTACGCCAGCTGTGGCAACCCCCATGACCGCTGGAGCTGTTGGTTCTGGGACATAGAGTGCCAGTCATGCAGAAAGAAGGACCACATTGGCTGGGCCTGCCGTTCCCAGGGCAACCGCTGCACCCTAGCCGCATATCGGGAATCAGCTGAGCTCCACGCAACTTCATCACCCTGCCACCAGGTAATGACCTTGCCCCGGGACATCTCTAATAAAATTAAGGTCCCAGTCCTCATTGAGGGTTCCCCCTGCCTTATGGAATTGAACACGGGATCCTCTTAATTCATTATTTCGGAGGCCACACTCTGGAAACTCTGCCCATGGGGAGGCACTTAAGGAAGCCCCCGAGGCTCCGGGTCCGGTACTTCCAGAAAAACCCAAAGCTATCAGGGGGCTGGGCAAGTTCACGGTCCAGTTCAAGGACTTTTGTGGTAAACTGGACCTCCTGGTGGTGGCAGGCAACCTTTCAAATCTTTTGGGATTCTCCTGGTTCCAGCCCCTGGCCTGGGTGTGACGGGATTTAACAGTCTCCACACCACAGACTTCCAGGATATCTGTGCAGAATTTCCCACCATTTTTGATGGAGCACTAGGCTCATACACCAGTCCTCCAGTGTCCTTGGACCTTGCCCCCATGGTCTGGCTGATCCGTATCCTGGCCTGCCAGCCGCCACTCGCTGTTCAGCCGAAAATTAAGCAGGAGCTGGATAAATTGGTTGCTCAAGGGGTTTTGAAACCCATGTCACATGCTCGTTGGGAAACCCCCATCGTGACTCCTCTTAAATCTAACAGGGACATCTGCATCTGCGCAGATTACAGGTGTATGTTAAACACGGCACTTCAGGCACACGCCTACCCAGTACCTGTTATCAGCCATGTCCTGGCTACACTGGCTGGTGCTAAGGTTTTCGGCAAGCTGGACCTGGCTCAGGCCTACCAGCAACTACCAGAAGATGACTCAACAGCCGAAGTGCAGATGATCATCACCCACAAGGGGGCTTTCAAGGTAAAGCATCTACAGTTTGGGGTCAGTGTGGCCCCGGGGTTATTCCAAGAGCTAATGGATCATTTGTTGAAAGGATTGCCAGGTGTCCAGCCCTTTTTCGATGATGTCCTGATCACAGCCCTGGATGTCCAGACCTTCACGAAGTGACTCCGAGCCATCCTCCAGCACTTCCAGGATGCCAGCCTGAAGGTCAAAAAGGAAAAATGTCTTCTTGGCGTCCCCTCCATGGAGTTCCTGGGCTTCACCATGGACACTCAAGAAATCCACCCCCACACTGGACAAGGTAAAAGCCATCACTGAGGCACTGGCCCCTCGATCCAAGGCGGAGCTCCAATCATTCTTGGGGCTCTTGAACTTTTATCACACCTTCCTTCCTCACAAGGGGAAGCTCCTGGATAAAAATGTGAAATGGGTTTGGGGGGCCACCCATGCGGCTGCATTCCAGGCCATGAAAGACTTCCTGGCGTTGAATGCAGTTCTTGCCCATTTTGACGAGTCACTCACCATGGTGCTGGCCTGTGATGCATCTCCATATGAGGTGGGGGCAGTCCTGGGGTATTGTCTTCTTTATGGCTGGGAGGTTTCAGTCACGTACTATTCCAGAACCTTGTCACCGGTGGAGCGCAATTACACTCAGATTGACAAGGAGGTGCTGACTATCGTGGCCGGGGTGAAAAAAATTTCATGACTATCTATATGGCTGGGCTTTCATGGTGGCCACCAACCACAAGCCTCTCCTGGGTCTCCTCACCCCAGACTGCCAGACTCCACAAATGCTGTCTCCACGGGTCCTGCAGTGGTCAGTTTTCCTCACCAGCTACCAATACTCGCTGGTCCACTGCCCCAGCAAGTCCATAAGACACGTGGATACTTTGAGTTGCCTGCCACTGCCTTCCTGCGACCTGGATCCAGCCCCCACCTACCACGTCATGCTCTTGGAGGACCTTCCGGATCAGCCCATTGAGGTCACTGATGTCTCCCAGTGCACGGCTCAGGATTGCACCCTTTCCCAGGTCTTGGACTGGGTGGGGAGGGGGTGGCCCAAATGTATGGGTCCAGAGTTTGCCGCTGTCTCTGCCTGCCACAATGAGCTATCCACCCACAAGGGGTGCCTACTCTGGGGTTCAAGAGTTGTGATCCTGGAGCCACTCTGCACCCGGGTACTGAACACCCTCCATGAGAACCACCCAGGCATAGTCCAGATTAAAGCCTCTGCCCGCAGCTATGTCTGGTGGCCAAGGCTAGATAGGGACATCAAGGACCAGGTCCGCTGGTGCAGTAAATGCCAGGAATCGCGGCCTGACCCTCCCCATACTCCTGTACATCCCTGGGAGTCAGCACAAGGGCCGTGGTCCTGGCTTTATATAGATTTCATGGGCCCGGTTCAGGGACAGCTTTTCTTCCTGCTAGTCCATAGCTACAGCAAATGGCTGGAAGTGGTGCCAGTAAAGGCAATGTCAGCCAAAGCCACCATCTGGGCCATGTGGCGCATCTTTTGCATGCACGGCCTTCCAGATACGGTGGTCTCCAACAATGGCACAACCTTCACCTCCATGGAGTTCCAACGCTTCATGGAGCTACACAGCATCAGACACGCATAGCCTTCTACCTGGCCACCAATGGACAAGCTGAGTGTATGGTCTGCATAAACAAGGAGGTGCTGTGTCAGATGGACCACAGGGACTGGGAGTTCAAACTGACAGCCTTCCTATTCGGCCAACGCTCCCCCTCCCCCTCACTCTTCCATGGGACACAGCCCAACCAAACTTCTGATGGGCTGCCACCTGACTTCTCAGCTCAACCATTTGCATCCAGATCGAGCACCAGACGCCAACAAGGAACCCCACATTCCCCGGGCTCCATGATGTTTTCCCCCAAAAGAACCTGTGTATGTCCAAAACTATGCACAGGGTCCTCTCTGGCTGCCAGGCCGAATCATCCCCATCACTGGTCTCATCTCCTACGAGGTCACCGGTGAAGATGACCAGGTCTGGAAGCAACACATAGACGAGCTCTGTCGCTGGCATGGCTCCCTCATTCCTGACCATGCAACCGAACCCGAGGACGATGTTCCTGACCCAGGCCTCGACGAGGAAGAGGACCAAGGTCCCGGGCCAGCACCCTCCACTTCACCCCAGTTTACACAACTGCCAGACATGACAGCAGAGGATGCCCCACTGGACACGACCACAGATGCCCCAACTCTGGGTCCAGTTCCCATGGCGGAAGTCCCAGCTCCGCCAGCAGCCGCAGCAGTCATAAGAACATAAGAGAAGCCAATGTTGGATCAGGCCAGTGGCACATCCAGTCCAACACTCTGTGTCACACAGTGGCCAAAAACACCAGGTGCCCTCAGAAGGTCCAGCAATGGGGGCAGGACACTAGAAGCCCTCCCACTGTTGCCCCCCCATCAAGCACCAAGAATAAAGAGCATCACTTGCCCCAGACTGAGAGTTCCTATCTATATGTCGTGGCTAATACCCAATGATGGGCCTCTAATTTTATCTAATTACCTCTTGAAGCAGTCCATGCTTGTAGCTGCCATCACCTCCTGTGGCAGTGAATTCCACATGTTAATCATTCTTTGGGTGAAGAAGTACTTCCTTCTATCTGTTCTAACCTGACTGCTCAGCAATTTTGAGTGCCCACAAGTTCTTCTATTGTGAGAAAGGGAGAAAAGTACTTCTTCCTCTACCTGCTCTATCTCATGCATAACCTTATAAAACTCGATCATGTCACCCCTCAGCCGTCGTTTCTCCAAGCTGAAGAGCCCCAAGTGCTTCAACCTTTCTTCATAGGGAAAGTGTTCCAACCCTTTTATCATTCCAGTTGCCCTTTTCTGCACTTTTTCCAATGCTATAATATATTTTTTGAGGTGTGGCAACCAGAACTGTACACAATACTCCAAATGAGATTGCACCATCAATGTATATAGGGGCATTATGATACTGGCTGATTTGTTTTCTGTTCCCTTCCTAATAACCCCCAGCATAGCGTTGGCCTTTTTCATTGCAGTCGCACACTGTCTCGACATCTTCATCGAGCTATCTACTACGACTCCAAGATCTCTCTCTTGGTCAGTCTCCGCCAGTTCAGACCCCATCAACGTGTATTTATAGTTAGGATTTTTGGCTCCAATGTGCATCACTTTGCACTTGGCCACATTAAACCCCATTTGCCACGTTGATCCCCACTCGGCCATCCTTGACAGATCCATTTGGAGTGCCTCACAATCCTCCCTGGTTCTCACCACCCTGAACAACTTCGTGTCATTTGCAAATTTAGCCACTTCACTGCTTACTCCCAACTCCAAATCATTAATAAACAAGTTAAAAAGCATTGGACCAAGTACTGATCCCTGTGGTACCCCACTGCTTACCTCCCTCCACTGAGAAAATTGCCCATTTATACTCACTCTCTGTTTCCTTTTAATTAGCCAGTTTTTGATCCACAAAGGGACTTGTCCTTTTATCCCATGACTATTGAGCTTACTTAGGAGCCTTTGGTGGGCAACTTTATCAAAAGCTTTCTGGATGTCAAGGTAAACAACATCTATTGGGTCTCCCTTGTCCACATGTTTGTTTACTCCGTCAAAGAACACTAACAGGTTAGTGAGACAAGATATTCTCTTACAGAACCCATGCTGAATCTTCCTCAATAGATTTTGTTCATCAATGTGCCTACTATTTTTTCCCTTAATAACAGTTTCCACCAGCTTACCCAGTATCGATGTCAGACTGACTGGCCTGTAATTTCCCTGATCTCCTCTGGAACCCTTTTTAAAAATAGGAGTGACATTCACTACCTTCCAGTCTTCAGGAATGGAGGCAGATTTTAAGGAAAGATTACATACTTTTGTCAGGAGATCTACAAGTTCACATTTGAGTTCTTTCAGAACTCTCGGATGCATGCCATCGGGGCCCGGTGATTTATTTGTTTTTAAGTTGTCTATCAGTCCTAGGACCTCCTCTCTTGTCACCTCAATCTGACTCAGGTCTTTCAATCCCCCTCCCGAAATCAGTGGTTCTGGAGTGGGCAGGCACTTCTCATCTTCCACACTGAAGACAGAGGCAAAAAATGCATTTAGCTTCTCAGCCATTTCCCTACCATCCTTCATTACACCTTTTACCCCTTGGTCATCCAAGGGCCCCACTGCTTCCCTGGCTGGTTTCCTACTTCTAATGTATTTGAAGAAAGTTTTATTGTTGGTCTTGATGTTTTTTGCGATATGCTCCTCATATTCCCTTTTTTCCTGCCTGATCACAGTATTGCATTTTATTTGCCACAGGCTGTATTCCCTTTTATCAGCCTCACTGAGACTTGCTTTCCACCACTTAAAGGAATCCTTCTTACCTTTTACAGCTTCCATTACTTTGTTTGTTAACCATGCAGGCTTTTTTCTATACCTATTTGTGCCTTTCCTAACCTGTGATATATATTTTCTCTGAGCCTCTAGGATTGTAATTTTAAATAGTCTCCAAGCTTCCCCAATGGATTTGACCCTTTCTACTTTTCCTTTCAGTTTTCTCCTTACATATCCCCTCATATCAGAGAAGTTACCCCTTTTAAAGTTAAAAGTGGTTGTGTCAGTCTTTTTGGGCAACTCCCTATTTATACAAATGTTGAACTCAATCACATTATGGTCACTGTTCCCAAGTGGTGCAATCACTTTAACATCTCTCACCACATCTTGGGCGTTACTTAGGACCAAATCCAGGATCGCCTCTCCCCTGGTAAGTTCTGTATCCATCTGCTCCATAGCACAGTCATTGAGAGTGTTTAGAAACTCAATCTCTTTTTCCCAACTTGAACACATATTGACCCAATCAATGTGTGGGTAGTTAAAGTCACCTATTATAACACAGTTATTTCATCTAGCCACTACGTTTAATTCATTCATCATTTTATAATCCTCCTCTATCTTTTGATTTGGTGGGCAATAACAAACTCCCAGTGTTAAGCTTCCTTTTGGGCCCACTAATTCAACCCACAGCATTTCCAGAAGTGAATCCAATTCTCCTACCCTCTCAGTTTTACTGGACTGTATACCCTATCTGACATAAAGAGCCACCCCACCTCCAACTTTCTCCCCCCTATCTTTCCAATATAATTTATAACCAGGAATCACCATATCCCACTGATTTTCCTCATCCCAGCAAGTTTCTGAAATACCCACAATGTCTATGTTTTTCCCCAACACTAAGCATTCCAACTCCCCAATTTTACCTTGGACACTTCTAGCATTAGTATATAAATTGTGTATAGTATATAGTTGTGTTAGCCGCTCTGGGCCTGCAATAGTGGGAAGAGCGGCCTAGAAGTCAAAAGTATAAATAAATAAATAAATACATACATACATATATACATAAATACATACATACATACATACATACATAAATAAATAAATAAATAAATGTCTATAGTTTCCCATACATGTTAAGCCCACAACCTTCCTCTTGCTGCCTCGAGACCTTGCCAGGCAGTCCCTATCATTTGCCACAGTCTCAGAGAACAATTCTAATCCACTTCCTTGTAGGAAAGTAACAGCTACCCCTTCATCTCTTTGAGATGAACTGTCCCGAACCAGAGATTTTTCATCTCCTGTCGGCTTTCCCCCAATATTCAGTTTAAAAACTGCTCTGCCACCTTTTTGATTTTAAGTGCCAGCAGCCTGGTTCCTTCCCAGGACAAGTGGAGACTGTCTCTCTTGTACAGCTCCCTCTTGTTCCAAAAAGCGTCCCAGTGCCTAACAAACTTGAACCCTTCCCCCAACACCATCATCTCATCTACGCATTGAGACTCTTGATCTGTGCCTGTCTCTCCGGCCCTGCACTTGGAACAGGTAGCACTTCCAAGAAGGCTATCTTGGAGGTCCTGGCCTTGAGTCTCCTGCCTAGCAGCCTAAATTTTTCCTCCAGGACCTCACAACTGCATTTCCCAACATCGTTGGTGCCAACATGTACCACGACCACTGGCTCCTCCCCAGCACTATCTATCAGCCTATCCAAAACACGCAAAATGTCTGCTACCTTCACACCAGGCAGGCAAGTCACCATACAGTCAATACACAGTTTTGCCACCCAGCTGTCTACCTGCCTAAGGATTGAATCACGAAGAGCCCCCCTTCCTCCCTGCCCAGGGATGATTCCTCAGTACGAAAGGATACCCGTTTACCAGCAGTAGAAGAGGTCCCTTCTGAGGGCACATTCCCCTTATCCACAGCATGGTGCCCTGCTCCCTCTCAACCCTCATGCTTCCTGACAGCGACGGGGCTGCCAGATTCAGACTGGGACATATCTAACAAGTTCCCGAGAGTCTTCTCCACATGCCTAACTGACTGTCTCTGCTTCTCCAGGTCAGCCACCTTGGCCTCAAGGGAGCAAGCTCATTCCCTGAGAACCAGGAGCTCATTGCACTGGGCACACACCCAAGACTTCTGCCCAGTGGGCAGATAATCATACATGAGACACACCATGCAAAACACTGGATAGCCCCCAACCCCCTGCCGACATTCTGGCTTCATAATTGCTTTAAAAATAATTTTATATAATCCCCCTTTAAAACCCTTTGTATTCTCCTTGTAGAAGTCTACTCACCTTACTGGGTGACACTGCAGTCAAACAATGGCCCTTTCTCTCTCTATCTCAAGCAGCCAGCACTCTGCAACAACTCAGAACTCACATACTTCCAAACACAGTCCCTACACACAGTAACCTCAGCTAAACCACCTCAGCTGAAAGCAAATAAGAAAACACTCACCCTTCTTGCAGCGCTCTCCTTCTGTCTTCCAAAGCTCAGCTCAGCCCGAGACGCTCTGACCGAGAACGGAGGCGACCTACTTATTTGATGGACTATGTCTGTTAGAGTGGGCCTGAACCATGTGGGGAGGGGTGTAATGTACTTTGCTTGCACCAGGACACTTGACATGGGCTCTGGTAATGGTGACTCAGACCACATGGTCTGAGCACATGGCCTGGCCAGTGGCCTGAGCTTGGATCCAGCCAAACAATAGCTGACCGGATCGCAATGGGACACCAATTGTATGACTAGGTTTCCCCAGGGGACCTATGAATCGGGACCGCTCTCGTTAGGTCCTATCTGATCATTTGGATGCGGTCGGGGGTGTGGCCCCAACCTAAATAAAAGTGGGCCCCTGAGCCCAGGTTATTATGCTTGCTTTGAACCTGCTAATAAACAGAGCTCTGCTTGAGATCACTCCACTGGCCTCCCGACTCCAGTACTTTCCAAAAACATAAGCCTACACGGCACCACAGTAAAAATTTGACCCCCATTAACATTAACACAGGGGGAGGAGAGTGAGGTGGGAACTGATAGATTCAATTGCTGTTAAAAACCATTGCTGTCCTCAACCGTATGCTTGGGGGGTGTATTGTATTGTACTGTATTGTATTGTATTGGGTTTCTTCATGAGCCACCTTGAGAGGTCTCTGGAGAGAGAGCATGTACATTTTCTAAATAAATGTTTATTAAATTCTATTGCAAGACATCTAGTTGTTGATTTTTGTTGTCTGTCAATTTCCGGCCATTGATTGCTACATGTCAGGTGCTACAAAAAGTGCTTTTGCATGTTATCTGTTAAAGATTTTCATATACTGTTAAATCTCAGCTACTACTAAATGCCAGTTGTTGGCCATGGATAACATTAAACATTGTCTAATACTACTACACCAAGAAGAGGGAGAGTTATGGCTATAGATTCTAAGGGACTGTTTGAAGTAAGTATTAATCATTTTGAATATTTTCACTGACTTTTCATAGAGTTTAGGTGCTTACAAGAAAGACAGTCAGGTCATTATTCAGCTCTCTATAGCTTTCACAGTTCTTTTAAAGATCTGACTACAAAGATGACCCATGGTTTATTGAGTAGTTAGTCCTTGAAAAAATGTAAATGCTTAAACTCTGCTGGGAATATGCGGATACCAGGATGTAGCTACAAGAAACTTAAATCCCTTGCAGATGTTCAAATAGGATAGAAATGTGTGTGTGTGTGACAGACAGGGAGACAGGGGGCATAGAATTATGTTCTACATGCTGGTTAGCATTTTCATATGGGGCCTGTGCGTGCCCTCCATTGTACATAGGCTCTCAATACATGATTGTGCTCTTTAATAATTGCTTGGATATTCAGTACCTACAGACAGGTCTGTCTACACATATGCCTAGAGTAATGAAGTGAGCCCCATTCCATCTCTCCACAGATTTTTGTGTGTACTCTTTTGACATCTGCATTGATTTTAAGAAATTTAAATAACCATATATATTGCCTTTGGAAATGTTATTACAGCTTTCAGAAAGAGGTCCGCCTTTTAACTACCCAAATCCTTTCATACTGACATAATTTGGGTTTCCACATTAAGACTAGTTCCTTGTGACCTCTGTTACTATAAAGAACTTGCATGCATGTCTTTTGCATGAATCTTTTACCACTTTATTATAACACTTCCTCACCTCCTTTTTTTGTTTTTGGTATGGCTCTCAGTGGGAGAATTGCCTTACACTGCCCACTGGAATTTGTATGCTCAAAGTGATCTGGAAATATAGCATTGATTTTTAGTTGATCTTTTATACATCATTGCTGTATGAGTTTTGGAGGCAGTACATACCTAACATGCTGGGGTTTTTTCTGTTCTGAAGTAGAGTGAATGCAATACATCAATGCGGATGTAATTATATGATTCTGGCAACCCTTGGTAAAAAAACAAATTCCCTGAGACTCACAGGAAAGTTCATAATAGTTAAATTTGCAGATCATTTACAGGGAATGTAAGAGGTGAGTAAAGCTCAAGGGTAAAAATTAATTAAAAACTGTTAACTATGTTATTTTTTTTCAATGTGTTATTTCAGCAGGATTATCTTGAGTTTACATTTCCATGACCATTAGAAGATATAAAAGCACTGCAAAATTTGCCCCAGAATTAAAGATTTGAAATATAATATATAATCATTTCCCACCAGAAGTAAATTGTAAGCCCGCAAGGTGCTTTTGCGCTCTTATGAATGAGAGATTCATAAGTGATAAATAAACTGTGTTAAATGTGTGAGGATGACTGTGAGGCACCGTAACCAGAGAGAAAACAGCTGCAGACATCGCCAGCAGAGGCATTTTCCGAGGTTGCCAACTCCAGGAATTGTTTCCTTATACAAAGAGATTCACACAGAAAATAGCCATCTTGTCTCTGGCTAAAGACATGTGCTCACGAGCTCCATTACATTACATGTTCTCTACACATCGCAGGCTGCAACCCCGCCCCTCCAACATTCCTTGACCAGTGAAACAATGGACTTGACCAGTTTGGCTGCCCAGAGAACTTAATCTCTTCTGCAAGACAAAAGACTCCAGCCGATGAGTCATCTTCCTGCCATAGGAGTATCTCTGACCTTTGCTAGGTAGAATGTAACATTGCCCACCCACCCCTTCTCCCACTGGACAAGAGCTAGTGGGTGGGCCATCAAGGGGTGGTCTCAGGACAGGCATCTGACCAAGCCTGCCCCCAGGGACCATCCCCCAATAAAAGAAAGCTCCCAGCAGCCAGCTCGCTCTCTTGCTTTGATGATCTCCTGCCCTCCCTTACCTTCAAGACTCTTGGTCTGCGCAGCCAAGGGCCTACACATGCTGCTGCTGGTTCAGCACAAGTGCTCCCCCCATCTTCCTCCCAGCCTTCCCTTTATTTTTCCAGAAGGACCACACCAGCTCCCTGAACAGGTAAATATTGCCTTCTACAGGAAACCAACAATCTCCTGCTCATGCAAACGTCTCTTTAACTCTATCTGACTTCCTAGACCTGTATAATTGTGTGTATGTTTTTTGCAACATTTGAATGAATCAGTTCTATTTCTTTTAAGTAAACTAAATACTCTCTTTAACATTCATTCGAGTCTCATTGTCTATTTTTGGGAGGTCTGAGAGAGGCCCAGCCTCTGTATACAAAGGTGCTGGTTCATTATTGCCTACTGCTAATTATTTAGAGCTAATATTCCCCCAATATTGATAATCAAATAAAGCAGTCAGGCTAACAATATTCTGGTGGGGCGTAATTCATTAGCAAATGCTCTTTAATGATCCCTTCCTTGTTCGAGGAAATTAAATAATAGCATTTGGGGGGGGGGGGAATGTCTCCAGAAATCTCATTCAGTTGTCTGGGCTACTATTTAAATAACCCTTGTTTTGTTTTCTCAGACCCAAGTAACACTGTTCACCTGGCCCCATAGACTAAAGGCCCAAGAGAAGGAACTGGATTAGAACTCAGAGCACAAGTGCCGGAGGAAGAAAATTGCTTCCCAGTGCTCAGACATACTTAGGTGTAGTGGCAGCAAACCCATTACTATTATATAGTTTACTGCATTGTAGAAATAGATTTTTCCCCTTTTATGACTCAAGCATTTGCATGTATACATTGTATATACATAATGTTTGAAAATGTATTTAATTTTAGCAGGAAAGAATAAATAAGAAGGAGCCAGATACAGTATGAAAACAGAGATTCATGTGTTGCCCATATGGAAAACCCGATCCAAACAGGGTTTCGTGAGTTGGAACTATGGGGCATCTGAAATGTAACACCTTTAGTCCATGTATATTAGTTTTCTTAATGAAAGAGAACGAATGGCCCTTCTACCCCACTCTTATCAATATGGCATTTTTCTGTTTGTTTAAAGGGTTTTAACCTCATACAAATTCTTACATTTATTTATTTATCAGCTTTCTAGACAGGTGGCATATGCATTTTCTAGATAAATAAATAGCATAATTGATGTACATGGTATCTAAACATAAATGAACTGCCCCTCCGTACAGAACTGCCCCTCCGTACAGCTTCTTGCAATCTAAATTTAAGCAGACAAGGAGACAACAGGAATGGAGGATGGCGAAGGAAGGCTGAATATGGAGTCCTGCATTTCTTTGTACTTCGGCTCCATTTTAAGTGTCGGAATAGATATAAAGAGTTAATCTAAAAGCTTCATAAAAAGATCTTGCAAATTGATTTGGAAGAAGAGAAAGAGATACCGTATGAAGACAAGTTCTTCATTTGACATGAATATGTACCTCATTCTGCACAGTCCCAATGGCAGCACCACCCTGCTCAGCAATGGTGAATATCACATTTTGCTATTCACCCAGGGATTTTAGTGGAAGGAAGAAGAAACCAGATGTGAATGTCTTATGTAATTTAGCTCTCAGTGCTTCAACTGTAGTCTCTGTGGAACCTTGAACTAATTATACTGGAATGAATTCTTCCAGAGCCACTTCCACTGAATTAAATAAGAGAATCGGGACTCCTGTTGCTGATTAACAGTCCTAAGAGGAGTTACTCCTTTCGAAGCCAATTGACTCCAGTAGACTTAGAAGGGTATAATTCTACCCAGGATTGCACTGTATAGATTTTTAAATAACTGAACAACCTGAACTTAGGCTCTTTTTGCTTCGATCATCAAGAATTTCTGAAATTATGTATTTCGGTAATTACGTAGGCAAAGATTCATGCAATGAGTGGTTTCACAAATACAAGCTCGGTTAATAAATCGCCTTCTGCTGACTGGCCTGAGGTGAATACACAGTGTTGACTCCACAGGACCACAGGCAATGCAAAATATATTTTGGAGACTCATCAAATTATACTAGTTTCACAAAGTGAAATTGAAGGTTAATAGCATAACAACACTTCTATTCTGTGAAGACTGATTGAATTGGAATGGTGGCCTGTTGGGTTTCTCTTGAACCAAGGAGATGTAATTACCATTTTAAAATATAAGAAGGAAGGAAGTACCAATTTCATTTGTTTTCAAATCAGATTTATTTTATTATATTCTTGTATCCAATGATTACTTTAGTAGCATTACATAATGAGTTGTGCTGGTGACTGTTGGAATCCCTCAGAAACAGTATTTATTAATTAATTTGCTTATTAAAACTTTTGCAACTCAACTTTCCTCAGCATGATGCAGCACACATGGGTTTTTTTTTGTTCTACTGATACTTAATCAGACATCCTAGTATGTACAAATGCATATTTATTGACTTTTGCTAAAATATTTGCCAGCTAAATGCACGAGCAAGTCAAAAAGATGTATATTTACAAATTGATTTAAATGGACAAATTTAAGCATCTACTTAACCTTCCTACTGAAAGGTCAAGGAAGCTTTAAAGGTAGCTCAACTTTGCCTGAATCAAGCCACTGCTATTTTCCTCCTGTGATATATGTTATGCACAGTAATATATGATGCCTGAGGCTCACACAGAATACATGTGAACAGGCCATTTATGGATTGAAAGCATGACCATTAAGACATAGAGGTTTTCTTCTAGGACTTCGTTAAATTATATCGTGTTGTGATATGTCCCTGATGGTGACCTTCTCTTCTCCATTACATCCACCTTCAGCCATCCACAGGTCTCCTGCTTCCTCTTTGTTATTTAGGCAGCATGGTTTAGCTGTCTTGGAGGAAAGAACACTGGAGATCTATAACATTTCTGTAGTACGTTATTAATAAACATACAAGTAGAGCACTGATAGATGCAAACTGCAGTGTGTGTGTGTGTGTCTCTCTCTCTCTTTACAAACTGCAGTCTTATTTCTTCACACATATATCTCTGCTCCTTCCTTCATTTGGAGAGTCAGCTTCTCCAAGGCTCTGATGGATACTTGAATGGAGCCACTGGGGGAAAAGTCTGTTAACAAATATCCTCATTTAAAGAATCATCCACTATCTTTGACAAACATTACATTCTTTTGTCATAAGCTGGGGGTCCAGTCTCCTTTAGCCCAAACCAGTTGTCAGGCCTTGGTACCCCTACGGCTTAATTTCTAGCCAGTCAAACTGCAGATCAATGTCTCATTCGTTGCAGGAGGGGGGGTTGAATACACCTTATTCCCCCTCACCTGCCCATGAGCTCTCTCTTTTGCTCTCTCTGGCCTTCTATGGTCCCCTGAGAGAGAGCTATGTGCTCTTCCTCCCCAGCCTTCCTGAGTCTGCCTTCTTAAACTAGCATCTTTATGGCCAGGGTCCTACATACCGGAGGGACCGTCTGCCTTTTCCGACATATACCTAGGGTTGCCAGGTCTGGGTTGGAAAATACCTGAGGACTTTGGGGGTGGAGCCAGGAGAGGGTGGGGTTTGGGGAGGGGAGGGGTCTCAGCATAGTATAATGCCTTAGAGCCTACCCTTCAAAGCAGCCATTTTCTCCAGGGGAGCTGATCTCTGTCAGCTGGGGATCAGTTGTAAAAGCGGGAGATCTTCAGGCCCCACCTGGGGGCTGGCAGCCCTACATATACTCCAGAGAGCACTGAGATCAGGGGCCCAGAATAGGCTGGCCCTCCTGAGTCTCAAGGAGGTCAGGCTATCAATAACCAGGGCTAGGGCTTTTTCGGTGGTGGCTCCACCCAGAAGAGACCAGGGCCCAGCAGGAACTTTTGCAGCTCCGCAGGGCCTGTAAAATGGAGCTCTTCCACCAGGCTTTTGGAGCTGCCACCACCACTAACCACTAACCATAACAACTGATAGCTCAAGGTGGAAGAGCCCTGTCTTCCTGGGATCTAACTTATAGCCTGAGATGGCCCCTAAGTTGATCTAAAAGAGCAAGAGCCAACTGCAAATAAAGAGCCTATGTAATAACAACCGCTGTGAACTACTGATATCGATACTAGTACTTTAATATGTTTTTAGTATGAATAGTACTAATATTGTTGTTAATGTATCTTATTATTTATTTTTATCTATTTTTTCGATTTCTAGGCCGCTCTCCCCGCTATTGCAGGCCCAGAGCGGCTAACACAACTTGGCCGAACCAAGATTCATAAATACAATAAAAAATTAAACAGTTAAAACATTATAAAAGTTCACAATTAAGCATAACAGTTACATACCCTAACAGTTACATACCCTACCATCTATCCCAGCATTCTCAGGCCCCAGTATCGAATAGTACTGGGGCTAGATGGTATTGTTGGAGGCTCCTTGTCGGGGGGAGAGGAAAAGGGGCAGTGGCCCCTATTCATACGCCTGGTGGAAGAGCTCCATCTTGCAGGCCCTGCAGAACTGCATCAAGTCCTGCAGGGCCCTGATCTCTTCTGGGAGCTCATTCCACCAGTAAGGGGCCACCACGGAAAAGGCCCTCCCCCAGTGGCAGCGAGTCTGGCTTCTCTGGGGCCAGGTGTGACCAAACAGTGTTGGGTCCCAGACCGTAGTGCTCTCTGAGGTACATATGGGGAAAGGCAGTTCCTCAGGTAGGTCAGACCCAGGCCATTTAGGGCTTTAAAGGCAAGCACCAGCACCTTGAAGCAAATTCGGTACGCTATAGGCAGCCAGTGCAGTGCCGCCAGCACTGGTTGGATGTGCTCCCATTTAGGGAGGCACTCAAGCCTTGCCATGCATGGCATTCTGCACCAGCTGCAGCCTCTGTATTTGTGACAAGGGCAACCCCATGTAGAGAGTGTTACAATAGTCTAGCCTCGAGGTGACTATCACATGGATCACTGTAGCCAGGTCGGCACGGCTCAGGAAGGGAACCAACTGCTGCACCAGCCTCAGATGATAAAAGGCCGATTTGGCAGTGGCTACTACCTGGGCCTCTATGGACAAGGAGGGATCCAGGAGCACTCCCAGACTCCTAACCCCCAGCACAGGCACCAATGGCACCCTGTCGAAGGCTGGGAGCGGGAGCCCTGACCATGGCTCGCCCCGACCCAAGCACAGGACCTCCATCTTCACCGGGTTCAGCATCAGCCTACTCAACCTCAGCCATCCAGCCATGGTGTGCAATGCCTGGTCAAGATTGTCTGGTCTAGAGCCAGACTGGCCCCCCAACATCAGATAGAGCTGGGTGTCATCAGTGTACTGATGACTGGGTGTCATCAGTGTACTCTCCAGAGATCAGTGTACTGATGACAACCCAGCCCCACCCTCCAGACAATCTGGGCAAGGGGGCACATGTAGATGTTAAAGAGCATTGGAGATAGAACAGCCCCCTGAGGCACTCCACATTCAAGTGGGTGTCTCTGGGACCGCTGCTCCCCTAGCGCCACCCTTTGTCCTCGACCCTGGAAAAAGGAGTCGAGCCACTGCAAGGCATGCCCCTGTATCCGCATGTCGGCAAGGCGATGGGTCAGCAGCCAATGATCGACCATATCAAACCGTGCCGACACATCAAACAACAGCAATACTGCCATGCCGCCCTGATCCAGATGTCTCCGGAGATCATCCGTAAGGGCAACCAGAGCTGTATTGGTCCCGAACCCTGGATGAAAGCCTCACTGGAAGGGATCTAACACTGACGTGTCATCCAGGAAGCTCTGGAGCCGTATCGCCACCACCCTCTCTATTAATTTGCCCAAATAAGGCAGATTGGAAACTGGCTGGTAATTAGCCGGATCCAAAGATGTTTTTTTAAAGAGACGGAGGACCATTGCATCCTTGAGTGCACTCGGGAACTGACCCTCTAAGAGGGACCAGTTGATAATCTCCCGCAGCACACCTCAAAACCCCTCACGACCAGCTTTAGTAAGCCAGGAAGGGCACGGATCATGGTCTCATGTGGTTGGATGTACGGTCGCAAGCAACCTGTCAACTTCATCAAGTCTGAGCGGGCCAAAGGTATCCAAACCCAGATTTGTAGACGTGCAAGGGGCCTCGAGTTTGCTCATTGTATCAACCATGGCGGAGAGGTCCCGGCGGAGCACCAAGACTTTATCCGCAAAGTAGCTCGCAAAAGCCTCACAGCCAATCTCCAATTCCCTACTATTTGGTTTGTCCTGAGGCAATACTGTTATAGACTGAATTGTCCTAAATAGTTGTGCCGGGCATGAGCTAACGGATGCAATCTCAGCCACACAATAATCGTTCTTAGCGGCCTTGACTGCCACCTCATAGGCCTTCATAAATGTCCTATAAGATGCTCTTGTAGCTTCATTGCGACCATCTTGCTAACCGCCTGAGCTCCCGTTTCATGAGCCGTAACCCCTGGGTGAACCAGGGGGCAAGCCTAGTACAGGGGTGCAGAGGGCGCCTGGGAGTGATCTCGTTGATGGCTGCAGAGAGCCGGCCATGCTAGTCCTCCACCAGCTCATCCAGTAAGCTGCCAGGGGGCCTCAGATCCCTCAGAGCCTATAGGAGCCACCCAGGATCAGGCTCTGGGGGTGAGCTAAAATACGCTTGCCACCTAAACAGGGTTGGAGTGGGATGCTCAGACGGGTCTTCAGGGCATGGTGGTCCAACCATGGCAACCATGGTTGCCAAAGCAGTAATCTGGTCCACTGTTACCCCTGCCACCAAAATCAAATTGAGCATGCATCCAGCCCGGTGGGTGGGGGTCATTACAAGCTGGGAGAGTCCCAGCACCACCATGGACGATGTCAGGTCCACCACCTGAATGGAAGCCATGTCATCAGCATGGATGTTGAAATCGCTCAAGACTATCAGCCTTGGGTGTTCCAACGCCCAGCCTGTTATGGCCTCCATCAGGGCGGGCAGGCTCTTGGCCGGTGCGTTAGGTGGTCAGTACACCAGCCAGATTGCTACACTCTCCCCAACCTCCAGCACCAGGCCAACGCACTCTAAGCCCATGCTTTCCATCGGCAGGAGTGCCCTGAAGGAGTAAGCCTCTCGAATTAGCATCACCACCCCTCCCCCACCCCCTAGTCCATGACTGGTGTAATTTCATTGCAATTTTATGCTCCTTCTGTAAGTTGCTCTGAGCCGGCCCTGGCTGGAAAGGCAGGGTAGAAATTTAATAAATCAAATCAAATCTAGATCCCGCCTCCCCCCAGAACCCCCCAATCCCTTTGTCCCCTCAATAGGAAGCGAGAGAGGGACAGCATCAAAACCCAAAGGGAAATGCCTCGGTGGGCTCCACCTCCTCCCTGTACTCCCAGCATGCAGTGGGACGAACAGCCCATTCCGCTTTGCCTCCCTTCCCTGAGCAAGTGCCTCTACTGGCCTGCCTGTTGAAGTGCCCTGCTTGGCTGCTGGCTTTTCCGCTTCTGCCATGGTCCTGGTCCTGCGGCTCCCCTATCCCCTGCAGGGGCCTCCTGCCACATCAACCTCTTCTCCCTGGGCCCTGCTCCCTCTTCCCAGCTCTCTCCCCCACCCAGGGGCTGACAGTCCAGCTTGCCTGTCTCCCATGCTCGGGGACTGTCAGCCCCCCTGACAGAGGTAAGCAGGGTGTTGCCAAGGCTGGGGAATCATATGCCACTGCAGCTGGTATGCCCACCAATGCAAGATCCTCTAAGTCCAGGGTGGTCACCCTTAGACACCAGTTCAAATTGATCTGATACAAAACTCACATCTCTTAATTAGAAAATGCAATATATTTTCTTGGGGACTTTTGTGTTACATGACACTTTTTAATATCCCTGACTCTGCCGTTTTTATTGAAATAAGCCATGTAATTTTTTCTCTCAATAGGAATTAAGAACCAGGTCCTGACCTGGACAGTTTCACATATACACTTGATGGGTATATCTTACAACCAGTAGATCATACATGTTTCAGCCCCTTAGTTTTAAGAGTCTGATATCTGGATCATTTCTTTTAACCTATTTTATCTTTTACTAATGTGTACACCATAATAAATATTTATATTTTTATAATAACTTATTTTGTTAGCTTGATCCTCATATATCACAGCCATATCTTGGGTTGAGTTCCCCCCCTTCTCTTTTTTTGCCTGACCTGGATAGCCCAGGAAGCCTGATCTCGTCAGATCATGGAAGCTAAGTAGGTCCAACCCTGGCAAGTAATTGGAAGGGGGACCTCCAAGGAATAACAGGGCCGGGAGACAAAGGCAGGTAATATCAAGGCACCTCTCTGAAATGGCCTAGCCCCACTAGGGATCGCCAGAAGTCACCATGACTTCCAGGCTTGCAAGTATGCACACACACACACAAATGCTCACAAAACCCAGCAATTTCTCCAAAAGTAATGGAGCTAGAACTCAAATCTACTGATATTAAGTTCTTAAGGAACATCAAGTTCAATAGGACTTGTTAAGCACTGTATCTTGAAGAATTACAGCCCCCAGCAGAGCTTTGTGATGATTGCAATAGGCAATATAGAAATGTGTTTTGATTACAACTATTGTTACTTAAACATGAGAAACAGCTGCAGCAGTTGCTTGGGAATAAAAAACAAAATCAGAGCAGCTTCTCTTTTTAAAAATGTTGTAAGAATAAAACTGTATCTCAAATGAACATTTGGTTAATGAATAAGAAAGACCTGCATGCTCCAAACTCTGCATCCGCAAGTGGGAGCCCACAAGGACTTGCAGGAGGCATCACATTTCTCCCTCTCCCCCTATTTCCTCTTGCTCTTTCCTGAAAACCCCCATAAGCAATCTCCTTTTCCTGGGTTGTCCTAAAGTTGCCAATAGGGTTGCTAGCCTCCAGTTAGCAGTTGGAGATCTCCTGCTATTACAACTGATCTCCAGACAACCAAGATCAGTTCTCCTGGAGAAAATGGCTACTTTGGAGGATGGACTCTAAGGTATTATACCTTGGAAAGGTCACTCCCTTCCCCAAACCCTGCCCTCCTCAGGCTCCCCCACCAAAATCTCCAGGTATTTCCTAACCCTAGTTGCCAGGTCCAATTTGGGAAATTCTTGGAGATTTGGGGTGACAGGAATGAAGGGGGAGGGCTCAGTTAAAGGAGGAAGTCTCCGAAGAGCCAATCAGGATACAAGAAGGACATAATTTGAAATTGTGGGAAGTCCTTCATCTATCTAACAGTCTTTCTCCTGTTCTTCTGATCTTCTTCAGATCATATATAAGGTGCACGATAGACCTTATATTTTCCAACAAATACCAGGGCTGGTGATCAGAAAGAGAGGCAAGAATCAGATCTTGCCTCTTTCCTCTATTCCTCTAAGTTAGGCATTTTATCTGGAGAGAATTTTGATATTAGAAACATATCAGAAAAAAAAACAGTAGACACATGAAGGAAATGAATTATGTATAGATGTATGAGATCATACTGGAGGCTCAAGATCCCCCTGACACTTATGAAGAAAATGGGCTAGAGACCTTGAAACAAAAACCTAAGCTGCTATGATGATCCAGATTTTCATACTGTTCAACCACAGTGCACTGCCATTATAAAGTGGCATTTTTATATGTTCCATGAAAATTAAAGTAGATTCATACTCTGTTCCAAAGCTAGTGTAGAAGATGCCGTCAAGGCAGTGCTGATTCTACACATATGGAACAGGAAAGGGGCTTAATAAGGACATGCTGGGGGAAAAGTATTAAATGCCATTTTTGTAACAACAGGAACAAGATTTCAGCTGGCCTGGATTCTAGTGTAATGTTATTAAGATTTCTGATGGACTCAGTTTCATTAAAGAACAAGAAGCAACAACACTGACTTCCCTTATAGTGAAGACTTTGGCTGCGGTCACAATGCCATCCTAATCATGATTTTCTCCCACTGGACTGTAAATGTGGGATTTTTTTTCCGGGTTGGGTGATCACACATCCCAACCCGCCACCAGCGGCGGCTGGGGGAGGCAAGGTGAGGGCCACCCACCCGCTCACGCACAGCTGCCTTCCCCGAAAGCCACATGGAGGAACTGGCTGGCTGGCTGGCTTGCCCTGATGGAAAAGCAGGGAGAAATAGAGAGAAGTGTGCGGGGAGGTGCCAGGCGGCGGCTGGCAGGGCTCGGGGCCTGGAGTGGAGCATGGGGCATTTTGAGGAACACGGGTGGCCAGGCGCTTAGTGCCCATGCGCCCAAGTGAAAGAAAGGGGGGAAAACCAAACCCTGAAGGACAATCAGATGGCCCTTCTCGCAATCATTGCAAGAGAGGGCTGTCCAGATCGGCAAAATCGCAGGTTCAAAGCACAACTTCTGGAAAAGTAGTTGATTTCCCGGGGTTGGAAAATGCGCTAGAAACCTGGGAGTGAGCCCGCTTCGGCACAGGAGTAGGCACGGCCGGGCTGATCAGTCTATTTAAATCCGGGAGGTAACAGCAGTGATTCCGGATTTAAAGGACCCTGTGACAACAGCCTTTGATACCCTAAAGAACTATATAAATTATAAGTATTATTTGTCATTATTAATGGACAAGAATAATGAAGCAACTAGGGGTGTGCATTTGGCATAAACTGAGCCAAATAAATACCCAAAAAATACCTTATCGGTATTTTTCCAGTATTATGTAAACTGAATACAAATCAGAGGTCTATATTTGGCTACCAATATAGTTGAGCTAGAAAAAAGCTGATTTGAATTATACCAAAAAACAGGCTGCCAAGCCAGTCATTTAAACCTAAGTGAAGCTGTCTGTCAGCTGTTCCATTTAAATGCCTGGGACCCATTTCAGGGCTCCCTTTCGCTCCCCTGCTTCAGAGTGGGGAGAGGGGGAGCAAAATGGAGGACTGAAGTGGCTTCCTCCTGTAGAAACCAGCCAGCTTGGCAGGACTGCCTGTCAGCTGATTTGTTTCCCTGGGAGGAAGTGCGGGGAGCAAAAGTTTAAACTTAAGGCTTCCTCCCATGGAAACAGATCAGCTGACAGGCAGTCCTGCCAAGCTGGCTGGTTTCTACAGGAGGAAGCCACTTCAGTCCTCCATTTTGCTCAGTGCATCCACCTACCAGCTGATTGGGGTTTTGTTTTGTTTTTTGGTAGGAAGCCTTAAACCCATCTGTTTTGCTTCCCTGCTCTGAAATGAGGGGAACAAAATGGAGAACTTGCGGTTTCCACAGGAGGAATCCATTTCAATGCTCTGTTTTGCCCCCCCCCCCCCTGAAGTGGGGAGAGGGAAACAGAGGGGTTTAAATGCTTCCTCCCGGGGAAACTGATCAGCTGACAGGCAGACCCACAAGGCTGGCCAGTTTCAATGGGAAGAAGCCATTCCAGCACTCCCTTTCACTCCTCCCTCACAAGTGGGGGGACAAAACAGAGGGGTTTAACGGCTTCTTGCCATGCGAAAGGAACTTTGCAAAGCTGTACCAGTTGCCAGGAAAATCCAAGCACTTGGCAAGCTCACCTGGAAGTGGGTGAGCTTGCCAGCTACGCGGAGTTCATTGCCATGCAGCGTGGCTTTGAGTATCCATTATACCCTGTGGAGACAATTCCCATAGGGTATAATGGAGTCAAATAATTTCAGCAATATCAATTATTTCCCAAATCCCAATATTGGTATTTGGGATATGGGAATATTGGTATATCCTGATATTGTTGGGGTTTGGTATACTCAAACCAGAAAAACACTGGTTTTGTGTGTGTGTGTGTGTGTGTGTGTGTACACAGCCCTAGTAGCAACTATTCTTATAGCAGCAAAAGTGAGAAGGTGAAAATCCTCCAAACACCTTGAAGCTCAGATAGACAAAGTATATCAATGAACACTTTGTGGAGGTAGAGAATTTATGTATATATTTAACTTCTTTCTAGGCTGCAGACAAAATTTCAGGAAACTCACAGAGAAAGGAAACTCACAGCATTGACTAGATCTATCTTTATGGATAGTGATAGATACAGATATAGTTTTTATATTGCATATAACAGCAGCAGATCACTAATGTAAAAGAACAAGATGTTAAAATCGACAAGAGCAACTCATCATATGAAAAACAAAACTTTAAAATAACCCCTTTAATGTGTTTTTGTGTGTGGGGGGTGAAAATATATAATTGGGCTTCCTTCTGGAGGGAGCTGAACATGACTTTAACAACTGAAAAACAATTTTCTATAGTCATACCAATTAAAAATGTATAAATGGACAAATGTCATACTCTGACTGAGTATCTTATAAATACTATAAAACGATGGGTTGCATTAATCCTAGAGGAATGAAGAAAAGGTTGAGTCAATAGTGCTAGATTGCTAATTGGTTATCAGATTTTCTGGTGCATTTCAATCATCCATGTTCCTCATTGGGGGAAAGTTGCCGATATAGAATCCATAACAGTGCAGTTGACACAGGAACTCTGTGTAGTTTGAAGTGCAGTCCTAAAGAGAGTTACACCTTCTAAATCCACCGAAGTTAGTGTCTGGCAAAACTATCGTTGAACTAGTGAACTAGTCATAAATCTTTTTTCTTCCAATCAAATCACAAACTACTTTCTCCTCACAATAAAACATACATTGTAAAGCCTACCCTCAAACTTTCTGATGCTCCAGGAAGTAAGGAATGTGAATTTTTCCCCATAGATGTGATTGATCTAGGACAGCCAGGCCCCTGCCAAAGGTGGGGGATTCCCAGGCCTCACCCCCACCTCCAATCAGCTGGCTGGGGGGACTTACCAGCAGCAGGGGGAGGCCTGGGCTAGTGCTGCAAAGAGGTCACTTCTGGTGCATAGGCATCAACTTCAGGGGGGCTGGGGGGCTCGTGCCCCCACTGAAATTTTACAGAAGGGATTCAGCTTCCCCCAGGCAACCAGTGCAGGTAGGCTTTAAAGCGCATGCAGCCAGTTCAAGGCGCCCCTTCCCTCCCCCCCACCTAAGAACGGGAGAGAGATCCAGCCCGGGGGGGGGGGAGTCCAACTTTCTGTGTTAATCCTTTGTCCTGCATCGTACACACGCCCTGCGCTCTGCCATGACAGAGAGGCAAACAGGGAAGTGGCTCCTGCCATGCAACTCTGGGGTGAAGAAGGCGCCTTCTCCCAACTCCGTGCAGGGGAAGTGGATCCAGGCGGAAGGGCCGTGCTCCACCTCAATGGGAGCCAGCCACGCAAATAAAAAAGGAGCCGCTCCTGTCTTTACATCTATTCCGTCCTGGTTCCAGAAATGTAAATTGTCATGGGGGGGACAGGAGGAGAGACACTGAAGAGTGTTTACAAAGGAGAGGGGTAATAGGGGAGAGGGGGCTGGCCTGCCTGGGCAGAAGCGGGAATATTTCAACACCAGCAAGCCTGGCAGGGATGTTTTCACTCAACTGGAATCTTCCTTCCTATCGTTTTTCTGCCTCTCTTTCTTTCTCTTTCCTTCCTTTTGTTTTTCTGTCTCTCTTTTACTCCTCTCTCCCCATCTTTTTTCTACCTCTTCCTTCCTTCCTTTCTCTCTTTGTGTTCTCTCGCTTTCTTTTTCTTTTCTCTCTCTCTCCCCCTTTCTCTCTGTCTCTCTTTCTCTCTGTTTCTGTCTTTCTTGCTTTCTTTCTCTCTCTCTCTGTCTTTCTCAGTCCATTTTTTTCCTTTTGGTGCATAATGCCTTCAGCTCTCACACACAATGCCATTTCTGTTACCTCTTCCAGATGATTCCTTAAAGTCCATCTTTTCTATGAATTTTTGGAACAACTGCCTAATTTCCTTTTTCTGCTGAAATTGACCATTACCACTTCAGACTAAACTGCATATTTTCCCTCTTTAACCTGTCTGTCTGTCTGTCTGTCTGTCTGTCTGTCTGTCTGTCTGTCTGTCTGTCTGTCTATCTATCTATCTATCTATCTATCTATCATCTATGTGTGATTATATTTAAATAGTTTCTATAATTTTTTTTAAAGTTGGTCACCTTACAATTTTAAAACTAGCTCCATAGCCCACACATGGTAACCCTGTAGGGTTTTCAAGGCAAGAGACATTCAAAGGTGGTTTGCCATTGCCTGCCTCTGCATACCAACTCTGGCCTTTCTTTATGGTCTCCCATCCAACTACAGGCCAGAACTGTCTGTCAGAAAAGAAAGTATAGTCCTTAACCCTGGCCGTCTCCACACACTTTCAATGAACTGGGGGGACATGCAGATCAGAGGCCTTTTAAAATTTCCTTTTGTCCTGTGTGCAGCCCAGAAAGAACATTGGCAAGAAATGTGCACTTTGTACATGTTCATGCTCTTCATTTTTCAGTTACTTAAAATGGTGTGGAACAGTTTCAAAGGGATAACTAACTGGGATGTATAAAAGGAATGACAGGCTTGCCCATTAGAAACAATGAGATAGGCTTTTTTAAAAAATAACACTTTTTAACATTTTTACAAACCAAACCAAACAAACAAAACAACAAATATAATGTTGTACAGTTATACAGTTATACATTGTGTTTACTGAAGCAATTAGAAATATATCAAGTTTTGGTCCAAAGGATTTTTAGGAAGAATATTTTTTTTCTGTTAAATAACTTAATGATAGGAAACCAAACCGATACCACCTGATTCTGGTATTTTGATTTTGAATAATTATTCATAGTATAAGACATTTTACTTAAGATAAAATAATCCCATATTTTAGTCAGCCATTGTTTAATGGAGGGAATGGGAGAGACTTGAAGGCCCAGTGAAGATACTGGGAGTCAGGAATGCCAGTTGACTTCCATGGGCTCTACTGAAATACACAGCAGCACAAAAAAAGTTGCAAAAAAAATGTGGAATGTTTTTTTCCATGAAGGTCTTTGGGCCCAGATAGGCTACTCTGGGACTGGAATGACAGCCCCCAGAGTGGAATTACGATCCCTAGGAAGACAATCTGTGCTCTGGTACTGGAATGACGGTCCCCAGAGTGGAATGATGATCCCTAGCAATAGAATCTATGCTGTGGGACTGAAATAACATGTTGCAAAGTGGAATGACAGCCCCTGGGAATAGGCTCAGTGCTCTGGGACTTGTACTCACTTGTAGGATATGCATTTGAAGTGAGAAGAAGTTTGCTGCTACTCTGAACTCTGTAGATTGCTCAGAAATTGAGTGCACAGCAACTGTTTGGTATTCTAGTTTAGGACATCAGCCATGCATTTACCAAACAAAGGCATCTGATGCCATAATTTACTAAATTTCAGTACAAAATCAGCCATATGAATAAGGCAGAAAGAAGACTACTGTAAATGAATGTCCAGGAAAAAAATTAAAATGTTCCCCTACAGGCTTTTCTGTGTTGCCCTCCTTACTTTCAAATTTGTGACCATTTGTTTATCTTATGCACATGGTATGTATATTTGCATATTTTAAAGTGACTATTCTAAAAGTGAATTTAAATAAAGGACACAGCAAGAGGATGCTGAGATACCACTATAACCACTGGCCAACTCCCACCTTTTCCTGGGTTTAGCCCAGCCCAGGGGCATAGCTAGGGGGGTTCCCAAGGGTTCCCAGCCCCCCTAAATTTCTGGAGAGCCCCTTCCTAAATCCCACATGGCTCTACCTCCATAGATAGGGACAATGGCATGTGATGTCACTGGCTCCTCCCTATGATGTCACTGGGCCTTGGTTCTTTTAAGGACCTAGCATAGCAGTGCCTCTGGCCCAGCCCCAGTCCCCCTTGGGAAACTGGTAAGTCTACGCCCTTGTTCTGGTGCACACCAGAAGTGACATCATCTGTCAGCACTGCCATAGGTTCCTGTTGACTATTATTATCAATAACTCTGTTGCCTTAGCATCATGTACAAATGCCTAAGGGTTCTATCGGCTATTCTGATGATCAATTAACCTTGCCTTTGTTTTGAATTCCATATCGACTCGTCTAGGTCCCAGATGGGAGATGGCATCGGCGGAGTAACTCCCACCACAGGAATGTGCGTCTTGCTTGCTTTGTGCATGCTTGTTGCTCATTAGTTTTTCTTCCCTCTTATCTGTCTTTCACTTTTCCCTAGCTCACGGCCTTGAGCAGCAAGCCTCTTGCTATGTGTTATTTTATTCACAGGTGCTATGTGTTCCTTCACTTGATTTTTCCCTGGGAATATCCGCCCCACAAATCCTAATAGTGTCTTTGTCTGGGAACCTAATTTACCGCGCTTTTCTTGGGAACAGTGGACCAGTATATTTGGGTGCCAGTAATCCTCCCAGTTGATTAGTGGATGTTGGAGGGGGCTTATTTCATATCAAGTATAATTGTAGTTATATTCCTATGCTTTGGCATTACTAACAGAAGAAGTGAATTTGACCAACAAGGTATTTTCTGCAAATCAAGGACTTTCTGTTTAAGGAGACCTGTTATGGACTACATCTATTGGCACAATTTCACATCATCATGCTGTCAGAGAAGTGATATGCTCTGGTATTTGCACAAGAACTCTATAGTAAAAATGACTTCTACCATAGAGTTTTTGCCCAAATACCAGAGTGTCCCATTTCACTGGCAATGTGATGACATCTCTCATTGCACACAGGGACTGGCATTGCTGCATCACTGGTGATATTACTGTGACAAAGGGCTCAGGCTCTCCTTTCCGCTATTGTCTCCCTCCAACCCCTACTGGTTGCAAGGGACCTTGCAACCCTCAATTTATCTCCTTTTTTCAAGACTGTAAAAACTGCAAAGTGAAAATGTAATCTTGTGAAATACTGGGCTATTACAGGGGTGTCAAACTCATTTGTTACAAGGGCCAGATCTGACTTAAATGGAACTTTGTTGGGCCAGGCCATGTGTGTCATAAAATGTAATGCTAGGTAGCAAAGATATTAACTTTATAAAGTACACCGATATGCCCAATTAAAGGGTTTTTAAAACTTAAAATACAAACATGCTTAAAACAGTAACACTCTTGCCATATTTTATTTAACAGTCTTTGATAACTGACACATCCCAAACCTTCCCCCCCCCCGCTGCCCTTAAAAGATACCTACCTAAAATAGAAACGTGCGAGGATAGTGAGATTTGTCAATGCAATTTTTCAAATAAAACATCAAGAAAAAGCACAAGGATCACAGCAGGAACTAAAAATAAAAGCTAAAAATATAAAATGCTCTGAGCCTAGGAAAACATAAAATGGCTGGGCATTGCAAGCTCCCTCCCCCCCCCCCCCCTCGGCAGAGTGGCAGTGGCTCTCTAGTGAAATATCCCCCTTTGGCTGTGGGTTCCCAGGTTAGCATAGTCACTCAGGCATCCATTCTCAGGTCCATTCAGCAGAGACAAGCTGGCTCAAAACATCAGCCCTTTATTTGCAAGCAGACAACTTCAGCTGGCATACGAACACTGGAAACTGAAACTCCACTCCATTGAAATACATTGCAGCTCAAAATAAGCGGCAAAGAAAATGCCAAATGAGTTTTCCATTAAGGTTTCTGGACCCAGATAGACTACTCTGGGACTGAAATGACAGCCCCTAGAGCAGAATTCCATTCTCAGAACACAGCTGCTACTCCAGGGACAGTCATTCTACTCTGGAAAATCCCTTCTGCATTTTCTTTGCAATTTTTTTGTGCTTTACTGTAGAGGAGCTTACTGCTGGAGGAGAAACCAGCGAAGGCAAGGCCCAGCCAGCTGAGAAGTTCAGCAGCCCTGATCTCCCTTGGAAGGGTGAGAACAGGCATGAGAGGGGACGGGGTGGAGAAGAGAGCTGAGGGCCCGATTAAAGCCCTGGGTGGGCCAGCTCCAGCCCGCGGGCCTTAGGTTTCACAACCCTGGGATATTAGGTTTAAAACTGAAAGATGGAAATCAACTGCATTCTCAAAAGACAGGAGTATAAATTAGTTCAAAGTCTTGTGAAAGTGATATAAGTTAGTGGATGATCAACATGAAAAAATACATTGGATACATTGCAGCAAAGCATTGAGCAATAGTTTGCAATATTATTTGCCTGTTTTCATTTACTTCATACATTACTTCTGAGATTTTTGTTTTTAGACTGCTGTAATTAATTCTTGCAATTTAGACTGCTCTCATTGTGATTACGGTCTAACAATCAGCATTACTTTCTAAAGGAATATACTGAGGAATATGAAAATTCAGGATAAGTATTATTGGAAAGAACCAGGGTGGTTTTTATAACAATGTCTTTGACAGTGAAAGAGCTAGGATTTTATCTATTCACTTTAAATAAATAATTTTATTCCATAAACTTATTTTGCTTTATACTCTGTCCTCTATCTGTCAAGTCACATCTCTGTATTCCACCTTGAAACAATTTTTCTTTTATTGCTTTCTTCCCTGTTTCACATGTAAAGATTTACTCTACTACCACCCCAAACACAATATGGGCTGAAGACAGACTGGTGATGGGGCCTGGGAGAGCTCCGCTTCAGAAGCGGGGGAAGGGAGGCAGTTCAGACAGCTGCAACTGTCCTCCGTCTCCCTTCCGTACTCACCCACCTCTGAAGTGCTTCCATACCGCCTCAGACGGACATCGGCAGAAAATGGTGTCCAGGGGGCTTCCTCCGCTTGGATCTTGCTTCCCAGCTGCCTGGATGGGAAGAGGCGGGATTCAAATGGAGGCAGCAGTGTGAACGCACCACCGTGGAGAGATGTGCATATGCGCTTTTGCGCACAAGTGGCCCCAGGCACATTTTCCGGCTTGTGGAGTTAAAAGGTCCTTGGAATCTTTTTGGTTCTTTCATAGTAGTCTTTCCTTGACTATACATAGGCATTTATTCTGAATCACTTTTACACAGGTTTCCAAGATTTCACTCTCCATCAGACAAGCTTCATTCAGATGTCACAAAAAGATCTCTGTTTATGAGGTGAAATGAGCCTCAGGTCATTGTGTGCCCCCAGTCAGAACCTCTCAGATCTTCAAAGAGGCCTGAACCATTTCCAGCTCTTTTCAGGTTAACTCCAGTGTGTTGCAGGCACCTTAACCAATTAGAGTTTGTTCCCTCCCATAACCAAGTTTCTGAGAAAGTTTATCCCTGGTTCAGAATGCTGGTTTCTAGGAAAGAAACAACACTTAATTTGTTAAGGCTTCTGAATTCAGATGTCTCACCAAACTGGAATTAGATGGAACAAGAGGCGGGACCCGTAATACTCACGGGAGGGAGAAGGAGCTTCACACACCGGCCTCAGCCCCAGGAAGAAGTTCATCCCCTCGCAGCCGTGGGTGGGGGGGCTGCCTCCCCCCACTTCCAGGCGGGCTCTCTCAGAGGTGGTGGTGGCTCCTGAGTCCTGACTAGGCAGCCCAGATGGGGGAGGGGGAAGAAAGGGGACAGGTGATCCCCCCTTCCCCCAAAGTTTAAATGAGGTCCAGTGCAAAAGGAGAGACTAGGGGACTTTTGAGTGTTGATCTGCACTGCAATTCCCCCCCCCCCTTTGCAGATATTTGCAGTTACAAGTCAGGGGTGTGTATGTGGTGGTGGTGGGGTTGTAGAGGCAAGAGTGAGCCCGAGATCTCCAGTTCCCCCCCTGCCTTGCAGGTGGGTATGATCCAAGAGGGCGCCCGGAGTCACCGCGCAACACCCAGTCGAGATGCAGGGCACCATCTGGATCCCTTCCACTGCTCCTTCATGCCCAAGCCCCGCAGGATGTCCTAAAGTGAAGGCAGCTTGGAAGGCCAGCTCAGCAGCCAGGGAGCTGGCTACCCCATCAGCATTGCAAATGCCCTGGGTGGCCTCCTGCATTGCGCTCACTCCCCAAAAATGAGTGGGCACAGCGGTGGCAGGGAAGAGAGGAGAGAAAATGGAAGGGAGGTGGCTTGGCTCAGTCCAGCCATGCTCCATGCATGCCCAGCCACTGCTCTCAGTGAGGGAGGCCCACCGAGCCACCCACCCCCCTCCTTGGCAGGGACAGCAGCAGCTGGCGGCAAGGCCCACCGAGCCTCCCCTCCTCAATGGCCAAAGCGTTCTCTGCGCATGCACAGGGAATGCTTTTACATTTGGGGGATTTAAATATCATCCCAAAAGGGTTTTTTTTAACTTTTAGGATTTTTGGCAACACCTGGGGAGTCCCCCAAGTGTGCAGAAAAATCTCCCTGCCCCCCAGGTGCCCCCCCACATGGATTTAGATATTTGCATGCAGGGTGCCACTTGGGAATTAGATATATAGATAGTTCCTAAACCACTTTCACTGCAGAGTTACTCCAGCCTTAGGCCAATGAGCTTTGGCCAAGCCTAACTACACATTATCTTTTATCCAAAGGCATCCCTAAGATGGACTGAGAGATATGTTCTGCACTTTCCAAGTATGCAAGGGCCCAATTCAAACTGGGACCATGTCATGTGGGGAGAAGGGATGCAGACCAAGCTGCACCAGCCACAGCAAGCCGCTGCATTCCCTATTTGGGAAACATAAACTGCGTCACACACACTAAATAGTCCACTTTCCAACTGGATTTTACTGTGTGGACTGGCAAAATCCAGTTGGAAAGTGCATTGAAAGTACATTGAAAGTGGACTATTTAGTGTGTGTGATCGCAGCCATAGGGTTGCCAACCATAGGGTTGTCATAGGGTAGCTGGAGATATCCTGCTATTGCAACTAATCTCTCCAGGCAACAGAGATTGGTCCAGTTGGAGAAAGTGGCCACTCTGGAAGGTGGATTCTATGGCATTATATCCTATTGAAGTCCCTCCCCTTCCTAAACCCCACCCTCTTCAGGCTCCACCCCCAAAATCTCCAGGTATTTCCAACCCAAAACTGGCAATCTTAGAAATATAACATATAGCTCATCCTTATATGCTGACCCTCCCCCCCCCCCCACAGTGGGGCAAATAGTTACAAATATGGCTATTTCAGGCCAAGGAAACCACACAGGGGATGATCTAAGCCTCTACTCTCACATGCCACAGTCCCAATCAGAATTGGCCTGTAAGCACCTTGGAGCATGGTATTTCAGGCTGCAATCACACACACAATTAGCCCTGACATAGGTGCAAATGCCAGGCAGATTTAACGTGCATGATCAGACCCAAACATCTGGGAAGCATCCCGCAGCTGGCAGTAACCTGTGTAGTTCTGCTGCAGAAGTTGAGTGAACAGACACCGGGGAAAGTCCAGTAGCAAATGGGTTGCTACAAGTCATGGGTGGACATTCCTCTGTCTGATCGCTCCAGCACGTTCTCATGGCATCGGGATGGTCTGATCAGGCCATCCTGACTCTGTGCTGTTTTATTCCCCCCTTCTCAGTATGTGCATCATCACAAACTCCATAGGGAGCCCTCGGTGCAGAGGTGCAAATCATCAATCTCTTGTTTAAGTGCATCGGGAACAAATGGCAAAATAAACCAACACCCACCTCACCTGTGGTTGTGTCTGATCACCCAGTGGCAGGCTGCACCCGCAGCTTCAAAAGACTGTGATGGCGCAACTGTGGGTCAACTTCTGCCAGAGGAAATAGCCTCTCTTCCCCGCCCCCCACTTTATCTCGTGCGTGTGATCCCGATCTCAGAATACTTCTCTCAACCCAACCTATAGATATCCCCTAGGAAGACATAATGTGCAAACAAATTGCATTGTAAGTCTCCAGTCACACCTCAGCACATTGAAAGGGGAGGGGAAAAATAGTGGGAGCACAAGAGCATGGGGATTTGAGGCTCCACCTTACATACAGAAATTGTTTATGACATCTAAATAGCATCACTCTGTTAGTTCTATCTCCACTTCAAGTTTTACAGCCAGCACTAACTATGTAATTTGTTAACTGATCACACGTATATCTCACCTCTCCTCCCTGATCTCAGGGTGCCATACCCTCCAGCATTTCTCAGAAGTAAATATGGACATACCCAGGGGTCCGTTGGAGCGTGAGTGCACAGGAGCGCAGCTCCGGGAGTGAGGAGCCCAGGGGGTGGGCACATGACCAAGCCCCACCCCCTCCTCGGCTTCCCCAAGCAGTGCAGAGGCGTAGTGCCCCGGGAAAAGCCCTGCTAGGGTCTTTATTGTTTTTAATGTTTTGTTTTAATATTGATAATTTTATCATTGTTCCTTTTATGACTGTGTGCTGCTTTTCCAGAGACTTGCTCAAGGTGGCATATAAATTTTCTAAGTATACCATTTTTTATCTGGGCACATGGCACATAAGTACTGGAGAAATTTCACCAACCCTTCAGCAGCTTCCACCCCATCAGTTTGGTGTAGTGGTCAGGAGTTGGACTCTAATCTGGGAGAACCGGGTTTGATTCCCCACTCCTCTACATGCAGCTGCTGGTGTGACCTTGGGCAAGTCACAAGTTCTCTCAGAGCTGTTCTCTCATGAGCAGTTCTCAAAAGACCTCTCTCAGCCCCACCTACCTCACAGGGTGTCTTGTTGTTGGGAGGGGAAGGGGCAGGGACGGGTGGTGCACATGTCCTGGGTATCTCAAGTCTACCTGAAACCTGGTGGTTTCAAGGGAGCAGGAAGAGAATGAGGGTGTGTTCTTTACGCTTATTTTTGTTGCACAAAGTATTGGATGGGGAAGGGAAGGGAGGAAGAGCAGGTCAGTTTCACTCACCTGTGGCGTGGAGCCTGAGGGGTGGGTGTTGCCTTCTGACACACTTCCGGTATGTGGCATATGCAGATGAGTTATGCAAATGAGTTATGTTAATGAGCTCCTGCACCTCTTTTTCTACGAAATGACCCCTGGACACACCTGTGAATGAGTATGGATGTGGCCAGGCACCATGGACCACAGAGTTCCAGTAATAAGAATTCTTATTACCTGAAGATATGTAACGGGTCAAAGATAAGTTTACTTAAAAATTATAGTAGCTTCTTTTAAGAAATTAGAAAAGGAATTTGTATTTATTATTCCACCTGTTTAGGAGAAAAGAATGCAATTAATATGTATACAAGATGTATACATCTTGCTTTTATCAAATTATTTGAGATTGCATATATAGGATTTCCAGGTGGTCTCCTAAGGATATGACTGCCTTTCATTTCAGAATACCACACAAGAGTTCCACATACCAGGTGACAGCATAAGTCATCACTTTTTACTACTTATCCCATGGATAACCAGATAGCCTAGTCTCAAAAAACCCTTCGCATATTATGCTTTCCCTGTATCTCACTAGTCAACATAACCAGTCACAAAAGTACCTAATCAAGGATTTTGTCACTTAATTTGAACCAAGGACCACTGGAAATCAACTTCTCACATAATAAAAACACTATCTTTGGACAAGTGTATAGGCTTTCCCACTCACCTTCACTGCATAAACACAACCAACTGGACCTTCCTATTATTTAAAATATGCTAACAGAAGCCATGTAAGGCTGCAGTTCGGATCATGGTTGTATGTATGAAAGGGAGAGAGAATTTCAGCCCACCTCCCATGTGGCTGTACGAACTGAAAGTTGCTATTGTTGTTGTCATCCCTCAAGAGGGAGAAATGGGCAAAATACAGGATCTCTCTTTTTACTCCCTTAGAGTTAATAGCTGCCCTGACCTGGACAGCTAAGCAGGATCAGCTTGGTCAGTATTTGGATGGGAGACCATTGAGGAATACCCGGGTCAGAGCAAAACAGTACTGTGTGGGAAGAGCTAACTGCCCTTTTTGCAGCCCTGATTCAAATGCTGGCCTGACATGGCTTCTAGCATTTAAAAAAAGTTCTCAGAGAATCCAATCACAGATCTCCCACTGTCTTCTCAGTTTTGGCCTGAAGTCAGTTTGTGATCATACATTTGTAAATTAAATACATTCCAAAGGAAACTTTGAGTGCAAGAGAGTGTCCATGAATCACATATCCCAACAGAAATGGTACACCAACTCTAAGCTAAAGAAATGGAAGTCAAGGGAACTCCACCCAAATAATGAGTAATAGATTACTGTGACCAAATTAAAAGTGAGTAAAGTCATTCCATTGCCACTGACTTCACTGAGATTTCATTCAAATGTCAGTTCTTATCCTACACATGCTTAGGCACATGAACAAATATGCTTTAATCTTCCCCTGACAAAACAAAAACACAGCATCTTTTCTCCACCCATTTCCTCTGCAGTATCTGTTCCAGCAACAAATTTTAATGTGATGAAGGAAGGAGGCCTAGTTATTGACATATGTTGGGCCTTGAAAAGAGAAGCCCTTCCATGTAACCCCAACTACTCTGTAAAGCACTAGCTATCAGCTTTAAAGGACAACAACCACCACAAAATAATACTATACTGTTTTTTCTAGAACAGCATTGTGAGTGAGCATAGGTTCTCCTGTTCTTTCAAATCAGATGCATGAATTATTTGATCCTTCTGTGACATACATCATTAGAAATGTTTGCCTGGGCTTTGCTACAGCAGAAAAAAATGCTGTGCAGGCAGCTATTGAGTAGGCGTGTAGGCCGTGTCTTCCTTTATAGTTGAAAACAGATCGAAAGAGGAAAGGAATGTTTCTTCCTGTGGACCCACTCTGTCCCCTTGGCAGGAAGTTCTTTGCAGCTGCACTGTTGGCCACCTGTGATAGCAGCCTTCAATAGCTGAATATCCTGCTGTAGAACTCAGCTTCTGGGCTGTCCAGGATGATTATTTGGAAAGTAAATTGTGACTTTCCAGGTTTTTAAAACATAGGAAGACCAGTTTTGAAAAAAATGCTGGAGCAACACAAAGTTTAGTCCTTTTTGGCACTCCCCCTTAATATATTGCCTGCTTCCAGATAGATAGATAGATAGATAGATAGATAGATAGATAGATAGATAGATAGATAGATAGACAGACAGACAGACTGACTGACTGACAGACAGACAGACAGACAGACAGACAGACTTAATAACTAGTAAAGATATATACCTATTTTGGAAGTCAAGGCCCATTTTGGATGAGTTCCTCAGGCATTTATCATGTCACAGAATGGTGAGTGAGATATCAGATTGGAGCACAGGCCACAAATATTTCTGAACAATTGTTGTTATGCCAATTTACCCACTTCCCTATTAAAAAGATGCAGGGGGAAAGGTGGGGGGAGTCCTGACATACTCTAGTGTCTATCCCTGATTCAGTCTAGTCTCTTTTATTTATTCAGCTGAGCTGCAGCAGTTGTATATAATATACAGCTGTTCCCAGGAGTTCAAACTGTCAGCATATGAAGTCTGTGAATTAATGGGTCTGTGTGTGCTGTTGGGAGTAAGGGGTACAAATGCAGAATGGAGCAGGCAGGATTGTTGTAAGCGATGATCTGCTGTTACACTGTGTATAAAAAAATGGGCATCTGAGAACATATAAATGCCGGTATCATGACTCACTGGAGAAGATGATCCTCCTAGGAAAAGCTGAAGACAGCAAGAAAAGAGGAAGACCCAATATGAAATGGATTCACTCAATGAAGGAAGCCATGATGTCCTTCAGTTTGCAACACTTGATAGGATGGAGTTTGTTAATTCATAGTAGGGTTGCCAAGTCTTCTTTACTTACCGATGGGGGGGAGTCCTCCATCGTCTGGGAGCCTTCCCGGCACGTGTGCGAAGCACACGCGCCCAGTGATGTCACCCGGAAGTGCCGTCAGCAAGTTGGGGGCGTTGCCAGGGCAACGCTCTGGCAATCGCCCCAAAACTCTATGGTATCACTTCCAGGTGACGTCATTACGTTGGGGAAGTCGTTCTTGCTGGACGACTTCGGGAATGGGGTTCCCCCGCCGGCCGAATGCTGGCCAGCCGATCGGGAACCCCTGTAGCGGGGGATCCCCCGCCCCCCGGGCTGACTTGGCAGCCCTAATTCATAGGGTTGCCTTACATTGGAAATGATTTGACAGCACATCCACATCATATTGAATGTGTGTTTGTAAAAGCGAAAGTTTACAAAACAGAAGTCTTTGGAACCTGTTTAATGTCATTGTGGAGGAGAATTGGGACTGTGATTTCTGTCTATGTTTTTGACCTCCAACTGAAGTTGTATGAATGGAGGTTCTCTCTCCATGGCCAGGAAGCATGCATAAGGAACGGGATTTAATTGGCCAGGCATAGCCTAAGTATATACAGCTATTTTTTATTATTTATTTATTTGGGCAATATTAGCCTGTATTTCTCCACTCAATATAATGAAAAGTGACTTACAATATCACACACACATAACTAGAAAAATACAAATATGTAAACCCAGGTTAACACATCTACCTACTATCAACTAGCTTGTGCTAGTTTGTTGATTATAAGCAGATGTGTTAACCTGGGTTTAAATATTTGTGTTTTTCTGGTTGTGTTTTCTGGTTAGGAAAGAACAGGTGATAACATCTCTGCTCCTGATGGGAGAAATTATATCTTAAAGGAAAATATGGGCTACTTTTTCTTTAAGATATATTCCATATGTTCAGTAATAAACTCAAATATGTCACCTAAAAAAAGTGACAGTGAAAGTGGAACAGACCCAAATACTGTTACGAATGTGCATCCTAGGCTGTGGTCACACACACTAAATAATCCACTTTCAATCCACTTTCAGTGCACTTTATAACTGGATTTTACTGTGTGAACTGGCAAAATCCAATTTGAAAGTGCACTGAAAGTGGATTATTTTGTGTGTGTGATTACAGCCCTAGCATTTATAACATCTGCTTATGCCAGAAAATCCAAATAATTTTACTACCCAATATGGCAGGTGAATAAAACACAAGGTGGGGGGTCACGATGGTAAGTCCTGCTCTCCAACCTACAGTCAGTACACGTGCTGGATATAGCCAGGGGTCATTTCAAGCAGGAGCTTGGGGGAGCTCAGCTCCGGGAGTTGGTGCCAGCCCCCCGCCACGGGAGAATGCCTGCTTGTGTCATGGCTGCAGCAAAATGATCCCATCCCCTGGAAAGGTCCTTGTTCCTCTGACCAGCCTTCTGAAGGCTTCAGCCACCACTGAAGCTATCCTCCCATAATAGTGGTATCTCTGAGGCTTGGATTAGTAGCTGTCCCCTCTCTGCCAGCTCTCTCTCTCTTCTTTCTTTCTTGCCTTCTGACATACTTCCAGTGATGTCAGGTGGTGTAGCATATGCAAATAAGTTATGCTAATGAGTTATGCTAATGAGCTCCTGCACCTCTTTTTCTACGAAATGACCCCTGGATATAGCCTGTATTCAGACAGTCAGTACAGTCATAGGCTCTGCTTACAAAGTCTACTGGATGAGGATCTTCCCAAATGTGTTCAACTGGGGATTGCTTCAGCCTCCCATTGCATCCTTTTTTGAGGTAAATAAATTCATAAGCCTTTCCCTTGAAGCCTCAGAATATATGTGGGAAGTGCATGACGAGCATGTCCCTATGTACGGACATTCACTAAACGTGAAAATGAACATGAAAGAAAAGGCTAGGCTAGAACTCTTATTTGCAGTGACTTGGAGGAGCATTCATCATGAGATCTCTCATCTGCAATTTGAAATCAAATATTCCGTTTTACAGCAGGGTCCGTTGTCTTAAGGAGTCTCTCACTTACAAAAACATCTTATTTAGCTTATTTGAACAAATGAGATGAAAGCAAATCTACACAGTCTCATTTTCTTTTCTTTTCTTCATTTGACTTGTGTGTCACTCCTCTGCCTCTGAAAACCTTTGCTTCCTCCAGAAGCTCCCTTTCAGAAATGCTACGCTGTCAATAAATGGCTAGATTCATTGCTCTGGTAATGCTACCAAATTAGCTGATGAAGCAAAAGACACAGTTGGCCATAAAACTAACTGCAAACACAAAAGATCCTGGCAAATCTCAGAAGTGTGAATCCACTGCAGAAACAAATTAATATTAATGGAAAAATCTGGGCTGCATTCCCCTGACTGTACTTGGCCCATTTTACAGAAGTCTCCCCCCGCTTCAGATTGCAAAATAACTGCTCTCTCCCACAGAATAAGTATTAAGTTTTGTGATGTATGTTAAAATGCTATTAATCAAATATAAACATCAGGACTAGATTCCTTCCAGATGACCAAACATTGTGGTGGGATTCCCAGCAGTGAAGATATCCCCTGCTAATCTCATTGAGCACTTTTTTTCTTCCTCCCCAGGAACTCATCTTTCTCACTGTAAGTATGGAAAAGGTCATATGTTTCCACAGACTCACTGCCAAATATACTTAGGAAGAATGGGGTTTTTGGAGTCTCTCCTGGTCTCTCTTTCAAGTCGCTCTTATTTTTCTTTCGCTAAACAAAAAGTCACAGAACTCTGCTGTAAGTCAGTGCTGAGGAGGCTGAATTTCGGCTTTTTTTTTTGTTCTCTGTTCTTTTGCTTGCTTAAACAGAACTTGAACACTGGGCATCAGGCTGTGCTGATGTAGACAAGGGAACCACTGGCAAAAAGGGAAAGTTTCTGGTGCTGAGCACTAGAAAAGGAATCAAAGAACAGAGTCTCATTTTAATTTCAGGGATCGAGAAAGCTAATGCAGCATTTACAGTCCCTATAGAGCTGGTGCACGTAAGAGTTCATCCATATGTGTCCAGGCAGCTTGCCTTACTTATGGAACATCTTGAGGCAGAGGTGGTAGCTGCACCTGCCTTATCCTCGCAGGCTTTCAGTTTTGTTCTGTATCCCAAACTAAGGATGTGTCTATGACCTCGTGAAGTTTTACTTGAGTTCCCATTTATTCAGTGGCAGGACTGAGGAAACATAATTAAGTCATCACAACAGCTCGCCTGGATGCAAAAGCCATTCTATTTTTCTGCTCTTTGCCTGAAACACGGAAAAGAAATGAAGGCCCCATTCATTTGATGAGGTGCTATGTATGCTAATGTTCATTTTACAAATGGTGGTGTCAGGAGGATAATCAAGAAGATTATGCACATATTCTCACAAGTCTTGCACATACCTGGAAAGGGGAGATTTTTAAAAAATGAGATCCCCTCCCCCTTGAAATACAAGATGATGAAATTTTCCTCTTGCACATGCTTTGGACTGTACATAATTTTTAAGGTATAAATCTTTCGCCATTTACAAACTATTTGAGTCAGTCATCTAAACTGGAACTTGTGAGCTACACATGCATTATCAATCTAGCCACCATAGTCTTATTTTTCTCTTACATTTATATCATCAGTTTCTTTCTCCAAATCACTCAGCTCTGCAGCATTCTCAACATTTGTAATTTTGATTTGGCAACCTTGCTGCAGCCTATCATACTGACTGACTTATCAGACGGCAAGCAAACAGGAAACAGGAAATGATTCTTTAATGTAGCTAACAGATTAGGATCACCAATAAAATATTGCAGGCCTAGGGCTTATTAGGGAGAGGTCATGCAGAGAGGAAACAAAATACACAATGACACTTCTGTGGGATTGAAAAGATCACAACTTTTTATTGATTACAGACCAAGGAGCATTGGTGTAGCATGGGGATGTATCTGAGTATCAAGCGACCCGCCTGCCACTCAATAAACCACTCCCTCAGCCCACTTGCTGAGGAAAACCAGGGAGTAACATTTTTTTTGGTAACCACAAGGGAGGCTGTCCTGGTGCCCAAAACTGCCACAAGAGTGAAGGGGGGAAGCCCCCAGCACTCCCACCAAAGCTCCTAAGCCTGCAACCAGCAAAGCAACCCATACCGTATACTAAACAGCCAAGTGTCCATTCCCCATTTAGAGAGGAATGTCCTGTCAGCCCTATATAAAGACTTGTGCTGAAATGAAATGTCTGTGTGTTCAATGACGGAGCTGCCCAAAACCTTTGTGACCATTCCTGTGCATTTACAGACATTTCTTCTTGACAAATCCACCTTTTCTGAGTTGATGGCACCCCTCCACTCTCAACAGCTCTGGCCAGAATAACTTGGTGAGGGACAGGCATGCTGCGAGGATCTGAAGGTCTGAAGTTATTGCATGGCATAACCCGGAACCTTTCATAGCAGGCAGATCATTCTCTCCAGCTGTATTATTAAAGTGTTGGGTAGGCCATGGTTAAAAACCTGTTGTGAAACAGTTTCTATTAGGGAAGCCCAGTGCATTCCCCTCTGACCCAGCCAGGTGACGTGTAGCTGACCACCAAACCCCTGCAATTCTTCTCAACCAGAAGAGGATGCATACTGTCTGTCCCAATAGACAACACTATGACTGATGATCCAAACTGTTTTTAGCTGACTTGTTCAGTTTGAGATAAGACACAAATGTTAGATTAACTGAAGTTGGATGCAAGATCGAAAGGTACTGCAGCACCAGCGACCAATGGCCTGGAATTTTTCAGACGGAAGCCCCAAACTGGAAGCAGCGATGGCCATGCCTACACAAAATGAATGCCAACCAGTGCCTAAGACAATGTGCCAGTGGTTCCCAAGGTCGCCAGCTCCCAGATATATCCCTTAACACAGATTTTCACACAGAAACAGCCACTTGCCATTGTGGTTTGAACATGTGCTTCCAGACGCCATTAGAGAAGCACTTCTTCACCACGCAGGCAACCCCTCCCCAACCTTCTTTGCTACAAGGGCACAAAAGACTCTTTCCCACCGTCCATGAACAATAGAATCGGCCAGCTACCAAACCGGTTCTGCAACCCTGATACAATAAGAGCAATCAGCAAAACAAAGGGTTTGGCCAATGAGTCACATCGGCCCTCCAGGTGTCTCTGTCACAGTTCAGGTAGAGTTTAACATTGCCCAACTCCTTAAGCCCCCTTCCCATTGTGGAAGAGACTTTTGGAGTGGACCACCAAGGGGTGGTCTCAAAGGTGGTGTCCAGTTAAGCCCTCCTCCAGAGCCCCCTAATAAAAAAGGACACCCAGCAGTATGTTCACTCTCTTACTTTACTATCCTGAACCCTACCCAGTCCCGTAAGATTCTTGGTTGCACAACCAGAGTTTCCACATGTCTCTGCTGGCTCAGGACATGTTCCCTAATCACTTTTTGTCATCATTTTTCTACTGAGATGCATCATCTTGCCAGACAGGTAATTATTGCCCTCGATGTGGATACCAACGTTTTACCTGCTAATGCAAACATCTTTTATCTATCTGGTTTTCCTAGTTCTGTGTAATTGAGTTTGAGACTGTGTATGGTTTTCTAAGTTTGTGTGGGGAGGGAAAAAACCAAGAATCAAGATGAAAATAATGTGTGATGCTAAAGATAGAGGAGGGTTTCAATTACCAAACTTAAGGCTATACCATGATGCAATATGTTTGACCTGGGTAGGGACATGGACTATGTTACAAGATAGAAAGTTATTGTCCCTGGAAGGTCACGACTGTAGATTTGGGTGGCATGCGTATTTGTATTATGGTAAAACAAAAATGGACAATATGTTTAAACATCATTATTTGAGAAGAACGCTAATGGATACGTGGACAAGATATAAAAACTTTTTTCCAGAAGAAATACCTATGTGGATTGTACCTGCAGAAGTTTTAAATCCAGCATCACGTTACAAAGGACAAGACTGGATGAAGTATAGAGACTTATTAACAAGACATGGTAAAGACTTTAAATTGAAGGAGCAGCATCAGATGGACTTTGATTATGGTTGGTTAAGATATAGACAAATATATGACATGTATAGAAGTGATAAAAAATATGGCTTTAGGGGAAAAAATAATGAAATAGAACAAGTTTGGGAGGAAGGTGGGAAAAAATGATCTCTAAAATGTATAAAGTTTTGTTAAAATGGTTTAACGCTGATGAAATGATTAAAGAACAAATGGTAAAATGGGCGATAAACTTTAACAAAGACATTGAAATGGAATCTTGGGAATTTTTATGGAAAAATGCTATGAGTATATCTACATGTTATAACCTAAAAGAAAATTGTTTTAAAATGATGTACAGATGGTATATGACACCAAAAAAAATTGCAAATATTAATCAGAGTATGTCTAACAAATGTTGGAAATGTAAAAAGAAAGAAGGTTCTTTTTATCATATGTGGTGGACTTGTGACAAAGCAAAGATTTATTGGTCAAAAATACATGCAGAAATGGAAAATTTTTTGAAATGTACATTTAAGAAGTTGCCTGAAATGTTATTGCTTGGACTTAAACTAGAAGAGATAAATGTAAAGAAAAGGACAATAATATGGTATATGATAACAACAGCAAGAATGGTGTATGCACAAAATTGGAAAAATGAAAAAAATACCAGAGGTGTGGGAATGGTTGAAAAAACTGTTATATATGGCTGAAATGGATAAATGGACTAGAAAGTTGAATGATCTGTACTCAGAGACCTTTTTAGAAGATTGGAAAGATTTGAAAGAATATGTTAAAAAATACTGGGACATGAAAAATTACATTTATACATGGTTATAATAACATAAAGTAATAGAATTAGAGTATATGAATGTATTAAGGATAATTAGATAATGAAGTTGTTTTTTATTCTAGAATTATATAAGAATATAGAAAGTAAGAATTAGTGTATAAGTATTTTTAAGATATATGACCGTTACCAGAAATGTAAACATAGATATAAGTATTACTATTTTGGATAGAGTGGAAAATGTGTTATGCTTCAGATGTGGTGGGAAACCGCCAATATAAGATAAAAACAAGATTATACAAATAGAACAAAATGTTATATAATATGGAAAAAAGGATTTGTATAAGAAAAATGTATTAATTTTAATGTTTTGAAAAATAAAAAAAAAATTTACAAAAAAAAAAAAGAGACTGTGTATGGTTTGTGTGTGAAGATTTTCCCCAGTAAAGAAACCATTTCTAATTGAAACTGGTCTCTGCGTCCATTTCTGATACTTCAGAAGTGTCAACTGTATATACAGCCCCCATCCCCCTGTTGTTTTCTGAAAATAAAGTACTGTTTTGTTTTGAAGTGAAAACTCATTGATGCCTGACTCTTAAAACCAACAACAAATATATCTAGCAGTGGTCCTCAACATACCTATAAAGAAATTTGAAACAAACCCCGAAGAGACTATTAGGAGACAGAAGGAGCTGGTCAGTACAGTAAAGGCAAGCCTGATGGGTCCCCTCACAGAACGTCACAATACAGCAGATTATAAGGTCGCGCATCATACAAACCCACACTGGAACAGAAAAAGATGTGGCTCAAAAGCACATCCTAATACCCCGGGCCAATGTCATACTGACTGCAGAGTCACCCCTGAATGGCCATAAAATGGCCATAAATCTATGCAGACAGCTACCATAAAACCGAGAGATCAAACAAAGTGAAAGCAGTATGCAGCCTGGACGCTGCCATTGATGTGGAATTCTCTTCTATGTATTGAGACAGGAAATAAAAGATAATTGACAGTTGATGGTTCACTCGTATTTCTATGTTTCCAAGGGCAATGTGAATCCTTCCTTTATCCTGTGATCGTCATCTGCATCATACCTAATTTCTCCACCAAAGAAAGATATATGGCAACTGCTGGATACAGCAGAAGCAGCTTCCTACTGAACTGACAGCTGACTTCAAAAACTGCTCTATTTTGGAACTAGAACTAACCTTCTTTACTCCTTGGGCTGTAGAGTAGAAAGGCATTTTTTTAATCCCTCGGAGTTGCACAACTTGATAGGATCCCTAGCATCTAAAACCAAAATACAGTGAACTGCCAACTCACTGCTTTTGTAGATCTGTCTGAAGATGGTGAACGAAGAGAAATAAGATTATGCTCATTTTAGTTCTCACATATTGATTTTATTCCAGTTTCTGTGCACTCCAGGTAGAGGACGTCTATCTATAGAAAGGTTAAAAGCCAGAGAATTCTACAGTGTATTTTGCTTTACTGAAGCAGTTCTAACAAATGGACTTGAGTCCTTTTTAACTTCTAAAGCTTAAGATAGAAATTCAGTACATTTAATGGTAACTGCTAGTTGCTCAAAAATATCAGGTTTTGGCATGGAAATAACTTTTAACTTAAAGCTATATTGTACCCTAGGGTTGCCAGGTCTAGAATGGAAAATATCTGGAGACTTTGGGGGTGGATCCAGGAGGGGGGGGGTTGGGGAGGGAGGGGCCTCAGCATGGTACAATGTCATAGAGTCCACCAATCAAAGCAGCCATTTTCTCCAGGGGAGCTGATCTCTGTCAGCTGGGGATCAGTTGTAAAAATGGGAGATCTCCAGGCCCCACCTGGAGGTTGGCAACCCTATAAATCACACTTAGTTGTAACCACAGAAAAATGGCACACTGGCCATTATTTTTGATAAGATTAAGTAAAACTTAATTGTTATAGTAAATATATGCTGTGAGGAAACTGGATTTGAACATAAACCTACATATCAAAAAAACAGAGTTCCTAATGCAAGTATTAGCATTCAGGAAAAGCCCTTCAATAAAGTAAACATGCCAACTCTCATCGAACAGGAGCAAGCACTATTTTAAATCTGATTCTTCACTAAGTATCGTCACAATCACGTTCACTAGTATGGTCAGTCAGTCTCTCATATCCTAAATGGTATTTTTTCTGGAAAGTAATGATAGTTGAGCCAATATCCTTTGACCAGTCTGGGGACTAATTTTCCAGATACTGAGGTGGTGTGATGGACAGGAGGCTGTCCTGCCCCTGAAGGGAAAAACAGCCACTCAGCTGAGCCTATGGGAATGCTTCAGCACCCAGTCACCTTTCAGAAGGGGGAGGGAATGTTGGAGAGAAGCCCAGTAGGAGAAGGAGTTGAGTTCTGGCTCAGAAAGAGAGCAGTGACCACTTCCAGCACACTGTTGCCCTGTAGTGAGCAAAACTCCTTTTGCTGCGATTCTTTGTTCTCATCTGCTTTTGAATTGCTAATCCTTTCTAAAGTAGAATTGTTTCTGTGGGTATTTAAGTACTGGCCACTGCCCCGCCCCATTTCCGACTCTCTCTTTAGGTTGATGCTCCCTCCCTGTTCTATTTTCTTTCCCTCCTCCTTAAAAGACAAAAGAGGACGTGTCCTCCTGCTTAGGCAAACTTTTTAAAAAGCCAGAGAGAGCATAAGAAGGAATCAGTAAATATAAAGGACTCGGGGATTCCCTGCTCCCAAATGTGTCAGTCTTGCATGTGTGGACCTGGATGTCCCCCTCCCTTCCCTCTCTTTTTGCAGAATCACCAGGGGGGGGGGGTTTGGGTCTGCAGTTTAAAAAGATCTTTGCCTTTCTCTTCATCTTAGACAAAGCAGTCAGTTAGCTTGAAAAATGCAGGTTTTGCTTGTAGATGCAGAATGTATACGGAATACACGAATAAATAAACCTTAGGGGGGAGCCAGTGCAGAGGGAATCAGTACAACTGTGAAATCAGTTCTTAATGCTTGACTCCTCACATTCTCCAGAGCAAGCTGTCAGTGCAGAAGGGGCCCTAGTGGCTAGTCAGTGGCTATTTGTACCTGAAAGCATTAAAGACAATTCAAACCATACTCTGAAGCCATAATTGGCTTAAATTTATATTCTCAGCCAGGTTTCTCCTTTGACTACCTGCAGTCATGTGCTACTGATCTGTTCTTTGAAACTAACCTGTAAATATATAAATCTTCTTTGTTATTTTCATATAACTCCTGCCTCAGTGGTGTCTGTGTTCCTCTTGCTCACTAGAAAACTTGCCTCATGGCAGCGAACCAAAAGCCTTTATACTTGCACATCTTGTAACTGAGGGGAAGGTTTACAATTTAAAACCAATTTGGGCTGAGGACAGACTGGCAATCTGGAGCGGGATGAATGCGGAGGCAACTGCTGCGGGGGAAAAACTCCCCAGGGCTGGCTGTTCACACTGGCCAGTGTATTGCACAAGGATGCTGTTACGGAGCGTTCAGACTGCTGCGGATGGGCCCCACGTGGGCCGGCCTCCGCAGCTCGTGATAGGGCTGTTTCAGCAATTTGCGCATGCGCGCATGTGTGCTCATGTGCAAACTGGCAAAATGCTGCGTTTGCACTGCCGCCTCCACTTGCCTCCTGCCTTCTTCCGGTTCACACTGCCTGGAAGCGGGAGGCAAGCGCAAGACAGCCTCCGGACACCGGTTTCTCCCGGTGTCCTTCTAAAGCGCGAGAAACCTGGCTTCAAAGCGAGTAAGTGCGGAAGGGAGCCGAGGGACAGCTGCGCATGTCTGAAAGGGCTCCCTTCCCCTGCTTCCCAAGCAGAACTGTCCCGGGGCAGATTGCCAGTCTGTCCTCAGCCTTGGTTTCCCAAAATCATAAGGGGCTGCATCAGTCCCCTCAGTTGGTAGAAAAGGCCAGGAAGCCTTCAGGTGGTAGCTGAAGATCTCCTGGAATTAAAACTGGTCTCCAGGTAAAAGAGATCAGTTTCCCTGGAGAAAATGGCTGCTTCAGAAGATGGACTCTGTGTAACCAGCAGCAGAGACCCAGCACCTGTCAAATGTGTCCCCTCTTCCTACAAACTGCCAGTACGTTGCATTGTATTTTAATGGGTGATTGGGTATCATATCCCAACCCTTCAATTCTGTGTTTCAGTAATGCTTTTGCCTGTATTTTCTGTGATCTAGTATGTGTTACTAATCATTAAGAATTTTACCTTCTGTGTGTGCTAAGGTGGCGGCACTTGGTTTGGTTCTCATGTATATTTCTGCTGCCCCATTGTGCTCTTCAAGTTCTCAGAGGTTTGCATATGTAAAGAACCCCATGGACTGCACAATGGACTTCAAGGTGGGAAGAAAAAGAATATTTTCTACCTCCATGGACCCTCGTTAACTTGGGGCAGGGAAGACTTCAACATCATGTGTACTCCTGTTGTTCTGTGACAGACAGGGACTGCCCCTGCCTGATTGAAACTAATTAGTGCCTTGTTGCAAGTATGAATTGCCCATACTTGCTAACATGGGCTGAAGACAGATTGCCATTCTGCCACGCCTCTGCAGCGCGGCAGAATGGGGCGGGGGAATTCCCCCCGCAGCGCGGCATTTGCACGCCGCTGGAAGGAAACCGCCCGCAGCATTCAGACTGCGGGTGGCTTCCTGCAGCGGCGGGCAGACGCCGTGCGGCTGCCCCTGCCCGTGCACGTTCACACCCGCTCCGGCGGGTGGAACGCGTGCGCGGGGTGCGCCGCAGCAGCCGAGCACCACTTTGAAGTGATGCTCGGCTGGTGCAGAAGGAGTGCGGAGCCAGACGCGATGCGTCCGGGCCGCCTCCTGGGGGCAGATGCGGCCGTCTGAACGGCCACTCTGCCTCCACTTTTGAAGCGGAGGCAGAGCAGCCGAGACGGCCAATGTGTCCTCAGCCATGCTTTGTCTGATGATATACCTTCATTCATTCATGATGTCCCAGGTATTCCAATGATGTATTCAGCCTCCGCATCATCAGTACATCTCAGTACACAAGCATCATCTGTACATCTCAGTACACAAGCATCATCAGTACATCTCAGTACACAAGCATCATCAGTACATCTCAGTCAGTTACATACTAATATGCAACTAGTATGGCTTTGCTTTTTCTCATTCTGCTTTTGTTAATAGCTATGTGTTTTAAAACATTACCTAAATGTAATGTAGTATGCTCTGTGTAGCAACCAGCCTGCCATGTGCTCCCAGGTAATAGTGCCCGCCGCATGGCCAGTGCACATGGTCAGGCAGAGAAGGGAGCTTGAATCTGGAGGAACAATAGACGTCTGGATTCAAAGCCTCCACCAATGTGGGACCTAGGTTCTCCCTGGGGAGCCAATGCGGCCAAAGGCTCCTCCAGGGAACCTATGACAAACAGGCACATATGTTAAGCCCCTATCAGGTCTTTTGGGTGAGGCCAGAGGTGTGGCTCCGGCCAGCATATAATGAGGGCCCTGGAGCCCTGGAAGCATGCTTGATCTGACCATCTATTGGCCATACTGAATCACTCAATAAAGGCTTCATGATTTCACCGTTCCTGGTCTCCTGTACTCCAGTACTCTTCACTAAAGTTAGCCATTTGATTTAATATGTAGCAATCATTTTGCTTTCCTTTCTGTATCTCTTTTATGGCTAACAGATTATTTTAAGTTACTAGTGTGATTGATCAATAGTGTTTTTGAATTGTGTTATACTGTATGTGTCCTTTTGCATTCTAGTTTGGATAGATATTGCCACTAACTTAGAATTACTATCTCATAATCAGCTTTAAGTAGAGTACCATGTTTGTGCTTCTAAGATAGGTTAGTGATTTCAGTTTCCTTATGCACCAGCCCTCCATATACATACACACAAGATCTCAGTTAAATTCATGCGCATAGTTTTTGGATATTTTTTTTTAATTATTATTGGCTCTTTAGAATTAAGTTCCCCTAACTTTTTCTAGCTTGATTATGGTCTGGCATTCTTTACCCCTGATATCTGTATTTGTATTAATGGTCTGTCTTTGTGTCAATGAAAAACTACTTTGCGGGGACAGCTCAGCAGCTTTTTTTTGGGGGGTGGGATTGTAACCAGCAGCACAAACCCAGCACCTGGGGTGGTCTTTCCCAAGAGAGCTTGGCTTAAACAGTAGCTTTTGCTGGGCGGCCTGAGGAACCACATTTTGGCTGAGAAAACTCAGGCCAAAGAGAATTCTCCATGCAAGCAACACCCCCCCCAACTCTTCTCTCCTGTCAGCTGTAGTCCAAAAGGGACTAGGGATAGGCAAGTCCCCTTGCCCCAGGCATCTTCTGCTGACCAAACAGCTAGTCTTTTGTCTGTCAAATGTACAGGCAGGCAGGGACAAAAAGCCTCTGGTCTGTGCTATTGTCATGAATGAAGTACAGTTGCATGTTTCCACCCCCCTCTCCTGTTTCACCCATGTGAGGAAGTATCTTTGGAATAATCCTCTCATCCCTGTCTCCATACATTTGTCTAAGATGTTTGCATTCTTACACCTATGCCAGACCCATCAAGGTAAACATTAACTCTCCATGTGAAAAGTACTGGAGTCGGGAGGCCAGTGGTAGTGATTTCATCATAGCAAGTTTATTTCAGGTCCAGATGAAGCATAAGAAAATGGAGGTCAGGGGGCCTGCTTATATACACAGGTAAGCCACACCCCTGACCTTGCCCAAACAAGGCAGTTGGATAAAATAATTGAATAAATTCCAAGGTAATTGAATAAATTTCAAGGTAATCCCAGGATAATAATTGGATAATCCCAGGGGCGGATAAGTCTCAAGGTAATTGAATAAGTTTCAAGGTAATTGGATAATCACAGATTTAATCACAGAACATAACACCATGTATAGTGAATGGTCACCCATTCAGGATCATCCTGACACACATTAAGAAACATCACACCTTTTGTCTGGGCACCAGAGAAATGCCAGACCGCTCTGTTGTTCCACAATGGACACCCCCAGCACAGTCATCCAACACCTGGCTTCTATTGTTAAAGCCTGACTCTGCCCCCTCTGGAAGCTCATTGACTACATCTAGGCCTTGCCCATCCTGATGTCACACACCTTCTGGGACACCTGACTGGCCAAGGTAATCTTTTGTTTCATCTGAGACCAGCCCCCAAGACCTTCCATTGGTCTGCATTTTTTTCCAGTGCCTATATCCGTGACCACATGGTTTTAGTCCATGTGTGTTTTCTGCCCTGATGCCAACTGGCAGGCCACCCCTTTACCCTCTGGGTTTAGGCCATAATCCTTTCTTCATGGACCTCTGCACATCTGGACAGGTAGTATCACCCCATAACTCACCCCCTCTATTCCCTATCAATCACCTCTGCTTCCTTGGTTCTGTATTGTATGAATGTTTGATTATTACGTTATAAGTTTAAGAATCCTTCAGTAAAAAGATCACTGCTTTAGTTATCTAGTCTCTGCATCTATTTCTGTGACCTGGATAAGGTGGGACTCTGGTATACAAAGGCCATTGTCCTGTAGTTATACCAATTGCACATTAATATCATAATTCCCCAACCTTTTATTAAAGCAAATAGAGCAATTTGGCTAATGTCTGTGGCATTATATCCTGCTCACCTCACCTTCCCCAGGCTCCACCCTACCAAATCTCCAAGAATTTCACAATCCAAAGTTGGCAACCCTACCTGTCAGAAAAGGGTAGAGATAATTTCTATTGTATGAGTTATAATTATTCTAAGGAAGGTGATGCTTAAGGTATTTACTTTAATGTTTTATTTTTATTCAAAGTTTTTATATATTTGAGTTTTAATTTAAACTTTGTGTGGTGTTTTCGACGTTTCCCCCTTTAAACTAAACACTGATGGTGAAACTCAGACATAACACTGAACAGTTTTCTGTGGTTTTTAAAAATGCAAACAGAAGCTTAAGGTGTTTCATTTTGGATTGAGTCTGTGGGAGTGCAGGACTCATTTTTTCCACCTGCACCCTCAGTCTTACCTATGCCCCCAGAGACACCCGTGGGGGGGAATACACAGTTGTCCATGTAGTGTCTAAATGTTTCCTCACTGGGGAAAATGGCAGTTCCAAGGGGGCAGGTGAAATCAGGAAAATGTCATGGAGCAATGTGTTAAGCCCCCCATGACACAGCCCCATTTCCAACTGGGTGCCACCAGAACTGTTAATTATACTTTCAAAACCACTGGAGGTGTGTTTATGATCTTTTGACTAGTTTAGCCCTGAAAAGTCAGTTTAGGCTCAGGCTACTCAGGCTTTCACATTGTACACAGCTGAGCTGCTCAGTTGTTGAAAAGCAGATTATATGTATTTGTTTGCTTTATGTATAGCCCATTGCCACCCCAGCATGAAATAACGAGACAGACAACAGTTTGGAATCAAACAAGGGCCACTTTATTAACTATTTAAACAGGACATGCAGCAACGGGCAACTAAGCAAGCTCAGGAACAGGCAAGGCAGGCGTCATTCCCAGAAACAGCCTCCTTGCCCTTGTAATGGGCAGGTAACCTAGCCCCAGTCTTGACCCAGTCAGATTCTGGCTCGTAACCGGCGGCCCAGCATACTGGCATCCCCTCCCAGGGGCGCCTACCCCTGAGGCTGCACAGACCTTCAGGGAGGAGCCTAGTCTGAGAGGTTCCCAGAGGCGATCACCATTCACCTCCCCAGACCGCAAGGCCCTAAGGTGGTTCCTGATGACCTCCTGTTCCCAACAGGGATATGCCGTGAGGCACCCACCGGTTCCATTTTCTTGCTTGCATAAACCTACCAAGTGACCAGACTAATTAATACCCGACCACCATCTATGCCCTTAACCACCACCAGCAGTGTAAGGTAGGCGAAAAAACACCACCTCCATGAGCCAAACAGGAGGGGGTATAAAAAATTCCTACCCGGCCCCCAAAGGCGACCAGCATCAGCCTACACTGCAACCAGGGCGGGTGGGTGGGCGAGCGCACAAATGGACTGCGCAGATGGGAGCGGGGCAACGGCTCTAATCGAGCAAGCCCCGCCCCCCGCCAAGCCAATGAGCGCCGACACGCTCTGTTGCTGCCTCGCGTCATGCGAGGCGGCAAACTTGCTCCCCCCCGCCACGGCGATGCCGGGCGGTGGGGAGCCCATTTTTCCCAATAAACAATGCAACAGGAAAAGGACCACAAAACTTAGAAACAGGGCAAAAAAGTATCAGACATGATAGGCCATAAAGAAAGAAAGAAAGAAAGAAAGAAAGAAAGAAAGAAAGAAAGAAAGAAAGAAAGAAAGGAATTTCAAAGTAGAAAGCCATGCAGTAATCCAAGATAATACAAACCAGGGGTCCGTTGGAGCGAGAGCGCACAGGAGCGCAGCTCCGGGAGTGAGGAGCCCAGGGCGTGGGCACATGACCAAGCCCCGCCCCCTCCTCAGCTTCCCCGAGCAGTGCAGAGGCTCAGCGCCCCGGGGAAAGCCTTGCTAGGGTCTTTATTGTTTTTAATCTTTTGTTTTAATATTGAGAATTTTATCATTGTTCCTTTTATGACTGTTGGCTGCTTTTCCAGAGACTTGCTCAAGGTGGCATATAAATTTTCTAAGTATACCATTTTTTATCTGGGCACATGGCACATAAGTACTGGAGAAATTTCACCAATGCTTCAGCAGCTTCCACCCCATCAGTTTGGTGTAGTGGTCAGGAGTTGGACTCTAATCTGGGAGAACCGGGTTTGATTCCCCATTCCTCCACATGCAGCTGCTGGTGTGACCTTGGGCCAGTCACAAGTTCTCTCAGAGCTGTTCTCTCATGAGCAGTTCACAAAAAACCTCTCTCAGCCCCACCTACCTCACAGGGTGTCTTGCTGTGGGGAGGGGAAGGGGAAGGGATGGGTGGTACACATGTCCTGGGTATCTCAAGTGTACTTGAAACCTGGTGGTTTCAAGGGAGCAGGAAGAGAATGAGGGTGTGTTCTTTACGCTTATTTTTATTGCACAAAGTATTGGATGGGGAAGGGAATGGAGGAAGAGCAGGTCAGTTTCACCCACCTGTGGAGTGGAACCTGAGGGGTGGGTGTTGCCTTCTGTCACACTTCCGGTATGTTAGGGGGTGTGGCATATGCAAATGAGTTATGCAAATGAGTTATGCTAAAGAGCTCCTGCACCTCTTTTTCTACGAAATGACCCCTGATACAAACAGTAAACAATGGAACAGCATGATAATACATACAATAAACAGAGGAATAATTATGTTCCCTTTATAAAAAAATACCCTCCATTCCATTATGCTACACATTATTCTGTTTACAAAATGCCTTCCTGAATAATTCTGTTTTATGCAGTCTGCAGAATGACAGGAATGTGGGAGCCTTCCCGATCTCCTCAGACAGGCCATTACACAAAGTGGAGCCACAATGGAGAATGCACATGCATGGAGAGATATCTCTCTGGCACCTTCAGAAGACTGCTCAGTTGAGTGAAGTTTGTGAGGCAGAGCAGAAGAAGGGAGGTGGCCCTGCAGATATGAGGGCCCGAGGCCATGAAGGGCTTTGTATGTTATTGCTAGCACCTTACAATGTATTTGCTGGGCAGCCAATCAAGTGACTGCAGAATGGCTTAATATACATGCCCCATGTAGATCCTGGCAGTAGCTGAGCTGAAGAATTTCACACTAACTGGAGTCTCCTGAGTTGACTTCAAGGGCAGACCCATAAAGAGTGCATTACAATAGTCTAGTCTCAATGTGACATGGATCCAAGTCAGCATGGGTGAGCTGAACCCCATCAAATCTGGGAAGCACCATATCCCTCAAGACCTCAGGCTTCCAACTAGCATTTACTCCATTGTTGTGTATTACTATCACGGTCGCCATGTGCTCATGTAATGGCGACCGCCACGTGGCTGTTTGCACATGGCCAGAATCTACCTGAGCTTCGGCCAGGTAGAACAATAGCCAGCTGGATCCTGAAAGGCCACCAATCATGTACCTAGGTTCCTCCAGGGGACCTATGCAATGCAACCACTATCGTAAGGTCCTATCAGGACATTTGGGCGAAGTAGGAGGTGTGTCTCCAACTGGAATAAAAGAGGGCTCTGAGCCCGGGGTTTCCCATGTTCCATCTGACCCGTAATAAACTACCATGCTGATTTCACTGTTACCAGCCTCCCGACTCCAGTACTTTTCAGTGGTGATGAAGGTGGGATCCTGATGAGTGACTCATCAGCTGACCCAAGCAGCACTGCACCAAGCGCCGAGCCGTAGGCATCCGGCACCGAAGCATCGCCACCTGCCCCAGAGGACATCGCTCCACATCACACCCCTGCTCATGTAAATATGGCTGCCGCCATGGGACAAATCCCACCATTCGACCCTTCCTGCCCTGAGACCTGGGACGCCTGGTCCAGGCAACTTGGGTTCCTCCTGGTTGTTCATGGGGTCACCGAGGCCGAAATGAAGCGGGCCTGGCTCCTGGGCCACTGTGGCGTCAAATTCTGGCTGGCCACAGCTCTCTGGGATTTCAGTAGAGCTCTTTAATTTCAACTACTACCCTGTCCTTTTAATTGGAGATGCCAGAGATTGCAGTTGTGACCTCTTGCATGTAAAGCAGATGTACTATACTACTACTACTACTACTACTACTACTACTACCACTACTACTACTGAGCCATGAACCTTCCACTTTTTTGCATTATTTGTTGTAAACTTGGAATTTTTCTGACAAAAACCAAAGTAGAAAACTTCTAAACAAACAAACACAATCAGAGGTCAATTTCTTTTGCATTATAGATAAAATATAATCAGTTTACTTGAGTGGTATACTAGTGCAGTGACAAATAGTGGTGTGCTCCCAGAGATATGAAGGCTTTGGAAAAATGGAAATATTGGTGGGGAGGGAATGGGTTCCGCCTGAGGCCTTTTCCAGTTTCTTTTAAGGCGAAAAAGGAAATTGTAGGGAGTACTGAAAAAGTATTCCTATGAAATAGTTTCTCTTTTTGAATGAGTGAAATGTTTTACAGACAAGGTGGGCATGCCGTAGACATACACAGCTCTTGAAACCAAGATGCATTTCTGCACCTAGAAGGATATCTAATCTTCATGAGGGGAGCATGGAGGGCTTTCATTGCTTCTCAAAAGTTGCATGCCTTCTGTTGTTCTTTTGACCTGACATGGCTGACCTTTTCACTCTGCCTCAAACCTCGTGACACATTTACCCACAGACTGGGTAAAAAGTAGGTTATTGCTTTCCTTTCCAGGAGGGAGGAAAAAAGATCAGAAGAAGATGGGGCAGAAACTGTACCAAAGCCTCTCTAACCAGATAGCAAAAATTAAGGTACCTGTGCTAAGATAGCATAGGGTGCATCAGCTTTCCGTTTTCTCTTAAGGGTTGCAGTTTTGCTTGTATAACAACTTTTAAATTCCATAAAAAACATCAAATATTGCAATTTCATTGCTAAGTAGGTTATAACTGAAGCATTTTATGTTGTTAAAGCAGTAAAATTAGTTTAGGTTTGACAGAACAGTATTGCATATCTGTCAATTCCCCCCAAAATTTCTGCCCCCCTCCCAAATGGGGGGATAATGTTTTTTTCCCCTGTTGCTTCAAAATTTCCAGAAATTTTACATTTCTGTGTGCTCCAAGAAAATAAATAAATATATATATATGTATATATATAGTTATAGTTATATAGTTATAGTTATATAGTTATAGTTATATATATATATATATATAGTTATAGTTTCAGATCTGAGATGGGGAGAGGGTTTTTACAGTGATTGCTGATTTGGGGGTATTACATTACTGGCTCAGGATTCAAATCCATGTATTTTTTATCAGGGTCCAGAATTTGGGGGGCATAATTTTCAATGGGGAACAAATCTGAGGATCTGGGACAGCTGTTTTTTAAAGATAATAGCACCAAATCTGCAGAGAACATAGTCTTCCCTCTAATATTAAACCACCTAAGTTTCAAGAACAATGGACAAAGAGGGTGGGTTTTACAAATCCCTGAAGTAGGTGCCTCTTGGTGCAGATGCACTCCTGTCTACGAATTCCTGTGGAGTACAATGGTGGTGGCCCAGCAGGACAGTGTCGACTACCAGCATTTCTAAAAAAAAAAATAATCCTGTTTGCATCTTTTTTATTTGGATGTAATCTTAAAGTGACTGACAATAAAATTACCTTTAACTGAAAACTATGTTTGCCGTCTTTCCTTTGATCTGTTGTTGCCTTTCACAAAGTAAGGCTTTCTTTGTGGAAAACATCCCTTCATCTATGCAATCTTTGAAATGAGTTCAACAGTCCCTCCCCCCAAAAAAATGGTGTGAGAGAGACTGCATGTGATGAATCAATCATGCAGTTTCTTAGAGGCACACATCTTCATGCTTAATTAACAGTAGTACCTTAATTAGTACTACTATCTGAGGAATTACTGAAGGAGGAGAAGGAGGCAGTGAAGGGCTGGGGCGTGAGAGTCTGGGGGCTAAGCTGACACTGTTTACAAGTTGTCTTTGATCAGAGTCACATGTCAGCTCAAGACTGTCACTTTAAAAGCCATAGAAGCTGATTTTGTTGATGAAGGATGGCATAGGTGGAAGAGTAGGATTCTGCTCCCCCCCAAAAGCCTTTTTTTCTGATCCTAAGAACCACCAGTGGGGAGTTATTTACATAAATTTGGAGCTGTATGTGGAATCTCCTGAGCTCTCACAACTCAACAAAGAGTCCTCCATAAAAATTTCTTCTCTATGGCTCATCTCCAAAGGTAGGAACGCTCACCTCCTGATCTCTTACAATGACCCTATTGGAAGGGAGAAAAGCCATTGCCTGGGAAATCAGGAGAATTAAAAAAAAACAAGACACCTGCTGCTGACTGTAAGCACCTGAACATGAAAAACATCACACATTTTTCCAGAGAGTGTTTTTCATAATGCCTAAAAATCCTGGATTTGTGTTATTTCAGAGAATCACAGTAATGACCTGAAACAGCAATTTTCATGTATATTTTTGGCTCAGGAACTTCATAGTGCACATTCCCAGTGACAAACATAACAAATAAATGGTGTGTGTGTGTGCGTTTCCTATCACTGAAAGGTAGGCAAATTGACTTCCCTTCAATGAAGGGAGTGTGCCACCTCTGCAGTACGACTCAAGGTTTAAAGTACTTTTCTTCCTTTCTCACAATACAAGAACTTGTGGGCACTCGATGAAATTGCTGAGCAGTCAGGTTAGAACAGATAAATGGAAGTACTTCTTCACCCAAAGAGTGATTAACATGTGGAGTTCACTGCCACAGGAGGTGGCGGTGGCTACAAGCATGGACGGCTTCAAGAGGGAATTAGATGAACATATGGAGCAGAGATCCATCAGTGGCTATTAGCAACAAAGTAGAGATAGGAACTCTCAGTCTGGGGCAAGTGATGCTTTGTATTCTTGGTGCTTGAGGGGGGGCAACAGTGGGAGGGCTTCTAGTGTCCTGCCCCCACTGCTGGACCTTCTGAGGGCACCTGATGTTTTTGGCCACTGTGTGACACAGAGTGTTGGACTGGATGGGCCACTGGCCTGATCCAACATTGGCTTCTCTTATGTTCTTATGTGCTTAAAGTTTAAATCCCCCCTGAGCTGCACCACAGAAGCAATTTGCCATCCCTTCAGTGAAGGGTGCCCACTGCCCCCCCCCAAGGTAGCCTCTCTGTGCCTTCCCTGGCCTGCCCACCGCAGCAGATGAGCCAGGGAAGGCCTGGAGAATGCCCCCTGGCCTTCCCTGGCCTGCCGACTGAGATGGGTGAGCCAGGGAAACCCCTGGCTGGAGCAGGAAGGCATTTAAATGCCTTCCCTGGCCCACCTGCTGAAGTGGATGGGCCAGGGAAAGCCTGCAGAGCACCCCCAGCCTTTCCTGGAGCACCCCTGGCCTTTTCTGGTCTGCCCGCCGAGGTTGGCAAGCCGGGGAAGGCCCTGGCAGGAGCGGCCCACCTGCTGATGTGGACAAGCTGCGGAAGGCCTGCAGAGCACCCCTGACCTTCCCTGGCTCAACCGCCAAGGTGGGTGAGCCAGGGAAGGCCCTGGCAGGAGTGAGGAGGCGTTATAAATGCCTCCCCATGCTTTCTCCAGCCTGCGGGCCGAAGCAGGGGAAGGGAAAATGTTTAAATTTAAATTAGCTCACACTTCAAAATCACTTAACCCAAAATGTTGGAAAAATTGTGTGGATATAGAAAGTTACCTACATTGTTGGATCTCCTGCCCCAAGTTTATCCCTTTCTGGGAATCTATACTGGATTAAATCCATTATGAACCTAGATCTTACTCTCACACCAGAGACTCCTGAGAGGATGGGGATCCTTAACGAGTTCACACTCAATTAAAGAAGGAGTATCTTTGCTGTTGTATGTGGCAAGGAATACTATTGCACTAACCTGGAAATCATCACAGCCTCCTACAATCTCACAATGGCATCAAAAACTATGGAAACTATACATCATGGTGAAGCTCACAGACAATCTGGAAACTATAAATAGTCCTTCTAAACAAACCTACTTTTCCTCTATATGGTTTCCTATACTTTTTTTTTGGCGTAAAGTTTTTTAAAATTTCTAACAAACAGACATACAAAACATACATACACAAAAAAGATAAATAAAACATGTGGATGACAAGATATCTAAAGAGATTTACCAAATTGTCTCTCATATTATCTAGTTATCCATTTCATGAATAGGTAAAAGTAAGGAAAACAGATGGCCTGAAAAAGAATAAAATAATACAGATGATCTGCAATCGTTATTTGAGTGGTAGAATGACTCTGGTTGTAAATAGAGTGTAAAAATTCAGTTCAGTTCAATTCAGTTCATGTAGTTTTCTAACCATATATAGAATCTGGACCATGTATTGTTAAATTTCTCTTTCTGTAATCCTTTCAAAAATAAAGTTAGTTTGTCATTTCAACAGTTTCCAGTGTTTTAATTATAAGTTCTTCTTTGGTAGGTACTTCATCTTTTCTCCAATATTTCGCATACAAGGTTCTAGCAGTTGTTAATATATGAATAATCAAATAAAAATCCTTCTTCTTACAGCTCTCAGGTCTCATATTAAATACAAATAATTCAAGAGTAAAGGGTATGGTAAATTTCAACATTTTTTGTAAAATTCCATGAATCCAGGCCTAATATTGCTTAACTCTATCACATGTCCACCACATATGATAAAATGACCCAACAGATTTTTTACATTTCCAAAAATCACTTGACAAGTTGGGGTAAATTTTTGCTAACATGTCTGGTGTTATATGCCATCTATAAAACATTGTATAAATGTTTTCTTTATATGCTGCTTTTGTACTATTATTGCACTAACCTGGAAATCATCATTATTGTTATTTATTACTGTTGTTGATTTTAAACTGTTACAATGTTTTAACCGGCGTTACGCCCTTGTAAGCCGCCCTGAGCCCGCTTGCGGGGAGGGTGGGGTATAAAAATAAATATAAATAAATAAATAAATAAATCACAGCCTCCTACAGTCTCCCAATGGTATCAAAAACAATGGAAATGACATCATGGCAAAGCTCACAGACAACCTGGAGACTATAAACAGTACTTCTAAACAATTCTACTTTTCCTCTATATGGTTTCCTATACTTGAATATTTGTTGGCTCAAGATGAAATTCCTTAATTAGTAGTTGATCTTGGAATATAATGAACTTTATGGTTTACATATTGAATGCTCAGTTATGCTTTAAGAATAGTTCAATTAGAATGTTTATTATTCGTTACCTGGTGAACTGTTAATGTATTACGGCTATATACTGAATTTCAGTGTATTAGTATTACTCCATTCTGGTGTATCGAATATGTATTGTACTTTACTTGTTAACTCTTAATAAAATGTTAATTACAAAAAAATCATTTTAAAGTAGAATTATCACCATCATTATCAACGGTAATTATATAGTGAATATTATGTAAGCCTTTCTCACTTTTTCAAACCCTTCAGGAATTTCATATATAACACTTCAATAACATCTAACTTTTCAGCCAGTATCTAAGTAAAATATAAATAAACTTTCCATTTGTCCTGAAATCCTTTGATCTAAATAAGTTTAAAACATTGACTGGCATGAGTGACCCCAACTGCCATTTTCTTTCCATAATATATGCTACCAATACTTTATAAACGATAATGTACGTCTGAAAATTAAATTTGTGATCAAAAGAAAGTTCTTGCTCACTGTGTGACAGCTGTTATTGTGAAACAATATATTTGGTTCAAATATATATGGCTTTATATCTGTCTTGAATTTCTATGTAAAAGGAATATGAGCAAGGAAGGGAGACACTAGGCCCCCTTTTCTTCCTCAGTTTATGCCTTCTTCACATTGTGACTATCAGGGGTCCGTTGGAGTGGGAGCGCACAGGAGCGCAGCTCCGGGAGTGAGGAGCCCAGGGGGTGGGCACATGACCAAGCCCCGCCCCCTCCTCAGCTTCCCCGAGCAGTGCAGAGGAGCAGCGCCCCAGGGAAAGCCCTGCTAGGGTCTTTATTGTTTTTAAAGTTTTGTTTTAATATTGATAAATTCCTTTTATGACTGTGTGCTGCTTTTCCAGAGACTTGCTCAAGGTGGCATATAAATTTTCTAAGTATACCATTTTTTATCTGGGCACATGGCACATAAGTACTGGAGAAATTTCACCAACCCTTCAGCAGCTTCCACCTTATCAGTTTGGTGTAGTGGTCAGGAGTTGGACTCTAATTTGGGAGAACTGGGTTTGATTCCCCACTCCACCACATGCAGCTGCTGATGTGACCTTGGGCCAGTCACAAGTTCTCTCAGAGCTGTTCTCTCATGAGCAGTTCTCAAAAGACCTCTCTCAGCCCCACCTACCTCATAGGGTGTCTTGTTGTGGGGAGGGGAAGGGAAAGGGATGGGTGGTGCACATGTCCTGAGTAACTCAAGTCTACTTGAAACCTGGTGGTTTCAAGGGAGCAGGAAGAGAATGAGGGTGTGTTCTTTATGCTTATTTTTATTGCACAAAGTATTGGATGGGGAAGGGAAGGGAGGAAGAGCAGGTCAGTTTCACTCACCTGTGGAGTGGAGCCTGAGGGGTGGGTGTTGCTTTCTGACACACTTCTGGTGATGTCAGGGGTGTGTGGCATATGCAAATGAGTTATGCTAATGAGTTATGCTAATGAGCTCCATCACCTCTTTTTCTACGAAATGACCCCTGGTGACTATTATTTCTCTCTGAAAAGAATACTGAAGAATAAAACACAGTTGAATACTGTGTTTAGTCCACATCTTCCAGACAACATGTGTTTTTTTCTATCAGCAGCTTTTTCAAAATCTCAGAGAGATAGGGTTAGGCTCTTCCTCCGGATCCTGAGGTGCCCTCCCTTCTTAGCCAACCACTTCACCCACTATGAAAGGAAAGACAGAAAGAGGGCATGATTGCTGTTGACTCAGCATCCCAAAGCATCCCAAAGGTGAGTTTTGCTTTAATTTCCTATTTACCCGTGATCAGGGGTCCTTTCGTAGAAAAACAGGTGCAGGAGCTCATTAGCATAACTCATTTGCATAACTCATTAGGATATGCCATGTCCCCTGACATCACCGGAAGTGTGTCAGAAAGAGAATGTCAGTTTCAGCCCCATTATACCCTATGGGCCATTGAAATCAATGGCAAAAACTCATAGGGTATATGAGGGGCTGGAGGAAAGGGGGTTTGAGGGAGAGGCTCCAAACTTGCAGGGTAGCTGTTGGGGCCTCTCCTCGAAATGCCCACCAAGTTTCAAGAAGATTGGACTAGGGGGTCCAATTCTATGGGCCCCCAAACAGGTTGCCCCCATTCCCTCCATTGTTCTCTATGATGGAAAAAAATGTTACTTTTTTGCAGCTACCCTGCAAGTTCGGAGCCTCTCCCTCAAACCCCCTCCCCTCCAGTCGCTTTTAAAGTTGCTGCTGAATTTTGGTGGCAATTTTGCGGTGGGCCGAATCAGATCAGAGAATCTGATTCGGCCCGTGGCTGCCCTAGTGGCCACTCTTCGCTCCGGCCCCAAAGGACACCTGCTGTCAGAATCTGCCAATTCAGCCAATGTATTAGTCAGATCTAGATTTCACTTCTTGCATGCATGTCTTTCACTATCCCATGTATCTATAGTATATTGTAACATATGTAACCATGATGCAATGTTTCTGTCCTGGCCGGGAGGGTGACAACAATGATTTGCGAGAACAAGGAGGCCTCACATCCCTGCCTCCGCATTCCAGCTGCTCCGGCAGTAACTTGAAGGGAGGATGCTTCTCATCTCTTATCAAATGCAAAAGAACCTTGGAGCCATTGATTGTTATGTGAACTCGAAACATCTGAGGGGTCTGGTTTGGGAGAGGAAATTTACTGCTTAACACCTCATCTCTTTCCTGTGAGAACCAAACGGTCAGGACACCTTTTAGCCCGCCAATTTTCCCTTAAGGGGATTGGCTACCTATGGGTAATTCAAACTCCTTGGAATGGTATAATAGACCCGCTTGTATAATTTGTCTCATCTCTGACAATAATCCGAGATGCTGTACTAATGTAGGAATAGGTAATAAAGAACTGTGGTTAACCAACCAAGATCTGATCCTTGACTACTTTGAGCAGAACTCTCACAGATTGTCAGAGATCTGTGATTGGGACTCAGCCGTTCCTGACCATGTCAGACGACGACGCGGTCCCCCTCAACCCTACTACTCCCGAAGATACTCCCGTTACCCCGAAGGATCCGGGGAACGGGGGTGGTGGCGGCGGAGGAGGTCCCGAAGTGCCGGTGACCACGAGCCAGGGGGCTCACTACATCCCGCGCCTGATTCCGCATCAGAGCGTGACCCCCAAGTACGCCTGGAGCAAGTTCGGTCGTCGGACCGTGGATTCGTGGGTACACGATCGGAAAGGGGTTCGGGTTTCGCTGACCGGAGACCAGCTCGATCGAGGGAGACCGAGCTACCTTGGGGACGACCGCGAGCCGATCTACCGTGGAGAGCCGCGTCGCCCGCCTTTCGAAGGAGAGGGGACAGGTCCGTATGGGCCCGATCCGTATGGAGAAGAGCAGATAGTCCCCTTGGAGCAGATGATGGGAGAGTTGCGACTTCAACTCACCGCCGAGCTCCGCGAGTTGGCCCTCGATCTCCAGCACCAATTTCGAGACGCTATGAGGGCAGTGCAAGGAGCTCTACCCGGTCAGGGGGTAGGAGCCCCACAACAGCCAGCGGCGCCCGGAGGGGTTCCGGTTCAGCCGCAGGCGCCCGCTCTGCCGGCACAACCAGTCCAGCCGGTCGTTCCGGTTCCGGTTCCGGTGCCAGGGCCCATTCCAGCACCCGCTCCGGCCCCGGCCGCTCTGGTCGCCCGCCCAGCCCCCTCCGACCCTTTGACGACCACCTTCGATGGGGACCCGGAGAAGCTGCGTTTCTTCATGCTGGAGATAGAGAGATTCCTGGACAGCTGGGGCCACCTCTATCCCACCGAGAAAGAACGGATTGGCTACATCGGATCCAAGCTGAAAGACACAGCCAGCGACTGGTATGTGAGCCTGCACGACACCCCAGGACCTGAGTTGCGCTCCCTGAACAACTTCATGTGGGCCCTCCGCCATCAGTTCGAAGACCCCCTGGGTGAGGAAAAGGCCCGCAATCAACTGAGAAAGCTGTTCCAGGGGAGATCGACGGTGAGGGATTACACTGACAAGTTCAGGCGCATCGCGGCCAAGATCCACGGATGGCCGGAGGAGTTATTCATGGAGAAGTATTGGGAGGGCCTGAATCCGGAGATCTACGAAACCGTGCTGTTGGGGGGCCGACCGGGCACCTTGGCCACCTGGATGAGAGCCGCCATCGACATGGAGGAGCGATTCGCCTTGATCAAGATGGGAGCTTCGGTGATGGCGGCCAGCAAAGCAGCCCCCAGAGCGAAGCCCCGATCCAGCGTGCAAGACGTCCGAGATGCTAGGTTTCGGCAAGGGCTGTGCATGAAATGTGGGGAGAGCGGCCATTTCGCCTCTGCCTGCCCAAGAGGGGGGGGGGGGGGAAACCCGAAGACCTCGACACCCGTAGTAGGGAGCACCCCTAGCCGGGGAAAAACACCGATGAAACCTCGGGCGTTGCAGCTGAGGGAGCTGCCAGTGACCAGGGGGAGCTAGAGCTGATGGAGACGCAGATGTCGGGAAACTCCAACGGCCTGCAGTGAGCGGCGCAGAGCTGCAGGTCCCCCGCCAAGAAGCGCCATCTCCGGTGAGCATCCCTGGCCCCCTATTATATATGGTAGTGACTGTGGTGACCCCTGGATCAGGTACCCACATGAGGGTACGCGCGTTAATTGACTCTGGGTGTGCGCGAGACCTGATCAGCCCCTTGGTAGTGGAAGGGCTAGGACCAAAAGTCACCCCATTGGTGGAACCCCTAAAGTTCACTCAAATGGATGGGTCGGAGATGAAAGAGGAATGTATAGCAGAGACTGAGAGCCTGATTTTGGGGACGGGGGAACACTGGGAGAAGCGGGCTTTTGTCATCACCCCAAACGCCCAGTTCCCTATGGTGTTGGGCAGCCCTTGGCTCGGGGCGCACGACCCTTATATTAAATGGAACGAAGGGAAGATCTCGTGGGTGGACGAACGCTGCCTTAACCATAGATGGGACCCGGAGTGGGGACCCGGACCCCCGACCCCTCCTCCCCCGGTCCCCGCGCTCGCTCTCACCCCTACCATGGTACCCAAGGAGTATAGAGATTTGCTGGAAGTGTTCAGCGAGACTGAGGCGGACGAGCTGCCCCCCCACCGACTGTCGGATTGTGCTATAGAACTGCTCCCAGGAGAGAAACTCCCAAAAGGGAAATTGTACTCCATGAGCCCGTTGGAGCGGGAAGAGTTGCGAAAGTTCTTGGACAAAAATCTAGCGCGCGGTTTCATCCGCCCAGCCAAGTCCCCCTTTGCCGCGCCAGTGCTGTTCAGAAAAAAAAAGGATGGGGGTTTGCGATTATGCACTGACTATAGGGGACTGAATGCGGTCTCCACTACCAACGCTTACCCCCTCCCCTTAATAAAAGACCTGTTGGCAGAAGCTGCGAAGGGGAAGATCTTTACCAAGCTGGATTTACGAGATGCCTATTTCAGGGTGCGCATTAGGGAGGGGGATGAATCCAAGACTGCCTTTAATACCCCCCTGGGACAATTCGAATATCTAGTGATGCCGTTCGGCTTAAGTGGCGCGCCCGGGGTCTTTATGAGTTTAATCAATGAAGTGTTGCACAAGCACCTATTTAAAGGCGTGTTATGTTACATAGATGATATCTTGATCTATTCTACTGATAAGAAAGCACATGTAAAACTAGTCAGGGAAGTCCTCGCCACCTTACTGAAAAACCAGCTGTATGTTAAGTTATCCAAGTGTGAATTCCACCGTGAGTCTGTGGACTTCCTAGGCTATCCCATCTCTCAGAAGGGTTTGGAAATGGACCCGGGGAAGGTGGAGGCGGTGGTGCAGTGGGAGGCTCCGCGAACGAGAAAACAATTGCAGAGCCTTTTAGGATTTTGTAACTTTTACCGAACCTTCATCAAGGACTTTGCTAAGGTTACTCTCCCCTTAACGGACTTGCTAAAAACTAAGGGGAGAGGACCCGAGGCAGGGAAGCCAGGAGAAAAGATTGCTTGGAACGGGGAGTGTCAGAGGGCGTTTGAGACTTTAAAAACTCTTTTTACCTCTGAGCCCATTCTAGCACACCCTGACGAAACCAAAGAATTTGTAATCCATGTAGACGCGTCTGATGTGGCCATGGGGGGGGCCATATTGCAAAGTGGTCTGGAAGGGAAATTGCACCCGCTGGCTTACATTTCGAAAAAATTTAACGAAACAGAGAAGAATTGGTCGGTCTGGGACAAAGAAGCCGCAGCCATTAGATTGGCGCTCACTACGTGGCGGCATTGGTTGGAGGGTGCGCAGACACCGTTTGAGATATGGACTGATCATAAGAATCTAGAGGCGCTGCGCACTCAGAGATCCCTCAACGCCAAACAGCTGCGATGGGCCGATTTCTTCTCTAAGTTTAACTTTGTACTGAAGCATTTTCCTGGGAAGGCTAACTCCTTGGCAGACGCACTGTCCAGATTGCCCCAACATGAGAGTGTCAAGGAAGAGGTGTTTGACTCCATGTTCTCCCCCCAGCAATTAGGAGGGGCAGTAGTCACCAGGAGCCAAGCTAAGAAAACGCAGTTGGACATTGGGAAATGTGACTGGGGGGGGGATTATGCTCCGGAGGAGGTTGAGGAATTGGAAGCTCTGGAAGAATGCTCCAAAAGAGAAGATCAATGTTGGCTACATGGAGACAAACTAGTGGTGCCGAAGGTCAGACGTAAGGAGATATTGTTGGCCTGCCACTCGTCTAAACTTGCTGGACACTTTGGCTTCCTTAAAACGCTTAATTTGATCCAGCATCAATTCTGGTGGCCGCGCATGCGCCGAGACGTCTCCGACTTCGTCTCGGCTTGCCAAACCTGTTTAATGTGCAAAAAGCGGGGGGGGAAAGTTCCTGGATTGTTGCACCCCCTACCTACTCCCTCGCGACCCTGGGAGGCCATAGCCATGGACTTTATCACCAATTTGCCTCCTTCCAAGGGAAAAACGGTTATTTGGGTGGTGGTAGACACATTTTCGAAGCAAGCGCATTTCACCCCCTTCAAGCAATTGCCCACCGCTAAAGGAATGGCCAAAGCTTTTTTCAATCACGTGATTAAATTACACGCCTTTCCGAAGAGAGTGGTATCCGACAGAGGCAGTCAGTTCATTGCCAGCTTCTGGCGGGAGCTCCTGAAAATGATGGACATAGAACCAGCCCTGAGTTCGGGTTACCACCCAGAAACCGATGGCCAGTCCAAACGAACTAATCAAATATTGGAGCAGTTTTTGAGATGTTACACCAATTATCACCAAGATAATTGGGTGGAACTGCTGCCGTTTGCAGAATATAGCTACAACAATGCAGTGCACTCTTCCACGGGAGTCTCTCCCTTCATGGCGGTAGGGGGGTTTGAAGGGAAACCATTGCCTACCATTGAGAATGTCCCCAATGCTTCCCCATCAGATTTTAAAAGCTGGTGGTCTAGCCTCCAAGACTCCTGGCCACTAATAGGCAAAGCTCTAGACCACGCCAAAGAGGATTACAAAAAATATGCTGATCGAGGGAGAGCAGCAGGCTGGGATCTCCAACCCGGGGACTCTGTTTATCTCTCCACCAAAAATATTCATGGGTTGCAGCCCAGCAGAAAACTAGGATGGAAATATGTTGGACCCTATAAAGTATTGCGTAAAATATCGGATGTGTCTTTTGAACTGGAACTGCCTAAGTCACTGAGTTCTGTGCACCCTGTGTTTCATTTCAGCCTACTGAAGAAAGATCCTGGGCCGAATGCTTGGCATCCAGCTCCTCCAGTTCCTCCTCCACTGATGAAGGAGGGGGCCCCTCATTTCGAGATAACTGAAATCCTTGATTCCAAGATGCGAAGAGGCCGATTATATTACTTAGTTAGATGGTTAGATTTCAGCCCGGAACACAACGAGTGGATTCGTGCAGAACATGTTCACGCTCCTAAACTAACAAAATTGTTTCATAAAATGTTTCCTGATAAAGCTAGGTGAAGTGAATTATGAGGAGGGCAGGGTGTCAGAATCTGCCAATTCAGCCAATGTATTAGTCAGATCTAGATTTCACTTCTTGCATGCATGTCTTTCACTATCCCATGTATCTATAGTATATTGTAACATATGTAACCATGATGCAATGTTTCTGTCCTGGCCGGGAGGGTGACAACAATGATTTGCGAGAACAAGGAGGCCTCACATCCCTGCCTCCGCATTCCAGCTGCTCCGGCAGTAACTTGAAGGGAGTATGCTTCTCATCTCTTATCAAATGCAAAAGAACCTTGGAGCCATTGATTGTTATGTGAACTCGAAACATCTGAGGGGTCTGGTTTGGGAGAGGAAATTTACTGCTTAACACCTCATCTCTTTCCTGTGAGAACCAAACGGTCAGGACACCTTTTAGCCCGCCAATTTTCCCTTAAGGGGATTGGCTACCTATGGGTAATTCAAACTCCTTGGAATGGTATAATAGACGCGCTTGTATAATTTGTCTCATCTCTGACAATAATCCGAGATGCTGTACTAATGTAGGAATAGGTAATAAAGAACTGTGGTTAACCAACCAAGATCTGATCCTTGACTACTTTGAGCAGAACTCTCACACCTGCCCATGATGGGTCTGTTCCTGTGTGGTATAAGAGAACATGAATCACCTCTGCAGGGATTCATGAAGTGTGTCTATTACAAAATCTTATTTTCTGCCCTATAATGTTTTGCACTGGCGGGAGTGCTTTGGTGTATTGCATCTTCCAGGTTGCCTTTTCTGTGGAAAGGAATAGGGTGACATTGATAGCTGTACATGGATAAGCTCCCTCCAAGATTTGTTGTAAATTTATTTATTTATTAGATTTTTTAGTCACCAATCATCTGAAGGGTCTCATGGTGACTTACAACATTAAAACCAATAAGGTAAAAACCAACATAAAAACAAATAACAAATATTAAAATATGTGGCTATCACCATAACACTATTAAAATATGTGGTTACGCTCCAAAGGACAGCTTAAATAATTCAGCTTTACATGCCCTCCAGAAACTAAGCAAGTCTGGTAGGGCACAGGTGTCATCCCAGAGTGCATTCTACAGGGTAGGTGCCACAACTGAGAAGGCCCTTCTCCTGGTTACAGCTAACCAAGCCATCCTGGGACCAGGCACCTGCAAGATGACTGAAGGGAGTGTCGGGGATTGTAATGAGATAGGCAGTCCCGTAGGTATGAGGGTTCCAGGTTGTTAATGATTAACAATATTGCTTTGTTGCTTCTGGAAGAATGTTGATTCTAGCATTTATGCTAACAACTTCTGGTTGAGCTCTATATATTCTTTATGTAAATCTGAAAGAAATGTAGCTCGTCACAGGGGTTTCAAACCTGCTGCCAGTCAGCTCCCCCCATGCAGTTGATTTAGAATTTAATACCTTAACAAATTCCTGAGAAACTGTTTCTGATGTAGAAACCAGGAACTAGATATACTTATATCTGGTATGCATTCAGGTAATTATCTTTAGCCCCAAACTAGAAAAAAAAGCAAGGAATATGAGAGTGCCTTTCAATTATTTAAATTGCTGCTTCTGGGTAATACATAATGGAGACTATGGGCTATACTCTATTTCAGCAACATCTTTTAGCAATATGATGGGAACAGTTACTATCAAAAGAGCAGGAAGGTCTCCTTGACTATGCTCAGGGCTATTTTTGGGCGGGAACGCACAGGAATGGAGTTCCAGCTGGCTTCTGAGTTGGCCACACCCACCAGAAACTCATTAGCATAATAGACCACACCCAACATCAGAAACTCATTAGGATTGGCTACATTAGGGATATGTGGCCTAACACGCAAATTAATTCCTGCTACAAAAAAAGCCCTGGGTTTTGACAAAAAACAAGGTAAACGGAATAAGAAGCAAAAGGCGGGTGTGGCTGGATGACCGCTCTTCTGGTAACATGGGGGTGTTGCCTAATATGGTAATGAGTTTCTGCTGTTGGGTGTGGCCTATTATGCTAATGAGTTCCTGTTGGGCTTTTTCTACAAAAAAAGCCCTGACTATGCTACAGGTAAAATGATATGTAAATGTTACCTCAGTTAAATCTTATATTGTAATAGCAAAGTCAGCAAATATTTGGATACTTAAATCTGGTGACTGGAGCTGTAAATGAACAAGAAAAATCTTTCTACAAACCTGAAAAGGGCCCAGATTTGCAGAAAAATGTAAAAACTAAAAGAAATACATTGTGGATTTTTTTAAAAAAATCCAAAAATGATAAAACTGGCTGTTGTTAGGCAACCACAGTATCCCAGGATAGGTTTTTGTGAGCAAAAAAGGCAGGGGGATGGGACAGGGCCCTTTCCAGGCCTATTTTGGCCTTTGAGGGATGATTAATTGGGACTAGGCCTGAATTGGATTGCCAGGTCCAGTTTGCAGAATTCCTGGAGATTTTGTGGCGAAGTCTGAGGAGCAGAAGGTTTGGGAAGAGGAGGGGCCCCAGCATGGTATAATGCCACAGAGTCCAACCTCCATAACAGCCACTTTCCCCAGGGAGACAGATCTCTGTTGTCTGGAGTTCAGTTGTAATTCTGGAGGAACTCCATTATATCCTGCTGAGGTTGCTTCCTTCCCCAAACCTTACCCTCCCAAGGCTCCACCCCCAGATCTTTAGGAATTTCTCAACCTGGACCTGGAAACCCTTAGAGGAACTGATCTCTGAAGGTGGGAGATCTGTTTTGATTCCTAGAGAGTCACCTGGGGTTGCCAAGTGACTTATTATTTGCAGTGAGGGAGCGGTGGTCCCATTCCGGGACATTAGAGTTTCCCGCACCATAGAGTTTTCAGGGTGATTGCTAGAGTGTCACCCACTGATGTGCCCAGCGTGATGACATCACTTTCACACCAGGCACATCGGCCCAATCTGGCCATTTTGGGGGTGGGGTTCCTCCTGCCGGCCAGATCTGGACTGGTGGATTGGTGGCCCTTTTAGTGGGGGAACCTCTGCCCTCCTGGGAGATCTGGCAGCCCTAGAGACACCACCATCAGTGCTGCTGTGGGAGGAGCAGGTGGGCAGCTGAAAGCACTGCAACTAACACTGCTGCTTTGGGGGTGAGGAAGCAGAGGAAAGGCTGGGAGAGTGATGGGGCAGAAAGAGAGAGTGATGGGGTGGGAGGCAGAAAGAGAGAGAAAAAGTGATGAGTCAGAAAGAGAAAAAAAATTAAGAGGTGGGGAGGGGAAAAGAGACAGTGGGTAGGGGGCAGAAAGAGAAAGAAAGTGGAAGAAATGGAGGAGAGAGAGTAAGAAAAAGGGTGGTGGGTGGGAGAAAGAGTGAGAGACTTAGAGAAGTTGGGGAATGGGATAGCTGCTCTTGCAAGTTCCTTATGGGTCCCCACTTTATAACCATGGCAGAGTGAAGTGCATGCATAGTGACCTTCTACTGCTCAGTACTTACCATTACATAAGAGTGAACAAGACTGGTGACCCACCAGTTCCCTGTAAGCTGCACTAGGGGGTGCTGATGCACAACATTTCAGAGGGCTGCTCAGAGATTTTAGCTTCAATTCACAACATGTTTCCCTTCCATAGGAAACAATGGAGGATGGGGGCACCTCCTTCTGGGCCCCATAGAATTGGACCCCCTGGTCCAGTCTTTTTGAAACTTCTGTGAGGGGTTAAGTAGAGGCACCAGCAGTTATGCTGCAAATTTGGTGCCTCTACCTCATCAAACAGTCCCCCACAGCTTCAGATCCTCCATTATAGACTATGGGGCTCATTGACTATAATGTTCCCTATGGGCTATAATTGAGCCAGAATCACTGGGTTTTTTTGCACACCCCTATTATGCTTTTCAATAGGATTTGTAAGATGCTTTGAGTCACAGGGGAATGTGAGATATAAATATTTGAATAAATAAGTAGTTTGGGCAGGTTGATAATGTTTAAGCAACTTCCTTTTTGTTAGGTTAGGCAGGGTTCTGGCAGTGATAGTTCCACCTCTGTTATACTTGACCTGTAATGCTGATTGTCATAGTTCACTAAAAAAAAAAAAAAAGCCAAAGTAGACTGCAAGAGTTTTTCCTCCTCTAAGTGCTGGTATGTTTTCTAAGGATCAGCGCAAGGCGATGGTCCAAGCCCAGGTCTACCAATATAGCGGAATGGGGTGGGTAGACCTCTGAAGGCCAGGTCTACCAATATAGTGAAAAGGGATGGGCAGACCTGTAAACAGAGGTGTGAAAGTCCTACAGAGTCAGTCACCAACAAGTGTCCTTAAACAGGAATGCTTTATTGAGAAAGGTCTGTTGTGGTCATCAACACTTCTTGTGTTAGTAATGGCAGGCACTGCTGAAATCAGGACAATTATACAGAATTCAAAGATGGGTCTGGTAATACATTGTAACCAATCATCATATCAGAAAAAAGGCGCTGGAAATACTGGCTAAGAGTTCCCAAGGAAAAAGCGGGAAGCATTAGAGTCAGACAGGAGAAAAGATACATGGCCTGGTACTCACAGTCTCTCAAGGTCAAAGCAGTAGGGAGGGCAATAAGCATGTCTATGAAAAGTATAACATAACATTTCACTGTACTGCAGCATTAGCTGACAGGAGGCCAGGTCTACCAATATAGTGGAAAGGGGGAGGAAACCTGTTCGCCAGAGGCCTGTTCTACCCCTGTAGAGGACATTTTGTGTAATGAAATTTGACTTGATGCTGTTTACTCTTATAATGTTTAAATTATTCTTAAAATATAGTTTAAATATAGTTTAAAATAATTCATTCTGAGATTTTTATGAGGTTATGGAAATAATCTTCTAAAAATAATTTCTACAATAGTCAAATGTAGACTCACTAACACCTTTTAACTTTAACTTAGGTAGAATTTTTGCTTACAGCACTGTGGAGCTTAGAAGGACCATTATGTTGGGCCAGCCTACTTTGAGTATAGCTAATAGTTCACAGTAAGTCCTACATGCTACTTTCATGGGTCCTTTTAATGCCAAGGACCAAAAGCAAAAAAGTGGGCAAATGAAACTGGGATTTGTAGAATGTGGTCACAGATCTCCATTAAGGCCATGGATATGGAGGCCATGAATATGTTTAGAATCCAAAGAACTATAACACATGACTAGCAAGTGAAGGAGCCATCTCAGGCTCATCTTCTAACACTGTATATGCCATTAAATGCCAACAATGCCCTTTGTTTCTCTACAAAGGGTAAACAGGTCAAAGGATAAATGGACACAAATCTGACATCAAGAATGACAAGACTGAGAAACTTGTACGAGAACTCTTCCAAGACATTCAGCCTTCCAGGATATTCAGTGGGTGACTTCAAAGTAACTGTTTTATTGCAAAGGAATTTCAGGAATAGACTAGAAAGGGAAATTGCTGAGTTACAAGTTATCACAAAAAACAATGGAATCCCCAGAACTCCACAGGGATATTGGTTTCTTATCTCACGACATATACTAATCTCATCCAGTCCTTATATCCAGGGGTCATTTCGTAGAAAAAGAGGTGCAGAAGCTCATTAGCATAACTTATTTGCATATGCCACACCCCCTGACATCACCGGAAGTGTGTCAGAAGGCAACACCCACCGCTCAGGCTCCATCCCAAAAATCTCCAGGTATTTCCCAACTCAGAGCTGGTGAGTGTTGACTAAAGACACTTTAGAGTTTGCTTTGCTCTTGCAGGGAAGCTACCCTACAACAAGCATGAAAATACAGATCAAGTTAGTTTTTGCTTTTTTCCACAACACATCACCATATGTGCCTGCTCCTGGGCTTGTTACTTCTGGAACAGTGTTCCTGCGTGTTCCTGCTCGAAATGATCCCTGCTTATATCTGTACTAGGAATAAGGCCCGTTGTGGGAATAAATACAACGGGCTTTAGAAAGAGGCTCTTGGAGAGTGCCAAGGCCTTGGGCACTCAGCATCAATTTGCTGTGGCAACCTCAGCAGGGTATAATGACACAGAGTCCACCATTTTCTCCAGGGGAACTGATCTCTGCTACCTGAAGAGCAGTTGTAATTCTGAGTGATCTTCTGCTCTCACCTGGAGATTGGCAGCAGTGGTTCCTCAAGAGAAAATAGCTGGTTTGGAGGGCAGAGTCTATGGCATTGTACCTGTCTGAGGCCCCACCTCTCCTCAAACCTCACCCTCTCCAGGCTCCACCCCTCAAATCTCCAGGAATTCCCCGCCTGGAGTTGGTAACCTCATCTCCTTCCTACCTTAAGCATCAACCTAACTTAATTTCCCCCTCACTGTTCAGCTTTCCATCCCCCCCCCACCTGCAGCCTCTACCGTGCTCTGAAGCCCCTCTTATAAACACAGGTAACAGCCATTTCGTTTCACCTACTAACAGACACTGAGGTAACAATTGAACTTTATGGGGGAACATTTTCATCTTCATCAAGAGAGAAAGCCATCTGCCAGAAATTCTGACAGGGCACAGAGGCTGAAGGAGTACGCGAGGAAGAGGAGCAGCACCCAGCCAATGGCATGAGAGTATTCACAGCCATTGGATAGGGACAGCTTCTGATTGACAGGTCAGGGGACCAAAGGCTGGGGTGGCATGTGGAATGTTCAGGAGCGTGCCACCACCAACAGAGAATTATGTATAAGAGAGATTCTCATCCTCTTTATTTTATTGTATTTCTTATTTGGAATAGTAGATTGGGATAGTGATTGTATTGTAATGTAATGAATAGTCGAAGGTAATATAATTTGGAATGGTAGATTGGAATGTATTTCTCTGGTCTGGGGACAGATGAGGTATATACTCCACAGCCAATCACCCCACCTGAAAGAAAATGATAACTGTAAAATTACCTCCATGATTGCGAGGAGACAGATGGAATGTAACAATAGGGTCTCAGTTAATTACTCTCATTCCACAATTAAGAAGCATAAATCTGCCCCTCGATCTTAGATTTTGATATATTTATTTCCTTCACTATATTTTCCCCTGGAATTAAACCCAAACAAATGGTGACCATATAAACTAAGCTTGTTATTCCTGTTTGGTTCCTGCATCTGTTAAATCCTATTTATTATGCTTATGCTAATTTGCTGTTCACCCTCCACCTATATGTATGGACTCGTAACTTCCATTTGAATGCGTCTGAAGAAGTGTGCATGGACACAAAAGCTTATACCTTGAATAAAACCTTGTTGGTCTTAAAGGTGCCACTGGACTCAAACTTTGTTTCACGTGACTAGTTTGTAATGCCTCAGGGAAGCTGTGCTTCTCCAGGGGTACAGCTCTCCCTAAGCTTCATGATAAACTTTTAAGCTTGAAGTTTTAAATGCCATTTGCAAGTATTCCTTGTGGACGCTGGAGGTGTCTGGGGGTCAGACTTCCAGTGATGGAGCAGAACCTGAACTGCGTTATCTGTGCATGTGCTGTGCTGCACAACATATGTGAGGAGCGTGGCCACCCGGTCATGGTAGAGGATGTGCAGCAGCACAGCACTCCTCATGCACAGCAACCCCTGCCACAGGGGAATGACGGTCACCATGTGGAGGGCAGTGCATGCTGCACTGACCCTCTGGTGGATGTTGAAGTGCCTGTGGTACACAGGTGAGAATGGAGTGTTACACCAAAGACACTAATGGCTGCTTGACTCATTATATCTTGTAGAAGTGCACAGATAAATAAATGCAAATGTGCCAGTGAACACTAAGGGGGAGGTGGCAGGTTGAAATCTTTGGGGGGGTGTGTGGAGGGGGTAGGTTATGCGAAGCATTATGGAAAGAAATAAACCATAGCGATAGTCATCTCCTGGGAGCTGGTCTCACCATACCCACCTTCCAGTGGTGATAAATCCTCCCTGTCCTCCAGGCCCCTTCTTCTGCCTGTGTCAGGGGGATGTCAATGTCCCCTTCTGTAATGAAGAGAAAATGCAGCTTGATGTCAATTGAACTGCATGCCGTGGTACAGAGGAATCCCAGATATTACAGACAACCACACAGCCATTCCTGAGATACAGGTGGCTGGAGCAATAGGAAGGATGAGGAGGCAAATCCTGGACATGTCAGGATGGCTGTCCGGGCAATATTTCTGAGGGGTATCATGTCATACTGTCAGGCTGAGGCCTGAATGTACTTTCCACAGGCCTGAATGTACTTTTTGAAATGGAGAATAGCACCCTGCCAGGTCCTGTGGGTCAAACTAAATGAGACCGTCAGAAATCCATGACTGAGTTTTTAAATTGGTACACAGTAGGGTTGCCACGTGGGATCACCAACCTCCAGGTAGTGGCTGAAGATCTCCTGGAATTACAGCTGGTCTCCAGATAACAGAAATTAGTACCCCTGGAAAAAATGACTACTTTGGAAGGCAGACTGTATGGCATTATACCCTGAGGCGATCCCTTACCTCCTCAAACCCTAGCCTCCCAAGGCTCTGCTCCCAAAATCTCCAGGTAAGAGATTTCCTGACTCAGAGCCGACAAAGCTCATTGCCAGCCTCCAGGTGGGGCCTGGAGATCTCCTGGAATTACAGCTGATCTCCAGATGACAAACATCAGTTCCCCTAGAGAAAATGGCTGCCAAATCCCTAGCCAATTAGAGATACCAGCCTCCAGGTTGGACCTAGGGATCCCCTTCAATTACAGCTCATCTCCAGACTACAGAGATCAGTTCCTCTGGAGAAAATGGATGCTTGGACAGTGGACTCTATGGCATTGTACCCCACTGAAATCCCTATCTTCCCCAGGCTCAATCACTAAATCTCCAGGAGCTTCCCAACCTGGATCTGGCAACCCTACCCCCATAGTCCCTGCAAGTGGCCAGGGAGGACCTGGTAGCCCCATAGTGAACTGAGGTTTTATTCCCTCCCCATATGCCACATTCTACATGGATCCACCTCAAAATTTCCAGGAATTTTCAAACCTGGAGCTGGCAACCCTAGATAGCTACTGGGAGAGATTACCTCAGTCAACAGAGGGCCAAGGCTGGAGAGTGTGGGGTGGGTTGTTTTGTGACTTGGCGGTGGATCCCTCCCACAATTGTATATGAACCTATATATATATATATATATATATATATATATATATATATATATATATATATATATATATATATATATATATGGTGGATCTTCCTGCTGGTCGAGGGGTATGAAATCCAGTGTAACTTGTTGGGAGGAAGGGATGCACTCCTGGGATGGCCTGGGTGCTGTGGTGCCTTGAAAACTGTGTGACAGCCTCCTCCCTGTCACATTAGCTCTGCCATGGAAGATCTGGCTGAGCTCCTCGTAGTAGGGGCAGGTCTGCCAGTAGCTGCCAGATTTGGCATTGTTCGCCACTACTTTTTTATATTTGAGGCGAAGGGCCTTTGTTTTCATGCAGCGCTCCTCGGCACTCCACTTGTACCCCTTCGCAGCCATACCCTCTGATATTTTGTGGAAGACATGTATGTTCCTAGAGGAGGATTTAATTTCCTCTTGGACTTTTTGTTCCCCCCCACAGAGCTAATAGCTCCAAGGTCTCATCCCAGCACCAGGAGATCCCTCTAACAGCAGCCATTACAGCCAAGGGTCACTTTTCCACCAAAAGCATGCCCTGAGGTGCTTATGTGAAATGAGTTCCAGCACAAGTCCGGTGCTTCCTAGGTACTATTTCCACTTCAAGCCAGCCCCTTTAACATAACACTTCCCTTTAATCTTTTAACCCGAAAGTAGCCTCCGCATGACCACTAACTCATCTAAATGCTAAAACGAGTGACCCTTTAAATGTTGGTTTTATAAACGCCGGAGCGGATGAGCACCCATGCACATACCGCTGATGAAAAAATAAAAATGGCGGGTGACAAGTGGAAGCCCTTGGGGCTTCCACGGCAGGTTTTTTTTTTAAAGACTCAGAAGTGGCTCGATGACAGCTCCGTGATCACACAGAGGAAACTGTGGCTTTAACCGGGAGACCACAGAAAACACCACCTTGGGACCTGGTATCAAAATACTATGCTTTGCTCTGGTATTCTGCTAGAAAGGGTTTAGCATTTAGGCCCTAGGAAGCAAAAGGTCACAGAGCATGGGCATTTAGTAAAGTTGTCCCATATTACCCTCTGCAAGAGCTTTACTCCATTCAGTCTGGCCTGCAGCAGGAGAGAAAAGGCCTACATCTTGACTAAGGGGACTATTAATTTATTTGTAGGTATGTGATAGGCCCAACCAGGCATATTAGAATTTCCCTTAGCATAAAGAAAGGGTTTGCTAAATTGTAGAATTGCCAGGTCCTGTCCACCCACCAGTGGGTGACTTTGAGGGACATCTCTGGAGGGGGCAGGGACGTCCCCAAAATGATGACATCACACAGAAGTGATGTCATCATGTTAATGAGGCAGTCTGAACTGCAAGCGGTGAATTTGCCACTTAGAGTTCAGCCACCAGTGGCCCCTGCTTGTAAAAAGCATTTAAGGGGTCCCTTTAAATGCTTTTTACAAGTGGGGGTGTGGTGGATAGAAGAAGAAGAAGAAAAGAGATTGGATTTATATCCTGTCCTTCACTCACTTGGAGTCTCAGAGTGGCTTACAAACTCCTTTCCCTTCCCCTCCCCACAACAGACACCCTGTGAGGTAGGTGGGGCTGAGAGAGCTCTGAGACAACTGTCCTTGTGAGAACAGCTGGTACAGAGCTATGGCTTGCCCAAGGTCATCCAGCAGGTGCAAGTGGAGGTGTGGGAAATCAAACCTGATTCTCCCAGATTAGCGTCCGAACACTTAACCACTACACCAAACAGGCTTTTTGAAATGCTGCTTGTCAGAGAATCAGGGAGTTAATGAATTAATTTTCCCTTGAGAGAAGAGCTTAGGTGATTGGCTGCTCTGCTTGCTCTCCAATTGGCGAGCATCAGCTGAGAGAGGAAATAAAACAGCTGATCTGGAGGGAAAAGAGGTCTTCTGCAATTTGGTCTTTCACCTTTTGGTCTTTTGAAACTGAACGTCTGAAACAGTAGCCAGAGGATTTGGCTTCTGAAGGAAGAGACATTTGGGAGTCAGTGTTTTCTGACAGGCAATAATTTAAAAAAGTACCTCTACAGAGGGATGAAGAGAAACCCCATTGTCTTAGATATATTAATATTGCTCTGAGGGAGAACTTTAGATTCTCAGTCAGAAAAGCTACAGAAAAACTTTATACAGACAAAGGATATTTGAGAAGGATTGGCAGAAGGTTTGGGTAATTAGAGAGAACCCCCAGACAAGCCAAATAGTAAAAGGAGTTATTGCTTCTTAGGAACAAGGAGAATAACCTCCTGCCAATGAAAGGGGTTGGGAAGAGAACTCTGATCTGTGATAAAGGGGAGAAGCTTTGATACCTCAGGAGTTTGTTACAAAATGTCATTGTTTTATGAGTTGGCCAATGACTGTGAATAAAACTTATCTATCACCCTCAGGAGTTAATGAAAAACTGTAATAACTAAAGGAAAACCTAAAACTCTGAAGGAAGAAATCTAGAAACATCAATAAGTACTGTGTTAGTGCTGAAATATACTAAACAAAGTACCTCTCAAAGAAAGAAATAGAAAGCCTTGACATAAAATTACAAATACACTCTCTTGAATGTTCTAAGAACTTAGCTCTGTATATATATATATATTAGCTCTGTATATATATCCTCAGCAATCTCAAAACCTTGACTAGTCCTAACATACATATATATATATATATATATATATATATATATATATATATATATATATCTCCTGCCTATTTAATATAATATTTTTTCTGTTTTTGGAAAGTTAATTTGCCTCAAGTGCCATTTCTCAAGGGTTTAAATAAAACTGGATATTTTCAGTAGAGTTCCTGAGCTGAGAAAAAGCCTAAGCTAAATATCTAAACATAGAGTGAGACAGTCGAGTCTTTTATGACAAAGAAAATATATACACTGCTGAAGGGCAACTCAGTCACTGAGGGGAACTCAATATTTGGCGGGAAAAATCTGCCACACAGTTGGGGAGATACAGGGGTTCATCATAGGGGGCCACACATGCCTGAACTCCAAGCAGAATTGCTGCTTGCAGTTCATGCATGTGGAGCCCCTGCTCGTCAAATGCATTTAAAGAGGCCCTTCAAATGCTTTTTACAAGCAGGGGCTGTCAGTGCCTGAACTCCAAAAGGCAATATTCACTACTTGCAATTCAGGTTTGTGGCTGGTGGCTGCCCATCACCTGCAAGTTTTAAAGGGCATCAGCTGGAGGGCTCTTTAAATCTTGCAGGAAAGGAGGGAGAGGGGTTGCCGCTCTTGCAGGTGGGCTTGGGTGCACAGCTTCCCCCTCCTGTCAGCCAGCCAGCAGTGGAACAGAACCCTCGAATAGGACTGGCAGCCCTATTAAGCTGTCAGTTGAGTTGTGGAAGATATCTTTTAAAACTCTTTCCTCCGAGTTAGTCAGTATGTCCTACTGCTGGAGAGGAAAAGCCTATATATAATTATCTTCCTTGCTCTGTGTTTCTTATTGTCCAATTACTGCCTTATTCTACAGTTGCTGTTATTAGCATGTAGATAGATTCAGGTGGGTAGCCATGTTGGTCTAAAGCGAAGAACAAAGTCTGAGTTCAGTGGCAACTTTAAGACCAACAAAGTTTTATTCGAGGTATAAGCTTCCGTGTACAAGCATACTGTATCTGAATATCCCTTGAATAAAACTTTGTTGGTTTTAAAGATGCCACTGGACTCAAATGTTGTTCTGTTATTACCATGGTCTTCTTTAGGAAACAGTAGCAACAACATATAGGACTGCCAAATGGCCTCGAGAAAAATGTCTTGGCCCTTTAATACAGGTTTAATACATGAAAATGGGCATGGAGGTTGTGAAGAAATGCATTTTTGGGTGGGGGTCTGAACTGAGTAAAACCTTCCCCAGGAAGGGGGAAGTGAGTTCAGTGGCTTTCCAGCCTCACTTCAGCTTCCTCTTAAAAAATGCTAATAGCTCTAGCAAGAGACAATGGGATAGTCTGATCCCCCCCACACCCCCGCCGCCCAAGAGCAGGGAACAGAGATGGGGATTTGGAGGTATTAAGTACTTGAAGGACATCAGGAAAAACTCCTGGGGACCCCAAGGAAAGCTTCTTTGACCCAGCCTGATCTGGTCAGTGGGTGGAGAAAGTGATATGATAAAACCCCTTGGAGCAAGGAGGGAAGGGCTCTTTGGTGCGGATTCCATCGAAGTAGACAGAACTCTTGACTGAGGTCTGGAGGAGGCGGTCATTGTCAAGCGCTGGCCTGCACACCTGAAAGAGGCTTGAAGGTAATGGCAACCGTGTAGAACAGGGGTCCTCAAACTACGGCCCGGGGGCCACATGCGGCCCGCCGAGGGCATTTTTCTGGCCCGCCGGGTGTGTCGCTGCCTGTCCTCCAATTCCCAGCAGCACACAAAGCAGTGGAAAAATTGCAGCCGACTCGTCCCGGGCCACATGAAAAAGCCCTGCCCCTCTGCTTCCAGTCAGCCAGGAGGAGGCAAAAGGAAGACTGGAAGAGGGTAAGTGTGGGGTGGCAGGCGCTCCGGCTGGCCCCAAGTCTCCTAGCCGGCTGAGAGGCCTCTCAGCCGGCTAGGAGACCTGCACCAGTCCCAAGAGCCAGGCGGGGGTCTTTTTTGAGGCTTTTTGTGCTGCTGGGAATCGGAGGGGGAGAGGGAGAGAGAGAGAGAGGTTTCTCTTTCCCATCATGATGCCTGCAGTAGCGGAGTTTCAGGGAGAAGCAGCTGGGGGCTTGCTGCCTTAAAAAGTTTGTGAGGATGCCAAGTTCTTTGTTTCTTCGGAGAGGGAAAGAAAACAGCCCCGTCAAGTGTGCCTTGCTTGCACGCGCACCCCCCCCCCCGGTGCGCCTTCCCTACCCGCAAAATAACATCTGAAATCTCCAACCAGATCTAGACTAACTGATGCACACTTGCATCACTTGTTACGACTAGCAGTGACAAATATGGAACCGGACATTGACCATCTCATTAGCCAAAAGCAGGACCATAGTTCCCATTGAAATACTAGTAAGTTTGTTGATTTAACTTTACTTGTTCTTCATTTTAAATATTGTATTTGTTCCCATTTTGTTTTGTTTTTTTACTTCAAAATAAGATATGTGCAGTGTGCATAGGAATTTGTTCATAGTTTTTTTTTAAAAAAAACTATAGTCCGGCCCTCCAACGGTCTGAGGGACAGTGAACTGGCCCCCTGTTTAAAAAGTTTGAGGACCCCTGATGTAGAATGTCTGGTAACTTTCTAAGCTAAAAAGACTGCCCTGTATTTAGCAATGGACAGGGCATGTATAGAGGGAGGTGCAGAGAGGAATTGCGTTTTACCCTTTTCTTTTGATTCTCTTGCTCAATCTGGTGCTGTGCTGAAAGCATCTTTGTGAGTATTTTCATCTAGTAAATTCTTTATAACTTTTGATCCTGGTAGTGGTTCTCTGTGGCACATAGATCCCCACCATCTTGGACACACTATTTTAAAAGGAGCACCAGGAGGAAGGGGAGGGTAGTCAGTTGGCAAGCAGGGGCGCACAAGGCAGTAAGCTGTCCCCGTGTTGACCAGGTGCTAGGTAGCAAGAGACACAGAGGCAGGGACTCACAACTTGGAAGGGAAGCTGGGAGTCCTGACCCTCCCAGTGGGCAATCCCTAAAAAAGTCAGGTGGTAGCAGCGGTTGAACAGAGAGAGAGAGAAAGCATTTCCCTGTATTGGAACAACTGTGGAGGGCAGAGTGGAACAGGGTCTGCAAGTCTGAGCAGGACCATTCCACCACAGAGGTAAATAACATCACTTGGTAAATAATATCCCATTAAGCCTCTATTAAAGGGACAAGACATTTTTTCTCCAGTGTTGGCAACCCTAACTCACCTATGGCTTGTATTCTAACAGTAGCAGGAGAGCCTTTATATTTCATGAAAGTTAAAGGTTGAAGTTGTCTGTACATAAGCATATCTATTCCCGGTAATGAACAAATGCTCCAAATCTAATGCTGTGTTAGTTGCTAACTTGAACCATGTGCTTAAATTCCACATGCATTAGTTTCATCACTTTTAAATTCATTTGCTTGTATCCAGGGAACTGTGACGAAGAGACAAGACTGCACACCAGCTGTTGCACTAAAAGCTACCAGAACAATGATGGTATCCAAAGGGAACCAAATGGAATAATACATACAGTAGCTTATTGCTGGATGTGGACTTTCTCCCTGTGCACCCACTACACACAAGTTGTAGTCTCAATAATTAGCTACACTAAACTCGTTCTGCTGTGTATAATTGCTCAGATTATTTATATTTGGGCACCATCTAGAAATGTTAAGAGCATACACCCCAGAGATCCAGTGATAGGCATTTGGTGTGTCATGCTTATATGCACAGGATTGGGTGTTTTATCTATTTAAAAAGTGCCTCAAATTAATACATGCTGAACAAATATTAAAAATAAAACATGCTGTGCCCACAGGCATACCACTCTCAGCACCTACCAAGTATAAAATATTTTTTTTAAACAAAAAGACAATTTCAGTGTGCACATTGCAAACCCAGATTCCTGTTACTGGTTAAACGAATGAAAGGATCCTGAGCACCTAAATAGGGATTTTTATAACTATTGAGTTGCAGTCAGGGGTGTAGAGTTTAAAAACTCCCGGGGGGGGGGGGCTGTTCCGTGCGTGCGCACAAAGCACGCGTGCCTGCCAAGACCATGTCCATGCCACCTCCCCCCTGCCTGACCACTCCTGCTTCCGTCCCTCCATCCGTCCAGGGGCCAGCTGGGCATTTGCTTAGCTGGCCCCTGGATGGACGGACGGAGGGTCGGAGTGGCCAGGCGGGGGGGGAGAGAGGCGGCGGCGGCCCTAGGAAGGGCCGAGGGAGGCGCAGCGGAGGGCACACCATTTTCCCAGAGGGGGCTCAGTCCCCCCCGGGAAATTTTGGGGGTGGCTCGAGCCCTCGAGCCCCCCCATAGTTGACACCTATGGTTGCAGTAGGAATTTTGGAGATTCAAAATGGTTAGAGCCAGGGTACTGGAAGGACTGTTTCTTCTCCTTACATGCGGTCAAGTCCACCAAATGAGATATCCTTGCCAAGCTCTTCTCTCTGTGCTTCCATTTTCAGAGGTGAGACAGGTGATGACTAGAAATGGAGCATTTTTAGCGGTCACACCTCATCTTTGGAATGCCCCGCCCCTTGAGGCTTGCCTAGTGGCTACTATAATGTCTTTTAGGAGCCAAGCCCAAACATTTCTTTTTACTCAGCCTTTTAACTGAGGAGTCCTGTCTTTTTCATGGTCTGCTCCTGGTCCGATATCTGTTTGATGGATATCTTCATGCTGTTTTTAATGGCTTGTTTTAATGGCTTGATTTGTTCTGTATATTGATACTGTACAAAGATTTTGCGGTGTTTTACTTGTAAGCCGGCTCTAGCAAGACTCTGGGGAAATGGCATTAATTTCATTAATGAACAAATAAATCTTTTGGCCAGTAGAGGAGAAGATAAAGTAATGCTCCACAAGCAGAAATCTTTCTGCCCGCAGGAATGCTGTGTTGGCCCAAGACATTTAACATTCCCTTATATTTGTGCAGGTTCCCTTGCAGACTACTGAAGAAAATTGCCGGAGTGGTAATGAAGTCATAGCTGACTTCTCCTTAGCTATGCACCAAACTGTGCTGTGTGAGATGCTGTTAACAACTTTCCCAGTACTCAGGTTGGCATGCAAGTTCAGGTGCATGCCCAGCAGCAAGAAAGTTGTCTCCCTAGGCTGTGTGAGCCCACAGGGTCTACTTTGGTCTCCTCCTGCTATCCACAGATAGTTGAGGCATCTACCCCCCACTAACCCTGTCTACTCTTAGCTGAACCTATTGATCATATCCATCTCTTCTTAACTGTCTACTCTTAGCCTCAAGTGCTTCAACCTTTCTTCATAGGGAAAGTGTTCCAACCCTTTTATCATTCTAGTTGCCCTTTTCTGCACTTTTTCCAATGCTATAATATCTTTTTTGAGGTGTGGCGACCAGAACTGTACACAGTACTCCAAATGAGGTCGCAGCATCAATTTATACAGGGGCATTATGATACTGTCTGATTTGTTTTCAATTCCCCTCCTAATAACCCCCAGCATAGCGTTGGCCTTTTTCATTGCAGTCACACACTGTCTCAACATTTTCATTGAGTTATCTACTACGACTCCAAGATCTCTCTTTTGGTCAGTCTACGCCAGTTCAGATCCCATCAACGTGTATTTATAGTTAGGATTTTTGGCTCCAATGTGCATCACTTTGCACTTGGCCAGATTAAACCCCATTTGCCATGTTGATCCCCATCCTTGACAGATCCCTTTGGAGTGTCTCACAATCCTCCCTGGTTCTCACCACTCTGGACAACTTTGTGTCATCTGCAAATTTAGCCACTTCACTGTTTACTCCCAACACCAAATCATTAATAAACAAGTTAAAAAGCATTGGACTGAGTACTGATCCCTGCAGTACCCCACTGCTTACCTTCCTCCTCTGAGAAAATTGCCCATTTATACTCACTCTCTGATTTTTTTTAATTAGCCAGTTTTTGATCCACAAAATGACTTGTCCTTTTATCCCATGATTATTGAGCTTACTTAGGGGTCTTTGATGAGGAACCTTATCAAAAGCTTTCTGGAAGTCAAGGTAAACAACCTCTACTGGGTCCCTCTTGTCCACATGTTTGTTTACTCCCTCAAAGAACACTAACAGGTTAGTGAGACAAGATCTTCCCTTACAGAACCCATGCTGAGTCTTCCTCAATAGATTTTGTTCATCAATGTGCCTACTAATTTTTTCCTTAATAACAGTTTCCACCAACTTACCCAGTATCGACGTCAGACTGACTGGCCTGTAACTTCCCGGATCTCCTCTGGATCCCTTTTTAAAGACAGGAGTGACATTCGCTACCTTCCAGTCCTCAGGAATGGAGGCAGATTTTAAGGAAAGATTACCTATTTTTGTCAGGAGATCCAGAAGTTCACATTTGAATTCTTTCAGAAGTCTCAGATGCATGCCATCCGGGCCCAGTGATTTGTTTTTAAGTTGTCTATCAGTTGTAGGACCTCCTCTCTTGTCACCTCAGTCTGACTCAGGTCTTTCAACACCCCTCCCGAAATCAGTGGTTCTGGAGTGAGCAGGCACTTTTTATCTTCCACAGTGAAGACAGAGGCAAAAAATCCATTTAGCTTCTCAGCCATATCCCTATCAGCCTTCACTACACCTTTTACCCTTTGGTCATCCAAGGGCCCCACTGCTTCCCTGGCTGGTTTCCTACTTCTAATGTATTCGAAGAAAGTTTTATTGTTGGTCTTTATGTTTTTTGCGATATGCTCCTCATATTCCCTTTTTGCCTGCCTGATCACAGTATTGCATTTTATTTGCCACAGCCTGTGTTCCCTTTTATCAGCCTCACTGAAACTAGCTTTTCACCGCTTAAAGGAATCCTTCTTACCTTTTAAAGCTTCCATTACTTTGTTTGTTAACCATGCAGGCTTTTTTCTATACCTATTTGTGCCTTTCCTAACCTGAGGTATATATTTTCTCTGAGCCTCTAGGATTGTAATTTTAAATCGTCTCCAAGCTTCCCCAATGGTTTTGACCCTTTCTACTTTTCCTTTCAGTTTTCTCCTCACATATCCCCTCATAACAGAGTAGTTACGCCTTTTAAAGTTAAAAGTGGTTGTGTCAGTCTTTTTGGGCAACTCCCTATTTATACAAATGTTGAACTCAATCACATTATGGTCACTGTTCCCAAGCGGTGCAATCACTTTAACATCTCTCACCAGGTCTTGGGCGTTACTTCGGACCAAAGCCAATATCACTTCTCCCCTGGTAGGTTCTGTAACCATCTGCTCCATCTGTGTGGGTAGTTAAAGTCACCTATTACAACACAGTTATTTCATCTAGCCGCTATCTTTAATTCATTCATCATTTTATAATCCTCCTCTATCTTTTGATTTGGTGAGCGATAACAAACTCCCAATGTTAAGCTTCCTTTTGGGCCCACTAATTCAACCCACAGCATTTTCAGAAGCGAATCCAATTCTCCTACCCTCTCAGTCTTACTGGACTGTATACTTTCTCTGACATGAAAAGCCACCCCACCTCCAACTTTCTCCCCCCTATCCTTCCAATATAATTTATAACCAGGAATCACGTATCCGGCTGATTTTCCTCATCCCACCAAGTTTCTGAAATACCCACAATGTCTATGTTTTCCCCCATCACCAAGCATTCCAACTCCCCAATTTGACCTCGGATACTTCTAGCATTAGTATATAAATATCTATAGTTTCTCATACATGTTAAGCCCACAACCTTCCTCTTGCTGCCTCGAGACCTTGCCAGGCAGTCCCTATCATTTGCCACAGTCTCAGAGAACAATTCTAATCCATTTCCTTGTAGGAAAGTAACAGCTACCCCTTCATCTCTTTGAGATGAATCATCCCGAACCAGAGATTTTTCATCTCCTGTCGGCTTTCCCCCAATATTCATTTTAAATGTCATGTCTGCTCCAAACTCCAGAGGTGACATAAGCACATCAGGGATGCTCTGGTTGTCCCCCAAAACCCCATGGTACTTACTTCATGGATTCAGGCAAACATAGCATCATGTCTGTTAGTCTGGGGAGCAGGAACTGGAGGGCAGGCCCAGCAGCAGAAGCCCTCCTATCAGAAGCAGTCAACTGGTAAGCCTATCCAGAACTGTCTATTAAATGGTTATAATTTAACTGCAGTATGAGCTCCCACTCTGTGGATATGATTAGAAGTTGTGACTTGATTCCTCCTTACGTTAGTTTCCCTCAGGCAGGCAGATTGCCTTTCCATTTAATAATGAATAATACTTTCAATAAGTCTTCTTATAACAATTCTGGCTGTTGTACTTGCTGCATTAACCCACTCTGAGCCCTCAGCTATTTTCTTATTTGAATATAGGTAGCTAATATGGTATTCATTTCCCTCTTTATTTATTTTACCTTTTCCAGCAGCAAAGAAATACTAAAATATATCAAATTTATATATAGTAAAAAAAAAACCCTCTAATAATTTGTTCTTTAAAAATGCATATAAATCATAAAAATATGGATGGTTAAACTAAAAAAAAAAAATCCTGCATGGTTGTAGAGCCATTTCAGATAACCTTACGATTTGACAAGCATTACCTAACTTTAAGCACCATGCTCTAGATACTGGTTAGGATTTTCATTTTTTCCCCCTTTTAAACTGGCAGCCAACCAGTTCAAAAATGTGAATGCCTCTCCAAGACTAGCAGATTGTACTGATTAAAGGCTGGATGGAGTGTCATTTATCTTTAGTTCTTCTGTGTTTTCTTAACATTAGACTAACAGCCTTACTTTAGTTGAGTGCAAAGTGATTTCATTCGCTAGAACTACAGTTCCAGCAGGCTATTCTCCTGAGGCTGCCACTCACCAGTCCTGGTTCTGTTAAGCTCATGACCTTGATATTAGTCATCTTAGGGTCTTCAAGCAGTTTGCAAGGAGGGGTTAGCATGGTTGCCTTTTAGTTCTTAAAATGATGAGGCACCAAGCTAAAGCGCTCCACTCCCATGGGCAATGCAAGAGGTCAGTCACCTTGGGGATGCTTGCTGTAATGGCTGACAGATGGATTTATTAATGGGTTTCTTGCTACAAGAGATAGCTTTGTAACATACTCTAAGATAAATTATTAAGTTACATTAATAATATTGTTCCGCACATAATATAATTAAGACCAATTACTAATAGAATTTTTCAATTCAATTTACAGTGCATGAGGAATTCTAATTTAGAATGCAAGTGTGTACAACTGTATTTTAATCATTTTCCACCCTTGCTTCTGTGGGAGTTTGGGAGCCAACAGCACTAGATAGTTATATTTATGAAAAAAGCAGAATAAAAAAGTTGGTATGCACTTAATTAATTAAAATATATTTATGCTCACATTTCCCTTTGTGGCCCAATGCAACTGACAATTCATAATTGAAACAACACAATTCAATAGCATGATAAGTGTGTGTATTTATGCTTTCCTATACTTAGAATCCATTGCTACGTACTCTTACTTAACATTGTTTCAAATGCATTTCTACTTCATTTTACAGAAGGAGTGGGTGTATATATTGGATCAGTCTGATGTGTGTGTGTGTTGGTTTAGTGCCTGCTCATTAGTTCTGTTTGTTAGTTAAAATTGTAGTGTGTGCACTCTTTTATTCTGAAACCAGTTGCTCCCATTTCTGTATCTTCTTCCTAATAAATGAATGTTGTCTTGAACTCACCCATCTCTGCTGTGTGAACTTAAGAGTAGGAACCTGAGTGAGTACTGTGTTCTTGACTTGCAAACCAAAGGGAATATCACAGTTACATTAAACACACAGTAAGCTGATCATATAAAACCATTATGTGACTCTTTCCTCAAAGGCAGCCAATACTGGGATACCATGTGGCATGTATGGTTTAGTAGTTCAAATGTTGGACTAGGATCTGGGAGAACCAAGTTCAAGTCCCCACGCTGCCATGGAAGGTTGTTGGTGACCTTGGGCCAGTCACCTTAACCTGCTTCACAGGTTTGTTGTGAGGATAAAATGGAGAAGAGAGAACAATGCTCTAAGCTGTTTTGGGTCCCCACTCAAAAGAAAACATGAATAAAGTATTGCAAAGCAGTTTCAGTCATGGGTTGAACAGCAATACAGATTCAAGGCTTTACAGGAGGACAATCTATATACTAATTCAGAGAGGGTTTTTTTTCTGTGTGGGTACTTATATCTGCCAAAAGAGAGCTCACTCTCCCCCAACAGCTTTTCCTACATAGTCAGGGGCCTTTCTCAGTCTTCAGAAAAATCTAAAAAGTTTTTAAAAAAATCTTCATGTACCATTGAATTTCCCCCAATACCTTTTGAAATGGCATCAACTTCAGAAACCACCATGAGAGATTAGAATGTTCAGGGGAGGGGCAGGCTTCTAACTGTTTCTGTCAGTAAAAAGCAGGGTTTTTACTGGCAGAGTCTAGGGCTGCCAAGTACACCCCCCCCCCCCGGCCACTGGCAGCAGATCCAGGCTGGGAAACTCCTGGAGATTTGGGGATGGAGCCTGGGAAGGACAGGGACCTCAGTGAGGTACAATGCCATAAACTCCACCCTCCAAAGCATCCATTTTCTACATGGAAAGTTATCTCTGTAGTCTGGAGATGAGCAGTAACTACAGGGGATCCCCAGATCCCACCTGAAGGCTGGCATCCCTAAGCAGCACCCTCAGTATGACTTGATACCACCTGATTTGCATGACTTAATTAGGCCCAGCTGCTTTGCTACTGTTCATCAGCAGCCACCCTATGAAAGCCAATATGATGTAACAGAGCTTCAGATTGGGATCTGCAAGACCCAGGTTCAGATCCCCATCTTGCTGACTGGGAGATTTTGGACCAATCACATACTTTCAGCCTAACCTAACAGGGTTGTTGTGCAGATAACAAGGAGGAAATGATAATGTAAGCTGCTTTAGTCCCCACTGTGGAGAAATACTGTAATTTTCCTAGGTAGAGGCTGTGGAGGAGGGGGTGGAGATGGAAAGCTGAAGACAGATAAAGGTAAGTTGGCTGTTGGGTGGGAAGGAAATAGGGTTGCCAACTCCAGGTTGGGAAACTCCTGGACATTTGAGAGGTGGAGTCTGGGGAGGGTGGGATTTGAGGAGGGACTACAGACCAGTATAATGCCATAGACTCCACCCTCCAAACCAGCCATTTCCTTCACTTAAATTACCATTGCCAGCCTCCAGAGAAGGGCTGGAGAGCACCCAGAATTACAACTGTTGTCCAGGTGACAGAGATCAGTTCCCCTGGATAAAATGTCTGCTTTTGAGGGTTGCTGAGGCTGCTTGGCTCCCCAAGCCTCACTGTCCCAAGGCTCCACCCCCAAATCTCCAGGAATTTCCCAACCTGGAGCTGGCAGCCCTAAGGTGAATTGATCTCTGCAGCTGGGAGATCCATTGTGATTCCCAGAGCACTGCCACTGCTGCTGTGGGGGGAAAGGAAGCAGGCAGGAGGCTAGGAGAGTGATGGAGGCAGAAAGAGAGAGTGATGGAGTGGGGAAGCAGAAAGAGTGATGGAGTGGGGGGGCAGAAAGAGAGAGAAGGAGTGATGAGGTGGGGAGGCAGGAAAACAGAGAATGATGATGGGTCAGAAAGAGAGAGGAAGTAACATACATGGAGGAGAGTAAGAAAGGGGGGCAGAAGGGAGAAAGAGTGTGAGAGAGGTAGGGGGAGAAGGGAGGAAGCAAAGGTGTGAGGAATGGGATAACTAGCCCACAAGTTTCTCGCAGGTCTCCACTTGTAAAGGTATAATTGTTCCTCAGTGATTGCTTACCTTCATATTATGTTCTGTGATTAAATCTATGATTATCCAATTACCTTGAAATTTATTCAATTACCTTGAGACTTATCCACCTCCAGGATTATCCAACTATTATCCAACTTGGCACAGGATTATCCAACTTGAAACTTATTCAATTAACTTGGAACTTATTCAATTACCTTATCCAACTGCCTTGTTTGGGCAAGGTCAGGGGTGCGGCTTACCTGTGTATATAAGCAGGCCCCCTGACCTCCGTTTTCTTATGAAATAAACTTGCTATGCTGAAATCACTACCAGCGGCCTCCCAACTCCAGTACTTTTCACTTCACGTAGCATGCACCTATTACAACAGAAGGTTCTAGTTAGAATTTAGCTTTGTAGCTCTCTGATAGGGTTAGCAGACCCCCAGTCAGAATGGGGCTTCCCCCAATTTCGGGGGCTCCAACCTGCTCCAACCTTATAATTTTTGGGCAAAATGCTAGTGTGTCAATGTGCAACATGCCCTGCACAACAACGTCACTTCTGGGTGAGGTTATTGCAGTGCGCGCACACCAGGAGATCCAGGCACGGACCTGGAGCCCCCCGCTGGAAGACCAGTAAGACCTGGCAACCCTACTGTCTAAGGATGTATTGGATAATGCCTGTGCCAACACTCGTGACTGTTACATACTGCCTCTTTAACAAGTTAACCCAGAAAGCCTCAGTTCAAGTAAATTTTGTGTGAGAGCAGGAGGAAAACGATTTCAGCTGCTTGTTGATAGCCCACAAAAGTGCTAGGATTACACAAGCTATTGAAAATCAGGCCAGTTCTGGACCTAGATGGATAAGGAACAGACAAGCTTTTACTTAAGTATATATATTTTTTTCATTTCAAGCCAAATTGTCTGCCCTGAAGTTTCATTGTTGTTAAAAATAAACAATGGAGTTAAAAGAAGGTGGGCATTTGTTGTTACTCCACTATGCAATATGACAATCAAGCAACATGCCTTCTGCCCCCTATACCTATACCACATTTTGTTATTTTTCAGTTAGCAATTATCATGCATTAGACTGAAATCATTGCAGAAATAAAAATATTATGGCATTTCATAAGTGATGAGTACTGGACTTGGGGGGCCGGTGGAGTGATTTCCAGCATAGCTCTTTTATTAGGGGTCAGGAACAAGCATGAGGGAGAGTGGTCGGGGAGCCTGCTTATATTTACAGGTAGACCGCACCCCCAACTTCCCCCCCCCACAGGGGATTGGGTGAACAGGGATTAAGTTCCTGCCAGAGGCTATCATAGGTCCATCTGAATATCCTCAGCCTCTGATAGGGGGACAATCAGGATCCGAGGGTCCATTGTTCTCTGGGAATGAAGCTCAGGCAGGTAACCTCGGTCTTACAGGCGACATGGTGGAGTGATTTTCAGCATAAGCTATCATAGGTCTATTTGAATATCCTCAGACTCTGATAGGGGGACAATCAGGATCCGAGGGTCCATTGTTCTCTGGGAATGAAGCTCAGGCAGGTAACCTCAGTCTTACAGGCAACATGGTGGAGTGATTTTCAGCATAGGCTATCATAGGTCTATTTGAATATCCTCAGACTCTGATAGGGGGACAATCAGGATCCGAGGGTCCATTGTTCTCTGGGAATGAAGCTCAGGCAGGTAACCTCGGTCTTACAGGCGACATAGGTGGAGTGATTTTCAGCATAGCTCTTTTATTAAGGGTCAGGAACAAGCATGAGGGAGAGTGGTCGGGGAGCCTGCTTATATTTACAGGTAGACTGCACCCCCAACTCCCCCCCACACAGGGAATTGGGTGAACAGGGATTAAGTTCCCGCCAGAGGCTATCATAGGTCCATCTGAATATCCTCAGCCTCTGATTGGGGGACAATCAGTATCCGAAGGTCCATTGTTCTCTAGGAATGAAGCTCAGACTGGTAACGCTTGGCCTTCCAGGCGACATGCCCAGACATGTCACAGGGTGCATACCGGAAGTAAGTTTACACTAGGGGATCTTTAAGTTCAAACTAGAAAAACATGTACAGAACATAACAGTAAGGTTTATCATTTCTTCAGGAGCAGAGCCACCTCCCAGCTTCTTTTCTGTCATTTAAGTGTCGGAGTGCACAAAAAGTTTTAAAAGTTTTTGTTTAAAGTTATTGAATAGCAGATAAACAGTAATGTCCTTTTGTGTTGCGCATCTTTTGCTTTCCTTTGCCCACTCTTCTTTATTAATAAGCTCTTTTGAATAGTCTATGTACAGTCCCTCTCTACAAGGGAGCAGATATTTGAAGCACTATTTGAACCACTATTTCTGCAGCAAAGGTGTTGTGTCAACTTAAGCACCAAACCATGTTTATTTTATAACAAACTCAATAACACTTGCACCATTCGGGAAAATAGACGAGGTCCAGATTATTTTCTTATCAAGCCTAAATTTATTTTTGACTGCTTTAAGAACATAAAATGCATAATTCATGACTTTATTAGCATATAAAATGGTACAGTTTGGTATATTCATGAAATTTAAAGTAAAGGTCTTAATTTTGTTTAAACAAAATTGCAAATATTTCCAATACTAGAAGCGGAGGGAGCTGCAAACTGCTGTACCCTATGCTATCTTATTTTTTGCCATATGAAAATTGGGAATGGGAGGGGCTTTTCATATTTTATAGCAAACCGAAGTTCATTATTTGATTTAGAAACAGACTTTACTGGTTGTATTATTAACACATTAACCTGATACTGACTCAAACTTACCTTTCAAGACTAGAATTTCACTACTGTATTATCACCATACACAGTATGTCGTATTAATTGTGGACCAAATTAGTTGATTTTAGAATATAAACATTTTTAGCATTTTGCCCTACTAAAAAGGTTCATGTGTATTTACCTGTGCCATAAGCACTGGAAGTGGGGCACTTAACCAAACATCTACTCATTCTTCCATGTATAAAAGTAGATCCTTGAACCCATTCCCTTTTAAAGCCTTTTATTGCCATCATTGCATTAATTATTAATTGTGTTTATTGATTCACACAAGGGAAGGTTAACACTTCTTTTTTCTGAATCTTTAGCATGACTCCATAAAGATGTTTCATAAGACTCACTTTTTCTCCCAAAAAAAGTGGGGGGGGGGGGAAAGTGTGTGCGTCTTAAACCCCCCTCACCTTCCCGAGCCATGGCACCAAGTGGAGCTAGGTGCGTCTTATGGAGCGAAAAATATGGCATATTGTCATTGCATTGTACAATTTATGGTCAAAAACCCCATAACAAAGTCTGTTTTCTTATTGAAAGCTGAGATTCTCTGAATTCTAATAAGAGTCTGTAGTCTGTGCAAAATTGATTTTGGTCCTAGCCTGAAGCAAATAGTTGCTGCTTCATTGAACTATCTTCATATTTATTAGATGTTAATGAAATGAAAGCATTCAAAACACCAGAAGACTGATCAGAGCAACTGACTTCAGGGAAGCAAGACAAAATTAATGAGATATACTCAAATGTCCATATTATTTCCCATGACTGTTTCGTTATATATAGTGCAATACATCATTTCTTAAAATGTTGTAATGATCCATGAGTGTTCATGCTGGTATTCTGTATATGAACCAGTGCTCTTATTAGGTTTCATGCACTATTTCATTTAGAATTGCGCTGGGCAAGTTGTGTGCCTGTTTTTATTATTACCAAATTGTATTGATGGGAATGGAACACTTTCTCTTTTGTTTTAACCTTATTTTTAGTACAAAAAATTGATCAAGCAAAATAGTTTCCTTGTATTGTTAGATAGTGCTTAGAGAAAGTCACAGAGAGCACTGAATTCTACTGTCGCCAGTTTACTTTTGGACAGGCTTGATTGTTCTCTTGTAACTCCATAGTTATGGATGGGCAACATCATAATTTTTTTGATCGTTTAGTGTTTGTGATGTTCTGTAGGATGGTTGCACATGCATGTTGAAATCACTGAGCATACAGGGAAGTGGAAATGAGTGTGATGGCATTGCCCCCACATGATCATCACAAGTTCAGCAAATTGTATGCATGTAGGCTCTGCCCGCATGGGTGGGAATGGTGAGACCAATTACACACTGCTGGTTCTGCCCACCCCCCAATAATTGATAAATTAAATATATATGCCAGATTATAGCTTTGATCTCTGGATGAATTAAACTGAATATTGCCGTTTCTTTAGTTTTCAGTGACAGTCAGCAATAGCTGGTTTCTTTACTCAGAAAGAACATTAAATACAATGAGACCACCATTTGATTGCATCGCACAGGCTTTCCATTAAAGATGGTCAAGGAGATTGTGCAAATACAATGTTGAAAACACTGATCCCTATTTAAGACCCACTGAAATCAGTAGGGCTTAAATTAGTCATGGTTTATTTGTCCCAATAATTTCAATAGCATTTGAGGAACATTATCTATCATGGGATTGGGGGCAGGAAAAAAAAAGAATTTCAGAATAATTCCGTTTGAAAAGGGGCTTGAATCCACCAGAGAAACGTCTGAAACTGCAACATACCTTTTGGAAATCCAGAGGTCATTTCGAGCAGGAGCATGCAGGGGTGCCATTCCGGGAGTAACAAGCCCAGGAGCGGGCACATGTGGTGATGCGTTGTGGAAAAAAAGCAAAAGCAAACTAACTTGTTCTGTATTTTCATGCTTGTTGTAGGGTAGCTTCCCTGCAAGAGCAAAGGGTAAAGTGTCTTTAGTCAAAATGTAAAGCTGGCTCGCCAGCTCTGAGTTGGGAAATACCTGGAGATTTTTGGGGTGGAGCCTGAGCAGTGGGTGTTGCCTTCTGACACACTTCCGGAGATGTCAGGGGGTGTGGCATATGCAAATAAGTTATGCTAATGAGTTATGCTAATGTGCTCCTGGACCTTTTTTTCTACAAAATGACCCCTGTGGAAATCTAATTTAGTTACACACATTTAGATGTATTGGGCTATGTGCTCATCAGGGAAAGAACTTTATTAATTTCTTTATCATGGTGTTTTACAAACTTAAATAAGGCTATGTTACTAATGTAGTATACATAGTCTTATGAATTCTAGTTCAGATTCAGGCTGAATCAATTATTTGATCTCAATGTACATCATATAAAAATGAATTGATTGGCTGATGTTATACAGGCGACTACAAATGAATTAACTGTCTATGATCTGAGGATAATATTTTATATGATAATTAAGTGAAGCAACATTGAAAGAATTAATCTTGAAAAACAAAACAGATTGTTCTGCTACATACACATGATAATCTTTGAAGCCCATGACTAAGATAACTATTCAGTATATTGTTTTCAGTTGTAATGAATAAAAGGTGAACTAGAAGTGTGCATTCAGGTCTACCCAAACTGAAATACACCCCCAAAACTCCTTATCAGTATTTTTCGGGTATATTTCAGAACCACTCCAGCTGAGCCACCTCTTAGCTATTTATTGCGGCTTCTCCACTGCTTCTCTCCCCCCCCCCCCCACCCCTGTATTTTTTGGTCTGGGTCTATTGAACCTGAAAAAAGTCAGGATTTCCAAAAAATTCTGGATCTTTACCAGTAGCAGGATCTGGGTTTTTTCAGGAACCCCCAAAATTTTATGGGTCCAATAGACCCGAGCTGAAAAGTACCAAGAAAAAAAAATTGCACACTCCTAAGGTGAACTGAAAACAAACTTACAATTATTGGGAATGACAATGTATTAGATGTACATTTGATGATACTCAGAAATTCACCTGAATTTTTTGAAAAAGTGATTCCTGTAATGCAGAGAATTAGGCGTGATTAGAACATTTGAGGAGGATAAAATATAATCAATGGGTAGAATAACAGATCTGGAAGAAAAAAAAATCAGTATAGATATAAAATGGCCCTATGCACCCTTTCCATCCTCCTATCTAGGTTGATTATTGTTTGTTCGAGATATTTTATCCTCTTATAGACTCTGGATAAAGTCTTTATGATAGAAACTGACAATAGGAAAACAGAGGCTGAAGTAAATGACAGATTGTATCAAAGAAGCTGATACTAGAAGATTAAGCTTAAATGAGAGTAAGGGGCAACACTTTTAAGAATAGGTTCATTAGCTGGATATACTTGAAGTTTAAGTGGAACCTAAAACAAAGAGAATAAGAGCCCCTTGGGATATTTTGTCAATTTCCAGATATAGGTCTAAGAAACATAATAATGGTGGCCTATATCCTAAAGAAGGGAACAGAAAATCAGGCATTTACAAGGTTTGCAGATCCCTTCCCCCCAGTTTAAGAAAGGATATGACATTATTGACTAGGACACTGAATAACAACAAACTTCATACAGATGTGGTATTCCCTTTGAATAAGACACAATGAGAAAACAGTCTCTGGTCTTTGGAAGAGGCCAAAAATATAAGTGGGAGACCCTCAAGGATCTATGGAGGGATCTCATTTTTTCCACTCCTTTTTGCTTTTCTTCTTTACCTCCTCCTGGTAGTGCCTACAGTCTCTTCCTTTTCTTTCTCTTCTACCCACTTACCTACCTCTTTCTTCCACCATCTTTCCTTCCCCTTTCCTTCGGTACCTACCTACCTACCTACTTTTTTCTGTTTTCTTTCTAACAACCTTTGCCTGCCTACCTCCCACTCTCCCTCATCTTTTTCTGTCCTCCCGTCTTTGACGTTTTCTTTTTGCCTTTTTTCTCCTTACAGCCTCCAGCTTTGTTTCCCTTTCTCCTGTCTTTAACCTTTTAAGCAAGCAATTGAAGCGGGTCTGCTCAGAATCCTATTCAAATCTATTTGACGGAGCTTACTCCCAGGAAAGTATTCCTAGGATGACACTTTAACTTTGTCTCCCCCTCCCTGCCATGATATTCAGCTTGGGAAAAGAGAGAAATGGGAAGCCTTACAACAACATCTGGGAAGTGCCCCGCAGCTGTCGGCAACCTGTTCTGCTTCACCACAAAAGTGGAATTAAAAGACACTGGGGAGAATCTGGTAGTAAATGGGTTGTGACGGGTCACAGATGGACTTTCCTGTGTCTGATCAGTCCAGCGCACTCATATAGTGTTGGGATGGTCTGATCAGGCCATCCCGACTCTGTGCCATTGTGTTTTCCCCCTCCGCAGTATGTGCATTATCGCAAACTCCATTGGGAGCCCTCAGTGCAAAGGTGTGATTCACCGATCCCTCATTTAAGTGCAAGGGGGGAAGGTGGCACCAAAAGACCCCAACTCACTCGCAGTTGTGTCTGATCACACACTGACGGACTGTGCCCACAGCTTCAAAGGGAGGTGTGATCCTGCAACTGCAGGTCAAATTCCTCTGGAGGAAATAGCCTTGCTTCCCCCCCCCCCATTTTTTTCTGGCGTGTGTGACCGCAACCTTAACATTGTTATGGGGGAGATTATTAACTTTTAAATACAGAATACCTAATTCAGAACATCATTCAGACCAGGAATATTTTTTTCTTTGTAAAGGACATCTAATAGCCTTGATATATTTTCTTCCATTTTAAACTTTTAATAATAAACAAAATCAAAATAGTATCATTGAATGTCATTGGGTTAACAGTCCTTTTAAGGTATGTAGATTAAGTTAGGCAGAAAACTCATTCTGCAAAACCATTAAAAGCTTGGGGGTTCAGTATTCAAAGGAGAAATATACCATGCAGTTACTCTTACAGAGTTTAAAAGAGTGATGATTATATTATGTTAAAAATACTTCTTTAAGTATCTACTATGTTACAAGACCTGTAAGCGATATATCTTTATCTGAATAGCCTTTAGAGAATCCACTCTAGGCTATGTTTATGTACACAATGCAGTTCAGACCCAAGGGATCTTTCCTTGCCATCTCTTCAGAGACCTGCTTTGAGGTGGCTCACAAAATTAAATCCTTAAAATTAAAAACAGCCAATAAAACCCAGAAGTATAAAAACACTTTAAACCCCAGAAATGTAAAACATTTGATAGCCTAACTGATCCTCACAGCAGTCCCCAGGTTAGAAGATTGGGGGGGGGGGGGAAATTAAAAGATCAACTCCCTAATTAAAAGACCCTAGTAAAAGGAATCATTTTGGCCTGGTCTCCCCCCCCCCCAGGTAGGGTAGGGGCCAGGTAATCCTCAAGGGGGAGAGCTTTCCCCAAATAAGGTGCCACTTACTGAAAAAGCCCTGCCTCTGGTCACCACCTTCTTAATCTCTGCAGGTAACAGTAATGAAAACAAGATGGTATCTTAACTATCAAGGTGGTCCTTCAGTACCCTCACCTCAAACTGTTTTGTACCTTATAAGAACAAGTAATTATATTTATGCCCAGAAAGAGATGGGCCACAAGTGTAGACCTTCTACTCATGGGCGATATAGTCTCCCTATCCAACCCCCAACATTAATATTGCTGCTCCATCTTTGACCAACTAAAGCTTTCAGTCATTTTCAAGAACAGCCCCACAGTGGAGCACATTACATTACTGTAACCTGGATGTGATCAGAGCATGGCGCACCTCTGAGGCTCATTCCCCTGTGATGCCAAGACTCCATTATAATGACAGAGACTAGATTAGGCTGGGCTAGACAAGGACTAGATAGATAAAGACTAGACAATGGGCACATGGCAATGGGTTTGTATATCTTGGGTTGTATAATGGGAATATCCTTTGTTTGGACCAATGACTGGGGGGGGGGGGGCGTTCTTTCCAATTCCTTCCATAATCAAATTCACAAATAATATTCCCAGTTATAGATAACAGGTTTGCTGATCAAACTCCTCAATTTGAATTTGGGCAATTTGACTATTAGAAGCAAACCACTAGCCATGAACTGCAATGTATTTATTGTGTTGTAGGTATGATGCATTACCCTGACCTGGATGACCTTAGGCTAGCCTAGTCTCTTGGATCTCAGAAGCTAAATATGGTTGCCCCTGATTAGTACTTGGATGGGAAAACAACAACGAAGTCTAGGGTTGCTATATGGAGGTGGGCACTGGAAAATCACTTCTGTTCATCCCTTGATTTGAAAACTTTACTGGGTCAGAATAAGTTGGCTGTGACTTGGTGACACTTTCAACCACCAAGTATGATGCATTTTGAGCTATTTGATATAAGTGTGGTGAGACACATGTATTGATGCTGTTAATTGGATCACGTGAGATTGGGTATGTTTGTATGCATATCCGTGTATTTGTATATACAAGTATGCTTGTTTGAAATTGTGATTTTATTTAACATATTGATATCCAAACATGTATGAAATAATTGAAGGCTGGTTGTGTATAAAGAATTCATAATATATCCAAATGTGTATATGTATTTTTAAAAGATTTTTTTAATGGTATGATTTTATGTCCTCTTTATTTTTTGCAGGTTTTTAATTTGGTTATCTTACTGGTTCTTGTGATGTATTTGTTTTTCACAGTGTGAGTGGGAGATGACTGTGTTAATTATGGTTATAAGCCACTGATGAAAGTTTTGTGTCAAAGCATGCTTGGTACTGTTTGATTTTACTTGGCATTGTGCTTTTATCTTGCTGTATGTACATATTTGTTTTCTGTTTTTGAATTGTTAACGTATTAAAATACTGGGGTTATGTTTTGTGCATATAATTGAATTTGTTTATTTGTATAATAGATCATATATATTTTTTCTGTTTGTTTTTTTGTTTGTTGTGTTCTCCTGATCTTTGGTTTTCCCCAGGCCAAGATCCTTTGAGTTTTTGACTTTCTGTGCAGGCACTTGGAAGGGCTTCTGCTCTCCATTTTGAAGCCCAAAAGCTGACTGTCCCAAATCTCTGCAAGGCATTTTTGAGAGCTGGGAGACTGCCTTTAAACTAACTTTTACTAACTAACATTAGCCGAAGCATCACAAAATAGTGATCACAAAGCTTCACAAGGTTGGATGTTAAGAAATGCACTACCTCTCAAAGAAGGTGCCCCCATCCCCCATTGTTTCCAAAAAGCTGAAGTCAAACCAGAGAATCTCTGCAGTACGCACTGAAGGGAGGCATTTTTGCAAGGACGGCAGAACCAGTGCAATGTACAGAGTACCCAACATACCAGTGCTGTCACAGAATGCCCAGCAGAACCCAGTGCCATTGTGGCAATGCCAGCTGATGTCAAGCACAGAACTACAGTCCAAGTGGGTGGGGACTGGAAGACCAGCAGAACCAGTACAATGTACAGTACCCAGCAAACTCAGTTCCTTCTGTCTATAATATTAACATATGTTTGCTACTATACTACTCTTAAATACATTCTGTTACCAAGCAGGATAGGGATAAGATAGGATGACTGTATTTTGAAAAGCAAAAAAAAAGATATATTTCCTGACTGACTACTTCAAACAACTGATCATGATGAGAAATCTGACTTTAAATACCCCTACTATTTAAGCTGAAGCTCGCCTCCACTGGGAGACTAAAGGGCAAAATAGGCTCAGCCTCCTGATCCAAAGAGGACATTTTAACCACTTTTTTAAAAAAAAGATCCCAGAACAGGAAGGATTCCAAAAAAAGAAAACATATCCTCTAAATAGAGTACATCTGGTAACCATAGATGAGAAGGTCTTGAGATCAAAAAGTGAAAATAAAGGGGGAGACACAGAAAAATTAGGTGAAGAGAAACAGAAACAAATGAGAAAATTGTAGAAGAGAGGGAAGGAAATTAAGAGAGGGAAAGGTTGTGTTACCTTGCTGCAACACCCTAACTGCTGCTTTGCAAGATCTGGCTGAGGTAGGTGTAAGGAAAGGAAGAGAAAAAGGCTGGGTTATTGAAAAAAATGACCTGCATGCTGGCAATTGGTTGTTGTTAAGCAAGTTTACTTCAGTCTTGGAGAAAGAAAAGTCTATCTGATCATAGAGCTTTTTGTGGTGCTCTAACTTCTCTGAGCTGGGCTGGCTCAGGGGTTAAGACACTGAACTGCAAACCAGAGGTCGGTAGTTCGGCAGTTCGAGACCCAAGTGCTGTGTGCCGGAGTGAGCTCCCATCTCTGATCCCAGCTCCTGCCAACCTAGCAGTTTGAAAGCAAGAAACTGCAAGTGGATAAATAGGTACTGCTTTGGTGGAAAGGTAACAGCATTCCATGCGCCTCAGTGTCCAGTCAAGCCAGCCACATGACCACGGAAACATCTTCGGACAGTGCTGGCTATTCAGCTTGGAAACGGAGATGATGAGCATTGCAGCCCTAGAGTCAAATTCAACTGGCTTTTGAGCACAGGAACCTTTACCTTTACCTTTAACTTCCCTGCACCCCTAGTGGCTGAAGCCAGAACTACATTTTTAAAATAAAAGCAGAGATGTTCCTTTGGCGGGACTCGGCATGATGCTGGGCCCCCTTCAAGGCTGCCCCCTTCAGGCTGCCCCTTGGCCCCCCACGGTATGCTACTGCACTCTTGTGAAATGCACCAGCTACCAATGATCTGGGGAAAACAAAAAAAAATAGATATTGACCTGTTCTTAAAACAGATCTCTTTCATGAAATGTAAGCTGTCGTGTTACAGATTTTAACAGTTTACTTTTGGAATCCTTAGATGGGTGAATTATCGCCGTAGGAGGGTGCATAACCTATCGGTCCCAACCCAGTTATGGTGGACTTTCGTGTCAGATGCTCCTTTTCCGTAGTCTACTGCTGGACAGTGATTTCTTTCGTCCTTGTTAGAGCCTCCAGCTAGCGATTTAGGTTAAGACGAGGAGGATATAATACAAATTTGAGTTAGCCTACGGCTATATTTCAAATACCCAATAAGGGTGACAAGACAGCAGGAGACATTAACACAATAAAGCCTGGTTCTGTTGCAGTATTGAATCCACTTCTGCACAATCCAGTTCTACACCACACTCAGTCCTTTCGAGCAGGAGCTCGGGGGAGCGCAGCTCTGGGAGTTGGTGCCAGCCCCCCCCCCCCGCGGGGGAATGCCTGCTTGTGTCATGGCTGCAGCAAAATGACCCCGCCCCCTGGAAAGGTCCTTGTTCCTCCGACCAGCCATCTGAAGGCTTCAGCTACCACTGAAGCTATCCTCCCAGAATATTTCTGAGGCTTGGATTAGTAGCTGTCCCCTTTCTGCCAGCTCTCTCTCTCCTTTCTTTCTTGCCTTCTGACATATTTCTGGTGATGGCAGGTGGTGTAGCATATACAAATAAGTAATGCTAATGAGTTATGCTAATGAGCTCCTGCACCTCTTTTTCTACAAAATGACCCCTGACCACACTTATAAAACTGGTAAGGTGGAACTCATAGCTGAGAGCAATGATATGGATCTTTTCCATTCCAATTGACACATCTCATATAATTAGTAAAATGTAAAACAATTACATATCTAGATAGATGTATGCTGGAAAATAGAAACACTGCCTGGAAGGGTTTATTAGACAATTTAAAGATTGCAATTCATTAAAATGACAGTCTAACCTGACACTGAAATATTTATAATGCAGTAGAATTTCTACAGGAACTATATTTGTATTGTCTCCAAACATCATTATGCATAATTGAATGCAATTATTGTTATTGAACTACATTACAGCATTACATTGAGTTATTAAATAAATGTCTGCTGTTCCATTATTAGTTAGTTTCTTAACTGGTTTAGTCATTTGTGTATTATTTTATGTGCCTTAAAAATGAATGAATGCATGTATAAATAAATGTGATTTTAATGTGAATGCTGCAGTGGTATGCTACCTACAGGTTTGGCTGGTAGTGGTTCTTATTTAGTAAGGGCAAATTGGGAATTCTTGGGGGGAACAATTTAGAAATCCACTCCACCCAGAAAAACTTCATCACTAGGATTCATTAAATGTAAGCTGTCTGGAATTGCTAGGCCATGCCTGGCAACTGCCAGGAGCTTGGGAAGCAAAGACATGATCTGAAGACAGACTGCCCCGGAACTGCAGCAGGGCCAAAAGCCGTGGGGGGAAACTGGGCCGGGGCTGGCCATTCACACTGGCCAGACTCCTGCAGGAGCATGCCGGAACAGAACGTTCAGACTGCTGCAGAATGGCCCCAGGCGGGCCAACCTCCACAGCTCGTGGTGGGGCTGTTTCAGCAATAGGTGCATGGGCACCTATGCGCATAGGCGCATGGCCGCAGCAGCAGTCTAAATATCTAAAATCTCCCCACCTCCTATATTGGGGCTGCTTGTGCACAGGAGCACATGAGCGCTCATGCGCATCTCTCTGCAGCGCCATGTTCACACTGCTGCCTCCACTTGAATCCCGCCTCCTCCCATCCACACAGCCAGGAAGCGGGATCCAAGTGCAGGAAGGCCCCTGGACACCGCTTTCTGCTGGTGTCCCTCTGAGGCGGCAGGGAACCGCTTCACAAATGGGTGAGTACGGAAGGGAGATGGAGGACAGCTGTGGCTGTCTGAACTCCCTCCCTTCCCCCGCTTCTGAAGCAGAGCTCTCTCGGGCCACATTGCCAGTCTGTCCTCAGCCATGGAGATGTCATCACTTCTAGGCAAAACCAGAAGAGGAATCATACTGCTCTAGGAATCACCTGAAACTCTTTGATAAAACCATAGCGTTTCCTGTGATTTCTTGAGTGACATGACATCACTTCCAGGTTTCCCTGAAAGTGACATTATGCTGTGTGCAATGTCAGCATTTTACAATACTTTTCTCCCTCCACCACTTGGAACAGCTGTGGACAATGTCACCCTAAAGCTGTCATTTCACAAGGGAGGTTTTTTCTCACCCCCTCATTTTTGTAATTGACACTAAGTTTCAGTTGAGCATAGGCTAACTGCCTTAAGCTGGGTGGCTGCCTTGCCATGATCAATGAAGTTGCTGTTACCTGCTGCAATACTTCCTGAGTTGCATTGACATTTACTGCTTAATTCACAATGCTTTGTGTTCCAAGGTTTCATTTAACCTCTGTAGGTCCCACCCGGGAGACAGCATCGGGAACCCAACTCCCACCTTTGGAATGCACACCTTGCTCGCTTTGCTTTGCGCATGCTCATTACTCATTTGCTTTCTTTTCCCTTTTATCTCTTACCTCCTTAGGTAACCTTGAACGAAAGTGCCTCCTGTTATGTGTTACAAGAATCACAGGTGTTATGTATTCCTTTTGCTTAGTTTCTTTGGGAACTTTCCCCCCCAAAATATTCAACAGTATTTCTCCCTGAGAACTCATTTTGTCGTGCTTTCCATGGGAATATTGGGCCAGTATATTTGGGCGCCAAGAATTCTCCCTATTGATTGGTAGAGGGTAGTTAGACCATATTTCATACCAAGTATAATTGTAATTGCAATTCCGAGCTTGAGCATTACTAACAGGAAAAGTGTTTGACCAACATGATCTTTTCTACAAATAAAGGACTTTCTGCTTAAGGAGGCCTGTTGTGGACTATATCTATTGGGACAATCTCACACTAAGCTGCCCTCATTCCTCTTGAGCATATTTATTCCTTATTGGTCTATTTCTCGGGCTGTTAGTTTCCCCCCTTTTAGTTAATTTATGAAATATTTTAAGCACACTGAATGAGTCCTATGAATAATTAGAGAACTCTAGCTTAACAGTGGATGGTCCAGATTTGCAGCTTTTGTTATCCACACCAGGGTATACAGTTGGACTTTGCCAACCCTAAAAGCCATCTGCCCTGACCTGGATAGCCCAGGCTATCCCAATCACATAAACTCTTGAGAGCTAAGCTGGGTCAGCCCTGGCCAGTATTTGGATGGGAGACCACCAAGGAATACCAAAGTCATGACACTGAGACAGGCAATGGCAAACCATCTACGAGCATCTCTTGCCTTGAAAACCCTACGGGATTGCTATAAGTCCGCTAAGACTTGACAGCAAAAAAGAAAAAAAAAGAAAAAAGCCATCTGACTATCCCATTATCAAATTGGACAGGCAATATCTGATACACTCAAAGGCTTCCCAGTAGTTTTCTGAACTCCTATAATTTTCGTCAGATAACTATCAGAAAAAACCAAAACTGGATCGGGAGGTTTTACCAGAGTGTTTCTGGCAATTCCTAGAGAAGACTGACATCACTTCTGGGATTGTCCCAGAAGGGGCATCTCACAGGCAGCCCATTGGTGATTTTTCCCCCCTCCTGCCATTGCTCTTAAGCGGCAGTGGGAAGAGCGGGTTACAGGTAGGAGGCTTCTTGCCATAGTGGGGAGCCTGCCTTCCAGCCCTAATTACAAAGGGGACACACTTTTGTGTTTTCAGGTTGAAAAAGTAGGAGAAGTGATTCTGTTGTTATTAATATACTGTTCTTTAAACTATTGTTCGTTTGTTATATTCTGGGGAGGGGATAACTGTTGTAATTGCTGATTTTAATCTAAGTTTTATTAATTTGTTCTGCTGATTTTAAATGTTGTGGTCCACCCTGAGCCCTACTATGTAGGGAAGGACAAGCTATAAATCCAAAATGATGATGATGATGATTGATGCCATTTAGTTAGAAATATGCTCCAGAAATCAGTTTTTCCCATATGAGAAAAAGGATGGCTAGAGTTCCTTCTTCAGGGAGCTGTAAAATTGGTCCCCTTTGCCCAGTTTGCTCCATTCTAGTGGAGAGTGAGGACTAGCTTCACTGAAATGTTGGTGCCATTTGCTAATTACCCAGTTTCCAATCTTCCATTTCTGGATAAGGTAATTGAGAGAATCATGGCTGAACAACTCCAGAAATTCCTGGATGACACATCAGTGTTAGATCCATTCCAATCCAGCTTCCACCCCAGCCATGGGACAGAGAAAGTGCTGGTCACCCTCAGGGATGATCTCTGCAGGCAGTTGAACTGAGGCAGGTCAGCGTTGCTGATATTACTCAATCTTACAGCAGCATTCAACACAGTTGACCACCAGCTACTGACTCACTGCCTCATTGATGTGGGAATCCGTGGGGCAGCTTTGCAATGGCAGAGCCAGCTGAAACAGAATCTGGGTAAAACAGAGGCCGAGGACAGACTGGCAGTCTGGCCCGCTCTGCCTCCGCTTTAAAAGAGGAGGCAGAGCGGCCGTTCAGACTGCTGCATCTGCCCGGAGGAGGCGGCCCGGATGCAATGCGTCTGGCACCGCGCTCCTCCCGCAGCAGCTGGGCACCACTTCAAAGTGGTGTCCCAGCTGTTGTGGTGTGCATTCCACCCGCTTTTGGCGGGTGTGAATGCGCGCCAGGCGGGGGAGCCTCATGGTGTTCGGACGCCGCCACCGGAAGCCGCCCTCAGTCTGGACGCTGCGGACGGCTTCCTTGTGGCAGCGTGCGAATGCCACGCGGTGGGGGCAATTCCCCCCCTTGTTCTGCCGCACCGCGGAGGTGCGGCAGAATACCAGTATGTCCTCCACCAGAGGTTCTCTGGCTGAGTGGAAGTGAGCCATGGCTGGGTTGTCAACTCCTGTCCCTTGATGGTATACCCTTATCACCAGTTCTGACCATCAAGAGTCTAGGCATGATCCTGGATGCTACCTTGTCTATGGAAGCCCAGGTCACGAGGGTTGCCAAGCTGGCATTTCTCCAACTGTGCCAGGTTAGGCAACTGGCTCCTTACCTGTCTCGCCCTGACCCAGCCACAGTAATCCACACAATGGTCACCTCCAGGATAGACTATTGTAATTCACTCTACATGGGCCTACCCTTGCATCTAGCCCAGAAGCTCCAACTGATCCAGAATGTAGCTGCATGGGTCCTTACGGGGACCCCTCGGATGGCACATATTTAGAGACCCACATACTTTCAGGACAGTTTCTCTCCTGGCAGTATGTCCCTGGAAGAGCGTTATATTTTAGCAATAGGAACCTTCTTTTGGTCCCCAACCTGAGAGAGGTCTGGCTGTCCTCAATCAGAGTCAGGGTCTTTTCAGCCCTGGCCCCTCCCTGGTGGAACTCTCTGCCAAAGAATATCCATGCCCTACAGGATGTATTAACTTTCTACAGGGCTATTTTTGGGTAGGAACACACAGGAACAGAGTTCCAGCTGGCTTCTGAGTTGGCCACGCCTACAGCCCCCCCCCCCATTTTTCCAGATGCCTCACAAGCTGTGGGGTGCCTGGGGAAGCCAATCCAATCCAGGGAGGGAAGGCAATTTAAGCCAGTCCTGGAAAGGAGCTGTGCTGTCCAGGGTGTGGCCTAATATGCTAATGAGCTTCTGCTGTTGGGTGTAGCCTATTATGTTAATGAGTTCCTGCTGGGCTTTTTCTACAAAAAAATCCCTCCCTTTCCATTGGGCCTGCAAGGCAGAGAGGTTCCGCCAGGTGTTCAGTTGAGGACAGCGATAGTTGGCACTCTCATACCTTCCTACTCACCCCTCCGCACCTCCTTTACTAAGGGGGCTGTTGGGAACAGAAATGTTTCATCATCTTAGACAATGTAATTTATTGTTTGAATAATATATTGTTTTTAGTAGTTTTTAAAATGTTTTTAATGGATTATTATTATGTTGGTTTTGATGTAAGCCACTCTGCGCCCTGCTTGTAGGGAAGAGTGGCCTAACAAGTTGAATTTAATAAATAAAATAAATAAATAACAAATAAATAAATAAAAAAACAGCTACTCCTAAAAATTTACACACACACCCCCCATTTTCCCCTATGGAAAATAATGGGCAGGTATCTGACCCAGCACTGATGAAAATGGAAACTTCCCCCAACATGATTTTATAGTACAATTGAACATAGACCCAACATTTAAAGAAAATGATAATCTTTTGCTTTCTGACATTAAGTTATGGAATTAAAATGGTAATTTCTCAAGGGCATGCCCTAATCCACACAGAGGCCTGCTAGTTTACCATTAGGTGTAGTTGATAGTCCAGAAAAAAAATAATCATATTACAAGATCTTTGCCTTTCAAAACAGGATAAAGAAAACTTTTGCTATTTGTTGAACTAAAGTCTTGATGCTATTGCTTGAGAAAATCTCACTCAGAGCAAATTTGAGGTATGAATAATTCATATTTCTGAATCTCCATTTCATAACATCTGGTACTAGTATACATAGTATGAAACCATCTTTCCTGAAATTACATCTGGAATATTTACACCATATTATAGCATTAACCACAGCTGTAATATGCCGCAACAGAAGCATGAGAAACTTTCAGGTTCAAACTTCCATATGTTTGTGGCTCTTGGAAAGGACAATATGTGATCATCTCCAGCCACTTGGGGAAAAGGTAACTTGTTTACTCTTGCATGCTTGCTCAAAGGTGCATTACCATTTCTGTCCATGGTAATTGTCTACCCTGGTTCTGAATCAGAGATTTGCATATGCACAGAATCTTGGAGTATGCATCAAGTAATACTAGATCTCCCCTTGGTTGCTGGGTGGTGGAGGCAGCTTACAATTTACTACAATCTGGGCCATGGACAAAGATTGACTCTGACGGAGGATGATCCTAATGTTGACATCTAAGGAACCTTCACTCAGTACCACTAATCTTTCATTGTCTTCAGTTTATCATTTATTAATAAGCACCTCCAAGACATTTAAAGACTAGGGTTCGCCATAAAAGTAACTTCTCTCATTTATCGGTATAATTGTATAAAATGGATTAGGCAACGAAAACAGAGGCTTACACAAAGCTACATGGTGAAATTCATGGTGGAAATCTGAATCTGCCCTCCTTAACTCCAAAATCAACACCATAGCCAAACTGTTACAATGGACAGTGGACAATATAGACATTCAGGCTGTTTACCTTCTCTGTAGTGTGTTTAGATTATTTTTACAAGAATATGTTATAAGAAGCAGCCATGCAGCCAAGTATTAATTTTCGAAGTAGATAAAAGCTTCACTTGTTCTTATTCTTTTCAACCCCTTTGTCCTTGCACCACGGTCAACTGTGGCAAGGACAGATGAAATGCACAACGCTGGTAGGAGATTTTAATATTTTAAGACACAAAATCATTAATTTTGCAAAAAGTCAAGATCAGTTAAAACCATGTAGTGGTGTCTCTATGAGAAAAGTACCAGAGACTTGCTCTTCCGCCCTGTCAGTTCAGCTCTTTGTCATCAGCCTGAAAGCCTCCAACCATGCAGGGACCAAGCTTGCAAAGAGCATTTAAAAGGGAAAGTAAGTGCTCTTCTGGTTTTACACTTGCTCTGCAAAGGCGCAGGAGAGGCAGAAATAAAAATAACATTGAGTGGTATAGGGTTGCTGGTTTTAAATAACTCGGATATCTAGACAAAGTTTGAGTCCAGTGACACCTTAAAGATCAACAAAGTTTTATTCAAGATGTAAGCTTCTGTCTGCACACACACTTCTTCAGGAGAAGGGTGGGCAGCAAATTAGAATACAGCATAATGAAGCCTGGTGTGATGTGGTCCGTGGGGTCATGAAGAGTCGGACTCGACTGTGCGACTGAACAACAACAACATAATGAAGATATTTAATAGAGGCGAAGACCAAACAGGAATAACAAGTTTAGGTTACCATTTGTTTGTTGCTTAATTCTGCAGGGAAACATAGTGAAGGAAATAAATATAGCTAACCTGGAGATTGATGAGCAGATGTATCCTTAATGGTGGAATGCTGAGAGTAATTAACTGAGGCCCTGCCATGACTCTCCACCCATTTCCTCTCAAGCATGGAGACAACCTTACAGCAGCATCTTCTTTGAAGTGGGGCAATTGGCTGTGTAGAGTTATTTCCCCTGTCCTCAGATCAGAGAAATACACTCCAGTCTACCATTCCAAATTACATTACGTTCTACTATTTGTTACATTACAATCTTCTATTTTAATGTATTATCCCAAATAAGAAATAAAATAAAATAAAGAGGATGTATGATCCTTCTGGAGAATTGGTGAGAATACAGATGTAAGGACTGAAGGAGGTTAGCTTGAGTAGTGAGATAAGAAACCAAAATCCCTGTTAAGTCCTGGGGATTCCATTGTTCTGAGTGTTGGAATAACTTGCAGCTCAGCAATTTCTCTTTCTAGTCTGTTCCTGAAGTTCCTTTGCAATAAAACTTTGAGGTCACCCACTGAATGTCCTGGAAGGCTGAAGTGTTCTCTTACAAGTTTCTCCATCTTGTGATTCTTGATGTCAGATTTGTGTCCATTTATCCTTTGGCATAGGGTTTGACCTGTTTACCCTATGTAGGGAACCAAAGGGCATTGTTGTCATTTAATGGCATATACAGTGTTAGAAGATGGGCATGTGAATAAGCCTGAGATGTTGTAGTTGATGTTTTTAGGTCCAGTGATTGTGTTGTCTGGGTGTATGTGGCGGCAAAGTTGGCATTTGGGTTTATTGCAAGCTCTGGTACCAGTGTTCATGTTCAAATTAGATGATGTATTATTGTGGCTGAGGAGTTGTTTGAGACTGGGAGGCTGGCTGTGTGCAAGAAAATATTTGCCCACCAGTACTTGTGAAAGAGAATTGTCATTATCCAGTAGAAGTTGTAAGTCACTGATGATGCACTGAGAGCTGTATATGACCATTAGCTGTGTTCTGTTATTGGCTGTGGTCAGATGACAGGCTTGGTGCTGTCTGGCTGCACCTCTAATTTGTTCCAGAGAGTTTTGATGAGACATGCCACCCTTATCCCACCTGACCCCGAGGTCAACTGATCAGAGTACTGCTGTGTGGTCACCATGGAGTGGATGGGCAGCTTCTTTTTAAAAAGTCTGCTTTGTGCATGCACAGAACTGCTTATTTGCTAGGGGTGAATATACAGTTATGCACATATCATTAACTGTGGGGAAAAACTGGTGGTCAGGGAGCGGAAGCCTCAGACCTCCCAAACAGCTTGAGTGTGCAACAGTGAGATCAGATATCTGGAAATGTGTGGTGAGAACTATTCAGTCCATAAATACTGGACTTTCTCTGGTGTTGGGAAAGTCTGGGGTGAGGATAGGGGGCCAATGACTGGGGAATGGGAGATAGATGTCACTGTCTGGACACACACATTAAATTCGGTAGGGAGAAGCAATGGAATTGGAACAAACAGCTCATCTGATTGCAACCACTGTCTCTTTTGGGCCTGTTTTGCAACAGGTTTTCTCTGGGAATCATTCTGGTTTTGTTAATCTGTTTCTTGACTTCATCAGGCGGATACTTTAGTTCCAAAAAGCGTTGTTGTAGATCCCTCAGGTGAGAATCTCTGTCTGTAGGATTGGAGCAGATATGGCTGTAATGTAGAGCCTGGCTGTATACAATGGGTTGTTTGGTATGTTTAGGATGCTGGCTGGAGGCATGTAGGTATGTTTGTCAGTTAGCAGGTTTCCAGTATAAGGTGGTGTCTATGCGTCCATTGTGTATTTTTACAGTAATGTCCAGAAAATGTATTTCTTGCATAGATTTTTGGCCAGCAAGGCACTGTTAGTGCTCTTTTGGATTGTAATATTCATAAGCTCGAACTTGGGTTGCTATGCTGTAAGGGCTACAGGCATTCTCCATTGCTGGGAGACACGGGTGGCTACTGTGTTTTATGTTTTTATGCTGGCGGAGGACAGACTGGCAGAATGAAGCGCAAGGGAAGCGGGGCAAAAAGACCCAGGCCAAGTTGTCGCGGGGCTTTCCCGCCGCACTGCATGGACTGATGCAGGACCATACCAGGGAGGAGGTGGAATGGAGCATTTGCACTGCAGTACAGCCCTTGGCAGCGGCATCCCGGTTGTGCATGGCTTTGGCCCGTTTTGCCGACCTGCATGTAGGCGCATGGGTGCATAGGTGCAGCAGCAATTGGGGCAGGACCCCAAGGCTGGGAGCTTTAAATCTGTGAGCCGGAAGCGTCCCCACAGGCAGTTGTGCACTCAAGTGTACAGCACGCATGGGCAGTTATGCCAGATTAGCGGGTTCAAATTACCAGCACCACTTGATTGTGGCTTATTTGCGTCCACCCTTCCAGGAAGCAGGATCAAAATGCTTCAGGACAGGGTGAGTACGGCACGGGAACACCAGACAGCTGTGGCTGTGTGAACCGCCCACTTAATCCACTTGAGAAACGTGCCTCTATCGGGCCAAACTGCCAATCTGAACTCAGCCGCTATGGCTGGGTTTTTAATGCGATCTTAGGAAGGCTCCCTGGATAAAATTTCTTGGCACAGAAATGTTCTAAAAATATTACTACTATTTCAATAAGTTTTCGATATCTGAGAAATCACTACATCGTTACTTTGTAACAAGTCTCTCTCAACACTGACCAAACTGTATAGTTGTTTATTGTTGTCATTGTCCATACAGCGATCAGAAGAGTTATCCTTAAACTTTTCTCTTCTGTCAAAAAATAGCTCTGCTCCTTAACCGTATCCATTTGTAATAAAATGGAATACATCTTTGAGAGAAACTAGATAGGCTTCACCAATCTCAAGCATGCAACTTAGATCAGCTCTTTTTTCAGATTATAATAATTATTAACTTCCCTTGTAAATAAAAGGTTAATTTAAAAGTATCCATATGGGTGGTCGTGGCTTTTTTAGTTTTAGAGCTCTGTAAGGGGGGGGGGGGGGAATCTGAAGATTACTACAAAATGAAGAACAGATAAAACGGAAGCTACACACTCTGTTCACTTGTGTCAGAGTGTAGCTATGAGATCCCAGCCCCCACAACCATTGTATTTTCATCAGCAGAAGAGTTCAGAATAGCGGTGGACTGAATAGCAGCCTGATTGAAAACTTTGGACAGACTGGTCAGCTTTTCCCTATCTACAAAAAGACAATAGAGGTCAAAATCAAGAACTGATGCTCTCCCCTGTCTAATAAACTAAATGGCAACACAAAAACACTCAGACATCTCCTCATTTCTCACGTCACACTCAGCCTCTCATTTACATGAAAGATAGACGTATCAGAGAAATATGGGTAAAAAATGTGAGAACTAGGGTTGCCATCTCTGGGTTGGGAAATCCCAGTAGATTTGGGGGTGGAGGGGAGGAATACCAGTAAGTTTTAGTGCCTTACAATCCACCCTCCAAAGCAGCCACTTTCTCCAGAGGAACTGATCTCTGTGTAGTCTGTAGATCAGTTGTAATGCTGAGAGATCTCCAGGCCTCACCTGGAGGATGACAACCCTAAACAAAGTTCAGTGAAACTAATTATGGGGGCATCTATTGTGAGGATCTTCTGGAAGCCAGCTTTCAGGCACAAGGTTGGTTGTGTGGATATTTCCCAAGGAAGGGACAGCCCTGATTAGAAACGTAAAAACCAAGGAAGCTACTGTCATATAATAAAGACATTCACAGTATCCCTTCAGATCTGTTTGTCCTCGCCCCTTCCTCCATTTGAATAAGACATGGGGTCAGACTGGCTGGGGATGTATTCCTCAGCCTATTGGTAGGAAGGGCTGGAGGCTATTAAAACAGATCTCAGCTCCTTCCACACAAGCTTTTGCCACATACTGCTACCAGCCTCCCAGAATATCATGGGATTAGCTGGTTGTTTCAGAGCCAAGCAGGAATTCTGGGGGTTCCCCTAACTGACTCATGGGGGACTATTTTCACCTGCTTCTTGATGTCTCCAGGGGCTGGGTTTAAATAGTCCTGGTCTTTGACTGGTTAGACCATATTTGCAGAAATAGAGTAGGTTATTCACAGGGGTCATTTCGTAGAAAAAGAGGTGCAGGAGCTCATTTGCATAACTCATTTGCATAACTCATTTGCATATGCCACACCCCCTAACATACCAGAAGTGTGTCAGAAGGCAACACCCACCCCCTCAGGCTCCACTCCACAGGTGAGTGAAACTGACCTGCTCTTCCTCCATTCCCTTCCCCATCCAATACTTTGTGCAATAAAAATAAGTGTAAAGAACACACCCTCATTCTCTTCCTGCTCCCTTGAAACCACCAGGTTTCAAGTAGACTTGAGATACCCAGGATATGTGCACCACCCATCCCTTTCCCTTCCCCTCCCCACAACAAGACACCCTGTGAGGTAGGTGGGGCTGAGAGAGGTCTTTTGAGAACTGCTCATGAGAGAACAGCTCTGAGAGAACTTGTGACTGGCCCAAGGTCACACCAGCAGCTGCATGTGGAGGTGTGGGGAATCAAACCCGGTTCTCCCAGATTAGAGTCCAACTCCTGACCACTACTCCTGACCACTACACCAAACTGATAAGGTGGAAGCTGCTGAAGGGTTGGTGAAATTTCTCCAGTACTTATGTGCCATGTGCCCAGATAAAAAATGGTATACTTAGAAAATTTATATGCCACCTTGAGCAAGTCTCTGGAAAAGCAGCACACAGTCATAAAAGGAACCATGATAAAATTATCAATATTAAAACAAAACATTAAAAACAATAAAGACCCTAGCAGGGCTTTCCCTGGGGCGCTGCGCCTCTGCACTGTTTGGGGAAGCTGAGGAGGGGGCGGGGCTTGATCATGTGCCCGCCCCCTGGGCTCCTCACTCCCGGAGCTGCGCTCCTGTGTGCTCCCGCTCCATCGGACCCCTGGTTATTCAGAAATGGTGAGGAGAATTGGCAAGCATCCTAGGATATCAGGCATGATGGAGGGTCGTGTACTGAACAGCTCATCGTGGATCTGCTGCTTGCAATGGGGCTCAGCAGCATCACAAAACCTGGTGGTGGCTCACACTGCATCAGGGAAGAGTGATGAAGCTTGCCACCTCTTGGCCCATGAGATGCACATGTGATAATAAAAAAAAGCCTGATGCACTTGCTGGCTGAGTTTGGAGCCAGGGTGGATCTGCCCAGCAAAGGCTGTGGCTTGCTGCCTAGCAAAGCCTACCTATTAAAATATGTTAGGGTATTTTAATAACTTATAACATAGATCAGCTGTCTAAATAGAATAGTTAAACCCGTATGGTGGTCTCATTTCTTCACGTGGAGGTTTGTGTGCTGTGGACAACCAGAGATATTTAGGATTTCCCTGCATCTTAGGGACCAATTCTGCAATAAGCTGTCAGCCACAGTGTGGGGGGATGAGATTTGCCCAAAGAGATGAGAGTTCTGACTTAACCGTTTATGAGCCAGAGATTCTCCTCTTGTCATAGGAGGCAGTTATGCTTTGCCTGGGACCCACAACAATTCTAAGGTGGGGGGGGGGGGTGACAAGTAAGGTTGGAAGCCTTGGAAGATGTGTGCTTGAAACTGTACCATTTCTGAGGCCAATTTTCTCCTCCTCCCGGCCACCAGCCGATGGGAGGAAGCCCTTAGCCTAATTACCAAACCCAGTCAGCTGAGAGGTGGTTCCTGTTAAATGTTTTACTCTGTTCCCAATATCCCCTGATATCATTAGAGTAGAGTACATGTGTAAACTGCAGCACACTAAGAGAGAGAAGGAACTCGGAAGGGATAGTGTAGTACATTCACACAATCAACTTTTTAAGTACTGAGCGGGAGGCGATGAATTCAAACAACAGGCTTTTATTCAGTGATATTGCTCAGCTGCAAAGTCAGCTCTATGAGAGCGGCACCTTAATTTATACTGTTCCAACACATAACTTTCAACAGAGTAACTATATACAAGCAGTACTATTGGACCTAAGCAGGGCTCAGCGATTGGGTATCTGGATTGTCTTTAGGACCAATGGGAGTCTTTATTCATCAGCCAATAGGACATGGAGCTTCAGGATACCAGAGCCCTTTCAAGCTATTGCTGCAACAATAATCCAACACACAAACACAACACAACTACAAAGGACACAGTATATAAAGCAGGTAGGACCAGGTTTTGTTTTGTTTTTTTATGACAGTACTCACCAGCACTGAGTACTAGCATCTTTGGGCAGGGGAGATATCCCAGGTCTTCCTGAGGAAGAAATTGGTAGAAATTGATGCAACCTTATATATCAGTGATGGCGAAACTTTTAGAGACCAAGGCTGAGGACAGACTGAAGATCTGCCCTGGATCAGTCGCGGGGCCAAAAGCCCCGCGGGAAAAGCAGCCCAGTGCGGCCCGTTCGCACTGGCTGCGATGTCCCAGGGAGGAGGCGGGGAGGAGGCGCGCGGCGGCGGGTCCGTCCGCACTTCCGCCCCCGCTTCCGGCACGGTGCCAACGCATCCACACTGCCAGGAAGCAGCAGGGATGCGCGGCCGGAGAGCCAGAGACCTGTTTAAAGTGGTCTCCGGCTGAAGCGGAAGGACGGCGCCTCGCGGATGGGTGAGTCTGCGCTGACGACGGGGGACAGATGCGGCAATCTGAACGCCCCCTCTGCCTCCGCTTTAGAAGCGGAGGCAGAGCGGGGCAGATTGCCAGTCTGTCCTCGGCCCAAGTGCCCAAACTGCAACACAAAACCCACTTATTTATCGCAAAGTGCCAGCACGACAATTTAACCTGAATACTGAGGTTTTAGTTTAGAAAAAAGAACTCATACATTAACATCTTTTGTCTTAAAAGAAAAACACAATAACAGAGCTTTCAATTATACAAACAACTTTTTACTGAAAGGTAAAAGTTTGCATTTGGCCTGCTTTCGAACAATTCATGTGATTTTTGCTGTTGCATGCATGCTGATAATTTGTCTAACCTTGGCTCATACTTCGTAAGTTTGAGAACAGCCCAGCCTCGAGTCTGTCGTGTCTTTTTCCTTTTAGAGACTGAGTGCCCAAACTGCGTGCGTGCCCACAGAGAGGGCTCTGAGTGCCGCCTCTGGCACGCGTGCCATAGGTTTGCCACCCCTGTAAATGAATACTGGCCCTTAATTTTTTTTAAAAAAAGCATTGGCAAGAAAAATCTCTTTAAAAAAATACACTCACTATTTCAGTAGAAACATTCTAAAAAACGCTTCCATGTGCCAGTTGATTTATTTTAGCTACTTGTTCATATATATGTCACTCATTGCTTATCAGATGATCCGGAGAATCTCTGTCCCGAGCTTCAGTGTTGGGAGCTGTGCAAGCACTTTTCACTTTACTGCAGGAGGGAGTAATGAGGGGCTCATATAACGGGAAGGGAGGGGAATCAAAGCAAAAGATTCGTGGTGGAATGTGTCTAAGACACAAAACACTAACCTGTAATCCTGCTGACCTTCAAATGAAATCCAAAAATGAAGAGTGCTAAAGTGTGATGCCTGACAGCTAAAACGCAAACCGTTACTGGAGTCTGTCTTTTGACATGACGTGACACTGGTATTCTTTTTAGTTTAATCTTTTCAGACAGATTTTTTAAATGATATATATTTTTTCCCTTTTAGGCATATTGACACAGTGCTGTCTGCTCTGATGGTGCTCTCACCTATGTAATAAAGTAAGAAGAAGAAGAAGAAGAGATTGGATTTATACCCCGCCCTCCACTCCCCAAGGGAGTCTCAGAGCGGCTTACAAACTCCTTTTCCCTTCCCCTCCCCACAACAGACACCCTGTGAGGTAGGTGGGGCTGAGAGAGCTCTTTCCCAAGCTGTCCTTGAGGGAACAGCTGGTACAGAGCTATGGCTTGCCCAAGGTCATCCAGCCAGGTGCAAGTGGAGGAGTGGGGAATCAAACCCGGTTCTCCCAGATTAGAGTCCATGCACTTAACCACTACACCAAACTGGCTCTCTAAATTATTAAATGTCTAAATTAAATATGATTTTCTGCTTTTCTATGATATATTAAATCCAGGTATGCCCAGACTGCAGTTTCTCACTATGCTTAATGTCTATGAGGATGTACAATTTTCCTTTTAGCTAAACTTTACAAGCCCTGGTGAAAAGTTGATGAATGCTGGTTTTATTTGTATAGAAACTTGTGTCGTCCCCCCCCCCCCCCCCAGTTTCATCAGTTTCCATAATTTTGACTTTGTGAGACTGAACTGATTCACTCTTTTCCATTTTGTCCCACTGTCCTGATGTGGCAGGCTACCTGGCAATGACCTGGCCGGTGGACATACCCCTGGGCCCAGCAGCAGGACTCACCTGGATGGGGCAGGGTGGGAGGTGCAGCCATGATCGTCTCAGCAACAGGGCAACTTTGGTGGTCTGTCCTAGGGAAGCTCAAAAGATCTGGAGGCAGAGAGCAAGTCTGGATGGGAGGACAATGGCTCTCTGGGCCCAGGAGTTTTAAGGCAGGGTATAGCTATATAGAAGGGCTGCAGTGGCTCAAGTGGTTAAGATGCTGAACTGCAGACTGGAAGCTCGGTAGTTCAGCAGTTCGAGTCCTGAGTGCTGCATGATGGAGTGAGCGCCCATTTCTGGCCCCAGCTCCTGCCAACCTAGCAGTTCGAAAGCAAGACATTGCAAGTAGATAAATAGGTACCACTTTGGTGGAAAGGAAACAGCATTCCATGCACCTCGGCATTTAGTCATGCTCAGGGGTCCTTTCGTAGAAAAAGAGGTGCAGGAGCCCATTAGCATAACTCATTAGCATACCTCATTAGCATATGCCACGTCCCCTGACATCACCAGAAGTGTGTCAGAAAGGGAATGTCAGTTTCAGCCCCATTATACCCTATGGGCCATTGAAATCAATGGCAAAAACTCATAGGGTATATGAGGGGCTGGAGGGAAGGGGGTTTGAGGGAGAGGCTCCAAACTTGCAGGATAGCTGCTGGGGCCTCTCCTCGAAATACCCACTATATTTCAAGAAGATTGGACCAGGGGGTCCAATTCTATGGGCCCCCAAACCAATTGTCCCATCCCCTCCATTGTTCTCTATGATGGGGAAAAATGTTAACTTTTTTCCTCCCATAGAGAACAATGGAGGGAATGGGGGCAACCTGTTTGGGGGCCTGTAGAATTGGGCCCCTGGTCCAACCTTCTTGAAATATTTTAAAAGTGGCTTTTAAAGTTGCCGCCAAATTTCGGCAGCAATTCAGCGGCGAGCTGAATCAGATTAGAGAATCTGATTCAGCCCGTGGCTGCCCTACTGGCCAGTCCTGAGCTGGCGGAGCTTTGCTCCGCCTTGCTCCGGCCCCAACGGACCCCTGTATGCTAGCCACATGACCATGGAAACGTCTTCAAACAGCACTGGCTCTTTGGTTTAGAAACGGAGATGAGCACCACATTCCTAGAGTCGTATTCGGCTGGCTTTCGAGCAAGGGAAACCTTTACCTTTTACCTTTTACCTATGGCTATATAGATCAGGGAACAGAAAAGAGGAGGGTGGAGCATTGCTCAAGGGCCAAGTGTGAAACTGAGGCTATAAAAAGAGAGGAAAGGGAAATGGGCTGCTGGCTGGAGAGAGAGAAGGCACAGGAGCAGAAAGGGAAAAAAAAAGAAAAGCCAAGGTGGGGGGTGGGGAGAAGTGTCTCAGAGAGGTCCTAGGCAAAAAAGACAGGTTGCAGTATTGGGGCTGTTCTCCTTTCTAATGTATTGCAACTCTGAAGGAGTTGGAGATAACCACGCCTTCAGGTACCTGGAGCTGTCAATTGAAAATAAAAACCATCTGTGCAAGTCAGCAGTGACTGGGCTGGTGCTTTTGGGACCCCATGGATGCCAGGTATGATGTTTCCTTGTCCTCAGAGGGCATCACACATGGTCTAGCTGTGGACAAGCACCCTTCCAAGGAGCAACAGTCTCTTAATTACCCTCTTTAGATATAGCCTTTAAAAAAAAACTATGAAAAAGAGTTAGCATTCCCATCAACATCTGCTTTACATTAGACCAGCTTTTCATATTATTATAGTGTTTTTTTTCTTCATGACGAGTGCTCTTTACCCAAGGAATTCCATGACCTAACAGCACAAATTTATATCCAGAGATTTGCATATATCAAGTGAAATAATTTACATAATTAGCTGTTATTTGGCTTCAAGCATTATTTTTCTTAGATGTCCACTATCCCATGATATAAATGGAACATTTTACTTTGTTTATTTCTCATCCATTGCTGGAACCGTCTGAACAAAGCCCAGTTTTGTCTCCCTCCTCCCTATCAGTTTTCTTCCCAGGCTTAGCCATTCCATGACCCCCATTCCCTAGCTCTAGTCCCAGCTGTGCTGCTTGCTTGCCTTATACTCCTTTCCAGAGCAGTGAAGCAAAAGCAATGGGACATCCACCTCAGTGCTCAGAAGTTCTCTCCCAAACCAGAATTCAGAACAGTCGTCACACGTGACTAACCGTGTGATAAACCGGCCATTAGAAGTGTTACTTTCAGTCCATACAGCTATAAGCAAATAATTTCCCTTACAACTTTCAGTCCCCTAAAAATAATTTCTCCATACAACCCTTTGACTTTTCTGGCACCCTTTGACCTGTTCAGACCATGACCAGTGGCATCTCTCTTTGCTTAGTAGACTACTGGCTACACAGAGCACACACTCCTCATCTCAGAATATACTAGATTTGTGTGAAAAGAAGATGACCATGAATGTAAGATGATTCCCCTGAAGCTGAAGCTCTAGTACTTTGGCCACCAATTGAGAAGGGAGCACTCACTGGAGAAGACCCTGATGCTGGGAAAGACTGAAGGTCAAAGAATAAGGGGACGGCAAAGGATGAGATGGTTAGACAGTGTCATTGATGCATAGAACATGAAATTAAGCAAACTCCAGAACATGACCAAAGACAGGAGGGCCTGGCGTGATGTGGTCCATGTGGTCACAAAGAGTCGGACTCAACTGTGTGACTGAACAACAACAACAACCCCTTAAATAGGTTTTATACACAAAAGGATATTATTATTATTATTATTATTATTATTATTATTATTATTATTATTTACAGTAACTTGCATGCAAATTTAAGACAGCCTCCTCTTTTTTTTGATGGCACATATTGATGAGGGGAACTAGTCTTCCTCTTTGGTAAATAGATATATGAGACTGGCAATCTATACAGGAATCCATATGCATGTAAATATGATTGCATGAACCTCTGTTATGATTAGGGTTGCCAGCCTCCAGGTGGGGCCTGGGGATCTCCTGCTTTTGCAACTGATCTCCAGCTGACAGAGATCAGCTCCCCTGGAGAAAATGGCTGCTTTGAAGGGTGGACTCTATGGCATTGTACCATGCTGAGGCTCCTCCCCTCCCCAAACCCCGCCCTCTCCTGGATCCACCCCCAAAGTCTTCAGGTATTTTCCAACCCACACTTGGCAACCCTAGTTATGATGGAAGAATCACACCTGTCAGACCTCTGTGTCTTTTTGTCTCTGCAATATGTTCTGTGCATGGTGGAAGAAAGGATTACAATGCTGCTTCTCTAACAGAAAGAGGATTAGCACCTGGTAAATTTGTTAGCTGATCTTGAATTAAAGATGATGTGCAGTTGCTCTTTTGACTCTAATTTCGCATATTCTTTGGGAAAGGGGTCCAGGTGCAACATATTAAAAGGGCCATATTTTTTTTACCAGGAAAAAAAAAAGAATTAAAATGATTGTGGTCAAGCATAGTGTTTGAGAAAGCTGCTCCTTCATGCCTGACCCATTTTGGCCTTTTAGTCTCTAATCTTGGCCTACACTGAAAAATGGACTAGAAAGATGAATGGCTGAATAGAAGGAACAAATGTAAATATTTTAGTCAAGTCTGACAAGGCGTATTTATAGAATAAAATTAGTCTATGGTTATAGGAACTGTGTCAGTTAAATTTGAATGAATCTGACACTTCTGGTATTTCTGAGGGTAACTTTTGGAAGAGAACATATTGGAAAATGAAAAAGAGGGAAATATTTCAATTTGCAGCCCATAAATCAATAATAAAACGGACTAGCAACTATCCCCAGTTACTCTTTAAACGAGGGTTTCTCCAGTGTGGTGCCCCTGGAGCCCACTGAGCTTTTTGGAAAGTGGGTGGGACCATTATAAAGTAAAGCCTGTTATTGGCTGCCCTTGTTCAAGTGAAAGGGATTTCCATTGCAATAACAGCCAGAGCCCCTTTAGGATCACGAGGACAGCTAAGCACCAGTACTTGCCTCAATTAGTGGGTGGTTCCATTTCCTCCTCAGGTTGGACCAGAACCAGTGGGTTGAAATTAAATCAGAAGAGTTTTTGGCTGAACATTAGGAAGAACTGCCTGACAATTAGAGCAGGCTTCCTTGGGAGAGGGTGGGCTCTCCTTCTTTAGAGGTTTTCAAACAGAGGCTAGATGGCATTTTTGAATTTCTTGCATTGTGCAGGGGGTTGGACTTAGATGACCCTGGAGGTACCTTCCAACTCTATGATTCTATGATTCTATTCTATGATTCTATGATTTCCTTCTTGTTATTCACCCTATTCATTCGCTCTTCTTCTCTCCCATCACATTTTCCTTCATTTCTTTTTATCCCCCTTCTGTGATTCTTTTGCAAAGAGAGGAAGGAAGTATTGCATCTGGCTCCAACTCCTGTGACAGCCATTTTGGGATAGTTCTCACCACCCTCTCTCAAAATTGCAAAGGTGTCCACAGACTCAAAAAGGTTGGGGACCTTGGCTAATAACCAGTTAGTGGTTATGGAGGGAGAGCAAAATGCTTGTGTGTTCAGAGTTTTCAGGTCTACAGTATTAAAGGAAATAATGACTGAAGTTGAAAAAGCGATATTTGCAGGGCAAAGTAAATCCAACAATTAATACAATTTCTATTAAAAGTGCTTAACTGTTCAATATGTCATAATAAGTAACAGAAATTGATGTGGCACTTGGTTTAAAGCTTATCCTACCACTGTAGATTTCAAAATTCAATATTTTGGCACATTCCAAGCCTATAAAACTGTTGGGCTCCATTAAATATAGCAGATGTAGAGAGATAGCAACCTGGTTGCTGTGAATAATGGTACAGCCAGAATAGTTCACCGGAGCTACACATTTTTGTTGTTTTCTGAGAGACTCAGACATATTTTTTTTTATAATGCAGCTGCCATTACTGAGAAAGCTAGTGAGGGGGTCCTGTTGTGCCATTTTCAGGCCCCAAACCCTCACCACCAAGTTTTAATATCATAGGTAAAAGCTTGTGGTAATTGTAATCAACAGGACCCAAAAGCCATGAACTATAAAGAGTAGCAGTAGCTCCAAACACACACACACACACACACACACACACACAAATAGATGACCAACTTACGACTGCAGACCCTATTGGAAAAGTTAATTTAAAAGGGATAATGCTTTAGTGGGAAAGATATACCCAGTCTTGATTAAGAATAACATGACTATAACTTGATAATCTAGTTTGCTGGGTTTGTGTTTGTTTACAGCTGGCGATTAAGGCTCTGTCTATCTCTAGTGACTGTGGGAATTCAGTCCCTCCTGCTACATGGACAATCAAAATCAAACAATGAGGCACCAACACATTTTCAAGGCTCAGGAATGGGGCAAGGGTGGGGTTAAAGTACAAGTGGCAAAGTTCTGGATGTGCATCCCAATATTAGCACCATTGCACTATGGTGTCCAGAAAATAAACCAGCTGTGTCAGGTGGTCAGGTGACATTCAAGTCAGCCATAAATATATTAGCACAGCACAAGTTGCCTCCAAATTTTAAATAACTGTTGGTTTGCACAAAACAGCAGTATCAATAATTGTGATAGTTATCCCCATCAATAACATTCCTGGATGGTATTGGCTCATAGTCTATTTTAGTGTTGCTGGATATTGCTGTATAACTCAAATCCATGATTTGCCAGGTTAACTTATCTTGGAAGCTTTCTGGGAGACCATGTCCGAAATGTACCACAAATTTCTTGACTGACCAAACACAATTCTAGATATGAAGAGCTGTTTTCAGAAGGCATACCAGGTAGCTTATATAACATTTTTACTGAAAATAAAATGATTGAGAAGTAGAAATGCGCAGAAAGGTCAGTTACTCTATACCCCCAACCACTTCTTCTAGAAAAAAGAAAGTCCTCCCAAAGTTCCCAAAAACCTAAACAAGCAGAGCTTTATCTATCTGTCTGTCTGTCTGTCTGTCTGTCTACTTGTTTCCTTTCTCTCATCAGAGCAGCATCAATGATGGGGTAATGTTGCTAGGCAACCTCCATGAGCATGCTGCTCACTAAAATGATCACCATTCTCTGACAGTGAGTACAAAAATACTTCATTTCTGTTTGTACACATGTCTCTTCCATTTCTGTTCATCCATAGGGAAGTAGAGATAACAAAACCCTATTAAAAATATGCTACAGGTTTGGAAATCCACTTGACATTTCGATAGCAGTGTTTATCATCTCCTGGTCAATACAAAATACACATCTTATTGACACTTCCTTTTTAAAGAAAACAGTTGTCATATTGCTATTTCAAATTGATATATAGCTTTAAGTCTGGGTAGATGATTTTAGTTTTTCTTCCCAAGATATGTGGCTCTGATATCTCATTTGCAACATAGAGAAATGCTCACAGGAAATGTGTCACCCCTCCCAGGATGACACGGAAACAGAAGGTGGATTTCACTAAGGCGTTATTAATACATAAGGTTGCCAGCCCCCAGGTGGGGCCTGCGGATTTCCCGCTTTTACAACTGATCTCCAGCTAACAGAGATCAGCTCCCCTGGAGGAAATGGGTGCTTTGAAGAGTGGACTCTGTGGCACTGTATCATGCTGAGGCCCCTCCCCTCCCCAAACCCCACCCTCTCCTGGATCCACCCCCAAAGTCTCTAGGTATTTTCCCACCCAGGCCCGCACACACTGGCAACATGAAAAGATGGAAGGAGTGTGGCTGAGTAGTATGAAAGTGGGATTGGCAAAGTCACATGCCTCAGCTGGGCAAAACAGAGTTAGCTGAAGAAGGCCATTGGTCTATGCACCATTAATTCCAGTTGGCTATTACACTGCACTGTTGCCTGGCTTTATTCCCTACTGTTTTTCCTGGGAACCCATGGCCATAGATTGAGCCTGTAATCCAGATTTTAAAGTACTGAATTTGTAATCAGGATTAGGGCTGCCAAGTCTGCCCGGGGGGCAGAGGATCCCCCGCTACAGGGGTCCCCAATCTGCCGGCCCAGATTTGGCCGGTGGGGGGAACCCCACCCCTGAAGTCGTCTGGTCAGGACGACTTCCCCAGCGTGATGATGTCACCCGAAAGTGACATCATCACGCTGGGCACGTTGCCGGGACGACACTCTAGCAATCGCCCTGGCAACATCCCCAACGTGATGATGTCACTTCCGGTGACATCATCATGGTGCGCATGTTTTTCACGCTCACCTAGAAACTCCCGGCAATGAGAGGACTCCGCCCCCCCGCCGAAAGAGCATAAGTACTTGGTAACCCTAATCAGGATATTCATGTGCATGTAGAGGAATTACTTCATGTAGGTGGGGAAAAAGTAGTTTTAGGACACATCTCCACAGGAGACGTGCTGCTAGTTTAGCACACCTTTTCTAAATGTGTGGGGTGGGGTGGGGGTAGAACCAACTCCCCTGATTGTAAATAAATTCCTGTGTGCACATGAATTTATAGATAGGTATTATATATTGCTGCCTAAACTGTGCTTTAGGTAATAATAAAGCCTTTTCAGATATGCTCACTGACAGCTTTTCCCACCCCAACATTTGTAAAACATATTCATTTAGTGTGATTTCTCTTGCATTGGTTTAGGATCCATTCTTTTCCCCTCATAAATGAAATATGGCTGACTGGCAACGTGGTAGGAAAGACCGTAAATGTCATTCTTCACTCAAGCCTGAGGCTTGTAAAGTGCTTTGACCATTTGCCCTATTAGGTTGGTTTAAAAAAAAAAAAAAAAAAGCCTATAAAGCAAAGAAATCAAATTTGGGTTCTTTCTAATCTGTCATTGTTTCAAGCTGCTGGGGCATTCCCAACTTTATAATATGAAAAACAGTTGTTTAAAAATTCTGTCTTGAACCGAGAGGCCTCATGCAAAAGGTTCCTTTAGGCCAAAAAAAAAAAACTTATAAGGCCTGTTTTTGAAATTGATAGCCTTCTGTTCTTAGAAGAGAAAAGGGATTCTTTTAAAAATTTTCATTCACTCATAAAAATCTCTTCTGAAAAAAAGTGATTTTTTTTTTCTTCCTGCAAAGAACTAGACTCTGCTATGTGGAATGATGGTGTTAGCATCTGTATTGTGTCAGGTGTTTTCCATTTATTACTCAGGCTTTACTGACAATCATGGCCTCTTTTTAATTCTAACTGAGCTTCTGAAATGTCAGACCTAGAAATCTGATGTACTTGCCGCACACCTATAAGGATGGATTGAGGAAGCATTTGTATGTATGAAACCAACACAGTTTTTTTCTTAATGCAAACCCTGACACTGTGCTAATGCTATCAGTCCTCATCTGCTCTCCAGAGTAACAAAAATATCACTTGGGACAAGATATGTAATGATCATAAATCCCAATTACATGTGCATTACACTTCAACCACCACTTTCAAATTATGTACTGTGACATTTTTAAAAAAATCAGTAGGCTGTGATCAAAGGAAGGGGTTTGAATGCTACAGTCTAGGAGGATAAAACTAAGAGAAATTATTATTCCCCAGTGTTGGGTTGATTAACTTGTTTTTAATATGAACAACCATTACTTAAAAATGGGTGATGATCTGAGTTTAAAGGTGTGATAGTTAAGGCTGAAATTCAGTGTGCTGTTATGTATATTTGAAAATCTCCAGAAACCAAGTGGAGTTATGTGCAATTAAGCAGACAGAGAGCTCTGCTTCTTCGGTTATGTATAGGAAGTGTGTTTACCAGCTAGCTGCTTAGATTAACCACATTATCCTTACTACTGAAAATACTAGAGGAGGGATGGGCAGCTGTTGGATCAAGATCTCCAGTGGGTCACCCTGGGCTCCCCATCTGGTTCCCAGCTTAGCTTAGTTTCCTCGCATGTGAGTTGAGCAAGAGAAACAGAGCCCTCCCAGGATGTGGCGGTTATTACTATATGGTTCCTTCCAAAATAGGGAAGCCATGAGTCACATAGCAGGATCCCAGAGTATGGGTTCTCACCACACTAATGTTGCCTTTCCTCAAAAATAGCAGAAGAGTAGCTGTCGCTCAAGTGCTCCCCACATTTCCCATATTACCTAGGGGCCTGTCACATTACCTGAGCAATATGAGAAGGGATTTTAATTTTGGATGCTCCCAAACCATGAACACAATGCTAGTGAATATTATCAAAAGACTGGTTAACAAACAGTATAAACCTTAGCTGGAGACTTAGCTAATGGCTGTTTTGCAGCTGCAGGGTATCACATCAGGAAGGGAATGGGACTGCATGTTCTCCCCAGTTTTCCTGGTGGTGGTGGGGTGGAACACTGATGCTTCCCACATGGCCAGCCAATGGCTGGCCCCTGGGATCTTGCATCTAGTAGGCAGGGCTTGGGAGGAGGCGAACCTGGGGACACTGGCCTTGGGGTCTGTTCTTTTCTATTTAAAGCCCCAGCCTCGTGTGCCTCCGAGCTGTTCTCTGTGTACACAGGAGGTTAGCTGGTGCCCTGCCTGCATTAGTCCATGTGGTCTTGGAGCTTCAAACAATCGGCACTGCTGAAGGGCTCTAACAGCGCCATTCCTACTGTGGCTAGCATCTGCTTTCCTCCACAATTGGCTGAAAAGAACAGGAACAAGAGCAAGAAGGACCTGATGGCTAAGTACTGAGCAAGGCTGGGTAGCTGCCTCCTCAGGTCCCTTTGCCTGCATTTGTGCTCTTGGGGTTTAATTTTGGGGCTTGTCAGTGCCTGCCTAGGGAGGCACTAGCCCCCGTTTTTGCACTGACACTTGTGTCCCCCCCCTTTCCTTTTGGTTGATGGCCTTTTCCAGACAGACAGTCCCCTTCAGGTGTCTGTAGGAGGCTGGGTAGTGGACTGGATCTTGATTTATTTGGCATTCGGTTTATTTGGGCATCCTGTTTCTCTCTCTCTCTCTCTCTCTCTCTTTGTCTGTGTGTGTGTGCATGCGCGTGCTTAACAGAGATTTGGGGCAATTTTTTTTTTCCTGGGTTCACCCCTCTCAGCTAGTGTTCTTGCTTCCCTCCCATACCGGGTTGCAGTTTTTGCATAAGTTTAAACCGCCAAATCCGTCCATATAAAAAAATCTTTGGGGTTTAGTAATTAGGTCAGCACAGCCGTGGCTCGTAAAATATGGCTGATATGAAAAGCCAGTAGAAACTGAGATAGATATTTTAGCTAAGCTGCATTTTAAAAACGAAGAAGAGAAAGGGGGAGGAGTAGGAGATGTGTGGTAGTTGCTGCATTATCACTTTGGGTTTTTTCTTTCCCTGGCTTTAGTGGAGTGGGCTTAGATAGGTTGTGGTGGTCAGTTGTTTTGTGGGCCAGTCTGTCTGTTTTTGTCCAGGCTTACTGCCCAAGAGGAGTGTTTCTGTGATCACAGGGCATGCTGCAGCCTCACAATGCAACACAGGACGCAATGCCATGGCTGCAAGGGCCTCTACCTCTGCTGTGAAGAAGCAAATGGTAGCCACTGAGGCTGCTCCTGCCTCCAAGAGGCAGCAAGCTTAGGTTCGGCCTTCCAGTCCCATGGCTTTCATGGCACCTCCTGCATTCCTCCTTGAGGGCATATCCCAGTCGCTAATCCTTCTTAATGAACAGATCAACCAGCTCTTTGCCCGTTCCCTCAGCCCCTCTCTCCATCACTGAGTTAACCAATGCCACCCGACCCCAGGCCAGCATATTGCAGACCACACAAGCACCTGGGGTAGGGCTGCCAAGTCAGCCCGGGGGGTGGGGGATCCCCCGCTACAGGGGTTCCCGATCCGCTGGCCAGCATTCGGCCGGTGGGGGGAACCCCACCCCTGAAGTCGTCCAGCCAGGACGACTTCCCCAACGTAATGACGCCACCCAGAAGTGATGTCAGCACTTCTGGGTGACGTCACCAGGCGGGGAAGCTCCCGGATGACGGAGGACTCCCCCCTGCTGGTGAGTAAGAAAGACCTGACAACCCTAACCTGGGGAGCACCGTTGGGCAAGGTCTCCAAGTAGGTCATCCAGCTCTTCTGACGTGGAAGCTTCAAGGGGGCACTAAGTGCAGAAGAAGTGTCATCTTAAGCATTGCAAGTCAAATTGATTATCAAGTAGACACAATGCAACTGGCAGAGCATCTTCTGGTGTATACTTATGATGATTCAACTCATGATCCTGGTGATTATTGGGTTACGGACGCTTGTATCCCAAGCCTTCCACATTTGGGCTATTAAGAGAATGGAAAAGAGTGGATGTGATCTGGAGGATGTTTGGCTTTGATTTGCCTTCTGATTTCCCATCCAGGTTAAGCATTTTCAAAGATTTTGAGGACCTGCCTGGCATTCATTTATTCCGGAAGGTCAAGGAGCATTATCTCGATAGGTATTACATGGATGTGTTTATCCTCATAAAGTCTGAGTCTGACAAAGGCAAGCAGGGCCCACATCCAGCCCAAAAGGGTCTGTAAAAGGGGCAGCAGACCACAACTTCCTTAATTGGTTGTCAGGCTACAACATATTCATGGGGTGGTTCAACCTGCCTACCCTGAATGTGGCTGGCATATTTCCAATCATCTGGGCCATGTTTTATGAGCATGGGATTTAGTTGGTAAAGCGCGTGCCATCAAATATGATGAAGCTTTTAGGAAGCACAATTCTCACAGCCGGCACACCAGGTAACTTGCTTAACAATAAGTTGTGGTTGTTTAAAGTTGGTCCCTATATCAAGAGCATACCCAATCCTGCCAGTGGTACTAAAGGTAGTTTTAGATGCAATGTGGGCCACTGGGATTTCTGGGAGTACAGCAAAGGAAGGTGCCTATGAACACACTGTAAATTTGACCACAACTGCAACAGTTGTTTTGGTCCTCATCCTTGGCTGATAGAAATGGCTTGTCACAGATCCCTTAAGGGAGTCCCCCAAACCAAGGAAGGCTGGCACACAGGCATGGATCCATCCCACAAGGATCCATCCCAATGCTCAAACTGCCGTAGAGCAGGGAGATCACCAGGGCCCCACTCCTGCTAACACTCCTATGCCCGTAGCCAGCCCAACAAATCATTGTGAATCCCATGCAGCCAGATATCTATGCCCCACTCTGAGAGATGCATGCTTTCAGACCTTAAGAGAGCAAATAGCCTAAAGAAAATGTCCAGGTTCCCTATCATCATCACACCAAGTGGCTCAACAATCTTGGAAACTTTTCATCCGACCAAGTCGACTTTGGAGAGACTGCCCACGCTACTTCTGGAATTCCAGCAGACACAACCATAGCAGCATTGTTCTAGGGAGTCTGTGATGCAGCATTTGAAGGTCAGCAGCAGCAGTCCAAGATAAGATGACAAGTGAATACATGGTCTTAGGAGCAAGCCCACGCTCCTGGAGGTGCGCTAAATATTGTAAAACCAAAAACCTTGGGGGATTGCCAAGGCTCAGACATCTCCACAGACCCTGAAAAGGGCAGGAAAGCAGTGACAATGCATACATAGGCATGATAAGTACCGGGGGCAAGGGATCCCAAGACTCCCTGAACAATTAATTTTTGCCAAGCATCCACAGATCTTCCAGGAAGTTGTCCAGTGGCTGGTTTGGACTGGGGCAAGAATTTGGAACCTTTCCTCCTGGAATTGAGACAAGGCATCTGCAGTACCATTACTGGTGCCTGCACTGTATTGTGCTGAAAAAAGATATGTTAGACACCAATCATACATAGTAACTACATGGCCAGTTCAAACCTGCATAGTAACTACATGGCCAGTTCAGAGTGTGATGTTTGCCAATCAATAACTTTCACTATGGCTTGAATGTCATACCAGAACTTTCATACCATATATTTATCCCTAAATATATCATGTCACATGCAGACAGCAGCCAAAATTGGGGAAAAAATTGGGAAAAATGAGGTTCTCTCACAGGCCTCATGTAATCCTGATGTTGTGGTGAGGGGCAAATACCAATGACATGGATAGGGTTGCCATTTTTGGTGGGAGGGGGAGTTGGTCCTGCTCCAGAAGAGATGTCATCATGCAGGACATGCTGCTGGTGGACACTTTAGCATTAAGCTTGAAAACTCTATGATATCATAGAGTTTTCAGGCTGGCTGCTAGAGTGTCCCCCCAGCAACATGCCTACTGCGATGGCGTCACCTTTGGGTGATGTCATTGTGCCGAGCACATCAGCAGGATCAGGGCACTTTGGGGGTGGGTTTCCCAATGGCTGGATCCAAGCTGGTGGGTAGGGGGGCTTTTGAATGGGCAACCCCCAGGGGAACCCAGCAGCCCTAGATGTGGACCAGGCCAGCCAGGCACAAAAGGCCTGCCCTGGGGAGACTACCTTGCAGTCAGAATTTAGGTGACCATTGTGTATTACTATCATGGTTGCCATGTGCTCAGGCAATGGCGACCGCCACGTGGTCATTCGCACGTGGCGTGAATCTATCTGAGCATCGGCCAGGTAGAATAATAGCTGGCCAAATCCTAAATGGCCACCAATCATGTACCTAGGTTTCCCCTGGGGACCTATGAAATGTAACCATGATATTAAGGTCCTATCAGGACATCTGGGCGAGGTTGGAGGTGTGCCTCCGGCCAGCATAAAAGAGGGCTCTGAGCCTGGGGTTTCCTTGTTCCATCTGACCCGCAATAAACTACCATGCTGATTTCACTGCTACTGGCCTCCCAACTCCAGTACTTTTCAGTGACCCAGCATTGCTTGAATTTCTTTTTAGTGTGCATTTTTTCTTACCTATGACCCCGGACGGCAGAGTTCTGAGAGCGGATAACTTATCCCCAGGGAGGTGGTAAGTACCACATACAGAATCCAGTTATATCCCCAAGTACATTAACTGAGTGGCCGGTCCTTCAGTTTTATCCTGGGCAACAGGGACCCCCACCTCAGCCAAGAGGGCCTGAAATGTAGCAAGGCAGTTGGCACAAGCCAATGTGCCACAGGGCCGAAAAAAAAGAAATCATTCCATTATTGCATGATGTGTGTGCACTTCATGTGCTTTTTAACCATCCCTTTGAGGAAGGTGCTGAATATTTCTAAAGCCGTATAGGCAATGGAGCAACCCATAGGCAAGGCTTTATCTACATACAAGCTGTCATCAAATTTGAAGCTCAGTGAGCAGAAATCCCCAGGGACAATGGGTAATCGGCAGAAGACATAAGAACATAAGAGAAGCCAATGTTAGATCAGGCCAATGGCCCATCCAGTCCAACACTCTGTGTCACACAGTGGCCCAAAATACCAGGTGCCCTCAGGGGGTTCAGCAGGGGGCCAGGACACTAGAAGCCGTTCCACTGTTGTCCCCCCCCCCAAGCACCAAGAAAACAGTGCATCACTTGCCCCAGACCGAGAGTTCCTATCTATACCTTGTGACTAATAGCCAGTGATGGACCTCTGCTCCATCTGTTTATCTCATTCCCTCTTGAAGCCGTCCATGCTTGTAGCCACCTCCACCTCCTGTGGCAGTGAACCATTCTTTGGGTGAAGAAGTATTTCCTTTTATCTGTTCTAACCCGACTGTTCAGCAATTTCATGGAGTGCCCATGAGTTTTTGTATTGTGAGAATGGGAGAAAAGTACTTTTCTCCACCTGCTCTATCCCATGCATAATCTTATAAACCTCGATCATGTCACCCCTCAGCCATCGTTTCTCCAAACTAAAGAGCCCCAAGTGCTTCAACCTTTCTTCATAGGGAAAGTGTTCCAACCCTTTTATCATTCTAGTTGCCCTTTTCTGCACTTTTCCCAATGCTATCTTTTTTGAGGTGCAGCGACCAGAACTGTACACAGTACTCCAAATGAGGTTGCACCATCGATTTATACAGGGACATTATAATACTAACTGATTTGTTTTCAGTTCTCTTCCTAATAATCCCCAGCATACAGTTCGCCTTTTTCATTGCAGTTGCACACTGTCTCAACATTTTCATTGAGTTATCTACTACGACTCCAAGATCTCTCTTTTGAGTCTCCGCCAGTTCAGACCCCATCAACTTGTATTTATAGTTAGAATTTTTTGGCTCCAATGTGCATCACTTTGCACTTGGCCACATTGAACCCCATTTGCCACGCTGATGCCCACTTGCCCATCCTCGACAGATCCCTTTGGAGTGTCTCACAATCCTCTCAACACCCTGAACAACTTCATGTCACTTCACTGTTTACTCCCAACTCCAAATCATTAATAAACAAGTTAAAAAGCATTGGTCCAAGTACTGATCCCTGCAGTACCCCACTACTTACCTCCCTCCACTGAGAAAATTGCCCATTTATACTCACTCTCTGTTTCCTTTTAATTAGCCAGTTTTTGATCCACAAAAGGACTTGTCCTCTTATTCTGTGATTATTGAGCTTACTTAGGAGCCTTATCAAAAGTTTGCTCTGACCAGAATAAAAGAGGGCCCCTGAGCCCAGGTTATCATGCCTCATCTGACCACCTAATAAAGAGCTTGCTATGAAATCACTTCTACTGGTCTCCCGACTCCGGTACTTTTCATAGACCATATCGCCCATGAACCAGTTTTGGAAGGAATGCTCAGTGCTGCCTTTGGATACCCCTTTTTTCTTGTGAAGGGGCCCACATCATCCTCTGGTTTTTAAAGAGAGAAAAAGTCCACATAGTAGCCCTCTAGGAGTTCTCAAAATCTCTATGCTAAAGTAGGGGGGGAGCCCCATTCACTCGCTGCCCTACACTTGCACAACCAAGAAGGCCGACACAGGATAAGTCCCTCAGCCCTCCAATAATCACTGTCTATGTGCATGGAATCCTCATCTGGGGATGACTTACTGGACAATGCACTGCTGCTCAACATATCCCAGGAGCAAGTTGTCTTTTGCGTTCTTTGCTTCTTGGCACAGTGCTTCTCCACACAAGTAGGGCTCACAGTGTGGATTTCCCCAGAGGCACTGGATGACTGGGACTCCGCTAGAGATCATGGCCTCCATCTGCTCCAGGGTGTGTAGGAGATTCGGGTGAGGTTGCATGGGACACCAGTTGTTCCATCCTCTCTGACAATTGCATTGTTTGAGAAATGCCCTATAAAATAGCCGTATTATCTACAGGGGCAACATGTACTGGTTGCATGGGGGGGGTGCGTTGGCAGAGGGCCATGATCAAGTAGTCCGGAGGGGGTGCTAGAAGCCCCAACTCCATCATCCAAATCTTTCTTGTGATGACATTAAATTTGGTGTATATAGTGAATTCCAAAATGTGGTATCTTTAAAATTCTTTCCTTTCCTAACTACCCTTTACAGTCTGTTTTCAATTGTAACTCATATACTACACTGTGCTGTCAGTCCCACTGATCTGTTCTTGATGGCTTCCATCTCTTTCTCCTGAATGCTGAGAATGTATTTCAAACCTACCATAACATAAGATTTCAATCTTGTTTGAGAATTGTGCAAATTATAATTCTACGCTGTGCTGTATGTTTCATGTTAGAACTGGAGATGGATTTTGAAATCCAGAAGGTTAGCAGACAGGCAAAAACCTGGATACATTCTTGTTTAATGGGGAAACAGCTTCTACACATTTGCCACATAGACACAGCACACTGTGAGTGTGTTCTGACAAAATAAGTGTGAGCTTCAGTAAAAAGAACAGTCTGGTAACCAAGAATAGTCTGTTTGTACAGAATGTGCCAAGGTGTACTTGGAGCCCTGCAGCTATCACATCCTGTCCAGACACAAAGCTGTCTTAAGTATGGTTTTGTGAATATATACCGTATCTGAGGATGTGGAATATTTTAGCTGACGTTTATTCAAACAGTAAAATAAAAGATGACATGTGATTCCCTCATGCAGCTGGAGAAGAGACATGAGGAGGAGCATGCAATACAGGGCCTATAAGCTGTTTTGAAAGATATCACCAGATAAACATAAAAAATCTTTCCTATTCAGGGAGTATACAGATGAAAGCAGACTATATTTACCTGAGTTTTTTTTTTTATGATAGCATAAAGCTTACATTTTCCTAGTGATGTAATCAAACATACTTTCCTCTTATTTTCTTTGATGTTGAATTAATAGTGGGGGGGGGGGGGACACTTCCAAATTTACTTTAGTGTACCCATCTTGCATAGACAAGTAAGTTCACAGGAACCGGAGGCAAAGAGCATTGCAATAATGCAAAAGTTATAATTTGTGACATCAGCACTGCACACAGGGATGAGCAAATGTCTCATATCATGAACATATGAAGCTGCTTCATACCGAATCAGACCGTTGGTCCATTAAGATCAGTATTGTCTACTCAGACTGGCAGCAACTCTCCAGGGCCTCAGGCAGGTCTTTCCCGTCATCTCCCACCTGATGGAGATGCTGGGGATTTAACATGGGGCCTTCTGTATACAAAGCAGATGCTCTACCACTGACCCCCAGCTCTTTTTCATTTCTGTTTATATTGTTCCAGAGGTCTTAGAGCTCCCTGGTTTTTTTGTAGGTTCCCTTTTGATATGTTGGATAAAAGAATAATTGCAAAGTTCCATGAATGTAACAAAAAATTCCTTCTCTCCCCAAAGCCCATTTAGATTCCCTAAATGCTTCTCCTGGAAAAGGAGACCTTCACAAAAAAATAAGAATTAATGAGAAAGATGAAGTGTGAAGGGATATTGGCAAAGATTGCCTCCATTGGAATCAGTGCCTTATTTCACCAGAGCATGTTCTTGTCTGGATTTTATAGATTTTGTACACTACATATGTCATTTGTATGTGTTATCACCTGCACCCTCCCCAAATGAAGACACAAGATAAATAATTTAGTTTATCTCTTTTATTTAAATGACTGATCTATATAATGAAGCAGGGGTCATTTCGTAGAAAAAGAGGTGCAGGAGCTCATTAGCATAACTCATTAGCATAACTTATTTGCATATGCTACACCACCTGACATCACTGGAAGTATGTCAGAAGGCAAGAAAGAAAGGGGCGGGGGGACAGCTACTAATGCAAGGCTCAGAAATACCACTATTCTGGGAGGATAGCTTCAGTGGTGGCTGAAGCCTTCAGAAGGCTGGTCAGAGGAACAATGACCTTTCCAGGGGCCGGGGTCATTTTGCTGCTGCCATGACACAAGCAGGCATCTCCCCACGGGGGGGGGGGGGGACTGGCACCAACTCCCAGAGCTGAGCTCCCCCGAGCTCCTGCTCAAAATGACCCCTGTAATAAAGTATTAATATATTTAAGGGTGGGATGCACTGAGCAACATGCAGTTACAGCATGTGGTAAATACTTGCATGTGGGGAATTGCAAAAGCCTTTTTATGGCTTTCCCAAAGCCCACTTCCCATAGGCTTGACAATTCACCCCCTGCCAATCCAATCTTGTGGCTCATTTAAATCAAGAGGGGACTGGGAGAACATGATCCCAACAGTCATGAATGGATTTGTGTATAAAGGATCATCAATATACAAACAATGTTGGAAAATACATAGGCTTTTGTTTTGTTTTGGGGAGTTCTGAGGAAAATTCAGTGTAAGGAAACAGGAAAAAAGTGTGAAAATAAAGCATCCCAAGGCTATGTAAAATCAAAACAGAGATTTTGGAGACAAAATTTTGGAGAGAAGAAATTAGAAATTAATCCTGGTGCACACAGGTCTGAATTTAGCAGATAAATAAAGCTTATTTAAGAGTATTTGGATGCCAGTAATACCAGTACATTATAGGTAAAATTGAGCAGTGAAACTAGACTATCTGTTGAAATAAAATTATAACACCCATTCCCATTTACAACAATTCTTTGCTCTAGCTGTTTGTAGTGCTAACAAAGCCAAATGATTATCATGTAAACTGAGCAAAATTCTTTCGGAGAATTTTACAGTTACTTTAAGAGCCCTCAAAGGGAGAGGAGTAAAACTACTTTTAATAGATTGGAAGTAGATAGATCCTATCTTGGTGTCCTTGAATTAATTAGTGGATAGTTGCTAACAGAAATACTTCAGAGAAATAAAGATGAAGTTTTCCATTAGAAATCTGAAAGCCAGGTGTAAAACTGGCATACAGCTGTAAAGAATATCAGACTACAACTTAGCTGAGTGAGAAATAACTGCTAGAAAATTCACTTTAAGGCCATGTTTTTTAGATTATGGTAAAAGAAATGATGGCATGGCAACATTTATAATATTACGATGTCTTTTAAGGACATTCTTACATTTATTTATAACGATACTTAGTTTTTATATAGTGCTATGAAGTATTCAAAGATGGGGCAGGAGTGAGGCTGAGAGCAGCTTGCCTAAGGCTGTGGACACATGAGCAGTTTGCAGTGATAATCATTGTGGTACCTTTGTGGATGTAAAGAGCATGATCAGAAAATGACAACTACCTTCTGTACCCCTGTCATGGCCACCCCATTTTGCCTTGCTTCTGAAGCCAGAGCTTTCACTCTGCTTTTCCAGGCATATGAACTACACTGACTCCTTCCAGTCTGACTTCTTATGGGATGGAGACTGTGTTGGCCCTCACAGATGTTCTCCACAGGCAGCTGAATCAAGGTGGGTTGGTGCTGCTGTTATTGCTAGATTTGACAACAGCGTTCAACACAGTCTGCTGGCTCACTGCCTCACTAATGGTGGAGAACGTGGGACAGCCTTGAACTGGGTTGTCTCATTTCTCCATGATGGGGAACAGAGAGTGGCCCTGGGAGAGAGGGTTTCCTTCTGATACCATGGAATGTGGGATCCCTCAGGGAGCTATCCTCTCCCCAATGTTATTCAACATCTATATATGTCCTCTCACCCAGCTGGTGCAGAGTTTTGGGCTAGAGTACCATCAGTACACTGATGACACCCAGCTGTATCTGCTGATGGATAGATGGCCAGATGCTGCCCCAGGAAATCTGGCCAAGGATCTGGAGGCTGTGAGGAGGTAGCTAAAGCAGAGTCCACTGAGACTGAATCCAATAAAGATGGAGGTTCTCTGGTGGGTGGGGGAGATTCAGGACTTGGGCGCCAACTCTTGACCATGCACCATTAACACCAGCACAGATGGTTAAGAGCTTGGGTGTGTTTTTGGATGCCTCCTTATCAATGGAGGCTCAGATTACACATTTTGTCAGACTGGTGTTTTTCCAACTTCACCAGATCTGGCAACTGGCCCCCTGCCTGTCTTGCCCTGACCTAACCACTGTAATCCATGTAAACCAAACCTATAGGCTTGATTACTATAACTTGCTCTACACAGGGCTGCCCTTGAGACTGATCCAGAAGTTACAACTGGTCCAGAATGCAGTGGCCTGGGTCCTTACAGGGACACTGTCAATGGCACACATTCAACCTGTGCTCTGCCAGTTGTGCTGCCTCCAGATTGAGTACTGGGTCAGGTTCAAGATTTTGGTTCTGACTTTCAAGGACGTAAACGGTCAGGGACCACCTCTTCTGGTATGTCCCCTGGAGAGTGCTGTAATCAGGAGAACAACATCTGGAAGTCCCTGGCCCAGAGAGTGTCTGGCTGTCCTCAGCTTGGTTGAACTCTCTGCCAAATGACATCAGGGCCCTGCAGGACTTGTTACAGTTCCACAGAGCCTGTAAGGCAGAGATGTTCCACCAAGCATATGGCTGAGGACAGCAATGGTTTAGCCAATTAGTCGCCTCTCACTCCCCCCCCCCCCACACCATCGGGGGTCAAATTTGTACTGCAACGCCATATAGGTTTTATGTTTTTTGTATGCCATCTGTTGTTTTAAGATTTATGGATTTATTTGTATACTTAGATTAATCAACTGTTTTATGTTTCTTGATGTAAAATGTACACAGCTCTGAGGATGCTTTGCAGGGAGAGTGGTATAAAAGTCATCATCATCATCAGCTGTGTGAGTCCTCTCAACTGGTAGAACAGGACTGTCACAATCACCATAAGTCAGTAGTGACTTGATGGCACTTAACACACATGTGTTAGGGTTTGCTATATACTACATGCTGGTGTATACTATAGAAGTGGGGTGATGTGAGTTACCTGCTCAGAGTACCAGCTTGGTCTGGCTTTAAAAAGACTGAGCAGAGGCTTGATATTTTTCTTGGGCTCTTGACAACATTTTATTGGAGAGTGGAGGAGGTTTGGCTAAATTGGGGGCTTGTTTATTGTGAGCTCTTGAGCCTGCAGGCAAAATAAGTGTGGACTATCCAGTGTCAACTAGGCTGCCATAAAGAAGATGGGGGTAGGGAGACTGGCTGTCATAAAGAAGGTGGGAGTGAGGAAGTTGATACTGGTATGCTAACTTTCGATTCTCCCCTAGCATTTGTCTTTGTTTTTACAAGGTCTCTGGTTTCTCTTGTGAGTTTCCCACTGGGAACTAGGGGCCATTATTTTCCAAGTGAAGGTAATCTGGCATTCATTGGCTTGTAGCCATCTGACGACCCAAGTTTGAACCCCATATAAAATCCCATTCCCGCTTTTCCTCTGTAGTCTTAACACAAATAGTGTTTAGAGTAATGTAGTAACCTGACCAATAAACTGATCCTTTTTAAGGAACGTTGTTGAGTGCTGATTACTGGGGACTCTGACAGAATGTTAAGACTCCTTGTACCTGGACTGTGCTCCACACCTAGAATCTCAACATGAGTGTGGGGAATGGTGGAGACCAGCCAGACACAGAGGCAGATATTCCTGTTACCATGGTGAGTGAGGTCCCTGCAATGGGGGCACAGACACTGGCTCCAGATCGGGGGCTGGGGGGTGCTCAGCTCCGAGCGAGAGACCAGTACTTGTGGGTGCACCTCTCTACTGCCCCAAGGGAGTTGTGGATGCTGACTCCTCGGGTGGCTGTACCAAGCCCCTATGACTGGGCAATCCCCTGCCATCCAGAGTTGCTGGATTGGGGGGAAGGTGGCGAGGTCGAAGCATTGGTTGAGCGCATGGGAACACACTTGTGGGAGCAAGTGCAGCAAGAGGTTTTTGAACTAACAATTAGATTACCCCAAATAATTGTGGACGCAGTGTAGGATGAACTGAGGCAATGGGCTCCCCCCCCCCCCAGCCAGGGGCACCTGCGGCACCAGCAGGGCCAATAGCCGGGCAACTGGGAGCCCCTCCTGAGCAGCCTGTGGCACCAGCTGGACCACCTGGGTTTCCAGCAGGGCTGGGGCAACCAGCTCAACCCCCCCAGCTCCTGGAGTCCCCAGACTGCAACTACCCAAGGAGCTACTCAGAGTTCAATGGGACCCCTGAAAAGTTGGTGTTCTTTCTAGTGCAAGTGCGCAGATTCCTGAGAGATTGGGGCCATCTGTTCTCGGATGATGAGGACCTTGTTGAGTTCATCAGCATGAAGCTGAGGGACCGGGCGGCAGACTGATATGTGGGTCTGCATGAGATCCAGGGTCCAGAGCTACAGGATGTGCAGGTCTTCATGTGGGTGCTATGAAGGCAGTATGAAGAACTGCTGGCAGGCGAGAAGGCGAGGCCGTGCCTCCGTACCTTGAAGCAAGGCAACTGCACAGTGCATGAGTTCAAAGAGTTCGAAATGATCGCAGCGAAGATCCAGGAGTGATCAGAGCCCATGCTGATGGAACATTTTCAGATGGGTCTCAGTCACCAGATCCTCAACATGGTTCTACGTAATGTGCAGCCCCTCACCCTGGCCGCTTGGATGTGAGAGGCAGATGCTGTGGAGAACTGCCTACAGTTGATCAAGATGCGAGCCCCATGAGTGTACCCTAAAACCCCCGGGGGGGTGGGCAGAAGATGACCCAGCCCAGGGGAAAAGACCCAACTAAAGAACAGCAGATGTGGCAAGGACTTTGTCTCCGGTGTGGCGAGGCCAGCCATTTTGCGGCAGCCTGCCCAATGAGCGCAGCTCCAACCCCTCCAAAAGCTGGAGAGAAGAAAACCACAGGGACCACAACATGGCCAAGCGGTGGGAAAGGGAAGTTTCCAAAGGCACTGCAGCTGAAAGCGCAGTTGGAAGGCACCTCATCAAGTGGTGAGGAAACACAAGAGCCATCAGGAAAAGGCCAGGACCTGTTGTAAAGGGCGCGAAACAACAGGTCTGAGAGCTGCCGGCACCACCTATGGTAAGCAATTCTGACCCCATCCTGTTCGTGACTGTGACTATTTTAAAGAGAGACATGGGCATGCAAATCCGAGTCCAGGCACTGATTGACTCGGGCTGTGCAAGAGACATAATTAGCCTATCTCTTGTTAAGGGGTTTGGCGCCCCAGTCCAAAGATTACCAGAGCCATTGGTTTTTGTTCAGATGGACTGCTCCTTGATGCAAGAGCCATGTAAATATCAGACGGTCCCCTTGCTTATGGGGGTGGGAGCACATTGGGAACACTGCTCTTTTGTGATTAACTCCAATGCCTGGTTCCCAATGATACTGGGCAGCCCTTGGTTGTGTGGACACAACCTTTATATTTAGTGGAGCAAAGGGGTGGTGCATTTTGTTGATCTGGGGTGTAAAGCCCATGTGTGGTCACCTGAATGGGGCAAGTCTCCTCCAGCAGAATCAGTGATCACTTGCCTAGCAGAGGAGAATGTGGGGGGGATCACCTGCAAATAGGACTGGGTGGAAGTCTTTGGGAAGGTCGAAGCAGACGAACTAAACCCCCACCAGAATTGTGACTGTGCTATTGAACTATTGCTGAGGCACAAGTTACTGAAAGGGAAGTTGTATTCCATGAGCCCTGTGGAGAAGAGGAAGCTGCAAAAGTTTATTGACAAAAATTTGGCATGAGGTTTCATCTGCCCCGCCTCCTCCCCTTATGCAACTCCCATTCTCTTCCGAAAAAAGAAGGATAGCGGACTCAGGTTGTGTATAGATTATTAGGGGTTCAATGCAGTGTCAACTACCAACACTTACCCCCTTCCTCTGATCAAAGGCTTGTTGACAGAGGCTTCCAAGGGAAAGTTCTTCACTAAGCTAGATCTGCGGGATGCTTACTTTAGACTGTGCGTAAGGGAGGTGGATGAATCTAAAACAGCTTTCAACACACCCCTGAGACAATTTGAATACTTTGTTATGCCATTTGGCCTCCAGGGGGTGCCTGAAGTTTTTATGAATCTGATCAATGAAGTCTTGCACAAGCACTTATTTCGGGGGGCTCTGGTGTTTTTAGATGACATTCTTTTGTACTCCCCTGATAAGGAATCACGTCAAACTGGTGTGAGAGGTCCTCCAAACCCTCCTGAAGCATAGGCTATTTGCTAAGTGGTCTAAATGCGAGTTTCATAAGGAGGAAGTAGATTTCCTAGGCTACTGCATCTCCCATAGGGGCTTAGAGATGGATCCAAAGAAGGTGGCCGACATGGTGGGGTGGGAGGCACCCACTACCCAGCGCCATCTCCAATCATTCTTAGGATTTTGCAATTTCTATAGAAACTTCACTTCCAATTTTGCCCAGGTAGCCCTCCCCCTCACTGACTTGTTGAAAACAAAGGGGAAGAGTGTGGATAGTACAAAGCCCAGGGCCAAGTTAAAATGGACTGAGGAATGCCAGTAAGCATTCGAAACGCTAAAAAACCTGTTCACTTTAGAGCCGGTGCTCACCCACCCCAATGAGAATAAAAAATTCATTGTCCAAGTGGATGCATCAGACATTGCCATGGGGGGGGGGCATCCTGCAGGAGGGAGCAGATGGGCAATTCCACCCCCTCACTTACATCTCTAAGAAATTCAACACTACTGAGCACAATTGGTCAGTGTGGGACAAGGAGGCTGCGGCTATTAAATTAAGCTTGTCAACATGGTGTCACTGGCTGGAGGGGGTGCGAGTGGTGTTTGAGGTTTAGACTGATCATAAGAACTTAGAGGCATTGCACATACCCTGGATTCTCAATGCTAAACAGCTCTGATGGGCGGAGTTTTTCTCCAAATTCCATTTCACCCTTCACCATCTTTCTGGCCGATGCCCTGTCACGCCTGCCTCAGCATGAAAGTCAGAGGGAGGAGGTGATTAACTCTATGTTCACACGCTCGCAGTTGGGAGGGGCAGTCCTGATTTGCAGTCAGGTGAAAGTGAGGGGGGAGAAGGCGGTGAATCCATGGAGTACCACATTCAGGGAGGGTGTGTCTGACAAAGACCGGGAGGAACTTGCCTCCACGCCGGGACTGGAAGAACATGAAGACAGCTGTTGGTATAAGGGGTCCAAAGTATTCGTGCATGTTCCTAGGAGGGGGCAGGTGATGCTCTGGGGCTACGAATCCAAACTGGCTGGACACTTTGGGTTTCTGAAGACTTTGCATTTGCTGCAACACCAGTTTTGGTGGCCACATATGAGAGCAGACACTTCCCAATGCCCCACCTGTCTTGTGCAGAAGGCGAGGTGAGAAACCTCCTGGATTGTTAAAACCTTTGGAAACCCCCTCCAGACCTTGGAAAGTGATTTCAATAGATTTTATTACTGACTTGCCTCCCAGTAAGGGAAAGACTATGATTTGGGTGGTGGTGGATTTCTTCTCAAAACAAGCACATTTTATTCCCCTCAAGCAGCTGCCCACTGCTAAGGCTTTAGCAAAGATATTTATGCACCACATCGTTAAACTCCACTGTTTTTCGAGGAAGGTAATCTCAGACAGAGGAATGCAATTTATTGCCAAATTTTGGAAAGAACTTTTGCACCTGTTAGACATTGAACAAGGACTTAGTAGTGCTTACCACCCAGAAACTGATGGCCAAACGGAGATAATTAATCAAACGCTGGAACAATTTCTCAGGTGTTTTACCAATTATCAGCAGGATGATTGGGTAGACTCGTTGCCTTATGCAGAATACAGCTACAACAACTTGGTGCATTCTTCCACAGGGATGTCCTCGTTTATAATTTTGTATGATTATGAAGGGTCCCCCTCCCTGTGATGCCTGATGACACCCCTGCAAAGGGGGAGGGGACTTCCATGATTGGTGGCAAGGACTGCAGGATCAATCGCCAGTGACTCACAAGGCACTTGATAAGGCCAAAGCGGATTACATAGCTCAGGCTGACAAGCACCGGGCTGAACCATGGAACATTATTTCGGGTGATTGTGAGTATTTGTCCACAAAAAACTTGAAGGGGCTGCAACCCAGTAGGAAACTGGGCTGGCGTTATGTGGGGCCTTTTCCTGTAGTGTGTAAAATCAATGAAGTGACTGTTGAATTGGCCCTGCCTAAATCTCTTAAGGGCATTCATCCAATCTTTCATTTCAGTCTCCTGAAGCGAGATCCTGGGCCGAATACATAGCGCACTCGTCCTCCTGCTCCCCTGTCTCTGATTCTGAATGACGAGCCTCATCAGGAGGTGGCACAGATTCTGGACTCTAAACCACAGCATGGCCATCTATTCTACTTGGTTAGGTGGAAGGATTTTGGTCCTGATGAAAATGAGTGGGTCTAGGATTGCCATGTCAATGCCCCTAAATTATTACGTGCTTTCCATTCTTTGTACCCTTTGAAGCCCGGGAGGGCCTCTTTAGAGGGGCAGAATGTCAGCTAGGGTGCCATAAAGAAGGTGGGGGTAGGGAGGCTGGCTGCCATAAAGAAGGTGGGGGTGAGGAAGCTGACACTGGTATGCTAACTTTTGATTCTCCTCTAGCATTTGTCTTTGTTTTGACAATGTTTCTGGTTTCTCTTGTGAGTTTCCCGCTGGGAACTAGGGGCCATTATTTTCCATGCAGAGGTAACCTGGCATTCATTGGCTTGTAGCCATTTGACGACCCAAGTTTGAACCCCATATAAAATCCCATTCCGGCTTTTCCTCTGTAGTCTTAACACAGATAGTGTTTAGAGTAATGTAGTAACCTGATCAATAAACTGATCCTTTTTAAGGAACGTTGTTGAGTGCTGATTACTGGGGACTCTCACATCCAGGGGAATATCTACCAGTTTTAGAGGTCCCCAATTTAATAGGCTGGATGTTTCTGAAAATTAATTCCTGAGCTCCAGTTGAACAAAATAGAATATCCAAAATTAATTTAAGCATAAGGAGATTTAAAAAGTCATATCTGTCACATGTGTCTAGGGTCTATATGTTCCATACAGACTTCTGTTCACAATAATTGGACACATTTAATTTCTTCAGGCGATGTCATCTATTATAGGAATGCACCAGGAAGCTAGAGGCAAATGCTGCAGAAGATAAAATTTGTGAGCTCTACTACTGAATTTCAGATCAAACATTTTTTCCCTATGATGAATGACTTCCTTTAAGCTTTAAACTTCTGATACAGTACTGTTTATTTCATTTCAAGTTCAGTTCAATCCGATCATAAGAATCCAAATCTATATTCAAGACTGTAACTCCTCTATGTTCATGTCAGACAGTTACTTTTATTCTTTGACTGAAGTTATTTAAAGATTTCAGTTGTTCATTTTCCTAATGATGTAACTGTATTATATTCTGTACATACTTTGTATGATTTGGAAGACAGATGTTTCTGACATGAACTCTTCAGCCTCAGTCCTCAGAATATTTGATTGTGTGTTAGTTACTTGAAGCAACTTTAGAACCACAACCACAACATGTTTATACCCTCTGTTATAATAAGGTTGTCCTTAAGAGAATTGATAGTTTAAAAACTCAGAATATAGTTGAAGTTGTGTCTTAGAAAAGGAGTAGCAATAAACTTTTAGGATTTCCTTTGATCCGCTACTCTCTGAGCCTTTTAGAAAAGTCTTGAGACATCTATTCTACTAGTGAAGTCAGATGAATCTGAGCATACTTAAATCTGGAGACTGAACCCATGAAAAGACAAGACAGTTCTACAGATGACAGAGATCAGTTCCCCCAGAGAAAATGGCTGCTTTGAAAGGTGAAGTTTATGGTATTACACCCTGCTTGAGGTCACTTCCAAGCTCAAACCTCATCCTCCCTATGTTCCACCCCCAAATCTAGACAGATTTCCCAGTATGGAGCTGGTAACACTAAGGCTGTGGTCACATGGCCCTTTAAATCTGGGAGCCCTCCCGGATTTAAAGGGGCTGCATTTTTTTTTACCTCGGGTTGGGATGTACACACATCCCAACCCCAGCGGCGGTGGGCAGCGGCGGGCGGAGGAGGAGGTGGGCAGCAGTGCCGGGCAGAGGAGGCAGCGAAGGAGGCGGCGGAGGTGGAGGCGGAAGAAGCGGTGGGTGGCAGCATTGTGAGGCGTTTTGTGGAGGAGGAGGAGGCTGGAGGTGGCTTTTTTTGGCAGCAGCAGTGGCTGGCAGTGGCAGCGGCCAGGGGAGGCACCCTTCCCCGAGCCCCACTGGCCACCTGGTAAGTTTAGAGGTTCCCCCTTTTACACTTGGGCACTTGAGGATGGGATCATCTGGACAGCCCTCTCTTGCAATGATTGCGAGAGAGGGCTGTCCAGATAGGCACAATTGTGCATTCCTCCTACGACCACTGGGAAAACACTCAATTGGAAAACACAGGAGGAACCCGCATTTGACCCCGCTTCAGTGCGGGACTAGCCGCGGCCATTGTGGACGGTCCCTTTAAATGCGGGATGAAACAGCAGTTCCTCCCGCATTAAAGGGCCGTGTGGCCGCACCCTAAGAGGAACTGATCTCCGTATTTAGGCAATCCATTGTGATTCCTGGAGAGCAGCTGCTGCAGCTTCTGCTGGGGCGAGGGGAGGAAGTAGGTGGGAGGCCAGGAGAGTGACAGGGGCAGAAAAAGTGATGGGGTGGGGACAGAAAGGAAGTGAAAGCCATGTAGCAAGGAGAGAGTAAGAAAAGGGGTGGCAGGAAGGGGAAAGAGTGTGAGAGAAGTAGGGGGAGAGGGAAAGAAGCAGGGGTGGGGGAATGGCATGGCTGCTCCAGCAAGTTTCTTGTGGTATTTCGCTAATTCATAATTCCTTATGATGTGTAAACTGTTGCATAATTAATGATTACATTCCTTGGGGAAATGGATACGTGTACTGTGTGGCTGCCTTAGGAGGGAGTGCATAAAATCAGAGGATTACTTCCTAAAAATTTACCTTCAGTTAAAGATTTTCTATTCCTTGACTTCATCATCAATCAAAAGGGAGACTGCAAACAAGAAATCAAAAGGAGATTGAGATTGGGAAGGGCAACCAAAAAGGAGCTAGAAAAGATTCTTAAGGGTAAGATGTGTCACTGGTGACCATGATCAAGGTAATTTATACCATGATATTCCCCATTACTATGCATGGGTGTGAAAGTTTGACAATCAAAGTTTGACAAGTTGATTCCTTTGAAATATGGTATTGAAGGCGAGTTGTACAGATACCATGGACGGCCAAAAAAGATGTATTTTGCAGTTGAGATATAAGCTTGTAGTATAAAACAATAATCAGTGTTCAAGAGTGAACTCTTGAGATTTTCCTGCATCTTTCCTTAGCTGATCCTTCAGCCAGTTAACTCATATTTCAATAAATTCTAGAAAAATATATTGTCCAGCTCTGGGCACAATCCCTCTGTTGTGTTTGTGTTCTTGATTATTCTGCATTAACAACTATGGTTTACCTATGAAAGGGCTCTGGTATCCTAATGCTCCAATTCTCATTGGCTGACTAATAAAGACTCCCATTGGTCCTGAAGCCAATCTAGGTACCTAATCGCTGAGTCCTGCTTGGGTCCAATAACATCGTTTGTATATAGTTACATTGTTGAAAGTTATTTGTTGGAACAGTATAAATTAGAGTGCTGCTCTCATAGAGCTGAACGATGTTATGAATAAAAGCCTGCTTGCTGGATTCATCGCCTCCGCCTCAATACTTAATACCCTCTGTGTTAGGAGGATTTTTTACCTCCATCTGCCATTCTGAGGAGGGACCAGATGGTCTGCTGGCAGGCCAGGTAGCAGGAGACCACACACTGTTGTGGGACATCTGAGCAGTAGTGGAGGCAGCAGACCCCTTTTACCATGTCACTGGTGGGCAAGTATACAGGCTGCCCTGTCCTTTCACTGGGGGCTGGGATGGTGGCTAGCTGCCCATCATCTGCAGGAAGTGGGGTATGGTGCTGCCTCATTTGGAATATTGTGTGCAGTTCTCGGTAGTCCAGAGTGGGGCAGTCCTTGACTCCTTAATCCTGGGAAGCTCCTCCCTCTTCCAAAAGCAGGGCTGGTAATCTTCAATCCTGCAGGGGAGGGACTTCACCACCGAGTCCCCAGTTGTACCGAAAGCCAACCTTCCCCATGCCACTGTGAATAAAAAGGTTAACTTCCTCTCCCCATCCCCCAACAGGGTCAATTAGGAGAAATCGACAACAGTGTCAACATTGATTGAACTTTTCAAAAGAAGAAACAACAACATTACTTCCTTTTAGCCTCTCAACCCAGCAGTTAGGAATTCAGACAATAACATACAGGTCACTGCAGGGCTCCGTTGGGGCCGGGGCGCGCCGGAGCGCCGCTCCGGGAGAGATGAGGACGGGGGGCGGGGCCGGCAAGGGTGTCTGGGGTGGTCCAGGCGGGGCTCTGCTGCTGCCGCTCGCTCTGCTCCCTCCCTCCCTCTCCCCCCTGCGCAGGGCCCGATCCGCCCGCCTGCGTGGCTTCTGCGAGGGGAGGTGGGCGGCAACCAGGGGACGGAGGCGCGCGGAGCTCTGCCTCGCTGGCTGTCTGTGCATGAGCTGGGCTGGGCCAGCCTCTCCCTGGCAGGCGGGGGCTGGCGGGTGCGGCGCATCCGGGGCTGCCTCGGGGGGAAGGAGCAACGGGGCCGCCTGGGCTGCAGCGGCCGCGGCCGACGGAGCAAGGCCGGCCCGGCCCAGCCCAGCCCCCACACAGAGCCCTCTCCTGGGAAAGGGAAGGACCGATGGGGCCGCCTGGGCTGCCGCGGCCGACGGAGCAAGGCTGGCCCGGCCCGGCCCAGCCCCCACACAGAGCCCTCCTCCTGGGGAAGGGAAGGGAAGGAGCGACAGGGCTGCCTGGGCTGCCGTGGCCGACGGAGCAAGGCCAGCCTGGCCCAGCCCCCACACAGAGCCCTCCTCCTGGGGAAGGGAAGGGAAGGGAAGGGAAGGAGTGACGGGGCCGCCTGGGCTGCCGTGGCCGATGGAGCAAGGTCGGCCCGGCCCAGCCCAGCCCCCACACAGAGCCCTCCTCCTGGGGAAGGGAAGGGGAAGGGAAGGAGCGACGGGGCCGCCTGGGCTGCCGCGGCCGATGGAGCAAGGCCGGCCCGGCCCGGACCCCACACAGAGCCCTCCTCCTCGGGAGGGGAGGGGAAGGGAAGGAGCGACGGGGCTGCCTGGGCTGCCGCGGCCGACGGAGCAAGGCCGGCCCGGCCCGGCCCCCACACAGAGCCCTCCTCCTGGGGAAGGGAAGGGAAGGGAAGGGAAGGGAAGGGAAGGGAAGGGAAGGGAAGGGAAGGGAAGGGAAGGAGCGACGGGGCCGCCTGGGCTGCCGCGGCCGACGGAGCAAGGCCGGCCCGGCCCCCACACAGAGCCCTCCTCCCGGGGACGGAAGGGGAAGGGAAGGCCCTCCTGCAGCGGCTTTTCAGCCGCTTTTGCGCCGTTGTGGTTGGGCAATAATAGATTTCTTTCCCCCCCTACTGCATTTCCTATCGAAATGAGGCCTCCTGCCTCGTTTACCTCTTTATTTGTGTCCCACCGTCATTTATTAAGCCGGCCCAGCGGTCAGTGTGGGGGAGAGGGCGTGTTGGGTAACTCAGGGTCCCTCCACTGTGCCGAGAACATCTGCTTCCTACGGTTCCTTGCGCAGCAAGCTAGCGGGAAAGGGTGTGTTTTCTCCACAGCAGGCCTGTGTGGGTTTCTTCCCTCTCTATTTTTTTTTTTAAAAAACTTCCACTCTGACATCTGTAGTACATGGATCTCTGGCTGCAGGTTTAAAGAGACAGCGGTGTCTCCCAGTCAGTTGGAATTGGTGAGAAGCCCCTTCCTTCCCTCCCCCCCCCCCGCTCACACTCCTGGGCCCGAGGGGGGCACAAGGGAGGGAGAAGCTGGCCCCACTGGCATGAAGCCCCTGGGGCCCAAGCAAGAGGGGGGAGGGAGTGAAACACTGGCTCCAGTGGGGGGAGAAGCACCCCTTCCTTCCTTCCTTCTCTCTCTCTCTCCCCACCTACCTACCTACCTTCCTGTTCCTTTCTTTCCCCCTTCCTTCTCTCCCCCCCCACCTACCTACTTTCCTGTTCCTTCCTTTCCCCCTTCCTTCCTTCTCTCTCCCCCCCACCTACCTACCTTCCTGTTCCTTCCTTTCCCCCTTCCTTCCTTCTCTCTCTCCCCCCCACCTACCTACCTTCCTGTTCCTTCCTTTCCCTGTTCCTTCCTTCTCTCTCTCCCCCCACCTACTTACCTACCTTCCTGTTCCTTCCTTTCCCCCTTCCTTCCCTTCTCTCTCTCCCCCCACCTACCTACCTTCCTGTTCCTTCCTTTCCCCCTTCCTTCCTTCTCTCTCTCCCCCCCCACCTACCTACCTTCCTGTTCCTTCCTTTCCCCCTTCCTTCCTTCTCTCTCTCCCCCCACCTACCTACCTACCTTCCTGTTCCTTCCTTTCCCCCTTCCTTCCCTTCTTCCTCCCTCCCTTCCTTCCTTCCTTCCTCCCACCTACCTACCTACCTTACTGTTCCTTTCTTTCTTCCTTCCCCCCTCCCTCCCTCCCTCCTTTCTTCCTTCCTTTCTTCTCTCTCTCTCTCCCACCTACCTACCTACCTTCCTTCCTGTTCCTTTCCTTCCTTCCCCCTCCCTTATTGCCTTCTGACACACTGCTGATGACGTCAGGGATGTGTGGCCTTTTGACACTTCCGGTGACGTCATCAGGGGGTGTGGCATATGCAAATAAGTTATGCTTATGAGCTCCTGCACCTCTTTTTTTACGAAAGGACCCCTGGGTCACTGTACCACACTGTAAGGACCGGAAATCATCACCTCAAGAGAGGGCGGGTAGGACTGCCCCACTCTGAACCACCAAGAAGGAAGCTTCACTGTAAGTGTACAAATCTTTCATTCAATAGCCCTGCTTCCAGCTTCCCAAACAGTGCAGTCCTAAAAACACTATTCTGTGAGTAAGCCCCACTGAACTGACCTGAGTAGAATTCAATTATTTGTTTAGGATTGCTTTCTAAGAGATTAGGATATTTTTTAAAGTAGTATCACTTCCAATCCTTGATTATGGAGAAAAAAAACTGCTGATAATCTTAAATCTTTTGAAAGAGAACATATAATCTGTCAGAGCACTGTGGTCAAAGCCATGCCACTGGAGACAATACATTCAAACTGAATACTGTGTTTTGTTCTGTATTTTACCTCTGGATAAACAGTGACCTGGTACTCATTAACAAAAGTTTCCTCAGATTTATAGAGATGAACACAAAATATGGAATAAGGCTATCTATTTTTGTTTTTAAAAATGTTTGGAATTCAGTGAAGAATGTAACACAAGGGCTTTGTAGGACCACATTGGCCTCTTTGTGCTTAATGGAAGACCATTGAAAAAATGCCACAGAGAATGAACAGAGGTCAATTTTCTTATCATTGCAGATAAACTAGAGATTTATCAGAGATGTGATCATGGTCTAGCTCAGTGAGAATAACCCCATTTTCCTTTATTTTAAACAGCATGCATAATGAATTAAAGGCTTATTCTGCCTTTTTCACAATTCATTAAAAAAAACAATGAAAAGCTTTCAAAGAACTAAAAAAAAATCCTTTCACGGATTCAGTCATGTGACTAATGTTGTGTTTGTTGCATGTCTGGCTTTAATAAGTATGCTTCCTCGAGAAGCATAAGATACCCAGTGTATTAGGGTGGTATGTAGGATAACCGAAGATAAGGGTTCTAACATGATCAGATTTAACAATACCCACATGGCGTTATTTTGAATCACTTGTGTAGGACTTCTGAAAATTAAGAACATACTTCAAAAAGGCAGGGTTCTGGTAAATCTACAAAAGAAATACTGACAGATTCAGAAGGAGAAACCTCATCTACACACTTCATTTATCAACACTCTAGGATCCTGACATGCAAACACAGCAAAAAATGGTATCTTTCTTCTTTTGTAGACACCCAGTTTCGTCTCAAAGGCCAGCATCAGAGGTCAGCATTGTCAGAAATCTGCCAAAATCTCAGAATGGGTATCAATAGATATAAGGCTACTTTGAAACAGAGCTGGACCAAGAAGGTGGGAGGGCCGTTGTCTCAGCATCCAATTGCCATCATTCTTGCCATTGTGGTTGCCCTGCAGCCACCCATAAGTGGAAAAGGAGACTGAAATGGAGCGAGTGACCTGTCTCCCTTGTAGGGTTGCCAAGTCTTCTATACTTACCGGTGGGGGGGAGTCCTCCGTCGTCCAGGAGCTTCCTGGGCGCGCACGCAAAGCGCGCGCACCCGGCAACGTTGCCCGGCATTGACGTCAGCATGTTGGGGGCATTGCCAGGGCGACGCCCCCAACGTGCTGACGTCACTGCTGGGTGACGTCATTACGTTGGGGAAGGGGGGTGGGGTTCCCCCCGCCGGCCAAATGCTGGCCGGTGGATCGGGAACCCCTGTAGCAGGGGATCCCCCACCCCCCGGGCTGACTTGGCAGCCCTAATCCCTTGGGATGCCCTGCCAGGCCTCCAGAGCATCCATGAAAGCTTCCTTTAGCCTCTTAAATTTGGACCAGCACTGTTCCAGGGAACATTCATAGCCACCCACATTGAAGTACGGCACAACTTTTAGAAAGATACTGCAGTTCTCAAAGTGGGTGCTTGCCATGAGGCGCTCTGCATGATCAATATAAGCATAGCATATGCTTGGCTTCCTTCTTTTCACAGCAAGTACCCCTTCTCCATGGAGGCATTTTCAGTGAAATAATGACCGTGCATTTGAGCAGGGTCTTTTTCTAAAAGGGAAGGAGGTTAAAAATTGAATCGACCTATGGCATGCTCTCTACAAACAACCATTATTTTTTGAAACAATCTAGGCATACTGGGAGTTGAAATTGTCATGGATCTAATGTAATGTTTTTGTTAATGAGCTCCTGCACTAGGAGGTTGATTTTGCTGTTCTCTGGTGGTCCAGGAGTGGAGCAGTCCTTGACTCCTTTCTCCTGGGAAGCTCCTCCCCTCATCCAAAAGCAGGGCCGGCAATCTTTGATCCGGAAGGGGAGGGGCTTCACCTCCAACTCCCCAGTCTATCCGGCCCTGCTTTCCAGGCAGGACGTGCTGGCAGTGCTCCGCCGAGCACGAAGATCTGGAAAGAAGAAAGAAGAAATCCCAGAACAGAGAGACAACACAGGGGAAGACAAAAGGTACTACTCCCCCCCCCCCATCTCTCATACACTCCTGAGCACTGGAGAGAGAAAAAACCTCGGCGTGTAGGAGCACAACGCCAGCAGTCCAGGGAGGCCCCTGGGCAGACAAGGTGCTGCGGGAATGCCTGGACACCGCAGGGAGAGTGGCAGGGAGCCGCTCTTCCCCTCCCCACCAGGCCAGGTGGCATGCGGCTCCTGCAGAGCCTGGGAGAGCGGAAGATCCCAGCAGAGGCCATGGGAGGCATGGGAATCCTGTCACCACCCCATTCAGCACTGGAGCAGTCCCTTCTCTCCCTTAGCAAGTGGAGGAAGACCCAAGGCTCCAGAGTGGCTTATTTCTACTTCTGAAGCACAGTAGGAGCTGCCCTGCTTGGGTTTAAGGACCATAGCAATGGAAGGAGGGGGGGACAAAATGGGGTTGATAAAACCCAACCCACCCTTTTCCCTTCTCTCCTTTTCTCTGCTTCTTATCCTCTATAATAGAGGAAACTTGACTCAACTCCCCTCCCTCCTCCCATTCCTGGGGATAGGGTAACAGAGGAAGGGACCTTTCTACTCACCCACCCCATGAGGCTAAACAGAGATAGGAGAGGTGGAGGAAGCCATTTCCTGGGCCCATTTCTCAGGGTAATAGCCTGCTTTCACTTTCAGGTAACCCAAAAGGGCTGACCAGATAGAAACAGCTAGATCACCCAGCCCACCAGGTCTGGAGGTTTACTAAATAAGTAACACAGGAACTCACACTGGGCAGTCCTCTGAGGAGGAGGCAAGACAAACTTTACTCTTTTGACTCAAAGCCGAGATTTAAAAAAAAGAATTTAAAGGATTGTGGCAACAGTCAACTCCTAGCCAAACTTCTGAGCACAAAACTGTAAGAACCAGACACCCAAGTATGGAAGAAACAGAAACCTCCAGCAAGAGACACATCTAATAAGGGTTTCACTCCTTTAATCAGTGATTTTGATGAGGACTCGGATTCTGCACCCTCAGTAGCTGAAAAGGAGGAAGGAGAATTATCAGAGGAGAAAGAGGAAGCAATACCACTAATGCAATCTAGACTGTTCCCTCAAGATCTTTATCAAAAGCTTTTAAGGGAACTTATGTTCAAAACAATCTGCCTAATGGGGATAACCTTGGCTCGCAGAGTGTCAGAACTCCGGGCCACTTTCTATACACAAGGTCTTGTGTACATTCCACAATGACAGGGTGGTCCTTCGATCAGACCCAGCTTTATCTCAAAGGTCAACTCCTGATTTCATAGGTCCGAAGAGATAGTGTTGCCATCCTTCTGTCTGAACCCCACACATGAGAAGGAAAGGGTCTGGCACTATCTCGATGTGCGTAGAGCTTTGAGTTTCTATCTGGATAGAACTAAGAGGTGGAGGAAGACTGAATCACAATTTGTCTTCTTCAACAGAGTGACCATGGGGAAGGAAGTATCTGTATCCACTATTAGCAGGTGGATTAGAGGATGCATTAAGCAAGCATATAAAGTGCAAGGGTCGACCCCACCAGAAGGTGTGAGAGCCTTGTAAGATCCAATAAGCCAGGCCTTATGTTGAATAAAGTCTTTATTTCTTAATGGTCTACTCAGTAAGCACTTTCAGTGTTAGTGATGACAGTTACAGGGCAGAGGGTAAGTTATACTGTATTTGAACACCAGAACAAGAACCTGGCACCAATCATGTGAGTTGCAAAAAGGCGCAAAAATACTAGCCATTGTTTTCCCATTGAAATTGCGCCTAACAGAGTCAGCTCAGACTTGGCAGCCTTTCCCCATCTCCCACTAAACTTCCCCGCTGATTCCCACACCCCCACCACCTGGAGTCAGTGCCGTTAGAAAAACACTTCAAGGTTACCAGCGTTGCTCAGAGAAACAGATACAGGCATGAGAACAAACTTTGGGGGGGAGGGAACGAGAGAGCACTCAATGACGTGGAGAGCAGCAGGCACCCAACTCCCGCCCAGGAAAAATGTCAGGAACCTGACAGAAGGGGTCATGGCACAGTCCCTTAGGGGAGCGGCCACATCATCAGCCTACCAGGCGGTCCCGTCCCTAGAGATAATATGTAGGGCTGCCACGTAGAAATCTGTACATTCCTTCACAAAACAGTACAGTGTAGACAGGCTCACTTCAGCTAAGGCGGCGTTTGGAAGGAGGGTACTACAACAGCTCCTGTAAACACCAGAAGTCGTTTATGACCCACCTGGGAGGACACTGCTTTTTTACATCCCAGGAGTAAGGAGTCAAGGACTGCCCCACTCCTGGACCACCGGAGAATGGAAGATTTGTACACTTCCTGTGAAGCTTCGTTCTCAGTGGTCCAGAGTGGGGCAGTCCTACCCACCCAGGTTTGAGGGAATGACTTCCGGTTCTTACAGAGCAACATATAATGCTGTGAGGTACAGCTGGGTTTCCACAACCTAGTTGGAGGGTATGGGGAATTGAGGTTGTCAGGTTCTCAGTTACGTTGTCAGTTTGCAAGTTTAATAAAAGTTGACAACGTGTGACCTGATCATCGAGTAAGGTTTTTTGCCTGCCCTTTACACGTAAATGATGGGGGGAGAAGTGGATGGTATGTTTTGTTTGCAATTGCATGGGGAAGGTTGGCTTTCAGTATGACTGGGGAGTCGGAGGTGAAGCCCCTCCCCTTCCAGATCAAAGATTGCTGGCCCTGCTTTCGGATGAGGGACGGAGCTTCCCAGGAGTAAGGAGTCAAGGACTGCCCCAATCTGGACCACCAAGAAGTAAGCTTCACGGTAAGTGTACAGATCTTCCACTTTACCCTGCATCTAGGACTCTTCAGCTATTAGTAATTATTAGACCAAAATGTGTGGAAACTTTTTCTTTCTTTTGTTATATGCCCACGTAGTTTTTATCCTACCTGTAATGTAGTATGTTCTGGGTAGCAATCAGCCTGCCATGTGCTCCCAAGTAATGGTGCCCGCTGCATGGCCAGCGCACATGGTCAGGCTGAGAGGGGAGCTTGAATCTGGAGGAACAATAGACGTCCGGATTCTAAGCCTCCACCAATGTGGGACCTAGGTTCTCCCTGGGGAGCCAATGCGGTCAAAGGCTCCTCCAGGGAACCTATGACGAACATGCACATATGTTAAGCCCTATCAGGTCTTTTGGGTGCGGCTGGAGGTGTGGCTCCGGCCAGCATATACTGAGGGCCCTGGAGCCCTGGAAGCATGCTTGATCTGACCATCTACTGGACATGCTGAATCACTCAATAAAGCCTTCATGATTTCACCGTTCCTGGTCTCCCGAGTCCAGTACTCTTCACTACCCCACCCGTTTCACCTTGGATTTTGAGATTTTACATTACTTTTTGGCCTGTGTCCCCTTGCAATATTGCTAGCCCACCATTCAAGGGTGCCTGGATTGGAATTGTATTTTTCTTTGCCCAGTGTGGAACAGCTGGGGGGGGAGGGACTCAGTATGGTTTACATGACACGTGCAGCTCCTTACAAAGTACCCATTCTCTCCATTTTTCAAGTATCCCCAACCTTGTTTAATAGTCTTCCTTTTCTCCAGGGTTCCTAATAGGCATACAGCCCCCCCTCCCCTTTTTAACCCCCACTACATGGGGATCCTTGAAAGATTAATGTAAACTCCCAAAGCAGAAGCCAGTGTAAAGAGAAAAATCTCACAAATCTCTCTGCAAATGCTCAATCTTTATTTTTCTAATAGTCGTGTTACAGAATGAGATCCCCAACCCCATTGTTCAGCGCCATTGATTTGCAAGCACGGAATTTGTGATGACCTCTTGAACAGCTTTTCCTCGATATAGATGGTGCTTGTCATGTGGTTCATAGTACTCTGGTACTGCAGCATTCACCACAGTCTCCATTGGTTCTACATGCTCTGCAAGCATCAGCCCCTGCTCACCTCCATCATCCTGAAAGGCTCCATTGTCCTTTTTCTTTGCAAATATTGAGAAGGACAACACAAACTGTCACAACAGATGTTATGCTCTCCTTCGGTCAGACAGGCTGAAAGGCACTTTCAGTGAGCCTTGAGCCGGCCAAAGGCATGCTTCACCACATTCCGTGCGTGGCACAAGGCTAAGTTGAAGTTCCTTTCTTGCCTGTCCCTGCAGGGTGCATAGTGCTTCAGGAGGCAGTGCCTCATGAAGTATGCTCTGCCAACTACTATAAGTGCTGGAACAATCAGACCCTCAAGATGGAGGGTGGGGTTGCTATGAACAAACATGCCAGCATCCATGGCACTGCACACATTGGAGCTGACAAATACAAAAATGTCACGGTTCCTCCCACTCTAATCCACCTCTGCATCTATAAATTGCCTGGTATGGTCCACGGCAGCCTGCAGCAGGATGGAGGAGTAGTTCTTACAGTTTCCATACTCATCATCCCAACCTCCCGGGGACCGAGTGGGGGTGTGTGGCACTAATGCTGTCAGGGAAGCCCAGGAGCCCAAACCCATCCATTATCTGAAAAAAGAGGACTCGTGTCATTACAAAAAATGAAACCATTGTAAACCATCATAAAACAAGCCACACAAAGCAACTGTAGCAATCGTAATATGCTTCTCATCAGGAATCAACTCATGTATTGGGGTCCTCTAATGCAAAAGATGAACTTTGATTAATGTGACCATTTGAAGAAATGTTTGCTGGGTCATCCAGAAATCTATCCATATAGTTCTTCCATCAGTCCTTGCTCCTTGATATATGGTGACTACAGCGAGAATGGTCTATGCTCAAAACTGGAAATGTGAAAAAACCCCAGACATATGGGAATGGTTGAGAAAATTGCTATTTATGGCAGAAATGGACAAATGGACAAGAAAACTGAATAATCAAGACTCAGAAAGATTTCTAGAAGAATGGAAAGGCCTGAAAGAATATCTAGAACAACATTGGAATATGAAAAATAATATTTTTACATTGACTAGTTATTCATTTTTGATGTTTAAAAGAAGAAACAATTATTTTTAAGAGAAATACACTGAACGATTGAAATGATAAGAATAGAAACTAGAATACATATTGCAGATATCTAGATAATACTTTTAAATGTTTAAAAATTACCTTTCTTTTTTTTAATTGTTGTAACCAAATTTGTTACCTGTAAGAGCCAATAATTTTAAATCTTTATAATTGCTATTATATATATAATGGTATAGGTGAGGCGGGAAGTCCTAAAAGTTCTTGAATTGTAATCGGAATACATAGCTATATAGAAAAATGGATAGTGATGATAATATTTTAAAAGTAACTATGTAAAGTTTTGTAATTGGAAAAATAATAAAAATTGTGTTTTTTTTTTTTTAAAAAAGTCCTTGCTTTTTGGGTACACCCAATATCAATAGGGAAGAGGCACACCAGCTAGGGTACATCAACACATCTGTGCAGTGCGGAGCCGATGTGCTTTCAGTCTCCTCATCCTTCGAGAGAGTGTTGCAGCAGATACACCATTCACAGAGAGCAAGCTCATGTACACAGAAGAGATCTCAAGGGAATTTCTGAAGCACAACAGTAGAACCACCAACAGCACCTCCTCAGGTGCCATTGCTCTTTGGTTTTTGCAAACACTAAAATGTTTTGGAGAAGGAGATTCTCTGAACGCAAAATGGACACTTTAAAAAAGGGCAGAACAAAGAATCCAACAATCTTTCAAAAATGTTGCACACCCAATCAACATTGTCAATATATATATTGCAAAAAAAAAAAAAATCCAGCCAATCATGTTGGTGAAGGGGTGGGCTGTAATGGGCTGTAAGGCTTCGTATGACTGAAAAGTATTGTAAGACACACACACACAAACACACACACAAAAAAGAAAAGAGTGCAGGAGTTTTCTAAAAGTGACATCTTGGGCAGTTGATCTAAATTTAGTGATACTGCATAGTTTCTCTGGGGTGCATGCACAATAAAAGGGGAGGGGCGGCGATCTGACATCAGCAATGAAAACATCTTTTTTTTTTCTTCCTTTAAAGAGGACATCATTACCAAACTAAGGGAATGGGCAGAGCTCGATAGACTTAGTTATTTGACGAACCTGGATAATAAGCAAGACTCTTTACTTGTATGGTCGAAATTTATGAATTGATTAGGAGAACATTAGTGCTCATATACTCCATGATATGTTGGATATAATAAGGTTTGTACAACGTGGTACAACTTTGAAAATGTTAATAAAATTTGTTCCAAAAAAAAAAAAAAATCTCTGACTTCTGCTAAAGGAAGCAACTATTTAAAAGCACAAACAATTTCCAACTGATACGGCATAAAGGACGAGGTGTGGAATGTTTGAATCAAAACCAATTCAAAGACTAAGGGATCAGCAACACAGAAGATCTGGGAAAAGGTCAGCATACAGAACATCCCACTGTTTCTGGAAAATATTCCAGTCTGGTGACTAACTTGCAGAAGAAGATAGTTATGTAAAAACAAAATGATCAGAATAGAACAGAAAATTTTAAAAAATCACACTGATTAATAATTTGAGAACTTCCAGATTTTGAATGTTGAAGATTTTCCTAGTTTGCTCTTCAACTTTCAGAATATTTTTAAAAAATAAATCTTGGTTGTCTTTTTCATTTTCAACATACGATTTGAGTCAGGTTGCCAGATTCAAAACTTTACATATTGATTCCAAAACTTCTAAAGTTAACACTTTCCCTAATTATATATGCTGAAATAAATCTAAAGTAACAGAGCTTTTTTTCAAGCATATTGGTGCTAGGGAACAGTCTCTTACGAGAATGTTCTCTCCAAGATCATTTTAATCTGGGATGTACAGAAGCCAATTGTCAGGTATTTCCTTAAGTGAGAAATCAGTTCCCTTCCAAATTTCTTTTTAGATGAAATTTTGTGCAAACAATACAACTACTGAAATCCATAGTGACTGGACTAATTCCCAATTTTTAAGTTTTCTATAGTCGGCAACCTCCAGAGGGACTTATTTTCAGCACAATAGCAAATGTACCGCACTCACATTTGACCACACAGCCTGTCTTCTCATAAAATTGTTCTAGTCTATAATTAAGTGGCATAATACAATCAATTATTCCTTCTGTCCGTAATAGGAAACTTTCATGAGCATTTCATAAATGTTTTTTTTTCCCTGCAGTAGCCACAATAATAGTTTCTGTAAAGCTATACTTTAGTTTGCAACACTGTGGCAAAATTTGTTAGTGCTTCCATTATAAATGGGCTGTTTTCCATCTAACACTGAAATAAATATTAAGAGCACAGTCAGCAAAACTGTCTGTTTTAAAGGAATTCTTATTTTCTTCCTTCCCACAATGATGTAACTTGAATGCAACCCAAACAATTACAACTGTAAACATTTCAGTCTTCTTCAGTTCCTATTTAATATTGAGATGAACCAGTTGACAGTCTTTAGAATTCCTGCATGGAACTCTTTTTCCTGTTTCTCGTTTGTTCTTACAGAACAATACAAGTGTTAGGAGGATTAAAACTATGGTTGCCAGACCCCCCCCCCAGTGGAGATGGGGGTCCTCTGCCGCCAGGCCCTGCCCTTCAGCTGCTGATCAGCTGGCCAGCAGGGTGGACTTATCAGTATAAAGAAGAAGGCCTATGCCATATTGCTGGCATCACACAAGAAGTGATGTCATCATGTCAATAACTTCCTGATGAAGCTCTGGTATTTGTGCAAGAACTATGGTAGAAGCCAGTTTTACCACAGAGGTTTTGCCCAAATACCAGAGTGTCATCCAGAAGTCACTGGTGTGATTATGTCACGTACTGTGCGACAGTGGCAGTGGCCTAGGCCTTTCATTTCCCACCTGTTGCCAGGAGGGGCCTAGCAATCATAATTAAAGCCAAATCCTTTAGCATTCTGGTTTTGTATGTGTAATGTATGTAATGGCAGTCGCCATGTGCTCCGGTAATGGCGACCGCCATGTGGCCAACGCACATGGCCAGGCCAGCTACCTGAGCTTGAGTCAGGTAGAACAATAGCTGGCCAGATTGTAATTTGCCACCAATCTAGCGCCTAGGTTCCTTGAGGGGACCTATGACTTGTAACCACAATCATAAGGTCCTATCAGGACATTTGAGTAAGGTCGGAGGTGTGGCTCCAGCCAGAATAAAAGAGGGCGCCTGAGCCCAGGTTAGCATGCCTCATCTGACCACCTAATAAAGAGCTTGCTATGAAATCCCTTCTACTGGTCTCTCGACTCCGATACTTTTCAGTATGTAAAGAGTGTTTTTATGCTGGAGAACCACTTAAATGCCTTCCTTTACCTTCATTCAGAAATGATTCAGTCCAACAATGAGAATGGCTAATTTTGCTGCTGATCAGGTAATGTGGCACTTTGTCTGCTGGATTCACAGTGCTCTCCATCCAGCTCAGTGAAAAGGGGAGGGGTATGGGTGGTAAGTCGGGGGGGGGGCAGCCCCGAGATGCCCCACTGTAGCTATGGGCCTGGATTTGCCAGTATACCATTGGGTCAGAAACATCAGGATAAATTACTGTAGTACACTATATCATCTTGCTGCTAAACTAATTTGGATGCTTCAACATGACTAAGGATAGCTGAATGGTATGTGTCAAGTAACACTTCTGAGAGCTACACTTGTTGCTCATTGATATGGACTCAATGCAGTCCTTCATCATCTGGGCCCAAGGTATTTTGAAGGAACATTTATTCTTCTATGAGACTGGAAGTCATGTGAGTTCCTTAGGAAGCCTTGCTTCATATACCCCCACCAGTAGAGGTCAGGTGACCTGTGCTAGAAATGGGAGTTGCTTTGATGCTAAAATAAATGCAAGTTTATTTGCTGGAACAGGTAACTAGATCCCTATCTGCACAGAAGTGGCAGACTAGCGGTTTAGTGTGATGGATGACTTGGGAAAGCTCAGAGCAAGCAGTGGAGCATCTGCCGAGCTGTCACCTTCTCTGTCTGAGATATCCAGAGCCAAATGGTCCTAAATCCAAGTAAATCCAAGTAGGAGGCCATGGCCAGCATGACTCTGATCCATAACTGGGAATATAATTGGTAAACTAGTTTGGTATGGGTAATGGAGAGTGAACACCTTCGTTTTAAATGGTCCAAGTAAGAGAGTACGTTCCCCTCTACAATCCCAGAACTAGGGAATCCCAGCCATGTCCCTTTCAGACTCATCTTTTGGCATGTCCAGTCCTGGATCCTCAGAATGGCAGGGGTGGACTCATTTTTCAGATTATGAAGAGGAGGTGATACTCAGAGTGTAAGTTAAGCATTTGTTTTTATTCTTCTGTTGCTCCTTTGCTGTAAAATATGCTCCTTTGCTGTAATATACTTCTTACCTCTCTGTGCTTTCCATGTAAATTAGACATGCAGAAGATCAAAGCTATTTTTGGAAACCAAAACCTTTGATCCTTGGGAAAGAGGGACGCCAACTCCATATTAGACTTCAGATCACTCAGAAAACATGCACAGGTATTAACAGTTATGGTAATGACAGTTCTGCCTCTAGCTAAGAGGAAAAGAAAAACCCAAAAGGGGAGAATGAGAAACTGGGAACAGTTAGCTCACCTTCGCTCAGGTGGTAGTGAAGGGTGTGTGTGTGTGTCAAGCTGCACAGGCACAAGTATCCATGCCCTACAAGAGCTGTGTTAGCATGGTCATAGGTGTTTGGCCTCATCCAGAGCAAAGGCAAAGGCACTCACTGCTGAGCTGTGGTCTCACCAAGCAATGCTCCGTCAAAGCAAGGCAAGGGCACATACCTCTTCTTCCTATTCAGCAGTTCAGACCTTTGTTCATGGCCTATTTCTTCTGTATGGACCAACAGAGCAGTGGGTACATAGAGGAGCAGAGCAGTATGGAATGCCAGACTAGCCAATATGGTGCTTAAGGTAGCATTGGGTTCTGACCAGTGTTCCCTCTAAGCTGAGTTAGTGTGAGCTAGCTCAAAGTTTCTTAGCCTCCAGATCATGGATTTTTGTCTTAGCTCAGGAAGGATGGCTCCAGAGCAAACTAATTTGTGTTGTAGCCAAATGGCTCGCTCACAGCTTTAATGCCAGTAGCTCAGAAGGTAGAATTTTTGCTCACAGGACTCCACAGCTTAGAGGGAGCATTGGTTCTGACCTACTACAGCTTTCCAATATTTCTCTCATTTTTTAAAAAAAAATCCCTTCTGTGGAAGTTTCATCTCTCAGATCTGCATAATTAAAAAGAGAGACCAGGCCAAGGAGCTAATCCTGATCAATGCATTCTTCATGTTCAATGCATAAATCAGCTTTCTTGTTATAACTTAATATTGCAGGCCCAATAGAATGGAGCCTGATCTAATGGGGACTATTTACTGCAATGTATTTTATTGTTAATGGTCTCAAAGTAATATGAACCACAGCATGGGCTTAATTCCTGAATGCCGTGCTAAAATAGCACAGCAGTATTTTAGTATAAACTTGCTGCATTTAACTGATAGGTCTCGAAGGACTGCAGGGAGTAAAATCTAATATGCTTGTGAAAGGTATAAATCAAAGCCTCTAGTAATATGCTTTGCAATGTGTTTTTGACATTATGTAGATCAACTGGAGCTTAATAGGCAATTTGTAGCTCTGTTAAAAGCTGTGTACATAGTTCCACCTTTTGTTTTCTAAATATTCCATGTTACTATCTCAGTTTAAGTATTTTGCTGTTAAATAAACCTGACTTCATCCTGAAATGCCCTACTATATAAGGATGGAGGGGTTTTTTCCCATTCCTAATGCTAACTTTTGCTTCTGTGCATTTGTAGAGCTTACAACATTCACACTGGCTAAAAACATATTTGAATGTACATTAGACTGAAAATGCCAGCCAAGGCAACACTTATCTCAGAAACTAAGGCTAATTATTGACAAACACTGTATTTTTAAGCTGGGTCCCCTGAGGCAGAACTTGATGGAAAGACAGCAAACTGTTCAGATGAGACAGCTGCCATGATTCTTTTAGCAATCAATGATAAAATCAGTGTGGAAAACCATACTTAAGCTACAGTTGACCAATGAATCAAATACAATCTCATAAGGAAAGAGAGGACATAACGTCAGTAGTAGGAGACTGTCCATTGAATTTACTAGGGATTATTTCAGTGGCTTGTGGCTCATCAGCACCTGGTGAGTCTGCACCCACAAACATCACCTCTGGAACTGAAGGTCCATGACCCCTGGAATGCTGCCATCACCTGAGGCTCCAGTTGGTTTAGCTGGTTCTGGGGCTGATAATGAGCAAATCTGCAAGAGAGCTTGGGGGAGTGGCCCTGCAATGAAACTGTTTTGAACAGAAGCTCGTTACATAGTAGCCAGGTTCTATTGGTTGCCAGGTTGTTCCTGGGACCAATTTATTGTGTTTGTTTTCAATTTTAAGGTCCTAAATGTCTGCGATCCAGGATCTCAAAGGACTATGTATTCCCATATGAACTTATCCCCACATTAAGAGCTTCCTTGGACCGTTGTGTGGCATCACTGTCAGAAGTACACGGAACATGGCATTCTGAACAGTAGAAATGAGACAATGGGACTTTCTCCCAAGGGAAGTATGCCTCACCTTTTCCCTGCTGATTGGCAGAATGTGGGCATCACACTTTTGTAAGCTTCAAACTATGACATTTGTTTGTTTGTTTGTTTATTGTCTGCCTTTCTCATGAGGACTCAAGGTAGATTACACACAGTGAGTGAATACAGTCAACAAAATGGGACATTCAATAATGAAATGCATTAGGCTGCGGTCACACGGCCCTTAAATGCGGGAGGAAGGGCTATTTCCTCCCGCATTTAAAGAGGCCAACCACACGGCCCGCCCCAAGTCCCGCGCTGAAGCGGGCTCAAATGCGGGTTCCTCCCGCATTTTCCGACCCCGGGAAAATCAACCGTTTTCCCTAGTGTTGCGGGAGGAACCCGCATTTGAGGTATCTGGACAGCCCTCTCTTGCAATCATTGCAAGAGCAGGGCTATACAGATAGTCCCGCCGGCCATTTCCCCCCCCCTTTTACACTTGGGCGCTTGGCCACTCAAGCGCCCAAGTGTAAAAGGGGGGGGAACCCAAACTCACCAGGCGGCTGGCGGGTCCTTGGCCACCACCGCCTCTTCTGCTGCCGCTGTGCCCGCCGCCATGCCCGCCTCTTCAGTGGCCACCACTGCCGTTCCCACCTCTTCAGCGGCCGCCGCCGTTTCCGCCGCCACCACGGCCACCGTCTCTTCAGCGGCTGCTGTTCCCACCGCCGCTTCTGCTGACGCAGAGGTTGGGATGTGTAGACATCCCAACCCGCGGTAGAAAAATGCGGCCCCTTTAAATCCGGGAGCCCTCCCGGATTTAAAGGGGCCGTGTGACTGCAGCCTTAGGATTTTTGAAGTCTGGAACTACCAGAAAGAACTGAAACATGGCATAAGTATTTACATGACACATTAAGAAGTGTCAAAATTATATAAATACAATCCTATGTACAATAAGCTGAACAGATCAATATAGACCATTTATTCAAGCAAGTTAGTAAAACCATTTTGTTCAATGCAACCCTATTACGTGTGAAGAAAAGCCCTCTTGAATAATTCAGTTTTGCACAGGTTGTGGAAAGCCAGGTGAGTGGGAGATTTCCTGACCTCCTCAGGCAGACCATTCCACAAGGCAGGAGCCACAATGGACAAGGCATGTGCATGGGCTGTTGTTAGTTTTGCCCATTTTCAGGTTGGCACCTGCAGAAGCCCTTGCTGACTTGAGTGAAGTTGTGGTGGTGGGGGGATAGGCAGAGAGGTGGTCCCACAAATAAGGGGGGCCAAGGTCATGAAGGGCTGGTCACAGATGGGCAGCCAACGGAGCACCTGTGAAATGGGAGTAATACGCATGCCCCACAAGTAAAAGCTGTTGATTTCTCTAGCATATCCATTCCCTGCATATGTGATAGACTGAGCATCCGCAAGCCTGAGCTCAGAAACAAATGTCTGAGCAGCAAACAAAATACAAAGCCTTTCAGTAAGAATGAAGGGAAAAGACAATAGCTCCATGAAAGAGAAACCATGCTGCCATGCCAAACAAATGAAGAGATTTTCTGATGGAGAACACAGCGTATCTTGTTTTTGCAATTCAAAGGAGGCTTGATATGACTGTGCAGTGTGCTGACACAAATGAAAAACAATAGTGAAAGCAGTAAAAAAAAAATGCATACGGACTGCGAATTTCATTGTTTGAGACAGAGCTGTCCATTAGTCATTGTAAACTCTTAAGCCCAGTCACTTGCTTATGTGCGGTCCATTGTTGACTAGAAAATGGAACAGCATTTATCCTAGTCTGCAATCTGAAGAACAGTAACAATGTTGTCCAAATGCCCTGCTTCTTGGCTTTCTGAAGCAACCACCAGCCAGCCACTGTTGGGAAAAGAATATGGCATTAGATGGACCCCTTGGCCTGGTAAAACAGCATTGCTGTAGCACTCACAAAGGTGATGAAGGGCCAGACTCACCTGCAATTCAGTTTTTCCCGACGTGGGACCTGAGGCCCTGCAGATTCAACAGTCCTTGAAGCTGGTGATGCAGCGTCTAAATGTATTTATTTATTTATTTATGAGATTTATATCCCGCCCTCCCCGCCATACGGCGGCTCAGGGCGGCTCACAACAAGTATAAAATAAGTAATATCATAAGACATTAAAATTTAAAACAATTAACACTATACAAATGGTGTATCTTCAGCTCAGTGTATTATAGCAGTATCCAGATGTAAACCTTATGGACGGCCACAGTGGTTGGTGGATGAAATCAAATGATCAAATCAAGTGATCGGGCCAGGGCCAAGATAGAAATGTGGGCGGCCCTTACTTGAACGCCTGGTGGAAGAGCTCCGTTTTACAGGCCCTGCAGAATTGTAAAAGATCCCGCAGGGCCCTGATGTTATCTGGGAGCTCATTCCACCAATGCGGGGCCACCACAGAAAAGGCCCTGGCCCTTGTCATCGCCAGCCGAGCCTCTTTTGGCCCTGGAAGGACCAGACGGTTTTGGGATCCAGACCGAAGTGCCCCCTGGGGAACATATGGGGAGAGGCGGTCCTTCAAGTAGCTAGGTCCCAGGCCATAAAGGGCTTTATAGGTAAGTACCAGCACCTTGAACTTTACCCGGTATGCTATAGGCAGCCAGTGCAGTAATTTTAGGGCGAGTTGGATGTGCTTCCGCACAGGAAGATCCATCAACAATCACGCCGCTGCATTCTGCACCAGCTGCAGCTTCCGGATTTGGCACAAGGGCAGCCCCAAGTAGAGAGCATTACAGTAGTCCAATCTTGAGGTGACCAAAGCATGGATCACTGTAGCCAGTCAGTTATGTTCAAGGAAGGGGACTAACTGCTTGACCAGCTGAAGATGGTAAAAGGCCGATCTCACAGTGGCTGCTACCTGGGTCTCCATTGTTAACGAAGGGTCCAGTAGCACTCCCAGACTCCTAACCTCTGACATTGGCACCAACGGCACCCCCTCGAAGGTCGGGAGAGGGATACCCAACCCTGATCCGCTCCGACTCAAGCATAGGATCTCCGTCTTCATTGGATTCAATTTCAGTTGGCTCTACCTGAGCCAACCAGCCACAGCCTGCAATGCCAGGTCTAGGTCACCTGGGTCGGAGTCCGACCGGCTGCCCAATAACAGATAGAGCTGGGTGTCATCCACATATTGGTGACACCCCAGCCCATACCTCTGGGCAATCTGGGCAAGGGGGCACATATAGATGTTAAACAGCATAGGGGAAAGCACTGCTCCCTGTGGGACACCACAAATCAATGGGTGTCTCTGGGAGAGCTGTTCCCCTACCACCACCCTCTGTCCCCGATCTTGGAGAAATGAGGAAAGCCATTGTAAAGCTAACCCCTGGATCCCAATATCAGCGAGGCGGCGAGACAGTAGCTGATGGTCGACCGTATCAAACACTGCCAACAGATCTAACAACATCAGCACCGCCGAACCGCCTCAATCCAGATGCCTCCGGAGGTCATCCATCAGGGCAACCAATACTGTCTCCGTCCCATGACCCGGCCGAAAGCCAGACTGGAAGGGATCTAACACAGAGGTGTCATCCAAAAAGCCCTGCAACTGGTCCGCCACCACCTTCTCGATTAACTTGCCCAAATAGGGCAAGTTAGATACCGGCCAATAATTTCCCAATTCGGCCGGATCCAGTGATGGTTTCTTAAGGAGAGGGCATACCATAGCCTCCTTTAGGGCACTCCTTTTGTGCAAGGGATGTGTTGATAATTTCCCTAAGTACCCCTCGTACCCTCTCATGGCTAGCTCTAATTAGCCATGATGGGCATGGATCGAGACTACAGGTGGTTGGGCAGACCAGAGAGAGCAATTTGTCAACCTCTTTCAGACAGAGTGGATCAAAATGATCCAGAATATGACCAGAAGACATGCTTGGAGCCTCAAGTTCTGCTACTGTATCAATTGTGGCAGGGAGGTCCCAAGATTTTATCTGCAAAAAAGTTCCCAAAGGCCTCACCGCCAATATCCAATTCTCTATCATTTGGTCTGCTCGCCGGCAGAGTCGTCAGTGACCGAATTGTTCTAAATAATTGAGCTGGGCGGGAATTCACTGACGCTATCTCAGCCGCATAGAACACTTTTTTTGCGGCCTTGGCAGCCATCTCATAGGCTTTCATAAACATCCTATAAGATGCTCTTGCTGCTTCGTCGGGAGCACAACGCCACCGTCTCTCTAGCCGTCTGAGTTCCCACTTCATATCTCTCAACTCGCCCGTATACCAAGGGGCCAGTCGAGAGTGGGGATGCAGAGGACACCGGGGGGTGATCTCATCAATGGCCACTGAAAGATGATGTTGCCAGTTTTCGACCTGCTCATCCAATGAGTCACCAGGGGGTATTGGATCCCGTAGAGCTTCCTGGAATCGCACAGGATCCATTTGGCTCTGCGGGCAAGCTAAAATCTGCTCGCCACCCAAATGGGGTTGGGGCAGCAAGTTCACCCAGGCCTTCAGAGTCTGGTGGTCTGACCATGGGACGACCGTAGCCATAATCCGGTCCACTGTAACCCCGCCGCAAAAATCAAGTCAAGTGCATGGGAGCTCTGTGCGTGGGAGTCATAACAACCTGGGAGAGTCCCAGTGCTGCCATGGACAATACCAGGTCCATTGCCTGTGTGGAGGTCGCGTCCTCGGCATGGACGTTGAAATCACCCAGGACTAACAGCCGAGGGTGTTCAAGCGCCCAGCCTGATACGGCCTCCAGCAGGGATGGCAGGCTGCTTGTCAGTGCATTGGGTGGTCGGTACACCAACCAGACAGCCAAACTTTCCCTGACATCCCAGACAAAGCCAACACACTCTATGCCCGCAAGATTCCATGGCGGTATCGCTCTGAAGGAGTAACCCTCCCAGATGAACAGCGCCACCCCTCCCCTCCACCCCTGAGTCTGGGATTGGTGAAGGACCAAGAACCCAGGTGGCGCCATTTGGGAGAGGGAGACAGTCTCTCCCTCTCACACCCAGGTCTCGGTCATGCACGCCAGGTCCACGTCCTGTTCCGACAAAAAGTCATAGAGGACTCTGGTCTTATTATTGATGGACCTGGCGTTACACATCACCAATGTCAGAGCGGGGTTCTGCTCCTAGCCCCACAACCTACTACTTTTGGGATGAGACACAGATTGGAAGGAGACCGAACTTGTCTATGTCTCCATCTCCTTCCCTCCCACCATCTGGTCTCACCGCCATATCTCCCCCTCCCCAGGAGCACAGGGATCCCTTGATTGCTCATATGACTGGCGGTGGCCTTTGCCTACTCGTCTTGGCCACTGTCAGGCCCTTTCGCGATATCGTTGGGAAAGGCCGCCTGGCCCTCCCACCTACTATCTGTCCAATAATGGGCACAGCTTAATATCATCCCAGTTTGGCTATATAATTTACAGCAAAAGCCCTAACAGTAAAACCAACTGCACTATACTTAACACTAATTTCCCCCCCAACCCCACCCCACCTAACTACTTTACTAATCTACTCTAACCAAATTTAAGGGGAGGGAATAAATACGCTAAACCCTCTAGGTCCACTACTCTAATTGCTAACTAGCCTATCCTCACTAATCCTAGCTATTATCTCAGTTCCCAATCTTGCTTCCCAGTTGCACAGTTATTTCCAGTGGCTGTGCCAATGTTCTGGTGTTCCACCTCCAGTCTATTAAAGTGGGCCAAATGGCCCAGCAGTATTTAGATGTTATCCAGTAGTGCCACATCTGGATCAAAACCCTCCACCAGTCCGGCACTAAAAGTCAGAGATGTCCAATGATCCAAAGCGCGTCTAATGTCACCTCGAGGCTCCCAAAGTCGAAAATAGAAGGTGCTCAGTCTCCTAACAGCAGCACCAAAGTGGCGCCCACTTGCCGGGCAGATCACTAAGCAAAAAGGACCCGAGGGCGAAAAAGAACGAAATGGCGTCCAAAAAAGGTCTATGCCAACCGAAACCACCAATGAAGTCCTGAAATCCGAGCCATCTGGGAAAGCTCCGAGTTGCCAGGTTGTCTGAAGCCAGCAGCAACGCCCGGCCCCGCCCACCTCTGCACTGAAGGATGACCAAAAGCAGCCAAAGAAGCTCCGGGAACACCCGAAGCACTCCAAGATGCTCCGGGGCCACTCGAACCCTCCAGGGTCACCTGAAGGTCTCCAGATCCACAAACAAAGTCGCAGCCGCAAAACCAAGCCACAATCAGAGGCCGGCAGCTGGCAATCGGCAACAATCAACAATCAGTGCATAGAGGCCGGCAGTCGAAGACTGGCGGTCAGGGCCGGTAGCAATCGGCAACAAACACAGCAAACAGCAAGGTCGGCAGCAAACGACCAGAAAGTCGACAGGCATCACCAGTCATCGCAGACTGGTTATCCCAAGCGACAGTGGAATCCGCAGTCACTAGCGGTCAGCAGTTGGCCAGGGAAACCGAAGAGACGCCAAAGAACGCCACCGAAGGCGCAGCCAGAATTCAGGCACAAAGGCACAGAGCACAGAAGCAAGAGTCAGTCCGTCAGGTACCCTTTCCCTAATAGCCGAATTAATAAAACCTAATAGCCAAGTTAAAAGCTGAATTAAAATTCCTTGAGCTCAGCATTTATTTCCATTTTCCAGCAGAGCTCAGCTCCAGAGCTCAACGCCGGCCGCCATCTTTTCCTCCGTGTTTCCTCCGTAAATGAAGCGGGCCTCCATTATTGATGGCTTCCTGCAGGATATCTACAGATCAGGCACCAAGGATCCAGCTACCAGGCAGATGATCTCGAATCAGGCTCTAATCTTCTGAAAGCCCTTGGTCTGGATTCCCCTCTGGCAATGGAGACACAGCACTACAAGAAACGTGACTTCCCAGGCTCACTGCATATAAATAAAATCCCAGTTCACCAGAATTACACTCTAGAAGACTGAACACTGTCGTTTAAGTATTATGGTTCCGAATGTTGTTGAACTTTAGAAACACCCTTTCTCCATTAGACTTTAAGCCACTACAATGGGGGTGGGGGGTGGGGGGGAGATGGTAAGATTGATCATGTTTCCCCTCATTGTTAATATTGGGCTTCTACTGCTGCTCATTCGTTCTTGTTGGTTCACTGGGAAGGTGGAGCACATGGTGCTCCGTGAGGATTTTTTCCTCACTCCACGGGGTGAGGGAAGAGAAAGTTTATTTGATGTTCTTTGCAAGACTTTTGAATGTTATTTGGATTTTTTTTGTATATTTTTTTCAAGCTTTCTGAGGTGCTGGGGACCGAGGAGAGGGAAGGGGAGGGAGGAGGGTTTGGGGTTGACAGGGAAGGCTGAACTTACAGATATAGGATACTTAGGTAAAGGAGGGTGGTTTTTAGGATTCTGTAGGATAATAGAAATGTTCAAAACGTTGATTTAAAACTTTAAAAAAATATTGTTGAACGTTAATGGTTTGCTTCCCTTTTTGGTTTTTCTCAAGAGGAAGACAATCATAGTGGCTATAACTACTGAATGCTTTCCTAAACGATGTAGTCTAGTATTCAGAAAACAGGATTAGGTTGCAGTGTGACATGGAGCAATGGATGGTTTTTGACACTGATATTTCTGAAGTGTAACTTACAGTTCTTTTGAAAGATGGGTTTCTCACATTTAAAAAATATACGTTATCCAAGAGACGAGAATGTGAATTTTTGGATAAAATTTGGTACAATTGCCTGGTCAATATGATACTTTTTACATTCCTTGCTGCATGAATATTTTCAGTATCCAAGGGACTCTGTACACAGAAACTTTAAAGAAATGGGCACTTGACTCTGTGGAACCAGCGTACCTTACAATATTGCTTCAGAAACTGGGCTTTGGCCCAAGATTCACGAAAACATTGCACCTACTACTCACGTCTTCTAAAACCTGGATCAGTTAACCGTCATAATTCTAATTTTTTTCACCCATCAAGAAGTATGCGTCAAGGCTGCCCTCTGTCTCCCTTAGTCTTAGCCTTGGCAATTGAACCCCTAGTGGAAAAATTATGTCAGGCACAAGGATTCACAGGTATACACATCAACAATATAGAACACAAACTGACCCTTTATGCAGATGACCTGACACTGTGTGTCTCAAACCCAAAAGATTCCTTACCAGTGATCTGTAAAATCCTAGCTGACTTTGAGAAGATATTGGGCCTTTGGGTCAACAATAAAAAATTAGAAGTCTACCCAATCTCCATAACTCCACAGGTACAAGCCTCACTGCAGGAAAAATTCTCTTTCCCATGGATCTGCTCAACATGGTGCCACCTCAGCATACAAATACCTCTAGATCTCAAAAACCTAACAAAACACAATTTCTATTGCCTTTCTGAAGACATCAAATGGCATATCCAAGAATGGGACAAGCTCACTTTAACACTGCCAGACAGGTTACACCTCATCCAAAGTCTTCCCATGTTTCTTGTTCCATTTCAGAGCTCTGCCAATTACCCTTGCAGACAAGGATCTACAAACCTGGCAGGACATGATTACCTCTTTCATCTGGTCTTTCAAAAGAATTCTCTCAAGATCTACTCTCAAAGGGGGTCTCAACCTACCCAACCTGAAACATTATTGGGATGACTTGAAAAGCCATCTAGCACCACCTATATCTCCACTCTCAACCTTCACTTTCCAGGACTGGTTCCCTCCTAGCCAAGACCTGGGAGCCTTTCAGGATTGGTCTTCAGTGGATCTCACTTGTCTACAAGATCTAACCAGGCATGGGAAAATCTTACAGAAATCGAATTTCGAGGACCAACTTAACAAGTCAATATCTTGGCTAAGGTACTATCAAATCGGGAGCCTGATTACATGCATGTCAAGTGAGGGTGTCTTTAAACATGCTAAAACAAAATTTGAAATTTTGTTAACTGTCCACTCAGAGCATGCCGAACACCTCCTTTGGAACATCTACAAAATCATCTCAGATCTAGACAATCTCCAAAAGCTCTGGTACCAGACGACACGGAGTAAAGATCTTGGACACGACATTACCGATCAACAATGGGCCTTGTCTGGTCCTCATCTGCCAACAAATCTGGGATTTTCAACATCAGATTTCTTCAAATTGTTTTCCAGGTGATACTATATGTTCGTCTTCACTGGATCAATGCTAACCACTCACCACTTTGTTGGAAGAACTGCGGAGAACAAGGTGACTATATAAACTGCTGGTGGTCATGTCTCCAAATCCAACAATTCTGGTCCTCTGTAATCAAAGAAATAACAAATATTACATTACAATCTCTCCCTATGGACCCATCAGTTCTTCTTCTGCATCTCAGAGCCCCTCCATTGGGAAGGAACCACTCCACCCCCTGGCAACTTTTCTACTCACAGAGGCCAAAACCACTATTGCGGCATCCTGGAAGTTAAGCACCCCTCCATCACTAGAACAATGGAGGAAGAAAATTTGGGAGCAATTTATAATGGACAAAATCACTGACACTCTGAAATCTCACAGCACTTCTTCTGACGTGACCTTTTCCCAATTTGTACATACCTGGTATCCATTCTTACAGTACATGACGGAGCAAGGCCTTTTACCCCAGGATCCCAGTTATACATCACGGCTCCACTTCTAAAACTAGCACATATCACCTCTTTCATAACTTTCTCTCATTCTGCCTCACTTCACAGTACATAACACCAAAACAGCTGTTATTTTGATTCATGGTGTATGCTGTGTTACAGGCACTAACTCCAATTTATTCCTTATCCTCTGTATTAGTACTTGATGTTTGTAGTTATGCACAAAACAGTTACAAACTGTAAGTTTATTCTGTGTTTTAGGAAAGAAATGGGCACAAAATGTAGCGCATTGCCCAAGATATGCATGATTTTAGACACTGCAGAAATTGTCAACATTTGCAACATGAATATAATTTCTGGCGCCATCCCAACACTGGCCTGGTTGAAAACAGACTGGGAAAAACACAGTAGAGCAATGTCTACATGGAAAAGAGGCAATTGGGACTGCAAAGTTGGGGTCATTTGGTGTTGCCCCCTACTATCTAGTTGCTATAGTACAGGACTCTGGGACTGCATGTTTTCTGATGCCACAGAGAAATTTTTCTGGAGGGAAATAGAGACAAGCAATTAAAAAGAAACTGAGTTCTAGATCTTTGAAGAAAACAGCCCAGTCCCAGGGGGCAGGGAAACTGTCATCAGTAGATAGGGTTGCCAGCCTCCAGGTGGGGCCTGGAGATCTCCCGCTTTTACAACTGATCCCCAGCTGACAGAGATAAGCTCCCCTGGAGAAAATGGCTGCTTTGAAGGGTGGACATTATGGTATTGTACCATGCAGAGGCCCCTCCCCTCCCCAAACCCCATCCTCTCCTGGATCCACCCCCAAAGTCTCCAGGTATTTTCCAACCCAGACTTGGCAACCCTATCAGTAGAATGTATAGGGCCACTGCCGTTGCTGATTCTGACCTACCCATACTGATCCATTGCTTTTAAGAGAATTTTTTTTCTTTCATACAATAACAGAAAATGTAACTGTGATTAAGGAGATGATCAGAAATTTCAGTCTCCAGGACCTCTTAGCGGTGCAAACATACTCTGTTTTGTCTGCACTAAAGACTTATTTGATATATTATGTGAAACAAGTTTAGGAATTGGTCCTAGCAGTCGGAACAGAATGATGCCTGAATTAAAAATAAAATATACAACAATTACAAAATAAACTGTAATGACCTATTTAAATATTTCTATTTAACATTAAGTTGTTGGCTCCCAAGAAGTACCAATGATTTCCGTTCACCCAGAAATACATAAATGTTGCCATATTGATCTATTATACATGCAAAGTCATCTGGCTGGTGACTTTTATATAACAAAGGGTGAAGACTGACAGGCATTCAAATCAAATGTGAATTGTAAAGGCTGAAATGAAACTGTGAATCCACCTTCCTGCATGGGGGTGGGAGGGAGGCCTCCAGGAGTGGGGTGGGATTCCACCCCCAAACAGCAATGTCACTGATGCGATGACATCATGTTGCATGGTGATGCTCTGGTTTGAGAGCAAAACTCTATGGTAAAATTGCCCTCAAACCATAGAGTTTTACCCTCAAACCAGTGCATCACCACACAACATCACTAATGTGATAACATCACTCCCATGGGACATCATTGTGTCAGCAATGTTGCACAGTGACATTGCTGTTTGGGGGTGGGGTTTCCTCCACTGGGCAGATGGCCAGCAGCAGGCAGAAGCCCCCAAAACCAGGGGATTCCCCACCCAGATCTGGTAAATGGCAACCATAGTCAGGCCTGGCTCCAATAAATCCTCCCTCAAAGGCCAAAATAGGCCTGGAAAAGGCCCTGCCCCGTCCTCCTGCCTTTTTACTCACAAAAACCCAGCCTGGAATACTGTTGGTACCTAGCAACAGCCACTGAAGGAAGCCGTTGCTGAAAGCTACAGGCACTCCCTTTATCATTTTCAATTTTTTAAACCTTCCCCCATTTTTTTTTTTTAGATTTCACATATTCCTGCAAATCTGGGACTCTTTTCAGGTATGGATAAAGATCTGTCTTATCTGTTCACAGTTCCAGTCACTAAATTTAAATATCCTAAAAATTTGTCCAACTTCACTATTAGTATATAAACAAGCAGGAGGATCCGCTATACTCACGGGGGTGGCAGGTGAGCCTCTCTCCCCTCCCAAAAATCGGCAGTGGCAGCGAGACCTGCCATGTGCCGAGCCTCTTCCCCTCCCCCCTCTCCCTCCCTCCCCAAAAATCAGTGGCAGGGGCAAGACCCATCACGCGCCAAGCCTCTTCCCCTCCCTCCCCCTCCCTCCCAAAAACAGCGGTGGTGACGAGGCACACCACCCGCCGAGCCCTCCCCCCAGCCAAAGCGTTCTCTACACCTGTGCAGAGGACGCTTTTACTTTTGAGGGGATTTAAATATCCCAAAAAAAGTTTTTTTACCATTTATGATTTTTTTGCACACGTGGAGACTCCTCCTGTGTGTAGGAAAATCTCCCTCCCCCAAGTGCCCCCCCATGGATTTAGATATCTGCACGGAGGGGGCCACTTCAGAATTAGTATATAGACAAGTGGAGACCCACAAGAAACTTGCGGGATGGTTATCCCATTCCTCACACTTTTGCTTCCTCCCTTCTCCTCCTACCTCTCTCACACTCTTTCTCCCTTCTGCCCCCCTTTCTTACTCTCTCCCGCTCTTCCATGTATGTTACTTCTTCTCTCTTTCTGACCCATCATCATTCTCTTTGTTTTCTGCCTCCCACCTCATCACTCTTTCTGCCTCCCACCTCAAATCCCATCCTCCCCAGACTCCACTTCTCAAATGTCCAGGAATTTTCCAACCTGGAGTTGGCAATCCTATTTCCTTCCCACCCAACAGCCAACCTACCTTTATCTGTCTCTAGCTTTCCATCTCCACCCCTCCCTCGCAGCCCCTACCTAGGAAAATTACAGTATTTCTCCACAGTGGGGACTAAAGAAGCTTACATTATTATTTCCTCCTTGTTGTCTGCACAACAACCCTGTAAGGTTGGTTAGGCTGAAAGTATGTGACTGGTCCAAAATCTCCCAGTCAGTTTCCACTGTAAGATGGGGATCTGAACCTGGGTCTCGCAGACCCCAGTCTGAAGCTCGAACTGTTACATCACAATGGCTTTCATACGGTGGCTGCTGATGAACAGTAGCAAAGCCTACTGGCCTAATTAAGTAATGTAAATCAGGTGATATTAGGGTCGCCTGGTCGGGAAATACCTGGAGACTTTGGGGGTGGAGCCAGGAGAGGGTGGGGTTTGGGGAGAGGAGGGGCCTCAGCATAGTACAATGCCATAGAGTCTACCCTTCAAAGCAGCCATTTTCTCCAGGGGAGCTTATCTCTGTCAACTGGGGATTAGTTGTAAAAGTGAAAGATTTCCAGGCCCCACCTGGAGGCTGGCAACCCTAGGTGGTATCAAGTCACACAGAGGGTGCTGCCTAGGGATGCTAGCCTCCAGGTGGGATCTGGGGATCCCCTGGAGTTACTGCTCATCTCCAGACTACAGAGATAACTTTCCATGGAGAAAATGGATGCTTTGGAGGGTGGAGTTTATGGCATTGTACCTCACTGAGGTCCCTGTCCTCCCCAGGTTCCACCCCCAAATCTCCAGGAGTTTCCCAGCCTGGATCTGGATTTGCTGGTGGTGGCCGGGGCGGTACTTGGCAACTTTAGACTGCTGCCAGTAAAAACACTGCTTTTTACTGACAGAAACAGTTAGAACCTCTCCCCTCCCCCGAACATTCTAATCTCCTCACAGCTGACGCCTGGAGCTGATGCCATTTCAAAAGGTATTGGGGGGAATTCAATGGTCCCTGAAGGTTTTTTTTAACTTTTCGGATGTTTCTGTACACCAAGGAAGGGGCCTGACTATGAAGGAAAAGCTGTTGGGGGAGAGTGAGCTCTCTTTCAGCAGAAATAAGCATCCACACAGAAAAAACCCCTCTCGGAATTAGAATATAGATTAAATTAGAGCCCTTAGCTTCAGTGGCAGCCATCCCATTCGTACCCTTTCTATAATATATAGCATAAGGCAATTACCCTAATACTGATTATATTGCTCTGGCTCTTCTAATTTCTCTAAAGAGAATTTTTGTTTGCTGAGAAATTCAGCTTAGGCACAATCTAATCACTTGATCTTGGGTCTATGTTCCCCTGAGTCCAATGGAACTTACTTTCTGATTAGGGTTGAGTGTAAAGGTGTTAAAAAGTCAGAAAAATACAAGAGAAAGCTGTATAATGCACAATAAGCATGCTAGGTATCTGTTAAATTACCCTTAGAGGTCTTCTGTTTGAATAAAGAAAAGATGGGCACTCTCTGTAAAGATACAGTTAAGGGTTTCAAGGATGTGATTTATTTGCACAGGCCTGATGAATGGCGTGAAATCAAATGGCCACAGTGAGGAAATGATAAACTATCTGGGGAATAAAGCAGCTTGAAACCTAAACATATGCTTATAGTTGCTGTTCTGGGCTGATAGCCAGGAGGACATTTTGCTTAGCAAGCTGGGTTAATATAAGTCATACATTTCAAAAGCAAAGCAAACAAAACAAAACAAAAACCCCACATTTAATTCAGAATATAAACAGATTAGTTTCTCTTGGTTGCTGGACCACCATGTCCCAAACGATAACCCACACTATTTAAATTTCTGATCTTAATGCCGGAAATATAGTCCATAGTTAATGAACTGTATACATGCCATTACTTATTACTGAAATACAACACAATGTGGACACTTAATGTTCTGTCCAGTTTGAGCAGAATGCTTTCTAGAATGGGATCAACGCACAGCCAGTGTATAAACTTGAATCATCTTTATTCAACTTCACATGCACTCAGTAGATCATGTACTCACGACCTTAGCTGATAGCTAAGTTACATCGTTGTGATTCAAATCTTCTGTGGTGAGAAAAGAGATGGGTTTCCCCTTCTCCTTGCAGTAAGGATTAGACAAAGAAATGGAAAAGAACAATAAAACTCCTATCTTTGCACCTCTGAGCTCAGGAAATTACTCTTGATGAGCCAGTCAGAGGGATGCTTTTGGGATACCTAGCTCAGGACTACAATTCCCAGGAGCAACTGCACTTAAAGATACACAGCAGTTTTACTAAACTACTATTACCTACAGTCAATGCTGACGGGGGACAGCGCACTTAAGCTTCTGTACGTGTGTGTGTTATTTATGTTACTGTTGTTGCTGCTGCTGCTGCTATTCACTAAGGGCTGTTGTGATGGTGGTAAGCATTCCTCTATCAGTGATTGGCTGAGGTAACATGAGCTAAACGGCTCTGTGGACTGAGCTGCTCTGCTTTTACAGAGAGGCAGGGCACAAAGGTCCCAAGGAAAGAAGGGTATGGAGGACTGAAGAGCTGGAGGCCAAGAACAGTCAGATGGTGGCAAAGGAGGACTGGAAGAGGGAATAGTATAGAGGGGTAATAGGAGAAGGCCAGAGGAAATTCCTGAAGTGGGAATGGCACCTGGGACAGATAACTTGCAGACAGAATTGCTGTGTAAAGGAAAAACTAGACTCCACATACTGATTTGAAATAACTGTCATTTTAAAACTATTATTGCTTACTATTGCAGTCGTAAATGTAAGTGCAGGATATTAAGGTCATGGAGTCTTTCAGACTTTACCAACCCTTCTGACAAAGCAGTTCTACTACACCATGAGTGCAAATAAGACTGTACAGCTGATGAAGGACCTGCCGTGCCTCCTTCAGAAAGCAGGTAGGGAGAAAGAAAAAAAGAAGAAGCTTTAAGTCAAATAATAGTACTAATTTCTGTATATTTAGAGACTCCAAACCCTGAAACAGATTTCAGATGTATCTACTAAGCCGCTGAACATATAGTAGAGCAGTAATGTGAAATAAGAATTGTTACCCCCGCTTGCCTCGCTCCCATTTCAAGTCTGGTTCTTCCCTCACCAACCTATAACACTTCCTCTCCCTGCCATCCCCCACCCCTTTTTCCATTCTCTGGAGGAGTCCATGTTTTCAGCCAATGAGTAGGTGCCACGTCTCACTTAACATGACAATTTTCAGTAGGAATTGTTTAATCACTTTCTAAGCTATTGCATTTTCTCCTTCCCTCCCTGTGTCTGTGTCTTCTCCCCCAATAGCACTCTAAGCACGCAGCTGTGTACACACAGACTTAGGATTCCACACTATGGGTGTGCAGTTCAAAAATTACCATTGTAATTCTGCATCAGACAGTTAGGAAGGTCATGATTGTCATTTTCATTCAATACTGGAAGTACTGTTCTTGTTCTGGAGAGTTGTGTTGGGAAGTTGTTCTGCTTAAATAAATATCAAAGCAACACTCCAGGTTCAGAGACAACAGTAATCATGCCCTCTTTGAAGGAATTAAAGCAATATTTTTGAAGTCACCACCACCACCACCTCCTCCAGAGGCAATAAGAGAGAGTGTGAAGGGAGGGTGAGGAAGTTTGCACCAGCAAGTCCAGAGTCTGGGTCTACTGCACATAGAAAGTAATGGTCCTTTAAAGTTAAAAGGTAGCTGTACTGCAGACCTGCTGGGCATGCTGAAAATAATGGGAATTAGACATGGCCTCCAGATTCAGATGTGTGCTCTTCTGCCCATAGAAGATAATAGCCCTTTAACTTTTACGGGGCCAATGTGCTACAGACAAGGTAGGGACTGTGGCGTGCTTCTTCATCCTCCCTCACTGCCTTCTCTTGCCTCCCTAACAGGATTCCCAGTTCCAATACAGGAACTGGGAATTTTGGATGGAAGGCCTTTTGATGATGGGAGCCAGTTTGATGTAGTGGTTAAGTGCACGGACTCTGATCTGGGAGAACCGGGTTTGATTCCCCACTCCTCCACTTGCACCTGGCTGGATGACCTTGGGCAAGCCATAGCTCTGTACCAGCTGTTCTCTCAAGGTAGGGTTGCTAAGTCTTCAAAACTCACCGGCGGGGGGGGGGGGGAGTCCTCCTCCGGCTGGGAGTTTCTCTTGGTGCACGCGCGAAGCACGCACACCCAGCAACGTCACCGGAAGTGACATCAGCACGTTGGGGGCGTTGCCCTGGCAATGCCCCCAACGTGCTGACGTCACTTCCAGTGATGTCATTACGTCATCCTCGCTGGACGATGTCGGGGGTGGGGTTCCCCCCGCCAGCCAAATGCTGGCCAGTGGATTGGGAACCCCTTTAGCGGGGGATCCCCCACCCCCTGGGCTGACTTGGCAGCCCTATCTCAAGGACAGCTTGGGAAAGAGCTCTCTCAGCCCCACCTACCTCACAGGGTGTCTGTTGTGGGGAGGGGAAGAGAAAGGAGTTTGTAAGCCACTCTGAGACTCCAAGTGAGTGAAGGGTGGGGTATAAATCTAATCTCTTCTTCTTCTTCTTTTGCAAAAACAGATATTGTTGATCTGATACAGAAATATTAGGCATTTTATCAGGTCAGCAATATCTGGGTGCACACCATGATTCTGCACCTGAGTCTGGAGGTGCATGTGTAAATATCACATGTGTATTCCCCCCGATATCTCAGGCACCCGGCTGGTCGATAGCAACAGAATGTAGTTAAGGTGATAGCTGCAATCCTGTGACATTTCTGCGAGATCATCTGCCTCCAGCAGTAATAGTTTTGTAGTGCTGAGAAACTGTACTTTAAGGGAACCTCCATATACAGAGGCAAAAAAACCCCTCTCAATACCAGTGCTGGGGGGGAAGGGAAGATACTGACCTCTATACCCTGTGTGTTGGCACTCCACAGCATCTCATTGGCTGCTGTGTAAAACAATATCCTGAACTAGCTAGACCATCACTAATCTCATCCAGCGTGGCTCTTCTTATGTCCCAGTCAGGCAATGAGAAACCACCTCTGTTTGTCTCATGCCTTGAAAAGTGCAGGGTCACCATAAGTCAGCTTCAACTTGATGGCACTTTCCACCACCAAGATAGGTGGAGAGAACAGGAGACTCACATCATCCTCTGCATTTTCACAGAAAGAGGCTAAAAAGAGCAGGGAGGCTATTGTTTCCTCCAACTGATGAGGGAAATTGCTGGCCAAACCAGAGCCAAAAGAGTAACACATCAAAAGAATCATAATTTTGTTTCATGTTTTTAGCATCAAGTGTAGAAGTATAGAGATAAATAGAGACACAGAGATTATATACAGATATTTAATTTTTTACCGTCTCGTTCTTTTTATGCAAGATAGTGTTTTGAGTCCCAGAAGTAAAACCTCTGGCAGGCATAGCAATAAGCCCCCTCAATGTCTTTCATTGCCATATAACCAGTGGTAATTAGAGGGTAGTTAAAATAATGGCACCATTGTTATGGGGGAATAGTTGCTGGATTTGACCAAAAAATCATAGAAAATGTCTCTGTGCACAGAGACAGAGCTAGCCTGGCCTCTCAGTGAAGCATGCCAAGAAGGGAGTTCAGAGACTCAGAACAGAATAGCCTTGGAGAGGAACAAGAGGAAAGTAGCAACACAATCATATAATCTTGTTTAGATTAGGAGCCATCTAACCCATTATCATTAGATATTGTTTGTTGAGGCCCAGGTACAGAGAGCATCTGAGTACAGCCGGAAAGTCCAACTTCACAGAAGTGGAGCTATTGTTCAAAAACAGGTGCCCGGGTTGAGGGCCAAAAAATGTTAATTCGTATGAGAAATTTGTAAGCACTCTTTTTAAATAGGCTTTGTTAAGACTAAATGAAAGAACACTTTTTACATATTTTAATAAGGTATTGTGAGTATAAATAACCTTGTACAGTGTTTAGGGATGGGCATGAACTGCATTTGTACAGTTCAGTTTGTGGTTCATCGCTGAACCACAAACCGAACCATGAACCAATACAAACTGGGAGGCTGGTTCTTGAACCGAGCCAGTTCATATCGGTTTGTGAACCATTTAAAGTTTAAACCCCTGTTTTCTGCTATCAGATGCTTTTTGCCAGGAAAAGGTCAAGGAAGCATAAAGCAGGGGTTTAAATGGCTCCAAGCCAGTTCATCCCATGCTTTCTTCTCACCACCATTTAAACCACTGCTTTCTGCTCCCAGCCATTTCAGCCAAACAGCTATTTTTGTGAAGAGCAGAAAGCAGGGGTTTAAACCCTTAATGAATCACCTCAAACTGGATGAAAATTTGTGGCAGTTCTTCAGTTCACAAACATTGTTTCGCAAATCATGGACTGGCCAAAATTCATGTTGAACTTCAGTTCGTCAATAAGTTCCTGCCCATCCATAATGGTGTTTGAAGTTATAAGATAAAGAGTTAGTCAAGAATGGGAATATAGAAAATCGAATTGATCAAGAGTTTCTTCTTAGAAGGGGGGCAACTTTTCAGTGACCTGTTTATCTATGGGGTAAGAAACTTGTACTGACTCATGTAATTGCTTTCCTTTTAATTATTTATATGATGAAGATGATGATGGATGGTATAATTTTCTGTGAATTTAGTGAAAATTAAGAATGTAATAGTTATGTTTTAAGAAAAACTTAAAATGGAAATAGATTTTTTTTCATTATATTATGTGTTACACGTGTACTGATCCTGAAATATTCAGCTATATGTCTGGCCAGGATCTGATATAGGGAAGCTAACTACACACCTAGGGTTTCTTAAGTGCCTGCCTATATCTGAATCAGGCCTCATATAAGTCATCCAGAAGACCATCAACTAGCTAACGTTTATAAATTTATAAATAAACTAATTAAAAAAAAACACTAGCTAACGTTTAGTTAAATAAAACAAAGACTAACCATAAAGACTAACAATATTTATTTCAATATTAATCTTTAAAGTGCCACTGGATTTTTGTTTTATTTTGTTTTATTTTTACCAAACTGACAGGACTACCCCTTTGCACCATTCAGTTGTAGACATATACAAGTTTCAAATTGTTGCATGTTTTTTCACTAATTCTTAGACTCTTAATAAACTTTTACAGGTCAATCTCTAACATGATTCCCCTCTTTCAGTAGCCACCCTTTTCTTCTGTTCATTTTATCAGCTATACCATTTCTAGTTTCATGAAGGCATATTTTATAGAGTCAAGCTCTTGTCATGTCAGGCTTCTTTCTGAGTCTGTGCTGAAAGTGCTGTTAAATAGGGATTGGCATGAACCGCATGGTTGTGGGTCTATTTGGTTCTTGGTTTGTGGCTGAACCATGAACCAATATGAACTGGGAAGTTGGTTCATGAACTGAACTGGTTTGTATGAGTTGTGAGCCATTTAAAGTTTAAACCCATGCTTCCTGTTCCCTAAGAAAAGCCATGGGGAGCAGAAAGTAGAAGTTTAAATGGCTCCAAGCCACTTTACTTCCAGCTTGCTGCGGCTTTTCCCAGCCACCAGAAAGAAGGGGGTGAAACACCTCCCAGCCATTTCACCCCATGGCCAGCAGAAATCTGGAGGTTAAATGTCTTCAGATTTCTGCTGGCTTTTTGCAGCCAGCAGAAAGCTGAGCATGAAATGGCTTGGAGGCATTTAATCCCCTGCTTTCTGCTGGCTGTGGCTTTTCCTAGCCAGCAGAAAGCAGGGGGTGAAATACTTCCAAGGCTTTTCACAGGGCTTTTCATGAGAAGAAAGCAGTGATTTAAATGGATCTAAGCCATTTAAATCAAATAGCTGAGCCACTCAGCTGTTTTTTGTGACGAGAAGAAAGTGGGGGGTTAAATGGCTTGAAGCCATTTAAATCCCTGCTTTCTGCTCTTCATGGACCACCACAAACTGTATCAAAATTCATGGAAGTTTATGGCGGCTCTTCAGTTCATGAACATCACTCCACAAACCAGCCAAAATTTGTGACAAACTTTAGTTCATGAGCCAGTTTGTGCCCATCCCTAATGTTAAAAACTAGGCACATTAAACTAGTAGAACTAGTCAAACTACAAGAAAAATCTTATGCATAAAAATTTTGGATGGGAAAATGAGGAATATATTAATTAACATCATCATAATTTAATCTCTGTGTCCAGTTGTATACAACCATCCTCTCTTCTCTAAAATACAGTAAAAAGGAGTTTGCCTTACATGCACATATCTGGGAATACTCTTTGCTGTCTCTTCAGATCTCTGCTTTTAGCTGCCATGAAGCTTTTAGAAAGCTAATAATACAAAGAAGTTCTGCAAAGAGTCTAGTTCAAGTGTGCTTCAATCAACTTCCAATCAAACGTCATTGTTCCAGTCAATGTATTCATTACAAAAGAACGGAAGTTAATATTGGGAACATCTCTGGTCAGTGAACCTTTGCTAAGTACACAGCAATTATCTGAATAGAAATCAACCCAAAGTTGTTTCTGGGAGAACACAGGTACTTTCGCCAAGAACAGCCCTCAGGATGCGTGCTAGGTGACAGCAATATTGAGAGACAATGAATGAATGATGGCCTGTTCAGAAATGCCCCTCATCATGACCTGATGTCTCAAGGGGCTCACTATGTTATTCTACCTACAATAAGCAACCTGCCTAATTCCAGCTAACCTCGTTATGCTCTAATAAGACATGTGACCCTGCCAATTACCCCACACACCCCTGAGGTAATATGAAGAAGGGGGGAAGTTACCTACCAAACCCAGTTATGTGACCCCCCCCCCCTCCCCAGATTCCTGCTTGGCCCTGTCCCAGAGTGACCAGCTAATCCCATGTTGCCCTAAGAAAGGTGGGTGACAAATGGCAAAAGCATCTGTGGGGGAGACGGAGAGCCACTTTTATGCTCTCCTCTCCATCCTCCATAGCTGTGTACTGAACTGTCCCAGCCAATCAGTGTCTTGTGCCTTATTTGATTTTGAAGGGCCTGAGAAAAGAACTCCCCTGGCATTAACGGATGTGCATGAACTTCAAGAATTCCATGTCATGACTGGTGGAGCTAAACCCAGGGCACAATGGATCAGTCAAAGAATAATAACATGAAGTCGGAGAAATCCACCATTCCCTAGAAATTGGAAGCTTATAGTGCAATCCCCACAAAAAAAACTTTTCTGGGAGTGTCTTCCATTTTTGAGTAGGATTCTGAGTTGACCTGTTTAGGATTGCTCTTCTAGAAATCTTTTAACTTTGGTTGGAATCTGGAATTAGTTTGTGCAAGTTTACAAAACATGAAGGCTTAGTTCCAAATCTCTGTGAACATATGGAGTTTATGGAAGGAATCTCTAAAAAGCTGAATCAAAGGATTTTGGGGAACAGTATAAGATATGGCACCAAGAACAATAGAAAGATGAATTTGCATAAATGTCCCCCTCATTTATATGAACTCTTCTATTTGTCCAAAGGTTAGTGCAAGAGTGGGGGGAGATTTCTACTGTTATTTGTTTGTACCGAACCCCCAGAGCCACATCTCACACTGTTCCTGACAGCCCCTTAACTCTCAGGAGTAGATAAGTAGTGCACAGGGTTGCAATGAGAAGGTGGGATTGGCAAAAATCCCCTCCCACAAATTCTGCTCCATTCACATTGGTTTGGCTATAAGCCAAAATACTCTAACAAAGTCTTCCATTTATAATAGGCAAATAATATCTTTGAATGGCATAAATGTGTCAGCTTTAGAAACATGTCTTTTGTATTGGTCCTTTCCCCCTTTTGAATTTGAGTTGAAGATCATACTTTCTCAGCTAGATACCCAGAGATTATTGTACTGGTGTGATCTGACAAGTTCTTGCAATCTAATATAGTCCCGTGAGAGCTGTCAAATGCTGCCTGATGGTAATGTAGGATTTTTAAAAATCCATTTCTAAAGATTGCAGAGGTTACCTTAGAAAGAGTCACAATGCTCTCCAAAAGTCAGGTTATATGGAGACAGTTACAATACGTTTCCTGCAATATTAGAATATCTTGAGGAGGATGTTTTACCTTCACAAAGTCAAACTACTTTTTTGCTGAAAGTGATATCAGTCCTCTCTAGGAATCATCCTAAACCGTATGGTTTTAGCAGTTTTCGTAATTACTAGAGAGACATGATATCAGTTCTGGGTTTTCCTGGAAGCAACGTCATGCCATAGCTGACTGTGATATTTTTTTTCCCCCCACTGGAGACTGGAGCACTGGCAGGCAAACTGGAGGTGGACATCTTCCACTTGTCACAGATATGGCCATACTTATAGGGGAACAGTTGCTAGACTTTACCAAAAAGTTCATAGAGGATGTTTCTGCATACACAAATGAAGCAAGTCTGGCCTGTCAGGGAAGCATAGCGAGAAGGGAGTCTAGCAACCCAGAATAGAATAGTCTTGAAAAACAATAAGAAGAAACATAGAACTGGGAAGTATCCCAAGGGTCATCGAGTCCAACCTCCTGTACAACACAGGAAATTCACAACTACCCCCCCCCCACTCTCTCAGTGACGCCTGCTCTGTGCCCAGAGGAAGGCAGAAAACTGTCAGGATCCCTGACCAATCTGGCCTGGAGGAAAATTCCTTTCTAATCCCAAAGAGGGCATGTAAGAAAGGGCCATGAGAGCTGAGCACAGGCTCATCCTTTCCTGCCCTCCCTCTCATGATCTGCCTAATTTCACAGAACAGCACTGCTATCAGATGGTCATCTAGCCTTGGCTTAAAACTCTCCAAGAAGAAGACATAATAGTAACATAATTATATGGCATTGTGTAATTAGAAGCCGTCTAACCCATTCTCAATAGATACAATTTGTTGAGGCCAAGGTGCAGAAGTATCTGAGAACTGCAAGGATGTCCACTTTCACATAAGGAAAGATTTGGTTCAGAGATGGGTGTGTTCATTGAAAGTCAAGAGATACTCAGATGTATGAGAAATTTGTAATCACTGTTTTTGAACAGACTTTAAGATAAAACATAGCAAGAATGAGTTAAGATCTGTTATATATTCTAAGGCTTTGAATCCGGATGTCTATTGTTCCTCCAGATTCAAGCTCCCCTCTCTGCCTGACCATGTGCTCTGGCCATGCGGCAGGCGCCATTACCTGGGAGCACATGGCAGGCTGGTTAGAAGACAGAGCATACTACATTACACCTTTAAATGTGGGAAGCTGTATTGATTGTGAGCTTCTTCTCAGAGGGGGATCCTTGCCTGTGACCTGCTTAGTTTTGGGGTAAGACACTTTTATCGATTCATGTATTTGCTCTCCTTTCATTATCTATGTGACAATGATGGTTCAATGGTATAATGTTTTGATGATTAGTCAATGTTTATAACATAATATTTATGCTTTTTAAAAAAGCTTAAAATGGAAGCAGAAATTCTCTAATTGTATTTACTTGTGCACAGTGTTACTGTGGTTTACCTCTGGCTAGGAGTTAAATGATCTGATATTGGAATGCTAACTAGATGCCTAGAGTTTCCTAAGTGCATGCCTATATCTTAATCAGGCCTCACTAAAGTCATCCAGTGTTTATTGGGAGAATACACATTGGCCGCCCATGTCTTCCTCCTGGAATCCTGTCTCAGTAAGGGCTCCTGAAATACAGGGTTTAGCTAACGATGTGAAAAGTCATCTATTTTAGGGCTGCCAAGTCAGCCCGGGGGCGGGGAATCCCCCGCTACACGGGTTCCCGATCCGCCGGCCAGCATTCGGCCGGCGGGGGGAACCCCACCCTCGAAGTCGTCCAGCCAGGATGACTTCTCTAATGTAATGACATCACCCGGAAGTGACATCGTCGCGTTGGGGGCGTTGCCAGGGCAACGCTCTGGCAATCGCCCCAAAACTCTATGATACCACGCCAAGGAAGCTCCCGGCGGACGGAGGACTCCCCCCCGCCGGTGAGTAATACAGACTTGGCAACCCTAATCTACTTCCTTCTTGCCAATGCATTCTAGGAATTGTAGGAACACCTAACTTTAATGATGAGGGTGGGGCCCTGAGAGCCAAAATTACCTAACTGAGCCACTGCCCTCTAGTTAGAAGGCCTTACCTCTAGTTGTTTGGGGGTGAGAATTCTCATTTCATGCCCTTTTCCAGATACTTAAGTCTCTCAAGTAAATTATAGCCAATGCCTTTGAGGCCAAGCAGGAATTTTTGAGGTCTCCTGTTTGGCTATTATGGGGGCCTTTTCTTGCATACTTCTTGATCCTGGGGTAAGAAGGTTTAAATAGGCCTGGTCTGTGGACTGTTTAGGCTGTTTTAGAAAGTGGATTCTGTATCTAATGGTTCTTGTAACCCACCCTGAGTCTGCTTGTAAGGTAGGGTGGGGAAGAAGCCCAATAAATACATAAATACATGAAAACAACTAGTTTGACAGGGTTAGGGAGGTCTGATCACGATGGGTAGGGATGATCGGCAAGCACCCTGAGGCTTCAGCAGTGATGGAGGGCAGATCTGGAACCATGCAGCAGGATGTGGCTGGGAAGAAGTGTGCTCAGTGCTGAGCAACATCTTTCTGAACTTGGTAGTGGTCACATGGCACATCATGGGAAGGGGATGGCACTGGGCATCTTCTGGCAAATTTTGTGCAGGCCGTGATAAATGAGGCCACTGGGAAATGCCGACCAAGTTTGGTGTCAGGGTGGGTCTGCCCAACAAAAGCCACCACCACCAGGCTACCTAGCACTGCTCACCCATTTAACTATGTCAGCATATTTAATGATATGGTGAACAGCTGCATAAATAACTGAATAAACTAGTTAAACCCAATATTGTCTTGTAATTGTGGGGTGCCGAGGCAAGATTATTTTCTCACTCATTTGTATGAACAGCTTCTTCGGTTTTTTGAAGATGTTATCAAATCCAGAATAAATGAAGCAAAATGCGGGCATGAATAGACTGCTGTTGTTTATTTCTGTCTCCATTTCACCATACTCCTGTAAAGACAATCACCTCATGGGGGGGGCAAATTTGTATTTTTTTTATATACTTTCTTTGTGCAGCATCTTTCAACTATTTCCTTTAAACTGAGGTTACATGACTGGAAAGTTTACATTTTGAGATTACCATGTTTCACCCAGTAACTGGCCTCTGGGATAGGAGCTTATGAAGTTAAAAATATTTCTCATCAAGAACTTACTGTTGCTAAAGACCTTTTCATGACATATAAAAGATAGTGGTATCATTTCTTTGCATGAATTTTTTAAGTTTATGCAAAGATGCAGTCATTCTATATTCAAATCTTCATGCTATTAAGTTCCAGTGCAAGGAGCGATTTGAGAAAGAGGTTTATAGTTTCAAATGTCACAAGGACATATGTCCCCTCCCCTTTTTTCAAGAAACAGCCTTTTCTGAATAAAAAAAAAAAGTATATCCCTGATTACTCAGTTATTCCCACCCCGCCTGCTTACCTCTCAGCTTGCTCAAATCCTATTCTTATCTATAAAGCCCTATATGGCCAAGGTCCAACATACCTTAGGGACCGCCTTTCTCCATACATACCCCAGAGAGCACTACGGTAGGGGTCAGAACATCGACTGTGCGTCCCTGGCCCCAAAGACGCCAAGCTTGCCAGAACAAGGACCAGGGCGTTTTCAGTGGCGGCTCCTATCTGGTGGAATGAGCTCCCAGAGGAGATCAGGGACCTGCGGGATCTAATGCAGTTCTGCAGGGCCTGTAAGATGGAGCTCTTCCACCAGGCCTTCGAATAGGAGCCGGCACCGGTGACACCGGTGATACCAGTGATACCATCCATCAGTTTAACCATCTGTGATGTACCCAGTCCAGTATGGTCCTGGCAATGCTGGCGGGGGGGGGGGCAGACCTGCCATGGGGTTGCCATCAGAAACTGTATTTGTGGAAGGTTTTAATAGCTATTAATGGTATTTATTCTGATTGTGTTTTAACTGATTTAACAGGTTTTAATGTTTTGATTAGGCCTTGGGCCCGTGTAAGCCGCCCTGAGCCCGCTTGCGGGGAGGGTGTGATATAAATCCGAATAAATAAATAAATAAATAATTGGCACTTCTAATTGATAAGGACATCAACACTGTAAAGAAAAAATGCTAGACCAAGTGTGATCAGTGGCATACCAAGGGTGGGGCAGGGGGCAGTTCACCCCAGCTGCAGCTTGAGGGAGTCAGCTGCCCCCCGCTCAAAGCCGGCATCATGCTGCATCCAGCCAAATGTCTTTTTTTATTTAAAAAATGCAGTTCTAGCTGCAGGGTCACAGAGAAGTCTGAACATAGCAAAAAGCTGTGAGGTTATCCCAAAAGATGCAGTCTTCTTAACCAGAAAGTCCTTTATTTGCAAAAAGGCTCTTATTGGTACAGTTACACTTTCCCTGTTAGTAATGACTTCATTGTAAACAAACTATTATACTAAGTAACCGGAATCTCCCTCACTGCACCTACACCAATCATAAAACGTAAAAAGTTGTTCCAGCCCCCTAAACAGGTTTCACATAGAAATGGCGGCAAGCAGGTTATTGTGCTTTATGTGGTTTATGTTCCCAAGGAACTTCTACTAAAATATTTGTGAGAGCAGCTGCAAAATGAATAACATGGTAGGGGAGGATTTATCCCAGATCTTGAGCAAGCTGGGAGCGAAGCAGGCACAAGCTAGGAGCATGGCAGAAAAAAGTGGGGCGTGATAAGGAAGCTAGACAGCTAAACAGCACATGAGCACATTCCAGTGGGTGGGGTCACTGGTCGGGTCCCAACCCCCAGCTGGGAAATGGCAGCGTAGTTGACAGGAAATGGCAGTGTAGCTGACAAAAGCACTCTAGGATCATCTAGACTTCCCTCTTTCTAAGACTGAAGGAAACTTGCTTAACAACAACTGAGCCAGCACACTGATAGCTGCTACAGTAATTACCAACCTGCAGGTCATTTTCTCCAGTAGTCTAGCCTTTCTCTCTTCCTTTCCTTGCACCCAGCTCAGCCAGATCTTGCAAAGCCGTAGTTAGGGTGCTGCAGCAAAATAAAACATTTCCGTCTCTTAATTTCTCTCCCTCTTTTCCACACAGTTCTAATTCATTTCTGTCTCTCTTCACCTAATTTTTCCATCCCTCCATGTCACTTTATTTTCACTTTTGTGTCTCAGGACCTTCTTATCCCTATCCTGCTTGGTGACAGAATGTGTTTAAGAGTAGTATAGCAGTTAATATTATGAACACAAAGCACAGGGTCTGCTGGGCTTCCAACCCCCCCCCCCTTTCTTGGACTATGATTCTGTGCTTGACATTAGCTGGCATTGCCACAGTGGCTCTGGGTTTGCTGGGCACCGTACATTGCACTGGTTCTACTAGGCTTCCAAAAACAAGCAACACTTGTTTGGACTATGATTCTGTGTTTGGCACCAGTCCTGTACAGCAGACATTGCCACAATGGCACTGGGTTCTGCTGGGCACCCTGTGATTGCATTGGTACAGCTGGGTACTCTGTACATTGTACTGGTTCTGCTGGGCTTCCAAAAATGCCCCCACTTTCCATTTCTACCACAGAGATTATCTGGTTTGACTTTAGTCCTTTAGAAACAATGAAGGATGGGGACACCTTTTGGGGGGGGGGGGGGTTAGTGTGTTTCTTAACATCCAGTGTGTTGAAGCTTGTGATCATTATTTTATGATGCTTTGGCTAGTGTTAGTGAGTAAATACAAAGGCAGGCTCCTGCCTCTCAAAAATACCTTTCAGATGTTTAGGATGGTCAGCTCTTGGGCTTCAAAATGGAGAACAGAAGCCATTCCAAGTGCCTACTCAGAATGTGAGTGGGGTGATGGATTTTTTTTTTTTGCTGTCAAGTCACAGCTGACATGGCAACCCTGCAGAGTTTTGAAGGCAAGAGATGTTCGGAGGTGGCTTGCCATTGCCTGCCTCCATGTCAGCTCTGCCTAGCTTCTAAGAACTGACAAGATCAGACTGTCCTGTGGCTATCCAGGTCAGGGCTAGGCTGAGAGTAATGTGATTGGCCCAAGGTCACCCAGCAAGCTACCATGGCATGAGTGGGAATTGGAACATGAATTTTCCAGATCCTAATCTGACATTTTAACCACTACACCTCACTGGCTGTCATGATGGAATGGCATGTCAAAATTTGAATGTATTTTTACTGGCATGAATGTATGTGTGTGTATATATATATATTCACTGTCTGTGTTTCTTTACTGGCCATTATTATTATTCATCCTATTTCATGAGTATTACTTTTTTATAGTTTTTTTTTATTTTCCAAGACACTTCAAAAACAAAATGCTAAACTAAAATCCACTAATCTAACCGTAAGGTATACAGAGACCAAGTTTTTATCATGATACTTCAATTATATTCAAAAAAATAATTAATATATCAAGACATTCTCAGCTAAACTTAGCTTCTTACCCTAAAGATTTAAACTACATATATGACTGTGTTTAAAGCAAGTGAATACAAATTCAAAAGTAAAACTTTCAAGATAACAATGATTATTCTTTTTTCTCTTTTCTCTTTTTGTTTTGCCTTGTGGGGTTTTTGGAGCTGCTGCTCCTTTTTCTGCATCAGAGTTTTCTTCCTCAGATTCATTGCTCGCTGAAAAGTCAGTACTTTCCAGTCCATGCATGCTTCCTTGCTGCTCCAATTCTTCCTCTGTGGATGTTTTCTATCTTCTTTCCAGATGTTGTTCCAGGAATTTCTTTGCCTTTGCAACAGAGTCAATCTTTTGCTTCTTATCCATATAGTTAAAAGCCAACCCCTCAGGTGTATTCCATCTGTACATGGTAGATCTTGCTAGCAAGAATGTAGTTAAACTTTTATAGGGTTTCCTCTTCTTCCTGATTTCAAATGGCATGTCCTCCGAAACTTTAATCTCTTCATCTTTGATCTTCAAGGTAGTCCTGTTGGTGGCCTTGAGCACCACATCCCTGGTAGATTTCTTGGCGAATCTCACCATAATCTCTCCTGGCAGGTTCTTTTTCTTCAGAAATTCAGGATAGGTCCTATAAACCATATCCATATCGCTTTAAAGTAGATTAGCTTGTAAACCTGTCATTGGAGCCAATGTTTCACTCAACATTTGTTTGAGATATTACCTTTTTGTTCAGGGACACCTTGGAATCTTTAAAAAAAATTTGACCTTTCCATTTGTAGCTTCAGAAGATGGTCTTTATCTGAGGTCCTTTCTTTTTCTACCATATCCAGTCTTAAATTAATATTTCCTGTTTGGCTTTGACTTTTTCCATTTCTTTAGCTGTCTGTTCAGATCTAGTGATAGGATCAGCACTCTGCTTTTTTAGAGTGTCCAGTTTAAAGTTAACAGTAGTCAGTTGTTCCATCAGAGGGTGCAATGCCGTACCTAGCACAGAAGTCAGGTCTGTACTCACTTCAGGCTTAGATGCTGGAAGTGCTGATGCAGTTTTAGGAGAAGGCTTGGGTCTCATCTCCATTTTTTCTCCCTGTCCAGTCATTGCTATTGTTTACAGTTTCAGAAAGTTACAAAAGAATTCAGAAAAGTTCTCTTAATCAAAGCTTCTAAGTAGTTTGCAGGCATTTGTCTAAAACTCAGGCATTTAAAGAGACAAAGTCCCAGGTCCTGATAGAGAATCGCCCAGTTGGGGGGGGGGGGATTTGAAGTTGAAATCCCCTGCTCTTCACTTCCAGTTAAGACCAGAGAATCGGATCAGGCACTCACAGATTTTGCTGTGCATCTCAGGTAGGCATTTTTTCTTGTCATTTAGGCTCAGTCTCTGCAGCAGTCTGGTGTGTGCCTCTGCAAGCCATCAGGTGCCATGGTGGCAGGACCTATGGAGGCAAAGGGGAGCCTCTATCCCTTGGTTGCCACCTTGGGAGAGGCTTCCCCTTGTGCCTCAGGTGGGATGCCCCCTACAAGGGCTCCTGAGGGGCCAAAAACCAGTTGGCACTCCTCCTGTCTGCGGGGTCTGGGTTGCATCTCCTGGAACTCTCCAGGGATGTGACCACCACGAGTCCACTGAAACTGGAAGTCCTATTTCATGATTATTACTGAAAATAATTTTGTTGTATTGAGGAGAGGCCCTGGAATGGATAGCACCATTATCTCATCAGATCTCAGAAGCTAAGCAGGTTGGATGTGGAGGCAGACAATGGCAAACCACCTCCAAACGTGTCTTGCCTTGAAAACCCTACGAACTCACTGTAAGTCAGCTATGACTTGACTTAAAAAAAAATAGAGGAGGAGGGATTAAAAATTATCTGCCCTGGGCACCAAAAAGGCTAGGTACACCACTGAGTGTGATCACATCATTTGATTTCTACAGCAAAAGTATTTGTAGCATCAGTGATAGTATCAAACAAAGCAAAGGACCTACCATTAATAATAATAAGGCAGAAAGCCTGAGAGTATGTAATTGCATTTCTTCACATTTATCCTTTTTGATATTTGCTTCTCTCTTTGTCACTCCCTGCATCTCCTTTTGTTATATTTCCCACTGGTAAAATTTAGATTGTAAGCTATGTGGGGCAAGGACCTGTGTTCTTTGCTTTTATTACTCAGTAAAATCTCTCTCTCTCTCTCTCTCTCTCTCTCTCTCTCTCTCTATCCATCCATCCATCCATCCATCCATCCATCTATCCGTCTGTCTGTCTGTCTGTCTATCTATCTATCTATCTATCTATCTATCTATCTATCTATCTATCTGGATTATTATTGTTATTGTTATCATTATATCTGGTTGTTGTGGGTAAAAGTAAAGAAGATTTTCACGTGGGGAATTTTTTCCCTAGTGGGCTGCACCATATAAACAGATGCATAAGTGAGAGAGTTAAATGCACTTATTTCTAGTGATGTACTTCTGCATATTACATACTGTCTTCTCCTTAACATGATACCCTAAGACTAGGTACCAACAACAGGTGGACCTAACTCATTCCTGTATCTGCATGGTGTTCCCGAAAACAAGAAATAAGTCAGCTTTTCCTTAAAAATAACACTTAAATGAATTACAGATGTGTTTGAAAGTGGCCTATAAAGCTTTAGACTTTTTAAACTAGATCTTTGAATAAATTGCTCAGGCATGTGAGCCCTCTTTGGCTGTCATGTTAATAATAACTCCTAACCACTGGCGGCAGGGAGACTTTTCCATTCTAGGAAGCCAGAGACAGTTTAAATTAATAAAAGGCAGCAGGCCAGTGGTAGAATCTGCTCTGCTGTAAAGCCATCTCTAGCATGGAAACATCTGAATTTAACATGGATCTGAAGAGTTGCTTCCCCCCCCCCTTCATAATATTTGCTGCCTTCCCATGTTCCTGTGGTGTTCAAGGTGTCATATTTCAGAGACCTGCTGAAAAGCAGGATTTTCCCTTTCAAGCCAGCCTTCCTTTCAGAATGTTTGGCTGGTAAGTAAACTGATACTAATACACCCAACACCCCATGCATTACTCTCTCTTTTTTACTTTAGAATAATAATCAAAAGAAATATACTGAATCCAAGTTCTTACAACCCATAGAATTAAAAAACAAAACAAAACAGGGAACTGGTTCACTACAAAAAAAAATCTTCAGTGTTCATAAAGAGAAGCAGCTAAGTTTACCAGCACCACCTAATTCCAACCAATTGAATCTTTCAAAAGTTTTACGTATCATTTAACCAGCGCTGTAAAACATGTTACTGGGGTTTAGGATTTTAAACTCTCTGATGTGGTCACAGACAATTACCACATATTTGAAAGCCACAAACAAGGCAGTTTTATTTTACAGCCTAATTGATCCTTGATAAACAGGAAACCTCTTGATGTATATACTGAAACTCTGGGAAGAAAACCTAAGGTAAGTTTCAATATTCAAGGTAAGTTTCAACGGCACCATTCCAGCAAAACTTCTATTATGCAATTCATTTCTCACATTTGAATCCTGCCCTTTTATTCAAGGAGCTCAGGCCAATATACAAGGGGATTATCTTATTTCATCCTCCAAATGACCCTGTGAGATGGATTAGGAAGAGTGAATGGCTTAAATTCACTTGCTAAACTGCATGGTTGAGCAGAAATCTGAACGTGGACCTCTATGCCTCAAATCCATCAGTTTCAAATCACAACACTACAGTGTCTTTCACTGACTTTGTATGTTGACTTCTAGTCTAATCTGTCTTTCAAATTTAGCAAACCAGTTTACCATGCAGGAAGTTGATTTCACATAACTTAATACAGCCAATAACACTCAAGAACAGTGACACCAAAGGAGAGAACCTTACTTGGTTTTACCATATTTCAGGCCCATTCAAATGATATACCAGTACAGTTGTGTGAATACAGAAACAATACCAACTGCTGAGATACAAATAATGAAATCAAATATCACTGGATATCACTTGAATTGCCAGTCTCCAGGTGAGGTCTGAAGATCTTCTGGAACTGAAACTTTCCCCCCAGACTACAGAGATCAGTTTCCCTGCTTAGGAGGGTCTACAGCATTATACTCCACTGGTGTCCCTCCCCAAACACTGCCTTCCTCATACTCCATGTATAAATCTCCAGGAATTTCCCAACCTAGAGTAGACAACCCTAGGTTTAACATACACCAACCAAATACTTGCAGGATATATGAATATTCAGCTGATGTCTGGAGAATGTTTATTATTTAAATCTATGAGAACAACAGCTATGGAACAAGTTAAGAGCAGAGAATCATATAGCTGTGACAACACACTCTCCTATTAAAGCATATGCATCAAAAATTTCAAAAATATACAACAATATTGCAAAATATGATTAATTTAATATAATAGGTGATGGGGGTCCAAAGTCATCAACAACGAAACATCCGGTAGATACATTCGTTTCCAAAAGTCTTCATCAGGTGTGGACCAACAATTAGAATATCTTCAAACACAATAAAGGTACTTCTACCATATCTGGCTGATTCAACAATGGCAACTTTCAACTCACAGCATGTCTGGAATACTCCTATGTTAATGCATGTCGCTCAAAGGCTTTACAGTGTAAAGGCTTTACAGTGCCATTGTTGAATCAGCCAGATATGGTAGAAGTACCTTTATTGTGTTTGAAGATATTCTAATTGTTGGTCCACACCTGATGAAGACTTTTGGAAACGAATGTATCTACCGGATGTTTCGTTGTTGATGACTTTGGACCCCCACCACCTATTATATTAAATTAATCATATTTTGCAATATTGTTGTATGTTTTTGAAATTTTTGATGCATATGCTTTAATAGGAGAGTGTGTTGTCACAGCTGTATTATTTAAATCTGCCAAAAAATGTTGAGGAATATTTTGGGGACCAAAATTGTTTCATGAAGTATTGGGGGTGGGGAGAGGTAAGCTGGAACTAGCAAGGTGGGGAAAGAAAGAAGCTGGCAAAAGCTGGGCTGGAGCTGGGAGACTGAGCCGGAGCCAGGGCAAGAAGTAGGGGAAGGTGACCCTTGCACTTTGCCTGGTTTTTCAGGAGTGGCAAATCAAACTGGGAATTGAGTTTCCCATGAGTCATTGGCTATTACTGGGGAGAAGAAGAAGAGGAGGAGTTGGATTTATACCCTGCCCTTCACTAAGAGTCTCAGGTTGCATTCATATGGCTCTTTAGAACCACGCCAGGCACAAGTGCCTGGTGGATTTAAAGTGCACATCCAGACAACAACATCTGGGAATCGTGCTGCTTCCATGATCAGCCCATCGATCCCTGTTGGGGATCCGTACTTAAAAGATAGTGTTGAAAGTCCGCTTCCTAAGCTGGCTGACAGGCCAATGGCGGACTTTGCCCTGTCTGGTCATTCCACCAGGGCGCAATCAGCCCATAGGGATGGTCTCCAGACCATCCCAAATGGCTGCCATTTTAAAAAAGTCTTAGAGATGTGCACATAACCGCTTAAATATGCAACATCCACAGAGCTCGGCTCAAACGATCCGAACAATGTAATGTTTTTGAAGGTCCTGTGATATTTATGTACTTTGTTAACTGAAATGGTACCTAGAGGAAAGTACCGCTGGCAGTGCTTTTATTATATCAGTCCGCGCATACGCAGAAAAACAAGTACATGGTGAGGCACATATGTGCATGTGCAAACAGGATTTTTTTAAAAAAAAACAGCCGACTGCATGGCTCCTTACAGTGGATGCTGTCTAGACAATCCACTGCAGAGTCATGTGTGGTAAAGCAATTCATGGGGGGAGCTGTCTGGTCATGCAATGCTGGATCAAAAAGATCTAGATCAAATTACAGCTGAGCCAATGGCAGGATTAGCTGCCCGTCTGAACGCACCCTCATAGTGGCTTATAAACTCCATCCCTTCCTTTCCCCACAATAGAGAGAACTACTCTTGAGAAAACAGCTCTGATAGAACTGCAACTGACCCAAGGTCACCCAGCTGGCTGCATGTGAAGGAGTGGTAAATCAAACCCAGTTCTCCAGATTATAGTCCATCACTCAACCACTGTACCAAACTGGCTCTCAATTGCAAGTCCTTTAGAATTTCTCTTTGCAGTATAGTATTTCTTCCTCCTCTTTCTCATGCATATTTTGTTTATGACTGCTAAGTGTTTCACATAAATGATCTTAACTTGCAGCAGGGTCTCCGAATGGTAGGCCTCCTCCATCCCTGTACTGCAGGTGGGAACAAAGGCAGAGAGGATTGCCTCAGGCAGTGTTTGTGGCAGAGGCCACAGCCCTTGTTCACTTTGCCACTATGCTACATTACCTCCCTTAACGCACTTCACCAGACATTAAAGGATTCATTTGGAAACACGCACTCTGCATATCTACAAGAATGGTCTCCTTCAGTGTATTTCTGGTTGTCAGCAGTTAAAAAAAACAATACAAGGGGTTTTATTTTGTTTTATTGAACTATGTTGGTGCTTTAATTGCAGATTCCAAGCACCATGATCCAATATGGACTAAGATACCAAACAGATGTACAATGCAATCTGATTTACATAAATGGCCTGGGACATGTCCAGCATTTCAATTAACACTTACGCAAATGTGAACCAAACCAAATTTAGATCCAGAAACCCCATTACGTTACAAAATGCTGCACCATCATGTCCTTAGCTTCAGATAATGTATGTTCGGCTTCAAAACTTGCTTGAATGTATTTATGTAAATTGTGCCCCATTTGTTTCTTCCAAGTCTCCTGACATATTTATATGACATAACTTGCACGGTGATGATAGGGGTATTACAGCACAGGGTTTGCAACGCTATAGATTAGAGCTGTCTTGCTTGCCGTTCTAATGTCGCATTTATGGAGTTTTATAACTTGGGGGATGAACATTCCCTTTGGATGGCAGCTTATCATATAAGTTCTCTTAATGAAGAAAGCATTTATTTTGCAAAAGTCTTGAGTAGAAAACGCTGCAATTCAAAAAAGCAAAGGGCAAATGAGGACAAGTGAGCAGATATACATTAATGAACAGTTCTGCAATCCACTAATTCCAAAAAATTATATGGAAATTTAGGACTTAGAAGATGATAATTGTCAAGACTTGCTGCACCAGCAATTCCATACATGTGATGAGTTGTTCTTAATCTGTCATGGCAGGAGACTGTGCCAATGTAATGGCAAAAGTACCTGGCACCAAGCAGATTAAACTTGTAATGCTGGCATTACAGGCAGACAATACAGCAGCATACTAGTTTAAGTAGAGAGGGTTAAAGATGCAGGCTGTGCAGCACAGTCCTTTAGCCATCTCGAAGCATTAAAGCTTTGATTCATCTTCTCGAATCTGACTCCCCGTGATCCCTTTCTAGTGACTGATGCTCATGAGTAAATACATCCATTTGTAAATAAAGCAAGCATCGAGGGCGGATTGGCAGCAGAAAGAGAACTAATACAAGATTAGCTTTTGGATGAAAGTCAAAGCAATTTGTACAACAGCCAAGTCAGGCTACTGACAAAGAACTGGTCAGGGTGACAAATGCTGAGGGAAGAAGGTCTATGACAGTAAAACAAAAATTAAGAAGCAAGCTGGAGCCAAATCAAGATGGAGTTAGAAGACAAGGCAAAGGGGCTCAAGGCTAGACAAAGATGAGGCGGGGGTCACCATAGAGAGGCCAAGAACCCAGATTTAAATACTGTGGGGTAGGATTGTAGTATGAAAATGACAGTGTCATTTTTTTGATATGTGGTTGGGATCAGGATTTTATCAGTTGGTGCTAACATATCTTTTCTTATGATATTTCCCTGCTATTCATGTAACAGTAGCGACACATCTATACTGTAATGTGCTTCACACTGGCTGTTGTGTGGAAAAAAAATTGGTTCTGAGAAAATTGATGCCAAAGTTTGCTCCCACAGCCCTATTTTATGTAAAAAGGAAAACTGGACATCCCTTTTCGTCTTTCTTATTATTTATTTATTTGAATTCCTACACAGCCCTCCCCATGGAGCACGCTCAGAGTGGTGTACAACAGTTTAAAACAAAGAAAAACATTAGAACATAAGGTATACTATCATAAAACATAAACCTACATGGTGCCACAGTAAAAAACTGACCCCTGTTAACATCAACATGGGCAGAAGAGAATGAGGAGGCAACTGGAGAGCCAGTTTGGTGTAGTGGTTAAGTGCGCGGACTCTAATCTGGGAGAACCAGGTTTGATTCCCCACTCCTCCACTTGCACCTGGCTGGATGACCTTGGGCAAGCCATAGCTCTGTCCCAGCTGTTCCCTCAAGGACAGCTTGGGAATAGGGCTGCCAAGTCCCCCCGGGGGGCGGGGGAAACACTGATTTTTAGTGCTTATCTCCCGCTTTTCCAAATTTGGCCACCGGGGGGACAAAATGGCTGCCTTAAAAGGGAAATGTCTGCAGAGAGCCTGCTCTGCAGTAAAAAGCCTCGCCAGACATTTCCCCTTTAAGAAGTCAGCAAGAGAGCTTCTTCCACAGCAAGAGAGCCCCGCCCAGAGATTAAGGAGGGACTGAAGGAGCTGCTTTTGCATGTGGCTGGCAAGGTGAGTTTCTGTTCCAGCTCTTTTCATTCTCTCTCCCTCTTTCTTTTTTCTGTCTGTCTGTCTCTCTCTCTGTCCCCATCCAGCAGAGGTCTATCAGTGGCTATTATAGCCACAAGGTCTAAATGGAAGTAAGTGCCTCTGCCAGTTTTTTCCCCTTCTCTCTCTCTCCCTCTTTCTTTCTTTTTTCTGTCTGTCTGTCTGTCTGTCTCTCTCTGTCCCCATCCAGCAGAGGTCTATCAGTGGCTATTATAGCCACAAGGTCTAAATGGAACCCTTTGTCTGGGGCAGTGATGCTCTGAATTCTTGGTGCTTGGGGGGCAACAGTGGGAGGGCTTCTGGAGTTCTGGCCCCGCTGCTGGACCTCCTGAGGGCACCTGGTATTTTTGGCCACTGTTGTGACACAGAGTGTTGTACTGGATGGGCTGTACTGGATGGGCCGATCCACTGTGGCTTCTCTCCTGTTCTTATGATATGAAAATCATATTTAGCACTTGTGTAGCACTTAGGGCTTCATATTCTGCCGAGATGAGGAAGGATTCAGTAGGGCCATTGCTCAGTGATAGAGCATCTGCTTGACATGCAGGAGGTATCAGCCTCTTCAGCTAAAAAAGGATCAGGTAATAGGTGACATTAAAGATCTCAGCCTGAGACCCTGGAGAGCCACTACCAGTCTGAGTAGTCAATACTGACCTTGATGGACCAATGGCCTGATTCAGTATTAGGAAACTTCATGAGTTCATGTGTCAGCATGTGGAAGCAACATCACAGGATGTGACATCACAAAATGATGTCACTTCCTTTCTCCTGGCTCCACCCCCAAAGTCTCCTGGCTCCACCCCCAAAGTCCCCAGATATTTCCCAAGTTGGACTTGGCAGCCCTACTTGGGAAAGAGCTCTCTCAGCCCCACCCACCTCACAGGGTGTCTGTTGTGGGGAGGGGAAGGGAAAAGGAGTTTGTAAGCCGCTCTGAGACTCCCTTGGGGAGTGGAGGGCGGGGTATAAATCCAATCTCTTCTTCGTCTTCTTCTTCTGATGGATTCAATTGCTGTTAAAAAAAAACAACATTAAAAACTTTTCCTGTATGCTTGACGGAACACCTCTGCCTTGCAGGCCCTGCGGAATTGTAACAAGTTCTGCAGGGCCCTGATGTTATTTGGCACAGAGTTCCACCAAGTCGGAGCCAGGACTGAGAAGGCCCTGGCTGTGGTCAAGGACAGCTGGACAATCCTTGGACCAGGGACTTCCTGTAGATGTTGTTGTCCTGAGTGTAACACTCTTCCTATACTGTACTTCTAGCTTCTTTGAAATTCTCTTTAGTTAACCCTATAATTTAATCTCCTAGATTTTTGCAATCTGCCAGTAATTGTTTAAACCAGGGGTAGGGGGTACACTGTAGCCTTCTTTTCATGGTACAGCAATTTCCTGGTTAGCAGGAATCAGTACTGTATGGTTGACAGGAATAGTGAACTCTAGGGCCTCTTGTTCTCTCTAGTGGGTTTTTATTGTGTGATGAATGAGATAGGGATGGAATTAATCAGTTTGACTGATTAGTATTCGTCAAAAAGAGGGACAACTTCCAAACACAATCCTTATAATCTGTCTGGATGGAACAGAGCAGGCACATAATCTGGAAAAATGAAATTAAGCACAGTGCACTTGTTATCCTGTTCGCTAGCGACACCTATTTGCTGATGGTTTGGAACGGTTAATGACATCCACTGTAGTGTAGCATCTGCCACTAACAGCTAACGGTCTATTTGACATATATATATCGGCTCAACACATGGTGTCTAGGAGGTTAATAAAGATTAAATATTAATAGTTGGTCTGTTTACACAGAATAGACAAATATGCGCAGACACAAAAGAACTGGGGGGGAAAATATCAATTCACATTATCAGTTTAGAAGCCATAAAAAGAAAGGAAATCAGTCATGATTCAAAGGTCATGGCCAAACCTATTAGAAAGCTTATTGTTTTCTAATGTTAGCCACTAAAGAAGGGAGCAATGTGTCAGCAAAATGCTTATGGCAAAAGCAAATTAAATTGGAAGATACAGGATCGGACACTGTCATTAGCAGCACATTGCCTTCACTTGAAAATGTCGTCGGTTTTCTTCATAAACCGAGTGCTTAACGCTTTTTTTGGTCTCTTCTCATAGGACAAGTGCAATGCCTGTGGGAAGTGCCGGACTGACAACTTTCACAGACATTCTTTTAGTCCTCAGTACAGATGTGGACATTGAAAACATCCCTGAACTAATGCATCATTGTCTCCAACTTTGCTCCAGTGCAGTCGTCTATCACTTGGCATCTCTGCAGTGGGTGCCAACAAAGCAATCAGTGAACATGTGTATGTGTATTTATTCATTTGTTTGTGTGATGATATGGACATCTGGACACTATAAGCTGTCCCAGAATCACCAATTATTTCACGTAGACAAGCCATCTGGCTGAGCTGTCAATGATAGTACACAACCCTTTTTGGTCTTATGAAGCTGAGGAAATTAAAAACAAGAGCTAGCTTGGGGGAAATCTCTTTATCCTCTGATCCTATCACCCAGAGATTCCTGGGAGTTTCTAACAAGCCTCAAGGAGTTTTATTTTCTGGTGAATTTTACCATTGAAAATGCCAGCATTTGAAGAGTTGCTATATATAATATTTTCTAGAGTCAATGTTTCTAGCAATGCTAGAAACTGGACACTTTGCAGGCTCCCTACCATGAAAGTGGGCCTGGCCCAGCATACAGCATGGCATAACTGGATGAGGGATGCCAGCCTCCAGGTGGGACCTGGAGACCCCCTGAAATTACAGCTCATCTCCAGACTACAGAGATCAGTTCTCCTGGAGAAAACTGGCACTTTGGAGGGTGGACTCTGTGGCACTGTACCCCACTGAGGTCCCTGTCTTCTTCAGGCTCCATCCCCAAATCCCCAGGAATTTCCCAACTTGGACTGGGCAACCCTAAGGTTGGAGGCTAACATCACAGAACTGGGACCAGTTTGGCCCTGTGCAATTTGGCCTGGCCCTGCACCAAATCCTGGGCCATACTTTTCCAGGGGGGGGGGGGAGCTGAAGACAGGGCAAAAAACACATTAGCTGGTGAGTCAGAAAGAGAAAGGAAGCAGAAAAGGGGGAGGGGCTATGGAGGCTTTCAGGGGAGGGAACAGTGCGGGAGGGGAAATGATATAATCCCTGCTAGTCCCCTGTTTTATCTTTATTTCTCTCTCTAGTAAGGTTTAAAGCAGCCTGGGCTGGGGGATTTTTCCCTGTGAAAATGGCAGGGGAGAAAAGGTTTAAATTCTTTTCCCCAGTTCCACAGTCTGAATTGGGCCTGCTTTTTGCACCAGTAATTACTCACTGCGGGATCTAATCATGAATTTCAAACATGAGGCACAGTTTTGTCCTTGGATGATGCCCTGGAGTGCCTGCTGTTGGGAATTCTAAGATCTGCATACAAAGAAAAGTCAAGCATTCTAACCCAAGAACAAGCACTTCTCTTGTAGTTCCCTTTGGCATCTGATTCTTCCCTTTCGTCTATAGAATCAGAGGTTCAGACTGAAAATGAATGCATGTATTTATCCTCTGCAAAATGTGTTGTCTCCTATAGGCTTCCATTGCACAGTTACTTTTAGTTTCTCCCTTCCCAGCCATAGCAAATGTTTCTGTTATGTTGTTACTTTGAGGAAGGGGATTGCTGGCTCTTGGCCTCCTGTGTTGTCCAGATGCAGCTATAGAAAAGGATACATAACAATGGAATCTTCTTGTTCCCATTCTGGCTCTACATCATTCTGGCACTGATTTATCAAGGTAGGGCTTGTTCAGCCTATAATTGGATGTCTAAAGATTCCTCCACTAAACCACAACCTACTTGATTCACTTCTTAGATCCAGTCCTCTTGTTATCCTTCCCAAGTAAAAGGATTTTCAGGCTTGAAGAGATTATTCTGATTTTGTTGTTCATAATAAAACATTAACACTATAAACACAGTAGTTAGGATTCAGCCCTAGTTAAGGACTTTTACATAGGGATGTTATGGAATTCCATGACTACCGTGGTTCAATTTTTAAAAATCTGGATTTTCTTTTATGGTTTCTCAGTGCTCAGGATGAAATTGCAGTCATCTTTTTTTCCCGACAAAGGTAATGGAATTAGCCAATAAACCTGATGTTTAAAAAAAACTGATGAATGTCTTTGCATAAAGGAGACACAAACTGTGACAATGCCTTTCAGATCTGCAAAATGATATGTAACGCAGAAATGGCATAAGAGTTCGGCTAAAGTTAATAACCGTGGGCAATGCTCCCTCTAAGCTGTGGAGTCTTGTGAGCAAAAAAAATCTACTTTGTGAACTACTGGCATTCAAGTTGTGAGAGAGCGATTTGGTTACTACGTAAATTAGTTTGCTCTGGAGCCATCCTTCCTGAGCTGAGGCAAAAATCTGTGAGCCAGAGGCGAAAAACCTGTGAGCTAACTCAAACTAACCCAGTTTAGAGAAGAAGAAGAAGAAGAAGAAGATATTGGATTTATACCCCGCCCTTCACTCACTTAAGAGTCTCAGAACGGCTTACAAACTCCTTTCCGCTCCCCTTCCCACAACAGACACCCTGTGAGGTAGGTGGGGCTGAGAGAACTCTTTCCCAAGCTGTCCTTGAGAGAACAGCTGGTACAGAGCTATGGCTTGCCCAAGGTCATCCAGCCAGGTGCAAGTGGAGGAGTGGGAATCAAACCCAGTTCTCCCAGATTAGAGTCTGCGCACTTAACCACTACACCAGACTGGCTCTCTAGAGGGAATACTGACCTTGGGTATTCTAAGTGACTAACTTTAGCTGAATCATGCTCACTATCTTTACAGAACTAGCCTTCAAACTTTCTGCATTTGCATAGCAACTTACCTGCTAACAAACAGGTATCCCATCAGCGTTGAAACTTCATCCTTGTTACATAGAATTCTGGAGGTCACAACAGGGCTGTGGCTGGATCTGTAGCTCGACTATTACGCTGCCTGAACTGCCTATATCCTGAACATATCCAACACTCATCACTGGGTGCACACCTCAGTAAAAGGTTGCAACTCTAAGCTGTGTTCAGGGAAGTTTATTGAACTTTGTAGTGTTCTTGTGGTGCAAAATATGTGCATTTTTCCTCTGATGTTTTCTGTTTTTAAAAAATCAAATGCACACCTGGCAGATGGAATCTGGCGTGGAACACCAGTGCAGAGAAAGGAAAGGCATCTTAACCCTTTTTCCTCTGGCATATTTCTGTTTAAAAAGAAAAACACCACCACCACAAGGTGCTTTTTGATACACAGGGGAAAGGATATGGTTGCCAGTATGTTTTCTCTGATGGGGAAGAAAAGCTATTTGGTGCAAGTGACATTTATGACTGAAAGGTTAAAAAAACCCACCTTCATCACGTGCACCAGTTTTCTGTACAGATTGCAGCCTCTGCAGCTGAATTTTGAAAGAAAAGATAACAATGGATAAAACCCACACATGACTCATCATCATGTGGAGTTTGTATCCCCCCCCCCCCCCGAAGGCTTCTAAGAGATGCCGAGTTTCCCACAGTTAGGAAACAACTGCCTAATAAATAGAGATTGTTTGTCTAAATTGGGATGTACATAGATAAATGTTAAAGCATAATAGTGGAATTGTAACACCTTTTCAATATATGAATCTGATCCTACAATATTTCATGCTCTGATATGATCACAGTAGTTAAGAACTCACTCAAAAGAAAACAAACAGTCATATTCTCTGTATATATTCATTCTAATTCTGGAAATCAGAAGCAGACCTTTACCTATTTGGGCTAAAAGACAGCCTAAAAATGAAGTCAAACAAACCAATAAATAAATAAGTATACTGAAGAACTGGATACATTTTTGAAGAATGCCTTGCCATTCTAGTGCCTCAGCTGTGGCTTTCTGTGAGATTGCGCCAATAGATGTAGACCACAAAAGGTCTCCTTAAACAGAAAGTCCTTTATTTGCAGAAAAGATCTTGTTGGTCAAATACACTTCTTTTGTTAGTAATGCCCAAGCATAGTAATACAACTACAATTATACCTGATATGAAATCAGCCCCCCTCGACTTCCACCAATCAGTTGAGAGAACTATTGGCGCCCAAATATACTGGCCCACTGTTCCCAGGAAAAGCACGGCAACTTAGGTTCCCAAGCAAAGACACTGTTAGGATCTGTGGGGCGGATGTTCCCAAGGGTAAAATCAAGCAAAGGAGTGATTTACACCTGTGAATAAAATAACATGTAGCAGGAGGATTCCAGCTCAAGGCCATGAGTTAATGAGAAGCGAGAGAGAGATAAGAGCGAGGAAAAGTTTCCAAGTAGCAAGCATGCACAAAGGGAGCAAGACGTGCATTCCTGCGGTGGGAGTCACTCTATCGATGCTATCTCCCGTCCGGGACCTAAAAGAGCAGGTATGGAACTCAAAACAAAGGCAACGTTAGGTGATTGCAGGAAAGGCAATAGAAATCATTGGCAGTGGTAACTGACATTCTGACATGCTTGCAACAGAATCATTGGCAGTGCTAACTGACACTTTCTAGGGTCAAGAAAGAGTCCTTCCCCTAGATATTGGTTCCCTCTTCCTCTGAGTAGTTACACAACATACCTAGAGATAGGATGTTAGGGATGTTGTTCTTCTTTCATTTCCTCTTTTAAAATTAGATAGGTTTTTTTTTTTTTACCTAGAATAATAATGTATAATAATCAGGATATAAATGAACAAAAAATATCGATTGGAAACAGAAAGAACAACATATCTTTTCTAGGACAAAATAAAGCTATTACTCCATATCAAAGTGCTTGTTTTTCACAGGCCATAAAGCAATTGAAACTACACATACAATATATTTTAAATGGTCAAAAGCAAAGCATTAATTGGGAAATGAAGTCCTGAGCTACTCTTCTTCCAGTGGACCCTGAAGACTTTTAAAATAGAAACTACAAATCTGAACCACAGCCTGTTTTCATACTTCCTTTCTTTTTTCTCCTGATGTTTCCCATTCTTTCCTTGCTTCCTTTTTCCCCTCCCTGAGCCGCTTTCTCCAAGATTGGACAGCTGTAGTCTGACTGCTTGAGGAATTTCCCCCTCCTTTTAGTTGCAGCTTTAAGTTCATTTCTTCCCATATATTTCCTCCTATTCTGCAGAAAACCTCTTGACAAAAAGCTTCATAAGGAATAATCATAATGTCTGAAGGTGTTCAAATGTAATACTTGCCATCTCTATAAGCAAGAGAGAAATTTTGCAAGAAGTGAAAAACTCACAGCCAGACTAGCAGACAAACATCTAGGACCCTATTGTTTTGGTAGTATGAAGAAAGGTTTTGGGGGAACGATGAACATCAAGTACTGAGCAACACAAAAGAGTGAGAAATAAGGACAGGGGGGAAAAACCCTTAGCATTCCTTTGGCTTTTTTTAAATTATTGTGATTATTGTGGCTCAAGCCATCTATTTACAGTTGTGGAGAAAGAAAATATTTTCCTGACCACAGCTGAAGAGAATTTGACAGAGTTTTCCTGCCTGCCCTCTCCCATGTCACCAGGGTTTTCTGGGAGAAGAATCTGAGGTGGTTTTCCACCTAAGTGGTTACAGCTGTTTCCACAGGATCAGTCAGATGCAGTTTCTGTCTGTGTTTATTTTGGCTCCGATTTTTGACTGGAGCCCAGCAGGATGACAAAGTTTGCTGTGGGGCTTGGGACTTTGGATAAACATTCCAGAGTTTGTAACTTCTTAACATTAAATGCTTCATGAATTCAGCTCTTAATTTCTTCTGGAAGAATATCAAGACTGCTGGGGGGATTTCCCATCATCGCACAACATTTGTTTTCAAACAAAGTCAATACATTTCTTTTCCGTGAAAATGAACAGAGGGGGAGGGAGAATCAATAAATGTGGGCTGTAGTTTTCTGTAATTGCAGGTTTGGGATCTGCTGTGTTTCTTTCATAAGTTGTCTACTTGAAAGGAAATACCCATCGTGGTATTTGTAAAACTAGAATCTCAGAGGGCTGGAATGCTGTCAGAGAGTCAGTTAATAAGGGCAGTCGATGCATCAAAACAGAATGTCACTCATGTGTAATGTATCATTTCATGAAGACTTATATTAAGAAAAAAAAAACAAATACCTCAGATTAAAGTACTTGGACATGAACCCAAATTCAAACCATAATTTGGATTATTTCATAGACCTGAATGACAAATGGAAAATGTAATCATAATGCATAGGGAATGGATGGATAAAAAAATTAATGGATTAAAACTGCTATTTCTGGAAAATATTGAACCAGTTTGTTACTCTTGATGTTTCCATGTATCTTTCTTTACTCATAAGTGACATTTTAATGTACACCACTCTGATATGAGCTTTCAATAAAGACCAGATGTTTCTCCACTGAAATAAAAAAAAATCCACTAAAAGAATGGTAATGGAATCCAATGGCATTTCTATCATCTTGTTTTGCCATCTTTATTCTAATATCTCTATATCAATGAGAGATGGGTGTCTAGATTTTCTAGATAAAAGCATAGTATGGTTTTCTAGATAAAAGCATAGAAATTGCCTAGTGGGCACTATTCTCCTCCTGTTAACATTTCTGCTTCTTTTGAGGGGGCATCGTCTACACTGGGCAAGTGGCATCCTAAACAAGCAGTTCCCCCAGGCCTGTAGCTACAGTGGGACATCTTGGGACTAGGCCCCCGACTTATGGGCAAGGCCCCATGACTTCCCATTCAGCCCAGGGCCCCTGAGTGGTGGCAGGTGTGGGGAAGGAGCCAGGTATTCCTTTAATTCAATTAGACAGTGCCCCCTAAGAAATTTAAATCCCCCCCCCAACTTAAAAAATCCTGGCTACAGGCCTGAGTTCCCCTTAGTATACATTTTGCCACAAGCTTTGTGTACAAATTGCAACCTATGAAGGGAGCATAAACTGGCTTCCATGTGACAAATTTTAGTGATCACAAACAGTGGAATGGGAATATTGCTTTATCCACCTGCGGCATACCAATATATATGCCTCAACACATATCCTGGATACTGAAGATACTGAGGACTGACATATACGTACATGTTCAGTCATATAAAGTGAGGGAAATAAAGTGAAGGAGTAGGTTGCTGTAAATTAGGGTTGCCAGGTCCCTTTGTCGTTCTGGCAGGGGGAGTTGGGGGGTGTTCTAGGGGTGGGCAGGGATATGTTGCTATATTGTAAGGGACCAATTCTGCAATGACACAGATTTCTCCCATAGAATTTAGGTATGTATATCACAGTCTGAGCTTTCATTTAAAAGAAAATCAAGTTCTAGGAAGACCTCATGTGCAGCAGGCACAAAAACATGAATGTGTTTGGAAGTTTCTGGTACTTGGCCAATTTGAGCTGTATATAAATCTTTTTTTAAAATATAAAAATGCTAAATAAACAAATTGGGAGAACTACAGTGGAAAACCAGGTGGAGTTTCTAGGAATAAGCAAATGGGCCTATTCAGTACACATACCGAGTGGTTCATCTATGACAGTGCCACCTGTGGGATTAGTTCAGGAGCTTGAAGGGAAATGATACGTTTCCTACCAGAACACTGACATGCAGGTGCCATTTGTGTAAACAGTAAACATGAACTGCTTTTAATTTTTAGTTTGAACTGAGTGAGATCCATGAGAAACAGCTGGAGGTAGAATGGTGCATAAATCAGAACAATGGAAGGCTTTTATTGATCCACTGTTGCAACACTCGTAGAAAACAAACATTGTTGTTATATTCCATTAACAACTTAACAATTCTGTTGGACTGCTACTTGTAGCCTACCTCATCCATCATGAACCTCTTTAGCAATTAACTATGAAGACATTTGCCATCTGTCCTACTGTTCTGTAAGGAGGAGAAAAGTACCTTTTTATTGGTAACCTGACGTGTACTTATTTTATTTCTCTCAATTTAGATTTGTGGCCACTGTTTTGAAGTGTGTGTTTGTTAGTTGCTTAGTGGTAGACCTCATGCTGTACGAATGCATTATTTCCAAGTTCAAGATCACTTTGAAATTATCTCAAGTAACAAAGCCCAAATCCCTATAAAATGAATCACAGTCAGGTTAACAGTATTAAGCTAAAAGCACTATTCCTCTTATTCACTATAAGGTTGGGCTTTGAGCTTTATTCAATTTTGTATCTGCTCCTGTGTCTCTGGGGCCATGTGGAAGTTCTGTACTAATTATGGCATTCCTATATGTCTAATTAAGAATGACTGAGGCTGTTTGGGGGGCATTCCTAGAACAGATAGGTTGAGAGACTGACTGGCCCAATGTTATTCATTGAGCTTGTGAGCGCAGGAATTTAAGAACATAAGAGAAGCCAATGTTGGATCAGGCCAATGGCCCATCCAGTCCAACACTCTGTCATACAGTGGCCAAAAACACCAGGTGTCCTCAGGAGGTCCAGCAGTGGGGCCAGGACACTAGAAGCCCTCCCACTGTTGGCACTCCCTCAAGCACCAAGAATACAGAGTATCACTTGCCCCCAAAAGAGAGTTCCTATCTATACTTTGTGGCTAATAGCCACTGATGGACCTCTGCTTCATATGTTTATCTAATTCCCTCTTGAAACCACCCATGCTTGTAGCTGCCGCCACCTCCTGTGGCAGTGAATTCCATGTGTTAATCACTCTTTGGGTGAAGAAGTACTTCCTTTTATCCGTTCTAACCCAACTGCTCAGCAATTTCATTGAGTGCGCACGAGTTCTTGTATTGTGGGTAAAAAGTACTGGAGTTGGAAGGCCAGTTGTAGTGAAATCAGCAAGGTAGTTTATTCTGGGTAAGATGGAACATGAGAATCCTTGGTCTCAAAGCCCTCTTTTATGCTGGTCAGAGATAATCCTCCGACCTTGCCCAAATGTCCTGATAGGACCTTACGATTATGGTTACCTGGCATAGGTCCCCTAGGGGAACCTAGGTCCGTGATTGGTGGCCAGTTAGGATCCGGCTCTCTATTGTTCTTCCTGGCCGAAGCTCTGCAGCTCCGCAGCTCCGCACCTTGTGAGGACAACCATGTAGCGGTTGCCATTACAAGACTGCATGGCAACCATGATTGTGATACATAACACCCCTCCCCCCATAGTCCAGTTCCCTCCCCTTAGGTAACATAGTCCTTTAAATAACCCAGGTGCTGGCACTCACAGCCTGAGCGCTGGGGCGTTGTGTGCTGGGGAGTGGTGTTGGAACCAGGAAGTGGGGCTGCCAGTTTGGGGGGGGGGGTTCTGTGGGCAGGTCCAGTGGTGTCACTGGCAGCGTGGGCTCATCCGGACTTCCTGGGGTCTGGATATACTCTGGCCCCACATCCAAATTCACTTCTGAAAGCAGCCACTGGTCCAGAGCCTCTGATGCAGGGGTTTCCAGGACGTGGGGTTCAGTGCTTGGGAAGCACTGCCACAGCTTGTCGATGTGGCGCTGCCATACTGTTCCTTCCTCGGTGAGGACCTCGTATGACAGCAGCCCTGTGGACTGGATGATTCTTCTGGGGACCCATGGTGGACCTCGGGTGTAGTTCTGGATGTAGATTGGGTCCTCTGGGTAGAACCCACATGGAGCTGCTTGGAACTCTGACCTGGGGATGCCGTCGGGGGCACGGTCTGGATGGGGCCTGTCGAGCAGGGTGCCGAGATGCCGGCCCATCAGCATCCTCACAGGGCTGCATCCCATCCTGGTGTGCAGGGTTGATTGTGATACATAACACCCCTCCCCCCATAGTCCAGTTTCCCCAGCTTCCCCAGCTTGAACTCCCAGTCTTTCTGATCTATCCATTGGAGGGCTTCTTTGGTTGTTCTCACCATTCTTTCTGCTTCCCCATTAGTTGCAGGGTGGAAGGGTGTGGAACGGATGTGGCGAAGGCTGAGGGAGTCCGTAAAGTACTGGAATTTTGTGGAAGTGAATGCCGTCCCATTGTTGGTGACAAGAATGTCTGGCAGGCCATGTGTGGAAAACACACGCCACATGGCTCGAATGGCCACGTTAGATGGGGTGGTCTTCACTGGGATTACCTCCAGCCATTTGCTGTAACTATCTGCAGTTATAAAAAACAGCTGGCCCTGGACCGGCCCCACGAAGTCCAGGTGGAGCTGAGACCAGAGCTTGGTGGTCGACTCCCAGGGCCAGATGGGGGCATGAAGAGGCTCTGGCCATGACTCCAGGAAGTTGGTGCATCGGTGGACCAGGTCCTCAATCTCCTTGTCCTTGTCTGGCCACCAAACGTAACTGCAGGCTAAGGCCTTCATCTGGACTATCCCTGGGTGAGCATCGTGGAGTGCCACTAGCACCTTGGCTCAGAGCGGGGCCGGAATGACCACCCTGGTTCCCCATAACACACACCCCTTGTGGGTAGAAAGTTCATTGCGCCTTGTGGTGTAGGCAACAAACTCTGGCCCCGGATGATCAGGCCACCCCCTCCCCACCCAGTCCGAGACCTGGGAGAGGATGCAGTCCCAGGCCGTGCGGTGGGCCATGTCTGATACCTGAATAGGCCAGTCTGGGAGGTCCTTGAGTACGGTTATGTGAAAGGTGGGGTCCGGGTTGCAGCATGGCAGTGGGAGGCAATTCAAGGCATCTTCATGGCCCATTGCTTTCCCCAGTCGATACTCCAAGAAGTACTGGTATCCTGACAGAAAAATGGACCAATGTAGCACCCAGGGGAAAAGCATGTGTGGGGTTTGGCGGTGCGGAGTGAGGAGGCCCAGGAGCGGCTTGTGGTCCGTGGCCATGGTAAAAGTTCTACCATACAAGTAGTCATGGAATTTGCAGACGCCAGCGACTATAGCCAGGGCTTCTTTATCTATCTGGGCATAGTTCCACTCAGCCGCCTACAGGGTGTGAAAATAATAAGCTACCTGCACCTTTCACCCATCAGGGAGTCAATGGCCCAAGACAGCTCCCACCCCATATGGAGATGCATCACAAGCCAGGACCACCGGCAAGGACTTGTTGAAATGCACCAGTACAGAGTTTGACACTAGCAGAGTTTGACACTTTCACCGCTTTGAAAGCAGCCGAGTATCATGCCCCCCATTCCCACTTAGCCCCCTTGTCCAGTAACCAGTGTAGGGGCTCTGCTACCGCAGCCTTGAGGGGAAGGAAGGCATCGTAAAAGTTCAGGAGGCCAAGCAATGCTTGCAGCTCGGCCTTTGATGTGGGGGCAGGAGCCTCCATAATAGCCGCCACCTTCTCCGGAGTGGGGAGGATGTCCTGCACACTAAAAGTACTGGAGTCAGGAGGCTGGTTGTAGTGAAATCAGCATGGTAGTTTATTGCGGGTAAGATGGAACATGAGAATCCCCGGACCCTCTTTTATGCTGGTCAGAGATAATTCTCCAACCTTGCCCAAATGTCCTGATAGGACCTTATGATTATGGTTACCTGGCATAGGTCCCCTAGGGAAACCTTGGTCTGTGATTGGTGGCCAGTTAGGATCCGGCTCTCTATTGTTCTCTCTGGCCGAAGCTCTGCAGTTCCACAGCTCCTCACCTTGTGAGGACAACCATGTGGTGGTCGCCAATACAAGACCGCATGGTGACTGTGATCGTGATACATAACAGTGGGAAAGAGAGAAAAGTACCTCTTTCTCTACCTGTTCTATCCCATGCATAATCTTGTAAACCTTGATCATGTTACCCCTCAGCCATCGTTTCTCCAAGCTAAAGAGCCCCAGGTGCTTTAACCTTTCTTCATAGGGAAAGGGTTCCAACCCTTTTATCATTCTAGTTACCCTTTCTACACTTTTCCCAATTCTATAATACCCTTTCTGAGGTGTGGTGACCAGAACTCTACACAGTATTCCAAATGAGGTCGCACCATCAATTTATACAGAGGCATTATGATACTGGCTGATTTGTTTTCAATTCCCTTCCTAATAATCCCCAGCATAGCGTTGGCCTTTTTCATTGCAGTTGCACACTGTCTTTTTTTTATATATAATTTTTTATTGCATTTTTCTCTATACTACTTCTACATGCTAAAAACCTACGCTAAACTATATTATTCAGAGAATACTGTTTGTAATGCTTCAAAATAAGAATATTATTATATTGAAAAGCAATGTTAAATCTTGGTATCATCTGTTACATTGATTTTGTTGTCTGGATTAAAGCTAAAAGCTAGATAACTGGATCGCATACAGACATAGAAGTATGTAAAATCTAGGTTTAAATCATTATCTGACATAGTGCATCACGATATTAAAAAACCATTCAACATTATTTTTTCTTCGGTCCTCTTCTTTTCTTCTTTCCTTCTTCCTGAGGCTTAGGAGCTGCGGCCCCTTTTTCAGAATCCAACTGTTCTTCAAGTTCACTGCTTTCTGAGCCATTAAATCCATACATACTCTCCTGCGATTCCAGTGAGTCGTCTGACTCAATCTCCACTTTTTTCTTCTTATGTTTTCCAAAAAAAAATTTGCCTTTTCGATAGAGTCAATTTTATATTTCTTGGCTTTGTAGCTGAAGATCAGTCCCTCTGGAATATCCCAACAATAAGAAATAGACTCTGATTGCAACCATGCCGTCAAGCTCCTGTAGGCTTTTCTTCTTTTTTGAATTTCAAATGGAATATCTTTTAATACTTTGATCTCTTCTTCTTGAATCTTCAGAACTGTTCTATTCATGGCTTTTAACACCATATCTCTTGTTGATCTTCTGGAGAACCTTATCACAATTTCACCTGGCAGGTTTTTCTTTTTTACAAATTCTGGATAAGTCCTGTAGACTAAATCCATATCGCTTTGTATTTTCTCCGCTTCCCAACCTGTCACAGGTGCCAATGCATCGCTTAACAGCTTTTTAATGTTCTCTCCTTTTATTCAGGAACATTCTGAAATCTCAAGTAAAAATTTGAGTGGTCCATTTGAAGCTTTAAAACGCTGTCTCCTTGCAGAGCTTTATCTTTTTCTATTTTTTGCAATCTAGAGTCATTTTTATCAACTACTTTTTTGACTTCCAAGAGTTCCTGCTGCAGCTTTTCCAATCTCTTTCCAGACTCAGTCATTTCTTTCTGTATAGCATCCATTTTAATATTGAGAATAGCCAGCTGATCCACTAGAGGTTGCAGCATCGCTGACAACACTGTATTCAGCTCTGTGGTATCGCCCTTTGCACTCAGAACTGAACTTCCAACTTTAAGGGAGGGTTTTCTCCCCGCCATTCTTGCTTACTTTCTCAGTTGTTTAGTTAGATAAGGAGTCCTGAAGAAAACAATGGCTTTTTGTTACACTAATGCCTTTGCAAAGCTCTCTTCTTTGTCTGCGCGATCCTGCCCTCCAGCACTCAAATTACGCTCCGTAGTCGCAACAAAGCCGTGGGAAAGTCTCGCGCCATAAGTTACATTGAGGGGGAGGGGGGGTTCATCCCTCCAACCCATCCCTGCTGCTTCCACTGTTTGAGACTCACAGTTTTGCCATTGCATAACAGGAGTTACGTTGCTTCCCTGCCTTGCATTCTCTGCTGCTTCTCGATTACGCTTTTATAGCCATGCAGCTTCTGCGGTGGGCGAACCTACAGGGGTAAAAAGGAGCCTCAATCCTTGGTCGCCACCGCGAGGAGAGGCTGCCTTCAGGCACCCCAGGCAGAGCCCCTTCGCTAGGGTCTCTGAGGGTCCGGACCAGTCCAGGACCCTTTCTAACCCGCCAAGAGGGGATCGCCTCTCCCGCAGATGCGGAGAGAGGCGTCCTCCATTAAGCGCATAATTTACCAGAAGTCGCACACTGTCTTGACATGTTCAATGAGTTGGGTACTACGACTCCAAGATCTCTCTCTTGGTCAGTCTCTGTCAGTTCGGACCCCATCAATGTGTATTTATAGTTAGGATTTTTGGCCCCAATGTGCCTCACTTTGCACTTGGCCACACTGAACTTGGGTCACCCAGATCTTAGTCCAATGCTCTAACTACAGCACCCTGCTTGCTCTATTATTGTTTGTTGTTATTGTTTCTCATACTTGCTGGTAGAAAATGGCATACTTTTACAAGGCAATATACTAAATCAGGGAAGTGCTTTAAATATTAATGTCTCTCTAAACTGGTCCTTTTGTATCTTCAAGATCATACTACTCAGATAAATTGTTAAGGGTTATTATCACATTGTGGCACTCTTACCAAAGTTAACCATCTTCCAGTTGATTTCAATAGGAAGCATTTAGCTCTTTTATTGAAATTGATGGGTCCTGAATGCGCTTACCTGTGGCTATACTTTGCTGTATGTTTTTATGTATTCTGTCTGGTGTGGTGAATTTTGCAATGACATGTGGTAATGGTAATTATAAACATTAGGGTTTTTTTAAATGTTGTACCTTAACCAGTAAACAATGTTCCCTCTAAGCTGTGGAGTCTTGTGAACAAAAATTCTACTTTGTGAGCTACTGGCATTAAAGTTGTGAGTGAGCAGTTTGGCTGCTGCATAAATTTGTTTCCTCTGGAGTCATCCTTCCTGAGCTATGTCAAAAATGTGTGAGCTGGAGTCTAAAAAACTGTGAGCTAGCTCACGCTAACTCACCTTAGATGGAACACTGCCAGTAAACTAATGAAATGAAATCAGAAAAACTAGAACTCAGAAATCTAACGAGAACTCTAGAAACACGAGCCTCTGTATATTTACTTTGGAATGTCCATTTAATTTACAGAACAATGCCTATGACTGCATAGCATAAGACAAAACAAGTAGAATGCCACAATATAAGCATCAGGACTTTCAAATTCAATGACACTTTTTTTTTGGGGGGGGGGGTTTCCCTTTGTGTGTGTGTGTGTGTGAGAGAGAGAGAGATTGTGTGTGCCCATGCCTGGAAGTCATGGTGACCTCTGGTGACTCCTACTGGGGCAAGAAGGACATTCAGAGAAGTGGTTTGATAGCCTGCCTTTGGCCTCGCTGCCCTGGTATTCTCTGGAGGTCTCCCATCCACATACTTGCCAGGGTTGGCCCTGCTTAACTTCCTAGATCTAATGAGACTGAGCTTGCCTGGGCTATCCAGATCAGGGCGAAGTTCAATGTTTCTTGAAGTGATACAAAATTTCAAGAAAAGTAAGGATTGGAAGAAAAAGTAACTTGCTAGGATGGCAACTAAATCCTATGCATCTGGAAGTATGCCAATGTCAAGCTGGCATAGAAATGAGTAGCATTAGGATATGTCAGTATGCAGCTCAGAGACTCCCTGCCCCAAGACTCCAGCTTCCCACTGCTACAAGAGAAAACTGAGAGGAAGGGTGATTGCAGTAGCTTTGGGGGTGGATCTAGGCATGTGAGGCATCAGTTTTGCTTGTGCTAGTGGAAATGATGCCATGCATTGCTGCTATACCCTAGCAATCTTGTTGCAGTAATGCATCATGTCACAGCATCGGATGGCATCATGTGATGCTGCATGACACCTAGCCACACCCTCCAAAGCTCTCAGGGTTTTCCAGCCAAGTGTTGGTAACCCTATTTGTCAGGGAGGAGCAGGGCTAGTTGTCACCCTGAGCTTCCCTAGAATCGATCTTGATCCTGGCATCAGTGAAATGTTATGCCAGTGACGACCCTGGTCTGGCTTTAATAACCCTACTACAACACATACAGAGTGAAAAATACAAGTTCCAGTAGTCTCCCACTATGCATTCCAGTCTTGACTCAAATGGACTTAGAAAGGCATAACTCTCCTTCGGACTGTAGTACAAACCAATATTTTTAGTCAAAGTGGAAAGTACTGTCAAATCGCAACTGGTTTATGGCAGCCCCATAGGGATTTCAAGGCAAGTGATCTGTCATATCACTGAGCACTTTATTCTTACTGTTATTGTTTCAAGAGTGTTTTATTATGTTTTAACTGATTTTAATGTATTTATGTATCTTGGCCCTGCCAAGTCATGTAAGCCGCTCTGAGCCTGCCCTGCTGGAAGAGCGGCCTATAAGTCTAATAATAAATAAAATAAAAATAAATAAAGATTATCAGAAGTGGTTTGCCATTGCCTGCTACACAGACAGAGTCATCAGCCCATCTACATACTATAAAATTTAAAAGGGAAATTCCATAGACTGATTTCCATAATACAGACATAATTAATAAAAAGAATTAACAAGCTACTTCTTTGTAGAACACTCCAAGGCACAAAATTTGGCCACCTTAAAAGTGGTTTCATTAGGTCACATTTTAAAATTCTAATCAACAAAGGGATCTGTTCACTTTCTGCATTCACTGGATCGATCACAACCATTCTCTTTTCCTTGTGCTGTGCGACCCACTTTCCCCTCAGTGGCTGTTGCTAGGCAACCAAGCTTGGTTCTCACAAGGTTGTTGTGCAGATAAACTGCTTTGGTCCCCACTGTGGAAAAAGACTGTACTCTTCCTTGGTAGAGGCTGCAGGGTGGGGGGGGGGGGGAGGAGGAGATGAAGAGCTGGGCAGATAATGGTAGGTTGATGGTTGGCTGGGAAGGAAATAGGGTTGCCAACTCCAGGTTAGGAAATTCCTGGATATTTGAAAGATGGAGTCTGGAGAAGGTGGGATTTGAGGAGGGGTGGGACCTCAGGCAGGTACAATGCCATAGACTCCACCCTCCAGACCAGCCATTTCTGCCTGGGGATCCTTTGTTGCCAATCTTCAGGTGAGGGCTGGAGATCACTCAGAATTACAACTGCTCTTCAAGTGTCAGAGGTCAGTTCCCCTGGAGAAAATGGTGGACTCTGTTTCATTATACCCTCCTGAGGTCACCACAGCAAACTGACACTGAGTGCCCAAGGCCTGGGCATCCAGGCAGAGCCTCTTTCTAGAGCCCGTTGTATTTATTTCCACAACGGCCTTATTCCTAGTATATTTATTTATTTATTAAACCCAACTTTTATACCACCCATTCCCTGAGGCAAGGCTCAGGGCTGTGTACAATGACTTCAATAAACAAACATCATACAATTTAAAACATTAAAAGTTGCAATGAAATCCGTAATCAGTTCAATTTTTTTTTTTTTTGGCAGATGGCGATCAAATTTCTGATTGTGCTACCACCTTGCAGGTGGGGAGAATCCACAAACATATATAACTGATGTGGTTACTTAATTTGTGAAAAATTTGGAGTGCTTTACAAACTAGCTGGAATAAAATATCACATTAGTAAACTATGTTGTTGTTTTTTTTCCCCAAAGACAGGGGAGAGTCCACAATCCTGTAGAACTGTTCACAGCTTTGGCTCTTTATAGGTTAAACAAAATTTCACAGTGAGTAACAGACATGAAAATATAACACACAGTCCCTAAAACACAGCTGTCCTCAAAACAATGGTGGGAGAATTGTTCATGTCATTTCACTAGTGGATACAGCTATGAATATAAACACTTGAGAATGATTTCTGTTTCTGTACGTATTCTTTGTATTTGTATACTTCTTATTGTTTTTTTAAACTTTCCTATTTTATTCATTGTATGGTATTTTTACTATATCCCATTTTTGCAGTGCTTATATGAGATTAATTTGCCCTCTTTAACTGTCCATTCCAAAACCAAAACCAATTTTGCTGCTGAATTTGTTATTTCTGGATTCTGAACTTTAATTTTTAACATCAAGGAACCATAAAAGGAGCTCCAACTTTCGAATCACACTAGAGTAACCATGAAGTTGTGATCATGAGAAAGAGCACGAATGTAGTACATGTACAGGACAGCACAGCTTGTTGACTCTATCCTAATCAAAAGCTGTTGCCATGGTAGGACACATTCACAAGAAACTGATATCATGAAATTATCACTTGAAGGCCACCATATCACATGATAATACAGAAACAAGGGTCAGTATTCTCTTGGCCCAATTTACACCTCCCCTCTGAAGTAGTTTGATTGCTGTCTTTTCCCAAGCTCATTTCACGCTGGTTTCAAATTTCACCCCAGGGGGTCTGAAAAGTACTAAGCAACAGCATTTGTTTAAAGCAGTATAATGCTAGCTTGTCCACAGGAGGGCAATTAACGAATGTAAACAATAATTTATAAACTAGAACAAGTATGGTTTGAACCTAGAAACAGGTATAGACAGTTTTTTTTAAAACTAGAATGATTCTAGCGGGAAAGTCAGATGTAAATTTGACCTTATTCTATCCTGCTCAAACGCATCTCCTTTTTTGTATCCTTCTTTTGGTTCTTTCTCTATGCATTTGGTTCTAGTTTTGCATGAAATATCATCCATTTCTCTATTTTCCTAACCACTTCCTTCTCTTCCTGTGAATCTTTTGTCAAGACATCCACCCTTCTTTTTAAAAAAGCTTGCTATGGATCACTGTATCCTCATTTTGCCTGCTTTGGCCCTGCTATGCTATTTATCTAGAATATGTCATGTATTCTCCTGAAAAAGACCATTCTCTGTCTATTTCAGTACACTACTATCCAGCACCCATACAGTTTTGTCACGATGTGAGTAACAGTATCTGCGGTATCACAAGCAGAAGTAACACTAATAATATGTACCTTATGACCGGTGCTTATCAGTGTTTTTCTGTTTTGGGGGAAAGATCACATGATGCACTATGTATTATCTGCAACATTTTCCAGTCCGTTCTCATATTCAAAACTATACAAAGCTTGCAGTATTGTGCACACCTGGGTCTTACTTCTGATCAAACATGTGCAAGATCCAACCCCATATCCTTTCTGGGATAACAGGTTGTCTTATGTATAGTAACTAATTAAAAACAAACAAACAGGATACAGACTGGGAATAAACAGGCAGGTTTTACAATGAAGGGAAGCAAGCACTGTGTCTCCCAGGGACATGTATTTGGACCAAATGATTGGTTCAATTTATTCCTAAATTATCTGGAATTGAGGTGACACCCGAAGAAGCCAAATATGTGAATAACCATATTATACAGGACAAGAGGCGGGACCTGCGGGATCTGCGGGAAGGAGAAGGAGCCAATCCTTCTCTCCCCGCTGCCCCGGCAAGGCCTGTGTCTCTGTGCCAAATGGACCTCACCATCCCTTCCCCCCCCCCACTCCAGCCTGCCCCGCGTGAGGCCTGCGCGGCATGGAGCCACTGGGCCTCACTGCTCTCCCCCCTCCCGCCGCCTGGTTGGCCCAGCGTTTCCCTCCCACCCACCCCCAGCTCGCTCTTGCTTGCCAGCTCCCCCCCCACCAGCTCCCCCCAGCTCTTTCCCCCCCCCCAGTGACAGCAAGGCCTGGCAAAGGCCTCTCCAGCTGCTGCCACTGCCACCACCACCACCAATAGCAGCCACAGAGTCAAGGTAAGTGTGCATGCGCAGGGAACATTTTACTTTTGGGGGGATTTAACTATCCCCCCAATAATTTTTTTTACTTTTCTGATTTTTCTACACACCTGGGGAGTCCCCCAAGTGTGTAGAAAAATCTCCCTGCCCCCCAAGTGCCCCCTGTACAGATTTAGATATCCGCACGCAGGGGGCACCCTCACTATTAGTATATAGATGGTGAAATCCTAAATAGACTATGAAGGCTCCCAAATGATATCTTCAGGGTAAGTTAATGGCCAAACTATTTATGGGGAGAAGTAACTAAATGCAAAATGATGAGGTCTAATCTGGCTGTGAAAACCTAGAATTGAGAGCAAAGTGGAAAATTCATTAAAACTGTGTGGCAATGGCAAAGATGAAAAATTCCTGCTTGGATGCAAAATACTATGTGTGGAGCAAAGTCTGCAGAATGATATTTCCTGGCTCTCTCTTTCACTGTAGCTTTCTGAGCCACTCCCCTACTCATATGGGTCACAAACATCGGCCAAGTTCAGACTGGCAATTTGGCCTGATATAGGAACGTTTCGCAAGCGGATTAAGAGGGCCGGTTCACACAGCCACAGCTGTCTGGCATTTCCGTGCCATATTCACCCTGTCCTGAAGCGTTTTCATCCTGTTTTTAAAAGATACCTGGTGAAAGCTGTGTCAAGTCATTTGGGTGTGCGTTGATCCCACTTCCTGGAAAAGTGGACGCAAATAAGCCACAATCAAGTGGTGCCGGTAGTGTGAACCCGCTGATCTGGCATAACCGCCCATGCGTGCTGTGCACTTGAGCACACAACTGCCTGCGGGGGCGCTTCTGGCTCATGGAATTAAAGCTCCGAGCCATGGGATCCTGCCCCAATTGTTGTTGTGCCTATGCACCCATGCGCCTATGCACAGGTCAGCGAAATGGACCAAAGCTGTGTGCAACTGGGGCAGTGCTGCCAAGGGCTGCCCCACAGTGTGAATGCTCCATTCCACCTCCTCCCCAGTATGGTCCCACATCAGTCCACGCAGTGTGACCGGAAAGCCCCGTAATAACTTGGTCTTGGTCTTTTTGCCCCGCTTCCCTTGCGCTTCATTCTGCCAGTCTGTCCTCCACCATCATGGCGGCAAGAGTGCAGTGGAAGAAATCTCTCTGTCCCCCATCAAAGGAAGTGCCATTACACTGGATCCAACCTTCAAGCTGAGGAATTGTTAGGAATGATCTGAAAATTAAAACGGGATCTCTAAACAGTTGGGGACAAGGAACCCAGAATGGTAGGACAGTATCAGTCCACAAAAAGCATCTTTCTGGGTATAAATTATGTTATGTATCGCAATCATGGTCACCATGTGGTCTTCTAATGGCGACCGCCTCATGGTGCGGAGCTGCGGAGCTTCAGCCAGGGAGAACAATAGAGAGCTGGATCCTAACTGGCCACCAATCACAGACCTAGGTTCCCCTAGGGGACCTATGCCAGGTAACCATAATTGTAAGGTTCTATCAGGACATTTGTGTGATGTTGGAGGATTATCTCCAACCAGTATAAAAGAGGGCTCTGAGCCCGGGGATTCTCATGTTCCATCTTACCCGCAATAAACTACCATGCTGATTTCACTACAATCGGCCTCCTGGCTCCAGTACTTTTCAAATTACAAATCAGTTTTCCCAATGTGTTTTTTTTGCTATAGAGGAGCAGCCTGGAGCCACCTTCTGTCATGTCCATGCTTATGAAAGTCAGTGTACCTAGCTGCCATGGCATAAATTCCTATGTTCACAGTGGCAAGAAAAGGTGGTGCCAGGCTTTACAGAAATCATTGCTGTTTGCATCCATGGTGCTCGTAGAGAATCTTCTAGATCACAAATGTGCACATGCCTGAGAACAATTCTGGTCTGCTCTCATGTGTATATATTGTGGGCAGGGGCAGTGCTGTATGGATGGGACTCCAGTTTGGTGTCGTGGTTAAGTGCGCGGACTCTAATCTGGGAGAACCGGGTTTGATTCCCCACTCTTCCACTTGCACCTGCTGGATGACCTTGGGCAAGCCATAGTTCTGGCAGAGCTGTTCTTGAAAAATAGTCGTTTCTGTCAGAGCTCTGTCAGCCCCGCCTACCTCAGAGGTTGTCTGTTGTGGGGAGGGGAAGGGAAAGGAGTTTGTAAGCCGCTCTGAGACTCCCTTGGGTAAGTGAAGGGCAGGGTATAAATCCAATCTCTCCTCTTCTTGTCTTCTATGCTTTACACCATAGAATGGCCACTTACTGCAGCTCTGCAGCAATTTTCAGAACCCAAAATTTTAATGATCCGATCTGAAAGCAAATATATAGCTCTGATAGAACATGAATCATGAATTCCTAGAAATATTGCGCATATGACTATGCTAAATTTTAACAAGCTAATTGCTGATATATCTTTGGATCTAGACAGCAGGGCAACTTTAAACCTGTCTCTATGGGATAAAGGAAATACACTCAAAATGAATATTATGCCTAGGATTATTTATATTTTATGTGCAACTCTTCTCTATATAGCTTGCAGATATATTCATAAAATAAATACTTTGTTTCGGAAATGTATGTAGGGATCTTCACCATCTCGGATTTCTTTAAAGAGGAGGCAGCTTCCATTCAGTGAAGGAGGATTCACTTTCTCTAATGTTAGTTTATCTCACCAGGCATCCTTCTCTTAGTGGAATGCATTAGGGTCTACTTATGCCAGAGTGGATCCCATTCCTCCTGCAATTTCTGCAACTATAAAACAATGGAGTATTATAGCACAGCAATATCAATTTGATCCATTTTCACATTCTAAATTAACATTATGTGCCAATCCAGATCTAAAAATTGGGAAGAAATCATCTTTGTGGAAGGAGTGGGCCAATAAGGGGATTTTTCATTGGATCAGCTGATAGAGTCTGAGAATGGATTTTTGTCATTTCCTCAGCTGAGGACTAGACATGATTTTTCACCTTCTGTAGAATGGCAGTACTTACAGTTGCAGCATTTGTTGGAATCTAAATATGGCCCTGCGGCGTTAAGTGTCTCATAATCCTCTTTGCTCTTAGAAACTAATTGAATCAAGGCAGAAAAACCAAACCTACAATATTTGTTTATAAATATTAACACATATGATGTACAGAGTCTTCTGTATCATTTCAACATACTGAAGGGAAAGAAATAGCAAGATTGCTACAGGAATTGTCAGTTTTTAACTATGGAGCCATGAGGGATTATAGAGGGAAATAAAGAATAAGGAATTCCCTTTCTCTCTGTTATGTCTGCTGACCACCACTGGGCACCAGCGGCATACAGTCAGAGTTTGACTCCGAGAAACAATAGAGGTCAAGGATCCTAGGCTACCACTAGCCCGCCAATAGGACTTTTGGGTGTGTCCTAGGAGTTGTATATAGGTGGCCATCTCGGCCAGTATGCATGCTTGTTGTGTATTCAATAAACCTATGCTGATCACTATGTTGTAGTCCGGGCTTTCCATGGATTGAACCCAGTACATAATAGCGGTGACAAGGATGGGATCCCACTGAGCAACCTGGGCTGCTGTGACCCCAAGGAAGATGAGGACCTCCGCCACTGCTCCAACCATGAACACCGAAGGCGACCAGGGAAACACTTCCATATCACAAGCACCATGCAGCATGATGGCAGTCGCTCCAGGAGCGGGACTTGTCCCTCCATTCGACCCGATGCATCCCCAGCACTGGGATGCCTGGGTCGAGGGACTCAAGTCCATCCTGATATTCTATCAGGTGACGGAGGAGGATTGCAAGAGGGGTCTCCCTGCAACATGGAGTTAGACTCCAGCTGCCTTCGCCATCATATCAGAGGAGACCCTTAAAAGACTGTGTCTTAAAAGACCCTGCCTGTGCCTTTCGCCCATTGCCCTGATGGACTTCCAGTGGAACCGTGTTCCGATAAGGGGTGTGAGTAGCTTCCAGGTCCAGCACCAGGGATTCAATGACTGCCTGGACTTGTTGGTGGTTGAGGGCAACCTAGTCAGCCTGCTAGGTCGCACCTGGTCCAGCCCTTTGGGGAACTCTGTCGAGGGGATCCACAACTGTGCATTGCAGGACTTTAGTGTTGTATGCAGCAAGTTTCTATCTGTCTTTGACGGAACTCTGGGCCAGTACATGCTCCCTCGGTGTCCCTGCAACTCAACCCCATGGTGGCGCCCATTTGCATGCGATCCTGGAAGGCCCCCTTTGCCTTGCGACCCAAGATAAATGCAGAACTGGACCGCCTCATGGCCCAAGGAGTCCTGGAACCCATCTCACATGTCGCCTGGGAAATCCCCATCATCACCCCTGTGAAGCCCAATGGGGACATCTGCATCTGCAAAGACTACAAGTGTATGCCCAACAAGGCTCTCCAGGACCACGCCTACCCAGTCCCGATCATGAACCATGTGTTGGCCACTTTGGCAGGGGCAAAGATATTTGGGAAACTAGATCTCACCCAAGCATACCAGCAGCTCCCCATAGACAAGGCCATGGCAGCCACACAAACTATAGTAACATACCGGGGAGCCTTTAAAGTAAAGTGGTTGCAGTTTGGGGTGAGTGTCGCCCCTGGACTATTTCAAAGTCTCATGGACTCTCTTTTAAAAGGGATCCCTGGCATCACACTGTTCTTCGACAATGTGCTGATCGCCGTGGCCACGCCTGACAACTTCACCTCCCACCTGCGTGCCATACTCCACCGTTTCAATGAGTCCGGCCTCAAAGTGAAGCAGGAGAAGTGCCTCCTCAGGGTCCCTTCTGTTGACTTTTTGGGCTTCACAGTCGACATGGACGGCCTTCATCCAGCAAGAGACAAGATCAAGGCCATCGTCGAGGCCCCGCCGCCCAAGTCCAAGGCGGAGCTGCAGGCGTGCCTCAGCCTCCTGAACTTCTACCATGCCTTCCTCCCCCACAAGGTGGTGGTGGCCAACCCCCTGCACCATCTGCTAGACAACCAGACCCCCTGGACTTGGGGCCCTCAGCAGGCCGCTGCGTTCAAAGGGGTCAAAGTGCTACTCATTTCCAATGCTGTGTTAGCACACTTTGATGAATCACTGCCAGTGGTTCTGGCCTGTGATGCCTCTCCCTACGGGGTGGGTGCCATCCTAGCTCACCAACTTCCAGCCAGGTCATGGGATGAAGATGGCACTGGTTGCCCTCATGGATGACCTTCGACAGCATCTGGATCGGGGTGGAACGGCGGTGCTGGTGTTGTTAGATCTGTCGGCTGCGTTCGACATGGTCGATCACCAGTTACTGATCCACCGCCTCACCTACACCGGGGTTCAGGGGCTTGCCTTGAAGTGGCTTGCCTCATTCCTCCAAGGTTGGGGACAGAGAGTGGCGCTGGGGGAGCAGATGTCCCAGAGGCACCCACTGGTATGCGGTGTGCCACAAGGGGCAGTGCTATCTCCAATGTTGTTTAACATCTATATGTGCCCTTTTGCCCAGAATGCCTGAAGGCACAGGCTGGGTTGTCACCAGTATGCTGATGACACCCAGTTGTATCTGTTGTTGGGCGGCCAGTCCAGAGCCATCCCAGAGGAACTGGAGTGGGCGCTTAAGGACATGGCGGGCTGGCTTAGGCTGAGCCGACTAAAATTGAATCCAACGAAGACGGAGGTCCTGTGCCTGAGTTGGAGTGGACCGGGGGTAGGGATCCCACTACCGGCCTTCGAGGGGGCACCGAGGGTCCGGAGTTTGGGAGTGCTCCTGGATGCCTCCTTAACTATGGAGGCCCAGGTAGCAGCCACTGCCAAGGCAGCCTTTTACCACCTATGGCTGATTAAGCAGTTGGTTCCCTTCCTCAAAAGCAATGACCTGGCGACAGTGATCCATGTAATGGTCACCTCGAGGTTAGACTACTGTAACACTCTCTACATGGGCCTACCCTTGACTCAGCTCCAGAGGCTGCAGCTAATGCAGAATGCTGCAGCCAGGCTGCTGATGGGCCTCTCGGTGAGGGACCACATCCAGCCTGTGCTGAGGGTGCTGCACTGACTGCCTATAGTGTACCAGATCTGGTTCAAGGTGCTGGTTTTAACCTTTAAAGCCCTATATGGTCTGGGGCCTGCCTACCTTAGGGACCACCTTTCCCTGTATACACCCCAGAGAGCACTGCGATCAGGCACTCAACATCGCCTGGCCCTCCCTGGCCCAAGGGAGGCCAGGTTGGCAACCACCAGGAACAGGGCCTTCTTGGTGGTGACCCCCCACTGGTGGAACGAGCTCCTGGAGAACATCAGGGCCCTGCAGGACCTTTTGCAGTTCCACAGGGCCTGCAAAGTGGAGCTCTTCTGCCAGGCTTTTGGAGCCACCACCGGGGGGGAATGGCCCCTAGCAGGTGGCTGGTAAGTCGCTTGTTCTGATACATCTGTGGTGGAAGCCCCCCTGGCCGGAAAGTTGTAGGATGCTGTTCCTGGTGTTGGTTTTGTATTGCTGTAATCTGTTATGGTTTTTACTGTTTAGCTGTATATTTTGATGTGATTTTAACCCTTGTATGTTCTTGATTTTATGTCATTAGCCGCCTAGAGCCGGCCTGTGCTGGCTAGGCGGGATACAAGTCTAAATAAATAAATAAATAATAAATGGGCAGGAGGTGCCGGTGGCCTATTATTCCAGGACATTGTCAGATTTGGAGCGCAACTACGCTCAAATCAACCGGGAGGGGTTGGCGATCGTGGCCAATGTAAAAAAAATTCATGATTTTGTCTATGGATTGTCACAGACCATCACCCCCTCCTTGGCCTTTTCACAGCAAACTGGCAGACACCACAGGTGCTCTCTCCACGGGTCCTCTGCTGGTCGATTTTCCTCTCAGGCTACAACTACACCCTGCAGCACTGCCCAGGGAAGGCCATGGGCCATGCCGACACCCTCAGCTGCCTCCCCTTGCCCTCCGTTGAAGCAAACCTGGCTCCAGCACACCATGTGCTCCTGGTGGAGGATCTTCCTGATGCCACCCTCCAGGCAGCTGATGTTGCTCAGCCTGGGGCCCCATCCTCTCCTGTGTTCTGGGCTGGGTGGTGAGGGGGTGGCCTGTGGCCACAGCAGGCCCAGAGTTTACAGTGTTCATGGTCTGCAGGGATGAGCTGTCCACCCACAAGGGGTGTTTACTGTGGGGAGACAGGGTTGTGGTCCCCAGTGCCCTCCATGCCCTCCAGGCCTTACATGAAGCACACCCAGGGATCATCCATATGAAGGTCCTAGCCTGGAGCTATGTGTGGTGGCCAGGGATAAATGTGGAGGTCGAAGCTTGGGTAAAGTGCTGCCAAACATGCCAGGAGGTCTGACAGAATCCACTTAGTGCACCCACCCAAACATGGGAGTCTACCCACACACCATGGTCCAGACTTTACATAGACTTTGTGGGCCCATTCCACAGACTGCTTTTTCTGGTTGCGGTGGACTCCTACTCAAAATGGCTGGAAATATGCCCTGTTTCAGCCACATCCTCCAAAGCTACCATCCGAGTGCTACACTGGATCTTCACAACCCATGGGTTGCCTGACACCATCATCTCTGACAACGGGACGGCTTTTATCTCAGAGGAATTCTGGGAGTTCCTCAGAAGCAACCTGATCTGGCTTGTGAGGTCCGCCCCATTGAACCCCACAACCAACAGTCAAGCTGAGCAGGTGGTGCGGACCGCCAAAGAAGCACTGAGTCATCTGACGAAAGGTGACTGGGAATTCCATATCGCCCGCTTCTTATTGGTGCAACGGACCACTCCTAACCTGGTCAGTGGGCACCACCCAGCTGAACTCCTAATGGGATGGCAGCCCACCATCTTACTGGATAGGCTACATCCAGACAGGGCCCCAGAGTCATGCAGTCTGTCCAAGCAGAAGGAGTTGCCTAGAGGGTACTTTCCCAAGGATCCCATCTACACCCACAATTTTGGCAAGGGCTCTCCATGGCTCACAGCCCAAATCATTCATTCCATAGGACCCATGTCATACGAGGTCTCGACAGACAACAGCCAGGTCCTGCGAAGGCACATCGACCAACTGAGGAGACACCTGTTCCTGGCCTCAGCCAACAATCTAGCTCTGGGGGCCAGCAACACCGGACCTGAGTTTCCGGATGTGATAGCTCCAGACTTAGCCTTCATTCCTGAGGCCGATCCGACTGAAGGAGCACTGGTCTCCAGCCCAGTGCCAGACGAGGGCCCTCTGACCCCGCAGCCAGGTATCCAGGCAAGTCCGCCAGACAGGGCCCTGGATGCTGCTGTGGCGCCTGCATCAAGGCATTCCCAGAGGGAGCGCCAACCCCCGGCCTACCTACAGGACTATGCGCCAACTCACATAGGTGGGTTCGAACTATGGGGGGAAGGGGTGTTATGTCCACTGACCACCACTGGGTGCCAGCAGTATACAGTCAGAGTTTGACTCTGAGAGACAATAGGGGTCAAGGATCCTAGACCACCACTAGCCCTCCAATAAGAACTCTGGCGGGAAATTCAAACCTACCAATAGGACTTTTGGGTGTGTCTTAGGAGTTGTATATAGTTGGCCATCTGAGCTGGTATTGCATGCTTGTTGTGTACTCAAAAAACCTATGCTGATCACTATGTCACAGTCCAGGCTTTCCATGCATCGAACCCAGTACACAATACTCTCCTTTCACAAAGAGACAACATTGCTGACTTCTGGGGAAGAACAAGTAGCTTCCTGTTTATCTAGCCCTGAACTTCAGCAGTCCATAATACAATTTTTTAGTGTGAATTTCATGGCCACCTGCCTGCTCAGCTCCCCCCCCCCCCAACAGCAGCAGCAGTAACTTTACAGCCACCAACCCACTCAGCAGCTTCCCCTCCAAATGCAAACCAATAGCAGTGGCTACTTTCCTGGCTACCTGCCTAGCAGCTTCCCCCTTCCCACATACACCAACAGCGGTGGTGAGTCTCTTGGAAGCTCCCCCCAACAGCATCAGCAAGCTTTTGGCCTCCCTACCTGTAGCTTCACTGCCTCACAGCAGGGGCAGACAAACCCCTCTTATCATCCCCTCCTTCACATTGCTGCTGCTGCTCCCCAGTTTGGCAAGGCTCGCAGCCTCTGCAACCAGGCCTGCTGTGGCTCCCTCCCTGCTCCCACCACCAACTCAGCTGGGACTGCTGCAGCTCTCAGCTTTTCCACACACACATGAAAGGCAATGTGGCTGGGACTGTTGTGACTTCCGGCCTCCCCTATCTACCAAGGGCTTCATGGCTAGGACTGCTGCAGCACCCAGCCTTCCCCTACATGAAGGGCGATGCAGCTGGGACTCCCCTCACTGCTGGAAGAGGAGGTACGTGCCTCGTCTGCCCATGTGCAGACACCGCTTTTGTTTTCAGGGGGGATATAAACCCCCCAATACATTTTTGTAGGTTTTCAGAATGATCTGTTTTCTTCCTGTGGGGCCCAATCCACAGATGGAACCACAGCTGAGGAATAGATATATAGCTGTTAAACATGCTCAACATGGGACCCAACAGTCACCTTTTAAAAAGAAATTGTGAAGGTGCAAATCAGCGTCCAAGCTTCATCATCATCCTCTCTCTTCCACACCACGTACTTTTTGCTAGTTGAAAAGGATTGTGAGGGGAGGGTGTTTTTTTTCTTCCTGCAGGTCCCACATGTCTTCCCAGGAGCCAGGATTTGTGAGTGGGGGTGACTGCTAGTTTTCAGGTAAGACGTCACTGGTTTGGGTTTCGAATCCATGTGATTTTTTTGGCTTCCAGATTTTCAGGGCCATTATTTTTAATGAAAAGCCAATCTGAGGGTCTGGAACAGCTATTTGTTTTTGTGTGTTTTTTTTTCCCATTAAAATTGGACAGTTCTGATTCTATGGGTCCCTAAACAAGATTACCCAGCCATCCTACTTGCAGAGCTGCAAAATGTGAGGGGGAAATGGCCCTGCCTTGACATATGTTTCTGTCCAGAAATTAAGATCACAGGGAGAGGCCCTCCTGACTGTCCCATCAAGCAAAGAAAATCATCTGGTGGGTACACAAGAGAGGGCCTTTTCGGTGGGAGCCCCATGATTTTGGAACAATCTCCTCAGGGAGGGGCGCCTGGCCTTCTCACTTTAGATCTTTAAGAGGTAGTTGAAGACAGTTTTATTTAGCACCACAGAGGTCCTGATTTATGATCTTAAAAAAATTATATATATATATTTTATATATTTTAGTGTATTTTTATTTTATGTGTTTTATCTATGTTGCAAGCTGCCTTAAGCTAAGAAAGGCAGCTGATAAATATTTTAAATAAATAAAAATAAAAAAAAAATGTGTTCCTCTATATTCCTACCCTATTCCCCTTTATGCTTCCTCTTCCTTTCTGCCTTGCCTACAATATTTCAGCTACGTTTTGGGTTCAATGGGTTTCTTTGATCTAACCTTGGGAATTGACCACCATTTATTATATGTATCCCTACAAAAAAATGTATTCCAAGTTCCAAATAACGAACAGATATACAAACTTCTGGAGTGCAACCCATTCGTAAACTGGGGCTTTTTTGTATTCTTGTTCAGAATGCAAGGCAATGTATAGCCATATGTGAATCTCCTTGTATGATGCCAGCATGGAATTTGGAAGAGTTGGACTAGCCTGGCCTTTATTGGATTTGTTCCATTAGAGTGTATACTGTTGTATGATGGCCCTTACCTGATGAAGATTTTCAGAAACGGAAATTATTACTGGACTAGGAATAAGGCCTGTTGTGGAAATAAATACAACAAGCTCTAGAAAGAGGCTCTGGGAGAGTGCCAAGGCCTTGGGCATTCAGAGTTAATTTGCTGTGGCAACCTCAACAGGGTATAATGACATAGAGTCCACCATTTTCTCCAGGTGAACTGATCTCTGCTATCTGAAGAACAGTTGTAATTCTGAGTGATCTCCTGTCCTCACCTGGAGATTGGCAACAGTGGGTCCCCAAGAGGGAATAGCTGGTTTGAAGGGCAGAGTCTATGGTATTGTACCTGTCTGAGGCCCCACCCCTCCTCAAACCTCACCCTCTCCAGGCTCCACCCCTCAAATCTCCAGGAATTCCCCACTTGGAGTTGACAACCCTATCTCCTTCCCAGCCAAGCATCAACCTACCTTAATTTCCCCCTCATTCTTCAGCTTTCTATCTCCCCCCCACACCTGCAGCCTCTACCGTGCTCTGAAGCCCTGACTGCGACGTCACATTGGCTGTCATGGAGGCAGGGCATCTCAGCAGGGTATAAGGACACAGAGTCCACCATTTTTTCCAAGGGAACTGATCAATGCCATCTGGAGAGCAGTTGTAATTCTGAGTGATCTCCAGCCCTCACCTGGAGATTGGCAACAATGGTTTCCTTGGCCGGGAGGGTAGGATAGAAATTTAAATAAATAAATTTCCCAGCAGGAAAAGTGGTCTTTCTCTGCAATGGGGACCAAAGCAGCTTACATCATTCTCCTCTCCCCCTTTTGACTTGCACAACAATTCTGTGAGATAGGTTAGGCTGAAAGTCTGTGACTGGTTCAAAATCACCCACTCAGCTACAACAGCAAGAACCTGGATCTAGCAGACCCTGCTCTGAAGCACTGATTGCCACGCCTAGGGTACCCAACCTCCAGGTAGAGCCTGAAGATCACCAGGGATCACAACTGAACTCCAGACAACAGATCTCTCCTGCCCAGAGAAAATAACTGCTTTGGAAAATAGACTTTTTGGCATTATGTTTAGCTGAGGCCTCTCCCCTCCCCAAACCCTGGCTTCCATAGACTCTACCAGAAAATCTCCAGGAATCTCCCTACCTGGAGCTGGCAACCATAGTCAGGACTGGTCCCAATGAGTTCTTCACAAAGACCTATGAAGGGGTTCCTTCCTTTGTCTGAACCAAGCTTGGTTGCCTACTGTGGCAAAATGGGTTGCGGTTTACAACTCAGCTGTTCGCCTCCCACCCTCATCCCATGGGCGTATCTCACTCCTTAAGTTCCCTGCCACCAGTCACTGAAGTATCACTGCCTTTTTAGAGGGACAGTGAGACCCCTGTGGCCAAATCTCCCTATTTGGAGATGGAATCCCCAATCTTTGGGGGATCCCTGGAGAGTTGGTAACCCAAGGGTCTGAGCTTTCTTTGCTTCTCTGGGCTACCCCCTCCCTTTGGTATTGGCAGAGTGGGGGATACTATGGAGTCAGAGCACCACACAGATTATTGGTCCAAATAGAATAATTTATTTTAGTATTTACACAATTATGGAGCACACATACACACTAAATGAATAAAGCACAACTGTAGGAGTAAGCACACACTATGAACCAACAGGGCATAAATCAACAGCTTGCCTGGCATGGTGGGATATAAATATGAATAATAAATAAATAAATAAAACGGGTTAAACATAATCCTCCCTGGATGGGCTGGAGTCTATATTGATGGTGCCCCGCCCCTTGGGAGGGTCCCTCTTTTCCCACATTTTTTGGCCTTGTGGCAGCTGGGAACTGTAGGCTAGCAGATGAGGAAGCCCCATTCAACCCAGTGAGTGATACTCCTGCAGGCCCCTCTCTGAAACTACAGCTCAATTAAACCTTATGGGGGAACATTTAAAACAAACCACTGACAGCAGCCATCATATAAACACAGGTAACTGCCATTTCATTTCACCTACCAACAGCCACTGAGGTAACAGTTAATCCCCCACAGGAGGGAAGCAGGAGAAGCGCCTTTGTCAAGAGAGAAAGCCATCTGCCAGTAATTCTGACAGGGCACAATGGCTGAAGGAGTGGGTGGGGAAGAGGAGCAGACTCAGCACCCAGCCAATGACATGTGAGTGCTCAGAACCAGTGGATAGGGATAGCTTCTGATTGACAGGCCAGGGGACCAAAGGCTGGGTTGGCATGTGGAATGTTCAGGAGAGTGCCACCACCAACAGAGAATTATTATAGAGAAAGATGCTTTGTTGACCCATTTTTGGACATCCATTTACTTGTTGTATTAAATTGATATTTTTTGCATTACCTTACTCATTATGTTTTTCACTATGTTCAATTAATTCAGTGCACATTCAGCTATAAGGTTATTTTTATGTTCTATTGTATAGCTGTTGTTCTTTCATTCTTTTGCTCTCAGTAATCTGTTATGGCCTGGCCCAGTTCCACTGAGACAAACTCTTCTGGTGACAAGGAGTCCCTCTCAAGCCATAGGGTCTCTGGACACTCTGCAGGCAAACCTTGTGATCCTTCCCCAGCTGTCAGGTCTGTACTCTGTCCCCAGAAAGCCAACAAACCAGGAAACTTCTAAGAAGGCCAGCACCCAGTTGGCTCTTCCAGATGACCTAGAGCTGCTGCAAAAGCCCTGCTAAGGCCCTGGACCCAAAAAGTGTTCTCCAGAGCATTGGTATCAGAGACAAAGGAGGACCAGAGTGATGGCAAGTAATCAGGAAGCTATGACAAGCAGCCTGGGGTTTGCCTCATTCCAGCCTCTCCCATAAAGAAAACAAAGTGTAACAGTTCTTGACAGGAGCTGGGACTCTAGCCAGGCTAGCAGGAAGGGCTATTATATAAGACTGCAGAAGTCTGGAAGCTCTGCTGGTTCAACAGCTCCCAGGAGGCTTCCTGCTGTTGCCTTGACACCTACCTGTCAGCTGCAAAGCAGGACAGCATCCTTATATCAGACTGATGTTTAACAGGTCTAAAAATGTAGGATGAGGTGGGGGGGGGGGTGATTGCCTATTCTTAACTGGGCTGATTTCATCAGACAAAGCACAACTGTGGCCAGAGTTTTTCTCCTAGACCCTCCCTTGCAACCTCACCCATAGGTGTTATGGTTAGCCAGGAAAACCTTTCAAAAAATCTTGGTGAATCAACTCCAACCTCTCTTCCCTTCCTCTCTTCATGCATTGATAACTCTGAATCTCAGCTATTGTAGCAGGATGTACACCAGGCTGCCCCAGGGGCGTAGACTTTTGGAAATTCCGGGGGAGGCGGGGGCTCCTTAGCGCTCGCGTTCGCTGGGGCGATGTTCTCCCCCCTGGAAAACCGCTGCGCCTCCCCGGGCCCTTCCGAGGCCCACCAGCTGCTGCTGCCGGTGCCTCTCCCCCCCCCCTTGGCCACCCCTTACCTCTCCCTCTCCAGCAGTGGTGGCCAGGCCTCGGAAGGACCCAGGGAGGCGTGGCGGCAGGCGCTCCATTTTGCCGGGGATGGCTGAGCCCCCCCCCCCGGAAATTTCGGGGGTGGCTCGAGCCCTTGAGCCCCCCTGTACTCTACGCCTATGGGCTGCCCTTCAAAATAGTCTGAAATGTTTACTTAGTTCAGAGTTCAGTAGCTGTTTTACTGGCAGGACTCTGAAGGGGAGATGATATTACTACTGTGCTAGTTCGTTTGTATTTATTGCTTACTTGCTTCCAGGCCTATCCTGCTGCTAGTACTTACCTTTCAAACCTTTAAAAGCCTGCATCCCTTAGAGAATACAGTTGGAAAAAAGCATATATATAAATAAATCAAATGATGTGAACTATAGAGAGGACATTCTGGAGATCTTTTCTTCGCTGCTATTAGGGAAACGGGAGACTAAGATAAGTCATCTCTTTTTCAGGGTTTGTTCTCTGAACTGGCATAGCCGGAGCAAGAAGGATTCTGTCTCTGCGCTCGCCAAGTGTGTGTGATGCCTGTCCCCCAGAACAGAGGAGGTGAACACATCCTTCTGGAACTGTGAGCTTACAAAAGCAGCACTGATTAGTGATGTTACTGGAGTTCACGGCTACTTTATTTGGAACATGCCTTTCTCTAGGACATGATACTTAGCTGAATTAGAAAGGGAGCATTGCCACTGAGAGCCAGTTTGGTGTAGTGGTTAAGTGCGCGGACTGTAATCTGGGAGAACCGGGTTTGATTCCCCACTCCTCCACTTGCACCTGGCTGGATGACCTTGGGCAAGCCATAGCTCTGTACCAGCTGTTCCCTCAAGGACAGCTTGGGAAAGAGCTCTCTCAGCCCCACCTACCTCACAGGGTGTCTGTTGTGGGGCGGGGAAGGAAAAGGAGTTTGTAAGCCGCTCTGAGACTCCAAGTGAGTGAAGGGTGGGGTATAAATCCAATCTCTTCTTCTTCTTCTTTTTCTGGCTTGGAATGTAAACCAGGCTTCTGGGCATGTGATGGTCAGCATGGAGTCTGGGGACATGTAGTGGTGTGACATCTATACTAAGTACTTCAGGGGCCTGAGTCCCTGGTGCCTGCGACACAACTTCAGTATACCAAGCAACCGAAGGAAACAGGGACCTTTCAGAGAGTTCTCTCAGTCAATGCTGCAGGCTCCAAGCAGGGGTCCTTTCATAAAAAAAGAGGTGTAGGAGCTCATTAGCATAACTTATTTGCATATGCCACACCCCCTGATGTCACCGGAAGTGTCAGAAGGTCACACACCCCTGACATCACTGGAAGTGTGTCAGAAGGCAATACCCATGCTCAGGGTCCACCCCAAAAATCTCCAAGGTATTTCCCAACTCAGAGCTGGCAAGCCTATCTAATGGCAAAGGAAGGAAGGAAGGAAAAAGGAGGGAGGAAAGGAGAAGGAAGGAAGGAAGGAAAAGAGAAAGAAAGAAAGAAAGAAAGAAAGAAAGAAAGAAAGAAAGAAAGAAAGAAAGAAAGAGGAAGGTAGGTAAGTGGGAGAGAGAGAAGGAAGGAAGGAAGGGAGAGAGAGAGAGAGAGAGAAAGAGAAAGAAAGAAAGAAAGAAAGAAAGAAAGAAAGAAAGAAAGAAAGAAAGAAAGAAAGAAAGAGAAAGAAAGAAAGAAAAAGAAAGAAAAAGAAAAAGAAAGAAAGAAAGAGGAAGGTAGGTAGGTAGGGGGAGAGAAGGGCGGAAGAAAGGAAGGCAGGTAGGCAAACAGACAGACAAAGGTAGGTAGGTAGGAAGGTGGGAGAGAGAGAGAAGGAAGGAAGACAGACAGACAGAGGAAGGTAGGTAGGTAGGTAGGTGGGGGGAGAGAGAGAGAAGGAAGGAAGGAAGCAACAGGAAGGTAGGTAGGTAGGTAGGGGGGAGAGAGAGAAGGAAGGAAGACAGACAGACAGGCAGGCAGGCAGACAAGGTGTTTCCCTCCCCCCCCCGTGCTTGGGCCCCAGTGGCTTAAAGCCACTCAGGCCCAGCTCTTCCCTTACTACCTCCCCCCCCATGACCCAGGAATGGTGAGGAGGGGGAGGGCTGGGGGCTTGTCTCTGGCCCAGCGGCTTGCTGCAGGCCAGGGAGGGAGATTGGGTGGGTGGCTGGGCTGGGGGCTTCTCCCTCACCCGGTGGTGTGCCCACTGGCCAGGGAAGGAGATGGGGTGGGTGGATGGGCTGGGGGCTTCTCCCTCGCCCAGCGGCATGCCACTGGCCAGGGAGGGAGATCGGGGGGAGGGCTGGGAAGGGTGAGCGGAGGAGGGAGGGGGATTTTTCCCTGGGCCGGCGGCCACGCCGCGGCCCGGGAAGGTAGGAAGCTTTTCTCCGGCTCCACACCAAAGTGCGGGCCGGGGAAAGCGAGCTGGGGGGCGGGGCTTGATTATGTGCCCACCCCCCCGCTGCCTCTCTCCCGGAGCGGCGCTCCGGCGCGCCCCATCCCCAACGGAGCCCTGGCTCCAAGTAAAATTTTGATAAAAAGGGAGTCAGTATTCGGTCTAAGCATGTGTGTTGGATAGCTTGAGGTGCTCTCATGAAAGTTGAGACAGATTCATATTTGGAAATATTTAAGTTTCCTCATGGTCCCAGTGATGGGGAACAGAACAGGCTTGGGCCAAAAAACTGAGCTATGTTCAGGACTTTTTTTTTTTTTTTTTTTTAAATCCTACTAGCTGAATTAAATTTCAAAGTGAGCTTCAGGGAGGTTGCCCATGTCTTTACGGATCTGGATCGCTTGCTCATTTTCTCTTTCTGTTTATTTATTTATTTTGACTTGTATCCCACCTAGCCAGCACAGGCCGGCTCTAGGCGGCTAACAGCATTTAAAATGAGCACATACAAAGGTTAAAATAAATCCACATACAGTAAAATTACAAAAGATGGCAGCAGTGCAAAAGCCACCAGGAGCAGCATCCTACATATCCCCGGCCAGAGGCTTCCATCCACAGATGTACCGGGCCACTAGTTCAGCCAGTTGCTTACCAGTGGCCATTCCTCCCGGTGGCGGCTCCAAAGGCCTGGCAGAAGAGCTCTGCTTTGCAGGCCCTGCGGAACTGCAAAAGGTCCTGCAGGGCCCTGATGTTCTCTGGGAGCTCGTTCCACCAGTGGGGAGCTGCCACTGAAAAGGCCCTGTTCCTGGTGGTCACCACCCTGGCCTCTCTGGGGCCAGGGAGGGTCAGGCGATGTTGGGTGCCTAAACGCAGTGCTCTCTGGGGTATATACGGGGAAAGGTGGTCCCTAAGGTAGGCAGGCCCCTGGCCGTATAGGGCTTTAAAGGTTAAAACCAGCACCTTGAACTGGATCTGGTACGCTATAGGCAGCCAGTGCAGTGCCCTCAGCACAGGCCAGATGTGGTCTCGGGCAGCGAGGCCCATCAACAACCTGGCCGTGACGTTCTGCACTAGCTGCAGCCTCCGGAGCTGAGACAAGGGCAGCCCCATTTATTTATTTATTTATTTATTTATTTATTATTTATTTGTTCAATTTATACCCTGCCTAGCCAGCGGACCGGCTCTAGGCAGCTAACAAAAACCATTACCACGAAGGTTTACATATAAAACCATTAAAACATTTCAATAAATTACAATAAAATTTCAATAAACTTTCAAGATGGCGACTTCAGAGTTATCTGTTAAGCGGAGGCCATAGGGGTACCTTCCCCAGGACCAGGGCGATGTTAACGGCCAGGGGTGCCCTCCCCAAGACCAGAACGATATTAATTACCAGTTCTCTACCCAATGGCGGCTCCTATTTGAAAGCCTGGCGGAAGAGCTCCGTCTTACAGGCCCTGCGGAATTGCAATAAGTCCCGCAGGGCCCTGATGTCATCCGGGAGCTCATTCCATTTAGAGAGTGTTGCAGTAGTCTAGCCTCAAGGTGACCATTGCATGGATCCCTGTCGCCAGGTCATTGCATTCGAGGAAGGGAACCAACTGCCTAATCAGCCGAAGATGATAAAAGGCTGCCTTGGCAGTGGCTGCTACCTGGGCCTCTATGGTTAAGGAGGCATCCAGGAACACTCCCAAACTCCAGACCCTCGGTGCTGGCACCAACAGTGCCCTGCTGAAGGCCAGCAATGGGATCCCTACCCCCGGTCCACTCTGACTCAGGCACAGGACCTCCATCTTCATTGGATTCAATTTCAATCAGCTCGGCCTAAGCCAGCCCGCCACATCCTGAAGCGCCCACTCCAGGTCATCTGGGGTGGCTCCAGACCAGCCACCAACATCAGATACAGCTGGGTGTCATCAGCATACTGGTGACAACCCAGTCTGTGCCTCCAGGCAATCTGGGCGAGAGGGTGCATATGGGTAGGGATGTTAAACAACACTGGAGATAGCACTGCCCCCTGTGGCATACCACATACCAGTGGGTGCCTCTGGGACGTCTGGTCCCCCAGCGCCACTCTCTGTCCCCAACCTTGGAGGAATGAGACAAGCCATTGCATGGCCAGCCCCTGAACCCCTGTGTCGGCGAGACGGTGGATCAGTAGCTGGTGGTCGACTGTATCGAACGCAGCCAACAAATCTGACAACACCAGCACCGCTGTACTGCCCTGATCCAGATGTCGTTGGAGGTTTTCTGTAAGGGCGACCAGCACTGTCTCTGTCCCATGGCCTGGCTGGAAGCCGGACTGAAACAGGTCAAGCATGGAAGTGTCGTCCAGAAAGCTCTGCAACTGAATCACCACCACCCTCTCTAAAATCTTGCCCAAATAGGGCAAGTTGGACACTGGCCAATAGTTGGCCAATTCAGCCGGGTCCAGTGATAGTTTTTTCAGGAGAGGGTGGACCATCGCTTCCTTGAGTGTCCCTGGCAATAGTCCCTCTTCTAAGGACTTGTTGACAATCTCCCTGAGGACACCTCGTAGCCCCTCACGGCCAGCTTTTATAAGCCATGAAGGGCACGGGTCAAGGCTGCATGTGGTTGGGTGTACAGTTGAGAGCAGACTGTCAACTTCCTCAAGGCTGAGCGGACTGAAATAATCCAGAATGGAACTAGAAGAGGTGCATGGAGCCTCAAGTTCGCTCACTGTCCCAACTGTGGCTGGGAGATCACAGCGGAGCAGCAGGATTTTATCTGCAAAATGGCTTGCAAAAGCCTCACGGCCAATATCCAATTCCCTATCATTTGGTCTGCCCTGTGGCAGTTCCGTTAAAGACCGAATAGTTCTAAATAATTGTGCCAAGTGTGAGCTTGCAGATGCAATCATAGCTACATAGAACTGTCTCTTCGTGGCCTTGACTGCCACTTCATAGGAACTCATAAACGTCCTATAAGATGCTCTTGATGCTTCATCGCGGGTGCACCACCACTGCCTCTCTAGTCATCTGAGACCTCATCTGCCACAGCTCCCAGGTATACCAGGGAGTCCGCTTAGAACAAGGGTGTAGAGGGCACCTGGGGGTGATCACATTGATGGCCGCTGAGAGCCGGCCTTGCCAGTCCTCGACCAGCTCATCCAACAAGCCGCCAGGGGGCATGGAATCCTGCAGAGCCGTCAGGAACCACTGAGGGTCCATTTGGCTCCGTGGGTGAGCCAAAATACGCTCACCGTCCACATGGGGTCTGAGTGGCACGTTCAGACAAGCCTTCAGAGTGTGGTGCTCTGACCATGGTACTGCCAAAGCGGTAATTGAATCCACTAAAACCCCTGCCGCAAAAATCAGGTCAAGCGTATGCCCGGCCTGGTGTGTGGGCACCATTACATATTGAGCGAATCCTAGTGCCATGGCTGGCACCAGGTCCATCACTGGCCCAGAGGCCACATCGTCAGCATGGACGTTGAAGTCACCCAAGACTATAAGCCGAGGGTGCTCCAATGCCCAGCCCAACACGGCCTCGATCAGAGATGGCAGGCTAGTGGGTGGTGCATTGGGCGGTCGGTACACCACCCAGATAGCCAAACTCTCCCTGGCTTCCCACACCAGGTCCGCGCATTCTACGCCCACCAGTTTCATTGGAGGGAGCACTCTGAAGGAGTAAGCCTCTCGAATGAAAAGCGCCACTCCACCCCCACCCCTCAGTCCGAAATTGGTGGAGGATCGAGAAACCAGGCGGAGCCATTTGGGAGAGAGCCACCATCTCCCCCTCTTGCACCCTGGTCTCGGTCATGCATGCCAGGTCTGCTCCCTGCTCGACCAGAAAGTCTCACAGGGTGAAGGTCTTATTGTTTATAGACCTGGCATTGCACAGCACCAATGTTGGAGGGGGGTTATTCCCAGCCCCACTGTCTGCCACCCTCGGGATGGGACACAGACTGAAAGAGAGCCAAGGTTCCTCGTTTCTCTGCCTCCTTCCCTTCTTCTTGTGCCTGGTCCCACCGCTATACCTTCCCCTTCCCAGGAGCACTGGTATCCCTCGTCTTGTCTCCCCCATTTGTGGTGGCCTTCGCACTGAATTCAGTGTCCCAGGCCAACCACACGGTCGATGGCAATCCAAAGGATGCTGTACCGAGCAATGAATCGCACAGATGCCCTGTTCTCTAGCCTAAAAACACTAATCTAGCTAACTGTATAAAGCCCCACTCTACTACGCTACACTAATCAAAGAAAAACCTATCTACCCCAGTTAACTAGCTATGCCTGATCCATCCTAACCTCCATCATCGATACCGACCCCCCCGCCCCAGCAAGAAATATTAAAACTAATGAAGGATGGAAAAACTGCCTAGAAATTAGTGGTAACCAGCTAAACAGGTGGATGGAGATTTCCCAACGTGCAGAGATGTAGAGTCTTCGGTAGGACCTCAGTCCTACTGTGCTGAAAGCCCAATAAGCTGACCGATGCACTGGCTGCTTGGGGGGGGGGGGCAACTCTTGGCCACTGACAGATTGTCCCACCTCTCTTGGCTCCCGTAGTCCACTCTCTACTTTGCTCGTATCCACCTGGGAGCCGTACAACCCACCAGGTGGCCACAGCAGGGTGGGTGGTGGCAAAGTTACAGCGCCCAAGGGAGGAGACCACATCAGAGAGACAGGCTAGTTGGTTAACTCCAGCTAGCAGCAGCCAGCGGGAGTAAGCCTCCACCTCGGTCACACCAGACAGCAATAGACATAGCACGCCGAGGCCAAACCTCAAAGACAACCCCTGCCGCGTGCTGCAGTTTTTACCGGCAATAGCCGGCTTCACTGGGGGCCTTACTGGAGGGAGAGGCAGCAGTTCACAGGGGCACAAAAACAGAGGAAAGGCCCGGCAAGCAACAGGAGGACCCAGATGTACAGGCGCTCCCCTTGGCACCTCCTCAGTTCAAACAGCGGCCCCAGCTAGCCCAGACAAGCAGCCCCCAACGATCACTGCTCAGCTCACCCGGAAGCTCCTCGTGGCCACTCAGTATCACAGTCTCCGCTAAGGCCCCCGTCAAGGCCCCCACCATAGCCCCCACATCGACAGGCTTCTCAGCAGCTCTTCATCAGTTGCCCACTCTCTCCCACGCCGGCGCGTTTGGCGGTGGGGTCCTCCCAGCCACCCCGCCTACTTGGCCATCCCAATCATCCCAGCGTCTCTCTGGGCTCCAGCTGTTCATTTCCTGGCTGCCGCTATCCTTGATGTTCACGGGCTCCCGGCTGTGGGTCTCCCGGCCACTGTCGGGCTCAATGTTCTTGGCCATGGCTGAGCCTGAAGGCCCGCCGCCATCCTCGACGTTCACCCTCCAGCCATGCATTTCCAGGCCGCCACTGCCACCGCCGCCCTCAATGTTCCCGGGCTCCCAGCTGTGGGTCTCCCGGCCGCTGTCGGGCTCAATGTTCTCAGCCACAGCTGAGCCCAAAGGCCCGCCGCCATCCTCGGCATTCTCAACTGTAGCCAGACCTGGAGGCCCCTGGCACCAACCAAGTTCACACTCCAGCATCCTCAGACTCGCTGCCCCACCGCCCAGCTGCACTTCGTCACTCGGTGTTTGGTATTCAGCATTTGGCACTCGGCTCATCCTCCCTCCTCCTGTACACTGCTTCAGGTAAATTTCAGTTTATTTCTTACTTTTAGGCCAGAAGTAATCAACCAGTCGACGGAGCTCAGCACCGGAGCTCTGCCTCTGCCACCATCTTAGTTCCTTGAATTAGTTCTGTGTTGGGCTAAAAGTATATAAAGAAGACCACCCATCAGCCTAGATCTGATGAAGACCATGCATGAATCTCTGTCCTCTAAATTTGTTCTCTGTCTTTTTGTGAAAGGTAAATGCCAAACACGGTCAGCCCAGTAACGGAGCACTATAAATGGAGCACCTTTAAAGCCCTATATGGCCAGGGTCCAACATACCTGAGGGACCGCTTTTCCCCGCATATACCCCAGCGAGTACTTCGGTCGGAGTCACGTCATCTACTCCATGTCCCAGGTCCTAGGGAGGCCAAGCTTGCTGGGACCAGGGCCAGGGCCTTTTCGGTGGCGGCTCCAACCTGGTGGAATGAGCTCCCGGAGGAGATCAGGGCCCTGCGGGACTTGATGCAGTTCCGCAGGGCCTGCAAGACGGAGCTCTTCTGCCAGGCTTTTAATTAGGAGCCGCCACCAACAATAATGATAATAACATCTGGGGGTTTCCGGTCGGAGGAATGGAGGTCTGACATGCTTTGCAAATGCGCAGGGTGGACAGTGGCTCTTCTTGACAGCTTGGGTGGATAAATCCACCTGACGCAACCTCACACAGGTAGTGTGAGGACCAGCAAGCAATATAATCCAGGTTTGAGCAAGCTCGGTGAAGGAAAAGCCTCGGAGGAGACTTTTACAATACCTTGAGCACTGCAGCCGAAGAAGATTTTTGCAGGTATCTCTAAGGAGCCGAGCTGGGCTGATTAATCAGCATAAAATCTCCAATTCCCCTGATTCCTTAACAAAGAAGACAAAGTTTAAACGTTGGGACCACATCTGAAGAGAAGTAACAACATAAGGTAACGGAAAAAAACTTTTTGCCTTACCATTACCGTGTTTTGAAAGACGAAAAGCAGATCTGGTGAAGCAATAGACTGTTGCAGATTGGATGAGTGCAGTTTTGAAACATTAAAAAGCTGAATTTGAACTTAAAAAGACAAAAAAAACAAGTTGTTTAACATTCCTGCGGTTAAGAAGAGTCGGGAGGGGGAGCCAAGCATCGCGAGACAAAGAGGGGAGGAGGGAACCAAGCATCGCGAGACCAAGCTGTGAGGACTGAGACAGGAAGTGACGGCTTGAGGAGCAGACAAGAAGGGAAGCGGAGAAGAACCAGAAGAGAGCAAAGGGGACTGTAAAAACTGCCGGACCAAAAGGACTACAACAGGAAGTGACGTGCGGAGAGCAGACAAGTAAGCAAGAGGAAGGGACAAAAGGAAACTACGGCAAGCCAGAAGCAAGGTAAAAAGACTATAACCTTTGACACAAACCATAGAGAAGTTGCGCCCGCCATTTTGGATTTATAAAATTTTTAAACAGTAATATCTCATAAACTATATAACTTAGAAGGCTGAAACCAACGAAATTTGACTTGGCAAGACTAGCTTGTGTGATTACACTAAACGGTGTTTGATTTGGAAAATAAAATAAAATCGATCTTTTTTAAAGAGACAAGACGGATCGCGGGCTAAGATCGAGAGCAGCTACATGGTCCTCTCCTACAATGGCAGCAAAAAAAGAAAAAGAATTACTAGCTGTTATGGAAGCAATGGAAAAAAAATGTTAGACGCTATAGGAGAGGTAAATGTTAAAATGAATGGTATAGCTGCACAAGCAGACAAAAATTTTATAGATTTAAAAGCTGAATTACAAAAGTTAACCACTAGAACACAAGACATAGAAATTAAAGTAAAAGAACTGGAAGAAAATACTCAAAAAACAATGAAGGAAAATGACAGAATGGAAAAGATGATGCACTATAGAGACATGCAAAACCATCTGAGATTTAGAGGTATAGAGGAAAAATTAGGTGAAGACATTTTTACAAGAATGCAAGAAGCATTAGCAGATTTTTTACAAGAGGAAGAGGAAGTTGTTAAAGAACATATGGATCTTGTTTACAGAGTCAATTCTACATACGCGAGAGACAAAAATATACCAAGGGACGTGGTAGTTCAATTTACAATGAAGAGAACAAAAGAACAAATCTACAAGAAATGTTTTACAGACTCTTTTGAAATAGGTGGAAAAAAAGTTATCGTAATGAAAGAATTGCCCAGAGCAATTTTGCAAGACAGGAAAAAATTCAAGCGTCTGACAGACAAACTGAAAGAGAAAAAAATAAGATTTCGTTGGGAAATACCACAAGGACTGAGTTTTTATTATGGTAACAACAGAATGGTGATTAAAAATTCAGCAGAAATGTACGCCTTTGTTGGTGAGAACAAGGAAGAATTTGGTGATATTTAAGACTACAACAAGATGGATTACAAAGTACTCTCATGGAATGTAAATGGACTTAATTCACCCCAAAAACGTAGAATGGTAGGACACTGGCTGGAGAAACAAAAATGTAGTATAGTTTGTATACAAGAGGCCCATCTTAAGAAACAAGACTACAAATATTTAATAAGAAAAAAGTTGGGAGAAGAATTTTTTTCATTGGCAAGTAATAAAAAGAATGGAGTGGTAACATATGCCAAAAAAGACTTGGAACCTAAACTAATATTTAAAGATAAAGAAGGAAGATACTTAGCTATTGAAATTCTGTTACACGGACAGAAGACTTTGATTGTAAATATTTACGCCCCCAACGGAGCTAAAGAAATCTTTTTTAAAGAACTACAAATGGAACTGGACAGTGTAAACTATGAACAAATCATAATGTTGGGAGACTTTAATGGGACTGTGAATAATAAAATAGATAGGCGCTCAAAGAGAAAAGACGACACACTAGGGAAACTTCCAAAAAAATTTTTTGAACTGATAAAACAGGAAAAGCTGGAGGATATTTGGAGGAAGGTTAACCCACAAGGGAAAGACTATACTTTTTACTCTAACAGACATGATTCACATTCAAGAATTGATATGATCTGGATGTCTATTAATCTAACATTTAAGACAAAAAAAGTTGAAATTCTACCTAGAATAATCTCAGACCACAATCCTTGTCTATGGACTTCTGGGCAAATAAAAAGGCAAGGGAGATGGAGAATAAATGAGGACTTATTAGACAACCAAGAAATAGTTAAAAAATTACATGAAGAGACAGATTTATATTTTCAAGCGAACATACAAAAAGAAGTAAAAATTCAAACTGTGTGGGATGCGTACAAAGCAGTTATGAGAGGATTATTGATATCATTGAACGCTAAAGACAATAAAAAGAAAAGAGAACAATATGAAAACATTGTACAAGCCATTAAAATAAAAGAAAAGGAACTGAAGAACAGACCAGGAAAAAAGAAACTGCAAAAGGAAGTTTGGATGTTACAAGACCAAGCAAAAGCTATTTTGAATCAAGAGACTTACTGGAACCTGAAAAAATTGCAACAAAAAGCATTTGAAGGTGCAAATAAACCTGGAAAGTACTTAGCATGGCAATTAAAGAAAAAACGTGAAAATAAATTTATTACTAAAGTGATACGGGACAATATTGAGATAATAGACAATAAGGGAATAAAAAGAGAATTTTTTAAATATTATGCAAAGCTTTTTAAGAAGGAAAATAAAGACAGAAGAAGGATTAAAGAATACCTACAGTCATTAAAATTACCAAAACCAACGGAGAAAATCAAAGAACTACTTAACTGCCCAATGTCACTACAAGAGATTAAAAATGCAATAAATGATTCAAAATTAGGGAAAGCACCTGGATCAGATGGATTTACAGCTAAGTTTTATAAATCACTACAGGATTCGATCTCACCAGTGTTATTGCTATTAATGAATGACATAGGAGTGACAGGTGAGGTCCCGGAGACTTGGAAAGAAGCAACCATTTCACTCATTCCGAAAGAAGGTCAAGATTTAACCAATTTCTTTGTTAAACAATGACTATAAGATTTTTGCCAAGATTATAGCTGATAGGCTTAAGGAACATCTTAAAGAGACTATACAGACAGAACAAGCAGGATTTTTACCTAATCGCCAAATAAGAGACAATATAAGAGTAGTAGTGGATGCTATAGAGTACTATGATAAACATCCGGAGAAGGAAGTGGGCTTTCTTTTTTTAGATGCGGAAAAAGCGTTTGACAATTTAAATTGGGATTTTATGTTTGAAGTGTTGGAACATCTTGAAATTGGAGACTATATGCTTAATCTTATTAAGTCAATATATAGAGAACAGAAATCCTCTTTAATAATTAATACTGAAAAAAACGGATTACTTTAAAGTGGAAAAAGGAACACGACAAGGATGCCCACTCTCGCCGTTGCTATTTATTTGGATTTTGGAAGTCTTGTTACTAAATTTGAAAGAAGATAAAGAAATTAAAGGCTTAACAATAAAAGGTTTCTCTTTTAAATATAGAGCCTTTGCAGACGACATGATGTTTATAGCTGAAGACCCTATGACTACACTACCATATTTGTTGCAGAAAGTAAGAGAGTTTGGTGATTTGGCTGGGTTTTATGTAAATAAGAACAAATCGAAAGTGATGTGTAAAAATATGCCAAATAATAAGCAAATTGAATTACAAAATCTTATAGAATGTGAAGTGGTGAAAAAGACAAAATATCTAGGTGTAAACCTAACAATGAAAAACATTGATTTGTATAAGAATAATTATGAGAAATTATGGCAGCAAGTTATGCAAGATATTAAAAGGTGGAATGTATTAAATTTGTCACTGCTGGGTAGAATTGCAGTGGTTAAAATGAATGTGTTACCAAGAATAATGTTTCTGTTTCAAACTATTCCAATTGTGAAAGATGTAAAAACATTCAAATGCTGGCAGAAGGAATTGACTAAGTTTGTGTGGGGAGGGAAAAAACCAAGAATTAAGATGAAAATAATGTGTGATGCTAAAGAGAGAGGTGGGTTTCAGTTACCAAACTTAAGGCTATATCATGATGCAGTATGTTTGACTTGGATAGGGACATGGACTATGTTACAAGACAGAAAGTTATTGTCCCTGGAAGGTCATGACTGTAGGTTTGGGTGGCACGCATATCTGTATTATGGTAAAACAAAAATGGACAATATGTTTAAGCATCATTATTTGAGAAGAACATTAATCGATACGTGGACAAGATATAAAAACTTTTTTCCAGAAGAAATACCTATGTGGATTGTACCTGCAGAAGTTTTAAATCCATCATCTCACTACAAAGGACAAGACTGGTTGAAATATAGAGACCTGTTAACAAGACATGGTAAAGACTTTAAATTGAAGGAGCAGCAGCAGATGGACTTTGATTATGGCTGGTTAAGGTACAGACAAATATATGATATGTACAGAAGTGATAAAAATCTGGTTTTAGAGAAAAAAGCAATGAAATAGAACAAATTTGGGAGGAAGATGGGGAAAAAATGATTTCTAAAATGTATAAAGTATTGTTAAAATGGTTTAATGCTGATGAAATGGTAAAGGAACAAATGATAAAATGGGCGATAAACCTAAACAAAGACATTGAAATGGAATCTTGGGAATTTTTATGGAAAAATGCAATGAGTATTTCTACATGTTATAATCTAAAAGAGAACTGTTTTAAAATGATGTACAGATGGTATATGACACCAAAAAAAATTGCAAATATTAATCAAAATATGTCTAACAAATGTTGGAAATGTAAAAAGAAAGAAGGTTCTTTCTATCATATGTGGTGGACTTGTGATAAAGCGAAGACTTATTGGTCTATAATACAAGCAGAAATGGAAAAATTTTTGAAATGTACATTTAAGAAGTTGCCTGAAATGTTACTGCTTGGACTTAAACTAGAAGAGATAAATGTAAAGAAAAGGACAATAATATGGTATATGATTACAACAGCAAGAATGGTGTATGCACAAAATTGGAAAAATGAAAAAATACCAGAAGTGTGGGAATGGTTGAAAAAATTGTTATATATGGCTGAAATGGATAAATGGACTAGAAAGTTGAATAATCTGTACTCAGAGACTTTTTTAGAAGATTGGGAGGATTTGAAAGAATATGTTGAAAAATATTGGGACATGAAAAACTACATTTATACATGGTTATAATAGCATAAAGGAATAGAAATTGAGTATATGAATGTACTAAGGATAATTAGATAATGAACTTGTTTTTTAGAATTATATAAGAATATAGAAAATAAGAATTGGTATATAAGTATTTTAAAGATATATAACCGTTACCAGAAATGTAAACATAGAGATAAATATTACTATTTTGGATAAAGTGGAAAATGTGTTATGCTTCAGATGTGGTGGGAAACCACCAATACAAGATAAAAGCAAGACTATACAAATAGAACAAAATGTTATATAATATGGAAAAAAGGATTTGTATAAAACAAATGTATTAATTTTAATGTTTTGAAAAATAAAAACTTTCTTACAAAAAAAAAAAGAGAAGGGAGCACTCCCTGGAGAAGACCCTGATGCTGGGAGAGACTGAAGGTCAAAGAAGAAGGGGACGGCAAAGGACGAGATGGTTAGACAGTGTCATCGATGCAACAAACATGAAATTAAGCAAACTCCGGAACACGACAGAAGACAGGAGGGCCTGGCGTGATGTGGTCCATGGGGTCGCGAAGAGCTGGACTCGGCTGTGCAACTGAACAATAAAAAAAAGTTGTTTCCTTTGAAGCAAAACGGTCTCAAATCTATCTTAATGACGGTGCAGGGCTCATAAGACCGTTTCGCTTAGAGTTTCATCAGATGAGACCTTTCACCCTTCATATTTTCACTGCCACTTAATGTGCCCTCTGAACCATTTTGCTTCAGCTTTAATGACGTGTTATACACTGGACACAATAAAAATATGTGTTTTCTAACTGTTTAAAAAAAAATGATAATAACATCTATAATAACAATAATAACATCTGTAGGGTGAACTGGCCCTGGACGCAGTCTGGACCTGGTGGGTAGGTTTTGGGGGGGACCCTTATCCTGATAAGACGTCATCAGATCAATAAGATTGGAAGCATTTTAGTGGAAGTAGTAGATATTTTATTGTTAATTATTATAGTATTGTAATTGAAATTTTATTGTTATTTATTATTGTTGGAATTTTAAATTGTTATGATGTTTTAACCGGCGTTACGCCCCTGTAAGCCGCCCTGAGCCCGCTTGCGGGGAGGGCGGGGTATAAAAATAAATATAAATAAGTAAATAAATAAATAATAGTCTGGTTCAGAGAATAGCCCTACGTGTTCGCTGAATGCTCAGAGAGGCAGAGGGGGTACAGACATGCTGACTGTGCCCCCCCCCCCTCTCCATATGATTGCCGGGTGTTACCTTGCAGATGAAGTGGTTGTGCAGACGCTCCCTGCCTGCAGACGCAACACTGCTTTCCAAAGTCATTAATCATGGGAGAGGGAGTTTGCACTGCTGCTTCCTCCCCACAGATGCCTCTGCAGATGATCAGGTGGTTATGCAGAGTCAAAAAGCAGGGACAGCATGCTCCTGTCTGCCTACTTTTCCACCCTGCACTTTCAGTGATCTTGCAGGGCAGTCATGTGCATTGGGCTTATGTGTGTAAGGAAGGGAGGGAGCATACTGGAAATCAGGAGCTTCCACTTGGTTTCATTCAGCTTCATTTCAGCTTCCACTTGGTTTCATTAACTTGACTTCCCATCTTGTCATTAGCATTTTAACAGAGAAAAGATGTACAGTTTAAAGGCCTATCTTTTCCCCTTTAAACTGTCAATAACAGTCATGGGGACCCTGGTTCTTATTAGTAAAGCCAAGCAGGTGTTGAAGGGTTAACCCCTCCACATTAATAAATAAAAGGGACTGTCACACTTCTTATAATAGAGAACCCTTTAAAAATAGTCATGTTGATTTTTTTTTTTCAAATTTAAAACAATTGACCATTTTTCTTCACCTTTAGACATATATTACTGAAAGATGTCCTGAAATATAGGACTATGCCACTATCTAAATCATCAGAGGGAAATGATAGAAGCTATCAGGGTTCACTTAGCTATTCTTGGGTGGAATTCCAAATTAGGATAGTAAAGGAAATTTTTATCTTGCAATGTTTTTTTTTTTCTCTTCCAGCTAATCTCTTTAGCTCCATCTTGTGATATGTTAGCATTAGAGCTTTATCTGTAATGTTCTTTCCTTTAGCATCTCTGAAAAGAAATATTTTTTTGCCTAGTCAGAAACTGCTGATTCTATGTACACCACACTCAATTGTTCTATTACATAGTTCCAATCCAGATCTGGCACTACCATCACTTTGTATTTACATTTGTGTAAACAGGAACAGTATCTTGCCCTGCATTTGTGAGCTGCCGTGGAAACGGCTGGCAATGTGTCCATAGTTGTAATAATAAATGCACAGCCGCAATAGTAAAAATAAAATATATGCAAGTGCTTTCAATAACGGTATACAAAAATGTGCTTGCAAACGACGTGTGAATGAAAAGAAACAAAAGCGAAGATTAATTTTTTCCCAAGGCATAATACAAATGGCATTAAAGCATTAACTGGTTATGCTGTTTCCCGGGAAACTGAAAATCCTTGTAAAATGATGTGCCATCTACACAGCTAAATGTTTATGTTTATGGGCTGCAGCAGCTGACAAAATGATGCAGAGATTATTTAATCTGCACCACGTATCAGTACATGCTTATTGCTGAGTGCTGGAGTTCTCTCATTCCAGAGATTATTTATTTATTTTTCGTATTGTTAATACGCGGCAATGATTATGCCATGCTTTTACACCAGTGCCCAGTTATGAGGTCCAGTTATGACCCTTATGCTGTGTGAGATTGACTACCCGATGGATGAAGCACACAGATAAGGGCGGCGTGTGTCTCTTTCTTCCAGACCACTTGCAGTAGCAACACTGATTTCTTGTTATTTGAATTTCTTTGCCACCCACTGCTCTTTGAGAGACAATTCACTGCACTGCTGTTGTCATATATTTGTAACTGGGAAAAGTAAATAGACTCAGAATCAGAGACTATCAACAGTCGGCACCACAGCAATGCAAGGTTTGTTTGTTTATTTATTTATTTATTTATTTATTTATATTTATTTTTATACCCCGCCCTCCCCGCAAGCGGGCTCAGGGCGGCGTAACGCCGGTTAAAACATCATAACAATTTAAAATTCCAACAATAATAAATAACAATAACATTTCAATTACTATGCTATCATAATTAACAATAAAATATTTCCTACTTCCACTAAAAAGCTTCCAATCTTATTGATCTGATGACGTCTTATCAGGATAAAGGTCCCCCCCCCCCCACCAGGTCCAGACTGCGTCCAGGGCCAGTTCACCCTACAGGTATTATTGTTATTATAGATGTTATTATAGATGTTATTGTTGTTGGTGGTGGCGGCTCCTAATTAAAAGCCTGGCGGAAGAGCTCCGTCTTGCAGGCCCTACGGAACTGCATCAAGTCCCGCAGGGCCCTGATCTCCTCCGGGAGCTCATTCCACCAGGTTGGAGCCGCCACCGAAAAGGCCCTGGCCCTGGTCCCAACAAGCTTGGCCTCCCTAGGACCTGGGACACGGAGTAGGTGACGTGACTCCGACCGAAGTGCTCGCTGGGGTATATGCGGGGATGTTGGACCCTGGATCCTCAGGTATGTTGGACCCTGGCCATATAGGGCTTTAAAGGTAAGAACCAGCACCTTGAAGCAAACTCAGTATGCTAAGGTTATATATAAAAAAATGATGTGAGGTTATCTTATGTCGTAGCATTGTTAAAGTTGGGTAGGAAAGGATCTAAGCAGTGCCTAGGTGGGAAATCTCCCATTGGTGGTCCCTTTAAAGGATAAACTGGAGATAAATACACTAAAGAGGAAGCTGCATACTTGAGATATATTGGAGGAGAAATCCCCTCAGTAGTACTGTAGCAACCAACAAATTTGGTAAGAGATTATCTCTGCTGAAGGACAGACATTCAAGCATCTTGATTCAGTGGAACAGAAGATGATGTATTTTATTTATTTACTTCATTGTACACTACCTTTCTCCTCAACAGGAACCCCAAGTAGCTTATATCAGTCCTCCAAATTTATCATCAGAAGAATCCTGTGAGGTAGTTAATCTGAGAGTGTGTAACTGGCTTAAGGTCACCAAGCAAGCTTCTGTGGCAGAGCGGGAATTCAAATGTGAGCCTCCCAGATTCTAGTCCAACACTCTAACCATTACAGCACATTGGATTTAATAGTAGGTAGCAAAAGAGTGGGCTGTATCAGGTGGTCAGTGAAAGTCTGTGCCATAGACGAAAGGGTTTAAAAGGAAAAAAATACTACAAACAAGATTCCTGGAGAGTGGCCCAGTAGTTGCAATGGTGACAGAGCCTTGGAGCTGCTGGTGGAGCTGGGTGGGGGAGAGGGAAGCCTCAGGGGGCCCACCCAGAGCAGCTCCAGGCCAGCTGCTGGGAGCAGGGGAGAGGGAAGCCTCCGCAGGCTTGCTTAGAGCAGCTGGAGGCAAGCTTCTGAGAGCAATGGGGGGAGGGAGGGGGGAGGAAATGCAGTGGGCCCGGCAGCAGTTGCAGGGGAGCCCAGGAGCCACACTGGGTTCAGTGAGAAAGTGGGGGAGGGAGATGGGATTCTCCCCTATAAGTCTCATGGGCCCCAAGTTGTCATAATACAAATACAACTTCTCAAAAAGATAACAGGTATTACAAGAGGTGGGATCCATGATACTTGCAGGGGGGAGAAGGAGCTCCACACAGCAGAGGAAGCAGCTGCAGATAAGTCTTCTCCCCCACCCTGGCACCCATGGCGAGGCCTGGGCCCGCCAATCCTTCTCTCCCCCCCCCCCCCAGCACCAATGGTGAGGCCTGAGGCTTCTAGCTGCTAGGCCGACCGATTCCACCCCCCTCCACATGGGCACCGGCGAGGCCTGAGTGGCTCTCAGCTGCCAGGCCGACCAATTCCCCCACCCCCCAGGCACCGGTGGCAAGGCTTTGCCGCAGAGTTTCCAGAGCGTTCCTTGTGCATGTGCAGGGAATGCTCTTTAACTTTGGGGGAGATTTTAAAAAGTTTTTTAAGTATAGGATTTTTCTACACACCTGGGGAGTCCTCCAAGTGTGCAGAAAAATCTCTCTGCCCCCCAAATGCCCCCGATGTGCGGATTTAGATATCCGCACGGAGGGGGTGCCTTGGGAATTAGTATATAGACAAGAAGGGGGACCTGTGATACTCGCAGGGGGGGAGTATTCCCCACAGCTCCCGGTCTGCAGAAGCAAAAGAAGCTCGACAGGAGGAGGACGTGGCAGCAGGTGAGCCTTCTCCCTCCTCCTCTCCCCCAGCACTGGCGGTGGTGAGGCTGAGTGGCTCACAGCTGCCAGCCAGCCAAGCCCACCCCTCCCCAGCAGCGGCGGATATTTAGATATCCGCATGGAGGGGGCATCTTGGGAATTAGTATATAGATATGCAAAATGGACATGGGGCCACTTATCATTTGCAAGAAAAAGGTTGAACAATTGCTGCCAAAGCAGAGCATGGGACTTCTCATCCTCCCTTCATTTTTCTCCTGTCCAATATACAACAGCTTGTAAGCAAATCAGTAAACACAGTAATGGTTTGCATAAATGCACATAGATAGGACGCTCATAGTTCCCCATTTAAAAAAATATATTCATGCCTGATTTGGTTTCTGAGAACCTGACCTGGCAAAAAATATCATTTTCTTAGAAACTGTATAGTCTTTGTTGTAAAGCAAAACCATTTAACACTACGTCAACAGATTTTATTTATAGCAACAAGTAGTAAATAGAAGCACAGGATGGCAAATGATCACATCCTCCTCCACCTGCCCCAGTTTTCATGTACCATTTTTGATGTAGTGAAATCAGACTGAGATTACTTTCCCCAAACTATCTATGTGGTGAGTTGTTTCTTCTAAATGCATTGTCACCAGCATCACTCCTCCAGATGAAGACACAAGACAACAGAGTGTGAGTCACTAGTTTAAAGAGGTGATCTATGTCATAAGTATTACAATATTCTAACATTTTAAGAATGGGCTATGCTAAGCAGCCCTGATGGGGTTCAGGAGGGCACTTTATAAAGGGAAAGGGACTGTGGATTGTACTGTTGTGTATAGGACATATTATCGGTTCACTGCACATTATCTGGTTGTTGCTGCATTGTATTATACAGACGTGATACCATTTTGCTTCTTTGTATCTGTACTCTGTATCATGACTAATATGCTATGCTTATTCAGATTTCTATAATTCTAGTCCTATTACATTGCTTATTAGATGTCTCTTCACTATAAATAGAATGAATGAATGAATGAATCCACCTTGGCTCCAAATCCGGCCAGCAGTTATAGTAACCAGATTTATACCTGCCAGCATATGAAATGTGCCAAGAGGTGCCAAGCTTTATCCCCCTCCACCAACATCACACGGCTAACTAAAGGTTTGGTTGATGCTGTTCAGTACTTGGGGTGATCTTCAACGTGGTCTCTGTGCTTCACACCTATGGGTTTACTGCGCCTGCATGGAAATCCATCGGTATTTAAAGGATTTTCATGCCAAGCGCCTCCAGGCATGCGCGGGGGCCCCAAAGCGCATGCCCAGAGGTGGAGGGTGCAGACATCCTGCCAGTTCTCTTCTGACCATTGCAATGGTAACATCTCTGTTACTTAGCTTCGTTGGTTAGTGCTTTGTGAAAGCTTTCGCTTCTCTTCTACCTTTCCCTTTTGTTTGCTTGTTCCTTTTATTCCTTCTTATCTTACCAAAAAAGACCCACACACCTGTCTTTGTTTTTGGGGATGGGGGTCCTCCTTGGCCTTCGGCCATCCCCAACATCCATTCTCTTGCTATCCCTACTGCATGGCTAAAAAGTGGTGCTGCTTTAAAAGGTGCTCCTTGTGTGGCAGCAAATTTGCTGCTTCTGACGGTCACTCCCTTTGTCTTTTTTGCCTGGGGGAAGGCCACCGCCCTGATTCTTGCACTTACTGCACAAAGTTTTCGAATCAGACTTGGGAAAACAGAGCAGCTCACCTCCTAGTGGCCTTATTGGAACCGGCATTGCTTCCTGTTACATCGATGGGCTCTGCGCAGCCCCGGCTACTGATGCCGACCATCGATGCCAGACCATCGACGTTTAAGGCTGCATCTGACATCATCAAAACGACATTGAAATGCCCAGCTCCAACCCAGTCTGCGGCTTCTACTCTGGTGAAAAAGAAAAATAAGTCTGACAAGCGGCAGAGGGTTCCAGATGCAGTCACGGGTAAGCCCCCTAAGAAGGCCTCGGTACAGACATCGGTATCCGCCCTGCTTCCGCCCGCCACCACCACGCCTCTGAGTCTCGAGGCCATGGCACCAGCTGTTCCAATAGTTGTGGAACCACCTGTTTTTTTTTTAAGAGTGGGAAATTTATTTATTACAAGATTAAATAAGTTGTACATTGATAACAAAACTTTTGTTGTCTAGTGCAAGTAGCCAACATAAAACATTGAATGTCAACTAATGCAATTATAATACAGTAGTATAATACAGTCTTATACTAAAGTTTCAAAAATATAATAAGTTTTGGTAATATCTGTTGGTAGGTATGAAACCGTCTCGAGATACGTAGTCAGCGATAGGAGACCAAACAGCCTGAAATGAACACACACTATTATTTGTCTTAAGAGTATATTCTGTGAAGTGATTTCCCCTAACAGAAAGTGCTCCCAGATTTTGTTTTTCCAGGTCTCTAAAGATGGAGTGTCTTTATCTTTCCAGTGTTGTGCGATCGAAATTCTTGCAATTGCCAATAAGGTAGCAATTGTAACAAGTGTAACAATAAGGTAGCAATTGTAGCAATTGTTCTGTTTTCTATAGGTTCGGACCAGACATCAAGCAAGAGGACTTCTGGATGGTCAGGTAAGTGGACACCAGCAATTATGTTAATTTGTGTGATGTTTTTATTCCAAAAAGAGTGGATAGCTGGGCAAAGCCACCAGCAGTGTAAGAAGTCGCCTACCATGCCACAGCGTTTCCAGCAATACTTGTTGTTTTCTGCCTTCATCTGTGCAGCCTGGCAGGAGTCATGTACCAGCGGTGCACTACTTTAAAGGTATTCAATCTTGTGGAAAATATTTTAGATGTAAAATTTGGAGAACTCCAGATATTGTCCTAGGCCTCAGAGTCTATGTGATTCTCGCATTCAATTTGCCATAATAGTTTATAGTTGTTGTGTTTGGAAGATGACATAGACAGCAAGATTTTATATAGTTTTGAGATGAGGCCTTTGTTGTTATTAAGCGGGTGTGCTAATAGTTGTTCAAATGCTGTTAAGGGCACTTCAAAGACGTGTTTTTGTTTGAGGTCATGTAAAAGGTGCAGTATTTGGAGATAGCTAAACCAAGATATCTCAGTCCTCGTTTTTTTTTCTAGATCTGCTTTCATGATAGGGTTTTCTTTGTCCAGAGGTCTATTAGGCATGATATTCCTACACTTCTCCAGGCTAGAACCACCTGTCATCTACCTTCTGGACTCCTCAATCAGGCAAATGGATGTCCTTCACGATGCCATTTTGGAGACGCATGACTTTTCCGAGACCTACTGATAGCACAACCTCGTTTGTTCCCCTTGACATCAGAGATCGATCTCCAGGTCCCCCTCTCTGATTGATCTGTCTCACCATTCAACACCGATTCCTACCACTACCTAGCCCAGCCACCCATTATTGAACCTCTGCTGATCTACCAGGCTGTTCTGGACAGGGATCACCACCCCAAGTATAGAGAGCGATCACCTCTGCGTTGACTGCCTCAGCATTGATCGCATCAGCATTGATCTCTGATCTGTTCACAATGGGGCTACCCACCGGATCCCATGATGTCCTGGGACCACCAAAATCACTACCCCCATGAAGCCTACTCCTCCATACCATGGGCCTCATCTGCACCCCATGCCGAATGGGACTGCTACTCGTCATATTGTCCATGCTCTCTGAGAGCCTTTTGTCAGCCTCCGTCAGCCTCCCTCTCAAGGCCACCAGACCACACCCCTATCAACGTGTGACATCACTCCCTTCCATCGCCAATGCACATGATCCCCATGCCTCACCAGGCACCGGTATCGATACCAACCACTCGCGAGCAACAACCATCCCCACAGCCGAAACCTCCGGCATCAACACCACCACCTCCACTCCCAAAACAGGCTCTGGACTCCCCCGGTTCCTTTGGATCTCCCCCTTCCAACTTCTGATTCATCAGATAAGGATTCTGAGGACGACCAGTTCAATGCCCATAGTCTGCTGGACAAACCATCCCCAAAACAGGATGTAGTTGATAACCTACCCATATCCCCATCTGAGGATCTTACCACCTATGGTGACCTTGTGAAATGCATGGCACTCTCCCTTGGCCTATCTATGGTCCAGCCAAAGCCAGTCATCACGGATGCTGTATTTGACATCATCCAGCTGGACGTCTGTACATCCATAGCCCTACCAATGTCGGCGGTACTGCTCCAAGTGGCCAAAGCCCCCTGGGATAAGCCTTCATCCACACCTGTATCATACAGATGATTAGACCACATGTACAGAGTTCCAGAGACGAGAGCTGTTAAACCACCCTCGTCCCAACTCCATGGTTGTCAACTCTTCATCAAAGTTGAAGAAAACCCACTCCACCCCCTCAGATAAAGAAGGCTGAAAACTAGACACTTTTGGTCAGCATTTTTATTCAGCCAGAGCCTTGGGGCTCAAAATGTCCAACTATCTTGCCTGCATGAGCATGAGCAGGTACCAGTATGTGTAGTGGGAGCAACTCTCACAGACCACTGCTTCCCTTCCTGAAGAACACTATCATGCCACTCACAAAATCCAGAAGGAAGGTTTGGTCCTTGCCAAACAACAGATCATTTCCTCTAAATACGCTCTAGATACTTTCTCCAAAACAATGATGTCTGTGATTGCCCTCTGTCGTCACTCTTGGCTTCACTCTACCACTCTCCAAACTGATACCAGAGCCTATGTGGAAGACCTCCCCTTCAACGGCTAGGGGCTGTTCTACTCCACCACCGACTCAGTCCTACAAGAGATGGACAAGAGCATTAAAGCCTCCCAAACCTTGGGCGTCTCCTCCGCCTCTCGGCAGTTTAAACCTTGCTCTTGGTCTCGACCATGGTCCTCAAGCAGGAGATCCCCAGACCGTTCCTGGTGCCCTCGTATGTCCCCTTCCACCCAGAGAGTACTGTATGCTCACAAGCAAAAATTCTCACCAGCCCAACAATCTGGCTGCTCTAAAGAACCCCGACCAGCCAAACAGGGTCTTTGACTCTGCTCTAAATCTTCCCGTTTCCACATGCCTGGGCCCCTTCCTCACCATTTGGCACCTCGTGACCACAGACTCCTGGGTGCTTTCCATCATCACCCAGGGGTATCTCATCGAATTTGTTCAGTCCCCACCACAATCAGTGGTCGTTTCCACCCCACCATCAGATGTCCTTCTCTGGGAAGTTTCCATCATACTATCCAAGGATGCCATAGAACTAGTTGTGAGAGTCTAAGAGATTTCAAACTGCAAACAAAGTTCTTCACTAGAAAAATCTTTATTCCAGTGGATCTATTAGTCGTCTACACATTCTTGAGTCAGTAATGAAAGGAAAGGGTTGAAGGGTTACACTTATAGTGGATTCAAACTGGTGGGGGGGGGGGGGCTCCAAGCCTGGAGCTTGCAAAATACACTTGGACATTTTGTTCTCAGGCTATAGGCGGGAAAAGTTACAATAAACACCTGCAATACAGAAGCAGCAAAGTCTTTGAAAAAGTTCTCCATTTCCAAGGTTAGGGAGGCATGATAGATTTACATTCAGACTGTGAGAAGAGAGATACATTCCAAAGGTGGGGGTGAGGGCCATGACGTGAACCCAGTAAGGAATCCACCTCCCGCCCGGGGAATGGCAGCTTGTAACTGATAGTAGTGCGTGCTCAACAACAACGGATGAGCTTTTACTCTTGGTACTTTGCAGTACCCAAGAGGGACGACGGCACCAGACTGATCCTGGACCTTTGGGGACTGAACCAATTTATCGAATACTGTCGTTTCTGTATGGTCACTCTCTTCTCCATAATTCCTCTACTGCGCAGACATGCCTGGATGGCTATGATCGACCCCCAGGATGCCTATTTTCATTTGTATATCTGCCCCCACACCGCAAATACCTCCGCATTGTGATCGGCCAAGACCACTACCAGTCCATTCAGCCTCTCTACAGCTCCAAGAGTCTTTACGAAGACTACGGTAGTGGTCACAGCCTTTCTCTGTCTTCAGGGAATCGTCGTTTCCCCCTACATAGATGACTGGCTCATCATAACGGACTCCAGAGACACCCTGCTCATGAACATCAAGTTCACCTGCTCTCTTCTGGAGGACCTAGGTCTCAAGATCAACAAAGACAAGTCCCACCTCTCTCCAGCTCAGCGAGTCCAATATATAGGAGCTGCACTGGACTCTATCACTCTTCGAGCCTATCTCCCGGACGACAGGGTAATTACTATTATAACCCACCCCAGCAGATCCGATCTCAGCCTGCCTCTACCACCCTCACCATCCAACACCTGCTCAGCTTCATGGCAGCCACAACAGTGGTTCTAACATTCACAAAGCTACGGATGTGCCCCCTGCAGTTATGGTTCATCCGCTCCTTCCATCCACGCTCCCAGCCACAATCGCTCCTCCTCTCCCCACCCATGGAAGTCAGAGACTCTCTGGCATGGTGGGCTCAAAAGTCGAACCTCCTCCAAAGGGCCCCATTTCACCTCCCCATGCCATGACTCACCCTAACCACCAATGCTTCCAGATGAGGATGGGGAGCACATCTCTACATGTACAACACAGGCGAATGATGGGCACCCTACCTCTTGTCCCATCACATCAACTATCTCAAACTCCTGGTGATCTTCTATGCCCTCTGCACCTTCCTTCCTCTACTCAAGGGCCAATGTGTCATGGTTTTGACCAACAATACCACTGCAGTCAGTTACACAAACCGACAGGGTGGCACGGTGTCCCACCGCCTGTGCTGCCTAGCCATCCAGTTTTGGGACTGGAGCATCAACAATGGAATCTTCCTCTGAGCCACGCATATTCTGGGCTCCCTCAACATACAGGCAGATCTTCTCAGCAGAGGTCAGGCACGATTTCACAACTGGGAACTCTCCTGGACCTACCTACGCCCTGTGTTTCTCTGCTGGGGTAAACCAGAGATCAACATATTTGCCAACCGTATCAAGAAGGGCCGCAGGTTCTGCAGTCAAGGGGGAATCGACCCTCTCTCTCTCTAGGGGACAGACTCCTCTACCCCTGGTCTTGCAACTTCCTCTAACTGTTTCTGCCCCAGCCCTTGTTAACCCATGTGGTCCACAAGATTGTTCAACACAAGGTGAACTGTATCCTAATATCCCCATGGTGGTCCAGGCAACCCTGGTTTCCGATCCTACTTCCCTAGCCAACAGGAGATATCTTCACTCCCCACCACAACTGGACCTCCTCAGGGTCTCCGGCACCCCTCTGCTGCACCAGGACATCCCACACCTCAAACTCACAGCTTGGAGGATCATTCCTTCACGTTCTCCAACTGTGTAGCCAATGACCTTCTTAACTCTTGCAAAGCCTCCACACGCAAGTCTTATGCCTGCAAATGGACCCGCTTCTACTCCTCCCTCTCGTGTGAAGCTGTCTCACCACCCTCTGCTGGCCTGCCTTGAATTTTTGAGTTCCTCCTCTCCTTGGCAGAAGCTGGACTTTCCCACTCTTCATTAAGAGTGTACCTGTCAGCCGTCTCAGCGTTCCACAACATGGTCAACCACTTCTCAGTCTTTGCTCACCCACTGTCCAAATGTTTTCTAAGGGGCCTGTTTCACTTGTATCCCCCCATCAAGGCACCAGCCCAGCTGTGGGACCTACCCTTGGTGTTACGGGCACTCACCAGAAAGCCCTTCGAGCCCTTGGTGACATGCGATCTAAAATTTGTGGCATAGAAAACAGCCTTCATATTTGCCATCACTTCCTAAGCTTCTTACCTAATGCAGTTAGACTAGTACCTGATATCTCCTTTCTACCCAAGATTGACTCTGAGTTCCATCTCCACTCAGAGGTCCTTCTTCCGGACATCTATCCTTATACATCCGAACCAGAGCATCTTCTCCATAATCTGGATGTCAAACAAGCTCTGCTGTTCTATCTTGCCCGCACCAAGCCAACCAGACAAACCCCTCAGCTTTTCATCTCATATGCATCCAACAGAAGGGGCACACCTATCATGGCTCAAAGACTCTCTAGGTGGATCGTCGAACTCATCCACCTCTCCTACCTCCTGGCCCATGTTCCGATTCGAGGCCCTCTACGAGCCCACTCTACCAGGGCCATTGCGACATCCTGAAGGGAGCCTCCTTTTTGGACATCTGCAAAGCAGCTACATGGGCGACACCGAACACATTCATCAGACACTACGCCCTAGATGTTAGGGCCACACAACGTACAGCAATGGGTCACCTTATCCTGTCTACCACTTCTCAGTGACGGCCTGCCAACACCCTTTTCCAGATAGGCCACTGCTCACTACTCTCCTATAGGTGTGAAGCACAGAGACCCCATCGAAGATAAACAGGTTGCTTACCTGTAACTGGTGGTCTTCGAGTGGTCATCTGTGCATTCACACCACCTGCCCATCCTTTCCCTCTGCTGCCAGGCTGGTTTGCCTCTCTTTTCTGGTCTGGTTTGTAGTGGTCAGAAGGAACTGGTGGGATGTCCACACCCTCTGCCTCTGGGCATGTGCTCTGGGCCCCTGTGCATGCCTGGAGGTGCTGGGCATGAAAATCTGTTAAAGCTTTCTACAATACCGATGGATTTCTGTGCAGGCGCAGTAAACTCATAGGTGTGAATGCACTGATGACCACTCAAAGATCACCTGTTACAGGTAAGCAACCTGTTTTTCTCTCCCCACCTACCTTGTGGTACAATGAATAGTGGGCTGTTACAGGAGTCAGCAGCATGTGACAAATGATTGCATGAGGAAAGGCAGAGCTTGCTCTTAAAGTCCCCATTGCCTTCCCCTGTTGACTGGGCAATAACCAGTGCTGCCAATAATATACCTGCCTCATGAACCCAGAAGAGGCTGGTCAACAAAGTCCTTTGCCAATATCAATGACTAAATTTCTCACACAGTAAGAGCTGGTATTGACCCATCACAGAATCTCCCCTGCTTAACCGATTCTTTTAATTAATTCTGTTTGTTGTTGTCCTAATAACATTCTTTACCCTTTTCTCCTACACTCATAGTTCGAGCTTTCAGGATAATAGACTAAGCCAAGAAGAACTATTCACATATGGATGAGTCCATATGCAAAACCATTTCTAATGCGATGTATTTAAAACAGAGCATGAGCTGTCCAAACCCCTCATCCCTCTTCCTAAGAGCTGCTCAGAGATCGCGTCTTCTTATTGGCCTTGAGGAAGCTGAGCAAGGGCAGGTTTAAAGGATACCCCTTTAAAAAAACAACACCCTAGCCTGGTGCACTTTTGCTATTATTTTAGTGGATCTGTATAATGTAATAATTTACCAGTGTTTGTAATGGTGGGGTTGTTGCGGGCCACATCATTTTCTAGGTAAACTGAACTGTAAGGGTCTAAATAAGTAAAAAAATAAATAGAATGAGGTACTCCAGATGAGGTAATCCTATACTGGGTGAAATCAGGGATTTGGATGACGTGCCTATCAGGCTTCTAGTACTACATTCTCAGCATATATGGTGTATACAAATTAGGGGTTCCAGCCTCCAGGTAGGGCCTGGAGATCTCCCAGAATTACAACTCCTCTCCAGTCTATGAAGATCAGTTCCCTTGGAGAAAATGGCTTTTTTGCAGGGTGTAGAGTGTGGCGTTATAGCCCACTCAGATCCCTCCCTTCTTCAAATCCCACCATCCCCAGGCTCCACCCTCAGAGTCTCCAAGAATTTCGCATCCTGGAGTTGGAATCCCAGTACAAATGCACAGGTAACAAACACTGGCCTCTAATACTTTTTCTGTGAATCTTTTGAGTGTGGCAGTCAAAATATTACTCCGTGTACATGTATGCAGCAAAGAGGTTCACCACATGAAAACGGAGGGCAGTTATTTCACTATGGCCTTATCATGTCAAAAATTAATCTAAGATTGAAGTATGATTTCTTAACTGTGTTTCAGCATGATCCTATTGATATCCAAAAGTAAGTCTCACCATTCAGTGATACTTACCAGCAAGTAAATATGTATAGAACTGGTATAAGGTACAAAACTGGAACAGGATAAAAGCCTCAGTCATTTCTATGCCTTTGTAGAAAGGAAAAATGTACCTCAATTTGGGGTTGTCAGAATAAAATATTGTAGCGCTTTTGTCACTGTTCTTGATGGCTGAGAAAAGTTTTGGAACGGACCAGACCATACGGGTTTTGGCAGAAAAGTAGGATGAATTCCATGACAATTCATTTTGGCAATAATCCTGTACTTTAGGGTTAAAGATTGAAGATTTGATTGCTTTTATTATTTCTGCATCAGGACAGGACCCCGATCTATTTTACTGCCTTAAAGTCTGGAACTGGAATCACCAAGTGAGTGATTCGTAAATGGATTTTTCTGCATGCTATGGCTTGGCACAGAGTCACATGCACAGATGGCATGCATTTGTCTTAAATTGCCCGCAGGTTCCCTTTTTCATTAATTTTGTTCCTAAAATTTGGATGATGTGGCTGCTGTGTACAATGTAGGCTGAAAAACAAAAGAAGGAATGTTACCTAGAACTGCATGCTTGTAGTTTTAAAACATTCTTCACTCTTTCCCCTGTGAACAGATGCAATGCAGATGTTGGAGCCAAGTATTTATAACCATCTCTGCTCACTCTCTCCTTTTGGCTTTCGCACACACCCCTAAGGAGGGTAACAAAGCTCAAAAAGCCATTAGCTTAGATTTTAGTGAATACAAGAAAGCAAGAGATTTATATATCCTGTCAGCACAATTTATTGCTCAATGCCAGAAAGTATTTTGTCAGTTTGGGTTGTGACCTAGTTGTTAAAATTAAGGGACTGGGATTAAGGAACCCTGAGATTTCCATTCTCTGATGGTCTTTCCATATAATTTGTAAACACTTCTAAACTAAAATTCGCACTGATTCATTTACTTGTGACAAGATGCTCCTTCCAAAGGCTGATGCTTACCATTCTATGCTTACAGAATAAATGACAAGTTGAACAGTTCTTTTCTGAAGAATATGCAACAAATTGTTTGCCCCTAAACCTTTCCCTAACTCTTTCTCACCTTCTTCCTCTGGGACTGAGATTTCTGAGAGCAGCTGCCTTGATGAAGGATATATCCACTTGTGCAAGATGACCTGTGCTTGGCAAGCACCACCTTTTGCCTCCCCCCACATACTTGAACGAAGACAAAGGGGGGGGGAGTGGTGAAGCCATGGAAGGTCCAGTGTGGGAATGCGTTGGCCAACAGGGCTGAGCTGACGTCTTAAAAAGGGGGCTGCCACGAGGCAGCAGCCATTCGGCACAGAGGAAGAGCTCGGTGCAGGACCAGACAGTGGACATGGAGGAGGACAGTGGACAAAGTACCCCTACATGTGGCTGTGGAGAAGGTGGTAGGGGCCTTGTGTGGGGAGCGGGGGGGACTTTACTCATACGCCTTTTGTGCACATCCCTTCCTACCCCGAGTGCGGCTACCCTAACGCAACCTCCATACACTCACCTTGGCTCAGGACAGCAGCCTTGGTAGCGCACCAGATGGTGTGGTGCATGTAGGGTCATGGGGTGCCAGGCTGGGTCTTGGTGGTGTGGGTCGCCGCGCAGAGTCGTGGCTCGCTCACCTCACCGGGTCTGCTCATGCCCCACATGCTGCTGGGGCAGCCGCCACTGCCCTTCAGGGCCACCAGCCGCCCACCTGACTACACATGGGGTGCCCGTACAGGTTGGTAAGACATGTGGCTCCCGGGCGCGCTCTCAGTGGGCTGGACGGTGGTGGCCTCGAAGTGACCTTGCAGCTGTGCCCCCCCAGGGGACCCTGGAATGGTGGCCACCTGGAGTTCCAGGTGTCCTGGTTCAGCCCCAATCACTCAGCGCTTGTGTGCCCTGGAGTGAGCGGGGCTGGTCTCGCTGCTACAGCGCTCCCGGCCTCCCGCTGCTCAGGGCTTCATGAGGCCGGGTCGACTGTGGCACATACACTGGCAGGGATGGGAGGCCCGGTCCCCTCCCCCCTTGATTACCCAGCTCACCGTTTGGGCCCCCTCTTCCATGGCCTGGAGCCATGCCACCAGCTCACCTTCCTTACAGCGGCCGCAGCTCATGCGGTGGGGGAGCCGGGGGAGGCCGGCCTCTGTGGAGGGCACCTGGCTTGCCCCATGTGTCCTCCCCCTGCCGGCCTGCTTACCCTATGCCCTGCCTGCTGTGATTTCGTGAGGCCCTCAGTTACGGCAGTGGGTGCTGGGAAAAAACTGCCCAGGGATCTGGGAGAGCTGCACCCAGTCTGAGTGGGTGGTACTGACTTCAATAGACTAAGGGTGGGATCCAGTATACGGCAGCTTCCAAAATGAGGGGTTTTTTTTGATGACGAGTTCCCCCTCCCCCCGGCACCTACAATACCCAAGGCTACTCATGACCAGTGTCCCCTCTAAAAAACTCACAGTTTTTTAGCCTACAGAGCACACATTTTTGTCTTCGCACAGGAAGGATGGCTCCAGAGCAAACTGTTGTAGGCAGTGGCCAAATCGCTGGCTCACAACTTTATGCCAGTTGCTCACAGGGTGGAATTTTGCTCCCAAGACTCCACAGCTTGGAGGGAGCATTGCTCGTGATTCACTCTCTTCTCATCTTTAAGGGAAGGAGTGTATTTCAATGCCACATTCCAACATCAGAATAGACAGAGAGCATCAGCTCACATTGGGGGCGGACCCAGAGGGGGCCGGGGTTAGGGAGTAGGGGGGACCCCAACAGGGTACAATGCCACAGAGTCCACCCTTTTGATGCAGCCGTTTTTTCCAGGGAACGGATCATTGCCAGATGGGGGTCAGTTGTGAGGGCAGGGGATCCCCAGGCCCCACCGGGGGGGGGGGGTCAACAAAACTGGCCTATTAGTGGCAGCATCACCCTTGAATGGCCACGAAGCTGCCTGGAATCTATGTGGAAGGTACAGCACATTCCAACAATCAGAGAGGGTGCAAGTGACAGGGAGCCTGGCATGTGTTGTTCCGTGCGCATGTGGCCCTTGACCCCTCTCTCCCCTGGGACTGGGAACACCAGAAGTTATGGTCCCGGTGTATGGGTTCAGCAGCAGTTGCTCAGGGCAGGTACATGGACAGCGGGTACATGGTGGGCAGGTTGCAAGCGGAAGTCGGGCGAGGAACCAGCGCTAGGTCATGGGTTGAACCCCACCTCGTCTGCTGGGACTTTAACACCACGAAGTGCAGCAGGAAGATGTGTAAGTTCCAGCAAGCCTGTGATATGTGCAGTGGCAGTTATCCTGCCCTGTCCTGTAGGAGGGGGGAAGTCGGGCAGAGGGTAGGGTGGTGGCCCCCTTCAAGGAGCTCCCCATGCCTACGCTACACATTTCTCCACTGGGTGTGGTGCCCAAAAAGGCTCATGGGGAATACAGGTTGATCCACCATTTGTCATACCCACATGGGGAATTGGTGAACAATGGGATACCAGAGGAACTGGCCACGGTGCACTATGCGTCCTTTGACAGCACCATCCAGATGGTGGCCCGATGCAGTAGAGGCGCCCTCTTGGGGAAGCGTTATATTAAGTCCACTTTCCGCCTGCTACCTATACACCTGGGGGACCATGATTTGTTGGGCTTTTCTTTCCAGGGCCAGTTTTATTGTGACATGGCCCTGCCCATGGGATGCTCTGTGTCAGAATGCAGATCAGCCTAATATAAATAAAATACCCTGTTTAACCCAGCAATGTGTATGTGTCTTCATTCAAGGGGTGGGTGGGCAAATGTCCCCTTCCTGGTTTTAGTTATATTCCTTTTCACTTTCAGTTGTTTTGTTACATTCAAGTCCATCCTTTTAAGCAAAGAACAATCCTTTTTTTTTTCTCTCTCTGCCAACTGGGCTTTTTTATTGACTTGAAATTTCTCATCTCTTACTGCAGGCTAAGTATCATGATTGTTTTATTTTTTAAAAAAATGGGAGGTTATCTAAAAGTTCATTGTGGCTATTTCAAAAAGAGAGGAATGAATTCTCCACATTTTTAGTTAATTGCTATACCACATTTCAATTAAAAGTCCCCAAGGCATCTGAGTAGCATTTGTTTATCTCTCCTTATTATATTATTGAGTTTTCGTGCAACTCTTTCCTCAACATTCCACACACCACCATAGCCTTTGGCTCCATGACGTGTCAATCAGAAGCTGTCCCTATCCACTGGCTCTGAGTACTCACGTCCCATTGGCTGGGGGCTGGGTCTGCTCCTCTTTCCTGCCCACTCCTTCAGCCACTGTGCCCTGTCAGAATTACTGTTACCTCAGTGTTACCTCAGTGGCTGTTGGTAGGTGTAATGAAATGGCAGTTACCTGTGTTTCTTAGATGGCTGCTCTCTGTGGTTTGTTTAAACCACCTCCATAAGGCACAGGCATCATCTGCAGGGGGGCTGGGGAGCTCAAGCCCCTCCTGAACATTTTCAGACGGTGCTGAGCCTCCCCTGGGACTGGGGGCAGGTTCCAGCCCATTTTGAAAGTGAGGGTTTTTCCCCTCCACTTTCAGAGACTACTTTGGGACTGGAGGGAAGGAGGGAGGAAAGGAAGGAAGGAAGGAAGTCACAGTGGTGGCTTGCTTCCTCTTGGAAGCTAAGTTCCACCCCCCAGCAGCTGGAGAGCTGCACATGGAACGTTGCTTTCCCGCGCGTGCACACAGAACAAGATAAGAAAGTGTGCTTGCCTAGCCTCGATTCCTTCTCAGTTTTCTCGGGTTGCCAATGCCATCTTGCTTTCTCTGCAGCCCCAGGAACTCTTGGGCTGCACAGAGCATGTTGGGATCCTGGGCTCACTTTCTTCTGTAGTGAGGGGGGGGCTGCACTCTCTGTCCCTCTCTCTCTTTCTGTTTCTCTATCCACTTCTTCTTCTTTTTTTATTGGAAATTTATTTTATTTTCCATAAGGAAGAAAAACATCCATTTTACGTTTACAACAAAGAAAAACAAGTACATTGCATATGTTTTATACCACATTTTAACATGCATTTCACTTTTCGGGTTCTGAGGCAGAGCCCCTACAAGCTGCTGCCTCATACCCTCAAGCTACATACATATATTATATCAAGCCTCTTTTTCTTTGTTGAACCTCCCTTATGTTTATAACTTTCCCCGGGTTTACAGATACATATTTCATCCCTTTTATACCATTGAGTCTATCCTTTATATTTTATCCACTTGTAAAAATTTGACCAAGTATCTTGAAATAAAGTTTTATCCTTTCCGGGAATTATTTGGCTTAGTTTGTCCATTTTGGCTAACTCTATTAGTTTAGAAATTATCTCCTCCATATTAGGAACACTATCAGATTTCCAGTGTTTTGTCCATATAATTCTAGCGGCACTCAGTGTATATAGCAAAAAAAGACAAGTCACCCCATCTATATCTTTCTGGTAACAGATTTAACAAATATGTTTCTGGAACTAGTGGTAAATCTGTATCTGAGATTTCTAATATTAATTTCTGTATCAACCTCCAAAAAATCTGTGCTTTTGTACAACGCCACCACATGTGAAAAAGGTTCCCACATTCTTTCCACATTTCCAACAAAGATTTGAGACTGTGGTGTAGCATTTCGCTACCCTATCTGGGGACCAATACCACCTATAGAACATCTTATACACATTTTCTTTATATGTTATCACACTTATATATTTCATCGTTTTCCAAATTTTTAACCATTCATCTGTTTCTATAGGGTGTCCAAAATCCTGCATCCATGAGATCATAGTACTCTTAATTATCTCTCTTGCATTTCTACTGTCAGTAAAAGTCTATGTATCTTTTGTATTATTTTTTCATTTGACGCCAGCCAAGCTTTATCAAAATCATTTCTAGAGTCATAGAACCCTACTTTTTTGTCTATATCATACCTTGCTTTCAGTTAAATTTTTTCCCACCAGGATAGTTTAATGTTACACTTTGTTTTCAGGTTCTCTTCCATTTCCTGATTATTATTTTTATCCAACAGGATTTCATATCTTGCCATATTAAAATTGCTAATTAAAGAAGGTTTTATAAATGCCTCAAGAGGCAAAACCCATTTAGGAGTTTTCAGATAGTGTTTCATTTTTATATCTGATCATATTTTTATTAGTGCGCCCCTCGATGTATGTTGATGGAAGTTAGTATGGATTTTATCCTTCCCGGACCAAATGTATGCATGCCATCCCATATATAAGTTGTGGCCTTCCAATGACAGACCTCTTCCCCTGCTATCCCAAATATCTACTAATTCCAAACTCCCTTTCAAGTCCAAAAGAATTTTTCTACTTAACTTTCTTTAGCTTGCTTTTAGTTGTCATGTCAAATATTTTGTAGACTCTGTCGGTTCAAATTAGTTCCCTCTCGTTCCCATCGTGATGGCGTCTCGTCAGGACTCCTACCAAATTTCTGCCTCAGAGCACACCTTAGCAGCAGGGGGGGGGGGTCGCCACCCACACTCACTGGGTGCACAAAGCTCCCTAGCACATCTCTCTCTTCAGGAGGGAGGTGAGGTGTTTTAATAGCCTAGAAACTTGAAGGTTATTGCTGGCATAGACAAAGCACTAGCTCACACATGCCCGCAATCGAGCAAACCAGAACCGGATGGTCTCTATCCATTTCTGTTGAGGGGTGTGAGAACTGGAAGCAAGGAGAGGCTGGGGAGCTACTTTTCCCCTCACTTTAGGCTGCTTTCATTGCAGCCTGACTTTTCTTTCTTTCTGTCTTTCTTTAACTTCTCTCTTCCCATCAATTTCCTTCCTTCCTTCCTTCCTTCCTTCCTTCCTTCCTTCCTTCCTTCCTTCCTTCCTTCCTTCCTTCCTTCCTTCCTTCCTTCCTTCCTTCCTTCCTTCCTTCTCTCCCCAAGTATTTGCTTTCTTTTTACCTCTCCCCTCCCTCCCTCCCTTTCTAAAACAGCCCTGGTTAGGGTTGCCAGGTTCCCCCTGGCTACCTCTGGGGAATGGGGGAGGAGTGGCCCAATGGAGCCTAGGGAGGACAGGGACATCAGTGGGGTACAATGCCATGGAGGCTACCCTCCAGAATGTTGATTTTTTTCCTAGGGGAAAAAATCTGGAAGTCTGGAAATGAGCTGTAATTCCAGGGGATCCCCAGGTCCCACCTGGAGGCTAGCATCCCTAGCTCCAGTGCTGAAATTGGAAGCTCTGGTTCTGCTGTGTGAGTTGGTACATGCAAACCACTGGCATTGGTTTGCATTTGCTAAATCACCCTTTTTCATATAGGTTGCACAACAGCCAGTTGGAAGAAGGGAAGGGTGTCATTCTACCAAAAATGGAAGGTTTGGGTTTCTCTGTGAATTTGAGGACAGGAACTGGCTCTAAAGTGAGATTAGAGAAGCGTGTGTGCCTTTCTGAAAACCCTTGTGCTACAGTAATAATTATGCTACAATACAGTTTGTTTGTATTAAAGGAGCTACTGAGCTTTACTGTTTTGTATGTTATGGCAGTGATATGAGAGCCAATTGAGTTGTGGGTCCATCTCATGCTACTGACAGTAGTTACACATTAGGCCTTGCCCAAATGGTTCTGGGCATTAAAGCGCAGTTGCCCTGTGATGATGGAAAGTGCTAGCAAGCCATAGTCAACTCATGGTAACCCTGTAGGGTTGTCAAGGCAAGAGACATTCAAAGGTGATTTGCCATTGCCTGACTCTGCATCATGTCCCTGGTATTCCTTGGAGTGAATAAATGTCACTGCTGGGAGACAACAGGATCTCTGAGTATTTATGAGGGAACAGTGTATCTTGCTTGCTGCTTAGTTCATGTAATTGGCTTTGAAGGACTGTTTTGGAAATGATATGCTTAAAGGCTCTGATGTGTGGAGAGGGTTTTCTATGTTTCTTATAGGTAAAGGTAAAGGTTTCCCTTGCTCAAAAGCCAGTCAAATACAACTCTAGGTATGCGGTGCTCATCTCTGTTTCCAAGCCAAAGAGCCAGCGCTCTCCAAAGACATTTCCGTGGTCATGTAGGCAGCATGATAAGACGCTGAGGCACACAGAACGCTATTACCTTCCCACTGAAGTGGTATCTATTTATCTACTTGCAATTCCTTGCTTTCAAACTGCTAGGTTGGCAGGAGCTGGGACCAGAGATGGGAGCTCACTCCATCATGCAGCACTCGGGTCTCGAGCTGCTGAACTACCAGTCTGCAGTTCAGCAACTAAACCACTTGAGCCACTTGCTTCTAAAAAAGATAAGTTTTGAGTTACAGTTTGGTGTAGTGGTTAGGAGCATGGACTAATCTGGGAGAACTGGGTTTGATTCCCTGTTCCTTCACTTGCAACTGCTGATGTGATCTTGGGTCAGTCACAAGTTCTTCCAGAGTTTTCTCTCAAGAGCAGTCCTCAAAAGAGCTCTCTCAGTCCCACCTGCCTAGTCACAGGGTGTCTGTTTTTAAATGGTAAGCCCATCTGCATGAACAAGATGGTGGGGAGAAATGCAGATCAACGTCCTTTTAAAATTTCCTTTTGCTGTGTGCAGCCCGGAGAGAACATTGGCAAGAAATGTACACTCTGTACATGAAGCTCAATAGTCATGGGATAAAAGGACAAGTCCTTTTGTGGATCAAAAACTGACTAATTAAAAGGAAACAGAGTGAGTATAAATGGGCCATTTTCTCAGTGGAGGGAGGTAAGCAGTGGGGTACCACAGGGATCAGTATTCGGTCCAATGTTTTTTAACTTGTTTATTAATGATTTGGAGTAAGCAGTGAAGTGGCTAAATTTGCAGATGACACGAAGTTGTTCAGGGTGGTGAGAACCAGGGAGGATTGTGAGGCACTCAAAAGGATGGGCGAGTGGGCATCAATGTGGCAAATGGGGTTTAATGAGAGCCAGTTTGGTGTAGTGGTTAAGTGTGCAGACTCTAATCTGGGAGAACCGGGATTGATTCCCCACTCCTCCACTTGCACCTGGCTGGATGACCTTGGGCAAGCCATAGCTCTGTACCAGCTGTTCCCTCAAGGACAGCTTGGGAAAGAGCTCTCTCAGCCCCACCTACCTCACAGGGTGTCTGTTGTGGGGAGGGGAAGGGAAAGGAGTTTGTAAGCCGCTCTGAGACTCCCTTGGGGAGTGAAGGGCGGAGTATAAATCCAATCTCTTCTTCTTCTTCTAATGTGGCCAAGTGCAAAGTGATGCACATTGGAGCCAAAAATCCTAACTATAAATACACATTGATGGGGTCTGAACTGGCGGAGACTGACCAAGAGAGAGATCTTGGAGTCATAGTAGATAACTCAATGAAAATGTTGAGACAATGTGCGATGGCAGTGAAAAAGGCCAACGCTATGCTGGGGGTTATTAGGAAGGGAATTGAAAACAAATCAGCCAGTATCATAATGCCCCTGTATAAATCAATGGTGCAACCTCATTTGGAGTACTGTGTACAGTTCTGGTCGCCACACCTCAAAAAAGATATTATAGTCTTGGAAAAAGTGCAGAAAAGGGCAACTAAAATGATAAAAGGGTTGGAACACTTTCCCTATGAAGAAAGGTTGAAGTGCTTGGGGCTCTTTAGCTTGGAGAAATGACGGCTGGGGGGTGACATGATCGAGGTTTATAAGATTATACATGGGATAGAGCAGGTAGAGAAAGAAGTACTTTTCTCCCTTTTCACAATACAACAACTCGTGGGCACTCGATGAAACTGCTGAGCAGTTGGGGTCGAACAGATAAAAGGAAGTACTTCTTCACCCAAAGAGTGGTTAACATGTGGAATTCACTGCCACAGGAGGTGGTGGAGGCTACAAGCATGGACGGCTTCAAGAGGGAATTAGATAAACATATGGAGCAGAAGTCCTTTAGTGGCTATTAGCCACAAAGTATAGATAGGAGCTCTCAGTCTGGGGCAAGTGATGCTCTGTATTCTTGGGGGACAGCAGTGGGAGGGCTTCTAGTGTCCTGCCCCCACTGCTGGACATTCTGAGGGCACCTGGTGTTTTTGGTCACTGTGTGACAGAGTGTTGGACTGGATGGGCCACTGGCCTGATCCAGCACTGGCTTCTCTTATGTTTTTATGTTCTTATGTTCATGCTCTTCATTTTGCTGTTACTTAAAATGGTGTGGTACAGTTTCAAATGGATAATTAACTGGGATGTGTAAAAGGAATGACAGGATTGCCCATTGGAAACAGTGGGAGAGGCTTGAAGGCCCATTGGAGATAGTGGGAGCCAGGAATGCCAATTGACTTGCATACTGAAATATGTTGCAACACAAAAAAATGTTACAAAGAAAATATGGTTTTTCCATTAAGGTCTTTGGGCCCAAATAGGCTACTCTGGGACTGAAATGACAGGTCACAGAGTGGAATGGCAGCCACTGGGAATAGGCTCAGTGCTCTGGGACTTGCACTCATTCCTAGGATATGAATTTGAAGTGAGAAGAAGAAGAGATGATAAAGAAGAGATTGGATTTATACCCCACCCTTCACTTGTAGTCTCAGAGCAACTTACAAACACCTTTCCCTTCCCCTCCCCACAACAGACACCCTGTGAGGTAGGTGGGGCTGAGAGAGCTCTTTCCCAAGCTGTCCTAGAGGGAACAGCTGGTACACAGCTGTGGCTTGCCCAACGTCATCCAGCAGGTGCAAGTGAAGGAGTGGGGAATTTAACCCGGTTCTCCCAGATTAGAATCCGCGCACTTAACCACTACACCAAACTGGCTCTCAAGATTGCTGCTACTTTGAACTCTGTACATTGCTGAGAAATTGAGTGCACAGCAACTGTTTGGTATTCTGTCCTGGCTCAGAGACTTCAGCCATGCATTTATGAAATGAAGGCATCTGTGATGCCATAATTTAGTACATTTCAGTACAAAGTCCCCCTTACAAATAAGACAGAAACAAGACTCCTCTAAATGAATATCCAGGAAAACTTTTAAAATGTTCCCCTACAGGCTTTTCTGTGTTGTCTTCCTTACTGTCAAATTTGTGACCATTACTTTGTCTGATGCACATGGTATGTATATTTGCAGATCTATTCTAAAAGTGAATTTAAATAAAGGACACAGTAGGAGACCACTACCACTATTGTTCCAGAGAGGAGCCTGCAGGGATATCACGCACTGGGTTGAATGGGGCTTCCTCATTTGCTAGACTACAGTTCCCAGCGGCCCCAAGGCCAAAAAGTGCAGGAAAAGAGGGACCATCCCAAAGGGTGGGGCACCATCAATATAGACTCCAACCCATCCAGGGAGGATAGTGTTTAACCCCTGTTGACTTATGCCCTGTTGGTTCATAGTGTGTGCTTACTCCTACAGTTGTACCTTATTCATTTAGTGTGTGTGTGTGTAAATAGTAAAATACATTATTCTATTTGGGCTAATAATCTGTGTTGTGCTCTGACCCCATAGTCTCCCCCACTCTGCACAATACCAAATACAGGGGGTAGCCCAGGAAAGCAAGGAAAGTTGGGTTGCCAACTTTCCAGGGATCCCCCAAAGATTGGGGATTTCATTTCCAAATAGGGAGACTGGGCCACAGGGGTCTCACTATCCCTCTAAAAAGGCAGTGACACTTCAGTGACTGGTGGCAGGGAACTTAAGGAGTGAGATACGCCCACGGGACGAGGGTGGGAGGCGAACAGCTGAGTTGTAAACTGTTTCACTCACAATAGGCAACCAAGCTTGGTTCAGACAAAGGAAGGAACCCCTTTGCAGGCCTTTGTGAGGAGCTCAATGGGACCAGTCCTGACTATGGTTGCCAGCTCCAGGTAGGGAGATTCCTGGAGATTTTCTGGTAGAGTCTATGGAAGCCAGAGTTTAGGGAGGGGAGAGGCCTCAGCTGAACAGAATGCCATAAAGTCCACCTTCCAAGTTGAAATCCTTTCCCAATCTAATGTTTTAATTAAGGCTTTTTTGTTGTGTGGATTCTAACAGTTGGCCCTGCTCCATTACATTACAGTTTTCTTTCACCTGATATTCTCTATATATATCCTTTAAACCCACATGGGCTACACAGACTGGCACCTACAAAAATACCCCAGTAAGGCAAAGCATTCATTCACTAGAGTGGCTGAACCATATTGTATTTCGGGAACAGATGGCCCAAAGGAATAAGAAGCAGAGTCAGTTTTAACTACAGGTATGAAAAGCATGCATTTTTTGCCTGATAGATTCATATTCTTTCAGCACATCCAATAACCGCAGGGAACAAATACAGGTTTCAAAAAGACTAATCTATCTGCTATTGTCAGTGAATGATCCTACTTACCAAAGGAAGCATAGAGGCCTGGAATGCTATGCCCCAGTTGCTGCTTCTTGTCCCTCAAAAACTCAGAAATTGTAAGGATTGAGCAACAGTGACCGTTAACTTCCCAGTTCTTGTTCACACTTTTACAGTACAAGAAACTATTAATATCATTGTTAATATCAGATATTTTAATGTGTATAAAATTAAAACCACATTTGATAGATTCTTTGCCATATTTTCATGTTTTGGAATTCTTCTGTCAGTTGTCAGTGGAATGACGTAAATGAATCATTTGCTTTCCCCCCCCCAGGCATGAAAACTTTAACTACTTCTTGCATCATTTGGCCTGTATCTTGCATTATTCAGCTCTTTGGGTTTTGTGGTTCTCATTTGTCCTGCGAAGGAACCAGGATGTTCTGGACAGATAATCTTTCTTACATCATATCTCCCTGCTGTTTAACTGTCCTTGATACTGTCCTTGATTATTTAAATGTTTTCTTTGTTGGGCATTGCTTTGTCTCTGTTGTGGGGATTTATTATGCCCTTAGGGAAAGATTAAGTTTCTATCTTCTGGTTCCATATAAAAAAATCGGACTGCTGAATTTGACAAGTCTCCCCCCCCCCTTTTTTTAGACGATCCTCATAGTCTTCTCTCAGAATATTTCCTTGTGCTCTTTTCATGGCAACAATTAAAAAACTCTTTTGGTTACACCATGGGCTGCCTCTTATTTAGGCTGTAGTTTATGCAGTATTATTCTAGGCCTGTTTACTTAAAATTGTCTTGTTAAGTTCAATGAGCCTTTCTCCCTAGTAAGTGATTTTAGGATTTATTTATTTATTTCTTGAATTTATATCCCGCTCTCCCCACCAAAGGCAGGCTCAGAGCAGCTCACAACATAAGTTAAAATTACAATCCATTTAAAATAAACCTTCCACATTAAACATTAAAATACTATCCAGACATCCTACACAAGATTGGCGGCATTTCAATTCAACCCACAGGTGGGTCCGAGCAGCGTTCATATAAATCTCTGTGTGACCACACACAGGTTGGCAGATGAGAGTGCCAACAGACGAGCTGGCAGATGGAGCTGGGCCAGGGCTAAGATGTTTACCTTGGGCGGCCCCTACCTAAAGGCCTGGTGGAAGAGCTCCGTTTTACAGGCCCTGCGGAACTGCATCAAATTCCGCAGGGCCCTGATGTTCTCCGGGAGCTCATTCCACCAGTGCGGGGCTGCCACTGAAAAAGCCCTGGCCCGTGTTGTAGCCAGCCACGCCTCCTTCAGTCCGGGCAGGGCCAGTCAGTGTTGGGATCCGGACCGTAGTGCTCGCTGGGGAACATGTGGAGAGAGACAGTCCTTCAGGTAGACAGGTCCCAGGCCATATAGGGCTTTATAGGTAAGCACCAGCACCTTGAACCTTATCCGGTACGCTATTGGCAGCCAGTGCAGTGCCTTTAAGGCGGGCTGTATATGTTCCCATATAGGGAGACCCAGCAACAGCCGCGCCGTGGCATTCTGCACTAGCTGCAGCTTCCGGATTTGGCACAAGGGCAGCCCCATGTAGAGGGCGTTACAGTAGTTTCAAGTTTGGTGCTTTATGCTGACAGTGGTTTAAGATACTCATTCCACAGCTCAACCTGACCATGCAGTCTGCACCAAAACTTGGCTATGTAGTTACAACACAAGGGCTTAGGACTCCAGGAATTTTTTCACAGGCAGAAGGACTTCTGCTCACAGAGCACAACTTTCTTGCCTTCCCCTTGCCTGCAGCAGCCTGACTTGCCTCGCAGTATCCTTTTCTTTGGGGTTTCCTGTCTCCAAGGAATAATGTTGGAGATATTCTAAGCTGCTGCAGGAGGGGAAGATGAGAAAGTTGTGCTTCATGAGTGGAAACCCTTCTTCCTGTCAAAACACTCTGGATTTTGTGCCCACCTTGTGCACCTTCCCCCCCCTCTGGTGTATTTACTCTGCAGCTACAATTTTAAAAATGCACTTTTCTAAATTGGGGTGGAAAGTCACTTGTGATGTGTTAAGTGGTGTCCAAAGCTTTTTAAAAGTTTACGCAATTGCCCTAACACAGCTGCACAGTAGTGTCCAGCAAGTACCTTCCATTTAAATCCTCATGGTTCAGGTTTTGCACATGCATTTTAGCATTAGTTCATTGAATGAAAGGGGACAGAAAGGAACACAAGCAAAGGGGGGGGGGGAATCTACTGTTGAAACTGACCAGACTTTGTCTGAAACTGACCAGCAGCTGCAAAGCCCTGTTTTCCTATTGTGGAGCAGTAGGAGATTCTCTGCTGTGTTATCGGCCACTGTGAAAAAAGGGGGTCGGTCGTATGGTCTCATAATATGGGGAAACATGTTGAGTGTACAGAATGCATGATGGAATCCACTGACACTGGCACTGCAGGCTGTGATCGTTGGCCACAGGTGTGTGTATGTGTGCCTGTGCAAAGTTTGCTGCAACTACACCACACTTTGCACAGGGCTGTAATTTGTGTGGGGGAGTCCTCTGGCAAAAGCTCTGGAAAGCTTTTTTAGTCTTGTGCCACTAAATTGAAAAAATGGGGGGTATTTTTGCCAGTGCCCTAGTGCAGCTGAGTAGTGATGCTAATTTCCTGCCCTTCCCTGAAAATGTGTGTGGTTTTCTCTTTGTAATTCTCTAATATGATCTTGCACACTGGTTGTGATCTTGGCAGTTTTTTAAAGCCCTGTGCTGAATGCACTCTGTCCTCCAAATGGAAGGTCCATGTGGCTTGGTTGCCATTTTAATGTTAGGCTTCCAGAGACTGCCAAAATGTTTCCCCAAAAACTTTATTCACTAAAGCATTAAAGGGAAAAATGTTTTCAAATATTTAGGCTTCCCATACCAGTGTCTATCTCTCTTTACATATCATGCCAATTTCATTTTGCACTGATGATCCCCCCTTTATTTTGTTTGCATGCAAAACTGAAATCCTTTTTTTTTTTGCACTGGGGATGCTGCCATTTGTCCCATGCAGTTCCTTTTAACTTTTCCCCCATGGTTTCATTTTTTAAAAAATTCAGCAATCCAAGACTAGCAATAGTCTCATATTGAAGACTAATGCCACATCAAAAAAAAACAAACAAACAAGGGGGGAATGGAGCTTGTACACTGATAAATGGGGGAGGCTGGTGGAAAGTGCAGAGAGGGTGGAACGACCTCAGTGTGGGTGGGGAGTGACCTTCAAGGGATGGCAAAACCCAACAGACACACACAGTGAAAGCAAGAGAAAACAATTGCACGTAATAGGCCTCAGACAACTCTCAGGGGGGAACATGCATTTTATGTATTCCATTCAGTCATATCTAAAGCATATAGAGTCTGTTATTTTGAACAAAGACCGAAAGTATACTCAAAGGGAGCTAAATGTTTTTCCTCCCATACCTTACCTTGACATTCTGTAGTAATTGTAACTAGGGATGTGCATTCAGTTCATCCAAACTGAATGAACATCTGAAAATCACTATGCCTAAACACCCCACTACCTACAGTCAGATTAGTCAGAGTTTGGCCCACAGTGGCATGAGTGGCAGAAAAGGGGCCCTGGGGGCAAGGAAAAGGAAAAGACCAGAGGGATGGAGAGGAGAGGGAGGGGAGGACTGTGGTTTTTTCCCCACCTCTGCACAGGATGACAGCAAAGCATCCTGGCACCACTCCAACCTCTGGCCAGAGTGGTGCCATGAAGAAGGCACACGTGGTTCTCTTCCCTGAGAAGGATGCTCCTGGGGTGGCCCCGGCAGAGTGTGTGCGGGTGCTGGTACTGGGCAGGGGTCTGCTGAGAGCCAGTTTGGTGTAGCGGTTAAGTGCGCAGACTCTAATCTGGGAGAACCGGGTTTGATTCCCCACTCTTCCACTTGCACCTGGCTGGATTACCTTGGGCAAGCCATAGCTCTGTACCAGCTGTTCCCTCAAGGACAGCTTGGGAAAGAGCTCTCTCAGCCCCACCTTTTGGAGCCCTGTGAGTCACAGTCCTCCTGCCCACTGAGATACTGGGCCACGAAGGAGTCAGTCTGGCTGGCCCTCTCCGTCATGGCCCAGGGGTTCCTCTTATGCCCTCCTACAAGTGTTCAGAGTGTTTTTTCACACATGGCTACATCATAGGCCTGCATTGCTCTTGCCTGAACCCCTGGACAGTGGAGCAGTTGGTCTTCCTCACGGTCAACTTGCCACCGTTCAGCTTCCCAGACCTGGACTTTGAGAGTGACTGAGTGAGCACAGTCTTGTTGTGCCTGCATCCTCTCTTAGTCTGTGTGCTGGGAAGTTTGGGTAGAAATGCTCTTCCCAAAATTCAAGTAGAGAGAGAGAGACCAGAGTCCCCCAGACATGTCCCCCAAATCATTCCAATTGGCAGACAGATGCCCCACCAAACTCCCCCCCCCAGCATTCTTTCACCCAAGCCACCCTCCCCAGAACACCTCCATAGAACCCCAGAGGCCTTGTGGCACTGGGTACAATCCATCCCCCCCCCAAAAAAAATTGAATGCTGCAAAAACAGTTTTCACTCAAGCTAGTAGAATACAATTCAAAAACAAGAAAAACCCACAGGAGTGCCACAGAAATTGACGTTTGTCTTTGCAGGGGAGGGCAGTGGGCATTAGGTAATGCTGCCTCTAAGCTGTGGAGTCCTGTGAGTAAAATTGTACTGGCATTAAAGTTGTGAGCAGGCAGCTGATTTGGCTACTGCATGAATTTGTTTGCTCTGGAACCATCCTTCCTGAGCTAAGGCAAAAATGTGTGAACTGAGGGCTAAAAACATGTGAGCTAGTAGCTCATACCAACTCAGCTAAGCTTAGAGGGAACACTGGTGGTGGGTGAGGGAGGGCCCACGATGAGAGGGGCAGCCGCACCTAGGCTAAGGTTCCTCAAATGGGACAATGACAGCTGGTGAGTTGCTGCAGAGAGAGGAGAATCATGGTGGACAAACAGCAACACCCCTCCCTTTCTCTTTCTGAGGCCTTCCTTCCCTGCCTTGACTCAATGAGTAAGGGTATGCTTGTGAACTGACTGGGCAGCATTCCCACAAAATACCACTACCCAGATTTTGAGTCTTTTTGGGGGATGCTACTCTAGCTCTCCTCCCCGTGGTGCACCCTGGATCATGCTAAAGAGCCAGAACATCCCTCAGGTAGGCCCGGGATCCCGCCTCCACACTGCCTAGTGGACCATTGACAAGACAAGCAGTCCTTCTCAGGACTATTGGACAAGGGGTAAAGGAGATACTCAGTCTTGTACAGGTGGCGTGACCCACAATAGCAGTGGGTTCAGCTGCTTGGAAGGGAAGAAGTCGTTGGGGTGGATCCAATCTGGGTAGGTAGGCTTGGAGGGCCCAAAAAGGTACATGGAGCCATGTTTTAAGTTTAACAGACTAAGACTAGTACCTTTATTGTGATAGAACTACAATGTGGATAGGAAAGATGCAAGATAGAATAATGGAGTACTAGCTAAGGGAGAACGCAGGTGTGGGACCGGTAAAAGGAAGAAAGGAATTTTTTCCCCTTGAGATCTCCATTCTACAAATCAAAGGGATAGTGAGGTACAGGAGAGAAAACACAGGAAAGTCAGTGTGGGAATGACAATCCAGCTATCTGTCTCTTGCTGCAAAGTCTGGAGGAGGTTGACCCAGGGAAAGCACCTTTTTGACTTGGAGCATGCCACATACTTTTGATCCTTAGGAAACTCCCAAGCAGTCCATTCTGCAGTCTGTCTGATCTTAAAAGGTGAGGTGACAAGCTAGAGGGGTGTCAGAGAGGAGAGAGGTCAGATAAGGTTGGGTGGAACCCACTTCCACCTATCCTTCCTTTCCCAGTTTCCCCAGGTCTGCAAAGGGGGGGGGGGGAGCCTGTCTTGAAGCTTTTGAATGTAGTAATGCTGCTCAGGTTGGCAGGCGAGCAGTGACAGGCACAGGATTCTGTTGCCAGGCTGGCACTACTGCATTCAATGCACTGGTTCTGCTGCCCTTTCAGAAAAGCCCCCATTGACAGATATTCTCTGAAGAACATAAGAGAAGCCCATGTTGGATTAGGCCACTCTGTCACACAGTGGCCAAAAATACCAGGTGTCATCAGGAGGTCCAGCAGTGGGGCCAGGACACTAATAGCCCTTCCACTGTTGCCCCCCCCCAAGCACCAGAGCATCACTTGCCCCAGAGACCAAGAGTTCCTATCTATAGCTACTAGCCAGCCACTGATGGACCACTGCTCTGCTCCAGCCTCCATATGTTTGTCAAATTCCCTCTTGAAGCTGTTTGTGCCAGCCGCCACCACCACCTCCTCCTCCTGTGGCAGTGTATTCCATGTGTTAATCACTCTTTGAGTGAAGAAGTACTTCCTGTTATCTGTCCTAACCTGACTGCTCATTAATTTCATTGAGTCCCCAAGAGTTCTTGTACTGTGAGAAAGGGAGAAAAGTCCTGCTCTGTCCCGTGCATAATCTTGTAACCCTCTATCACGTCACACCTCAGTCATCATTTCTTCTCCAAACTAAACACTTTAACCTTTCTTCATAGGGAAAGGGTGCCAACACTTTTATCTGTCTAGTTGCCCCTTTTCTGCACTTTTTCCAGTGTTATAAATATCCTTTCTGAGTGCCTAGTAGTCTAATGAGGTTGCACCATCGATTTATACAGGGCAGGGCCTGTATATGTTGGTCATGTTAGTCTTGTTGGCTTTCTGTGTGGCACTCTGAGACTCCAAGGGAAGAGCAGGGTATAAATCCAATCCCTTCTTCTTCTTCTTCTTCTTCTCTGTGGCACACTTGCACTGTCACAGTACCACTTGTTCTGGAGTATGTGCCACTTGTTCTCCCAGCAAACAAGCACCTCCCAACAGTTCACTCTCCCTGAGATTCTCTGGGAGAGTCTGACTGCTGGGTGCCTGCTTTCCTGCCTTGCTGAGTGCTGCTGCCTGGGTTTTCCCATTGGAAACAATGGAGGGAATGGGGGCAACCTGTTTTGGGTGCCCATAGAATTGGACCCACTGGTCCAATTTTTTTGGGACTTGGGGGTTTGGGTGGGGAGAGTCTCCAAAAGCTACCCTGCAAATTTGGAGCCTCTCCCTCAAACCCCCTTCCCCCCACAGCCACTAACAGCACTGTGGGAAAATTTTAACTTTTTCCCCACCATAGGAAACAATGGAGGGAATGGAGGCAATCTGTTTTGGGGTCTGTAGAATTAGACCCCCTGGGCCAATATTTTTAGGATTTGGGAAGAGGCTCCAGCAGCTACCCTGAGAGTTTGGAGCCTCTCCCTCAAACCCCCTTCCCCCAGCCCCTGGATAATACCTTATGAGTTTTTGCCAGTGACTTCAATGGCCCATAGGGTATAATGGGGCCGAAAGTCATTCGGCTGGCCGAATGACTCCCGAATCAGCTTGCATTGCCAAAAGTGGGATTCTGGAGCCATTCAGCAGGCTGAAAAAGATTCGGCCAAATCTGCTGAATTTTTTTGTGCACACTCCTAGTGCAACACCTTTTTCCATCCTGGATCATTTCTAGTAACTCTAGTATAGTCATACCGGAATCAAAATCTTTAAATTATCCGCCTCTTAGGTAAAGACGAAAAGAAACATGGTTGAGTTTACATTACTTATGTGTTTCATCTTTGTTAAAAAAAATATTAGACCCACCCATCCCTGCTCTAGATGTGAACAAATGGGTACACATAAAATTGCACACAAATTATCCCCATCACACCTAGTTCGGTCCTCAGAGAAATAGCTGGCAATAATAGCTGCACAGCTGCACTTTGTAAAGTTTATTTTTATTTTTGCCATCAGGTTGCATCTGACTTATGGTGACCCTGTGGGGTTTTCAAGGCAAGAGAAATTCAGAGGTGGTTTGCCACTACCTGCCTCCACTTCACGGCCTTGGTATTTCTTTGAGGTCTCTCACCTTAATACTAGCCAGGGCAGACCCTGCTTGGCTTCTAAGATCTAATGTGATCAGGCTAGCCTGGGCTATCCAAGGCTGAAGACAGATTGGCATTCTGCCACGCCTCCGCGGCACAGCAGAATGGGGCAGGGGAATTTTCCCCATGGCGCAGCATTCGCACGCCGCCGGAAGGAAGCCGCCCGCAGCATTCAGACTGCGGGTGGCTTCCTGAAGCGGTGGGCGGACGCTGCGCAGCTGCCCCTGCCCGCGCGTGTTCACACCCACTCCTGCGGGTGGAACGCGTGCGCGGGGCGCACCGCAGCAGCCGAGCATCACTTTGAAGTGGTGCTTGCCTGGTGCGGAAGGAGTGCTGCGCCGGACGTGATGCGTCTGGGCCACCTCCTGGGGGCAGATGTGGCCGTCTGAACAGCCGCTCTGCCTCCGCTTCTGAAGCGGAGGCAGAGCGGCCGAGACGGCCAATCTGTCCTCAGCCCAAGTCAGGACAGTCACATACATAAAGGCTAATTTAGTTGGCCCCACTGAATCACATAGAAGGCCTTTGGGAGAAAGACAGCTTTGGATGGAGAAGGATGGGGATGAAGCATGTGTAGCTTTATGACATATCTCATTTTAGAAGCCCTCAGTTTCTGTGGGTTTTTGTGCATTCTGAAATTACAGATATCCTACAGAAAAACATGTGTGTGTCTCTGTTATCGCTGTTTCTAGACTTTGGTTTAAAACCTTCATGTTCTTCTAGATGTCAGAGGAGAATAGGCTGTAGTCAGTGACAGCTGGAAGCAAGAACAGTTACAGCCTGCACTTTAGCTCTGCCCTAGAATCCAAGCTGGCACCATGGTAACAGGCTTCAGGACCTGTCAGAAATGTGTAAGTCATCGTATCCATACTGTATGATGCTACACTACATTTACAGTCACTGAAGTTCAAGAAGAGCTGTTGCAGCCGTTATGAAAACACACTTCCATCTTAAAAAAAAGTTGGTCTGGTTGGAAAAGGTTGGAAAATAGAAAATTGAATTCCGGTATTGCTTATACATTATGCCAAAGAACAATACACAATGAAAATGCAATGTTGTAGCTTTCTGTTCTTAATGTAATAAAAAAATAAATTGGGAAAACTCATCAACTACCACACCAGGCATTAATTAATGCTACAATGCACAAATGACCTTTCATTCAGCCCCTCCTCAAAAGTTGTTTTCTGTTCCCAGTGTTAGAATCTCAGGAGTCCCACCTTTCATTTTTTGAAGGCAAGTTTCTAGTTGTGATGGCTGATGCCAAGTTAAAATATCTGATGACAAACATTTTGAACTAGTTTGTTTGTTCATCCAATGTGACTGTGGTATTTATATCAGCATCATTGTAAAACACTTACAATGTGACAGAATGGCATAGTTTCTTCTCCAGTGTAAACAACACTAACTGTTATAAAGAAACAGAAGGTCTGGGCCAAAATAGGAAAGTTCTATCTTGGAAACCTTTGTTTCCCTGTTAATATAAGGAGAGTTGAGGGGTAGGATCCTAGGGATGCTAGCAAATTTAACAGCATCACTGTTTATGCCGAAACAGTTTGCACTGTTTACACTGAAACACTCTGTCTCCCAGCCTTCTTTCTCTTCCTCCTCCGTCTCCTTTTTATTCCACCCCCCCCCAGTCCTTTTAGGGGGCTGCTGCAATGGCTGTTGCTGCAGCAGTTACTCAGTGGAAGATAGAAATAATGTATCTCCCACTCCCAGGGGTCATTTTGTAGAAAAAGAGATGCAGGAGCTCATTAGCATAACTAATTTGCATATACCACATCCCCTAACATACTGAAAGTGTGTCAGAAGGCAACACCCACCCTTCAGGCTCCCCTCCACAGGTGAGTGAAACTGACCTGCTCTTCCTCCATTCCCTTCCCCATCCAATACTTTGTGCAATAAAAATAAGCGTAAAGAACACACCCTCATTCTCTTCCTGCTCCCTTGAAACCACCAGGTTTCAAGTAGACTCGAGATACCCAGGACATGGGCACCACCCATCCCTTTCCCTTCCCCTCCCCACAACAAGATACTCTGTGAGGTAGGTGGGGCTGAGAGAGGTCTTTTGAGAACTGCTCATGAGAGAACAGCTCTGAGAGAACTTGTGACTGGCCCAAGGTCACACCAGCAGCTGCATGTGGAGGAGTGGGGAATCAAACCCGGTTCTCCCAGATTAGAGTCCAACTCCTGACCACTACACCAAACTGATGGGGTGGAAGTTGCTGAAGGGTTGGTGAAATTTCTCCAGTACTTATGTGCCATGTGCCCAGATAAAAACTGGTATACTTAGAAAATTTATATGCCACCTTGAGCAAGTCTCTGGAAAAGCAGCACACCGTCATAAAACAATGATAAAATTATCAATATTAAAACAAAACATTAAAAACAATAAAGACCTTAGCAGGGCTTTCCCTGGGGCGCTGCGCCTCTGCACTGCTCGGGGAAGCCGAGGAGGTGGCGGGGCTTCATCATGTGCCCACCCCCTGGGCTCCTCACTCCCGGAGCTGCGCTCCTGTGTGCTCCCGCTCCAACGGACCCCTGCCCACTCCTGTCCCAGCACCTTGGCCACTTTCAGCAGTGTTCACAGCTCCAAGAGCCCTGGGAAATGTAGCCTCCAGGGTGCCTGATATTAGGATATCAGTCATGTTGGGGACTACAGTTCTCATTTTCTTGCAAAGTGTTAGGGGAAATTAAGGGGGGAGGAAGGGGGGGGAGAGAGCCTTCTTTCTTTCCTGAATCTAACATAATGATAAAGTAGAGGAAGAAGAAGAATCTGGCACTTAAGTCCTCTCCCCTCTTTAACCTGAAGCCACAGAGGGAGAAAAGTGCTTACAGTGGAGAAGGCACAAGCCCTTTGACCTTCGTGTCTTCACTGCAACCCTTAGATATTCTAACTGAGACACAGGCCAACTCACTGCCAGAAAGACACATAGAATTTGCCCCAGTAGAAAAATGTACAAATTGGTAATTTAAAGGATGATGGAACACAGTCATACTATTTTCTATAGAGTCAGGACTTTACCTAATAACCTGTGATTTTATATTTAAAGGGGGGAAATTACAACCAATACTATATAATTTGTATTCAATCATTTATCTGTTCAAGGCTGCTGCATTAAGGGAATCCCTCTGTCAAAATCATGATTCTCTAAGGATGATGTATAAACTTTAATTCATTTAATTTTAGTTACTGTTTCAAGGTTGGGCTACATCTTCTGGAAAGGTTTCGGCTGAAGTGCTTCTTGCCCTTCTGATGCGCATGCCGAGAATGACCTCGGGGCTTGGTGTCTATTTAGATAATGTCTCCCAGTTTCCAAATAAAGTGTTTGTTTATTTAGCAGAGTCCTTTTATTTGTCCTTTGAACTCTCTGCAAATTGTTAATGAACTTTTAACTGAGTGAGACCACAAAAGTGAAATGTTTATCTCAGTGCATCTAATTGCCTTGTGTGGGAAAGATGTAAGCAAATAAATGAACTAGGGGAGGGGAGAGAGAAGCGACAGTATCTCTGGCTTGGTGAGGGAGTTTTGTAAGATGAGGTAATTGGTACTAGACTGCCTTGCCTTCACACTGAGACACTAGCTCCAATGCCAGATCCCCACAGCTTTACATGACACAGTTGGCATTGCTAATTTAAAAGCACTGATGAATGAGCTCGCCATCCTTTAAGATGGTGGGAATTAAACACAAAAACATTCTGTCTCACATTAAAACATTTCTTCAGTCTTTTTTCTTAATTTTGCCACAACTCAACCTATATAATTCTGATCTGAATATATGTGCTTTTCAGGCATGGAATGACCTTGACTCTGCTTCTGCTGTTCCAATTTTTTTTTTCCATGCAAGCAACTGCAAAAAGCGATCAACTGGGTGTGAAAACATGTGAAGGCCCAGGTGTGAAATGTCAGGAAATATTTGCCTTGTTAAAGTGTGGTTATTGCATTAGCCCAACTATAGAGAGTTCATAAAGGATGTTGACTTCTCTGTCTAGATATTTTAGATTTGGAAAAACAGCTTTATAGGGGGGGAAAATGTGTTCAAAATCTGTTAAGCACATTATTGGCCTTCTTACTTTTTTTGAGAATGACCTTTCAGTTGTTGCTGTTAACATTTCAAGAACTATCTTTGGTCAGCATTCAGATATTATTGTTACTTTTGTTGTGTTGCTGCTGTTGTGGTGGAGGTAGCTCACGAAAGCAAATTTCTCATCACCACCATCCAAATAAAGGCGGGCTAATGAAAAGTCTAAAGAGCAGAATTACTGAAGTCACTAGGGCTTTTTTTGTAGAAAAAGCCCAGCAGGAACTCATTAGCATAATAGGCCACACCCAACAATAGAAACTCATTAGCAGGTTAGGCCACACCCCTTACAGCACAGGTCCCTCCCAGGATCGGCTTCCCCAGGTGCCCTGAGGCTTGCGGGGCACATGGGGAACCCAACGGAAGGAAGGCAGTTTCTGGATCAGCTTCCCCAGGCACCCCGTGGCTTGCAAGGCACCTGGGGAACCCGAGGGGGGGGGGGGAGGCTGCAGGCATGGCCAACCTGGAAGCCAGCCAGAACTCCGTTCCTGTGCGTTCCTGCCCAAAAATAGCCCTGGAAGTCACTATAGCTAAAATACGATATGAGAAGGAATAAAATACTATCTCACCATTAAAAACAATGTCTAGAAAATATTGTACAAGATGTTGAGTTGGATCCTGCCATGTGAAAGCGGAACAGAAGTTTGACTTAAAACAGTTCATTTTGTAGAAGACATTGTGCAAGAGCTACTGCATGGTCAAGCACCGATTTTGCATTTCTGATCAGTGTTGCTGTGTACAAAAATCAAAAGGCTATTTGGTGCAGTCATCTGGAGGAGTGAGGTCATTATTGGGTTTTCATCCTGGGGCCTGGAGTTCTTCAGAGATTACAACTGATTTCCTGACCACAAAAGATCATTTCCTCTGAAGGAAACAGCAACTTTAGAGGGTGGACTCTATGGCATCACATGTCTGCTGAGGTCCCTCCTTTCCCCAAACTCCACCCTTCCCAGACTCTGCCTCCAAATCTCCAAGGATTTCCCTAACCAGAAGTGCCCTAGAAGAATGCATTGTTGGCATCCTAGGCTTTCTGCCTCTGAGCAGCAGAGTCCTGATTCAGCAACCTATAAATCACCTTGGGTTCCACTGTAAAGAAGTCTTCATAACCACTGTCTTAATGTATGTATATTTTAAAAGACCAGCTACCTCTAGAACAGGGATGGCCATCTGCTGTAGCCTGGGGGAGGGGGGTGTTGCATTTTCTTATACAACTTGATCCATTCAAAGAAACTCCAATAAACTCCTTACCACCCAGCAGAACGTATGCCTCAGTTATGAACAATGCGCAGTTAGGCACAGATGGCACATACAGCACATAAAATTTACATGTTTATAGATTTAAAAAATGTACAGGTTAGTAACGCCTCAATTTTGAAACCAAGGATCACTGTTTCAGCCTTACCTCCCTCCACTAGGATGGCAAACCTCCAGGGGGGACCTGGCAATCTCCTGGAATTGCAACTGACCTCCAAACTAAAGAGATCAATTTTCCTGGAGAAAATGGCTGCTTTGGACAGTGGACTGTATAGTATTATAACCTCCTGGGCTCTCTCCCATCCCCTCCCAAAAGCCCACCCTCCTTAGTCCTCTCCCAAATCTCAGGAATTTCCCAGCTCAGTGATGGCAATCGTAACTTCGTGCTATGTCTTGTGAAGCCGAAATGTGACAGGGCCACTGTATGTGTGTGTGTTTCTGCTAACAAGGGCTTTTGTGTGTGGAAATATTCTGTGGGATCCAACCCATCGTACACCGCTGTCTAAAACATAATTAAAATTGTTCACAGAATTTTGTTTTGAAGTGCATGTGTCTAATGGTGTTTTTTTAAATATGTTTAGGTTGCTATCACTTAAGGTGAATTTTGATATCATTTTTGACAGGACAGATTAATTTGCATATTCCCCTGCCATTTTCTTGGGATTCAGCTTTCTTAGAAAGGAGCCTTCACATGGTAAACATGCATTTAGCAATGTTTTCTTGTTGCTTATCCTGAAAATCAATTGTTAATGTAATTAGATACATCAAGTGGCAGTCATTTTGCAAGTAAGCTTAATCACAAAAATGGAGAGAGAATTACGACAATGTGCTGAATTATTACTATTAAATATAATTGTGATAATTCTCCACGAAAACAGCATGTTCATGCTACAGTGTAAACTCTTCCTAAATTTGAAGGTGACTATATTAAATAATACTGTATCACTGTTATGAACAGCTAGCTGTTTATTATACACAGAATCTGCAGCAACATATTAGAACAAATGAAAACAACGTTGGTGATAAGAACATGTTTTGTCAGTGGTCATTTCGTAAAAAAAGAGGTGCAGGAGCTCGTTAGCATAACTCATTTGCATATGCTAAGCCATCTGACATCACTGGAAGTATGTCAGAAGGCAAGGAAGAAAGAGAGAGAAAGAGAGAAAGAGCTGGCAGAGAGGGGACAACTACTAACGCAAGTTTCAGAAATACCACTATTCTGGGAGGATAGCTTCAGTGGTGGCTGAAGCCTTCAGAAGGCTGGTTGAAGGAACAACGACCTTTCCAGGGGGTGGGGTCATTTTGCTGCAGCCATGACACAAGCAGGCATTCCCCCGGGGGGGGCTGGCACCAACTCCCGGAGCGCAGCTCCCCTGAGCTCCTGCTCGAAATGACCCCTGTATTTTGTACATCTCATGGCTGTGGAAACAGAGCAAGCCACTGCATACTTTGAAATACTTCCAAGCTCCTCCTCAGCAGCAACCATACTTCTGTCTTTGAACATGCACATACCCGTCCCCCGCTTCCCCAGCAGGCCAGCTTGATTCTTCTAGCAATTGCTGGGCTACCAACTGATGTTATCTTCAGGTATCCCCTTCGCCTTCAGCCTTCCTCAAGCTGTCAGGAGACAGCTCTCCCAAAGGCCCCCAGGCACCTGTCCTTCTTGTCTGCCTGCTGCTCAAGTAAAAGGGTCCTGACAGTGGGGGCCTCTGTCACCCTGGCATACTCAATGGAGTGGGGTTTGGTTGCAGTGGATTCCTCTGGGAATGGGGTGGAGCAGGTCAATAAGACTAAGGCCGAAGACAAACTCGTTGTCTGCTGCGCCTCCGCCACTGGAAGGAAGCCGCTCGCAGCGTTTAGACTGCAGGCGGCTTCCTGCAGCGGCGAGTGGATGCCATGCGGCCGCCCCTGCCCGTGCGCGTTCACACCCACTCCGGCGGGTGGAACGCACACGCGGGGTGCACCGCACCAGCCGAGCACCACTTTAAAGTGGTGCTCAGCTGGTGCGCAAGGAGCGCGGCGCAGGACGCAACGCGTCTGGGCCGCCTCCTGGGGGCAGATGCGGCCATCTGAACGGCCGCTCTGCATCCACTTCTGAAGCGGAGGTAGAGCGGCCGAGACGGCCAATTTGTCTTCGGCCTAAGTATCTACCACATTTGATTAATTGGAAAACTCCATTCCCCATGAGTGCCAATTGATAAAGATTTTACAGTTACGTGATCAGTAACCAACGGTACTTCCGCTTCTGCCTCTGTTGTATATTGTTTTGCCCAGCTGGAGACAGTTAGCATTACTGCTACCAGAAATATCACCTAATGGTAGAAAAAGGACAATAGTATAAATATGACAGTTTCAGGGTTTTTTTAAAAAAAATATATGATTGTGGCAAGCAGTTTAAGACAGAACAAAGTTTGAGTCCAGTGGCCCCTTTAAGACCAACAAAGTTTTATTCAAGGTATGAGCTTTCGTGTGCAAGCCACACGTCTTCAGATTCAGTGGAATTCCATATTCAGATAGACTCTGCACTGTGGCAGCAACAAAATTGATTCTGTAGACCACATCTTCTTCGATTGTCCTCAATTCTCAGAACTAAGAGCTGAATTGATCTCCCCATTATTTAGTCAGAACTCTCTTTCTCCAAAAGCGAAATCATCCTAGCTACTCAGTGACAAAGACAAACAAACTACTCTCTGTGTGACAACATTTTTGAGAGCTGTTAAGTTATATGATAACTAACTTTTAAGTTCTCCTCCTGTGGGATGAGGGTTTGCTGTTTATACCTTAGGTTGTTAAGATGCTGGACTGCAGTCCAGAAGGTCAGTAGTTCAGCAGTTCGAGACCTGAGTGCTGCATGATGGAGTGAGCTCCCGTCTCTGGTCCCAGCTCCTGCCAACCTAGCAGTTTGAAAGCAAGAAATTGCAAGTAGATAAATAGGTACCACTTCGGTGGGAAGGTAACAGTGTTCCGTGCACCTCAGCGTCTAGTCATGCCGGCCACAGGACCACAGAAACATCTTTGGACAGTGCTGGCTCCTCAGCTTGGAAACGGAGATGAGCACCACATCCCTAGAGTTGTATTCGACTGGCTTTTGAGCAAGGGAAACCTTTACCTATCTTTATCTACTACCTACCTGACCATCGGTGGTGTGTCATGCTTTAGAACCTTTCCCATGAAGTATTCTATGGCTGTGGTCACACGGCACCCCAATGTTTTATTTTGAGTTGGGATGATGACACATCCCAACCCCGGCGGCGGCAGCTGGGGAGGCAAGGTGAGGGCCACCCACACACCCACACACGACTGCCTCCCCTGAATGCTGCAGGAGGAACTGGCTGGCTGGCTGGTTCCCCCCATGCTCTGCTCCAGGCCCCAAGCCCCACCGGCTGCCTGATGAAAAAGCAGGGAGAAGGGGAGAAGCATGCGGGGGAGGGGTGCCAGGTGGTGGCAGCTGGCAGGGCTTGGGGCCTGGAACACAGCACGGGGCATTTTGAGCACACAGGCAGCTAAGTGCTTGAAAGGGGGGAAAAAAACCCAAAGGATGATCAGATGGCCCTTCTCGCAATGATTGCAAAAGAGAGCTGTCCAGATAGGCAAAATCGCGGGTTCAAAGCACGACTTCCGGGAAAGTACTTGATTTTCCCGGGGTCAGAAAATGCTCTAGGAACCCAGGAGTGAGCCTGCTTCGGAGTGGGAATAGGCGCAGCCGGTCTGATCAGTCCTTTTAAATCCGGGAGGTAACAGCAGTGACTCCCGCTTTAAAGGGCCATGTGACCACGGCCTACATGTCAGCTTCATTATGTGTAGTGGTAAACAGAAATCTATGCAGCCAGTATTTTACTGTAGGTTGAGGTATTGGTCTAAGAGCAGTAAGCCCTGGATTCAAAGTCCCATTCTGCCCTGAAGCTCACTAGGAAACCTTGGCAATGACCCTCTTTTAACCTGAGACTCAGTTCAGACATCACATGAAACCTGGAAGACTCATGCTGGGAAACAAACCAGGGTTAAACCCGGATGTCTGTATTCAGACATTATGCAAAACTATAGCTTCACTAACTGGGGCTGATAAACCAGCTTCAGATCTCAGCTTCAGAAACTAACTACAGTTAGGGAAGCCTTGAGACAAACAGACCAACTATCATTAGGTTTCATTAAACCATGGATTTGTGTGTTGCCTGAACTCAGCCTTATTAATACATATTATGAAGGAGATTTAGAGCGTAATCATACTGCCAACAGTATGACCCGTAGATTTAAATGAGAGATATTAAGAACATACTCTGCTGTCAAAAATCATGGAACTACAAAGATTTTGGCCAGGGTATCAGTTTAAAAGTTTTACTGCCTATCCAAGAACATTTAGATTATAAGGAACCTCCAGTGATTTCAGTAGAATTTACTTTCAAGAAGGTGTGGATCAGAGCCATAGCTGTTTAACTGCTCTTGGTGGTTGCCATAGGTTGTCAAACAAAGTTAAATCTTCATTTCCTCCACTGGGAATTGTCAGAGAGGAAAAGACCCTTTACCTAATTGGCCGTGGCAGTATAACAGCAGACCTGTTATGCTAGCCTGACAGCATTTCACTAGACTCTTGTCATTGGTAATTAAATTTGTCTTAGGACTTAATTGTATGTTAAAAGAGGGATGAGAAACAGCTTGTGCCTTATCTTACATAATACGGAACAGGATCAGAGACTGGATCAGGTCTCCTAGCATGAATATGCAATGCATCCAACTTTGTAGGAATCTCATCCTAAAGCACATTCCTCCCAGATTTTAATCTAGGATATAGGCATATCATATACACTGTTTTCTTGGCACGGTATTCCCAGAACAAATAGGTTATCCGAGATGTTAAGGGTGATGTCTTGCGAATATGGAAGGATAGGGCCCTAATAGGTTAAGAGCATTTAACATTGGCCAAAAATTTGCAGACTTCCTTATCTTTACATCAGACTCCCTTGTAAAAATTCTTGCCCGAAGCATTATGAAAATTTATGAAAAATCTTGTCATTGATGATTTTTAAAAATGTATCTCATGTTATATTCAACAAGTAAATATTTGGAAAATACTTATTATGAGGAAAATATGAGAACTGGGTTTGTGAATATTAAAATGTTCAGCCCAAAAGATGGCCTCCTATCTAGACCCTACCAATCTGACCACCTGTATCCATGCCACAGTTACATCAAGACTAAACCGCTGTGATGCACTCTACCTTGAAGTCAGCCTGGAGACTCCAGTTGATACAAAATGCCACATCTCAACTACTAGTGGGAACTAGCTGGAATATGCATATTACATCTATTCTGCAGCCACTCTGTTAGTCACCCTTCAGTTAACAGGGTCAAATGAAGGTACTAGATGTCATATAGAGAGTTCTTCATGGTCTTAGGCAGTCACGTCTGCAGAACTCCCTCTCTCCCTTTTCCCTGCTACAACAGCTTCACCTATATGAGCAGGGCCTTCTGCAGGTGCCACCCTGAAATGGAAGAAATCAACAACTACTTGTATATAGGCATTTTGTTGTGGCCCTCAGCTTGTGGAATGGCCTGCCTGGAAAGGTCAGCCATTCCGCACCTCTGGAATCCCACAAATGGTGTAAAACAGAATTGTTCAGGAGGGCATTTCAAGGCTGAATTATGATGCAATGATTTAAGGAGGTGGTTTAATAAAGGGCATGGGGTTGTGGGTTACATTACTATATATCAGCTGTTTGCTGTATTATCTTGTTCTCACTATTTTTATCTACATAATTCTGGTTTTTGGCTTTGTTATGGTAATATGTTATTTCTAATGCTTGCTTATTTATTTATTTATTTATTTATTTATTTAGATTGATATCCTGCCCTTCCCGCAAGCTGGCTCAGGGTGGCTCACAACAATGAATTTAATACAATCGCAAAATTATTCAAATAGGCAATAAATAACAATATTAAAACTAAACAATAAAACCAATTTATAACATTTAAAGTGGGCAATACAGTGTATTCAGTTTCAGTTCCTACAGCTCAGCTATCTTGCATCGCTCAGATGAAATCTCCTCCTCAGCTACAACACCTCAGAGTTTCTGGGCATGCAGCTACTGATGGATGGCCACCCAAATTCTGCCCCTGAACATCTGGACAGGACTGTCAGCTTTCAGTGCCAAGCATCCTGTCCGCAGAAAGGGGTGTTTTACCTTACTTTAACCTCTACTTTACCTTAACTGGGGGGGGGGGGGTACTGAAAGTTGGTAACAGAGGTATTGTAGCTACTGTTGCAGTATCATGTTGGTGCATGACGGCTAAATAGCTAGCAGTAGCTGGTTTGTGGCAGTTCAGCACTCATGTTGTTGATGTGGCAACCTCAGTGCTGTCAGTGAGACTTCCTAATGTTCTGCAGTCAGGGCACGTTATTTTCCTCATCCTTCTACTTTCAATGGAGCCTAGGAGTGGAAGATGGTCATCTTCTAGTAAACTTCAGAATCAGTTCAGGTGTATCCTTGGTTTCTGAATGCAGCCTTAATAAACTAGCTAGGTAGAAAACTTCATGCAACTTTATTGTGAGTAAATCTGCTTAGGATCAGGTTATAAATTTCAGAGCACAACTTTTTTTGTGTAGGTAGGACAAGCTTCTATATAAACCCATGCTAAAAGTTGAGAAACTGCTTGAATCAACAAATATACCTCAAATACAGAAAGGAAAATTCCATGTGGCCAGAACCACTTGCAATATAAAACACATATTAACACAAAGAACTCCCTGTTTGTATTAAGCTTATGTTAAATCTAGAATGAATCTGTGCAACGATGATGAGCCTCTAGATAAATTGTCTTTTCAGTTAAATTATGTTGAATCTATTCCTGTTTCAAAAGTAATGATCCAAAGTTCTTCAGGGATCTGAATAGCTATATGCAGTGCTGCAGTAGAGAAATGCTCCTTTCATGTAGAATAACTGTACCCGCAAAGCACTTTGTGATATTTATGTGAATGATAAAGAAGGAACTGTCTGTAATCTGGGCTGTACACATGAACCGGTAAACCAGTGCAGTTGTATTTAGTAAAGGGGTGTCAGTGCTTTAAAAACATCAGTGATAAAAATAATGAATTGTGTTCTATGGCTCCATTCAACTAATGGTGGCACTGTCCTCTGCTGCAAGGAGCATTCTGCCGTGCAAGAGTTCTTCTATCCAAGAGCTACTTGCATCAGCAGAATGCTCCTTACACTGCAGGAATGAACTGCTATTTGTGGAATAGAGTCCAGGATCCAACGCAAGTCCCTCAGACAGGGCTTGGGGGGCAGGGGAAATGCCGGAACAGAGTTCTGGAACCTCTTCAGCAAAGTTATTTTTAAAATGTTTAAGGGTTCGTGAGTTTTCAGTATACAGACTGAAAACTTCATTTCCCTCTTGAGAGTTCCAGCACCTCTTTGTCCACACACACACAAAAAGCCCTGCCTTCAGATATCAATGCTGGATGTTCAATATAGTCAGAAGTAGGTAGGCCATCAAAGGGAATTTTCAAATGATTAATTGATAACTACTGAAAGTTCTGATACTGATAGGGTGTATGAGATGAATAGGCAATGCTAAAAACATATACTGAATGTAAAACTGAAAAGACAATTTATCTTCCAGATTCTTGCCATTTCTCAACATTTTCCTTCCAGAAACATGTTCTAACTGATAGCAGACAATATGTTGTCTTCTCTCCAGCTTGTTTATATTTGTTTTCTCCCTAGCGTCCATGCCTATGACCTCCTTTCTTTAAAGGTTGACCTATTTTTACTTTAACTGCATCCTCAAATCAGTTAGTGTACACTAAATGAGACTCTAGAGGAATCTTGTCTGAAGTTAACATGGGTACTTTAAAGTGAGTGGTTTGAAGACTAGCCTTGATTACTACTGGGGGGAGAGGGAAGCAAGCTTACTGGGAAATCTCTGATGCTCATAGCTATACTTCATAACTTCCAATCTGTTCCACAGCACAGTGTCTCATCCATTATAAGGCAAGAAGGAAAAGGAAATTGTCTCTAAAACATGGCTCAAAATATTAGTTAAGCAATGTTTTCTTAACTACAGTCTGTTTCCTAAAATTATATGGCTCCAATGTGGGTGAGCACATTGGATACACACCTGTTCATGCACACCTGAAGTGGTGAGGGGGGTTGTGTGTATGGATACTACTTGTCCACAGTTGGGGTTTTCAGGTTTGGGCTGTGCAAGATCTTTTCATGAGCTGTTTTCATGATCTGAAGAGCAAACTGAATTGAATCAGAAACTAGAAACAAAACCCGCAAATTAAGTCAATGGAAATGTACACTGATTAATGTTTCTTCATCCTGGTTTGATTCCGTCTCTGTATAATGTTAATTTGTAAGTGGTAAATGAAAAAAGCTTCAGTAACAAAAAAGTTATAAAAACTCAACCTTTTTTTTAATTATTATTATTTTTATTGATTTTATCTATTTCTACTACTACATCGCTACTTTTCTAAGCTATATTTACCTTATACAGAGCGTGCTTTAACATTTGCTTAATATTACCTTACCATTAATACATATGAAGCATTTTAAACCTTGGTTAATATTCAATTAAAATTGTTACTGATGATATATGAAAAATAAAAAAGCTGTTTGACAGACATGTTCTTTTGAAGGAATGCTTAATTATTCAAATTATATATAATATATAAGTGCGATTTCAAAAAACATTTCAACCCTTATTTCTTCTTTCGTCCTCTTCTTGTCTTAACAGTCTCTTCTTGTACCTTTGGAGCTGCTGCTCCTTTTTCCGAGTCAGAAATTTCTTCTTCGCTCTTTGAGCTATCAAATCCATACATACTTTCTTGCGATGCCAGCGAACCATCTGAGTCTCTCTCTTTTCTCTTTTCTTTGCTTTTTTCCAAAAAACGTTTTGCCTGTTGAACAGAGTCAATCTTGTATTTTTTGTCTTTGATGCTGAAGCTCAGTCCTTCCGGAACATTCCATCTGTAGATAATAGATTCAGACTGAAGCCAAGATGTCAGTTTTCCATAGGCTTTCCTTCTTTTCCTTATTTCAAATGGGATATCTTTCATCACTTTAATTTCTTTTCCTTTGATCTTCAGAACCGCTTTATTTGTGGTCCTAAGCACCACATCTCTTGTTGACTTTTTGGAGAACCTTATCTGAATCTCACCAGGCAGGCTTTTCTTTTTAGTATAGTCTGGATAGGTTCTGTAAACCATATCCATATCGCTTTTTATTTCCGCTGCTTTTAAGCCCGTCACTGGTTCAAGCGCTTCACTTAACAGATTTTTAAGGTCTTCTCCTTTATCCTCTGGTACATTCTGAAGTCTTAGGAAAAAATTCGATCTTTCCATCTGTAGTTTCAAAAGCTGATCAGAGTGGAAGGCCTTTTTTTTCTCCGAACGTACGTTTTTTCATGCAGTAACGCCACGTAAAGAGTCCCGTAAGTACGCCAGTCTCGAGGGGGGGGGGTTTGCTCCACCCGCCTTTCCCGCTGTGTTCTGTTTATTTTTACTTCAGACTCACGTTTTCTCCGTGCGTAACTATAAGTTCCAGCTTCAAAGCTTCGCACTCTCTGCTGCTTCTCGGTTTTGCGCTTTTAGCCATACGGCTCCCACGGACGGGGGAACCTATGGGGGTGATGAAAGGGGACCTCGATCCCTTGATCGCCACCATAGGGAGAGATCCCCTTCGTGCCACCCCAGGCAGAGCCCCTTCACTAGGGTCTCTGGGGGCTCGGCACCAGTCCGAAGCCCCTTCTTCCCGCCGGGTACGGATCGCGCTCCCCGCAGATGCGGAGGAGCGCGTCCGCCATGATCGCAAGTCTTGCCGGAAGTCCCTTAAAAACTCAACCTTAAAAGTGAGTTTAGTTGTCACTGCAAACAGGGGCATTGGGTTTTGAAATCCCCGGGGGGGGGGGGGGCTTGTGCATGTGCAAAGTGCACCCACACTCCGAAACAATGCCGCTACTGCCTCTCCCCCCACCTGGCCACTCCTCCCTCCTTCCCTCTCCCTCCTGGGGCTCCAGGTGAATGCCCAACGTGATAGCATCACCCGGAAGTGACGGCATCATGCTGGGCACGTTGCTGGGACGACGCTCTGGCAATCACCCAGCATGATGGCATCACTTCCAGGTGACGCTATCAGGTTGGGCATTTGCCCGGAGCCCCGGGAGGGAGAGGGAAGGAGGGAGGAGTGGGTACAGGGGAGTTGGCCAAGGGGGAAAGAAAGAGGCTCTGGTGGTGGTGGCCAGCCAGCCAGCGGGCCTAGTAAGGGCCTGGGGAGGCAGGCGGAGAGGTGGCAGCAGGTGCTCCATTTCACCAGGGGGGCTCAGTCCCCCCCGGAACATTTCGGGGGTGGCTCGAGCCCCCCATAGTTTATGCCTATGACTGCAAGCTCAGTGGACGTACTATGTATGTCAAAAATTAATTGATTTGATCTGTTAAAGACCAAAGAATTTCAGTATATGTGATACATGGAAAAGTATATGTGTAGGGAATTCACATGGAAAATGTTATGTCAGAACAGGCTAGAACGATTAATGAAAAGGATACACAAAAAATAAATGGGATACATTCCATCCTCAGCATGGGAATCATAAAGGCATGTGAGTGGACACATTTTTTCATTCATCAACAAATTTGCATTGTAGAATGACAGTTTAATATACAAAGCAGGACACTTCATATTTATTTATTTATTTATTTATTTAAAGTATTTATACACCACCTTTACTATTGGCTGAAGGCAAATTAAAATGTTGCAAGCTTCAGCTGCAGCACAAGTTTATGTAAATAAATGACACTGGCCATTACCATTAGATTAACATAAAATAGACAGCATAATATCTTTTCTGAAATAACTCACTTGGCTGTCACTGTAAACATCAGAACATAAGAAAAGCCTCCAACGATCCATCTAGTCCAGGATCCTGTCACACAGAGTGCCCAACCAGTTCCTCTGGATGGCCACCAACAGAGCATAGAAGTCAAATCCTTCCCCTGATATTATCTCCTGGGTCTGGGATTCAGAGGCTTAGTGTCTCTGAATGTGGAGGTTCCCCTCAGTAACTATGGCTACTAGCCATTGATAGACTTATGCCCCACATATCTATGTAATTCATTTTTAAAACTTTATTTATTCCCGTGGCCGTCACTACATTCTCTGGCATTAAATTCCTTATTTTAATTACCCTTCTGTGTAAAGTATTTCCTTTTGTCCATCCTGAGCCTACTGCCCATCAGCTTCATTGTATGCCCTCAAGTTCTAGTATCTTGGGGAAAGGAGAAAAATTCATCTTTGTCAACTCTCTCCACTCCATGCATACTTTTATAAAATGCTATCATTTTACCCCTAGTTGTCGCTCTTCTAAACTGAAAAGTCTTAGACTCTTCAGCCTTCTTCATAGGAAAGGTGTTCCAACCCCCTAACCATCTTGGTTGCCCTCCTCTGAACTTTGTAATGTCTTTTTTGAGATATAGTGACCAAAACCATACACAGTATTCCAAATGAGGCAGCACCATAGATTTATACAGGGATATTACAATATTGGCTGTTTTATTCTCAATACCTTTCCTAGTAATTCCTAACATAGTTTGCCTTTTTCACTGCTGCAGCACTCTATGCTGACAGTTTCACTGAGCTATCCACTACAACTCCAAGATCTTTTCCCCTCTCAGTCTCAGCAAGTTCAGACCCCATTAGCCTATAACTTCAAGTTGGGATTCTTGTCCCAATGAGGAAAGTTAATTCTCCTAATGTTTTCTTATTTTGATTTTATGTCTTCTTTGATGTACAACACAACAACAACAACAACAACAACAACCCATCATTCCCTGTCCTGCCTATAAAGCTTATACCCAGGAATGACTGTATTCCATAGATTTTCCCCATTCCACCATGTTTCTGAGATACCTACTATATCTAAATTGTCATTGAACACCAAGCACTCCAGTTCCCCTTCTTGCACCGGAGACGTCTAGCACTGGCATATAGATACCTATAATGTGTTTCCCACTCCAGAAACCCTCATTTCCCTCAGCCTAATCAAATCACCCACTACCTGAAGGCCACATTACCCCAGACCTCCAAGGGTATCCTCATACAAGAGGATATTGGTCTTTCTCCGAAGGAAGGGGTCCATTTTGAGGTATCATATCCTTCCATCTTATGCCCTCCTACCTCAAGACTCTCACTCTCCACAACAGCAGAAGAGCTGTCAGAACAGGAGTGGGACTGAGGGTCTCTTCCCCAAACCTCTCTCTCTGCTTCAACTTCTCCAGGTCAGCAACCCTAGCCTCAAGGGAACGAACCTGCTCCCTTGAGCCATGAGCTCCATGCAGCGAGCACACACCCACGATTTCCACCCAGTGGGTCGATAATTGTATATGTCACACTCTGCAAAACTCCCACTCCCCTGCTGGCTTTCTACCTTCATAGTTGATTAGTGCTTTAAAGGTATCTAGAGTGATGGAGGGGCCCAAGGGCTGATCCCCAGGCTAAGAGCCAGAAGCCCAGAGCCTTTTGATTCTTGCCCTTCATCTTGCATCTCTGCCTAAGAGCCTTACAGTTCAGAGGCCCAGTCCAGCTGGCTCAGTTCTGAACTTAATTAAATTTAGTTAAAGAAAATAAAAACCCTTCTTTAGGGAATTGTCTAAGTTGTGAAAAAAATTACAGGGCCCAGTATAAGATAGTATTATTTTGAAAGTACTATGACAGAGCACCCCTAAGTGAAGGCAAACAAACACAGACAATGCCAATTGGTTAACCAACAATACCCCCATTTCCCTCAACCCAAAGGTGTAACAAATTAAAAGCAGAACAAATGAAGGCTTTGGTTCCAAACAGATTTTTTGGGCTGAAGAGAAAGGCAGAAGAGGGACCTTTTTGACCACCAAAAGACTATGCTAAAAATCAGGGGACTTGCATGGACAAAAGAAATGGGGACAGGCATCTGTAGTAAGGAGGAAAATTAGATGAGGTTGGATGAAAAAGGTGGCTGGATCCAACCCTATGTCCAATTCTTTTTTTTTAAAAAAAAAAACTGGAAAACAAACATCAGAAGAGGTTTCATTTCACTTTCTTTCATCTCAAAGTTTGATGAGGAATTGAGCACATCTAACAAACATTTTTTCTCTTATCCTAAAATAATTCCTTCAAAAGATTATGATTCTAGTGGAATAAACATAGCATAGAATTTGTCTCCCAGACCTAAAAAAAATTATTGAAATCAAATATATTGACTATATATTTTGGACTACAATGTTAAAACGCAATGGAACTAATCTTCCATTTAAGATACCATTTAATCTTCCATTTAATCTTCCATTTAATCTTCCATTTAAGATACTTTATACTGGTCTGTCACTTGTGGTAGAAGTAATCAACAGGTGAAGTACTTCCAGTTGCAGAAAGATGAATTACCTTCACATTACAGAGCCAATTATATATCTCTCCTGCGTTTTAGAAGCTACTGAAAAAAAATCCAGCCATTCATTGCTTCCATATCCTAATTGATACCATAAGAAAGCTTGGACAGCTTAATCCTCAATGTATTTTCCTGGCATTAAAGTAATAAATCAAACTGCTTAAAGACTTTGGGTGCAATACAGAGAAAGCTGTATGTGTGCACTTAAACTCATTTAACCCAGAGGAACCAAAAGTTTATCTGTTAACTTAAGACATATTGATTTCAGTGGAGCTTCAGTGTGCTTACCTTTCTCATGGTTGAACCTGTAAGATCTAAGCCATTGTCTAAGTAGCACTAAGGAAATAGGGACTGTGGTTAGAGTATTAAATTTTATTTTTAGGGATTTTATTTCATAGGGATACAGAATTAAAAAAGAATTAAATAACAAACAAAACTAACAAAATCATCAATTTTTACAAATATTAAGGACAAATTAATATAAAAACATAAAACATGAAAAGTCATACTAAATCGCTATAATTATATAGACAGACAGTATGACTATTTCCATGTTCTACATTTTCATTATTCCCTTTCTAGAAGACTGGGAAGAAAAACATACAGGCAAGAAGAAAATAAATTCTTATCTTTATATATAGATTAAAAATAATGACATAACAAATTGTAATAATAAGGAAAACAGAGGATAGTATTCCATATAGAATTAAGATTTTTATGACAACATTTATATATATATATATATATATATATATATATACATACATACACACACACACACACACACACACACACACACACATATATATATATATACATATATATATATATATATATAAAGATTAACATTAATTAATAACAATAACTGTGATGCTTACTATAATTATATGATTTTAAAATCTCTTTATCATTTTAAAGTCTCTAAATATTATCTCTCCTCTTATAGTTTATCTATGATAGACATAAAAACTTTTCCAATTGTTCTCATATTCTCTATTGGGCTATCCAGGGCTGAGGACAGACTGGCAATCTGGAGCGAGATGAATGCGGAGGAAACTGCTGTGGGGGAAAAACTCCCCAGGGCTGGCTGTTCACACCGGCTGGTGTATTGCGCAACGGTGCCGATATGGAGCGTTCAGACTGCTGCGGAGTGGCCCCACATGGGCCAGCCTCCGCAGCTCGTGATAGGGCTGTTTCGGCAATTTGCGCATGTGCGCACATGTACACATGTGCAAACTGGCAAAACGCCGCGTTCACACTGCCGTTTCCGCTTGCCTCCCGCCTTCTTCCGGTTCACACTGCCTGGAAGCGGGAGGCAAGCGCAAGACGGCCCCTGGACACCGGTTTCTCCCGGTGTCCTGTTAAAGCGGATGGAAAGCGAGTGGGAGACGGGTAAGTGCGAAACGAAGCCAACGGACAGATGTGCATGTCTGAACGCGCTCCCTTCTTCCACTTCCAATGTGGGGCTGTCCCGCTTTACATTGCCAGTCTGTCCTCAGCCCAGGTCAGGACTATTTGATCTGTTATTTATACGAGTTGTTAATTTTGCCGTAACAGTGTTATAACAGTCCATTTTATCTTTCCAGTTCTCAAGATTTGGGCAAACCTTGGATTTTTACTGAGGCTGAGGACAGACCAGAGATCTGGAGCGCAGCATGAGCGGGTGAAAAAGCCCCAGGGCCAACCCGTCCCGTGGCTGCCCATTCGCACTGGCTCCAGTGCTGTGGGACCTTACTGGGAAGGAGGTGGACTGGTGCATCCACTCTGTCAGCTGACCCCTGGAGCCTCCACTGGGGCGGCATGTGGTGTGCAGCTGTTCCGGCGAGGCATGGCTATTTGCATAGCCACAGTAGCTGGAACAGCCAGTTCACACTTCCGGCATCACTTCCTGACATGTCCACACTGCCAGGAAGTGGCAGGGACACGCACCCAGATGGCCGGAGACCAGATCCAAGGGGTCTCCAGCTGCAGTGTACGGACAACGCCTTGCAGATGGGTGAGTGCGGCCCGCCAATGGGGGACAGCTGCGGCAGTCTGGATGGCCTCTCTGCCTCCACCTCTAAAGCGGAGGCAAAGCGGGCCACATATCCAGTCTGTCCTCAGCCTTAGTTGTGAATACTACTAATGCCACAGTTTACATATATCTAAACAATTCATGTATTGATCTATCTATATTCACATGTAGGATTCCCAGTAACATAGTCTCAAATTTCATGGCAAATTTTATATTCAAAATTTTCTGAACTTCAGTATGTATTTCTTTCCAAAATTTGCAAGTCTTTTTACAGGACCACCACATATGATAAAAAATATTATCGATTTTATGTCTTTTATCCGCATTTTCCCATTGTTGAAGTGAAATCTCTTTATCCATTTCACCATATATGTCTTGATTTGGTCCATTTCTGTATCATATAGAAGTAAAAGATTGTAAATATATTCTAGAAGATGATCTTTTTTATTCAATATTGTCTTTTCAAATTTAGTCAAATCTCTTAAACCATCTCTTTCTACACATATTGCTTCTTTAAGTCTCGATGTGAGTTGAAAATCTTCTCTTGTGAGTTAATCATGTCTTGATATGTTATAAAATCATTATTTCTCCTCACAATTTTGTCATACTCAGCATCTATTGGTTAGACTATTAGACTGGGGAGGGAGTTGCTGTTGGATATTGCACTATTGCACTATTGCTATCACCAACTCCTGGATTTTTGGGTCCTATCTTGGGAAATCGGCTCAAATGCCCTTTCTGCTATGTGGGCTTCTGCTCACAGTGTAAACTTGAGCCAGTCTCTCAGTCTAAGCAATCTCACAGGACTGTTGTGTGCATAAAATGATATCCTTACAGGAAAGATAGAATAAAATTGTATGTATTTATTTATTAAAATATTTGCACCTGGCCTTTCCATTTGGTTTAAAGTGGCTTGATATGCAACACAATGTGACAGCTATCGAAGGGCAAAATAAGATAATACATGTGACAAGAGTCAAGTCAGGAATACAATCCAACATGCAGTTACATGTAACATCAGGGAACTAAAGATCTCAAGCATCTTGGGGCCTGATTCAGCTCAATAGCATGGCACGGGGGGAGGAGGAAGTTTGGCTTTCCCTCCTGTGCCATCTTTCCAAGCTGAATTGGCTATGTTGGCCATACTGTGGAGCTGAAGCTCCTCCTCCTCACATGCCATGTTCCTGAGCCAAATCGGGTACTTTGGAACACTAGTTGTCCAATTTTATGTGTAGGGTTGCCAGTCCCCAGGTCCCAATAGGAGTTCCCCCCCTTTTCAGGACTTCTGCCTGCTGCCGGCCACCTGGCTGGTGGGGGAAAACCCACCTCCAAACAGCCGCATCTGGGCACGAAGTCCCTGATTCGATGACATCACCCAGAAGTAGTGTCATCATGTTGAGGATGTCATGTATGACACTCTGGCTTGACAACAAAACTTTATGGTAAATTTGGCCTAGAACTGTAGAGTTTTGCCCTTAAACCAGAGCATCATTGTATTATGAAAGTCCACTTCCTGGGTAGAGTTGCCAGCCCTTTACTGGCTACCCTTGGGAGCACTGGATGGTGAGGACTGCAGAACACAGTGTTGGGCAATGTTCTTGGAATTCCCCAAATATCTATGGTTTTTACCAGAGAGATTGGAAAATTACTAAATAGTTGCTCAATGCCAGTCCCCCCACGCCCATTTGTCCCCTCTGCTCCACTGAGCAGCAGCAGAAGGCTGGGACCAAGGATGGAAGGTTGCATAGCAAGCAATTTGGCAAGCTTATCCCCAGAGTTTTCATAACACAGAACTAACAATCTGACCAGTCAGAAATTATTTGTTTTATTAGTGTTCTCAAACCAAGATCAAGAAATTCATTCTTCATCAAACAGATGGACTTCTTAATTAAAGCTGGAAAATACAATATGTACTCCTTATGGTACATCTGAAGCAAGCTTATCTTTATATCAATTGTTTGTGATATTTATGTACTCTATGAATACAGCAATTAAAACAGTATGGCTTTTTTGTAAATTAGAACATTAGTCATTCTTGAGATATTTCTGAATAAATCCCCCCCTTTTGGTGACTTTTGCAATGTGTATTTAAATCAATTATGTGCAATGAGAAGAAAATCATATCTAATTTACTAAATAATATAAAAAGGCAAGACTGCCGTCTTTATATCATAATTGCTGGATTCCACAGAATATCATATGGAAAAAGGACCTCTGATGAGTTGATTGTTTGAAACACTGCAACACAAACACATATTCAAAGAAAACTATGGCTTTCAGTTGTTTAATTAGTAAGTGTCAAGATAACTTTCTCTGTATTGCAGGAAATGGTATACATTTAGGAATATTAAATGCATTTTTTCACCCAGTAATCCTATGCAAGTTGATTGGGTTTTTTAGTAAAATTAAACCATATTTGTGTGAGTGAAGGTTCAAGACTCGAGTGTGTGAATCAGCTACCAGAAAACCTAGTATTTCTGACAGTTATTTCTCACTGAGCCATTTTTTCTGGAAAATGATTTGCTGGGTGAAACCCCACGTATTTCATGTGGATATTTTCAACCAGATTACTTCAAGGGTTCAACTGAATATTTGTTTTCACCTAATTCTAAGCATGCTGGGATTTGTAACTCATAACATTGCATGGATTTCTGTTGGATTAATTTTGGGTTGGAAAATAATGATAGGGGGGGGGGGACCTGCAAAGACTTGTGTTTGAGGGAAATCCCATCCCTCCGCCACTGGCCCACAATTCTCCCCTCCTGTTCAATCAAGGTTGTCCAGCATTCCTCCCTCCCTCTGTTCTACCTCTGTTTCTTTCTTCTGCCTTCTCTGCACTCACTCTTTTTATCTTCCTTGCCTTTACTGCCTTCACCCCCCCCCCCAAGTTCCACCCTCTTACTTGTCTGCCCATTATTTCATCCCCCAGCCAGTTTAGTGTGTGGTTAAGAGTGGCAGACTCTAATCTGGAGAACTGGGTTTGATTCCCCACTCATTTGCATGAAACCAGCTGGGTGACCATGGGCCAGTCATACCTCTCTCTTAGCTCTCTCAGTCCCACCTACCTTGCAAGGTGTTTGTTGTGAGGAGACAAAGGGAAGGTGATTGTAAGCCACTGAGACTCCTTTGGCCAGTGAAGGGTGGGGTATAAATCCAATCTCCTCTTCTCACCTCATTCTCTTGCTGTTGTCTGCTTCCCTCACACTCGCACTACCCCCACAGTGTCTCCTTCCCTCTACTGTCCATTCCCTGTTTTCATTCCCTCTCCCCAAAATATACCTTTTCTGAAGCACCAATTTTCAGGTAAACATCTCAAAACTTTTCTGTGTTCTCTGTGCTGGTGGTGTTTTATCTTGTTGGGATGGGATATTTATCCCCAAGGTCTTTAAAAAAAAATTACTATTTTTTAATCTATGCTAGGCAGGGTATGTGTGTGTGCATATGGCTATCAGATATATACTATCATAGCTAAAACATTCCCTATGGTATTTTAATTGCAAAGTGTGAAGCTACCTTCTGTTATGACAGAACCCGGGTTTATTGGAGAGCCAGTCTGGTATAGTGGTTAAGAGTGGCAGGACTTTAATCTGGAGAACTGGGTTTGATTTCGCACTCACTCATATGAAGCCAGCTGAGTGACCTTGGGCCAGTCACAGCTCTCAGCGCTCTCTCAGCCCACCAACAAATCTAGCTCGCCACCTATTGGTGCATAATGCTAAAAAGTAGAACTTCAGCTTCCAGACAATCCTCAGATCTCCTGGCTATTCAACACACACCGCCGTACAATAATTATTGTTAATTAATTATTACCTTGGTCCATCTAACTCATTGGTGGTATTCTTATCCTCCCTTCCCAAAATTACATGCTGCATTCCTAAAGCTCTTGGGATAACTCCTCATAGCTCATAGCCCAGAGAACAGCTGAAGATTGTTGCTCTGTTCCTCTGAGAAACACCACACTTTCAGACCCCTCCCTTTAGAGGAATGGAAACTTCCTCTATCCAAGATCAGAGACACAACCAGACTTGGGGGGGGGGGGGTCTGGATGCTACCTCTCAGCCCAGAGAACTGCTGAGGTGGCATTCTGATCCTGCCACCCTGGATAAGAAACTTACCCACTGAATTCCAGGGGCTTGTACTTCAGTTGAAGGCCAGTAGGATGCAACAGAGAAAATGGGGGGGGGGGGGAATGGGACAGAATGCTGTCTGGCAAGCCAGAAACTGACTGATCACCTCTGCAAAAACAGTTACGGGCCATAATGGAGCAAGGTAAAACAGGAAAGTCCTCCATTGTATCTGAGAGCCTTGTAATTGAAAGGCATACCTTCAGATGCAGTGAGAAATTTCCCATAGGGGGTGCCAGAATGTCACCTCGCAGAGAACAGTTGACCAGATTATGGGTCGTAACAGAACCAAATAACATTGCGGGAAGCCCCCTTAGCTCCCATCAAGATCCATTTTGGCCCAATTAAGTGTCTGAATTGTTTGGCTTCATATGTAGCCAGAGTGGCTACATACTTTAAAGGCACAGACTTTTTATTTATTTATTAAATTTATTTAATCTCAAGCGTAGGAATGGACCACCAGGATCATGTGATCTTATCCCCTTGCTGACACAGGACCTACAACTATAGTGTCCTTGACAAGTAGGTATTCAGTTGATACTTTAAAACTTCTAAAGACAAAGAACCCCCCACCTCACAAGGGAGGCTGTTCCAGTGTTGAACACACCTCACCATCAGGAAGTTCTTCCTCAAATTTAGACAAAAACTTTTTTGCTTTTTTAAATATCCATTGGGGAGGGAGGGTGGCATGGTGTAGATCGATCTTGTCAGATCTCAGAAGTTAAGCAGGGAAAGGCAATGGCAAACCATCTCTGCTTCTCACTTGTCCTGAAATCCCCTTGCTGGGGTCTCCATAAGTGAGCTGCAACTTGATGACACTTTACACACACATATATCCATTAGACTTATTTTTATTCAGAAGGTAAAAGCTACTTATTATAACATAAAAACCAGAACGATATTTGGCATTTAATAAGACAGAAAGCAGAAAACTTACACAAATAGCAAAGTGTAGCTTTCTTGACAAGTTGTAGGTGATACAACTTGTTTTCTAGACAAAATGGAATTCCATCAACTTGACCAGCTTAAAACAACAGCTGATAAAGGGGAGCTGGGAGGCCTTAAGCTTAGCCTTGACAGTGCTGGTATTTTTGAAATAGCATCCTATATTGTGTGTCATCATCTCACTACTATGTAGCTAACAAAGTCTTGAGATAATATGGTTGTAAAATTGGGTTCAGAATTTTTTGTTTGCGGCTTGTGTTTATACCTCAGTCTGGGGAAATACTGTGTGCATTTATCCAGATGTCTTTGTTTAGGGGGAGGGGTTGGATTCTGCCATTTCATTCAGATAAACGAGCTTGTACTCTATTGATTTTTCCCTTAGGTGGAAGGAATAAGTGGATCATCTTTCACCTACTTGCTGGACTAGAAAGATTACTTATTATAAGCTAAGACAATGTATCTGCAAACCATGCGGTGTTTGAGCCACTTAAGTATCAGATACACACATTCCAGAGAAGCAATCCTTGCTATTTCGCACTGAAAATATTAAATCAGGAGCCCTGATCTGGTAAAAGTCAGCCATGTTGCTGATTACCTGAAATTAATGTCACACATTTTGAGTGACTAATTTATGTCCCATTGATCTCAATGGAACCAACTTTCTCTTGATCGAAGCCAGAATGTCTAGTTGTATGTCTAACTCCACAGTCCTCCTGACACAGCCAAGTAAATAACATAGACTATTAAAACTCTAAAATTAAACAAAAAGAGAAAGTTCCTTGTTCTCATTAAAAGGTTGCAGAGCCAGGTGCCAGTTGGATGTCTGCGCTCCCAGCAATATTGTGACGACTAAAGAAAGAAAACAGCAGCAATAGAAAAGCGACATGTATTCAAAATAGTTCTCCAAACACTAATTGGCAGTTCCAAATGGAGCTGAAATGAATTTGTTAAGGAAATCTAACTTCTGCTTCCTTTAAAGCAGGACTCTCACATGGGATGGTTTACTCTTTTCTGTTTTTTTCTATGGGGAGGCTATTTGAAATGGTGGAATGTTTATGCTGTAGCACTTCCTTTGCTCAGCTGAGATTTGGCTCTAGGGTGTCTGTTGCTACAGAAAAGGCTTGAGGAATGGCATTCTCATCAGGCTGCATAGGGAGCGAGAAAGGAAGTCCTGGTCTGTGTCTGCCAGGAACAGAAAGGAGACGGGCTGTGTGCCTCTCTTATCTGTGCGAGGCAGTCAGTTCGAGTCAAGATGATATTAATTAATGCTACTGTTTTGTGTCTGCAGCTCCACATGCCTTTTTACAAACATGTCACCAGCTGATTTGTACACTGAGAGAACACCAGTGGTATTATGTGGGTTTCCATCTCCGGTGTCCCTTAACCGAAAATGACTAGCAATTGGGAGAGCTCAAAAAAAAAAAAAAATGAGTGGAAGAAATACAAATGGCTTAAGGGCGTCAAAATCAGCAGGGAGAATATCAGAGTTACACATGGATACACCTGCTGCTGGAAGCAAATAAATCATACCTGCTATGTGCATGTCAAAACGGCCTTCATCTCTACTTATACTAAGGGCTGACAATTTCAAAACCATAGATATACATGAACTGCTGTAGACCTGCACTGTTCCTTGATGAGCAGACTCAGGCAATTTTTCTAATAGTGCTAGTCAGGGCTTTTTTTTTTGTAGAACTCATTAGCATAATAGGCCACACCCAACAGCAGAAACTCATTAGCATATTGGGCCACACCCCTGACAGTGCAGCTCATTAGCATATTAAGGGGCTGGGAAAACATAGGGCAAGCATGGAAGCTTACCTCCCCCCCAGAGCTTCTCCGCCCCACTTCAGCATCACCTTTCTAGTCTCCTACCCCCCCACCCCAAACCAGACGGCCAGGGAAAGGTGCTGCTGAAGTGCCTGGGATCAGGAGGGCATGGGTAAATGTCTTTCTCTCCCTCCCCCAGATCAGGGGGGGAAAGAAAGGCATTTTAACATGCCTGGGTTCCCTGCCTGCCCTTTTCCAGCTGCAACATGTCAGCTAGAGAAGGGAAGGCAGAGAGAGGCTTTTCCTTGACAATTTCACTCTCAGCTGACTGGTGGGGAGTGAAATTGACAAGGAAATCCCAAAGGGCTCCCCAGAGGGAAAGAGGGCACTTTAACATGCTGCCTTTCCTTCTGTGTGTAATGTGGGGGAGGGCAGCGTGCTCTGTAGCCACGCATGCCAGAAGTTTTGGTTGTAGGGCGTGGCCAACTCAGGAGCCAACCGGAGCCCTGTTCCTGTGCGTTCCTGTCCAAAAATAGCCCTGGTACTAGTACTGTTGGGGCCTTTTCTTAAACCCAGTTTTCTCCATCTTGAATTTATTCTGGGAAGTGAAGGTAATTACCAGGGGTCCATTGGAGTGGGAACGCACAGGAGCGCAGCTCCGGGAGTGAGAAGCCCAGGGGGTGGGCACATGACCAAGCCCCACCCCCTCCTCGGCTTCCCCGAGCAGTGCAGAAGCGCAGCACCCCGGGGAAAGCCCTGCTAAGGTCTTTATTGTTTTTAATGTTTTGATTTAATATTGATAATTTTATCATTGTTCCTTTTATGACGGTGTGCTGCTTTTCCAGAGACTTGCTCAAGGTGGCATATAAATTTTCTAAGTATACCATTTTTTATCTGGGCACATGGCACATAAGTACTGGAGAAATTTCACCAACCCTTCAGCAGCTTCCACCTTATCAGTTTGGTGTAGTGGTCTGGAGATGGACTCTAATCTGGGAGAACCGGGTTTGATTCCCCACTCCTCCACATGCAGCTGCTGGTGTGACCTTGGGCCAGTCACAAGTTCTCTCAGAGCTGTTTTCTTGTGAGCAGTTCTCAAAAGACCTCTCTCAGCCCCACCTACCTCACAGGGTGTCTTGTTGTGGGGAGGGGGAGGGAAAGGGGAAGGGGAAGGGATGGGTGGTGCACATGTCCTGGATATCTCAAGTCTACTTGAAACCTAGTGGTTTCAAGGGAGCAGGAAGAGAATGAGGGTGTGTTCTTTACGCTTATTTTTATTGCACAAAGTATTGGATGGGGAAGGGAATGGAGGAAGAGCAAGTCAGTTTCACTCATCTGTGGAGTGGAGCCTGAGGGGTGGGTGTTGCCTTCTGACATACTTTCGGTATGTTAGGGAGTGTGGCATATGCAAATGAATTATGCAAATGAGTTATGCTAATGAGCTCCTGCACCTCTTTTTCTACGAAATGACCCATGGTAATTACTTATATTGGTGTCTAAATAGCTCTACCCATTTTAGAATGAGTGGTGGAGAGTGCCGCCAAGTCACTGCCAGTTTATTGTGACCCTGTGGGGTTTTCAAGGCAAGAGACATTCAGAGGTGGTTTGTCATTGTCAGCCTCTGCATAGTGACTCTGGACTTCCTTGATGGCCTCCCTTTCAAGTACCAGCCAGAGCCAGACCTGCTTAGCTTCCAAGATCTGATGAGGCCAGGCTAAACTGAGCTGTCCAGGTCAGAACATTTTCAGAGTAACCTGGCTATTTTTATTTGTTTTAGAAAATACATGCCCTGCCTTTCTGCCCTTTTAAGGGCCACCATTATATAGCAATAGCACCTAGCTGTGCCCCAGTGTGTTACAAGCTATGCTCCCTCTAAGCTGTGGAGTCCTATGAGCAAAAATTCTACTTGGCGAGCTACTGGCATGAAAGTTGTGAGTGAGCAATTTGGCTACAGCATAAATTAGTTTGCTCTGGAGCCAGATCCTTCCTGAGCTAAGTCAAAACTGTGTGAGCTGGAGGCTAAAAAAACTATGAGCTAGCTCACACTAACTCAGCTTAGAGGGAACACTGGTTACAAGTACAGAAGAATTGCTTCTTGAAGCACCCAGCACTACCTACATGCTCCTTTTTTTCTGGAGGGAAGCTTGAACAATCATTATTGTTGCCGCAACTGTCATCTGAAAGAGTATGTTCAACTTCATCGTCCGAGGTGCCAGTTTTCTAACGTGGAAAAAATGGGAATCATTCAAAACGTTATGGGACTGAATAACTGGAATGTCTTCCTCCTAGTAGAGCATATATGATGACAATTCCTGGAAATCATTTATTTATTTTTAATCTACTCCTCCATAAATTCAGCACAGCAAAACTTTGAGGACTTTGAATAATGCCTCTGGCATATGTAAAGCCCCGAGGTTCGAAATGGAAATCAAAATGCAGCTTTGTCTATCACAGAGCATTTGTTTTGCAGATAAGAAAGGGAAGCTAGAACGTATCAGTTACGACAACAGCACACTGACTGTGGCATTTCTTTATCCAGAAAAAGTCCTCTCCCATCAAATATAATGCATACTACAGTAAGCATTAAATAAGCACATGTATTCATATATTAAGTGTTTGGCTGGGACTGTCATTTCATGTATAGTCAGCACATTGTGATAATCATATATGAAGTAAGATGTAGCTTTATTTCATTGTATATACGAGTTGCCAGCTTTATTCATGAAACAGTGCTGTGTTGAATTCCAAGATACAGACAGACCTAATCACAAGGCTTTTCTTGTGTTGATTTGTGTTGACAACATGCCTCCTGGAATTTCCCCCTGATTTTTTGCAGGACTCACCAGACAGCAACACAGCAAAAATGGTTTTTTCCTCAATATGAGCTCTTTTTGATATGAAGGGAAGTTCTAGAACCTGTCTGGCCCAAGCTAGCTCACCCTTGTCAAACATCAGAAGTTCCCCAGTTTCAGGTGCTCCTTTCTGCTGCTGGCCAGCTGGCCACCAGGAGCCACCAAACAGGCAAGAAGCCAGAAATAAATGTGATGTGCCTACATCACCTGGAAGTGACTGTTAGCCTGATTGCCTTGATTTATGATTAATATTGGGGAATCTGAGATATTATAAATATAGCAATCGGCACTAGGGAGCAATCACCTATGTGTAGAGGGAGTTCCACCTCTTCCAGAAGTACTAGAAATGGACACAGAGACAGTTTCAGTTAGAAATGGTTTCTTTACTGGATGATTCTTCACAAGCAAGCAATACATAGTCTCACACTCAATTACACAGATCTAAGAAAAGCAGATAGATAAAAGATGTTTGCATTAGCAGGTAATACGTTGGTATCCATGTTGAGGGCGATAATTACCTCTCTGGTGAGATGATGAGTCCCAGTAGGAAAAATAATGGAGGCTAAGAGGGATTAGGGATCGTGTCCGGAGCCAGCAGAGACACGTGGAAACTCTGGCTGCACAACTAAGAGTCTTACGGGACCGGTAGGATTCAGGATAGAAAAGCTAGAGAGAGAACACATTGCTGGGTGTCCTCTTTTATTAGGGGGCTCTGGGGGAGGGCTTAACTGGACACCTCTCTTGAGACCACCCCTTGGTGGTCTGCTCCAAAAGTCATGTCCACAATGGGGAGTGGGCTTAAGGAGTTGGGCAATATTAAACTCTACCTGAACTGTGACAGAGACACTTGGAGGGCTGCTGTGACTTATCAGCTAAACCCTTTGTTTTGTTGATTTGCCCTATTGTTCCAGGGCTGCAGAACCAGTTTCTTGGCTGGCCAAGTCCATTGTCAGCAAAAGGCATGAAAGAGTCTTTTGTGTCTTTGCTGCAGAGAAGGTTGGGGAGGGGGTTGCTTGTGTGATGAAGAAGAGCTTCCCTAATGGCATCTGGGAGCACATGTTTAAATCACAATGGCAAGTGGCTGTTTCTGTGTGGGTTTCTGTGTTAAGGGATGTCTCTGGGAGCTGGCGACCTCGGGAACCACTGGCACATCGTCTCAGGTTTTGGCTGGCGTGTGTGTACAGCTGGCATCACAATCTGGGCGAATGACATCTCAGTCCTTCTTACACATTTAGCAACACAGTCCATTATTACACTTACAGACTTTGCATCTATAAGAGTGCATGAGTGCCTTGCAGGGCAACATGATGTAGGCATATTGATGACATGGGGGGGTGCTCTGGTTTTCAGGCAAAACTCTATGGTTAGAAGTTAATTCTACCATAGGGGTTTTGCCCACAAACCAGAGCATCACCCCTGACATCCCCAACATGCCTACATAACTTCTGGGTGACATAGGCATATCATATTTATTTCTGGCTTCTCACCCCACTCCCAGTAAATTCACCCCCATCCCCCACCCACTAGGTTCGACAGACCTGGCAACCCTACTTTGGGCTAATCAAGGAGTCTAAATAAGAAAGGAGTTTACCCTTAGATGGAAGGCCCAAGACAAGTGGGGAACATATCCTCCAAGCATCAAAATGAGTATAGCTCTTATCTCTGGCATAAATCAGTTTGGCCACATGTGTTTTGCATTGATTTATAGAGGAAGTGACACCTCCATTTTAAATCAGCTTTTGCTGAGATATAGACAGTGACAGCATGCCTGCAGATCCCCCATTCTTTGGAGTGGCCTTCTCAAAAGTGTTAGGAAGGTCCCCTCTCTTGCAGTATATCGAAGCTGCAAAACCTGGTTTTAAAAGAAGGTTTATGACAATCATTTGAGTTTGTAAACTATCAGTATATCTTATTCTCAACTCGGCCCTGTTTGTGGATACTTCAATCCAGTGAATGAAGCCATGGACAGACAAGTCAGGTGTTTCTACAAACCTGAGAAAAGCCCTAGGTTGTCAAAAAAAATCTTTTAAAAATACAGTGAGGTATTAAAATTTAGAGCTGCTTGGCCTTTGAGGGAGAATCCAAAGCCCTAGAAAGGACCTTGGCCCTCTTTTTTACTGACTGACTGGGAAAAAACCCCCATCAAACCTAGCTTTTCTGGTTAAAATTCTCTGATTCATCTGTTACTTGAACAAAGTGATTAGGGAGTTGCAGGCAGAAGAGGTTTGTTGGTGCTCCTCATTATTCCTGTGTTCCCTGAGATTTCAAATGTTACCAGAGCTGCACGGAAGGGAGCAGTGTGGGAGCAACAGTCGTGCTTTGTGGATAACAAATGAAGCAGGCTTTAGGCATATATAAATAAGGAACAGCGATTTGTTTTTGCAAAAAAAATTATAATTAACTATTATTTCTCACGCAGGTTGGATTAGTTTTTGTTTTTAGAAACATGTGGCAGCAGCAAGCTTGATAAATTTTTATAGTTCTTTCAGATCAGCCTTTTTTCTTTTTCACATTAATTAGCTTGCTGGTGTTGGTGTTGCTTGCAAACTGTGCATGTTTAAAAGCTCAAAGGAATCATTTTCTCAGAATTTCCTCGGTCTCAGTTCTCTAAGGCCAAGAAAATGCCCCGCTTCTGAACACAGTCTCTTTTTGACATGGAACAAATAATCACTTTTAAAATGCTCAAACTAATGAAGCTAAACTACACTCTCAAAGTGATAGTACTTCTACCAGAAGTATTATGCCTCCTTGTTTTTAGTTGAAATTTTGATTAATTCAAAAATTACTTATAGAATGATTGCAATGATATTTCCCCAGATTGGCATACTATCAGTGATCCCAGGTAACTGTTCCATAGTATATTAAGCAGTCACTTTTTGAGAAGCAAAAGTTGCTACCAAACAGCATGGGTTAGTTTCAATTCTTCCTCAGACACCCGGGCTTTAGATACTGTAAGACCTATTGTTATAAAGTATTGTCTATGGCCGAGGACAGACTGGCAGTCTGGCCCGCTCTGCCTCCGCTTTAAAAGCGGAGGCAGAGCGGCTGTTCAGACTGCCACATCTGCCCAGAGGAGGCAGCCTGGATGCAACGTGTCCAGCCCTGCGCTCCTCCCGCAGCAGCCGGGCACCACTTCAAAGTGGTGTCCCAGCTGCTGTGCGTGTGTTCCACCCACTTCCGGCGGGTGTGAATGCGTGGCCGGGCCGGGGGAGACACGCGGCATTTGGATGACGACGCCGGAAGCCGCCTGCAGTCTGGATGCTGCGAGTGGCTTCCTTGCGGCGGCGTGCAAACGCCGCGCAGTGGGGGCAATTCCCCCACCTTGTTCTGCCGTGCCGCAGAGGCGCGGCAGATTGCCAGTCCGTCTTCGCCCTATGACATGTGTGTGAAGGGTAAAGTTCCCCATGTCTTCTTTTAAATTAAGATGAAGAGACTAATAATTTTTACCTGTAGCAAGATTAGATTTTACTGTCTTCCTGAAGTTATTCTTAACAATTCTTGACTATTATAAAGTGTTCTCCTGAACTGCTGCAAGTCCACTGTCCAGGGCTGCTCAAAGATCTGGATCAAAGTTCCCAGTGCATGAGCACTGGAGCTCTTCAAAATCTCCCCAAGACCATTTGAGAGTATCGCTCAGCTTTCAGGGGACAGTGTTTTTTTAGGAGGCTGTCATTAGAAGATGGAAGTAGAAACAAATCCTTGCATGAACAGAAACAATCTTGTGTCCTTCTGTAGCCAAGCCAAAGTTTTTGAAGTTTAGAGTTCAAGTGAAAGCAATCCACTTGTAGATAAGGTTGTCAGGTCCGACCTGGCAGCTGGCAGGGGGATCCAGGATCCTTCTCAGGATCTTCTGCCACATGCACTTTGTGTGCATGGTGCGATGACATCACCCGGATGTGATGTCATCACATTGCCGCCATCAGGGGGTGATGCTCTAATAACAATAATATTTACTGGCATAACATCATGCACACGCACAGTCAAGAAGGAAGGGAACATTACCCCAGCTTTTAAAACATCCCTCTCCTCTTAACAACATGACAAATAAATTTAGCCACAATCTCAATAATCTCAGAGTCATGACTGGATAATAGATGAGAAATCTTACCATGATCAGATTGGCCATCATCCCTGTGGAGAAGAGGGTCTAAATAAATTGCACAAATATCACAATAAAGTGTATAGTGCAGGAAAACATGTCCAATACTTTCTATGTCCTTCAAACCACAGACAAAAAAACCTATTAGAATATGGAATTTCCTTAAACCTCCCATGCAATATGGCCAAAGGAAGAACATTGAAACCAGCTAACATAAAAGTTCTATGAAGGTAAGGAGAGGTCAGACAATAAAAGTATTCAAGGGGCAGTCCTCCACCTCAAAGGGGAGAAAGAGTGATGCTCTAGTTTTTTGGGCAAACCTCTATGGTTTGTAGGCAATTTTTCCATAGAGCCCAAAAACTACAGTGTCACTGACGTCACATTGCCTTTTGGGCCTGTTGGGGGTGGGGTTTCCCCCACCAGCCAACTGGCCAGTAGTGGGGAAGCGCGCCCTCCAAAAGCAGGTGTTCCCCTGCCCCTGGCGGGGGTCTGGCAACCCTATTGGTAGAAGTAGGCTTTCTTGTAGGGATCTTTATGCATGGGAAAGAGTTCTGTGCTAGCTAAACGTCACCCCCTCAGTATCCAGCATTTGTTGTACCTACGACTTTCGTCCTACATGAGAATGCCCTAACAGAAAGCTACTCTTGGAAAGTAGGGATCCAAGTCTCCCAGGAGCCCATTCACATAAAAGCAGACCACTCTAATTGTCAAAGCTAACCAGCCCAACAAATGCAGATCCTCATATGCATGGCAGTACATGTACCATCTATGGCTGTGCATGCAAAAACTCCACTATCCTACACTAGGAGGTTTTCTAGAGGCTTGAATAAGTTCACATCTTGCTGATCATATCATACAAGATCCAGAAAGATCCAGTACTGGGATTTTTCCTTGTGGTTTTTTTTTTTTTGGGTCAGTTCTGCTTTTATACTGTTTTGTTTTATTATAGTCCTTTCAGCAGTGCAAATTCCATGGAATCTTATGGTACTAAGCCTTTAATAGTCAAATTCTATTCAACAGGACAATTTTTAGTATATATTTCATGATTAGGTGAAAATTACATCTCTAACAGCCCCCACACTTTTCATTTCATCTGTTCTATTTTGCTCTTTAATCAAAGCCTGAAAGTTATTTACCTATTTTTCTCAGTTAATACAGTCAACAAAAAAACTGAATCCAGAATAAAACATGCATGCAAAATCTAAAATCAAGCTCTCCTTCCCCTTCAAATGAGAGTAGAGCAGCAATTTCTTAAAATAAATATGAAATTGAAAAATGCCAATGAAAGAGAGGGGCCATAATATTCATCCCTTGAACACCCATTCAGCTCTTACGAGCTGTAAATCTGGTTGCCTGGTTGCTGCTTCCCCACCCTCTTTTCCTTTTCAAATCTGAAATTTTGATTAGCATGCCTTAAAAGATGGTTGACATTCTATGAATATTTTAATAATCCTTTAAAATATACCATTCAACATTCTGATTGTTCTCCCACCACCACCACCGAACATCCAAAAGTATATTATTATATAAAGGTATCTGAAGAAGTGTGCATGCACACAAAAGCCTATACCTTGAATAAATCTTTGTTGGTCTTAAAGGGGTCACTGGACTCAAACTTTGTTCATATAAAGGCATGTACATAATCGGGTAATACTGAATGGTCGACTATAAATCTATGATGGACTGCACTTTTTAAGAGGCTTAGAAGTGCTTAACAACAGCCAACAGTAATCCATGCAACAGTCACCTCCAGATTAGACTGCTGTAACTTGCTCTACACTGGCCTACCCTTGAGATTGACACAGAAGCTCCAACTGGTCCAGAATGTGGCAGTGCAAGTCCTGATGGGCAGCTGCTGAGGTCCGTTTGCCTTGCCCCTGTTGCGCAGTTGCCATATTGAATGCACCCGTGATTGTGGTTGTTGTCTGCTGAGACGGCCGTGCCTGCCTTTTACTTGCATGCACAACCACTGCTGCCAATAACTGTTACAACTGCTGCTGAAGTGATTTTGTCTGCCTGCGAGGCAGTGGAGCCGGAGTGTTGGCTGGGGAGACCGGGGAGACTTCTACCCTCTCTGGGGTGCCCAGCCATGCTCGGCCCAATTGAATTGCATCAGTGATGGTCTTCAGCGTGTCAACAGTGGGCTTTTGAGGAGCTCTGAGGGCAGGTATTTGGACCTAAGGGACGCTGGCATGAGAACGGGGGAGCCTGAGATTGAGGAGAACCATTTGGGATCCAGGGAACTGGCTTCCTTCTAGACCACTGAGAGGAGCTCCTCGCGCCACAACTGACTATCAGACTGGAGGAGGCATCAATCAGCAATCAGAAGACCCAGCAATACCATTCTACTGAAAGTACTGCAAGCATGGTTAGATAGTTTAAATTAGAGTTAAATATTAATTAATTAATAAACAGGTTCTAATTAAGAATTAATTGTTTAATAAGGGGAAATAATTAATTGGAAAGTTTGAATGTATTAATGTACTATTTTTTTCTTTGCTCTTGAATTGAATTAGATTAAGTTAGTCCTTTGAATGTTTAAATTAATTAAACTAATTCGAGTGACTATCCTATCACTGAGCTAATTAATTGGACTATCAAGTACTGGAATTAGACTATCCTATTGTGGAATGAGTGCTTGATTAATCACCTGGCAAATTGAAATTAGAAGCATAAATTTCTGTTATTATTGGCCTTTACTTATTTATTACTGGCCAAGAACCAGATTATTTATACCAAATTGTTAGAGTATTATTAGTTGTATATTAGTAGCTAGAATAGGTTAGATAGGGTTGTATTGGACAGTGAATGATTAGGATAGATTAGATTATGAGGAATTATTAGGACAAGCAATACTGGGGAACTGCTGTAATATTCCATCCCCCCTTTACACTGCATATTGTGACGGTCAGTCAGTCTACTGATAGGTCTGTGGCTTAGCAAAGACCATCTGGGGAATGGCCGGGCAGGCAATACCAGTGCTCCTGGGGAGGGGAAAATATAGCAGTGGGACTGGGCAGGGAGTTAAGGGAAGGGGGCAGAGAAACAATTTACCTCAGCCTCCTTCCAGCCTATGTCCCATCCCAAGGATGATTGACCCCTCTCCAACATTGGCACTGTGTAACTCCAGGTCTATAAATAATAAGACTATGGTCCTTCGGGACTTTCTACTGGAGAAGAATGTAGACCTGGTGTGCGTGACTGAGACCTGGGTGAGAGAGGGAGAGATAGTATCTCTCTCCCAATCAGCTCTGCCTGGGTTCTCAGTCCTTTACCAATCACGGACTAGGGGGGAGAAGATTGGCTTTATTCATCTGGGAGGCTTACTCCTTAGGGCGCTCCCACCTCTGAGGATCATGGGCATTATGTGTGTCAGCCTAGTATGGGAAGCCAAGGAGAGTGTGGTGATTTGGCTGGTGTACTGACCACCCAACGCACCAGCCAATAACCTACCATCCCTGATAGAGGTCGTATCAGGCTGGGTCTTGGAACACTCTAGGATGATAGTCCTGGGTGATTTCAATGTCCATGCTGATGGTGAGTCTGTTGCCTCTACACAGGCAACAGACCTAGTGTCATCCATGGTGGCCCTGGGACTCTCCCAACTTGTTACGGCCTCCACTCACTGGGCTGGGTGCACACTTGATCTGATCTTCGCAGTGGGGGTCACAGTGGACCAGATCACTGTTTCGGCACTGCTATGGTCAGATTGCTTTGCCTTGAAGGCTCATTTAAATATTCCACTCCGACCCTGTTTGGGCAGTGAGCCAATTTGGGCTCATCCACAGAGCCAAATGGACCCAGTGCGGCTTCAGATGGCACTTTGAGATCCAAAGCCCCCTGGCGCCTCATTGGATGAGCTTGTAGAGGAATGGAACAGCCAACTCTTGACAGCCATCAACAAGATTGCTCCCTGGCACCCTCTGCTCGCTCCATGGTTTACCCAGGAGTTGCGGCTAATGAAATGGGAGCTGAGATGCCTAGAGAGGCAGTGGCAGTGAGTTCGTGATGAAGCCACAAGAACATCTTATAGGATGTTTATGAGATCCTACAAGATGGCAGTCAAGGCTGCAAAAAGACAGTATTATATGGCTTGCATCCACAAGCTCACACCCAGCCCAATTATTTAGAACAACTCAGTCTATTACTGCTCTGTCACAAAACAGGCTAAATCGTAGGGAACTGGATATTGGCTGTGAGGCTTTTGCGAGCTATTTTGTGGATAAAGTTCTGTCGCTCCGCTGTGACCTTCCCACCACAGTTGATACAGTGAATGAACTTGAGGCACCAAGCATGTCTTCTAGTCACATTCTGTATTATTTTGGCCTGCTCAGCCTAGAGGAAATTGACAGATTGCTCCTAACTGTATGCCCTACCATGTGCCCCCTTGACCCATGTCCATCATGGCTAATCAAAGCTGGCCACAAGGGGCTTAGGGGTGCCTTGCAGAAGATTATCAACATCTCTCTCAGAGGGGCAGTTCCTGGGGGCACTTAAGGAGGCAGTGGTGCACCCCCTTCTGAAAAAGCCATCTTTGGACCTGGCCAAATTGGCCAACTATCGGCCAGTTTCCAACTTGCTCTATTTGGGCAAGATAATAGAGAGGGCAGTGGCAACTCAGTTACAGGGCTTTCTGGATGATGCTTCCATTCAAGATCGCTTCCAGTCCAGTTTTCGTCCAGGTCACAGGATGGAGACAGCACTGGTCACCCTCACAGACAGGCATCTGGATCAGGGCGGATCCACAGTGCTGATGTTGTTAGACCTGTCAGTTGTGTTTGACACAGTCGATCATCAGCTACTGATCCACCACCTCACTGATACCGGAATTCAAGGACTAGCCTTGCTATGGCTTGCTTCCTTTCTCCAAGATTGAGGACAAAGAGTGGCACTGGGGGATCAGCTGTCCCAAAGGCACCCATTGGAATGTGGAGTGCCCCAAGGAGTGGTGTTGTCTTCAATGCTTTTTAACATCTACATGCGCCCTCTTGCCCAGATTGCCCAGAGACATGAGCTGGGTTGTCACTAGTATGCAGATGACACCCAGCTCTATCTGATGCTGGACAGCCAGTCCAACTCCAAACAGGAAGATCTTGACTGGGCATTACAAGCCATGGCCGGTTGGCTTAAGCTGAGCTGGCTGAAATTGAATCTGATGAAGATGAAGGTCCTGTAGCTCAGCCACAGTGGTCCAAGGGTAGGGATCCCACTCCTGACCTTCGATGGGGCGCCAGTGGTGCCAGCGCCAGAGGTTAGGAGTTTGGGAGTGCTCCTGGATGCCTCTTTGATAATGGAGGCCCAGGTAACAGCCACTGCCAGGTCAGCCTTTTACCATCTTCGACTGATTAGGCAGTTGGCTCACTTCCTCGAATGTGGTGACTTGGCAACAGTGATCCATGTGATGGTCACCTCAAGACTGGATTACTGAAATGCCTTCTATATGGGGCTGCCCTTGTCGCAAATCTGGAAGCTGCAGCTGGTGCAAAACGCCATGGCCAGGCTGTTGAATAGGCACAGGCCTATTTGGGAGCACATCCAGCCTGTGGTAAAGGCATTGCACTGGCTGCCTATAGCATACCGGATTCGTTTCAAGGTGTTGATTCTTACATTTAAAGCCCTTTATGGCCAGGGACCTACATACCTGCGGGACCGCCTTTCCCCATATGTACCCCAGAGAACACTGTGACCAGGGACCCAGAACCATCTGGCCCTCCTGAGTATTAAAGAGGTCAGGCTGGTGATAACTAGGAACAGGGCTTTTTCAGTGGCGGCCACTATCTGGTGGAATGAGAGAAGATCAGGGCCCTCTGGGACCTTTTGCAGTTTTGCAGGGCCTATAAAACAGAGCTCTTCCACCGGGCCTTTGGGGCTGCCACTACTACCACTACCACTACCACCACGATCATCAATACCATCACCAACAATTGACATCTTATGGTGGAAGAGTCCTGATCTGCTGGTCCCTTTAATTACTGCCCAAGCCAAACCCCCAAAATAACTGAAGCAGACCAATGGAGCTGATGTCAAAAGTGAAGAACTTTATTATTGTGTTTGGTTTTAATACTGACTTATATGTGTTTTTATATGTATGTTGGATTTTTAACCTTGTTCTGTAAGCTGCCCTGAGCTGGCCTTGGCCAGGAGGGCAGGATAAAAATTAAATCAATCAATCAAAATAAATCACATATACATCCAGTGCTGTGCCAGCTATACTGGCTCCCAATGGAATACCGAGTCAAGTTCAAGATTTTGGTATTGACCTGTAAGGCCTTGAGCAATCAGGGACCGATGTATCTATGGGGCAGTCTCCTCTGTTATGCCCCCAGGAGAGCTTTGTGCTCCTTAGACAGCAATCTACTGGTGATCCCTGGCCCTAAAGACAGCTGGGTGTCCTTAACCATGGCCAGGGCCTTTTCAGTCCTGGCCCCAACCTGATGGAACTCTCTGCCAAATTCCTTCAAGGCCCTGCAGGATCTGATGCAATTTCGCAGGGCCTGCAAGGCAGAGATGTTCTGCCAGGCTTTTGGTTGAGGACAGCGAGGGTTCCATCTTGGTTCCTCCCCCCTGTGCACGAAGTAGTCGGCAGTGGGAGTTGGAAGGAGGACTGGTTATTTGCCATCTGTTTGTTTTTAATATTGTATTAAGGTTTTAATTAATTTTATCTTGTTTTATCTCTAGTTGAACATAACCCAGAGATAGCTAGCTAGCTAGCTAGCTAGCTAGATAGATAGATAGATAGATAGATAGATAGATAGATGAAAATAAAGGACTGTGAAGAGTTAATTCTTCTCAGAGCCAGACAGCCTTGAGTAACAGCTTGCTCCAGGCAATCTGATTGGTTGGCATCAGCTGAACAACAACAAAAAAGTCTTGCAAGAGCTGGATGCTGAGGAAAAGTCAATCAGATTCCTGCCTTTACTGAGAAGAGACATATATTGAAACTGTCTAGAAATAGCCCTGACAAAAAAGAGTTTAGTGCTGACAGAGTCAGATTTCTACCTTGACTGATCACAGTCCGAATTCAGCATTAGCTGAGAGCAGTTTGAACACAGACAGAAGTGCTGGGGGGAGAGTTTGGCAAGGAAGTGGATAGTAGAGAAAACTCCCATTCAGGCCAAAAGAAAAGGGGATAAATCTTCTAGAGAAAGATTCCCTACCCAGTTAAACAAGGAGAATTGTCTCTGAGGAGAACAGAATTCCCTGGTCTGGTGTGATTAGAAACTGCCTGTAGCGAACTTAAAATATACTCAATAAGAACAAAAGTCTGTGCTTGTAATGGTTTTACCTCAATAATTTCAACCCCTGATTTTACCTGACCATTCCCTTGGTTGTTAAAATAAAACCTTTTGTTATTTTTGAATTTTAAAAGTGTATCAAGTGCCATTTTTAAGGGTTTAAGTTACAGGGCGAACCTATCCCTTCTTTCAAGTTCCTGGGCAGAGCAAATAGCCAAACCTTGCTGACAGGGTGGGACAGACAAGGTTTCTTCAAGTAAAGAATAAACATGCTACCAGGGCTGCTCAGTCAGTGAAGGCCAATAGAAATCAGGGGGAAATCTTGCCTCTGAGGGAGGGAAGTGGATGGGGTCCATCAAAAAGTCACAATGAACTAAATCAAATCCTCCCTGCTTTCAAGAACAGAGAAACAGCAACAACCATAAATGCCACTGCTGCTTTCTCAAATGATTTCAATAGCTTGAGGCAAGTTCATTAAAGCAATGTATCTCCAGATATGCAATAGGGAGACACTTCTCTGCATGATGTCTTAAGCAGCTTCAGGAAAACCATTTTCTGAATTCCATCTGACGTGGTCAGGACTATGGTGCATGTCTTCTATTACTCCTGTTTAGCAGAAACTCATCAAAATTTTTGGCTTAACAATAGCGGCAAAGAAAACAGGATTCATTTAGGATGAAGATGAACAGATTGTCTAAGTGTGGTGGGAGTGGTGTCAGCTCACACGTCCTAAATACAAACGTGCTGGAATGCAATGAATGTGTGTCAAAACCTCTTCCACCACACTTTAGAATCTGTTTCTGTCTTTATCTAAAGTCTACTCAGGAAGAAGAGAAGATTGCCCTGGGAAATCTTCCAAACTCCAGTCAGTTTGGAATCTGAAATGTGGAGCCAAGACACTGCAAATAAGGAAGCACACATAAATTGTTTCTTCATGATTTATTTTTAAAATAGCTTCATCCTTTTGAAGAGGGAGGAAAAATAGCTCAAGATATCCCTCCTTTGGATCAACACACACTGTTTGTAAGTCCTTTGATTTTGCCGTACACACACACACACACTTCAGAGATTATATTTATTTAGATGCGCGTGGGAATTAGATTTTACATACCCAGGAAAGGATTCCCCATCTTAAATTCATTTTGAACATAATTTTAAATGGAAACACAAGAAGAGCCCCTCTAGACCTAGCATCTTGTTTCCTACAATGGCCAACCAGATGCTGCTAGGGGGCTTACGAGCATGACAGGGGACCAAAGAATTCTCTTATTGTTTCCCCCCATTTAGCCATGATGGTTAATGTATTGTTTTGGAACTTTTGTGCTACACGGTTATGAAATTAACCAGTTTTGACAGCATCTCTGTTATTAAGAGGCATAGCCAAAGACTATAGGCACCTGCAGATACCTTGTCTTTGTGTAACAGCACAGTTTCTGGAGCATCACCTGATGCCAGAAGTTTCTGCAGTATTAGCATGTAGTCAGGCATTATTCCCCCCCACACACACTGCTTCTCTCACTGGCCTGAGAGTCCAAATTGGTTCCTTGGCATGCCTACCAATGCTACTTGAATAGATGTTGTGTAGCCAGTTTTGTTCAGATACAGTCACCAACCACACACGTAGTATAATCTAAGGAGGACACGTCAGCCTGTACAAAATCTGTTTTCTCTATGCATGTGTGGGAGTTATAGTATTAACTACTGTGAGCTGCCCTGAGCCTGCTTTGTGGGGAGGGTGGGATATAAATTTAAAATCATCATCCTCTGCGATCACTGTCAGCTATGCTGCCATCACCCACCCGGGGGTTGGGACTCGACCAGTGACCCTGCCCGCTGGAATGTGCTCATGTGCTGTTTAGCTCTGTTTAGCTGTCTAGCTTCCTTATCATGCCTCGCTTCTTTCTGCTTCACTCCTAGCTTGCTCAAGGCCTGGGATACATCCTCCCCTATCATGATATTCCTTTTGCAGTTGCTCTCAAAACGTTTAGTAGAAACTCCCTGGGAACCAAAAAGCACAATAACAATAATAACATGATTACCGCTATTTCCATGTGATCCCTGTTCAGGGGCTGGAACCTTTTATATTAGTGCTTTATGATTGGTGTAGATGTAAGGGGGGGGAATTCTGTTCGCTTAGTATAATACTAACCGTTTGTTTACAATAAAGTCATTATTACTAACAGGAATACTGTAACCATTCCAATAAGAACCTCTTTGCAAATAAAGGACTTTCTGATTAAGAAGACCTGTTGTAGACTGCATCGTCTGGGACAATCTCAGGCCGAGGACAGATTGGCCGTCTCGGCCGCTCTGCCTCCGCTTCAGAAGTGGAGGCAGAGCGGCCGTTCAGACGGCCGCATCTGCCCCCAGGAGGCGGTCCAGACGCATCGCATCCGGCGCTGCGCTCCTTCCGCACCAGCCGAGCACCACTTCAAAGTGGTGCTTGGCTGGTGCAGCATGCCCCACGTGCGCATTCCACCTGCCGGAGCGGGTGTGAACGTGCGCGGGCAGGGGCAGCCACGTGGCGTCCACACGCCGCTCCAGGAAGCCGCCCGCAGTCTGAACGCTGCGGGTGGCTTCCTCCTGGTGGCGTGCGAATGCCGCATTGCGGGGGAAATTCCCCCCGCCCCATTCTGCCACGCCGCGGAGGCGCGGCAGAATGGCAGTATGTCTTCAGCCTCACATCACACAAACTAAATAATCAACTTTCAATGCACTTTCCAACTGGATTTTGCCAGTTCACACAGTAAAATCCAGTGGGAAAGTGCATTGAAAGTGGATTATTTAGTGTGTGCTCTTTTCCACATTTGCCTGCAACTCTGGATTTTCTCAGTGTTTGAGTTGAGGCAATTTAAGTCCATAGCAAAACAGCATCCAAATAACCTGGAGCAACAGCAGGCTGAAACCAGGCTGACCACTGAAGGGAAGTAATGTAATACAGAATGGGGGAAGGGAACCCAGAATAAAAAGAAGGTTGAACTTGATTTTAGTGCAGAATTGCTTGGAGGACACCACAGTGAACATGGATTAAAAGGAGTGTGCAGAAAGAGCCACTGTGACCATAGCCATAGCATGTCTGCATTCAGATTATGTTTGACTGTGGGACAGCATTAGAGACAAGTCTCTCTTTTGTGAGGAAAATCCCGCATTCACAACTCAGCAGTACATAATATATAATCATTAGGACTGCCAGTTACCCCAGGACACACAATTTAAGATCAAAGGACTCCTTTCGATCTTTTTCCCAACTTTTATTGCACATCTTTATAAACTCCTCTGTTGCCAAAATACTTGCCTCCACAATTACTTTCACCAAATGCCTGGAAGTGATTCAAACTTCTCTGCATACCTGTGAAATGAAAGTTATATTCATCAGTCAGTCAGAATGCATGAGACGCATGTCAAGGATAATATTCACAGTGTTTCTCATGGGAAAGCAGGAACCTGTCACCTTTGCTCAGTTAAGCCGTTTGCTACTCAGCCTGCATGGGTCAGCCAAATTGCTTTTCTCTACCTGTCTTCTGTTGCCTCAAGAAAACAAAACAAAAAAGTATTTTTTCCCCTTTTTTAAACTAGTAACCATGTCAAATAATGTTAAATATAACAAAAATAATGCTTCATTTTTTTTAGTCCACATGTCCACACGAAACCCCTATATATTAAGATATGGAGTGGAGGAATTCTTGTAGTGGGTTAACTCCTGTGACCGTGTGATTAAAAAGCATACATGGGAGTGCATTTTTCCTGCCTCCTCTCCACAGCAACCCACAGCATTTCGTCTTCATACTTTTCCCAGCAGCCTCTGCTGGATATTCTAGAGATTACCCTGAGCTGAAGAAGCTTGGTCTTCTGCCACCAAGATCAGAAGGGCAACAGGCCAAAGGCTGGTGAGGTTGCATTTCATAAGTTACAATAAAGAGGAGCACAGCTTTGGAGATGTAAATCAGGTACAAGAATGAAGCTGCGCGACGATGTGCTGCCAATGTCTTTTATGTAATCCAAAGGAAACTTGTGCCAAACGTCTACAGCACCACTTTCAAAATAATATAAATGTATAACCACAAAGTTACAGTCCAATAATTTTTGTAGTTGTTCCTATGTAAGTATTCATCAGCTGAGTAGATAGTTGGTGACAGCTGAGTAGATAGTTGGTGAGACAAGATTCTCCGGAATAACTCCCGTTTCGAATCTATTGTTCTTCTTCCATGCCACTATTTCAGAACAAGAGATGGAAACTCTACATCTAGGCTGTACGACCTGGTAGAAGAGTGTATTGGACAAACTCTTTCCCCTGTGAGGGGCATAATGTTTGAAGGCAACCTAAAATATGTATAGACGCCTGATGTAGAGTTTCCGTCTCTTGTTCTGAAATAGTGGCATGGAAGAAGAACAATAGATTCGAAACGGGAGTTATTCCGGAGAATCTCGTCTCACCAACTATCTACTCGGCTGATGAATACTTACATAGGAACAACTACAAAAATGATTGGACTGTAACTTTGTGGTTATACATTTATATTATTTTGAAAGTGGTGCTGTAGACGTTTGGCATAAGTTTCCTTTGGATTGCATAAAAGAGGTTGCATTTCATAGGCATACCTTTCTCAGCAGGGTCTACTGAAGATGCCAGAGATCCTCACATTTTGAGGTTGCTTTATACAGAAACAAACCACGGGTGTATTGAGGTCGCTATTGTCTACTCAGATTGGCAGCAGCTTCCCTGGGTTAAGGCAAAGATCTTTCACGTCACTTACTGCCTGGCCCTTCTTAGCTGGAGATGCCAGGGATTGAACCTGGGACCTTCTGAATGCAAAGCTCATCCACTGAGCCATAACAAGGAGGACAGAACTGCCAACTATGGCCTGGAAAATTCCTGGAGATTTAGGAGCAGTGTCTGGAGAAGGTCTTCACTTTCTCCTACAGGCTATACTATACAGTCAACCCTCTTAAATTAATGTTTTTTTCTTCTAGGGAATTGATAAGTTATAATTCTAGGAGAACTCCAGGCCCTAACTGGAGGTTGGTAACCCTAAAGGGGGATGTGGTAGAAAGCTAGCCATTTATAGTCTGATGGCTTTAAAAGGGGGTTAAATTAGACAGAATCAGGAAGGAAAGATCCATCAATGGCTACTAGCCATAGTAAGTTGTTAAGGGAACCTCTCAGAGACTGTAAACTCTGAAACCCAGTGCTAGGAGGCAACATCAGAATGCCTTGGCCTCTGCACCTGGTTTGTTGGCACTCCAGGGCAACTGTTTGGCTGTTGTGTGAAACAGATTGCTAGACTAGAGCTGCATTCAGACTGCCAGTTTGGCCTGATATAGGCACCTTTCACAAATGAATTAAATGGGCCTGTTCACACAGCCACAGCTGTCAGGAGTTCCCTGGGCATACTCACCCCACAGAGGACGACTTGGAGCCTGGTTAAAAAGCCACCACCTGCAAAGTGGAGTTTTTGTTTCCTTGCGCATTAATCGTGCATGGCTAGCTGTCTGAACTTGGGGGAGTGTGTGCAGAACGGCTTTTTTTAAAAAAAAATTGGCCATGTGAGATTGTGGCTGATGGGATACAATGGCTGAAGACAGACTGGCAAACTGGAGCGCAGTGCAAGCGGGCGAAAAAGCCCCGGGGCCAACCCGTCCCGTGGCTGCCCATTCGCACTGGCTCCAGTTCTGCGGGACCTCACCTGTAAGGAGGTGGACCAGCGCGTCCACTCTTCCTCCGCCGGCCCCTGGAGCCTCCACTGGAGTGGCGAGCGGCGTGCGGCTGTTCCGGCGAGGCACGGCCGGGACAGCCGGTTCACACTTCTGACCCCGCTCTGTGACGCGTCCACACTGCCAGGAAGCGGCAGGGACGCGCGCCCAGATAGCCGGAGACCAGTTCCAAGAGGTCTCCAGCTGCTGTGCGTGGAGAGCACCCCGCATGCGGGTAAGTGCGGGCCGCCGATGGGGGACAACTGCGGCAATCTGAATGCCCTCTCTGCCTCCACTTTAGAAGCGGAGGCAGAGCGGGCCAGATTGCCAGTCTGTCCTCAGCCAATAATGTGGACGCTTTACCATGGGATGACTCCATGGATAACCCTCAGTAGGGTGTGCTGTGTGGCTGATACGTCCCACAACATTTTAGAGGCGGCACTGTATCACGGCATGCTGCCAGTCTGTCTGCAGTCTAGATGGTACAGTGGTCTCAGACAGCCGTACTCTTCTTATGTCCTTACATTCTTCATTATCATAGCACTGAAGGTCATTTAACTTGCAACAAAAACATATCAGCAATAGCCTGCACCTTATTTACGTCATTCTGAACGCTTTAGCAGCAGCTCTAGAGCAAAACTAAACTGCATGAGAGAAAAATACGACCAAACAAGAACAGAAACAGCACCATTTAGCTGGCTTTTATTAGCTCCCAGTGTTTTCTTCTCAGCGTTATCTAAGCAACTACTCCACATAGTTCTTATTTCTTTTTCTGATGGCTGTCATAAATGTATTCATTACACTGCACCAAACAGCACTGTCCCAAACAAGTCTACTGCCTTGCTTTCTCTGAGGCCAAATTTTTAATTTAATGAGTAGTACAGGGAGCTGGAAACAACAAGTGAAGTTGTAGACTTCTGATAATCATCACTCAATACTGTTACTGTGAACCATGGTGTGAAGGCAGAAGGATGAAACTTGTTTAGAAACTTGTTTAGAAAAGCGTGATACTGAACAAGAAACTTGTTTAGAAAAGTGTGATAGAAGAAGAAGAAGAGATTGGATTTATATCCCGCCCTTCACTCACTTAAGAGTCTCAGAGCGGCTTACAAACTCCTTTTCCCTTCCCCTTCCCACAACAGACACCCTGTGAGGTAGGTGGGGCTGAGAGAACTCTTTCCCAAGCTGTCCTTGAGGGAACAGCCGGTACAGAGTTATGGCTTGCCCAAGGTCATCCAGCCAGGTGCAAGTGGAGGAGTGGGGAATCAAACCCGATTCTCCCAGATTAGAGTCCGCGCACTTAACCACTACACCAAACTGATAGCATGGGGGTGTCACCATCATCATCCATAAAATACTATTTAAATTATTATATACCAATAGTGATATTGCTGTGATAAACAATAATTAACCTCAATACAAATCACCCAGATTTAAATTAGAGAAATACAAATTATCGAAGACAGGAATACTGTCTCTCCTTGAATGTTATGTTCAATGCAGCCTAATTCAGCTGCTCTTTACAAACTATTCCCAAAAGGACTAAACTAAACTATGTGAAAGATAACAGGTAACTCAACTTAAGGAATAACTAAGCATTTAGGAAGATTTAGATATTGGGATATACCTTGTAGGATGTTTGACTTTTTTCTTTAAAAAAGAGATTTCTATGTTTATCAGTATAGTTATATGCAGCATTTCCCACCAACCACTTGAAGTCATATCACAACCTACTTTTGAAAGTTCTTGACTTTTCACCAGTAGTTTGCTTAGTGAAATTGGTGCTTTTGTTAGAGCTGCTGCAGACCAAAGAAACCTTACAAATGCTAGAACTAGCTACACAGTTCTTTGGATGTCAGTCAATGTCTCTATTCCAACTATATACACCCCAAAATCCAAGCAAGTAAGAGTTTGGACAGTGGGCCTGTTTTGCATGGATTCCACTATCTTGGGGCATTTTAGGTCAAATCTACATCTGACTTTCCCACTGGAATCATTCTAGTTTCAAAAAACCCCGTCTATACCTGTTTCTAGTTTCAAACCATACTTGTTCTAGTTTAAAAATCACCATCTACATTTGTTAATTGCTCTCTTGTGGTCAAGCCAGCATTACACTGCTTTAAACAGGTCCTGTTGCTTACTGCTCTTCAGACCCAGGGAGTGAAATTTGAAACCAGTGTGAAATGAGTGTAGGAAAAGACAGCAGTCAAACTACGTCAGAAGGGAGGTGTAGAGTTGGCCTTATATAACAGCCAAACAATATGGATCTATCTGTAGAATTCGCCAAGAGAACAATGCTCCCTCTAAGCTATGGAGCCTTGTGAGCAAAAATTCTACTTTGTGAGCTACTGGCATTAAAGTTGTGAGCGAGCGATTTGCCTACTGCATAAATTAGTTTGTTCTGAGCCATCCTTACTGAGCTAAGATAAAAATCTGTGAGCTGGAGGCTAAAAAAAACTGTGAGCTAGCTCACACTAACTCAGCTTAGAGGGAACACTGCAAGAGAAACACTTTTTGCCTGGTTCAGAGGTTAGCCATGCTGGTTTGCAGAAGATCAGCTAGATCTGAGTCTGGTAGCACCTTAAAGACCAACATGATTTTGAGGTATAAGCTTCTGAGAGTTCGCAGGCATCGACTCACCAGGCTGGAGAATACTGGTGAGAAGACATGGCCAGGATGTCCTTCTCTGGCCATGTTTGCCTTGAGTTCTCCTGGGTGGGCAGCTAGCCAATCACTGGCCATGCAGGTCATCTCACAAGGCAGAGGGTGGGTGGCAAGCCCGGGAAGGAGCATCAGTTTCATCCCACCCTTGCCCCAGCTATTTAAACCCCTGCCCATTGCCTTGCCAGTCCTGGTTGCTCAGGACACCCCACCCTCTGTCCCTAACTTTGTGGTCAGTTTGTTATGTATCAGTTATGTTATTATTGGCACAGCTTCATGGCAGTTTTAGGCATTGGGCAGGATCCATGGGGGGGGGGGGAGACTGTGCCTGCATGCCTGCTTTTCCTGATGGGGACCCCCTTAAGGGGTCTTGGGGATCGAGTCTTAATGGCATGCCCAGCTCAGGGGTGGTTACCCTGCTCCATTCCCAGGAGGCAAAGGTTCCACCCAGAGGCCTGTGCCTTTGTGGGACCACGGGCTTGCCACTCCTGGTTCCCCCAGCAGGTGGGCTGGGGATGTGATACATCAGCTGACAGACAGGTTGCCCGATACATTCTGGATACTGCCCTGTGCTGTGCCATTGGCCCCATCTGATGTAATTAATAAAGCTATGGCCTGTTTTCACTGCAAACTTGGTTTGTGGCGTGTTTATTGCTTGTTGTTCCCTTCCTTCTTCCACTCAGGCAGGCCCCATATGCCCTTAGGACTGCAAGCAGTGCTCCAGACTAAGGGAGCCTTGGCTCTCTTGAAAGCTCAGCCCCTGAAAATCTTGTTGGTCTCTCAGGCGCTACTGCACTCAAATCAAACTTTTTGCCAGATACTGCTGCTGGCCCAAATTAGGAGACAAGGCCCAGTTTGTAAATGAACAAGGTGTACTTAGATGCCTAATGACTTTTATAATCGCCAAGCTATATTTTTTGTGTGGTTCCACAGTTCTCACTGTTCGTCATCACTTATGATCAGACTGTAGCCTGGATTGAAGGGGAAGGCATTGACAAGCACTCTTCTCCATCTCTCAAAGCTCCCCGGGCCAGAATTTTCCTTTTACTTCTGTTTCTTGTCTTCTTCTTTTGCCTGCACACACATACATACACGCTATACACAACTTGCTGTTCCGAGGTGTCCTTCTCTGCCCTTCTGTATGTTTTCATTTGTGTGAGATGTGAAAACAACCCACATAAGATTCTGTCCTATTTCCCATTGAATTATTTCTGAATTTCTGATAATGTTCCAGCTACAAAGGAATCCTCATATACTTAAAAAAAAAAAAACACTGGAGCAATTCTCATGGCAAGGGAAAACCACAAATTTAATTTTACATGGGACTAAGCGGCTTTGGTTAATAACACAATAAAAGAGACAGCGATCAATCTAATGATCCATTTAGCCCAGGTTGCCTGTTCAGAATATGGCATAAATGCCACTTGGATCAAATCAGAATGTAATTATAAATTGCAAGGCACATGCCTGCACATTTGAAAAACTGTTTGCTTTTCAATGTTCAGAACTGTTTTACATTATATTGCAAGTGTTTTATGCACATATGCTCTTCAGAGGTTTTCCTCCAGCTGTCCCTGTCCTCCCACCTCTCTCCTGAGCCAGCTGGAGTTCAGAGAAGGGGTCATTGCGCAGCTTGTCTCTGTATTAATGATTATATGGACATGTAATTTAGATTGGAAATATCTGAAATTCTTTGAATAATGTCACTTTAACAGACAGTAAATGGTTAATGTGTTAACCTGGCCGGAGAATTTTGAGTGACAGGGGATTCAAATGGAATCCTACATTTGAGAGTGGCAGTTAAGAATGACAACTGAGAGTACAGTGGGATCAGTGAAGGAGTTAAGCACAGTAAAGAGTATCAGTGGGGATCCTGAGCTAGGGAAGAGGGATGAGTAGCTCTTCCCTTACGGAAATAGCTCCCAGTAAAGTGGGGTGATCCCTATCAAGTGTTTAAGAAGAAAAATTGGAACAGTCACCTGGCTTCACAAATTTAAGTATTTTTGAGAAAAAAAAGTTTATGCTTGTATATTTAAGCAGTGATTACCGAAAGACCTCTCTCCCCAGTTTTAAAGACCTGTCTGGTTAACAAAACAGCTACTTGATTGGGACAAACTATCTTTTGTCTACATATATACAAAATTACCTCATTTCTGTTACCTGTTCACCTTCTAAGTCCTAAACCAAAAATCTATCTGACCATTCCCCCTCAAAAGTGAAATAAAGCAGGTTGTTATTTTTGAATTACTGTCAGCCTCTCATGTGCTATTATCAGACAAAGACAAAGGAAGGATTTTAGTTGTTCCCTCAGTTCCCTAGGCTGGGTCATTTAAACAATTGGGTGGGACAGACAGAGAAACAAAAAAGAAAGAAAAGCCGAAGAAATAGAAAAAGGGAATTTGGAGAGTGGGAAATCATTATAGTCAGGGCTTTTTTTGTAGAAAAAGCCCAGCAGGAACTCATTAGCATAATAGGCCACACCCAACAGCAGAAACTCATTAGCATGTTAAGCCACACCACTGACAGAACAGCTTATTAGCCTATTAGGTCACACCCACCTTTTGCTTCTTATTCTGTTTACCTCGTTTGTGGTCAAAACCCAGGGCTTTTTTTTTTTGTAGCAGGGATTAATTTGCATGTTAGGCCACATACCCCTAATACAGCCAGTCCTAATGAGTTCCTGCTGTTGGGTGTGGCCTATTATGCTAATGAGCTCCTGCTGGGTGTGGCCAACTCAGGAGCCAGCCGGAACTCTGTTCCTGTGCATTCCTGCCCAAAAAATGGCCCTGATTATAGTCACATACAGAATATGCCACACATTTCCAAATCTGAATGTTATAATTACAGAAAACCTTCTCCAGATGACATAAGAACAGAAAAGGCAGGAAACTAAGTGTCCCAACTTGGCTGGTCTTGTCATGATTCTACTGGGGGTGGGCAGGGTAGGGTTAGAGCAGAGCCTGTGGCTAAGGACTGTTTGTACTTACGGAATACCAGAGACATCACAGACTACAGGACATAGTCTCACATTGGTTCTTTCTAAATGAAAGGTGAACTTTGTTGCCTGCTGTCCCCTCTGACCACTTGCTGCTGATTAACGATCTGCATGCAAGGTTGCCAACTTCCAAGTGGTGCTTGGAGTTTTCTATAAATTACAACTGAGAGATCACTTCCCTCGGATGAAATGGTGGCTTCAGAGGACAGGCTCTAGTGCATCACATCCCAGCTAAGCGCCCTCCCTTCCTCAAACTCTTCCCTCTCCAGGAGAGAACTAGGAAATGAAGGTGGCCCTGGAGCAAGCCAAGTGGCCCTTGTGGGGCTATAACCCAGCACTATAAGGGTCACTCAGCTCAGTAGTGGAAACAGTGAGTATTAGTTCACCCACTGCTTCCTCCTGAAAACTGGCAGCAGTGTGGGAAAAGACAACTGGTGAACTGACACCAACTACTGCTGCCGATGAAAGGTCTGAGCAAAGAGGTGCCTAAGGCTCTGGGCTACTAGAATTTGGTTCTGTTTGCTCCTGGCCACCAGCAGCCCGCTAAGGGCAGTGGCCCACCTTAACATTTCCTTGTAAATTATATTGCCAGTCTGGCCCTGACCTTCCCCAGCCTCCACCCCCCCAAATCTCCAGGAATCTCCCAAGCTGGAGGTGGCAACCTTATCTGCATGTGAAAGTCCTCACTATGTCCCTTTCCAAGCACCTTGTCCTATATTTGATTACAATTCTAACCCTAGATTTAGAGGATAAGATTTAGGATTTGTATTCATAGATTCATAGACTTTCCAAGAGTCAAACACACTCAAATGGCTAACAAATGGCTAACAACATTCATGGATTACTGTAGATTAATAGGAAAAGTGACTATATTGTGCATAAGGTTTGTAAAATAAATTTAGATAGATTGATTTGGATTAAATTTATATGTATAGACTTGTGTACACTGATTGTTGCCTGTCTGTTTGAGCTAACATGCCAGAAAGTAACTCCACAAGGCTATTTCATGTTGGGGAAAAGGTAAGGGGGATAGGGTGAACCCCTTCTTTTCCCACACCACAGTCCAAATACAAATTGGTGTCCTGCGCACCTTCTAATTAAATGAGGGAAATGCCTGAGAACTCTTATCATGAAACTCCCAGAATCATATTGCTTCATCCCTGACTGGTTTAAGATTAATTAATTAATTAATTATTAATTTATTAATTGCCTATCCCTACAGTTGTGGGGCTCTAGGCGATGTACAGAGTTCTAAAAGCATAAGCATAAAACCAAGCCCAACAACATACAGTAATTAAAACAAGTGGCAAAAATTTTGTAGCTCCCTCCCATGTCTGGTCTGTGGGTGCTTTACACGTTGCGGGGGCGGGGGGTAAGCTCTGTAAGGAGTAGGGGTCCAAGTAGGGTGCCAGCCATGATGTTTAACTGTTGCTGTCCTCAGCCGAATGCCTGGCGGAACATCTCTGCCTTACAGGCCCTGCAAAATGGCATAGAACCCACAGGGCCCTGTTGTTATTTGGCAGATCACCCAATGAACTTCTTGACGGAGTGAGAGTTCAACTAATCTCTTCAAATATTAGACACTGTATCTGTTACACTGTACTAGCTGTCCTTTTGGGTCTGCTACAAATGATTTAGAAAGCTTGCTTCATTTATTCTTTTCCACCTGCCATGCTTGCTAGACATCTGAAAATTGCCTTATCTAGCTCCACAAATCTGAGCAGTCCATATTGGGAACTTGAAAGTAACCCAGGTGAGAGGTTGCTACCTTTTTGCTTTTAATTACTATACAGGGTTCTTGAATGATATGGCTGGAGGGTAATTATTCCCATTTGGGAATAATTAATGAGTGCCCAATATTAAACTAGTTAATTTATGTGCAAATGCTAACTAATGTGCATCCCTTTTAAAATACTATCCTGGAAATCTTTTTAGAAATCACACATTGATTCAACTAGGTGGAGAGTTCTTTTCTGCCTGCAACATTTCTCCCATGGTAATATATAACTACAAAAAATGAATGTTTAAAATTGATATTAGCAATCTGTTTTAAAAATTACATCCTGTTCTCAAAATACAGAGCATTTTTATTCAGTTGTTTTGCTTCATTCCATCTGTTTATAGTGCAAGAGTACTCCTCCTTAACCTTTTCCCTTTCCTTGTTGGAAAACAGTAGCAAAAGAAGGGCAGGCTGGCCATCTGGAATAAATGCTGAATGCTTGGTCATCTGATGTTCCCAAGAAATAGCAGCTCCAAATGTGATATTTCACTGAGGTTTCAGGTGAATTTATGGGTGGGACAGGGGCCAGTTCTGTAGCACATATCCATTTCCTGGAGTCATGTGTTTTAATGTAACAAGAAACATTTCATTCCTGACTCACTTGGCCGGGAAAATATTTTTAAATATTTCGATAATTGAGGCGGCATCAGTCCTGGCAGGCAGAGGTTCCTATGGATCTCAGTTTGCATCCTCACTGAATGACAATGTTTCTATTGAATAACTGCATCACCTGAGAGCCAGGGCCATAGGCAGCCTTCCATACTAGATTTTGCTTACAGAGCTAAACTACATGTCATGGGCAGGCATAGGTGGACATGGGAAAACCCAGGGCTGCTGATGCCATTTTAGACAAGAAGTTGGCAGTTTAAAAATTGCTGAAAAGCCCAATTTTGATCAGGTCCATGGCGTGGCGGCACTACATGATCCTGTTTACCCCCATGCCTTTTCAGGTGTCAAAATAGCTATCCACAACTATTTTGGAACTTCAAAGGGTACAGAGGGACAAGATTGCATGGTGTTGCTGATCAGGATTGGGCTGTTGTGGCATTTTTTATACTGCTAAATTCTTGTCTAAAATTGCATTGGTGGTCACCAGGTTGTCCCACACCTGCCTGTGTCCACCTGTGACATGTAGTTTGGCTGAGAGTCACAGTAGTTTGGCTGAGAGTCACAGTAGGTAAAGAAGGATCTGGTTGTTCAGTAGAAATTTTCCCATTCTATACATGCTATTTTCAGCAGAAATTGCTGTGTCATTTAAACTTTTTATATATATATATATATATATATATATATATATATATATATATATATATATATATATATATATATATTGCTTTTACAACACTATAGTTTGGTGTAGTGGTTAAGTGTGCGGACTCTAATCTGGGAGAACTGGGTTTAATTCCCCACTCCTCCACTGGCAACCTTGGGCAAGCCATATATCTGTGCCAGCTGTTCTCTCAAGGACAGTTGTCTCAGAGTTCTCTCAGCCCCACCTACCTCTGTCAGCTTAACGCTGCCATTCCTGGGCTGGAGGTAGATTCCCACAAGCTTTCACGTCACGGCCCCTCACCTCCATCTTTGGAATGTACCTCTCTTCTCACAGTCTGGATGTTATCTATCATGCCTCCCTAACCTTGGAAACAGGGAACTTTCGCAACGACTTAGCTGCTTTGCATTTGCAGGTGTTTATTGTAACATTTTCCTGCCTTTAGCCTGAGAACAAAACATCAAGCATATCTAAATGTATTTTTCATGCTTTAGGATTTGTGCCCCCCTTCGCATACCCAGTTTGAATGCACTATAACTGTAACCTCTCAACCCCCTCCTTTCATTACTGACTCAAGAACGTGTAGACTACTATTTGATCCACAGAAATAAAGAAGTTCTTAGTTAAGAACTTTGTTTACAGTTTGAAATCTCTTAGACTCTCACAGAGAGTCAGTAATCCTCTGCTTGGAGTGATCTCCCCGTTCCTGTAATGGCAGAAGACGGGGAAGGACCTCCTATGACCCAGGGCTCGGAAGTACCAATGTCCACAGCTGAGGAGCTGTTGGTGGCGCCTACATGCAGTTGGGTGGATGTGAGACCCAGAGGGCCCTGTCAGTCATGGGCGATCTTTGGGTCTGAGACTACTGAGACTTGGACTCCTAGGCAGGGACCGAGTAGGAGTCTGGTTATGGCAGCCGACCTCTGGGAAGGGGTCGGCCCCAGGACCGTGTGCCACCCCAGGACTCGGGTCGGCCTTGAGGGCCGGAGTTCATGGATGTGTGGGGCCAAATGGACCGGCATTTTAATATTATCGAACATCGATTAGAATGCCAGATGACCACCCTCCTGGAGGGGCTCCCGGGTGAGATTCAGCGGTTGTTCAGGAAAGTCCAGGGTGCACAAGGGGTGGCTGGTGGTGGAGGAGCCGGTGCCGGGGTGGGAGCACAGCAACAGCTGCCAGTACAACCAGCCCCTGTCGTACCTCCTGCTCCAGCCCCAGCACCTCCTGTGGGCCCTGCGCCAGGATGGACTGGCACCCTGTCCCCCATGAGCTGCTGCTGGGGGCAACGTTCGATGGGAACCTGGCCAAACTACAGTTCTTCATCATTGAGGCTGGCAGGTTCCTTCAAGCTTGGGGCCATCTATTTCCTACAGAAGGGGACTGAGTGGGCTACATTGGGTCCAGGCTCTGGGAGGAAGCAACAGACTGGTATGTTAGCCTCCACAATCCCCTTGGGCCAGAACTGGAACATACTGATGACTTCATGTGGGCCCTGCACAGACAATACGAAGACCCAGTGAGTGAGGAGAAGGCTCGTAACCAGATCTGGCGGCTGACCCAAGGGAAAGATTCAGTGAGGGAGTATATGGTGGCATTTAAATGCCATTTGGCCAGGATCCAGGGTTGGCCTGAAGAAGTCTTCGTAGAGCAATACCACCGGGGTTAAACATGGATTTATATGAGACTATTTTATGGAATGTTAACCCCACTACGTTGGCAGCCTGGATACGAGCCACAGAGGAGGCCAAAGCCCATTTTACACTCATCAAGATGTGGGCCTGGGGGGGGGGCGACCATCAACTGCCACGACGACCCCCTCCCTTAGACCCAAGATGAAACTGCCTCTAAAAGAGTTATGAGATGTTCTCATAAAAAAGGGGTTGTGTATGCACTGTGGGGAGACTGGGCATTTCACCTCTATGTGCCTGGCTACCTCTCCCAGAGGGGCTCAATCCCAACTGGGGTCGACTCCAAAGCAACCTAAGGGGCCCCAAGCCATGAAACCATGAGCCCTGCAGCTGGGTACTTTGGGAGAAGGTGACCAGACAGCGGTGGTAGAACAGCCCCAGCTGGTGGGAAATGCCAGGGACCTGCTCTTGATGGTGCAATGCAGCAGGTCCCCACTCCAGCAGCGCCAAAAGTGGTGAGCTCCCCTGCCCCCCTTTTCTACATAGTATTGACTCTAATCAACCAGAGCTCGGGTACCCAAATGCAGGTTCAAGCTTTAACAGACTCTGGGTGTCCTCAGGATTTAATAAGTCCAATAGTAGTGGATGGGCTTGGGGTGGGGGTGAACTCCCTGGATGAACCCTTAACCTTCACCCAGATGGACGGGTCAGAAATGAAAGAACCTTGCCTGTTTGAAATACAACCCTTGCAGTTAGGCATAGGAGAACATTCGGAACAATGAGCTTTTGTCATTACCCCCCACGTCCAATTTTCCATGGTGCTGGGGAGTCCCTGGCTAAGCACTCACGACCCTTACATCAAGTGGAGTGAAGGGAGGATACATTGGATGGCCTCGGATTGTACAAAACATACATGGCAGAATGACTGGAGCCCCTGTGACCGCAACCTTTGCGTGCCTCGCAAAACGAGAACTTTTATCCATATCTACTGCATACCAGGATTTACCAGAGGTGTTTGGCGAGGCTGAAACAGATGAACTACCCCCCCCCCCCCATCGTAACACCGACTGCACTATTGAACTATTGCCCGGATGTAAGCTCCCAAAAAGGAAGCTATATTCCATGAGCCCAAGCAAAAAGGGAGAACTCCGTAAATTCATTAATAAAAACCTCCAACGAGGCTTTATCAGACTGGCTAAGTCCCCATTTGCAGCTCCTGTGTTGTTCCAGAAAAAGAAAGACAGGGGTTTGAGACTGTGCATGGACTACAGGGGGTTAAACACGGTGTCCACCTCAAACGCCTACCCCCTCCCTCTAAACAAAGATCTGCTTAAGGAGGTGTCTAAAGGCAATTTTTTTTCTAAATTGGACCTCCGTGATGCATACTTTTGGGTGCGCATAAAAGAGGGGGATGAATATAAGACAGTGTTTAATACCCCCCTGGGGCAATTTGAATATCTCGTTATGCCATTCGGACTTCAGGGGGCTCCCAGCATCTTTATGAACCTGATAAATGAGGTTCTGCACAAATATTTATTCAAGGGGGTCTTGAGTTATTAAATGATAGCCTGCTGTACTCTGAGGATGAGACCTCCCATGTCCAACTAGTCCGTAAAGTGCTGGCTACTTTAAAAGACAATAAGTTATTTGCTAAGCTATCCAAATGAGAATTCCACAAAACCAAAATTGATTTTTTGGGGGGTACCGTATATCCCCACAGGGCTTGGAAATGGACCCATCAAAAGTAACTGCAGTAGCTGGGTGGGAGGTCCCCCGAACTCGCAGGCAACTACAAAGTTTTTTTAAGATTCACCAACTTTTACAGATCATTCATCAACAATTTTGCCACCTATAGCCTCCCCTAACTAACCTCCTAAAGACGAAGGGGAAGGGACCCGAGTCCGCAAAGCCGGGTGCCTGGCTCAACTGGATTAGTGTTCAATACCCTGAAAACATCCGAACCCATCTTAGCCCACCCCAATGAAAATAAACCTTTTGTGGTACAGGTAGATGCCTCTAATGCAGCAATTGGGGGGGGGCAATCCTGCAGGAAGGGGCAGATGGACAATTACACCCCTTAGCATATGTGTCAAATAAATTTGGAGACACTGAGAGGAACTGGGCAGTCTGGGACAAGGAGGCAGCGGCTATCCACTTAGCTCTCACTACTTGGAGGCATTGGTTAGAAGGGGCCAGAGTACCTTTCAAGGTCTGGGTGGACCATAAAAACCTTGAAGCCCTACAGACTCAGTGTACACTAAACGCAAAGCAGGCTGGTTTCTTTTCAAAATTCAACTTTACCCTATATCACTTTACGGGGAAATCTAACTCGCTTGCTGATGCCTTATCCCATCTCCCGAGTGCCACAGGGACGCAGTTGTTGATTGCATGTTCACTCCTGAGCAATGGGGGGGGGGCAGTTGTGACACACAGTCAAGCCAAAGAGAAAAAAGACAGTAGCCTTTCTGAATGGACTGTTAAATTTGCCCAAGCTTATGAGGAAGGAAAGCAGGCAGAATTCCAGAAATATGGGACCATGGAACAGAGCCGAAACCCTGCCCTCTCCTGACTCCATTCCTATACCACGGTTCTATGATTTACTTTAATACAATCCTGATGCGGATAGTTTCCCAACTGAACTATTTAATTTTTATAATGGTAGATTACAAGGTCCAATAAAGCTCTAATATAATTATTGCATAGCTCTTTCTACCTCACTAAACATCTTGTTTTGTGCTCATAACTTTAAGTGGCTGTCAGTCAGATCAGCTTCACAGAGTTTCTGTTGAGGAGGGTTCGAACTACTGAACGGCCACTTCCCACCATGGCATGGAACAATATGATACTTACAGTGCTTTAAGGAGACACAATGGCTGATCCCTATTATTTAAACCATTCACTTTCTTATTTTGCCTGCCATCACAGAAAAGCTTACTATTACTAACAACTGGACCCACAGATCCACAGCTAATAGTAAAAGTTCATTTCCTTTCTTTCCCTGCATCAGATACTTTCTCTTCCTTGCCTCTTTCATGGCAGTTTTTTCCCCCCAAGTACAGTCCCAGACAAAATAGAAACAGATAGCTTGCTGTTACATGTAATAGAATGCCCATCATTGTGCCAAACAGCATGTCTGTGGATGGGGAGCATGCATACTGCAAAGAGCATGGAAGGGTGTACATCTCTGAGACCAGTCAGTGAGCTCTAGGACACCCAGATTCATGGCCTGAGAGCAAGTTTCACCTTTACCAGAGAAGGGTCTACAAGTGCTTGGCTTTACTTTCCCAAATAAGAAAGCAATGGCAACCAATGACATCTGCTATCAGGAATCAAACCCGCACCTGTCTGCATTGCACTACTGTGACAGATGGGTTCAAGTTCCATCCTTCAAGAGCCTCAGCCAATCGCTTTCAATTGGTAGACTACAATGTTGAAAAGGGGGGGGGGGGAGTTTGGCAGTTCAACTGCTGACCAGCTGACAGAGTTGGGGGGTTGTTGGATTTTGGTGGCAGAAGGGGTAGGAGGTCTGCCAGTTAGGCAAGGAGTCCATTAGGGACTTCAGGTATTTTGAAGACAGAGTTTGGGTGCTGTTTCTATCAAAAATAGTTTTAAAGAAGGGGGAGCCTATCTGTTGAGTGTTATAAAGGTTTGGGTACTGTTCCTGTCAAAAACAATTAAAAGGATTTCTGTTCTATGTCATAAATCTGAATCCATCAAACAACTAACTTACTTTGTAACTGTTAATGCTTTCTCAGGCCCCAGCTCTCCAGTAACCTTGTTACTGTAATACTGAGAGGGAGAAAATGAAAACAGACAACCAAACCACTCATAACATTGAAATAAACCTTAGTTGTTTTCATCAGGCCTCCTGGGTGGTTTCTTCAAATCTATAATCCTCTCAAAATAGGCTAAGTGAGTGCCAAGTGGCACCCCAAATCCAGAGATTGCCCTCACTGAGGACTACAAGACTAAGTAATCCCAAAAGACTAATTAAAACAAAATTATGGGGGAGGGGACAAATATGTAGGGTGTGAACTCCCTAGTTTCTAGGTCTAGAAACAGGGTGTCATCATACCTGCCTATTCATCTGTACAAGCCCGTCTTGTGTTCAGAGATTCCGGTGGTCAAATAATAGAATAAAAGAATAAAATGAAAGCTGGGAATATGAAAATTCTTGTTTTCATGTGGAAATAGGCTTTGACTAGCTATTTTCCTCACAAATATTTTGGAAACCAAGTTCTATGATAGGTTAGGTATGCCTAATTTTGTATAGAATCAGGTTTTAAGCCTTTTGGCTATAGATTGAAAAAAATAATTCATTTTGCTGTCCAAATGATTACTGAAATCTAGGTTTCCCTGGGAAAACTAAGGGCTATTATTCTAAAAAAATATCACATGGAGGGAGTAGCCTGTCGGATGTAGTGTGTAACATACATGTCATACAATGGAGTGTGATAAATGCCCCCCCTGAAACAAATGTTGTGACTAAAAAGAAGAGATTGATGAGAAAATGTAATGGAAAATTTGTTTGCTGTAAGATTACAATTAACATAGCTACGTATCTGACATTTAAAAATAGTTACCGTACTTTGTAGAGATTTTTCATCAACATGAGACTATGATTTTACAACTGTATGCCGCCCTTTGTAGTATAATCATTGCACTGAGGTAAGATCAATTGTATCTACCCCAGCCTGTCAGATATTTATCTGAACAAATGTTCAAACTTTTCAGGTTTGATCTGTCAGTTTCTCTGGATAACATTATGACTATAGGATAAATATATTTAAAACATATTCTTATCGTATCAAGCATTCCCATTTGCACAAATACAAAATCGGGGGTGGGGGTGGATGGGTGGATAACATCTTCTATCATGCCAGATTTGGCCCTGTTGCCATTTGAAGCCTTCTTTAATCTATCTAAAGATAATTTAATCAACTCCTTCTATGGACTCCTTCTAAGGATGCTTGAACACACATGGTTCAGTTCACAGCCTTTTTGTTAGATGGGAAACACTTTTTAAATGGACTGTGGCTATTCAGCAGGCTACCTCACCCATTTCCTTCCTAACAGTGCAGTGCAATATGATCAGATTTTTGCACATTCACATTCTCACACAACCCACTTGAGGTCTACCCCCCTCCAATTTGCTGTGCAGCTGCTTCATTCACAGGTAATTATTTAGATAGCTGAATCAGTCACAAATCGTATAAATCCATTACAAAAAGAAAGCAGGGTAGCCCTGACCTGGATAGCCTAGGCAAGCCCAATCGTTTCAGATCTCAGAAGCTAAGCAGGGTTGAGTCTGGCAAGTACTTGGAAGGGAGACCTCCAAGGTACATCAGGGCCTGGAAGAAGAGGCAGGCAGTAGTAAGCCACCCCTCTGAAATGCCCAAACCCCACTAAGGGTCACCAGAAGTCACTATGACTTCCAGGCATGCAAGCACATACCCACATATGCACTTACACACAAAAATACAAAACAAAAAAGAAAGCATGGTGTTTTTTAAAAAACATACTGTTTGGTGTTCATCTAAGTAGTTAGCAACATTAATGGTTGCCATTCTGTTTGACTTGGCAGTGTATTCATACATATGCCATTTTTAATAATAATAATACAGAACTGAACACACTCAATGATCAGCTCATGTGTAATAGTTACAGTCAAATATGGTAAGTTCAATAGTCAGTGACAGTTGATATAAAATTTGTGACATCCATACCGAGCACCACTGGAGCCTCTGAAAAAAAGCAGGATAGCATGGGCCTAAAAACAAATTGAGTTAGTCCTGATTGTCTAGTCAAAACAAACATAAGATCCTCAGGAAGGTATGAGTTCCAGATGATGGCAGAGATAGGAAGATCACCTGTGATTCAGGTTAGCTCTTGGTCCTTGCATAAATTCCTAGTAGCTGCAAAGTGTTTTTGTATTTGCTTGAACCAGTGCCTCCCCTTGAAAGCTGTACAATAGAGATATGAATGCTCTGAGTCGTAAAATCATACCAACTTTTTAAAATCCAAAGATTGCTACAGATCTGTTGTGTATCAAGATCACGGTTGCCAGGGACTTTCGTAATGGCGACCGCCATGTGGTCATAGCACATTGCCAGAATCTACCTGAGCTTCGGCCAGGTAAAACAATAGGCGGTCGAATCCTAAACGACCACCAATCACGAGCCTAGGTCTCCCGGAGGGGACCTATGAACTGCAACCACTGTCTTAAGGTCCTATCAGGACATTTGGGCGAGGTTGGGGGATTATCTCCGACCAGCATAAAAGAAGGCTCTGGTGTCAGTTGAGCATAGGTCAACTGCCATAAGTCTGGGTGGCTGTCTTGCCATGATCAATGAAGTTGCTGTGTTACCTGTTGCAATGCTTCCTGAGTTGCATTGATGTTTACTGCTTAATTCACAATGCTTTGTGTTCCAAGGTTTCATTTAACCTCTGTAGGTCCTGCCCGGGAGGTAGCATCAGGAACCCGACTCCCACCTTTGGAATGCACGCCTCGCTCGCTTTGCTTTGCACATGCTCATTACTCATTTGCTTTCTTTTCCCTTTTATCTCTAGCCTCCTTAGCTAACGACCTTGAACAAAAGTGCCTCCTGTTATGTGTTACAAGAATCACAGTTGTTACGTATTCCTTTTGCTTAGTTTCTCTGGGAACTTCCCCCCCCCAAAAAATATTCAACAGTATTTCTCCCTGAGAACTCATTTTGCTGCGCTTTCCATGGGAATATTGGGCCAGTATATTTGTGCACCAAGAATTCTCCCTATTGATTGGTAGAGGGTAGTTAGGCCATATTTCATACCAAGTATAATTGTAATTGCAATTCCAAGCTCGATCATTACTAACAGGAAAAGTGTTTGACCAACATGATCTTTTCTACAAATAAAGGACTTTCTGCTTAAGGAGACCTGTTGTGGACTATATCTGTTGGGAAAATCTCACATCTGGGCCCAGGGTTTCTCATGTTCTGTCTTGACCTCCAATAAACTACCATGCTGATTTCACTGTAACCAGCCTCCTGACTCCAGTACTTTCCAAGATCATTGATGCCATACTTACAGCTCCCACATGGAAGTTCCAGTTCGCATAATGTCCCAGCTGTAGACTCAGTAGTTATCCCCTGTGTTCCCAAAACAATTGAGTAGTGATCACTGGCTAGTATCTGGCTAGTATGGCCTAGCCCAGCATTTCCCAGCCTGTAGATCTCAACCCAAAAGTTGTTGAGAAACCTGTGAAAGTGGGTCCCAAGTTTTCACTGTTTTATTGAATTTTGCATGTTCTTTTTTTAAGTGGATCACCATACCTAGTAAATTTGGAGGTGTGGGTCACCATACCAAAAATTTTGGAAACCACTGACCTAGCCTACTTGAGCCATGTTATGAATATTACTGAATGCTTTAATTATAGAAATCGCACTAGTCATCTCCATGGGTTAATTGTTCCACTGCTCTGTTTTGATATTAATGGCTGGCTATTAAAGACAGCAAAAGTAAACAGTTTAAATTGTTTGACCTCTTTTAATTTGACCACAGTGATCACTGACAGTGAAATAATTTGCATACTATCTCCCACTGATTATATCTGAGATACTGAAGTACTAGAAAGACATTTCCATAAAATATCAGTACAAAGAAAGAGTATGGTTCAAGAGCAGGTTGAAGATGTTCAACGTGATCTGTTTGATTGTGGTTTGTATGATTCAATTTGAACAGACTAGTTGAACTTATCCAAAGCAGGTCTCAGTTATGGACCACACAACAGAAAAATTAGCTTCCTATCAGAAGGCAATAGGAACATATTTATTAAGGAATTAGCTGTCTTTGCAATAGTTGCAACAAAGATATACATAAGGATTTCTTTAAAGGAATTGTGTTTGTTATCCTGGCAATGTAGTATGAATGACGCTACCCTTACAATCATACAGGAAATGTATAAAGAGATCTGTAATTCCCTTGGAGTCTCTGAAATGTATGGGCCCTGTGTATGCCCACAAGCATTTCTCAAAGATGCATTTCACGAGAGCTTTTTAAAAAATCCAAAAACATAGAAAAAAAAATAAAATGCAAAGAGAAATCAGAAACAAAGTATCTTTTATAGTCAGTTCCCATCTCATAAACTAGGGAATATCCAGTCAGGCCAATCAGATTGCAAAAAAATGCTATCAAGAGAGCAACATCAACGAATTATTTCACAACTGCCACTACAATGAACATATTTGTTTTCATTATTTAATTTCCTACCACAGATTCTCTTTTCTTCAAAGAATAGGATAGCATGCATTCTGGGAGGATAGCTTCAGTGGTGGCTGAAGCCTTCAGAAGGCTGGTCGGAGGAACAAGGACCTTTCCAGGGGCGGGGTCATTTTGCTGCAGCCAGGACACAAGCAGGCATTCCCCCCCCAAGGGGGGGGGGGCTGGCACCAACTCCCGGAGCTGCGCTCCCCTGAGCTCCTGCTCGAAAGGACCCCTGCATGTCATCATTTTTATTAAATGCTCTGCTAAAAGTTGTCATACTGTGGACTTGGTCTAAATAACTACTGGCACACATGAAGCTGCCTTATACTGAATCAGACCCTTGGTCCATCAAAGTCTGTACTGCCTACTCATTCTGATAGTGATTTTCCAGGGTCGAAGGCAGAGAACTTTCACATCCCCTACTTCCTGGTCCTTATAACTGGAGATGCCAGGTACTGAACCTGGGACCTTCTTCATGGCAAGCAGAGAGGCTTTTCCACTGAGCTACAGCCCCTCCCCTTATTTCAAATAGTCAGAGAAATGGGGATATTAGAACTCCACATAGGGTTGCCAGTTCTGGGTTGGAGAGAATTCCTGGAGCCTGGGAGGGCAGGGTTTATGGCGGGGAGGGAGTTCAGCAGGGATGGAAGTTCAAACTCCAAGGTAGCCATTTGCTCCAAGGGAACTCATATCTGGAGATCAGTTTAAATTCCAGATCTTCAAGCCTCACTTGGAGGTTAGCAACCCTAACCCCACATAAATGGGCCCTTGGAAGCATCAACCACACTAGCAAATTATTAGCATTAATCTTTTCCTAACTGGCCAACACCTGGGTCGCACCTCTATAGCATTAAAGCAAACGTGATAACCAATTAAAATATGTCTTAGACATCTCCTGACCTGATTATCAAGATAATTTTTAATATCAGAATTCTTTTTTTTTCCTCTTGAAGGATGCTAATTCCAGTGAAGAAAATGCATCTGTTCTGGTGACCTTTTGGACACAGTTTTAATTAGAATTACATTGCAGCATTGTAGCACCACCTACAGGATGATTTTGCATTTCTGGATTATCATTTGTATGAAGTGCGACAAATGTTTTAGAGACTGGAAGTGCTTTAAGCAACAACACAAGCAACAATTTCACCACCGCGTTCATTTGGAAAACCACTCAGAGTCTGAGCTATCTCACATTGACAGTTGTGCTTTTTAGAATAATGTTCTTTGGGATCATACCTGTGCAATGCATAACTCCTCCCCCTTGAAATCAGAATATCTATCTTATTGATTAAAACCATCAGAAAATAATCTTGTTAAAGTCTGCATAGGACATCTGTAAAATTGGAACAATCATATTCATTTCGTTAAGAAAATCCTCCCCCCATAAACTTCTTGACCTGCTTCAGGGCCATAGTAACGTTTCTTCAGAACCCAGCTGGGAACTCAAAAAAGAAAGCAGAGTATGCTGTTATGGCTGTGATGAAGCAACAGCTTCTTAACTTCTGTGGTCCCTTTCCCTTTTCATAAGATCATACATTCAGTTTTCCTGTACAGAAACAAGAGTCATCAAGGAGTTGTGGACAGGGTTCTGACTTCTATATTAAACTGTAGTGCTGTGTATGGAACCAGAGGGTGATTCTGGCATCCATGGGAGCAGAAGGTTAAGTAAATCTGGCCTTATCATCAACGATCTACGGGTAGGCTGAGGTGTACGTTGAAGAGAAGAGATTGGATTTATACCCCGTCCTTCACTCCCCAAGGGAGTCTCAGAGTGGCTTACAAACTCCTTTCCCTTCCCCTCCCCACAACAGACACCCTGTGAGGTAGGTGGGGCTGAGAGAGCTCTTTCCCAAGCTGTCCTTGAGGGAACAGCTGGTACAGAGCTATGGCTTGCCCAAGGTCATCCAGCCAGGTGCAAGTGGAGGAGTGGGGAATCAAACCTGGTTCTCCCAGATTAGAGTCCGCGCACTTAACCACTACACCAAACTGGCTCTTTTGAAGAGACTACTTCCAGCTTGTCTACTAAAATGAGGTTCAGGAAATGAGCCTTGAAGGAAAAGTCACTCTCTAGTGTGGGATGGGTGTGTAGCACTAAGTTACACTAAGGATATAAACACAGTGGGGATGCTTATGAAATTCTATACCATAAAACTCTCCAATGAATTTGATCTGTCTATTAGTACAACACATCAAAATGGACTCAGTTATACTTTATGTAGCAGGTTTTGAGTCTCTCAATGAGATAACAGAATTGCACAGAAATCTGAAGGTTGTGCTCCCTGGGGGAGCAACACCAAGTCTCAGCGAACAGTGGTTTATGCCTCACATTTTCCCCACCCCAAACACACAAAACTTCAGAGATTAATGCATTGATCATTCAGTAACGTATATGAAATATCATATTGGACATTGGAGTAATATGTATTTAAATCTGAATTTCAGGCAAAGCTCCAAATAAAATAGATATGTGCGGATAACCGTAGAAATGATGATGAAATGAAGCCGGATGGATTTGCTTGTTCATAGCAAATATGTTAGACAGTTGAAGTTACTGTGTTTGACTGTGATGATTAGATGGAAGATGATGGCTGGGTCTGTTCTGTTCAGCACAAAACAATTCAAAACAGGCTTGCGTCCTTTTAAAAAGGGGCATGTGCCAAAATGCTGTTGATCCAAACAGATTTGCAGCCATAAGTGCACCTGACTACTTAGATGAACACTGAATTGCAGGACTCCCCCCCCCCCAAAAAAGCAACTATTATTTATGACAGATATTGGCTGTGATCACATGAGCAGTTTGGCCCAACATAGCCACCCCTCCCTTCCAGATCAAATGGGTGTAGTCACACTGCCGCACCTGTCAGGCATTCCCCTGGCATACTCATTCCATCCTAGGACAACTTGGAGCCAGGTTAAAAAGGCACCACATCACAAATGATGTTTTTTGGTTCCCCATGCATTCATTGCACTTGGCCGGATGTCTGAATGTGGGGGAGCATCCGTGGAATGGATTTGGCAGTCTGAACCTGCAGGTGCATTCCCGCCGCTAGGGAGGATTTTTTTTGAATTTTTGCCTATATGTGTATGCGCACACATGCATTTTGAAAAATTTCCAGGCAGTGTGCTCCATGGCTGAGGCACTGCAGTAATGTGGATGCTTGACCATGGGATGTCTGCATGGGTAACCCACAGCAGGGTGGGCTGTCTGGATGGTATGCCTCGCAAAACTTTAAACCGGTACGAATAGAGCCGGCACCATATCGCACCAAGCTGCCAGTGTGACCACAGCCATCGTTTGGTAGTTGTCTGTTTAAAAACAAGCCTGCCCAGAACAGCATGGACAGGGAAAATAGAATTCAGTCCAGCTATGTGAGAATGCACATGAGAACAAACCAATTGTGTTGCACTGCATTGTCGAGAAGGAATAAAGTGAAGCCATCAGGGGAACAGTGACAAACTGGTCAACAGTCAGATGAGCAGGCCATCAAAAAATTGGCTGTCTGGTAGTGAATGGTAAACAGAATGTGATCTGAGCTGGGAGGAGGTGTTCAAACATCCCAACTTATCTCTGTTGGGCAGAGACCACAACTGGTGATCATCCAGCATTCCATTGGGCGGGCAACAAGTAGAGACTGATAACCTAGATGCCTGGAAACAATAGTGATTTGATTCATCTACCTCTCTCAGAAAACTCCTTGGCTTTCCAGTCAGAAATATGATGTCTTACTCAGAGGACCTACATCTAGGCACATCATCCCAGACAATTTGGTACAGCCCAACACTCCATTATATTTCATGTGTTTTGGTTTTCCTTTTGTTTCAGCGATTTCTTAAGTATATTCATAGGATGGAATCCCTTTGATAAAACAGGAACAGGCTTAGATGGGCGTCAAATTAATGGGTGGCAAATTAATTTCCGTTTTTAGATCCTGTGCAAAATGAAAGGCTATCAGTCCTGCCCCTGCTCTTCTGCACTAAATTATTTTTGCATTATTCTTTCAGAAATGCTTTGAAGAAACAAAAGCAAGGCTTTTGCATTCAAAGGTGTCAGCCTCGGTTTTCTTCAGTTCATTTTCTTATCCCAGTCTTCCCCTTCCCCCGCTTTGCTTCCTGCCATCTCTCCCTATCTGTCCTGTGTGTCCTTTTTTTCCTTTCTTTTCCTGGAAAGTCAAGACTCCACGAATTACAGCACAGCCTGTCTCAAAGCAGCATGCCGGCTCATTCCCTTGGGCAATCCTGTGCCAACTGGATTATATCAGAGCACTTGCTTTCTCAACAAAGAGAAGAAGGTACAGCACTGGAATAAAAAGCAGCCAACCCTGTAGTATAGCCAATTAATGCAGGCCATTAAGCCCAATGGTCTTTGGGAGGCCAAAGAGGTCAGCTGTTAGTTAAAAATGCTGACCTTCAGATCAGCTGTAAGAAATGTATGCCCTCATGTTAGTTGCCACCCTCACACATATGTAAAAGCTTTTGCAGTGCTCCATGGTTTTGTACAGTCAATTAACACATTTTAGAGTGACTAACTTGTGTTTATGGTGGAGAACAGAAAACCAGCTAAACCACCTGAAGCCTGACAAAGACACCAGCTAGAATACCTGGCGAAAGTAGAAACTCATTGCATTTAATCTTAAACCTTACTCAGAAGTGGCAGTTCAAAAGGTCAGTGGCAGATGAGACCATGAAAATACATGATAAATATCAGTAGGCAACTATATTCTACGTTTATTGGCTAAGGAGAAAGGTTCCAGTAGGGCTGCGTTGAAGGGATGCATTTTGGGCAGCAACAAAAAGCCACACACATACACACACACCGCCTTGCCCTCAGTGATTGTTTGAAAAGTACTCATCTATGCAGAAAGTGTTGTTTTAATTCTTTATTGAATTCCTCTGCCATAGATAACTAACATACTGCCAGACCTGATAAACATAGCATCACGGTAGCATTCACTACATGATCCCTGATTATCTGGCCTAATGCATGTGACTGATTTAGCAGGTATCAAGCACATTACTACATGTAAGAATAAGAAGCAGTAATTACAAAAAAAAAACAACCCAGGATCTTTTTAAAATACTTTTCCCCTCACTATTAGGGGACTTTTTTTTAAAAAAAAATTGGCCCCGCAAAGCACTAATTTCAGTATAAAATTGAAATGGGAGGATGCAGTAGAGGCAAGAGTATGAAATCAAAGATTTTGTGGGGGGAGGGATACTTCAAGCAGTTGCTATAATAACCCAAAATGTCACCCTACAGAAAGAAATAAGTAAACAACCAGCGCCTGGGCAAATACCCTGCTGGCAGGGGCAAAAGATGTTATATTGTTGTTACCAGACTTGGGTCCTGAAATGCTCAGGCAAAAGGAAGGCATATAAATATTTAAAATAAATAATAAGTAAATTAGTGGAGAGGGAAAGCAGGAGTGAGAAGAAGAGAGGTTGAACAGCAGCCACGGTAGGGGAGATAGCCAATAAGGGAGGACAGACAGAGTGGTTAAGCAAAGTTGTTGTACTAATAGACAAAGTTGTTGTACTAATTTCCATCCGGAAATAGGGATGGGCACGAACCAGCTCACAAACTAAAGTTCATGATGAATTTTGGCCAGTTTCTGGTTCGTGATCTCAAGTTCATGTCAGGCCAACTGGCACGAACTTTCCACAGTTTGTGGCGGTTTGTGCTGGTTGAGCAAGGGGACTGAAAGGGATGGAAGTGACGGACACAGGTCCACAAGAGAGGGGAGAGAACAGTGGGGAGAGAACGGTGCGAAAGGACAAAGACCCCACAGGCCAAATAATCAGTGGTGGCTCGTGCAGTTTCGGTCACCAGTGATAACCAGCAAGTGTGGACTTCTACAACAGCTTGCAGATGGAAGTGTGCAGGGCCCACTTTCAGGGGGCCGGCTGGGAAGGATAAGATCTCCTCTCCCCTACAAGTCTTCACAGATTTCCCCACTTATGATACTTCAAAAGTCTTGTACCAAATGTCTGTATCCTGTTTTAACTCCCACCATGCCATCATTGCAATCATAATATCATCACATTGTTGTAGGAAATATGGTTATAACTTGCCACTGGAGTCACCAGGTATGATGCTTCCCAGTGTTTATAAGTTTTGCCACTTCCCTTCTCTCATTTCCATGTACCAACCAACCTACCTTTTATCTTCCCACTATCTTCAGCTATATTTATAATTTATTTACTTCATTACATCCTTTCCCCTCAAAACGGCTTGCTTCATTCTCCTCTCATTCATTTATCCTCACAACAATCCTCTGGGGTAGGTTCCACTGACAATATGTGGCTGGCCCAAGGTCACCCAGTGAGTTTCCATGGCAGAGTGGAGATTTGAAGCTGGCTCTCCCAAATCCTTGTATGAAACTATAATCACTCTATCACACTTTTTTTCACGGGATACCTGTTGTTCCTACAAACCTACAAATGGACCTTGAGTTTGTTGTTCCTACAAACCTACAAATGGACCTTGAGTTTGTTGTTCCTACAAACCTACAAATGGACCTTGAGTTTGTTTGGAGGTTCTAGCAGGGGAGCGCAGCTATCATATACCCTTGACCGAAGAATGGTATACTCCTTCTATCTGGGATGGTTGTCTTCTTTGACCGAGTGCCCAGCTTCAAGAGGGACGCACATGGAGTGGTGAGGGAGGTAGGGGACACCTGACTAGCCAGCCAGATCAGCCGAATCAACCCTGGCGATAAGTGGGGTGATAGATGTTGCAGCCAGGTTGCCCTCACATCTGATACCTGTTGTTGAATAGCAGCAAGTAGCCAGGCCTGGGTAAAACATGTCATATGGTATCAAGTCACCTGGTAGTTGCTACCAAGCCTGGCCCCAATGAGTCCTCTCTGAATGGCTAAATAGCCTTGGAAAGGGTCTGCCTCCTCCACCTTCACCTTTTACCAATAAAAAACCAAGGCTTAAAGGTTGGCAATACTGTTGTGGTTGCCTAGCAATGGCCACAGTGGCCCCTCAGTTTCTTAAAAATATAGGCACAGCTTATATTACTGTAGGGTGCTTAATCCCCACCACCACCTTTTACTTTTTTCAGGATTCAGATATTTCTGCAAATCTGGGGCTGTTTTCTGGTTTGTAGAAAGCTTTGTATTGTCTGCCCATGATTCTACAGATTTGGCCATGTTGATTAGATTTCCTGCTGTTTCACAGTGCACATGATGCTGAAACTCAGAAATAGTACATATTGTAGTATAAAACCCTGTGATTTTGCTGTTGTTTAATCACTTGGGTTAACACTGTAGGTTTGCAAAGGAAGATTTTGACTGGAAAGTTTTTAAACCTTTTCTTCAACTCCTGAAAAATTTCCCAGCATGGCATCATTGCAGCTTTAATTTCCCTTTCATCTTTAAGGCTCTGTTGCATGGAGGGATCCTTACTATTCTAACATTTTGTTGATTAGTTTTTGCTGCATCTCAGAACCTAGGTTTGTGTTTCCAAATTGAAATCAGGTTTTCTGTCACTTCTCATTGCTCTTCGTGTTCATTAGTATTTGTCACAAGTTCTGCTGGGACCTCCTCAGTCAATTCCTCTGAATGTCACTCAATCAGTTTTTTAACCTCTGATTCCTCCATGTCTATAAAACCCTTGCCTCTGTCTTTTCCTCTTTGAAAAGTACGATCTTGTCAACATCCTCTTCTAAAACAAGGCAGTTCCATCTGCACTGAAAAAGTTGCTCCGGAACATAGTGTTTTTCCTCGATGGTTTTAAGAAGCTGTAAGGAATAATCTTGCATTGCCTCATGATCCACCGGTGCAGATTCCCCTGTTAACTTCACAGTGTGTAACAGTTGTGTTTGTGTAAAATTCACAGTCTTCCCCTTAGTTGCCAGGAATGACACGGCTCTCTCCGCACTACCCTCTTTACCACCTGAGGCTTGTACAAAATACTTCTATACAGGGGTCCTTTCATAGAAAAAGAGGTGCAGGAGCTCATTGGCATAACTCATTAGCATATGACACGTTCCCTGACATCACCAGAAGTGTGTCAGAAAGGGAATGTCAGTTTCAGCCCCATTATACCCTATGGGCCATTGAAATCAATGGCAAAAACTCATACGGTATATGAGGGGCTGGAGGAAAGGGAGTTTGAGGGAGAAGCTCCAAACTTGCAGGGTAGCTGCTGGGGCCTCTCCTCAAAATACCCACCAAGTTTCAAGAAGATTGGACCACGGGGTCCAATTCTATGGGCCCACAAACAGGTTGCCCCCATCCCATCCATTGTTCTCTATGGTGGGAAAAAATGTTACTTCCCCTCCAGTCACTTTTAAAGTTATTGCCGAATTTTGGCGGCAATTTTGCAGTGGGCCGAATCAGATCAGAGAATCTGATTCAACCCGTGGCTGCCCTAGTGGCCACTCCTGAGCTGGCAGAGCTTTGCTCCGCCTTGCTCCGGCCCCAAAGGACCCCTGCTTCTATAAGCAAAAAACCCTTTGCAGTTCTAAGAACAGGGATGGAGGAGCCAGGGGGAAGGGGGCAGAAGCAGACAAATCCATGCAGAGATTAGTTGGAGTAAAACAGGCCACAGTTTTATTGATTACAGCCACTGAAGCATTGATGTGGCATGGGGCATAGATCCAGGCAGCAGGAAAACTCGCCAATAGAAATCCTTCCCCCAGGCTGTATGCTGGGGGGGGAGGGGGACCAGGAGTGGCAAGTACTATTGTTCAATGTGGTTGAAAGCCTGTGTGTGGTACTGCAGCCACCTGAGAATGGTCATGATGCTGCAGCAGAACCCCACCCCATAGACGCCCCCAAAACAAGGAAGGCAGGCACATAAACATGCCCCCCAAATTGCATCTGCCCCACCGCCTAAACCACTGAAAGCAGTGCCAAAAACAACACAACAGAACCAAGAGATAAACTGCTACAAACTGAGTGCAGGGCGGGGGAGAGACAGCCAAAGCAAACTGAAAGTGGCCTTGAAGCAGCACCAGGCTGAAAAGGGAAGGGGTGGGCCTGAGTGAAGGCCTCCAAGGCCCCACCTCCCAGCTGGCCCAGCCAGCAATTGGCCAGCCACTGGTGACTGGTTGGCCAGCAATGCTGCCAGTTCCACCCAGCAGGCTCCCCACCAACAATATGAGGCTCCCTGCTAGTGCAGTGATCAGGACCTGAGAACCTCACCTTCCTGTCCATCTCCCCACCACAGGGCCACACACTTTAGCACAAGCTGTTGCACTCAGAGCAGCACAGCCCCTTATGATTTCTCTTTTTTCTTAATACAATGCATAGTTGTCTCGTTAGTGTCATGCATTCTAGCTAATAAGACCAGACCATATGAACTTTACTTGCAAATGGATAAAAGGTCATAACCCTGACACACACATGCATTTCCCCCCTCTTTACCACACTCTGTATTCCTTTTGGCTTTGGTGTCATAATTAATGGTGTCACCCCACATCACATAGTCAGACCATGAACTGAAGTATGTGAAATTGTGGGTCACACATCTGCAAAAGGCATGGGTCTATAGAAACCCCCAATTTGGCAGAAGTTAGTCATGATTAACAACCCAACTGAAAACTTGTTTACTTGTATATGTCCAGTTGAGGTCAGCAAAACTTGAGTGTGCTTAGAATTGCAATTAAAATCCAGTGATTTTAGCATTTCATTGTATACATTTTCATTATTTCAGTGGGACTCAGTAATAGCTATTTTTTGCACAGATCCACAGATGTATTATCCCTACGAGAGAGAATATAGGACTACAACCATCTGGTATCTAACTACTATCAATGTTTAAGTATTGAGGGCAATTTTGAAAAGAGTCATTTCCCTTGTTGAGCAAGGATTACCAAATGATCATGTATGTGAAACATTCTGGATGCATTTAAGCACTATATAAATAATCATATTCTCAGTATTATGAATGGCAGTGAGAACAGCACTCGCAGAAATTATTTATTTACCTGAAGGAAAAGGAGATCTGTTCCACAATATTCAAGAAATCAAAAGTAAAATTCAAACCATGCTAGGGATGCTGAAAGATCAACATGGAAACAGATTATCTGATTAGGACAAAATAAGAAAATATGAAAACAATACACTGAAGAGATGAAAGGATGACCGTGAACATTGGTAGAAGGAACATTAATAGTTTGAGATATGCAGATGACACCACATTACTATAAAAAAATAGTGAAGACGACATGGCTACTGATGAAGGTTAAAGAAGAAAGTATGAAAGCATGATTACAGATGAACATCTAAAAGAGAAAAGTAATGATTACTGAGGAAGTACACAACTTTAAGGTTGACAATGAAGCAATGGAAAGTTAAAGATTTCCTATTCCTTGGCTGTATCAGCAACCCAAAGGAAAACAGCGACCAAGAAACCAGAAGGAGACTGAGACTAGGGAGATAAATTCAGGTGGGTAGCCATCTTGTTCTGAAGCAAGAGAACAAAAGTTTGAGTCCAGGGGCACCTTTAAGACCAACAAAGTTTAATTCTGGGTATAAGCTTTCGTGTGCAAGGCACACTTCATCAGATACTGGGAAGGGCAGCCATGAAAGTGCCAGAAAAGATACATGTAAGGGAATGTCACTGGAGACCAAGATCAAGATGATTCATACTATGGTAATCCCCAATACTATGTATGGGTGTGAAAGTTTGGTTAGGTTTACTAGCAGTCTTGAGTTGTGCTTTTAAATTTTGGGTTTTACATTTTTAGTTTATTCTATGTTATGTATTTTATCTATGTTTTATCAATTTTGTAAACCACCCCAAGCTCCACAAGGAAGAAAGGCGGCTAATAAGTCAGCTGGACAATGAAGAAGGCTGAGAGGAAGGAAACTGATTCATTCCTGGTGACCACCAGGAATAGAGCCTGCTCTGTGGCGGCTCCCTACTAGTGGAAAGAGCTCCCGGAAGACAGCAGGGCCCTGTGGGACCTTTTGCAGTTCCACAGGGCCTGCAAGACGGAGCTCTTCCGCCAGGCTTTTGGGGCTGCCACTGGGGGAAATGGCCATGGGTAAGTGGCCAGTTGAAGTACTGGCCCGGTACATCTGCAGGTGGTAGCCTCCTGGCCGTGGGGATGTAGTTGCTGCCCTGGTGTTGGATTTTGTATTTGCCGCCATTTTTAGTGGGTTCTGTGGTTTTTGTAATTAGTTATTATCTGAATTTTTTTTGTATGTTACTGATTTTAATGCTGTGAGCCGCCTAGAGCCGCTTTGTGCTGGTTAGGCGGGATATAAGTCCAAATAAATAAATAAATAAATTTGAAATGTGGTGTTGGAGGAAGAAGAAGAGCTAGTTTTATACCCCGCTCTTCCCTATCTGAAACAGTCTCAGAGCAGTTTACAATCTCCTTCCCTTCCTTTCCCTACAACAGATATTCTGTGAGGTATGTGGGGCTGAGAGAGCTTTGAGGAGTGGGGAATCAAACCTGGTTCTCAAGATTAGACTCCACCGCTCTTAACCACTACACCAAACTGGCTCTGGAGAGTTAGAGATACCATGGAGCAACAAAAAAGGCAAATAATATTTAATATATTCAGTTTTTGGAAAAAATACTTTTTAAAGATATGCAAATAACACATTGCATAATGTGGATTAACAGCCTCATTTAAAATTGTTTTTTAAAACATTAAACATGTGTTTTAAAAATATGAATAAACAAAAGTTGTTTGAAGGAGATATGGACATGTTCAAGCATGTTCTATACAAGTAAAACCTGAAAGAAAACACCAGCTATCAAATTTACATCTTAATTTATGAAAGCTATTTTTGAAAACATGTGAAAGGGATAAACCAAGGCTTATGCTACATTTTTAGCCTGGATTGAATTTACATCTCAAAACTGTAATGTAATGCCAGGGAAATTATAGTGGAATCACTGACAGATACTTAACCATTAGAGCAACATATTAGAGCAAATAGGCACCTTTATAACAACTGGGCGTGATGGTTTTGAGCCAAAAAAAGAAAGAAAGGTTTCTTACGGTATTAAAAATTATTTATTCCTTCTGTCTTTCTCTGCTAAAGTGTCTAAGTGTTGTTTTAATGAAGTTGCCTGTGTTTCTACCTTTTTGTTGCAGGAAACCAAAAAAAAAAAAAAAAAAAGGATGTGTTCTTCCAAGGCATTGTTTACAGCTGCTCTAGGAATGAAATAAATGTTACATAAAGGGACATCTTTTTTTGGACAAGCCAAGGACTACGCACCGCACACAGTGACATATCCCTACAGGTATGTCTACAGAAAGTATACAACATCATTTTGCCTAAGCATATAAAATAAACTAACCAGATTATGTACTTGGAAGGGGACAATAAACACAGGGCAAAGCTAAGTAGAATAACATCCTTCTAAGTGCACTAAAATCAATGGGCGTAGAAGCATGTAATTCTGTTTGGGATGACTGTTGAATGCTCAGGCTGGAGAAAAGCCAGAAAGAAAAAAAAAATGGCCTAAGAACGTTTTTGCTGTACTGAAAGTCAGACTGCTCAGTTTCGCATTCGTCTGCAGTTTTGGCATTTCAGCGGAACTAACATTAAGTCTTAACTTGTAGTTAAAACTAATTAGCAGCGAATAGTAGCTACAATGGCATGGCACAAAATAGAATACAAAGGATGCGATTTGGTGTGGTGCAGACAATTTGAATTTATTCTCACCATTATTCGGCAGAAGCAGGGGAAAGTATTTGCATTTTTTTAAAATCAACCTTCAGCCTGATAGTAAAGAGTTAAAAAAAAACCTGCCAGTAGGCAATACAATACCTAGCGAGTGTTGCCAATTCAAAATCAAACGTTTATTTATTATCATGAGTTATCTACTGAAAAGTTTCTTAGGGAATTTAATAAGAAGGCAGCTTCTAAAGAATTTTTTACAGTAAAATACTAACACTTTCCTGGTAGTAAGCCCTATTTAATAGACTTGAGAAAGATTCTGAGTAGACCTGCCTAAGCTAGCATTGTGAATTTGGAAAAATGAATTACGCCATCCCATTTCATGATGAATTATTTCATTTTATTTTGCTTCTACGGACCAACACAGCTACCCATCTAGAATCATCTGTTTCTTTTAGTACCTAATAATGCTAGAATTCGAGGGAAGCAGGAAAAAAACAGGAATCCAAAGTGTGTGAATGTAGAAAACAGCAGGAAACACCAAGGGAAGACCATCAAAAATTATATACACTTGAAATGTCTGAATATAGAATATATTGAATAATTATCAACAGAGCTCCTTTCGTAGCAGGAGCTCCTTTGCATATTAGGCCACACACCCCTAATGTAGCCAATCCTCCAAGAGCTTACAGAGCTCTTCTTACAGCTGTAAGCTCTTGGAGGATTGGCTACATCAGGGGTGTGTGGCCTAATATGCAGAGGAGCTCCTGCTATGAAATGAGCCCTGATTATTAATTTTTCAAATAAGTGTCTTCATTGAGTTGGTGGTCCACAACCCAAAATATAGACAATGCTCCTAAATATAAACACATGTGTTCATGGGCATATCATACATCACTATTGAAATACAAAATAACATCACAGTAGTTGTGCTCACAGGTGCTGATAACAAGGTATGCACATAAATAAACCCAACAGGTCCATCCTCCTTATCTGAATGCAATAAAAGTGTCCAAAGACCCCCAGCAGTCATAAATAAAGCAGAAGATAACCAGTGGGAAATCTCCAACAGCTGAACACCTATCCCAGCTATATGGACATTTCATTTTTTCTTCTGATTAAGTGGCTGGAAAATGGAACTGTAAGTAATAATATAACATACAATCCAGGCAATGCCTCCAATATCCATTAAAAATAACAGATAATGACAATGGCTGAGGACAGACTGGCAGTCTGGCCTGCTCTGCCTCCGCTTTAAAAGCAAACTGCCACATCTGCCTGCCTTTAAAAGTCCAGACTGCCACATCTGCCTGGAGGAGGCGGGCTGGACGCAACGCGTCCAGCGCCGTGCTCCTCCCGCTGCAGCTGGGCACCGGTGTCCCGGCTGCTGCGTGCGTTCCACCCGCTTCCGGCAGGTGTGAACGCGCGCCAGCCGGGGGAGCCGCGCGGCGTTTGCATGCCGCTGCCGGAAGCCGCCCGCAGTCTGGACTCTGCAGTTTCCCCTGCCTTGTTCTGCCACGCTGTGGAGGCACAGCAGAACACGAGTCTGTCCTCAGCCAATGTATACACTTACCCTGATTTCAAAGAGAATTACATAGGCTACCAGTTCTTTTAGCTGTATTGAATCCCAGGTTTCTCACAAACAATAGCAGCACCATCCCACACTTAAATTGGAGGGAAGGCAGCATGGTATAGCCCAGTTGTGTCATATCTTGGATGCTAAACATGGTCTGTACTTGGATAGGAGACCACCAAGGAAGACTCTGCAAAGCAAGGCAATGGTAAACCACCTCTGTTTCTCACTTGCCTTGAAAGCTCCTTGCTGGGGTCGCCATAAGTCGCCTGTGACTTGACAGAACTTTACACGCAAACAATGCTGGAATCAGCTTATTATGGAAGAAACTTATTTCTCTTCCTTAAATTTTGGTATCTAATAACTGCAGCATTTAATTTCCGCTCCTATGCTAGTTCACTGCTTGAGTTTGCTAGTTCACTGCTCGATTTTGCATTCATCTGCAGGTCTGGCATTTCAGCTGACCTAACTTGTAGTGAAAACTAATAATTAGGTAGTGAACAGTAGCTAAAATGTCATGAAACAAAGTTGAAGACAAAGCATTAGGTTTAGCAGGACTCTTTCTGTAGAAAAAGCCCAGCAAGAACTCATTAGCATAATAGGCCACACCCAACAGTAGAAACTCATTAGCATATTAGGCCACACCCCAGGCTGCACAGCTCCTTCCCAGGATTGGCTTCCCCAGATGACCCGCGGCTTGCTGGGCGCATGGGGAACCCGAGGGAAGGAAAGCAGTTTCTGGACCGGCTTCCCCAGGCACCCTGCAGCTGCAGGGAGCCTTGGGAACCCAAGGAGAGGAGGCAGTTTAAACTGCCTTCCCTCCCTGGATCAGCTTGGCTTCCCCAGGTGCCTGGGGAACCCGGGGGGGGGGAGGCTGCAGGCGTGGCCAACTCAGAAGCCAGCCGGAACTTCGTTCCTGTACGTTCCTGCCCAAAAATAGCCCTGCTGCTCTCACAGGCTCCTGTGTTGCTGTGGTAGACTTCACTGCTCCAACACGTCACAGCTGTAAACTGCAATGAAAACCCACACTTTCCCATGTTTCTCAATTCCCTAAAATAAGATTATTGAAACCTGGGCACTCTTTCTCCAATTAAGAAGGAGAAAGAAAGCGGCTTATAAGACACCAGAGAATCTTCAGTTTCCTCTTTGAGGTTTACAAATCTGGTTTCCTGCAGAAGTAAAATGATTGTCTTGCTTAGAAAACAGGGGCCTGGGCAGCCCACAAATCCTCATTTCCTTATTGCATGGTTGCCAACAAATCAAGGCCAGAGTTAATAAGATCCACTATTAATCCTCCAGAACGGTGTATGAACTATATAGGCTAGATTTATACAATTGAAGGAGAAGAGGATTACAGCTGCTGCATTTTTAACCACTGTTTACCAATCTGTTACACAAAAAGGTAGCCATGGTGTTTGGTAGGCTGCTATCTAGGGGTGTCAACTCCAGCTTGGGAAATTCCTGGAGATTTGGGGGGGGGGCAGTTGTTGGGAAGGGGAGGGAGTTCAGTGGTGTTATGATGCTGTTAACAGTCTGCTGTCCAAAGCTGCCCTTTTCTCCTGGGAACTGATCTTTATAGTATAAAGATCAGTTGGGATTCCAGAAAATCCCAGGCCTCATCTGGAGACTGGCAAACCTAGCAGTAGCAGTGGAACGCATTACAGGTCCTCCTTCTCAGCTTCAAATTCCAGCATGGTTTCCCCCCCACACTGCAATGCAGAGCTAATGAGACCGGGCTACACTGCAGGGTTATTGTCTGCTTCCCTTTCTCAGTTGCCGTCCACTCCTTCCAGCAATAAGGGTCAGTAACTAACAGGGGGCAGTTTTGCTTTTTAAGTGGGGGGGACCGAATTAAATACACACCCATACCCACGAAAAAAGGTTGGTGCTTCAAAGAGGTCGCACTCCTACCTTTGCTTCTACTGGCCCAATCTGCATCTAGCATTTGCTCTGTTGTTTTACCAGACCCCCACTGGAACACAGGGGCGTCGAGTTTTAAAAATCCAGGGGGGGGGCTCTTCCGTGCGTGCGCGCGAAGCATGTGTGCCCGCCGGGACCATGTCCCCCCCACCGCTGCCACTGCCTCCCCCCCACCTGACCACTCCTGCTTCCGTCCCTCCCTCCATCCGCCAGGGTGGCCCCTGGACAGATGGAGGGAGAGATGGAGTAGCCAGGCTGGGGGGAGGCAGTGGCGGGGACATGGTGCTCTGTTTTCCCAGGGGGGGCTCATTCCCCCCTAGGAAATTTCGGGGGTGGCTCGAGCCCCCCCGTAGTTGATGCCTATGCTGGAATAGAAATCCCCCTCTTCATTGCATGCCACTTTCACTTTGACTGATTATTGGATTTTATGGCAGTGTCCGGACTGCCTGCTGCTTTCACTTCTTTTGACCTCTTGGTTTTATGGAATGATCTGCATAGATTTATGGCCATTTTATGGCCATTCAGGGTGACTCTGCAGTCAGTATGTTGGCCCCTGAATGTGGTACCTGAATGTGGTTTTGAGCTGCATCTTTTTTCTGTTCTAGTGTGGGTTTGGTAAAACAATGGAGTGAATGCTAGATGCAGAATGGGCCACTGTTTCTTGAAAGGGCTGTCAAACGCTGCAAACCAAGTTAAGAGCATTTACACCTGCCTTCCATATACTTTTATTGGGAGAGGGAGAAATCAGTTGCAACCTGCCTAATCCCCCTTCGACTTCAAATCCGGGAAGTGCCCATTATTTTCCAACCCCTCACGATCCAAAAACAAAAACAGTGTTACAAATGACCTAAGACACACACACCCCGGCATCCAAACCAAGGGATTAGCTGTCAAACTCGGTTCAGTGCATAAGCGGCAGTGCAGCAGAATGTTCATTTGCATCTGATCCTGGAGTCCTTTGCCCTTCGGGCCAATCAGGACGGAGCACTAAAAGGCCACACCTGTGGACTTGAGCATACTCTTGCGCGGTTGGAGGAAGGAATGTGGATGGTGAAAGACTACAATTCCCAAGAGCCCATTCGGTAGGGCTTGCTGAAACCACAGGTGTAAGACAGATGCTGAGCTGGCTGGTTCTGATAGGCAGAACGGATTGGGAGGGCTCGGTCTTCTCTCTTTAGCAGGGCTTTTGGTCTGAGTAGCTGCACCTGGTTGTATCTTCTCTTCCTTTTCTCTGCTGCGGTTACTTGGAACCTGCTACAAGCTAGTGTTCCTTTGGCCTTGTTTGTATGTGCATTGCTTGCTTAACGAAATCGAGCGGCTACGGTGAGTGTGTTGTATCATTGCCCAGTGGGTAGACCTTAAAACCACTTACTTTCCTTGCAATGCCTCCCTGCACCCCCCATGCCTTTCCTAGCTCACTCGCCTGGCGAACAAGCTAGGAATGGTGGGGGGGAGTCTCTGCCGGGCTTCTTCTGATCACCCGCTTTGGTGGACAGGCAGAGGAAGCCAGGGGGAGGCATGTAAATGCCTCCCTGCACCCCCCCCGCCTCGTTCGCCAAGCAAGAAGGTTCTGGATGTCTGATCTCTCTGCAGAGACCGGGCATGCGAAGTGCTTTCCCACTGGCGGGGTGGGGTGGGGAGGGGCGGGCCGGATGCCAGCTGGAATGCCATTCTGGTGCATTCCGGCCAAAAAATAGCCCTGAGGTTTAGCATGCTGTAGCCATTAGGCTGTTCAGCTATGACCAGGCACACTCCACTCTGTCATGAAGCTCACCAGGTGACCTTGGCCAGTCATCTATTTCAGCATAACTTAACATCATAGGATTGTTTTAAAGAGAAAATTAAAGGGGGCACTATTTATGCCATGAAGATTCTTGGAGGAAAGGGAAGGCTAAAATATAATAATTAAATAACATATTAATAATAATACACTAAATTCCCCCATGTGTTTTCAACAGCCGTAGAATGATGCAGTGTATACTTTGTATGTTGTATTCTGTGGTTTAAAATAAATTAAAAACAGGTCATAGCAAAACAGACACAAGCCAATTGTACCTGGAAATATTGGGCTTGGCCATATTTTCCCATGGCCTCTTATACAGCTAGAACAGCTTTGCTTTGCTTCAGCTTTGCTTTCTATATCTCCAGCACTGAAGTTATTTTGAAAGCCAGCCATAAGATAAGCTTGGGAGAAAGTCAGTTCATCATTTAAGAAGAATGGACATTAATATATTTCAAGCTAGATACAGAAAAGAGGATTAGGGCAGAAACACGCTCTCAGAGGCCTTGGGTGAGTCGTGGAATAAATGTTATTCATGGTTTCAAATGGATACGGGGGTCTTCCAGTCAGCTCAGACCTATTAGGACTGCATTCATTTGTCATGCACAATTGACTGTCAAATACAAATATTTCTCAGCTGAACAAAAAATGGCCAATTAGCTATACATTTACAGATAAATCTGCAGGAGAATTGATCATCTGAAAGATATGACACTAATCAACCATTCATTATGAACAAAGATTGGGGAGGGGGTAATTATTTTCTTTCAGAAAGTGTAGTAGTTTCTGTTTTTCTCCAATCCTAAGAACACTTTCTTGAAAGCAAGCTCCACTGAGTAGATCTCAGTAGGATTCTGACTAAACATGCCTAGGAATGCACTCTTAAAATGCAGCTCACGGCAATATAACTCTTTAGCACAGTAACAGCTTTTATCGCTATGTTACACACTGGTGATATCTGATGAGTGAACAGAACAAGCAAAGCAAATTATTTTACTATTTTGGCACTGTGATATGATTTAGTATATAAAAATTCCCAATGGAAGTTGGAATTTAGCATAAAACCTCTATATGTACAGATACAGGAATATATTTAAAGAATGTATGACTTTGTAAGCAGAGCTAATATTTAGTATTGTACATTTTGTGTATGTCATTTAAAAAAAACAAACTCCTTAATCACTCCTAAACGTGCTCCCTTTAACATCTTAAAGCACTTTTGCCTTCTTGATGCTCCTCAACTGCTGAGTCCAGTGTTTAGGTACTGTACTTCAGACTGCATACAGGCTCATGTACATCTTGTGGACTGCAACTTATTCATTCCCATTGCAAATGAACGTTTGGTCTACTTCCCTCCTTTGGAACACAGAGGACCAGTAAGGAATAGCCTTCAAAGAATTTCTTTCCTTATATTAAGTTTCATGTGAACAGCTTGGCCAAGAGGGTGATTCCAGAACATATATACATATACATACACACACACACACACATATATATGTGTGTGTGTGTGTGTGTGTGTGTGTGTGTGTATAAAAGAAAGTCCCCTCACTGTAAAATCAATGCCCAGGCCAAACCGCTGGACCTAAAAGCACCAAATTTGGGGAGAGTGCTCCTGCCATGGCATAGGTGCTCACTAAGAAGGGATTTTTAGAAATTCAACCCCTAAGTGAGTCGAAAAGGGAAAAATGTGCTCCCCCCATTGATTCCTTTGTGGCTGCCTCCTTACACCCCCTACTCTCTGATTGGTCAGCTGCAGAGCTCAGCATTATGAGGTTAAAAAAAAAGTTACAGGAGACTGCAGAGAGCTAATGGCAGTTGAGGAAATCAGGAATGGCCAACAACCACCTGTGCGGTGCAGTGATGCTGCTGGCCCTGCCTCTCTGATGGCTTCCAACACACTCCCCCTCACCTCCTACATCTAACAGGTGGTTGTCTGTCAGGTGCAGTAGTGGTTGCAGGGTGCTGAAAGCCATGAGGGAGCCTGCCCCAGCAGTAACGCCTTAGTGATCCTGCTGGCTCCACCTCCACAGTGGCTTCTAATACTCCTCTCCTCCCCCTCCTACACTGGACAGGCAGCTGCCTGTCAGGTGTAGGAGAGAAGGTGGGATGCTTACAGCCACCAGGGAGGTTTGCTCAGCAGAATTGCCTTAGCCTTGCTGCTGGCCCAGCCTCCTGGATGCCTTTAAACATAATCCCCACACACACACCAGACAGGTGGGTGTCTGTCAGTTGTCAGAGCAGGACCAGGGTACTTTAACAGTACAAGGAGGAGGCAACTTAGGAATGCAGCAAAGACATTTGCACATAGTACTCTTGTGGGCCACTGAGCTTTCCAGGCCAAGTACCAGCAAGATCACCCTGAGGTACTCAGAACAACACAGTCTCCATATGAGCAAAACAATCCAGGAACACCAGTAGAAAGGCCATCACTTTTGTGGAAGGTGGCAGGAGTTGACTTAACTTTGAGTAACTGTGGGTTAGTAGTGGGCGTTTTTGTGGAAGCGGGGTCAGAGGGGGAGAAGGAATTCCTTCCTCTTCCATTCCCTTGGAATCATCCTCCAGCAAACACGATCTTACACGGAATCATCCTCCAGCAAGAATAAAGAGGCTCTCCAAATGTCAGTCTGAAAAAGAAAGGCGAGAGAATTGAATGGCTCATATCCCAAACACTAATAGGCAGAAGCACCTTCCAACACAGCTTGAATGGCCAGGGTTGGCTGGGTTTAAAGCGCCACTTGCCTGGTGAGTGGCCCCACGTAGTGGCTGAAGGATAAGAATGTTTACTTTTCTCCTCTCCTGATCTCTCCATGACAAAAGCCCCAAAACTAGAGCTTCACCCTGTGGAAGCTTCACTTTTTTCTTTTCAGTCTACCAGTGATGATTCTCTTACCACCTTCCTGGATCTCAAAATAATATTTTATTATTTTTCTGACATCACGAGTGATATCATGCCCCCCAGTGCCCCCCCCCACAAAAATCATCTAGTTATGGGGAACTTCCAGTAAATTATGCGCTTAATGGAGGACGCCTCTCTCCGCAGCTGCGGGAGAGACGATCCCCTCTCGGTGGGTTAGAATGGGTCCTGGACTGGTCTGGACCCTCAGAGACCCTAGCGAAGGGGCTCTGCCAGGGGTGCCTGAAGGCAGCCTCTCCTAGCGGTGGCGACCGCAGGATTGAGGCTCCTTTTTACCCCTGTAGGTTCCCCCACCGCAGAAGTCACATGGCTACAAAAGCGCAACCGAGAAGCAGCAGAGAATACAAGGCAGAAAAGCAACGCAATTCCCGATACACAATGGCAAAACTGTGAGTCTCAAACAGTGGAAGCGGCAGGGATGGGTTGGAGGGACGAAACCCCCCCTCCCCCTCAATGTAACTTACGGCGCGAGACTTTCCCATGGCTTTGTTGCGATTACGGAGCGTAATTTGAGTGCTGGAGGGCAGGATCGTGCAGCCAAAGAAGAGAGCTTTGCAAAGGCATTAGTGCAACAAAAAGTCATTGTTTTCTTCAGGACTCCTTATCTAACTGTAAACAACAGAAAGTAAGCAAGAATGGCAGGGAGAAAACCCTCCCCTAAAGTTGGAAGTTCAGTTCCGAGTTTAAAGGGCGACATCACAGAGCTGAATACAGTGTTGTCAGCGATGCTGTGACCTCTAGTGGATCAGCTGGCTACTCTCAATACTAAAATGGATGCTATACAGAAAGAAATGACTGAGTCTGGAAAGAGATCGGAAAAGCTGCAGCAAGAATTCTTGGAAGTCAAAAAAGTAGTTGAAAAAAATTACTCTAGACTGCAAAAAATAGAAAATGATAAAGCTCTGCAAGGAGACAGCGTCTTAAAGCTTCAAATGGACCACTCAAATTTCTACTTGAGATTTCAGAATGTTCCTGAAAAAAAAGGAGAAAACATTAAATAGCTGTTAAGCAATGCATTGGCACCTGTGACAGGTTGGGAAGCAGAGAAAATACAAAGCGATATGGATTTAGTCTACAGGACTTATTCAGAATTTGTAAAGAAGAAAAACCTGCCAGGTGAAATTGTGATAAGGTTCTCCAGAAGATCAACAAGAGATTTGGTGTTAAAAGCCACAAATAGAACAGTTCTGAAAATTCAAGAAGAAGAGATCAAAGTGTTAAAAGATATTCCATTTGAAATTCGAAAAAGAAGAAAAGCCTACAGGAGCTTGACGGCATGGTTACAATCGGAGTCTATTTCTTATCGTTGAGACATTCCAGAGGGACTGATCTTCAGCTACAAAGCCAAGAAATACAAAATTGACTCTATCGAAAAGCCGAAATTTTTTTTGGAAAAGCGTAAGAAGAAAAAAGCAGAGACTGAGTCAGACGACTCACTGGAATCGCAGGAGAGTATGTATGGATTTAATGGCTCAGAAAGCGAAGAACTTGAAGAACAGTTGGATTCTGAAAAAGGTGCCGCGGCTCTTAAGCCTCAGGAAGAAAGAAAGAAGAAAAGAAGAGGACCGAAGAAAAAATAATGTTGAATTGTTTTTTATTATCGTGACGCACTATGGCAGATAATGATTTAAACCTAGATTTCAGATACTTCTATGTCTGTATGCAATCCAGTTATCTAGCTTTTAATTTTAACCTAGACAACAAAATAGATGTAACAGATGATACCAAGATTTAACATTGCTTTTCAATATAATAATATTCTTATTTTGTAACATTACAAACTGTATTCTCTGTATAATATAGATTAGCGTAGGTATTTAGCATGTAGGAGTAGTATAGGGGGAAAAAGCAATAATTTTTTTTTAAAAAATCATCTAGCTATGGGGTTTCTCCTGTCAATTTGGTATCATCTGCAACTTTAATGAGTAGTCCCTCCACCTCCTCATCCATATCATTTATAAAAACATTGTTAAGTATTAGACACTGAACTGAACCCTGTGGCATCCCACTGGACACTTCTCTCCATTCAGATGAAATGCCATTGACAGCTACTCTCTGAGTGCAGTTCTCCAACCAGTCCCCTATCCACTTAAGTATCCTAGAGTCCAGTCCATGGTCCTCCAGTTTATCCATCAGAACATCATGGGGAACCCTGTCGAAGGCTTTACTAAAATCCAGGTATACAACGTCGACAGCCTTCCCATGATCCAATAAGCTCATCGCTCTATCAAAGAATGAAATGAAGTTGATCTGGCAGGACCCACTGAGGACAAATCCATGCTGACTTCTACAGATCACCAAGTTGTCCTTCAGATTCTCCCAGACTGACCCCTTTAAAATCTGCTCCAGGAGCTTCCCTGGGACAGAGTTCAGACTGACTGGCCTGTAGTTTCCTGGATCATTTTCTCTCTTTTCTCTCTCTTGTGGCCTATCTCCTGGCCTCCAAGAGGTACTGAAGATGATGGGCAAAGATTCTGGAAGCTCTCTAGAAAGTTCTTTGAGCATTCTCAGGTACACACCATCAGGCCTGGGGGATTTGTACTCATCCAAAGCAGCCAGTTTTTCACGTTGTATTATATGGGACTTGCAGCAGTGTGTAATGCAGCCTGCCAGCTCAGCAATTACAGTCCCTTTGTTGGCAAGGTTAACATTCCTGCTTTAGAATCCTGCAGAATGAAGCTGTTTGCTTGTTTCTAAGCTAGGAACATGATGCAAACCAGCAACATTGCAGATGATTTATGTTTGTACAGAGAATAATATTCAGCAGGGCTTCAGCAGTCTTTGGGGGGAAATCCCACTTAATAAAAATTACTGGAGATATTCTGAAGCATTTATCATGGGCTGAGTTACTATGCATGGTTCTGAAACAGCTGTATTAGGATTAAGAAAATGTGATTAGCCCAAAATATCTTAAATATTTGTGAAAGGATTTGGTGACATTTTCCCATTAAAAATAATTGGTTCCTTCTGCATTAACTAGTGGGATACACATGAAAGGCCATTGGCAGTGGGACAGGATGAGGTATTTCAGCTGTTGTTCATATAGATGGATAACTCCAAGATGTACAGATGTGATGCAAATTAAAAATGTAAAGTTACAAGCTTTCAAAACATTCATGATTCATAGATGGCCCAGGAGACAAGGAGCAAAACTCTGACATTTAGTTGGCATTGTTCTGTTTTCATTCTGTTATGGGGAAGAATGCAGTGATCAAAATTCATATACTGTGGAACAAATCTTTTCCACATGCAACTATATTAACAAAAGGAGCCAGGGTCATCACCATAACAGGCTGTAGGGAGGGAAGGAACGACATGCACTCTTTGTAAAAAGAAACATACATACATTTAAATGATACAGAAAACCACCAAGATTTCTATCAAAAAAGTAAAGAAAAAATGAGAGTACATATCTGCCTAACAACTGTGTACAACTTGGAAAGAAGAGATAAGGTAGATATACTAGAACTAGTGTTGTACAAAACTTTTGCAACATTCTTTCAGCATCAGAGTTGCATTTGGGAGGGGGAGAAGAAGTTCCCTCTAAAACAAAAACCACCCCTTGTAAAAGATTTTATTATTTATTTTGCAAAATTTATATCTCAGCTTTTTGGCCTCATAAGGCAACCAAAGTGGCTAACAAATTAAAAACATTCATAATAAAATCACACATTAAAAACCACTAAAACCAACAAAAACACAGCATTAAAGCAATTAAAACCACAGCTAAAATACATGTACAAAAATATAATAACACAACATTGGTCAGGAAAGAAAGATCACTAAAGAAACATCAAATGAAAAAAAAAAAAGTCTTCACCTGCTAGTGGAAGATGGCAGCAGAAGAAGACAGATGAGTCTCTGTGGGCAGAGAGTTCCAGAGTTTTGGTACCACTACTGAGAAGGCAGTCTTCCAGGTTGTCACCAGGCTAATGTCAGAAGATGGGGACACATGAAGATAACTTGGAAGATAACCACAGGGGTTGAGTTAGTTTATAAGAGAAACTGCATTCTATTACAATAGTGGCTCCAAGTTAACGTGCTTACCCTGCAATCTAAAGCAGAGTCATAGAGTACTAAGTGCACTGAAGTTAATTGACTTAAAAGAAATATCTGCTGAACATGTTTGGAAAATGCATTTCCACCGTTCAGTTAAACTGCACAAAATACTACTAAAATCCAGACTGTTAATTCAATTGTTTATGGAGAAGCACTTTCACACCCTGAAAATGACCCATATGTATAAGCAGATTTTTGGGCTGTGTCCTATGCATGCAAAATGAGGCTTTTTAGGGTTCAATATACCCTGAATTAAGCCTACAAAAAAGAGCCGTTGCAGTAAAATTCAGCAGTGCTTCTTACAAGTTGCAGGGTATATGAGTGTCACATCCCAGGCCAAATTTCCCAGTGCAAACATGAGCTCAGCTTACCGTATGTATATGGGTGAGGATTAAGGCCCATGATTTTAAAAACCACTGTATGAATTTTAACATAATATCCAGTTTATGAATACGTTATGGAACTATTCATGTTTCTAATGCCACAGTGCAGGGTCAGTGCTACTCTACTGGCCAGTGAAGGTAAGGACTGGTTGTGTGTCTTGCCAGTCTAATTCTGATTCCCCCCTCCAACTTATTTAAACAAGGGGCTGGAAAATGGCAGTATTAAGGTTGATCTATTGTACCACCTGATGTCCCCTGCTATAGCCACATAAAGGGTCACAGTGATAATACTGAGGGACATCAATCACATCTGTCATTCATTTCAGGGGTATCATGGCACACAAGTTACATTTTCATGCAGCATTCCACAGATACTGTAGCAGGTCTGGCAATCTTGAATTTGGCAAGACTAGATCTTGACTAGAATTTAGCTGCCACTAAACTGAACATGAAGATTTCCCTTTTGCTCTCATTACCCTGATATGAAGAGAAATGATCTGATTGGAATACCCTGAATGCAGACTGCACAAAATAAAACTGTTAAAATTTGTATAAAGTATTCTTCTTAAGGGAATTTCACTTCTGCTGCATCCTAAGGTTAAGGGCACAACAGTTTCTAACACCCATGCCTAGCCTTTCACAGACAAGAGCTGCAGCATTCACATCTTGAGAGACTAGAGTGCTGGACTAGGACAAAGGAGACCAGTTTCAAATCCTTTCCTGCCATGAAATTGAGTGGGTGACCCTCAGGCCCATCACCCTATCTCAGCCTAACCTATCTCACAGTACTCTTGTGAGAATATGAGGATGAAGAGCAGAATTAAAATGCTTTAAAACAATGAGGAGGTGCTCTGCTTGCCTCAGTTGAATTGAATGTCACAGTTGCTGTACACAGATCCAGGAGAAGACAAATCCAGATCGCTCCACCCAAAGTGAAAAGTCTAAATGTTGCCTTATGCGAAAACAACAGAAGTATTGGGTCAAATCCAGGGGTGGCCAAACTTGCTTATCATAAGAGCCACATAGAATAAACATCAGATGTTTGAGAGCCGCAAGACATGAACAAATATTACACGTTTTTATTGGGAAATATGCAAATTTGCTTTTTATTAACATGAAATTAGACTGCAAAAATAGTAACAAAAGGGGTAAAAGTAGATATTGATAATATTTATTTGTCCAATGATATTTGTTTGCTAATGTTATTTAGGTTCCCCAGCCGCCCTGCCGGAAGCCACATAATATGTGTGAAAGAGCCGCATGTGGCTCCCAAGCCACAGTTTGGCCACCCCTGGGCTAGAAGTACTGCTGGAGTGAAATTTGAAGGTAAAACAGGTGAAGATACTGACATCAAAAACCCATTTTCTCTCTCTCTCCACTGAGGTCATGCATGGTACAGCACAAGATACTTACTGGCTCTCTCACTTCCATCACCACTGTCGATGCACTGCACAGCATTTCTTATTTAACACCCAGAAACAGCTCAGGGTTTCTCTGCATGAGGATGACACATTCTACAAAATTAGAAGTTTGTAACTTGGTTCTTTTTTTTTAACTCCTCTGCGGAAATATTTCATGAAAGATGATAGCCCTTTTAACACAGGGATGCTGCGCAACTAAAAAACAGAAACAAAGTTCATTTTGTAGTGTTCTGGATCTCATTTTTAATAGCTGTTGTACTTGAAACCAAGGGGTATTGTTTTGAATCGCCACTAGTGAACATGGTTCCATGGGAAGGGAACAGGGAAAGCAGAGCACATCTTGGGAATGCCTTGGTAGAGTCCTCAGAGAATACAAGCCAAGAAAGAAGTTCTATGCCACTCGTTCCTGTTTCACTGAGTATATAGGAGAGAGACTCTGAACAGAACCATGGCACTAAATTGGATCATAGTAGTACTGAATCATTGAAGGCTTGACATCCAGTGTCAGACCTCCACCTCCCTTCCATGCGCATATGAAACTGGTGGGGTTCAGTACCTCCAACAAGGTTAAGAACCACTGGCCTAGATACTTGCCTCTCTAGGCCAAAAGTCAGGAAGTGCCATCATTACTTAAGGTATGGCTTGAGTGCCTCCATCTGAGCAGAAGCAGAACAGCATGTGCTCTTACTCCTCTAGATAACCAGAACAAGTCTCATCTGAGGGGAATCACATTGCTACCAAAAGTTGTTTAAAAAAAAAATCTTTTGGAACCATACAAGCCTGCTCTATTTGTTAAGATGGTCAACAGGGGTACCATTTTAGGCTGGGGAAAAGAACAGATTCCAGAGGAAAACAACAAAGGTCACAGGAAGTTTCAAAGCCCACTTATGAATACATTCAAGGCTATAGTACAGAAAACGAATATTTGTTATGGTTACCCCTTTGTACTTCAGAATAACCAGAAGCAGAAGAGAAACAATTCCAAGTGGAGAAAAAAATTTCAAGCTTGCTTGAAGCTTGCTCAGTAGAATCACTGGGTTTATAGAATTATTAAAAAATGTATCTGTTACTTATTGCCTGATTTGGTTTAATATGTGAATTAAAAGGCAGCATTTTTGCTGCAGTAGCTGAGAAAATCAGAATTAGATGGTAAGTGCCGTGGCACGTAAAACCCAAGTCATGTGGCCAGTAACTCCAGAGACTGGCTCTGTGCTTTACTAGACTGCCTCTCTCCCTATGTTCCACCACAACAGCTTCACTCAAGTCAGCAGGGGTTCTGCAGGTGCCAACCTGCAAATGGGCAAAATCAACAATTGCCCGTACACATGGTTTCTCAGTTGTGGCGCCAGCCTTGTGGACTGGTTTGCCCAAGGAGACCAGGAAAGCTTCCACTCTCTTGGCTTTCCTCAAACTGTGCAAAACTAAACTATTTAAGAGACCTTTTCTGCACATGTACAAATTGGGTTTACAAACCTGCTTGGAACTGTAGTCTATACTGCTGTGATTAGCTTATGGTAAGTAGGAGCCTATTTATGTAATTTCTGTACCACTTATTGTGTCATGTGAATACTTATGATATGCTTCACATCTTCCTGGTGGTTCCAGTCTTCTAAAATCTTAATGCATTGGTTATTCAATGTCTCATTTTGTCAACTGTACTGACACACTATGAGTAATCTGCTTTGAATCCCTGTGAGAAAAGCAGACTATAAATAATGCACATACAGACATACACACAGTCCTGTTTTCAGGAAGAGTCCTGGCAAATGTTCCCTGTAAGAGCCACAGTGTTGTGAGCAAAAGTACTACTTTGTGAGCGAAAAAAGCTAGTAGCATTAGCGTTGTGAGTAAGTCTACATTTGACTATTGTGTAAATTATTTTAGAAGATTATTTCCATAACCATAATTCTTTTAAACTATATTTAAACTATAAGAATAATTTAAACATTTTAAGAGAAAATAGAATAATTACACAAAATATTGTCCTATATGTGGATAGACCAGGCCTCTGGAGAACCCTCCCCTTTCCACTCTATTGGTAGACCTGGCTTCCGGAGAACTGGTCTACCCACTCCCTTCCACTACATTGGTAAACCTGGCCTCTGGAGAAAAGGTCTACCCACTCCTTTCCAAATCTGTAGCATAGCTGCTGGTGCCTCTCCTTAAAAAAACAAACAAACCCAAGTTTAAAAAAAAATAGTTAATTACAACCATTACATTTACAGGCTAGAATTAGCTAATTGCATCAATTACTTTTATAGAACAGAATTACAATAGTACCTCTAAAATATCTATATCACCTATTTATGGTGAACTTAAATTAGGTGATCATCACTTCTACAAGAAACAGCAATAGATTGCACATCAGGTGTTGAGACATGTGAAGGACCAGGGGGTCCAATTCTATTGGCCACAGAAGGAGGTGCCCCCATCCTCCATTGTTTCTAATGGAGGGGAAAAATGCTTTTTCTCAGTTGTGAGCAGAGAGAATTCTCCCTGTGCTACTGGCTAAATTTTTTTGCAGTAGTGCCCCCCTAGTGTCGCTTAGAGGGAACTTTGGTTTGGGCCCAATTGTCTTTGTACAGCACACTCAGCATTCTCCTCAAGATAGTCCTCAAAAGAAACAAACCTACCTGGATTGATCCAATAAGAGCTGCAAGGAACAAGAGATGAGTGAAGGTTGCAATGAGATTTAACTTAAATGTAGATGTATGACACTCTTGTGTCTAAGCGGTGCCCTTCATTCTGAGCAATTTATCTGTAGTGTAGTGATTGCTAATACTGTTGATTTTGATCTTGTCATGTTTTGACCTCGCACCTTGCTTCTGCCCTGGACTGCATTGTATCCTCTGTCTTCTTGCCTGATTTGACAATACTTCTGCCTTGTCTTCAGCTTCCCCAACATGGGTCCTAACCTATTGCCTGGTTATATTGCCTGAGCCCTGTGAATTTGTTCCCAACAGCTGACATTCCAGTTACCCAGCTTCTGGCTTGACTTGACTGTTCTTCCTGACCTTCACACGTCTCAGCACTTTACACTGTGTGTAATCTACTGCTGTTTCTTGTAGAAGTGATGCTCACCTAATTGAAGTTCACCCATAAAAAGGTGATATGGATATTTTAGAGATACTATCATAATTCTCAGGCCTCCGTTCGAGCCGGGGCGCGAAGGAGCGGCGCTCCGGCAGTGAAAAGCGGCAGCCCAGGGGGCGGGTACATAAGCCCCGCCCCCTTCCCTCAGCAGCCCAGAATCCCCGACCAGAGAAAGCAGCTGGTAAGGACTCCGTGCTCCGGGAAGGGCCTAGGAGGAGACTTCCAGAGTCTTTTTGTTTTTTTCCTCCCCTCGTGTTGGGCCTCGTTCTTTTCCTCCCCTCGTGCCATGCAGGCCGGGGGAGGCGGCGTCGGGGATTGGGCTGCCTGCTTTTCCTCCCCTTGTGCCGTGCAGGCCGGGGGAGGCGGCGTCGGGGATTGGGCTGCCTGCTTTTCCTCCCCTCATGCCGTGCAGGCCGGGGGAGGCGGCGTCGGGTAGAGGCTGCCTGCTTTTCCTCCCCTCGTGCCGTGCAGGCCAGGGGAGGCGGCGTCGGGGATTGGGCTGCCTGCTTTTCCTCCCCTCGTGCCGTGCAGGCTGGGGGAGGCGGCGTCGGGTAGAGGCTGCCTGCTTTTCCTCTTTTCCTCCCCTCGTGCCGTGCAGGCCGGGGGAGGCGGCGTCGGGTAGAGGCTGCCTCCTTTTCCTCCCCTCGTGCCGTGCAGGCCGGGGGAGGCGGCGTCGGGGACGGGGCTGCCTGCTTTTCCTCCCCTCGTGCCGTGCAGGCCGGGGGAGGCGGCGGTGGTGATTTGGGCATCATTATTTTCCTCCCGGTGTGCCGTGCAGGCGGGGGGAAGCGGCATCGGTGAGTTGGGCTTTGTTCTTTTCCTCCCCGCGTGCCGTGCAGGCCCGGGAAGGCGGCGGTGGGGAGGGGGGCCTCTTTCTTTTCCTCCCCTGCCGGGGAGGCAGCAGCAGTGAGTTATGTCTCTCCTTCTTTGGACGTTTTCGGACAGAGGCTGGATGGCCATTTGACAGCAATGCTGTTCCTGTGAACTTAGGCAGATCATGAGAGGGAGGGCAGGAAGGGTTGCCTCAGTGCTCCGTTCTGGTGGCCCTTTCTTACACACCCAGTGAAATTCTGAGCTCCACTTTGGAGTCAGGAAGCAATTGTTCACCAGGCCAGTTTGGCTGGAGATCCTAGAGGTTTTTTCTCATCTTCTGGGCATGGAATAGGGGCCATTGGGTGTGTGGGGGGGAAGGAGGTATTTGTGAATTTCCTGTGAAAGGGGTTGGACTAGATGAGGTTACTTCCATGATATTCTCTCCCCCCCCCCCCAGCCATACATGGAGTGGCTAGCAGGGGACTGATGTGAGTGAAGCACCGTCTCCAAAGGGGGGATGTGAAGTGTTTACACATTTATTCTGGCCATGAGCTGCACAAAAAAAAATTTCATAGCTCCCAGGGAGGGCAACTAGACATTTGAGTGCAGTTTTATCTGATCTCTGAAGCTTAGCAAGGCTAGCCCTTGTTAGATCTTGGATGGGAGACCACCAACATAGTCCAGGATCACAGAGGCAGACAATGGCAAACCATCTCCATTTACCTGTTGCCTCAAGAACCCCGAGGGGTCACTGTAAGTCAGTTGCAACTTGAGCGCACTTTACACAGACACAAACACACCTTTTTGGATGCAACTGCAAGTCCTTATGTGTCTTGACACATTGAAACTGTTTGTTCTTGGAAAACCTCTTTGGATGTGTTGATCCATCTAGCTGTTGTGGAGACAGAAATGTTTGCATGTCAGATTCGAGTGGGTGGTGTTCCTTTAACCTTGGCTGCTTCCATGCAAGGGGTACCTTGGCACTGCAGACAGATAACTCTTCAGCAAAATGCCAGAAGTGGAACACTAACAGGTTCCAAATAGTTTTTAAAATAATGCAGCACTTTGCTCCCCATAATGTGGAATGCCACATTCTCACACAGCCTGCTTTCCTATGAGAAGCTGTGTTAAAGAAATGGTTAGACCAGAAAATCTGCATTTTCCATCAACTGAGCAAGAAAAACAATTCCTACTGGAATCCTCTTGGAAGACACTGCAATTTAATTTTGCTCAAACTCAAGTGTATCAGAGAACCAGTTTGGTGTAGTTGTTAAGTGCACAGACTCTAATCTGATTCTCCACTCCTCCACTTGCACCTGCTGGATGACCTTGGGCAAGCCATAGTTCTGGCACAGCTGTTCTTGAAAAAGAGCAGTTTCTGTCAAGAGCTCTCTCAGCCCCACCTACCTCCCAGGGTGTCTGTTATGGGGAGGGGAAGGGAAAAGAGTTTGTAAGCCGCTCTGAGACTCCTTCGGGTAGTGAAGGGTGGGGTATAAATCCAATCTCTTCTTCTCTTTCTTGAACCAGGATCCTATGAGCTGCAAGACAGTCATGTGACAGGAAGAGGGAGAGCTGGACCATAACCAACAGACTGAAAGTGACCTTGTTGTGGCTGACAAAAATAACACTAAATAGCAGTGATATAAAATCCACAGTCAACTGTAACAGAGAGGAAAGCTGCCAGTCAAACAGAAAAGGAACACTAAAAGCACCATCAATGCCAAAGAGAATAAAAATATATTGACCTGGTATCCTGGTATTCCCCCTCTTTACCTGACATGGGTGGTTTGTTTGTTTTCCCCCATGTGTGCCATCAGATAGGCTTGCCAGCTCTGAGTTGGGAAATACCTTGCAGAATTTTGGGGTGGAGCCTGAGTGGTGGTTGTGGCCTTCTGACAGACTTCCGGTGATGTCAGGGGGTGTGGCCTTCTGACACACTTCCGGTGATGTCAGGGGGTGTGGCATATGCTAATGACCTATGCTAATGAGCTCCTGCAGCTCTTTTTCTACAAAAGGACCCCTGATAATTCTGTTCTATAAAAGTAATTGGTGCAATTAGCTAATTCTAGCCTGTAAATGCAAAGGTTGTAATTCACTAATTCTAGGTATACACATATTTGGTCACCCCTGAAAACCTTCTATATATAAACAAGTGAAGAATATTCTGTTGTGATCACTAGTGGTTCTAAGGAAATAAATGGAACTGAATGGAGGAATTATGTGTGATCTAAAACACAAATAAAACCTCTCCTGGCTTACCTAATTAGTGAACCAGCAACAAAAGCAGTAACACTGAAAAACACCACATCAGACTGCTATGAAAGTTTAAAGAAGCTTCCACAACAACTTTTGCTAGTATGACCCAGGAATAAGAGAGCAAAGTTAATGAATTAGTGGGTTCTCTTGAAATCTACTTTTCTAGTGCAAAGCACAACTTCTCCATTCACTTGGAGGAAAAATACCCACTCCACAAACTGATACCATCGCAGCACAATATAGAGGACCTTAACTTTATAGATGTGGCTGAGAAAGCAGAACAAATCCAAGTGAGTCAAGTCTGAATTGAAACAGATAGAATCAATTCCAGCAGCACCTTAGAGACCAACAAGATTTCTGGGATGTTAGCTTTCAGGAGTCAGAAATCCCTTCGACGGATACTTTCAGTAGCTTATACCCCCAAAATCTTGTTCTCTAAGGTGTTTCTGGACTTGATTCTAGCTGCTCTACTGTACACCAACATGGCTACACTCTGAAAAAAAGCCTTAATTGGGTAACAGGAGATTTGGGGTCATTTGGGAATCCCCCAGCTGATGTAAACAACCATACCAAGAACAGAACAGTTCTTTTTATATATCAAGTTCCTATCCATAGACCAAGTCAAGGGCTGCCAAATGTAAAGGAAACACTGAGGTAAAAAAAAAAATCAATGTACTAGAAGTGCACAGACTTCAGTAAAATGATGCACTTAAAAATGTGTTGGCATCAAAAAACATGTGAACTTGTGCGCAAGTTTTAAAAATGCACTTGTTTTTACATTTTAATATTTTTTTTCATCTCAGCCATGGATTAAATCATTTTTCTTGATTGTTTGCTTTTTAATTAATTTTAACATTAAATTTAAATAAATAATATCTTAGCAATATCTCAATAGATGTGATTTTTATATATTGATAGAAGTCAGATTCCCTCTTATAAAGAAAATACATGTTTAATATTATGAATTCAGTTACAAATACTTTTTTTCATTTTGTATTACACTTGCACACCAGGATTTTAGTACCCTCAAAAATAATCTCTTAATTCTCAGGCCTAGCTATTAAAAATTTCCCTTCATCATTTAAAATATTTTTATTAATAAAATATTTTTATTGATAAGCCTACTCTCCTTTAAGCCTTGTTTGGGAGACAACTGCCAATTTTTAGATATAAACTCGGATCCTAAGCATTTAATTCAGTTTCTGCAGAGTTTTCATGGTCCTCCATAGATGAAATGATATTCCGTTGTAGAGAGAGTTCCTTATGGACTAGGTGCTTTCTGCAACTGAAGATACAAGCAGAAGCGCCTAGTGACAGAGCAACGTTCTACAACGGAGTACGTTCTCCACAATGAAGAACACACTACTGAAATGAAAGAAAGGATTAGGAGCCTAACTTGACTTTGGGCCATTTGTTAATGTTGTTAATAACACAACAATATGCTCTGGGTCACAACAATTTGTAGAAAACTTCAGTTTTTTATTTCCTTAGATGTGAACATAATTTTTTCATCCTAATATGTCTAAGGCTGAGGACAGACTGCCAATGTGGGCCACTATGCCTCCGCTTTAAAAGCAGAGGAAGAGGGGCCGTGCACATTGCTGCAGCTGTCCCCCGTCGGCAGCGCGGACTCACCCGTCTGCGAGGCGCCGTCATGCCGCTTCAGCTGGAGACCCCTTGAAACAGGTCTCCGGTTGTCTGGGTGTGCGTCGCTGCTACTTCCTGCCAGTGTGGACGGGTCTACAGTGCACAGGAAGCAGTGGCGGAAGTGTGGACGCACTGTTCCGGCGGCTGCAGCTATGCAAACAGCCGCGCCTCGCCGGACCAGCCAGAAGCCGCGTGCCGCAGCAGAGGAGGCTCCAGAGGACGGCCGGCAGTGTGGATGCGCCACTCCTCCTCCTCTCCGGTAGGGTCCCGCAGCACTGGAACCAGTGCGAACGGGACGCCCCGCACCCATTTCCCCGTGCAGCTTCCACCCCCGCAGCTGTCCCGGGGCGAATTGCCAGTCTGTCCTCAGCCTATATAGAAACACGCAAATCATTGTTGATAGGTTTTTTTTAATTTTTTATTAAAGGGTTTTATTTTTTTTAAAAAATCTTAGACTATCAAGAAATCTACACATTCTTTATCTGGAAGTCCTGTAGGTGTGATGTGTGAGAGATTACTTTGGTTGTATTAGAAAACATATGGTGTAAGAGCTGGCATATAGATCAGTAAACATATACACTAAATTTCCTTGATTCTTCACCTTCACAAAGGTGGTAAAGATCCTGAAATTTATATTATCTCATAGATGTAGCAGAGTTGTGCATGCTTTCTTGCCATCATGAGTACAGAATCACCTGGCCTTAGAAATTTAAGGTTTTCCTTATCATCGTTATTCCTTCAGAAGCCCTCTCTGTTACATTCAAAGGATCAATTCAACGTTACAAAAAACAGTACAATTTACCATTAGAAGAAACATGAACTTTTTTGTAAAATATTACAGTCATGAACATGTAGTTTTCTGCTCTGTAATATCAAGTACAGCTTCTTGCATCCATACTCTATGAGATTCTGTGCTACCTCAGCCACCAATGACAAATGTAGCAGTGTAGCAGCTATGCCTGCCCCATCTCACCTTCTTATCGAGTGAGCTGGAGAACAGAGGGAATCAGGATTAACTGAAAGCAAACACTAGGGGGACCTGAGTGATCACCTATGGCAAAATTCCCCAACCTTTTTGAGCCTGTGGGCACCTTTGGAATTTTGATACAGAGTGATGGATGCAATGAACCAGGCACACTGGTTCGAGGTATGCCCAGCTTGGTGGCTTGGATAGAGGGGTGTGGCTGAGCTAGCTGTCCTAGGGTTCCAGAAGCTCTTGGGCCAGATATGAAAGTGAGCAGGTGAAAGGGATAAGCTAAAAGAAAGGAGCCAAAAGTCAGCAAGGGAAAGTTAAGCCAAGGAGAGCAGCCAAATAGGAAACAGTAGGTAAAATTATGTTCTTTATTAGAATGCAGAAAGTAAAGTTAATCCCCTACCCACAACCACCTGGAAGCATAGGAAGGGACACTATACACAACTGTAGGGACCTAGGCTATATAACAAGGGACGCAGGCCTTTGTCCAGAGACAAAACTATACACTAGGAGACTTTGGGTTTCTACCTTCAAGGATTATTCAAGTCCAAACTACTAAGAGGTAGGACCTGTTGCCACTCAGAATCTACCAGGCAACCTGTCAGAAGTGCTCCTACTCTGGGGACTTGCTGTGCCACCCTATGACAGACATGTAGTAACTGATTCCAAAGATGTAAAACGAGTGTTGTAATGACAATGACATCAGGACATGGATATTTGTACATTACATTATGGAAGCCCATGCTCCTGATAATGCTTAGTTTCATTAAACTAAACCATTGTGCTATCTGCTGTAGAAAACCTTACATTCATTATGGTACTATACGGAATTAGTAAGTTCTATAAAACCTTACGTAAAGTGTTAATGAGTCCCAGATATCCCGTCCATCCACAATAAGGAAGATAGACATGTATAGTATGGAACTGCATCCACTGACTCACATTTGACACTAATATAAGGAACGGATTTCACCATGATCTCCATACAAATTAATCTATGGCAAATGAAAAATCAAGGAAAGCTGAGCTATCTTCAGTGTACCACCATATCCACAAAATCTATTGGATGGAGAATGTTGTTTTTTTCACAGATTGAGGTTAACTATATTTCTGTTTTTCAGGTTAAATAATATGATGGGCAATGTAGGAAGACTTTTGTTTGCTATACTCAGTCATGCATTGAAATGGCTAATTCCTAGGGAATTTCATAATATTCACTTTGGTCTATTTCTGCTGCAAAAATAGATTTTTGTTTCTCCTTTTTATGTCAATTATTGACATGGAATGGGAATAAGGATTTAAAAGATAGAGAAGGTTTCTGGTTTCAGTGCGGTGAGGATGGTTGGCTTGAGGGCTTGCTCTTATGAAGTGGCCAGATTGCTGGGTCACTTTAGCGGAGCTTGAGGGCTCTCAAGCCCCATTGGGCTTCCCTGAAAGGAAACCCAAGCAGGGGGCTTGATCCAGACTCCCCGCAAGTGGTGGCAAGTGGGTAGAAGTCCAGGAATCACCCCAAAGCAGGACCCAGGCAAGAGCATCCATGGCAGCCATGGTTCCCCAGCTGTGACTACCAGCATGAGGGGACATCCAGAAAAACCTCCTACAAACAACTAAAGAAGATTTTGAGCACCATGAGTAGCTGTAAATGCAACACAACTAAAGAATCTCTTATTGGATTTTAAGCCCTTTGAGCACTTTAAATACAAACATAAGAAAATGGAGGGGTAAAGAGTGTTTCCTCCCCCCTCCTTTTTCCTCTGAAGTGGCTTGGAAGAGGAGTGGAAAGGGATCTATTTCACTGATTTGATGGGCTACAGGAGAGAAAAGGTTGATGACTGAGAGTTATTTAACAGATTCCTAAACTTTGCAAGACCCTATTGTGGATTACAACATTGTGTTACTTAGGAGACTTTTCTTTTTTTCTTTTCTTGGGCTAATTTTTACTTTCTTGAAGTTTTTTTTTTCTTGGATTTATAACTCTTATTTGGAATTACATGAAGACTCTCCTAAAGAATTACAATTAAATATACTTTACTATGTAGATTACAAATTGAACATACAAGGGTGAAATTGAAATTACTACAACATCAAATGAACTGCTTGCAAGAAATAGCCAAAAAGTCTATGCAAAACAAAACTATTTTGAAAATGCCAACAAACCAAATAGATGGTTAGCATACAAACTACAGAAAGAGAAAGAAAAAATATATAAAAAATTTGAGAAATGATGGAGAAGAAAAAACATGCTCAAAGAATTGAAAAGGATCATTTAAGTTTATTATGAGAAGTTATATAGAAGAAGAAGCTGTACAAGATGAAATTAAAGACTTTTAAAAATATATAATTTAAATAAATTTACTGAGGAACAAAGAAAAATTTTAAATGAACCAATAACATTCTCTAAACTAACAGAAGCATTAAAAAAATGTGGAAGACTCCAGGTCCTGATGGCCTCCCGGCAGAATTCTACCAAACCTGTGAAGATCGACTGATAGTACCTTTAAAACATGTAATACAAAACATAATTATTGAAGGCAAAATACCAGAAACTTGGAATGAAGCCTTAATAACTTTGATACATAAACAAAACACTAATGAGAAAGAAATTTTAAAAGGCCAATTTTACTATTAAATGTGGACTATAAAATCTATGCTTCAGTCCTGACTGCAAGATTGAAAAGAGTTTTTATACAAATAATTCATCAACATCAAGCAGGTTTCTTACCCAAAAGAGAACTTAGAAACAATGTAAGGATTATACTGAATGTAATTGAATATTTTGAAGCACATCTAGAGAAACAGATAGCTTTGATTTTTCTAGACGCCGAAAAAGCATTTGATAATGTCAGTTGGAACTTCATGTTGGAACAACTATTATCTTCACAATGTGGCAAGGAATTCTTTACAATGGTAAGAGAAATCTATACCAAGCAACAAGCAAGAGTTCTTGTTAATGGAGATTCAACACAAAGTATTGAAATACAAAAAGGAACTAGATTAGATTGTTATATTTCATAAATATTTTAAGGTTTTCATGACTAAACATATTTTATGCACTGAAATGAATCTCTTCGGCTGTTATAAGAATGTATTCTTTGACCGCAAATAATCATTCATTCATTTGCAAGCCCAGCAGAATCAGTGCAATGTACTAGTGCCCAGTAGAGGAATGACAGGATTGTCTTAAAGGATTGTCTTAAAGGATACTTAAAGGAATGACAGGATTGTCCATTGGAAACAATGGGAGAGGCTTGAAAGCCCATGGGAGATAATGGAAGCCAAGAATGTCAATTGACTTGCATGGGCTCCATTGAAATACATTACAACACAAAATACTTGCAGTGAAAATGCAGAGTGGATTTTCTGTTAATGTCTCTGGGCTAAGATAAACTGCTCTGGGACTGGTGTAACAGGTCCCAGAGTGAAAAGATGGTTCCCAGAAATAGATTTAGTGCTCTGGGACTGGAGTGACAACCCCCTAAGTGGAATGACACCCTGTGGGAGGAGCAGAAGTCTTCTGGGGCTGGGATGACACCCCACACACACATTAGAATGTCAGCCCCTGGAAGTAGCAGAAGTATTCTGGGACTGGAGTGACAGTCTCCCCTTTAGAAGGACAGCCCCTGGGAGTAGCAGTCCTGACAAACCTGTTCATTGCCCATTAATGCCTGGCTGGTCAACAGGAAGAAACTGGTGGAAATGGGAGCATGCACTGGCATTGCACTGGTTAACTGAAGTGTGTGTGGGGGGGTTCAGATCCCACATTGCCCCCCAAGTCATGACATCCCTTCCTGTTTCCACCACAAGTGATGTCAGCATGCCAGTAAGACATCAGCTTGCCAGTTTCCCTCCCATGCTCCTAGATCGTGCAGGCTATGGCCTGGCAATCCTATGCACACAGTTGTTTGGGGGGTAAAATATGGGATGCTGTCTCTAGAGGAAGAGTGGAATAAAACTGTATCAGATAGATAATAGTTGTGATATTTTTTTAATGCTACAGGTTCATAACATCATACTCAATATAACATACCCATACAAGAACACTTATATTTGGAGTGGGCACAGCTACAATCCAGAGTCAATGTGGTTTGATGTCTGGGATGTTTCCTCCCAGAAGACTCAAATTCAAATCAAAGTTCACATAATTAACCTTGGACCAGTCACTATCTCTCATCCTATCCTATATCACAAGGTTGTTGTCAGGATATTAAGGCCCACATATGTCACTGTTAACTCCCTGGAGGAAGACTGGGATCAAAATACTGATCATAAAATGAATGAACCATACTCTGAAATTTCAGTGTATTAGAAAAGGGCAGGATGTTTAATGGGCACAGATCAGTCAATGTGGGGAAGTAAAGCATATCTTCACAGTGACAGAGCTAAAACTATGTTTAGCATTTTCTTTCTCTCTCTGAATTAATAGAACATAAAATACCTTAACTAATGGCTGGATCATGTCCCCAAAATCCACCATCATTCTGACATTTCACTGAAATGGCAAGTGATGAAGTATTAGTGACCCCTGCTTCTTGTTTGCCCGTTTCACTGTTTTCTGTGAAGGAGGGAGATGATCTGATCTCTTCCACAGCAAGCAAGGGCATAGACTTTCCAATTTCCCAGGAGGGGCTGGGGCTGGACCAGAGCTGCCGCCCCCTGCAAGCCTGGGGCTCATCATGGGTGCCTCTGAGGCACCCCCTCTTTCCACAGCCCTGCCGTGAGACTTGCAGGTGTGAGAGTCCAAGAGATTTCAAACGGCAAACAAGGTCCTTAACTAAAAGATTCTTTATTTGGCAGTGGATCAAATAGTCATCTATACGTCTTGAGTCAGTAATAAGTACATTAGGCCAGACAGGGTACAGTTACAGAGTATTCACACAGTGTAATTTATTTATTTATTTATTTATTTAGATTTATACCCCGCCTGACCAACATAGCGGCTCTAGGCAGCTCACAACATTAAAATCAATATAAATAATATAAATTAATACATTAAAATACAATACAGTTACAATTACAGTTTCAATTGGCGGCAAATTACAAATATAATCATTGGTGATCTGAAATACTAACACCAGGGCAACGACAGCTTTCCCGGCCAGGAGACTACCACATACTGTTGTCCCGGGCCTGTGTACTTCCCTGGCCATCCATCAATGGCCATTTCCCCCAGCGGCGGCCCCAAAAGCCTGGCGGAAGAGCTCCGTCTTGCAGGCCCTGCGGAACTGCAGAAGGTCCCGCAGGGCCCTGGTGTCTTCCGGGAGCTCATTCCACCAGTAGGGGGCCGCCACTGAGAAGGCTCTGTTCCGAGTGGTAGCCAGCCTGGCCTCTCTTGGGCCAGGAAGGGTCAGGCGATGTTGCGTGCCTGACCGTAGTGCTCACTGGGGTATATATGGGGAAAGGCGGTCCCTTAGGTAAGCAGGCCCCTGGCCATAAAGGGCTTTAAAGGTTAGAACTAGCACCTTGAACCGGATCCGGTATGCTATAGGCAGCCAATGCAGTGCCCTCAGCACAGGCTGGACATGGTCCCTCGTAGAGAGGCCCATCAACAGCCTGGCTGCAGCATTCTGTGCTAGCTGCAGCCGCCGGAGCTGGGACAAGGGCAGCCCCATGTAGAGAGCGTTGCAATAATCAAGTCTCGAGGTGACCATTGCGTGGATCACTGTAGCCAGGTCATTGCGTTCAAGGAAGGGAACCAACTGCCTAATCAGCCTCAGATGGTAGAAGGCTGCCTTGGCAGTGGCCGCTACCTGGTCCTCTGGGGTGGCTCCACAACAACTGGCCACCCAACAACAGATACTGCTGGGTGTAATCTGCATACTGATGACAACCCAGTCTGTGCCTCTGGGCAATCTGGGCAAGAGGGCACATATAGATGTTAAACAGCATCAGGGATAGGACTGCCCCCTGAGGCACACCACATACCAGTGGGTGCCTCTGGGACGTCCGCTCCCCTAGCACCACTCTTTGTCCCCGATCTTGGAGGAAGGAGACAAGCCACTGTAAGGCAAGCCCCTGAACCCCCATATCGGCGGGGCGGTGGGCCAGTAATTGGTAGTCGACCATGTCAAACGCGGCCGACAGATCTAACAACACCAGCACCTCCGTACCGCCCCGATCCAGATGCCACCGGAGGTCATCCGTGAGGGCGACCAGTGCTGTCTCCGTCCCATGGCCCGGTCGGAAGCCGGACTGAAACGGGTCTAGCACAGAAGTGTCATCCAGAAAGCCCTGCAACTGAATCGCCGCCGCTCTCTCCAAAATCTTGCCCAAAAAGGGCAAGTTGGAAACCGGCCGATAGTTGGCCAATTCAGCCGGATCCAGTGATGGTTTTTTCAGGAGAGGGCGGACCATCGCTTCCTTGAGTGCCCCAGGGAACAGTCCCTCAGCGAAGGACTTGTTCACAATCTCCCTGAGGACACCTCGCAACCCCTCACGGCCAGCTCTTACAAACCATGAAGGGCACGGATCAAGGCTGCATGTGGTTGGGCGTACGGTTGAGAGCAGACTGTCAACTTCTTCAAGGCTGAGTGGACGAAAATAATCCAGAATGGAACTAGAAGACGTGCATGGAGCCTCGAGTTCGGTCATTGTTTCAACTGTGGCTGGGAGATCACGGTGGAGCCGCAAGATTTTATCTGCAAAATAGCTCGCAGAAGCCTCACAGCCTATATCCAATTCCCTATCATTTGATCTGCCCTGTGGCAGCTCTGTTAAAGACCGAATAGTTCTAAATAATTGTGCCGGGCGTGAGCTAGCAGATGCAATCGTGGCCGCGTAGAACTGTCTCTTCGCGGCTTTGACTGCCACCTCATAAGATCTCATAAACGTCCTATAAGATGTTCTTGATGCTTCATCGCGGGCACTCCGCCACCGTCTCTCTAGTCGTCTGAGGCCTCATTTCATCTGCCGCAACTCCCCAGTATACCAGGGAGCCCGCTTGGAGCGGGGGCGCAGAGGACGCCTGGGAGCGATCTCCTCGATGGCTGACCAGAGCCGGCTATGCCAGTCCTCGACCAGCTCATCTAACGAGCCGCCAGGGGGCATGGGGTCCCGCAAAGCCGTCAGAAGCCGCTGTGGGTCCATCCGACTCTGCAGGCGAACCAAAATAGGCTCGCCGCCCACACGGGGTCTGAGTGGAATGTTCAGACGGGCCTTCAGGGCATGGTGGTCTGACCATGGTACTGCCATAGCAGTAATCGGACCCACTGAAACCCCTGCCGCGAAGATCAAGTCAAGCGTGTGCCCGGCCTGATGTGTGGGCACCGTTACATGTTGGGTGAGTCCTAGTGCCGCCATGGCCGACACCAGGTCCATCGCCAGGCCAGAAGCTGCCTCATCAGCATGGACGTTGAAGTCACCCAAGACTATAAGACGAGGGTGCTGCAACGCCCAGCCAGAAACGGCCTCTACCAGAGATGGCAGGCTAGAGGGTGGTGCATTGGGCGGACGGTACACCACCCAAATAGCCAAAGTCTCCCCAGTTTCCCACACCAGGCCAGAGCACTCTATGCCCGCAAGTCTCAATGGCGGGAGCGCCCTATAGGAGAAAGCCTCCTGAATGAACAACGCCACTCCACCCCCCCGCCTCTCAGTCCGTGATTGGTGAAGGACCGCAAACCCGGGTGGAGCCATTTGGGAGAGAGCCACTGTCTCCCCATCTCTCACCCAGGTCTCGGTCACGCAAGCCAGGTCCGCCTCATGCTCAGACAGAAAATCCCGCAGAGTAGAGGTCTTGTTCTTTATAGACCTGGCATTACACAACACCAATGTCGGAGGGGGGTTAGTCCCAGCCCCACTGCCTGCCACCCTCGGGATGGGACAAAGGCTGGAAGGAGGCCGAGCTTCTCTATTTCTCCGCCCCCTTCCCTTCTGTATCTGCCTAGTCCCACCGCTATTCCTTCCCCTCCCCAGGAGCACTGGTATCCTTAGCCCGCTCTCCCCCATCGGGTGGCCTCCACACTGACAACAGCACCCCTGGCCACGATAGGTCAGTGATCACTAAATTGCTGCCCTAAGTGATAAATCCGCAGTGCCCTGGTCACTAACCTAACTTTGCTAAAATCCCTCACCACCCTGACCTCCCTTCTTAATACCCGCCCCCACCCACCTGCGGTAAGACTAAACACTAATTTTAACTTAGGGTGGAAGACCATCTGCTAATGGTAGCCACCAAAAAAGGAAGAGAGTGTTTCATCCAGTCGCTCTTGCACCTCCCCCCCCCCAAGCCAGCCCCTGCGCCCTTGCCTTCTTCCCAGGAGCCACACAGCCCTCCAGGTAACAGCTGCGGGCAGGAGCTGGTGATCTTACAAAGGCAGAGGCAGATGATCTCATAGGAGCAGCCCCCAACCCACAGCACGCCACCCAAACAATCTCAGCCGGTTGCGGTGGATCAATATAGGTCTCAACGATGGGCCTCAGGTTAGCACACAACTTAATCCTTAACGGCGATCTTTGACCCAGCAGACAGCAGAGGGTGACAGCCATAGTGAGCCACCAAAGCAGCCCTTGTTGGAAATCACAGGCTGCACTGATGACAACAGGCCACAAGGGGGAGGGCTGGTGCCCAACAGTCGGTCGAGGGGCCAGAGTAGCCACACACCCACAGCTCTGCAGCTCCAACACCGCCACCTGCAAAGCCCAGTCAGATCGGGGCCACTCCTCCAAGCCCCCTCCTCCACAGCAGAGTCGCCCCCACCTCGCTCCACTGATCGCCGCTGTTCCCCGGTGCCACTCTGCACCATTCGCCGCTGGTCCCCAGCACCTCCAGCAGTCTCCCGGCCGTCCCTCGGCAGTCCCTCGGCAGTAATGCATAATGAAACCTCCAATCATGAAACAAGGAGAAAAGGCACCCAAAAATATAGGATGGTTTATTCCCAGGCTTAAAGCAGGAAATTAACACTTGCAAATAAGGCACAGTGAATAGAAACATTTTCAGTGAGTCTGCTGTGAACAGAAACAGTTTCAAGGTTGAGAAGCCAGGGAGCCAGATAAGCTTTTGCTAGGGAGAGGCGAGATACATTCTGAAGGGGGGGGGGGGAGGGCTGGTTGGGAAAACTAAGTGCCATCTCCCACCTAGGAATGGCAACCAAAGCTGACACTAGGCAGAGAGGGCTCCGGGAGCCCAAACAGGTGCCGGCAGGAGCAGAGCTGAGACTGTTGCTTCCCATTATGCCTGCAGCAGCTGCTGGTGTGCAAGGTGGGCACCAGAGAGCAGCACGTCCCTCAGGCTGGCAGGCTCTTGAGGTGAGCTGACTTCATGAGAGGTGGTTGCTTCAGTGTCACAATTACCTGAGGTGGACAGTGGCAGTGATGATGACCTGCCAGCAGGCAGTGAGAGTGGGCAACCCTGCGGCTCCACCACGCACTCCATCGCACGCTCCACTAAACCGCCTGCCAAGTTCACCATGGGTCCTTTTCACCCCTGAGCCGGGGCCAGAGGAGAAAGATGTGGGGTTGGGCGGGAGTGGAGCAGGAGAAGAAAAATCCAGCTGGGTCACCCTGGCCAGGCCGAGACTAGGGGCGAGCGGGCCAGGCCCTTTGGCATGCCTTCTTCTCGGGCTGCATGGCTGGAGGAGTGGGAGTCAGTTTAGAGGGAACACTGGCTGGCACTGAGCCCCCCCCCCCCCTGGTAGTTTACACCTATGACAGTAAGAGACATAGGCACTACAGGAGAACTCAGAAGTGGTGACAAAGTATGTCTGACTTTCCATCTCCCCCGCCCCCAGGCACTTCAGTAGAAAATGCAAGCCTGCCTGTATGAGAGGTATCCAAAACTGTGGAAACTCACAATTCTGAATAAATTTTTAAGATGTTGTATGAAAAGATTGTGCTGTTAGGGATACTGCAAGAGACATGGCCCACAGCTGACTCTGGAAACAAAACCAAAAATGATGGATATATTAAATAAAATGTTGCTGTAGTAGCATTAAAGGTTTTATTTAGCTCCATATATATTCAAATGCCTAGAAAAGATTCCTTTAAGACACATGATAAGTTAAAGCTGGTTTGCATTTTAAGCTTTCTTAGGCCTTTTCTTAGTTCTCAAATGGCTCAAATATGGTTTTGTTTTTAACATTTCAGCTTGGCACATGATTAGTCACCAATGAGAAATGTATGCTTTGCTGACTTTCATAAAATTAGTTCAAGAATGGGGAAGGGTTTTTTTTAAGGGGGAAAAATGAAAATACACAGCGTGCCTAATCAATACCACCAGTAAGTCTTCCTTGTGTGTGTGTGTAATATATGTATATATTTATTTATATTTATTTATTTTCACATTTATATCCCGCCCTCCCCGCAAGCGGGCTCAGGGCGGCTTACATGGGCCATATATATATGTATATATGGAACATGCACAATATTTAAAAATGCAACAGATGTTATAAAAGAGTTATAACTATTGCATGACCCTGACTGACCAGACTTTTACTCTGCTTGTATAATTACACTCATTACACTGCCATTCATTAAGCTGAAACAATTTCATCATATGAGCATGAAAGCAGTGGAGCTTTCAAATGCTAAAAAATTGTGTTCAAAATCAACCACTAATCACAAGTAAAGTTAAGTCAACTAAGACTAGAGAGGTGAAGTGATCTGCTCACATAATTGTGAAACGCCAGATCACACAAGTTCATACTTTCTTTCACAAGCATGAGTTCTTCTCTCCCATGTCTGATAGACAGCTGGTGTGGCCAGGTTTTTAACACAAGTTGGCCAAAGGCATTTTATTTGCATTTACTCTTTCTCTAAAAGAAATGGACCATGTTAGGGTTTTTGTAGAATATCTTTGCCTTGAAATCAAGTTGTAGTCCACTCTCCCAGCCATTTCTGCTCCAAAAGAAATCCCAGCAATTTCAAAGGGGCATACATTACATTCACACACACACACACACACACACACAGGCGTCAACTATGGGAAGGCTCGAGGGCTTGAGCCACCCCCGAAATTTCCTTGGGGGGGGAGACTGAGCCCCCCTGGCAAAACGGAGTGCCCACAGCTGCATCTCCCTGTCACGTCTCCCCGGGCCCTTCCTAGGCCCGCCCACTGCCGCCGCCTCTCTCCCCCCCGCCTGGCCACTCCTGCCTCCTTCCCTCTCCCTCCCTCCGTCCCTCCGGCCGGGGGCCAGCTGGGCAAATGCCCAGTGTGATGGCGTCATCCAGAAGTGACGCTATCACACTGAGCACGTTGCTGGGGTGACACTCTAGCAATCGTGCTGAAACTCTATGGCTCCATAGAGTTTTGGGGCGATTGCCAGAGCGTCGCCCTGGCAATGTGCCCAGCATGATATCGTCACTTTCGGGTCCCCTGGACAGAGGGAGGGAGACAGGAGTGGCCAGGCAGGGGGGGGGAGTGGCAGCAGCATGGTTCCGGCGTGCATGCACACTTCGCACGTGCACACACAAAAGGCCCCCCCCAGGGATTTTAAAACTCGATGCCTCTCTTTCTAAAAAGTCTCTCTTTCTAAAGTCCCTTTGAAATTCCTTTGTTAGAGAACTGCTACTTTTAGGTCAGCAACTGAATGTCCTGGAAGATTAAAACGTCCCCCCACTGGTTGTTGAATGTTGTGGCTCCTAATATCAGACTTATATCCATTAATTCTTTGTCAATGGGACTGACCTGTTTATCCAATGTAGAGGGCACTGTTGACACGTGATGACATAAATCGCATTAGAGGATGAGCAGGGATATGAAACTGAAATCGTATGGCTGATTATGCTGGGTCCACTGATGGTGTTGCTAGGACCTATATGGTAACAAAGTTGGCATCTTGGTTTGTTGTGGGTCTTGGTACCAGAGAGCCTGCTAACCTAAAACTCACCCACAATAACAAAACTACTTAACAGTAACATGCAGTTAAAGTCCAATGCAAGGCCAAGGCCAGCTCCCCAAGGCAGGCGAACCAAGTCCTAGCTTCCAGGTCATGTGAGGGACTGGCCTGTCTGTGTCACCTTGACAGCTTTCAGCTGCAGATGCTGATGTTGACTACCTTAAGAAAATTTGGAATAGGAATCAGAAAAAAAGACAGGGAGAAAAAAAACAAGCTGCTTCTTACATTTCTAATTCTAGCATTCTCCATAATGAGGTAAGTTAGCTCAATTAATGATTGCCTCCCCCACCCCTAGAATGAAACACCACACATGTTATGGGTTAAACCGGGAATTTTATTCATACATAAGCTGATCTGCACCAATACATTAAAGCATAGGTTGCATTGTGCTCGCAAAGCAAGCCTCCTAAAAGGGCAAACCCACCTCAGCTCAGAGCCAGGCTCAGGAGCCTTCCAGATCTTACTCTTCACAGCCCAAACATCAGTGCATAGAGGGGAGAGAGAGCACATTCCAGCCCTTGACCGCAAAGCCTTAAGGCTCATCATATGCCCCCCCAACCCTGAAGAGGCTCCCAACTGAGTCATCCTAACTGCAAAGCCCATAGATGCCCAATATGAGGACCCCCTCATTGCTGATATCTTAGGGTGCTTGCCAACTCAAAATCCCCTCAACCCATGCTTCTCCCACCTTCCCAGTTAGGACCTAACCAGATTTACCAGGCCTATTTGTACCTCACCCTCTCTGACCACGCAGAACAGGCAAAAAAATGCCTCCTTCTTGGCCACTCTGAGTGAGGCCCCCAAAATTCCTGCTTAGCCCTGAAAACCAGCAACTAGCTAATCCCACATGGCCTAAAAAGAGTGCTGGTAGGTGGGTGGGTGGGGAGTAGGGCTGCCAAGTCAGCACGAGGGGCGGGGGATCCCCCCCACCCCTGAAGTCGTCCAGCCTGGACGACTTCCCTCACACAATGGCGTCACTCGAAAGTGACGCCATCGCGTTGGAGGCGTTGCCAGGGCGACGCTCTGGCAATCGCCCCAAAACTCTATGATACCATAGAGTTTTGGGGCGATTGCCAGAGCGTCGCCCTGGCAATGCCCCCAATATGCTGATGTCACTTCCGGTGACGTCAGCCGGCGCAGTGAGGCTCCCGGCCGGCAGAGGACTTCCCCCTGCCGGTAAGCAAAACGGACTTGGCAACCCTAGTGGGGAGATAGCACTAGGCCGAACTGCAGATGGAGGGCAGCTGCCATCAGATCTGGCCAGTGAGCTAGCCCTTGATTGGCCAGTGCTCCTGCCCTTATGCAGCATCCAAGGAGATGGGGGGGGGTGCCAGCACCTGATCCATGGGCAGGCACCAATCATCCTCATGTTGCACTTTTCACTGATTATGACTTGCGATACTCTGATAATTTCCCACATAGATTCTTGCCTGAAATTAAGCCCAAGTTTAGCTGTACACATTTCACTCCAGTCTTTACATAAGCTTAAAACTTTGTGCTGCCACCAACAGATGATCTAGTCTAAGGAATGACCTTACTGACAATTTTCCTCTTTGTGTGGCCAGCACAGGTGATGGATAGATTTATATTCACTAGAGCTGTTGTTGTCATTCATTATTTAGAAGTCTCATATTAGAAGTCAGGGCTGTAAACATTAGGAGTGGTGGTTGCTGATTAACAATTTAAAATTAGAAATGTGCAGGACATTGTTCAAATCATCTATTTTGATTGAGGTAAGCAATTCTGAACAGAAAAGACATTCATAAAGGGAAAAGATCAGGTTGTGAAGAAGTGAGCAGTGACTCCTGAAAGCTCATACCCTGCCACATATGTTGTTGGTTTTTCAGGTGCCCCTGGACTCTTGCTCTTTTCTTCTGATAAAGGAAATAGTGATGGTGGCAGGCCCTGCCTGGCAAAGGCCTGTTTTTGGCCTGCAATTAGGGTTGCCAAGTCCGGGTTGGAAAATACCTGGGGACTTTGGGGGTGGAGCCAGGAGAAGGAGGGGTTTAGGGAGGGGAGGGGCCTCAGCATGGTACAATGCCACAGAGTCCACCCTTCAAAGCAGCCATTTTCTCCAGGGGAGCTGATCTCTGTCAGCTGGAGATCAGTTGTAAAAGAGGGAGATCCCCAGGCCCCACCTGGAGGCTGGCAACCCTACCTGCAATGGGCCTGCTTTGCATTACATGAGTGCGCTTCAGTTGCTTTTTGGCAGTGCACCTGAAAGTAAATTAGCCAAAGGTGACTCATTATATAAAATGGCAAAAAAAAAAAGGAAGTTGATGATGACGTTGAACAAAGGTTGGGAATTTTGCAGTACTTTCTGTGGTTAAAATGTGGCTAAAATGGTGGTAATAGCTTCTGCATTTAGTGCTGGATTCTGCCTGGTGGGATACCAACTGTGCAGGCCTGCCTAGAAGTAATCATTCTGTCATCTCAAAATGCCCAGTTGGTATGGTAAATTAAGCATTAAGCTTTCTCATGAGTCAATCAAACAATCAGGAGCCCTTGCTTTTTATTTGTCACGTACAAAGCGAATCGCAAAGGCCTTTTTTCAAGTGTCAAGTCAGCATCCCATCTGGACTTAACCACTGTTATTCAGTTAGCCAAGGATCACTTTATTTAACTCGTTTACTTTTTAAGAGTAGATTCTGTGGTCTAAATCTAATTTCAGGTTGAAGTGCTGTATTGATTAAATGTCCTATTTCCTCTTATTGTAACTGTTCGTCTCCAGTAATATTAAAGCTATTTGTGGCATGGAAAAATAATCTATTTCATCGCAATAAAATTTAATTGCTAATGTAATTTAAACTTCCATTTGTTGCAGTGATAGGCTTCACTTATATTTGCTTCTTCCCATTTTCAGCACAGCCACTGCTCAGGCTAGTTCCTGAATTCTGGCATTAGGGATAATTCATACTTTATATTTGAGTGGTCAGGAGTCACTTAGGCATCATAATACTTCTGTCCGAGGATTAATTCAACCTTTAATGAACTACATATATTCACATGAGTACTTTGTCTACTTATTCACATAGAAAACAACAAGTTCAGAAACACTCTTGGTTCTTGACCTATATGTGGTACTAGTGCTGTTTCTTGCCTGTCCATTCTCTGAAAAGGGCTCTGGAGGGAGGAGTCAAGCAGGGGACCCTGCACTTTGGAGAGGAGAGGGTGTGGATACTTAGATGCGATCTGTCTCTCCAGGATAAGCACCTCATTTTGAGAGTGAAAGCATAGTAGCTATAATGTAGAAAATATATTAAAGAACAAAACAGAAAATGACCCCAATACTATGTCTGTACACTCCCCTATTATCACGTCTTATGTGCCTGCTGTGGCCCCAATATGGGCCCCAATACAAACACTTTTCAGAGAAATCCACATTTTCTACAGGAATGCATGTCTTGGGTTGTGTCAGGTAGGCTGCCATAAAGAAGGTGGGGGTGAGGAAGTTGACACTGGTATGCTAACTTCCGGTTCTCCTCTAGAATTTGTCTTTGTTTAGACAAGGGCCGTGGTCACACGGCCCCTTTAAATCCGGGAGGGCTCCCGGATTTAAAGGGGCCGCATTTTTATGCCACAGGTTGGGATGTTTACACATCCCAACCCCGGCGGCAGCGGTGGCCCCTTTTATATGGGGTTCAAACTTGGGTTGTCAGATGGCTACAAGCAGCACAAATGGCAGCAGCACAAATGGTGGCCGCGGCAGGAATGACGGCAGTGGCCACCGCAGAAGCGGCGGTGGCAACGGTGGCAGCCGCGGCGGAAGCGGCGGCCGCGGTAGGAACAATGGCGGCGCAGCAGCAGTAACGGCAGCCGCGGCGGCAGGAACAATGGCGGCAGCCGCAGCAGCAGCAGGAACAAGAGAGCAACCCGCATTGGAGCCCGCTTCGCTGTGGGACTCGCAGCGGGCCGTTGTGGACGGCCCCTTTAAATGCGGGAGGAAGCAGCCCTTCCTCCCGCATTAAGGGGCCGTGTGACCGCGGCCAAGGTCTCTGGTTTCTCTTGTGAGTTTCCCGCTGAGAACTAGGGGCCATTATTTTTCCACGTGAAGGTAACTTGGCATTCATTGGCTTGTAGCCATCTGACAACCCAAGTTTGAACCCCATATAAAATCCCATTCCCACTTTTCCTCTGTAGTCTTAATACAGATAGTGTTTAGAGCAATGTAGTAACCTGACCAATAAACTGATCCTGTTTAAGGAACATTGTTGAGTGCTGATTACTGGGGACTCTGACAGGTTGCCAAATTTGCACTGGGAATTATTAACTAATATAATAATACTAAAGAAATGGGGGAAAGTATATAGTGGAAAGTATATTGTGATAAAAAAAAGTAATTACATATATAAATGACCAGAGCATGCACTGTTAGGAAAATGATACAAGTCTGGCTGCCATTATGGTTGGAAAGAATGGTACACCAATCTTCTGTCATTATAAACCACAGGACAGTAAGTGTAACTTTTTGCCCACAATTTATATTTTAAAAATTTCCCTTTGCTAACTTCACATCTTTGGCCAAACTTTATCTCATTATATTTTTTTTTATAATATATTTTATTAAATTTTCCAAACGACAGCAATCATCTTTCTATAATCATAGAGCACATAAATTATTCCAGCCACAAATAAAATTTGGACCATACAGTCATCGGGTCAGATCTATTACCCATATTCAACAAATAACTTAATTTATCCATTTCTGCCCAGTCCAATAATTTGTCTATTTTCGCTTCTTCCGGGTAGCAGTGAAGTTTTCCAACATTTGGCCCATAAAATACACACTGCAGTTAATATACAGGCCAATAGTTTTTGTTCTGAGATCGTCAGTCCTTCCAGTTCAGCAAATAAATCCCAGGTTCTAAAGGTATTTCATGTCCCATTACTTCTAAAATCATCTTATTTATCTTTTAGAATGATTTCCAGTGCTTATCCAAAGAGAGATAGCTCCAATTTATAATAAAATTGATGAGTTAGCCACACAAATAAAATAAAATCGGAAATGGAAGAGATAAAGACTTTATCTCATTATATTAAGCAGTGCTAGGACAACTCTATACTGCACACTGCACTAAGAATATTATCCTAAGCAGACCTGGTAGAAAGTAAGTTCCACAAAGCTCCATGAGACTAATCTGAATAAACGTCACTGGAATTGCTTAGTACACCTCACATCTCTTTTTTTGCCATCAAGTCGCAGCCAAATTATAGCTGCCTGATGGGGTTTTTCAAGGCAAGAGACATTCAGAGGTGATTTGCCATTGCCTTCCTCTGCATAGCTACCCAGGATTCCTTGGTCATGGTCCACCCAAATACTAACCAGGACAGATCCTCCTTAGTTTCTGAGACCTGACAAGATTGAGATAGCCTGGATTATCCAGGTCAGGGCCTAAACTATCTAGTAATGCCAAATAAGCTGGTTTCTTCTTCAACTTTTTTTTAATATATATAACTTTTTAAATTAAATTTTTCATATAAAATACAAACAAATAACATTTCAACATGTTATCACTTACAGCTTTCATCTTCAACCTGTTAATTCACCCTTCACATTATTCATTCATTCATTTATAAGTTCAATTTATACATCACTCTTCCCTGAATTCACAGGGCTCAGGGTGGTTGACAACAACAAAATATACAATATAGACTAAAAATAAAATAAATTAAAATTAAAAACATTAAAAACATTTAAAAACATGAATACAGTATGCATTACTGGCCTGCAAGTGGGAAAAGGCAAAGTGGGGGGAGAGGGAGGGAGTACCATATAAGAGGGTACCCATTGCTGTCCTCAATCAAAAACCTGGTAGAACATCTCTGCCTTACATGCCCTATGGAACTGCACAAGGTCCCACAGGGCACAGATGTTATTTGGCAGAGAGTTCCACCAGGTAAGAGACAGGGCTGAAAAAGGCCTGGCTCTGGTCAAGGACAGCTGGACGTCTTTAGAGCTAGGGATCACTAGTAGATTATTTTCAGCAGAGCATAGAGCTTTTCAGGGGACATACCAGAGGAGGCAGTCCTGAAGATACATAGGTCCCAGACCACTCAAGGTCTTGAAGGTCAGTACAAAAACCTTGAACCCGGTACTCCACTGGGTGCAGCACAGGCTGAATGTGTACGGTCCGTGGTATCTCAAGTCAGGACCCACACCACCACATTCTGGACCAGTTGGAGTTTCCAGATCAGTCTCAAGGGCAGGCCAGCATGCAGTGAGTTACAGGAATCCAATCTGGAGGTGAATATTTCATGGATTACTGTGGCTAGGTGAGAGTGAGACAGGAAAGGGACCAGCTGCCTAACCTGGCGCAGCTGGTAAAATGCCAGCTTGGCAACATTCATTATCTGGATCTCCATGGATAAGGAGGTATCCAAGACCATGCCCAAACTCTTGATGGTTTGCACCGGTATTAGAGGTGCACTGTCAAGAGTGGAAAGCTGAAACCCCAACCCTGAGTTTCCCCCACCCAGTGTGAGAATCCCAAGAGATTTCAAACTGCAAACAAAGGGTCTTAAACAAGAGCTTCTTTATTTGAGGTGTATCAGCTGGGTTTGAATACACTATAACTGTTCTACAGCACATCACTTTCATTACTGACTCAAGAAGTGTAACCCACCTCATACACCTCAAATAAAGAAGCTCTTGTTTAAGACCCTTTGTTTGCAGTTTGAAATCTCTTGGGATTCTCACAGAGAGTCAGTAATCCTTATTGTTTGGGGAAGTCACCCATTCCTGACCATGTTGGAAGATGGTGGAGAACCCCCAAACAGTGCTGTCATAACTGAAACCCCCAATCAACATTTCAGGAAAAAGGTGCACAAATACATTTGGCCCATTCGTTCCCAGACTAAAAGCGGGAAAGAAAAGCATTTTGTACCTGTAGGAAAATTCCCAATTAAAAACAAAGCCTGTGAGAAGCTACAGTCAAGGATGCAGATAGCGAGAGGCGAAGCAAGGGGGAAGGAGCACATTCCAAAGGTGGGGGGAAGACGGGTTCAGCTTGCCATAGCACATCCCACCTCCTGAGCGGGAAATGATAGTCTCACTGACACCCAGTCACAGAACCTCCATCTTAGTTGGATTCAGTTTCAACTAACTCTTCCTCAACCATCCTACCATGGCCTCCAGCCAGATTTGGGAGGGGGGGTTCCAGGTGGTCAATCAGTCAATCAGTCACCCATCAACAGATACAGTTGGATGTCATCAGTGATGACATCCCAGCCCAAAGATCCATGCCAGTTGAACAACATCAGGGAGAGGATTGCCCTGGAGGAACCCCACATGTTAAGGAGAACCTAGCTGACACACACACCCTAGCACCAGCAGTGCCAACTCGCCTCAACAGCAGTGCCAACTCACCTCAATCCAGCTGTCTATGGAAATTGTCCATGATGGCAACCAATGCTGTCTCCATCTCATGGCCAGGGCAAAAGCTGGACTTGAATGGGTCAAGTGCTGATGTGCCATCCAGGAAATGCTGGAGCTGCTTGGCTACTGCCTTCTCAATTACCTTGCCCAGGAACAATAAGTTCAAAACTGGATGGTAATTGGAAGTTTCTAAAGGATCCAAGATTTTTTTCCCCCAAGAGTGGTATTAGCATAGCCTCCTTCAGACCCTCAGGATAGACCCCCCCCCCCACCCAAATCCAGGGACAGACTGATAATGTCCATCAGAGGGCCCTGTATTCCCTCATCACTGGCTTTCACCAGATTCGAGGGACACAGATCCAGGAAGCATGTAGGCAGGCCGAACAGTACCCAGGATCCTGTCAATATCAGTCAGCAAGAGCCAGCTGAAGGTGTCAAATACTGAATCCAGAGATGGCCAAGGGGCCTCCAGTTCATGTACTGTATCAACATTGGCCAGTAGGTCGTGGTGAAGAGACATGACTTTATCCACAAAAAAAGCTAATAAATTCCTCACAGTTAATAGCTGAATTACTAATATTTTGTGTTCTTTCAGTAAGTGAGGTTAAAGATCAAATCACTGTAAACAATTGTGCCAGATGAGAGCTAGCGGATGCAATGGAGGATGAATAAAAGTCTCTTTTTGCAGCCTTCAGTGCCATCTTATAGGATTTCATAAACGTCCTATAAGATGCTCTTGTAGCTTCTTCACAAACATGCCACCAAACTTGCTCTAGTCATCTAAACTCCTGCTTCATCCTATTAAGTTCCATAGTATACCAGGGGGGGTGATTTTGAGTGGGGAAAAAGAGGACGTCATGGGGGGGACTTCATCAATGGCTTCAGAGAGATGGGAATTCCAGTCCTCTATCAACACCATATGTGGGAATGCCAAGGCCCAGCCAGCTACTGTCTCCAGCAGACTCAGTAGACTGTCAGCTGGTACACTAGGCAGCTGGTACACCAGCCATACAGCCAAGATCTCCTCAGTGTCCCAGGCCATACCAACACAATCAATCTTGGCAATCTTCATGATGGGGCATGGCCTGAAGGAGAAACCCTCCCAAATGAGTATTGCTACCTCTCACCCCAGCCCCTTTGTTCAGGGCTGATGAAAATTTCTCTCTCTGCTGTTCTTTAGGGACATGCACTTAATAATGCTATATTCAAAATAATTTCAAACAATTCTGAATCCAAATTTTATAGTTCCAGATATTCAGGATAATCCATAATATCTGAAATTGCACTCTTATAAAAAGTGGGCTACAGAAGGGAACTGAAAACTGTCTGTGTCTGCTGCTCCAGTCTTCCTGCTAGTGCTGCCCAGGGTATTCACCCACTCCTCAGCACCAGCTGTTTTCTGCTCCACTACAGAGGTGTTGACTTTTAAAATCCCCGAGGAGAACGGGGGCTCTTGGACCATGTCCCCGCCGCCCCCCCCCAGACTGGCCTAGCCTGGCCACTCCTGCCTCCGTGGGGCCAGCTGGGCAACTGCCCAGCATGCCAGGTCAATCCTGGGGGGGGGGGGAGGTGGCGGCGGCAGCAGCCGGCAGGCGGGCAAACGAGGCGGCAGCCCGCGCCTGTTGGCACAAGTTCGATATCCCCACTGCCTCCCCCCCGCCTGCTCCTGCCTCCGTTCCTCCATCCAGCACACTGGGCATTTGCCCAGCTGGTTCCTGGATGGAGGGAGGGAGGAACGGAGCAGGGGGAGAGGCGGTGGCAGCGGCAGCCGGCCAGCCAGCCGGCCTGGGCGCTCCATTTTCCCGGGGGTGGCTGAGCCCCCCCCCCGGGAAATTTCGGGGGTGGCTCGAGCCCCCCCGTAGTTTATGCCTATGCTCCACTATACCATTGTTCTGCCCTCTGCAGGCAGGCCCAGTCAGGTATTCTCTGGAACAGTGCTCTCAGGTATAGATAGCAGGGTTTGGCAACATCAACAGATGCTGGCAGCCAGGAGCTAGAACTGGAGGCAAGGAACTGGAACTGGCACACATGCTTACCCCTTGTGGACTAGTTGATCCAGCAAGGCAGATTTCCCAAGCCTCAGCCTAAATAGGCACACAGATAATTGGACTCAGCCATACTGCTGGCAGATATTGAGCTCCTGCAGTGGCCTGTGTGGCCAGGATCTTACCAAAAAAAGTATCAGCCTCACTGCCTAGCTGTGGGAGGGCACCGCACACTGCTAGTCTGACCCTTCATTTCTTTTGGGCCACTACAACCCATTCCTGTAGAGAGGGAACAGGTTCTAGAAGGCTATGGGCTGGGTTCAAGAACTGCACAGTGAAAGCATGGTGGCTGTCTGAAGGGCCAGTGGCAAGGTTTCACATGCAGGTTCCAACAGGGTGGCCTCCAGCACCTCGTAGGCTAAATGGGCAGTTGTCGGTCTGGGGTTCTGTACATCAGTGGGCCAGGCAGATCCAGAATCAGCAGAGATTGGTAAAATATCAGATGGACTTGTATTGATGGGAGTAGCTACAGTTGGTACTGACAACCTGGACCATAATGGTGGCCCATCCACTTGAGTGTAGTAACTCAGTTAAAAGTCCATTGAGAAGGTGTGCCAGGGAGTGTAGGCAAGGGCATAGACTTTCCAATTTCCCAAGGGGGGCTGGGGTAGAACCAGAGGCCCAGTGACATCATAGGGAGGACCCAACTTTGCTTTCAACATATGAGTGTGACTGAAAACCTACTTATAAAAATATTTTTAATCCAAGAACCTTTCATTCAATAGCAAGTAGTCCTGGCATCTCTCTGGAACTCAGCAAGCTATTTATCTGTTATACATCTGATTAAGGATATCTGCACTTAAGTTGGCCATCTTTCTGTAATGGAATAACAGCACTTGACATTTATATTTCCTATTTATCCAGATACTAATACCCTATTTTTATGAAGCACCTATCAAATCTATTAAAATTATTTATATCCTTTCCTTCTCCAGAGAGGCAAAGTAATTAACAATATGGAAGAAAGAATATAATAAAAAACATAACTAACATCAATACAGGTATAGCCAGCCAATGATAAGTTAATTTTCTTTATAATGCGGCCCTCAACATCAGACACAAAGCCCACGGAAAGAAAATGGCCTTGCACATCATCCTAAAAATAGGTAAGGAGGGTATCTGCTGAACCTCCTCCAGAAGGCCATGCCAGGAAATTGGCCCCATGACCAAGAAAGATCTTTCTTCAGCAGTAAAAGGATTTGAAAGGGCATTATGAGCAAATGCTAAGCACTGATAAATTTCACTTAAGAGATTGCAAAGCAAAATAGTAGCATATGATGATCTTATTCAGGGCTTGATAAACATTGCATGGACAGAGTTCCCCAGATTTCTTTATTTTTATTTTCTTTATTTATATTTTAAATTTATGAATCGCCCAATCCCTGTATGGACAAGGCTCTGGGCGATGTACAACAAAGGCTTAGGAAGAGGACCAGAGTGGCCGCTGGAGATGCCAAAGGTTGGATGAATCCCCTGGGCAGATTTGTGTCTAGGAAGTCCCTCAGGGCCGCCAGTTCAGGTTCTGAGAGGTAGTATAAACAACCATCTGGAATGGGTGCCCCAGGAACAAGGTCAATGGCACAATAGTACCTTGAGTGTGGAGGGAGAGTTTCCTTGGGGCTCAAGCTGTCTGCATAATCTTAATAGGCAGGTGGCAGGTCAGCTAAATCAGGGAAGAGGAGATCAGAGCTACTGTGGGGCCAGCACAATGTGTCTAGTGATACTGCAACTGGAAGACTTTCTGACACTGGCTCCAGGATACTGTGGGATCATGCAAAGTGTGCTATGACATTCCCAGGACAACTGGAAAGTGAGAAATGGCTGCCAAGTTGGAGGGAATCTCTTCCTGATGACCCTAAACTCTCATGGTCAGTGTGCAGTATTCCAGGTCACTGGTCCTAACTTCAAGGGGCATACCACCAATGGTCTCCACCATGATGGAGAATGGCTTGAGCTGACTGCATATCATGCAACTTTGATGTCCATGAAGTTACCTAATACCCTGAATCTATCATGGCCATGGTATGCAGGATATAGTGATTGGTCAGGTGGAACTGAACCAGAATAGTCAGGGAAGTCTGAGCTGCCAAACTGGTTGGAGGGGGTCATGACAGCAATGCCCAGTGCTTCCCTACTGGCATTTGTACTGCTCATGCCTAGATTAAGGTCATTTCATTAACAGTGCCTGGTAGCACTTTCTAGCAGTAGAGGCTATTGCTGTGTGCACTTGCCATATCTTCTCAACTCTTTCAGGTTGGCATCAGTACTATCGGGAAAAAATCAGAAGTCTGCAAAGGGTTTAGAAGGCTGAGGAAAGCTTTTTAACAAGTGATTTGATAATAAAGTGGGCTCTAATGTATATAAGATTAGGTTTCAATACACTTTTAGTCTTAAAATGGAGCAACTCTCCATTTTGGTTTTACTGCAAACTTGTCCCTTCTGGAATTTGTGCCTTTGACAGCGATTTAACCTGAAGAAATCAGCATGTCATTTTTTAATTAATATTTTTATTAAGAGTTCATATATCCAGATATTTTATCCATATCTTACCACTTCATTTTCCTTCTACTCTTACAAGAAATCATATTAAACATTAAAAACATATAAATAATCTCCATCCTCGTTATCATATTCCCTTTCTTTACCCACGTGACCCGCACAACTTCCTCTAGTTCATGATCTAAAGATTATTAAATTCTTCCTTAATTTATCTCAAACTCCTTCTCTTCTTTAACTGGACTCCCTCCATACACATTTATTTTATACTTCTTCCAAACCTAAAAAAGAAAGTTGAACAGGGTTGCCTCCGAAATCTGGGTATGGCAGAGAAATCTCTGCAACAGAAGGATACCCTCCTCCCTTTAATCGGAGGTCTTGGGCGGGGGGGGACACCCTTCCCCTCCTTGCTATACCATTGGTTTGAAAATTTCAATCCTATTATCCACTTGTCCTATCTATTGGCTCTAACTTACTCTATATACTAACATACTAACTCTATCTTACTTTATGAATTACTTTCCATCACTCTGCTACCAAACATGATATCTCATTTCAGGCATACCCGACACTCCACTGAAGGAACCCCCAGCCGGCATTTCTCCTGCTTAACTTTCAGCCCCACATCATTGAAGCGTTGCAGAACCTGGTGGAGTCGGGAGGCGAAGATGGAGACATCCAGTGTGGCGATCAGAACATCATCAAAGAAGGGGAACACACATGGAATCCTTTTCAAAATATGGTCCATTTGCTCTTGGAATAACCTGGGGGCCACGCTGACACCGAATTGCAGGCAGCAGACCCTGAAAGCGCCTCAGTGCATGACTATAGTTTGAGCTTCCGCAGTGGCCTCATCCACCAGGAGTTGTTGATAAGCCTGTGCCAGATCCAACTTTCCAAACACCCATGCTCCTGCAAGGGAAGCCAGGACATAGCTAATGACCAGCACTGGGTAGGCATGATCCTGTAACATTTTGTTAATTGTGCACTTGTAGTTGGCACAAATCCTAATATCCCCATTTTGTTTCATGGGGGTCACAATTGGCGTTTCCCATTTAGTGTGGGATATGGGTTCTAACACCCCCTGGGCCACAAGGCGGTCCAACTCCTTATCCACTTTTGGCCGGACCACTATGGGGGCCACCGGGCCAGTATTCTGATTGGCCGTACTGCCGGATCTAGGTCGAGTGAGACCAGGAAACCTGTGTAGGTGCCTAAACCCCCATCAAAAATGGCCGAGAATTCATCACACACCTTCCCAAAATCTGTGCAACAAATTCTGTTTACTCCCGTGACATCCAACCCTAGAGGCTTGAACCACGCCAATCCCAGTAGGCTTGCTAACTTTCCCTTTAACACCAACAGGTCAAGCATGCCATCAAAGTCCTTGTAGCAGCCCCAGAATTGACCCAGGCCCTTGATTGTGATAGGATTCTTCTGGAAATACCTTAAGTGCAGACCTGATGGTTTATGGAGCCGGAGGCCCCCCTTGGGGCAAAGTATGCTCAGGGTGGCTGCCGAAATAATTGAATATGCAGAACCCATGTCCAGCTCCATAGAGCAGGGGGACCCTTCTATTATGACTGCGATGTATATTTTGTCAGGGGCACCCCAGGAGAGTTGCAGTACCTGGTTATGTGATGTGATGTGGAGTGGAGCTCCACGTCCTCCGAATGTCCTGCTAGCAAGTGTAGGTTGGTCTGGGAATGGCATGCCTGGGCAATGTGTCCCTTTTTGCCACACGACCGGCACTCTGCATCCCAGAAGCGACAGCCCCGACGGTCGTGTGAGTCACCACAGCTGGCGCATGGAGCAGGGTTTTGGAAATGGGATGGACTGGAGGCTGGGCGGTTGACCTGGGCCCTTGGGATGCAGTGCTCCTGTCTGCAGCCAATCGCATTGTCTCCCTCTGGGTGCGTCAGTGGACCTGAAGAATATCATCTTCATCTTCAGACCCAGAGGATGCGGAGATCCAGTGGGTGGTGGATGATGGGCATTCTTTTGGGCTGCCTCAAATGCAACCGCCTCCTGGAGCGCTTTCTCGAGCGTGGGCTCAGAAATCATGATCAACCTGTGCCTCAGCTTTGCTTCCTGCACCCCACCTATGAACCTGGTTAGTACGTGGTCCTCCACGTGCCAGAACTCGCAGCCGACTGCCTGCCAGTGGAGGTCGGCCAAGAAGGCAGTCGCTGTCTCATCTGGCTTCTGGTGTCACAAGATGAAGTCCATCCTGAGGGTCATCATGGAGGGTTTGGGCCCTGATGAGTTCATCATACGAGACCTCCTGGAGATTCTGGGGTGCAATTAGGCTTTGGGCAAGACGCATCGTATCTACGCTGCAGGAGCTCAGGAGCCAGGCCCGCTTCATCTCTGTGTTGGTGACTACCTGGACAATGAAGGAGAACCCGAGCTGCCTGGCCCATGCTTCCCAGGTTTTGGGTTGGGATGGATCAAATGGGGTGATTTGTCCCAGAGCAGCAGCCATATTTACCTGAGCGGCGTGGTGAGCTACGTCCTCTAGGGCAGGTGGCAGTGCTTCAGGGCACTGGAGCCCAGTGGTGCTGGATGCTGTCGGATTGGGGCTCGGTGCAGTGCTGCTGCTTGGTTCGGCTGCTGAGTCGCTCATCGGGAGCTCATCGTCGCCGCTGAAAAGTACTGGAAGCAGAGTCCGGTTGCAGTAAAATCAGCATACATTTATTCAGGGCTCATTTAGTAGCAGGAGCTCCTTTGCATATTAGGCCACACACCCCTAATGTAGCCAATCCTCCAAGAGCTTACAGAGCTCTTCTTACAGAGGCTACTGTAAGCTCTTGGAGGACTGGCTACATCAGGGGTGTGTGGCCTAATATGCAGAGGAGCTCCTGCTACGAAATGAGCCCTGCATTTATTGAGCAGGATCAGATGAGGCATGAGGGACAGTGGTCAGGGGTCCTGCTTTTATCTGCAGGCAAGCCGCACCCCTGACCTCACCCAAACAGGGTAATAGGTTCCCACCAGAGGCTATCATAGGACTTTCTGAATATCCTAAGCCCCTGATAGGGTGACAATCTGGATCCTAGTGGCCCATTGTTTCCCGACCTCAAGCTCAGGCCCAACCTGGCCATGTGCTTGGCGGTGGCCATGCAGCCACCACCAATATGTGATTTGCATATATTACAGGTAGCCATCAGCATGTCAGTTTTTTCATGGGATGAAGATAGGTATTGTCACTCAGATAAAGTGTAGAGATTCTCCCACCAGCTGCTTTCTGCTTTCCTAGATGCAGCTTGAGAGCAACTGCATAGGTAGCTGCAACCATATCATTCCTGGAGGTGTGATATTCTCATGTTATTTTTCTGATATGCATGTTCTTCATTGCAATGTCAAACATTAGAAAACAACAAGTGGAGACCCGCAAGAAACTTGTGGGATGGTTATCCCATTCCTCACACCTTTGCTTTCTCCCTTCTCCCCCTACCTCTCTCACACTCTTTCTCCCTTCTGCCCCCCCTTCCTTACACACTCTCTCTCCTCCATGTATGTTACTTCCTCTCTTTCTGACCCGTCAACATTCTATTTGTTTTTTTGCCTCCCCACCTCATCACTCTTTTTCTCTCTTTCTGCCCCCCACTCCATCACTCTTTCTGCCCCATCACTCTCCCAGCCTCCTCCCTGCTTCCTCTCCCCCCACAGCAGCAGTGGCAGCGCTCTGGGAATCACAATGGATCTCCCAGCTGCAAGGATCAATTCACCTCAGGACTGCCAGCTCCAGGTTGGGAAATTCCTGGAGATTTTGGGGTGGAGCCTTGGGACAGTGAGGATTGGGAGGCAAGCAGCATCAGCAGGGTATAATGGCATAGACTCAACCCTCAAAAGCAGACATTTTATCCACGGGAACTGATCTCTGTCACCCAGACAACAGTTGTAATTCTGGGTGCTCTCCAGCCCTTGTCTGGAGACTGGCAATGGTAGTTTAAGTGAAGGAAATGGCTGGTTTGGAGGGTGAAGTCTATGGCATTATACTGGTCTGTAGTCCTGCCTCAAATCCCACCCTCCCCAAGCTCCACCCCTCAAATGTCCAGGAATTTCCCAACCTCGAATTGGCAACCCTATTTCCTTCCCACCCAACAGCCAACTTACCTTTATCTGTCTTCAGCTTTCCATCTCCACCCTCTCCCCTGCAGCCTCTACCTAGGAAAATTACAGTCTTTCTCCCCAGTGGGGACTAAAGCAGCTTACATTATTATTTCCTCCTTGTTATCTGCACAACAACCCTGTGAGGTTGGCTAGGCTGAAAGTATGTGACTGGCCCAAAATCTCCCAGTCAGCTTCCATTGCAAGATGGGGCTCTGAACCTGGGTCACACAGATCCCAATCTGAAGCTCTAACTGTTACATCATAATGGCTTTCATAGGGTGGCTGCTGATGAACAGTAGCAAGCAGCTGGGCCTACCTGAGTCATGCAAATCAGGTCATATCAAGTCCCAGAGAGGGTGCTGCCTAGGGATGCCAGCCTCCAGGTGGGACCTGGGGATCCCCTGGAATTACTGCTCATCTCCAGACTACAGAGATAACTTTCCATGGAGAAAATGGATGCTTTGGAGGGTAGAGTTTATGGCATTGTACCTCACTGAGATTCCTGTCCTCCCCAGGCTCCACCCCCAAATCTCCAGGAGTTTCCCAGCCTGGATCTGGATCCACTGCTGGTGGCCAGGAGGGGTAGTTGGCAACCCTAGACTGCTGTCAGTAAAAACCTGCCTTTTACTGACAGAAACAGTTAGAACCCCCCCTCCCCCAAACATTTTGATCTCTCACAGTTGACACCTGGAGCTAGATCCCTCTGAAGGCCATTTCAAAAGGTGTTGGGGGGAATTCAACAGTCCCTGAAGGGTTTTTTTGTACTTTTTGGATTTTTCTGCAGACTGAGAAAGGCCCCTGACTATGTAGGAAAAGCTGTTAGGGGAGAGTGAGCTCTCTTTTGGCAGATATAAGTACCCACACAGAAAAAAAACCTCTTGGAATTAGATATATGGATACTGCAATCAGTTAATGATCTTCTGGTCTCTGGACAGCAGTTCTGAATATCCCCATGAAGATTCCAGTGAAATACTAAGCTTTTAACTGTTTTTCCTGGGGTATTTTGATGGGCAACAGCTTCTCCCTAAAGACCAAATGAAAGACTAATTAAATAAGAGAAGACCTATCCTTCAACTTCTCTTGTTTTAATGAGGGAAACAGCAGTAGGAAACAAGGGGCACATTAAACTGGTGCAACAACTGTCTCCATTAATCAGTTCCCATGTCCACACTACCCTTTTTCTGTTGTCATGGTAGCTGTGTGTGAGAAGGCAAACACTAACATAAGTATGCTTAAGAAAGGGATCTCACCAGAGAGAGCAAGACTGGAAGTTACTTGCAGTTACAAATAACTACACCAGGCAGTTAAATGTGAAATGTGATGGTTGCCTTTTTAAAAAATGATGGATTGGGCAACACAAGGGTAAAAGAGAATGGCAACAAACAGGATTGTTGTGACATATGCCTTTGTTGAGCAGCTCCACAGTATAAGAAAGGAATTTTTTTAAAAAAATGTCCAGTTCAGTAACATAGCAGGATGACATAATTAAAGAATAGGTGGGTTTCTTTTGATGTAAACATACTGCAGAGCTGTAGCTCTTGTACCCAAGCATGGAGACTGCAATCAAATAAAATTCTCACCTCCCAAGAAAATCTACACAAGTGCAATCCCATCTATAAATACTTTGTCACCTAACATTTTAAACAAATTAAAATTCAAAGAGCCTTGGAGTCAGCTTCAAAGCAGTTTCTCTAACTGTAACACCATGTACACTTATGATCTTTCCTTGGGCATACATTATCAGTTAAGCAATGGCACCAGTTCAAATTCAAAGTTATATAAAATATGAATTTGCATTCCTTTATATAATATGTATGCATGTCTGCTATTATTTTGTTTGTTTGTTGTACTGCTATTTTAGGTTTGATCTGTTCTTTTGAGGACAGTGCTTTTTAATTGTGTTGTTGTTGTTGTTGTTGTTGTTAAGCCTGCAGGTGAAGTTAATAAAAATATTTTACATTAGCAAACATGTGAGGGGAATAAAACACACGATACCAGGTAGTTATTGATCAGAGGGAATATTATGGTCATATAATGATAAACAGCAACTCTGGTTTCCCTGTATGAAGCCTCAGGAAATCATCAAAGAAAATTCAGCCGAAATTGAACTGGTATAGCCTAGTAGTCAAGTAGATCCTGGTTTAAATCTTAGCTTACTTATGAACTCAGTATGGCTTTAAAGTCATATCTGCAATATTGGGATAATAATACTGGGCTCTCTATCAGAATTTGAATAAAATCTTTAATGAATATAGTATGTTTTGAGCATAGATAAAAAGCATTAAATAAATGAAAACCATTATACTTACATAGCTTAGGACCTAGCTTAAACCCTTTAATTTCCATTTGGTACCCCTCATTTATCTTTCACTCATACTACATATTTTTCTGTCGTCCAAGGACACCTTCTATTTCTCTATTTAAAACATTTGTATGCTGTCTTTCCACCCAGCTCAAGGTCTCCAAGACTTAAGGTCTATTTGTAAAAGACAATAATTTTAGGAGTGGGCAGAACTCTTTGAATTCTTTTACAAACACCTCATGTATACAAAGCTAAAAAGGTCTATACCAAGGGGCCGTATTAGTGAAATTGTGAGCCTTATCATTTCTTGTTCATTCTTGTTATATAGGCAAAGATAAATACGAATTAACCAAGATGTATCTGCCACCTGTATGCTAAACTGTCCAGTGACTCTAAACTATTACTAAGACTACTACTGTCCAGTGTATACAGGTACAGTGTATACAGTGTATACTGTCCAGTGTATACAGGAATTGCCATGTGAGCCTCTGTTGTTGTGTAACTGCCACATTGTCTGTACAAGATGTCTGATTTGTGTAAGGAAATCAAATCTATTCAGCTTGTCATAGTTACTATTAATTTTAATCCCAAAAGGTTTAAATTTTTTACCATCTTGCCTGGGTTCAAAGAAGACATTGCTCTTTATAATGTCTTAATTCATTTAAATACATATAAATTAAATATCTATATATCTAATTCCCAAGTGGCCACCCCTGTGCGGATATCTAAATCTGCATGGGTGGGGCACTTGGGGGGCAGGGAGATTCTCCTACACATGGGGGAGATTCCCCCCATGTGCAGAAAAATCTGAAAAGTTTTTAAAAAAACTTTGGGGGGGATATTTAAGTCCCCCCCAAAAGTAAAAATGTGTTCCCTGCGCATGCGCAAGGAATGCACTTACCTCGGCTCCATGGCTGGTGCTGCTGCTGCTGCTGGCGGCAGGGGCAGCAGGTGGAGAAGGCTTGCCTGGCCTTGCCGTCGCTGGGGGAGAGAGCTGGTGGGGGGAGGAAGAGCTGGCGGGGCCCATGGCTAGAAGCCACACGGGCCTCACTGTCACTTGAGGGGTGGGAGCAGGGGAAGAGCTGGCAGGGGGGAGCTGGTGGGGGGAAGAGCTGGCTTTGGCCATTGGGGGGAGACTTCGTGGCTCGGTGGCTGTGCACCACTCAGGCCTCGCTGCCACCACTGCTGGGAAAGGGGTGGGCCGGGACACATTCAGGCAGTGCGGGAGAGCTGTGCTGCCTCTCTCCTTGCCTCTCCTCCACTCCCTGCCACCACAGGGCTCCCTGGAGGCGACCGCCACCCAGCCTGTCCCCCTGCCAGGCCCTGGAGCTCAGGAGTCCAGCAAGCCCCCCCTCCCACCCCCTCCCCCTGCCAGGTCCGGTCCCTCCCGCGAGTATCGCGGGTCTCCGGAGAACAGGTCTACCCTCCCCTTTCCACTACATTGGTAGACCTGGCCTCCAGAAAACAGATCTACCCTCCCCTTTCCATTCTATTGGTAGACCTGGCCTCCAGAGAACAGGTCTACCAATATAGTTGCAAGGGCTGGGTAGACCTGTTCTCCAGAGGCCAGGTCTACCAATACAGTGGCAAGGGCTGAGTAGATCTGTTCTCCAGAAGCCAGATCTACCAATAGAGTGGAAAGGGCTAGGTAGACCTGTTCTCTGGAGGCCAGGTCTACCAATACAGTGGACTGGGGCAGGTAGACCTGTTCTACGGAGAAAGAATCGGGGGGAGGGGGGAATCGCTGGGCGGGAGAGGACTTATCTGGGGCTGCAGCCTTTAGGACTCTCCCCCACACGAGTATCGTGGGTCCCTGCCTCTTGTACATTTCCAACAGTGAAGCGGAGTATAAAATAAAAAGAACACGGCAAAGATAAAATCATTTCAGGCTGGTGGCAATCAATGGATAAAGGAAATTTCTGTGTTTGTACACCGGCTGGCTTTTAGTTTCCTGCAGCTTTGATGGTTCCCACTTCTATCTCTTTTCCTTATTGTTCATTTATGTCCTGGTCAGATTGCTAGGAATATGATTGTACAGACGCAGCTCACACTTTGAGGAAGAAAGGTTTAATGAATATTAAAAATGAGTAATTAATTTTTTTCTCAACGTGCTATTCCCAGGTAAGTGCTGCAGTACATCCATGTAAATTATGCATTATAATTTTTCAAGCTGAAATTTCTATTTGTGATGCTAAATAAGATGGAAAAATCTCCATATAACGGCTTTGTAGCATTGGAAGAACAAATGGAAATTCCAAAATATAGCATTGATTTTTGCTCAAATATGGCAAGAAATTAGGGTTGTCAGATCTGGGTTTGGAAATACCTGGAGATTTGGGGGAGGGGTGGAGCCTGGGGAGTGTGGGGTTTGAGTTGGGGAGGGACCTCAGCAGGATATGGTGCCATACAGTCCATGCTCCAAAGCAGCCATTTTTTCCCAGGGGAACTGATCTTGATTATCTGGAGATCAATCGTAATAGCAGGAGCTCTCCAGATCTCACCTGGAGGTTGGCAGCCCTATGATACTTGTATATAAATTACTTCCTGTGGCAGATACTAATACAGAGATTTTTGCATATCTTTATTATATCCCTCTAAGTCCATTGAAGTCAGTGGGCTCAGAGGCAAATTAAATTATATCTTTCTTCACTTGTTTGCCCATGCTCCCTGCAGCCACGTAACAGCTGCAGGGAACTGCTGCAGAGAGAGAGAGAGAGAGAGAGAGAGAGAGAGAGAGAGAGAGACCAAGCAGGCTCAAAATGGTGGTATGGGGGAGGGCTCCTGGATCTCCCCCCCCCCCCACAGTAGTTTCGTGCACAAAAACTGCATTGGGAGGAGATGTTTCATTAATTTTCCTGTTCCATGTGCACAGATACTGCACGTGGAGCAGCAAAATCAATGAAATAGCTCCTCCCAATATAGTTTGTGCAGCTGCTGTATGGCTAAGGAGGACACAGACAAACTAGACAAGTGAAGAAACATGTTGTATAATTTGCCTCTTAGAAGGATATTACTCTGCTTAGGATGTCACTTTGTTTTCAGCAAAATAAAGATAGTAGACCCAAGATCTTGGAAAGCTGCTGTCATTTCAAATTAGAGATTAGTGGATTATACTTAGTGAAGCATAGAGCTATCAATACCTGATCCCTGTAGCTGCTCAGTAGAACTGGAGGGGGGGGGGTGTTAGCCAAATATCAATGCCACATCAATGGCATATTAGTTCTGAGGCAAATCCAGAAGTGATGCCATCAATATGACACTCTAGAATTCACTGGAAACTGTACGGTAACCATAGAGTTTCCAATGAATACTTTAGCTTTGACAGTGAGACATCAGATCCAGGTTCTGTGTTAATGGTGTGACTTCACTTCCTATTTTGCCCCAGAAATGACATCACACACACCCCACATCCTCATACCCAGTCTACAGCTGGGTACCAGCTGCTGGCTGGCAACCCTACTCAAGCATGGTTCAGACTATAGTTTGCTCATTACAAGAGCAAACCTTTTGAATCTTTGGGCTAATATGTTCATACTCCTTCCCCTCATGCACAACCTGTTAGTTAAATACCTCCAGATTTGGTGTTGTGTATTACTATCACGGTTGCCATGTGCTCATGTAATGGCAACTGCCAATGTGGCCATTTGCACATGGCCAGAATCTACCTGAGTTTCGGCCAGGTAGAACAATAGCTGGCCAGATCCTGAAAGGCCACCAATCATGTACCTAGGTTCCTCCAGGGGGCCTATGCAATGTACCCACTATCGCAAGGTCCTATCAGGACATTTGGGCAAGGTCGGAGGTGTGTCTCCGACCGGAATAAAAGAGGGCTCTGAGCCTGGAGTTTCCCATGTCCCATCTGACCCACAATAAACTACCATGCTAATTTTATTGTTACCTCCCGACTCCAGTACTTTTCATTTTGACAAGCCCTATTTTATTATTTCTGAACAAGAAACTACAGTTTGTCCTCTTGTGATGCTAATCTTGTGACCTTCAACTGTGAGGACTTTGAATGCTCATCTTGTGAAGACCACAGGGACTTTTATTTGCATTCACGGATGGCACTAAGAATTTAGAAGCTATTTGTTTTAGCTACAGATTCTCTGACAATAGCCAAGGATAGACATGTCTCACTGTTATGGAATGCCACTGAAAAAACGTGAAGATGGGCTTTTAAAATGAAAATCCTATTATGTCATGGGAGGAAAACAGAGATGGGGAAGAGGAAAACCTTCAGAAGTGTTTCATTAATTGTCTGTGTGCATTAGAAGAGGGAGAAGAGAGAATATCCAAATCAAAGATATATTTTTGAGGCTTGTCATGCCATCTGACCTGCGTTCTAATGCAGTTCCTTCTATCCTAATATGTGAATGCTTGATCCTAATGATATGAATTGTAGGAATTTCATATGTTCTCTGTTCTTTAAAAAGGCCAGTATAAAGTTAGTATAGAGTCACATAGTCTTTAAAAGACACAAATAGTTAATATTAGGATATCAGTGGTTAAATCATTTTAAATAATCGTGTTTTTAAAAAATTCTAAAGTGCTATAATTTCCCTTTTCGGGACCCCTGGGGAATTAATTTTGCAGCTGTCACATGACCACTTAAAGGGAAGACAAATCATGCCAGGAAAGGACAGTCTCTCTTCTAAAAGCATCTTTTATTCATGTGCTTCGCAGGCATCCTTCTGCTGACTCTGAGGCAGGATCAAATTTAGGCAGTTTGCTCAGCCCTAATTAGGAAATTAACAATTACTCAGCTCTGGCCCTCTAAAAGAATGGATTTTTTTTTTTACAAGCTCTTAAATGCTAACATCACCCTGGCTGTTTATATTTGCCCATATAAAGCATATTTATAGAACATATTAGTCTGCTGACAGAAAGTGCAAAGCTAATACATTGTAAATCCCCCTTGGGGGGAAAACACCACCGTCTGGCCTGCTTAGTAGAATTGCATTGGATGTTTTCTTCTCCTTGAGAGTCTGAGGCAGACATATGGTGTGTACAGGCATATTGTGATGATGAAACACAGCCACCTTTTCATCAAATGGAGCAGGTCATACTTGAGTGGAGTGTGCTTCCTGCAAAAAAAAAAAATGGGTTAGGCATATCAAAAGCTCATTTATCTTCCATTTGATCCTGCACACAGCTGGGGTATATCTATTACCATAATGCCTCACTCACTTTGAGGCTGTGCTAAGAGGGTGAGAACTGCAGCCGCTCCCGGATAACCACACACTCCCGCTTGGAACGCTCGCTCCCATGCACCATTGCCAATGTCTTTGTGTACAAAGGACAAGAGATTTGATGAGTTTTCATCTGGCTAGGGATAATTTTCTTCTTCTGAGCGGAATTTCTCTGTGCCCCTCAGACTTCAGTTTCAACCCTGAATAAACACACCCACCTTATTTGTCAGCTAATTCCACCAGGATAATGTGTAATTCTCACCAGTGATTGGTTCAGTAACGTCATGTGGACACAGACATCGCTCACTACAGGCAGGAGAAGATAGCTGGTATCTTTAATCTCATCGGAGCAAATAAAATGCCTCCAGGTGATTTGTATTTCATTTGTGTGTTGTGACTGAAAAGACGGAGAGAATGTGGAGAAACAGCAAAGAAGGAAACATTAAGTCTTTAGGGGTGGGTCAACATTGTCAGAGCTTCCTGTTGTGGAATTCTATGAATCCTGTGGAGCAACCATTTTAGATTTGTTTTAAATATAAAATACCTTAAAACTACTTCGTCTCCACAAAATATACAGCAATCGTGTTTGTGGAAGGCATAATAGAACATACATAGCACTTAATAGTACATGCATGAAGTGTGAACAGCGGAGGGAAACAATACTAAACTAGATAATATTTATAGACACTATCAGATTCCATAAGCTTACTGGTTTGATTTGATCATTCCCTTTTCTGTTTTGTTCTCCATTGCATGAATAAAACCAGTCAATTTTGATGCATGGGGGGCGGGGTTAACACAGAATTGTTCTCATACCGTACATGTTTTTCATTGTTATTTGTGTAGTGGTAAAATGGCATTACATATTTTGTGTGTATACTAACACATGACATACCATGTATGCATTATTATCATATAAATTAGGTATCCATCATGGTAAAGATACATAAAAGGAATACTTATCAACACCAAAACCAAAAATTGGCCAACCCAAACTATTCACAATGATAGGCAAACAACAAAAATACACAAAAAGCGCATTGTAGTGGAACGGCTTCACTGCCCTGCGAATGAGTGGACACTTTCTCTCACACTGTCAGCTTACAGCTCTGTCAGGAAGCTGGGGCAGAAAGCCATGTCTTGCCCTCTATGATAGTATGCCACCACCTCAGGAGGATCATCACTAAAGAGGACCCTTCTATAACATTGCCAGATCGCAAGGCTGTGAGTAAGGAAATATGCAGGCTCTTTTCTTAAACAGTTTTATTAGTACAAGGCACAATTCATGGTAACTACAAGACCATTCTAGGGCTAAGGACAGACTGGCAGAATGAAGCGCAAGGGAAGTGGGGCAAAAAGACCCAGGCCAAGTTGTTGCGGGGCTTTCTGGTTGCACTGCATGGACTGATGCAGGACCATACCAGGGAGGAGGCAGAATGGAGCATTCGCACTGCGGGGTGGCTCCTGGCAGCCTTGCTGTGGTTGCATGTGGCTTTGTTCTACTCTGCTGACCTGCATGTAGGTGCATGGGTGCACAGGCGCAGCAGCAATTGGGGCAGGATCCCATGGCTGGGAGCTTTAACTCTGTGAGCCAAAAGCATCCCCATGGGTGGTTGTGCACTCAAGCGCACAGCACATATGGGTGGTTATGTGCATCCCTGCTGGATCAGTGGGTTCACATTACCACCACCGCTTTATTGCAGCTTTGCCCACGTCCACACTTCCGGGGAGTGGGAATAATGCACCCTCCACAGCTTGCCCTGGCTTTCACCAGGTACTTTTAAAATGCAGAATCAAAGCAGCACAGGACGGGGTGAGTGCGGAAGGGGTACGGGAGGAAGCTGTGGCTGTGTGAATGGCCCCACTTAATGCACTAGAGAAAGGTGGCTATATCGGGCCAAACTGCCAGTCTGAACTTGGCCTAGATATAGCTGAGCAAAATTTTAAAAGAACATGAAAGAAAGATTACTTGTTAGTTAACTCACAATCCTTGAACATCTGGTCCAGCCAGCTGCATGGTGCCCCTCTCCCTATGATTGCTCCAGGAAGCATCCTCTGGCATCACTCTCCTCTATATTCCTTCATCTCAGCCATGGACCGTCCCACATGAGCACACACCCCAAACAAAGGAACAGCTTCCTTTTTCAGACCCCTCCCCACATGGGCTCCTAGGGCCTTAGCCAATCTGGGTGCCAAGTCCTGGGGTCAAGCCTGGTACCACTTTCCCATACTCTGCTGGCCTCAGGGATGCCAACTCAACCTTCAATCCCCATAACTTCCTCAGCATATCTTGCCCATCTGCCTCTCATCCACAACAAGTATATTCAGCCAGCCATATACATATATACATGTTCATGGTAATGCTGGAGTTGGAAGAATTTCCTTAGCCTATATCCTAACCCTACATAAACCAGATGTCCTTTCTGTTTCAGAGATGGCTAGGGGCAGAGGAGGGTCTCCTGGAATTTCTGACTTTTTGTCTGTTTGAGGGGTAATTTCCCCCAGCAGCCAGCTGACCAGTGGTGAAGGACACCAGAAACAGGGGGACCCCCACCCACACCAGGGAATCTAGCAACCCTACTTTTGGTTGATGATGGGGCCAAGGAATAAAAAATCTTGAACAATTTCAATTTCTTCTTGTCAACCTTAAAGTTGTATAATTCCCCAGTAGTCATTACTTTTGTCTTCTTGATGTTCAACTGTAATCCTGCTATGGCACTTTCTGCTTTAGCCTTCATCAGGAATCTTTTAAAGTCTTCATTGTTTTTTGCCAGTAATGTGGAATCATCTGCATATCTCAAATTGTTAATGTTCCTTCCACCAATTTTTACTCCACCTTCGTCTAAATCTAATCCAACTTTCCTTATATGTTCTGCATACAGATTGAAGAGATAGGGAGATAAAATGCATCATTGTCTGACACCTTTGCTAACTGGGAACCATTCTGTTTCTCCATATTCTGTCTTAACAGTAGTTTCTTGTCTGGGATATAGGTTGCAGATCAAAACAATCAAATGCTGTGGCACCCCAATTTCCTTTAAAACCAACCATATCTTTTCATGATCCACACAGTCAAAAGCTTTGCTGTAATCTATGAAACACAAGCCAATTTTCTTCTGAAATTCTCTTGTGTGCTCCAGTAACCAAAGTATATTTGCAATATGATCTCTAGTTCCTCTTCCTTTTCTGAAAGCTTACTAGACAACAAAAACCCTCTTATAAATGTAAGGCCATATTTTCCCTTAAATTTAACATTGTCTTAGAGAGTTGATCCTTTTGTGTGCCTGCTGTCCCCAAGGAATATGGTTCACCTGCCTCCAGTCACCAGCAGTTCAATCTGCAGCTAAGTATATGACTAATCAGAAAATCAGTGCATGAAAAATTGGCCAAGTCTAGAGATATGGAGTGATACTGGTGGGCATCTCTGTTCTACAAACCAAGATACTGTTTTCTATATTTTCATTTATGAAATAGTCCTTTGTATATATACTAGACATAAATTCACTGTATCCTGAATGATATCTTTCTTCACATTTCATAAATGCTACAGGAAACAGATGATAAAAACTGCAGAATGCTTATTGTGGCAATAAGTGTGAGGTACAGAACTGTGACACCTTGACTCCTTGTCCCAGGACTGATCAGATCCTATGGAAGGGCTCTGAGCCTGTGGGTTTCTGGTCAAGCAGTAGAGAATCCCAGGCAAGAGTCCTTTAAATGAAATAAAGCTTTATAGGAGGAGGTGGAGGTGGACTTTGGATTTATACCCCACCCTTCACTACCCAAAAAAGTCTCAGAGTGGCTTACAATCTCCTTTCTTTTCCCCTCCCCACAACAGACACCCTGTGAGGTAGGTGGGGCTGAGAGAGCTATTTTGAGAACTGCTAGTGAGAGAATAACTCTGAGAGATCTTGTAACTGACCCAAGGTCACACCAGCAGCTGCATGTAGAAGAGTAGAGAATCAAACCCAGTTCTCCCAGATCAGAGTCTGTGCTCCAAACTGGCTTAGAAAACATTGATGTATTCTAAACTAATCTCATTCACACTTCTCATTCATCCAAAGTTGGCCAAACCTATTAGATGCTTGAAAGGACTGTCCAAGCAGGTTGTTTGACAGGAGAGCTCCATTGATTGGGAAGTAGATCTCCAGGAGTCCCATCTCTGTTTTTTTTCGTACTGATGACATTGTGGTCTCTCTGGCCTTTCTTTGCTCTGTCTTTGCCTCTTTTGTCCTTTCCAATTACTTCCTAAAACACAGGTTCACCTAGTTCTTGCTCAGCCCTTGCTGAGGTCTTTGTAGCCTTTTTGCCAAGCTCCTCAGCTCCCCCTGTCTCTGCTATGCCTCTTATCTCACTGCTGTTTCAGGATCACTTCCATTTATTTCGCAGTACTAGCTGCAGGGGGGAGGAGAGTCTTGGGTTACATGGAGAAGTCCCAGAACTTCATGTGTGCCAGGTCAGAATGCAACAATTTGTTGCAGGGTGAGGGGGATGGGAGCCTTGATCTTCTACTGTACAGACACACAAGTTTCCCATATGTGGGCATTCTCTATTCCTAAGCATGGCTAAGGAAATTCCAGACTACACAAATAGTTCAGGTTCAGTTTGAATAATTGGCTTGGTCCCACAAACTTAAAAGCAGGCATATGATAATATAATAAAGCCTTAGGTTTGGGGAAATATCTGTACTTTAATATTCAAAGCAGGGTTTCCTGGTCAAGTGAGAAAGTTCTCCTGGGTACTTTCAAAAGGAAGTAGCTGCCTGAATACTACAAAAGACTATCTATTAAGCTTTTTTGTTTGATCCACCAGAGTACCCATGTTTTTACATTTTTTGATCATAAGCACCAACCCACAGTTTGCAGAACAGTAACCAAACTCTCAAAATCTTGTTCATGCCCTGACCTGGATAGCCCAGGCAAGCCTGGTCTTGGAAGCTAAGCAGGGCTGACCCTGGCAAGTATTTGGATGGGAGACCTCCAGAGAATATCAGGGCCGGGAGGCAGAGGTAGGCTATCAAGCTACTTCTCGGAATATCCTCCATGCCACCGAAGAAGTTGCCAGAGGTCACCATGACTTCCAGGCACACATGCGTGCACACATGCACGCGCACACACAATGCAAAAATACCCCCAAAAAATCTTGTTCACAATACAGCTCCCAGATGCTCAATTCATAAACTCAGAAGGTCCATCAACCCATCTCCTGACTATCATCAACAGATCCAAGTCAAGATTGTTCTCCATTCCAATTTGTCAGCTATAATCAGACACTCCTCAGGTTCCCAGCAACCCATTTCCTGAGCACCTTTAGGTGCCAGCTTCTGTGATAGGAGGACTGAACCACCTTGTCACAGCCCAAATCCTAAAATTGCACCAGTGAGCATTCAGGTTCTGAATTTTTGATCCAGTCCTATTGCAGATCTTCATTCTGCGCTCAATTAGACCAAGAGCACTAAATCAGACCAGTTTTCTCCATTGGCACCCTGGTAATTCCAGGTGCATAAGAAGAGCATCACAAGGCCTCCATCTTTGTAGCTGGTTCCTTTCAAATACAGACCGATTCCCCACAAGCAGCTATGCCGCCCTCACTCTTCCACTTCCCCTGGTTTCATTGGTCAAATTCCTGCACGGCCACACTTTGACCCGCATTTCCCTCCAATTTCCCCCATATCTTCTCAATCTCACAAAACAAGGATCGAGAAGACACGATGTGGGTCAAAATGCAGCCGCATAGCAAAAAGTGTGAAATTGAACAATGCAACCAGGGGAAACAGAAGAGCGAGGGCAGCACAGCTGCTTGTGGGGAACCAGTGACATTCTTTCACCATGAGCATGAAATTACCAAACTTTTTCCTCTTCAAGACAGGCAAAGTATAATTTCTGCTTTCCCATTTTGCTTTCCTTCCCAGTCTCAGCCCTTCCACATCCTTTTGCCAATTCATCATTTATGAGCATCTCTATTCTCCCCTTCAGGACCAGTCTGCCCTACCCTTCCCCAGTGCATCATGGTTAGGGATTCCTTCCTACCTATCCAAAACTCCTTTCCAGTTTATCCCACAGCATCTTTTGATTCCACTCTTGGGCAACTGCTCACTTATCTCATTCCTCTGGCTAGCCTAGTGGGAGGAACATAGTTTGGAATACCTTAGAACTGGGCATTCAAATAACTAAGAGGCAATGTAATTACATGCTAGGATTGGTTTATTTTTCTTTCTTGAAGTCTCCAGTTTATTTTCTTTATCTTGGATAGTGTAATAAGGAAATTCCCTGATTAAATGCTTTTTCTTTCCTCCCTTCTCAAAGATGTACTGTGCCAAACAGAGGGCTGTAAATACATCTGACTAAGGCCCCTTTTTGTCCCAGGAGTCATGTTAGCATTTTTAATGTGTATTTTATCACATGATAAGCCTGACATAGGGACAGATTTGGGTAACACTACTTTTCAGTGGGTTCCCACTGTCAACATAAAAGGTGCTTCCTTGGAGTACTAAGGAATATGAACCAAGCTCACCACTTACTTTTCCCTGTATATGCATCCGTGCATGAAAGAGGTCTGAACATGTGAGCATAGTTGATGATATACTGCTTTATATTGAACCAGAGTATTGGTTCAGCCAGCCAGTAATGTTGATTTTAATAACTGCTGTTCAAGACCTCAGGCCAAGCTGTCTTACTCTAGGCCTGCTGAGTTCCTTTAATTAAGATGCCATCACTTGAATCTGGGATTTCTGCATGTGCTCAAAGACCAAGTAGTGTCTAAGTCTAAATTTGTATTTGGTCACGTATTCCATCAAAACATCTGTTGGGTATTACAAATGCAATTTCCAATTGACAGTTAAGAGCAGCTTGTAACACTCTCATTGCTCAGTGCAGAAACTGTCTTCCACACACTTGCATCCTGCTGGATTGGACTACTTTTGCATGGTTGGCCTCCATTATGGCGAGATACGCCTGTTTTGGAATATCACTCCTATTTAAATATCACACTCACTAAACTGATAATTGAATACACTAACTTATATTTTTGATATGAATGATTAAAAATCATATCTATAGAATTTTTCTAGAAAAGCTAAAAGTACTGTGCACTTGTGGCACAGAACTTTCCTGTGTCCCCTCTCTCACTGCGACTCACTTAGCTTTCTGAAATTCTACCCCAAGGGTCAGAACAGTACTGGGCATGAAGTAGGTAGGGGGTTTTTTTGTAGAAAAAGCCCAGGAGGAACTCATTAGCATAACAGGCCACACCCAACAGCAGGAATTCATTAGCATATTAGGCCACACCCCCATGTTACCAGAAGAGTGGTCATCCAGCCACACCCACCTTTTGCTTCTTATTCTGTTTACCTTGTTTGTTGTCAAAACCCAGGGCTTTTCTTGTAGCAGGAACTTCTTTGCATGTTAGCCCCCCCCCCAATGTAGCCAATCCTAATGACTTTCTGCTGTGTGGCCTATTATGCTAATGAGTTCCTGCTGGGCGTGGCCAACTCAGGAGCCAGCCACAACGCCATTCCTGTGCGTTCCTGCCCCAAAATAGCCCTGGTAATAGGTAAATATTTAGCACCTGCTCTGCCAGTGAAATTACCCTTCGTTCATTCCAGCACCGTGCATTTCAAAGAACTGCATAATTTGCTTATTTCATTTCATTTAACTTCGGTTTCATTCGAATGCCCTATGGCACCATTTCCATTTCCAAAATCTTTGTGATACAGTGACTATGGAGGCATTTAGATGTGCGAGACCCAGCTCAGACCTTAGTTCAGCTATACCAGCCTCCCGTCTACTTTCCTGTCTATCCACTTAAGAAACTCTTCACGGTCTGGGACCGCTGGCATATCCACCAAGGAGCACTTTGCTCTTCAACCAGCGACATACTGATGGTCCTGGGGCCAAGGAATATCTGCCTGGCTTCAACAAGAGCCAGAGCCTTTTTGGCGGTAGCTCCAGCTTGGTGGAACGGACTCCCGAGTGAGATCAGGGCCCTGTGGGACTTAGTTCACTTCCACGGGACATGCAAAATGTACCACCAAGCATCCAGATGAGGCAAGGAGAATTCCTATTTATATAGTTCAGCCTGCCTTTCCCCTTTTTCTTTCCCCCAGGACAGTGAAAGTACTATATGCCATCTGATAAACTGTAAATATCTGAATTTGTTAAATTATATGTTTTAATTGTATTTCAAACTGTTTTATTACCTGTTTTTATCCACTCGGAGTCCCATAATAGTGGGGGAGAGTAGAAAAGAAAGAAATGAATGAATGAAAGAAAGAAAAGAAAGAAAAGAATTCAGTTTAACCATGAAAGCAAGCTCACAAGCCTAAACTACTCACATAAGATTGCCATTAAGTTAATACAAGTACCCATAAGACTTGCGAAGAGGAACCACATCTGCACACAGATATGCCTACTCGTCAGCTCCCACTTTGCATGCACCTCCACTGTCTACATGGTGATGGCAGGGACAGCAGCAACTAAGCAGCAACTCCCATTCTTCCCCTGCACGGCTGCATCAACACCCCCTCTGCAGCTAGCACAAAGGAGAAGCAGTGGCTCCTGCTCTTCCCCCCCCCCCCCCCCACACACACACATACTGTTGACCCTCAGAGACTTAACAGTGGAGGAGGGGGTCCCACTCCTCGCTCACCCTCATCACCACCGCCTCTGCAGCTCACCTCTGCACCTCCTGTTCCTCTCCCATTCCCACCTGTCTGTCTGCACCACTGATACCTCTGCAGCTCATGTGGTGGGAGGGCAGCAGCCAATCCTTCTCCTCCTCTTCAGCCTACCTGCAGCAGTGGCTGCCAGGTGTGGCCACCCATCTACAGCCTCAACTGTGAGGAGGATGGATGAGACAGGGGTGGCAAGTATATGGGCGGAAGACAGACTGGCAGAATGAAGCGCAAGGGAAGCGGGGCAAAAAGACCTGGGCCAAGTTGTCGCAGGGCTTTCCAGTCGCACTGCTTAGACTGATGTGGGACCGTACCAGGGAGGAGGTGGAATGGAGTGTTCGCACTGCGGAGCGGCCCCTGGAAGCATCACCCCGGTTGCGCGCAGCTTTGATCCATTTCTCTGAACTGTGCATAGGTGCATGAGCACATAGGCACAGCAGCAATTGGGGCAGGATCCCATGGCTGGGAGCTTTAACTCCATGAGCCAGAAGCGTCCCCATGGGCAGTTATGCCCGATCAGCCAGTTCACATTACCAGTGCCGCTTGATTGCAGCTTATTTGCATCCACACTTTCAGGAAGCAGGATCAACGCACACCCAAACGGCTTGCCACAGCTTTCACCTGGTACTTTTTTAAAGCAGAATCAAAATGCCTTGAGAAGCAGAGTATTGTCACAATCTAATCAATATTGTCACAGGTGAGTATTGTCACAATCAAAGCATTCCCCCCCCCCCCAAAAAAAATCTTCACCCCATTGCAAAAATAGAAACAAAAGAATATTCAGTGAAGTTACAGAAAAATTAAAGATAATTTTTACCTAATATTTTCATGAATTAGGAGTGAAATTAAAGGCCTAATTCATGCATTACTAGAGCAATGTGTTATCTGCTAGTTTTGCTAGTCTATGATTCTGTCCCTCATCATCAATGTTACAGTGCCCAGTTAATTTATGTTTAGTCCACTTCTTGATCAAGAAGTCAGACAAGGAAAAACTTCAGCCTAAAGTTACCATTGTGGAAAATTGCATATTGATCTGGATATTGCAACTGGATGTTAAAATTTCCTCCCTCTTCCATTTCTAGACATGAGAAAATAATAATAATAACAATAACAATAAAATATATGATGAGGGAAAGCAATTTTGACTTAATACTTTAGAATACTGGTTCTCAACCTTTTTGTGTGGTGACCCAGAAGTCCAAGTTTATTCAGAATGGTGTCACTTAAAACAATAGATTGTGCACAAATGGAATAAACCTGCACAGCCCCGGGTCCCACTTTCACAACTTTGCAACCCATTTTTGAGTTGGGACCCACAGGTTGGGAAATGCTGCTTTAGAAGGATAACAGGAATGATTATCTATAAAACATACTGGAATGTGTATGGGGTAAATGGCTCAAATGTGGCTGATAGAAAAATCAAGAAAAGCAGGACCAGTTGTGGAATAGTTTGTTTCTAGCAGTTGGCTTGGCAATGTAGCAGTTACTGCTTGGACTACTTCCAATTAATAATGAGACATTAAGGAGAATTTTTAAAAGTCTGGTTCCAAAAAAAATTAATATGAGACAAGAAATGAAACTAGGCTTGCCAGGTCTCCTGCTTCAACTTTAGCAGGAGACCTCCTGGTGGCAGCCCAATTCCTTTGCCACCAGTTGCTGGCGGCGGCGGGGGGGGAGAGAATAGGAGGGAACAGGTTTCCTCTCCTGTGTTGCCAGAGAGTTTCATGCAAATGCTAGAGTGTCATCTCAATGGGTCGCCATCACTTCCAGCTCACACCAGAAGTGATCTCATAACTTTGGGGGATGCCAGAAAGGTAGGTTTCAACCACACCCCCCCAAAAAACCCAAACTCCCCCACTGGTTGCCAACCTTAGGCTGGCAATCATACAGGAAACAAAATCTAGATCAGTAAAAGAGAATTTATAAAACCGAAGGACTGGCATACAAAAGCCGTTAATTAAACAAGAATGTATAAATATTGTTAAACAGTAACTTGAGAGTGCCAGGTTCATGCAAGCTGGAGATCCTACAATATCTGCTTCAACATAAGGCAGATTAATAGAAGAGATGTGGGCAATAGACAGCAAATAAGTACAATAAGAACTGACCATAATTGGCCAGTGCAGTTTAATAGTCTATACCCAGTAAATAACCATGGAGAGGAAATGTGAAGGACCAGAGAAGAAAATGCAATGCTGTGTTATTTTAGTACATTGATAGCAGTGAAAATTATAGTGCTATTGTTGTTGTTCTAATTTTTATAGCTACTGTGGTCCTAGAAACATGTGAGGCATTCTCTGTAGTTTTAATTGAGATGGGGGGAAATGTCACAATGTAGCCTTGGAAATAAAATGTGTACAAAGACCCAAGCCTATTGATGGAGTACCCCTCTCCATATCATTCTAAATAGCCTGAAGCAAAAATTAGAAAGAATATTCTTGGCACTCTTCTTGTTAAATACCTTGCAAACTGCCATTATTCTCCAGATACTATATAATAAGGACATTCCTAAATAACAGCTGACATTTCTAATATGAAAAGCCTTGGGAACATGTCTGCTCCCCCTCAAGAAGAAGAAAAGAATAAATGTTGTATTAAAAGCCAAAGCTGCAGCTCTTAAGCTAGAAACATATGCAGCTTTTCCCATCAGATATTTCAATTTTTAAAGAAATAACTAACTAAATTGAACCAAAATTTGCTTCCTCCCATTGTCTTCTAATCGCCAGCATTTCAGATAGTGGGATCCTGAACTTAAGTTGGAACAGGCTCATTTAACTGGGACTCAGTTTAGGTTGGTTGCCATTTTCAATCTATAGATCTAATATCCAAGATGCCCCCTCTGTGTGGATATCTAAATCTGCATATTGGGAGCACCTGGAGAGTAAACAGATTTTCCAGCACACTTGGGGCACTCCCCAGGTGTGCAGAAAAAATTGAAATGTAGAAAAAACTATATGGAGGATACTGAAATCCCCCCAAAAGTAAAACAGTGTTCCCTCTGCATGTGCAGAGAATGCACTTACCCCTAGGAACTGTGGCAGAGCTGCACAGGGCTCACCAGGGGAGAAGCCTGGCAGACCCAGCAGCTGGGAGCCATACAGAGCTGTTCCTGGGAGCCATGGCTGTTGCTACTGTCAATGGGGGGAAGCCTGGCGGGCCCAGCAGACTGCCTGCTGGGGTCACCTGCAGCTGCCTCCACCTCCTCCATGCTTCAGTAGCACCTAGGAGCCATGGGAATACTCCCCCCCTTGAGTATCATGGGTCCCACTTCTTGTTCAGCCTATGCTCTGCTCCAGATCTTGCCATGTTTCTAGTACTGTCACTGGGAACATGATCGAGCCTTTCCTCCGTCTCTTCCTGTATGCATCTATCAGGTTTATTCCAACCTTTGTTTCCAGGATGTCAGTATGGCATACATTGTCCTTTATGTAACCTTGTGTGGTAGGTTAGGCTGAAAGACAGTAATGGGCTCACACTCACCCATGGCCAAATGGAATTTGAATGTAGCTCTCCCCAGAACTAATCCAGCTTTCTAATAGTATATTACAATGCCTTCCATGAGTTGCCTTTCTGAGGCTGAAGACATACTCGTTTTCTGTTGCGCCTCCCCGGCGCAGCAGAATGGGGCAGGGGAATTTCCCCCACCCCACGGCGTTCCCACGCCGCCGGAAGGAAGCCGCCCGCAGCGTTTAGACTGCGGGCGGCTTCCTGAAATGGCGGGCGGCTGCCGTGCAGCCGCCCCTGCCCACATGCATCCACACCCACTACGGCGGGTGGAACACGCGCGCGGGGCACCCCGCAGCAGCCGAGCACCACTTTAAAGTGGTGCTCGGCTGGTGCGCAAGGAGCGTGGCGCCGGACGCGATGCATCCGGGCCGCCTCCTGGGGCCAGATGCGGCCGTCTGGACGGCCAATCTGTCTTCAGCCTGAATGGCTACCTATTTGGGTACATAATGATGCCTAGAACATCAAAACCCAATATCTTTACAAGTAAACCCTTCCCATTCTCCCTTTTCCTAACTTTCAAAACTTGTCTAGTAGCAGTAGCCACAAGAAGGTCCTTAGCTGAAGCCTCAATTAGGATTGGTCCCTGCAGAAATGACAGCCTACTCGCTGGATCCAGGATTGCCAGGTCTTTGGTCTGTCAGAAGTTCAGGTTTATTGTGAGAATTTGGGCACCTGGGTAACAATACAAATCTGTCCTGATCAATGCTCCCTCTAAGCTGTGGGGTCTTGTGAGCAAAAAATCTACTTTGTGAGCTACTGGCATTAAAGTTGTGAGCAAGCAATTTGGCTGCTGCATAAATTAGTTTGCTCTGGAGCCATCCTTCCTGAGCTAAGACAAAAATGCATGAGCCAGAGGCTAAAAAACTGTGAGCCAGTTCACACTAACTCTGCTTATAGGGAACACTGGTCCTGATGCTCTGTCCTGATGCTCGCAGTATTGCTGCAAGCCCTATTGGAGGATCATGGCAGCCCTTCTCATTATCACTGCCACCATTGTTAGGGAAATCTCAATAGGAAAGGTGCTGAAAGGAGCTGAACTTAAATTTTGGCTAAGATATGGCTCACAATCAGTGTTCCTTCTAAGCTGAGTTTGTAAAGACAAGATTGTAAGATTGTAAAAGACAAGAAGGAGAAGACTCTATTGAATCTGAAAAAGGAGAAATTCTTGGAACAACAGCCTCACAGAAAAGCAAACAAACAAAGAAAAGAAAAGAAAAGAAAAACCCACAGCTTCCCAAATAACCACCAGACTTCAACAAAGAAATAAAATGGAGAGACAGAAAGAAAATGAAGATGCAGAGTAATAAATTAAAAATAATATCAATAAATGTAAATGGATTGAATGGACTGAATAAAAGAAATCAAATTTTCCAACAACTGAAAAAGATGAACCTAGATGATATTTGTCTCCAAGAGACACATATCAAAGAAGCGGATAAAAACCTACTAGATAATAAAAAGTTGGATAAGACTTTCACCTCAGTGGATAATCAGAAAAAGAAAAAGGGAGTGGTAACTTATGTCAAAGACCATCTTCATCCAGAGTTGATTCATGAATCAGAGGATGGAAAAATCTTATTAGTTAAAATTCAGAGGCAAGCTAAAAATATGCTCATTGGAAATATATATACCCCAAATCAAGATCAAGAAAAATTCTTCAAAATATTAATAAATATTATAGCAAAACAGACTTTTGAGGAATGCTGTACAATCAGAGATTACAATACAGTTTATGATAGGGCAATGGATAGGAAAAGACAGTATGGAAAACAGAAGCAAGGAAGTGAACACATGGTTGTTAAAAGATGAAAAAAATATTACAGATACTAGAATAGAATTTGAGGAGTTTTTCAAACAAAACATTCAAGAGGACATTGGTATTGCCATTGCCTGGGATGCATTTAAGGCTTTTGCAAGAGGGTGTTTCATCAGACAAAATGCTTGGGTGAGGAAGCAATGGAAGCAAAAAATTGACACGATCAAAGGACAAATTACAGATCAAGAAAAGAAGTTAAAGGAACATACTATGTCTGATCAAATAAGGTTAAAGATCAAAAATTTACCACACCAATTTAATAATCTCTTAACACAGGAAATAGCAAAAAAAAATATGTACACAAGACAAAATTATTTCGAAAATGCAAATAAAATCTCGAGGTGGTTAGCCTATAAGAAGGCAGGAAAAGCAGAAAAAGCATATTAAGATTTTGAAAAATGATCAGGGAGAGGAAAAATTTGCTTTAAAAGATTTGAAAATGATTGTAGAAAACTTTTACAAAAAACCTCTACAGTAAACAAGAAAATAATCTAAAAGTTAAAGAATTTTTTTTAAAATATCGAAACATTTAAAAAGTTACCAAAAACCAAAGAAAGATCTTGAATGACCCAATCTCAGTGTCAGAAATAACAGATATGATTAAAAAACAGAAAAGAAAAGCTCCTGGACCAGACAGGCTGCCGGCAGAATTTTATCATGCATTTGAAGAACAGATAGTACTTCCTTTAAAGCAAACAATGCGTAATGTCCTACTGAAGGTAAATACCCCTGAATCTTGGAACGCTCTAATTACACTAATACATAAGCAAGAGACAGATGAGAAAGAAAATAAGAATTATCATCCAATTTCACTTTTGAACGTAGATTATAAAATTTATGTTTCAATTCTAGCCTCACGATTTAAGAGAGTTCTAGGACAAATGATTCATCAGGATCAGGCCGGTTTTCCTCCCAAAAGAAATTTTTTAAATAATGTAAAAACTATTTTGAATGTTTTGGAGTATTCTGAAATGCACCTGGGGGAACAGCTGGGGCTGATCTTTCTTGATGCTGAGAAAGCCTTTGATAATCTGGACTGGATTTTTTTGTTAGAATATTTAACAGCCTCACAGTGTGGAGACAACTTCAATAATATAGTACGAGCAATCTACAATAACCAATAAGCCAAAATTATAATTAATGGAGATCTAATGCAAAAGATCAGTATTCAAAAAGGTACTAGACTGGGATGTCCCCTATCACCGTTACTCTTCATTTTCGCCCTTGAAGTATTGAATGATATTATTAAAAATGAAACAAAAATAAAGGGGGTGAAAATAAAAGAGGATGAATTCAAACTTCAAGCATATGCGGATGACCTTGTCTTTATCCTTTACAATCAATGACTTATCTCTTAAAAGCTTTACAAGAATATGGACAACTGGTGGGTTTACAGATTAACAAAAGAAAAACAAAAATAATGACTAAGAACTGTACTAAAAATCAAGAGGCACTGCTCCAAACACCATCCGGATCTGAGATTCAAAAGAAAAGAAAATATCTAGGCGTAACACTCACAAATAGATGTAGCGCCTTAATTCAAGATAACTATATGAAATTTCTTATCAAAATTTAAAGAGACCTGGATAAGTGGCAGGATATGCAAATTTATTTTATGGGAAGAATTGTGACAGTTAAGATGAACATCTTGCCAAGAGAACTGTTCCTCTTCCAAACAATCCCCATTCTTAAAAACCAATCTTTCATTAAAAAAATTAGAAAAAATTACCAGACAATTTATCTGGCAAGAAGTTTAGGTCATAACATTAACTTAGATCAATGGCCCGGAGTGTGGAAAATTAACATAAAATATACAAAAGCTGTACCTTTCAAGGAAAACCTTCATAAAATATTCTATAGGTGGCATATGACATCAGAGAAACTGGCAAAATACTACTTCAACATGTCAAATCTATGTTGGAATATAAAAAACAAGTTGGATCCTTCTTCCATGTATAGTGGATGTGCCATAAGAGTAGAAAATACTGGGTAGATACAGAGCTCATTTCGAAGCAGGAGCTCCTCTGCATATTAGGCCACACACCCCTGATGTAGCCAATCCTCCAAGAGCTTACAGTAGCCCCTGTAAGAAGAGCTCTGTAAGCTCTTGGAGGATTGGCTACATTAGGGGGTGTGGCCTAATATGCAAAGAAGCTCCTGCTACGAAATGAGCCCTGGGTAGATATACACAGAATCTTACAAAAAATAATAGGACATAGTATACCCTTTAAACCAGAGATCTTCCTATTGAATATAATACCAGAACATTTTGAAAAGCTGATTGCTATATGATAATTCATGTGGTGACAGCAGCTAGAATTTTATATGCCAGGCTATGAAAAAGAGAAGATACACCCTCAAAGGAAGACCTGATTAATAAACTATTCAAGACAGCTGAAATGGATAAACTGATGATGACCCTACAAGGTAGAGAGGATAAGACCTTCGAGAAATCCTGGGCTAGATTTTACACATGGGTTGAAAATGTTATGCACGACTAAATGTAAATAATTTGTAATTAACAAGTATAATTATAGTAATTTTTTTATTTGGTGCAAAAAAGGAAAAAATGCTCAAGAATTAATGTGGGTTGGAGATCTATTTTTAACCCACATATCTTGTTTTTTTAATATCTGTTTGTTTGTCTTCTTTTTTTTTTTTTTTTTTTAACCATTAAAAAAAACTTTAAACTGGGGGGAAAAAGACATTTTCATAAGTATTCAAGGTTTACTTTACTTTAGTTCCAGTCTGGTGTGTATATTCTTTTTGCATATATATTGAATGTAGTCATGATGTTTCAGTCTTACTATTACATGTGGAAGAACTAGTTACAGTCAATGTTCCAGTCCCAGACAATGGTACCCCCATGCCAAGTTCTCCTCCATAAATTTAGGAAAACTTACCCATATTGCAATATAATTATGTTGTGTAGTTAAATCTAGTCCACATCATTGCCTGCCAGTTTTTAAGGTGAGGAAATGCAAAACTGGTAGATAGCATTGTACATCTAAGTGTTACCAGACTGGAATTTAGTATAGTGGTGGCATGAAATACAGTCCTTCAACTTTAGGAGACTTCCTACAATTTAAGTGGCCCTTCTTTTGGAGGAAGTCACTTAAAGTAGAGGAAGTCTCATTATGTTGGAAGAAGGCTTCAGATTTTGCTTAATGGCATAGAAACATAGATGCCAGTAATATTTTCCACAGCACCCTTACATTGATTGCATCAGCAGTGAAGAGATTTTGTTTTAATACTGATTTCGATCCCCTTATATTTATGAGTAATATTCCCATTCTGGTAGACTAATACAGCATGTGCTATCAAACAGGCCAGGTCCCATCTAGGAGACAACACTGTGTCACAGTACAATAACTGTACATCGGCAAAGAAAGAATCTCTTTCAAGTATACATGTACAGTAGTGTTGTTTGTGTTAGGTTAGGAGTACCCCACCCTTAACAGGATACACATAGTCTCAGCTGAAGAACTGTGGGAATTATGAGGGGGTTTTCATCAAAGGAATGCTGTTGTCAGTTGGAATTCTTTGCTTGACTTTGCTTTTAAACAGGAAAGAAGACAAAAAGTGTTTTCCTTTTATTTATTTTTTAAAGGTCAGCCTGTGGCAGGCTTTTCTCATATGCATCAGATCTCAGGCACTAACTGAGAAAATCACAGAATTCAAATACTCACGGTGAGTGGGAAGTGGGAAGCACATTTTTTTTTAAAAAAATAATATATTACTTTCTGTTTAAACAGAAATATATTTTACTTTAGCAATTTAACCAGTGTGAATGACAGCATGAAATTTTAGAGAACAAATTATTGTGGCCTGGAAATTTAACCCCAGCTCCCCATTACTGAGTATTTAAAAATGAAGTTGCTCAATTGTGTCTTTCAGTTTAAAATATCTAGGAAGTTTCAAATATTTTTAATGAAAGTACACAACACTCTCTCACAGGCAAAATAGAAACGTGAGACACACAGCACTATGGGAAGTTTCTGTGAACAGGTCTCAGAGAAATGAAGGCACATGAATGAGGTAGTACTGTATTGTGTCCTAAAAGACCTCTGAAAACTAATTATGTTTTTCTGTGTTTGTGATTTCAGCTTATTCTGAAGGTTAATGGCAGGTTACATTATTTAAAAAATAAACAATCTCTTAAAAGTAAGTTCAGCCTTTATGACAAATTTATACAACCATTGAATGTTGCAGAGCTTCATGGATGACACCTCCATGCTAGATCCGTTTCAGTCCGGCTTCCGGCCAGGTCATGGGACGGAGACGGCACTGTTCGCCCTCACAGATGACCTCCGGAGACATCTGGATCGAGGCGGTATGGCGGCGCTGGTGTTGTTGGATCTGTCGGCTGCGTTCAACATGGTTGACCACCAGTTGCTGATCCATCGCCTCACCGACTCGGGGATACAGGGGCTTGCTTTACAGTGGCTTGCCTCTTTTCTCCAGGATCTGGGACAGAGGGTTGAGCTCGGGGAACAGACCTCCCAGAGGCACCCACTGGTGTGTGGTGTTCCTCAAGGGGCGGTTCTGTCCCCGATGTTATTCAACATCAACATGAGCTCCCTTGCCCAGATTGTCCGGAGGCATGGGCTTGGGTGTCATCAATATGCCGATGACACCCAGCTTTATCTGCTGTTGGGTGGCCGATCCGACTCTACACCAGATGACCTGGAGCGGGCGCTTCAGGACGTTGCGGACTGGCTGAGACAGAGTCGACTGAAACTTAATCCAATGAAGACGGAGGTCCTGTGCTTGAGTCGGACCGGGTCGGGGATAGGGTTCCCACTTCTGTCCTTCGGTGGGGCACCATTGGTGCCAGCGCCGAGGGTCAGGAGTTTGGAAGTGCTCCTGGATGCCTCCCTAACAATGGAGGCCCAGGTAGCAGCCACTGCTAAAGCAGCCTTTTACCACCTACGGCTGATTAGGCAGTTGGTCCCCTTCCTCGAACGCGAAGACCTAGCAACAGTGATCCATGCTATGGTCACCTCACGACTTGATCACTGTAACGCTCTCTACATGGGGCTGCCCTTGTCCTGGATTCGGAAGCTGCAGCTGGTGCAGAATGCTGCAGCCAGGCTGCTGATGGGTCTCTCTTCACGGGACCACATCCGGCCTGTGCTGCAGTCACTGCACTGGCTGCCTATAGCATACCGGATCTGGTTCAAGCTGCTGGTGTTGACCTTTAAAGCCCTATATGGTCAGGGGCCTGCCTACTTGAGGGACCGCCTTTCCCCATATATGCCCCAGAGGGCACTGAGGTCAGGCACACAACATCGCCTGACTCTCCCCGGACTGAAAGATGCTCGGCTGGCCTGCACCAGGGCCAGGGCTTTCTCAGTGGCGGCCTCATACTGGTGGAAAGAGCTCCCGGATGACATCCGGCCCTGCAGGACTTATTACAGTTCCGCAGGGCCTGCAAGATGGAGCTCTTCCACCAGGCTTTCAATTAGGAGCTGCCACCAGGGAGAATTTACAGGATAATATCGCCCTGGCCCCTCAGTCGAATCTTGTATTACCACCTGTTCACCATGAGAACTCCGATGCTGCCAGTTATGCTTTTGCTTTATATTGTTTGTATTCGTTAATGTTCGGTTTTATGTTAGTTTTAATCTATTTAACTTGTAAACCACTCTGGTGGTATTTTAAGGTTGTTAGCCGCCTTGAGCCAGTTCGCCGGCAAGGTGGGATAAAAATGAAATAAATAAATAAATAAATAAATAATGTCAACAACTCAAAACTGAAATGTCTTCTCTAGCTGACCATTCATGTCTTATGTGACCAAATGGTCTTAATGTCATAATTCTTTCACAGTAGCATTAAACTTTGTATTATAATACACATGTAGAAGCCTATAATAATTTGGGCAGGCTGAAGAATGAAGGTGGCTCTCCATCACTTCCTCTGAACTCACTGTCCAAAACCATACCTCAACAAGGAGATCACTTTGAGTTGGCTCAATAGAGACATGTAGTTGCTGTTATCACAAACTATTTATCTCAGATTTTGTGAGTTTTGTAGATTATTTATCTACAATTGACATCTCTCACTTGGGAAATTCCTGGAGACATGGAGGAGCTGCCTGAAGACAGGAAAAAACTCAGCGGAGATATGATGTGATGTCACACCCAGGTCAAAGCTCAGTTCCTTTAACTCCTCCACTTCCTGGGCATCATTCCTCCCTCCAAAATTCAAAGTTTGAATTAAATTTTCCTTTTTATATCACTTCTTCCACATTTTTCTCCACCTTACATCACTTATGGGCTTTTGTATGTATGCATTCTCTATGTCATAGTAATCCTTTGATCCCAAATGTTTGTGCTGGTGTAACTGGCTGCTATCCAGTTATGTTCCACTCAACCTTTTTTTAAAAACCCACTCAAAATCCTATTCAGATTTTTTGTCAGTGTTAAGTAGAAAATTTCAGTCTGAAGACCTACAGGAGGATGCCAGCCAACAGCAATCCATTTTTTAAAAAATGTTTATTTAAGTTTTTTACATTTTACAAACAATGCTTTATGACATACAAAAAGAATAATTTTGAGTCTAGTCGTGGTTATTTTTGTTTAACCACTTATATACTTTCGACCATCTCTTATCAAACAGAGCTTCATCTTTCCCTTGTAACAATATACTAAGTTTGTCCATTTCGGCCAAATCTAACAGCTTGTAAATTAATTCTCATCTTACGGGTAGTTTTTCCAATTTCCATTCTTTAGCCAGTAAAATCCTGGCAGATGTCAGCAGGTATATCAACAATCGCTCATCATTAGCTACAAATCCCTCTGGAATCATATTCAGCAGGTAAGTCTACTTCTGGTTTCGGTGTTTTCATGGTGGGCACGATCTCCCACAGCTCCAGGAGACGCAACCCGGGCCTGGTGGCAAGAAGGGGTTCTGAACTGGATTTGGTCCCCCAGGAGCCCTTGTAGGGGGCTCCTGCCCGAGATGCAAGGGACAGCCTCTCCCGGGGTGACGACCCAGGGATTGAGGCTTCCCTTTGTCTCTAGAGGTTCTACCACCGTAGCGCCTTCAGGCTCCCTGAAGCGCACACTGGGTGGCTGCAGAAGATGAGATGACTTAAAAGGAAAGAATTACATACCTGGAATGTGTGGTGAAAACTGTGAGTGACCATTGCCTGTGAAGATTCTCTGATGGTAACTTAAAGCGTAGGGGATTTAAAGTTTAAATCCTTCCTCTTTATCCTCAGTTTAAAGTAAAAGGACAACAGAGAATCCTTGTACTTGCTGAATGGCTGGAGAGTAAATGGGACTATTTAAACTAACAGAAGCTGGAAAAGAGTGACTTTTAACTACCCTTTTGAGAACTTTTCTAAATTGTAAACAAAAAGCAATGACTGAACGGGGAGAAAAGATGGCGGGGAAATCTAATTCTCCTAAAGCCACGTCTACACTTCCAGGCACAAAGTCTGAGTCCAGTACAGACCTGACTGCAGCCTTGGCAATAGCTTTGCACCCTCTGTTGGACCAGCTGACTGCTGTGAATTCTAAGCTGGATAACTTGCAACAACAAGTGACAGATGCAAGCTTGAGGTCCGAACAGACAGCTAAAGCTTTGGCAGAGGTTAAAACCAAGGCAGAAAAAACTGATTCAAGACTGGATGTGATGGGAAAAGAGAGGGTTTCTGATAAAGATAATTTACTGAGACTTCAGATGGAACGGTCGTCTTTTTTTTGAGATTTCAGGGCATTGTTGAGCAAAAAGGTGAGAACCTTAAAAAGATGCTGAGTGATGCTTTGGCTCCTATGACAGATTTACAAGCAGACCAGATACAAAGCGATATGGATATGGTCTACAGGACCTATCCTGATTTTGTAAAGAAGAAAAATCTGCCTGGAGAAGTTACGGTAAGGTTCTCAAAGAAGTCAACCAGAGATGTGGTGCTCAAGGCCACAAACAGAAATGCCCTGAAGATTCAAGGAGCTGATATTAAGGTGTTAAAGGATATCCCATTTGATATTAGGAAGAAGAGGAAACCCTATAAAAATTTTACTGCATTTTTACAAATAGAGGGCATCACATATTGTTGGCTTACTCCGGAGGGCCTGGTTTTCAGCTACAAAGATAAGAAACAAAAGATTGACTCTGTGGCAAAAGCAAAGAAATTTTTGGATTACTGCAAAGAAAAAAAAGATAAAGCTACTTCAGAGGACTCTTTGGAACATCAGCAGAGCATCTATGGTCTGGAAAGCTCAGATGCATCTGGAAGTAAAAGCTCTGAAGAGGAAGAGTCAGACGAAGCCTTGGGAGAAGCAGCGGCAAAGCCCCAGAAAGAAAAGAAGAAAAAGAAAGGACATAAGGGTAAATAAGCAATTAAGTGAAAAGTCACATGTGTTCATATATCCCATTTACAATTTCAATTGTTCATGTAATATGTAAAGGTCTGAGTTATGTATTATTTAGCATTTAGAGGCCTGTATTTTTTAGTTTTTTTCTGAATTTTGAAGCAAGAAACTATTTCAGCATAGATGTTTGTCTTCTGTATACCTTAGGGTAGAGTAGGATTTTAGTTAGTGTAGTAGTTTTAGCACGTATGTAGTTGTAAAACATCAATTAAAAATTCCCAAAAAAACCACAGATAAGTTTCAGGAGTTAGTGTTAGGTCAATGTCTAACATCTCAAAAATTATATTATGAATCATTTGCCAATAATTTTGGGTTTTGGAACATCTCCACTACATGTGGAAGAAAGTACCTATGTTTGTTTTACACTTCCAACTTACATTTGAGGCACCTTTGTGACATTTAGCGATTTTGACGGGTGACCAGTACCATCTGTGAAACATTTTGAGAATATTTTTCTTGTAAGCAGTGGCCCGCAACAACTTAGTTGTCTTCCAAATTTTTAACCATGCATCTAGCTCTACATGGTAACCAAGATTTTGCATCCAGGATGCCATTACAGTTTTAACACTCTCGCCTTGCATATGATCTTCTAATAAAAACTTATACAATTTCTGTATCATTTTATCATTTGAAGAAAGCCAGGTTTTGTCTAAATCATTCTTATTTACCTGAAATCCATTTTTTTTGTCAATCTCATATCTTGATTTTAACTGCATATTTTCCCACCATATTCATTTAATATTATGTTGCAACAAGAGATTATCTTCTAATTTCAAATTGTTAGCTTTATCTAGCAACATCTCATAGCTTCCCTTGTTATAATTTGTGCAGAGAGATAGCTTCAAGGGGGACACCCATTTCGGAGTTTTAGTGTAATATTTATCTTTTACAGCATTCCAAATTTTTAACAATGCACCCCTTAAGGAATGGTAACTAAAATTAGAGTGGACTTTGTCTTTACCATGCCAAATATAGGCATGCCACCCCATAAATAAGTCATGTCCTTCTAAAATTAAGCCACTAGAGTCTTCTAGATTGCCAACAGCAATCCTATACAACTCTCAATCCTCAGCTGGTCTTCACCAATGACAATTAATCATTTCTCTTAGTCTCTATGGTATACCATTAAAGATGTACAAGTCCTAGAGCTCCTACCATGGAATCACAGGTACCTTTTGGATGGGGGGGTGGACGGACCTGGAAGTGAAATCACAGGATATGATATCATAAATGTGATCATAGAATTATAGAATCATAGAGTTGTAAGGGACCTCCAGGGTCATCTAGTCCAAGCCCTGCACAATACAGGAAACTCACAGAAAACTCCCACACACACATCCCCAGTAACTGTTGTGCCAATCCCAGAAGATGACAAAAGGATGTCACATCCTTGTTCCTGGCTCCATCCCCAAAGTCTCCTGGTTCCACCCACAAAGTCCCCAGAGTCAGGCCCGGCAACCCTAAAGCAAACTTCACCACCTGTGAGAAATAACTTGTCTCTTCCTTCATGTTCCCAACCTTATATATTATCTGCTCTTCACAAGTGCTGCTGAGGATCCCTTGATAAATTTTAGAGTGGAGACATAGTAAATTGTCCTTACGCAAAAAATTGTTGTCATCTTTATTTCCTCTTAACTATAGTTCTAATAAGGAAAAAGCTATCCAGTATTTACTAAAGGATGTTAATCCTAATATTACAGCTATAGTGGCCAAGTTTCTTGCCGAAGCAGTCGAAGTTAGATCTATGCTCCTAAAGGAATGATTCATATTGTTTATTGTTTAAAAACCCATACTGTGTTATTGTATGTCTATGTATCTTACTGCTGTACCATTAAAGGTATTTGACTTTGACTTTAGTAAATTGTCCAGAACACAGAGATCTTAATTACATTGGGGAGAAATTACTAGTTTGTCCTTCTGCAAATAAACCCTATTATGCCACATATGTGTGTGAGACTGTTGTGAAGAGAACATTGATCACTGAGGCTTGTGTATATGCACTAACTATGAAGTTCCAGCAGTGCATATGTTGGGGTACTAAGACAAGCATTTGCTGCCAAAAAATAGAAAGGTTATGAGTATGCAAATGCTATTTTAGAAGACACACAGAGGGGTTCTTAGGGAACACCTCTATTCAAAGATGCTACCAAAGAGACTCTCTTTTCAGAGGGCTGCAGATTAATTATTCAGTTGTGATCCAGCTGTATTTTTTTCAGTATGACACTTCAGTCTTTCTGTACTATACTAGGCTAGCAGTAGTTTCTTTCACAGTTGTCTTGGCCTGTACATAAGTCTCACAGAAATACCACCACCACCACCCCCCAAAAAAATGTCAAGAGTTTCTTCCCATGTAAGTATACATATTTTTACAAAGTCATCCCGTATTTCTGAGAGTGAAGTATTTAAAATTTGATATTTGCTCAGTATTCTGAAAAACTTGTAGTGAGTTGATACTTAGGCTGAGGACAGACTGGCAATCTGCCCCGGGATAGGTCTGCATGGGAAGCGGGGGAAGGGAGCCTGTTCAGACATGCGCAGCTGTCCCTCGACTCCCTTCCGCACTTACTCGCTTTGAAGCCGGGTTTCTTGCGCTTTAGAAAGACACCGGGAGAAACCGGTGTCCGGAGGCTGTCTTGCGCTTGCCTCCCGCTTCCAGGCAGTGTGAACCAGGTGAAGGCGGGAGGCAAGCGGAGGCGGCAGTGCGAATGTGGCGTTTTGCCAGTTTGCGCATGAGCGCTCATGCACACATGCACACATAAGAGCATGTGCACATGCGCAAATTGCCGAAACAGCCCTATCACGAGCTGCGGAGGCCGGCCCACCTGGGGCCACTCCGCAGCAGTCTGAATGCTCCATAACGGCATCCTTGCGCAATACACTGGCCAGTGTGAATGGCCAGCCCCAGGGAGTTTTTCCCCCGCAGCAGTTGCCTCCACATTCATCCCACTCCAGATTGCCAGTCTGTCCTCAGCCTTAGTCTCAACAATGAGGCACCAAATTTGTGATAAGTTATTCTTATGTAGTATGTCAAATAATTGTCCAGCCAATTAATTCTTAGTACTGGGGAGAGGATCACTCATTTGAAACATTAGGTCATTCAGAAAAGAACTGGAAAATACAAGGTCATCCTAATTTGTTCTTCTTGCAGCTTCAGTTCTACATTTATACAAAATAATTGGAGGGGAGTTCCTTCCTTCCTTCCTTCCTTCCTTCCTTCCTTCCTTCCTTCCTTCCTTCCTTCCTTCCTTCCTTCCTTCCTTCCTCTTTCTTTCTCCCTCCCTCCCTTCTTTTCCAGATTCTGGAAATAGCAGTTTTCATTCCATGTAAAGAATCATGGGCACAATACGTCAAAGCTGCCCATATTTAAGTAGGGCCCATTAACTTATACACACTTTCTCACTGAAATAAACAGAAGAAGCTTAGCTGAATGTTTCCATGTTTTATTTTCCTATACCTTGGAAATACAAGTTGTTCCATGGCAAAATGATTCTTAAGGAATTTATTTGTAAATGTCTGATTAATATGCCACATATTTTTCATATTGAATGAGTAGGAAAGTATGTCCTGTTTCACACCAGCAATGAACTTTTAAAAATACTGCTTGTTATAAGTTATTTTTCTAAACATATAAGGAGCAATTATCACAGAAGTGAATTTCTAGCACATGCACAGACATACTTTCAGTCACATTAACACGGTAACTACTTCCCTATGGTACAATACTTAACCTCTGAATAATTGTGTAAAAATACTCCAGCTCCATGAGTGATACTGATTGTGTGATCCTCTCCAATCTGTGGAGTGCTGAGCAGGTAGCAAATAATAGATCTTGCTAGCTGAGGGTGCATTCAGACGGGTAGCTAATCCTGCCATTGGCCCAGCTGTAATTTGATCTAGATCTTTTTAATCCAGCATTGCATGACCAGACAGCTCTCCAGTGAATTGCTTTACCACACATGACTCCACGGTGGATTGTCTAGACAGCATCCACCTTAAGGAGCCGTGCAGTTGGCTTTTTAAAACAATCCTGTTTGTGCATGTGCATACGTACATATTTGCTTATCTGCATATGTGTATATCTGCTTATGTGCATATGTGCTTATGTGCCTCACCGTCTGCAGACGTATGTTTAAGTGGTTATGCACCTATCACTAAGCTTTTTTAAAATGGTGGCTGTTCGGGGACCACTCCTATGGGCTGACTGCATATGTGCTTGACCACTGGCATAAACTACGGGGGGGCTCGAGGGCTTGAGGCCCCCCCCTGAAATTTCCCGGGGGGACTGAGCCCCCCTGGGAAAACATCGCGCCTGCCGCCAGCGCCTTGCCGCCACGCCTCCCGGGCCCTTCCGAGGCTTGCCAGCTGGTGCCTCTCCCCCCCCACCGGCCTGGCCATTCCTCCCTCCTTATCTCTCCCTCTTCCTCTTTTAGGGGTGAGGAAGGGAGTGGCCAGGGCGGAGGGGGAGGGAAAGGCACCAGCAGCACCAGCTGGTGAGCCTTGGAAGGGCCGGGGAAGGGCCCCAGACTTCAGAGCCCCCGCCCCCCCGGACTTCAGAAAAGTCTACGCCCCTGTGCTTGACTGCATATGTGCTTATCTGCATGCATGCATATCTGCATATGTGCCTCACTGTCTGCAGACGTCGCATGTTTAAGTGGTCATGCATTGCTAAGAGTTTTCTAAAATGGCGGCCATTCAGGATGGTCTGGAGACTATCCCTATGAGCTGATTGCGCACTGGTGGAACTACCTGACGGTGGAAAGTCCAGCATTGGCCTGTCGGCCAGCTTTAGACTGGACTTTAACCACTATATTTTAAGTAGGGTTCCCCAACGGAGATCAACAGGCTACTAACAAAAGCGGCATGATTCCCAGATGTTGAGGTCTGGACGTACACTTTAAATCCAGCAGGCACTCGTGCCTGGAGCAGCTCAAAAGAGCTGTCTGAATGCACCCATAGTTGCAGTATGTACCTGTACTCTCCAGGAGCCTGGGGTTGCAACAAAGGTACAAGGTTCAAAGGGAATCTCAGTTCTTAACACACCATAATCCTACTTTCCCCCCGTAGGTCTCATTTATTTCAAGCTGAGGTTAATGCTCGAGTTTGGATTTCCTACACCGAGCAGAGGGTTGGACTATTAGGTTCCTTCCATGATTTTATGATTTCAGTAGAATGTTGCAGCCGTTCTTGAGAATGTCAATGAATCCATGGAATGTACTTCAAAGTAAATAATGACTACAGCCTTATAAAAGTTTCCATGTGTTTCTTGCAACCGAATGAAACTGCTGGAAGGGACCACAGAATCATCAATCTCAAACTGTCCCTAGGCAGTATTCTGTAGAATTAGTGGCCCACAAATTAACACTCGTGATTGGGACTAAGATATGCCCTGTACAGGAAGCATATGAGTAAATGAGAGAGATGCCTCAGTTAGCACACAGCGCCTGATGACTTAAGGAAGGGAGTAGTGAGGAAAATATGCAGTGCACTTTTTACATATCACGTATACTTACTGAAGTATACATGTCTTAACTTATCCATATCATAAAGCAGGGGTGTGCAAAAACTACCATTTTAATTTTGTTTCAGATTTTCCTGCAGAGCATACTTTATGTTATGGAAGAACTGGGGAGGGGCTTGTTTTCATTTTAAGAATTATTTACCAGCACAACATGGGGGTCCTGCTATTTTGGCACCCAAACTACATGCTCTTAAACCCTTGCTGAAATTAAAATGGCAAGAGTGAGGGGAGGAGTAAGCTACCACCTGCAAATAGCTGTTAGCCAGTCTCATCCCATAAAATTTGAAGAGATGAACCCCATGTAACAACTGATAGTGAGGCTACCCCTGCATGGAGCTCTCAGTTTTTCAGATTGCAAAAGGAAGGAGGTAGCCTCAAGACTTACCTTGCCAAATAGGACTGTATTACAGCCACTGGCCCTTCTCATGGCAGGCCCTGGCAACCAATGGAGAATGGCTGCCAACCATGCCTGCATTATTGTGAGGTTTGGCCAGGGCTGCACAGAATCACTGGTGGCTCTGGAAGCCTTTAGGAGGCTCCAGAAGCCTTTGGGAATCTGTGGAAGACTTCACAAGACTCTGGAGCTTCATGAAGGATTCTAAAGGCTCTTAAATCCTTCTGGAGCCTCATGAACTCTTCCAGAGCCACTTGGAATTCCCCCAGCACCAGCCCAAGGTTCGCAGTGTTATAGGAAGCCCTGGCAGCCATTCTCCATGCCAGCTGTAGGAGTCTGACTGAATTCTGCTGCCAGAAGGGCCAGTGGCTTCAGTGCAGACCCAGCTGGCAAGGCACGTCCTGCAGCAGCCTACTTCCCTTGTCAATTAGGAAATGGAAAGGCCCATGGAAGGGTAGCTCAGTATCAGCTGATATCAATGTCTGTGGTTGCTAGCTTGCTCTAATGTAGTGGTTAAGTGCACGGAATCTAATCTGGGAGAACTGGGTTTGATTCCCCACTCCTCCACTCACAGCTGCTGGATGACCTTGGGCAAACCATAGTTCTGTCAGAGGTGTTCTTGAAAAGAGCAGTTTCTGTCAGAGCTCTCTCAGCCCCACCTACCTCACAGGGTGTCTGTTGTGGGGAGGGGAAGGGAAAGGAGTTTGTAAGCCACTTTGAGAGACTGAGTGAAGGGCAGGGTATAAATCCAATCTCCTCCTCCTCCTCTTCCTCCTCTTCTTCTTCTACTTCCCACTCCCTGATACCCAAAATACTCTCAGAATTCCAGGAGTTGGTTCTGGATTTTTGTTGCTCCTGATTTATTTATTTTTTTAGTTAGGATATACATTTTCCACATTTGGATGCACACCCTCATCAGTGTTTCTTCTGTTTTGAATACGATAATTTACAGATGAAATAACATCTATGAATGAGGTGGTTGGTCTTCATCTCTGAAGCAAGCACAGAAAGTGTTACTTGGGCAGCACTTGGGACTGTATCAAGGTATCAAGGATGATCCTGCTAAAAATGATTCACTTTTGAGTTTCATTGATATTTCAGTGAGAGATATTAAGCATATTGCGATGTGTCTAATGAAATTACTGGAATTTTAAGATGCCTAATTTAGGAGCAGGGTAATAATTAAACAGCTCTGTACATTTAATAGGTTTCTGTTCTAAATGTCCTGTCTTTGGAACACAGCATATATTACACAATAAATCAGGGGGAGGGGCTGTAAGTCAGTGGTAGAGCATCTCTTTGGCATGCAAAAGGCCTCAAGTTCAATCCCTGGCATATCTAGTAGAAAGAGCCAGGTAGCAGATGATGTGAAAGACCTCTGCTTGAGATCCTGGAGAGCTGCTGCCAATCTGAGTAGACAATACTGACCTTGATGGACCAATGGACTGATTCAGTATAAGGCAGCTTCATGTACCCTAAACTTTTCACGAAACACTATCATTTATATATATTATTCATCATTTTGTTTTGGTTAAATAAAGATCTGCTTGCGGGGGAAAGATTCAGAAATGCTTTGAGTATTGATAGCTACTGCCCTGGAATGCGGTTAAATGCTAAACTATTCCCATATGGTGCAGAAATACAGTGTGTATGTATTAATTTCTGTAATGTTTTCCAGGCAACAGAGCACATAACACATCAGAATGGCAGATTAAAAAGAAGACATGGAATCGTTCTGATGTATTTTGAGACAGTCTCTTGCCATTAGATACACACAAGCCAAGTCACCATTGCAAAGGAAATATGAGCCTTACCACACTTCCATGATCATTATTATCAACAAATTCCTCACATGTGAACTCTCCTTTAGATGAACTGTATGTTCTCACTGCATTTATTTTCAGTTATGTTGCTAGCTTCATTTAACATTGATGGGATGCAGGTAAAATTAGAACATAAAGGTGGCAAGTAAATTGTGGACTTGGTAGAGTGGGAATGTATGATTCCTCATTCTCAGATCCCCAGTTAAGACTCTCTCCACAGCTCTTATACAAAGATGCTTTATTAGAGATTTGCTTACTACAGGAACTGGTTCCTTGTCAGGAATAAAGAAAGTGTGTGAAATTCAGTGGTTATAGGTAAACCGTAAGGTGCCCCACCCCTCACACACACATCAGCATTCGGCCCCAGCATTACCATGACAACCCTGACAGATATATGGTGTCTTATCTATGCTAGCCTGGCAAAAAAAGTCTCCAAGGCCACTCTCATGGGAAGAGAAGGCCGAGGGGTAGGACTTGGAGGAAAATTATGGCTACAGCAGGCAGGCTAGGGTTGCCAAGTGTCCCTTACTTACCGGCGGGAGGGAGTCCTCCATTGTCCGGGAGTTTCCCGGACATGCGCACAAAGCGCATGTGCCTGGCGATGTCGCCCGGAAGTGACATCATCATGTTGGGGGCATTGCCAGGGCAACGCTCTGGCAATTGCACCAAAACTCTATGGTGTCATAGAGTTTTGGGGCAATTGCCAGAGCGTTGCCCTGGCAACGCCCCCACCGTGATGACGTCACCTCCAGGTGACGTCATTACGTTGGGGAAGGAGGGTGGGGTTCCCCCCGCCGGCCAAATGCTGGCCAGCAGATTGGGAACCCCTGTAGCGGGGGATCCCCCGCCCCCCGGGCTGACTTGGCAGCCCTTAGGCAGGCACTCATTCACACATACTCCCCCCTCAGGAATTCCCTCCCTCCAAAGCATGGCAAGGTGAACAGTGAAGCAAAATGAAGGAAATCAAAACTGAAACCTTGACATTCCCCCCCCTCCCGATCTTTCAACCTCCTGGTTTCTGAGGATGTTTATGGAAAGTTTGGGTTAGGCAGGAGGCTCTAGCATGCTTGGTCTCAACCCACTCTTGATGTTCTGGCCCAAAATCCTTCCGTTTGATAAGATAATACAGCCGGCCTCTCCTCAGCTTAGAATCCAAAATAGCCTCCACCACCTGCTGGAGTTCACCATCGACCATAAGGGGGAGAGGAGCTGGAGGATGATGAGTCCAGGGTGAGGATCCAGTGGATTGGAATGAAATATAGGATGTACATGATGCAATTTTTTTGGCAAATCAACTTTCACAGTCACCTTATGCTGCAGCCAGACTGTTAAGTGGAGGGGGTTGTAGGGACCATATCACTCCAGACCTGTTTCACCTACACTGGTTTCCAGTTTGCTTCTGGGCAAACTGGAAACCAGTGCTGGCATTGAACTTTAAATCCCTGTATGGCCTGGAATGGGACCAATATGCCTTAAGGACCGCTTCTCCCATATGAATCTGCCCATTCACATAGGCATCCCTACCTCATGCTTCTTCAAATTCATAATTTAATTAACATGCATTCAAACTTCTCAGGCAGGAAAGTGCCTCTGAACATATGTGCAAAGTGCATCCCAATTATTCCCCACACTTCCCTTTGATGAAAGAGATAATGTTTCAGACAGCCAAGATGAAGCTCAGTTCACTAGTAGGTGAAAAAACCTGTCCAATGATTGTCTCCAGGATCCAATGTGAAGAAGACCTATATAGCACTGAATAGTCAGCTGCTTTGAGGATGAATTAAAAAAAAAAATTCAAAAAAAGATGTTCTAATGATGGAGAAAGGAAATTCAAGGATGAATAGTTCTATATCATACTGTGGTGGCATAAAGAACATCACCGATTTGTAGCAGACCCGTATGGCAACACAGAAACAAAGAATGAATTAATATTATCTCACTGAGGGCGTTTTCTCACTAGCTTTCCCACGCGGTTTACACCGAAGCTAGCACCGGAGCTTCTGGTCAGTTTCCCACCATTTGCTCCCTGCTCACAATTTCCTCCAGAGTATCACTGCACTGCTCCGGAGCTTCCCTGGAGCAAGAAAATCCTGTTCCAGCTCCGGTGCTGACCAGAAGCTCCGGTGCTAGCTTCGGTGTAAACCGTGGGGGAAAGCTAGTGAGAAAAGGCCTTGAGTTTCTCCACACAGAGTTTCCAGCAGATGAAGAGCATTTCTCCATTAAGAAGCCTGTTGCCTCCTTTGAATTGGATGCTGATATAAAAACAATCCACATCACCATTTGCTCTTATTTAGACCTAAAAATGAAGAGTTTGGAATGTTTATTTATTCAGGCATTTTTACCTAACTTTTTCTTTACAGTGGGGACCCAAAATACCAAAATGCAATTTAAATAAACAGAAAACAAACATCACATTCTGTGCTAGTCCTGGATCTGTTGGCCTGGCTCATTCAGGGCCACAATTAGGAAGAGAGAGGCTAAAAGCCAAAAAGCCCTTTGGTTCTTGTCATTTCTGTCATGCCAAAAGGCTCACACTTCTGGCCATATCCAAGCTTTAATAACTGCAGACATGAAGGTTAATAGAAACTCATCCTAGACGTTATGCAGTTGGCATAGATGTTCCTAAATTCCCCTCCTTGCTACATTTGTATGTTGAGTTTATGGAAATGATAATGTAGAGGAAGCCTACAGAATGCCTGTCTGACCTTTTCCACATGCTCAACTTATTCTTCATGTTCTTGGCAGTCATTCTACAAGCATTGAAATTGGTTTAGGCATGGTTCTTCCATACATCTGCCCTCCCTGTACATTTTCACAGTTGTGGAGTCAAGTTTATTATCTTCTGCATGTGCCTTAGATAGTGAGGATTTTCAAGGGAGAGTGCTGTCATCATTGGTGGTGTCATTAGTGACATCACAGCACCATCTTTTTTTAAAGGCCCTAATACATCAATGTATTGAGACAGTGTTGTGATGATACTTTAAGCAGGTTTTCTGAATTCCTGGCCTTCATTTTAAAAAAAAGTAAGTCTCTATCCTCTTTTCTTAAGGAGATATGCTTTTTCCCTTGTATCTCCACAGAGTAGGGGCTAGAGACCTACTTTTAAAAAAAAAAATGAAAGCTGGGAATTCAGAGAACCTGCTTAAACTATCATCACCACACTATATCAATACATTAATATTTTAAGGCCATTTTAAAAACTGGAACCCACTCATCTTCAGGGTGGGGGGAGAGTGAGCAGTTTAATGATGATGACAGTCCAATAATTGAAGTTACTGAAAAGTGGGCTGGAGGTGGATGGGAGTGAGCAGGACAAGAAAACTGACAGAAACATTACACATATTGGGGGGGGGGGGGATGATTCAAAATTAGCTTCCAGAAAAAGATTGGGGAAAATGTGTTTTCAAAAGAACCAGAAAAAAACCCTGGGGAATAACCAAAAACCAAAAAAACCCTAAAGGCACAAAAATACCATAGCAATATGGGCCCAGAACTGACAGGGAAAAAAACCATGCCGAAAACCCTCAGATATGTGATCATATGCTTGTTTGATCTAAACACAACACCTGTGAATATTATTCACATTCTCATTGCCAAGACAACAGCACCACTGTTGAACTCTTGATGAGCACTATGACATAATGTGTAAGATCTGAAAATAATGCCCTAAAACATTGTGAATTGTGAACATAGTTCTTGACAGGTAGTTTAAAAGGCAACCGGTTGGCCTGCAAGAGGAAAGGTGTGTATGTGAAGTAGAGTGATATTGAGTTAAAGAAGTGGGGGGAGAGATGGAAGTGAAATGTTTTGATTGCACAAGAGCATGTTACTGAGATGGGATATATATTGGAGAGGATGAAAGGAGAAAACAGAGGTCTCGATAGCAGTGTAGAAAAGAAGATGAAGAGTAGGTTTTTATACCTTGCTTTTCTCTACCTTAAGGAGTCTCAAAGCAGCCTACAATCATATTCCCTTCCTCTCCCCGGCCTGTGTTACATCTTGTCTCACTATTACAGCACCTCCATTCTTTCTGTGTTTGTCATTCCCTGAGTAAAATGCTTTGTAATTTTCTGACTAAAAATGCCCTAATCCTGTCCACTTTAGTTTGTTCACTCCTAGGACTGCAATGTTTAAACAAATTTCTTGTTTTAAATTTTGAGCTTACCTGGATTTATACTTCTCACAATCCATATTCCTACTATATTTGTCAAACAGCTTTGGACTTTTCTTTTGCATCCATTCAACACCTTTCTTTTGCATCCATTCAACACCTTTCAGCTTTTGTCCAGTTGCACCAGTAAGAATAGTGTTAGCCATAGTTGTCCTCAGCTCTTTCCCAATAGCTGATTGAGTACCATATATGTAACAAGAAATGTCAAATGTTCAAGCAGGATTCAGAAATGAAAGAAGCACTACAGTTCATATTGCAAACTTACATTGGTTACTGGAGCATACAAGACAATTTCAGAAGGAAATCAGCTTTTGTTTCACAGATTACAGCAAAGCTTTTGACAGTGCGGATCATCAAAAAATATGGTTGATTTTAAAGGAAATGAGTGTGCCAGAGCATCTGATTGTTTTGATATGCAACTTACATTCCAGAGAAAAGGCCACTATTAGGACAGAATATGAAGAAATAGAATGGTTCCCAGTTGGCAAAGGGGGTCAGACAAGGATGCATTTTATCTCTCTATCTCATCAATCTGTATGCAGTATGTATCATAAAGAAAACTGGATTCGATTTAGATTCAATGAAAATGTGGTGAAAATTGGTGGAAGGAACATTAACAGAGTTATGCAGATGGCACCTCATTACTGGCAGAAAACAGTGAAGACTTGAAACAACTCCTGATTACTGTTAAAGCAGAAAGTGCCAAAACTGGCATAGGCGTCAACTTCAGGGGGGCTGGGGAGCTGGAGCCCCCCCAAAAAACTTTTCCAGGACATGCTGAGCCTCCCCTGGAGACAATGGCCTGTAATGTCTCTGGCGCAGTTTCAGCCCCCCACCGGGAAATTGGAAAGTCTATGCCCTTGAAAGCAGGATTACAGATGAATATCAAGAAGACAAAAGTAGTAAGTATTGGGGAATTACTCAACTTTAAGGTTGATGATGAAGAAATTGAAATTGGGTCCATCATCCACCAAAAGGGAGACTGCTACCAAGAAATCAAAAGGAGATTCAGACTGGGGAGGGCAGCCATGAAGGAGCTAGAAAAGTTCAAGTGTAAAGATGTGTCACTGGTGACCAAGGTCAAGATAATTCATGCATGAGTGTGGAAGCTGGATAATGAAAAAAGCTAACTGGAAAAAAAGCACTTTCATTTGAAATGTGGTATTGGAAGAGAGTTTTACAGATACTGTGAACCATCAAAAAGACAAATAATTGGGTTCTCAATCAAATCAAGCCTGAACTCTCCCAAGAAGCTAAAATGACTCAACAGCGGTGTGACAGAATTGCAAGACAAATCAGGTTTTCAAATGCTGCTTGGGACAGAGAGTAAAGGAGATTATGAGTTAATCTTCCCTGGAGAGAAGAGTTTATGTCACTGGCTGCTCTACTCACTCTCTGATTGGCCAACATCATCTTAAAGAGGGAATAAAAAAGCTAATCTGAAGGGAAAAGATTCATTCACCTTTTGTCACTTTTGGTCTTTGTCTGAAATCTAACATCTAGATCAGTAGCCAGAGGGTTTGGCTTCTGAGGTAAGAGACTTTGGGAGTCAGTGATTTCTGTCAGGGAATTGTCAGAAAAGTACTTCTATAATGAGAAGAGGGACCCCATTGTCTAAGATATATTAACACTACTCTGAAGGAGAATTCAGATTCTCAGTCAAGAAAGCTACAACATTGCTTTATATAGACATATAAGACTGGAAGAGGAATTTGGCAGGAGGTTTGAGGATTCAGAGAGAACTCCCAGACAAGCCAAACAGTAAAATGAGTTATTGCTTCTTAGGGTCAAGAAGAATAATTTCTAGCCAGTAGGAAGGGGTTGGGAAGAGAACCTTGGCTTGTGATAAAGGGGAAGAGCTTAGACACCTCAAGAGTTATTGGAAAACTATAATATCTAAAGGAAAAACCTAGATCTCTGAAGGGAGAAACCTAGAAGCACTAAGACAAAGCTATCCTCTAAGAAACTGTATTTAAGATTCTGTGTAACAGCTGAAATATATAATAAGCACAAAACCCTCTTACTGAAAAGAACTTGGAACTCAGAAATTAAGCTAAAGCAACACTCTCTTGTATGTTCAAAAACCTCAGTTCTGTATATATTAGAAAGTTTTACCTCAGCAACCTCTATACCTTGAGCCCTCATATTTATACATTACCTGCCTGCTTATTAAAATCTTTATTCTGTTTTAAAAGTTAATTTTGCCTCATGTGTCATTTCATGAGGGTGTTTTAAGCCAAAGACAACTTCTGTATTTTCTCTAGTTCCTGTGCTCGGTCATAAGCCTAAACTAATATTTGTGACAGGGGTGGGACAGTTAAAACTTATAAAATAAAACTCGTTCAAAATATGAAAAGGGAAAATTAACCCTCAAGTGTCTTTCTCCATCTAGAATAATAATATGAATCATCTTGAAACATCATCCAATACATAAAATATTTCAATTATAATTATATTGCAGTGTCCATTCAAAACTAGTTCCTTTGATCTCATTGAAAGCATGACTCACTGTTCATGAGGTTAAAACCATGGTATGCTAGCATGACTCTGCCTCTTCCAGCAACCTGTCAAATAGAAATGATCTCTCAGGGTATAATGTATCTATGCTCTCTTCTGGGAATACACTTTCATAAATGCACACACTCTCTGATCTATTGGTTTCACTTCTGCACATTCCAACACCTGGTCCTGGCAGGGGTCTGAACTGGAAATGATAATCAAAGCAGTTGAATATGATCAGTGCTGAGAATAAACAGCTGGTGGTAAAGTCATCCTCATATTTTACTTCTGGCCAGAGCATATTCTCTAGAAAGCAGGATAAATCATCCCTAGGGGGAGGGGAATTAAGCTATGGGTTCTGTTTTGCAATATGGAAGAAAAACAAGGGGCAATAGACAACTGATTGATATTCTACAGCATTAACAGATACTTGGTACTTAAACTTAATGGTTAATATGCAAGTATCAACCTCCACTATGCATTTTTCCCTGTGTGAATACCCTATGGTATGATTTTAGAATATTACTATTTGTTTAACCTCAAAAGGTTTGACTTCTTATTAATTATATATGGTGAGCTGCCTCTAGAACATCTGTGGTGGGAGCCTCCTGGCTGGAAAATAGTAGGTTGCTGGTATCTGAAGTTGGTTTAGTATCTGCTGCCATCTGTGATTTGATTGTTTAGCTGTATTTTAATGTGATCTAAGGAAAATTTTATGTGTGTTTTAACTTTGTATGCTTATGACTTACTGTTGTTAGCTGCCTAGAGCCGGCTTGCTGGCGAGGCGGGATATAAATCGAAATTAATAAATAAATAATAGATAAATATACTAACCGTGTTTTGTTCTATTCCATTCTCCCACATCACTTTGCTAATCTTTGACACAAGCCTTTACATTAATTCTTAAGTTTCTAGTGTTTTTCTGTTTTCTTGACACTATGTCCTTTTTTCAGAGGCTAACTGCCTTTCTGTGTAATAGTTTTTCAGTGTCAATTTCTCTGCCCAAGCCTTCCTTAAAATAATATACCACTTGGCTCTAATGAATTTATGAGCAGTAGAAAAGTCAAAAGACAACCAGTGACATGCTAAAGTGTGCAACCTCGATTTCGGTGGTAGTATTTCTGTCAGCATAGAAACTTTGCTTAGGAACAGTTAGACTTGTACATTTCCTTTATTATTAAACTAGGAGTAAGGCCCATTGTGGGAAGAAATAAAATGGGCTCTAGAAGGAAGCTCCAGGTGAATGTCCCAGCTGTGGCTGGTGGGGCGGCAGAGGGAAGGGCAAAATAGAGGGAGGCAAGCCATGTTTATTTCCTTCTGTTTAGCTATAAGGCAGGGTTGTCCCAAGTCCTTTTACTGCCCCAAATGGGTAGTATGGGAGGACAGCCTCATGGTAACAAGTATGGTTCCCTCCACCCCTAACTTATGCTGATTTGGGGTTATGCAGTGGCAGCTAAGGAAGAAAAGCACTTCCTCCTATGCCATGTCTTCTGGGTTCCAAGGGTCTGGAAAGCAGTTCCATCGCCAGGTATAGGGTTGCCAACCCTGGGTTGAGAAATACCTGTAGATTTGAGGGGTAGAACCTGGGGAGGGCAGGGTTTGGGGTGTGGAGGGACTTCAGCAGGGTATAGTGTCATACAGTCCACTGCCTAAAGCAGCCCTTGTCTCCAGGAGAACTGACCTTGGTCATCTGGAAATCAATTGTAATAGCTGGAAATTTTTCTGTAGAGGAAATGATGTGCTGTGGCTGGGGAACACAGTGATTTCTGGGAAATCTCCAGGCCCCACAGGAAGATTGGCAACTCCAGTCAGGCCCATAGCTAACATGGGGCCCACAGGGCCTGGCCCCCTAGCATTTCTTCTGGGCCCCTTCCTCCCAGGCTAGCACCAAAGTACCTCAACTTGCTGCCTGTGCTGTGCTGCCTCTGACCTGGCTGCCAGACAACTGAGCACCTTGGCTGCTTCCCCACTGGCCTCGTGCCACTCCCAGCCAGTGACATCCACAACAGAGCCTGTGGAGGTGGTGGCAGTTCCAGCAGCAGGAGGTGCCTGGCTTGCTTGGTGGTGTGCTTGGTGGGCAGGTGGGCTTGCTGGGCTAGCCCAAGTGAGTGGGCTGGGGAGAGTGCCCTGCTGCTTCTTCCCACTCCCACTGTCTTTCTCCCTCTTCCCTGCCAATCCCCCTCCTGGATTCTGCTGCTGCCCACTGCCTGCTTCTCCTTGCCTAGCTTCACAACTTGAGCAGGTATACAGTGCTCCGGGGAAGAGAGGAAGTTGCAGCTGCTGGGCATTACCCCCCTCACTTGCCTTAGAGTCTGGTGGGGGTGCAGGGCTGCCTTAGAAGAAGGCTGACTTCTAAGGAGTTTCACTAATTAATTTTGATTTAATTAGCTGGTGCCCAGCCAGGTCCCCTCACAAAAATATCCCTAGCTACGGGGCTGACTCCAGTGACCATTTAAGGGAAGATTGGGGTATGTATTTTACCTCAGGACTCATTCAATGACTCCCAACAGCAACAGCAAACTGTTTAGAATGTTAGAGGCAAAGGCCAATCAGGCCACATATGCAAATGACCTCTGTGTTCCAACTGCCTATGGGGTTGAGAGGAACAGCAAACTGTCTAGAATGCAGGAGGCAAGACTCAGGCAATGCAGCCAGTGGATAGGGACAGCTTCTGAGTGACACATCAGGGAGCCAACTGATTTGGGAGTGCATGGAATGTTCCGCAAAGTGCCACCCAAAAACACAATTATATATAAGGGAGATACAATAATTATGAAAATTATTGTACTTAATATTAAAACAAAACAAATTCCTAATCTAAACAGTTTATGACAGAAAAAAATGTTTTTCTTCTGTTTTTTTCTGGTTTCTTTTTTATTTTACTCTCTGTCTCTTTTGTAAGGATCACCAATGTGGTGCCTGCCAACACCTTTTCTGGAATCCACCAAGCATTTAGAAATTCGGTGGGGCCAGGCGGGATTCTTACCCAGCAAGACTTCTAACTGGCCACTGAGGGACTTGGGGTGAGACTTTGCCTTCATCTCTTCTCTCAGTGCCCGTTCCACTAAGCCAAATTTTCTCTTGCAGTACTCTGCTTTCCTTCTGCTTGCCTGCTTCTCTCTAAACCTTATCATCCTGTCCAAGTTAATCTGCCTCCAGGTCCTCCTCCTGCTGCCTGCCTACATGCTCAGATGCTTTACCATCCTTGTAATACCAAATGCCCTTGTCAGTCTGCCTCTTCCTTGTGCTATTGTTCTTTAAGGTAAGTGACTGCAGTGCTGCCAGTGTTACTGTCTGGAATCTTTCCTATCAATTCTCCCATAGTCTTCCATATTAAACATGAGTGCCTTTCATTGTCTCCAGGAGGGGGGTATTCTGCCTGTCTGAAATTTTAAAACATGGGTGTCCTCAGGAAATACTACAGCCCCCCCCTGGAGTTTTGTCCAGTTTGCATAGAAACTCATGAAGGTATAGACCTGAGAAAAGGGGGAGCATGGGAAATAATAATGAAATAGAATTATGAAGATAAAAGAATAATAACAAAAGAAATAATAATGAAACAAAACCATACAAGACAACCCAGTTACAAAATAGCCCCTTTTGGAATAGAAGTTAAACTCCCATGCACAATCTGCTAAGAGTGTTTCATATACTTTAAAAGTATGATCATAATTATATTTACTCAGAAGTAAGCCCCACTGAGTACAATGGCACTTACTCCTTAATAAGTGTAAACCCACATGGAGCAATCGACAGAAAGAGAGGGGAAGCTGAGAGCTAGAGATATAAATGTACAAATCCCAGTAACAGACAGGGGTTGCTGGTATTAGTGGCATTGTATTACTTCATGACACAATAAGCAAGCAATAAAATCAGTTGTTTATTTTGTCTCACATTTGCCAATTGATTTTCCTCAAGCCAAATGCAGTGAGAATGAGAAATAGACATATGACTTTTATTGGACACATTACACATTTTATGGTGTAGGGGTGAGATTTTAAAAACACAGTAAATCTGGAAAGAGGAAGATCACCTGTCAGACAAGGAAGTAAATCAGATTGGTGGTAACTCTTACAAAAGAATGCAAAATGCTGAAAATCTAAAAACGTACTTATGAGAGTGTGTGCCTAGTTTTTCAGAACAGGTGAATTAGATGAAGGGCTGACTCACACATTACCCCTGTGTAAGACCTGCCCCCCCCTGCAGCTTTACATATATCTTAAACCAGCATGACTTGTGAGATATTGCTGCTGTTGCAGTGGTTGTCACAGTGATGATCCTGGTACATGTAAACCTCCCCCTCAGTTACAAGATGTTCTTAAAATAGCAAGTGTAAAGGATTTTGATTCACTGTTGTGAGGTAAATGTTATGGTTAGCAAGAACACGGAGATCACTGAGGCACAGGTTATATGTAAATAACAAAGAAGATTTATTTATTTTCAGGTTGTTCTGAAACAACAGATCCGCAGCACAAGTCTCTGGATAGTCAAAGTAGAAATCTGGCTGAAGCACATAAGTTTAAGCTAGTTATGACTTTAGAGTGTGGTTTGAATTCTCTTTAGTGGTACAAATAGGCTTTCACTGAGGACTTTCATTGAACAGTGAGCAACCATGGGTCTTGAACATACTATCTGTATTGAGGGCTACTTTTCCATTGTGACAATCAGCCGAGTTGTAAAGCGGCTAGGTTCTTTGTTACTGCTGGGCCACTAAAAGCCATCTTTTGATGTCTAATAGTTAATCACTACCTGTTGTGCACATCATCATCATCTTCCTAATTCACCTCAGTAGTGTCTTACCTCCTTTGATGTATTTACAGAATGTAATTATATCCCTTCTCATCTCCCTGTTTTCTAAGTTAAAGAGGCCATACTCTTTTCATCTTCGTGTATTAAATCAGTCAATTATGTCTGCAGTCACTAAAATTGTTCTCCTATATCTCTCTTCTAGTTTAAATACATGCTTCTTTGACAAATATAACTACACGTATCAAATTCAAATTGCAATAGTGCTCTGTGCTCAATATTAATATTTTATTATGTGTCCTAGAGACTTTGTGGCAGACATAATCCCTTGTCACATTACCATTCTAAACCGGATGTTATTCATTGTTGGCCCGGTTTCAGGGATATGGGGTTTCATACAGAGAATTTTCTTCAATGTATTAGTCATCTCTGAAACACTGTGCTCATTTCAAAAAGTGCCGCTTTCCCCCCACCTTTTTTCACTTTGCAATCTTGGGGTTTTTTTTAATGTTCTGAGTTTAGCTCTATAATGCTATTGCAACAAACCGATATAGCACTTCAGTCTATATTCAGTCAATGGTGCTGCTATAGCACTGAAGTGCTATATTGGTTTAGCACTATAGTGCTCAACTTAGAACATTAAAAAGAAAGTCCGAGGGGAAAAAAAGTCCGAGGTGAAAGGGGGGGGGGGAAGCAGCATTATAGGAAGTGCTATCGAGATTTTAAACAGCACACCACAGTGATTCAGAGGGGGTACAAAATGGAAGGAAGCAGTTTCACTCAAAAGCAGCTCAACCATGCTTTGCTAACCCAATGCAAGTGGGTTTGTATGAACAGGTAAATAAATTCTGCTGGCAGCCATTTACTAAAATGGGTCTGTCTGCAGTGACAGAAAAAATCCATTAGAAACCAGTTACTAAAATGAAAAACCAAGGCAGTTTGAAAAGGGCCTGTTGGGCACAAAATGTGGATTCACCATGTACCTCTCTGTCATCTCACCACAGGCCCAGTCAAATTAACTGATAAGAAAAAACGCATAATAAGTCTACTTGCCACACACAATCTGTAATTTCACATTACCCCTTTTAAACCGTTTTGTACCATCATGGAATAAACCGGTACAGGGATGGCCTTTCCCTTCCAGCAAGGAGCCGTCTCTGAAGCGGTGTGTCATTTCAAACTGCGCTGCTTTCTTTTCCCACCATCCCCCCTCCCGCACGTACGATCTCCCTGACAGGGTTTTTTTAAACATTCTATTGGGAGCACTATAGTATTGAAGCAGGACTACAAATCAGCGCCATAGTGACCCCATTGAACTTCCTGGACTCGATTTAGATACACTGACATTCACTACTGCTGTCACCGGGAAACAAAGAGCTCACTGGATACAGAGTTCAAGCATGGGGGGTGGGGGTGGGGGTGGGATGGACAGTTTTGAAACCCAGGAAGCTTTCCTTCCTTTACTCCCACAAACCATGGAGTGTGTCTGCTTGTGTGTGTGTGCCTGTGTCTACATTTCCTGTAAAGCAAACGTTATAAAAATTGACCAAACATCTGTCTCTTCATCCTGCTTAAACACGCTGTCCAATCAGGTACTTATTCCAAGTGACAGCAGTAGTGAATGTCAATGTATCTAAATGGAGTCGAGGAATCTCAATGTGGTCGCTGTGGCGCTGATTGTAGTCCTGCTTTGGCGCCATAGCACTCCCAATAGAATGTTTTAAAAAAGAGGACAATCGTGCATGGGGAGGAAAATGGCAGGAAAAGAACTGTCATTGTGGTAAGTGCTACGAGGCATTTTATACAGCACCCCATAGCACTTCAGAAGTGATAGGAAGAATTGAAGACTGGAGGGAAGCAGTTTGAGTCAATAACGCTTCAGGCACACTTCCCGAATGGGACAGAAGCATGTTTGTCTGAACAAGTAAATATATTCCGTCAGGGACCAGTTACTAAAATGGGTCTGTCTGAAATGACAGAAAAAACCCATTACTGACCAGTCCCTAAAACTGAATACATAGGCTGTCTGAAAAGCTTCAGTGTTAGAATTCCACAGGTGACCAACCTCAAGTTGTGGTACAAAAATAATTGTATCCCTTGGCCCTTTGTTCTGGAAGAAGTATATACTACTTTATCATAGTCATATTTTACTTTACAAACTTTCCTATGAGGAAAAGCTGGAGAGTCTGGGACTTTTTTAGGTGAGAAAAAAGAAGGCTGGGGGGGTGGGGAGAGAGAGAGACGATAGATGTTTATAAAATTGTGCATGGGGTATAGTAATACTAGAACATGGGGGCAATCAATAAAGTTGATGGGCAATAGATACAGGACAGACAGAGAGAAATAGCTATTTAATCAACAAGTAATTAAATTGTGGAATTCATTGCCACAGGAAATAGTAATGAACAAAATCATAGATGGCATTAAAATCAGGTTAGATAGATTCATGGAGGATAGCTCTATTAATAGCTACTAGCCATGGCAAGTAAAAGGAACCTCCGTATTCAAAGGCAGTAAACATCTGAAACCCATTGCTAGAAGGCAACATCAAGGAAGGCTTCTATGCCCTGTTTGCTTTTTTACTCCATGGCAACTGGTTGGCTGCTGTGTGAAACAAAATGCTGGACTAGATGGACCACTTGTGAGACTTCTGCTCAAAGTAGTCAAGGATCAGATCTTTGTTGAGGAAACACAGTTCTTTATTTCCAATCTCTACATTGGTACAGCTTCTCGGATTATTGTCAGAGATAACACAGATGGCAAAAGCGGGTCTATTATACCTTTCTAAGCAGTTTGAATTACCCATAGATAGCCAATCACTACAAGGGAAAAACGGCGGGCAAAAAGGGGCTCTGGCCGTTTGCTTCCCACAGGAAAGAAAGTGAGGTGTCAAGTTGTAAATTTCCCCTTCCAAACCAGACCCTTCAGATGTTACCAGTTCACATAACAATCCATGGCCTCGAGGCTTTCGCACATTGATAAGAGATGAGACTTGTCCTCCCTTGGAGTCTCAGCCGAGATGAATGGAATGCGGAGGTAGGAGTGTGAGAGGCCCATTGTTCCCATACTTTGAAGTTGACATCCTCCCGCTTTGACAGTTACACAAGCCAGGCCGGTCAGGGTCATAAACCTGGGGTTACACATTCTACATACATGCTAATACATACTGGCCAGAAAGAGGGGTACATGACAGGTGTTCATGAGGGCAGCTAGCATACATACAGTACTATGAAAAGCAAAGCAGCAAACACAAAGTAAAACATGGCTGTAAGCAACAAGATACATTGTCTGAATCAGCAGATTCTGACACCACTGGACTGATCCAGCAGGGCTCTTCTTATGTATCTAAATGATTGCAAATGATAGATACCATGTATCCTTTTTAATATGACTTTAATAAAGCCCAAATAAATATAGTGTTAATCCTTTTACTCATTGTTTTAAAATAAACGAAGGCACAGAAAGGCAGCTTGAAGAATTTGTCTAATACATGACCCAAAGTGGCAATTGCTTCTAAATCCCCTGCAGCAATACAAAAGAGAACACTGTCAGTATCACCTACAAATTCTGCTAATTAAAATAATGAAGAAAAATAACCCGTGTTTCACCTTGTATCAAATCAAATTTTGCTCTTTGGACTATCTAGTCTAAAAATAAAATGTAACGATATTTATATTGATTTGTTTTTATAGAAATGCAAAAACTACCCCCCTGTGTTTCCAAGGCAATGGGTAGACTAGCAAATCAGGGGAAAGATCACCAGATTATTTCTCACAAGTAAGAAACATTTACTTATATGGAAGCAAAAATATACTATTTATATATAGCAACCTGTGAAGATGCCGCATACAGCCATTTTAAGGCATCAGACTCCTTTTCCTATTTCTAAATTTGCACAGTATACACAGGGCTCCGTTGGGGCCAGAGCGCGCCGGAGCGCAGCTCCGGGAGTGAAAGGGCCGGGGGGCGGGCACATAACAAAGCCCCGCCCCCAGCAGAAAGCCTCCCCCCGTTCACCCCCTCCCTCCCCCAGTCACTTTCCCCGGGGCCACGGCTGGCCGCCAGCCCCGACGACGAGCCCCCTCCCTCCCCCAGTCAATTTTCCTGGGGACGCGGCTGGCCGCCGGCCCCGATGACGAGCCCCCTCCCTCCCCCAGTCAATTTTCCTGGGGCTGCGGCTGGCCGCCGGCCCCGACGACGAGCCCCCTCACTCCCCCAGTCACCTTCCCCGGGGCCACGGCCTTCATCGGTCACTAGCCGGGCCCGCCCGCTTCCCGTCGACGTTTGGAAGGACCACAACTCCCGGCACACCCCGCGGCCGGTTGCGTCACAATGCTCCGAGCCAAGCTCCCCCCCCCCGCGCTGCTGAGACACGGGCGCTGCAGCCGGGAGGAGGAGAAGGCGAGCTGGGGATGCTGCGGCATCCCCCCGAAGAGCCTCTTCCATCCAGGTGAGGAGCGGGTGGCGCTGCCTCTTTGCACCCGTCCGGATTCTCCCCGGGACGGATCCATTCCTGAAGAGGGAGAAGTCCTGGAGCTTGGCAAGAGAGAGAGATGATCCTTCCTAATGGAGAACGCTGGCAGTGCGATTACTCCAGCCTAACCCCATAGATTTAGATCCAGGTGGTCAGCCGTGTTGGTCTGAAGCAGAAGGGATTTAGAGTCCAGTGGCACCTTTAAGTCCAACAAAGGTTCATTCAAGGTATGAGCTTTCGGGTGCAAAGCACACTTCTTCAGATACAGTGGAATGGGAGCACAACAGATTTAGAGTCCAGTGGCGCCTTTTAAGACCAACAAAAGTTCATTCAAGGTATGAGCTTTCGGGTGCAAAGCACACTTCTTCAGATACAGTGGAATGGCAAAAAGGTTCAGACTTATAGCCAGCAACTTAACATGCATAAGAACATAAGAGAAGCCAATGCTGGATCAGGCTAATGGCCAACCAATCCCAACACTCTGTCACACAATGGCCAAAAATAGCAGGTGCCATCAGGATGTCCAGCAGTGGGGACAGGACACTAGAAGCCCTCCCACTGTTGCCCCCAAGCACCAAGAATACAAAGCATCACTTGCCCCAGAGTTCCTATCTATACCTTGTGGCTCCCATCTAAGCACTAACCAGGGCTGACCATAGCTTTCAAGATCTGACGAGATCAGGGCCATCCCGGCCACCAATTTTTTCCGAGGTGCAGGGGCACATTAAATGAGGAGCTGGGATTTAAAGAGGCCTGCACCCCAGAAGATATTTCTGCCCCTCCCAGATTGTACGTCCAGGCTAACAGGAAACCTGTGAGCCACATGGTGTAGATACTTAGTCCAAACATTTGTTTGTGTGTCATGCCTTCTCAGGCACGGTGCCCTTCCACAAACAGGCACACAAACAAAGGACATGAATGATGAATAGATTTGCATGCTGAGTTTGGGACCACCTCAATATGTCTGGATTGTTGCATGATGTTGCTCGAACAGCATTCACCAGTCCCTCTCTCTGGAAACACTGCTACAACTAAAGGTGCTGAGGTTTAAACTCCTGTGCACCCCAAAATAGCCATTTGATCACAAGCAGCTCACAAGGAGACCAGGACCCAGTAGCCTAGAAATATAATCTGGGGTGGTCAAAAAGCTGTTTTATCCTGCCAGAGCCAAACCTGGAGAGTGGCTGTGGCTCAGTGGCTGAGCATCTACTTGGCACGCAGAAGGTCCCAGGATCAATCCCCGACATCACCAGCTAAAAGGATCAGGCAATTGGTGATGGGAAACAGGGGCGTAGACTTTTCAAATCCCGGGGGGGGGGGGGGGGGGGGGCTCTCTCGTGCCTTTCTTCCTGTTCCTTTCCTTTCCTTCCTTCCTTCCCCCTCCCTCACTCCCTCCCTTCTTGCCTTCTGACACACTGCCCATGATGTCAGGGATGTGTGGCCTTTTGACACTTCCGGTGACGTCAGGGGGTGTGGCATATGCAAATAAATTATGCTAATGAGCTCCTGCACCTCTTTTTTTACGAAAGGACCCCTGAGTATACAAATCTGTGTTACGGCATCCCTGGTGGTATACACAATTCTGGCCTGGGTCTAGAGATCCACAAGTGGAAAAGCACTCAGGATGGACATTTTAATCAGGTTTGGATTCAGTTTAGGATGGCACTGTGAGTGAGCTTCGCTTTCTGATCACAGATCCTCAAGTGCTGCTCATGGTGGGTATGTTTTAACAAAATGAAACAAATGAGTGAATGGACCTAAACCCTGACACTTGTTTGACATCACTGCATTCTATTTCTTTTGGTATTTTTATCCCCATCCAGCAGCAATCCATTGCTGGAAACCAGTCAGGAAACAAATACTTCTGACACCAGAGTAATAGATGGGATGGGCCAGGTTAGTTCCCCTGGCTGCATCCTCTGGTTTTGTTTTAAAAGACTCCACATATTTTTACACATTATTTTGCTGCTCCTCATAGAGAGGGTAAGCTGCCCCTGCCCTCTTCCTGCCCCCACAGTGCCCTTCCTCCTACAATGCAGGAAAGCTGCCACCACCCTTCCCCACTCCTCACCATGGTGAAGCTGCCACTAGCCTCATCCTCCCCACCTTTGCACCACAGAGAAGACACTGCCACCCTCCCCCTCTGCACTGCGGGAAAGTCACCCCTATGGGGACCAGGGCTGAGGCTTACCATAGTGCCATTCCTTCCAGCAGGGGTGGATTGGGACTAAAAAATGCTCCTGTAAAAGGGACTCACTCTTGCCCTCCCTTGGTTGCCAAGTCCAGTTTGGGAAATATCTGGATATTTTGGAGGTGGAGTCTGTGGAGGCAGTTTTGGGTAGGAGATGGACCTCAGCAGGGTATGTTGCCATACAGTCCATCCTCCAAAACAGCCATTTTCTCCAGAGAACTGATCTCTGTTAGCTAGAGATCGGTTGTAATTCCAGGAGATCTCCAGGCCCCACCTGGAGGTTTGCAACCCTGCCCATGGCCCTGCCTCCCATGGAGTTGGTAGGGAAGGAGGAAGAGGTCCTGCTTCCACCCTGCTCCCTGAAGGAAGAAGGGAAGGAGCAGGCTCACCATGGTGTGCCCACTGGAGCCAGAGGAGCTATCACTTGCCATGGCAAATCCCTATGGTATGTGTGGGTGGGGTAGTGACAGGGCTGGTTTTGACACATCCCCACTTCTCATGCCCGTGGCAATTGCCCAGATGCACCTAATGGATAGAGGAGCTGTGGCTACTTTATTATTTCGCATAAAATGATAGACTGTGTGTTACCTTAGATACTTAAGATCCCATGGAGAGATGACCAGATCCTTCTTCATCACTTCATGTCTCACCTGGATTGTAGTATGTGTTTTCTGTTAGTGGAGGGAAGGCACCTTAGGCTCTGCCTCAATGCACCTCTAATTGCCTCAGGAATTTCACAACCATTGCTGTATTATCTATAAATCAAAGAAAGAAAGAAAGAAAATACCCTTCCCCTGGTCCTCTGCAAAGCATTTGTGCTGCCTATCACCTGGGGAGAAATAGCTGGCTACTTCCTGCTGTCTTTGCAGCCCTGCTACATTGCCTCCTTGTTCCCCAGCTGCAGTGAGCAACCTAGAGCCTCCATTTCTCAACATCTATTTATTCCACCTGCCAGCAGATATATGTAAAGCACAGTCCTCTGTCCCCTGCAAAATATGTGAGCTGGCTGGCACTGCCTACCTATTGCAGGAGGGAGCATAGCCCCCCCCCCCCCCCAATCCCTTCCTGTGTCCTGCTTTACTGCCAGCAGATACAAGCATTTTATCTACCTGCCCATAAACCATGCAACCCAGATAATGAATTAGTTCAGGAAATCAGAACCTGTGGTCATATAGAATCAAAAAGCCTTCCCATAGCCAGTGGGAGAGTGCAATGACTGGCAGAAAGTGGAGATGCTGACCAAAAAAATGCAATTGAAATGATCCATAACATGTACATATTACTGCTGTTGAGTCCTCTTGTTGCCCCCAGCCCCCCCCCCACATCTTCCTGCCTGAAAAACTGACATCAGAGAGTGAGACACCAAAATAAATCACCTGATCTGAAGATTTCCATCTACTACCCAAAGCGGTTCAGATTTCCTTAGGCTCAGAGCCATTCCAATACCTTAAAATAGTCATTACTGGGGCCAAGGTTTGGAAAACAAATATAAAATTCACAAAAGCCATTCCGTTTAAAGAATATATATATAAAATGTTTTATAGATGGCCTATGACACCAGAAAATCTTGTGAAATGGTACTCAAATATGTCGAATGTATGTTGGAAATGTAAGCAAAATACTGGTTATTTTTTTCATATGCGGTGGACATGTAAGGTAACAAAAATGTTGTTGTTACTGGATGTGGATTCATGAGATATTGCAAAAAAATCATAGATACAATTACACCATTTGTACCAGAACTGTTTTTATTAAACATTATCCCAGAGATATTTTTAAAAACCCAGTTATATACACAACTGTACATGTTATAACTATGGCTAGGATTTTATACGCAAAATACTGGAAAAAAGAAGTACCATCAAAAGTTTCTTAATAAGTTTAATAAGTTTAGCATCTTGTTTCTTAATAAGTTTAATAAGTTTAGCATCTTGTCCAGATCAGTTGCCCCCTTATAAAATCCCTTTGATTCATCTGATTTAAATCTGGAGTGTAATTGTATATTCTCCCACCAAGTAAGTGATATATCTAATTTAGCTAACATATCAGAGGACTTCAGCTATTGGTATCTAGAAGCGGCCCATAATTAACTTTCTTTTCAGATGATAACAATGATGGTTTAATGAATGCCTCAAGGGGCGAGAGCCAATTGGGTACCTTTGTGTAAAAACAAAGTCTGGTCACTTCCCATACTTTTAAAAGAGCAGCTCTTAAAATGTGTTGTTTAAAGTGTATTCTATCTTGGCTATACCAAAGAAAGGCGTGCCACCCCATCTGGAGATCGTGGCCCTCTAATTTCAACAGTCTTGTATCCTCTAAGATGGCCCAGTCTTTTAGCCATACCATCACAGAAGCTTTGTCATATAAATGCCAATCTGACAAACCAAATCCACCTCTTTCACACTTATCTTGTATATCTATATGCCTAATTCTTGGCTTTTTGGATTGCCAAATAAAACCTGAGATAATTTTTTTCTAAATTTTGGGAAAAGGGTTGATTTTTTAATATTGGTAAAGTTTGAAAATTAAAAATTAATCATGGCAGAATACACATTTTGATTGTAGATATTTTACCTAATAATGAAAGTTGTAATTTCCCCCAGTTTTCAATATCTCGTTTCATATCTATCAAAAGATTTTTGTAATTATTTTCGAATAATGAGCTACACCTATTGATTAAAATAATTCCTAGATATCTAACTTTATTACAGAACTCAAATCCTGTCTTCGCAGCAATTTGCTTAATCACCTCAGTTAAACAGTTTTTAGCAAGCATCTTTGTGTTTTTTTGTATTGATTTTAAACCCCATCACCCGCCCATATTCCTGTAGAACTAAAAGTAAATGATCAATTGAGTTAGCAGGTTCTTCCAAAATAAAAACTAAGTTGTCAGCATACGCTTGTACCTTAAATTGTTTACCCTTTATGTTTAATCCCCTAATTTTTTCATTTTCTTGTACTTTAACAATTAATGTTTCTAAAACAAAAATAAATAATAAAGGGGAAAGAGGACAACCCTGTCTGGTACTTTTTTGTATCGAGAAACTTTGAGTAGTCTCTCCATTAAATAGTACTCTAGCTTCTTGTTTATCGTATAGAGTTTTAACCATTGAAAAAAATCTCTCACCACAGCCCCAATGTCTGAGCTGAGCTACGATAAACCTCCGGCATACATTGACGAACGCTTTTTCGGCATCGACAAATAAGAGTGCCATTTGCTTTTCAGGGTGTGCCTCATAATATTCAAGTGTGTTTAAAATAATTCGAACGTTATTTCTTAAATGTCTACGGGGTAGAAAACCAGCTTGGTCTCTAAGGACCATCTAAACACTTTCTTAACCCTATTCGCTAAGATGGTAATGTAAATCTTATAGCCTGTATTCAAGAGGGAAATGGGTCTGTAATTTTTTATTTCTGAAGGATCTGTTTCTTTTTTTTCAAAATCAGGGCAATCAGTGCTTCTTTCCATGATTATGGCATTCTCGCTTCTTCGTATATGTTCTGTATAGTCATCTTCAATGGCACAGCAATCTGCTCTTCAAAAATCTGATAGAACTCCACAGGTAAACCGTCCAATCTGGGGGATTTCCTTTTCTTTAGCTTCTTAATAGTTTCTTTTAGTTCACACATCGTAAAGGGTTCATTAAGTAATTTAATTTGATCTTCACTGAACTTGGTCTTTACTGAATTCTCCAGATATAGGTCAATCTCTTGTACCTCTTACTCGTCCTGTTTGTACAGTTGTTTATAAAAGTTTTCTATAATCTATTTTAACTTCGCATTCACACTGCATTCTACAGCCTTTTCATTTTTTAATGTTTTTATATGTCTATCAGCCTTATCTTTTTTCAATCTATATGCCAGCCACCTTGATGGTTCATTCGCATTCTCGAAAAACTGTTGTTTGGCATAATTTTTTTTCCCCAAGATCACTAGATAATAAACAATTTAGAAGGTGTTGGGATTTCCTCAATTTCAATATATTTTCTTCCCTTGAAGGATCTTTCTTCAAACTTGCTTCATCTTTCTGGATTGTATCCATGATGTTTTGATATTTCATTCTATCTTGCTTCCATAGCCATATTTCATGTCTGATCATTCTTCCTCTCGCAAAGGCCTTAAAAGCATCCCAAACCACCTCTATATTAGTTTCAGGTATAATATTCCATTTGAAAAAATCACTGAATTTTTCTCTACATTCTTTAATAAAAGCTTCGTTGTTTAGCATCCAGGTCTTCAATGACCATCTAGGCCTCTTGGGAGTATCTTGCAGTGTTAGTAGCAATGGATTGTGGTTGGCAAAGGTTGACAGGAGTATTTTGGCATCCAACAAGTCTGTTAACATTGATGTTGACATCCATGCCATGTCTAGCCTGGACCAAGATTTGTGCCTCATTGAGAAAAAAGTATAATCAATTTTATCTATATTCCTGACCTTCCATATGTCCACAATTTTTAGTTCCTCCACTAGACCTAGAAATGATTGTGGTAATTTGTTACCTTTATTTAGTTTTGATGAAGAGCTTTTCCTATCTTGTTGCCAATCAACTACCGCATTGAAGTCTCCAATTAGACATACTTCCTCACTTGGGAGCTTAGCTAATATTTCCCTTAACAGTGCAAAAAAATTTTCTTGACCTTGGTTTGGTGCGTAAATGTTAACTAAAAATGTTACCTTAGTGTGTCTATGAATTTTAACTATAAGGAGTCTCCCATTATCTGATTTGTATATTAGTTCGGGATGCATTCGTATATTAGTTCATTGTCTCTCAATATTGCCGTCATGTTTTGGTATTCTTGCCTTTTCTCCCTGATCCTCCAAGGGATGTCTTTAAGAATTTGTATTTCCACACCTTGAATGATAAAAGGTTTACTTTTTGATGTTTCCAAAACTTTATCTCTCGTAGCCCTTTTGTGGAACCTAACATGGACCTCTCTGGGTATTTTATTTTTCTTTGCGTATGCAGAATTTCTTCTATATAAAATATCTATATCAGTAGCTAATTCAAAAGATGAATCTACTCCAAGGTATTCTGACAAAGTTCTAACCATCTCTTCTTTAATATTTTCCTCACTACTTTCGGGGATATTTTGAAATCTTATGATACAGGCTGCCTTCTCCATTTTCAGTGTTAAGAGAGAGGTTTTTTTTATAGAATCACACTTTATTTTTAAGTCCTGCAATTGTTGGTCAACTTCCTCCACTTTATTTTCAGTCTGAGTTGTGATTCTGTTTAGTTTTGCTATCTCCTGTTTATTTTCTAAGATCTGATTCTTAAATTCCTCCATTTGAGTTGACATTTGTTGAGTGATGATAGCCAATTTCATTTGTATTGCTTCCATAGCTTTTACTATTAAATTTGGTAGTGTATTTTGAACTACTTGACTCATAGCTTCAGCTATGTTTTCATGTATTTGAATAGACAACTCCTTGGTGCTCATTTGAGATAGAGATGGAGCAAGTCCAGTTGGCGGACCTGGCAGTGAAGATTTCCTGGAGCTACTTGACATCTTGTGAAAGTGGCTGCTTACACGTAGGTCTCAACTCAAATGTATATAATGGGTATTAGTATATTAACAGACTCTGTATTAGATTTCTAAGCTTATCCTAACCTATCCTATCCTGATATCTAATCTAACTACAACTTTACCTATCCTATCCTAATATCCTATCTAGCAACAATCTATCTAACCCTTATCTTAACCTTATATCTATTAATGACCTACTGTTATTTGTTGCCTAATTAACTAACTAATTAACCTACTGCTATTCATAGCCTAATTAACTAACTAATCAACAGTGTTCAAGCAGTCTAATACTTATCTAACCAAAGTTAAACTAATAAAGTCTGACTTCCTATTAATTCACCTCCTAAAATATGTCTAGCAACACTGCCAACAAATTCCCTCTTCAGTGTTCATATCACCAAAAACAATATACAATACCACCATAAACATTTACCATTCCAGCCATTACCAAATCCAACATAAATTAAATAAGTCCAACAAAACCGAAACTCAAGCAGGATGGAGTCACTGTCCCCAAACTGGGCCAGAAGCGAAAACCCGATAGAGCATCCAAGAGAGAATGGATTAAGGTCTTAATTACAACCTTCTGGTTGTAAACATCCTTCCTTTAGTTCCTTCCAGACTTCTCTCTTCTATCTCTTCTATCTTGTCTTTTTTCAAGAAAAGTATCTTATTTCTTACCAGCCTTGCTTTCCATCTTTGCCATCCCACCATGGAGCAGGAACAGGACACAAACAGGGTTGATTACTAAACTCAGGCCCTACGCATCGAATGCAGATGCTGATCTGACTGATAGTTCTTCCTAGAGTCCGCAACTCTGTAAACAACCATTTAAATGCCGAGCTGCTAGACAAGTTTCCAATACACTAGTGCTGAGCCGGATATCAGTAACGGGAGTGGAAACAAAAGGAAAACTAAATAGAAAATCAAAAGAATCCACATACGCTGTCTTCCTGAGTCAAGCTCTAAGCAGCTGCTATTGATAGAGCCATCCTTCTGGCCCTTCCACAATCAGCAATTGACTTAGTGTCCTCACACCGCTCAGCGTAGGAAAAAATAAAAGTAAAAAACCTTCAAGCTGAAGTTGGAGCTCTCAAACACAAAACATCAGAATGTTCTCGATATTTCTCCCCCCCAAAAAAGAAGGTAAGTAAGGATGCTTCTCTCATGCTCACAGGTTGCTATGGTTCAAAAGAAAACTCTGAACCATCTTGTCCTAGCTTCCCACTTCAGCCATGTTTGGGGGAAACGATTCGAGCCACTGCCCGAAAAACCACCCAAAACAATGGCCCTGCCCTAAACTCCCTCTGAGAATCCAGGTGAGGTTCAGAGCAGCTCTGAAAACCTCAGGAGAGCAAGGAATTCAGCAGTAAGGTGCCAGGAGATGCCAAACACCTCCTGCTGTTCCTTCAACCTGAACCGGATCTGGTATCTCAAGAAGATTTAAGAACTGGAATATAAACTCAGATTCATGAAAGTTTAAACTGCTTGTGCATAAAAGACTGGTTCTCTTTAGACAATTTTAAGTAGTTATTATGAGTACAGACTTCATGTTTGTTGTTATGTTGCTTTTCTTTTTCAGTTTGTTTGTGTTGTGGGGCTTTCCAGTTGCACTGTGTGGAGTGATGTGGGACCATACTGGGAAGGAGGCAGAATGGAGTGTTCGCACTGCGGGGCGGCCCCTGGCAGCACTGCCCCAGTTGCGCACAGCTTTGGTCCATTTTGCTGACCTGTGCATAGGCACAGCAGCAATTGGGGCAGGATCCCATGGCTGGGAGCTTTAACTTCATGCGCTGGAAGTGTCTCCGTGGGCAGTTGTGCACTCAAGTGCACAGCATACATGGGTGGTTATGCTGGATCAGCAGGGTCACATTACCAGTGCCACTTGATTGCAGCTTATTTGCATCCACACTTCCAGGAAGCAGGATCAACATGCACCCAAATGGCTTGCCACAGCTTTCACCTGGTACTTTTTAAAAGTGGGATCAAAATGCTTCAGGACAGGGTGAGTATGGCACAGGAACGCCAGACAGCTGTGGCTGTGTGAACCACCCCACTTAATCTGCATGAGAGACGTGCCTATATCAGGCCAAACTGCCAGTCTGAACTCAGCCTTTGTATGTGCAATTTCTGATCCAGCAGAGGATGTGTAGGCAGAAGCTTTCACTGCTTTGATTGATTGATTGATTGATTGGTTGGTTGGTTGGTTGGTTGGTTGGTTGGTTGAATGAATGAATGAATTTATAGACTGCCCTCCCCCAGATCAAGGCTAAAAAGATACATATGCTTCTAGCCAATAGATTAATGAAAATGTATACTTGCAAATCTCAAAATAAGATATTCAGCAGAAATAGTAATGCCTCTTTTTGGCCTGATGCCTTCTTCCTCTAGTCTTCATTTGTTTTAATTTGCAAGTTACAAATTTGCATTGCAGTAATGGATGCTCCTCATCCACATCCATCAGCATGCATAAGCAAGAGTGAGGAAAAGGTTCCAGGCAACAGTTTAGTATTAAGTCAAATAGTAACATTGGCTTTTTCTAAAGGAAAGCATTTTAAAATTTTGCCAAAGTTTTTGATGATATGGATGTGCAAATAAGTGACTTATATGAGTGAGCAAACATGCTTTGAATTTAAACAGACGGGGGTTCTTTGTCTCTGAAGTGTATATTTTTCATTCAAATGCAATTAGTGTGACAAAGAAAAATGTTGCACCATTCCTGGAACACAAGCCACACACTTCTATTAATTAATAAACATGTAAACTCATCTAGCAATTTCTACCAAATGAACCATCAACCTATCTCACTTTCAATTTGTCAAGGAAATGAGTTTTAATAGTAAATATCATGGTAGTTGTACAGACATTAAAGGAAGCAATTATAATAAACAAAAAGCTTGGTATATTCATAAGAAAAGTGTTCTGATTGTAATCACAAAACATCACAGTAGACAAAAAAAAATAGCCATGGAGTTTTCCTACAGCTGCACAAAACCAGCATAAAAGATTATGGTTGCATTCAGTTCCAAATATATTTAATAAGGATGTTATGAGAAATCTGGTTTTCAGTCCAATCTCTTGCTACCTGTGTAAAGTTTAATAACATTATGCATAGGCTTGACAGAATTATCAATGCAGGCTATATAATTCCAGTTGCTACCTGAGCAGTGGAAAGCCAATAAAAATGCTGTGATACAGCTTAAGGAAAATGGATAGCAAGAATAGACACTATTTGCTGAGGCAAAGATATCTGTTTATTATATTAGTACTTGGCATCAACACTACTATTGCTATTTCAGTGATTTCTTGCTGTATGAAAAGTAATGTGCTCATGGATTCACCCCCCTATTAGAGTTCCCCATGCAGGGCTTTATTTGCCTATTAAGTCTACAGGGTATTCAGGACTGAAAAGAAAAGTTGCTATGGGGATCTTGCCCTCTTCTCTCCTTCACACGCAGGAGTTCCCCTTTGATTTTCCTTCCTTTTTGGCTGAGCAGCCCCTTTCCCCTGTTTTCTTCTTATTTGGTTGATGCCTGTCCCACCTGTTACGTTATTATATTTTGATGCTAGCTCAGCCCAGGGACTTGAGGGAAGAGACAAGTTCACCTCCTTAATTTATACTTCTGAAAATATCACACAAAAGGCTTTTGAAAGTTCAAAAAATAAACAAAATATGTTATTTAACGTAGGGGGAAAGGTCAGGTGGAATCAGGGGTAAAATGTCTGAGGTGAATTAATAATAACTCTGAGGTAACCTAGTAAATTCACGAACTCCAGTTAATATCTTCCCAGCATGTAAGAGTTTTAAGCTTTTTACAAAGAACCTTTGAGTAGAGAGGCTGTATTTTCAGTATCTGCTAAACACTCTAGTATATGTTAACTGGAAGGCAGAAGGCAGGGATACACTAGCAAATACCCAAAAATCCTTCTCTCAAACCAGGGATAAGTCTTCTCTTTGAGCTATCTCCCTTTTCAACTGGGCAGGGAATTACTTCTCCAGGGCATTTTTTTGTAGAAAAAGCCCAGCAAGAACTCATTAGCGTAACAGGCCACACCCAACAGCAGAAACTCATTAGCATATTAGGCCACACCCCTGACAGCGCAGCTCTCTCCCATGATCAGCTTCCCCAGGTGCCCCACAGCTTGCGGGGTGCATGGGGAACTCAAGGAGGGAAGGCAGTTTAAACTGCCTTCCCTCCAGGATCAGCTTGGCTTCCCTAGGTGCCCCACGGCTTGCAAGGCGCCTGGGGAACTTGAGAGGGGAGAAGGCGTGGCCAACTTGGAAGCCAGCCGGAACTCCGTTCCTGTACATTCCTGCCAAAAAATAGCCCTGGACTTTTCTAAATTAGAAGCTCTGTCCCTTTTTCTGGCCTGAATGGGGGGTCTTCAGTAGTCCTCCCACTCCTCCTCTCCACTTTCCCAGTCCTCAGTCAGTGCTAAACTGTATTTTCTCCAGCAGTCAGTTCCCAACACTTTCTTCTCAACTGACACTATCCAATCAAATCTGTTTGAGCAGCCTGTCATTCAAAGGCTCTCTGGCTCTGTGAGGCATTAACCCTTCACAGTCTGTCACATGTTTATGCAGCTTTTATGAGCTTTTAAAGCACAGTCCATCACAGATGCCCTTTTACTATAGAAGAAATCTTAGTTATAACAGGGCTCTCCTTCCATAAGAAAAAAGATTTTTTTGGGGGGGAGATCCAGTTCTGGGCTCACTGAGGACAGATGTGCGCGAGCAGTGCTCCACACTTCTGTCCATCCTAATAACTTCTAGGGCTAGTCAAATGCCCCAGTGTTCTCCTGTAGAGAGAGCAGGTGCAAGGAGCTTGTGTCTAGTGGGGTGCTGATTACAAAATCTTTGTGAACATTTTAGCAGCTAGACTTAGGGGGGTATTATCCCAAATAATTCATTATGATCAAACATGATTTCTACCAACAAGGTTTATGGGGAAAAAAATATACGAACGCTTATTAATGTTTTGGAATACTATGAGACCCACTCAGAAAAACAAATGGTGTTAATGTTCCTAGATGCAGATAAAGCATTCAATAATCTTTCCTGGAATTTTTGGTTACAGAAACTGGAATTATCAGAGTGTGGGGGAAAATTTTGGTCAATGATTCGAGCAATTTATTCTAAAATGTATGCAAGGATTTTGATAAATGGAGATTTGACAAGTTCTATAGATATCCAGAAGGAAACAAGGCAGGGCTGTCCCTTGTCACCTTCGTTGTTCATTTTTGTGTTGGAAACATTAAATTACAAAATATGAAAGAGTGAGCAGACATGTTGAATTAAAATAAGACCAGAGGAATTTAAATTGTTAGCTTTTGCAGATGATTTACTGTTTATAATGGAGGAACCTAAGGAATCCGTTACATATTTATTAAGAATTTTGCAGGATTATGGAAAGGTAGCAGGGTTGAAGATTAATGGGGAAAAAAACTAATTTATTAACTAAAAATTGTTTACAGAATACTAGTAAAAAAGTTCAAGAAATTTCAGGTATGGAAGCAGCAAAAAAGTGAGATATTTAGGAATTATAATATCAAATGGGAATAGCAACTTATTAGAAGATAATTATAATAAACTGATGGGTGAAATAAGAAGGGATTTGCATAAATGGGGAGAATTACAATTATCACTTTTGGGCAGAATAGCTGCCTTAAAAATGAATATCCTCCCAAGATTTTTGTTTCTTGCACAAAATATACCCATATTAAAGGGGCATAACTTGCTTAGGGAATTAGAAAAGATATCAAGAACATTTATCTGGCATCCAAACATATCTAGAATAAAATGGAAGATTATGCAAGACAGAAAAGAAAGAGGGGTGCTGGGGGTCCCCAACTGGAGCCTATATTATCAAGCAGCAGCACTTGGCTGGATAAAGAAGTGGATATTGTTGGATGTTTCTAGAGAGTTGGCACTCGAAGGACATGACTTGCCTATGGGCTGGCACACATATATTTGGTATTAAAAGGATAGAATTCATTCCAGCTTTCGGCATCATATATTAAGGGGAGCTTTAATAAAAATATGGAATGAAGTAAAAGACAAATACTATCGTAAAGCCCCCAAATGGGTGTCACCCTTAGAGGCATTTATTAAACTGTTGTTATGTATGAAGCATAATAGAGAAAATTATGAAACACTGTTAGACAAAGACAACAAGTTAAAGTCAGAGGAAAATTTGTTAAGGCTATACAACATTAAGTTATCATGATAGGAAAGTGTACAACTGAACTCACGATTTTGTTTAGACAAGAAGATTGGATTTCAACAAACAAATGAACTTGATAAGATCTGGCTCTCGACCAGTGATAATCATCTTGATTCAAAAAGTATATAGATTTTTGATAGAAGACTACTTGCAGGATGGAACAGTTAAAAATACTATGGCCGAGGACAGACTGGCAATGTAAAGCGGGGCAGTCCCGCGTCGGAAGTGGAAGAAAAGAGCCCGTTCAGACATGCGCATCTGTCCCTTGGCTCCATTTCGCACTTACCCGTCTCCCAGTCGCTTGCCATCCGCTTTAACAGGACACTGGGTAAAACTGGTGTTCAGGGGCCGTCCTCCTCATGCCTCCCGCTTCCAAATAGTGTGAACCGGAAGAAGTGGGAGGCATCCGGAGGCGGCAGTGTGAACGCGCCGGCACAAAGTTATGCGCATATGCTCCGCAGCAGTCTGAACGCTCCGTATCGGCACCACTGCACATTGCTCTGGCCAGTATGAATGGCCAGCTCCGTGGAGTTTTCCCCCCGCACCAGTTCCCTCCACTTTGCCCCCGCTTTACATTGCCAGTCTGTCCTCGGCCTATGACATTGTGGATGCAGGACTTTGGTCATACCATCCAAATTGAGGACTGGTCCAAGATAGGAAAGTCTATCAGATTTATGAGGGCCACTTCATACAAGGAGAATATACTAAAGATGTTCCATAGATGGCACTGGTCGCCTGATAAAATTGCCAAATGTTATAAAAAATCATCTAAATTATGTTGGAAATGTAAAACAAATACTGGTACATTTTATCACATGTGGTGGAGATGCTCAAAAATCCATTCATATTGGAGGAAGATACAGAGACTTATTACAGAAATTTTAGAGATAAATTTGGAACTGAACCCTGAGATTTACCTCTTAAATATAAACCCAGATGGATATACATGAAATGAAGTTAAACTGTTGGTATATGTTAACATCTGCAAGAATATTACTGGCTAAAATTTGGAAATTGGATAGGACTTATTCAGGAATCAAAGAAACATGCAGCAAGGGGGGGAGGATGGGACTCAGATGACTGGGGCATGACAGACAGATGTTGCTGTCTGATTGTGCAGTTTAAATCCATAAGGGAACAGCAATGGCAACGGATTAAACTGCATGTCTGATCACAGCCCCAGCCACACTGATCTTTCTGTAACTGCTAGATAAGGATGCTGTGAATTTCATGTAGAACATATTCAGTAGTAGAACTTACCATGTTCAAATGAGACAATCAGATGTGAGGTGAGCACCCAGTCTGATCGAAGATCTGCTGCATTGGTTTGCATTGGAGTTGGGGGTGGGGGGGGGGAAGTTTGCTCTTTTTTTCAGCACTGCATATGTGCATAGTGCTGCCAGTTCAAACAGATTGCAGCCAGTAGCTAAGGACTACTTAGACAAACACCAAAGGGTAGTTTAAAGAATAAAACAGCATTTATTTATGACTGATTTAACTATTAACAACAGCAAATACACAGTGACCATTTACCCTGTCTTTTTCATCTGATGCACTGCTGTAAGGTTTACTATAATGCACTCTAATTGTGGCTGCCCTTGAAGAAAACTTGGAAGAATCAACTGGAATAAATTATGGCGGCCCGTTAACTCTCCATGTTCAGTCACTATGCCGCCGTTATACCAATATCAAGACAGCTTTATTAGCTACCAATATACTTTCATGTTTAATTCAAGGGGTGAGTGCTTCAAAGACTTTTACAGACCAGAACCCACATATCCGAAGCACCACCTCTCTTTTTATGAACCCCCATACCACTTCCAGTTGGTGCAGCATTCGCTCTTACTGTGCTCTCACGGCCATAGCCTTGTGCAAGACTTTTTCAATCGTTGCTCTTACCTAGAGTGAGCTCCTTAGAATCAGCCTCTGTCCCTCCCAGCCATTTGTAAGGCATGCAAGGCTGTCTCATCTGTTCAGATATGGGATTTAACCAGGTTTATTCTGTATATTTTGTTTGACTGCAGGCTTCATTTTTTTTAAATGTAAAGTTTTGCATTTATTTGTCACGAGGCACAGCATGTTGTACAAACATTACAATTGCTTTCTAAAACTGCCCTGGACAGCACAGAAAGGTGAAGTTTAAACAAATATGTCCATGTCATAAATTTTATGCCACAAACCTTATTCTGAATATTTGCTAATTCTATCACAATGGGATTCTAGCCCTGTATATACATGTTGGGTTGAATCCAGTAATCCACGGGTACAAGCATCACAAATCTTTCATGGATTCCCCTCCCCCCAACAGTTCTTTCCAACCCCTGCAAAACTAATTCCTGGGATCGTGGGTTAGGGTTGCCAGCTACAGGTTGGGAAATGCCTGGAGATATTGAGGGTAGAGCCTGAGCAGGGTGGGGTTTGGGGCGGGCAGGGACTTCATTGGGGTATAATGCCATAGACTCCACTTTCCAAAGCAGCCATTATCTCCAGGGGAACTGATCTCTGTCATCTGGAGATCAGCTGTAATCTCAGGAGATCTCCATCTACCATGTGGAGGTTGGCAACCCTAATCATGGGGCATGTGTAGACTAATAGCCACATGGTTTGAGGTAGGCTGAAGGGGCAAAACTGAAGGGGCAAAGGGGTAGACTGAAGGGGCAAAAACATCTTCTACTCTCATTTCCATTAGTGTACCTTCATGGAAGTAAGAATCAAGAAGTTCAACTGCATCCCTTCTATCTCTGCTCCCTGCAGCCCCTTGGCTCATAATTAGGGTTGCCAGATCACAGGCAGGGGAATGGAGGTAGCATTCCAGGAGTGGAAAGCGATGTACCCTGAAATAAATGTGACATGCCTGCATCACCCAAAAGTGATGTAGGCATGTTCATGATGTGGGGGCCATGCTCTGGTTTTGGGGCAAAACTCTGTGGTAAAATTGGCTTAAAATCATAGAGTTTTGCCCCAAAACCAGAGTATCACCCCCCTGACATCACTGATGTTCCTACGTCACTTCCAGGTGACGTAGGCATGTTGCATTTACTTCCTTCTACTTCCCTCCCTGCTTTTGGTAAGTCACATTTATTTCCAACTGGGGGGGGGGGGTCTAGTGTTCCTTTTCCCCTACTTCCTGATAGCCCTGAAGTGGGGGAAAGGGCTCCAAACCAGGGAGATCCCCCACTCCTGACTGGGGACTGGCAACCCTAGTTCATGTGCCTATTAATCAAACTTTCCTGGGGTGAGATGGGACCGCTGGAAAAAGCTAAATGTGGGAAATATCCATAGCTGTCAGGATCTTCCACTGATGGGTGACTAGATCCAACCCAGGGTATGTGTACAGAGGTAACATGCATAGATGAGACAGCAAGATTACAGTGGTTGGGCTTGCCTCTGCATACACAGAAACAGCCTCATGGCACACAGTTCTTACATATGTGTTAACTGTACACATATGCTCCATCCACCTGATGGGGAATGCTTGGAAATTAGCATTCATGCTCACACGGATGAAGTCTCTGTGAGTAAATTTTGTGTGTGAGTATTTGTCAAGACCACTTTTCCACTATACATGTTACCTCCCTTCACTACCCAAAGGTATTTTTTGGTCTTAAAATTTATGAATAAATTTCTGACCTTACACCCAGCTTCTTAAAACATATTCCTGCAAAATCACCATTCAGAATTTCTGATATCTACCATAAGATTTTTTTCAGGGGAACATCCAAAGCATTTGTGATATTAGTATATTATTTAGCCAAACTTTTAAACAAATATCTAGCTGGGTTTAAATTAAAAATGAACCTCGCTTATTTATTTCAAAATGTAGATGCCACTTCTACAGGTCTCTTTAAGGTGGCTCTCAGTGTAGCAACATAAATTACCACAAAAACCACAACATAAGAATTATCAATAATAACACAAGCCATAAAAACAAGCCAGAGGTACAAAAACAAAACAAAGAACAAGATTCAACAGCTTAAAGTAATATTTAAAAAATCCTCAAGCAACAAGCATCTAGAAAAGATAGAACCTCTCAGTTAAATGCCCAGGTAAACATCTATGTTATGATCTGGCACCTAAAAGACAGTAAAGTAAATGCCAGACAAACCTCATTTTCGTCATTAAAGAACTGAAAGGTTTCTTGGAAAGCAATTATATTTTATAGTGACCTGGAGATGGCTTATAATTTGTGTAAAACTTAAAAACCTTCACAGAGGCATTAACATTTAAATACATTGTTCAAAAGAAGCAGGGAATGCAATTTATTGCATGAAAACCATTTCATCATTCAGCCACAATATTTAACACAGAACAAGGAGCAAAGACACACAGTATAATATGTAATCTGTGCATTTATATTCTGTTGCTTGTTGTGCACCAAATATTTCCTCCATAGAGGATAAAACGAACCTGGAACATTTGGTTTCTTATTACCTTGTGTTGAAATAGAAAATACCATTTAATCTGATAACTTAATTAATTGATGATTTTTCTCTATTGACTAAAAAAAACACCCTTAAATTAATGAGTCTGATACTCTCAAATTAAACTGCAAACTTGAAAGCAGAGGGGAAAACCATTGTCCTAACGTTTAAACTAGTTGAGAGAAAATTGCATATTTTCATGCTTTTCACCAAAAGGTCTACTCAAAGGATCCTGTACCTAATGAGATACAATTAGCTCCTCTTTCAGTGCGGAAGACATAATAATTTTAATAAGCTACTAATGAAATGCCTGCCTTCTTGAACTGAAATAGTTTTGAACAGACATAGTTCAATTTTTCTCACATAGAAATAATGAGAGAGGTTTCTTAAAGGTCCTGCAGTCCTCTTGGACCTGTTGAAAATATTTTAGTTTTTATTTCATACTGTCCAATGCCGTGGGGTTTGGATGTAGAACACTGGGAGTCATGCAGCACTGATAGCTTCCTGGCACCCGGAGAACTGCTGTTGAGAGAAGAAAACTGTGGATCAGAGAAACAAACTGTAGGGTGTTGAGCTGGGACAGAAGCTCTACAGCACAGAATCTGCAGGCCCTGAAGGATCCTTAATTAGGGTTGTTCCTTTATTAAAGGTGTTCCTTCTGGCATTTACAAAGGCCCATGATTTCTCTGTATTTGTTTTATAGAATAGGCTGTTCCCCAAGGAGGTATGGAGAACACTGTCCTTGGAAAGTTTGAGAAGTTTTAATAGCATGTAATAGGGTTGGCAATTCCAGACTTCAAAAAATTTGGGGATTTAAAGGTGGAGCCTGGGGAGGGTGGGACCTCAGTGGGGCATAATGCCATGCCGTCCACACTCCAAAGCAGCCATTTTCTCCAGGGGAACTGATCTCTGTAGTCTGGAGATCAGTTGCTATTCTGGAAGGTCTCCAGGACTCACCTAGGGGTTGGCACACTTAACTGTCGGTTGTAGGAACTTTACTGTATTTTATTAGATTGGGAGAATTTTTTTTTTTAATTTTATTGAACAATATTACAAACTGACAATATTACAACAAAAGATAAATACAAATATATATCTAAATATCACGCTCATCTTAACATATATAAATTAGCATTGGAACCTTCAACATAGCATGAAAAGGAATAATTACAATTCATTCAATGTGAGCAGAGAAGAGAGATTTGATTCTTGTCCAGTACATAACAACAATCTGAGATGCCTGACCAACATTTGTGTAACAAGGGGTACCATTTCTCTGGAAGACTGGGCTGATTTGAGGAACCTCTAGATTTATCTAGATTATTTGTAATCTTGTCTAGAATAAATAGGTCCTACAATTTTATGAACCATTCTTGCAGCAATGGAATTGATGTAGATTTCCAGTTTGAAGCAATAAGACAGGGAGAATTGTTTTATTGTTACGTGAAACTTCAGTACATATTACAAACTGCCTTGAGCCACAGGAAAAGGTAGGAAATAAATATTTTAATAAATAAATAACAAAATATCTCCTTATATATAATTGAGTAGTGGGGTGGCACTTTCTGAACATTCCACACACTCCTAAATCAGTTGGCTCCATGATGTGTCACTCAGAAGCTGTCCCTATCCATTGACTGCGTTGCCTGAGTCTCGCCTCCAGCATTCTAAACCAGGGGTGTCGAACTCATTTGTTATGAGGGCTGCATCTGACATAAATGAGACCTCGTTGGGCTGGGCCATGTGTGTCATAAAATGTAATGTCAGGTAGCAGAGATACAAACTTTATAAAGGATACAAACACAAAGGGTTTTTTTTTACTTAAAATAAAAACATGCTTAAAACATCTGCACTCTTGCAATATTTTGTTTAACAGTATCTGACAACTGACACCTCTTACTCTGAATTATTGCATCAAATTGTCTGTGCTGTTGCAATCTTGAGCATGCTGCTCAGGTGTGTATTGGTAAGCCGCAAACCTACTTTTGGTTTATTGACATTCACCGCAGAAATCTCATGCTCAGAGTTCTGAGTCTAGGACCCAGGGGGAAACATGAATGGGGGAAACGTGAAATGGCTGAGTGATTGAGGGAGTCTGGTGAAGCAAGCTATGATGCAGCAGCAACAGAACTAGAAGCAAGAGATGATCTGATCTGGCCCCCGGGCTGCATGTTTGACATGCCTGTTCTAAACAGTTTGCTGTTCCTCTCCCCCCCATAGCCAGCCGGAACACAGAGGTCATTTGCATATGCAGCCTGATTGGCTTTTAATTCTAACATTCTAAACAATTTGCTGTTGCTGTTGGGAGTCATTGAATGTGCCCTGAGGTAAAATACATATCTCAACCTTCCCTTAAATGGTCACTGGAGTTGCCAGTCTCCCTGTGGGGCCTGGAGATCTCCCAGAAATTACCATGTTCCTCAGCCACAGCACATGATTTCCCCTACAGAAAATTTCCCAGCTATTACAACTGATCTCCAGATGACCAAGATCAGTTCTCCTGGAGACAATGGCTGCTTTGGGCAGTGGACTCTATGGCATTATACCCTGCTGAAGTCCCTCTGCACCTCAAACCCTGCCCTCCCCAGGTTCTACCCCTCAAATCTACAGGAATTTCCCAACCCAGAGTTGGCAACCCTGTAATTGGCTATAGAACTACTTTCCAGACCCTTGGAGCCCAGAAGACAAGGCATAAGAGGAGGTGCTTTTCTACCTTAGCTGCCACTGCATAACCCCAAATCAACAAGTCAGGGGTGGAGGGAACCATACCTGTTATCATGAGGCTGTCCTCCCATACTACCCACATGGGACAGCAAACTGACTTGAGACAGCCCTGCCTTATAGCTAAACAGAAGGAAATAAACATGGCTTGCCTTCCTCTAATTTCCCCTTCCCTCTGCTGCCCCACCAGCCACAGCCGAGACACTCACCTGGAGCTTCCTTCTAGAGCCCGTTGTATTTCTTCCCACAACGGGCCTTAATAAACTCAGATGATCTCAGAAAGCCAGTTCCATGACACTGTTTGCTATCAGGTTCCGAGAGCTGCCACATTCCCTCTGTCTGGGTAAATTGCTGCTGAGGTAAGTCACCATGCTATCTGTTTGCAATGACAGATTACCTGTTCACTCCTGTCAAAGCTGTCTCCTTATTTGCTACTGGTATTTTCAACCTTTGGATTTGACTGTTTAGAAGAGTGAGAAAAACATTGGCTGCAGAACGTGAGCAGCACACTAGCAAATTATTCTTTTTTTAATTGTTTTTCCATTATTTCCACAGAATTTCCACTTTATGACTGAGATGGTATGATTGCGGCACTTATTTGAAAAAGCAAATATGGAGGATTTTCCAAAAGGCCAACTCAGGTCCTGTGCTGGTTTATTAATTTCCCACACATAACAGACCAAAATAGTATTCAGCATGACTGCAGTAAACTAAAGTGAAATGAAATTACTGAAATGCAGAATTTATTTATTTATTAGTTTCATTTATATCCCGCCTTGTCAGTTATACAACCGACTCAAGGCGGCTAACAACATATAAAATCATAAAAACAGATTTACAATTTAAAACATCGACATTTAAAAACTCTAAATAAATAAATACCACAAGATGGCGACTTCTTAGGGCTCCTGTGAGTAACTGCAATGGGGTGCGATCAACAGGGCCAGGGAGATGGTATAATCAGCTTTCTCCCCGGCGGCGGCCCCTATTTGAAAGCCTGGCGGAAGAGCTCCATCTTACAGGCCCTGCGGAACTGCAACAAATCCCGCAGGGCCCTGATGTTATCCGGGAACTCGTTCCACCAGTAAGGGGCCGCCACCGAGAAAGCCCTGGCCCTAGTACAAGACAACCGGGCATCCTTTGGACCGGGGCAAGTCAGGCGGTTTTGGGTGCCCGACCTCAGTAGCCTCTGGGGCCTATATGGGGGAAGGCGGTCCCTCAAGTAGGCGGGTCTGAACACAATGCTCAGAAATAATATTGTGAACATCCCATCTATAGCCTGAGGACACAGGCTGTGGACAGGAAGACAGTGTGTTTGTCTTTCCCCACTCCTCACCCTATGATGAAATTTTCATAACCATTCATTTTGGTTTTTCTAGTTGACTTTAGTGTATTATGGAGTCCATTTGTATGTTCATAACATAGAGACAAATCACCCTGCTTTCTTAAACTTCATGCATGCTTTGAAATACACTCAGTTTTTAAAAGAAGCAAGGGAAATGAATGCCTTCTCTTAGGCACTAAGAGCTTTGTCTCAGAGAAATGTTCAGCAAGATAAAGTTCTCTTAATCCTAGGAAAGCTTACTGTGCTGAATGAAAGCCAAGAATATTGATTCCTTGATATCAGGAGTGTTTTGATTCAATATGTTTCTACTATATAATATATATTAGCTTTGACACCAATTAATTTGTTAGCTGTAATGTTTGGTGAATGCTGAAGTAATTGGTCCTAGAGCCTATATAATAAAAAATGCAGTATCATTACAACCTGTCAGGGAGTGAAGACTACCACTCATTTCTGAGATTAGGCCTACATTCTATAAACTTGCATCAATCCAGTTCTGAAGCTCAGAGGATCAATATTTTGAACAAGGCTCTCAGGTAAAGACCATTCACATATGTCAGATTAAATCACAGTCTCATTTGAAGAATGGCAGCAGGCATTGGGGTTCTTTTTCTTTAGAGCAACCTTAAATCTATCAAAGCTTCCCTTCAGTGTTATTGTTTCTGAGCAGTAGTTTACTGAGAATACATTTTTCTCTCATTACCAGATATTAATAGAAAAGCGCATTCAAACCTGCAGAAAAGTTGATTAAGGCTATGATCATACACACAATTAGACCTGACATAGGTGCGAATGCCGGGCGGATTTAAAAGGAGCAATCAGACAGCAACATCTGAAGTGGAATTAAGACATCAGGGAAAATCCGGTAGTAAATGAATTGCAATGGGCCACAGATGGACTTTTCCCTGTCTGACCGCTCCAGCATGCTTTCATGCCGTCAGGATGGTCTGTGGCTGGTTTTTTCCCCCTTCTCAGTATGGACATCATCACAAACTCCATAGGGAGCCCTCAGTGTGGATGTGCAATTCATCAATTCCTTGTTTAAGTGCACAGGAAACAAATGACAAAAAAAGAGACTTACCCGCAATGGTATCTGATCACACACTGACGGGCTGTGCCCACAGCTTCAGAGGGAGGTGTGATCTCTCAATTGTGGGTCAAATTCCTCTGGAGGAAACAGCCTTGCTTCCCCCACCCCTGCCACTGTATCTGGTGTGTGTGACCACAACCTAAGATATGCAGCAAATAAATCCAAAGTAGAAAAGCAGATTCACATGTTGTGTGCCAGATGAGAGCTTCAAGCAACTTCAGAAAATCCTGGTGGAGTCTGAAGGATGAAAAAAGTGCATTTTAGAAAAGAAGTTTTCTTTGTGGGCCTGCGAACAAAATGAACAGGGACTCGATAGTATCTGAGATGCCCCAATAAATTAGAATTGGTTTGGAACTAAAAGAGGAGGAGGCTGGGGCATAAAAGACATGAAAGCAGGGCCTTGGAAGTGATTGACCAAAATATAGTCATTTATTGTGTGTTATAATTAAATGGAATGCTAATAGTAGCAAAATCTTTTGTCCTAAAAAGTTTATTGTTGAGATTACAGGTCCTTAATAAATTATTTGATTGCTTTCTGTATGGGAGGAAACACCCACCTAAATGTATGACTCGTGTAACCCCCAATGGCCTGTCTTGTTGTTTGGGGATTTAGCTATGTGGCAAGATAAGCCAGAGGGATACAGGAATTGCACACCACTTGTATACTGAGGTCTGGTACAGTAGGAAGACTCCAGATTTGAAGAGTAAATTAAATAGGTTTTATTAAAGTAGTTCCCTAATTAAAACACACTAAACATTCAAAAGAGCAAGCAATACAGACTAAGAAAGCAGAGGTGATTGATAGCGAATAGTGGGGTAAGTTATGGGGTGAGACAACCTATCCAGATGTGCAGGAATCTTTGGAGATGAGTTTATGGCCTAAACCCTAAAGGTTTAGGGATGGACTGCCAGTTGGCATTAGGCCAGAGGCACATGGTCTGGAGGTCATGTGCTCACTGATATAGACATGGAAAAACAATGCAGACCAATGGAAGGTCTTGGGGCTGGTCTCAGGTGAAAACAATAGATTACCTGGGCCAATCAGGTATCCCAGGGGGTGCGGTTGTCAGGAGGGGCATGGCCTAGATGTGACCAATGAGCTCTCAGAGAGGCAGAGTCAGGTTTTAACAATAGAAGCCAGATGTTGAATGGCTGTTACTGGGGGTGTCCATTGTGGAACAATAGAGTGGTCTGGCATTTCTATGGTGCCTGACAAAAGAAGTGATGTTTCTTAATGTGTGGCAGGATGATCCTGAATGGGTGACCATTCACTAGACATGGAAAATTAATGTTTACCTTGATGGGTCTGGCATAGGTGTAAGAATGCAGATATCTTTGACAAATACATGGAGACAGGAATGAGAGGATTATTCCAAAAGTATTCCCTGACATATAGGTGAAACAGAAGAGGGGGAAGGAGACATGCAACATACTTCATTCATGACAATAGCACAAACTAGAGGCTTTGTGTCCCTGCCTGCCTGTTCATTTGACAAACAAAAGACTAGCCATTTGGTCAGCCGAAGATGCCTGAGGCAAGGGCAGAGACTTGGGCCGATTCCACACCAGCAGTTGCTCTGGTGTCGTCCCCTGATAAAATCTGTGGCAGAGCAACAGTTCCCCCACTTGTTGCCCCAGGTCAGCAGTTGGCCTGGATCTAATTCTCGTTCCCCCCGAATCTTCCGTTTCAGGGATTTTCAGGTTTCTTTTTTGCCATGGGGTTGAAGTCAGGGCATTCTAGTGGGGAACTCGCAAATCGGGGTTTCTTGCTCCACCCCTTTAATACCCCTCTGCTTCTTTCCCTCCCCTTTCCCACCTCTCCTCCCTTTCCCCTCCCTTTCCCACCCTGGCGCGAGCGGGGTGGTTGTCCCCCCCCCATCATTGTGCTCAACACCATGACACAACAACGATGGATCAGTGTTGTGTCAGGATGTCGTAACACAACAATAGGAGGGGGACAAAAAAAACCACTCAGGGGAAAGGGAGGGGAAATCACACTTGAGGAAGAGAGGGAAGGGGACGCTAGATTCGGGGCAAGGTGACAAATGCGGAACTCCCTCAACAGAATCGGGCCAATTAGACCCGGGGGGAATGGAGAGCAAACCATTGGTGCAGAATTGGCCTTGCCCATTCTAGTCCTTTTTGGACTGAGCAGAGATGATTGGGGGGGTTGCTTGCATGGAGGGTGCTTGGCAGTGCAACCAGCCTGGAGAATTCTCTTTGGCCTGAGTTCTCTCAGCCAAAATGTGGCTCTCCTAGCCTCCCAGCAAAAGCCACTGTTTAAGCCAAGCCTGGCTTTATAAGGCACTGCTTATGGAGGTTCAGAGGTCACTTTGGGGTGTCTCTCTCTTTGGAAAGACCTCCCCGGGTTTCAGGGCTGAGGAGGCTGGCTACACTTGGTGCCAGGCAATGTCTTCCTTCCACTTCTATTTCTCCCGACCTTTAATATGTGAAACGTTTTAAAAAGAATATTACTTATTCAAGTAATACTATATAATTAGACATGTCATAAAATGATGTCTATTAATCAAAATATGTAGAATTGGTATCATTTATTAATAGAATGCTAAAGACATTAGATTCCAAGAATAATAGGAGAAAATTGTCACACGTATGAAAAACAGCCTACATTTTATGGGCTGTATTTCAGAAATTTGTGATTTCTGCCTTCTGTAGTTTTGTTGTCATTTGTTAAAAGTCCCTGTTTTCTTCTTTTGATGAAGCATGATTAGTCGGTATGGCAGTATGATTGCTTGACTTTGAAGCGGCTGATTCTGTGAGCACTTGCAGGTGTTCCCTCCAAAATTTCCCTCCAGTCCAACATTATGGCTAGCCAATGAGATCATGTTTGTAACCACCAATGTTAAAGACAATTCAAATCACAACCTGAAGCCATAACTTTGTTTGCTTGTTTGTTTGTTTTTTTGCGACTTATATCCCACCCTACCCTGCAAGTGGGCTCACGGTAGCTCACATCATATCACAATACAGCAGCAGTTTAAAACATTAAATAATCAAAGTATGCTGTCCCCATGCTAGAAGGGGTGATGGCTCAAGATGGACCAGGTCAGCAGGTATACAAGTGCCATGAGCAGCCGATGCAGGGAAGGCCAATACTATTGGACATCTGCTGCCTCAACTAAAGGCCTGGTGGAACAGCTCCTTTTTACAGGCCCTGTGGAATTGTAACAAGTCCCACAGGGCACTGATCTCAATTGGGAGCATGTTCCACCAGGCTGGAGCCAGGGCCAAAAAAGCCCTGGCCCTGGTTGGGGCCAAAGGGACATCTCTTGGGCTGGGAACTACCAACTGGTGCTGGAAAGACAGTCCCACAAGTATGCTGGTCCATGGCCGCAAAGGGCCTTAACGGTTAACACCATGACCTTGAGCCTGATCTGGTATTCAACTGGCAAACAATGCACCTGGCCCAGTACTGGCTGAATGTGCACCTGCACAGGCGTCCCAGACAGTAGGCGTGCCACCACATTTTGTACCTTCTGGCATTTCTGGATCGAGTTCATGGGTAGGCCCATACAGAGCGAGTCACAGTCATCAATCCTAGAACTGACCGTTGTATTGATCGCCATTGCAAAGTCATGCGAGGAAAGGTAGGGAACTAGCTGCCTAGCCAGTCTCAAATGATATAAGGCTGACCTGGCAACATTGGTGACCTGGGCCTCCATAGAAAGGGGGGCATCCAGAATCACTCTCAGACTTCTCACTGTCAGTGCAGGCATCAATGGCACCCCACCAAGGTCAGATTCCCGACCCCATCCCCCCATGGCTCAGGAACAGGACCTCTGTCTTGGCTGGATTGAGTTTCAGCTGGCTCGGTTTTAGCCAGTCAGCCACATCCCTGGTTAGATTTTCTGGGTAGAGTACATCCATCCACCCATTAACAGATATAGCTGGGTGTCATCAGATTAACTGGGTGAGGGGGCACATATAGATGTTAAATAACATCGTGGAGAGGATTGCCCCTTGCAGGATGCCTCATACAATAGGGTAACATGGTGAAACTCTCTCCCCAAGTGCCACCTTTTGTCCCCAACCATGGAGAAAGGAGGACAGCCATTGTAAGGCACAAGGGTGTAGACTTTCCAATTTCCTGGGGAGAGGGCTGGGGCTGGGCCAAAGGAATTGCTATTCTAGGTCCTTAAAAGAACCAAGGCCCAGTGACATCATAGGGAAGAGCCAGTGACATCACAGGCCATTGTCACTATCTATGGAGGTGGAGCCATGTGGGACTTAGGAAGGGGCTCCCTAGGAATTTAGGGGATCCTACTCTGGGTAACCTCAGAGTAGCTATCATCCAAATGCCATATTCAGATGGATAGTACAGAATGTCAGTTAGTAGAACAGTAATTTATTTTATACAGTCAGAGATCTAATAAGGCTCAAACAGAGGTTACAGCTTCACGCTGTAACAGATGCATAACCTTTATTACTGAATGTTCCTTTAAGAGTTCCTGAGTAAACCATTCCACCATATGCTCTCTCTTACATGCAATTAAAAATTTGTCTTAAAAGACTACAACATCCACACTTGTCAAAAAGTATAATTATCTTATGTGATGGACCTACTGATAAATAAAATAAATAAAGCAGCAGGCAAACTTGAACAATCCACAACAGTCTTTGGTAGCAAAAAGGAGCCAGTTCTCTGGTGACACAGCTTCATCTTGCATACCCTTGCGTGATGCATAACATACTATTTGGAGCTCTCATAGCCAAGTCAGAAAATGGATCATTCATTCTTTCTCATCAGAACACATAACTTAAATATACAGAATTAGGGTTGCCTGCTCTGGGTGGGATAATACCTGGAGATCTGAGGTGGGGAGCCTGGGGAGGGCAGGGTATGGGGAGGGGAGGGACCTCAGCAGGGTACAATGCCATAGAGTCCAACCCTCTAAAGCAGCCAGTTCCTCCAGGGGAACTGATCTTGGTCACATGGAGATCAATTTTAATAGCAGGAGATCTTCAGGTGCCACCTGGAGGCTGGCAACCCTACATGGAATAGGATGGTCATGTTTGTAGACATTGTAGGGTTGCCAAGTCCATTCTACTCACTGGCAGGGGGGGAGTCCTCCTTTGGCTGGGAGCTCCCCCGGCGCTCGCGCCCGGTGACGTCACCCAGAAGTGACATCACCACGTTGGGGGTGTTGCCAGGGCAATGCTCTGGCAATCGCCCCCAAACTCTAGTTTGTCAGAGCGTCGCCCTGGCAATGCCCCCAACGTGATGACGTCACTTCCGGGTGATGTCATTACGTTGGGGAAGTCGTCCAGGCTGGATGACTTCGGCAGTGGGGTTTCCCCCGCCGGCCAAATGCTGGCCAGCGGATCAGGAACCCCTGTAGCGGGGGATCCCCCGCCCCCCGGGCTGACTTGGCAGCCCTAAGACATTGCCGTGTCTGCTTTTTAGCAACTGTCTAGAAGACAGATCACATTAAAGTTTTGTGAAATAAACGTTCACATGCACAGACAAACACACACCTGGTAATTCTACATCACTAGGAAGAAAGAAACTTGAAAGCAAACACAGTCTTGCTGGACCAGATGAAGAGTCCACTTAGCTTTGAATTCTTTCCCCAATAATAGGCAGGCAGATGCCACAGGAAGGTTTCACAACCACAACTCTACTTTTCATTCTCCACCATGTCCAGCAACAGTGGTACACTGCCTCTGATCATGGAGGTTCTCTTCTCAATGATACCTTAGTAGGTAAAATTACCTTTTTGCATGGTTTTATATAGACACACACTACAGGCAACAGCCCATACAAAACTAATGCAATAAAATTCATAGAGTTAAAAAGGCTTTAAAGGGGGATGGAACCAGAAAGGGGAAAACAGTTGTTTGATTCAAACCTCCATTTGGAACCAAAAAGTTCCCCACTTAAAAAATGCAAAGCCACAAGCCCTCTTGAGGCTGAACCCTCTGCCTTACTACCTGAGAGTTACCTTCCACAGTGCCCCTTTCATGGGCAGGGTGTGCACAGAGAGAAACCCAAGCAGTTTTTCACATCTCTGAGCCACCTGCCCATAAAGCCAAAATGTAACTCACAGGAGGATGGGCGGGAGTAACAAACTCAAAGACGACCTCTTTAAGCAGCTGTACTTGTGCCCTGGAGGCTTCCTTGGATGGCAGGAAAGGGGAGGAGCATCTAAGCTCCTTTCCACACCAAAAGCTAAGTTTCTTTGCAGTTATTAAGCTTACTGATTTGCAGTTTCCATAATTATTTCAGATTTGCATCACAACCTCATGCATGGTTCTCATTATCCAACACATAACAAAACCAGTCAGGTTTTTTTAAAAAAGAAAAACTAAAAGCTGCAAGCTTTCCAGACACAGGCAGCTTTAAGGTTCATTCTTTTGCAAAGTCCTCACTTTGAAGCTGAAAAGCAGCCATTTTCCCCAGAGAACTGATCTACCTAGCTCAAGATCAGTTGTCATTCCAGGAGATTTCCAGGTACCCCCTGGAGGCTGTCAACCCTACTTAGAACCTACTTTACTCTATTTTAGGTACCAGGCCAAAACCCTTCTTTTTACCAGTGCTTTTAATTAAGAGGTTGATTTTTTAAACTGGTTATTAAAGTCTGCTTCTATCCTGAGGACAGTTGCTGTGTCTATATTCTGGATACATTTTAATGGCTGGGGTTTTTTTTATAGCTTGCTGATTTAAAGATTTTATGCTGTTTTATTGTTTGATTACGTTTTACTTTGTTAGTGGACTTAAGGAGGTTCTCTGAAGAGACAGCATATATGTTTTCTAAATAAATGAATTATCCATTAGAAGAAGGGGTATGATAGGAGTGCTGCAAATCAATAAATGCTGAAAGGCACCAGGATTTTAGAAAGGTGGGATAATAAGTTCACAAAACTTATTTATAGTTGTGCCTGTTTTTGTCTTCTCTGGCAGTTACTTTAATGTCACATACTAAGTATATCAGAGCTCTTCTGGGCCTCAATGGTACTACAGGCATCCCCACATTTATGTACTTGCAAATGAAATTTCTGAGCCTCTGTCCATTATTTTTGAGAATTCTTGGAGAGCAGGTGAAATGCTAGAAGACTGAAGGTAGGCAAATGTTGAGGATCTGGGTAAGTACCGACCCGTCAGCTTGACGTTTATACCTGGGAAAGTTTTAGAACAAACCATCAGTCAGTCCATGAACATTTAGAAAGGATGGCTATGATCACTAAGAGCCAGCATGGGTTTCTCAGGAACAAGTCATATCAGACTAACCTTACCTCTTTTTTTGAGAAAGTTACTACTTTGCTGGATCAAGGGAATGCTGTAGACATAGTTTATCTTGATTTCACTAAGGCTTTTGATAAGGTTCCACATAATATTCTTGTTGACAAGTTGGTAAACTGTGGATTGGATCCTATGACTTAGGTGGTTGACAGATCGCACCCAAAGAGTGCTTGTGAATGGTTCCTTATCTTCTTGGAGAGGTGTGACAAGTGGAGTACCTCAAGGATCTGTCCTGGGACCTGTTTTGTTCAACATCTTTATCAATTATTTGGATGAAGGGATAGAGGGAATGCTTATTAAATTTGCAGATGATACTAAATTGGGAGGGGTAGCAAATATGGTAGAAGATACAGGATGGTCTTGACAAGCTGGAAAACTGGGCTAAAACAAATAAAATGAGTTTCAATGGGGATAAATGTAAAGTTCTGCATTCAGGTAAAAAAAATCAAATGCATAATTATAGGTTGGGGGAGACTTGTCTTGGCAGTAGTATGTGCAAAAAGGGTTTAGGGTCTTAGGAGACCATACACTGAACATGAGACAGCAGTGTGATGCAGTAACTAAAAAGGCAAATGCGATTTTAGGCTGTATCAACAGAAGTATAGTGCCCAGATCACTCAAAGTGAGGAAGACCTGACAGAGGCATTCCCAGTGGGAAAAGTTTCCTTGGGAGGTGGTGGGCTCTCCTTCTTTGGTGGTTTTTAAGCTAGATGGCCATCTGACAGCAATGCTGGTTCTGTGAACTAAGGCTGATCATGAAAAGGGGAGCAGGAAGGGTTGCATCAGTGCCTAGTTCTCGTGGCCCTTTCTTACACACCCAGGGAGATGCTGATCACCACTTTGGGGTCAGGAAGCAATTTTCTCCAGGCCAATTTAGCCAGGGATCCAGGATGGATTTTTGCCATCTTCTGGGCATAGAGCAGGGGTCCCTGGTGGGTGGGTGGGAGGTAGTTGTGAATTTCCTGCATTGTGCAAAGGGTTGGACTTGATGATCCCGGAGGTCCATTCCAACTCTATGATTCTGTGTATGAAAGCTGATATCAGAGTATCTTGCCCCAGTAGCTCTTGATACTTCAGAATACTACAACTTTCCTCAGAGGAGCCAGTGTGATGAAATGGTTAGAATGCTGGACTGGGATCTGTCCAGTTCCCCGTTCTGCCACTGTTGGCCACTCACTCTGTCTTGGCCTGATATATCTTGCAGGGTGAGAATAACATGGGGAAGGCATAACATATTTACTATTCTGACCCCCCTTGGAGGAAGGACAGGCTAAACAAGTCCTGAATAGCTAGACAGCTGCTAATATATCATAAGCAAAGCAATGGTCTTCATCATGATTCCTAAGAGCAAGGAAATGGCTGTTGTATTTCAGAGTGCCAGAAACTGTTTAAAAGGTATTTTGTAGATTCTAAGTTGTACTGAGTTTCAGATGGTATGCTCCCAATAGGGTTTCAGACTGACAGCTGGATAGTAAATCTGCGCAAACAGGTAAGTTATTGGTTAAAAATGACATTAAGTGGGGAAACAAAAAATGTGTAACATGTTAGTTGTTAGCTAATCTGGAAATACTGTCTCAGATTTTGGCCAGTAGAAAAAACAATGGATGGGAATCAACTCCAGTCCAAGTTCCATTCAGCACCATCATATCCTGTCAAAGGTAATAGGACGTGTTCTATACCCACTTCTTTCTCTTCAGATAGGCTCAGTGATGTAACATCTTGGCTAGCAGAGTTATTTTTTTAAAAAAAACAACAACAACCATTTTTACTCTCATTGGAAGTAAACTGATTGATAATTTGAAAAAAGAATTAAAATCTGGGTTTGATCAGCTGTATCATTTTCCTTCTCAAGCAATTTCACTCTTTCAATAAGCAGGGAGAGGCTGTGGCTCAGTGGTACAGCATCTGCTTTACATTTATTTATTGACTTCATTTATAGTGTGCCTTTCTCACGGAGACTTGTGCAAAAAGTCTGAGGTTCAGTTCCCAGAGTCCCCACTTGAAGGGATCAGGTAGTATGGGATGTGCCTGGGAACCTGGAGAATTGCATCTAGGCACAGGAGACAATATTGACCTTGATAGACCAATGGTCTGGCTCACTATAAATCATCTTCATGTGTACTTGAAAATGTTTCTTCTCAAGGTTATTCTGTTCTCTGGGGATGTTGTGTTCATCATAGAAATAGCCTATCAAAAAATGGAGGGTTTTTATGGGCATTCTTAACAATTTTGAGGCATTCTAACCTTCTAACTATCAATTGCCATGATCTCTGAAGTCCCAGTTTTCTTTTTTTTTTGAAAAATAAGTCTTTAGCACATTTCCTTGCAGAGTTATATGGGGAAACATGCTTCCTGAAGTCTTTTAAGTGGTGATTCCTGGAACCTGCTACATACAAAGCAGGCTCTCTACCATTGAATCATCCTTCCCTTTAACAGAAGCCCACCCTGCTAGGCAGAAATTTGTTAATTTTCCCCATCAATTCATTTCCGTTGGGGGGAGGGGATGGATCCTATTATATTTCTTTTAAAAATGTGGCTTTTTAAAAGCAGAGAATGACTGCCCCTCCAATGGAGGGGGAGGGGTAAATAGAGAAGATAGCTATTTAGTGCTTTTATCATGCAAAGCCACAAAGGAGAGAATGTGTACTAAGAATGGTAGTACTATTTCTTTCCACCCCCAGATTGTCCCAAATAAACCTGCATTTTAGTGTGATTTCCCAACAAGGTCCATTTTTAGAAGTAAGCTAATGAAGATGCAGGCTTTGTCTTGACAGATTTTCTGGAGTGCAACAAGAAAACATGTGTGTCTGCTTGGTAGTCTTGTTGACTTCAAAAAAATCCAGCAATCATCAACCTAACTGATGTAATCCTTTCTGAGTAGCTGCAGGGTAAAGAAGTCAATTGAGCCATGTCCATTCATGCCAATTAATTATCTGACCCATGAGTGCCAAGAACCAGGGCTCATTTTGTAGCAGGAGCTCCTTTGCATATTTGGTCACACCCCCTGATATAGCCAATTCTCCAAGAGCTTACAGTAGCCCCTGTAAGAAGAGCTCTGTAAGCTCTTGGAGGATTGGCTACATTAGGGGTGTGTGGTCTAATATGCAAAGGAGCTCTTGCTACAAAATGAGCCCTGCCAAGAACCCTTTTATACCTATTAAGATACACTCAAAAAACAAACTCCTTGTCTCAAAAATCTTGCTTCCAATGTCTTTATTGTAATACAGGGTGCCCAGGTATCAGACAAGACACTAACTGGCTGGTTTTTACATTTTTTAACTGTAAGCCACCTTGAGCAGGACTCTGGTGGCATGAAAGTATCTTAAATAAATAAAATAAAATTCTCCTCTTTGTGCAAATGGGTCATCAGACAGATTCATCCTTATGTAAAGCTGTCTTCTAAAATTATTTAACTGTTGGATCTAATGTCAAATTTCTCCTAGTTGGCATATTGTCCTGTTAGACAGGAGTAAGACAGGTATATTGCTATAAGATAGGAATCAAAACTTATTCATAATTGTTCCAGCAGGCATTCATTTATAACTCTCAGCAATGCTTTCCTTTGACAGGAATAACATGTAAATGTAAATTCTTCCCCTGCTCTCCATTACAATAGGCTGCTGTTAGAAATTCTTCCAAAACGCCACCTGGAGTAACTCAGATGAATCACAACAGAGAGATTTTGCCCTTGATCACATCCAACCAGCTGCCTCTGTTTAAAGAAGCAGGAAAATGCTGCTTCGAGGCAGTTTTGTACAGAACAGCCATACCTGCTAACAAGCTTTGATTTGGAACCAATCCAGCCCACTTGCTGTGGGATGTTTGATTGTTGCAGGCCCAGGGCTTATTAGGGAGAGGTCGTGCAGAGAAAAAACACAGATAACACTTTTGTGGAATGGAAAGGCCACAGTTTTATTGATTATAGACCAAGGAGCATTGGCACAGCATGGGGACAGATCCAAGTATCAGCCTGCCTGCTGCGGACTAAATCATGGAGTGGCAAAATTTGTGGTAACCACAAGGGCAGTTGCCGCTGAGTAGTTCCCTTTGCCACTTGGTGGTGAGCCCACAAACAGCCTTCAAGCTGGGCATGCCGCATAGTGGCCCAAGACCCCTTAAGGGAGTCCCTAAACAGGGGAGGTGGGCATGGAGGCCCATCTCCCCCCCAGAAGGATCCTTCCTAATGCCCCCAACCACCACAAAAGTGAGGGGAAATTCCTTCCTCTCCTGCCAAAGCTCCTACATCTGCAACCAGTGAAGTAATCCATCCTGGGTGCTAAAAAGCCAAACCCCGTCAATCCTGTACAAGGCAGTATGCTGAAATGAAATGTCTGTATGCTTAATGATGGAACCACCCAGGGCTTTAATGACCTTGCCTGCACACTTGCAGACCTTTCTCCTGGACAAATCCACTTTCTCTGGGTTGATGGCACCTCTCCAGTCATGATGTTCATGCAGCTTTGACCAAAATAGCTTGGTGTGAGGCAGGCATGCAACGAGAATATGAAGACCTGATGTTATTGTTTTGCGTAACTCAGAATCTTTCTGAGCAGGTAGGTCATTCTCTCCAGTCTGTATTATTAAGGCATCAGGAAAACCGTGGTCAAAAACTTGCTGTGAAATGGTGTCCAACAGGGAAGCCCAATGCATTCCCCTGTGCCCCAGCCAGGTGATGTGCAGTTGGTTGCCAAGACCCAGTGATCTGCCCCAACTGGAAGAGAAGAAGAGAAGAAGAAGAGATTGGATTTATACCCCGCCCTCGACTCCCCAAGGGAGTCTCAGAGCGGCTTATAAACTCCTTTCCCCTTCCCCTCCCCACAACAGACACCCTGTGAGGTAGGTGGGGCTGAGAGAGCTCTTTCCCAAGCTGTCCTTGAGGGAACAGCTGGTACAGAGCTATGGCTTGCCCAAGGTCATCCAGCCAGGTGCAAGTGGAGGAGTGGGGAATCAAACCCGGTTCTCCCAGATTAGAGTCCGCGCACTTAACCACTACACCAAACTGGCTCACTACACCAAACTGCAGAGGAAGTGTACTGCCCAGCCCAGAAGACAATATTATGACCAATGATACAGATTTTTGCCAACCTGTCCAAACTAAGACTGGACAAAAGAACCTTAGATCAACAGTGGGCAAATGTAAGATTGGTAGGCAGCAGAGCACCAGCAGCTGATGGCCTGGATTGGTGGTGGCAGTGGCAGCACCTATACAAAATGAGTGGGTGCCAAAGTCTGCAGGAGAAAGGCCTAAGGCCACAACACACTTGCGCAGGATGCTAGCAAACTGGAATCTGGATAGGCAGGAGCCATTGGCATGAATGAGAAACATGCTAGATTCAGGAGGCCTGATGGTGATGAGCCTGGGCAATCTGTGAGGGGCAGGACGTAAAGAAATTTTGCAGCCTCTGCCCTGTTAGTCAGTCTTAGAAAGCCATAAAATGATTTGGAGCTCACCGGATGTAATACTGATATCCTAGAAAGCAAGGGACCAAACATCAGTGTTGCGGTGAAAGGGCTTTCAGAGTTCACCACAGCAGAAAGTCCCCAAAAGAGCTAATGTAAAGGCCTCTTTAAATAAGGTGAATTCATAAGGAGACCAACAAACCTGTGGCAAGTGCTGTATGATGCCACAGAGCAATTTCACTGTATGATGCCACAGAGCAATTTCACAGACTGTGATCGGTCTGTGAGGGTCGGGAGCTGAAGGTGTCGCCCTTTACCATCCCTCAATGGCCCACCTGGCAATGAAGGAGTTATAAGGTTCTGAACCCCTCCCCCTACTTTGCAATAAAAGGAAATGGCTGCTAGATGTATGCCCATAGTCCTAGGTGAAAGTCCTTGCCCCGAAATTTTTATTTATTTATTTATTTATCATATTTATACCCCGCCCTCCCTGCAAATGGGCTCAGGGCGGCTTACAATCATCGGTATGACGTACCTAAAATACATAAATAGTCGGTACAATATACCTGGTTTAAAACAATTTGAGACAGTTAAAACAACCATACAATTTAAAGTGCTCGCAGTACTGGTTCCAATAAGCTTAGATGACATAATCTCAGGGCAACTATCTCACAGTTCCCACTTTAGCAATCTTTTTGGCTACCTGTGAGGTCTAGTGCGATCTCTATCCCCAGGGCCAACCCTGTCCCACAGATGAGCAGATGGCAATAGTTGGTGGTAGTGGTGGTGATGGCTCCTAGTTGAAGGCCTGGTGGAAGAGCTCTGTCTTGCAGGCCCTGCGGAACTGTAAAAGGTCCCGCAGGGCTCTGATCTCTTCCAGAAGCTCATTCCACCAGTAAGGAGCCACTTAAGGTGGGCTAAGTAGCAAAGGAGATGCTGCTCTGAAATTGGAAAGAAAAAACCAAGGCCAGAAGAAAACATAAAGGCCCTAAATGCACAGAAAGCACAAAGATAGGACCTACGAGTGGAAAGCGTGATAAACTGGTAGACTCCCTGCAATATCAAGTGTTCCCAAGATCTGGGCGTTGCAATATATTGGGGTCCAAATTCCAGAATAAGGCAACTACGATGTCGTTACTGACACCTGCAACATAACTTTGCTGAGAAAGAGATGTTACCAAAGAGACAAATAAGGAACGCCCACAATGTCTAGCTGGGTAGAGGCTCCGGATGCTAGCTGGACTGTTCCAGTGCAAAACTAAAGGGAACACCGCTAAGCAGACATGACAGCAGCTGCAGTCGGGAAGCTGATTCTAGCTGAGGAGCTGTGGGTGTCAAAAATAGCCGCCAGTGACAATCCTCCCTGCATCTGGTCATGAGGCCAGAGGCAGCCTACTTCTCCTTGGCCTCTTCCCAGCCCAAACAGTAATCATGGCTCCCAATAAGTTGTGGCCAGTGCTTCTGGCCTAATCCTGTCTGTGTAACACTGACCCTGTGGCCTACTTTTAATGCTACTTTTTCAGGCAGGACCGCTGTGCATTCAACGCAAAAATTCATCAGGTAAAGCTTTTCTTACCACTCAAAGATTCAACCAGTTTATTTCTGCAAGTCCTGCAGAGCAAGAGATGCACAGAAGCCCTGGCAGAAAACATTAGCAATCAAAATGTTGTGTGTTTGTCTATCAAATAGTTTTGAGTTCCCAAACCAAATTCTGTCTTTCCACTGCCCAGAACACAATTCTACATTGAGCAGTAATCCTACAAAGACTTATTCCCCTGGCCCTGAAACAAGCTATGGACAGCTATTAACAGTTGCTTAGTTCAAATAGTTACCAACAGCTGTGGAAAAAATGTCCTATCCCTTTAATAGAGGCTTAATGGGATGTTATTTACCTCCATGCCATGAAAGGCTTCAGCTGCCCATTTTTATGCATTAAAGCTCCATTAAAGGGGCAGGATGTTTTTCTTCATGCCTGTTGGCTACCCTAGTTCCACACATTGGGACCATCACGCTGTTGTTGTTGTTGTTCAGTCACACAGCCGAGTCAGACTCTTCGCGACCCCATGGACCACATCACGCCAGGCCCTCCTGTCTTCCGTTGTGCTCTGGAGTTTGCTTAATTTCATGTTTGTTGCATCGATAACACAGTCTAACCATCTCATCCTTTGCCGCCCCCGTCTTCTTTGACCGTCAGTCTTTCCCAGCATCAGGGTCTTCTCCAGTGAGTGTTCCCTTCTCATTTGGTGGACAAAGTATTTGAGCTTCAGCTTCAGTATCTGGCCTTCCAGGGAACAGTCAGGGTTGATGTCTTTTAGGGTTACAATAAGGTTAGATAACCACGCTTTCATATGAAATCTGAACCAATCTTTGTTATTTCTCTTTAGTGCTACAGTATAGGACCCTATCAACCCCTGCATGCTAGAGACTGGAAGGCCCTTTTTTCCAGGAAACATTTCAAACACATGAAGCTTCCTTTTCATGCCAAAAATGTTAGTTGAAGAATATTCAGCTCAACCCTAATAATGTTTGTTCCCAGCTAGTTTCAATTATCTCAAAATTTAGCTGACATTGTCAAAAACCATTCCTCTGACACTGATGGCCAGACCAGAAGATGGGAGGCAGAAGTTCCATGTAAATCCCACTGAACTCAGTGGAATGCAAACTTCCAAGTTAACATGTTCTGGATTGGGCAGTTGGAATATTGTCACATGGTGGAAATCAGTATTGAATCCACCCAAAAGAGATGCTTCAGGGTGATTTCACACTAACTATTTTCATTAACCAAACCTTAAAATTGCTCCTCACCACATTTTGGGAAACTCTTACATTTTGAACATCTGTTTTTACTAGCTTGCATGTTCAGCAGTAACCAGATGCAGAAAGAACAGAAGGCTCATTTAGCAATTGTGAGGAAGGGTGAATTTCAGTATTCTAAGGCCTAATGACAAGCTGTACCTGCTAAATTTTCCTCTTCTCCATCGCAATGAAACTCCCAGAAGTCCTCTCCTGCTTTGTATCTGGCCTCTCTGGTGTGGTTCTGTTTTCTTAAATGTTTACAGGCAGCAAGTATTGGTGCAATAAAGAAGCTTCATGGTATAGCCTACTCAGCACAATTGCTGATCTTTTTTAATTCCTTGACTGCCTTCATTATCAAGGGTCATAATGTTTGCCCTTCTAGGCCTCTTTATACTATTTAAACTCTTTAAAAATGAAATTAATCGTGTAATTACTTGAGGGCTGATAATATTATGTATTATGCATTTAAACTCCTCAGGTAATTTAGCTATAGAGAAGAGAAAGCAGAGGAACTAGACATAGATTAGTTCTATCTAGATTTATCCTGTCTTCTACCAGCTAGGGCTGTGTCGTTTTTTAAATGCTGCAGGGCTAAGGGTCAAACTAGACGTGACAGATATATTTGTTGAAGTTCTAGAGAGCCTAATTTTTGACACTCCCTGAAAACACAGTTTTTAATACTCAAAATATTTGCTCACAAGCTATTTGGTACAGTGTTCATGAAATCAATGGGTTAAAACTTGCCATGTATAGTGAATTGAACTTTGAGCTTGGGGAATAACTTTAAATGTGAATTCCATCAGTTTAAATCTCTAATTCACATCCAGTAAGTTCCAGACTTCACATCCAGTAAGTTCCAGAGCACACCACTGCCACTTCGCTTTCTCGTTTCCATCTCCAAATTTACCTCGTAGCAAGGGCTGTAGGGAGAGTTTGTGGATAGTCCCCTTTTCTCATACCATTATTTGAAGATATTTGGATCCATGGCAATGTACTTCCCAATGTACTTCTTGTGGTGTCTAGTTGGGGATGTGGCAATAGATATTTCTCAATGGGGGATGGGAACAGCATTTTAAGTTCCATGCAAAGCACTTTTAGAATTAACTGCACTTTCAGTTGGGATATGGAACAGTTAGACCGATTTCCCACTAGCGCTGCCCCGGCATTCTTCCTCCGTTTGCCCCAGTGCTGTGCTTGAATTTCACACTATTTGCCGCGGGGTGCATTTTGACCTGCGGCTCCGCCCGATCTTCCCCGCGGTTTCAGTTTTCCTGTTTTTTGAGGATCACTGAAGCTGCAGGGAAGATCAGGCAGAGCTGCAGGTCAAAATGCACCCCATGGCAAATAGTGTGAAATTCAAGCACCGCACCGGGGCAAACGGAGGAAGAACGCTGAGGCAATGCCTGTGGGCAGTCAGTCTAACTGTCTGTCTGTTGCGGAATAAACTGTGCTTTAATTGAGGACCCGTATCTGTGAATCACTGGGTGACAGGAGGATAGTGGAGAGCTCTCTCAATAGTGCCTGCTCCTGCTCCTCCCCACCCCTTCTTTGACAGGTAGCAGCTGTGTCACTTGATCTCTGAGAGGACTTTCCTCACAAGAGCTTGGCAGCAGTGCTCACTTGTAGAACTACCTACTGCAGGCCACCCCATGAAGCGGGACAGCACCAAACAACATTTAAGCCCCTTTTATTTCTGACACCACAAGATGGTGTGTACACCTCTAAAACCCACTTTATTAAAAGGGTTTCAAGAAAGTGGAACAAATCATGGAGGCTAAAGCTATCACCAGCTATTGGCTGTGACAGCTGAATGGGACCTCTGAGTTCAGACACAGAATTCAAATTCTCTCCTCTTTTTCATGAGGCAAAACAGAGCTGCTGGAGTTTTTGTTTACATGTTTTCTTACAGTATGTAGCTGGACCCTAATATAATCTCGTTGCAGAAGTCAGTGAAGAACAGGTATTGCAAAGTAAATGGACGAAGCAGGAAGAGAGAAATCATTTCAGTGCTGGGAAGCAGTCAGCAGGGATAGCTGCCTGTGGGCTTCCCTGTAGCATCTGAGTGGCCACTGCTGAAACAGGATGCTGAAGGATCACTGCTCTGATCTTGCATGGTCATTCTTAAATTGTTTACTTTTGTTAATCTACTATTTCGTTTCATTAAACCCAACCCCCCCAAACAAAGAAAAAAAACTGCCAAGAGACAAAATTAGTGTCCTGATGTCCACAGTAGGCAGAGGAGTGGTCTGGTGAGCGGACTAGTGAAGATGTAGAACAAAAACCATGCTCTGTGCATTTGAGAGTATGAGGACTGCCTCTAGGAAAGAAGACACCAAATCATTTCAACAAAGGTCAGCAAAACATTGTAATATGACAGAAATGTTTAGAAAATATGGATGTAGAAGCATATGTTCATTTGGAGGGACTACAGAGCAACAAATTGAGTTGCTATATACAAGGCTGGCCCAAGGATTATGGGAGTCCTAGGAACTAAGGCTGTTGCCCACTTTCCCCAACCCCTCAGAGTGGTGTGAGGCAAGCTTGCCACCTGCTGTCCTTAATGTGGTGACTCAGGGAGGTGGAAGGAGAGCCTGCCATTCACTTCCCGCCCCTGCCCCCCACACACACACACACAATTGGGGCAGTGTGAGGCAAGCCTGCCATCCACTTTCCTTCACCCTCCCCCATGCTCATGGGGAGGAGGGAAATTGTCATTCACCCTCCTCTCCCCACCATGGGGGACAGATGAAGGAAGAAGACGCACCCCTTTCCCACCCCCAACAGAGGTAGCAAAGGAGTGGGCTCCCTGCAGGCTGGCTGTTGGAGATAGGGGCTGCGGTCACACGGCCCTTAAATGCGGGAGGAAGGGCTATTTCCTCCCGCATTTAAAGGGGCCATCTACAAGGGGCTATTTCCTCCCACATTTTCCGACCCCGGGAAAATCGACAGTTTTCCCAGGAGTCGCAGGAGGAACCCGCATTTGAGGTATCTGGACAGCCCTCTCTCACAATCATTGCGAGAGCAGGGCTGTCCAGATGGTCCCGTCAGCCATTTCCCCCCCCCCCCCTTTTACACTTGGGCAGTCAAGCGCCTAAGTGTAAAAGGGTGGGGGGAAACCCAAACTTACCAGGCGGCTGGCAGGTCCTCTGCCGCTGCTTCTGCCGCCGGTGCGGCCGCCTCTTCCACGGCTGCCACCACCACTTCTGCCACCGCTGCTTCTGCTGCTGCCGTGGCCACCTCCTTCACTGCCTCTTCTGTGGCAGCCTCTTCTACGGCCGCCGCCACCGCTTCTGCCACCGCAGGGGTTGGGATGTGTAGACATCCCAACCCGCGGTAGAAAAATGCAGCCCCTTTAAATCCGGGAGTGTTCCCGGATTTAAAGGGGCCGTGTGACCTCAGCCAGGGTCTGCCATTTGCTGCAGCAGTCCCCAGTGCTGTGAGCTGGTAGGCCGGACAGTAACAGGGCTGGTAGGTACTCTTCCATCTATGGTGCACTAGTTAAACACCTTGGCGTGCCTAGTGGATGAGCTGGGTGTGCCTATATATCAGGGGTTACTGTATTTTGACTTTAAAATGATCTTGAGTGTGTGTCAGTAATTCTGAAAGGTATAAAGATGCTAAAGATGTGTGTCAGTAATTCTGAAAGGTATAAAGATGTACTGTCAGTACAGACAGTAGTAGCATTTTGAACCACAGGTAGCTTGAAATTTCTCATTTTCATCAAGACTATATCTCAGTAGTTTCCTCAGATAATGAAGTTTATGTCCAGTGGCACCTTTAAGGCCAACGAAGTTTTATTCAAGGTATAAGCTTTTATGTGCAAGCACTCTTCTTCAGATACAGGGAAACAGAATTTCCTCAACCATTACATATGGGTGGAGGGGGGTTAGTCTGCACACGAAAGCTTATACCTTGCATAAAACTTTGTTGGTCTTAAAGGTACAACTGGACTCAAACTTTGTTCTGCTGCTTCAGACCAACACGGCTACCCATCAGAATTTTCCTAAGATAATGTTGTTGTATGCTAAATATCATGTCAATCTTCCAGTACTCTGCTGATATGCTTGATGATGGCCAAAGGAATTTTTATTCCTTAGTAGAAATGTTCTCATACAATACGTTAGAGAATTAATGAATTGGTCTCTCTGTAGGTTACATAGTCCATGCATCTCAGACTGTGTCTCTGCACTTAAATGTGACCAATCCTTTGCACTTGTTCAAAAACGTTTGGCTGCTAGCAAGCTGTATCTTTAAATTAGCCATTAAGTGATACAGGCTGCATTCAGATATTATGACAATCTTCCATTAAACTCCAATTGGGCACAAACACAGCTTATTTTCTGTGATTACTTGTGCCCCTTGCTTTACTGCTCCTCTAGTGCTCAGAGCTTGATTGAAACTTCCTGTTTGATCAAAGTCCAATTTGCCATGGTGTCTGAATGCAGGCGCCTTAAAAAAATTGGAATCAGTTCGCCCACTGGGAATCTAAACCTTAGCTAAATGGCACTTTAAACTAAACAAATTCCAGTGCCAACTAAACAAATTCTAACATCATAGAAAATTGGAGCTTGATTAAACTGGGAAATGTATGGTCAAGTTTGTAGAGGGAATTTTTGATCATGTTTCACATGCTAAAAAAAATGGGAGGGATGAGAAGCTCATGAAAACAATAACAACAAACTGTGTTCACGCCTGATTGGTTTTTAACTGCAGTGTGTTGGGACATCTGTATGTAGCCTCGTTCAGGAGAGCTGATACAAAATATCCCAATCCACAGCAGAGAATTTTGAAAAAGTAACAGTTTTTGGCCTTCAATGTTATTGGATCACAGACGTCACCAATTGTCATATCCACTTGGAATAATCAGTTGCAGAATCTATTGTAATATGAAGTTGGACACGTTTTGTGTGTCAGGGAAAAAATGTACTGTGGAAACTAACTTCTTTTGCAGGTGGACATATATATGGTTTCATAAGAAATTAGGCTGTTTTAAACTACATAATGAGAAAACAATAAAAAGAAACAGGCAGTGTACCATGGAGTTTTCTGGGATGGCCAGCGCATTGCCTGATATCATGAAGGCATGACATCAAGCATTTTATGACACTATTTCTTTCCCCAGAGCTTTCTCCCACTTGCTGGGTAAGCAGGGGTGAGTGGGTGGGCCTACCAGCGGGAACCTTCCCACTATAAATGGGCACTTGGCAACTTTGCTCTGAACTCCTTTTACTCCTGAGTATGTGAAAATTAAAATATTCTAAGCAGAATCCTAACATGTATTATTATTTTGATGCTAGAACTACATTAAAATTATCCAGGCATCCAGTCATGAAATTCAACCTGTAGCATAGCCTATTCATTTTTATCCTGCCCATCATCAAAGGGGCCCATGACTCTCCCCATGTTTTATTCCCACAGTAGCCCTATGAGGCAGGCCAGGTGCAGAAAAAGTGAGTTTCACATCATTTGCAATTTGAACCACAGTCAGTGCCAGCTACACTGCTATTGTTGGCGCGGGGAGGCAGGAGGCTACTGGTTGAACTCCTTATTGTGCAGGAATGTTAAGTTTCGTTTCTTCCACTGTGCCTTATCTGCTAGCTTAGCTTTTTGACCTTGGTACCAGTTCAGCTTCCCTTCCTTGGAATGTGATCCCGTTGGTTTCGGCGCGCTCAAGTGCATCCTCTGATTGGCTCCTGTCCATCACGGGACCCCATTTTGAATTCTGTATATCTTCCCCTCTCCCGCTCCTAGGGTTAGTTCTAACACAGATGTGTTAGGGTTAGTTCTAACAAATGACCAGCCTTTACTGTTGTTCAATAAATTGATCCTTCTGAAGGAACATTGTTGAGATTGATTGCTGTCGGACTCTGACAGTCACCTAGGTCCTACACCATCCTAGTCTCTTTTGAGTTCTTCTCTTTGAAATGTTGTGATGTTCTTTGAGCCTGAAATAATTATTCTATAATCTTTCTAAGCTTTGCCATTCTCTTCCAAACTACCTTCAGTTTCATAATATCAGGGCAACCAAAGTAGGTGCAGGTTTCCATCTAAAATATGACTGGAGCTGAGGGATGTAGCATAAGGAGAGTTAGACAGCAGAAGAAGGCCCACATTCATCTGGTGTACTGAGAGTGTTTATAATGGGTAGTGTGGATGTTTTGTATGTGATGAAAAACCAAGGAGGCCTTGAATACTTTACGTTTCCCTTTTGGTCCATACATGGACATTGATGAGATCATAGCTATTTGAAGCGGTGTCTAGGGGTGTGCATTCGGCTTTCCGAAAAGCCGAAAAAAACCATTTCGGGTTTTTTCGGGTTTTTGGGATACTGGAAAGGCTCTGATGAGACTCCCCGGTATCCCGAAAATAAAACCCCCTGAAAAATCCAGCTTATTCCGGCTTTTCGGCAAACTGAAAATGGCAGCCGCGGGGGGGGGGGGGAATTAACTGCAAAGGGAAGCCCATCACTTACTCTTTCATTTTCTGGCATTGTGTACCCTTTTTCCCGCCTTTTGCTCATGGTCCCAGGAGGGGGCCGGGGGGGAGGGACCATGGATGGCCAATCACTGCAATGCATTTGCAAATGCATTGCATCAGGGCAGCTTGCCTTGCAAGGTTTCCAAGTACTGTGGAACTCCGAGGCACTAGGCAGCTTGCACTGGCAGCCAATAGGATTTTGGTATCCGCTCTCTGGCAACTGTGGCCATATCAGAAAAAAACCTGATTCTCTGTGCCACTAGGCCTACCCATAAGGTCCCAGTTATGCAATTTCAGCCTTTTTTTCTCTACCCTGTTTAAAGTTGGTTCTGTTTTCTTCAAGCAAACATTAGTAAAATGATGATAGGTAATAAACCACCAGCCTAGGTGTGATTTAAATATAATAAATATGATAAATACAGCATATGTTCTACAGACAGCACAGTGGGAACAATGGCTCAGGTCAGACACCATGTGGAACCATGGTTTATTTTAACTGTAAAGCAGAATTATTTAAACATGCTTACAGGCCATCTTGAACAGGCTATGCCTTAACTTTTTAATGAACTGTTTGAGTTATTTGCTTTTTGTGTTAGTTGATTTAATATCTGATTATTTTTGTAATAGAATTGTTGTTGTCACTCACCCTGGTCCTGACTGGGTTGGGAGAAAGACAAAGTATGTAAGGCCGAGTTCAGACTGGCAGTTTGGCCCGATATAGGCACCTTTCTCAAGTGGATTAAGTGGGCCCGTTCACACAGCCACAGCTGTCTGACATTCCCCTTCCGTATTCACCCCGTGCTTTAACTATTCGATCCCACTTTTTAAAAGTACCAGGTGAAAGCCAGGGCAAGCCGTGGAGGGTGCATTGATTGCCCTTCCTGGAAGTGTGGATGTAAAAAAGCTGCAATCAAGTGGCACTGGTAATGTGAAACCACTGATCCAGCAGGAATGCACATAACTGCCTATGCGTACTGTGCGCTTGAGCGCACAACCACCCACACGGTGGGGTGGGCATCACGGGATCCTGCCCCAATTGCTGCTGTGCCTATGTGCTTATGCACACATAGATCAGCAGAGTGGACCAAAGCCACCCACAACCGTGGCACTGCCAGGGGCTGCCCCACAGTGTGACCACTCCATTCCGCCTCCTCCCCAGTATGCTGCCACATCAGTTGGTGTAGTGCGACCGGGAATCCCCACCACAACTTGGCCCGGGTCTTTTTGCCCCACCTCCCTTGTGCTTTATAATGCCAGTCTGTCCTCAGCCTAAATGTTCTAAATACATAAATACGTACGTACACACATGGTCTAAATGGGTTTGTGAAACCAGGACTCAACTCACAGACAACACTCAAATCATGTTTTGCCTCAGTAAATACTATTTTCATTGCCTTCTCTCTGTTGCCTGGGAGTGCATAGTCAGAGAAGAAGCCAGGATTAAGCTCGGATACCTGTGTTCAGACATTGCACAAATCCATAGTTAAGACTCATTGTTGTTAATAGACCAAATTCACATCCTGGTTTGAGGGAGCCTAATGAACTATTCACAGCGGAGCGGCTTGAAGTCAGACAATTGTATTAACCGTAGTTAATTTAATTAACCCAAAATTTCACGAGATGTCTGAACTGTACGTGTATTTAATTAGGCTGCATCATCAGGTGTTCTAGTAGAAGTCCCAAAGTAGCTAATCACAAACTTTGTTCATATTTAGAATTCTGTTGTAAGCTCTTAGGAAAAGAAGGTGTCCTCTAGCTGAAAAGATATGTCCCATTTGCTATTGATCCCTAAATGAAAGAAATCTTCATAACCTCTTCTCATCATAGTAAAAAAAAGAAGCTTTGTTTGGTCTCAGTATGGCTAATTGTCTTGTTCATCACATTATTTCCTTCCCTCCTTTTCCCATAGAAAATTAGTACAGCAAATAAGGCAAAGAACAATTTAAGGATCATCCTTAAATACCATAAGCCAAGGTGATAATGATCCACGGAATTCAGATATTATACAGGAAGCATTACTGGCTGATTTATGCACATGCATGCAAATGAGACCCCCTTTTAAGGGTCGCTGGTACTAGAAAAGCTGAGGCATTCAGTCCTTTTCATTGGATTTCATCTCTCTCCCCTTTCTCGTTACCATAGCAACCTGACAGACTTTCTACCCACATTGCAGGTAGTTTACAGGCACTCTGTTTTGAAAAGAATGATTGGTTCACATATTCATCAAGGAGATGGTAATAAAAACGTGTAGCTTTACATTTATTTTGCTGGCTTGCTGTAATTTGATTACTTCAGTTTTATGGAGCAGCATTGACTGTCTTGGAAGATATATCTCAAATCCCAGTTCTCTTTCCTGGCAGCGTGTATCTTCATGTGCGTGCATTCGCGCATGTGTGTATTTACAGTCTTCTCTACAGCAACCCACTAAAATACTAATCAACAAGAACCAGTTCTGTGGCAATTTAAATAAGCTGGAGAATGTATGTATCCGTGCGTGCAGAAGTACCAATCAACTGCTTCTCTCAGACACAAACACACAACTCCAGTATCACAGAATTTATTAATGCTTCCTTGGAAACATGTTTAAATAAGGATCTGGTTTACTGGAAGGCAATGTAATGGTCTGAGCCTAAATCCAAGAAATAAGTTGAGTGGTGGTTGTTTGCAGTATATATCTCTAATGAAATTAGAACTCCAGTTGTATGTGTGTGCGTTTTAAACTATTCGTGCTTTAAAAGCAAAACAAAAAAATCACTTAAAGTATGCATCTGTTCTATCAACAAGTGCAAATGGTGAGTCTTTTTATTATGGAATGGAAAATGTTCTGTGTATTAAAGCTCATGCAGCCCCTAGGGGCATATTACACAGGGATATCAATGAAATATATCATGTTAAGCAACTAGGACTGAGAACGAAAACTTGCTGGCATTTACTTTTCAGAGTGGGGCTTTTCCTCATCACCTTTATGTTGCAGCCCAGTCACACACACACACACACACACACACACACACACACACACACACTGTTCCCACGAGCAGATCCTCAGGAACAGCCTAGGAAGCAAAGTAGGGGTCTGCAGTGGGAGGGGGGGAATCCGGGGAAATTGCCAACTTCCACTCACAAAAATGTCACGTTTGGATATATGCCAACATGTAGTTTAAGCCTCGTTCAGTCAGTGCAGTGCAATGTCCTAAACCAGTGGTTCTCAACCTGTGGGTCGGGACCCCTTTTGGGGTCGAACGACCCTTTCACAGGGGTCGCCGGCTGGTGTCCAAGCCTGCCCCGCCGACAGGAAAGGGCCCCACACAAGCTGATTTCCATGGGAACCTAACTGTTAGGAATTGATTCCAATCCAGTGTAGGAATAATGGTTGGACATAAGCTATTGGTTCAGGCAAGATTTTGTATAGATGGGACAGAAAATAATGTTTTTATTGGTTTTGTCAAAGCCATTTAGACAACACAACAAATAATTTTATGGTTGGGGGTCACCATAACATGAGGAACTGTATTAAAGGGTCACAGCATTAAGAAGGTTGAGAACCACTGTCCTAAACAAAGACATTCTGGATATTGCAGAAGCATTATGGTGGCATTACAGAACCTACTGTTTAACAGTTTGGGTCTAGCATCTTCATACATATGAAATGGACACCCAGGTTGGTAGAGTAACAAAGATATCATCACTGTTGCATGTTCTTCGTTGAAGAACAGTTAGGGCTGCCAGGTCCCTCAGGAGAATGAGAAAGGCCCAGGCCTCATCACCAGCACTGCATCAGGCCCTGACCTGGGTAAGCCAGGCAAGCCCAATCTCATCAGATCTCAGAAGCTAAGCATGGAAAGTATTTGGATGGGAGACCTCCAAAGGATACCAGGGCCAGATGCAGAGGCAGGCTATCAAGCCACTTCTCTGCATGTCCTCCATGCCCCAGTAGGAGTTGCCAGAGGTCACCATGACTTCCAGGCATGAGCATACATACCCACATGCAAGCACACACACACACACAAATGCAAAAAGTACCCCAAAATACCATGATTGCATCAGAAGTGACTTCATCACCCTGCAACATCTGGGCAACACTCTGGTATTGGGGGGGGAAACTCTATGGTATAATTGGCTTAATAGAGGTTTTGCCCAAATACCACAGTGTTGCCCAGATGTCGCTGGCATGATGACATCACTTCCTGTGTGATGTCAGTGATGAGGCCTGGACCTTTCTCTTTCTCCTGATAAGTTCCCCATTGGCCAGCTGATCAACGGCTGGGGGTAGGGCCTGGTGGCAGAGGACTCCCACTTCCACTTGGGGGGGGGGGAATCTAGCAACCCTAAGAACAGTCAACAATACTATGTGATTCTGTATACCCAAAGGTTGATTCAGCACACTGTTATCAGTGCTGTTTTGATGCCCACATGGCTAAGACCTATGATATTTCAAGGGTAGAATAGCGTTGGTTTCAGCTCCAGCCTTTGCCCCCATTCCTCCTTGTCATCGCCACCAAATCCCACCCTACTATTCATAACTTGCCCACATGCCAACTTGTGCCCCCACACCACCTCATCATCTGTTTTTACTCTTCTTTGCTTGATTTCTCTCCCTCCCTTCAGTTCTGGGACCCAGTGACTCATACACCTTCCCAATGCCGCTTTTCTCTGTGTTGCCGTTATGGCTGCCATGTCCCTTATGCATTGCCACAAAAAAAAAAAAAACAGTTGTGGAGATGATGGCCAGGTATGTGGAAGAGGTCAATAATGGAAATCCTCTTCTCAAAGCCAGTTCCATTGTTATGTGTGTGTGGGGGGGGGGGGGGAATTTCCCAACTGTCCCCCAGTTAGGAACTTGGCTAAGAAAAGGGAAAGAAGCAACATTATTTCCTGAATGCAATTCCTGAATAGGGGGAAAGGCAAATAACCCTTGCCTTCTCCCTAACCAGCAGTCTTTGAATTATCCAGTGTATTAGAACACATTGCCTACTCTCCCATTACTTGAAGGCAGTTGCAGTGGGATGGAAGATTTCCTTCTCACACACCAAACAAGAGATAGCTTGCAGATTACAGAATCAGATGTCATCTCCCTTTTTTATCTCTTTAAAAGTCAACTCCATCTTAGGTTGCAATTGATAGTGTGGTAAATACACCATGCCCCTTAATATCCTGTCCCCAGTTTTGGTCCTATTTAGGAAGCATTGCCCTTTCCAACCTTTTCTTCTTAATCACGCTTGGCATGACACAAACAGAAGATTATCCAGTACCTTGATAGAGTTAAATAGCTAGATTCCCTTAGGGAAATAGATTATTTGACTCACCAATTGTTGACTCACAATCCAAATTTAAACAATGATGCAACCACAGTATTAGCGCAGAAGATATGTTATTAGTTCACAGAAAATTGGATCCAAACATGGGAGCCTTTCATGCTATCATAACCAGCAAAGCAGTTATTAGGACTGTTTCTCTCTTCCTGTTCCCATGTCAGAACTTGGGAGAGAGACCAGCATTAACAACTTCTTCATTGTTAGTTTAATGGTCACCTAAAAGCATTGAACCAAAGGTACTCTTGATGCCTTTAATATATGGCACTATTTCCCAATGTCAGCACAGTTCTCCACTTAAAAAAAGAAGAGCTGAAGTGTTTCTTAGCAAATTCAGAACAATTGCTTTCTTGCATGAACTAGGATGAGTCCTGTGAGACTAGGATGAGACTTGAACCTGGACCTCTGTCCAATCATGGACTCCCAAGGACAATAACCAGAAATTTCTAGAGAACTTTAAAAGGGCACATAAATTGCTGGAAATGATGCAATTACTTACAACACTGAACACCTAAATTAATGTAATTGCAGCAAAATAAGGCACGACTACCAGGAAAGTAGTTGATTTTCCCGGGGTCGGAAAATGCGCTAGAAACCTTGGAGTGAGCCCGCTTTGGTGCGGGAGTAGGAACATGCGGTCTGATCAGGCCCTTTAAATGCAGGAGGGAACAGCACTGACTTTCACTTTAAAGGACCGTGTGACCATGGCCTCAGATGCAAACATAGTATTAGGGTTTCTTTTTTACCATGTTTATAGATTACTAAGAATAAGACCCATTGTTGAAATAAATACAACAGGCTCTAGAAAGAGGCTCTGGGAGAGTGCCAAGGCTTTGCTGTGGTGACCTCAGCTGGGTATAATGACACAGGAGAAAATATCTGCTTTGGAAGGTGGGCTTTATGGCATTCTGTTCAGCTGAGGACTCTCCCCTCCCTAAACACTGGCTTCCATAGACTCTACCAGAAAATCTCCAGGAATCTCCCTACCTGGAGCTGGCAACCCTAGTCAGAACTGGCCCAATGAGTTTTCTCCCAAAGGCCAAAATAGGTGTGAAAAGGGCCTTTTACTGAGAGAACCAACTTTGGTTGCCTAGCAACAGGAACTGAGGGGAAAGTAGGGTTCCCAGCTTTGAGTAGGGAAATACCTGAAGATTTGGGGGTGGATCCTGTGGAGAGCAGAAGGACTCAGCAGGAATTTTCCAACTTGGAGCTGGCAACCCTAGTCAGGACTGGCCCCAATGAGTTTCTCACAAAGGCCTGGAAAGGGTTTCGTTCCTTTGTCTTTTTACTGACAGAACCAAGCTTGGTTGCCGACCAACCGCCACTGAGGGAAAAGTTAGTCCCATCCAGGAGCCAAGCAGGTGAAGTGTCTTTGTCAGGGGAGAGAGCGTATTCTGACAGGGAACAGTGGCTGAAGTGGGAGTGGAGAGGGAAGAGGAGCAGACCCAGCACCCAACCAATGGCATGCGAGTACTCTTGAGTGGCAGCTGACGGGCCAATGGCTGATGTAGCACACTGTGGGCAGGACTCAGGCAACACAGCCAGTGGATAGGGACAGCTTCTAATTGACACATCATGGAGCCAACTGATTTAGGAGCATGTGGAATGTTCAGAAAGTGCCACCCTTCTACTCAATTATATATAAGGAAAAATGAGTACGATACACTATTGTTCAGCCACTCCTACAGCCCCTCTTTTCCCTAGTGTAAATTGCCCAGTGTGGCCATTTTGTCTGGACTTTGGATAACAGCCTCTCCCACCCAAGAAGCAGGCTTTAGATTCACATTTAAAGTATGCATTACTGTTTAAAGGCAGCTGCATTAGATCATCATCTAGAGTCTTAGATTACCCCTCTACATGTAAGGGATACATTAGCCCTGAGTTCTGTCATGACTGACAGCTTAAAGCCAGAAAGTGTTCCCACTTGACTTAGATTGGAAACCAGTTCCAAACTTGTTTAATAATCTTACCTTAAGTAGAGCTAATATCAGTACCAATATTCTTCCACTATGACCCTGACCTGGATAGCCCAGGTTAGTCTGATCTCATCAGATCACAGAAGTGAAGCAGGGTCAGCCCTGACAAGTATTTGGTTGGGGGGACCTCCAAAGTATACCAGGGTTGTAACATGGAGCCAGGCAATGGCAAACCACCTGTGAATGTCTCTTGTCTTGAAAACCCCACTGAGTTTAACTGAACATTAGGCAAGAAATCTTGGCCAAAAACCCTAAACCAGTCTCCAGATGGAACTGGAGATCTCCTGGAGTTTCCATTGACCTCCAGACTACAGAGATCAGTTCTTTTTTTGGGGGGGGAGGGATAATGGCTGCATTGGAGAGTGGACTATATGACATTATACCCCACTGGGGGTGTGGAGGGGGAGATATTTGTGTGTTTCCTACATTGTGCAGGCGGTTGGACTAGATGACCCTGGAAGTCCCTTCCAACTCTATGATTCTATGAGATCCCTCCTCAAACCCTGCCCTCCCCAGTCCCATCCCCCCCAATCTCCAGGAATTTTCCAACCCAGAGGTGGCAACCCTAGGCTAGAAAAAAAGGATTTTTTTTTCCCCAGGGGCCTTTTGGGAAAGCTTTTCCTTCTCCTTTCCTACAGTATGTGTGTTGGAGAATATTTCTTGTTCTGTATTGCAGGCCTGGTATTGTCCTTGAATCCAACGTCTAAAGAAACTGTCACGTATAAATCAGTCCTCTGTGAATTTGTGAATGGGTTTTCCTGTCAAAGAGTTTTGTTTTTACAAGGATGACTTTCAAAGTCAATACATGTTAGCTCTCCCAACTACCTATAGCCTAATAGATTCAAGTTTTATTTTTAATCAGATCTCACGCATTCAAGTTAAGGGATTTGCCTGGATCTAAATGGAATACATTGATCATGGTGCTGGGGAAGTGCATGCCAAAAACCAAAACCCCTGATACATTTTCAGTAGCAATGAAAAAAGCACAAAGGGTCAGAGTCAAGCAGAAGTTCAGCTAATGCACAATACTTAAGTAATTTGGGGTCAATCCCTTGGCCACATTTTTTGTCTTTCGAACAATAGAGCTTTCATAAACAAGACTCCAATGACCTACTTTGGGGGGTCACTGAAAACCGTAGGCCAACTGTTACAGTTAGAGCTGTTAACAGCATTCCCATACAGATTTGCTGGAGACACTCAGTCTATAGTAAACATGGGCTGGTGAAACACAGAGTTCTGTTTCATTATTAGTATATCTGAATAGCATGGACCTCTGACCTACGTCCTTCAATATCGTCCCACTCCCCTCCTCTGATTTTGCGAGCTTTGCTATGTCAGCACAGTTTATCCTGTAATTTGTGCTTATGCAACTTTCAATAAAGCAGAAGCCTTCGTCTGCTAACCATGCCTCTGTGCTTCTTACCTTTAAGGTGTTACCAACTGATGAAACAGCATGTTCAAACTAGCTAAAACACCCTCTGTGGTGTACTCTCTGTGTCTCTCTAAAAGATTGTCTCTAGGTTCCTATGTTAGATGAGTTAAAAACTTCTAAGTCAAAGGATAACTAGTGCTTTCGCAATATTAATGGCTATCGATCTCTTTGGATTGGCAGCTTTGAAAGAAAACTGATGCAAACCTCTTCTCTCTAGAAGCTGCAGTGACTAAACTAAACTGACTAAATTGAGGCTATTGTCTTTTTGGTCACATCATGAGAAGACAGGAGTCACTGGAAGAGACAATGATGCTAGGAAAAGTTGAAGGCAGCAGGGAAAGAGGAAGACCCAACATGAGATGGATTGACTCAACAAAATAAGCCATGGCCTTCAATTTGCAAAATCTGAGCTGTCAGCTGGATGTTTTGAAAGTCATTAATTCATAGAGTTGCCATAGATCAGAAGTGACTTGACGACACATATAATGCACACACCTAATTGGCAAGTATTTGAGTCATTTGATGCCAAAACAAACAGAGCCAGTTATTGGCTCACAGTAGGGTTGCCAAGTCTGGGTTGGAAAATATGTAGAGACTTTGGGGTGGATTCAGGAGAGCATTGGGTTTAGGGAAGGGAGGGGCCTCAGCATGGTACAATGCTATTGAGTCAGAGCTGCCAAGTCGCACTGGAGGGCGGGGAATCCCTCGCTACAGGGGTCCCCGATCCATCAGCCCATATTTGGCCAGCAGGGGGAACCCCACCCCCAAAGTTGTCCGATCAGGATGACTGCCCCAGCGTGATGATGTCACCCAGAAGTGATGTCATCATGCTGGGCATGTTGCCGGGGCGATGCTCTAGCAATCGCCCCGAAAACTCTAAGGTACCATAGAGTTTTGGGGCGATTGCCAGAGCGTCTCCCTGGCAACGTGCCCAGCATGATGATGTCACTTCTGGGTGACATGATCGTAGCACGCATGCTTCGTACATGTGCCAGGAAACTCCCAGGAGCAAGAGGATTCCCCTCCGCCACTAGAATGTGAGTACTTGGCAACCCTATACTGAGTCCACCTTTCAAAGCAGCCATTTTCTCCAGGGGAGCTGATCTCTGCCAGCTGGAGATCAGTTGTAAAAGCAGGAGATCCCCAGGCCCCACCTGGAGGCTGGCAACCCTAGCTCACAGCTATTTTGTCACAGTCAAACAGTAAATTCAGCTATCAAATTAAAATTCACAGCAGCCAAGCAGAGCCATTTTAGCAACTCCCATATGATGAGTGTTATGTGTAGACCAGGCCTCAACCAAGTGAGATTTCATACATGTAACAGGGAAAAGCAAGAAGTCTTCTGGAGCACCAGCTTATATGGGCATGAGGTAATATCAAACAGCTATATATATCACTTCATTTTACTAAATGGTGTGAGGGATTGCAAGCAGGAATGTATGAAACAATCCTGAGGTAATGTGGTTCCCTCAACATTCTTCAGAAGGGAAACTTCCAAGTGTTTTGGAGTTTGCTTCAGGCAAAAATCCATTGATTACACAGGGATACCCAGAAGATATTGGTGAATGATTGTGCCAGCCTTATAATAGAATCAAAGAGTTGGAAGGGACCATACAGACCATCTAGTTCAACCCCTGCTTAATACAGGATCAGCCTAAAGCATCCCTGACAAGTGTCCATCCAGTTGCTGCTTGAAGACTGCCAGTGAGGGGCAGCTCACCACCTCCCTTGGCAGCTGATTCCAGTTCTTAACTATTCTTACTGTAAAATATTTTTCAGAACTTAAACCCATTATTGTGAGTCCTATCCTCTGCTGCCAACAGAAACAGCTCCCTGCCCTCCTCTAAGTGACAGCCTTAAATATTTAAAGAGAGTAATCATGTCTTCCCTCAACCTCCTCCTTTCCAGACTGAACACTGCCAACTCCATCAGTCTTTTCTCATGGTGCTTGGTCCCCAGGCCCCTGATCATCCTCGTCACTCTCTTCTGTACCTTTTCCATGTTGTCCACATCTTCTCCAGAACTGCACACGGTACTCCAGGTACAGCCTGACCAATACGGTGTAGAGTGGGACTATGACATCTTGCAAATTGGATGTTATGCCTCTGTTGATTACACCCTAAGACTGCATTAGCCTTTTTTGCCGCTGCATCACACTGACTGCTCATATTTAGCTTGTCATTTTTTGTTGCCCGGCTGTAGAACTCTGCACTTATCCTTGTTGAACTGCATCTTGTTCACATCTGCCCACTTTTCCAGTGTGTTCAGATCTCATTGAATTCTATCTCTCCTGAGGTGTCCACTACTCCTCCCAATTTGGTGCCATCTGCACATTTAAGAAGTAGTCCCTCCATCCCCTCATCCAGATCATAATAAAAATATTGAAAAGTACCGGGCCCAGAACCAAGCCCTGTGGGACCCCACTTGACACCTCCTTCTAATCAGATGAAATGTCATTGACAACTATTCTTTGGGTGCAGTTGTCTAACCAGTGCCCTATCCATGTAACTATCCTAGAGTCCAGTCCTCAATCCTCCAGTTTACCCATCAGAACATCATGGGGAACCCTGTCAAAAGCTTCACTGAAATCCAGGTAAACAATACTGATGACATTCCTATGATCCAAGAAGGAAATGAAGTTGGCCTGGCAGGACCTGTTAAGGACAAATGCATGCTAACTATATCATTTAGGTGTAATTTAAGAAGGGCAAAGAAGTAATTCCCTTCTTAAGTAAGGAATAGTGAATCATCTAAAGCAAAAAGATACCAAAACACACATTTCTGGAAATTTTATTCTGAATATGTTTTTCTTTTTAATCTCTCTTACCGCCTCCCTCAATTGAAATCTCTTTGCCAAGCTCTACTGAAACCTGTTGGCATCTTTTCCAAGTGGTTTTGAAGAAATACAGTAGTAAATATCCCTTATTTTAAAAGGCATATGTATTCTAAAAGATATTGGCTTTATAGAATACTGCCTGTGTCCCATAACATTTCAGATACCAAACAAAACACAGTAACTCTTTATTTATTCTACAAATAGTCACTTGGAGAGGTTTGATCTAGAAATCCACGTGATAATCTCATTTTGTACCCTGGAGACAAGAGGGATCCAATTTTCAAAGGGTTGTATGTGTTTTCAGCATCTATATTCTAATCCGGAGAGGGTTTTTTTTCTGTGTGGATGCTTATATCTGCCAAAAGAGAGCTCACTCTCCCTGCACAGCTTTTCCTACATAGTCAGGCCCCTTCCTTGGTCTGCAGAAAAATCCGAAAAGTTAAAAAAAACTTCAGGGATCATTGAATTCCCCCCCCAATACCTTTTGAAATGGCATCATCTCCAGACATCAACTGTGAGGAGATTAGAATATTCAGGGGAGGGGGGGAGGTTCTAACTGTTTCTGTCAGTAAAAAGCAGGGTTTTTACAGGCAGCAGTCTAGGGTTGCCAAGTACCCCCCCTTGGCCACCAGCAGCAGATCCAGATCCAGGCTGGGAAACTCCTGGAGATTTGGGGCTGGAACCTGGGGAGGACATGGACCTCAGTGAGGTACAATGCCATATACTCCACCCTCCAAAGCATCCATTTTCTCAATGGAAAGTTATCTCTGTAATCTGGAGATAAGCAGTAACTCCAGGGGATCCCCAGGTCCCACCTGGAGGCTGGCATCCCTAGGCAGCACCCTCTGTGTGACTTGATACCACCTCATTTGCATGACTCAGGTAGGCCCAGCTGCTTTGCTACTGTTCATCAGCAGCCACCCTATGAAAGCCATTGTGATGTAACAGAGCTTCAGATTGGGATCTGCGATACCCAGGTTCAGATCTCCATCTTGCAGTGAAAACTGACTGGGAGATTTTGGACCAGTCACATACTTTCAGCCTAACCAACCTCACAGGGTTGTTGTGCAGACAACAAGGAAGAAATAATAAAGTAAGCTGCTTTAGACCCCACTGTGGAGAAAGACTAATTTTCCTAGGTAGAGGCTGCGGGGGAGGGGGGTGGAGATGGAAAGCTGAAGACAGATAAAGGTAGGTTGGCTGTTGGGTGGGAAAGAAATAGGGTTGCCAACTCCAGGTTGGGAAATTCCTGGAAATTTGAGAGGTGGAGCCTGGGGACGGTGGGATTTGGGGTGGGAGGCAGAAAGAGAGAGAAAGAATGATGAGGTGGGGAGGCAGAAAAACAAAGAGAATGATGATGGGTCAGAAAGAGAGAGGAAGTAACATACATGGAAGAGAGAGTGTAAGAAAGGGGGGCAGAAGGGAGAAAGAGTGTGAGAGAGGTAGGGGAAGAAGGGAGGAAGCAAAGGTGTGAGGAATGGGATAACCATCCCACAAGTGTCTCGTGGGTCTCTACTTGTAATAGCTAATCCTGGCACAGAGGCAACAAACAGAAAGCTTTCGCATTTTAGTGTGATGCACAATTAAGCTATAAACCAAACGCAGATGAAAATATATTGTGGATAGAATATGTAGCCCATTAACTTCACAGTATTAATGCTGGACCATAAAGCTAATGGGATCTCATAGACTCCTTTAGAGCACGTGATCTGCAGACTGCAGCATTAATGGGGGGAAGGGCTTCAGGCAAGAGAATCAGGTTTTGTGTATCTGAAACAGCAAATCTGCAGACCGAGCCAAGTTAGCTGTTCTGATTATACTAGTCCACCAGCAGTGCCGACAGAAGAGGCACATGGAATTGTTTCCGGGCTGCTACTGGGTAGCTCCCAGATGCTTAGGATTCCATATATTTGTGGAATAAAAATCTTTCAATAGTCCCATTGACATTGGGTATGGCAATAATTCAGTGTATTAGTTGGATGCAAATACTGCACAATAAGGTGGGGGGGGGGGTTGCAGAACTGTAATTAGGAATGCCAGAGCAAAGGGGGCTCTATCTTTTGACTGAGCCCATTGTTGAACTCCAGCCTGAACCTCCGACCTTTTACTTTGGAAAGACACAATAGGCTTTGATATGAGATGGTGGGAAAGGGACTTAGAGGCTCATTTCACATTCAGCTGCAATTCATCAGCTTGGCTGGGACTCCTAGCAGCTTTAATGACCACTGCAATTGATGGTTAAATCAATTTGTGACGGTGACAGCACGGCTGGCCTCTAGACTGTAACAATCCAGGATTACAACTGGCAGAAAGGGCCCTGTTATTCAGATTGCGTGGTTTCTTCTCTGGGCTGAGTGGGAAGAAGAGTGGGACAAAGTCTCTCACAAAACAGAGGTCTGGGGAATGTACACATTCACTACAGTTGACTACACATCCCCACTGACTCTTTGTAAAATAATGAACTTTAAAAAAAAAAAAAAAAAGCATTGTTTAAAAGTAAAAATATACAGTGCAGAACAAATGCTCTGATATTTTGCCATATCCTTTGGGAGACTGGCAAAGCAGAAGAAGAATTTTACTCATGGCTGAGTGGGTGGTCCTTTTCTCCCCCTACCCTTCGCCGCCGCCTCCTCCCCCGTAGTATGAGGATTATAACAATCTTGAATTCAGAGGAGGGGGGAAGTCAACAAAAAGCAAATGAAAAACAAATATTCTTCTTTCAGTGATGGCAGCCTGACAAGGAAGAATTGCTCCCTCTTCTGTTATTAAAAAAGGCACAATTTAGAAAGGCACGTGCAAAATTATGATTTTTAAAAAATGCTGTCCCGTTTAGTTTGTAACAAAAAGCAGTACTGTGTGATAATTCTTGGTTTATAGTCAGCAGGTTTAAGATAAAATCTGAGTATGCTGCAAAATGGAAATGGAATAGTATATTATAGAAATTGCCATTTTCCATAATAGCAGACGCTTTCAAATTTAATACCTGTACTTAATAAGTCTATCGAAGTTTGAGTCCATTGGCACCTTTAAGACCAACAAAGTTTTATTCAAGGTATAAGCTTTTGGATACATGAAATAAAAGTTTTGAATAAAACTTTGTTGGTCTTAGAGGTGCCACTGGACTTACATTTTGTTCTGCTGCTTCTGACCAACATGGCTGCCCACCAGAATCTATCTTAATGGGTCTATGTTAATATAACAGGGAGCACATGAAAAATATCACCGTTTCATAGTGAGTGACTCTGGACTCTCTCCTTAGAGGACACTTTCCACCCCACCCCACTCTCATTATTTGGAAGCAAGTGTGGGTTTAGTGCTTTGGTACAGGTTATGACATTTCTTGATCAAGCTGGCACTGTATGGGGACCATGTCATTACATGTATAATTCCTAGTATACATAATATCTGCATTTTAATGAAAGCAGCACCAGCAATGTACACATGCTGCATGTGTTGCAGGTACACACACTAGCGTTTACTTAACGTTGGATCTGCGGTTTTGGATACCGCACTGTTTTCACTGTCATTACCCTGAAGTTACCAGTTTGGGATTTTTTCCAAGGTTGGAGTGTGTGTGTGTGTGTGTGTTTGTCCCCAGAATTTTGGAGCATTATTTTTGTCACACACATATCCCCCAAGGCAGCACGACTGCAGAGGGAAGAAGGTAAAGAGAGGAATCCAGCCCTGGACTGAGCAGGCCAGCATTGTCCCCAGTGGAGGCTCCTGCCTGCCACCAGCATTGGAGGCAGCAGAGGCCACCCCACAGCCAGGAAATGGCAGGTGGTCTGGGGCTCCTGGACTTCCATGAGGCTTGGCTGTGTCAGCAGCCGTTTCCTTCCTTGCTGCTGGGGAGGGGCTTTTTATTTGTTTGTTTGTTTTTAATCAGAAATCTCTTCCCTAACCCATACTATCAGGGGCTTTTCAAGTTTTTTACTAATTAGCATATTGATATAATGGTATGCCATGCCAATTATGAATCGTAAAAAAAAGAAAAGAAAAATCTCCCTGGTGGCATAAACAGAAAAATTCCCTGGTGCCACAGGGGAAATTCAGGGATATTTGCCATGCAGAAGCTCCTCTTCCACTGCACTGGCTCAGCAGCTACAGCTGCGGGAGGGAAACCGCCGATAAAACTTCCAAGTTTCATTTAAAGCAATGGATTTACTTCCAAAGAAAGCTCATTAGAGACCCTTTATTTGTGCCTTGATCTTTTACTTTTATTAGACAGAGGATACACAGAATACAAACTAGAACATACTGACGAGGATGTATTGCACTGCTCTAAGAAGAATGACAGCCTTCTAAATCAATAGACTTCAGTGGGCTTCGAAAGGTCCAGTTCTGCTCAGTAGGGCACTGCAATACTGCAACACCAAAGGTCCACTGAGATGGCTTTATTTCAGACTTCTTAATTATTTCAGATTTCTTAGTGGCTGGCCTCCCGTGCCAGGTCACACAGCTAGATGTGGTTTGCCATAAAGCAAGGGCAAGCAGCTGGTGTTTGAGAAATACTGGTTGAATGTTTGGAACTAGTCATACATTTCCCTAGATTCTAGCCAGGGGCTGGTTTATTAACTATTGGTATATTATTTAATTTATAATCTATACACATATACAAAAAATTGATCCACATCGCCCCCATTCTTCAGTTTATGAATACTCTAAAATATGCATCAGTTCAATACTGAGAAACTGAATTATGTGCTTAAATGATAACATTGCATGAATGTATGATGTATGCCATCCTGAGTTCCTGGAAGAATGTGCAGAACAAAAATATAATAATAATAACAGCAGTAAAAGCCAGAAGTCAAATTGCTCCAGCTTTTATAACAAGGAGCTGTTACTGTGTATGTTGCAAACAACCAACTATGCTATGCATGTTATACGGTAGCTCATTATAATTGCTGAGTTTCAGTTCTTTATTCTGGTAACTTTCTATGAATATGGAGGAATTATAAAAACAGAATGAAAAGGAGAAGATTCAACATATTGACCTATTAATGTTAAAACCTTTGTTTACATCATGTTCTTCAGTTCATGAAGCCTATGATTGGTAACAAATTCTGCCATATGCCCTATTAAATGTCACGGATTAAAGGATGGACAGGGAAAAATACAGCAAAGCCCTGTATCCATGGATAAGTATACAATATACTTTTATACTTATTGGTTGCTTCTGGGAATACTCAGACACTCAACAGTTTGGCTCACAATGGTTTTCCATTGCATTCCTCTGCAGAGTCTTCCTTGGTAGTCTCCCTTCCAAGTACTAATCATGCTAGTTTCTGAGATCTGATGAGATTTATACTATGTTACCTTCCCCCCCTCAGTCTTCCCCCCCTCAGAGAGCCAGTCTGGTGTAGCGGTTAAGTGTGCGGACTCTAATCTGGGAGAACCGGGTTTGATTCCCCACTCCTCCACTTGCACCTGGCTGGATGACCTTGGGCAAGCCATAGCTCTGTACCAGCTGTTCCCTCAAGGACAGCTTGGGAAAGAGTTCTCTCAGCCCCACCTACCTCACAGGGTGCCTGTTGTGGGGAGGGGAAGGGAAAAGGAGTTTGTAAGCCGCTCTGAGACTCTTAAGTGAGTGAAGGGTGGGATATAAATCCAATCTCTTCTTCTTCTTCTCAGTCATGAGTAGGGAGTCACTTTTTCAGTTGCTCAATTCAAGAGCAGGCCTGTTTGTCAGATAACTTTCTTTGCCACAATGAGGTGGCTAAGATATGAAGAGAACTGGTTTTTAGTATGAAAGTCCTGAACCACTTGAAATGAAGAAGAGGAATATTAGATTTTGTGAAATTTAGGGAGTTAGAAAATATAGGCAGATGAAATTTGTTGTTTGCTTAGATAAATATCTGCTAAGGGCTTCAGTAGATTTTATCTTTAGTTGTGTGTGTGTGTTAAGTGCCATCAAGTCATTTCTGATTTATGGTGACCCTATGAATTACTGTCCTCTAAAATGCCCGATCGTTAACAGCTATTCTCAGGTCTTGCAAACTGAGGGCTGTGTGGCTTCTTTGGTAGAATCAATCCATCTCATGTTGGGTCGCCCTCTTTTCCTGCTGCCTTCAACTTTTCCTACCATGATTATCTTTTCCAGTGACTCTTGTCTTCTCACAGGGTGTCTGTTGTAGGGAGGGGAAAAAGATTGTAAGCCACTCTGAGATTTCTTCGTGTAGTGAAGGGCAGGGTATAAATCTAATCTCTTACTATTATTATTTGTCTTTTTGGCAGTCCACAGTATCTATAAAACTCTCATCCAATACCACATTTCTAAGGAATCTATGTATTTCCTATCAGCTTTCTTCACTGTCCGACTTTCACACCCACATGTAGTAATGGGGAATGCTAAGGTATGCATTAACTTGATCTTGGTCACTAGTGGCACATCCGTACACTTAAGGATCTTTTCTAGCTCCTTCATGGCTTCCCTTTCCAGTCTCAATTTCCTTCTGATTTCTTGTTTGCAGTCTCCCTTTTGGTTGATGATAGAGCCCAGCAGGGCTATTTTTGGGACTAGCCAAAATATTTCTTGACCAGTGTTCCCTCTAAACTGAGTTAGTGTGAGCTAGCTCACAGTTTCTTAGCCTCCAGCTCACACATTTTTGTCTTAGCTCAGGAAGGATGGCTCCAAATCAAACTAATTTATGCAGCAGCCAAATCACTCGCTCACAACTTTAATGCCAGTAGCTCACAAAGTAGACTTTTTGTTCACAAGACTCCACAGCTTTGAAGAAGCATTGTTCTTGACCAAATTTTGCAATTCTTGTTTTGTATCAGGAAATAGTGTTTACCTATACCTGTTCGAAAGCAAGAAATTGCAAGAAGATACCTTCAGTGGGAAGGTAACAGTGTTCCATGCACCTCAGCATCTAGTCATGCCGGCCACATGACCACAGAAACGTCTTTGGACAGCGCTGGCTCTTCAGCTTGGAAACGGAGATGAGCACCACATCCCTAGAGTCATATTCGACTGGCTTTAGAGCAAGGGAAACCTTTACCTTTACCTTTATACCTGTAATAGAAACAGGAAGAGTTGAAGGGAAGAAGCAGGGGGAAGGAGTGAATGCTGAACATACTTCCTCCGGCAGCTGCTTTTTGTGTCAGTTTCCTTCCTTCCACTGTTTTGCAGCTGTAGTTTGCCAAGTCCGTCATGCCCAGTAAAAAAATAGCTGAAGGAGGGGACTGCAAGCAAAAAGCAGTAGGTGGGGGAAGCATGCAGCACCACCATGTCTCCACTTTAAACTGCTCCCCTGCCATGCTTTATCTGAATTTGGAAAGACGTGCATTCTAACAAACAGGGCATACCACATAGTCATTTCACAGGGAACTGTTACGGCGAAGTTTGCTCTTGGCTGTGCATGTGACTTAAGCATTCCTGTCATGCAATTTTTCCCTTCTGTGTTGAAATTCCATGCACCAATGGGCAAATGTGGAATTTATCCAGTTTTATAGAAATGTGTATATCCTGATTTCAGACGTCTTTTGGGGTGAGAACAATTATGGGTACCATCCTACTGGCACTCCCTCCCTCTCTTCCACCCCTCGGTCTTTGTTTCTTCCTGCCTCTTTTCCATTTCTTAGTGGGGCAGGGACATAATTAGAATCTGAAGTGTTAAATGCCATCTGAGATTATTTTTATTTATATATTACTATTTAAACTGTTTTATTATTATGAATGTTTTTATTACTATGCTGCTTACTGCCCTAAGCCATTGTACCTAGGGGCAGGGCAGTCTATACATTTGAATTATAAATAGATAAATGAAAATATACCACTTAGAGGAGTTTTTTTTCCCCTGAAGAGGAAGAGAAGTAATGTGTAACAGTTTGTTGACAGTAGGATTCATTTAATTCAAACCTGGCTTTTGCAATTGGTATGAGGCTCAGGCAGGTCTAGCTTCTGCCGTTAGGCTGTACATTATGGCTGAATGAAAAATGCAAAGAGAGGGAACATGTACTGTACATAAAATGCATAAATAATCTTCATGAAACTGAGCAGATGAGTTAAATAGTTATGGGATGCTCAATTTGCCTCACTGTGAGCATCTAAGAGATTCCAAACTGCAACCAGAAGTTCTTAACCAGAAGATTCTTTTATCGCCAGTGGATCTTATAGTCATCTATACATCTTGAGTCAATAATGGAGAGGTGAGGGTAGAATAGGTACACTTATAGTGTATTCAAACAGGGTAATGCAAAGTGAAACCTCCAATCACCATACAGATACAATTGCGCTCAAATATACCTAAGCTCCTGCATCCCCGGCAAGGCCGTGGGGCTTGGGAGCTGATTTGCCACCCAGGAGGATGGCGGGGCAGGCAACTGGTTGTGATGCATTTCGCCTTGGCATGTCCAGCCACCTCTCCCAAGGGAGGGGCCCCGTCCTCCCCCCGGCACATCCAAAGCCAAAAAAACCATCCACCCCGAAGCCGCTGGTGCTCCAAATCATGGAGTCCTGCTTCCTGGAGAAGCCAGAAGAAGGGGTTGCTGCTCAGCCGCAGGGAAATGACCAGGACCTGCTTTGAATGCTGCAACGCAGCAGGTCCCTCAACAAATGGCACCTCAAATGGTGAGCTCCCCTGGACCCCTTCTTTATATCTTAATGATTGTGGTGAACCCCCCACCTAGGCACGCAGATGTGTGTCCAAGCCCTTATTGATTTGGGGTGTGCCAGAGACTTAATTAGCCCAGTTGTTGTGGATGTATTGGGGTTGGGGGTGAACACTTTCAAAGAGCCTTTACACTTTATCCAAATGGATGGCTCCGAGATGAAAGAACCCTGTGCTTTTGAGACGGAACCGTTAATAATTGGCACGGGGGAGCATTGGGAACAGCGGGCTTTCATAATCACTCCCCATGTGCAATTCCCCATGGTGCTAGGAAGCCCATGGTTAGGGACGCATGATCCCTACATCTCCTGGAGTGAGGATTACCTGGGTTTCTCCCTCTTGTAAAAAGCACCTTTGGAAAGCCAATTGGGGCAATCAGCCTGGCTTCAAGAGCACTTGTTTGGTGCATGAGGAACTTTTATCCATACCTACTGCATACAGGGATTTAGTGGAGGTTTTCAAAGAAACGGAGGCTGATGAGCTTCCCCCCCCCCACCGAAACACTGACTGTGGCATTGAACTGTTACCTGGGCATAAACTACCCAAGGGTAAATTGTACTCCATGTCCCCCCAAGAAAAAGTGGAACTTCGTAATTTCATAGATAAAAACCTTGAACGAGGTTCCATTCGGCTGGCCACTTCCCCCTTCGCTGCACCAGTCCTTTTCCAAAAGAAAAAAAGATGGGGGGCTGCGGCTATGTACAGATTATCAAGGCTTGAATGCAGTGTCTACTTCAAATGCTTATCCCCTCCTGTTAATAAAAGACTTGCTCAATGAGGCCAGTAAGGGGAAAATCTTTTCGAAGCTGGACCTCTGGGATGCTTACTTTCGAGTGCGCATTCAGGATGGGGATGAATATAAGACTGACTTTAATACCCCCTTGGGGCAATTCGAGTACCTGGTTATGCCCTTCGGCCTTCAGGGGGCTGCAGCCATTTTTATGAACATAATAAATGAAGTTTTACACAAGCACCTATTCAAGGGGGTCCTGTGTTTTCTAGATGATATCTTGCTCTATTCCCTGGCTATGAAATCACATATTAAGTTGGTGAGAGAAGTGTTATCCACACGCAGAGACAATAAACTGCTTGCCAGGCTCTCTAAGTGCGATTTCCATAAGACTGAAATAGACTTTCTGGGCCACCCCTGGGTGAGAATCCCAAACTGAAACACCAGAGGAGTGGTGTATGGGGGATAAACCTGATTCTACCTGCCAAAGCACCCAGTACCATAGAGGGCACTGCCAATGCAGGTCCTCACCTCTCGCCATCCACTCAGCCCCATGCCACCTCTGCTAAGAAGAAAAACAAAACAAAATGCTCCCACAGTGAGCTTCTCCACTGTGAAGAGCAGTCACAAGAAAACAGGAGAGCCGGTTAGCTTCCTGAATTCAGCTTGCTGCCAAACAGCTGATACGGCCACTGAACAGCTGATGATCCTTTTAAGTGGGAGGTGAAACACAGTGGCCGGAGTTTGCTGGCTTCCATAGGAGCAAATAGGTGAGGGAGCTGAAATGAGGAAGCAAACATATGAGCCAGTGAGCAGGAAAACAGAGGCCGAACTGGCCTGCGTGAGCTGTTTAAGTAGACCCTCGGGCATCCCACCTAAAACCTTCTGGTGGTATAACAGGCAAAAAATGCAGGGGGGAATGGTAGTTTGCAGCCACAGATAGTTAAATCAGTCCTAAATTATATAACTCAGCCATAAATAATTGCTGTGTTTCAAAAATCCCACCCATCACTGTTCATCTAAATAGTCCTTGTGTTATGTATCAAGATCGCGGTTGCCATGTGCTCATGTAATGGCAACCACCACGTGGACATTTGCACATGGCCGAAATCTACCTGAGCTTCGGCCAGGTAGAACAATAGCTGGTCGGATCCTAAACTACCACTAATCCTGAGCCTAGGTTTCCACCAGGGACCTATGAACTGTAACCACTATCCTAAGGTCCTATCAGGAAATTTGGGTGAGGTCAAAGGATGATCTCCGACCAGCATAAAAGAGGGCTCTGAGCCCGGGGTATGTTATGCTTCATCTGGACCTGAAATAAACTTTATGCTGAAATCACTACCACCAGCCTCCCGACTCCAGTACTTTTCAGTGGTTATGAGGATGGGATCCCACTGAGTGACTCATCAGCTGAACCGAGCAGCGAAGCACTGAGCACCAATCAGCTGGCATTAGGCATCACTGAGCCCCTGTGCTCTGAGGAAATGCTGCAAGCCCTTGAGGACATTGCTCGCCGCGCCATTCCTGCTCTGGTAACTATGGCTGGTACCACTGCCACTGCGGGACAAATCCCTCCCTTTGACCCCTCCAAACCCAAGACCTGGGACGCGTGGTCCAGGCAACTCGGGTTCCTTCTGACTGTGCATGGGTTCACTGAGGCTGACATGAAGCGGGCCTGGTTGTTGGGCCACTGTGGCATAGAAACCATGCACCTTGCCCAGAGCCTAATCTCTCCCGAGACCTGCTGGACCTCACCTATGATGAACTCCTCAAGCAGCTCGGGGACTACTTCGCACCAAAACCCTCCATGCTGGTGCTCAGAGTACAGATCTTCCGGAGGACCCAACAGATAGGTAAGAGTGCTGCCGTGTTCCTCACCAACCTCCGCTGGCTGGCGGTTGGGTGTGAGTATCGACACGTGGAGGATAATTTGTTGGGCAGTTTTGTGGCCAGGGTGTGTGAGGCCAAGTTCCAGCGGCGGCTGATCACACTCTCGGAACCAACCCTTGAGAAGGTGCTGCAGACAGTGATCACATTTGAAATGACCCAGAAGGATCGCACGGCCACCCACTCGCACCACACTGCGACCTCTGAATCGGACACTTCAGAGGAGGGAGATGTCTGCCAGCTGCGCCCTCACTCTTAAAAGGTGCATTCTGTTCCTCCAGTTCCCACTCCCAACACATGGCTCAGGCCACTGCTCCCATTCTTATCTCTCAGCACAGGCCGCCCCCATCATGCGCTAGCTGCGGAGACCTCCACAAGCGCTGTTCTTGCCGGTTCCATGAGGTGACATGCCGTGCCTGTGGGAAGATGGGGCACATCATGAAGGCCTGCTGCTCCAAGGACAGCCGCCACTCCCCAGCCATGAACTATGAGGCAGCAAACAGCATCTCAGCAACAGTTCATAACCAGTTACTAAGCTTGCCCCAGCCCCTTCCCAGAAAGATATTGGTCCATGTCTGGATCGAACGGGCCCCCTGCTCCATAGAACTAGACACCGGGTCCTCGTACTCAATAATTTCAGCTGCAACCTTCAGGCAACTCTGCCTGCATGGGGGGCCCAGGTTGTGCAAACCCACGGGACTGGTACTCCAGGATTTCCAGAAGAACCTGGTGGCGATTAAGGGGCTGGGCAAGTTCAGGGTCCAGTACCAGAACTTTAGTGGGCTCCTAGACCTCCTGGTGGTGGAGAAAGACCTTGTCAGCCTCGTGGGACGTTCATGATTCCAGCCCCTGGGTCTAGAAGTCAGGGGGGTGCACCGCATTGGCTCCGCAGACTTCGGGTCAGTCTGCGCAAAATTTCCCGCCATTTTTGACAGCATGTTGGGCTCCTACTGGGGGCCTCCCATCTCACTGGACCCCGCTGTTTGCCCCATCCACATGGCGGCTCAGCAGCCTCCACTAGCCATCCAGCCGAAGGTAGAGGCGGAGTTGGACAAGCTTGTGGCTCAAGATGTGCTCAAGCCAGTCTCTCACGCAAGGTGGGAGACGCCAATTGTCACCCTGATGAAAGTGAACAGGGAGATCCACATTTGCATGGACTATAAATGTACTTTGAATTTGGCCCTACAGGACCACACGTACCCGGTACCAGTGGTCAGCCACGTCTTGGCTTCACTAGCGGGGACCAAGGTATTTGGAAAGCTGGACCTGGACCTGGCCCAAGCCTATCAGCAACTCCCTGTGGATGATGCCACAGCAGAGGCCCAAACCATAGTGACCCACAAGGGGGCATTCAAGGTGAAGCGGCTCCAGATTGGGGTCAGCGTCGCCCCTGGGTTGTTCCAACAATTAATGGATTCTGTCTTGAAAGGTCTTCCAGGAGTGAAACCATTCTTTGACGACGTCCTGATTGTAGTCCTGGACGTTGCCACCTTCATGACCCAGCTGCAGTCCGTCCTCCAGCAGTTTCAGAAAGCCGAAGAAGGTGGCGGCCATCACAGAGGCGCCCCTACCCACTTTGAAGGCCAAGCTTGCAGGCATTTCTTGGCCTCCTGAACTTTTACCACACCTTCCTTCCCCACAAGGTGGCGGTAGCCAAGCCCCTCCACCAGTTGCTGGACAAGGGGGCCAAATGGGATGGGGGGCCACGCCACTTGGCAGCGTTTAAAGCGGTAAAAGACTTGTTGGTTTTTAATGCTGTCCCGGCTTACTTCAACGAGTCCTTTCCCATGAATCTGGCTTGCAATGCATCTCCTTATGGGGTGGGGGCGGTCCTGGGCCATCGGCTTCCCAACTGGCAGGAGGTACCAGTGGCTTATTATTCCAGAACTCTGTCAGCAACGTAGTGGAACTATGCCCAAATCGATAAAGAAGCCCTAGCCATAGTTGAATGAGTTAAAAAATTCCATGACTACCTGTACAGTAGGGCGTTCATCGTGGCCATGGACCACAAGCTGCTCCGGGGCCTCCTTGCTCCGCACCACCAAACCCCGCACATGCTGTCTCCACAGGTGCTACGGTGGTCCATTTTTCTGTCGGGGTACCAGTACTCCTTGGTGCACTGCCCCAGGAAAGCTATGGGCTATGCTGACGCTCTGAGTCATATCCCGCTTCCATCCTGCGACCCAGACCCAGCGCCCACCTTCCACGTTGCTCTCATCGAGGACCTCCTGGACTGGCCTGTCCAGGTATCTGATGTGGCCCACCGCATGGCCCAGGACTGAGTCCTCTCACGAGTCTTGGACTGGGTGGGGAGGGGGTGGCCCAATCATCTGGGCCTACACCATAAGGCGTAACGAACTGTCCACCCACAAGGGGTTCCTGCTGTGGGGGATGAGGGTGGTCATCCCGGGCCTGCTCTGCACAAAGGTCCTGGCCATGCTTCACAAGGCTCATCCCAGAATTGTCCAGATGAAGGCTCTGGCCCGCAGCTACATGTGGTGGCCTGGCATGGACAAGGAAATCAAGGATCAGGTCCACCAATGCGGCAGATGCCAGGAGTCACGTCCCGAACCTCCTCACACCCCTGTTCGGCCCTGGGATTTCATCAACAAGCCCTGGTCTCGCCTCCACCTGGACTTTGCAGGGCCAGTCCAGGGACAGCTGTTTTTTTAATCATTGTAGATAGCTACAGCAAGTGGCTGGAGGTAGCCCCGGTGCGGGCTACCTTGACTGAGGTGGCCGTTCGAGCCATGTGGAACGAATGGTAAGAACTACCAAAGAGGCCATCAACCAGATGGACCAGGGCAACTAGGAATGCAAGCTAGTGAAATTCCTGTTCAGCCAGCGGTCTACCCCACACACCGGGTCTGGACACAGCCCTGCAGAAATGTTAATGGGCCGGCGCCTTGGCTCCATGCTAGACCAGCTCCACCCAACTGCACCACCAATGGCAACACCAAGCCCGAGATCTGGCCAGCTCCCCGAGGGTTCTTCCCTGAGGACCCAGTCTATGTCTGGAACTACACCAGAGGTCCGGCATGGGTCCCAGAAGAATTGTCCGTTACACAGGACCGGTCTCCTATGAGGTCCTCACAGAGGAAGGGTTGGTGTGGCAGCACCACATTGACCAGCTCCAGCGGCGCCTTCTGAGCAGTGCACCCAGTGTTCCTGAGACTCTTGCACCCGCAGAACCAGACCAGCTTCCGCTCCAAGAATCCTACCCCAGCATGGAGCCTGCGGATATCCTGCCACATGATAGTCCAGGCGAATCGACACTGCCAGTGCCACTGCCAGAACTCTGCACAGACACTCCCAAACAGTCACCTGCTGCCCCGCTCCCAGATCTGAGCACCGCCCCGGGACCTGCAACACTCCAGCACTCGGGACGCAAAGATCGCTGGCCATGGTATCTTAAGGGCTATGTTTGTAGGGGGGAACTGGACTATGGGGGGAGGGGTGTTGTGTATCAAGATCATGGTCGCCATGTGCTCGCATAATGGCAACCACCACATGGACATTCACACATAACCCAAATCTACCTGAGCTTCGGCCAGGTAGAACAATAGCCAGTCAGATCCTAAATGACCACCAATCCCGAGCCTAGGTTTCCCCGGAGACCTATGAACTGTAACCACTATCTTAAGGTCCTATCAGGACATTTGGGCGAGGTCGGAGGATTATCTCCGACCAGCATAAAAGAGGGCTCTGAGCCTGTGGTATGTTATGCTTCATCTGGACCTGAAATAAACTTGCTATGCTGAAAACATTACCACCAGCTTCCCGACTTCAGTACTTTTCACCTTAGATCAAATGTGATCAAAAGTGAGCTATTTACTTTGCACATGTATGGTTTTGAGGAAAACAAATACGATGACCATTAAACTGGCAGGCAGACAGATCAGGTAATTAGCTCACATTTTATCATCTCATTTAACACAGTAATTTCAACAGCTAAACATGTTCAGCATAAAGTTCACGGCATCCCTAAACTAGTCTTCCTAAATAACTTTTGTTTTAATTATGATGCTAACTTTGATGTTAACTTTTGGAGGTGAAAAGGCAATAATTTCAGCCACTTATCTCCTTTGATAGAGGAAACCACTAGAGATCATTAAGTTTGGGGTTTTTTGTGCTGTCACTGACTGATTTGTGAGAGGTTAAAAAAGAGTAATTTGGGCTCTGTTCAAGCCAAGAGCAATGTGGACTCAACTCTGCAACCTATTTTGAAAACTAGGACTCAGACCTGTGAGAAGTAATAATGAGATTGTGCCTCTGAGCATGCACAGAAGGCATTTATTGTATGATGAAGTAAACAGCTGGTACTACATAATCTTGGACAAAAAAGTATGGTCAGTTTAGAGGGTGACTCTCAAACTGGGCTCAGCCAGAGCATCTATTTTACAGAAATCAATTATTGTCTAAATGCATATTAAGCAGATTCAGGTTGGTAGCCATGTTGGTCTGAAGCTGTGGGTCCAGTAGCACCTTTAAGACCAATCAAGTTTTATTCTGGGTATAACCTTTTGTGCACATGTTGTCCATGCACACAAAAGCTAATACCCGGAATAAAACTCCATTGGCCTTTAAGGTGCCCCTGGACTCAAACTTTGTTCTGCATATTAAGCAATAAAGTTTCTCTCAGTGACAATGAACGAAACGGTACCATCTGCCTCCAAAACTGAAATAACTTAAAACAGTCCTTTCATAACATGCTAGTACTGTACTCTTACCCACTGAAGTCTTGAAAGTCTAGAAAAACAAATATTGGAAGTGATTACAATGATATGAACCAGATGTCTGACTCTTTGGGGAGCTTATTGGGATAATACAAGATCCTGGCATTGAAATGCTGGCAAGACTTGAGAAACTGTCATTTTCCAAGTGGTTTTACTGTTTTGATTTCTGTGGCCCACTTCATAATGCAATTGCATTTACATAGCAGTGCAACAGGGATGAGCCTGCTGCATTTAAAGGACCGATCTGTTCCAAGAAGAGTAGAAAAAGGCAAAACTGATGAGCACAGCTAATGCAGTGAAGGCATTCTGTGCCTGTGCTAATGCAGTGAAGGCAAACTGATGAGCACAGCTAATGCAGTGAAGGCATTCTGGATGGAAGATCAGTTCAGCAAATAATATACAGGAGTATCGACTTTTCCTGTCTACCTGCTGCTAGAATTCGAGGAATATCTGTTCTTCAGACGGATGGTTTTAAAATATCCCTTTTCAATATTCACTTAATTTATGAAATTGGCTCACAGTCAGTGGAGGAAATGTGGGAAATAAATTGTGCATTCTTCCTTTATTGATTGTCCTCTTTAACATAATATATTTTATCTTGTGCACTCTGATGGTTAGAAGCAGAGAGGCAGAGGTGACAGTTGGGCTACACAGCAGCTCTAAATTGCCTACATTTAAACTATAATCTGATAGCTTCTACGCTGTGTTCGTATATTGCTCTGTAAAAAAAAAAGTTCTAAAAAGAGAGCCAGCCTAGTGCAGTGGTTAAGAGAGGCAGACTTTAATCTAGAGAACTGGGTCTGATTCTCCACTCCTCGACATGAAGCCTGCTGGGTGACTTTGGGCCAATCACAGTTCTCTCAGAAGTCTCTCATCCCCACCTACCTCACAAGGTGCCTCCTGTGGGGAGAGGAAGAGAAGGAGATTGTAAACCTCTCTGAGACTCCTTAAGGTACAGAAAAGCAGGATATAAAAACCAACTCTTCTATTTGGCCTCACCGGTGGACTGTTTTTAATGGAAAGCCAAAGACTGAATATATCCTTCTCCGTATATAGGTTTTGAATCTTTAAGAAAGAGATACATTATTATGATTTTGCAAACACATATGAGTGTCAGGTTGCCTGCTATGGTTGTGGGAGGCAATGTCCCACCCCCAAGCTCTGGGCCTTGCAACTACACCATAAAGTAACAGGAGCAAAAATGGGGGGAAATATCACTTGACATCATTTCTGTCTGGAACATGGGAGCGACATCTATGGTTTTAACCCTAGAGATTGGGGAAAATTCTAGAATTCTAGAATTTTTTAAAAAAATATTTTTATTTGCTAGGTTAGATACACAGTAACATCATTTCATTGTTGCGTTTTAAGTATTTTAACATTTTCTCCCCAATCCCTCCCCCTTCGGTCTAATCTTCGTCTTTCAGCCAGGAACACAGGGCTTGTAGCTTCCACTGAACGTCTTCTTTTTGTTCCTCTTTTATCCAGTTCAGGTAGATAGACCATTTCTCCTTGATCTGCGATGTTCTATCCTCCCATGGCAGGTCCTTATTGATTGTAGCCATTATATCTGACTGAATAAATTCAAAGAGATACTTATGCCAGGTTCTTTCTGTCCATTTACTTTTATCTTTCCACCCCACTGCTATCAACTAGAATTCTAGAATCATGTGATATGATGATACCACTTCTGGATTCCTAGCTGACATCACAGTATTGCATGATGCCATTTCTACATCCAAGGGTATTAAAAGAACTCACAGATGTAATTTCTGAGCCTCTGTTCATTATTTGTGAGAATTCTTGGAGAACAGGTAAGGTGCCAGAAGATTGGAGGTGGGCAAATGTTGTTCCCATCTTCAAGAAGGGGGAAAAGGAGGATCCAGGAAACTACCAACCTCTCAGCTTGACATCTATACCTGGGAAAGTTTTAGAACAAATCATCAAACAGTCCTTGAGCATTTAGAAAGGATGGCTGTAATTACTAAGAGCCAGCATGGGTTTCTCAGGAACAAGTCATGTCAGACTAACCTTATCTCTCTTTTTTTTGAGAAAGTTATTACTTTGCTGGATCAGGGGGATTCTGTAGACATAGTTTATCTTGATTTCACTAAGGCTTTTGATAAGGTTCCACATAATATTCTTGTTGACAAATTGGTAAAATGTGGTTTGGATCCTATGACTGTTAGGTGGATCTGTGACTGGTTGACAGATCACACCCAAAGAGTGCTTGTGAATGGTTCCTTATCTTCTTGGAGAGGAATGACAAGTGGAGTGCCTCAAGGATCTTTCCTCGAACCTGTTTTGTTCAATATTTTTATCAATAATTTGGATGAAGGGATAGAGGAAATGGTTATTAAATTTGCAGATGATACTAAATTGGGATGGGTAGCAAATATGGGAGGGGTAGCAAATATGGTAGAAGACAGAGTCAGGATACGTGATGATCTTGACAGGCTGGTAAACTGGGCTAAAACAAATTTAATGAATTTCAGTGGGGACAAATGTAAAATTCTGCATTTAGGTTAAAAAAAATCAAATGCATAATTATAGACTTGTCTTAGCAGTAGTATGAGCAAAAAGGATCTAGGGGTCTTAGTAGACCATACACTGAACATGAGTGAGCAGTGTGATGTGGTTGCTAAAAAGGCAAACACGATTTTGGGCTGTATCAACAGAAGGAGGGGTCATTTGGGGCTGGGGCAAGGTGGAGCAGCACTCCACCAGCCCAGGAGTGGGCACTAGGGCACCACTGAATTGCCACTGAAATTTGGTGGTGGCTTAAAAAGCAGCTGGAGGGGAGGGGGTTTGAGGGAGAGGCTCCAAACTTACAGGATAGCTGCTGGAGCCTCTCCCCCAAGTACTCACCAAGTTTCAAGAAGATTGGACCAGGGGGTCCAATTCTACTGGCCCCAAAACAGGTTGCCCCATTCCCTCCATTGTTCTCTACGGTGGGAAAAGAGTAACGTTTTTTCCCACAATAGAGAACAATGGAGGGTATGGGGCAACCTGTTTGGGGGCTCATAGAATTGGACCCCATGGTCCAATCTTCTTGAAACTTGGTGGGGATTTCGGGAAGAGGCCCCAGAAGCTACCCTGCAAGGTTGGAGCTTCTCCCTCAAGCCTGCTCTCCTCTAGTCCCTCATATACCCTATGAGTTTTTGCCATTGACTTCAATGGCCCATAGGGTATAATGGGGCTGAAACTGACATTGGCCGGCCAAATGACTCCCGAATGGCTTGCACTGCCAAAACTGACATGCAGGGGTCATTTGGCAGCTGGAACAGATGTGGCCTGATTTGGCCTGATCTTAATCAGGTCAAAAAAAATTATTTGCACACCTCTAGTGGGCACAAATGGCAGTGGTGGCAAACCTCTCCCCCAGCTCCCAGCAGGCCTGTGGAGGAAGCGAAGTGAGAAGGGGTTTAAAGTTTAAACCCCTTCTGTTTAGAGTCACACAGTAGCGGCGACACAATCTTTCCACTGCATTCCATGGGGGCCTTCTCACTTTGTTCCCCCCCCCGCCCACCTTGGCAAGGCAGCTGGGGAAGGGAAGGGGAGGCTTTTGAAGATGCCCCCTCTTTTGATTCCCTTTCTGACACACTTCTGGTGATGTCAGGGGGTGTGGCATATGCTAATGAGTTATGCTAATAGGGATGCTAATGAGCTCCTGCACCTCTTTTTCTACAAAATGACCCCTGAACAGAAGTATAGTGTCCAGATCACGCGAAGTGATGGTACTACTTTACTCTGCTCTGGTTAGACCTCACCTAGAGTATTGTGTTCAGTTTTGGGCACCACAATTTAAGAAGGATATAGCCATCTGGAATGTGTCCAGAGGAGGGCAACAAAGATGGTGAGGGGTCTGGAGACCAAGTCCTATGAGGAAAGGTTGAAGGAGCTGGGTATGTTTAGCCTGGAGACAAGACAACTGATATGATAACCATCTTCAAGTACTTAAAGAGCTGTCATATAGAGGATAGTGCACAGTTGTTTTCTGTTGCCCCAAAAGGTCAAACTAGAACCAATGGGTTAAAATTAAATCAGAAGAGTTTTTGGCTAAACATTAGGAAGAACTTCCTGACAGTTAGAGTGGTCCCTCAGTGGAACAGGCTTTCTTGGGAAGTAGTGGGTGCTCCTTCTTTGGAGGTTTTCAAACTGTCCCACCAGCAGGACTTCAAGGTCCCCCCCCTGGCTGCCAGCAAACCCCCGAAGATGGTGGGGCCTGTTCTCGGCTGCCCTGCGGCACTCACCATGAGACCCGGTAAGGCCTCAAAGAATCACCCTGGGGACGACGAGGGGCAACAGGCCCCGACAATGGAGAGGGCCTCCGGCCACCAGCCACCGAGACGGCACCAGAGTGAGATTCCCACTGCCGCTGCCCTGGCCAGTGGTCACCTGCAGAGATCCAAGCTCTTGAGCCTCTCCATGTGCCCTGGTGGTGCCGGGCCTGTGGCCCAGTGCAAGGGCACATCCCCAGTGCCAAGAGCCACAGCAAGGCCTGTGCGGCAGGCAGCCAGCGCAGGCAAGGGCAGGAACAGACGTCCGGGCTCCTCCCAGAGCTTGGTGTCCTGGATTAAGTAAGGGGGTGGAGCCGGGAGGGGAGCAGCTCCGGGGAGGGCACAGGAAGGGGGAAGGGGATTTAAACAGGGAGCCAACAGGGGCCAAGGAGGACAGCCCAGGGAACTCAGCAATAACACCAGAGAGAGGAGAGCTGAGTTCTGGGAGCAGCTGGGAGAGGTGTGGTGACATAACTTACCCCCCCCAGCTGTTGCAATTGAGGCCCTGGCTACCCTGTAGGGGTGGCCTCCAACAGTGGCCGAACCACTTCTATCCTCGGGGACCAGTGACAGCGAGGGGGGATCAGACAGGTCGTGTGACACAAACAGAGGCTAGATGGCCATCTAACAGCAATGCTGATTGTGTGAACTTAGGCAGATCACGAGAGGAAGGGCAGGAAGGGTTGCCTCAGTGCTTAGTTCTTGTGGCCCTTTCTTACATGCCCAGGGAAATGCTGATCGCCACTTTGAGGTCAGGAAGCAATTTTTCTCCAGGCCAGTTTGGCCAGGGATCCTGGAGATTTTTTGACATCTTCTGGACATGGAACAACGGTCACTGAGAGTGTGGAAGGGGAGGTATTTGTGAATTTTCTGCATTGTGCAGGGGGTTGGACTAGATGACCCAGAAGGTCAATTCCAACTCTATGATTCTATGATTCTACCAGTCTCTGCCCCCAAAATGTTCCTGCCACTGGAAGGAGCTGGGCAGGCAATCCTACTGAGGCACATGAACTTCAAACATCTGTGCAAGCATCTCTTGTCAACCTGCCAAAGGAGAAAGGTAGTAACAGTTACTATTTGATTGATTATATGCTACTGCCTTTCTAAGAAATAACCAAGTAGCGCTCTGGAGAAAGGGAAAGAAGGAGCAGAGTCCATTATTGAAATGATTTTAGTTCTGAAGATGTCACAGTCTACATTTGGGGTATTTTTTCAAGAAATGAAAGCTGATATTTACTACATTTACACTACAGCCTTACCCTTTGATTGGACTATAACACCTAAAAATTAACACTAGGTTATCGGCTAAATGAGGTCTGGTCTACACATGCAACAGGATACAGTAGTCAAATCCTAAAGAGAGAAAGTAGGTTGTACGACTTCAGACCACGGGTTGTAATTACCAGTTTTGAATGTTTAATAAGAAATCTCTGCAAGTGCAAATACGAACTAGTGTACCAAAGAGAAACACTCTAGCCCAATCTGTTCCTTGCTGTACTAGTTTATTAAATGCAGGAAATATTGAGGGAAATATTTGAAATGTTATTTCCCCCACATGAAGTCAAAAGTAGTACAGTCCATTTGATCACCTCAGACTCTTGTTCCCAATTTATTCTGCTACATTTGCAGACCAAGTCCATCTAAGAAGTCAGTTTGAAATATATTTTCCTTGCAACTTGAAATGTTTAACTGTGAGGAGATTTAAGAAGGGGCAAAACTCCTCTGTTCACAGCTTTAAAATAATTTTTCATTTGTAAAGGCATAGGATATACCATGATCCGTAATATCTAGGGAGCACATAAAATATATGTCATGTGGACATGATATAGGTGTAACTCTTAATTTTAAAAAAAGATTACTTTTTCATAACTTTAAAGGATTTTATTTTTGCTTATGTATGTGTGTCAACAAGGAAGTATGTTTGTGTGAGTGTGTGGACACACACACACACACACACACACACACTGCCTAGAACTAGTTGCCATGGCAGCCAGCTGAAGTACAAGGAGAAGTGGAGAATCTGACTTCTGTGGAAAGGTAATGAATTTAGCAACTACAGGACAGAAATGGATTTTCTGTCACAGCCTGTAAATCATCAACAGGAAACTCACATACTGCATATCTTTGGAAATGCTTTAAATCTGCTCCTGATGTTTTTTTTTTAAAAAAGTATCAAAAATTATCTCCTGCAGTTGGATCCTCTCGTTCTCTCCCACTTGCCACATCGACAATTTTTCAAAATTTAATGAAGTGGATATTTACTGCTGAATAAAAGGGGAAGAGGTTTCAACATGCCAGCAGAATATATGAAGATGACAAGTATTCGCCTAGCCTTGGAGAATGAGGAATGTTAAATCAAATGGATGGAAAAGAACATGCACAAGGGGGAAAGCATCAAGTACTCTGTATCTGCCTACAATAGAGATGCCACAAGATACTGATGCCTCCTCTGATGCAAGATAGGAAATGCACAGCTGTGGCTAGGGTGATGAGACAGAGTGACTCTGAGCACATAATTATATCTGCATGTGTGAATCAGCAGGAAGATTTGCTGCATCAGCAAATACAAAAATAAGGCATCAGGACAATGTCACAAGGCCTACACACACAACTCCATCAGATCTGCAGACAAGTTATGTGGCGTAGGGGATAGAGTGGCAGTCTAGGACCCTGGGCAACCCAGGTTTGAATCCCTGCTTCTACCATGGAAGCTCACTAGGTGACATTGAGCTTGTAAAAGACTCTTAGTGTGGCCTGCCTTGCAGGGGCTGCAGTCACACGCACTGAATAATCCACTTTCAACCCACTTTCGATGCACTTTAGAACTGGATTTTGCCAGTTCACACAGTAAAATCCAGTTGGGAAGTGCACTGAAAGTGGATTGAAAGTGGATTATTTAGTGTGTGTGATTGTAGCCAGGGTTGTTGTGAGGAAATGGAGGAGGGGCGAAAGATGTTCTAAAAGCTTCTTTGAGTCCAAACTGCAGAGAAAAGGGGGATATAAATAAATAAATGCAAATGCATGCATGTATGCCTTACAACAAACTTGGAAGAAATATAGCAATAACTGAACGTCCCCTTTTTATATCTTTTCTCTGCCTCCTTTCCTCATTCCAAGTTGAGTGTAACCTACAGAGTACCTTCACACATTCCAGCTGACCGCGCTGCAAATGGCCTGAAGAGGGCTCTTTGCTACAGTCAACATTTCCTATAGTCAACATAAATACTGGCCAATCGGTTAGCAATCTTTATTTGGGATACTGAAATTCTATATTCTCAGGTCTCGGAGGGTGTTCTGCTCTCTAGGCAACGTTCTCGAATCCAGAAGGTGACTTGACAAACCAACCTGAAATCCTTTCCAGTCGTCAGCAGGGATTAGCAGTGCTCTCCAGTTCTCTTCTCTTTGCATTCTATGCTCTCTGGTTACTTCTTGGCTTCTGCTCTGATCCTCTTCCATTGCCTTTAGTCTTCTTTCATTTAATGCTCAAGAGTACTGCAAATTCCTTGGTACCTCCCCTTCACTGCATTCCTCCTTGAGGACAAACATGTGTGTCTATATAGTTCCATGATACTACAACCACTGGATCAAGGGAAAAGCACATTCAAGTATTTAGAAAAGTCTCCAAGTGACTACCAGGTGCAAACACTGGGGGGAAGAACTGGGGGACCCATGGTTGTGATCTTGCTGGGGCGGGGGATGACTGTTGTACTTAACAGATTTTGATTGTATGGGCATATAATACATTTGGGATTTGTTATGTCTGCAGACCACCACTAGGCACCTGCAATAGGCAGCCAGAGCTTGGCCTTGGAGAACAATAGGGACCAAGGATCCTAAACCTCCAGGTAGCGACCAATAGGGACTTTGGCGGGAACTTCACCCTCCAATGGCACCTGGGGGTGTGATTCAGGGATTGTATATAGTTGGCCACTTCGGCCATTAAGACATTATGTTGTGTACCAATAAACTAGAGCTGTTCATCACTCTGTCATCTTGTCTCTCCATGCAGTGAACCCACTGTTGGCCAGCAAGGCACTTTTAGTGCTCTTATGAATTGTGACATTCATAAGCCTGAACTTTGGGCTGCCTGTAATGGAAGGGCCATGTGCTTTCTTCATGATAGGAGCCAGCTCCAGCCCATGCCAGGAGGCTGACACCCTAGACAGTTCACCTCGAACAGAGACAAAGGACTCCTCTTGCCATGAGGTTTCTCTCTCTCTGTCTCAGTACACTGGTCAACCCCTGCCCCCTCCAACATACCTGCATAGTTATGCTAATGCAAGTGCTTAGCACTTAATGTTCGGGCCATCACCCAGTCGGCCAAAGTCATTGACTAACAATAGATGTGGCCAGGTGAGTCATCGGACCCCAGTCCAAAGTCCACTTCCTGGTGAGATCATAGTCTTGCAACATGGTCCATCCCCTGGCCCTCCTCCCTTTGTCCACCTTTAACCTATGGAAGGGTCCAAGAGGGATGGACCGCCTAGTAGGTGTGTTAGTGGGATATGGCCTGTCCCCTGTCTGCTTTAATTAACTCTTCAGTCCAACTTACTGTACCCAACCCTTGCCTCCATCTTTAATCCTCTCTCTCTGGACTCGCGATCCAGGAGAACCACGTGGTCTCGCAGGTTCCAGCCTCGTGTCCCCATAGCCTTTCTAATTTTCTCCCCATCCAATTCTGCCATCGTTCGGACAACGCATCTAAGGTAAGGCACTGCTTCCCCACCAACGAATACCTGCTCATGCAAACGTGCTACTTTCTGTCTTTATTTTCTTAGGCCTATGTGAGTGTGTGAGTGATTACATTTTTGGTGTGCTTGAGACACATTATTAAGTAAACAACATTTAATTGGATATCTGCCTCACGTGCCTCTTTCCTGTAGAACTCCCGGGAGGGGTGGGACCCTGGTATAGTTGGCAAGAACCTGTGTATTTTGCTGATTGCTAAACATAAATTAAAGCAATTCGGCTAACACCACTACACAACAGGGTTTTTTTTTACAAATGTATTTACTTGATTTCTACTTTGTCTTTCTCCTCTGTGGGGACCCTCACCTCCATTTTATCCTCACAACAATCCTGTGAAGTAGCTTAAACTGAGTGTGTGTGACTAGCCTGAGGCCACCCATCAAGTTTCTATAGCAGAATGGGGATTCAGACCGGGATCTTCCAAATGCTGATCTGACAGTATAACCATTATATGTTATTTAGGTTTTCTAGTGTGATATATGAATAAAAAATAATGGCTGATCACAGATTTTACACTCCGAAGTGTTTTCCAAAGGTGAACTGATGAGAAACAAAAAAAAAGGAGGGGGGGGGATCTGATATTTCATTTCTTTGCATTTGTGGCAGAACAACCCCTCTCTGACCTGCAGGCCCTGTTCCTCCTTGCTGAGGCATTTGGGCACCAGTGGCCGTTCAAGGTCTCCTGACATGTGCACCCACCTGGCTTTCCCAACACCTGGAGGGTTTTTTCTCTGTCTCTCTCACTTCAACTTCTGCCACTTGTAAGAAAGCCAGTTTGGAATGGTGGTTAAGAGCAGTGGACTCTAATCTGGAGAATGGGGTTGATTCCTCACGCCTCCACATGCAGCCAGCTGGGTGATCTTGGATCAGTCACAGTTTTCTCAGAGCTGTTCTCAAAGAGTTCTCTCAGCCGCACATACCTCACAGGGTGGGGAAGGGAGAGGAAAGGAAGGAGACTGTAAGCCACTCTAAAACTCCTAGTGAAGGGCAAGGTATAAATCCAACTCTGTGTGATACAGAAAACTGCCACCAGCATTAAAATTTACAAAACACTTACTAAAAAGAAAATGTCTGCTTGCATACCCTGAGCATAGCAACAGACTGATCAATGGATCCAAAATAAAAGTGTATGTGTGACTTGACCTTCTCATTGTAACAAGCCAGGCTTACCAATACCAACCACTAATCTAATTAGTAGTACTTTAATTAAGCATCCCCTACCAGTCTTTGCACTCCTACCAAAACATCTAGGGAAGAAGCTGCACTGGTTCACCTGTACTCATTCACTGCATACAAAAGCTGGTTGGGTTAACACAATTGGGAGATTGGGGGGGGGGGGGGGCTATGTTCCTGGATGCAGGTGGTGGGTTATGCCAGTGAATGCTGGTCCTTCATGGTGGGGCTGGGCGTGAAGGCAGGTCCTCCAGCTTGTGTCTGTGGCATGTGCTTTTCCAGGGGGCCCAGCCTTTCTCTTCCCCTCCCAAGCAGATTCCCCCTCCTGAAACATTGTAAACCACAGATTCAGGAAGCCCACTCTTCTTTCCCTTCCCAGCTCCACATTGCCCCAGCTGCCAAGCTCCCCGGGCTGCTCTGCAAAATCATGGCAACAGCCTCAGGAACTGGAGGATTTCTGGTGATGAAGGGAGGGAAGGATGGGCAGGCAGACACTCAGCCCCCCCCCCCCCCCGCGGTACCCTCCCAGCTGCCCAGCCTGCCAGCCCACCAGGCCTCTCCTGCACCTCTGGGCCTCACTTCTCACCAGGGAACACAGCCTGCAGACCAGGAGGCTCTTCAGGATGTTGCCCATCTTTCCTCCTGGGGTGCTGTCTTGCTCATCGGTGGCAGTGGGCAGAAGGAGGACGAAGCAGCAGCGGAGGCTGAGTAGGGTAGCGGTGGCAGCTTCACAGCCTCAACTTGCTCAGGCCCCATTTGATGGCATGATCATCACTGGTCACCCAGGCTCCATCCACCTCCTGGGGGAGGAGAAGGGGACTGGGAGATCAGGGGGGCAGGGCAAATTTGAGAGGGAGCCTTGCCCCCAAGGGCCCCCCCATGGCTACAGGCCATGTGAAGGGTAGCTCTGCTTGGTAGTGTGACAGAGTGCTTTAGTTCTAATTCTGAAAGAGAATATAGTACCCGCTTGTAAGGCCTGTTTCTGGAAATGAGCAGACCTGGTGCCACTTAGTCTGACTCTTGGGAGAGGGCAGGCTGGTGTAGATGGAATCCTTGTGTGTGTTAGGATCCAACCTAGTGGCTAGTCAGTAAAAGCCTATTTATACTTAAAGAGTATTAAAGAAAATTGAAACTACTCTCTAAATTAATATGCCTTGGCTAGGTTTCTCTTTTGTCTATCTGGAGTCCTATGCTGCTGATCTGGCCATGGAAACCAATATGTATTTTGTCACACCTCCACCACATATGATAAAATACCCTACATTATTTTTACACTTCCAACATGAGTTCAATCAAACTGTAACAAAAGTGATGCATATATTATAACATATATTCTAATTGCTGCAAGACTTTTGATAGCAAAAAGTTGGAAGTTAGAAAAAATACCTTCAAGAGAAGATTTAATACAGAAACTCTTAGGTCAAATTTACATCTGACTTTCCTGCTAGAATCATTCTAGTTTCAAAAAAACCCTGTCTATACCTGTTTCTAGTTTCAAATCATACTTGTTCTAGTTTATAAATTATTGTTTACATTCATTAATTGCCCTCCTGTGGTCAAGCTAGCATTATACTGCTTTAAACAAATGCTGTTGCTTAGTACTCTTCAGACCCCCTGGAGTGAAATTTGAAACCAGTGTGAAATGAGCTTGGGAAAAGCCAGCAGTCAAACTACTTCAGAGGGGAGGTGTAAATTGGGCCTTAGCGGTGGCTGAAATGGATAGATTAAATATTACTCTACAGGGAAAAGATCAAGAACTATATTTTAAAAGATGGAACAGAATGTGTGTATGGTTAGATCAGAAAAAGGAACAATAGACTCAACAGGTTATTTTGTAAATGTAACAAATGTTTGTTATATTGGTGGAAAATATATAAATAAATATTTAAAAAAGAAAAAAGGGGGGGAAAGAAACCAATATGTAGATAAGCAAATCTTCTTTGTGATTAATATACAATTACTGCCTCAGTGATCTCCATATTCTACTGGTCCACCACAACACTTACCTCACAGCAGCAAAACCCTAGATAAGTGCTACCTTTAGAACACCTGGTAATTGAGGGGAAGGTTTATTGTTTAAAATAAACCTGGTTCCCTTAAAATCATAGGAGGTGGAAAGTATTGGAGTCGGGAGGCGAGTGGTAGTGATTTCATAGCAAGCTCTTTATTGAGGGTCAGATGGAACATGGAAAACCCCGGGCTCAGAGCCTTCTTTTATGCCGGCCGGAGACAAAGCCCCGACCTTGCCCCCAGGTCCTGATAGGACCTTAAGTCCATGGTTGCAGTTCATAGGTCCCCCAGCGGGAGACCTAGGCACATAATTGGTGGTCGCTCAGGATCCAACTGGCTATTGTTCTACCTGGCCGAGGCTCAGGTAGATTCTGACCATGTGCGCTGACCACGTGGCGGTCGCCATTGCGAGAGGCCAGGCGACCGCGGTCTTAGTACACAACAGGAGGTTATGTGGGTCCCCTCAACTGACAGAAACAGTTCCTTTCTCAGGCATCCTTGGAGCCACTTTAACTTGATACAGTTCTCAGTTGCAGAGTCATGCATGTGATTAATGTAACTGTGGGCTTTTGTGACCAAGTTTTTACCCTAGTTTGGCTTCTTATCTGCATCATTTTTTTTCTCCTCTACATATAGTATTGTATGCTGGATGTTGCTTTCTCCCCCACCCTCTTTTTTTTTGACCTTTTCCTATTTTCATTTTATTTACCTTTTGCAGATCACAACAGAAGTAGTCTAAACACAAAGAAAAACTGGAAGAGCTAAGACCACCAAATGATACCGTTTGTGTGTGTGTGTGGGGGGAGTTAAATTAAGAAGCCAAGCTGAAGCAAAAACCCAGTGAGGAAAGCCCAATGTGATCAGGGCTAACTTTGTGGGGGTCACCTACATTACTGCTATCTTCTCTCCCAGAAGGATGCCAATCATATTGGAAAGGGCCATGCAGTCAGATGCAGCCATGTGTTCACATTCACATATGGTCACCTGCCACTCATTCTCGCATGCTGGCTGTGATGTTGAGGAGAACAGGCAAACATGTCTTCCAAAAAAGAGAAGGAATGTTGATGAAATGGGCTCTTATGCAAGGCTGGGTGGCATTTCAGTGCTGTAACTTGAAAAGTCAGACCTCATGAGAGCTGGGTAGAAGATAGCACTGAACTTTCCGGTTACTTTTGTAAACTAATGACATCCTCACACTGTTGTTCCCAGTTCACTTCGCAATTTTCTGAGAAGAAAATTGAATTCTTCAATTAGCAGTTTGAAGGCATTTTTTAAAGTCAAACTTTCCTCTAAAAGGTCAGCCACTACTTTATTTATTGGAGATAGTTGCCTTGGTTCCAAAGATAATTTCTTATGCAAAATGAGCAACAGCCTGGTATATTTTTGCTTCTTTGAAAATTATCTTGGTTTTGTCTGAAAGTGATTTGATGACAGAATCAGTCTATTATTTTAAATGCCATTCCTGCTGCGGAAATACAGGGCCCATTGGAAAAGCAAACAATGAATATTGGGTTTATATGACATTTCAGAAAGAGAAAGGGGCAGAAATAAATTAATGCTTTGTTCTTTGCTAGTAGACAATCCATTCCAGCACCAGAAAGGGGACACTGGAACATACTAGAAATCAAAAGGCTATCTCAATTTTTGCACCCTCCCATGTAAAGATAGTTAACATAATTTGTATAAAATGTTACATCAACATTACAGCTATCCAGGCATGCTTTTTTAAGATGCTATTTGATATTTGTTTATCTGATTTTGTGCTTTGTTTGGAAGGGATTCATTTTCAGGGAATTTAATCCTGCATGCTGAGGACTGTTACAAGCTCTTTGATTTCCACCCCAACTGACAAAGAGGGCAGTAGCACGAAGTCATATATTCAAGATCCTGAGATAAGTGCAGGCATCATGAGGGGTATATTAAAAAGGATGAAGAAGTATTTAAATTTAGAAACACTGTGCCACAATCAATTTGTTAATGATGCTAAAATCTTTGCTGGATTTGACTTGTTTGTTTTAAGCCTCTCAGGCATCCTTTTTATTATTTATTTATTTATCAATACATTTATACCCCACCTTTCTTCTTAGTAATAGTTAAATATCCCCAACTAAAACCACAGATAAAATAACAAGCCCCAAATCCCTCCCCCCCCCCCATACCCATGCAACTGTCTTTCACATATGTCCAACTTCCAACTTTTGGTTCCGGCGGACTCGTGGCAGGCACATCTCTGGAGAGCTCCAGGAGATGTGACCTGAACCCGACAGTCAGGATGGGTGCCAACTGGATTTCTGCCCCCCAGGAGGGCATCCTGCCTGAGGTGTGAGGGAAAGCCTCTCCCGAGATGGCAAGCAAGGGCTAGAGGCTCCCCTTTGACTCCATAGGTTCTGCTGCTGCAGCACCTGATGGCGTGAAGAGGCACACACCAGACAGCTGCAGAGATTCGGATGGAAACAACATGAAAAGTTCCTACCAGCATATGTTGGCAAGTCCTGCAAAGCTTGTAAGTTCCCAATTTGGATTCTTCTGTCTTAATGTGAAGTAGCAAGAGCAGGGGTTTAAAGGGTCCCCCCTTTAAACATGGAGATTCTCAGATCTGTAGAAATTTGTTAAAGGGCTGGATTTGAGTCAAGTGCCTGCAAAATTTTCATAAGCGTTGTTTAAGCAAACTTTTTGAACTTTCTTTTCCTCTCTTTAAAACTTTCTGGAAGTGTAAACAATAACAATGACTGGATGGGGAGAGAAAATGGCGATGAAACCAAAGCCTTCTCCTAAGACTACATCAGCACTTCCGGCAGATAAGTCTGAAGTAAGGACCAATCTATCTTCTGTATTAGCTACTGCATTGCGCCCTCTGATGGAGCAGCTCACCATTGTGAATTCTAAGCTGGATACTCTTCAGAAACAGATTACTGATGCCAACACTAGATCAGAACAGACAGTGAAGGAGATGGAAAAAGTCAAAGCCAAGACAGAAACTATTAATCAAAGACTGGACATAGTAGAAAAAGAAAGGTCCTCAGATAAAGAACATCTTTTGAAGCTCCAGATGGAAAGATCAACTTTTTTTAAGATTTCAAGGCGTCCCTAAACAGAAGGATGAGAATCTTAAGAAGTTGATAAGTGAAGCATTGGCTCCAATGACAGGTTTACAAGTGGAATTACTTCAAAGCGATATGAATATAGTTTACAGAACCTATCCTGAATTTTTGAAGAAAAAAAACCTGCCAGGAGAGATTTTTGTAAGATTCTCTAAGAAATCTACTAGGGATGTGGTGCTCAAGGACACCAACCAAGGCCTTGAAAATCAAAGATGAAGAGATTAGAGTATTAAAAAACATTCCATATGAAATCAGAAAGAAGAGAAAACCTTATAAAAATTTAACCATGTTTTTGCAAGCAAGTGCCACCACATACAGATGGATTACACCTGAAGACCTGATCTTTACTTATAAAGATAAGAAGCATAAGATTGATTCTGTTATAAAGGCAAAGAAATTCTTGGAACAACATCGAGATGGAAGAGAGAAAACATCCACAGAGTAAGAATAGGAACATCAAGAAAGCATTTATGGACTGGAAAGTTCTGATCACTCAGCGAGTCACATGTCTGAAGGAGAAAACTCTGATGCAGAAAAAGGAGCGGCAGCTCCAAAACCCTGGAACGCCAAAAAAAACTTTGTAAAAGAAGCAAAAAGAAAGAAGAAAGAATAAGCTTTGTTAAATTGAAAGTTTCATGCTTATATTTGTATCCACTTGTTTTGAACCCAGTTATTTACTTAATGTAAACTTTTAGAGTTGATAGCAGATAGAACGCTAAGGTTGCCTTGATATTTAATTATTTTCTTGAAAATATTTGAAGCAATAGTTTTTTACATTTTAAAATAGCCTGATCTCTGTAAACCTAGGGGTAATATAGTGTTTTTAGTATTTTAGTTTTGATGTTTGTAGTGTGTAGAAAATAAAATTTAAAAAATTAAAAAAATATGTCCAATTTTCAGAATATTGCAGTGCAACCGTATGCAGTTACTCCAGCCTTAGCCCACTGATTTCAGTGCAGCAACTGTGCTCATGATTGCACAGTTATAGTGCAACCGTAAGTAGAATTACATCTGTCTAAATCTGTTGACTTGAATGGACTTAGAAGGGTATAATGCTATTTATGACTGCACATGTACTTTTATGTACACGTATTTCATTTGGTCTAAATGAGTCAGAACTTTGTTTTAATTCAGCTGCATGGCATTGTAATTAAAAGTTTGCCTTATTCTTCTGGCTATTTGAGGGATCGGGAATGAAGACTCATCACTATTTTAGAAATCTGGCTTTCAGGTATCCCACGGTATACACATACATTTATTCTTTTCCGCTCTCACCTTTTGTCAAAAAGCTCTGGCAGGCAGAAGTAGGATGAGTGTGCACATCATGAGCACTGATCACATTCTGAAACCATCCATAAGTCTCCCCCACCCCCCAAAAAAATTATCATCAGTTTCCAGTTGAGTTTGTCTTTTCTGAGGTTTTCTATGTCAGCACTTGCTAAATCTATATGATTTTTTAATGTCTTAAATTCCATGTTGCCTTCTTATGCTAAAGGGATTAAGGGATAACTGTCACAGTAAGGTAACAGGGACACATTTAATTGTTAGGTAGTGATGCTTTAGGCAAAAACTACTATCCTTTACTGCAGTCAGGCTATTTTTGGGCAGGAACACACAGGAACGGAGTTCCAGCTAGCTTCCAAGTTAGCCACGCCTACAGCCTCCCCCCCCTTGGGTTCCCCAGGTGCCTCGCAAGCTGTGTGGCACCTGGGGAAGCCAAGCCAATCCAGGGAGGGAAGGCAGTTTAAACTGCCTCCCCTCCTTGGGTTCCCCATGTGCCCCACAAGCCGCAGGGCACCTGGGGAAGTCGATCCTGGGAGGGAGCTGCACTGTCAGGGGTGTGGCCTAATATCCTAATGAGTTTCTGCTGTTGGGTGTGGCCTATTATGCTAATGAGTTCCTGCTGGGCTTTTTCTACAAAAAAAGCCCTGACTGCAGTCATCATTATAATATTATTTAATTACTTTTCTCCAGAGGGTGCAATAATTTCCCTGTTAATACCACCTAACTATTGAGTTACTGGCAGGATTTGCCAACTATACACTATTTTTATGCAAGTATCTTGATACTGGTCCTTTCTTGCCTTAGGCTTGGAGAATTCTTGTATGAACTTTAAATAGTTGAAGTCTGATTTTTAAATGTGTGTGGCTCGCCCTTATAATTAGGGGACACCACCTTCTTTCCATCTCCTTCCCCCCTTATGACCATCAATTGGCCGCAGCTCAGATGGTTGGCAGCCAGCCGCGGTTATCATCATCCGGAGTGGGGGACAACTGACACCCAGAGCTGGTAAACATGGGGTTCATATACGATGCCATCTGAAAAGTATTGAGCACTTTATTCTTATTGTTGTTGAATGTTTTGAATGTTTATTATGTTTTAACGGATTTTAACTGTATTTATATATCTTGGCTTGCCAAGTCATGTACGCCGCTCTGAGCTTGCGCTGCAGGGAGAGCAGCCTATAAATCAAATAAATAAATAAATAACAGCAAAATTCCCGTTGCATTAGTATTGCCTGAAGGGGGTTTGAATCTCTCTGCCTTCTAGGCATGCATAATGTACCAGATTTCCAAATCAGGAGGTGTTGTTTTCTCTCTTCTCTACTTCTTTCACAGCAAATAAACAGCAAAGAGTTTTATCCTGCATAACCAGTCAGAAATAATACCACAGATATAGATTTATATCTGCTACAAGAACAAAGGAAAAATGCTGCACATTTGTAGATGGGAAGGATAGACATTTAAACACACACCACATATTAGTTTTAAACTCCATATTTCATGGAAAGTCCACATCTTATTGCTGTAACTGAAAAAAAAATACCCTATCTTTTGTGCACAGCTTTTGTCTTTTTAGCTCATAAATTCAGAAATCATAAACTCATTCCCATGAGCCACCCAGCCATTTTGAACATTGGGAAATGAGACATAAATATTTTAAGTACGTAAAATAAAACATGTGATGTATCTAAACTGCCTCTTGAGGAGAGGCAGTGCACATCAACTATCTGATCTAGCAACTTGACCACAAATAGTTCTGAATGTAGCAACCCTGCAATCAATCTATGTGCAGAGCTCCATTGGCATGCACTGAACCTAATATAGAAGCACATCCTCACATGCAAACCAGTTTCAGTGAACAGAAAGTAGGGATGGACACAAACCAGCTTGCAAAACTATGTTCGCGACTTATTTGGGTCAGTTTGTGGTTCACAAACTGAAATTCATGAACTTCAGCCCAGCCACAAACCTACACAAACATTTAAGGCAGTTTGTGCTGCCCAAGAAAGCCCCTTAAAACAACTGAGCCATGCAGAGCAAATTGCTCAGTGAGGCTCAGCTGTTTAAAGGGGCTTTCTTGGTTTCAGCTCTGAGCCACTGAAACCAAACAGCTGAGTGGTTTGGGAGCCATTGAAAACATTGCTTTCTGTTCTCCACAGCTTTCCGCAGGGAGCAGAAAACAGTAGTTTCAATGGCTCTGAGCCATTTAAATCAAACAGCTGAGTGGTTTGAGAGCCACTGAAAACACTGCTTTCTGCTCTCCACAGCGAACAGAAAGCAATGGTTTGAATGGCTCAGAGCTATTTAAACCCCTGCTTTCTGCTCCCCATGAAAAGCAGCAGGGAGGAGAAAGCAGGGGTCACATATCCGTAGGAACTGGTTTGGTTTGTGAACCAACCTCCCAGTTCGTATACATTCTTATAGGTTCAGTCACGAACCATAAACCATGAACCAAACCACAAAAAAATGTGATTTGTGCCTATCCCTAACAGAGAGTCCCTCAAGGTAAGATGTCTTCTTAACTGTATTTAGCTGTAAGGTGATACAATCATTTCCGTTTCTTTTTGATTCTGCATGTTGTTATGGTTCAACTCATTTTCATGGCTGTGTAATAATGCTTTTGGTGCTTTTACTCCATTTTATACCATTTATATGACATTTATACATACATGCTCTTTTGTACTATTTTGCTACCATTTGTGCCTTTTTTACAAATTTATGCATTCTGTGCATTTGTACACAAATGATACTATGATACAAAAATATCATTGAAGATATGTTGATTTTAATGGGGAAAATGTGGGACAAAAAACAAGAAACTGGTACAGAAAGGTCTGCTGGCTGGGAAATCTTTTGTTGCTATTTCAACTGCATTCTTTAGAGGAACTCATAGCTGTGAGATAGTCCCAATAGATATAGTCCACAACAGGTCTCCTTAAGCAGAAAGTCCTTAATTTGTAGAAAAAATCATGTTGGTCAAACACTTTTCCTGTTAGTAATGCTCAAGCTTGGAATTGCAGTTACAATTATACTTCATATGAAATATGGCCTAACTACCCTCTACCAATCAATAGGGAGAATTCTTGGTGCCCAATATACTGGCCCAATATTCCCAAGGAAAGCACGGCAAAATGAGTTCTCAGGGAGAAATACTGTTGAATATTTTTGGGGGGAAAGTTACCAGAGAAACTAAGCAAAAGGAATACATAACACCTGTGATTCTTGTAACACATAATGGGAGGCACTTTCGTTAAGGTCATTAGCTAAGGAAGCCAGAGATAAAAGGGAAAAGAAAGCAAATGAGTAATGAGCATGCGCAAAGCAAAGCAAAGTGAGCGAGGCGTGCATTCCAAAGGTGGGAGGCGTGCATTCCAAAGGTGCTATCTCCCGGGCGGGACCTACAGGGGTTGAATGAAACCTTGGAACGTAAAGCATTGTGAATTGAATAGTAAACCTAAAGGCAACTCAGGAAGCATTGCAACATGTAACACAGCAACTTCATTGATCATGGCAAGACAGTCATCCAAGCCTATGGCAGTTAGTCTATGGTTAACTGACAATAGCATTAGATCAATTAGAGTGACTCTGATACCTTTTGGGTTTATAGAGAGTTACTCACCTTTTGTGCGTAAGCTTTGATAGACCCTGTTGATGGTCTTCTGACATCTTTTGCATAATGAGATCTGTGCTCCTTGGAGATCGTAGCCCTCCAGTTGCATTTTAATGAATTTCTAATGTGTGCGACATATTAACTTTTTATTTAGCACGGAATAAGGGAGTTTATGAATGATAATAATCAAATGACATTGTTTCCTCTCTCTCCCAGCAGTTGTGTGTATTTAATGATACAAAAGAATGTTTCTTACCACTACATAAAAATGTACCATTTAGTAAATTCTTGTTAATCCTGCTGTGCTGTCAGTGTTGACTGCTGATTTATACTGGAATATCTGTTTTTAAACACTGTGTGTATGGAGTTGTGTGTATTGATTTTACTAATGTTTTATGGTGTATATATAAACTTATGTGAGTCCAGGTGTTTTTTGTTTTGTTTGACTGTGGGGAAAGGTCTAGAAGATTTAGAAGGTCTAGATAATTTAAATAATTGATTTGAAAAACTGGAGAAAAAAATGTTTTTTATGTTGATACTAGATCCTTTCAGGAGGGGATTAGGGATGCCAACCTCTAGGTGGTAGCTGGAGTTTTCCTGGAATTACAACTGATATATCCAGACTACAGAGGTTAGTTTCCCTGGTGAAAATGGCAGCTTTGGAGGGTTCTCCATGGCATCACATCCCTGCTGATCTCCCTACCCTTCAAAAACTCCACTCTCTCCAGGTTCCACACCCAAATCTCCAGGAATTTCCCAAGCCAGAGTTAGCAACCCTATAGGGGAGCCTCATAGAAATCTATGAAGAATTCTTTCTCCTTAGCATGGCCATTTCCAGAGTACAAATAACACCTTCATCAAACTCTTGAAAGAAGAGGACACCTTAATGTCCTAAGATGCAAATGCTCATCTTTAGTAAAATAATAGCTTATTGGCATTGTTCTGATCAGGAATAAGGATGGAAAAGGACTCCAGTAAGTTTTATGGGAATCATACATTTGTTTGTTTATTTGTTTAGAAAACATTTAGGTTTTGCCTTTCCTCATGGTTCAAGGCACCTCACAATAATAGTCAGGGCTCTTCTTGTAGAAAAAGCCCAGCAGGAACTCATTAGCATATTAGGCCACACCCCTGACAGCACAGCTAATTAACATATTAGGCCACACCCAATGTTACTAGAAGTGTGGTCATCCAGCCACATCCACCTTTTGCTTCTTATTCTGTTTACCTTGTTGTCAAAACAGTTTTGACAAAACCAATAAAAACATTATTTTCTGTCCCATCTATACAAAACCTTGCCTGAACCAATATCTTATGTCCAACAATTATTCCCACACTGGATTGGAATCAATTCCTAAGGTTTAGGTTCCCATGGAAATCAGGTTGCCTTCCTGCAGAACTAGTACACTGAATATGATTTTTTAGGGTTGCCAACCTACAGGTGGGGTCTGGAGATCTCCTGGAATTACAACTGAGCTCCAAACTACAGAGATCAGGTCAATGGCTGCTTTGGAAAGTGGAGTCCATGGCATTATGCCTTACTTAGGTCCCTCCTTCCCCTAAACTGCACCCTCCACTCCCAAATCTCCAGGGATTTCCTCAACCTGGAGTTGGCAACGCTAGTTCACTGGCAGAACGATGCTAGGAGCCAGTTTGGTGTAGTGGTTAAGTGCGTGGACTCTAATCTGGGAGAACCGGGTTTGATTCCCCACTCCCCCCTTGCACCTGCTGGATGACCTTGGGCAAGCCATAGCTCTGTACCAGCTGTTGTCTCAGAGCTCTCTCAACCCCACCTACCTAACAGGGTGTCTGTTGTGGGGAGGGGAAGGGAAAGGAGTTTGAAAGACGCTCTGAGACTCCCTTGGGGAGTGAAGGGCGGGGTATAAATCCAATCTCTTCTTCTTCTAGGTTTGTGGATGCACTGGATGGGAGTAGTTTGTGGACTATTTTATTCAAGGTACAAAATTTTATTCAAGGTATAAGATTTCATGTGCCACCTACACTTCTTCAGATGGAAGACATGTGCATGCACACAAAAGCTTATACCTTGGATGAAACTTTGGACTCCAACTTTGTTCTGCTGCTTCAGACCAACACGGCTACCCACCTGAATTATTACACTATAATAGTTTTTACAAGCAATTATGTACCAGTGGAGTGGTTACCATGCAGAGTCTGTCCCACAGGTAAAATTATCCTGTGAATAGGTGGTCTTTACCACATAAAAATATCACTACCATCACAAGATCACCAATCGTTGGAACTCCTCAGAAGCGGAAATCTCTCTTATTAGGAGGTTTAAGAACATCAACTTTGCTGGCCACAGCAAGTAAAAAGATTAATTCCTACTATGAGAGATGCTAAAGGAGTTCTGTGCTCTGACGCCCAACAAATTACAAAACTTTTGGAAGCATATTTTGCTCACCTTTATGACACAAAAAATATTCCAAAAGATAAAATTTCACTTTTTTTGAACAAGCCAGGTCTTTTACAAAAACTTTCTGTAACTCATAAGGAACTGTTAGATGCACCCATTAAAAAATCAGAAATATTAGAAGCCCTGGGACACTCAAAGAATAATACCGCAGTGGGCCCTGATGGTTATCCGTTCGAATTTTATAAATTATTTAAAGAGGTTTTGGTTGAGCATTTTGAAGGTCTTTGCAACTCTATTTTTGCAACAGGCTGTATACCAGAATCATGGTATCTCTCAGAAACGATACTTATACCAAAGCCTGGGAAAGACCATACTTACCCTTCAGCATTTCGTCCAATTTCTCTGTTAAATACTGATGGAAAGATTTTGACAAAACTATTGGCCAACAGACTTTAAAAAGTTCTCCCAGATTACATAAACCTGGACCAGTCTGGATTTTTGCCTGCAAGAAATATGATTGATAATATCCGACGTACTTTAAATTTAATTTCTTATTGTGAAGTTAATAACACTGAAGCTTTAATTATGTCTTTAGATGTTGAAAAAGCGTTCAATAGTTTGGAAACTAACTATTTACAAGTTCTTAAAGTTATGCATTTTGGTGAACCCTTTCAACAGGTTATTCAAGCATTGTATAAAAATCCTACCATGAAACTCAAAGTTAATAATGATTTTTCAGAAACTATTTTTTAAAAAAAGAGGCACCAGGCAAGGCTGTCCCCTCTCCCCCCTTTTATTTATTTTGGCACTTGAACCTTTAGCCCAAATTATTAGATTGAATCAAGAAATATCAGGAGTACAGATTTTAGATCAAGAACATAAGATTTCTTTATATGCGGATGATATTGTTTTATTTCTTACTAAACCATGTAATTCCCTAGAAATGTTATATGGCACCTTAGAGAATTTTTGCATGGTCTCAGGTCTTTCTATTAGTAGGGAAAAAACTACTATCCATCTGATATGCCTGCAAGCACACACGAAACGATGGTTGGAAACTATGCATGGCATATCAGATGTCATTAAACCATGGCGTTACCTAGGGGTGCATATAGCTAAGACTCAGCAGGATATTGTGCACTGTAATTTTAATAGGGTTCATACTGAAGTTAAGAATATCTTAAAACAATGGGATTCCAAACAACTGGATTGGGCTGAGAGAATTCAATTACTTAAAAGTTTCATTATGCCAAAATATACTTTTTTATTCAGAGCTCTTCCTATTTACTTGCGTGCAACCTTACTTCACAAATGGCAAGCAGAGTTGATTAAATTTATCTGGGCTGGAAAACGCTCAAGAATTCAAGCTACAACTTTGTATAGGGCAAAAAAACGTGGAGGGCTAAATATACCCAATTTATATTGGTTATATGATACCATAAATATAAATACTTTACTTATGGGGGCAACAGCAGAAAAACCACCTAAATGGTCACAAATTGAAATGGCCTTACTAAGCCCTCTTAGGTTATATGATACTCTTTGGAACACAAATATTTTTTAAAAAAAGTTATCAACAATCTAACCCTTATTTATATAATTCTCTTTGTATTTGGAACAAATGGAAAAGGGTCTTGGCGCCTGATATTTCCAACCAATCATCTTATGTTAATCAGACATGGTTTGTACCGGGCCAATGTCCCCAGAACTTTTACTCATGGCAACAAGTAGGCATTACCAAACTTTCTCATTTTTTTGTTAATCAAAAAATTTTGACAAAAGAACAATTGGAATCTAAACTTGGTCATACAATACATTGGTATAAATATCTCCAAATAAAACACCTCTTAGAATCCCCCTCCCTAGCGGCATTGACACAGCGCACACTGACAATCCTAGAACAAACTTTACAAAGACATTTGTATCCTACAAAAAGTTACACAGCACTAATATATGATCAGATTAGTTTATCTAAAGATCATATAAACATTCCATATCAAGTAGCATGGAATGCTGATTTTAACATGGATTTATCAAATGAGGATTGGCAAATAATTTGGGAAGGACATAGTTTTAACTCCAACATAATTCCTATTACTATGCATATGTCTAAATTACTGATGAGATGGTATACGCCACCTAAGACAGTTCATAGACTCACCAAGCACTATAGCCCGCTGTGCCCAAAGAACTGCGGGATGTTGGCCAACTACATACACTGCTGGTGGAAATGCCCAGCTATTCAGAATTTCTGGAAAGAGATAGTTCTGAACATAAAAGCAATAACTGGTGTGGAAATACCCTTTACCCCTGAAGTAATTTTATTAGAATGCTGGCCGCGGCCTAGACTATATAAACATCAAGAAGCTCAAATTGCAATTCTCTTAGCATCAGCGCACCTTCTTGTAGCGACTAAGTGGATACAAAAGTGCCCTCCAACTCTTTCCCAATGGTATAACAAACTTTGGGACTGTTTTATTATGTCGAAGATTTCTTTTTCTGTTTCTAATTCTCTACCTGGAAACTATATGAAAAAAGTGGTTGCATTATGGTATCCAATTGTAACTTTCTTACATGGCAAACAGATTCTTCCTGATAATCCTCAATATAAGACAATGATTTACTTTTAAGTCATCTGGTAGGTTTTCTTATTTTGTAACTTTAATAATTTTGTTATTTGTTGCAATATAACTAGATACAGAAATATATATATATTATATAAATATTTTTCATTTGTATAACTAGATTGTTATTTCGCTGATATTATAGTTAAAAAGTATTATATGTTGTGCTATTATTACTTGATTGTTAAAAACTGTTCTTGTGGTATTGTTTTATTATCTTGTGGCCCGATATGGCTGTACTCTACATTTTTATTTATGTTGTAAAAGTAAAAAGTCAATAAAGAGATAATTTTAAAAAAAAAACTTTGCTGGCCCATTTAGGGCTGCCAAGTCCCCCGGTAGGGCGGGGGAAACACCAATTTTTAGTGCTTACCCCCGCTTTTTCAAAATTGGCCACCGGGGGACAAAATGGCTGCCTTAAAAGGGAAATGTCTGCAGAGAGCCTGCCCTGCAGTAAAAAGCCTCACCAGACATTTCCCCTTTAAGAAGTCAGCAAGAGAGCTTCCGCAGCAAGAGAGGTCCGCCCAGAGATTAAGGAGGGACTGAAGGGGCTGCTTTTGCATGTGGCTTGCAACTTTGCTGTGGTAAGTTTCTCTTCCAGCTCTTTTCCTTCTCTCTCTCTCCCTCTTTCTTTCTTTTTTCTGTCTGTCTGTCTGTCTGTCTGTCTGTCTCTGTCCCCATCCAGTAGAGGTCTATCAGTGGCTATTATTAGCCACAAGGTCTAAATGGAAGTAAGTGCCTCTGCCAGTTTTTTTCCTTCTCTCTCTCTCTCCCTCTTTCTTTCTTTTTTCTGTCTGTCTGTCTGTCTGTCTGTCTGTCTGTCTCTGTCCCCATCCAGTAGAGGTCTATCAGTGGCTATTATTAGCCACAAGGTCTAAATGGAAGTAAGTGCCTCTGCCAGTTTTTTTCCTTCTCTCTCTCCCTCTTTCTTTCTTTTTTCTGTCTGTCTGTCTGTCTGTCTCTCTCTGTCCCCATCCAGCAGAGGTCTATCAGTGGCTATTATTAGCCACAAGGTCTAAATGGAACACTTTGTCTGGGGCAGTGATGCTCTGAATTCTTGGTGCTTGGGGGGCAACAGTGGGAGGGCTTCTGGAGTTCTGGCCCCGCTGCTGGACCTCCTGAGGGCACCTGGTATTTTTGGCCACTGTTGTGACACAGAGTGTTGTACTGGATGGGCTGTACTGGATGGGCCGATCCACTGTGGCTTCTCTCCTGTTCTTATGATATGAAAATCATATTTAGCACTTGTGTAGCACTTAGTGCTTCATATTCTGCCGAGATGAGGAAGGATTCAGTAGGGCCGTTACTCAGTGATAGAGCATCTGCTTGACATGCAGGAGGTATCAGCCTCTTCAGCTAAAAAAGGATCAGGTAATAGGTGACATTAAAGATCTCAGCCTGAGACCCTGGAGAGCCACTACCAGTCTGAGTAGTCAATACTGACCTTGATGGACCAATGGCCTGATTCAGTATTACGAAACTTCATGAGTTCATGTGTCAGCATGTGGAAGCAACATCACAGGATGTGACATCACAAAATGATGTCACTTCCTTTCTCCTGGCTCCACCCCCAAAGTCTCCTGGCTCCACCCCCAAAGTCCCCAGATATTTCCCAAGTTGGACTTGGCAGCCCTAGGCCCATTAAAGGCAGATGTCAGTCCAGTGGCAGGAGAAGAGGGACAATCATCTTCTTCAGAAACTCTGCCCATTTTTTTAAATTTCACAAAACAGGCAATCTCCAAAGTGCAGCTGATCATGCTCATTTTTAGTTACAACTCTGTTTCTCTGCAGATGTCCCCCAAAGTGCCCCATGCAACAGTCAAGTGTTCTGCCAACACACACAACAATGAAGCTACTTTTTCAGATTTTTCTCTTTTATGGCAGTAAGCACCAAACCACTTTAATACAGAATTTAGACACACATATATTTGCGAGCCATTCCCAACAAGACACAACAATGAACTCAGGCGTCAAACTTACTTTTCTTAAGCAGAAGATGCCATGAGAAAACTAAAGAGATTCTCAAAAATTAAAGATATTGTCAAAACCAGCATTTCCTGGGCTCTCTGTTTTTTTACATCCCCCCCCTTTCAATAATTTCCCATTCCCACTGACCATCAGTTAGCTTCCAAGAGACAGGCAGATTGTTTTGAAGTACATAAGAATCCTCAAAAATCAATGCACATTCTAATACTAAACTGATATGAATAAGAAATTCTTCCCAGAAAGAAAAATGACTGGACACACCCAAAGCATGTGTTTAAGGGATGCACCCTGTAAGTTACAGCACTCAGTTTGGTGTAGTGGTTAAGAGCAGAAGGACTCTAATCTGGGAGAACCGGGTTCAATTCCCGGCTCCCCCACATGAAGACAGCTGGGTTACCTTGGGTCAGTCACAGCTCTCAAAGCTCTCTCTGCCCTCCAACAATTACAGCACACTATCTAGTGATTCATAAAACCAGTGGTGTGTAATGCTAAAGAGTTAGAACGTCGGCTGCCAGACAGTCATTGAATCACCTGGCTATACAACACACAATGCCATACAATAATTTCATTACACTACCAGCAATTGCACACTTTGCTCAGCCCTTTACTGAAGAGTCACTAGTATCCAGTATAACATATTGTTTTGCTGAATAAGTCTCAGCTTAAGATCCACAGAGAGTAGATTGAGACTTTAAGGCCATATCCCATTGCTTTGGCAAAATAGGGCACTCTAACTCCTTATTCCATTCATTTCTAAGACTTTGCACATCGTATTTGTTAACTGATATCAAATATTTATAAACAAATATTATAGGTTTATTTTCTGCCTTGATTAAATTAGAGTTTCCAGGAGTAAAGGGGATTCTGAGACACTTGATGCCTCAGGGCCATATTTAGACACCAACGAATGTTGCAACTGTAAATATTGCCATTCTACAGAAGGTGACTCTAGACCTCAGCTAAGAAAAAGACAAAAACCTATCCTCATAATCTATCAAATGATCCAGTGTAAAAATCGCCTTATCAGTTCAAGCCTTCCACAAAAAATATTTCTTCTCAGCTTTTAGATCTGCATTGGCCCATAGTGTTAGTTTAGAATATGAAAATGGATCAAATTGATATTGTCAAGTATCAAGAAAACATGACTTTCAGTTGTAGTAATACCTCTGCATTCCAGGAGTCAAGAGTTTTCTGTTGGCATCCCAGGTCAGAAAATAGTGGATTGGAAAACAGAATCTTCTGGGAAAATAAAGGGCTCTCCCTGTCCCAAGCAAGGTAGAAAAATCTATAGGATTTATAGTATATAATATAGTAATAATGTTGTATTTTCACCACAACAGCTGTTCATTAAATCACTGCAGTTTCTATGACTCTGTTAAAGAAAGAGTCAAAGACCAGTGCAGATGGGGAGACAAATATGGACACAGATTATAATCATTAGATTTTTAAAAGGATTCACGCTGCAGACCAAAGGACACCTTCTTGGGAGTAAGCCCTATTGAATAGACTGCAGTAGAATTCCGAGTAGACCTGCTTTAGGATTGCTCTCCTAATATAGAAGGGAATCAGAATTTATACAATATTTACAAGTATAATGTTTCATAATATGGCAAAAGATATCAAAGTAGGGAAAAAAGCAATATGCGTATATGGACTGGAGCCAAGAATAAAACCTGATTTACCAAGTTTACCATTTTGCATAGTCTGTTGTCTTAGGCCATTTTCCAAGATGGTCTTAACTACATGGCTGAACAAAGTAGGAGGCAGCAGAAAAATGTCAGTCATGATGACTGAACTCCACATTCTCTTCTCAACACCCACTGACTTGAGGGTTTTGGGGGGGTTTTTAAATCCTCATAGGCTTTTCCCTTGGGGTCAGCTAAAAGGCACTGCACTCAATTAGGAGCTAGTTAATTAGCCAATCAACGGTAGTAGTGTAGAATGGTGCTGAAGTAAATGCAAATGTCTCTCCTGGGTACTATTGCTTGTGAAGGCAACTTTATATAGCTTGTGTGATCTGGCAGGACATATGCAGGATTTCAGAGTTACAATGAAGTAATTTGGCCAGATGGAAGAAGTATTTCAGACACCTAAGGAAGAAATTAAAGGCCTTTCTTTGGCCTTTTTTTTGCACACATTTACCTGACTTAGGGTCATTTTACACCTCCCCTCTAAAGTAGTTTGACTGCTGTCTTTTCCTGTGCTGATTTCACAGTGGTGTGAAATTTCACTCCAGGGGGTCTAAGTGCACTAATCAACAGCAATTGTTTAAAGCAGAAAGAAGCCGGTTGCATACTAGCTTGACCACAGGAGGGCAATTAGTAGATGTGGACATTTCAGTGGCAGCACAGTTTCACACCGCACAGAAGTATGGGCAGGGTTTTTTGGAACTAGAATTATTCCAGCGGGAAAGTCAGATGTAAAAACAGCCTTAAATAGGAGTCTAATAAAGAGAGGTAGCTTTGGTCTGTAGACCAAATGAAACAAGGTCAGCTTGTGTTTTAAAAAGGCTATACTATTTATAGAATAAAATGGATGGGGGAGATAAATATGGATGCCATACTAAGCTCTTTGGAGGAAGAACTGAGGCAAAACTGTACTAAATAAATAAATTGCCTGGGACAGCAAAAAAAAAAAAAAAAAGCTGGTACAGCCCTAGATTCTTACTAGATTTAAGATCTCACAACAGGGTTGAGTAGAAAAAGCAGCCTGTGCATTATGTTTTTGCTGTGTAATACTTCAACCAGCAGCTACTCTTATAGTATTTTTTGGAATCCTTAGCCAACTTCAGTGACACCCACCCACCCACCCCCCGTGGCATCAATATGCCAGATCATAAAGTCTTTTGGGGGAAAACAGCAGATAATAAATGCTTCTACCAAAAAAAAAATTCCTTATCACCGCTGAACAGGTCTCTGTGTGACTGCTTTTCAGACCTTATCTGGTCAAATACTAGTCCTATTTTTGTATGATGCTACGGAAAAGTAGGACTCATCACAGGGGACTGTATGAACAAGCTTAAGGCAACTTGTGTTTTGATAAGCTAAAAATATTTGCAGACCCAATAGAACTGTTTATTGTGAAGTAAGACACACTTTGTTCCCTGAACTTATTTCTACGTGAACATAAAGAGTACAGTACATAAGACTACAGTATAATCTTAGGAATCATACTAAAGTTCCTTTCTTTGGCTTGGATGGATTCTGTAGAGTGCTGGATATAAATCTTTCAAAATAAGCTGATAAATTGTAGGGAATTATCTGTGCTTTTCCGTAAAGGATTTGCCTGTTTCAATGAACCCTCATGGTTTCTGTGAGGCTGACCTGTTCAAGAAGGCCTTTGGTTATACAGAGAGAGGGAATGCTTTAGTGTTAGTGCTGCTGCTATTTTATGAGATAAAGTTTACAGTTTTAGTTTGCATAGTTTCATCTGTTATTTCTTTTAAAGCAGAGGGTTGGATCTAACAATCCATGGGTGCCTGGATCTTTCGCTTGTTCTCCTCCCCTTAGCAGTTAATTTGGACTCCAAGGAAGTTTATTCTGGAGTGTGAGTAAAGGACCCAGAATGAACTAATAGCTGTGTGAGTCAGTAGACTGCACTGAGGATTCTGCTGTGAAGAGAGTGACCTAGACTAATCTGTCAGTCTAACCTACCTATGAAACAATTATTGTGAAGATAAAATGGGGAAGGAAGCATATATTCTACACAGAGCTTCTTGTAGGAAGGGCAGGATAAAAATATAACAAGGGAATAAAATTATGTCAGGCAAGTTTATTACAAAAGCTATCTGTAGCAGATAATAACATTAGCTGTTATGAAGAAACTCTCTTTCAAAGAGGCATGCATGCACACAGTACATTTTCTAATCAAGCCGAGTTTGTACCAAGGCACTGATCTATGAGAGCAATGTCCAGGCATCAGCCGTTTTGTTCCACACTCTCAACAAGGGATTTGTGTGAAGTAGGAAATGGGACAAAGAGACTTCAATGCATAGCCAAACAGGCAAGGGATGACATGTGTTGAGTTATTTACATCCACCTCTTGCCAACCTCTCTTCCCATGTACATTTCTGGTAACTTCTCATGGGCTCTTTTTTCCTCCTGTAGAACCCTTCACCCCTCAAAGCTCATAGCCATGCTCTCGTTCCCTTACTTTTTTTTTTCATTTTCCATAAGGGATGCTGAAGATTTTGGCAGTATAATACCAAAAATCCATAGATAATTTAGATCTAAAGGATATTCAGTTCCGACAGATGTTTACTTTGAAAGAGAAACTTTGGAAGAGAAATAGTATAATAGTTTCCTTTCCAAAATGTCAACATACAACTATGTGAAGCTCAAGATCACGCAATCATCTTTATGGTATTAATTAGTATTTCTGAGCCTGAAAAGCCTCTTCCCATAATAGAAACTTTTAGGTGGCAGTACTCATCATATGGCTTCTGTTCTAAGATTGCTATTAAAACATTTTTAGTACCCTACTAGTTCATTACTGGAGCTGAACAAAGCTTATGAAGAGCTCATCTGGTAAGCAGACTGATGTTTTTGTCTTTCGCTATAAGACACAACCAGGTTTTTAGAGCCTTCCAAGTTGCTGAAAAGCTTGATATAATACTGCAAATTGTAATCAAATGTCAAATCTATGCACCTATCTGAAATGATCTGCAAGTTGGTTGAAACAAACTGAAAAGAACACGACATCTCAGGTGAAAAAGGGGGGGCAGTTCCCAGACCACATACGATGGTGCTGAGTTTTGAAATTGGGAGAGTTCAGAAAAATAGCTCCCTATTTTGGAAATAACCTGCTATGATTCCCACCTGCTCAAAATCTGTTCAGGAGGCACTGCAAGACTCTAGCTAACCTCCTTTATTAATGGACTAGGAATAAGGCCCGTTGTGGAAATAAATACAATGGGCTCTAAAAAGAGGCTCTGGGAGAATGCCCTGGCCTTGGGCACTCAGCGTCAATTTGCTGTGGCGACCTCAGCAGGGTATAATGACACATTATATCATTTTCTCCAGAGGAACTGATCTCTGCTACCTGAAGAGCAGTTGTGATTCTGAGTGATCTCCAGCCCCCACCTGGAGATTGGCAACAATGGTTCCCAGGAGAAAGTGGCTGGTTTGGAGGGTGAAGTCTTTGGCATTGTACCTGTCTGAGGTCCCACCCCTCCTGTTATCTGCCCCTCTGATTTCAGTTTTCCATCTAGTCCCCCCTCCTTCCTGGAGAGCAGTCATAATTCTGAGTGATCTCCAGCTCTCATCTGGAGTTTGGCAACAGTTGTTCCCCAGGAGGAAATGGTTGGTTTGGAGGGTAGAGTCTATGGCATTGTACCTGTCTGAGGTCCCACCCCTCCTCAAACCTTACCCTCTACAGGCTCCCTCCCTCAAATCTCCAGGAATGTCCCACTTGGAGTTGGCAACCCTAGTCAGGACTGGTCCCAATGAGTTTCCTCCCAAAGGCCAAATAGGTGTGGAAAGGGTCTTTTACTGACAGAACCAAGCTTGGTTGTCTAGCAACATGCACTGAGGGGAAAGTAGGGTTCCCAGCTCTGAGTGGGGAAATACCTGGAGATTTGGGGGCTGGGGGAGTCCTGTGGAGGGCAGAGTGGGGGGGGAGGCAGAAGGACTCAGCAGGAATTTCCCAACCTGGAGCTGGCAACCCTAGTCAGGACTGGCCCCAACGAGTTCCTCACAAAGACCAGGAAAGGGTTTCATTCCTTTGTCTTTTTACTGACGGAACCAAGCTTGGTTGCCTACCCACAGCCACTGAGGGAAAAGTTAGTCCCACAAAGGAGCCAAGCAGGTGAAGTGTCTTCCTCAGGAGAGAGAGCATATTCTGACAAGGCACAGTGGCTGGAGTGGGTGGGGAAGAGAAGCAGACCCAGAACCCAACCAATGGCACACGAGTACTCTTGAGTGGCGGCTGATGAGCCAATGGCTGATGGAGCACACTGTGGGAGGGAATCAGGCAATGCAGCCAATGGATAGGGACAGCTTCTGAGTGGCATGTCATGGAGCCAACTGATTTAGGAGCATGTGGAATGTTCAGGAAGTGCCACCCCACTACTCAATTATATATAAGGAAAGATTTTGGTATCAAAACATAACTAAGTAATGATAATATATGTAGGGTAACACAATTTAATGCATAAAATATACAATATGTATTTATGTATATCCAGGGGTCCTTTCGTAAAAAAAGAGGTGCAGGAGCTCATTAGCATAACTTATTTGCATATGCCACACCCCCTGATGTCACCGGAAGTGTCAGAAGGTCACACACCCCTGATGTCACTGGAAGTGTGTCAGAAGGCAATACCCACGCTCAGGCTCCAACCCAAAAATCTCCAAGGTATTTCCCAACTCAGAGCTGGCAAGCCTATCTAATGGCAAAGGAAGGAAGGAAGAAGGAGGGAGGAAGGGGGAAGGAAGGAAAGGAACAGGAAAGAAGGAAGGAAGGTAGGTGGGGGGAGAGAGAGAGAAGGAAAGAAGGAAAGAAAGAAGGAAGGAAAGAAGGAAAAGAAAGAAGGAAAAGAAAGAAAGAAAGAAAGAAAGAAAGAAAGAAAGAAAGAAAGAAAGAAAGAAAGAAAGAAAGAAAGAAAGAAAGAAAGAAAGAGGAAGGTAGGTAGATAGGTAGGTAGGTAGGGGGAGAGAAGGGAGGAAGAAAGGAAGGCAGGCAGACAGACAAAGGTAGGTAGGTAGGTGGGGGGGAGAGAGAGAAGGAAGGAAGACAGACAGACAGAGGAAGGTAGGTAGGTGGGGGGAGAGAGAGAGAAGGAAGGAAGGAAGACAGACAGGCAGGCAGACAAGGTGTTTCCCTCCCCCCCTTGCTTGGGCCCCAGTGGCTTAACGCCACTCAGGCCCAGCTCTTCCCTCACTACCTCCCCCCCCACGACCCAGGAATGGTGAGGAGGGGGTGGGCTGGGTGCTTCTCCCTGGCCCGGCGGCGTGCCGCGGGCTAGGGAGGGAGATCAGGGGGAGGGCTGGGGGCTTCTCCCTGGCCCGGTGGCATGCCCGCTGGCCAGGGAGGGAGATCGGGGGGGAGGGCTGGGAGGGCTCGGTGCTTCTCCCTGGTCCGGCGGTGTGCCGCGGGCTAGGGAGGGAAATCGGGGGGAGGGCTGGGGGCTTCTCCCTGGCCCGTCAGCCTGCCGTGGGCCAAGGAGGGAGATCGGGGGGGAGAAAGCTGGGAAGGGTGAGCGGAGGAGGGAGGGGGATTTCTCCCCGGGCTGGCGGCCACGCCACAGCCCGGGAAGGGTGAGGGAAGGGAGGAAGCTTTTCTCCAGCTCCGCACCAAAGCGCGGGCTGGGGAAAGCGAGCTGGGAGGCGGGGCTTGATTATGTGCCCACCCCCCGCCTCCTCTCTCCCGGAGCGGTGCTCCGGCGCGCCCCAGCCCCAACGGAGCCCTGTGTATATCCATTCAAATTGCAGTCAACTTACGGTGACCCCCAACAAGGGGCTTTCAAGGCAAAAGATTAAGCAGAGGTGGTTTGCCTTCCTCTGCAGAGCCTTCCTTGATTGTCTCCCATACAGGTTCCGACTCTGCTTACCTTCCAAGAGCTGATGAAATTTGGCTATATCATACCATCCCACATCTCAAAGTACACAATTCAAGGAAGGCATAAGGACTGAGACTGGTGTGCAATTTCCTCTCATATCACACATTTAGTGACCTTTTTCAGAGGATTGATGTTATTTCAAATACAAGCTCCAGATTTTTTTATCTTAAGCCTCACTTTTGAGAATTAAAGTTTAATTTATAATTTGTATAAAGTGTATCTTTTTGGTATTTGTAACAGAAGATAGAATACAATCAGCACCTTACACTGCTCAAATCTGGGTAATGCAAATACTCTGTCTTCCTTTGAATGCCCAGCTACTGGATGGCGTAAAAAACTACCAGTATTTTAAGCACAGATAGGGACACCACAGACTTGAATTTACTTGATGAAGAATATATAATGTCTTACCTTTATCAGCATGAAAATGTTTGGGAAAGAAAAAAAATTTCTGTTCCTAAATGTAGCCACTCACTGAGTACATAGGGTATCACAAACTGGTAGATAGATGTTGAGTGGTAGGACCCTCCTGATCTTACCAGCTGCAGCAATACAAATCCCTCCTTTCTTCTCCATGATAACAGTAGGCAGTCTTGCACCACTGACCATACTGTTAGGGTGGCCAGCCTCCACCTGGGGTCTTGAGATCTTCTGATATTACAGCTGATCTCCAGACAATAGAGATCAGTTCCCCTGAAGAACATGGCTGCTTTGGAGGGTGGACTGTATGGAATTGTACCCTGTTGAGGTCCCTCCCTTCCCCAAACTCTTCCCTCCCCAGCTCCCACTTCCCAAATCTCCAGGTATTTCCCAGCTCCTACATATCATGCTCCATTGGGGTGGAATCAGCCTGGCTTCTCTCAGTTAGGAACGATGCTGGTGCCACCCACCCAAGCCACAGTGCAACTCGGGGGGAGCTGCAAGAGACTGCAGGGACAGCCCTTGAGGAAAGAAGGAACCTAGGAAGCCTCTGGAGGAACAGGGCTGTAAGTAGGATTGCCAGCCCTCAGGTCCCAGTGGGGGATCCCCCAGTTGGGGTGCCTCTCCCTACCATTGACCAGTTGGCTGCCCGGGGAAACCCCACCCCTAAACAGGGACATGATGGTGTCATCCAGAAGTGACATCATTGCATCAGGAATGTTATGCAGGGGACAATCTGGTTTGGGGGCAAACTCTATGGTTTAAGCCCAATTTTACCAGAGTTTGCCCAAAAAACAGCATCCCCTGAGCAACGTCCCCAACACAATGACATCACTTCTGGGTGACATGTTGCATGACATCCCTGCTCACCTACAGAACATTCCCCCACCCCACCCCCACCACAACAGCTGTAAGCACCCTAGATGTAAGTAAGCAGTGGGTGGCCTCTGAAGTAACAGCCCTACAGACCGGTGCTGTGGAAAGGCATCTGGCATAATGCCAGATGGATAGGGTGGGAGGAACCTGCCCAGGCCAGGAAGAGCTTTCTTCCTGGTCACATGGGTGGGATAGAAATGGCCAAGAGGATCATTTAAAGAGGGCTCAGAAGCAGGCCAAGAATGTTGTAGCTGATGCTGCTCAGAGCACTAGGGAGCAGAGATTAGTGGAGAGGAGGAGGTTTCTGATATTGCAACTCCCTTCCCACTTCTCACTGAGGCCTAGCAGGCTCCCTAGTGGTAAGAGTAGCTACAACAGATGGGAAATTTGCAGGCCAGAGGCACAAGGAGCCACACAATAGAATCTAGTGCTTTGAACTTCATAGATGCAAAAGTGTTTCATTCGTCAGCTGCTGTGCATTAGACATCTTGTCATCTGGAGCTGAGAAGCCCAAAGGGGTCAGGCATTCATCCCAGAAAAGAGGAATTCACTTCCTACATCAGAAATGTCATCAGTGCACCATGTGTATTTATAAATCTGTGTCTCTGTATTGCTGTCATCTGGATACCAACTGTGTAAATAAAGTGGAATCAACATGATATCTTATTAAATGCCTACAGGAAAGGGAAAGCAAATCACTATACCCTTTGAAAATCAATTGATGCAGTAAATTTGAGTTCTGAGTGGAGAGAGTCCTGCTTCCTGTGCTAGGCTTATTTAAAATCTGTATGGTCTAGTTTCCTTGTTCATCATGTCCTGGAGTGAAGGTCCCAATAACACAGAGATGAAAGATTTCTTAGAGGTGGAACATCTCCAAGTCATCAAGATGATTAAATTGATTATTTGAAAGGGAATAAGCTGGACACACTTATGGAGTCCAATAAGCTACCTACTACAAAGATTACATTCAACATCTTCATTTAAAGTGACAATATAATGCCATTCTAAAGTAGAAACTCAATGCCTGGATGAGAAATATCCTGGAAATGACACATAAATTGCTTGAAGCTCCTAATAGTAAGACCAGTGTAGGTAATATGAAAAAAAAATATTAGTGGTGGTTTGGGATCAGGGGTGTGCAAAAATGGTATTTTTCAGGTTCAGGAATATTGAATCCAAAAAATTTTGGTATTCTCCGATATTCTCAAATCCCAATACCAGTATGGTATTCAAATTCAGTAAATATTCAGGATTGCTCGATTTTTTGGCTCCATTATACCTTATAGTGACTACTGAAAGCTTTGGTGCAAGTGTCCAAGAAGACAAGATGTGTTGATAATCATAGGTGACTGGAATGTAAAAGTAGGAAACAAAACAGAATTAAATATCGTTGGAAGATGTGGGTTGGGGCACAAAATAAAGCAGGATAACAACTCATAGAATTCTGTGAAGACAACAAATAGTTCATTGCAAGCACATGTTTCAGGCAACCAAAAAGACAAATATATATGTGGACATCACCGGATGGCCACACAGAAATCAAATAGATTGCATAATTGGCAGCAGAAGATGGAGAAGCTCTATTCTCTCTGCTGAAACAGAGAGCCAATTGCAGTACAGACCATGACTTATTAATATAAAAAATTAGAATAAAGCTGGGGGGAAAACACCAAAACAGTCATAGTTCCAAAATACAATCTAAGCAATATTCCTGAAGAGTAAAGACCATGTAAAGAACAGATTACTAAGTTCAAGTGAATGTGAACCAAAACTATTGATTGAAACCAGAGATATTATCAAGGAAGAATGTGCAAAGACCATTCCTGTAGCCAAAAGAAATGAAAAGCTCAGATGGATGACTGATGAAACTCTTAAAATTGCTAAAGACAGATGAGAAGCAAAAGTAAAAGGTGACAGAAACAGAATCAAAAGCCTAAATACAGTATTTCAGAGATTCACAAATAGAGAAGAAAAGAACTATTATAATAGCCAGTGTAAAGAAATAAAAAAGAATAAAAAAGGAAGAACAAGAGATCTGTTCCACAAGATTCAAGAAATCAAAGGATAATTTAAAGCAGTTAGTTATGTTGAACGATCAGCACAGACACACATTATCTGAATAGGACAAAATAAAGAAAAGAGGGGATCAGTACACTAAAGACCTATACAAAAGAGATGAAAGAATGACAGATTCCTTCAAAGATTTTTTTTAAGAACCTACAGTTTTAGGAAGTAAAAGCTGCACTGAGAACAACTGGAAGAAACAAATCGCCAGGAGTAGATGGGATATCAATACAGATTTCCCAAGCTACAGAAACAGAATCCATCAAAATCTTAACAAGATTGTGCCAACAAATCTGGAAAACAAAGCAATGCCCCAGAGACTGGAAATGCTCAAATTACATTCCAGTTCTGAAAAATGAGATGTCAAAGCTGTAGCATCTATTGAACTATCACATTAATTTCTCAAGCAAGTAAAGTGATGCTCAAAACTGGAGCATATGAGAGAATTTCAGAAGAAAATCAGCTTGTATTTCACAGATTACAGCAAAGCTTTTGACTGTGTGGACCATGAAAAGTTATGGTTGGTTTTAAAGAAATGAGTTTGCCACAACATCTGATTGTTTTGATGCACAACCTATACTCTGTTGGCAGAGTTTAAACATGCAAAGGAACAGAGCACCAAGTATTTAACTAAAATAGCCCAGTTTATTAAAGAAGAAATAAACTCTGATAGAACAGAGGAGAGGGAGAAGGGACTAACTAACTGATTAACTGCTTTGAGACAGGAACAAAGGGGGAGGGCTCAGTTGGAACAGGAAGTCTCCAAAGAACCAATCAGGAAGGGCAAAGTTTGAAATTGTGGGAAGTCCCTTATCTAGTTATGCTAACTAGCAGTTCTTCAGTTGTCCCTATAGGCTGTTCTTCTGATCTTCTTCAAGTAGGTGCACTATAGACCTTGTATATTCCAACATGGACAAGAGATACCGTTAGGTCAGAATATGGAGAAACAGAATGGTTTATAATTGGCAAGGGTATCAGACAAGGATGCATTTTATCTCCCTATCTCTTCAATTGGTATACAGCAAGCAAAGCCAGAGTAGATTTAGAGGAAGGGGAAATGGAAACTGGTGGAAGGAACATTAATAATTTGAGATATGTGGATAATACCACATTACTGGCAGAAAACAGTGAAGACTTGAAATGAATACTGATGAAGATTAAAGCAGAAAGTGCCAAAACACAATTACAGCTGAAGACAAAAGTAATGACTGCTGGGGAATTACATAACTTTAAGGCTAACAATGAAGAAATTGAAATTGTTCCTTGGCTCCATCATGAACCAAAAGGAAGACTGCACCCAAGAAATTGGGAGGAGATTGAGACTGGGAAGAGCAATTAGGACAGTGCTAGAAAAGATCCTTAAGTGTAAAGATGTATTACTGGCAAACAAGATCAAGTTAATCCATGCCATAGTATTCCCCATTACTATGTATGGTTGTGAAAGTTGGATAATGAAGAAAGCTGACAGGAAGAAAATTGATTCATTTGAAATGTGGTGTTGGAGGTGAGTTTTACATATACCATAGACCATAAAATAGACAAATACACAGAATTTAGACCAAATCAAGCCTGAACTCTCCCTAGAAGCTAAAATGACTAAATGGAAGCTATCATACTTTGGTCACATTATGAGAAGACAAGAGTCACTGGAAAGAACAATCATGCTAGGAAAAGTTGATGGCAGCAGGACAAGAGGAAGACTGAATATAAGATGGATAAACTCAATCAAGGAAGACAGAGCCCTCAGTCTGCAAGACTTGATCATGGCTGTTAACTATAGGTCATTTTGTATGTGCCCCAGAGTGCCTTGTGCTCTGCAGATCAACATCTTCTGGTAGTCCCAAGCCACAAAGATGTCCACGTAGTCTCAACCAGGGCCACAGCTTTCTCCGCTCTGGCCCCAGTCTGTGTTGGTATATGAGACTCTCAGTCTTCATGCACTGAGCTGGCAGATCTGCAGGATCTAGCTGACAGCCAGCAGGAGTCATGTGACAGGGACAGAGGCAGTAGAACTAGTACAGACTTGTTCCTCTGTGTGACAGTGATGGATGGGATCTACATGACTCAACACTAACCTGATTGGTTTCTGACTTGTATATATGTAATCAATGTACAGAAGTATTCTCTCTTCTTGTTGTATGATTACCTGGCAAAGCACTTTGTCTGTTTAATTAATAATTGCACTGTAAAATAAACTGTAAATACACTACCGCTGGTGTGGTGCAGTTTAATGTGCAGAGGGGTCTGGAGGACTTGGGTCTATTAATGTTGGTGCAGTGTGGTATAGCACATAACAGACATCACAACAGTCTGGTGGAATTTACACCCAGCTAAGATCAGGGCCCTGAAGGACTTGTTATAGTTCTGCAGGGCCTATGAAATGGAGCTGTTTCTCCAGGCCTTTGGTTGAGGTGGCAGACTCTCAACTATCTCAGCCTCCCCTGTGCATGGCACCAGCCCCAGTGCCAAGACAAACATCTCTGCAGGAAGAAGAAGATGATGAAGAAGAAGAGATTGGATTTATACCCCGCCCTTCACTCACTTGGAGTCTCAGAGCGGCTTACAAACTCCTTTCCCTTCCCCTCCCCACAACAGACACCCTGTGAGGTAGGTGGGGCTGAGAGAGCTCTTTCCCAAGCTGTCCTTGAGAGAACAGCTGGTACAGAGCTATGGGTTGCCCAAGGTCATCCAGCCAGGTGCAAATGGAGGAGTGGGGAATCAAACCCAGTTCTCTCAGATTAGAGTCCGTGCACTTAACCACTACACCAAACTGGCTCTCGAGGCATTCTGGACTACCTGAAGTTATTTGATAAGCAGCCATCTTGCTTCTGTACTGTTTTAAATCTGATTTTAGATTATTTTTTTAATGACTATGTTTTATAGGCTGTGACCACCCTGAGCCCACTTGTGGGATAGGGCGGGATAAAAGCCCAATAAATAAATAAAAATTAAAAATAAAATAAATAAAATAAAATTTTGGAGGACATTAATTCATAGGGTCATCCTAAATTGTAAACAACTCGATGGCACTTAACAAGCACAGGATCCCGTTTGGAACCTAACAGTCCAGTATTTGCACTTGATTTTCATGAAAAAATTTTTTGAGAAAGTAACATATATATTAAAGTCTATTCTAATTAAGTAGAAATTTGACAGATTGGTTCATTCCTAGATTAAAGATCTGTGGATATCTCTGCATTTCCCTATTAAGAAAGGTTGAAGCGCTTGGGGCTCTTTAGCTTGGATAAACAATAGCTGAGCGGTGACATGATCGAGGTTTATAAGATTATGCATGGGATAGAGCAGGTAGAGAAAGAAGTACTTTTCTCCCTTTCTCACAATACAAGAACTCGTGGGCACTCCATAAAATTGCTAAGCAGTCAAGTTAGAACAGATAAAAGGAAGTACTTCTTCACCCAAAGAATGATTAACATGTGGAATTCACTGCCACAGGAGGTGGTGGCAGCTACAAGCATGGACGGCTTCAAGAGGGAATTAGATAAACATACGGACAGAAGTCCATCAGTGGCTATTAGCCACAAAGTATAGATAGGAACTCTCATTCTGGGGCAAGTGATGCTCTGTATTCTTGGTGCTTGGGGGGGGCAACAGTGGGAGGGCTTCTAGTGTCCTGGCCTTGCTGCTGGACCTCCTGAGGGCATCTGGTGTTTTTGGCCACTGTGTGACAGAGTGTTGGACTGGATGGGCCACTGGCCTGATCCAACACTGGCTTCTCTTATGTTCTTATTTCCTGGCTCCTCCCTCTCACCCCAGACTCACACAACAGAAGTCTGTGTTGTCTGGGCAACAGACACACAACCCAGAGGAGAAGCATTGATTACTACTATGGCACAGAGAATAGCAGAATACCCTCCTTCCTGGAGTGTCCTGGCTGCTCTCCTGATTTTGTTGAATGCCCCCTTCCTTCCCAGAGCACTGTCTACCATCTTTTCACTTACCTACCGAAGTGTCCCAGGGGTCTCAGCACTTCTGGAGGGTGAGTGAGTCCAAATTTGTCCCCTAATCCTAGAGGCTACACACCCATCAATTGATACATTTAAAGCTGTTTTTCTGTTTTTGAGACAGTCAGGAAAGATGGGGGGGGGGGGTAGAGGGATCACTGAGGTGGTTTTTTTTGTGGGGCAGGCAGCTGGCATCTTTGGTCTCCAATGATTTCTTGTATGTATTTTGTTTTCCTTTTAGGCCTCAATTTCTCCTCCCTCTTCTTTTATATCGGCCATATTACTATTTAATTAGTTGTGGATTTGGGCTACTCACAGTGTCCCACTCCACTTTCACCTCACCAGATTTTCTCTACCCCCTTCCAGAGCTATAGCTGGAGTGGGACATGCTACCCACAAAATAACTTTTTCTAAAGCTGTATATGGGAAGCAAATGAGCAATTCCACTGAGTTCCATCAGTGCTCCTAAAATGAGTAAAACACTGGGCTGGTGAGGAATTCTGTAAATCCTTGACAGGAATTAAGATTTGCTTCAGGGCAGAAAAGTGGATGTGAGCAAAAATGGAATCAAAGGGCAATTTTCATATTACTAGCTTGTGGCAAATGCACAATATTTTCACATCAAGGGTTCTTGTTTTCGCAAGGGTACTTATTTTCAGGCATGCTTCACAGATGTAATTCTTAAGTGCACACCTAGGATTGCCAACTCCAGGTTGAAAAATTCCTTTAAATTTGGGGAGGAGCCTAGAGAGGGCAGAGTTGGGGAGGGGAACAAGCTCAGCAGGGATCCATCCAGCATCGGTCCTTTGAATCTACCATTTTGTCCAGGGGAGCTGATCCCTGTAGTCTGAAGAGTAATTCAAGCCCTACCTGGAGGTTGGCAATTCTGTGTGTGCTGTCAAAATTGCAACTGACTTATGATGACCCTAGCAAGGGGTTTTCAAGGGAAGTGAGGAGCAGAAGTAGTTTTCCATTGCCTCCTCTGCAGAGTCTTCCTTGGTGGTCTCCCATCCAAGTGTTTAGTTGAATTTACCATTTGTCAAAGAGCCAGAACTGGCTGCAGCTCCCTGTTACTAGGCTTGCTAATATAATGTGTGAAAGGGTCCTCCAAGAATATGAGTTTTTTCTACATACAAAATGCTCCCATGTATAAAACATTAAACTTATCAAAGCTGGTAACTTTTGCTAACAAGTGGAAAAGTTCCTATGGGTCAGTAATAAAGGAAAAGGGCATGATCCAGCTAGGAGACAGGGAAACAATAGTATCCCAGAGAGAATTCAAGTGTTTGAAAACAGGATCATGTCTATATAGAAGCATGAATCTCAAGGAATAGTACTATTAGCTGTGTGGTGGGACAGGCCTGCTCTGGCTTGCAGGCCCTATTCCATCCTGCCCTCCAAGGTTCTCCCAAGCCTGGAGACGCTTTACTCCCTCTCCAATAATCCTCCTCCACCACCTGATCTTTGTAAGAAATTGCCTGCTGGGAGGGTCAGGACCAATGTTCCTTCTAAGCTGTGGGGTCTTGTGAGCAAAAATTCTACTTTGTGAGCTACTGGCATTAAAGTTGTGAGCAAGTGATTTGGCTACTGCATAAATTAGTTTGCTTGGGGGCCATCCTTCCTGAGCTAAAGCAGAAATCTGTAAGCCAGAGGCTAAAGAATTGTGAGCTAGCTCACACTAACTCAACTTAGAGGGAACACTGGTCAGGACTCCCATCTATCCTTTCAAGATCTGAGGCCTTGCCTCTTTGATTCCCTCTGCCCAGCACCTGGTCACCACAGGGATAGTTTACTGCATTGTGCCCCCCTGGAGGAACAGCCACTTGCCAGCTGCCTGCCTTTCCCCTGGCACTCTTTTTAAAATAGTATGTCCAAGAGAGTGGAGGTCTACATGGTATAGAGAACCACTACTAGCATCAAAAGTTATAAAGTATTTATTAAAAAGAAAATGTTCACAAGCATACTTTTAGCACAGCACCAGATTGAGCAAGGGATTCAAAAGAAATGGGTAAAATTCAAATCCTCTGTCCCTCTCTCTATACATGCCATATCAGATGTTAAAATATAGGACCGGCATCTAAAGCTTAGGATGTTTCTGTCCACCCATTGACCAGATCAGGTCAAGTCAGCAAAGCTTTTCCTTCAGTCTCTAGAATTTTACTTCCTGAAGCCTTTCTAGTATTTAATTCCTCCACATCTCTGTCCCCTGCTTGAAGGGGGGGGAGCTTGGCCATCCCATTGTCTTAAGCTAGACCTATTAGCATTTCTTAAGAGGTAGCTGAGGTGAGCATGGAAAGCCATTAACTGATTTCCTCCTCCCTGCCTGTTCTCTGCCCGGGGGGGGGGGGGGAGACTTTAAAAACTCCAAGTGAATGTTTTGCTCATTTCAAACTTCCAAAGGGAAAATCCATTTCTTCACATGCTGTATTTATGGGCACTAGGGCTGCCAAGTGAGGAAAACATGCTGGTGGGCTCTGGGAGAGGAAACTCTGAAGCAAGTTCTGGGTGAGCTGCCATCACATTTAAAGGGACTATATTCCTTTTAAATGCTTTACCTCCATTGGAAATAATGGAGGATGGGGACACCTTCTTTTGGTTCTCATAAAATTAGACACCCTGGTCCAATCTTTTTGAAACTTGGGGCGGGGGGGGTAGGAGAGCTGCCAGTAGCTATGCTGAAAAATTGGTGCCTCTAACTAAAAAAACAGGGGACCCCAGAGCCCCCAGATCAATTCTCCATTATACCAGGGCTTTCTGATAGCCCTGAAGCAGGAATAGGGCTCTGAACCAGGGGATCCCCTGCCCCCAACTGGGGATTGGCAACCCTAATGGGAATTCCTATTAAGAAGTTTCCAAGTGTATAATAGGGGGGAAAGCATTGTTTCATAATTTTGGGGTACCATTTATAAAACAACGTGCTACTAACTCTGCATTCTAACATTAGTAGCATACCATGATTAAATAAGAATGAGCAACTCAATAACCATCATAATCTATTCTTTGTTGTTTGTTTTATTAAAATATTTGTACACCAGCTCTCCAAAACAAGTCTGTTGAAGATGATTTTCAGCAACAATATTAAACTGTAATAATAAAAACATAAAACCATCTTGATTGGTGCCAATAATTTCCCCATATGATGTATATTTTTTGTTCGGTCAACATTTTTTAAAAATCAAATCTTTCCCATATTTTTGTTGAAACCAGCTGACCACCCAGCTTCATACACACACTGCAATGGTGTCCCTGAATACAGCCCTTGAATTCTCGTATATGACTGATTGGTAACCATATAGCCCTCTTGAGTGATGGCAAAAACCAGCCCCCTGTCCCTATTAACCCCAGTTAGAAGCTAAATCTCAAGAATTTTGTTTTCTCATTGAGAACAGCATGATTGTTAGAATCCTAGTGAAATCTACTAAGCAAGAGTAAGTGTGTGTGTGTGTGTGTGTGTGTGTGTGTGTGTATGAGAAGGAGAGAGAGAGACAGAGAGAGAGAGAGAGAATGTATGTATATACATGCACACACATATGGGACTGAAATGCCATCCAGGTTTCAACTGTATTTTATATTCTTTGGCTGCTCAGGAATACATTAGTAGGAAAATCCAAGCTTCTATCTTAATCACATCTCTCTGCAAAACAAAATCAAACAAATAAAATATGAGAACATTAAGTATAGCCTTCCAGATGCCATAAATTGTGTAAGCATGAATGTTTCATATGCAGTTCAGCAAAACCAAGGGAATTTACACATGACAGTGGAACTGCTCTGCATTACAGTTTGAAGCAAACAGGATCACATAACAAATTATCAGGGGGGGGGGGTGAGAAAGTGGGGCCATGGAGCAAGATTTTAGAGGATTCCCCCCCCCTGCAATACTCATTAGATTTCCTTTTCTATTTCACACTTGCTGAATAACTGCCCTGTTACAGGCCTTAGGCAATGCTGATAAGAACCTGGCAGTCTACTAACAAAGCATGTATAGCTACCCATTCATGGTGACAAAAGGAGAATTTCTGATATACCTCCTAAATCATGTGGATTTTTTTTCAAAGGACAGTTATGTTTCTTCCAAATAAACAAATGTGAAATGAAACTGGGTTGTTGAGAATACTATAATTAGCTCTACTGCAAAATGAAAGCCTGAGGGAATGCAGCAGTACATTAGAGCCCGTCATTCTGAACCGCCCAAGCGTTTTTCAATAATTAGCCACAAATATCATGGAAGATATACAGAGCTGTTATCAGGCAGAGGGAAATGTTGCCCTGTAAGACCAAATGGAATTCTGAATTTTGACCCGCATAATGATTAAGACAAAAGCTGTTAATTTTTTAATATACTGTTGAAACAAAAACATGTTTAAACGGTCTCTTCCCTTCTGCCATTCAACTAAAACATCCAGGATTTGCTTGTGCTTCAGCAAGCACTAGAAAAAAGCATGCCCTTAATACACCACAGGGCCTAAAGGAATCATATCGAAATCTCTACTGGTTAGCAAAGACAAAAAAGAAGAGCTACCAAGGATTATATATAAAACCTGTGTGGTCTGCCCCTTACTGAGGATCAAGGGAAGTGAGGGATGAAGAAATAATGAGGAAGAATTTGACTGGATTCCCTCTTCCCTACAATTTTTTTTCCTGGACATGCAGTTGATTTTATTGATTACCAGATGCATAACGTATAAAACCAAGAAAAAGTCCATAAAAAATTTAAAAGTCTTCAGTAAATTTTGGGGAAAGACAGTTCAAGATGATGGGATATAAATTTTTAAAGATGCTGGGTTCACTCAACTCCTCAAGAGCAACAATACTTTCCCTTTATTCATCTGTTAACAATCGGGTTATTGGAATTAGATGGATGGCATTTCCCACTTTATGTGGTCTCAACAGGCTTCTTTTTCTAGCAACTCAGTGGCATTTAATCAGACAAGAAGGCCTGCACTGTGTTGCCCGAAGAGATAGGCATGGGTAGATTTCTGTCAAATGAAAATTGATGGGAGCCTTACACAGTGCAGAGATTATAAGGATAGTAAAAGACTTTTTGGGATTCATGACTGCTGTCACAGTATAATAGTGTTGTTAAGAGATTTAAAAAATAAGGCCAAGATTACTGATCTTGTACTCTTGTTGAAGGAGCACTGAAAGACTAACAGAGTCCCCTGAAGAAGCCTGCTGGTGAAATGTGAAGGGAATTTTTAGCTGTGTAACAAAACATAATTTTTACTTTACTTGCGGTATGAAATCTAAGGATCCTTGAACACCCATGAGTTTAGCTCATATCCTGTTCACTTGTCATTAACAGGGATCCAACTTTTTTGATAATTGGTTCAACTGTTCAACATGAACTGAACAGACAGACTGATCAGCTCACTTCTGATCAACACCTTTGAATACGCTAAGTTTGACTGTCAAACATATTTGCAGTGAAAATCACAACATCCCTAATTAAATCTACCATTGCATATGCTGAAAACTGTCTTATATGGACACCTGGGATTCACATGTTGGCATCTAGAATACAGGCTTCAACAGTTACATTACTGTAAATTCTATAAGGCACTGGAACTGGAACTCAACGAGAATTCAAACCAAGTGCCTCCTGGTTTGTGCGCTTGTGTGCCATGTGATGAATGGCTAGCCTGGGCAATTCAGTTCAAGTTAGAAGCCCTTTAGTCCCATAAAAATCTTTGCCTGCCATTCCTTTCACAAACTATGTATCTGAGCATCTCTCCAATACACCTTAACTTAAATATTTGATTTTTTTTGGTCAGAGCCATATTTGGTTCTGTACAGAGCTACAGTTCACTCTAGAAGAGCCATAGGTTGCAGATCCTTGCTCTAATCCTTTCCATTGTGAAGAAATGCCTTTTCCACTTATATCATTGTAGCAAAAGGGGATAGAGGTTTACTTTTAAAAACCCTGGGAATTCAGAGGACCTATACATCATTATGATGCTGTAATGCTATAATGCTATAGCAATATGTCAATTGCATTTTTTTTAAAAAAGTCCAAAAATCCCTCCACTGGTATGGGATAGGGGAATTGTAACCATGGATGACCGAGACAAGGAAAATGCAGAGGAAAGCCACGTTGATGTTCCATTGCTACTGCGAATGCCTTTGCATTTACAATAACAATTAAAGCTACATAATGGATTGTGATCATATGGGAGAGGCCTGTTTACTCTCTGTGATCTATCATTGCAATTGAAACAGTATTCAAGAAAGCATATGCCAGAGTTTCTGAGGATTAGGAGGCTCCTGCTGCTCCAAGCCATGAACTGTTGCTATTTTTCAGTGCTGAAGTATACAGAATAAAAATAAAACTTTATAATCCTAGCTTCTTTAAATGTGCTGAACAGGAATATAGAAGGAACCAAAATTTGCAATACTGCTTTGAGAGGGTAAGATGCAGTCAGATAAGTGGCATTTGGATGCCTCCTAGGTGGTATCCCTGAGAAAAATCACAAGGTAAGATAAACTGCTCTTCCTAGGCACCAGCATCTAGTGATCAGAGGTACCCAGATAGGAACACTTATAAATGTACACAAATCACATCCCCAGCATGCCAGGGGAAAAAAACCTTTGCCAGTTCCAAGTTACTATGTCTAACATTACGGAAGCGCATCAGATATAGTTACAACTTTAAACAAGCAGTTGAGCTGTATTGTAGCATGACATTCCCATCTTGTCAGAATGCTGTTCAGCATCCATAAAGAGTCTGATATGTGTGCCACAGAGACTCCTTTAGGGTCTTTCAGACGTTTCATGAATCAAGCTTTCCAGTAAGATGGCTTTAGACATGAGAGCAACTTCCAAAAGTGATTCTGTGTCTAAAAATAGTAATATGACCCCAAACTAGTCGTGTCTTCTGAATAGGATCCAAGTTTTTGACTTGGACCTTGAGGAATTAAAAAAGGATATGCTTGGATGAAACATTTAAGCTGGTATGAGACAAAAGTCAGCTACCGTGATCCATATTTGTATGGGAACTCCAGTACACAGAGACAACTCTTGAGCATGCAGGCTTGCCCATTCCTTTCAAGAGAGTTATTAAGGCATGCTGCAGACAGAAGGCTACATCTTCCAAGCTCAAATGTAGGCTGATGTAAGAAGATGCTTAAGCGTTCTTCTTACTGAGAACAAAAGTTTGCCACAGAAATAGCTAAAACTTAGGGGAACAATTGGTTGTCTTAACTAAAAAATCAAGGGGGATACTTCTGCAGGCCAGAATCAGGTTGCCAGATATCTCAAGTAACCACTGAGACATGCCCAATAAGGAGTCCAGAAACATATAATGTAACAGACATGGAGACTAGTAAGGAACAAATAAGTAACAATAATATGGCCTTCTGTAGATTAGAAATATTAATCAATATGTGTCTATGTGCAAATAGCACCTGAGAATGGCAAGGACATCTAACTAAACATAAAATAAAGATATAGTTCAAAGATGGGTGTATCAGCAAGCAGTTAGCCATAGGTATGAGAAATTTGTAAACTTTCTTTTTTGATATTCTTGGTTATGATAAAGAGTAGCAAGAATGAATTAACACAGCTTTTATTTATTTTAAGAAGATATATGAGAATAGACAACATGGAGGGCAATGTTGGAGTCAAGGAAATGCGGAGAACTGCATCTGGGTGCCTGCTTGCCACCTGTAAGGCCCCCTGCTGAAGCACTGACTGCTACGCCTAGGGTAGCCAACCTCCAGGCGGAGCCTGAAGATCACCAGGTATTACAATTGAACTCCAGACAACAGATCTTCCCCCCTCCCTTGGAGAAAATGACTGCTTTGAAGGGTGGCCTCTATGGCATTCTGTTCAGCTGGCCCCAATGAGTTTTCTCCCAAAGGCCAACATAGGTGTGGAATGGGGCTTTCAGAGAAGCAAGCTTGGTTGCCTAACAATGGCCACTGAGGGGAAAGTTGCCCACTCTGATGATGGAATAGGGTTCCCAACCTCCAGGTGGGGCCTGGGGATCTCCGGCTTTTACAATGGATCAGGGTGGGACATTCAGATGGGCCCCCAGAGCATAGTGATCCGACCATGGTACTGCCGAAGCAGTAATCTGTTCCACTGTCATCCCCGCCATGAAGATCAAATTGAGTGTGTGCCCAGCTCGATGTGTGGGGGCTGAGATGTACTGCAAGAGTCCCAGTGCCGCCATGGATGACACCAGATCTGCAGCCTGAGTGGAGGCTGCATCATCATCGTGGACATTGAAGTCACCCAACTACAGGAGCTTGGGATATTCCAACGCCCAGCCAGTCCCTCCATCAGGGACGACAGGCTGCTGGCCGGTGCATTAGGAGATCAGTAGACCAGCCAGACAGCCAAATTCTCTACAGCCTCCCACACCAGGCCGACACATGCCAAGCCCACAATCTCCACCAGTGGGAGCACTCTGAAGGAGTAAGCTTCCTGAATGAAGATTGCCACACCTCCCCCTGCCCCTAGTCCACAACTGGTGTAGGACCGAGAATCCCAGGGGGGCAAGTTGGAAGAGAACTACCGTCTCCCTGTCCCGCACCCAGGTCTCGGTCATGCATGCCAGGTCGGCCTTCTGGTCCACTAAAAAGTTCTGAAGGACCTTGGCCTTGTTATTTATTGACCTGGCATTACACAGCACCAATGTCAGAGGGGGGGTTGTCCTAGCCCCACTGCCAATAACCGTCGGGATGGGTTACAGGCTGGAAGGGCATCAAGCCATCCTGTTTCTCAGCGCCCTTCCCTCCATTCTCTGCCTGGACCCACCACTGTACTTTCCCCTCCCCAGAGAGCACTGCAGTCAGGCACCCAACACCACCTGACCTTCCCTGGCACTAGAGAGGCCAGGCTGGCAACCACCAGGTCCAGGGCTTTCTCAGTGGCGGCTCCCCACTGGTGGAATGAGCTCCCGGAGGACATCAGGGCCCTGTGGGACGTATTGCAGTTCCGCAGGGTCTGCAAAGCAGAGCTCTTTCGCCAGGCCTTTAATTAGGAGCCGCCACTGGGGAAAATCGCTTCTGGAAAACTGGCTGGTTTAGTCTCTCTGGCCTGAAAAACCAACTGGTGGTGGCCTCCTGGTCTGGGGCATTTGGGTTGCCACACTTCATCGGATGTCTTTGTATTGCCACTTCCTTGGGTTCTCATTGTGTATTTTATGTAACTGGTTTTAATTTTACCTATGTTATATTAGATTGCATCCAAAAATTTCCATATGCGATGCTTATAATAGGGGGGGATCTAAATGCTAGATTGGGTCCCAACAATGTAGCACTTCTTGATAAATTTGGCTGTCCTGATTTGGAAACTAATAAATTCTCATTTAATCGTGCCTCGTTAGATCCGGGAATAAATTTTTCTGGTTTATGTCTTATTCACCTGGCCTCTAAACTGAATCTATTAATCTTAAATGGCTCAGTTAAGGATGATTATCTGGGGCAATTTACATTTTGCTCAGGACAAAAAAGATCTACAATTGATTATATTTTGATTTCTGGAGATTTATTTTCATGGATGTCCCAATTTAAGGTTGATTTAAGACCTGAAAGTGACCATTTCCCATTAAATTTTAGTTGGGTCACTGAAGGTCAACCGGTAAAATCTTATACCAGAACAACCCAAAATGAAGAGACTGCTGATATCAAGATTAAAAATAAATGGAATAACGCACTTAATGTGAAATGTATTACACAATCGCATTCGGCTGAGGGCATGGCACTCTTTTCTAGGATTATAAATTCTCCTGTTGATAGTGATATTTTACTATCTCTCTATAGTGATCTTATCAAATTTTTCAATTTGACTCTAACAAGACCTAACACCCCCCGAAATAATAAAAATAATTTTTTTCATAAAAGGTGGTTTGACTTAGAATGTGTCCAGGCCAAGCAGAACCTTATAGTGAGTTGTAGGGCATCCTTGGCAAATTCTAATAAACCAAATGATTTTCACCTTAGGAAAAAAGCATATAAGGCTCTATTGAAATCAAAAAAACGATCTCATGTGTTATCCAGATGGCAAACTCTAATAGAGATTACTAAGAACAGAGACAATGTGGGATTTTGGAGGTTTGTGTCAGGCGTACATAGGTATAAGAGTAGTATGATGGTAGGTATTATTTCCACTGAGATTTGGGAGAAACACTTTGAAGAATTATATAGTGATCCACAGTCGATCTCTCCCATGGTAGAGCCTTTAGAGACCTTGCCTATTTGGCCCCCGGTTACAGCTGAAGAGGTTAGCCTAATGATTAAGCAGTTAAAAAATGGGAAGGCTCCTGGGAGTGATTTTATTCCTCCTGATCTTCTTAAGAGCAATGTTGATTGGTGGTCACCGTTATTGGCCAGACTTTTCACCTATATTGATCACACCGCTCAGATTCCAACAGATTGGGGCCTTGCAATTATTAATCCTATATATAAGAAAGGTATCAGATCTGACCCTAATAATTATCGTCTGATTAGCCTTTTAAATACCATCGGCAAATTGTATTCTAGACATTTGCAAATTAAACTACATAATTGGCTTGAACACGATAACTATCTAAGTAAAGAACAGGCGGGCTTTACTCAGGGTCGATCAACTCTTGATCATTGTCTTGTTCTAGATTATTTCATTCAAAAATATGTTAGAGTAGCCAAAAGATCGCTTTTTGTTGCCTTTGTGGATCTGAAGGCGGCCTTTGATTCTGTTTCTCGGGGGAGACTTTGGGCTAAACTGAACTGCTCAACTATAGATAAAAGACTTCTACATCTGATAATTAAAGTTCATGAGAACACGCAACTACAAATCAGATGTAATGGTGAAGGAGTGCTATCTATCCCCTCCCGGAAGGGAGTAAGACAGGGATGTTTACTTGCCCCCTCCCTGTTTAATATTTATGTTAATTCCCTAATTCAGTCTCTACATGGAGCAGACATGCACGCCCCTAACTTCTCAGGAGGAGAGGGGGTTCCAATATTGATGTATGCGGATGACGCTATTGTACTGTCCCAAACTAGAGTTGGTCTTAAACGGGCCCTGAAAATTTTTAGCAAGAAATGTGATGAGGAATTATTAACGATTAGCTATTCCAAAACCAAGATTATTCATTTTAATAGGGCATATAAGAAAGATACCTGGAGAATAAATGGACATCTTATAGAGCAAGTTAAAATGTACAAGTATTTGGGGATAACTTTTAGTTATAATGGCAGCTCCTCAGCACATATAACTTCTACAATCTGCTCAGCTGAGAGAAATGCTAATGCTATTATCAGATTTTTCAGGAAGGAAGGCCAAGGTGTAATTCAAGCGGCTTTGAAACTATTTGATGCAAAGATTTTAACCCAATTTACATATGGTATGCAAGTAATTACTTTAAGTGATAATAACTTTAAGGACCTGGAAAAAGTCCAATCTAAATTTATTAGAGCATTATTTAATGCGCCTAAATGCACAGCAAACGTAGTTCTCAGGCCGGAGCTTGGGGTGCCAAGAGTGAAAACGAAAATCTGGATTGCTTCAGTTTTTTACTGGTTAAGAACACATCTGAAGCCTACAGGGCTAATTCCATCTTTTTTAGCTGCCACTCCATATCCTGAATGGTCCTCCAAAATATTGGTTAAACTTGAATCAATTGGGCTTCACCCTGCTAGTCTTTTTGATCTAGGACTGACTAAAGCTAAATCTATAGTATTTCAATGTTTAATGGATATAGAGGCCCAGATAGAAGAAGCGCTTCTACCTCCGAGATATGGAGCTTTGAAATCTTGGGCAGGTTTTGTTCCCGCTCCATATCTATCTAACATCATATATGATGGCTATAGATGGGCCTTTTCAAGAGCACGTTTTGACGCCCTACCCTCTAATCTATTACAAGGAAGGTTTTTGCGCTGGCCGATCTCTCAAAGATGTTGTCCTTGTACAAATCTTGAGATAGAGTCAGTCTCACATATCCTATTACATTGTAATTTTTATGTTATGGAGAGACAGTTGTTAATCTTCCCATTGTTGTCCAAATTTAAACCTTTGGATGTTCATTTGAAATTTGTGGAATTAAGGATTTTAACTTTTTTGTTGGAAGATCGGAAAGAGAGGATATCTTTAGCTGTGGCAAAATTTTGTTTCCTGGCATTAAAGAAGAGGAAACTTGTATCCTAGATAGTAAGTTAATGATAAATTAGCATCGTTCTGTTCCCACTTTAATGATACATTGTGCTGCTCCCATTTTGTATTACTGCCTTTTAAAATATCTACTTGAATTTTATGTATTTATTGTGTATTTTATATCAATATTCCCTTTGGAAATGTTTTATTTTTACTGGTCGCTTGACCGTACTAATAAACTTGACTTGACTTGAGCATTCATTCATTTTACCTATGTATGGATGTGTTTTTAACTTTGTTAGCCACCTGGAGCCGGCATTGCTTGACTGGCGGGGTATAAATATAAATTAATAAATAATAAATAAATTGTGTTTGAAGTTATAAAATAATTATTAGCTAAGGATGTGAGCCCTATCAGTTGGGACAGCTAGCTATTGTTGGAAGATGATTTTGAAAACCTATAAATGTGGGAAACTGTATAGATCTTGATGTTCTGAGCTTGTAACCTGCTAACTTTTGGTAAGCCATTTTAATAAATTATGTAAAATCAATTGATGTTGTGAAAATGCCACACCCCCCATGAATTTCCACTCAAAATACACTGTAAACAGGTCTAGACTACAGGGCTGCATGAAGAAGCAATGGACATCTCCTACGGTTAGTTGATATGCCAGTGAAAAGCAGCTCAGGCTCGACTCATCCTACAGGCACAGAGCAATTTGGTGCCTTACAAATGCAAAGGACACAAGCTAGGGAGAACAAAGTTTAAATGATCTACAAGGGGGCAAGCAAGTCAAATTTATATATTCCCTGGCCTTGAGGAAGAAGAGTGCTCTAAGCCAAGAAAGACTAAGCCTTCACCTAGGAACTAGGGATGTGCATTCATCTCAGCCAAGACAGAAAAAAAAACTGTATAATGCCTGTACTGCATTATTCGAGCTTCCCAGAAGTTGAATCAGATTCTCTCATCTGATTCAGCTTCCCAAATAGGCATCACTGTAGAGAAGCTGAATCTATTCAGCTTGTATACGGCAATCCCATTCCTGGCGCAAGTTGGCTGGGGAAGGAACAGGGAGGCATTTAAACATGCCTCCCCAAGCTCTCTAGCCTTCCCCAGCCTGCTTCCTTCATCAGGCAGGCTGAGGAAGGCACAGGGAGGCATATTTAAATGCCTCCCCAATCACTCAAGCCTTCCCCAGCCTACCTGCTTTGGTGGGCGGGCTGGGGAAGGCACAGGGAGGCATTTAAACATGTCTCTCCAACCTCTCTAGCCTTCTTCAAATAGCCTGTGCCCACGGGCCATCTACAGAAGGGATGGGGAGTTGATGAAGGATTAGGGAGGCATTTTTAAAAAACAAACAAAAAACCTCTGAATTTATGTGGGGGGGCAGCAGGCTCTCATCACTTTTGTTCTCACATCCTGTAATTCTTGTTCCATCTCCTGCATTTTTTCCATCATGCTGTTGATGGTTCTAGTATTTTTCAGTATTTCTTGTTTATTTTCATGTATCTGCTTTTTAATTTCCTCTGTTTCCATTTTAATTTGGTCTGCAATCTCTCCCATTTTTTCCTGTAAGGGTTCTATTTCTTTTTTAATTGCAGCCTGCAGATGTTCTATTTCTTTGTTCATTAATATTGGGAATGTTGTTTCCACTGTAGTTCTTATTTTCTGAGCTACACATTCTTGTATCACAGATTTTAAATCTTTTATCGATAATTGAGTTATACTCATTGTACTGAGCTTGAGATGACTCTGGATGCCTGTCTGTCCTGGAGATTTTATAGAAGATTTCCTTGCACCACTGGCACCGCTGAAACCTGTGGCCATTCAGCTTGTTGGTGTCAGAGGTTGTGGTTGGAAAAAAATATTTTATTGGAGGGGGTAATCTAATTCCTATAATAATCCACCCTTATTCACCCACTGCACAAGAGAGGGATTTTAGTTTTTTACTGTTATTACTATTATTCCTGCTTGATAATTATTATTATTGTTTCTTCTTGATTTAATTTATTTTAAAGTTACTAGTTTACTATTTTTAATCAGTAACCTCAACCTGGGGTTCTTGAAATTTCATAATAACTCACTTGTTTCTTAGTTAGCTCTAATAATATAGGTTGGTATCATTCACTTGAAGCCTTGTATATAAAGTGTTTCTTATTTTTCCCCCTCAGCTAGTCCCATGTATTTTCCCCCTCAGCTGGTCCCTTGTATATTGAATCAGATATAAATGTCTTTCAACTGTTTGTTTTCTTCACTCTGTTTTCTGAACTTTTTCCTTCTGTGCAGCTCTTCTTCCACCCTTCCTCAGAGTCTTTTCCCTCTGCCCTTCTTCCGTTCCGTCTCTTCTTTGTTCTCACGACTTGCTTCCTCTTCTTCTTTCACACTCCTGTCTGTCTCTCTATTGTCCGACCTTCTTGTTTCTCTCTTTTGCTGAGTCACTTTCGGCACTGCGTGTGTCCACCCAGCTTTTCCTCTGCTCATCCTTACTCGTCCGGCAGCTCCACTTGTGTATGTGTCAACTCCCGTCGGGTCTGGCAATACTCCAGAGAGAAGCAAGGCAAGGTAGAGGAAACAAAAGAGCAGATCAATTTCCAGTACTAATCTTTACAGTAGAGCCTTTTCCTACTGCTTATATCTATTTGGTATGTTTTTTTGCCTGGATTGCTCCTCCTCAAAATTGCCTTCAAATAGCTCTGTCTATGGTTGCCTTAAAGAAATACCTCACCATTTCTTCTGCACAACCTCTCTAAATATTTTTCACCTTTTGCTTGGTCTCTCCCCCCCCCCCCCTTTTAAGCTAAGCCTTCGAGAGAATATTTGAATGTACTTAGCTTCCTGAATTTTTCCTCTTTTCTATCATATTCGAATGTTGACTCTGCTGGTTCTCTGTTGAGTCGTCTTGTGCCCAGTGTCTTTTCAGTCAGGTGTTTTGATAGTCTCCCGTGTCCAGGCAGTCCCAGCAGAAAACAGAGAGTTGCCTCACCCTCCTGTCTTTCCCATAACAAGCCCCTTGCTTGGAGGTTCTTCCTACAGAAGAATCTCTTTCTGAGATTTTAAAGTTTAATCAGGGGACTATTAAAATCCAGCAAAAGCGAGCAACTCCCCACTGCCTGTGTCTGCTGTTGGCAAAATCAGAACCCGGAACTCCCTGTAATGATGATTTTTTCAATGAATACAGTGTCCAAAATCACTGGCCAAGGATTTAAAACAGGCAATGGTAATGCCACTCTTGAAAAAGCCATTGTTGGATCCTTATGATCTGTCCAATTACCACACAGCTCCAGAGTTTCCTAGAAGACACATTGGCACTAGATCCATTCTAGTCTGGCTTCTGCCCTGGTCTTGAGACGGAAACTGTGCTGGTCACCCACATGGACAATCTCTGCAGGCAGCTGGACTGAGGGGGGCTGGTGCTGCTGTTACTGCTAGTCTTGACAGCAGCTTTCAACACAATCATAATCTGATGGCTCACTGCCTTGCCAACATTGGATTATGTGGGAAAGCCTTGAAGTAGGTTGTCTCATTTCAGCTTGGTCAGGGACAGAGTGTGTGTGTACATTCTAGGAAGCCACATAATATAGTCAGTCACTGTTAAGAGTAGGAATGTGAAATGAATGAAGGCAGGTTCTCCCCACACCCTGATAGGCATTAGTGGAGAGAACTGCACTTGCACTGAGGGGCATTTACTTCAGAGGTCTCTAAAACTGAAACCCATTGCTCAATCTGCTTGAAATTTAGGAGGTCTTTAGATTAGAGGAAGGACTATTTTCAGTGCAAATTTGGTACCATTATCTTTATAAACAGGTGCCACAGACCCTCAGATACATTCCACATTGAAAATAATGATCAAGAAACTCCAAAACCCAAAAAACCACATGGATTTGAATTCTGAACCAATAATTTCATACCTCAAAATCAGAAATGGGGGGGAATCCCCCCAATTCCTGGATCTGGAATTATAACAAAAAAATTTCAAAGCACACCATTAGTAGGGGGCCTTCTATTGGACCTTCCCCACCTATTTAAATTTTCCTGGATCGAGGTATGTTTAATAATTCACACACAAAAAAATCACTACACTTATGACACACCTGCATGTCATGTTAATTGGTTTGAGCTGTAGCAGGAGTTTATAGAATCCTTGCAGTAACTGGTGGGAAAACATTTCTATATTAATGCTTCTTAATGTCAGAGAAAACAGACATCACGCACATTTATCACAGAGGTAGAACAAATGTATTATTGAAAGCAGAATAAGATGCTATCCTTTCTCAATGTGTTCCACATTTCTGCTCCCTATTGGAGTGCATGTTTGTCGGTTTAAATTTGCTATGCCAGAACTGGAATGTTTCAAGGTAAATTAGGAGCAAAATGGGGATTTGTATTTCATCCTCTCCCTTGTGAAAGCCAGAAAATAAGTGTCTCCTGGTCATTCCCACCACTGCTGTTTGCAGTTTCTCTACTGTTCTTGTCCAGCTGAGAAAATATTTTGCTGTAAAACATTTGGCTGAGGAATGTGAAGAGGCCACAAGGATTCAGAGGATCCTCTGGAGTGGGCTGTTTCTGAGCAGATTAAAATGAAACCTCCAGCAATTCTGGTGTCTTAGCTGAAAGACCAAAAACAACCAAAAAAAGACTAAGAAGGGCATTCAAAATACAATAAAAGAAATATAGAAATATAGAGCTGGAAGTACCCCAAGGGTCATCTAGTCTAACCCCCTGCACAATACAGGAAATTCACAGCTACCTCCCCTCACCACTCCCCCAGTGACCCCTTCTCTATGCCCAGAGGAAGGCAAAAAACCTCCAGGATCCCTGGGCCAGTCTGAACAAGACAATGAGTCTTGTATACAGTGGCTTTCTCAGTACATTTGGAGTGACTGAATCATTTATAAACCAGACTACATGCTATGAACTGGCTGTCACCTTTTCCAAACATTTAAAGTGAAACTGACACCTGTCTGGTGATTGTGGGGTCTTCAGGCCACTGTCCTACCTGGAAGGGTGTATGCCTAAAAAAGGGTGGAAAGATGCCATTTTCAATTTGAGGAAAGAGAAGGGGAAAACTAGCTGACAATAAGCAGTCTGGGGAAGGTCTGTTACTCCCAGGTGCTGCTTCAGTGCTGGCACCAACTTGGAGTGCTTGCTTGCTTGACAGTCATTTCAACTGGTATAAGGTAATGGGTATTTTTAAAAAATTATCACAAGTCCCCAATAGTTCCTTCACACAAGTAAGATGTAAAGGTGCTCTGGAGATTTCTACCAATTGGTGAATAAAGGAATCTGCAAGTACTTTACTGAGGATAGCAGCCTGTAGAAAATGGTGGTCGAGAGTTGTCGTTTAGCTTCTCATGTGTAGTAAAACTGTTTTGTTTTGTTTGTTTGTTTGTTTGATTGATTTGATTTGTATCTTGCCCTATCCCATCTCTCAGGGTGGCTCTATCCTATCTCTCAGGGCGGCTCACAACACATGATAAAAAAATAAAATTGTTCAAACTATTTCATCCAATAAATATGACAGTACTTAAATTAATAACTGACGGAAGTGTCTGACTACAGTGAATGCTGCAACAATGTCAGGGGGGCATATTTCTCCCAACTAGCCAAAATCAGTTGATGCTGGCACCAAGTTGGTTTAGGCAGTACAATTGGGGCAGGTTGAGCAAATTAAGCAGGGAAGCCCAATGTTCAAGTGGAATTTGATGCCAATTGATACCCTTTCCCATGGGGGAGAATTAATGGGAGAGAGTAACAGAGGCCAGGCTCGATGGTAACCCATTCCTGTCCTCAACCATAGGCCTGGTGGAACATCTCTGTCTTACAGGCCCTGCAGAACTGTACCAAGTCCCACAGGGCACAGATGTCACTAGGTAGAGAGTTCTACCAGGCTGGTGCGAGGGCCAAAAAGGCCCTGGTTCTGGTCGAGGACAGCCAGATGTCTTTCAGGCCAGGGATCACCAGGAGATTTTGCTCCCCAGAGTGTAATGCTCTTCAGGCGGTATGCCAGGAGAGGCAGTCCTGAAGGTATGTTGGCCCCAGACCATTTAAGGCCTTTAAAATTAATACCAGAACCTTGAACCTGATCCAGTATTCAACCTGGAGTCAGTGCAGCTGACAAAGCACTGGTTAAATATAGGCTCTCAATTAGTCTCATTCCTTGTCTTATAGAGCTTCATGGCACTAGACCCATTCCAGTCTGGCTTCCGTCCTGGCCATGAGATGGAGATGACATTGGTCACCCTCAAAGACGATCTCTGCAGACAGATGGACAAAGGCAGGTCAGTGCTGCTTTTGTTGCTTGATTTAACAGCAGCATTTGACAATCTTCTAGCCCATTGCCTCACTGACATAGGAGTCCATGGGGTAGCCTTGAAGTGGCTCACCCCATTTCTCCAAGGTGATGCTTGGAGAGAGGGTGTCCACTAGGTACCCTTTAGTTCATGGAGTCCCTAAGGGGGCAATCCTTTTCCCCAATGTTAACATCTACATGCGCCCCCTCCCCAACCTGGTGTGGAGCTTTGGTCTGGGGTGTCACAAGTATGCTGATGACACCCAGCTATATCGTTGATGGGCAGCTGTCTGGATACCACCTTAGCAAATCTGGTTGAGGGGTTGGAAGCCGTAGTGGGATGGTTACAGCAGAGCCGGCTGAGATTGAATCCTGCTAAGATGGAGGAAGTTCTGTGGCTGGGCAGGGGGGATTCAGGTTTGGGATGCCATCTGCCAGCCCTTGATAGTGAGCCCTTAATACCAGCTCTCAAGAGCTTGGATGCCTCCTTATCAACGGAGGCCCAGATCACAAATGTTGCCAGACTGGCATTCTACCAGCTGTGCCAGGTCAGGCAACTGCCCCCCTACCTGTCCTGCCCTGACCTAGATACAGTAATCCACACAATGGTCACCTCCAGATTGGACTACTGTAATGCACTCTATGTAGGGCTACCCTTGAGACTGACCTGGAAACTCCAACTGATCCAGAATGTGGTGTGGGTCCTTACAGAGACCTAGCATAGGGCACATGTTCAACCTGTGCTCTGTGAGCTGCATTGGCTTCCAGTGGAGTACCAGATCAGGTTCAAGTTAATGGTACTGAACTTTAAAGCCCTTAATGATCAGGAACCCATGTATCTTTGGGACCGCCTCTCCTGGTATACCCCCCGGAGAGCATTGTGCTCAGCGGATAAGAACCTTCTGGTGGTCCCCAGCCCAAGAGATATTTGGCTGTCCTCGGCCAGAGTGTTCTCGGCCCTGGTCCCAACCTGGTGGAACTCTCTGCCAGACAACATCCATGCCCTGCAGGACTTAATACAGTTTTGCCGGGCATGTAAAGCAGAGATGTTCCACTGGGCATTTGGCTGAGGGCTGCGAAGTGTTCCACCTGACTGGCACGCCTATTCTTCCAGTTTTTTCCCTTCCTCCCCTCCATGAGGCAGTGACATACTTTGGCAGTTTATCGCCATCTTATTAATCATTGTTCATAGTATGTTATTATTACTTTAATATTCTGGGAACACTATTATTTTAATATTTTTGGGAATGCTGTTGTTTAAACTAATTAATGGTTCTATGATGTGTACCACCCTGAGCCCTATTTTTAGGAGAGGAGGAGAAGGAGAAGAGGAGGAGGAAGATGAAGAAGAAGAGTTGGATTTATACCCTGCCCTTCACTCAGATACCCAGATCATGCCATTTAGGGGTGAATTCTGTACATACATACAGGATGTCTGGAAGTGACTTGGTTTTGTTGCTTTTGCAACTGTCACAAACCCACTTTACTATTGAAAATACTGTCCTGTTAACTCCAAAGACTTCAAACTTTACTGACTGGAGTGGGAAAAATAAAACGATGATCAGGTTCTGCTGTTTAGGGAAAAAAATGTTAAAGCCCCACTGGATTGAAAAAGTAATCATACAGCTCTCTGGACAGCATTCTTAGTTTTCCAGTTTTCTTCCTGCAAATTCTACATGGATTATGGTGTCCAGTTTTTCACATGGATTCCTAAGTAGGTCAACAGAAACATGGCTCAATAGTTAAAGGGCATGTCGAAACATTAGTCAATTGTGAAAGCAATTGCTTTCCTCAAGGAGCTATACTGCAAAGATTAAGCCTTGTCTTCTTATCAAGTATTTTCCTAAGCACTTAACATGTTACCATATTTGGTACATGAAATGATTGATGGATTGTAGGTGGAGATGAAATCCTTATTATAATCCTTATTATAACAATACGGAAATTATTGAAAATAAGGAAAATTTGTGGTATACATAACATCACTGTCACCCTGACATGGAACAGACACAGCCATATTTGAAACCCCCTAAGTGGAAGGGAAAAGTAGGAATGAAGAGAAAGAGGCAGTTGTTGAGTTCATTAGCTTTCAAACCCCAAATCTAAGCATACAGTACATTTTGGTTCCAGGTGAGAGCTAATGTGCTGCAGAAGAAACAAGGAGTTGGAGCTGGAACTGAGAATTCAGCTTCAAATCTCACTGTAACCAACTGAACAACTTTGAAATATATGAGCTATTTATGGGGTGGGGGGGATTATCAGGAGAAAACATTTCAAGGAGAAGAGTGGTGTCAGCCACAAAGCCTCTTTCCCCACCTACTCTACTTAACTACTGAGCAGATGACATAGGCCTCTGCCACCAATCTGGATTTAGAGGGTTTGCTTTACTGGCTTGGGTTCCCTGGGAAGAGAAGTAGCCTGGCTCAGCCACCAAGCTTAAGGTGTATACAAACACACACAAACACACACACAATACATTTTCGACCTCTCTGTTTTAAATGTAAACAGCTAATCAAAATTTACACAACCCCCCTCCAGCAGGGTTTTAAGGTTATCAAGCAAAGACAAACAACTACAATGTTCCTCAATGCATATGAACTTAAATGTCCTTGTCTAAAACAGGCTGGCATGGCTCATCCCCCTCCCCCAAGATGTAGGCCCTCCTCCCAAAGGCAGCAGCCACCCTGTTTACCAATCCCAGGAAAGTACACTCCATGGTCTAGAGACATGTTACTCTGAGTTCTCCTCCCCTGATTCAGAACTGGTTGCCATTTTCTTAGGGTTACCAGCCATCTGCAGGGTGAAGTCACAGCATGTGATGCAATAGCCAGAAGTGATGTCATTGCATCACTAAGATGCTCTAGGAATTGCCAAAATCTCTATGGTAAAAAAAAACCATTCTCACCCACCCACCCATTTTACTTCTGCTGCTCCACAGAGTAGCACTAGGACCCTAGAGCCTGGGAGCAAGAGGTATCTTGCCATAGCAGAAGACCAACCATGCCTACATTTTCTTCTAAAACTGCAAGAGCCAATCCTCAATTCTGACTTTCCTAAAGCAGTAGTTAGGAAGAGGAGGGCTAGTCCCTTCTCCCTCACGGGAGGAAAAAAGCAAACAAAAAAAACCATCCTGAGGCCTAGTAGAGCCACAGAAGCAGAAAACTTAACAAACTGGGGGAAATGAAAATGACCATGTGGCCCTCAGACCCACAGTTTATCACAAAAAGACTAAAATATTGTTAATTTCTTAAAATATATATAAAGTAGAGTTAAAATCAAGATTTGCACATTCAGTTTGCTGTATGAAGTGGCAAAACTGGAACCCAGATTTTCAAGAACTTTGATAGCATCTCTAGCATGCAAGTTACTTGCTCTCAGAACAGAATGTTGATTATCTCAACAAATACATGTTCCCAAACCCCTGGCTCCCCAGCTGAGGCAAACCTAAGGTGGGATAGGGCATTTGTAAAGGAGAATAAGTGGGTGGGAGGCAACATGTAATAATTTCCCTATCTGCTAAGCAGGGGTCCATTGGGGCTGGAGCAAGGCGGAGCAAAGCTTCGCCAGCTTAGGAGTGGCCACTAGGGCAGCCATGGGCTGAATCAGTTTCTCTGATCTGATTCAGCCTGCTGCCAAATTGCCACCGAAATTCTGGTGGCAATGGAGGGGAGGTGGTTTGAAGAAGAGGCTCCAAACTTGCAGGGTAGCTGCTGGGACCTCTCCCCCAAATACCCACCAAGTTTCAAGAAGATTAGACCAGGGGGTCCAATTCTACAGGCCCCTAAACAGGTTGCCCCCATTCCCTCCATTGTTCTCTATGGTAGAAAAAAAGGTAACATTTTTTCCCACCATAGAGAACAATGGAGGGGATGGGACAACCTGTTTGGGGGCCCATAGAATTGGACCCCGTGGTCTAATCTTCTTGAAACTTGGTGGGTATTTTGGGGAGAGGCCCCAGCAGCTACCCTGCAAGCTTCTCCCTCAAATCCCTTTTCCTCCAGCCCCTCATATACCCTATGAGTTTTTGCCATTGATTTCAATGGCCCATAGGGTATAATGGGGCTGAAACTGACATTCCCTTTCTGACACACTTCCGGTGATGTCAAGGAACGTGGCATATGCTAATGAGTTATGCTAATGAGTTATGCAAATGAGCTCCTGCAGCTCTTTTTCTACGAAAGGACCCCTGCTGCTAAGTATTTCTTCCAGATAATAACCCAGGGTGATTATTTTTTCTCCCAGCTTATTTACAGTCTTGGATCCCAACTGGGGGGAAGGAGGTAAAAACTACAAGCAGTTAAGCACCTTTCCTGCCTATTGACTCTCCTCTACAAATGATCTCTTCTGTCCCTGTATTAGTTATTTGATGCAAACACAATGCTGGAAATCCATTGTTTACCTCATATATCTCATATATCTATTTCACATTATATTGTGTGTGGGGGGGGGTTAGATAATGTTCAACAGGTAATAATATCTTTTTGGATAACATCATTGTAAGCGCTATATTGAATCCAAAAACCTGCAAGTGAAGTTCCATTTATGGAATGAATCTTTCACTCCTCCTTCTATCTTCTGCAGCCCACCCATACCACCAAAAAAAAACCCTACTCCGGCCAGCAGCAGCAGTAAAAAGGGCAATAGTATGAGGAGTAAGTCCATAGAAAGTGTCTCCCTCTGCATAAGTAGGCTTTCCTCCTGCTTGCACAAGGACCAGCTCAATTCAAACCCAATAATCAGTGTTAAGAAGTGCACATCTTGGATTTCAAAAACTTCTGTTACCACTAAAAACTGCTACTCTGGAAAATGCCAAAGGATTTGCCCATGACCTGGCACTGTCCACACCTGGCTGTCTTCACATTATTACATGAAAATTATATCCTGCTATGGATATACACTTGAGAAAATTCAGAATTTTTAAGGTTTGGATTTTGGGAAGGGTATTCATGCCAGTATTATGAATTATTCAAGTCAGAGGTTTTCAGAATTATGAAATGTTCGGGATCCATTATCCCTTATGGGGACTCTTTCGGGGTGGGACTGGAATTGCTGTTTCTCAAGCAAATGACACCAAAATTGCAGGAAACTTAGTCCTGTCTTTCCACTAAATATCTCCCAATTTCAAGCAAGTTCAGTCATGGTCATTCTACAGGGTCCTGAACATGGTGCTTCTAGCCATCCTAGGCTGCAGTCACACACACTAAATAATCCACTTTCAATGCACTTTCCAACTGGATTTTGCCAGTTCACACAGTAAAAATCCAGTTGGAAAGTGCACTGAAAGTGAATTGAAAGTGGATTATTTTGTGTGTGTGACCACAGCCCTAGTTGTCTCCATGGTTTCCTGTGGGGTAAAATGCTTCCATGCTGTCCCTAGGACAAAGATTTTAGTAGCCAAACACATTAGAGTAACCACTGGCTGAAGTTTCCAAATGCAAACAGAACCAATAAGTCCAACAGGACCAATGTCAAACCAGAGAATCCAAGCAAAACCACCTTGGCAAGCCAGTACCAAGGCAGCCAGCCAGACACAGATAGGTGCTCTCTCTCACACACATGTCACTTACTTCTCTTTTCCCATGCTCAGAGAAGCATGAAAACATCATGTTTGGACAGACATTTTTAGTGATCCCCTAATATCAGATCTCATAGTCTGGGAGAGCTGCCTCCCTCCCATTGCTCAATAATCCTGTAAAACTGAATAATAACAGGTCTGGGTTGAAGAAGAAGCAGAATGGTACTGTTTGTAAGGAGAGGGTTTGCTTGTCAGGAAATACTGAAGGAGGTTGATGACCGCCCAGGGGAAAGTGTATGGGGGAGATTAAAGAATGGATGGACAAACAGTATTGTGGTTGGAGTCTGTTAGAGACTGCCTGAACAGGGTGAGGAAGTAGATGCTGCCCTCCTTGAGTAACTTGACAGTGTATCCAAGCAACACAACCATGTAGTTATGGGTGACTTCAACTTCCCTGATGTGTGCTGGGAGACAAACTTTGCTAAGCATCCAGAATCATGCAACTTCCTGACCTGCCTGGCTGACAACTTCCTTTTTCAAATGGTGGAAGAAGCCATGAGGGGTTCAGCCATATTTGTTTTAATATTAACCAATAGGCAAGAGTTAGTAGATGGGGTGAAACTGGTGGTGACCTTATGGGGAAGGGGCTATGTCCTCCTAGTATTCCTTCTGCTGTGGGGGCCCAAGGAAGTTTGTAGCCAGATGGGTATATTAAATTTTATTAGGACAGACTTTAATGAACTTAGGCATGATAAATGTCATTCCATGGACAAGAATGCTGACAAGGAAAGCAGCAAGTGAAGAGTGGGCTCTCCTAAAACAAGAGCTTTTGCAAGCTAATGCCATCACTATTCCAACAAAATGAAAACATTGTAGGGGATCCAAGAAGCCAGTGTGGATGAACAGAGAACTCCATACTGAGCTAAGGAAAGAAAAGGAAATGTTCAAGAAATGGAGGGAAGGACATACATCTAAAGAAGAGTATCTGCAGGTTGCTAGGCTCTGTAGGGTTGCAATCACACATGCCAGATAAAGGGGGGGGGAGCGAGGCTATTTCCTCCAGAAGAGTTTGACCCGCAGTTGCGAGATCACACCTCCCTTTGAAGCTGCAGGTGCAGCCCAACAGTGTATGATCAGACACAACTGCAGGTGAGTCGTTTGTGGTTTTTTTGCTGTTTGTTGTTAAAAGCAAAGCACATTCATTTATTCCTGATTGTGAACACCTCTCCCCTGGTGATGTTTGGTTTTTAGGGGACTCAGGGCTCTGAGCCACTCCACCTTTCTGCTCATGCCAAGTAGTGGGGCTTAGCTACTGCGTGCCTTGGCTGAGAACCCACATTTATACCCTCTCACCTCTCCTGATTGTGAACACCTTTGTGCCATGAGGATGAAAGTGGGTGCAAAGGGTGCTCATTGTGGGAGATGTCTTCCATCCCCAGTGTGGAGGCCAGTGCCCAGTCCAGCCCTCGAATCAGAAAGATGACTTGCCCCAGGCAGACTGTATGGGTGCAGAGCATGTTGGTGGTGTCCTGGAAGGGCTTGAGGGCATGCACCATCTGGGACAGGGTTAGCCAGTCACTGGATCTCATGCTGAGCGCCTCTTCCACATGCAGGATGGTCATGGAGGAGATGAAAAAATTAAGAAACAGAGGCCGAGGACAGACTGGCAATCTGAAGCGGGGCAGGCACGCTTCGCAAACGGAGGAAAGGAGCCCGTTCAGACATGCGCATCTGCCCATCGGCTCCGTTGCGTACTTACCCGTCTCCCAGCCGCTTTCCTCCCGCTTTACCCGGACACCGGTTTTTCCCGGTGTTCAGGGGCCTTCCTCCGCATGCCTCCCGCTTCCAAACAGTGTGAACTGGAAGAAGCGGGAGGCATCCGGAGGAAGTGTGAACGCACCGGCAAAAAGTTTTGCGCATATGCGCATATGCACATGTGCGCATATACGAATATGCACATATGCGCATGTGCGCATATGCGAAAAACATCAAAGGAAAACAAAAAAAAGTGCAGCAGCACGCGCGAGCTGCGCGCGCTGGCTATGCGGCAGTCTGAACTCTCCGTGGCAGTCTGAATGCTCCGTATCGCCGCTGATCCGCATTGCTCTGGCCAGTGTGAACGGCCAGCTCCGTGAGTTTTTTCCCCCTCTCCAGTTCCCTCCGCTTTGCCTCCACTTCAGATTGCCAGTCTGTCTTCGGCCAGATAGTAGAAAATAAACAAGAGATAGTAAAAATTACTACTGCCAACCAAAAATAGATGACAAAATAAAAGATCTTAAGGAGGAAGTACAAGAACTAAGAAATAAAAAATGGCAGAATGGAAGAATCACTGATTTCTTTAGAAATGGATAGGGCAGCCTTAATTGTTACATGCCAAAACATACCTGAAAACATAGGAAGCAATCTAAAAAGAGAGGTGACATAACTTATTTCTGGCCAATTACAGCTAGGAACAGAAGATGAAGTAGAAAAGAAATTGATTTAGTCTATAGAAGAAATTCATCATATTTCCTTCTTTTTCCAAAACACCGAGAGAAGTTCATATAAAATTCCATAGAAGAGAGTTATGAGATAAGATTTTGAGAGCCTCAAATGAAAAAAAAGTGATTTTAGAACAATCTGAAATTAAATTTCTCAAAGAAACTCCTTGGAGAGTTAGAGAAAAGAGACGCAACTATACGGTTTTGACAAATCTGCTAAGATTAAATGAGATACCGTACGGATAGGTGGCTACTTCCAGAAGGTTTATTATTCAACTTTTCAGGGAGAAGGCAAAAATGGACTCAATATTTAAAACAGAAGACTTTCTAGAAAGACACGGCAAGGACTTATGTTGGCAAGGTAGCTAAGAGGAAGCATCTGAAGAAGAGATGCCTGAACAAGAATTAGATAAAACAGAAACAAGAGTGCCAAGAAAGGAAAGGAAAACAGAAATAAAATGCTAACGAGGTTTCAATATAAAGCTAAAGAAAAGGTAACCAAAAATAAAAATGGTGGGAACTAAAAAATTTAATATTCTCTCTGTTAATCTGAATGGACTAAACAGCTCTCAAAAAAGGAAAAGGACATTTCACCAACTAAATAAATTAAAAGCGGACATCATCTGTTTACAAGAAACTCATATTAAAAAAGATGATATTAAATATCTAGTAACAAAAAAATCGGGAAAGCTTTTCACAGCTTCAGATCCTAAAAAGAAAAAGGGTGTGGCAATCTACATGAAAATTACAATTTGCCTTTAAAGATGAGAGAATGCTGGCAATCTCAATTTTGAGGCAAAGCAAAAAGTTTTTGATAGTAAACGTATATGCACCTAATCAAAATCAGAAAAGATTATTTACCGAAATGCAGGATGCTCTGGACACTACTGATTGGGATAATATTTGCATTATTGGTGATTATAATGCAGTCTTTGACAAAACTGGACAGGAAAAAACACACGAAAGGGAAGAAATCAGGAAATTCTCTCCCTCAAGCCTTCCTCCAAACAGCAGAAGAATTTTGTTTACTGGACGTTTTGAGAACATGAAATATAAATAAGAAGGACTATAGTTTTTATTCTGCAAGACACAACTCTTGGTCCAGAATCGATATGGCATGGATTTCTTTAACATTGTTACAGGACCTTATAGAAATAGAAATCCTACCAAACACCTTTGCAGACCATAGTCTTTTAATGATATTGTTTCAGGACATACATAGAAAACCCAGATGGACCCTGAATTTAGGCTTATTAAGAGATCAGAAGCTTATGGAAAAAACAAAATTAGAAAATAAGGATTTTTTTTAAAGGAATATGCAACCAGAAGTTCCAACTGAAGTAGTTTGGGACACGTTCAAAGCCTGTATTAGAGAATGGTTTATAAACCATGGGGCCTGGAAGATTAAACAGAAAAGAAAGCAGTACAAAGAGTTGAAAGAGAAAATCAAAGAAGAAGAGGACCATGTGAAAAAAGAAAATGATCCAGGGAAAATTAAACACAACTTAACAGTATTGCAGCATCAAATGAATGTATTAATGACTCAAGAGATGGCCAATAAACTAGAATATGTCAACGAATACTACTTTGATAAGGCTAATAAGCCAACCAGATGGTTAGCTTACAAGTTAAAAAAGGAAAAAGAAAAATGTACAATTAAATCCTTAAACAATGAAGAAGGAACAGTATACAAGAAATTTAAAAAATAGTGGGAAACTTTTATAAAGACTTATATCAACAAAACTCACAAGCTACACAAGATATATTTGACTATATTTCAAGTTGGAATAAAAAGAGATTCTTGGAAAACCAAATTGCTTTATTAAATGAACCAATTTCCACATTTGAGATAGTCCAAGCAATTCAAAATGCAAAGAAAAAGAAAACACCAGGACCTGATGGCCTGCCATCAGAAGTTTATCAGTTATTTGATGACCAAATAATGATGGCCTTGAAAGAAGTTCTCAAAAAAATAAAAATAGTGGGAAAGATGCCAGAGTCATGTAATGAAGCACTGATAACTTTAATCCACAAACCCAACACAGATGCTAAAGAAATTAAAAACTATAGACCAATCTCACTTTTAAATGCTGACTATAAACTATTTGCTAATATCTTAGCTAATAGACTAAAAAGAGTGTTAACCCAGATCATACATCAAGATCAAGAAGGATTCCTTCCAAAAAGGCAAATTAAAAATAATATCAGAACTATCTTGAACGTTTTAGAGTACTACGAAATGCATCTGAAAAAACAAGTAGCATTGATGTTTTTAGATGCAGAAAAAGCCTTTGACAATGTCAGCTGGAGTTCTTGCTACAAAAACTGACTGCTTGGGACTGTGGCACAAGTTTTTTGACAATGATTAAAGCAATATACACTACACAAAATGCCAAAATCATAATACATGGAGACACTTTGCAGAAGATTGAAATACAGAAAGGAACGAGACAAGGATGCCCCTTGTCTCCTCTTCTATTTATTTTTACCTTTGAAACATTGAATGATCTGGTAAGAGATAATGGAAAAATAACAGGCCTCAAGGTTAAAGGAGAATCATTCAAGCTTCAAGGTTTTGCAGACGATTTAGTGTTTAGTTTGGAAAAACCATTTTTCATGATTCCGAATCTGCTAAAAGAAATTCAAGACTATGGTGCAGTGGCAGGCCTGAAAATAAATTTTAAGAAAACAAAACTTTTGACTAAAAGTTGCACTCTGGACCAAAATCAAAAAATACAAGAAATCTCATCAATGGAAATAGTAAACAAAGTGAAATATCTAGGTATAAATCTATCCAACAAAAGGACAACGTTATATGAAGATAATTATAATAAACTTATAAAAGAGATAAAAAAAGATTTAACGAGTTGGGGAAACTTACAATTATCATTGTTTGGAAGGATAGCAACCATAAAAATGAATATTCTCCTGAGATTCCTTTTTTTGGCTCAAAATTTACCAATTATTCAAAAGAAACTCTACTTTAATGAAATGGATAAACTAACTAGAAAATTTATATGGCAGGAGAAAAGACCAAGAATCAGATTGAAACTCCTTCAGGACAGAAAAGATAGAGGGGGATGTGCGGTCCCAAATTGGTATTTATATTATAATGCGGCGACACTGATAGATAAAAGAGTGGATAACTTTGGAAGATATAAGAACTCTTAAATTAGAGGGCCATGACCTAAAGATGGGTTGGCATGCATATGCTTGGCATGGGAAGGGATAAAATCCATTCAAACTTTCACAATCATATTATAAGACGATCTCTGATAAAAACCAGGAGCAAAATAAAAGAGCATATATATTTCAAAACACCAAAGTGGGTGTTGCCACTTGAAGCTTTTATTAAACCCTCTTTATTAATGACAAATAATACAGATAGCTATGAAACCTTGTTAGATAGAAACAATGACCTAAAACCTGATGACTCTCTGTTAATGCAAAATTTAAAATTGTCCTGGTGGGGAAAAGTGTTGTTAAAATCAAGATATGAGAAAGATAAGACACTGGGCTTCTATATTAAACCAAATGACTTTGATAAAATTTGGCTGTCATCAAATGACAAATTGATGCGTAAATTATACAACAGGTTGTTGGAAGACTATATGCAGGGCAAGATAATTAAGCCAACAATGATCACCTGGATGAGGGATATAGAACACAATGTTGAGATAGACCCACTTAGAATTTGGAAGACATTTAAAAGCATGAGATCCACCCCTTTCAAAGAAAATATCTATAAGATGTTTCATAGGTGGCACTGGTCACTGAACAAAATCGCCAAGTGCTATCTTAACTATCCAGTAAATGCTGGAAGTGTAAAGCAAACATAGGAACGTACTTCCACATGTGGTGGAGGTGCAATAAAATACAGCTTCTTTGGATCAAAGTACACAAAATCATTCTGGAAATCTCAAATATCAACCTACCAATGCTTCCAGAAATATTCCTGTTAAACATGATTCCAGATTATTATAAACAGACAGAAGTGTGAAAAATAAATAAATAAATAAATAAATAAAATAAACATCAAGTTCGTAAATTAGACTCACAATTCTGCTTATGGATGCAAGCACTATAAAGTGCATTTGATGCTAATATGTAATTTTTTCTCTTTTGTTTGCATGATGTCAACACTATCATATCTTACAAAACCATAAATAATTTTTTAAAAGAGGACAGAAGAGGACAAGTGTTGGGGTTTGTGCCCCTCTGGACATGGGTGTGGCACATCTGGAACTCTGCCACACAAAGGTCACTGGGGAGGGGATGGAAATGTTTCCAAACTGTTGGCTGAAAACAGCCTCAGGATTGGAGAATGTGGGAGGAACAGTTGCTTTCTGGTGCTAGACTGGGAGGGGCCAAAAAGGAGTGTACTCAAGGACAAAGCAGCATCACAGAGTTGAGATGTGGAAGGGGAGAATGCTTTCCCCCTCCACCGTCTGAATCACTGCTGTCGGAGTCTTCCTATCCAAAGAGTGTTAGTGACTGCTGATATCTGAGCAGTCCTAACAACCCTTTTGCTTCTGTGGAGAGTTCCAGGAACAGATCAGGGGAAGGACACTCCAAGCCTCCAGATGATACTCTGCTAGGGCCGCACTCCAGTGGGCTGGCAGGATGTGTTTGATGCCCAGGGATGGGGGCCTGTAGAGGGTGGGGAAACTTCTTCCCATGACGAGCACCCTTTGCACCCACTTTCACCCTCTTGGCACACAGAGGTGTTCACAGTTAGGAAGGGTGGGAGGGTGCCAACTCAGAGAGGTTGTAGAGGAGCATGCAGCAGGGTGTGGTTCCCTGTGTGTTTGGTATGTGTAGTTTGCAAGAGGTCCATTCTATAAACTTTTGAACCTGCACCTGACATTTACCCCAAAAGCATTTTTCTGGGGGCATCTTCCTTTGGGGGGCCATAACTCAGACCTTCTAAATCCAATCTCTACATAATTTGGCAGGCATGTAGAAAAGCATCATCAGGGGGAGTTCTCCTGTGAGTTTGATGTCTCTAGAGTGCACTCCTGAACTTCCTGAATCTGCACCTGTCATTTTCCCGGAAAGGTGTTTCCTGGGAACACCTTCTTACAGTTTGGTGGGGTGGTCTTGTCTCACAGCTTGGTGATCTAATAGGGTGATCGTGACTCACAAATGTTGTAGAACTTTGTTGACACTTCATTTTTTTCCTGGTAGGGAGTTAATGATGGCCCTTTTTCACTGGGGCGCCTTTTTCACTGGGTCATGATTGGTGGAGAATTACATACTGCCTAGTTTGAATACACTATATCTGTGCTACAACCTGCTGCATATGGTTATTACTGACTCAACAAGTGTGCACCACTGATCCACCGAATAAAGAGAAGTTCTTGTTTAAGATCCTTTGCTTTGGTTTGAAATCTTGGACTCTCACACTTCCATCGGGGCCTTCAGAACTTAATGCAATTCCACAGGCCCTGTAAGGCAGAGATGTTCCATCAGGCTTTTGGTTGAAAACAGCAATGGTTTCCATCAAAGCTGGCACCCTCCTCATTACTCCTACTTTGCCCACTTGACCTCCTCCTTAGCCTGCCCACAAGAGGGAGAAACAGTCCAGAGTAGGTTTTTAAATTGGATTGTGGACACCATCTGGAGACTGTAATTATGATAAATTGATTGCTGATTTTACTCTATATTTTTATAATTATTTAACCTGTTGTAAATCACCCAGAGCCCTGTGTTCTCCGGGATGGGGCGATTCAGAAATCTAACAACAACAACAACAACAATAATAATATTCCAGGCATGAGCTTTTGTGTGCCTTGCTACAGTGTGTGTCTTGTTGGGCTCGTTATGCCAACTGTGTACAACTGGGCCTGCCTCCCCTTTATCACTGTCTTTATGCCCTCATGATCCAGTGTTTCTCAGTAGGAAAGCAATGTGAACTATTTAGATGAGGAATAACAACAATCCAGTGCAGTGGATTAGGCTGAGAGTGTGTGTCCAGACCAAGTTACCCAGAACATTTCCTTTGTAGAATGGAAATTTTGATAGGCTGATACTGACCACTATACATGGCTGTCTCTCTATTCTTGCACTGCCTCGTAGGAGTTGTAGTTATTTCTCTGGGGAAAACTATAGTTTTGTAGACAAACACATAGCCCTCAGTCTGTGCCAGGATGCCTTCTCAAGTTCTTGACCTGTACATGAAGCAATTCATGTCCAAAAGTTTGCAATGCCCAGCCATTTCATGTTTCCCCACGAGTTCTAGGCTTGGAGCACTGAACATGAGATTTCTGTAATGAATGTCAATAAATCAAAAGTAGGTTTGCAGCTTACAGATAATGCATCTGAACAGCATACTCAATATTGCGACAGCACAGACATTTTGATGCAATAATTCAGAGCAAGAGGTATCAGTTATCAGAGACTGTTATATAAATAAAATATTGCAAAAATGTTAATGTTTTAAGCATGTTTTTATTTTACGTTTTAAAAAAACCTTTAATTGTGCTTGTGTCCTTTATAAAGTTTATATCTCCATTACCTGGCATTACATTTGATGACACAAATGGCCCGGCCCAACAAGGTCTCATTTATGTCAGATCCGGCCCTCATAATAAATGAGTTCAGTACCCCTGCCTTACATAATAAAAAGACATCTTTAAAAAACCATTAAACCAAACAAAAACATATTTGTTAAAACCAAGTTAATTACACATACAAAACCTTTAAAGCAACCATTAAAACACAGGGAAAGAATCACTGAGGGGAAACCAGACAAAACAAAATAGGATTCATCCACTGGCAAAAGAAGACAACAGAAGAGGAAAGGCGAATCTCTCTGGGGAGAGAGTTCCAGAGTTCTGGTGCCACAACCAAGAAGGCCCTTTCCCAGGTTGTCACTCATCTAATCTCAGAAGACAGGGAACCCAAATCAGGGCCTTGGAAGATGACTGTAGTGGCTGGGAGTGCTCATAAAGGAGTAGGCAGTCCTTCAGGTATGCTAGTCCCAAGCCACATAGGGCCTTAAAGGTAAACAGCAGTACCTCGAATTGTGCCCAGAAATAGATTGGAAGCCAGTGTAGATGGCCCAAGACTGGAGAAATATTGTCTCTACAACCATATTTTGCAGCATATTTTGCAGCATTTTGCGCCCACTGAAGTTTCTGAACACTTTTCAAGGGCAGCCCCAATCAAGTGCATTGCAGTAATCTAACCTAGATTAGGACATTCATCACAGTGGCTAGATTTTTTCTGCCAAGGAAAGGCCACAGCTGGCTAACCAGTCAAGCTGGTAAGAGGCATTCCTGGCCACAGCTGCCCCCTGTTTATACAGCAGTAGAAGTGGGTTCAAGGGCACCCCAGGCCTATGAACCTGTCCCTTCAAGGGAATGCAACCCCAACCAAAACTGGTGACACCTTCAGTCTTGGGCCAGACTTTCTACTAATCAGTAGCACTTCCATTTTGTGGATGGAATTGGCTGCTCTTCCTCTGCATAATGAACTAATTCTGCCACAAATGAACATATAGAAGTTGTTAATACCGCTGCCTAGCAGCAGGCACTGTAGTACTTTATGACTAGTCTAACTCCTTTAGAAGTTGCAATTTAGTACACAGATAGGTTCAAGACTGCCATCACTGAGGTAATTGTATGGAGTAAGGTAGCATTAAGTCAGAAGAGATACACATTTTAAAAAAATTTCTCTGAAGAAAATTTGATGGCTTCCTTTTACAAAGCAGAATAATGTAAATGAAGTAAAAGAAACAATTTTGATGGAGAAGCATTAAACAGGGAAGGCACTTCTGTCACTTGCCTTTCTTCTGTTTTTTCCTGGTCAACTGCCTTTCCCTCAGCCCAAAATTAAGACTCAACAGAAATAGGAGAATGATAGATGTGTGGTATTAGAATAAAAGGAGGAGGGGATAGATAAATAAATAAATAAATAAATTTATACAGGGCCGGCTCTATCACTAGGCCAACTAGGTGGTCGCCATGGGGTGCAGCTGGCAAACGGGGTGGCAGAGAGACTGAAAGAGACTCAAGCCAGGAGATAGTGTGCTTTATGCAAACCATGATTTACCATTATGTCTGAATGCAGCTTTCCGTTCAGTCTAAGAACCAAACTTAGCCTTGGGCCAATGCAGATAGACTTGTAGGTGCTGCAGCCAGCTGGTGCAGGTGGCTCCTGGTGGGGCTGGAGAGCTCGTGAGCCCAGGCAGGTGGGCAAGCACTGGGGCTGGGGGGGGTGTCCCTTGTGGGTGGGTCTCCAGTGGTGGAGAGGGCGGCTCTGTGGTGGTGGGGCACTACAAGGTAGCCTCACCTAGTGCGCAAAAAAACCCTGGAGCCGGGCCTGTATATATATATATATATTGAGGAAATACCTAGCCCTGCTTTTAATTTGCCCTTCCCCGTTCTGAATTCAGTTTTAAAGACTTGTGTGGAAATTAGCTTTACTTTCAGCAGATTCTATTTATTTTTAGGCACAAACATAACTTGATTTGGACCAAAATGGAATAAAATATTTTCAGATCTTTTCAAAAAGAATTTCTAATCTACAGACATTTAGAGGAAATGAAAAGGCACTAGCAAATATATATATCAGGAGATAACATTTCCATTACTATTGGTGAAACTTGAGCTAGGAGGCCCTAAACATCTGAACTTTATTTAAGCCTCTGATAAAAAAAATGCAGATGTGCATTCATTTAGGCAATGCACAGCAAGAAAACATATGGTTAGAAAAGGTCACCTACTTGAAATGGAGCCTGAACTACAAAATAATTCATTTTCACAGTGCAGGCATTCTTTTGAAATTGATGAGGTTTTTCCCTATTTATTTTTAAATGAATTTAATTTTGTTGAAAGAAGTTTGACTGACAGCTCAAGAGATTGAAGGGCTTGGTAAATTCAGGATGAAACAGTTTGTGAAGGTAAATTCAGGATGGAAACAGTTTAAGTTTACTTTCATATGACAGAGCTCATGGACTCATGTTTTCGTGTGAATGTCCATTAGGGCTTGGTTTGGCATCATTTCTTAGCAAATGATACTTTGAGACAAGTACACAAGAAGTATAATAATGAAAGGGGTTGTTATATAAAGAAATACAAGAAATATTAGCCCCTAACAGACTAGTACAATACATGGTCCATGTAATCCTTTCAAGTTGAATAGTCCCAATTTTTATCATCAACCAAACACAAGAGCAAAACTTATAGGAGACCATTGTTTCAGAATTCCCTCACTTATCAGTGCCGGATCTGAGATATCTTTTTGATTCTGAAGAGCAATAAACAGTTTGGGTCTTGCCTTTCGCTGTGATTAGTTCTATCCCAGTGTGATAAAATGGCAACTGACAGCCAAATCAGTAAAGCACAGTGTTGTTCCTGGAAGAAAGAAAATAGCACAGCCTTTAAACCCAGAAGTCAGTGAATTCCCTCAGACTTTCTGATTGCTAAAGAAGAGAGAACAATGTGAAAGCTGTTAATTTGTTGTGAAATACTGACAGAAATATGAATATCCCTGCAGAGTGCATTATATTTAACCTAACTCAAATGTTAAAAGGGAAATAGATGTTATACAGATTGGTAACCAGACAAAGCAAGTCTTAGATTAGGGTCCTTTGGCTCTAAATGGCTGTTGATAAGATCTTCATTGTTTCCTGTCTTCCCCTCTGAACTGAGATTTTTTAAATAAAATATACTGGTGTATTATGATGTAATATCAAAACTGTGATCTCCTAGCCCTATTCCCATCTTCAGCAGCTGGACACACCGTTGACAATTAGGGATGCTGCTGTGAACTTTGCAAAACATGCAGTGAAGATGTGATGCCAAAAACTACACACGTCCAATGAATATAAATGAATACAAACATGCTCAGCTTTGGGAGTCTGGCAGGGAGGCAAAATGGACAAACCTGGAACATTAAAGAGACAAGATATGCAGCTTTCCCACCAGGATAATAAAAGAAACCATCCCTTTTATAAATTGATTTTTCCCCTTCCTGTTTGGTTCTTGAAGTGAATACATGGGGGAGGACATGACCCAAACCAGTGTGGTTTTGAGCATCTCTGTTCAGATCCATATCAGGTGCAGTGATACAGATCCAATTCTTGCACACTGATGTTTCTTTATCTTTTGTTTACTAGAACAGGGAATTGCAGACCCTCCAGGAGAAGTAAAAAGGCAAAGGTTTCCCTTGCTCAAAAGCCAGTCGAATCCGACTCTAGGGGGTGGTATGCATCTCTGTTTCCAAGCCGAAGAGCCAGCGCTGTGGTCATGTGGCTGGCATGACTAAACGCCGAGGCACACAGAATGCTGTTACCTTCCCACCGAAGTGGTACCTATTCATCGACTTGCAATTTCTTGCTTTCGAACTGCTAGGTTTGCAGGAGCTGGGGCCAGAGAGGGGAGCTCACTCCATCACGCGGCACTGGGGTCTCAAACTGCCGAGCTACTGACCTTCTGGTCTGCAGTTCAGTGTCTTAACCTCCGTGGCCCCACTCAGGGGAAGTATTTTATTTATTTATTTATTTATTTATTTATTTATTTATTTATTTTATTTCTAAGCCGCTCTACTCCCTGCGATTGCAGGCTCCCTGCGATTGCAGGCAAGTAGTGAAGCTTAAATTTGGATTAAGGCTTTTGAAGAATGAACACTAGAACAGAATTTCCAGGCTACTTATGAGTCAAGCCCGACCTCTCTGAAGTTCAGACTCTGTTCACATTTTTCCATCACTGGTATCAGTACAAAGATTCCCCTCTGTCACAGCCATCTTGCAACTGGCACCCTCCTTTTTTTACTTTTGGCTCCGCATTCCTTTCCCCACCCTGCTGCACATTGAGCATGGCAGCTGGCAAAAAAGGGACTGATCGCCATCTGGATTGTTTGTTTTATTAGTGCATTGTAATAATTTTATCACGTTAATTGTATTTTATCTGTTTTAATGCTGTAAATTGCCCAGAGCCTGCTTGCGGGGTTGGGCGATGCAGAAACCTAATTCTTCTTCTTCTTCTTCTTCTTCTTCTTCATCATCATCATCATCTTATATATACCTGTCCTTATCAGCAACAAGGTGCATTGTTACTGCAGCCTTCATTAGGAAGCAGCAATATTGAGGCATGAATATACCTGGTAGCGTGCCAGGGTTTCCTCATCCTTTCCACATCAGTCAGGGTGTGCAAGCAGGCTCCAGCAGTGCAAGGGGAGCAAGCCTCACCTCATTCAAGACGGATAAGTTGAAAACAGAATTACTCTTTTACAGTGCAATTTTAAGCATAGTTGCACCCTGCTAAGTCCATTGATTTGAATGGATTGAGAAGGGTATAACTCGGATTACATTGACAGAGCCCAGTTTGGCTGAGGATGTGTGTGGGGGGGGGGTTGTTGTCTTGATAAAAGCTAAATGAAAATTTAATGAGACCACAGCAAATCAAATTCATAAGGTTACTCTGCTTCAGAATCTACATTCCCTGCCATTTGCCTCCATGTGATAGAGCACTGAATCACCAAAGGATTCTAAGTATGTGTAACAACCAAAGAAGCTCCTTCAATGGAAAAGGTTCCAGCTGGGAAGGCCAAAGTGTCTTTGCATTCTTCAGCTAAGCATTTTATACTGCTGTTCTTTCCCCTCTTCCCCGCTGTGGTGCTTACCGGCTGAAATAATCAAATCTTGGCTGCAGTCACACACGCACACTTTCAATCCACTTTCAAGGCACTTTCCAACTAGATTTTGCCAGTTCACACAGTAAAATCCAGTTGGAAAATGCACTGAACGTGGATTGAAAGTGCATTATTTAGTGTGTGCGACCACAACCCTTGTTTGTTTTGCCATTTATGAGAATGATGTGGTAGGTAAAATTAAGGCAATGTGCTGAAAGGGTCAGGGCACTTTGGGGAAAACACCTAGGCCAGGGGTGGGCAAATTGTGGCCCGCGGGCCACATGCGGCCCACCACAGAGTTTTTTGCGGCCCACCAAGACAGTCAGCCACGTGGTTTCAGTCAGGCCTCCATTGGGCCCGGAGCGGAGAGAAGCGCTCGGGTACATTTGTCTCATTAAACGCTCTGGGTACATTTGTAGGGTACATTTGTCTCATTAAAGGGATTCTAAAATTAAATGTGCTTGCAGCTATAGATGATATAAAATTAGCACAATAAATAAATTGAATAAAACTACCACTATTGTATTTAATTTATATTTATTGATTTTATGATACAATTTATTTTCTGAAATGCAAAGTTAACTAATGAATGCGACCATTTTAAAAGGTGCGGCCCTCCGCTATCCTCCACTCCCACAAAGCGGCCCCCGAGCCAAAACAATTGCCCACCCCTGATAGTGTTCCCTCTAAGCTGAGTTAGTGTGAGCTAGCTCACAATTTTTTAGCCTCCGGCTCACACATTTTCATCTTGGCCCAGGAAGGATGGCTCCAGAGCAAACTAATTCATACAGGAGCCAAATTGCTCGCTCACGACTTTAAGGCCAGTAGCTCACAGAGTAGAGCTTTTGCTCACAGGACACCACAGCTTAGAGGGAGCGTTGACCCCTGACCTAGGCTATGGTCACGCACACTAAATAATCCACTTTCAATGCACTTTCAGTGTACTTTCCAACTGGCTTTTACTGTGTGAGCTGGCAAAATCCAGTTAGAAAGTACATTGAAAGTGGTATATTTAGTGTGTGTGACTGCAGCCTTAGAGGGAAGAGGAACTTTGCTCCAGAGACGTAGAAGCTTATAGCCATGGCTAAATGAGTCCAAGGTTAGCTGGACGTGAGTGGAATCAAAAGGAATACAGCAAAGGCCACATCTGTGCATTTCATAATTAAGGTACACTCTAAGATCAGATGTTCAGCAAATTCTTTCCAGAAAGGAAAAGCAGAGGGACCAGGGGGCAAGAGAAGGCAAAGGAGCAGGGCAGGAAGTAGACTATAAAAATGAATGAAGGTCTCAGAGCTTGGGAATACCAGACAACAAACCTAATACTGAAATCAGATAAGACAGTTATTTTCTGCGTTAGCAGGGGAATAAATGAACCATCTCTCCAACAGTGATTATTTTTGTCAAGTTACGTTTTGGGGTTTTATCATTGCTATTGTTTTATTGATTTTATCGTTCCCCCTCTACTTTAAAAATTCCCAGGGTTTTAAAGATGGATTTGATTAGGCAGTGGGATTGTTTTTAAGTTCTGCTATTTTACTGATGATGGTTTTACTTTGTTTGGCTATACTATTTTTATTATTTTAATTAAAATAACTGCTGTTTTCTTATCCTGACATTTTACTCTTGTTGTGAGCTGTCCGGAGTGTGTGTATTTTTAAGTAGAAGGATGAGGTATAAATCTTGAGCAAAGAGCCACCTAAGCTGGAGGAGGGCTCTTAAGGCTGGTGGAAGATTTCAAATGGCTGAGTGCACTTCTTTATACATAAGTAAATAAATAAGTTTGAGCAATAATAATTTTCTAATTGCTCAGATGAAAAAAAACACTAAAGAGCTGGAAAGTATTGCTTTTACTACTTACTCAGCCCCATTAACTTGAATGTAGCTTTACACTGCAATCCTATGCAGTTACTCCACTGTAAACTGGCCAGATGACTGAGTTGGGGATGGTTGGATTTTGGTGGGAGAAGGATTAGGAGGTCTGCTGGTGAGGCAGGAAGTCCATTAGAGACGTTAGGTATATTTGGTTTGGGTGCTGTTCCTGTCAAAAATAGCTGTGGGGAAGCCTGTCTTTCTGTGTTATAAAGGTTTGGGTGCTGGTGCTGTCAAAACCAATTAAAAGCCAAAAGCCTTTTCATTCCATGTTGTAAGTCTGAATCAGTCAAACAAGAAACCTGTTTTGTAACTGTTAGGCTCTAGCTCTCCAGTAACCTTTGTTACTGTAAGACTGAGAGGGTTGGAAAACAAAGAATCAACCAAGTAATGCATACCACTGAAATAGAACTGTTTCTTAGCTGTTTTCATCATGCCAACTCGGTGTGGTTCTTTCAAGCCTATAACTCCCCTATAACAAGCCAAATATTTATTTATTTATTTATTTATTTGCTTCGATTTGTATCCCCCCTCCCTGTCGAGGCAGGCTCAGGGCGTGTAATGTATGTAATGGGGGTCGCCATGTGCTCTGGTAATGGCAACCACCATGTGGCCAACACACATGGCCAGGCCAGCTACCTAAGCTTGAGTCAGGTAGAACAATAGCTGGCCGGATTGTAACTTGCCACCAGTCTAGCGCCTAGGTTCCTTGAGGGGGCCTATGACATGTAACAGCAATCATAAGGTCCTATCAGGACATTTGGGCAAGGTCGGAGGTATGGCTCCAGCCAGAATAAAAGAGGGCCCCTGAGCCCAGGTTAACGTGCCTCATCTGACCACCTAATAAAGAGCTTGCTATGAAATCACTTCTACTGGTCTCCAGACTCCGGTATTTTTCAGGGCGGCTCATAATAAAAATTAAAATATATTAAAACACAGATGTAAAAACACAATACAATGTCACAAAACATCATAAGACAGATAAAGTGTTGGTAAAGTGCTGGCAGCAGTAATGGTAGCAACCCAGTAGGCCATAATGAGATGATATAGAGTATGGCCACAGTCAGTGTCCAATGTATCAGAAGCTATTGAAGGGCCTTAGTTGTTATTGGTAGCGGCTCCTAATCGAAGGCCTGGTGGAAGAGCTCCATTTTACAGGCCCTGCAGAACTATAAGAGGTCCCGCAGGGCTCTGATGTCTTCCAGGAGCTCATTCCACCAGTGTGGAGCCACTACTGAAAAGGCCCTGGCCCTGGCAGAGGCCAATCTGGTGTCTTTTGGTCCAGGGAGGGCCAGATGATTTTATGACCCTTACCTCAGTGCTCTCTGGGGAACATGCGGGGAAAGGCAGTCCCTCAGGTAGGCAGATCCCAGACCATACAGGGCTTTAAAAGTCAAAAACAGCACCTTGAAGCAAATCCGGTATGCTATTGGCAAGCAGTGCAATGCCTTTGGCACAGGCTGGATGTGCTCCTGCATAGGGAGACCCATTCAATAGCCTGGCTGCTGCATTTTGCATCAGCTTCAGCTTCTGGAGTTGTGACAAGGGCAGCCCCATCATAGAGAGCATTACAGTTTCAAATTGGAGAGCATCCAATTTCAAGGTGACCATTGCATGGATTACTGCTGCTAGATCATTGTGTTCAAGAAAGGGAACCAACTGCCTGATCAGCTGCAAATGGCAAAAGGTTGCCTAGGCAGTGGCTGCTACCTGGGCCTCCATCATTAGAGAGGCATCCAGGAGCACTCCCAGACTCCTAACTCTCAACACTGGCACCAGTGGTGCCCCATCGAAAGTTGGTAGTGGGATTCCTACCCCTGATCCGCTCCGACTGAAGCACAGGACCTCCATTTTTGTTGGATTCAATTTCAGTCAACAGTCTAAGCCAACCCACCAAGTCCTGAAGTGCCTGGTCCAGATCTTCTGGGTAAGAGTCGGACTGACCACCCAACAACAGATATAGCTGAGTGTCATCTGCACATTGCTGACACCCAGCCTGTGCCTCCGAGCAATCAGGGCAAGGGGGCACATGTAGATGTTAAATAACATTGGGGAGAGCACTGCCCCTTGGGGCACTCTGCAGATCAATGGGTGCCTTTGGGACAGCTGATCCCTGAGTGCCACCCTTTCTCCCTGACCTTGGAGAAAGAAGACGAGCCATTGCAAGGCAAGCCCCTGGATCACAGTGTCTGCAAAGCAGTGGGTCAGTAACTGATGGTCAACCACTGACAGGTCCAACAACAACAACACTGCCATCCCACCCTGATCCAGATGCCTCCGGAGGTCATCTGTGAGGGTGACCAGTGCCATCTCCATCCCATGGCCTGGGCAGAAGCTGGACTGGAAAGGATCTAGCATGGAAGCATCATCCATAAAGCCCTGCAACTGTAACACCACCACCCTCTCAATTAGATTGCCCAAATAGGGCAAATTGGAAACTGGCCAGTAGTTTGCTAATTCGGCCAGATCCAGAGATGGTTTTTTTTAAGAGAGGGCAGACCATTGCTTCCTTGAGTGTCCCCGGGAACAGTCCCTCTGAGAGGGACTTGTTAATAATATCACTGAGGGCACCTCAAAACCTCTCATGACCAGCTTTAATTAGCCATGAAGGGCATGGATCAAGGCTGCACGTGGTTGGACGTACTGTCAAGAGCAATCTGTCAACTTCCTCTAGACTGAGCGGATGGAAATAATCCAGAATTGGACTAGAAGACATGCATGGAGCCTTGAGTTCGCTTAGTCTCAACTGTGGCGGGGAGATCGTGGCAAAGTGACAAGACCTTATCTGCAAAATAGCTCGCAAAAGCCTCACAGCCAGTGTCCAATTCCCTAATATCTGGTCTGCTCTGTGGCAGAACTGTCAAAGACAGAATAGTTCTAAATAATTGGGCTGGGCGTGAGTTTGCAGACACAATTGTGGCTGCATAGAACTCTCTCTTCACAGCTTTGGCTGCCATCTCATAGGATTTCATAAACATCCTATAAGATGTTCTTGTAGCTTCGTCATGTGTCCACCACCACTGTCTCTCTAGCCATCTTAGCCTCTGCTTCATCAGCCACAGCTCCTGGGTATACCAGGGGGCTAGCCTAGAGCGGGCGGCACTGCCCTCACTGACTATAATAATAAGTGATCCCAAAAGCCTCGATTATAAAAATAAAAGTATTTTTAAATGCCAAAGAAGTTAGTAGGTATGAAATTAAATACCTGTTTTCTAGGTCTGGAGATGGGGTATCATCACAGTGATACTATCAGAATTTCAGCTACAGATCCCAGATCTGAAGAGTTTAGGGTAATTATTTTAATGTGAGAGAAGTGACAATGGGGACAGGCGGGAAAAGGAAGGGAGAGGCAAGCAAAACTGAGGAAGATGAAGAAGACCTGGTTTTATACCCCGCCCTTCACTACCTGAAGGAATCTTGGAGCAGCTTACAATCACTTTCCCTTCCTCTTACAGACAACGTATACAAGGGATGAAAGTAATAATTCTGGGGGTGCAGAAGCCTCATTTCAGCAGAGGATGAGGACACTGACTGATTAAGCCAAAGGTTAAATGGAAGTGGATCTGGACCAGTGTACTTCAAAAAATATATATATAACCAGCAAAACTATCAAGAGAAAAGTGAGGGGAAACATAGACTGCCAACATCTAAAATCCATTTATCAAAACATTCACACAAATGAGCACCAAATAAAACACATCCTGTTATCATTGCATCTGATCTTCCCAATGGTTTCTGCTCCACCAGTTCCAATCACAGCTGTACCATTCTCACTCTTTTCTAACATAGAAAACAATCCCATTACCTCACCTTGGGATGTCTTCTCCTCCATGTTATCCTCAAAACAACCCTGTACAGTTAGATAGGCTAAACTGGAATGATAGACCCAAAGTCACCCAATGAATTTCATTGCAAAGGGAAGGGGATTAATCCTGCTCTTCCTAGCCCTAATTCAGCACTATAGTCATTAAGTCATTAAGATAAGAAGAAGAAGTAGAGATTGGATTTATATCCCACCCTTCACTTGTAGTCTCAGAGCATCTTACAAACTCCTTTCCCTTCCCCTCCCCACAACAGACACCCTGTGAGGTAGTTGGGGCTGAGAGAGCTCTGAGACAACTGTCCTTGGGAGAACAGCTGGTACAGAGCTATGGCTTGCCCAAGGTCATCCAGCCAGGTGTAAGTGGAGGAGTGGGGAATCAAACCCTGTTCTCCCAGATTAGAGTCTGTGCACTTAACCACTACACCAAATTGGCTCCCTGTCAACAATACCTATCTTAAAGTACTGCATGCCACACTGTTGCAATAATCTCTTCCCCACATATTCCTTAGTCCCTATGTAAAATGGGACATGGCAAAGCACTCATTGCACTGTTAGTTTTCAATTAAATTGCACAAGAGCAGCACATGCCTGACTGAAAGCAGTGAGTTGGGTACTGGACCTTGCCACATTTGTTATATCAATGGAGAACCAATCTGGTTAGTCTGCAGATGATTTAAGATAGCTGTAACATATGGAATTGGTCCACATAGCTACTCCAAGGACTCTTCAAGATCAACTTACCCATTACACAGACTCCATAGTCCATTGGATGTATAATTCTTGGTGATGTCAAGGGACATTTCTTGCAAATAAGTTAGAAGGAGATAAAATGAAGTTAGAAGGAGATAAAATTCAAATTTAACAAAATTTCAGTATATGAATTTTGATTTTTTTCAGATTTCAGAAATATAGAATGAAATTTTAAATTATGTTGGTAAAATTAAAGGTATTAGGGCTGGATCCAGTGGAAGATTTCCATGGATGGAAGGGGTACCATTTTCACCAACTTTCCCCTCCCACAACAAACCTCTGATTCCCTCCAAATGACAGTCCTTACGGTCTGCTGCCCCCCAGGAGAATTTGTGGGGGCAGCAGAAGACAGAAGGCAAGGTAATGCTCTGCTGATAGAAATCCCACCAGTAGAATTGCTGGTGGATTCAAGCTGTTGATGTCAAATGTCAGATCAGCACTTCTGCATCTTTTGTTTAGACGTGTAAACTTTCTAAATAAATAAATAAATAATCCATGACTGAGAATCCTGAAATAAATCAAATCAGGAAACTATAAATTAGATCTTTAGCAAGCAAACTGTAGGCTGAAGGATCTGGTTGAGAATTTTTCTCCCAATTCATTACAGCTGTTTTCTACTCGGATGGAGGACAATTTTCTAAAATGCTTTTAGGGGAGAGTGGTAAAATAGTATCATACTGGAGGAAAAACAAATGACCCAATTGTCAAAAACAAGCCTGGAGGACACCATCTGGCCCTGCTTAGTGATACAACAGAGGTGTGCTATCTGTCATTTTACTATGCCACTGTAAAACTTGGTGGCAATGTTACCTTCCTTGCAATCACATGCATTTCATTGTTGTTGTCAGTAATCTTTGGGCATTCCAACATTCTTGGCTGGAATCTGGGAGATATACTTTCCTCAAAGATACCACCAAGCACATTGTGGGAAGACAGCTGTGTAGAGACAGCCTTGTGATGTTTAGAGCTGCCTACGTAATTTTGCTACTTCATTCTGTGATTTTTTTCCTAAGCTCCTTTATAAAACACACCATAGCTAAAGAAGGGTCACAACTCAGGGATAGAATCTATACTTTGCATGTTAAGTTCCCAAGTTCAATCTATGAAAACTCCAGATAAAAAGATCTTAGGTATCAGAACTGGGAAGAACTCTGTAAGACTCTAGAAAGCTTCTATCAATCAAAATAAGGCATCTTCATATATTCTAGGAATGTTTACAGATTTTGTTTTAGGTTTCTGTGATAAACTGATTTCCAAAATGAGGATGTTAGTGCATCAAATTCAGAGAGCTGGAAGATTAAGGGTTAATGCCTCATGGTGAAGCACAGTTTGGTTGACAGGCTGCTGCCTGTGTGCACATGCACACTTCTCTCTTGACTGGTCTGCACCAGCTGAGGAGAAGTTTAGGAGCAGCTGAGGGAAAGGGTCTTTCTTCAGCTGTTTGTCATCTCTGGCATGTCAGTAGCCAGACAGTTGGAGTTGGTGTGTTTGTCAGAGGGAATCAGACAAAGTCACTTGGAAAGTGAAGGGACACAACTCCTTGCCCTTAGAGTATACTACTAGAATCTGAGGAAAAGTTCAAAATTAGGAACTTTAGTCTAAGATTCAGCCAAGCTGAAAACCATTTATTCACATTGTCAAGACCTGAGGATCACGTTTGGCAGAATAGATTGGTCACTAGGTTGAAACTACCAGTCTAGCCAAATAGAAAAGGAATATTGCTTCTAGTAAATGGAGGATATTCCCTTCTGAGTTATTTTGTGGGTTTAGTTCAGAAGAGACCCCTGGTTAGTGTAAGAAAGTGAACAGTCTTAGACTCCTCTAGTGTCAAAGGGAGCTCTATAGTCCCACAAGTGAGAGAATTAAGTATAGCAAGAACATACTAGCCTCCAGGAAACTAAGATAGTTATATGGATCATTAATAAGAAACATTGTTGCTGTTAAGAAATCTCTGAGACAAATAAACCTCTCACTTTTAAGAACTGAGTCTCTAAGAAAATAAGCTTCAACAGTACTCTGTTGCCAGTGTAAAATATTACAAAACAAAATTTACCTCAGTTTTCTCATCCCCTGCCTATTCCTAACACAACTGTACCTGTTTAATAAAAATCATTATTCCTGTTTGAACTTTATTTCATGTCAAGTGCCATTTACCAAGGGGATAACATGAAGGCTCCTGCTTTTCTACAATAAATCTCAAGCCTGAGCAAAAACCAAATAACTTCACTATCACGGGGTAGGACACGCCAAACATTATAAATTGGTTATTAACACTTGTCAGGGATGCTCTAGGCTGATCCTGCATTTGGCAGGGGGTTGGATTAAATGGCCTGTATGGCCCCTTCCAGCTTTCTATGATTTTATACATGCTTCAAGGGTGCTACTCAGTCACAATGTCAGGAATAGCATTTTAGCAGTTTTGTTCTGGCAGGAAAATCTGCCTCACAGCAAAACAAGCCACAGGGGTCTGTCATAGTTTCCTTTTTAAAAAGTTACCTTTGTGTTAAATTAGTTGATAAAACTAAGCATTTTAGTTATTTTTGTAACCTTCCCCCCACCCAATTTGGATAAAAAAATACTTCAGATGGTACCCCACAATTCATGACACCCTCCCTGCTAAAGTTCTGGAAGGTAATTTCTGAAAATTGATTCAGCCAGGCAAAAGGGAAAGGCTAGCTTAGAGAGGCAAGCCATATAGTTCAGTGACTAATTGCAGTTCACACACACATAACTGAGATAAGATGGTATGGCAGTAGGGCTGCCAAGTCAGCCCGGGAGGTGGGGGATCCCCCGCTAAAGGGGTTCCCGAACCGCCGGCCAGCCTTTGGCCGGTGGGGGAAAGCCCACCCCCGAAGTCGTCCAGCAAGGACGACGTAATGACATCACCGGAAGTGTCAGCACGTTGGGGGCATTGCCAGGGCGACGCTCTGGCAATCGCCCCAAAACTCTATGATACCACTCTATGATACCACTTCCGGTGACGTCACTGGACGTGCACGCAAAGCTCGCGCGCCAGGAGGAACTCCTGGCCAGAGGAGGACTCCCCCCCGCCGGTGAGTTCTGAAGACTTGGCAACCCTATATGGCAGGCTCTACTGGGTTCTAGGGAAGCAGCAAGAGTAGCATTTACATCCATCCCCTCCCTAATCTGCAGTGCTTTTGTGGTTTTATCCATTCCAGTAGCAGCACTGCCCATCACCAGATGAGCAAGTACAGTGCTTACCTCTATTGCCCCGACACACACACACTCACACACACACTTTGCTGTGATGCTTGGGTGCATGCAAGCACCAGAAGAAACAGAATAGTAAGCAAACAGGAACAACTGCCCTCACAGAATCAAATAAAAGCCATCCCCAAGTAGGTCAGCTGCAAACAATACAGCTGTAAACAACCCAGATCAGTGTAAACAATACTTTGTAATTACCTAGCAGAACAATACACTTTGGTGGCAAGATGTCAATGTAACTCTACTGACTGGGTAACACCCCTGTTGACTGCATACCTGGTATGTTGCTTTCTGTTCATTTCCCCCCAAGGAAACATATTTGATCTTTATGGAAGACAGGCGCCAGAATAATGGTAAAACCTGAAGATTACCAAATATTGCTATTGTTAATTATTCAATTTGGATTTATAGAAGAGGCATTAGTGATCATACTGCAAATTTACATTGGTTACTGGAGCATACAAAGAATTTAAGAAAGAGAGCTCATTTTTATACCCTGTTTTTCTCTACCCTAAGAAGTCTCAAAACAACTTACACTTGCCTTGCCTTTGTCTGAATTAGTAGATTCTGCACCAATTCCGCGACGCTATGAGGGTCATGCAAGGAGCCCTCCCCGGCCCGGGGATAGGAGTTCAGCAACCGCCGGCAGCGCCTGGAGGGGTCCCGATTCAGCCTCAGGCGCCCGTGCCACCGGTGCAGCCGGCCCCGCCGGTCGTCCCGCCTCCGGTGCCAGGTCCCGCCCCAGCACCGGCCCCGGCACCGGCCGCCCCAGCCGTCCGCCCAGCCCCGTCCGACCCTCTGACGACTACTTTCGATGGGGACCCAGAGAAGCTGCGTTTTTTCATGTTGGAGATAGAGCGGTTCCTGGACAGCTGGGGGCATCTCTATCCCACCGAGAGGGAACGGATTGGCTACATCGGGTCCAAGCTGAAAGACACCGCCAGCGACTGGTATGTGAGCCTGCACGATGCCCCCGGACCTGAGCTGCGTTCGTTGAACAACTTCATGTGGGCCCTTCGACATCAATTCGAAGACCCTCTGGGCGAGGAAAAGGCCCAGAACCAACTGCGGAATTTGTTCCAGGGGAGGTCCACCGTGAGGGATTACACCGACAAGTTCCGGCGCATCGCGGCTAAAATCCACGGCTGGCCAGAGGAACTCTTCATGGAGAAGTACTGGGAGGGCCTTAACCCAGAGATCTACGAGACGGTGTTGCTGGGGGGCCGCCCGGGCACATTGGCTACCTGGATGAGGGCAGCAACCGACATGGAAGAAAGATTTACCCTGATCAAGATGGGAACCTCGGCTACGGCAGCCAGCAAAGCAGTGCCGAGAGCGAAACCACGGCCCAACGTGCAAGACATCCGAGATGCCAGGTTTCGACAAGGGCTGTGCATGAAATGTGGGGAGAGTGGCCACTTTGCCTCAACGTGCCCAAGAGGAGGAGGGAAGGGGCCGAAGACCTCAACGCCGGTAGCGGGGAGCACTCCTAGCTGAGGGAAGACCCCGATCAAACCCCGGGCGCTGCAGCTGGAGGGAGCCATGAGCGAACAAGGGGAGCTGGAGCTGATGGAAACGCAGATGTCGGGAAACTCCAACGGCCTGCAGTGAGCGGCGCAGAGCTGCAGGTCCCCCACCCAGAAGCGCCATCTCCGGTGAGCATCCCTGGCCCCCTATTATATATGGTAGTGACTGTGGTGACCCCGGGATCGGGCACCCACATGAGGGTCCGCGCTTTAATTGACTCTGGGTGTGCTCGGGACCCTTTGGTAGTGGAAGGGTTGGGACCAAAGGTGACCCCGCTGGCAGAGCCGTTAAAGTTTACTCAAATGGATGGGTCGGAAATGAAAGAAGAGTGCATAGCGGAAACCGAGAGCCTGATTCTGGGGACAGGGGAACATTGGGAGAAGCGAGCTTTCGTCATTACCCCAAATGCGCAGTTCCCCATGGTGTTGGGAAGCCCCTGGCTCAGTTCGCACGACCCCTACATTAAATGGAGTGAAGGGAAGATCTCTTGGGTAGATGACCGGTGCCTCACGCATAAATGGGACCTGGAATGGGGGCCGGGACCGCCGACCCCTCCTTCCCAACCCACCGCGCTTGCCCTTACCCCCACCCTGGTGCCCAAGGAGTATAGAGACTTGCTGGAAGTATTCAGCGAAACTGAGGCGGATGAATTACCCCCCCACCGATTGTCGGACTGTGCCATCGAGCTACTCCCGGGTGAGAAACTCCCTAAAGGGAAGCTTTATTCCATGAGCCCTTTAGAGCGAGAAGAGCTGCGAAAGTTCCTGGACAAAAACTTGGCGCGCGGCTTTATCCGACCAGCCAAGTCCCCTTTTGCCGCCCCCGTGTTATTCCGGAAAAAGAAAGACGGGGGCCTGAGACTGTGCACAGACTATAGGGGACTGAACGCCGTCTCCACTACTAACGCCTACCCCCTCCCTTTAATAAAGGACTTATTAACTGAAGCGGCTAAAGGGAAGGTGTTCACCAAACTGGATCTGTGGGATGCCTACTTCAGGGTGCGCATAAGGGAGGGGGATGAACCCAAGACTGCCTTTAACACACCCCTGGGGCAATTTGAGTATCTAGTGATGCCGTTCGGCTTAAGTGGCGCGCCTGGGGTCTTTATGAGTTTGATCAATGAAGTTTTACATAAGCACTTGTTTAAAGGGGTGTTATGTTACATAGATGATATCTTGATCTATTCTACTGATAAGAAAGAGCATGTGAAACTAGTCCGAGAAGTCCTTTCTACCTTGCTGCAAAACCAGCTTTATGTTAAGTTATCGAAATGTGAGTTCCATCGTGAGTCAGTAGACTTCCTAGGCTATCGCATCTCTCAGAGGGGGCTGGAAATGGACCCAGCAAAAGTGGAGGCGGTGGTGCAGTGGGAGGCTCCGCGAACGAGGAAACAATTACAAAGCCTGTTAGGATTTTGTAACTTCTATCGAACCTTCATAAAAGACTTTGCCACGGTCACTCTCCCCCTAACAGACTTGCTGAAAACTAAGGGGAGGGGGCCCGAGGCGGGAAAGCCAGGGGAAAGGATTGCCTGGAACGGGGAGTGCCAAGGGGCGTTCGAAACCTTAAAAACTCTCTTTACTTCCGAGCCTATCTTAGCCCACCCAGATGAGACCAAAGAGTTTATAATCCATGTAGACGCGTCAGATGTAGCCATGGGGGGGGGCATACTACAAAGCGGGCTGGATGGGAAGTTACACCCCCTGGCTTACATCTCGAAAAAATTTAATGACACGGAGAGAAATTGGTCTGTTTGGGACAAAGAAGCAGCGGCTATTAGATTAGCGCTCACTACGTGGCGGCATTGGCTGGAGGGCGCGCAAGCCCCATTCGAAATTTGGACTGATCATAAGAACCTGGAAGCGTTGCGCACGCAGAGATCTCTCAATGCCAAACAACTGCGGTGGGCAGACTTCTTCTCCAAGTTTAATTTTGTACTTAAGCATTTCCCTGGGAAGGCCAACTCCTTGGCAGACGCACTATCCAGATTGCCCCAACATGAGAGTGTCAAGGAAGATGTGTTTGATTCCATGTTCTCCCCCCAGCAATTAGGAGGGGCAGTAGTTACTCGGAGTCAACACAAGAAAACGCAGTTGGACATCGGGGCATGTGATTGGGGGGGGGATTATGCTCCCGAGGAAGTGGAAGAATTGGAGGCTTTGGGGGAATGCTCGAAGAGAGAAAGCCAGTGCTGGTTCCATGGAGACAAACTGGTGGTGCCACTGAACAAACGTAAAGATATATTGCTGGCCTGCCACTCTTCCAAACTAGCAGGGCATTTTGGATTCCTAAAAACGCTTAATTTAATTCAGCGTCAATTTTGGTGGCCGCGCATGCGCCGAGACGTTTCCGATTTTGTCTCGGCTTGCCAAACTTGCTTAATGTGCAAAAAACGGGGGGGGGAAGGTTCCGGGACTATTGCACCCTTTGCCCACCCCTTCTCGCCCCTGGGAAACCATAGCTATGGATTTCATCACTAATCTACCCCCCTCAAGAGGGAAGACGGTTATTTGGGTGGTGGTAGACACGTTTTCAAAGCAAGCTCACTTCACCCCCTTCAAGCAATTGCCCACGGCCAAGGGAATGGCCAAAGCTTTCTTTAACCACGTGATAAAATTACACGCTTTTCCGAAAAGAGTGGTATCTGACAGGGGCAGTCAATTCGTTGCCAACTTCTGGCGGGAGCTCCTAAAAATGATGGACATAGAACCGGCACTGAGTTCGGGTTACCACCCAGAAACCGATGGCCAATCCGAGCGAACTAATCAAATCTTGGAACAATTTTTAAGATGTTATACCAATTATCATCAAGACAACTGGGTGGAGTTGTTGCCATTTGCAGAATATAGTTATAACAACGCTGTGCATTCTTCCACGGGAGTCTCTCCTTTCATGGCAGTGGGAGGTTTTGAAGGGAAACCATTGCCTACCATTGAGAATGAACCCAATGCTTCCCCATCTGACTTTAAAAGTTGGTGGACTACTTTGCAGGACTCCTGGCCATTGATAGCCAAAGCGCTGGACCAGGCAAAAGAAGATTATAAAAAATATGCTGACAGAGGACGAGCGGCAGGCTGGGATCTCCAGCCAGGGGATTCTGTCTACCTCTCCACAAAAAATATCCATGGCTTGCAGCCCAGCAGGAAACTGGGATGGAAATATGTTTGGCCCTACAAGGTGTTGCGTAAGATATCGGATGTGTCTTTTGAACTGGAATTGCCTAAATCACTGAGTTCTGTGCACCCTGTTTTTCATTTCAGCCTACTGAAGAAAGATCCTGGGCCGAATGCCTGGCATCCAGTTCCTCCAGCTCCTCCTCCACTGATGAAGGAGGGGGCTCCTCACTTCGAGATAACTGAAATCCTTGATTCCAAAATGCGGAGAGGCCGATTATATTACTTAGTTAGATGGCTTGATTTCGGCCCGGAACACAATGAATGGATTCGCTCAGAAAATGTTCATGCTCCCAAACTGGTGAAACTGTTCCACAAAATGTTTCCTGATAAAGCTAGGTGAAGTTAATTATGAGGAAGCCAGTGTGTCAGAATCTACTAATTCAGACATTATATTAGTCATGCCTCCTCCCCTTAGTTTTCATTATGTATGCCTTTCAGTTCCCTATGTAACTGTTATGTATTGGGACTCCATGTAACTGTCATGTAATGATGCTTGTCCAGACCGGGAGGGTGACACCCATGAATTATGAGAACAAGAAGGCCTCACATCCCTGCCTCCGCATTCCAGCTGCTCCGGCAGGAACTTCAAGGGAGGATGCCTCTCATCTCTTATCACATGCAAAAACCTTGAGGCCATTGATTGTTATGTGAACTGGTAACATCTGAGGGGTCTGGTTTGGGAGAGGAAATTTACTGCTTAACACCTCATTCCTTTCCTGTGAGAACCAAACGGTCAGGACACCTTTTTGCCCGCCAATTTTCCCTTAAGGGGATTGGCTACCTATGGGTAATTCAAACTCCTTGGAATGGTATAATAGACCCGCTTGTATAATCTGTCTCATCTCTGACAATAATCCGAGATGCTGTACTAATGTAGAAATTGGAAATAAAGAACTGTGGTTAACCAACCAGGATCTGATCCTTGACTACTTTGAACAGAACTCTCACAGCCTTCCCCTCTCCACAACAGGTACTTTGTGAGGTAGGTGGGGCTGAGAGAGTTCTGAGAGAACTCTAACACATGAAACTGCCTTATACTCAGGGGTCCGTTGGGGCTGGAGTGAGGCGGAGCGAAGCTCCGCCAGCTCAGGACTGACCAGTAGGGCAGCCATGGGCTGAATCAGATTCTCTGATCTGATTTAGCTCGCCGCCGAATTGCCCCCAAAATTTGGCAGCAACTTTAAAAGCCACTGGAGGAAAGGGGGTTTGAGGGAGAAGCTCCAAACTTGCAGGGTAGCTGCTGGGACCTCTCCCCCAAATACCCACCAAGTTTCAAGAAGATTGGACCAGGGGGTCCAATTCTACAGGCCCCTAAACAGGTTGCCCCATTCCCTCCATTGTTCTCTATGGGAGGAAAAAAGTTAACATTTTTTCCCACCACTTTGTTTATAGATTACAGCAAAGCTTTTGACTGTGAGGAACATTAAAAGCTATGGTTGGTTTTAAAGCAAATGGATGTGCCGCAACATTTGATTGTTTTGATGTACAACCTGTACTTTGAACAAGAGGCCACTGTTAGGACAGAACATGGGAAAAGAGAATGGTTCCTAACAGGGCTCTTTTTGTAGAAAAAGCCCAGCAGGAACTCATTAGCATAATAGGCCACACCCAACAGCAGAAATTCATTATCATATTAGGCCACACCCCTCCCCACACCCTCCTGGGTCTTTCTCCCATTTGCCCTCTGCAGACACACACACACCTTGTTCCCCACTCTTCTACCCTCTCAGGTAACTCAGGAATTAATCACTTAATTTGGCAAGTTGTTTAAATCACAAATTATGGTTTTACACTTCTCCTTTCAAACCAGGGTTCCAAACTACAACAGCAGATTAAATTCTTAACTGTACTGGTAAGCATGTATTTAAAGGGGGGAGGAAGAGAACTCGATCTTCCAGCTATTTTTTAAAAAGGAACTGTAAGCAGAAGAAACTAGGAGTAAAGCTGGCAGAGTGTATCTCTGACCCACCTCTCTCAGCCCCACCTACCTCACAGGGTGTCTGTTGTGGGGAGAGGAAGGGAAAGGAGTTTGTAAGCCACTCTGAGACACCCTTGGATAGTGAAGGGCGGGGTATAAATCCAATCTCCTCCTCCTCCTCCTGCCCAGAGCAAAAAAAAATGCTCTGTGGGTTTGGTTTTAAGTGGAGTTCCTGGCTCCATCTACTCCTCTGCAGTTGCTACATGGGGAAAATCAGAGTCAGCTGGCCAGACAGGCTCTTGTGCCTATGGAAAATGCTCTTATTCATCTGTCTCATCATTGCCTTCTCCCCACTCCACTACGCATACAACCCAGTCCCTTTCCCCACCCCCTTCCTTCTTCCTCTCAGGACCTCCGATTTCTTTTCGAGTGGCTTGACTCTGCCAGAAAGCGAAAGATACTTCTCTCTGCCTCAGCCTGGCCCAAAAATCTCAACCCGAAGAAAGTTGTGTGTCACATGGGGGGGGGCCTCTGCCTGAGCAAGAGGGAGCCAGTTTGGTGTAGTGGTTAAGTGCGCGGACTCTAATCTGGGAGAACCAGGTTTGATTCCCCACTCCTCCACTTGCACCTGGCTGGATGACCTTGGGCAAGCCATAGCTCTGGACCAGCTGTTCCCTCAAGGACAGCTTGGGAAAAAGCTCTCTCAGCCCCACCTACCTCACAGGGTGTCTGTTGTGTGGAGGGGAAGGGAAAGGAGTTTGTAAGCCGCTCTGAGACTCCAAGTGAGTGAAGGGCGGGGTATAAATCTAATCTCCTCTTCTTCTTCAAGAGCGGAGCTGTACACACTGACGGGCACAAAATGGCCATGTGGGTGGGAGGGAGGCAGGCTGGACGAGAAAGCCAACAAGCAGCAGGGACTTCTCACCAAAAAAAAAAGAAAAAATGCCACACCCATACATACATGTTGAGGCAGCCAGAGGAAATGGCTTTTGTTGCCTTCCATCTCCCTGCTACCCAAGGCTGGTGCTGAAGCAGAACCAAGCAGCATCCCTCCCACTTCTGCAGCAGCCAAGCGAGTACTCCCCCCCCAGTTAACCCCTCCAGCTGTCAGGTAATCCTGCCACTCTCCGGGGCAGGAGATGGGATTTACGGGGCTGGGCAAGACAACTCCACTCCTCCCCCCTCCTCCCGCTGGAATGTACTCCCTTCCCTCAGCTTGCTGGCTTCACAGGGTTGTTATCTCTATTCAAGGCTACTGGTAACTTCTCACAGACATGTTTAGTGTTTTTAGCTTCTTTTGCAGGTGTCATCTATTATTGCCTTCCCACTCTTTAGCCTGGGAAAGCTTTTAGGTGGGATTCATCCCGGGGCGGGGACTGGGGAACCCGTGTGACAGTACACATTTGAAATCACTATATCTATCCTAACACTATTGCTCCAATCCATTACTAACTCAACAAGTGTACCCTGAAGAAATTCCCCCAATAAAGAAACTCTTGGTTAAGATCCTTTGCGTGGGGTGAGTTCATCCAGGAAGTCTCACACCAGCTCCTCCACTCCCCCACCCCCAGCATGCATCTCCTGCCGCTGGAACTTTGCCACTCCAACCAACTCAAGGAGCAACAGGCAGCCTAAGCCAGGCAGATCCAGCCGGCAACAGTTCACACACACCCCACTGCCACCGACACACACACAGATACATAGCCAGTGCAAGGCCTGGCAAAGCCATTAGCAGCCCCCCTCTCCTCAAAAGAGGGTGGTGAGCTATCTCTTTTCCCCATCCCCATTCCCCCCCCCCCCCGCAAAACAGAAAGGAACGGATCCAGGCAGTGTGGAGTAAAGACTCAGGGTATTGTTATATCTTGGGGGAGTAGTAAAGGAGCGTGCGCACAACCCCCTGCACTAATGCTCCCTCTAAGCTGTGGCATACTGTGAGCAAAAAATCTACTTTGTGAGCTACTGGGATTAAAGTAGTGAGTAAGCCATTTGGCTGTTGCATAAATTAGTTTGCTCTGGAGCCAGGCTTCCTGAGCAGAGACAAAAATGGGTGAGCAGGAGGCTGAAAAACTGTAAGCTAGCTCACACTTACTCGGCTTAGAGGGAATACTGCCCTGTCCCCTCCCCAGGGAGAAAAATGCTTTGCAAAGCGCCTCACAGCAGCTGGAACAAAAGAGAGCGTAGTGGTCTCGAGGCTTGTCCCAGGAGGAGCCTCTGTGCTGCCATGGCGGTCTCTGCATTCAAAGCAGCCTTTCAGCCTCTCTCCCACTCTCCACCCCACCCTTCGGACTCACAGCCCTGCAGTGTGAAGCTTACCAAGGTTGGGCCGCTTCTCCAAGGATGACCTCCCCTCCCCCCTTGAGTTCAGCTCCCCCCCCCCCTCTACAGAGGTGGAGAAGCACATGTCTCTTAGCTGAGGTGAGGCTGTCTTGCCACCCGCCCCCCCCCCGCACCTTTTTCCTCTTCTCCCTTTCTCTTGAAGTAACGGCCCTGAGAGAAGAGCGGCAGGATAAACACACCTCACAGGCTACCATGAAACTTAATCCTGCCCAGCCATCGGGCAGCTGGATGCCGAGCCTCTTTCCTCCCCACCCCCTTTTCCAGTTGCTAGACGTTCTTGAGCAAAGCCTAGCAGCGGGAGAGAGAAGTGCTGGTAAAGGAGGAACCATAGCAGCAGTGAGCCACAACAGGAGGAGCCCAAAAGGTGCCCTGCAAATTGCTAGCTCTACCCTAAGCAGTCTCGAAGCCACTCAATCACCTTTCCCTTCTTGTCCCCAAAATTTGACACAATTTCCCCACAATCCTTAACAATTTGAGATATGCAGATGACACCACAGTTCTGGCAGAAAACAGTGAAAACTTGAAATGACTGCTGATTAAATTTAAAGCAGAAAGGGCCAAAGCAGGATTACAGCTGAACATCAAGAGGACAAAAGTAATGGCTACTGGGGAATGGGTTTTGCTCATTTGCTCATTTGCCGAATGAAGTTGAATCCGATGAAGACGGAGATCCTATGCCTGAGTCGGAGCGGTCCAGGGTTGGGGATCCCTCTCCTGACCTTTGGGGGGGGTGCCATTGGTGCCATCAGTGGAGGTCAGGAGTTTGGGAGTGCTCCTGGACTCCATGTTAACGATGGAGGCCCAGGTAGCAGCCGCTGTGAGGTCAGCCTTCTATCATCTGCGGCTGATCAAGCAGCTGGTCCCCTTCCTTGAACGCAATGAACTGGCGACAGTGGTCCATGCATTGGTCACCTCAAGGTTGGACTACTGTAATGCCCTCTACATGGGGCTGCCCTTGTGCCAAATCCAGAAGCTGCAGCTAGTGCAGAATGCCGCGGCGTGGCTGTTGCTGGGTCTCCCTATGTGGGAACATATACAGCCCGCCTTAAAGGCACTGCACTGGCTGCCAATAGTGTACCAGATAAGGTTCAAGGTGCTGGTGCTTACCTATAAAGCCCTATATGGCCTGGGACCTGTCTACCTGAAGGACCGTCTCTCTCCACATGTTCCCCAGCAAGCACTATGGTCCGGATCCCAACACTGACTGGCCCTGCCCGGACTGAAGGAGGTGCGGCTGGCTACAACACGGGCCAGGGCTTTTTCAGTGGCGGCCCCACACTGGTGGAATGAGCTCCCGGAGAACATCAGGGCCCTGCGGGATTTGATGCCATTCCGCAGGGCCTGTAAAATGGAGCTCTTCCACCAGGCCTTTAGGTAGGGGCCGCCCAAGGTAAACATCTTAGCCCTGGCCCAGCTCCATCTGCCAGCCCGTCTGTTGGCACTTTCATCTGCCAACCTGTGTGTGGTCACACAGAGATTTTATATGAACGCTGCTCGGATCCACCTGTGGGTTGAATTGAAATGCCGCCAATCTTGTGCAGGATGTCTGGATGGTATTTTAATGTTTAATGTGGAAGGTTTATTTTAAATGGATTGTAATTTTAACTTATGTTGTGAGCCACACTGAGCCTGCCTTTGGTGGGGAGAGCGGGATATAAATTCAAGAAATAAAAAAAAATAAAAAAAAATCATAATGTAACATCTTTCCTTCTGAAGTAAATAGATATAGATACATACACACACAATTATATGGAAGCAGTTGCAAGTTGACAGAAGGAATATAAGAACTCATTCTCTTCTCATGTCTCCTGGGGAGTCTATTTAAATCCGTTCATCTGTAAGTTTCTATTGCTTCCATGATCCAAAGCCAGACTTGTACTGCTGAAGCAAAGCAAAGCAGTTAGGTTTTCACTCATTTTTTGCTCCTTCCTTGTACATTCCTTTTATGTCTCTCCTGTGGGTTGTGTGCCCCAGTTTGGGAAACACTGGTGCAGAAACTTCAATCAGTACTCAACAGGATTCCTGCTGTAGAAAATGGTCTGTGGGTTGCCGCCTCCAATTAGAATGAGCATCATTATCAGAAAGCATTATAAGCAGTGCTGCGTTGACTGGAATTTGCACAGGGTGGTTTAAGGCATCCCCTCCCCCAAGATTTCTCCATTGTCGCCTCCAGTTCAAGTTGACATCCTTCTGAGCCAAAAGACTGCATGTCTCCTTACACTGGAAAAGTTTAAAGTTTGGTGCAAAGCTACTTTTTGAAGGCTGTGTTCGGAACCAGTAGGCTCCTGTTGCCATAGCAACTGGAACTGAATCCACATCTCCAGTTAAAATATGGTGAGAGGCCTGGAATCACAGGACATCCAGATTACAAATGCCCAGAGGAGAGGAAATGACACTGTGATTAGAGGCCTGTAGCAATAATGTTCACCTTTAAAAGATCTGTTCCTTTCCACATATATATTACTTTCCATTTCCTTATAGCAAACATTTGTCCTTCAGAATACAGGCAATTTCCAATATTTGTCTACTCTTAGGGTATAATTTGCAAAGACGTTTTGTCCTTTAACCTTCCAGCTGCTAATGCTGCCAAATGCTTATTTTATCCTCTAATGAATTCAAATGCCATAAAGGAGAACTTAACATTCTTACAAAGTACCCTGAGAGAAGCTGTTCTGTGTTCAATGTTCTGCCAGTGAAATCCTGGCATAACGTCGTAACTGTGAAATACATAGGCATGAAGTTACTGTATCCTCTTAAGCAGGCTGCCAAATACACTACAGATTTCTATGTTCCTATCTGTTATCAGTTTATTGACAAAAGGAGCTAAAGATTCTACCACCATTTGAACCAGAACAGATACTTGATAGCCTTCTGATACTTGCATCATCATAAATTACAAAGCTTGAAAGACTGACAAATAAAACTGAGAATGCAACACCAGCTGTTATGCATTAAATCTGTTCTACAATAACACTTATCATTGATCTAGAGTTTCTTCAGTATTGAAAGTGTTTTGTATCATCACTAGAACAACCTGTAATGGAGATCAGCAGTGTCATCCCCACAGTACACGTAAGTGGCCAAGGCTGAGAAACAATGGCTTGCAGCGAATGTGTGCCTGGGACGAACTTTGAATCTTTTATTTCTAAACTCACACCCTTAGTCTTTAAATCTAAAATCTGGTTTTATACACGTAGCCAACAGAACCACAGTGAAATGAAATGGTTTGAAGAGGGTATCAGTGTCAACTATATGATTTATTGTCATAAATGAAGAGTTCTTCCAGGGATGGTCTTAGCCATATTGACTTCTTAGCACACACACATATAAGTAAAAATAAAAAGGATTTTATTCTGTACTACTGAAAGTGTGCAGTCTTGTACTACTGGTACCTTTATCCTGCAGGCATCTCAGATGGCTGAAATTCTTTACAGGGAAAAATAAGAATACACAAAGAAGCTTTAGAACCCTGAGTATACATTTTTAATGCAAAATGACTTGTTCTGATTTAGACCTACAGCCAATAATCTCCTAATTCAAAATTAGAAGAAATCCAAGTTTAATGAGTGGAATCTTCACATGCAGTTACTGCTCAAGTATCTCCTGAGTGTCAAGTCAAATCAGTTTTTATTTAAAGAAATTTGAAAATGCTCTCCAAATTGGGCAACAAGCTTGGGAGGAAAACCCATCTTGAGAATGTCATATACTTACTAGTTGCAATATGACAGTTAATTAGTAAATTAAAACAAATGGACATGGACAGTTCTTTGGCTCAAAGAAGAACTGTCCAGATCTGCATGACTCAGATCTGACTGTGACCCTACATGGAGTTCTTGAGTGATTTTAAACAATTCAGCTGCCTTCCATAAGGCCAGACTTATAATTAGGGCTCTTTTGCAGAAAAACCCCAGCAGGAACACATTAGCATGTTAGACCACACCCCAGACAGCAGAGCACCCCAGTACAGAAGCCTCACAATTAGCATATTAGGCCCCACCCCCATGTTACCAGAAGAGTGGTCATCCAGGCACACCCACCTTTTGTTTCTTATTCTGTTTATCTTGTTTGTTGTCAAAATGGTTTTGACAAAACCAATAAAAACATTATTTTCTGTCCCATCTATACAAAATCTTGCCTGAACCAATATCTTATGTCCAACAATTATTCCCACCAGGGGTCCTTTCGTAAAAAAAGAGGTGCAGGAGCTCATTAGCATAACTCATTTGCATATGCCACACCCCCTGATGTCACCGGAAGTGTCAGAAGGCCACACACCCCTGACATCACTGGAAGTGTGTTAGAAGGAAGAAAGGAAGGGAGGGAGGGGGGGAAGGAACGAAAGGAACAGGAAGGAAGGTAGGTAGGTGGGGGAGAGAGAGAAGAAAGAAAGAAAGGAAGGAAGGAAGGAAGGAAGGAAGGAAGGAAGGAAGGAAGGAAGGAAGGAAGGAAGGAAGGAAGGAAGAGGAAGGTAGGTGAGTAGGTGGGGGACAGAGAGAGAGAAGAAAAGGAAGGAATGAAGGAGGGAAGGAACAGGAAGGTAGGTAGGTAGGTAGGTAGGTGGGGGAGAGAGAGAAGAAAGAAAGAAAGACGAAGGAAGGAAGAGGAAGGTAGGTGAGTAGGTGGGGGACAGAGAGAGACAAGAAAAGGAAGGAATGAAGGAGGGAAGGAACAGGAAGGTAGGTAGGTAGGTAGGTGGGGGAGAGAGAGAGAGACATTGAGTGGGGTGAGTGGGAGGGAGGGAGTTTCTTTGTGTGGGGGGGTGGGAAAGGATTTGAGTGGGTTGGGGTGGGAGTTTCTTTGCGTGGGGGGGTGGGAAAGGATTTTTTCCCTGGCCGGCGGCCTGCCGCTGGCGCGGGGACATGGGGAGTGGGGTGGGTGGGAGGGAGTTTCTATGCACAGGGGGTGGGGGGTGGGAAAGGATCCTTTCCCCGGCCAGCGGCCTGCCACCGGCGCGGGGACATGGAGTGGGGTGGGTGGGAGTTTCTATGCGCGGGGGGTGGGGGGTGGGAAAGGATCCTTTCCCCGGCCGGCGGCCTGCCGCCGGCGCGGGGACATGGAGTGGGGTGGCTGGGTGGGAGGGAGGGAGTTTTTTTACGCAGGGGGTGGGAAAGGATTTTTTCCCCGGCCGGCATCCTGCCGCCGGCTCGGGAACATTGAGCGGGGGTGGGTTGGAGGTTTTTTCTTTCCCCGGCCGGCGGCCTGCCGCCGGCTCGGGGACACTGAGCGGGGTGGGTGGGTGGGAGAGAGGGAGTCTCTTTGCGCGGGGGTGTGGAGTGGGAGAGGGTTTTTTCCCCGGCCGGCGGCCTGCCGCCAGCTCGGGGACATTGAGCGGGGGTGGGTGGGAGGGGGTCTGACCCAGCGGCAGCCCTGCTGGGGGCGGGGCTTTGTAATGTGCCCGCCCCCCAGCGTCTTCACTGGCGGAGCGGTGATCCGCCTCGCTCCGGCCCCAATGGAGCCCTGATTCCCACACTTAATTAGAATCAGTTCCTAAAGGTTAGGTTCCCATGGAAATCAGCTTGCCTTCCTGCAGAACTAGTATGCTGAATATGAATTTTTAGGGTTGCCATCCTATAGGTGGGGTCTGGAGATCTCCTGGAATTACAACTGAGCTCCAAACTACAGAGATCAGGTCAATGGCTGCTTTGGAAAGTGGAGTCCATGGCATTATGCCTTGCTTAGGTCCCTCCTTCCCCCAAACCCCACCCTTCGCAGGCTCCACTCCCAAATCTCCAGGGATTTCTTCAACCTGGAGTTGGCAACCCTAGTTCACTGGCCTAGGTTTGTGGATGCACTGGACAGGAGTAGTTTGTGGACTATTTTATTCAAGGTACAAAATTTTATTCAAGGTATAAGATTTCATGTGCCACCCACACTTCTTCAGATGGAAGAAGTGTGCATGCACACAAAAGCTTATACCTTGAATGAAACTTTGGACTCCAACTTTGTTCTGCTGCTTCAGACCAACACGACTACTCACCTGAATTATTACGCTACTAGGAATAAGGCTTGTTGTGGAAATAAATACAACTGACTCTAGAAAGAGGCTCTGGGAAAGTGCCCCAGCCTTAGGCACTCAGAGTCATTTCGCTGTGGCAATCTCAGAACTAACACAGAGTCCACCATTTTATCCAGGGGAAGATCTCTGCCATCTGAAGAGCAGTTGTAATTTGGTGTGATCTCCATCCCTCCCCTGGAGATTGGCAACCATGGTTCCCCATGAGGGAATGGGTGGTTTGGAGGGTGGAGTCTATGACACTGTACCTGTCTGAGGTCCCACCCCCTCCTCCAACCTCACCATCTCCAGGCTCCATCCCTCAAATCTCCAGGAATTCTCCACCTGGAGTTGGCAACCCTATCTCCTTTCAAGCCAATCATCAACCTCACTCTTCAACTTTCCATCTTCTTCCCCCTCGCAGCCTCCACCATGCTCTGAAGCCCTGACTGCTATGTCACATTGGCTGTCATAGGGGGTCCATTTCAGCAGGGTATAAGGAAGTAGAGTCCACCATTTTCTCCAGGGGAACTGATCTCTGCCATCTGGAGAGCACTTTTAATTCTGAGTGATCTCCAGCCCTCACCTGGAGTTTGGCAACCATAGTTCCCCTGGAGGAAAAGTAGTGTTTCTCTGCTATGGGAACCAAAGCAGCTTACATCATTCTCCTCTCCCCTTTTGACTTGCACAACAACTCTTTGAGGTAGGTTAGGCTTAAAGTCTGTGACTGGCCCAAAATCACCCACTCAGCAAGAACTTGGGTCTAGCAAATCCTGCTCGGAAGCACTGACTGCTACACCTAGGGTACCCAACCTCCAGCTGGAGCCTGAAGATCATCAGGTATCACAATTGAACTCCAGACAACATATCCCCCTTTGGAGAAAATGACTGCTTTGGAGGGTGGCCTCTATGGCATTCTGTTCAGCTGGCCCCAATGAGTTTTCTCCTGGAGGCCAACATAGATGTGGAAAGGGGCTTTCAGAGAAGCAAGCTTGGTTGCCTAGCAACAGGCACTGAGAAGAAAGTTGCCAATTCTGATACCTGGAGATTTGGGGGTGGATCCCATGGAAGGCAGCATTTGGGGGGATGGAAGGAATCAGCAGAGTATAATGCCATAGTGTCTACCCTCCAAAGCAGCCATTTTCTCCAGGGGAACTGATCTCTGTCATCTGGAGATCAATTGTAACAGTGGGAGATCTCCAGGCCCCACCTGGAGATTGGCAACCCTAGGGGGAGAGGCAGCCACATAGCAGGGGGTTGAAGAGAATGGTTTGATGGTTGCTGGCCCACCTCATTACCCAGCCAGCCATGGTGGAGATAAGAAGGAGACAGAGCCTCTTTCACAGTTTATTCTGACAGGAAAATGGCCAAGCTGGGGGAGGGGTTATGCTGAAAGTCCATTGTCTTTTTACTGACAGAAGCAGACCACTGAGGGAACAGTTAGACCCACCTAGCAGTGGGCGGAGGAGAAGAGTGGACTCAGCACCCAGTCTGTCCCTCCAGACTGAGGCCGAGACACTGGCCTGCGGCTCTGTGGGCAGGACTGAGGCAACACAGCGAGGGAATGCAGCCAGTGGCCAGGGACCTCTTTTAAGTGGCAGTTCTTCCAGCCAACTGATTTTGGTGCCCCATGGAATCTTGCCACTTGAAAACAGCTTTATGATATAGGATAATATTTTTTACAAGCAATTATGTACCAGTGGAGTGGTTACCATGCAGATTCTGTCCCACAAGTAAAATGATCCTGTGAACAGGTGGACTTTACCACATCAAAGTATCACTACCATCACAAGATCACCAATCATTGGAAGTCAACTCCTCAGAAGCAGAAATCTCTCTTATTAGGAGGTTTAAGAACATCAACTTTGCTGGCCCATTAAAGACAGATGTCAGCCCAGTGGCAGGAGAAGAGGGACAATCATCTTCTTCAGAAACTCTGCCCACTTTTTAAATTTCACAAAACAGGCAATCTCCAAAGTGCTGCTAACCATGCTTAGTTTTAGTTACAACTCTGTTTCTCGGCAGATGTCCCCCAAAGTCCCCCATGCAACAGTCAAGTGTTCTGCAAACACACACAACAATGAAGCTACTTTTTCAGATGTTTTCTTTTGCATTGCAGTTAGCACCAAACCACTTTAATACAGACTTTAGACACACATATATTTGCAAGCCATTCCCAACAAGACACACCGCCTAGGCTCGGGTCGCAAGTTCCAGTCACGTGTTTCCTTTCTCTTCACCAGTCTCCCCCCAAAGCCATCAACCGTGCAATCCTAAAGAGAGTTACACCCTTCTGCATCAGTGAGGATATGACTGTGTTTAGGACTACAGTGTAAAACTGCAAGAATAAAACTTTTCTAGTTCAGTGCAATTTTGATTCTCAGGACCAAAGTCCTCCTATACATTATTTCAGAAACATTTTAATATTTTGTAAAGGCAGGTCAATAGCTGTTTCATTCACCTGGGTTATGATTTTTTAAAAATGCTATACTTCGTACAAAATGTAAATGATAATAATTGTATCCTTATAGATAAGGATAAGCATAAAATAAGGATTAAGCATAAAAAAACAGTACTAAATCCACAAAGCTTTCACAGTTAGTGAGTGAACTGAAGAATGTTTACAGGATAGGGGCAAACATGAGATGGTGAGCCAAGTTAGGCTTGTTGAGTACAAAAAAGGGAGAGTTCTGTAAGGCAGACAAAGACCTTGAAACCCTATATAAGGTTCAGGGAATATGGAACAAGGTGGAAGATTGTACCTGATCCACCTGACACAACTGGTGCTCCAATTACCTCCCGTCTCTCCTGCTCCAGCTGGATAACCACTTTCTATTGGACTTTCTCTCTGCCCCACATAGAACAATCTTGTGTATGTAAAGTGCTGTCAAGTCGTAGCTGACTCATAATGACCCCAGCAAGGGGCTTTCAAGGTAAGTGAGAAGCAGTAGGGGTTTGCTATTACCTTACTCTGCAGAGTCTTGGTCGGTGGTCTCCCTTCCAAGTACTAACCCTGCTTAGCTTCCAAGATCTGATGAGATCAGGCTATATACCATGCTGCCTTCCCTCCTGAACAATCTTGTACATCTCAACATTTTCTTCAAATTACAAGACAGAGACTACAAGGCACCAAACTACTTTCTTCAAACCAATGTCTTCAGAGACCTCAAGGCAACAGTCTACCTTTTCCAGGAATTCATGAGGTCTGGCCAGCCCCAGCATGAGTAAATGAGCATGGTATTTTGAGTGTGTGTATACTTGTGTATTCTTCTCATATGTCATTTATTCCATTATAAATGTTACATGCATGGTGAAGTAAACTAAAATCCCATGGTCCATTTCATCCCTCAGTTTATGACAAAGACTGCATACATTATACACTAAACAATAATATTTATTCTTTAATAGTACAATCCTAACTGCAATCCTAACTGCAGAGTCGTGTGCATCTGTCTCTGTGTATGCTGTATGCCATCAAATCTCTTCTGACTTATGGCAACCCTATAAATCAATGACCTCTAAAACATTCTATCATTAATAGCCTTACTCAGATCTTGCAAACTGAAGGCCGTGGTTTCCTTTACTGAGTCAATCGATTTCAGGTTGGGTCTTCCTCTTTTCTTGATGCATTCAACTTTTCCTGGCATTACTGTTTTTCCCAGTGAGTTTGCCTTCTCATAATATTACCAAAGTATGAGAGCCACAGTCTGGTCTTTTTAGCTTCTAAGGAGAGTTTGGGCCTGATTTGACCTACAACTCACTTATTTGTCTTTTTAGCAGTTAACAAAGATTGAACACCACCTAAGTCCACTGAAGTCAATGGGCTTAAGTCAATGGTATAACTGTGCTTAGGTTTGTACTGTAAATCTTGTATAAACAGTGGATAGACTATTGGCCATTTTTTCACTGAGAGGAATCACCATAAGAATACAGTTGCATTAGGCTTTGAGGTCCATCTTGTCCAGTGTCTTCTGTCCAACAGTGGTCAGCATCCCCCCTTTACTGAAGCTTACAAGCAAGGCATGAAGACATCAGCCCACGCCTCATATTTGGTTACTGATACTGAACTTGGAGGCTTACTTTGCTTATTATTAATGGCCACAGATAGACCTATGCTCCATGATTCTGTATAATCCTCTTTTAATATAATGTAAGCCATGGTTATTATCAAATCTTTTGTCAGCTGTTCAGACAAGCAACCTAATGTAAAGCAAGTACCTCAGCTGCAAAAACATCTAATATTTCTGATGAGATCTATAATATGCTAGGATTATTATCCATGAAGCCATGGGTTCAAAATGGACAAAAGGGAATACTTCTTTACTCAACTAGTAATTAAATGGTGGAATTTACAGCCAGTGGATGTAGTAACGGCCACAAGCATGGATGGCTTTACAAGATGGATAGATGTATTCATGGAGAGTATGTCCATCAGTGGCTAATAGCCATGGTGAGGTGATGAAAGAGAACCTCCCTGCTCAGAGGCAGTAAACATCTGAAACCCAGTGATAGGAGGCATCATGAGGGGAAAGCCTTGGCTTCTTTGTCTTGTTTGTTGGTCTTCCAGGTCAACTGGTTGGCTGTTACATGAAACAGGTTTCTGGATTACAAAGACCACTGGTCTGATCCAGCAGGATTCTTATGTATAAAATCATCTTATGTACAAAAACTAATAACTTGCATGAGTAAAAAGAGTCCTCCACATCCATGTGTACTACCAACATTTATGGCGAATGACTATAAATTCTGTTTCAGGCAGGCTGTACAGTAGATTAGCATATTTCTAGCTCCTGTTGAAATACAGTGAGTGAACTAACAATCCACAAACCCCCAAAATATGAGTGCTGCTATTAACAAACATCAATAAACTTTAATTCTCATTATGAGGAGGAATTATAATTGGCTTGCAGCTTAATTCAGTCTCCTAGCTCCCCCTTATCCATCAAAGAGTGGGTAAGTAAGATTTTAGCTTTTACAAGGCTTCTGCATGCATTACCACATTTCTTGCGCCTAATCTGTTGGAATAGAACTCGGGTTGATTGAAGCTACTGGCTAATGCAAAGAAGTTGTGAAAAAGAAAGAAAGAAAGAAAGAAAGAAAGAAAGAAAGAAAGAAAGAAAGAAAGAAAGAAAGAAAGAAAGAAAGAAAGAAAGAAAGGGGGAAGGAGGGAGGGGAGAAAGAAAGGGAGGGAGGGAGGGAGGGAGGGAGGGAAGAGATGGGGGAGGCACTTACCAGGAGCAGGGAGAGCATAGGTTCGACTACAAGCCCGATGGAGCATAGATGCGACTACAAGCCACAACAGCCAGGGCCCCTTCCTGCCAGCTCTTTGCACTTAAAGGGAATGCTCCGTTTGAGTGCAAAGAGCCAGGAGGCCAGGCCTCACACTTGATCTCTGCATGGAAATCCAGAGCATGGGGCTCCTTCCCACCAGCTCTTCACATTTAAAGGGAATGCTCCCTTAGAGTGCAAAGAGCCAGGAGGCCAGGCCTCATGCTCTATCTCCACACAGAGATCCAGAGCACGTGGCCCCTTCCCACCAGCTCTTTGCACTTAAAGGGAATACTCCCTTTGAATGCAAAGAGCCAGGAGGCCAGGCCTCACGCTCAATCTCTGCATGAAGATCCGGAGCATGGGGCCCTTTCCTGCCAGAGGGGCGGGGCAGGCTCAGATGCCAGCCAGAACACCGTTCCGGTGTGTTCCAGCCCAAAAAGAGCCCTGCTTATAATACTGAAGGGAGGGCCTAATTAGCTTTGTTAACAAGAAAAAAGCAATGAGAGTGCTTTAGGCTGTTCAAAGCACTTGTCATAGATTGTTTCATTAATCCTTGCAACAATAAGGTCAGCACATTGCCCATACCTACTGTCCATGCCCATACCCAATGTGGAGTGCCACAGGGGGTGATCCTCTCACCAGTGTTATTTAACATCTGTATGTGCACCCTTGTCAGTTAGTCCAAAGGCATGGGCTGAGCTCTATCTGTTATTGGATGACCATCTGTCTTCTGACCCAAAAATCTGGCTGAGGTTTTGGAGGCCATGGCTATTTGGTTGCGGCAGAGCTGGTTGAAGCTTAATCCATCAAAGATGGCAGTCCTGTACCTGAGCTGGGGGGAGGATATGGGTATTGGGCTCACCACTCTGGAAGGGGCACCTTTGGTGCTGGCTCAGAAAGTGAGGAGCCTGGGAGATGCTTCTCTTTCTATGGAGGTCCAGGTTGCCAGTCATCAGGTCTGCCTTTTTCCATCTTGGGCAGATTAGGTTACTGAGACCCTATCTCTCCTCCCAGAACTTAGTTGCCATGACCCATGCAATGGTCACTTCCAGGCTTGATTACTACAATTCGCTTCAAGCTGTCCCAGAATTTACAGCTGGTGCAAAATGCAACAGCGTGCCTGCTGACAGCGACGTCTGTGTGGGCTCATGTTCAGCAGGTGTTCCGCCAACTGTACTGGCTACTGGTTGAGTTCCAGATTCTCTTCAGGGTGTTGGTAATAACCTTCAAAGTCTTATATGGGACCAGCATATCTGAGGGACCGCCGCTTTTCATATATGCCTTGAAGAGCTCTATGGACCAACATCTCCTGGTGGTCCTTGGCCCAAAAGATGTCCGTCTTGCCTTGACCAGGGCCAATGCTTTTTCTGCCCTGGCTCCTGCCTGATGGAACATGCTCCCCATTGAGATCAGGACCCTGCAGGATCTTCTTCAATTCTGCAAGGCCTGTAAGACAGAGCTGTTCCACCAGGCTTTTGGCTGAGGCAGCATGTGTCCATTTATGGCCTCCTTGAGGTCTCTGTCGCCCATTTATTAACAGCTGACTATCACTCATTCATTATCAACTGGCCAGGGAATCTCTCACAACCAGCCAATTCTATTCTTGGGTTGTGACACCATTTTAATGTATATTATGGTGTTTAAAAATTTTAATTATATTTATTTTCTTGTTGAAATGTTGTTACCCACCCTGAGCCTGCTTGCAGGAAGGGTGGGCTATAAACAAATTGCAGGTGGGGTTCTGAAGATGGTAGATGGTGGCTTGCTGTAAGGTTACCTAGTAAGTCCATAGATGAGGAAAGATTTGATCCAGGGAGCTCTCATTCTTAACCACATTACTGTATTACCAATTCAACAAAACGACAAGTGGATTTGGGACATGAAGCTTGAGGACTGCAGCTTTACACTGTGAACTAGACTCATAGAAGCATACAGCTAGAAGGTGCCATATAGGCCATCTAGTCCACCCCCTGCTCAATGCAGGATCAGCCTAAAGTATTCCTGACAAGTGTTTGTCCAGCCACTGCTTGAAGACTGCCAGTTAGGGGTGTTCACCACCCCCCTAGGCAGCCAATTCAATTCTTTTCCTAATATCCAGTGGGTATCTTTCTATTTGGGTTAACTGGTGTGGAGGCTGAGGCAGGGACACCACACTTGGAACTTCCAACACTTTCTGCATGTAATTTAAACCCAACATTGTGAGTCCTTTCCTCTGATGCCAACAGGAATAGCTCCCTGCCCTCTGAAAGCCTTTCATATACTTAAAGAGAGCAATCAGATACCCCCTCAACCTTATTTTCTGCAGATTGAACATCCCCAACTCCCTCAGCCTTTCCTTGCAGGGCTTGGCCTCCAGACTCCTGATCATCTTTGTCACCTTCCTCTGCATCCTCTCTGTCCACATCCTTTTTGAAATGAGGCCTCCAGAACTCCACACAGTACTCCAGTGTGCTCAGATCTCAGTGAATTCTATCTCTGTCTTCTAGGGTGTTTGTTACTCCTCCCAATTTGGTGTCACTTGCAAATTTAATGAGCAGCCTCTCCACACAGAGATATCCTGATCATTTATAAAAATATTGAAAAGTACTAGGACTAGAACCAAGCCCTGTGGTACCCCACTGGACACCTCCCTCCAATCAGATGAAATGCCATTGACAACTACACTTGAGTGCAGTTCTCCAAACAGTTCCCTATCCACTTAACTATTCTAGAGTCCAGTCTGCTGTCCTCCAATTTATGCTTTAGAACATCATGGGGAACTCTGTCAAAAACTTTACTGAAATCCAGGTAAACAATGTCAACACCATTCCTACAGTCCAGTAAGCTCCTCGCTCTATCAAAGAAGGAAATGAGGTTGGTCTGGCAGGACCTGTTGGTGACAAATCCATGCTGATTTCCCCAGATGACTAAATTGTGAAAACATCTAGCCTGGAAGAGCCCAGAAGTCCATGCTTTTCAACAGTGTTTGGTACTACTACTTATCAAGAAATGTGGTTAAAATAGCTGGGCATATAGTCAGAACAGTGGTGATTCATAGGCAGAGAGACTAATTAGAACCCAGATTTTCTAAAGCACTGGTATCCATAATGCTAAATGGGAAATCAAATAGGTCTATGTGATTGACTGCTAGTTCTGTCATCGTATCTGATTTAACAAAGGGGGGAAATGTTATTTTTTTTTGGTTTCCACTACAGATTTACTGTATTATTAATCACTGATCTTTATTTGTAGATTTTTTTTCCCTTGCTACTCCAGTAATTTCACTAGAAATCAATGAGACTATCTACCAATTATGTTTTGGTGCAGTTTTTGTATCTCTTATGGAAATCTTCCACCACTGTTGGTGTGGTTTCATCAGAGCTGACATGGTACTTAGGAGCATGGTATTTTATATTGTGGTTTTAATTGTGTTGTATTTTACATTGTTGTTACCCATCCTGAGCCCACCCATGGGGAGGGCGGGATATTAATCCAAATAAATAAAATAAAATAAATTCTGTTGTGCTATCAAAATAAAATCTGAGAATCAGTATGAATCTTTTGCCAGGATCCAAAGAACTGTACAATTCATTCCCATATACTCTAGTATGCTTTGAGCTGTAGTTCTCTAACAGTGGTCTCACCTGCCACATAGCTGGCCACTCTGGGACACTCAGTCTCCCTTCCAGTTAGTTGCTGACCAGGAAACTCATGTTTCTTGATGTTCTTGGGTTCTTCTGACACATGAGACTGCTGAGAAACAGATATTATTGAGGCTGGGTGAACTCATTAGAGCTCACACCAAAGAAATCCAAACGGCACAGCACATTGTAAATAGTGTCACTATTGGGGTTTTTTGCAATCTTAAGCTGAGGACAGACTGGCAATCTAAAGCGGAGGCAAAGCGGAGGGAACTGGTGCGGGGGAAAAACCCCACGGAGCTGGCCGTTCACACTGGCCAGAGCAATGCGGACCAGCGGCGATACAGAGCGTTCAGACTGCCACGGAGCGTTCAGACTGCTGCGTAGCCATAACTTTGTGCGGCGCGTTCACACTGCCGCCTCCGGATGCCTCCCGCTTCTTCCGGTTCACACTGTTTGGAAGCGGGAGGCATGCGGAGGACAGCCCCTGAACACCGGTTTTACCCGGTGTCCTGGTAAAGTGGAAGGAAAGCGACTGGGAGACGGGTAAGTACGAAACGGAGCCGACGGACAGATGCGCATGTCTGAACGTGCTCCTTTCTTCCGTTTCCAAAGCGTGCCTGCCCCGCTTTAGATTGCCAGTCTGTCCTCGGCCTTATTCTACTATTTTCCATCTGATCTAAGCTGTATACTTTAATATGCTTATAAAAGGCAGGGCTGTCGGTTTTTCTTGGTCATTCAATTGCTTTGCTGCACGTCAAGTAAACTGTAGTAAACCCTGTCCATGAGTTTCCAAGGCAATATAACCAATTGCTCTGTGGCTCTCGGTTCTATGACCTAGAAAGAGGGACAAGCCTTATAAAACCCAAACACAGCAGAGCATCAGGGGCAGCCATAAAAGACGATTATAAATCTGTTTATAAGACCATAAATGGTAAGTGGTTTTCAAATAAATCAAATAGAAATCTTGAACTGTTACATTACATGTCAGCTTTGCCTGTTCAAGTGTCCCTGAGGATACATTCTGCACCATGCCATCATGAGTGCCTAATTCACAATGGAGTAATAGGCCTTTTAAATTCCTCTACCATCCCACCCACAATTCCCCATTCAATTAGTGTGCTATACTCTTTGTAGAGAAATGGGGAGAAGGGGGACTGTATTTCCCAGAAAGAGCAAGGAGAAATTTCATGCAATGCCAAGGATAGTAAGGACTGAGTTTCATCACTGAAAATTAGGGTTGCCTCATCTGGCCTGGGAAATTCCTGGAGATGAGGGGTGGAGCCTGTGGGGGGGACTTCAGTGGGCTGTAATGCCATAATGCAGCTGTTTTCTCCAGGGGAACTGGTCTCTGTTATCTGGAGATCAGATGTAATTCCAAAAGATCTCCAGGCCCCACTTGGAGGCTGGCAACCCTATAAATGCAGGCCAAAAATCTTTGCTACCAATTATACAATGGATCTAATAACTATAGCAAATGGAGGGCTCCTCCCTGCACTTCTAACAAAAACCATACACGTCCTGAGGTCCCATTAGAGTGCCACTGAGCACAAGGTCATAAAATGCCATGTAAATGTTGAAGGGCTTGGCATCCCTATTCTTCCAGATAGGAAATGTGAAGGCAAGGAAGGTCAGCTAAGAAGACACAAAGCTCTTGCATTTGTATACTGAAAAGGGCATTGCAGATTAAATACACACCTTCTCACGAAAGACCTTTTGGGTCCTTATTTATAATCAAAACTAAGTTGAAATAAATATAACCGCATTTACTTAAAGTCATGCTTTTTTATCTATTTCTTTATTTTGAGGGCAGCAGACAACAGTATAACATGGCAGCATTACATCCTAAAATCAACTTTTTCCCAGTATTTAAAGATCTAACAATATATGAACTAACAAACAAACAAAACCACCAATGAAAATAGTACAGCAAGGAAGGGAACCCTATGCATTCCATGAATCAAACCAGGGGTCCGTTGGGGCCAGAGCGAGGCGGAGCAAAGCTCCGCCAGCTCAGGAGTGGCCACTAGGGCAGCCATGGGCTGAATCAGATTCTCTAATCTGATTCAGCCTGCTGCCGAATTGCCACCGAAATTCGGTGGCAACTTTAAAAGCAACTGGAGGGGAGAGGATTTGAGGGAGAGGCTCCAAACCTGCAGGGTAGCTGCTGGGGCCTCTTCTCGAAATACCCACCAAGTTTCAAGAAGATTGGACCAGGGGGTCCAATTCTACGGGCCCCCAAACAGGTTGCCCCCATTCCCTCCATTGTTCTCTATAAGAGGAAAAAAGTTAACATTTTTTCCCACCATAGAGAACAATGGAGGGGATGGGACAATCTGTTTGGGGGCCCATAGAATTGGACCCCGTGGTCCAATCTTCTTGAAACTTGGTGGGTATTTCGAGGAGAGGCCCCAGCAGCTACCCTGCAAGTTTGGGGCCTCTCCCTCAAACCCCCTTTCTTCCAGCCCCTCATATACCCTATTTGTTTTTGCCATTAATTTCAATGGCTCATAGGGTATAATGGGGCTGAAACTGACATTCCCTTTCTGACACACTTCTGGTGATGTCAGGGGACGTGGCATATGCTAATGAGGTATGCTAATGAGTTATGCTAACGAGCTCCTGCACCTCTTTTTCTACGAAAGGACCCCTGAATCAAACAATGCACAGATGATTAAAAATGTATTTACTTGATGCATCATGTGAGAAGAAGAAGAAGAAGAAGAAGAAGAAGAAGAGATTGGATTTATACCCCGCCCTCCACTCCCCAAGGGAGTCTCAGAGCGGCTTACAAACTCCTTTTTCCCTTCCCCTCCCCACAACAGACACCCTGTGAGGTAGGTGGGGCTGAGAGAGCTCTTTCCCAAGCTGTCCATGAGGGAACAGCTGGTACAGAGCTATGGCTTGCCCAAGGTCATCCAGCCAGGTGCAAGTGGAGGAGTGGGGACTCAAACCCGGTTCTCCCAGATTAGAGTCCGCGCACTTAACCACTACACCAAACTGAGAGGATCTGGCACCAACAATCTAGCTGAGGAGAGAGTATTTAATAAGTGTGACGCTGCTACGAAAACAAACAACCACCTCACTCCCAAGTCACACAGAGAAAGGCCTCAGCAGTTTGTTTAAGTTTTCAGGAAAGCATGTAAAGGAGAAAGACAGCCTTTAAGTATGCTGTTACCCTTGTTTCTCCCATTTCCTCATTTGTCCCCCGCGGTTGACTTGAAATTGTAAGATCCGTGGCACAGAGACCTGCCCCCTTTTTTTTTGCTTATGTTACTCTTTAAAGTAAAATAAACCAAGTAACATAAATTGGTATAAGAATCGTCATCTGCACATGACGCTTAATTTTACAGATGATCATAATACTAATTTTACTGTGGTTGTTCATTGCAGTGTTACAGTGAAGTGGGTTTTCTGTTTCCAGCACAGCAGAAAACGTCACGCAACAGGAGGCAAGTTAAATAGAAGTCTTCACTGAATTACAGTTTGCCCTGAGGAGTCTAATTTCTTCCCATCGCACCACCTGCATCTGGTAGGAGTGCTAACAATCTATTTATAAAGGCTTTGGAACCCATCCACTGTAATGTCACCTTCAGAATCACATTCTCCCCTACCTGTCTGATTATAGAATTATATTATGTTGATATGTATCATTTGTTATGCCACTCTATTTTTTAAAGGTGTAATGGAGAGAATAATGAGATGCAGACTTCCATTTGAGCCATTTTTAAAGACACATCGAAATTCACAGGTGAGGGGGAAAGAAAAGCTGGATGAAAAATGAGGAGAATCTGTAAATAGGATGGTGCTGATGCTTGTACACCAGTGCTTTTTTATGAACTCTGCTAAAAATTGCAAAGCAGTTGTTACTTGCCATGTTCTTAGGGAGTGGAATGGATGAGCTAATGCAGAATGTCACTGCTGTATTTTTCCACCCAGTCTAAGTACCAGTAAATGCTTCTGAACATTTGAGAAACAGATACACACATATTTTATGTGGTAGATAGATGCAAGACATAAACATGAGTACATTGACCCAATTCTGGTCTTCTGCAAGAATGAGGCAAGGGAGTCCTTTGATTCCACATGATGCTCTGACTAACGGATCGAAGTGTTTCAAAAAATCTGTTTTACAACAAGGTGAAATAACTCCGCTGTTGAAATGTGGTGAGAATCTGCCTTTTCTAGAAAGGCTTAGACTTCTACCTTCTCTTAATCTGGAAACATGAATCCTAGATCAACAACTGAATACAAAAGATAATGATTCTTTGATCAGGGGTGGGGTTGTCAACAATCTTGTGTTTATGGCCTAGTGCATCCACAGAGGCACTGAATGCTCTAGACATTTGGAGTTAATCATGGTACCCGCCATGAATGAGTGGATAAATATTTCATTAGGAATGCTTGTTCCTTGAGCACCTGGGGAAAGGATAATCAGGGCACATTTTCAGCAAGTAGTGAAGACAGATTGCACCAATATATTAATGGTTATGACAGTGTGGCTGATTGAACATTTAATCACAGAAAATGAAAATGGATGAAGAAAAATGCTTCTCACAAAGTTCAAGTCCATAATGTCAAAAAGCTTCCACTAGTATTCAGGAAAATGAAGAGAACCAGAAAACCAAATGTTAATTAACCCAGGATGACTGCTCTTGTGGCGCTGGACTGAAACTGTAGCCTATTTCATATACACTGATGAAACGCTGTATTTAATATGAAGTAATCAATGCAAATTAATGAAGAAAGGCAGCCACATTTTGCAGAACATCATGGCTAGGTGAGGCACAGAGAATTAGATCCTTCTGTTCTTCATTTTGCAGGATGCAGTTTTACATCAATGAGTCAATGAGACTGTTTGTAATGAATTTCCATATCCTAAACACACAATGTGACCTTTTCATTTGATTGATCTTTGTGGTTGCAATGTCAGAAAAAATAGTTTTTATTTGATTGATCTTTGTGGTTACAATGTCAGGAAAAAAACAGTTTTCAGTTGGACACAATCCCATGATAAATGCCAGATCTTTCTGGGTAAAGACAGGTTTAAAAGGAGGACTTAACATGGAGAAATTATAGGAAAAAATTATTTTATGGTGAATTTAGTGTACCAAAAATTAACACAAGTATCAGGTCCTGTTTGGAAGGAATTTCAATGCATTTGGTGACATGTGAAGCAACATAGCAATTTCCAGGGGAGTTACACCAATCCTATATGTGAGAACAAGTCAAGTTGGGCAACTGTGTTCCAACTCATGTCATATGCATTGTGTATTTTGGCCCTGAGACAAGAAAATTCAAAGATTCAATCAGATCTGCCATTCTGACTGAGATGAAATACAGTTGAATTGGAGGGGATGACCACTTGTCTGAGATGAGAAATGTGTCTTTACTGTTTTTCTCGAAAGGCTTTCTATATGTTGAAGGAAGCATAGGCCAGTTGATTAGGATAACAAGCAAGCAGAGGCACACCATTCAGACTGAATGTTTATATCATGGCTTCTTTAGGGCTAGTCATATTAGGAACTCCATCTTTTTCCTTTTCTTTTTTAATATTGTAATGTTATTGATTAAATTCCATAAAAGTATACAGAGAAGGGAAGAAGAGCCCTCATTCTATAGGCAATTACAATTTCTCACTTGCAAAGTGAGCACAAGGAGTAGTGAATTGGCATGTAGATGAGCCATCCCTTATTTACCAGTCTCTTCGAAATTTGAATATGTTTTAAACCTATTTAGAAGAAGAAAAGAGAAGAGAAGAGATTGGATTTATATCCCACCCTTCACTTACTTAAGAGTCTCAGAGCGGCTTACAAACTCCTTTCCCTTCTCCTCCCCTCCCCACAACAGACACCCTGTGAGGTAGGTGGGACTGACAGAGCTTTTTCCCAAGCTGTCCTTGAGGGAACAGCTGGTACAGAGCTATGGCTTGCCCAAGGTCATCCACCCAGGTGCAAGTGGAGGAGTGGGGAATCAAACCTGGTTCTCCCAGATTAGAGTCCGCGCACTTAACCACTAACCACTTAACCACTACACCAGACTGGCTCTTTATTTATTTATTTATTTATTCTCAGATTTATACCCCGCCTTCCCAGCCGAGGTCAAGACAGTGTGTAGTAGCAAAGGAGAGCTAAATCCTACCCCTGTCCATAACTTAATTCACTGTTTCTTTCAGCATTCTTCTCCTAGCTAGCCCAGCTGACTTCCTGTATCAGAGACTAGATAGGAGAAATAAACATGTTTCAAGTAGCAGGGCACATCAAGGTAAGGCTGGGAAGAGCTAGATCCCTTCTCTACTTTTGTTTAAAAACAGACATACATATACCCATAGCTTGTTTTGCACGTGAGTAAGCAGACACACACTGGATCCACTGCTGATGGCTTTTCAATACAATAAATACATGTGAGAAATCTCATATCCTGAATCAGTTATTCTCTCTTTCACAGAGAGATAATTCGATCTTTCTCTCTTGAATCTCCTTGGGGGGGGGGGTGCATGTGTGTGTTTGCTCTTTGCTGCCTTGGGGTGAGAAGGCCCCATGACCTCTAAACTTTGCCTCTAATCATGGGTCCGTTGGGGCCGGAGCGAGGCGGAGCAAAGCTCCGCCAGCTCAGGAGTGGCCACAAGGGCAGCCACGGGCCGAATCAGATTCTCTGATCTGATTCAGCCTGCTGCCAAATTGCTGCCGAAATTTGGTGGCAACTTTAAAAGCGACTGGCGGGGAGGGGGTTTGAGGGAGAGGCTCCAAACTTGCAGGGTAGCTGCTGGGGCCTCTCCTCGAAATACCCCCCAAGTTTCAAGAAGATTGGACAATGGAGGGAATGGGACAACCTGTTTGGGGGCCCATAGAATCGGACCCGCTGGTCCAATCTTCTTGAAACTTGGTGGGTATTTCAAGGATAGGTCCCAGCAGCTACCCTGCAAGTTTGGAGCCTCTTCCTCAAATCCCCTTTCCTCCAGCCCCTCATATACCCTATGAGTTTTTGCCATTGATTTCAATGGCCCATAGGGTATAATGGGGCTGAAACTGACATTCCCTTTCTGACACACTTCCAGTGATGTCAAGAGACGTAACATTTTCCCTTTCCAATTCTTGGCCACTAATATTCTAGCCGACATTAGTATATACACTATAAGGTATCTCTTTTCTTTATCAGAATCTTCTGTGAGCATATTTAGTTAAAAAAAAACTTCTGAAGTAAATGGTATCTTTATACCTATAATTTCATGTATCCTTTAATATATTTCATACAAATACTTTTGGATTTTTTTGCATTCCCACCATACATGATAGTACATTCCCACTTTACTCTTGCATTTCCAACAGATGTTAGATGCATTTTTGTAACATTTAGCAATTTTATCTGGTGTCCAGTGCCATCTGTGGAACATCTTCAAAATATTTTCTTTAAACGGGACTGCTCTCATAAACTTTAAGGTTTTCCAAGTTCTAGTCCAATGTTCTGTCTCGATACTATGTCCAAAGTCTTTCATCCATAAAATCATAGTTGCTTTAACCTGTTTGTCCAACATGTTTCTGTATCAACTTATCACTCGAGGATAACCATATTTTATCTAATTCATTCTGCTCTTTCTGGAACCCAGACTTACAATCCTTATTAAACTTTGATTTAATTTGCATTTTTCCCACCACGTCAGATTTAGGTTTTCCTATATACTCTTTTCTTCTGGTTTCAGTTCATTATTTTTATCTGGCAAAGTTTCGTAAGTTATTGTTTTTAGTTTGGCTATTAATGAGGGTTTGGTTACCACCTCTATAGGTGAGACCCATTTTGGAATCTTATATCTTGTTTTTATCAATCTCCATATCTTCATTAGGGCTCCCCTTATCATATGTTGGTTAAATACCAAGTGTACTTTTTCTTTCTCATAATAAATATAAGCATGCCATCCCATCAGTAGGTTATAGCCCTCCAGTTTTAATATTCTTGTATCTTCTAAAGTAATCCATTCCCGTATCCATGCCAACACTGCAATTCTATAACAGAGCACCCAATTGGGAAGACTAAATCCACCTCTTTCTTTTTTCTCTTGTAATATTTTCAATCTAATTCTGGGCCTTTTATTATTCCAAATAAATTTACTACAAATTCTACCCAGTTCATCTAGATATTTCATTGTTCTTAATATTGGTAAATTTTGTATAACAAAAAGGATTCTAGGCAAAATATTCATTTTAACCACTGAAATTATCCCCATAAAAGATAGTTTCAAATTATTCTACCTTATTATATCTTTTTGAATACCTTTAATCAGTTTACTATAGTTATCCTCGACAAGTGTCGTATTTCTGTCTGAAATTGTTATTCCTAGGTATTTAACTTTCTTTACCACCTCTATATTTACAATTTTTTGAATATTTTCTATCTGTTTTGGCGTACAGTTTTTGGTAATCATGTGTGTCTTTTGGTAGTTTACTTTCAAACCCACTGTTTGACCGTATTCATGTATTGACTCAAGTGTGTAGCAGAATTTACTGGGTCTTCTACGATAAACACAAGATCATCTGTGAATGCTAATAGCTTATATTCTTCTTCCTGAATCTTCAAACCCTTTATCATTGCGTTATCTCTTATCTGGTCATTCAATGATTCTAATACAAAGATAAATAGCAATGAGGAAAGTGGGCAGCCCTATCTTGTCCCTTTTTGAATTTCTATATCCTGCGCAAGTTCACCATTCACCATAATCTTGGCGTACTGTTTCTTATTTATAGTTCTTATAATTGACAGGAATTTAGAACCACATCTCCACGACTCCAAATTATGTAACAGGAAATTCCAGTTTACATTATCAAATGCCTTCTCAGCATCAAGGAATATTAACACCAGTTGTTTACCTGGATGAGAATCATAATATTCTAAAACATTAATTATTGATCTTATATTATTTTTAAGCTGTCTTTTGGGAAGAAACCCTACCTGATCTTGGTGAATAACTTGAGTAAGCACCTTTTTCATTCTTGTAGCAACTATTGTTGCAAAAATCTTATAATCTGCATTCAATAGTGATATTGGTCTATAATTTTTTTATTTCTTCTTCCTGAGTGCTTGGTTTATGTATCAATGTAATTAATGCCTGTTTCCATGTTTCTGGGACTTCTTCTGTTATTGTGATTTCTTGAAAGAGATTCTTTAAGGGTATCATTATGTGGTCTTCCAACTTTTTATATAATTCAATGGGTATACCATCCGGTCCTGGTGTCTTATTCTTCTTTTGTTTTCTTATTGCCTCCACTACCGCGCTAACTGAAAGTTGGTCTGAGGCTTGTGAAGACCACTAGATGTGGCAATGAGCGGACAAGGGATTCCAGTGCTCCTGGGGAGAGGAAAGTACAGCGGTGGGACTAGACATAGAAATAAGGGAAGGGGGTGGAGAAGTATAATAGCTCAGCCTCCTTCCAGCCTACATCCCATCCCAAAGGTTGTAGGTAATGGGGCTAGGACAAATGACCCCCCTCCAACATTGGTGCTGTGTGATGCCAGGTCTATAAATAATAAGACCGCAGTCCTCCAGGACTTCTTGTGTGAGCAGAATGTAGACCTGGTGTGCATGACTGAGGCCTAGGTGTAGGATGAGGAGACAGTAGCTGTCTCCCAGCTTGCCCTTCCTGAGTTCTCAGTCCTTCACCAATCACAAAGGGATGGTGGGAGGGGTGGCTCTATTCATTTGGGAGGCTTACTCCTTCAGGGCACTCCCACCGCCAAAGATCATGGACATTGAGTGTATTGGCCTAGTGTGGGAGGCCAGGGAGAGTTTGGTGATTTGGCTGATGTAGCAACTGCCTAATGCACCAGCCAATGACCTGCCATCCCTGATGGAGGCTGGGCACTGGAACACCCTAAGCTAATAGTCTTGGGTGATTTCAGTGTCCATGCTGATGATGCGACCTCCACTCAGGCAATGGATCTAGTGTCGTCCATGGTGGTGCTGGGACTCTCCCAGTATGTTACAATCCCCACTTATCTGGCCGAACACACACTTGATCTGATCTTCGCAGTGGGGTTACAGTGGACTGGATTACTGCTTTAGCAGTACCATGGTCAGACCACCTTGTACTGAAGGCCCGTCTGAATGTTCCACCCCAACCCTGTTTGGGCAGCAAGCATATTTTAGCTCACCCATGGATCCAAATGGACTCTATGAGGCTCTGCGGGATCCAATGCCACCTGGCCAACTCTCAACAGCCATCGACAAGATCACTCCCTGATGCCCTCTGCGCCCTCACTCTAGGCTTGCTCCCTGGTTTACCAAGGAGTTGTGGCTTATGAAGTGGGGGCTAAGACGACTGGAGAGACAGTGGCTGCACGCCATGATGAAGCCACGAGAGCATCCTATAGGACATTTATGAGATCCAGTGGCTCAAGTGGTTAAGATGCTGAACTGCAGACCAGTTGTTCAGCAGTTTGAGACCCAAGTGCTGCATGACAGAGTGAGCTCCTGTCTCTGGTCCCAACTCCTGCCAACCTAGCAGTTCAAAAGCAAGAAACTGCAAGTAGATTAATAGGTACTGCTTAGGTAGGAAGGTAACAGCATTCCATGCACCTCAGTGTCTAGTATGCCAGCCACATGACCACAGAGAAGTCTTCAGACAGCGCTGGCTCTTCGGCTTGAAAACAGAGATGAGCACCGCATCCCTAGAGTCATATTTGATTGGCTTTCGGGCAAGGGAAACCTTTACCTTTAAGCAGTCAAAGACACGAAGTGTGAATTCTATGCAGCCATGATTGCATCTGCGAGCTCACACCTAGCCCAATTATCTAGAACAATTCGGTCTCTGACTGCTCTGCCGCAAGGCAGGCCAAATGCTAGGGAATTGGATATAGGCTGTAAGGCTTTTGCAAGCTATTTTGCAGAGAAAGTCTTGTCGCTCTGCCATGACCTCCCTGCCTCATTGGAGACAGTGAGCGAACTTGAGGCTCCATGCACATCTTCTAGTCAGGTTATGGATCATTTCAGCCCACTCAGCCTAGAGGAAGTTGACAGACTGCTCCTGTCTGTTCGCCCAACTACATGCTGCCTAGATCCATGCCTGTCATGGCTAATTAAAGCTGGCCGTGATGTAGTGCTCTAGGTGAAATTATCAACAAGTCCCTCATTGAGGGACTGTTTTCTGAGGCACTCAAAAAGACAGTGGTCCACCCACTCTTGAAAAAGCCATCATTGGACCTATCCGATCTGGCAAATTACTGGCCAATTACCAACTTACCCTATCTGGGTAAATTAATAGAGAAGGCAGTGGTGATTCAGAGCTTACTGGATGATGCTTCCATCTTAGACCCCTTCCAGTACAGCTTTTACCCAGGCCATGGGATGGAGACATTACAGGTTGCCCTCACGGACGACCTCCAGAGGCATCTGGATTGAGGCAGATTGGCAGGGCTGTTGCTGTTGGACCTTTCAGCAGCGTTTGACACAATAGACCATCAGCTACTGTTAGCCAAATTGCTCTATTTGCTTTAATAAAAGGTTGGGGAATTGTGATATTAATTTATATTTATTTATTTATTTATTTATTTATTTATTTATTTGATTTATACCCCGCCCTCCCCACAAACGGGCTCAGTTATGCAATTGGCATAACTACAGGATCATGGCCTTTGTATACCAGAGTCCCACCTTATCCAGGTCACAGAAATAGCTGCAAAGACTAGATAACTAAAGCAGTGATCTTTTTACTGAAGGATTTTTAAATTTATAAACAACAAGAGGCGTGGACCCACAATACTCGTGGGGGGTGGGGGAGCTCCACATGGAGGAGGAGAAAGTCCTCACAGGTGAGCCCTCTCCCCCCCCCCCCAACAGGCACCAGCTAGGCCTCAGTGCTTCAAGCCGGGCCTGCCGCTTCTCCCCCCCTCCCATAGGTCCATGGGTCTAAAGTTAAAAGTGGGGGGGAGGTCTGGCTTCAGAGGAAGGTTGAAAACCTGCAGAGGAGGGTTTAAAATCTGAAAAACCAACACTGGGGCAGACTCTCCAAGGGCAACTGATGACAGTAAGCCAAGAGACAGGTTCCCCAGAAGTGAGGAAGGTAAGGATCCATGGGTCTTAAGTGAAAAGGGTGGAAGTCTGGCTTCAGAGGAGGATTTAAAATCTGGAAACCAAGACTGAGGCAGACTTTCCAAGGGCAGCTGATGACAGTAAGCCAAGAGACGGGTTCCCCAGAAGTGAGGAAGGCAAGGATTCATGGGTCTCAAGTGAAAAGAGGGGGAGGTCTGGCTTCAGAGGAGGGTTTAAAATCTTGAAACCAAGACTGGGTAGACTCTCCAAGGGCAGCTGATGTTCTTCTGGTTGGATTGCCTGGCTCCCAGGACACCAGACCTCGGCTCCTCTTCCTCCCCCTCCCCTCCCATCGTCACCTGCCCTCTGCTCCCCCCTGGCTCCTCTGGCTTGAAGGGGTGGCCAGGCATGGGAGGGAGCCCCCTCAGCGCCCCAACCCTGTGGATGTGAAGGTGAGCCCCGAGAGAGCCAACCATGGCTCTCTTGACCCGAGGTCTCTCAGTCCAAATGCTCTGTACTCTCCCTCCTCTTTCCCTCTAGCAAGGCCCACACGGCTTCAACTGCCAGCCAGCCAAGCCCTCTCCCTCCCCCTCCTTCTGCAGCGGAGGCAAGGCATAGTTTAACTGCATTCTCTGCACATGTGCAGGGAATGCTGTTTATTTTGGGGAGGATTTAACTATCCCCCCAATTTTTTTTTTACTTTTCAGATTTTTCTACACACATGGGGAGTCCCCCAAGTGTGTAGGAAAATCTCTCTGCCCCCCAGGTGCCTCCCCATGTGGATTTAGATATTAGTATATCTATATATTCGCTATTAGTATATAGATAATCAAACATTCATACACACAAGACAGACATAAGGAAGCAGAGGTGATTGATAGCTAATGGAGGGGTTATGGGGTGATACTACCTGCCCAGATGTGCAGAGGTCCATGAAGAAAGGATTATGGACTAAACCCAGAGGGTAAAGGGGTGGCCTGCCAGTTGGCATCAGGGCAGAAACACATGGTCTAAAACCATGTGGTCACTGATATGGGCATTGGAAAACAATGCAGACCAATGGAAGGTCTTGGGGGCTGGTCTCAGGTGAGAATAATAGATCACCTGGACCAATGATGAGTCCCAGGGGTGTGTGGCATCAGGATGGGCAAGGCTTAGATGTGGCCAATGAGCTTCCAGAGGGGGCAGAGTCTGGATTAACAACTAAAGCCAGGTGTGCTGGGGCTAACTGAATGGATTTTATGACCACTGATGGTTCTGCCAATGCAGTTGAATAGGTTCCCAGATACAGACAAAAGAGGGAGATGGGCCCCTGATTAGTGTCACGAAGGATTGTTAATAATTTGAATGTTTGGTTGGTTTATCTTGGTATCCTGAGGAATGAAGAGCAAGGAAGGACAAGTACCACACATAGACATGAGATGACACACACAAAAAAGGGGCTGGGTGAGGTTCTGGAGACAGAAGGACTATTTGCCAGATGGCCTCTGAATAGCCTTTAGAAATGTAGATACTTCACCTGGTGGAACCCATTGTTATCTCATAAGCATAATCTCTTTCGGGTGGAGGGGGAAGACTGGAGGTTTGCTTTGAGGGTGCCTTTTGAAACCTGGATATGAAATCCCTGTTTCCAGAGCTATGGCTTGCTCTGTGTTCCAGAACCAGGAGTGTCTTCCTTGGCTTGAGTTTTTTGGGTCTCTGGTTCAAGGTGGAAGTGGGGTGCCTCTTGCTATTGGGGCTACCCAAGAGTAAAGACAGCATCTCTGGCAACACTACTGAACCACCACCTCACCGACACGGGGGTTCAAGGGTTTGCCTTACAATGGCCTACCTCCTTTCTTCAAAGTCGGGGACAAAGGGTGGCACTAGGGGAGCAGACGTCCCAGAGGCACCAACTGAATTGTGGGGTTCCTCAAGGGGCAGTGCTCTCCCCAATGCTATTCAACATCTATATGTGCCCCCTTGCTTAGATTGCCCAGAGACATGGGCTGGGTTGTCACTAATATGTTGATGACACCCAGCTCTCTGTTGTTGGGTGCCAGTCAGACTCCAAACCGGAAGATCTAGACCAGGCATTACAAGCCATGGCTGGTTGGCTTAGACTAAGCCGGCTGAAATTGAATCCGATGAAGACGGAGGTCCTATGCCTGAGCCAGGGTGGTCTGAGGGTAGGGATCCTACTCCCAACCTTTGATGGGGCACCGCTGGTGCCAGCACAGGAGGCTAGGAGTTTGGGAGTGCTCTTGGATACCTCTTTTACAATGGAGGCCCAAGTAGCAGCCACTGCCAGGTCAGCCTTTTACCATCTTCGGCTGATCAGGCAGTTGGTTCCCTTCCTTGATCGCAATGACTTGGCAACAGTGATCCACGCAACGGTGACCTCAAGACTGGACTACTGTCATGCTCTCACATGGGGCTGCTCTTGTCACAAATCCGGAAGCTGCAACTAGTGCAAAATGTAGCAGCCAGGCTTTTGATGGGCCTCCCCATGTGGGAGCACATCCAGCCTGTGCTCAAGGGACTGCACTGGCTGCCAATAGCATTCTGAGTTCACTTCAAGGTGCTGGTTCTTACCTTTAGAGCCCTATATGGCCTTGGACTGACTTACCTGAGGGACTGCCTGTGAGATGTCCTGGATGAATTCACCCCCACAAAGGCACTTAAACAAGACTTTCTTTATTAGGGAATTTTCTTCAGGGTACATGTGTTCAGTTAGCAGTGGGGGTAAATAAAGGTGTTAGAATAGATATAGTGCTTTGACGCGTCATTGGCATATAGACCCCCCAATCCCCACCCAGGGAAAATCCCTGCATAAAACAGTTCCCATGCAAAGGAGCGGGGAGATGGTAAATAACACCTGCAAGAGAAAACATAAAACAGGTCTGTGTGAAGCTACCAGTAACCTTGGGTAGAGATAATGACCCTGTGAAGCTAACAGGTAGATAATAGTTCCCACGAAGCCAGCAAGCAACAGGAGGGGGTACATTCCAGCTGGAGTTGAGGGGAGGAGTGGACTCATCTCATCCCATTCATAAAACCCCAACTCCCGCCTGGGAGAGTGGCAGGCATACCTGACACCACCTTTCCCCATGTGTACCCCACTGCGTTCAGGGTCACAACATCAATTGACCCTCCCAGCCCTAAGGATGTTAGATTGGCAACAACCAGTGCCAGGGTGTTCTTGGTGGTGGCCCCGTACTGGTGGAATGATTTCCCAGAAGAGATCAGGGCCCTGCGGGACCTTTTACAGTTCCACAGGGCCTGCAAGATGGAGCTCTTCCACCAGGCTTTCAACTAAGGAGCTGCCACCACCACTACCACCATGATAACTATTATCATCATTATTCACATCATTAGTAAAGAGACGCCCGACCCCACTAGTATCACCTGCGCTAGTCGTACATATACAACAAAGATCAAGAACTGGAGAATAACCATTGCCACCATCTCAAATGTATTTGTTACAACTAGCTAGCACTTTACATTTTAAACTGTTTTTAGATGGTTTTACCTTGTTATTGGTTATGTTATTTCTGTAAGGCGCCCTGAGCCTGCTTTGGTGGGGAGGGCGAGGTATAAATCAAACAAACAAAATAAATAAATAAATAAAATTGTTCAGCGATAACAGCCTAAAATCTTGAGTCCTCATTTGAGATTCTACTTTGTTTCCTTGCTGCCATCCTGTAAGTCTTTCATGGTATCCCATCCTAAATCTGCTTTCGTTTCCTAGAAGAAATGTAGGAAGGGCCATTAGCAGCCAAGAGGAGCAGACAGCTCATGTACTGCATGGCAGCAGGAATAAAAACCCAGGTTATTTGCCTTGGTTGAATGCTGTTGGGAAGTCCGGGTTTTACCTGCTTTCCCACAGCCTCATAGCACATTTGTGAGCTAGGATTTCCTCAGCTTTTCTCCAGTCCTTCTCAAAACTTCTTTGCTCTGAAGTCTTGGGAAAGATCACAGCAAAACCTGGATGGCTGCTGTGTGGGAGGAAAAGTTCAGATTTTCCTGCTCCTGCCTACACCACAGCCTTTTCCCCTGTGTTAGTCACTTCCTCTCCCTACTGCAGAGGGCTTTTCTTTTTCCAATGGATGATATTAGTAGTGTTATATTGATATCACTGTACCTAAAGATGCATCACAGTCTCTGAATTCCCAGCTTTCTTTTTTAAAAATAAAAAACCTAAGTCACTAGCCCATTTTCTTGTGGAGATAATATGGAAAAAATGTATCTCCACAATGTTTTTCATGATATAATGCTGTTAAATTGCCAGTTTAAAAGATATACACACAACACCGAGGAAATCTTCTGTGTGGAAGTCCCATTGCTGCTGTGCTGTATCAACAGCCACAGCAGCCCCAGGCAAACTACACAGGCTTGTCCCCATGTGGAAAACACTGTGAGATACAAAATCTATATCTCTACCTGTTAAGGGGCTCTAACTAACCATTGTTAAGCCTTTAAACTTTTGAGTTGAGGAAAAATGTACAGGGCCTGTAAAAGAAGACGTGAGGATCATGGTTCTCCATATCTCAGATGACCTAAACTGAACTATAGACAGGGATGAGATTTCACTACTAACTGTCAGTTAGCACTGCCATAGGTTATTGTTGACTGTTCTTATCAATAATTCAGTTGCATCAGTATCATGTACCAATGCTAAGGGTTTTGTCACCTATCCTGATGGTCTATTAACTTTGCCTTTGTTTTGAGTTCCATACCGACTCCTCTAGGTCCCGGATGGGAGATAGCACCAGGGGAGTGACTCCCACCGCAGGAAAGCGTGTCTTGCTAGCTCTGCACATGCTTGTTGCTCATTAGCTTTTCTTCATGCTTATCTCTCTTTCGCTGTTCCCTAGCTCACGGCCTTGAGCTGAAAGCCTCCTGCTATGTGTTATATTATTCACAGGTGCTACGTGCTCCTTTGCTTGATTTTCCTTGGGAACATCCGCCCCACAAATCCTAACAGTGTCTTTGCCTGGGAACCTAATTTACCGCGCTTTCCCTGGGAATAGTGGGCCAGTATATTTGGGTGCCAATAATCCTCTCAATTGATTGGTGGATGTTAAGGGGGCTTATTTCATATCAAGTATAACTGTAGTTGTATTCCTATGTTTGGGCATTACTAACAGAAGAAGTGTATTTGACCAACAAGATCTTTTCTGCAAATAAAGGACTTTCTGTTTAAGGAGACCTGTTGTGGACTACATCTATTGGCACAATCTCACACTAACCAATGTACAGCTTATAGGAGAAAAGGCTCTGTGTAACTTCATATACCCCACGGTAACTGTGAAGGGCCATAATCGAACTCCGTGATAGAGAAGGGCTTGGGGGGAGGTGACTAGATTTACTTTGAGGGAGAATATGGTTTTTGGTTTTTTGGCTCGCTTCTCACGGCAAGTATGAGGAGTGCCATGAGAGGAGGTTGATGGTATACCCATGCCTGATTGTGTTGCCACCCCCTCTCTGCAGGCAGTCCTCACATCCCCATCCTCATTCCCTGGACTGCCTAGAGCACCAGGCGCTACAGAGGGCACCTGTGAGGTGGGTCTGCCACTCTCCCCCTCATTGTCCTGGTTAGCTTTCTGAGTGCACCTAGTGCACCCTGCAGGATGCCACCTAGGGCCTCATGGGAATGCCTCCCCTCCTCGAGGGATGCCTTCATTAATTCTTCATGTTCTTTTCGCCCAGCTTCTAGCGCTGCCTGATGGTACCTGGCGGAGTGCCGCATCATTTTCTCCCCAGTTTTCTGCACTGCCAAACCCTGCTTTGTCCTCACCCTTATGAAAGCCAGCCAGGATTTTGGAGTGAGGTCGGTGAGGATCACCCCTGGTGGAAAGTCTGTGGTTGGGAGAAAATGAAGGAAAGATACCACGGTTAGCAGTTGACAAGCAGTCTCAATTCACCACCTTCTCATGCGCTGCTATGCCACACCACCTGTGGGTCCAGGGTTTAAGACTTACCTGTTGGGTTTATAGCGGCTGGACTCCCACATGCCTCTGGCCAGGTGGATGTTGAAGTGCCTGTGGTACACAGGTGAGAATGGATTGTTACACCAAAGACACTAATGGCTGCTTGACATATCTTGTAGCAGCGCACAGATAAGTAAATGCAAATGTGCCAGTGAATGCTCAGGGGGAGGTGGCAGGTTCAAATCTTTGGATGCTGGAGGGGGTAGGTTGTGCGAGGCATTACAGAAAGAAATAAACGATAGTGATAGTCATCCCCTGGGAGCTGGTCTCACCATACCCACCTTCCAGTGGTGATAAATCCCCCATATTCCCACCCATATCGTCTTCGGCCCACTCCTTTGCCTGTGTCAGGGGGATGCCAGTGTCTCCTTCTGGAATGAAGAGAAAATGCAGCATGATGTCAGAAGAATCACAGGTATTACAGGCCACCACACACCCATTCCTGAGATACAGGTGGCTGGAGCAACAGGAAGGATGAGGAGGCAAATCCTGGACATGTCAGGATGGCTGTCCTGGCAATATTTCTGAGGGGTATCACTGCATACTGTCCGGTTGAGGTATATTAAAATTGTCCACTGGCATGACTTTACTTATTGACATGGAGAATAGCTACATGGTCTAGTTGCCAAAATGCCCCTATCATAGCATTATGAGAACAGTCCAGATTACTGACTATAAGGAGAGACTGCCTCAGTCACCAGAGGGCCAAGCCTGGAGAGTGTGGTGTGGGTTGCTTTGTGACTTGGCAGTGGATCCCTCCCACAATTGTATATGAACCTAGATATGTACTCACCAGATGTGCTGCTTGCTCCCAATAGTGGCTCTGATCCATCCTGTTCTGCCTGCTGGTCGAGGGGAAAGAGATCCATGTTTGCTGTATGCATACCAGTATTTCCCACTGCAAATACATGAAAGGTGAATGAAATACATTGGGGTACATACATCTTTAAACACCCCGGAAGACTCTGAATGGCTCAGGTTATCTAAAGACATGTAGAGATGCCTGCCTCCCATACATTACATGGTGGGTGAAGAAAAGACCATTGTATACATAGCAAACACTTGTGCCATATAAATTATGGGACTGCCTTAATTTCAAAAGAAAACACCTGCTTACATTTCTCCCATTTAAATACCAGGATTTAACTTTGCACAGATCAGACCCAAATCACCACCTCACTTTTAGGAAAATAGCAGTGCTAGGTAATATATTCAAATGCTACACTTCTATCACATTACTAACCTACAACCAGACCCAGTTTCTGACTGTGACACTGAAGCTTTCCCATCATTCCTTTCATCTCCATGGTTTGGTGACTTGTTTTTCTGACATCCATCAAAGAAAAATGTCACTAATATCCACTTTGGTGAGTAAATTGTCTAACCTCTCTTTTCACTGAAATGACAGACCTCATTTTTAATTACATATTCTTTCTTGCTCCTTCTTTAATTGATTTTTCAGATAAAACAGAGGAAGCAAGAGTAATGCTTTTGTATTAGTATGTGATAACACGCAAATTCATTATTTCTAGAACTGTATGTACCTGAGTCCTTCCTGATACAGTTACAAATTTACATCTTCTAGTGACATGTTCTTATTAAATGTCATATCAGGCAGCAGTTTATCACATTCTACAAATTGTTACTTTAATGAGAATGGGATCTGTTCAGTCATTACAGGCACAGAAAACCTGCTGCCATCACATCACATAGCATTGCTACTCATATATTATCACAAATTATATGTTAACAGTTCTGACCACAGGTTTCAGCAAGAAGCTAATATGTTTTAAATTTTTTAAAAATCTTATCTGAATCAAATGGCTATAAACAAATTAGTGACATATTCTAAACTATAGATTAAATCACCTTCTCTCAGCAAACGGACATCACAAGACAGCTGACAATAAAGCTAACATTGTGCACCCTCTCAGCTACATCCTTACATTTAACTACCCGGGAGTGGCAATCAGGAGGACCAAAAAAAATCTGCAAAACAGGACCAGCCCTGTATAATCAGGGGGGGCATGTTTTGGAAGGAATCTAAAATGTGAAAAAATATACCCCCCCCCCCAAAAAAAATGTAAAGAATTATCTCTGTGCATGACCTTAAGGAGAAAAATAGAGCTTGGGCAATATTTAGCATTACCATAGCACAGATAATTTGCCATAGCAACCTAAAATAGTGCCTGGTATTTGTTGGAATATACAAGGTCTATTGTTAATAGATAAGGAAGATGACAAGAACATCCTGCAGGGGGCAGCATAGGAGACAACTAATTAGCATAGTGAGATTAGGGACTTCCTACTATTTTCAAATAGCCTCCTTCCTGTCTCCTTACTGGCTAAACTGGAGGTTTTCCTGCTCCTGCTGAGATCTCTTCTTTACTGACTCCTCTCCTAGCTAGTTAGACAGACTTCTATTTCTCTCTTCCATTTCTTACAAAGTTCGTTCTCTTCTTAATAAACTGACTTTATTCTTTAAACAGCCTGAGCTCTGCTTTACTATTATATATTTATATTTATATTTTTTATTTATATTTGCATTTCTATCTCGCCCTCCCCGCCAATCGGTAGGCTCAGGGTGGCTAACAGCATAATAAATATACATTAAAATTCCAATAAAACTATCGGTCAATATAAAACATACTATATAAACATAAAATGCAATAAAAGATGGCAATCTTCAACATCCCTGTCAGTTGAATGGTGTCAACAAGCTCCCTCATACCTATGAGCCTCCGTTGGAGGTACCATTGGTCCTGATTGGTACAGCTGGTGGTTGGGCCAGGGCCATAGAATCGAGGCAGCACCCTACTTGAAAGCCTGGAGTTCCTCTGTTATCTCATTTTTTTCACTTTTCTATCACTCTTGACTCAGTCATTCTGAAGAGCTTGTTTGCATGACTTTTGCATAACGAGCATTGTTTTTCATTGTACATCCACATGGAAAGTTATGCTCCATTTCAGTGGACGACCGCTGATTTCATAACATTAGGAGGCTTCTTGGAAAGACAATTAAAGACAAGAGGTTGAATCCAGCCAGCTGTTCTTCTGGTGAAAAAAGAGATGAAGGGGCCCTGTTGAACCCAGGTTTTCTGGGCTTCAGGGGACAGGAGGCTTGAGCATAAAAGCTCTCCAGGAAAAGAAATCCTCCCAAAATCCTCCCTCTTAGGCATCCATTTTCTCCAGGAGAACTGATCTCTGTAGCCTGGAGATGAGCTATGATTTGGGGATCCCCGGGTCCCACCTGGAGGCTGGCATCAGAACATTAAAATCCTGCTTCAAAAACTCCAAATATGGTTTCATGAATGAATCTGCGCATGGGTACTGACTTGCAGGCTTAACTGCATATCTACACTCTGCCAACAATATTAATGAAAGAGCTGCTGGCCATGAGCACTATGTAGAGAAGTTAAAGAGCAAAGCCTTCTGATGGTGCCACCCTGCAAATGAGTAAAATCAGGAACTACTCCTTTAAACCAGTTTGGTGTAGTGGTTAAAAGCAGTGGACTCTAATCTGGAGACCAGGGTTTGATTCCCCACTCCTCCACATGCAGCCGGCTGGGTAACCTTGGTTCAGTCACAGTTCTCTCAGAACTGTTCTCTCAAGGTGAGTTCTCTCAGAGCTCTCTCAGCCCCACTTACCTCACAGAGTGTCTGTTGTGGGGAGAGGAAGGGAAGGAGATTGTAAGTGACTCTGAGACTCCAAGTGAAGGGCGGGTATAAATCCAAATCTTCTTCTTCTTCTCCTCTGTGGTGGCTCCCACCTCATAGATCAGCCCACTGGGGTGGTCAGGAAGGCCCCCACATTTCTATCATTTTGCAGAATGGGCTAAACCAGGGGTGTCAAACATATGGCCCATGGGCCAGAACCAGCTCATCCAGGGCTCTTATCTGGCCCACAAGTAACTGGTGACTCTCTTTACTGGCAGATGGTGTCACACACTTTTGTGGCTAAAGGCACACCAATTAATCACTGACATGGCTTAATACTGGGTGTGATGAGCTTCTTGTGGAAACAGCCCTTGTGCTCTAGCTAAGGTGATAAAATTAGGCATACTCCTACTCAACTGCTGACTCTTATCTTTTGCAGGGGTAATGCCCAGAAACTGACTTTACTGACTTAATGCAAAGACTGAGAGAAGAAATTCTCTCAGTATAAACAGAATGGGACAGCTTGGCAACAATCCTGATTGCGGAAACTGATGAAACTTTTAAAGATGTAGTGGTAAACACCACTGTAACTGCTAGCCCATCTTTTCCTCCTCCATGAGGGGATTATGATGGTGAACCGGAGCATGGGATACACGGACTCATGGTAACAAACAACATATGTAGAAAGAAAGGGAGTATAGTTGTCCTGTGACATCTCCTGCACTCACACTTCAGTTCCAAAGCAGTTTTGTAGAAACGCACACGTGAACAGAGGAAAAGTGAGCCAAATTACAACTCCTGATAAAACTGAAGTATGTCCAAATGCCATCTACAGTTGGTACTGTGGTTGGTAATGTTCTACTAAACCCCTGCTTTCTGCTCCATCCCCAAGCCACCACAAACCACTATGCACTGCTTTAAGAGTTTGTGGAAGTTCATGATGGTACGCCTGTCACAAACTTTTGTCTGCAAACCACAAACAGGGCAAAATTCATGATGAATTTTGCTTCGTGGTCACTTTTGTGCCCATCCCTAATGGTGACCAGAACTGTACACAGTATTCCAAATTAGACCACACCATAGATCTATACAGGGGCATTATAATATTGGCTGTTGTATGTTCAATCCCATAACTATTAACCCCTAACATAGAGTTTACCTTTTTCATTGCTGCAGCATGCAACGCTGATACTTTCATTGAGCTGTCTGCTATGACCCCAAGATCTTTTCCCCTCTTATTCTCAATAAGTCAGACTCCATTAGCCTATACTTGAAGTTGGGATTCTTTGGTCCCAGTCTGCATCACCTTCCACTTACCAATATTGAACTTCATTTGCAACATTATCGCCCCCTCACCTAGTTTGTGGAGGTTCTCTTGAAGCTCCTCACAGTCAGCCTTGGTTATCACCATCCTGAATAATTTTGTGTCATCTGCAAACCTGGCTCACCCCTGGTTTCAAATCACTGATGACTCAATTAATAGTACCAGCCCCAATACTGATCCTTGTGTGAACCCACTGCTTATTTCCCTCCATTGCGAGAACTGTCCACTTACTCCTACTCTTTGCTTTCTAGAATCATAGAATCATAGAGTTGGAAAGGACCTGCAGGGTCATCTAGTCCAAACCCCTGCTCAATGTAGGAAATTCATAAATACCTTCCCCCCCACCCCCAGTAACCTCTGTTCCACACCCAGAAGATGGCAAAAAACCTCCAGGATCTCTGGCCAAACCAGCCAGGAGAAAAATTGCTTCCTGACCCCAAAGTGGCGATCAGCATTTCCCTGGGCGTGTATGAAAGGGCCACAAGAACTAAGCACTAATGCAACCCTTCCCTCCCTCCCTCTCATGATCTGCCTAAGTTCACAGGATCTGCATTGCTGTCAGATGGCCATCTAGCCTCTGCTTGAATATCTCCAAAGAAGGAGAGCCCACCACCTCCCAAGGAAGCCTGCTCCACTGAGAAACCACTCTGTCAGGAAGTTCTTCCTAATGTTTAGCCCAAAACACTTCTGATTGAATTTCAACTCGTTGGTTCTGGTCCAACCTTCTGGGGTAACAGAAAACAACTCTGTACCATCTTCTATATGACAGCCCTTCAAGTACTTGAAGATGGTTGTCATATCACCTCTCAGTCGTCTCCTCTCCAGACTAAACATATGCAGTTCCTTCAAGCTTTCTCATAGGACTTGCTCTCCAGACCCCTCACCATCTTCGTTGCCCTCCTCTGAACACATTCCATCTTGTCTATATCCAGGGGTCCTTTCAAGCAGGAGCTCGGGGGAGCGCAGCTCTGGGAGTTGGTGCCAGCTCCCCCCCCCCCACGGGGGAATGCCTGCTTGTGTCCTGGCTGCAGCAAAATGACCCCGTTCCCTGGAAAGGTCCTTGTTCCTCCGACCAGCCTTCTGAAGGTTTCAGCCACCACTGAAGCTATCCTCCCAGAACAGTGGTATTTCTGAGGCTTGGATTAGTAGCTATCCCCTCTCTGCCAGTTCTTTCTTTCTTTCTCTTTCTCTCTCTTTCTCTCTCTTTCTCTCTCTCTCTCTTTCTTTCTTTCTCTCTCTCTCTCTTTCTTTCTCTCTTTTTCTCTTTCTCTCTTTCTTTCTTTCTGTCTCTCTCTCTCTCTCTCTCTCTCTCCTTTCTTTCTTGCCTTCTGACATACTTCTGGTGATGTCAGGTGGTGTAGCATATGCAAATAAGTAATGCTAATGAGTTATGCTAATGAGCTCCTGCATCTCTTTTTCTACTAAAGGACCCCTGTCTATATCCTTCTTAAATTGTGGTGCCCAAGACTGAACAGAATACTCTAGGTGAGCTCTAACCAGAGCAGAGTAAAGGGGTACCATCGCATTGCGTGATCTGGACACTATACTTCTGTTGATACAGCCCAAAATCATATTTGCCTTTTTAGCAACCATATCACACTGCTGACTCATGTTCAGTGTATGGTTTACTAAGACCCCTAGATCCTTTTTGCACATACTACTGCCAAGACAAGTCTCCCCCATCCTATAATTATGTATTTGACTTTTCCTACCTAAAAGCAGAACTTTACATTTATCCCAATTGAAATTCCTTAAATTTCCAGCCTGTCAAGATCATCCTGTATCCTGACTCTGTCTTCTACCATATTTGCTACCCCTCCCAATTTAGTAGCATCTGCAAATTTAATAATCCCCTCTATCCTTTCATCCAAATCATTAAGATGTTGAACAAAACAGGTCCCAGGACAGATCCTTGAGGCACTCCATGTGTCACTCCTCTCAAGGAAGATGAGAAACCATTCACAAGCACTCTTTGGGTTAGATCTGTCAGCCAGTTACAGATCCACCACAATTTAAGAAGGATATACCTTATCAGAAGTCTTACTGAAATCAAGCGAGGTGGGAAGCAAAGGAGACTCAACATCTACATCTAACCTGTGGGCTTCCATTAGTGTGGTTTTAAATAGCTTCCAAGTATCCTCTAGGGATTTGGCTCTTGTGTTTCCCTTTCAGCTCTATCTTATTTATTTATTTATTTATTTATTTTGGGATTTGTATCCCGCCCTCCCCGCAAGTGGGCTCAGGGCAGCTTACATGGGCCAATGGCCGATCAAAACATTAAAACCTATAAAATCAATAAAACATTCATAATAAATACAGTTAAAACATATAAAAGCTTCCATAATAACACTTCTGATGGCAACTTAGTGGGCGGCATAACCCCCCCCCCCCCGCTATGCCAAGACTGTACAGGACCAGGGTCATCATAGGTGTTACAATGATGGGTGGTATCTTTGGTGGCGGCTCCTATTCAAAAGCCTGGCGGAAGAGCTCCGTTTTACAGGCCCTGCGGAACTGCATCAGGTCCCACAGGGCCCTGATCTCCTCCGGGAGCTTGTTCCACCAGATGGGAGCCGCCACTGAAAACGCCCTGGTCCTTGTTCTGGCAAGCTTGGCATCCCTGGGGCCAGGGACACACAGTCGATGTTCAGCCCCCGACCGTAGTGCTCTCTGGGGTATGTACGGAGAGAGGCAGTCCCTAAGGTATCTTTTCTCATCTTTGTAAAGTTCCCTCTTTTGAAATCAAATGTTACCATTTTGGACTTTAGAGATAACTTTCCACTGATATGAATTGTGGTCACATCTACATCTTTCACCCAGTCCTGAGACCCGCATAGAATCAAGTCCAAGATCACTACCCCTCTGGATGGCTCTGTGACCAACTGTTCCAGTGCACAGTAATTGATGAGATCTAGAAATTTCATTTCTACAGCATGACTCGAACATGTTTACCCAGTCAATGTGAGGGTAATTGAAGTCTCCCAGTTAGGGAAGGGCACAAACCAGGAAAATGCAGTTCAGTTTGGTTCATGGTTCGCGATGTGCCCCATTCACAAAACTCAGATTGTCATGAATTTATAGCTGCCTCATGAACTGGTTCATTTCTTGAGGTTTGTTAGGCAGTAGAACCCCACCCCACCCCGGAATGCTAGAGACACCAGACTCATAGGGGATCTTTGGCTGACTCTTCTCTACCTGCCCTTCAAGTTTGGTGAGGATTGAATTTACAGGGTCCGAGTTACAGCCCCAAAAATTCAGCCCCCAGCAAAGTGCTTTCTGGGGAAATGACCCCATCATGTTCTTCTTTGGGTGGGGGGATAACTCAGACCTGGTAAATCCAATCCTCACCAACCTTGGAGGGCAGGTATAGGGGCATCAGCCAGAGATCCCTGGTGAGTTTAGTGTCCCTAACTTGCACAGGATCTGTTCTATACATTCCTGAATCTCCTGAATTTGCAGCTGTCAAAAATGACCACTGCCAGTAATACTGACAGGTGCAGGTTCAGGAGTGTATAGAATTGATCCTGTGCAAGCTAGAGACACCAAACTTAAATGGCATGTAGAGGAGCATCTGGGGGAGGTTCCCTGAAAGTCTGGGGGCTCTAGATTGCATAAGATCCATTCCATACACTCATGAACCTCCTGAACTTGTCTGTCAAAATGGTCATTTTGACTGCTGCAGGCTCAGGACTTTACAGAATGGATCCTGTGCAAGCTAGAGGCATGGAAGTCATAGGGGACCTCTCCTGGATGCTCCTTTGCATACCCTCTAAGTCGTTACTTTGACGTTTTGTGAACATTTTGATTGGGCGAAGATAGTCTATCTGGGAATGTATCCACTCATGATTTGGCACAAACCTCCATGAGCAGCAGGAAATTTTGTGGAAAGTTCATTCCAGTCACCTTACCATGAACTTGACTTTGCAAAGCATGAACTAGCCAAAATTCATCATGAACTTTAGTTCATGAGCCAGTTCATGCCCTTCCCTACTCCCAGTATAATAACATTATCTGTTTTAGTCACCTCCTTATTTCCGTCTTCATCACTCATGAGCTGGCACTATCGCTCAAATTCTAGCAAGTACAAAGAGAAATCACAAATTAGCTGCAAGTTTTAAAAGTCTGACTATATTTATTTAGGGATCTATAAGAACTTATTAATCTGCTTGAGCCTTCCAGCCAAGATGCTGATGAGAAGATGATTGACCATGTGATGGTTGTGCTGCTTTCAGAGGTTTGCAAGGAGCATTAGGTAGTCAGAAGGGGTTTTAAAATTTTATCAATTTAAATTGTTAATTTTTATTTAAAGTTAATCATTTACTAAACTGACAAGTTCAGAAATATTTCCTTGAATAGAAAAAATCACGCTGGAATTATAATTCAAAGCATATTTAGATGAAAGCCCATCTGAAACATAAGAGATAATGCGTTAGATCCTGACGAGGGTGCAAGGACTTTCACTCAAGTACAGTAAAGCTTTCCCTCCTCCTTCCCTCCTGCAGGTGTCTAAGGAATTTTAGAGGACATTTCAGACTCATGTCGAAGGGTAAGGCAGGCAAATCACACTCCAGAAGAAGAAGTGCTAGTCAGGATCCAAGTCAGAATTTAATATGCAGAAACAAGGTTAAAGTTGCTTACAAAAGAGTTCCAATCGTTCCAATTTTTTGCTCCTATAGAATGACATCCCACAATGTTCATAGACACTGAACAATTTTTAGTGCATAAGAAACCATGTCCCTATAAGCAGAGAGTTCAAATATTTTTATGTGTCTGTAAAATCGATTGTCAGGGGAACCACATTCATTTTTTCAGGCCCTGTTTGTTTATAAGAACAGGAAATGCATGTCCTTTTTAATTCATTCAAATGAAATAGATGTTTCTAGGAATTGTCGTATATATTAAACATGACTGGTGGCCACAGTAACAAGTTTACTATTAAAAGATACCAATATATGTTTGTCATCACTTTTTCAAACACCCTACAACTGAACATCAATAGTGTATTATGATGGAAGTATTATCATAATGTAGTCATAGATGCAGGAGCCAACTGATTTAGAGTTCCAAGAAACAGGAACAATTAGGAAATGACAGTCAGAAAATGGTAGTTAGGCCAAGAAGAGATGGGGTTAGGGTTTTTATTTGATCTCCTTGCATTGACAGGAAATGTTTTTGACAAAGGGGAAACACTGTATTCAGGTAGCTGGGGATAGGTGATTCTTTGTGACTGTTAAACAACTTCTGTGTAAAGCCTGCCTGTGTTGTTTGTTTTATGGTTGTCTGCTCTGGAAATTTGAGGGGTGGAACCTGGGGAGGGGAGGGACCTCAGGAAGGTACAATGCCATAGAGTCTACCCTCCAAAGCAGCCATTTTCTCTAGGGGAACTGATCTTGGTTGTCCAGAGATCAGTTGTAATAGTGAGAGATCTCCAGGAGGAGGTTGGCAGCTCTCGTTCGTTTGTCTGAATATTTGAAGTGCAAGTTTCTCACTGAAGGTACCCAAAGAAGCCTACCAAAAAACAAAACAAACTATATCTTGGGACAGTCTTGGATTCAGCTGCTGGCTCGTCCAAGTGCACAGGCTGTCATTCATAGGCTAAGTGCCCTTTGGCTCTTGTCTTTCAGGTCCTGCTCCAAGGGTTTATGTTTCTGGCCACACCCAAGTCTTATACGTCCAAGACAAAGGGGAAAAGAAAGCTCTGCAAAATTTTATACCTGGCAAAGATGTTCCTTCCAGTCATTTCTCCAAAGTCCGAGGCAAGTATTACTGAATACTGAATCTCTTTACCTCAAGTTTAAATGACTGAGATATGTTTTGTTGTGTGTATGTTTTTTTCATGTCTAGAGATAGCTCCACACTGGGGGCTCCCTCCTCCAGTCCCATTGCTGAAGCCTTGCTTGCACAATTCTACATACATACATACATACATATACCTTTATTGGCATAAAACAGGTTACAGAAAGAGACATAATCGGAAAGAAAGGTAACAGGGAAAAATAAGTTAATCATATATAGCTATGCATTGTGCAAACGATCCTTAATTACCACACTTAAAAATAGAGCAACCTTTTCAGTTAATTCAGGTGACAGGTCGTTCAGGAGACAGTGCACCTTCAAAACATCTGGGCAACCTTTCATATTAGATAGAATTGGGTCTAAAAGAGTAAAACGTATACCGTCATACCAGGGACAGTATAGGAGAACATGGAGAACTGAATCGACCTGATTTAGACTACATGCACAGAGTCTTGCTGAGTATGGAACCCCTTTATAGCTACCATGAGTGACAGCAGATTGAATGGCATTGCATCTAGCAAGTGCAAATGCTCGGCGCAGGTGAAAGGAATGGAGGGCCGATAAGTAAGAAGGCAGATGGCCAGTATGTGGGAGAATTGCACAATTCCTTTTCAATGCCCCTAGTGGGGCAGAGGCTAAAGCAGCTGAGAACAGCCCCACCCAAGAAGGTCAGCAGCAAGGTTGGGACTGGTAGGGCAGTCCCCAGCTTTTCAGGGGCAGGGATAATGCCCCAGGGGCAGGTTCTAGCAGTGGACAGTCCAGCCCAGAGGCCAGGTTTGCTGGATACAACAGGATGAGCTTGCTACAAGGTAGGAAGGGCCAAAGGACCCAGTAGCCGTCCCCAGTGGCTATCCTTTCTGGTTGAAAGGTGGAAGCAGGAGTCAGAGAAGGTTGGAAGAAGGGCCAGGTGTGGGTAAGGGAAAGAGGTAATGGTCAGTAGCCTCTTAGGCCAGGAGCAGGGTGCAATCCTGTTACATGGGAGTAGTGTCAGAATCTGCAGATTCTAACAAGGGTTTCTGGGAATTCATGCTATGTTTTGTAACCTGTCTATGCTATGCTTTGCAACCTGTTTCTGTATTAACTATGTAATCATACCTATTGCTTATTAGCTTGACCCTTGTGATTGTATATTCTGTGATCCTGGGTTTATGGCTCTGACTAGGTCTGGTATATGTAACCGTTTGCCCGGGAGAGTGGCGACTTCAAAGCATGAGAACAATGGGCCTCACACTCCTGCCTCCGCATTCCTTTCTTCCCTGCTGGGAGGACAGGGACCAGTTCTTATCAACATGCGAAAGCCTTGGGGAAAGCTATTTGTTATGTGAAAGATGGTTACATCTAAGGGGTCTGGTTTAAGAAGGGAAATTTACTGCTTCACACCTCACCTTTTTCCTGTGGGAAGCAAACGGCCAGAGGATCTTTTGCCCGCGGTTTTTCCCCCCTGTTGATTGGTTACCTATGGGCAATTCAAATTGTACGGGAGGGTATATTAGACCTGCTTCTATTGTATGCGTTATCTCTGACAATAGTCCAAGGACCTGTAGCAATGTAGAAATTGGAAATAAAGAACTGTGTTTCATCAACAAAGATCTGATCCTTGACTACCTCGAACAGAAGCCTCACAAGTAGCCCCTTTGGCTTCAGTACATCTACTTTGGTGTAAAGCATGGGGTGGGGACGGGATCCAGGGCATTCAAAGTAGCCACAATATTGCTCTCTCCTCTCCCCCTCTCTTCCCCCGCCAAGGCTGATGATTAATATGTGTATCTTCTTCAGTCTGCATTACTCTGGTAAACATCTCAAGAGCCCGTTTTTAAGGAACTGGAGTTGCAGAATTCTTCCCCTCTCCCCAAGATTGCCTTGAAGATCAGCTCTGATCAGCTTCCTGTATAAGCAGAGCTACAGGAGCTGGTGTCGAGCCACCCAGTGGGACTGACTGACTATTACAGCACAGATACCATCCAGCACTGAAACATTTCATTGTTGGCATGCAAATATTTTAAAAGTTCACCACCAAAAACCCATCCTTTCTGGGTGGATTTTGGGCAGTAATCCATGAGGTGGGGAACCCATGCTGAGTCTTCTTCAATAGATTTTGTTCATCTATGTGCCTACTATTTTTTTCCTTAATAACAGTTTCCACCAGGGCTTTTTTTGGTAGAAAAACCCAGCAGGAACTCATTAGCATAATAGGCCACACCCAACAGCAGAAATTCATTAGCATATTAGGCCACATCCCTGACTGCACCGCTCATTAGCCTATTAGGTGGAGGGCTGGGAAAGCACAGGGCAGGCATGGAAGCTTTTCTCTTCCCCCCAGAGCTTCTCTGCCCCACTTCAGCATCGCCTTTCTAGTCTACACACACACACTGAACCAAATGGCCAGGGAAAGGCGGTGCTGAAGTGCTTGGGATCTGAAAGATTCCAGGCACTTCTGCAATGCCTTTCTAGTCTCCTACCCCCCCCCCCCCGAAAGATCAGGAAGGGAAGCAGGCACCAAGGCACACAGGCTGGGGAGACCAAGGCAGCCAGGCAAGCATGCCCTGTCCCTTTCCTGAGCCTCTCCACTTTTGCGGAGAGACTCAGGGAAGTGGGGGGGGCATGGTTAAATGCCTTTCTCTCCCTCCCCCAGATCAGGGAGAGAAAGAAAGGCATTTTCAACGAGCCTGGGTACCCTGCCTGCTTTTTTCCAGCTGCCAGGTGTCAGCTAGAGAAGGGAAGGCAGAGAGAAGCTTTTCCTTGTCAATTTCACTCTCAGCTTACTGGGGGGGGGAGTGAAATTGACAAGGAAATCCCCACTGGTCCTCCAGAGGGAAAGATGGCATTTTAACATGCCACCTTTCCCTCTTGTATGTAACGTGGAGAGGGCAGCGTGCTCTGTAGCCACAAATCCCAGAGGTTTTGGCTGTAGGTTTAGCCAACTCAGGAGCCAGCCGAAACTCCATTCCTGTGCGTTCCTGCCCAAAAATAGCCCTGGTTTCCACCAACTTACCCGGTATCGACATCAGACTGATTGGCCTGTAATTTCCCAGATCTCCTCTGGAACCCTTTTTAAAGATAGGAGTGACATTCGTTACCTTCCAGTCCTCAGGAATAGAGGCAGATTTTAAGGAAAGATTACATATTTTTGTCAGGAGATCCACAAGTTCTCATTTGAGTTCTTTCAGAACTCTCGGATGTATGCCATCTGGGCCCAGTGATTTATTTGTTTTTAAGTTGTCTATCAGTTGTCACCTCAATCTGACTCAGGTCTTTCAACACCCTTCCCAAAATCAGTGGTTCTGGAGTGGCCAAGCACTTCTCATCTTCCACAGTGAAGACAGAGGCAAAAAAATGCATTCAGCTTCTTAGCCATTTCCCTGTCATCCTTCATTACATCTTTTACCCCTTGGTCATCCAAGGGCCCCACTGCTTCCCTGGCTGGTTTCCTAATTCTAATGTATTTGAAGAAAGTTTTATTGTTGGTCTTTATGTTTTTTGCAATATGCTCCTCATATTCCCTTTTTGCCTGCCGGATCCCAGACTTGCATTTTATTTGCCACAGCCTGTGTTCCCTTTTATCAGCCTCACTGAGACTAGCTTTCCACTGCTTAAAGGAATCCTTCTTACCTTTTAAAGCTTCCATTACTTTGTTTGTTAACAAAGCAGCCTTTTTTCTATACCTACTTGTGTCTTTCCTAACCCATGGTATATATTTCCTCTGAGCCTCTAGGATTGTAATTTTAAATAGTCTCCAAGCTTCCCCAATGGTTTTGACCCTTTCTACCTTTCCTTTCAGTTTTCTCCTCACATATCCCCTCATATCAGAGAAGTTTTAAAGTTAAAAGTGGTTGTGTCAGTCTTTTTGGGAGCTCCCTATTTATACAAATGTTGAACTCAATAATATTATGGTCACTGTTCCAAGTGGTGCAATCACTTTAACATCTCTCACCAGGTCTTGGGCGTTACTTAGGACCAAATCCAGGATCACCTCTCTCCTGGTAGGTTCCGTGCTCTGTAGCACAGTCATTAAGAGTGTCTAGAAACTCAATCTCTTTTCCCCCAATTTGAACACATATTGACCCAATCAATGTGTGGGTAGTTAAAGTCACCTATTACAACACAGTTATTTCATCTAGCCACTATCTTTAATTCATTCATCATTTTATAATCTTCCTCTATCTTTTGATTTGGTGGGCAATAACAAACTCCCAATGTTAAGTTTCCTTTTGGGTCTACTAATTCAACCCACAGCATTTCCAGATGTGAATCCAATTCTCCTACCCTCTCAGTCTTACTGGACTGTATACCCTCTCTGACATAAAGAGCCACCCAACCTCCAACTTTCTCCGCCCTATCCTTCCGATATAATTTATTACCAGGAGTCACCATATCCCACTGATTTTCCTCACCAAGTTTCTGAAATACCCACAATGCCTATGTTTTCCCCCAACACCAAGCATTCCAACTCCCCGATTTTACCTTGGACACTTCTAGCATTAGTATATAAACATCTATAGTTTCCCATACATGTTAAGCCCACAACTTTCCTCTTGCTGCCTCGAGACCTTGCCAGGCAGTTCCTATCATTTGCCACAGTCTCAGAGAACAATTCTAATCCATTTCCTTGTAGGAAAGTAACACCTACCCCTTCATCTCTTTGAGATGAACCATCCTGAATCAGAGATTTTTCATCTACTGTCAGCTTTCCCCAAATATTCGGTTTAAAAACTGCTCTGCCACCTTTTTGATTTTAAGCACCAGCAGCCTGGTTCCTTCCCGGGACAAGTGGAGACCGTCTCTCTTGTACAGCTCCCTCTTGTTCCAAAAAGCATCCCAGTGCTTAACAGACTTGAAACTTTCCCCCTTACACCATCATCTCATCCATGCATTGAGACTTCGAATCTGTGCCTGTCTCTCCGGCCCTGCGCGTGGAACAGAAGGCTACCTTGGAGGTCCTGGCCTTGAGTCTCCTGCCTAGCAGCCTAAATTTTTCCTTCAGGACCTCACAACTGCATTTCCCCACATGGTTGGTGCCAACATTTACCACAACCACTGGCTCCTCCCCAGCACTATCCACCAGCCTATCTAAAACACACATAATGTCCGCTACCTTCGCACCAGGCAGGCAAGTCACCATACGGTCAATACATGGTTTTGCCACCCAGCTGTCTACCTGCCTAAGGATCGAATCACCAACTACCAAGAGGCCCCCCCCCCTGCCCAGGGATGGTTCCTTGGTACGAAAGGATACCCATTCACCAGCTATAGAAGAGGTCCCTTCTGAGGGTACATGCCCCTTATCCACAGCACGGTGCCCTGTTCCCTCTCGACCCTCATGCTCCCTGACAGCGGCGGGGCTGCCAGATTCAGAGTGGGACATATCAAACAAGTCCCGAAGAGTCTTCTCCATGCACCTAACTGACTGTCTCTGCTTCTCCAGGTCAGCCACTTTGGCCTCAAGGGAGCAAACTCATTCTCTGAGAACCAGGATCTCATTGCACTGGGCACACACTCAAGACTTCTGCCCAGTGGGCAGATAATCATACATGAGACACACCGTGCAAAACACTGGATAGCCCCCAACCCTCTGCTGGCATTCTGGCTTCATAATTGCTATAAAAATAATTTTATATAATCCCCATATTAAACCCTTTGTATTCCCCTTGTAGAAGTTTACTTACCTTACTCGGAACCCAAGGAGCCTAGCAAACCACCTCTGGTTGCTTTGGAAACCCGATGGAGGTTGTAAGAAATTAGCTGTAACTTCACAGCTCTTTCCAACACCAAGTCTATAAGCCTGAAGCAGGTGTGTCCCTAGAATCCGTACAGAAGAGCCAATCATTGTGTGGGCCAGGATAGTTCCTGTTTCCCCTTTCATGTATTTATTATCCCCATATTAAGTGGTCTGCACAAGGCCCTAATCTCCTCTCCCTCCTATCATCCTGCAGACTAAAATGAAATCCATGACCTATAAAGCATTGCAAAGAGGGACAATGCACATTCACCATTCTCTTAAAAGGGTGACAATATGGTACTCTTTAACAGTGCAGTGCTAGAGTTATACCCTGGTGTTCTGGACCCTGGTGTTCTGGCTCTTCCTTGGCTTCTCACAAGCCCTTAGTCTAAGAGTCCCTAGGCCAAGAGCCCAGCCCTTTGATTCATGACCTTCAGCTCATGCCTCTGGTCAGGTGGAGCCTTAAATAGAAGCCTCCCCCAGCAGAAGGTGTGGCTAGCAGCTATTCAAATGCACCCAGGTACTCAATTTGCAGTCAAACAATGGCCCTTTCTCACCCTATCTCAAGCAGCCAGCACTCTGCAACAACTCAAAACTCACTCACACATTTCCAAACACAGTCCCCACACACAGTCCCCTCAGCTAAACCACCTCAGCTGAAAGCAAATAAGAAAACACTCATCCCTTTTGTAGCTCTCTCCTGTTGCCTTCCATTTCATAGCAGGAGCTCCTCTGCATATTAGGCCACACACCCCTAATGTAGCCAATCTTCCAAGAGCTTACAGAGCTCTTCTTACAGGGGCTACTGTAAGCTCTTGGAGGATTAGCTACATCAGGGGTGTGTAGCCTAATATGCAAAGGAGCTCCTGCTATGAAATGAGCTCTGGCCTTCTTCAGTGGTCAAATAGTATAAAATACACCAAGCAACAGAGTCTCTGTTATACATGTAAGCAGGGCTGTTTTTGGACAGGAATGCATTTTGGGTCCTGAGTTGGCCACGCATACAACCAAAAAAACGCTGGCATGCATGGCTACAGAGCATGCTGCCCTCCCCACATTACACACAAGAGAGAAAGGCGGCGGGCAGGCATGCAGATATGACTGGGTTCCCCTCCTGATCTTCTCCAGGTGTGAGAATATCTGGAGGGGAACCCAAGCATGTTGAAAATGCCTTTCTTTCCCTCTCCAATCTGGGGGAGGGAGAGAAAGGCATTTACCCATGCCCCCTGCACTTCCCCGAGTCTCTCCGCAAAAGCGTAGAGGCTCAGGGAAGGAACAGGGCATGTTTGCCTGGCTGCCCTTGGTGTCCCCAGCCTGTGTGCCTTGGCGGGCTGGCAGGGGAGACCGAGGGCAGCCAGGCAAACATGCCTGCTTCCCTTCTCAATCTTTCGGGGGGGGGGGGAGGAGACTAGAAAGGTGATGCTGAAGTTCAGCAACACCTTTCCTCAATTGTCTGGTTCGGGGGGGGGGGGGGATAGGAGACTAGAAGGGCGTTGCTGAAGTGCCTGGGATCTGAAAGATCCCAGGCACTTCAGCAGTGCCTTTCCCTCACCATCTGGTTGGGGGGGGGGTAGGAGACTAGAAAAGTGATGCTGAAGTGGGGCGGAGAAGCTCAGGGGAGGAAGAAGCAAGCCTTGAAAACCCAATGGGGTCACCATAAGTTGGCTGTGACTTGATGGCAAAAAAAAGATGTTTGATTAGGCAGAGTTTCTATATATTAGTAGATAAAGTTTTTTGTGACCACAGTGTTGAGTGTGGGGATTGTATCTTCATTTTGCTAGATATTTGTTGTCAGGGGTCATTTTGTAGAAAAAAAGGTGCAGGAGCTCATTAGCATAACTCATTAGAATAACTTATTTGCATATGCTACACCACCTGACATCACCGGAAGTATGTTAGAAGGCAAGAAATAAAGAGAGAGAGAGAGAGAAAGAGCTGGCAGAGAGGGGACAGCTACTACTCCAAGCCTCAGAAATACCACTATTCTGGGAGGATAGCTTCAGTGGTGGCTGAAGCCTTCAGAAGGCTGGTCGGAGGAACAAGGACCTTTCCAGGGAACGGGGTCATTTTGCTGCAGCCAGGACACAAGCAGGCATTCCCCTGTGGGGGGGGGGGGAGGCTGGCACCAACTCCCGGAGCTGTGGTCCCCTGAGCTCCTGCTTGAAATGACCCCTGTTTGTTGTGCAACCTCTCTATGCCAAGTGGCAGAATGATGTAATGGTGAGCCCTAGATCGAACATGACCGCTGTGGAGGATTTACGTCATCATGCAGAGGTTGCTTCTAGCAATTTCTTCATGATGCAGGTAATGCCTGGTCTATCTATGTACCTTAAAAGAGACACCTGACTGTGGAAAAAATAATCTGACTGTGGAAAAAATATTAATCAAGATATTGATCCTGCCTGCTTAGAGGACAGTTACTCCTAGTACTAATTCAGACCTTCCTCCTAAATTAAAAATCATTCTTGTGGGCTAGAAACATTCGGCTTCCCTGAGCATGATAAAAAGGTGGGATAATCTAACACTCTGTGTGTGAGCTAGAAATTCATTGAAATTCATACCACCTTCTCACACAGATAAGAGATATGCAAGATTAAAACAGCAGCAGCAACTTCAGAGTTAAAAGAAACATGGTGTATTACATTAAAATTCACAGCAAAAAAGAGAATCTAGACATATTTCATGGCTTCCCTGGGAAAGAGTCAATATCCCTGCCAAGCTGCTGAAACTCATTCAGCGAGGTCATTGAAAGGACAGCCTATGAGAGAAACCTGAAAAGAATAAATATGGTTTCACTAGGAGTTTCATTTTGCTGAGAGATACACAGTAACTCACTGACTGGTTTTGCTTCGGGGGGGGGGGGGAAGCTTTTTCTTTGTGGAAGAGGGGCAGGTTAAAAAATGTCTTTATGCTAAAGTCATTTTGAAAAAGCTGCTCTACAGCAGAGTAACTGACCCTCAGGAACTGCTCTGATCTGTCGGCATAGTAACAAAGAACATGATTTCACTGGCGTTCCATAGCTTCCAATCCAAAATCAGCACGTCCCACAAAACACACTGCTCATGCCTGATGGAGCTATTGAGAACAATAATCACTGTTATTACAGAATGCCACTGACTGATTCATACAAGAGGTTTATGTGTGTTTGCTTAAAACAAGCAGTGCTGTTTTTCCCAAGGTGGAAGCAGCAGCTCTGTCTTGTAGCTTTTCCCTAATGTTGTTCGAATATCATCTCCCTTGGTTAACAGGTTGCCATTTCCTCCTTGTTTAATATTCTAATCATTGCACCGGGTAATTATGCATTTAAATGGGAAGCAGGATTATGAATGAGTAGAGTCATTTAAATGATAGACAAATCCCCCCCCTGGTAATTAACAGAGAGAGATTGTGTGCAGTACTATTAAACACCACAATTTTCTTTTTAAAACACCTGTTTTTTATGAAAAAGATACAAAAGCAAGTCACAACCACATCTAAAATGAGATCATAATTTAAATTCTCTAAATTCATTTTCTTCTGTTTCAGAGTACATCCAGCCTTGTATTCAATAACTCAGACAGGTCATATATACATGTCTTGCTGTTGCTGTTCCAATACTGTAAGAAATGAAAGGAAGACTTGACCTGGAATGGTCCAATACCAAGAGTGTATTTGAAGTTCTGTGGCCTTCATTGCATCTATTACACAAGGATGCTGATGGAATTTACAGTCCATTTGTCCTAGCTGAGGGAGGACTTGCCCCACTTGCTCTCTCTCCCTTCTGCTGTCTGGGGCAGAGGCGTCGACTTTTAAAATCCGGGGGGGGGGGCGGGGGCTCTTGTGCCATGTCCCCGCCGCCCCCCCGGACTGGCCTAGCCTGGCCACTCCTGCCTCCGTGGGGCCAGCTGGGCAACTGCCCAGCGTGCCAGGTCAGTCCCGGGGGGGAGGCGGCGGCGGCAGCCGCCGGCGGGTGGGCAAATGAGGTGGCAGCCCCCGCCTGTTGGCACAAGTTCCATATCCCCGCAGCCTCTGCCCCCGCCTGCTCCTGCCTCCATTTCTCCGTCCAGCACGCTGGGCATTTGCCCAGCTGGTTCCTGGAGGGAGGGAGGGAGGAACGGAGCAGGGGGAGAGGTGGTGGCAGTGGCAGCTGGCCAGCCAGCCGGCCTGGGCACTCCATTTTCTCAGGGGTGGCTGAGCCCCCCCCCCCGGAAATTTCGGGGGTGGCTCGAGCCCTCGAGCCCCCCCCCCCTGTAGTTTTTGCCTATGGTCTGGGGCACTTGCCACCACTCAAGCTTTTCCCTTTTACTTGTCTGTCTGTGGCCTCAGTAGCAGATAAAGTCCCGCTTCTCACTCCTCTTTCTCCAGCCGGCTATCTAACCCAGCACAGCCAGGAGTTTTTAGCCTATGCATGGAAGAGCGGCCAGACACAGTGGTGAAAACACAGAGCACCGTGTGGACGCTTTAAAGGGAAAGACCTTTATTTACTAGAACATAAACTTAGGTCACTAGAGCACAAGTACTTTGGGAAAGTATATCATAACACTCCAGTGTGTTGTAGGAGGGAAGATGGCATGTATAGATCTACAAAGCTTAGCAGGGTTGGTATTTGGAAGGGAGACTGCCAAGAAAGACTCTGTAGAGGAAAACAATGGCCAACCTCCTCTGCTTCTCACTTGCCTTGAAGACCCTATGGGATTATCATAAATTGGCTACAACTTGATGGCCCTTTACACACACACACACACACACCCACACACACACACAGACAGAGGGTATTGCAGGACTAAGAAAGAAGAATAACTGACAGGAGACTAAGCTGTACAGTCACTGGTGTTATCTGGTGTTATTTTTGGCATCCCTTCCTTTGGATGGAAACAATCCTGCTGGAACATCAAAAATAGAGGCTGGTCACAATAGATTTCACTCTGTTCTCTGCCTTGTTCCTGGTCTTGGGTCTTGACTTGTGTGCTTCTGACATGGTGTCCAGACTTTTTAGCACCTCCCGGTTGCTCAGTCAAATGTGAAGCCAAACCAGAATATTATGTGGAGCCCATAGGCCTTGTTGGGCTTTAACACACAGCCATACTAGTAAGGGTCCCCTAGTAATACTGATTTATTGTTGTTATTATTATTATTAGTGCTGTATAATTACCCCACCTTGAGGCCACCTCACTTTTAACTTCAATGTGATGAAAACTGATTGGAGTTTTAGTCACATTGACTGAATTATAATATGTGGGATAGCTAAAGCGACATGAAATGGAAATTCAATGTCCTAATGCAGCTCAGCAGTTTTTAACTAATCTTTGTCTGTAAAGATATCACGTTCAAGAATAACAATTCTGTTTCTGTAGATTTCTTCATAGGCAGCTGGGGTAGGCATATACATTCAAAAAGAATTAATCAAAATCCAAGCCGCACGCACTCAATTGATTAAGATCAGAAGAGTAACTGATCCAAGAAGAATTTCCTCAGTTTCTATTATAAGAACTGACTTGGCCAAACATGGCTATGCATTTGGCAAAGCTTTTTCCTGTGCCATCTTTAAATTTCTGTTTTCCCAGGGTAAAGAAATATATGGACATGAGAACAAGAGGAAAGTTAGGGGAAGAAACAGTAGAAGAGTTCCTATCTGGTTGCTGAGTACATAGAGAATAACAGATCAACAGATGTGTTTATTTATTACTTAAAGCATATTTAAAAGCATATAAAGACACACAAATGGGGAGGAGGGCTAATAAAAGTTATTGAGGGGACACCAAACAGAACAAAAAAGGCCTCACGCACTGATGGAAGATAATGATGGAGCAAAACAGACAAAACAGACAAGTCTCCCTGGAGAAAGAATTCCAGAGTTTTGGCACCATAAACAAGAGGGCCCTTTCTCAAGTTGCCACTTGTCTAGCCTCAGATGTCGGAGGCAACCAAAGAAGGGCTTCCAAAGATGACCAGAGTGGTTGAACAGATTCATATGGAAATAGGCAATCCTTCAGGTATGCTGGTCTCAAGTTGTATAGGGCTTTAAAGGCAGTACCAGCACTTTGGATTGAGCCCAGAAGGAAAGTGGAAGCTACTTCAAGATTGGCCCTGCAGGACCTATCACAGTTCTGCAGGGCCTGCAAGACAGAGCCCTTACACCAGGCCTTTGAATAGGAGCCGCCCCGCACTGTACCATCACTGAACTGCAGCCTAGACAGTTGGCTTGACTGTAGAGATCAGTGAAACTTCAGACCATCTTTGAAATAAGAACATCAACAGCACCATTATTATTAATACGTTCGGATTTTTATGACGTCGTATTGGTTTTCAATTGTTATTAACTATTTATGTACTTTGTAAAGGTGTTTTAAGAATGTGAGCCACCATGAGCCTGCTTTGCGGGGAGGGCAGGAAACAAATACAACAATAAATAAATAAAATAAAAAATAAATTTCCCAGCATCACGTTAGAAATACCCAGTATTTAAAGGGGAAAATGCTACCAGGCAGAGTACAAAACAGTGAGCTAGTTGGACCAATGGTATAAAACAGCTTCTTATGTTCATATGTAAAGGTAAACTGGGGAAACTCCCATGCACTACCCTGAGCCCCTTAGAGCAAAGACAAGTCAAATGTGAGAGCATATTTGTGTGAGGAGAACCAATACCTTGCAACAGTGCCCTGATTTAGCCAGAAAGAAATACAGGGAGAATTTCATTGGCTAAGAACTGTCCATAGGTCAGAGTGGATCAGGTGATATTTTCAACCCTGTGAGAGCTTACGGTTAGGCTTGTTCACCAGTCCAGTTTTTTTTTCTGTCAGCAGACTTAATTTTGCCTTCTTCCTCTTCTTCTCTCTGTTTTTGCCTTAATTGAGCCTGTTCTGACAGTGGTGAAATGTAACTATGAGAAATTAAAAATATAAGAAACTACTTCCAGAATTAGGCCTTTAATACACATCAGAAACTGATATTGATAAAATAGGCATTGCACATATTCCATGAGTAGGTTACGGCATAGGCGTAGAGTACGGGGGGGCTCGAGGGCTTGAGCCACCCCTGAAATTTCCCGGGGGGGCTCAGCCACCCCCGGGAAAATGGAGCGCCTGCCGCCGCGCCTCCCCGGGTCCTTCCGAGGCCCAGCCGCCGCTGCTGAAGAGGGAGAGGAAAGGGGGGGAGAGGCACTGGCAGCAGCAGCTGGCGGGCCTCGGAAGGGAGGCAGGGCAGTTTCCTGGGGGGGAGAACATCGCTCCAATGAGCATGCGCGTTAAGGAGCCTCCGCCCCCCCGGGATTTCCAAAAGTCTACACCCCTGGGTTACGGTTTCTGCAGCATCAGAAACTATTAAACATGTCAAACAAAATCCAAGCAATCCGCCCAGTAGGATTTTCAAAAGTTCAAAATCAGAATTCAAGAATTTACTCATAAATATTTATCAGTTCCCAAAGCCGATATTGACCTGTTTGGCCCAGGTAGCTAAAGTTAAATGGGATGCATCTCTGAAACATCCATGCTCCTTGTTTCTAATGGTGGAACAACACAGAATAGGTTGGTGATCTCGATGGGTTACCTAGATATATAAACTCCATAAGCAACCTGTATGAGTCAGTTCATACAGGAGAAAGCAGCCCTTATCCTGTTTCAATATGAAGTACAGGAGTACCTTGGCATGCAGTGAATATTCTAGATGCAATTTAGCATATGCCAAGGTTAAGTGTAGCTGAACATGGGGAGAGAGAGGAGGACATTATATTATTTTCTTTGAGTGGCTATTCAGGGTTGTACCTAAGCTTTCAAGGCATCAGAAATGTTCCAGTATAGCAATAACTATGCAGAACGGAAGGGACCAATGCAAGGGACCAATATAAATTCATTACTGCCAATCAGAGGGTATTGCCAGAAAAATACTATGAGGATTCTTAACAGAAAATCATTGAATTACTCCTAACTGCATTTTTAAGCATAGGGCTGGACTCCTTATGGCTTGAACAAAAAGGTGTAGATGGAAATGTCATCGCATTCAAGGCTTTCAAACTGTGGAATTAACTTCCTGGATGTAAGGGCAAACCAGATTTATTTTCTCATTAATATTCCACAAGTTCATTTACGGTTCTAAAAAGTTAATGTTGTTTATGTGTCTCTGGCACGGCTTATAGTGGTGGCCTTAAATATGTAAAACGCTAGCAACGTGAGAGACTGCGATATCATACAATAGCTGAACTGAGAACCAAGAAGCCCTTGAGCCCAGACTCACCAGGTGGAGGTGGCCATAGCTTTGGGCAAGCCACAGTCTTTCTGCCTAAGATGCCTTCCCCCTTCAGCAACACGGGCATAAAATACCAGTTACTTTTTACAGGGTTTTACAGCTAATGCATCGAAACATTTCTCATGCTACATAAGCATTCATGAATTATTGTTATTATTACTATTGTTTTCCATTCCTAGCTTTGGACAAAATTAAAATCATGGAGGTAGTGTGGATTTCATTTTTTTAAAAAAATCAGCTTCCCAAGTCCAATGACAGCATCCCAAAGCATGTATCCCAGTGTTCTACACTATCACAGTATGCATCAAATCAGGGAGAATCTTTTTTGCTGGTTTAGCATTCCTGATCTGCTAAATGTGTTTTGAAGGAGCTCTATTTCATGCAAGACTTCTCATTTGCTGTTTCACTCTAAATAGTCAAGAGAAAGCACTGAATGCCCACTGATAGTTGTTGGTTTCCAGCAGTTACCTTCAGGAACAAAACAGATAAACCATGAACTCATGTTACATACTGCCATCTGCTGTGTCTCTTGACAAACTGCAGTTTGACAGCCCTTTAGAAGCCTGCAGTCTCCATATTTTAAAGTAATTTCTGTATAGGAGTCAGCCAGGATTACTCATATTCTGTTTGACAGGGGGCTAATATTCTGTTGGGAGTAGATTCACATGAATCGCCAAATAAAAGGATGTAGATATACCCAATAAAATTTCATTATTCCCACCCATTGACACTGAACAGATCATCTGCATTTTTCTTACATGAACACTATCTTGTAAACAGTAGATTTATAGAGGCAATCATTTTAATCTGCACCAAAAAAGACCTTGTAAAAAAATAGTGTAGTTCTTAAATCATATCATCAGAGCACAACAACATAAGCCTTTTCAAACACTTAAATCTTGGAGGAAATTCTGTTTCTACACATAATGTAGGCCATTTTTTAAAAAAAGTTTCATATTTGCTCCACAGATGGTTTGTTGCAGCATCTCTGGTATTAACTGGGCACAGGTTTATAACAGTGCCAGTTTCTCAGCAATGTCTGGAATTCATTAAATAATTATCTTTCAACAAGGCACTGTGCTCTGCCAGGTGTTAATAATCCTGCTGCACTGGTAGCTCAAAGCAAATAGCAAATACAGGTTTATTGAACCCTTGGTGGGCTGTCATATGGTGGGATAATAAGTTGAGCCACCTTAAACCGAGAGGAAAGGTGGAATATAAATAAATGAATTGTGTAGGCCTGACCTAGAGCAACAATTCCTTAAGCTACTTATAAACTTCTGAGCCACTTTCAAACTCCCAATATTTATCATTTACAGAATTTTTATCCCATCTTTCTGCCCACATCAGGGCCACCAAAGTAGCCAACACATTAAAAAAAATACACAATAAACGCATATTTAAAAAAACCAGTAAAACCAAACAAAATACCATAATTAAAACAACTAAAACCAAACTACAATACACATACAAAAAGTTATAAACAACAATTAAAATATATGGCAAGAAGAAGAGATAACTGCAGAAATGCTTGTCGAAACACTGCATCACCTGGCTGAAGACAGCAGCAGAAAAAGACAGGTGGGTCTCTCAGATGAAGTAGTTCCAGAGTTTTGGTGCCATGATCAAGAAGGCCCTCTTCCGGGTTGCCGCCTGCCTAATCTTAAAAGGTTAGGGGCGCCTGAAGCAAGGCCTCAGAAGATGATCGTAGCAGTCAGGTAGGTTCATAAGCAAGTCAGCTTCCTTCAAGTAAGCTGGCCCCAAGCCACATGGAGCTCTGAAGGTTGATGCAAGCACTTTGAATTTTGTACAAAAACAAACTGGAATCCAGTGTCGATGAGCCAAGACTGAAGAGATATGACCCACTCCAGTCAACATTCTGCCTACAGCATTCTGCACCAACTGAAGTTTATGAACACTTTTCAAGGGTAGCCCCATATAGAATGCATTGCAGTAATCTAGCCTAGATATAACCAGGCCATGCACCAAAGTGGACAGGTGTCTTTTGCCCAAGAAAGGCCACAGCTGGCTAACCAGTTAAAACTGGTAAAAAGCACTCCTGGCCTCAGCTGCTACGTATTTAACCAGCACTAGCCCTGGTTCCAATAGCACCCCCAAACTATGGCACTGTTCCTTTTAGGGGAGTGCAAACGCATTCAGAACAGGTGACACCATAAGTCCTTGGTCTAACCATCTACTCACCAGTATTACTTATTTTGTCAGGATTAAGGCTTTAGTTTATTAACCTGCATACACTCAAAAACTACCTCCAGGCACTGATTCAGGATTTCTACAGCCTCCTTAGGACTGGCCAGATGCAATAGAGTTGAGTGTTATCTGCATATTGGAGACAACCCAGTGTAAGCCTTGACTGCTATTCCCGGGTGGGAGGTGGCACTTTTGTCTTTCCAGCCAGTCCCTCATCCCCCCCACCTTTGGAATGTATCTTGCTTCTCTCCAGCAGATGTTTATCTGGCTGTGCCTCTTCAACCTTGGAAATATTGCTGTTCACAGAGTCTTAACGGCTTTTTGTTTGCAGGTGTTAATTGTAACTTTCTTCCCACTTTTAGCCTGGGAATAAACTGTCCAGCATATTTGGGCGCCTTTTTTCCCTGTTTCATGATTGGAGGTTCCACTAAGCATTGCACTGTTTGAATGCACTATATCTGTAACCTCTCTGGTCTATTTTAACCATTACTGACTCAGGATGTGTAGATGACTATTTGATCTGCTACCAATAAAGAATCTTTAGTTACGGACCTTGTGTGCAGTTTGAAATCTCTTGGACTCTCACACCCAGGCCAAATCTCCAGAGGAAGTACTTGAAGGGCTGTCATATAGAGGATGGTACAGAGTTGTTTTCTGTTGCCCCGGAAGGTTGGACCAGAACCAACAGGTTGGGGAAAAAGTCAAAAGAGTTTTCAGCTAAACTTTAGGAAGAACTTCCTGACAGAGCGGTTCCTTAGTGGAACAGGCTTTCTCGGGAGATGGTGCTCTCTCCTTCTTTGGAGGTTTTTAAACAGAGGCTAGATGGCCATTTGACAGCAATGCGGATCCTGTGAACTTAGGCACTTCATGAGAGGGAGGGGAGGAAGGGTTGTATTAGTGCTCGGTGTGAGAGCCCAAAGATTTCAAACCAAAGCAAAGGATCGTAAACAAGAACTTCTCTTTATTTGGTGGATCAGTGGTGCACACTTGTTGAGTCAGTAATAACCATATGCAGCAGGTTGTAGCACAGATATAGTGTATTCAAACTAGGCAGTATGTAATTCTCCACCAATCATGACCCAGTAAAAAAGGCGCCCAAAACCCACGACGCATTTATTCCCATGGAAAAGAAGCGGGACAAGAAAAGATTGCACCTGCAAGGAAATTTCCAATTAGCAACATAGTCTGTAAGAAGAGTTAGCCAAGGCCATAGATAAGACCGCTGAAGCGGCGGAGGCTCAAGCGAGAGAAAGGAACACATTCCATAGGGAGGGGTGAGATAACACATCATGACACAGTTACATCCCAACTCCCGAGCGGGAAATGTCAGATCCTGACACTTGGTTCTTGTGGCCCTTTCTTACACATTCAGGAAAATGCCGATCACCACTTTGAGATCAGGAAGCAATTTTCTCTAAGCCAGTTTCGGCCACAGTTCCTGGAGGGGGAGGTTGCCATGTTCTGGGCATAAAATGGGTCACTGGCGGTGGCAATGTTCCCTCAAAGCTGTGGAGTCTTGTGAGCAAAAATTCTACTCTGTGAGCTTTTGGCATTAAAGTTGTGAGCGAGCGATTTGGCCACTGCATAAATTAGTTTGCTCTGGAGCCCTCCTTCCTGAGCTGAGACAAAAATGTGTGAGCTGGAGGCTAGAAAACTGTGAGCTAGCTCACACTAACTCAGCTTAGAGGGAACACTGGTGGGGGGAAGTATTTGTGAATTTCTTGCATTGTGCAGGTGGTTGGACTAGATGACCCTGGAGGTCAATTCCAACTCTATGTTTCTATGATTCTAGGACCTTACTCAAAGTTTCATGCAGATGTTGAAAAGCATAGGGGACAAGATGGAACCTTTTGGGACCCCTCAGGCCAAAGTCCAAGAGGCTGAGCAGCAGTCCTCCAGAGGCACCTTCTGAAATCTGCCTTCTAAAGAGGACCAAAACCACTGCAAAACGGTGCCTCTCAGTCCCAGCCGAGAAAGCTGTACAGAAGGATACCATGATCAATGGTATCAAAAGCCACTGAGAGGTTCAGGAGACTCAACAGAGGACTTTTTTGCATACTCAACTCACTCCTGATTTTCTTGACAGTTGATCCACATGTATTGGCATCAGTTTAGGCACAGTTTTTCTGAATCTCTGTTCTCCCTTTGCATTTTCACAGTAAGGGAGTCAGTTTTATTTTCTTCCACGCATGCCTTAAATAATCAGGATTTTCAAGGGAGGGTACTGTTAGCATCAGTGGCAACACAATACCCTCCTTTTAATTTTCTGTGCATGCATCTATCAATATATTGATATCATGATTGCATTTTTCTATTGCCTTAAAATATTGATATTGTTGTAACAATAGGTCAAGCTGGTTCTCTGAATTTCCAGCTGTTAAGTTTTTTTAAAGTAAGTCTGTATCTTCTTCCCCATAGAGATATAAGGAAAAATGCATACCTCTGTGAGGGAAGGTGCTAAAGACTTTGGTGTAACCTTCACTTAGGGATAGGATCAGTTATTACCTAGTTTTTTTCTCTCAGATATACTATAATAGTCCACGTATTACTGCTAATAGATAAGAGCAAGAGGAGTGGAATGCTCTTCAAAAATAGAATCTGCAGGAACACAGGCTGCAGGTGTAGTGGTTAAGTGTGCGGACTCTAACCTGGGAGAACCAGGTTTGATTCCTCCAGTTGCACCTGCTGGATGACCTTGGGCAAGCCATAGTTCTGGCACAGTTGTTCTTGAAAAAAGAGCACTTTCTGTCAGCTCTCTCAGCCCCACCTACCTCACAGTGTGTCTGTTGTGGAGAGGGGAAAGGAAAGGAGATCATAAACCGCTCTGAGACTCCTTTGGGTAGTGAAGGGCGGGGTATAAATCCAATCTCTTCTTCTTCATCATCTCAAAAAGCTGATAAATCCAAAATTAGAGAAAGTCAAATATTGTTGTTCCGCTGTTTCAGATCCTGTCTGCTAGCTGTTCTGAATAATTTGTTGACTCCATTAGAAGACATGTTTCAGTGAGTATTATTTAGTCTGCATTTTTTTCTTTTGTGTTTGTGTGTACGTATGTGTGTGTGTTATGCCACCTCATTCTGACATATCTGTCCCAAGTGAGTTGTGTTTCCCCTGGTCAGTTTCTAGATGATCAGGTGTTCGGTTGGTTGGTGACTGGTTCCTCTGTTCCTTATGTTAAACAGAAGGTTCCATGGCATTAGTGAAAGCGTGTTTACCACCAGGCTGAGGGCAATGTGTCTCCCTGGCAGTTAGTTGTTGGATACCACCAAATTTATTGTCTGATACAGCATTAGTATAGAGTAGGACTGTGTTGTTTTTTGTTTGTTGGCCTTTTCCTTTTTTCATCCAGCAGTGGGTTTTTTCCATTTAGTACTGGTTTTACTCCTTATTGTTTTAATTATATGAATGTTACATATTTGTAATTCCTGGAATGAAATGTTTCAGGAAGATGCTTTGGGAAAGGGACTACTACTGTGTCTAGTATAGGGATGGCCAAACTGCAGCTCGGGAGCCACATGCGGCTCTTTCACACATATTGTGTGGCTCCTGGCAGGACAGCTGGGGAAGATAAATATTACTGGCAAACAAATATCACTGGACAAATAAATATCATTATCAATATCTGCTTTTACCGTTTTTTAAATTATTTTTGGCTGTCTCAGGTAATGTTAATTAAAAGCAAATTTGCATATTTCCCAGTAAAAACGTGTAATATTTGTTCATGTCTTGTGGCTCTCAAACATCTGACATTTATTCTATGTGGCTCTTACATTAAGCAAGTTTGGCCACCCCTGGTTTAGTACATACATTCTATTGCTATAAGTATGATCTTGCTATGTAATTTCTGTCCTATTTAACATGGCATTTTGTGAGACTTCTGACTAGATCCAATAAGCCAGGCCTTTTATTTCAAATCAAAGTCTTTATTCTCAATGGTCTTTCAGGAAACACTTGTGTTGTTAGTGATACCAGATACAGAAGAGGAGGAATTGATATAGTAAATTCAAACTAGAGGAAAAGCGCAGGTACCAATGGAAAAAGAATAAACAAGCGCCAAAATGTACTATCGTTACTTTCTCAGGAAAAAAGGTGTGTAAGCAGAGCTACGTTCCCATCCCTGACCCTGTGATTTCCCTACATGCAATCCCCCGCAAAAGACACTTGGAAAAGCGGAGGCCCAGTTGCCCAAGGTTACAAGTGCAGTAACAGAGATAACATGAGTCTAGCAAAACATCTGAGCTCATTCCAGTGACAAAGGGGTGAGGAGGGGAGGGGGGGAAGGAACCGTCAGAGCGGAAGCTGATGCCGATCTCCCGCCGGGACCTGCAACCCGGATAAACATAGAAAAGCAAAACATGACAGGGAACTTGACAATTTTAGTGCTTTATTCCAGCTTGGTTTCAGCTCTGTTTTCATATTTCTGCAATCCAGACCTCTATTTCATTGTTGATTGGCTATGCTATCCCTGTTGAATTAAATTGTCTCATGCTGTGTAATCTGCCTTCAGTCTTGGTGAGAAAAGCAGGTATCATAGACCCCTGGCACTTCCACACTATCAGGCAGGTTTTCCTGCCAAAATTTTGTTCTCAACTGCAACTGAGCAGCCCCAAGTAGTGTGGATTACTTTAAAAGTCTGTGTGTCCCACCCCGTCATGAAGATCTAATTTGTCTTTTAGTCCAGCCCAGGAACTTGATGGGATAATCAGCCCTCTTGTTTTTCCCTTTCAAATGGCACTGGAGAAGGTATAACATTCAAACAGGAATAACAATTTTATTTAACAGGCAGGGAAGGAATAGCTGTAGTCAGGGGCTGGCAATGCTGAGGTAAAAATTGTTATTAGTACAAATTACACTTCTTTTAGCAATGAAAATAGTGTTGTTAAAGCTTATTTTCATATATTTTTAGATATTATCAGTGAGAGGCATTTTACTATTTTAGTTACAGTTACAATGTTTCTTCATATAATTTCCCATGACTCTGCAAGTTTCCTGGAGACTGTTTCTTTATTAGTGTACCTAAACTCTTCCCCTTTTGGAAACCACAGTTTTATTTCTGTAGCCTGATATATATTACCTTCATGCTTATCTTTAACTCTTTATGTAGTGTGACTGTGACTGAAACATGCATGCAAGAGAATTTGTCTTTATACAGTCCTAATAATACAAAACACATGAGACCTCATGACTGGAAGTCTTATTCCATGCATGTTTTCTCAGAAGGTCTACTTGGTAAGTGTGTATAGGACTGAAACATGAAACGTGCTTTTTGGAAAGCATGTGGGTGATAATGTTTTGATATTTAATAAACTGCTTTACAATAGGAATGTATAAAATTTGATTTAGCTGATAGATTCTCTGAATAAAGCTGTTATGGAGGTCGGGGGAGGGAGGAAAGTAAAAAACTGAATTCCTCTAATGTTTCATACATCCTTAGTTCTATTGGAGCTTCCTGGCATTATACCTAGGTAACAAACTAGCAGGCAAAGGAAAGTCATATCCTGAACTTGAATTAGGAAGACAAGATTGAGCTAGTAGATTCCTCATGGTATACAGATTCAAAATCTCTTAATGCATATTTACTGTGATTTCAAATATTTCAACTACTGTTATGTACTAATAACTAGACTGGTTAAAAAGTCATTAAGAACATAAGAGAAGCCAATGTTGGATCAGGCCAATGGCCCATCCAGTCCAACACTCTGTCACACAGTGGCCAAAAACACCAGGTGCCCTCAGGAGGTCCAGCTGCGGGGCCAGGACACTAGAAGCACTCTCACTGTTGCCCCCCCAGCACCAAGAATACAGTGCATCACTTGCACCATTATTTCAATGGATGTCCACAAGTAGAGCGATTAGCTCACTATGCAAAAAAAAAATATTAAGAACATAAGAAGCACCCTGCTGGATCAGGCAATGGGCCATCTTGTGTAACATCCTACTTCCCACAGTGGCCAACCAATTGCCCCAGACAGCCATCAGAGGCCAAGACCCTAGATTTTGCCTTCTAACACTGGTATTCTGCATGTACAGGTCCCCTTTAATCTCCATGGCTAGTAGACATCAATGGACCTATTCTCCATGTCACAAATTTATGTACAATATTCAGATTCATCCCACTCTGCTAATTCATCATCAACTTGGAGTGGTCCATAGCAACTCTGAGTGGATTGTTTACTGTCTAGACAAGACCTTGTTTTCATCTGGGCTGAACAATGTACTGTTACACATCTCATACTGTGAAATTGGGCCTTCTGACCTCTTTTTGTAATAACTCTCCTGCACACCCTTCTGTGTATAAATTTATCTGCCAACTCAATATAACATTGCATGCATCTTTAAAAGTAGGATGTGGCTGCAAAAGCATACACCACAATATGGGCACAATCATATGCACCCATTAGCCATGGAAGAGGGATGATTCACCACCGGATCAAAGCAGCGTGATCAGACCAGCACATCTGGGAAGCATCCCGCAACTGTCATCAAACTGTTGCAAACTGTTTTGATACAGTGGGGAATTGTAGTAAAAAACTACTAGTGAAACTCCAGCAGCAAACTCACAGCCGGAGTTTCCCTGTGTGATCGCGCCAGTGCGGAAGTGTGGCGTTGCGGATAGCGTGATCACACGTTATCCTGACATGGCGCTGTTTTTTCCCCCTTCTCCGTGTGCACATCATCGAAAGCCCTTAGGGGGGGAGAAGCGAAGCATTGATTCCCCCTTTCCCCCTTGTAGCGATTCATTGATCCCCCGTTTAAGTGCCTCAGAAACCCACCACAAAAAAAAGCCCTTGCCCGTGGTTGCATCTGATCACGCAGCAGCGGTTTTGCCCTGGCAAGTCCATGGAGCTGTGTGATCACGCAAATTGCTCTGGAGCAAAAAAGCTTCGATTCCCCTCCAGATTATCTCGCTCGTGTGACTGTGACCTATATTTGTTAAAGTTGCCATCAGAATCTCTTTGGTTGCATCAGACTAGGGTTGTCAGCCATCAGCTGGCAACAAGCAGGGAAAGTAAGTGGTGGGATGGGGGAATAACATCATGCCAACAGCATAATGCTCTTTTGTCAGGTAACAGAGGGGAACTGGATGGCAAAATCCAGAAGGAATAACTTCAACAATGACAACGAAGTTTCAGATTATAGCAGTTGTACTTAATTTAATTATAATTACAGTGGTTACATCCCTAGTTCACTTTAAGGATAAGTAACCCACCTTGAAATAAAATAAACTAGCCTTGCATTTAATTCAAAGCACATTCACTCAACTCCAATGGTTATGACTCAGGAGTGGAAACAATCTTCTGCTTTGGATCTGCCCTGCAGTCAGTGCAAAAAAAAAAAAAAAGGATGCTGTACCATTCAGCACTTAGTATTCCTACAATATGATCAAAGTTGTCAATTCTGACTGCGTCCATCCCTTGTTATTCAGGGAGGAAGAAAGTGGGAATCTCCTGGTGCTGTTGCCTCTGTCTTGACACTGATTGACTGTTATTGGGTGTGGAGAGAATGAGCCTCCGAAACCAGAGCTGTGGTGCATACTCTGGGTGCCACAGATCAGAGTCATATTTCCATCATTTTCAAATTACTCCTTGCTGGAAATCTCTGGTGAAGTGGAGCGCTATGAGGTAATAGGCAATAAGTGCTGCAAAATTCTCCCCAGGTCCTGTCCTTTCCACATCACATTTCTAAGCTAATTTGCTAAACCCAAAAACTGTAGTCATAACCTGGACACAAAGTGCTAATCTGAATTGTCAGCAATCTGATCTCTTGTTCTCATACATTTTTAGCTGCAGTTCTCTTCTGTAATTGTATTCTGTTTTAAAAGTCTTTCTAGCATTTCAGAAGTGAGACCCAATCTGAACACTCATAAAGCCCATGGTACATAGAGGTCACTTCCTTGAGGTCACTCGGTCCTGTCAAAATTGACTCCCATGTGGAAATCTGAATGAACTTATTTTGATCTAAGCCACTGGTGCCAAGGTAAATATTAGTTTCATAGCTACAATGTAAAAGTAATAGTTGTGTTATGAAAGGCTGTATAACCAAAAACATGCTGTGTTTTTGAGTATATGTTATGATTTAATAAAGCTGTGCATCTATGCAATATGGAAAGTTAACACAGATTTTTAAAAAGGAGTGGACAAGGAGATTACTTAGACAGGGCAGAGGTAGCAGGCCTACTCCAGTGACAAAGTGTCTCAGCTCCAGTGACAAAGTGTTTGGAAATAAACAGGTGAGTTCAGCAGATATGGGAGTTCAGCAGCAGAGTAAGCCAGAGCACTAATCTCTCTACGTCTCTAATAGAGTAAACATATTATCCACAAACAAATCCACATAATTAAAAAAATTATAAAAAAGGAGATTTTATTATTTTATTTTTTAAAAGACAATAATGAAGGTAGAATGCCAGCAGGGAGTTGGAGGCTATCCAGTGTATTGCACTGAGTGTAACATGTATGACTATCTGCCAACTGGACAGAAATCATGGATTTGTGCTTGATGCAAGAAGCTCCTGGTTCTGAGGGAATATGTTCACACCCTCAAGGCCAAGGTGGCTGACCTGGAGAAGCAGAGACAGTCAATTATACATATGAATAAGACTCTTGGGGACTTGTTAGATGTATCCCACTCCAAGAACGGCAGATCTGCCACTGTCAGGGAGCATGAGGGTCAAGGGAAAACAGGGCACCATGCTGAAGAAAGGGGGAGTGTTCCCTTAGAAGGGAACCCTTCTATAGTTGGTGAACAGGTATCCTTTCACACCAAGGAACCATCCCTGGGCAGGGAGGGAGGGGGGCTCTTGATAGCTGGTGATTTGATCTTTAGGCATGTAGCTAGAGGGCTGGTGAACCCACGTACTGATTGCAAGGTGACTTGCCTGCCTGATGTGATGGTAGCAGACATTACTCATAGTCTAGATAGGCTGGTAGACAGTGCTAGGGAGGAGCCAGTGGTCATGGTACATGTTGGCACCAACAATGTGGGGAAATGTAGTTGTGTAGTCCTAGAGGCTGCTAGGCAGGAGACTCAAGGGCAGGACTTCCAAGGTAGCCTTTTCAGAAGTGCTGCCTGTTCCGCATGCAGGGTCAGCTAGACAGGCACAAATTAGGAGTCTCAATGCATGGATGAGATGATGGTGTAGGGAGGAAGGGTATAAGTTTCTTAGGCACTGGGATGCTTTATGGAACAAGCAGGACCTGTACAGAAGAGTCAGCCTCCACTTGTCCTGAGAAGGAACCAGGCTGCTGGTGCTTAAAATCAAAAAGGTGGCAGAGCAGTTTTTAAACTAAATCTTGAGAGTAAGCCAACAGGAGATCAAATGTCTCTGGTTCGAGATGGTTCATCTCTAAGAGATGAAGGGGTAGCTCTTACTATTCTATGGGGAAATGAATTAGGGCTGGCCACTGAGAAGGTGACAAACAATATTGTCTGCCTGGCAAGGTCTAGAGGCCACAGAAGGAAGGTTGCAGGACTAACATGTCAGGGAAATTATAGATGTTTATATACCAATGCTAGAAATGTCAGAGGTAAAATGGGGAAGCTGGAATGCTTAGTGTCAGAGGACAACATAGACTGTGGGCATTTCAGAAACTTGGTGGGATGATGAAAATCAGTGGGATACCGTGATTTACAGATATAAATTATATCAAAAGGATAGAGAGGGAAGGGTTGGAGGTGGAGTAGCTCTGTATGTCAGAGATGGTATACAGTCCAATAAGAGTGAGAATGTAAGAGAAATAGATTCACATACAGAAACGCTATGGGTGGAAATAGTGGGACCAAAAGGAAGCTTAACTCTGGGAGTTTGTTATCACCCACTACATCAAAGGTTAGAGGATGGTTTTAAAATAGCAAAGAAATTAAGCAGCTGCATGAAATAATTGTGTCAAAATAGGTGATTTTAACTACCCACACATTGATTGGGTCAATATGTGCTCAAGTCAGGAGAAAGAGATTGCGTTTCTAGATACTCTCAATGACTGTGCCATGAAGAAGATGGTCACAGAACCTACCAGGGGAAAGGTGATCCTGGTCTTGGTCTTAAGTAATGCCCAAGACTTGGTAAAATATGTAAATGTGCTATCACCAGCTGGAAACAGTGACCATAATGTAACTTCAACATTTATGTAAATAGTGTGTTGTCCAAAAAGACCAACACAACCACATTTAATTTTAGAAGGGGCAACTTCTCTCAAGTGAGGGTGCTTGCGAAGAAGAAACTGGGGGGGGGGGGTGACCAACAATGTGTTCAGTCACTCCTGGAGCAGCCTCCATACCACTATCTTGGAAAACTAATTAAAAATAAACTCTGCGGGAAAATATCCAAACTGAGCCCAAGATATAGGGAAACCAAAAGGAGCATGAGCGAACTAAAAAGCACAACAAAAAAAAGCTTCTAAAGACACAAGAGTGGAATCGGAATCTTTTGAGTGAGACTCCTCCCCTCCTCCCCCACTAGAAATGGAGCTGGAAGACGCTGAAGAGGTACATGTGGAGAAAAGAAAGAGAGGACTCTATTACAAAAAAAACAAATACAAGAAATGCTAACTGATTCAAAAACAGAAATCAAAGAAATAATAACACTTGTATTAAGCAAAATAGATGATTTGACAAACAAATTTAAAGAAGTTGAAGGTACAGCAAATACGGCTCTTGATGGAACAAAAAAAATGCCCAGGAACTAAATGAACTAAAAACATTTGAAACATGGGAAAAATCAAAGATAATGATATTAGAAAACAAAGTAAGAGAGCGTAAATTAAAATTTACAGGGTTCTCGCCCAACTTTGAAATGAACAAAGAGATAACTGCAGCTTTGAACCAATGGTTATCAGAACTCCTCCACTTATCAGGAACAACTGTAGTAAATGCCTACAGGCTGAACATGACACATGCTACCTCACCAGCATTAATCCCAGATGTTATTGCTGAAATTGTGGACATTAAAACAAAAAAAAACATTCTGGATATGGCAAGGACAAATGGAGATTTGAAATTAATAGACACTACAGTCAAAGTGTTTCCTGACTTGTCAGTTGAAATACTGAATGCCAGACGCAATTTACGTCTGATGGTGCAATGACTAAATGAAATGAAACAGAGATACAGGTGGCTCCCACTTGGGCACTTATCAGTAACTTTCTGTGGGAAAATACTAACAGCATATGATACAAAGTCTGGAGAAGAGCTCATTAAAGAAATACAAGAGGCTCAACAGGAATGAAAAACAAAAGCAGGAAGAAACAAAGAGACACAACAAAGGACTTTGAAATAAGACTGGAGAAATTATCTTAACTTCAATTATTTCGAGAGACTCAAAGATATATAATGAGCTTCAAGAATGGTGGTGATGTTAGGTTTCCAGAGATTCCCCACACACACACCCTCCTAATGGGAGAGTCTGCAGCACTCCCACGGGAGCAAGCACCATGGAAGACGGCAGAGACTCATTCGGCAAACCCAAACCCTGAGGAGAGAAGCTCCTCTTGAGAACTTTTCCAATAAACAAGATAAAGTGCAACCTGAACAGTAATTTACTTTGTTTGTAGTCTAGACATGTAAACTAGATGTAAGCTGAATAGATATTTCAAGATATTAGTTAAAATTTAATGGTTTATAATAGCTTAAATATTAGAAGATAAGTGAAATGATTGTGTTGAAAGCCATGGAGGGAGAAAACCTCAAGAAGAAAGTAGATAGAGTAACAATCTTTCCAAGCCCATAGTAAAAGAAATATCAATGTTTAGAAGATTGGGATTTGCCAAAACAATGGGTTTGGGCTGCCTGTAATAATTGAAGAAAAAATGTTTAATGTAAGGATTTTCTTTTAATTTATGAAACCTGTAATTGTTTTTTGCACAGGAAAAACAATAATAAAAATAAAATAAAAAGAGAAACTGAAATGAAAGGTAAAGAGGATCAAATCCCTTTAGGGAGCTTGGAGACTATTTAAAACTATGATCTTAGAAGCTCAGGTAAAATGTATACCGCAAGCTAGGAAAGGTACAAGTAAGTATTTAAAAAGGCCTGCATGGTTACCAAAGAAAGTAATGGAAGCAGTAAAAGAAAATTCCTTTAAGTGGTAGAAGGCTAGTCTGAGTGAGGTAAATAAAAGGGAGCAGAGGCTGGCAAATAAAATGCAAGTCAGTGATCAGACAAGCAAAAGGGGACTATGAGGAACATATTGCAAAAATATAAAGACCAATAATAAAAAATTCTTCAAATACATTAGTAGCAAAAAAACAGACAGGGAAGCAGTGGGGCCCTTGGATGACCAAGGAGTACAGGGATTACTAAAGGATGATAGGGAAATGGCTGAGAAGCTGAATCAATTTTTTGCCTCTGTCTTCACTGTGGAAGATGGGAGGTGCTTGCCCACTCCAGAACTGCCGATTTCGGGAGGGGTGTTGAAAGACCTGAGTCAGTTTGATGTGAAGAGAGAGGAGGTCCTGTGACTGATGGACAAATTAAAAACTGACAAATCACCAGGCCCAGATGGCATATATCTAAGAGTTCTGAAAGTGTGGGCTTGTGGATCTGACAAAAATATGCAATCTATTATTAAAATTTGCCTCCATTCATGAGGACTGGCAGATAGCTAATGTAGCCCCCATTTAAAAAAAAAAAAAAAGTTCCAGAGGAGATCTGAGAAATTATAGGCTGGTCAGTCCTAACGTCAATACCAGGAAAGTTGGTAAAATCCATTATTGAAGTTAGAAGTAGTAGGCAACATTGATGAACAAAAGCTATTGAGGAAGAATCAGCATGGATTCTGTAAGGGATGATCTTGTCTCACTAACCTTTAAGAGGGTTAACAAACATGTGGACAAGGTTGACCCAACAAATGTTGTTTAGCCGGACTTCCAGAAAGATTTGGATAAAGTTCCTCATCAAAGGCTCCTAAGTAAACTCAGTAGTCATGGGATAAGAGGACAAGTCCTCTTGTGGATTAAAAACTGGTTAATTAATAGGGAACAGAGAGCGAGTATAAGTGGGCAGTTCTCACAGTGGAAGGTGGAAAGCAGTGGGGTACTGCAGGGCTCGATACTCTGTTCAGTGCTTTTTAACTTGTTTATTAATTATTTGGAGTTGAGAGTAAGCAGTGAAGTGGCTAAGTTTGTGGATGACATGAAGTTGTTCAAGGTGGTGAGGACCAGGGAGGATTGTGAGGTGCTCCAGAGGAAAGTCAAAGCTGGGCGAGTGGGCGTCAACATGGCAAATGGGGTTCAGCATGGCCAAGTGCAAAGTGATGCACATTGGAGCCAAAAATCCTAACTATAAATACATGTTGATGGGGTCTCAACTGGCAGAGACTGACCAGGAGACAGATCTTGGAGATGAGATAGATAACTCACTGAAAATGTCAACTCAGTGTGCAATGGCACTAAAAAAGGCCAACGCTATGCTGGGGATTATTAGGAAGGGAAGTGAAAACAAATCAGCCAGTATCACAGTGCCCCTGTGTAAATCGATGGTGCAGCCTCGTTTGGAATGCTGCATATAGTTCTGGTCACCACATCTCAAAAAAGGTATTATAGCATTGGGAAAAGTGCAACTCAAATTATTAAGGGGTGGAAAATTTTCCCTGTGAAATAAGGTTAAAGAGGTGAGGGCAAGGGTGGGCAAACCTGCGGCTCTTTCACATATATTATGTGGCTCCCAGCAGGGTGGCTGGGGAAGCTAAATATCATTAGCAAACAAATATCATTGGAAAAATTAATATCATTATCAATATCTGCTTTTACCCCTTTTGTTGTTATTTTTGGCAGTCTCATTTAATGTTAATAAACAGCAAATTTGCTTATTTTCCAATAAAAGCAGGTAATATTTGTTCATGTCTTGTAGCTCTCAAACATCTGATGTTTATTCTATGCGGCTCTTACGTTAAGCAAGTTTGGCCACCCCTGTTCTAGGTGGCTCTTACGCTGAGCAAGTTTGCCCACCCCTGGGTTAGGGCTCTTTAGCTTGGAGAAAAGACAACTGAGGGGTAACATGATCAAGATTTACAAAACTATGCATGGGATAGAGAAGGTAGAGAAATAAATACTTCTCTCCCTTTCTCACAATACAAGAATTTGCGGGCACACTATGAAATTAACAAACAGTAGGTTTAGAATAGATAAAAGGAAGTACTTCTTCACCCAAAGAGTAATTAACATGTGGAATTCACTGCCACAGGAAGTGGTGGCAGCTATAAGCATAGATAGCTTCAAGAGGGGATTAGATAAACATATGGAGCAGAGGTCCATCTGTGGCTATTAGCCACAAGCTATAGATGGAACATTCTGTCTGGGGCAGTGATACTCTGTATTCTTGTTGCTTAGGGGGCAACAGTGGGAGGGCTTCTGGAGTTCTGGCCCTGCTGGTGGACCTCCTGATAGCACCTGGGTTTTGGCCACGGTGTGACACAGTGCTGGAATGGATGGGCCATTGACTTGATCCAACATGGCTTATCTTATGTTCTCAGGAGATGGATTCAGATGCCACAAGATTACTCATTTTCTCTCTGGCCTGCTAACTACACATACTGTAATAAGCAACTTAGTGGATCTACACGCTAGGTTTGACAAGAGTACTAATGTCTTTGCTTCAAAACGGATGGGGGGGGGGAGAAGGGACATGTTGTCTTATATTGGTAACCTTTCTGTGTTTATTGGGATGGATGTTAAATCACAATTGGTCCCTTCATCTCATACACACATGCACCCTTTTTTAAAAAAAAAAATTCTGACTTCCTTATACAAGTCTTTTTTGAAGTGGTGCAGTCACACAGAGGATTGCACGACACATCTTTGCGAATGCTTGAGACTGTCAGGACAAGGCATTCTTCAGTTCACTGTTATTTTGCAAAGAAGGCAGCTTGCACAATTTCCAGAGATTCTTCTCATAAACAGAGAAACCAATAAAGCTGGAGTTTACCAAAAATCAGTCTTTTCCTTCTCTAATATGAATACTGTTCAACTCTCATTACCCTTTAAACTCTCTGTATTGGATCTCAAGGGAAATCATCCCTTCATACATTTTGATTAACATTGTTTGGAGGATTTCCTAGTTGCTGCAACAAACATGTCAGGGTTTTTTCATTTTTTTAGATTGCAGTGTGGGAAAGAAAGAGAGAGCTGTGCATGTGTATGTATATGTGGGTGTAAATGAGTTCTCCCAGCGTTAGTTGATTGGCTCTAAGCCCAGAGGAAAAACATTCATCCACATTCCATTACATCAGGTAGTCATTACTGAGAGCTGTTGCCATCCAGAGCAGTATTTTATTGTATTTTCAGTGTGTATAAGTATACCTTCATTCACAAATTAAAAAGGAGTCAACTTCTTTTCAGCCAGGGTACCAGCTGCAAGCGCTCTGGGTGTACGGAGTAACTTCTGATAAACCAAGCATCATTAGATCGGCCTCCAAAGCTGAGTATCATGCTGGAACCAAGCCTGATTTTCATCCTGATTTCAATTTTATCTTGGCTTTTGGTTCCAGGATTTTTGAAAGCAAAATTATTTTCATTTGTGTCACACCTTGATTGTTTCTAACATTTTAATGACCCAGGCATGTAATTTCCGGTTGTCTTCCCAAATTCTTGAGGTTTTAGACTATGATGCTTACCAGTTGCAACTTAAAGTCCATCCCAAAGGAGGTCAGATGGATACATTTTGTTATACCAAAACCATGGAATCAAGCCAGGGAGCTTCGTGCATTTGGGATCTCCAGTGTATGCTACAGCTCTCGTTCTCTCCAAGGGCCAAAACCGAGATGATGAAGACCATGGATCTATGATAACTTGTAAAAGACAAACTGAAAATACATGGAGTAGCAGTTTGCACCAGGGTGACAAGGAAAGCAGAGAGAGAAACATGCAGAGTTTTGCTGATCAAAACGGATCCAGAACTTGAGAGTTGGTTAAAGGTTTGGAAAAACAACATAAAAATTACAAGAGCATCTTCTTATAAAGAAAACCTCTATAAGATGTTTTACCAATGGCACTTATCTCCGGAAAAACTTTCAAAATCTATATTCTAATAGCCAAGTGCCTCCTGTGTGTGCGGATACTTATTTCCGCAAATCAGGGGCACATGAAGGGTAAAGTGATTATCCTGCACATGTGGGCCACTCCCCAGGGGTGCAGAAAAACCTAAAAACTGTAAAAAAAAATTAATATACAGGAAAGTTATAAATAGCCAAAAAGTAAATTAGCATCCACTACGTGTGCGCAGGAAATGGACTTACCGAGGCAGATTCTCTCCCCCTCCCTCCCGTAGTGCTCCCTCATGGCCACGCCCCCTTCACTGAATGAACGTTCAAGCCTCCAGCAGCATCTACCTTGCAATTTTCACTCTGCTCAGGCAGTTCCTTCCGCTTGCAAGAAGAAAACACACACTTACTCAAAAAGAGGGGGGAAGCCAGCAGAAAATAAACATGTCTGAGTCTGGCCTTCAAGCAGGCAAGAGAAGTTCCAACTGCATTGGCTCTTCCCTCTTTCCCATCCTCCTCCCGGGGAATTGGTTTTTATGGTTTACTGTTACAGGGGAAAGAAAAAACAGGGTGGGCGGAGAGAAACATCTTTTCTTCTTCAGAGACTGCAGAGGCATGAGCACCCAGAATTACAACTGTTGTCCAGGTGACAGAGATCAGTTCCCCTGGTTAAAATGTCTGCTTTGGAGGGTTGCTGAGGCTGCTTGCCTCCTCATGCCTCACTGTCCCAAGGCTCTACCCCCAAATTTCCAGGAATTTCCCAACCAGAAGCAGGCAGCAGTCTAGGAACTCTGTGGTGGCCCGGCGGCCAAGCTGGGGGGGGAATTGCTGGCCCTAACAGCCCTCAGCCGCTCAGGCCTTGGAGCTGGGGGGATTCGCCAACCCGAGCGAGAGGGCCACTTGGGCCTTGGAGCCAGGGAAGGGGGGGGGGTTCACTGTCCTGAGCGGCCCTCAGAGCCGGAGGGGAAGAAGACTTACCTGGAGCTGCAGTCTTTAGGAATCCCCCCCCCCCACAAGTATTGTGGGTCCCCACCTCTTGTTTTCTCCTATATCCAAAAACTGTTGGAAGTGCAAAAAAAATATTGGTTCCTTCTTCCATTTATGGTGGATGTGTCAAAAAGCTAACAAGTTCTGGCGGATGACGCACAAGATTATACAGGAGATTATTAATTGAAAGATACCTTTTAAAGCACAAATACTTCTTTTAAATATAATTCCAGAAGTGTTTTCCAAAGCTGAATGTATGTTAATTTTGCATTGTGTGACTGCGGCAAGATTGGTATATGCTAAATGTTGGAAACTAGACAAAATTCCAAATAGAGATGATTTTCTTAAGAAAATATTAGAGGTAGCCGAAATGGACAAATTGACCTCTGTACTGAAAGGGAAAGAGGACTTGGAGTTTGAATTAACTTGGAACAAATTTTATAACTGGATGGAAAAAATGGGTAAAAAACTGGATGTACGACAGTAGGGTGTTTTTTTTCCTTTTAAAAATTTTTTCCTTTCCTTTCTCTTCTTCTTTCCTTTTCTTTATTTTTCACTGATAATTTTGATAATAGATATTGTTTTATTCTCCTGTTTTGTATTAATGGATGTTGCTCGTCAAGCATTTTGGACTTATAAATGCTGGAAATGTGTGAGTTGCCAGATTCCAGCCATTATAGGGTTAATCTGATCTACCTTCTGTGCTATTGTTTAGACTGACTTGGCACAGAGCCAATGTTAGAAAAGCCCTCGAAAGTGAATGGTATTGATTGGCTGATGTAATCAGGTGATTTCCTTCTAGAGGTCAGGAAGAGGAATCTCCATTGTTGAGTGACCATGTGTCTGTAGCAGTAGGATTCAAAAATATAGCTCTAGATAGCTCTTTTGTTTGTAGGTTTCCTGTGTACCTTTTACCCTTAGAAATAAAGGTTTTAAACAGAAAGAAATGTCTCCTCTCCAGTGAAGCAAAGATCCATTGCAACCTCTAAGCATTTAAGTATTTTTGACTATTTCCCCCAACATATTTGATGAGTGAAACCAAGGCCTTTTCTACACTCACAACTTACTGCAGAGTATCTGAGCAATCAAGCTTTTAAACTTCGGATTTCTGTTCCGGCCATCTGCACCAGTCTTACACCATCCAGTGTATTTTATTCTGCAGCTACAATTTCAAAATACACACTTTTCTAAACCAGGGCAGAATGTCACTTGTGACATGTGGGGGGGGCATCCATTTCTTAAAAATTTACAAAATCACCCTATCGCAGCTGCACGTTAGGATCCACCAGGGGTCCTTTCGTAAAAAAAGAGGTGCAGGAGCTCATTAGCATGACTTATTTGCATATGCCACACCCCCTGATGTCACCGGAAGTGTCAGAAGGCCACACACCCCTGACATCACTGGAAGTCTGTTAGAAGGAAGAAAGGGAGGGAGGGAGGGAGGAAGGGGGGAAGGAACAAAAGGAACAGGAAGGAAGGTAGGTAGGTGGGGGAGAGAGAGAAGAAAGAAAGAAAGAAAGAAAGAAAGAAAGAAAGAAAGAAAGAAAGAAAGAAAGAAAGAAAGAAAGAAAAAGGAAGGAAGGAAGAGGAAGGTAGGTAAGTAGGTGGGGGACAGAGAGAGAGAAGAAAAGGAAGGAATGAAGGAGGGAAGGAACAGGAAGGTAGGTAGGTAGGTAGGTGGGGAGAGAGAGAGAGACATTGAGTGGGGTGAGTGGGAGGGAGGGAGTTTCTTTGCGTGGGGGGGTGGGAAAGGATTTGAGTGGGGTGGGGGGGGTGGGGGGGTGGGAGGGAGTTTCTTTGCGTGGGGGGGGAAGGATTTTTTTCCCCAGCCGGCGGCTCGGGGACTGAGCGAGCGGGGTGGGTGAGTGGGTGGGAGTGTTAGCCGAATTGCTTTAATTTACGTTTAGCAATCAGCAAAATACACGGGTTCTTGCCAACTATACCAGGGTCCCATCCCTCCCGGGAGATCTCAAGGAAAGAGGCACGTGAGGCGGGTTCCAAGTTCAATGTTGATTACTGGATCATGTAATCAAGCATACAAAAATCGTAATCACTCACACAATCTTACAGGTCTAATAAAATAAAGAGAGAAAATAGCACTTTTGCATGAGCAGGTTTCGTTGGTGGGGAAAGCACGTTACCTTAGATGCGTTGTCCGATGTCAAGATGAATTGGATGGAGGGGAAGAAAGGTATAAAGCTATGGGGCCACGAGGCTTGAACCGGCAAGACCACGTAGTTCTCCTGGATCGCGAGTCCAGAGAGAGAAAAAGGGGTTCAAAGATGGAGGCAAGGATTGGGGCAGAAAGCTGGACTGAAGGGTCAATAGGTAAGATAGAGGGCGACGGCTCAAGAGACCGAGTGACTCTCGGTTTGGGCTTTTATTGTGGGTCTTGGGGCGGGCTTTGCAGACCACAACCCACTAACACTCCTACTAGGCAGTCCATCCCTGTTGGACCTTGCTATAGGTTAAAGGTGAACAAAGGGAGGAGGTCCAGGGGTTTGGTCAGTGTTGCAAAAGTATGACTTCACCAGGAAACAGACACTGAGTCTGGGGTCCGATGACTCACCTGGCCATACCTATTGTTAGTTGATGGTTTTAGCCAAGTATCTGATGGCTGGCACATTAGTTGCTAGGCAGTCTAGTTAGCATAACTATCCAGATGTATAGTGGGGGAGTGGGGGTTAGCCAGCGGATGTCTGACATGAGGAAACCTCATGGCAAGAGGAATCCCTTATCTTTGTCTTGGGTGAACTGTTTGGGGTGTCAGCCTCCTGGCTTGGGCTGGAGCTGGCTCCTATTTGAAGAAGAAAGTGCAAGACCCTACCACTGCTGGCAACACAGAGTTCAAACTTATGGATATAAAAATCCATAAGAGCACAGAAAAGTGCCTTGCTGGCTAACAGGAGGGAGGAGCTTTTTGCGTGGGGGGGAGGTTTTTTTCCCTTGCCGGCAGCCTGCCGCCGGCGGGGGGACATTGAGTGGGGTGAGTGGGGTGAGTGGGGTGGGTGGGAGGGAGGGAGTTTCTTTGTGTGGGGGGTGGGTGGGAAAAGACATTGAGTGGGGTGGGGTGAGTGGGAGGGAGTTTCTTTGCGCGGGGGGTGGAGGGTGGGAAAGGATTCTTTCCCCGGCCAGTGGCTTGCCGCCGGCGCGGGGACATTGAGCGGGGTGGGTGGGAGGGAGTGAGTTTCTTTGCATGGGGGGGTGAGAAAGGATTTTTTCCCTGGCCAAGGGCTTGCTGCCGGCGCGGGGACATTGAGTGGGGTGGGTGGGTGGGGGGGGTGGGAGTTTCTTTGCGCGGGGGTTGGGGGGTGGGAAAGGATTCTTTCCCTGGCCGGCGGCTTGCTGTCGGTGCGGGGACATTGAGTGGGGTGGGTGGGTGGGTGGGAGTTTCTTTGCGCGGGGGGTGGGGGGTGGGAAAGGATTTTTTCCCTGGCCGGGGGCCTGCAGCCAGCTCGGGGACATTGAGCGGGGGAGGGTTGGAGGTTTTTTCTTTCCCCGGCCGGTGGCCTGCCGCCGGCTCAGGGACATTGAGCGGGGTGGGTGGGTGGGAGGGACAGAGTTTCTTTGTGCGGGGGTGTGGAGTGGGAGAATGTTTTTTCCCCGGCCGGTGGCCTGCCGCCGGCTCGGGGACATTGAGCGGGGGGGTGGGAGGGGGTTCGACCAAGCAGCGGCCCTGCTGGGGGCGGGGCTTTGTAATGTGCCCGCCCCCCAGCGTCTTCACTGGCGGAGTGGCGCTCCGCCTCGCTCCGGCCCCAACGGAGCCCTGGGATCCACCAAGCACCTTCCATTTATATCCTTGTGGTGGAAGAGGGCAGCTGGCTGGCTGGGTTGTGCCGAGGTGTTTTTTTTTTTAATTTAAGCTTCTGTTTTTGTATCCACCCCTCCCCTTAGTTGCTGCTGGAAGGGTTCTTTCTGAGTGGTTGTGGGGGACAAGATCATGATGACAGGTTAGGCACACACACACACACACACACATCTTTCATTTTCTTTAAGAGTAAGTATGGAGAGAGCTTTGGGGCAGAAGGTGGGTGGGGGGAGCAGTTCCAAAACGTCTGGAAAGCAGGAGCCACCACAGGTAAGATACAGCCACCAGCAGCCCTCTGGCTCCATGCTGGGGGTCTGGATGGTCAAGAGCCCTCTCCTGCACTCCGCAGGCAGTAGCCACTCTCCTGGCGTTTCCCTAGAGGAATGGGCGACTGGGGTTGGCACTCACACACACACACACAGATAGCTACAGCTGCTTCTTGGAAGACATGGATATACCTACCGCCGCCACCACCATCATCACAACCTTGTAAAAAAAATAACATAAAACAATGAGGCACCGTTTTCAAGTTAGGCTTTTGAAGACTGCCAAAATGTTTCCCCACCACCAATGTTCCCTCTAAGCTGTGGAGTCTTGTGAGCAAAAATTCTACTTGGTGAGCTACTGGCATTAAAGTTGTGAGCAAGTGATTTGGCTACTGCATAAAATAGTTGGCTCTGGAGCCCTCCTTCCTGAGCTAAGACAAAAATGTGTGAGCCAGAGGCTAAAAAACCGTGGGCTAGCTCACACTTAGAGGGAACACTGCCCACCACCACCAAACCTTGTTCACTACAGCATGAAAGGGAAAGCCAATTTCAAAGCTTTAGGCTTTTTTGGGGGGGGGGCATTTCAGCAGTCTCTGGAAGCAGCTACAATTACAAAAACCACACTTTTCAGTCTCTGGAAGCAAGCCTAAGATAAAACTGGTGCCTCGTTGTTTTACATTTAGATTTTTTTAACAAAAAAAAAAACCCTAGCCTGCACAGAGATCAAACCCATGACCTTGGCATAATAAGCATGACACTCTAACCAACTGAGCTAATCAGCCATTCTTGGAAACAGGTCTCTCAGTTTCCATGTAGAAAACAAGCAGAATGTAACAATGCAGCAGTCCTATTTCAAAGCCATTCAGCAGTTTTATTTCATTTACTGTAAACAGCTATTTTTGTGTGCCACCAGGAGACCCATGGACAGACCTCCATTGGAGAGCACCTTTTCCCCTTGGGCTGGTTTTGGGGGGGGGGGGGAGAGATGCAAGAGAGTGCATAAGCTGGGGGCGGGGAGAAAAGCATCACTTTTTACCAAGCTCTCAAACGGCTCTAAGAAGACCATCTGCTGCAGGGAGGAAAGACCCAAAAAAAAAAAAGGCCACCTCCCCTTTAACTGCAGCCAAACTGTTAAAGCCTTCCCTGCTATTTGTTTCAGTGAAAGATTAGCAATCAATTTATCATATCACTAGACTCAAAGGGCTTGTTCAAAAATTAAATTAAAAGGATGGAAAATCCTCACAATACTGGAGTAGTAATAGGCAAAAGGTGCAGAGTGGGAGGAACAACAAAACTCAATCTTGGCGGTGAGGTTGACAAAACAGAGGGGTGAGAACAAGTGTGGGGAAAGGGCAGGGTTGAAAGATCTGGGTATGCTTCTGAATTACCTTTGGCTTGGAAGCGAGGCAAGTGAAAAGTCTGCTGCAAAACCACTTCCAGAAAAGCCAAGGATACAGCAAAAGGAAAGCGAATTGAGAGCTGGGTGAAAAGCAATGCAGAACGACAATGAAAACCCAACAAACACATAGGGTGAAAGCGGGAGGAAATGCAGAATGAAATTTAAAAGGCAGGGGAAATGTGCGGAGAAAGCCAGGGAAACTATCGGTGCAGAAAGGGCCAAACTGAGGGTTGAAGGGTTGAATGCTCTCATACCACCACCATCACCAGGTGGCTTTAAACCAAATTTCAGGCCCATTCACTTGAAATTTGCCTTTTACAGGAGGACAGCCATGATTTAAGCCACATTTGTTTTGGTCCAAAGGGTTATAGAGTGGAACTGACTGAAAAGAACTGAGATGACTGCGGCATTATAACTGGAGATACTGTCACAGGACAATAAAGGGAAAGATTATCCATACATTTGGGCTTCAACTCCTCCTCACCCAATGTGTAGTGTGAGATGCGTAAGGGAAATGGTGGGACTTGTTAAGATCTAAGGGCTATTACAGACTGGGAGATATGATCACAGGGGGCAACCTAAAACCGATACACAAGATAGTAGAAACAGTAGGGGACCAATACTGGTTAAAAATAACAGACCTCTACAGGATGGCAAAAAAAATAAACGACAAAGAAAGAATTTGGACGGAGGAACCAATAGAAGAAATATATAAAGTAATGCAGAGATCAAAACAAGGGCTAGCAGGGAAAATCTACAGGAAAATGATATCAGATAAAGACAACTCAATATCATATTTACAAAAAACTTGGAATAAAGAAGGTCAGATATCAGGAAATATGGCAAGTAAAATAATGAAGGGAATTGAGGAAATCAAAGTGATAAAATTCAAAGAAATGGAGCACAAATTTTTTTACAAAATGGTATAAAACACCAGCGCAGCTAGCAAATATGTTTCCAGGGATGAGCTCTAGGTGTTGGCATTGCAAGCAATCTAAGGGATGGTTTTCCCACATGTGATGGGAGTGCCCAGAGGTTAGTGCATTTTGGTCCAAAATATTACAAATTATAAAAAGAATATTTAAAGTTTCATTGACCATAGACTTTAATTTAATGTTAATGGGTACAGTAGGGAACCCAGCAGTAATTAAGGAGGACCAAGCTATGTTTAAAGCCATGATATTAGCAAGCAAAGCAGTAATTGCTCTGGGGTGGAAGGATAAGAGTAAATGTCTGGCATAATTATTTGTTTGAATTTATACAGTCGGATATAATCAAGAAAATGAATCGGAAGACCACATGGGCAGACAAGATCACAGACATCAGGATGAAATGGAAGACTTACTTAGAGTGGATACCAATGGAAGGGAAGAAGGACATTCAGTGCAAGATTCGGACTTTGTGCCTGTGGCTGGGAATAAAGGACTAACGCATGAGAACAGAGAGGGTGAGGGGGGAGGGTAGGAGGGAAGGTGAAGGGTTATAAATAGATATGAAATGTACGAGTTAAAAGACAATAACTAATATGTATCATAAACAAATAAAAATAAATTTTTTAAAAAGATGAGTAAGGGAAAGAGACAAACTGAAATATATGCGATAGTACTGGAAACTGCTGGTTTCACTCCCACACTCCTTCTGATAGTGTGAGGAGTGACAGCTTTCTGATTCTAACCACTAGACTGGGTTACATGTTTTCTGTTGCTACATTTTTATCTGTCCTACACATTTGGATTCTAAAAAGTATTGGGGCCGAAACTGTGCAGCAGCATCAATACCAATGCTAACATTCATCATTACCACTGCACGGGACCCAATTTTACTTTGACATGATCTTCTACAGTGTACCAACAGATTCACAGTTTTTCTGCTTTGCTTCCATTCCATACACTTCAGTAAGGAATTTGATTACAAATCAAACACAATTACAAGTATGCAAAAGAAAAACAAAGGAATTTTGGAAATATCCCTCCCTTTTTCATGGCCAGGGGCAAGGTTTCTCCGCAGCCCTTGAGAGGGACATGCTGCAATAGGCCATGCTCAGCAGGACACCAGCTGTGGTGTCCAAGGGTATTTAAGCCATGAGAGCATGCTGCACTCCCTTTAGTTCTAGCCAGATTAATTCCATTGCCAGACAGCATGGTTAGGTCAAGAGGGGGAAAAAGCCTGCAGCACTGAACCAACTAAGTTCCAGGAAACTGGGGGTGAAGACAGGGAAGTTTCTTTGGGGCCATGGGTAATGAGATTTGAACCTACCCATATAATTCCCCCCACACATACATTTTTGTCGTTCATTCATCTATTATCAGTCCCCCTCCCCCCTTTTGTTGCCGTTGCTGCAGGCAGGAAAGAAGGCTGTGGGTGGAAGACTACGTGTGCTTTTTGTTTCTCCATTGGAGATAACTGAGTTGGACAAGCAGAACAATTTTAATTAAAAAGGTGAGCCCCCCCCCCCTTTTTAAGTCTAGGCTCTGACTAAGTGAATTGGCCCACTCATCGCCAAGTGCTGGTGGGACAGAGCAGTAAAGTACCTGCTTCTGAAAGCCAAGCTCCATTTACCGTATCTCCCAGCTCCGGTTTAGGTGGCGGTCACACACACGAGATAAAGCAGGGGGGAAGCGAGGCTATTTGCGCTGGAGTAATTTGACTTGCAGTTGTGGGATCACACAGTTCTGTGAAGCTGTGGGCGCAACCAGCCACTGTGTGATCAGACGCAACTGCAGACAAGTTGGGTTTTGGTTTTTTTGTGGGTTTGTTTTTTTTTTTGTCATTCGTTTCCGATTCACTTAAATGGGGGATTGATGAATCACATCTCTGCCCTGAGGGCTTCCTATGGCAGTATGCGATGATGCGCATACTGAGAAGGGGGGGGGGGGGAAACGGCACGGCTTCGGGATAGCCTGATCAGACTATCCCCGATGCCACGACTGTGCGCTGGAGCGATCGCACGAGGAAAGTCCAACTGTGGCCCATAGCAACCCGTTTGATACTGGATATTCACTAGTGTTTTTGTACTCAGCTTCTCTGGCAGAGCAAAGCAGCTTGCCAACGAGTGCGGGTCTCTTGCCAGATGTTCTCTTGTGATCGCGCCCTCAAAATCCAGCCAGGAGTCATGCCTATCGCACGGCTAATTCTGCATGTGATTGGGGCCTTAGATAGTTTCTCTTTCTCAGGCTCTTTCACATCCAGGTGGCAATCTGACATCTCCAGTGCTTTATGTGAACCCACACTCATGGGCTGCATGGTCCTTTGGGGTCCAAAGCCAAGGGAAAAAATTAGACAAGTTTGATTGGGGGGGGGGGGGATCAGTCTGGAGATGGTGACAACGTATCACCATATGCCACTCTGGCACGCAATATGAGAGGATCAGAGATTAGGAGGAAACTTTTTAAAAAGTCACTTTTTGAGCTTCTTTCTCAGTGATGGATTTGAATAACAGCACAGCTCAGATATTTGCCATTTCAAAAGAGATTTTCTGGAAGAAAGCAACAAACTATCTTGCAGCATCCTAAAGGCTAATACATTTTTTTGTAGCATCACCTCTCTTGAGCCACAGCTTGCTTTTTCAGATCTGTAAGCTGGCAGATACATCAGCTGGCAGAAAAATATATAAGTGGGTACAAATTGGAGAAGGGTTGGAGGGGTATTCTGTTCTTAACTACATCATGGTTGCTAGATGCAGATGTGCACCCTTATATGGCTTGCAGAAATATAACACCCCTATTGTAGTACATAAAAATCCAACAGCTTCACATATACCATTCATTTAGCATTGGTTTGATAATCACAATACTCAGTCAATACCAGTCTAAGAAGCATTGAAACACCATAAGAAGAGATCTGCTGGAGTCAATTTAAGCCAACTTCTTGTTTGCTACAATGACAATTAACTGCTCTTTTGAAATCCAAAACCCAAAGCAAGTCAAGAAGGCAATAGTGCCTCAGTATTGTTACCTTCCAGTAACTATTTTCCATAGTCTCTTAATATGGAGGTTCCCTTTAGCACCATAAGTAATAACTGTTGATAGACATGTCCTCTGTAAATTAGCATAGTCCCCTTTTTAACTATCTAATTAATCTAAACCAATTACTATAACCATACCTCTTGGCAGCCAGTTCCATACATCAATTATTAATTGCTCCAAGCATGTTATTTCCGTCTGTCCTGAAATCTCTGCCAGTGAATTCCATTGGGTGATCCCCCAAATTTTGGTGTTATGAGAGAAGATGTGTGTCTCTATACATTTTCTTCACAGTATGCATAATTTTATAAATTTACTGAATTATTCTTCCCTTTCCAATATCTTAATTAAAAAGTCATAAATGCACTACCTTTTCTTCCTGGGTAAGTTGCACTACAGTACCTTTTTTTAGCTGTGGATGCTAACACTGGATTGGAATGATGATTTCTATTTCACTGTCCTGCTCTGAGAAGCCTCATGTTAGTTTACATTAAGTATACTAACAATTAATAAAAAACAGTACATCAGTAATTTATTGAGCATGTTCAGCAACTAACAACATCCTCAGTTAAGAAAAAACAAGTCCCAAGCTGTTTAGAAATACTGTATTTAGTATTGCAAATGCAGCCATATCAAAGATTTGTAAAATGGAATTATAATATACATTTTATCTTTGATCCCTTCTCTAATTACCTCAACAACGAATTTGCATTTTCCTTTTTCACATGACTACACAAAGAGTTGACATTTCATTATACTACCTCCACAAATCCAAGATTTCTTTCCTGTGGAGTCACTGCCAGTTTTTTACTTTATGAAAGATTAGGAATTTTTCCCCAGGGTGCATCCCTTTCCACTTACATTGAACCTAATTTGCTATTTTGGTTCTCTTATGACTTTTCAGCATGTTAAATATTTTGGTATCATCTGCAAACTTGACTTTTGCACTCTATCTCTGACAAAGTAAAATCGAAAGACTGCAGCTCTTTTGAACGGTCTTGTATCACCAACAGGAGTCTAGGAGTGAGACACCTAATCAGAACCAATGTGCCTTTTTGGACCAAAACTGGAACTCAACTCACATACATACATATACCTTTATTGGCATAAAACTCAACTCATGTGCATCTTCATTTGACACAAGGCTAGATCCTAGGAGCCTCACATGAAATATTTTCCTTGTGTCTTTTGATTTCTTTTTTTGAACACTCCTGTTTTGGTCCTATGTTCACTTGCATATTGTCTTTTGATTGTAATAAGAGCCTATTTATACCCTGTATTGGTTGACCTCTGAAAAAGGCCCAGTTGTGTTGAAACGCATTAGGTCACTATTATTTTCTCTTGGACACATGTTACTTTTTACTATATTATGAGACTTGTGTTGGGCCCTGATATGCTTTTAAATATCTTTGTAATAAATACATGTATTTTTTATGTACAACTAGTTCATATTTCGTTTTAGATTTTGGCCCTGCTTTTGCTTTCTAATTTACCTTTCAGGTACTTGAATCAATTTTGTTAGGTTAAGTTTTTTCCCCTCCCTGTTTTCTATCAACCCTAGGTGTCACAGTGTCTTTATCCCACAATACATTCTTCCATCTATTGCCTCTAGCTCCAGCCACCTCTACTCTGACAAAGGCTTCTGTTCCAGTGGATACCATCATTTTCTCTTCATCCTCCTTTCCTGGGGAAGGGCTTTTGATTTCTGAAGTAGCAACAATCAGGACATCACTTAGCCCAGCTCTTGCAATCTGGCCATCAGCTCAGAAGATTTGCCAACAACGTATGTTTCTTCATTGACATTCATTATGTATATCATCACTGAGACAGGAGAAGAGTTGGTTTTTACACCACACTCTTCTCTACCCTAAGGAGTCTCAAAACAGCTTACAATCACCTTCGCTTGATGGGACACTGAAAATCATATTAGGCCCCGTCCACACGAGCGAGATAAGCCAGACAGGAAGTGACACAAATTTGTGCCGGTGCAATTTGCGCCGCTTTTGCAGGATCACACAGGTCCATGGACCTGTGAGGGCGAACCGCCTCTGCATGATCACATGCAGCTGCGGGTGAGTTGGGGGGGGGGGTTTTCCAGCCGTTTTCAGTGCGCTTATCTGCTTCTACAAGGGATTGATGACTTGCCTCTCCACCCTCGGGGTCATCCGATGATGCGCATACCGGGATGGGAGGGGGAAAAAACCAAAAAGCCCGCTCCCCAAAGCCACTTGTTTGCGCTGGCACGATCACACCAGGAAAGGTCAGTTCTGGGCCGTTGCAAACCATTTGAGACTGCCTTTTCACTGGTAGCTAAATAAGCCGATTCCCCACCAGCTCAAAGTGGTTTGCGACACTTTGACACCAGCTGCAGGACGCTTCCCAGATGTGCTTGTGTGATCGTGCCACTTTGAGCCGGTGGGGAATCGTCCTTCTTGTGTCGCAAATGGGTGCGTATGATCACACCCTTATAATGGTAGAATTTGTTTAAGTAGCATGGGCTGATGCAAGGGAGACATGGCTGCTTCTTTTTAAACACATAAGCCTTCCTTTCTCCAGAAACATTCTCCAGCTTGATTACCAATCATAGTAATAATCATATTCATTCTTACTTCTGTAGAAATAGCCTTTCTACTATAGAAAAATTTCACTCACATCCTAAACCCTTGTTTCCTGCCCAATTGTTCACCTCGCCTCCTTGGAGGAGAGCTAACAGGGCCAGCCATATCACCTACCAGCCAGCTTTAAAAAGGCTTGGAGATGAAAGTACAGGAAACATTTTAAGTTCTAAACCACATATTTTTTAAAATATATATATATTTATTGAGTTTTACAGTGAATAACAACCTTTAATAACTACGCTGGTGACATAAACATTATAACATTATAACTTAAGCTGCTCTGAGCCTGCCTTCTGGTGGGGAGAGCGGGATATAAATTCAAGAAATAAATAAATAAATAAACTTAAGATAACAATTAAGATATATTTATTATCAATCAAATATTATTAACAATTAAGATAAAATTAATTAAGATATATACAGTATTACCAGTCAAATATTGTCATGACTATTGGAGCATCCTCTGACACCGAAACAATCACAATGAAGAGTTAACAACTTCAACTAATGTCAATATAACTACACTAGAAACAAGCAAAATGATTACAATAAGCATACTTAGGATCATCTGGGCTACCACCTTTTTTTGTGTTGAGATAAGATAACACTGAAAACCATTGATCGGCAAAGGGTGAGTTATATCTAGGACATTCTGTAAGAAGGATTTGATCAGAGATTTTAGCTATTATGAAGAAGTCCCATAATTTATTTATCCACTGTGTGACTGAAGGTAACTGTTTGTCTTTCCATTTGGATGCCAACTGATCCTAGTTTTCTTAAAGCCCCAAATAAAGTCTAAAAAAGAGAGTTGCCATGCATGTAAAGTTTTATAAGGAATGTCCATAAGCAGCATTCTGAAAAGGAATAACAGTTTTGGGGAAATTACAGTTTTGAGAAGGTAAATTCTATCAATCCATGTTAAGGACACATGATGCCAGTCTTTTAACTGGATATTCAATGAATGAATGAATTCTAAATGATTATATCTGAGAAGATCGTCTAGATTCAGAGGAATTTTAATGCCGAGTGTGACCCAATATTTAGTAATCCAGTGATAGGAAAAGTTTTGGTTGATAAAGGCAATAGACTTTGCTGTTAGATTAAGAGGATATAAATTGCTCTTTTGATGATTAACTCTAAGCCCAGAGAGTTGACTGAAACTGTATAAAACTAATTCTAAAGTTGACAGTGATATTTCGCAGTCGGTGATATAGACAACCATGTCATCAGCAAAGAGACTCAATTTAATGATATCATTTCTAAAAGGCACACCTTAAATGTTATCATTGCTATGGATCAGTGTTGCTAGAGGCTCAATGGCAAAGGTGAAAAGGATTGGAGAGAGAGGATACCCTTGATAATCCTTTTTATAATCTTAGATGCTATTATGCTTTATAATTTTAATTGCTCTTTTATCTGTTACTTACTTGTTTTTATTGTGCCACTTGCTGGTCTAGGACCGTAATAAATAGATTGATTGATTGAGGATACCCTTGATGAGTGCCTCTAGAGAGAGTGAAGTCCTCAGATACACAACCATTGATCTTAATATGAGCCTTGGGGGCAGCATACAAAGAGTGAATTACATCAAGAAAGTTAGTGCCAAAACCCATTTGTTTCAAAAGTAGTTGCAAATAGTTGATATTAACACTGGTAGGGAGGGGGGAGGAGCTAGTGTAGGGCTGCCAAGTCCCCTGGTAGGGCGGGGGAAACACCGATTTTTCATGCTTACCCCCGCCTTTTCAAAACTGGCCACCGGGGGGAGGCAATGGCTGCCAACAGGAGAGGAACGTCGGAGCCTGCTGGGCCCTCTCCCTTCCAGGCCTCTTAAAGGGAAATGTCTGAAGAGCCTGCAGTGAAAAGCCTCACCAGACATTTCCCCTTCAAGAGTTAGCAAGAGAGCCCCGCCCAGAGATTAATGAGAGACTAGGCTCTTACTGAAGGGCCTGCTTTTGCATGCGGCTGGAGTAAGATTGAAAGGTTGCTGCTGCTGGGCCTGGGGTAAGTCCATTTGCCAGCTCTTTTCCTTCTCTCTCTCTCCCCCTCCCCCTTTCTTTCTTTTTTCTGTCTCTCTCTCTCTCTCTCTGTCCCCATCCAGCAGAGGTCTATCAGTGGCTATTATTAGCCACAAGGTCTAAATGGAACCCTTTGTCTGGGGCAGTGATGCTCTGCATTCTTGGTGCTTGGGGGGCAACAGTGGGAGGGCTTCTGGAGTTCTGGCCCCGCTGCTGGACCTCCTGAGGGTACCTGGTATTTTTGGCCACTGTTGTGACACAGAGTGTTGTACTGGATGGGCTGTTGGCCCGATCCACTGTGGCTTCTCTCCTGTTCTTATGATATGAAAATCATATTTAGCACTTGTGTAGCACTTAGTGCTTCATATTCTGCCGAGATGAGGAAGGATTCAGTAGGGCTGTTGCTCAGTGATAGAGCATCTGCTTGACATGCAGGAGGTATCAGCCTCTTCAGCTAAAAAAGGATCAGGTAATAGGTGATATTAAAGATCTCAGCCTGAGACCCAGGAGAGCCACTACCAGTCTGAGTAGTCAATACTGACCTTGATGGACCAATGGCCTGATTCAGTATTAGGAAACTTCAGGAGTTCATGTGGAAGCAACATCACAGGATGTGACTTCACAAAATTATGTCACTTCCTTTCTCCTGGCTCCACCCCCAAAGTCTCCTGGCTCCACCCCCAAAGTCCCCAGATATTTCCCAAGTTGGACTTGGCAGCCCTAAGCTAGTGACAGCAAGCTGAGCTCACTCCCAGTTCAGCCTCCACGTTGGACTCCTACAAAAGACTTAAAATAACAAAACAGGCTGCAATTTAAATACTACAACTTCGCTACAACAATGGGGAAGACTCGGGGAGCTAAAACTGGTAAGAATGTCTCCAAGATAATCTAAATTCCTCGGACAAGGACTCCCCTCCCCCATCAGAGTCTGTAAGCAAGTGGAAAAGGGATGACCAAAAACCACTCACCAAAAACCACTTGAAAGAGATGCTGACAGATTTAAAACAGGACTTAAAGGAGGAGATAAAAAACAGCATTACTCCGGTCATAAATAAACTGGATGAAGTTAGCAAGAAATTACAAGAAATCCAGGAGAAGGCGGAGTCAGCAGCTGCCAAAACCCAGAAGAACTCCAAAGAAATAGGTGAATTGAAATCTTTTGAAGAATGGACTAAGAGCAAATTAATGCTTCTGGATTATAAATCTAAGAAAACTAAAGTAAAGTTCCATGGAATCTCTGTAAACTTTGAGCTAAACAAGGACCTTACGGTTGCTTTAAATGAATGGCTTGAAGGAATTATACAGCTTCCGGGGCCAGCCCTAAGCAATGCTTTTCGTTTAAACTTTCCTTCTTGAACGGGCTCACCAGCGTTTATACCAGACATTGTTACCGAGTGCAAAGACATAAGGACAAAGCAGAATCTCTTGGAAATCACCAGGAAGAACAGAGGATTGAAACTTGAGGACACCTTGGCTCAGCTGTTTCCAGACTTTCCCTTTGAAATCTTAAACACCAGGAAAAGCATGCGTCCAATTGCTCAAAAGCTCACAAAAAATAATTATAGGTACCGCTGGCTGGCTCTTGGACATTTATCAGTTACACACCAAGGTCGGACACTGACAGCTCATGATCTATCATCCAGAGAAGAGTTTTTAAAGGCGTTGAACCTGGATCTGAACTAAAAATAAGGAACTGGCAACTAAAGAAGATGATTCTATGAGGAGACAGCAGCTGTTGAGTCACCATTTGTTTTTGTTTGTCTTTCATATCCTTAGTAAGCACTGCAGCCTGGAAAATAAAAATGTAGGGGAGCACGTGGGTAGGGCCACTGGGATTCCCCCCCCTCCACATCTCCCCAGTGGGTCAGACTCACACTGTGGGAGTCGGCTCCAAAAATTTTCTGGAGCCCCAGGGGGCGGGAACACCAAGTAGAAGAACTCCAGTTAAGAGGAAGAAATAGAATTGAGTTTAATAATTTCAAGAGAGCAGAGAAAAGAAATAGAGTATTATTTTATTTTTTATCTTATTTGATCATGAAGTAATGTAGTATATCAGTTTTGTAATGAAAATTAAATATATACAGAGCTTTTGATTACAAACATGTTAAGATTTAATGGGAATTTATGAGAAATGGAAGGTACAATCGCAGAGGAACTGGAGTGATTTTGTGAGGCAGAAATACATTTTTTAGGCATGCCAACATCTACCTGATTAAATTAATTATAACCTCAAAAAGGAAATATTAGCAGAATAGAGTTGGCAATGTATTGTGGTAGAAATTGTTTTAAGTATGTTAATTCCTTTTTTTGTTGCAAAAATTGTAAGTAATGTGTAGGAGTTTGAAAACAATAAAAAATGTAATGGGTAACACTGGTAGGGAGTGGGCAGGCGTTCTGCTCCAAGCTTCCTCCTACTATCACTATCATGGAAGGAGGCTTGGAAAGGAAAATGTCAGGACATACCTTCTGCTCCAAGCCAACCTTCCCAAACACCTAACTGGAGGTGGCTGAAGGAGGAAGGCTTGGAGAAGGAAGAGCATGCCACCTGCAGATGGACTGGTTGGAGGGTAAAGCACAACGAGCCTGCTTTCTGCTCCAAGCCAGACTTTCCCCCTCAGCTAGCCAGCATTATTAGATGGAGGAGATTTGGAGCACAGATCTGCTTTCTCCTCTACCCAACAGCTGGCTAGCAGTGGTAGGGGAGCTTAAAATAAGCAGGACAAGACATTCTGTCTTCAAGGCACCCCCCCCCCCCAAAACACACACACACATACTGGTGGCCAGCTGATCATGAGGGGTCTTGATGGTGAAAGCATGTCGAACATACATCCTGCTCCAAGCTCAGCTCCCTCCATCACCTAGACAGTGGTATCAGGGAGGAGGAGTCTTGGAGTGGAAAGTGCATCTTGATGCTTTCTGCTCCAAATTTTCTCCACTTTTCCCCATTTAATCTCATAACTGTCTCCTCCTTCTCTTCCCCATCCCATCATCATTACCACTGCTCCTCCACTGCCACCTCCCTCTTCCCATCATCTTCACCTTCTCTTCCCCCTCCCATTACTGTTATCTCATTTTGCTGCCTGCTTCCTCTGCTGCTGCTGCCTTACTCCCTCCCCTCAACCCTCCTTGCTGCTCCTCAGTTTTTGTTTGTTTTTTAAGTATCCAGTTATACTGATATACTGAATAAGATCTCAGTCACCAATTTTGTGAAGTCACAATATGCATACCTGAACACACATTAATTCTCCAGTCTGAGATGTTCATAAACCCCTCTTCTATTTCTTTTACTTTTAAAATTTTCTGCGAACCTGGAGAATTTCCCCATTTGTAGAAATGCTCCCCCCTTTCTGTACCTGGCTCCACTGTTTGGATTTTTTAGTCCACACTCTGGGTCCAAGTTCAGAATTAGATTTATAGATTTGGGTTGTAATACTTTATTAAAATTCCAGTTGGAATTCAGCTGTACTTACCCTATGCTGTCTCAGAAGATCTAGTCTTATATTGTCCATTCCCTGTGGCAGCAGCTCTCCAAGGTCTCAGGCAGAAGTCTTTTCCCACTCTGCTCCCTAAGGTCCTCTTTACTGGAGATGCAACTGAAGCAGAAATCTTCTAAATACAAAACATTTGTGTTGCTACTAGCATTGCAATCCTGTGCACACATACTTAGGAGGAGTACTTGTCATGTAACTCAGTGGTACTTAGGATTATGCTGTTGAGTGTTGTATTGATGTAGTAAGAGATTCTCTCCCTCAGAATATTTGATTAGTTTCTGAATACCATCCAATATAATTGCATTCTTTCAACAGCTCACATGTCCTTGGAAGATACCTAACCTTGGAAGTTCAGATAAAGGGCAATAGTGACAAAGTAATGTCTCATTGAATTTCATTTTGTTTTGTATCTCTTCTTCCTCTGTATCCTCTCACTCATGCTTTCACTGAGACCAAGGACAACATCCAGCTTATTACTTTGAAATGCTTTCCATATAGCTAAGTGCTGCTGTGGGTTTTTTATTAATAGTATTTCATCAAGCTCACTTAAAAATGATGGTCAATTCAGTGACAATTTCTTTTGGACTTCTATTGTCTAACAGTGAAAGACAGAAACACACACACACATGGAGGAGCAGAGTGAGACTAACAGTGGTGCTGTTGGGATTGGGGCAAAGTTTTAGGGCCCCAGCATATGAACTCAGAATAGGGTGGGAGAGTGTGCCATCTAAAGAGGGAACCCATTCACAAATAAAACAGGGATGGGTCAGGTTGTATATTTTATAAAAGGAAGTAAAGTCATTTGACAAAGAAGAGAAGAAGAAGAGATTGGATTTATACCTCGCCCTTCACTCACTTGGAGTCTCAGAGCGGCTTACAACCTCCTTTCCCTTCCCCTCCCCACAACAGACACCCTGTGAGGTAGGTGGGGCTGAGAGAGCTCTTTCCCAAACTGTCCTTGAGAGAACAGCTGGTACAGAGCTATGGCTTGCCCAAGGTCATCCAGCCAGGTGCAAGTGGAAGAGTGGGGAATCAAACCCGGATCTCCCAGATTAAAGTCCACACACTTAAACCACTACACCAAACTGGCTCTCAAAGAGAATTAACGTCCACATTCTCCAGTGTCTTATCTTACTATGTGAAGCTCTCTTTTTTTCTTCTCCCATGCAAGCTGTTGACTCCATGATGGATAACTGAAAGTAAATCATTAGGTGGGAGCTGGAATAAAATTACTAAAATGAATAACATTAATGCAAGCTTTTTACAAGGGTTCTAATGCTCCTCTATGTTCGATCATCAGCTCCTGGCCCATCGTCTCGCCGACGTGGGGATACAGGGACGGGCTCTGCAGTGGCTCGTTTCCTTCCTCCAAGGTCGGGGACAAAGGGTGGTGCTTGGGGAGGGGCAGTCCAAGAGGCACCCACTTGAATGTGGTGTGCCTCAAGGGGCAGTGCTCTCTCCAATGTTGTTCAACATCTATATGCGCCCCCTTGCCCAGATTGCCAGGAGGTATGGGCTGGGATGTCATCAGTACGCTGATGACACCCAGCTCTATCTGATGTTGGGTGGCCAGTCGGACTCTGACCCAGAAGACCTTAACCGGGCATTGCACGCCGTGGCTGGTTGGCTCAGATTGAGCAGGCTGAAATTGAACCCGGCGAAGACGGAGGTCCTGTGTCTGGGTCGGGGTGGTCTTGGGCGGGGGCTCCCACTGCCGAACTTCAACGGGGCACCGTTGGTGCCTGCATCGCGGGTAAGGAGTTTGGGAGTGCTCCTGGATCCCTCGTCAATGGAGGCCCAGGTAGCAGCCACTGCCAAGTCGGCCTTTTACCATCTTCAGCTGGCTCGGCAGCTGGTCCCCTACCTTGACCGCGATGACCTAGCGACAGTGATCCATGCGACGGTTACCTCGAGACTAGACTACTGTAACGCCCTCTACATGGGGCTGCCCTTGGTGCAAACCCGGAGGCTGCAGCTAGTGCAGAATGCCACAGCCAGGCTAATGATGGGTCTCTCAAGGCAGGACCACATCCGGCCTGTGCTCGCGGCGCTGCACTGGCTGCCCATAGCATACCGAGTTTGCTTCAAGGTGCTGGTTCTTACCTTTAAAGCCCTATATGGCCAGGGTCCAACATACCTGAGGGACCGCCTTTCCCCGCATATACACCAGCGAGCACTTCAGTCGGAGTCACGTCATCTACTCCGTGTCCCAGGTCCTAGGGAGGCCAAGCTTGCTGGGACCAGGGCCAGGGCCTTTTCGGTGGCGGCTCCAACCTGGTGGAATGAGCTCCCGGAGGAGATCAGGGCCCTGCGGGACTTGATGCAGTTCCACAGGGCCTGCAAGATGGAGCTCTTCCGCCAGGCTTTTAATTAGGAGCCGCCACCACCAACACCACCACCAACAACAATGATGATAATAACATCTATAATAACAACAACATCTGTAGGGTGAACTGGCCCTGGACGCAATCTGTACCTGGTGGGGGGGACCCTATCCTGATAAGACGTCATCAGATCAATAAGATTGGAAGCTTTTTAGTGGAAGTAGGAAATATTTTATTGTTAATTATTATAGTACTGTAATTGAAATTTTATTGTTATTTATTATTGTTGGAATTTTAAATGTTATGATGTTTTAACTGGCGTTACGCCCCTGTAAGCCGCCCTGAGCCCGCTTGCGGGGAGGGTGGGGTATAAAAATAAATATAAATAAATAAATAAATAAATAATAGAATGTTTCTGTTTAAAAACAGGCCTCCAAGTTTCCATGTTCCCACCCTGCCAGGGAAGATTTTAGTGGCTTGTAAAATGAGAAGGTTTCTCCTCTGTCTGCACTTGGCAAGAAGGATCTCTCGAGTGGGGACTACAATCTATAAAAATGTCGCCCCAATGAAGAGAAAAATATTAAAGCCAGAAGGCTTCTCCCTCTGTCTCCCTTTTGTTTAATATCCAGCCAGGTTAAGGGTTCTGGAGAGATCAAAAGTTTGCACACTGTGTTGTAGTATTTTTGTTGGTCTTAATAAAAGGTATTTGAAATTCTGCAACCAACATGGCTATCCACTTTTAAACAAAATTAAAGAATCTGAACTAAGTTCTTACCGAACAAAACAAGCCAAGTACAGAGACCTGCTAAAAATTGAAAATAATGAGTTTGTATTGAAAGAAGAGAATCAGATGGATTTTAAATACAGTTGGCTGAGGTATAGACAAATTTATGATCTATTTAAGACATACAAAAAATGTGGGGGTTTCAGAAAGAAAATTAATGAGATTGAACAGGTATGGGAGGAAGGTGGAAAAAAACTGATTTCAAAAATGTATAAAATTTTGCTGAAATGGTATAATGCAGATGAACTTGTAAAAGAACAAATGATAAAATGGGCAATTAATATGAACAAAGAAATAGCTATGTCATCTTGGGAATATTTGTGGGAAAATGCTATGAGTATTTCTACCTGTTATAATCTAAAAGAAAATTGTTTTAAAATGTTGTATAGATGATATATGACTCTGAAAAAAATAGCAAATATTGATCAACAACTGTCTAATAAATGTTGGAAATGTAAACAAAAAGAAGGTTCTTTCTACCATATGTGGTGGACATGATAAAGCTAAAGTCTTTTGGTGTATGATTCATGCTGAAATGGGAAAAAAATTGAAATGTACTTTTAAAAAGCTGCCTGAAATGTTATTGCTTGGTCTTAAACTAGAGGAAGTTAATGTAACTAAAAGGACTTTAATATGGTATATGGTGACTACAGCGAGAATGGTCTATGCTCAGAACTGGAAATGTGAAAAAACCCCAGACATATGGGAATGGTTGAGAAAACTGCTATTTATGGCAGAAATGGACAAGAAAACTGAATAATCAAGACTCAGAAAGATTTCTAGAAGAATGGAAAGACCTGAAAGAATATCTAGAACAACATTGGGATATGAAAAATAATATTTTTACATTGACTAATTATTGATTTTTGATGTTTAAAAGAAGAAACAATTATTTTTAAGAGAAATATACTGAACGATTGAAATGACAAGAACAGAAACTAGAATACATATTACAGATATCTAGATATTACTTTTAAATGTTTAAAAATTACCTTTCTTTTTTTTATTGTTGTAACCAAATTTCTTACCTGTAAGAGCTAATAATTTTAAATCTTTATAATTGCTATTATATATATATAATGGTATAGGTGAGGCAGGAAGTCCCAAAGTTTTTGAATTGTAATCGGAATACATAGCTATATAGAAAAACGGATAGTGATGATAATATTTCAAAAGTAACTATGTAAAGTTTTGTAACTGGAAAAATAATAAAATTTGTTTTTAAAAAAAAAAAAAACAAGCCAAATCAGAACAAAGAAAAGATTCTGTACTGGTAACACGGCACAGAAACCTTAGCAATTTACAGCCTTGGCAAATCTGCAATTGCTACTAATGGGCAAAAGGTAAAAACTTAAAAAAGAAGCCAATCTCTATTTAATAATCAAATGTCATTGCAGAAATAAATGAAAATCAGTCTTAGATCTCAAATTCTTTATCATAAATGTTATTGATTCCATAGGTCTTCCACCTTCTCTTATGCCTGAAGCAGCAGTCTGACATGCAGAATTCAACAGGCAAACCTTTGTGTGGCACAATGAAGTTGTTATGAATGTTTCAGCTTTGCTGAGATTCTACATTTTGAGCAAGGCATAATTGTTCAGGATGTCTTTTAACACTGCTGCCTAATTTTGAGTTACATATGTTAATCCTGAAGTTATGTTAGTCTTGAAGGATATTGTGCTTCCAGCTTTTGAAGGTGTCAGGCTGACACTTGCTGATGCACTTCATGCCTGGGGATTATACCAGACCCAGCATTATTTCTAGAGAAGGCAGTTAATGCAGCTGCAAAAAAGGCTGTGTTCCAGATTCCTTTAGCCCAGAAGATGGTCCCCATACATTGACTTGGCAGATCCCGCCATACGAACCCATGCAAAGGTTACTTCGAGGCTATTGCAATGCAGTGTACACGTGTTTGCCTTTAAAGACAACTTGGAAACTCCAGTTGATCAGGATCATCTTGCTGTGGAAGCTCACTGGGAGATTTTAGACCAGTCGCATACTTTCAGCCTAGCCTACCTCACAGGATTTTTGTGAGGATAAAAAGGAGGACTGGATAATTATGTAAGATGCTTGGGTCCCCACTTTGGAGAAGATTGGATATAAATAAAGTAAATAAATAATAAATATAGCTGAAGGTGGGGGGCATATAAAAGGTAGGCAGGTGAACGGCCGAGGAGAGAATGAAGTAAGGAAAGGAAAGAGGTTCTGGAGGGTTGCCAGATGGAGGAAAGGGGGAATTGTGCAGGGATGGGGATACAGGTGAAAGTAATGTGCTCCCCAACAAGTCCTTGAGGGTTCCTTAACTTGCAAGCCAGCCTGGCCCAGCAGCTGGCACCACACAATTGGGCCATAGTTTTCCTAGGCAGAGGCTGTGGGAGGGGGCTGGAGCTGAAGATAGACAAAGGTAGGTTGGCTGTTGGGGGGAAGGAGAGAAGGAATAAGAAAGAAAGGAGAGGCTATGGGGACTTTCAGGGAAGGGAAAGAGGAAATAGTGGAGAAGAGGAAAATGAAATTCACCCCCACAAGTAATTGCTGGTTCCCGCTGGTTCTGCAGAATGTGCTAAACAGCAAGGTTCGGGATGGCATTTTAATAAAGGAATCAGAACTGTAGGATAATAGAGGAGATTATAAATTGCAGAATGTCACTAAGAGATAGGGTCATAGTCTCAGCCTACAATGTGGGGAGAGCATGATATAAGTCTAAAGAAACAAATAAATAAATATTGCAGTGTTACCTTCTTTTTACTGCACTGTCTTCTACCGTTGCCTCCCACTTTCAGTATTATAGTATGCCATGGCTTAAAACAGTTATTTTGTTTCTTTGTATTGCTGTCCAGTTCTGTAAACATAATTCTACTGCACTGTTACTGTCTCCCAGGGCTATTTTTGTAGAGGCTCTGCTGCCACCTCCCAAGCCCCCACTGCTGCCTCCCCACACCAGCACTTACTGAGAACAGGGAGAGCAGAGCAGAGACAGAGGCACCATGAACCCCAAGGAGGCCCTTTCCCGCTGGCTCCCACACAGAGACCAGGTGTCTGGCACCTTCTGGCTCCATGCACTTAAAGGGAGAGTGCCCCTATAAGTGCATGGAGCTGGCAAGTGCCCGATGCCCGGTCTCTGCACAGAGAGCGGTTGTAGGGTGCTTTCTAGCTGGCTCTGTGCACTTAAAGGGGATGCTCTACCTTTAAGCTCACGGAGCTGGAAGGCTCCCGATGCCCAGTCTCTGCATGGAGAGCGGGTGCAGGGTGCTTTCTAGCTGACTCTGTGCATTTAAAGGGAGAGCATCTCCTTTAAGTGCATGGAGTTGGAAGGTACCGGACGCCTGGTCTCCACACAGAGACCAGGTGTGGGGCGCTTTCTAGCCAGTGGGGAGATGAGGGGAGAGAAGGGGCGGGGCCAGCCCAGACATCAGCCAGAACACTGCTCCGGTGCATTCCGGCTGAAAAAGAGCCCTGCTGTCTCCTGTTTGATTGTTTTGTATTCTATAATCTGCCTTGAGTCTCAGTGGGAAAGATGGGCTATAATGGATGTAAATAAAATACAATTAATTTCAACTGGATTTTAAATGAAGTTTTAATTTATATTGGCTTTTGTAACCTGCCTTCAGTTCAGTTTCAGAGAAAGAGGAGATAAAAATGTTCTGAGTAAAATAAATGGTAATAAACTAATGGGAAGAGCTTCACATGTTTAATTCCTGTATTTCAGGATCATAGTTAAGATTCAGGAGATGCATATAAAACAGTTGGCAAACCTGAGCAGAAGTGTCCTTCTGTCTCCTCAGGTAAACACATGGAAAAGTTGTAGTAGTGTTCCGAAGCAAATTCCATACTATGGGATATGAGCTTTTCAGGACACACAGGGGACACAGGGTTTTTTTTAAATACCATGCTTTGCAAACTGACTTTTTCCTGAAGAGCAATAAATGAAATGAGCACCAGAGGGCTCTTTTTTATGCTTTAGTACCCGTCAGTAAAGCACATTTTACTTCAAGGAAAAGATTTTTTTCGTAAGATTTTCTGAATTTCAAACTACTCCTGATAGGAAACAGCTGTGTAGAAATATCTCTATTTTTGTATCAAACAGAACAAGATTCTGTTATGATTTATGTAACCTATATGCTGCACAAATGCTGTGCACAGAAAAATAAGCCAGCTCCAGTGAGAGGAATTTTGTTCAGTATGACAGCTTATGGCTCATATTTTTATATAAAAGGCAATTGGCACTGGCATTAAAGGCATATAACCATTAATGGTATACAAGGGGAAAATATTAATGTGTCCAGTTTCATTTATTCATGAACCTTTCCCTTTAAATTAGCTGTGTCTTCTGCTTTTGCAATCCATTTTCTGTATTATGGTATGTTATGCCTTAGACTTTTTTTTTGTTTGCTTCTATTTATCTATTTCTCAAGAGTGAACAGATCTGTAAATATCTAAATTGGGCCCACACAGGGTGAAAACAGATTTTGCTGCAAATATGAGGAAACTCCTGGGTTTGCAAAAAATCTGAAAACCGTAAAAAAAAAAAAATTACATGGTGAGGTTTAAATCCTGCCAAAACAAGAGCATCGCCTGCACACACACGGACAATGCACCTACCTTTTCCATCAGTGAAGTAAGTTGAGGGTCTGGGGAGCAGGGAACTAGTAGCTATACTGGGAGGAGGTGGGCTGATGACAAGGAGTTCAGCAGCCTCTGTAAGCCACAGAGAGTTGCCTGGCTTCAGCTCTGATGGTAGCTCTGGTGATCTGGGGGGGGGAGGCAGGCTCGCAGTGAGGAGGTCAGCAGGCATCAAGGGCTAACTGGTTCAGAGGTGGTGGTAGTTCCAGTGATTAGGGAGAAGGCAGGCTCACCAGCATGGAGGCCGTCAGCCACAGAGGGCCACTGGCCTTCAGTTGCAGCAGTAGCTCAGGCAGGTAAGTAGGCTCATCAGCAAGGTGGCCAGTCATCATGGAGGGCCAGTGAGGAGGCCAGAAGCCTTGGAGGGCCACCTGGGTTTGGGTGATGGGGTAAGTGCAGGGCTTTTTTGTAGAAAAAAGCCCAGCATGAACTCATTAGCATATTAAGCCACACCCCTGACAGCGCAGCTCATTAGCATATTAGGCGGGGGCTGGGAAAGCACAGGGCAGGCATGGAAGCTTGCCTCTCTCCCCACCCCGAGCTTCTCCACCCCACTTCAGCATCGCCTTTCTAGTCTACCCCCCTCTGAACCAGACAGCCAAGGAAAGGCACTCAGCATCTCCTTTCTAGTCTCCTTCCCCCAACCCCAACCAGACAGCCAGGGAAAGGCACTGCTGAAGTGCCTGGGATCTGAAAGATCTCAGGCACTTCAGCATCACCTTTCTAGTCTCCTACAACTCCCCCCCCCCCCAATCAGACGACCGGGGAAAGGTGCTGCTGAAATGCTTTTCTAGTCTACCCCCCTCTGAACCAGACAGCCAAGAAAAGGCACTTCAGCATTGCCTTTCTAGTCTCCTACCTCCCCCCCCCCCAAATGAGCGGAAAGGGAAGCAGGCATGTTTGCCTGGCTGCCCTCAGTCTCCCCAGCCAGTCCACTAGGTTGTGCAGGCTGGGGAGATTGAGGGCAACCAGGCAAACATGCCCCATTCCTTCCCTGAGCCTCTCCTTTTTTGTGGAGAGACTCACGGAACTGCAAAGTGGGGCATGAGTAAATGCCTTTCTCTCCCTCCCCCAAATTGGGGAGGAAAAGAAAGGCATTTTCGACATGCCTGGATTTTCTTCCTGATCTTCTCGCACCTGGGGAAAGGAAGGCAGGCATGCACACATGCCCCTTTTTCCCCTGAGCCTCTCTGCTATTGCAGAGAGACTTGGGGAAGTGCGGGGTGGGGCATGGTTAAATGCCTTTTTCTCTTTCCCCCAGATCAGGGAGGGAAAGAAAGGCATTTTCAACATGCCTTGGTTCCCTGCCTGCCCGTTTCCAGCTGTGACATGGCAGCTAGAGAAGGGAAGGCAAAGAGAGGCTTTTCCTTGTCAATTTCACTCTCAGCTGACTGGCAGGGAGTGAAATTGACAAAGAAATCCTGATGGGCTCCCTAAAGGGAAAGACAGCATTTTATCATGCCACCTTTTCCTCTTGTGTGTAACGTGGGGAGGGCAGCGTGCTCTGTAGCCAGGCATGCCAGAGCTTTTGGCTGTAGGCATGGCCAACTCAGGAGCCAGCCAGAATGCCGTTCCTGTGCGTACCTGCCCAAAAATAGCCCTGGGTTAGTGTAGTGCCATGATTGGGGGGGGGGGTAAGTAGGAAGAGAGGCAAGGGGGGGTAGTGAAATGCCAAAGCTGGAGAGGAGGTAGGGAGAGCAGTGAGGGTAGGGGACAGTAGAGCACCTGGGGTGGGGGTAGGTGGTAGGAAGAGAAGCATGGGTGAAGATGAGTTTGGTACTATGGTTGAGGGGAGTAGGTAGGGAGAGCAGTGAGGGTTGGAGTAGATAGGGAGGGCAGCAAGGCTGAGGGGTGAGTGGATTTCCAAGGGTGGGGAAGGTGGGGAGAACACTGAGGGGAGGGTGCATGGAGTGCCAATGGTGGAGGTGTGGTTGGGGGAGAGCAGCAAGGGTGGGGGTAGGTGAAGAAACAACAAGGGTGGAGATAGGTATTTATTTTATTTTATTTATTTTATTAAATTTATACCCCACCCTCCCCATTGAGAAGAGCAGCAAGGCTGGGGTGGGTGAGTGAAGTGCCAAAGGTGGTGGGGTAGGGGGAGCAGCAAGGATCAGGGGTTAGTGAAGTACCAGGGGTGGGGGAGGTAGGTGGAGAGACCAGCGAGGGTAGTGGGTGAGTGGAATATCAAGGATGGGGTTGGGAGGGTCAGCAGCAAGAATGGGAGGTGAATGGAGTGCCAAGAGTGCGGGGCAGGTAGGGAGAACAGCAAGGTGGGGAGTGAGAAGAAAGTGTACAGAAAGGTGACTGAGGGTGTCAGAAGCCAGAGGACTAAGCAGTGACCAGTGGGAGGATTTTCCTGTGAGTTCCCCAAGTTTTTCTAATTCTGGAATCATAGTCCCTACTACATTGTTTATTAGATGTCTCATAGTGTGTGGTTGGACTGTTTTTCCTATTTTGAGTCCCACCTTGAGTATCAGCAAGAGATGCATGCTATAAACACACTAAATAAATTAATTAATAAATAATACCAAATTAATATTACCAAATATTAGAATTACCAAATTAATATACCATATTACCAATTGAAGCTGAGCTCTGGAAGGCAGCAGGAGAGAGCTGTAAGAGGGGTGAGTGTTTTCTTATTTGCTTTCAGCTGAGGTGGTTTAGCTGAGGGGACTGTGTGTGGGGACTGTGTTTGGAAGTGTGTGACTGAGTTTTGACTTGTTGCAGAGTGCTGGCTGCTTGAGATAGTGAGAGAAAGGGCCATTGTTTGATTGCAAATTGAGTGCCTGGGTGCATTTGAATAGCTGCTAGCAACACCCTCTGCTGGGGGAGGCTTCTATTTAAGGCTCCACCTGACCAGGGGCACGAGCCTCTGGCATGAGCTGAAGAGCACAAACCAAATAGCTGGGCTCTTGGCTTAGGGACTCTTAGACTAGGGGCTTGTGAGAAGCCAAGGAAGAACCAGAACACCAGGGCCCTAGGTTCCTTGGGTTCCCAGTAAGGTAAGTAGACTTCTACAAGGAGAATACAAAGGGTTTAAAAGGGGGATTATATTAAATTATTTTTAAAGCAATTATGAAGCCAGAATGCCAGCAGGGGGTTGGGGGCTATCCAGTGTTTTGCACAGTGTGTCTCATGTATGATTATCTGCCCACTGGGCAGAAGTCTTGAGTGTGTGCCCAGTGCAATAAGATCCTGGTTCTCAGGGAACAAGTTTGCTCCCTTGAGGCCAAGGTGGCTGGCCTGGAGAAGCAGAGACAGTCAGTTAGGCCCATGGAGAAGACTCTTGGGGACTTGTTAGGTATGTCCCACTCTGAATTTGGCAGCCCCACCACTGTCAGGGAGCATGAGGGTCAAGAGGGAACAGGGCACCATGCTGTGGATAAGGGGAATGTGCCCTCAGAAGGGACCTCTTCTACAGCTGGTGAACGGGTATCCTTTCGTACCAAGGAACCATCCCTGGGCAAAACCACGTATTGACCATATGGTGACTTGCCTGCCTGGTGCGAAGGTAATGGACATTACGCATGTTTTAGATAGGCTGGTAGATAGTGCTGGGGAGGAGCCAGTGGTTATGGTACATGTTGGCACCAACCATGTGGGTAAATGCAGTTGTGAGATCCTGGAGGAAAAATTTAGGCTGCTAGGCAGGAGACTCAAGGCCAGGACCTCTAAGGTAGCCTTCTTGGAAGTGCTACCTGTTCCACATGCAGGGCCAGAGGGACAGGCACAGATCAAGAGTCTCAATGCGTGGATGAGACGATGGTGTAGGGGGGAAGGTTTCAAGTTTGTTAGGCACTGGGACATTTTTTGGAACAAGAGGGAGCTGTACAAGAGAGACGGTCTCCACTTGTCCTGGGAAGGAACCAGGCTGCTGGCGCTTAAAATCAAAAAGGTGGCAGAGCAGTTTTTAAACTGAATATTGGCTGAAAGCCAACAGGAGATGAAAAATCTCTGATTCAGGATGGTTCATCTCAAAGAGATGAAGGGGTAGCTGTTACTTTCCTACAAGGAAATGGATCAGAATTGTTCTCTGAGACTGTGGCAAATGATAGGGACTGCCTGGCAAGGTCTTGAGGCAGTAAGAGGAAGGTTGTGGGCTTAACATGTATGGGAAACTACAGATGTTAATATACTAATGCTAGAAGTGTCCAAGGTAAAATCAGGGAGTTGGAATGCTTGGTGTTGAGGGAAAACATAGACATTGTGGGTATTTCAGAAACTTGGTGGGATGAGGAAAATCAGTGGGACACGGTGATTCCTGGTTGTAAATTATATCGGAAGGATAGGGGGGAGAAAGTTGGAGGTGGGGTGGCTCTTTATGTCAGAGAAGGTATACAGTCCAGTAAGACTGAGAGGGTAGGAGAATTGGATTCGCTTCTGGAAATGCTGTGGGTTGAATTAGTGGGCCCAAAAGGAAGCTTAACATTGGGAGTTTGTTATCGCCCACCAAATCAAAAGATAGAGGAGGATTATAAAATGATGAATGAATTAAAGGTAGTGTCTAGACGAAATAACTGTGTTGTAATAGGTGACTTTAACATTGATTGGGTCAATATGTGTTCAAGCCAGGAAAAGAGATTGAGTTTCTAGACACTCTCAATGACTGTGCTATGGAGCAGATGGTTACAGAACCTACCAGGGGAGAGGCAATCCTGGATTTGGTCCTAAGTAACGCCCAAGACCTGGTGAAAGATGTTAAAGTGATTGCACCGCTTGGGAACAGTGACCATAATGTTACTGAATTCAACATTTGTATAAATAGGGAGTTGCCCAAAAAGACTGACACAACCACTTTTAACTTTAAAAGGGGTAACTTCTCTGATATGAGGGGATATGTGAGGAGAAAACTGAAAGGAAAGGTAGAAAGGGTCAAAACCATTGGGGAAGCTTGGAGATAATTTAAAATTACAGTCCTAGAGGCTCAGAGAAAATATATACCATGGATTAGAAAAGACACAAGTAGGTATAGAAAAAAGCCTGCTTTGTTAACAAACAAAGTAATGGAAGCTTTAAACGGTAAGAAGGATTCCTTTAAGCAGTGGAAAGCTAGTCTCAGTGAGGCTGATAAAAGGGAACACAGGTTGTGGCAACTAAAATGCAATACTGTGATCAGGCAGGCAAAAAGAGAATATGAGGAGCATATCGCAAAAAACATAAAGACCAACAATAAAACTTTCTTCAAATACATTAGAAGTAGGAAACCAGCCAGGGAAGCAGTGGGCCCCTTGGATGACCAAGGGGTAAAAGCTGTAGTGAAGGATGACAGGGAAATGGCTGAGAAGCTGAATGCATTTTTTGCCTCTGTCTTCACTGTGGAAGATGAAAAGTGCCTGCCCACTCCGGAACCACTGATTTCAGGAGGCATGTTGAAAGACCTGAGTCAGATTGAGGTGACGAGAGAGGAGGTCCTATGACTGATAGACAACTTAAAACCAAATAAATCACCGGGCCTGGATGGCATACATCTGAGAGTTCTGAAAGAATTCAAATGTGAACTTGTGGATCTCTTGACAAAAATAGGTAATCTTTCCTTAAAATCTGCCTCCATTCCTGAAGACTGGAAGGTAGCGAATGTCACTCCCATCTTTAAAAAGGGTTCCAGAGGAGATCCGGAAAATTACAGGCCAGTCAGTCTGACGTCAAAACCAGGTAAGTTGGTGGAAACTGTTATTAAGGAAAAAATTAGTAGGCACATTGCTGAACAAAATCTATTGAGGAAGACTCAGCATGGGTTCTGTAAGGGAAGATCTTGTCTCACTAACCTGTTAGTGTTCTTTGAGGGAGTAAACAAACATGTGGACAAGGGGGACCCAATAGATGTTATTAACCTTGACTTCCAGAAAGCTTTTGATAAAGTTCCTCATCAAAGGCGCCTAAGTAAGCTCATTAGTCATGGGATAAAAGAGCAGGTCCTTTTGTGGATCAAAAACTGGCTAATTAAAAGGAAACAGAGAGTGAGTATAAATGGGCAATTTTCTCAGTGGAGGGAGGTAAGCAGTGGGGTACCACAGAGATCAGTACTCAGTCCAATGCTTTTTAACTTGTTTATTAATAATTTGGAGTTGGGAGTAAGCAGTGAAGTGTCTAAATTTGCAGATGACACAAAGTTGTTCAGGGTGGTGAGAACCAGGGTGGATTATGAGGCTCTCCAAAGGGATCTGTTGAGGATGGGCAAGTGGGCATCAATGTGGCAAATGGGGTTTAATGTGGCCAAGTGCAAAGTGATGCACATTGGAGCCAAAAATCCTAACTATAAATACATGTTGAGGGGTCCCAACTGGCGGAGACTGACCAAGAGAGATATCTTGGAGTCGTAGTAGATAATTCAATTAAAATGTTGAGACAGTGTGTGACTGCAATGAAACAGGCCAACACTATGCTGGGGGTTATTAGGAAGAGAATTGAAAACAAATCAGCCAGTATCATAATGCCCCTGTATAAATTGATGGTGCAACCACATTTGGAGTACTGTGTACAATTCTGGTCGCCACACCTCAAAAAAGATATTATAGCATTAGAAAAAGTGCAGAAAAGGGCAACTAGAATGATAAAAGGGTTGGAACACTTTCCCTATGAAGAAAGGTTGAAGCGCTTGGGGCTCTTTACCTTGGAGAAACAATGGCTGAGGGGTGACATGATCGAGGTTTATAAGATTATGCATGGGATAGAGAAGGTAGAGAAAGAAGTACTTTTTCTCCCTTTCTCACAATACAAGAACTCGTGGGCACTCCATGAAATTGCTGAGCAGTCAGGTTAGAACAGATAAAAGGAAGTACTACTTCACCCAAAGAGTGATTAACACGTGGAATTCACTGCCACAGGAGGTGGTGGCGGCTTCAAGCATGGATGGCTTCAAGATGGAATTAGATAAACACAAGTGGAGACCCGCAAGAAACTTGCGGGATGCTTATCCCATTCCTCACACCTTTGCTTCCTCCCTTCTCCCCCTACCTCTCTCACACTCTTTCTCCCTTCTGTCCCCCCTTTCTTACTCTCTCTCTCTCTCCTCCATGTATGTTACTTCCTCTCTCTTTCTGACCCATCATCATTCTCTTTGTTTTTCTCATCATTCTTTCTCTCTCTTTCTGCCTCCCGCCTCAAATCCCACCCTCCCCAGGCTCCACCTATCAAATGTCCAGGAATTTCCCAACTTGGAGTTGGCAACCCTATTTCCTTCTCACCCAACAGCCAACCTACCTTTATCTGTCTTCAGCTTTCCATCTCTCCCCCCTTCCCCCACAGCCTCTACCTAGGAAAATTACAGTCTTTCTCCACAGTGGGAACTAAAGCAGCTTACATTATTATTTCCTCTTTGTTATTTGCACAACAACCCTGTGAGGTTGGTTAGGCTGAAAGTATGTGACTGGTCCAAAATCTCCGAGTCAGTTTTCACCGCAAGATGGGGATCTGAACCTGGGTCTCGCAGATCCCAGTCTGAAGCTCTGTTACACCACAATGGGTTTCATAGGGTGGCTGCTAATGAACAGTAGCAAAGCAGCTGGGCCTAATTAAGTCATGCAAATCAGGTGGTATCAAGTCACACAGAGGGTGCTGCCTAGTGATGCCAGCCTCCAGGTGGGGCCTGGGGATCCCCTGGAGTTACTGCTCATCTCCAGACTACAGAGATAACTTCCCATGGAGAAAATGGATGCTTTGGAGGGTGGAGTTTATGGTGTTGTACCTCACTGAGGTCCCTGTCCTCCCCAGGTTCCACCCCCAAATCTCCAGGAGTTTCCCAGCCTGGATCTGGATCTGCTGCTGGTGGCCAGGGGGGGTACTTGGCAACCCAAGACTGCTGCCAGTAAAAACCCTGCCTTTTACTGACAGAAACAGTTAGAACCTCCCCCCTCCCCCGAACATTCTAATCTCCTCACAGTTGATGCCTGGAGCTGATGCCATTTCAAACGGTATTGGGGGGGATTCAACAGTGCCTGAAGTTTTTTTTTTTTAACTTTTTGGATTTTTCTGCAGACCAAGGGAGGGGCCTGACTATGTAGGAAAAGCTGTTGGGGGAGATTGAGCTCTCTTTCAGCAGAAATAAGCATCCACACAGTAAAAAAAACCCTTTCAGAATTAGAATATAGATATGGAGCAGAGGTTCATCAATGGCTATTAGCCACAAAGTATAGATAGGAACTCTCAGTCTGGGGCAAGTGATGCTCTGTATTCTTGGTGCTTGACGGGGGGCAAAAGTGGGAAGGCTTCTAGTGTCCTGCCCCCACTGCTGGACCTCCTGAGGGCACCTGGTGTTTTTGGCCACTGTGTGACAGAATGTTGGACTGGATGGGCCACTGGCCTGATCCAACAGTGGCTTCTCTTATGTTCTTTTTTTAAAAAAAGATTTTTATTGATTTTATCTATATTCTACATTTCTACGCTACTTACTATGCTAAATTTATCTTATACAGAGAATACTTTATAAAATGCTTAATCTATCAATTTATAAAAATTATTATAGCATTTAAAAAAAAACATGGTTAACACATGTTACTTTGTTACTTTTTCCATTCAAAAAGCTATTTGGCAGTATGCATAGTTTGGAGACAACACTTAATAACAAAGCTTATGATTCATACTAGTGCATATGCTTAATAAACATTTAACAATCATTTCTTCTTTTGTCCTCTTCTTGTTTTCTTAGTCTCAACATGTACTTTTGGAGCTGCTGCTCCTTTCTCCGAGTCTGATATTTCTTCTTCGCTCTTAGAGCTATCAAATCCATACATACTTTCTTGCGAGGCCAGTGAATCATCTGTGTCTCTGCCTTTTTTCTTTTCTTTGTCTTTTTCCAGGAATTTTTTCGCTTGATCAACAGAGTCAATCTTATATTTCTTGTCTTTGATGCTGAAGCTAAGTCCCTCTGGAGTATTCCAACGGTATATTATTGATTCAGACTGAAGCCATGTTGTCAGCTTTCTGTAGGCTTTTCTTCTTCTCCGTATTTCAAATGGTACATCTTTCAAAACTTTAACTTCTTCTTCTTGGATCTTCAGAACTACTTTACTTGTGGCTTTTAAAACCACATCCCTTGTTGATTTCTTGGAGAACCTTATCATAATTTCACCTGGCAGGCTTTTCTTTTTGATATATTCTGGGTAGGTCCTATAGACCATATTCATATCGCTTTTTGATTCTTCTGCTTTTAAGCCTGTTAACGGTGTCAACGCTTCACTTAACAGTCCTTTAAGGTCTTCTCCTTTTTTTTCTGGTACGTTCTGCAGTCTCAGGAAGAAATTTGCCCATTCCATCTGCAATTTCAGAAGGGAATCATGATGAAGAGCCTTTTCTTTCTCTGCTTTCTGTAGTCTTGAATCTTGATTTTTTACTGACGTTTTGACCTCCATAAGGTCCCGCTGCAGCTTTTCTGTAACTTTATTCGACTCCTTCAGGTCCGACTGCATTTTATCCATCTTGATGTTCAGTGACGTCATTTGTTCCACTAGAGGTCGCAATAACGAGAAGAACACCGCGCTCATCTCAGTGGTATCAACCTTTGAACTCGGAACTGTAGTTGCTAGCTTTGGGGAAGGTTTCGGTTTCCCCACCATTGTTGAGACTTCGCTATTGTTTACATTTAGATAAGATGAAGATAAGAAGCGATTTTTTCAGCTGGACTTGTATCGTTTTATTGGTGCCTGCGTCGAGGGTTAGGAGTTTGGGAGTGCTCCTGGAGCCATCCTTATCAATGGAGGCCCAGGTAGCAGCCACTGCCAAGTCGGCCTTTTATCATCTGAGGCTGGCGAGGCAGTTGGTTCCCTACCTCGACCGCGATGACCTAGCCACAGTGATCCATGCGACGGTCACCTCGAGGCTAGACTACTGTAACGCTCTCTACATGGGGCTGCCTTTGGTACGGACCCGAAAGCTGCAGCTAGTGCAGAATGCCGCAGCCAGGCTTTTGATGGGTCTTGTAAGGCGGGACCACATCGGGCCTGTGCTGGCGGCACTGCACTGGCTGCCTATAGCATACCGAGTCCGTTTCAAAGTGCTGGTTCTGACCTATAAAGCCCTATATGGCCAGGGTCCAACATACCTTAGGGACCGCCTTTCTCCGTACGTACCCCAGAGAGCACTACGGTCGGGGTCAAAACACCATCTATGTGTCCCTGGCCCCAAGGACATAAAGCTAGCCAGTACAAGGACCAGGGCATTCTCAGTGGCGGCTCCTATCTGGTGGAATGAGCTCCCGGAAGAGATCAGGGCCCTGCGGGATCTGAGGCAGTTCTGCAGGGCCTGCAAGACGGAGCTCTTCTGCCAGGCTTTTGAATAGGAGCCGCCACCGAAACCATCTACCATCTGACATCAGTGTTGTAACTCTGGTCCTGTCTGGTTCCGGCACGGGGGGGGGGGGTTAAACCTGCCATTAAGTGGCCATCTGAAGGATTTTATGGAAGTTTTACATGTATGAGTTGTATTTATTGAATGTTTTATCGGTTTTAATGGTTTTAATGTTTGACTAGGCCTTGGGCCCATGTAAGCCGCCCTGAGCCCGTTCGCGGGGAGGGCAGGATATAAATCTCAAAATAAATAAAAATAAAAAAATAAATTAAGTCTTCAAGTATGCAATACCGCCATCTAGCAGCTCATCTAAGCTTTCCTTCCTTCAGTAACACCGTGGGAAAGAGCCTCGTAAGTACGCCGATAATGGAAGGGGGGGGATTTCTCTCCACCCACCGCTTTTCCTGCTAAGTTGCTTATTTCAACTTCGAGACTCACTTTTTCACCTTTGCGTAGCTGGAAGTTACTGCTTCATCGCTTCATATTCTCTGCTGCTTCACGGTTTGCGCTATAGCCATGCGGCTCCCGCGATGGGGGAACCTATGGGGGTGATGAGGGGGACCTCAAATCCCATGGTCGCCACCACCGGGAGAGATCCCTTCTCGTGCCACCCCAGGCAGAGCCCCCTCACTGGGGTCTCTGGGGGCTTGGCACCTGTCCAGAGCCCCTTCTTCCCATCAGGTACAGATTGCCTCCCCCGCTAGCGCGGAGGGACGCGTCCGCCATTCTTCGCAAGTCTTCCGGAAGTTCCCTTCTCTTATGTTCTTAATTAATACCATATTCTAGAATAGCAGACACTTTTACAAATTTTGGCCTGCATAATTCATGCCTGGTCAACCCCTCTCTTGAGCCTAGGTTTGCCACCTTTTTATTTCCCCTTACAGGGATAGGGTGCCTTTAGTACCTGGGTATTAACCATTAATTTAATGTGCAAGCCTTTCTTCATCACTGATTCAATATTCTGGAGATTTGCTATACCTGTTGAATTTATGCTGGCCAACCAGCTGCCAAAGAATTTGACTATACTAGAGCAACTTCATATCAGGACTGAACAACATGCTAAAGAAAAGGGGGACATAGTCTACCCAAGCAAAATGCTCAAATCCAATTTTGGGACCTCTGGAAGCCATGAGATCTTTAAAAAATATTAATATTTCTAATATTTAGGGTTGGGTGTGTGGGGTTGGTTTGTTTGGGTTTTTTTTTCGTTTTTAGAGGTGCAAAAGGAGGAAATTCAGCAGCATTTTCCTCCTGCATTCCAGGCTGCACTTGACAGAGTCCTTTCTTCTAAATAAGTGGTAAATACACAGGAGTTTTACCCTCCACAGCATCTACAATCAGCAACACTTATCATTACATTCTGGTGCAGTTATCCTGTGCTTATCTGTTTATCTAACAGGGGGAAAAAATCTATCAAAGAAACCCTGACAATTTTTGGCCCGCTCTGAAGCATGTGAAACATAAATACCTTCTGATTAGACCTCCACCAGACAAGGACAATGGCAAAGTTTATCATATCTTCAGAAGCACAGTGCAGGTGCAATGATTACGCAGAGACCTCCCTCAGGTGGAAATGGGTGAGTGGTCACAGCTGTGGAAAAACAAGAGCTGTGTACTCTGGAGAAAGAAGATAAGTGGAACTTTGGTAGGAGTTCAGAAGGCATTTGTATTTGGTTGGAGCTGTTGTCCTTACACCCTGTCCAATGTGTATTTCAGAAGCTGCTGTTGGAAAGAAGATGTTTGGTAGCAAAACTAGTTTTTCCTTCACTATAGCACCGTGACAGGAGAATTTACACCTACACATGTTCCCCCTGTGTTTGAGGTCTTAAGGCTTTTGTCCGGTATCATCCAGTATTGTGTTATCCAGTATTATTTTAGGTAAAGGTTTCCCTTGTTCGAAAGCCAGTTGAATACAACTCTAGGGATGCAGTGCTTATCTCTGTTTCCAAGCCGAAGAGCCAGCTCTGTCTAAAGATGTTTCTGTGGTCATGTGGCCGGCACGACTAGATGCCTAGGCACCCAGAATGCTGTTTCCTTCCCACTGAAGTGGTACCTATTTATCTACTTGCAATTTCTTGCTTTTGAACTGCTAGGTTGGCAGGAGCTGGGACCAGAACTCATTCTGTCATGCAGCACTCGGGTCCCAAACTGCTGAACTACCGACCTCTGGTCTGCAGTTCAGCGTCTTAACCACTTGAGCCACTGCAGTCCCATCAGATATTATTTTAGTAGGTGTTAATTTTTTGGTGTAGAATTTTTTTTTACTTATTTTGTTGTTAGCACCTTGAGCAGGTCATTGGAAAGGCAGCATGTGTTATTTTCTAAATTTAAACAAAAAAATGCCGTAATGGCCTATGAGCTACAGTATTGTTTTCAGTCAGTGAGACAGAGGAGGTGGTTTAACACAATTGGTAATGGATAACACAAATAGAAACCCACTAATATGTGAACACTGCAATTATTAACACAGAGAGCTAGAGAAACAGGCATAATTTTAGACAACCCCTTCTCATCACTCACAATGTCTTCTGACAGCCCAGAGCGGAGAAGGGTTTTTTTTAAAAAAAACTGTTCACCCCACCCAGAAGATAAAATCCCAGATCCTAGTTTTCTCCTTCTACATAGCATGTAGGTATCCAACAGGAAGACCCCCTCCCTGCTTGAGTAAAAAAACCATAAAAATTATTTTCCTCCATCCCTGACACTTTAACTTGCAGGCTGAAGGATATTTGATGATAATTTGGTTCACCTAGTAGGCAGTAGTGATTCAGAGTTTAGAATCACTGATCTAACCATTGAGCCAGCAATGATTGCTGGAAACAGTTGGAAAGAACCAACCTGAAGATTGTTCTTCTTTTGCAACATCCCTATGACATTGTTAGAATGTTTCAGAGTCAGTTTCCCATCTTCCTTTACATTTTTTCTCTCATTTATTACATTTATACAGTGAGGTCATGGTTTCCTGCCTAAAATTTCCATGAACAAAAGCAGGGCAATTTTCACCACTTCCCCCTTAGTATGGTAGACTTTGGGCTCCCACCAAGCTGTTCATGGGGAGCCCCTATCTCCAAGAGCAGCATAGGGAGGCATTATGGGCTGCAGCAGGAAGGCAGGATTGGGAAGTCAAGGATGCAGATCTATTTTGTCCACAGAAATTTTGGATGGGATCCCAGACAATGTCTAGAGGAAAGCAAGCTGGGTGCACAAGATAATGAATATGCAAGCTGACCCTAGTTCTTCAAAATTCAAAGTCCTCTGTTGAACCTATGGAAAAACTGAGCAGTTCTGTATCATCCAGGATCTGGTTCATAAGTGGGGGGGGGGGGGGTACTCCTTTTCCAGATGTTTCCAGGAAATTAAAAAAAAACATTTTTAAGTGGTACTTTATTGTATGGTTCCCCCCCCCCATAATTCCCTTTCCTGTGGCAGCACTCATCAGCATTCCATCATTTTTTAAAATTCTATAACAATAAAGCATATGCCTTTCTATCTCAAGGCAAATGGTGACAAATTAATTTGAAATGGATCTCATTCCCTATAGTATTCTCCAGTTGCATACTTTCAATTTGAGAGAGCTGTTTATTAGGTTACTTTCAAACTACTTTGGTCAATTTTAATCTGCATGGCAGTGTTCAAAGATATCAATTAGATCTGAGATGCTGTTAAATAAATCTAATCTAATTAATCATCTTCATTCTCTGATGTTGGTTTTTTAAAAATTCAGTAATTACTGCTGAAACTGACCTGAGATTGATAGCTGCCTACAAACTAAATGTGCAAATCCTTTTCACAGTATTAATCCCATCACATATTTATTATATTGGGATGGAGCAAGAAGATGCACATCCAGTACTTACAGTGCAAGCCTGAACAGCGTTACACCCTTCTAAACCCAGTGATGTCAATGGACTGAGAAGGACTGTTTAGGACTGCACTTCTGGAAAATTAAAAGAACATGATCACCACACACATTCATAAAGAATCATACTCCAGATAATGTGTTAGATTTTTTCTAGTTCATTTATTTACTATGTTCTATACCCACTAATCCTTGTTATTCAGCCCAGTTTACAATAAAATCAAACAGTTTAAAATGCAACCAGAACCTGACATCTTAAAACAGCCAAATTATCAACAGACAAACCAAAACAAATCCAGAAAAGGCCCAGCTAAGCAATATAGGCATACTCTGAATTTAATAAGAGGAGAGGCAGCCCTTACTTCAACTAACAGCCCACTTCACAAACCCCACAAACACATCCTTGTCCTGGGGAGAAATAGCAAACATTGGAGTAAAGATCTTAAGGTCTGTCTGGACTCAATATCTGGAGAGGTTGTTCATGTATGCCAGACTCAGACCATAAAGGGCTTAGGTTTCAATACTGGCCAAAGCAAATAAATCCCAATTATGTTACTGCTTAGGAGGTCCAAGTGTCCAGGCCACAAGTAAATATAAAAGAAAAAATATGTCATGCGACTACAGGAGCTCTGCAGCTGCACAAACCATGGAAGTTTCAAATGGAACCTTTGATCCACTAGTCCAAAGGCAGGTACTGAAACAGATGCTGGCCTCCAAATATTCATGCATCCTGCATTTAAGTACTGGTAACACAGGGGCATTGAGTTTTTAAATTCCGGGGAGGGGGGGCTCTTGTGTGCGCACGTGCAAAGCACGCGTGCCTGCCAGGACCTTGTCCCCGCCGCCTCCCCCCCGCCTGACCACTCCTGCTTCTGTCCCTCCCTCCACCCATCCAGGGGCCAGCTGGGCATTTGCTTAGCTGGCCCCTGGACGGACGGACAGAGGGAGGGACGGAGTGGCCAGGCCGGGGGGGAGAGAGAGAGACGGCAGCGGACCTAGGAAGGGCCGGGGAGGCACGGCAGAGGGCACTCCATTTTCCCGAGGGGACTCAGTCCCCCCCGGGAAATTTCGGGGGTGGCTCAAGCCCTCAAGCCCCCCTGTAGTTGACGCCTATGTGGTAACACTAATAATGATGGGTTCTGCCACAGGCTAAAAAGGCATTTTGATTAGTCATTGGAGTTCCTTGATTAATGATCTGAATGCCAAGCACTGGGGAAGGTAAAGCTTTTCCAGGCAACTCCTAGGATACCTATTCAGTTCCAGTTAGTGTGAAACGTGCATAGCTTGGGCTGTAAATTAGCCAACACAAAACTCCCATGCTGTTCAAAAACCATTCCAAAAGGGTTAGAGGCCATCACTCCTACTATCTACAGAACAGCAGTGGTTAACAAATTGCTGATGCTGTTCCCTTCATCATCATTCAGATCACAGGCATTCTCTAACAGGCACTTCTGACAGCACACAAATGTGGCAGCGCAGGGATGTGGTACTGTCAGAGGCTGCCTACAGGAATCATTATCACTGTTGCGCTGAAAGACCTACACTGGCTTCCCATCTATTTCCCGGCACAACTCAAAAGTGCTGTTTCTTACCCTTTAAAGGCTCACAGTGTCTTTCGGACGGGGTCGGGGAAGAACTAGCTCCTCCCTTAGGGTCAAGCCAAGCACTTAAGATCTTCACCAGGACTACAGTCATGTACCCACTTGAAGAGGTGAGATACCTGGTGATCAGACCCAGAGCTTTTCCTGTCGTGGCACTTCACCTTTGGACTGCTCTCCCACTTGAAGTTCACCTGACACTACTTTTTAGAATTGTTTTATGGCCTGCTTCTAGCCTGAGGGCTATTTTATGAAAATCATTCAGGCTGTTAACCGTTTAGCTTGTAGACGGTTGTTGTTTTTTAAAATAAATAAATAAATAAAAATTATTTTTGAGTCTATTTTTCCATTTTTTGTTTATCCCGTTATAAACTCTTGACCAACGATTTCCATGTGTCTCTTCGTCTTTACCTTGCAGTAAAATGCTCAAGTCTGTCCATTTCTGCTATTTCCAACAGTCTTTGAATTATATTTTCTCTTGAAGGAGATCTCTCCATTTTCCAATATTTAGCAAGTAAGATTCTGACTGTCGATAATATATAAATTAACATATAGAGATCAGATGGCTTATAACTGACAGGGAGCATATCGAACAAAAATAATTCTGGTGTTAAATTTAAGTTAATATTTAGTATTTCAAGCTTTTAGACTGTTTCTATGCTCCAGCTGAGTGTCCGCTGTTTTTACACCCTGGCTGGTTTTTGTGGCTGGTTTTTTGTGGTTGAGTATTAATTTTTACGCTAATTTTGTGACTTTATTGTATTATTTTATTTGCGAGACGCCTCAAGCAGGTCTCTGGAGAGGTATAAATCTAAATAAATAAGTACCTTTCACCTGACAGTTGTATTAGCCCAGTAATAGGTTGGGATGAGTCACATTCACTGCTCGTTGAAGGGATTACGTTTCTTAACCAGAAGAGCAACTTCGTGGGAAGACATCTGGAACAACTGTAACAGTACAATGTATAACTGTGTATTTGTTATGCAAAATTGTCTGGAAAGGCTCTATGGGAAAAAAAATCACTACATCCTGGGGCTGTCTTTTAAAACTTAATGAAGTCATGCACCAGGACTTGTCCAGCCTTACTATAGAACTCATTATCTGCAACGATGAGCGGAGTGTGGGATACCAGGTGTTCCTTTGCTAGCATTGGAAAGAGTTGGCCTTAAGCTCATTATATTCCCATAGTGGAAACAAACATATCCAGATTCCTCTGACCCAAGAATCTGCTATTGTTCTTAACCAAGCAGCAAACTATTTTGAGCCTTTGTGTTTTCTGTTTTTAAAAATCTTTCCCGGCAGGAGTGGTGGATAAATAAAATAGTTTCTTTTTAACAATACTGTCACAGAAAGTGTGTGTACTTGTGGAATGCAATTCATCTTTTTTCCCTTTGATGTTAAAAGCTAACTTCTGCAGGTTCAATGAATAAACATTTGTTTTATAATATATATAATTCTAGCAGTAACGTATACGTTCAGGATGTTTGTGTCATATTTTTAGGATCTAGAAATTCTTACAGGACGAAACTGAACAAAATCCCAAATTATCAACCTGTCTGTAAGGAGAACATTAGAATGATCTTCAAGCTGTTCCAAATCAAAGACACAACATCAAAGTTGGCTTTATAGATCAGATGAAGATTTTGCAAAGCAGACTCTTTCTATAAGCACTTCTAGATTTTAACAGTATCATAAAACTGCCTGAGCCTACATTTCAGTGCTGAAGAGCAGGAATAATCAGAAATCTGGAGTCAGCAGGCAAGCAAGGGAGCATACTTAGTCCCTTGCAAGCGATATGGTGTTTGGGCCTTGCATATCTTGCAGTGGTAGAAGGAAACAGTACTACTGTACCACTTGGGCCACCATCAGTTCCTTGAACAACAATACAAGGATCAGTAGAGCCTCCTGGATGCCCCATTACTAGGTAACATTAACTCATGTGTAAGTACAGAAACAAAAACCTCAGGGTGCATAAAACATGGGTTTTGATGTCTCTACACTAATGCACAGAGTATGGGAAACAAGCAGGATGAACTTGAAGTCCTAATACAAGAAGGGGACTATGACCTAATAGGCATTGCTGAAAATTGGTGGGATGACATTCACAACTGGCACATTAGGACTGCGGGGTACAACTTATTTAAAAGGGACAAATAAGGAAGGGTGAAGGAGTCACATTATATGTAAAGGAGATATGTACTTGTGAGGAAAGATGTAAATCTGGACATGAAAGTCCAGTTGAGGGTCTCTGGGAAAAAATAAAAGGAGTAATAAATAATAGTGATATTATGGTGGGGGTCTGCTATAGACCACGAAGCCAGGCAGGGGACTTGGATGAGACACTCCTAGAACAGATTAGAAAGTTCTTAAAGAGATGGGACATGGTGGTCATAGGAGATTTCAGTTACCTGGATATCTGTTGGAAGTCCAACTCTGCTAAAAATGAAAGGTCCAATAAATTCCTAATTTGTCTGGCTGACAACTTCATTTTCCAGAAACTGGAGAGGGAAACAAGAAGATCAGCTATTTAGACTTGATTCTTACCAACAGGGAACAACTGGTTGACGAGGTGAAAGTAGTGGGCATCCTGGGTAGTCATGACTATGTAATTTTGGTATTTACAGTCTTGGGGAGGTTAAAAGCTGTACAAAGTCAGACCTATAGGTTGAACTTCAGGAAAGCCAATTTTGACAAACTTAAACTTATGCTGGGGAGAATCCCATTGTCAGAAATATTTAAAGAGAAGGGAGATCGAGGGGAACGGGAGTTTCTTAAAAGTGAAATACTAAAGGCACAATCACAATGAAAAGGAAAAATGGGAAGAGCCTAAAGAAGCCAAGGTGTCTCCATAAACAGCTTTCTAAGGACTTGGGAAATAAAAAAGACTCATTTAGAAAGTGGAAGAAGGGTGTTATAACCAAGGATGAATATAAACAAATAAAAAGCGCTTGTCGAGAGGGATTTAGGAAAGCTAAAACTCAGTATGAGCTTAGGCTAGTGAGAGATGCTAAAAACGACAAAAAAGTGTCCTTTTCTTATGTTCAAAGTAAGAAAAAGAGCAAGGACATGGTAGGCCCATTGAGGGGTCAGGAAAGTGAAAATGTAACAGGTGATGAAGAGAGGGCAGAACTGCTCAATTCCTACTTTTCCTCAATCTTCTCTTGCAAGGAAAATGGTGCTCAGTATGTGTTCTGCAAAAACAGAACACATGATGAGGGAAGGGAGTTGCAGCCTAGGATTGGGATAGGGGTAGTACATAAACACCTGGTGCCCTTAAATGAAACTAAGTCCTCGGGGCGAGATGAACTGCATCCAAGGGTACTAAAAGAACTCACAGATGTAATTTCTGAGAATCTGTCCATTATTTTTGAGAATTCTTGGAGAACAAGTGAGGTGCCAGAAGATTGGAGGTGGGAAAATGTTGTCCCCATCTTCAAGAAGGGGGGAAAGGAAAATCCAGGTAACTACCAACCCGTCAGCTTGACGTCAATAGCTGGGAAAGTTTTAGAACAAATCATCAGACAGTCCTTGAGCATTTAGAAAGGATGGCTGTGATTACTAAGAGCCAGGATGGGTTTCTCAAGAACAAGTCATGTCAGACTAAGCTTACCTCTTTTTTTGAGAAAGTTACTACCTTGCTGGATCAGAAGAATGCTGTAGACATAGTTTATCTTGATTTCAGTAAGGCTTCTGATAAGGTTCCACATAATATTCTTGTTGACAAATTGGAAAAATTTGGTTTGGATCCTATGACTGTTAGGTGGATCTGTAACTGGTTGACAGATCGCACCCAAAGAATGCTTCTGAATGGTTCCTTATCTTCTTGGAGAGGAGTGACAAGTGGAGTACCTCAAAGATCTGTCCTGGGTCCTGTTTTGTTCAACATCTTTATCAATGATTTGGATGAAGGGATAGAGGGAATGCTTATTAAATTTGCAGATGATACTAAATTGGAAAAGGGTAGGAAATATGGTAGAAGACAGAGTCAGGATACAGGATGATCTTAACAAGCTAGAAAACTGGGCTAAAACAAATAAAATAAATTTCAGTGGGGATGAATGTAATCTTCTGCTTTTAGATAGGAAAAATCAAAATGCATAATTATAGGATGGGGGAGACTTGTCTTGGCAGTAGTATGTGCAAAAAGGATCTAGGGGGTTTAGTAGACCATACACTGAACATGAGTCAACAGTGTGATGGGGTAGCTAAAAAAGCAAATGCGATTTGAAGTATAGTGTCCAGAACATGCAAAGTGATGGTATCGCTTTACTCTGCGCTGGTTAGACCTCACCTAGAGTACTGTGTTCAGTTTGGGGCACCACAATTTAAGAAGGATATAGACAAGCTGGAATGTGTCCAGAGGGCAACGAAGATGGTGAGGGGTCTGGAGACCAAGTCCTATGAGGAAAGCTGGGTTTGTTTAGCCTGGAGAAGATACAACAGAGAGGTGATATGATAACCATCTTCAAGTACTTGAAGGGCTGTCATATAGAAGATGGTACAGAGTTGTTTTCTGTTGCCTCAGAAGGTCGGATCAGAACCAACGGGTTGAAATTAAATCAGAAGAGTTTTCAGCTAAATATTAGGAAGAACTTCCTGACAGTTAGAGTGATTCCTCAGTGGAACAGGCTTCCTTGAGAGCTGGACTTAGTCAGATCATGAGATAGAGGGGAGGAAACGTTGCATCAGTGCTTAGTTCTCATGGCCCTTTCTTACATGCTCAGGGAAATGCTGATTGCCACTTAGGGGTCAGGAAGCAATTTTTCTCCAGGCCAGTTTGGCTGGAGATCCTGGAGGTTTTTTGTCATCTTCTGGGCATGGAACAGTGGTCACTGGGGGTGAGGAGGGGGAGGTATTTGTGAATTTCCTGCATTGTGCAGGGGGTTGGACTAGATGACCCTGGAGGTCCCTTCCAATGCTATGATTCTCTGATTCTACTGTTGCACTGGCAAGATCACAGAGCAAAGGGGAATATAGATATAATGTCCCCTGTTTGCTGTGTGTAGCCAGGTTAGGGTACTCACTCAGTCACCTGTTCTTAGTTCCATCCAGCAGAGATAAACTGGCTCAAAACATCAGCCATTTATTTGTAGGGAGACAACAACCACCAACTTCAGCTAACATACAAAACTGGAAACTGAATAAGAGTGCCACCCAATAGGACCAAACTAAATAACATAGATATGAGGGGAGGAGCAGACTGATCCATTACATACATATATGTATTCAATCAATATACCACAATAGAGATGCTCAGTTTTTACATGTTAAGTAGAGCACAGCATGGAGATCTGTCACAACCACATTCTCTTTGCACAGGAACACAATTTTAGCTGTAACAATAAACCTCTCTGCTTAGCAGGAGAAGCAGCACAATTGATCTACATTATAAACACCAGCCAGAGATAGAAAGAACTGGAAACAGAGTTGCTCAAATAATCTACATGTAATCAGGGGTCATTTCGAGCAGGAGCTTGGGGAAGCTCAGCTCCGGGAGTTGGTGCCAGCTACCACCCGTGGGGGAATGCCTGCTTGTGTCATGTGTTGGCGAGCAAGGCACTGCTAGTGCTCTTATGAATTGTGGTATTCATAAGTCTGAACTTTGGGCTGCCTTTAATGGAAGGGCCATGTGCTTTCTTCATGATAGGAGCCAGCTCCAGCCCATGCCAGGAGGCTGACACCCTAGACAGTTCACCTGGAACAGAGACAAAGGACTCCTCTTGCCATGAGGTTTCTCTCTTTCTGTTTCAGCACACACTGGTCAACCCCTGCCCCCTCCAACATACCTGCATAGTTATGCTAACGCAGTTGCTTAGCAACTAATGTTCAGGCCATCACCCAGTCAGCCAAGTCATTGACTAACAATAGATGTGGCCAGGTGAGTCATCGGACCCCAGGCCAGGTGTCTACTTCCTGGTGAGATCATAGTTTTGCAACAGGGTCCATCCCCTGGCCCTCCTCCCTTTTGTCCACCTTTAACCTATGGAAAGATCCAAGAGGGACGGACCGCCTAGTAGGTGTGTTAGTGGGATGTGGCCTGATCAGCCTGCCCCAAGACCCCCTAATAAAAGACCAAATCCAGAGGCACTCGCTCTCTTGAGCCGTCGTCCCCTGTCTGCTTTACTACCCCTTCAGTCCAGCTTTCTGTACCCAACCTTTGCCTCCATCTTTAATTCTCTCTCTCTGGAATCGCAATCCAGGAGAACCACGTGGTCTCGCAGGTTCAAGCCTCGTGTCCCCATAGCCTTTCTGTTTTTCTCCTCATCCAATTCTGCCATCGTTTGGACAACGCATCTAAGGTAAGGCACTGCTTCCCCACCAACGATTACCTGCTCATGCAAAAGTGCTATTTTCTGTCTTTATTTCCTTAGGCCTGTGTGAGTGTGTGTGTGATTACGTTTTTGGTGTGCTTGAACAACATTGCCCAGTAAACTACATTTAACTGGCTATCTGCCTCACGTGCCTCTTTCCTTGAGAACTCCTGGGAGGGGTGGGACCCTGGTATAGTTGGCTAAGATCTCGTGTATTTTGCTGATTGCTAAACATAAATTAAAGCAATTTGGCTAACACATGGCTGCAGCAAAATGACCCTGTCCCCTGGAAAGGTCCTTGTTCCTCCGACCAGCCTTCTGAAGGCTTCAGCTACCACTGAAGCTATCCTCCCAGAATAGTGGTATTTCTGAGACTTAGATTAGTAACTGTCCCCTCTTTCTTTCTTTCTTTCTTTCTTTCTTTCTTTCTCTCTCTCTCTCTCTCTCTCTCTCTCTCTCTCTTTCTTTCTTTCTTTCTTTCTTTCTTTCCTCCTTTCTTCCTTCCTTTCTCTCTCTCTCTTGCCTTCTGACATACTTCCGGTGATGTCAGGTGGTTTAACACATGCAAATAAGTTATGCTAATGAGTTATGCTAAGGAGCTCCTGCACCTCTTTTTCTATGAAATGACCCCTGCGTGTAATAGATAAGTAATTGCATGGTTTCAGGCATACCTTTCAGGCATTTACTATAACATTCAATATATCTATATCTATACTACTATTCTGATGATCTCCACTTTTAATCAATAACAACATTCATGATATTATCAGTGTTTGCTTGTGAGCATCAGCAGTCACCAAATGACAGCCATTTACTTTGACTGGATGGATAGACCAATAAAGGTGTAAGTGTACTTTTTAAATGGCACAAATGAAACCATTAAGTAAAATCATCTTCTCAGTACAGTATCTGTTAGGTATTTTTCAGTGCTGAACCCAGATTGCTGGCGACAACTGCAGTTGCTTCCTGTCCATACAAAAGCAATTAAATGAGCTATTCTTACTGAGAGATTTCACTGGTAGGCGGACAGCCAAAACTGATTTCATTCATCACTTCACTCTTATGCAATTAGAAGAAAGGCGAGCCTCTGGGATGAACAACTATCTAAGTGGCAATCAGCCAGAGTGGAGAACATTCTTATGGCTTTGTTTTGAAAAGCATCCAGTCCTCAAGAGGTTAGAAAGGTCTGCAATTGTCATTATCCTCTGTTCTTCCTTAGCCTTGACGCTGGAAAGGCAAGGTTAATTATGAGTTTGGAAGTTATGTCCTAGTAGTTTCTCCCAAGTTTGGTTGTAGCAGTTTGTAGTAGTTATGCCCATAGTAATTTGTCCTAGTAGTTTGGAAAGTCAAGGTTAATGATGAGTTTGAAAGTCATGCCCTAGTAGTTTGTTTGTCCCTCAATTATTACAGAGATTTTGATTTCCACCTCATTGTCACAGTACTCAAAGATGCAGACCTGAAACTGGTCACTAGTTATACAAATGTTCTTGGGCAAAAAACATCAAGAAGTTCTTGGCTCTCTCATCACTAAGTGGCCTGGAATAGACAAATGTGGCATGCAACAGCCTTCCCAGGCATACCGCAACAGGACATTTCCTAAGCTTTCTTTACTATCTAGTAGTAAATACTATAGCCAGTTTGGTGTAGTGGTTAAGTGCGCAGACTCTAATCTGGGAGAACCCGGTTTGATTCCCCACTCCTCCACTTGCACCTGCTGGATGACCTTGGGCAAGCCATATCTCTGTACCAGCTGTTCTCTCAAGGACAGTTGTCTCAGAGCTCTCTCAGCCCCACCTACCTCACAGGGTGTCTGTTTTGGGGAGGGGAAGGGAAAGGAGCTTGTAAACCTCTCTGAGACTCCCTTGAGCAGTGAAGGGTGGGGTATAATTCCAATCTCTTCTCTTCTCTTCTTCTCTCTGTCTGTATCTGTTGAATCCCATCAAATCCTGAGTGCCAGTAAGACTAGAAGAGTCCTTGCTCCCTCAATGATCTCAGGCCATCACTTTCACACTCGAACCTAGCAGATATGGTTGTTGTGAAGATAAAATAAGAATGGCACATATGCTGTTCTGAGCTCCTTGAAAAAAAGGGTGAGATCTGAAAAGATGTAAGAAATAGTCTACACTGCCACATTTTTGAGACAGTTATTACCTTTCTCTAGTACGGAACGGTGAAGTCTCCAAACACCACAGTACTAAAGCAAAGATCTCATGCAATTGCCCCTCCAAGCAAAGACTTCATCAAGCAATGTACAAAATGAGCTGTTTTACTAGTCATGACCTCACAGCAGCTGACAGATTCTTTGGATAAGTACCATTTACAAAGCCCCAGTACAGTGGATATCACCTCCTCGAGCAATCTGGGAAACCTCTAATGAAATTCAGGATACTCATGCTCAGAAACAAGCAAATTACTTCTCACCTATTTCCTCCTTTTTATTATCAGTAAACACTATTGTCTGGAGTGCCCATCTGCTGCTTCCTGTGTGGTCTTCTCCTGATTTAACTCTGCTGTACAAAGAGCAGCAAGGCCATAAACTATACACATTGCCTTGGACAAAACAAGCAACACAGCTCATAAACAGATAATGAGGAGACATTTTAGGCTTGCATAAGGGAGATGGAATGGCAATGGTTCGCCCAGATTTTGTATGGTGGAGAAGCCAAGATACACACAGCACGCAGCAGCATAGAACAGCTGCATTGCTATTCTCTCTGCAATAAATTATTGCAGCATTGTTATTTTTCTTGGAATCTCTCGCCATATATATATTTTTTAAATGGGAGGCCTCATGCCACAAGAACCCACGCTGGGAACAAATGACAGGAGAAGGTCGTTGGTGTTATGCCATTGCCATTGTGCCCAAAGGTATCTAAAGAAGAAGAAGAGATTGGATTTATATCCCGCCCTTCACTCCCCAAGGGAGTCTCAGAGCGGCTTACAAACTCCTTTTCCCTTCCCCTCCTCACAACAGACACCCTGTGAGGTAGGTGGGGCTGAGAGAGCTCTTTCCCAAGCTGTCCTTGAGGGAATAGCTGGTCCAGAGCTATGGCTTGCCCAAGGTCATCCAGCCAGGTGCAAGTGGAGGAGTGGGGAATCAAACCCGGTTCTCCCAGATTAGAGTCCACGCACTTAACCACTACACCAAACTGGCTCTCTGTCTAGCTAAGTATGGTCAGAAACATAGCAAGGGACTAGAGGGGCACCAGTCTGATCTGCCAAGGTAATTCTTATCTATCTCATTTTATTCTAACTTGCTCGGGGTGGCACACTTAGTTCTCCCCTCCAATCTATCCTTACAGCAACTCTTTAAAGTAGATTAAATTGGGAAAGTGACACATGCTTATTCTTAATCTCAGTGCTTCCAGATAAAAGGTAAACAGCAGGATGCATATTATTCGTTTCCTTCCTTTCTTTCTCCTGTAGTTGTCCTGTGATAGACTGGCCACAAAGCAACTGAGATCTGTGTAAGGTTCAAATTAGAGTAACATTTCCATGAACACATATGTGGTTAGGTTATGGCAGGGCCAAGCCCAAGCATTTAGGTGACTAAGGCTGCCATCCTAAGGACCCTTTCCTGGGAGTAAGATCTCTTTAAATAATGGGGGACTTACTTCTGAGTAGATCTGTTTAGGATTGCTCCCTTTGACTCAAAAGACAAATAAAGTAAAATAAAAATTAAATGACTGACAATTTATTGGCTTTAATGACAGCCACTCTGCCTTACAGTACTGGCCCCAGCTCTTAATAACCCCTGCAGTTAACAATCACTTGTTTTGAGTCTGAAAGCCTTCCTTGACTGAAACTTCCAGACCATAGCACTTTTTATCTGCTGTGTTGACCTTTTTCTGAAAGAGGAAAGAATGTCTTGTGTTGTCAGGCATATGGTTGGGAAGAATTTCTGTCTCTTGTACAGTTTCTACTCTTTTACACCATTCACTGACACAGATTTCCTTAGATTTTCCCTTCCCCCAGGATTTTTTTCTTCCCTTCCCCCAGGAGATTTCGCAGCTTCACTATTTTCTGTAAATATATTTCCTGCTTAAATTAGACCTTTTTTGCAACTGGAATAAGCCATACTCTTTCAAGCTCGAGTTTGTGTGTGTATGTAGTTGGCAGTGTTCTCTGATCTCCGTGGACAGTTCATGTGAGAGGCATGTGAACAGGGGTCATTTCATAGAAAAAGAAGTGCAGGAGCTCATTAGCATAACTCATTAGCATAACTTATTTGCATATGCTACACCACCTGACATCACCAGAAGTTATGTCAGAAGGCAAGAAAGAAGAGAGAGAGAGAGGGAGAGGGAGAGGAAGAAAGAAGGAAGGAAGGAAGGAAGGAAGGAAGGAAGGAAGGAAGGAAGGAAGGAAGGAAGGAAGGAAGGAAGGAAGGAAGGAAGAGAGAATGAGAGAGAGAGAGAGAGCTGGCAGAGAGGGGACAGCTACTAATCCAAGCCTCAGAAATACCACTATTCTGGGAGGATAGCTTCAGTGGTGGCTGAAGCCTTCAGAAGGCTGGTCAAAGGAGCAAGGACCTTTCCAGGGGACGGGGTCATTTTGCTGCAGCCATGACACAAGCAGGCATTCCCCCGTGGGGGGGGGCTGGCACCAACTCCCGGAGCTGCGCTCCCCCGAGCTCCTGCTCGAAATGACCCCTGCATGTGAAACATAACATATTTAACTTTACAAAGTCTTAAAAGCAATTACAAAATGCAGAATACACTTTTTAATTCTCTTTTATCTTCTTTACAAGACATCAGCCTTCGTCCAGATAACTTACAAACAAATTTACTTTAAAATTCAACTATTCTATGCTGCCTTAAACTATATAATGGTAATACTATTGATAAAACTAATATCATTAATATTAATAGAATTTATAGCACACTTTTTAATTTTCTTAGCACCCACTCTTACACCCATACAGTAAATTTAAAACATCCCAGAATATAACAGAAACAAAAACCTAAAAACACCATGTCTGGGATCAACCCTTATCTTTTATGGCTGCTGGTGGCAAGCTGAACTGGGTTCATTGGGTGAGTCTGAGAGGTAATAAATGCCACTCTGTGGTAGGATAAATGTCCAACTGCTTTGAAAGAAGCAGTCATGAGACTACTCCTGAACATGACATCCCTGGACCCCAATGGTCCAGTGGCCAGCATTCATTTTCCAGGCAACTTTGTTTGAGTGGATGGTGATGACGTCTTCGAGTGTCTTGGAGGAGAAAGATTATCTAGATCCATTTCAGTCCAATTCAGACATGGGTATGGGAAGAAAATGGATGCCCTGATAGACCTGCACTAGGAGAGTGACTGGGAAATGCATTTCTGTTCATTCCTGGTTCCCTTGGCAATTTTCAGGACTATCAACCACAGTATCCTTCTGAAGAAAATGGCTATGTTGGGAGGAGGGATCACAATGCTTCCCTGATTCCATTCCATTCCCTGGGACAGAGGTCATTCTTATGCAATTCCACAGGACCTGCAAGGCAGAGATGTTCTGCCAGGCGTTTGGTTGAAGGCAGTGGCAGCTTACATCATGGCTGACTTTGAAAATTGTCCAGGAACCTTGACTGGTCCAAACTGCAACAGGCAGGCTACTGTCAGGAGTATCACCCTTGAACGGAAAGATATGCACTGACTGCCCAACTACTTTCAGGCAAAATCCAAAATACTAGTTCTTACTTTTAAAGCCCTACTGGCTTAGGGATGAGGTACTTCTAGGATTGTCTCCTTCAGTACAGTATATTCCTCCAGTAAATATCCTCCTCACAAACCTGCTCTCTGGGCCCCTACTGTGCCCCTACTGTAGTGGGTGGTGACCAGAGACAGGACTTTTTCCGCTTTGCCTATAGAATGCCCTTCTGCTTGAGGCTTGCCTGACGCCTACACTACTGTCTTTTAGGTGCCAGACTATAGCATTTCTTTTTATCCTGGCAACTAGGATCCTCTGACCCACACACATTTTGTGTATTGGGCTGTATGAAAAACAAACATTTGGATTCAGTTTCTGGCTGCAAAAGTGAAATTAATTCAGAGCAGCCATTTTTGCTTTGTGTACTTGAAAGCACTATGTAGACGGGTAGGGAAAACCAACAAACAAAATAATCACACTGAACACCAAATGAATGCTCACAATGTTTCAGGGAAATTCAGCAGGGGTACTATATGTAGAACAGTTCTATCTATCTTTAGCTTTCATAGTCGCAACTTTGCTTGTTATGGTAAGATCCAAGTACTTAAGTCTAACTTTTAGTGAGACTCTGAAATGGGATGCCCATCTAAAGCTTGTAAAAGCTTCAGCGCTCAAGACAGCAGGAGCAAGAATGAAACTTTACTGAACTAGAGGCGGCTTTCTGATCGTACCGGCTATAAAGGTGTCTGTTTCTAAAGTGATCATGCATTTGCTGTATGGAGTTGAGATCTGGGGATGGAAAGAGTCATAACTTATTAATCTGGAAATAGTCCAAAAAAATTTATGAGATGCGTTTTAGCCCTACCAAAAGGGACACCAGTGGCCTTGTTAAGGATGGAACTTGACCTCCCTTCGGTTAGAGCAAGCACTCATTTGGTGATTCTTAAATGGTGGAAAAAACATCAGCCAATAAACCCTGGTTCCTTCAGCAATATGAGCTTTCAACTGATGCAAAACACAGACAAAATCCGGCAAACCTTCCTTAATAACATTGCATCCCAATATACTATTCCAGATGAATTATTGCAATTTTTGGGAAGCAATGTTGACTTAAGGGAATGAATTTATGAAGAAGAAGCTCTAATTGACAAATTTTTAATCAGTAAATCAAACTTCGCTCCATGGTATAAAACCATTAAAAAAGACCATCTTAGAGCATGTTATTTGACTGAAATTACAATTTATAAGCTCAGGGTAGCACTCTCATCATTACATTTCCAGTCAATGACAACTGAGATGCTGCTCGGACGATACCAAAAAAACCCTGTAGATCAGCATATTTGTATCCGTGGAACCTCAATTGAGGACTTACCACATTACATTTTAAATTGTCCCTTATACTCAAAACCAAGGGAAAGATTTCTCACCAACATATTGTCTGGTCTCCACCTTTTTTCTGACTCTGATAAATTATTTATTTTTTTTGTCAGATACAGATTCTTTTGTTTCCAGCAGGTTGGCACTTTTTGCCCTAGCTGCCAGGAAAATAAGAGCAAATGTAGCAACTAGGAAAGCATCAACTGATACAGCTGCTGCTACATAGTTTGTTAGAAATTACCAGATTTTAAAGTTGACTAAGGTAGCGGTCACATATGTGAGATAAAGTGCGGGGAAGCGAGGCTATTTGCGCCGGAGTAATTTGACCTGTAGTTGTGCGTTCACACAGTTCTGTGAAGCTGCAGGTGCAACCCACCACTGTGTGATCAGACGCAACCACGGGTGAGTCGGGGGGGGATTGTTGTTTGTTTCTGATTTGCTTAAATGGGGAATCAATGAATCGCATCTCCGCCCTGAGGGTTTCCTATGGCAGTATGCGATGATGCACATACTGAGAAGGGGGAAAAAACAACAGCAGAGCATTGGGATAGCCTGATCAGACTATCCCTGATGCCATGAATGCGCGCTGGAGCAATCACACCGGGAAAGTCTGACTGTGGCCTGTAGCAACCCATTTGATACTGAATTTCCACTAGTGTTTTTGTTTTTACTCCACTTCTCTGGTGGAGCAAAATGACTTGCCAACGGGTGTGGGTCGCTTGCCAGATGTTCTCTTGTGATCGCGCCCTTAAAATCCGGCTGGGAGTCATGCCAAACGCGCGGCCAATTCTGCGTGTGATCGGGGCCTAAGTCTTAGATAATATGTATTATATTGTTATATCTTACTGACGTATTTTATTGTTTTAGATTGTGAAGGCCACATACAATACATTTTCTGCCTACCTACCTATGATAAGATGTAAGTCCTATGAGGCTGGGTACTGGCTGGCAATACTACTTCAGTTGACATCTCAAGCCAGTTTGGTGTAGTGGTTAAATGCACGGACTCTAATCTGGGAGAACCGGGTTTGATTCCCCACTCCTCCACTTGCACCTGGCTGGATGGCCTTGGGCAAGCCATAGCTCTGTACCAGCTGTTCTCTCAAGGACAGCTTGGGAAAAAGCTCTCTCAGCCCCACCTACCTCACAGGGTGTCTGTTGTGGGGAGGGGAAGGGAAAGGAGTTTGTAAGCCGCTCTGAGACTCCAAGTGAGTGAAGGGCGGGGTATAAATCTAATCTCTTCTTCTTCTTCTTCTCCTTCTCATTTGTCTCCTGTCCTATCAATGACTGAAGAACGTTACTGATTCCATCAGCAACATCAGGAATGTAGATAGTCAATTACAGATTTTGTGGCTGAACACTGCCAAGTTGGATATGTTAAATAATGCCTTGAGAGACCCATTTGTTGTTTGTTTATAAAACAAACAGTTATGAGAAAGTTACTAAGCCCTTTTCTAAAACCCAGTGCCAGCACAACACCAGCATGTCTAGGCAGCATCCTGTGGCCACTGGCCAAGGGGTAAGATTTTCAAAAACTTTCTTGATGAATGGCCAAGCTCTCAGCAACCACATAGGTATGGTATTAACAACTGGCAGGTTATGATGCTGTCAATCACTGGCAGACATTGTGGTCATGGCCCCTTCATACTGAGCCTCAAATCACTTTGGTGTCTATAGGGGGGGGGGGGGTTTGAACTAATTTCTCAGGACCAAAAAAAACCCCCAGAAATACACTTGGACATCCATGATCAGATCTCCATCCATGAAAATCAGATGATTTTCAAAAGGTTAATAAACTGCTATGTGATGCCACAATTCAGACCAGGGACATGCTGCAAGGAGGAGGAGGAGTTTAATCCTTACAATCTCTTACAGTTTCCCTAATTGAAACTACCACCCACCACCGCACTCCTCCCAACATACACACATGCTGAGGAAAGGGAAAAGGCAGGCAAAGATAAGGCACCTGTCTTGTTTCCTTTCTAAGACAAATAACAGTGGGGACCTCCGTTTCAGTTACCAAAACTTCAGGAGTGGAAAGGTTAAACCATTCCCCAGCACCAATAATACAATCCAGATCAGGACCTTGTGAGGCATCTGTTAGACCATAGGTCTCCTACAGTCATGCCTATTTTGCTATATTCTCTGGTGGCAGAACTATGTCTGATACCACATCACCCTACAGGTGTTTGGGGGGGGTCACATTATTGAATGCTTCTCTGTACAGAAAATAAAATCCTCTATGTAGAAAACTAGATGTCTGGGAGGAGACTTTTAACCTACTTCTTTCAATGACATACAAGATTTTCTGTGTGCAAAGATGGGGGGTGGGGTTCCCACCCCCATATGAGAGAACATTTTATTGTATGAGCACCAACCTGTCATCTGAAGTGGTACAATCCAAACACAGGTTCACTACCTAGCAAAAACAAGACCAAAGACTTCAGACCGAAGATTCCCATTCTGTATCTGCAGTTCACTGTGTTTTGCCACTCTTTACACACATGCCTTCACAGCAGAATTCCAAGGGACATGATATTTTTGCAGCCAAGAAGTAATAGCTTTTTGAAAATTAAGAATGAATGTGAGTGGGATGGATGCTACAGTATAAATCCCAGCCAGGTTCCAATGATAACCAGCCTTCTCACTAGCTATATTAATTCCAAAGCATATTATTTTAAACTCATTGTTTTCTTGCACCTTTAGTAACACAAGCATTTCTTAGTCCCCTCCCCCCATCTTTCCACTCTAGTACTGTTAAAGGTATCCTGCATGGTATATAACCATGAAAAATTGAGCTACAGTGTTCTCAGTAATTCTAGCTGGGTGTTGCCCCGAGTCTAAAGGTAAGCATATTTTCTTGCTTTTACAGCCTCGATCTCTGCAGCTGTCTGGTGTGTGCTTCCCCATGCCATCCGGCACTGCAGCGGCAGGACCCATAGAGGCAAAGGGGAGCCTCTATCCCTCGGTTGCCACCTCAGGAGAGGCTTCCCCTCATGCCTCAGGCAGGATGCCCCCAACAAGGGCTCCTGGGGGCCCAAAGCCAGTCAGCATCCCTCGTGTCCGCTGGGTTCGGGTCGCATTTCCCAGAGCTCTCCAGATATGTGCCCACCATTGAAACACCAAAACCGGAAGTCCCTTGTATTTTATTTTATACTAGGAATAAGGCCCATTGTGGAAATGAATACAACGGGATTTAGAAAGAGGCTGTGGGAGAGTGCTAAGGCCTTGGGCATTCAACATCAATTTGCTGTGGCAACCTCAGCAGGATATAATGACACAGAGTCTACCATTTTCTCCAGAGGAACTGATCTCTGCTACCTGGAGAGCAGTTACAATTCTGAGTGATCGCCAGGCCCCACCTGGAGAATGGCAACAATGGTTCCCCTGGAGGAAATGGCTGGTTTTTGAGGGTGAAGTCTATGGCATTGTACCTGTCTGAGGCCTCACCCCTCCTCAAACCTTACCCTCTCCAGGCTCCATCCCTCAAATCTCCAGGAATTCCCCACCTGGAGTTGGCAACCCTATCTCCTTCGCAGCCAAGCATCAACCTACCTTTATTTTCCCCTCACTGTTCAGCTTTCTATCTCTCCCCCCCACACCTGCAGCCTCTACTGTGCTCTGAAGCCCTGACTACCACAACACATTGGCTGTCATAGGGGGGCCATCTCAGCAGGGTATAAGGACACAGAATCCAGCATTTTTTCCAGGAACTGATCAATGCCATCTGGAGACTCTACCGTGCTCTGAAGCCCTGACTGCCACGTCACATTGGCTGTCATAGGGGGGTCATCTCAGCAGGGTATAAGGACACAATGAGTTTTCTCCTGAAGGCCAAAATAGGTGTGGAAATTGCCTTTTACTGACAGAACCAAGCTTGGTTGACCAGCAACAGACACTGAGGGTAAAGTAGGGTTCCCAGCTCTGAGTAGGGAAATACTTGGAGATTTGGAAGGTGGATCCTGTGGAGGGCAGTGTTGGGGGGGGGGGGGTTGGAATGACTCAGCAGGAATTTCCCAACCTGGAGCTGTCAACCCTAGTCAGGACTGGCCCCAATGAGTTCCTCACAAAGGCATGGAAAGGGTTTTGTTCCTTTGTCTTTTTACTGACAGAACCAAGCTTGGTAGCCTACCAACAGCCACTGAGGAAAAGTTAGTCCCACAGAGGAGCCAAGGAGGCAAAATGTCTTCATCAGGAGAGAGAGCTGTGTGCCAGTAATTCTGACAGGGAACAGTGGTTGGAGTGGGCAGGGAAGAGGAGCAGACACAGCACTCAGGCAATGGCACACGAGTACTCTTGAGTGGCAGCTGATGGGCCAATGGCTGATGGAGCATATGTGGGTGGGACTCAGACAACACAGCCAGTGGATAGGGACACCTTCTGAGTCACACATCATGGAGCCAACTGATTTAGGAGCATGTGGAATGTTCAGAATGTGCCACCCCACTACTAAATTATATACAGGGCTTTTTTTGTAGAAAAAGCCCAGCAAGAACTCATTACCATAATAGGCCACACCCAACAATAGAAACCTATTAGCATATTAGGCCACACCCCCAACCGCACAGCTCTCTCCCAGGATCGGTTTCCCCAGGTACCCTCCAGCTTGTGGGGCACATGGGGAACCCAAGGAAGGGAGGCAGTTTAAACTGCCTTCCCTCCCTGGATTGGATTGGCTTCCCCAGGCGCCCCATGGCTTGCGAGGTACCTGGGGAACCCGGGGGGGGGAGGCTGTAGGCGTGGCCAACTCCGTTCCTGTCCTGCCCCAAAATAGCCCTGATTATATATAAGGAAAGATGGGCACAAACTGGAAAAATGCAGTTTGGTTCATGGTTCATGGCATGACCCATTCACAAACCACAGACTGCCCCCAACTTTTAGCTGCCAAATGAACTGGTTTGGCTTGTTAGGTTCATGAGGCAGTACAGCACACACACACCCCTCCAAGCATGCTAGACACCAAACTTGCATGGGATTTTTGGCTGAACCTCCTGTACCTGCCCTGCAGGTTTGGTGAGGACTGGATTTATGGGGTCTAAGTTACAGCCCCCCCAAAGAAGGTGCCTCCATGAAAGTACAATTCTGTTGTTTTTACTAAGTACAATTTTACTAAATTTACATTATCAATAATTTTAAGTTCTCCATGAGCGAATTTTTCAGAAGACCGAGGAGGGGGGAAAATCCATTTGTTTCACAGAAATGGGGTTGTCTCTTGTACTTAAACCGTTCCTACAGAATCAGCAAAGGACAAGCTAAACAAATCAAGGTATTAGAAGAATAAGAACTCTATAATGACTCAAGATGGCCAATTTTATATGATATACAACAGTCTTGTCTGTTAACAAAAAAACCCTCATAATTTTGTATTAGCAACTCAGCCCAATTCACTATTAACACAATAAGGGGGCTTTCTCTCAATGTAGCATTGGCTGCCATGGTAACAAGAAACATAAAGCCACTACAGCTGCTATAAACACACAGATGTCTCTATGCTTCGAAGGAAAAAATGTGAAGTCCAATGTGCCATCCAATCTGAACCTTCCCATTTACTCTGACAAGCTCTTGAGCTGTATAGACTGCAGAGCAAAAGATTATCTCAGCAGGACAGGATATAAATCCACCCCCAGCTAATTCTGTGCTTGTCAACTAGGTAACAAGGAATGTAGAAAATAAGGACAGCACAGAAAGCATTTGGAGCTCTCAGTAAGAATAATCTTTAATGTGAAGTGTGAAGAACTTCCTGGCAGCCAGCAGTAATTTACCAAGCTAAGGAGTTAGTGGTGGTCACTAAGAAAAGGTGTTTGTTAAACTTGTTTCAGGAATTGAACATTATGGAGAAATAAAATTATATTTATTCATAATGCCATCATCAGGGTGAGTTTTGAAAGGACATTCTCTCTACTTTTAAAAGTTAACTTGGGGTGAATAAAGGTTTATTTAGTTTTTAGCCAGTGTTTTCAATTTACTGAACTAAGGCAGCAATCCTACATATGCTTGCTTGGAGTAAGTTCCATTGAACCAGTGAGAAAAAAATGCATAGTACTGGCCAGTACATCTCATAAACTGACTTTGGCCAATTTAAATTTTGTCTGTACATCAGGAGATAGCACACTGGTCTCACTGCTTCGCCATACACCAGTTAAAAAGGAGCATTTATAAATGTGGGGCGTGTTCTATGCCAGCATTTCTCAGATTGGAACCAAGGCAGAGCAAAACAACCATGTGGAAGCAGCCTTGCAAAATTCCAGATTCACAATAAATATCAGAAACCAAAACATCATGAGACAGTAATATATCAAAAATCAGTAGAGAGCCATTCTCAACAGGGTGACAACTTTTTGTTGCTGGAATACACATACCCCTAGAATCATAGAGTTGGAAAGGACCCCCAGGGTCATCTAGTCCAACCCCCTGCACAATGCAGGAAATTCACAAATACCTCCCCCTCCACTCCCCCAGTGACAGCTGTTCCATGCCCAGAAGACAACAAAAAACCTCCAGGATCTCCAGCCAAACTTGCCTGGAGAAAAATTGCTTCCTGACCCCTAAGTGGCAATCAGCATTTCCTTAAGCATGTAAGAACGGGCCACAAGAACTAAGCACTGAGGCAACCTATCCTACCCTCCCTCTTAGGCTGTGGTCACACAAATTAAATAATCCACTTTCAGTCCACTTTCAATGCACTTTCCAACTGGATTTTTACTGTGTGAACTGGCAAAATCCAATTTGAAAGTGAATTGAAAGTGGATTATTTAGTGTGTTACCACAGCCTCATGATCTGCCTAAGTTCACAGAATCAGCATTGCTGTCAGATGGCCATCTAGCCTCAGTTTGAAAACCTCCAGAGAAGGAGCACCCACCACGTCCCAAGGAAGCCAGTTCCACTGAGGAACCACTCTAACTGTCAGGAAGTTCTTCCTAATGTTTAGCCAAAAACTCTTCTGATTGAATTTCAACCCATTGGTTCTGGTCTGACCTTCTGGGGCAACAGAAAACAACTGTATGACAGCCCTTCAAGCACTTGAAGATGGTTATTATATCAGCTCCCAGTTGTTTGCTCTCCAGACTAAATACATCCAGCTCTTTCAGCCTTTCCTCATAGGACTTGGTCTCCAGACCCCTCACCATCTTTGTTGCCCTCTGACATTCCAGCTTGTCTATAGCCTTCCTAAATTGTGGTGCCCAAAACTGAACACAGTACTCTAGGTGAGGTCTGACCAGAGCTGAGGAAAGCGATACCATCACTTTGTGTGATCTGGACACTATACTTCCATTGATACAGCCCCAAATCACATTTGCCTTTTTAGCTACTGCATCACACTGCTAACTCATGTTCAGTGTATGGTCTACTAAACCCCCTAGATCCTTTCCATACATACTACTGCCAAGACAAGTCTCCCCCATCCTATAATTATGCATTTATTCTTCCTACCTAAATGCAGAACTTTACATTTATCCCCACTGAAATTCATTTTATTTGTTTTAGCCCTAGTTATAATGTGATGGGTGGAGAAAGCAGAATTAAAGTTCTCCAGACCAAGGAATATGGAATCAGTGTATATAAAGCCAGCAAGATGGTGCCAACAGAAGACATTCACAAGAGCTCTACTGAGAAAGGCAAAACTTTCCCAGGCTCACCTATCAGTGGGGAGGGGAAGAATTCCTTTCTAGCCTTAACATAGGGCTGCCAAGTCAGCCTGAGGGGTGGGGGATTCCCCGCTACAGGGGTTCTCGATCCGCCGGCCAGCATTCGGCCAGCGGGGAAACCCCACCCCCGAAGTCGTCCAGCCTGGACTCTATGATACCATAGAGTTTTGAGGTGATTGCCAGAGCGTCACCCTGGCAACGCCCCCGACGTGCTGACGTCACTTCCAATGACGTCGCCCAGCAGGGAAGCTCCCGGCCAGCAGAGGACTCCCCCCCCCGCCGGTAAGGTTAAGAGACTTGGCAACCCTACCTTAACAAGACAATCAGTTGGTGGCAGAGGTAGTAAAACTCTTCCCAGTGTGTCTGAATCCCCAGCTACAGTCTCAAAGGCATTATTCTTTTATTTCCATTTCGAGCAGAGTTGGGTAGAACATAGACACTTCATTTGGCAGTAAGGTATACTGTAAGCAGGTTAACAGCTGAATTCTGTAGCTCTGGTTATCAGAGTTTCCCATCAATGGTTAGGGAGCCACTGCTCAGTCAGCCTTATTGCTAACAGACAAGCAAAATCAGTCCTGGCCTTCTTCCATACACTGTTGCTCAGTTTTCTGTTAGTATTTAAGAATTATGAGCAGGGTGGTAAAAAAAAAAAATCCAGTCCTGTGATTTTAGAAAATGAATGCCTCCACACCCACAAATATGATGCCTGAATGATCATGCTTGCTATTTAATCTGAACGGCCAATGAAGTGGCTGAAAACTTCCCAGGACCAGAAGTGACTACAATTGTTTCGCAGGGGGGGGGGGGGTGGAGTAATTGCTCCGAACAGAATAAAAAAATCAGAGAGGATATCTGAAACATAGTCATGCTCCTTTTCAGCATAAATGTTAGCTCTCAAATCAAACAGAAAATATATACCACTATGAGTGTGCAAGTTGATCTAAGGCAATATTTTTCAAACTATGTTCCAGATATTCCCTAGAATTTGTTACGTCATATTTTGAGTTCATGTGGACTCATGGTGTTACCCAAAAAGCTTGACCAGAATCTCATGTGAATGAAAGGCTCATGTCAGAATAATGGGTAGTCTTAGTGATTCTGGGGCCCTGGGCAAAAGTCCAGGATGGGTCCCACAATCAGTGCAACCCCCTGCCACTGCCCTCTGCTGGGACCAAGCAAGGTGTGACCCTTGCCCCATGTGATGTGGGCAGGAGCTGCTGCTGTCACTGAAGCCAGTTGCCTGAGCTCTAGATGTGGTTGGTGTGAGCAGTAGCAGGAGCCTGCTCTTCTTATTCTGCCCCCCCTTGCTCCTTCAGAGGATGGGGCTGTGGGGGGTCAGGACCCCTCACAGCATGAGGCCCAAGGTCGCTGCCCCTTTTGCTTGTTGGAGAACATGACCCCTGGTCAGAATACTCTCCGGAACTTTTTGCAATGCAAAGAGTTTCCACAGCAAAAACCCATTAGCAAAGTAGTAAAAGGGTATTCCATCCCACCCTTTACATCCAGGGTAATGTGGATCAGAAGTTAGAACTCCCAGTTCAGGCATTGTGTTGTTCTTGTTTTGGTGGGACATCTAATGTAAGGGCTACTTTGGTATATTGACAGACGACAGATATTTGGTTTATTGACAGATGATGGAACAGGCTTACTCAAGAGGCTCTCCTTCTTTGGAGGTTTTTAAACAGAGGCTAGATGGCCATCTGACAGCAAAGCTAAATCTGTGAATTTAGGCAGATCATGAGAGGGCAGGAAAGGTTGCCTCAGTGCTTAGTTCTCATGGCCCTTTCTTACATGCCCAGGGAAATGCTGATTGCCATTTTGGGAACAAGTTTGGCCAGATATCCTGGAGGTGTGTGCGTGTGCATGTGTGTGTGTGTGTGCACGCCTGTGTGTGTGTATTTTGCCATCTTCTGGGCATGGAGCAAGGGGTCACTGGGGGAGTGGGGTATTTGTGGATTTCCTGCATTGTACAGGTGATTGGACTAGATGACCCTGGAGGTCCTTTCCAACTCTATGATCCTATGTAATCTTTTAGATACTGTCATCTAAACCAATCCCAAAGATCCCAGTACTTCTCATCCAGCATGACTATATAACCCAGTTTGCCCCTGCTTTTGTGCTATGTAAAGGCACAAGGATAAACTGAAATAGATTTCTTACTGATCTATTTACTAAAGATTTATTGTGACATGAAGTTTTTGTGAATTAGAGCTCAGTTCCTCAGAAGTAAGAAGTGTATCCTATACTGATAGACATATGTGTGTGTGTGTGTGTATAAAATTTTATAAAATTAGATAACATGGCAATAGAGAATAATATTGAGAGACATAGGCTGTGCAGATGGAGTAGATGTCTGCAAAGAGGGAGAAAAACTGCTCCTGCTTCTTTTACACAATCATGAATGCTTCTATAGATACAATAGCCTGAGCTCTCAACAACTCACTTTTAAAAAGAACCCATCTTTGCCCCTTTCCCTTCTAATACTATTCCCTATAGAATCCTTCCCATCATCTCTCTAGATTTACTAAAATCAGCCATACATATTTGACTACACTGTTAATATCCCATAAAAGAGAGAATTCTAACAACATATGATTGCTTACCCCTAATGTGCTCACCACTCTCATCTCATCTACCAGATCTTCCCAGTTAATTAAAATCAAATCAAAGTCAGATATTTGCTACCTTTGTGTTGTGTTGTGTTGTGTACTAAGACCACGATCGCCTGGTCTCCCGTAATGGCGACCGCCAAGTGGTCAGCGCACATGGTCAGAATCTACCTGAGCTTCGGCCAGGTAGAACAATAGCCAGTCGAATCCTGAGTGACCACCAATTACGAGCCTAGGTCTCCTGCTGGGGGACCTATGAACTACAACCACAGACTTAAGGTCCTATCAGGACCTGTGGGCGAGGTCGGGGTATTGTCTCCGGCCGGCATAAAAGAGGGCTCTGAGCCCGGGGTTTCTCATGTTCCATCTGACCCACAATAAAGAGCTGTACTATGAAATCACTACCACTCGCCTCCCGACTCCAATACTTTCCACTTTGTGATACAGCTGGGGAGGGGGGAATGAAGGCCATATAAAGGACAGTGTCTGCCCACCCCCTTCTCTTTTCAACCACCAATAGGGTTGCCAAGTCCAGGTTGGAAATTACCTGGGGACTTCGGGGATGGAGCTAGGAGAAAGTGGGGTTTGGGGAGGGGCCTCAGCATGGTACAATGCCATAGAGTCCAACCTTCAAAGCAGCCATTTTCTCCAGGGGAGCTGATCTTTGTCAACTGGGGATCAGTTGTAAAAGCGGGAGATCCCCAGGCCCCATCTGGAGGCTGGCAACTCTAACCACCAACAGGGGAGACAGAGGACAGCAGGAGTAACAGAGCAGGGCACATGTGGTGGAACAAGTATGCGGGGGGGAATATTCACTGCAAGGGTTAAGGTATTTTCAGCTGGCTCATGGGAGGATACACTTTACACCCAATGTATGTATCTACACAGAGCCCTCAGTGATGACAGTACCCCTGATATCAATCGTGCAGATCTTTTGTTTGTAGCTGGGCCATCTCCAGCACATTCTACCTCCTGGGAAAGGCTTACCGAGAGATGTCCTGTAATACATCCATCATGCCACAATGAGTGATGCCGTCACAAATACCTGGTTAGCACTACAAATTTGTTTTGTACTATTTTCTTGAGGGGAAAGTAACTAAGAAATAAAATATAGATGAAGATGTTGTTAAAATATTGTTAAATATTTTATTGTTAAAAGTAATCAAATGTTGAAGTTAACAGCCACTCGTCATTTAGACACGATAAACGGCAATCACCCTCTGAACTGACTGCGAGCAACCATGCTCAGCTTGGTACTCCCTGCAGCTTGGTTCCTTGGGTGGCCGCCCAGCTCACTCACCCTTGAAGCCAGCCCTGCCCATTCATGCATTTGTCAAACTACATGAGTGAGTCAGGTGGGCAGCCGTGTTGGTCTGAAACAGCAGATTGAAGTTTGAGTCCAGGGGCACCTTTAAAGCCAACAAAGATTTATTCAAGGTATGAGCTTTCGTGTGCACTCACGCTTCCTCAGATACATTGAAATGGAAGTACATGAAAGCTCATACCTTGAATCAGGGGTCATTTCGTAGAAAAAGAGGTGCAGGAGCTCATTAGCATAACTCATTAGCATAACTCATTTGCATATGTCACACCCCCTAACATACCAGAAGTGTGTCAGAAGGCAACACCCACCCCTCAGGCTCCACGCCACAGGTGAGTGAAACTTACCTGCTCTTCCTCCATCCCCTTCCCCATCCAATACTTTGTGCAATAAAAATAAGCGTAAAGAACACACCCTCATTCTCTTCCTGCTCCCTTGAAACCACCAGGTTTCAAGTAGACTTGAGATACCCAGGACATGTGCACCACCCATCCCTTCCCCTCCCCCTCCCCACAACAAGACACCCTGTGAGGTAGGTGGGGCTGAGAGAGTTCTTTTGAGAACTGCTCATGAGAGAACAGCTCTGAGAGAACTTGTGACTGGCCCAAGGTCACACCAGCAGCTGCATGTGGAGGAGTGGGGAATCAAACCCGGTTCTCCCAGATTAGAGTACAACTCCTGACCACTACACCAAACTGATAAGGTGGAAGCTGCTGAAGGGTTGGTGGAATTTCTCCAGTACTTATGTGCCATGTGCCCAGATAAAAAATGGTATACTTAGAAAATGTATATGCCACCTTGAGCAAGTCTCTGGAAAAGCAGCACACAGTCATAAAAGGAACAATGATAAAATTATCAATATTAAAAGAAAACATTAAAAACAATAAAGACCCTAGCAGGGCTTTCCCCGGGGTGCTGCGCCTCTGCACTGCTTGGGGAAGCCGAGGAGGGGGCGGGGCTTGGTCATGTGCCCGCCCCCTGGGCTCCTCACTCCCAGAGCTGCGCTCCTGTGCGCTCCTGCTCCAACTGACCCCTGCCTTGAATAAACCTTTGTTGGTCTCCAAGGTGCCACTGGACTCAAACTTTCGTTCTACATGAGTGAGTGTCTTCCCATCCAGCTATTTAGTTTCTTCATGTTCTGTAATTCTATTTTTTATATATATTTTGTACAATCACAAGCAGATGTGTTACATCAGTCAGATCATTGTTTCTACTTCCTTTCCTCGTGTACTCCTGAGGCCATCGTTCGGAGAAGCCTTGCCCAGTGTGCAGCTGTGTATTTAAATTCTCAGTGATTTTTTAAAAATTACATCTTCACTTGGTCTGGGACAAAAGACACAATTAATTGGAGAGCTGCAGTTAGAAAACACTTTAGGGGAAATGAGGTATGGCAATGGGGCACAGGGAGAAGAAGCAATACAATATCAAATTAAGCTAGGCCATGTTGGGCCTGATTGGCCAGACGCCAAGCATTAGGAACACAAAGCATAAAGAATGTCACGGATAATGTATTGTCATATGGGAAAGAGCAATAAGACAATGCTTCCTGGGGGGAAGCAGAAACCCCAGGACATGAGCACAGATGGATTTATTTGCTTGCTATTTAAGAAACACTAGAACTCCAAATTCTAAGGTGGTGTTTATAGCACCCAGTTAGATCATTCCTGGTCATGAGTTCCAACAATTCCCACAGTGAGGCCAAACCAAGTGGTAATACAAACCAGTACAAAAGAACAATGAAGCTACGGTGAGAAATTAGAGAAGAGAAGAGTATGCTATTTCCTAATTTTTCCTAATTTCTTAATCCCTGATATTTGCCTTGACCTTGATAGCCCAGGCTAGTCCATTCTTGTCAGATTGTAGAAACTAAGCAGGGTCAGCCCTGGTATTTGGATGGGAGACTACCAAGGAAATCCAGCGTCATTATGCACAGGCAGGCAATGACAAACCACCTCTGAGTATTTTTTGCCCTGAAAACCTTAGGGGGTCACCATAAGTCAGTTGTGACTTGATGGCAAACACACACACACACGCACACACATCTTGGCCTAAGCTAATCAAGGCATACAAGTTCTAGTGCACTTGAAGGCAATGTTAAGTGTTATACTGACCATGTTAAAAATCAACCCATGAGTCTTTTTAAGCATGAGAAATAACACTAGTAATACCATGCGTTGAGAGTACAGTTTTAAACAGGGGTCATTTTGTAGAAAAAGAGATGCAGGAGCTCATTAGCATAACTCATTTGCATAACTCATTTGCATATGCCACACCCCCTAACATACCAGAAGTGTGTCAGAAGGCAACACCCACCCCTCAGGCTCCACTCCACAGGTGAGTGAAACCGACCTGCTCTTCTTCCATTCCCTTCCCCATCCAATACTTTGTGCAATAAAAATAAGCGTAAAGAACACACCCACATTCTCTTCCTGCTCCCTTGAAACCACCAGGTTTCAAGTAGACTTGAGATACCCAGGACATGTGCACCACCCATCCCTTCCCCTCCCCCTCCCCACAACAAGACACCCTGTGAGGTAGATGGGGCTAAAAGAGGTCTTTTGAGAACTGCTCATGAGAGAACAGCTCTGAGAGAACTTGTGACTGGCCAAAGGTCACACCAGCAGCTGCATGTGGAGGAGTGGGGAATCAAACCCGGTTCTCCCAGATTAGAGTACAACTCCTGACCACTACACCAAACTGATGGGGTGGAAGCTGCTGAAGGGTTGGTGAAATTTCTCCAGTACTTATGTGCCATGTGCCCAGATAAAAAATGGGATACTTAGAAAATTTATATGCCACCTTGAGCAAGTCTCTGGAAAAGCAGCACACAGCCATAAAAGGAACAATGATAAAATTATCAATATTAAAATAAAACATTAAAAACAATAAAGACCCCAGCAGGGCTTTCCCTGGGGCGCTGCGCCTCTGCACTGCTCGGGGAAGCCGAGGAGGGGGCGGGGCTTGGTCATGTGCCTGCCCCCTGGGCTCCTCACTCCCGGAGCTGTGCTCCTGTGTGCTCCCACTCCATCGGACCTCTGGTTTTAAATATAACTGTTCGTTTGATCTAGCTTTTAGATATTCATTAGGGCGCATTTCACAAACATGAGAATTCAATTAGACAGATTTATCAGTAGCTCAGAGGTTAAGATACTGAGTTGCAGACTAGAAGGTTGGTAGCTCGGCTAGAGATCCTAGTGCCGTGTGATGGGGTGAACTCCCGTCTGTGGCCCCAACTCCTGCCAACCTCGCAGTTCGAAAGCAAGAAATTGTAAGTCGATAAATAGGTACCCCTTCAGTGGGAAGGTAATAGTGTTCTGTGCACCTCAGCGTTTAGTCATGCCGGCCACATGACCACAGAGAGGTCCTCGGACAGTGCTGGCTCTTTGGCTTATAAATGGAGATGAGCACCGCCCCCTAGAGTCAGATTCAACTGGCTTTTGAGCAAGGGAAACCTTTACGTTTTACAGCCATCACAACTAAAAGAAGTTTCCACATTTTGAAACAATGTACCTTGTACCACTACACTAGAAAAGTGAGGGATGGCCAGTTTGGTGTAGTGCGCGGACTCTAATCTGAGAGCCAGTTTGATGTAGTGGTTAAGTGCGTGGACTCTAATCTGGGAGAACCGGGTTTGATTCCCCACTCCTCCACTTGCACCTGGCTGGATGACCTTGGGCAAGCCATAGCTCTGTACCAGCTGTTCCCTCAAGGACAGCTTGGGAAAGAGCTCTCTCAGCCCCACCTACCTCACAGGGTGTCTGTTGTGGGTAGGGGAAGGGAAAAGGAGTTTGTAAGCCGCTCTAAGACTCCCTTGGGGAGTGGAGGGCGGGGTATAAATCCAATCTCTTCTTCTTCTTCTTCTTCTTCTTCTTCCTTCATGCTTGCTTGTAAATGCTTTCATAGCATTTAGATAAATGCTTTCATAGCATTTAGATAGCTGCTGTTGTAAACTAAAAGCTGGACTAAATAGATCTTGGGCTACTACAGCAAGCAAATTCATACGTTCCTACACAGAGGCCCCTGTTTAAAAATAAATCCCAAACATTAATTAAATAGAGTGTTGTGTTCCGACTCGAAAGTTGACCATGTGGTCAAAACACACACCTGAGGCTTGGAAGCTAAGCAGGCTTGGCCCTAGTCAGCATTTAGCTGGGAGACCAACAAGGAAGTCCAGGGTTATTACGCAGAGGTAGGCAATGGCAAACCACTTCTATTGGCCTTGAAAGCCCTACAAGGTCACTATAAATCAGCTGTGACTTGCAGCACTTTCTACCACCAATATTGGCCAGAAAGCTAAATCTCACTGGGCTAGAAGCAGGGAAAATGACACACCAGATTCAGAGGAGCCAACAGTCAATGGGATTGTGTGGGGATAATCTGGTATACACAAGAAAGCTAGAAATGCCCCCATGAAGAAAAAGAAAAAATGTAGGTCAGTATGACTTGATGAAAACACCTTCAGTGTCTTTCAGATCAAGCCAAATACTTGCTAATACCATCAGCTACGTATAACAGAAGCTAGCATTCTCTGTTCTTACTCTGATAGCAATAGCACATAATGCTTCAGGGAAAGGATGGCCACCTGCAGTTTTGCTGAATTATCACGCTGAGTAAACGCCACTGGATTCTGTGGTACTAATTTCCAACATGGATCAGGTTACATGACTAGCTAGATCAGTGGTAGCCACCCCTACTTATTCTGTCAGATCCATCATCTGTCAGATCCATCATATACTAATTTATCAAGCTCTAGGTATGACATTTCTTTGCTCAGAAAGCTAGGGGTGGTGTACATGAGCCATGTACTTGTGGTCACTCCTTGAGGTACCGACCAGACTAAGATCTGTTTTTCTTTAACAATGAACAGCATAACGCACAACCTCAGAACAGGCCTGTAGCAAGAAATTTTATAACAGTGAGGCGTAAGTACAGTGTGTGTGTGGGGGGGGGGGGGGAATGTGAGCCCTGATGGCTGCCCAGCCACAGGTCTGTGTATCTGTCCTGGGCACCTACTGACAGCTCACCCCTAAATCCATTTGGGTTCTCTTCCATCTTCACAGTCTCCTCTCCTTGGACCTCTGCACATCTGGATAGATAATTTTAACCCCCTACAACAACCTCCTTTCATTCCCACTCTGCATTTCTATTGCTCGCGTGTGTTTCCCTGGATCTGAAGCGCACACCCAGGACACTAGATATCCTGCTCTTCCCCCTGGATTTGTGCTCTACAGGACAGGTAGTTATATTACCCCAATACCTCCCCCCCCCATTTTTCCCACTAATCCCTTTATTTCTTAATTGGTTTTGTATGTGTGTGTCTTCTTGCATGCTTATTGTCTGTTAGTACTTTTATTTTTCCCTTTAATAAAATCAGTCTCTATTTTACCCTTGGACTGGTTACTGGGAGCTCTTGTAAAGGGAAAGATCCCGGTATACACAGCTAGTAGATTCTCGCTAGTATTCCACCTCTTGCTGAGGCCTGCCATTTCGCTAACTGCTCCCAGAAACTGAAGGCAGTGATTCAGCTTCTTAAATCTACACTGGTAGGAGTAAACAGCTAAGGAAACACCTGGGAGCTATAGAGTTAGGGACTGCACTTCTTTGTGTAAGCTTCCAATGTTGGCAGACGGAATTCCAGTCTCACACTTCAACCCCGCTAGGCTTCTTCACCAAAATAGGAGCACTCCAAGAAGGATGAGAGGTATTAGCTATGCTGCTCTGAGAGCTCAGCCAACCTGTTTTAAAAAAGGAATACACTGTTAAGAGCTGGTGATGAACTTGGTCAGAGCAACCCTCTTAAGGCTTACAGAGAAAGCATGGGTTCATCTCCTCCCTCTGCAGAGGGCGTCTCCAACAGTATTAATACCACACCGCCATTATGTATTGCATATAGGCTTGCCAGTTACCTGCTACAATAGATCTCCTGTCCCCAGTTGCAATTGCCTACCAGCACCCTGGTGGCCATTGAGAGAGAAAAATTAAGTGCCATCATCATGATAACACTATGTTACTTCCAGAGAAAACCCAGTAGTGACGTCACTCCACTCTAGGAATTGCCAGAAACTTTATGGTTTTACCTTATAGTTTCTGGTGATTCCTAGAGCACCCAGAAGTGACATAATGATGGCACCTGATGGAGCTCCCTCCCACATCCTCTTTGCCGGTTGGCAGCCCTAGCTTTATCACATGGCATATGGGAATGTGTAGGATGTGACTTGGAAGTGATGGGTTATTTACCTGAATAAAAAAATATTAAAAATACAGAAATTAAGTGTATGCTAAATGTAAAAAGCATTTGAGCTGGCAGTGCCAGAATATTGCCTTCCTCCTTCAGTTTGTATGTGCAGCAATTGACTCAAGCAGGCACACATGGGGGGAATTATTTACTCATAATAATACAAGTCCTTTGTTGATTTTGTTTATTACTTTATTTATAAGATGAATACATCAACTTTTAGCTGAAGGGACACAACAACTAAAAGCAGAGCAGTATAAAAATACATCATCAAATGCGTTAAACCCCACACTAAAATACAGAGAGCTGAGAGAGCTCTTTCAAGGACTGCCCTTTCAAAAACAGCTCTGACAGAACTGTGGCTTGCCCAAGGTCATCCAGCAGCTGCAAGTGGAGGAGTGGGGAATCAAACCCAGATTAGAGTCCATGTACTTAACCACTACACCAAACCCTACTAAGAAAGCCTACTGGAAAATTAGTTGCTGATTATTTATAAAAACACTGACCAATTTGTCATCAAGACCTCTAGGAAACATTGCATCAAGAGTATAAATCCAAAATGTAATCCTCATATTTATATACCTCCTATGTGTATTTAAGTGGAGTTGGATATTGTCACATATTATGTATGGCATTGTTAACTTGGATTTTTGTGTTTTTCATATGAAAATCATATATACACATTATATTTACACATGGTTAATATTTATGCATTATATTTGTGATATTTCAAGGTTGCAGCAAGCACCCCCTCTCTCAAGGAGGCATTAACTATCTCTCAGATCCAGTCAGCCAGCATGCCACAGTGGATTTAAGCAGTCAGAGAGGTCACTGTCCTTGGGCACAAGTGGTAGGCCTCAAACATCCAAGGATCCCATCTATACCTTCAGACTGAATAAATTGAAAAGTATTACAAACAACTGGACAAGTTGGCACCTGGAATAACAGCAAGATTTTGTAGTCAAGAGGGTTGTCGATGTGATCACCAGCATCCCCCTGGATAGAAAAAGAGCCAGAAATGGCAACAGCCTACAAATGTCTTTCTCCTTTGTGTTGTTATTTCTTCTTATCTGGCCACCACCATATTAACCACACCTAGGGTTGCCAGGTGTTTACTTACCTTTAGCAAGGGGGGAGTCCTCACTGCTCTGGGAGGGTCCTGGTGTGCGGGCAAAGCGTGCGCGCTGCGATGACATCACCCAGAAGTGACATCATCGCACCGGGCATGTTGGGGGTGGGACCTCAGTAATTTGAGGGAAAACCATAGAGTTTTCCCTCGAATTACAGAGCGTCCCCCCCCCCAAAACGTGCCCAACACGATGATGTCACCCCCGGGTGACGTCATTGTGCTGGGCACGTCTCTTCAGCCCGGCAATTTGGAGTGGGGTTCCACCCGGCGGCCCGATCCCAGCTGGTGGGCAACGAGCCGCTGGAGTGGGGTTTTCCCCGCCCCCCGGGGGGACCTGGCAACCCTAATCACACCATACACTATTAATCATGGCACTTTCCATACTCCATTCTGCCCCCAGACACATCTCCTCCACCAGCAGATGAGACAACAACTATCAACAAAACCAAAAACGTACACAAAAACACTAAACTGAAGTCCAGAACCAGCTCTCACTTGGGTCTGAGCAAACAACAAAAACACACTTTGAAATAAGACACAGTTAATCAATGTGTCTGTGTTCTTCTCTTAAGCTGGATAAGGGGGTAATATACAAAACTGTGCTAGGAAACTAAGGGATAGGAGGGAGAGCAATTAATCAGTGCTTTAATTACTAAAATGGGAGATTCCTTGCATTATGTGTGTGTAAAGTGATGTCAAGTCACAGCCAACTTATGGCAACCCCATAGGGTTTTTAAGGCCCTAGGCAGGCCTTAAGCAGGGGTGGTTTGCCATCGCCTTCCTCTGCAAAGTCTTCCTTGGTGGTCTCCCATCCAAGTACCAACCTGACTTAGCTTCCAGGATCTGACGAGATACCATTCCACCCACACACCCCTTGTGTTATACCTGCCTGCAAATAATTACCTCCAGCCTAGACATTATCCCCTACTACCAAGTAGACAGGTGTGTAGTTATTATCAAGTGAAGTTTTCAGTCTCAGCATTCAGGCAACGGATTATTATTGACTCCTAATTATTTGTACCCTCTTAAATGTCTTATTTTTCTATATTAAAAGGTAGTGGGGCTTAAGACTGCCTGGGTATTGTATCTCCTCAGCCCTTTGGACTTCTTCAGTAAAGTATGGCCAGTTTGCCAGCTGTCCTGGAGAAAAATGTCCTGCCCCTTTCATAGACATTTAAAGTGTGTAAATGGCCAGCTGAAGTTCTTCATGACACAGAGGTAAATGACACCACCTCCTATATAACATCCTATTAAGCATCTATTTGAGGGATAGGGCATTTAGCAATCTGGGGCTGAGGACAGATTGCTATTCTGCCGTGCCTCCGCGGCGCAGCAGAATGGGGCGGGGGGAATTTCCTCCACGGCGTGGCGTCCGCACGCCGCCGGAAGGAAGCCGCCCACAGCGTTCAGACTGCGGGCGGCTTCCTGGAGCGGCAGGCGGATGCCGCGCAGCTGCCCCTGCCCACGCGCATTCACACCCACTCCAACAGGTGGAACGCGCGTGCAGGGCGCACCGCAGCAGCCGAGCACCACTTTGAAGTGGTGCTCGGCTGGTGCGGAAGGAGCGCGGCGCCGGACGCAATGCGTCCGGGCCGCCTCCTGGGGGCAGATGCGGCCGTCTGAACGGCCACTCTGCCTCCGCTTCTGAAGCGGAGGCGGAGCGGCCGAGACGGCCAATCTGTCCTCAGCTATAGTTTCTGCTCCCCTCACAGCTTACCAACTGCTGAGGCAAATTTCTATAGCATAAAAGAACCAACCTCAAAATAGTATGAGTCTCATCCCACTTTCTGTCCAGTGTTCTTGTTTGTCACTACGGGTGTTTAAAAGGAAAGAAACACAAAAGAAGCAAAGAGGCCAGGAAGAAAAGATTCTGAGACAGATTAGAGTCCCAAAGGAGTTATATTACTCAGCTCCAGCCATCTTGCTGCTCTCCCTCCTCTTTCCTTCCAGGGACAATCTCAACAGAATTTCTGTGATATCTCCACAGTGAAAAGGGCTACAGAATAGTGGGGTTTTTGTTGTTGTTGTTGTTTTAATGAAAGCTGGTTATTAAGGGTAAGGGTTGGGCATATTTCTGAGGGGGACATTACCCCCAATATATTCTTCTGCTGTGGTCCTGTCTGAGAACTTTCTCTGAGAACTGAAACATCAATGTACCTGGCTTCCCAAGGATATAAATTACGGATTTGGGAAATGAAGCATATCATCCACCCACACAATATCTAGATGCCTGCACATTGCCTCTAGCGACACCCGCGTCTTCTGAACTGCTTTCCCAGGACTCAGAAGCTCAGTGTTTTGTTGTACTTCTCTGTTTCTCATAAATGGCCAACCCACTGGCAAAGGTCTTACAGGGGCTTATTTTATGATTCGGTTCTTTATTATTCTCACTTTGTAATACAGTGGTCAACACTTTGAAATCTCGCAAGGCTTAAATACATATCTGACCCGAGAGAAAGAAAACGTCATTTTTGTGCACTTTCTCTGTTTCATGATACTTTCCTAAGTACTTTTTTCTTTCCCCCAAACTAAAAGCTATTTGTCATTTTTCCTCTTGAAACAGACCTTTTTTTCTAAGAGCAGATGTTCAAAGAAACACTTAGTGTGCATGCACTTAATTAATGTGCCAGAGACTGCCCTTCACATCCATTCTTCTCGACACATGCTGTGATCAAGGGAGCTAAGGAGCAAAAGGAGGTGTTGTTTGCCACTGTCTGTGGTATCCCAAAGAAGAATCATAGGCAGCGCGAAAGTGAGATTCTAGGAGTAAATGGATAGTCAAAGGCTTCTGGGCAAAATAGGCAGTAATGGTGGGAAATGTGGTTGCAGAAGAGGTTGAATGAGAGCTGCAGTGTGCAAATGGGTATGCCAGTCTGCCCCTTCTCTACTTAGAAGGCAGCCTCACTAGGCAGGTGCTGGGTTAGATATCAATGCAATAGCTGGAATCACCATGCAGATGATCTGAATCAACAACACTTGCATATTTTGCAAGAATCTTGTTTTAAAATGCAATGACTGCATGAGCGAGTACCCAAAGATTTGAGAGGGCATTTCTTTAGAATGTCCCACTTTTGCGCATGAACTTGTGCGTCCAGTCACCATTTCTTTTTCTTAACAAAAATAATGATAGCATTCTCAACTCTGACTTATATCCAGGACACTCTTGCACAGAAGAAAACGTGGAGGTGTGAGGACATGACACCTCATCTCAAGCAACTTTCCTTTAATGCACTGCTTTGGGGAAACATTTTTAATTTGCACCCTATTGATATCCAGAGGAAAATCTAAATATCTCAACAGGTAGCACAAACAATTGTGAAACAATGTTTTCCAGTTGTAGAGTTCAATGAGAAATACAGATGCTTGGGCAGAAAGCGGGTTGCTATATTTATGACTGGGTTGAATGAGCCCCCTTCCAGAGAATGATAGCAGAACATTACATTCATAATGTAGAAACAACTATAATCCAGTGTAGTTGTAGTACATTATTCTACAATAATCTAGAAACAACTATATATATAAGAGCCAGTTTGGCGTAGTGGTTAAGTGCACGGACTCTAATCTGGGAGAACCGGGTTTGATTCCCCACTCCTCCACTTGCACCTGGCTGGATGACCTTGGGCAAGCCATAGCTCTGTACCAGCTCTTCCCTCAAGGACAGCTTGGGAAAGAGTTCTCTCAGCCCCACCTACCTCACAGGGTGTCTGTTGTGGGAGGGGAAGGGAAAGGAGTTTGTAAGCCGCTCTGAGACTCCAAGTGAATGAAGGGTGGGATATAAATCTAATATCTTCTTCTTCTTCTTAATCTCTTAAAGGGTTCTACCACAAAGATGGTGGTATTTAAACAGGAGAGCAATCCTTTTGTTTAGAACAAAGCAGACATTTCAGGAAGAAATAGAAACTACATTAGAGGCTACCAGAAAGAAGAACATGGGAGACGGGGTTGGCAATAGTCTGGATGAAAAATGCCTTTCTATTTAATTGAGGCTTAATGGGATATTATTTACCTCCATACCACAAAGAGCTTCAGCTAGCCATTTCCACATAGTAAGCTTCTATTAAAAGGACAGGGCATTTTCTTCAGGCCCGGTAACAAGCCTAATTAGAGGTAAGGAGAAAAGGGGGAAACAATTTCCCCCCCTTCACTATATAGACATAACTATTCCAAATGTGAGGAAAGTTTAGCTTTAGGGAAAGAGGATGTATTTATTCCATATATTTATTCCATCATCTACTCAGTTTTTGTGGAGAGACCACTAGGGCTGCAATCCTAAGAATACTTTACTGAGTAAAATTATACTGAATAAAATGGGACTCATATTTAAGTAGACTTGCTTAGGATTGCTGTCTGCCTTGCTCAACACTCCCCCCCGCCTTTCATTACCAGTATTTTTATCTGCTAAATAGAAAATATTTTTTTCAAAATTGTCCATGTGGTTTTGTGGTCTTTCTGCACCCCACATAAAAATCTCCTTTTTTCCATGTTAACAATTAAAGAAAGGAAGAGGGACAACTGAGATTTTATATACATACATACACAGACACACACACAGACACACACACATACACTAGGAATAAGGTCTGTTGTGAAAATAAATACAACGGGCTCTAGAAAGAAGCTCTGGGAGAGTGCCGAGGCCTTGGGCACTCAGCGTCAATTTGCTGTGGTGACCTCAGCAGGGTATAATGACACAGAGTCCACCATTTTCTCCAGAGGAACTGATCTCTGCTACCTGGAGAACAGTTGCAGTTCTGAGTAATCTCCAGGCCCCACCTGGAGATTGGCAACAATGGTTCCCAGGACGAAATGGCTGGTTTTTGAGGGTGAAGTCTATGGCACTGTACCTGTCTGAGGCCCCACCCCTCCTCAAACCTCACCCTCTCCAGGCTCCATCCCTCAAATCTCCAGGAATTTCCCAACCTGGAGGGAACAACCCTATCTCCTTCCTAACACCCTATCTCCTTCCCATCCATCCATCAATGTACCGTTATCTGTCCCCTGACTTCAGGTTTTCAAGTCCTCCCCCCTCCATGCAGGCTCTACCCAGGCAAAGTACAGTTTTCATCCACAGTGGGAACCAAAGCAGCTCCCATCATTCTCCTTCCCCCCTTTTGATTTGCACAACAGCCCTGTGAGGTAGGTTAGGCTGGAAGTCTGTGAGTGGTCTGAAATCACCCATTCTGCTTCCACAGGAAGAACCTGGGTCTGGAAGACCCTGCTCTGATGTGCTAACTGCTACATCACACTGGCTGTCATAGGGGTGCACTTCAGCAGGGTATGACACAGAGCCCACCATTTTCTCCTGGGGAACTGATCTCTGCTGTCTGGAAAGCAATTGTAATTCTGAGTCATCTCCAGCCCTCACCTGGAGATTGGCAACAATGGTTCCTCCAGAGGAAATAACTGGTGGAATCTATGGCATTGTACCTGTCTGAGGTCCCACCCCTCCACAAATCGCAGCTCTCCAGGGTCCACCCCTCAAATCTCCAGGAATTTCCCAACCTAGAGTTGGCAACCCTATCTCCTTCCCAGCCAACCATCATCCTACCATTATCTGCCCCTCTGACCAGTGTTCCTTCTAAGCTCAGTTAGTGTGAGCTAGCTCACAGTTTTTTAGCCTCTGGCTCATACATTTTTGTCTTAGCTCAGGAAGGATGGCTCCAGAGCAAACTAATTTATGCAGTAAGTCAAATCGCTCACTCACAACTTTAATGCCAGTAGCTCACAAAGTAGAATTTTGGTCACAAGACTCCACATCTTAGAGGGAGCATTACTTCAGTTTTCCATCAACCACCTGTAGCCTCTACTTAGGAATACAGTCTTTCTCCACAGTGGGGACCCAAGCAGGAAGGAAGCAACCTCAGCAGAACATAATGACACAGAGTCCACTCTGCAAAGCAGCTGTTTTTTCCAGGAGAGCTGATCTCTACCATCTGGAGAGCAGTTTTAATTATGAGTGATCTCCAGCCCTCACCTGGAGATTGGCAGCAGCGATTCCCCAGGAGGAAAAGTACAGTCTTTCTCAACAGTGGAGACCAAAGCAGCTTACATCATTCTTCTCTCCTCCTTTTGATCTGCAGAACAGGAGAGATAGCCATTTTGGCAGTTTAGTCTGTCAGGGAAGAGGGTCCAGGCTGGCAGTGGGCAGGGGAAAGGAGCGGACCCAGCACCCAGCCAATGGTACGTGAGTACTCTTGAGAAGTGGTTCATGGGCTAATGGCTGATGGAGTGCACAGCACAGCCAATGGGAGAGCTGGAAACAGCCAATACGTAGGGCAATTATATATATAGGATATATATGGCTAAAATAGGCTTGAGTCCCAGGAGTTTGCCCTATACTGATATGAAGCAAAGAGAAAGGTCTGATAAACCACATGGAAAACATTCTTACATTTCTATTTAATTTACTTCATTTATACCCCACCTTTCTTCCCAATAAACACCCAAGTCAGTTTACATTGTTCTCCATTTTATCCTCCCAATAACCCTGTGAGGTAGGCAAGCTTCCATGACAGCAAGCTTCCATGACAGACTGAGAATCTGAACTCAGGCTTCAGACAGGCCACTCAACAAGGCCACCACAGAGATTTCATGTGAACAGGCAGTTGCCAATTACCCATTTGCAGGTTGGCAAAGATTACTTAAATGGAAAGTCTCTGTAGGGCTGCCAACAGGCTTGGAGAAAAATGTCCTAATCCTTTAATAGAGGCTTAACATGTGGAAATGGATCACTGAAGCTTTTCATGGAATAGAGGTAAATAACATCACTTGGTAAACGAAATCCCATTAAGCCTCTATTAAACAGAGAGGAGATATGACCTCCATGCAATTGGTAGCCCCATTTCTAGGGAAGACATTTTCTACTTCAAGTAGTGGCAGAAACAACAAGCAGTTGAAAAAGTTGTATTTTTTGGTTTTTTCCCAGGGGCTTATATGTAAGAATTAGGCTGGGAAAGGAAATCCTTTTATTGATGTTAGGTAACTTGTGACCTTGAGCAATTTGGTAATTTCCTCGTTTAGGTAAAAGAGGGAACAGCTCATTTTTCCATAGCAGTATTTGTATCAGAATTGGCAAATCATATATTTGTAGCATCCCTAGGTGTGAATGAATACTTGGAGAGGAAGGGAGAAGCTGTACTCTGATAAGTGTTTGCAGAAAGGGAAAAGCAATAATAGCTGCCACAGTGGGGGGGGGGGGGGGTTTCCCCAGCATGGCAAATGTGTTATGTTGCTTGGGGATACTGGCTTGTGTGGAGAAATACCCTACACCCCACAATTCATGTCAAAGTTACAATAATTGGGTCTGTGCTCTTTATGTGTTCAAGTACCTTTCCACAGGTTAACAACCAGCAGCAGGAAAGCTATAGGGGCAAGGGGTCAGCATCACCAACTTAGAGCAATTCATTGCCATGGGTATGCAGATAGCTCCGGTGGGACAATTAAAAATGTCACAAAGACTGGACCTGCAGTACAGGGCTTTTGTCTCTCTCTCCCCCCCCCCCCCCCCGGGTCGCCAAAACTGTGCAGGGCCCAAACAACAATTTAAAATGACTTTTAAATAACAGTGGTGTGCTCGTGGTGGCCATAAGGATGCATGCCATCATGTCAACCGTGGCCCTGAGATATCTGTGTCTGCAGAGCCAGTCAAATCTTATCCTGTCCCTTGCCTTTTAAAGCACCAGTACCTTCTTGAAGATGGAATGACATGTTTGTCATCAAATATGAGATTCCCAGCCCAGTTTTGTCTGTGAACATACAAAAGGGGAGGGGGGATTGGCCGGGGAACAAATGATGGGTGGAAGGGATACTTAATACTTTCTCCCTTTCACTTTCCCTCTTCTACCCCTCTCACTGGATGCTACTCCTGTTAAAATGCCCTCCCTGTCTGAGAACGCAAGGCTGAGAATCCTGTCTATATAGCCCAGAATATAGAGGTTTGGATTTCACCCGAGGCAGATCTATGCCTGTGTGTAAACCAGTTTGTCTCTCTGGAACATGATCTTACCTCACAGGGTTGTTATGCTGATGAAGTCATGATCGCAAAATGCTTTGCAAACGAAGAGTGTTTAGAAATATGTACCTGCACACGTACATTGAAAAGTCAGAATGGATTCAAAATTAACATTTTCATGTGTGTCCCTTTCATCTGAGCAGCATTCCTGGAGGATCCGTACAGTTCAATCACTGTGGCTGTCAAACTGCCAAACTAGCCTAAGGCAGGAGACTTGTCAAGCAGCCACATCATGAGCAGGCGCCCCACGATGGAAGCTTTCAAAAGTTTTTAAGTTTGTACCTCCAAACAATGAATCCATTAAAGCAGACAGACTGCACTTTCCCCCTTCTTAGTGCCCTCCAACTGCAATCCTCAGCACAAGCCCCACCCATGTTCCATAAACAGCAGCCTGCCCTTTCCTCTGCATTAAATGCAGAGTTCCATTGAGCAGCAGACTGGAAGCCGGTCCCTGGGGGCTTAACTAGACTTTACAAGAAACACTCTGGCACCACTCTGTGCCTTTCACCCTCTTCCCTTTAACACAGGGCATGACGCTTTGTTTTAAAATGCTTGCCCCCTGCCAAGTGGGACCCAAGGCAACTCATGGTATAAGCTACACCCAGACAGTGCAACAGAACTGAAACAGCCATCAAAATCTCAGATCTCAAGTAGGACAGATTTCAATCCTTTCCCCAGGCAGAGGCTCCCCCACAAAAGGGGAGGACAGTGCTGGGCTGTTGGTCTTCCACAGCTTTGGCCAGAACATTAAAAGCAGCAAAAAAACCCCAACAATAAACCTATCATAACATCAGTACATTGCCTTGCGTCCCTCCCCCCAGCATGCAATGAGGTAAACCAGGATCAGGTTAATATACAATGCAATGACGTCACATCTCATGTGATGTTATTTACCCAGATTTATGAGGCAAAGAAGGCAAAGGCATATTAAGTGGGGTCAGCTCCATGTCTGTCATAACACACAGTTAAGTCCTCTGCTTGCTAGGCGTGGTCCCATGGCCACACTGGTTTATTCTGCACAGTTGCCACGTGTCCACAGCATGTGCCTACCAATTATCTAGCACAGGGGTCCCCAACATGGTGCCCATCAACACCTTTCCTGGAAGTGGCCAGGTGGGACTCTTGCCCGGCGGAGCTTCTGCCAGGCCACTGAAAATTCAGTTGGTTAAGCAGATTTTTAAAAACAATGTTTTCAGTGGCAGCTGCCACCAGAGTGTTGGATTTATTCTCCCTCGCACCTCTTTCCCAGAATATTTTAATTGGATTATTTTAAAATTGCCCCTCTTTTCCCCTGCACTCAAGCTTCCTCTGCATGGTTGCCTCCCCCTCCCATGGCAGCCATTTTGTGGTTGTGCCCACCACTCTGTGCCAGAATTCCAAAGGTGCCCACAGACTCAAAAAGGTTGGGGACTTCTGTTCTAGCAATGTACAGCTGTGGTTCTGAGAACAATGCAGATAACACATTTGCTGAGCAAGATTCACAACTCCATAAAGAAACATAGTTGCCATTGTAGCATATCTGCTTCTGTTTGTTTCCATGGATCTGATTTAGTACACAAGAAAACAACAAAGATATATGAGAGGCTGCTGTCTACACATCTGCTTTCAGGCTGCATGCTACATGTGCATAAGAATATGAGAAGAGCCCTGCTGGATCAATCCAGGGGTTCATCTTCTCCAGCATATGTTTCACAAAATGGCCAACCGGTTGCCTCGGAGGGCCAAACAAACAGGCCCTAGAGGCTAAGGCCTTCCCCTGATGTCACTGGTATTTGCTACCTCTGGATATGGAGGTTCTCATTAGTCACCATGGAGAACAGCCATCGATTTGTCTACCCCTCAAGGCCATCCATGCATGTGGACATGACTATAGCCACTGCCAAATTTTATGTGCCATACAGCAAAAAACAACAGGCACAGAAAAGTTATTCCCATCCACAGCTTGCAATTAATTCTTTCAAATGGGGGCAGAATGTCCTTGGATGATTTAACAGCCATACTTTTTAATACAGGAAAATTAGAGGCCTAAGCTGTTGCCCACTGAGAAACAAGAAACCATAATAGTTCACGATGGCGAGCACATTGTGGCTCACAAGCAGGGGTCCGTTGGGGCTGGAGCAAGGCGGAGCAAAGCTCCGCCAGTTCAGGAGTGGCCACTAGGGCAGCCATGGGCTGAATCAGATTCTCTGATCTGATTCAGCCTGCTGCCGAATTGCCGCCGAAATTCAGCGGCAACTTTAAAAGCGACTGGAGGGGAGGGGGTTTGAGGGAGAGGCTCCAAACTTGCAGAGTAGGTGCTGGAACCTCTCCTCCAAATACCCACCAAGTTTCAAGAAGATTGGACCACGGGGTCCAATTCTACAGGTCCCCAAACAGGTTGCCCCCATTCCCTCCATTGTTCTCTATGGTAGAAAAAAAGTTAACATTTTTCCCCACCATAGAGAACAATGGAGGGAATGGGACAGCCTGTTTGGGGGCCCATAGAATTGGACCCCCTGGTCCAATCTTCTTGAAACTTGGTGAGTCATTCGAGGAGAGGCCCCAGCAGCTACCCTGCAAGTTTGGAGCCTCTCCCTCAAACCCCCTTTTCTCCAGCCCCTCATATACCCTATGAGTTTTTGTCATTGATTTCAATGGCCCATAGGGTATAATGGGGCTGAAACTGACATTCCCTTTCTGACACACTTCCAGTGATTTCAAGGGACATGGCATATGCTAATTAGTTATTCTAATGAGTTATGCTAATGAGCTCCTGCAGCTCTTTTTCTACGAAAGGACCCCTGCTCACAAGTACAGCGCAGAATAGAATTCCCTCCCCCAAAATGTTTTGACATTATTCAGCCTAGGCAAAGGCCAAAAACCTGAGTCTGTTGAGGCACTTCCTCTCTCTCTGCCTAACAGATCCGTAGTGTGACAACAAATGCAGCAGCAGTCACAATAACTTGTTAGAGGAAAGAGAACACCCACATTTGCTCCAGGCATTCTCTCCTATCTTCCAACAGGTTAATCACTCCAGTGACAGAGCTGCAACAAGCAGCGAGACTCTTTTGAGTCTTTGTTAGCCAGTAGTAGCAGCCTGCGCAAAAGATGAATGCATGAAGCAGATGAACCTGCGTGGCTTATACTGAGTCAGACCACTTAGCTCCTTGTTCTCTGCTCTGATGGGCAGAGTTTTAGGCAAAGAAAGATCTTCGCCAATGTATATTACCTGACATCCTTTGACCAGAGATGCTGATGACTTGAACTTTGGAACTTCTATTTTTATTTATTTAAGGTCGGGCCAAAACCCATAACAGAAACAATCGAAAGAGATGCCACCCTTCTAAAACAAATCCAAGTTAAGAAAAAACACACAAAGCTTCTGAAAACCTCAGGTAATTCAGTCTGCTTCTGATACATCGCTTTCTGGGCCCAAAGCTCTCCTTATTTACAAATTTTCTGCCATGGAAACTCTAGCTGACATTCCTCCTCCCCACACCCAAACCTTTCCCCTGTGTGGAAAGTTTTCAGGGCCCAATAATGCCTTTATCTATAACCAGTGAAAAGACTTGTAACCAAAGTTACAAAGAAAAGATAGTAACCAAATCCTTCCCATCTTCCTCCAAGCTCAGGATCATCCAAACCTGTTTTCCCTCTTATTTCTGCACTCTTATATCAAAGACAGCCTGATTCGACAAAAATGTACTCAGTTTTGGACCTTAAGGTGTTTTGCACTTATGGACCCCAAGTTCTGGCTTCCTGGCTACACTCACCTCCATGTGCCTTTCTGGATTCTTTCCTGGCTGTCCTTCCAAGCTTCTCCTGCTGGAACTTCAAACCTTACTTCAGATGTTAAAACATCCAGCTGATTGGATATCCTGTTGTTAAAACTAAACCTACAACAAGGCTTTTAATGGGTAGGCACAAACCATTTCATCAATCTCATTTGAATCCTATCCCTTCCATCAAGGGTATGAAGGCAATGTACACGGGGGGCGTTTTTCTTATGTTATCCTTACAACTACCTTTTGAGGTTGGTTAGGCTGAGAAATACCATCTGACCCAAGATCTCTTGGTGAACTACATGGCTGAGTGTACCTTGGGTCTCCCTAATGTAACAATTTATCCATTAGAATACACACTGGCACTGCAGTCTCCAGATCCCACGTGCACATACTTGGTCACTGGTGATGGCAAATGCAAGAGCGTAGGAGGTGCCCCTGGCCTGAAACTTGTTTCTCCTCAACAAATAATCACTAGGGTGACTGTGAACATAAGGTGACTCCTAAAGTTGGTGGTTAGGGTTGCCAGCCTCTAGGAGGGGCCTGGAGATCTCCTAGAACTACAACTGATCTCCAGACCAAAGAGGTCAGGTCCCCAGGAGAAAATGATGGATTTGGACAGTGGACTCTATGGCATTGTATCCTCCCCCCAAGATCAGTGTAGAGTTTAAAAACTCCCGGGGGGCGGGGGCTCTTCCGTGCACGTGCGCTGCCACCACCTCCCCCCGCCTGACCACTCCTGCTTCCGTCCCTCCATCCGTCCAGGGGCCAGCTGGGCATTTGCTTAGCTGGCCCCTGGATGGACGGAGGGAGGGTCGGAGTGGCCAGGCGGGGGGAGAGAGAGGCGGCGGCGGCCCTAGGAAGGGCCGAGGGAGGTGCAGCAGAGGGCGCACCGTTTTCCTGGGGGGGCTCAGTCCCCCCTGGGAAATTTCGGGGGTGGCTCGAGCCCTTGAGCCCCCCCGTAGTTGACGCCTCTGCCCAAGATCCCCTCCCTAGGCCCCACCCTCAAAATTTCCAGGTATTTTCCCAATCCAGAGCTGGCAACCAAAAAAACAACTACATTGTGGCTCCAAAGCAAAAAGTCATGGGATGCGTAGTTCTATAGGAAGAGATGTCAACATCTGCACCCGGCTATCATCTGATGAGAGATTTGGCTGCATCAGTAAGAGACTGTTTTGATTCTCAAGATAGCATTTGCAGGCAGAGTATAAAATACAGAATTACTAGAGTAACATACCCCTTGGTTTTGAGTTTGGTTTAGGAAATCCGGCAACCTCTGCCTGATTGTTCTTCTGGACCCTGCTACAAGAAGCCAAAAAAGTGAAGCAGTATGTTGGGCAAGATCATCTGTGATTGCTGGTCCGTACAGTACACTTGGTAGTGCAAGGCCATTGCCATCCATTAGAGATGCTATGCTAGAGACTGTAATTAAAATTTCTCCTATAGGAAGCAACTTCAGGAAATGGTAAAGGACAGTCCACAGTACTACTCTGTTGTGATGGGCAGAATTTAGATGGAAAGAACTGGTTAGAAACCCAAGTAGTCAGGAACAGACTGGCCATTATGTCTCCCAGGACGTTTCCCAGCAAGCCAATGGCCTGCCCTGCCCCACCTGGGCCTAGCCAGCCCAGTGACAGACAGGCTGCCCCCAGTCTTTGTACACCAAGGGGGAGGTTACAGCTACCTGGCCCTCACAGGAGGAAGTGGTGTCCATTCAGCCCTCATGCAACTTGTGCAATGAGAGGAAAGCAGTGCCTGTCCGATGCCCGCCCAAGCCCTTCCACAGCACTCACATGGCACTACCACAGCAAGGGTGGCTTGTGTGGCTTGCCTTTGTCCTATTAGGGAGCCCTCACACAACTCACCTGGCAAGGGGGGTGCAGCATCCATCCAGCTGGGCAGGCAGGCTGCCTCTCCCTCCCTCCTTTTGGTGGGAGGGGCCAGGGCAGGCGACAGGCTGGGCAGGCAGATTTCCTCTTTGGAGGCTTGGGGAGGCAGGATGGACAGGGGGGGCTTTTTCCATGGTCTTTTCCCCCTTCCCAGTCCACTCCTGCAGGTAGTTACTAGTGCTTTGAACCCAAAAAAAAGGTGGCAAACTTCTCAGCAGGCTCGGAAACATTACTCTACCTATGCCAACACCATCTGCAAAAAACTTTAGCGAGAAAAATACAGGGTCCGCTCCAATGGGTGTACTCAGCAGGCTCCTATACACTGAGAGCCTTGTTTCAAGGATCTCACAAAGCATCTCTTGAACAGGAAAACAAGATGCTCTTTGTAAATAAAAGTTCATGCGTTTGCGTAATGAAGTCACTTTCTCAAACTGTGCTGAAGGCTATTTTTTTCCCATGGACAGACATGATGATGAGAGGTGGGTCTGAGAAAAATCAGTCAGGCTAATTAAATGTGTTCTGAAAACTCATATTTCTGTCAAGTAGGCTCTACAGAATCTTGAGAGCTTGATTTCTTGCTTAAAAGAAAAGGCGCTTCTTGGAGTACAGAGAATCTCTTCTTCCTGCTGTTTTCCTGGATCAGAGACTGCTAAGAAAGTTTAATCCAGCATTTTCCGTGACTGATGGGGCTAAATATCATTATGACAGCTGACTGTCTCAGAAGGCTCTGATTCCAGTTGTGGGAAAGTCTGATTTTCATATGGACATGACCTAAGTTTGCGTGGGTGGGACTCGAGTGGAAAGGTGAAAAGGGAGTGATGATAAGAAAGCCTTGAAGGAAGCCAGAGCTCTGAATACAGAGGCAGACTATACCCTGACGGAGTGAAGATAAGGTGGCTGTGCAGTTCGTGGTGCTTTTCCTGGAATACAATCTGCATTTTGACACTCTCTGGTTAAGCACTGCCCATCTGTATGTTATTCAGCTGGAGCCTCTAGGGAGAAAGAGGAGCTACAGGCTCAGAAAGAGAGCAAGAGAGGAAGAGGGAGGGAGAGAGGGAGAGAGAGAGAGTGCAGAGGCACTCCTTTAATAAGGATCTGCTTTAAAGCTGCCTTAGAAGTGGCACATCTGGAAACTGGAAAGCTGAAAGTTACAATAACTGAGGCGCCACTTAGCTAGTGGGGGGGGGGGGGAATCGATTAAAGCAGAAGCAAAAACAAGTACTAAGAAGCTGCAAGATCACTGCTGGATGTAAGGGGAGGAGATGGCTTTGATCTTGGCCTGGCCCCTGGTTTTTCCTATATTCTTCTTCCTGGAATATTTTTCCTTAAGCTCTGCCTCAACAGAGGGCAACGTTTTTCATTTTGACACTGAAGGTAGCTCAGCGGTTGGTAGCCAAGAAGACACACTTATCAGAGAGCAGCAAGAGACTGTAGTTATTGGAAGTTGGTTGCCTTATGCAGAGGTACAGTAACTCTTCTGTCTGTTGACCTTTCTCCCTTTGTGTATGCTTCTTTTCTCTCAGTCTGTTTTTTTAATGTCTCCATATGGTTAAAGTTAATGTAATCTTTTGAATGTTCCGTAGTGTGAATGTGGAATTTTGAGGATTTTAAGGCATTTCAACTAAGACTGGAAAATATGCTTCCATTTCTTCCAAGTTATACATATCCTTTTGCTTGCTTTGAATAGGCAGCTGTGTTACAAAATCAAGTTAGCTTGCTTGGATTTCTTGCAAGAACAACAAAAGAGGCCCATCCAAAGAGCACTATTTCAACTGGGTTCATTTGTCAGCTCACTCTTTCAAAACTTTCTACCATTCTTTTACTGAGATTTTTCAGGCCTTTATATTTTCAATAAGGTTATGAAAGAGGGTACCGTGTTTCTGGTTTGGGGTTGGTGTCTTTCCTCCAGGGGTGAAAAGTTTCTGACAGATCTTCATACTTTTTAGTGTGATTATGCATTCAGGAGGGAGTGAATTAAGACTCATCCATATCAATGTGAAATTGTGGCACAGGACCCTACCACTTAGTGATACCTGCCAGGGACAATCTCATTTGCGAATTGTTCCCATCACACTTAAGAGGAAGTTGTGGGTATGTGACAAGACAATTCTAGATTCTCTGCGCACCCATCTATTCTCCGATCACTAGTGGATCATTCTTCCTGCGTCTTCATCTCATCTAGCAATTCCTTGGAAGCACAAGGAACCCTGACACCTCAGGAGCATTCCCATTTTATTTCTATGGAAAGAGGTGCACTCTGTGTATGCCAATAGAAGCTAAGTGCAGTTTGCACACACCACCAGCATGAATTGTAAACCTCAGAAATGCAGGAACTCTATATGCACAGTACAACCCACTCAAGGCTCTATATCAGGCTCTGTTATTTAAAGAGGAATTGATTGTCACTTACTGGAGCATCTTCAAGGCTTATTAGCACAATGTGTTTAGTTCAGAAGGGGGTTCATGTGTATAATTGACTGCAGGGTCTAGGCCTGTATTTCCGGCTTTAAATCTGCATGAAATCACAAGGTGGAGCCTAATGGTGATAACTTTATGCGCATTTACTCAGAAGCAGCTTCTGCTTGCTGAGGAAACCCCTGAAGGTAAACCCAGAATATGTTTCCAGCTTTCAGAAAATAGTGAGATTAAATTCAGTAATACTGAAGTTACTGAAGGCTTTCGGTTGACAGCTGTTTTGTCGATATCATGGTTTCTTCAGACTGGTTGGTTCAGATTTGGTTGCTATTGGGCTGAACTATACTTTTTAAACAAAAATTATAACTCAGAGAGAAATAATGCTAAGGGGAAAGAAAAGTAGTAACTCCTGTGTATGTGATGCAGTGTGGGAGGCAAACTGAAACGATGAAGGTTCATTGGAAAGGAAAAGAGTCGGGCCTTGGCAATAAAACAAGAAAATGAGAGACATATTAGCACAGCAGCTTCACATACAATGACATGCTTGAATTACTGGTGCTGTCACATTTGACAGATAAATGTGCATTACTCTTAAAATTATTTCTGACCACAGAAGAACCTGGATTTAAAGGTCAATTTTTCCATCTCAGGACATTTCCATCCACCAGCAAACCTTACCTCCAGCAGCCAGTAGGAATAAGAAAAAAACTTCTAAGAATTGCTGTTAGCAATATTTGGACATCACTTCCAGGAAAACTGGGACATGATGTCATACTTTTCTAGGACTGACTGGAAATTCTATAGTAAAACCATAACGTTTTTGGTGATTCCTAGAGAAGACGGATGTCACTTCTGGCAAAAACCAAAAGAGCAGTCTAGAGGTAAAAATGGTTTTACCATAGAGTTTCCGATAATTCCTAAAGATGTCATCTAGGGATATGTGATATCACTTGAGGGCATTTCGGGAAGTGATGTCACACTGTCACTGACAGCTGCCCCTATGTCACCCAAACTGGTTATCCACTGGTTGTCAGGTCAGGCCTGGAAACCCCAGCTTAGGGTGTTACACAAACATTTCACCACTCAGTCATAGTCACACGGTTAGGCTTTCTTGCTGAACTGCTGAAATCAATATTCATCCACGTCTTGAAGCTAATTTTTTTTCAGAACATGACCTGTTTATGACAGTGTTTGACCTTAACCATTTGTGGGAGAGCAATCTCAAGGTAAAAATGGTATCTTTATAAACTTGGTGGGAAGTGCATCTGCATCTCTGCATAGGCCACAACCCTCTGGCCAAAGGAAGCAAACAATGTTTTTTTCCTGAATTACTCAGCAAAGAAGGAAAGGAGGCCCACACAGAGAGAGGTAAATAGCTGATCCCTAGAGAGTGGGCTACGGCCCCGTCCACACGAGCAAGATAAGCCAGACGGGAAGTGACTCAAATTTGAGCCGGTGCAATTTGCGCCGCTTTTGCAGGATCACACAGGTCCATGGACCTGTGAGGGCGAACTGTCGCTGCGTGATCACACGCAGCCGTGGGCGAGTTGGGTTTTTTTTTCCGGCTGTTTTCAGTGCGCTTATCTGCTTCTACAAGGGATCGATGACTTGCCTGTCCACCCTTGGGATCATCCAATGATGTGCATACTGGGATGGGAGGGGGAAAAAACCCCAAAAAGCCCGCTCCCCAATGCCACTTGTTTGCTCTGGTGTGATCACACCAGGAAAGGTCAGTTCTGGGCCGTCGCAAACCATTTGAGACTGCCCTTTCACTGGTAGCTAAATAAGTCGATTCCCCACCGGCTCAAAGTGGTTTGCAACACTTTGACACCAGTTGCAGGATGCTTCCCAGATGTGCTTGTGTGATCACGCCACTTTGAGCCGGCGGGGAATCGTCCTTCTTGTGTCGCAAATGGGTGCGTATGATCACGCCCTACATTCTTTGGTGTCACTTCCCTAGCTGGCCACACCCGTGCACTCTTTCCAGGGCACACAGCTAAGCTATTCAATTTATTAAAAAGAGATTTCTCTGTACATGAAGTTCATAAAGCAGGTCATTTAATGGAATTTATTCTTTTACTCAGAAATCAGAGTGAACTTTCCTATAATATCCTCATTGATTTATTTCATAGTCCAAATATTGACTTGGGCCTCTTACTCTTCCAAGCCGACACAGAGCATTACTCATGCTCTCACCGGTGCCAGGATTTAAAAAGAGTGGTTTCATGAGAACCACATAATCAGAAAGTTCCAAAGTAGACTGCCACGAGGACAACACAGCATTATATAGTGGGGGAATGCATACAGCAAACATACACAAGCACTTTTGGCATTTAATCAAGGCAGATTAATGCCTGCAGTCTTGCCTACAGATTCTTTGGACATAAGCAAAACATTGGAAACATGATAACTTGTATGGAAATTTTAACACAGTGTATAATTTTGTTAGCTAGGACATATCATACTTTTCATTCTTTTGAAAGTATGAGCCTGTTCAAGATAAGAAGAAAAACTGTAGTGGAGAGTAGGGTTGCCAACATCCAGATGGGACCTGGGGATCTCCCAGAATCTATATATATAGATACTTGTTTTCGCAAACAAGGGGGCACACTCTCCACCAACAGGTTTTTCTACAGACTCAGAGGACTCCATGGGTCTGAAGAAAAATTTAAAAAAATTAGGGAGAGTTGAATCCCTCCCCATACCTTTTGAAAAGGCCACTGCAGGGATCTACTCTAGGCCTCGCTGCATCGCATCGACAGTGAGATAGCCTGAGATAGCCAAGGGGGGAGGAAGCAAAAAGCAGAACTGGATCTGGATTTGGGAAGGATTCTGTGATGGAATTAAAGATCTGGGACCAGCAGCCTGTCAACAAGGAACACTGCTGAGTCACATGACGGAGTGAGGAGGGGGCCACTTGGCTCAGAACACTCAGTGACTGACCCATAATGGAAAAAACTGACAGTTTGGGTCTGACAGTTGAGGGAGAGAGCGGAGAGTGAGCGTCTGTGAGGGAACAGTCTCTTGGTAGCTCTGTGAGGATTCTGAGTGTCTCTCTGTAGCTCTGTGTGAGCAGCCAAAAATACCAGTTAAAGCAGATAACTGGGTGCTGGATAGTCTGGTTCATGGGACAGAACACATAAGTGGTCACAAACCTAAAATACATCACTCCTGAGGAGCCTGAGATAGGAGGTTAAGGGAGGGCTGAGGCAAAGACTGGCAGAGACTGGACAGCTGGTTGGTGGCCAGTTGGGACTTAAGGGCCAGGAAACCAAAGCCAAAAGGCTAACCCCTAAGCAGGACAGGAGAGTGTACTGAGGAAGGTGTTGAGTGAGCTTATGTACGGTTAAGGAAACAGCAAACAATATAGCCTACTGCCTAAGTATCATCTAAGCCAAACGTGCCAACCTATACAGAAACAAAGTGTCCACTGTATATACATCCTCTATCCCCTGTTTGGTTCTGGAAATAAAGTACTGTTGTGTTTTGAAGCAAAAAGCCTGAGTGCCTGACTCTTAAAAACAAGGACAAAGATATCTAGCAGTAGTCCTCAACTTACATATAAAGCAATTTAAAACAAACCCCAAAGAGACAAGTAAGAGTGAAGAGGGAGCTGGTCAGAACACTAAAGTTGAGCCTGATCAGTCTCCTCAGAGAACGCCACAAAACGGCAGATTAGAAGGCCATGCATCATAGATTCCTTCTGCAGTACGAATGCCTAAATAGTAAGTGGTTTGCAGCCAGGCCTAGGACTAGTATTGCCCGCTCCAAGTTGGGGAATTCCTGGAGATTTCTGTGGTGAAATCTGAGTAGCTCAGAGTTTGGGGAGGGGAGAGGCTTCAGCTGAATATAATGCCATAGAGTCCACCCATTTTCTCCAGGGGGACAGATCTCTGTTGTCTGGAGCTCAGTTGTAATTCTGGGGGATCTCCAGGTCCCACCTGGAGGCTGGCAAACCTAGGCCTAGCAATACCCTCTGGGTGACTTGAGACCACCTGTCTTGTATGATTCAGCTAGGCCTGGCTGCTACTGTTCAGTAGGGTTGCCAGGTCTTACCTGGCTTGCATCCGGGGGGGGGGGGTCCCAGTCCCTCTCCAGGACTTTTTCAGCATGCGCCACGATGACGTCACCCAGAAGTGATGTTATCACATCGGGCAGGTTGGGGGCAGGGCCACTATCATTTGAGGGAAAACCACAGAGTTTCCCCTCAAATGCTAGAGCGCCCCCCCCCCCGGCAACATGCCCGGGCGTGATGATGTTACCTACGGGTTACATCATCACACCAGGTATGTCTCTGCGATGCCGGCACTTTGGGGGTGGGGTTTCCCCCAGTGGCCAGATCCAGGCCAGCGGGGGGGGGGGGGAGAAGAAGAAGTAGAAGTAGAAGAGGAGATTGGATTTATATCCCACCCTTCACTACCCAAAGGAGTCTCAGAGCGGCTTACAAATTCCTTTCCCTTCCCCTCCCCACAACAGACACCGTATGAGGTAGGTGGGGCTGAGACAGCTTTGACAGATACTGTTCTTTTTCAAGAACAGCTGTGCCAGAACTATGGCTTGCCCAAGGTCATCCAGCAGGTGCAAGTGGAGGAGTGGGGAATCAAACCTGGTTCTTCCAGATTAGAGTCCGCGCACTTAACCACTACACCAAACTATGTTGGGCAGGCAAACCACCACCCAGGGGACCTGGCAACCCTACTCTTCAACAGCAGCCGCCCTATTGAAGTTAGCGTTGTATAATGGTTAGAGCTTCAGAGTAGGGTTTGCAGGACCCAGGTTTAGATCCGCATTTTGCTGTGGAAGCTCATTGGGTTATTTTCTTACATTCCTGCATTTTTTTGTTTCTGGGGGGGGGGGGGCGAGAAGAAATGAGTTTAAAGAACTGCTACAATAAGATGATCTCATTTTAGTGTTCTTTCCCAGCATATTAATATATCTAATTCTCAGAATGGCTCCATCTGTGGATACTTAAATCTGGAGATTAGAGCCATGGACAGTTCAGCAAAATCTTTCTGCAAACCTGAGGAATGCCTCAAGTTTGCAGAAAATTCTGAAATAAAAAAATACGTAAAGGTTTTTTTAAAAAAAACAAAACAAAACTCAAAATGATAGAAACTTTCCCTGAAGCTGTAAGACACAAATACCTTCTATGGCCATTGCTAGGCAACTTCTATTGCCAGTGTTCAGTCTTGGTTTCTGCCAGTAAAGGGGAGGGGGAGGGAGAACTCATTGAGGTCAGGCCTTGGCAACAAACATGTGACTTGCTGCCATGCCAATTCCATGACTTACTCAGGCTCAGCTGCTTGGTACTGTTCAACAGCAGCCAGCAAACAGAAGCCAGTGTGATTTAGTGACTAGAGCTTCACACTAGGATCTGGGAGGCCCAGGTTCAAATTCAACACTCTGCCATGGAAGCTTATTGGGTCACCTTGGGCCAGTCACACATTTTCAGCCTAACCTACCTCATAGGGTTATTGTGTGGACAAAAGGAGGAGAGAATAATGTCAACTGCTTTAATCCCCACTGTGGAGAAAGACCATAGTTTTCCTCAGTAGGTGCTGCAGGGGGAAAGGAGACGGAAAGCTGAGGACAGAGGGACAGATAGAAGTAGGGTGGCTGTGGAGTAGGAAGGAGACAGGAATGCCAACTCCAGGTTGGGAAATTCCTGGATATTTGAGGGGTGGAGCCTGGGGGTGGACTTCAAACAGATATAATGCCATAGACTCCACCCTCCAAAGCAGTCATTTCCTCCAGGGGAACTAATGTAGACAACCTCCAGGGGATGGCTGGAGATCTGGAATTACAACTGATCTCCAGATGACATAGATCAGCTCCCCTGGAGAAAATGGTTGCTTTGAAGGGTGGAGTTTATGGTATTATACCCTGCTGAGGTCACTTCCGAGCTCAAACCCCATCTCCCATGGCTCCACCCCCAAATCTCTAGGAATTTCCCAGCATGGAGCTGGCAACCCTAAGAGGAACTGATCTCTGTATTTGGGCAATCCATTGTGATTCCTGGGGAGTGGCTGCTGCCACTGCTGCTGTGGGGGATGGGAGGAAGTGGGTGGGAGGCCAAGAAAGTGTCAGGGGCAGAAAAAGTGATGGGGTGGGGACCGAAAGGAAGTGATAGGCATGGAGGGGAGAGACAGACAAGAATAAGAAAAGGGGTGGCAAGAAGGAGAAAGAGTATGAGAGGAGTAGGGGGAGAGGGGAAGAAGCAGAGGTGGGGCAATGGGATAACCATTCCCACAAGTTTTTTGCAGATCCCCACTTGTTACACCTAATCTCCACATGACATAGATCAATTTCCTAGGGGGAAAAATGGCTGCTTTGAAGGGTGGGTTATGGCATCATACCCTGCTGAGGTCTCTTCCCTACCCTAACCCTGCCCTCTTCAGGCTACACCCCTCCAATCTTCAGGAATTTCCCAACCTGAAGTTGATAACTCTAGGAGGTAGACAGAGGACCATATTTATTAGCATTAATTGATGCTTTATATTTGTTCCAATAGTGATAGTTCTTACCATTTTAAAAAGAAACAAGGCGGCTCAAATGATATCGGTCTAGCCCTGCACAAGAAGCAGCAAGGACAAGCTCTCTCCCCCTATGCCTGCATATGCTCACATAATAATACTTTTATTATGGCTGCTGCTGTATCCCTCTGCCACCACACATTTAACTCCATTGATGCATGGGAGAAGTTGCAAATCTGGAAAACTGGGTTCAAACCTGAAGACATGGCAACTAGAATCATGTGCCATGTGAATCTTCAGAAGAACTCTTACTTTTAATGGAAGCCCAAATACTAAGGAACAAACTAGACTTTATTTCAGTAGATGTTTCTCCATGTTTGCTGAGATAATGTAAAATACATGGGTGGAGGCATTTATTAGGGAGAATCTGCACACACTGGAAAGAGTGGTCCTAAACCAGTAATTACAAACCTCTCTTGCTTGTTTTTTAAAATAAGTGGGAAAATACTTTTAAGACAACCACAGAAGGGGCCATGTAGCAAAGTACATGGGGGAAGCATTAAATACCCTTGCCATCCTGCTGATTCTTCCCAGAAGTCACTTCCTTCCTTGAATAAACATGACATGGGGAAAATTATATTGGGAACCCCATTATGATTTCCTCATAATGATACTAGTGAGTCATGATTCTAGTTTTAGATTCTAGAGAGTTACAGAACAGAGAAAAGGGCCCTGGAATTTTATGTAGCCACAACCAATGAGTTTGCCTGTCTTAATAGGTACATTAAAAACTCAATAAGTGTTTCACATTAATTTTGTGGATGTTATTTTTCTCCTTCTGGGAAATCACTTTGTGTGGAGAGGAAGTTATACTGCAGAGGTTTGCAAAAGCTACTTACGATACTCATCAAAGTTCTAATGAAAATCATCTGCTGATTTACAAGCAGCCAGCCTTAAACCTGTTAAATCATGGGAAACAAATGAAATCAGCTGGCAAACCAATATGACCTAAAGATGACTGTCATTATGAGAATCTGAAGAACATGTTCCCAGGCGGAAATCTGTGAGAACATGCAAAGTATTTGCCATCCACTTCAGAACTTTTAATGGACATGAATACGGCTATAGTGTGGCTCTGCAATGAAGCAAAGGGAGGCAAAGACCTCAGGTAGTGGATTCTGGGGACAGCAGTGTCTACCACATCCCTGACCCTGCCCTCCCCTGCCCTGGAACCAGAGCAGCTAACACCGATACCCTCTTTGTCCCCCAGGCATTTTAAACAAAGTATGGCAAGCTGCGCATGCCCAGTGGGGTTCCTGAATGCTTGCTAAAAAAAAATCTCCAAAAGCAGGTCTGCACTGAAGGCTACTTTAGTACCCCAATGCTAATAAGTTTTTACTCAGCCATTCCCCCCCCCCCCAATCTGCTGCTGTCCAGGTACCAGTTAACCCATTGCTTAGGGTGACTTTCTGCTTCACAGCATGATCTCAGCCAAAACGGGTTAGTTATTTTATTATAGTAAATACAAGGCATGTAAATTTTGACTTAGACATGATCGTCAAGCAAACGTATCTTGTTCAAACTCTGACTAAGGGAGCTTTTACTCTTGAATGCTTATATCCCCGTAATCTTGTTCATCTTTAAGGTGCTTCTGCACTCAAATCTAGCTGTTCTACTGCAGACCAACACAGCTCTGAAACTCGTTCAAAGTCAACTTCACACAAGGCAACCATTTGCCTCAGGGTTCCCTGGTGAAGCTTGTTATGGGCACAGTACTGTGCTAAGCAGCTTTGCGCCTGTGTGGCGGCTGTTTATTTGTTGCAGCTTTTGCCCAGGTGAAGAACTAATTTACCACAGTAGAGGCAGTCATGGGCATTCTAGGCATTCAACTGGCTGACTTGTATGAAGGATGGAATCACTCGCAGTTTGTTTCCTCTTGGCTCCTGCACAGTCAAATGCCTCCTTTGAATGGCCAGCATCAACTGGATTGCATTGCCTGCTCTTTCTGTCTGAGCAGCCAGCAGTATCTATTGACAAAGCCATCACAATAATGACTGTGAGATTAGCTGGGTTCATGGGCAGTCAGTGAAGGCACACAGAGTGAGGACTAAGTCAAAAAAATCTTAAACTGAACGCTTATTTCTTTTCACCATGTGGCCTTCTAAATATTGGAGGCAGTGGCAGATGGGTAGCGAGGGAAGAAGAAGAGAAGAGATTGGATTTATACCCCGCCCTTCACTCACTTGGAGTCTCAGAGTGGCTTACAAACTCCTTTCCTTTCCCCTCCCCACAACAGACACCCTGTGAGGCAGGTGGGGCTGAGAGAACTCTTTCCCAAGCTGTCCTTGAGTGAACAGCTGGTACAGAGCTATGGCTTGCCCAAGGTCATCCAGCCAGGTGCAAGTGGAGGAGTGGGAATCAAACCCGGTTCTCCCAGATTAGAGTCCGCGCACTTAACCACTACACCGAACTGGCTACACCGAACTGGGAGCAGCAGTGGTGGCAAGGAAATCTATTAGTGTGTGAAAACAGTCATAATCAGGGCTTTTTTTGTAGAAAAAGCCCATCAGGAACTAATTAGCATAATAGGCCACACCCAACAGCAGGAACTCATTAGCACATTAGGCCACACCCCTGACAGCATATTAGGCGGGAGGCTGGGAAAGCACAGGGCAGCATGAAAGCTTGCCTCTTCCCCCCCCCTGTGCTTCTTCGACCCACTTCAGCATCGCCTTTCTTCACTATTGCACTGAGACTTGGGGAAGTGCTGGGTGGGGGGGACATGGTTAAATGCCTTTCTCTCCCTCCCCCAGATCGGTGGACATCCAGCTGTGACATGTCAGCTAGAGAAGGGAAGGCAGAGAGAGGCTTTTTCTTATCAATTTCACTCTCAGCTGACTGGTGGGGGAGTGAAATTGACAAGGAAATCCCAATGGGGAAAGACGGCAATTTAAAATGGCACCTTTCCCTCTTGGGTGTAACGTGGGGAGGGCAGCGTGCTCTGTAGCCACACATGCTAGAGGTTTTGATTGTAGGGGTGGCCAACTCAGGAGCCAGCCGGAACTCCGTTCCTGTACATTCCTGCCCAAAAATAGCCCTGGTCATAATCATGCAAACAGGGAACACCCATATCCATTTGGGCACAACCAAACAGCTCTCTGCTCATTACTGGCAAGCATAGCATGAGCCAAACTGGGGTGTATTGGAATACAGCTAGTAAACAGATTTCATTGTAGGAGCCCAGGAGATTATGCAGTCGAGTTTCCCGCATTTGGGGAAATCGCAGGGGACAGGCATACATACCAAAGGTTAGGAGCAAGAAGTGAAGAAGCAGCAGCAGCTAATTTACAGTGCAGCTAGTTAACTTAAAAACAGTCACTCCAGTCCAGTCAAAGCTCATTGATTTCAGCAGGCTTAGACTGGAGTAATTCTACTCAGGACTGTACTGTTTGAGGGATAGCAATGCACTAGTTATGTGACTGATCCTGGCCAATCAAGAACATTAGGAAAAATAAGACTGTACTGGATAGGGGTGTGCCCATGGGATGGTGGTTCCATAAACTTCCCATCCAGCTTTTCCCAAAGACCTCAGTTCCCAGAACTCTGCACTCTGATCTTCCTCCTCCTCAACCTACCAGTCCTTCTGGCCCAGTGTTGCCAACTTACAGGTAGTGGCTGGAGATTGCCAGAGATTATAACTGACCTCCAGGCAACAGAGCACCTGGAGAAAATGGTCTCTTTGAAGGGTGGACTGTATGGCATTATATCCCGTTGATGTCCCTCCCCAAACCCTGTCCTCCACAAGCTCCACCTCCAAAATCCCAGAGTTGGCAACCCTATTCTGGCCTCAGCTAGGACCCTTCCTTTCTCTTGGTGGCTGGGTTTCCAGGAGGGGTCAGGGACCACCACCTCAACCTGAGCTTGGCAGAGCTTAAATAGTTGCTCATGGGGCACGCAAATCCTGTCCTTCTTCCTTGTTTGGTGTAGTAGTTAAGTGCATGGACTCTAATCTGGGAAAACCAGGTTTGATTCCCCACTCCTCCACTTGCACCTGCTGGAAGATCTTGGGCAAGCCATAGTACTGGCACAGCTGTTCTTGAAAAACAGCAGTTTCTGTCAGAGCTCTCTCAGCACCACCTACCTCACAGGGTGTCTGTTGTGGGCAGGGGAAGGGAAAGGAGTTCTTGACAATGTCTTCTTGACATTGATTTTAAGCCCAGCCACACAACCATATATTTATATTGTATCCAGCAAATTCGGAAGTGATTCTATAGGTTTTTCCATTATAAATAGCAAATAATCCACAAACATGCATAATTTAAATTCATACCCTTTTGACCTACGACCTGTTATCCCTTCATTACTTTTAACTTGATCATTCAGTGATTCTAGGGCAAATATGAACAATAACAGAGATAACAGACACCCCTGTCTTGTACCCTTTTGTATTCTTATATCTTGTGTTAAGTCCCCGTTAATTGTAATTTTCACTTGCTGTTTCTTATAAATTGCCTTAACAAAGGATTGAAACAATGTTCCACTATCCCAACATTCTAGTTTTTGTAACAAAATTTCCATGAAAGATTATTGAACGCTTTTTCTGCATCCAGAAACACAAGTAAAGCCTGTTTTTCTGAGTGCACCTCATAATACTCTAAGTCGATGTTAATAAGTGTTCGCACATTATCCTTCATAAATCTCTTTGGTAGAAAACCTGTCTGATCCGAGTGTATTACCTGGACTAACACTTTCTTCAATCTATCCACTAAAATGCCTGCAAAGATTTTATAATCTGCATTTAGAAGAGATGTTGGCCTATAATTATTAACTAAGTTATTTTCCACCTCTAGCTTAGGAATTAACGTTAAACCTGCTTGATTCCAAGAATCCGGCAACTCCCCTGTCATTCCTATTTCTTCCATTAATTTTTAAAAAGGATAAATTATCTGCTCTTCAAATACTTGATACATCTCACATGGTAATCTATCTGGGCCTGGAGATTTCTTTCTTTTCTGTTTCTTGATTGCTTCCACGATCTCACATATTGTTATAGGCTCATTGAGTATACGTTTCTGATTTGTCGTAAATTTGGTCTTATTATTCTTTTGCCGATACTCACTGATTTGTTTAGAGGATTCAGTTCCTTGTTTATATAAGTTTCCATAAAAATTCTCTACGATCTTTTAAAATTCTTGATTCTTATACTTTTCCGCACCTTTGTCATCTTTTAAAGCTATTATAGTTCTTTTACCCCTTTCTTTCCTTAATCTATAGGCCAGCCGTCTTGTAGGCTTATTAGCGTTTTCAAAATAGTACTGTTTAGTGTATTCTATATTCTTAGCAACTTCCTGTGATAACAGTAGGTTCATTCTATGATGCAATAGTTTTAATTTCATTTTACATTCTTCATGTTTAATGTTTGCTTTCATTTTATCCTCCTCTTTTTTAATTTGTGAAATTAACAATTCATACTTCCTCCTTTTCTGTTTCCTCAACCACGCTTCCTGACTAATAACTCTGCCTCTCATAAAAACTTTGAAGGTGTCCCATACAACACTAATTGATATATCTGATTGAATATTCCACATAAAAAATCTTTAATTTCCACCTTAGTTTTTTCCAGAAAATCTAGATCTTTCAATAATCTCATATTCATCCTCCATCTATTTCTCTTTTGTATATCTTTTAGAGAAATCCTTATTGGATTATGGTCTGCAAAGCTCTTAGGGAGTATTTAGGCTTCTGTCAGCTCCAACAGCATAGGAAGAGTTAACCATGCCATATCTATTCTCGGCCACGAGCAATGTCTTGTTGAGTAAAACATAAAAACTTTTTTCTCTGTGTTCCTAGTTCTCCATGCATCCACTAGATTATATTCTTCCGCTAAATTTAAAAATTTCTTTGGGAGTATTGTTACATGCCTTTTGTTTCTTTTCTGTCTTTTCTTATCTATCACTGGATCAAACACTGCATTGAAATCACCTATTATACATATGTTCCTACATTCTTTTATTAAGAGGAGCTTGGCTAGTTCTTCATAAAAAGCATCTTGGTTTTGATTTGGTGCATAAATATTAGCAATCAAAGTCTCAATCCCTTGTCTCACAATTATTACAGCTACCATTCTACCATCTTCTGAAGAATATAACAACTGCGGGTGCAAATAATCTTTGGCATAAATAACCACTGCTCTTTTCTTTTTCATGTCTGATGCAATAAAGGCTTTACCTAATTTTTTAGCAGATAAAATATTTAATATCATCTCTTTTAATATGTGTTTCTTGTAAACATATTACATCAGATTGCGTTTTAGCAACTTGTTGGAAAATTCTCTTTCTTTTCTGTGGTCCATTAAGACCATTAACATTTATAGAAATAATATTAATTTTTTTGGTCCGCTCCATTTCTGTTTTTATCTTCTCTGGATTTGCTTCTATATTGGAACCTGGTCAGCATCTGTGAAGGTGTCCTTTCTAATCTTTTATCTCCTTTTTTATGGCTGGTTTTTTATCTTTCCCTGATTTTTGTCCCATACTTCCATTTCCACAATCTGCCTCATCCTCCTTATCCTCCTCTTCTTCTTTCTGCCAACCTAGATCCTCACCATACATTTCCAAAAATCTATCCAGTTTAAATACAGAATCTATCCTCTGCCTTTTCCCTAAATATTCAAACAAAATTCCCTCTGGGAGGAGCCACTTATAGGTAATGCCTTTGGGTCTCAAAAGATCAGTCAAGACTTGGTAATTATACCTTCTCTCTCTGACCCTCTATGATATTTCCTTCAAAACTCTGATCTCCTCCCTTTGTATGGTCATTTTATTTTCATATGCTGATCTAAGGAGTTTCTCTCTTAGTTCTTTTTTATGAAACTTTATATGGACCTCCCGTGGGAGATTATATTTTCTCGCATGAGCTGAATTTCTTCTATAAAGAGAATCAATCTCATTAACAATCTCATTCTTTGGTCCTAGTTTAAGTTGTTCTGCTAGATTCTCTGCCATCTCTTCCTTCAAATCTTTTCCTATTTTTTCAGGGACGTTTTGGCATCTTACTATCAAGGCCACTCTTTCCATTTCAAGACTAATTAATGTCTCTTCTGTTCTTTCATTCTTTGCTTTTAACTCCTGAACATCTAGTTCTATCTCTCGCACTCTCCTAATTGTCTTAATATTAGCCATTGCAATTTTTTGTATTTCTTGCATGTTTGAAATTATTTGTTTTTTGATTTCCTCTATCTCTACTTTAATCTGATTTGTTAATCCTTCCATTTTAGTCTGAAATGGCTCCATTTCATTTTTAATTAATACTGGCAAAGTATTTTCAACTGATGCCTTTACCGCTGATGACACACTCTCCTCAATCAAGGCTTTCAAGTCCTTAATGGATATTTGTGGGAGACTCATGGTGGAGGCTTTTAATTGGCTCATGGTTTTAAATTGGCCAGGTGACAGAAGAGATAATTTTCTGGAACTGCTCCCACTACCACCCGAGGCCATCAATTTTTAATAACCTTGTTTATCCTTCTTTTGTCCTATATTATGTTGTTAAGGATTTATAATTCAGTTCTCTACCATATTCTGTATCTACTTAATACTGTACCTTTAAATTTTCACCAATACTGTAATCTTATTCAAGGAGCTATGCTTCAATACTAGAGTTCAAAACTTATTTTAGTCCACTTTCGTTTCCAGACTCTCTGCAAACAATCTCCACCTTTCTTTTCCTCCTCCCAGTCAGCTTACAGCCTCACTCCACTTTCTTTTCTTAAGCAGTCCCTCTTTCAATGTTAGCACTCCCTCACTCTTGCCACTTCCTCCCTTCTTTTTCTTGAGAGCCTCTCACAGTTCCCCCACTCCAGCTTCTCCTCTGCATGCCAAGTCAGTTCCTCTGTCGGAAGCTCCATTCTGTCTTGCCGTCTTCAACTCCGCCTACTGTCACAGGCTGGGTGCCAGTAGGTCAGGAACACTTCATCTGCAAGCCCTTCCATGTACTGGTCCATGCAGGCAGCCTCATTCCACTTTAAGTCCTGAGCTATGAGCTGGAACTCGGTGGTGTAATTAGCAACCATGCCTCTCCCCTGTTTCAGCGCTCTGATCTTACGATTAGCCATCTCCACTTGCAGGGGTGTAGCAAAAGTAGTGGACAAACAGGTGCGAAACCCCCGAAAGTCCAACAAGAGCAGCGACGCTTCCACTAACAAAGGGGTGGCCCACTTGGCTGCCTGGCCCTTTAAGAGGCTGATAATGAAACAGACATTGGTTTTATCATTCGGAAAGTCCCGAGCACACAGTTCCATATATAACTTGCATTGTGCCAAGAAGGCTGGGAGCTCCTCCACATTTCCCCCAATTTTTTCTGGAGGGCTTACCGGGCATTTCGGCAGAATGACGACAGGTGCGGCGGGTTGCTGCAGCATTTGCTGCAGCATTTGCTGCTGCTGCTGGAATGGCAAGACCAACTGCGTCAGCTGTTGGACTTGGTGAGCGACTCATGGTGGAGTGAGTTTGGGGGTGCTAGCAATCTGTCACGGGCTGGGTGCCAGTAGGTCAGGAGCCAAGTTGAAGTCCGAGACAGTCCAAGGTCAAGCCAAATCAGGAACGAATTACCAAGTCCAAAACACAAGCCAAAAGCAGAGTTAGTCCAAGCCGAGGTCAGAGAAGGAAACTCACGAGCAAACCAGCCCAAGGAGTTAATCAAAAGCCAAAGTCAAACAGAGCTGAAGTCATGAGCAAGGAGGGCCAGAATCAAACCGAAGTCAGACAGAACCGAAGTCATGAGCCAGAAGGTCCAGAATCAGGTTTAGCTGATGTGAGCCGAGCGGGTGCAGAGCTTAGCCAGAATGACTTGTTGCTAGCACAAGTTGTTGGTCTTTGTGCTGTGCCTAAATACCCAGCCACTTCCTGTGCTTGTTAGCAGCTGGCAGTGAGGTCCCGGCTCCCTCTAAAACTCAGGGCTGAGTGATCTGTGACTACACATGTGTGCCTCTTTTCTCCTAGCAGCTAAGTCTTGCCTGGATCGTGACCTTAGCCGTTCCACCCGAGGAGGTGAATCAGGTGGGCTTGAGCTTGGCTGTGGCTCAGCTGCTGGTGGTGCTGGGGTAATGCCCTGAGAGGTGCTTGCTTGAGCCTCCTCTGGTTCAGGTGGAGGCTCCTCTGGAGCTGGGGACTGATCCTCCACCACACTTAGGTCTGCAGGAGGCAGGTCTTCAGAGGCACTCCGGACACCTATCTGCCTGATTTCGGATATGCGCTCCTCTGCCTTTCTCTCTCGCTGGCGTCTCGCTCCCGCGTCCGCGTCGCTTCTTCTCCACATCAGCACATCAATCTCCTGCCCCGCTTGCGGGTTCTTCCCTTATCACTAAACAACCCCCCTTTTACTTTTTAAGAATAATAAGTAGCCGCTTTTCTCCGGAGTCTCCCCACACTTCCCCCTTTCTTTAATACTAGGGAAGTTCCCTCCTCCCTGAGCTGATATTCGGATTAATCCCTTTCACCCTAGAGCAGCAAAAACATCAGTTTGAGCACAAGATAAATTAAACTTAAACTTAAGTGGCTGGGGAAAATCTCCTTTTGGTCCTACTGTATTCTGTTGACTCCGTCGGTCCCTATTGGGTCTCTCTTGTTCCCGGCGTTGCTCCAATGTAACCCATCAGGATTCCTCTCCCATTTCTGCTTCAGGATGCCACCCACACCCTGCTGAGTGCACAAAGTCCTTTGCCACCTAACTCTCTACAAGAGAAAAGTGAAGCATTCATTTTGCCTCGAAACTGGGGGGTTGAGCTGATATGCAAAGAGCGAGCTCACTTGCACATGTCTGTTCTCGAGAGGACATGTTCTTCAAAGGCAATATTTTCTAAATAGACAAGCACTTTCTTTCCTCTGTGAAAGTCTACCAGAAGGGGAATAAATTTTAATGCTTACAAAAGTATTCCACAGCAAGGAGGCAGGAGGAGGGAAATGTAACATAGGAGCTACAGACAGATGGGTCTGAATATTGTTGGTGTCAAAGGGTAACTTGGAAGACAAGGATGCCAAGGAGACTCAATTTCCTCATATTGATTTGAATGCAGGCAAGTCACAGGATTTCTCTAATTATCATAAACATACTATTGATTGTAGATGTCTTTCTTTTTAAAAAGTAGTTTCTGTTATTTCACATAAAAGTGTTTAACTATCCAGGGAAGAGGATGTTTAATTAAATACAAACTGCCCAACTCTCAGACCAATTTCACACAGACTCTGCTCGGCATTGTTCCTCCGTTTGCCCCAGTGCTGTGCTTGAATTTCACACTATTTGCCGTGGGGCACATGTTGACCTGTGGCTCTGCCCGATCTTCCCTGTGGCTTCAGTGATCCTCAAAAAACAGGATCACTGAAACCGCAGGGAAGATTGGGCAGAGCCGCAGGTCAAAATGCGCCTCGAGGCAAATAGTGTGAAATTCAAACACAGCACCGGGGCAAACGGAGGAAGAATGCCGGGGCAGCGCCTGTGCGAAATCGGTCCCATTGTGTATTCCCTCTGAACAGATGTGTGTGTATATCGATGCAACAGACATGAAATTAAGCAAACTCCGAAGCGCGATGGAAGATTGGAGGGCCAGGCATGATGTGGTCCATGGGGTTGTGAAGAGTTGGACTCGACTGTGCGACTGAACAACAACAACAACAATAGATATAGATATAGATATAGATATATAGCTCAGTAAATGCACATAAAAACTAGGGGTAAGAGGTTATCAGCAGTGCCAAACGTGGTAGGTTTAGAGGAGAATGTGGGGGGGGGGGGGCACTGAAACAGATGATCTGTTTTATGATTATGAGTTCTGCCAGAAGCGATTTATATCCTCAAAAGCTTGCAGGCTGCAACAGTGTTTTTGCCTTTGTGGGAAAGAATGCCTTTTAAGAGAAGGCTTTGTCTTTCCCACTGTATATGGAAAATATGAGTGTGCACTTTTCTGAAGAACGCCTCACTGAGAAATGTTTATACTGGAATCAGCTCCATCTCCAAATCAGGCTCTATTGCTGAATGGTATTTTGTTTTGCAGTTGGGTGGGGAGAGGGTTGTAACCATGTGGAATAGAAGAGCCTTTCAACATTAAATGCAACTAGATTTGACCAGTGTGACGGTTAAGCTGTTCTGCTTTAAACACCGCATTAACGCCCCTCTGCCTCAACAGCAAGCAGTCATTGTTACATATCTGATAATAAGGATACAGACACTACAAAAGGGCCATGAAGAATTCTCAGAAACATGCTTCATTCGAATAAAAGCAACCTGAGGGAGGGAGGGAGTGAAGTCCCATCAAGTCACAGCCAGTTTATGGCAACCCCATAGTTTTCAAGGCAAGAGACATTCAGAGGTGGTTTCTCATTGCCTCTCTGAATAGCAGCCCTGGACGTCCTTGGTGGTCTCCCATCTGAGTACTAACCCGGGATGACCCTGCTTAACTTCTAAGATTGGACTAGCCTGAGCCATCCACATCAGAGCAAAGGCAAAGACAACCTATTGTTTTGCATTTCATGGTTTCCTGAATGGTGAGAATGCCAGGAACATCCTTTTGCAGGATCAAGTGTCTTGGGAAAAGAGACATATGATGCTTGCCTTTTGCATTCTTTAGCAATAACCATAATAAACATAGAGAAGAACACAGGCAGTCACATGCACAGAGTGCTAGACTTTAGAGTGGCATCATTTCCCCCCCAAATAAAACTGCATGCACTAGGAGCTTCCCAAGCTTCATTCTTCTCAAAAAAATTCAGATGTTGCTGGCTGCATCTAGTCTACTCAGCCAAGCCAGTAGACTAGAGTATGCCACCAGTAGCTGGTAGCCACAAGTCATTCATAGTAATATCTTCTAGCCAGCAATGACTGTTAAAGCATATCTAGCATGACGCTTAGAGAAAAGATCCTCTTCCTTTGCATGGCCTCAGCTATGCCAACAGCAATACGAATTAACTAGTCAAATGGTGTAGATTTTTTTTAGTTCTAGAATTAATGGGTATTGGATACTTCTTATAGAAGATAGTGGCTACACTTCGGCTGCATTCAGACTGGCAGTTTGGCCTGATATAGGCACCTTTCACAAATTGATTAAATGGGCCCATTCACATAGCCACAACTGTCAGGCATACTCTGGGCTTACTCACCCCGTCAGAGAATGACTTGGAGCCGGGTTAAAAAGCCACCACCTCCAAGTTTTTGTTCCTCACTCATTCATCATGCATGGCTGGCTGGCTGAACATGGGGGAGCATGCACAGAACGGATTTGGCAATCTGAACCTGCAGATCCGTTCTGCTGCTAGGGTTTTTAAAACCGCATGAATTTTGGCCGTTTTTGCAGTGCACTCCATGGCTGATGGGCTACAGTAATGTGGATGCTTTCCCACAGGATGTCTCTGTGGGTAACCCGCAGTAGAGTGTGCTGTCTGGCTGATATGTCCCGCAACATTTTAAACTGGGCCAATTAGAGGCGGCACTATATCGTGGCAAGCTGCCAGTCTGTCCGCAGCCTTCCACTGGGTTTTTTGGGCCTGTAATAAACCCAATGCCCATATGTATAAATTATTAACTGACCATTTCATCTAACCATTGTACTGATTATAAATCAAATTTCATTAGAAATTTATGGGGGAAAGAACCAGTTCTTTTCATTCTCTGGGTGGCTCATGAAAGCCAGTGTAGTATAGTGGTTAGAGTATCAGATTAGGATCTGGGGATACCCAGGGTTGAATCCCCACTCTGCCATGGAAGCTTGCTGGATTATCTGGGCCTGTCACACACACTCCACTAAGACTACATCATTGATCTGTTGTGATGATAAAACAGAGGACAGAAGAACAATGTAAGCCTCTTTGGGTCCCCAGATATTTGACTCCCAAAAGCTTATACCCCAAAAAATATTGTTGGTCTTTAAGGCAATACTGGGCTCAAATCTAGCTTTTTGTTTAGGAATACACTGTAAGAGTGCATTCAGATGGGCAGCTAATCCCGCCATTGGCCCAGCTCTAATTTGATCTAGATCTTTTTTATCCAGTATTGCATGACCAGACAGCTCCCCCGTGAATCACTTTACCACGTGACTCCACGGTGGATTGTCTAGACGGCGTCCACCTTAAGGAGCCATGTGGTTGTCTGTTTTTTTAAAAAATCCTGTTTGCGCATGCGCATATGTGCCTCACCATCTACTTGTTTTTCCACGCATGTGTGGACTTAAATGGTAAAAGCACTGCCAGCGGTACCTTCCTCTAGGTACCATTTCAGTTAACAAAGTTTATCGCTATCACGGGACCTTCAGAAACATTAAATTGTCCAGATCATTTGAGTAGAGCTCTGCAGACATCGCACGTTTAAGCGGTTATGCGTGCATCGCTAAGATTTTTTTAAAATGGCAGCCATTTGGGATGGTCTGGAGACCATCCTTACGGGCTGATTGCGCACTGGGGGAACAACCAGATGGGGGAAAGCCCGTCATTGGCCCGTTGGCAAGCTTAGGACCAGACTTTAACCACTATCTTTTAAGTATGCCTCCCTGACAGGGATCGATGGGCTGATCACAGAAACAGCACATTTCCCAGATGTTGCTGTCTGGACATGCCCTTTAAATCCACCAGGCACTCATGCCTGGCATGGCTCAAAAGAGCCATATGAATGCTACCTAAGTCTCTCTTCAATCTCACCTCCAGCAAAAATAACTCAGTTGCCACCAGGCTCTTCTATCAGCCAGTTTGGTGTAGTGGTTAAATGCGCGGACTCTAATCTGGGAGAACCGGGTTTGAGTCCCCACTCCTCCACTTGCATCTGGCTGGATGACCTTGGGCAAGCCATAGCTCTGTACCAGCTGTTCTCTCAAGGACAGCTTGGGAAAGAGCTCTCTCAGCCCCACCTACCTCACAGGGTGTCTGTTGTGGGGAGGGGAAGGGAAAGGAGTTTGTAAGCCACTCTGAGACTCCCTTGGGGAGTCGAGGGCGGGGTATAAATCCAATCTCTTCTTCTTCTTCTCTCTCTCAACTGTCCCTATTGAGCTTGCAAGCACTGCAGCTATTTCATGTTCCTCCATAACACACCGTGATTGTAAAATACTAATCATTTACAGCACCATCAATGAACATGTTGTGGGTCAGCCTTTATGCATAAAGGACTGGTTTGTTTACATTTGTGTTTTCAGAAGTGAATCCAATGCAATTATCTGCCTAGGAGCAAAAAGGGAAAGGGCTAAAAAGAATTTAGTAGATACCAATTTAATAAGTTCCCAAAGGGAAAATTAGGGTTTTCTCTCTGATGAGTCAATCACCAGCCATTTCATTGTGTCAGCAGCCATCAGGAGTTTTGCAAAGCTAAATGGCATTGTGATCCCTCTCATCAACAAGGAAAACATTCAGTACAGGCAGCTCTGAAAGGTAACCCATAAATAACAATGTGCATTGCCAGAAATAGATCTGTGAGAAAGTAAAAACTGAGTTAATGCTTGACCTCACATAATTGGGCCTTCCCATTGCTAGCAGACCATAACAGCACACAGGCCACTTCACTGCCATTGTTCTGTAATAAGTCATTGCTGTGTGGGTCAAATTTCAGTGCCTGTCTTTTACAGGAGATTCCCCCCCCCCCCCCGCCCCCGCTTTAGAAGACTTAAGGTGCTTCGTTGCACTTGAGGTCACTGTGAGAGTAGCCACTGAGAGCAGAAGAAATAAATTAAATTAGTTACATCATGTAACTGGAACAGCTAATCTTTAACATAATTCCCTAGCAACCACCAAAATAAAAAACATATTGTTATATGAAGTGTATATTTTGAAGAACTAAAAGCAAAAGCCAGAAGAATACTGCAACCAGCATAAGAGCATAAGAAGACCCCTGCTGGATCAGACCAGTGGTCCATTTAGTCCAGCATCCTGTCTCACCCAGTGGCCAACCAGTTCCTCTGGAGGGTCAACAACAGGTCATAGGGGCTGAGGCCTTCCTCTGATGTTGCCTCCTGGAACTGGTATTCAGAGGTTTCCTGCCTTTGAGCATGGACATTTCCTTTTGTCACCAAGCCTACAAGTGACAGATAGATCTATCCTCCATGAAGCTGTCTAATCCCCTTTTAATCCTGTCTATGGCTGAGGACAGACTGGCAGTCTCGGCCGCATCTGCCCCAAGGAGGCAGCCAGGACGCATCGCGTCCGGCGCCGTGCTCCTCCCGCAGCAGCCGAGCACCACTTCAAAGTGGTGCTCGGCTGCTGCGGCACACGTTCCACCCACCGGAGCGGGTGTGAACGCGGGCCGGGAGGGGGAGCTGCGCAGCGTCCGCACACCGCCGTAGGAAGCCGCCTGCAGTCTGAACACTGCAGGCGGCTTCCTTCCGGCGGCGTGCGAACGCTGCACTGCGGGGGAAATTCCCCCCACCTTAGTCTGCCGTGCCACAGAGGCGCGGCAGACTTTAAGTTTGTCCATAGCCTATGTCTGTGGCCGGTATTATATCCTCTGGCAGCGAATTCCACATTTTAATCATTCATTGTGTAAAGAAGAATTTCATTTTGTCCGTCCAGAACCTACTGCCCATCAGCTTCACTGGATGCCCTCAAGTTATAGTGTTTTGGGAGAGGGAGAAAAAGTTCTCTTTGTCAACTCTGTCCGAACCATGCATGATGTTGTGAACCTCTATCATATCCACTTTTAGTCATCTCTTTTCCAAGCTGAGAAGTCCCAGTCTCTTCAGACTTTCCTCAAAGGGAAGTGCTCTAGTCCCTTATCATCTTGGTTGCCCTCTTCTGTACTTTTTTTTTTAACTCTGCAATGTCCTTTTTGAGATACGATGACCATAACTGCATAAAGTATTCCAAATGAGGCCGCACCATAGATCTATACAGGGGCATTATAATATTGGCCATTTTAATTTCAATCCCTTTCCTAATAATTCCCTTCATAGAATTTCCCTTTCTCACCACTGCAGCAGACTGGGTTGACAATTTCATTGAGCTATCTACTATGACCCCAAGATCTTTTCCCCTCTCAGTCTCTCTTCCCCCCCCCCCCCCAGCAAGTTCAAACTCCACTAGCGTGTACTTGAAGTTGGGATTTTTTTGTCCCAGGGTGCATCGCTTTATACTTACCAACACTGCATCTGCCACATTGTTGCCCACTCTCCCTGTTTGTCGAGATCCTCCTGAAGTTCTTTGCAGTCATCTCTGTTTTTCACCATACAGAATAATTATATGTCATCTGCAAACTTGGCCACCACACTACTCACCCCTCATTCCAGATCATTTATGAATAAATTAAATACTACTGGCCCCAATACCAATTCTTGGGGGACCCCACTACTTACTTCCCTCCACTATAAGAACTGTCCATTTATTCCTGTTCTTTGCTTTCTGTCATTTAACAATTTGTAATCCATAAGATTTTAATCCATAAGTGAACCCATCTTCAGCAGTTGATATAGAAGAAGAAGAGAAGAAGAGATTGGATTTATATCCCATCCTTCACTCACTTGGAGAGTCTCAGAGCGGCTTACAAACTCCTTTCCCTTCCCCCTCCCCACAACAGACACCCTGTGAGGTAGGTGGGGCTGAGAGAGCTGTCCTTGAGAGAACAGCTGGCACAGAGCTATGGCTTGCCCAAGGTCATCCAGCAGGTGTAAGTGGAGGAGTGGGGAATCAAACCCGGTTCTCCCAGATTAGAGTCTGCGCACTTAACCACTACACCAAACTGGTTCTCATATAGGCACACCTTTGGATAATTCCTAACATGGAACATTTAGTTTTATGTGTTTTTTGTTGTTGTTTGGTTGTTGATTGTCTGTTTGTGTTTTTTTTAGAATATTGGTTATCTAGGTATGGTTATAAGAATATGCTTTGATTATAGTGCCTGAACCAGAATGCAAAAAGTATCACCACAGTGCTTTGTAATGGTAAAGGATATGAGAAGAATGCATAAAGCTGTTTATGAACTACACAAAATCTCCCATTCCTTTAGGACAAAGTGTTGTATAACTGCTGGTTCTATTTTCCTTCCAGAGGTCATGGGTGTTCAACATTCCTCCCACAGGTAGCTGTGTTCGTCAGGAGTAGAAGACCAAGTCCAGTAGCAGTTTAAGAATCAGCAAGATTTCTGGGGTATAAATTTCTGAGTGTCAAAGCTCTGACTAAAGGAGCCTTGATTCTCAAAAGCTTATATCTTGGAGATATGATTGGTCTTTAAGGTGCTACCAGACTCTAATTTTTCTATTGTAATTTTTCAGTGCTAGCCAAAAACACAGACTAACAAAGCAATATCAAAAAGTCTAGAAAAACAAAACATACAACTTTGCAAAAGCCAGCACTTGCTTCGAATTACCACATCCTTTATCTCAGACAAACCTAGAATTTTTCCAACAGTCGACTATGTTGGGCAAAGAGGTATAGCATATATTGGACAATGAAACTCTCAGATTCCTGCCATGCTGTAACATGAATTGAGGTAAGCAAGCAGTGTGCCTACAGCCTATGCAAATATTTGGTTTAGGTAGAAATGGACAATTGGCAGCGAAGGGTCAGGACTGTGCCCTGCACCTGACTCTCATATCTTTACAGTATCATTTGCACACAACCCTCTGTCTATACATGGAGGCTCTCGATCTATGATCCATCAAACCATCTTTTGTACCAGAGCCTATATGCACAGGAACCTACCAAACCACACAACAGAGCAAAGAGACACTGACTTAACCTCACTTACTTTAATCGCGCACACAGGAATGTGTGGAAGGACAGATAAGGGAAGAAGGTCGAGTGTCATGGGAGGCCATGAGCCAGAAGGAGTGGATGGGGTGTAATTGTACATGGCACTAACAACAGGAGCAGTCATAGGAAGGGAGCACTGTTCCTGAATTTACAGTACCCGTGTATCCTTGTGGTTGTGTTGGCAAAACAGCACCATAGCCGCTTCATATTTATTTTATTTAAAACATTTATTAGCTCCCTTTCTGCCTTTTAGGAAAGGCAGCTTACAATGTAAAGAATAAAATAATAAAATACCATAAAATATATACAAACCACTAATTACATTCTACCATTAGGCAGAAGAAATGTCATCCTGAATAAAATTGTCTTCAGCTCCCTCTTAAAGACTGAGAGCGAAGGGGACAGTTGCACCCCCCTGGGAAGGTTGTTCTCTATCTGCTAGTGGACAGCTGCCCGGATACCACCCCACATAATCTGGCGGAGGGTCTGAAGGCCATGGTGGGATTGTTAAGAAAGAGTAGACTGAGGTTGAATCTAACAAAGATGGAGATTCTGTGGCAGGGGAGCGCATCAGGGCTGGGGTGGTATCCGGGCAGTGGGGCGCCACTAACACCAGCACAGTCTGTAAGGAGTTTAAGCATTACCTTGGATGCCTCCTTAACTATGGAGGCCCAGGTGGCATTTTTCCATCTATGCCAAGCGCGGCAATTAGCTCCTTTCCTGTCGACACCCTGACCTAGCCACAGTAATCCATGCAACGGTCACTTCCAGATTAGACTATCTTAACTCACTCTACGCTGGCCTTCCCTTGAGACTGATCCAGAATGTGGTGGCATGTGTCTTGATGGGAATGCCACGGACAACGCATATACAACCTGTGCTGTGCCTGTTACACTGGCTTCCAGTGGAGTACTGAGTTCAATTCCAGGTGTTGGCACTGACTTTTAAGGCCTTGAGCGGTCTGGGACCAGTGTATGTTTGGGACCGTCTGCTCTGGTATGTCCCCGGGAGAGTTACACTTTGCTGAGAGTGATTTGCTGGTGATCCCTAGCCCTAAAAATATCCAGCTGTCCTTGACCAGAGCCAGGGCTTTCTTGGCCCTGTCTCCAACCTGGTGGACTTTCTGCCAACTTCCATCAGGGCCCTGCAGGACTTGATGCAATTCCGCAGGGCCTGTAAGGCAGAGATGTTCCACCAGGCTTTTGGTTGAGGACAGCAACAGTTTTCCACCATAGCTGGCACCCTCTTTTCATCCCTTCTGCCCACTTCAGCCTCCTCCTTAACCTGACCATGAGTTAGCAAAACAGCCGAGAGTAGATTTTTGATGAAAATTAAGGACTGGAGACTATTAAATTAAGGATGATTGATTTGTTGATTTTAATCTGAAATTTTGTACTGTTTTTAACCTGTTGTACATTGCCCAGAGCCTTGTGTACTCAGGGACTGGGCGATCCAGAAATAATAACAACAATAACAACAGTAATAATATGAGCAGAGTGCCCTCAGTGGCTATTAGCCACAAAGTATGGATAGGAACTCTTGGTCTAGGGGAAATGATGCTGTGTATTCTGGGGGCGGGCAACAGTGGGAGGGCTTCTAGTGTCCTGGCCCCTTTGGTGGACCTGGTATTTTTGGCCACTGTGTGACAGACAGGGATTTCACACAGCCAATATGTTCCTTTTCAGGAACTCTACAGTAATGGTTTCTGTCTGGCATTTCACACAGAACCGTACTAGTACCAGTTCCCTAACGGAACATATTGGCCCTTTCACACAGAAACGTGCCTCTCCTGTTGGGGAAGTGTTTCTGAGCCGGTTTACCTTGAAACCTCCTCCCAAGCATTCTACTATTCTTCTCCCGGTCCTGAAGTGCTACAGGGGTGCTGTGTTGAAATGCCCCCGAAGTGCTTTCTCCTCCGACAAGTGTTTTCGTGCCTCTTTTCGCCCGCGCGGGCCATCTCCATGAATTTTTTTAAAAGAGCCGGTTTAGAGAGCTATAGCAACCCCATTGGAATGCCTGGGCTCTACTGAGCCAACTGAGCCCAGGCATTCCAATGGGGTTGCTATAGTGCTATAGGACTCTAAACCGACTCTTTTTTAAAAAATTCACGGAGATTGCCCACGCTGGCGAAAAGAAAGCGGCCATCTGAAATGACAAACTGCTTCGAAGACAGTTTCAAAAAGGTAGGGGAAGGGCTGTGTGAAACGGCTGTCACTGTACCGGTTTATTCCAAGCCGGTTCAGTACTGTTTTTAAAGGTGTAGTGTGAAATTCCCCAGAGTGTTGGACTGGATGGGCCATTTGCCTGATCTAACACTGGCTTCTCTTATATAATAATAATAATAACAACAACAACAACAGTGGTGGTGGTGAGGCTCCCACTGAAAAGACTCTCTCTCATGTACCTGTCAGACTTCATAAGAAGAAGGAGCATCCTCCAAAATGAAGAAAGAACCTCACAGTTCCATTGCTTTAAATATTGCTGCATGTATCTTTAGGTCATCATCCTAGCTCCAGAATATTTATACTTTTATGACAGGAGGGACAGGAGTTCTGACAATCCAATTCAGTAAGCAAAATGCAAGAAAAATTCCAGTAATGGTTGGATGTCCCAACCTTAATCACAGATTAGACAGCTTTGTGCTGTAATAGCAAAAAATGTATTAGTGCTTGCATGTAAAATCTGATTAAGAACATTGTGGTAGGGAGAGGTGGCTGATAAGATTACTGTATCAGACAAGAAAGCAATATCATGTTTGGCTTGATAGAGCTGATGATTATTAATTATTCATGAAAAAGCTGGTCAAATCTCTGTCACAATTTAAAAATAGATGCAACTCCCTAAGTAAGCCAGCCCAAAGACTATCTATATATATCTGTTGTTGACAGATAGAAAAAGTCACAAAGATATGATACTGGTGAAATACTGCAGTAAATGCCCATATATTTTGCCCTCTGTCTGCCCAGAGAACCAGTGAGGATTATTAGGATCAGGGATTTCGAGCAGGAGCTCGGGGGAGCGCAGCTCCAGGAATTGGTGCCAGCCCCCCTGGGGGGGAATGCCTGCTTGTGTCATGGCTGCAGCAAAATGACCCCATCCCCTGGAAAGGTCCTTGTTCCTCCGACCAGCCTTCTGAAGGCTTCAGCCACCACTGAAGCTATCCTCCCAGAATAGTGGTATTTCTGAGACTTGGATTAGTAACTGTCCCCTCTCTGCCAACTCTTTCTCTTTCTTTCTTTCTTTCTTTCTTTCTTTCTTTCTTTCTTTCTTTCTTTCTTTCTTTCTTTCTTTCTTTCTTTCTTTTCTCTCACTCTCTCTCTCTCTCTCTCGCCTTCTGACATACTTCCGGTCAGGAGTTATTTAGTAGAAAAAGAGGTGCAGGAGCTCATTACCATAAATCATTTGCATAAATCTTTTTATGCGTGGGCAATCTCCGTGAATTTTTTTAAAAAGATTTATGGTCATTTGTATATGCCACACCCCCTAACATACCGGAAGTATGTGACTGGCCCAAGGTCACACCAGCAGCTGCATGTGGAGGAGTGGGGAATCAAACCCAGTTCTCCCAGATTAGAGTCCAACTCCTGACCACTACACCAAACTGATGGGGTGGAAGCTGCGGAAGGGTTGGTGAAATTTCTCCAGTACTTATGTGCCATGTGCCCAGATAAAAAATGGTATACTTAGAAAAATTATATGCCACCTTGAGCAAGTCTCTGGAAAAGCAGCATACAGTCATAAACGAAACAATGATAAAATTATCAATATTAAAACAAAACATTAAAATAAATAAAGATCCTAGCAGGGCTTTCCCCGGGGTGCTGCACCTCTGCACTGCTCGGGGAAGCCAAGGAGGGGGTGGGGCTTGGTCATGTGCCCGCCCCCTGGGCTCCTCACTCCCAAAGCTGCGCTCCTGTTGCGCTCCCACTCCAACGGACCCCTGGTATAACTACTAAAATATATTTTAACAATTCAATAAATCATTATCACAACTCATGTCATTATCACTCTATTTTACAGACATCAATGAAACTTATTAACAACAGCTATTAAAGCCAAAATTATAAATAACACAGCTGAATCCAGCCAAATCCAATGAAGATTCCGGATTGTATTCTTCGTTTCGATAAATCTGTGTCAGAAGACTTATATAAGATTCATAAAGTACTACATGTTAATTTCACCAGTTTCACTGAGATGAGGAAACTCCATATTTATGTAATAAGCATAACTAAGACATGTTCACTGAGCAGAAATTGCTTCATCCACTAATGCTGGCCACATGAAAGTAGTTCCATTGTAGGATCGGTAGCCCGTCTTCACTTTTTTCCTTGTTAGTGGATGAAGCAATTTCTGCTCAGTGAACATGTATTAATTATGCTTATTACATAAATATTTCATAAATATGGAGTTTCCTCCTCTCAGTGAAACTGGTGAAATTAACATGTAGTGTTTTATGAATCTTATATAAGTCTTCTGACAAAGATTTATCGAAACGAAGAATACAATCTGGAGTCCTCGTTGAATTTATCTGGATTCAGCTGTGTTATTTATAATTTTGGCTTTAATAGCTGTGGTTAATAAGTTTCATTGATGTCTGTAAAATAGAGTGATAATGAGATGAGTTGTGATAATGATTTATTGAATTGTTAAAATATATCTTAGTAGTTACATCCATATACCTGTTTTGTTTGCATCTGAGTGCAATGCTTGTCCTATAATACTAATACAGAATAAATCATGTGCAAAAGTAACATTTGGTTGAAGGGTGAATAAACTGAGCTGTGGTTATGGAGACCATTAAAGAGAAAAGTAGTCAGAAACAAGGAATAAGCTGTCAATTTAAGGCTTAAGTGGCTCTTGGTGACTACTTCAAGGTTTTATCATGTCTGGCCAGTATCCAGATCACATCGCATACCATCAGGAAAATGACCAGGATAATTTGTCTTCATGGATTAAGATTCTATATTAGTCAAATATGAAATTTTAATTTTTGTTTGGTTAAATAAGGACCACATATTTTAGTTCCCTCATTCTGTACCTAGATTTGACTGATACTTGGGGATTCTGTGTTGTGGTATCATTAAGTTAACATTTATTTACTCTTGCACTTTCAGATACTGATAGACTGTTATCTTCATTATTGTTCATAAAATGGGTCCTGTGAATGTGGATATAATTAGTATATTTTAGTACTAGTAACTATTAGTATTTTTAAAAAATAAAGGATCGCATACTCTGCAGATGTGTGTTCTGTGGATCATTGATAGCACTGGGGTTGCCTCAAGGGTATCCTGTCACTGTTTTGTCATTAGGTTAGGTGTGTCAGTTTCAAGAAGCTTGATTTAACTAAGAACTAAAAGCATGCATATCCCACAGTTCATCTCTCACTGTAAATACCGATGTAACAGAACAAATGTTCAAAGTACATTTACACACAAGAAACTGAGAGGAAGGATTTTTAAAAAAAAATGTCTTTGGGAAGGAAATGGGCTTGGCTTCTCATTTTGTTTCAAACAAAGACTATCTAATAACTATATTACCATAAAAGTGCAAGAAATAACAAAGTGATATTACCATAGAAATAGATAATGCATTTTCCAAGGAGTGGAAAGCTTTTCTTTCCAAGGCAAGAGGTATCATTCCCTTTCTGACCAAATGGAAACCCACTGCTCTGCTTTCTTCCACTTCAACTTAGACTAGACTAGGCATGTAGTAGCTTTAAGAGCTCATTTGGTGTGGTGGTTTAAGAGCCAGTTTGGTGTAGTGGTTAAGTGCACGGACTCTAATCTGGGAGAACTGGGTTTGATTCCCCACTCCTCCACTTGCAAGCCATAATTCTGTCAGAGCTGTTCTTAAAAGAGCAGTTCTAGAAAGAGCTCTTTCAGCCCCACCTACCTCACAGGGACTGATTTCCCACAAGCAGCTGCTCTGGGCTGACTCTTCCCTTTCTCCTGATTGCATTAGTCAATTTCCCACTACTTGCTGCATGGCCGCATTTTGATCCACAGCATCCTTCGATTTCACCTGGGTCTTCACGATCCTTGTTTTTTGAGATTGCGAAGACACTGGGAAAATCGGGGATGCTGTGGGTCAAAACGCGGTGGTGCAGCAAGTAGTGGAAAACTGACACGTGCAGTTGGGGGAAAGAGGAGCCAGCCCAGAGCAGCTGCTTGTGGGAAATTGGTTTGGGTGTCTGCTATGGGGAGGGGAAGGGAAAGGAGTTTGTAAGATGCTCTGAGACTCCAAGGGCTTTTTCCCACTCACATTGTGCCGGCTTTCTGCCTCCGTTTGTCCCGGCGCTGGGTGTCAATTTCACACCCTTTGCTGCGGCGCGTGTGTTAATACGGGGCTTCGCGTCATTTTCTCCGCGCCTTCAGTAAACCTTTTTTTTTCGGTTTACCGAAGGTGCAGAGAAAATGGCGCGAAGCCCCGTATTAACACACGCGCCGCAGCAAAGGGTGTGAAATTGACACCCAGCGCCGGGATAAACGGAGGCAGAACGCCGGCACAATGTGAGTGGAAAAAAGCACCCAGTGAAGGGCGGAATATAAATCCAATCTCTTCTTCTTCTTCTTCCTCTTCTATACCAGGCTGTCCAAGCTTTAAAGGCCCTATTATACACTGGTTGGTTGCCCATGCATTTCCTGAGTGAAAGATGCTAGGGATTACATGGCACTGGCTACTGACTGGCTGACTTTTATGTTTGTTTTCCCCTTTGGTTGCTGCCCCAAGAAGGAAACAGAGGCATTAATTTTTTGAACACTACTTGATCCCAGCATGGAAGCAAAAGAATGCAAAGATTCCTTGAAAAGAATTAAACAACACTTATTTTTGAATCTAAAAGAATGTGAGGTATTTTACAGAACCAAATAAATATCAGAACTGCCCATCTTTAAAAACTGGCAGGCTATTTTTCAATTACTAGAGCAAGCCTTTTCTTTTTGCTAGGCATTGGGCAGTTGCTTTATTATTTTATTTCAATAGAATAAAGCACAGTATTGCCAGTGACGCAACATAAAAGCAGTAGGTATTCAGCCACATTCCAAAGAAACTTCTGTTGAATGCCTGCTGAAAGCTCAGTAAATTAGTGCCACTTTGGATTTCTGATACAACATGCAAGGAAGGAATATATGAAACTGTCCCATAGACAGATGCTCAAGTTCTGAATAAATGTAGAGCTTATATACATCTCTTCATAATGGAGAACAGCAAATACCCCTTTCTTTATTATTGTGAAAGCATGAGAAGGTATATGTCACTGACCCATGTTTTTCAATATTCAGGAGGATGGGAAATCACCATTTGTGGATGAGGATAATACTCATGACTAATGAGCCATTAAGCTGCCACTATAAACCCTCCAATGTGGTTTGAGATATCGTGAAAAGCTCCCTAGCTCCCAGGATTCTTTATGCCAGTTGTTCACCATAAACTCGGGTTTTCATGTAATCAAATTTAAAGCAGCCCTCACATGCCAAAGTTTTGTGTGCACCAACTTTTTGTTAGGTTTCCCTGAATTCCAGTTCCTGAGGGATTACCAAATTAGTCTGTTGGAAACAAAATAAATAGGAATCTTGTTGCGCCTTAGACTAATACTTTTCAAATTCCTATGTAACTCGTTCAGCTTAATCTCTGTCAGAAAAAGAACAAGGTTGTAAAGCTATTCGTGATCTCTGAGTTATTAATTGCCAGCATTCAGGCCTGAAGAGAAACAACCAAAATAGAATTTTTATAAGCAGGAACCTACAAGGAATCACAGGGTGGATTTCCCTCTCCCTCACTATTTCCTTCTTTCCCCTGCTTGAAATCCCCCATAGCCACTCTCTCTTTCCTGCCTCTTCTCCTTCCCATCGACCATATCTTTATCTTCTCCCCATCTTAGGTTTTTCACCCTATCCTAACCCGCTACCCAGGAAAACTATGGCCCAGTTGCATGGTGCTGGTTGTCAGCAGAGGACCGGTTGCACAGAGAGGAACTTGTAAGGAAAGGGCAACCATTTTTCCATCTTAACTTTCCCACACTCAGGACTATTTTTGGGCAGGAACGCACAGGAACGGAGTTCTGGCTGGCTTCTGAGTTGGCCACACCTACAGCCTCCCCCCCACCCCAGGTTTCCCAAGCACCTCACAAGCCGCGGGGCACCTGGGGAAGCCAAGCCGATCCAGGGAGGGAAGGCAGTTTAAACTGTCTCCCCTCCTGGAGAAGCCAATCCAGAAACTGCCTTTCTTCCCTTGGGTTCCCCATGCATCCCACAAGCCACGGGGCACCTGAGGAAGCTAATCCTGGGAGGGAGCTGCACTGTCAGGGTGTGGCCTAATATGCTAATGAGTTTCTGCTGTTGGGGGTGGCCTATTATGCTAATGAGTTCCTGCTGGGCTTTTTCTACAAAAAAAAGCCCTGCCCACACTATTTCATCTTGCCCTCCACCTGAAATTCCCCACATTCTCAACCATCTCTGCTTCCTTCTCTCCTTCACCTACCCACCAATCTTTCTTCTGCCCCCCCCCCATCTTCAGCTATATTTATTATTTTATTTATACAATGGGGACTGAAAGTACCTTATTTCATTCTTCTCTTCTCCATTTTATCCTCTGAACAACCCATGAGAAAGGGCAGACTGGGAGTGAAAAACACTGTCGAAAAGCCCCTCCCTGGCCCTACCCCCAAAGGAGGGAAAGAGAGAAAAAGAGGCAGTCTGCCTGAGGCTGCCATACCAGTTGGCCCGCTGCTGCTTTCCTTGCCTCAGTCAAGCCAGGGGCTGTTTCCCTAGTCTTGTGAGGGCCGGGAACTGCCTCCCTCACCTTGGCCAAGCCGGCTGGGCAGCTCCCTCATATTGCACAGGACTCAGCTAGACACCACCCTTTGCCTCACCTCACACCAGGTATGGTGGAGTGCTGCCTTCTTCTCTGCAGGCTCAGCCAGGCACCACCCTCTGCCTTATCTTGGCACCTCTTATGCAGGGTATGGCCAGACACCGTGCTCTGGCTCGCCTTGTGCTGAGCTCAGCCAGGCACCACCCTCTGCCATGCCTCATGTGGGGTACCGGCAGGCCAGGCTTGGTCTCCCCTGGCTGACTGGACTCTCTTACCTTGTGCAGGGCTTGGGTGGGTTAGGCTCAGCCCTCCTGTCAGAGCCCTGGCTGGCCCAGGTGGAGGGGGAGGCCATCAGCCCACCAAGAGGCATCCAGGGACTCTTAGTGGTCAGTCTTGGCCCTGCCTGTGAGGTAAGTGGGGCTGAGAATGTGTAATTTGCTCAAGGTCAACCAATGAGGGCAGAATGGGGATTCAAGGCCCTAGTCTGAAACTGTAACCGCTACTCCAGACTGGCTTTCATGGGGGGGCTGCTGTTGAATGTGATATTGTCACCCTGATGAGTCCTCCCCCAAAGGCCAAAGCAATCCTGGAAAGGGTCTTGTCTCCTCCCCCTGTCTTGTACTGACAAACCTAGCCTTTTGTGGTTGTCTAGCAATGGTCACTGAGGGCATCCTTTTTAAAAGCTACACGCTTTATCTTTTCAGGGTTTTATAACCTTTCCATGGTGTGTGTTTTAAAGATTTTTTAAAGATTTCGGATTTGTCTTCCAACCTGGGGCAATTTTTAGATTTGTTAAAAAAGCCACCTTAGCCCTTCACAGGTCCAACCTACAGATTGGCTGACTTCACTCTTAGGATATATGATTTCAGGTGGAAAAGTAGGGTTGCCAGCTCCAGGTTGGGAAATACCTGGAGATTTGGGGGGTGGAGGCTGAGGAAGGTGGGGTATGGGGAGGGGAGGAACTTTAATGGGGTTTAATGCCATAGAGTTCACCTTTTAAAGTGGCCATTTTCTCCAGAGGAACTGATCTCTGTCACCTGGAGATCAGGTATAATTCCAGGGGATCTTCAGCCGCCACCTGCAAGTTGGCAACCTATGGAAAAGGGATATAAACACTGGGGATTTTGACTGAAATTTAGTTAACACACTAATATACTGGATAGTGAATAGTCCCCTATGCTGGCCATGGGCCATAATAATTATAAACTTCGATCGGAATAGTCCCACTGTGAAGGAGTAAATGTCTCCTTAACCTCTCTCAAACCTACTCACAAACTCCAGAAGCATCTCAGCTCTCTCACACATGGGCTTCTCACTTAGGTCTCTCTCTCCCCCCACTTCAAGACTGAACCTTCCCAGCCCTCACAGGAAGGTCCCCACAGAGGCTTCCCAGAAATCACCTCCTCTAGATGGCAGTGTTTTTAAACCTGGACCTGTAGGCAAAAGTGGCCTGTGATTATTTGATAATAATAAATAAAGGATTTCTTAAAGTTTTACGTTTCATGGAATATAGCCTCTTGGCTATAGTCTATTAAATCATATGCTGGGATTAAAAAATTGTTAGTCTTTTAGGCACCCAGAATAGGCTTGCCAACCTCCTGGTGGTGTTTGGAGATCCCCTGGGATTACAACTGATCTCCAGGCAACAGAGATCAATTCACCTGGAGAAAATGGCTGCTTTGGAATATGGACTCTATGGCATTGTACCCCAATGAAGTCCCTCCCCTCCCCAAACCCTATCCTCCTCAGGCAACACCCCCAAAATCTTCAGATATTTCTGAACCAGGAGTGGGCAACCCTAACCCAAAAACTCCTGTTTATTCTTAGCAGAATTTCAGTAGGCTGTATTGACTGAACTGAGGAGGTGGAATATGCAGTAGCCAGTAATAAGGAGCTGAAGGGCACTGGGCAAAACTGAAGTATGAGGTTTGGTCATTACACCCAACCTCCAATGAAACTGCTGGCCCACACAACACTACCTATTTTTCAATTACTTCCCAGTTTCACACTTCCTGTTTTATGTTTTGTTTTGCATTTGCTTTGACCATGACCTTTCCTTTCATTTTTATGACATCCTATTTTGTTAGCTCAGTTCTCAGCTTCACACTATGCCATTAAAATAGTTGCTGTAAGACAATGACCTTAAAGAGGAAGAGGATGTAATTCCATTCATAGTCTGATTTAGTACATTAAAATCTCTATAGGATGGCTAAATCATAATAACTTAAGCATTACAGAGCTCCAGCCAGATGTTTAGTATTTTAAGAAACAATATGCAGGTGTCAAAACAACATAAAATATGTTTTTGGCTTAGTGATTAGTAAAATTAATTAAACTGGCCTCCTCTGATTTCAGGCTGGAAAAAGAACTGACTTCCAGTAGCCAACAAAGGCTCTAATCTTAAAAGAAGTATTGAAATGTAGGCTTCAGATTTCAGCCCACCAACTGTTTTCAAAGTTCAGATAAAGGCTAGTGACCAGAGAGGTGGTTAATGTTATTCAAACAACAGAGAGAACAAGTGCGGCTTGCCAAATTGATTGTGTTCCAGACGCGTACATACTCCAGTAATTTTTCTATGCTCCAAGGAACAGTAAGTCGGTCAGATTACTTAATTAGCCAGATGCTAGGGTGATGCATCTTTTTATTACAGCATTAATGTCCTAACAAAGGACATTAGAAGATACCTGAACGGAGTCAGCCAGCATTCTGGATCTGATATTTTCCTTCCATTAACAGTCTGGTACATCTAAATCTGCCTTAAATCTCAGCAAGAAAGGTGAGCTATAAATAAAGCAAATAGTTAATGAGCAGTACACTTCTGGTTTTACCCTCTCAGGAAGAAATTCAAGCCTTTAATACTTAATATCAAGACAGCTAAGATATAGAGCAGAGATAGATGCCTCAGTTTTACACAGTGCCCCATTCTGAATGACTAAGCTATATTTCATAGGTTTCACTGGTTACATAAATAGTGTTTTCATTATATCCAATAAAATGCCCAGTATATGAAACTCTATTTTCTTGCCTGAAATTAATAGGACTGTGAAGCTGATATTACAGGTGGCAATTTTCAGTATACACAAACCTCTCCCTTCCAAGCCACCATACAACCACCACATCAGTGAACCATGAGAGAATCTCTCTTTTCTCTCCTTTCTCTTTCTTGCCACTTTCTTGTCAATTTATTTTTCTTTCCCACCTTCTCACCCAGGTCTTATCAGGTATATAACTGTTGATCTTTAAGCACCATCTCATCCATTACTGTATCCTCCACCATGAATGGGTTGCACATGCAGAATGGCTTTGCAAAAAATTAAATGTTTTAAATTGTATTGTATTGTTTTAAATTGTTTTAAATTTAAAACAATTTAAATTTTAAATTAAATTAAAATTAAATTAAAACAATTTAAATTAAAATTTAAAATGTTTTAAATTTTATTGTATTGTTTTATACTTCTATTTATTAATTCTTGACTTATGTTTAAGAAGAAGAAGAAGAGAAGAGATTGGATTTATACCCCGCCCTCCACTCCCCAAGGGAGTCTCAGAGCAGTTGACAATCTCCTATGCCTTCCCCTCCCCACTACAGACACCCTGTGAGGTAGGTGGGGCTGAGAGAGCTCTTTCCCAAGCTGTCCTTGAGAGAACAGCTGGCACAGAGCTATGGCTTGCCCAAGGTCATCCAGCCAGGTGCAAGTGAAGGAGTGTGGAATCAAACCCGGTTCTCCCAGATTAGAGTCTGCACACTTAACCACTACACCAAACTGGCAGGATTGTGTTCTGTTGGTTGATGTGAGCCGCCCTAAGCCCGCTTCTGGGAAAGGTGGGATATAAATTGAAATAATAAATAAATAAATAAATATCATCTTCACAATGCTTTATCTTGTGCTTTTCTTGCAGAAATGCCAAGAAGGTTTTTTTCGAGCATTTTCAGGAGAATGCACTCCTTGTAATTGCAACAACAATGCATACAGATGTCTCGATGGATCAGGAGTTTGTCTCGTAAGTAGTCTTTCTTGGGTACTAAATCTACAAATGACTTTCACTGCAGAGAAAGTCTTTAAACAGCTTTTTAATGACGTCTGGAAAGAAAATTCAAATCATTAACAGAATCCCTGCATTTTCCCACTTTCTCCAGTGCATTAAAACTACAAAATTATGAATTTATATATGCATATTCATTCTTAGGGTTGCCAGCCTCCAGGTGGGGCCTGGAGATCTCCCACTTTTGCAAGTGATCTACAGCTGACAGAGATCCGCTCCCCTGGGGAAAACTGGAGAAAATGGCTGCTTTGAAGGGTGGATTCTGTGGCACTGTACCCTTCTGAGGCCCCTCCCCTCTTCAAACCCCTCCCTCTCCTGGATCCACCCCCAAAGTCCCCAGGTATTTTCCAACCCAGACCTGGCAACCCTATTCATTCTTGATATCTGCAGTGTCATGGAATATAAGAATACACAATACAGAACAACTCTGCTGGATTAGACCAAAATTTCATTTAATCCAGCATCTTGTTTCCCACATATGTTCTCAAATGACCTTGGAGCAAAGCACACAGGCTGGAGACTCCCCCTGTTATTGCCACCAGTACTACCCTACAGATCGTATTTAAAGGAACAAAGCCTCTGAACACTTCCATTTATCCAGTGATTATCTAGTGATGTCATCACAGATCAACATCAAAGGCAAAACTGTCATATCACCTAGTAAAAAACCAATGCAATTCTATGCAGAGTTAACCTGGTTCGGGGCCATTAATTTCAATGGTCTTAGACTGACTTTTGCATAAGATTGTACTATAAACTGTATGACAGCCCTCAGGGTCCAAAGATTCCCATTTTGGAGAGGAACAGGAAGAAATTTTTATCCAGGTCAGATTGTGAAAAAGGTGGCGTCTGTGATTGTTACGAGCTTTCTCCACAACTTCAGTTCCCGTACTCCACATACAAACACGGACAAGAGAATCTCATCCACTTGCCTGAACTCACACCCCACTATGAGCCGACGGAGCTCAGCCATATACATGGCCACAGACTCGCTCTTTTGCTGGAGGCAAGTGAATAGGGTTACCCGCTGGATGAGCTTTGAGGGTTTTGGGGTGAAATAGTTGTTAAGTACTTCCATAATCTCAGTATAGGAAGCTTCTGTAGGGGTGAAAGTAAACTCCTTACCAGGCACGTGGTTGCCATACCGCATGAACTCAGCAGCCACGATTTGCATTCTTCAAGATCAGTGATTTTCTGTGCTTTAAAGAAGAACTCCACTTGGTCAGACCAAGCCTCCCAGAACTCTGGTTTCCTGGGGTCAAATACCTCCAGTCGATGTCCCGGAGCGGCTGCCATTTCGGGGACCCTGGGAGCAGCGAGGTGATCTTCGGGGGTCGGGAGCTGCTAGCGAACCTCAGAAGCAGCTGGAGCAGCAGTGGAGCAGTTCTCTGGAGCTGGGAGTAGCAACAGATCCTCCGAGGCAGCGGCTGTGCAATTCTCAGGAGCCGGGAGCAGCGAGGCGGCACTGGGGCCGATCGAAGCTGGAGTCGGCTGACGAACCGGGCTGGAACCAGGGCTGGGGTCGCTGGCCAATGAGTCGCTCATCGGGATCTCATCCTCATCGCCACTGAAATGTACTGGAGTCTGGAGGCCGGTGGAGTGAGTTTCAGCATGATCAAGTTTATTGTAGGTCAGGAACAAGCATGCTTGAGGTGGCGCGGGGGTCAGTTTATATGCACAGAAAAGCCTCACCCCTGTCCACACCCACACTGCGGGATAGGTTAATCTTCCCACCAGAGATTACATTGGTTCATTTGAATATGCTAAGCCCCTGATAGGTGGATCTTTAGGAGCCTGGGTGCTATTGTTCAAGCTTGTACCTTTTCCAGGCCATGCGGTCAGACCGCATGGCTGGCATCATTACATGTTTGGTCACATCAAAGAATCATACAAGTGTACACACAGAGAATCACAGCCTGGTTGTCTGTGGAATTGCGTCCAGGACATAACACCTTGCCTATTGAATCTAGAGGGTCCTCTGGATATTTCAGCCCTTACAATGGTTGCCTTTTGCTCATCTCTTTAAGACACTTGAAAGACCTAGGTGGAAACTTTATTGGTCTCAAAATGGGATTTCTAAATTTTATGTACCTCCCATAATTTCTAGTCCGTAGTGTTCCCATGAATTACAGATTTAATTCCCAGATCCCCAAGAAGCTCCCCCCCACACTGCTCAGAGGACATACTCATCCAAGAGTAGGTTGGTAGTGGGATTTTTCAGTACATTACATTTTGTCTATGAGATCATGGACTAGCTGATCATTTCTGACAAGTAGCAAGAAATAATCTTAACAAAGGATTGTCTGTGGGGCTCATAGCAATAAACTAGCAAGGAGCCTGAATTTGTGATACACGGATGAGGGTCTCAGTGAGGGTCCAGAAGAGAAGGATATGTTTTGCTGCTTCTGCAGTACTGTCCCAGAGCTAAAGTAAAGTATTTGCGGTTAAAGATACATCTGTTTGTAGTGACCTCCATTATCGAGAATCAACCCTGTTCCTGCTTTTATATGTCCGCATCATTATCTGCATACCAGGCCTGTTTCTGTGAGAGACAGACAGATAGATAGATGGAAAGCTGACGTTTACTTTTCTGAATATTTGTGCATGTTTTGCACCAAGTTTATTTGAACTGTTTGGATTAAAATAATATTAAAAGGATTAAGAATATCTTGGAAGATCATGGGAAATGATCTTAAATGATAACTTAAATGTAGGTTTTTGCAAATAGATGGATGCGCATATAATCACTACACTGAGATGAAGACCTAACTCACGCATGGTGTTTTCAGTCCCATAACACTGTGTCTGAATGACACTGCAAACAGGTTGAACAGATCAGAACCTTTTGGCATAAGTACAAAACAACTGTGCATGCTTGTCTGTGCCCACATTAGAAACTTCTGCATGACCAGGCATGACGATGGGGTCTGCATGCACATGGCCTGTTCTGGCATAGAGCTGCCAATATTCAGAAGATATCTGGAGATCTTCCAGAATTACAGTGGATCTTCACAGACATCAGTTCAACTTGGAGAAAAGGGCAGCTTTGGAGGGTTGACTCTATGGCATTATACCCTGCTAAGGTCCCTCCCCTCCCCAAACCTTACTGTCTCCGGGCTGCACCCCCTAAATCTCCAGGCATTTCCCAACTTGGAGCTGATAACCTTAGACTGGACTGATACAAATTAAAATTGTAATTAGTAACAGGTTGGTATGAAGCAATCTAAAATGTATTATTTTATCAAAAGACCCCAAAAATGCTACCACTATATTAGATTATAAAGTATACATCATTAATTTTCAAAAGTTATTTTAACCTTCAATGAAAAACACAGATCAATCATGCAACGAATTTAAGGATCTCCACACTGTAATGCCTTCCCGAGGCAAAGAATAATTTCCTGTAGAGCATAAGTCTTCTACATGCAGTTATAATATTGGTGCATACATCAAGTGCTTGATTCCTTAATTAAAAGTAAACCATTGCTCAATCTATTTTTAATACATGGGACATTAAATATTACAGGCCAAGAAAATAGCACATTTTCAGCTGTATATAAGCTTTAATGCAAGTTATAGAGAGACAGATTGCCTCACCTACAAAAATTCATTAATCAGCTGTGTCGGACACATTGATAACTCATCCGTAGGATGTGAAAAGAAATGACTTGCACTTAGTTCTGGTCTTAGAACAGCACGATCAACAAATGTTGAAGACATCTTACATTTATTTGGCCTTTTCTGTTCAAACACAGGAATTTGGCTTTTTACTATTCATTTTTTTCTAAAGGGACTTGTTATCTAAAAAACCTTAATTTTTTAAAAAGTGAAAATAGTGGTTTGCAGAGCTGGTGATGGTCATTCACATGTTAAGTCCTGATAGGTTTGCCATCCTCCAGGTAGGGTTGCCAGCTCTGGGTTGGGAAATAACTGGAGATTTGGACGGTGGAGCCTGGGGAAGGCGGGGTTGGGGAGGAACCTCTGAGGGACATAATGCCACAAAGTCCACCCTCCAAAGCATCCATTTTCTCCAGAAGAACTGGTCTTGGTAATCTCTTTTTTTTGCAATAGAATTTTATTTTTCCCCCCATTATTTTCAAATGCAGTTAGCTTTTATACATATTCCATTCTCTATAATATTGCATAGTTAGCTAAAAAGATATAATCATTAAATGACTTCCTACCCCACCTGCACCTTCATATGTATCAACTGGTAAACATGTATTTAAAAGTATTTGCCTCCTAAGGTAACATTTTGAGCTATTATAACTTTTATACATTTAAACGTTATATTGGTTAAAAAAGAAAAAAGGTTTAGTTTCGTGGTTAACTAAAAATTCATTTTTTGTGTTATAATTCTGTTTCTCATTTCAGTAGTTAGAAAGTGTAAAAATATTGTCTTTCATATTCCACTCTTGCTTCATATATTCCTTCAAGTCTTTCCAATCTTCTGAGAACTTCGCTGAGTCTTGATTGTTTAGTTTTCTTGTCCATTTGTCCATTTCTGCCATAAATAGCAGTTTTCTCAACCATTCCCATAGTTCTGGAGTTTTCTCTGATTTCCAACTTCGTGCGTAAACCATTCTTGCTGTTGTGGTCTTGGTAATCTCGAGATCAATTGTAATAGTGGGAGATCTCCAGGTGTTACCTGGAGGTTGGCAATCCCAGGGCCTGGAGATCTCTTGGCATTATGACTGATCTCCACACTACAGGTTTCAGTTATCCTGGAGATAATGACTGCTTTGGAGGGTGGACTCTATGATAATATACCCCACTGAGGTTGCACCCCTCCCCAAACCCATCCCTCCCCAGGTTCTACTCCCAAACCTCCAGGAATTTCCCAACCCACATTGGGCAACTGTATATCCTAATCAGTCAGATTTATGTAACCGTAGCCATTTAAATTAGAACTATTCCTACCCATTTCCCCTCTTGCAAGCACTGAAAAAGGGCTCTTTGAAAAGTGGCCTTGAAATTTAAGATTACAGTTTTAATAATTTCTGCCTTTTACCCAACTAATCTATCTTTGCATGGAAGTCTATGTTCTTTACTAGAGCTGAGCTAGCTAATTGTTGGCATGCCATTTATCTGGGATAAGAACAATGGCCTCTCATAAAGGAAAACTGATGGTGTAAGCCGCCCTGAGCCCACTTCGGCAGGGAGGGCGGGATAAAAGTCATACAAATAAATAAATAAATAAAGTTATTCCTGATATGCTGCATTACCAACTGAGAAATTATCTGAAGTCACCTGACTTCTGTGCAAACTCTGAATTTCAGCCAACCAGCACTTTTACACTGTTATAGCTGAGTTCTACCCTAAGCCGAAAGAGAAATAGGTGCAGTGTTTAACAATGGCAAAGTAGAAAAGAGAGCAGAAGGCCATATGTGATGGTTCATCATCTATACATGTTTTATGGTAAAATTAAATGTCTACATGACTGGGGAAGGGAGTTTTTCTTGTTCTTTCCTCTCATTTACTTTTTTACTCTAAAGCAGTCTGATTTGTTGTCTTTTCCATGAGGGGAGGAAGTTCAGGGCATGAGGGGAAGGGAGGAAATTAGAGAGGGGAGGAAGTTAGAGAGGGGAGAAGGTTGGAGAGCATGAGGCATCAGGGGAGGATGAGCCATGAGGGGAAGACATTAAAGAGCCAACTTGGTATAGTGGTTAGGAGTTCAGACTCTAATCTGGGAGAACCCGGTTTGATTCCCCACCACTCCACATGCAACTGCTGGTGTGACCTTGGGTCAGTTACAAGTTATTTCAGAGCTGTTCTCTCAAGGGCAGTTCTCGAAAGAGCTCTCTCAGCCCCACCTACCTCACAGAGTGTCAGTTAGGGGAAGGAGATTGTAAGCACAAGAGTCATGGTGTTTTTGTAAAAAGCTATTCATTTTCAGTCTAGAAACAGAAAGTGAACAATAGGGTTGTGACAGTGCTAGTCCCAAAATCGGGAGTCCTTTCCTAGAAAAAGAAGTGCAGGAGCTCATTAGCATAACTCATTAGCATAACTTATTAGCATATGCCACGTCCCCTGACATCACCGGAAGTGTGTCAGAAAGGGAATGTCAGTTTCAGCCCCATTATACCCTATGGGCCATTGAAATCAATGGCAAAAACTCATAGGGTATATGAGGGGCTGGAGGAAAGGGGGTTTGAGGGAGAGGGTCCAAACTTGCAGGGTAGCTGCTGGGGCCTTGCCTTGAAATACCCACCATGTTTCAAGAAGATTGGACCACAGGGTCCAATTCTATGGGCCCCCAAACAGGTTGTCCCATCCCCTCCATTGTTCTCTATGGTGGGAAAAAGTGTTACTTTTTTCCTACCATAGAGAACAATGGAGGGAATGGGGGCAACCTGTTTGGGGGCCTGTAGAATTAGACTCCCTGGTCCAATCTTCTTGAAACTTGGTGGGTATTTCGAGGAGAGGCCCCAGCAGCTACCCTGCAAGTTTGGAGCCTCTCCCTCAAACCTCCTCCCCTCCAGTTGCTTTTAAAGTTGCCGCTGAATTTCGGTGGCAATTCAGCAGCAGGCCGAATCAGATCAGAGAATCTGATTCAGCCCATGGCTGCCCTAGTGGCCACTCCTGAGCTGGTGGAGCTTCGCTCTGCCTCGCTCCGGCCCCAACGGACCCCTGCCCAAAATACCAGCAAAGCAAGCTCCAAGCTTAACTTCAGTTGTTAACAATAAAGGTAAACACAGCTGGGCTCCAAAATGGTAACAGTACCTTCCACACACACCCCAGTTTCTTCTCAGTTCTCTCTGCCAGCTTCCCCAAACTGCTGTTTGAAGTCTCCTACTTTTAAACTGGCAATTAGTCACAAGCATATGCTCCACAAATGCGCAGAACATTTGCGCTTTCCAGGTGCAATGCTATTCCATCTGCAGTCACTTATGGCAAATATAATAAGATCACATACTCTGTAAGACTCTGCTTGTAATTTAGAAGCAGCTGACTTGGTTTCCCATATTCTTCTTTATTGTGCCCAGTATGCTGATATACATTCTAATCTTTTAGTCTCAATTTTATTCAATTTGTCAGGCCATTCAGACAGCCTGATAGTGTACCATCTTCTTAACGACTCGTTACCCGATATAACTGAAAAAGTATCCCTATTTTTAAGTTTGGTAATCAAGGACCAATTGAAATAGTCACAAGCGTGTCCCCCCACATGTTTCATTTGAAAGTGTTTATGTGCAAAATCCACAACACTGGGGGAGTCTCATCTTTCAAAAGAAAACCTAATAGAGAAAATTGGGTGCAAGAAGATGCATGTGAATGTACCAGACAAAATATGACATTTTAAAGCTTCAGTGGGCATGCATAGTAACAACAGAAGAAGAAGAAGAGATTGGATTTATATCCCGCCCTTCACTCACTTAAGAGTCTCACAGCAGTTTACAAACTCCTTTCCCCTCCCCTCTCCACAACAGACACCCTGTGAGGTAGGTGGGGCTGGGAGAACTCTTTCCCAAGCTGTTCTTGAGGGAACAGCTGGTACAGAGCTATGGCTTGCCCAAGGTCATCCAGCCAGGTGCAAGTGGAGGAGTGGGGAATCAAACCCGGTTCTCCCAGATTAGAGTCCGCGCACTTAACCACTACACCAAACTGGCTCTTCCAGGTAATAGAATGAGTCCTAAATCCCTTTCTAAGAAAAAAATTAGTTAGTTTGTTTATACCCCACATTTCTGCTCAGTGGGGACCCAAAGTGGCTTACAACATTCTCCTATTTTCCATTTTATTCTCACAACAATCCTGTGAGGTAGGTTAGGTTGAGAGCATGTGACTGGCCCACGGTTACGCAGCAAGCAAAGTGGGGATTCGAACCTGGGTCTCCCAGTTGGATTTTTCAGATTTATTTTTTTAGGTGTTGGTAGAACAATGCAGAAAATTGATACACTCTGCCCTTTAACGTAGTTTGTACACATTGCAAAAAGTAAAGGCTGTACACTGGAGTTTTATACAAATAAGGAATAACACTAAAAGCAATCATGAAGCTGCTTGAATTAATTTTCTTCTTTCTCGCTTTCAGAGGTCTGCAACTATGTATCTGTGACGCATAAGGGTGTCAGAGATCATGAATATTTGATTTCTGAATAAAGTGTATAACTGCAGCCTTTCACTCAGCGCTAACATGCAGTTTCCCCTAACTGTCAATCGTATCTTACAAGGAATGACCCTTCACTCCCTCTATCCTTAGCTGGCATGCACATCAGTAAGCAGTTCTGACTCCAAGCAGATGCCAAGTAAGGGAGTGATTTATCTCAAGTGCTTCCAGTGATGGGCAACTCTGCAGGCCAACCATGCCACTGATTAAAGGGAAAGTACAGATTGTACTGAGCGTGCCTGCCTTAGCTTTTGAGATATGCCTCCAGTGATAGCCGAATCTTGTAGACTGCTCTGTCAACACTGTCTGGCAGCCCACAATTGCTGTTCAAAGTATCTTCATTTGCCATGCATTGCCAGTTACAAGCACTTTCAGTTTAATCAGTCAATGTTTGGAAAGGTTATTGGTCTGGCATTAGGTCCTTTCATTCCACTTGCCAAGCCTAAATCATTTCTGCTAAGTCTGAATTAAGAAGCAGCTCCTAACTTTGCCACTCTTTGGGGCTTTCTCTTTTCTTTTTCTTTTTTTTTTAATTGCAGGATTGCCAAAGAAACACAACTGGAGACCACTGTGAAGAATGTCCAGACGGCTATTTCGGGGATGTTACCCCAGGGCTGCCTACTTTCTGCCAGCCATGTCCTTGTCCCTTGCCATTGGTTGCCAAGTAAGCTAAACAGAATGTAATCATTTAACGTTACTCACTCTGATAACTGTCCTTCTTTGCTGTAGTCCATTGTACTTCCTGAGGGAGTGGAACCTGAGGAGGGTGGGGTTGGGAAGGGGAGGGACCTCAGCAGGGTATAATGTCACAGAGTCCAACCTCCAGAGCAGCCATTTTCTCCAGGGGAACGGAGCTCTTGTTGCCTGGTGATCAGTTGTGATCCCAGGAGATCTCCAGACACCACCTGGAGGTTGGTAACTGCAGCTGGAAATCTTCTGAATTTACACAACTGATTTCCAGACTACAGAGATCAGTTTCCCTGGAGAAAATGGCTGCTTTGGAGGGTGTACTCCATGGTATTATACCCCACTGAGTTCCCTCCCCTCTCCAAACTGCCCTACCTAGGCTTCACCAGCAAATCTACAGGAATTTCCCAACCCAGAGTTGGCAACTCTATGACACAGCTAGTGAGGATCATTGTTGGCCCAGTTCAAAATAGGCAGTCTGGAAATACAGTTTCCCATTTAGCTCAGTAATATAGTTCTTACTTAACATATAAAGCCCCAGGATCACTCCACAGTATCTCTATTTGTACCAAAGCTGGAAAAGATCTTTGCCTCCATTTCTGGAAAACCCACTGGCGCCAATTAGAGTAGGTGGACCAATGGTCTGGTGCCCTAACATAAAACACATGTTGTGATGAAAATTCATAGTGAGGAGATGTGTCTCATACATATTCACTGAAAGTGGGGGATAATATACAATAAATTACATGGTGGAAACAATAACTGGTGAATGTACACATTCCAAATGGTTAGTCTGCAAATCTTCTGGTCACTCTGCAGAATTATGTTGCTTTACCATATTTATGCCCATGCCTCAAACCTAAATGTTAATTTGAACAATGGCAGTTGTACGGTTTTCCTATAATTTTCAGTTTCTATCTGTACCAAACTCATACGTAGAGGAAATATGGAAGAGAGAACCAGGTATGACACCCTGAGTCCTTTGGAAGCAGGGCAGGATTAAAATGTAATAATTAGATAGATATGAAATGTCCAGCATATCAGTACTCCGAGGAAAAGGTATCTGCTCCTTTTCCAAAGACCCTTTTCCCCCTCTTAGTGTTGCTGAACTATGGACCACCTACCAACAATATACAGAATTCTGAATGGTGCTGCAGCACACTGCGAAGAATGAATTATCTTTCTCCTGGAGAAAGACAGTTCCTTCAGTATGACAGCAAATTAAATTTTCAGGCAATAGCAGCATTGATCTATTTGTCTGGTGCAACTTCTGAACATTTATGAGATACAAAATGAAAATGTGGATTTCCATATTTCTAAATCCTACTGAATACATAAATTATTTTTGTCTGTGAAGCTGAAGACTTCCAAGGGTATTTCATGTTCTTCTGAGGGTTTTTTTGTTGTTAGTTGCTGGTGTTGTGCTATTATTAATTACTCTTCCTACTAAGTCGTTTATTACAACTTGCATCTCCCATGAATCCATTAGTTTTGCTGGCACTGCAAAAAATACATTGAGAAAGCCAGGTGTCAAGGCCATTGTGAAACAAAAAGCATTTTTCATGTATCTTCCTTTGGCATACTTTTCAGTGTAGTTAGATATGTATTTCCAAAAATATTTACCATCCTGAGCATCTTATATCCAATCTATACCAGCCTTAGCAAAGCCAATATGACATTTGTGGGCATTATGGCGGAAAAATCTGTAGCCAATTTTAATCATGCTTGCATTTATTTATTATAATTATTGAGGATATTTATAACCCATAATCTAAAGGTGCGCCTTTTTTTTCAGTTCCCTTCAGGATGCTAGGTCAAACAGTTTATCATTCATTTGTTGTGAGATTAAATACATACTTGGCATGGAACATGCATAAGGGTTTTCAGTTTCAAAGACCTGATGCGCTATAAGCTACTTATCTAAATAAATGGAATGGCATGGATCTATAACTTTCAGCTTAACCCCTGCCAACAGAAAGGTCCAGGTTGGAACACTATTCATGGTTACACAGTTGTTGTTGCCCTATTCAAACCTGAACAGAAACTTAAACAAAAACCTCAAAACTTTTATTTAAAGGTGGTTCTTCTTTCCACCAAACAGTTGGACAACAGGATTTACATTTTTCCACAAAGGGCTGTGTATGCTTAGCTCTGACTTCGCCAGATGCTCTCTGATAAGAGCTATGTGTCTCTCAGACACAAAAGATGTTCTTTGGGATATCTTCTAGACATTGCTGTGGAAATAGGGATCTGCCCTTAGAGCATTTAATATTTCAGCATTCCATTCTTTTAGTGATCTCAAAAAGCATAAAATAATGCAGTTCAAAAATCATTTGTTTGAATTTAAAAAGAGGAAGATATTTTATTATTATTTGTCTTGTTTTTTCTTTCCCTTTATAGTATGAAGATAGTGCTAGAATAATAAAAGCTGAATTTGTTTTACTGTCTTGAAAGTGTTAGGGGGAAATAGTCAAAATACTTAAATATTCAGAGGATCTTCTTCGTGGTCTCTGTGCCTCACACCTCTGGGGAATAAGTGCACCTGCGCTGACCCCGATTGGTACTTCCTAAAGCGAAAGGGATTTTCGCGCCCATTCCCCCAGTCACGCGCATGGCCCCACTGCGCATGACCAGGGGAGGGGCATGACAATCCCGCCAGTTCTCTTCTGACTGCCGCGTCGAAAGGACCCCCTTTTTTCTTCTCCTCATTGGTAACTATTCTTGGACTGTTTTACTTGGTAAACTGACCTACGGACTGTTTAAGGACTTGATTTCTCGACATTCTCCCACCCGCGGCCTATGACCAAATGGTGGGGCTTCTTTAAACTTTGCCTCCAGTGCGGTAGCAAAATGCCCCCCCCCCCGACAAGCACTCGCTGTGCTTACTTTGCCTCGGGGAGGCCCATCAGGTCGACTCTTGCGTCCACTGCACCCGCTTCTCCAAGCAGACCAGGAAGAACTGGGCTGCCAGGCTGCGTGTGGCCCTGTTAGAGAAGGCATTATCCCCTACCATGTCTTCTCAAGACACGTCAGGCCACGCATCGCTGTCGACCTTGGTCTCCGGCTCCGCTGCAATCCCATCATCAATTGTGATTGACACTGACAGATCGGTAATGAAATGCTCAGCATCGGTTTCTATATCTGACGCTCCCAGCCCCGCTAAACCGCGTAAGGAGGGTAAGGATGATAGACAGGTCAAACACAAAAAGCACAAGAAGGGATCTTCTAAAAGTGCTTCATCCACGCCGATCGCGTCGGACACGACTCACTCTGGACTGAGAGTGCTTGAGCCTGCAGGTCTTGGGCAGCATCAGGGAACCCCATTGTCTCCCTTGCTATGTCCTATCCACATTACAGACTTGGACCTGGATATGGACCTTACCCAAGTACCGATACTGCGTGACATCGAGGACTATGAGGACCATGTGTTAGCTCCCAGCCCCTCTCCGCCAGAGGATCGGGAGCGACCATCGGGACGGTACCCCCCTGCCTCCGTGGGACACACATCACTGGCACCACCTGTATGGGGTATATCCGATGCTGACACCCCATTGGTATCCCCCACACACGCCGGCGGACTGGGATAGATGCTCCATTTCATTGCATCTCTCAAGCTCCCGTGACTTTTCGACCATGGCCTCAACCTTCAGTGACCAAGGGTCCCGCGCTCTCAGCCTTCGGTGTCAGTGACCAGGGGTACTGGCTCCTCAGCTCCATGCCCAAAGCATCAGAAGTCATGACCAATGACCTCGATACCAGTACCAACACCGCAAACACCACTTTTGGAGGCCTCGGATCATCTGGACTCGGCGTCGGCATCTTCCTCATCGGTATCGGGAGAGGAAGGACCACCACAGGAACCTTCCCCGCCACAAGATGTGGCTGACAATTTGCCCATCTCCCCTTCGGAGGATCTGAAACCCTACAGGGAGTTCATCAAACGTATGGCGAACACACTGACCCTGTCAATCATTCAACCCCCACCGGCAGCTACAGACTCGGTGTTCAATATCGTTCAGATGGACACCTCGACACCAGTGGCACTGCCTCTCATTTCAGTTCTGTCACAGGCAGCTAAGGCTCCATGGCTGCATCCAGCCTCAACCCCAATATCAAGTAAATGAATTGATCACATGTATCGGGTGCAGAAAGAGGGAGCAGAATTCTTGTTCACGCACCGTAAGCCAAATTCCTTTGTAGTTGCACCTTCCTCTAAGGGAAGGAGAGGCCACTCCACCCCTACAGATAAAGAAGGAAGGAAACTGGACTCTTTTGGCTGAAAGTTTTATTCAGCGGGGGCACTGAGCATAAAAACATCCAACTATACAGCCTGTATGGGGAGATACCAGTATGCCCTTTGGGAGCAACTGTCCACCTTCCTAGCCCTGCTTCCTGAAGGTGCTAACCGTCAGGCTAGAAAAATTCAGAAAGAGGGTATGCTGTTGGCTAAGCAGCAACTCAGTGCAGCCAAACACAGCATTGACGTGGGTGCTAAGACACTGACCTCTGCGATCACCCTTCACCGCCACGCCTGGCTCCAGTCTACCTCTCTTCCTAATGACACCAAGGCCTTTGTTGAGGACTTGCCCTTTGAGGGAGAGGGGCTGTTTAGCTCTACTACTGATGCCATACTCCAGGAAATGGATAAGAGCATTAAGACATCATGCAACCTGGGTGTTTCACAATCCAAACAACCCAAAAATCCTAGACCAAGTCTTGGTCTTGCAAGTCCCAGAGATCCTCCCCAGACACACAGTGGCATAGACAACCCACTTTCCAACCAAGGTCCTATGGGGCTAAACAGAAATTCTCCTCCCATAATAAGGCTAAACCCGCTAAGATGCCCAAACAGGGTCTTTGACTTACACCAGCGACACACACTCTCTACCCACCTGTCCCCCTTCCTACCAATGTGGGCCCAAATCACATCAGACAGGTGGGCCCTCTCATTGATATCAGAGGGCTATATGATAGAATTTATTCATGAGCCCGAAGAGTCCCACTTTATTGTGACACCCAGCTCAGATGTTCTCTGCGAAGTGGTGCGGAAGCTCCTGTCAAAGGATGCCATAGAACCTGTTCCAGAACCTCAGCAAGGCAGCGGCTTCTACTCTCACTACTTTACAGTCCCCAAGAGGGATGGAGGCCTTCGCCCCATTCTCAGCCTCCGCAACCTCAACACTTTCATAATCTACAAGAGGTTCCGAATGACGACCTTCTCTCACTTCTGGAACAAGGAGTATGGATGGCCACTTTAGATATGAAGGATGCCTATTTCTACATCACCATCCACCACCACCACAGAAAGTACCTATGTTTTGCGGTGGGGCAGGAACACTATCAGTTCAAGGCCCTCCCATTTGGCCTATCCACAGCTCTGCGCATCTTTATCAAGCTGATGGTAGTTGTTGCGGCTGCCCTCCATCTCTGGGGGGTCAGAATTTTCCCCTATATAGACGACTGGCTGCTCATGGCGGAGTCAGAACTGGCCCTTCTAAACTACGTCCCTCTTACCAGGTCCATGCTGAATGTGCTGGGACTGATGGTCAATCTAGAAAAATCAGCCCTCACCCCTACCAGATGGGCTCAATTTATTGGGGCCATCCTCGACTCCCACATCTGCAGAGCATTCCTCCCTCCCAGGAGAGCTACGAACATCATCACTATGATCAAAATCTTCCGTCAACGGAAGACAGCTTCGGCCACACAGCTCCAACGACTATTGGGCCTCATGGCCGCCACCACCATCGTCATACCCTTTGCAAGATTGCATATGAGACCAACCCAACTATGGTTCCTCCATCACTTCTGCCCCCACATCCACCTGCAGTCAAAAACGTTCTGTCTCTCTTCATCAGTTCTGAACTCCCTGGCATGGTGGGAGATCCCGCAAAACCTACTGACGGGAGCCCCGTTCCATACCCCCACCCCAACAGTCGCCATCACCACGGATGCATCTCTTTGGGGTTGGGGCGCTCATATGAGTGGCCTGAGTGTAGGGGGCCAATGGGAATCACATGTGGCATTGAATCGCATCAACTTCCTAGAACTCATGGGGGTGCATTATGCTCTCCACTCGTTCCAACACTCCATACTCAACAAAATGGTGGCTATCCTCTCAGACAATATGACCACCATGTGCTACATCAATCGGCAAGGAGGGACATTATCTCGCAGCCTCTGTCGACTAGCCCTGGAGAAATGGGAAGAGTGTCAAGGGTGGAATGTCTTTTTGATTGTGGCTCACCTCCCAGGGTCCTTAAATATCCAAGCGGACTTCCTGAGCCAAGGGGGAGCCTCCTGACATGAATGGGAGCTCCATTGGATGTACCTGCAACCAATTTTTCAGGAATGGGGCTTCCCAACCATAGATGTGTTTGCCTCTCGAGAGAACACCAAATGCCGTCTGTTTTGCTCCACAGTGAGCAGGGATCCCCTCTCTCTAGGAGACGGGTTCCTAATCTCTTGGTCGCATCACTTCATGTACCTCTTCCCCCCGATACCATTGATCACCAAGGTGATCAACAAGATCCTGAGGGACCACCCTCGGTGTGTGCTGATAACTCCATGGTGGCCCAGTCAACACTGGTTCCCCAGCCTACTGCATCTCTCCAAGGCAACCTCCCGGTGGTGCCGGATTTCCTCCTGTCCCAGGGCGGGCAGATTCTACATCACAATGTTCCCTATCTCAGACTGACGACTTGGCTCGTTCTGCCATCAGTCTAGATGAGAGAATATCTCAGGTGCTGCTAAACTGTATGAAGCTCTCCACCAGAAAATCATATGACTCTAAATGGAAGAAATTCCTGGTGTACCTGACCTCTAGGGCTCTCTCGACACCAGTGATTCTTGACGTCATCTTTGGCTTTTTCCTGTCATGTGTGGATGGGGACCTTGCATACACCTCTCTGAGGGTTTACCTTACAGCCATTTCTGCTTACCATCTTACCGGGGACGGATTCTTGGTCTTCTCCCACCCTAAGGTGAAGCGATTCATGATGGGACTTTTCCGCCTTTTCCCGCCAAGACGTGCTCTGACTCTGGCCTGGGAACTTCCTCTAGTCTTGGCAAAGTTAATGGGCAAACCTTTTGAGCCGTTAGCGACATGTAGCCTGCAGCTCCTATCCTGGAAGGTCGCCTTTCTTGTGGCTATTATGTCGGCTCACAGAGTAAGTGAACTCTCAGTGCTCAGGTGTGACCCTCCTTACCTGGTCTTCCACCAGGATGCTGAGACTTTAATTCTCGTGTCTGAGTTTCATCTGAGTGTGGACATTTCTCTACCGATGTTCTATCCTGACCCTCAATTGGAGGATGACCGCCGTTTACACGCACTTAATGTAAAGAGGGCCCTCCTGTTTTACCTACAGTGCACAAGGTCCTTCCACAAGTCTCCAGCCCTTTTTGTCTCATATGCTAGCCAGAGGCGAGGCCAGAAGGTGTCGTCCCAGAGACTCTCTAAATGGATCATGGCGATGATTAAGCTGTGCTACTTGTTAACAAAGAGGCCACTGCTGGGTCCACTCCATGCCCACTCTACAAGGGCAGTGGCGACTTCCACCGCATTCCTTAGAGGGACCTCGCTGAGGGATATCTGCAATGCAGCTACATGGGCTTCCCCTCACATGTTTGTGAGACACTACACCCTTGATGTCCATCCTCACCAACGCTTGGCCATGGGATGGGCAGTGTTGCAAGCAGTACATGAGTAGGACCTCCATCACCCTCCACCAGGTATGTGGGTTTTTTTCTCGCTTGCTAGTCTCCCAGAGGTGTGATGCACAGAGACCACGAAGAAGATATATAGGTTGCTTGCCTGTAACTGGGGATCTTCGAGTGGTCATCTGTGCATTCACAACACCTGCCCTCCTTCCTCTCTCCTGTCGGTCTTTCTACTTGGCTCTGAGGCTGATAGCAGCAGTCAGAAGGAACTGGCGGGATTGTCGTGCCCCTCCTCTGGTCATGTGCAGTGGGACCATGCGCGTGACCGGGGGAACGGGTGCAAAAATCCCTTTTGCTTTAGGAAGTACCGATCGGGGTCGGCGCAGGTGCACTTATTCCCCAGAGGTGTGAATGCACAGATGACCACTCGAAGATCCCCAGTTACAGGTAAGCAACCTGTATTTTCAATGGATCTTTGCTTCACTGGAGAGGAGACATTTCCTTTAGTTTAAAAATGCTTTATTTCTAAAGGATAGGGATCATGGGAAGAGCTACAAAATAACAACATATATGGAACTACATTTTGCTACATCTCTATAGAAGACATGGTGAGAACAGAATGGAGAATCTTCTCTTTCTTCTTGACCCCTAGAAGGAAGTCACCTGTATACAGTAACCAATCAATACATACGTACCCCTTTAGATACAGGGGCTTTTCTTACATTGGCTGCCTGCCAGGTTTCCCTTCCAGGTCAGTCTAAACAATAGCACTGAAGGTAAGCAAGTTAACCCTATAATGACTGGAAAGTTCAGATCTTGCTAACACATACATTTCCAACAGAAAGTGTGAGAGAGATGAAGTTTCCCTTCCCAGTTCAAAACAAAGGAACTAGCTCTTTGAATAACCAACAAGGGATTTCTAAAACCCAACCAATAATGTATTCAAATCTGTAAGCTGGTTGATTCATTATATACACAGTTGTTCCTGGGATTCATCTGAATGATTTTTTTGGAGGAGTCTGCCCAGACTGTCTTCATATCTGATATCCTGGGAACTTGTAGACAACTTCCTATTAAGGAACCTATCATTTGTATTGGAACAACTGGACACCAGCTGCTCCAAACTCTAGCAGATTTGCTTAAGATTTTTATCCTCTAGAAATGTCAGGGCCAATTTTTTTTTAACTTACTCTCTTATAAAATGTTTAGGAAGATTTTTGGCCTACTTTTTCAAGTCCTTAAGAGTGGATTCTTTAAAGATGTTGAAATCTTAACTCATGTAAAACGAGCGTAACAGATTTCACCAGTGCGGAATCTCTGTTGGAATAGTGTTATTAAATTGTTTCAGAAGGCAATGTGTGAGTATTGTTTTTCATTAAGATCTCATTTTGAATTCTTACCAACTCTCTAAATGTCTCCAAACAAGGCAAACAAATGCACTCATTTTTGTTCTGCAAAGTTTTCTCCTAGAAATGCAGATGGAAACAGAAGATAAGGCAGAAGCATTGGTGCCTTTCTCTTGTGGGAGAAAGAATGCCCAGACCAGATCCATTGTTTGTATTGTATTCACTACCAAATGACTACCCAAATTCCACCATAAATCTTTAAGAGTACCAGCCTTAAAAAACTAACAGCATTAAGCAGAGTTACACGCTTCTCAGCCTGTTGGCTTTAATGGACTTAAAAGCATATAAGTCTGCTTAGGACTACACTGTAATTCATTTATGGCTTTCACGGACCAGGGTCTATGAAATAAGAATCTAGCTGGGTAGGCACCTTACTTGACTAAACTTTTTTTTCCCTCACTCTATTCAGGGCATATAAGAAAAAGATCCATGAGGCCTAGCAGAGGATGAGACATCCAATTCTTCCCTGGTCTAGCTGCAGAGTTGCCAACTCTGCTTTGGGAAATTTGGGGGTGGAAGCTGGGGAAGGCAGGGTTTGGGGGAGGGGAGAGAGCTCAGAGGGGTATAATTCCATAGAATCTTCTACAAAGCAGCCATTTTCTCCAGGGTAACTGATCTCTGCAGATCAGTTGTAATTCCAGATCTCCAGGCCCCATTTGAAGTTTGGCAACTCTGTCTGGTGGGGATAAGGAGCCAGGTTATGAGGGGCTGGGCTTGTGGCAGGAAGAATTTCTGGGACACTGACTGGCAGTGGCAGGGGAGGCTTGGAGCAGATGAATGCACAAAAATTAGAATAACATAATCATAGAGTTGGAAGGGGCCACACAGGCCATCTAGTTCAACTTGCTGCTCAATGTAGGATCAACCCAAAGCATTTAAGTATAATTCCACTGGTATTGTTAAGTATCTTCTCTGATACCTTTTTAATTAAATTTTAGCTTTGCAGTTTCCTGTTACAGAAAAACAGGAGTGGTCCGCTGTATGTGCAAAGAAAACTATGCTGGGCCAAACTGTGAAAGGTAAGCAAAATGCTGATTTGCATTTGTTGTTGTTGTTGTTGAGTCGCACAGTCGAGTCCGACTCTTTGCAGCCCCATGGACCACATCACACCAGGCCCTCCTGCCTTCTGTCGTGTTCCAGAGCTTGCTTAATTTCATGTTTGTTGCATCGATGACACTGTCTAACCATCTCATCATTCGCCGTCCCCTTCTTCTTTGATCTTCAATAATTTGCATTAATCGCTAGCAATTGCTGAACCTCTGAAATTAGTTTGCGTATGGTTGAGAATATCTGTATTTGGTGTCGTGGTTTGGTGTAGTGGTTAAGTGCGCGGACTCTAATCTGGGAGAACCGGGTTTGATTCCCCACTCCTCCACTTGCGCCTGGCTGGATGACCTTGGGCAAGCCATAGCTCTGTACCAGCTGTTCTCTCAAGGACAGCTTGGGAAAAAGCTCTCTCAGCTCCACCTACCTCACAAAGTGTCTGTTGTGGGGAGGAGAAGGGAAAGGAGTTTGTAAACCGCTCTGAGACTCCAAGTGAGTGAAGAACGGGGTATAAATCTAATCTCTTCTTCTTCTATTTGTGTGGTATAGACTAAATTATTATTCTAACACAACCTACTTCGTCTGCAAGAGCTACCAGTCAGTATAGAACTGTAAACCAGTGTGGTGTAGTGGTTGGTGTATTGAACTAGAGGTCTCCCAGGCTGCTGCTAGATTTTGGGCACCCTGTCCTGCAATACGTAGAGAGTGTATTGAACTAAGACTCTGAGGGAAATAGATTCAAATCCCACTCAACCACATAGCTCACTAGAGTCCTTTGGCTACTTAATCTCTCTCTCTCTCTCTGCCTGTCTCTCCTCATAGGGTCGTTGTGAGGGTAAAATGGAGAGAGGAAGAATGTTGAGCTTTTTAGAGAAAGGGCAGAATAAAAATAGATAAACATTTTGGCTAGTAGAAGAAACTATATCATCATATTCTATGACAAGAAGAAGAAAAGGGAGGCAAAACCAGTTGTGGAAGAGGCTGGCATTGGTACTTGCATATCCATGTAGCTACAGTCTGACTTTATGGCTCTATTTCCAGACAAATCTCACCATTTGGTAACCATTTTACTGCAAGAAGTTTCCTTAAAAGAAACAAACATGTTTCATTATCCAAATATATTAACTCGTCAAGTGCAAGATTTAGTTGTGCGGGGGGGGGGGGGGGGCATGCCATTCAGCTTCTTTCTCCTCTGCTTCCCCAAGTTTCTTTTCCTCAGATATTAAGAATTTGTTTCATCCTAACTGTGCTTCATCTTAAATTCTGAAGATACAAATTATGATTAACGACACACATAAAATGCATATATTTAAAATATATAAACTTTTAAGTTCTTCTGTACACAGGATTTCCATGTGTTCTCCCATTCACATACTTAGACCCTTTGGACTATCCATAATTTAACATTTGAGCTAACTATAGTTTAATGGAAAGCATTCTGTATTTGTCGTCTATGTATGCCTTATTTTATTCAGTAGGCTGCTGCCAGTAATAGTCTAATTTCCACAGGCATTCAGGAAAAGGTTGTTACTGCCTAAAGGTTATTTTCAAAACTATAAATTGGTCTAGAAAGCAAATGCTTTCTTTAAAAGCCCAAGCAGACCTTGACCCTATTCGAGTTAGCTCAAAGAATGTACGCTCTTAATGCTGAGTGGAAAGTCAAATCAGCCAGTATCATAATGCCCCTGTCTAAATCAATGGTGCGACCTCATTTGGAGTACTGTGTACAGTTCTGGTCACCACACCTCAAAAAAGATACTATAGCATTGGAAAAAGTGCAGAAAAGGGCAACTAGAATGATAAAAGGATTGGAACACTTTTCCTATGAAGAAAGGTTGAAGCGCTTGGGGCTCTTTAGCTTGGAGAAATGACGGCTGAGGGGTGACATGATCAAGATTTATAAGATTATGCATGGGATAGAGCGGGTAGAGAAAAAAGTACTTTTCTCCCTTTCTCACAATGCAAGAACTCGTGGGCACTCCATGAAATTGCTGAGCGGTCGAGTTAGAACAGATAAAAGGAAGTACTTCTTCACCCGAAGAGGGGTTAACACGTGGAATTCACTGCCACAGGAGGTGGTGGCGGCTACAAGCATGGACGGCTTCAAGAGGGAATTAGATAAACACAGGGCTATTTTGGGGCAGGAACGCACAGGAACGAAGTTCCAGCTGGCTCCTGAGCTGGCCACAGCCAGCAGGAACTCATTAGCATAATAGGCCACACCCAACAGCAGAAACTCATTAGGATTGACTACATTAGGGGTATGTGGCCTAACATGCAAATTAATTCCTGCTACAAAAAAAACCCTGAGTTTTGACAACAAACAAGGTAAACAGAATAAGAGGCAAAAGGTGGGTATGGCTGGATGATCACTCTTCTGATAACATGGGGGTGAGGCCTAATATGCTAATAAACTGTGCTGTCAGTGGTGTGGCCTAATATACTAATAAGTTTCTGTTGTTGGGTGTGGCCTATTATGCTAATGAGCTCCTGCTGGGCTTTTTCTACAAAAAAAGCCCTGGACAAACATATGGAACAGAGGTCCCTCAGTGGCTATTAGCCACAAAGTATAGATAGGAACTCTCAGTCTGGGGCAAGTGATGCTCTGTATTCTTGGTGCTTGAGCAGGGGTCAACAGTGGGAGGGCTTCTAGTGTCCTGGCCCCACTGGTGGACCTCCTGATGGCACCTGGTATTTTGGGCCACTGTGTGACGGAGTGTTAGACTGGATGGGCCACTGGCCTGATCCAACATTGGCTTCTCTTATGTTCTCATGTTCTTATAATTATTGCATATCATCTATATTGACTTGCATTATAATTTACTTGTTTATAAAAATTTCAAAGATGTTAAATAAAAAAATTAATAGGCATGGGAAGTAAATATTCTAAAATCCTATATTCATTGAAGCACTCCTTTTTCCACATCTCCATCTTGCTCTTTGCTTCCCAGTTCTACATACCATCTATTTTAAAAACAAAAGCAAAAACCTGCCCTGCCCTGTCCTGTCACAATAAATACAGATTGCTGGTGGCCCTACCAGTGTTTACCTGCCAAGTATACTTATTTTGTGCGGTATCAAATTTGCCTTGCTGGGAACGGGATCTGGTTCCTTGCTGTGCATTTTTTAAGAACTCTAAAATATTTTGTTTTGATTTCTTTTCTATCTGAAGGGGAAAAAAATGTCCTTTAGTATGACTAACACCATTGTATAGTGCTGCCTGCTCTGCTTGCTTGGGAATGAACTTCTATACCCCAGGAGTTAGAAGAATAACAGGCAACTGCAGAAGTGGTTTCAGCCAGCGGAGCACAGCTTCTTGTCAGTAGATAAGACCTCAAGAATGTGGGAACACATTCTTAGACATGAGCAGAGCACTACTAGCTACGCTCGCAAACTTCTACAGATGACTGGATATATTGAGTTGCTATGCTATGTACTTGGTAGGAATGGAGGTGATTATAAAGATCTAAAACGGAATATAAATGGAAGGTGTTATGGAGAAGGAGCTGGGAAGAATCCTTTTGTAACTTTTATAGTTAGGAAGGATTCTTTGGCCAAGGCCCAATAAAGTTGTCCTAGAAATTTTTCACTGCCTCTGTGTGACTCAGGGGTGTAGAGTTTTGTAAATTCCGAGGGGGGGAGGCCCCACTGGGAAACCTCGCACCTCCCCGGGCCCTTCCGAGGCCTGCCAGCCGCTGCTGCCGGGGCCTCTCTCTCCTCCCCCTGCTCCTTCCCTCTCCCTTCGCCAGTTTGGTGTAGTGGTTTGGTGGTGCGCGGACTCTAATCTGGGAGAACTGGGTTTGATTCCCCACTCCTCCACTTGCACCTGACTGGATGACCTTGGGCAAGCCATAGCTCTGTACCAGCTGTTCCCTCAAGGACAGCTTGGGAAAGAGTTCTCTCAGCCCCACCCACCTCACAGGGTGTCTGTTGTGGGGAGGGGAAGGGAAAAGGAGTTTGTAAGCCGCTCTGAGACTCCCTTGGGGAGTGGAGGGCGGGGTATAAATCCAATCTCTTCTTCTCTTCTTCTTCTTCTTCTTCGCTGGGAAAAGAGGGAGGGAGAGGGAAGGATGGAAGAGTGGCCAGGCGGGGGCAGGGAGAGGCACCGGCGGCAGCAGCTGCCGGCCTCGGAAGGGCCCCAGGTGGCGCGGTGGCAGGCGCTACATTTTCCCGGGGGGGCTCAGTCCCCCCCGGGAAATTTCAGCGGAGGCTCGAGCCCCCCCCCCCCATAGTCTACGCCTATGGCGTGACTAGTGGATAAAGAACCCCTTGTCTGGACCCAAGAATTTCACCATCAGTGTGCTGTTTAAAAACATTTTTTTAAATTCTAAAACATTTTGTTTATTTTTTACTTGCTTCCTTTGCTAGCCAACTGCAGTTACTCAGTTTCTATTATTTTATTGTTACACTGGTTTTAATAATTGTATTAATTCTAATATTGTTGGTTCTGTTCTAGAAATCACTGATGGTTTATATACTGGACTTACTGATTTGCATTTTGGTTATGTGGACATTGCTTCAAGCAATTCTTGACAAAGCAATTAATAAATGATAAACAGGAATGAATCAATTAAAGCTTGGGGTTTCTTGGAGATTATGAACAATTTATGCTGTCTACAAACAGGAAAATAAATTGATGAGAAATGTGAAGGCAATGCTTCAAATATTCTTTGGCAGAGCATACCACTTGACCCCATGTAAACATCTGGTTTAGACAGCTATCTTAAGAACACCTGTGATGGCCCTTCTCCACTCACACAGAGTATTTACCACCCTCTATAACCTCTCTCTCTCAGGTTCAGGGTTATAAGTAGTTCAGACCTTCACATATGCTACCTTTCCCATCTCTTTTAAAATCTGTAGAGAGTCATGACCATTTTACCTCTCAGGTCCTCTCTCTCACTCACAGAGACATTAGCAGACAGGGTAGCCCAGCCCCCTTTAATAACCAGCTTTCACTTCACTGAGTTACTGGTGTGGGGCTCAGACACTGTTCCATTCACAGACTGCAGCCATTTATTCATATCCTAAAATATATATACTTCAAGACCTTTACTGAGAGTGTGTGGTTATGTTTCTTTCCCTGAGACACACGTGTGAGAGTTGTCCCAAAAGATTCAGTCAGCCGGGATCCTTAGTCAGAAATCTCTTTATTGCTTAAATGCCACCGATTTAGTTATTTTCACATTCACTTTCCATAGTTTACTCCACTGTGTGAGATCAATACACAGTTTTGTAAGATCAATAAACACAGAGAGAGCCAGTATGGTGTGGTGGTTAAGTGCGTGGACTCTAATCTGGGAGAACCGGGTTTGATTCCCCACTCCTCCACTTGCACCTGGCTGGATGACCTTGGGCAAGCCATAGCTCTGTACCAGCTGTTCTCTTAAGGACAGTTGTCTCAGAGCGCTCTCAGCCCCACCCACCTCACAGGGTGTCTGTTGTGGGGAGGGGAAGGGAAAGGAGTTTGTAAGCTGCTCTGAGACTACAAGTGAAGGGCAGGGTATAAATCCAATCTCCTCTTCTTCTTCTCTTCAATATTATAACCCAAATTTTGCATCCATTTCACCATACAGTCTTTAACCACTTCATCTTCCATTTTCAGTAAAAAATACGTACGTTTTCTTGATCAACTTAGTATTAGATGTACACAACAACTTCTCAAATATACTTTGTTCAGAGTAAAACCCAATTTTTTATCTTTAGCATATCTAGATTCAGTTTGAGCCCTTGTCCACCAGTCCATGCTAATCTCCTGCTTTATTAATTCTTCCTTTGTTTTTAAAAGTCCTTTGTCATCTAAGGGATCCTAAAAGTTCTATCTGAGGGAATTAAACTTGGTTGTGAGAAGGCTTCCAGGGGTGAGACCCGGAAGGATTTTTTTTAACCACCTGCAGCTAAGGCAGAACAAAAGAGGCAGCTGGAAGATCACCCTACAGCAGCATTTCTTCATTGCTTGACAACCATTTCCAGGCAGCTTTTTAACTGTCAGCTCACTGCCCACTAAGACTTTGGAACTCACAGAATCTGGGATGTCTTTGGCTGATTTTACGCTCCTGTTGTATTTGTTTATTTTACCTTTCGTGAGCTGCCTTAAGGATGTTTTTCATGGGAAAGCTGCATAAATAATGGCCTAAATAAATAAATAATATCTTCTCAGCCAGGAGGTTCCTATGATAATCCCATTTGAACCCAGTTTCACTGTGTGTTATTATAACATCCTTTTAAAACTCCCTTTTAAAATGAAGCATGTCAAAACAGTCAAGGAAATTAATGTTTATTAAGCATTGGAGAGCCATTGTTTTGGGGCTAACAAGAGTGGGGGAAGTGTTTTCTGAAAGAGAAGATATTTCCTTCACTCTCCTTCCTCTTCATGCAGGGCCAGACACTGGAAAGAGACCTCTGGAAGACAGTACTGAGAGAAAAAGTGATATGGCTAAATAATAGAAGGATAACCCAGAAAAGTTAAAGTGGCACAGGCTTATTTTCTACTCTGAGACTTTCCTTTTATGGCAAACACTGGTTTTACCTACTGCTGTTGAGTAATGGCTAACAAAAGCAAGACAGATGTACTGTAAATAATACCTTATTGCTCCATATCCACAACCATATCTGGAAATCCGATCTTTTTTTGTGACAGGTGCTACTGGTTTCAGTTTTTGCCATGCTGATCAAGTGGGTTATTTTCAGCAAGGAAAAATGGGCTTTTACGTTTTGCTGAATAACAGGATGAAGGAAACAGATTTTGAGTCAGTAATTCAGATTTTGCCTACCATAAAACACTACGTTAGACTGTCACTTGCAGTGGGGCTGTGTACATGGTGAGCCAATGGGTGGGAATCTCAAGCAGTCACCACTTGTGGAACATCAAAGAAACGTGACGATTAGAATTACAGTCATGGGGAATGCACTTACTACAGCAATATATTTCAGAATACTGGTAGTTAGAAAGACAAAAAAAAATTAAATACTAAATGAGGTATGCAGTACAATTTTAAAACAGAGCCTCAAGAGAGGTAGAGGTTGAACACTTTTCCTATTATCGGCAGTGTTCTGAGTTTCTGAGTTGTTTTTATTGACTTGGCTATGCAGAATGTCACCGGGCTAAAAGGTCAGAAGGATGTTGCTATTAATTATTGTTGGGTCTGTGTTTCATTCCAGGTGTGCCCCAGGTTACTACGGAAACCCCTCGGTGATTGGCAGCTCCTGTAAGAAATGTGACTGCAGCGGCAATTCAGATCCTAACTTGATCTTTGAGGATTGTGATGATGTGACAGGCCAGTGTCGCAACTGCTTACGCAACAGCACTGGGTTTAATTGTGAATTGTGCGCTCCTGGTTATTATGGAGATGCCAGAACTGCTAAAAACTGTACAGGTACTTACTATATTAATATTCCAGAGGGAGAGGAAATATCAGAGGCTCATACAGCAGTTTTCGACCAAAGAATTATTCACTGCTGCTATCCGTCTGCTATATGCATTATTATGAGACACAGCTCATCCTTTCGTGGTTCAGTGGATATGTTATGAACACAGCATATATGAATATATTTTGAGAAATGAATATAAGTATCAGTGTAATTGGAAAACTCTACTATGGTTAGAGATTAGTAACTTACCTGGTAGAGTGTTACTATTCATCCAGCATCCCTCAGTCGAAGCATGTAAGATAGCTGACCTCCTTGTTCTGGGCCCAGAAGCTAGCTGAATCTTCAGTCTATAAATAGTAGTAACGAGCACTGTTGTTTCAGTGACAACCAGTGCATTATATAAAAGTAGCAGTACAAGGCAGCCAGGACTGGTTGTATGTGTCAGATTAAGGGCTGCACAACCAACTGTCAACATATCAAGTAACTGCTTTCTCGTGAAGAAGAACTCTGCTAAAGAAGGCGAACAGCCCATCTAGACTTGCCAACTTCCAGGTGGGGCCTAGAGATCTCCTGGAATTACAGCTGATCTCCAGGTGACAGAGATCAGTTGTGCTGGAGAAAATGGCTGCTTTGGAGGGTGGACTCTATGGCATTATACCTCACTGAGGTCCCTTCCCTCCTGAAACCCATCCTCTCCAAGCTCCACCCCCAATTCACCAGGAATTTCCCAGCCTGGGGTTGGCAGCCCTAAATCCACCTACTACACTATCCTGTGTCCAGTACTGTCCATTTAATGTCTCTGGCAAATTTACAAGTGGAGCAGGAAGGAAATGGTCCCCCTCCTTTGTTTGTCCCCAGTAGGGCTGCCAAGTCAGCCCGGGGGGTGGGGGATCCCCTGCTAAAGGGGTTCCCGATCCGCCGGCCAGCATTTGGCTGGCGGGGGAACCCCACCCTCGACGACGTCCAGCAAGGACGACGTAATGACGTCACCGGAAGTGACGCAGCATGTTGGGGGCGTTGCCAGGGCGACGCCCCCAACATGCTGCGTCACTTCCGGTGATATCGATGGGTGCGCGCGCAAAGCGCGCGTGCCAGAAGAAACTCCCAGCGGGAGGAGGACTTCCCCCCGCTGGTGAGTTTTCAAAACTTGGCAGCCCTAGTCCCCAGTAGCTAGTATTCAGAGGTATACTGCATCTGAACATGGAGGTTTCATTTATCTATCAGGGATAAATGCCACTGAAAGACTAATGCCTGCATTTATCAAACACTTTTTCAGGATTTTGCTTAAGAGGTGGATTAGAGGTGGGGGGGTCTGCCTCTTTTCTGCTAAAGCAGATTCGTAGGCTCACTCTGCTAGTCTATAAAAGGCTTCTGTCTGCTTTTCAGTGTTTCATTCACCATAGAATGTGTGCTCTGCAAGTCTTTGAACAAATCACCCCAGGAACGTAGCTAATTTTAGAAGCCATGATAAGACAAAATAGCCAGAAGGTTTTAATGTGCTCTGAAAATGCAAGTTTTAGCACTGCACAGTGGTAGGTGGTACTGTAATGCTTCAAACTGCCTCTTAATTTACAAAACAATAAATAACTAAGTTATTCAACTATGCCAGATTAAATAGGATTGTTTATTTTGTCATATGTCTGTTAACAGCAATATGTTGAACTATATAAAAGAAATAACACTCAGTTTATAATCTCTTTTGATTTTCTCTGCAGTAGTTCACTGAAATTATTCTTTCTGTGAAGAGCTTTGAGTGATCAAAAGTGCTATACAAAGTGCTATATAAGTGCTATATAAAAGTGCTATATAAATATAAATAAGTACTGTTTATTGTTCTGTGGCAAGCACCTTTGGGATTCTGGCCTTCATTTATTTCTCACTAGTAATGCCATTCATTTTGTGTTACCTCTCTATGCTTCTTGGTACAGAGAAGAATGCAAAGTAGTAGTAGCCATGTTAGTTTTTAGGGTTCTACAATAAGGGGAATCTCTCATAATCAAGTAGCACAGGCCATTCCACGTAGGTTATCTTGCAGGGTTGCCAACCACCAAGTGGAGCCTGGAGTTCTCCCAGCATTACAACTGATTACCAGACTACATAGATCACTTCTCTTGGAGAAAATGGCAATTTCAGAGGGTGGACTCTGTCAGCTAGGCTGTCATAAATAAAAGGAGGGGGGAGAGAGAGAGTGACTGCTATGAAGAAAAGGGGGGAGAGAAGGTTGTAAAGGCTGTTGTAATCTTTGGAATGTTGCCTTTGATGCTCTTCTAGCATTTGCCCCTGTTTACATAAGATCTCGGGTTTCTCTTGTAAGTCTCCCGCCTGAATGTTGAAGCCATTATTCTCAGTGCGAGGGTAACAGGGCGCTCATTGGCTTGTAGCCATCTGACACCCCAGTTTGAACCCTGTATATAATCCTGTTCCCGCTTCCCCTCTTTAGTCTTAACACAGAAGTGTTTAGAGGATGCCTTAGTAATACTGAATCCAATAAACTGAACCTACTTAAGGACCGTTGTTGAGCTCTGATTACTAGAGATTCTGATAACTCTGTGGCATCACATTCCAGCCAACCCCCCTCCCCTTCCCCAAACTCTACCCTCTCAGGGTCTACCACCAAATCTTCAGGAATTTTCCAACTCAGAGCTAGCAACCCTAGCTATCTGCCTGGCTCCAGGGCTCGGTGCTATCCATTTTTTTTAAATGAAATCTGGCGATTCAGAGTACCTAATGCACAGATTCTTATAATTTTACATCAGTATAACAATATTCAATTGCTGATTGTTGGGGGGGGGGGGAGTGTCCAGGCACCAGGGGAACAAAATGGCTGCCAAGGGAACACTGTCCATGGAAATGGCTGCCAAGCAGGCCAAAATATCCAAATTTATCCACTAGGAATGCCAGCCTCCAGGTGGGACCTTGGGATTCTCCAGAATTACAGATAATTTCTAGACTATCAGTGATCCCCTTGATAAAGCTGATGCTTTGAAGGGTGGACTCTATGGCATTGTACCCCCACTGAAGTCCCCATACTCCCCAAGCTACGTCCCCAGATCTCCAGGAGTTTCCCAACCTGGATCTGGCAGCCTTACCCCCCCCCAATCCCCTTCAAGGGGGGGGGGCTGGCAATCCTATTACCACCCACACAGCAGCATTCAGTTTCCCAAAACTTCCGAGTAAAGGAGATTTGAGAAAGGCTAGGGAAATCCCTGGAGGTACACAAATGCACTACAATGCTACAGGGAAACTGAGAAAAAAATCCACTTGCCAAAAAGATTGAACGCAGGGCCAATAACCCATGTGGAAGACCCCAAGGAGAGAATGAGAGGCTACAAAATGAAGAGCCAAAATGGAGGGTAGCTGAATTAAGCTTGAGGAAGAGGGCTGAGAAATGGAACAGAGTCAAGAAGAGACTAATCAGAGAGGCTGAAGGCTGAAGTGACCAACTTTGGCCACATGTTCCAAATTTTAAATAATTATTATAACTCTCTCTCTTTCTCTTTTTTCCTAGCATGTAAGTGCGGAGGAGGACCTTGTGACAGACGGACAGGGCGATGTCTAGCAGAGCCACCAATGCCTCCTCCAGGCACAGATTGTCCAGTTATCAGTAAGAACAGCAAGCAATTATAGTTGTTAAATTACCACCATCCTCCAAGTGCCAGCACCCCATCACTGAAGATCTTTTTCTTGTAGGGCATAGACTGAGGAACAGAACTGGAGATTACGAGTCTTTTCTTCTAAAGCCCAGCCCCCTCCCCCCCCCTCCCCGGCTGTCCTGCCAGTACTGGATGCATGTAAAAGAGGCCATAATGACATTTTGTAGATGGATACAACATTATAGCCAGGACAGCCAATTAAGACCAACTCCTCCCTGTCCAGCCCATGAATTAACTTCCCCCTAACTCACTTAGCTCCATCACACTGTTCTGTGACAGCATGTTTCTAGGAGAAAGGGAGAAAGCCTTTTTTCCCAAAGAAAAGGTTTGGCAGGCCAGATGTTTCCCATGATGACTCTCATGTTGCGTGCTCCATTTATTCACACTGAACGTTTCCCATCGTTTAGCGGATGAACTGCAGCAGTTTTACTCCCAGCTTCCGAGCTTCCTCATGGTCCATTTGTTGTCATTCCATGGACTCCTTATCATTTCATCTTGGATCCAATTTGAGAAAGCACAAGGGAATAACAAAGAAACCACTGAAAGACAACAAACGGAAAACAGCCTCATGAGGAAGCTCAGAGAAGAACTACTGCAGTTCAGCAACCAAACAATGGGGAAACCTCTGTGTGAAAGGACCCTAAGACAAAACCTCAATTCTGTTTACACCAGTGAGACAAACACTGTAATTGACAGTACTCATAGATTCAGAACGAACTACACAATAAGTGAGTTGGTGCTTAGATCAGACCAGGGAGTAGGCAATGCAATCAGCACTGAAAGCCAAATTCAGGGCTTCACTTGAGACTGAATTGGCTTTCAAACCCTTTCCCAATACTAGGGTATATAAGGAATAATAAATAAGACATTCTTTTAAGTCTACAGTTCCCTCATGGTGATTCATGATGGTCACCCCAGTATATTTAGGAATAGAGAAAGGAAATTCAAAACCTCAAAACCTCTCCCTCTACTTCTCTAAATACAGAGGAAACCTTCACAGGGCAGCACAAAGGCTGAGTTCAGACTGGAAATTTGGCCCAATATAGGCACGTTTCTCAAGTGGATTAAGTGGGCCGGTTCACACAGCCACAGCTGTCTGGCATTCCCATGCCGTACTCACCCCATCCTGAAGCATTTTGATCCCGCTTTTAAGAAGTACCAGGTGAAAGCCATGGCAAGCCATTTGGGTGCTCATTGATCCCACTTCCTGGAAGTGTGGACGCAAATAAGCTGCAATCAAGCGGCGCCAGTAATGTGAACCCGCTGATCCAGCATAACCGCCCATGCATGCTGTGCGCTTGAGCGCACAACACCCACATGCTTCTGACTCATGGAGTTAAAGCTCCCAGCCACGAGATCCTGCCCCAATTGCTGCCCCTATGCACCCATGCGCCTATGCGCAGATCGGCGAAATGGACCAAAGCTGCACACAACCGAGGCGGCACCACTAGGGGCCGCCCCACTGTGCAAATACTCCATTACGCCTCCTCCTCGGTATGGTCCCACATCAGTCCACACAGTGTGACTGGAACGCCTCGTGACAACTTGGCCCAGGTCTTTTTGCCCCGCTTCCATTGCGCTTCATTCTGCCAGTCTGTCCTCCACCAAAGAACCTCCAGAGGAAGGCTCTGTGCTTAGCTGAGCAGAGTGGTAGAACCTACCATAGTATACCCTTATTTTTAACCCTGACTTCATTTTAATCCTGATTTCATTTTAGAAATCAAGCACTTAAGTACATTATAAACAAGAAGCCTCTTTCTTCCTCTCTATATAATTTCCACCAAATACAAAACACGCAAGAATAGAACTGTAAAATAAATGAATACTGATTCTTTACAATAAAAAATGAAACCAATTATTTTATCTATGAAATCACTGTTTAACAACTAGAACGGTTTTTCTTTCGCAGCCAATGGGCTAGATCCAGCACAAAATTTCTGCTTACACTGAAGCTTTTTCAGAAGCAGAAACTCAAGAAAAACAACACAGTAGCCATTTGCATGAAGTCAAACTTCTCATATTCCCTGTTGCGTTTCCTCCTGCACAAGGTACTGGGCAACCAGGTTCTAGGCACTATAATATACAGAAGAAGAAGAAGAAGAGAAGAGATTGGATTTATACCCCACCCTCCACTCCCCAAGGGAGTCTCAGAGCGGCTTACAAACTCCTTTTCCCTTCCCCTCCCCACAACAGACACCCTGGGAGGTAGGTGGGGCTGAGAGAGCTCTTTCCCAAGCTGTCCTTGAGGGAACAGCTGGTCCAGAGCTATGGCTTGCCCAAGGTCATCCAGCCAGGTGCAAGTGGAGGAGTGGGGAATCAAACCCGGTTCTCCCAGATTAGAGTCCGCGCACTTAACCACTACACCAAAGTGGCTCTCTTACAGGCAGGAAAGTGCTAGGCTTTGCACAAGAGCATGTCCACACAGAACTCTACTAAGTCCGTTTATGTTTCCGCTTGTACATCGCTGGATCCAAGCCAACACATACTTAACAAAACGGTTAGGGGTTTTTTGCAATCTTTTCTTGAGCAGACATTGCCCCTGGTGTTCTAGATCTTTGAATATGCGTATTTTGAACACAATTAACATGATAGTTACCCACTTTTGTACACATGACATATTACAACTGAGGAGGATATTGTATTTGTACAGTGTATTGTTACTTTCAGGGATGGAAAGCTGCATGGTATAGCCCAATCTCATTAGAGCTCAAAAGCTAAACAGGGCCAGTACTTGGAAGAGAGAGCACCAAGGAAGACTCTGCAGAGGAAGGCCATGGCAAACCACTTCTGCTTCTGACTTGCCTTGAAAGCCCCTTGCTGGGGTCACCATAAATTGGCTGCGACTTGATGGCACTTTACACACACATTGTTGCTTTCAACTATAAATAGATTGTTAGATTTTAATCCTGATATATAAGATTATTTTTAAAAGCTGGGAAATATTGTGAATTTGCTTCCTTTTTCTCATCCTTGCGGCAGGATTTTGCTAACTTGGGATTCTTCCGTATGGCAACAATTCTCCATGTAGTTCATGTTCCTGTTGCAAAGGCAGAAGCATTTGCATTGGCAGTAGAGGATCTACATGACAGTTTTGACAGTACTCCCCTTGCCTCAGCTCCCTTGTGCAATAATGTTATACTGATCCATTGCTGCTAGTTCCTTTGAATTCCCAGCTTTCCTTTTTTTAAAAACATTCGTCTCTAGTCCTGTTCATTACAGAAATACAAGGGGAAATGTGTATATCTCTACAATGACAAAGGGCTAGATGTTTACTTTATTAAAAAATGAAAGCTAGAAATTCAGAGGAACTAGTATGTTGATCATGGCAACTGATCATTCAAATATCATTGCACTATACAGATCTAGCCATTTTCATTTTTTTAAAAACAGCCCCCCCCCCAAAAAAAATAATACTCTCAGGTGCTGTGGAGTGGAAATGGCAGCTAAGAAAGCTGAGGCATGGTAGATGGTGCCAGTGTGGGTGGGACCTTCAAAAATGCATTCCCATCAACATGGTATGCATAAGTTATTTGACCGCAACCTTTTCACAAGGAGGTTTGAGAAAGACTGCAGCAAAGTGGGGGGGGGGGGGGAGGGCGGACAGAAAGTGGACAACTGGGGAACAATATTGTGTGGTTGTTTAAATCAAACATTCCAGTTTGTACGCCAAACTTCTAAGCGGGAGCAACTTTGATTTCAAGTTAACAACTAGGAAAGCTAGTAGAAACTTACATTTTTATTTTAAAAAGAGAGTTTCCTGTTTAATAGGAGTGTATGCCCTAGTGGGCTGACCCCAGGGTTGAGAAACTAATGACCACAACCATTTAATTCCAGGCTGTGACAAATGCATTTGGGATTTGACTGATGATATCAGTTTGGCAGTTCAGTCCACTGAGGAAAGCAAAGCCATTCTGCTGAGCATTTCCACTGGGGTTGCTGCTCACAGACACTTGCATGACCTGAACTCCACTGCTTTTGTCCTCAAGGTACGAGTTATTCCATTTGTTCATCTTTTTGCTTTTGTTTTTATCATCCATAGTTTATTATCAAAAATGCTGCAGAAATGTATACATTTAGATTGGGAAGAGCCACTTGTGTAAGTACCATAATAGAAGATACAACTACTAATGTTAAATATATAGCCATAACTGTAACCATTTAAATTACCAGATTACTGAGCATGTAGAATTGTCTCTACCCAGCACTGCTGAACCATAGACATCCCTTGTGCACCTGGAGTGAGGGGAGGGGGTTCCCTGTCAGCCTTCTTGCTCTCTCGTCAGCATGGGGCACACTAGTGCTACTTCCATCCCTGCCTAAAAGCCTGCAGCTCATGGAGGCTCATCACTTACCTGTCCTCTGCTCCCTGTACCAGAGGCAGTTTCTTTTTTTTTCTTTTTTTTGAAATTTTTTTTTTATTGAAGTCACCATTTTTTCATTAAACAATACATTCATCTTATTTTTTACCGACCTCTTTTTATTTTCTTCCTCCTCCCCCCCTTTTAGGCTTCCAGCAGACCCCACACCTGTACTTAAATTTAAATTAATAGGTAAATTACTAATTTAAAAAAATTAAGTATTTAGCTCTTTTTCTATAACATATGTACCTCTAATGTTTTTATCTATTATTCCATTCCTAAAAATGTTAGATAAATATACAGTTACTACAGATTTTTCAGTAGTTAGACAATGTAAATATGTTTCCTTTTAATTCTGTACACTTTTCTGTATATTCTTGCAAATCCTTCCATTCTTCTAAAAATGTCATAGAATCTTGATTGTTCAGTTTCTTAGTCCATTTGTCCATTTCAGCCAAAAATATTAGTTTTCTGAGCCATACCCAAAGCTCTGGAGTTCTTTCATTCTTCCAGTTTTGTGCATAAACCATTCTTGCGGTTGTCACCATATACCATATCATTGTCCATTTACTGACATCTATATCTTCCAACTTAAGACCTAGCAAAAACAATTCTGGTGTTTTTTTAAAAGTACATTTCACAATTTTTTGCATTTCCTCATATATTATTGACCAGTAGTTCCTCGCTTTTTCACAAGTCCACCACATATGATAAAAGGAACCTTCTTTTTGTTTACATTTCCAACACTTATTAGAAACATGTTTACTAATAATTGCAATTTTTTTAGGTGTCATATACCATCTATACATCATTTTATAGCAATTTTCTTTAAGACTATAACATGTTGATATTCTCATAGCTCTTTTCCATAAAAATTCCCATGATGACATCGGAATATCTCTATTAACATTAATTGCCCATTTTATCAAACCAGAGGCAGTTTCAAGATGCTGACCATCATCTTTGCCTACATTCCAGAAATCAGGTTTCCAACTGGCCTATTTTATTTATTTTTTATTTAGTTAGTTTATTTATACCCCACCCTACCCGCGAGCAGGCTCAGGGTGGCTTACAAAAATCGGTAACCAGCACTGTAAAACCATTACAAAATTAAAACATCACATTTAAAACATCACAGAAATTCTTAAATTTCTGTGGTCTTCATCCAGTTCTAAAGATGGCGTACTGTATGGCCTAGATAAAAAAAAAAACCCTGTTCTTTAAATAGACGCTTAATGGGCATTGTTCACCAAGTGATGTTATTTACCTCCATGTCATGAAAAGTGTCAGCTGCTCATTTCCACACATTAAGTTTCTATTAAAGGGAGCGGACATTTTTCTCCAGGCATGTTGGCAACCCTAAATATTTGGTGGGTGCCACACTGGGAACAGTACTCATAAGAGCCACAGGTGGCATGTCAAAGAGCCACCTGTGGCTCCTGAACCACTGAGCGAGTATCACTGGTACATATGGACTAAGTCACACAGTTCATGACTCAGTGGTTGTAATGGAAAAGCATGATTTGCATGAATGAAGGGGTACTGCAGATGTAATGCTGCAAATAGAAACTCAAATGTAAAGCATCTGTAATGCCATGGGATCAGCTTACACATTCAGCAACCAGTGACTAAGTACTTTGGGCTGCAATGCTAAGTACACATACTTGGGGGCAACCCCACTGAATAAAGAGAACTTACTTCTGAGTGAGCATGTAGAGACTTGCACTGCAACTGATGTAAATTCAGATTATTAGCCCTAACTGTAGATCTATTCTTGACAATGTTTAAGCTACTATTGGAAAGATAAAATAGTGAGGTGCTTACAAAATAGGGCTATGAAGAAAAAGAACTGAAACGGACCAGGTGAAGGAGATAGACAGTGATAAGTATTGGAGTCGGGAGTCCATGGAATAGTGAAACAGCTAGATCTTTATTGCTGGTCCGGATGAAGCATACAACCCAGGGCTCCAAGCCCTCCTTTTATGCTGGTCAGGGACAATCCCCTGACCTCACCCAACTGGCCTGATAGGCTATTAGAAGTCTATTTACATTTCATAGGTTCCCTGGGAGAAACCTAGGTACAGGATTGGTGGCCGGTTTGAATCCACCTGGCCTTTGTTCTACCTGGCTGAAGCTCAGGTAGTTTCTTGGCCATGTGCTCTGGCCATGCTCTGGCCATGTGCTCTGGCCATGCGGTCGCAATGAAGAGAGCACATGGCGACCGCATGGTCAATACATAACACCCCTCCCCCCATAGTCCAGAACCCCTCTGCACACATAGTCTTTGAGATAGTCCGGGCGTCTGCGCTCACGTCCAGAGCGCCGGGGGGTTGTAAGGCGGGGCGTGTTGCTAGTGTCGGCAGGTTGCGGTGTGGGTAGTTGTTCTGCTGGCGGGGCCTGTCTGCTCGGGGGTTGTTCAGGTGTGGATGGTGCGACTGCTTCGTCCGCGGGCAGGAGCGGCATCTCCGCAGTCTCCGGATCAGGGTCTGGCACTGCTTCTGGAGTCGTGTCGATGTCACGGTCTGTTGGTGCAGGGAGTTCGGGGGCCTGGGTATCATCGTGGTTCTGGGTACGGCATCGAATCTGGTCAATGTGCCGTTTCCAGACTACGCCATCTTCCGTAAGGACCTCATAGGAATAAGGCCCTGTGACTCGGACGATCCTCGCGGGGAGCCATGTTGGACCCCGCGCGAAGTTCTTTGCGTATACGGGGTCTTCGGGAGCAAATCCTCGGGCAGCTGGCCGGTCCTCCATTGTCGGGTTCCCCTCGATTGCTCGGTCAGGATGTAGGCGGTCCAAGACGGTTCCCAGTCGTCTTCCCATCAGAAGTTCGGCTGGCCGGCGCCCAGTCCCTGAGTGGGGTGTGTTCCGTTGGCAGAACAGGAACTTGTACAGCTGCTCTTCCCAGTCGCCATGCTCCATCTTCTTTAACGCGTCCTTCGTTGTCCTCACCATGCGCTCGGCCTGGCCATTGGTTGCGGGGTGGAACGGAGCGGAGCGGATGTGGCGCAGACCGCAGGCTTCCACAAACCGTTGAAACTCGCCGGAGGTGAAGGCGGTCCCGTTGTCGGTCACGAGAGTTTCTGGCATTCCGTGTGTCGCGAAGATCGGCCAGAGACTTCTTAAGGCAGCGTTGGTGGAGGTCGAAGCTACCGGCACTACCTCAAGCCACTTGCTGTAGCTGTCAACAACTATAAGAAACAACCGGCCCTGGACCGGTCCCGCGAAGTCTAGGTGCAGGCGGGACCAGGGCTTGTTAGTAGATTCCCAGGATCGGACAGGAGCGTGTGGCGGATCTGGCCGTGACTCCTGGCATTTGGTACACTTCTGGACCCGCCCCTCAATGTCTTTGTCCAGGCCTGGCCACCATACGTAACTCCGGGCCAGAGCTTTCATGCGCACAATTCCCGGGTGAGCCTCGTGGAGGGCCTCTAGCACTCGGGGCCGCAGGGGCCCGGGGATCACCACTCGAGATCCCCATAGCAGGCATCCCTTGTGGGCCGATAGTTCGTGCCTGCGTGCCGTGAAAGCGGCAAAATCTGGTCCCGGTTTTTCCGGCCACCCCCTTCCCACCCAGTCCGAGACACGGGAAAGGATGCGGTCCCGCCGCGTGCGACGGGCCACATCTGATACCTGTACGGGGCGCTCCGGTAGATCCTCTAGGAGCGCGACGTGGAAAGCGGGAGCCGGATCAGGGTCGCAGGATGGGAGGGGAAGACGGCTGAGGGCGTCTGCATGACCCATCGCCTTCCCCGGGCGATGTACCAATTCGTAGGAGTAGCCTGACAAAAAAATTGACCACCGCAGGACCCGCGGGGACAGCATGTGAGGGGTCTGCCTGTGGGGGGCAAGGAGACCCAGCAGCGGCTTGTGATCTGTGGCCACGGTGAACGACCGTCCGTAGAGATAGTCGTGAAATTTCCTGACGCCAGCTACGATTGCTAGGGCCTCCTTGTCGATCTGGGCGTAGTTCCGTTCTGCCGACGACAGGGTCCTGGAGTAGTAGGCAACCGGTACCTCCTTTCCGTTGGGTAGCCGGTGTCCCAAGACCGCCCCAACGCCGTAGGGGGATGCGTCGCAGGCCAGGATGACAGGGAGCCTCTCATCGAAATGCGCTAAGATCGCATTTGAAATTAATAAGTCTTTGACGGCCCGGAAGGCTGCATCATGCTTGGGACCCCAGGCCCAAGCCGCTCCCTTGTCCAGGAGACGATGCAGGGGTTCAGCGACCGCCGCCTTGTGCGGAAGGAAGGCGTGGTAGAAGTTCACAAGTCCCAAGAACGCCTGGAGTTCCGCCTTTGAGGACGGGCGGGGTGCACCTGTAATTGCCACTACCTTCTCCTTTGTAGGGTGAATGCCGTCTGCGGTGACTTGGAACCCCAAGAAGGTCACCGAGGAGACTCCCAGGGTGCACTTGTCTTTTCGAACCTTGAGACCCGCGTCCTGGAACCTTTGCAGCACCATCCGGAGGCGAGCTGCGAACGTGTCGGCGTCCGGGGCGGCGATGAGGACGTCGTCGAAGAACGGCTTCACTCCTGGAACATCTTTTAGGAGAGAATCCATTAGATTTTGAAAGATTCCGGGTGCTACGCTGACCCCAAATTGGAGGCGTTTTACCTTGAACGCTCCTTGTGAGTCACAATCGTTTGTGCCTCGGCCGTTGCTTCGTCTACGGGAAGCTGCTGATAGGCTTGGGCCAAGTCTAATTTTCCAAATATTTTGGCACCCGCGAGGGAGGCCAGAACATGGCTGACCACCGGTACCGGGTACGCGTGGTCCTGTAATGCCTTATTAATTGTACATTTGTAATCCGCGCAGATGCGGACTTCCCCGTTAGCTTTGAGGGGGGTCACAATGGGAGTCTCCCACTTGGCGTGGGATACCGGCTCGAGCACCCCTTGTGCCACGAGCTTTTCCAACTCTGCCTCCACTTTGGGCTGGAAGGCGAGTGGTGGCCGGCGGACGGCCACGCGGATGGGCCGGACTGCCGGGTCCAGGTCGAAGGAAACCGGGGGTCCTTTGTAGCAGCCCAATGAGCCATCGAAAACGGCGGGAAATTCCTCGCAGATGGATGAGAAGTCAGTAGAGCCCATGCGGTGTATTCCGGTCCACTGCACTCCGAGCGGCTTGAACCAGGCGCGACCTAGGAGACTGGTTAGATTGCGCTCCACCACGAGAAGGTCCAGCAGGCCATTAAAGGCATGGTACTGGACCCAGACCCTGGCTAGCCCCTTAATAACCACTGGGTTTTTCTGGAAGTCCCGGAGGACCAACCCAGCCGGCAGCCGCAGCCAGCGTGCCCCCTTCGGGCAGAGGCGGCGGAACGTAGCTGCGGACACAATTGAATATGCTGACCCTGAGTCCAGTTCCATGGAGCAAGGAACTCCCTCTATTCGGAGAGACACGGAAATTGCGCCCGGGATGGGCTGAGGCAAGTTCATTACCGTGGCCGTGGGAACGACACTACCCACTTCTTCGAAGTTCGCTGCTGGGGCACGGTGGCTGTTCCTCAGGCGGCAGGCCCGGGCGAGATGTCCTGCTTTCCCGCAGGCGCGGCAGATGGCATCACGGAAGCGGCATGTCCGTCTGTCGTGGGGGTCCCCACAGCTGGCGCACGTTGGGGCCTGCCTGTTGAGGGAAGCAGGAGAGGGAACAGAGACAGATGCTGGGCGCCGGCCCTTGGGCCTGGGGACGCCGGGCTCACCCTTCTTCGAGCGTGGTTGCATCCGGTGGACGTCCTCTTCTTCGCTTGAGTCGGGTTCGGGAGGAGCCGCCTGGTGGACTTTGGTGGCTGCCTTGTCCTTTTGCGTTGTCTCGAAGGCTGCCGCAGTTTCGAGCATCTTCTCCAAGGTTGGCTCCGGCATTGCAATGAGGCGCCGGCGGAGCTTGGCTTCCCGGACCCCTCCCATGAAGGCGGTCTCCACGTGGTCATCCATGTGGCGGAATTCGCAGCCCACGGCTAGTCGACGGAGTTCAGCCAGGAAAGTGGCGGCTGACTCCCCCGGCTGCTGCTGGCGCTGTATGAACTCCCAGCGCCTGGCCAGTTTTGATGGCTTCGGGGCGAAGTAATCGCTGAGGGTCTTGGTGAGCACGTCGTAAGACACCTCGGTGGGGTCTTGCGGGGCTAGTAGGTTCTGGGCCACCCGCATGACCTCCACCCCTCCGGAACTCAAGAGCCAGGCACTCTTCAGGTCCGCATCTGTGATTCCGCGGACCTTAAAGGCACAACCCAGCGTCTTGAGCCAGGACTCCCACGTCTCGGGGCGAGACGTATTGAAAGGGGTAATTGGTCCCGGAGCGTTTGCCATATTTACCAGAGCAGGAGCGGCGGCGGCTGTTTGAGCGATGTCCTCGTGTCTTGCGGCGGTGCTGGGGAGCGCTGAGGCTTGGCGCTGGCTAGTGCCGGAGGATTGGGCTCAGAGCGGCTTGCGGCGAGGCGTTGGAGCGCTGGAGCTCGGAGATGCCTGCGGCCGGCGGGACGGAGCTCGCTGTGCTGCTGTGGTCTGCTGGAGAGTCGCTCATCGGGATCCCACCTTCATCGCCACTGATAAGTATTGGAGTCGGGAGTCCATGGAATAGTGAAACAGCTAGATCTTTATTGCTGGTCCGGATGAAGCATACAACCCAGGGCTCCAAGCCCTCCTTTTATGCTGGTCAGGGACAATCCCCTGACCTCACCCAACTGGCCTGATAGGCTATTAGAAGTCTATTTACATTTCATAGGTTCCCTGGGAGAAACCTAGGTACAGGATTGGTGGCCGGTTTGAATCCACCTGGCCTTTGTTCTACCTGGCTGAAGCTCAGGTAGTTTCTTGGCCATGTGCTCTGGCCATGCTCTGGCCATGTGCTCTGGCCATGCGGTCGCAATGAAGAGAGCACATGGCGACCGCATGGTCAATACATAACAGACAGATATTTGGGTGGGGGACAAAAGAGATATGAAAGCTACCACACATATTTAAAAAGCTCCCTGTAAACAAGATAGAGGGCATGTGTGGGCCTCATTTCAAATCAAGCCATCCTTCTTTCTGAAATTTGTGCTTGCAAATGTGGCGTCCACAGCTTAATAGCACATGTGCTGACCCACAGTTTTTGCTGAAAGAGAAGGTAATCCCCCAAGATATTTCCTGTGGCCACTTGGTTCTTACCCTCACTACCATTTAGAATGGCATCCACAGACACAATAAGCTTCTGCCTATGATGCTTATATCCTAGATTTAGGGTGGAGTCCACATCACCTGTATCAGATTCCCCACATCTGTAGTACCTTTCAGTGGTGCCTCCCACTTGACTCTCTCTGGAAATTTACTCCAGCCCCATGAACCGCTACTACCACTGCTACCGCTGGCAACTAGCACAAGGGGTGGAGGGCAAAGACACGACATCACTTCCAGGTACATCCCAGAAGTGTCAATGGGCCACTCTAGCAATCCAGGGATTCCCAGAGTTTCTAGCAGTTCCTAGAGCTATGCATTGTCAGAAGCTGTATCCCAAAGTGGCATACTGGCATAGAGGACACAGGCAGATTTTTAAAATATTTTCCTCCCACCACCACTCAGAGAAGCAACAGGCACTGGAAGCAATCAGTGGGCAGCCTCCTACCATCGAAGGATGCATAGCCACCCTAGGCATGGTTTGTCCCTTGGCCTGGTCTGTTTGTTCACAAGCTTAGGTATCAGCTTCCACAATGTCGTTACCGGTCTATTCTGCTGGGTTCAGTGAACAAATTTCATCACTTGGTCACACCGGTTAGATCTCCACACCTGCTGGTAAGACACACATACACAGCGAGAACTACAGCCTTCCACAGTATAAAGACAGTTGTCCCTCATCAACTCTAAGAGGAGGATAAAAGATGGTGAGGTGAAGGAAACTAGACGTGACTTAAAATTATCTAGAGGAATTAAGTCAGATTCATGTGTACATTTGGGGTTATTCCTGTGTGCGCACTGCTTTCCTCAGAAAGAAATGCACAGGGGCACTGGGAGATGCTGAATCTAAATATTGCAACCTTCTTCCATGGCTTCCATGCACGTTGCCAGCAAAAAGCAACCCTGTAGCCATTTGTCTGTGGAATGGTATGCAGAGAGAAATGTGTGGTATGGAAAGAGAAAACAACCCCCTAACGAGCATGTTAAGCTTAGACAATAGTAAAGATTCCCAGAGAATTTGTGCAGTTTTGTTCCATAGGGATCTTGTATAAGACACTAAATAAGCATCTGTCAGGTCTTAGGGGCTGGTGTCTCATGCCTCACAGCAATGACTGGACTAGCTGCCCCATGAGGTCCTTTCTAGCTCTTTGACTCAATGATGTTCACTAAGTATTCGTTACTGTATTCCTTTGCTGTTGCTCATTAAAATTTGCATTTTAAAGTATATTGATTTTCAAGCGTACTGAAGAGTCTATGTTTTTTTTAAAAAAAAATTGGCAGGATGAATTGTCAGAGAAGGATAATCATTCTGTTCTGATGACAAGCCAGACTGATAACGCTGAGAGAGAAATGACTGAGCTTCTTAAAGAAATCAACACACTTGATGAAAAGGTTTGGTTGTGTTTTGTCTTTTTCAGAGGTCTTTCAAGGTCCTGGTACAAAGCTCTGTAAAATGTCTCTGGGGGTTGTAGGTATGGAATTCAGCAAAGTTAGGAGATGCCTGCATGCTGATAGCATTGATCTGAGCAACAAGTCTAGAGTATCTCACGAGAGCCACATATACAATATGGCTGGGAAGAAGCAGATTTCAATAACTATATTGAGATTTGAATGTGAGGTATAGTATATTTAATTGACAGGTAGCCTGAAGTTATTTACCCGTATTTACAGCTATCCATGTGGCAACTAAGTTGTTACTGAGTTCTCCCTGCATCCTTCTTATCAGTTATATCATATGACAGTGATGGCGAACCTTTTAGAGACCAAGTGCCCAAACTGCAATCCAAAACCCACTTATTTATCACAAAGTGCCAGCACGACAATTTAACCTGAATACTGAGCTTTTAGTTTAGAAAAAAGAACTCATACATTAACATCTTTTGCCTTAAAAGAAAAACCCAATAACAGAGCTTTCAATTACACAAACAACTTTTTATTGAAAGATAAAAGTTTACATTTGGCATGCTTTTGAACAGTTAATGTGATTTTTGCTGTTGTATGCATGCTGATAATTTGTCTAACCTTGGCTCATACTTTGTAAATTTGAGAACAGCCCAGCCTCGAGTCTGTGTCATCTTTTTCCTTTTAGAGACTGAGGGCCCAAACTGCGTGCGTGCCCACAGAGAGGGCTCTGAGTGCCGCCTCTGGCACGTGTGCCATAGGTTTGCCACCACTGTTATATGACATAACTTCATCATAACTTTCACTTTGCAGCACATCATTAGCTACTACTAGAGGGGCAGGGGAAGCAGATTTCTAATCCTTAGTGTATGAAATTGTGGAGAACAACATGGCAGATTTGTAATAACTATAAACAGGAGAGTTGCCAGTTATCTTTTAGGTACTGATTAGTTCGCATTTCAGCAGATGAAATATGAGAGTGGTGGATGTGTGATAGCTGATTGCATCAAATAACATTGAAATGCTGAGCCGATTTTAATATCCCACACTGCAAATATCAGCCACCTAATCATAGGCAGCTCTTTTCCTCCAGCGTTGTCAAATATCATTTATATGCTCTATAGACCTTCCTACACTCATCAGCCAGAAGCAAAAGTTATATTTACACTAAACCAACTGACACACGCCAGTGGATATATATTAAGAAAGAACTAATATCATGCTCACATGGTTTATTCATAGAGAAATCAAGAATCAAGCAAAGGCCTACTGGTACAGAAGGAAACCATGGCGACCATTGGACGTGCTAGTAGTCTTGTGCGGACGCTTGAAAATGTGCTAGATAATGTGCAAGGTAAATTTTTATTTCTCCTGGTTCATCTTAATGTCAAAAGAATGGCACAGTGAAATGGCACCGCATCACTGTGCATATACAGACTTTTGATTAGGGCTGCCAGCCTCCAGGTGGGGCCTGGGGATCTCCCGCTTTTACAACTGATCCCCAGCTGGCGGAGATCAGCTCCCCTGGAGAAAATGGCTGCTTTGAAGGGTGGACTCTATGGCATTGTACCATGCTGAGGCCCCTCCCCTCCCCAAACCCCACCTTCTCCTGGCTCCACCCCCAAAGTCCCCAGGTATTTTCCAACCCAGACTTGGCAACCCTACTTTTGATGCTTGAGGCCTTAAAGGCCCAATTTGAGCTTTCAACTGAAAATATTTTCATTTTTTCAGATCAAACAACTAGTGATTGTTTTACTACTTTTCTTTTTGCTTTAAAAAAAATTAGAAATCCTTTATTGTGCAGGAATTCCATAGTGAATCTGAAAGGTAGAATAAAAAGTTCTCACTATCTAGGATGGAGAGAGATTGGAGAGAGCACATGGTTAAAGGGAGAAGAAAGGAAGAGGTTAGTTGGAGGGAAGGAACTCCCTAAGAGTAGCATTCGGGGTACACAAAGGGACAGCAGCAGACTAAGTGAAGGATGTAGGAAGTGACCTAGCCTTGGTAGCTTTACTGCTTCTCTGAAGCACTGGTATGGTCTGTACAAAGAAATATTACAGAGTCCTCCACTTCCAGTAGCAGTGATATCCATGGCTCTCTGACCAATTTCCCACAGCCGCTGCTCCACCCCAGCTCCTCCCCCTGCCCCGACCGCAAGCGTCCCACCACCTGCTGCGCATCAATTGTTTTTACTACTTAATAGCCACCATTAGCAGATGATTTGTTACATTTATTGTTGGTTATTTTAGCGGAGCCAAGGTTAATACAACACTTTATTCAATGGCAATTTTTCACCCTCTATATTATCTATCTAAGGGAGTGGCATTACTCCTTGGAAAAAGCAAGTAAATTTTCTCTCCATAACCTTCCTTCTCCTTTAGTCCCCTTCCATTTATTTTGGCATGTTGGAGAAGACTGAGAAGGAAACCAGACATACGCACTGCCAGGGGTCCTTTCGTAGAAAAAGAGGTGCAGGAGCTCATTAGCATAACTCATTAGCATAACTCATTAGCATATGCCACGTCCCCTGACATCACCAGAAGTGTGTCAGAAAGGGAATGTCAGTTTCAGCCCCATTATATCCTATGGGCCATTGAAATCAATGGCAAAAACTCATAGGGTATATGAGGGGCTGGAGGAAAGGGAGTTTGAGGGAGAGACTCCAAACTTGCAGGGTAGCTGCTGGGGCCTCTCCTCGAAATGCCCACTAAGTTTCATAAAGATTGGACCACGGGGTCCAATTCTATGGGCCCCCAAACAGATTGTCCCATCCCCTCCATTGTTCTCTATGGAGGGAAAAAATGTTAACTTTTTTCCTACCATAGAGAACAATGGAGGGAATGGGGGCAACCTGTTTGGGGGCCTGTAGAATTGGACCCCCGGTCCAATCTTATTGAAACTTGGAGGGCATTTCGAGGAGAGGCCCCAGCAGCTACCCTGCAAGTTTGGAGCCTCTCCCTCAAACCCCCTCCCCTCCAGTGGCTTTTAAAATTGCCGCCGAATTTCGGCAGCAATTCGGCGGCGAGCTGAATCAGATTAGAGAATCTGATTCAGCCCGTGGCTGCCCTCCTGGCCAGTCCTGAGCTGGCGGAGCTTTGCTCTGCCTCGCTCTGGCCCCAACGGACCCCTGCACACTGCAGATTTGAGATGCAGTTGCTCTGACCAGCATTATAGCTAAGTGTGGATAAGTTTCCTGTGTGACTTAAAGCAGTGTATCCACAGTGCCATCCTAAGCATAATTATACCCTTCTAAGTCCATTTAAATCAATGGGCTTCCTTAGAAGGATGTACCTCTGCTTAGGATGGCATTGTGAGTCTCCCATGTAACAGTTATATGGACATGACTGCAGTCAGCTGTAGCAGGAAGTGGAGAAGGTTTCTGTTGAGCTCTGCCTCCTCCCTCTGGGGCCCACCTCCCGTGGCCGTAGCACCCTCCTGCGGCAAAAGACGTTGGGTACGCCGTGAGGAAAAAAAGGGGCTTGGTAAGGCCCCAGAAATGGCAGGGGTGGGGTTCAGCATCACCCCTGTCACTCCTCTGCCTCCATGGGCATAGGATTTTGGCTGGCGTCTCTCTCTCTCTCTCTCAGTAGTCAGCCCTCTACACCTCCCGGCTCTTCCTCCCTGGCCCTGCCATTCTCACCTCCTTTTATCCCTCTCCCTTGTCCCCCAGAGCCACCCGGGGCCGCAGAACCACTCCTCCCCCCTCGCCCTGTCCCCCTTGATAGCTGTGGATGCTGTCCTGGCATCCCGGAGGCGATCGCCCCTCCCTTCCAGCCACTCCTGGTGCCTGTGCCCTTAGGCAAGGCCCGGCTGGCCCAGCTGGCTCTTCAGCGCTGCCAGCTTCTTCTGGGTCGGTGCATGCCGGCGGGCTGTGAGCTCGTGCTGCAGCAGCCCTAGGAACAACACTGGTTCCTTCTTCGGCGGCGCTGGCACCATATGGCACTTGGGGGCATTCCTGGGCCGGACGCAGGCCATGCAGCAAGGCAGCGCCATTCAAAGACTTTTCCATGGTCATGTGGCCAGCATGACTAAATGCTGAGGCTCACAGAATGCTGTTACCCTCCCACCAAAGTGGTACCTATATATCTACTTGCAATTTCTTGCTTTACAAACTACTAGGTTGGGAGCTTACTCCGTCACGTGGCCCTAGGGTCTCGAACTGCCGAGCTACTGACCTTTCAGTCTGCAGCTCAGTGTCTTAACCTCTGAGCCACCGCTGCCCCTTTGATAAGAATAGCAGTGCCCATTTATTTGTCTGAACTGCAAAATGTCACAAAATCAGTCTACAACTGCCTGCCCCCTAAGGGAGTACAGCTCTTGCCTGAGCAACAACATAGGCTTTGATCACATGAGCAGTTTGGCCTGACACAGCCACCCCTCCCTTCCAAATCAAATGGGCTCAGTCACACAGCCACATCTGTCAGGTGTTCCCCCGACATACTCATCCCGTCACCATAGGACGGCTTGGAACTGGGTTAAAAAGGCACCACATCACAGGTGGTGTTTTTGGTTTCCCATGCATTCATTGTGCATGGCCAAATGTCTGAACGTGGGGGAGTGCATGCAGAACGGATTTGGCAGTCTGAGGCTGCAGATCCGTTCCCACTACTAGTGAGGGGTTTTTTGGAATTTTTGCCTATATGCACATAAGTGCACATGCACATGAGCGCACATGCATGCATTCTGGAAAATTTCCAAGCAGCGCACTCTGTGAATGAGGTGCTGCAGTAATATGGATGCTTGCCCATGGGGTGTCTGCATAGTTAACCCACAGCAGGGTGTGCTGTCTGGGTGATATTTTATTTTATTTATTTCACATTTTTACCCCACCCTCCCCGCGAGCGGGGATATGCCCCACAACACTTTAAACCGGTACAGTTAGAGGTGGCACCATATCATACCAAGCTGCCAGTATGACCACAGCCATAGTCTTGTGCAGAGTTACCCACTCTAAACGCATAATTATGCATAGGATTGCACTGTGGCTGCATTCAGACTGGCAGTTTGGCCCGATATAGACACCTTTCACAAATGGATTAAATGGGCCCATTCACATAGCCACAGCTGTCAGGCGTTCCCTGGGCATACTCACCCCATCAGAGGATGACTTGGAGCTGGGTTAAAAAGCTACCGCCTCCGAAGTGGAGTTTTTGTTTCCTTGTGGATTCATCGCGCATGGCAGCTGTCTGAACATGGGGGAGCACACGCAGAACGGATTTGGCAGTCTGAACCTGCAGATCTGTTCTGCCGCTAGGGAAGCGGCTTTTTTAAAAAATTGCCCATGTGTGCAACAATAATGTGGATGCTTTCCCACGGGAGGTCTCCATGGGTAACCCACAGTAGGGTGTGCTGTGTGGCTGATATGTCCCGCAACATTTTACACTGGGTCAATTGGAGGTGGCACTATATCGCGGCAAACTGCCAGTCTGTCCTCAGCCTCTATTGGAGGCTGTGGTGGAAGTTAGCACTCTTCTTTCCTGGGAACACAAACAAGGCAAAGAAAGCGAACTAAGCAATCCTTCAATTTTTCTTTATACAATAATTAAGAAAATAACATGTGAACCAGTGAGCTTTCTGATGACTGTGTAAATGAAATAAATAAATAGGGAGGGAGGGAGATTTTTGAAAGGACAAAAACTAGCCTAGAAGAAGCACTGAAAACTGATCATTAATCCTGAGACAGAGCGCTTACTGACTAATTGATCCTTCTGTAATTTATAAAACTGCTATTTATTCACACCAGATTATTGGTCAAAAATGAAGGGATGAAAGTAGATCCACTGTGCAGAGAAGGCTCACTTACAACTAGCTAGTTATACAAGTTCATGACTCACTGGCAATCTACCAATTGCACAGAATCAAGGATTAGGTTAAAATTAGCAGAACTCTTCAGATTATCTCTAGGAAATGAATTGTTGCCACCAAATGATTGAATACTGGGCACATCTGACATGTTAAAAAGACTGTTTCTACCAAGCAGATAAATAGAAACACAGTAGTGCAAGGAAGACTGCAGGGGTTCGGGGCCCTCAATGGACACAGGAGATATACTGATAAATAGGGTTGCCAGCTCTCAGTTGGAAATACCTGGAGATTTTGGAGTTGGAGCCTGGGAAGGGGGGGACCTCCGCAGGATATAATGCCATAGAATCCATCCTCCAAAGCAGCTATTTTTTACAGGGAAACTGATCTTGGTCATCTGGAGATCAATTGTAACAGTGAGAGATCTCGAGATGCCATCTGGAGGCTGGCAGCCTTACTGATAAATGTACGAAAAGGAAACCAGTATCTGTCAGGAATCCATGACTCAAGAAAGCTTGCATAGGAAGTTGTTTAGGCATCTTAATTCATTGCTGCTTTGCTTGACTGTGGTCTATTTGTCCTCAGAACTTGACAGAGAGGCAAAGTATTATCATGTGGCACATAATCTGACGCCTGAGGACACCATTCAGAAGCGCAAGGCCGCAGAAGAGATGCTGAAGGACTTGAGACTTCACAAGCCATTCACCACTCAGAGACTCCTTGCAGATGAGGAGTCTGATACAGCACAAAAATGTGAGTTATCCTTCTCACGAAAAGATAAGAAATCTGGCATGGGAAATCAAGCTGTAGAGTCCTGGGTTGAAGCTCACAATTTCTGAGGGCAGAACTCTGTGTTACCTTTTGGACTGTGATGTGATCTATTTTAAAGACTTAAACAGATATCTGAACTTGAAAGCATCATAAAGTCAACCTGGTCAAGGAACCATTACTGAACGTTGCTCCCATATAGTCAGAAGGTTTACCTCTTGATAGTGTGTGAAATGACCCTTAGAAAGATGGTTTTATAAAAGAAGAAGAAAGCTAAACCCAGAAAAAATTGAGTCCCCAAATAGCTCAGTTTGAAAATGAAATTATACGAAGTCACATATTAGAGTCATCATGAAAATAGTTTCTATTAACTCTAACTTGGGGTACCCCAACGTGGTACCCAAGATGCTCAGTGACATCTTTCCTACTGCTTTTAGAAAGTGGGTGGGGCCGGGTGGGGCTTTTGCCCAGCAAGCCTTCTGATTGGCCACTGGAGATTTGTTTGCCTGCACCTATTTTTTAAAATGTTCTTTTGGCAGCAGCTGCCACTACAGTACAAGGATCTTCACTGTGTACTGAAGATAAGCTGCGGGACCCATTTTCCGGCTGATTCCAACTATAATGGCAGCCATTTTGTAGCTGTACCCACCACCCTATATAAAGATTGCAAAGGTGCCCACAGGCTCAAAAAGGTTGGGGGGGGGGGCTGCTCTAACTCTTTTGATCTTCTTTTAAAGGAAAATATTGCTAGGCTTACAGTACATCCTGCTAACATTAAGAAGAAGGCCATTTATAAAGGCTAATCAGCTTTGTCTGACTATCGTCTCAGTGTTAGGAGAAGCTGCAAAACTGCAACAGATGCATAACGAAACCAGGTCTCTCATTCCTATCATACTGGACCAACTTGAAGAATATGATACCAAGCTGACAGATGTGCAGGAAGCCCTAGACCAAGCTGTTGATTACATCAGAAAATCAGAAAATATAAATAAGGAAAGCACTAACATCCTACAAGAAAATGAGGTACTGTGTAGAATGTGTATTTTGAAAGTGTGAGCAACAGTTTTCCTTTGGTAGAATTACTGGATGATCAAATTAAAAAGACCCTGTGATTTCTGTAGAAAGTATGTGAGAAAAGACACAACATATCATTATATTTCGGTTAGACAAACTTTTGCTACCTACCTATCACACCACACCTAACTATGCACCAGAAAGATATCTTCCTGTGATTTTCCTGTATACTTAGAGTAAACAGTATGTACCTTTGGATCAGTAGTTTCCTTCAACCATTTAGGGATTCTAAAATCAAACTGTACAATACAAGAATCTTAAAGTTCTCCAGCTTAAAGTTCTCCACACATCTTAAGGTTAAATCTTTAGACATATGAGCTATGAAGTGTGGAATAATATTTTGCTCCAGATGCCTTTGTTTAAGAGCACAACAATGCCAAATAGATGAGAAAGGCCAGACCCAATTCTGTATTTTTAAAAGTGGTATAGAACAGACAATTTCACCAGCTGCGGTTTTCCCATTGCAGTGCTGCAGAAATGAGGTGTTTCTACCTGCCATAAGCATGTAGTTATGTAGTTATGTAAGGTACAGAACGTTTCACATTCTGACCTGGAAACTCTAACCATGATTCAGCTGTGAGTAGACTATCCCTGTTTAGTGTAGGTTTGTTACAAGTAAGAGGATTTCTGGTTAGGCCACCAACTGTGTTTGCAAACACCTGAGAATATGAGGGCAATGAAGTCGCCTATCTGTGACTCACAGTCTTCTACACCCTTTTTTACATGAAGCAAGTTAAAAGAGAAACTCATTGTAGTCCTAAACAGAGTAACATCCTTCTAAGAACCAAACTAGGTGTTATATGTAACACATGTTCATCATAGGGACTTGCAGATAGATGGCAGCTGTAAGTTCCCTATGGTTATTCAAGCTCAAAATCACTGCAAAGGTCTGGTTAAGATCAGGACCACAGCAGTGGGGGAGGAGGGGCTCCAGCCCCCCCCCCCATTCCATTTTCCAGAACTAAAATGACCCTGGGGCTGTTATTTGCTGTTATGTCCTGGACGCAATTCCTGTACACTTGTATGATTCTTTGATGTGACCAAACATGTAATGGTGCCAGCCATGCGGTCTGACCGCATGGCCTGGAAAAGGTACAAGCTTGAGGTAAAAGAACAATAGCACCCAGGCTCCTAAAGATCCACCTATCAGGGGCTTAGCATATTCAAATGAGCCAATGTAATCTCTGGTGGGAAGATTAACCTATCCCACAGTGTGGACGGGGATGAGGCTTTTCTGTGCATATAAGCTGACCCCAGGCCACCTCAGGTATGCTTGTTCCTGACCTCTAATAAACTCCACTATGCTGAAACTCACTCCACGGGCCTCCAGACTCCAGTACTTTTCATTTGCTCATTGTTATTATTTTCCCTATCATGGGGGCTGCACTGGTATTTCCTTGGGATCTGGCTAAAATAATCATTTCAAATGCAGTAAATTGTGTGTATATGTGTGTGTGTGGATCTGGGGATTATTTGGTGAATAGAAAGCAGAACTGGGCACCAGTAGTGGTAAGCAGAACTCTCTTCTCTCCTTCATCAATTCTAAGATAATTTTGCCTTACGCCCTGAGCCTGCCTTGGTAGGGAGGGCGGGGTATAAATCAAATCAAACCAAATAAATAAATAAATAAATAAGGTTAGGGTAAGGAATTTCACTCATTATCTTCATTTCGCTTCTCTGTATCCAAATCAGTCCCCATGTGAGGCCAGTCCCAACATGTAGAACCATAAATATATTTGGGGATAATAAGTTTGGGGATATATTTGGGGATAATAACATGGATCCCTTTCTAAAACAATACCCTTAGAAAAATGAAGCAGAGAGGACAATTATTTGGGACTATTCCTGAGTGTTGTATACATGGATCCCTTTCTAAAACAACCCCCTTAGAAAAATGAAACCGAAAGAATCTCAAATAAAATATTTATCCCCTAACATGATATAATGCTAGAAAAATGAAATGCAAGGGAAAGCAAAAGCATAAACCAACTGTACAATGCAGTAGTGCAATCCTAGCAACGCTGCCCTTGGTTGTTGCGTAACTGAGGTGCAAATGGGGCAGGCCCATAGCCAGGAAATTCCAAGTTGGGGGCATTTAAATTTCTTGGGGGGCACTTGGCACTGGCTAATTTAAATAAATTAATTATCCAAAGTTGGGAGTCAGAGCTGAACCCTGCAGATAAAAAGGGAGGGGGGGAGAGGAATCCTCAACATTCAAAGGCCAGAGGCAGAGCTGAGCTCTGAAGATAAAAAGGGAAAGGGGGGATAGAGGAATGGAAGCAAAATCATGGGCTCCAAAGTTGAGGGAGGGATTGGAGCATGCAGCACTTGCTTTGCTAGCTTGGGAATTGGAGGGATGAAGGCGGTTGTGGCTTGTTTTGCTAGCCAGTGAGAAGCAAGCCAGAGCAGTGACGTGGATTGGAGGTGGGGCTTGTCTTGCTGGCTGGTGAGAGGTGAGAGAGAGCAGAGCAGCAGTGTGGGATAATCGAACCCATGGGGCTTGACTTACCAGCCAAAGAGAGGCAAGACAGAGCAGCAGCAGTGTGAGATTGGAGGAAGGGCTCACCTTGCTGGCCAGCGAAAAACAAGAGAGGGCAGTGGCATGGGATTGGAGGGCAGAGGGCACAGGGCTTGCCTTGCCAAGGGAGAGCAGCATGGGATTGGAGGGCAGAGGGCACGGGGCTTGCCTTGTCGAGAGAGTGGCGGACAAGAGAAGGCGGCACGAGGCTTACCAGTGGTGGCAACAAGCATGATAAATAAAATTAAAAATTGGAAGTTGGGGGGCCTGGGTGGGAAGTTGGGGGGCTGAGCCCCAAAAGTACTCATTGTAGATACAGGCCTGAAATGGGGACTCTAAGGGGAATTAAGGGAGAAAGTAAAATCGTACTTTGTCTGTCCTGAGAAGAAGATAATGGTGTGCTTTGGTCCAAGAGCAAGAGAAGGAAAAGCTGGTCCTTGGTACGGAATTCTTGGGGTGGATAGAAAATGCAACACTGAAACTACCTATGAAGTTGGGGATCTGGGCGAGGGATGAAGGACCTAGAGTGTAAGGATGGGGCTCAGTGATGCAGCAGACTAATTACAAAGTTGGGGGACAGGCTCAGGCACAGAACTAGATACAAATTTAGGGGAGCTGAGAAACCCAATATGTACGTTTTGTAGTGGGGAATTTTGGTAACGGTTCAATTCCATCCAGAGTCTAGAATCCACAGCTTTGGAGGTGGCAGATGAAAAGCCTTTAATCAATACGGAGCATTCCAGCAGTTGACCTACTTCCATGTGAGAATGTCCAGGGACATTCCTGCTAGTTCAAGGGGCTCTGGTTTGACATCAAACTGGATATCTGGCCTCTAGCAGTCAAGTCAGGGGATGGTTTGGGGCAGGGGCATAGAGTTTTGTAAATTCCGGGGGGGGGGGCTCTTTGGTGCATGCGCTTCATGCACGCACGCGCTGGGGCAATGTCCCCCCCCGCTGGGAAACCTCCGTGCCTCCCCAGGCCCTTCCGAGGCCCGCCAGCCGCTGCTGCCGGAGCCTCTCCCCCCCCCACTCTTCCCTCTTCCTTCGCTGGGAAAAGAGGGAGGGAGAGGGAAGGATGGAAGAGTGGCCAGGCGGGGGGGGGAGAGGCACCGGCAGCAGCAGCTGCCGGCCTCGGATTGGCCCCGGGAGGTGCGGCAGCAGGCGCTACGTTTTCCCAGGGGGGCTCAGTCCCCCCCGGGAAATTTCAGGGGAGGCTCAAGCCCCCCCCCCATAGTCTACGCCTATGGTTTGGGGTGAGAAAATGCAAAGGAGCAGCCTCATTTGTAACAGCCAGCAATGCATTTATCAGTCTCAATACGTGGATCGAGGCGATTAATACAGTAATCCACAAGAATGCAATTTTGTTCCAGTTGTTGCTTTGAGTTACTCAGACGCCTGTAACATTTCTGAAATCTGATTTAATTTCTCTCTCAGAAACAACAGGAAATAGTGGCTGAACAAATTAACAGTGTCAACAGTACTCTGCTGATAGCCAGAGATATTTTAAATGTACAACATCAAATCAACTTTGAAATGGGTGAGGGAATAAAGGTAAGATCCCATGTGAAATTTATATTCTGATTGTCTTAAACATGTGTTGCATCAGTACTCACTAGATAACAAGCAGATGCTCTACCATTGAGCCGCAGCCCTTCTTGAAATTGAGAGTTAGAACCATTACCTTTACTGGAGCCTAACACCTCCAACATAAACAAAGTTTTATAAAGCCTTCTTGAAGCAGAGCCAGCAATCTTCAGGAACAGTACTAGCCATCATATGGGAGTCTGCAGTGGGAGGCGCAATCAATGAAAATCACCCTCTACCTGCAGAAGTGTTGTACTACAAGAAAACAATGGTAATATACCCTTTGCTTCTTAAACTGATTTCCCACAAGGCACTGCTCCAGCGTCGTTCTTCTCTTTGCCCTGATTGCGTGCTTGAGTTTCCCACTATTTGCCTCATGACACATTTTGACCTGCGGATTCGCTCAAATTTCCCCATGGCTTCAGTTATCCTCAAAAAAACAGGATCACTGAAGCTGCGGGGGAATTCGGGCGAAGCCGCAGGTCAAAATGCAACGCAAGACAAATAGTGAGAAATTCAAGCACGCAATCAGGGCAAAGGGAAAAAATTATGCCGGAGCAGCGCCTTGTGAGAAATCAGTCCCAGAGAATTTAGAGGACTGAAGCCCCAAACCAGCTCACCAAAAAATGTTAACATATATTTTGGCCCTTAATGTGGTAGTAAACTGTTGTCTGCATTGTTGTATTGTTTGTGGGGGTTCATGGGCTTGAATGCTTCTCCATACAAAAAATTCCCTTCACTTAGACAATTAGTCCAGCCTTCTCCATTGTATGCTATTTTTCTATATTCAGGAAGGGTTTTGAGTATGGTGGACACAGGTTTACTATCCAAGAGAGAACTAAGCATGAATCGTTTTCATTATTTTCTTTATCTACCTCATTTTGAAATAATACTAATAGCTTGTAAAATGCTATTGTTATTATTATTTGTGTACTCTTCTTGTTTGATCAGAATACTTCAGGGTTCTATGCAGAAATCGATGGAGCGAAGATACACCTACAGGACAAACTGGCCAACCTATCAAGGTTTGATGATGACATGGTACAGACAGCCATGGAGCATGCACAGAAGCTTCAGGATCTTGCTGATGAACTGGAAAGGTAGTGTTAACTAGATCAAACTGTGCTGCCACCCGGCAAGTTTAAGCACTTCTAAGTTGCTTTGGAATCAGTGGGTCAGGATTTAGAAAATCAATGGGACCTTAAGAGGCTTCACTTTGATCAAATACTAATTTTAAGATTGATTTGTAGGCAAGCAAAAGATCACATTGGTAATAATTATTATGAGTTAGTGCTTAAGTACAGTGCTTATCCATTATGTCTGTAATACTTACAACAACTGTATGTGTCTATGGATTGCTATCCCAGTACTCTAGAGGGGAGGAAGGCAATGAGAAATTGGCTTGCCTATGTTAATAGCTGAAATGAAACCTGAAATGAGGACTTCCATGCTCCTAGTCTGAAGTCTGTAACCTTAACATAGAATCATAGAATCATAGAATGTTAGCGTTAGAAGGGATCTTGCGGGTCATCTAGTCCAACCCTCTGCACTCTGCAGGAGCATAGCCAAAAGACAGCCCTACAACATACCCCAAAGGTGTTCATCCAGCCTCCGCTTGAAAACATCCAGTGAAGGAGCATCCACCACCTCCCGAGGCAGTCTGTTCCACTGCTCAACCACTCTTACAGTTAGGAAGTTCCTCCTGATATTTAGCTGATATCGACCTTTAGCTGATATCAATAATTTCCACCCATTAGATCTAGTCTTGCAATCCAGAGCAAGAGAGAATAGATCTGCTCCATCTTCTATATGACAGCCCTTCAAATATTTGAAGACTGCAATCATGTCCCCTCTAAGCCTTCTCTTTCCCACGCTAAACATATCCAACTCTTTCAGCCTTTCCTCACAAGACTTGGATTCCAAGCCTCTCACCATCCTGTTTACTCTCTTCTGGATATGCTGGACATGTATCCATTATCACCCACTTTTCATGGTCAGACTGAATATCAGCTGCTCAATTAAAATTTGTGATCAGCACCGCATCTGATTTGCACTTCTGCTACCTTCTTATCTACAGTTGAGCTGAACTCTTTGCATAACTGCTGGTACAATCACTGTGCTAGGACATGTACAACCGATTTATAGTATTTATTTTTTAAAAAATGGTTAAGGAAGTACCATTACATTGGCTTACATTATCCTAACATCTCAATTACAATATATAAAATGTAAATATAACTAGGGGTCCTCTGGGGCTGGAGCGAGGCGGAGCGCTGCTCTGCCAGCTCAGGAGTGGGCAGTAGGGCAGCCACAGGCCGAATCAGATTCTCTGATCTGATCTGGCCCACTGCCGAATAAAAGCGGCTGTAGGGAAGGGGGTTTGAGGGAGAGGCTCCAAACTTACAGGATAGCTTCTGGGACCTCTCCCCCAAATACCCACCAAGTTTCAAGATTGGACCAGGGGGTCCAATTCTACAGGCCTCCAAACAGGTTGCCCCCATTCTCTCCATTGTTCTCTATAGTGGGGAAAAAGTAATGTTAGAGAACAATGGAGGGGATGGGGCAACCTGTTTGAGGCCCCGTATAATTGGACCCCGTGGCCAATCTTCTTGAAACTTAGTGGGTATTTCGGGGAGAGGTCCCAGAAGCTACCCTGCAAGTTTGGAGCCTCTCCCTCAAACCCCTTCTCCTCCAGCCCCTCATATACCCTATGAGTTTTTGCCATTGACTTCAATGGCCCATAGGGTATAACAGGGCTGAAACTGACATTCGGCCGGTTATGCTAATGAGTTATGCTAATGAGTTATGCTAATAGGTGTGCTAATGAGCTCCTGCACCTCTTTTTTATGAAATGACCCCTGAATATAGCAACTATAAAGTAATAAAGCATCAATACAGGAATAATACAGAAAATGGCAAAAGGAATGAAATCAAGATCAATCACACCCAGCAACCAAGCATCAGTCAGCTAACCCTAAGGCATAACAATAAAGAAACAATTTGTCTTTATGAAGGTCAAAAGGGAAGACACAAAATATACCTCATGGGAGAGGGAGTTCCAAAGTCTCAATGATACCAGGACCGCCTCTCCCACTGTACTCTTCTGAGACAGTTTTGCTCATTTGAGCAAAGCCTTCTAAGGGCGCCACCCTGCAAAAGCTTGGTAGCTGCCTGTTCTCATGTACTCTTGGTGGTGGCTCTCACCTTATGGAATGGCTAGCCTGAGGAGGTCAGGAAGACCACCACACTTCTGTCATTCGGCAGAATGTGCAAAACTGTAATGTTCAAGAGGACAGTCTTAAAAGAGATCATAACTACAACCAGGGCTATTTTTGGGCAGGAACGCACAGGAATGGAGTTCCGGCTGACTCCTGAGTTGGCCACACCCAGCAGGAACTCATTAGCATAATAGGCCACACCCAACAGCAGAGACTCATTAGGATTGGCTACATTAGGGGTATGTGGCCTAACATGCAATTTAATTCCTACTACCAAAAAAGCCCTGGGTTTTGATAACAAACAATGTAAACAAAATAAGAAGCAAAAGGTGGGTGTGGCTGGAGGACCATTCTTCTGGTAACATGGGGGTGTGGCCTAATAGGCTAATTAGCTGTGCTTTCAGTGGTGTGGCCTAATATGCTGATGAGTTTCTACTGTTGGGTGTGGCCTATTATGCTAATGAGTTCCTGCTGGGCTTTTTCTACAAAACCCCCCCTGACTACAACAGAATGAACAGCCCAGAAAGGCATCTTTATGAATAGTTCACTGCAATGCTTATTGTAGGTTATCACCATCTTTTACTGCATTGTCTTTACCTTGTGATCTACTTCCTGTACTGTTTATAGTTTACCCACATTGACATTAAGATAGATTCAGGTGGGCGGCCGTGTTGGTCCGAAGCAGCAGAACAAAGTTTGAGTTCAGAGGCACCTTTAAGACCAAGAGTATGAGCTCTTGTGTGCACACACACTTCCTCAGACAGTAAAATGGAATTTACAGTCCACACATATAAGGCAGAGGTTGCTAATTTACTGTTCAGCCTCTGCCTTATATGTATAGACTGCTACGTTCTATTTCACTGTGTCTGAGGAAGTGTGCATGCACATGAAAACTCATACCTTGAATAAAATTTTGTTGGTCTTAAAGGTGCCGCTGGACCCAAACTTTGTTCTGTTGCTCTCATTGTTCTCGAATTCTGTAATCCTAGTACTATTCCATTGTTCTTTGATTGTTTTATGCTGTCTAATTGCAGCGTTTATATCCTATAATCCGCACTACATCTTAGCAAGGAAAGTAGATAAATAAATAAATAACATTTACTGGCTCTCTAATGGCAGTAGTAGTATTGAATTCCTCAAGGCCCATGTTTTGGAGAAGGCAGTCCTCCAGGTATCCTGGATCCAAGCCAATTTATTATAAGATATTTGTTTCAACTTTAGCAGATATGTCCTTCTATTAAATGTAAATCATTCCGTGTTTTTCTTTCTTTCTCACAGAACTTTGCATGGTGTTGATACAAATGGATTAGTACAAAAAGCATTAAATGCTACCAGTGTTCATGAAAACATTATTAATTATATTAATGAGGCCACTGAAGCATCAGTTTTGGCCTTAAACACAACCGAGAGAGTCAATGATGTAAGTAACACCATTATATGGCTTAACTAAGGCTGGAACTACATGTTGCATGTAGATTATCATCCCCAAATTTGTGGGGGGGGGCGGGGAGACTGATTCCCGACATGAGTCTGAAATGTAAAGAGGCAAACTGGAATAGGAGAGGAGAAACTACTTAGCTCTTTCCTTTCATACTTGTTCTCCACCAAAAATTGCTGCCCTGAACTGCTTGTAAATTTTCCTCAGGAGAGGTAAACTGTTTAGAGGAAATGTTTTAAAACCTACTTTCTTATGCTCACCTGTTCCTATCTATCTATCTATCTGTCTATTTGTCTGTTTGTCTGTCTCACAAAATGTGTAGCTCCATTATAATAATATGTGTTTCTTGTCTCTTTGGGATCCAGTGGCACTTTCTGAAAAAAGCTCCCATTTGAAAAATTGCCTACAGTTGCCCCAAAGACTGGTTAATATAGGTGCTATTTTTTAATGTTAAAGAGCTGTGGTATTGAGTTGCAGCTGCCTCATTTGATTTCCTAGGCAAGGCCAACAACATACTGTAAGCCAGAGCACTCTTTTTAGGGTTGCCAGTTGCATGGCCCGCAACTGGTGGGAGATGGGGAAGATGGGAACTTACACTTAGGTGGGGGGTCCAGCATCCTTGGTGCAATGATGTCACTTCTGGCATGACCTGGAAGTGGCATAATTGGTCTGAGGCAACACTCTAGCATTCACCCATAGAGTTTTGGGCAAATACTACAGCATTGCCCAGTGTAATGACAACACTTCAAGGACACACTGGAAGTTGCATCACCATGCGGGGGACACCAATCATGCCCTCCCATTTTGCCAACCATTTTCCTCCCAATACCCAACTAAGCAGCAGCAGGCAGGAGTGGAAGATCTCCTGCCGTCAGAGGGAATATGGCATCCCGAGCTCCTGTCAGCTCTCATTCATTTCAGTGGGGCTTGCATAGACTTTCAAACAGTGCTTCGTACAGCTCTGTCATGCACTGTCTAGTTGTGATGTCTGAAAGCAACCTAAATTCCCTCTGCACTGCATATCTTTTGATTAGGCCACATACATAATGCCCTGTACACATTCAACAAGCTGCTGCTTTGCTACAAATAATTTCTCAGTTCACTGAACTGGAAGCAGGGGTCATTTCGAGCAGGAGCTCAGGGGAGCGCAGCTCCGGGAGTTGGGGCCAGCCTCCCCCCCCCCCCCCGCAGGGGAATGCCTGCTTGTGTCATGGCTGCAGCAAAATGACCCCGCCCCCTGGAAAGGTCCTTGTTCCTCTGACCAGCCTTCTGAAGGCTTCCGCCACCACTGAAGCTATCCTCCCAGAATAGTGGTATTTCTGAGGCTTAGATTAGTAGCTGTCCCCTCTCTGCCAGCTCTTTCTTTCTTTCTTTCTTTTTCTTTCTTTCTTTCTTTCTTTCTTTCTTTCTCTCTCTCTCTCTCTCTCTTTTTCTCTCTTTTTCTCTCTCTCTCTCTCCCTCCCTCCCTCCCTCCCATCCTCCCTCCCTCCCTTCTCTCTCTCTCTCTCTCTCTCTCTCTCTCTCTCTTCTTTCTTGCCTTCTGACATATTTCCGGTGATGTCAGGTGGTATAGCATATGCAAATAAGTTATGCTAATGAGTCATGCTAATGAGCTCTTGCACCTCTCTTTCTACGAAATGACCCCTGGAAGCAATATATTTCAGGTACATTCCCTGGTAAATTGTTTTGGAATTAGTTTGTGATATTTTTTTTTCTGCAACACTTTCCCAGGCACCTCCTCCTAAATAAGGGTATGAGACACACAAGGATGGGTTTAACTAGTTTGTTGAAATGGCTGATCTACATCATAATCTATTAAAATATGCTAACATATTTGAAGGGACAGGCTGTGCAAGAAACCATTACTATGGCTGCCATTATTTGGGCAAATCTACCCTGACTTCAAACTTGGCCAGCAATTACATTAACCTTACTTGCCCTTGGCTGCATATAGAATATGACAATGGGTGCCAAGCTGTATCTCCCTCCCTTGATGTGCTGTAAGCATAGTCCCTCTAAGCTGTGCTAGGGAGTGTTGGTGCACAAAAATTTAACAGGCAGCACAGGGATTTCTGCTTCTGCTCAGAAGGCATTTTTCCCTCCATTGGAAACAATGAAGGAAGGGGGCATCTCCTTCAGGGGCCCATACAATTGGACCCCCTGGTCCAACCTTTTTGAAACTGGGGGGTGAGGAGATGCACCAGCAGCTATGCTGTAAATTTAGTGCCTCTATCTAAAAAAAACAGCCACCCAAGCCCCAGGTATCCCCAGATTGATTCTCCATTATAGTCTATGGGGCCTAGTGACTATAATGGTCTCCATAGGCTACAATGGAGCTGGGGGGAAATGGTATTTTTTGCACACCCCTATTATGGTTTTCAGGATGATTTGTAAGCTGCCTTGAGTCACAGGGGAGAGTGGGATATAAATATTTGGGCAAATTGATAACATGTAAGCAACTTCTTTTTTGTTAGGTTAGGCAGGGTTCTGACAGTGATTGCTCCTCCTCTGTTATACTTGACCTGTAATGCTGGTTGTCATATTTCATTAAAAAAAACCAAAGTAGACTGCAAGAGTTTTCTCTCCCCAAAGTGCTGGTATGTTTTCTAAGGTCAAATTTACATCTGATTTTCCCGCTAGAATCATTCTAGTTTCAAAAAAACCTGTCTATACCTGTTTCTAGTTTCAAACCATACTTGTTCTAGTTTATAAATTAATGTTTACATTCGTTAATTGCCCTCCTGTGGTCAAGCTAGCATTATACTGCTTTAAACAAATGCTGTTGCTTAGTACTCTTCAGACCCCCTGGAGTGAAATTTGAAACCAGGTGAAATGAGTTTGGGAAAAGACAGCAGTCAAACTACTTCAGAGAGGAGGTGTAAATTGGGCCTAAGGCTCAGCACAAGGCAACAGTCCAAGGCCAGGTCTACCAATATAGTAGACTGTGGTGGGTAGACCTATTCTCCGGAGGCCAGGTCTACCAATATAGTGGAAAGCGGAGGATAGACCTGTTGTCCGGAGGCCAAGTCTACCAATATAGTGGAAAGAGGTGGGTGAAATTTGACATGATTTTGTTTTCTCTTATAATGTTTAAATTATTCTTAAAATATAGTATAAATATAATTTTAAAGAATTTATTCTGCGATTTTAAAAGGTTATGGAAGTAATCTTCTAAAAAAACTGATTTACGCATAGTCAGATGTAGACTTGCTCACAGCTTTAATGCTCTCTCTCTGGGTGCTTGCCAATTCTTCCTACCTATCCCAAATAACCTGTCCCATTCCCACTATGGACTAACCAGTGGATAGACCAGACTTATTTGTATATATCCCATAGGGACACTGTGAAAGAGACATAAAATGCCCCTCAGACAGCCTATTAGGACCCCCCCCAAAAAAAAAGTCTTCATTGTCCCAAAGCAACTGTCTAATCCCATGATACCTCCCAGGAAGGAAAGGGGGTCAGCAGCACGTGGCAAATGCCTGCATGGAGGGAGTGGAGCTCCTTTAATTAGGCCCCTGTAACTCTTCCTCCAATTTTCTGGCATGTTTGCAGCCCTGCCAATCCTGTCCTATGTCTCATAAGTACAGAAAAGGGGTTCTGGGACCACTGGATCCCTAAATTTAGTGCCATGAATGCCCTTCTATAATCATTTTTGCATTTTACTTTAGGAGCCTTGCTGTATGCAGTGCAATGCATGTGTGGAGCTACTCTGCTGATTAATAATAAAAACCTTGCACACAGGAAAACTGTTTGCACTTATCAAATCTCCTGCATAGGTGAAGGGCCCCTGGATCATGCCAGTGGCTTCATAGAAACCAAATGCAGCAAAGCACCTATTTTCATAAAGGCTTGTTTTTGCTTTTTCTTAAACGAATTTGTAGGCTGTGGTTGGAATTGACACTCAGATCACTTATCATAAAGAAGAAAGCAAAAGACTTCTCAATCAAGTCAGAGAACAGCAACAGACGGCGCATGCCAGTAAACATAATCTTTTTGCTTAATTCATTTCCATATGCTCCTTTGGAACTATAGCAGCTCATGAAGAAGAAAAATGTTGAAGCAACAGAATTAACCACTATTTCTCACTGAGAATCTTGTAATTCAAAAGTTTGACTATTGCAACTTCAGTGGAAACTGGTCTAATACAAATATATTACATTATCCATTTTGCATCTCTGGCATCAGCACTGAAGCAAAAGTCTGGACCATCACTAAGCGATATATATGATGTATACCATGTTTGAACTTTCTCATACTGAAATATAAAACAGTTGGTTTTACTGCTTTTAACCAGTCTGTAGTAAAACCTAATCATGTTTTTCACATCTGTGGTGTTTTTACTCATAATGTAAATGCACTGGCACTTCTCCCCAATGTATACCAGTTAGTAAGCTCTTTTAAGACAAGATATCTGACAAATACGGTTCTGCAAGATTTAATTGGAAGAAGTGTGCAGTGCTGGCCAGGAAATAATGTACAAATTCAACCACCGAAAACTCAGTTAATACATATGACATTAAACATTAGGGATGGGCATGAACCAGCTTACAAACTAAAGTTTATGACAAATTTTGGCCAGTTTGTGGTTCACGAACTGAAGTTCATGGCAGGTCCACTGGCACAAGCTTTCCATGAATTTCCAAGCTGTTTGTGGTGCTTCGTGAATGGATACATTTCCAGACAGACTGTCTTTGCTCAATCAAAATGTTTACCAAACTTCAAAGCAACATCACTTGGAGGGCATGTAGAAGAACATCCGGGGGAGACCCTCTGTGATTTTGACGTCTCTAGCTTGCACAGGATCCATTCTATACACTCCTGAACCTGTGCCTGTAATTTCCCCAGAAAGCACTTTCTTGGGAGCACCTTCTTGGGGGGCCATAACTCAGACCCCACACATCCAATCCTCACCAAATTTGGAGGGGAGGTAGAAGAGAGTCCGCTGGAGACCCCTGTGAGTTTGGTGTCTCTAGCTTGCACAGGATATATTCTATAGACTCCTGAACCTGCACCTGTCAAAAATAACAACCTGTCATTTCTCCAGAAAGCACTTTCCTGGGGGTACCTCCTTTGGGGGGATGTAACTTGGACCGTGTAAATCCAATCATCAAACTTGGAGGGCAGGTAGAGGAGGGTCACCCAGAGGTCCCCTTTGAGTTTGGTGTCTCTAGCATGCTGGGGGGGGGGGGATTCTACCACATCATGCTCCTCACAAACCAAACCAGTTCATTTAGCAGCTAAAAGTTTGTGACTGTTCATGGTCCGTGAACTGGGCACACCACGAACCATGAACCAAACCAAACCACATTTTCCCAGTTAATGCCCATCCCTATTAAACATTACCCAATTAAAACACTATAATTAATTAATCTTGGTGAAAGCAGTAGTGGTTTTGATGCTTTGATCCCTATGCTAGATTTATGGTGTCATCCTAAGGAGAGACACCCATCTGAGCTCATTGACTTCAGTGGCCTTAGAAGGGTATATTCTGTTTAGGATTGCATTGACAGTCTATAAGATACACATGATAATAAAATTGTTTCTTACACTATTTTCCCTGCTTTGCAGATTATTTTGCGGTTGCAGATGCAGGTCGACGTGTTAATGGAACTCTTGCCAGGAAGAATGATTTTAAAAACCGTTTGCTGAAAGTTATTACAAAAATCCAGATGTCAGAGCAAGGTCAAGAGATAAGTGCTAGAAAATTTAATCTTGTAAAACTGATTAAAGAAGAAATGTAGATAATAGATTTTAGTGATTGTGCCAAGTAAGATTAAAATCCATTCCTATTTGATTATTGTTAAATTTCTATTGCATTTTTCTTCCCATGTTTCATTTTTTTGAAATAATATTGTAGAGTAGTGATCTTGGCACTGTATGTACAGAGATACCCGTCAGGCAAAACTGCGGATAACTTACTTATGTGCTATACTGAAAATGATTTATCCCAGATTTTGATGGATCCCCATATGTAACTATTTGGTAGCAATTTGTTAAAATAGGTCTAGAATTCGCATGCTGCATAGTAGAATACACCTATCCCACTTGCCTGATCCAGAATGCTGCTGTGACAGTGCTATTCTGTGTGCTATCATTTGAAGCATATCTTTAGGATTTGTATATTGAAATAAAGAGATCAAATCAAATACACACCAGTACACCTTTTGTGGCATCTTAAGCACTGGATAGTATCTTTCATATTCATCATACCTGAATGTTCAATATGTTTCTCATTTTACTGAGTCCAGTCATTCCCATGACTACACTATGTAGAAAATATGTTAAGGAAGAGGCCAGTGTGTGCACACGTTAAAAGGACCAGAATCTTGTATTCCTGCTCCACTGGATTTTATCTTATTTAATGAGGCTGGTTCTCTAGCACCTCAAGTAAAGATTGTATTTAGTCATACTAATATTTCAGTTCATGCAGGCAGGATATTTCTTGCAAAAGCCCATATAAACCAGTTACAACTTAATCTCTTACATATTTAATGAACTCCAGTCCCCTATGTGTTTACTTGGGAATGGGCACCACTGAACTTATAAGACTTAGTTCCAAGTAATCAAGCATACAATTAAATTGTTGTTTGCATTTTTGTTTGTTTCAGTGTTCATGAGTTCCTGACCACAGAGTATTTTGTCTGTCACTACAGCTAGTCTATTAAAAGTCATTCTTTCTTTGTTTTACAGGTAATGCAAGGCAACGTTTGAACAAGTTGAAAGTCGTTACTGATGAAGCCCTAAATACTGCTATGATAGTAACCCATACTACTGGCCCAATGGCTGTGAATGTGACCAAATGGTCCCAAGATCTACATAATTTTGAACCTGAATCAGCAGCTTATGACCATGCCACAACTGCAACAAGGGATACAGGTATAGTAATATATTGATATGGTAATATCAAATCATTGAAATACAGAGCCTTGTGAGGCTACTAATAGCATCATCAATACTGATTTAGTACTAGTATCACCAGTATAGTGCCATGTATTAGCTAGTCTGTCTTTTTCTTTAGGTCTTTAGTCCTCACGTGGCTGCTTCATATGTTTACTCTTTTAAGCTAAAATGGATTTAGCGGACATAATTGTGACAAATATATGCCTTCACTCCATGTATGCAAGGGAGCCAGGATTGGATTGGTTCTTTGTTGGGTATATATTCAGTGACAACTTCAGTTTTCCTCCTATGCAATGAATTAGCCCCCATGTTCATAGGGGAAAAAACTGAGAAAACAATATTTTTAAACACTAAGTCATAAGCAGGCCATTTTTCTGCATCATGTCTGAATTCTGTATCATGCCTAATATGCTATGCTTGTTCATATTTCTGTAGTCCTAAATACATGGTTTATTAGAAGTCTCATTATATTGATTGTATCAATTTACACAGTGTAATCCACTCTGAGTCTCATTGAGAAAGGCAGACTATAAATATAGTAAATAAAAAGATATAGTGCCCACTTTTACATGTGTCTTACACAAGTGATCACCAGCAAGACATCCATGGGCACAATAGCACTGACAAATGGTTTCACTGATGCCCATTTGCTTCTTCTCCAAAGCAAGAAGCCTGTCCTGTATTTCATCATTCCAACTCCCAGGAACAGGAGGTTTTTGAGAAGAATCCAGGGGCTATCACCTTTGTGTCTTCAGGAAGTATCATTCAGAAACATCTTACCTCCATCACAGAAAGAAGCTCAGCTTACAAACTTCCTAACAATTTATGATTGGCCCCCATGGCAACCATTTTGTAACTTTCCTCTCTGGCAGCCATTTGTGGCCCCATCAACCAACCTCAATACTCTAAGCATGCCCACAGCCCCAGCAAAATTTGGAGACTCTGCCTTACACTGTCCTAGATTCACTGGCTGCCATTGTTTTAATTTTTAGAATACCCAAAAGTTAATATTCAGTTTTACTATTACATCATCTCAGAGTTTGATATTCTTTATATAGATTTATCAACAAGCATTTATGGATGTTATATCAATAGAACTAGCATAGGAAAAGTTACAGCTAATGTAACTAAAACTATGTTTCACAACAGAGGTACCATTCTCTAGTGCAACTGCTATTTTTTTGTATATTTTTTGTATTTTGTATATTGTTTTGTCTTTTGGACTGTACAAGTTCTCTAGTGAGGTGCATATGGGTTGTGTTAGATGACCCTTTGGCTACACACAGACATCATGAACAAATGGCAGTTTATTCATGACAAGAAGGAGCCAATCGGTCCATGCCCATGTGCTCCTCTCCCTTCCCTTCTCCCATGACGTGAATCTCTTCTCTTCAATTTTTTTTTTTACTAGAGAATACTTATATGGATGATAAAATGCCAAGAGACACAGGCAATTTATTATAGCAGTAGCAGCAGCAGTACAAATACCATTAAATTTGACCTTTCAAAAAGGCTATTGTTTATCTTCTGGAACAAGTCCATATATTCCTTGTCAGAACATGTGGGAAGGCAGGGACTTTGTAAGTAGTACAGAAGTACATGTTTATACATCTCTATCTAAGAAAGTGAGCGAAATTCACATCAGTGAAGTGTTGTTGGTATAGCTATCTTACCTCTCCTGATGATGCTTATTACCATTCTGTAATGTGTTACATTTGAACTTCGACTCTTCTTCTTCCAAAAAGCTCAAAGTGATTTATATGTGGTGCTTTCCCACCCAGAAGGTATACAAGTCTATGCCTATTTAGGCACAATTGTGCCTAAACCTGTAACTATGATCTGAGTATAAATATGACCATGTAATAATCACAGGTTTGAATCCAGTGATCTGCTCATGCAAGCATCACAGGTCTTCCCTCTTTCCCTCCCCCCAGCAATCTCGTCTTCTGATCCCAGGAAACTTAATTCCCAGGACTGCAAGACCATGGGGACTAAATATCTCATGTGCTGGGGGAAGGCTGCTCTGAAAAGGTGAAAGCTCTTCCTCCTTCTCCTCCCATTATCACAGTTCACTGACAAAACAGGCTGGAAAGGCAATTTCAACCCCTTCCCCTTCCTCACTGTAGCTCCCTGATACCTGTGGCCATTACTACGTGTAGTCTCACAACCATAGGAATCCATTTTCCTAGGGTCAGAAGGGACTGCTGGGGACAAAAGAAGGCAGAAAAGTTCTGCAACCATCAATTCCTTTCACTGATGGACTGCTGTATCCAACCTAAACTGTGCAACTACACCTGAGCTTTTTACTCCTGGATATTCAATTGAAACTGTTTCATTTTTGAAGTCTTTTTATATTTTTACCGTATTTTTACTACTGTAGCTTCATTGGAGTTTGTAGTATTATTTATTTACTTCATTTATACCCTGCTTTTTCACCAGTGGAGACCCAAAGCCACTTATATCACTCTTGTATCATCTATTTTATCTTCAAAACATCCCTTTGAGGTAGGTTAGGCTAAGAGTGTATGACTGGCTTAAGGCCAACCAACCAGCTGCCATGGCAGAGTGGGGATTTGAACTTGGGTCTCTCAGATTCTAGTCTGATACTGTAACCACTACATCATGTTGGAACCTTCTTATGTATACTCTATTGCTATTTTTATATAATTTTAATGTTTTTTATCATTTAATGAGCCACCTTGAAGACCCTGTTGGATAAAATGACTAATATAAGTTGTGACACCCTTTTTCTCACTCACATAGAATGCCTACTGACCTGCACATCCTCTCTCGTTCAGGCTCAGGGTTACACGTAGGTCATGGTTGTCACTCATGGCTAGGCTTCTTGCCTCTTTTAAAATATATAGAAAGAGATGGCCATTTCATCTCCCACGTCTTCTGTCTCACTCAGAGACAGTAGTAGATAGGATAACCCGGCCCCTTCTAATAAGTTATTGGGATTTGGAAACTCAAACACTGTTCCATTCACATGCTTCCACCATCTATTAATACCTCAAAATATGTATAGACTGAGATCTGAGCCTCTGTGTATGTGTGTGTTTCTTTCCCTGAGACCACCAGTCACAGGGTTAAACAAACAAGGAGCTAACGTTTATTTATGATTTGAACATAGCACTGAAGAAAGACAGGTAGGGGTTACAATGTTTCTTTTCAACTGAACTTTTGAACTGTTTCCCTATTCCGGCATTATGTTACAAATTGATTTTTTTCAGGCAGCTTTGAGCAGCTCTCCTCTACAGCTTCACTCAGCCAAACACACTCTCAGCTCCCCAGGCTAACTGCTGTTTCCCCTCTCTCAACTGCAGTTTTTCACTGACATTCCATCAGCTCCCATTGGTCACTCTTAGGAAGAGGCAGAACCTAGCATGTCCATTACACAAGTCTAATAAATAAACAGAGAGAGTGGTGCCCTGACCTGGATAGCCCAGGCAAGCCCAATCTTGTCAGATCTTGGAAGGTAGACCTCCAAGGAATATCAGGGCCAGGATGCAGAGGCAGGTAATATTAAACCACCTCTCTGAAACATCCTAGTCACCATGATTTCCAGGCTCACAAGCACATACACATAAACACAAATACCAAATAAATAAATAAATAAACTGCATGGCTAAATTTTGGAATGAACTATACAATTCAGAGTTAACAGTGCCTCTTCCCTAAGGATTACACATAGTATTCTCTTATGTTTCTATCTTGGAAAAATTTGCATAACAGCTTGTATCAAAATCGTGGTGTTGTTCTATAGTGTTGACACCAAGCAGCCCACTCACCCTCTTTCTTTTTCCACTATAGTGAAGACTCTCACAGAGGTTGTCCCACAACTTCTGGATAAGCTACGTACAGTGGAGCAAAAGTGGCCAGCAAACAACATCTCAGCCAGCATTCAGAGGATCAGGGAGCTCATTGCACAGACCAGGAGTGTAGCAAACAAGGTAAAGGTGCTGGAGGAGAATTTCACTGGGTTGTAACAGGTAGCCTTATAGTGTTTCTTAAACAGAGCTATATCCCAATGTTGAATTCAGTTGGCTCACAAGAGGGTGACGGTTTAGGACTGCACTGTTAGCACCTCATCTAATAGCTCCATTTAGGCAGCATTTCTGACTCGTTCAGTATTTAGCTCTGCCTTTTGAAACTGGAGGATCCAAGAACTGGACAATATACACTGAAGTGCTGGATCCCAGTTGCAGAATGACACTGCTTTTATGCTAATGTGCCCTCTACAAATAGCAAGATAATAACTGTTTATTAAGCAGATTCATAAAAGTGAATAAAGAATGAACAAGTAAATACTGTACATCAGGGGTGGGCAAATTGCGGCCCGGGGGCCACATGCGGCCCGCCACAGAGTTTTTTGCGACCCACCAAGACAGTCGGCCACGTGGTGTGATAGGGTACATTTTTCTCATTAAACTGATTCTAAAATTAAATGTGCTTGCAGCTATAGATGATATGAAATTAGCACAATAAATAAATTGAATAAAACGACCACTATTTTATTTAATGTATATTTATTGATTTTTATGATACAATTTATACCTTTTCTGAAATGCAAAGTTAACTAATGAATGCAACCATTTTAAAAGGTGCGGCCCTCCGCTAACCTCCGCTCCCACAAAGTGGCCCCTGAGCCAAAACAATTGCCCACCCCTGCTGTACATGAATGAAAGAAAGAATGAAAAGTGCAGGATACTTAGCATTATATGCTCAACTTTTTAAAGATTTTGCGTCTTGCTTTTGTTGTGGTTGTTAGCATGTACTTAATCGCCTAGGAACCAAACAAAAGTGAAGTGCAAAGTAAATTACAGTTTTATTAATCTCCTTTACAAATGACACCATCCATGTACAACACATGACCCATCAAGATAAAAGCAGTTTGTCTACCTTGTACTGTATTTCATAGCACAATAATTTGTATTCTGCAGTCTGACCCAGGCAACAATACCAAATAATTTTTTGAGTGTCTAGCAGCCCAGCCTACATTGCCGGTGGGCTGTATTTGGCTTGTTGGGTCACAGCTTGAACAGGCCTGAGCGAATATGACCAAATGTGTTCAATGGAAGGTCAGACTTTGCTATTACTGTTGCCTGGGTTCTTTTTATTTATTTTTGAGATTTATATCCCGCCCTTCCCGCCTTACGGCAAATTATTGCTAATATTTCTCTACAGAGATAAGCATAACATCTAGCTTTACATGTGTCATCCTCAGGTGCAAGTTTCAATGTCATTTGAAGGTCAATCAGCTGTTGAAGTCAATCCACAAACAAACATGGAAGACTTAAAGGCTTTTACATCCTTGAGTTTGTATATGATGCTTCAAAAGGACAACCCAGAGCGAGCAGCACCCCAAGACAGGTTTATTCTGTATTTGGGAAGTAAAAATGTAAGAGAATTCTTTGTTTGATTTTACTCATAGGTAGGTTTGCCAACCTCCAGGTAGTGGCTGAAGATCTCCTGGGATTACAGCTGATCTCCGGGTAACAGAGATCAGCTCCCCTGGAGAAAATGGATGCTTTGGCAGGTGGATTCTATGGCATTATATCCCACTGAAGTCCCTCCGCTCCCCCAACCCTGCCCTCCCCAGTTTGCACCCCTCAAATCTCCAGGAATTTTCTAACCAGGAGCTGGCAACCCTGCTCATAGGAATACACTTTTGGCAATGGCAGGGTTTTTTCAACACAATTTATGACACAAAACTGAGTGATTTCCTAATAAGTTGCTTGTTTTGCAGTAGAGATGAGACAGTTTCAGACATCCTGCATTCACAGTTGATCCTTCTTTCTGCTGTCTTTTCTGTTTTTCCCCACTATATATTCAGGTCAAACAGTAAATTATGTCACCTGGTGCACAGCAGTACTGAACTTCCTTAATACAATCACAGTTCCAATCAGCTCTCCGCTGACTTTAAATTCAATGAAACAATTGCTATATTTTAGCTTTCAAGGGTTAATCGATTCATTGATTGGAGTCCTCAGTTCATCCATTTGTTCTTCTCTTTACTGTCCATAAAGTTTAAGGATTACTTCTAAGTCATATTGCAATTATTAATTGTTCCGTTTCTATTAATTGTTTTTCCTTTCACATATCTGACCACTAAAGATTGTGTATTTCTTCTTCAGACTAAAAATTATCTGGGCCTTGCGATTAAGAATGATAACTTGGTGTACATTTACAATTTGGGTGGTAATGATGTTGAGATACCTCTGGACTCCAAGCCTGTCAGCACTTGGCCTGCCTACTTCAGCCTTGTTAAAATAGAGAGGTAAAGTGTCCAACATTTCTCCATTTCTTACAAATCAGATTGGCTGAGTAAAGGCGGAAGGAAATGCAATGGATAATTTGTGGACATTGTCTTGTGGTTAAGGATGTTAATCACACCTTTTAAGCAAAATGGTGAGGTAATTATTCCTCCTAGTTACCTTCAGAACTTCACTCTGTTTACATATAAGGGGAGCAGGGATCTGGACTGGGATGGAGTGGCACCCATGAGGTTAGAACTGTCTGTTCCATTCTCTGATCATTACATATGCTAAAAAGTTGATCAGTGTTGTCATGTTATTAAAATCCATTGCAAAAAGAAATCTGAAATGGAGGTTACTAGGCACAATCACATTGGTATTCAAGCTTATTCCCAAGGTAACCCTACCATTACTTGAAAGCTTCTTACCACTACCTATCATCCTTTGACATGCATAGATGCAGTAGATTATCTGGTGTGTTCTTAGGCAATTCTTGTGGTGAAATGACGCATTACGCAATGCTCTATAAACTTGATAAGTATTGGAGTCGGGAGTCCATGGAACAGTGAAACAGCATGATCTTTATTGCTGGTCCGGATGAAGCATACAACCCAGGGCTCGAAGCCCTCCTTTTATGCTGGTCAGGGACAATCCCCTGACCTCACCCAACTGGCCTGATAGGCTATTAGAAGTCTATTTACATTTCATAGGTTCCCTGGGAGAAACCTAGGTACAGGATTGGTGGCTGGTTTGAATCCACCTGGCCTTTGTTCTACCTGGCTGAAGCTCAGGTAGTTTCTTGGCCATGTGCTCTGGCCATGCTCTGGCCATGTGCTCTGGCCATGCGGTCGCAATGAAGGGAGCACATGGCGACCGCATGGTCAATACATAACAAAACTTTTTTCCTTTTTGTAGAGTGCTGTAAAACATCTCAGACAGTGAACTGAGCTCTAGAGTTATTATTGTAAGCTAAAAACCAAACTAGATGATAAGAGGATCCACATGTACTTTACCTGTTTAGCCATTCTTATAGAAAATACAAGGTGAAGGATCTATTCTTCCCTCTTCTCTGCCTTGCCTTTCTGTGTGTTTTGATGTTTGTAGCCTTTTTTCCCAGTCTGGCTCCAGCACCAGAAATGAACCCAGCTGGGATAAAAATGTCTCAAGAAAAGGGGGGGGGCAAACTGTAGCTCATCATATTCATACTCCATTTTTTTAAGTTTTAAAAATAGAGTCACAAATCTTCCCCCTTTATTTTTTTGTTATTATTCAAAATCCTCTCCTTTATATATTACCAACATGTGATCAAATACACACAGAATACCCTGTCATGTCCAGTTTGGCCCTAATTTATTAAGCCCATGGAATGGCAGGTGCTTTCAGAGAAAGGTAGAACTTTTTTTTTCATTCTGCAGTTTAGTTGTTCCTTACGAGGACTAGAGTTATAGATGGGGGGTTGGTGTAAAAGTAAAGTCTTTAAAATATCACTTTCTCTTAGAAATTGTCTAATCAATCTTTTATATTTAATAATTCAGCTGAAGGTATAACCATGATCCTGATTTTATTTTGTTTTGTTTTAATCCTGCCGCGGGCCAACAGGATCGGAAAGCATGGGAAAGTGTTTCTGACTGTACCAAGTCCCAGCAGCACAGCTGAGGAAAAATTCATCAAAAAAGGAGAGGTTCCTGGTGATTACTCACTGTTGGATCTGGAGCCAAAAAATACAGTTTTCTATGTTGGAGGAGTGCCTCCTAATTTTAAGGTAGGGAAAAATAACTGTTCTTATGTGGCCATGACTTTAATACAGGAAAACTCTTTTCTGGCCTCGATTAAGCTAGCAGCTTCATCAAAACATACTTATTTAGGAAGGAACTCTGTGAAGAGAACTATAATAGACAAGTCTGAGGATCCTCACGAAAGCAAAAAATCCTATTAAACTGGTTTAAAATTACTTCAGGTAGCTCAGAATCACTCTGCTAAAGAGGCATTTAATCTGAATGAGGATATGTGTTTTCTATGTGTTTAAATAATATGCAATCATTGCAAAAGAGTTCAGTCAGGAGTAGCATCAGGGGTTGGTGTGGCAGTGGGGTATCTGTCGGGGGTTCAGCCTGATACGGATGCTCTTGCACCAAGAATGGGAGACTGTCTCAAAAGCCTCTCTGATGTCACAGAGGCTTCCAGGGTAATCTGTTTCATGCTGGGACAAGTACTTGATAGAGTGGAGTCCAGCTTTTCGCATCCCTTTTTCCTTCTCCCCACCAATGAGCCTTAATGGAAGATCATGCTTTGCTTCCTTCTTCAGGAAGGTGTGATAATTCATGGAGGAGCCAATGGAAACTGTCTTCGCTCAACCCCCCCATCCCAACTTGAAGCTGATTTGGTTGTATTGCAGGGGAAATATTCACCCTTTCTACTTAGAGTTTCCAACTACAGGTTGTGGAATTGCTGGAGATTTGGGAGTGAAGCCTCAGGAAGGTGGGGTTTGGGGAAGAGAGGAAACTCAGTGAGGTATAATGACATGGAGCACACACACCAAAGCAGCCGTGTTCTCCGGAGACATCTCTGTAGTCTGAAGATCAGTTGTAATTTTAGGAAATCTCCAGGCCCCACCTGGAGGTTGGCAACCATATTGCCACCTAACAAGCTTTCCATTTTGCTTCTCTCACACAACATTAGGTGGGGAAAGGGAATTAGCAAACCCTGGGTGTGATCATACGCACCCATTTGCGACACAAGAAGGACGATTCTCCGCCGGCTCAAAGTGGCGCGATCACACAAGCGCATCTGGGAAGCGTCCTGCAGCCGGTGTCAAAGTGTCGCAAACCGCTTTGAGCCGGTGGGGAATCGGCTTATTTAGCTACCAGTGAAAAGGCAGTCTCAAATGGTTTGCAACAGCCCAGAACAGACCTTTCCTGGTGTGATCGCGCCAGTGCAAACAAGTGGCGTTGTGGAGTGGGCTTTTGGGGGGTTTTCCCCCTCCCATCCTGGTATGCGCATCATCAGATGACCCCGAGGGTGGAGAGGCAAGTCATCGATCCCTTGTAGAAGCAGATAATCGCACTGAAAACAGCCAAGGGAAAAAAAACCCAGCTAGCCTGCGGCTGCGTGTGATCACGCAGCGGCGGTTCGCCCTCACAGGTCCATGGACCTGTGTGATCCCGCAAAAGCGGAGCAAATTGCGCCAGCACAAATTTGTGTCACTTCCCATCCGGCTTATCTCGCACGTGTGGATGGGGCCCATGAAACTTCTTCAATTAGTCCAGCTCTGGGCATGTAACCTTCACTGGATCAGACCAGGCTCTAAGAACTGTGAAGCAAGACAAGGATGGAGGAAGATCTGATAAAAGAATAGCCAGATTGCAAAGGGTTGAGGGAACTAGCTGGTAAAAAGACAACACAGAGTTCAGAAAATATTTCATAAAAGAACCATATGATCAGAGATTTACAGGAGGTAGAATGAGCCATGATAGACTGAGAAGGAAACTGTTTCAGGCACGTGGGAAAGTATCCCACAGGTATGAAGGCAATATAATGAGAAACAGGAGCTAACAGCAAGTGTGCTTAGTGTAGAGAAGGCAAGAAGAGTAAAAATAGACAAAGAGACATATTTGGGGCAGAGCTGTGGAGAGCCTTAAAGGAGTTTGCAAATGATGCAGAAAGAATCAGCAACTGAGAGCAAAGACAAAGTAATGAAATTATTGTAGTCAGGGGAGCATGAATGGAGCTGCTGCATGAAATGGAGTATCTCAAGGCTAGCCTGGAGACCCCCATTTTGCAGATGGGGCTCAGGTTGTGACTTTGACTTTAGTGACATTGACTCAAATGACATTTTTTTTGTCTTCTTTTTCTCCACAGCTTCCCCCTAGCTTGGATCTTCCAGGCTTCGTAGGCTGCTTAGAGCTTGCCACACTGAATGATGATGTCATCAGTTTGTATAATTTCAAAAATACCTTCAATGTCACCAAATCAGTACCTTGTGCCAGGTAGGAAGGATTGTATTAATCATACTAAGTGCAATAAAACAGACTTCTCTTTTTCATTATGGCTTTTCACATTAACATATGATGTGACTCTGACCGTTGAGAAGAGTGGATCTAGTACCTATGTGGAGAAAGGCATTGAAAGTACTCGTTGTCCTCTTCTGCTCTCTGCACTTCATTGGTGATGGAAGGTGCTGTCAAGTTGCAGCTGACTTATGGCAACCCTGTAGGGTTGTCAAGGCAAAAGACAAACAGAGGTGGGTTGCCAGCCTCTGCATAGCAACTCTGGACTTCCTTGATGGTCCCCCATCAAAGTACTAAACAGGGCAAACCCTGCTTCGTTTCAGAGATCTAATGAGATCCAGCGAGCTTAGGCCATCCAGGTCAGGGTTTCCCATTTAATTACTTTACTGCTATAGTATTTAACTTTTCTGAAGGGTATTTAGGTATTTCACAGCATTAGGTATGTTTTGGTCTTTATATGCAACAGTCTGAGGACCAGGTCACATACAAATTGATATTGCTTGATTACTCAGCACTGGATGCAATTATAAAAGACTGAGCTGACTTTTGTTCTTTTCAAAGGTCTGCTGTAGTGTTTGATCTGTGATACCTCATTAACTCCAGCCAAGTCACCACTGTTACCTCAGAAATCCTTGTTCCTATAAAATATGCCTTAGACTTTATTTATTTAATTTATTTATTATTTATTTGTTTGTTCAACTTATATCCCGCCTAGTCAGTTTTACAACCGACTCAAGGCGGCACAGACCTTATATTGCACAGACGTTATTTTAGAAACATTTTCAGAAAGTATTATTTAATGCAGTATCATCCAGTTTGTATCTAGTGCTCCCAAAGCCAAAGGCCACAGCATTGGTCTCTTTGGTTGACAGTCGTATCTTTAACGCATGCTAAGCCAGAACAGCCTTCCCAGTAGGTAACGGATAGGAATGACCTAATTCTTTCTCCTTTACACTGGTCCTTTCCCTGAGTTTAGAAAGTTTAATTACCATGAAAGGAAGCTGCACAAATCCTGATCCATAGTATGAATAACACACACAACTCTCATCCTCACACTAGTTATCAAGTTTCCCTGTACAAAAATGTAATATAAAAATGATTACAGTATTATAGCCTCCACAAATTCAGACACTTACAAATTTGTATGAAAAAACATCCGGACAACAACAGCAAATGGAATATTACACTCACTGTGTGAATGTCAGTGGACAGTAAATTTCTGTGTGCCCTATGGATGGATGTTTAACATACTATTTTATTTTGCTACAATAGACTAACATGACTACCCCTCTGGAACTATATTCTTAATTTTGTGATTTCTCCTTTCAAGTGTTGCTTCTAGAAATTCTCTCTCCAGAACAGGGGACATGGGCCTTCTGATTCAGTATTTGAGTTTTGGTTGCCTCTCTTCTTCATCATGCTAGGGATAAGTTGGCCTTCACTCAGAGTCGAGCCATAAACTATTTCTTCGATGGTTCTGGCTATGCTTTGGTGAGGAACATTGAGAAAAGAGGAAAATTCAGTCTGGTAACTCGTTTTGATATAGAGGTTCGAACACCAACAGATAATGGACTTCTCCTCCTGATGGTTAATGGAGTAAGTAAATAGATATCCTAACTTCATTGTTCAGTTCCCAGTTACAGAATATCTGCTCTATATGTAGCTTTAAATACTCTTTGTGAAGAGAATGTTCAACAACTGTGTATTGAAGGTAGCTGGAAGTATTAGATTCAAATACAGAAATGTGGAGTGTCTGAATGGATCAGACTCTGTAGTGTAAATTAGAACTTTTGCTGCTCTAATACAAAACCATGCTGAAAAATTTAAAAATATAGCTGATATGTATTACTGACATCTCAGCTAATAGATAATCGATAGTGTGCTGGAGTTGGATCAAAGCGTCTTGAATTCAAAGGCCCTTCTAGCATGAAGTCCACTAAGAGTTCTCAAGCCAGTTGTTATCACTCTTGTGTGTATAATATGGAATAACCAGTGCACTGTCATGAGCTCCTTGGATGGGACAGAAATGTGGGGGGAAAGCTTCCTTAGAATAAACAGTCCTATGTACTGGCACCTTGGAAATAGAGAGGATATAATAATCACCATTGTTAATGTTTTGTATATTTATTTTTATTCTACTTTTTTTTTACCATGAATTCAAGACACTAGACACAGGCTTCCCAGGAAGGCCTCCATCCAAGCAGTAATCAGAACTGCTTAGCTCCAGGTTGCTGTGTCACATGTCCTCAGACGTGTCTCTCTCTCTTTCTCTGCTGTCAAACTGCATCCCACTTATGGCAATCCCATAGGGTTCTTAAGGCAAGAGATGCTCAGAGGTGGTTTGCCATTGTCTGCCTCTGCTTAGCAACCTTTCTTGGTGGTCTCCCATCCAAGTACTAACCAGGGCCTCACCCTGGTTAGTTTCCGAGATCTGACAAAATCCGTCTGGTTTACTTTGATGCCTACTTAATGAAGTACATTTCTGTTCTGTAGCTCTGCACTGAGGTCAGAAAGTTTTTGGACCACATTTCCTAGATGTTATGTTTCCTTCCTGCATTTACACGTAGGACATTTTATTATGTGGAAGGGAAAATGTCACCAGTTGCTCGTCTTGAAATGGACAAGATCTCCCTTTACTCTCAACCCATGACAACTGGTTCATGTAAAAGAGTCTTTTCTTATATAAAACAAAGCAATCCTGCATACAATTTATATATTTTTAAAAACATACAGCACAATTTGGGATTCAGAAAAACTTTACCACTCAGTTTTCTGCTCCTCTGCAAATTATGTTTCTCTTCCCCACAGACAAATTTGTACCAAAGAACAGACTTGTTGCTACTAGACATTTCAAATGAACAACCCATAGTTTCATCCTGACAAACATTTTCTTTTTGTAAAATTTATGTAAAATTTATGAAGTAGAAATCCATGCTGTAAAATCTTCCTATTATTTTGTGCAGAGTATGTTCTTCAGCCTAGAAATGCAGAATGGATACCTGTATCTACAATATGACTTTGGCTTCAGCAGCGGCCCAGTGATTCTAGAAGATTCTTTGAAAAAGGCTCAAATTAATGATGCAAAATTCCACGAGGTAAAAATGGAAGTAGAAATAAGATATTCAGTTCAATAAGACAAAATGCCATTCTAATTAAATTTTCACAAGTATCCGTATTGCCTTCTATCTATAAAGGTCTCCTAATATGATCAGCTTTGATTTGCAATGAAACAGAAGTTTACACCAAATACATTTTCAATCATTATTGACGAGCTAAATGAAATTGGCAAAGATTAGGCTTTACAGCCAGTCCCATTGTGTCACATAGGCACATCAATTGTATAAATATTTCAAAATATTATCATCTCACTAGAGACTCCCTTGGTGAAATGAATATATGAAGCTGCCTTATACCAAGTCAATCTGTTTGTTCGGTAATCAAGTAAGGTGTACTGTGAAAGGAAACAGGTTTCCAGGGTCTTAAATAGGAGCCCTACAAACTGAGGTTCTTCTAAGTAGAGATTTTTTAAGTAGAAGTTGAACATGGGACTCTGAAAAAAAATATGTGCTCTACCACGGATCTATGTTACTTCTGTGTCCTTTTATCATTTTTGGCTTTTGATCCAGATATCCCTGAAAACAAACGCAAATAAACAGTGGACAATAAATAAAGGCTTTCTTTCTCATGTTCTACAAACTCTTCAAGACAATTTCTGAAATACAATTATATTTAGCTTAGCACCATGGTTCTTACTTTAAATTTTTCATTTCAGATATCTGTTATATACCATAATTCCAAAAAAATGATCCTGGTAGTGGACAGGAGACATGTAAAGAGCATGGAAAATGAGAAGAAAAACATGCCATTTACTGATGTCTACATTGGAGGAGCGCCTACAGAGATTTTGAAATCTAGGTTGGTTTGTTATCCTGATTCAGTTAACCAAGTTAAATTTTGCAGTTTTACATCGACATAAGTCACTCGCACCCAGGCTGCTAAATTAAATAAACCATGTAATCCTATGTTTAAAAAAAAGTACGAAGGGAATAATGTATTCCTACGCAGGCTGGTTTGCGTGAAGTGATGTTGAAAGGGTGGGTGCGAGCCATACCATCATGGTTAACATCATGGTTGATAGCTTAAAGAGTGGCATGGCTGTGACTCCGGTCAGCACCAGCCTTCCCCATCTACTGCCCAGCTAAGCAACAGCCTCCCCACCAACATCCTTCCCCCTGCAGCAGCTACCAGTCAAGGGTGTGGCAGCTCCCAGAGCATCCAAACCCTTACATTGTCTTACACAGACCAACTTCTGTGGTCTGTGTAAGACAAACCCAAAATATGAGATAGTAGCTTTAGTGAGCATCACAGTATATGCGTAGCCTCCAGTACCTTGAGGTGTATTTGATTCTAGTCTACTGAGCCAGGGAGCACACAGCAGTACAATACAATACATTACAGCACAATGTAATACAACACAACATGACTAGATCATCTTGCTCCTGCTTGAGATGTGCCACACTTCAACAAACTCATTTATTGTATCTGTACCTGTAAAAGATACATATTCACCATAGTTGTGTTACTGAAGTTCCTAATTCTGTTATCTTTGCTTGAAATGTAGTATTTTGGTATTGAACATGATGTAGTATCATTGCTATAGGCAGGGGTCCTTTGGGGCTGGAGCTTCGCTCCGCCAGCTCAGGAGTGGCCACTAGGTCAGCCACGGGCCGAATCAGATTCTCTGATCTGATTCGGCCTGCCGCCGAATTGCCGCTGAAATTCGGCGGCAACTTTAAAAGCGACTGGAGGGGAGGGGGTTTGAGGGAGAGGCTCCAAACTTGCAGGGTAGCTGCTGGGGCCTCTCCTCGAAATACACACCAAGTTTCAAGTTTCAAGAAGATTGGACCACGGGGTCTAATTCTGTGGGCCCTCAAACAGGTTGTCCCATCCCCTCCATTGTTCTCTATGGTAGGAAAAAAGTAATATTTTTCCCACCATAGAGAATCTTCCCCCTTTTTTGAATGTTGACGTGTTTTCTAGATAGTTTCCACATTTCGAGGAGAAACCTTCTTCTAAGCAGATTCCATAGTTCTAAAATTATAAAGAATATACAACGAAATATATACAGTGCCATGAAACCCAGTATAAAAAGCCTCAGGGTACCAAAGGTCACCAAGTACTCACCAACCGACAGTGTCAAAGTTTCTTATAATTAAAACTCAATAGTTTCAAATCTGTAAATAAATATACAATAATTATAACAAATTATATCTCATGTGGTGGCCCTGAAACCAAATACGAGAAGTCTTCAGATGCCATAAGCCTCCAGATACTCACTCACAGTATCAGTATTTCTCTAAAGCTGAGGCAAGGGTTCAGATGTTAACCCTATCATCCTGGAAAAAGCTGCCACCTTCTCTCCCTCCTTCTTCCTCTTCTTTCTGTCCTTTTTTAGCATCTGTCCAAATAGGTTGAGTGTGGTTACGACTCTGTTACCTTGGGATTCATGAAGGTGTGAAGTGTTACAATTACGAATGTGTTTATTACAAGTGTGTTAGTTTTTGTCCCTAAACAAATGTCATGTATTTGCAGTGGTGTCAGTTCACACCTAGCTGTCAGTACAAGCTTTAGAGGCTGCATGAAAGGTTTCCAGTTCCAAAAGAAAGACTTCAACTTGTTGGAAGAGCAAGGAACTCTAGGAATTGGCTATGGCTGTCCAGAGGAATCACTTGTAAGTACAGTATCCTACTTAATACACACAAAAATCTTCTCTTTTAATATTTTTCTGTTGTTATCATATCACACTTGCTTAATTAAAAAGGCTTCTGCTTCCAGTAAAACAGTGAGCTAGGGGTCAATTTCAGAGGGTTCTAATAAAATGTTTAGAACCTTTAAAAATAGTGGAGAAACAAGTGGGGCTTCTGGAGAACATCTCATTTCCCCTCCCCCATTATTTCCCTTTTCCCTTCCCTGTAGCCTCTCCCCTTTTCCTGATACCTTTCCTCCTTCCCACCCATCACCCAGCCTTCTTTTATCTGCCTTCTTCACTTTCCCTGGGGCAAGCACTACCTGCAAAGATTATGTCCGAGTTGCAAGGTGCCTGCTGAGCCAGTGTCAGTTGCATGTTGGGGAGCTCTCAAGGATTAGGGAACCCTCAAGGATTTGCAAGGAGCACCTCACTTTCTCCTGTATCTCCATCCCTGCACTATTTCCTCTTTCCCTCCTCCAGGCAAGCTCAGGTTTTCCCTGCTTCCTTCTCTCCTTACCACCCACCAATCAACCTACCTTTCAGCTGCCCCCCCCCATCTTGAGATCTATTTATTATTTCATTTATACCCCACCTTTCTCCACAACATAGGTGTAGACTTTCCAATTTCCCGGGGGGGGGGGGCTGGGGCTGCCCAGGTCCAGCACCTCCTCCACCCCCCCCAAGCCCCAATGTGCAAAAGGGCGCAACGAGGCCGTACAAGCGGCCTTGCAGGGCCCAGCATCTCCGAGGCTGGCCTCCACCCCCACCCCCCACCCCCCAAGCCCTGATGTGCAAAAGCACCTCCAAGGCCAGCTTCCTCCACCCCCCAAGCCCCGTAGCCCCTCCCCCACCCCTTACCACCCCCCTCGCTGACCTTCACCCACTGGGGGGAGGGGCCAACTAATCTGGGGTCAGGGAAAGGGAAGGCATGCTGCAGATGCTGAGAGACAGGGAGGGAGGGAGGCCTGGCTTGGTGGGCGGGGGAGGGGATGCCCGGGACCATCCCTCTCTGGGGCTGCTGCCCAGACCTCTTCCCCTCCAGGGTGCCTTCCGGAGCCTTTGAGGTTGCTAGGCAGGGGCATCCAGGGGGCAGCGATGGCGGGCGGCAGAGGGCAGTTGGGATGGCTTGTAGGTCCGGCCTCCACCCAGCTGCCCCCCTCCTCAGATAGCAGAGCTGGAGCCAGCCGGGCAGGTCAGGAGGCGTCAGCTGGCTTGGAGAAGCCCCCCCATCCCTGGCGCCATTTCCTACAACCCCCCCCCCAGCAGCTGCAGCAGCCAGCCCCTGCCCTCCACCATCACTGCATTCTGGCCCTCCTGGCAGCCGCGGGGGTGGGTGTTGGGGGGTTTGGCTTTTCCAGCCTGCCTCTCCCGGCCCAGCCCAGCTGCCCCCTTTGCCAAAAGGCCCCCTCCCTCCCTCCCAGGGGTGGGAGGGCGGGTGCATGGGATGGCTGGGGAGGAGGGCTAGGGCCGCTTACCTCTGCTGTGGAGGCGCCACTGCTGCCAGCCAGGCTGTGCACTCTGACACCAGGTGATGAGATCCGCACCCCTCCAGCCAGCCCAGCCCCAGCCAGCCTCTCTGCCGGCACCAGATCTCGTGAGCCTAAGCCTCCCCGCCAGCTCAGCACTTGACCAGCCCCCACACACCCACTTTCAAAATGGGGGGTATGGCAATGGCATAGTTTGCCAGCCTGGTTCCCGGGGGGGGGCTCAGTCCCCTCCAGGAATTTTCAGGGGTAGCTTCAGCCCCCCTGAAGTTGATGCCTATGCTCCTCAATGAGGACTCAAAGCAGCTTACATCATTCTCCTTGCCTCCATTTTATCCTCGAATAAAGATTTGGCTATGTTGAATATTAGCTATATTGACAACTTACAAAGATTTGTGGGAGGCATCTCATTTTCCTCTTCCCTATTGTTTCCTCTTCCCCTTCCTTGAATGCCCCCATAGACTCTCCCCTTTTCCTGCTTCTCTCCTTCCCACCCCTCAGCCAACCAACTATATCTGCCCTCCCTTCAGATTTCCTTCCTTTCCCTCTGGCCATGTTGCAAGGTGCCAGCTGATCCAGGTGCAGTTGAATGGTGGACCCACAAGGACTTGCAAAGGGCACCTTCTCTCCCCTGTATCCCCCTCCCTGCCCTATTTCTGCTTTCGCTCATCCTAGCAAAAAAAAAAACCCATATCCTCATCTTCCTCTGTTTCCTTCTCTCCTTCCCACCCACCAATCTTCTTACCTTTTATCTGTCAAAAGGCCACCCAACAATATTCCATGGCAGAGTGGGGAGCTCAACCCGGGTCTTCCAGCTCCTAATCCAAAACACCATAGTGGCTTTCATGGAGTGGCTGCTGTTGGACATTGGCAAGTTGCTTGAGCCTAGGTAAGACTAGGGTTGCCAGACCACCCCCCCCCCCAGAGGAGATGGGGCTTCACTGCCACTAGGCCCCACCACGCCAGCGCCGATCAGCTGGCCAGCTGGAGTAGACTTACCCAGAAAAAGAGGAGGCCCAGTCAACATTGCATTGATGTGTCCATTTTACTTCCAACATGACCCAAAAGTGACATCATCATGTGGGTAACATCAGGGCAATGCTCTGGTATTTGGTAGAAGCCAAATTTACTAGAGTTTTTGCCCAAATACCAGAGTGTCGCCCCAACATCATTGTGTAATGACGTCTCCTCCAGGTCACATCTGAAATGATGTAGACATGTCACTGCAACATCAGCTGGGCCGCCTTCCCACTCCCAGTAAATCTCCTCCCATCCCCCACTAGTTGCCAGGAGCAAACTGGCAACCCTAGGTAAGACATTGAAATTACATGGTATCGAACTACCCAGTGGCTGCTGCCAGGCCTGTCCATGATGAGTTCTCCCTCAAAAGCCCAAACATCCCTGGAATGTTCCCTGGAAGGCCAGATACTGAAGCTGAAGCTCAAATACTTTGGCCACCAAATGAGAAGGGAGTACTCACTGGAGAAGCCCCTGATGCTGGGAAATATTGAAGGTAAAAGAAGAAGGGGATGGCAAAGGATGAGATGGTTAGATCATGGGTGTCAAACATGTGGCCCGGGGGCCAGATCAGGCCCCCGGAGGGCTTCTATCAGGCCCACACTGGAACTGGCCATCTCCTGCTTCCAGTTCCGCTGCTGCTGCTGCATCATAGCTTGCTTCGCCAGACTCTCTCAACCACTCAGCCATTTCATGTTTTCCCCCCTGGGTCCTAGACTCAGAACTCTGAGCATGAGATTTCTGTGGTGAATGTCAATAAATCAAAAGTAGGTTTGCAGCTTACAGATACACTCCTGGACAGCATACTCAAGATTGCAACAGCACAGACATTTTGATGCAGTAATTCAGAGGAAGAGGTGTCAGTTATCAGAGACTGTTAAATAAAATATTGCAGGAGTGCTAATGTTTTAAGCATGTTTTTACTTTAAGTAAAAAATAATAATCTTTGTGTTTGTGTCCTTTATAAAGTTTATATCTCCGCTACCTGGCATTACATTTTATGACACACATGGCCTGGCCAGACAAGATCTCATTTTTGTCAGATCCAGCCCTCATAACAAATGAGTTCGACACCCCTCAGTTAGACAGTGTTATCGAAGCAACAAACATGACATTATTTTATTGATTGATTTTATTGATTTTTACCCCGCCCATTCCGGCCAAATTAAACTAACTCCGGAGCATGACATAAGACAGGAGGGCTTGGCGTGATGTTGTCCATGGAGACACGAAGAGTCGGACTCGACTGTGCGACTGAACAGCAACAAAAAGCAATGGCCACAGAGGCGTAGTGGTGTAGTGGTTAAGTGAGCATCTGGGAGAACCAGGTTTGATTCCCCAGTCCTCCACTTGCAGCTGCTGGATGACCTTGGGCAAGCCATAGTGCTGACGAGCTGTCCTTGAAAAGAGCAGTTTCTGTCAGAGCTCTCTCAGCCCCACCTATCTCACAGGGTTTCTGTTGTGGGGAGCAGGGCCGGCCTACCCACTAGGCAAACTAGTCAATGGCCTAGGGTGCCCCCTGCTGGTGAGCGCTGAACTGGCCTCACGTCCGACTCCCTCTCCCCCCCCCCCGGTGACCCGCATCCCTTTAAGAGAAGTGACTGCCTGGCATTGAAAGCATCAGAGGAAGTGGTGTGTGGGGAAGAGAAGGAGCGACAGCGCCGCCCCCCCTCCCCCTCCCCGTCCCAAACCTCCTGGATCAGAGACAGAGAGAGCCCGTCGGTCGGTGAGTCGGGGGGGGGGTCTTACTCGTGAGTAGGTAATTGGGGAGGAGGGGAAAGCTTTTCATTCCTAGAAGAGAGGAATGCTCATGTAGTGTGCTGGGGGGTGGAGGGAAGTTTTAAACTGCAATTTTCTTAGGTGTGTTTTAATGTGTTGGCCACCTTGGTGATCCTTGTGGCAGCACAGGGGCAGGGTCTGCATTTGGTAATTCATGCCGATCAGCTCCTTCCCCTGCCAGGCATTTTAGCCAGTTCCCCCCCCCCCCAAAAAAAAAACCTCCGCCATCTCCCTGGGGGTTCCCTGCCTCCCCTTCTGATCCCCTTCATCCAGGCAGCCATCTCTGCTCTGTCTCGGAGAGGACCCCCCACCTGCCCCTTCCTTTCTGCTGGCTGCTCGGACTGAGCTTTGGCCAAACCCTGATGGAGCAGGCAGCTGCAGTGGTCAACTTCCTTTGTCCCAAGCTCCAGTATGCACATGGAGAGCCCAGGACAGACCGATGCGCTAGTCCCTAGACTCCAGGGAAGGAAGGGAAGAGAAGGAGCGCCCCCCCCCCCCAAATCTCCTGGATCAGTGTGGCAGCGGCCAGCCCCCTCCCCCGTCTCCCAAAACTCCAGGATCAGAAAGAGAGAGAGCCTCTTGGTCGGTGAGTGCAGGGGCGGTGGGCTAGTCCCTAAACTCCAGGGAGGGAGGGGAAGAGAAGGAGTGGTGCCCCCCCTCCCAAACCTTCTGGATCAGAGCGGCACCCTCCCCCATCTCCCAAACAGCATGTGCCTCCCCCCCCCCCACTTTCTCTAGTGGCGCCGGGGATGAGCCGGTTACCCTGGGAAAGCATTTTGCATCCAGCCCCACAGAGTTGGTGAAGGAGATGAGGGCAAGAGTGAGCAAAGTGGGGGGGGGGGGGCACCTTCAAAGCACCTGGAGGCTGGCATCCTTAACTTGTACTTTGGAGGCAGATAAAGTGCAAATCTGCAGCCAGCTCTGCCTTCTTGAGTCAAGGCAAACAACAGGCTTGACCTTGGAAGACAGCAAAGCAGCTCCTTATCTAATTCCAGGAAGAGGAGGAGGAGTAGGCGGGGGAAGGGAATGATGACCACCAGGTTTCAGAGAGGAGAGGCAGGCACACACACGTTCCTACCTCTCCCCCCCCCTTTCTCTAGTGGTGCTTGACGAGCCGGTTACCCTGGGAAAGCATTTTGTGTCAGGCCTCACAGAGAGGGTGGAGGAGATGAGGGCAAGAGTGTGCAAAGTTGGGGGGGGGCACCTTCAAAGCATCGATTTTCTCCAAGCCCCACCTGGAGACTGGCAACTCTACTTGAAGGCTAAGAAAGTTTAATTCTGGGAAAGCATTTTGCATCAGGCCCCAGAGACGTGGTGGAGGAGATGAGGGCAAGAGTGTGCAAAGTGGGGAGGCACCTGCAAAGCATCCATTTTCTCTAAGCCCCACCCGGAGACTGGCAACTCTACTTGAAGGCTAAGAAAGTTTAATTCTGGGTAGAAGCTTTCATCTGCATGCACTTTCCCTGGTACTGTTTGCTGGTCAAGTAAACCACTTGAAGCCCCTCTGTGCACATTACAGATACTCCCTGCATAGGGCTGCCAAGTCCAACTTGGGAAATATCTGGGGACTTTGGGGGTGGAGCCAGGAGACTTTGGGGGTGGAGCCAGGAGAAAGGAAGTGATATCATTTTGTGATGTCACATCCTGTGATGTTGCTTCCACATGCTGACACATGAACTCATGAAGTTTCCTAATACTGAATCAGGCCATTGGTCCATCAAGGTCAGTATTGACTACTCAGACTGGTAGTGGCTCTCCAGGGTCTCAGGCTGAGATCTTTAATGTCACCTATTACCTGATCCTTTTTTAGCTGAAGAAGCTGATACCTCCTGCATGTCAAGCAGATGCTCTATCACTGAGCAACAGCCCTACTGAATCCTTCCTCATCTCGGCAGAATATGAAGCACTAAGTGCTACACAAGTGCTAAATATGATTTTCATATCATAAGAACAGGAGAGAAGCCACAGTGGATCGGCCCATCCAGTACAGCCCATCCAGTACAACACTCTGTCACAACAGTGGCCAAAAATACCAGGTGCCCTCAGGAGGTCCAGCAGCGGGGCCAGAACTCCAGAAGCCCTCCCACTGTTGCCCCCCAAGCACCAAGAATTCAGAGCATCACTGCCCCAGACAAAGGGTTCCATTTAGACCTTGTGGCTAATAATAGCCACTGATAGACCTCTGCTGGATGGGGACAGAGAGAGAGAGAGACAGACAGACAGACAGAAAAAAGAAAGAAAGGGGGAGAGAGAGAAGGAAAAAAACTGGCAGAGGCACTTACTTCCATTTAGACCTTGTGGCTATAATAGCCACTGATAGACCTCTGCTGGATGGGGACAGAGAGAGACAGACAGACAGACAGACAGACAGACAGACAGAAAAAAGAAAGAGGGAGAGAGAAGGAAAAGAGCTGGAAGAGAAACTTACTACAGCAACGTTGCCAGCCACATGCAAAAGCAGCTCCTTCAGTCCCTCCTTAATCTCTGGGCGGACCTCTCTTGCTGTGGAAGCTCTCTTGCTGACTTCTTAAAGGGGAAATGTCTGGTGAGGCTTTTTACTGCAGGGCAGGCTCTCTGCAGACATTTCCCTTTTAAGGCAGCCATTTTGTCCCCCTGGTGGCCAACTTTGAAAAAGCGGGGGGGAAGCACTAAAAATCGGTGTTTCCCCCACCCTACCGGGGGACTTGGCAGCCCTATCCCTGCACCAAACTGACTTAGAAGGACAGGGTTTAGCAGCACACTCCAATTTTCATCTTTCCTGATCATTTTTCTTGGGCATCATGGCTGATTTAAAAAAAAAAAACACCGGGAGCTCAGCCCCGCAAACAAAAGACAGAAAGAGCCAAGCAGGAAGCCAAGCAAAAGATGTCCCTTTGGAAATACCTTACCACAGAAAAAACAAGTAATGAACAAAAACATGATGATGCCCTTGGAGAAACAACCACTGAAGAAGCTCCTATGACAAGTGATGTTGTTCCCACGACAAGTGGTATTACTTCTAAGGAGAAAGTCGCACAATTTGGAGATATTCCAGTGGAACACACAGAGGAAACCGAGGATTTTGAGGAAACTGAGAGTACAAGGAAGACTACAGAAGAAGTTGGTATTCTGCCTGGCTTGAATTACAGGGACCCTGCTAGCTGGCCTATGTGTTGCAGTGATAATTTGCGACAGCTTATAGTTGAACATGGACCGCAGCAGGTTGTATCATATGATTTCCCAAAAGACTCCCCCAAAAGAAGATTTTCTCCTGTCCACTACAAGAGGAGATTGGCAAATGGTGAAGAGGTGTGCCGTCAATGGCTAATATATTCCACTACCAAAAATACGGGGTTTTTTGTTTTTGCTGTAGGCTGTTCAGCAAAAGAGATGGTGGGTCTCTACAAGACCCAGGTTCAAAAGACTGGAAGAACATTGGAGCAATTCTGTCTACGCATGAGAGGAGTCCTCTCCATTTAGACAACTACGAGGCCTGGAGAGAACTTGAACTGCGCTTATGGAAAGGAAAAACAATTGATGATAGAAACGAGCAGAACATCAGAGAAGAAGAGCAATATTGGCAACAGGTCTTGGAACGCTTGATTGCCATGGTCAGATTCCTTGGCATGCAAAACCTGGCATTCCGTGCTACAGCTGACAAGTTGTACAGTGAGAACAATGGAAATTTTTTAAAGGTTGTTGAACTTTTAGCCCTTTTTGATCCTATCGTGACTGAACATGTGCGCAGAGTTAAAGATGAAGAAACCATGGTTCACTACCTAGGGAAAAAAATCCAAAATGAGCTTCTAGAGCTTCTAGCAAGTGCTATAAGGCAGAACATTTTAGCACAAGTAAACTCAGTCAAATACTACTCAGTTATTCTGGACTGCACACCTGATGTTAGTCACACTGAACAAATGACTATGAGTGTACATTTTGTCAGTGTAATCAAACCACCAGATACGCAGATGTCTGAGCCTGAGGTGATGATAAGAGAACATTTCTTGGGATTTGTTCTGCTAAAGGAGACTACAGGTGCCTTTATGACAGAAACTCTTCTTGGACTGCTAGAGCAAATGGGATTACCACTTGAGAATCTGCACGGTCAAGGTTATGATAATGGGAGTAACATGAGAGTTAAAGAACATGGAGTGCAAAAGAGAGTCCTGGATATAAATCCACGTGCCTTTTTCACGCCCTGCAGCGCACACTCTTTAAACCTGGTAGTCAGTGATGCTGCTAAGTGTTGCCTGGAAGCAACAAGCTTCATCTATAATTATTTCTCTGCATCAACTAATCGTTGGCAAATTCTAACTAGCCATGTACCAGCCATTACTGTTAAATCAGACCAGATGGGAGAGTCAGACTGATGCTTTGAAACCACTGAGATATCATCTTGGAAGTATATATGACGCTTTAATGGAGATCTTTAATGATCCAAACCTACAAAAATCATCAACAAATTATTCTTGAGTTGAAGCTAAGAGTTTTGCTGATGCAATTAGTAAGTTTTGTGTACTAGGACCACGGTCGCCTGGTCTCTCGTAATGGCAACCGCCACATGGTCAGCGCACATGGTCAGAATCTACCTGAGCTTCGGCCAGGTAGAACAATAGCCAGTCAGATCCTGAGCAACCACCAATTACGAGCCTAGGTCTCCCGCTGGGGGACCTATGAACTCCAACCACGGACTTAAGGTCCTATCAGGTCTTGGGGGTGAGGTCGGGGCATTGTCTTCAGCCAGCATAAAAGAGGGCTCTGAGCCCAGGGTTTGTCATGTTCCATCTGACCCTCAATAAAGAGCTTTGCTATGAAATCACTACCACTCGCCTCCCGACTCCAATACTTTTCATAAGTTCAAGTTTGTGGTATCGCTTGTTACATAGTACAACATCCTTTTTGAAATTAATGTGACAAGCAAGGTACTACAAAATAAGGAAGCTGATTTAAATTTAGCTACAAACCAATTACAAGTAACCAAGGACTACCTTGTGGACTGTAGGTATGATGAGGTTTTTGAACAAGTTTTGGTAGCTGCTATTGAGATTGCAGAAGAAATAGAAATAATACCAAATTTTGAGACAGAGCAAAGACAAAGGAGAAAGAAAAAGCAGTTTGATTATGAGGCCCCAGAAGAAGCACCACAAGATCCAAAGCTATCTTAGATGTGGCCATACAATCAGTTGAAGAGAGATTCCAACAACTACAACACTATAATTCCCTCTTTGGCTTCCTGTATGACATATACAGTATTAAAGAAAAACACCCAGAAGATGTACAGAAGGCCTGCAAGAATTTGGAACAAGCATTGATGCACAGTGGAAACAAAGACATTGTTGCTGAAGATCTGTGTGGTGAACTGCAACCAGTAGCTCGAAGACTTCCAAAGTCTGTGCCACCACAAAGAGTACTTCTCTACATACTTAAAAAAAACCTCCAGGATAGTGTGCCTAATGTTTCTGTTGCTCTAAGGATCCTCTTCACACTTCCAGTGTCAGTGGCAAGTGGTGAATGCAGTTTCTCAAAACTCAAACTTATAAAAACACACATATGCTCGACAATGCTGCAAAAGAGACTACTTGGTTTGGCAACTATTTCAATTGAACATGCTGAAGCATCAGCACTTGACCTGAAGGAATTGGTGACAACATTTGCTAAAAAAAAAAAGGCACGCAAAATTAGATTCTGATGTGCCTAGGGAAACACCGATTTTTAAAGCTTACCCGCACTTTTTCAAAATTGGCCACCGGGGGAGGCAATGGCTGCCAGCAGGAACGCAGCCTGAACTCTTAAAGGGGAAATGTCTGTTGAGGCTTTTTACTGCAGGCTCTCTGCAGACATTTCCCTTTTAAGAGTTCAGGCAGAGCGAGCAAGAGAGCCCCGCCCAGATATTAAGGAGGGACTAGGCTCTTTCTACTGAAGGGCGTGCTTTTGCATGTGGCTTGCAAAGTTGCTGCTGGGGTAAGTGCTTGTGCCAGCTCTTTTCCTTCTCTCTCTCTCTCCCTCTCCCCCTTTCTTTCTTTCTTTCTTTTTTCTGTCTGTCTGTCTGTCTGTCTGTCTCTCTCTCTCTGTCCCCATCCAGCAGAGGTCTATCAGTGGCTATTATTAGCCACAAGGTCTAAATGGAACACTTTGTCTGGGGCAGTGATGCTCTGCATTCTTGATGCTTGGGGGGCAACAGTGGGAGGGCTTCTGGAGTTCTGGCCCCGCTGCTGGACCTCCTGAGGGCTCACACCGGAGCTAGCACCGGAGCTTCTGGTCAGTTTCACATCAGTTGCTCCGTGCTCACAAACTCCTCCGGAGTTTCACCATACTGCTCTGGAGTATCCCTGGAGCAAGAAAAACATTTTCCTAGCAGGATTTTCTTGCTCCAGGGAAGCTCCGGAGCAGTGCAGTGATACTCTGGAGGAAATTGTGAGCACGGAGCAAATGGTGGGAAACTGACCAGAAGCTCCAGTGCTAGCTTTGGTGTAAACCGCGGGGGAAGCTAGTGAGAAAACGCCCAGAGTGTTGTACTGGATGGGCTGTTGGCCCTATCCACTGTGGCTTCTCTCCTGTTCTTATGATATGAAAATCATATTTAGCACTTGTGTAGCACTTAGTGCTTCATATTCTGCCGAGATGAGGAAGGATTCAGTAGGGCCGTTGCTCAGTGATAGAGCATCTGCTTGACATGCAGGAGGTATCAGCCTCTTCAGCTAAAAAAGGATCAGGTAATAGGTGACATTAAAGATCTCAGCCTGAGACCCTGGAGAGCCACTACCAGTCTGAGTAGTCAATACTGACCTTGATGGACCAATGGCCTGATTCAGTATTAGGAAACTTCATGAGTTCATGTGTCAGCATATGGAAGCAACATCACAGGATGTGACATCACAAAATGATGTCACTTCCTTTCTCCTGGCTCCATCCTCAAAGTCTCCTGGCTCCACCCCCAAAGTCCTCAGATACTTCCCAAGTTGGACTTGGCAGCCCTAGATGTGCCTGAAATGGAAAAATTAAAGAGACTTAAATGGAATATCACAACTAACAGGATTTATCAAAAAGCTTTGTGATTTGTGTTTTTCTGCTTGAGAAAATCAGAGATTGTATTACTTGTTCTCAAAAAAATTTAAAAATAGCAATTTTCTTCCTTCTCTTCTTTTGACCCAGCAGCCAACCTATCTTTATCTGCCCCCCCCACCCCGGTCTTCAGCTTTCCCTCCCCCCACCAGCAGCCTCTGTCTAGGACAGGGGTAGCCAAACTGCAGCTTGGGAGCCACATGTGGCTCTTTCACACAGTAATTTAATGTTAATAAAAAGCAAACGTGTGTGTAATATTTGTTCATGTCTTGTGGCTCTCAAACATTTGATGTTTATTCTGTGTAGCTGTTACGTTAAGCAAGTTTGGCCACCCTTGGTCTAGGGAAATTGACCCAGTTGTGTGGTGCCAGCCACTGGGCCAGGCCCACTTGTATGATAGGGAGCCCTCACTTTCCTCTTCTTATCCCCCTCCTCTTTTCCCCTTTCCCTCCTGGCAACCCCCATATCCTCTCTTCTTTCTCTACCTCAGTCTCTCCTTCTCAGCCTTCTCATCTCATTTGGCTCTCAAGGCAGAAAAATGAGCAGAGGTGGTTTGACCTTGCCTTCACCTGCATAGCTACCCTGTTGGTGGTCTGACTATGTCTGACCCTCCTTAGCTTCCAAGCTCTGACAAGCTCGGGCTGCATAAGCTGCTACCAGGGCTTTTTTTGTAGAAAAAGCCCAGCAGGAACTCATTAGCATAATAGGCCACACCCAGCAGCAGGAACTCATTAGCATATTAGGCCACACCTCTGACAGCGCAACTCCCTCCCAGGATCGGCTTCCCCAGGTGCCCTGTGGCTTGTGGGGTGCCTGGGAAACCCGAGGAGAGGAAACTGCCTTCCCTCCCTGGATTGGCTTGGCTTCCCCAGGCACCCCGTGGCTTGCGAGGCACCTGGGGAACCTGAGGGGGGGAGGCTGTAGGCATGGCCAACTCGGAAGCCAGCCGGAACTCCGTTCCTGTGCGTTCCTGCCCAAAAACAGCCCTGGCTGCTACATATTTCTCTATATGAGCCAAGTTTTTCTGTGCCAAGTCCAAAGTAAAGGTGTTTTTTTCCCCATCAGCTTGTGATTTTTAGAGTGTGAAAAGATTCTGAGAGGAAATGTTTCCTTATCTAAATTGCATTCAGACATAACAACAGACCATGGTCCATCGCTGAGGGTATGAGCCTCACACATTCTCGGGTGCATGTACTCTCTCCTCCTTTTGCATATAGCTTGGCAACTGAAAACTTAACTGGTTTGCAACAAACTCTTTATTTGTCACTTGAACAAAATGGCCAACTAAGATTTGTTCTCTTACCACAAGCCATCATTCCAAAGCATAAACTAGACGAGAAAACAAACTATGCCTTTGTTTGAAGCAGAGGAAGTCTTCACTTCCTGAGTTTTGCAGGAGAGGAGGGAATGGGAGTGGGTCATGTGATCCTGAGGGCTTCCAAGGTTCAGTCCTGTAATGACAGACTAAGGTTTGTCATTATGTCTGACTGCAGTGCATTAGATGAAGAAATGGGAAATGACAAGGAAATTATACTTGGTATGTTACTGACTGTAAAAAGTGAGCCTGAATAGAAAAGAAATGTGGTAGGCCTGCTACAGTATGCATTCATCAGAAGGGCTGATAGCTTAGTAAATATTTCTAGGCTTGCCCTCTTCATAGGTCATACTTTAGCTAAGGCATGGAAGAGGTCTCGGCTCTTTGCTTTTTATTTTCAATTTTGCGTTCTTCAGGTAAGACAGAAAAGTGAAGAATAAAATACATGATGTCAAACAGCAGATATTTGAGTTTCAGCATTCTGAAGCAATCAGACATGCCCTGATATGATTACTAGGCATAGCCTGAAAACTGGCAGTAGTCCAGGAGGGTGGGGACATGGAGGTCACCATCAGCAACATTGTGACATCACTTCCAGGGAACCCCCAAAAGTGATGTCATGCCTAAGAATCACTAAAAACTCTATGGCAAAACTATAGAGTTCCCAGTGATTCCCAGAGTAGACAGCCATCACTTTCAGGTTTTCCCCAGAAATGACATCATGCGATTGCCAGTGGATTTTTTTTTGAAGTTATTTTTCTCCTGCCGGCTGCAGGAGTGATCGGTGGAATGGGGATGCCCATCCCCTGTGGCAACCTAGGAACCCTAAGCCCCAAACATCAAAACATTTTAAGGCCTCAAAGACTCAAAAGGCAGAGACAGATAGATCACAAAGCAAACTACAAACGAAGCATAAGTATGTGAACCATTTTTTCCCCTGTAGTTTAATTTCAATCCCACAGGACCCAGTAGTAGAAATGTGTTCTAAGGATCTAAGGTACAAATCCCACTGTTGGAAGTAGAGCCACCTTTTTTTTTCATTCATGTATTTATTCATGATATCTATAGTACACCTTTCTCACAGGGACTCAAGGCAGATGACACATAGTGAACCTATACGGTCACGAAAATGGGATATTCATAGGGTTGCCAGGTCCGGGTTGGGAAATACCGGGAGACTTTGGGGATGGAGCCAGGAGAGGGCGGGGTTTGGAGAAGGGGGGACCTCAGCATGGTACAGTGCCATAGAGTCCACCCTTCAAAGCAGCCATTTTCTCCAGGGGAGCTGATCTCTGTCAGCTGGGGATCAGTTGTAAAAGCGGGAGATCTCCAGGCCCCACCTGGGGGCTGGCAAGCCTAGATATCCAATAACCAATGCATTAGGATTTTAGAAGTCTGAAACTATCAGAAAGAACTGAAGCATAGCATAAGTATTCACATGACATATTAAGAGGTACAGAAATTATATAAATACAATCCTATGTACAATAAGCTAAACACAGCAGTATAGACCACAGTCCTTAATCATTTCTTCAAGCTGTTCCTTCCCTCACAAACTCCTGCAGCTGATTCATTTTGAGCCAAATGACACGTGACTCAAGAGATCTGTGTCTGATGTGCCATTTGACACTAAAAAGCAGGGACATGGGGGGCACCCAATCTTCCCCACGGCATTTGCCCAGTCAGAATTGGTCCCCTGTGCTGATTCAAATCCCGGGGGGGGGGGGGGCGGGGGAGGAAACAGGGTGAGTTACCATCTTCTTTTCCCTCTATCAAGACTAAAAGCAGCCTATCAGGGCCATTTCAGCTTTGAGGAAACAGCACAGGTTAGATTTTATGTTCCTTCCCCCTTGCCCAATGTACAAAAGTATAATAGATAAGGAACATTTCAGATTTCATATAATTATAAGTGGCATGTACATGCATGAATAAGTGGATCTGAGCCAAGCCTTGCTGAAGATTATGTTGATGTTTCACCCTCTAATACAGCTCCCAACTTCTACCCACATTCAGTTCACCACCACAAAGCTGCTGAAAGTAGCTGAGCAGAGATTTATGAAATTCACATACCTCCATCATGTGTGTCAAAAGCACTCCATTGCAATCCACATACTCAGTATGCTAGTTTTATCTTGTAAACTTACGGGCACCTTCAAGAGCTGTGAAACCTTGATTGGGCTGCTTCAGAATGAGAAGATTCTTTTGGATCTTGTTCAGTCAGTACTTCCCTTTATAAACTTCTGTACTACTCTTCAGCTGACATCTGGGTGTAAGATCAACGGGGGGCGGGGGGAGGGAACAGTACCAAATGTACATGCATAGGCACTTCTCACACTTTCAGATGAATGGGCAGAGGCTGGGATGCTATCTGCTGCTACAACTCCACTCCCCTGTCCAGATGTCCTCACTGTATACTTAAATACTGTGCTGTGTGATGACATTGGGAAAGTGCCCCAGGTTCCTGTGGTTTGGACCACATCCTAATTGAGATACCACTTTGTACATTAATAGAAAAAATAAAGTAGACTAAAAACTCAAGATCTATTCCTAACACGACTGCACAGATGGTCCAAGCATGATCCCCTCTGAGATCTACTGGAGCAAAGCTAGTATATTGTATTTCTTTACATGAGTTGCGGTTAAAAGAATAATTATTGCTCAGTACCAGTGTTTGGTGGACTAGAATTTCAGGTCCTCAAGAAGTATAACTCTTACCGTGTGGTAAGGTTTGACATCACCACTACCACATGCTAAACATAGGATGAACTGGGACATAACAGGGGTATTGGTTTCTTATCTCACAACCAGTGTTCCCTCTAAGCCGAGTTAGTGTGAGCTAGCTCACAGTTTTTTAGCCTCTGGCTCACACATTTTTGTCTTAGCTTAGGAAGAATGGCTCCAGAGCCAACTAACTTATGCAGCAGCCATATCGCTTGCTCACAACTTTAATGCCAGTAGTTCACAAAGTAGAATTTTTGCTCACAAGACTCCACAGCTTAGAGGGAACATTGCTCACAACATATGCTAACCTCCTTCAGTCTTTACATCTGTATTCTCACCAATCCCCCAGAAGGACCATACGCCATACATCCTCTTTATTTTATTTTATATTTGGAATAATAGATTAGAATAATAGATTGTAATGTAACATAATGAACAGTAGAATATAATGTAATTTGGAATGGTAGATTGGAATGTATTTCTCTAGTCTGGGGACAGAGAAAAATTAACTCTACACTCTTTTGACAAAAATTAACTGTACACAGCCAGTCGCCTCACTTCAAAAGAAGAAGATGCTATAAGGTTGCCTCCATGCTTGAGGGGAGACGGATGGAGCATAATAGCAGGGTCTCAGTTAATTACTCCTCAGCATTCCACAGTTAAGGATACATCTGCTCATTAGTCTCCAATTTTGACATGTTTATTTCCTTCACTATGTTTCCCCCCAGAATTAAACCCAAACAAATGGTAACATAAGCTTGTTATATCTGTTTGGTCCTTGCATCTGTTAAATATCTTCATTAGCCTGTTTGCTAACTGGCTGTCCACCCTCTGTCTATATGTATGGACTGGTAACTTCCATTTCATTGTCTCTGAAGAAGTATGTGCGCTCAGGAAAGCTCATACCTTGAATAAAACTTTATTAGTCTTAAAGGTGCCGCTGGGCTCAAACTTTGTTCTACAGGATGAACTGGTGGACCTTCTGGAACATGAAAACTGATCCAGCCTGAATGATAAAAATAAATATTTGATTATTATATTCAAAATTTTCAATTACTCCTGTAACTTTTCTTTGTTTACTTTGTACATAGATGTCCCGCAAAGCATATTTCAACGGACAGAGCTATATTGCATCTAGTCAGAAAATTTCTCCTTTTCATGCATTTGAAGGAGGATTTAATTTCCGAACATTACAGCCCAATGGATTGTTATTCTATTATGCTGAAGGAGTAAGTAGTTTTTGACAAAAATTATTTATTGTCAAATAACTTGAATAAGTATTAATGGTTGGGATGCAAGAGGCTGTTTCCATGAGCAGAAGATATTTCCATTTGCACAAAGATAACCTACAATTTCTGCTGATTCCTCTCCCCCCACCTTCCACTATATCTTCCCACACCACACCCAAGTCATTCCTGAGAGACCTTTGACATTCAAAAGTGGCTTGGTCACAGTTGCCTTGTGTGAAGGATTTGTGGGAATTAAGCATAGCCCGCTTTCCATGTACTAGAGCTACAATATTTAACTCAGACTGACTAAAGAAGACACAATGAAAATGCTGTGTACTGAATTATGAATGTCTTGTGTACAGCCTAAAAAAACAAGCTGCATTGTACCCAGTTCTGATTTGGGATCTGATGCTAAGAAGGAGGAAATGTTGCCTATTCAGGCAAGAAAAATTAGATGACCTAACATGGCACTCCCCCCGATGGCTCTGAAACCTGTTCTTCCATCAGTGTGTGGGCATCACCCCCCTCCCCGCTTCCCCAGGCCTCAGAATGGGGAGAGGAGAGGATTATACCACCTGGTTCCTATCTGTCCCCTGGATGCCACTATCACAATCCTGGAGCAGGACCCATTGCCCTCTGTCTTGTGTGGTCTACAAAAAGGTCCTTCAGTAGAGAGGGGGGAAAGTACATATGTCTCACTTCATTTTTTACACTACAATCTTCTTCATTAGAATTCCTACGACAAATGTTACATTTCAAACTTCACATCATCAGTATTATAACTGGATTCACGGAACTTAAATACTGTAGTGGAGCACGGGTATCAGGCTAGTATTTAATACAGAAGAAATTCTTTAGCTGTGTGGGGACAGGCCTAACCCTGGAATTTCTGCTGGCTACTGATGGAAAAGCAGTGAGCCGAGACTCACCACAGCTGGCAGGAGCTCACCAGAGGCCCCACCCAACAGCACATGAGATGGCAGCAGGTGTGGCAGCAGCACCTCAACAGGAGAAGCAGGCAGGATGGTGGGAGAACCAACAGCATGGACAATCACGGGGAATGGCCTGGGCCAGCTGTTGGGAATTTCCACTCTGATATGCCTCCTAGGTCAGCCAATCAGTGGCTGGCACAGACCTACTGCAGGGAGAACAGGGAGGAAGGAACTGGCTCAACCCTGCTCTGACAGGCTAGGCCAGTGATGGCGAACCTTTTAGAGACCAAGTGCCGAAACTGCAACCCAAAACCCACTTATTTATCGCAAAGTGCCAACACGGCAATTTAACCTGAATACTGAGGTTTTAGTTTAGAAAAAACAACTCATACATTAACACTGACCGATGGACATTGTTCCCATACACAAAACCACCTGCATAAAACACATATTCTAACAAATAGTTTTTAATTGAGTTAAGTGGGATGACAAGAAGAAGGAGAGAGAGAAGAGATTGGATTTATACCTTGCCCTTCACTACCTAAAGGAGTCTCAGAGCGGCTTACAATCTCCTTTCCCTCCCCCTCCCAGGGCAGGCGATCGGATCCCCCACCCAACTGAAAACTGATGGATTTAAAATGGCGGACGAGCTTTTGAGATTTTACTATGTAAAACTGCATGGCTAAGCAACACTATAAAAGTAAGATGAAGATGCAAGCAGGGAAGAGGCACCAAGGTCATGAAGATGATGATGGTGCAAGAGAGAAGGGTGTGAGATGGGGAAACGAGCTCCAAGGGAGCTGGGAAAGGCAGCAGTGGGTGAAAGCTCAGAAATGACCTTGAACCGACTGGCCTCTGAGTACATTAGAAAGGGCAGCAACTTACTGTAAAGGAGTGTCCTTACAACTTTTTCTCCAGGGAAAAAAGGGTATTTGAAGTCAAGTCTACTTTTCAGTCCAAAGAAACCAACTGATAAACTTCCCTTATCAAATTCCCTTATCAAATAAAAGGAGTCCCACACGCAAGTGAGTCCCACGTCGTCATCCTCATCTTGGCCGGGCGGTGCGCCTCGCTGCATGCTCCCCCTCTCAGCATCAGGGCTGGGTGGTGGCGGGTGGCTCAAACGCTCTGAGCACCCTCCCACGCAGGGCCAGCCTCAGGTTTTTTTGCACACTAGGCAAGACCGCCTTCTGGCACACACACACACCCTGCGCCCACCAATTTTAGGGGAAAAAGAGGTCATATCTCCTGACTGACTACTTCGAACAAGTGATCAGTATGGCAGATCTCATTTTAAATACCCTACTATTTAAGCTGTGATCACTGCTACTCACAAGGAATATTCCTTATCTTCCAACCCCAAAAGAGGACATTTTCATCCGTGTTTTAAAAAGAGCTCAAAAGAGGAGAGCCACCCAAAAAAGGAGGACATGTCCTCTAAAAAGAGGACATCTGGCAACCCCACTCTCTTCTCCTCACACACCCAGGGCTCACAAGCCAGCAATAGGGTTTCAAGGTCTCTCCTGGTCACCGTCAGGGGATGGGGTAAAGATTTGGGGGTGAAGCCTGGAGAGGACAGGGGATTCAGTGGGGCCTCTAACCATGGCCGAGGCAGGCTGGGGCGCCTTGGTGGTCCAACCCATTTCATGAGACACAGAGGTTTTTAGTCCAGAACCATTACTCATGACCCCCCCCCTCAAGAGCCGGATTGTGCAATAGCTCTCAAACTCAGGGGGCTACATTGGATCAGGGGCTCTCTCTCTCTCTCTCTCTCTCTCTCTCCCTCAGCCAAACCTACCTCACAAGCTTGTTGGGAGGATTAAATGGGGAGGGAAGAAGCATCCATGAACGAAGGGTGCTCAGGTGATTTGGGCGTCCTGACTGCTGTATTTGTTCTGACCACCCACCCTCCCCTTCACACATGCAAGTCCTCACTCGATCCTACAGTCATCTGATGCCATAAAGCCCCCCTCATGCCTCCACCCTCCCTCTTCCAACAGCCTTGCAGAGGGGAAAGGGGGCGCACACAAGGAGGAGGAAAGAGGAAAAAAAGAAAAGAGAGAGGTGGTGGCCTCTCTTGTAGCTGCCTGTCCTCCACCTCACTGGGCTTGCCTTAAAAGGCTATGAGGAGAGGGGTTCTCCAGAGTGGTCAGCCACCTCGAGAAGTTCCCTCTGAACATGAGGAGAGCCCTGCTTGATCACGGCAGTGGCCCTTCGAGCCCAGCATCTCCGTCTCACCAACCAGTTACCCCGTCTTTCCCTGGATGTTACCGCCTGGCACGGGGGCTCCAAGGTGTTTGTGTGTGTGTGTGTGTGTGTGTGTGTGTGTAGGCTCCCTTTTGTTGCCAGGACTCTGGACAGGCAGGAGGCTCCCAGCCAGTTCTTTGACAGTGAGCTCCTCCATCCTGGAATCCTCCGCCACCCCTTCCCCGAGTGGGGAGGATGAAAAAAAAGGAGGGCCTGTGGTGCGGGGCGGGGGGGATGATGCCCCTGCAACAACTTGCGCCCACCTTGCTTCCCCCTTGCCTCCCCACAGCTAGCCCACCAGTCCTGCTGAGGCTCCTGCTTTGCCTGGCCGTGTGTCCCCGGCAGAGCTGGCTCTGCTACCACCCCTTCCCCAGGCAAGCTCCCCCACCACCACCACTCCAAACTGACAGGGAAAGTTCCCCATCAGCTTGGAGTGGCTACGGCGGGCAGCTCGAGGACGCTTCGAGTGCCCTCCCACTCTTTCCCCAGGCAAGCCCCCAGGAGCGTCCTCGAGCTGCCTGTTGCCGCCGCTGCCCCAAGCCGTTGGGGAAAGTTTCCCCGTCGGCTTGGAACAGCAGCGGACAGCTCAAGGATGCTCTGAGTGCCCTCCTGCTCCTTCCCCAGGCAAGTTCTCTCCCCCCCAGGAGCGTCCTTGAGCCACCCATCGCCACTCCAAGCCGACGGGGAACATTTCCCCATCAGCTTGGAGCAGTGGCAGCAGGTGGCTCAAGGATGCTCCAAGCGCCCTCCTGCCCCTTCCCCAAGTAAGCCCCCGCCCCACCACCCCAACTTACTCTGGCTGATGGTGGCAGCAGCAGCAGCCAGCACATGCGGCTTCACACTCCCTGGCAAACTCTGTGCTAGGGCAATGGCACGCGTGCCCACAGAGAGGGCTCTGAATGCCCCCTCTGGCACATCTGCCATAGGTTCACTGCAACTGGGCTAGGCCATCCAGAGGGTCAGGGAATGGGGGGAGGCTGAGGAAGAGGTGGGGCCAAACCCACAGATTCTATTGCTAGGGATTGTCATTCCACTCTGGGGGCTGTCATTCTAGTCCCAGAGCACAGATCCTATTCCTAGGGACCATAATTCCACTCTGGGGGCTGTCATCCCAGACCCAGAGTAGCCTGTCTGGGCCCAAAGACCTTAATGGAAAAACCATTCCATATTTTCTTTGCAACTTTTTTTTGTGCTGCAATGTATTTCAGTATGCAAGTCAATTGGCATTCCTGGCTCCCATTATCTCCAATGCGCCTTCAAGCCTCTCCCATTGTTTCCAATGGGCAATCCTGTCATTCCTTTTACACATCCCAGTTAATTGTCCCTTTGGAACTGTACCACACCATTTTAAGTAACAGCAAAATGAAGAGCATGAACATAAGAACATAAAAACATAAGAGAAGCCAATGTTGGATCAGGCCAGTGGCCTATCCAGTCCAATACTCTTCACACAGTGACCAAAAACACCAGGTGCCCTCAGAAGGTCTAGCAGTGGGGGCAGGACACTAGAAGCCCTCCCACTGTTGTCCCCCCATCAAGCACCAAGAATACAGAGCATCACTTGCCCCAGACTGAGAGTTCCTATCTATACTTCGTGGCTAATAGCCACTGATCGACCTCTGCTCCATATGTTTATCTAATTCCCTCTTGAAGCCATCCATGCTTGTAGCCACCACCACCTCCTGTGGCAGTGAATTCCATGTGTTAACCCCTCTTCGGGTGAAGAAGTACTTCCTTTTATCTGTTCTAACCCGACTGCTCAGCAGTTTCATCGAGTACCCACAAGTTCTTGCATTGTGAGAAAGGGAGAAAAGTACTTCTTTCTCTACCTGCTCTATCCCATGCATAATCTTATAAATCTTGATCATGTCACCCCTCAGCCATCACTTCTCCAAACTAAAAAGCCCCAAGCACTTCAACCTTTCTTCATAGGGAAAGTGTTCCAACCCTTTTATCATTTTAGTTGCCCTTTTCTGCACTTTTTCCAGTGCTATAATATCTTTTTTGAGGTGTGGCGACCAGAACTGTACACAGTACTCCAAATGAGGTCGCACCATCGATTTATACAGGGGCATTATGATACAGGCTGATTTGTTTTCAATTCCCTTCCTAATAACCCCCAGCATAGCGTTGGCCTTTTTTATTGCAGTCACACACTGTCTCGACATTTTCATTGAGTTATCTACCACGACTCCAAGATCTCTGTCTTGGTCAGTCTTCGCCAGTTCAGACCCCATCAACGTGTATTTATAGTTAGGATTTTTGGCTCCAATGTGCATCACTTTGCACTTGGCCACATTAAACCCCATTTGCCACATTGATGCCCACTCGCCCATCCTTGACAGATCCCTTTGGAGTGCCTTACTATCCTCCCTGGTTCTCACCACCCTGAACAACTTTGTGTCATCTGCAAATTGAGCCACTTCACTGCTTACTCCCAACTCCAAATCATTAATAAACAACTTAAAAAGCATCGGACCGAGTACTGATCCCTGCGGTACCCCACTGCTTACCTCCCTCCACTGAGAAAATTGCCCGTTTATACTCACTCTCTGTTTCCTTTTAATTAGTCAGTTTTTGATCCACAAAAGGACGTCCTTTTATCCCATGACTATTGAGCTTCATGTACAGAATGTACATTTCTTGCCAATGTTCTCTCCGGGCTGCACACAGCAAAAGGAAATTTTAAAAGGATGTTGATCTGCATGCCCCCCCCCCCCCATCTTGTTCATGCAGATGGGCTTACCATTTAAAAACAGACACCCTGTGACTAGGCAGGTGGGGCTGAGAGAGCTCTTTTGAGGACTGCTCTTGAGAGAACAGCTCTGAAAGAAGTTGTGACTGACCCAAGGTCACATCAGCAGCTGCAAGTGGAGGAATGGGGAATCAAACCCGGTTCTCCCAGATTAGTCCATGCTCCTAACCACTACACCAAACTGTAACTCAAAACCTATCTTTTTTAGAAGCAAGTGGCTCAAGTGGTTAAGATGATGGCGTGCATGATGGAGTGAGCTCCCATCTCTGGCCCCAGCTCCTGCCAACCTAGCAGTTTGAAAGCAAGAAATTGCAAGTAGATAAATAGGTAGCACTTCAGTGGGAAGGTAACAGTGTTCCGTGCGCCTCAGCGTCTAGTCGTGCCGGCCACATGACCAGGAAATGTCTTTGGACAGTGCTGGCTCTTTGGCTTGGAAATGGAGATGAGCACCACATACCTAGAGTCATATTCGACTGGCTTTAGAGCAAGGGAAACCTTTACCTTCACCTATAAAAAACATAGAATACCCTCTCCACCACATCAGAGCCTTTAAGCAGATCATTTCCAAAACAGTCCTTCAAAGCCTAATTACATGAACTAAGCAGCAAGCAAGATATACTGTTCCCTCATAAATACTCAGAGATCCTGTTGTCTCCCAGCAGTGACATTTATTCCCTCCAAGGAATACCAGGGACATGATGCAGAGTCAGGCAATGGCAAATCACCTTTGAATGTCTCTTGCCTTGACACCCCAGTTTGAACTGTGTACATAATCCCGTCCCCATCTCCCCGTTTTAGCCTGAACACAGAAGTGCTTAGGGAATGTCTTAGAAATACTGACTCCAATAAACTGAACCTACTTAAGGACCGTTGTTGAGTGCTGATTTACTAGGGAACCTGATACTTTAATACAAACAAACTGTATTGTAGCATAATTATTACTGTAGCACAAGGGTTTTCAGAAAGCCACACACTCTTTTCTAATCTCACTTTAGTGCCAGTTCCTGTCCTCAAATTCATAGAGAAACCCAAACCTTCTATTTTTGGTAGAATGACACCCTTCCCTTCCTCCAACTGGTTGTTGTGCAACCTATATGAAGAAGGGTGATTTAGCAAATGCATACCAATGCCAGTGGTTTGCATGCACCAACTCACACAGCAGAACCAGAGCTTCCAATTTCAGCACTGGAGCTAGGGATGCTAGCCTCCAGGAGGGACCTGGGGATCCCCTGGAATTACAGCTCATTTCCAGACTTCCAGATTTTTTCCCCTAGGAAAAAAATCAATGTTCTGGAGGGTAGCCTCCATGGCATTGTACCCCACTGAGGTCCCTGTCCTCCCCAGGCTCCATTGGGCCACCCCTCCCCGCATCCCCCAGAGGTAGCCAGGGGGAACCTGGCAACCCTGACCAGGGCTGTTTTAGAAAGGGAAGGAGGGAGGGGAGAGTTGAAAAGAAAGCAAATACTTGGGGAGAGAAGGAAGGAAGGAAGGAAGGAAGGAAGGAAGGAAGGAAGGAAGGAAGGAAGGAAGGAAGGAAGGAAGGAAGGAAGGAAGGAAGGAAGGAAGGAAGGAAGGAAGGAAATTGATGGGGAGAGAGAAGTTAAAGACAGAAAGAAAGAAAAGTCAGGCTGCAAAGAAAGCAGCCTAAAGTGAGGGGAAAAGTAGCTCCCCAGCCTCTCCTTGCTTCCAGCTCTCACACCCCTCAACAGAAACGGATAGAGAAACAGAAAGAGAGAGAGGGACAGAGAGCGCAGCCCCCCCCCCCCCCCAGAAGACAGTGAGCCCAGGATCCCAACGTGCTCCGTGCAGCACAAGAGTTCCCGGGGCTGCAGGAGAAAGCAAGATGGCACTGGCAACCCAAGAAAACTGAGAAGGAATCTAGGCTAAGCAAGCACGCTTCCTTAACTTATTCTGTTGTGCAACCTATATGAAGGTTGTGTGTGTGCGCGCGTGCAGTGAGGGAAAGCAACAAGTCTCCATGTGCAGCCCTCCAGCTGCTGGGGGGTGGAGCTTAGCTTCCAAGAGGAAGCAAGCCACCACTGTGACTTTCTTCCCTCCCTCCCTCCCTCCCTCCCTCCCTCCCGTCCCAATGTAGTCTCTGAAAGCGGAGGGGAAAAACTCTTGCTTTCAAAATGGGCTGGAACCTGCCCCAGCCCCAGGGGAAGCTCAGCACTGTCTGAAAATGTTTGGGAGGGGCTTGAGCTCCCCAGCCCCACTGCAGATGACACCTGTGTTAGAAGCCACTTAGAGGCTGGGCCAGCAGGATCACTAAGGCATTACTGCTGGGGCGGGCTCCCTCGTGGCTTTAAGCATCCTGCAACCACTGCTGCACCTGACAGACAACCATCTATTAGGTGTAGGAGGTGAGGGGGAGTGTGTTGGAAGCCATCAGAGAGGCTGGGCCAGCAGTATTACTGCACCTCACAGGTGGTTGTTGGTCATTCCTGATTTCCTCAACTGTGATTAGCTCTCTGCAGTCTCCTGTTACTGGGAGGGTTTTTTACCTCAGAATGCTGAGCTCTGCAGCTGACCAATCAGAGTGGGGGTGCAAGAAGGCAGCCACATAGGAATCAATGGGAGGAGCACATTTTCCCCTTTTAGACCCCCTTAGCAGTTGGATTTCTAAAAATCCCTTCTTAGTGAGCACCTACGCCATGGTAGGAGTGCTCTCCCCAAATTTGGTGCTTCTAGATCCAGCGGTTTGGCCTGGGCGTTGATTTTATGGTTAGGGGACATTCTTATATATATATAAATGTGGCACCTTTCTACAAAATGATAAAACTGCAAATAACCACAAATTTAGTTTCCACTACAGGAGCATTGCAGGGGACAACATATGGTTAATTGGAAGAGTGTTCAGGGCATACTGGTTTTATTTTCTATTTCTATAGTGCGGACAGAAAAAAAATATAACCATTTGATATTTGATGGTTCTGCAAACATTGTTACTGAACATGGCTCAAAGGATTAGGTTTGTAATGATCCAAGATAACAAGTTTCTACACATCCAGATGAAAGTATCGTAGAAAATACTTTCTCACTGAACTGTCAGCCTTGGATGAGTTTATTTTCATGCCTCACAGTCAGTAAATATCACAACTTTGATTCTTCGGTGGAATAGAAATAAGTAAGCAGAGACTGGATAGGCATGGGCATGGGCAATTGTTATACAGAAATCTGGGGCATCACACAGCCTCCCAATTCTGCACATGAATCTCTCTTTTTTAAATTCCCCTCTTATATTAACCTTTCAGAATACCCTGTCTGGACTTCATTTTAACTTGCTAGAGTTTGAAACTTATTTTAGAGCAGTGGTTCTTAACCTGGGTTCGATCGAACCCTAGGGGTTTGGCAAGTCAGTCTCAGGGGTTCGGTGGGGCCTCCAACTTAGTACTATTACTAAGTACTAAGAATTATTTTTCACTAAAGAAGAGTTCGGTGAATGCGCATATGAAACTGGTGGGGTTCGGTACCTCTAACAAGGTTAAGAACCAGTTTTAGAGATACAAGCATTTTTCAAAGTAGAAATACAACTAGTGTACATGAGCTGTTTATCCCCATTTATTCATGGGCAAACTTCAATGAAGACTCTGCCCTATGAAAGTCTTTCTCTTCGAAAAATCTCTTGTGCCTAATCTGCATACTATTTTTTTAAAAATGCAATGGTGATCTAAAGGGCCCTTTCTGAATAACTATCGAGAGGAAACATAGGTATACATGAGGAGGTTGCATTGCATCCTGACTGACATGTTCCCCAAGAACAATGCATCATCTCTTTTTTACAGTAAGTTAAAAAAAAATGCCAAACCAGTGCGAAAATTTATATTGCTCTCTCATTAATTAAAATAAACAGAGGTATTACAAGAGTCTTCACAGCATTTTCTTTCGCTGCCCAATGCTGCGTTTTCTGTGTTTTCCAGTCAGATGTGTTCTCCATTTCCATGGATAAAGGAGCTGTTGTTTTAAATGCAAAGGGAGTCAAAGTTCAGGCAGCAGACAGAGCTTATAATGATGGGAAATCCCATTTTGTCATTACATCTGTCTCAACGGAAAGGTAATACAAAGTTGTTGTTTTTTTCTGTCCAACATCTTATTATATTTGTAGTTTATTATTCTAGTTGTTGCTGGGAAACCAAAAAGCCATACTCCTTTTTCCAGAGTAAGCTCTACTTCAAGGAAGTCAGCACATCAGATTTTTTTAAGAGATAAAAATTAGTAGGACACTTGACCACAGTGTAAGGTTAATATTAACCTTTTCCTTAGCACAATAACAATGCCATCCTTTCATTATAGTATCAGTGTAAAGACTGAAAGACAACAGCTGGCATACCATCACAACTGTCAAAACACTGTCTGGCAATCCTGATTTGTTAGGTACAGCTACCTCCACCCCCACTTCCAAAAGAGGTGCAGCTCAGTGGCTGTGCACAAAGACTTTAATTTCCTGAAATATGAATATGGGGGTGAGATGACATGCCACACAGCATCTTCATGCCTTTTCCACCATGACTCCTTAGAGATTTGCATTGGGATCAGTGCTATTTCAACTTGTTCCTAAATTACCTGGAGTTAAGGGAAAGTAATGAGGTGGCCAAGTTTATGGATAAGACCAAATTATATAGGGTGGTGAAAACAAAAACAGATGGCAAAGAGCTCTAAAAAATTGTACCTCCAAACTGGGGGGATGGGTATTAAAATGGCAAATGAAATTCAGTGTGAGCAACTCTAATGTTATGCCTATTGGGGCAAAAAATCCCACCTCATCGTATACACTGATGAGATCTGAGCTGGCAGCAACAGACCAAGAAAGGGATCTTGGGGTGGTAGTGGATAGCTCAATGAAAATATCAACCCAGTGTGCAGAAGCTGTAAAAAAGGCAAATTCTATGCTGGCCATAATTAGAAGAAGAAGAAGAAGAGAAGAAGAGATTGGATTTATATCCCACCCTTCACTCACTTAAGAGTCTCAGAGCAGTTGACAATCTCCTATCCCTTCCCCTCCCCACAACAGACACCCTGTGAGGTAGGTGGGGCTGAGAGAGCTCTTTCCCAAGCTGTCCTTGAGAGAACAGCTGGTACAGAGCTATGGCTTGCCCAAGGTCATCCAGCCAGGTGCAAGTGGAGGAGTGGGGAATCAAACCTGGTTCTCCCAGATTAGAGCCTGCGCACTTAACCACTACACCAAACGGAGAATGGAGAATAACATATGCCTTATATAAATCTATGGTGAGACCACAGTTGGAAAACTGTGTACTGTTCTGGATACCACACCTGGAAATGGATATTGTAGAGCTTTAAAAGGTGCAGAAAAGAGCAACCAAAATGATCAGAGGCTATAGCAACTGCCCTATGAAGACTGGTTAAAATGCTTAGGGCTGTTTAGCTTAGGAAAAAAAGTGAGTAGGGGGAGACATAATAGAGGACTATAAAATTGTGCATGGTATGAAGAGAGTGGACAAGGAGATTTTCTCCTAATAATACTGGAGTCATTCACTGAAGTTGAAGACGGGAAGAGTCAGGACAGAAAAAAGGTACTACTTCTTCACACAGTGGTATTCGCTGCCACAAGAGGTGGTGGTGGCTGCCAAACTTGGAAGACTTTAAAAGGGAAGTGAACAAATTCATGGAGTACAGGGCTATCAATGGCTACTAGTCATAATGGATATCTACTCCCTCCAGTACCAGAAGCAGTATGCCTCTTTGTATCAGTTGCTGGGGAACATGGGCAGGAGGATGCTATTGCAGTCATCCATCTTGTGGGCTTCCTGGAAGCAGCTGATTGACCACTGCAGCATGCTGGACTAGATGGGCCAGTGGTCTGATCCAGGAGGGCTCTTCCTATGGTCTTATGTTCTCCCTGAAATATGATAGTAACTCAATAAGATTTCACCCGCTGCATGTACCTTGCCTAAGATGTGGCTGATGCATATTGTGACTTGTAGATATGTTTACAGCACTATTTCTTTCAGAACACACTCTTTGTTAATGGTGCCACCTAGTGACTTGTTCATCAAACTTCAGCACTGCAGAAACACTGTTGAGGCTGTTTGTCAAAAGCATAGCTTTTTCCCTGCAGGCTTGAGCTTTTGGTTGATGAAAAAAAGCAGATCACACAGAATTCAGCAAAAGACAAAATGGAGGAAAAGCCTGTGAGCCCCAAGAAGTTCTACTTTGGTGGCTCTCCTATCAGTACTGAATTTGCCAACTTTACTGGCTGTATAAGCAATGCCTATTTAACAAGGTATGTGCATTTCAACTTGTATGTGTCATTTTTCATTAGCCAAGTTGTAGCAGGGGCCCCCTTCCCTAATTTTTTTTTCATGAAGACTGGGTTGCGGTGCTGGTTTAGTTCCTCACTAGGAGTAGGTTTCAATGCCATCCTGAAATAAGTATCTTATATTCTAACTAGGAATAAGGCCTGTTGTGAAAATAAATACAATGGGCTCTAGAAAGAGGCTCTGGGAGAGTGCCAAGGCCTTGGGCACTCAGCGCCAATTTGCTTTGGCGACCTCAGCAGGGTATAATGACACAGAGTCCACCAGTTTCTCCAGGGGAAGATCTCTGCCATCTGAAGAGCAGTTGTAGTTCAGCATGATCTCCATCCCTCCCCTGGAGATTGGCAACAATGGTTCCCCATGAGGGAACAGGTGGTTTGGAGGGTGGAGTCTATGGCAATGAACCTGTCTGAGGTCCCACCCCTGCTGAAACCTCACCTTCTCCAGGGTCCACCCCTCAAATCTCCAGAAATTTCCCAACCTGGAGTTGGCAACCCTATCTCCCTCCCAGCCAACTGTCAATGTATCATTATCTGCCCCCTGGCTTCAGCTTTCCATCTCCTCCCTCCTAGAGAGCAGTTGTAATTCTGAATGATCTCCAGCCCCCACCTGGAGACTGGCAACAATGGTTCCCCATGAGAGCTGGTTGGCTTGGAGGGTGGAGTCTATGGTATTGTATCTGTCTGAGGTCCCACCCCTTCTCCAACCTCACCGTCTCCAGGCTCCATCCCTCAAATCTCCAGGAATTTTCCAGCTGGAGTTGGCAACCCTATCTCCTACCCAGCCAATCATCAACTTCTTTCTTCAATTTTCCATCTCCCCCCCCCCCCCCCGACTGCTATGTCACATTGGCTGTCATGGGGGGCCATCTCAGCAGGGTATAAGGACACAGAGTCCACCATTTTCTCAAGGGGAACTGATCTCTGCCATCTGGAGAGCACTTGTAATTCTGAGTGATCTCCAGCCCTCACCTGGAGATTGGCAACCATAGTTCCCCCGAAGGAGAAGTAGTCTTTCTTTGCAATGGGGACCAAAGCAGCTTACATCATTCTCCTCTCCCCCTTTTGACTTGCACAACCCTGTGAGGTAGGTCAGGCTGAAAGTCTGTGACTGGCCCAAAATCACCCATTCAGGAAGAACCTGGGTCTAGCAGATCCTGCTCTGAAGCACTGACTGCTACGCCTAGGGTAGCCAACCTCCAGGCGGAGCCTGAAGATTGCCAGGTATCACAACTGAACTCCAGACAACAGATCTCCCTCCCCCCAAAGCCATTTTCTCCAGGGGAACTGATCTGTCATCTGGAGATCAATTGTAATGGTGGGAGATCTCCAGGTCCCACCTGGAGTTGGCAACCCTATCTTCTTCCCAGCCAGTTATCAGCCTACTTTTATTTTCCCCTCACTCTTTAGCTTTCCATGTCCACCCCCACCTGCAGCTTCTACCGTGCTCTGAAGCCCTGACTGCTATGTCACATTGGTTGTCATAGGGGGGCCATTTCAGCAGGGCATTAAGGACGCAGAGTCCACCATTTTTTCCAGGGGAACTGATCTCTGCCATCTGAAGAGCACTTGTAATTCTGAGTGATCTCCAGCCCTCACCTGGAGATTGGCAATTCTTCTCCTCCACCCACTGCCAGGTGGGTCTAACTGTCCCCTCAGTGGCCTGCTTCTGTCAGTAAAAAGACAATGGACTTTCAGCATAACCCCCTCCCCTGCCCACTGCCAGCTTGGCAACCAAGCTTGCTCTGATTAGAGAAATACCTGGAGATTTGGGGGGTGGATCCTGTGGAGGGCAGCATTTTTGTGGGGGGGGGGGGGGGTGGAAGGACTCAGCAAGGTATAATGCCATAGGGTCTACCCTCCAAAGCAGCCATTTTCTCCAGGGGAACTGATCTCTGTCATCTGGAGATCAATTGTAACAGCAGGAGATCTCCAGGTCCCACCTGGAGATTGGCAACTCTAGAGGGAAGTCAGCCACACAGCAGGGGGTTGAAGATAATGGTTTGGTGGTTGCTGGCCCACCTCATTAGCCAGCCAGCCATAGTGGAGCTAAGCAGGAGAGAGAGCTGTTTTCACAGTTTATTCTGACAGGAAAGGCAGTGGGCAGGGAAGGGGGTTATGCTGAAAGTCAATTGTCTTTTCACTGACAGAAGCAGGCCACTTTGGAGATTAGTTCCTGTGTTAATGACCGGTTGCCTGTTAGTAAGGATTCAAGATTCATGATGAGTTGTATTTGATAGAAAATACCCAGAGGTCAGGGAGAGTCTATAAATTTGTCTACGTTTCTTGCTTGAAGTCTCTTTTATGGAAGTGTCTCCATCTTCAGTAGAAGTCATTTTCTGAAGAAGAATACAAAACGAAGAGCAGAATCTAGAATCTTCGTCTGTTGTGAATTTGTACATGCTCAGAGACTTTTTTGTTTGTATTTAGAAACTTTATGAATCCCAGCTGATATTAAGTGCATAGTTATTTTAGTATGTTTAAAGTTCTAATGTGCATATAAACTTGGTGTTTAGTACAACTGTTATATGTGTCAATTTTCAGTGCTTTGTTTTGGACTATTTTGTATTAGCATGACTCAGTTTTCTCCTTTAAGCCAGAAGAAAGGAAAATCTCTTTTGATCCAGCTCATTGGGGGAAATTTGGGGGTGGCTGTGGGTAGAATGTCCATGTGGGCACCCTGCTTGCATCCAATACAGAGAAGGGGCAAAGGAAAGCTTTACACTACTACTTAGCTGGGAAGGAGGAATTCCAAGATGTAGGAGGGCAGGATTGTCAACATATCGGCATTTCTGCACCAACACAACAGAAAGAAGGGGGATGAGAAGGGATTGGTGGGTGGCATCAGCAGTGAGTGGCATAGCGACAGGGTATGTGGTTGCCATTCCCATTCCCACACATCCCGGTGTGAAATCAGCCCACGATACAGTAGTTCAGCAGTCTTGGACCGAATCTAGTTTCAGTGATGGCACAAGTACAACCTGATCTTATAAGTAAAAAAGAAAATGTCTTCTGATGATAATAGAAGCAGTAAGTTGATATACTTTTTTAAATAGTAACAATGATAGAGCTGGCACATCAGTTCTGAATACAGTCTCCTATCAGTGAACATCTATGCAATGAGGGACATTTTAAGAACAGTTTGTTTGCTTTCTGTATTGTTATTGAAGTCCCAGTGGACACTCTTTTTACACACATTTTAAATGGCATTACGTGTTGCATATAGTGCAAATGTTTTAAGTTTTATGTAATTTTAAAGTTCTATTTCAGGGAATCTAACAAAAGAGCATGCTGTACTCAGAAAGTGTAATTTGGAATACTTCTTCAAATACATTTTTAGGAAATCTTTTGTCATCTTATTGTTGACTGATTCTGTGTGCCCCTTGTAAAGCCAAGCCAATATCCTGATTTTGTCATTGTTCCTAAAGGTGTATTTAAATCTGCTGGTAATCACCTTTGAGATGGGATAGGGGTGAAGAATGTAATGAATAAACTAACAAGGTGTAAAACATACTGGGAAATACTCATGCTACTCTGCTAAACCATTAGATTACCTCTGTAAAATAAACCAGACACTTGCTAATGGTTTGTACTTTTAAGTCACAAAGCCTCTAATGCACAGCCAGTTCTGTGTTTTCTCAGCTTTCTACCCTGGAACTGAAATGGGATCTGATTTGTATCATAATAACACAGGTTGTGGCCCTGCAGAGGTAGACTGCATATGCAATAATAGCATATAATAATAATAATAATATAATATAATACAATAATATAATAAGAAGAGTAGAAAAGCAAAGACTTTGTGTTCCCATTCATCTTTTTCTCCTGTAATGTGTATTTATGCTTATGAGTATCTTATAGAAGACTTCTTTTTAAAGGAAGAAGAAAAATCTGTTTGCCAAATCATAGTTGGCTGTTTATAATAATACTGTTCCTATTTTAAAAATACAGATTGGATCGAGATGTTGAAGTGGAAGACTTCCAACGTTACTCTGAAAAGGTCCAAGCATCTCTGTATGGATGTCCTGTTGAATCTCCTCCAGTTGCCCTTTTACACAAGAAAAGAAAAAATTCATCCAAATCCAAAGGAAGCCACAATAAAAGAGTTAGTCAAGTATACTAAATGCATTAAAATAATCACATGTGATCAGATAAATCACATGTAACCAGAATTCATGGGTAGTCATCTTAGCATCCAAAAATAACAGACTGTTTGCTGTATAGCAGGTTAGCCCATTCAGCCATTTCGAAACTACACTTGAATCATTAATCATGCATGTATGATTTCCCCTAGAGACTAATCCATAAACCATATAGAAAAGCAATATGCATTTCTAATCAACATCCAATTAATTAGCCAGGTGTGATGAATTTCCTTTAAATATTTCATGAACATCCTGAATAATTCTTCCTTCTGCACTCCAAATGTTAACTTTATGTATTCTTTGTAAGCCTTAAGGAGCCTCTCCATGACTGGCACTCAATGATGTCTCCTGGAAACAGGCTTACAACACCGTTGTCAGTCTTACCAAAAAAAACCCAAAACTGTGGACTGATTAATATAGTTTATAAAGGGTATATGTATTTATTTACTTTATTGCTAGCTCAGCTTTCTCACTGAGATTTCAAGGCAGATAACATAGTGTAAAGCAATGCAGTCATGTAGTATGAGACACCCAACAAACAATACAATATGACTATCATAACAGAAATCAGAGACAATGCTAAAGAAGTTTCAGACATACGTCATGAACAATGCAAACAAGAACGGAATCACAAAAGAAGAAAATAGTTTATTTATTATTTATTTATTTATTATTTCACATTTATATCCCGCCCTCCCCGCAAGCGGGCTCAGGGCGGCTCACATGGGCCCAAGGCCAGTTCAATACAATAACCTATAAAATCACTTAAAACATTCCAATAAATATCATTAAAACATATAAATTACCCATAAAAGCTTCCATAATACAGCGTCTGATGAGCCCCCCCCCCCCCCGCAGCCATAGCTGACGCCATGTTGGACCAGAGATACATCATAATAATTATGATGTTAGATGGTAGATGGTATCCATAAAATCATCGGTGGCGGCTCCTATAATGCAGTAAGAGCAAGAGAATACATATAATAAAGAGTGGGATTTATTTATTTATTATTTATTTATTTGCTTCGATTTATAGCCCGCCTAGCCAGCACAGCTGGCTCTAGGCAGCTAACAGCATTTAAAATCCACAGTATCAAAGCTTAAAATTAAATCCATATACATAATTAACAATAAACCACAAAAGATGGCAGCAGTACGACAGTCCAACACCAGAAACAGCAGCCTAAATGTCCTCGGCCAAGAGGCTTCCACCAGCAGATGTACCGGGCCAACCGCATTACCAGTGGCCATGTCCCCCCCCCCCCCCAGTGGCGACTCCTAATTAAAAGCCTGGTGGAAGAGCTCCGCTTTACAGCCCTGTGGAACTGCAAAAGGTCCCACAGGGCCCTGATGTTCTCTGGGAGCTTGTTCCACCAGTGAGGAGCCACCACCGAGAAGGCCCTGGTCCTAGTGGTCACTAACCTGGCTTCTCTAAGGCCAGGGAGGGTCAGCCAATGTTGAGTGCCTGACCACAGTGCTCTCTGGGGTGTATACAGGGAAAGGCGGTCCCTTAGTGAAAAGTACTGGAGTCAGGAGGCCAGTAACAGTGAAATCAGCATGATAGTTTATTGCGGGTCAAGATGGAACATAAGAAACCCCGGGCTCAGAGCCCTCTTTTATGCCGGTCAGAGATAATCCTCTGACCTCGCCCACATTCCCTGATAGGACATTAAAATAGTGGTTACAGTTCATAGGTTCCTGGGAGGGAAGCCTAGGCTCATGATTGGCGGTCGTTTAGGATCCAACTGGCTATTGTCTACCTGGCCGAAGCTCAGGTTGATTCAGGCCATGTGGCAGTCACCATTACGTGAGCACATGGCGACCGCGATCTTAATACAAAACACTTAGGTAAGCAGGCCCCTAGCCATATAGGGCTTTAAAGGTTAAAACCAGCACCTTGAACCGGATCCGGTATGCTATGGGCAGCCAGTGCAGCATCCTCAGCACAGGCTGGATGTGGTCTCGCACCGAGAGACCCATCAACAACCTGACCGCGGCGTTCTGCACTAGTTGCAGCCTTCGGAGCTGAGACAAGGGCAGCCCCATGTAGAGAGCATTACAGTAGTCTAACCTCGAGGTGACCATTGCATGGATCGCTGTTACCAGGTCATTGCGTTCGAGGAAGGGAGCCAACTGCCTAATCAGCCGCAGGTGGTAGAAGGCTGCCTTGGCAGTGGCTGCTACCTGGGCTTCCATGGTTAAGGAGGCATTCAGGAGCTCTCCCAAGCTCCGGACCCTCAGTGCTGGCACCAATGGAATATATTATTAGGGTAATCTTGGTTGGGAAATTCCTGAAAATTTGGGGGAGTAGCCTTGGGGAGGGCACGGTTCATGGAGGGGAGGGACTCAGCAGGGTATAATACCATAGAATCTACCCTTTAGAGTAGCCATTCTCCTCATGGCTTCATGGCTGTTGTCTGTGAATCAGTTGTAATTCCATGGGTTTCCCAGGCCCAACTGGAGGCTGGCAACCCTGATGTCCCTTTTTATAAAAGTGCTCTCCATTGCATTGTACTGCAGCCCTATTTTCAAAGGCTACTTCCTGCCTTCCTGTTTGTTTGCTACATTGCTAAACCAGGAGACTGAGATACTTCTTTCACCTGCTTGGGTGAGCGGGGAATCTAGACTAGATATGGCTGCTGACATTTTTGTTTAACCACAGTCCTGCCCCAGTCATCTGTGAAGCAGAGAACTGTGTCCAATTTTAACAGCAAAAGAGGTACCCAGGTGAGGTGTGCGAACTATTCCCATGGTCACTGCTTATTTCTCACAGTCTGTCCTCCACCTCATCAGGCCCTTTTCTCCCAGCTGAGCTTATTTCTGGTGCTAGACCATTGCTGAGGAGAAAACTACCTGAAGAGACGGATTACAGGGAGGAAAACCACATGGAGGGAGAGAATTTAGCCCTGTCATCTCATTTCACTTTGAGTTTAAACCTGTGGACCCTCCCCCCATCCCCTAATTTATAGATGATAGGGCAGATCTGTATTTAGACAAATAGGCTGACATTTTCCTGCATTTTTCCATGTAAAAATGTTCTGATTATAGTAGTAATAGAGGTGGACTGAACCTAAAATTGAATCGAGGTAGGCAGAATACAAACTGCAGCAGTTCTTTATGGCTTTCTTTGTATTAAGGTTGGAAAAGACAATGAAGACCGCTCGCAGTTTCCATCTGGCATGAAAAAAATAGATCGAGATCTGCGAACTCAAGTGGACCCACACTGCCGCTTCTCTAACACGCCAAAGGCAGAGGAACATGTGTACCTATTTGGGGGAACAGCAAACAGCCGGCAAGAATTTGATTACTTACCAAAGGATTTCAGCAAAAGGTACAGTGAGCAAGTAATACTGGTGCAGTACACTTTTAAACCTATTCAACATTTTTATAAATATAAGGGAGAAAATACTAAGCTAACAGAGTCATTTTTGACATCACTCCAATATTTTTCTTTGTATGCCGTATGCGTTCACTGATGCTCATTCACGTAATAAAATGCCGTTTTTATTTGGCAGATCGCAGTTCTCCATTAGTCTGAAGACTCACTCCTCCCATGGAATGATCTTTTATGTCTCTGATCAAGAAGAGGAAAATTTTATGGCCCTTTTTATTGCCCACGGGCGGCTAGTTTTTATGTTCAATAGCGGCTACCAAAAATTAAGAATTAGGAGCCAAGAGAAGTACAATGATGACCAGTGGCACAATGTAAGTTTGAAAAAGAAAACATACAATTTAGGAAATTGCCTTTCCAATAAAGAAAAGGGTTAGGCTGTTGGGGATTTATTGCAGTAAGAGATCACCCCAAATCATAATTATGGGTTGGAACTACATAAGAACATAAGAACACAAGAGACGCCAATGTTGGATCAGGCCAATGGCCCATCTAGTCCAACACTCAGTCACACAGTGGCCAAAAACACCAGGTGCCCTCAGGAGGTCCAGCAGTGGGGCCAGGACACCAGAAACCCTCCCACTGTTGCCCCCCCAGCACCAAGAATACAGTGCATCACTTGCCCCAGACTGAGAGTTCCTATCTATACTTTGTGGCTAATAGCCACTAAAGGACTTCTGCTCCATGTGTTTAATTCCCTCTTGAAGCCATCCATGCTTGTAGCCACCACCACCTCCTGTGGCAGTGAATTCCATGTGTTAATCACTCTTTGGGTGAAGAAGTACTTCCTTTTATCTGTTCTAACTCAACTGCTCAGCAATTTCATGGAGTGCCCACGAGTTCTTGTATTGTGAGAAAGGGAGAAAAGGACTTCTTTCTCTTCCTGCTCTATTCCATGCATAATCTTATAAATCTCGATCATTTCACCCCTCAGCCGTCGTTTCTCCAAACTGAAGAGCCCCAAGCACTTCAGCCTTTCTTCATTGGGAAAGTGTTCCAACCCTTTTATCATTCTAGCTGCCCTTTTCTGCACTTTTTCCAATGCTATAATCTCCTTCCTGAGGTGTGATGACCAGAATTGCACACAGTATTCCAAATGAGGTCGCACCATCGATTTATACAGGGGCATTAGAATACTGGCTGATTTGTTTTCAGTTCCCTTCCTAATAATCCCCAGCATAGTGTTGGCCTTTTTATTACAGTCACACACTGTCTCGACATTTTCATTGATCTCTCTCTTGGTCAATCTCTGCCAGTTCAGACCCCATCAATGTATATTTATAGTTAGGATTTTTGGCTCCAATGTGCATCACTTTGCACTTGGCCACACTGAACCCCATTTGCCACGTTGATGCCCACTCGCCCATCCTCGACAGATCCCTTTGGAGTGCCTCACAATCTTCCCTGGTTCTCACCGCCCTGAACAACTTTGTGTCATCTGCAAATTTAGCCACTTCACTGCTTACTCTAAACTCCAAATCATTAACAAGCCATCAGCACCAGAACTGCCAATTTCTTCCTTTCCCCCCCCCACCCCAAAGCAATCTTTTCTGGCCCTGGGAAAAATGATTCCTGGAGTCATGGGACCCATGTGCACTCATAGTTTGTGGGTCAGGGGGTACATTAAGGAGGGGGAAGGAGGTGTGGGTTCCCACTCCTCCCTCTGCCATCAGTGCAGCTCCACTGGCAGAAGATGTGAGAGGAGTGATTTTGTCCTTTCCTCTCTGTGACCCCCACCACCACATAGCTATTAGTCCCTACAGATCCCATGACCCCAGGAATCAACTTTCCTGAGATCACAAAAGACTGCTAGGGGGGGATGGAGAAAGATCTGTATCCAGCAGCACCTTCCATTGACAGATAATTAATTACCAAACCTGAAAAGCTATATGGTTCTCTCAAACATTCAGCCACCAAGCCATAATATTCTGACCTGAAAAAAAGGAAATTTCCAAATCATTCCTGATTTAATAAGACTGAAATCAAACAATTGTTTTTATCCACTGACCAATAAGAATCTGATGGCCTTTGGTTGTTTTAAGAAGTTCAATAAGCAAAGGATGATGTGGTCATCAAAATACTGTTTTTTATGGTTTCTTACTAATTTATTACTTTTCATTTATTGAAAAAAAAATACTGCATGAATCCATCCTACTCTTGTCATGTACTACTAGGTAGAGTTTTTGCCAAAGCTATATACTGGGTTGGATGCAAAAGTGCTTTTTCACTCACAGAGGACCTCGCTATAGATTGCCTTCCCCAGATAGTTCGCATCCAACCAATGAAATATCCAAAGTGCAACTGCAGATTTTCTCTTCATCCAAGTAGCATTGCTGAAAAATCTGAGATTAGTTTGAGCAAAAGATAACAGGAGCTTGAAAATTCAAAACAGAGAAGTCAGTGGGCTTGGAAGGGTGTAACTCTGTTTCAGGATGCACTCTAAGGTTCCAGTCCTATGCAAGCTTTCCCAAAACTGTTGCATAAATGTACAAGATCTGGCTGCATAAGCTTTAGAAAAGACAAGGGGGGGCGATATTCGCGGGGGGGAGAAGCTGACAGCTCCTTCCCCCGTCCCCCCTCCAGGCAGCTTCCCCCCCCGCCTTCAAAACGACGGCGGCAGCAGGGAGACAGCCGCCCACCGAGGCTCCCCCCCTGTAAGGCGGTGGCGGCAGGGAGACCGCCTGCCTGCCGAGGCTTCCCCCCGCCTTCAAAACGGCGGCGGCGGTGGCCCCCCTGCAAACGGCGGCGGCGAGTCCTCGTCACGCCGCTTCCCACCCCCTCCCCTACAGCAGCCACAGTATTCTCTGCGCACGCGCAGAGAACGCTTTAACTTTTCGGGGGATTTAAAGATCCCCCGAAAAGTTTTTTAAACATTTAGGATTTTTCTGCACATGGGGGGAGTGTGTGTAGAAACCCCACCCCCCAAGTGCCCCCCCCGCGCAGATTTAGGTATCCGCACGGGGGAGGGTACTTGGGAATTAGATATATAGATAAGATACATTCCATTCTGTTGTTTTACTGTATGGAATATCAAATGAAGTGTTCTGTCATGAGCCTTTTACATTTAAGCAAGTGGAGGAAGTTATCCCAGAAGAAAGACTTCAGAGTTGCCAAGTACATCCCACAATGTTCTATTCAAATGTATTTGTTGTATAATGATAAATTTCCTGGTCTTTTTACATTAAACATTTTGCTTTTCTTTTTCTTGCAAGGTGATGTTCATTCGGGAAAAAAATACTGGCCGTTTGGTAATTGATGGTCTCCGAGTATTAAAAGAAAATCTTACTTCTTTTGACAATGCATGGCAAGTCACCACACCCTTTTATGTAGGAGGTGTGGCACCCGGAAAAGCTGCCAAAAATATCCAGGTGAAAGTAGACATTTTTCTACAATAAGACATGCATTATTTATTAAGAAGGTAACAAAAATCAATAATCATTTAATCAAATCAATAATCATTTAACCAGATACAGACGAGTCAACTTTGGAGAACGATAACCAAGAACTTCTGAGACTACCTCACAAGAGCTAAACCACCATTTAGGGTTGTCAAGACATCACCAAACAACATTGCTGAGCTTTGCCCCCCCCCCCCCCCCGCCAACTGAGACTTAGTCTGATTTTACATCTGACTTTCCCGCTGGAATCATTCTAGTTCCAAAAAAACCTGCCCACACCTCTGTGCGGTGTGAAACCGTGCTGCCACTGAAATGCCCATATCTACTAATTGCCCTCCTGTGGTCAAGCTAGTATTATACCGCTTTATTCTGCTTTAAACAATTGTGGTTTCTTAGTGCACTTAGACCCCCTGGAGTGAAATTGCACACCACTGTGAAATCAGCACAGGAAAAGACAGCAGTCAAACTACTTTAGAGGGGAGGTGTAAAATCAGCCTTAGGACCCTTTACAAAACATTTAATGAAGGCAGGTAAACAGGTAAAGGATTTCACAACTATAGGATTCTGCAGTGCAGTGCATATTAATAGGTCCTTCCTCAAGCATGCAGACCTATAGGAAAGAGATGCTAGAGCCACTTTACAAAACTCTCCATCCCTGAGTAGGCCTTGGCAATCAGACAGAATACATACTACATTTGAATCTGTTGATAGATTCTGGATGACTGCTTTTTGCAAGCTGTGTCAAAAATATACTCTGAATCCCCTGAACACAACTTTCAGTGCCTCCTAAGCGGAGTTATGCCCTTCTAAGACCACTGAAGTTAATGGACATAGAAAGGTATAATTTTGCATAAGATGGAGCTGTTAGAATGTGCTTGAGAAAAACAGGATGCACTGTTATTTTGCACTCTCTCCATTCTTCTTGGCTTTGGATCCCTTTAACCTAAAAGGAAGACCTGTATTTATATGATTCATAAACAATTGTAGAGTTGATGAACAGGGAAGGACCAAAGGATGTGTACCTTTCTTAGATAGCCATGAAACTTAATCTCTATTTTATCTCTTCTTTTTTTTTCAGATTAATTCAGTCTATAGTTTCAGTGGTTGTCTTGGCAGTTTAAAGCTTAATGGAAGGCCAGTTGTGTCTCCATCACAGACATTTAGCGTAACTCCTTGTTTCGAAGGACCATCAGAAGAAGGAACATATTTTTCATCGGAAGGAGGATATATTATTCTTGGTAATGTGTGCTGCGACTGTTTTAGCAAATAATGCCCAACACTGAAATTATTTGTCTATTGGAAAAACAAAACAGACTGCAAGAATATATTTTACTTATTCATTTGAACACATCAAATAAAGGATCTCAGTTGTAATCCTCAGCTGCTAGAAATTACTTTTATCCATAGCAGCAGAAACAGCAGTTTGTGTAGCTGCTGTTGAAAAAAACACACAACTAGCCAACAAGCCAGAGTTATCAAACTGTGCCTTCAACCAGATAAAGCCTCACTTTGGCCCAGTACTGATGAGGGAAAGTATGCACAAAATCACGGTGGCTCTCCTGAGATTGTATTGGCCACAGTGGGACAATTTAGGGATTCCACCTGCTTTGTACACACTCTTCATATTGTTAGCAGTCTGTCACAGTAACTGTAATACCATTTCTATACCAGTTCCTTGGTCTGGTTTAGCACTAACAAAAAGTAGTAGCTTTGTTCTAGCATTGTGAATCTAGCTACCAATATTGGTGTTTATTTTGAAAAAAATATATAAACTGCCTTTAAACTTTAAAAATCCACATAGTGTGACTGTTGTGTATCAAGATCCCCGTCACCATGTGCTCGCATAATGGCAACCGCTACATGGACATTCGCATATGGCCAGAATCTACCTGAGCTTCGGCCAGGTAGGACAGTAGCCGGAACTGTAACCACCAGGGGTCATTTCGTAGAAAAAGAGGTGCAGGAGCTCATTAGCATAACTAATTAGCATAACTTTTGCATATGCTACACCACCTGACATCACCGGAAGTATGTCAGAAGGCAAGAAAGAAAGGAGAGAGAGAGAAGGAGAGAAGGAAAGAGCTGGCAGAGAGGGGACAGCTACTAATCCAAGCCTCAGAAGTGCCACTACCTTTCCAGGGGACGGAGTCATTTTGCTGCAGCCATGACACAAGCAGGCATTCCCCCGCGGGGGAGGGGGGGCTGGCACCAACTCACGGAGCTGAGCTCCCCCGAGCTCCTGCTCGAAATGACCCCCGGTAACCACTACCTTAAGGTCCTATCAGGACTTTTGGGCGAGGTCAGAGGATTATCACCGACCAGCAAAAAAGAGGGCTCTGAGCCCAGGGTTTCCCATGTTCCATCTTGACCCGCAATAAACTACAATGCTGTTTTCACTGTTACCGGCCTCCCGAATCCAGTACTCTTCAGTGGCGACGAAGGTGGGATCCCGATGAGCGACTCATCAGCCGAACCAAGCAGCGAAGCACCGAGCACCGATCTGCCGGCACCAGGCATCGCCGAGCCCCAGCGCTCTGAGGAAACGCCACAAGCCCCAGAGGACATCACTCACCACGCCGCTCCTGCTCCAGTAATTATGGCTGCCGCTGTGGGACAAATCCCTCCCTTTGACCCCTCCAAACCCAGGCAACTCGGGTTCCTCCTAACCATGCATGGGGTCACCGAGGCTGACATGAAGCAGGCCTGGCTCTTGGGCCACTGCGGCGTCGAAACCATGTGCCTAGCTCAGAGCCTAATCTCCCACCAAGACCTGCTGGACATCACCTACAACGACTTCCTCAAGCAGCTCGGGGACTACTTTGCGCCTAAACCTTCCATGCTGGCACTCCAAGCCCAGTTCCTCCAGAGGACCCAACAGACGGGTGAGAGTGCTGCCGCATTCCTTGCCGTCCTCCACCGGCTGGCAGTTGGGTGTGAGTACTGACATGTGGAGGACCATTTACTGGGCAGTTTTGTGGCAGGGGTGTGTGAGGCCAAGCTCCGGCAACAGCTGATCACACTCACAGAGCCCACCCTCAAGAAGATGCTGCAGATGGTGGTCACATTTGAAATGACCCAGAAAGACCGCACAGCCACCAACTCGCACCGCACTGCAACCTCTGAGTCAAATGCTTCAGAGGAGGAAGACGTCTGCCAGCTACACCCTCGCTCCCAAAAAGGTGCGTTCCGTTCCTCTGGTTTCCATTCCCAACGCACGTCCCAGGCCACTGCCCCCTTCCTGTTTCCCAGCACAGGCCACCCCCACCGTGCGCTAGCTGTGGAGACCCCCACGAGCTCCATTCCAGCCGGTTCCTCAAGGCGACATGCAGAGCCTGCAGAAGAACAGGGCACATCGTGAAGGCCTGCCACTCCAAGGACAGCCACTGCTCACCAGCCGTGCACTACGAGTCAGCAGCCAGCATCTCAGCAGCGGTACACAACCAGGTACTAAGCTTGCCCCAGCCCCTTCCCAGAAAGATATCGGTCCATGTCTGGATCAAAGGGGCCCCCTGTTCCATGGAACTGGACACTGGGTCCTCGTACTCGAAAATTTTGGCTGCAACACTCAGGCAGCTCTGTCCGCGGGGGGTGGGGGGCCTAGTTGCACAAACCCACGGGACTGGTACTCCGGGATTTCCAGAAAAATCCAGTAGTGATTAAGGGGCTGTGCAAGTTCAGAGTCCAGTACCAGAACTTTAGTGGCCTCTTAGTCCTCCTGGTGGTAGAGAGAAACCTCATCAGCCTTTTGGGACTTTCATGGTTCCAGCCCCTGGGCCTGGAAGTCAAGGGGATGCACCACATTGGCTCTGCAGACTTTGAGTCAGTCTGTGCTGAATTTCCAGCCATTTTCGACAGCACATTGGGCTCCTACTGGGGGCCTCCTGTCTCAGTGGACTTAGACCCCGCTGTCCGCTCCATCCGCATGGCGGCTCGGCGGCCTCTGCTAGCCATCCAGCCGAAGGTCAAGGCTGAGTTGGACAAGCTCGTGGCACAAGGGGTGCTCGAGCCGGTCTCTCACGCGAGGTGGGAGACCCCGACTGCCACCCCGATGAAGGTGAACAGGGAGATCCTCATCTGCACAGAATATAAATGTACTTTGAATCTGGCCTTGCAGGACCACGCGTACCTGGTACCAGTGGTCAGCCATGTCTTGGCTTCCCTTGCGGGGGCCAAGGTTTTTGGAAAGCTGGACCTGGCCCAGGCCTACCAGCAGCTCCACATGGACGACACCATGGCAGAGGCTCAAACGATCATCACCCACAAGGGGGCTTTCAAGGTGAAGCAGCTCCAGTTCGGGGTCACCGTCGCCCATGGGTTGTTCCAACAATTAATGGATTCTGTTTTGAAAGGACTTCCGGGAGTGAAGCTGTTCTTTGCTGATGTCCTAATTGCAGCCCCAGACATTGCCACTTTCAAGACCCGGCTGCGGTCCATCCTCCAGTGCTTCCAGGATGCTGGCTTAAAGGTGCGCAAGGACAAGTGCATCTTAGGCATCCCTTTAGTGACCTTTCTGGGCTTCACAGTCGATGCCCAGGGCATCCACCCCACCCCAGAGAAGGTGGCAGCCATCACAGAGGCGCCCCTACCCACATTGAAGGCTGAGCTGCAGGCATTCCTCAGCCTCCTGAACTTCTATCATGCCTTCCTTCCCCACAAGGCGGCAGTAGTGGAGCCCCTCCACTGGTTGCTGGACAAGGGGGCCAAGTGGGGGTCATGCCACTTGGCAACGTTCAAAGCGGTAAAAGACCTGGCTCACTTCAACAAGTCCTTGCCGGTGATCCTGGCTTGCGACGCATCTCCTTATGGGGTGGGGGCGGTCCTGGGCCATCAACTTCCCGACGGGTGGGAGGTGCCGGTGGGTTATTATTCCAGAACTCTGTCGGCAGCGGAGCAGAACTACGCCCAAATTGATAAGCCCTAGCCATATTCGCGGGAGTAAAAAAAATTCCATGACTACCTGTATGGTAGGGTGTTCACCGTGGCCACAGACCACAAGCCGCTCCTGAGTCTCCTTGCTCCGCATCGCCAAACCCTGCACATGCTGTCCCCGTGGGTGCTCTGGTGGTCCATTTTTCTGTCTGGGTACCAGTACTCCTTGGTGCACTGACCTGGGAAAGCTATGGGCCATGCTGACGCCCTGAGTCATCTCCCGCTTCCATCCTGTGACCCAGACCCAGCACCTGCCTTCCACATTGCTCTCATCGAGGACCTCTCGGACCAGTCTGTCCAGGTATCAGATGTGGCCTGCCGCATGGCATGGGACTGAGTCCTCTCGGACTGGGTGGGGAGGGGGTGGCCCGATCATCCGGGCCCTGCATTTGCCACCTACACCACAAGGTGCAATGAACTGTCCACTCACAAGGGGTGCCTGCTGTGGGGGACAAGGGTGGTCATCCGGGCCCACTCCACGCCAGGGTCTTGGCAGTGCTTCATGAGTCCCATCCTGGAATTGTCCCGATGAAGGCCCTGGCCCGCAGCTATGTTTGGTGGCCCGGCATGGACAAGGAGATCGAGGACCATTTACACCGATGTGGAAGATGCCGGGAGTCACATCCTGATCCTCCTCACGCCCCTGTCCAACCCTGGGAGTTGACCAACAAGCCCTGGTCTCACCTCCACCTGGACTTCGCAGGGCTGGTCCAGAGCCAGTTATTTTTTATCATTGTAGATAGCTACAGCAAATGGCTGGAGGTGGTCCTGGCAAGGGCTACCTCGATCGAGGCAGCTGTCTGAGCCATGTGGCGCATATTTGCCACCCATGGGCTACCAGACATTCTCATCACAGACAACGGCACGGCCTTCACCTCCAGGGAGTTCCAGCACTTTGTGGACTGCCTTGGCATCTGGCAAATCCGCTCAGCACCCTTCCATCCTGCAACCAATGGGGAAGCGGAATGAATGGTAAAAACTACCAAAGAGGCCATCAAGAGGATGGACCAGAGGGACTGGGAATTCAAGCTGGCGAAATTCCTGTTCGGCCAGCGAATCACCCCACACACCGGGGCTGGACGCAGCCCGGCAGAGATGCTTATGGGTCGGTGCCTCGGCTCCATGGTAGATCGGCTCCACCCCGACTGTGCCACCAATGGCAACACCAAACCTGAGCTCCAGCAAGCTCCCCGAGGGTTCTTCCCCAAGGACCCAGTCTACGTCCAGAACTACACCAGAGGTCGGCATGGGTTCCTGGAAGAATCATCCATTCCACAGGACCGTTCTCATATGAGGTCCTCACAGAAGAAGGGTTGGTGTGGCAGCACCACATCGACCAGCTCCAGCGGCACCTCCTGAGCAGCGCATCCAATGTTCCCGAGACTCCTGCACCCACAGAACTGGACCATCATCCACCCCAAGAATCCTGCCCTGACACAGAGCCTACAGATAGCCTGCCACCTGATAGCCCAGGTGAGTTGACACCGGCGACACCACCGTTGGAACTCTCAACAGACACTCCCAAACAGTCACCTGCTGCCCCGCTCCCAGATCCGAGCACTACCCCGGGACCTGCAACACCCCGGCGCTCGGGACGTGAACATCGCTGGCCAGGGTACTTAAAGGACTATGTTTGTAGGGGGAAACTGGACTATGGGGGAGGGGTGTTGTGTATCAAGATCGCAGTCGCCATGTGCTCACGTAATGGTGACCACCATGTGGACATTTGCTCATGGCCAGAATCCACCTGAGCTTCGGCCAGGTAGAACAATAGCCGGTCAGATCCTAAATGACCACCAATCCTGCACCTAAGTTTCCCCCAGGGGACCTATGAACTGTAACCACTATCTTAAGGTCCTATCAGGACTTTTGGGTGAGGTCGGAGGATTATCTCTGACCAGCATAAAAGAGGGCTCTGAGCCCAGGGTTTCCCATGTTCCATCTTGACCCGCAATAAACTACAATGCTGTTTTCACTGTTACCGGCCTCCTGACTCCAGTACTTTTCAGTGACCAAGTTAAGAACAAATAATACAACAGATGAAAACTGCCTGATGGTACGGTTGCCAATCTCCAGGTAGGGTCTGGAGTTCCAGAATTACAACTGATTTTTAGACAGCAGGGATCAGTTCCCCAGGAGAAAATAGCTGCTTTGGAGTGTGGACTCTATGGTATTATAATATGCTGAGGACCCCCTCATCCCCAAATCCCACAATTTCTGGATTCCACCCCCAAATCTCCAAGAATTTCCCAATTCAGTGGTGGCATCCCTACCTGAGGCTACAGATTAACAATTATAGTCAACAAAGCCCGAAAAAGCCAGATAAGTTCAACATTTCAATAAAACTACCATAAAGACTGCAACCAAGAAATCAAAAGGAGATGGAAACTGGGAAGGACAGCCATGAAGGAGCTAGAAAAGATTCTGTTACATCTGCTGACCGCCACTGGGTGCCAATGGTATACAGTCAGAGCTTGAGTCCGAGAGACAATAGGGGTCAAGGATCCTAGACCACCACTAGCCCTCCAATAAGAACTCTGGAGGGAAATTCAAACCCACCAATAGGACTTTTGGGTGTGTCCTAGGAGTTGTATATAGCTGGCCATCTCGGCCAGGATTGCATGCTTGTTGTGTACTCAATAAATCTATGCTGATCACTACATCATGCATTGAACCCAGTACAGAATAGATTCTTAAGCATAAGGATGTGTCACTGGTGACCAAGATCAAGATAATTCATGCCATAGTATTCCCTATTATTATGTATGGGTGTGAAAATTGGACAATGAAGAAAGCTGACATGAAGAAAGTCGCTTCACTTGAAATGTGGTGTTGGAGGAGGACTGGCAAAAAGACAAATGAGTCAGTTCTAGATCAAATCAAGCTTGAACTCTCCTTAAAAGCTAAAATGACTAAACTAAGGCTATTGTACTTTGATTACATTATGAGAAGACAAGATTCACTGGAAAATACAATGCTAGGAAAAGCTGAAGGCAGCAGGAAAAGAGGAAGATCCAATATAAGATGGATTGACTCAATCAAGAAAGCCACAGTTCTAAATTTGCAAGACCTAAGCAAGGCTGTTAACAATAGGATGTTTGGGAGGACTGTACTGCATAGGTTTCAGAAGCAACTTGAGGGCACTTAACTAGGGTTGCCAGTTCCAGGTTGGGAAATACCTGGATATTTTGGGAGTGAAAAGAGCAGGGTTTGGGGAGGGGAGGGACTTCAATAGGGCATAATGCCATAGAGTCCACCTTCCAAAGTGGACATTTTTTCCAGGTGATCTCTGTCCCCTGGAGATCAGTTGTAATCTCAGGAGATCTCCAGCCACCACCTGGAGGTAGCCAGCCCTACACTTAACACACACCATAAAACAAAGCACACATCAATACTAAAAGGGTCTTCACTTGGCATAAAAAAGTAAGCAGTACATGCATCTTCTGAAGCTTTCTGCAGAGGTCATTCCATACTCAGGATGTCACCTTTTGAAAAGGCTGTTTGCCATCTGCTTGATCTCAGATCAAGGGTGTACCCAAACCAGGGATTCTGACACAGATCTTACAAACCAGGCAAAGTACACATAGAATAAATTGGTATTTCAGAGCAATCTTAAGCAGGTCTACTCAGAAGTAAGTTCCATTTTATTCAATAGGGTTTACTCCCAGGAAAACGTTTTTAGGATTACAGCCTTTTATGCTTACACAACTTGAAATTCCCTTTTGGAAAAAAATGGTGCCAGACACTTACTAGCCTAAAAATTGGTAAGACGGAACACATCTCCCGGAAATCTGCACTCCAGCTGACCTTCTCAAATGTCCTAGTACATGCACTGCAAACAAAGACAAAATATTCAGGGTCTGAATTACAGAGAGTAAAGAACAGGCACTCTTTGGTAAGGGGACCAGCATTAAAGTCTCACATTCCAAGATGAAAAGTATTGAAATACACAAAAGTATAAACTGTAGTTTATTTTCCATGTTTTGTAGTAAGTGACTAATTTCATAATTATTGTTTCATAAAGAAAGTTCTTACTTTTCCATACAGATGAATCTTTCACTTTGGGTCTGGACTTTGAAGTTGTTTTTGAAATTCGTCCTCGAAGAAGTTCAGGAATCCTAATGCATGCACACAGTGTAAACAGAGAGTTTCTGAACATACATATGAAACAAGGGCAGGTATGACGAAGGACTAATAATTCTCTTTCATACTCTTATCTCTTTTCTTTCCAAACCAAGGGTTCTACACTCTTTTGAGCATGTTGTATACAAACCAAATTTGCATCTAATATCAATGGGTTTTTTTAAAAAAATAAGTAGCCCCACTTCACCACAAAACACAAAACATATCACAATAGCATTTCCTCAGTTTCAGTATAGTCAACATAACATCAAAATACTTCATTTATAGCATCAATAACATGTTCATGTTGAGATGAAAGGAAAGAATGCTGACATTTTGGTGCTGCTACCCTATCAAAGCATTAGAAATTGATAGCCACTACAGATGGGCTACAGGTTATGCCATTTTTTTTGTTCACTTTCAGATCAAGCTGATCATTTTTTATTTATCAAGTGAAATAAATATTAGAGGTATACTGAGGCCTGTTTCAGAGAAAGACAGGGGGAACTTTTCTTGAATGGAAGTCAGAATTGCCACAGAAAAGATAGGTTTTCTAAGAATTATCTAGTGTACTACTCTAGAGGTTGTTAGTCTATTTTTAATTTTAAAAGATTGCTGCAAATATTTGAACTGAACACTGAATAGGGAAAGTAACAGTATGAGCTGATTGTCCCAGCTCAAATCTTACTTTAGCCAAAAGCTCCCTATGCTGCCTGTGGGGAAAAAAATCTGTTTTGCAGCCGCAGCCACATCTGCATTACAGATATGGAAAAAGGAGCTACTTATCTGCTTATAGGGCTTTTAGAAGAATCATTGAGGCACTATATATGAAGCAGTTTGAACACTCCAAATGTAATATATACATTCTAAGGAGCCAAGCCAGTTGATCTCTTATGCTTGAATGCCCTTCTACAAGTACAGCTCCTGTTCATGGAACGATTCCTATGAAACGGAAGGATCAGTGGCAGGAAATTCTCATACACAAGCAGGCGGGGACAGGGCAGATGCTCTAGATGTCCACCTCTATAAAATTATTATTACTGTGTTGGTAGAAAAGAACAAGAGTTCAGTAGCACCTCTAAGATCGCGGCCACACGAGTGAAATAATCCAGAGGGGAATTGAGGCTTTTTTGCTCCGGAGCAATTTGCCCTGCAATTGCGCGATCACACAGCTCCGTGGACCTGCTGGGGCAAACCGCCACTGTGTGATCAGATGCAACCCTGGGTGATTTTTTTTTTTGTGGTGGGTTTCCGAGGCACTTAAATGGGGGATCGATGAAGTGCTTCAACAGGAAGGGGGAATCGATGACTTGCTTAGATGGGAGGGCAGGAGAAGAATCGATTATTCGCCTCAGCGGGGGGGGATCGATGAATAGTGTCTCCCCCTAAGGGGGCTTGCAATGATGCGCACACAGAGAAGGGGGACAAAAAAAGTGTGGCGTCAGGATAGCGTGTGATCATGCTATCTGCGACGCCACACTTCCGTGCTGGCGCGATCAAACAGGGAAACTCCGGTTGTGAACCGCAGCAAACCATTTGCTACTGGTGTTTCACTAGTAGCTTTTTACCATGCTTCCCCACCAGATGAAAAGGGTTTGCGACGGTTTGACAATGGTTGTGGGACGCTTCCCAGATGTGCTGGTGTGATCGCGCCACTTTGATCTGGTGGTGAATTGTCCTCTTCCGTGGCAAATGGGTGCGTATGATCACGCCCAAAGACTGACAAAATTAGTGGAAAGGTTAAGTGCTTGTGTGAGTCACTACTCACTTCTTCAGATATTGCATTGTTTCATCAAAGGCATCTTAGCCTTTTTTGCACACGAGTCCATGTTGACATATTCAAAAGATCTCGAATCACATTAACACAGTTTGTTTGCATGATACCTTCCCAATATGCATTCAGTATATGACAATATACATTTGGTTGGATCCCATCAAACAGATCTGCATGTGCAGAGGGGGTTTGATTGTTGCCAATTCTCCTCTCACACAAAAGCCCTCCAGCTCCCCTCCTGTGCTGCTCCTGGGAGTCCCCGGCAGGAGGGGGGAGGCAAGAGCCATTAACTAGCTTTACCCATTATATACAAAGATATCCAGCTTGCTGAACTTATACATTTCATCACTGCAGTGAGGTTAACCTAAATGGGTTTCTGTTTATTAAAAATGTGTTTAAAATTATTAAAACTTTCAAAAGACATTGGAGGTTAGAGAAAATACTCAAGGTGGACATCAACAAAACACATACTGAATGCAGAATCTGCCCACCAGTCTAACTTCCCATTCACCTGTATGTTCCCTTGGACTTAAAGTTAGCACAATCTATTCCACAAGGGACAGATTTCTTAATTTAAAATATTTATATCCTACTTCTTATAATGTCTATGAGGCAGCTTAAAACACAGTAACACAATAAGAGCGGAAGCAAGAAGAAATCTGTAGACAAAATCTGTAGACAAAAACAATTATGTGCTTCAGATTAAAATGAGGATAATGTTCCTAAAACCCCCCAAAACAAAACAGCATAAAATAAATAACATCTTTAAGAGCAGCAGTGGTATAAAAGCAAGACTGCTGATAAAACTCCACAAGGAAAGGAGAATTTTCTAAAAAGTTCAGAAAAAAGCTTGTTCACCTCAAAAGTCTGTAAATCTGGACCTAGGTAAGCTTCTTTGGGGAGCAGCTCCAGAATTGTGCCACTGTTTAAAAGGCCCTGTCTAATAATTTTTTTCCCCTGAAAATATTGGGACGATTGTTTATATAAATATTATCCTTTGTCAGAGTAAAGCTCCGGCCTATACACTTTGACTTGTTAGTGTCTTTTTAGAACTAATGCCTTTTCTTGTGGCATTGTGTTAAATTTATTTACCTATATTTTTATGTTTTTTTATTTGTTAAGTGTTTTTTTGCCCACTTGTTATTTTCTGTATACTTATTGTTCTTGTTATGCCTTTTATAAATTCAATTAAAAAAAAAAAAGAAAATACTGGGACTATTCCTCCACTCAGTTTTTTGGATCAGATATTTGGTATATATGTTGTTGAGAAATATGATGGGCTAAGAATGAAATCATCTTTTGAATTAATGTTCAGTGCTTCATAAGTGCTCAAATAACTAGGGGTTATATCACTAAAATTTATTTGTTATTAATAAGCTTGGATAACAGCCCCTTAAACATATATAAAAGGATAAGGGCTTAAAGAATAATATAAGTACGGAAGAATGTAGAAGGGTTTGGAAAAAATATTAGCCCTAGATTCATTTCAACTGGTCATAATTTTGTTTTCAAACACTTTTTCAGTGCTATCTGTGTCCCCATCCCCCCCCCCCGCCCCCGATTGGCATTTATTTCTAGTATGTTTCAGAATAATGGTTAGAGATGTGATTCATTTGCTGATATATTTCATATTTTATACACTCTAAGATATGTTTTAGAGAACCATGGTTCTGTTAGTGAAATGTTAGGTACATATCCCTAGAACCTAAAATAATCTTGCTAGGGTACTTGAAAGGTCATGTGGAACCTGCAGATATGTTTCTAATTTTAAAATTTTAAATTTATTCACTGCTGCTAAGATGGTAATAGCACAAATTGGAACAAGGCAAAACTCTCTTCTATAAATTAATGGTTTAATAAATGCTGGTGTATTGTTTTGTTGACATGATTAATAGGATTACCTCACAATTAACAAGATTACCTCACAAAGTAAGCTTTAATTCACAATAACGTATACTCTTGGCAATTACATTGGTCTCTAGGGTGCTACCAGACTCAAAGATTAACAAGTTATCAAAGAACTCAAAGGAGTGACATTCAAAAGATTGATTATTACATTTATCATTATAATGAGAAAATAAGTGATAAGATATATCTGCTTTTGAATCTTTGTAGATCATTCCGTTTTGTTTATGAATTTTCTTTTTCTTTCTTGTTGGAATACATTTTTTCTTCTGCATGTACATAATTATAAGTAATTAAAAAATAAATACTATAAATAAATAAATGGGCCCTTGCTGCTCCTTCTCATGGTAGGAGCATACAGACAAAATTCTGAAGATGATGGTTTAAAAGTGCTTCTTCCTAAAGAGGTCTGTGCCCCAGACTGAAGAGCACCCACACGCTGTATGCTTTTCCTTAAGGTGGACTAGAGTATCTTGCAAAACATATAGGCTGAGGACAGACTGGCAATCTGAAGCGGAGGCAAAGCGGAGGGAACTGGAGCGGGGGAAAAAACCCACGGAGCTGGCCTTTCACACTGGCCAGAGCAATGCGGATCAGTGGCGATACGGAGTGTTCAGACTGCCACGGAGCGTTCAGACTGCCGCATAGCCAGCGCGCGCGGTGCGCACGCGCCACTGCACTTTTTTTGTTTTCCTTTGATGTTTTTTGCATGTGCGCACATGCGCACATGCGCATATGCGCAAAACTTTTTGCCGGTGCGTTCACATTTCCTCCGGATGCCTCCCGCTTCTTCCAGTTCACACTGTTTGGAAGCGGGAGGCATGCGGAGGAAGGCCCCTGAACACCGGGAAAAACCGGTGTTCGGGTAAAGCGGAAGGAAAGCGACTGGGAGACGGGTAAGTACGCAACGGAGCCGACGGACAGATGCGCATGTCTGAACATGCTCCTTTCCTCCGTTTGCGAAGTGTGCCTGCCCCGCTTTAGATTGCCAGTCTGTCCTCAGCCATAGATTCCACAAATTTTGATTGGCCGGCTTATCAACCATCACCACTCTATTCTTCTCTGATTACGCTTCAGATATTATTTTATTAAGGGTGAGAAAGTAATATACTCTATATGCCCATGTAGAATGTTACATCAATATAACTATTTTGATAATTAAAATATTATTCAGACTTTTTACATTGCCTTTTACTTCTTACAGTGGGTCTAATGTTTTGAAGCAAAATTAAATCTCTAAAACATTAACATGTAAATTGTTTTGCTAGGTAATTGTGAAGCTGAACAATGGAATCAAAGACTTTTCAACCTCAGTTATACCAAAACAGAATCTCTGTGATGGCAGATGGCACAGAATTGCAGGTAAGTAAATTAAAGCCTAATGAATTATGGCATTTCCTGACCACACCATCTCCATCCTTTATTGTTTGGTGTTGTGGTTAAGTGCATGGACTCTAATCTGGGAGAACCGGGTTTGATTCCCCACTCCTCCACTTGCACCTGCTGGATGACCTTGGGCAAGCCATAGCTCTGAACCAGCTGTTCTCTCAAGGACAGCTTGGGAAAGAGCTCTCTCACAGGGTGTCTGTTGTGGGGAGGGGAAGGGAAAAGGAGTTTGTAAGCAGCTCTGAGACCACAAGTGAAGTGCAGGGTATAAATCCAATCTCTTCTTCTATTATTATTATTATTATTATTATTATTATTATTATTATTATTATTATTATTATTATTATTATTTGAGTGTTATTGCATTTTGGACCTTTTAAATGTGAATTTATATGCTTCCTTGAGCCATGGAGAAGAGGGGATGGAAAATAATAAGTAAATAAAGATGGTTTTCAGTAATATTCCAAGGGGAAAATCCCATCCCATTCCAGCATAAACCAGATCCAGACCTGCTCAACTTCAACACGGTTACTGCACCATGTACCTTCTAACCATATCCTGAAAGCCACACTATATGATACATCATTTGGCAAATTGGGCCTGGGTTCCCTGGAACTGACTTAGTTGCCCTGCATAGCAGCTGTGGGAAATATCATTTTAAAAATCAGTGAGAGTGAGATTCAGCTCAGAACTGTGACGGGGAGGGGCTATAACCGCCCTTCCCCCTGCATTTTACCTGAGCCCAAACAACACTGGTGGAGAATAATTTGTATAACTTTTGAGGGCACCTAAGTTATGCAAATAACTCCCTGCTGGGCCCATTTCAGCTCAGGAAAATGGTGGGAAGGTAGGCAAGAGCTCCTCATCCCATCCCATGTCACAGTTCTAAGCTGAGTTGGGCTCCTGCTAATTTTTAAAATGACATTCCGCACAGCAGCTGTTCCCTGAACCCAACTCACCAAAAACATAATGTAGTTTGGCCCTGCATTTATTGTGTTTCATAGCAGTGTCTTGACGACACAGCACTGTGCATTTCCATGCTCTTGCAATTATCATTTGAATTTCTGGGCAGGGTTGGGATGGAGAGGGGGAAAATATTGTGATGCCAAGACACACATTATAATTACCTTAGATGTTATAGGAGGGAAAATTAAATACTCAGTAGCCATATTCTGAGGCAGCTGTTTATTTAATGTAAAGTGTAGCTCCAGTTTGAGTGCAGCCTGCCATGTTGAAAAGGAAGCATATTATACATTAAGGATGTTTATTGCCATTACTTATTTATTTCTTCAGTTAGGCTTTCTAATCTATGCCATTGCTTTATTAACTATGCAAAGAGCTGAGCTGCTAGATCACAACAGTTTCCTCCAAGAGCTAAGCTTCCCTGTATATAATTAAGAATTTTACTTTAGCAAGAAAGGTCAGTTGTACAGATTGAAGCAGACACCAAAATGGAAATTTATTACACTTACTGTACATTTTAACATGTGACAATATATGAACATGTCTTAATGGGTTTTATTATTTTATTCTAATTCTATCTTGCTGTTTCCACCAGGTGCTTGAGGTCTCTGGTGAATATATAAAAAAGAGACTTCAAAAATTGTACAAGTCAAAATATGTACCAGTTCAAAATGGGGGGGGGGGGGGAATAAGATGACAAAATCCCAACATAACTTATGTTAAATACAGTGTCATTGCTGAATAAAATATCTCACATTTGTTAAGGTTCAAGGGGTCACTGCACAAAACAAGTTAAAAAACCACTTAAGAAAGTCTAACACCTTCTCAAGTTTCCAGTAGTCTGCCACCAGGTTCTCTCAAAAACCCCACCAGCTCAGGAGTAGAGAACCAAATCTCCCAGCCTCTCAGGGTCTTACACAGTGAGGTCAGCACTACAAGGCGAGCTTGCAGTCTGAGCTTCCAATGACTAAAAGTTACTCAGTAGCAATGTGGTCAGGGTCTAAAACAATGGACTTAGGCTTTACGGTTGACAAAACTCAAGTGCAACGACAGGATAAAAATATATTGATTATTTATTGTGTGCAAAAATATGCAAAACAAGACACGAAAGGAGTTATAAAACAAGAAATCTATGCTTAACCACCCTTGCTAAACAGTTAATGCAAAATTACCTTTCCGGGTTTCAGAGACAAACAGAGGCTCTTGCAAAGAGTCAATCAGCCCATCCAGGCAAAGTCATGGAGTGCCATTCCGACTTGCCTTGGCTACTGGACCCGTCCTAGGTCTCATAGCCCCAAGCTAGCAAACATCAGGCTTCAAGCAACAAGCTAGGCAGCATGTTCTTTTGAGCAAGCAACTTTTATAGAACAATGGTCTCTGAGAGGGTCTCGGCCGTTGATCCAATCAGAGAGCAGATGAGTGATCTCATTCTCTTAGAGTTGCTAGGTCAAGTGACATCCCATAATATGAAAATGAAACCTACTGCTGCAGTCAACAAGACCCATTTCCAGCCAAAGGTGCACTTTGCGCTAATTGCGTTGGAATGTGCTTAACGAGGCCTTAAATAAAGGCAGTAACTTGCACCAGGGCAGATGAGAAAAGCAGTCATTCTGCCCCAACCGTTATCTCTTCTCTTCTCTGTCTCTAGGGAAGATTTTTTAGAACAGGGGAATTTTTTAGAACAGGCCGAAAAGCAGGCCTGGACCAAACTCTTGACCTGTTTCTGTAGAAAGAAAATGGCTTTTCTTTACACCCATGTCTTAATATGTCTTTATGAGGTTTATTTCATTTATTATGTGTTTATTTTAGTAATTCCTATCCCACTCTTTTCACCATAGTGGCTTACAGACCATATAAAACAATATTACAATCATCTTGTATTAAAAGCTTATTTAGAAGAATTAACAAAAGACCTTATTCGTATCCCATCCATCCTCCAGGGAGCTCAGGGTACAACACACAAAATCCCCATTTTATCCTGGGAGAAAAAATCCTGCAAGTTAGCTTAAGCTAAGAGGGTGTTGACTGGCTGAAGGTCGCCGATTGGGCTTTTGGGCTGAGTGAGGAATCAAACGCAGTTCTCCTCAGCCCTAGTCTGACACTCTAACCACTGCATGACACTGAATTAATTGTTTAGCTTGGTTACATGGGTGCAGTATCAGCTATATTTAAAAAATATAAACAAATTCCAAAATATCTGACATTTCTCTGTTGATTGTTTTAACAATCAGGTGCTTTCAGGTCAAAGATTTAGGAGCACAACAAAAATCAGGGACTTCGGCTTTAAATAAGTTTCAGACTTACCAAGGGACTGCTTTAGCTATCTCTCAGAGGGTAACAACTGTGTGTTGTAGAACAGCACATGGTTATATTGTCCATCCAGTTCTCCAACATCACAAGCATAGTTTTTCCCCAGCTGTGCCACCTGACTTCTGGAGCCCTCAACTAGTCGTTGTCTTTTCCTGTAAAGCAAACACTGCAAGGCTTACTAGGATGGCTGGAATGATGCTTGAACTCTGGCCCCGCAGATATGGGCACATGTTAAGTTATCCAAATGTGGGAGAGCAGGTCCAAGTCATGGAGATGAAAGGAACCAACTTTTTCAGATTTGGGGGAGTTTTCAAGTATATCTCTGGAATCATGTATATTTCATGTGCCACGAAAAGAAGAGCAGGAATCCATATTTGCTCTGTATCTTTTGCTTTGCCTGACAGTTATTAAAGATTCGAACGTGATCCAGCTGGATGTAGATTCTGAAGTGAACCATGTTGTAGGACCACTAAATCCAAAAGAAGTTGACCACAGGGAGCCTGTTTTTGTTGGAGGAGTGCCAGGTAATTTTTTTTTAAAGAAAATATTATTTTCTATAAAATAAAAATTGTATTCCTTGTATTCTTTGTTCACGCAGCATGGTTTCCAATTAATAATTCTGTCTTTATTAGACTGACACTAAATTTTCTCTCACAGTACAACAATTCCCTGAACATTGAATACAAAACATGGAAACTCTTCTCAATTGACTTTCAATGCAGCAGTTTATAAATGTGACAGAGATACTTACAGACTCATGCTATAACACTGGGTCTAAATCACTACATATGTTTTTTCATGTTCAACAGACAATTTCATATGCTTGAAGTTTAATCACTGAGTTTATAAGTTAACTATTTAAATATGCTGAATACAAAATTCCTTTTTACACCGGGAAAATGGCTTGTTGTTGCACCTGAAGATATGGCAACATATATGCCATAATGTCCCGTTTTTGCCTTTTTATTTCTATAATCTGGTGCATACAAGATCAAAGAAAGGAAATTTCCTCTGTGTGCAGACAGCAGGACACAGAGCAGCTCTTCAGAGTTCCAACATAACCTTTCCTATCTTTGCCATGCCATAGCCACACCTATGTCAGCTAAGCTGCCATAAAAAAGATGGGGGTAGGGAGGCTGGCTGCCATAAAGAAGGTGCGGGTGAAAAAGCTGACACTGGTATGCTAACTTTTGATTCTCTTCTAGCATTTGTCTTTGTTTTGACAAGGTCTCTGGATTCTCTTGTGAGTTTCCCACTGGGAACTAGGGGCTGTTATTTTCCACGCAAATGTAACCAGGCATTCATTGGCTTGTAGCCATTTGACGACCCAAGTTTTCTAGCCTGTATAAAATCCCATTCCCACTTTCCCTCTCTAGTCTTAACACAGATAGTGTTTAGAGCAATGTAGTAACCTGACCAATAAACTGATCCTGTTTAAGAAATGTTGTTGAGTGCTGATTACTGGGCACTCTGACACCTAGCACAATGCAGATCATTCACTGCAAGCTTAAGCATTCCTGCACATCGCTGGAAGCACCCAGTAGGATATGCTTCCTACCCTTGCTGGAAGTAATCTCAGTGTCAGGTCTGTGTGACAGCAGTGAATGCTTTCACATGAAACATGAAAAGTCTTAGGTGTGTACAGAAAGGCCAGCTGCATCACAGGGCATTCAGCACAGAGGTTGGATGGCTGAAGAAGGGAGAAAAAAAGCTATGCTGAAGCCCAGGGGTGTAGAGTTCTGTAAATTCTGGAGTGATGTTCTTCCCCCCCCCCCCCCCCCAGGAAACCACCACGCCTCCCCGGGCCCTTCCGAGGCCCACCAGCCGCTGCTGCCGGTGCCTCTCTCTCCTCTTCCCCGCCCTGGCCACTCCTTCCCTCTCCCTCCCTCTTTTCCGGGCGAAATGCCTGGCATGGTGGCGTCACCTGGAAGTGACACCATCACGCTGGGCACATTGCCAGAGCGTCGCCTATCAATGTGCCCAGCCACCACACCGGGCATTTCGCCCGGAAAAGAGGGAGGGAGAGGGAGAAAGAAGGACAGAGGAGTGGCCAGGCCGGGGGGAGAGAGAGGCACCGGCACCAGCGGCTGGTGGGCCTCAGAAGGGCCCAGGGAGGCACGGTGGCAGGCACTCCATTTTGCCGAGGGTGGCTGAGCCCCCCCTGGGAAATTTCGGTGGTGGCTTGAGCCCTCAAACCCCCCCCCCCCCCGTAGTCTATGCCTATGCTGAAGCCCTTGAAGGAACAGGGTTGCCAGGTCTTACCTGGATGCCGGTGGGGGGCTCCCACCCAGGTTCCTGGATCTTCTGGTGCCTGCTATTTGCACATCACACTGGGCACATTGTGCAGGGGACACTGTAGCATGGAGTTTAGTAAGGAACCACACACCCTGCTGTCTACATAAAGGAGCAGAAAACTCATGGCTTTGTGAATTTTGGTATCACTTTTTTATTTTCTTTAATCAATGAATTAAATACATATGACCAGGGCTATTTTTGGGCAGGAACGCACAGGAACGGAGTTCCGGCTGGCTTCTGAGTTGGCCACGCCTACAGCCTCCCCCCCCCCCTTGGGTTCCCCAGGCCCTCACAAGCCCCGGGGCGCCTGGGGAAGCCAAGCCGATCCAGGGAGGGAAGGTTGTGGGGCACCTGGGGAAGCTGATCCTGGGAGGGAGCAGTGCTATCAGGGGTGTGGCCTAATATGCTAATAAGTTTCTGCTGTTGGGTGTGGCCTATTATGCTAATGAATTCTTGCTGGGCTTTTTCTACAAAAAAAGTATATATTGTATCAAAGTAAGAAAATTCTCGCCACATAGCTGTGTGTTTTTTTAAAAAAAATGTTTCATTCAATTGCCCCTTTTTTGTTATCACCACCTTTAGAAAGTATTGGTGCATGTAGCTATTTAGTTTTTAAACAATTTATGGCTACATATTTTTTCCCCAACCTTTCTGCAGAATCTCTCCTGACATTCAGCCTGACTACACGCAATTCCTTCACTGGATGTATCCGTAACTTTGCGATCGATGAAAGGCCAGTGAGTTTCAGTAAGGCAGCTTTGGTCAGTGGTGCTGTGAGCGTCAACACGTGTCCTGCCACCTGAGAAGCTGATGAGCTGCAGTGGTCTGTACAGCACTGAAGGGAGGGGAGGGGAGCAGAAGATACTGTATTTAATATCAAGAAAATGAAAGTATATTGCTTAGTATATGTACATGGTCCAGCAGTATGCTTATAATCGCTACTGGGAATGTGTATGCTGTCAAAAAAACAAAGCCAAGAAAAATAAAATATTGTTTTATTTTCTGCAATGCACAAGTTCCTGAGGTATGTAGAAGCTCTCTCTCTGTTGTAAGGGATTAAGTTTACCTATAGTGTTAGGTGTGCTGAAGCCCAATTCAATCAATTCGCCTGCAGCTGTTGTGTCATTAATGAATCTGAGCTCAGTAATCGGCACCTAAGAAAATGTCCCTCAGAGCTGGGTATGAGCAAGACAGATGCAGAGCTCTGATTCACTGACTGCCTGTATCAGCAGTGGGAGACTTCTTGTCCCTCGTTTGTCTTGGGACACAGCAGCTGCACTTCAAAGGTGGGTCTCTGCTCAAAACTGGTCTTGGATAGTAAACCCTGTCTGATGTCATGAAGACTGTTGAAATGGCTGCATGTGACCAACAAATCAAAAAGGCTTAACAGAAAGACTTTCGTTTCATATGCTATAGATTCCCGGTAGATCTTGGGCATGAACCACTGGCACCAGGGGTACGGCATCTGCATAAGGAGACTCCCAGTATCCCCATTCAGCCACCATCAATACCCAAAGCCAATTACTCATACTTAGAGCCCAAACAGCTTGCAAGGTATGACAAGGAGGAGTTCAGTGGGAAAATGGAATATACAAACAGACCTCCCATTCTCATTAATGTCTCACAGCAGTACTCATGCATGTGCCCAGATGCACAAGGAGGGGACTGGATCAGTTTCTGTTAAGACCTACTGGGATCCTTCGTGCACAGCTGCTGTGCCCACAGTGCAACTGGATCAAGCCCATCATTTGTCCCAAATACATCTGCTAATATACCTTTCAGAATAAACTATGTAATAAACATGCTTCACAAACAATTGTCTTGGCAGTCTCTTTATTCGGTGTTTATATTCTTTATTGAATTAGATTAGGGAACTGTTATCACAGGAAAACTGGAATTAATTTTATTCCATTTTCTTTTGAAGCGGCTGAAGAACTTATAATGTGTTTCCACAGCTGACAAGTGTAATGAATTGCTCCTTGTTATCAACAAAGATAAGCTTATTATTTGTGCATAAGTTACTGTTTTAACAGTCCATTTAAATTACAAAATTCTAACCTGGATGCTAAGATTTTCACTACAGGTAAAAGAAATTATCATTACAAATGAAGATCAGGTATGACATTTTTGCTGAAATGACAGTTCCAAAATTTATATTTTTATTACACAACAATTTTCTATGTCAACATTTTTCAAACCATTTTACAACCTATCTTAACACACTACATCCAACACATGATGTCCAGGGATGGAGGCCACACCCCCGCCCTCACCTGTGTCAGAAGAGACACGTGCAGGGACCAGCCTTGCCCAGACACTGCTAAGGCAGGCAGCCCATCCAGAGGCTGTAGGGAAGGAAATAAGGGTGAGGCCATGGGTGGAAATGCCCCAGCAGCAACCTGACAAGTTCAGGTAACAGGCTGAACCTGGGAGCAGGCCAGAGGAGGAAGTCAGCAGCAGCTAGTGCCTCCAGGGGGGGAAACAGTACAAGCAGGCAGAGCAGCCTCTTGAAACCTCAGGAGAGGGCAGGGCAGGAGAAGGGAGGGCCAGCCAGGGAAGCCATTGGCCCAGCTTACCTTCTTTCACCAGGGGCCTGGCCTGAAGAGAAGGCATTTGGGGGAAGCCAGAGTCAGCCCATCCCCCAGGAAATTCTTTATTAAGCTAGCCCAGGGAAGACCAGAGATGAAGGGACAGACCCATCCTATGAAGCCATGGGAGAGGCAGATAACAGGAGGGGGGATCAGGGTGAAAACAATCCTCCCTCGCCCTGTTCTGAAGCTCTTCTATTCTAAGACCCATGGAAAAGGGAAACACTGGAGGGCACTACAGCCAGGGGTCATTTCGAGCAGGAGCTCGGGGGAGCGCAGCTCCAGGAGTTGGTGCCAGCCCCTCCCCCCCCCCCCCGGCAGGGGAATGCCTGCTTGTGTCATGGCTGCAGCAAAATGACCCCATCCTCTGGGAAGGTCCTTGTTCCTCCCACCAGCCTTCTGAAGGCTTCAGCCACCACTGAAGCTATCCTCCCAGAATAGTGGTATTTCTGAGGATCGGATTAGTAGCTGTCCCTTCTCTGCCAGCTCTTTCTATCTATCTCTCTTCTTTCTGTCTCACTCTCTCTTCTTTCTTTCTTGCCTTCTGACATACTTCTGGTGATGTCAGGTTGTGTAGCATATGCAAATAAGTTATGCTAATGAGTTATGCTAATGAGCTCCTGCACCTCTTTTTCTACGAAATGACTCCTGACTACAGCCCAAGACTCTTTTCCTGTGCTGACAGAACCTGGCAAATGCATTTGCATGGCGGTTTATTTTAAAACTGTTCTACATTTCAAAGACCATTTTTATTCAAATTTTATCTGTATCCCTGTAATGATTTTATGTTTAGGTGTGTATGTTTCTTTAAATGTTTAGTGTGACTGCAGTAATGTAATGAGAGTGATAGAGGGAGACAAGTGTGATGTGATTGGCTGATGACTGAAAGTGTGGGAGGAGAGAGGACTCTGAGGTGATTTGGTGTGTCTGTGTTTAGGAAGAGAAGAGTGTGGAGAGTTTGAGATAGTCTGTGTAACTATGAGAGTTTAAGTCTATTCTGTGTGAATAAGACAAACTGTTTAGCCTATGTGGCTATGAGCAAAACAGTTCAGCCTGTGTGGCTATATAAGAAAATAGAGTTCAGAAATCTACCAAGTTCAAGTACACAGAGTGTGTTTTAAAGGAGAATCAGTCTCCCCAATAGCAGTTTTTATCCCACAATATATGTTTACTTCCTCAGGATGTTTGAATCCCACCGCAAGTGCCAACACTTTGTGACGTGCTTACTATTGTAAATATAACTGACAAGGCTTGGCATCAAAGAATTATTTAATTTTATCTGGATTATCTTGTTTATCAAGACTGAGCTTCTAGATAATCGCAATGACTGTGCCATGGAGCAGTTGGTCACAGAACCCTTTGGGGGGGGGCAATCCTGGACTTGGTCCTAAGTAATACCCAAGACCTGGTGAGACATGTAAATGTGATAGCACCAGTTGAGATCAATGACCATTATGCTATTAAGTTGAGCATTTATGTAATCAGAGAGTTGCCCCAAAAGACCAACAAAACCACATTTAACTTTAGAAGGGGCAACTTCTTTCAAATGAGGGGGCTTGTGAAGAAGAAACTGAAAGAAAAGATAAGGGGGGTCAAATTCCTTTGGGAAGCTGGGAGACTATTTAAAACTACAATACAGTCTTGCTGGCTATGTGGGGTATAAATCCAAATAAATAAATAAAGGAAGGAAGGAAGCTCAAATATAACATATACCATAGGTTAGGAAAGGTACAAATAGGTATTTTAAAAAGGCCTGCATGGTTAACTAACAAAGTAATGGAAGCAGAAAAAGGAAAGAAGGATTCCTTTAAGCAATCGAAGGCTAGTCCAAATGAGGTAAATATATGGGCGGTTTTCACAGTGGAAGGTGGTAAGCAGTGGGATACAACAGGGCTTGGTACTAGGTCCAGTGCTTTTTAACTTGTTCATTAATGATTTGGGGTTGAGAGTAAGCAGAGAAGTGGCTAAGTTTGTGGATGACACTAAGTTGTTCAGGGTGGTGAAAACCAGGGAGGATTCTGAGGTGCTCCAGAGGGGGTGGGTGTCAACATGGCAAATGAGGTTCAGTGTGGGCAAGTGCAAGGTGATGCACGTTGGAGCCAAAAATCCTAACTATAAATATAGGTTGATGGGGTCTGAACTGGCAGTAACTGACCAGGAGAGAGATCTTGGAGTCGTGGCAACTCCCTGAAGACGTCGACTCAGTGTGCGACTGCAATAAAAAAGGCTGATGCTCTGCTAGGGGTTATTATGAAAGGGACTGAAAACAAATCAGTCAGTATCATAATGCCTCTGTATAAATCTATGGTGTGACCTCATTTGGAATACTGTGTACAGTTCTGGCCACCGTACCTCAAAAAATATATTATAGCACTGGAAAAGATGTAGAAAAGGGTAACTAAAATGATTAAGTGAATGGAACACCTTCCCTGTGAAAAAAGATTAAAGGTTAGGGCTTTTTATCTTCAAGAAATGAACATTGAGGGATGACATGATAGAGGTTAACAAAATTATGCATGGGATACAGAAGGCAGAGAAAGAAGTACTTTTTCTCCCTTTTTCACAGTACAAGAACTCATGGGCACTCAATGAAATTAATGAGCAGTAGGGCTTAGAACAGATGAAAGGAAGTACTTCTTCACCCAAAGAGTAATCAATGCATGGAATTCACTGCTGCAGGAAGTAGTGGTGGCTACAAGCACAGACATCTTCAAGAGGGAATTATAAACATATGGAGCAGAGGTCCATCAGTAGCTATTATTAGCCACAAGTTATAGATGGAACACTATGTCTGGGGCAGTTATGCTCTGTATTCTTGGTGCTTGGGGGGCAACAGTGGGAGGGCTTCTGGAGTTCTGGCCTTGCTGGTGAACTACTTGATGGTACCTGGGTTTGGGGCACTGTGTGACACAGAGTGTTGGACTGGATGGGCCATTGACCTGATTCAACATAGCTTCTCTTATGTTCTTATTTCAGAGAAGGTCTGCAGTGCTCAAGTAGGGATTCCTTTCTTCTGCCCCCCACCCAAATTGTAACTTGCTGTTTAGAGGGGGAATTACCTGTTTTCCCTGGAAAAAGCAAATAGCAACTTTGATGTAAGAGGAAAGAGTCAATAGCACATTACTTTCCCTTGCAGGGCCAGGGTAGACATGAAGAAAGAGAGGTGGATGGGAAGGGATGCTAATGCTGTTGTTTTCCCATCCAGAGCAAAGGTGCATGTGTGCACTGCCTTTTCCTTTATATGAAAGGGGAAAGAATGGAAGGAAGGAAAGTTATTACAGCAGCGCTGGACAGGAGGCAGAGAGCTATTTTTAACTGCATGGAGAGTGATAGTCACTTCCAAATGATAATTTGCCCATACCTGGTCTAAGGTAATGGACAGTCTGTACAAGGCATTCCACCCTTTCATCCCCTCAGCCACTAAAGGTTAGGCCAGACATTACATGTACCAATCCCCCAATGGGCCTTTTTAAACCAAAAAAGCATAGCTTTCAAAGTGAGGATTGAATACACTTCCCGTTTCTATTTCAAAAATCACAACAGCTTTTCTTATGTGGCTCCATCTGCATGTTAGCATATTTGTAAACACAAACACTCCTCTCAGTGGGGATTTGCTGTTATAAAAAAGTCCAGCTGAGTCTGTAGGAGTCTTGCTTGACCTCCTAAGCTTCTGCCTCATGTTTAGGAGACTTAGGAAAACCAGACACTAGCCTGTTTGTAAGCCCTCCAGTTCTCAAAACTCTGCAGAATCTAAAGCTTCCGGAATACAGCCATAAGAATTAATCATTCTTGGAAAACTTTGTTACATGAAAGGTTATGGCTGTCTCTTCCAATCTATTCCTGTATGCAGTCAGGTTTTCCTTCTGCTTTTACCAACAAGCACGGTGGTAAGGTTGGCAGTCATCTATAAGCTTCCTCCCCTCAGGACTAAAAGCAAGTAGAGAAAAAGTAGTAACAGGTAAACAACTTCTGGCAGCTGAAGTACAAGAAAATACAATGGTGTGCATACTTCACCCAGAGCATTGCACATTTGCAATAAAAAAGTAACTTCTATTGTGCGGTCACTGAAAATATATTCCTTTGTTAATGTGACCCCATTTCTTTTTGTAGAAAAGGTTTTAGATTTGTTTTGGTTAAAATGCATCTTGATTACATTGCTCTCAGCTACAGGGGTGTGTATTTGGATACAACCAAGTGAAAAAATATACCCCCAAAATTCCTTATTGGTAGTTTTCAGGTATATTTTAGCATCCCAAAGATATCCAGAATTTTTCAGAAAACCAGGGGGGAAATCCTGAAAAAATCCCAGATATATTCGGGATTTTCCGGGAAGATGTTTTTTTCTTTTCTTTTTTGTTGCTGTGTCAGGGAGTTTCTATGGGCTTCCCTGCTACTCTTGTCAGCTTCAAACTAGTCTTGTCAGTTTCAAGAGGGTTTCCCCCCCCCCCTTTGCTCTTGTTTCTTTGTTCCCTTCCCAGCTTCTTGCACAGAGCTTGGATTGATAACTCTGTGCTTCGAGATCAGTCCTTTTAAGCTTGCAGTGCCAGTGGCACTGGGTTCTGCTGGGCATTCTACAAACTTTAACTGGTTGTGCTGGGCTTGCAAACACCCCCTACTTGGAGTGATTCAGTGATTCACATCAGTCCTGTTGATCTGGCATTGCCATAATGCCACTGGGTCCTGCTGGGCACTCTGCATTGCACTGGTACTGCTGGGCTTGCAAAAATGCCCCCCACACCTTCAGTTTCTACTGGAGAGATTCTCTGGTACTTTGATTCTCTTCTGTTGGGCTTTTATTGCCCTTGCTTTTTTCCTATTCTTCCTCCACTGGAAACAATTGAAGGATGAGGGCACCTTCTTTGGGGTCCCATAGAATTGGACCCCCAAGTCAAATCTTCTTGAAACCTGGGGTTCTTTTGAGAAAAGGCACCAGCAGCTATGCTGCAAATTTGGTGCCTTTCCCTAAAAAAAAAGACCCCCTGGGATCCCCAGATAGCCTATCCATTGAGTATAATGGATAATAAAGCCAAAACAAATTAGTAATCCCAAAAAATCCCAAATCTGAACACCATACTAGTACTGGGATTCAGGAATATTGGGAAATACCAATTTCTTTCAGGTCCAATATAACTAAACCCCCAAAAAACTTTTTTGCACACTCCTACTCAGCAATGTGATTGTACTACAGCTCATTGATGAGTGTAAAACTAATCAACAGGAAATATTAATCAGACTCAGAATTTATTTCTTGACTTTTACTGTATTGACAACACCCTGTCATGTAATTAAGTTCCCAAGTAAAACTGAAATCTCTCTCTCTCTCTCTGTGAATTAAATAAGAAATATTACTATTTTCCTACTCGGGGAAAAATTAGTGGCTTTATAACATCAGCAACCACTGAATAACCCTGCCTTCACTTCTGACCCATTTGTATGCCAAGCAACCTACATAGGAAAAAATGAAATTCTGCTGCAAAGCTAAAGGTCATTGAATGTAAGCACACCACAGCAGTGAGCAGGAATCAATAGTAAATCATTCTCATCACATGATACAGAATAATGACCCACAACAAAACTTGGAAAATATAAAATGCCTGGTCACCAAAGTGTCCAACAATCTTTTTTTTTAAAGACAATATAATTGTCTTGATTTCATTGGCTGCCGAGCCTGGAAATGAAATAAATAAATAAATAAAGTGTGTGAGAACAAAGTATAATAAACGAAGTTCATATTGTATTGGCCAATTACAAAAACAGAAACTCCAAAATACATTAGCTTCACCAAGGAAACACAAGGCTCTGAAACCTAAATAGTGCTAAATGAATGTAACTTTCTCTTTCTCCCCTGTCACTGCATCCTCCTCTGCCACCCAAAATTGTGCTCACATTGATCAGTGGATCTAAAGAAACAGCACAGGGAATAAACTGGGACTCTGTAGCAGGAGAAGAAAATTGGTTAAAAAAATTCCCTCCTCTCCTTTGCAGATAGAAAAGCAGGGGTCATTTCGAGCAGGAGCTCGGGGGAGCTCAGCTCCGGGAGTTGGTGCCAGCCCCGCCCCCTCGTGGGGGAATGCCTGCTTGTGTCATGGCTGCAGCAAAATGACCCCATCCCCTGGAAAGGTCCTTGTTCCTCTGACCAGCCTTCTGAAGGCTTCAGCCACCACTGAAGCTTTCCTCCCAGAATAATGGTATTTCTGAGGCTTGGATTAGTAGCTGCCCCCTCTCTGCCAGCTTTCTTTCTTTCTTTCTTTCTTTCTTTCTTTCTTTCTTTCTTTCTTTCTTTCTCTCTCTCTCTCTCTCTCTCTCTCTCTCGGTCTCTCTTCTTTCTTTCTTGCCTTCTGACATACTTCCGGTGATGTCAGGGTGTGTGACATATGCAAATAAGTTATGCTAATGAGTTATGCTAATGAGCTCCTGCACCTCTTTTTCTACGAAATGACCCCTGTAGAAAAGTGATTCCATTGGATGGAAGAACTGCTGCTGTGCCAACCGATGGCAGAGTAATTAACACAGCAATGGTGCACAACTTGACTGAAGTGTAGCTAAACATTTATTTAGGAACTAACACACTTGATAGTAAAGAGGAGAGACAGAAATAGGTTCCTAACTGGTAATTGCGGAACGTCTGAGAAGGAGGAGGAAATTGCTCTAAGAGTAGCAATCTGTAGACAGACGAGGAATGACACTTAAAAGGAGAGAAAGGGCTGTCCTCACAATCCTTAATTGTCTTCTTGTTGCCCCCTGCAGGGTCTTCTTCTTTTCTTCTTTGTGCACCAGACATTGCCTATTCCAACACCAACAATCTGTCATCATCAGATCCAAGGCAAATGCTTCACTCACCTTATGCATTTCCCCTTACAGTCAAAACATGTTCATGGGAATATTGCCTTGCATTTGCTCCTACATACTAGAAACTAAAGCTACTGTGATGAATCCCAGACCACCCTGCCAGGGGATAGCGACAGTAACTGGTGGAAGTTGTACTGTGAGAGACCCAAGTCAAAACACCACCTGGGGCCAGAGGACAGACTCCACAGGCCAGGAAGCCAGCAAGCCCTGTAACAATAGGTTGGGGCAGGGTGGTTAACATGAGGGGTTATGTGAGGTGCAGGGAATAACACTTTAGGGGCCAGATCCTGGAGACAGAAAGTGCAGCAAGCAAGAAAGTCTGGGCCCTTGGCAGGGGACAGGCAACACACCCTAGAAAGGGCCACAAAATATGCCATCTGGCATATAGGGTTCCCAAGTCTTGAAAACTCACCGGCGGGGGGGAGTCCTCCTCCCACCGGGAGTTTCTTCTGGCGCGCGCGCGCAAAGCACACGCACCCATCGACGTCACCGGAAGTGACTCAGCACGTTGGGGGCGTTGCCAGTGCGTTGCCCTGGCAACGCCCCCAACGTGCTGCGTCACTTCCGGTGACGTCATTACGTCGTCCTTGCCGGACGACGTCGGGGGTGGGGTTCCCCCCGCCGGCCAAATGCTGGCGGGCGGATCGGGAACCCCTTTAGCGGGGGATCCCCCGCCCCCCGGGCTGACTTGGCAGCCCTACTGGCATAATTTGAAGCTGGCAAATGAAGACAAGCAAAGCAACTCCTCTCCGGATTTCCTTGGAGAACAACAGGCTACAAAGTCACCAAGAATGAGTATATCAGTAAGTACACAGCGAGGGAACAGTTGCTCCAGCAACCTGCTTCATGTGATTTTGTTTGTTCTTGACACTGGCCAAATGGAACAGCACCTCCTCCCCAGCTTGCTATGCTGGCTGTGCTGAGACCCAGCAGCAGGCCAGCAGGGAGTCATATCCCTGCTCCTGCAGCTACATAAAAGCGTGCGTAAATTAGCAGTGCAAGCAAACTGATCTAAATGTCCTCAGTTTTACAGGTTGTCTACTGCTGCGCCTCGCAATGATCCATAAACTGTCAATTTATTCCTGTCATTACACCTATCCCCAACATCCTGCAAAAAGAACCAGAAGGTGAGGGTAGGAATAAATGGGCATTTTTCATATTTGAGAGAACAGTTGGGCTCCCCAAAGACCGCTGTTACTTATCAGACTCATAAATCCTCTGAATCAGCGAATCAATGTGGAATCAGTGAACAGTGAAATGAAGTTACAGACGGAATTGTCCCAAGTGGAGATGATTAACAAAATGCCAAACGATAATCAACATAAGTGCAAAGTGAAGCATACTGGAGTGGGGGGGATCCTACTTCATATACTGATGGAGCCTAACATGACTGGAACCTGGCCAGCCTTTTCCTGTTGAGAAGCTGCCAGAAGGAGGGAAAGCTGAAGATCAGAAGATCAGATAAAAATTATGGTTTCCAAGGGGAACAGAGGAAATAGTATGGGACATGAGACTCAGAGGAATAAGATACTCCTCATTGGTTCTTGAAGGTTCTCTGTTTGTCAAGCATTATTAGCCATATTTGCTCAGAGAAAACTCTGGGTTCAAAGACAGTGTGCTTTAATATTCAGAAGAATATCAGATGCTAGGAATACATATTTGCAGAATTGCTGCTTCTGTCCCATTTCAGGGGGCCTATGGGTTGCTGAACTAGAAAAACCCTGTCTGATCCAGCAGTGTTCTTCATACTTTATTATTACCTAAGAACATATGAAGAGCCCTCCTGGATCAGACAAACAGTCCATCTAGTGCAGCATTCTGTCTCATACAGCAGCCAACCAGTTCCACTGAACAGGGCACAGAGGCTAAAGAGACCTTCCCCTGATGTTGCCTTCTGGCTCTGAGATTCAGAGGTTTAGTGCCTCTGAATGTGGAGGTTCCCCTCAGTTACCAGGACTAGTGGCCACAGATAGACGTATCCTCCATGAAACTATCTAATCCTCTTTTAGTGGTGTTTATTCCTGTGGCCCTCACCACATCCTCTGACAGTCGATTCTGCATTTTAATCTCTCTCTGTGTGAAGAAGTATTTCCTTTTATCCGTCCTGAATCTAATGTACTTCAGCTTCACTGGATGCCCCTGAACTAGTATTTTGGGAGGGGGGAAATTTTCTCTTTGCCAACCCTTTCCATCCCATGCATAATTTTATCAACCTCTATCGTGTCCCCCCTTGGTCATCTCTTTTATAAACTGAAAAGTCCCAGACTCTTCAGCTTTTCCTCATAGGATAGGTGCTTTAGTCCTCTAATCACCTTGGTTGTTCTTCTCCTCTGTACTTTTTCCAGCTCTGCGATGTCCTTTTGGAGATACTGTGACTAGAGCTGTACCCAGGCTGCACCATAGATCTATGTAGGGACATTATAATATGGCCTGTTTTATTCTCAGTCCCTTTCCTAATAATCCCTAACACAGAGTTTGCCTTTTTCACTGCTGCAGCACGCTAGGTTGAGACTTTCATTGAGTTATCCACCACGATCCCAAGATCCTTTTCCCTTTCAGTCTCAGCAAGATCAGACTCCACTAGTCTATACTTGAGTCAGGATTTTTGTTGCCCCAATGTGCATCACCTTACAGTTATCAAGACTGATTCGGCAAAAGCAGTTGCTCTACCCTCAGTTTCCCATTTCCCTTGGTTGTATTGCTCACTATTTGCTGCATTGCGGCATTTTGACCTGCATCTCCCCCCGATTTTCCCTGCGTCTTCTTGATCCTTATTTTTTAGGATCAAGAAGACACAGGAAATCAGGGGGAAATGCTGCTGTGCAGCAAATAGTGGGACACTGAGCAGTACAACCGGGGGAAATGGGAGACCAAGGGCAGAACTGCTTTTGCGGAATCAGTCCAACATTGAACTTCATTTGCCATATTGTCGCCTACTCACCCAATCTGTGAAGGTCCTCTTGGAGCTCTTCATAGTCCGCCTTGGTTTTCACCATCCTGAATAATTTTGTGTCATCTGCAAACTTGGCCACTACACTACTCACCCCTAATTCCAGGTCATTTGTAAATAAATTAAATAATACCAGCCCCAATACTGATCCTTGTGGGGCCCCTCTGCTTTCTTTCTCCATTGTGAGTACTGTTCATTTATTCCTACTCTTTGCTTCCTGTCATTTAACCAGTTTTAAATCCATAAGAGTGTTGGAAATATGTGCATAGAACAAGACCTAACTTCCAGCAATTATAGGGTTAACTTGTGTGTCTCAGTGTTGTTTTCAGCTTGACCTGGAAGAGGAAACTGGCAGCTGGCCAATTGAGAGAAAACCTGTGAATCGACAGGGGTATTGTATTTCTAATTGGTTGCTGTTCCACAGGTGACCTGTCCCAGGGATCAGAAAGGACAGATTCTCCATTGTGTCCTCAAAGTCTCGTGTAGGTTGTCTTAGAAGCTAGACGGAGCAACATGTCGCTCCACAGAATGCTTATCTGCTATTTTGTAGACAATCCCATTTTCCCTTCCCTTTAGAAAATAAATCTTTTAAATTATAAGGAAGCCGTCTCTCCTTTCCAGAAGCAAGATTCATCACTCTGATTTATTTTATTTTTCTCTAACAAAGAGAACCCATCCTCTCATCCCATGACTTAAATTTTCTCAGGAGTCTTTGGTGAGGTACCTTGTCAAAAGCCTATTGAAAGTCCAAGTATATAATGTTTACCGGCTTACCATTGTCTATGTGCTTGTTCACTTTCCCAAAGAACTCCAAAGGGTCTCATCTATATTATACCATTCCTCCACGGGGCTAAAGATGTCTTACATGGGGATTATCTCATTTCATCCTCATAACAACTCTATACAGTAGGTCCAAGGTCACCCAGTGAGATTCATGGCTGAGTGAAGATTTCAGCCGGATTTACCCAAATCAAGTTCAACATTCAGCCCAGTGGTATTTACTCAGTAGCTCATAGAGAACCACATCTGCAATTACCATCAACCAAAAAAGCCACATTACGCTATACCAGGGGTGTCGAACTCATTTGTTATAAGGGCCAGATCTGACATAAATGAGACCTTGTTGGGCTGGGCCATGTGTGTCATAAAATGTAATGTCAGGCAGCAGAGATATAAACTTTATAATGGACAGAAACACAACGAGTTTTTTTTTTACTTAAAATAAAAACATGCTCAAAACATTCACACTCTTGCAATATTTTGTTGATTTAACAGTGTCTGATAACCGACACCTCTTGCTCTGAATTATTGCATCAAAATGTCTGTGCTGTTGCGATCTTGAGTATGCTGTTCAGTTGTGTTGCAAACCTACGATGACGCAGCAGCAGCAGAACTGGAAGAAGCAGAAGACACCCTCTGGGGGCCTGATCTGGCCCCCGGGCTGCATGTTTAACACCCCTGCTCTATACCCTTAATACCCCCTAAACAGACACATGCAATTATGTAAGTATTAATATTAAACATATGACCATAATCTTTTAAATAACCAGAGTACCATATAACATTTTAAAATGTTTTAAATAAAATAAATAATAACTGTAGGGTTGTCTATCCCCAACACTGCTCAGCGCCTGGAGTAAAGGGAAGGGTTTGCAATGGCACAAAACAGTGTTTATTTCCTTCACATACGTCCACAGCTGCCTCATTTGCTTTTATTGTACCTACCCAAGTACTGCACAACATCGCAAATCAACCCATCTGGTTTCTGGAGGTAAGAATCATTCTTAAGTCACATTGTAAAGGTAAAAATATTGAGGCAATTTTAATCTTCTCTCAATACTTTCTAAGTCAAGACAAAAAACAAGCATAATATCCGATCATTTGTATTACGCTACTGAAAAGTATTGGAAGCAAAGTCTGGTTGCGGTGAAATCGGCATGCTATTTATTGCTCAGGATCAGATGAGACATGGGGACGGTGGTCAGGGGTGCTGCTTTTATTTACAGTCAAGCCGCACCCCCGACCTCGCCCAAACAAGGTAATAGGTTTAGGTTCCCACCAGAGGCTATCATAGGACCATTTGAATATCCTAAGCCTCTGATAGGGTGACAATCAGGATCCTGGTGGCCCATTGTTTCCCGACCCCAAGCGCAGGTCCAACCTGGCCATCTGCTCAGCGGTGGCCATGTGACCGCCGCCATTATGTGCATCGCATATATTACAGCTACAGTTGAGTACTGTTTATCTCAAAACTGTTTTAGGTGTTGCTCTTCCCATTCCAATCAAGAGCTAAGTCTCAAAACTATATCCCACCCTCCAATGAGCGTGTTTAACTTCAGGTAGACAGTGTTCCACTTGCTATATATTGCAATGGGTTTGAATGAGTACAAATACATACTAGTCAACCAAGACTTTTCCCCAGTGCATATCTAGGACTTGGTTACTTCAGTTCTATTTTGTATTTATGGTATGGTTAGATGCAGGGCTATTTTTGGGCAGGAATGCACAGGAACGGAGTTCCCAGTGGCTCCTGAGTTGGCCACACCCACCAGAAACTCATTAGCATAATAGGCCACACCCAACAGCAGAAACTCATTAGGATTGGCTACATTAGGGGTATGTGGCCTAACATCCAAATGAATTCCTGCTGCAAAAAAAGCCCTGGGTTTTGACAACAAACAAGATAAACAGAATAAGAAGCAAAAGGTGGGTGTGGCTGGATGACCACTCTTCTGGTAACACGGAGGTGCGGCCTAATAGGCTAATAAGCTGTGCTGTCAGTAGTGTGGCCTAATATGCTAATGAGTTTCTGCTGTTGGGTGTGGCCTATTATGCTAATGAGTACCTGCTGGGCTTTTTCTACAAAAAAAGCCCCGGTTAGATGCTGGATCACTTTTCTTTCCCTACCCCATCAGGGTTACCATTGCCAACTCCAGGGGCTTTTTCCCACTCACGTTGTGCCGGCGTTCTGCCTCCATTTGTCCCCGCGCTGGGTGTCAATTTCACACCCTTTGCTGCGGCGCGTGTGTTAATACGGGGCTTCGCGCCATTTTCTCCGCACCTTCGGTAAACCTTAAAAAAAAGGTTTACCGAAGGTGCGGAGAAAATGACGCGAAGCCCCGTATTAACACACGCCCCAAAGCAAAGGGTGTGAAATTGACACCCAGCGCTGGGACAAAGGGAGGCAGAACGCCGGCACAACGTGAGTGGGAAAAAGCCCCAGGTTTGGAGCTCAGCAGGGATGCAATACTGCCAGTAACACCCTCGGAAGCCGTCATTTTCCCTTGCCCCAGGTCGGCACCATGCCAAGACGAGGGGCCTTACAGCCACATCAGATAAACAAAGCTGGAATCTGGGCCGGTCGTTTCGCGGAAGCTGCCATTTTAACGGGTGTAACTTTCAAGCTCGCACACTGCGGCGCACGCATGCGCTCCGAATCAAAAGGCAGTTACTCTCCGCTAGCCGTTGGCAACCGCAAAGCCACCCGCGCGTCTCCCCGCCTCGGGAGCCCGCAAACAGCGCGCAGGCAGGCAGGCAGGCAACCCCGCTCCGAAAGGCGCGCTCTCAGTGGGCGGAGCCACCGCGCCTACCAGCCTTCCAGGGAGAGGCTGCCTTAGCAACGGGCCCCGAGAACGGCGGCCATGACCCAGTCGGTGGTGGTGCAAGGTGAGCGCGGGGACGCTTTGGCAGCATTTCTTTCCTTTCCCGTCGTAGCTCCGTAACGACGCTCCTTTCCCCTGCAGCTGCCTGACCGTCGGTTCCCCCCCCCCCCCCTCCCTCTTTCTACAGTGGGCCAATGCGGGAACCAGATCGGCTGCCGTTTCTGGGATCTGGCGCTGCGGGAACACGCGGCAGTCAACAAGGTAACGGACCCCACCCATTCCTGGGGACGTCAGTCTGCGCGCGCGTGCATAATTGCGCGCTTAGCCTGGAGAGGGGGCGGTTTCCCGCAGGGGCGCGCGCGCGAACCGCATTCGCGTAAGGGGGTGGCGGGGTGGGCGCCGGTGGTCTTGTTGTTGCGGGTGGCGCGTGCGTTGCGGTGCTCCGCGCTCCTCCTCTCGGGGAGGGAGTGAGAGGGGCTGCCGCGCGCGGCGCGTATTTCAGTGCAGCGACCCATTCCGATGTAGTTGGGGAAACGTGTGCCTGCAGGCGGAAGCTCGTATCTTGCATGAACCTTTGTTGGTCTTAAAGGTGCCGCTGGACTCTAAATTTGTAGCGACAAATAACCGTCTTGTTCCCTGCCGTCGTTTCCATACGTTAGGACGACCTATTAGAAAAGATAGGACGAAGCTCTTTCTTTCCCTTTACAGTTTCTCTTTCAGGAATTGCCCTGTAGGCAGTGGCTGCAGTTTCCTAGGTAGCCGCGGTGAGGCCTCGCAGCTCTTCTGTCCCTACAGTTCTTGTTGGAACATCAATCTCACTCCATAGCGTCGCGTTCTGATGTGCTTAAAAACGATCAGCTTCTGTTTGGTACCGTCTGGATTTTCTCCTTAGCTGTTTGAACAGTGATCTGACTTCAGCTCCTGAGCCGGTTTGTAGACTGCTCTTCTTTCTACCGAAAGGGGGCTGTTACATATGGACTTTTGTGGATGCGGTGGGACTGAGAAATTATTTTATTGTCGCATCTCTCAGCAATTCTCAAAGGGCCTTTCCTCCCTTTTTCACCAGCGGAAACACTGATTGGCTCCAACACTGTGTACAAAAAGCTTATGTCTGGAATAGTGAGACTTGCATGGACAAAAGCCATGTGGACAATTGGCTAGGAGCAGTGTTCCCTCTAAGCTGAGTTAGTGTGAGCTAGCTCACAGTTTTTTAGCCTCCGGCTCACACATTTTTGTCTTGGCTCAGGAAGGATGGCTCCAGAGCAAACTCATTTATGCAGCAGCCCAATTGCTCGCTCACAACTTTAATGCCGGTAACTCACAAAGTAGAATTTTTGCTCACAAGATTCCACAGCTTAGAGGGAACATTGGCTAGGAGTGAATGAAAAAGTTGGCTGGGCCCCCCAGGATAAGGCTTATCTATAATTTTGCATCATTGTGTTTTATTGCATGACATAAAAAATAACGTGCATGAAGTTATTGCTATTGCATTATGTAAACTCACAGTTCAGTGGTGGAGGACAAACTCATTTCTGTTGTTTGCAGTGGGATTTGATCCCTATGGCGCATCAAAGCATGAACTCATCCAGGAAAAAACTGATTTGGTGCTATGGCAGCGTGCCTTGTAGTCATGCGCTTCCTTTCTTTCATTCGCCAGTTTGGTTCCTGATTTGCACAAATCATGGTTTCCCATTGCATCCAAACCACAGAGTGTGTTTTGCACCTGCCTTCCGAACCAGGATTGTGAAGCATGGCTGGAGGTTATTGCCGTTAGGGTTGCCACCCAGCCAGAATAAAACATTTCCTCCCCCTTTAATAGAGGCTTTAAGTGTAGAAAGAGGCAGATGAAGATTTTATTGCATGAATCAATCAATCGTTGACCAGCACAAATAATAAGTCATAACAAGATTCACAGCCACAGTTGATGAGGAAAAAAAACTTAAAAATTAACTCCCACATATAATAAACACATGCAATGAGTAATAAGTAAAATTATTATTAAAATTCTTCAGTATGCATATGTATGGTGGGTTTTACAAGCTGCCACACAAAACTTAGTGCTAAGTACTGAGACCAGTAGGTTTTCAGCTATAAATAGGCAGATGAAGATTTTTATTGCATTAAAGTAAATAACATCACCTGGTGAATAATATCCTATTAGGCCTCTATTAAAAGGACAGGACATCCCCCCCCCCCCCATTCCGTTGGCAGCTCTTTTTGCAGTCAGAGGGCAAACACAAATCACAGTTGCTTGTTCACCTGTGATGACAAACTAAAAAGGAAGTAAGAATCTGGTGGGTAGCCTTGTTGGTCTGAAACAGCAGAACAAAGTTTGAGTCCGGTGGCACCTTTAAGATCAACAAAGTTTTGATTCAAGGTGTAAGCTTTCGTGAGCATGCACACTTCATCAGATGCAATGAAATGGAAGTTACCAGTCCATACATAGAGGTAGAAGGTGGACAGCAAATTAGCATACACAATCACCCCACTTCAAAGAAGAAGGTGCTGTAAGGTTGCCTTCTTGCTTGAGAAGAGATGGATGAAGTGTAATAGCAGGCTCTCAGTTAATTACTCTCAACCTTCCACAGTTAAGGATACATCTCAGCAGTCTCCAATTTGACATATTTATTTCCTTCACTATGTTTCCCCCCAGAATTAAACCCAAACAAATGGTAGCATAAACTTGTTATTCCTGTTTGGTGCTTGCATCTGTTAAATATCTTCATTATGCTGTATGATAAAAGGGTTGGAACACTTTTCCTACGAAGAAAGGTTGAAGCGCTTGGGGCTCTTTAGCTTGGAGAAACTACGGCTGAGGGGTGACATAATCGAGGTTTATAAGATTATGCATGGGATAGAGCAGGTAGAGAAAGAAGTCCTTTTCTCCCTTTCTCACAAGACAAGAACTCGTGGGCACTCCATGAAATTGCTGAGCAGTCGGGTTAGAACAGATAAAAGGAAGTACTTCTTCACCCAAAGAGTGATTCACAAAGAGTGAATCACTGCCACGGGAGGTGGTGGTGGCGGCTACAAGCATGGACGGTTTCAAGAGGGAATTAGATAAACATATGGAGCCAGAAGTCCATCAGTGGCTATTAGCCACAAAGTATAAATAGGAACTCTCAGTCTGGGGCAGTGCGATGCTCTGTATTCTTGGTGTTTGGGGGGGGGGGCAACAGTGGGAGGGCTTCCTGCCCCCACTGCTGGACCTTCTGAGGGCACCTGGTGTTTTTGGCCACTGTGTGACAGAGTGTTGGACTGGATGGGCCACTGGCCTGATCCAACATCGGCTTCTCTTATGTTCTTATGCTGATTTGCTGCCCACCCTGGGATGGCCTGGTAACTTCCATTTCATTGTATCTGAAGAAGTGTGTGTGCATGCAAAAGCTTATACCTTGAATAAAACTTTGCTGGTCTTAAAGGTGCTCCTGGACTCAAACTTTGTTAAAAAGGAACTGAGACTGCAATCCTAAGAACACTTTCCCGGAAGCCCCAGCAAATAAAATAAGGCTTGCTTCTGAGTTGACCAGTTTAGGGCTGTTCCCTAAGTGTGTTATGTAAAACCAGTGCCAGAAGTGAAAAGGGGGGTGGGGAGTATGTAAATATAAAGCTAATTCCAACCACAACACCCCTCTCATCAACAAGGCAGATCCCCACATAAATATGGTTGCCAACAAGCCTTCCCCCTTAGTAAAGGCTTAGTGGGTAGAGGTAAATAACATCCTAAAGGCAGGTAAATATAAATAGCATCCTATTAAGCCTCTATTAAAGGGACAGGGCTTTTTTGTTGTGGAAAAAATTGCTTTGCGTATGGGGGAAATGGAGGAATCTCGATACACAAGAACATCACAGCACACATGGGGCTCTGGGTTGTAATGATGGTCTTTGGAAGATATATAGAGGGTATAGCATCTCAGAGTTAAATTACTTAAGTATGCATGCTAGAACTATGGATGCAAACGATTCCTGAATTATTGCACTTCAATTTCTGTGTAAATAAAGTTTCTTTTTTTAGAAAGGAATTTATGATGAAGCATTGTGCAGTTTCTTTAGGAACGTGGACCTTAGGTAAGCTTACTCTTCTGAACACTTCAAGTTATTTTTAAATGACTATTTTTAAAGCAGTTGGGAATACTGCTGTTGTACCAGCATTTACACTAGAACAGCTAGTTAACATCTTGTGCTATGTGATGTAAGACCGAACTGGATACCTTCAGGAGATGCTGCGAGGCTTTATTTGTTTAACGAGGCATTTGATGGGGTATGAACAGCAGGCAACTTTTGGGAGGGGGATGTATTTTAATATATAATTTTTATTATTAATTTTAATCTGCCATGAGCCAAAGGGAAAGGCATGATATAAATATTGTAATAAATAAAGACAACCCCAGAGGGACTAATTATTTATGTTGAATTTTTTGTTCAACATGCATCCTTCCTGCTATCCTTTTTCTGACTCATTCCCTTTGGGGTTTGAAAATGTGTGGAGCATCTATGTGGAGTTTTCTGTGGTGGATCCCTTGATTGCCTCATCAGTGAATGGGATAGCAGAGAAGGGCGGTATATAAATCCAGATTATAAACAAATAAAATAAGTAAAATTGTGTCTAACTTGTCTTGACTGCAGCTTGGTGTTCATTGCTTTGGAGTAACTTTCACCTGATACAGTCTCAGTGTTTCACTGACTGGTATACTCTGTTGTCCACTGGATCAGGCTGGATAGAAACATCGGGCAATATGCTATTTGTAGGGATGCAGGCCCTTGGCTGACAATCCAAGCGTGGGAGGGGGTGGAGATTTTTTGGAAGTCACTTTTGAAACAGGAAGTGATGTCATGACACTAGGCATTTCCAAAATCTCCATCACAAAATTCCTGGATTGTCAGGATGTCATTTCCTGTTTCAAAACATGAAGTGGCTTCCACATGCTCTCCCATTTTTTCCGTGCTGTTCCACTGAGCAAGGACAAGGGGACAGGGAGCATCACCAGGAGGTCCCCCGCTATTACGGGTTAAGCGACAGCTCTAGGTATTTTCCAGAAGGGTCACTTGGTGGCACTGACAACAGCAGGGTGGGCTCTCCCTGACTCATCTTTTACTTCCCCTGCCCTAGATTTTCATTCCCAATTGGGCTAATAATGCAGTATTTCCCAGACTACAAATCCACCTGTCCATCCATGTCCTGTGCAAATATGTATTTAGTGTTGCTACAGTCCCATCCTGACCCTATCATTCATTCTCCAGGTCTTACCCACAGGAGTGGTGGGGGATCCTGTGCACCTGGCTCCTGTTTCCTACCACCACTCCTCTGGCCAGCAGGAGAAAAATAATGGGGGAAAGAACCACCAGTGATGGCACGACATCACCTCCAGGGAAAACATGGAAGCAATGTCAGTCTAGGAAATGCCAAAAACTCAATGGTTTTACCACAGTGTTTCCAGTAAATCCTACAGAGGTCTAACATCACACCATCACTACCACCAGCCATGGACTCCCACCAGTTTCCAGCCAGTACCGTAACTTGTCATGTCGTATTGACCAACAGCAGTTGTTCTCAAGCCTTCTTGCATTTCGCCTCCATATTACATGATAATGAGGCCATCGATACCTCAGTTTTGCAGTTAGCTGTAACAAAGCTGACGTATCTCTGGAAGTCAAATAGTGGTACATATTTTAGTGTCCTACTCCTGTGACAGTAGAAATTTTGCAAGTGATGTTTTTCCCATCAGTTAATCCTATGCACTGGACCTCTAAGAAAAAGCAATTCAGGCATGGTTCAGATGCAGCAACCAACCCATGACTTACCCTTTACAGGAAAAAGCTTGGGGGATCCTCAGGCTCTCTCTTCTGGATTTGTGGTCCCCCTGCATTTATTTATTTGCGTATTTGTTGGATTTCTGCTTTTTCTAGATCAGATGGTGATGGAGCTGATATTTCCAGAGGAAAGATTTGTTCCTTAAAAGCACGTGTAAGGCAATATATCTATATTATTATGCTGTTTCTTATACTTTTAATATCTGTGAAATGCCTTTCAAGTTTTGGGTTTTTTTATAAAATATATTTGGAATAATTCTCCCACTGAAAATGATACTCATGGGAAAAGAATGTAGGGCTGCTATACTGTAGAGTGTATTATAATTGCAGATCATCTGTTAATTTAGGGAAATGATTGACTGAATGAAGTGGCCTTTGGTTCAGCTCAGCCATGCAGCATTCAATTTCCTTGTGACGTTCTCACTTACTGGGGAGACTTTTTCTCCTTTAAAACACACTCTATACATGAACTTGGTAGATTTCTGCTGCCACCTGGAATTAAAAAATCCAAATCTCTCTTTTGGTAGAATGACCCAGTGTCTGGGTGCTTCAGAGGACTATGTGGCCCTGAGGAAGGACTGATCTGAGTGCTGGGATAAGTTTAAACAAATAAGGATTTATTTATAAAAGAACAAAATAGGTTTCTGGGTATTTTTGAACTGTTGTTGAAGAAAGAACATATAACTGACAAAGCTTGGTGTCACACACAGTCTCTCAAACACCAAAACTCAACTCTGACAAGCTTATCTCTCTCTCTCTCTTTCATATAGCCACACAAGCTCAACTTTCTTGTTCATGTATATAGCCACACAGGCTGAATGAACTGTTTGTCTCTCTTAGCCACACAGGCTGAATAGTTTGTTTTATTCATACAGAATAGACTTAAACTGCTTCTGCTGTCATGCAGACTCTCACACAAACTCTCCACACTCTTCTCTTCCTAAACACTGAACCACCTCAGAGACATCTCTCCTGCCACTCTCTCAGTCATCAGCCAATCGCATCACACTTGTCTCCCTCTATCATTCTGCTTACGTTATTGCAGTCACACTAAACATTTAAAGAAACTCACACACCAAAACATGAAATCATGACATTGCTTGTAATGTTTTGGCTCTGCTCAGTAATAAGCTATCAGAATGAAGCCTGGTAAACACATTCAGTGATCAGTTATGTGTTTCATGCCAGTTTGGTGTAATGGTTAAGTGCATGGATTCTAATCTGAAAGAACCGGGTTTGATTCCCCACTCCTCTATTTGCACCTGTTGGATGACCTTGGACAAGCCATAGTTCTGGCACAGCTGTTCTTGAAAAAGAGCAGTTTCTGTCAGAGCTCTCTCAGCCCCACCTACCTCACAGAGTGTCTGTTATGGGGAGGGGAAGGGACAGGAGATTGTAAACCACTCTGAGACTCCTTTGGGTTGTGAAGGGTGGGGTATAAATCCAATCTCCTCTCCTCTTCTCTTCTTAAATACCAGCTTGATCTCTGTATCCTTCTTCAAAGAGGGAGAGGACAATACCTTACAGTGCAACACCTCTCCTGTAGATACATCAGAATAAGAACTGATGCAAAAGTTCTGAACACACTTTCAGTGTTTCAGGTGCATACCCCAGCTTGATTTCCACATCCATTTACAAGAGGGAGGGAAGTTGAAAAAAAAAATGATAACATGATACCTAAAGACAGGCCTTTGTGCTTTATTAATTGTTGGATATTTAGTAGGGTATACTTTGCTGTTGTGGTCGAGAAAATTACCTTCCAGGTGGTCCAGGAGTCAGTGTGTTTGGTGAAAGCAGTAGACTGCAGCTTCCAAAATGTGTGTTTTGATTAGATACCATAAATAAGATAACCAAATTACAAGATTAAAAAAAAAAATCCAAAAATGTTTATGAGCCATTTTTTGCAGACAAACGCCCTGATCCATCTAGCATATATAATTTATTTATTTATCAAATTTACAGGCCGCTCTCCCCGCACATAGGCTCAGAGCGGCTTACATAGCTTGGCCGAAAGCCAAGGTGCATATGTACGTTAAAATCAGTTAAAACACAGTAAAAGCAGCAGTCATATAAGCAGTTTCTTCTCCTAGACCCAACTGCTAGAACTGTCTGTGTTTTCAACATAGAAAATCAGTAACAGTGCCAATCATCTGTTAGGGAGGGTGCGTGTGGAGGCAGTGGATTTAATTCCGTCCTCTGCTGAAAAGCTAATGGATTAATTTATTACGTTTTTATCCTGCCTTTCACCAAGGAGCTCGAGGTGGTGTAATTGTTCTTCTCTCCTCTGTTTTACGCATAAGAGCCCTGAAAGGTTAGTTAGGATGGAAGAGAATGACTGGACATCGCTCACCCAATGAGTATCATGGTCAATATGTATCCCTAGGCTCAATTATACACTCTGTTAACCATACCAGACTTTAAATAAGGCTCAGTGTACACAACTGAATGCTCACACAGTTGAATCAGGTCCTGACCCAGCTCCGATGCAGTGATTCCAGGGACTCTAGCTAGGGCTGCCAAGTCTGCCTGGGGGGCGGGGGATCCCCCGCTACAGGGGTCCCCAATCCGCCGGCCCGGATTCGGCCAGCAGGGGAACCCCGCCCCTGAAGTCATCCGGTCAGGACAACGTCCCCAGAGTGATGATGTCACCAGAAGTGACATCATCACGTTGTGTACATTGCCAGGGCGGTTGCCAGAGCGTCACCCTGGCAACGTGCACAACGTGATGATGTCACTTCCAGTGACATCATCACAGCACGCGCGCCAGGAGACTCCCGGCAAGAAGAGGACTCCCCCCCCGCTGGCCTGTGGTGAGTACTTGGCAACCCTAACTCTAGCATACGTGTCACCAACCATCTTGCCAGTCATTTTAGTGAGGGGACAGCTCTGCATGGACATCCTTTTGGTTCATGGAGCCGCACTCTCCATTAAAGTGAAACTCTGTGTACATGTTTGCAGCTCTGAGATAACACACAAGCCCATTGTTTTCCAGGGGATCAGGTATACACTGTATTTGCAGAACTGCAGCCAAACAGTGTTAAAATTAAAGCAAAGGAAATGCTCATCTTTTACGTTGCGTAAACATTTTAAAAGCATGTTGGTGGGTCACTCTAAATTATCTTTTTATTTTTGTGTTAAGGCTCTGCTGATTGACATGGAAGAGGGTGTAGTAAATGAAATCCTTCAAGGGCCGTTGAGAGATGTCTTTGATAGCAAGCAGCTGATCACCGATGTTTCTGGCTCAGGAAACAACTGGTGAGAATGAATTCTGTTTTATAAAATCTTCATACAGAATATTCTACTAATTAGATGAAAGTTGAAAGAACTCTTACATTTCTGCCTTTTGTACTTTCTGATAAGCACATTAAGATCAGCTTTTAGTTTTTGTACCATGAGGAAAGCTTGGAAAACAAACAAGGAATCCTGTCACATCTACTGTCTCTGTTCCTTTATAGAAAGTTATCGTGTTACTGTTTAGACATTCTTCTGTTCCGGGAGGTACGCCTCCTCTTTCGAATGGTAATCTTAGGGGTATGAACAGCTGACCAAAGGGAACGAGAAAAACAGATGGACCTATAAGCTAATAAATTCCACCTTTTAACAAATGCTTTTGAGTGGAACGATCAAAGGAAAGGGAGATTCAAACTAAAGCAGATCAAAAGTAATGACAGCTGTTTCAGGCTGCAAAACTGCTAGAGAAAGTGTGTAACAGAGGAAGTAATTTTGTAATGTTACAGTCAGCAACTAACTATTGACCTCTGGATATTAACTGGGAGCCATCTTCCTCCCTTTGCTTGCGTGAGTACCTAGAAGTGCAGTCTTTACATACAAGCCCTGTGTAGATGTTTATAGCCATTCTTTGGAATATGCATTTCTTCGCCTTCCACTTGGGAGAGTATTTCCACTCTTTCCTTCCCAGCATTAACAATTGTTGATTTGAATCTATATTTTGTATGTTTTTAATTTGTTGTAAATCACCCAGAGCCCTGTGTACTCAGGGATGGGGAGATTCAGAAATCCAATAATAATCATAATGTATTAACACAAAACATAATTCAGCCCTAAATTAAATACTAAAAAAAAAAATCAGCTTGAAGTTGGTTTACATGCAATAGTTATAAAGAAATCTGGTTTGCATTAACCATTGTTTGTTATCCACCGTAAGGAGAGATATAAATATTTTGAATAAATATAATTGCTTCTGTGTTCATGTAAGTGCAAAGCCATGATTAATGCTAGGAAGCAAAAATCCATCCTTTTAAAAACGACATTTTTTTGTAAATTTCCAAATATATACAGAGATAGAGTGCCAACACCAGATGTACCAAAGCTTACAACCATTAAAATTTTGCCACATTTTCATTAGAAAAAGAAGGGGGTCTAAAAGAGAGATTTTACCTTTCCTAACTTAGATATAATGTATAACAGTTGTCGTAAGGAAAGAGGGGGGAACAAGTGCGCATTCCAAGACTGGTTCCCATTTGCGCCGTATACTTTGGCACCAAGTTTCAGTGGCAAAAACCCTGAAGACAAATAACATTAAAAAAAGAAAGTAATTAAAAGAAAATGGTATTTTTGTCTTGTGTTCTATAACCTTTACCCTTTCAACATGCCTCTGATTAATTTTTTTAATCACTTCATGGGTGGAAAAAGTGTTTCATTGCATACAAGCCAACAATTAAGCCTTTGTGTGTATGCAGGGCTTCCTTCTTGCTGGGTCCGGAAGGGGAAAATGTCCCGTGCTCTCATGGAGCTCATCAATGGAAGTCTTACCATGAGATCTAATTCACAGTGAGGACTCCCCCCCCCCCCCCATAAAGCAGCAAACCTACCCCCCCCCCCATACTCTGCAGCATATTGTCCACAGCTTTTTCAACAGCAGTTTGTTTCAGAAGCAAAAGGAACAGAGCCCTTCTGCAGGAATAGAGGAACTGGATAAACACTACAGCCTATATGCATAGCCTAGGATTGTAGGAGCTGAGACAGAAGAATAGCATTTTTAAAGTATTTTTGTTTTTAGGGCTGTGGGTCACAAAACGTACGGATGTCGGTACCGAGAGCGTATTGTGGAAAAGCTGAGGAAGACTGCAGAGCACTGCGACTGTCTGCAATGCTTTTTTGTCATTCATTCCATGGGAGGGGGTAAGTATTGTTCCAGCCCACCAACTGGAAGAGGCGAAATGAAGCAAATAAGCTCAGAGAGATTTTAATCATCTAAAAATATCCTTACTAAGAACTATGAAAGAACTAAGAAATTAATTAATTAAAGCCATTCTGAAATTTCTGATTGACTTGGCAAAGGATACTCACGCCAGTTCTGTTTCTGGATTGTGTCCCTAATATCGAGTGCCAATGAGGTGTTTATTTTTCCCCCTCCCTGATGCAATATCCTCCACCACTCCCAGGCTATATTTTTCTACATGTTTTCTCTTTGTTTAGGGTTCCACCGCATCTTGACTAGACTTGGCTGCCAGTCAGTGTTTGTTTCCCACTGCACCTGCTTCTCTCCCATGTCCTCTGCTATGAATAGATACTTCTCGCTGCTTACAAGTGCCTTCAAAGGCCAGCAGAAGGTCAAAGAAAAAAAATCTACCTTTCCCCAGGTACATGTACATGCCAGAGGAGTGGAAGGCAGGGCCGAGTTTCTGTCTCCTGCCCAGCACAGTCCCTCTTCCCCTTCAGACTTTTCTGCTCTGAGGAAGGAACTTGTGAAAGAGAAATACCTCTCACTAATGTGTTGGGTCAAGAAGAAGAGAAGAAGAGATTGGATTTATATCCCGCCCTTCACTCACTTGGAGTCTCAGAGCAGCGTACAAACTCCTTTCCCCTTCCCCTCCCCACAACAGACACCCTGTGAGGTAGGTGGGGCTGAGAGAACTCTTTCCAGAGCTGTCCTTGAGAGAGCAGCTGGTCCAGAGCTACGGCTTGCCCAAGGCCATCCAGCCAGGTGGAAGTGGAGGAGTGGGGAATCAAACCCGGTTCTCCCATATTAGAGTCTGCGCACTTAACCACGACACCAGACTGGCTCTCAGTGGGAAGAAGTCAGTGGGACCAAAGATAATCAACTCTGTTAACTATATTTGAAGATCCCTGCTGCTGTTGTCACTAGCCAAGCTCCAGCTCTTCGAAACCAGTGCAGAATGGAGAAGCCTGTTCCCGGGCCAGTCGAATCATTCCGGAGGGCTGGCTGCAAAAGTGGAGTCCAGGAGCCCCTCAGAGACTAGCACCACTTCTTCCTGCATAAGCTTCAGCGAGCTGGATCTCTGTGCTGTAGGTGGACACTTCGGTGTATGTGGGGAGCTGAGCTCTGGCTCACAAAAGCTTGCGATGGAAGAAATTTCTTTCGGCTTCAAAGTGCCTCTGCAGGCAGGGTACGTTTGCCTTCGAAGGCAACGAAGCCAAAGGAAGACTTGAAGCAGTGGCTCCAGCAAAATAAGATTGCTACCGAGACGTGGGAAATTCCTGGATATTGGGGGAGGGGTGCTTGTAGAGGGGGGAGTCTGGGAAATAATCTAATCTGTGGCATACCATATAGAGCCCACCCTCCTAAGCTGTAGTTTTCTCCATGGGAACTGAGCCCTGTAGTCTGCAGATCACTTGTAATTCTGGGGGAAATCCAGGCCCCGCTTGGAAGTTGGAACCCTGCAAGGTTGTGGCCTGCAGGGGCTCTTCTTGGCCTGTTTTATCAGGCTGTAACCTTGTACCCATATCAGTAATGTTCACCTCTGCCACTGGTTTATCTGTTTGAGCCTCTGACCTCCTCACTCAACCAGTCTATATAAACTGCTAATTCTGTTGTGGATGGGAAGCCACCAAAGGAGACTTTGCAGTGCAGGCAGGCAATGGAAAATGATCTCTGCTTAATCATTTGCCTTGAGAACCCTACAGGGTCACCATATATTGTCTGCAACTTGATGGCACTTTACACACATGCATTCTGTTGTCACTGTACTAGTTTTGGGATGCGTTTTACAAGGTCCCTTGGCAGCATAATGGCACCTAACCTGTACCTTCCCCTCAAACCCCTCCGTTAGCTTCTGTGTGGTTTACATGATAAAATAAGGGGAAATAAGGACTGCCCATTGAGTACCGGAATTGGTTGGTGCTTACCTTTAAAGCCCTATGCAGCCAGGGGCCTGCATATCTTTGAGACTGTCTCTCCCTATATGAGCTTCTACGAACCAGCATTTCCTGGCTGTTCCTGGCCCTAGGGATGTCCGACTTTTCGGCCCCGGCCCCTGCCTGGTGGAATAAGCTACCTTATGGGATCAGGGCCCTGCGGGACCTATTACATTTCCACAGGGCCTGCAAGATGGAGCTCTTCCACCGGGCCTTTAGTTGAGGCAGCGGGCACCCATTTGATCTGGCCTCCCCTCCAGGGACCGCAGATCCAAGAGGCCGAACTGGGACCAATATATTATCTGTTGAGCCGTTGTTGTTTTAGTATGCTATAATTTTATTGATTTTAATGGACTGTTAGAATTTGCTCTAAATGTAAATCTGCATAAATTGCAGACACGATTATGGTGGAACCTGCCCTGAGCCTACAATGTGGGAAGTAGGGCTGCCAAGTCAGCCCGGGGGGCGGGGGATCCCCTGCTAAAGGGGTTCCCGATCCGCCGGCCAGCATTCAGCCGGCGGGGGGAACCCCACCCCCGAAGTCGTCCAGCCCGGACGACATAATGACGTCACCGGAAGTGACGTTAGCATGTTGGGGGCGTTGCCAGGGCGATGCTCTGGCAATCGCCCCAAAACTCTGATACCATAGAGTTTTGGGGCGATTGCTAGAGCATCGCCCTGGCAATGCCCCCAACGTGCTGACGTCACTTATGGTGACGTCGCCGGGCGCGTGCACCAGAGAAACTCCCGGACGGAGGAGGACTCCCCCCCCCCCCCCGCCGGTGAGTTCTGTAGACTTGGCAACCCTAGTGGGAAGGGTGGGGTACAAGCCCAATAAAATAAAATGTGAGTGTTATAATGCTCCCTCCCTCCACCTATTTAGAGATCAGTGTTGACCGGGGGGCAGGGGTCACTCCTAATATTTATTTATTTATTTATTTATTTAGATTTATATCCCGCCTAGCCAGCACAAAGCGGCTAATAAAATTTCTCATAGAAGTATAGGCATGGGGAATATTGTATCCTTAGTACCTCCTCAGCATCTGTGGGAAGAACAAGCTGCTGGCATCATGTAATGCAGAAAAGAAAGAATCAGTCCAATGCATTCCTTCCTCACCAATCTTTCAGAGTACACAAAAAAACCAAAAGACAAATACTACAAAAATATTCACAAATGAACTGCCACCTTAAGAGGTCAGAAGGAACTTTCAAATAGAAACCTGGATAGACCAGACTAGCCCAGTCTTGTCAGATCTCAAAAGCGAAGCAGGGCTGGCTCCGGTTCATACTTGAATGGGAGACCACCGAGGAAGTCCAGGGTCACTACACGGAGGCGGGCAGTGGCAAGCCGCTTCTGAACGTCTCTTGCCCTGAAAACGCTATGGGGTTGTCATAAGTCGCCTGCAACTTTCCATCACAACTTCAGGCAGCTCCCATTGTGAACACTGATAAAACTCTGTAAAGCTCATCAGTCTCACTGTTTCATAGAAAATCCAGCATAGTAGTTCTAGTCTCAGCTTGTTGCTTTAAAGTTTTATTATTAAGCATAACATACCTGGAAAAGCAGGATTTAAAAATTAAGCATATATAAGGGACAAGACAGTCTTTAAAGTACTTTCCCAACATTGTGTCTTTTTGTTTGTTTTTCCTGGAGTCTAGGGACAGGATCTGGCCTCGGCACATTTGTGCTGAACGTGCTTGAGGAGGAATTTCCGGAAGTATATAGATTTGTCACTTCAGTTTACCCTTCAAGAGAGGATGATGTCATTACGTCTCCTTATAACAGCGTCTTGGCTATGAAGGAGCTCACTGAACACGCAGACTGTGTATTGCCAATTGAAAATGAAGTAAGAATTGATATTCAGTATTTCATCTGCATGTTACTCTGCAAGCAGAGACCCACAAGGAAACCGTGGGGAGGAAAAATCCCACCCACCCTCCTGCTGGTCCCCACTTTCTCCCACCGTTTCTTTCTGCCCCCCTGCCTTTCCCTCCTTCACCTCACCCAACTCTTCCTGCTGTCTGTGCTTCCCCTCTGCCTCTACCACAGCCTCTGCCTATCCTGTTCACTTGCACGCATTCCATCCTCCCTTGTTGCCTCTACCACTGCTCGTCTTGCTCGCTTGCCCACCCACCTCCCAGCAGCATACTTCTCTCACCACCCTCCTCTGCTGCCTCTGTCATCACAGCCTTGCTCGTCTGCCTGTGCCGTCTCCTCCCCTCCGCCTCTGCTATCACTTGCCGGGCTCATTCATTCGCCGGGCTTGCCATCCCTCTCTCAGCCTTTCCACTACCGCCTCCTTTCTCTTCCATTCCTTCCTCTCTTCCTTGCTTACCCGCTTGCCTCCCTTGTCCAGTGGCAGTGCCTCCTCCTTCCTTTGCTCTTGCTAGTAGCCTGTTTATGAGGTTGCTAAGCAATCCTCAAAATGGTGGCCGAAGTCTTGTGATGTTAGTATCACAAGACCCTGTTTGGTCATGTTAAATTGAAGCTTGGAGGATTTTTACGAAATCTCACTTTTTACATTTTGAAAATGTTCTGCAGAGTCGGGGGGGGGGTAACATGGCCTGCAGACTTCGTTAGCAGAGGTTAATGGTATTAAAAGTGAGCGAGAAAGAGATCTGTGTGGATGCTATCATCAGTTCTTTTGTTTTAATGTTAATAGTTTTCACCAATATCCTGCATTGTTTGAACCCTGGATCCCGGTATCCCAAAGCAAACAACTTAAGACTGAGTGGGAGTGTGTGGTGGTGTTAGTGTTGCCAACCTCCAGGTGGCACCTGGCGATCTCTCACTATTACAGTTAATTTCCAGACAGCCAAGTTCAGTTCCCCTGGAGAAAATGGCTGCTTTGAAGGATGGACAATATGGCACCCATACCCTGCTGAGGTCCCTCCCCAGGATCCACCCCCAGGATCTCTAGGTATTTCCCAAACCAGAGCTGGCAACCCTAGAAGATGCATGTATATAGAAAATTAGTAAGTTTATGCATTTGTTTATGACAGAGAGCTGAGGAATTCCCTTAAGCAAATTAGACCTTGGCCTCCTGAGAAGATATGGATTTGTAGCTAAGCTAGAGTCTGTGTCTCCAGTATCAGACTGTTGAAGCCCAGTCATTCAGAACTAACTGTGTTTAATTCTCCGTCTGTGATATTGTCATCTTATAAGAATCTGATGCAGTACTTAAACTGTACATTACGCACTGATATGGCTAGAAAGTACTCCAATTTAATTACCATTTGCAGCTGAGAAACATGCCCATGTGCAAATATTAGTTGGGAAAGGATTAGGATCTGCCTAGAACAAGATCCCTCTAGGAAAGCTATGTCTTCCCTATTAGAACAGTACAGGAAGGGGGACTTGTGATACTCGTGGGGGGGGAGTATTCCCCACAGCTCCCGGCCAGGAGGAGGAAGTGGCACCAGGTAAGCCTTCTTCCTCCTCTCCCCCCCCCCCCCCCGCGAGGCTGATTGGCTCACCTTCTCCCTTCCCTCCCCAATAACAGTGGCGGGGCCCGCTGCGCACCAAGCCTTCTCCCCTCCCTCCACCTTCCCTCCCTGACAACAGTGGCAGCAGGGGGGGCCTGCCGCGCACCGAGCCTTCTCACCTCCCTCCCCCTTCCCTCCCTGACAACTGCGGCAGCGGGGCCTGCCATGCGCTGAACCTTCTCCCCTCCCTGATAACGGCGACAAGACCCGCCGCCTGCCGAGCCTCCCCAACGGCCAAAGCGTTCTCTGCACATGTGCAGGGAACGCTTTTACTTTTGGGGGGATTTAAATATCCCCCCCAAAGTTTTTTTAACGTTTAGGATTTTTCTGCACGCATGGGGACTCTTCCATGTGTGTTGGAAAATCTCCCTGCCCCCCAAGTGCCCCCCCCGGGCGCGGATTTAGATATCCACACGGAGGGGGCCACTTCAGAATTAGATATATAGTTATAGTATGTGTAGAGGAAATCCCTGCAAGAAATGAGCAAAGATGGTAGGGTTGCCAACTGGCCTGGAGGAAAATCCCTTGTCCCTTTAATAGCGATTTAATGTGTGGAGGTGGGCTGTTGATGCTCTTTGTGAATTGCAGGTAAATACCTAATGAATAACATTAAGTCTGCGTTAAAAGGGCAGGACCTTTCTGCTCCATGCTAGCTGGCAACTCTAATAAACACATGGGTACGTTTCATGTACTCAGTTTTATCTGAAGCTACTGATAAAAATTAAGCTAATGTTGCATGTTGGATTTCTTATAAGCTTTTTCTTTTATGTTTTCTTCCAAAGTCTTTATTTGACATAGTTAGTAAAATTAATCAGATGACCAAATGTGGAAAGCTAGGATCAAGTGTAAAGCAAGCTAGCTTGGTAACTTCAAGTGGAATGAAAACTACCAAGGAGAAACCCTTTGACGCCATGAACAATATTGTGGCCAACTTACTTTTAAACTTAACAAGGTGAGCTTTTGAGAATTTTAATCATAAGTAAGTTGTAAATTGTATACTACTCATCCTTTTATCTTTGAGAACACAAACAGGAAACAGAGCGTGCTTTTGGACTTACCCTTATTAACAGAGTAACAGATCGGCGGTGTTGCCACAAGTACCTTCTTTCAGTTACAAAGGTGGTAAATCAGTTGCCACAAAAGAGATGCAACTGAACAAACTCTTCATTAACAAACAGTACATAGAATTCTCGTATTCACTTTGTGTGTCATTTTCAGCTCTGCTAGGTTTGAAGGATCACTTAATATGGACCTTAATGAAATCACCATGAATTTGGTCCCCTTTCCTCGACTTCATTACCTGGTTTCCAGTTTAACTCCTCTGTATACATTGGCTGACGTTAACGTGCCTTCTCGAAGGTAAGTCGTTTTTCTGAACTGGACATCCAGTATCTTGCCCCTTGCCAGTAAACCATGAGTCCATTTTTCAAATATTCATAATAGCATTCTGTTTTTTAAATGTTAAACATAGCACTCTTTCTTTGTCTTTTAGGCTGGACCAAATGTTTTCAGATGCTTTTAGTAAAGATCACCAACTGATAAGGGCTGACCCAAAGCACCACTTGTATCTTGCCTGCGCTCTTCTAGTCAGAGGAAACGTGCATGTTTCAGATCTCCGTAGAAACATAGAAAGGTTGGCATAAAAAATATACTAGGGGAGGGATTTCTACTCATGCTGAGCATTTCCATAGTCGCTGTTTTCCCCCCAAGACTGAAAGGCCAGCTGTAGAAGGATTGAAAAGGAAACTGTTCATTCCCTACTGTGTACATCTGCACTTGTTGGGGCAGTGGGGGTCGATAATATCCTAAGTAATTTAGCTGTTTAAATAATCTGGCTATGGATTTTCTGGGTAGAGAATCTGTATACATTAAATGTTACCAGCATTGCATATTTTAAAATAAGATCTTTAGAAGCCAAGCCACAGTATATCAGGGAAACCTCTTGTTTGTGAATACTGTGGCACTTTGACACATACTATCATGATTGCTTGGATTACTAGGTGCTTACCTACTTCTGAGCATGACCTTCTGAAAAATATAAAGGTATAATGTCTAAATATAGCTAAATACCCCTAAGCCAAATAAGCTGTTGAGTAACATAAAGTGTTCATTGTTTAAATTTCAACTTGAAAGAGTGAATAAATTGTGTGTGCAAATAGGTTTTGAAATGCGAAAATTACATGAATATGCCTATAAAAATAGACAGATACAAGAGATGGGACCCGCGGAATCCGCGGGGGAGAGGAGAAGGTGGCAATCCCCCCCCCCCCACCTTGCGCCCCCGTCCCTGCCCCACTTCTTCCCGGTGAGGCCTGGCTGGGCCGGGCCTCGCTGCCCCCCCCCCCCCGTGCCTCCCCCGTTTCTTCCCGGCAAGAGGCGTGATAGGTTGGAGGAGGGAAGGCAAACGCTCCGCGGCTCCCTAGGAAGGGGGAGGAGCCAAGGGAAGGCCGGCTTCAAAATGGCTTTCCGGAGCAGGTTTGGTCTTCGGTTGCGCGGGAGTCTTAGTGCTAGTTGGGCACAGCAAGAAACGCATTCCAGGGCTTTGACAACCCACACCCCGCTTGCAAAAACAAAGGTAGTAATTTAGCCGTTAAGGCTTCAGTTTTTGGCACTTACCCAGGAGAGCATGGGATTGACTTCTGAATGGACCTCTTTATCATTGCACATCATCAGTTCTGCTTCTTTTCACTTTGTTCTGCAGACGTTTCCTAGGCTAGGTTGCCCGCGCATTTATCTCGTTTTTAATTTTGTTACACGGTGAACACGAAAGTGCCTTCAAGTCACAGTCCGCTTACGATGGCTGCTCCGTTGCTGTTACATAATGAAGACCTCTCTCTCTTTCTCCCCCCACAGCCTCCGTTCTCACTCCTGGCTTCCCAGCGACTCAAGGCCAAACCAGCAGCGCCAAAATCACCATCACGTGGGAGCCATCAGAGCCGCGTGCCGAGCCTCCTCCCCCCTCCCTCCCCCCAAATAGTGGCGGCGGCGAGGCCTGCCGAACCCTCCTCCCAGCCAAAGCGTTCTCTGCGCCTGCGATTTCAGTATCCCCCGAGAAGTTTTTTAAAGTTTTGGGATTTTTTCTGCAAGCGGGGGGGTTACCCCCCCCACCTACAGAACCCCCCCTCTGCCCTCCAAGTGCCCCCCCCGCACGGATTTAAGTATCCGCACGCAGGGGGGGCACTTGGGAATTAGATATAGAGATGATATTAATATTTCTGCTTTGTGGAGCCCATTTTATTACCCTATATTTATTTCTTCCAGGTTGAAACCTGCACTTAATTTTGTCTCCTGGAATCAAGAAGGCTGGAAAACTGGCTTATGTTCAGTAGCTCCCGTGGGCCATTCTCACTCACTGTTGGCCCTGGCAAATAATACTTGTGTAAAATCAACTTTTCTAGAGCTCAAGGAGAGATTCATGAAGCTATACAAGAAAAAGGTATACCCCAGAATGAAAAGTGAGCATCTTAAGCAGCGCTTTTATTAATTCTGTTGTGCTTGTATCATAGTTGATACGAAGATATACTTAATGCCAAGTACTCAACACAACTGCTAGCTTCCCCTCTGTGTCCCCCACTCTGACTCCAGAAGAGATATATTACAGGTCAGATTATATATTACAGGTCAGCATGCTACAGTTGACATGTTGCTTATTAGTGGCTCTATAATGGAAACAGTTTTGCCAGATAACAGTAAAAGGTAAAGGTTTCCCTTGCTCGAAAGCTAGTCAAATCTGACTCTAGGGGGTGGTGCTCATCTCCGTTGCCAAGCCGAAGAGCCAGCGCTGTCCAAAGACTTCTCTGTGGGCATGTGGCTAACATGACTAAACGCCGAGGCACACAAAATGCTGTTACCTTCCCACCAAAGCGGTACTTATTTATCTACTTGCAATTTCTTGCTTTTGAACTGCTAGGTTGGCAGGAGCTGGGCTCCTGTCTCTGGCCCCAGCTCCTGCCAACCTAGCAGTTTGAAAGCAAGAAATTGCAAGTAGATAAATAGGTACCAGTTCAGTGGGAAGGGAACAGCATTCTGTGCCCCTTGGCATTTAGTCATGCTGGCCACATGACCATGGAAAAAGTCTTCGGACAGGGCTGGCTCTTCGGCTTGGAAACGGAGATGAGCAACGCCCCCTAGAGTCAGATTCGACTGGCTTTCAAGCAAGTAAACCTTTACCTTACATATACTGTACTGGAGAGGAAAAATGGTAACAGGGCTCCATTATGCCCTGTTGATCTCTTGAGCGCACACATGAGAGTAATATGTGTGAGAGTGCGTATGAGAGTAATAGATTCAAACTTCTAAAAATGCACATTTCCTACATTATTTTCCATGACAGATAAATTTACTTAAAATCAGGGTTACAGCTTTTTTTTTATCATAAAGAGGTTCTCCGTGTTGGAACATCAGTTGGTTATATTTTTTAAAAAACTGGGTTGGGTCCAGACTAAATTGGAGATTTCCCAGGTCCCCCTTCCTGCTGCAGACCCCCTCCTGTCATTATTCAGTGTCCCCCATCTCCCAGAAGTAGCAGTTTATGGCGACCAGTTCAGGGGGCCGGGGGGGGGTGGGGCCCTGCAGAAAAGTTCCAATCTGCTGATGGAAAATTTAGCCTGGATCCATCCCATTAATTTCATTCACTTTTACAGCAAAGCAGATTACTAAAGTAACATTTATTCTTACAGGCGCACCTTCACCATTACCTACACACTGATGGAATGGAGCAGAGCTGTTTCTCTGAAGCTCTTTCATCTTTGTCAGATTTAATAAAAGACTATAATCAGCTGGACGTCATGAACTGTGGACCTGCAGTAGATCCACCAAGACTGAAGATAGCTATGTAACAATGAAGGGGGAGAACATTAAAAGTTAAGAAACCTGCTTACTAGAGATGTGCAATCCACCTAACGTTAAGCACTGTAAACACATTGATTTAATTGGGAGAAACGTAAGAATTTATGGCACATTCCAGATGAAGTAAAGTAACAGACGGCCTTACATGGTGGCTCAGAATATCATTCTCAAGGGACAGTTGAAATGCTTAGTGTGGATAGCGGTGTCAAACAAGGTGATCTGTTTGTCCAACAGTACAGAAGCTATATTATGTACAGTACTATAATGTGTTTCTTGTTTATGCATCGCAGTCAGAGATACTTCTGTATATAAAAATTATAAAAAGATGAATTATTTTCACTATCGTTGTAAACACTTTGTCAAATATTTATTTTTATTTTGAATCCTTATTTTCCAAATAAAATATATAGATAAAACATAATCGAGCAATCTGAAACTCCGTCTAAAGTATTGAATTCACATCCAGTTATTACTTATTTCAAACACAAACCCTCAATTTGCCAAAATACAAATAGTACTAGCTGTAGTTATAAATATAAGGTCCAACTATATCCACTACTGTACACACTATATATATTTCTGAAATGCAAATACATTGTGAAGGGTTTTTTCATGTCATTAAACCAACTTCAAATACATAGTATCTATAAAACTTCTTTTACTTACAATTTTACAACAATCAAGGGCTGGCACTCCAGATAATAAATTGTGCATTAAATAGTTATTTGGTTGCAAATACATTTTCCGGCAGTTGCTCTTTGGTAAGCCGAGGCAGAAAAGGAAAAGTGCATCAAATATTGCAGTTGCAAAGCTGCTTCTCCGGCCCTTCCTCTGCAGACACCACTGAGCACTTAGCTGAGCAATAGCTCCCGCTAAAAGAGGTGGTGGAATGGGGCATTCCACTGCTTAATGCTAACCCATAACACCAGGCTTCATGCCAATAGAAAACTGAGCACAGGGAGAGGTTCTAATCACTGGTGTAGGGTGATAGGTCCAGTTTGGATTGTAATCATTATACATATTGTTTCTCTTGTTGCTTTGAAATTTTGATTATATACAAACTTTTGGGAACATGGTTGAAACAATTTACCAGAACTGTGCATGTAACTAGAGCTGGATTGAGGCCGGGGTCTATAAAAGAACAACGAATCAGGTGTTCCGATAGCTTTTAGCACATTACAGGGATATGGTTTGGAAAAGGGTTTTGTTTGTGGGGGAGGGGGGTTGGTTTGCTGTTTTTCAGTTACCACTTTTCCCTAGGATTCTTTCGCTCCTTTTCCACACACACTGTCTTTACATTTGAAAACTTAAGGAATACTTTGAGTTTCTATATACTTAACTGGAATATGCATTCCTGTTAAAGGAACTGAATACATAAATGGTTTAAGAGATGTTTGGGCATACCATTCCAGTCTTTATACGTGGGATCTTCCCACTCTAATATGCTTTTGTAATTGTCTGTGAATGGCAGCAATAAAGATATTTGGAGGTTAAAAGGGAAGACAAAGGATGAAGTATCTGCCTTTCATGAATGAGCTTTTGGGTGGTGGGTGGGGCTTATGCAACACTTGTAATTTCAGCCACTACTACCATTCACTGTGCTTTAGGGGTAATTTTAAATTTAAACATTTTACTACCTTCCTCTCATACTACTCCTTTATAAAAGCTTGAGATCGGAAAATACATCTCTCGGGTCCTTGCATGTCTTCTGACAAACGCAAGATGTGATCCACATCATCTTCCACTTGAAAGAGCCTTCCTTAGAGCAGTCAAACTGCACAGTAATCACTGTAGACCTGCTGGGTGTGCAACATCTGTTGTCCAGGCACATTCCACAAAAGGTAGGTTTGTATCTCTGTTTACTGGTGCATCCAGAAAAAACTAATTTCTCTGCTTTGGGAAGCTGAAACGTAGGCTGGCATGTTTTTCCTTTAGGGATCTTAAAATATAAAGGAATAAAATCTCAGTTTTACGTACCATTTTTAATTACGCTAAATAATTAAATTGCAGAGACATGTAGGTGCTATTAAAGTAAACAGGTTTGCACTTTCCGGCTCATTGGCTCTTGAGCAGTCTAAGTAAGTCCACAGGTCTGAGCACTTGCATGTTCAGTATTCTGCACTTTCTCAGACTCTGGTGACATTAGGGTTGCCAGCCTCCAGGTGGGGCCTGGGGATCTCCCGCTTTTACAACTGGTCTCCAGCTGGCAGAGATCAGCTCCCCTGGAGAAAATGGCTGCTTTGAAGGGTGGACTCTATGGCATTGTACCATGCTGAGGCCCCTCCCCTCCTCAAACCCCACCTTCTCCTGGCTCCACCCCCAAAGTCCCCAGGTATTTTCCAACCTGGACTTGGCAACCCTAGGTGACATCCCCCCACACACCCACACCGAAATGGGAAATACTTCCTTGGTGCCTCTGCAGCTCGGACCAGACACTAGTTACATCTCTGTACCTCTGATACCTAATTGGCTGGCCCTCAGTTTGGGATGGGGATGAAGACTTATAAGGATGTGGCAGTTGGTCATTCAGTCTATGGCACCTGAATCCACAATAAATACTGCTTCCTCAATCCTTTCAGAGCAGTAATAAAACCACCCATTTATGTTCTCCTGATTGGATAGCAACGCAGCTGTGTGCACACACTTTGAAAACCCCAAGATCTCTAAGCTATTGCTTTCTACTGGAAGCTGAGATGATATTCTGCCCCACTATTTACCTTTAGTATGTTTGGAAATTTTGTTTGGCATGGTTGAATATAGCACAGTCTCTTTTCCTTCCTCATTTCACATTTGCCGTTTTCATTGGTCACTCTGTCAGATATACCAAGGCCGCAGGTTCGAGAGCAAGGTGTCCATGGAGTGGCCTGAACCAGGCATTTCTTCTTCAGAACAAGTGGTATGCTTCTGAAAGCTAGGAGACAGACACATACGGCACCTCACCCTAAGTTTTAAAGTAGCAACGTTTATCAGAGCCCCAGTTTTGATGCAGTAGCAAACCAACTAAAAACAAGACACGGTGCATAATAATTAGGTATTGCAGGTTCTCCTCTTGGGCTTCCCTGGATTTGTTGCAAAACTGGCAAACGGATTTGTGCAGACTCAAATCCTATTAAATTCTAGAGGAATTTGCCAATGCAGTTCCCTAAAGCCAAGCAGTTTGGCAAAGCTATTTTTGTTTGTCATGACTCAGTCTCAGGTTTGCGACAGAAAGCAACCTTAACCCTGAAGACCTCTTATAATATAGCCAGGCCAGACTATTGAAGTACCTGTCTAAAATAGATTAGAAGAAGAAGAAGAAGAGATTGGATTTATACCCCGCCCTCCACTCCCCAAGGGAATCTCAGAGCGGCTTACAAACTTCTTTCCCTTCCCCTCCCCACAACAGACACCCTGTGAGGTAGGTGGGGCTGAGAGAGCTCTTTCCCAAGCTGTCCTTGAGGGAACAGCTGGTACAGAACTATGGCTTGCCCAAGGTCATCTAGCCAGGTGCAAGTGGAGGAGTGGGGAATCAAACCCGGTTCTCCCAGATTAGAGTCCACGCACTTAACCACTACACCAAACTGGCTCTAGGGGCATCAAGTCTTGCAATTACCCGACTACACGTACTGTGAATTTAGTTCCCTATAAATTTGGGTTTCTTTAACCCTGCTTTCACAGCCTCCATGTAGCAAATCCTGATGAAGGCCTAGAGGGATGACAGGCAGGATTTGAAATCTTGTCACATTCTAAAAAGTGACTGATTGTGTTTGAAACAGTTTAGGGGACAGGGCAGAAATAGAAGGGTACCTGGGAAGTAAGCGGCAGCTTAAAAATCGCAGTGCAGGAAGCAAATTTTAAAAGCCTGGCGCAGATCTGAAATAAATAAAGGAAAGTTACAAAGTTGTTGCTTTTATATATTTATAGTATATAAAATAAGATCTGCATTAAAATAGGAATGTTATTAAGTAGGAAGAGTGCATGAGGAAAGCAAGGAAGGTAGCAAAATATCAAAGCTGGCATTTGGCAAGAGTATGGAAAACCTGAATTTTAATTCTCCACTGTGATACATTATGCCAACCGTGCATTAATTGCAATAAATCATTGACTGCTCAGAATATTTTGGAAGCTCCCAACATTTTTATTGAAATGAGTCTACTATTTCACTGGATCCTGTATTTTCTAATCTTTTCCCATATTGTTACCTATTTTATTTGAAGTATTATCCATTTATAATGTGCGAGGTATTTTTTTTAGGGTGGTTGTTTTTTACAAAGTAACATCAAAAAGGCTGCTCAGTTTGTAAGACAAAAGCTGCCATTACTTTCTAAAAACAATTTTCTGTATTGCGGGCCATCCTGTCTGGGATTTCTAGGCTAAGGACAGACTGGCAATCTGGAGTGGGATGAATCCGGAGGCAAAAGCTGCGGGGGGGAAATCCCCCAGGGCTGGCTGTCCACTTTGGCCAGGGTATTGCGCAAGGATGCTGTTACGGAGCATTCAGACTGCTGCGGAGTGGCCCCAGGTGGGCCGGCCTCCGCAGCTCGTGATAGGGCTGTTTCGGCAATTTGCGCATGTGCGCATGAGCGCTCATGCACAAACTGGCAAAATGCTGTGTTCGCACTGCCGCCTCCGCTTGCCTCCCGCCTTCTTGCGGTTCACACTGCCTGGAAGTGGGAGGCAAGCGCAAGACAGCCTCTGGACACCAGTTTCTCCCAGTGTCCTTCTAAAGTGCAAGAAAACCAGCTTCAAGGCGGGTAAGTGCGGAAGGGAGCCGAGGGACAGCTGCGCATGTCTGAACAGGCTCCCTTCCCCCGCTTCCCATGCAGACCTATCCTGGGGCAGATTGCCAGTCTGTCCTCAGCCCTAGTTTGCTCGATATTCTTTTGATTTACTGACAATGTAGTTTGAAAATCTGGAAGGTTTACCCGTTAAAAACAGAAATAAATCCTGGACTATTAGAAGAAGCCAGAGTAACAGCTAATTTCGGGAAACCGACTGTTGGTATGCAATGTACTTACATACACTAAAATCAACCTGGGAGAAGAGCTGTTGTTTATTACGTCAAAAAAATTCTTTCAATGGCTGTCTGACCAACACGAGAAAGTTCTGATTCCTTTTGATAAAAATGCTAATTGCTCTCTTTTAAATAATAAAGAACGGCTTCCAAAAATTCAAAGTACACATAAAATAGGTGATTAATTTAGCTTTGCACACCTGGCATTAATCTGTAACTTGTTGATTGTTGTTCCTTCTGCTGTCCTGGCACACATTTGGATTGTCCAGATTTCCTTGCACCCTTCAGCGTAATACATTCATTGGGTGCTGATTTGGGGATGAATACAGGTGTACATCCAATTGCACCATTGACACACAAACAGTTATATAGGGGAGTGGGCTGGAAGGCTTGGCCATTCAGATAGTGCATACCACTGAGCTCACAGCCCACTGCGATCATATCTGTAACAGTGAAAACAAACAATTTATTTACAACATTAATAACCCTATGATTTCAGCTAAATTTTTACACGTCGGCTTACATCATTCAAACAATAAAGAAACAGTAGGACACTTAAGAAAAACTGCATGTGGGCTATCCCTTTCAGATGCTGTCACGGATATCATAAAATATTTCCCAGCTGCCATATTGATAGCTACTAATAATATAATTTAGAATTTGAATATCATTTAAAAGAGTTGGAAATTATTTCTGTATTTCCCCCTTTAGGATCTCTGGCAATGCTACTGTGATGCAGGCCGCACAACAAAGGAGTATCCTTATTCTTCAGTTTGCAGTCCACCTAAATGTTTCGTGCTGACCCAGGAAATGGGTTGTCCCTTGTTCTGGATAAGGGTGCACTCCCCAAAAAGAGCAGGTTTGTAGCTTGTGGGTGCTCCTGGACCCTGGCCTCCTGTTGGAGAAGCAGGTGGCAGCGCTGGCCAGGGGTGCCTTTCACCAGCTTTGGCTGGTGAGCCAGCTGAAGCACTTCCTGGGCAAAAAAAAAAAAAGATCTAGCCGCTGTGATGCATGCCCTGGTAACATCTAGATTAGATTACTGCAATGCACTCTGTGTGGGAGTGCCTTTGAAGACTGTCCAGAAGCTACAGTTGGTACTAGGGCTGCCAAGTCAGCCCGGGGGGCGGGGGATCCCCCGCTACAGGGGTTCCCGATCCGCCGGCCAGCATTCAGCCGGTGGGGGAAACCCCACCTCCGAAGTCGTCCAGTCTGGACAACTTCCCCCGCACCGGGCAACGTCACCGGAAGTGACGCCATCACGTCGGGGGCGTTGCCAGAGCGACGCTCTGGCAATCGCCCCAAAACTCTATGATACCATAGAGTTTTGGGGCAATTGCCAGAGCATCACCCTGGCAATGCCCCAACGTGCTGACGTCACTTCCGGTGACGTCACCCAACGCGCACACAAAGCACATGTGCCGGGGAAGCTCCCGGCCAGCAGAGGACTCCCCCCCCCCCCCGCCGGTAAGGTGAAGAGACTTGGCAACCCTAGTTGGTACAGAATGCTGGGACCAGAGTGCTGACTGGAATGGGTTGTAGGGACCATATCACTCCAGTGTTGTTCCATCTGTATTGGCTTACAATTTGCTTCCAGGCTCAATTCACAATGCTATTATTGATCTTTAAAACCCCATACAGCCTAGAAGCAACATACTTTAAGGACCAGCTTCTCCCAGGTGAACTTACCCATCCACTCCGTTCATCCTCGGAGGCCCCACTTCAGTTTTTCCCACCATCTGAGGCTAAATGGGTAACAACTCAAGAAAGGGCTTTCTAGGCTGTCACACCAAAGCTTTGGAACTCCCTCTATCAGTATCTTCTGCTGGCGGGCAAAGGTTTTTTTGTTTCGTTTGGCATACCCCCACTACGCATTACTGGCCCTTTTCCCTGGTTCTTGTATTGTTTGTTTATATGTTTTATTGCATTGTTTTATCATTTCAAATGTTCAAATGTTTTCATGTTTTCCTGTCCGCTGCCTTGGAAACTCTGACCCGGTAGAAAGGCAACAGAAAAAATGTTTTACATAAATGAAATAAATAAAACTGTGGTGAAAATAGGGAAGAGCAGCCATGGTTCACTGGTAAGAACACATCCTTTACGAAGCAGAGCATTGCAGGTTCAGCCCCCTGGCATCTCCATTTAAAGAGCTGCAGGTGTTGAAAACAAAGACTGCACTGGCTGAATTCCCAGAGTGCTCCTGTGAATTAGAGTAGTCAATGAACCAGTGGTCTGACCCAGACATCATGCAAAACCACGGTTTAATTGAAATAACTCTGGTCAGTGTAATCATCCCATTCAGGCCATCCCACTACCTATGGTTTATTAGGGTATATCACATCAGGATCTCAGCTCAGTCTTAACAGTGTTTCCTCATGAGCAAGGAATGGAAACATCCTGGCTTCATCCTGGTTTGTTCCCCTGTACTTCCCTCATTCAATGCAGACCAGGAGATGAGCCGTGTCTCTCTGCAAGATCAAAGGGAATGAAACCAGTTTTTGGAAGAGGAATCCTGGTTCCACAGGCTCATTGCAATTTCTCACAAACCATGGTTTTGTACTGAGCTGGGACAATTATGGCAATCTCAATTACTTCAGCAGTTGTTTTATTTGCTCTTTTCGGAAAGGCGACTAAAAAGAAACAATGCAATCGCTCTTTAAATGCCTGGGCTCTTAGCAGTTGTGGAGTTGTGCTCAAACTTTTAGCAGTGGGACCCACTTCTTAACTGGCTGTCTGTTTTGGGACCCAATTGAAATGTAATGCCGTAAAACTCCCTCCTCAACATAAACCACAAGAATCTCCCATAAGTCAACAGCGAACAAGGTGATATTTAATTTTTTTCATGTTTATAAATATACACAGGGGTCATTTCGTAGAAAAAGAGGCGCAGGAGCTCATTAGCATAACTCATTAGCATAACTCATTTGCATATGCCACACCCCCTAACATACCAGAAGTGTTTCCGAAGGCAACACCCACCCCTCAGGCTCCACTCCACAGGTGAGTGAAACTGACCTGCTCTTCCTCCATTCCCTTCCCCATCCAATACTTTGTGCAATAAAAATAAGCGTAAAGAACACACCCTCATTCTCTTCCTGCTCCCTTGAAACCATGAGGTTTCAAGTAGACTTAAGATACCCAGGACATGTGCACCACCCATCCCTTTCCCTTCCCCTCCCCACAACAAGACACCCTGTGAGGTAGGTGGGGCTGAGAGAGGTCTTTTGAGAACTGCTCATGAGAGAACAGCTTTGAGAGAACTTGTGACTGGCCCAAGGTCACCCCAGCAGCTACATGTGGAGGAGTGGGGAATCAAACCCGGTTCTCCCAGATTAGAGTCCAACTCCTGACCACTACACCAAACTGATGGGGTGGAAGCTGCTGAAGGGTTGGTGAAATTTCTCCAGGACTTATGTGCCATGTGCCCAGATAAAAAATGGTATACTTAGAAAATTTATATGCCACCTTGAGCAAGTCTCTGGAAAAGCAGCACACAGTCATAAAAGGAACAATGATAAAATTGTCAATATTAAAACAAAACATTAAAATCAATAAAGACCCTAGCAGGGCTTTCCCTGGGGCGCTGCGCCTCTGCACTGCTCGGGGAAGCCGAGGAGGGGGCGGGGCTTGGTCATGTGCCCGCCCCATGGCTCCTCACTCCCGGAGCTGCGCTCCTGTGCGCTCCCGCTCCAACGGACCCCTGAATATACAGCATTACTGAGCAAACTTTAGCACATTATACAGAGGTAAGCTCAAGTTTGCTGTCCATCCTCCCAGAGTCTCCTCTTCCAGCTGCCCCTCCTCCTCCTCCTCCTCCTCCTCCTCCCTGGCCTTGCCTCCTACCTGGTGGCAACCTGCAGTTTGAAAACCACGGAGTTAGTGTGTGGAAACAGGTTATACTCCCCCAAGCACCACTAAGAATAAGTTTTGAAAGGTTGGCACAAATAGAAAGTGCCACTGTTTTACTATAGCTAGGGATCCAACTTGTTATCTGGAGTTGTCTTCTTTTAAGCCTCCCTCAGAAGAAAGGTAAAGGTTTCCCTTGATCAAAAGCCAGTCGAATCCAACTCTAGGGATGCGGTGCTCATCTCAATTTCCAAGCCGAAGAGCCAGCGCTGTCCAAAGACATTTCTGTGGTCATGTGGCCGGCATGACTAGACACCGAGGCGCACGGAACGCTGTTACCCTCCCGCCGAAGCAGTACCTATTTATCTACTTGCAATTTCTTGCTTTTGAACTGCTAGGTTGGCAGGAGCTGGGACCAGAGACGGGAGCGCACTCTGTCATGCAGCACTCGGGTCTCGAACTGCTAAATTGCTGACCTTCTGGTCTGCAGTTTAGTGTCTTAACCACTTGAGCCACTGCAGCCCCTCAGAAGAAAACGAGAGTGTAAATCAGTAAAGCAATTCATGGGGTATCGCAAGCTGGACTTTTCTTTCTCTGCAAAAATGCTGATTTTAAAAGAAACAAACACCAAGAAAAAGGAAGGACTTACATGCACACACTCCAGTTTCATACCTAGGCTTATCTTCAGAATAGTCACAATAAAGCCCCTTGTGTGGGTCGCAGACTTCAGCTTCGTTACAGGTCTCTCCTGACTGCTTGGCACACATCTTGCAGCATCCACAGCCGTCCTTCACCAGGCTCACTCCAGGGATGCAGGTTGGCATACGTGGGCATCTGCAGGGCCAGTGGCATATCTCTTTGAACTGATGAACCTCACTGTTTCTTGTGGATTGGTCGGCAGCCCTTCCTTGTTGCTGCCCAGGGCCGGGTGACCTGCAACAAAGCTTTCATATAGGTGGGCTTATCTGAGAGCTGGAAAGCTTAAACCGAAGTGCTGTGATTACTTTCTAAAAAGAAAGGTGGTGAGACTGAAAACTGTGTTTAAAAAACTAAGGCCCATGATCAGAAAACCCTTTTTGAAGTCGTTCCTGACATTAACTCGCCTCTAGCATTATTATGCAGCTGGAAACTGGGTATGTTAAAAGTTGTTGTTCTTTTAATGTTACTTAAAATGTATTTCCCTCCTGCCTACAAGGCCTCCAAAGGTGATTAAATGTGACAGGCGCATGGTGTTTTCTCCTCCGTCCCAGTCCTGTCAGCTGCAGCTCTGTCAGAAGTTCAGGCACTTGCCTCCAACTGAGATCACCGTGGCAGCCACAGACACTGCTACACCAGACAGCAACCTTCTCCTTTGTGAAATCCGTCTGCACCCTCAGAGATTTGTTTCAAGACAGAAGCTGTGCCAGGGCCAGTGCTACCAATAGGCCAAGTTAGGTGAACGCCTAGGGCACAGACCTGAGAGGGGCGCAGAACGGACAATCAGTGCTCCGCCAAACAGATGCAGGCTCTTGCACTCACTCACTCACCAGCCCTGCTCTCCCATGTTTTTCCTCCTCCTGGCAGTCATGGGGGCTGCAGCAGCAGCAGCAGCTCCCACTCACCCGCACTCCTCAGCCATGAGCCCCAGGAAGTGCGAGACCAGATACGGACCACTGAGCTCGCTCTGCTTGGGGAAAGAAGTGAGGCGGGGACTCCCCGGCAGCCTGGGAGGGAGAGGTGAGCAACCCTCCTGGCCCTGGAGCTAAACGAGGGCAATTAGAGGACAAAGGCTGTACCGAGGCCAAGCACTTGCCTCCCCCGCCCATCCAAGCCCACGGGAGCTGAGGGCAAGGCTAAAACTGCTTGGATCTCTCAGATCCAAGCCCCTGCAGCATTGCTTCCCCCCAGCATGAAGAAAGGTTAAAGCGCTTAGGGATCTTTAGCTTGGAGAAACGACGACTGATGGGTGACATGATCGAGGTTTACAAGATTATGCATGGGATAGAGCAGGTAGAGAAAGAAGTACTTTTCTCCCTTTCTCGCAATACAAGAACATGTGAGTAATCAATGAAATTGCTGAGCAGTCGGGTTAGAATGGATAAAAGGAAGTATTTCTTCACCCAAAGAGTGATTAACGCATGTAACTCACTGCCACAGGAGGTGGTGGCAGCTACAGTATGGACAGCTTCAGGAGGGAATTGGATAAACATATGGTCCATCAGTGGCTCTTAGCCACAAGGTATAGATAGGAACTCTCGGTCTGGGGCAAGTGATGCTCTGTATTCTTGGTGCTGGGGGGGCCTACAGTGGGAGGGCTTCTAGTCTCCTGGCCCCACTGGTGGACCTTCTGAGGGCACCTGGTGTTTTTGGCCACTGTGTGACAGAGTGTTGGACTGGATGGGCCATAGGCCTGATCCAACATTGGCTTCTCTTATGTTCTTAGCATGTGCACTCTTCTTCACAGATATTGAAACAGATTTCCTCAAATATTACATGCAGGTAGGGGGAGTTAGTTGTCAGGAAGAGATGATTAGAGTCAAGATGAATAAGTAACTGAGCAATAAAAGCAGCAAGACTGGAATAATAATACAGTAGGATATGTAAATTGTAGTTCTCTGCATAGGACAAACAGGCCAAACCCTACATCAAGGGGTAAATGGACACAAATCTGACATCAAGAATCGCAAAGCTGAGAAAACTGTAGGAGGACTACTGCTGCAAAAGAGACTATTTGGTTTGGCAGTTATATCAGTTGAACACACTGAAGCATCAGCACTTGACCTGAAGGAACTGGTGACAAAATTTGCAAAGGAAAAGGCACACAAAATGAGATTTCGATGTGCCTGAAATGGAAACATTCAAGAGCCTTAATTTTTTGACATCACAATTCACAGGATTATTCAAAATGATTGGTGAGTTGTGTGCTAAAACTGTTTTCTGTTTGGGAAAGAAAACCAAAGGTTGTCATTTTCCTTATTCTCACATTTTTAAAAAAAAAAATAGCATTGTCAAGTTTTGTGCTTTTAATTCTTTCTAGAATCCACCTGTTTTTGAAAATTGGTTAGCATGGGGGGGGGGGGGGGGGGTTTGCAAGCCTTGTCTAGGGTGCCAAAAAGCCTGGCACCGGCCCTGAGCGGTGCCATTTTTCTCTAATGAGAATGACTTCAGGAGCATGTGGAGCAGGACAGGATGCTTCGACCCTGCTTTCCAGTGCAAAGGTGTAGGTTGAACTTTTCTGGCCCAGGCCAGTGTCTGCACAGCAACAGCAAAAACTGGTCCTTTGAACTGGACTGTGGGCAACTTGTCTAAAAAAAATATATCACTTGGGCTTTTCCCAATGACTCTTAAGGATTTAATCGAGTGTATTGCTCCTTTCATAGAACTGTGCCACTTGGATACACATGGAGGATCCACTGGCAGGGAAATTTTGACATGGAGTTGCTTTCTGTGATCTTACAGCTGCCCTGTTTTGTCCCCTCTTGTCCAATACAGATAACTGGGACCAACAGCTGGGTCATCTCTACTTTTTTCGTATTTTTATGTGCGTACATGCGCGTGGGCACCTGGAAGTCATGGCAATCCCTGGTGACTGACCCCTACTGGAAGCCTGGAGGATATTCAGAGAGGTGGCTGAATAAAGCCTGCCCCCGCCTCCCGACTGCTGGTATTTCAAGGAAGTCTCCCATCCAAGAACTTCCGAGATCTGTTGAGATCGGGCTTGTCTGGGCTACCCAGGTCAGGGCATGAGCTGGGTTATCTCTTCACACAGATGGACTTCCTCATAGAGCATGCGCTTGTCTTAGGGCAAAGAGCCCCATATTTCTTGGGGATGTTTCCCATGTTCCCTTGCTAACTGAATATTCATGTACACTCATGATACTTCTTTCACATACAGGTTTGGGACTTGGTGCTGTTTTATGTTTTAGTCAGAGAAGAAGCCCTCTTTTTGGATACCTGTTTTGTGTAACATCCACTGAGCAGTTGGAAATAATGCTTAAGAGTTTTGCCTTGCCCATACAAACTTTCACGGGTGCAACACTATACCACACATTTTAACAAAACCGTTTGTGTGCTCAGAAGGCTGCTCAGGAGACCGAGCAGCGTACTCAAGAGATGCCAATCAGGAGGCACAGGGGACTATGTATGAGTCCTTCCATCCAAGTGCATACCACACTCAAGCCAGATATTTGAGAACTAGGTACATAGCTGGAAGAGCTTCAGTAATATCCATGAAAGGAAAGAAGACCTGGCAAGGAAGGGTTCATTTTAAAACATTTGCATTCTAAGCACATTGGCATTTCTATAGAACGTGTTATAAAAATCTTTCAAGGAGAGGGCTTAGCAGTAGAATGTCAGTGTGCCCCCCCCCCATTCTATTCCCTAAAATGCAAATCCAAATATTTTCAAAAGAGGACTCTGCTTCTGTTCTTCTCTGTAGCCATTTGTTATCCATATTGAGGGGAAGCCCTGCATGGCTAGTATTCTTCTGCTATGCCTCTGCTACACTCCCCTTTCATTCCTGTCTTTATGATCATGTCACTCCTTCCACTCAAGCATTTGCAGTGGCTCCATGCCAGCTTCACGTCTGTACTTTGGCTGCTTCCACATGAAAACGTGTCCCTGTCATCATGGTGGTGGCAGCAGCAAGTGGTATGGGAGTGGGGAGGAGCAGCATTTACATACCCTGCCCTGCACCCCTCCCTGCTGCCACCACCTCCTCACCCCTGACCCTCACTGTTTTGAAGGCTAAGCTTAGCTCAACCTTCTCCCCCCCCCCCACACACACAGATTGCTGCTGGAGTGTCAGCATGGAACCCACCCCCACCCCCAGCCACTCCACAATTCCTTGTTTGAGCTGAATCAGATGAGGTTTTCCTTTGATTTGGTTCAAAAGGGAAAAAAACCCAGGAGGTGTCATGCTCACCATGAGCACGAAGTCATCTGGAAGCTCTCATTATATTCAGAAGCTTCCTGCATTCCTTGCAGGGAGTGGGAATCCTTGTGAATGCAGACTTTAAAAAATCACCACTTTTCTGAGCCCGGGAGGGGGAAGTGTTGTTTTATTTAAGATGTAAGAGACATCAGAGAGCCCCCCCGGCTACACTCTAGGAATTCCCCTAATCTCTGTGGTAAAGACTATGGAGATTGGTAAAGTTTCTGGAGGGTCACTTCTGGGTAAGTGAGAAGTGAGATCACAGCATACATGAGCCCTCCGCTCCCCCCTTTCCCCCCCTACTGCTGACTTCAGGGCTGGTGTCAGCATATCCTGAGGTGGGGCAGCTGCTGGGGCCTGGGGCTTCTGGCAGGGCCTACTGCCACTGATGGCATGCCTCCCCTGCTGCCCACCCACTTGCTTGCAAGCACTCTGCCATCCATGCTCCCAGCCGTATGCACTGCCCAGCATCATCAGGGAGTGGGTGTGTGGATGATGCAGACATCTGTACGTACAGGTGGTAAGAGGGCATATGAGGGAGTAGGGGAGGGATATACAGGTATATGAGGCAGTAGGTGGGAAGGAAGGCATTAGAGGTGGGCCTGGTGATAGGCAGAAGAGAGGAGGGGGCTCTGGTAGGGATACAGCTCATCTCCAGACTACCAAGATCAGTTTGCCCAGAGAAAATGGATGCTTTGGAGGGTGGACTCTATGGCATTATACCCCACCGAAGTCCCTGGCCTCCCCAGGCTCCACCCCCAAATCTCCAAGTTTCTCAACGTAGATCTGGCAACCCTACCCCCCCCCTATTCCCCACTGGTGGCCACTGTCTGCCCAGGTGCCCTCAAAATTTGGAGCCAGCCTTGGTTCACTTGATCAAGCACAGGCAGGTGAGGATGGGGCAGGAGTTTGCCTACAAACCGGGATGGGCTGTGAGGGGCTCTTAGGGAGATCATTAACACATCACTCATAGAGGGGGTGTTCCCTAGTGCCCTAAAGGAAGCAGTAGTGCACCCCCTTTTGAAAAAGGCATCACTTGACCTGGCTGAATTAGCCAACTATCGACTGGTGTCCAACTTACCCTACTTGGGTAAATTAATTGAGAAGGCAGTAGTGGACCAGTTGCAGAGCTTTTTGGATGATGCCTCCATACTAGAAGCCTTCCAGTCTGGTTTCCGACCAGGCCGTGGGACAGAGACGGTTCTGGTCACCCTCACAGATGATCTCCGGAGGCACCTGGATCGAGGTGGCATGGCCATGTTGATGTTGTCGGACCTGTTGGCAGCATTCAACATGGTCGACCATCAACTACTGGCCCACCTCCTCGCTGATATCGGGATTCAAAGGTTGGCCTTACAGTGGCTTTCCTGGTTTCTCCAAGATCGGGGACAGAGTTGGGGAGTAACTGTCCCGCAAACACCCGCTATTATGTGGTGTGCTGCAGGGTGCAGTGCTTTCCCCAATGCTGTTTAATATCTATATGCGCCCCCTCACCCAGATTGCCCGGAGACATGGGCTGGGTTGTCATCAATACTCTGACGATACTCAGCTCTATCTGTTGTTGGGCGGCCAGTCAGACTCTAGTCCGGGAGATCTTGGCTGTGGCGTTGAAAGCCGTGGTTGGTTGGCTGAGGCAGAGCCGATTGAAATTGAATCCAATGAAGACGGATGTCCTATGCCTGAGTCGGAGTGGCCTAAGGTTAGAGATCCCTCTCCCAACCTTTGATGGGGTACCGTTGGTGCCAGCACCGGAGGTTAGGAGCTTGGGAGTGCTCCTGGACAACTCTCTAACAATGGAGGCCAAGGTAGCAGCCACTGCAAAGCCGGCCTTCTATCACCTACGGCTGGTTAAACAGTTGATTCCCTTCCTTGAACACAATGACCAGGCTACAGTGATCCATGCATTGGTCACCTCAAGACTGGATTACTGTAATTCTCTCTATATGGGGCTGCCCTTGGCCCAAATCCGGAAGCTGCAGCTGGTGCAAAATGCAGCGGGGAGGCTGAAATTGTGCCTTCCCATGCGGGAACACATCCAGCCCACCCTAAAAGCACTGCACTGGCTGTCTATAGCATACTGGATACAGTTCAAGGTGCTGGTGCTTACCTATAAAGCCCCATATGGCCAGGGACCTATCTACCTAAGGGACGCCTCTCCCCATACGTACCCCAGTGAGCACTACGATCGGGTTCCCAAAACCGCCTGGTTCTTCCAGGGCCTAAGGAGGCCCGGTTGGCAATGACAAGGGCCAGGGCTTTTTCAGTGGTGGCCCCACACTGGTGGAATGAGCTCCCAGACAACTTCAGGGCCCTGCGGGACCTTTTACAGTTCCTCAGGGCCTGTAAGACACTGCTCTTCCGCCAGGCTTACAAGTAGGGGCCGCCTGGATTCAACAGCCCTGCCCCGACCATCTAGGATCGCCAATTTAGGACCGTTGGCACCACAAACCACAATGTTCAGAAGCTGGAAGAAGCCTGTTGACACCACCCAGATACTAGGGTTACACGGGGGAAGTCATCCTCTCCGGACGACTTCTGGGGCAGGGTTCCCCCCGCCGGCCGAATGCCGGCCGGCGGATCGGGAACCCCTATAGCGGGGTATCTCCCGCCCCCCGGGCTGACTTGGCAGCCCTACCAGATACGGACATTGCAGCTCACCATCTTGTTCTGTATTTTAAAGTTGCATTGTATGTTTTTATCCTATTGGTTGTTTTATGGAATATGTTGTACAGAAATGGTGTTGTTCGCCGCCCTGAACCTGCCAAATGGCAGGGAGGGCAGGATAGAAATCTAAATAATTAATACACAAACAAACCAACAAACAAACAAATACAAAGGGTGGGCACTTGGTAATCCTCCCCCCCCCCCATACATGCACACATGTTTTCTTGTATACTCAGTGATCATCTACACAGGACTTTTGTCTGTCTCATCTCATCAGCTATCAAACTTCTCTGCTCCCATCCTGTCTGCATACTTTGACATGCCAGTCCTTACGCTTAGACCTGTACCATCTTCTCTTTCCATGCAATCGCCTTCCTTCTCACACTCATGATTTCTTTTCAGCTCTGATGCCTCATGACAGTATCTTGGCTGCTTGGAATTTGCACTTTAAAAAAAACAAACAGGCCTTAATTTGTTGTGCGTACCATAAGGTTAGCTTGATAGAGATATTATGTGTCAGGTCTCAAAGATTTTTTTTAAGCATCAGAGGAAATTGGGGGAAGTAGATGTTTTTCCTTCATCATATTACTACGATACCTACTATTACTATTAGCACTCATAAACGTTTCTTTAGTGCCAAGGATGTGAGAACTGCTTCATTCTGGAATTGAAATCACTGTGATTCAACCTTTATAGAAAGGGTTTTCTCAAAATATTTGGTTTCTCATAAAATTTTGGCCATTCATGAATTTTGTTCTGTACTATTAACCAGACTTGGATGGCCTACCTTTCTCAGTAGAATTCTTGTGTCTAGGGCTGCCAAGTCAGCCCGGGGGGCGGGGGATCCCCCGCTACAGGGGTTCCCGATCCGCCGGCCAGCATTCGGCCGGCAGGGGGGAACCCCGCCCCAGAAGTCGTCCGGTGAGGACGACCTTCCCCCGTGTAATGACGTCACCCGGAGATGACATCATCACATTGGGGGCGTTGCCCTGGCAATGCCCCCAACGTGATGACGTCACCTCCGGGTGACGTCATTACGTCGCCAGCACGTGCGCAAAAGCGCACACACCAGAAGTGCTCCCGGGGGGAGAATAACTCCCCCCCGCCGGTAAGTCGCCGGCACTTGGCAGCCCTGCTTGTGTCCTATTGATGTGTTTTAAATTTATGGTATAAATCATTTTAATTGATTTATACTTGTGTTTAACAAGTTTGCTGGATTAATGTCTGCCTACTCCGGCAGTTTTTGCAAAACTCTCTGAAGCCAGCAGAAGTTAAGTGGCCCACTGGAAATTGGCCAGTGTTCTGCTTGAGATCTAACTTTTGCCCACCCATAGACTATGTGACTAAAATCACTTACCCATATAGATATACCACAACATAGCACAATATATACTAATTCAATCATGCCACAGTTTGGAAGACATAGTTTGAATCTGAAATATATGCAGAGAAGAACCAGCAAAACAAAGAATTAGGCTCTGAAGCTTATAAAGCTCTGAAAATATTTCTTAGGTCACAGTTGTATGACCTAATCTCTTAGTTAGTTTCCCTTAGAAATCTTCAGATGTCCATTATTTCGCAACAGAAAATGTATTCAACCTATCTGTTTACAAGCCAACTTTCCCCTAATTTTTGCTTTCCTAAGTCTCCTTTTTTCCTATTCACCCACATGACACAGTCCTTCCACAGTTTACTCATTCCTTTGTGCAGAATCAAAAATACAGCCGCTGTCTAGCAATTATTTCAGGCAAATGGTATATTAAGTAAAATAATTCTGAAGTAAATTAATAGCAACAAATACTGTTGCTGTTGCTAGTGGAGAAGGGTTGTTAGTGCAATATTTAATATTTCTTAAAAGCTTTGCAGCTAGAATTAAGAAAAATGGGGATTGATTCTGAATAGGGGGGGAGATTATGTCTTGATAAGCCCATTGTAAGGTTATGGGGTGCATTTTGATCGTCCAAGTAGATCTAATAAATACAACTGAAAGCAGTTTTCGAAAGCCACCTTCTTCTGTAGGTTGCACTACTGCACCAGAGCAGGAAACTAAGGAGGAGAAAGATGTTTACTTGAGGGCGACAAGAATTTGTTCGGTGCTGTTTTTTAAAGGATTTCCACAGAAATCTTTCAAACCTCATTCCAGAAAAGGTTTCTTAAGAGTTTATAAAATGCTGCACTTCATAATAATTCAGTCAAGGGAATTAAAGCTGCAAATGCTGCGATACAGCTTCTCCCACAACCCCATATTATGTGCAAGGAGCTGTTTCCTAGAGAAAATGTCACTAACTGAGCAGAAACAAAAGCCTCCGCCTTTATCGTGGCTAGGAAATCTTTCCAGAAAACTTACCTGCTGAGTATTAAAAATGATAAGGATAGCGGGGATGAGGAGGCACTGCATCTTCCTGTGAAGGCAGGAGCGAAACGAAAAGCCAGTGAATAGGCAGAGCTGTGTCAGAGCCAGCACTGCGCACAAAGTCTCTTCTGTCTCCTCGGCAGACCTGCTCTCCTCAGCACACTCACGTTGACACACGTATTCGCGTTTGGAATCCTTCAGAGAACACACTCCTCCTGGAATCTTGCAAGTAAATCCTTCTTTTGAGGCTTACTCTCCAGGTTAGGGTGGTTGGGTGTTCATTGTTTCACAGTTTCTTATTTTAAAGCCATCGCCCTTATTTCAGAAAAGTTTCAGATACCCACATATCAGAATGACCTCATTGTTCAAATTTCAGTCTGGCAACCTGTGGGGTCATATGCTGCTCTCAGAGATAGTTGGTATCCACGGGGCACTACTGACCAAATCAGAAATCAATACGGCATGGCTGGAAGTGAAGTGAGGAGGTCAGATCTGAGAAACATAGCAATCCCAAAATACTCTCCCAACCCAATTTTAAAGTTATGGCTAAAAGATGGAATTGGAGAGTGAGGAGGATTCCAACTGATCGCCTAACGATAGAGATCAGTTCCCCTGGAAGACACGGCAGCTGTGGAGAACAGACTCTATGGCAGCACATCTCTGCTGAGTTCCCTCCCCTCTTCATACCCTGCCCTCCCCAGGCTTCACCCTCAAATCTCCTGGAATTTCCCAACCCGGAGTTGGAGTTGCCAACCCTATTCTTAACCAACAGTTAGAAAGAGAATGGCATTTCCCTAGAATTTCTTCTCCACTTCAGTGCAAATCAAAAAAAAAAGAGTAGCATCTACACTTCAAAATATGGCTGAACTAAACTCTCTCTGCCAAGAGCTCCAAGCTCAATCGAACCATAAAATGCCCGGCAGGCTTTTGCTCCCTGTGTTTTATACAGCAGTAATGTTGCTTTATGGCTGCTGCTCAAGCAAGCTGCTGATTACTGTACTTCATATGCCCTAAATTAATTCAAGCTGTCCTGACCTGCAAAGCAATACTAAGAACATGTTCCAGGGAGCAAGCCTTATTCAGTAGACTTGAGTAGGAATCTGAGTTGACCTGCCTAGGATTGCTGTCTTAGCCGCCACAGTTGTGATTGTCAAAAGGAGAGCTGTTTAGAGTGCTTTGGAAACAAGAGAGACCAGCGCTCACACACACTAAATAATCCACTTTCAGGCCACGGTCACACGGCCCTTTAATTCAGGAGGAAGGGCTGTTTCCTCCCGCATTTAAAGGGACCATTCACAACGGCCACGGCTAGTCCCGCACCGAAGCGGGCTCAAATGCGTGTTCCTCCCGCATTTTCCGACCCTGGGAAAATCAAGTGTTTTCCCGGGAGTTGCACGAGGAACCCACATTTGAGCCACCGGGGCAACCCTCTTTCGCAATCATTGCGAGAGAGGGCTGTCCAGATGGTCCTGTCCTCCATTCCCCCCCCCCTTTTACACTTGGGTGCTTGGGCACTCAAGCGCCCAAGTGTAAAAGGGGGGGGAACGCCAAACTTACCAGGCAGCCGGCGGGGCTCGAGGAAGTGTGCCTCCCCTGGCCACCGCCACCGCCAGCTGCTGCTGCCACCAAAAAAAGCTGCTGCCAGCCGCCTCCTCTGCCGCCACCGCCAAACACCTCAACGCCGGGCCGCCCGCTGCCACCGCTTCTTCTGCCTCCGCCTCCACTGCCTCCTTCACCGCCGCCTCCCACTGCCATCTCCTCCGCTGCCACCAAATGCCTCAATGCCAGGCTGCCTGCTGCCTCCGCTTCTTCTGCCTCCGCCTCCACCGCCTCCTTCGCTGCTGCCTTCGCCCACCACCGCCTCCCACCACCAGCCACCTCCTCCACCGCTGCCACTGCCAAATGCCTCAACACCAGGCCACCCACTGCCGTCGCTTCTTCCACCGCCGCCTCCTTCGCCGCCGCTGCCCACCGCCGCAACCTGAGGTAAAAAAACACAGCCCCTTTAAATCCAGGAGGGCTCCTGGATTTAAAGGGCCATGTGACCACGGCCTCAACCCACTCAATCCACTTTCCAACCAGAACTGGCAAAATTTGGTTGGAAGGTGCATGGAAAGTAGATTGAAAGTGGATTATTTAGTTTGTGTTTGCAGACAACAAATCCTTTCCACTTTTGCCTGCCACTCTGGATTTTCTCAGTGTTCAAGTCAAGGCAATTTAAGTCCACGGCAAAACATCATCCAAATAACCCGGGGCAATAGCAGGCTGAAACTGGGCTGACCACTGAAGGAGGTAATGTAATGCAGAATGGGGGGGGGGGGGGACAGAATAAAAGGTTGAACTTGATTCTAATGCAGAATGGGAAAAAACTGGATTAAAAAGGTTAAATTCAGTTTTAGTGCAGAATTGCTTGGAGGACACCGCGGTGAACAGGGATTAAAAGGAAAGTGTAGAAACGGCCAACAGTTGAGTCCTTTCGCCCTTTTTACAGACAGCGATGAAGGTTGCCAGGTATCCAGCATTGCCTCAGACAGTGCGATATTTTCACTGACTGTTCAGAAAAGAACTGAAAAAATACAGGACACTTGAATGAAAATACCAGATTGTTGGGGTCAACTGGAAACCTTACCAAGGTTTGGGCATGGAGAAGGCAAACCCACGTACCTAGCTGCAGCCACTCCTGCCACCGCTTTGCACTTGGGCTGTGTGCTCCTGTCAGCACAAACAACACACTTCATGCTGTTTGGGCGGGTGGGGAAGGCGCCCAGCCTCGGTGTGTCCAGTATTTTTTAAAACAATATCTGGCAGCCCTAACAGTGACCTGAGATATGTTTTCACTCTTAACAGAAACGATGGTGTCCTTACAGGAAACAAGTCATTTCTCAAAATTCATCAGTACAACCATGACTGACTTCACTCGTAAGGAGACCAAATTCCAGTGCCTGAAGGAAAGCTAGGAGTCTTGCAGCAGCCTTGCACGCTCATCAGGGAGTTTTCATGTTGTTTTCAAAGAAATCTTTGCACTGGGCAATTTTCCCTGTCCCAAGCCCTTTGCAGCTGGTGCAGCGGAGAGTCTGTTCTAAAAGCTTTAATCAAAAAGCACATCAGTTGCTATATTTGGAGATGTATTTTAAACTTCCATTTTCAAACATCCACATCCTTTGGCCCACCTGGTGCCAAATGTTAGAATACTACTGCTATGGGAAATGTGTGCGCTCACTGTTAAAAATCCAGATAAAAGACAGAAAGCCTTGTTCCCTTTATGCTTTAGACTTTCACAGATACACATCCGTCTACTACTATGATGTAAATGCATTTACATCCATGTGAGTGAATGGATAATCAAGCTCTCTGTTTCCATGGAAATGGAGGCTGGAAGCTGAGCATAAAAGCATTTTCTTTCGGTTTCAGCTGTTAAAATTAGGGAAGGCAAGGAGGTGGATTTAGGCATGTATTTTGGGCACAGAATTGCCACCTATGGTTTCTCTTAGCTATAGCATGCAGTCTTAAAGCTACAGGACAACAGTCTTAAATCTGTCATAGTTTATGAGATTCTAGCTTAGAGAAGATGCATGAGAAAGAAATCTGTCCAGGTGGCTTATGAGATCAGGGATGAGGGTGCAGCTTACGTACACCATATCTGAAAACAACAGTGTGAAATATTAAATAGCATACTAGCTGTAATGTAGTATGCTCTGTGTAGCAACCAGCCTGCCATGTGCTCCCAGGTAATGGCGCCCACTGCATGGCCAGAGCACATGGTCAGGCAGAGAGAGGAGCTTGAATCTGGAGGAACAATAGACACCCGGATTGAAAGCCTCCACCAATGTGGGACCTAGGTTCTCCCTGGGGAGCCAATACAATCAAACGCTCCTCCAGGGAACCTATGACAAACATGCGTATATGTTAAGCCCCTATCAGGTCTTTTGGGTGCGGCCAGAGGTGTGGCTCCGGCCAGCATATAATGAGGGCCCTGGAGCCCTGGAAGCATGCTTGTTCAGACCATCGACTGGGCATGCTGAATCACTCAATAAAGGCTTCATGATTTCACCGTTCCTGGTCTCCCGAGTCCAGTACTCTTCACTAGCTATGCCAGCTTCAACAAAAGTGGCCTTTCTGGCTGAGGACAGACTGGCAATGTGGAGCGGGACAGCCCCGCTTCGGAAGTGGAAGAAGGGAGCCCGTTCAGACATGCGCATCTGTCCATCGGCTCCATTTCGCACTTACCCGTCTCCAAGCCGTTTTCCATCCGCTTTAACAGGACACTGGGAGAAACCAGTGTCCAGGGGCCGTCTTCCGCATGCCTCCCACTTCCAAGCAGTCTGAACCAGAAGAAGCGGGAGGCATCCGGAGGCGGCAGTGTGAACACGCTGGAACTGAGTTTTGAGCATGTGCGCATATACAAAACACAGATGAAAGGGAACAAATAGAAAAAAAGGAGAGAGGGGGGAGGGAGAGAGAGATAGTGAATGAACCTTGAGTGCACTTTCGAAATAGACTGTAGGAAGTCAGAAAGTGCATTGAAAGTGCATGGAAAGAGGGAAATCTACTCTGTGTGTCTGCATCGCCACCACCAGCTCCAACTCCTCTGGATCCATAGCCAGTAACCAGTGCTGCACCGTGCCTACAGAACGCTGACTTTTCCTTGTGAGCTGTGCTGGCAGCTCCCTCACTGCAGGTGTCCCGCTCTGCCAGAGGGTGCTGTCCAGCCCATTGTCCCCATCTCTTACCGTTTCGCATATGCGCCACCAGCGCAATGGAACCGTGCGAGCCACGGAGCCAGCTCCGCGACAGTCTGAACGCTCCCTATCGGCACCGCTGCACACTACGCTCGCCGGTGTGAACGGCCAGCCCCAGGGAGTTTTCCCCCGCAGCAGTTCCCTCTGCATTCCTCCCGCTCCACATTGCCAGTCTGTCTTCGGCCTCTGTATGGCACATGAAATGGAAAAAGACAGACAGCTGCTTATTCACTACACAAAATGAGGCATCAGATTGCAGCGGGGGTCTATTTTTTTTTTTAAGGCTCCTATTTAGTGAACTGGGACACAAGTAAGTAAGTTTAGCATACCCCTGACTGTGATGTGTTACTGTACTACACACAGAGAGATCAGTGCATCACTATCATAAAGCAAGCTAAGAGGTAGAATGTGAGAATGGGAATGCTACTCAAGGAAGTTATTGGTGTTTGACAGGACCAAAGCAGCCATTGTTCCAAAGAGATAAATAAATTGGGAAAGGTCAGAAAAAAATATTTCACAAGTATAAAAGGTGCAGGAAAATCATGAGGCACAAGTCCCAAAAACCAGATCCGATCAGGAAGAAGGCACACAGACACCAGGAATAGAAAAAGCCAAAAAAATATGGTACCATAAGTCTCAGTCTGAATAAAAGTTTCAGATACAAGTGAGCCCTTGTTACCGTTGGGCTTAATCTTTTATACTAAGAAGGCGGAGAATTCCAGTGGGATGGAACTAGTGTCATTTCTACACATTTGACATCATTCTCGTAAGCAAAGGTATTCTATTTCATTCTTGCGCATGTCAATTACAGGAAAGGAATCAAGAATGTTAAGTTAAACATTGTTGCAAATCGGTACACTTTCTCATGCATCTTCTCTAAGCTAGAATGTGCTAGGAATAATAGACCATTGTAAGCAGTTGCACTTGAAACAATAAGCTTCTGTATAAGCATTCTTTTGCTGAAGCGCAAACATACAATGTAACACCAAAGAATTCTTGTGTACGTCTGTATCTGTGCTGGCTTTGCGGTTTCAAAGAATTAGCTTACTAAGGCAACTAAAATTAGTTTTGCAATGTCTTTCTTCAATCAGAAACCCTGCCTGCACAGAAATACGTTCCCTCTGAATCCAGCGTTCCTTTTCACTCCCACACTGCACTGCCACATGAAAGCCACACTTTGTGATATAAATCTTTCCCACTCAGAATGCTATTTTCCTCCCTATTAGGAAAACAGATCAGAATTGGTATGTTTTCCTTACTGGAGTAAGTAAAGCTGTTTCAGGAGAACACATACATCCCAGTTCAATCCAGAGTGTCCCATGGTTGGTGTTAAAAGAAATGTAAAGAGAGGAGTGATCAGATAACAGATTTTTAGTGTCTCCTTGACTTTGGCCTCTAGCTATGTTATCACAAATAAACAGGTAGCTGAGTTCTTAGGGGAACTTAAAAGACTTTAGAGTTGGTATTTTAAGGTCCTTCAGCTACTTTTGTTCAGTTAAGCCACATGAGTATTGCCTAAAGTACGTGGACATTTGAATAACATCTTGATGCAAAGTGGCTGAATGACAACCAGTGTTCCCTCTAAGATGTGGAGTCTGGTGAGCAAAAAATTCTACTCTGTGAGCGACTGGCATTAAAGTTGTGAGCCAGCAATTTGGCTACTGCATAACGTAGTTTGCTCTGGAGCCATAATTCCTGAGCTAAGACAAAAATGTGTGAGCCAGAGGCTAAAAAACTGTGAGCTAGCTCACACTAACTCAGCTTAGAGGGAACACTGATCACAACCTATCTAGCCACAGACGAAGAGTGTGCTGCTTTCAGAATGTGATAAAATTTGCATAATAATGTCAGAGAAAAATATGCAACAAACATAGCAGAGTGATTGCCAGTAATGATATGTTATTAAGGGGGATGGGGGTATCAAAATCTACAAATGAGTATTAAGAGTGAAATAAAAATGGAGTGCAAGGACTACCTTAAATAATCAAAATGGCACCATTGCAATGGTCTTGGAGTTCATATCAAAGATCCTGCTATTGATGAAGAATGAAAAGGCTAGCTGCAAACTGTTTTAATAGAAATTTCTGATTCAAAAGGCCTCATTCCTGCTCGTTTTGCAGCAAGGGAGGCCATCTCTGGAGAATAAATGCATGACATCATGAGTGTCTCCATGGCGACAAAGCACTGGCATAAACAGTAAGTTTTTATGATTTCACAGTTGGATTAAAGAGGGAAAAGAAAATTAGTGTAAAGCTCAGGGAACGCTTTTACTTCAACATCACTTAGAATACGGAAAATAGCAAAGAGAGAAAATTGCTTTTGCTTAAATGTTCTTTTCCAGTTTGCCCCAGTGTGAAAGGCCATTTTTAAGACATATAATTTGGGTAATGATGCCTCTCCTTTTATGAACATTCAGAATACCAGTGATGAAGCTAATCTGTCTTTGGTGCCCTTTAACACCAGTGCAGGAACAACAAAGACAAATGTATTTTAAAAGCAGTAGAAACAAAATATAAGACAGCAACATCAACGCCCATTTCTAGCTCAGTTCAGTTATCCTGCACTACAACACCGTGTCACTCACCCCACATTATTCATGCACTGAAGACACGATCAACGTGTGATCAATGATAGGAGAACAAAATGACCACACAGAAACCATCCCATCCCTTCTCCCACATGAATTCCATAAGCAGGATGTCAGCAAGAGCTCATAGCACTTCCACAGCACTTCCACTTCCTCTGCGTTCCAGTTTTCATAGTTTGGTTGCAGTGGCATTAGCCCTAGCATGGCAACTGCAAGCTTGGTTTCCTTGGGTCTTCTGTGTTTGTTAATTTATGAAAAGTGCTCATCTGGCCCCACTGGTGGACCTCCTGAGGGCACCTGGTATTTTTGGCCACTGTGTGACAAGAGTGTTGGACTGGATGAGCCATTGGGCTGATCCAACATTGGCTTCTCTTATGTTCTCTTATGTTCTTATCTTGTACAAAGTACCAATGCCCCACTTACCCAAGTTTGCCCTTTTGTGCCCAATTTTTTTTTAACAAACATTTTTTATTATTGTTTCATATAATATACAAACAATTAACATTTCAAGTTTTAAATCCAACATTAGTTGTCATGTTATACTATAATGCATTTGTTTCTCATACATATGACTATAAATTCACATTTTAAGTATTATTTTATTCCATAGTATTATGGAGACAACATTAATTTGTAACATTTGTGGTTTTCATAAGAAGATTTGCTTAAAGGATTTCTGTCTATTTTTTCTAGTACCAAACTCCATTTACCATAAAAATACATATGGGCCGAGTTTTTAACATTCAAGCCTACTGAGATCATACCCATTATAAAATGGTCCCATACCATAACATACCATTGACCTTGAGTAGGTGGGGTTGGTTCCTTCCATTTTAGTGCTATTTTTGGCCGAGGACAGACTGCCAATCTAAAGCGGAGGCAAAGCGGAGGGAACTGGAGCGGGGGGAAAAACCCACGGAGCTGGCCGTTCACACTGGCCAGAGCAATGCGGATCAGCGGCAATACGGAGCGTTCAGACTGCCACGGAGCGTTCAGACTGCCGCGTAGCCAGCATATGCGTAGCCAGCATATGCGCATAACTTTTTGCCAGTGCGTTCACACTTCCTCCGGATGCCTCCCGCTTCTTCCAGTTCACACTGTTTGGAAGCGGGAGGCATGCGGAGGAAGGCCCCTGAACACCGGGTAAAACCGGTGTCCTGTTAAAGCGGAAGGAAAGCGACTGGGAGACGGGTAAGTACGAAACGGAGCCGACGGACAGATGCGCATGTCTGAACATGCTCCTTTCTTCCGTTTGCGAAGCGTGCCTGCCCCGCTTTAGATTGCCAGTCTGTCCTCGGCCCTTGACTTTGCTGCTGACAATAATAAAATAATTAAAGCTTTCTCAGTCGATCTAATATTCATTTTACCCCAGTAATTTAATAGAATACACTCAGGTCTTTGTGAAATCTTATGTCCAGTTAGAAAATGAATTTGGGATAAAACTTTGCTCCAGAAAATTTAGATGACTCCACGCTCCCACCAACAGTTCTTGTACATACCAGGCTTTCCATATGTGAGCTGTTTTCCCTTGCTGAAAATGATATATCCCTAATACTATGCCATGATTGGCTGCATAGTTACTCAGTACCCTGTCTTCCAATATGGAGTGGTAGGGGACTGTGGGGTTTTCCACTGACTCCATTCGTAGCGTTTTTGTAGACATCATGTTGCACCACCACAGGTGGTGAAAGAACAGGAGATCAGCTGATATCTGTATCTCCCTCACCACCACCCATAGGGCTGTCATTTTCTCCTGTGTGCTGGCAGTTTCCCAGTAAAGAGATTTTGCCAATCCAGCCTATCCTAGCATACGTTCAATACACAAATTTACCCTTGTATTCTTCTAGCACAAGGGGGTTTGGTCACAATCCAATCCCACCCAGCAGATATAATTAGTCTGTGTTGATAGATTCAGGTGGGGTAGCCATTTTGGTCTGAAGCAGCAGAATAAACTTTGAGTCCAGTGGCACCTTTGAGATCAACAAGGTTTAATTCTGGGTATAAGCTTTTGTGTGCATACCCAGAATTAAACTTTGTTGGTCTTAAAGTTATCACTGTACTCAAACTTTGTTCTATCAATTTGTGTTATTATTCACCCACCCTTCTAGCCCTTTGCTTCTCATGAGGAATTCTTGAATTTACTAACCAGAAACCAAGTTTCATTCAGGTCTGATCAATTATAATCCAGTATAAAGCTGTCAGTCCTGTCCTTCAGAGCTTGGTTTTATTAGATTCAGGTGGGGTAGCTGTGTTGGTCTGAAGCAGCAGAACAAAGATTGAATCCAGTGGCACTTTTAAGACCAACAAAGTTTTATTCATGGTATAAGCTTTCGTGTGCTAGCACACTTTGTTGAAGTGGTCTGAAGCAGCAGAGCAAAGTTTGAGTCCAGTAAAATTTATACTGTGAATAAAATTTTGTTGATTTTAAAGGTGCACTGGACACAAACTTGGTTCTGGTTTTATTAGAATCCCTCCAGTAGAATCCCACACACTGTGTTTAAACATCTACAGCTGCAGGTGGTGTAGCCCTTCAGTTGAGGCTTCTGGCTGGCTAACTTTTGGCTGTGCCTGCATGCTGTTATGTTTTTCCCTTCCTATTTACATATGACACAAGGAGCAAAGGACCATAAAAGGACTGAAGACCTGCCAGTGAAGAGATACAGGGCATTTCATGAGTTGCATGTAAGATTCCATTTGACTATCCTTCTGAGATGATGGAGGCTGCCAGTGTTTAAGAAGACACCCTGAGGAATCAGGTACCATAAATCTGAAATAATAACAGGGGAATTGCTGATGGATTCTAGTCCAGTTTTTTGTGTATGAAAGAACATTAACATATCTGGCCTACTGTAATATAAACAGCAAACATCTACAGGGAATATTTTTGTTCTGTTTATCTTTGCTGAAATTCAAAATGCAAGATAAATCCATTTTGTTAACCTTCAGCTTCCCCAAGAGACAATAAAATTCCCCTTTATTTCAGACAATGAATGCCAGAGCATACACACTGCAAACTATACACTAGAGGTCACTCTTATGATAAAGTAAAAATCTGGATTTTTAAAGCAAGCTGGAATCCATTCATTATCTCGCATATAATGATGAAAGAAAGACAAAATTTAACATGGCAATCTGACACCTAGACAAAATGTAATTGGGGGGGAAATGACTTCCATTTTAAAATATATCCAAGACTTCTTGGGTTATTTTGTGTGTGTGTACTAGGTGCCATCAAGTTGCTTCTGACCAGGGCTTTTTTTGTAAAAAAAAATGCCCAGCAAAAACTCATTAGCATAATAGGCCACACCCAACAACAAAAACTCATTAGCATATTAGGCCACACCCCTGACCACACAGCTCCCTCCCAGGATCAGCTTCTCTAGGTGCCCCATGGCTTGTGGGGTGCCTGGGGAACCCGAGGAGGGGAGGCAATTTAAACTGCCTTCCTCCCTGGATCAGCTCGGCTTCCCCAAGCGCCCTGCAACTTGCGAGGCACCTGGGGAACCCGGAGGGGGGAGGCTGTAGGCGTGGTCAACTCAGAAGCCAGCCGGAACTCCATTCCTGTGTGTTCCTGCCCCAAAATAGCCCTGCTTCTGACTTAACTTATAGCAACCCTATGAATTAATGACCTCCACAACATCCTATCATTAACAGCCTTGATCAGGTCTTGCAGACTGAGGGCCTTTGTGGCTTCCTTTATTGAGTCAATCCACCTTATGTGGAGTCTTCCCCTTTTCCCTATCTTCTCCTTGCATTACTGTCTTATCCAGTGAGCTTCTTGTGTTATTACTCTTTTAATTTTTAAATGCTACTTTTTATTGTTCATAAATACACACTCCAAGATTATTCCCACCCACCCCCACCTCCACTACATTTGCAAAGGGTGTTTGCATATCCTTAGTTTACCATGGGTCAAGCCAAACTGAGCAGCAAAATAATATGCTAATTTCTATTCATGCAAGCGGCCTATAATGCAAAAGGTTATATCATCTTATCTGTGGCTGCATGAGATAATTCTAAAAATATTCCTGGAAACAAAAAGTACTTCCGTAATGCTCAAAACTGAATTCTTAAGCAGGGACTACTGTGGCCAGTTCTGTGAACACATAAATACATGAAGCTGCCTAATGCTGAGACACACCATTGGTCTACCAAGGTCAATATTGTCCACTCTGATTTACAGTGGCTCTCCAGAGTCTCGTGTTTCTTCTTCTTCTTCTTCTTTTATCCCCTGTTCTTAGACCAAGGTCTTGAACAATAAAACTGAAAAACTTAAATAAAACCCATGTTTAAAAACACACTTCTCTGCAGTCCCTAGAAATCGAGCAACAAAATAAGTATACTGGGAATCAGAATCCTCTAAGAGGAATTGAACCTTTTGCTCTAATCGCTAGAGGAAGCATAGTCCATTTATCAAGGCATGGCACAATCTATTTTAGCCTAAACTGGAGCACATAAAGACATTGCAGAAGAATATGTACAAGAGAGTCCACTGACTGGAGGGGGAAGGGACATAACCAGTCTGAAAAAGGAATGCTTAGCAGATGACCCCGAAATACCATTGAAAAGGGGCAGCTGAATTGTGAATGCATAAAAGTTCTACATAACTTTGGGCTAACCAAGGAATCTAAATAAGAAGGGAGTTTACCCTTAGACAGATAGCCCAAGGCAAGTGGAAAATATGTCCTCCAAGGAATTGAATGCATAGGAAAGGTCTATGAAGGCTGCATATTACAAGCTCTTCCTTGAAATGGCATATTTACTAATCAAGTGGGATAACAGTAATTGAGCATACTATGTCCCTGATGAAATCCCATCTGTTCTGGGTCAATGATCTTAGAATCAGACATCCAAAGCTCTAATCCGCTCAACAAAAATGCTGAATATATCTTACCTATGACTTACCGTATTTTTCGCTCCATAACACGCACCTGATCATAAGACGCACCTTGTTTTTAGAGGAGGAAAACAGGAAAAAATGAAACAGAAAGAAAGAGAGAGAGAGAGAAATAAAGGAAGGAAGGAGGAGGAGAGAGAGAGAAAAAGAGAAAGGAAGAAAGAAAGGTGGGGACAGAGAGAGAGACAGAAAGACAGACAGACAGACAGAAAAAAGGAAAGGAAGGAAGGAAGAAAGATAGAGAAAGGAAAGAAGACAGACGTCGGCATGCCATGCAAAGCCAGGCCTTTCTGTGCAAAGTAGCTACAGAGCTTAATCTGTGGGCGGGGCTTTCTGCTGCTGGCTGTCTTAAAGGGGAAAAGCACTTAAAGGGAAAGAGTACTTAGCCTGGTGGGGTTTTTCCTGCCGTTTCCCTTTTAAGTCTTAACAGCTCAGGCCCAGCAGGGAGGGGCGGGGAAGGCTGGGATGCCAGCCTGAATGGCGTTCCCCTGCGTTCCTGCTGAAGAAAGAGCCCTGTTACAGGTAAGAAAAGCTCCATATTCGCTCCATAAGACGCACACACTTCCCCCACACACACTTTTTTGGGGAGGAAAGGTGCGTCTTATGGAGCGAAAAATATGGTACATCAAACTAATGGGTTGATAGTTCTTAGGATTGTCCTTATCTCCAGCTCTATGGATTGAGGGAATCATACCAGTAGTGTTCACTCTAGTGAAAAGATTAGCCAAAAGAGGTACCCCCCCCAGTCCATATTATTAATAATAAGTCCTGCTGGAATACCATCAGGGCCAACAGCCTTCTGAGTATGGAGTCCTTTAACCAGGTTCACTATCTCTGAACATAGGACTGGCTACCATTCTGGAAAATGGAGAGACATTGGGGCACCTAGATTGTCATCATGATTCAGCTTAGAATACAGTGATGAAAAATGTGGTACCAAAGTCTGAGCAGTAATAACATGAAAAAGACTATCTGTAGTTTTTAAAGAAAAGGAAACAATCAACCAGAATCTAGCGGACTCATTATACCGAGCAGCTTTGATTAGCATCTGCCAGGATCTCATTCTGGCAGCAGCTCAGAGTCTCACATAGAGGTCTTTCACTTCATATCATACTACCTGATCCTTTAACTGAAGGCGCCGGGGGTTGAACTAGGGGCTTGTGAATGCAAAGCAGATAATATACCACTGAGCTATGGCCACAGCACCACCTAACATACATAAGGCAGTCTGACCTTATATGTGTTACATATAGTAATAATGTAGTAATAATATTATTCAGAAAAGCTGTTTGCAGAATTAAGCCTGATGAGCAGCAACTGATCTTCCAGCAGAATAGAGCCAAAGAACTGGCAGGTTGATCTTTCAAAAATGCTTTGGCTGTGTCACCACAAACAATGAACTATAACAATATCCTACCCCAGGCAAGATTTACTGAACATTAATTTTGCCATGCTCCATTCTTCAATTTCCCAACAGCCAATGGATGGACAAAAGCTGAGAATAGAAAAAAAAATTAGATGTCCACAAGGAAATAACCTAGTAATTGAGGAAAACAGGGGACAATTAGAGAATGTACATTAGCAAATAGCCATGCACCTAAATTGCTTCCTCCTTATGATGTGCTATTCAGCTTCATCAGTTCATCATTAGAAAGAACTTCTTGCATTACACCCCACTCAGGCGAAAAGGCAGGATGTGTAGGAAATGTTGATTTTAAAATTTCTTGAAAACAAACCAAACATGAACTAAAACACTTTCAGAAACAAATTCACTGCAGCACTGAAGTTTGCTACTTGCCATCTTTAACTACCATCTTCATTTTTTCCAGAATGCCACATGGTTCAGTCTTAAAGGAGCAGCTGCATATAAACAATCAAACATAAAACTTACATCAACTATTACTCCATGTCATCACACTTGTCACTGGGCTACTCTGCTAGATCACGCGGCTGCCATTAACACCGTGCCGCCGGAAGTCCCGACTGCGCCAACTTGACGACAGTAATCCATGCAATGGTCACCTTGAGGCTAGACTATTGTAACGCTCTCTACATGGGGCTGCCCTTGTCACAAATCTGGAGGCTGCAGCTGGTGCAGAATGCCACGGCGAGGTTGCTGATGCATCTCCCTAGACGGGAGCACATCTGACCGGCGCTGGAGGCACTGCACTGGCTGCCTATAGCGTACTGAATTCACTGCAAGGTGCTGGTGCTTGCCTTTAAAGCCCTAAATGGCCTGGGTCCAACCTACCCAAGGGGCCGCCTTTCCCGTATGTACCCCAGAGAGCACTACAGTCGGGGGCCCAACATCGCCTGGTCATACCAGGCCCCAGAGAGGCCAGGCTCACTGCCACTAGGGGGAGAGCCTTCTCGGTGGTGGCCCCTTACTGGTAGAACAAGCTCCCGGAGGAGATCAGGGCCCTGCGGGACCTGATGCAGTTCCATGGGGCCTGCAAGATGGAGCTCTTCCACCAGGCCTATGAATAGGGGCCGCCACCGTTCTTTCACTCCCCCCACCTTAGGACCAACAACGATCGACCTCAGAGATTACCAGCTGACTCCAGTGCGATCTGACACAGGAGCCTGGAAACATAGGGGTATATGACACGCCATCTGATTATACTGAGCACTGAGCACTTTATTTTAAATTGTACTATTGAATTGAGAAGGTTTTATAATTGTTTTATAACCATGTAACTGTTTCAAATTTTAATGTATGTTATGAATCTTGGTCCGCCAAGGCTTGTTAGCCGCTCTGGGCCTGCAAATAGCGGGGAGAGCGGCCTATAAATCAAACAAACAAACACATACATACATACATACATACATACATACATACAGATCTGAAGAAGTGTGCATGTACATGAAAGCTTGTAACCAGAATTAAACTTCGTTGGACTTACAGGTGCCACTAGATGCAAACTTGGTTCTGTCTATACATGTAATCTTACAGTTGCCTTTAAAAATAAATCTGTTATCAAACTAGTATGACAGTTCTAAACATTGTATTTGTCTATATTAATAGGAGTATATTGACCCAGTAATGCGACATCTGAACATGCAGGATTTAACACTAATTGACTAGCATAGTTTATTTTGGAGTCTTCAGTCAGAAACAGAGAACAGAGTGTTCAGGGTTCTGACAAAGGGCTTACAGTGACCCCTTGTCAACAGCCCAAGGCCCCTCCCCTCCATTTTATTTAAGGTGACTGAGAAAGTGTGATGTACTCATAGGCGTACAGTACGGGGGAGCTTGAGGGCTTGAGCCACCCCCGAAAACAGAGCACCTGCCGCCGTGCCTCCCTGGGTCCTTCCGAGGCCCGGCCACCGCTGCTGGAGAGGGAGAGGGAAGGGGTGGCGGGGGGGAAGAGAGAGGCACCGGCAGCAGCGGCTGGCGGGCCTCGGAAGGGCCCGGGGAGGCGGGGCGGTTTTGGAGGGGGAAGAACATCGCTCCAGGAGCCCCCCCCCCAGATTTTCAAAAGTCTATGCCCCTGGATGTACTAATTGTATACTGTGCACAATACTTTAACTACAAGTGGCTCTGAGACCATCTATGAAGTCTCTCTGTGTTCCTCAGGCCAGAGACCCCAAGGACTGCTCATCTGTCCTGGCTTTGGTCTAACACATGCTTGCTTGCTGCAGAAAAGTCACAGAAGAACTTTCTGTCCTTCTGTTACTAATGCTCTTCCTTCTCATGCCTGTATGGTGAGCAGTGTTCCCTCTAAGCTGAGTTAGAGTGAGCTAGCTCACAGTTTTTTAGCCTCTGGCTCACACATTTTTGTCTTAGCTCAGGAAGGATGGCTCCAGAGCAAACTGATTTATGCAGTAGCCAAATCGCTTGCTCACAACTTTCATGCCAGCAGCTCACAAAGTAGAATTTTTGCTCACAGGACTCCACAGCTTAGAGGGAGCATTGATGGTGAGTCATGAAAAGTGAAGGATGTCAACATAAATCTCCCATGGCCCATCTCCGGCAGAATTTTGCCACGCTGATAACACTCATATTTAACATTCGCCCTGAACAGATCGCTCCCTTCTTTCCTGACTCAGCAAGGCAACCTGTCTAGGGCCTGCTCTGTGGTGATTCAGGACATGCTTCCTGTTTTGTTTCCTTTACAGTGTTGTGGTTCCTGATGTTTTTGCACATCTTCGTGTGGCACATCCTGCTCAGGGATTTCTTATCAGTGGTGCTGACAGTGTGTTTTGCCAGCTGCATTGCCTCACTGTGCTCTATTTCCAGCTAAAGGGAACTGCTTTTATGTTATTGTTTAGTAACATTACTTAAATATGCCCAATAGAATAGGTTCTGTCATTCACTTTGCTTTTTCACAGTACTGCTTTTCCCTGCATTCAGATATGGGAAGTGTGTCTTACCACACATACACACAGCATCAGAGCACGGATATCAGAATATTAGGCTATGATCTCAACAATCACATTCTACCAAGATATGTAAACATCTGTTTTCCATGAGAGACAAAAAAAGACATTCCCCTAAAATAGAAAGAAAGGGCTGTCATACAGAGGATGGTGCAGAGTTGTTTTCTGTTACCCCAGAAGATCAGACCAGAACCAATGGGGTGAAATTAAATCAAGAGTTTTCAGCTAAATTTTAGGAAGAACTTCCTGACAGAGCGGTTCCTCAGTGGAACAGGCTTCCTCAGGATGTGGTGGGCTTTCCTTCTTTGGAGGTTTTTAAGCAGAGGCTAGATGGCCATCCAACAGCAACACTGATCCTGTGAACGTAGGCAGATCATGAGAGGGAGGGCAGACAGGGTTGCATCAATGCTTAGTTCTCATGGCCCTTTCTTACATGCCCAGGGAAATGCTGATGGCCAATTTGAGGTCAGGAAGCAATTTTCTCCAGGCCAGTTTGGTGAGGGATCCTGAAAGGTTTTGTTTGTTTTGTTTTGGGTTGGGTTTTTAGCCATCTTCTAGGCATGGAGCAGGGATCGCTGGGAGTAGGGGGAGAGGTAGTTGTGAATTTCCTGCATTGTGCAGGGGATTGGACTACATGACCCTGGTGGTCCCTTCCAATTCTATGATTCTATGATTCATTATATTTGTTCTATTTATTTACCTCATATGCATCCCACCTTTCTCTCCAATGGGACCCAAAGTGGCTCACATAATTTTCCTCTCTATTTTATCCTCATAACAACTGTCTGAGGTGGGTTAGGTTAAGAGTATGTGAGGTCACACAGGTCACCCAGCAAGCTTCCATGGCAGAGTGGAGAGTCAAACTTGGGTCTTCCAGGCCCTGGTGCAGCATTCTAACCACTACACCACACTGGCTGTCTTGAGTATGTGTTTCTGAGAGCAAAGGTACATATTATACTTATAATTACTAAACTGAAAATCACATTCCCATGATGATTTCTTCCAGCCTGCTATATCATGTGACATCAGCACTTTTCAGACTTTCTGAATAGTTTTTGTAATATATGTAATGGCGGAAGCCACATGGCCCCCGCAGAGCACATGGCCCAGTGAAGCCCTGAGCTTGGGGCCAGAGAACAACAGGACACTAGGATCCTAGTGTCCCCCTATCAGAATAGTCCTATGACAGCCTCTGCTGGGAAACTTATTCAATTACCTTGAGACTTATTTAATTACCTTGGAGCTTATTCAATTACCTTGAAACTTATTCAATTACCTTATCCAATTGCCTTGTTTGGGTGAGGTCAGGGGTGCGGCTTACCTGTGTATATAGCAGGCCCCCTGACCTCCGTATGTATGCCTCATCTGAACCAGCTAAATAAAATGCTTGCTGAGATCACATCAACCGGCCACCTCTTCCAGTACTTTTTAGTGGCGACGAGGATGGGATTCCTATGAGCAACTCAACAGCTGAACTGAGTGACCGCACCAAACCGAGCATCGATCTGCCGGCATCTGGCTCCACCGGGCTCCAACACCCTGAAGGACCGCCCATCACCCCAGAGGACATCACTCAGCCCACCACTCTGGTAAATATGGCTACCGCTGAGGGAAACATCACCCCTTTTGACCCGTCCCACTCCAAGACCTGGGAGGCTTGGTTCAAGCAGCTCAGATTCACCTTCATTGTCTGAAGTATAGCCGACGTGGACATGAAGTGGGCCTGGCTCCTGAGTTTTTGTGGGGTAGATATGATGAGGCTTGCCCAGAGTCTAATCGCACCCCAGGACCTACTGGATGTCCCCTACAATGAGCTGACCAAGGCCCTCAGAGACTACTTCGCTCCCAAGCCCTCCCTGTGTCGTCGCAGATAGGATGGTGTAGATATACAGAATGTCCAGAACGCCGTGATGAAGTAGAGTATATACAAAGATTTATTTACAGCTACATACACAGTCTTATAGGGCACTCGCCAGACAGTCGGACAAAGTGCTTCGCAGGCAAGGGGATACCATGACTGGCACACTTAGACATGCACAGAGTTCATTATATGCAGTCATACAGCCAATCAGCAAGAAGTGCTGATTCATCTTGCACCTCCTCTGGCTGATGCAATCTGGCTGTCAGGTGACCTATCTAACTGTCACCTAGATCCCCATGATCTATCTGACTCACTTGCTATCTTGCCTGCATATTTGGTCTCCATACACGCCTCCAAAGATGCAATGGGTCAGATGCAGTTCACAGTTGAGATAGTCCAACCTGTGTTTGGGCAAACATTTTGTAAAAACATCAGCAACATTATCAGTTGACATACAATGCTCCAGAGATATGAACCCTCGGCATACAGCTAGTTTTACATTTTGGTATCTGATGTTAATATGTTTGCTGCGTTGTTTGATTCCTTGGTTCTCAGCTACCTGCAATGCAGAAATACTGTCACACATTACAGTTACAGGCATTTCACATTTTACATCCAGGTCTTGTAACAGCTGGTAAAACCATTCAAGTTGTACAGTGCAATCACTTAGGGCTGAATATTCTGCCTCACATGTACTGGTTGCTACATGAGTTTGCTTTAAAGATTTCCAATGTATCAAACTCCCATACATGTAGATTGCATACCCTGTGGTTGACTTTCCATCAGGCCTTTCACCCCAGCTAGCATCACAATAAGCTAACAGGTTTTGCTGCTTGTCAACTTTGAGCACCAGTTTACTTTCCATGGTCCCTTTAAGGTATCTTAAAACCCTTTTTGCTGCTTGCCAATCCTTTTTGTATGGGCACACGCACTTCTGAGACAACCAGTGTACTGCCACACACAAATCTGGCCGTGTCCAGCAGGCAATGTAATTTAGGCTACCTACCAATGACTGGTACATGGTTACATTTGTGAACAACTCTGTGTCAGGCTCACTCACATAACTAGCGGTCATTGGGGTTGAAACACTATTTGCCTCTACCATGTTGTACTTTTCAAGCAGTTTCCTAATTTTGGCCTCTTGACTTAGCTCGAAAAATCCGTCTGCACTCTTGGAGATATGAACACCCAAATAGTTTTGAATTGGTCCCAGGTCTTTTACTTTGAACAACTTTTGTATATTGGAACTAAAGTGTTCTAACTGCTCTACTGTGTTGTACAAAAAACATATGTCATCCACAAAAACCAACAAGTAACATGACATTCCACAAATGTTTTTCTTGTACAGACAGGGGTCAGCCAAGCCTTGCTCGAACCCTAGCTCTGTCAGTGCTTTCTTGAGACATTCTGCCCATGCACACCCACTCTGCTTCAAACCGTATAGAGCTCTGTGCAACTTTAACACTGACTCAGATTCTTGGCAGTGAAAACCTGGTATCTGTTGTAGATAAAGCTCCTCCTTAATTGGGGCATTAAGATAGGCTGTACCAACGTCAAGGTGATTTATACACATTTTTTGGATAGCTGCCTTTGTTAGCGCAGCTCTGATTGTTTCAGCCCTTACAGTGGGAGCGAAACATTCATCGTAGTCCTCCCCTTCTACTTGTGAGAAGCCTCTGGCTACTAGCTTAGCCTTATATTGTTTCTCCCCATTTGGCTGCTCCTTAATTTTAAACAACCACCGGCACCCCAGAGCCCGTTTGTTTTCTGGCAGCTTTGCAGGAGAAAATACCTTGTGTGCTTTTAAAGAATCATACTCTGTCTGCATTGCTGACAACCAGGCATTCTTTTCCTCCTCACACAAAGTCAACACTTCATCATACGTTTGTGGTACCTTCACATAAACATGATTTACAGTCTCTCCATATCTGACAGGAGGTATACCTTTTGTTGCCCTTGTAGACACCCTCGGTACTGGGCTAGCACCTTGCACGCTCTCTGGAGCTTCCTGTGCTGGTGACAGCGCCTCCTGCTTAATCTCTGTTTTGCTTTCTGCCTCCTCTGTTACTGGCAACAAAACAGCTGAAGGATTTGCATGGACCTTGTGCCAATTCTCATCCTCACAAAAGTTAGCTGACCTGCTGAAACTTAGCAAATTATTGGGATTTGCAAAACGATATGATTTAATCCCCGTCTGATAACCCAAAAAGGTTAGTTTATTTGCTCTTGCTCCACCCTTGCGTCTCTGGGCAAGTGGAACATTAACCCAGGCCTTAGAACCAAAAACCTTCAGATGACTCAAACTTGGGTCTTTGCCATAAAGCATCCTGTAAGGAATGTTATTAATGGCACGAGACCATATCCTGTTGAGGATATAACATGCTGCTTTCATGACTTCTGCCCAAAAAGCATTTGGGAGGCCAGCATCTAACAGCATGGATGTTGTCATGGTTTGCAAAACTGCCCCCTTCCTCTCGGCAATGCCGTTTTCCTGAGGAGTGGCAACGTTTGCTATGCGGTGTTCTATGCCAGAAGACTTTAGCCAGTGGGCCAACTCGTCTGATAGGAACTCTCCACCCATATCAGATTGAAACATGCATATCTCCTGTTGCAATTGTTTCTGCACATTTCTAGCCCACGTTTTTAGAGTGTTACACACCTCTGATTTTTTCACCAAAGGATAAAGCCACGCAAAGCGCAACGCGTCATCAACCAAAACAAGACAGTATTTGCGCCTTGATAAGCTCTTGGGAAATGGACCCATTACGTCTGCATGCACCAGGGCCAAGGGCTTATCTGTAACCCTCTCACTGCTCCTTGCTACTGGATATGCCTTTGATTTAGACTGTTTACATACATCACAGTCCAAATAAGTCGAGCAGCTATTCACTTTCTCCTTATCTAGAATAGCTAGCGTTTTTGATATCACAGAAAAACTCGCGTGGCCGAGTCTCCTGTGCAACAAATGAATGCATAGATTGTGGGGTTTGGTGTTTGTCACCGTCTGAGCCTGCACATTTCCACCCTCCAACACATAAACATTGTTGTGCAATTTCCCCCCTGCAACTTGTTCACCCTTCTTGAGTATGCTACATGATTGGTTGCTAAACACAATGCTGAAGCCGGCTTTATCTAAAGCACATATACTCAAAAGGTTACATTCAAGTGAGGGAACACAAAGCACATCTTTAAAACAATAATTTAGGGCTGGAAAATATACATCTCCCTGACATGACACCTCTGCAGAGCGTCCATCTGCTAGACTCACGTGCTCCAAGGAAGAAGGTTTCACATTTTGTAGCACACTTTTGTCCCTGGCAAACATCTGTGAGGCACCAGAATCAATAATCCAGGTGGTACCTGCCGTAGACTTGCTTGCCACAACAAGAGTGGCTTGTTGAACAAATGGTTGAATCTTTCCTTCTCAGCTTTTTCTCTGCGCTGAACACTGACGCCGTAAATGTTGAGATGATCCACAAATGAAACATTTTTTGACCTTGAGGGCGATAGGCTTATCACTGCAGCTTGCTTCTGGAGTGTAGGCTTTCGTTGTCCTCTCCGGCTTGGCCTGGTTCCCAGGATGGACGGCAGCCAACTCCCTTTGCTGATAACGCCTCTCCTCGTCCAGAAGTCTGCCGGTCACGTAGTTAAGCGTTAACGAAGCCGTAGGAACAGATTCCAATGCAGTAATCAACGGGTCGAACCTCTGCGTCAAAGAACTCAGGATGATAAAGACTTGGTCCTGCTCGGTAACTTGCTTCCCTCTCTGTGCAAGAAGCTGGAAGCCAGTTATCAGAGAGTTTAAATGTTCTCTGACTGATTGCCCGGGCTGCATAACAGTCATGTAAATGCGTCTGGTCAGGGATATTAAGGACCCTGCAGTCTGTTGGACGTAGACTGCCTTCAGACTATCCCAGGCTGCCTTTGCGTTGTCACATTGGGACACATACAGCAACTGGTCATCTGCTATACTGAGGACAATAGTAGCCAAGGCCTTTAGCAACATCCTCAGCTGTCGGAGCCTGTGGGGGAGCGTCAACATAATTCCATACTGCCTCCCTCTTTGGTATGGATAGTGCTCCATACGAAGCGACCAGGTCGCATAATTATCAGAGTTCAGTTTATCAACTAGCAGTGCAGCTGGTGCTTGAGCCATGATACACTCACGTTCAGGAGCTTTTCCCCACTGGTCACCGGTCTCTGCTTCCTCCGACTCTGATACCTCGCCTCCTCCACTAGACTGTGTTTCCGACTCTGTATCACTCACAGCAGCTGTAGACATCCACAAAACACCAACTCAGGAGCCCTTCTCACCAACACTGGTAGAACCTCTTCAGCTCAGCACAACACCATCCGCCTTGACTTTTGCTCCGCGGACCAGGCTGAGCCCATAACCCTGTTGTCGCAGATAGGATGGTGTAGATATACAGAATGTCCAGAACGCCATGATGAAGTAGAGTATATACAAAGATTTATTTACAGCTATATACACAGTCTTATAGGGCACTCGCCAGACAGTTGGACAAAGTGCTTTGCAGGCAAGGGGATACCAAGACTGGCACACTTAGACATGCACAGAGTTCATTATATGCAGTCATACAGCCAATCAGCAAGAAGTGCTGATTCATCTTGCACCTCCTCTGGCTGATGCAATCTGGCTGTCAGGTGACCTATCTAGCTGTCACCTAGATCCCCATGATCTATCTGACTCACTTGCTATCTTGCCTGCATATTTGGTCTCCATATGCCGACACCCTGATGGCCCTCCGCATGGACTTCATCCAGCGCATTCAGAAGCCAGGTAAGCCAGCAGCCTCTTTCCTGGCCAACCTTCACTGGCTAGCAGTCGGCTGCGAGTTCAGGAACGTGGAGGACCACATGCTGACCATGTTCGTGGGAAGGTTGCGGGAGGCTAAACTTAGGCGCAAGTTGATCACACTTACAGAGCCTACATTCAAAAAAGCGCTCCAAGCCATGGCCGCCTTTGAGATGGCCCAGAAGGAATGAACATCATCCACTACCCACTGGACCTCCGCTTCCTCCGGATCTGAAGAAGAGGACAACATACTCCAGGTAAACCAATGCTCCCAGAGGGAGGCACTCCGATCAGCAGCGGACAGGGGCATGCCCTCACAGGAAACAGGTCAGCTGCTCCGTCCTCCAGACCCTCTTATCCCCATACCCCGGCACCCTGCACCAGCTGCAGCGACCCACACGACCGCCGGAGCTGTCATTTCCAGGACGCAGAGTGCCGGTTGTGTGGGAAGAAAGGACATATAGCCCAGGCCTGCAGATCCCGCAGCAACCATCAGTCTCAAGCAGTGCACTCCAAGGACACGGACTTGCACTCCACCTCCCACAATCAGGTACTACAACTTTCCTGGGGGGCCCAACAAGATTTACATTCTGGTATCCCTAGAAGGCTCCCCCTGCTCTATGGAGCTGGACACGGGCTCTGCTTATTCTGTCATCTCGGCAGAAACCTTCTGCAAGCTTTGCCCAAATGGGGGCCCCCGACTCTGCTAGCCATCCGGCCTACGCTTAAGGGATTTCCAGAAAAATCCCATCAACATCTGGGGTCTGGGGAAATTCTGGGTCAAGTACAAAGATTTCAATGGCATGCTTGAATTACTGGTAGTGGAGGGCAAATTAGCAAGCTTACTGGGCCTGACCTGGTTCAAGCCTCTGGGACTGGGCATCACAGGAGTCGACCAGGTCTGAGATGCTGACTTCGGGAAGGTATTTGATGAGTTCCCGGCAGTTTTTGATGGGGTGCTAGGTGCTTACACTGGTCCCCCAGTCTCCCTTGACTTAGACCCGTCCGTCTGGCCAATCCGGGGACCAGCATGACGACCCCCACTGGCAGTCGCGCCCAAAGGAAACAAAGACTTGGACCAGCTCGTGGCACAGGGGGTGCTAGAGCCAGTGTCCCACGCAAATGGGAAACACCCATAGTAACTCCCTTAAAGCAAAATGGGAACATCCACATTTGTGTTGACTACGAGTGCACAATTAACAAGGCATTGCAGGATCACACCTACCCGGTGCCAGTCATTAGCCATGTCCTGTCCTCCCTCGTGGGAGCATGGGTTTTTGGAAAGTTGGATCTGGTGCAAGCCTACCAACGACTCCCAGTAGACGATGCCACCATGGAAGCACAAACAATCGTCACACACACAGGGGCACCTTCAAAGTCCGCTGCCTGCAATTCAAGGTGAGTGTGGCCCCGGGTCTGTTCCAACAACTAATGGACCGTCTTTTAAAAGGGATTCCAGGGTTGTTTCCCTTCTGTTCCAACAACTAATGGACCGTCTTTTAAAAGGGATTCCAGGGTTGTTTCCCTTCTTCAACGACGTTCTGATCACCGCACCAGACGTCCCAACCTTTGCCTCCCAACTCTGCCAGGTTCTGCAGCACTTCAATGATACAGGGCTGAAAGTGAAGCGGGAGAAATGCTGGCTGGGAGTTCCATCCATAGAGTTCCTGGGCTTCATGGTTGATGAACATGGCATCCACCCAACACAGGACAAGGTCTGTGCTATCACTGAGGCTCTGGAGCTGACCTGCAAGGCAGAGCTACAGTCGTTCTTAGGCCTCATGAACTTTTACCACTCGTTCCTCCCCCACAAGGCAGCAATCGCCGAGCCCCTGCACCGCTTGTTGGATAAAGCCACCAAATGGACATGGGGCCCCCGCCATGCTGCAGCCTTCTGGGCCATCAAGGACCTTCTCATGTCTAATTTGGTCCTGGCCCACTTCAGTGAGTCACTAACCATGATCCTGGCGTGTGATGCTTCTCTGTGTGGGGTGGGGGCAGTCTTGGGACACAAGCTGCTGGACGGCTGAGAGGTCCCAGTGGCTTATTACTCGTGCACCTTGTTGTCATCGGAACGTAACTACACCCAGATAGACAAGGAGGCATTAGCACTTGTCGCTGGGGTCCGTAAGTTTCTTGATTTTTTTATACGGTAGAAAGTTTACTGTTGCCACAGACTATAAACCCCTGTTGGGTCTCCTGGCCCGGACTGCCAGACGCTGAACATGTTGTCCCCCCAAGTCCTACGCTGGTTCATCTTCCTCACAGGATATTCGTACTCCCTGGTTCACCACCTGGGAAAGGCTATGGGCCATGCAGACGCCCTTAGCCACCTGCCGCTGCCCTCCTCGGACCCGGGCCCAGCCCACCATGTCACGCTGCTCAAGGACCTTCCAAACTGGCCCATTCAGGTCAAAGACATTGTGCGGCTTACCGACTGTGACTGCGTCTTGTTGCAGATCTTTAACTGGGTGGGGAGGGGTGGCAGTGCAGCCTGGGCCCGGACTTCATGGCATACAAGACCCAGCGGGCCAAGTTGTCAACCCACAAGGGGTGTCTACTGTGGGGAGCCTGGGTGGTCATCCCTCCCCCACTATGGGAAAAGCTGCTGGCCGCACTCCATGAGACTCATCCAGGCATCGTCCAGATGAAAGCACTGGCACGAAGTTATGTTTGGTGGCCGGGAATGGATGTGGCCATCGAGGACTGGGTGCAGCAGTGCGCCACTTGCCAGGAGTCGCACCTCGAACCACCCCGGGCGCCCATCCAATCCTGGAAATCCACCGGTAAGCCCTGGTCCTGGCTTCACCCACACTTTGCGGGCCCCTTTCAAAGTCAGACCTTTTTTTTTAGTAGATAAACTACACAAAGTGGCTTGAGGTGGCCCCGGAGGCAACCACATCCTCTCAGGTGGCTATACAAACCATGTGGCATATTTTCAGTACGCATGGCATACCTGACACCCTCGTTACGGATAACAGAACAGCATTTACTTCCAGGGAATTCCAGGAGTTCGTGGAGCATTATGACATCCGCCACATCTGGTCCGCCCCCTTCCATCTGGCAACCAATGACCAAGCCAAACGCATGGTCCGGACAACGAAGGAGGCACTGCGGAGACTAGACAAGGGCAGCTGGCATTACAGACTTGCAGCCTTCCTCTTCAGTCAGAGAATGACACCACACACCACCATGGGCCACAGCCCCGTGGAGCTTCTCATGGGCCAGCACCTCACCACATGCCTAGATTGCCTCCATCTGGACCATGCATCAGACCACTGCGGAGATACTGTCCAGTCGCAACCACCATGAGGGTTCTTCCCGGAGGACCCAGTCTACATCCAAAATTATGCGTACAGGCCAGCTTGAGTGCCGGGCCGCATTGTATGAATCACCAAACCAGTGTCATATAAGGTCACCGGGGAGGAAGGCCAGCTATGGAGATGACACATAGACCAGCTGAGCTGTCACCGCCTGTCACCAGACATCGAGATGCCCGAGGACCTGGATGAGGAGCCACAGACACACACAGCCGAGGTGAGGGAGCAGTTGGGCCAACCACCAGAGACAACAGCACCCTGTCATCTGTGAGCTTCCAACAGACTCCAGTCCAGCCGCAGCCAAACCAGCTGTTCCTCCAACACCTGTCACAATGACGCCATAGGCCACCCCCTCACCGGTGGCCCCACGGCACTCAAGGCAAGAGTGCAAGTCACCATCCTACTTAAGGGACTATGTGTGCCACTAGGGCAGTGTCTGAACTATGGGGGGGGAGGGGTGTAATATATGTAATGGCAGAAGCCACATGGCCCCCACAGAGCACATGACCCAGTGAAGCCCTGAGCTTGGGGCCAGAGAACAATAGGACACTAGAATCCTAGTGTCCCCCTATCAGAGGCTTAGGATATTCGAATAGTCCTATGACAGCCTCTGGCGGGAAACTTATTCAATTACCTTAAGATTTATTCAATTACCTTGGAACTTATTCAATTACCCTGAAACTTATTCAATTACCTTGAAACTTATTCTATTACCTTATCCAATTGCCTTGTTTGGGTGAGGTCAGGGGTGTGGCTTACCTGTGTATATAAGCAGGCCCCCTAACCTCCAAGTGTGTGCCTCATCTGAACCAGCTAAATAAAATGCTTGTTGAAATCACGTCAACCAGCCTCCGCTTCCAGTACTTTTCATTTTTTAAAACATTACAACCATAGAAACAATTTTTTAAACTCACTTTTTAAAATGTAAAGCTAGATTAAAATTTACATTGCTCTGGCTTTGCCTTCTCTTTGATTACACAAATACATATAAGGCTAATTCAAGCATCCCCATTTTTCTGCAAAAAGTATGTCTAAGCAGGAAAATGTGTGAAATCTGTATGTTGTTTGCTTACATGTGTGCCAGTGCATTAATTCTTTTTTGTGTAGGAATTCTATAAAGGAGGAAGCAGCTTCTTGGGAAGTAATCTCTTGTCAGTTCAGACTGAAACAAGAGAGGAAAATAATGAATGAGCAGGAACATGGTTGTACGGCAAAGCCTATCTTTGTATTTGATGACAGTAGATTTTCCATGTGGTGAGTTCATGGTTTCCTACCATTGTGACAGAGTAAAGGGCCAGCTATAAAGTAATCTTGGCATTGTTCTTCTTCGTTGAAAACCACCTGGAGTCAGTAGAGAAACATGCAGGTTATATAGGCAGTGGAATATAGTGTACAGTGTATAAGATGTAAATCAAGTGTCCAGTTCCAAACTGATCTTACCCAGGCCTTTAAAAAAAGAGAGAGAGAGGTGCCAGTACTCTCAAGAGGGAAATGAAGTTTTCAATCTGTATACTGAAAACTCGTTAACCTTTAAACATTTTTAAAAGAATTTTTTTGAAGAGATTCTGGAACTCTGTTCTGCTGCATTCCCCCAGAAAAAAACCCTCTGATCTTAATCATGAATTCACCAGGAGGCGTGTTGTGTCCTAATGGTGACCGTGCACGTGGTCAGAGAAACGCACATGGCTGGGTTGGCTACCAGAGCTTTGCTTCAGGAGACAATAGCCCGGGCGGATTGTAAATCAGACCAATCAGCCACCCAAGATCTGCCAGGGGACCTATGCTGTAGGGTCACCTGTACTTAACCCTAGTAGGGAAATTGGGTGAGGCCGGGGGTGCGGTTTAGACGAACGTTTAAGCAGACCCCCCAAACCCCGTTCTCCAGTTGTGATTTGTACCATTAATAAACTTATGAGCTGATTTCACTGCAACGTGTCTCTGGACCCAGTATTTATACTGGCAATGAGGATGGGGTACCGATGAGTGACATTGGCTCCGACTCCAGCATCGCATCGAGCACCAATCCTCCGGCACCCGAGCAATGCCAGGCTTCAGCGCCACCTGGCATCACCGACCGCCCCACAGGACATCACTCACTGTATCACTCTAGAGTCATGGCAGCTGCTCTGGGACAGCTCACCGCATTCGACCCCACTTGCCCTGAGCTATGGGAAGACTGGGTCGAACAATTAAAGTACTTTTTCCTGGTCCAGGTCACGGCCAATGCAGGAAAGAAGAAAGCCTGGCTCATCAACTCCTGCAATGTTTCCATGATTCGCCTAGTGCAAAGCCTAATTGCACCCAAGATGCTGGACGACTCATCCTACACCGAGCTGCTCACCGTGCTCACTACATATTTCACGCCAAAACCATCTAAAATGGCACTACGAATGGACTTCTACGCTCAATCCCAGAAGACAGGTGAGTCTGCAGCAGACTTCATGGCCAACCTCTGGCACCTGGCAGTGGGGTGCGAGTTCCCGTCAGTAGAGGACACCCTCCTGACCCATTTTGTCTGGGGAGTCTGTGAGCCGAAGCTCCACTGAAAGCTCGTGGCTATTGAGGAACTAAAACTCGACTCTGCTTGCAAAGCGGCAGCCACCTTCAAGAAAGTGCAAAAGGATCTCCAAGGATCCACGATGCACCGCCTGGCGACCACCACAAGCCCCGTGACATCAGACGAGGAGGAGGAAGTGTTGGAAATGTACGTGTTAGCAAGATCTGACATCCCAGTCATTATAGGGTTAACTTGCTTACTTTCAGTGCTATTGTTTAGACTGACCTGGAAGGGAAACCTGGCAGGCAGCCAATGTAAGAAAAGCCTGGGACAGTAAAGGGGTATTGCTGTATTGATTGGTTACTGTGTTCAGGTGACTTCCTTCTAGGGGTCAAGAAGAAGGAGGAAACTCCATTCTGTTCTCACCATGCTTTGTAAAGAGTAAGATGTAAAAATGTAGCTCTTAGTTATGTTGTTATTTTTAAGTCCTCCTGTGATCCCTATCCTTTAGAAATAAAGCATTTTTAAAACTAAAGGAAACATCTCATCTCCAGTGAAGCAAAGATCCGCTGAAACTCTGAATATTTAAGCATTTTGACTATTTTTCTCTAACAGGAAGTCCTTCAGCTCCACAGACTGGACTGGTGAGGACCACCATGCCCAGCCTCCACATCAGCACAAGCCAGCCCATGCACCAATGCACCCACATCATGTGCCAGCTGTGGGGATCCACACAACTGCCAGAGCTGCCATTTCTGAGAGGCAACCTGCCGATCCTGCGGAAACATGGGGCACATCGCCTGGGTTTGTTGCTCACGGGCCTCCCGATGCACACAAGCCATGCACCTGGAGTCATCAAACCTGCACTCCACGACATCCTCCCACCACCAGGTAATGAACTTGCCCTGGGACACCCCAAACAAATTCCTTGTCCCTGTTATGGTAGAAGGGTTTCCCTGTGAAATGGAACTGGAACATTCTCCCTAATTTCAGTGGACACCCTTCACAAAATCTGTCCACAAGGGGGGGCCATTATGGAAGCCCATGGGACTTAAGCTACGGGATTTCCAAAAGACCCAGTGGCAATCAAGGTGTGGGGCAAGTTCCAAGTCCAATACAAGGACTTTGATGGACAATTGGACCACCTGGTAGTGGAGGGCAAGCTTTCCAGCTTACTGGGACTGTCTTGGTTTGGGCCTTTGGGACTGGGGGTAACGGGGGTGAACCACCTCTGCGGCACAGACTTCCAGTCAGTCTGTGACGAGTTCCTGACTGTTTTCAACTGTGCTCTGGGCAAATATATGGGCCCCCTGGTGTCCCTGGACCTAGACCCCATGGTCCGTCCAATCCGCACGACGGCCAGGCGACTCCCCCTAGCAGTCCACCCCAAGATAGATAAGGAGGTAGACCGGCTGGTTGACCAAAGGGCACTAGAGCCAGTCCCTCATGCTCAGTGGGAAACCCCTATTGTGACTCCAATAAAGCTGACTCCAATAAAGCTGAACGGGGATGTTTGCATTTGTGCAGACTATAAGTGCACTAATAACAAGGCCCTCCAAGACTATGCTTATCCAGTGCCAGTGATTAGCCATGTTCTCGCTTCACTGGCAGGGGCCAAGGTGTTTGGGAAGCTGGACCTGGCACAGGCATACCAGCAGCTCCTGGTGGACAATGCCACCACCGAAGCCCAAACAATCATAATGCACAGAGGGGTGTTCAAGATGTGGCGTTTGCAATTTGGGCTCAGTGTCACCCTAGGGATTCTCCAGAATCTGATGGACTGCTTATCCCCAGGGTCCAACTGTTCTTTGACGGCGTTCTGCGACCTTTGCGGCCTGGCTACGATCCATCTTACAGCGTTTCAATGACACGGGCCTGAAGGTAAAGAGGGAGAAATGCCTGCTGGGGGGTCCCATCCATGGAGTTTCCGGGTTTCACCATAGACACACAGGGCATCCATCTGACCCCTGACAAGATCTGCGCCATTGCTGAGGCCCCTGCAGTGACGTCGAAGGCGGAGCTCCAAGCAGTCTTAGGACTCCTCAACTTCTATCATGCCTTCCTCCCTCACAAGGCAGCTGTGGCAGAACCCCTCCATTGACTCCTTGATGAGAATGCCCCTTGGGCCTGGGGTCCCCACCACACAGCGCCTTTCAAGGCCGTCAAGGGACACTTAACATCAAATGCAGTCCTGGCACTTTTTGATGAGTTGCTCCCAGTAGTTCTCATGTGCGACACTTCACCGTATGGGGTGGGGGATGTCCTGGGGTACCACCTAGCAGACAGGAGGGAGATCCCTGTCACATACTACTCCCACACCCTGTCTGCAGATAGACAAGGAGGCTCTGGCAATCTTGGCGGGAATTAAAAATTTCTGATTACCTGTATGGTCGCCCCTTCATGATTGCAATAGACCACAAACCTCTCCTGGGCCTCCTCACTCCTGACCGCCAAACCCCCCAGATGCTCTCCCCAAGGGTGCTCCGTTGGTCAATCTTTATGGCCAGCTACCAGTACGAGTGGGTCCACTGCCCGGGGAAAGCCATGGGCCATGCAGATGCCCTCAGCTGCCTGCTGCTTAAGTCCTGCAACCCGGACCCAGCGCCAGCCCATCATGTCACCCTGCTTGAAGAGCTACTGGACCAGCCCATCTGGGTGAAGGATGCCGCCACACCACATGAGATCACACCTTGTCCTGGGTCTTGGACTGGATGGGAAGGGAAGGGGGTGGCCCAGTAGCCCAGGGTCCAACTTTGCCACCTTCACAGCCCAGCACAATGAACTATCAGTGCACAAGGGGTGTGTGCTCTGGGGCGGTTGGATAGTCGTCCCCGAACTGCTATGCAAATAGGTGCTCACTGTGCTCCATGAGAATCACCCCGGCATTGTGCGGATGAAAGCCCTGGCCCAAAGCTACGTCTGGTGGCCCAGGCTAGACAGGGAGATGGAGGAGCAAGTCAGATGGTACTAGAAGTGCCAGGAATCACGGCCAGACCCACCCCAGGCGCCAGTGCAACCCTGGGAGTCATTTCACAAGCCATGGGCCTGGCTCCACTTGGACTTTGTGGGACTGTTACAGGGTCAACTTTTTTTGATATTAATAGACAGTTACATGAAGTGGCTGGAAGTGGTGCCAGTGTCCTTCATCACAGGCCACCATCCATGCCATGTGGCACATCTTCACATCCATGGCATCCCCGACACACTCATGACAGACAACAGCTCAGCCTTCACATCAGGGGAGTTCCAGGAGTTTGTGGACTACTACGGGATCTGGTACATCTGCTCCACCCTGTTCCACCCAGCCACAAGTGGCCAGGCTGAGTGCATGGTGCGCACAGCCAAAGAACACCTGTGCCGCATGGACAAAGGCAACTGGAACTACAAACTGGTAGCATTCCTGTTCAGCCAACAGACAACCCCAAACACCATGACCAGGCACAGCCCAGCGGAACTACTAATGGCTAGGCAGCTCACAACCAGGTTGGACTGCCTACACCCAGACCGTGCATGGAACATAGCAGTGCCCTGAAGCAGCAAAAGTCTCCACTCTGTCTATGTGAAGAATTTTGCAAAGGGTCCTGCCTGGCTGCCAGTCTGAATAGTGTGGGTGACAAGGCCCCTATCCTATGAGGTCTCAGGGGAAGAAGGTCAACTGTGGAGAAGACACATCGACCAACTGCGCTGCCAGCTCCTGACCACAGAAACCAATGCATCCGAGGAGAGTGAGGATGAAACCCCAGCTCCTGAGCAAGATGGAGGAGGTGAATGCGAGACATCCACACCAGAATCTCCCGAGGTTGAAGCATACCTCGACATCCCTCGAGCACCAGCCCCGACGGGCAAACCAGAACCATCCCCAGGAGCAGCCGAGGCAGTCCCTGAGCAGCCCACCACAGAAACGGTATTATGCCGCTTGACCATGGAATGGCGAAGGCCCACCTACCTAAGGGACTTCGTGTGCTAGGGAAGGTCCAAACTATGGAGGGAGGGGTGTTAGGTCCTAATGGCAACCGCACACATGGTCAGAGAAATGCACATGGCTGGGCTGGCTACTGGAGCTTTGCTTTGGGAGACAATAGCCCGGGCGGATTGTAAACTCAAGATCCGCCAGGGGGGCTATGCCGTAGGGTCACCTGTAATTAACCCTATCAGGAAAACTGGGTGAGGCCAGGGGTGTGGTTTAGATGGACATTTAAGCAGACCCCCCCTAGCCCTGTTCTCCAGTCGTGATTTGTACCATAAATAAACTTATGAGCTGATTTCACTGCAACAGTACTTTATAAGGCATTCACTACTCTATCATGGATAGCACTCCACTTGGACTTCCAGTTTCTGGCTTGGGCTGGGCAGCAGCATTGCTGTTTGTTCTGTGAAGAATTCCTTCTTTTAATTGTTTTTTTTAAAAAAAAAAATAGTGTGAGATTGTGCCAATAGATTTAGTCCACAACAGGTCTCCTTAAACAGAAAGTCCTTTATTTGCAGGAAAGATCTCGTTGGTCAAATACACTTCTGTTAGTAATGCCCAAGCATAGGAATACAACTACAATTATACTTGACCTGAAATAAGCCCCTTCAACATCCACCAATCAATTGAGAGGATTATTGGTGCCCAAATATACTGGCCCAGTGTTCCCAAGGAAAGCGCAGTAAAATAGGTTCCCAGGCAAAGATATTATTAGGATTTGTGGGGCGGATGTTCCCAGGGAAAAAATCAAGCAAAGGAACACATAGCACCTGTGAATAATATAACACATAGCAAGAGGCTTGCAGCTCAAGGCCGTGAGCTAGAGAAAAGCAAAAGACAGATAAGAGGGAAGAAAAGCTAACGAGCAACAAGCATGCGCAAAGTGAGCAAGATGCACATTCCTACGGTGGGAGTTACTCCGCCGATGCTATCTCCCGTCTGGGACCTAGAGGAGTCGATATGAGACTCAAGAGAAAAGCAAGGTTAATTGATCATCAGACTATGCGATTGGCCCCTTAGGCATTTGTATATGATGCTTAGGCAACAGTGTTATTGATAATACCGGTCAGCAGGAACCTATGGCAGTGCTAACTGACAATTAGCTGATATTATCTTCTGGTTTTATTTTCAGGTTTTTTCTGGTTTTATTTTCTGTTTTATCATGAAGTAGCTGCCTCTGGCAGCCTCATGTTTTTTGGTTGTTTGTTTGTTTCCTCTTTGTGAAGGTGCTGAACTTAGTTTTAGCTTAATTAGCTATGTGGGATAAGGGAGGGAGGGTTGGTTGCTGTTGGTAGGTGATAGAACACCTGCATTAAAAAAATTATCATCTTTTTTCTTTCTTTCCTTTTTCCTCCCCCCCTTTAATAGTCTGTTACTGTTGCCTTGTTAAATTACCAATTTGTTTTCATAATTGTACCTGTATTTGTATTTACAGTCTTTTCGTCTTCTTTTCTGTGTTATTAATTACTTTAATTAACTTGTATTTGTTTAATTTGTTATTCACATAATATCTAAGAAGAGAGGCTGCCCTTTTGAGGTCGCTTATGTCATCCCCCAAACAAAGCAAACGAGGACTTTTTAAAATTTAATTTTAAGACTCATAATCAGTTTCAAGTTCTGCAAGAGAGTACTGAGGATCCTCAGCTGATGAAAGAGGAGGGCAGTGTGGCAGGAGACCACAATCCTTTGGACTCTGGCCCACTTATTAGTGATATGCCCCCTTCCGATGGATTTCGTGAACCAGCTGGATTTTTTCAGGAAGCTAATGGGGACACCTGTGTTTTAAACATATTAGCTTCACAGACACGTTTGATTACTGAGACACTGCAGAAAATTTATGAGAAAATAGATACCATAAGCACTTTAACTAAACAATATCTCCGAATTCAGCAACTTTTACTAACCAAGGGAGAGACATAAGAGGTCCTTCCAGGCCAGGTCTACTGCCCAGGAACAATGTAAAGCAAAGGACCATTTTAGATCCATGCAGAGTTGTTTTGAATATCCTTTTAGCGTTTGAATGATTAACTGGAGAATCAAGCATCTGATCAAAGAGCACTTAACTTTATTATTATGTCATTCAAAAATGTTTACTTAAAAGACTGACAAGCTCTATTCATGCTGACAGGCTGATGCTTCTCCTTTTTCCGCCATTGAGCAGCAGCCAGACAGGTAGGTGGCACCAGGGGCAGGACACAGTTCCGAAGGTGGTGGCCAGGGCCGTTCTGAGTGTCCTGGAGCCCCAAATCTGTGGACACATTTCCAGGAGGCAGGTCCCACAGAACCAGGTGTCCACCTCATCCCAGCCCACAGTGGCATGGGAACATTTTGTGTGTGGGTCCTATGGCCAACCTTCTATGAAGGGGAGCCCCTGCACCATGAGTGTCATGGGCTTGCCTACCAGAGATATGAGCTCCATGGCATGCCAGGGCCTCTGTGCAGGAGACACTGACACCACTCAGACCACCAGTGCATTCCACGGTGGCCAGGTGGCACTCCAGGCAGCTGTAGCATGCTGGGACTCACATCAGGAGGTTGGAGAGGCAGGATATCTTGGCAGTTGGCAGCAGGGGGGGCACAGTGCCAGGTGGGGGAAGGACAGGGAGGTGCCATGGGGGCCACTCACCAGTCCACAGGGTCACCTGGTCAGTGGTCCTCCAAGGGCTGGAAAGAGGGACCCACAGATGGCTGCAGGACAGAAGCACCAACAATGACCCCCATTCCCTTCCCCGTGCAGGTTCTGAGTCCCTGGACACAACACAGTAAGGGAGCAGCGACAAGGATGAGGGCGATGGCAAGGAAGGTGACACAGCCGTGCCACCTGAGCAAGGTAGGTGGCAGGCTGCTGGTGGCCACAGGTGGTGCTCCCGGTGACCATGCCCATTGTATGGCCAGGGGGCACAGCCATAGCCCTCAAGCAGGGTTTGTTTATTTATTTATTTATTTCATTTTTATCCCATCTTGCCGGCAAACTGGCTCAAGGCGGCTAACAACCATAAAATACCATCAAAGTGGTTTACAAGTTAAACAAGTTAAAACTAGCATAAAAGCAAACATTAGCACATACACAAATATAAAGCAACAATATAACTGGCAGCATCAGAGTTCTCATGGTGAACAGATGGCAGTACAAGGTTTGGCCGAAGGGACCAGGGCGATGTTATCCTGCAAATTCCCCCCCAGTGGCAGCTCCTAATTGAAAGCCTGGCGGAAGAGCTCCGTCTTGCAGGCCCTGCGGAACTGTAATAAGTCCTGTAGGGCCCTGATGTCATCCAGGAGCTCATTCCACCAGTATGGGGCCGCCACCGAGAAAGCCCTGGCCCTGGTACAGGCCAGCTGAGCGTCTTTCGGACCGGGGAGAGTCAGGCGATGTTGTGTGCCTGACCTCAGTGCCCTCTGGGGCATATATGGGGAAAGGCGGTCCCTCAAGTAGGCAGGCCCCTGACCATATAGGGCTTTAAAGGTCAACACCAGCACCTTGAACCGGATCCGGTATGCTATAGGCAGCCAGTGCAGCGACCGAAACACAGGCCGGATGTGGTCCCACATAGCGAGACCCATCAACAGCCTGGTCGCAGCATTCTGCACCAATGTTGGGTTGAGGAACACTGTGTCCACACCTGTAACGGAAGCCCCTTCTTCCCAGGGACACCAGATCCATCATCAGATGCTGAGATGGAGGAGGAGGAGGAACCCATGGAGGCTGGTGGATGAGACCCTGAACATGAGTGGTGGCATGGGACAGGGCCGGGTATTGGGGGCTTGTGGCACACGGCACAGGGGGAGGGCACTAGTAGCCGAGCCACAGCAGTGATACCCATATCGCCCTGATTCCACAGAATTGCCCCCAGACGTGAACATGGGAGACCTGACTCCCACCGAGAGAGCGGTCGCGTTCAAGGTCAGGAAGATGTGGGTCTCAGCCCTCCAGAGTGTCGCGGAGCTCCTGGTGGCACAGGCCCGGGAGGACAACAGAGAGGTCAGGATGGAAGATCGCAGACTGCAGGAGGAGCCGATTGTCGAGATGAGGGCCGGCCGTGAGCAGGACCAAGCAGCGCAAGCAGCAATGCAGGGCATCATGGAGACATCCAACAATGCCATAGTTGGCCTGACACAAGCAATCACCCTCCTAGTTGACACCTTCCATGCCCAGGCCTTGGCCCCAGAGCCAGTGCAGCCAGGCCCCAGCAACACAGTCCCCCAGGTAGGCCGTGGCCGGGCATCCCAGAAACGGAAGGTGCCATAGGACAACAGCCCTGCACACGGGGGGAAAGGCCTCCCCTGGGGGGCCCACCTGGCCATCATCCCATCCCGCCCCTCCCTTCCCCAGCAATAGGCCCAGGGTCCCTGCCACTCTCTACAGATGCTGCCACACATGTGAGACCACTGTCCAACAGTGGGGGAGTCAGAGACATGCTGTAGACCGACAGGTGGTGGGCAGTGGCCCTCAGACACTGTATGGGTGGTGGGGTTCCCTGGGGGGGCAGCTTTTGCAACAGCTGTTATGGGGTCCCCATGTAGAAATAAAGTGGTGGGTCGCTATACCAGATTCGCCAGTGCTTCCAGGGCTCCTGGCAGCGAGTGGTAGCCTGGACGCCAGCAGCCATCCCCGGGGTGAGAACTGTGTGGGCCTTGTATTCCACCCAATAAAGGTGCCTTGTATTCCACCCAGACCCATGTGTTCCACCTGAAGGGGGTGACACTGCAGACGACATGGACAACAGAGTAAGAAAGTACAAAACGGTTTAATACAGAACATAACCCCAACATGTGAAACACACCCCACCTAATCTGAACTCCCATCCCCTCTGCCCCCTCGTCGACCCCCCTCCCCCCTAGATAACCTGGTGTGGCCCCTCCACCTTCTCCTCAGAGGTGCCCAAGAGGACACTGCCCTCCTCCTCCTCCCCCTCCTGGACCCCCGCCTCCTTCCCCGCCTCCTCCCACCCTCCCCTTGCTACTGGCAGCTGTGTTCATGGGGGACAACGGCAGGCTCCTTGCCACTCCTTCCACTCCTGGCTGCAATGGCATCCTCCAGCTGCATCTCCTGGAGGAGCTGGCGAAGGTGGCCCATCCCCCACTGTATAAATGGGAGGCGGTATCCATAGCGGCCCACTGGGGGGGAACAGAGGGGGGTCGTGGGTTACTGCTGGGGATGCTGGGAAGAGCACCCGGAAGGTCAGCCATGGGAAGCATGGGCTGGGATCCCACAGTGCCAGACAGCAAGTATCCACTGGCCTGCAGATCCAGCCCCGGCAGCCCCCAGCCTGGCCTGGACACCCCTGCCGTGTTGCCAAGCAGTTCCCCCCAGGGATACAGGTCCCCAGCATGTTCTCCATCTGGCCCTCCAGGGTGGCCACACACTGGTGGAGGGTCTTATTTATTTTCTTTATTTATTTATTTATGAGATTTATATCCTGCCCTCCCCACCATTTGACAGGCTCAGGGCGGCTTGCTGGAGGTCCCCGCAGCGGCAGGAGATGAAGGCTGCTCCCCTGCAGGGACAAGGCGGCAGGTGAGCACCCTGCACCATTGTGGGGTGGGGGTGGGGGCGGGAGGCAGGAGTCCTACCTGCATCTGTCTCCGGGGCGGAGCTGATGATCATCAGGTCGCCCTGTGCGGTGACCCCAGCAGCCGCTCCTGCTGGCTCTCCTGCAAGGGACACGGAGGGTGCAAGTGGGAACCCCATACAATATTAGGGCAGCACCCCAGCTCAGGGGCCTGATAGGCACACTGGCCGCAGACCTAGTCATGTGTGGTCTGGTGCACACAGGCCAAATGCCCCTGGGGACACAGCCACAGGCAGGTGAGCCAGTCCCCAAGGGCACTGATGGTGGCTGCCAGGCACCGATGGTGGCCACACCACCCATAGCCACGCCATGTATGTGGCAGGTGTGCCCCAACAGCACCCTGTGGCCATCAACACCCAGGTAGAGGTGCCCAGCACGTGCAGCTGTGGGCGGTCTCAGAGCCACTCAGGGCCCCAGTTGGCCGGTGCAGGGTCCAGAGCCACAGTGGAGGCCAATGCCCATCTGAAACTCACCAGACTCCTCTGACACCTGGCTTCCCGTGGCCGTTGGTGGGGAGCTCACCACCACTGGTCCTGCAGGGGGAGAGGCATGTCACCACAGAGGGACCCTGACCAGGCCCCCCTGAGGCTGCATGGCACCTTGCAACGGTATCTTGAAACCTGGCCCCCCACCAATCCTCCACCAGCAGCAGTGGCCCAGCGGCTTGGTCAATGGCCTCTGCAGGCTGCATTTTAGGCCGCCACTAGCACATCTAACTAGCATAATTACAAACAGTGAGCAAATCTGAGTAACAACAAAAGCCTTATGAAGTTTGCACATACTATGTGAAAAGTAGGTAGCAAATTTGAGTTTATGACATTTATCCAACAATTATATCAACCAAATGATCAAACATGTTCAATATGACTTCTTACCATACTCAGTATATTCACCTGCTAAGCATTTGAAGGCCTCCAACCTCAGGAGAATCCCCCCCTTCAGAGAATGAGATTGACCAAGCTGGATCAGATAAGTAGATTCAATTCAAAAATATATTAATTTATGGTTATATGGATTTCTAAGTAATATCTCCTTTTCTGAAAGACGTATTATAGAATACATTTCCGTAAATCTTTCATGACTCTTACATGACAGAGACTGAGAACCATATGTTATCATTTTACTCAGAATAAAATAGCCTATAAACGTATTCTCCAGGACTGTAATGTAGGCACTGTTTTATTTTTCCAATGCATCATGCTATAGCTAATTGTGCTGCCACCAATAAAAGAGAGTTTCTGCTTTTGTTCTGTTAACTAGATCCTCTGACCACCAATTCAGCAATACAGTCTCTGGAAGGCAGGGTAAGTTACAACTAGTGATGATTTGTATCTCTTTTAAGATCCATCCCCAAAAGCAATTAATGTCAGCACGTTCAACGGAAGTTATATTTATTAAAGATGAATACTCTAGAGTTAATTCAACTAAGTCTTCCATTGAGCTATTATATGATCTTTTTACTCTACTTGAGCCTTTTTACTTATGCCCACATTAATATGGAAATATGTCTGAGCCACCTTAGTGGGTATGATACCTGAGGATCTTCCTAGGCTGAGGACAGACTGGCAATCTGCCCCGGGAGAGGTCCGCATGGGAAGTGGGGGAAGGGAGCCTGTTCAGACATGCGCAGCTGTCCCTCGGCTCCCTTCCGCACTTACCCACTTTGAAGCCAGTTTTCTTGTGCTTTAGAAGGACACCGGGAGAAACCGGTGTCCAGAGGCTGTCTTGCGCTTGCCTCCCGCTTCCAGGCAGTGTGAACCGGAAGAAGGCAGGAGGCAAGCGGAGGCGGTAGTGCGGACATGGCATTTTGCCAGTTTGCGCATGCGCGCATGCACACATGCGCAAATTGCCGAAACAGCCCTATCACGAGCTGCAGAGGCCAGCCCTCCTGGGGCCACTCCGCAGCAGTTTGAACGCTCTGTAATGGCATCCTTGCGCAATGCCCTGGCCAATGTGGACAGCCAGCCCCGGGGGATTTTCCCCCCGCAGCTTTTGCCTCCGGATTCATCCCACTCCAGATTGCCAGTCTGTCCTCAGCCCTAATTGGGCTTCTGTGTTGGAGAAGGATGCACATAGTATGATCCGTTGTATGTGATCTGGTAAGGCTCCAGGCTCGGATAGTATCCCAAATGACCTTTTAAAGATAGATCCTTCCCGTTGGAGTAGCATATTAGCACCAGTTTTTTCTCAGATAAATCTGACTGGTGAAATCCCCCCTATTTGGAGCATTCTATAACCATTCCAATTTTCAAAAAGGGTAATAGGTCTGACCATGCTAATTATCAGCCTTTTATCATCTGTTGGGAAATTATATTCTTCCCTCCTGTATCAAAGGTTAATGGGATGGATTGATACCAATAATATTTTGGGATGGGAACAAATTGATTTCAGGAGAGGATTCTCCACCATTGACCACTGCTCAGTTCTTCTCTACTTCGCAGAAAAGTATACAGCTATGCCTAAGGAGAAGCTGTATGTGGTTTTTATGGATCTCAGGAGTGCATTTGATTCAGTCAGCTGGACAAAGCTATGGGAGAAAATAGAGGGCTCATCAATTGGTATAAGACTACTATGGTTAATCAAGACGTTATACTGCTTAGGTTCAGTGTATTGATAAGGGGAAATTCTCAGACAGTTTTCTTTTTGATAGAGGGGTTAGACAAGGCTGTTTGCTTAGTCTGCTACTTTTAGATTTATACTTAAATCGCCTGATGTTGAGCCTCACATCCCTGGAGTTTCATGTTCCCAGATTTGCTTCAAAAGAATTACCACTGCTACTTTATGCTGATGATTCTGGTCTCGTACTAAGTCTGAAGAGACTTCTGAGACATTTCTCAAATTACTGTTTAGAAGAGAAGTCGCAAATAAACTTTAACAAATCTAAAATACTCATTTTCTCCAAAAATAGCAATTTAAGGCTTCCTAAATGGGTTGTAGCAAACTTTCATATTGAACAAGTTAGGAGGTTTTGTTACTTGGGAATTGTTTTCTCGTCAGACCTTTCTTGGTCTCCCCAGCTTAAGTTTGCAGTGAATAAGATTAAGCCTGTTACTGGAGTGAGTTTATGTTTCCTTTTCTCTAGGGGAGGGGATATATCCCTGGTGCAATTCAGGTGTTCAATTCAAAAATAGTTTCCCAGCTACTCTATAGTGTTGCTATCTGGATCTCAGTAATTTCAGAATCTATTGATCATCCCCTTTGTCATTTTTTGCATAGGGTAATGAGTGTTCCTCATTGTGTTTCAGATGTCTCTCTCCAAACTATGCCAAAAGTCATTGGAAGCTAGAGCATGGCTTAGTGCTTTTAAGCTTAAAGACTATCTTTGCTGTAGAAGTGGATGGATTGCTGTTTTCTCTCAAGACTGTTGACAGTAGATCACAGCAGATGGTCCGTACATTAGAAGAAATTCTCCAGCTAAGTAAGGCAGAGACCCTCAATATTGTCAAGCGTCATCTCAACAAGTATGATTATGATAGTACAGTAATTTGTGCTCATAGAGATTGTTCGACCCAATTTGCCATTTTACCACCTCAGTCCTTGCCATCCTATACAAGATATTTAATGGTTCCTCACTACGCTAGGGCATTTGCTCTAGCTCTTTGTAACACTAATATTTTTGAAGCATTGCGTGGGATGTTTTGTAATATTCCATATTTGGATCATCTTTGTCCTTGTGGCCTGGGTAATATTGATTCTTTATCTTATAAAATTCTGGAATATTCCTTTAATCCTGTTTTTAGGAATCAATGGATTTTACCTCTTTTATCATATTTATTGTTCAGTAATTCTCAAAGGGATGTTATTCCCTATCTGATACTAGTGATCCGAATATAACTTTATTGGTTGCTAAATTCCTGTCTATCATATCTTCCTTCAGAAACTGAGTACTTTTTTAGTCATTGCTCAAGATCTATTGATTAGAGGAGCTCTGAAAAGGAAATGAAAGGATAGCACTCCACTCCCTATCTGTGATATGGATATAATGGTTTAGACTAAAGAGGCTTGAGTTCAAATCCTTACACAGCCGGTCAGCTCACTAGATGGCCCTGGGACAGTCACCATCTTTTCTTTTATCTTTATGTCGGCTCAGTGCTGTAATAGGATGTACTGTACTATCTTTTATCTTTACCTACTTAACAAGACAAACTTTGGGAAAGGAATACTGTACATACCACTCTGGGATCCGTCAAGGTAGAGAGGGATAAAAAAATATTGATAATGATGATGTGGTATTTGAAGTTAGGTGTTTTGTTAAATATAATGTCAATTTACCAGTAATAATATTAGCCTTTGAAAACCATAAGGGGGGAAACATATTCATGTTGTATGATCCATGATGCTTATTTGTTTGTTATAAAGCATGTACTGAAGACCATAAAGTGCTCACTGTTCTAATACCACATGTTATTATAACGCAAAACGATACAGTGTATTGTCCCTAGCCTGGACATGCCGGGGAATATATACAGATATTGTTCTATTACAGCACAATTTACCAGTTTAGCGTTTCCAGTCCTTGCTTGGATTTTCAGCCCACACAAATAACAGAGGTTAGAATGAGCTATAACAAGGTATATAGGTAGGTTCCCTTGCCAAATGCTCAGATGTCTGAGTACACCAGATACTTGCTTCTCCCCTTTACTATTGCAATATTGCCTACTGCTACAATGTAAATAGAACTAAAACTCACCAGAGTGCTAGCTCTGTCAACTTTCCAGATACTAAATCATAATAGTGTACTTTTCAAGGGCCCTGCTCTCTCTTCTTATAGCTTATAATCTTTACTTCAAACAAAACAGCTTGATTAGTTCAAGCAGCCCTTCTTCCAAAATCAGGTAATCGTGGCTACCCTATGGATGGTCAGGAATATAGCCTCCCTAGCCACTTCAGCCAATGGACAGAGGCAGAACATGGACATTTCAGAGGACAGATCTCAAAAAAGAGAATTGAAAGGGAAGTGAGGGAGTCTGTAGTAGTTCTCCACAAATCCAAAAAGTTAGGACCATGAAGACCACAGGGTAGACTGAGGACTAGACAATTACATGAGCATCTTTCCTTATATATAATTCAGTAGTGGGGTGGCACATTCTGAATATTTCACACGCTCCTAAATCAGTTGGCTCCATGATGTGTCACTCAGAAGCTGTCCCTATCCACTGACTGCATTGCCCACAGTATACTCTATCAGCCATTGGCCCATCAGCCACCACTCAAGAGTACTCATGTGCCACTGGCCGGGTGCTGGGTGTGCTTTTCTTCTCCACCCACTGTTCCCTGTCAGAATTACTGGCAGACAGCTCTCTCTCTTGACGAAGACATTTCGCCTCCTTGGCTCCTCTGTGGGACTAACTTTTCCCTCAGTGGCTGTTGGTAGGCTACCAAGCTTGGTTCTGTCAGTAAAAAGACAAAGGAACTAAACCCTTTCCATGCCTTTGTGAGGAACTCATTGGGGCCAGTCCTGACTAGGGTTGCCTCCTCCAGGTTGGGAAATTCTTGCTGAGTCCTTCTGCCCCCACCCACCCAATGCTGCTCTCCACAGGATCCACTCCCCAAATCTCTAATATTTCTCTACTCAGAGCTAGGAACCCTACTTTCCCCTTAGTGCCTGTTGCTGGTCAACCAAGCTTGGTTCTGTCAGTAAAAGGCAATTTCCACACCTATTTTGGCCTTCAGGAGAAAACTCATTGTGTCCTTATACCCTGCTGAGATGTCCCCCCCCCCCCGACAGCCAATGTGACATGGCAGTCAGGGCTTCAGAGCATGGTAGAGGCTGCAGGTGGGGGGAGGGAAAGCTGAATAGTTAGGGGGAAATAAAGGTAGGTTGATGCTTGGTTGGGAAGCAGATTCCTGGAGATTTTGAGGGATGGAGCCTGGAGATTTGAGGAGGGGTGGGGCCCTAGACAGGTACAATACCATAGACTCCACCCTCCAAACCAGCCATTTCCTTATGGGGAACCATTGTTGCCAATCTCCAGGTGAGGGCTGGAGATCAGTCAGAATTACAACTGCTCTCCTGATGGCATTGATCAGTTCTCCTGGAGAAAATGCTGGATTCTGTGTCCTTATACCCTGCTGAGATTCCCCCCCCCCATGACAGCCAGTGTGACGTGACAGTCAGGGCTTCAGAGCACAGTAGAGGCTGCAGGTGGGAGAGAGAGATGGAAAGCTGAAAGGTAGGTGGATGTTTGGCTGGGAAGGAGATAGGGTTGCCAACTCCAGGTGGGGAATACCTGGAGATTTGAGGGATGGAGCCTTGAGAGGGTGAGGTTTGAGGAGGGTTGGGGCCTCAGACAGGCACAATGCTATAGACTTCACCCTCCAAACCAGCCATTCCCTACTGGGGAACCATTGTTGCCAATCTCTAGGTGGGGGCTGGAGATCACTCAGAATTACACCAGTTCCTGATGTAGAGAAAATGGTGGACTCTGTGTCATTATACCCTGCTGAGGTTGCCACAGCAAATTGATGCTGAGTGCCCAAGGCCTTGGCATTCTCCCAGAGCCTCTTTCTAGAGCCCACTGTATTTATTCCCACAACAAGCCTTATTCCTAGTCACATATAAAAGTGATCCAGCAAGAATGTCCTGTCAAGTGCTGTAAATTCGTTTTTTTTCTTAATCTACCTGTCATCTCACAGAATACAGTTTTTTCACCATTTTTCTTTTTTTATTTTGAATGCCTCTCAGTCACTCTCTACTTTCCAAGAGCTATGAGCAATTAATATTTCCTGTATACCTGGGGAGTCCCACAGAAACCCTGACTTTGTCTGTGAGTGTGCCTGTTTCATTACATTAATTATAAAAGCTAAATCTTGATGTCTGCTATTAGAGAAAACAATGGGGCCTGCAAGAAATTGTTAGGGGGTGGACATTTTCTCCCTCATGCATCCCAATCTTCTCTTTAGGATTCTATAAGCTTCTGGGGCTTGAGCAGTCAAGTTTCCCTTTAACTGACAGTCACTCTCCACATTCTATGATTCCTTGAGCATGCTCAGTTCTCATCAGGCCACTTTCCCCCTTTTTCATTCGCCTATATTTTTCTATATACTTGAGGGAGCCACTGGTTATGTAGATAGACACAGTTTGTTACTTTTTAAATGTATGTAGCACTCAGGGCTATTTGGGGGCAGGAACACACAGGAACGAAGTTCTGGCTGGCTTCCAAGTTGGCCATGCCAACAGCCTCCCCCCTCTCAAGTTCCCCAGGTGCCTCACAAGCCACAAGGTGCCTAGAGAAGCCAAGCCGATCCTGGAGGAAAGGCAGTTTAAACTGCCACCCCTCCTCGAGTTCCACATGCGCCCCACAAGCTGCGGGGCACCTGGGAAAGCTGATCCTGGGAGGGAGTTGTGCTGTTAGAGGTGTGGCCTAATATGCTAATACGTTTCTGCTGTTGGGTGTGGCCTGTTATGCTAATGAGTTCCTGCTGGGCTTTTTCTACAAAACAAGCCCTGGTAGCAATCAATTATTTCTAGTGAGTGTGATGATATTATAATATGACTAGCACTAGTGAACTATTAAAAGAAAGCACTTCACTGGAAAAGGACATTAATCTAGGCAGACTTTAGACCTTGTGCTGAGCTAAAACATTTTGTAGCATCCTTCTGCTATACATTTCTTCCTTCTACTGTTTATCTTATATTCGTTGGGATTCATAGGAATCCAGCAAGCGAAAGCAAAATAAATCCCTCCAGCTGCAGCTTCTGACTTGATACATCTCTAGGATGAACTATGGAAAAGACTTTATGCCAAAGGCCAGCAGTTGGCACCACAAAATCCAAGCCAAAAGCTATTACAGTGCAGATAATGTGATCGTGTTACATCAACAACCAGCCACACAAAATCCAAGCCTGATTGAATCAAATGGAATGATTTCACACACATTAAATAATTACTCATACTTTTAGAGTCTACATATTCAGAGAAGCAAGATTAAAGTTATTATCCTCATTATGACTTCCTATTGCATGTATAATCATGAGAAAATGTGAATGATTACCCTGGCTTTTACTCAGGGTTCATTTCATAGCAGGAACTCCTCTGCATATTAGCCAGGGGTCCGTTGGAGCAGGAGAGCACAGGAGCGCAGCTCCGGGAGTGAGGAGCCCAGGGGGCGGGCACATGACCAAGCCCCGCCCCCTCCTCGGCTTCCCCAAGCACTGCAGAAGTACAGTGCCCCGGGGAAAGCCCTGCTAGGGTATTTATTGTTTTTAATGTTTTGTTTTAATATTGATAATTTTATCATTGTTATTTTTATGACTGTGTGCTGCCTTTACAGAGACTTGCTCAAGGTGGCATATAAATTTTCTAAGTATACGATTTTTTATCTGGGCACATGGCACATAAGTACTGGAGAAATTTCACCAATCCTTCAGCAGCTTCCACCCCATCAGTTTGGTGTAGTGGTCAGGAGTTGGATTCTAATCTGGGAGAACTGGGTTTGATTCCCCACTCCTCCACATGCAGCTGCTGGTGTGACCTTGGGCCAGTCACAAGTTCTCTCAGAGCTGTTCTCTCATGAGCAGTTCTCAAAAGACCTCTCTCAGCCCCACCTACCTCACAGAGTGTCTTGTTGTGGGGAGGGGAAGGGAAAGGGAAGGGTGGTGCACATGTCCTGGGTATCTCAAGTCTACTTGAAACCTGGTGGTTTCAAGGGAGCAGGAAGAGAATGAGGGTGTGTTCTTTACGCTTATTTTTATTGCATAAAGTATTGGATGGGGAAGGGAATGGAGGAAGAGCAGGTCAGTTTCACTCACCTGTGGAGTGGAGCCTGAGGGGTGGGTGTTGCCTTCTGACACACTTCCGGTATGTTAGGGAGTGTGGCATATGCTAATGAGTTATGGTAATTAGCTCCTGCACCTCTTTTTCTACGAAATGACCCCTGATATTAGGCCACACACCCCTGGTGTAGCCAATCCTCCAAGAGCTTACAGTAGCCCCTGTAAGAAGAGCTCTGTAAGCTCTTGGAGGATTGGTTACATTAGTGGTGTGTGGCCTAGTATGCAAAGGAGCTCCTGTTACGAAATGAGCCCTGCTTTTACTGCAATAAAACTTTCTTTGCATTGTTACACTTTAGGCACTGTTTCTCAGAAGTACCAGAAAATGCTAAGGTAGCTGTGCCATTCTCAGACTTAATACTGGGACTCACTCCTGTGATACAAAACAACTGATACTGTGGGTCCATACATCAATTAATTTTGTAAGATTAAGTCCACGGATGCCAAAAATCATCAGAGAAGGCTGCCCACTGCATCTCTGCATGATTATCTACTATGAATTTCTAATTGCTTCAGTCAGAGAGAAATGGATACTGATGGGGTTCAGGAGCCTTTGTTAATTTAGATTGATAGCCATTGGGTACTCCTGAAAGGATAATGAGTGATGGCAGCTTCTTTGCAACTCCAGCAGACAGGAAGGCAGCAACCTTTTTGTAAAGTCAATGTTATATCTATGGTTGATACACCTATATGTTGTTATCCTGTAGCCTCACAGTGTGATATTGGCAATAAGTACTCTCCAGTTGACCACTGGGGGAAGCTGACCAAAAATGCCCTGAATTTCAGCCAACTTCATTGGATCATATAGAGGAGACAGATCTCCACTTGCATTTTAAGTACAGCTTCATTTTCTACCAGGGAAACATCTCCTAAGATAAGAAAGGCCAAGACTGTTAACTAATTGTTGGCATTACAAAAGATAAATACTGGGGCTGACAGGAAAACCCCCCAGATCAGATTAGCTAGTAAACCTCAGTTTGATTTTAGGTTGTTGCAGGGAGGGGATACTGGCTTCCCTATATAGTGCTTGACTGGCTTGCTTCCTGTTTCATTCTTTCCATGCATCTGCTCTCTGCTGTGCTGCTGCCATTTTTTAAAAGTTGCAAGTTCATACCAAGCTAGTGCTTTTATTACCGCCTTCTACAAAGCTCAGCATCACTTAACTTTACACTCCTGGCATTAACATCTGCTGTTTCTGTAAAATCACAATTTCATGAGCTGAATATCTGCAAAAACAAGATATGAAGGAAAAGTTGATCTGCAGGCTACTTAAGAAAAGAAAAGATATTGTTAAACAATAATAACCAGTATGATACAGTGTTAATTTCAGTGCCATACTAAGTTTTATATCCTCCTTTTTGCCATAGACATCCAGGGTTATTTTTTATGATACTGTGTTATAGTAAACCACATCACGTACTTAGGATGAAATGCAGGGTAGATATTTTAAAGGAAAGGGAATGCATTCTCTGATTAGTAGTTGGCAGGTCAGAAAAGCCTCATGGTTGTCCCAACTATCTGCTTGCAATGCCACTCCTTTGCCTTACTCCCAGGAAGGTACCAACAGCTTTCTGGGTAGTAAACACTGCCACCAAGAAATCTGGAAGAGTATCTCCTCCTAGACAGATTTGTACATCTGGCACTCTGTATCTATACAGATGTCATATTTCCTACTTTGCTCATATTAGCTAGCTCAGGAACGATCACTTCTGCACTTTCATTAGAGTTGCCAGCTCTAGGTTGGGAAATACCTGCAGATTTTGGGAGTGGAGCTTTGGGAGGATGGGGTTTGGGGATGGGAGGGAACTTAGCAGGGTATAATGCCATAGGGTCTACCCTCCAAAGCAGCCATTTTCTCCAGGGAAACTGATCTTGGTCATCTGGAGATCAATTGTAATAGTGGGAGATCACCAGGTGCTACCTGGAGGTTGGCAACCTTAACTTTCATGCTTTATTGATGATGAGCTTACTCACTGCCCTTTCCCTTTACCACTCTTTGGAAAGTAAGACAGAATATGCATGGTGTGTTTACAGAAATCCGGCCTTGAGCATTCAAAATATAGGAAAGTTTAATAAACAAAAAGAGTACACACTGTCTGTTTAAGTATCAGGCTGAACAAGGATCAAAAGAAATGGTGAAAACACACAGTCCTCCTACTTATATACTTATCTTAATAGTGTTGTTGCTTGGATAGGCTAGTAAATCTTGAAGCTGCAGCATTTAAAAGTCCATCATTACCTTAATTCTCAGAGCTTGGACTTCTCTTACTGTCCCATGACACATGGTCAAAATGGAATACTTATGTATGGCTTGTGCCCATCCAAGAGATGACAGCATAAGAGTTAGATTTCAGTAAGACAGACTTTAGTATCATCAGTAAGACAGACTTTAGTATCATCAGAGGTATGATGAGAAACATTCCATGGGCAAGACTGCTGGAAGGGAAATGAGCAAGTGAAGGGTGGGCTCTCCTAAAACAAGAGCTCTTATAAGCTCAAGCTGTTGCTATTCTAACAAGAAGGATACATGGTAGGGGATCCAAGAAGCTAATGTGGATGAACAGAGAACTGTGTGATCTGCTAAGGGAGAAAAAGGAAATGTTTAAGAGATGGCGGCAAGGACATACCTCTAAAGAAGAGTATCTCTGGGTTGCTAGGCACTGTAGGTCAGCCATCAGAGGGGCCAAAGCTCACAGTGAGCTAAAGCTGGCCAGGGAGGCTTGCTACAAATAGAGAAACTCTGACAGAGGACAGAGAGAAAGCAGAAAGACTCAGTGCCTATTTTGCCTCAATTTTTTCCCTGAAGAAGAGAACAGGCTCATCTAGATATGGTAGTAGGCAAGTCACAGTATCTGGGCTGCTGGTTGACATGGACAGAGAGGTAGTTGAAAAGCACCTGGTTGCATTGAATGAGTACAAATCCCCAGGGCCAGATGGTATGCACCCAAGAGTGCTCAAAGAACTTTCTAGAGAGCTTGCAGAGCCTTTGTCCATCATCTTCCAGACCTCTTAGAGGACAGGAGATGTGCCACAAGTCTGGAGGAGGGCAGATGTTATCCCAATTTTCAAAAAAGGGAGGATGAATGACCCAGGAAACTACAGGCCAGTCAGTCTGTCCCAGAGAAGATACTGGAGCAGATTTTAAAGGGATCAATCTGTGAGCATCTAAAGAACAACTTGGTGATCTGGGGAAGTCAACATGGATTTGCCCCCAACAGGTACTGCCAGAGCAACCTCATTTCCTTCTTTGATCAAGTGACAAGCTTACTGGATCAAGGGAATGCTGTTGATGTTGTTTACCTGGATTTCTGGTAAACAAGGTTTACCCATGGTGACAGGGTTCCCCATGATGTTCTGATGGGTAAACTAAAGGACTGTGTACTGGACTGTAGGATAGTTAGGTGGATAGGGAACTGGTCGGAGAACTGCACTCAGAGAGTAGTTATCAATGGCATTTCATCTGAATGGAGGTGTCCAGTGGTTGGCTTGGTTCTGGGCCCAGTACTTTTCAATATTTTTATAAATGATCTGGATGAAGGTGTAGAGGGGCTACTCATTAAATTTGCAGATGACACTGAATTGGGAGGCGCAGTGAACACACCAGAATATAGAGATAGAATTCAACAAGATCTGGACACGCTGGAAAAGTGGGCAGATGTGAACAAGTTGCAGTTTAACAAGGATAAGTGCCGAGTTCTACATCTGGGTAACAAAAATGAGGAACATGCATACTGGATGGGAGATACATTCTGAGTAGCAGTGTGTGTGAACAAGATCTTGGGGTAAGGGTGGACCGAAAGTTAAATATGAGCAGCCAGTGTGATGCGGTGACAAAAAAGGCTAATGCAATCTTGGGCTGTATCAACAGAGCCATAACATCCAAATCACAAGATATGATAGTCTGGCTGTACATTGTGTAAAGAGCGATGAGGATGATCAGGGGCCTGGAGATCAAGCCCTGAGGAAAGTCTGTTGGACTTGGGAATGTTTAACCTGGAGAAGAGGAGGTTGAGGGGGGGCATGATTGTTCTCTTTAAGTATTTGAAAGACTGTGACTTAGAGGAGAGCAGGGAGCTGATCCTGCTGGCAGCAGAGGATAGGACTCACAATAATGGGTTTAAATTAAGGGTGGGAAGGGACCGGCTGGATATTAGGGAAAAAATTACCTTAAGAGTTGTGCAACAGTGGAATCAGCTGCCTACAGAGGTGGTGAGTTCCTCCTCACTAGCAGTCTGTCAGCTAGGCTGCCATGGAGAAGGGGGGGAAGGAGGCTGGCTGCCATATGGCGGCCTTAAAGAGGAAGGAATGTCAGCTAGGGGTCATAAATGCCACTAGTGTGTTAACTTTCGATTCTCTTCTAGCATTTATCTTTTGCCTTGACAAGGCTTGGCCCTGGAGATGCTCTCAGATTTCTCTTGTAAGTTTCCCACTGGGACCTATGGGCCATTATTTTCCACGCGGAGGTAACCTGGCACTCATTGGCTTGTAGCCGTATGACACCCAAGTTTGAACCCTGTATAAAACCCCATTCCCACTTTTCCTCTGTAGCCTTAACACAGTGTTTAGTGCAATGTAGTAACCTGACTACAATAAATTGATCCTGCTTAAGGAACGTTGTTGAGTGCTGATTACTAGAGACTCTGACACAGCCCTTAAGCAGCGTCTGGACAAACACTTGTCAGGGATACTCTAGGCTGATCCTGCATTGAGCCTGTATGGCCCCTTCCAGCTCTGTGATTCTATTCTAAGTGAAGAGAACTTTTTCCTTGTGTCCTGAGAATTTATAACATTTTCTTGGGAGTCTATTCTCTCCTGTGGTGACTCCTGATGTATCTAACAAAATTAGAAGAAATTAGTATCTAACTATTTGGCTGACCCAGTCTCTTTCCTTTCAGGTGTGAAATTCCAGTAAAGTGTGAGATGGTAAACCTTTTGCTCTTCTTTGGCCAAAGTTATAAACTCTGGAGTGCTCTGTGCTTGGGTGAGAGATTATTCATCTCCTCTAGTTTTCATATTTTCTGGCTAAGAGCTTGCAGTTGGATCCCAGCTTGTAGACAGAGTGCAGTCGAAATGGTTGAATCACTGGGGTAAATTCTAGAGGGGAGGGCATTTCACTGCACTAAAGAAAAACAACCACTACAGTTCTCATGCTTTTATAGTTCAGAGTATCAACTTTTGGAAATTTTGTTTCTCTTTTTTTAAAAATGATTCAAAGTCTCATGTTGTCCTTATAGAAGTTTGCAAAAAGAGACTGCAAAAAAAATTTCTTATGCTAAACAGACTGCAAACAAGAGAATGCAAACAAACCATCAAGATGGTTGGTGTATGAACTGAAGAAGGAAAGGGCTGATAGAGTTATTAAAAGCTTAAACAATGAAGTTGGTGAAAAATGCTTTATGTTAAGAGATTTGAAAGTGATAGTAGAGAACTTCTTTAGGAAACTTTATAGTCAAACAAAATCAAATGAGTCAGCTATCGATCTTTTTTTGGAGAAATTTGTTAAAGGGAAATTTTGGGTAGATCAAAAGAAACTATTAAATGGCCCTATCTCTACATTTGAACTAGTGGATGCTATCCAACAGACTAAAAGTGGGAAATTACCGGGTCTGGATGGTTTGCCATCTGAATTTTACCGTACCTTTGCAGATCAACTGGTGCCACATCTTAAGACAACAATACAAAATATATATGAAAAACAAAAGTTACCTGACTCATGGAAAGAAACGATCACCTTGATTCCCAAAAAAGAGTCTAGCTTGCTTGATATAAAAAACTTTAGGCCCATCTCTTTGCTTAATGTGGACTATAAAATCTACGCTACTGTATTAGCTAATAGATTTTAAAAGGTTTTGGCGCAACTGATTCATAGGGATCAGGCTTGATTCTTACCACAAAGGCAATTATGTCATAATGTGAGAAATATCCTGAACGTATTAGAATACTACGAGGCACGCCCGGAGAAGCAGCTAGCTCTTCTCTTTATTGATGCTGAGAAGGCGTTTGATAACGTGAAATGGGATTTTATGTTAACTTTACTGCAACATTGGGAATGTGGCGAACAATTTTATTTAATGGTTAAAAAAATCTATGAACACCAAGAAGCTAGAATAATTCTGAATGGCGACTTAACTAGCAAAATTCTAATACAAAAGGGTACTAGACAGGGATGCCCCTTATCTCCGCTTCTTTTTGTTTTTACTTTGGAAGCACTAAATGAAATAATTAAAGAGGACGAGAAAATTAAAGGACTTAATATTAAAAAAAGAAAATTTCAAATTACAGGCTTTTGCAGATGACATAGTGTTTATACTCAATGAACCTTTGAACTCGATTTCTCATCTGCTTTCAGTATTAAGTTCCTTTGGCAATGTTGCTGGTTTTAAAGTAAACACAAAGAAAACTAATATTCTTAGTAAAAACTGTTCTACCGAGGTGATACAAAAACTTCAAGAGGTTTCGGGCTTTACTGTCTCTAAAAGTGTTAAATACCTAGGTATTTGGCTAACGAACAGATGTAGCTCTCTTTTTAAGGATAATTATAGGAAGATTTTATTAGAAATAAAGGAAGATCTCAACAAATGGGGGAACTTGCAGCTTTCATTATACGGTAGAATTGCAACTATCAAAATATCCATCCTTCCACGAGTTAATTTTTTATTTCAAACTATCCCTATACTAAGAAATTCTTTAGAGAACTGGAAAAAATTGTTTCTTGCTATGTCTGGCAAGCTAAAAAACCGCGAATACATTTAAAAGATTTGCAAGATAGATGGGACCAAGGCGGTTTTGGCTTGTCAGATTGGCAGCTATATTATAAGGCATCAGCAATGGTGTGGCTGAAAGACTGGCTTCCACTAAGGGATGTAAGAACTCTGACGTTGGAGGGCCATGACCTTGTAATGGGTTGACATGCATACCTATGGTATAGTCAAGACAGAGCGCATTTTAAACATCATATTGTTAGAAAAGCACTTTATAAAATATGGGAGGAACTTAAACGCGATTTTTATTTTAGAACACCACTATGGGTTTCCCCTCTTGAAGCTTTTATACGACTGTCTCTCCTCCTTAAAGAAAAGATGATTTGTTATGGGGACTTGCTCGAAGAAGAATTTTTTTTGAAAACCAACATAATACTAGCACAACAAAATGTTCATTTATCTTGGTGGGAATCTATCCAATTGCAGTCAAGATTTAAAGCTGATAAACTAAAAGGTTTTTATGTAAGCATAATAGACTTAGGTAAAGTTTGATTGACTTCTGATAGATTTCTCATCAAGAAGCTTTATGGATTTTTATTAAATTATAAGATGGCGGAGGAAATAGTTAAACCCACAATGATAGCGTGGGCGTGTGATTTAGGTCGTAATGTAGATCTGGATTCCTGGTCCAAAATATGGAAGACGAATATTAAAATAACCAAAGCCGTATCTTATAAAGAAAATATTCATAAAATGTTTTTTAGATGGCACCTATCACCCGATAGGCTATCTAAATACTCGCCATCAATCTCCTGTATATGTTGGAAATGCAAAAAAAATGTTGGTACCTTTTTCCATCTATGGTGGCTGTGTAGTAGTGCTTGCAATTATTGGTTGATGATTTAAAAAGTTTTGCAAGAAATCATTGCAACTACAATCCCTTTAAAACCAGAACTGTTTCTCCTTAACGTCTTTCGGATATCTACGCCAAGCATGATCGACATTTTGTCTTACATGGACTAACCGCAGCCAGAATTCTTTACGCTAAATATTGGAAGTTGGATAAAATACCAGAGAGACAAGAATTTATCTCAAAGCTCCTTAATGTGGCGGAAATGGATTTAATGACAATGAGACTCAAGGGTAAAGAGGACAAGCTGTTCTACGCGAGTTGGAATAAATTGTATACTTGGTTGAACTTACCTATTAATATATAAGAAATAAGTTTAGATGTTGTATAGTTTATGTTTCTGTTCAGATGTTCATTGTAGCCTTACCATTATGATTACTGTGACGACGCTTTGCTCATAAGCATAAATATGTTGAATTTTTTTTGTTACATATTGAAACTTATAAATAAAATCATTAATAATTAAAAAAACAACTTTTAAGGCAGTTCATGGAGGTTTGTATGTTCATGGGGGACAAAAAGCTGAGGTTTAAAGCCCGCTTTTTCCTCCTCATGAAAACTGCCAAAACATCCCTGCAAATGCCTCCAAGAGATCAAAAACAGCTGAGCTGCAGGGGCAGACTGCTTCCACAGGTCGGCTGTTTTGGACTCAAAACAGCTGAGCCTGGGGCTGGCTGCCCAAGAAAGTCCCTTTAAATGGCTATACCACATGGAGCAGGCTGCCCCCATGGCTCAGCTGTTTCCAGTCTAACCTACTGAGCTGCGGGGGAAGCCTGTGTCCATGGTTCAGCTGTTTAGAGCCCAACACAACTGCGGAATCATGGGGTTCCTGTTCCTGTTTGTGGTTCACCGAGGAACCATGAACCAAACCACATTTTTTGTGTTTTGTGCCCAGTCTCTAGCGGACACCCAGAAAAGCACTGTCATTCCTGAGAAAAGTTGATGTCTAGAACTGCCCTAATGGGAAGGTTGGAACACCTAGGTGGGAGATGAAGGCAGATGTCATATACAGTTTCTGTTAGAAGAGTTCCTCCATTAAGAACAACAAAAAATGGTTCCTGAGTTCCAGTGAAATAGTTGTGTGTCAGTCTGCTGCAGCTCAATCAAAAAGGAGCCTGTGGCATGTCAAAGCTCAATATTTTTATCATACTATATTCTTCCATGGGCCCATTATGTTAGATGTGTGAAGTGATAAACCATGTGTATGCGGTAAGTGGAGAATGGGTATGGAGGAACTTCCTCTATAGGCAGCCCTCCTTCTCCTTCCATAATGCCTTACCAGCATTATTCCCAGGACAATTCTGTGAAGGGGGTCATTCCGTCCCCCCCCTTTCCCAGGAGTGCATTCCAGGACTTTAAGGGGAACGTTTGAGAGATCCTTTTTGCTTCTGTTTGCCTGCTTGACTTCTCCATTAAAAAAAAAATTATATACATTCACAAAGAGAAGGAGTTTGAAAATACTTATTTACCTGTCTCTAATTTTTTCCTGCTTTTCCAATTTGCTCACAGCAGCTTCCATGACAACCCTGTGAAGTAAGTTAGGCTGATATATAGTGACTGGTCCATGATCACCCAGTGGCTGTCCTTGCTGAGGAGGGATTTGCACTTGGATCTCCCCACTTCAGATCCAATGGCTGGTATGATATAAGCTTATCTTTTCATGAAACATGGACTAATATATATATTTTGTTGTTTCATTTTGTTTTGTTTCATTTAGTCCCTTTCACTTTACATATTGCACCATAAATTGTGATACTTTAGTGAAGGTTTTTAAATGTATTTTCCTTCTTTCTTCCTTCTCAGTATTTTTATACTCTGTTATACCCGTTGTTGTATCTTTACTGTTGTCTTCATTTTGAATTGTTTGTAATAAAGTGAATCTATAAACAGTCAGTTTGAAAAACAGAGTGATTTTTTTAAAAGAGTTCTTCCAGATTTCAGAATAGTTAAGTTGGAAATCCATGTTGCTTTTGAGCACTTACGATGATGCTATGGGGGAGCAAATAAAGAGTCCTCTGACAGTCTGCATTTTTAAATGGTTTCCATTGCTTAAAAGCTGTAGCACAAATGGAGAATAAGCATGAGAAGAATGCAAGTTCCTTCACCCACACAGACTAGCTAACAAATGCATTTTATGGAACACAATGAATGCATGATATACTGTAGTATAATGGAGACAAAAATTATTGTCATCATAAAGTAATAAATGTGTGTGAGTATGAATGAAACAGCTCTCAGTAATTCAGCATGTGTAGTTGTACAGCTCAGTATTTTAGCCATTAGAGCTGGAAGTATGCATAGTCAGGCTATTCAATCCCCCATTGACTTGAGGCTAACTATGCAAGATTGCTTCATTCTTTATTTGCAGAGGTGTAGGATGACTGTATGGCCTACTGGGTCTTGACTCATTCGTGAGTAATTCAGGACTTTCCAAGTATAATTAGTAAATATCCTAGCTGATTGTATAGATTTAATTCACATAATTTTCTAGTACTTGTAAAACTCATTGAAATACTAATCCATACTCTCCAATATTTAACAGATGAAAACAGATATACTTTTTTGTATTTAAAGTTGATAGCATTTCAGACTTTGTGGTAGTCCTGGCAATATCACATTGAATATCAGTACTAATGGTAGTAACCCTACACTTCATTGTGAATTTTGCCGCATAATGGCCTGGAGGGATAGTGATTTTGCATGCATGCATGTGCATGCACATGCGTGCACATGCACATGCACAGACACAGAGACACAGACACACACTATGTTGTTCCTGAAGGTCTGCTGACCACCCAAAACAAAATTTCAGCTTCCGTCACAGCAGTTTTTAATAACTACCTAGTGGCCTTAAAGATGTAATTCTTCTGACTTGCCCCTTCAGTTTTCTAATGCCCTAACCTTTGAGTAGTTTTTTCTTTGGAAATTAAATGTGACCATGTCACATTTACCTTCCAAAGAGGAAACTCCTAATTGTTTAGGGAACAATAAAAGGAACCAGAGAGTCAAGTGGGTCCCATAGCTTCAAAACACTTGTAAGTTCTATGTCAGTGTCAAAGCATTATGATCCTTGAGGGGCTCTAAACATATCTTACACTAGGTCCTGTGCAGTTCCATTCAGGAATAAGTCAAGGGATACTTTGCTTTTGCTTAAATGTCTAAGCCCTAGGCATGTGGACATTGTCCAACACTCATCACCTCATTGGACTATGGATGTCTCCATGTTTTCTACAACAGGGCAAACAGCAGCTCCACAGGGCCATCTAAAGTTAAGATAAAGGCATAGGAAAAAAAGGGTTAACTCTGTTTTCCCCTCCCTCAATTACATAGTTTCAAGCCCAATCAAGGCCCCCCTGTGGCTGGTATTTATCAAGCAAAAAGTCTGGGAGCTCTAACCATGGAACTCCCAAGATCACCTCTAGTTAACCTCTAAGGTCGGAAGGGAGGGCCGGCTCACTGAAGATATATTAGTGCAGAAGGGAGTGAAACAGGGTTGTGTGCTAGCCCCCACCCTGTTTAACCTTTATTTGAATGATCTAATTGCCAATCTGGAAGGCAGTGAATTCATGCCTCCCGCCATAGGGCAATACAAAGTTCCAATCCTTTTGTATGCAGATGACATGGTACTTCTCTCCGTAACCAAGATTGGTCTGAGGAGGCTACTAAATAAATTGGGCAAGTATTGCAAGGCAGAAGCTCTGCAAATAAACTACGCCAAATCTAAAGTCTTGGTTTTCAGGAAAAGACCTAAGAATCAGTTTGGAGCATTCTTGGTACACCAGTTGAACAATGTAGTACATATAAATATCTGGGCATAACCTTCTCAGAAACCCTCTCTTGGCGCCCTCATATTACACAATTGAAGACTGTTGGTATGAACAATTTGGGGGCTTTGTTGAAGTTTTAGTTCTCTAGGGGCGGAGGTATGATAGATCCGGTTGTCAAACTATACATTAGTAAGATAACCTCAGCAATGTTGTATGGGGTAGAGATTTGGGGTTGGGATGAGCCGCTGCGGTCTCTGCTAGAAATCGTGCAAAATTATTTTATGAGGCGGATTCTGGTTTTACCCAAAGGCTCACCCGTGGCACTGATGAGGGCTGAACTGGGTATGGTATCTTTGGAAGCCAGGGTAAATGTAAGAATTCTTTCTTATTGGAGGAAATGCTTAAAACGTCCCCAGGATATCCTAGGTGTCCAAAGTTTTATATCGCTTTTGAAATCCTCCAAAAGATTAGGTGACCACCTGACCTCTATTTTACTGAAATACTCAATTCCAGACGATGTATGGGACAGTGAAAGTCAAAAGTACAAATTGAAGGAATGGGTATTCAACAAGGAGCGGTTTTGAACCGCCAAGTGGTGGTAAGTTGTCGTACAGCCCCCTTGTATAGGATATTTAAAAGAGATCACTGTAGGACTGTTTACCTTGAGAAATTAACTACCCTTGATCTAAGAAGGGCTTTTACCGCCCTAAGGTTTCATGCCATACCTTCAGTGGTCTGTACTGGTCACTTCTTGGGCTCCCCTGCTGTCTCTAGAATATGTCAATGTGACGTAGGCGAAGTGGATGATGTCGAGCATTATATTATGAGATGCTCTTGACATGAATCACTTAGGCAAAGGTTTATTTACCCCATTATACCTCTGCATAATTGAATTTCAGATCTGGACGTGACTGTTTTTTTGCTCTCTGATAATGACACATATATTACCAGCAGAATGACTCTGTTTGCACTGGCGGCAAAAAAGATAAGACTAAGTCTAGGATTCACAGCAAGTTACTGAAGGGCTTATCCCATTTTGGTGTATAATGTCTGTTGTATTTTGTTTTATCTGTTTTATTTTATTTTGTTTTGTTATGGCCAATGGCCAAGACAATAAACTTGACTTGACTCTAGTTAACCTCAAACATGTGGGAAATGCTAGCCCAGGCCTCTTCCTTCTTCAAACAGATAGGGTGATGATATAATGAAGAATTGATAAAGTCGGACAAAAAAATGTAATTCCTGCTCTGTCCCTGGTAACTGTACATCTTTTCCACATTCTTCTGAATACATGCAAAGTCATCAGGCAACATGGTTAAGAAACCCTCAAACAAATGAAACAGTCCAGCAGGATTATATTCCAGATATTGAGAGCAAAGAAAAAATATTTCTCTCCATAATCAAACCTATCACAATCTCAAATCCTAGCTTCTTAATTCATTTTTATATGTACTTATAGAAGATTTGGAAGCTTTAGAGATTACTGGAGAAGGATGAAAGCCGATTTAACCGCAATATTTTCCTGAAAGTTTTAAATAAAATGTCAGCTTCCTTTCAGAAGCTTGTATTTCTCACCAACCAAATCAACAGTGAGGTAAGGAGACGGTTTTATTTTTCTAAGTTATGGGAAATAGCTAATCCATTTTATAAAAAGTTCTAGAAAGTTTTAAACCTCGATGTCAGCTATTACATGCATGCTCTAGTGTGGAAATCTGGCATGTCTTATTTTTAGCTTCACATCTTCACATCTTTTTAGATATGTTATTGAAGCAGTCATTTGTACAACACTTTTATATCCACATACATTTGAAAGAGTTGTTTTGTATTGGCCCACCCTCAGCTTAAAACAAGGGATGAATGAATGGCTTAGAAACTTTAGAGGTGCAATAATCCAGCAGTTAAAAAACAAATCGTGAGAACTGATTTACATCACTAATAACTATGAAAAGCCATTGCCCATTTTAATCATAAAACAGGACCTGACTGGGACAGCACTAGCTCAGTATATCACATTCACTAGCTACTATATATTTGGAATCAACTAAGCTACTATATATTTGGAATCAATAAAGTAGTGATTATGCTCAAGCAGAAAGTGGCCTTTGTCTCCCTCCATAGTTTAGTATTCTGTCTTCTTGTTACTTGGTAAAATTAATTGGCCCTGATACCATAGAAGTTGTGTCAGATCCATTAAACTCAATGTCTAGAGGACTTAAGGACCTAAACTAAAAAGAACAAGCAACTTGATTATTATCAAACAGTATACATCTTCTTTTTGTGATGTTAGAATTGGAACTGCTAAGCCAATCATAGGATGAATATCTAAACTGTGGTGTAAAGCTAGCTGGATAGTGAATTTGAAAGCAACTACTGCATAACGAAGAGGTGTCATTTAAAGAATAATTCTGGATGGTGGCTGTGGAAAGGAGGTAGCTGGAAGGGAAAAATGAACCTCCCTGATTGAATCTACTACTTAGGTAAAATAGACAGGAAGATGCTGCTGACCACTTTGCCGCAACATCTTTCTTTCTTTCATTCATTTAGTTAGCTATGTCATATATTTGTATATCACAGTTAGTTTAAAAAGATACTTGCTAGAGAGCCGCCTAGAGCCGGTCTTGCTGGCTAGGCGGAGTATAAATCCAAATAACTAAATAAATAAAAGCTCACAACAACTACCGAAACAACTCCTGCTGTTCTGGCTGCTGCCCTAGTTCTCTGTTCTTTGCCTTTGGCAGGATAGACCCTGATAGAGTCTGTGAGGGGAGGGGGCAGGTGACATTTATGTACTAAATAAATAAATTGACCTGTCAGGCTGATGGAAACATATGCATGGTGCTGCCCTACTGCAAGGCTTCCATGTCTAGAGGCAACATGATGACAGATTACCTCAGTGGTTCCATGTTCCTGTCTCAGCTAGGTGTGCTGTTGTTTTGACTGCTCTCTGTGCCTGCCAACCCACGCAGCTACCTGTCTCTGCTTGCTTTTATTTTTTAAAGTCCAGCCAAAGGTGAGGAACTGAAGTTTATCCACTAAAGGAAACATGTCCTTTAAGTCTGCAATCTTTTAGCTAGGATTTGTTTTATGGGATCTTATGGGGCACTTCAGCCACAGCTGGCACCATAAAAATTATCATAGTAATCATTTTTATTTTCATGTAGGACAGGAAGAGAAGTGGTGGCAAAGTCTGCACTTTGGAGATTGCACTGGATTCCCCCAAGTAGTGAATTCTGAATTCCTGGTAGTTAGTTCTGATATCACCCCAGTTTTGTTCCATCTCCCACTTTTTTTCTGCGCCCAATTCAAAGTGTTGGTAATGACTTTTGAAGCCCTGTAGCATACTTTAAGGACCACCTTCTCCAGGGCTCCGTTGGGGCCGGGGCGCGCCGGAGCGCCGCTCCGGGAGAGAGGAGGTGGGGGGGCGGGCACTTAAGAAAGCCCCGCCCCCCCACTCGCTCTTCCCAGGCTGCGGCAGGCTGCTCTGCCGCTGCCGGCCCCTTCCCTTGCCCCCCCAGTCAGTGTTCCCGGGGCCGGCGGCACTCCGCCGGCCCCAGGCAGGAGAGGCCCCTTTCCTCCCCCCTCCCCCTGCTCCCGGGGCCGCGGCAGAGCGCCGCTGGCCCTGAGAAGCCCTTTCCCTCGCCCCCCCGTCAGTGTTCCCGGGCCAGCGGCGCTCCGCCGGCCCGGGCAAAAGAAGCCCCTTCCTCCCCCCTCCCCTTGGGGCCGCGGCAGAGCACCGCTGGCCTCGAGAAGCCCCTTCCCTCGCCCCCCCGTCAGTGTTCCCGGGCCAGCGGCGCTCCGCCGGCCCGGGCAAAAGAAGCCCCTTCCTCCCCCCTCCCCTTGGGGCCGCGGCAGAGCGCCGCTGGCCCTGAGAAGCCCCTTCCCTCGCCCCCCCGTCAGTGTTCCCGGGCCGGCGGAGCGCCGCCGGCCCGGGCAAAAGAAGCCCCTTCCTCCCCCCTCCCCTTGGGGCCGCGGCAGAGTGCCGCTGGCCCCGAGAAGCCCCTTCCCTCACCCCCCCGTCAGTGTTCCTGGGCCAGCGGCGCTCCGCCGGCCCGGGCAAAAGAAGCCCCTTCCTCCCCCCTCCCCTTGGGGCCGCGGCAGAGCGCCGCTGGCCCTGAGAAGCCCCTTCCCTCGCCCCCCCCGTCAGTGTTCCCGGGCCGGCGGCGCTCCACCGGCCCGGGCAAAAGAAGCCCCTTCCTCCCCCCTCCCCTTGGGGCCGCGGCAGAGCGCCACTGGCCCCGAGAAGCCCTTTTCCTCCCCCCCTCAATACTTCCTCCCTTCCTTCCTTCTCTCTCTCCCCCCACCTACCAACTTACCTTCCTCTTCCTTCCTTTCCCCCTTCCTTCCTTCCTTCCTTTCTTCTCACTTTCTCTCCCCACCTACCTACCTACCTGTTCCTTCCCCTCTCCCTTCCTTCCTTTCTTCTCTCTCCCCCACCTACCTACCTACCTGTTCCTTCCCCTCTCCCTTCCTTTCTTCTCTCTCTCTCCCCACGTACCTGTTCCTTCCCCTCTCCCTTCCTTTCTTCTCTCTCTCTCCCCCACCTACCTACCTACCTTCCTGTTCCTTCCTTTCCCCATCCTTCCCCTCTCCCTTCCTTCCTTCCTCCCTCTCTCCCCCCTTCCTTCCTTCCTTCTCTCTCTCTCCCCACCTACCTACCTACTTTACTGTTCCTTTCTTTCTTCCTTCCCCCCTTCCTCCCTCCTTCCTTTCTTTCTTCTCTCACTCTCTCCCCCCCACCTACCTACCTTCCTTCCTGTTCCTTTCCTTCCTGTTCCTTTCCTTCCTTCCCCCTCCCTCCCTTCTTGCCTTCTGACACACTCCCGATGACGTCATCACTTCCGGTGACGTCAGGGGGTGTGGCATATGCAAATAAGTTATGCTAATGAGCTCCTGCACCTCTTTTTTTACGAAAGGACCCCTGACCTTCTCCCATATGAACCTACCCATCCATTTCGGTCATCTTTAGAGGGCCTGCTTCAGGTGCCCTTTCCATCTGAGGCTAGATGGCTGGCAATCCAAGAAAGGGCCTTCTTGGTCATGGTGCCAAAACTTTGTAATTCCTACCTCAATGAGATTAATTTGTTTCCCTCTACTATTGCCTTCTGCCAAGTGTAGGGATATGCATGTACACTTCTCATGTGATGACAGTGAACACAATGTATTGATGAAATGGATCACCAATAGGACATTGCTGTCTTTCATGTAGTTACTTCTTATATTTTTGTTTTGCTGAAACTTCCACTACATTATTTTAGATATTGCATATACAGCATTACAAGATACACATCATTTATTTATTTATTCTATTTATTTGTTCTATTTATTTATTTATTATTTATCTATTTATTTGTTCTATTTGTTCTATTTATGATGACTGTAGTATCTTTTAAACAATAACTAACCTTCACAGGTGTTGAAACTCACTTATCTGCAACACATTTGCCATTTCCAGGAATCTTGGGTGTTCTTGACGTATGAACACTTTAGATTACATGTTCTATAATTTTATCCCCTTCATTTAATATCTAGCATTACCCCAAATGATATCACAAATTTATTTCTCTTAAGCTGATTTACAGTAATCCTAAACAGTTACACCCTTCCAAATCCATTGATTAAGAAGTGTGTAACTGTGTGGATTGCATTAATAGTCTGAGAGTTTTCGCTGTTTCCTCATCCCTTTCCTTATCCATGTTTACCCACTATTTATCATTGATAATAGTCTTCCTCCAGATCTGTACAGAATGTATGGGGAATTTCACACAGCCAATAGGTTCCATTTCAGGAACTCTTCAGTAATGGTTTCTGTCAGGCATTTCACACAGAACCGTATTAGTACCACTGAGAGCCAACCGGAGCCCAGGCATTCCAATGGGGTCGCTATAATGCTATAGCATTATAGCACTCTAAATCGGCTCTTTATCCAGTCTATTCAAGAATAATTGAAGGCAATAATTGTTATTACCAGACTGTCTCCTTTTATTCTCCTTAACTTGCCCCCCTTCCTTTGCACACTTCAATATTATCTTGAGAAATGGACTAGTGAGAGGGACAGTTGGACATTACTTTTTTCCCTCATCATGCTTCTCACTGTGCATTTCTTTAGATGCTTCCATGGCCCAAGTGGCGAGCCATTTGTTTATCAGCTTGAGTGGAGAAGGATGTGATGAAGTTAATGTATAGATATCCTGCATTTCAGTTACCATGCCCTGGAAAGAGTAGGAGGCCAGTGAGAGGCCAGAATCAGGGCAATTGCACTACTCATTGTCAGCAGATGAACAGCAGAGGATAACAGAAAAGAGTGGGAGTCCGGTAGCACCTTAAAGACTAACAACATTTGTGGTAGGGCATGAGTTTTTATGAGTCGCTGCTCACTTCTTCAGATAATAAGAGATTGGAAGTGGGGAAGAGAAGAGGAGGAGTTGGAGGAGTCGGTTTTATACTCCTCGGAGCGGCTTACAATTGCCTTCCCTTCCTCTCCCCACAAAAGACACCCTGTGGGGTAGGTCAGTCTTCCAAAGGATACAGCAATAATGAAGTCAGTCCCTAATGAAAATACCTAGAGGTGGAGATGGGCTTCAGGGGCTCTGTAGCAGATGAATGACACTTTAGGAAAAGTTACGGTGGGATAATGGTGAGATGATGGAAAGAATATTGCACACAGGGCCGGTGCCAGGCTTTTTGGCGCCCTGGGCAAGGCTAACTACTTGTGCCCCCCCCCCCCCATGCTAACCAATTTTCAAAAACACATGGATTCTAGGGAAAATTAAAAGCACAAAACTTGACAATGCTATTTTTTTTTAAAGTGAAAATAAGTAAAATGACAACCTTTGGTTTTCTTTCCCAAGCAGAAAACAGTTTTAGCACACAACTCACCAATCATTTTGAATAATCCTGTGAATTGTGATGTCAAAAAATTAAGGCTCTTGAATGTTTCCATTTCAGGCACATCGAAATCTCATTTTGTGTGCCTTTTCCTTTGCAAATTTTGTCACCAGTTCCTTCAGGTCAAGTGCTGATGCTTCAGTGTGTTCAACTGATATAACTGCCAAACCAAATTGTCTCTTTTGCAGCAGTAGTCCTCCTACAGTTTTCTCAGCTTTGCGATTCTTGACGTCAGATTTGTGTCCATTTACCCCTTGATGTAGGGTTTGGCCTGTTTGTCCTATGCAGAGAACTGCAATTTACACATCCTACTGTATTATTATTCCCAGGGGTCCTTTCGTAGAAAAAGAGCTGCAGGAGCTCATTAGCATAACCCATTAGCATATGCCATGTCCCTTGACATCACTGGAAGTGTGTCAGAAAGGGAATGTCAGTTTCAGCCCCATTATACCCTATGGGCCATTGAAATCAATGGTAAAAACTCATAGGGTATATGAGGGGCTGTAGGAGAGGGGGTTTGAGGGAGAGGCTCCAAACTTGCAGGGTAGCTGCTGGGGCCTCTCCTTGAAATACCCACCAAGTTTCAAGAAGATTGGACAACGGGGTCCAATTCTATGAGCCCACAAACAGGTTGTCCCATCCCCTCCATTGTTCTCTATGGTGGGAAAAAATGTTAACTTTTTTTCTACCATAGAGAACAATGGAGGGAATGGGGGCAACCTGTTTGGGGGCCTGTAGAATTGGACCCCCTGGTCCAATCTTCTTGAAACTTGGTGGGTATTTGGGGGAGAGGTCCCAGCAGCTACCCTGCAAGTTTGGAGCCTCTCCATCAAACCCCCTCCCCTCCAGTTGCTTTTAAAGTTGCCGCCGAATTTCGGCAGCAATTCGGCAGCAGGCTGAATCAAATCAGAGAATCTGATTCAGCCCATGGCTGCCCTAGTGGCCACTCCTGAGCTGGCGGAGTTTTGCTCCGCCTCGCTCTGGCCCCAACGGACCCCTGATTATTCCAGTCTTGCTCTTTTATTGCTCAGTTACTTATTCATCTTGACTCTAATAATCTCTTCCTGACAACTAACTCCCCCTAACTGCATGTAATACTTGAGGAAATCTGTTTCAATGTCTGTGAAGAAGTGTGCACATGCTAAGAACATAAGAGAAGCCAATGTTGGATCAGGCCTATGGCCCATCCAGTCCAACACTCTGTCACACAGTGGCCAAAAACACCAGGTGCCCTCAGGAGGTCCAGTAGTGGGGCCAGGACACTAGAAGCCCTCCCACTGTAGGCCCCCCCAGCACCAAGAATACAGAGCATCACTTGCCCCAGACCGAGAGTTCCTATCTATACCTTGTGACTAATAGCCACTGATGGACCATATGTTTATCCAATTCCCTCCTGAAGCTGTCCATACTGTAGCTGCCACCACCTCCTGTGGCAGTGAGTTACATGCGTTAATCACTCTTTGGGTGAAGAAATACTTCCTTTTATCCATTCTAACCCGACTGCTCAGCAATTTCATTGATTACTCACATGTTCTTGTATTGCGAGAAAGGGAGAAAAGTACTTCTTTCTCTACCTGCTCTATCCCATGCATAATCTTGTAAACCTCGATCATGTCACCCATCAGTCGTCGTTTCTCCAAGCTAAAGATCCCTAAGCGCTTTAGCCTTTCTTCATGCTGGGTGGGAGGCAACACTGCAGGGGCTTGGATCTGAAAGATCCAAGCCCCTTTAGCCTTGCCCTCGGCTCCCGCGGGCTTAGATGGGCAGGGGGAGGCAAGCGCTTGGCCTCAGTATGGCCTTTGTCCTCTAATTGCCCTCGTTTAGCTCCAGGGCCAGGAGGGTTGCTCACCTCTCCCTCCCAGGCTGCCGGGGAGTCCCTGCCTCACTTCTTCCCCCAAGCCGAGCGAGCTCAGTGGTCCGTGTCTGGTCTCACACTTCCTGGCTGAGGAGTGCGGGTGAGTGGGAGCTGCTGCAGCCCCCATGACTGCCAGGAGGAGGAAAAACATGGGAGAGCCGGGGCTGGTGAGTGAGTGAGTGCGAGAGCCTGCGTCCGTTTGGAGGAGCGCTGATTGTCCCCTCTGCGCGCCTCTCAGGTCTGTGCCCTAGGCGTTCGCCTAACTTGGCCTAATGGTAGCACCGGCCTTGGTTGCACACTAAGCACATCATAAGTTACACCTCCTAAGGAGATGAGACAATAACAATATATCAGGTCCTATGAAAAACATATGTACAACAATTGCCACGCTCATGGAAATAACAAAAATCATAACAGATCGGTGCTTTAGAAAATATGAGATTATACTTGCAGAAGTGTGGATGACATTGTACCTTACCTACAATGAGCTGTACCTTACAGTTAAGTGTTCTCAAGTTAGTATATTCTAGTGTTCATTTACACTTAAATGCTTTGTTTCTCTTTTCACTATGGTTACCAATGTTCTTTTATATGTTTTTGTTGATAAATAAAAATTTAAAAATAAAATAAAATATGAGATTATACTGGGGAAAATAGGAATGCTACAAAGGGTTGGAAGGCAGCCACATTTTCATAAACAAATACATGAGTGGATGGTCCCCCCCCCCTCCCAATGCATGGAAGAGCCATATTCTCCTTGATAACACCCATGGCCACCCAGAAAGCTTTATATCTTAATTTGTTATATCTTAAAATATAATTTTTTAAAAAAACCTTTTGCTTGAGACAAAATTGTCCACTATACAGGCACACTTAAAAAAAATATTCATATACACTTTTGGGATGATGCCTCGTGCAAGCAAACCTCACTCATGTCTCTCATTCATTTCAGTGAACATGTGCTAAAGAATTTCCCAGCAGATTTTGCCCTTTGATAAAAATGAATTTGGAACATTTTGTACATGCCCACAAACTGGAGCTTGTGGAAATAATATGCAATGTATGTTCTTGCATGTTATTAGAATATCCATAATAAATTCAGCCCACCAATTTGTGGTATCATAATGGCCTTCCATGTTAAAATTATTTGCCTATCCACAGATTCAGTAATTTCTGATAGTTCTAAATTATTGAGCAGTAAAAAGAACAATCAACATTGTGACTGATGATAATAGTTACACACACACACACAAATCCATTTTTCAAAGTGAGGTGATGAGTGTATATTTCACTGAAGCTTGGTAAATATGTCTAATATGCAATAATTGCTACAAGAATTTTGTATGTATCATATCAAAGAGATCCCCTCAGTAGATAAGATCTTGAATTAAGACATAATTGAAGTTAATCATATATTGGAAATGCGTGTTTATAAGTTGCAATTCTCTGTTATTGTAGAAGCTGATAGGCCACCCATAGAAATGATCTAATCCTTTAAATCAACTGGCTTATTTGCCTAGCTCTGCATAGTATTGGGCTGTTAATTTTTGAAACACTGTTTGTTTTTCAGTAGCTTATATGAAAGTCAAAGGTACTTTTCAAAGGTACTCACAGAAACAGTCAAAACAGCACGTTTTGAATGATGCGTGATCAAAGGATAAACATATGTTACTCAGAAGCTACAGAGAAGAACCTAGGAATGTGCCAAAAAGCTCAGAAATTTTAATTAATTGTGAGATAAAAGAAACAACTATGTGAAGCTAACCAGTCAGTCCTCTCAGAATGTAATGCTACAAAATATAAACACTTGCTTTGAAACAAGTCTCATTGAACTCAGTGGGATTTACTTCTGAGTAAACATCCATAAAATTAAATACGTTGTCTAAGAAAATGTGAAAAGCAGTGTTCTTATTTTGGATACAGGATGATTGAGTGGGCTGGATTCCTTCCCCCAAATTCTATCTTACCTTCAAAGGTACAACCAAATTTTAATTGAAAAGCAATGTGCAAATTTTTCGCTAACACTCCCATTCTTAAGAAAAAGTAGCAATGGCCATGATTCCTTTATTTAAAGGACTGTTTGAGTTGTGAGATCTTTCTGAAAGCACATTGTTTATCATTTCCAAACCTATTGTCTCAAACCAGTCAGGGCATGGGCTTCACAAATGTAAAGCCCATATTAGTATATGAAACCAAGTTAGGTTTGCCAGCCTCCAGGTGGGGCCTGGGGATCCCCCGCTTTTACAACTGATCTCCAGCTGACAGAGATCAGCTCCCCTGGAGAAAATGGCTGCTTTGAAGGGTGGACTCTATGGCATTGTACTATGCTGAGGCCCCTCCCCTCCCCAAACCCCACCCTCTCCTGGCTCCACCCCCAAAAGTCTCCAGGTATTTTCCAACCCAGACCTGGCAACCCTATACCAAGTTTAGAGCACAGATATCCATGAGAAAGGTCAGATTTTTTTATCCTTCTACCAGTGGCCAAAGAATACAATAGCTCCAGAGACTGGTGTCTCTATATCATATATAATGAAATAACAAGTCTAAATAGCACACACACAGAGTTCATGTGTTGCACGAGTGTTTTTACTTCTTCAGATGCATGTTGGACTACATATGAATGGGATGTGTGTTTTTGTAAGATCCGCAGCAAGGTCAAATTCAAGAGTTACTAATTTCAGTAGGATCTGTCACACGAATGGATTGCAACAGAGCTCATATTATCATCAACACACAGTTATTTTAACAAAATACTTTACGGTTATGTTGGGTGAGCTTAGAATTGCATAATTCTTCGTGGAGGAATTACAACATTTTAATGAATTCCGATGTACTGGAGAATAGGAGACAGATGCTTTGTGCCCCAGAATCCATAGCTAGTTTTAAAAAAGCATAATGAAGCCTAGGTTTGGGTACTCCTATGGCCGTTTTCATTACTGCTCTGATGTCCATTTGAAGGTATTTTTTAAAAAAGAAATTCTAAAGTGAAAGTATTTCACTACCCAGTGAGGAAACCCCTATCATGGGCAATTACCTTTTGGAGTACAGAGAACTGGCAAGTGCCAACTTGCAGAGAGAGAGAGAGAGAGAGAGAGAGAGAGAGAGAGAGAGTATCAATGTTCCCTCTAAGCTGTGGAGTCTTGTGAGCCAAAATTCTACTTTGTGAGCTACTGGTATTAAAGCTGTGAGCAAGTGATCTGGCTGCTGCATAAATCAGTTTGCTCTGGAGCCATCCTTCCTGAGCTAAGATGTGTGAGCTGGAGGCTAAAAAACTGTGAGCTAACTCACACTAACTCAGCTTAGAGGGAACCCTGGTGTGTATGTGTGTGTTACAGAGTAATGGGAGAGCAAACCGCATTGGCTGTTTGTGACCACAAGCTTCCCAGTATCTTGCACAACCAAAAAAAAGGCAGCTCACTAACTAATTTCTGTTGAAATCCTCTACATTTCACGTGGCCAGGCGAGCTATTTAAAAACCTCCTTGGCCAGCTAATCAAACCCACACCCACAACCTCATGACTTTTACTGGGCAGATCGATGGGGATGTAAACGTGCGTCTGCGTGCGCGTCCAGCCCTGCGGGGGAATAGGCGCTTGGTTTCCAGGATACTCCTTACGATTCCTCTCCGCTTCGCCCTCTGTTTCCTGGCAAAACCCGAGCATGACAAGGAAGCCCCTTTTCCTCGGTCGGCTTCCTCGCTGTCGAGGCGCACGGCTGAGAGAACCCTCTCCCCCAACGCCGCGCTCCGCCAGGAACAAGAAAACACACCCTGAGCGGCTGATGCGCTGGACAAAACGAGGCCCGTTGCTCCCGCCTTTCCGAGCGCCGCGCCTGCCAATAAGGAGCGGAGTCCCCTGTCCCAGAGGCGCCTCGCCATAGGCCGGCTCGGGATGTCAGTCTGAGGCCGCCCCCCGCGCTGGGCACTGACGCAGGGGCGAGGAGGCGAGGGACGGCGAGGGGAGGCAGCCGAGGCCACCAGGCTCCGTCCGCGCGAGCTGGCCAGGAGGCGCGCCGGGGTAGCGATGCTGCGGTTGCGCCATCTGTCAGGAGCCTGGGTGGCGGCGGTGGCGGTGGCGGTGGCAGGGGAGGAGACAGACTGAGGCAGCTTCGCCCCGCCGGGCTGAAAGAGAGACGGCAACCGAGCCTCGCCGCGGCTCGAGCCCTTCTCCTCCGGGCAGCCGCGCTCCAAACAAAGCTTGCCGCCCCCTGCCTCGCCGCCGGGCTCTGGGGAGCCCCGCAGCTGCCGCGGCGGAGAGTTTTGACGTCTCGTTCTTTCGGGTCCCCGCCTTCGGAATAAAAGGGCTTGGCGGAGAGGAGCCGGGAACCGTCCGGCGCTTCCCCCGCCCCGCCGCCCTCCGGACCCCCGCCGCGAGCCAGCGCGAGGGGCGGGGAGGAAGGGGGCCGCCGGTCGCCCGCGCGGAGGTGGCGCTGCGGACCCCCGCAGTCCTGCGGCGCTCTCAGGTAAGAAGCAGAGGAGGGCGCCTCTCCTGCCGCAGCAGCCCCTGCCTCGTGGACGGGGGGTCGGTTTGGGGGGGAGTGCGGCATTGGGGGCGCTGGGCGGGTTCTCCCTCTCCACCCACCCCCCCCCCGCCCGCTTTGTGTGCGGCGCCCTTCTCCTCCTCGTCGAGAGGAGGTCTTCAGGCAGGTCGCCCTTCGCCGGGCCCGGTGCGCGTCGCGTGCGCCTGGCACCGGAGAGGTGGGAAGAACGACCCAGGGGGTGGCGGTGGATAGAGACGTGGGCGGGGTAAGCATCCTTCGGAGCGGGGGGGGGGGGATGAGTCAATGTGGAAGGGGAGGGCCGAAGCCTCCTAGCCAACAGAAAGGGCTGGGGGGAGAGGAGAACGATGCGCGTTCCAACAGAACAATATACGCTCGAGGGCTGTAGCGCCTCGGCGATTGACTCGCTCTCTAAAACAGGACTCCGAGGAGCCTGCTGTCAGTTCTCTGGCGTTTGGGCAGCTGGCGAGCTGGGTGGAGTTTCCGGTTGGTTGGAGGGGCTCTGTGCTGTCGTCTTCGCGGGAGGCTCCGGATTTAGAAGTTTTTTTCGGGGGGTGCTCGGTTTTATGGGCTGTTGTGTGGGAGGGTGTGTATGCAGCAGGGCGCCTTCACGAAACTACCGGCGTTGGGCCATGGTAGCAGAGATATGGGCATTGATGGGAGGGCATAACGGTTCAGGGAACTGGTCCTTGTCGCGACCCTGCTGGGGACTACTGTGACCGGATGATACTGTTTTCAGATCAGGGCTGATTTGCAGAGGATGGCTTTGATCAGTGGAATATTAGGGAGCCGTCTTTGCTTCACGGAGTAGGGGGGGCCTTCTGAAGCAAGGGCTGTTGCCCCTTAGATTCTGTGCTGCCCAGAGAGTCTGGGATGCGAGATGTGGCTTTAGAAGAAGGGAAACCCCCTTGAAACTGCAGCATTTGACAGCTGCTGGTGGGGAGACACCCTGTGTCCTGAGAGGATCAATTAGATAACAGTTCTGTGGTGTGTTGAATGTTGAAGGGCATGATAATGACGGGGATGATGTAATCCTTTAATAATTGATAGTCCTCCCATACAGCTGGGTTTTCCGTGCACACATGCTACTATTCTCTTCCTTTTGGGCCCTTTGGAAAACGCTGAAATCTTTCCAGGTCTCCGCCCTTCTAACTTGCATAGAGATTGGAGATTTTACTGGTTTAAGAGGTGGGGACGCAGAGCCACTGAGATTCGTACCCAGGCTTTATTTGTTGCGCTTTTAGCTGCAAAAAGGGGGAGCGGATGAAATAATAAATGAAACGACTGTTGCCTCCCTTGCAAATAAATCTTGCTGGGTTTGTGTGTGTGGCAAAGAAGGGTTTTCAGTAAAGAAAGGAGAGATGCAGAAAATGCCCAAGGGTGGTGAGGTTTTGAAAGAGAGCCTTTTCTCCCTCCTAATGGCTGTTAATTTTTGTCTCTTTCCCCTGGGGCTGCTTCTTTTTCTTCTTGCAGAAGAGATCGCTGATCTCTTAGCCCCTTTTCAGGCAAATTTAGGCAGGTGGAGGAAACGGAGCACCATGCATCAGGCTTGCATCTGTAAAGTGACAATGTACATTTCACCAAGTCTTCTTTTAAAATATTAAATTTGGCTTCTGCGTGTTCATGACTTCAAACACTGCAGATCCTAGAATTTGAAACGGGGAGGGGCAACCTTGTACTTTAAAGCAGAAAATATTGTAAGCTGTTCATCCAGCCAATATGGTATGGCAGAGGAGGAAAATGAGGAAAACATTTTAAAACTATGAAGTACAAAAATGCGCACACTTCCCCCTGAAATCACTGTGATTCATTCTAGTTCTCATAATTGGAGACAGGGCATTCACAGAGGCTGAAAATTCTGCCTGGAAAAGCATGTCACTTTCCTGTCTGTATACATCCTCTACTTCACATCCTTCCTCCTGCTACCTAAGCAACTGTTGTTTCAATTTCTCTTAAACAGAATATGTTCAAGTGACTGTTCTGTTTGCATTTTAAACAATTTTGATATTTTCTTGGTCACATGTGTGTGTGTGTGTATTATTGTCCCTAAAAGTGAATGGCAAGTTTTAAAATCTCTTAAAGCAAATACTGAACATCTAATTTTTAAAGAGAAAGACGATATATGGGTGAGGGTGTGCTGAACTTCCACATTCATTGTACACTGCTTACCTTGAAAAATCTTACTGACCCATCACCTTTGTTCCCAGCTAGGTACTATGTCAGAAATGCATGTGGTGGACAGTGTAGTTTCAGTACTCCTTACTCACATGCCCTGTTTTTATTATTACAATAGACCTATTTCCCCTTTTCCCGGACGAGCCCTTTACCCATTTACTGAGGCATGCTTGGGTGTAAAACATGGGTCTGCTGCCATCACATGCAGTTTGGGTCTAAGCATGCAAGTGTTTGGAGGAATGTGTCCATCATTTTTGTTAGATAGATGTACTGGCCTGTTAGCTGTATCATGTAGATGCTTTAAATATGGTAAAGACATTTAGATTTACGAACACAGAGCAAATGAAACATATACCAAATAGTGGCTGAGGACAGGCTGGCAATCTGGAGGAGGATGAATGCGGAGGCAACTGCTGCGGGAGAAAACCCCCCCGGGGCTGGCCGTTCACACTGTCCAGTGTATTGCGCAAGGATACTGTTATGGAGCGTTCAGACTGCTGCGGAGTGGCCCCACATGGGCCGGCCTCCGCAGTTCGTGATAGGGCTGTTTCGGCAATTTGTGCATGTGTGCACATGCGCAAACTGGCAAAACGCCGCGTTTGCACTGCCGCCTCCGCTTGCCTCCCGCCTTCTTCCGGTTCACACTGCCCGGAAGTGGGAGGCATGCGGAAGACGGCCCCTGAACACCGGTTTCTCCCAGTGTCCCGGTAAAGCGAAAGGAAAACGTCTTCAAGACGCGTAAGTACGGAAGGGAGCCGAGGGACAGCTGCGCATGTCTGGACCGGCTCCCTTTCCCCGTTTCCCATGCGGACCTCTCCCGGGGCAGATTGCCAGTCTGTCCTCAGCCAGTGTTTTGAAAGCTTTTGAGTTACACTGTTATGTTTCCCAATCTTTATGTTTGGAACACGCACACACATGGATATTTACTTCATTTATTTGTAGACACAAAGAACTAAAGCTGGTTGTCCTGCTCCCACCGCACACACCTTTGCAGTGCCACCTGTGTCAAGTAGTACTTTCTCTTCTCTGGAAGGGTAGCGATGCTAATGGCAACTACTGCTATCTAAGTGCAGAGGGCAAGGCTGGCTTCCAAGGCTAGAACAAGGGGATTTGTTTTGTTTATGTGTGTTTGTGTTTTTTTTTTTACAGCATTTTTAGTTGTCTTCCTTCAAGAAGAGCTTGAGGCAAGAGCACTAAATAAGCGTTGGGAATCTTGAGCATTATTTTATGATCTATTTTTTCTGCACAGCAGAATTTAAATTCGGGTTTTTGCTATCCTCAGAATAATTGTTCTTGGATACCTTTCCTGTGTATACTCTCTGGAAACAGTTCAGCTGCTGAGCACAGGCATTAGCTAAAGCCTGTAAAAAACAGCCATGTTTAAAATTTGGCATAATGATAGTAACTCCTTTTACTAGTGGATAATTTATATCATCTGAGCAATTTCAACCTCTTTCAGGCTATAACACATTATATATCTTTTCGATATTATATATCTTTTATTTATATATCTTTTATTACATACCTTTTACATTATATATCTTTTATTTATATAAGACATCACTTTTCTCTTTGATTAGTAAAAGGAAGAGTTTTCAACAATCACGACTTGAAATCTTTTAGTATTTTTTAGAACTACTAATGATTTTCTGCAATGCTGTATGCAGCAGTACAATTGTATACGATAACATGGCTTTTCAGTTCTGGCTGAGCCAAAGTGTGTCTCAATCTGTTAACAGCGATAGAACATGAAATGGCATGGGGTTTTCCTCAATTAAAAATGAAAACTGTCTTTAGAGGGACAAATAGTGGGCTTTATGGAATAGAAGTTGTCTTACTTAATTTTTTTTCAAAGGGCACAAATGCTGGATGTTGCATGTGAAATCTGTTGGCTACATTTGCAAACAAAGAAGTTAGGCAATAAAACAGATGCTTACCGTGTATAAAACTGTGAAGTTGCATTTATTGAATGTTTTAATAGGCAACATTTATATTGCCTGAAGAGTCTGAATGATGTTATCCATCTAGATATGGGTGTGGACGACTAGAAGAGACCCTTGGGGCCAGCAGCCCTGTGGGCTTCATTAGGATGAACACTGTAATCCTAGGCATGATATGATTTACTTTGGATTTATGATGTAATAAATATGGGATTCAACTAATTGAAACTGCCTCCTGTCTTGAAGAGTATGCTTCATAGTACAGTGTTTTTAGTCATTAGTTTAAGAGACTTACTTGATACTCTTGGAATACTAACTTTTTGTTTAAACTTAATATGTACTCCTTCTCTTGTTAGTATATGCTGACTGTTTTGTCATCCAGTTATTTTTCTTACTATTAAATCACTACAATAAACTGTAAAGTCATATACAAGTATGATTATGCATTCATCACCCAACCAACAAGGAAGTTCTTGTGTTGGAATGCATTGTTCCTGACTGTAAGGAAGCATTAATGGCAGACCACAGATTTCAAGAAAGAGAAACATGGTAACCCCCACCACCACATCCACCCTGCATACACCAAGTGTCCTCTCCATGTCACAGGAATAATTTTGATTATTTGGTATGAAAATAGGACAATGAACTTATTTATAGTACTACTGGGTATCTCGTAAGTCAGAACTATATTTGTGAAACATGTATATTGTTATGTTTTCTTATTGAGTTATGCATTGCTTTGTCGGGGTTCTGGTATTACAATCCCCTCATTCTTATTGGCTGCCGAATAAAGACTTCTCATTGGTCCTGAAGCCAATCCAGGGAATCAATCTCAGAGCCCTGCTTAGGTCCAATGAAATTGAGTCTTCATAGTTACATTGTATATAGTTATTTGTTGGAACACTATAAGTTGAGTGCTGCTCTTGCCAGAGCTGTCCCCGAGCTGAACGATGTTTTGAATAAAAGCCTGCATTTGATTTATCATCTCCTGACTCAATACTTAATGGCCCCGTCCACACGAGCAAGATAAGCCGGACGGGAAGTGACACAAATTTGTGCTGGCGCAATTTGCGCCGCTTTTGCAGGTCCACACATGAGGGCGAACCGCCGCTGTGTGATCACACAAAGCCGCAGGCGAATTGGGTTTTTTCCCCCGACCGTTTTCAGTGTGCTTATCTGCTTCTACAAGGGATCGATAACTTGCCTCTCCACCCTCGGGGTCATCCGATGATGCGCATACCAGGATGGGAGGGGGAAAAAAAACAAAAAGCCCACTCCCCAACGCCACTTGTTTGTGCTGGCGTGATCACACCAGGAAAGGTCAGTTCTGGGCCATTGCAAACCATTTGAGACTGCCTTTTCACTGGTAGCTAAATAAGCCGATTCCCCACCAGCTCAAAGTGGTTTGCGACACTTTGACACTGGCTGCAGGACACTTCCCAGATGTGCTTGTGTGATCACGCCACTTTGAGCCGGCGGAGAATCATCCTTCTTGTGTCGCAAATGGGTGCGTATGATCACGCCCAATATATATATAATGTCAGCGATTTGACCAGGAAGTAAATATTTCAAGCACGATCAGTGCAATACCCAACAGCTGTCAGCAGGGTTAGAGGCCTATAACAAATGCAACTAGGTTATTTGTTGTATTGAGGTGTTTTGGTTTGAAAGTTAATATCTTTGACAAAAGTTAGTCTCAAACTACAAAGATGAAAAGCCTTGCTGCTCACCCTAGTATCCTGTGTCCTACAGCGACCAGTAGGGATGTTCACAGAAATTTTATTCAGGTTTTGGGTTGTCTTGCTTGTTAATAATTTTGTATTGATTGTTTGATATTGTAATGGCATGCATTCTGATTAATCAGCTTACTAGTCATGTCCATTTATTTCTGTATCTTTATCTGGAGAAAATTTGGGAGAGGAGACATCCCCATTCCGTAGGCAGTGTAAGGTAAACACATTCCCAACTGTAACTCACCTACCCATCCAGTTGAGATGGATTTTTCACAGACTGTGGCCATCACCTACGGAACCATTGCCAAATTGCAAGTAGGGAGGTGAAATGACCCCTGTATTACAAGCACTAACTTTTGATGTTTGCTCTGCAAGGGGAAGTTGCATGGTGACTTTTGTTGTCTCTTTTTCTCCCATTGATCTTCTGATGTGGGCTGGATCTGTTTTAAAATGCAGATCGCAAGGGAAAGAATTGGCACACACATATACATGAATCCTGGGCTTTTTGCATTTTTTTTGTCCAGTCATTGCCTAACTTTCTAATACCCAAGTACCAAGGAGCTGGTGGCGGTGGCAGAAAGTGCTGTCGAGTTGTTGCCAACATGCCGACCTGGAGAGTTTTCAAGGCAAGAGATGAATAGAGGTTGTTTGCCCATTGCCTGCCTCTGCCTAGTAACCCTGGACTTCCTTGGTGGTTTCCCATCCAAGTACTGACCGCGAATGACCATGCTTAGCTTCTGAGATTTAACAAGATCAGGTTAGCTTGGATCATCCAGGTCAGACTTCATCTCTTTGTCCGCATGCTCTGCTTCTGTAAAATCTGTAAACATACACACACAGATGTAACAGGGAATGGGCAGATATGGATAATTGGGTCTCCCCAAAGAAATGCTGTGCATAGAGATGCCAGTCATGGTGGATGATGTTCTATGGGAGAGCAGAGTTGAATGGCATGGCATACCTGTGAGGCACACATCTGTTGCACTCACTCTGCACTTATTGGTGCTGGATGTTGCCTACCCTGGTCAAATGTTCAGCAATGAAGGCTCCAGAACTTTAAGGTTTTCTAAACATCCACAAATGCTTTTGAATCTCGGAGGTGGTTTAATTTGGATTAGTGTGTTGGTTAGGGATTACATGTATCTAGACTATGTGCATGAAGCCCACTTTCCACGAGCATAATGTGAGTTCAGTTTCGAGTTATAGGACCTCATGCTTAAATAAAAACAAGAGATTTCTTTTTCCCCATGCTTGAAGATATGGAGGGAAATCCAGGTGAGCAAGTGGGTATGTTATTTGATTGGCTGGAGATGAAATGGAAAAAGTTCCCAGATTCTAGGAACATTGCCAAATAAGGAAAGGCAGACAATGGACAGAGAAGTTGTTGGAGGCAGTTACTGTACTGAAGTGGGATTTTTGGTGAGAAATTCGTAAAATCCCACATGGAGTCCATGTGAATGAAGAACCTTTTAGTCAAGAACAAGTGGAGACCTGCAAGAAACTTGCAGGATAGTTATCCCATTCCTCACACCTTTGCTTCCTCCCTTCTCCCCCTACCTCTCTCACACTCTTTCTCCCTTCTGCCCCCCCTCTCTTACTCTCTCGCTCTCCTCCATGTATGTTACTTCCTCTCTCTTTCTGACCTGTCATCATTCCCTTTGTTTTTCTGCCTCCCCACCTCATCACTCTTTCTCTCTCTTTCTACCTCCCACCTCAAATCCCACCCTCCCCAGGCTCCACCTCTCAAATGTCTGGGAATTTCCCAACCTGGAGTTGGCAACCCTATTTCCTTCCCACCCAACAGCCAACCTACCTTTATCTGTCTTCAGCTTTCTATCTCCACCCCCCTCCCCTGCAGCCTCTACCTAGGAAAATTACAGTCTTTCTCCACAATGGGGACTAAAGCAGCTTACATTATTATTTCCTCTTTGTTATCTGCACAACAACCCTGTGAGGTTGGTTAGGCTGAAAGTATGTGACTGGTCCAAAATCTCCCAGTCAGCTTCCACTGCAAGATGGGGATCTGAACCTGGGTCTCGCAGATCCCAGTCTGAAGCTCGAACTATTGCACCACAATGGCTTTCATACGGTGGCTGCTGATGAACTGTAGCAAAACAGCTGGGCCTAATTAAGTCATGCAAATCAGGTGGTATCAAGTCACACAGAGGGTGCTGCCTAGGGATGCCAGCCTCCAGATGGGACCTGGGGATCCCCTGGAGTTACTGCTCATCTCCAGACTACAGAGATAACTTTCCATGGAGAAAATGGATGCTTTGGAGGGGGGAGTTTATGGCATTGTACCTCACTGAGGTCCCTGTCCTCCCCAGGTTCCACCCCCAAATCTCCAGGAGTTTCCCAGCCTGGATCTGGATCTGCTGCTGGTGGCCAGGGGGGGTACTTGGCAACCCTAGACTGCTGCCAGTAAAAACCCTGCTTTTTACTGACAAAAACAGTTAGAGCCTCCCCCCCTTCCCCGAACATTCTAATCTCCTCACAGTTGATGTCTGGAGTTGGTGCCATTTCAAAAGGTATTTGGGGGATTCTACGGTCACTGAAGGGTTTTTTTTAACTTTTCAGATTTTTCTGCACACGGGGGGAGTGCCCCCCATGTGTAGGAAAACCTCCCTGCCTCCCAGGTGCCCCCCCCCCTGCGCGGATTTAGGTATCCTCACACAGGGGGCGCCTTCGGAATTAGATATATAGATGCTAATGTGAACCTAGGTCATTGAGAGGACTAATCAAAAGGAAGTTGAAAGGGAGAATGCAATCTCTTGGATACTGGGAAACTCTTTAAAACTACACTAAGGCCCAAACTACATGTTGTCTCCCAACAGGGCAAATAACATGCTCCCAAGTGGCATTTCAGCTCAGGGAAATGAGCCCCTTCCCCCAGACCAAGGTCCCTGTCTTAATTGCCCTCCCATGACACTTTTAAATCACAGCTACAGTACAGCTGCTGGTCCCTGTGATGACTCACTTGTGTTGTAACAAATAGTTTAGCCATAGGGTCACGAAGAGTCGAACTCAACTGTGCAACTGAACAACAACAAAAAACAATTGAGACCCAAATACAATGCATTCTTTGAGTTATGAAAGGGTATTACTAATTGTAAAAGAATTCCTGCATGGTTAAACAACCCAAGTCAAGGAAGCCATAAAAAAGCAAACAGCTTCATTCAAAAAGTGGAAGGTTTTCCCAAATGAGGTGAACAGAGAGGAGCATGGGTTCTGGTAAAACAAATGTAAATGGACAATAAGGTGAGTAAAAGAGAATTTGAAAAGAGGATTGCCAAAAATAAGCATTTCTTAACATATATTGGGAGTATGAAACTGGTCATGGTGGGCCATTGGATGACAAAGGAAGAATAGGATTTCTTAAAGGTGATGGGGACATAGCAGAGAAACAGATAAAAAAATTGGACAGTGGACTGTGAATTGGACAGTGGACAGTGAATGAATCTGGGTCCAGATGACATACACCTGAGGGTTCTTAAGGAGCTCAAATATGATATTGTTTAATGACAAGTATAAAAAAGGATTTGGGGAGGATCCAGGAAATTACAGGCCAGTTAGTCTACCATCCGTCACAAGTAAATTAGTAGGAACCGTTATTAAAGATAGAATTATTATGTGTGTGTAAAGTGCTGTCAAGTTGCAGCTGAGCACATAGAATAACAAAGTCTTTTGAGGAGAAATCAACATGGTTCTTGCAAACAGAAGTCCTGCCTCACCACCCTTTTGGAGTTCTTTGAGAAAGTTATCAAGCATGTGGATAAGGGTAATCAGTAGATATTATGTACTTGGACTTCCAAAAAACCTTTGACAAAGAATCTTACCAAAGACTTGAGAATATGCTTAACGGTCATGGGAGAAGAGGACAGGTCCTCTTATGGATTAAACACCGGCTAAATGACAGGAAGCAGAGAGTAGGAATAAATAAAAACTTCTCAGAATGGAGGGCAGTGGGGTCCCATAAGGATCAGTGTTGGGACTGGTGTTATTTAATTTGTTTATAAATGATCTGGAATTGGGTGTGAGAAGTGCCAAAACCCAGCAAGACTAAGGTCAAATCTGAGAATCTCCATTGTTTTCAGTGGAGGGGGAAAAGCAAGACGGGCATACAACAAGCCCAGCAGATTCTCCCAGAATCTCTGCAATAAAAAGTGAGGTGTGGGAAGGGGGCATGTTTGCAAGGTCAGCAGCAGAGCCAGTGCAATGTGCCCAGCAGAACCAGTGCCAAAACTGAACAGGAGTAAGGTCAAATCTGTTAAGTTCTGGCATTGCCACAGAGCGCTGATTCTGCTGGGCACATTGCACTGGCTCTGCTGTTGGCCTTGCAAACATGCCCCATCCCCACACCTCACTTTCTATGGCAGAAGTTCTCTGGGGGAATCTGCTGGGCTTGTTTTGGCCAACCTTGCTTCCCCCCCCCCCACCATTGGAAACAATGGAGAATGGGGGCACCCTCTTTGTGTGCTCATAGAATTAGACACCCTGGTCCAATCTTTTTGAAACTTAGGGGTTTGTTTAGGAAGAGGCTCCAGCAGCTACACTGCAAATTTGGTGACTCTGCTTCAAAGCCCTTCCCCCCAGCCCACTGAATATACCCTAGGAGATTTGCCATTGACTATAATGGTCCGATAGGGTATGATGGAGCCAAAAATTCAGGATTCCCAAATTAATTTGGGATTATTTTATCACTTAGCTGAATCAGATCAAAGAATCTGATTCAGGTATTAATTTGGCTTGGAAATGCCGATTGCACATCCCTAGTACTGTGGCAGTGGTGCAGCCTGGAAGTTGTGCTGGGCATGGCGCTGCTGGTGGAGCCACTCTGGGCATGCTGGTGGCAGAGGCACAGGCCCAAAAGTTGGACTGGGTACAGGCCTGGCAAGAAAGTGGGGTAGGAATTCAGGAATCCCCCCCCCCCCAACAAGTATTGTGGGCCTACACTTGTAGGTTCCTATCAATGAAAATTTAGGAAATCTCTTGTTGATGGATTTTGGAAATTTTATTAGCCAGAATACCTAATAGAAATGTCTCCACCCAATGGTACCTAACACCAATAGCTTCATCGTATACCTCACCACAGCTGAGTCCAGGTTGTTGGGAAAACTGTGGGTTGGTTGGAACGTATATCCAGTGTTGGTTGACCTGCCCAGTGTTGGTACCTTTTTGGCAAGCAGTTTTGGAGACAGTTACAACAATGATGGGGATGACACTAGAATTCACTCTGGAATGCCTCCTGTTAGGAGCAAATTGGAATATAGACCAACCTCAGTGGGTAACTATGGTTATTGTGATTCTTTTATCAGCTGCTAAACTCTCCATAGGTTCTTGTTGGAAAATCTCCACTGCCCCAACTCTACAGATGTGGCATGCAAGATTATGGACTCATTATGTCCTAGCTAGACTTACTTTTAATTTGAATCAGACAACATCAACTAGAGCCCCCCTCTTTGAGTATAAGAAAATTTGGTCACCAATATTAACTTCTTTCTAATCAGAAGGAAATCCCAAAGAAATTATATCGTTGTTATGTTTAAGTATGTTGATATACACTGTATAGTTAAATGATATATTTTAAAATTATATTTACCATTCTTCTGTCCTTAAATTTTAGTATGATCAGTATGAATCCGTCAATAATTTTATGAGGTATTGGTATTTCTTTCTTTTTTTGTCTTGTATTTTTCTGTATTAAAAAAAAATTAAGAAGGAAAAAAAATGTCTCCACCCTAGTTAAGCAGTTGCTAAACCGATTCCTAATCCAACTGTTTCTTCTAGCAAATAAGATGTGTAAATCACCTGCAAACCTTTGAAGTTAAATGAGCATTTTGGTCCTTCCTGACTTCTGACTCCTTATACTTTTCCAAGTTGGGGTCACATCTTTTAACAGAGCTAGAATAAGATTGAATGCTTCATGTCTGATTACAGTTTGTGGCCTATAGAACCTAAGGAAATACACACAAACACACACACACAAGAGCAAGAGAAACAGAAGAAATATGTTACTGTGGTTGTGGAAGTACAAAAGAAACAAATGGTAAGGTTTACTCAGGCCTCTAAACAGCTGTTTGCCTATGGAAAGTGACAGTTGCTTCCAGGTAATCACTTGAGACTCTAGGCTGGAGTAGTGGTTACTTTTAGATCCTTTTCAGGAAAGTTATATTAGGCTGTGATCACACGTGTCTTTAGATCCGACATAGCTGCGAATGTCTGATGGATCTAAAGGGCACAGTCAGACAGCAACATCTGGGAAGTTTTCCACAGTCATCAGCAACCCGTGCTGCTCTGCCACAGATTGCGCAAGCACGCTGTCATGCCATTGGGATGATTTGATCCTTCCATCCCGGCTTGGTGCCATTTCATCTCCCCCTTTGCAGTATGCGCATCATCGCATACCCCATAGGGAGCCCTCAGTGCGGAGGTGCGATCCCTTGTTTATGCGCATAGGAAACAAACAGCCAAAAAAAACCCACTCACCCACGGCCACAGTTGGGTTTGATCACACAGTGACGGGACAGGCCTGCAGCTACAAAGGGATGTGTGATCTTGCAACTGCGTGTCAAATTCCTCTGGAGGAAATAGTTTTGCTTCCCCTCCACTTCAACTGGTGCGTGTGACCGCAGCCTTAATGTCACTGGAGCCTCTGTGTTTGTTAAATGCATTTTCAAGAGTGACCCACCTTTTTTTAGGGCTTGAATGAATGTTATATTTCGGAAACATTTACTGCATGGGAAGGTCTTGCAGACTGATAAACCAGACCAGGGGTCCCAACATGGTACCTGTGGGTGCCATAGTGCCCAGCAGCGCCTTTCTTACTGCCCACCAAGTGTTTTTTAGAAAGTGAATGGGCTTTGCCTAGCAGGGCTTCTGATTTGCCACTAAAGATCTGATTGGCTGTGCAAATTAAAATAATGTTGTTTTAGTGGCAGCTGCCTCTACAGTGTTTCTTTTATCCTCTCTCCCTTTATTTATTTGTTTATGTATTCAAATTATACCCCACCCTCCCTGCTGAGGCTGTCATCTCCTGTGCTTTTGGGTGTCCTCTACCTCCTGTGGAAGTAATTTCGTGGTTGGCTCCACCTCCTGCGGCAGCTATATTGGGGGTTGTGCCCACCATCCTGTGTCAGAATTTCAAAGGTGCTTGCAAGCTCAAAAAGTTTGGGGACCCCTGAACCAGACCATAAGCACTGTGGTCTGGGTGTAGGAAAGTAAGAAGAAACTAGGCATTATCATGGGGAGGGGGGGGGAATGTTGATTGCTATGTTTTCAGAAAATGTAAAGAATGATATGTTTGCCCTTCAGGTTTAAATGTAAAGGATGATATGTTTGCCCTTCAGGTTTAAATATTCTTTGACAGGAAGTTTTGTCTGTGTGTGAATATGAAATAGGTATTTAAATAATGCCCTGACCTTGATGGCACAGGCTAGCCTGATCTCATCAGATCTCAGAAGCTAAGCAGGGTCAACTCTAGTTAGTACTTTGATGGGGGACTGCCAAGGAAGTCCATATTTCCCATGCAGAGACAGGCAATGGCAAACCACCTCTGTTCATCTCTTGCCATGAAAACCGCATGATGCCACCATACGTTAGCTGCGACTTGACAGCACTTTCCACCACTACCCTTCTCTAAACCTGACATCTGAGGGACTTTTGCGGAATGAGATCACCTTCTTCAGGACAGTCTAATCTGGGACTCTTTTACGCTTTCTACATAGCTGCAATTTTTTTGGTACAAAATGCCTTATTAGTTCAGTTGGGAATAATATGTGTGTGGCTGCTTCCATACACATATGAGTCCCTGTGTGTTATGGTTGTTGTGAATGCAGAGGCATCTCAGTGGCCACCATTTCCTCCTACTCCACCAGAGATTTGGGTTTTTAAAATCAGAAACTGTTATCTATTGCAACAATGTACTGCTTCTGAAGTTCCTTTAAAAAAAAATCTGTTTTGGTCATTTTTATTGCAGAGTTATAAGGGGAAATGTGCAGGCTGCAGACTTATAACTCACCACTTAAAGGATAGAGACTTTAAAAAAACAGCTAGGGACTAGAGAACTGTAGCAATACACTTTTAAAACATTAGTATATATGTTATAATGGTGATCTGTCAATTACCAGTTTTTTAAAAAGCCTTTCCATCATAGTGGGAAAATAGCAAGTACATGGGCTAATGTAAGGAAAATGGTGCTGACGTGGGTAGGTTCGTCACATCAGTGGCAATGCAGGGATGCTCTGGTATTTGGGCAAAATCCCTGGGTAAAAATGACTTCTACCAGAGTTTTTGCCCAAAGGCCAGAATGTCTCCATGATGCCAGCCTAGATGTCTCTTTGCTCCTGGTAAGTCCCCCCCCCCCAGTTGCCAGAGGGTATCTGGTAGCCTTTCTTGTCTGCATGGTGTCTAAAGGTGCTTTGTTGCAAGCTTTCTAAAAAGATAGGAAACCAGGTTTGGGTAAGACCACAGCAGAGTGGGGGAAACAGAAGCAGATTGAATGGATGCTACCCCAAACAGAGCTACTCAAAGGTTGCCAAGGCAGAGCAAAACATTCACGTGGAAACAATTCATATTTAAATCATTGATTTTTCTTATGAAATATACAAAAGCAGCACTGGTAAAGAACTGGTCCGTGCTTCCGTATATTGCTCTGCAAAAAAATGCAATTGTCAGCTGTTCTTAACTAACACAATGTGAGGGCAGATCTGTACCCAAGTGCAAAAATGACGTGAGACGTTGCCTTCAGATGGGATGTTATTCCAAAGAAGCTGCAAGATGTCAACAGATCACAGTGCCCATATGTCCCTTTACTAGAATTCAGTGACAAGTTTAGTGACAAATAAATTGTATGTTTCTCTAGTCTCTATTTTCATTGTAACGGCCACCTGGGCCTATAGGCGTTCTGATCGGAATGACATGCCTAAATGATGGGGGGGGAAGGGGATGATGCTGACTTTCCTAGAGAAAATTATGTTGGTCACTGAAGTTTTCTGTGGGATCTGAAACGTCCACTAAGCATAGTGTTCCAATGAATGCAAGGGCTTCGTTTTGCCTTTGCAGGAACACGTTCTTGAATCGCCCCCTCTCCACATTGGGGGTATGTGGAGAAATGCCCTATAAGGAGAGGGAATTTACTGTCAGAAGAAAAACTGGCCACCCAGGCACACGTGGAACCGCTTTGCTTTCTTGGAAGTCAGGCTGCAGTATATTGGATGATGGGATGTTGTGCCCCCTAAAGTTTTTCTTCCCATTTACACCATTAATAGGATTAGCTCATGGAAGCAATTTATCACTTGTTTCTGTGCGTTTTCTTTCTGCTAAAGGCACCCTGTGGTCTGGTTTCTGAAAGCTGATCTGTAGGTAAAACACCTTTGGTCCCTCCCAACTAGATTCTCTGATAATCATTATGAATCCATTGATATGTATCAGTAAGGGGTTTGCCATTCTGTCTAAAATTATCAGTGTAGATAATTTTCTTTCTGCTCTATAGAAAAACCACTAGAATTATTTTTTAAAGTTAACCATTGTAAAACACTTGGCAGTACTACTGCTGCCAATACCACACTGTCCTTCCAGCACACAGTGACTTCATGAAATTCCTTGCCAATTTTCTGGCAGTGAAGCAAGCCAAGAGCAAACCAAGAGACATCTGATATCCCTTCTCTCTTCCCAGCCTATACTTTTAGTTCTCCTTTTCCCTTATTTTGTTGAGGTAATGACTTTAGAGAGTCTTGGATTTATTAACACGGCACCAAGATGGTGACCATTATTCTGTTTAGCAATGTTATTCTGATAGATAACCTTACACTTCTCGCTGATTTCAAAATAAGCAACATAAAATGCTTTTTTAAGGGGAAGGTTTACTTTCCTTATTTAATATCCGAACCCTATAAAAGAGCAGGGTGAGGCAGAATCCAGCAAAGACAGAGGTTCTGTGGTTGGGTGGAGGGGCTTCAGGGGCGGGGCTCAGACTTCCCACTCTTGACGGGGTGTCATTAACACTGGTGCAATCTGTTAGGTGTTTGGGCATCACTCTGGATGAGTTTCCTAACCACGGAGGCCCAGGTCATGCAGGTTGCCAGGCTGGCATTTTTTCATCTGTGCCAAGCACAGTAATTAGCCCCCTTCCTGCCATGCCCTGACCTAGCCACAGTAATCCATGCAATGGTCACTTCCTGGCTAGATTACTGTAACTTGCTTTACACTGGCCTGTCCTTGAGACTGACTTGGAAGCTCCAACTGGTCCAGAATGTGGCGGGTCACATCCTGGTGGGAACTCCATGGACGGTACATATAGAACCTGTGCTGTGCCAGCTACACTGGCTTCCAGTGGAGTACCGAATCAGGTTCAAGGTTCTAATATTGACTTTTAAGGCCTTGAGTGGTCAGGAACCCACGTACTTTCAGGACCGTGTCCTCCGTTATGTATCTCAACATGTGGTCCTGTATTAATTTACTGGTTATCTTACTGTAATATGTTATATTGTAACATGTGTACCTCAGACTGTTTGACCTCTGAAGAAGGCCCCCAGTAGGGCTGGAACGCGTCAGGTCATTTGCATTGGCCCCCTTGTGTTCAGGCCACTTGGACTTTTCTACGAGACTTTCATTGGGCCCTTATTTGTTTTTTAACTACTTTTCTAATAAATACATGTATTTTTGTATAAGTTTTAACTAGGTTTTTAATATTGGCCCTATATTGGATTTCTTTCTTACCCTTGTGGTTCTTGAGTCTGGTTTTTGGGTCAAGTTTGTTTCCCCCTCCCTGTGTCTCATTTTCCTCGACTAGGGTCTGGGCCTTCTCAGTCCTGGCCCCGACCTGGTAGAACTCTCTGCCGAACAACATCAGGGCCCTGTGGGATTTAATGCAATTCTGCAGGGCCTGTAAGACAGATGTTTTACTGAGTTTTGGTTGAGGACAGCGACAGTATGACCATCACTGGCACCCTCCCTCTTTCTCCTTGTTTCTTCCGTTTCCCTCCTCCTACCCTGCCCATGGGGCAGTGGCACAGTCCAATATGGGAATAAGATTTATTAGGACACCATCTTGGATTTTAGGTTTTTAATTATGTTATTTATCTGAATTATTGTATGTTTTATCTATTGTTTTATCATTGATGTATATCACACAGAGCCCTGGTTTTGCAGGGATGGGGCAATTAATAAATTGAATTGATGATGATGACTTTCTTTATAATAGTGTATTTCTACTAGATGTGAAGTTTGTGTTGTAATTTCTGGTTCTAAGGGTATTGATAGCCTGCTATTCTTTTTTCAATGCCAACTAACCTGTGTTTGTTTTCTTGTACCCCCTTTCATAGCTGTATTTGTGATATTCTATCCAGGCAGTCCATTAAATCTAGTATAGAGAATGTGCAGAACCACTGGAAAAAGATGTGAGATCTAGGACAGAGAAAGGCAAACCCCAAGATGTGTGCCTGTAATCAACTGTGAGCCGAAAGGCCACATGTTCATTATGAGCTATCAGTATATCTATTCCCGATATGGCCAAGTCTGTGGATATTTGAATATTTAAATCCAGAGACTGGAACCATGAACAAACAAGATAGATCTTTCTGCAAACCTGAAAAAGCCCCATTTTGCAGAAAAAATTGAAATAAAAAAAATACATAGGGGTTAACCTTCCCAAGTAATAGAAGTAGCAGCTAGGGTTGCCAACATCAAGGTGGCACCTGGAGATCTCCAGCTATTACAGTTGATCTCTAAATGACCAAGATCAGTTCCCGTGAAGAAAATGGCTGTTTTGGAGGTTGAACACTGTGGCATTATACTCTGCTGAGTTCCCTCCCCTCCCCAAGGCCTGCCTTCCCTTGGCTAAAGTGGAGGAGAGGAGAATGTAAATCTTCAGAATGTAAATGCGTGCTTTGCATGTTCAGAGGCACTTTGGTTTTTCATGGATGGCCCTAAGTTTGGTGTAGAGGTTAAGTGCGTGGACTCTAATCTAGGAGAGCTCTCTCAGCTCCACCTACCTCATAGGGTGTCTGTTGTGGGGAGGGGAAGGGGCAGGAGTTTGTAAGCCGCTCTGAGACTCCTTTGGGTAGTGAAGGGCGGGTATAAATCCAATCTCTTCTTCTTCTCTTCTAAGTACAAAGTTGGCAACCGTATTATCTTCTGCTTTGTAAAATCTTGCCCTTCTTATGGAACAGTATCAATGTCAATATTTATTTTCCTAATTAAATTAATAGACATTCTCATTCTCTACTAGCCTGATTCAAAATTTTGCCTCTGTGTATTTTGTAATAGAAAATGTGGTATATAGTCTCACACACCTAGACTAGATCCCGTTGTCAGCTATGATAGATACTGCTCCTGAATAGGAAGGCACTGCTCTCCCCTGACTGTGCCATCAGTGAGAAAACCATCCTTTGCCCATCTCTCTATTTTAAAATGTTTATTACAAACAGAACACTTCTGGTTTTAGTAATAATCTTTAATCAGGAGGTGGTGAGGGATTTATTTAATGAAAGTAGAAAGGGAGGTGAGATTGTTAAGTGGCATTAAATAGGATTGTTTTTCTGTACACAGGAGAAACAGACCCATATACACAGTTTTGCTGTTGTGTTAATGCTGGAAGAAGCTGTTACATGCAGAAAAAGAAAAGTTATTTCTCTTAAGGGCTGATGGCAGGTAATAGTAAGGTAAAGATTTATTTTATGAAAGCAGCTGTGCGTATATATCCCTAAAGCAGGCTTAGATATTAAAAGCTCACACATTTCTGTGAGGTGACTACAGTAATATTTGGGGGTAAAAATACACTTTGAAAATTGGTGCATGTCCACTTTACCCAAAACAAACCCCTCCAAGGGTTTTTTCACATCCTAATACTATTAGATGGAGAACTACTTCTGTGACTGTGTCCACTGCCCTGGGCCTCTGTGCTGATGATACGGATACAGATTATGTTGAATTGTTCCGTGGAAACCAACCATGCCGATACAGATTGAAACTCTTGTAGTTGTTCACATGGGAGAGTCTGAAAAACCAATGTATGCCAACCGTTTGTATTTGTCACAGCTTCAGACCAGCACGGCTCCCCACCTGAATGTATTTCTAGGTTTACCTTTATTTTGGCAGTTGGTATCGTATATTAAATCTGTGATGTTTCTCAAAAATAGAGACCAAAAACAGCAAAAAATATTGTGTCCTACAGCTATACTGGTTTAAAGCATATACAAAGGCTGCAGTTTTAGGAACACTTACATGGGAGTAAGACCCATTGAATAAAATGGGACGCCTCAGTAAACAAACATAGGGTTACGTGTAAGTGTGCTAGGGTGAGCTTAGTTTGAACTTGTGCTGTATGAGTTTGTAGGAAATAGATTCTTGTTCTTTGTGAGATTGTGAAATGTGCTAGTTGCCATTATTCCTTTGCAAGGTACTATATGGGGTGCTCCATGTACCAGAATGAGCAGTGTTATTTTTAATGGAACTGGTTGCATTTAGCTATTTCACAAAGCAAACCGAGCAGTGAAAAAATGAGCCTTTGTTCTCTAAAGCAATTAAGCAGTTAAGGAGCACAGGAAGAAAGTTACAAGAAAATGTATTAGTTCATCTTGAGACAAAGTTTGTAATGTAATCCCAGCACCCTTCTTTGTCTATTGCTCATGTAGGTCTTAACCAGGTTCTTTCTCTGGTTCCATTTTGCTCTGCTCATTTTGCTCTGGTGAAATGCAGGGCTTTTTTGGTAGAAAATGTCCAGCAGGAACTCATTTAGCATAACAGGCCACCCAGCAGCAGAAACGTATTAGCGTATTAGGCCACACTCCTGACAGCGCAGCTCCCTCCCAGGATCGGCTTCCCTGGGTGCCCCGTGGCTTGCGAGGCGCCTGGGGATCCGGGGGGGGGGGGGGGCTGTAGGAATGGCCAACTCAGAAGCCAGCCGGAACGCCGTTCCTGTGCGTTCCTGCCCAAAAATAGCCCTGGTGAAATGATTTATTTTTAACTCTTCCAAAAGTAAGTGCTCTCATTCATACTAAACAGAAGTTGCCAAAAATCATGAAGATAATGGGGGAGTGGGGGTCACTGACAGATGAGATTACCACTACCCACAGTCTGCCACGATCCTTGTAAAAGTTGCTGGAGCTTGCCCATCTAATTCCAGTAACTTTGAACTTGAATGTGTGGCACAAGGAAGAATCCACTCATGTGGATTCAAGGAAGCTTTAGTGATCTGCACAGGAGTCTTCTGTCTGCTCTGCTGTGCACAAGAGCAGCATTATTGGATTTGGCTGTGCAGACACCAAGGAGCAATGCCAGATGGGATTCTTCTAAGAAGCTACAGGAGCTACAGTAGTTTTAAAAGGCCTGTGGAACTTTTGACTCTTACTTAAGGCTGTGGAACATAAGAGAATTTTCTCCTCTCCAGATCTTTCTACTTGGTCAAGTCAGCACTAGCCACTGCTACTTTTAAGTATCAGTTGAGTTCAGTTGAGTTTGGTCATGTGTGTATCATTTCTTACTCTGTCTGATCACAGTGCTGCAACAGAGTTTAAGCCTCTGGGCATACCAGTTAGAGTGTCAGACAAGCATCTGGGAGACTCAAGTTTGAATCCCCATTTGGTCATTGAAGCTTGATGGGTGATGCTGGGCCAGTTGCACACCATCAGTCTCACAGGTTTGTTGTGATGAGAAAATGGAAGGAAGGAGAACTATTTAAGCAGCATTGAGTTCCCACTGGAGAGAGAAGGTGGGGTATAAATAAATATTTTAAATGTTTGTCCATTCCAGATCATCTTCATATTTTCGTTCTTGCTGAATTCTAAGTGGCAAGCAGAGTCAGTCTTTCAGTATGCCCTCTCCTCATCTACCACTCCCAACCAGAGTTCCCTCTAAGCTGAGTTAGTGTGAGCTAGCTCACAATTTTTTTAGCCTCCAGCTCACAGATTTTTATCTTAGCTCAGGAAGGATGGCTCCAGAACAAACTAATTTATGCAGGAGCCAAATGGCTCGCTCACAACTTTAATGCCAGTTGCTCACAAAGTAGAATGTTTGCTCACAAGACTCCACAGCTTAGGGGGAGCATTGCAAACTCCAGCATTCCACATGCTGCTTTTCTGCTTATGCTTTAGATCTCAAGCTGGCATTTTTAGAACTTGTACATGCAAAAAAAGTTATGGTAGAGTTAAATTCAGAACCAGTCAGTACAGTCAATTCAGGATTTTTGGAGAAACATTAAAAATGGATGAACATGGCTGATTAACAGTGCAATCCTAAGCAGAGTTACACTCTTCTAAGTCCATTGAAGTCAGTGGGTTTAGGTATAATTCAATCTAGAATTGCACTGTGAGAGTATAGAAGGCAAATCCTGTGAAGGCAGATTGAACAAACTATACAGCTAGCCATATGAACCAACCTGTCGCCTAAGATATTGTGTAGAGGTGTACCAGCTCTGTGTACCCCCACCATCAGAGGTTAGGTGGGTGGTCACCATGGGTACGGTCTAGTTTGTGGTGCTGCTGTAACTTTTCTAATTGCTACTTGTATAGCATTTAGTTTTAGTCATCAGATTAAAAAATGTTCTCTTCACTTAAAAGTAAAAAAAACTTCGGGGGATATTTAAATCCCCCCAAAAGTTAGAGTGTTCCCATGCGCAGGGAACGCTCTGGGAACTGCGGTGGAGAAGCAGCCACAGTTAAGCCTTCCTCCCCTCCAGTGGGCAACGACGGCAAGGCCCAGGCCTGCCGATCTCCCCCCCCCCCCCCCGGTTCCAACGGCGAGGCCCACGCAGCTCAGAGCTGCTAGGCCAGCCGATCTTCCCCCCCACCCTGGTTCCAACGGCGAGGCCCACTCAGCTCAGAGCCGCCAGGCCTGCCAATCTTCCCCCTTCCCCTGGTTCCAATGGCAAGGCACATGTGGCTCAGAGCCGCCAAGCCCGCCGATCTCCCCCCTCCACCCCCCAGTTGCAACAGCAAGGCTCATGTGGCTCTGAGCTGACAGGCCACCGCAGTTCCCAGAGCGTTCCCTGCGCATGTTTTTACATCTGACTTTCCCTCTGGAATCATTCTAGTTCCAAAAAACCCTGCCCACACTTCTGTGTGGTATGAAACCGTGCTGCCACTGAAATGTTCACATCTACTAATTGCCCTCCTGTGGTCAAGCTAGTATGCAACCGGCTTCATTCTGCTTTAAACAATTGCTGTTGATTAGTGCACTTAGACCCCCTGGAGTGAAATTTCACACCACTGTGAAATCAGCACAGGAAAAGACAGCAGTCAAACTACTTTAGAGGGGAGGTGTAAAATGACCATTTTTAAGGGCAGATGAAGCATGTATAGCCTCATCCAACCTTCTCAAAGAGAGCCAGTTTAGTGTAGTGGTTAAGTGCGCGGACTCTAATCTGGGAGAACCGGGTTTGATTCCCCTCTCCTCCACTTGCACCTGGCTGGATGACCTCCCGTGGGTCCCGCCTCTTGTAAGTATATGTTTTTAATCTTTTTTATTGGCTCCTGTTTACTTGTCACAGATCATTATTTTAAATTGATGGTTTGCTCTTAGGCCATCCAACTGAGTTTTAAAATGTAACCTATAAATGTAATAGAAAAAGCCTGTCCAGCATGCTGACCATACATTGCCTTCATAGCTGAAGTGTAAAAACGGGGGTTGGATGGAGGATTTTGGTCATAATATAGATGTTAGTAGATGGCCAAAAATCTGGAAATCAACTAAAATTTTAAAAGCGGTTAATTAGAAGGAAAACATCTATAAACTTTTTTATAGATGACATTGGTCACCTGATAAACTGAATAGGTGCTTTAAATCTGTATCTAATCTATGTTGGGTATGTGGGAAAAGTAGAGGGACGTTTTACCATATGTGGTGGTCTTGTAAAGGAGTATGGAAATTTTGGAATTCGGTTAAGGAATTGATTTTTGAAATTGCAGATTATGATTTGGAGCCGGAACCAGAGTCCTTTCTATTGAACATGTTTGCGGATAGTTTGCCATTATCAGACCTAAAACTTTACAGCATACATTCTAACGGCAGCTCGTATATTATGGGCGAAATCTTGGAAGTCGTTTACCAAGAAGAGAAGATATAATCAACAAACTATTGGAGTGGGCTGAATTAGATAGACTGAGTTATCTGTTGAACATGGACGACAAAGTGGACCCTGTTACTATATGGTCCAAATTTCTTAATTGGTTGAATTAATGTTAATTTGGTTCATTTATATTTGTTACTGTTTTTGGGTTTTATTTCACATATTGTTTAAAAAATAATTAAAAATTTTCAAAAAAACCCGGGTTTTAATAGGGCAACTGGCAGAAATGATTGCTGTGTTTCAGATGACATGGAAGTCTTTAGCTGATAATACAAGTGCCATCTTCTGGGCAAAGAACGGGTCCCTGGGGGTGGGGGAGATAGTGGTGAATTTCCTGCATTGTGCAGGGGGGTTGACTAGATGACCGCAGAGATCCCTTCCAGTTCTATGATTCTATGATGCTATAATTCTAGGTGGTGCCTTTCCCATGTCTTCCTTTTCCACTGAAGGAAAGGGAGAGAGAAAGAGGCATCCAGACTGTAAGGTTGCAGTCAGAGTTCTGTCTTTGCTTCTTATCATTAGACAGCACCTAATAACCTATAGATGTTTAAGTACTAGTCACCTTGGAAATGTCTTTTGAAAGGTGGGGTAAAAATAATTAAAAATTTAACAGTATACTGGAGGTTGGGGATTTGTTTCTGATTAGTTTGAAAAGGCCAGTGGGTTAAATGATCTGTGGAATGACTTTCAACTTTAGTTTTTTCTTTCAATTTCCAAGTGAAAAAAAATCAATAACAGTGCTTCTCAAAGTGTACTTATGGCTGTGGAAGAAGGGCTTATGGCATTTGTTTGCTGATCAGATTAAATACAGTCATGTACAGTATCTTGGCATTACTTTAGAGGCATTTTCTGTGAGTGCGATAGCAGTAAGGCACAATTAGATCTGTTCATAATATTGCAAGCAGTCCAGCAGTGATCAAAGAACTATTTTTACCAAACAATTAAACTCACTTCTTGCATATTATTCTCACTCTTCTAATTTGTAAAAATGCCTTTCTGCTTTTGCACAAAACTCTAGAGGACCCACACCACTGACTAGTGAATGAGAGAAGAAGAAGAAGAAGAGATTGGATTTATACCCCGCCCTCCACTCCCCAAGGGAGTCTCAGAGCGGCTTACAAACTCCTTTTCCCTTCCCCTCCCCACAACAGACACCCTGGGAGGTAGGTGGGGCTGAGAGAGCTCTTTCCCAAGCTGTCCTTGAGGGAACAGCTGGTACAGAGCTATGGCTTGCCCAAGGTCATCCAGCCAGGTGCAAGTGGAGGAGTGGGGAATCAAACCCGGTTCTCCCAGATTAGAGTCCGTGCACTTAACCACTACACTAAACTGGCTCTCTTTGAGAAGGTTGGATGAGGCTATACATGCTTCATCTGCCCTTAAAAATGAAGGGTCATTTTACACCTCCCCTCTAAAGTAGTTTGACTGCTGTCTTTTCCTGTGCTGATTTCACAGTGGTGTGAAATTTCACTCCAGGGGGTCTAAGTGCACTAATCAACAGCAATTGTTTAAAGCAGAATGAAGCCGGTTGCATACTAGCTTGACCACAGGAGGGCAATTAGTAGATGTGAACATTTCAGTGGCAGCACAGTTTCACACCACACAGAAGTGTGGGCAGGGTTTTTTGGAACTAGAATGATTCCAGCGGGAAAGTCAGATGTAAAAACAGCCGAAGCCTCAGTTGATCACCAAAGGAAGCAGGCCGTCCTCTCTTTGGGATACTCACTTAGATGAGGGCTGGTTCGACACAGGGGCACAGAATTGCTCCCCTGCAGTGGAAGCAGTGGCAAGCAGGTTAGAGGTAGGCAGGGGCAGCATTTACATGTTTCTCCCTACCGGCACGACCCCCCTCCCCACCCCTTTCTGCCTCATTGCATGAGCTCAGCAGCACCAAACTGACAATAATCTTGCTGGCCTTCCTGCAGCCCTCTTTGATAGCTTAGAGGTGGCTCACTGCTGAGCTGCCCCATAACTGTTAAAGAAAGAAGCCCTTTTCAAGAACTGAAAGGGGGAGGGGAAATGGAGCTTTGTGCTTCCCCTTTTGAAGGGCTACGCACAGCTACAGACCGCTGGCAGTGAGAAACTATGTTCATGAGTTACTCCATTGAGTTCCTTCATTGTTCCTGTGACAGAAGCCTAAATGTGCTCCCCCCACACACATCAACTCAGCCACTCAAGCACCAGTGGGCTAATGATCATCTTCTCCTCACAAACAATACAGCCTAGTCTATTACAGGAAAAATTAAGAGTCTTCTGAGTAGAAAGGGGACTGGAGAATAGTATTGTATCCTAAGTACGTAAAGAGATGTGTAGATTTTGAATGCAGACACTGAAGTCCATAGTGTAAGCTTTGCAACCAGGGGGCCTTCATGGTTCATAGAAGACCTGGCAGAATCTTATTTTTTATGTTCTCTTTGTACTGTCTCATTGGAAGTTCCTCAGGTCATTTTACCAGCAGAGGCATTTCCAATCCAAGCGTCTGTCACTGAGCCTTTCCTTGTCTTGGAGGTCTGTACCCAACTTATAGTTCCAGACTGGTAGCCTCTTTCAGAGCATAGGGCATCAGTGTATACACATACTTGAATGGCTTCTTCTGAGATCTGCATCTGGGGACAAAGTTTTTAAGGACACATTGCAACAAATCTACAGTATCTTGTGGGGAAACCATTTCATGATCAATGTGACAAATCTATTAAAACCATCTCAGTGCAGTATTCAACACTTTAGAATCATAATAGATTCTTATGAGGAGAGCCACTTCCGGCCAAAAGTTCAGAACAAGAAACTGGTGATCTCCAGGGCTGCCGTAAAATTGGGGGGGGGGGGGGGAGGAGGAGATTGGATTTATACTCCACCCATCACTCGGAGTCTCAGAGCGGCTTACAAACTGCTTTCCCTTCCCCTCCCCACAACAGACACCCTGTGAGATAGATATGGGATATGTGGTTATGGGATACATGGATATGGGATGTCCCCCACCCTTGGAAATAGCATTAGGTGGTGGTTCAAAAAACTGACCTTTGCAAAGGCAAGCAGTCTAACATGCAACCAATGCCAACCTTCATGTTCAAGGCTTCTTGAGTCCTAGAGATTGCAAACATAGGATCAGTATGTTAGATCTGTTGGCGATTCACTTAGCTTTCTTAGCATTCCTGCCTATGGTGCATGCTTGAATTTGCATGGACAATGTACTAAGCAACAGCTATAGGAACTGGCAATGGAGGAATGATGTCCCCAGTGGCGAACCAGTTAACTGGGCATCCTTTAGGGCAGGGGTGGGCAAATGGCGGCCCGGGGGCCACATGCGGCCCGCCACAGAGTTTTTTGCGGCCCGCCAAGACAGTTGGCCACTGTCAGCACCTGAGGAGCTGCAGCTTGAACTTATTGACATGCAGTCAGATCACACAGTGAAAGAAATGTTTAATGCTGTGACATTAGTTGACTTTTATAAATCTTTGTCTGCTGAAAAATTTCCATGTATGAAGAAATTTGCTGGGAAAATGTTCTCTATATTTGGGTCTACATATATTTGTGAGCAAAGTTTTTCTTGCATGAAGATCAACAAGAGTAAATATAGACATTAACAGACATTTGACAGACATTAACTTGCAGGCTGTGATGAGAATCTCAACAAGCAATCTCACTCCTGATTTCAAAAAAATTGTAGAAAAGTGTGATAGGGTACATTTGTCTCATTAAACTGATTCTAAAATTAAATATGCTTGCAGCTATAGACGATATGAAATTAGCACAATAAATACATTGAATAAAACTACCACTATTTTATTTAATGTATATTTATTGATTTTTATGATACAATTTATACCTTTTCTGAAATGCAAAGTTAACTAATGAATGCAATCATTTTAAAAGGTGCGGCCCTCTGCTAACCTCTGCTTCCACAAAGCGGCCCCCGAGCCAAAACAATTGCCCACCCCTGCTTTAGGGGATTAGTCATCCCAAACAAGATGCTCTCCAGTTCTTGTCCATTTTCTGTCAGGTTTACAAGCTTCTTTGTTTCCACTTCAATTCATGTGACGCATGTCGGTTTTGTACAGACAGTGTGTCCAAAATTGTTCCCTAGTTCTTCACAAACTGAAGTCTTTCCCCCAGGTTCCACTGTCTCATTCATGCTTTGAGACCCCTAATCTCTGTCTGGTTGACCCTGCATGTGAAAGAAGCAGCATTTTCAGGAGTGCTGTTTTGGAGGTTCTGGTCTCTTATTTCTTGCCTAACAACCTAATTTTCATCTAGGACCACATGACTGCACTTTACAACATTGTTGGTGCAGATGTGCATCAGGCTTCTCCCCTGCATCACTTACAAGTTTATCCAGACAAATATATGCTACCTTTTCCCCAGGCAGGCATTTCTCAACACTGCTGAAGACCATTTCTCAACACTGCTGAAGATCAAAACTCCCATCACAAAGCACCCCTACTCCCAGAGGGGTATCCTTAGTGCAAGAGGATATTAGCTTTCTATCTGAGGAAAAGATCCCTTCTAAGGGTTTATTGTCTCATCCTCCTTACCATGGCAGCTTTCTACCATAAGACTTTCATTCTTCCTGACAGCAGCAGAAGTGTCACTGTGGGAGTGGGATGGTCTAGGTGATCCCTGAGGGTGCGATCACACGGACGTTTACTGCGGGCTTCACGGCTGTTCCTTATCGCAATTAAAGGGACTGACCAGACAGCCGCATCTGTCTCCCGTCTCGAAGCCGCCCCCCCCACCCCGCATTCGAGCCCGCCTTTCAAACCACCTTTCAAAACAAGTACCTTCCGTTTGAGCCATCGCGCTTGAAAGAGACCCGGGTTTAAATGCCCGTGTGATCGCACCCTTAAAGTCTCTTCTGTATATCTCCTCAAGTGTATAATCTCATTCCCTGAGAGCCAGAAGCTCAATATACTAAGCGCGCAAGCACACATATGATGCACTGTGCAGTTTATCCCATAAAACCCAGGGGGGTTTGTCTCAACCCACTGGTGCAAGTCAAACATGTTACAGAATCAAACTGTAGATCCAAGCAATATTGGGGAGGAAGTAAAACAATTGTGCAGCATAAGAATGCCTTAATTCTGCTCCCTTGGTAATGTGCACATTCTCTTTTATGTGTTTTTTAATTGCATTAAGCTAAAATATTAAAAAACCAGAATCACTTGACAGAAACTGAAATTCTTTACTCCTGATTGCAGAGTTCCCACTGATTTGTACTGAATTTTTTATCATATGGGAACATTGACCTTTTTTGTTCCTTGTATGTCTACTTTGAAAAAAGTCTCAAGGGAAAAGATAAAAATATGCGGGGTTCTTCCCATGGGGTTTATAGATGTTGTGTACTATTAAACAAAACAAGATCTCAAGCTAAGTAGCTCACATGTGGTAAAGTAATTAAATAGCCTATTTGCAATGTTTTCAAATAATAAAGAGATCTTTAACAAGAATTAATATGTACAATGTTGCCTTTGCCATGTTATTTAAGTGAAAATAGGCATATTTGGCTTGCAATATTAGAAATGCAGAAAACAAAATTTAAAGCTAGAACTGCAGCCTTGTGACTTTCTTAAACTGTCTGCTGTTTTCTCCAACCTCATTTTCCAGTGTTCAAGTGCTTCCTAAATTAAACTTGTCACTGTTGGCAAGGAAGAGAGCAAAAAGATGAACATCTTTGATTTATTTATTGAGTGGGAAAATGTGGTGTGCAGCTACTTTCATCTTTTTTTGCACTGAAAGTCTTATATGAATTTCGTAATGTTTAATGTTTTATTGAAGTACAGATATGTATTGATTTAATATTGTCAGATGTGATTTTAGAATGTCGCTGTGTTCTTTCTCTCTTTTTGCCCCCAGTCTTGAAAAGAAGGAAAGCAAATCATACATATTTAACATATTTATCTAATGAAAAGAACTTCTGTATGCTTTCAGGAATTTAAGTTTAAATTACACACGTTTGGAAAAGCTTCAGGTAGCTCACATTCTGCTTTAGGAGAAAGTTGCCTTATGGTGAAGGTTCTCTTTGCTTGTTCATCTTAAGACCTTTTGCATTAAATTCTTATTTGAAGGCCGCTGAAATATGCATAATCCCAGTTTAGGGTTGCCAAGTGTAAGAAACTTACCAGCGGGGGGGGGGGAGCTCTGCTGGCCGGGAGCTTCCCCGGCGCACGTGCCGGGCAGCGTCACCGGAAGTGACGCCATCACGTTGGGGGCGTTGCCAGGGCGATGCTCTGGCAATCGCCCCAAAACTCTATGGTATCACTTCCGGGTGACGTCATTACGTGAGGGAGGTCATCCAGGCTGGACGACCTCGGGGGTGGGGTTTCCCCCGCCGGCCGAATGCTGGCCGGCAGATCGGGAACCCCTGTAGCGGGGGATCCCCTGCCCCCCGGGCTGACTTGGCAGCCCTATCCCAGTTCCAAAAGTAAAATGTTCAAGGATACCTGGCTTTTGTAAATTGGCCCAGTTTGCTGTGAGCAGAAGTAAAGAGAGAGAAGTTGTTTGTTGTCACAATACAGTGTTAGTTTAAGATGTCATAAAACCTTTTATTGTTAACCTGCTGCTGATTTAGACTCCCTTTAAATATAGGTGAAGTGACATTATTCTAAGGCCAAATCTCTTGCCGGAGTCCCAATGCCATGACTGAAATTTCAGCACTGAGCAAAAAGGGAAAATGCTTCTTTTTGCATTACTTCACTGCTGCTTGTCCTCAGTTGAATTCTACCCCATCCTCACTAAGCCTTTTGCAGATCCTCTCCTGCTCCTCTGATTTTGTCTTGTCTAGCTCTTTGATCTAGGATGATCTACAACTGTTGGATAGGTAATATTTATTTAGTTCCAACATCATGCTCATGCTCTACAGATGTGCCCATGACTAGAGGAGCTGAACATGATGAAAATGGAGGAGAGAGAAGAACTGTGGTAGGATTAGTAAAAGGTTTATTGAACATGCGGTAGCTTCTGGCTGAATAGTAGCAGAATGAGAAGGAAATGTGAGGCCACGGTAGAGTGTGAAAATCTTTACAAAAAGTGTGTTTCGTGGAACAATTTGATTATGGCAGATGAGGCTTTCTTGTGGGAATAGCCAGAGAAATGGCAGAAGGCAAGAATGGAAGAGACTGTGACAGTTTTCATACTTTATATATTTTAGCCTCTTTTCCATTGTCGATGTGCATGTGTGAAAAATACAGTTTTAAATGTGTTCTTATCAGGTTTTGAATTCATAGATGTTTAGAAAGGTAGTGGTGTAGGCAGGTTATCCTGTATTTTTTGTGTCACCTGTGAATAGATGGTTATTTTCCAATGAAAAATGTGTTTTTGAACATTTTAATGTATTTTCCCTATTTGGAACTGTTGGATAGGTAATATTTATTTAGTTCCAACATCATGCTCATGCTCTACAGATGTGCCCATGACTAGAGGAGCTGAACATGATGAAAATGGAGGAGAGAGAAGAACTGTGGTAGGATTAGTAAAAGGTTTATTGAACATGCGGTAGCTTCTGGCTGAATAGTAGCAGAATGAGAAGGAAATGTGAGGCCACGGTAGAGTGTGAAAATCTTTACAAAAAGTGTGTTTCGTGGAACAATTTGATTATGGCAGATGAGGCTTTCTTGTGGGAATAGCCAGAGAAATGGCAGAAGGCAAGAATGGAAGAGACTGTGACAGTTTTCATACTTTATATATTTTAGCCTCTTTTCCATTGTCGATGTGCATGTGTGAAAAATACAGTTTTAAATGTGTTCTTATCAGGTTTTGAATTCATAGATGTTTAGAAAGGTAGTGGTGTAGGCAGGTTATCCTGTATTTTTTGTGTCACCTGTGAATAGATGGTTATTTTCCAATGAAAAATGTGTTTTTGAACATTTTAATGTATTTTCCCTATTTGGAATGTATTCTTTGTTGTCACTGTTAACAGGCAAAGCTCCGACACCTGATTCCTCTTCCTTTTACATGACTGTATTTTATGGCTGGTTATTTATATAACAAAAGCAGAGGTCATTTCAAGCAGGAGCTCGGGGGAGCTCAGCTCCGGGAGTTGGTGCCAGCCCCCCCCCCCCGGCGGGGGAATGCCTGCTTGTGTCATGGCTGCAGCAAAATGACCCCGTTCCCTGGAAAGGTCCTTGTTCCTTTGACCAGCCTTCTGAAGGCTTCGGCCACCACTGAAGCTATCTTCCCAGAATAGTGGTATTTCTGAGGCTTAGATTAGTAGCTGTCCCCTCTCTGCCAGCTCGCTCCTTCCTTCCTTCCTCCCTCCCTCCCTTCCTTCCTTCCTTCCTTCCTTCCTTCCTTCCTTGTCTCTGTCTCTGTCTCTCTTCTTTCTTGCCTTCTGACATACTTCCGGTGATGTCAGGGAGTGTGGCATATGCAAATAAGTTATGCTAATGAGTTATGCTAATGAGCTCCTGCACCTCTTTTTCTACGAAATGACCCCTGAACAAAAGAATTATAATGAAAAATATGACATACTTCCGGTGATGTCAGGGAGTGTGGCATATGCAAATAAGTTATGCTAATGAGTTATGCTAATGAGCTCCTGCACCTCTTTTTCTACGAAATGACCCTTGAACAAAAGAATTATAATGAAAAATATAGACATTTATTAGGGTGTACACATAAATAAAACAAAATTAAATTAAAAGAGACAGTCCAAGTATCAGACATTTAAAACTAGGTTCATTGAGAACTAATTGCAGTGCATATCAAACTGATGGATAAAACTTAAGACCTAAGGACCATACGTGTTTCGGCCCCTATGGGTCTTCCTCAGTGGTCAGTATTCCTTATTATAAAGTGTCACACATCCAAAAATACATGTATTCAGAATTTTGTATATGCATATATTAATAAGGCCAGGTGTTGCTGTCTTGAATGCTATATATTTGCTACAACTAGTAAAATAAGCCTGTGGTAGTTGCGTGAATTCTCCAAATTAGTCTGGTATCAAATGTCCCATTCATCAGGATGTGTGTCACTTCCATCAAGTGAAATAGTCAAGTCACAGGTCTTTCAAAGCTCTCTCAGCCCCACCTACCTCACAGGGCGTCTGTTACAGGGAGAGGAAGGGAAGGAGATCAAAGGCATCAACTACGGGGGGGCTCGAGGGCTTGAGCCACCCCTGAAATTTCCCGGGGGGGGGACTGAGCCCCCCCGGGAAAATGGTGCGCCCTCCGCCGTGCCTCCCTGGGCCCTTCCTAGGGTCGCCACCGTCTCTCTCCCCCCCCTGGCCTGACCACTCCATCCCTCCCTCCCTCCGTCCAGGGGCCAGTTAAGCAAATGCCCAGCTGGCCCCTCGACAGACGGAGGGAGGGACGGAAGCAGGAGAGGTCAGGCGGGGGGGAGGCGGCGGCGGCAGGAATATGGTCCCGGTGGGTGCGCGTGCTTTGCGTGCATGCATGAGAGAGCTCCTGCCCCCCCCCCCCCGGATTTTGAAAACTTGACACCCCTGAAGGAGATTGTTAAGTCACCCTGAGATTCTGATTGAAGGGCAGGGTATAGATCCAACTCTCTTTCTCCTCCTCCTCCCCCAGTGGTTTGCCATTACTTGCCTCCACGTAGTGACCCTGGTATTCTTTAGTGGTCTCCCATCCAGATACTGACCAGAGCTGACCCTGCTCAGCTTTTAGGAGAAGGAAAACACTATCTTCCAAGTGGTGAAATCATATATATATATATATATATACATCCAGCTACAGTTTAAAGTGCAAAATATTTCTAAGGTTTTTTTTTTAGCATAAGCGGTTTTAGAATGTGGTTGGCATATTCATTGGCCTGTGTTAAATGAGGCTTGTGGATTTCAGCTCACCCGGGGGGGGGCGGGAAACCATAATGACCAGAACTCATATCAATAGGATCATTTGTTATCCCTTACGGCTGAGATGCTAGTCATGGAAACTGAATAAGCTTTTCTTCTCCATTTCCTCTTGAGGCCACATAGTTAAGCAGTGTGGGGGAAGCTACCTGTACCACAACTGCTCTGGCGATAAACAAAAAGCCAATTCTTCAAGTCTAGTTCTCATCAGTGTCTGACAGCAGCAGTGAAATATTAGCTACACATTCTTAGTTTTTAAATGTTAAACTAGCTATGGGCATATGCTGGGCATGTGGTATTTGGGTCCCCAGGGCTGAAAGATTCGAGCAGCTGCTGGAAGCTATTGTAGTACAAATTCCTTCTGCTTGGCTCTGTCTTAGCAGTAGGTATATCAGGATAGATACTACCCCATACCCTGTTGCTTCACTAAGCAGAGTTTGTGGTCTTCCAACCTAAAGAGTCTTCCTCCATCTTAAATAGCCCTTCCATTGGAGGAAAAGGAAGGCTCATTGGAGAATCCTTGTAAATTTGACACCCATTACTTCCTGCTACAATTTCCCAGTGGCAGCACTCCAGCCTCATTCCCCATACAATTGTATTATTAAAAGTACTCTAACCTCTTGTCTGGTCTCCCAGGCATAGTGCACTGCCTTCCCATTGCATCATAAGGTTTCCAGCACACTAGAGAAGTTTAGGGATGAGAAGAAAGAATAGATAAGTTATATGACGTGCATTACCGTCTGTCATGACATTGGGGTGCCCCAGCAATGTCACCTAGCTGAGATTTTATTTTTAAATTTATCTAATTAATAAAAGATCTTTCGGTGGCAAAAGTATGGCACTGGAACAAAATAAGCTTGGGTCTGGACTAATAACTCACTCCAGAATTTAAAAACATAATTTTAGAAAAATTACAAAAATATTAGAAATATTACAAAAATAGACAAAAGATAAAAAACATACATGTAAGGGGATACAGTGTACAATGGGACAAAGAAGGTACAACAAAACAACAAACCTATCTGACGATCATCTCCAAATACTGCCCTTAAGTGCCTTACAGTTCCAGAGTTCCAGGAGACATCCTGAACAGCAGCTCTTCTAGCAGCAAATGATGCTGGGAAGTGGAAGTCCTTCTTTCAGCTTTACGTGCTTTACCCAAGTCTCTGTCTGTCCATATGGTTTTTGCATACGGGCTATAGCATCTCTTCTACCCTTGGCCCCAAACTCCTATATACTAGCCCAGCTGTCCCTTGCTAATTAAGCAACCAGTCAGCATGGTCAATTACCTAGCTGATCTAAGATGGAGTCTACGTGCTGTCTTGGCTGGTTGCCACAGAGACTACACTCTGCAAGCTGGAAACACAGTCCAGAGTCAAGGTAAATAACAAAGCCAAAGGTCGGATAGCCAGGAAGTCAATTCAAGGTGACAAGGAGCAGCTGCTACTACACAGAGGCAGGTCTGAAGGTGCAAAGTTGCTGCCACGCTGAAGAAGGTGCACAGAGTGTTTTTGAGCAGGTCCTCCCTTCCCTGGGAGTTGAGTCTGCAAAGGCTTACAGCTCCTCTTGTTGCCTTTGCAGGAGCTGCAGTCAGGCACTCCTTCTTCACTCCTCCATCTGGGGCACTCAGGAGAAGTAGGCGGGGAGTCTAGCCTCAGGGTGTCTGCAACTGGGGGTCCTAGTGCCAGGCTCAGGATCGGTCTCTCCTTCTGGCTGCACCTCCTGTGCAGCTGCTGGGGACTCTTCCTCCTCAGGTGCTGTTGGAGGTTCTTCTTCTGGGCTGACTCCAGAGGAGGCTGGGTCGCTCCCTGCCCCTTCCTCATCGGAGGAGTAGTCAGCCTCCTCAGAACCAGTACTCACGACACTCTAGATCATTGGCTATCAAAACTGATATTTGAGCTGTAACACTGTATAGATGACCAACTGTCAAACAATTACTCTGACAGTTTCCAGCTGGTAGTAATTACATTGCAACATAAGCAGATACAGGTGCTTGCTATTAAAACACTTCAATAACAATCCAGAAAACACTTAGACGGATTTCCCACAAGGCGCTGCCCCAGCATTGTTCTTCCCTTTTCCCCAATTGCGTGCTTGAATTTTCCACTGAAATTTCCCACCGGATCACTGAAGCTGCGGGGAAAATCGTGCGAAGCCGTGGGTCAAAATGCGCCCTGTGACAAATAGTGAGAAATTGAAGCACGCAATGGGGGAAACTGGAAGAACGACGCCGGGGCAGTGCGTTGTGGGAAATGGGTCTTATACATGGGGTTCTGGTTTTCACATGGTGATAATTTAAAATTAATGTGAACACATACAACTGGGGAATCAATTTCGTGACACCATCCCAGCTGAATTTTTGGGCCATAGTTCACTAAGAAGGGGGAGATAAGGTCTACTGGGTTCTCTTGGTAGATTTTCCCTTTGGGAGGAGAGAGAATGCATCTTCCATGATTCCTTGCTTACAAGCAAGAAAGGTGTGAAGCAGTTTGGACTGATAGCTTTGTGCTTGTTCTAGCATTTATGGCCACATGGAGATCTGTTGTCTGATTGAGATGGCAGCTGACAGGACATGCCAACACCTTTGTTCCAAAGAAGAAATGTAGAAAACTCCGAACTGGCAACTGTCTGTTTGTGGGTATCTTCTGTGACAGGACCATTCCTTTTGAACGGCTTACCAGAATGGATTTGAAGTTTGCCTTCAATTTCTGCATTCAGAAAAGCATGTAAAATGGACATATTTCAAAATGTTTTTAGTGGAGGGTAAATCGTTTTGGCAAGTCTAATTGTACTGTTTTTATCTTGTGTGTTGGTTTTATCATGTTTTTTAAAGTTTGTTTTATCTTGTTACCTTCAATTTTTAAAAATTGTTCTCTGTTTTCTGATTGGAAAGTGCTACTCCCAAAAGGCTATCATTGCCGATCAATATAATTTTTCAGTTTCCTATTTTCTATATTTTATTCGCTGAATTCTGTCCAAGTGAAGCCCTTTCAGGAACAGTTACCCACAAAAACCTGGTTAAAATGTGAAGAAGGGTGACATGTTGCTGTGTAGGCATTTCAGTTTTTTTAAAAAAGGACATGAGACTATTAGAGTGCTTATTTTAATACACACATTCTGTTAATGTAACTAAATTGCATGAATTTCCAAACATATGTTCTTGCTTTTGGCTGCTAAGCAGAGATCCCATTCTTGTGGTCTATGGCTTGGGTCCTATGCAGCACAAGTGGACCTGTGCTGCACAAACTTTTCGAATCTTTAATTCCAGTGGCAATCTTCTATGCACTATGAAAGTATATCTAAATGGGTCACTGAATCTCTAGGAACATTATGGAAATTAAATTGTGGGGGGAGGCTGCAGTGAGAGGGGGAAATTGCCAAAAATTGTTCTCGCTCTCTTTGGCAAATAGAAGTGCTTTCTGTGAGCAGAACAGAGGTAAAGAATCCAAGCCCATGTCATTTTGAACTTCTTTTTGCTCCATTTATTCCCCCCCCAAAGCTTATTTCTCAGTTTTCATAGATAAAGTCACATGACAAATAAATATAGAATTTACATACATGCCTTTGAGTCTATTGTGTCTTTTTTTGATCTAACCATACATACAATTTGTCCCATCTTTTATTAAATAGTTCTTGATCTTTCCCTTGTAATATAATGCTTTATCTATCCATTTCTGCCACCTCTAATAATTTCTGAATTAAATCCTCCTTTGAAGGCAAAGTATCTAGTTTCCAGCCTTTTGCTATAAGTATTCTAGCCAATGTTAATATATATATTATCATATATATCTCATTTCTTTTAAATCTATCCAAGAGCATATTCAATAGAAAAATTTCTGATAAAAACTCTATATATTTGTTATTTCTTGTATGATCTTATATATTTTGTGCCAATAATTTTTCATCTTACTGCACCTCCCCCACATATGATAAAATGTACCAACAGTACTTCTACATCTCCAACAGATGTTCGGGATATTACCATAGCATTTGGCTATTTTATCTGGGGTCCAGTACCATCTGTAGAATATTTTATTGATGTTTTCTTTATATGGTACCACTCTCATATAGTTTATGGCTTTCCATATATTAGACTATTGATCAACATCTCTAGTCCGTCCTATATCCTGCATCCATGTTATCATCGTGTTTTTCACTACTTCATGTGTGTAATCTTCCAGTAGATAATTATATACTTTTTGAATCATTTTATCATTTGATGACAACCAATTTTTATCTAATTCACACCTTTTTTTGCTCCATTTATGACCCGATGATTACTCGAGGACATAAAACAAATTTATGGTATTAAAAGGCTGCATTTGTAATGATGCAGCAGCCCTAATTGCCCAGACTAGCCTGATCTTGTCAGAGGTTGGAAGCTAAGCAGGGGCAATACTTGGATGGGAGACCACCGAGGTAGTCTGGGGCTGTTGTGTAGAGGAAGGCAATGGCAACCCAGCTCTGCTCATCTGTGGCCTTGAAAACCCGCTGAGGTTGCCACTCGATGGCACAGTTTACCTTACATGTAATGGTTGTTTCCCCAAACACTTTAAAAATGAAAGGGGATTATTGTTTTTAAGTGCTATGCAGCACAATCCTAAACTAGGTTACTTAAAAATAAATCTCAGTTGTTACAATGTGGAATGTCTACCAAATATGTGTACCTAGGACCTTAATGGTCTACAGACTAACATATAAATAACGCTTTAGGTAAGTGTTTTTGTTTTGGTCGGTCTCATGCTAAGTTAAATCTTTTTGCATGCAGGTTTGCTTGGGGGGGGGCAACAGTGGGAGGGCTTCTAGTGTCCTGGCCCCACTGGTGGACCTCCTGATGGCACCTGGTATTTTTGGCCACTGTGTGACAGAGTGTTGGACTGGATGGGCCATTGGCCTGATCCAACATTGGCTTCTCTTATGTTCTTACGTTGCAGCAATTCCTCACTGTTGTTTAACATGCTTAGGAATTAAAATCTGTACAAGAGGTGGGATCCGTGGGGGGGGGGGGGGGGAGAGAAGGAGCCAATCCTTCTCCCCCCGCTGTCCCAGCGAGGCCTGCGGCTCTGCACCGGATGGGCCTCGCCATCCCTTCCCCCCCACTCCAGCCTGCTCTACGCAAGGCCCGAGCAGCACGGAGCTGCTGGGCCTCGCTGCTCTCCCCCCTCCCACCCCCTGGTTGGCTCAGTGAGGCCCAGAGCCGCAGGGCCTCGCCACTCTCCCCCCCCGCCCCCGGTTGGCCTGGCATTTCCCTCCCTCCCGCCCCTCCAGCCCTCTCGTTTGGGCCCGAGTGGCATTAAGCCACTTGGGCCCGGCCTTTCCCTCCTGCCCACCCCCCCAGCCCACTCTCACTTGCGCCTGTACAAGAAGCAAAAAATGGAAGTATCTCATTTAAAAGTACAAAAAACCCTGCAGTTACAAGTGTTCCTTTAACATTAGATGGGAAAGATAGATGCCTGTGACTACATGATATGTTTGACTATAAGTTCCCCTGCCCTCACTTGTTTTCCTCACAGCTGCACAGTAGTTGCAGGGAATTTACTTCCCCAAGATCCCCAGGGCCTGAGTTGGATTGGGACCACAGCACCAGGGGAGGAGGGGCCCCAGCCTCCCACACACACACACATCATTTTCCTCAGCTGAAACAGTCCCCCCTCAGGGGGGTGTGCTTCTTGCCTCATCAAGGGGCTGAATTTGCAGTATTCAGTAGATCTGTGGCCCCACAAAGGGGTCAGTAATGTCCCCTCAGAGCAGTTTTGGCTTAAGAAAATGGTGTGGAGAGAAAGGCTGGTGCCCCTGCTTCCCAGGTGCCATGATCCCAATCTAAATTGGGCCTGTGGGGCTTGGGTAAGTAAGAATCCCAACCCAGCTTGTGGCCAAGCATACTGTGTAGTTTGGCCCTGAAGGTTGTCAGTACAGACAGAGTATACTAGTTACTGTATCAACAGTACAGGAGATTATTCTGTTTATACCTTTTGGAGACTGACTTGTTTTGAGTTGACCCAAAATGTAAGTTAATTTTCACATTCTAGTTCTAATTCTAGGTTAGTTCAGTAAATGATATGGTGGAGGAGGAAGGGTTGCCAGGCAACCAGCAGGAGATCAGAGGGGCATGGACATGGAGGGCAGCTATTAGTAATGCTGTGACATCATTTCCAGGGTAAATTCAAAGTGACATCACACCTCTCTAGGAATCTCCAAAAACTCTATGGTAATTTTTAAAATTATTTTTTTCCCATTGCTATTCTGAACAGTGGTGGGAAATGGGGAGGGGGGGAGAGAATGAATTTGTATTCACATTTTGACTGTTTCATTTCTCTTCAAATGTGCTTATACTTGGCTCATTCGATTGAGAGATCTGCGAACTACTTCATTGTTAAACCTCAGGGGGAACACTGGCTCTTTGAAGGAAGCCTGGATTCCCAAACGGTATTTTAAAAACCCTTGCCAAACTATAAGGCCCACGATTCTTTAGGTGAAAACCATGGCGATTAAACAAAATGTTCAAAAGTTTCTATGCCCTGGGCATGTTTTCCCAGATACATTCCTTCTCCTTTCCCCCGCTCTTCAGGCATGAAGCACCCTGCTTGCCTGTACTTGGTGCTTGTGGCTCACGATAACTTTGCAGGCTAGACATATGACAACTACATTTATAATGTGATCATAAAACCAATGAGTAAATTGAGTGTGATTAAAGGGATATTGTGTTATGAGCTATGAGGTGAATGGTGAAGTAATTGTTTCCCCAATTCTTCACAGATACACATTATCTATTGGCAACATACCAGTATGGTCCTAAACATTTGTCACACTAATACTGGTATACTAATAAGCAGGGGTCCGTTGGGGCTGGAGCGAGGCGGAGCGAAGCTCAGGACTGGCCAGTAGGGCAGCCACGGGCTGAATCAGATTCTCTAATCTGATTCAGCTCGTTGCTGAATTAACATTTTTTCTCACCATAGAGAACAATGGAGGGGATGGGACAATCTGTGGTCCAATCTTCTTGAAACTTGGTGAGTATTTCGAGGAGAGGCCCCAGCAGCTACCCTGCAATTTTGGAGCCTCTCCCTCAAACCCCCTTTCCTCCAGCCCCTCATATACCCTATGAGTTTTTGCCATTGATTTCAATGGCCCATAGGATATAATGGGGCTGAAACTGACATTCCCTTTCTGACACACTTCTGGTGATGTCAGGGGACGTGGCATATGCTAATGAGTTATGCTAATGAGTTATGCTAATGAGCTCCTGCACCTCTTTTTCTACGAAAGGACCCCTGCTAATAAGCTTATTTTGTAAGGATTAGGGTGTGAAAAATATTGGCCCATGTGTATTTGTTTTGGTTCCATCTGGTATTCTTTGCAAAGACATTTCTAAACATAAAACCATAAATAAGAAATGGAGTGTGATGCTACTTATTTCTTGATAGCGTGGTTACTAGATCAGTACGTAGTGCTCTACTCTTGTTCACTAGATCACTGCTCTTGCTTGTATGTTAAAATACTCTCAACCTTTACTGTTCAGCAGTTGTTCTGGGAAATGGATATGTTTAAAACTTAAACTACACCAAACTGGAGGTTAAATTTGTAAGCAAGCTAAATGGCATAATTTTACTTTATGATGTTTCTATTAATAAAAGGCTCAGCTTTAAAAACTGCCAAAACTTCAAAAGGCCCAGCTTTACTTTTCAGACGAAAGTTTAACTTTGGACAAAAATGAAAGGGCTGTATGTTTCTAATTGCATGGACTGAGTTAAAAATATCCTTGGAGATTGTTAACATTACAGCCAAATTCATACCACAAATCTATCTCCAGAGCCTATAATCTTACCAGAAGTTAATATAAATCTATATGGCTTTGCTTTTTAAATTAATCTTCAAAATTTACATGAGTCCTAGATTACTTCAGTGACAAACATGGGGAATTTCATTTTCATTAGAAGAACTTCCAGTATTGATTTTTGTTGGCATCGTGTGTGGGGAGGGGGTATAATACAGAAAGAGCTCAGAGTATTACATGAGTTTTCTAAAAGAGTATTCTGATTGTGCATTAAAATTCATTAAAAAGGAGAGAGAATCAATCATAGCAAGTTGTATTTTAAAATTGCACATGTCTTTCGTTTGCTGATCCTGTTGCTCTCAGTTCTGTAACTTAAAACTTCCCAAAGAACAGCTACTCCCCCCCCCCAGATGTTCAAGGAACAAATGTTCTTTCTATTTACTGATTAAAACTGATTTAAAATCATTTGTCATAATCAGTCATAATTAACTCAAAACGTTCATCTAGAAATCTAATAAGGGAGAACAGTGATTTAAGCTGCTTTTTGTCCCCATTGGGGAGAAAAGTGGGGTATAAAGCATAATAATAAAAATGAGTTTTGTTTATACGAATACCTCTGTAGTTTAAAGTGTGTTTCTTTTTAAAATAAACCTGGGTAAAGGCCAAGCATTATCAGCCAATGACCTTCTAATAAGAGCTTTGCCTGCCAACAGACTGCATATGATTTTGCTAGCAATTTCATAAATACTTTGAAGCTTTTGCTTCCGCTCAACCCCCTCAGTAGGATGCAGTAGATATGATTGCCACCTTTGACTTGGAAAATTCCTGGAGATTTGTGGGGAGTGCCAGGGAGGGCAGAGTTTGGGGGTGGAGTTTAGCTGGGATGTGATGCCATAGAGTCCACCTACCAACCACAGCTGTCATTTCCTCCAGGGAAACTTATCTATGTAGTCTGGAGATCAGTTGTAATTCTGGGAAAAGTCCAGGTGCCATCTGGAGATTGATAACACTAGACCTGGGTTTTATTGAGTCAGGTTGGGAAAATCTTTGATACAGCCCTTTGTCTCAGTTCTTTCTTTCCAAGTCTGTTTTAATATCTCTGGACAGAGGGAACATACAAGGAACTGGGAAAGGGTACCTGCCAGTGCCATTGTAAGCAGATTTTAAACACTTCTAAGCCCATTAGAGTTAAGTTTGGTATAGTGGTTAGGAGCACGGACTTTAATCTGGGGGAAGCAGGTTTGATTCCCCACTCCTCCACATGCAGCTGCTGGTGTGACCTTGGGTCAGTTACAAGTTCTTTCAGAGCTGTTCTCTCAGGAGCAGTTCTTGAAAGAGCTCTCTCAGCCCCACCTACCTCACATGGTGTCTGTTGTGGAGAGGGAAGGAAGGGGATTGTAAGCCGCTCTGAGATGCCTTCAGGTAGTGGAGGGTAGGGTATAAATTCAATATCCTCCTCCTCCTCCTCTCGGTTTAGAAGACTGTAACTTTGTTTAGGATTGCATTGCATGTGTCTTGCTTCCTTTGAAGACTGGAGTATCACATACAAAAATCCATTTGCCCCATCTCTTTCAATTGATTATTTCTTTTTAATATCGCCCTTCATTAAGATTGCCAGGCTGCAACTGGGAGAAAACTGGGGGCTGATACACCAGCACTCCATCACCTGCATTACTTCCAGTGAAAACTGGAAGTGACATGGCAGCCACTCTAGCATTTTGGGAAAACTCCATGGTTTACCCTAGTTGTTGCAAAATGCTAGAGCATCCCCTATGTTTCTTCCAGTTTTCGCCAGAAATGTCATAATTGTGCCCGCTTGAGGTCAGTGCTCATTCTTCTCCATCCATTTCCCCTGCTGGAGGGCAACAAAACAGGATGCTGGGAGGCCTGCTGCTGTAGCAGGAGGCCTGGGACCCCTAATTTGCCATTGGCAAACAGGGAACTGAAGTAAGAAATGTATTTCTGGGCTCTTCTCCATGTGAGACTGGGGGAAGACTGATGCATGTTGTTACAGCCAGCTTCTGATAGGAACTATAGAATGTGTCTCTATGGATGTAGCCAAAAGCTGCATAGCTAGGTTATCAAAAGAGTCTGGGGATTTCTTCCAAACCTTGTTAAGGAACTCACAGTCAGAATAAAAATAGCAAATCTGGAATGGTTTTGTCTGGCTAGGCTTTTTGGCTTCTTAAGATGATTATTCCTTTGGGAGTTTACTGGATGAATTAAACCAATGCTGTGAAAGTAGCCATTAAGCTATTGAACTAGTCTCTTCTGGGAAGAACTGCCTCCATCACACAATGTTTCCTTCCGGGAAAGAAACATTGTAAACAGAAGTTATTTTACACTTCAATTTTTTAAAAAAGAGGGTGGAAGGCAGCAGTATCTTATATCGCTAGAATTATTTTGACTGAGTTGGAGTGAAACATTTCACCCTGACACCAGCATCGTTAATGAACACATTGGGTTGGATCTAGAATATATTTCAATTGATGGAAGGGTAGGACAGTTTTCAGCAATGTGCCCCTCCCACTGTAAACCTCTGATTTGCCCCTCATGCTGTTCATGAGGGTCCCACACAAGCAAAATTTTGGTGAGTTCAGAGGTCTGCAGTAGGAAGGAGGGCAAGAAAGGTCTTTTCCACTGTCACTGGATTCAATCCAATAAGACTGATTTGAAAATCAGCACCCAGGGGTCCGTTGGGGCCACTCCGCCAGCTCAGGAGTGGCCACTAGGGCAACCATGGGCCGAATCAAATTCTCTGATCTGATTCAGCCTGCTGCCGAATTGCCACCAAAATTCGGCAGCAACTTTAAAAGCGACTGGAGGGGAGGGGGTTTGAGGGAGAGGCTCCATACTTGCAGGGTAGCTGCTGGGACCTCTCCCCCAAATACCCACCAAGTTTCAAGAAGATTGGACCAGGGGGTCCAATTCTACGGGCCCCCAAACAGGTTGCCCCCATTCCCTCCATTGTTCTCTATAGTAGAAAAAAGTAACATTTTTTCCTACCATAGAGAACAATGGAGGGGATGGGACAACCTGTTTGGTGGCCCATAGAATTGGACCCCGTGGTCCAATCTTCTTGAAATTTGGTGGGTATTTCGAGGAGAGGCCCCAGCAGCTACCCTGCAAGTTTGGAGCCTCTCCCTCAAATCCCCTTTCCTCCAGCCCCTCATATACCCTATGAGTTTTTGCCATTGATTTCAATGGCCCATAGGGTATAATGGGGCTGAAACTGACATTCCCTTTCTGACACACTTCTGGTGATGTCAGGGGGCGTGGCATATGCTAATGAGTTATGCTAATGAGCTCCTGCACCTCTTTTTCTACGAAAGGACCCCTGGTAGTACCTAATTATGGTTAAGGAAGCTTAACTATTAGGCTTACAGCCAAATAACCAAATCATGATTTTCGGTTAATTGCAGTCCAGATGTGGTTTGAAATGCGTTAAACCCCCCCCCCCCCCAAGTTTATGCTAACTGTATTTTGTAAATACATTTGCACTAATTAGCTACAGTAGGGGTGTCAAACATAAGGCCCGGGGGCCGGATTTGGCCCATCCAGGACTCTTATGAGGCCCACGAGCAACCAGTGTACGGGAGGGAACAGGAGACTGCTCATGGGAGAGTGGGTGGAGCCACCGTGATTGTGGCTTCAGCATGGCAGAACAACCTTGTCTGCAGCAGTCGAGCAGTGTGGGAGCGTCCACCCAGTGCTGCACTGTTGGCTGTCCAGTCCACTCATGTGGGCTCTCCTTTGTACCCCCCTCCCAACCCATGAGGCCTTGCAGTGAGGATACACCAACTCAGAGCTTATCAGCTGCCGTCCTTACAGTTTATATATCCGGTACCTGGCATTCATTTTAGATCACCCGTGGCCCAACAAAGTGACATTTATGTTAGATCTGGCCCTCATAACAAATGAGTTCAATACCCCTGAGCTACAGTTTCTACTAGTATATAGTACTGTGCTGGCTCAGGGGTTAAGACGCTGAACTGCAGGCTGGAAGGACAGTAGCTCAGCAGTTCGTGACCTGAGTGCCGTGTGACAGAGTGAGCTCCCGTCTCTGGTCCCAGCTCCTGCCAACCTAGCAGCTTGAAAGCAAGGAAGAAGAAGAAGAAGAAGAGATTGGATTTATACCCCGCCCTCCACTCCCCAAGGGAGTCTCAGAGCGGCTTACAAACTCCTTTTCCCTTCCCCTCCCTACAACAGACACCCTGGGAGGTAGGTGGGGCTGAGAGAGCTCTTTCCCAAGCTGTCCTTGAGGGAACAGCTGGTACAGAGCTATGGCTTGCCCAAGGTCATCCAGCCAGGTGCAAGTGGAGGAGTGGGGAATCAAACCCGGTTCTCCCAGATTAGAGTCCGCGCACTTAACCACTACACCAAACTGGAATTGTAAGTAGGTAAATAGGTACTGCTTTGGTGGGAAGGTAACAGCGTTCTGTGCGCCTCAGTGTCTAGTCATGCTGGCCACATGACCACGGAAACATCCTCGGACAGCGCTGGCTCTTTGGCTTGGAAATGGAGATGAGCGCCACCCCCTAGAGTCAGATTCGACTGGCTTTTGAGCAAGGGAACCCTTTACCTTTACTTGTACTATTGGCATTACTCTACCTGTAGTGATCACCAGACCATATAAGCAGAAGTGCTGAGCAGAAAGAAATAAAATGCAGTGGTATAGCTCCTGCTGGCGGGTCCCTGTTAAACAAGCTAATCTGCTGTTTGGAATCATGATTTGGAATCAGGATTTACAGGAAGAGCACAAACCATCGTTTTCTCATATTCTGCCGTCACTGCCCCCAGGCATTTCCTTAGCATTTGCACTGTTTTCCTGGAGTTAGATGGAAAGACACAGGAGAGTGTCATCCACATACTGTGACACTGTACTCCAAATCTCTTTCCCCACCTGAGGATTCTCCTGTTCTCCACTTCCTTCCTTTTTCCTGAGGCACCGTTGGCCACCTTCTATTTAATCTTTCCTTTTTCATATCTTCTCTGGTGCATTCTGTATACATGGGAAGGGAGGACACAGCATTGAGGAAAGGACTGAGCAACCAAAACAGCATTATCTGTTGTTTAGAGGTCAGGAGGAAGCTATACGCAGTTCAGGAAGCACCAAGCCTACAGGCAGCACCAGCAAAGCTCTACGGCAGCGTTGTGTTAGCTGAAGCCTTTTAAAGCTCTGTTTGGAGGCAGCACATTTTGGAGCCCTGAGAGGCTGAAGTAAAATTTCTTTGCATTTAATACAGGAACCAGGTTGACGATCATTTATCTTGAACTGAAGTTTATTTAGAAAACAACTATACAGTAAGCAAACCCAGTAGCGGATTTGGGATCTCCTCCTTCAGCCAAGAGCCTTCATATCATCTTGGGTATCTTAGCCACACTTCCATACTAGAGCTTCACTTGTAGCAGTTTACAGGCAACACAAACCTATGTGCGTTTACCCAGAAGTAAGTCTTACTTAATCATATAGGTAAGAATGCATATGTTTGCAGTCTTAATTGAACTGTTTAGTGATAGCAACTATCCTTTTGGAGTGCATGTCATTTGTGAGTTATGGCCTGTCTTGTGCATCTGCTAATGCTGCTAATGGCAACTGGTTCTGCTCTTTCCTCCTCTGTGTTCTTCTGTGACACCATATATAGGCAGTGTCAAAAGTGGGCTCCACAGGAATGAAAGAATGCAGAGGGGTCTGCTGTTGCAGCTGCACTTTAAAGAAAGCCAAGGGGGGCTCAGATATAAGGACTCCTTTTACTCTGACTGGTGAAGATCTACTTTGTACCAGTCACCCAAGGCAAACTCTGTACAGTCATCCCTATAAATGCAGTGCTTTTATTCAGCAACATGTTATCAGCTGTAATTTAAGGGCTTTTTTTTATTGAAAGTGCTGTAGAAGTTTTAGTAATTCTGAATATTTATTTTTGCATTTGTTGGGCTTTTTTCTTGTTCTAATACCAGGGCTCTTTTGGTAGAAAAAGCCCAGCAGGAACTCATTAACATAATAGGCCACACCCAACAGCAGAAATCCATTAGCGTATTAGGCCACACCCCTGACAGCACAGCATATTAGGCCACGCCCCAATGTTACCAGAAGTGTGGTCATCCAGCCACACCCACCTTTTGCTTCTTATTCTGTTTACCTTGTTTGTTGTGAAAACGGTTTTGACAAAACCAATAAAAACATTATTTTCTGTTCCATCTATACAAATCTTGCCTGAACCAATATCTTATGTCCAACAATTATTCCTACACTGGATTGGAATCAATTCCTAAAGGTTAGGTTCCCATGGAAATCAGCTTGCCTTCCTGCAGAACTAGTACGCTGAATATGAATCTTTAGGGTTGCCAACCTACAGGTGGGGTCTGGAGATCTCCTGGAATTACAACTGAGCTCCAAACTACAGAGATCAGATCAATGGCTGCTTTGGAAAGTGGAGTCCATGGCATTATGCCTTGCTTAGGTCCCTCCTTCCCCCAAACTCCCCCCCCAGGCTCCACTCCCAAATCTCCAGGGATTTTGCCAACCTAGAGTTGGCAACCCTAGTTCACTGGCAGAACAACCCTAGGTTGGTGGATGCACTGGATGGGAGTAGTTTGTGGACTCTGCACCAAAGGAACCAGTCCAACAAAATTTTATTCAAGGTATAAGATTTCATGTGCCACCCACACTTATTCAGATGGAAGAAGTGTGCATGCACACAAAAGCTTATACCTTGGATGAAACTTTGGACTCCAACTTTGTTTTGCTGCTTCATACCAACACGGCTACCTACCTGAATTATTACACTATAATATTTTTACAAGCAATTATGTACCAGTGGAGTGGTTACCATGCAGTCTGTCCCACAGGTAAAATGATCCTGTGAACAGGTGGCTTTTACCACATCAAAGTATCACTACCGTCACAAGATCACCAATCATTGGAAGTCAACTCCTCAGAAGCAGAAATCTCTCTTATTAGGAGGTTTAAGAACATCAACTTTGCTGGCCCATTAAAGGCAAATGTCAGCCCAGTGGCAGGAGAAGAGGGACAATCATCTTCTTCAGAAACTCTGCCCACTTTTTAAATTTCACAAAACAGGCAATCTCCAAAGTGCTGCTGATCATGCTTATTTTTAGTTACAACTCTGTTTCTTTGCAGAGGTCCCCCAAAGTTCCCCATGCAACAGTCAAGTGTTCTGCCAACACACACAACAAGGAAGCTACTTTTTCAGATGTTTTCTCTTGCATGGCAGTTAGCACCAAACCAATTTTATACAGACTTTAGACACACATATATTTACAAACCATTCCCAATAAGACATGCCGCCTAGGCTCGGGTCACGAGTTCCAGTCACGCGTTTCCCTTTCCTTCACCAGTCTCCCCCAAAGCCATCAACCGTGCAATCCTAAATAGAGTTACATCCTTCTGCATCAGTGAGGATGTGACTGTGTTGGGACTACAGTGTAAAATTGCAAGAATGAGACTTTTCTAGTTCCGTGCAATTTTGATTCTCAGGACCAAAGTCCTCCTATACATTATTTCAGAAACGTTTTAATATTTTGTAAAGGCAGGTCAATAGCTGATTCATTCACCTGGATTGTGATTTTTTTTTAAATGCTATACTTTGTACGAAATGTAAATGAAAATAATTTTATCCTTATAGATTAAGCATAAGAAAACAGTACTAAATCCACAAAGCTTTCATAGTTAGTGAACTGAAGAATATTTACAGGGGGGTTGCCTCACTTTCCTCTGTACCACTTCCCCACACTATTTCCTCTTTCCCTGCCCCTGGCAACCCCCATATCCTCTCCCCTTGCCCTGCCTCATTCTCTCTTCAGTCATTCATCAACTTACTATTTGTTTGCCTCCCATCTTCAATTATACCTTTTGCGCTGTTTCTTTCCATATACATCCTGGAGAGCCTTACGCTCTGCTGAACAACACCTACTGGTAGTTCCTGGCCCAAAGGATGTCCGCTTAGCCTCAGCCAGGGCCAGGGCCTTCTCTGCCCTGGCCCCTGCCTAGTGGAATGCGCTCCCAATTGAGGTCAGGGCCCTGCGAGACTTGCTACAGTTCTGCAGGGCGCTAACAGTGTTCCCTCTAAGCTGAATTAGTGTGAGCTAGCTCATAGTTTTTTTAGCCTCTGGCTCGCACATTTTTGTCTTAGCTCAGGAAGGATGGCTCCAGAGCAAACTAATTTATGCAGTAGCCAAATCATCTGCACACAACTTCAATGCCAGTAGCTCAGAAAGTAGAATTTTTGCTCACAGGACTCCATAGCTTAGAGGCAGCATTGCCTACAAAGCCAAGCTGTTCTGTCAGGCCTTTGGCTGAGGTGATGGATGTTTTTTTTACCATCTTAGCCTCCCCTGCCCATAGTAGACCTACAGATGCCCACCATCCTGCTAACATTTCATGGGAAGTATATTGGGCTGCTCTGGACTGATATTATATTTCTTGCTGCCATCTTGTTTTATTTACCTGTTTTTTAATTATATATTTATTGTTTTTATTTTTTGTTGTGATCTGCCCTGAGCCCATTGTGGGATAGGGTGGAATATGAATACAGTAAATACATTTATACCCCGCTTTTCTGCAAAGTGGGGACCAAAGCAGCTTGCATTATACACCTCTCTCTCTTTTCCTGCATAACAACACTGTGAGGTAGATTAGGCCGAGAGTATATGTAACTGTTTCAAAATCACCCAGCGAACTTCCACAACAAGGTGGGCATCTGAACCTGGGTCCTACAGACCCTACTCTGAAGCTCTAACTGCTACACCACACTGGCTTTCATAGGGTGGCTGCTGTTGAACAGTAGCAATCAGCCAGGCCTAGCTGAGTCACACAGGCTGGGTGATATCAAGTCACACAGAGGTTGCTTCCAGGCCTAGGGTTGCCAGTCTCCAGCTGGGACCTGGAGATCCCCCAGAATTACAATTAAACTCCAGATGACAGAGATTTGTCCCCCTGGAGAAAATGATGGCTTTTGAGGGTATGGCATTATAATCAGTTGATGCCTCTCCCCTCCCAAAACCCTGCCCTCCTCAGACTCCACCACAAAATCTCCAGGAATTTCCCAACCCGGAACTGGCAACCCTAGACCTGGCCTCAATGAGTCCTCGCCCAAAGGCCAGAATAGGCTGGAAACTACATTGCCCTCTCCACCTGTTTTTTAACTCACACAAACCCAGCCTGGAATATTGTTGCCTAGCAACAGCCACTGAGGGCGTCAGTTGCTTAAAGCTACAGGCACTCCTTTTATCATATGTGGATTTTTAAACCCCCCGATGTTTGGTTTTTTTTTTTAGATTTCACATTTTCCTGCAAACCTGGGATCCTTTTCAGGTTTGTAGAAAGCTGTCTTGCCCGTTCACAGCTCTAGCCACCAGATTTAAGCATCCAGAGATTTGGCCAACTTCACTATTAGAATATAAGCTAGCCAGTATAGGACTCTCCCAGGGTGCTGGATGGAACAAAGCATTATCAGAATTTCTTGTTTGTTTCATATTCAGCATAGGACAGGCCTCTGTTAATTTATCTGGAGATGTAGTAGAGTGGATTCTAGCAACAAAATCATCATGGTGGCTTTTGCAATCTCTTCATCTAGCACCAAAAGTACTTGTCCTTTTTCACTATTGTTTGGGCAAATAACTTGACTTCATATATGAACACAGTGAAATAGAGATTACCAGTGGAAATTACTTTCACTTGACTTAACCATTGTCAGGCTGTTTGATCAGGATCTGTGGTCAGGATCTGTGGATGTCATGCCTTCCAGGGTCTCTTTTAGGTGCACATCTGCTTCACAGAAAGCCTCAGAATTGCGGGGGGGGGGGGGACTGCACCAGATTCCCTCATTCTTCCCAGCCTGCTGCCTGTTCCCTTCTGTCAGGGAACAGGTCTGGGCCTTCCTCCCTGGCATGCCTTGTAAATGATTCCCTGGGGGAAGGACATCCCTGGGTCCTCCTGTCAGTCTTTTCTCCCCCTTGACCCAGTCCTAGTGAGTGGCAGGTTTTGGAGCCAATGGCTGCCTGACCTACCACGCCTCCTTCCTGACTTCCCTAAAGAGGCAGTCAGTTAGACCAGGTGAAGCCTGAGAGGCCCCAGGAAGGCTGCTCCCCTCCCTTCAGAAATAAAACACCAGTTTATGCAAAAATACAGTTAGCTGTATGTTGCTGTTGTTGTTTTATTATTTCATTAGATTTATACCCCACCCTCCCCGTCAAGGCAGGCTCAGGGCGGCTTACTTTAAAAGTTATGTCATAAGAACATTTATAAGGTGCTACATATACAGTACTACATATAGGATGATGAGAACACCATTTTAATATAACCATGAAGGGTATCCAGTCAGTGGTAGTTATAAACAGCTATCGGGCCCCATAATATATTAATACAGGCTCAGCACAGGCAGCCCATGATGGATACCAGGTCTTAAGTCTATGTTGAGCTCATAAATGGGCTTCTCAGTCAAATGCCTGGTAAAAAAGCTCCGTCTTGCAGGCCCTAGTAATATATCCTTCAGGGCCCCGATATCCTCGGGGAGCTCATTCCACTAGCGCAGAGCTGCCACAGAAAAGGCCCTAGCTTTAGTTGTAGCCACCCTGACATCTTTAGGGCCAGGGAGAACCAGGAGATTTTGTGACCCTGAATGTAGTACTCTGGAGAACATGTGGGGAAAGGCAGTCCCTCAGATATGCAAGCCCCTGACCATGTAGGGCTTTATAGGTAAGAACCAGTATCTTGAAGCAAATTCAGGATGTTATAGGCAGCTAATGCAGTGCTTTCAACGCACGTTGGATATGTTCCCACAAGAGGAGTCCCAACAACAGTCTGGCTGCTGCATTCTGCAGTAGTCTAATCTTGAGGTAACCATAGCATGGATCACTTTTGCCAAGTCATTGGTGCGGGGGGACATAACATGGTAACAGGAAGCATATAGCAATCCAGAAGATACTTGATGTGATGGTATGATGACCTCACCCACTTCCCTCCCTCAGAGGCAAGATTTCTCCTACATTTTTCTCTCCCTTTCTGACTGAGCAGCCCTTTGTGTCTTGCTTTCTGAAGAACAATGGCTATCCCACTCTATCACAATATGAAGTTTTGCTGCTGGCTCAGCACAGGGACCTGAGGGAAGAGTCAAGATCCCCTTTTATCCACTGAAATGGCACTCTAGGCATTTTAAAAGTTCAAAAATAAGAATATATTTTATTCAACGTAGAGGGGAAAGGTCAGGTGAAATTGGGGTGAAATTTCTGAGGTAAATCAATATAGACACAGACTACAGTTCATATGTTTCAAGCAATTGTTTCTTAAGCTTTCTACAGTGATTTATAATCTTTAAGATGAGAGGCTTTTGTTTCAGTGTTTCCTTAACACTCCAATATACTTTCATGAGCATATTTGACTCCTTTGGTTTCCAGAAGGCAGGGATACTCTGCCAGTAGCCAAATTCCTTCACTAAACACACCAGTACTCTTCTTGAGGTTTACTGACTCTTCAGGTTTCAAAAGGCAGTTTCTAAACACACCAGACCAGGGATCTCTCCACTCTTCAGAGCTATCTCTGTGTTTTTTAACTGGGTAGGGAAAATCTCCTCTCAGTAGAGTATCTATATCCTTTTCTGGCCTGAATGGGAGTCTTCCCCAATCTTCCCACTCCTCTTGCCAATCACCTCTGTTATCCATCTGTGTTAAACTGCTCTCAGTCAGGGCTACACACAAACCCTGTCAGAATTAAATCTTTCTCTGTCAGGGCTGAATTCAGATTGCCCACTCCTCAGCATGCAGTTCTCAAGTATTTCTCTACTCAGCTGGTGGTAACCAATCAGATCTCTTGGAGCAGCCTGTCACTCAAGGCTCTCTGGCTCTGTGAGGCATTAACCCTTCATTACCTGTTTACACAGCACTTATGATTTTAGAGTTCAGTCCATTACAGATGGCAGAAGACATCAGTAATAAGGAGATGTAGGTGAGGCGGGATGAAGGTGAGGGGGAATGAAACAAGAACCAGAGGTTCAGGTGAGGGGGGATAAAACTAGAACCAGAGCAGAGCTTTTGAGGAATCAGGGGCTGTATGGGGATGAATGCAGTTTCCTTTCTTCCATGACTTTCATAGGTCCCTCTTGTTTTCCTGTTTTGCAAAATTAAAGACGGGTATTGATTTTACTCACCTAATCCAAAAGAGATGAAGTTTATATATCTATAGACAGACAGACGGACGGATGGATGGATGATACAATTGGCTGTTAACTAATTTTCAGCCTGCTCCTGTATCTATAAATAAATAGATTTGTCACAAATGCTAGTGGAACTGTTAGACACTAGTCCTTACTAATAGTCCTTTCAATAGGGTTAGAAGTTCAAGTCCCCCATAGAAGAAGAAGAGAAGAAGAGGAAATTGGATTTATACCCCCCCCCTTCACTTGTAGTCTCAGAGCAGCTTACAAACTCCTTTCCCTTCCCCTCCCCACAACAGACACCCTGTGAGGTGGATGGGGCTGAGAGAGCTCTGAGAGAACTGTCCTCGAGGGAACAGCTGGTACAGAGCTATGGCTTGCCCAAGGTCATCCAGCCAGGTGCAAGTGGAGGAGTGGGGAATCAAACCCGGTTCTCCCAGATTAGAGTCCGTGCACTTAACCACTGCACCAAACTGACTTTATTGTTGAATTACTTGCCTAACACTTTTAAAGATCAACAAATGGTGGTTTTATTACTGCTGTCAGGCTGGATTTTTGCCAGGCAATGAAAACAAAAAAACCTTCTACTAAATTACAAGGTTGGTTGGAAAAGATAAAGGAGATATATACTTTAGTTAAATTAACTGCTTATAAGAATAATAGAGATATATGTAAAATAGGTCTTCTGTGTTTAAGAGCGATACAAAGAATGGAGGTGATAATGGTATAAGTAAAATAGTAATATTGACAGTTGCTAATGAAAGGTTCTCTATGATTGGGGAGGCATATTGAAACAGGGTTTAGATACAGGGCATTGTATTTTAGACGTATTCTATATTTTCTGTATATTCATATGCATTTCATATTTTATGAATTATTTTATTAAAAACAAAAAAATGCTTTGAACTAATTTTTATGTAGTAATTTTGCATCTGTTTACAGAGCAGATATCATCCACATGTTTCAGAATTTGCTCTTTAAAATCTTGGCTCAAGCAATCGTATTTTTAGATATTTTAAAAATACAAATGTTGAAAGATCATGTATTTAACCAGAAGTGTCAAACTCTTTTGTTATGAGGGCCAGATCTGACATACATATCACTTGTTGGGCTGGGCCACGTGTGCCATAAAATGTAATGCCAAGTACTGGAGACAGAAACTGTATAAAGGACAGCAGATGGTAAGATCTGAGTTGGTGTATCCTCAGTGCAAGGCCCCATGGGCTAGGAGGGGACTGCAGAGGAAAACCCACATAGGCAGACTAGAGAGGCAGCCGTGCAGCGCTGGGCACATGCCCCCATGATGGTTCACTGCTGCAGACAAGGTGGTTCTGCCCTGCTGAAGCTACAATGGAGTGGCTCAGCCCACTCCGCCCCCAGCACTCCCTTCCTTGCACCAGTTGCTTGCGGGCCACACAGCAGCCCTGGATGGGGTGGTTCCAGCCCCCGTGCCCTATGTTTGACACCCCTGTATTTAACAACTGTAAAGAAGGCTTTGTATGAAAATTAATATTTTTCATGTGGCTGCAGATTAGCTATTTGGAGCCAAAGATACGAGCAATGTTATGAGATTATTGTTCATGGAAGAACATTACTCTGATATTCTGCTAATGTATGTTGGAAATTGAAACTGTATTCCTGATTTTTGTATAATGACAAATTGAGAGCTCTGTATAAGTTAGATTTGTTTAAATTGTTCATATACAGGCATTACATGCCAGATTTTACTATTCATTTGTTGGTAGCATATGAACTAAAACAACAAAAACTTCATTTACCAAGATTTCATTTTCCAATGCTACTATTTAGCAGAGGAGTCACAATTAATACATTGTAAAGAAAGTATAAAGTGAAAGTATAATCCGTGTTACAGAGAATGTAAAAGAAACAAACTGAGCCTATTTTTAAAGTGCTGTAGTGCCAGGAAGTGTCAAAAGAATTGTATTTTGTCCATTAGGCAGCTGCCAGAAAACAAATACTATGAATCTATTAGCTATGACACTTAAAAAAACCCAGTTAATTTTGACAGATCAGTTGGATAAAAGTTAAATAGATTTTTACAGTGCAATCTTATGTATTTTTATCTGGAAAGTAAGTCCTACTAAGCAAGTCCTGCTAATTCCAGTGGAATTTATTGTTTGGATCCTTTCCAATCTGGTTTCAGGCCTGGTTATTGGCTTGAAACATCCTCGAATGTCCTGGTAGATGACCTGTGCTGGTAGATGGACAGAGGGAGTGTGACTGTTGATTTTTCTGGATCTTCCAGTGGCTTTGGATACCACTGATCATGGTTAGTTTCTGGCTCGCCTTTCTAAGCCTTGACTGGAAAGCACCGTATTGCAGTGGTTCTGGTCCTACCTGGGGGGTAGATTCCAGAAGATGGGGTTGGGGGACTGCTGCTCAGCCTTTGGCCTGCGGGGTCCCACAATGCTCCATCCTGTCCCCTGTGCTCTTCAAGATGTAAATGAAACTGCTGGGTGAGGCTACCCAGAGATTTGGATTGGGTTGCAACCAATATACACTCAAGCTCTATTTTGCACTTCCAGCCAATCCCAGGGAGGTTGCAGAAATCCTGAACCAGTGCCTGGAAGCAGTTTTGCAGTGAGCACTGACTAATAAACCAAAGCTTAATTCTTACAAGATAGAAGTGCTACTGGTGAGCAGAAGGTCTGATCCAGGATGGAGTGTTGGGCAGTGCTTTATGCTCATAAAACGTTCATATATAAAGCAATGATCTCCTCATACAAATAAGTGTCACTGTCTTTCTAGTTGCTTCTTGCACCAAACTATTCATTTGTTGGTAGCATGTGAACTAAAACAGCAACAACAAAAATTTCATTCTGGATGGGGATGCATTCCCCTTGAAGGAACAGGTCAGTAGTTTGGAGATTCTCTTGTACCCAGGCCTAATGCTTGGTAAGCTGGTGACAGCTGTGGCCAGGAGTGGCTTTTACCATGTTTGACTGTGGTGCATGCTCTGGTTACCTCTAGATTAGACAAATGGGGACCCGCAAGAAACTTGCAGGAGCAACCTTCCTATTTATTCCCTTCACTTTTGCTTCCTCCTCCCACTCCTTCTCTCACTTTATTTCACTTCGTCTTTCAGCTTGTCTGTTTTTCTCTCATTTTCTGTCCCCATACCTTCCATACACACTTTCTTGTTCCATTCCTAAATTCCTTCATTCACACACATACACACTTACTTTCTCTGTCTTTCTCCTTTCTCTCTTTCCATTCCATTGCAGCTGCCTCCTCCCCTCTCACCAGCCACATTCCATCCCCCAATACTGCTGGGAGTCAGTTAGTGAGTAGATGAGGGTGAACCATTGTAGTGGGCGGCTTACATTGAGGCAGCCTTCTCCTAGGGTTACCAGCCTCCAGGAGAGACCTGGAAATCTGCTATTACAACATTTCCAGACAATAGAGATAGGGTTGCCAAACACCCCAGGTGGAGGTGGAGGGTCCCCTGCTGCCAGGCCCCACCTCCTTGTTGTGGATCAGCTGGCCGGGGAGGGGAAGATCTCCCAAAAGAGGGAGATCTTTCTGACAGGCAGTGATGTGTCTACGTCACAGCCCACATGACCTGGAAGTTATGTCATCACATCCAGGGCATAGGTGCAATACTCTGGTATTTGGGCAAAAATTCTACGGTAGAAGCCAGATTTACCATAGAGTTTTTGCTTGAATACTAGAATGTTGCCCTGATGTCCCAGAAGTGATGATGTCACTTCCAAGTCACATGATGTAGACATATTGCTGCCTGTCAGATGGGCCTCCCTGCTGCTCCCCCCACTGGTTGCCAGAGGGGACTTGGCAACCTTAAATAGAGATCAGTTTCCATGGAGAAAATGGTTGCTTTGGAAGGTGAACTCTATGGCACTGTATCCTGCTGAGGTCCCGCCTTTCCCAGGCTACCATCAAAATTTTCAGGTATCTCCCAACCCAGAGCTGTCAACCTTACCTCCTCTGCTCTGTCTGGCCTTCTTCTATCTGAAGCCTCTTCACTCAGCTGTCCTTTGCCTTGAGTTGCTCCATCTCCATCTGCTTGGCTGACTGTATTCTCCCTCATCAACTTATAAGTAAAATGTGGTGGGTTTCTAGTGGGAGCTGCTGCTGCATCATCTTCCAAGGAGCCAGCTTGGTGTAGTGGTTAATAGTGGTGGACTCGGAGGCATGGTGTGGACACAAACCAAGATGGCTGCCTAGACTATTCATTCTGTCTCTTCCCTGCTCCAGATACTCAATTGATCTCACCACAATGACAAAAAACATCTCTAAACTATGGTGGAAATCGATTTCATGAGCAGCAATGGAATAAATATACTTCCAAGCCACTTACAGCTTATTTTCAACAGATATCGGCAAAGATGGGCCAGCCCGGTCCTGCACAAGAAGTATTCAAAATGGCACATGACCTTACTGGTAAGCCTGAGACAACACCTGATTTCGGGGCTAAAAATATTCTAATGGAAATGAATAACATGGAAACCCATCTGAAGGATATGATGAAACAATTTTTTGACCCTATACAAGTACAACTTAATGACATCAAATGAGCTTTACAGGATGTTGATGCAAAAGCTGAGCAAGCACTAACGAGTTATAAAATATCAGACGATGTTAAAGACCTACAAATTTGTTATGTTCTATGATTAAAGCTGTAATTATCCAATTACTTTGAAACTTATTCAATTACCTTGAGGCTTATCTGCCCCTGGGATTATCAAGCTATTATCCTGGGATTACCTTGAAACTTATTCAATTACCTTATCCAACTGCCTTGTTGCGAACACCACCCTGACCAAGGTTTTACAAACAGCAGGCGCTTATGAGATTTACCAGAAAGACAGGTCTGGTGCTACCGTGGCCACCCATCGCACCGCTGCATGTTCAGAATCCAAGGCCTCCGACGAGGACGACACACTCCAGGTCCGCCGCTGTTCTCCAGGTATCAGCTCCCATCCATCTGCCAAGAGGAACAGCCCCGCTGACACCAGGTCAGCCACCCGAGCCTCTACAACTCCCCAGGCTGGCGCACCGCCAGCTGCGGTGATCCTCATGACCGCCGGAACTGTTGGTTCCGGGATGCAGAGGGCCGGTCATGCGGGAAGAAGGGCCACATCGCCCGGGCCTGCTGTTCCCAGGCTAACCGCCACTCCCTAGCCACACATCAAGAATTGGCTGAGCTTCACACAACGTCATCACCTCGCCACCAGGTAATGAACTTGCCCCAGGATGCCCCCAATAAGGTTAAGGTCCTCGTCCTCATCAAGGGTTCCCCCGTCTTATGGAATTAGACACAGGGTCATCATACTCGATCATTTCAGAGGCCACGCTCCAGAAACTGTGTCCAGGGTGGGCTCTGCTTATGGACGCCCTCGGGGCTCCAGCTCCGGGACTTCCAGAAAAATCCTGTAGTGATCAAAGGGCTGGGCAAGTTCACGGTCCACTTCAAGGACTTTAAGGGAAAACTGGACCTCCTGGTGGTGGCAGGCAACCTCACAAGCCTCTTTGGATTATCCTGGTTCAGGCCCCTGAGACTGGGTGTAACGGGAGTGAACAGTATCCGCATCCCGGACTTTCAAGATATCTGTGCAGAATTCCCCACAGTTTTCGATGGAGCACTAGGCTCCTACACTGCCCCCCCAGTATCTTTGGACCTTGACCCCACGGTCCGGCCCATCCGCATTCCGGCCCGCCAGCCTCCACTCACTGTTCAGTCTAAAACTGAACTCACTGTTCAGTCTAAAACTGAACAGGAGCTAGACAAATTAGTTGAGCAAGGGGTTTTGGAACTGGTATCACACGCACATTGGGAAACGCCCATCATAACTCCGCTTAAGCCCAACAGAGATATCCGCATTTGCACGGATTACAAGTGCACATTAAACATGGCACTCCAGGCGCACACTTACCCATGGCTGTAAGCAGCCACGTTTTGGCTACACTGGCCAGTGCCAAGGTCTTTGGGAAGCTGGACCTGGCACAGGCCTATCAGCAGCTGCCTGTAGACGATGCTACTGCCGAGGCCCAGACCATCATGACCCATAAGGGGGCCTTAAAGGTAAAGCGGCTCCAATTCAGGGTCAGTGTAGCCCCGGGGTTATTCCAAGAATTAATGGACCATTTATTGAAAGGGTTGCCAGGTGTCCAGCCCTTTCTCAATGGCGTCCTGATCACAGCCCTGGACATCCAGACCTTCACGACGCATCTCCATGCCGTCCTCCAGCGCTTCCAGAACGCCGGTCTGAAGGTCAAGAGGGAGAAATGTCTGCTTGGTGTTCCATCCATTGAGTTCCTCAGCTTCATCATGGACGCTCAAGGAATCAATCCCACACTGGACAAGGTAAAGGCTATCTCTGAGGCACCGGCCCCTCAATCCAAGGCGGCGCTCCAGTCATTTTTTGGGGTTCCTGAACTTCTGTCACGCATTCCTTCCCCACAAGGTGGTGGTAGCGGAGCCATTTCACTGGCTCTTGGACAATAACACTAAGTGGGCTTGGGGTCCCTGCCATGCGGCCACTTTTCAAGCCATGAAGGACTTGCTTAAATCAAATGCTGTGCTCGCCCATTTTGACAAGTCCCTCCCTGTCATCCTGGCCTGCGATGCTTCCCCATATGGGGTGGGAGCAGTTCTGGGGTATCGCTTACCCGACGGCCAGGAGGTTCCAGTCGCTTATTATTCAAGAACCTTGTTGTCTGCGGAGCACAACTATTTGCAGATCGATAAAGAGGCGCTGGCTATTGTGGCTGGCGTCAGAAAATTTCATGACTATTTGTACAGCTGGGCATTCATGGTTGCCACTGACCACAAGCCTCTCCGGGGCCTCCTCGCCCCGGACCACCAGACCCCCCCCCAGATGCTGTATCCCCGGGTTCTGTGGGGGTCCATCTATCACCCTGGCAAATTCATGGGGCACGCTGACACCCTGAGTCACCTGCCTGACCAAGCAGCAACTGGCCTCAAGGAGCCCGATGTCCCCCGGTCTCTGCGAGGGTTCTTTCCGGAAGATCCCATATATGTCTGGAATTATGCATGGGGCCCTCTCTGGTTACCAGGCTGGATCATCCGCATCACCAGACCCCTCTCCTACAAGGTAGCCGGCGAGGACAGGCAGGTTTGGAGGCGACACGTGGACCAGCTCCGATGCTGGCTACGTTCCTGTGTTCCCGACTACACAAGCGGGCATGAGGACAATGCTTCCGACCTGGTCCTGGATGAGGAGGAGGACCAGGGATCTGGCCCTGCAACAGCCATCGCACCCCAACATCCATCTCTATCAGACTCAACCACAGAGGCCGCCCTGCCGGACACAGCTTCCAACACCCCAGCTTCTGCTCCCGCTCCCGAGGGCGAGACTCCAGTTCCATTGCCACCTGCTGCAGTGCTGAGACATTCAGACAGGGAACAAAGAAGGCCGACATATCTCAAGGACTATGTCTGTTAGGGTGAGCCTAAACAATGGGGGGAGGGGTGTTATGTTCTGTGATTAAATCTGTGATTATCCAGTTACCTTGAAACTTATTCAGTTACCTCGAGACTTATCCGCCCCTGGGATTATCCAACTATTATCCTGGGATTACCTTGAAACTTATTCAATTAACTTATAATTTATTCAATTATCTTATCCAACTGCCTTGTTTGGGCAGGGGTGTGGCTTACTTGTATATATAAGCAGGCCCTCTGATCTCCATTTTCTTATGCTTCATCTGGACCTGAAATAAACTTGCTATGCTGAAATCACTACCACTGGCCGCCCGACTCCAGTACTTTTTAAAATTGAAAATAAGACATCTAAACAAAGGATTCTAGCGCTGGAAATGGAAACCCAGCAATAAAACCTGAAATTTCGGGGTTTTCCACAGGGCGCTGAAGAAAATAAGGAAATCCAAATATTCATCACTCAGTGGCTTACAACGGTGCTTGGGCTAGAGGTTAATGTTGCACCTATAATTTTGAAAGCTCATTGCTTAGGTCAGCGACTTGGCGACTCTAAAAGAGCCCCAAGAGACATTTTGGTGGCTTTTCAAGACAACAGAATGATACACAAAATCTTAACAGAAGCTAGATTAAGGAAGTATTTACTCTATGTTGAAGACAAAATTGAAATCTTTCCTGAGCTGCCCCCTGAAGCCATCAGTCTTTAAAGCTGATTACCTCACAGCTACAGCAAACCAACATTAGATATCAATGGACTGCAGTGGCACCAAGTTTGTTACCTTATGCAGACCTCCAACTTTGGCTGGTTTAGGATTCCCAGATTTAGTTAAATATTACCGGGCTTGTCATCTTGCCAATATAGTAAAAATGCTGCGAGACATGCAAAATCTAGACTGGATTTTGGTCCAACAGTACTATACCCACCGGTATAACATCCAAGACTCTATTTGGCGACTTCAATCTGAACGATCTAAGGACATTGATAAAAGTTTTTTTCTTAAGGTGTTTCTAGCTATGTGGGATAGCAAAAGGAAACATTTATTACCACCAATATCTTGTTTTCAAACCTTTTTTAATCAACGCAGCCGATTGCCTCCAAATACATTGACAAAAAAAAGTTAACATTTTTTCCCTCCATAGAGAACAATGGAGGGGAGGGGACAATCTGTTTGGGGGCCCATAGAATTGGACCCTGTGGTCCAATCTTCTTGAAACTTAGTGGGTATCTCGAGGAGAGGCCCCAGCAGCTACCCTGCAAGTTTGGAGCCTCTCCCTCAAACCCCCTTTCCTCCAGCCCCTCATATACCCTATGAGTTTTTGCCATTGATTTCAATGGCCCATAGGATATAATGGGGCTGAAACTGACATTCCCTTTCTGACACACTTCTGGTGATGTCAGGGGACGTGGCATATGCTAATGAGTTATGCTAATGAGTTATGCTAATGAGCTCCTGCACCTCTTTTTCTACGAAAGGACCCCTGGTCCCAAGCATTGAGTTTAGTGCACAGGGTGAATAGAGGCTTTCCTGAGCTGTTTAAGATCAGGAAGAGATGTAAAACCCCTTTCCTTTTTGAGGTATCTCCTATATGCAAGGAAAACATCTGTTCAGATATCAAATATCCATGTGTGCATGCACTTAAATAGATATCACTTTTATAAAATCAGCCTGCTATCTCATTTTTGAAAGTTTTAAAAGACATAGGCTGCAGTCCTAGGAACATGTTTCTGGGAGTAAGCCTCACTAAATAAAATGGGACTTCCTAGTAGGCTTAGTACTGTTTTTGTTAGCTCTTACTGTGTATATATGAATGCAGATACACTTGGTAAATTCTCGAGTTCTTTGTTTTCTCTCTTCAGATGTTATGAGTGCTCTTTCCAGTGCATGAAAGGTTATTCAGTGCATGTACAGTCCCACAGTGTGGCAAGTAACACCCCTCCCAGAGCCATTTCAGCTTCGGAAAATGGCATAGGGGAAGGCTGGAACCCATCTTCCTGTGGTTCCAGCTTTGATCCAAATCGGGCCTCGTGGCACTTGAATTAGTTTTCTGCAGCTGCTGTGTGGCTGTGGAGAAAGTGAGTTGAGTTGGGAGGAACGCTGACGCAGTCATGGCCAGGCGTGGCTAAGTCTAAAGCAAATTAAAGAATGTCATGGTAAGAGACCATCCTTTATGTATCCCGTACACAGAAAGCACTGCAGCACAGAAAAAGCGAATCTCATGTAGCAGTTGTACATGTCTATTTCTTGGTGCATAAACAAAAACAGGTGGTGAAAAATTGCAACCAACTGTGGATTTGCAATGTGTACACACAGTATGTAATTACCACTTGAGGTTGTCTGTATGTGAGTTTTCTTGTTTTTTCATACGTTAGTTGCTTTCCAGGCAGGAAATGTATAAATGTTTGAGGGGGCCCGCAGTCAGATTGTGACAGAGCACTCAGGCAAACCGCAAACACTCTTGATCTAGTGTGATGAAAAATATCAGCCCACTTGGAAAATATGAAGCAAGTCTCTATGCAAGAGAACCGCATGTATCCAGTAAGTATACTGTCATTTTTAAAGGCTTCTTGTAAATATGAGTAAATTGTAGTTCTTGCTTTAATGGGTGGAAACGTACTAATCTTTGTGTTAACAGGGTTTTTTTAAAAAAAATTGTGAATTGGGATGAATAACAATGTTTGTGTTAAGAAAAATAACCCTCAACGCAGTCACTTTGCTGTTAGATTTCTGAGAACTGTTGTGACTTGTGCACGGAGAGCAATAGTGTTCCTCTGTAAGGACCAGAGGGTGTCTAATCAGATCTTGACCTAGTTGGGGAAGACTCTGTTAACACATCAGGGGATGAGGGTCCGTCATTTAGACCAAGCCTGTATCGTAAAACTAAAGCTCAGGCACGGAGGAATTTTTTAGAACAGCTTCCTCCACGTCGCCGCCAAAGGAGGTAGTGTCCAATATAGTTATTAATCTTTCTTCTCGGGATTTATCTCCACAGGAGTTACACATTCTTAACCTGGGGTTAGGGTTTCTTCCAACGCCTAGGTATGATGCCTTTAAGATCCGGGTGGATATCTTTAAATTGGTGAGACTCATTAAACTGAAATTAATGTTTGGCATTCCCATAGGCATAAGTGATGAGGGAAATAAAGCACCTGGGTTATGCAGATTTAAGAATAAATCACATTTTGTTCCTTCTATCACTTCACCTGACATTCAAGTTGTTGAAAGACTGGTATTGAGTTCCTTCACTGGATACTGTGCTCTGGAAAAAATTTTCTTGAAGACATGTTCTTGAAGATATTGTGAGCTTTATGCTTTGAGTGTAAAAGACATACTTATACTGTGAGCTTTGTATCCTATTGCAATACTGTAATAGACATTTTCTTTGCATGTTTTGATTAGGAGTCATTTGATACAAATTGTTTCTCTGCATCATAACAGTGCTCTTGTATTCTTGTTATCTGTTACTGTGATTATCGCTTTTGGTGTTTTACGAAAAACCTTGCAATAAAATCACAACAAATCTATAGGGCAGTTAACAGAAACCACCATGACTGTTATCAGAATACCGATAATCAGGGGAAAGTCTTCATAGGCAGCTATTTGTTACAAGTTAAATTACCAAGCAGGCATGACAACTTTCTCCCTGGGCAACTTAAACCATAGCATGGTAGCATCTCTGAGGAGATCATTCTTTGATGCTGGGGAAGCACTGTAAGCAGGGCAACCTCTGATCATCAGTATACAGAGTTGTATAGGTGAGATGACTGTTCTAAGGCTACCCTGTCTCTAGCCATGTAGCTTTAGTGGTCAGTACTAGAATTTTGGATTGTGTTCAAAAATTAATTGGAATTCAGAGTATAGTGCTCTAAGCGAAAGAGTATTGTGTTTTCTGTAGTCAAAAGATCAGCTCTATATTATCACAGCTGACAATTAAAGACGTTTGAAGGTTGTTCCCTGGTTTTGAGCTTGTGGTCTGTTCTGTAGTAGCTGAAGTCTCATAGCTGCAGTCCAGTGTTCTGTGCTTGGTACACAGATTCATGTTCTGTGCTTGGTACACAAAGGGTCCTGCTATTCTCTCCTATCAGAAGGAGGAATGAGTTGTAGAAATCTCTGAAAGCACACACAGCATTTTTGTGCATTGAAAGGAACAGAAAGTTCAAGTCTTCAGTTCAAGCCCTTAGTGGTTTCAGGGAAATGGAATTACTTACAACCTGGACTTCAGGTTTTTTTTAAAAAATTAACACGTGTATATGAACTGCTGTAGGGGAAGTGATGGTGTCATTTGTACTGAGCACTTGCTGTTCGGCTCATAATAAACAAGAGACATTCTTAAACTAAATTTTGTGTGGATGATTGATGAAATATGAAGTTACTGGAAGGTTTCTATCCCTATATAGCTCCCCTCCCATTTCAGAATGCTAGCAACGCATGCCAGTGTCTACATTTTTCTTTATAATTCTAGCACATTGCGCCAGAGTGCAGCAGTGAAAGTCCTAATAGTACAATTCTGGTATGTACAATAATTTATAATACAAAGCGTAAGAATAGTACTGTGCATTTTAAACATCAGTGCACTTAGGAGCACAGTAAAATCCTGTGTTTTGGTGGAGGTGGAGAAATGTGTGTAATGTAACTAAAGCACGACTCCCAAAAACCAGAACTGTCCAAGAAGAAAGTACACAGACACCAGGAATAGGAAAAACCAAGTTTTTATGGTACCATAAGTCTCAGCCTGAATAAAAGCTTCAGAATCAAAAACCGAGCCTCATTTTCAGTTGGGCTCAATCTTTTATACTAAGGGGTGGGGAGTTACAGAGAGATCGGAACTACTGTCATTTTAGTACATCACAAGTCATTTTTGTAAGCAAAAGATTCAATTACATTCTTGCGCATGTCTAATACAGTTAAAACAACAGGAATGTTTTCTTCAAGCAATGTTGCAAAGTGCTAAAAAGTTCCCACGGCTTTCAGCCTAAACTAATTTGAAATATAGTTGCAACCAGAACAATGGTGGTTTGTATATTTTGCGCAAGCGTCTCATACCAGAGAATTGTGTGTGTGTATGTGTGCATGGCCTTGCGGTTTCGTAGCCTGCTGACTAAGCTAAACAATTGTTCATGTTAATATGGATTTTTGAATTTTCTTCCTTCAGAACAAGTGCTCATAACTTGTTTGAGATTCAAAAGGAAGAGGAATTTCACACAGCCAATATGTTCCGTTTCAGGAACTCGTCAGTAACGGTTTCTGTCAGGCATTTCACAGAGAACCGTATTAGTACCGGTTCCCTAATGGAACATATTGGCCCTTTCACACAGAAATGTGCCTCTCCTATTGGGGACGTGTTCCTGAGCCGGTTTACCTTGAAACCTCCTCCCAAGCTTTCTTCAGTTCTTGCACCGGTCCTGAAGTGCTATGGGGTGCTGTGTGAAATGCCCCTCTGAAGCACTTCCTCTGATGACAGTTTGCACCTCTTTTCGCCCGCGCGGGCAATCTCCGTGAATTTTTTTTTAAAAAAGAGCCAATCCAGGCTGAGTCTTAAAATGAGGTGTGTGTGTGAGAGAGTGAGTGAGAGAGAGAGAGAGAGAGAGAGAAAGAGAGAGATCCAGGCTGAGTCTTAAAATGCGGGGTGTGTGTGAGAGAGAGAGATCCAGGCTGAGTCTTAAAACGCTGTGTGTGTGTGAGAGAGAGAGAGAGAGAGATCCAGGCTGAGTCTTAAAATGTGGGAGGGTGAGAGAGAGAGAGAGAGAGATCCAGGCTGAGTCTTAAAACACCATGTGTGTGTGAGAGAGAGAGAGAAAGAGATCCAGGCTGAGTCTTAAAATGGGGGTGAGAGAGAGAGAGAGAGAGAGAGATCCAGGCTGAGTCTTAAAATGCCGTGTGTGAGTGTGCATGAGAGAGAGAGAGGTCCAGGCTGAGTCTTAAAATGCGGGGAGGGGGGGGAGAGATCAAGGTCCAGGCTGAGTCTTAAAATGGTGTGTGTGTGTGTGTGTGTGTGTGTGTGTGTGTGTGTGTCGAAAAGAGGCTTGAAAAAAAAGCGGCAGTCTGAAATGGCAAACCGCTTCAAAGATGGCTCCAAAATGGTAGGGGAAGGGCTGACTGAAATGGCTGTCACTGTACCGGTTTATTCCAAGCCGGTTCAGTAACGTTTTAAAAGGTGTAGTGTGAAATTCCCCAAAGTTTTCAAGTTGCGGAAGGCAGTTTGTTAAAACGGTCAGTTACCAAGTACAGTTTGTGTCTATGGAAATTACTATAAACAGCCCACTGTATTACCATATTCATTCATTGGAAAAAATCCTATAAATAGGGGTTTGTTCCAGTCTACAAAATGCTTAGTGTGTGCTAGTCACATAGTGTGTCTTTGAATGTGAGCGTTTGCCTCTTTCCCCCCATCGTAGCAGTTAGAAGGGGAAAAAATGACGTCGTTGTTTAGTGAAACTAACATTGTTCATAATGTTGTTGGGTATCTGTGACGTTAGAATTTTCCAGAGTAGTTCTTCAGGCTGGGCTAGCTATAAATTTAAACAAAAGAATAAAAATGCAATCACTTAATCTGAGATAACATCAATTCCTAAACTTGTTGCAGTTTTTGTTTTTATATGGGGTGGAAGGGAATCAGTAGCTAAAGAAATTTAAAAGGGAGCTAAGAAACAATGATGAAACCACATGGACTTATGACAACTTTTTTTGTAAATAATCATAGAGAGATGGCAGGTGGAAGTTACAGTTCCATCAAGAAATCCAGTGACTTTATTCCTGAAAAAATTCTGCATGGGGGATATAGCAGAAATGCCTGACAATTGCTTGTTCATAAAGATTAGTAACGTTGTCTACAAATAACCCTGCTTTGACACTCTCCAGATTTTGATTGCTTACTTACACATACGGTCATACGTCAACCTATATTGTACTAGAACTGTTTCAAAGTGTTCACCAAAAAAATCATGATGAATTTATTTATTTTTATCTTATTTCTTCATATTTTTATCCCCTCCCTCCCCGCACGCGGGCTCAGGGCGGCTCACAAAGGGCACACGGTGCCAAACACAATAACAATTGAACACATTTTAAAAACAACACAGTAGTAAAACAGTACAAATAAAGTGCTTCCAATGATGATGTTGTTATACAAAATTCAGGTGGCTCTCTAACCAAAAGTAATCTCATCAGAGTACATGGAATAGTGATGCAAGCTAGCATAGCAATATACTTTTCTTTGAATTCACAGTTAAGCTTTCCAGCCAAGCTATTAATAGAAGAAATGCTCTGGATTGCAATCCTGCATTGTTTGCTGAAGCTTTGGTGTTAATTGATCCTGTTTAATAACTCTATTCAGAACTTGTCAGTGGCTATCTACTTGGTACTTTAGAAGCCACTTCAGTGCTGTTTAGTTACGTTAATACTACTGTGACTAACATATTCTCTTCTGCCAACACCACTTCCAGACATTTCTGAACTTAATGTCTTGTGAACTACTACTGAGATGTGGTGTATTCAACCTCTTAGTTCCTAATCAGCCAGGTTGCAGTTTGCTGAGCTGTGTTCACATGTCACACTTCTCAAGAGGAGGGGTCATTTTGAGCAGGAGCTCGGGGCAACTCAGCTCCGGGAGTTGGTGCCAGCCCCCCCACCCCCGGCAGGAGAATGCCTGCTTGTGTCATGGCTGCAGCAAAATGACCCCACCCCCTGGAAAGGTCCTTGTTCCTCTGACCAGCCTTCTGAAGGCTTCAGCCACCACTGAAGCTATCCTCCCAGAATAGTGGTATTTCTGAGGCTTGGATTAGTAGCTGCCCCCTCTCTGCCAGATCTTTCTTTCTTTCTTTCTTTCTTTCTTTCTTTCTTTCTTTCTTTCTTTCTTCCTTCCTTCCTTCCTTCCTTCCTTCCTTCCTTCCTTCCTTCCTTCCTTCCTTCCTTCCTTCCTTCCTTCCTTCCTCCCTCCCTCCCTCCCTCCCTCCCTCCCTCCCTCCCTCCCCTTTCTTTCTTGCCTTCTGACATACTTCCGGTGATGTCAGGTGGTGTAGCATATGCAAATAAGTTATGCTAATGAGCTCCTGCATCTCTTTTTCTACGAAATGACCCTCGCTCAAGGGTGTGACTGTTCACTGAAAATTTCAAGTAAAATGCCAATCATTGTGTGGGAGTAAAAAAATTTTAAAAGTGTGTTCTGTCTTTTTTTGTGCCTTACTTATTTCTATCACTTACAACACTAATTCTCTCTTGGGTTCACTGCCATCTTCTAAAAAGGACTGCTAAACATTAGGAAGAACTTCCTGACAGTTAGAGTGGTTCCTCAGGGGAACAGGCTTCCCCAGGAGGTGGTGGGCTCTCTGGCCACGGTCACACAGCCCTTTAAAGCAGGAGGAACTGCTGTTTCCTCCTGCATTTAAAGGGACTGTTCATATAGGCTGGGACCACTCCCGCACCGAAGTGCACTCAATTGCGCATTCCTCTCACTGTTTCTGACCCCCGGGAAAATCAGGTATTTTCTGGGTGTTTGCGCAAGGAATGCATGATTGGGCCAATCTGGACAGCCCTCTCTCACAATGATTGTGAGAGAGGGCTGTTCAGATTGTCCCTCCCTGGTTCCCCCCCCCCCCCCATTTTTGCACTTGGGCACTTGGGCACTCAAGCCCCCAAGTGCAAAGATGGGGGGGAACCGCCCCGCGCTCCGCTCCCGAACCCCACCAGCCGCTGCCGCCTAGCCCCCCCTCACATTCTCTACCCCAAAAAATTACCAGGCGGCGACAGGCAGGGTTCGGGGCCTGGAGCAGAACGTGGGGGAAGCCAGGCAGCCAGGATGGGTCTGCTGGCAGCCGGCAGCGGTGGCTGGTGGTGGTGGCTGGCGGCGGCAGCAGAGGAGGTGTAGAGTGCTCTCCTGTGAGCAGGAAGGGTGCCTCCCCCCACCGCTGCCAGGGCTGGGAAAGAAAAAAAATCCGGATAAAATCCCAGCGGGATTTTATCCGGGAATCCGGTGCCGTGTGACCGCAGCCTCCTTCTTTGGAGGTTTTCAAACAGAGGCTAGATGGCCATCAGACAGCAATACTATTCATGCTGTTTCTAGTGCAGGGCTATTTGATACTGTTGTTCTGTATCACTGCATTTTCCTTTGGCCAAATCAGTTTGTAAACCACACGTTTTTACAAAACAAAATTTGAGAGTATTTCAAGTGGATATGCATGCCACAAAGGAGGGCAAATGTTTTCTGATGTGTTTGAGTACAAACTAGGCTAGGGTCTGACTAGTGTATTTTTCATTTAAGCAATTTGCTACACTATCATTTGTCATGGCAGAAACCATTTGTCAATTAACATATTCCCACACCCCTGGCATTTGAAAAAGGAAAGGTGAGCGTTTCCATATTACTGCCACACATGTGCTCACGGCTTTTTTAGCTCATTCCATCTGTGCCTAGCAAGCCTAATAATACATAGAATCTATATAGTACTTTTAGGATGTTCAAAATGTTTCACGTGTGCAGTCTTGTTATTCGTACAGTAGCCCAGTAAGGATTACCAGTGAATGTTGTTAACCTTCTATTAAAGATGGAAGGGGCTAGGAATGGTTTGCTGAAGGCCATCAAAGGAGTTCATAGTAGAAGATTCAAACTGGGAACTTCCTTATTCATCTTGGTCTCTTTGGCAATCCTAAAAACACAACTTCAGTGGAATTTACTTCTGAGTATACATGCTTAGATTTCACTCATAGCCACAGTACTTCAGTATACCTTCAACATTTTCTGAGGGAAACTAATTATTTGTTCAGAACCATCACTTGATTTGTCCAGCCACATTTGGCTCATTGTTTTAACAGCATCTTATATACTATATGTTCATCTTTTGCTGGCATTTTTACTCTTTCACTGGAACTTATTTTATACTTTTAATATGGTGATTATAGGAAAAATCTGTCCACCCACACACTTCCAGCAACAGTCTAAAACATAGAGTGTCAAGTGTTTGTTGTTAATTCCATGATGTGTTCTGAGAATGGTGGGCTCTATTTGTGGAAGGCTTGTGGCCTGCTCATATTTTTCTGCATGGTTTTTCCATTTATACTTTTATACTCAAAAGATTATTAAAACTTTCCTTCCCATAAAATCATAAAACACTGGAGACAGACAATAGTGGTATGATAGAAGTCTCTGGTCTATACAAGTACCTCTGTGATTGGAATGAGTTCACAGGATGATACTTCTGCAGCAAGAACAGGGAAATGGCCTAAATACCTCCCACTCACTCTTGTGTGAGCAGAGCTTTAACAAGAAAAAAAAAAGCGATTTGGGCTGATTATGCCTTCTTGCTGCAGCCCACACTGCTGCATGTAATATTGTTCTGGAGGAATCACAGACTCAGCGGTAGATTTTAAGGGGCTCTCATTTCTCTTGTCCCTCTGTCAGCTCTAGACAAACTGGATTTTAAGGGTCCTTGAAGCATTACAAAACCCGTTACCAGCAACAGCAGTGGCATGTGCCTTCTGACTTGTCTCTTAGGAGTTTAATTTCCAACTTGCAGCTGTTCAATTCTAGAACTAAATAGTAATTTTCTTTTCTGTTAAATGGAAAATGTAGCCCTCAATAAATCTGGTCATATAAATATTTCTGAACAGATTCTAGAATATTTACAAAGAGTAATGGGAAAGAAGAGTTCAGCTAAACAACAGAGAATTCAATAACATCTGCTTTAAACTGGACAGTAGTGGGGTCAATGAAGAATAGCCAAAATGATTAGAGCCTGAGATTCCCATCTAGGGCTGCCAAGTCCAACTTGGGAAATATCTGGGGACTTTGGGGGTGGAGCCAGGAGAAAGGAAGTGGCATCATTTTGTGATGTCACATCCTGTGATGTTGCTTCCACATGCTGACACATGAACTCATGAAGTTTCCTAATACTGAATCAGGCCATTGGTCCATCAAGGTCAGTATTGACTACTCAGACTGGTAGTGGCTCTCCAGGGTCTCAGGCTGAGATCTTTAATGTCACCTATTACCTGATCCTTTTTTAGCTGAAGAAGCTGATACCTCCTGCATGTCAAGCAGATGCTCTATCACTGAGCAATGGCCCTACTGAATCCTTCCTCATCTCGGCAGAATATGAAGCACTAAGTGCTACACAAGTGCTAAATATGATTTTCATATCATAAGAACAGGAGAGAAGCCACAGTGGATCAGCCCATCCAGTACAGCCCATCCAGTACAACACTCTGTGTCACTCAGGGGCCAAAAATACCAGGTGCCCTCAGGAGGTCCAGCAGCGGGGCCAGAACTCCAGAAGCCCTCCCACTGTTGCCCCCCAAGCACCAAGAATGCAGAGCATCACTGCCCCAGACAAAGTGTTCCATTTAGACCTTGTGGCTAATAATAGCCACTGATAGACCTCTGCTGGATGGGGACAGAGAGAGAGACAGACCGACAGACAGACAGACAGAAAAAAGAAAGAAAGAGGGAGAGAGAGAAGGAAAAAAACTGGCAGAGGCACTTACTTCCATTTAGACCTTGTGGCTAATAATAGCCACTGATAGACCTCTGCTGGATGGGGACAGAGAGACAGAGAGACAGACAGACAGAAAAAAGAAAGAAAGAGGGAGAGAGAGAGAAGGAAAAGAGCTGGAAGAGAAACTTACCACAGCAACTGTTGCAAGCCACATGCAAAAGCAGCTCCTTCAGGCCCTCCTTAATCTCTGGGCGGACCTCTCTTGCTGTGGAAGCTCTCTTGCTGACTTCTTAAAGGGGAAATGTCTGGTGAGGCTTTTTACTGCAGGGCAGGCTCTCTGCAGACATTTCCCTTTTAAGGCAGCCATTTTGTCCCCCGGTGGCCAATTTTGAAAAAGCGGGGGTAAGCACTAAAAATCGGTGTTTCCCCCGCCCTACTGGGGGACTTGGCAGCCCTATTCCCATCCACAGTATATGTTCACTTTCAACAGAAGATCCAATAGAAAAAATAGTTACCATATGCCAGGGGTGGGCAAATTGCGGCCCACGGGCCACATGCGGCCCGCCACAGAGTTTTTTGCGGCCTGCCAAGACAGTCAGCCACGTGGTTTCAGTCAGGCCTCCGTTGGGCCTGGAGCGCAGAGAAAATGTTCTCTATATTTGGGTCTACATATATTTGTGAGCAATGTTTTCCTTGCATGAAGATCAACAAGAGTAAATATAGATGCTCTTTGACAGACATTAACTTGCAGGCTGTGATGAGAATCTCAACAAGCAATCTCACTCCTGATTTCAAAAAAAAATTGTAGAAAAGTGTGATAGGGTACATTTGTCTTATTAAACTGATTCTAAAATTAAATGTGCTCACAGCTATAGATGATATGAAATTAGCACAATAAATAAATTGAATAAAACTACCACTATTTTATTTAATTTATATTTATTGATTTTTATGATACAATTTATACCTTTTCTGAAATGCAGAGTTAACTAATGAATGCTATCATTTTGAAAGGTGCGGCCCTCCACTAACCTCCGCTCCCACAAAGTGGCCAACGAGCCAAAACAATTGCCCACCCCTGCCATATGCCATGTGTAAGAGCTGTTCTGCTTAAGGTGATAGCCGTTAGAGCAGTGATGGATGGATGGATGGATGGATGGATTTGTAAGACCTGAGCCATGAGAACAAGGTTTTTAAAAAGCCTAGGCAATATTAAGATGGGTAGCCATGTTAAGTCTGTCCAATTGAACAGGTGCATTCGAGCTTTTTAAGAAAGATACTAGGTGTTCCACCTTGTGCCTGTACGAAGCCCTCTGTCTGGCCCTCTGTCTGGAATGTGATCAAAGCCTTATGTCTATGAGGGTGTGGCTTATAACCTTCAAATATTGAGACTGACTGCACTTTAACTCTGATCCTTCTAGCTAGAGCTACCAGATGCTAAGGGTTCACCCTGGCTCGCCACTATAGAGAAAAAACTGAGATCCTTGAACATCTCTCTTGAATCTATGCTGATGCTCTCCGAAACTGAGGTGTTTCACAAAATAAGGAGCAGATTACTGGAGGCAGAGTTGTGGAACTTGTATAAGGCAGCCAATAAGACTTGTTCTCCTGTGAACCATGGGATATTTCCCACGGTAGGACGCTTGCACAGTTATTTCTTCCAACTGCAATCTCCAAAATTGCGCAGAATTTTTACACTGGGTAGGCTTAATGTTTTACCCTCAGCAATTTTATTTGGAAGATTCCAGGGTATTCCTTTTGCTAATAGACTTTGCCCTTGTACATATGAAACTATTGAAACTATGTACCATGTGCTGTTTGAATGCTGTTAATATTCTGGCATTAAGCAAGGGATTTTATCACCAATTTTGGGTAGTGTGTCAGATTGTTCCAGGACGAACAAACTACTATTTCTATTAAATAGCACTGAGGAAAATATGACTGAGCCTATGGCAAAATTTTTACTGGCTGCTGCCTCTGTATGTAGTAAAATTTTGTAGGTGCTCAACGTAGGGTAATTTTTTTAACAAAATTCTATTTTATGCAGAATCTGAATTTTTATTTCTTAGATATTATGTTTTTACTTTTGTGAAATGCCATTAAAGAAATTGTTTGTGTGTGTTTTAAGTCTGTCTGTAGCAGAAGAAAAGAGTAAGAGTGCCTTAAAGACTAACAAAATTAGTGGTAGGAATATAAACTTTCATGAGTTGCTGCTAACTTCTTCAGAAGGCAATAATGTTTTTTGTTTAAAATAGGCAGGACAAGCAGGGCCAGTAAGAAGGAGACAGAGAAGAAGCAGGTCATGGTCGCTTGATTTATACTTGGAATTAGTCATGTGTACCATCTGGACAACTGCTTTCAAACCCCTTGGACCAGATGGCTGGAGAGCAGAATGGACAGAGGGTAGAGGGATCTATTGATTGAATCAATGGACTCAGTTGCAGATGAATTTCTGGATGAACTCTTCAATGACAGCTAATTAGGTATAACGTCATTATATAGTTACTGCAGGATGAGATAGGCTTACTTAAACCGTCCCCTGATATCAGAATTAGGATCTGTTAGGTTGGTTCCATGCTAAATTTTCCTCTAACACAGTGGTTCTTAACCTGGGTTCGATCGAACCCTAGGGGTTCAGTGAGTCAGTCTCAGGGGTTCAGTCGGGCCTCCAACTTAGTACTATTACTAAGTACTAAGAATTATTTTTCACTAAAGAAGGGTTCGGTGAATGCGCATATGAAACTGGTGGGGTTCGGTACCTCCAACAAGGTTAAGAACCACTGCTCTAACAGAAGAGGTAGGGTAATTTCTTCCAGTTCTCTCTTCCTTGAGTTGCCTTTCATCTTGTTCCTGAGGGTCCCTTGCTCAGTAGGATCAGCAATTCAGAAAGATCAGTGGGCTGTCATGGGAGGGGGGTATAGAATCATAGAATTGGAAGGGACCTCCAGGGTCATCTAGTCCAACGCTCTGCACAATGCAGGAAATTCACAACCACCTCCCCCCACATCCCCTGCTCCATTCCCAGAAGATGGCAAAAAAGCCTCCAGGATCCCTGAGTAGGCAGGAACATTCTGTTCCACTGAAGTGCCTTGTTGGGAGTGGAAAACTCAATCTGGTTCCGACCAATCATTTCAAAGTTGTATGCTAAAATGATATGCCAACTTGTAGCCTTCTGTAGAATTCCAATATTACTGTCAGCCAGCACAATCTTATTCAATTATTAATTTTGCTACGTGGTTGGAAAACACTGAATCAAAGCGTTGTTGCTGTTGTTTTCATTTAGTCATTGCCTAATTTGTGAAAGTAGAATTAATTAATCGGTTTTTTTGGAGTTTTTGAAACCCAAACATATGGTCTGTTTAGGATGTCAGACCTGTTTTTAATAAATGTTTAAAAGATTTAATTAACAGAACTTTTAATTACTAGACACTATTCAAAATGCCTTTTGACTAAGCATCAATCACAAAATTAGGTTAGGGCACAACCTTACGTGCCAGTAATGCAAAGAACAGGCACAGAGAGGATGGTATATCGGCCCTCCTGGCTTGTCACGCTAGGAGGTTCTAGAATTCAAGTTCAGTTTGGCTCTTGCTAGCAGCTGATTCAGTTTAAGGTTCTTCGTGTTGCACCTCTGTGAATGCAGTAAATTTTGCTGCTGTTTGTGCACCTTTTGTTTAGCTTCCACTTCATGCTTCTTAACAGTTGTGATGAAGAGGGGTATCCCTTTGAGACACACAGAGAGTTGCTTTGTGCCTAAGCAGTGTCTTGGTGCTGTGTCAAAATCACTCTAGAGTACTGACCTGACCTGATCTAGATGGCTACACAGGGGCTTATCGTAGTGTATACCCCGCCATGCTTCAGCAAGTGGGGAAATAATGCAGCTAGACTGGAGTCTCACTCCACAGCCAATGGCATTAAAGACCCACACAGGAAGTATACAGTATTAGTCAGTGTCGTTGGGCACCCACCTCTCTTAGCACCTGTTCAATTTATTAGTACCCATTATAGAGCCATCCTGACAGTCTTAAGAAAGCCCTTTTTCACCACAACCCTCTGAAATAGCACAATGTAATGCCTTCCTCAAGCAAAACCAGAGCCCAACAAAAGGTGTTTCTACATATATTGGTGAATTAAAACACTATGGCTTTCCAAGCCTGGAGGAGATACTGTGTGATCAGTTGGGCTGTGTGAGAAAGCCCTACAGAGGTCCCTATCTGTAATGACTAGGGTTGTGCAAATCCCCCCCCCCTTTTGACATCGATATATTGAAACCCCCCAAAAAAATTCCAGTTTCCAGAAAAATACCAGATCCCAATACTGGTGCAGTATTTAGATCTTGGTATTTTTTAGAAATCCTGAACTGTTTCAGTCCAATAAATCCAAGAAGAAGAAAAAACTCTCAGCTCTTGCCACCCTGCGCTGACTTCTCTTTCAGCTCCGTTTAAGCCGAGCTGCAAGAGGAGCCAGTCCCAGCCAAGGCAGCAGGGAGTTCTCAGCTCCTGCTGCCCCAGCTGATCCTTCCATGCAGTTCAGTTTAAACTGGATTGCAGGAGAAGCCAGCCAGCCCCAAGCCAAACCTACAAGGGCTCTCTTCTGCAACCTCTTTAAAGTTTAAAGGGACTGCAGAAGCCTAACAAACATCTGAGAGGTGGGAGCAATCTGCTCCTGCCTCTTGCTGTTTTGGGATCTACCGGTAATTCTGGAAATTGCTGGGATTTTCTCAGGATCTTCCCCCCCCCTCCCAGTTTTCCTGAGAAAACCCAAGTACATTTGGGATGCTGAAATATACCCGAAAAATACTGATGTGGTATTTTTCTGATATATTTTTGGCTTGGGTAGATCTGAATGTACACCCCTAGTAATGACAATGATAAAAAAGCTTGTGTTCTCCCTCTGAGGTGGAGGACATCTTGAAAGGGTAATTCCCACCCTCCATTTCAGGGAGGCAGGAACTAATTTCTTCACTTCCCGTATTCTGCCTGTCAGAGTCACCCTCTCAGTTTGTTTCTTGCCTTTAAAGGGTGAGCAGCTTCTGAGACAATGCTCCTTATCTAAATTACCATTTCCCTTCTAACTAATTACTGCCTTATCTCCTCAAGCGCCAGTCTTCCCCCTCCTACTCACTCTGTTCTCTGAGTCTCAGAGAGTGAGCGGGAGCAGCAAGCAGCAAGTGCCTGAGGTGACTGGGTATGGAAACCCCCCCCCCCCCTTGGCAGCTGCTTTGAAATGGTGCACCAGGCTGAAGAGGATGGATTTCTCTCAGCAGGAGAGGCAAACCCTTCTCTCAGTGAAGGAGGAAGACTGGATGGCTCAAGAGAGAATGCTGAGCTTGGCATGTCTCAAAGGCAGTCTGATCTTGGCCGACCCCTTGTCACCCAGAAAAAAGCATGCGAAAAAGAAGCATTCAACCGCGCTGAGGCATTTAGCTGGGTTGAGCCACTCAGCTTCCAACAGCAGCCTTGTTGATGACCCTTGTATGTTGGAACCCTCTCCTCTGGTGAGTCACCCACAGCATAGAGCAGTGGTGGCAAACCTATGGCACGCGTGCCAGAGGCGGCAATCAGAGCCCTCTCTGTGGGCACGCACACAGTTTGGGCACTCAGTCTCTAAAAGGAAAAAGACGACAGACTCAAGGCTGGGCTGCTCTCAAACTTACAAAGTATGAGCTAAGGTTAGACGAATTATCAGCATGCATACAACAGCAAAAATCACATTAATTGTTCAAAAGCATGCCAAATGCAAACTTTTACCTTTCAATAAAAAGTTGTTTGTATAATTGAAAGCTCTGTTATTGTGTTTTTCTTTTAAGACAAAAGATGTTAATGAGTTCTTTTTTCTAAACTAAAACCTCAGTATTCAGGTTAAATTGTCGTGCTGGCACTTCGCGATAAATAAGTGGGTTTTGGGTTGCAGTTTGGGCACTTGGTCTCTAAAAGGTTCGCCATCACTGGCATAGAGCAACCAGGGAGGCAGTAAAAATACCTCCTGACCTGCAGACAAGCTGCAGCTAGCCAATCAAAGACAAATACGCTTCACAGCCTTGGGAGAAAATGATGCCGCTTAATTGGAGGCTACCATTCAAGAACCCAGCCCTGGTAATGTATGGCCTTTGTGCTCTTTTCAGTGCCCTTCTGCACTCCTGGACTTCCTTAAGCAGGTGATGAGGGAGGAATTAAGTGAGTTTAGGCATAGCCTGATCGCCCTAGGGCATAGAAAATCACAATTGCCCACAAGATGAAGGTCTTCTTCTTCCTCTCCTCCCCCCTCCAGGATAGAGGTAGGACTGGTGGACACAAGCCACCTTGCCATCAGATTTGGCCAACCAAAGCAGCCCACAAGGAGACAATCACCACTTCCAAGAAAAGGTGACATGCCTCCCTAGACAGGGATTTAGATTCTTCTTCTAGTCCAGAGTCAGATGAAAGGAAGAGGGAGAGTTCTTATTGGATGAGCAAGACGAGAAAATCTTAGAGATCCCAGAGCAGTTGAATAGATTTTTTTAAGGCAAAGGGTTACCAATATTTACTTTCCAAAGCTCTGGCTGCATTAGATCTACAGGAAAACCCAGAAGCAGAGAACATGGAGACCTCTGAGGGCAAACAAAAATCTAGACCCAAAGGGAATAGAGAGGTCTTCCCCAGGGCCCATCCTCCCAAAAGAGTAGTTCCGTTCCCAGACTATTTTGAGAGGCAGCTCAAATCAGATTGGGCTAACCCTATGGCAACTAAACAATGCCGAAACCGTCTTAAGAAAATGTATACACTGCCTTCATTTGCCACTGAGTTTTTGCGGGTACCACTGGTGGATGCACCTGTCGCAGCACTTCAGTCTTCTGGTCTCTTATCAGAGGATGGTCAAGGCAACATTTGTGACACTCTTGATAAAAAGACAGACTTCACTCTGACAAAAGCTTATGGGGCTATGGCAATATCAATCAAGGCCTTGACAGCAGCTTTTATTATTTCTAGGGCAGTGATTGTTTGGTCAAGGAAAATCTTACAACTAGTACCAGAAACCAACTAACGCCTTAAAGAAGGATCTTCTAGAGTCCTTAAAGCAGTTTCCTTTGCAGCAGATTCTCTCACCTTTACATCCAGGGCATTAACCTCAGCAGCCATGGTAACATGAACCATATGGCTCTGAGCATGGCCAGCTAATTTCTATTCCAAGGCCATTGCCATTGCCTACCTCTTCCAAGGAGACAGAATTTTTGGTGATTGTCTGGATAAAATTCTGGTGGAGACAAAAGATAAAAGGAAAGCCATGCTGAGAACTCTGAGACATTGACAGGCGGCAATTCAGTGGGGCTTCCTTTTGTTCCTAGCATGTCTTGCCAAGATACAAGCAAGACCAAAGAAGATCTAATTGGAACCAGCCAAGATCATTGTATAGAAGAGGAGACCAGCAGTCCAAATTCTTCAGACAGTCTGGACCTAGATTAGAAAGGTCTGACAGGACAGGCAAGCAAACCAAAGTGTGATGCCATCTTGTTCCGGGTGGGGTACGGGGACAGGATGCTTCACTTCAAGGAAACTTGGCTTCATTCTCAAACAGATACTTGGACTGTCAAAGTAGTCTCCCAGGGTTATGCAATCGAGCTCTTCAACCTTCCACCAGAATGTTTCATCCAGAAGACCAGAAAAATTGCAAGGACCAATCAGGCCATTCAGCATCTTCTTTCCATAGTGGTCATTAAGCCACTGCCATCCTCAGAAAAGGGATCAGGATTCTACTCTATATTTTTTAGAGTTCCAAAGAAGAACAGAGACTGGAGGGCCATTCTGGATCTGAAGTTCTTAAACAGATTCATCAAGACAAGACACGTTCCATCATGGGAGTCCCTGCATCCAGTGGAGTTTCTCACTTTGATCGACTTGGCTGAGGCATACCACCACATTCTGAGGCATACCACCACATTCTGATCTTCCCAGGGCACAAGAAATAGCTCTGTTTCTGTCTAAGGGAACTTCTCTGTCAATTTGGGGCACTCCCATTCAGTCTGGCCACAGCTCTGAGAGGATTTTCCAAGTTAATGGTAACTCCCATTGTTTGTCTGAGGCAACAAGGGATCCGCATTCATCCTTAACTGGACGATCTTCTGATTTGGTTAGATACTAGAGACAAGGCACTGTTAGATACACAGATGATGATTCAGTGTCTTCAGGATCATGGTTCCATTATCAGTCTGCAAAAAAGTTGCCTTTCCCCCACTCAACACCTAAAACATCTGGGAGTTATTATCAACACACTGGTCAATCAGATATTCCTTCCACATGACAAAGCACAAAAATTAAGGATGTTGTGAAGCTTGATAGTCAAAGCCAGATCCACCTCTCTGATGACTCTGGCCAAGGTCCTAGGCTCATGATTTTGTACATGGATGCAGTGACAACACTCAAGGCAGCAGTTCTTGCATCCTGTCAGCTTTAGATTCTTCGAAGGAAAAATCTAACCATTCAGCCATCTCCTATGAGAAAACAAGCCTTCTATGGCGGACCTTACCATATTGAAAATGAGCCATTACATATATTTATGGACGCCAGCCTTTCAGGATGGGGAGCAACACTGGATAACCTATCCAGGGGACCTAGACCATGGCAGAATCCAAGTTAAATATCAGTATCCTGGGGCTAAGAGCTGTATGGCTACCAATATGTCATTTTTGTCCACTTGTTCTATGCAAACATGTTTTGATAAGAACAGACAACATATCAGTGAAGGCATATATCAGCAAGCAGGGAGGGTCAAAATCCCTTGTGCTTTACAAGGAAGTTCTAAGAATTCTAACTTTGGCAGAGAAAACATGTCCTGTCAGTCACTGCAGAACATATCAAGGGATCTGCCAAGAACAATGCAGACTGGCTTAGCGGGTGAACTATTCAAGAGAAGGAGCAGTCCCTAAGAAAGGACATCTTTCTTCACATCATCAGTCAGTTTGGAAACCCACAAGTAGACCTCTTTGCTTCATTGAAAAATCATCAAGTAAATCACTTGTCCACAAGGTTTATGAGGTGGAGGCAACAGATGGGCTGATCACTTCATGACCCAAGACATTACTGTTTGCCTTCCCTCCTCTTCCAGTTCTACCAAGGGTCCTAAGGAAGATCAATATTTAGCAAGTGGACATGATTCTAGTGGCCCCATATTGACCACGAAGATGCTGGTTTTTAACACTACAGGAGATGTCGATAGAAAGACCATGGAAACTGCCATTGTCCCCAGACATGCTACAACAGGGTCCCATCTGGCATCCAGGCCCTGGCTGGCTACAGCTGACCACTTGGAGATGGAGAGGAGATGCTTCCTATGTCTTGGGTATGACCTAGACATTACAGAGATCTTGCTAGCTTCCAGACGCCAATCTACTAATAGAATATAATGGAAACCCTTTATATGCTGGTGCAGAAGAAAGGGTTTTTATCCGTTAGATCCTTCATTCACCTCTATCCGAGCCTTCCTACAAGATGGGATCAAAGTAATCTCAAGGCTTCCACATTAAAACATCAAGTGGCAGCCTTAGCTACAGTTTTACTCCTATCGAAGGAATGAACATTTCCCAGCACCCGCACATCATCCTTTTTTTGTGAGGTGCAGCCTTGATAAATCCACCTCAAGTTTATAGATTCCCTATGTGGAAGCTTCATACTGTCCTAGCCATTGGGACCAACTCTCTGTTCTGACTACTATGGGATGTTGCCTTCAAGTGGTTGAGAATGAAGACTTTTTCTTGTGGCTATTACTTCAGTCAGAAGGATCTTGGAATTGAGAGTACTGTCAGTGAGAGAAGAACTTTGTATTTTCCACAAGTATAAGGTGTTTCTTAACCAATCCTACCTTTATTCCCAAAATTCACCTTCTGTTGTTCTGTCCAAATCTGAAGCACCGATGGGGAAAATTCAATGAACTGGGGACCTTACAGTTTTATCAATATTTGAATGCATGGAATATAGACAACAATTGCATATGAACTTATTTTTAGATATTTGGGAATCTTTTATAGACTTCTTATGTACAGATCTGCATTACTGTTATATTTTTGTTTCTGCTTTATATATACTTTTTATTTTTCCTTGTTTATTAGTTGCTGGATTTTGAGGGTTCCCCCCCCTTCCTGTTCTTTTTTCCCTGTTGTTTTTGAAAAACTTAAAAAAAAGTTTTAAACCTCAAACATCTCAAAGGATGTAAACACCATTTATCACTGTCTTGATACTGATAAAACAGCTATGAACTACCTGAAGTACTTACTTGACAGGCCGTAGTTGGCATTTTACATTTTCCCCAACCTCAACCTATTCCCATTTGCGCTTGTTATCTTTTCTGATTTATACAGCACCACACAACACAGGCTCTACTCTCTTCCAATGGCAATTACCAAAAATTGTTATGACAGTGTTACTTGTCTACTCTGCAAGCTATTTTGTCTTTGTATACAGCCTAGGGGCAGAACTGGAGTTAACTGTCATGAGAAATTCAGTTAGGGTTGGCAAAACAGTGGCATTTGTCCATTTTACCCTTATTGCTTCTCAAATTGCCTCTGAGTTATGTCATGTATGTCTTTCTGTAAGAGTCCAAATGATTTCAAACTGCAAACAAGGACCTTAACTAGAAGAGTCTTTATTTGGCAGTGGATCAAGTAGTCATCTATATGCTTACTGGGAAGGGAGAAAAGGGGCTCAGATATAGTGTATTCAAACAGTGTAATGTATAGTTGAACATCCTATCACTACATAGAGAAAAAGGCACCTAGATGTGCTGGACAGTTTGTTCCCAGACTTCAAGCAGAAAAAGAACAAGAAAAATGTACAGTTAACACCTGCAAATAAGAAGCAGCCAAGACTATGTGAATAGCAACATTCTCGAGGTTACAGAAGCATAGCCAGATAAGCCCGCGCTTGTGAGAGTCGAGCTACATTCCACTGGTGGGGGTATGAGGGGCTGACGTAGGAGGGTGAGAAGTGCCAACTCCCACCCGGGAATGACAGCCCTAGCTGACATTCTGCCCTCCCCAAAATCCCTCTAACCTCCCATTTTTAAGGGATACAATTTATGGAAGGGCCGAAGCTTTGCAAAAGCGTTTACATGCATAGAATCAACCCATTCATCATATTCAGGACCAAAATCACACCATCGAATAAGATAAAACAGTCGACCCCATTTAAGTTTGGAGTCAGGGATTTGGTGCACTTCAAAATGCAGTTCACCCTTCCTCATCAGAGGAGGAGGAGCTGGATGTCAGGGCCTCTACTCGTTCGGCCCAGGGTCTTTTTTCAGGAGGCTGAAATGGAAAACAGGATGAACAAATTTAAGTGACTTAGGCAATTCAAGTTAGAATGACACCTCATTAATTTTCCGGACAACTTTATAAGGTCGTTTGTATTTCCATCCTAATTTTCGGCTGGATTGGAGTCCATTGATTTTTTTGTAGACACATAGACTGAATCGCCAGGGAGTAGATCCCACCCTGGGCTTCTCCCCTTATCAGCATATTTCTTGTAATTGGCTTTAGCAGTTTCCAAAGTCTTAGTAATTAGGGGCCAGGAGTCACGTAAAGAATTCCACCAGTCCTGAAGACCTCCCGACCCCTGCGGAGCTGGTGCTAAAGATGGGAGAGGGACCCCTTCATACCCTCCCATTGCCATAAAAGGGGAAACTCCAGTGGATGAGTGCACAGAGTTATTATAAGCATACTCTCCGAAAGGGAGTAGATCTAACCAGTTGTCCTGTTGATAGTTTGTATAGCAGCATAAGAATTGTTCGAGGATTTGAGTCACTCGTTCGGTTTGCCCATCGGTGATAAGCAGAACTTAGAGCGGGTTCCACCCCCATAACCTGTAAAAACTCCCGCCAGAACTTGGCAACGAATTGCGAACCGCGATCAGAGATTATCTTACGTGATATGGAATGTAGTTTAATTACGTTGTTCAGAAATGCTTTTGCTAGCGCTTTAGCTGTGGGGAGACTTTTGAAAGGAATAAAATGGGCTTGTTTTGAAAACATGTCCATAGCCCTCCTTGGCCGCATCAGATGCGTCAACTTGTACAATAAACTGTTTGTTCTCATTAGGGTGTGCCAGGATGGGTTCAGATGTCAATAATTTCTTTAGAGTATCGAATGCCACCTGAACAGGCAGGGGTCCAAGTTAATCGGGCTCCTGGTTTTGTCAAGTCAGGTCCCTTTCCCTTTGTTTTCAAGAGATCTGCTAGGGACAGGCTATAGGTCACGAAGTTATTAATAAAAGTTCTGTAAAAATTTGCGAATCCAAGGAAACTTTGTAATTGTTTGCACGTACGGGGCACCTCCCATCCTGCCACTGCGGCTACTTTGGAGGGGTCCATTTCCAAACCCTGGGGAGAGATGCGGTACCCCAAAAAGTCTGTTTCAGTCTTATGGAATTCACACTTTGACAGCTTAGCAAATAGCTTGTTCTCCTTCAAGGTATTTAGTATTTAGTATATTCAGTTTGATATGGGATGCTTTGTCTTGAGACTACAATAGAATATCATCTAGAAAACAGAGGACCCCTTTGAATAAATGCTTATGTAGGACCTGATTAATTAAGTTCATAAAGATGCTGGGATTGCCTTGAAGTCCAAATGGCATAACCAGATATTCGAATTGCCCCAGGGGGGTATTAAAAGCCATTTTGTTTTCATCCCCCTCTTTAATGCGCACCCGGAAGTATGCATCACAGAGATTGAGTTTGGAAAAAAAATTCCCTTTGGAGGCCTCCGTTAAGAGGTCTTTGATCAGTGGCAATGGGTAAGCATTAGAGGTGGAGATAGCATTCAGACCCTGGTAATCGGTACACAGTCTTAAACCCCTCCATCTTTCTTTTTCCGAAATAAGACAGGGGCCGCAAAGGGAGATTTGGTGGGCCTGCTAAAGCCTCTGCGTAAGTTCTTGTCAACAAAGTTACAAACTTCCGACTCTCCCAGATTAGAGTCTGCGCACTTAACCACTACACCAAACTGGCTCAAGATAGAAAAAAGATTACTGACTCTCTATGAGAGTCCAAATGATTTCAAACTGCAAACAGGTTTCAAGCAGGAAAAGAACAAGAAAAGTGTACAGTTAACACCTGCAAATAAGAAGCGGCTAAGCGGCTAAATAAGAAGCGGCTAAGACTGTGACAATAGCAGCATTCTCAAGGTTACAGAAGCATAGCTGGATAAGCCCGGGCTTGTGAGAGTCGAGCTACATTCCACTGGTGGGGGGTATGAGGGGCTGACTTAGGAGGGTGAGAAGTGCCAACTCCTACCTGGGAATGACAGCCCTAGCTGTCACATTCTATCTTTCAGTAACTTTAGTTAATTGTTTCCAGTTACGTGCACAATCTTGTTGTGTTTCTTATTTATGTGCATTTTTACTCTTCACAATAAAACTATGGAGAAGTGTGTAGTATAAAATAGTTTCTACAACCTTTCTGATTTTCCCAAAAGATAAGTACTAAATATGTGGGTGATGTAATTTAGAGTAATTTAGATACATTATTTCCTACAACTACTTGATTGTACTTAATTGCTAGCCTTTAAAGAAGTTTGTTCTCTGAAGACACATAGAGGGATTTTGCCTACTGGCTAGGGTTCCCAACTGTGGCTTGGGAAATTCCTGGAGATTTTGAGTGGGGTGGGAACTCAATAGGGATGTAATGTCACAGACTCTGCCATCTAAAGTTGCCATTTTCTCCAGGTGAACTGATCTTTTAGGTTGTAAATCCAGGAGAGGTTGTTAACTCTATTGTTGTTCCTCCTTCCAACATCCACACTTTTAGCCAAAATTCTGCAGTAAGTTCTTATCCATGTTTCCATGCAGTCATGGTTCTGCTTCTTGCATCATTCTTGATAGTTTGGAGGAGCCAATGCACATATACACACATAAAGGCTTTCTGCAGATGTTTAGCTGAATGTGCTGCCAGCAGGTCCAAACCTTCTACCCTCTGCTCATGTTAATGGAACACATAGCATATATCTGAAGAGGCTGTTTGTGTTATTGCAATCTAAGAAATCATCTGTCTGAGGTCTGAAGGAATTCTATAATAATTATTATAACTTTTGCTTAATTTCCAGATAGAGTTTAACAGTTTGTGCATCCAAATTCTATTGTTGTGGGGTTAATGCAACTTAGAATGGTAGTAGTTCCCAAATATACCTTTACAAGGAGGAAATAAATAAATAAATAAGGGTATTTGTGAAAGAGAGATGGTGGCACCAAAGCTTTCCTTAATGCTGCTTTTGTCTTTAGAAACTCTATACTTGTACTTTTAAAAATTGAGAATCTGCATTACACATGGGTTCCATGTCCCAGTTGCATCATAAACCATTAAGGGATTGTTATACCAGGAGATTTGTATTTGGGCACTGTGTGCTGGTATGGAAGATCACAATGGAAGTATATGATTGAGCAATTCTTTCTTTTTATTGCAGGACCAAGTCTTACAGAAGTGTTTGAAAAAATGTGCTGAATAAAAGCTTGCTGTGTTTACTGGTGGGAAATTTTGGTAAGCAACTTTGTGATTTATACATTACGGTTTGGAACCAGACTAAATGTTCCATAAGCAGAATTAAACTTTATATCTCCCCTCTCCTACTGCAACCCACTGATCTTGACAAAATGCTGCTCCTGTGGGGATAGAGCACCCTGAGGAATGGCAAAAGTCTTCAGCAGAAAGGGGGAATCAGTGGAAACTGCCAATATAGTCTGGATCTGACCCTGTGCCTTTGCAGTTGTGTCCATTACATTGCTTCTACGTTTTTATTCTAGTTTAATTTCTGCACCATTTGGGAATTTTTAATTCCACACATTGGTCACTAATATAGCAATATTTTCTTCCCTTTTATTTTCTTTCCTTCTTCAAGATTTTTAGGTTGCAATGAGAAAGCAGTCAACCTGAGCCCGGAGGCAAGGAATGCACTTGACAGTTTAATTTATTGAATGTCTTTTATTTATTGCGCTGTGGTTTTTATAAAGTACTTAAAAGCCTTGGAGCTAAAATCTAAACAGGAGATATAAAGCCTTGCCTTAAAAATAAAATTAATTATGCCACCATTGAACGAATTCTGCAGCTCTTACAGAAATGGTACCACCCAACTATATAAAACGGTACATAGAAATTACTTTGTAACCGGTAGTGTGGGAATTGGCGTACTACATCTGTTTCTAATCTCTTATACCCATCTCTCCAAATCGAATTCATTGCTACATAAAGTTTCGGCATATAGAACTCCTTTAAGATGACCTATATAAGGATGTTCTCTTTAGAAGATGTGAAATCTCCCAGTCATTTCATCATTTTTTCCTTCAGTTTCCTAACTTGATGATTGTGATTAATTTTTTTAAAAAAATTTCTCAAGACAAAGTGGGATACAGAAGGAAAGAGGGGGTAAGGGAAAATATAAATTCATCAAAATTATCAAATATTATGGGTAGTTACATACAACAAGTAAAATCAACTGTATTAGTAAAAATACATGTTTCAAATATAGAAGCAGACAAAACATCATTATTACAGTGTTCTGGAATGGGTTCAAGTCTTATTCTTACTAAATATTTAAATACAAGTGGAATAGTAAATAAAAAGATTAAAATGACAATCTATATCTTCATCACCTTTAGTATGATATTCAGATAATTTCAAGAATCAAGAAATCTAATTATTCCCATAATATGAGTAGTAAGCTTGCCATGTATGCTGAAATTTTATCACTGGTCTTCTCTTTATATAATTAGTTAATTTTGCCAATGTTGCATACTCAGCTAGTTTTTCTTTCCAGATCTCTATTGTAGAACATCCTTCTGTCTTTCATTTCATTGCAGATGTTACTCTGGCAGCTGTCAACATATATCTCAGTAGGTCTTGTGAAGTTCTTTCTATATTGTCTGACAGGATTCCCAATAACATAGTCTCTGGCTTCGTTGGGAATTTGGTTTTTAAGATATTTTGGATCTTTTCATGTATTTTTTTCCAGTATCTTTTCATTTTGATGCAAGCCTAATTTGGTGATTGAACAGTGTGTAATTGTTTTAGATTAAAGGCTTGGGAAGATTTCTTCACTTGGGATGACAAAAGTTTGGGAAGACTATGACTTGCCACAACATAATGAATAGTTAGCTATAAAGTGAAAATCTTTAATTAGTTGGGAAAGTAAGGGGGAAGACAGGAGAAAATGTATGACCCGCAAGTCTTAAGACTTCCCCAACTGATTTATATAGCTGTTGCATCTAAAACAAGCTAAAGTATTGATCTGGAAGATCTTTCATTGAAATAAATGAAGCCTCTTCTAGGGTGCTAGTGCTTCATCTCAGTTCAGTGAACTGTGCATGTTGTGAGCCAAAAAAGCAAGTTACTCAGAAGTCCACAATGAGAAATATCTAGCAGTTCTCATAGTGTTTCTTTGCTCATTAACAGAAATGAGAAGTTAGATGAGTAACTCCCTAGTTTTTCTTTCTTCAAGGGCATCAAGGTTCCCTGTGCCTTTTCCCCCTCCAGTGTACTGCCTTCCTCCAAGCCTGGAATGAATGTGTGTTCTGCAAACTAAGTCTCCTTTGTTGTTTTTCTTTTCATTGCATTCAGTGAAGCTTGTTTGTGTCCTGACTCAGAGAGGCACAGTTAAGGCAAATTTGAGAGCCCCTGCCATGAGCATTTTTTTTTGTGCCTTCTCTAAAACCAACTGACCTGTTGGGATTAAGATAATTGTACATTTTTTACATTGAAGAGGGGCATCTTCTGTGACAAAATTTAATGCAGGTAGTAGAAGGTGTTCCTTGAGTGAGCACCTGGAGCTGAAATTGGCATCTGTCTCTTTTAATGGTCCATCTTTGAAAGCCAAATTTGAAATATATTTATTCACGTATTTACCTATTCATGTGTAAAATGAGGTCTGATTTTTACAGTTTGGAGCATGCAGGTGACAAAGGGAATGTCACAATGTCTCCTGTTTACCTTTCTGAGGTTTATTGCTTTAAAGCATTTTTCCATTTATTTATTTCTTCACATTTATAGCTGTTAGGACTTTTGTCCAATATTCAAGAAAATTCAGAGTAATGGATCTTGCTTTTCTGGAAAGAAGAGATTGCTTCTTTTAGTTTAAAAGAAACTTTATTACTAAAGGAAAAAGGGAAACGGGATTAGCTACAAATAAACAAAACATGCTTACTAAGCAGCATTGTGCTGCGTCTGCACACTAAGACATCCTACTACAGAGTGAGAGAGATTACAATGGAGGATCTCTCCTTCTTCTTGACCCCTGAATAGAAACACCTGATATCATTGACCAATTAGCAAAACAGTACACCTTTAGGTTTCCCCGGGCTTAGAGTTAATTGGCCAGCTGCCAGGCACTTCCAGGTTAAACTAAGAAACACAACAAGTTGCATAGGTTAACCCTATAATGACTGAAATCCCAGGTCTTGCCTTTCATACTCATTTCTCCAACAATAGCCCAGTGGGCTCATCCATCCTGGATCCTTTTTAGTATCACAGCTAGTCTTTAAATGCTACAGCACACGGTGATAAGGAAAGGGAGGAGGAAATACCTAGAATGTATAACATTAATTATCAGGTGTCTTGAGCACTGAAATTCTCAGAAGGCACTCAGGGGGAAGGAAGACGGGGGAAGAAAGAAATGCAAGAACAGCAGCAAGATTTGTTTTTCTTCTCTGTCATTGCCATCCCTTCCCAAGAAGATAAATTGGGGTGGGGAAGGAGGGATTAATGTTTCTCTAGCTCAGTGAGCTGGAGAGAAATTCACCTGGGAGCTGCTGAATCCTGTATTCTAAGCTAGAGGAGTAAAAACTTTGTCAGCACTTCTATGTAAAAAGAATGATCAAGAAATTCTGTTCGTAATTAAGCTTTGGCCATGTACTTATACACTGGCTAAGGTTTGTGGCTGGACAGGTTACACAATTGTATGGGACTGTATTTATCTATAATGTGAGCCTTGGATCCAGAATAATATTTCCATGTTTTCAAGGACTTTCTTCTTGCAAAGTGGGGCTTCCCCTCCCATGGCAGCCCAAGATCCAGCCATGGAAGGTGAAATTGTTCAGTACAGTTGGAAGGGCTTAAGCTTGTGGAAACTTTAGTCTGGATCCAACCCTATAAAGTAATTTATAATGCTTGTAAATCAGATTAAAACAATAACTGTGTTTTTGCATAACACAAAGATCCATTGGTGTTGTCGTTTAAATCTTTTTAATTAGAATAATTAGAATATGACAAGCAGAAGGAGGGGAAATGCCATTCTTCCCTCCTCTGGTAGTCCCTGTAACTCCTGCAGTGATAACACCCCCCCCCCCTCCGCCACACACACATAGGTGCTAGGCTGGGCTTGAAGCTCACACTTTGTTCACCATGCCTCCATCCGCTAGTCAGTGATAGCAGTGGAAACTGCCTTGTCATTTTTTAAAAAACAAAATCCCCCCAAAACATGCCTTTGGGTTTTTTCTACCAACCCTAGGGATTTCACCCTAGTTTTTGGAATACCCCCTAACTGCATTTGACCCCATTGTGTGGATTTGTGAGACCATAATATTTTGTTCTCTGTCATATAGCTGATATGCATAATTGTCAGATTATGTCTTTATGCTGTTTTGTAGTACAATTTACTTGAAGTCCCTGGAATAAATATGTTAAAGGCAACATAGATCCAGTTCATACTAGTAAGGCATACCAGTTAATTCTGGTATTTATTTTAAATACTTTTATGGTGTGTGTTTTCAGTTCTACCACCCAGTATTGGTGGTAGGGGAGAATTTCTAGAAAATGGCTTCAAGTGCAGTTTGCTGAAGGACTGTCTGCTTCTGTTGCTGAGGGCCACTTATCCAAATGAGAAAGGGCATCTGGCACCATTAGCAGGAGGCGTTTTGAGGAGGAAGCCATGGCAGTGGGGCTGTTAACAGAATGCTGTGGAAGTGTACAGCTGCTGAGTAGCTAACAGTGGTTTTCACAAGCCCCTTGAGATCATTTACCACCACCACCACCCCAATACTGTTCATTGCTAGTCACTCAGCAGCTGTGTATCAATTCTGGTTCCTCTGCCTTTCAGTAAAAGAACGAGGGTCCCTCTCCCATTTAGCAGTGTTCATTGGCTGTAGCTTTTAGCCTTCTAGTTATCAGTGTATATGCATTTCAAGCTAAACAAACTGCTGTTGTATTACCTTCTACCATCCTGGATAATCTCTTTGGTATGTGAATTGTGAAACAACGTAGGGAGCTTTAAGTAAAAAGAGAATCTCATTAGAGATGACGGAGTATGTTTGTATGACTGTTCATCAGGTTACTGTGTTCAGACTGGGAAAAAGACCTGGGAAGGCTTCCAGGCTGATCAGTAACAAAGTTAGCAGTGATGATTATATGCTAAATTTGGGAAGTATTCACAAAGGCCATTGTCATGGCCTTTGAAAAATGACCAAACAGCTGTTCTGTGTACATCCAGCAGTCATAAATAGGCACTATTGCTTTGTTGCTCTGTTTTTTCAAGGGTTAGCTTTACTTGGATTAGTTTGATTTGAGAGAGTTATTGCAGAAAGGGAATCCTGTGTCTTTGTAAGGAAGATCCTGTAACAGTGAAATGGTCTATTTGCTTGTATCACAAGACTCTATAGCAGGGATGGCCAAACTTGCTTAACGTAAGAGCCACATAGAATAAATGTCAGATGTCTGAGAGCCGCAAGACATGAACAAATATAAGTTTTTATTGGAAAATAGGCAAATTGACTTTTTATTAACATTAAATGAGACTGCCAAAAATAATAACAAAACGGGTAAAGGCAAATATTGATAATGATTTTATTTGTCCAGTAATATTTATTTGCTAATGATATTTTGCTTCCCCAGCCACCCTGCTGGGAGCCGCACAATATGTGTGAAAGAGCTGCATGCAGCTCCCGAGCCACAGTTTAGCCACCCTTGCTCTAAAGCTTCTCTTCAGGGAAGACGATGTAAAATTTATATTGATAACCATTTCAAAGGAGGATTTGCATTCTCTCCTTTTAATGCCCAATTAATTAATTTAATCACTATTTTAATTAAGTACTACTTATTATAGTAATTTCTTCTCCAAGGAACGTACACTTTGTATCTTAATCCTTCTCTTATCAGAAAAATATCTGCCATAATAACATTATCAGCCATCCAGATTACTAGCAGCCAGTTTTTAAAATAAACATGTTTGGGAAGGCAGGCTAGTGGGAAAAAATTGAGTGTAGGGGAGTACGATGACCTAGCTCTGTTCCCTCACTCAGATGCAGGTTTCCCCCACCATTTTTTTCTTTCCTTTCTGGCTGAGCAGCTCCTTTATCTATTTTCTTCTTTTCTGAAGATCTATGGCTGTCCCACCCTGTCACTTAATTGTGTTTTGCTGCTGGCTCAGTGCAGGAACTTGAGGGAAGAGACAAGATCACCTGTTTAACATAAACTTCTGAAAATGGCACACAAAAGGCTTTAGAACGTTCAAAAATAAACAAGATGCTTTATTTTTATTTATTTATTTATTACTCAATGTAGAGAGGAAAAGATCGGGTGAAACTGGGTGAAATGTCTGAGGTAAATCTATAATGATCTCTGAGGTAATTTAGTCATTTCACATTCATGTGTTTCCAACAAGTGAGAGTTTAAAGCAGAGGTGTCAAACTCATTTGTTACAAGGGCCGGATCTGACATAAATGTCACTTTGTCGAGCTGGGCCACGTGTGCCATAACATGTAATGCCAGGTACTAGAGATATAAACTTTATAAATGATGCAGGCAAACCCAATTAAAAATATTATTTTTTACTCAAAATACAAACAAAAGCAATTGATTCCTAGCAGTGAAAGCAATTGATTTTCTGGGGAATCCACAAAAGCCCAAATAAATGTATTTAATCATATGCAAGATTAGTTTTTTTCCCCATAGATACCATAAAAGAGGGAGTACCTTACATTTCCATCTATACCAGTTGCTTATGGGCTGGGTAAGAGCCCTGGATGGGCCGGTTCTGGCCCCCAGGCCTTACGTTTGACACCCCTGGTTTAAAGCTTTTTGCAGAGTTTTAGAATCTTAGAAATGAGAGGCTTTGGTTTCAGTATTTCCCAAACACTCCAGTTCATTTCCTTGAGTTTAACTAACACCTCAGATTTCAGAAGGCAGGAATATATTACCAAGTATCCAAATTCCTTCTCTAAACAAACCAGGGACCTCTCCACTCTTTTGAGCTGTCTCCCTTTCCATCTGGGCAGGGAATCACTTCTCTAACTAGAAAATCTATCCCTTTTTCTGGCCCGAATGGGGGTCTTCACCGATCCTCCCACTCCTCTTTGCCAACCTTCCCAGTCTTCAGTCAGTGCTAAACTGAATTCTCTTCAGCAGTCAGTTTCCAACTCTTTCTCCTCAACTGATGCTATCTAATGAAATCCGTTTGATCAGTTTGTCACTCAAAGGTTGCAGCCACATGAGTGAAATAATCCAGTGGGGAATCGAGGCTTTTTTGTTCTGGAGCCATTTACCCCACAATTGTGCGATCACACTGCTCCGTGGACGTGCTGGGGCAAACCGCCGCTGCATGATCAGACACAACTGTGGGCGAGTGTTTTTTTTTTGTGGTGGGTTTCCAAGGCACTTAAACCGGGGATCAATGAAACTCTGGTTGTGAACCGCAGCAAACCATTTGCTACCGGTGTTTCACTAGTAGCTTTTTACCACGCTTCCGCATCGGATCAAAAGGGTTTGCGACAGTTTGACAACGGTTGTGGGACACTTCCCAGATGTGCTGGTGTGATCGTGCCACTTTGATCCGGTGGTGAATCATCCCTCTTCTGTGGCAAATGGGTGCGTATGATTGCGCCCAAAGGCTCTCTGGCTCTGTGAGGCATTAACCCTTCACAGTCCATGACATGTTTATACAGCACTTATGAGCTTTTAAAGTGCAGTCTGTCACCGGGAGTTAGGAACTTATAGGTGTGAGCTGAAGGTCAAGCAGCTAATAAATCTTAGCCTATGGTTCTTTGGCCAGATGAATTAGCCTGGTAGACATCAACTCAGAATGTCTTATTTACTTTTTGCTTTTGTCTGTTTTTTAATACTGTTTTATATCATTTTAGGTGTTTTTTTTTTTGAAAGCCACTTTGGGGCCCCATCAGGCAGAAAAGCAGGAGTAAAATATACTAAATAAATATTCAAAATAAAGTACTATTTATTTATTTAAAACATTTTAACGCTACCTTTCCACTTGAATAGGCTACCTGAGGCATTTAAAATAATAAGTACAATAATTAACTAAAAACATGCAACCACATAAACACACAACACCAAAATTGGGGAGGAGGGCCAATACCAGTTATTGGGGGTATGCCAAACAAAGCAAAAAGTCATCACCTTCTGGCAGAAGATAATGATAGGAGGAGACATATAAATCTCTCTGGGAAGGAAATTCCAAAGTTTTGGCATTACATCCAAGAAGGCCCTTTCTTGGGTTGCCACTCATCTAGCCTCAAATAGTGGGTGCAACCCAAGCAGGGCCTCCAAAAATGACCAGATTGGGTAGGTAAATTGCTATCCTTGAGGTATGCTGGCCCCAAGCTGTATAGGGCTCTAAAGGTCAATACCAACACCTTTAATTGATCCTGGAAGCAAATTGGGAGCCAGTGTAGATTTAACAGGACTGTTGTGATATCGTCCCTATGATCCACTCAAGTTAATACTCTGGCCTCAGCATTCTGTACCAACTGTAGCTTCCAGACAGTCTTCAAGGGCAGCTCTGCATGGAGCTGACTGCAGTAATCTAATCTACTTTGTTCAGTCAGAGGCATCCTCAGCAGTGTGGTTGTATGAGCCCTCAAGAACTAGCTGCTGTTTTCCCCTAAAGGCCTTTATGGGAGGGACCTCACTATGGTTGTTGCTATGACGAGGAGACCCTCTGGCAACCTCTCCCTTTATTTATATTATATTATATTATATTATATTATATTATATTATATTATATTATATTATATTATATTATATTATATTATATTTATATCCCGCCTTGCCAGCGAACCGGCTCAAGGCGGCTAACAAGCATAAAAATACCCTCAGAGGTTTACAGTATAAAATAGACAATTAAAACTAACACCACATCCTTCACAGTGTACTACAACAAATGGTGGCTTCATTGCATGCTGGCACCTTAAAGTCTAGCAGGAGGAGAATGGGGGGGTAACTTCACTTCTGGCATTACTCAAATCACTTGCACTACATAGCTATCTCTATATTCTGTCAAGATCTATAATACTTACATGTTTTTAAATTAATATAAAATAAACACCAGCATTAGGAAGGGTGCAACTGTGGATCTTTCAGTATTTTGTTGACAAGATGTTATGGCTAGGGACTATTTGAACATGAGCCACAATGCTGGCTGAGAAACGTTACAACCACAACTCACCACACTTCAGAGATTATTGTACCCAGCACTGGAGAATATGGAAATAGCTGTATATTGCAAGTAACTAAAGTAATACATATTATTTAGTACGTCAAATTTGGATGATGCATGTATACATACGTTTCTGGGTTTCTTAGAAATACCAGCCTTGGGGGTGGGGGTGGATATTCCTTGGAGTAGGCATACTTCTGTACTTTTTTCCCACCAGAAATGAGAAAACACACTATGTAATTACATCAAATGTATGCTAGGCTTTGGTATGTGAAAGGCAGTGTATGTCCAGCAGTGTGTATGTGGTTGCTGAGGTATTTTTCTGTGATCTTTATTCCACTGTTAAAACAGCTAAAATAAAAGGGGATTATTTGCTTTCTAGTATATAAAAGGAAAGTGTTTTTTGCCTTATTGTAAAAATGAGCTTGAAAAACAGGGTGACAATAACCATAATTTATTTATCTAAGCATGAACCAATCAGATCAGACTTTGGTGGTGGGAAATGGTAGTTCAGAAAAGTCAGTTCAGCTGAGCAGGGAGGAAGGAGGCAATTAAAAGGCTCAGTTATGGTAGGGCTCTTAAAGATATATTAGGATCACAGGAAAAGATTTTAGTTCTGGAGAAAGTTTATGGTGTACCTTTTAACTAGTGATTAGTTGATGAGGTTAGTACTTAGGTACTGAATTTAAAAAATGATATATCACACTTGCCTTAAATAAAACCTAGGCAAGTCTTTTTAAAACTAATTCTGGTTTACGTGTTCCTTATTTTTTTCACTATTTGTTCCATGCTTTGTATGCTTCCAGTAAATTATGTATGTGTGTTTACTATATAATTTTGGAATCTTTTATTTTATGGGTTTAACTCACCCTGGTTGCGGTCACACGCCCAAGATAAAGCGGGGGGGAAGAGAGGCTATTTCCTCCGGCAGAATTTGACCCACAGTTGCATGATCACACCTCCCTTTGCAGCTGTGGGTGCAATCCATCAGTAAGTGATCAGACACAACTATACGTGAATCAGGGTTTTCTATCCCATTTTTTCATGTGCTTGAACGAGGGGTCAATGAATCACAGCTCTGCATTAAGAGCTCCCTATGGAGTTTGTGATGATGAGCATACTGCAAGGGGGGGGGGAATGGCAGGGAGTTGGGATGACCTGATCAGAGCATCCTGACGCCATGAGAGCATGCTGAAGCAATCAGATGGGGAAGGCCCACCCATGGCCAGTCGCAACTTATTTACTACTGGTTTTTCCCTGATGTCTTTTAACTCTGCTTCTGCAGCGGAGCAAAACAGGTTGCCAGCGGTTGTGGGGCACTTCCCAGATGCTGTTGTCTTATCACTCCCCATTAAATCCACCTGGCATTTGTGCCTATGTCGGGTCTAATTGTGTGTATGATCGCAACCCCTAAGAACTCTTCAGCGTAAGCAGTTATAATCCCTATAAAGTTGTGTTTTACCTTTGGGGGTGTCTAAGCAGGCAGATGAACCCTGTGGTGTTTCCAGTGGGATCCTTCCCAGTATCGTAGTGCTGTGGGATGTGGCATGTTTTAAAAAGCGATAATGTCTGAATGCTGAAAGCCTGTGTTCTCATAATGATTTTACAGCATTTCACTATATTTTAGATATATATTTATTAAAATATATTAAATATAATCAATCTTTTCATTCTAGAAAATTCACAAGGCAATTTAAAACATTAAATTAAAAACAAACACAACCAGTTAAAAAAATTCAGCTGCAGAGACTAAACACAATAGATTTATTGGCTAGTACAAATTGAGAAGGCAAAACCAGCAACAGAACAAGAATCCACCTGACCATCCCAAAAGCTCCCCTAAAGAGCACTGCCTTACCTGGTACCTAAATTTTAGTAAGCAAGAAGTGAGCCATGCTTCCTTGTGAGGGAGCTGTATAGTTTCATTGCCACTGTTGAGAAAGCCTTATTCCTTAGTTATCAGGATGGCCGAGTGGTCTAAGGCACTGCGTTTGGAAAGCCTTATCCCTTGCAGCCAGCCAGCCACCACTTTCCTTATGGTTGAGGGTATACAAAGAAGGGGTTCTAGGGGAGATCTTAACATATGGGAATAGGTAATCTTTTATATGGTGTAGCAGAAAAAACACCATAAGGGTACCTTGACTAGAACTTTCTTTGAAGGCAAGGAAAGTGCTCAGAAGCCACAGGAGAGAATAGGATAGTAGAACAGGCAACAGTGCATTGGGGAAGAAGATGCAGCTTGTAAGTCAAGCAAGAAGGTTAGGAGCAAGTACCATATTTGTCTTATTCTACACTTAAAATTGTTGTAAAATTATTGTTGCATGTCCCTGGCCTGTTGGATAAATAAAGTTAAGAATCAAAGTAAGTGTACATACTTTTTTTTTTAAGTTTCTCATTCTGATTTTTTTTTATTTTCAATTCATCACCATGTTCTTTGTGCAGTCTCCCATGGGTACTGTGCCTGCATAGGCCTGCCACAGGAAAACTTTAGCACTCTTTAAAAGACACAAAGCAACTGCTTCCCCACCCTTCTGAGGGATGCATGGGGAACGGGAGAGCTTTCCTTCAGTTCTTTCTCTGCTGCCACGTAGAGAACACTGTCATCAATTAGCTCTCTTTTTCTGTCAGTTTTTGTCAGTCAGTCAGTTTCGTTTTTTGACTAATGAAGGGAGAAGAGTTTATTTCAGTAATTATAAGAATAAAAATAATTAAGGGACTATATTCTGGAAATACGCTGATCATGGTGAAGAAGGCCTTATTTTAAAAATGTGCCAGCTGTGGAGTCAAAGGGGAATTTTACAGTACACCTTTAAAAATGGTACTGAACTGGCTTAGAATAAACTGGTACAGTGACGGCCGTTTCACACAGCCCTTCCCCTACCTTTTTGGAGCCGTCTTTGAAGCAGTTCGTCATTTCAGACAGGCACTTTCTTTTTGCGTCTCTTTTCGCCCACGCGGGCGATCTCTGTGAATTTTTTGTTAAGAGCCGGTTTAGAGTGCTATAGCGCTACAGCAACCCCATTGGAATGCCTGGGCTCAGTTGGCTCAGTGGAGCCCAGGCATTCCAATGGGGTTGCTATAGCACTATAGCGCTCTAAATCGGCTCTTAAAAAAATTCACAGAGATCGCCTGCATGGGTGAAAAGAGGCACGAAAACACTCGGAGGAGGAGGAAGTGCTTCGGGGGCATTTCACACAGCACTCCTGTAGTGCTTCAGGACTGGGAAAAGAACAGAAGAACGCTTGGGAGGAGGTTTCAAGGTAAACCGGCTCAGGAATGCTTCCCCAACGGGAGAGGCACATTTCTGTCTGAAAGGGCCAATATGTTCCATTAGGGAACCGGTACTAGTACGGTTCTGTGTGAAATGCATGACAAAAACCATTACTGTAGAGTTACTGTAGAGTTCCTGAAATGGAACATATTGACTGTGTGAAATTCCTCAAAGTCACTCAGTTTGATGAGCACTCCTTGAGTTTATTGTGTTCGGATGAAGGACACATTGTCTCAAAGTATCCAGCTTGCTGCTAGTTTAACCCAAGGCTCTCCATGACAGAGGCTCAAGGCAGCACTTTGAGAAAAGGCACTTTCAAACACATTGGGTGCGATCAGATGCGCACATTTGATCCATTTTGAAACACCTCAAAATGGATCAAATGTGCGCGATCAAACAGCCACACCTGCCTCCTGACCCCAACTGTTACTTACCATACCAAATTCCGGAGCAAAGCGTAGCATTTTTTAGACCAGGTCCTGAGGTGGTGTTTCCCATGCTCTTCCAGCTCAAGCCACATTTTCTGCTGCGAAGCCGTCGTCGAGCCACTTCCGGGAGTTTAAAAAAAACCCCGGGAAGCCTCTGGCTTCCACTTTTTGCCCGCCATTTTTATTTTTGCCTCAGTGGTATGCGCATGGGTGCTCATCTGCCTCCTCGTAAATATATATATATATTTAAATGGCCACTATTTCTGCCTTCGGGATCCCAAGGAGGACAGTTTCGGGTGGGGGGGTTTAAAGGGGCATGTTCTTTCAAGGCGGGGAAGTTACGGAGCTTTTGTAACTGAGAGGCTTTGCTCTCCTGCTTTTGCGCATGCGCAAGGCTGTATTTTCAGTTGATTGCTTGTGCATGTGCAAGTGGGGAAATTTTTTTTAAAAAGCCCGACACACACTCCCGTGTAGATGCCAGGGAGCCGCTTGAATGCGCGTCGAAGTGGGGTGAGTGTGATCGCGATGGTCCAGAGTGGGGCATTTTGAGTCAGCTCCAGCTGGCTCCAACACGCTGTCTGAACGCACCCATTTGATCCGGCTTTCGAAATGCTTCGAAACAGATCAAATGTGTGCGATCAGACAGCCACAGCTGCCTTCCATCCCCAGCTGTCACTTACCAGAGCAAATACCGGAGCGAAGCATGGTGTTTTGATACCAGATCCCGAGGTGGTGTTTCCTGTACTCTCCCGGTTCAAGCCGCGTTTTTCCCTGTCTGATTGCAGAGCCATCGTCGAGCCACTTCTGAGTCTTTAATCCCCACCCCCCCGGCAAAAGGCTCTGGCTTCTGCTTTTTTTGCCCACCATTTTTATTTTTGCCTTGCTGATATGCGCATAAGCACTTCTCCGCCTCCACGGCAAACAATTTTTTTAAAAAAAATGGCCACTACCTCTGAGTTCAGGATCCCAAGGAGGCCAGTTTCGGGGGGGAAAGTTTAAAGGGACGTGTTCTTTGATGGCGGGGAAGTCACAGTGCTTGTGCAACTTTGAGAGGCTTTGCTCTCCTGCTTTTGCACATGTGCAAGGTTGTAGCTCCAGATGATTGCTCATGTGCATGCACAAACTTGTAAAAAAGCAACCAACCGCCCCCCCACCCCCCGACATACGCTCCGTGTGATCGCGATTGTCTGGAGCAAAAAAAGCCGCATTGAAGTGGAGCCATTTGAGCCGGCTCCAGCACACTGTCTGAACGCACCCATTCTGTTGAAGTCACTGGCCCCAAGTCTCTCAGCTTTGCCTAAGAGGCAGGCTAGATCAGCTTCGGTTCGAAAAGCTTCGACATCAAGGCCTTAGCATTTGAGTTCACCTGCATACAGCCAGCCTGGCACTTTACCTCCTTCGTCTCCTTCCTGCAGACTGGCCTTGGTCTTGGGGTGCTACAGGGCCAGGCTTCAGTCCTGCATGGCAGAGGCCTGGCGACTTATCTGCAGGGTTGGTGGAGAGATTTCCCTTCCAGGCTCTGGCAAGGCAGCCTCTGGTGCGGAGGAGGCATCGTCTGCAGGTGGCTCTGAAGAGCTGGGCCCTTCCTGGTCCCTCTGGCTAGGGATGTGCAGCTAAAAAAAAAAGTATTTTCCAGATCCGGATATCAGGGAGCCATAAAATATAGGTATTCCCAGTTTCCCGAGTTTCACATACTGATTTTGTATTCAGATCCGGGGGTTTTGCAGGATTCCAATTTTTTTTGCTCCATTATTCCCTGTGGGAAATCTTTCTGGGGGGCTGGAGGGGCTGTTTTTAAAGCTACTGGCATCTGGTCTCTGTCATTTAAATAACTCACATTTCAAGCAATATTTAGGCAAAGGCTTCTACAAGTATCTCTCCAGTACTTGGTTATTGGCCTAAATACATCATATATATCTGACATCTTGAAAAGCTTCTTACAAACTGGAATGTCTCCAAATTTGTATTTTAAGGGGAGAGCATGGAATAAGGATCTTTCAAGTTGCTGGAAAAAAGATTTTTCTCCTTCAAAATCCAAATATAGCTTCCATTTGATATCTTTAGAAGTGGCTTGATTTTAGAAAGCCTATAATTTTAAGTGCTTTCCCCCTCATTCTTTAATTTTCTGGGTAATTATGTCATGTGCTAGATAAAGAGGCCAAGACATCCATTTCCAAATAGTTTTCTTGCAAATGCTTTAACGTTTTGTGGGGGGGGAAACCCAACTACTTTTTTCAGAAGTGGATTGATATAATTCCAGACATAAGAACGTAAGCGAAGCCATATTTGGATCAGGCAATAGCCCATCCAGTTCAGCACTGTGCCACATAGTGGCCAAAACCCATCTGCCATCAGGAGGTCCACCAGTGGGGCCAGAACTCCAGAAGCCCTCCCACTGTTGCCCCCCAAGCACCAAGAATACAGAGCATCACTGTCCCAGGCATAGTGTTCCAACTATATGTTGTAGCTAATAGCCACTGATGGACCTCTGCTCCATATTTTTATCCAATCCCTTGTTGAAGCTGTCTGTCCTTGCAGCCTCGCATCACTTCCTGTGGCAGTGAATTCCACGTGTTAATTATTCTTTGGGTGAAGAAGTACTTCGTTTTATCTGTTCTAAACCTACTGCTCATTAATTTCATTGAGTGCCCATGAGTTCTTGTGTTGTGAGAAAGGGATAAAAGTACTTCTTTCTCTACCTTCTAGATCCCATGCATAATTTTGTAAACCTCTGTCATGTCACCCCTCAATCGTTGTTTCTCCAAGCTAAAGAGCCCCAAGCACTTCAACCTTTCTCCTTCAATCCCCTTAATCATTTTAGTTGCCCCTTTCTGCACCTTTCCCAGTGCTATAATATTTTTTATATTATTTCACAACCAACAAGAGCCTTAGTAGTGGCTCCTCAATGTATAATTGTTTTTCTGTAAGGACAGAAGTAAATATTTTAAATTATTATTCACCTAAGCCATCAAGAAAAAGCTGATATAAATATCTCGACTGTCGCGTGATGGCTTAAGGTATATAATAATTTAAATGAATTTAATAAATAAGTATATTATAAACTGACAGTATAATTTAAAACTTTCTTCCCTCTTTTTTTAGTTGATTTCTTCCCGATACACTTTGATTTTGATAAAAACCCTCTATTATTTCTCAACAATGGTGACAATTTCAGTAGGAAGAACGATTTCAGATTTAGGGACATCTTGTTTATAGGTGGACCTTGTATATGACTGAGGCGGATGTTACTATGTTGAAAACATGCTAGTGTGTACATCTTAGCCCAAAACTTGCTTTCCTTGTTAATGTTAGGGCATCGCCTCTGCCCAGGGATTTCTATTTAATAATAGCCTCTATCCAAATATTTGCTTACTTATGATTTCAGGAACATCCAAGCAAAGCAAGCTATCATTATTTGGCAAAAGAGGGGCTGAGGCTGAGAAATGGCCACTTACCTGGGACCGCTTATTTTCCAGATATTTCCAAATGGTCATTTACCTGAATTGCTTATTTTGTTCCTCCCACCAGAATGCTTGCAGGGAACAGGAGCTGGGGAGTGGGAGATCTCCTGTTGCCAGTGGTCACAAGGCAAACCTACCATAAGATCATATTGTAAATTTTACTGGGTTCATTAGGGTTTACTTCCAGTAAGAATGGGAATAGAAGAATTGAAAATCAGTGGGTTGGATGCTATCATCTACCAGCAGAAGGTGTATGCAAAAGTGGACTGGCCTTTCTGTCATGACTCCGAAACCTTGGAACTCCCCTCCTAGGAAGATCTATCTCCCTTCCTCTGTTGTCTTCTACCAGTGGATGAAGATTTTTGTTTTATTTTGTTTGGCATCCTCTCAGTAACTGTTACTGCCTCCCCCCACCCCGGTTGAGTTGTTACGTGTTTGCATGTTTATATGTTTCATCATTCAAATATTTTATATATACTTTATTTTAAATGCTGTTTTAACATCTGAAATGTTTTACTATTCACTACCTGTTTGGATAGAAAGGTGGCATAGAACTGTTTTAAATAAATAAATTGTCTCTGTCTTTCCCACAAGCTTTCTGCATGCCTGGAAGAGCTTTTGTAAAGGGCCAGGGAACCCCCTCCTGAATAAAAAGCCACACATCTCAGGGGATGCAAACGAAATTCCCCCTTCCATTCTTGCACTAGCCTGATTTCCGGTTCCTTAGGCCCTGGGCTGCATGACATTTTGGCTTCTCTGACTGTAGCAAGCAGCTCTTTTTTAGGATATATGGAGCAGGGAGTGAGCAGGCAAGAGGCCCTTCTGTGAACTCATTCTATTTACAGACAATCCAGCCTGACAGGTTTAATGAAGGCAGAAGTGTTATCCTATGCTAAAACTGGATTTTAAAGAATCCATGTTTAAAAAAATAGTGATTCCTTTCACATTTACGGCAAAACATTCCAAAAAGTTTTATGCGGAATTAGTGTTGTTTTCTTCTCTTGGCAACAATGTGGAATTCATTCAGAAACAAGGGATTTTTCGCAAAAGTGTTGGTTTGTTTCATTTCCTTGCTAAACTTAGTTTTCACATAGCTACTAAATTTTCAGCTGTATATAAATGACAGCAGTGATCTCTTGACAGCTGTGAATGTGAGTCTGCTGTTCGGGATAATTGTACTGTATAGCTGTCACAACTAAAAGGAGGGGAGAGGGGGATATGCTGCTATCTGGAAAAGAAGGTTTGGTATAATTGCTGTTGTAAACTCTGGAATGTCGCCTTTGATGCTTTCCTAACATTTGCCCCTGTTTACATAAGATCTTGGGTTTCTCTGGTGAGTCTTCTGCCTGAATGTTGAAGCCGTTATTCTCAGTACCGGGGCACTCATTGGCTTGCAGCCAACTAACACCCCTGTTTGAATCCGTATATAATCCCATTTCCGTTTTCCTGCTTTAGCCTTAACACAGAAGTGCTTAGGGAATGTCTTAGAAATACTGACTCCAATAAACTGAACCTACTTAAGGACAGTTGTTGAGTGCTGATTTCCTAGGGAACCTGACAGAGTGTTAAGGCTCCTCGTCACTGGACTGCGTGCCCCATCCCGAATCTCAACATGAGCACGGGGAACGGTGGAGACCAGCCAGTCTCAGAGGCAGAGGTGGCCATCACCATGGTGAGCGAGGTCCCCTCGACAGGGACGCAGACACCGGCTCTCGGGCAGGGGCCAGGAGGAGGCACTCAAACCTGGGGGAGAGATCTGTATTCGTGGGTGCACCTTTCTACTTCACCGAGGGAATCGTGGATGCTAACTCCCTGGGTAGCTGCACCAAGCCGCTATGACCGGGCGCAGCCCAGCTGTCCAGAGTCGCTGGGCTGGGGCAGAGGAAACGAGGTGGAGGCACTGGTCAAACGCATGGGAACGCGCTTCTGGGAACGAGTGCAGGAAGAGATTTTTGAACTCACGATTAAATTGCCACAGATGATCACAGACACAGAGAGTGGTGAACTGAGACAACAGGCTCCCTCCAACCAGAGGGGGTCGCGGCGCCTACAGGATGGCCAGACAGGCAGCTGAGAGCTCCACCTACGCAACCTGAGGCACCAGCCGGGGCCCCTAGGGTTCCTGTGAGGCCAGAGCAACCGGCTCAAAACCCCAGTCCTGGGGTCCCCAGACTGCAACAACCCAAGGAGTTGCTGGAAGCTATGTTTGACGGGGCCCCTGAAAAGTTAGCATTCTTTTTAGTGCAAGTGCGCAGATTTCTGAGAGACTGGGGCCATCTATTTCCGGATGATGAACACCGGGTTGAGTTTGTCGGCGCGAAGTTGAGGGATCGAGCGGCAGACTGGTACGTGGGTTTGCATGAGATCCAAGGCTCCAAACTATGGGATGTGCAGACTTTCATGTGGGCACTGAGGAGGTAGTATGAAGACCCGCTGGCTGGTGAGAAGGCGAGAGCATGCCTCCGCTCCTTGAAGCAAGGCAGTCGCACTATAAGTGAGTACTCGGAAAAGTTCAAGACGATCGCTGCGAAGATCCAAGGGTGGCCAGAGCCCATGTTAATGGAGCATTTCCAAATGGGGCTCAGTCACGAGATTCTCGATACCGTTTTGCACAATGTTCAACCCCTCCCCTTGGCGGCCTGGATGTGAGAAGCAGATGATGTGGAGAACCACCTGCAGATGATCAAGATGCGAGCTCCACAGGCATACCCTAAAACCCCGGGGGCTCTCCAGAAGACGAGCCCAGCCCAGAGGAAGAGACAACATTAAAGAGCAGCAGATGCGGCAAGGGCTTTGTCTTACATGTGGGGAGGCCAGCCACTTCATGGGTGCCTACTCGTTAGGCGCAACCTCAACCCCTCTGAGAACTAGAGAGAAGGCAGCCACGGAAACCCCGAAATGACCAAGCAGTGAGAAAGGGAAGTTCCCAAAAGCACTATGGCTGGGAGCGCGACTGGAGGACACCTCGTCAAGCAGCGAGGAAGCACGAGAGCCATCGGGAAAAGGCTGGGACCTGCTCTAAGAGGCGCAAAACAACAGGTCCGAAAACCACAGGCGCCGCCTATGGTAAGCAGCTCTGACCCCATCCTGTTTCTGACTGTGACTATTTTAAACAGATATCTGGGCACGCAGATTCGAGTCCGGGAGCTGATCGACTCAGGCTGCACAAGAGACATAATCAGCCTGTCCCTGGTTACGGGGCTGGGGATCCCAGTCCAAAAACTTCCAGAGCCATTAGTTTTTGTTCAGATGGACAGCTCCCCTATGCAGGAGTCGTGCAAATACCAGATGGTTCCTGTACTGCTGGGGGCAGGAGAACATTGGGAGCACCACTCTTTTGTGATTAACCCCAACGCCCGATTCCCAATGGTGTTAGGAAGCCTTTGGCTGTGTGCGCATGACCCTTACATCCAGTGGAGCAAGGGGGTGGTGCATTTTGTTGATCCAGGATGCAAGTCCCATGTGTGGTCATCTGAGTGGGGAGAGTCTCCTCCTGCAGATCCAGTGATTGCTTGCCTGATGGAGGAGGGTGGGGGGGATCACTGTTGCCGGGGCACAAGTTGCCTGAGGGAAAGTTGTATTCCATGAGCCCGGCAGAGAAAGGGGAGCTACGCAAGTTCATTGATAAAAACTTGGCACGAGGCTTTATCCATCCTGCCTCCTCGCCTTACGCAGTTCCTGTCCTCTTCCGGAAGAAGAAGGATGGCGGGCTCAGATTGTGTACAGATTACAGAGGACTTAATGCAGTGTCTACTACCAATGCCTACCCCCTCCCACTGATGAAAGACTTATTGGCTGAGGCTTCCAAAGAGAAAATCTTCACTAAGCTTGATTTGCGGGATGCTTAATTTAGAGTGCGCATAAGGGAGGGGGATGAACCTAAGACTGTATTCAACACACCCCTGGGGCAATTCGAATACCTTGTTATGCCATTTGGCCTCCAGGGGGCGCCTGGAGTTTTTATGAACCTGATCAATGAAGTGCTACACAAGCACTTATTCCAGGGGGCGCTAGTGTACTTAGATGACATCTTTCTGTATTCCCCTGACAGGGAATCACATGACAAATTGATGAGGGAGGTGCTCCAGACCCTTCTGGAGCATAGGCTATTTGTTAAGTTGTCCAAATGTGATTTCCACAAGGAGGAAGTGGATTTCCTGGGCTATCGCATTTCCCAGAGAGGGTTAGAGATGGATCCAAAGAAAGTAGCAGATGTGGTGGGGTGGGAAGCACCTACCAACTGACGCCAGTTCCAATCATTTATCGGATTCTGTAATTTTTATAGGGATTTCCTCTCTAATTTCGCCCAGGTAACTCTCCCACTCACTGATTTGCTGAAAACAAAGGGGAAAGGTGTGGAGAGCACAAAGCCCAGGGCAAAGTTAAACTGGATGGCTGAATGTCAGCAGGCGTTTGAAATGCTTAAAAAGCTGTTCACTTCTGAGCCAGTGCTTGCCCACCCCGATGAGAATAAGAAATTCATTGTCCAAGTGGATGTGTCAGATGTCACGATGGGAGGGGCTGTCTTGCAAGAGAGGGTGGATGGGCGACTCCACCCCCTGGCTTACATTTCTAAGAAGTTCAACACCATGGAACGAAATTGGTCAGTGTGGGACAAGGAAGCTGTGGCTATTAAATTAGCTTTGTCAACGTGGCATCATTGGTTGGAGGGGGCACGGATTGCATTTGAGATTTGGACTTACCATAAGAATCTAGAGGCACTGCGCACCCCACGTAACATCAATGCCAAACAGCTCAGGTGGGCAGAGTTCTTCCTTCAAGTTCCGTTTTACCCTCCACCATCTCCCCGGGAAATCTAACTTTTTGGCTGATGCCCTGTCCTGCCTACCCCCAACACGCAAGCCAGAGGGAAGACGTCATTGACTCTATGTTCACACCCTCACAATTGGGTGGGGTGGTTCTGACCCGCAACCAGGTGAACGCGGGGTGGGGGAGAAGGAGGTGCTTTCGTGGAACACCAGATTCAAAGACGCTGTGTCTGATGAAGACTGGGAGGAGCTCACCTCCATGCAGGGGGTGGAAGAACATGAAGACAGCTGCTGGTATAAGGGATCCAAAGTCTTTGTGCCCATTTCTATGCGGGGAGAGGTGATGCTCTGGGGCCATGAATCCAAACTAGCTGGACATTTTGGGTTTCTGAAGTCTTTGCATTTACTGCAGTGCCAGTTCTGGTGGCCGGGTATGAGGGCAGACATTTCCCAATATGTTACCTCATGCCCTACCTGTCTCATGTGCAGACGACGAGGGGGTAACCCCCCTGGCCTGTTGAAGCCTTTGGAAACCCCATCTAGGCCATGGGAGGTGATTTCGATGGATTGCATCACTGACTTGCCCCCCAGCAAGGGCAATACTGTTATTTGGGTGGTGGTAGATTCTTTTTCGAAGCATTTTGTTCCATTCAAACAGCTGCCCACTGCTAAGGTTTTAGCAAAGATGTTTATGCACCACATTGTCAATAGCCTTTTCATTCAAAGAGTGCAACAGAAGATGTCTGTATGCAGACGCATGTGCCACTCTGTTTTCTCATCAGTAGTTTGATTGCTTTAAACCCTGTGGGTAATTAGCATTATTGTCAGTTCTGTATATGTAGATAATCAAATTAAATGCCACTGGCATTGTAAAAAGGTCAAATCAGGTTTTGCTACCTATCATTCCCTTTTCTGTATATTTGTTTTTGTTATATTATCTGTTATACTACCTTATATTTTATGCAAGAGGAAAGCTCATACCTTGAATAAACCGTTCTTGGTCTTAAAGGTGCCACTGGACTCTAAATTTGTTCTAATGAATCAAAATGCTTTCTTTTGTGGCTACAGATACAAGTCTGGTTTTGATCTCCTCAGCCCGCTCTCCTCCTACTTAACTGTCCTTTCTTCTTGGTTCGTATGGTAATGAATGAACACCCCTTTTGCTGTTTAGCTGGAAGAGAGGACAATTTTGTGCCATCATAGCTGACCAAAGGTCTTTTTTACAAGCTGAGGCTGGTAACATCAGTTTCAAGATTTGACCCCTGGGTGGCTGTCAAGTAATCTGTCAAATATACTTCTTTGGTTGGACAGTGGAGAAACCACGTACACTTGATTCACCATTGAATGGAATTTTCTCCTCATCTGACACCTCGGTCTCGTGCACATTGCCCAAGAGTCCTTTGCAGCCTGCCTTCTGCTTCTGCACACAGCCCCCAAAGAGCTGAGTATAAAACAGGAATGTGAGCTTGGACACACTGGGCTCCCCAAAATACCCTTATCAGTATTTGGGGGGTATATTCAGGATCAGGGTAGATATTTGAAAATCACACAGATACTGGTATCCTGATACTGAATATTTCCAGAAATATTTGGGAATATCCAGGGGCAGTGTTTTAAAGTGCCAGACTTTGCTTTTTGCGAGTTTCCCGGGGAGGGGTGGGGGGGACACAGGACTTTTGTCAGCTTTCAACTATATGAACCTTGGAAAGCTTGGCCTACCTGGCAAGGAAGGGAAAAGACCAGAGAATGATATAATATTTGAATCGTATCTACTGCAAATAATTAAACAGTGGTGTACACCCCTCCTGTCCTGAAGGGTATTGCACTTCCCCTGAAGGAGGAGGTTCATACCGTGGGGGTTCTGTTGGCTCCTGGCCTAAACCTGAAGGCTCAGGTTTTCTTCACGGCACATAGTACTTTTTGTCAGCTTCAGCTGTTCTTTGAAATACATGATCTTTCCACTGTAATCCATTCTGAGATCACAGTGTATTGCTGTGTACGTGGGGCTGCTTTTCGAAAACGTCCTTTGGTACAGACTACGGCAGCCAGGGTATTGAAAGAACTATGCTGACTGCTCATCTGTTTCTGAGATAATTCAGAGTGCTGGCACTTACCTTTAAAGCTTTCAGTGGCGTGGGGTAAGGGCACTTGAAGGATGGCATCCTCCCATATTGTCCCTCCCCCCCCCCTTTAATTGTCCTGATTGTACTGACTTGGTTTGATTTATTTATACCATGGGGGTTCTGCCTGGGATTGTTTTGTTGATACATTTACATTGGTATCAGTTGTTTATGTTGACTGTTTTCTTGCTTTTGTTTTATTGTTTTGAGCTGCCTAGATCAGATCTGGAGAGGTGGCATATAAGTTTTCTAAATAAATGAAACATTGAACTAGTATTAACAATAAAGATTGTGGGGTTGTGGGAAGAAAACCACACAATTGTTCCAATCTGGCGCTCTCTTTCTCTCTTTCTTCTCACACACACACACACACACACTCACACACACAGAGAGAGAGAGAGAGAGAGAGACAGATTGCACTAAACAAAGAATGCCTCATATTTCCGAATCCTTATTAAATACACAGGAAGTATAAAGAAGCTGTTAGCAGTTACAGCAAAGGGAAACTGTTGACTCTTCAGCTTAGTGAACTTTCAAAATCTTCCTAAAGCAGCTGAAGGTGCAATGAGTAGCAGCAAGTAGAACAGTGAGCCCAAATGCCACTTGTGATTATCCTGTCTGGTAGCAACATTTCTAGTTGGACAGTGCCCTCATCATATACATCTCTGGTAAGTCTTACCAACCAGGAGAATTATACCATAGAACGTTCTAGAATAATAAGTGGCAGGCAGTAAGCCTTTAATTGGTCCTGTTTGATTCCTTCTTTAACTTCTGTGAATTTTGGAGTGTGCATTCTTCTAGGCCAGAGCTGAGTGCATGTAAATCTACTAAAATCATGGTAATTAAGCTGTGTGTTGGACTTCCCTCAGTTTGGTTTAATATCTCCTGCGTTCAGGCTGCATATGTTTACATATATGTTGTCCATACTGTCTCTTAGGGTTAGAGAATCTTGTGTGCTAACATTTCACCTTTTATTCATACGTTCTTAAATCATTGGTTGAATTGGTTTGCATTTTATTAAGACCTTGAAGAGCTGCAAAAAAAATTGCAGGCAGACATGGAGGCAATCACAGGGTTCCTATTTTATGAGGTATTTGAAGGGTGCTGGTTTTAAATCAAGATTTAATTTTCAAGTTATAAACCCCATTCACTACAACCTTGTATGATTTATTTTTCTCTAACTTGCTTAGACAAACTGAAGTCAATTTTGTCAAAAGCACAACTTTCTTTGCGCAGATTTCACACTTCTCATTGTCTTAAGTTACTAATCATTCTGGCCTATGCTTCACACTTTATATTATCTGGAAGATTATCTGAAGCTTTTATAAAAATGAACTATAAGGAACTTGAAGTATGGCATGCTGTGTATGTTTGTCTGCCAATACAGAGCAGTCTCTGTTAAGTGTAATCAGATAGTAATTGTACTGTGAGTGCCTGCAGCTGCGGTTGTGGCCTAGCGTCTGCAGGCACTCACAGCTGTATCTTGCCCAGATCCTGCAAAACCTTAAAGATGACCCCGGTCTTCAAATGCATCATGGCCAGGAGAGAGGCTTCCAGCAGCTAGTCATGCAGTGTGATTCTGCCTGGGCTTTGTATTCTCTGCTCTTAGAGGTCCTGGATGTGATCATGGGATCCTTGTCAATAGGCTGCTATCCTTCATAGGTCCTTCAGCAATCTCAGTTTCTGGAGGTTGGCTCCTGCTTCTTAGCCTCTTGGGCCTCTGATCTGGTAGCCACAGGTGGCTGCAAATCTCCTGATGATCGCTGGAAGTCAGAGGGTCGGGGCATCTTGGGATCTGTCATGGTTCTGCCCTCGATGGGACCTACCACCATGACGTCCTCATCCTCTGATGAGAAATCATCAGCCTGGAAGTAATGTGGAAATGCTATCTTGCATCAAATGTATGACTGAAGTCCTATTTACATATACAAAGTATAAATATAGTACGTAAAACTTGAATGGATAAACTAATTAACCTTGACATTTGGCTTGTCTTCCACCACTGTGCATCATATAAAATCTCAGTTAGCTAAACTGATATGTTTTATATTCATTTTAAGAATAAACTTCTTTTTCAGTTTTCTTAGATATATCACGTTCAGTATGGCACTTTAGAATGTTTGTGCTGCCTTACCAGCTTTTGTATGTGCTATGAGTTTTAATTTTAAACAGCTGATTCCTAGGAAAAATTTCCATTGCTTAGTAATAATTTCAGTGAATTCTATAAACATGCATTGTCCAAAATACTGTTCATTCTAAAGACCATTTTTTATACCACACAATAAACCTGTGACTGCCATCGCATAGATTCTCCACAAGGGCTGTAGTCAGATTCAGTGTCATGACACGTTCATTCATCTAAGATGTACGCCTGATATAATTTGTGAAGTTTCAGTATGCAGTGCTATTTGTGTCCACTGTTACAAGTATTCCAATGCTGCAGTTCCTTTCGGATGCAAGAGTTTCAATGCATATGAAAGAGCCTATTTGCAACATCTTTCTTCTTACTTGCTTCAGAGGAGTGGGCCAGTCCCTATATTTACAAAAGGTGCTTGCGTAGATCCTTTTCTTCTCCTAAGGAGAATGTAAAGTCTGCTCACCCAGGATTTCTTTGAATTCCTCAGAGTATAAGAGGCTCTGCATGAGAGATAGTGCATTTAGGGTCAGCATCGAAGGTCAGCATAGCTGTGTATCTGCCAAGGCTTGCTGTCTGGCAAAAAATCCGCTCCTGATAGCCTATTTTGCAGTCGTAGCAGTAGCAGTTGAGAAGACATGCTCCAAGCAGTGTTGTCTCTAAGCTACACATGTGAGCAGCTCTTCATTAACACAGGAAGCCCTGCTCAGCAGCAGTCTGGAGCCACACAGGGCAAGCTTTGCCTCAGAATGTGACCGGCTGTGTGATAGCTTCCCCAGTCTTCCACTGCTTGCAGATAACTTTGCTTATATTCTAAAGTGCTTGGTAGAAACTCTGCAAGTGTCTGGGTAGGCAGCCGGTGACTGGGATTGGCTGGATCACCTACCAGTCCTCTGTTGCCTGCCCAGATGCCTTTTATTAAAGCAGCTCTACCAAACATTTTAGGATGAAAGCACAACCATCTGCAGGCATTTTGGAGTGAGACTCACTCTCCTTTTTGTGCAGACACAAAAGGAGCTCTTTGGCTTGAGAGAGGCTATTGCCTTTGCCCTTTTCCATGAAGCAGCTCTCTGCTGCTGCCTCTGTTCTTTCCCCTCATCCATCCTGGCTGTAATATATGCTATGTATGCCACTGATGACTTCCGCAATGTCACCCAGCAAGCTTTCACAGCAGAGTGGGATTCAAACCTGGCTTTCCCAGAGTAGGAATGTGGGTGGTTCAAAAACAAGGCGGGAAAATTAACCAATAGAATCTGGTCACCTCCCTAGATTATGAAAGTGTACAAATAGATCCAGGGTGCCATTTTCCACTCTGCTCTCTGAGACCAATTCTGCAAGAGGGCTAATCCCCAAATTCGTGTCCATAAATATCCAAACCACACTACCATTTCCACAAACAATTGCTTCCCACCAGGAAGATACCCGCAGCTTCTGGCAGCTTGCTCCATGGTTTCAGAATGCTGGGTTTCTGCGAAGTTTTCTTTGCCTCAGATAGCGACTCCCACTTTTCTAATGAGGAATCCCCGCACTTGGATTTTATTATCCGCCTCGGTGCCATCTTCTGCAGGGTCATCAGCACATCCACTATGACGCATAATCATCACACCCACCCCCTCCCTCCTTCCCCCCTTTCGCCATAAAAATTGGTCATTTTTAAAAAAAAAAGTATTACTGGTAGTGTTGCCCAAACGAATTTTGCCGGCTGGATCAATTGTCTGTCTTGCTGTGCTCTTCATTTTATGAAAGCCATTAGTTTCCAGCGTGAGCTCGAGAACCCAACCCCCCCCCCCAAAAAAAATATCCACGGGGGGTTGCCTTTAAACACACATGGCATCTGTTATGTATTCTTTCTGTGGCTGAGCTTCATGCCAAGCTTCATAGACTGCAAGGATCCTGAGAGTCTCCTAGTGAGCCAATCAGAAGAGGGCATATTTTGCAGGGAATTATTGTTATTGGCTCTTACCATGTTGAGGTAGTTGTACTGAAGCAGCTAACGCCTGAGCCTTGTGTTAGGTACCATTGCTTGCTAGCAGGGGTCATTTCGTAGAAAAAGAGGTTCAGGAGCTCATTAGCATAACTAATAACTAAGGTGGGGGGTCTCTCTCCACGCCTTCCCCGGCTTGCCCGCTTTGGCCTTCCCTTCAAGGGCCTTCCCTGGCTCGCCTACCTAGGCGGACAGGCCAGGGAAAACAGGGGGGACTCTGCAAGTCTTCCTTGGCTCGTCTGCTTCAGCCAGCGGGCCGGGAAAGAAACGGGGAGCTTCAAGGGCCTTCCCATCTCACCTGCCAAGGGAGGGGCTCTGCAAGCCTTCCACGGCTTGCCCACTTTGGTGGGCGGGCCAGGGGAAGCACGGTGATGAATTTAAATGCCTCCCCGCTCCTTCAAGGGCCGTCCCCAGCTCACCCGTCTCTAGCACTGGGAGCTGGGGGTAGGGCTTGCCGCCACCACCATATGTGACTGCTCCTGGGCTGCCAAGACGCTGTTCTGGCTCATTCCGGCCCCAAATGACCCCTGCTTGCTAGTATGATAGAGCGCCCAAATACAGACCAATCAGGGAAGCCTAGAATGAAATAGGAAATGCAAATACGGTGTGCTATAGTGTTCACTATGATTGGTTATTACTGTGTCAGGAGGTGTGGTTTTGACTTCTCTTGACTGTATATAAGTGGGGATTATTGCTTGGGTTGTTTGGTGCGTTGTGTTCTGAGCTGAATAAAAGAAATCACTGTTTGATAAGAGCTGCCTCAAGCCCAGTATTTAATAGCGATGACTGCAATTTGCTAGTCAACTTTTTGCTCATTATTTTTCAGCTGTGTTGTGATGTTCGCACAAAACAAGCATCAAATACAGTTCAATGTATGCTCTCTTCAGGTGATCTCCCCTCCCATTAGCTACCCAAACCTTGGGGGGGGGGGGTGTTTGCAGTTAATGCTGCCTTTTGCCTGTGCTGCCTTTTCCCTCCACCCTCTCACTTCCCCTCACTGTCCTCCTCTGAGTTTCTGCTGATGCAAAAAAATGGAACACAAAGCACATAGAAGGATGGTGCATTATGGGAGGAGGTGTGGCCTTCTTGGACAAGTTCCGACATCACTGCAGAACAGGTGCTGTGGATACAGTCCAGGGAAACTATGAGGATTGGTCGCTACTGCGGAAAGGTGAGACAACACATGGGGAACCAGAGGTACTGACGGAGTGGGGAAAAGGTCTGAGCTTTGTGTGGATAAGAGGGTTGCTTGTTACTGACTTGGAGTGCAGTTGCTGAACGGCCCTGAAGTTTTAAACTTGCTTCCATCTTTCAGTCAGCTTTCACAAGCTGAAGTGTTGTTAATCTGCCTCTTTATTCTAGTTGTTTTGAAGTTCATTTTTAGATGTTTTTCTCATCCCAACTTTTTTTAGGACTTTGCTTCTGTTTCAATCCAGTTTGTTTGCAGGCTCACATTCTAGCCCTGATCATCTTCAGTGTTTAATTTTCTCAGTATTTTCACATTATTTAGACCGCCTTCCAGGACCTTTATGTATTAAGCTTTTATCTGATCTCACCTCCCAGCCCTCTGTGTTTTAGGCCAGTGTTTTGTTTTGATTGTTTTCCTGTCATTTAGAGCACATTTAAATTTTCTCTTCAGTATTTTGAGGTAAAATCCTGAAATTGTTCTTTTGCCCTGTCTGTACAGGCATTGTTTTGCTATCTGTATTTTCCAGGTTCAAGACCTTATTTTCTAGTACTTTGCACTTCAGTTCTGTGGACTTTCCTGTTGTCCTGTGTAGGCAAAGGCAGTGTGCTGCTACAGGTTACTTACAGTAGAAGTTGGGAACAGTTGCATCTTTTTCAGCTGAAGCCCCCAAAAGAACAAGCATAATGTCCAGACGCTTTTTGTCTGACCCATCCACTGGAGTTTCCTCCAAAAAATGCAGTAACCATTTCAAAAGTGAGTGGCTTAATGAAATTGTTGAAACAGAGCTTCCAAAATCAGCCAAAAAAAACAGAGGATGAGGTTGAGTGATATTTTCACTTACCATAACTGTGGTGCAGTAGTGTGTAAGATACATCAGAAAGCAGGTGTTGCCAATGATTTCTATAAAGGAAAATGTTGGGCGCCTCTGCACTGCTCGGGGAAGCTGAGGAGGGGGCGGGGCTTGGTCATGTGCCCGCCCCCTGGGTTCCTCACTCCCGGAGCTGCACTCCTGTGCGCTCCCGCTCCAATGGACCCCTGGCTATATAAATGAACATTTCCATACTTTAAGTGCAGGACATACATGATCACACTGCTAAGTATGTGGCCATACCGGAATGCTAGTGCAGCAAAAACTATGCATTTGAATTTGTATCAGTGAAACTGTTCACAATGAAATAATGATGGCAGAACTGAGCAGCGCCAAGTGCCACACACTTGTAGTAGAGGAGAACACAGATATGTCACTCACAAAAATATTCATTATGTCTTAAGCTAAATATTGGCCTGCCCACAGTGAAGTTTATAAAACTGTATTTGCTGGGATTATGGCCTTGACTGCATGTGACTGTGTTTTAGTCACAGCAGCCATTAAAAGGTTTTACAGTGATAATGACCTGGATATGCAAAAAATGATAAAGTTTACATCCAATGGTGCTTCCATTACATTATACAACTTTGTCATGACATTCCTCATCTCCTGGAGCAAGCCCATAGGGAGGACTTGGGGACAGAGGATATCTGCAAGCACGCATCCTTCGTGGGAGATACAGGCTGCGGCCACGCACACTAAATAATTGACTTTCAATCCACTTCCAATGCACTTCTGTGACATTACAGTTCTTCTGGATATCTGTGCCACATTTCTTGCAGCCAGTTCGGGTTGTGAATGTGGTTTCAGTCTCATGAACATCAAAAAGAAGACTTGTAACTGGCTGAAAGTGTACCACTTAGAGATGTGAATGAGGATCAGGTCCTACCAAAATTCAGGGCTACAGATAGATTTTGACAAACTGTAGGCATCAGCAAAGGACTGCCATCAGAAAATGGATAATTAGTATTAGTCTTGCTTACTGAAGATATACTCGTCCTTGTATTGCTTCCAACACCTTTCAGAAGCACAATGTCATTAGAAAAGATTTTGTGGGTTCCAAGTGCCATCTTGTCCACATAACAAAAGAAACAGAGGGACAGTTCTGTTTTATTTGCCCATGCTGAATCGTGACTGTGAAGTCACACACACACTTGTTTTGACCTCTGGTCTGGAAGTGATGTCACAGGAAGGAGAGGGATTGGATGTTTTGACCTTCGACCTGGACATTACAGGAAGTTGCATCAACAGTGATATCATATTGCCCATTCCTGGGTACCACCCCCAAGTCTTGCATTGTCCATTTGAAGATTACAGATGTTATATTTTGCTGAGATGTGAATTGCTCCACTCGGGGGGGGGGGGCGGGATTAGAGGGAACATTGGCTCCAAGGACTGCTCTCAGGTCCCGGTGGTGTTTCAGGGTGGGCCTTTGGGAGTGTGACTGTTCTTGCCCTGACTGAGATAAAGGAACATTAGAGAGTCTGAAGTGACTGGAGCAGTGATTCCTTTTTTAGCTCCATGGTGCCAACAGAAATAATGGCGCTTGGGTTGTACTGTGCTCCTTCTAGTGGAGTAGGGTTGCCAGGTCTCTCCTGGCAACCAGCGGGGGATTGGGGGAGGACTTACTTGGAGCAGGAGGCTTCTACCATAGAGTTTTTGTCCAAATACTGGAGCATCTCCCCAACATGGTGGCATCACTTCCGGGTCTCGTGGGCAGTGATGTACTGTCACTGCAAGTCTGCTGGATCTCCCTCTTTTGGGGGGTGAGTTCCCCCCGCTGGCCAGCTGATCAGTGGCAGGCCAGTGGCGCCTGGCAGCAGGGGACCTCTCCTCCACCAGGGGATTTGACAACCCTGTGGTGGAGTTGTGATGGAACAGAGTTCTGAAGTGTGAAGTAAAGAAGAGCAGAGGGAGCCACAAAATGAGCAGGAGGAGAGAAGAGGAAGGGAGAAGCATGTGGGGAAAGAGCAGCAAAATGACAGAAGTGGAGAACTGTAATGGAGGGACCAGAAATGCCCCAGAGCCCACAAATATTTACAGATGTTCCTGACTATAAGGTTTTATTTACCACCCTTGAAGTCAGAGAGCATTTTTAGCTGCATATTTAAAACTGCACAAATTTTAAAACTGATGGAAAGATAAGTTGCCTCTCTTTGTCTGTGTAAACTATTTGATATAATTACTTTTCTTTCCTATTGCTCATGGCAACCATTCCTAGGACATTACCATGGGGTGGGGAATGTTTAAAAACCATTTGAGTAGGAAGGCGAAGTTTGGCAAGACTGTTAACCTACATAGAGTGGTGTGGTGTTTTCCTTTCCCCTTTCTCACGCTTAAATGTAACATAAGCATTACTTTGTAGCACCCAATGTAAGGCTAATTTGGCTCATTTGAATCTAAAAAGAAGCCCACATCCTTCCTGTGCCCTTCAAAGAATTCTAAAAGGCTCTACAGAGAAAACAGATGTACGGGTATGTATCATTTACAATTAGGGATGACATGATTAGGTTCAATGTAGAACAAAATAAAGAACAAAACCACTCATGCAGAAAATACACTGCCAGGAAGATCAGGAGGGCTGGAGATATTGGACATTCTTCTGGTTACTACTTTGCTGCAGTAATTGAAATCCTTCTCTACAGAATAAACTATATGTGAAGTCATCACTACTGAGACACAAGGAACTGTCTAGAAGACAGAGCCACGGTACTTCAGTTTTACCAAGGATGGACCGATGATAGAAATTAACTTTTTTTCTTTGTTATATCATCCCTTCCCTTTTTTTGCTGTCAAATCACAGCTGACTTATGGTGGCCCCATGGGGTTTTCAAGACAAGAGACGTTCAGAGGTGGTTTGCCACTGCCGGCCGCCATGTTGTGCCCTTAGTATTCCTTGGTGGTCTCCCATCCAAATACTCACCAAGACCGACCATTCTTAGCTTCTGAGAATGAGTGAGATTGGGCAAGCCTGGGCTATCTAGGTCAGGGCAAATCCCCTCCTGCCACCTCCCCCAAAAAACTAACTTCCAACTGAGTGCTTGAATACTTGGAAATGTTCTCAGCTGTCAAATGTTTAACATTTTATAGCAAGGGGCCCCAACCTTTTTGAGCCTGCAGGCACCTTTGGAGTTCTCACACGGTGTGGTTGGGTGCAGCCACAAAATGGCTGCCACAAACAGTTGCCACAGGAAGCAAGGCCAGCCAGTTTCCGGCTTACCTTCAGTCACGCAGTCATTGGGCTGAGATGGCGGCTACAACCAAAGCAACATGTTTTAAAAATCTGCACTGCCAATCAGATCCCCAGTGGTCAATCAAAACTCCCACTTTCTAAAAACACTTGAAGGTAGGGTTGCCAAGTTGAATGTACTCACCGGCGGGGGGGAGTCCTCCTTTGCCCGGGAGCTCCTCCGGCGTGCGCACACCCGGTGACATCACCACGTTGGGGGCGTTGCCAGGGCGACGCTCTGGCAATGCTCCCAACATGGTGACGTCACTTCCAGGAAGTGGGGAAGTCGTCCGGGGTGGACGACTTCGGGGTTGGGGTTTCTCCCGCCGGCCGAATGCTGGCCAGCGGATCGGGAACCCCTGTAGCGGGGGATCCCCCGCCCCCCGGGCTGACTTGGCAGCCCTACTTGAAGGGCAACAAGAAAGATATTGGTGGGCACCATGGTACCCCTAGGCACCATGTTAGGGACCCTTGCTTTATACTAAGCAAAGAAAGCCCACATCTATATAATTGATACAATGCTTTAGATTCTTCAGAGTATTTTGCATACTTTCTCATGTTGTAATTCTTACAACAGAACTTTAAGGTTGGTCGGTGAGTAAAAATCATGTGGCACCTTAAAGAGTAGCTTGATTTTGCTTTTATGGTGCTATGACACTCTGTGTGTTTGCTACATTAATGTAGCTATGACTCTGGAATTCATCTATATATGTTTGTTTTCTAGAAATTCTGACCTCAGTAATCTGGGGGCTGATTCACACATTACAAAGTCCTTATGGTCAGGGCACTTCCAGTCAGTTGTGTTCCTTTCCTGGAGCCTGCCAAGTGTTTTTAGAAAGTGGGTGGGGCCAGGTGGGGCTTTTGCCCAGCTGGGCTTCTGTTTAACTGTTGCTGAGCAGATTTTTTAAAAATTGTTTTCAACAGTAGCTGACCCTACATCACAAGTGGGACTGAAGGTAAGCTGTGTGTATGCAAGAAAATATTTTAAAATAATATATTCATTTCAAAAGTCATCCTATTAAGCGGAGCCTTACTTCCTGGCATTTTCTGGTTGTCCCCACCTCCTGCAGCAGCCATTTTTTGGTTGCACCCTCACAAAATCAGAATTTCAAAGATGCCTGCAGGCTCAAAAAGATCATCTGCTTTAGATGAACTGAAAACAAATCAGCCAGTGTCATAATGCCCCTGTATAAATTGATGGTGTGACCTCATTTGGAGTACTGTGTACAGTTCTGGTCGCCACACTTCAAAAAAGATATAGCATTGGAAAAAGTGCAGAAAAGGGCAACTAGAATGATAAAAGGGTTGGAATACTTTCCCTTTGAAGAACCTTGTCAAATCAGAAATTCTTCTTGCAACATTTGCCCATCACAATCCTCTGCTTTTGATACTTCAAGATGCACACAAGGCAGCTAGATGGACAATAAAGACTTGGATGCTAAATAAAGAAGCCTTTGATAAAGATTGTAAGGAAGAATTTAGAGATTTCTTCCTACGGAACATTCTACCCGAGACAAACATAGCAGTGGTATGGGATACATTCAAAGCCTTTGCAAAAGGAAGATTGATTAGAGAGGAAATATGGCAATGAAAACAAAATAGAGAAAAATATCAAAATATAGTTGAATTATTTAGAAAAGATGAAACGTTATTGAAGAGAGACCCCTCCTCAGAACGGTTTAAATTTAATTTAATGAAGTCGCAACATATGTTAAATTGTTTCTTATCCCAAGAAATTGCAAAAAAATAAATAAACTATGCCAAACCATCGTTTTTTGGAAAACGCACTACTAAAATTAAAGAAAGATAGGGTGGATAGGTATATAAAAGCACTGTTGAATGAAAAAGGAGAAGGATGTTATTCATCTAAAGATCTCAAAGAGATCATTGAGAAATTTTACACCCAATTATACAAACAAAAAGAACAAGATAAATCTGATATTGAACACTACCTGGAGAACTTTGTAAAGAAAATATTTACTGAAGACCAGAAAAGACTATTGAACCAATCAATCACAATGTGTGAAATAAGTGAAGCCATCAAGAAATTGAAGAAGGGGAAATCCCCGGGGCCAGATGGCCTATCAATAGAGTTTTATTAGTTGTTTGAAGAGCAAGTTGTGGTACCATTGAAAATGACTATGCAGAATATCTATGAAGAGGCGAGTACCAGATACTTGGAAAGAGGCGCTAATTACGTTGATACCAAAGAAGGGAACTAATACGTTAGATATTAAGAACTACAGCCCTATCTCCCTTTTAAACACTGACTATAAAATTTATGCTAACATAGTAGCAAACAGGTTTAAAAGTGTATTGGTGCAAACAATACATCGAGACCAGGCTGGCTTTTTACTTCAAAGACAGTTAAGACATAATGTTAGAACCATCTTGAATACACTTTATTATGAAGCCCACCCTGAAAAGCAGATGGCACTTTTTTATATAGATGCTGAGAAAGCATTCGATAATGTCAGTTGGGAATTTATGTTATCACAATTAATGCATTGGGGGTGCGGGGAGCAATTTTAATTTGATGGTGAAAATGATTTACGAAAAACAGGAAGCGAGAGTATTGTTTAATGGAGAAAGTACACAGAGGTTCCAAATACAGAAAGGCACTAGACAGGGATGTCCCCTCTCCCCACTATTATTTATTTTTGTATTGGAAAACTTGAATGATGTAATCAGAGAAGAAAGGGGAATTAAAGCCTTGGTTGTAAAAGGGGAACAATTCAAGCTCCAAGCCTTTGCCGATGACCTTGTTTTCATTTTAGAGGAAACTTTGTCTTCAATCGATCCTTTGCTCTCCACTTTACAACAGTATGGTCAAGTTGCTGGCCTTAAGATAAATGTGCGGAAAACAAATATCCTTACTAAAAATTGTACAAAAGAGGTCATAAAACAATTGTGGGACAAGACAGGCTTTGAAATATGCAAAAAAAATCAAATATTTAGGTATTACTTTAACTAATATGTGTAGTTCCCTCTTTGATGACAATTACAAGAAACTTTTAATAGAAATTTGTATAGACCTTGAAAACTGGAGAAGCCTGCAATTATCACTGCTAGGTAGAATAGCAGTAATTAAAATGAGTATTCTTCCATTGCTAATTTTTGTATTTCAGACATTGCCAATACTGAAAAATCAGAAATTTTTTCGAGAGTTAGAAAAAAATCAGATCCTATTTTATCTAGCAAGCTAAAAAACCAAGAATTAAGCTTAAAAGACCTACAGGATATGTCTGAAAGAGGAGGCTTCAGCTTACCAGATTGGTATCTGTATTAAAAGGCTTCTGCGATGGTCTGGTTAAAGGAATGAGCTAATTTAAATTACATAAGGTTCTTGAATTTGGAAGGTCATGATTTGTCAATGGGGTGGCACACCTTTTTCTGGTATGGACAAGAAAGAGTTCATTTTAAACACCATGTACTTAGAGGCTCGCTTATGAAAATCTGGGAGGAAGTTAAGCACATCTTTTATTTGAAAATTCCAAAATGGGTGTCACCGCTGGAGGCGTTCATAAAATCTTCTCTCCTTAGGGAGGAAAAGAAGAGTAGTTACGGGGATTTATTAGATCCAGATAACAAATTGAAAACACCAGAAATGCTAGAAAGGCAAATATTATTTTATCTTGGTGGGAAACTATCCAGATTCAACTTGGATAAGGTAAAAGGGTTTTATAGGAAGCCAACAGATTTGGATAAAGTATGGTTGAACTTGGATGTGAAATCTATAAAGAAGCTTTATAGTTTTCTATTAGACTTTAAGATGTTAGAGGAAATGGTTAAACCTGTTATGATATCCTAGGCACGGGATTTAGGCCATAATATAGATTTGGAAAGCTGAAATAGGGTCTGGAAGAAGAATATTAAAATTACCAGAGCTACATCATACAAAGAAAACATTTATAAAATGTTATATAAATTTTATAAATGGCATTTAACCCCGACAGGCTATCTAAATACTCTCAATCTATAACTAATGTCTATTGGTAATGTAAACAGAACTCGGGTACTTATTTCCACATGTGGTGGCTTTGTGGGAAAGCTAATAAATACTGGTTAATGATTCAGAGGTTACTTTAAGAAATAATTAACTCTAAAATACCATTTAAGCCTAAATTATTTCTTCTTAATATAATACCCAGACGCCTATAAGAAAATAGACCGACAGTTGATATTACATGGCATTACAGCCACCAGAATTCTGTATGCGAATTATTGGAAAATTGATAAAACTGATAGACAGGAATTTCTACAAAAATTACTGGATGTTGTAGAGATGGATAAATTAACAAAAGTGTTAAAAGGCAAAGATGATGGTACATTTAATGTAACTTGGACTAAGTTGTATGCCTGGTTAAATTTAAGTTATAAATGAGCAACGTATGGTATGCACAATAATTTTTTTCATTGTTTTTTGTTTTTCTGGGTTTTTTATATAGAATTCTTCTCACATATGTATAGTGTCAGCGTGGCTTTATATTTATATGTTAAAACCTATAAAAAAATTTTTTTAAAGAAAGGTTAAAGCGCTTGGGGCGCTTTAGCTTGGAGAAACGACGGCTGAGGGGAGACATGATCGAGGTTTACAAGATTATGCATGGGATAGAGCAGGTAGAGAAAGAAGTGCTTTTTTCTCTTTCTCACAATACAAGAACTCGTGGGCACTCAATGAAATTGCTGAGCAGTCCAGTTAGAACAGATAAAAGGAAGTACTTATTCACCCAAATTCACATGGAATTCACTGCCACAGGAGGTGGTGGCGGCTACAAGCATGAACGGCTTCAAGAGGGAATTAAACACAAGATGGGACCCACAACAAAATGTTGCATAATGTGTTGTGGCCCTACCATAGTCTTCATTTCCAGCAGTCACCGCAAGGAACTTGTGGGGAGGGGGCATTCCCCCACCTTTGTTCCCCTCTCCCATCTTGGTTGTCAAAGTTCCCTTCTTTATCTTTCTGCACCCCTTATCTACCAATCTTCCCTCACCTCCCCTTTTCCTCACCCCTTCTATGTCAGCTGTCTCTCTACCCCCTTCTCTAGCAAGCCTTTCTTACCACCTTTCTCCTCTCACCCCTTGTATGTCTCACCCCCTTTTACCCCTGCCCTTCTCAGGCACTGTTCTCTTTCCCTCAGCCCCTCTCAGTCTGCCCCTCTCTTTCTCTCTATTTCTCTACCCCACACACACAATCTCCCCCTCTTCCTCTTTCTCTCCCCCTCCCTCGACAACCTTCTTGTGTTCTTTTTCTTTCTCTCCCCCCAACACACAATCCCTTATTCTTTCTCTGTCTCTCTCTCTCCCTTCTCAGAGAACCCCACTTCTTCCTGTTTCTGGCGAGGGAGGGGGGATGACACAGGCTTTGCCTCCTCAGGCTTCAGCTGACCAGCGGCAAAGCCAGCTTGGGCAGCAGCAGGTGGGTTGGCTCCCAGAGAGGCGCCGCTGCCCCTTTGGCTCCCTTAGCTGCCCCACCACTTTCCCTCCCCAGGAGTGGCCAGACCTGGTGGCTGAAGCCTTACTCTGCTGGGACGGGTCTGGCGGTGGGGCACATGGTTATTGGCGTGACGGCTCTCCAGTGTCTTTCCCTGGTGGTCCCCGTGGCACCATAGATGGTTCTTGCTGCTGCAGTCCTAGCAGCGGCAGGGACAGTTATTGCCATGGAGACTTCCTCCATGGCTCCAGCAGCTTTTCCTGTGCCTCCCGTAAGTCTGTTCTCTGCGCATGTGCAGGGCAAGCAGTTTTACTTTGGGGGGCATTTAAGTATCCCTGGTATACTTTTTAAAACATTTTGGATTTTTCTGCAAATCTGGGGAGTGCCCCAGGTTTTCTGAAAGATTTGTTTTCCCTCCATGTGCCCCAGATCATGGAAAATAAGTATCTGCATGCACAAGGGACCCTTGGCTATTTGTATACAGATATGGAACAGAGGTCCATCAGTGGCTATTAGCCACAAGTTATAGATAGAAACTCTCAGTCTAGGGCAAGTGATGCACTGTATTCTTGGCTCTGGGGAGGAAAACAATGGGAGGGCTTCTAGTATCCTGCCCCCACTGCTGGACCTCCTGCTGGCACCTGGTGTTTTTGGCCACTGTGTGACAGTGTTGGGCTGGATGGGCCATTGGCCTGATCCAACATTGGCTCCTCTTATGTTCTTATGATTTTATAGGCATTACTATTCTTTCTCTTCTTGCCAGTCTCTCACATGTACCAGATTTGTAACAGGAAACAGTTTTAACAATGAATCAGACAAAGTTTATTGGAGCAAGCATTTTTTCATTCAACATACCCAGTCTGACTCCTAACAAGTCATGGACTGCCACCTGTTCAGTCTTCATTGTCCCTGCTTCAACTAGAGGAGAAAAGAGAAATCACCATGGAGGTCAGCACAGCTGCTATGAGAGTGAGGAAGCAGCGTGGTTTTCCTAAATAAATCTACAGGTGATATTTTCTGAATATGAATTACTGTCTATCCTAACAGAAGAATCATTTATTGTTTGGTTTAAATACATTGATGACAACTTTTAATATGTCAATGAAGCCATCAACTAAATCTCAAATTATCTTTTGAGTGATCCTGTGTCAGAATCTGCTGATTCAGACAAAGGATTTCTATTGCTTCAAGCTATTTCTGTTGTTTCCTCCCTGTCATGTCTGTATGCCATATTATATTCTAATGCCATGTATGTATTGTAGATGCTAACATAACCCCTGCCATGTAATTGCCCCTTAGGTGAACTCTCCCTTTGGCCAGTATGTATGTAGAATATATGACCCCAGGTTTAAGTGCCTGACCAGGCCTGGTTTGTGTAACTGCCAGAGCGGGAGGATGACACCTGCAATGTATGGGAACAATGGGCCTCTCACACTCCTGCCTCCGCATTCCATCCGTCCGGGCTGGGACTTCAAGGGAGGATGAGTCTCCTCTCTTATCACCATGCGAAAGCCTTGAGGCCATTGATTGTTATGTGAAGTGGTAACATCTGAAGGGTCTGGTTTGGAGAGGGAATTTACAGCTTGACACCTCACTTTCTTTCCTGTGGGAAGCAAATGGCCAGAGCCTCTTTTGCCCGCCGTTTTTCCCTTGTAGTGATTGGCTACCTATGGGTAATTCAAACTGCTTGGAAAGGTATAATAGACCTGCATCTGTCATATGTATTATCTCTGACAATAATCCGAGAAGCTGTACCAATGTAGAGATTGGAAATAAAGAACTGTGTTGCATCAACCAAGATCTGATCCTTGACTACTTTGAGCAGAAATCTCACATCCTGTTATTAATCCCTGCTAAGAAGGCCCTGCTCTTACTGAGCACAATCTGAAAGGCACATTCTGACTACTTTCCTATGCATATACCGTATTTTTCAAACCATAAGACGGACTTTTTCTCCCCAAAAAAGTGGGGAGAAAAGTGCGTGCACCTTATGGTGCGAATACTGCTGCCGCAGCAGGAACAAGGCTGCCCTTGCTGCTGCGAGGCTGCCGCCACCAGGCCGCTGCTGGGCCGCCGCTGCCGACTCGCGCGAGGCCGCCGCTGGGCCGCCGCTGGCTCACACGAGGCTGCCGCTGACATTGCCAGCGCGTGAGGCTGCTGCTGGCGGCTCACATGAGGCCGTCGCTGACGTTGCTGGCGTGCAAGGCCACCACTAACGGCTCACGCGAGGCCGCCGCTACCACGCCGCCGCTGCTGGCTGAGGCCTCGCTGACCAGCGCGGAAGGTGCGATCCTCCCCCCGCATCTTATGGTCAGGTGCGTGCTATAGAGCGAAAAATACGGTAAATTCTTCTTAGAAGCCTCTTCCCCAGAACCTCCTATGAATTCAAAAAGTAGTTTTGGAGGTATTAACAAACCAGTTTTATAAGTAGTGGGAAATAGTACATGTGTACCAGTGGCTTGTTTTTCTTGCAGAATGCTCCTGTGTTGAATCCCCAAATTGTTTTTATTTTTTCCGTTATTGCAAAGTTAGTGGGAGGGGGATAGTTTTTCATGTTGTTCTGGCAGTCATCTGTTATTACCATTTCTCCCCTTTGATGTTGACCAGGGAAAACTAAATGACGAATTTACTAGAAAATATCATTGTGGCTTAATGCATTCCCTAGAACAGTTACAGAGGCAAAAGCATGTTTGTTTTCAATAGCAAAACAAAAAAGTATTTGATACCATGCAGGCTATAAGAAAAGATTGTTAGCAGAAAGGACGGACGGTCATGAAATGGAAGTAGAACTCGCAGGTTTGTAATCACTGAATATGAAAACACATAAAGTTATCCCATTCTCAACCAGATCAAGGTCATTACTGTCTTGTTTGACTGGCAGCATTTGTTCGATGTCTCAGGTCACCTACGACCGGATCCTTTTATAGGGAGATTGAATATGGGACTTTCTGCATGCAAAGCAGGCGCTCTGCCACTGATCCATAGTAGGAGGATAGAGTCTACTCATTCAGATGGATAAGTCCCAAAGGAAGTCTTTTTAAGCAATATTCCCAGGATTGTATAATTATGTCCATAATGAAATGTGCCAGTGAACTTCCGTGATGGTTTAGAAGGGCATCTGTTTAAAAGCTCATGTGGGAGCTGAGGCCTTCATGTGTTTAATACTGCTGGGTTTTGGATATTTTATTTGTATCTTATTCCTTTTATCAGTTACACATCATTTGATTTTAATTATTGTGAGCCACCCTGTGTAGGATGAAATGGTATATAATTAGATTTAGCAGCAAATCATTTTGGAAGGCCCCAGTTGTCATTGTTCCCATTTCTTGTCCAAGTTGTTGTGCAGTACATCAAACAGAAAACTGTCATATGCATTAGTGTGTGGTGGGCTTCCACTGCAAGTTGGGAGGAGAATTTCAGATTCCACAATTAAGCTTCAGATTATCTTTAAACTTGAAATTTAGCTCTGTGTTTTCAGCCACATCTCTGTTTTTGGCAGTAGCTGGTTGGCTGGCTGCAACTCTTGCACCTCAAATTGGCAAGAACCAGGGCTATTTTTGGGCAGGAATGCACAGGAATGGAGTTCTGAGTGGCTTCTGAGTTGGCCACGCCTACAGCCCCCCCCCAGGTTCCCCAGATGCCTCGCAAGCCAAGCCAGGGAGAGAAGGTAGTTTAAACTGCCTCCCCCACCCTCAGGTTCCCCCGATCCAGAAACTGCCTTCCTTCCCTTGGGTTCCTCATGCGCCCCCGCAAGCTATGGGGCACCTGGGGAAGCCGATCCTGGGAAAGAGCTATACTGTCAGGGGTGTGGCCTAATATGCTAATGAGTTTCTGCTGTTGGGTGTGGTCTGTTATGCTAATGAGTTCCTGCTGGGCTTTTTCTACAAAAAAATGCCCTGGCAAGAACCCTGAATCACATCCAGCTTTTTTTACTTTTAGCATGTGGTAAAGATGCCAATCTACTTCATCCAGTTCATGGGCATTTCAGAGAGATTATGAGGATGCTAAAGAGTCTTATGGCTGTTGTTTAGATGACCATTTGCCAGTTTGGTGTGAGAGCCAGTCTGGTGTAGTGGTTAAGTGCGCGGACGCTAATCTGGGAGAACCGGGTTTGATTCCCCACTCCTCCACTTGCACCTGGCTGGATGACCTTGGGCAAGCCATAGCTCTGTACCAGCTGTTCCCTCAAGGACAGCTTGGGAAAGAGTTCTCTCAGCCCCACCTACCTCGCAGGGTGTCTGTTGTGGGGAGGGGAAGGGAAAGGAGTTTGTAAGCCGCTCTGAGACTCCAAGTGAGTGAAGGGCGGGATGTAAATCCACTCTCTTCTTCTTCATTTGTATTGTTGCCAATACCCAGTTAAAGTGCACAAATATCTGATCAGAAGGACATACATACTCCTGTATAAATAATAGCTTATCTGTTTAAAATTCATGTAAGCAGTGAGTGGAAAATTAATGCCTCTCTTTACTTATATTTTAATATGGAAAGCTACTGTTTTTACCCATTCGTATCTGTTAGAATTTGCATGTGTTTTTGTACTTGGTAATCAGCACCAAAGTACTAAAAATCAGATAAGAAACAACCCTCAGAAACCAGAAGGGAAGAGTGAGTGGGGAGGCAGGACATCTGTGGAAATGGGAGGGAGAAGAACCTTATGGTAATGGAAAAAGTGAGTGAGGAGGCAGGCCACACGGGGAACAGTTTTGCAGGACGCAGTGGAAATGAAAATGCAAAACAATTTGTTACGGCCTTTGCTAAATGTTTGCAAATACTGGTCTGAAGGAGGTGGCAGAGATAATACAGCATTGCCTAATCCTTTGAATTTTGTTTGTAGACATAAGGATTTTTGCTACTGTCTTATTAAAAAATCAATGTACCAAGAGATATCCAATGATCAGTGCAGAAACTGGGTAAACATTTTTGCTAGTTTTATTTCTTATGTATGTACAAGCTTGAGTTTAATCCATTTATTTTATACAGTCAGTTCTGAGTATGTACAGTAGTACCAATGGTACACAGCAGTGTGATGTATATTGATACACAAGTATTTCAACAGAAAGTGGTAATGCATTAAACACATATTAGATTTTCCCAGGTTAAAAAAAAATTGTTTTCATTTGTGCAGTAAAAGTCAAGGCCTTACTCAGGTAAAATCACCCCAAGAAATACCATGCCAACTATTATTTAATGTGGAAAAGTACACTTTATGGTCTCATGAATCATAGTTGCACAGTTCTTTCTCAAATCCATCTTTTGTGTTCCTTCTGTAATCGAATCAGCATGAAATTTGGTTGCAGAAATATGTATTCATTGATAATCTGAGAAAATCTTGGATATCAAGGCTTCATCCTTAGATTATTGTAGTGCAGTGGGAGCCCACTCTTTTCCCATAACACCCTGGACCCAATCATGGGGGAAAGAGTCCATTTTATTTATTTACAAAAGGTATACCGCTTCTGCTCTCATCAGAGCCATCATGGCGACTAACAGCTTAGAGCCAGTCTGGTGTAGTGGTTAAGTGCATGGACTCTAATCTTGGAGAACCGGGTTTGATTCCCCACTCCTCCACTTGCACCTGGCTGGATGACCTTGGGCAAGCCATAGCTCTGTACCAGCTGTTCTCTCAAGGAGAGCTTGGGAAAGAACTCTCTCAGCCCCACCTACCTCACATAGTGTCTGTTGTGGGGAGGGGAAGGGAAAGGAGTTTGTAAACTGCTCTGAGACTACAAGTGAAGGGCGGGGTTTAAATCCAATCTCTTCTTCTTCTTAAAAATATACATGATAAAATGTCTTTAAAATCACTAAAACCAAACAGAAACACATCATTAAAACCAAACTAAAATATACATACAAAAACAAAAGTTAAAACATAGGACCTATCCTACTGAAGTGCTTTTCCCCAGTCCCCCCCCCCCCCCCCAGGCTCTACCCACCAAAACTTCCGCAATTTCTCAAGATGGAGTTGGAACCCCTAGCACTATGACCCACTCCGGTCAACATCCTGGCTGCAGCATTCTGCAGCAGTTGAAGTTTCCAAATACTTTTCTTTACAATAGAGTGTATTGCAGTAATCTAATCTAGATGTAACAAGGGCATGCGCTTTACTCGTGCCTGGATTCCGGATCAGGGATGTAGCCCAAGTTGCAATCCTATTATACAGTCTGTTTATGTTTTAAAATGTAACTCTGTTTTTAATCATGAGATTTATGGTGTAGGGTAACATATCAAACCCAAGACATGTTGGGGGCCCTGACCACCAAATAACATAGGCCCATGCAGGACTGAAGCTAGCATAGGAAAGTGTCACAGTGTATATTCTTCTTACATAGTCTGAAGGTCTTCATGTTATCCTAGCAGTATGGGGAAAATAGCAATACAGCAATTGCTACATAGGTGGTGTGATGTAAGTACTGGGTCCAAGTTGCTTTAAGTATTGGAAATTAGTTTGAGCAATTGTAAGCATCTTCATTACAGCTGCCTCATATGCCAGACGAATCCGAGGTACTGGCACCCATGCCACCTGTTAGGAGAGAGAGAGACACTGGCAAATAGGAGAAATCAGATTGTTTGTGAGAGCAGGAACAGTTAAACTTTGAGATTCCAAGCTCTAAGAACCCTATTTTCTTAGAGAGTTTGCCATCCTGAAAAAAATTACCTTGGCAAATAAAACTCTTGGCAGTTTGCGTGGATTTTATTAAAATATTTTCTACTTAATATAACTAATATCTTAAGCACATAATTTAGCTTTCAGATAAAGTATATTTCCACTAATTTATTTTTCTTGATTGTAGATTTTATAGTTGCTGCTTACTATTCTGTTGCCTGGGATTCATTCCAGGAATCAAAATGAACTAGAGACAGCAGCTGCCACAGGCCAAACAACTCCCCTCCTCTCCAACCCAGCTACTACCCGCCCATGCTCATTGATGGGACTGAAGCTCCTGGCAGTGGTCCCACATGAAGGAGAACAAAAGCTTGCACTGTGTCCTTGAAGCATACCAAATGTACGCACTGTCAGATGGGTTGCTGGAGAGGGTGATTTCTGTAACTACAGCCCTTTGCTTTATGATTCTTTAGGGTTATGGGTCCCAGCCTATTTGCTAGCATTCAACTTGCAAGCTGAATCTAGCCATTCCAAATGCTTTAACTTGATTTCTTTTGCAAGTTATCAGAGAAAACGATAGTAGGTGAATCATGACCTTTCTTTCCAGTGTTTTGTGTGTGTGTGTGTGTGTGTGTGTGTGTGTGTGTGTGTGTGTACACATACACACACACACACTTTTCGATGTCCCTTATGGTCATTTTAGCTGAAGGTAACATCTCACTATAAGACAGATACTAAAAGGTTGCAAACCTCAGTGAAAGATGTCACTTTATTTTATTGTTTCTGGATCCAGAACACAACTTAGGCACACAAAAAATGCCTTTGTGGTCTTCCTCATGTTGTCAGTTATCCTGTGGTAACCCCATCATAGTAACTCATTTAAATTTTGGACTTGTCTAAAGGTTCAAAGTACAAGTTTGAAAAAGGAGTGTGATATAATCAGTTCCTTGCTATGAAGGATCCATGGAGGAATGTAAGTGAGGATCGGCACAGACATAACATTTTGCAGAAGCTAGCAGTAGTTAGTGATTGGGAATATGATGCAGCATTGCACACGCCACATATATCGTCCACATACATGCATGTGTATCTGATATTCTAATAGCAAAGTCAGGATAGCTACAGATACTTAAATCCGCTGACTGTATCTGTGAACAGGCAATACAGATCTTTCTATAAATCTGAAAAGGGCCCAAGATATGCAGGAAAATGTGAAATAATAAAAAAAACTGCCCGGGGCAATTTAAAAAATCCCGAAATGATAAAAGGAGTGCATGTAGCTTTAAGCAGCTGATTCCCTCAGTGGCTGCTGCTAGGCAACCACAATATTCCAGGCTTCAGTTTCTTCAGAAGGCGGCCGGGGGGGGGGGGCATGGCCCTTTCCAGGCCTATTTTGGCCTTTGAAGGACTCATTAGAGACAGGCCTGACTTTGGTTGCCACCTCCAGGTTGAAAAATTCCTGAAGATTTTGGGGAGGACAGGTGTTTGGGGAGGGGAGAGGACTCAGTTGAATATAATACCTCGAGTCTGCCCTCCAAAGCAGTCACTTTCTCCAGGGGAAACCAAACAAGCGATATACACAGTATTCAAAGTAATATAACCAAAAAGCACGGTACAAACACACAGAAAATTATCAGTACTAAGTGTGACAATTATTGCTAAGAAATAAAATGCACAACTTTTAATGTGCTGTTATTAATACAATTTAAATTCAACCATAGAAAAATTGCCACACAAATGTACAGTTGTACAGTTGTAATTCTGGGAGATCTCCAGGTCTCACCTGAGGTTTGGCAAGTCTAGGCCTGGCAGCAGCCTATGGGTGGCTTGATACCACCCTGCATGATTCAGCTAGGCCTGGCTGCTTGCTACTGTTTTAACAACAGCCACTCTCTGAAAGCCAGTGTGGTGTAGTGGTTAGAGCTTCAGAGTAGGCTCTGAGACCCAGGTTTGAATCCCCATCTTACTGTGGAAGCTCACTGGGGCTACTTCTGCATTGTCACTTTTGTCACTCGTTTGTTCCTATTGCTTCTGCCCCCCCCCCAATGTCTTTTGCTGTCTCTAGTAGTCCCAGAAAGAGCAAAACCCAAAGCAATAGGAACAAAAGAGTGGCAAAAATGACAGTGTGGAAGTGGCCTGGGTGATTTTGGACCAGTCACATACTTTCAGCCTAACCTCCCTCACAGGATTGTTGTGCAGATAAAAAGGAGAAGAGAATAACGTAAGCTACTTTGGTCCCCACTGTGGAGACAGGTGGGGTATAAATGAAGTAAATAAAGAGTAAATGCAGCTGAAGATGGGAGGCAGATAAAAGGAGGCTGGTGAATGGCTGAGAAGGAGATAATGAGGCAGGGAGAGGAAATGGGGATTGGGTGGGGCTGAGAGAGCTCTGAGACAATTGTCCTTGAGAGAACAGCTGGTACAGAGCTATGGCTTACCCATGGTCATCCAGCTAGGTGCAAGTGGAGAAGTGGGGAATCAAACCCGGTTCTCCCAGATTAGAGTCCGTGCACTTAACCACTACACCAAACTGGCTCTTAGTAGCTAGAGCTCTATCCCAGGCAGTCTCCAAACACTAGATGAAAATTTAGATAAAGCCTGACAAGTCCAATGTCTAGTTTAAGCCAAATTTAGTAAGCACTTGAAGCCTAAAAGTCCAAATTGCCTCCTGTTGTAATAATTTCTTTTGAATATCCTCATGATGATACTCTTGTCTCACACATTTAGCAATGACAAAAAATGCAGATCCTCTGCTTCATGTCCTGTGGGAGTCTCCAAAATTTTATTTTTAATCCAGGATTAATGTCCAGAAGCCAAGGTTTACTGCATGCATGGTGTTCCCTACATATAATAGGCCACAAGGACAAATTGTAACATATATTGCACATTTGGTGTTGCAATTTGTAAAATGTTGTCACTTAGAGGAGCCACAACCCCATGGATATTTTAACTCCTTAAATTCTCATGTTGCATGCTGCACAGGTCCCACACTTATGATGCCCAATAAGTGAGGGTGCTTTAGATTATTTTTGAAGACATGTCTGAATGAATAAGCATATCACCTATACTAGTGGAATGTCTAAAACCAGTTCTAGGTTTAACTCGGCAACCTCGAATGTCGTTAATCAAATGCCAATGTCTGCATATAATTCTTTTTATTTGATTTGCTAAAGGAGTATAATCTAATGCAAAAGAGATGAAATCATGTCTGTGTACTGATTGTTCTTCCAAAAGAGTAACTCTATTCCTTGCCATTGCTCTATGCCTGGCTGACTCAATTATTTGTATGGGCTAACCATGTTCACTTAGTTGATTCCTCAAATGTGTAGAGGCTCTTTTAAAGGTACAGTTCCTTTTGATCTTGAGAAACTGTCCAAAGGGAAGATTATTATGCAAAAAATGTGGGTGAAAAGAACTGTAGTAAAGCAGTGCATTTCTATCAGTCAGATTCACGTATAGTCGTACTGCTAATTTATTTTTATAGTCATGAAAAACTACCATGTCCAGAAATGAGATGGAATTAGAATCATTGGCACTGGAGAACTTAATTGAACTGTGATGTGTATTGACCCATTCAAAAAAAATCTAACAAAGTGGCAGCATCTCTATAAATATGAAAAATATCATCTGTAAACCTCCTATAAAAAGAATAGATTTAAAAAAAAGATTGTTAGTGGAATGTCATATTGTATATTCTTCTAGATCTGTCATGAACAGGTTAGCTATTGAAAGTGAGCCTTGAGTGACAGGCTGATCCAAGATTGGTTAATGTCAGCTGAGCATAGAAAGTCTTGAGAGAGTTGCATGTTGAGGGGAGATTCAGTCAGATTTCAGCCCTAGCTGAGAAGAGTACTGACAGTTTCAGAATTCAGCAGAGCAGTTTAACACAGATGGAGTACTGAGGGAAAGTTGGCAAGAAAGTTTGGGAAGTTAGGTGAAGACTCCCATTTGAGCCAAAGAAAGGGGGTAGATCTTATAGTGAGAGGAGAATTTCCCTACCCAGTCAGACAGGGAGCTGGCTCTGAAGAGTGCAGAGATCCCTGGTCTGGTGTGGTTAGAAACTGCCATTAGAGACACTTAAGAGTCAGTTATAAAAACTCAAGACAAGTACTGGTGTTTCAAGAAAAGGGGTTTGGGTATGGAAAGAGGTGTACCGACCTTCTGGAAACCAAAAGAGTCAGAGAATACTCAAAGAGAGTACTGGAGTGTTTGGGGAAAACACTAGAACAAAAGCCTCTCAACGTAAAATTTTTTAAGTAACTGTGAATAGCTTAAGAAATGCTCATTAGTCTGAAATATAAGAACTAAAGTCTGTGCATGTACTGATTTTATCTCAGAGTTAACTATATTGAGTTACTTCAAAAATTTCAATCCCTGATTTCACATGACCTTTCCCCTCTTATTTGATTAAAATATTTTGTTAATTTTGAATTTCAAAACGTCTCAAGTGCCATTTTCAGTGGTTTAAATTCAAGGGCAATCCCAACCCTTCCCTTGATTCCTGGGCTGAGCCAGCAGTAAAATATCATTCTGGAACAGGGTGGGACAGCCAGAGTTCTTCAGGAAAGAATAAAACAGACCATTAGGACTGCTCAATCAGAAAGGCAAATAGAAACAGAGGAAAAATCTTGCTTCTGAGTGAGGAAAGTGGACGGGGCTCTCATACCATATTATTGTTAAGTGCTTTATTATTGTGGGTGAGAAGTTGTTTTATGTTAGCAGGCTGTCAGCAAGAAAAGGTCAGCCCCCCAGTGCATGTTTGAGGGAAATGTCGCTATCCAGCATGGGTTGTGAGCTGTATGTGACCACCAGTGCTGTTTTGTTGTCATTTTCTTTGAACTTGTTTTGTAGCAAACTGTTCCTGGGTATCATGCTGGCCTTTCTAATCATCCTTCTTACTATATCAGTCACATCTGTGCCAGCCCCTCAGACAGAGATATTCATTTGAAGGATCTACAGCAGGCATTTTTGCAACTACAATATCCTTCTGATATGGTAAGGACAGCAAGAAGACAGCTTGTCTCATAAACAATTCCTTTAATGGTATTTCACAAAAGTAAAAATATAATATCTAAGAAATAAAAATTCAGATTCTGCATAAAATAGAATTCCATTAAAAAATTACCCTTCATTGAGCACCTACAAAATTTTACTACGTATAGAGGCAGCAGCCAGTAAAAACTTTGCCACAGATTCATTCATGTTTTCCTCAGTGCTATTTAACAGAAATAGTAGTTTGTTCGTCCTGGAACAATCTGACACACTACCCAAAATTGGTGATAAAATCCCTTGCTAAATGCCAGCATAATAACAACATTCAAACAGCACATGGTACATAGTTTCAATAGTTTCACATGTACAAGGGCAAAGTCTATTGGCAAAAGGAAAATTCTGCAAAGTCTATTGGCAAAAGGAAAATTCTGCGCAATTTTGGAGATTGCAGTTGGAAGAAATAACTGTGCAAGCATCCTACCATGGGAAATATCCCATGGTTCAAAGGAGAACAAGTCTTATTGGCTGCATTATACAAGTTTCACAACTCTGCCTCCAGTAATCTGCTCTTTATTTTGTGAAACACCTCCATTTCGGAGAGCATCAGCATAGATTCAAGAGATATTCAAGGATCTCAGTTTTTACTCTGTGGTAGCAAGCCAGGGTGAACCCTCAGTCTCAGTTAGCATCTGGTAGCTATAGCTAGAAGGATCAGAATTAAAGTGCAGTCAGGCCCAATATTTGAAAGTCATAAGCCACACCCTCATAGACATAAGGCTTTGACCATATTCCAGACAGAGGGTTTCGTACGCGGCACCTAATATCTTTTTTAAAAAGCTCGAATGCACCTGTTCAATTGTTTTATTCCACACAGGAACTCTGTAAAGTAGCTGGGGCTCTATTTTTATATTAAATACTTTTCAGCTAGTCTAGAACTTTCCTCCCTGGCAGGTAATTTTCTATGTGAAGGGAGAAAAATTGTATGGAGCATTCCATTGTGTAGTCCCCATGTGTAATCTGAAGTGGTACACTCTAGACCAGGGGTGTCAGACATGCAGCCCGGGGGCCAGATCAGGCCCCTAGAGGGGTTCTACCAGACCCACACTGGAACTGGCCATCTTCTGCTTCCAGTTCTGTTGCTGCAGCTGCATCATAGCTTACTTCACCAGACTCTCTCAATCGCTCAGCCATTTCATGTTTCCCCCCCTGGGTCCTAGACTCAGAAGTCTGAGCAGGAGATTTCTGTGGCGAATGTCAATAAATCAAAAGTAGGTTTGCAGCTTACAGATACACACCTGAACAGCATACTCAAAATTACAACAGCACATTTTGATGCAATAATTCAGAGCAAGAGGTATCAGTTAACAGAGACTGTTAAATAAAATATTGCAAGAGCACTAATGTCTTAAGCATGTTTTTATTTTAGGTAAAAAAAAACCTTTGTGTTTGTGTCCTTTATAAAGTTTATATCTCTGCAACCTGGCATTACATTTTATGACACACATGGCCCAGCCCAACAAGGTCACATTTATGTCAGATCTGGCCCTCATAATAGATTTATCATCTCCTCTGCTGTTGGCAAAATCTCTGCTTTAGTTAACTGGTAGAATTCTGTTTGTTGCAGGACTGTACGAGAGACCTTCACAGCTTGGCTCACATTTATACAAACTTCATCATTGTCCCTTCAGTTTGGGTGCAGTCCTAGAAAGCCCACTGGCTGCAATGTATTTAAAGGGGGCAACTGTCAGTAGGATTGCACTTCACAGTTCTGTAGGCTGAAAAAAGACATTGAGTTCCATAGGTTCAGTTAGGTTTTATGCACAGTACTTTTCCTTGATTTCAGAATTACCTGGGTCGAAATAAATTTTTTTATTTTGGTGTAAAATGTTTGGGGCTAGAACAGCAGATTTGAGTATCTGGTGAACTGGACTTTTCTGGTGCTTTGAAATAATGTTGTATTTAAGTATAATATGCTGATAATGTTTCCCTGTCACTATCATTGGCCAAGGACAGACTGGCAATCTGGAGCGAGAGGAATCCGGAAGCAAAAGCTGTGGGGGGAAAATTCCCCAGGGCTGGCCGTTCACACTGGCCAGTGTATTGCGCAAGGATGCTGGTACGGAGCGTTCAGACTGCTGCAGAGCGGCCCCGGGTGGGCCGGCCTCCGCAGCTTGTGGCAGGGCTGTTTCGGCAATGTGTGCATGAGCGCTCATGCACAAATTGCCGAAACGGCACGTTCACACAGCCGCCTCCACTTGAATCCCGCCTTCTTCCGGTTCACACTGCCTGAAAGTGGGAGGCATGCGGAAGATAGCCCCTGGACACCGGTTTCTCCTGGTGTCCTTCTACAGTGAGAGGAAACCGGCTTCAAAGCACGTAAGTGCGGAAGGGAGCCGAGGGACAGCTGCGGATGTCTGAACAGGCTACTTTCCCCCGCTTCCCAACTGGAGCTCTCCTGGGGCAGATTGCCTCTGTCCTTGGCCATTTATTGCACCCTTTTTACTTATGCTACAGCTCTTGCCAAGCCCTTATGTAGAATTTTGGATTATTCTCTTTCTAGGAGCGTATGAATGAGTAGCCATTCAGCAATGTATCTTAAACTGCAGAATACCATTGTACAGGAAAACAGTCTTAATTTAAACATTATAAGAGAAAACAGAATCAAGTCAAATTTCACCCATCGCTTTTTACTATATTGGTAAACCAGTCCTCTGGAGAACAGGTCTACCGGCCCCAGGCCACTATATTGGTAGACCTGGCTTTCAGAGAACAGGTCAACCTCTTAAACCATGAGACAATGAAAGCAGAGGTGATGTTTTGTTGCACAAGTGCCTGCTTATTTACGAAGTTCACTGGAGTGTTCCAGGAAGAGGAACCTTTGGTGCATGTGATGCAGAGTGAAGTAAAAACTCAAGAACCATAATGAATTGCGTGTGTAAGAGTCTTCAGTGATGAACACAGCATACCTGTGAGAGAAGTAAATCAGTGAAAGTGGAATCTGCGATGGACTTAAAAAACTTTCTGAACAGGAACAGCAATTCTTTTTAATGGGAGCAAAAAAACATTTCACAGCAGCCTCCAGTCATCTTCGGACAAGCCCATCCTCAGATATCTTCAATGCTTAGCTCCAGCACAGAGAGTCAAGGAAGGATCCCACAACAAGGATATAATGAAAGTAGCTGCAGAACTCCCAGTGGATATTCCACTGGACATGAGTGTGGATCAATGGAAACGTCTTAAGACTTGAAGATGAAACTGCCAGTGACACTTGCAGCACAGATACGTACTGGAATCAGTTCTTTGAAAAGACAAACCCATCTGGAGATCCAAAATACCCACTGGTTACCAAGGTGGTGAAAGCAGCATTATCATTATCGCATGGTAGTGCGGACATAGAAAGAGAGTTTTCAAAATCTGGACACATTTTGACCAATGAAAGGGCCAGCATGTCAGAGAGAATTTGATGGTCAAAGAGACTTTATATGATGTATACGAAAACAAGGTATACCATGTTAATATCACACAGGAGCTTTTACAGATGGCAAGAACAGGTGATGTTCATTACAAGCAATATTGTGATGAACAGCGTGTCGTTAAAGAGAAGGAGCAAAAAGAAAAAGAAAGGAAAAGGACAGAGGAGTTAGGTGTTGGAGAAATGAGCATGTAATGCAAGGCCTGAGAAATTCAGTCATTATAGGGTTAACCTATGCAACTTGTTTGTTAGCTTGGAAGTGATACCTGGCAGCTGGCCAATTATCTGTAAACCCGGGAAAACTGAAGGTGTACTGTCTTGCTAATTGGTCAATGATATCAGGTGTTTCCTTTCAGGGGTCAAGAAGAAGGAGAGATCCTCCATTACAATCTCTCTCACTCTCTATCAGCATGTCTTAGTGTGAAGATGGAGCACGATGCAGCTCCTTAGAAAGCATGTTTTGTTTATTTGTAGCTAATCCCGTTTACCTTTTCCCTTTAGTAATAAACTTCTTTTAAACCAAAAGAAGCAATCTCTTCTTTCCAGAAAAGCAAGATTCATTACTCTGATTTTTCTGATTATTGGACAAAAGTCCTAACAAATGGTAGCAGAGAGCATGGTTCTTAAAACATGGTTCTTCTAAAAGCTTTCTGGATTGATTGAGAAAGAGAAATAGGGAATAAGAGCTAGAGGCTTGGATTTTTAAAACGACCACTTTTTTTCCTTCCTGCTCTCAGAGCAATCTTGCAGCCAGAAAGGCCCAACCCTGTTTCCTTGCTGATCAGGGGAAAACCTATGCTGGATTGTAGTTTGCCAGGAGCAAAGGATCTTTTTTGACTGGATTAATTATTGCCTGCTGTAAGTGGAGCTGAGCCTTGGAGCACCGGAGAGACGCTGCTGCCCGGAGAACAAAGGAAGGCGAGGCAAAGGAGCTTTTGAACTTCGCGCTGCTGCTGCTGCTGCTGCAGAGAAAGGAAAGATTAACCCTGCCAGCTCCTGGAGAAGTAGATGACTGAGCCAGAACCTGTGCTTCTACCTCAAATCCAAAGGGACGTGAGTAAGAAAAAGAAAATGGCTTTTAATGCCCCATCCCAAGAAATGCCAAATCTCAGACTTACAAAGGCTAACTATCAGTGGTGGGAGGAGTATTTGAAGAGTCGCCTGCAGACTCACAATGCCCTTCAAGTATTAACAACTGAAAATCCTCCAGAAACTGACCCTGATAAGACACAATTCCTTATGATGGATGGTTTTGCTAAAGCCCTGATTTTAGGGAGTATTCCCTACACAGAGGTACCAGGATTAAGAGGGCTAGCCACGTCCAGATTGATGATTAAACACTTAAAAGACAAATTTGATAAACACAGCAAGAGTAAAATCTATTCCCTCAAGGGAAAGATTTTTGATTTCAGGATGAAGGAGGGAGACTGCCTTCCCAAAGAGATGGACAAATTAATGGGCATTTACACACAGCTTAAAGACCTGAATGAAGCACCCTCTGATACAGATATGATTTCTTCAATTCTCAAGGGTCTGCCTGGCTCCTATAAGTCTGTAACCAGTATGATTAGACTGAAAGATGATCTGACTTTAGAAGGTCTTTTGTCTGCACTAACTGAGGAATATGATTCTAGAAATTTGAAAGAAAGTTTGTCTGATGAATTGTCTGTTTTGAGTCTAAAGCATGGACAGAGATTTAAAAGGAAAATAGAGTGTTTTATATGTGGGAAAAATCATCTTGCAAAGTACTGCTCTTCTAAGTATGTGTTTAATGATGAGCCCCAAGAACAAAGAGCCACAGGAGCACATGGTTCCAGTAACAAAGAACCAGCCAGTGGAAGGGGAAGCCATTATGGGAGGAGCAGAGGTCACGTTTCACACGCACAGCACAGAGGAAAGAAGTTTGCAGCACAGACACAGAGCAAAGGCAATGCTTTTAGGATCACTGATGATTTTAACACAGATGATAAGAAAATATTTTTAATCGATTCTGGTGCTTGTACACATGTATGTAGAGAAAAAGCCTGGTTTAGTAACATAGATGTTGAGAACAAACCAAGAATTTACCAAGCTAACAGGCAATTATTGAATGTACAAGGCGTTGGGACTGTAAAATTGCGATTGTCCACTACAGATAATCAATTAATTGAAGTTGAATTGCAAAATACAGCTTATGTGCCTGAAGCTGTTGAGAACTTAATTTCAACAAAAAGCCTTATGAATACTGGCCATATTGTAGTGCTCAAACCAGAGCAAGGAAGCAAGGTCTCTACCAAGGATGGACAGCTTGAATTTAAAGTGGAAGAGAAAAATGGCTTTCATTACTTTGTAGCTTGTGATGATGAGGAGACAGAAACTTTTGATGTTGATCCTGATGAGGAAATAGAGACTGTTGATGATAAGGAACAGATTTGCCAGACTAAGGATGCTTGTGATGATGCTTGTAAACATGAAAAATGTTTATTTTCGTGGCATATTAAAATGGGACATAGAAATTTGAAATCTGTTGAGCAGTTGTTAAAGCAATGTGGAATACCTGTTGTGCATTGTGAAAAGAGTGAAACTAGATGTGAGACATGCCTCAGAGCAAAGGGAGATGCCCCAAGTTATTCTGGGAAAACTCCAGCGCAAAATCAAGAATTTTTGGAAACTGTATACAGTGATCTTGTTGGGCCTTTACCTGCATCCCTAGGTGGGAACAAATATTTTGTGACTTTCACAGAGAATAAAACAAAATACACTTATGTGTATATGCTGAGAAGTAAGGATGAAACACTGCGTAGATTTAAAAATTATGTGGCTATTGTTAAAAATAAATTTGGCAAAGCACCTCAAAGCTTACTCACAGATGGAGGTGGTGAATATTGTAATGCTGAATTCAAACAATTTCTACAAGAGCAAGGAATTCAACATAAAGTATCCATTGCTTATTCACCCCAGCAAAATGGAGCTTCTGAGAGATTAAATAGAACACTGCAGGGGATGTGCAGAGCTATGCTGATGCATTCTGGACTGCCAAACGGTTTATGGGCAGAAGCCCTGAACACAGCAGTGTACTTACACAACAGATTACCCTCAAAGATTATTGGAACCTCCCCTTTTCAGGCTTGGTTTGGAAGACAGCCTGGTCTAAGGCATATCAAAGCTTTTGGCGCAAAAGGGTATGTACACATACCAAAGGAAAAGAGGGGAAAGCTTGATTCCAGAACTGAAACTGGACTTATTGTAGGCTATCCTGTTGGTGGGAAAGGGTACAGGATATACAATCCCCAAACCCACACAGTAGAAGAACGCAATGTTGTTTTTATTGATGAGACTGTATTGCCTAGTGTTTCCACTGCAGCTGATCCAAAGATGCCTGGGACTGCACCTGATGAGTTCGTTGCTTGGCTACCTGTAGTGACTGCTGGTGAACTGGCTGGGGAACTGGCAAGTGAAGCAGCAGGTCCACCTTCTGAGGAAACTATTGAAACAGAAGGGGAAGCAGGGGCCACACCAGAGGAAGCGGCTCAACCCACGGCAGAACCCACAGCAGAACCCACACCCGGTGTGAGGCGATCAGAAAGGAGCACTAAGGGAAAACCTCCAATGAAGTATGGATTTTGTGAACTTGTGCAACCTGCAAAGGAACCCAAGAACTGGAAGGAAGTTTGCAACTTACCTGCGAGTGAAAGAGGCAGATGGCTTGAAGCAATGGAACAAGAGCTGCTATCCATTAGCGAAAAAGAGGCCTGGACTCTCACTCAACTACCTCAAGGCAGAAACCCTGTTGGATGTAAATGGGTCTTCAAAATAAAGCACAAGGAAGATGGAACTGTGGAGCTATACAAAGCACGCCTAGTAGCTAAAGGCTACTCACAGCAATATGGGACTGACTATTTTGAAACTTTTGCTCCAGTTACTGACCAAGCAACATTCAGAACACTTCTAAGTGTTGCAGCATCTAGGAACATGATAGTAGAGCATCTTGATGTAAAGACTGCTTTTCTCAATGGAGAACTATCTGAGGAAATCTACATGGAACAACCTGAAGGTTTCAAGGTCAAAGGTCAAGAAAACTACGTCTACAAACTTAATAAAGGACTCTATGGCCTAAAGCAAGGAGCAAAGGCCTGGTATGACAAACTTACTGAACTTTTAAAGAAGCAAGGCTTCAAGCAAGGGAAAGCTGAACCTTGTCTGTACACTAGAATCAGAAATGGACAATACCAGTATGTTCTTGTTTACGTTGACGACTTGATCGTGGCTTGTCAAAACAGAGGAGACATCAAAGCAATAGCTGATAGACTGAATAAGGAAGTGGAAGTCAAACAGCTAGGAGATGTTCAACAATATCTCGGAATGCAAATTGAGAGACTCGAGGATGGAACTTTTCTTTTATGCCAGAAAAGAAAGATTATGGACTTTATAGAATCTGTTGGCATGAAGAACTGCAAAGCTTCATCAATCCCACTTGAACCTGGATATCTGAAGGAGAAGGACGGCACACCACTAAAGGACATAGGAGGATACAGAGAGGCTGTCGGAAAGCTCTTGTACCTGAGCAAATCAACGCGTCCAGATATTACAGCGGCAGTTGGATTTCTAAGCAGAAAAGTAAGTTCGCCAAATCATCATGATTGGAGCGCAATAAAGAAGATGGCACGTTACCTAAGAGGAACAATGGGCTTAAAACTAAAAATTGCACCAACTGAACAACCAAGACTAGTTGGCTACATGGATGCCAGTTGGGGAGAAGAGATGAACAACTACAAGTCTACCAGTGGATACCTATTCTTTTATGGGGATGGACTGATAGACTGGACTAGTAGAAAGCAGACTGTTGTAGCGCAATCCACAGCAGAAGCTGAGTGCATTTCAGCAGCAAGTGCCTGCAGCAGACTTGAATGGATCTTTGAGATGTTGAAAGATTTTGGAATAATTGAACCTGTACCTATACTTATGTTAGAGGATAATCAAGCTTGTATAACTATATGTAAGGAAGAGAGCACGACTGCTAGAAGTAGATCTATTGGTATTAAATGTGCATTAGTTAAAGATTTGTACCAGAAAAAGCTGATAGAGATTAAGCATTGTCGTACAGAAGAGATGGTGGCTGATATTCTGACTAAGCCACTGACCAAAGACAAGTTTGAAAGACTTCGTGAAATGTTGAATATGCTTGATGCTAATGCTGGATAATGTTTTGTGTATGCATGTATAATGACTTGCATTTCAGGTCTTGAGAAGGGGTGTTGGAGAAATGAGCATGTAATGCAAGGCCTGAGAAATTCAGTCATTATAGGGTTAACCTATGCAACTTGTTTGTTAGCTTGGAAGTGATACCTGGCAGCTGGCCAATTATCTGTAAACCCGGGAAAACTGAAGGTGTACTGTCTTGCTAATTGGTCAATGATATCAGGTGTTTCCTTTCAGGGGTCAAGAAGGAGAGATCCTCCATTACAATCTCTCTCACTCTCTATCAGCATGTCTTAGTGTGAAGATGGAGCACGATGCAGCTCCTTAGAAAGCATGTTTTGTTTATTTGTAGCTAATCCCGTTTACCTTTTCCCTTTAGTAATAAACTTCTTTTAAACCAAAAGAAGCAATCTCTTCTTTCCAGAAAAGCAAAATTCATTACTCTGATTTTTCTGATTATTGGACAAAAGTCCTAACATTAGGAAGGTTTAAGAAGATAGACAGTGAAAAGGATAGTATACAAGAGAAGGAAACAAAACTGAAAAAGAGGAGACAGCAGAACAAGAAGGGGATGATTGCTCAAACATTGCTAAGTGATACAACCAAACATGTAAGAGAAGCTGCTGAGAAAAAAAGATTTTGTGGGATTCAACATGCACTACTAGAAGAAGTGGAGAAAGCAATGGGAGAAGAGGACAAGGAAAAATGCTTGCGGATGCAGTGCAAAAAACTGTTGAGAAAAGAAAGAGTTCATTAATAATTTCTTTTTTCATCAAAAAACCAAAGATAAAGTAAAAGCAAAGACAAGTCTTTACAGTAATTATATTTTGTCATAATGATTATTTTATGTATGGTTTTTAATATGTTTTGCTGTTTTATTATCTGCAGTATGCGATTATTTTTAAAAGGAAATCTTTTTTTGCGTTAAATTTTGTACAATAATGAAAACATTGTCCTATCTTCATTTTTTAAAATTCCATAAAAATGGATGGTGGAGTCCAGATAATCATTTTTAATGAAGTCCTAGTTTTACTTTTAAAACGTTAACTTATCAATAGGTTGACATTAAATTGTTCAGTTTTTTGTCAGTATTTGGTCAATTTTTTTGGAATTTTGGTCAGTAAAATCAGTATTTTTGATCCTCTGACTAGTTTCCATCCCTGTTGGCTGGATAATCAGGCTCCATTGGCAAACACAACTTCCATTGTTATCGATATACCAGTGGAAATGGAAAAGCAGCCAACTCTACAGTTGTAAAGATGGTACAGTATGCAGTAAAATGACCCCACAGGTCCTTGTTTTTACCACAGAGAATGAGGGAGTTACTCAGCTGTCCATGTCTCAAAGTGGTAGACCCCAATGAAGCATTCGCCTCTCCAATTTTATGTCATTAGTTCCTTTTCACAAATAGGTTTTACTCTCCACTGCCACTACCAGGCCATTAATCAAATTGCAGTCTGATGGCCTGTTCTTAGACCCTCTATTCAAAAAAATTCAGAATCTCCTCCTTAATTCAGCCAACATGAAGGAAGGGAAAATTCTTGAAATCTCACTTGTTACAGATATTTTTGACTAGGTAGGCGCTTTCTGCCTCTTTTTTATGTTTTGATAAGAGTGAGTCAAGGCATGAAGCTTTTTTGTGATTGCAAAGACCCCAAGAGCTCAAATTTAAGGGGGAAGATTATTGTTAAGATGATATAGCATAAATACTCTTATATAAGAAAATCTACAACCTTTTAGAAAGTGAAGTAAAAGCTGCACTGAGAGCAATTGCCAGGAGTAGATAGGATATCAATATAACTATTCCATGCCACAGAAACTGAATTCATCAAAATCTTAACAAGAATATGCCAACATATATGAAAAACAAAACAATGCCCTACAGACTAGAAATGCTCGCTCTATATTCCAGTTCTGAAAAAAGATGTCAAAGGCTGCAGCAACTATTGGGCCATCTCATTAATTTCTTATGCAAGTAAAGTGATGCCCAAAATCTTACAACAAAGAATGTTACTGTATACAGAACAAAAAATGCCAAATGTTCAAGCTGGATTCAGAAAAGGAAGAGGCACTAGAGATCATATTGCAAATTTATGTTGATTTCTGGAGCATACAAGATAATTTCAGAAGAAAATAAGATTGTGTTTCATAAATTACAGCAAAGCTTTTGACTGTGTGGATCATGAAAAGCTATGGTTGGTTTCAAAAGAAATGGGTGTGCCACAACATCTGATTGTTCTGAAGCACAATCTGTACTCTGTACTTAGGACAGAATATGGAGAAACAGAATGGTTTCCAGTTGGGAAAGGTGTCAGACAATGATGTATTTTATCTCCCTGTCTGTCCAATCAAGATGCAGAACATATCATAAGGAAAACTGGATTAGATTTAAATGAAGGTGGAGTGAAAATTGGTGGAAGGAATATTAGCAATCCAACATACACAGATGATACCACATTACTGGCAAAAAATAGTGAAGATTTGAAATTACTCCTGATGAAGGTTAAAGCAAAAAGTGCCCCAGCAGGCTTATAGCATCCAGAAGACAAAAAGTAATGGCTACTGAGGAATTCACAACTTTAAGGCTGATGATGAAGAAATTGAAGTTGTTTAAGATTTTCTATTTCTTGGCTTCATCATCTACCAAAAGGGAGACTGCAGCCAGGAATTCAGAAAGACATTGAGATTGGGAAGACAGCCATGAAGAAGCTAGAAAAGATCCTTAAGTGTAAGGATGTATGTCACTGGTGACCGAGATCAAGATAATTCATGCAATATTACTTCCCATGACTGTGTATGGGTCTGAAAGTTAGACAATGAAGAAAGCTGACAGGAAGAAACTGGATTTATTTGTAATGAGGCGTTGAAGGAGAGTTGTATGGATACTGTGGACTGCCAAAAAGACAAATATTTGTTCTAGATCAAATCAAGCCTGAGTTCTCCCTAAAAGTTAAAATGGCTAAACTGAGGCTACTGTACTTTGGTCACATTATCAGAAGAGTCACTGGAAAAGACAATAATGCTAGGCAGGGGTCCATTGGGGCCGAAGTGAGGCTCAGGACTGGCCAGTAGGGCAGCCACAGGCTGAATCAGATTCTCTAATCTGATTCAGCTCGCCGCTGAATTGCCACCAAAATTCGGTGGCAACTTTAAAAGCCACTGGAGGGGAGGGGGTTTGAGGGAGAGGCTCCAAACTTGCAGGGTAGCTGCTGGGGCCTCTCCTCGAAGTGCCCACCAAGTTTCAAGAAGATTGGACCAGGGGGTCCAATTCTACAGGCCCCCAAACAAGTTGCCCCCATTCCCTCCATTGTTCTCTATGGTAGGAAAAAAGTTAACATTTTTTCCCTCCATAGAGAACAATGGAGGGGATGGGACAATCTGTTTGGGGGCCCATAGAATTGGACCCCGTGGTCCAATCTTCTTGAAACTTGGTGGGGATTTCGAGGAGAGGCCCCAGCAGCTACCCTGCAAGTTTGGAGCCTCTCCCTCAAACCCCCTTTCCTCCAGCCCCTCATATACCCTATGAGCTTTTGCATTGATTTCAATGGCCCATAGGATATAATGGGGCTGAAACTGACATTCCCTTTCTGACACACTTCTGGTGATGTCAGGGGACGTGGCATATGCTAATGAGTTATGCTAATGAGTTATGCTAATGAGCTCCTGCACCTCTTTTTCTACAAAAGGACCCCTGATGCTAGGAAAAACTGAAGACAGCAGGAAAAGAGGAAAACCCAACATGAGATGAATTGACTCAATCAAGGAAGCCATGGACCTCAGTTTGCAAGACCTGAGCAAGACTGTTAATCATAGGATAGGACATTTTGGAGGTCATTAATTCATAGGGCCGCCATATAAGTTGGAAGTGACTTGACAGCACTTAACAGCACTTAACACACACACACAGCATTTAATAATAATTTGTATAACAACAGATTTTCAAAGTATGTTTATTGTTAAAATGTGACATTTTGTTCATAATTAATATGCTATAGTATGTCTAGCAGTACAGTGTGGCTTGGCAGGGTATGAGAAAAAGCCATATAAGGAGCTAAAGGATGGAAAGGTGCACAGTGCTGAGTTGTCCCATGCCATTTTGACAGTGAGACTTAGCTCTGAGTCTTACCTCTTTTCCTTATAGTGTGATGGGAGGAGCATTCATACACTCTTCTTCAGCTATTACAAACCTTTGAACTGGATGAAAGTTGACATTTTTTCACACATTTAAAGAGCAAAGCTCCAGGAATACTACCAGTCAGCCTCAGAATGAACACAATATTGGGAGGACATACCCCTTAAACTACAGTTGAATCCTCAAGTGCTGCCTCGTGTGATGTCATCACTTCCGGTTTCATGTAGGAAGTAAGGTTGTATATCACTAAGATCTCCTGCCCATTTTCCCCACTGCCCTGGGAATCAGGGGGCCAGGCCAAGAGGTCTCCCACTGTAGCAGGAGACCTGACCCCCAACCTGGCATCTTCAGCATATTGCATCAGTTCTGAAGACCTCGCATTGTCTGTCTCTCTGTTTCTGGTCTCAGTTTAAGGTTTTAACGTTTAAAGCCTTATGCTGCCTGGAACCCAACACAATGGAAGCACTGCTTCTCCCAGTATGAGTATATATGCTAATTGTGACCTTATATTTCTTTTGCAAGAAGAGGAAATACTATGCATAGTCTTTAGTTTCACTGCTTTCTTTAAGTGACTCAGTAGTTTAGATCAATATATTTAATTCTCAACATGGCCCCATCTGTGGATATTTAAATCTGAAGATTAGAGCTGGGCAACTGCAACAATATTGCCAGCCTCCAAGCCTTGGTTTCTGCCAGTAAAAAGGAGGAGGGGACAGGCCCATTTCTAGGCCTATTTTGGTCTTGGAGTGAGGACACATTGGTTCCAGGCTCAGCTGCTCACTATTATTCAACAGCAGCCACTGCGCAGAAGCCAGTGTGGTATAATTGTTAAGAGTTCTGGATGAGGATCTGGGAGACATAGGTTTAATCCCCCATTCTGCTGTGTAAACTCATTGATGACTTTGGACCAGTCACACACTCCTAGCCTAATCTGCCTCAGAAGGTTTTGTTGTATGAAATGGAGGACAATAGAGAGATGTAAGCTGTTTTCCAGTCTCCACTGGGGAGAAAAGTGCAGTATTAATGAAGTAAACATAACTGAAGATGGGAGGCAAATGAAAAGTAGGTTGTCTGGTGGGTAGGAAAGAAAGAAGGAAGCAGGGAAAGGGGAGAATATATGGGGACTGCCAGGAGAAGTGAAAGAGGAAGTAGTCAGAGAGGGGATATGAGGGAAAATGAGATCCCCCCCCCTATCTTTGTGGGTCCCCCATTTGTATCACCTAGTGATCTGCAATCTAAAGTTGTATTTTGCTTGTTTGTTTGGATATTTTGTTTGTTTTTGATGTAGTATCTAGAAGTGATTCTTGTTCAGTCAGAATCAGTTTATTGAAAACCAACAATTGCCCTGTCTGGGAGGTTTCTAATGCACAAGTTTGCTTATGCCCACTGATAAGTTACACTCTTTTCGGTATTGCAGTTACTCTTTTTCCCCCCACTGGGCACTGTTTTTTTTTTTCCTTGACTGAAACTGGTACAAGCAAAGAGAATGAAAAAGAATTCTCTGTTTCTAAAAAAGTAAATAAAAGGCCCTCACACTCACAGAATTAGCTGGCAACGGAACTCTGTACAAACTAGGATGAGTGGCAAAGTGGCCTTTTGTTAGGAGTTTGGAGGTGAGCCTCCCCCTCTTCCATTTGCTGCACTGGATAGTTTTTGATCCTTCCTGCTCAAACAGCCACTTTGTGCTAATGTGTTTTCTTGTGGGTTTGCCAGGTGATCCCCTGACTCACAGGCACCAAGCCAGTTCTACCACAGTGACTGTTCCTTAAACAAGCACAGCAAGCGAAGTCAGTTTTTTTGCTACTGCTGTCCAGATGGAACACTGACTTTCCTGTTTCTTTTCAGCTGGTGGTGAATATATCCTAGTGTTGTTGTGTGTGTTTTTTAAAAAAAATAGTGCCTCAGTGCAGAATTGTGAGAGGTGGTTCTCTGAATAACAACACTAGGAAGATAGCTTTTGATGAGTGTGTGTATATTTCCTCCTATTGATTTATGCCATACCCTTTATACGGTGGGATTTTTTCCTTTTGGAACTCCCTATCAAAAGAAGACCATTTTTTGTTACTTGAGCTTTTTCTTCAGTTTTCTTCTGCTTTTCTCTGAGAGTTCTTTCTCAATATGTATCTTTCTCAGTATGTCTCATCAGTTACCTTTCATCTGAAATTGCCAGCTTTGTGACACACATCCAACCTACAGGCAAATAGCAATCAAGTGGCTTTACTCTTCATTTTTCTGGAGTACACAGTCCTATGGCCAGAATTGTATAACAACATTTTTACGTTTTATGTTTTATCCTTCCGGGCAGTTGTTAAGAAAATTGACTTTTCCAAGCAACAGTGTTTTCTTGTATACCATTTACAAAGCAGGTTGTGATGAGCAACAGGTATCCCTTGGCAATAATATGAGGAACAAACTACTATGCTTTGCAAGTTTAGTTGTGCACAGACTAGCCCCGTAACTGACCAGGAGTTTTCCCACTGAGTTGGGTCTTGGGAGGGCTGTCCAGAGCACAGTGGTTCCTTGAGAAGCTGATTCTTTTATGTGAACAGGAGGAAGCATCAACCACTAACTCTCTGAGGAAAAGTATTCTGCTTTGGGGGCCTGAGGTTGGTTTTTCTCGTATTTCTTGAGGGAGCTGTTTTGAATTTTTCTAGTTTTTGTCCCTTCATTTTACTTCTGTATAGCCAAAGCTATGGAAAACTTTTATCAATTGGTGTCATCTTTCCGTCACGAGTCAATCACTATAGCCATATTGTATGAGTTACCATGTAGCGGGGGTGGGGGGGGGGAGGTTGAACACTCTGTTCATTCCCCAGGGTGGAAGCAGAAGAGAGAATAAAGATGATCTAAAATCAAAATACAGTCTCATACATTCAGATGTTGTCCTGCCAAATAAGGAAATGGGAAATGTTATTGATTAGATAATTTTTACTTTTTGCTTCCCTGAGGTAGGTCATGTGGCACACATCATCTCATATATTAAATAAAAGATTTCAAGTAGATACTTTCAGGTTCAAAATCTAAGGCTGATTTTTCAGTAGATTCGGTTGAGTTTTCAACAAATTCAAGTCTGCAAGTATCATGTGGTTCATATTATCCCAACAACTGCCAGGCAAGAGATTTTTAAAAAGAGGCTCTAGTGTCATCTGTTAGGCTGATCGTTGTGCTTTTTACTGTATTTTGTTTTAATTACGTATTTATTATATGAATGTATTCCACTGTTGTATACCACCCTGAGCCCTGTCTTTTCAGGGGAGGACGGTTTAAAAATCTATTTTAATAAATAAATAAAATGTGTTGCCTTAATACTAATTCTGATTTCTTTGGTTAATTATGGTAGGATAACACTAGTTGTTACAGTCAAATCTCCTTGTGACTGGTAAAGTCGTTTTAGCCCAATGATGCATATAATTCTTTCTACCAATAATGGTTATGGATCCACTAAAGTAGAATTTATGGTAACTTGATGGGTGGGGGTTAATTAGAATGTTATGTATTGACCATGTGGTCGCCATGTGCTCCCGTAATGGCGACCGCCATGCGGCCAGAGCACATGGCCAAGGAACTACCTGAGCTTCAGCCAGGTGGATTCAAACCGGCCACCAATCATGTACCTAGGTTCCTCCCAGGGAACCTATGAAATGTAAATAGATTTATAATAGCCTATCAGGCCAGTTGGGTGAGGTCAGGGGATTGTCCCTGACCAGCATAAAAGGAGGGCTTCGAGCCCTGGGTTGTATGCTTCATCCGGACCAGCAATAAAGATCTAGCTGTTTCACTACTCCATGGACTCCCGACTCCAATATTTATCATAGACAGAATTTCTTTTAAGTGAAGGTACAAAACTCAGGGGGAAAGGATCCAAGAGGTAAGGCTGGAATACGTAGACAACCATCTTAATCCAGTTAACCGAGTGACATCTGAGATGTAAATGCTAGAATCTCAGGAACATAAAATCAGGTTGGAGACACTGCCTAGGCTAGTGCTTTGCAGCAAGTGAGGCACTGGTTTTCATTCAGTTTGCAAATGAAAAGACGCCCTAGAGGACTTTTGGGGCTGTTGTTGCAGCTGATTTTCCTGTCCTTGCTGGAAAGTGAAGTGAATTTGAGCCTCTGCCTGCTTCCCTGTGGCATGGCTCATCAAGAGCACACTCTCAGTGGCAAACAATAGTGGTAAACAGCCACCCTGTGTAGACGTCTTCTGTTTGTGTGGGCTAGATGGTGTACAATCTGTAGTTTGTTTGCATTGTGGATATTTTGGGGCTCCAGTTTGTCTACATTTGGATCACTTTTTAAATTGGTTGCACTTGAGTGTTTTGTTATAGATTCCCTGGCCTGCCTGGGTCAGTTTTTAGATCTCAGCGTTGCAATCGTCCTCTGTAAACTGGGCAAAAAGGTTTCCAATTTGCTTAACTTTTTAACTGTAGAATGTGTATGTGAGATTTGACCTGCAGTCTGTGCATAAACTAGCTTTCCTGAATTATTTGCTCTGTGTGTTTTTGAGTTACTAGGAATTCTTCCCTGGAGTCATTGATTCTCTTTGAGCTAGCCTCAATGATCATCACTTTTGTAAAATGAGTATATTTTTCTAATGCCTTCAGAACCACTGATTTTCTAATTTTTTTTAAATATATATTCTAAATGCCCCTTACCTGCACATAAACTCACTTGAAGGTTTGTTTTAAATGCACATTCGTTCTTACTAAATGCTTGTGATAAAGTTGTAGTTATGAACTGTGTTACATTAATCTGAGATGGCCTGATATCATGTGTGGATGCTCTTGCTTGGTGGGATGGGACTTGCAAGTAATTGGCTGTTCACACTAGGGAAATAGAGTTTTCTATAAGCTCAGCCTCTCACTGGATTAGTATCACAATATTGTCCAGGGCTGTATGAACTTTATATCATTCTCCTCTTTTCCATTTTATCCTCACAACAATCCCGTGAGGTAGGTGAAGCTGAAAGTGTTACTGGCCCGAGGTCACCCAGCGAGTTTCCATGGCACAAGGGGGGATTCAATGGGGGAAACTCTTAATCACTTTACCACATTAGCTCTAAAGCTTGTGCTTGTGTGCATCATAATGACAATGATAGGTGCAATATCTGTATTTTTCTTCTGCCATTTTGTGCACAGCAATATGTAGAGGAGACCAAAGTTGACTAAACTGAAAAGCAAATAGAGTGCTTTTATTATTGATAAATACTCATGATAAAATGCATGAGTACAGTAGCTCAAGACCACAGACCATGATGTTATATTAGGTTTGCAACACAGAGATGCTGCAGATGAATTGAATTAATGTATTTAGGATTAGGGTGCTAGTATAAGAGATCACTGAGTGCTATTTGCCTGCATTCGTGTTCTTTCTTCCAAAATTAATTTTAAAATGTGTTTCTTGCCTATTAACCAAAACCTGTGTACATTTTTTTAGCGTATACACAGAATTTCCCTTCTTCATCCTTTCCACATAAGTTCATTGTATCCATTTATTCTTGCAAAAAAAAATCTGTCAGTTTGGCAGCTGCAGCATCTTGTAGGCACAGAATAATTGTGTGTGTGTGTGTGTGTGTGTGTGTGTGTGTATGTTAAATTTCTACAACTGTTAAAAACTACCCTTAACAAAAAAAACAAACATATAATAATGAAATACTCCTTAAATCCAGTTGTCTATAAGGAAATGAACAAACTTTTAGAAAAATACTGGCTATGCAAATGCAACTACCTGCGCATGGTTAAAGTAACTAAAACTTTCCCCTTAACATCATCTACACATTAAAATTTATTTTCCCCTCCTCCCTCTTCTTTTTGGCCTAGCCATTTCTCTTTGGGCTGCCAGATATTTGGGGGCCGCTGCCCCCTTCGCTGAATCAGACTCCTCAGAAGTGCTACTAGATGAGCTTGACGATCCATCCAAGTTGTGTATGGTGCCTTCTTCCTCTTCTTCCTCTGCTATCTTCTTCTCTTTTGCTATTTTTGGGTAAACATCCAGAAAAGTCTCTGCTCCTTTAAGAGATGTAATCTTTTCTTTCTTCTCGTTGTAATTGAAAACCAAACCTTCCGGATAAATCCATTTATAAGGGGTGGAGTTCTTTTGCAGGAACTCTATCAAATTTTTATATTGGCTTCTTCTTTTTCTTATCTCATATGGAATGTCTTTTAGAACCTTACTCTCCACTTCCTTGATTTTCAAGGGTGTCCCATTGGTGGCCTTGAGCACCACGTCCCTTGTTGTCCTCTTAGAGAATTTTACCACGATTTCTCCAGGCAGGTTATTTTTCTTCACAAAATCAGGATATGTCCTATAGACAATATCCATATCGCTTTGAAGGTAATCCGCTTGCAAACCTGTTATTGGAGCCAAAGCTTCACTGAGGATTTCTTTTAAATTCTCTGTTTTTTGCTCTGGGACACCTTGGAATCACAGAATATAAGATGCTCGTTCCATTTGTAATCTCCAAAGTTGGTCCTTGTCAGAGGCATGTTCTTTCTCCACCACTTGCATTCTTTGTGACAGCTCTTTTGTTTGGATTTCAGCTGCTTTAGATGATTTGATCACTTCCTCTATCTTACAATTGGATTCTTTAGTCTCTTTTTGAAGAGCATCAATATTTTGATTCATTACAGTCATCTGGTCCTGTAGAGGGTGCAGTGCTGCAGACAACAGACTTGGTAGATCTGTGGTAGCTTCCTGTCTAAGAGCAGGAAGAGAAGGAACTGTAGCCTTTGGTGAGGGTTTCCCTCTGGGCACCATTTTTTCTCCCCTGCCAACCATTGTTCTGTAAGGGGGGGGGTTGTTCCAGGAAAGTGCTTTTAACAGTCAGTCCTTGAGCACACCTCCACTGCGCCTGAGCTGCAGGAGCTAAGCCAACGATCCCGGATCCCTCACTTTAAAAGTTTTTATAACATCTAGATGGGGGGAACCTTCCCTCCCCCTCTGCCGCTTTTCTTCAGGACCCCGGGACGCTTAAATGCCCTATTGAGTGGGCATCGCTTATTCATTATTCTCCAAGCCTCCTCTGAAGGTAAATTTCTTTCATTTTAAATCGCTTGCTTCTCTGCATGCTTATCCGGTAGCTGCTTTGTGTGCCCGAAGGCTCCCCAACGTCTGGACCTGTAGGAATATCGAGATGCCTCAATCCCTTGGCCACCACCTTGGGAGAGGCGCCTCTCGCATTCCAGGATAGGAGCCCACTATAAGGGCTCCAGGGGGACCAGATACCTGCCGAATCCCCTCCCGATCGCCGGGATTGCGAGCTGCTTCATGCGGAGCTCCGCTGAAGTGCGCCCGCCATTAAGCTGCCAGAGACCGGAAATCGGCACAGAATAATTGTTTTCATAAAATGAAAAATACTTAGAATTACACGTATAAAAAATTGAACAGAAGAGGGCTTTCTCACACACTCAACTTACTCCTGATTTTCTTAACAGTCGATCTGCCAGCACTGGAATTAGTTTGAGCACAGTTCTTCCACACATTTGCCTTCCCTCTGCATTGTCACAGTTGTGGGGTCAGTTTATTATCTTCCATGCATGCCCAAAATAATGAGTATTTTCAAGGTCCTTCCCTTGCCAAGATATGCCCTTTTCCTCATATCTCTTTGAGGAAAGATATTAGATAATTACGGTTTTTTATAATGGAAGCTGGGAATTCAGAGAATCTACTTAAACTGTCATCACAACACTATACTGATATATAGATATTTTAATGCCTTGTTTAAAAAACAAAACCACTTATCTTCAGGGTGAGGGGGAGGAGAAGGAGTGGCTTGATGATGACGACAGTCCAATCATTGAAAAAGTGGGCTGGAGATGGATGGGAGTGGGCAGGACAAAGAAAACTGACAGAAATATTATGCACAGGGAAAAGAGCAACTCAGAATTGGCTTCCAGAAGAAGGTCAGGTTAAAAGTGGTCTTAAAAGAATGGGAAGGGGGCACACACACAAATTATGCAAAAACTAAAGGCACAAAAAATCTCTCCATATAATAATTCTCTGCATGGTGGTGGTACACTCCTGAAGATTCCACACGCTACCCCAGCCTTTGGTCCCCTGGCCTGTCAATCAGAAGCTGTCCCTATCCACTGGCTGTAAATACTTGCATGCCACTGGTTGGGTCTGCTCCTCTTCCTCGCCCACTCCTTCAGCCTCTGTGTCCTGTCAGAATTCCTGGCAGACGGCTTTCTCACTTGACGAAGACACTTCTCCAGCTTCCTTCCTGTGGGGGGATTAACTGTTACCTCAGTGGCTGTTGGTAGGTGAAATGAAATGGCAGTTACCTGTGTTTATAAGATGGCTGCTGCCTGTGGTTTGTTTAAAATGTTCCCCCATAAGGTCCAATTGAGCTGTAGTTCCAGAGAGGGGCCTGTAGGAGTATCACTCACTGGGTTGAATGGGGCTTTCTCATCTGCTGGCCTACAGTTTCCAGCTGCCCCAAGACCAAAAAGTGCGGAAAAAGAGGGACCCTACCAAGGAGCGGGGCACCATCAATATAGATCCCAGCCCATCCAGGGAGGATTGTGTTTAACCCGTTATTCATTTACTCTGTGTGTGTGCTCCATAATTGTGTAAATACTAAAATAAATGATTCTATTTGGACCAATGATCTGTGTTGTGCTCTGACCCCATAGTCTCCCCTGCTCTGCCAATACCAAAGGGAAGGGGTAGCCCAGGGAAGCAAGGAAAGGCCAGACCCTTGGGTTGCTAACTTTCCAGGGATCGCCCAAAGATTGTAGATTCCATCTCCAAATAGGGAGATTTGACCACAGGGGTCTCACTGACCCTCAAAAAAGGCAGTTTCAGGGCACGATAGAGGCTGCAGGTGGGGGGGAAATGAAAAGCTGAAGATTGAGGGGAAAATTAAGGTAGGCTGATGCTTGGCTGGGAAGGAGATGGGGTTGCCAACTCCAGGTGGGGGATTCCTGGAGATTTGACGGGTGGAGCCTGGAGAGGGTGAGGTTTGAAGAGAGGTGGGGCCTCAGACAGGTAGAATGCCATAGACTCTGCCCTCTAGACCAGCAATTCCCTCTTGGGGAGCCACTGCTGCCAATCTTCAGGTGAGGGCAGGAGATCACTCAGAATTACAACTGCTCTCCAGGTAGCAGAGATCAGTTCCCCTGGAGAAAATGGTGTACTCTGTGTCCTTATACCCTGCTGAGGTTGCCACAGCAAATTGACACTGAGTGCCCAAGGCCTTGGCACTCTCCCATAGCCTCTTTCTAGAGCCCGTTGTATTTCTTCCCACAACGGGCCTTACTCCTAATCAGGGACAAAGCAAAGCGGTATGAGGTCAGAACTGATGGAAGAAAACCCATGTAGAAAAACCCAGCATAAAACAATATGTGCACACAGTGCTTTTATCAGTTCCGTAAACATCAGTTTAGTTTATTTAAAAACAACCTCTGTGGAGAAGTGCATCAAGATTGGTCTTTGTACACAATTTACTCATAATATCCATGACAAATTATCAAACAGTCATATGACCTGGCAATCTAGAGGTCTGCGGGGAAGTATGTCATTTAACAGACCTACTCTAAAAAACCTATTTATTGTAAGTTAAACAGCACAGATTGTTGGATATAAATCTCCAAAGGGTTTGGTGTCAATGATTTGCAGATTTTGTCGAATGATATCATCATTGCTGGTTGAAATATGCAAGTTTCTGGCTTTCGGCGGCATTAATGGCTATGTTCAGTGTAGAGAAGCTTGTGCTGAAGGCAGAAAACTTCTCTGCACTCAATGTAAAGCTGTGAATGGAGGATTTAATTATATACAAAAACCCCAGAGTCCTTTTAAATCAAGCCCAGCAATGTGCTTTTTGTTTCTTCTGAATCTTAACTAGCAGCCAATGATATCTTGCTTAGTTGGTGTCTTCAAGCGAGGAACGGAGAACCTTTCAAAGTCTTGGCTTGAAAAGAAACATGTAGGTTACACCCTCTGTCACATCTTACAAGGTCCTGTAATCAAGCCTCCTTTATACATGTACAGCCCAGACACTGGAGCCAAGTAGAAATCGACAATAGAAAGGGGAAATAACCGCTCCATCAAACTTCCCTACCCGTTCCTCCCAATCTCTTACAGAAAACACACACAAGCAAAAACAAGAAAAAGAAAGAAATTGGCTACAATCCATTCATTTAAAAGCTATCTGTTATTCTGATGTCAGTATTAACCCTTTTAAAACCTGGCTTTTAAAAAATTTGGAAGGCCTGCGTACATATTCGTTGCTGGCATAGTTTTCTGAGATGCTTATTCATTTGGCATTCATTTTTTGAATAACTGCTTTCTTTTTCCTTTTTTTGTTTTTGGCAAGATGCAGTTAAGAATTCACGTTTGTGCTTGCTCAACATGTGAACAGAACTTTCGGGTCAGATCCTCCCCTTCCTCTGCAGTAAAGCATATCCTTGCTAAATTCAGAATCTGACATTGTCTCAAATACAATGAAAGTGATATGAGAGACAGAGCAAAATGGTACAAACGAGTTCATTGTATTATTCTGATATCTGAACCCTGGAAGAGAGAAAATCTGTGTCCTGAGGATGTATTTCCCATCTAGGTCTTAAAGTCAATAGGCTGTTTGACCAGAAAAAGCAATATAACCAAAACAGTTATTGCTGTTCAATATACATTAAAAGCAAACGTTTAATTGCAGCAGCTATATGTTTGCACACATCTAATGTTATATTAAAATCCAGGTCCGCTAACAGAGTCAGAAGAGTGATAAAAGAGTGAACAGGCTAGGGTTGCCAAGTCCGTTGAACTTACTGGCGGGGGGGAAGTCCTCTGCGGGCCGGGAGCTTCACCGGTGTGCGCGCTTTGCGCGCGCGCCGGCTGATGTCACCAGAAGTGACGTCAGCATGCTGGGGGCATTGCCAGGGCAACGCTCTGGCAATCGCCCCAAAACTCTATGGTATCATAGAGTTTTGGGGCGATTGCCAGAGCGTCGCCCTGGCAACGCCCCCAACGTGATGGCGTCACTTCCGGGTGACATCATTACGTGGGGGAAGTCGTCCAGGCTGGACGACTTCGGGGATGGGGTTTCCCCCACCGGCTGGATGTTGGCCGGCGGATCGGGAACCCCTGTAGCGGGGGATCCCCCGCCCCCCAGGCTGGCTTGGCAGCCCTAGAACAGGCTTCTTATTCAGATGAGAATCCAGACTTTTTTTTTTCTCAGATCCAAATAAATTACACAGGAAAAAAAAGAAGAAATGCTCAATAGTTTCTACTGAAGACCTATCACAGATAGAAACTTTAGATCCCCTTTCTTGGCCTGTAAATTGTCTTGGTAGGGCAGCAAGTGAAAGTGAATTCATTCATGCAAGAGAAAAAAAATCCCTGATCGCATGAGGCTGTAATACTATAGAAATAATATGGTAACTAGTACTGATCAAAGTACGACTATCCAAGGTACATGGGGATATAGTACACTGTTCTTCAGCCCTGTTCAGAGGATGCCAGATGATCAAGTTGGCCCCTGGATGCTTAGAGACACTGAAAACTGTGATTTTCTTGATCTGAACCAGGCAACTGATCGGAGTGGGTGGGCTGGAAGTTAAATCCACACTATGCTTGTCATTGTCTGTACAAAAGACTCTGTATGCTTCTGCCCATGGGTGGTGCAGTCATGCTGTGTGTGGGAAACAAAGCAGGCTCACACATTGCACTATGTATGCACAGGAGCTGTATAGGCAGGAATCTGGGAGCTGTCACTGCAGTAGCAGTTGCTGGCACAATTGCAGCCCAGAAAGCTGCCCGTACACTACCTACATAGCCCAGCCCACACTAGCCTTTTCCCACTTGGTTCTGTACCAACTCACAAGGTCTGCTGGAGGAATTTGGTAGTATGAACCAGAGACTTGTTATTATGCTATCTGGGATTAGTTATGTCTAGGGCTAAAGCATGAGCAGATGGGGAAATGCATACAGAAGTCACCCACCAGCCAAGCCAAGCTGCCATCACTGCTGGAGAGAACCTCCTTCTCCTGAGAGGTGGCTCCTCTTGGCTCCCCTCAGAGGGTGGCTCCGGCTGCCTTCCATGAGGATGAGCTGCCTCCTCTTTCGCCCTGCCTGGAAATTGTGTTATGTTTTCTTATTGAGTTACGCATTGCTTTGTCAGGGTTCTGGTATTACAATCCTCTCATTCTTATTGGCTGCCGAATAAAGACTTCTCACTGGTCCTGAAGCCAGTCCAGGGAACCAATCGCAGAGCCCTGCTTAGGTCCAATGAAATTGAGTCTTCATAGTTACATTGTACATAGTTATTTGTTGGAACACTATAAGTTGAGTGCCGCTCTTGCCGGAGCTGTCCCTGAGCTGAACGATGTTTTGAATAAAAGCCTGCATTTGATTAATAGTAGGCCAGGGCAGGGGGAGTGGCACGTTACATTTATAAATGCAGAAAAATTATGTTTGGGCCTCATTCATGAAAGGGGGCAGAGGAAAATCAGCAGCAGCCACATCCCATTCTAATAGAAAGAGAGTGAGCAGCAGCTGTTGGTTCTTCTCATTATCACCAACAGCAGACAAATGACAAGAGCAGGAAATTCCTAGAATCTGAAATAGATTAAAGGGAGGCCTAATACCACAGGAGATAGAAGTACTTTAGAATGTAAGAGCATAAAAAGAGCCCTGCTGGATCACACTGGTGCTCCATCTCACCCAGCATCCTGTTTCCCATGGTGACCAACCAGTTACCCAGGAGTGCCTGCAAACAGGGCATAGAGGCCAGGACATTCCCCTAATGTTGCTTCGTAGCTTCTGGTATTCAGAGATTTAGGGTGCGATCATACGCACCCATTTGCGACACAAGAAGGACAATTCTCTGCCGGCTCAAAGTGGCGTGATCACACAAGCACATCTGGGAAGCGTCCTGCAGCCGGTGTCAAAGTGTCGCAAACCACTTTGAGCCGGTAGGGAATCGGCTTATTTAGCTACCAGTGAAAAGGCAGTCTCAAATGGGTTGCAACGGCCCAGAACTGACCTTTCCCGGTGTGATCGTGCCAGCGCAAACAAGTGGCGTTGGGGAGTGGGCTTTTTGTTTTTTTTCCCCCTCCCATCCCGGTATGCGCATCATCGAATGATCCCAAGGGTGGAGAGGCAAGTCATTGATCCTTTGTAGAAGCAGATAAGTGCACTGAAAACGGCCGGGGGGGGGGGGACCAACTCGCCCGCGGCTGCGTGTGATTACGCAGCGGCGGTTCACCCTCACAGGTCCATAGACCTGTGTGATCCTGCAAAAGCGGCGCAAATTGCGCCGGCACAAATTTGTGTCACTTCCCGTCCGGCTTATCTTGCTCATGTGGACGGGGCCGTCCTGCCTCTGTCTATGGAGGTTCCCTTTACTCATTATGGCTAGCAGTCACTGATGGAGCTACCTTCCATGAATCTGTCTAACTGTGAGAGTTCTGCTCAAAGTAGTCAAGGATCAGATCTTGGTTGGTAAACCACAGTTCTTTATTTCCAATCTCTACATTAGTACAGCTTCTCGGATTATTGTCAGAGATAACACAGATAATACAGGCAGGTCTATTATACCTTTCCAAGGAGTTTGAATTACCCATACGTAGCCAATCACTATAGGGGAAAAACGGCGGGCAAAAAGGGGCTCTGGCCGTTTGTTTCCCACAGGAAAGAAAGTGAGGTGTTAAGCTGTAAATTCCCTTCCCAACCAGACCCTTCAGATGTTACCAGTTCACATAACAATCAATGGCCTCAAGGCTTTTGCATGTGATAAGAGATGAGACGCATCCTCCCTTGAAGTCCCAGCCGGAGCCAAAGGAATGCGGAGGCAGTGGTGTGCGAGGCCCATTGTTCCCATACATTGCAGGTGTCACCCTCCCGCTCTAATAGTTACAAAACCCAGGCCTGGTTAGGCACTAAAACATGGCATCTACAATGGCATATATCTGTAATACATACATGGCAACAGAGTATAACATGACAGAATTGAAAATTAGACAGACTGTATAACTATAAGAACTAGAAATACTTTGTCTGAATCAGCAGATTCTGACACAAACCCCATTTTAAACCAGTTTATGCTCATGTCCATTACTACTTCCACTGACAGTGAATTCCACAATTTAGTTCCTCATTGGGTAAAGAAATATTTACTTTTGTCTGTCCTGAACCTATTGCCCTTCAATTTCACTGGGTGCCCCTGAATTTTAGTATTATGGGAGAGGGAGGGGAAAGGTCTGTTTATCCACAAAAGCATAATTTTATAAACCTCTATCATGTCCCCCTTTAATTGTCTTTTTTCTAAACTGTAAAGTCCCAGGGTCTTCAGCCTTTCCTCATAGGAAAGGTGCTCTAACCTCTTAATCATCTTGGTTGCCCTCTTCTGTATTTTTACAACCTTTTAATCTGTAGTTTATCCTTTGTTTTATCCACATTTCAGCAAGCAAAGGACTGGCACAGGCTATATCAGAAGTGTACTTTGGTTGTGCCAGAAAGGAGGATATCTCTTAAAAGAATCTGCTTTGGTGACCTCCTATATTTCATACTGAAAATGCAGTTGCCAATTTGAAAATTCAAGAAGCTGCTGTTTATACACTTGACTACGTCAGTGGTTCTCAACCTTCTTAATGCCGTGACCCTTTAATACAGTTCCTCATGTTGTGGTGACCCCCAACCATAAAATTATTTGTTGTGTTGTCTAAACGGCTTTGACAAAACCAATAAAAACATTATTTTCTGTCCCATCTATACAAAATCTTGCCTGAACCAATATCTTATGTCCAACCATTATTCCTACACTGGATTGGAATCAGTTCCTAAAAGTTAGGTTCCATTGGCAATCAGCTTGCGTGGGGCCGTTTTCTGCCGGCAGGGCGGCGTTGGACGCCAGCTGGCAACCCCTGTGAAAGGGTCGTTCGACCCCAAAAGGGGTCCCAACCCACAGGTTGAGAACCACTGGACTACGTGATGCCTGTGAGCTTCCAAAGACAAGTTTCAATCTATAGGGGCCATAGCATTAATACTGGGAATTGTGTTAACAAACAGTATATTTCCTTTTTATATACTTCAGGATTTTAGATAATGGGCTGTGTGCAATGTAAGGATAAAGAAGCAACAAAACTGACAGATGAGAGAGATGGCAGCTTAAACCAGAGTTCAGGTTATCGTTATGGGACAGATCCAACCCCACAGCATTATCCAAGCTTTGGCGTGACTTCGATTCCAAACTACAACAACTTCCCCACAGCTGGAGGACAGGGATTGACAGTCTTTGGTGGAGTCAACTCCTCATCACATACTGGCACCCTGCGTACAAGAGGGGGAACAGGTAAATCATTATAACAAGTGCATCTGTTATCCTTAAATTAAACATGCTGGGATATTTCTTGGCATAAAAAAAGGATGTTAGCCTTTTATTCCTGGGTAACTTGTGGGCAGTGAAATGGTCCTTTTTTATGTACACAATACAGCAGAGCGTAGTAGATCACAGATGTGCTTTTGTGGTCTTTGTCTTCACAATTATCCATTTGCTGGTACAAGCATACTTTTTTTTTGCCATAAAGTTACAGCTGACTTATGGAGACCCTGTAAGGTTTTCAAGGCAGGCGACGTCCAGAGGTGATTTGCCATTGTCTGCCCCTGCATAGCAACCATGAACTTCCTTAGCGGTCTCCCATCCAAATACTGACCAGGGCCAACCCTGCAGAGCTTTCAAGATCTAATGAGATTGGGCTAGCCTGGGCTGTCCAGGTCAAGGGACAAGCATGCATACCCATTCATATTACTTGTACACAATCCTCACGTATGTACACTCTGCTCACTCATACATACACAATACTCACACTTGTAGTCTAAACAGTTGACTGAAAATGTCATCTATTCTCTTTTCCATAGCAGCTATCATAGCACAGTGGCTAAGGGGAATTTCACACAGCCAGTATGTTCCATTTCAAGAACTCTTCAGTAACAGTCTCTGTCTGACATTTCAGACAGAACCATTTTAGTGCCGGTTCCCTAGCGGAACATATTGGCCCTTTCACACAGAAATGCTTCTCTACCGTTAGGGAAGCGTTCCTGAACTGCTGTACCTGGAAACTAGCTCCCAAGCGTTCTTCTGTTCTTCTCCTGGTCCTGAAGCGCTACGGGGTGCTGTGTAAAATGCCCCCGAAGCGCTTCCTCCGATGACAAGTGTTTTCGTGTCTCTTTTCACCCACGCGGGTGATCTCCGTCATTTTTTTTTAGAGAGCCGATTTAGAGCGCTGTAACGCTATAGCTTTATAGCAACCCCATTGGAATGAATGGGCTCCAGTTGGCTCTGTGGAGCCCATGCATTCCAATGGGGTTGCTATAACGCTATAGCATTATAGTGCTCTAAATCGGCTCTTTAAAAAAAATGACGGAGATTGCCCGCGCGGGTGAAAAGAAAGCAGTAGTCTGAAATGGCAAACCGATTTGAAGACAGCTCCAAAACAGTAGGGGAAGGGCTGTGTGAAACGGCCATCACTGTACCAGTTTATTCCAAGCCAGTTCAGTAATGTTTCAGTTCAGTGTGAAATTCCCCTAAGAGTCTGAGCTATGACTCAAGTCTTTGGCTCAGATCCCACGTGTGCTGTGAATTCACTGTTTTCTGAGTCCTAGATGACCACCCTGTAATATGGGGATAATGATACTCATCAACTCTGCAGAGCTTTTGTACAGATTACTACACAATGATGTATGTGAAACACTTTGGACACGGAAAATTCCTATACCAGGGCTAGGGATTATTTGTCTGATCTTGGAAGCAAACTGTGACAAAAAACTGTTTTGTGATATATATATAAAATTAGCGTATTCTGAACAAAAAAAAGAATCTTGTTGCCTGAGATATAACCCATCTCTTTCCTTTCCCATTATGCCGTACTAAGTCTCCAAAGGTGTATTCACATTTACATGTCTTTCCATAGGTGTAACTCTTTTTGTGGCCCTATATGATTATGAAGCAAGAACAGAAGATGACTTAAGTTTTCATAAAGGAGAAAAATTTCAGATACTTAACAGTTCGTAAGTATACATTCTTGCATCTCATTCTTCATAATGCTGATAAAGTGATTTGTAATGTAAACGACACCAATTCACTTGAACCTTCTGATTGTGTTTTTGAAGTTGGGGGTGTGCATTCAGTAAAAACTGAACCGAATAAATACCTGAAAAATACCTTATTAGGATTTTTTATGTGTATTTACCGAGCCGAATCAGATTATCTAACCTGTATTCGGCTACTGATATAACTGAGCCCCCAAAAGCTGATTGATTGATTGATTGATTATTTTGCTTCTACTAAGATGCATTGAGCTATACCGAGAGCCAGCCCCAGCCAAGGTGGCACAGAGCTGTGAATTCCATGTTGCCCCTGCTGATCCTTTCTGGGAGCTGCAAGAGAGGATCAGCCAGGGCAATGCAGAGCTGACAGCTCTGTGTCACGTCGGCTGGGGCTGGATGGCTCAAAGGAGCCAATCCTGCAAGGAGAACTCTCCCCGCAGGCTTTGCCAGGCTGCCCAATGGAAGCTGAACTACCTGACAGAGCCTGCAAAGGAGCCAATCCTGTGGGGAGAACTCTCACCGCAGGCTCTGCTGGGTCTCTCCTGGGCTGCCTGGTTGAAACCAGACTGCCCGACAGAGCCTTCCCAGGAGCCAATCCTGCTGGGAGAACTCTCCCCAAGGCCAGCAAAAAAGAAGGGGGGAAGAGCTAAGATTTTCTCTCCCCTCTTTCTGCTGATGGTGGCTCCAGAGGACAGCAGAATGGAAGTATGGGGAGTTCTGAGATCTTCCCTCCCTCCTTTCTCCTGGTGGCAGCTTCCTGAGGCCAGCAGAATGGAAGGAGGAAGATCTGGCCATGGCTCCACAAGGCCAGCAGAATAAAAGGGGAGGAGATCTGAGCCCCAGATGAGTCCGTGGGGAGAGCTGACCACAGAGTCAGCTGTTTTGTGGGCTCTTTTGGGTAGTCCAGTTTAAAGGAACTGCCCAAGAGAGGCCCAGCCACAGGATCAGCTTCTTTGCGGGAGCTCAGCTGACAGCTCCATGCTGCCTGGGCTGAGGTTGGCTCCTCTTTGTTTAAACTGAGCTGCAAAGAGGAGTCAGCCCAGGATTGCATCGGGCAGTGAGAGCTGAGAGGATCTGCATGGGGCGGGGGGGGGGGGGGGACGGTCTCTTTACCACATGGAGACCTGGCTTGAGGAGCCCACCAGCCAATGGGGCTGTCAGCTCTCACCATCCTGTGAGTTCCTAGGCTGGCTCCTATTGGCAGACCTCCAAGCCAGGCCTTCATGTGGCAGGGAGAGACCTCCCCCACACACAGATCCTGGGGCCAACTTCTCCTGCACGGCGGTATAAACCACCAGGCATGAGAAGCCTCCAAGTCGGGTTTGTGTGTGAGGGGGAGAGACACCCCCCCCACACACACACACACAGATCCCAGGGCCAGTTTCTCCTGTCCCGGGGGTTAAACTACCAGGCAGGAGAAGCAAGCCTCCAAGCTCTGCGTGCAAGGGGGAGAGACTTCCCCCCAGCATGCAGATCCCAGGGCCAGCTTCTCCTGCCTCGGGGTTTAAACCACCAGGAAGAAGAACCAAGCCTCCAAGCCAGGTCTGCATTCAAGCAGGAGAGACATCCCCCCCACACACCTGCAGATCCTGGAGCCAGCTTCTCCTGCCCTCCAATTTAAGCCACTGGGCAGGAGAAGTCTCCAAGCCAGGTCTGCATGAGATGGGGAGAGAGATGACCCCCCCCCCCCGGCACACATGCTGATCCGAGCGCTGCAGGAGATTATAGCCTATGGGGACCATTGACTATAATGGTCCCCACAGGGTATAACTGAGCTGAAAAAATCAGCAGTCCCTATTATTTCCTGAATTCTGATACCATACCGATATTGGGATTTGGAAATATTGGGAAATACCAGTATTTTGGGGGTTCAGTATACCTGAACCTGGAAAATACCGGTGGCTTTTTTACACCCCTGTTGGAAGTAGGATGGACTTTGGAAACATGCCCTTTAGGTTAGATCATTTGCTTTCACTTAAAAAAATTAAGGGGAAGTAAAAGTTTAATTGAAGTAACTTGGATAAAATCATTTTATAAAAGTCCACAAGTGTGCATTTAAAAAAAAATTGAATAGCCTTAATTTGGAATGACCAGCACCAAAAGATTTAAATTGATTACATCTTCCTGTAAAAGTAAAAATGAAATTTCAACCATAATCCCATTGCTGCATTTCTTTTGACCTTGATATGCCTTCAGTTCAGTTATAAACAGTTGTTGAATTTCATGAATGGAAACCAGCTGTGCACGCTAACAAACATAAATACAATAATATCTCTTTTGTCGTTATTTTTGTTCTTACATTGAAGAAATCCATGATCAGAAAGGCAGTACCATAGATATAAGTTGTAACCCCAGCAAGTCCTCATGGCTTATTCCTGAGGAAGAAAAAAAGGATGCAGTCACGATAAAGTATCACAAAGCAACTTGGCCATCATCCAGCACACAGCAGGAAGGTTGGAAGGCAGGTAGTTGATGAGGAGGGAGGAGTGAACAAGAGAATAAATGAACCTGTTTTCTCCTACATCTTGCTGTTTGACTGACATTCCTAACAGTATTTACACCTCCTGGACGTATCCAGAGACATTCTCTGTTCCTGCTCCTTGTGCAAGTAGGTCTGCATTTGGACTTTAGTCACTGGATGCAGCTAGAAGGAATACACAATCAGGTGCAAGAGGAATGAGTCAGACTAGCCTGTGTCTCGTTTGTCAACCATCCTTTGCTTTCTGGTTCATCTTCATGGGAGAAGTGAATGGACCCTTCGTCCGATGCACTGAGAGGCTAGAATGTGGCTGCTATAGACAGAGGTTCAGTACTTAAATCTGAAAGCTGGAATAAATTAACCAGCAGTGATAAAACAACTTTTCAGGTCAAGGCTTATACCGAGATGGTTTGTAAATGCTTGTTTTAAAGGATGCGCATGGTGTATTGCACTGATTTGCAATTTTTTTTTTTTACCATTTAAAAAATGTATACTGTATGAAGGAGCTGTTATGCACATCTTTTGTGGACAGCCAAATGAGCTCTTGCTGTAACTGCATAAACCCTTCACTGGGATGCATGGGAGTGTGGAAAACTAAAATTGAAAAGAGGAAGGAATTTCATTATCTGTGTGGGTAAACAGCTTTGATATAAATGAAAGCTCAGAAGCTTCAACATTAAATCTGAAAACAGTTATTTAAACATTATTCTCTGCTTCTAAATTAGCAATAAAAACTAACAAAAGATTTACATTAAGCACTTCTTTTTATGCTTCGCAATACTGCTGCTGAAGAACTAACCAAAAGTAATGCTTTAAAAGCAAATTCATTTCAAATTCTTAATCGCAATTATATTATCAGTGGATGAATTCCAAGTAATCCTTACTGGAAAGAAACTTGAGATGTGGGAAAAAATGAAAACTAACTACGCAGGAATATTTTGGTGGGGTATGCCTATTGAGCCAGCATGGTGTTGTAAAAAGAGCTAGTGTGGTGTAGTGGTTAGGAGCAGTGGACTCTAATCTGGGGAACCAGGTTTGACTCCCCACTCTTCCGTATGAAGCCTGCGGGGTGACCTTGGGCCAGTCACAGTTCTCTCAGAATTCTCTCAGGCCCACCTACGTCACAAGGTGTCTGTTGTGGGGAGAGGAAGGGAATGTGATTGTAAGCGTTGAGACTCCTGAAGGTAAAAAAGCAGGGCACAAAATTCTTTTTTTTTCTTGATACTGTGTCCTCTTTTGGTGTAGTGGTTAAGAGCAGCAGACTCTAATCTGAAGAACCAGGTTTGATTCCCCACTCCTGCACTTGGAGCCAGCTGGGTGACCTTGGGTCAATCACAGGTGTCTCAGCTGTTCTCTCGAGCAGTTCTCTCAGAGCTCTGTCAGCCCCACCTACCTCACAGGGTGTCTGTTGTGGAGAGAGGAAGGGAAGGAGATTGTAAGCACTGTTCCCTCTAAGCTGAGTTAGTGTGAGCTAGTTCACAGTTTTTTAGTCCCAGGCTTACACATTTTTGTTTTAGCTCAGGAAGGATGGCTCCAGAGCAAACTAATTTATGCAGTAGCCAAATTGCTCACTCACAGCTTTAACGCCAGTAGCTCACAAAGTAGAATTTTTGCTCACAAGACTCCACAGCCTAGAGTTGATTGTAAGCTGCTTTGAGACTCCGAGTGAAGGGTGGGGTATAAATCCAATTCTTCTTCTTCCTTCTGCCGCTGCTGCTGCTGCTGAGAATAAGGAAGATAGTGTTGGTTGCATTTGTAGGACTTGCACCAGTTCTGCCATTAAATGTGAACACAGTAATGCTGAAAATGTAAACAGAAACTGAGCAAACCTTCAACTTTTTATGGTTTTGTATGGATTTTCCTAGAAAAGATGGAAATGTGACCCTATATTATGGAGAAAGCAGATTCCAACAATAGTTGGATACTATATGCCACAAAATATATGGGTTTTTTAAAAAAAATAAAAATCAGAGGCTCACTTTGCATGGCTTTGTAACGGGCCATACTACATAAGCAATTTATTAATGTTCGACTTTAGACAGCCGTGATACAAAGGCATCATCTATGGCTTATATAGCACTAAATGATATCAGTATGCCTGCCTGCAAGCTTGACAGCATGCAGGGTACAGTCTTTTTAACTTTTTGAACCTGTGCCATTTCACTTCTGTCATGCCACACTGCAAGTGGCTATTCAACACAGATGTCTTTAAGAACCCTTGCCAGATGTCTCCAAGGGTTCCAGTTTGGTACAGTTAGTTAAAACACAGTGTATGTGTATATGTCTCATGATAAAAGCTATATATGAGGAGCCCACTGTATGAAATATAAATGTACCTCCTGCATATCTTATTTATAAACCCATCTTTCATATAGCATTTCATGACATAGCACAATATTTATGGATGTGATAAAATATCTCCATCTAGTGGCATTTTTGGAAACTACATAAGTAGCAAAATTAAAAGTAATGACAAAGAGTTTTCTTTGTGCAGTATTAAGGCTGTTTCGCTAAAGGCTATTTTCCTGTAAGAATATCACTTCCATATAGGAACACTTGCATGATGTGAAATAGACACAAGTGCTTTTACCACATATTATAGTGTACAAGTAATGCACACAGATTTTCCTGTATAGAAGTGACACTCAGCACTGAGGTAAATTTCAGAAGCAGTTTAAGGTATGTTGTGATGATCTGCAGTTTAAAAGGGGGGGGGCTCAAAATCGTATTGAGTGTATACAACCTTGGCAATTTCTAAAAAGCCTTTTTAATAGTTTTGCACGGTTTATGAAAGGTATTAGGTTTCATTATTCCCTGTGGAGTGTGTTGTGGCTTTCTTGATTTTATGGGCTTGAATTAGGATTAAACTAGACATGATGTAAGAAATCCATGACAACGATATTCTACTTTCCCCCGCCTAATGTTCCAAAATAGCCAGGAGATGTGACAGGCAAACTGAGTTGGAGCAGTGGTACTAGGAATAATAGATGAAGCAGAACTGGAAGGAGGAGATCTTTAATAATGTCCCCCTTCACTGTTTTCCAGTCTAAATCTGCCCCCATAGCAGCTATTTGCCCCACTTTTAAGTCAGGAAATGGCATGGGTAAAACTTTCCCCATGCCATTTATCAAACTCAAATCACCCATCTTCCATGGCTCCTTTAAAAAAAAAAAAGTAAGTAAATGCTGATTTTGGATTTTCCATGTTGTATTTAGTTTAACCGTTTGTTTAAAAAAAATTAAGAAAAAAATTATGCCATCTCTCCAGGAACCTGCTTGAGGTGGCTTATGAAATAAAAACAATAAAATAAAACAAATGTTATCAATTAAAATCCAGCATTAAAAAGCCCAGCCCAGCATAAAGGCATAAACCATAAAAACAGAGCCCTGACGCCTTGAAATAACAGTTTCCAAACTAAAATAGTGTTTAGAAAATAATTAAAAGACTGGATGGATAGAAACGTTTTGGCCTGGCACCTAAAAGAAAGCAATGTAGGTGTAAGGCAGGCTTCCAAGGGAAAGGTATTCCACAAGCAAAGTGCCATTACTGAAAAGGCCCTGTCTCTGATTGCCACCTACCTCACCTTTGAAAGAGGGGATGCAGAGAACAGAGCTTGTGAGGCAGACCTTAACTGGCGAGCTGGACAATATGGCAGAAGGTGGTCTTTCAGTAGTGGGGAATCCAATAATGTGGGAAACAATGGAAAATTATTGTGAGTTAGATCCAAAGAATTTTGCAAATTTCCCATGCTACTACAGTCCACTGAGATCCCTAAAATATTGCTCCTAGGGGTAGGGGATGACAAGGAGAGCAAAGTCAGGGGTCTCCTTAAAGAGAGGGAAATGGATGAAATCAGGGCTCCGTTGGGGCCGGGGCGCACCGGAGCGGTGTTCCGGGAGAGAGGAGGCGGGGGGGCGGGCACTTAACAAGGCCCTGCCCCCCCGCCTCCCCCCCGGCAATGCTCCCGGCGGAGCTCTGCCGCCGGCCCCGGGAAGGAGAACCGTTCCCTCCCCCCTCCCACTGATCCTGGGGCCGCGGCAGAGCGCCGCCGGCCCCGGGAAGCCCCTTTCCTTCCCCCTCGCACTTAAATACTCCTGGGGCCGGCGGCGCTCCGCCGGCCCCGGGAAGGAGAGCCCCTTTCCTCCCGCCTCCCAGCCCCTTTCCTCCCCCCCCCACTTAAATACTCCCGGGACCGGCGGCGCTCCGCTGGCCCTGGGAAGGAGAGGCCGTTCCCTCCCCCCTCCCACTGCTCCCGGGGCCGCGGCAGAGCACTGCTGGCCCTGGGAAGCCCCTTTCCTCCCCCCCTTCACTACTTCCTTCAATACTCCCCCCCTTCAATACTTCCTTTCTTCTCTCTCTCTCCCCACCTACCTACCTACCTGTTCCTTCCCCTCTCCCTTCCTTCCTTTCTTTTCTCTCTCTCCCCCACCTACCTACCTTCCTGTTCCTTCCTTTCCCCATCCTCCCCCTCTCCCTTCCTTCCTTCTCTCCCCCCCACCTACCTACCTTCCTGTTCCTTCCTTTCCCCCTTCCTTCCCCTGTCCCTTCCTTCCTTCCTTCCTTTCTTCTCTCTTTCTCTCCCCACCTACCTACCTACCTGTTCCTTCCCCTCTCCCTCCCTTCCTTCCTTCTCTCTCTCTCCCCCACCTACCTACCTACCTGTTCCTTCCCCTCTCCCTCCCTTCCTTCCTTTCTTCTCTCTCTCTCTCCCCACCTACCTACCTACCTGTTCCTTCCGCTCTCCCTTCCTTCCTTCTCTCTCCCTCCCTCACCTACCTTCCTGTTCCTTCCTTTCCCCGTCCTTCCCCTCTCCCTTCCTTCCTTCCTCTCTCCCCCCTTCCTTCCTTCCTTCTCTCCCTCTCTCCCCCCCACCTATCTACCTACCTTACTGTTCCTTTCTTTCTTTCTTCCTTCCCCCCCTTCCTCCCTCCTTCCTTTCTTTCTTCTCTCTCTCTCCCCCACCTACCTACCTTCCTTCCTGTTCCTTTTCTTCCTTCCCCCTCCCTTCTTTCTTGCCTCCTGACACACCTGACGTCATGGATGTGTGGCCTTATGACACTTCTGGTGACGTCAGGGGGTGTGGCATATGCAAATAAGTTATGCTAATGAGCTCCTGCACCTCTTTTTTTTACGAAAGGACCCCTGGATGAAATCCTATGTGTGTGTATTGTGATATTTTCCCACTCAAAACTACATTTACCATGTCAGAACTCTATTTTTTACTTCCTCTGGTTAAATCATTAGTGGTTAAAGGACTTGTAGAGCCCCTTAAAATGATTTAAAATTAATTTTAATAGTCTACAAAAATATAACTCTAGCAAAATCCACTGACTCCATGTTGCTTTCTATCTCCTACCACTTATTTCTAAGTCATAGGGAAGATACTCTAGAATTTTCGTGATGATATTATCTTTTAGTGCATTTATTATGTTTATACAGTATGGGTTGGATCTTACTAGCAATTAAAAAGTGCTCTTGGAAACAGATCTTGCTCTCCTTCCCTTTTCTCCAGCAATTCCTGGTTGAAACCGATGCTGGGGGTTAGGTGTATCTCATTGACAAACCGTCATGGGCTGCAGTAATGAAGAGGATTTATTGAGCAAAATTATCTCAGTCTTCCTCTTCAACCAATGGAGTGTCTGCTGCCTCAAGAGACTCTACAGGCAGAAAAGGAAGGCAGGGGAAATCTTGCCGTCCCTCTATGTTTTGGGGTGTTTTGTATGTGGGACTCCCATGACCCTTAGAATCAGCTCTTCAGAGTTTGGGTCATTGCTGAGTTCTGCGGATGTCAGCCCCCAAGGTCCATGCGGGGATTCCAACCAGTTGGAGGGGTGTTTAAATCTAGCAGGAGGGAGAGAGAGGGGTGGTCACAGACCACACATTCGGCATGCAAAAAGACCCTTTAAAGGGTCTTTTTGTGAGCAGGGTGGGGGCTATGATGTGCAGGCCTGGTTTCCCCCAGCCCCGCATGCCGCCCCCCCACCCTACTCACAAAAAATCCTCTAAAAGGTCTTTTTGCGAGCCAAGCATGTGGCCCGTAACCACCCCTCTCCCTCCCTCCTGCTAGATTTAAAGGGCCTTCCAGCTGGTTAGCGGGCTATGTGGTTCCTACTGATCAGCTGAAATTCTTTAAATTGGGCAGAAGGGAAGGGAGAGGGGGACCGGGCAGGTGGTCGCTCTTGGGGGCAGAGCTTAGGGCATCCTCGCCCACCCCCAGAACCCCCACGCACAATATCTCCCTGCCGGAGTTCCTCTTTTCTGTTAATACCCAGAAGATGCATTTTGTTGTTGTTGTTGTATCTCATCATTACGCATTCAATGGACACAAGATAGGTTCCATCTATACAACAAGCTCTTGCATCAGCGGAACATGCTTTGCACTGAACAGAATTCATGATCCTGAGCTACATGTGGTGACAGGGTACTACTAATAGTCTACAGAATGAACCTGTAATATTGGGAAGTGATTGAAAGTTATGGGCATTTTTAAATTGATAGGGGTGCTTCCTAAGCAGGGCTTCCTTTTAATGCTCTCTCCTCTTGTTTTGCAGGGAAGGAGACTGGTGGGAAGCTCGTTCCTTGACTACAGGAGAAACTGGTTACATCCCCAGTAATTATGTGGCCCCGGTTGACTCCATTCAAGCAGAGGAGTATGTTCTTTTTATTTTATGGAAGGCTGATTAATTCTGTACTTGAAGAAGGTGCAAGGGATTTGTACAGTTGTGGTGATGTTCAGACAATGTGAATTCACAGTAGTTTCTTTTTCTTTCTGTACTGATAAATAATTAGGTATTGGTATTTTATGCCCGTTTGAGGGTAGCTCATGTACTGACGATATTAGTGGCAATCTCTTGACAGAGTTTTAAACTGGATCCTTGCCCATCCTGGCTACTAAAATCATTCTAAAAGAAAGCTCCCCTTTAGAAGATTATTAGTATGTCCCTTATTAAGTATTGAGTCAGGAGGCGATGAATCCAATGCAGGCTTTTATTCTAAACATCGTTCAGCTCAAAGACAGCGCTCTCAAGAGCGGCACTTAACTTATAGTGTTCCAACAGATAACTATATACAGTGTAACCAAAGACACGCAATCTCATTGGACCTAAGCAGGGCTCCGTGATTGGCCCCTAGGATTGGCTTCAGGACCAATAGAGGGTCTTTATTAGACAGCCAATAGAAATGAGGAAGTTAGGATACCAGAGCCCTAACATTGCAATGCAAAATAACGTAAGAGAACATAACATCCCTATTACAAGGGTTATTTATTTCACAGTGTCTTATTTCAATTACATTTAATTCATAAGCAGATCCTTACTTAGATTCTGCCAATCTAGCCATGATTATTCAGATTGGACTACTCCGCACGGGGCTGCCCTTGAAGACATCTACAAAGCTTCATTTGATACAAACTGTGGCAGTGGGCCCGCTCTCTGGGCTCAGCTGCCCGGAACTTGTAACTCCGGTGCTGCATCAGTTGCTCTGGTACCTGTTTGCTTCAGAGCCCAATTCCAAGTGCTGGTTATTATCTTTAGAGGCTAGGGGCCTCAGATTTACTAATCACATATCCTGGTACACACCCATGTGCCAGCTGCATTCTGCAGACAGCTTTCTTCTTGTGATGTCCTCACTAGGATTGTCCATCTGGCAACTGTCAGGTAGAAAGCTTTTTCTGGAATAGGTCCAGTCCTTTGGAATGGGCTTCCAGAGCGGTTGAGGATGGTGCCTTCATTTTCAGCATGCAGCAAGCTGTGTAAAACCATTTTATTTAAAGAGGGCATTTGGTGGAGTTAAACCCCACCAAGCCATGTCTTTATTCTGTGTGTCGTTGAATGGACTGTTATTTTTATGTGTTTGCTACTTGTTCTGTTAGCTGCCTTGATTCTAAGGAGACTAAATGAATAATATAGAACAGCAAGGGGAACAAGCTCATTCCCATCAAGTCAAACTAGGGAACGTGCGACATTTTCTGGTCTAGATTTCCTTTATGTAAGAGCTGGTTATGTCCATAGAAAATTGAGGCTGCCCATATTTTGCACAAGCTAAATGACCAGAAATAAATGCATAGTAATGGCAAGCTAGAAATAACTCATCTTTAGAAGTGGTGATTACAGTATTGCATTGTTTTCTCATTCGATAACCCTAGTCTTGTTGCATAATCTGTTGTAAATCTTATGCTGTAGATTGAATAGTTTTTTTATGTATTTTGTACCCGTATTTTTCGCTCCATAAGACGCACCTGACCATAAGACGCACCTAGCTCTGCTCGGTGCCATGGCTCGGGAAAGGTGAGGGGGGTTTAAGACGCACACACTTCCCCCCACACACACACTTTTTTTGGGAGAAAAAGTGAGTCTTATGGAGCAAAAAATACGGTAATTCACTTTGCATTTCAGTAAGAAGGATGCATTATAAAGGAAGTTAATAAATAAATAAAAATGGTTAAGTAACATGGTTAGTTTACAATGGACCTGTTTATGTAATCTGTTCTGTCTGGAAATTAAAACAGCTGCATGCTTCTGTGTTAAGACTTTTCAATGTAACTCATGAATTAGGTCTTGACAACTGTCACCAGCAGAACAGCAGCATGGAATTTATATTTACTACTGTTTTTATAGTTTTTTAACACTTTCTTTTAAGAGTAAAAAAAGTCTGTACCACTTACTCTCCATAATAAATTTTTCATTGTATTTTCAGGACACAAAGCTTGCATAAACTTCCATTAATTGTCTTTTTAAAAATCTGTTTATAAAGCTGTACATATTAAGCAATTTCCTTCTTGCATTCTGATTTCTTAGAAGCAATCAATTTAAAATATTTTTGCCAATTCTGTTTTTGTTCAGGTGGTACTTTGGCAAGCTTGGACGAAAGGACGCTGAGAGACAGCTTCTGTCATTTGGCAATCCACGAGGGACCTTCCTGATTCGAGAGAGTGAAACCACCAAAGGTTAACACAACCAGTTTTCCAGTTGCTATGCAGACAAGCATATAAGCTTTTGAATTATCAGTCAGCATCAAATGCTTCCTAATCAGACACTGATAACCTATTTTTTTCTTTCTTTTTTTGATATAACATTTTTATTTGTTTTTTTGTTTCTATAACTGAGGAATACATAATTCACATAACAAGCAAATATTTCAACCTTCAAGCTGTTTACCACTTACATGGATTCTTATTGCTTGAACTTACACATTTCAAGCCTTATTGAAAAAAATTTACATTCATCCATTTATATACTTTATTCCAGTTATTCCAAAAAATTTTATCCAGTTTATTATACCAAACCACACTCAACCTATCCATTTCTGCCATTTCAGATAGTTCATACTTTAGGTCTTCTTCTGTTGGAATTAATTCCAATTTCCACTTCTTTGCTATCAGGTTTCTAGCTGACATCAATATATATGTCATTACATATCTGTCTGATTTTATAGTTTTTGGGAAAATATTTAATTAAAAATTTCTGGTGTCATTGGCAAATTGATCTCAAATATTTCAATGATTATTTTCTGCACTTTTCTCAAAAAATTTTGTATTCTATCACACCTCCACCACATATGAAAGAATGTTCCTATGTTTGCCTTACATTTCCAGCATCTATTAGGGCATTGGGAAAACATTTGAGAGTCAGTTTGGTGTAGTGGTTAAGTGAGTGGACTCTAATCTGGGAGAACCGGGTTTGATTCCGCACTCCTCCACTTGCACCTGCTGGATGACCTTGGGCAAGCCATAGCTCTGTACCAGCTGTTCTCTCAAGGACAGTTGTCTCAGAGATCTCTCAGCCCCACCTACCTCACAGGGTGTCTGTTGTGGAGAGGGGAAGGGAAAGGAGTTTGTAAGCCGTTCTGAGACTCCAAGTGAGTGAAGGGCAGGATATAAAATCTCTTCTTCTCTCTTCTTCTTTTTGTCGGGCGACAATCTATAAAACATCTTATAGAAATTTTCTTTATATGACGTTGATCTCATATATTTTGCTGCTGCCCATACTTGGGACCATGCGTCTGTCTCTAAAGTGTATCCTATATCCTTCATCCATGATATCAGAGTTTTAATTGTTTCATCAGCCATATAGTCCGTGAGCAACCAATCATAAAGCTTCTGAATCAGTTTGTCACTGGAAGACAACCAGATCTTATCTAATTCATTTAAACTATCATAGAAACCTTATTTTTTATCCTCTTTAAACCTTGAGTTTAATTGCAGTCTTTCCCACCAAGACAATCTTATTTTTTGTTTTAGTAGTACCTCCTCTGTTTTCAGTTCATTATTTTTATCCAACAATTGTTCATAACATTCCTCATTATCCTCTGATAATAGTGAGGGGCTAATATATGCCTCCAATGGAGAAACCCATTTTGGAATTTTAAAATATATGTTTTCTTTTACTTCCTTCCAAATTTTAATTAAAGCACTTCTTATAATATGATTATGAAAACTAGAATGAACTTGATCTTTCCCATACCATACATATGCATGCCAACCCATTGCTAAATCATGACCTTCCAACTTCAACAATCTTCCATTTTCTAATTTCACCCACTCTCGTATCCAACCTAGTGACGCTGCAGTGTAATACAGATACCAATTTGGGATAGCCAAGCCTCCTCTATCTTTTTTGTTCTGTAGGTTCTTCCATTTAATTCTTGCTTTTTTATGTTGCCAAACAAATTGTCTACAAAGTTTTTCCAGATCCAGAAAATACTTGTGTTTTTTAATAATTGGTAGATTTGGGGCCAAAAACAGGAATCTTGGTAGAATATTCATCTTAATTGTGACTATTCTTCCCAGTAATGATAGTTGTAATTTTTCCCACTTCAACAAATCCATCTTAATTTCTGTTACTAGTGTCATGTAATTGTCTTCAAATAGCTTCAATGTATTATTAGTTACATTTATTCCCAAATATTTTTGTCACCTCCATAAATGACAATTCAATGATTTTCTGGATTTGAGATTGTGCACAATTCTTGGTCAAGATTTTAGTTTTCTGAAAATTAACTTTTAGTCCCGCTGTCCTACCATATTCCTGGACTTCTGTTAACAGATGGGGGATGGCTTTCATTGGTTCCTCTAATATAAAATCATCCATGAATGCTTGTATTTTAAAACTCTCTCCTTTAACCTGAAGGCCCGTTATTTGCTCATTATCTCTAATTCGGTCATTCAGTGTTTCTAAGATGAAAATAAACAACAATGGTGATAACGGGCAACCTTGTCTGGTGCCTTTTTGGATTTGTATATTTTGGGTGATATCTCCATTTATGATAATCCTAGCTGCTTGCGTTTTATAAATTGCGCTTAACATTAAGAAGAAATTTTCTCCACAATCCCACACTTTAAATTTTTGTATTTGGTTTGTGAATCAATGTTATCAAAGCATCTTTACATGTGTCGGGTATATTCCCTGTATTTTGAATTTTTTGTAACACTTCTTTGAAGGGTGGCGTAATTTGTTCTTCAAAAAGTTGATAAATTTCTGATGGTAATCCATCTGGACCTGGTGTTTTCTTCTGTTTTGCGTGTTTGATTGCTTCTACTTTCTCCCAAGTTGAAATTGGACCATTTAGTAACAATTTCTGATCGGCCGAGAATTTCTTTGCATTTCATTTAGCAATGTATTCTTGGATATTCCTCTGGTCCTGGTCTGTTTGTTGGTATAAAGTACTATAGAATTTTTCTACAATCTTTTTAAGCTCTCACAAATCAAATTGTTCAGTCCCTCTTTCATCTTTAAGAGAATTAATTATACGTTTTTACTTTTCCTTTTTCAGCTTATAAGCCAACCATCTAGTTGGTTTGTTGCCATTTTCAAAGTAGTATTGTTTAGTGTACTCTTAATTTCTTAGCCAATTCCTGCTTAAGCAATAAGTTCAACTGATGCTGTAAGGATGCTAGTCTGAATCTCAGCTTCTCTGTCTCGTTCGTTCTTTTCATGATATTCTCTTGTTCACTAATTTTTTTCCTCAGATTTTCATATTGTCTTCTATCTTGTTTCTTTTCCCAAGCTCCCTGGCTCATAAACCAGCCTCTTATAAAGGCTTTAAAAGTGTCCCACACTATTTCAATAGGTGTTTCAGCTTGGATATAATTATTAGAGCCACTTTCTCCATTTCTAGAGCTATCAGTGTTTCTTCCATTTTATCATTTTTGTTTTTCAATTCTTGAAAATTAATTTTCAATAACCTATTTTTTTCCATGCAACTTGCAAATACCAAAAATGAATCTAGTGTAATTTGTTTATGAATAATCACCAGATCCAAATCATAACTTCCACAGAGGGTATGATTGTGTGATCCCTACCGTAACAATCTTGAGTCGGGGGGGGGGGGGAATGTAGAGTTCAGGATTGACTAGTCAGAACTTTGCCGCAAGTCTGTAAAATTCTGTTGTGCTCAGGAAGGAGAAGGTTGAAAGTGAAGAAGGGGGTCAAATCAAATGTGTGACTCTTGCATTCTGATTTCTTATCAAGACAATTTTGCATGAATAGTGAGGAAGCATTTACTGGTAATGAAGTTTAAATGGCCCATGAACTGTCTAGCAGTTGAGAGGTATTCTTGATTTTTAAAAACTTTGCACATGCTAAAATTGTTACAGCTGGTTTTATTCAGCATTTGCCTCTACAGGGCTATCTTTGACCTTCAACTACTGAAAGTTGCACCCATCAGTTTTCAGTAAAGTCCTCTTTTATAATCATAGAGTTGGAAGGTTCTTGGGGGTAATCTAGTCCCACACCCTGCTCAGATCAGGAATATGCAACTACAGTATCTGAAACAGATGGTCATCCAGCCTCTGCTTAAAGAAATTTAGTGATGGAGAATCCACCACTGCCCATGTCAGTCTGTTCCACTGCTGAATAACTCTTACCGTTAGGAAGTTTCTCTTGATATTTAGCCCAAATATGCTTCCTTGTAATTTGTACACATTCTCATCCTGCTCTCTACAACAAGAGAAAACACGCCTGTGTGACCGCCCTTTAGATATTAGAAGGCAGTGGTCATGTCACCTCTTATTTATCTCTTCTACAGACTAAACATGCCCAGGTCTTTCCTCACAGGGCTTGGTTTCCAGACCTCTCATGATTCTCATTGTTTCACTCCAGACACACCCTAGTTTGCTCTCCTCAAAAAATCACACTGCTTGCTCATGTTCAGCTCATGCTGAACTAAGACACCTACTCTTGCATATACTGCTGCAAGCCAAGTTTCCCCTATCCCATACTTGTGCTTTTGTTTGTTCGTTTACATTCTCTTTGTTTACCGTTTACATTTCTCCCTGTTGAAATGCACTGTGTTTGTCTTGACCTATTATTTCCAACCTGTCAAGATTATTTTGAATCCCAGTTCTGTCTTCTTTGGTGTTAGCTGTCCCTTCCAGCTTTGTGTCATCTGACGATTTGATAAGCATCCCCTCTATGCCCTCATCAAAGTAATTTATAAAAACATTTGAGCAGCACAGGGCCTACCGCCTGAAATACTCCATTTGAGGCCTTGCACCAGCTTGATACCCAGCGGTTACTGATCACTCTGGTACAGTTGCTCAAGCAAATATGAATTCACCTGACAGTAGACTCATCCAGCCCATGTTTACCTTCTTGTTCAGAAGCATACCATGGGAAAAATCTGTCAAATGTTTTGCTGAACTCAGGATATACTGTGTTGACTGCATTCCCATGATCTACCAAGTTACTTTATCCAACAAGGAGATAAGATTGTCTAGCGTAACTTGATAAACTCATGCCAGCCGCTAGTCATCAACACTTTCTTCTCTAGTAGCTCATAGACAGGCCGCTTAATAATAATCTGGTCTAGAGTTTTACCAGGCATCAGAATCAAGCTGACAAGTCTGTAGTTTCCATTTTTCAAAGACTGGGGCAACATTTGCTTGTCTCCAGTCTCCCATGACCTCACTCATTTTCCCAAGAATTCCCAAAGATTAGAACTAAAGTTTCCAAAGTAACATCTGGAGCATGCTTCAGTACCCTGAAATGCAATTCAGCTAGCCCAGGAGACTTGTACTCATGCAGTGATACTAGATTTTTTCTATCTCCTTACCTGTGCTTTTCCTCTCATTGTCTGTTCTGCTTTTCTCAGGTTGGACATAATTCCCCTTGTAGGAGAAACCAATGCAAAAGTGTTATTTGGTTTGCTTTGTCTCTATTACCAGTGAAGATTTTACCACTTCTCCAAAGCATCAGGCTTACCCCTTCCTTGTTCTTCTTGCTTTGCATTTAACAAGAAGCCCTTGTTGTTTGTAGCTTCTCTTGCAAGCCTTAGTTCTTTTGGGGCTTTAGCCTTCCTGATACCATCTTTGCAGGTTTGTATTTGCCCTGGGTTATATATCCCTCCAGTCATGTCATGTACATTTAGGTCTCAGTTCATCATAGAGTTTCTTGTGCTGCCTCATCAGGTGCTTTAGATGCCTCCTATTTTTTGCTTCTGATTGGAACAGTTTGTGCATGTGCTTTCAGAATCTCTTATTCCTTTTGTGCTAGTTTCTCTCTTTGGATTCAAAACCATACCTAGTTTTTCTCAGAGCTCTTTGAATACAGCATTCCTAAAGTCCTGGGTTCATGCTTAGTTTTTATATATCTTGCTATAGCCCTGAAGGGGCATAATATGAAGGAGAAGTGATTTTCATATCCATGTCTTAAATGAAGCTTTTCATAATTATATTGTACAACCCTGTTTTTATTTGGACTAGAAAACATTATCGTTTTAATTACTGTTAATTATAATAAGTGTTTCTAGTTATGTAGCTTTTATTTTCCTTGTTTAATAGGTGCCTATTCATTATCTATTCGTGACTGGGATGATATGAAAGGAGATCATGTGAAACATTATAAAATTCGTAAACTTGACAATGGTGGATATTACATTACAACGAGGGCACAATTTGAAACACTTCAGCAACTTGTTCAGCACTATTCAGGTAACTTTGCAAATATGTGTTATATTCCCACTTCTTTTAAAATACAAAATATTATCTATGGAACTCTTTCAGGCAAAAATGTTAAGGAGCTCAATATCCTCTGAGTTTATTGGCCCTTCTAATTTATTTATGTATGTATACCCTGCCTTTCTATTCTAAAGGATGCCTAGGGCAACCTGTAAACAATAAAATATACACAGTGTCTGACATGTTGGTCCATTAGAATGAATAATATATAAAGGAAAGATTTTTAAATATATGTAAAGCAAAAAAAAAAAAAAAGTAGTAAAAATACTAGGTTTGTTCCAGCACTCTTGTTCAGCCACTGGCAGTGCTTTCCTGTGATGCAAGCAGAGTACTCCACTGGCACAAGGAGCCTCACACAGCCAATATGCCTTGCATCAGTGAAAAACGCCACCATTAGCAGTACAGAAATGTTGGGACCAATCCATTAAAAACAGTACAGAAAGCTATAGAAACAATAGCAATCGAAGCATAAAAAGACTTTTTAAGTGTTACGATTTATACAACCTAATAAGGAAAAGAAATACATTTTGCAACCCCTTTTTTTCTTTCCACAGCTGCAAATGGTACCAGAGAGGAATAGCAGTTTTGTTTGCAGAACTGTGTGAGGGTTAAGCCCTTTTCCCTCCTGTTGTACACTCCATCTAAACAAGGGCCCGGTTAGCTTTTTATGGATTTTGGGAACAGCACATTATAAATAGCCACAGCATCATCTTGATTTTGGTGTTTAGATTTTAAATACCTTGTTGAGTCCCTCGCTTTTCTGTCAAAATTGCTTTTTTATTATTATTTGAAGGAATAGCAAATGCTGTTATAACTGATTAAAGATATAGAGCCTTTTTTCAAATGCTTGTAGAATTGCCGTGCCTTTGGAATTTGCTGTCAGATAGGATTGCAAACCACCAGGTGAGGCTGGACATCTGAAATTACAGCTCTTCTCCAGACTACGCAGATCAGTTCCCCTGGAGAAAATGGCTGTTTTAAAGGGTGGACTCTATGGTATTATACCCTGTTGAGGCTCCACCTCCAAATTTTCATGAGTTTTCTAACACAGACTTGGCAGCCATAGTACATGCTTTCCACAGTGAACAGAAATGTGAAAAATTTGTTTAGCTTCTCTGCCTTCTCCACATCTTCCTTTGGCAATCATTTCGTTTTGTCCTGTAAAGGCTCAACTGCCTCTTCCAGAGCTTCTAAAGCCTACCTGTTTTATTAAAATCCATTTTTTGCCAAATCTGTGGTTTTATGTGAATGGAAATGCTGCATTATCAACTGCTAATGTAGTATTAGGATAAAATTTATGTTGTTTAAATGCAGTTCTTGTTCATTGCTTAGAAATGCACAAATGTGGATTGTTATTGATATGGAATATTAATGACATTCCATTAATTTGGCTGATTTCCTCCCATACCCACAACAAATTTCTGTTACTTGTTCAGTACTACATTAAGCCCCCCTTTTTAATATATCAATTTATAAAGGGGGTTAGCTGGTAAAATTGGTGGAAATATACATTTTTTTCTATGTACTGTAGTTAATGTGTATTTTCACTTTCGAGAGATCAAATATAATTTACTTTATAGCATTCCTAGCTATGAAATCATCCAAAATTCATCTGTATAAGTTATTCAGTACTTTTAAAGTATATATATTTTAGATTGTGTGTGTGTGTGTGTTTGAATACAGAGGGGGGGTTCTAAAAGGATCTGTTATTTGTTTCAAGAAAAGATAATACATTTTTAAATGTTTATTTTGGGGTAACGTCAATAACCAAGAATGTTGACTGTTTTTGTAAAATCATGATAAACATTATCATGCATTGTTTTATTTATGTGTGTAACTTTGTAAATTCTGGTCTTTTCTTTCTACTTGTTCTAAGGCTATGGTACTTAGAAGCAGGGGTCATTTCATAGAAAAAGAGGTGCAGGAGCTCATTAGCATACCTCATTAGCACATGCCCCGCCCCTGACATCACCAGCTGAATGTCAGTTTCAGCCCCATTATACCCTATGGGCCATTGAAGTCAATGGCAAAAACTCATAGGGTATATGAGGGGCTGGAGGAGAGGGGGTTTGAGGGAGAGGCTCCAAACTTGCAAGGTAGCTGCTGGGGCCTCTCCCCAAAATACCCACCAAGTTTCAAGAAGATTGGACCATGGAGTCCAATTGTACGGGGCCTCAAACAGGTTGCCCCATCCCCTCCATTGTTCTCTATGGTGGGAAAAAATGTTACTTTTTCCCACCATAGAGAACAATGGAGGGAATGGGGGCAACCTGTTTGGAGGCTCGTAGAATTGGACCCCCTGGTCCAATCTTCTTGAAACTTAGTGGGTATTTTGGGGAGAGGTCCCAGAAGCTACCCTGCAAGTTTGGAGCCTCTCCCTCAAACCCCCTTCCCTACAGCCACTTTTAAAGCCGCCGCCGAATGTGAATAGCAGTAGCCAATGAAGTGGAATGGAAAACAGTAAATTGATGCTGCTGAGCAACAATTGAGAAGGAGAGAGCCCTGCATCCTTATCAGCTACCATCTGTTAGCAGCAGCCAAAGCAGGTGCAGTTTTCACAGCATGATGCAGGTACACTGCTGTTAAATAGCCTGCAGTGACATGTGTGGCCATGGGCCAGTGGCAACATTATCCCACTTCCAGACAGAGCACTGCCAGCCGTTTATCAGCAGGGCATCTGACTAGTGTTTGCATGAGCCCCTTCCTGATTTAGCTGCATCTGCAATCTTACTGAAATTGTTTTAAGGAACCCTTGTTGAATCATTTACTGTTCCGCATGCTGCTAAGTTGTTCTACCATTTTATCGATATTATTGATTTTAGAAGAAGAAGAAGAAGAGATTGGATTTATACCCCGCCCTCCACTCCCCAAGGGAGTCTCAGAGCGGCTTACAAACTCCTTTTCCCTTCCCCTCCCCACAACAGACACCCTGTGAGGTAGGTGGGGCTGAGAGAGCTCTTTCCCAAGCTGTCCTTGAGGGAACAGCTGGTCCAGAGCTATGGCTTGCCCAAGGTCATCCAGCCAGGTGCAAGTGGAGGAGTGGGGAATCAAACCCGGTTCTCCCAGATTAGAGTCCGCGCACTTAACCACTACACCAAACTGGCTCTCTTTAAAATGTACTTTTACATACTTTGGCTTTACTGTACGCTGTTTGTGGAGAATGTAGTTAACGGAGTGGATCCATCCATTCTCCAAGCAGCCTTCATCCAGTGGAAGAGCCACAAGTAGCAGGAAGGCTCCCTAGGCTGGAGGGAGGCTTCAGACTTTGCTCAGTAGAGTGACAGGACTGGGTAAGATCCACCCCATTCCAAATCAGTAAACTTACAAAAGTCTTTTCCCTCTCAGTTAGTGCTCTGCAGCAATTGTTTGTTGCTCTCTACACCACTTCACGGGCCACTTATATCTTCCTTCCCTCTTCACTCCTGGCTATACACATTGCTCCTCTTACTCCTCCTTCTGGCATTCCCTTGTTCCCTTTATATCTCTGCATGACTCCCTCCTCCACCCCTTTTTATCTAGGTTCCTGCTTGGACTGTTGCCTCCTTAGGGCCCCTCTATCTTCCTTTCCTGAACTGCTACTGCTTCTAGCCTTCCTTGTGTAGGCCCTTCTGCCACATACAACCTTTATAAGAGCTGGTGAGTTCAACTGTGGTTGACAGACCCTTCTGCCTTCTCTGCATTTATGTGACATCCTCAGACGATCACTGTTCCCAGTAGTATTTAAAATACCTCTGTATATTTCCAATCAAATGTTTTAAGTGTGCTGTATATTTATCCTCAAGCTTTTGTTTCAAATGCTACTAACACAGGTAATGAAACTTGTTTACTAGCACTGTTTTCTTGCTTGCTGATTTTTCATGTTTGTTACTCTTTTCTTTCCCCTTGGCTTCACTTCTGCTTCATCAGAGAGAGCTGCAGGTCTTTGCTGCCGCTTAGTAGTCCCTTGTCATAAAGGAATGCCAAGGCTTACTGATCTGTCTGTCAAAACCAAAGATGTCTGGGAAATTCCACGAGAATCACTACAGTTGATCAAGAGACTGGGAAATGGGCAGTTTGGGGAAGTATGGATGGGTATGCAGAGCTAATATTACTATTTCTAAATAGGCTCCCAGATATGGAGACAAGATGGAAGATGGAATGTGGAAGCAAAATGAATCATAATCAAAAATATTAAAAAAGCAGATGTCTTCAGTGATTTAGTATAACATGCTCAAGGCTTTAAAAAAGATTTCATTCAAAGTACTTAGTAATGTATTATTTTTTTAAAAAGAAGCTGATATTGTATGTCCCTGGCTGTAGTTGTCAGGTTTGACAAGCTACTTTCAGCTTACCAAATCAAGCTTCATACATTCTAATCAGGTATACAAAGGTTTAATATAGGCATGCTAATTAACTAAGTGTGGGCACTGAATGACATATCATCTTCCATCTTTCTTAGTGCATGCATAGCTACCTAGATGATAAGTATTTCATTTATTAATTTCCTTTCCTGTAGAGAAAGCTGATGGTTTATGTTTTAACTTAACTGTGATTGCATCGAATTACACTCCACAAACTGTCGGATTGGCTAAGGATGCATGGGAAGTTGCACGAGATTCATTGTTTCTGGAAACGAAGCTGGGTCAGGGCTGTTTCGCTGAAGTGTGGTGTGGTAAGGCAGTGAAAACTGTTTTCTTTGGGATGAATAATTGCAAACGTCATGAAAAGTCAGTTTCAAAAATTTAAGTCTAAATGATGTAGCCAAATTCAGCTATCGTTTCTGATACGGTCCATCAACAATGGGCGAGTCTCTTGATTTGCAGTGCAAGGCAAGTCCAGAATTGCTTGGGTTTAAGCCATGAAAAGTGCTGCATCAGTGCTGCACTGCAAACACTTCTTCACTGATTTTGCAGAGTGTGGGATTGGATTTAGGGAACTGAGCTTTCTCACATCTTCCCCTGTCTTTGGAAGCCCCCAACATCACTCAAAAAGCTGTTTCCACAAGTCAAGGCTTGCAGCAAGTAGGACTGCAACTTGAGTGGAAAATGCACAGAAATCATAGATTCCCTTCCCAGATGAAGTTCCTTCCATTTGCACATTTTGGGTCCAACCTATTATTCTATCAATGCAGTTAGCTGTACAATATATATTCTTAAAATTAAAGTGAAAGCAATGATATAGGTGAGTTCCTAAGCTTCATCGCATTAGTTAGTCTGGGAATGGGTGGGACTGGGCAGATAAGGGCTGTTGTCTTTGGTTCCCATTATGTTTTATGGAACTAATAAATGGCACATAATTTGGACCACAGGGGTATACAAAACTTGCACAGATAACAGGTTTACCCAGAACCCAGGGTATTTTTATTTTACTTAATTTTATTTATATCCTGTCTTCTACCTTCATCAGGGTCACTAAGGCAGCTAACAGATTTTAAAAAGTTTAAACCAAACAAAATCACATCATTAAAACAATTAAAACCAAAGCTAAAATACATGAACAAAAACATAAAAACACCAATTTAAAAAATGGGGGAAAAGGAGGGATAACCAAGAGAATGTCTTCCACAGGCAGAAGATGTCAGTAGAAGGAGACAGACAAATTTATCTCCAATTTCATCTTTTTACCCCATGTATGTGAATGGCTTTAGTAAACCTCTATGAGGAAAAGTAAATCACTGCACTAGGAGATATTGTTGCAGTGAGGGCGAAACATATTTACTGTGCATAGTACTTGGGTGATCAGGCACTCTGGCTGTAATAATGACAGACGTCTACCACTACAAATAAAATAGTTAAGCAACCTTTTTTTCTTAATGAATTCAAGTTCTGCTGCTTCAGCAGTTTATAGGATTGTCATCCCCCTGATGGGGGCGGAGTTCCCCCACTTTCGAGGCCCAAATCCACCAATGGCCATTTAGCCAGTGGGGGGAGTCCCGTCCCCAAAGAGCTCCATCACACCTAACGTGCCTGGTGCAATAATGTCAGCTGGAAGTGAGGTCATCACGCGGGGCAGGTTGCGGGGGGGGCACTCTAACATTTGGGTTAAAACTGTGTGGTGACCAAATGCTAGAGCCTCTCCTGCATGACATGCCCAGCATGATGACATCATTTCCGGGTGGTGTCATCATGGTACATGTGCCAGAAGATCCCAGGATCAGGCAGAAACACTCCGCTGGCAGCCAGGTAAGCCCTGGCAACCCTAACAGTGTATGGGAAAACGAATTGTATGCATTGGCCATGCTGTATCCTAGAGTCCAGGATCCGAGCCACCTCGTGATGCTGTTCACCATTCAGAATCAGAGGTGGGGGGGCTGGGGAACGAGGGTGCCAGGCATTCGGTCCAGGATCCCGCTTCAGGAGGCTGAAATGAAAGATCGGATGAACGCCCCGAAGGGATTTAGGCAAGGCCAATTCAACAGTCACTTCGTTGATTTTATTCACAACTGGGAAAGGACCCAGATAACGCCAACCCAGCTTTCTACTGGGTTGCAGCCCTTTTACGTTCTTGGTGGACAAATACACACAATTACCCGGATTTATGTCCCAAGGCTCCGCCTGGTGCTTATCAGCCTGAGTTTTATAAAGCTTTGGCTTTATCCAGGGCCTCACAAATCGCCCCCCCACTGGTCCTGCAGACTGTGCCACCACTCATGCAAGTCCCCCCCCATTCCCCAGGGGGTCATCAGACATCATGGGGAGGGGCCTCCCCTCGTAACCATACAAAGCCATGAAAGGGGAGACCCCATGGAAGAATGCACTGAGTTGTTGTAGCTGTATTCTGCATATGGTAACAAGTCCACCCAATCATCCTGTTGATAATTGGTGAAGCACCTGAGAGATTGCTCCAGTGTTTGGTTAATTCTCTCTGATTGGCCATCCGTTTCTGGGTAATAAGTGGTACTGAGTTCGTGTTCAATGTCCAACAGGAGCAAAAGTTCTTTCGAAATTACCTTCCTCGGAAAACAGTGCAGTTTAACAATGCAGTGCATAAACATCTTTGCTAAAGCCTTAGCAGTGGGCAGCTGTTTAAATGGAACAAAATGCGCCTGCTTCGAAAAAGAATCTACCACCACCCAAATAACAGTATTTCCCTTGCTGGGGGGCAAGTCAGTGATGAAATCCATCGAAATCACCTCCCATGGCCTAGATGGGGTTTCCAAAGGTTTCAACAGGCCAGGGGGGTTACCCCCTTGTCGTTTGCACATGAGACAGGTAGGGCATGAGGTAACATATTGGGAAATGTCTGCCCTCATATGCGGCCACCAGAACTGGCGTTGCAGTAAATGCAAAGACTTCAGAAACCCAAAATATCCAGCTAGTTTTTATTCATGGCCTCAGTGCATTACCTCCCCCTGCATAGAAATGGGCACGAAGACTTTGGACCCCTTATATCAGCAGCCATCTTTGTGTTCTTCCACCCCCTGCAAGGAGGTGAGCTCCTCCCGGTCTTCGTCAGACCCAGTATCCTTGAATCTGGTGTTCCATGAAAGCACCTCCTTCTCTCCCCCACCCGCTCTCACCTGGTTGCGAGTCAGTACCACCCCACCCAATTGTGAGGGTGTAAACATAGAGTCAATCACATCTTCCCTCTGGCTTGCATGTTGGGGGAGGCAGGACAGGGCATCAGCCAAAAAGTTTGATTTCCCAAGGAGATGGTGGAGGTTAAAATCAACATAACTTAATCAAATCAGCGTTCAGCTGATAACTTCCGCAGAAACTGGATGCTCTTAGTAATATAAATATCATTTGCAGCAATAAATGCATTGGTATGGATCCAGTGGTTTGCGCAGGGAATCATGCAAACCTCAGTTTTGCAAAGTAATGTATTCCTTTATAATAATTTAAAAAAATTAAAGTAAAATTTAATTAAAAGTAAGAAAACCCTTACCTTTTTCAGGTTTGTGAAACAATATTTGTACATGCTGGGTTGGATCCAAACTAAATTTTCCAGTGTCAGAATGGAACTTTTCTGCCTCCATCCTCCCTCTGCAGAGCACTGATCTCCAGAAAATGTCGATGTTACGGGGCCTGAGGAATGACATGATGGGAGTCTGCAAGAGGAAGGGGCCGTCGGTAGAAATTGCCAATTTAGTCTGGATCCAACCCCATATTTAGCATCCAAGAAACATTTTAACAGTTTCAGAATATATAGTAGTATCGTTTAACAGTTGCTGTTTAATTTGTTCCATTTGTATTACTCCCTTCCTTCAAGAAGCATAGGGCTGTATTTTTGCCATACAACAACACTATTAGGTTCATTAGGGTGAGATACAATTACTTGCATATGGTCATGAGTGAATTTCACAGATGAGGATTTGAAGCTGTTTTGCTACATCTGTACTCAACACTGTAGCCACCACAGTGTATGAATCTTGTTTAAAGAGACTAACTAAAATTGTACAGTATCAGTAGCACTCACTAATTAATGTCTCATTTACTGCTCTTTACTACCAGGGTACTTTTATATTTACATCATGCAAGCATTGTTCATGGGATCTTTCATCTGAGTCTATCTGTGGTTTCTGTTGTAGGTACTTGGAATGGAAATACTAAGGTGGCAATAAAGACACTGAAACCTGGTACAATGTCCCCAGAATCATTCCTTGAGGAGGCTCAGATTATGAAAAAGCTGAAGCATGACAAACTTGTCCAGCTTTATGCTGTGGTGTCTGAAGAACCCATCTACATAGTCACGGAGTACATGAGTAAAGGTAGGTTAAGAATAGCTCCTTAGTTTACTATGTTTGAACTGACTGTGGATGGCTGCAGGGTAGGGAAGTACTCACTAGCTCTTTGGTGCAAATTAACTGTACTTTGGACCCACTGTTGCTACTGAAGAAAGAAGGTGCAACTTTAAATGCATATTATGTATGACATGATTATCCCATTCTCTTGACTGAGTATATGCTTGTGGAATTGACTCAACCGCCATGACTTGTGAGAATGTTTGTTCATTAACCCCTTTACATCTTTATGATCCTATCCTTTATTCATCTTACTGGTTGGTCAGTTTATATTAGAATAGCTTCCATCTATGAACATATGAAGAGCCATCCTTAATCAGACCAGTGAATGGCCCATGTAGTCCAGCGTTTTGTTTCCCGCAGTGGCCAACCAGGTGCCCTGTAAAGCCCATAGCAGGGACACAGCGGACTAAAACTTCCACTGCTGCTGCCTCCCAGCAGCTAGCATTCAGGGGTATACTGCCTCCAAACATGGGAGGTCCAATTCAGCCATCATCACAGACAGCCATTGATGGACATCTTCAAAAAAAATTTTTAAAAAAATCTATGTATCTAATAATGAAGTCTGAGCCCCCGTCTGTGGATCTTGAAATCCGCAGATTGGGGGCACTCTGACAATAAACAGATTTTTCTGCAAACTTGGGGGACTCCCCAGGTTTGCAGAATAAACTGAAATCTTAACAAAAATATATAGGGGGTTTAATTCCCCCCAATATAAATAAGCATTGTCTGCACATACATAGACAATGCAGTTGTCATGGGGAACTGCAGAGAAGCCCCGCGGTGGCAGCTGTGGCAATGGAGCCCAGGAGACAAGCAACTGGAAGCCATGTGGGGCTCATGTGAGGCTTCTGAGTCAAATCAAATAAGCCAGGCTCTTTGGTGAAGTAAAAGATCCTTTTATTCTTAATGATGGTTCAGGTACTCAATGTTTGTTAGAGATAACTTGGTTACAAGCAACAGAGATTAATATACCATACACAGAAAGGTGAGAGTAGGCAAAGAGCCAATCAGAGCCAATACAAAAAAGCGCAAAAACCCCCAACCGTTGGTTCTCACAAAAAAGGCACAAAAGCACTAAATTTCCCCCCCCCCCCATGCCCCATAGTGACCTCTACTTGCAATTCACAGGCCAGGCACCTGGCTAGAAACAGTTCAACAGTTCTCCAAGGTTACAAAAGCAAGATAAAACATTCATGACTCCAAAGAGACAGGGGGAGGAGGCAAGGGAAGATAGCCAGACTGTTTATGTGACGCGATGGAATGCGGCAAGCCATCCTCCCGGGGAAGAAAAAGACACATTAAGCAGGACAGGCAATAAACCTCAAGGCTAGCCCTAAATTACTGATAGACAACCACTGGTAGAGACCCCAGCCCCAACAATTAATGGCAGCAGATCTGACAGCTCAGTGCTGTCATCACTGATGGGGAAGGAGAGAAGCCTCGGCATGGCAGGTGGCTGAGAGCTGCACAGGGCTGGCTGCTGCCATCATTGTTGACAGTGGGGGGAGAAGAAGGCTTGGTGGCTGCCGAAGGGGGTGCAGCTTTTCAGGGCGATCCACTTCAGAGGACTATGTCCCAGTTGAAATTGTAACAGGGTATCCACCTGGAATAAAATTCAATCCTGTTCTTTGAGAAAGCCAGCATTCCTGTCAGAAAAAGAAGGAAGGATCTGTAAGGCAAAATAATTTTTTGTGGACTTAATTTGAACACCTAAAAGAGTTGTTCCTAATACTGTGACTTGGAACTACTATACTCACACTTCTGTATATCCTTCGAAGAAGATATTTTGCGTATTTATCTGCATAGTACAGTCCTTGTGCGCATACAGTATTATAGTGTGCATTAATTTGCTTTTTGTTTATTGGGAAGCAGCCTTGGCAAGCCTGGTGGCCAGGAGCTGCAAGGGTCTCGCTGCCATAGAGGGTGGGAGGGAGAAGACTTAGCAGGCTCAGTGGCCGGGGGGGGGGGGGGTGCCATTGTTGCTGATGGGAGGGGACAGAAGCCTTGGCAGGCCTGGCAGCTGGGAGTTGCATGGGACCTGCCATTGTGGTTGCTGATGGTTGGAGAAGTCTCAGTGAGTTCAGCAGCCAGGAACTGTTCAGGGCTTGCTGGTGGGGTGGGGAGGGGAGAAGTCAGACCCAGGAGCAGCACTGAGGGGAAATAAGAGGTGTAATGTATCCCCCACAATTATCATGGGTTCCCACTTGTCCCAGATAAAAGCTATTGGCCATCCGTCTTGTGGCAGTGAGGTTTACAAGGTCAATACATACTTAATGAAGAAGTACTTTGTTTTATTTGTCCTATTATTGATTACCCCTGAATTCCAGCATATTGCATAATTGTATAGACCTTTATCATCCCCCCTTCATTAGATGTTTTCGTTGCCACTCACCCGAAGGGTCTCATGGTGACTTGCACCATTAAAACCAATAAGGTAAAAACAACATAAAAACCAATAACAAATCTTAACATTAAAATATTAAATTATTAAAATACACAGCTATTACCATACCACTATTAAAACAGCCCAAACATGTGGTTACCCTCCTAAGGCCAACCTAAACAATTCAGCTCTGTCTTGGGTGGATTCAAAGGTCTGACAGTGGTGACGAGCTACCCTGAGAGTGGAAGAAAAGCCCCCTCCGTGTGTGAGAAAAACCCAGGAGGGCAGGGTGGACTCAGGGCCAGCAAGCCAGAGCAGGCGTGTTCCACCGCAGCATCCATATCATCAGGCTCCATCATAAGAATGGAGACATGGGAAATCTGCTGATGTAATACAAATGGAGATGACCAGGGTATTCCACATCACATATGCAACAAATGAAACATAGTTAGATGATGATATCAAGACGTCATCCTTGTTTCTGTTTCACAGATGTTACGTATTCCCAAAATTCAGCTGCAGTACATTGCTGGGAAGATGTGACCCTTTTTCACTTTAGAGGGGTTATTGCTGTTCGGAGTACTCCCTACAATACATGAGCATAACAACCATTAAATAGGAGGCATTAGAGAACTCTCCATGTATATCGGGGTCCAGACAATGTTATAAACTTAATAACAGCACTTTGCCTACAAAGCAGAAAGTGAAGGGGTTTGGTTTAGGAACTGAAATTGACTAATCTCAAGGCAAGGTTCAGTAGAGAAGCCTCTTGCTAGGTTTGCAATTGGCAGGAAGCCTTTCAGGTTTGCTTTAGAACTTCAGTTGGGATTACTGCCAAGGTGATATCTACAAAGGGTTTCTCCAGACCAAGGGTACCCAACATGCCTGTAGGAGCCACAGTGCCCACTGATGCCTTTCTTGGTGCCCGCCATGTGTTTTTAGAAATTGTGCAGGGTCAGATGGGGCTTTTGCCAAGCAAGACTTCTGATTGGTCATTGGAGATTTGATTGGCTGTGCAGATTTTTAAAAAGCAGCTGCCACCACAGTACAAGGATCTTCACGGTGAGACTGAAGGTAAGCTGCAGCAGTCATTTGATGGCTGGTTCCGTCTCCTGTGGCAGCTCTTTGGTGGCAGCCATTTTGTGGCTGGGCCCACCGCACTGTCAGAATTCCAACGGTGCCCACAGACTCAAAAAGTTTGGGGACTCCCAACTCCAGACCCAGGCTAGGGTACACTTAGTTTCAGGCCCCACATACAGGTCAAGTGCTCCTCTTTTAATGCACTGGAGTGTGCATCATCCGGCCTTTTACATGTGTCTCCTCTAATGTGCTGGCCACCAAGTCCATTTTATGAAGACAGGGTGTGGCAGTACTCTCTTTGAATCAGGACTTGAAGTACTGTTCTGCAAAAAGCTACACTTCAAATATGTCATCCGAATAAACCTAAAGTTATCCACACCCACACTTGGTCAAGGGCTGTGTTGAAATTTCAGCCATAGTGTTAAGAAGCTGCAGTTGAGTTTAGTTGGGTAATAAACTTGTTTTGCCTCATTTTGTTCAGGGTGTTTAGTTCTGGCCTTTCCATTGTAATAAATAAATGGATAAACATCCTTGTGAAAATGGATTGTCATATACTATCCATAGTACCAGTTTGATTCTCTGTGTGTGTGTGTGTGCGTGTGTCAATATTGTGTCTTGCACTTTTTATATTATGATCTTTATGCTCCCTTCAATGGACAGGATTATTGATTTCAACTTCATAAGGCAGTTCGATGCTGGCTCCATGAATTTGCTATGCTTAGGTATTGTGTTTAACTCAGCATTTGTCTACACAGGGGTCTGGAAGCTATTGCTGAGGGGATGGGAAGAACTGCTTATAATGATTTGGTCATGACTGGAGTATTGCTGTTCTTTATTCCTAAAGGGGATTTTAAAAACCCGGCATTTCTCCACCACCTGCATCCCTATAGTATAGACCTGTGGCACACTTCCAGGTGGTCAGGGGCTAGTTGGGTTCCAGCCTACAGGAGTGGGCAGACTGCTGTTATCATTTTGCTAAACACTTGATGGATCAAATCTCTTGCATCCATTTTGATTTGGATTCTGCATTACTAGTGACAGTATCAGACAGTCCTAAGATGCTGATTTGTTCACTTGTGTGGGATACTTTTCAGCTTATCCAGTTTGAGGATATGAACAGGATTCTTGGAACTTTAAGACCTACCACCTGCTTGATTAACCCTTGGCCCTCCGGCTGCTTAAATCTGCTGGAGAATGCTGGCAGACCGGGTCTGTGAGAGGCAGTAAATGCCTCCCTAAGATGCAGTGGTGCATCCCCTCCTAAAAAACCTATTCTGAACCCTGGAGAACTGAATAACTACTGTCCAGTTTCAAATGTACCATTCTTGAGCAAGGTGATCGAATGAGCGGTGGCTGGACAACTTCAGAGATTCCTGAAACAGATTGTTTGGATCCATTCCAGTCTGGTTTCAGGGTTATGGGACAGGAACAGTCTTGTTTGCCCTGGTAGATGACCTGCACTGGGAAATGGACAGGGAAACTGTGACCCTATTAATTCTCCTGGACCTCTCAGCAGCTTTTGATACCATCAGTCATGGGATCCTTTTGGGACTGCCTTTTGGAGCTGGGACTAAGGGAGGCATAATTCTGCAGTGCTTTTAGTCCCACCTCAAAAATAGGTTTTAAGAGTGTGGTGCTGGGGGACTGCAGCTCTGCACCTTGGCCTCTGGCACATCAAGTCCCACAAGGTTCTATCTTGCAGCCCGTGCTTTTTAACATTTATGTAAAAACACTGGGAAAGGTCAGCCAGAGATTTGGGCTGAGTTGCCACCAATGGATACCCAGCTGTATCTGTGCTTCCAGCAGATCCCACAGAGACCATGGCGTCCATGAACAGGTGCCTGAAGGCAGTTTGGGGATAGGTGTTTATTTATTTATTTATTTAGATTTGTGCCCCACCCTCCCTGCATAGCAGGGGGGGGGGGGGTCCTTCACACATAATATTCAAAAACAGTTAAAACCAATTAAAATATATCAGAAAGTATACAGAGCCTCTAACCAGAGCCTCAACAGATAAGGTAGTTCGGGTTCCAAGTAGTTATTCAGATCTGACTGACTGGAGCACGGGAAGGGAGTATGGACATCTGCTGCCTCAGCTAAAAGCCTCCGTCTTGCAGGCCCTGCAGAACTGTAAAAGATAGGGCTAACAAACTGAAAACTCAGCAAAATGGACGTGCTACTGGTGGGGGGGAAGGTTTGACCCAGGAATTGGGATTTCTCCTGTTCTGAATAGTATGGCACTCCCCCTAAAGGAGCAGTTTTGTAGCCTCGGGGAGCTGCTGGATATGGCCCTCCTGTTGGATAAACAGGTGGCAGCAGTGACCATGGGTGCCTTTCACCAGCTTCAGCCCTTCCTGAGCAGGAAGGATCTTGCCACTTGATGCACACCCTGGTAACATCTAGATTCGATTACTGCAATGTCATCTGCATGGTGCCACCCTTGAAGACTGTCCAGAAGTTACAGGTGGTACACAGTGCTGAGACTATAATGTTGACTGGCAAGGGTTGTAAGAACCATATCACTTCAGTCTTGTTCAATTTACACCGGGTTTAATTCAAGGTGCTTGTATTGACCTTTAAAACCCTATATGGCTTGGGAGCCAGCATACTTCAAAGACCATTTTCTCCAGTATGAACCTACCTGTACACTCTGGTCATTTTTGAAGGCCCTGCATTGGATGCCCCCACCATCTAATGCTAGATAGTCAACAAACCATGAAAGGGCCTTCTTGGTCATGGCCCCAAAACTTGGGGATTCCCTCCCCAGGGAGGTTCATCTGTCTTCCTCTATCAGTGTCTTCCAGTGGTGGGTAAAGACTTTTTTGTTTTGTTTGGCATGTGTGTGTCTGTAAAGTACCATCAAGTCACAGCCAACTTGTGGCAACCCCAGCAAGAGGCTTTCAAGGCAAGTGAGAAGCAGAAGTGGTTTGCCATTGCATTCTTCTGCAGAATCTTCCTTTGTGGTATCCCTTCCAAATATCGACCCTACTTAGCTTCTGAGATCAGACTATATTGTGCTGTTTTCCCTCCATCCTTTGTTTGGTGTATTCAAACCCACCCACCCAAAAAACTTGTTATTGTGTTGTTATGTGCTTTTGCATACGTTTTGCTTTTATTGCATTATTTTCTATATTATTTATTTTAAATGCTGTTTTAATGTTTTGATGTTCATTGCCTTGGAGACCTTATAGAGATTGAAAGACAGCAAAGAAGTGTTCTAAATAAATAAATAAATAAATAAATCCAATTTTAATTTTTCTTTCTTTTTTTCTTTCTCTTTCTTTATCTCTCCCTCTCTCTCTCTCTCTCTCTCTCTCTCTCTCTCTTTCTCTTCAATTTATACCCCAACCTTCCCGCCAAGGCAAGCTCTTACCTACTTAATATTTGTGCAAAATTACTGATCGATCTTACTTAAAATTGGACAGGTTTTAGTCCTGATTTCTTACAAACTAACAATAAAAGTAGTAAAGCTGAAGTGTTAATTCTTTGGTATGCTTCCACAAAGAATTATTAAGAAAACCTCACCATACCTTTAACTACTTTCATGCTGCATCATGAGAGCGACTGTGGCTTAGTGGCAGAGCATCTGCTTTGCATGCAGAAGACCTCAGATTTGATCCCTGGTATCTCCAATTAAAATGATCAGTTATTTGGTGATATGAAAGACTTCTCTCTGAGGTCCTGGGGAGCAGCTGCCAGTCATGGTAGACAATACCACCTTTGATAGACAAAGGCTGCAGTCACACACACTAAATAATCTACTTTCAGTGCACTTTCCAACTGGATTTTGCCAGTTCACACAGTAAAATCCAGTTGGAAAGTTTACTGAAAGTGGATTGAAAGTGGATTATTTAGTGTGTGTGACTGCAGCCAAATTGTGTCATTCAATATAAATTAGCTTCTTTATTTTTCTGTGTTCTTACGTGGAAGATCTCCAAGACTACTAATGAAGTGATTCCTTTGAATGAAAACATGCATTAAACACTTAAAATAGTTAAACTCAGATGTGCAAGTGTTAGAAAATTTGTTGAGAGCCAGTTTGGTGTAGTGGTTAAGTGCGCGGACTCTAATCTGGGAGAACCGGGTTTGAGTCCCCACTCCTCCACTTGCACCTGCTGGATGACCTTGGGAAAGCCATAGCTCTGTACCAGCTGTTCTCTCAAGGACAGTTGTCTCAGAACTCTCTCATCCCTACCCACCTCACAGGGTGTCTGTTGTGGGGAGGAGAAGGGAAAGGAGTTTGTAAACCGCTCTGAGACTACAAGTGAAGGGCGGGGTATAAATCCAATCTCTTCTCTTCTTCTTCTAGAAAATATGAGACAAGGTTTTAAAATTGTGACATGTGATTATTATTTAGTTGAATTAATCTGTCATTCCTTCTGTAGCTTAACATTTTCACCAAGTCTTATTTAGTAGGGGAGTGGTGTAGCAGTCTGAAGTTTTCCAGTTTTGTATTTTAAAAGAACTTTTTTGACACTGATCATGACTTGCATCTTTAAAATTGGTACAACTTCACTTTTAGTCAAAAATATTGCTGTTCTACTTCAAGAAGAAGCTACATTTCTTTATGTATTTATGTTGTATTTCAGGAAGCTTGCTAGATTTCTTAAAGGATGGAGAAGGAAGAGCCCTGAAATTGCCAAACTTGGTGGACATGGCAGCACAGGTAAACCCTGAGTATGTGATTAGTTACATGTATCAATGTCAAATTTCTGTTTTCTTCAATAAGGCGAGTGCATTGTGTATTATGCATCTAACAGGTTGCTGCAGGGATGGCTTATATTGAACGAATGAATTATATACACAGAGATCTACGATCTGCAAACATCCTGGTTGGAAACAGTCTAATATGCAAGATTGCTGATTTTGGATTAGCAAGATTAATTGAAGATAATGAATACACAGCCAGACAAGGTAGGATCAGCACACAGCATAACCTTGACTGCCCTTTTGGAAATGGTTGATAGACAAGCTATAATCTTGATGATTTTCTATGTGCTTAGAATTCTAGTGAAAATGGCATGTAAATCACTATTTGATTTATGAGTAGAATTAGAGAACAGCAAGGCTGTTTATCAGTTCAATGAGAGAAGAGATGTACGTGTCATTTGTTTGATCTATGATCCCTCTTGCTGATTTGGACTAGCAGACTTCAGTCAGAGAGATCATTTTTGAAACGTGCACTTGTTCAGATACCAGAAGTTGGAGGTCAGGGGAGGCAAAAAGAATAATGACTTATAGATTCGCAATTAATATAATTTCTTGGTTAGAAATAGAGGGAAAGTATAATCAGGGCTGCCAAGAGCCACCCAGAACCATCTTACGTACCTTTCATAAGAATAAAATAAAAGGCTTGCTTGATCATACCAGAGATCTCTTTAGTGCAGTAACTTATATCCCACACTGGTCAGAAAGATGCTTCTGGGAAGTCGACCAGCAGAGAACAAAGGCAACAGCTATCCCACACAGTTTCCCCCCAAAATTGGCATTGAAGAGTATACTGCCTCTGAACATGGAGTCTATATTGATGGTGCCCCACCCCTTGGGATGGTCCCTCTTTTCCCACACTTTTTGGCCTTGTGGCAACTGGGAACTGTAGGCTAGCAGATGAGGAAACCCCTTTCAACCCAGTGAGTGATATTCCTGCAGGCCCCTCTCTGGAACTAATGCTCAATTGAACCTTATGGAGGAGCATTTTAAACAAACCACAGACAGCAGCCATCTTATAAACACAGGTAACTGCCATTTCGTTACACCTACCAACAGCCGCTGAGGTAACAGTTGGTCCCGCACAGGAGGGAAGCAGGAGAAGCATCTTTGTCAAGAGAGAAAGCCATCTGCCAGAAATTCTGAGGAGTGGGTGGGGAAGAGGAGCAGACCCAGCACCCAGCCAATGGCACACGAATACCCAGTGGATAGGGACAGCTTCTGATTGACAGGTCAGGGAGCCAAAGGTTATGGTGGCATGTGGAATGTTGAGGAAAGAGTCACATGAAAACTCAATTATATAATAAGGAGAGATTCTGAAACGTTCCTGTTCTCTTTGTATCAGACCCTGGGGATTCTCTGTATCATATATTGAGTTTCCACAGCCTATGCCTCTTAGTATTTTTCTCTACAGCCATGTATTTAATTTTGTACTTTTTTATTTACACACACAGAATACATGTTTTACATCTGATAAAGTAAGTGCCAGTTGAAGTGCCATAGCAAAGTTGCATCTATAAAAGGCCAAGTATCAGATATTCCATCAATAGAATGATAATAATATGACCCATACTTGAACAGATTTAATATGTCATTAAATCACCTCATTATTTTGGAGCAGGAGTATTTCTTAACTTCTAATCACAATCATAGACTTCATATGTGCTTTAACTAAATCTGAACAAGATGTATATTTTAAAATCACAAGCACAAATTATAGTCACACATTTAAGCTAGAATATCACTTGCCTTGGTTGATATAAATTGAAACTAAGGCATTCATACCATTCCACATCTATAACCATTAAAACAGAGTAATACAGATCACAGGGTTAAAGTATGGGTGGTACCACTTCTTTGATAGATTCTTGGGAAGCATTAACTTGATGCATACCCTTTCTGTTAAGAGTAGAGGATTTCTGTTCTACTCTTAAATATGCTTTAACTAACCCAGCCAGGGTAGGGAAACAGAAGAATTAGACTAGAAAATGGAGGGGGGGGGTACAAACACAGAAGAATGAGAAGTGGAGGAAGAGAGAAATCAAGGCCAACCAGGTTGGTTGATGAGGTTCACAACATCTCACATTTGCCTTAGCCTCATTGTAGTTTGTGACCATGGACAGATTTCTAAAAAAAAATGCTGCTAAGAACAGCACAGCAAACAGTTCCCTGGAAGTCAGAGCTTCTGCCTACTTGGCCCTGCCTTCCCTGTGCCCCTGGGGGCTGTAGTGCAGAAATGCACTAAAACAAAAATAAATTGGCTGAATGGAGCATGACTGCAGCTTCACAGGCCCTCAAGACAACTTGTGGCCCTGGAGTTTTGGACCCCCAGTCCCCCTCTCACCAGCCCTGAATGTCAGTTGCTTTTCCCAGTCCTATGAGCCTTGAGAGCCAGTTTGGTGTAGTGGTTAAGTGCGTGGACTCTAATCTGGGAGACCTGGGTTTGATTCCCCACTCCTCCACTTGCACCTGCTGGATGACCTTGGGCAAGCCATAGCTCTGTACCAGCTGTTCCCTCAAGGACAGCTTGGGAAAGAGCTCTCTCAGCCCCATCTACCTCACAGGGTGTCTGTTGTGGGGAGGGGGGTGGGAAAGGAGTTTGTAAGCCGCTCTGAGACTCCAAGTGAGTGAAGGGCGGGATATAAATCCAATCTCTTCTTCTTCTTCTTCGGGTTTAACGCCCTTATGATGACAATGAGAGTCCTAAATAAAAGGCTCTCCATCACTGCAGGGGAAAGCAACTAATAACCCCCTTCCCCCAAACATCTTACACCAGTTCAGAAATAGCAGCAGTTGTGAATACTGTTATACAAAAATTTGAAGACCATTTTTCATTAATGTTAAGTACATTTTAGAAAATCCAAGAGCTGGTCAGACCGTGCATTATAACATATTGATACAAGCAATCAGACTACAGACTGCTATAGCCAGCATAGGTTGTCATATGGTCCCTGCACCATAGGTTGTCATAGATCAGGTCAGAGCTATTTTGGGGCAGGAACGCACAGGAATGGAGTTCCGGCTAACTTCTGAGTTCACCATGTCCACAGGCCAAACCTCTGTGCATGCGTGGCTACAGAGCATGCTGCCCTCCCCACATTACACACAAGAGGGAAAGGCGGATTTATACCCTGCCCTTTACTCACTTGGAGTCTCAGATTGACAGGTCAGGGGGCCAAAGGTTATGGTGGCTGTCCTCAGCCAAATGCCTGGTGGAACATCTCTGCCTTACATACCCTGTGGAAAGGTAATAACTCCCACAAGGCATGGATGTCTTCTGGCAGAGAGTTCCACCAGGTGGGGCCAGGACCGAAAAAGCCCTGGCCCTGGTTGAGAACAGCTGGATTTCTCTTGGGCAGGAGACCACCAATGCTCTTCCAGGGGCATACTGAAAGATGTGGTGCCATCAGCATATTGATGACACCCCAGCCCAAAACTCCACACTATCTAGGCGAGGGGATGCATGTAGATGTTAAATAACATCAGGGAGAGAAATGCCCCCTGAAGAACCCTGCATACCAGCAGGAACCTTGGGGACACCTTCTCTTTTAGCGCCACCCTCTGTCCCCTACCATGGAGGAATGAGGTAAACCATTGCAAGGCTACCCCACAGAGGCGAGGCAGTCGGTCAGCAGATCGTGATTAACTGTGTCGAATGCTGCTGTAAGGTCAAGTAATATCAGCAGCGCCAACCTGCCTCGATCCAGTTGTCTGTGGAGATTGTCTGTGAGGGCAACCAGCACCATCTCTGTCCTGTAGCCGGGGTGGAAGCCAGATTGAAATGGATCCAATACAGATGTGTCATCCAAGAATTTCTGGAGCTGTTCTGCCGCCACTCTCTCAATTATCTTACCCAGAAACAAAAAATTTGAGTCTGGGCAATAGTTGGCAAGGTCCATAGGATTGAGATTTGGTTTTTTCAAGAGTGAAACAACCACCGCCTCCTTCAGCCCCTCTGGAAAAATCCTTGAACTCAGGGACAGAGCGATAATATCTTCCAGGGGGCCTCGTAGCTTCTCAACACTGTCTCTCACCAGTTTCAAGGGGCATAGGTCCAAGGGACAGGTGGTTGGCCTAACAGCACCCAGAATTCAGTCAACATTGGCTCAGGAGAGCCGGCTGAAGGTATTGACAGCCAAGGGGCCTCCAGTTCACATACTGTATCAACATTGACTGGAAGGTCACAGCGGAGCGACAGGACTATCTGAGAAGAAGCTCACAAATGCCTCACAGCTTAAAGTTGAATTCCTATTGTTTTGGGTCCTCTCGGAGAGGAATGTAAGAGACCTGATTACCCTAAATAATTGTGCCAGGCAACAACTAACAGATGCGATGGAGGCTGCATAAACTTCTATTTTAGCAGCCTTCACTGCCACCTCATAGGATTTCATAAGCGTCCTATAAGATGCTCATGTAGCTTCGTTGTGAACTTGCCGCCAAATTTGCTCCAGTCATCTAAGCTCCCACTTCATCCCCCTAAGTTCCATAGTATACCAGGGGGATGTTTTTTGACAGGGGCGAAGAGGACATTGGGGGGCAATTTTGTTGATAGCTTCAGAGAGCTGGGCATTCCAGTCCTCTATCAGCTCATCTAAGGAGCCACAGGAGGACATTGGCTCCCACAGAGCATTCTGGAATCCAATTGGATCCATTAGTCTCCATAGGTGAGCAAAAATCCATTTGTCACCTAGATAGGAGTAGCCACATAGTATCAGGTATGGGAAGAGAGCCACATGATAACAGGTATGGTTCCCTCCACCCCAAACTAGTGTTGATTTGTGGCTCTGCAGTGGCAGGTAAGGTAGAAAGCACCTCCTCCTATGCCATGTTTTCTGGGTTTCCAGGGTCTGGAAAGTGGTTCGGTAGCCAATTACGGGGAAATACCTGTAGATCTGAGGGGTAGAGTCTGAAGAGGGCAGGTTTGGGGGTGCTGAGAGACCTCAGCAGGGTATAATGCCATAGAGTCTATAGCCCAAAGCAGCCATTTTCTCCAGGAGAATTGATCTTGGAGATCTCCAGGTGCCACCTGGAGGTTTGCAATACTAAGGGGAGGGCCAGGTTTCTTGAAGGACTTCAGTGAGATATTGTGCCATAGAGCTCACCCTCCAAAGCAACCATTTTCTTCCTGGGGACTGATCTCTGTAGTCTGGAGATCAGTTTAACTGACTCCCTGCTAATGCACCACAGCCTCTTGGGACTCCCAATTTGGGAGCTGTAGTTCTAATTCCCTTTGCTATGATTGCAGTAAGGCCAGCTGAGAACTATAACTCCCAAGGTGCAATGCATCAAAAGTGGGGGGTGTAAAAATGGAGGAGTCAGTGGGACCAGCCAATAGGACACCAAGGCAACTTGCCCAGTGGCCAAAGGGAGAGTAGGTGAGTCCAGGCCCCACAGGGAGATTGGCAACTCCAGTGAACGTTTAGGGGGAAATTGGGGGATGTATTTTACCTCAGGACACATTCAGTGACTCCCAACAGCAACAGCAAACTGTTTAGAATGTTGGAGGTGAAGGCCAATCAGCCCACATATGCTAATGACCTTGAAAAGCTGGCCCAATCAGGTAGAAGGTGAGTCAGGAACACAGCTAGCCTTTTATCTATATATCTAACTAGGAATAAGGCCCGTTGTGGAAATAAATACAACGGGCTCTAGAAAGAGGCTCTGGGAGAGTGCCCCAGCCTTGGGCACTCAGTGTCAATTTGCTGTGGCGACCTCAGCAGGGTACAATGACACAGAGTCCACCAGTTTCTCCAGGGGAAGATCTCTGCAATCTGAAAAGCAGTTCTAGTTCAGCGTGATCTCCATCCCTCCCCTGGAGATTGGCAACAATGGTTCCCCATGAGGGAACAGGTAGTTTGGAGGGCGGAGTCTATGGCAATGAACCAGTTGGAGGTCCCACCCCTGCTGAAACGTCACCCTCTCCAGGGTCCACCCCTCAAATCTCCAGGAATTTCCCAACCTGCAGTTGGCCACCGTATCTCCCTCCCAACCAACTGTCAATGTATCATTATCTGCCCCCTGGCTTCAGCTTCCCATCTCCTCCCCCCTCCCTCCTAGACAGCAGCTGTAATTCTGAGTGCTCTCCAGCCCCCACCTGGAGATTGGCAACAGTGGTTCCCCATGAGGGACTGGTTGGCTTGGAGGGTGGAGTCTATGGCATTGTACCTGTCTGAGGTCCCACCCCTCCTCCAACCTCACCATCTCCAGGCTCCATCCCTCCAAATCTCCAGGAATTTTCCACCCGGAGTTGGCAACTCTATCTCCTTCCCAGCCAATCATCAACCTCACTCTTTTCCATCTCTTCCCCGCCCCCCCCCCCCCACATCCTCCACCATGCTCTGAAGCCCTGACTGCTATGTCACATTGGCTGTCATAGGGGGTCCATCTCAGCAGGGTATAAGGACAGAGAGTCCACCATTTTCACAAGGGGAACTGATCTCTTCCATCTGGAGAGCACTTGTAATTCTGAGTGATCTCAAGCCCTCACCTGGAGATTGGGAATCATAGTTCCCCTGGAGGAAAAGTAGTCTTTCTCTGCAATGGGGACCAAAGCAGCTGACATCATTCTCCTCTCCCCCTTTTGACTTGCACAACAACCCTGTGAGGTAGGTTAGGCTTAAAGTCTGTGACTGGCCCCAAATCACTCAGCAAGAACCTGGGTCTAGCAGATCCTGCTCTGAAGCACTGACTGCTACATCTAAGGTTCCCAACCTCCAGGTGGAGCCTGAAGATCACCAGGTATTACAATTGAACTCTAGATCCCCCCCCCCCCCGGAGAAAATGACTGCTTTGGAGGGTGGCCTCTATGGCATTCTGTTCAGCTTGCCCCAATGAGTTTTCTCCCAGAGGCCAACATAGGTGTGGAAAGGGGCTTTCAGAGAAGCAAGCTTGGTTGCCTAGCAACAGGCACTGAGGGGGAAGTTGCCGGCTCTAATGGTGGATATACTGGAGATTTTGGGGGTGAATCCTGTGGAGGGCAGCATTTTTTGTGGGGGATGGAAGGACTCAGCAGGGTATAATGCCATAGGTCTACCCTCCAATGCAGCCATTTTCTCCAGGGGAGCTGATTTCTGTCATCTGGAAATCAATTGTAACAGCGGGAGATTTCCAGGTCCCACCTGGAGATTGGCAACCCTAGGGGGAAAGTCAGCCACACAGCAGGGGGTTGAAGAGAACGGTTTAATGGTCGCTGGCCCACCTTATTAGCCAGCCAGCCATGGTGGAGCTAAGCAGGAGAGAGAACCTGAGGAATTTCACACAGCCAATATGTTCCATTTCAGGAATTCTTCAGTATGGGTTTCTGTCAGGCATTTCACACAGAACCATACTAGTACCGGTTCCCTAACGGAACATATTGGCCCTTTCACACAGAAATGTGCCTCTCCCATTGGGGAAGCGTTCCTGAGCCAGTTTACCTTGAAACCTCCTCCCAAGCGTTCTTCAGTTCTTGTACCAGTCCTAAAGCGCTACGGGGTGCTGTGTGAAATGCCCCCTTGTTTCACAGTTTATTCTGACAGGAAATTGGGCATGCTGGCAGTGTACGGGGGAGGGGGTTATGCTGAAAGGCTGTTGTCTTTTCACTGACAGAAGCAGGCCACTGAGGGGACAGTTAGACCCACCTGGCAGTGGGCGGAGGAGAAGAGTGGAACCAGCACCCAGTCCTTCCCCTTCGCTGGCTCCCTCCAGACTGAGGCCGAGACGCTGGCCGGTGGCTCTGTGGGCGGGACTGAGGCAAAGTAGGGAGAGAAAGCAGCCAGTGGCCAGGGACCCTTTTTTGAGTGGCAGTCCTTCCAGCCAACTGATTTTGGCACCCCATGGAATCTTGCCACTTGAAAACGGCTTTATATAATAAGGAAAGATAACCACTCTGTTTTCTGTGCAGATACTTATTTCCACCAACAGAGGGCTCACTCTCCCCCAACAGCTTTTCCTACATAGTCAGGAGACTTCCTGACATTGCAGAAAAATCCAAAAAGTTAAAAAACCTTCAGGGATGGTTGAATCCCTGTACCTTTTGAAATGGCCTCCGCAGGGATCTACTTCAGGCATCAATAGTGACAGATTAGAATGTGGAGGAGAGGCTTCTAACTGGCTCTGTCAGTAAAAGGGAAGGGAAAGGGCCCTTTCCAGGCCTATACAGGCCTATTTTGGCCTTTGAGGGAGGGAGCCTTGGGCCAGGTCTGACTAGGGTTGCCAGTTCCAGGCTGGAGAATTCCCAGAGATTTTGTGGTGGACTCTAAGGAGGGCTGGGTTTGGGGAAGGGAGAGGCCTCGGCTGGGTATAATGCCACAGAGTCCACCCTCCAAAGCAGCCATTTTCTCCAGGGAGACAGATCTCTGCTGTCTAGAGTCCAGTTGTAATTCTGGGAGGTCTCCCGGCCTCACTTGGAGATTGGCAACCCTAGGCCTGGCAGCAGTCTAGGCTTGCCAGGTCCCCCCTGACTTCCATGACTCAGCTAGGCCCAGATGCTTGCTGCTGTTCATCAGCAGCCACCCTATGAAAGCCAGTGAGGTGCAGCAGTTAGATCTTCAAAGTAGGGTCGGCAAGACCCAGGTTCAGATCCCCATCTTGCGGTGGAAGCTGACTGGGTGATTTTGGACCAGTCACATACTTTCAGCTTAACCAACCTCACAGGGTTGTTGTGCAGATAAAAAGGAGAGGAAAAAAATGTAAGCTGGTTTGGTTCCCGCTGTGGAGAAAGACTAATTTTCCTAGGTAGAGGCTGTGGGAGAGGGTGGTGGAGATGGAAAGCTGAGGGACACCCTCTGGGGGCACCCTCAGAGTCGCAATTCAGTGGCGCCGGGCTCCTGGGATGCCAGCGGGGCTGTAGGGCAGGAGGGGGGGGGGGGTTGGCCCCTAGGAACGGGTAGGAACCCAGGGCCTCTGGGAGCCTCAGATGCAGAGGATAGTGGTGGGGGGGTTACATCACCTCCCCAGCCTCCGCTTGGATCCAGTACCTTTCTCTCTTTCTAGGCTTTTCCTCCTCCTCTCTCTCCCTCTGCTATCACTGTCTCCACCTCCTCATAGGCTCCCAGTTCGCCTTTTATCCTGCCCCATTCCCTGGCCTCCCCTCCCTCTCCTGGGCCCCGCCTCCCTTCAAAGGGAAAGACACCGGCCCTTCTGTCTCCAGCCCCAGCCCCCCTTGTGCACTCGGAGCACCAGCTCTGAGCCGCGTCTCGCTGGCCTTGGCTGTTGCCTGCCGCCCCACCGTACCATCACCGTCTCTTTCCGCAGACGGTGCTTTCCCCCATCTCCCCAGGCCCCTCTGTTCCCTGAGGTGAGCTCTGCCGCCGCCTCCAGAACAGGCTGGGACCGCAGCTGTCCCTCTCCTCTTCTCCTCCATTGCCAGTTGCTCCGGGAGGCTCTGGCCGCTACAGCAGCCTCCCTCTGTCTCCTGGGCCCCGGGTCCATGGCCGGTGATGGGGGGGATTTTCCAGGTGGGCTGGGGGTGACTGGGCTATCTGGGGGTCGTGTCTGCCTGGTGGGGGGGCTTCCTGGGAGTCCCGGGAGTAACCGGGACAGAAGGAAATAGGGTTGCCAACTCCAGGTTGGGAAATTCCTGGACATTTGAGGGGTGGAGCCTGGAGAGTGTGGGATTTGAGGAGGTGAGAAACTTCAAACTGGTGTAATGCCATAGACTCCAACCTCTAAACCAGCCATTTCCTCCATGAGAACTACTGTTGCCAGCCTCCAGAATTACAACTGCTGTCCGGGCGACAGAGATCAGTTCCCCTGGATAAAATGGCTGCTTTGGAGGATTGAGTCTGTGGCATTATACCCTGCTAAGGCTGCTTGTCTCCCCAATCCTCATTGTCCCAAGGCTCCACCCCCAAATCTCCAGGAATTTCCCAACCTGGAGCTGGCAGCCCTAAGGTGAATTGATCTCTGTAGCTGGGAGATCCGTTGTGATTCCCAGAGTGCTGCTGCTGCTGGTATACAGGGTGGAGGAGGAATCAGGCAGGCAGCTGGGAGAGTGATGGGGGCAGAAAGAGTGATCTGGTGGGGGCAGAAAGAGAGAAAGAGTGATGAGGGGGGGAGGTGGAAAAACAAAGAGAATTATGACAGGTGAGAAAGAGAGAGGAAGTCACATGCATGGGGGAGAAATAGAGAGTAAGAAAAGGGGAGCAGAGGGGAGAAACAGTGTGAGAGAGGTAGGGGGAGAAGGGAGGAAGCACAGGTGTGAGGAATGGGTTAACCATTGTCTCCACTTGTATATATCTAGATACTAGCAATAGTTTGTGCTTTTCTAGGTTCATACATTTTAGATAATGGACTTAAGAATTACAAAAATCCTCATGATCATCATTCTTTTTGAAACTTTCCTGTTATATTTAAAGTAGAATTTAAAAGCAAGGTTGAATTATTATTATTTTTTACTCGGGTCTTGTTTAGATTCTGTTGTGCCCAACAGTCTTTCTGACTTTTTCCCATGACCCTATCACATAAGTTTTCCTTGAGGATGTATCTGGGGAATTCTGTTTTTATCTAGCCAACTGCTGGTCCTTATAGCGTGCCTGGCACAGAGGAGCAAAGACTGTTTGGGAAAGTGTGACAGAGGCCAGCAGTTGGAGACAGGAAGGCTTCACCCCTGTTAAGAACAGATTTTAGACGGCATGACTTCCTTTCCAGCAAAGGAGTAAAGACAGGTATAAAGTTTGTGTGAGGAAGGTAGGAGATGGAAGTTTTGGATCAAAGATACTGGGTCAAACTACGTAAGACACCAGGAGAACTATGAGTAGGGCTGCCAAGTCAGCCCGGGGGGCAGGGGATCCCCTGCTAAAGGGGTTCCCGATCCGCCGGCCAGCATTCGGTCGGCGGGGAAAACCCCGCCCCCGAAGTCGTCCAGCCTAGACAACTTCCCCACGTAATGACATCACCCGGAAGTGACGCCATCACGTTGGGGGCGTTGCCAGGGCAACGCTCTGGCAATGCCCCCAATGTGCTGATGTCACTTCCGGATGATGTCAGCCAGCGGTGGAGCTCCCGGCCTGCAGAGGACTCCCCCCCCCGCCGGTAAATTAAACGGACTTGGCAACCCTAATGAGTGGGTATTCAAGCAGTGTTTATTGGTAACACAGTTTGCCACTACCTCCCCCACACACACACACTTTTCTTTTCTCCTTCTGCAGGGGAAGGCAATTGGTTATTTCTTGGTAAGCAGCAAATTATAGTCTTTCAGTACAGCTGAATTAGCAATCTGTGGTTTGTACTTTCTCAGTTCAGTTGTTATGACAAACTGTGATTGGCCATGAACCTAGAAATCTAATTATCTTACCATGCATGAAGGCAAGAGGGAGGGGAAAGAAAGAATATTTGAATCTGAGTGTTAACCCAGGCTCATTCACGTAGTTGCAGTGGTGGGTTATTGTTAAGTCAGACTTGGTTCTGTCTTGCTATTGAGGTGAACATGTTCATAGTTCTTCTAAGTTCTTCTTCACTGAAATTTGAACCACTGTTAAAGTAATGGGAAGTTGTCATATTTCTCAAGAGTTATTTTAAGCAACTTTGGAAATTGTAGGTAATTTCTAAGGAAATCCAAATAGAAGCCCAAAGATTTTAATTAAAGTGTTGGAAGAAAAGAAGGGGAAATCACAGAGCTTTGTAACACAGATCAACTGGGGCATGACCAGTAGAGGATTTTAAAAGATTCCTGGTGTTTTAGAAAATTGTACTTTGTATCTGTCACTAATGCCTTTCAGCTGCTCAGATATTCCTGCAAATGATAATTGCTTTATTAAACAGAGTTTGTTTCCTGCTCGCTACATCTATCAGCAGTTTAAATGTTTTTTGTGGTTTCCTTTTATACTGCCCTCTACTTCTTCTTCTTCTTAATTACTGTTTCTGTGACAAAAGTCATAAACAATGAGTCATAAACACACTAAAAGGGAAGCCTAAGATTTGCTACTAACGTGATTTTTATCACAGCTGCCAAAAATTTAGCCACATGCAAAATTATTTGTTTAGGGCCCTCTGCTTTTTATCACAATATTACAATCTCAACTAGAGCAGCAGCCTAGGTCTAAAGTCTTATTCTACAAAAAAGGTAATATTAATTACTAATACGTATATATATATCCTTATATATAATTGAGTAGTGAAGTGGCACTTTCTGAACATTCCACAGGCTCCTAAATCACTTGTCTCCATGATGTGTCAGTCAGAAACTGTCCCTATCCACGGGCTACGTTGCCTGAGTCCTGCCCACAGAAACGGCGCCCGCCAAAACTTTCCTTAGAAGATGGTTGCTTTGCTCCAATGAACACAGCTACTGTCTTCACTCTCCTTGCCAGATGATGATTGATTCCCTTGGGACAAAACCCACCATCTTTAGCTTCCAGTTGAGAGCCAGTTTGGTGTAAGGCTTAAGTGTGCGGACTCTAATCTGGGAGAACCGGGTTTGATTCCCCAGTTCTCCACTTGCACCTTGGGCAAGCCATAGCTCTGTCCCAGCTGTTCTCTCAAGGACAGTTGTCTCAGAGCTCTCTCAGCCCACCTGAGTCACAGGGTGTCTGTTGTGGGGAGGGAAAGGGAAGGGAGTTTGTAAACTGCTCTGAGACTATGAATGAAGGGTGGGGTATAAATCCAATCTCTTCTCCTTCTCTTCTCCAAGCCGAGTTTGCTGAGGCAACACTTTGCAGAACGGGGGAAAAATGCCAAGTAAATAGCTGTCAGCATGGGGCGGGAGCAGCCCAAGTTATCAAAAAAAAAAAAGCGCCAGTGGATACACACACAAGCAGAGATAGAGGATGGGGTCAGACACACAGAAAACAGGAATGGCTGCCTTTCCCCTATGGTTGCTAATCTCCAGGTGGGACCTGGAGATCTGCTGATACAATTGCTCTCCAGATGATAGTGATCAGTTCCCCTGGAGAAAATGGCTGCTTTGAAGGGTATACCCTATGGCATTATACCCTGCTGAGTCCTTCGCCCCCCCCCCCAAACGGTGCCTTCCACAGGATCCACACCCAAAATCTCCACGTGTTTCCCTACTCAGAGCTGGCAACCCTACTTTCCCCTCACTGTCTGTTGCTAGGCACCCAAGTTTGGTTCTGTCAGTAAAAGGCCCTTTCCACACTGATGTTGGCCTTTGGGAGAAAACTCATTGGGGCTAGTACTGATAGGGTTCCCAACTCCAGGTAGGACATTCCTGGAAATTTGAGGGATGGAGCCTGGAGAGGGTGAGGTTTGAGGAGGGGTGGGACCTCAGACAGGTACAATGCCATAAACTTCACTTCACTTCAAACCAGCCATTTCCTCCTGGGGAACCATTGTTGCCAATCTCCAGGTGGGGGCTGGAGACCACTCAGAATTACAACTGCTTTCTAGAAGAGAGGGGGGAGGAGATGGAAAGCTGAAGTCAGAGGAGCAGATAAAGGTAGGTTGATGGTTGGCTGGGAAAGAGATAGGGTTGCCAAATCCAGGTTGGGGAAATTCCTGGAGATTTGAGAGGTGGAGTCTGGAGAGGGTGGGGTTAGAGGAGTGGTGGGACCTCAGACAGGTACAATTCCATAGACTTCACCCTCCAAACCAGCCATTTTCTCCTGGGGAACCATTGTTGCCAAACTCCAGGTCACTCAAAATTACAACTGCTCTTCAGGTAGCAGAGATCAGTTCCTCTGGAGAAAATGGTGGACTCTGTGTCATTATACCCTGCTGAGGTCGCCACAGCAAATTGATGCTAAGTGCCCAAGGCCAGGGCACTCACCCAGAGCCTCTTTCTAGAGCCCGTTGTATTTATTTCTACAATGGGCCTTATTCCTAATGTGTGTGTTTGTGTAATATTTTAATATGTAGTGTGTCTCTTTGAAAAGACTTGTGATATCAAAATCAACTAGTTTGTAAAATTAAAGTAGAAAAATAATAATGCAATCCTCCTAAGCTAGACTAAATACATTGTTCCTGAAAGATAATCAACACTAGATTGCAGCAAATCTCTACATGCCCTAGTTGTCCTAAATTATTGGACTAAAGGCAGTCTCAAGGGGGTGCTCTTGTCCATCTTAGACATCACAATAGGGGAAGACCCATCCTTTTAGGAATAGTTTCTGAATGCTTGAGCAACAACTCAAGACTTTCCCATGTTCCCTGGACAATTGGGTTTTTCTCCATAAAACAGCCCAATAGTTTAGGAGATTGTATGTGCAACGAATAGGATTTCCACAGTACCCAATGCACTTACGGTGGTAGATATTGAGAATTCCAGCTTTTGTTGATTTGTTGAGCCTTTATCATTATAGAGATGAGAGCCATCATGGCATCAATCAGATCTAAATAGCTGGGATTTAAATGAAGAAGTTGTGACTTATTTCTCAAGGCTCATAATTTTATGCAATATCAAGTTGGATTTTTTAAAAATTATAAATCAGGCAGTACAGGGGTGGTTTTTTATGTCACACCCATAGAATGAAGGTCACCTATTTGTCACATGCCTCAACCATAACGTGTTTGCTTTCTCTTAGGTGCAAAGTTCCCCATCAAATGGACTGCCCCAGAAGCTGCACTATATGGAAGGTTTACAATAAAATCAGATGTCTGGTCCTTCGGAATATTGCTGACAGAGTTAGTAACAAAAGGGAGAGTGCCATATCCAGGTAAGCAAAGAAACCAGAATGTGTCATGATAGACTATCATCTGTATGGTTGTTGAGAAGTTTACTGAGCACTCTACTGAGGTGCTAAAAAGCATTTTGTGTTTGAGTCGTACACAATGGGGAAGTACTTCATCCAGCACTAGGTTTCAAGATCAGGATCCAAAGAAATGATACATGTATGCAATACAACCCTGATTCAGACAGGAGAAACTGTTGTAGCACATACAAGTAAAACTGGGCTTTTCTGCATGCTTGACTTAATCCTGATTTTCTTCCACGAAGATAGATTCAGATGGGTAGCCGTGTTGGTCTGAAGCAGCAGAACAAAGTTTGAGTCCAGTGGCACCTTTAAGACCAACAAAGTTTTATTCAAGGTATGAGCTTTCGTGTGTATGCACACTTCTTCAGATACAATGAAACTGAAATTACCAGTCCATACATATAGGTAGAAGGTGAGCAGTAAATTAGCATACAGCATAATGAAGATGTTTAACAGATTCAAGGATCAAACAGGAATAACAAGCTTAGTTGATATGGTTACCATTTGTTTGGGTTTAATTCTGGGGGGGGAACATAGTGAAGGAAATAAATATGTCGAAATTGGAGACTGATGGGCAGATGTAGCCTTAATTGTGGAATGCTGAGAGTAATCAGCTGAAGAAGTGTGCATACACATCAAAGCTTATACCTTGAATAAAACTTTGTTGGTCTTAAAGGTGCCCTGGACTCAAACTTTGTTTTACTAATTTTCTTGACAGTTGATCCACAAGCACTGGAATCTGTCTAGGCACAGTTATTCTATGTATCTGCCCTCCTTCTACACTTCCACAGTTATGGAGTCAGTATATTTTTTTTCTGTGCATGCCTTAGATAATCAGGATTTTCAAGGGAGGGTGATGGCATCATTGGTGGCATCATTGGTGGTGTCACAGCCAATGCTCCCTCTAAACTATGGAGTCTTGTGAGCAAAAATTCTACTTTGTGAGCTACTGGCATTAAAGCTGTAAGCGAGTGATTTGGCTACTGCATAAATTAGTTTGCTCTGGAGTCATCCTTCCTGAGACAAAAATATGTGAGCCGGAGGCTAAAAAACTGAGCTATCTCACACCAACTCAGAGGGAACACTGGTCACAGCACATACACCTTTTTATGTTTTGCCCATGGTTATATCAATATGTTGCTATTATGGCTGCATTTTTTAAAAGGCAGTAAAATATGATATATCAATATAGCATTGTAATCAGGGGTCCGTTGGGGCCGGAGTGAGGCGGAGCAAAGCTCCGCCAGCTCAGGAGTGGCCACTAGGGCAGCCACGGGCCGAATCAGATTAGAGAATCTGATTCAGCCCGCTGCCGAAATTCGGCGGCAATTTTAAAAACAACTGGAGGGGAGGGGGTTTGAGGGAGAGGCTCCAAACTTGCAGGGTAGCTGCTGGGGCCTCTTCTCGAAATACTCACCAAGTTTCAAGAAGATTGGACCAGGGGGTCCACTTCTACGGGCCCCCAAACAGGTTGCCCCCATTCCCTCCATTGTTCTCTATGGTAGGAAAAAAGTTAACATTTTTTCACACCATAGAGAACAATGGAGGAAATGGGACAACCTGTTTGGGGGCCCGTAGAATTGGACCCCCTGGTCCAATCTTCTTGAAACTTGGTGAGTATTTCGAGGAGAGGCCCCAGCAGCTACCCTGCAAGATTGGAGCCTCTCCCTCAAACCCCCTTTCCTCCAGCCCCTCATATACCCTATGAGTTTTTGCCATTGATTTCAATGGCCCATAGGGTATAATGGGGCTGAAACTGACATTCCCTTTCTGACACACTTCCGGTGATGTCAGGGGACGTGGCATATGCTAATGAGGTATGCAAATGAGTTATGCTAATGAGCTCCTGCACCTCTTTTTCTACGAAAGGACCCCTGATTGTAATGATAGGTTTAGCAGGTTGTCTGAATTCCCAGCTTTCTTTTCTTTTCTTTTTTTAAGTGAGTCTCTAGTACCTTCCCTTTTGGAAATATGCCTTTTCCTTTATTTTTTAATGAAAACACTCATCTTCGGGGGGGAAGGAGAGGGAGTGGTTTGACGATGATGACAGTCCAATTATTGAAAAATGGGCTGGAGGTGGATGGGAGTGGGTGGGACAAAGAAAACCAATAGAAACATTAAGTGTGGGGGGAAAGGCAACTCAAAATTGACTTCTAGAAAAAGATTGGTGGTGTAAAAGTGGTCCTAAAACAACCGGAAATAACCAGGATGGGGGGAGAGCAAAAACTAAAGGCACAAAATGTGTGTGGAAATCGGGATAGACTAAAGCAATATAGGCCAGAACCAATGGGGGGAAACCCTATGCATAAAAGGCCGGTGTCTGCACACAAAACTCTTCCCAGCGTATGAATAAAACTTTGGATTCTGGTGGTAGACAATAGTTCATTTCTGTATTATTTCACATACTAGGAGCAAGGCCTGTTGTAAATCAATACAGTGGGCTCTAGCAACAGTCCAGCCTTGTGACACCCTGGCCAGCGGAGCACCTGCAGGCGTCAGGCACAGTGCCACCAGGAGCAGGCTCAGGCCCCACATCCAGCCACCTGCGCCTGCCGGAGGTTCCCTGTGGCCACCTACCTCTGGTGGCCTCCGGGCCACTCACCGCCCACCCAGGTATCTGCAGGCCTCAGTTGTGGCACCATCAGGAGTGGGCTCAAGCCCCGTGTGTGGCCGCCTGCACCCACCAGAGGTTCCCCCCCAGATGCCTGCCTCAGGCGGCCTCCAGGCCGCTTGCCGCCCACCCGGGGATCTGCAGGCGTACGCCATGGCACCGCCAGGAGCGGGCTCAGGTCTGACATCTGGCCGCCTCCATTGTCCTGTTGTCTGCTTGCCGGCCTCCCCTTTTTGGCCGCCGCCAGAGCATGTGCCCCGTCTGTCGACTCCCAGCCTACTGAGGGTTCTGTGGGCGGGTGGTTGGAACTAAGGCAAGGCAGCCACGAATAGTGAGGCGAGTTTGGGCCGGCGCTGCCTCTGTGGGTGGGAGTCAGAGAATGCAGCCAGTGGCTTGCAGCCAACTGATTAGGAAGCCCATCAAACATGGCCACCCCAAAACAGCTTTATTATAGACAGAGATATGACTACATCTTTTCTCAGATCATGAATTTAAGGCGTCTATACTTATTCAAAGTAGAATAAAATACCAGTATAAGAATGCTTTGTGCTGAAATTGCTTTTAAGTAGGCAAAATACTACCAAAACTGCTCTTTAAAATCAAACATGATCCCAGAGAGCTACATTCTACAGAAATATTGTTCTGTAACATCCTCACCTGGATTTTGAAATAAGCACACTTAAGTATAAATATTTTAAATATATAATAAATACAACATGGACAACTTAGATGGAAGTGACCTTCCATATAAGAAAGTCTCCTATTTTTTGCTAGTATAGGTTTCTGACTATAATTACTGATTGCAGTAGTTCAAGACAGGGACAGGACACCATCTAATGGTCTTTAGTTACAGGAGGGTAGATTTTGGTTAAATACTAGGACAAATTTTCCAATATTGAGAACAGTCTGACAATTAAACTAATTGTCAGGCAGTGATATGGATGCCAGCCCGTGGCTGGCAATCTCTGGAAACATTAGGTAGTGCAGCAGGGGTCATTTCATTAAAAAAAGAGGTGCAGGAACTCATTAGCATAACATTTGCATATGCTACACCCCCTGCCACCACCGGAAGTGTATCAGAAGGCAACACCCAACACTCAGGTTTCACCCCAAAAATTTCCAGGTATTTCCCAACTCAGAGCTGGCGAGCCAGCTTTACACTTCGACTAAAGACACTTTAGGATCTTCGGCGTGGTCTCTGTGCTTTACGCTATGGGTTTACTGCGCCTGCGCGGAAATCCATCGTTGTAGTAGAAAGCTTCTAATGGATTTTCGCGCCCAGCATCCTCCGGGCATGCGTGGAAGCTCCCGTGCACATGCCCAGAGCAGCTGGGCGCGGACATCCAGCCAGTTCTCTTCTGACCGCCACGCGAGTAACAGCCTGTTATTTTTGCTCATCGGTTATAGTTGAGGAAAGCTTTGCCTCATCTCTGGACTTCTTCGTTTTCCTTCTACAACCTTATTCCTCATTTTCTTTAACAAAAAAAAACTGCTCCCTTTTTGTTTAGTTTTCCGGGACCTCCGGGCCGTTTGTTCCTTCCCCCCTTATAATCTTCGAGCCATTGCTGTATAGCTAGCAGGTGGGGCTGTTTTAAGCGGTGCTCCTCCTGCGGCAGCAAATTAGCTGCCCCTGATGGCCACTCACTTTGCCTTATCTGCCTGGGGGAAGGACACCGACCCAATTTGTGCATTCATTGTGCAAAATTTTCCAATCAAACGTGGAAGAACAGGGCAGCTCGTCTCCATGTGGCCCTTCTTGTGTCAGCCTTGCTCCCGGCTTCCTCTATGGATCCTCCACGGCTATCAACATCGATGATCAACACCTCCCACTCCATGTCGAAAGCAACCTCCGATATAGTGAGGACTTTGGTGAAGCACCCCCTGAAAAAGAGGGATAAGACAGAGAAATGCCACAAGATGAAGGACGTTTCTGCTGCCAAACCTCCATCGAAGCCCTCGGCAATCGTGACTGCTCCGGCCCTGCCGCCCATGACTTCCACCACGCCCCAGACCCTTGGGTCTTCGGCTCTGATCGCTTTGACAGACCTCCCCATCATCCACCTTCTGGACTCCTCCATCCGAGTGGTGGACGTCTGCCCTCCGGAGGTGATCCTGGAAACACAGGAATTCCCAGATGTTGACCGGGGACATACACCTATCCCCTCTCCTCTTCGACACTGACTCCAATCAAAGTCTCCACTGTCTGACCACTCTGTCTCTCCTCTCGACACTGAGCCTTTTAGACACAGGCATGAGAGGTTCACTGATATCTATCCTCCTTCCTATTATTCCTTGTTGGAGAGAGATTGGCATTGGGAATACTGGGAGAGATCACCTCATCATTGATCCCCCCAGCGTCGGTCACCAACCCACTCTTAGTGGGGTTACCCCTTGCACACAATGCTGTGGGAGTACCGGCATCAATACCACCATGGGGCTTACTCCTCCATGTCCTGGTCCTCTCCCGCAGAACATCCAGACTGGGACTGTTGCCATCCGCACCACCCAAGGTCTCCGTTAACCTCTCGTCCTCCTCCATCTGCCTCGCTGGCTCAACCTCCAGACCAGGTTCCTCCCGAACAGGGGCATCGCTCTCCACTCGATACCGATCGCGTCTCAGGTTCCGGTATCGATGAACCCTCCCCATCTAGATGGACAGTGCATTGTTTCGCCTAAGGCTCCAGCCTCGACGCCTCCGCCACCCGTTCCCAGGCAGATTACTCATCCGTCGCTCCCTTCGGAACCTCCTCCTCCTCCTTCTTCGGAGTCTTCCAATAGGGACTCGGAGGACGACTGCTCCGATGTGCCGGACCACCCTAACAAGCCATCCCCCAACCCTGAAGTTGCAGACAACCTCCCTATTTCACCATCCGAGGACCTTTCATCATATGGTGACCTCAAAACGTATGGCTCTTTCCCTCGGTCTTTCTGTTGTCCAGCCCAAACCGGTTGTTACCAATGCTGTTTTCAACGTCGTCCAACTTGACATTTCAACTTCTATAGTACTCCCAGTGTTGACAGTCCTTCTTCAAACAGCGAAGGCGACCTGGGACAAGCCTTCTACCACAGCCATTTCCTCTAGAAGGCTTGACCACATGTACAGGGTTCAGGATGCAGGAACAGAATTCCTTCTCAACCACCCCCGCCCTACTTCCATGGTGGTCACCTCCTTCTCTAAGTCAAAATGAACTCACTCTACACCATCTGACAAGGAGGGTAAGAAGCTTTATGCTTTGGGGAGAAGATTCTATTCCGCAGGGGCATTAGGCCTTAAGACATCTAACTACCTGGCCTGCATGAGCAGGTACCAGTATGCTTTATGGGAACAGCTGTCACCACTCCTGGCCTCCCTACCTGATGAACACCATCAAGCCACTCGTAAGATCCAGAAGGAGGGTCTGGTTCTCGCAAAGCAACAAATAAACTCTTCCAAACACACTTTGGACACCTTTGCCAAGACAATGTCCTCTGCCATTGCCCTTTGCCGCCACTCCTGGCTATGCTCCACCACTCTCCAACCAGACACCAGAGCATATGTGGAGAATCTCCCATTTGACGGCCTTGGTCTCTTCCATGCTACCACTGAGACTGTCCTACAGGAGATGGACAAGAGCATCAAGGCCTCGCGCACCTTAGGGGGTTCTGCTGCTCCCAGGCAATATAAACCGCGCACCTGATCACGCCAATGGTCCAGGAGATCATCCAGCTTCAGCTCTCCAGACCGCCCCTGGAGGCCACGAACATCTCCATCTACACAATGCAGACCATATACCCAGAAGCAAAAATTCACTCAGCAGCAAACCTCTGCTCGTGCCAAGGTACCTCGGCAGCCTAAGCAGGGCCTTTGACTTACAACCAGAGCCCACCACCACCTGTCTTGGACTCTTTCTCCTGGTGTGGAACCTCGTCACCACTGACTCCTAGGTGCTTGTCATCATCGCCTGTGGGTACCTGATCAAATTTATTCAGCCCCCTCCCTTTTCTCGGTTTGTCCACATGCCACCTTCGGACACCCTTCTCCAGGAAGTATCTGCCCTCTGTTCCAAGGACGCCATCAAACCTGTGCCTGCTCAGCAACAACGGACGGGTTTTTATTCCCGTTACTTTGCGGTCCCCAAATGGGACAGAGGCATCAGACCGATCCAGGACCTGAGGGAGCTGAATCAGTTCATCGTTTACCGTCGATTCCGCATGGTCACCCTCTCCTCCATCCTTCCCCTTATCCACAGACATGCCTGAATGGCCACTATCGATCTGCAGGATGCCTATTTTCACCTCACCATTTTTCCTTCCCATCAGAAATACCTTTACTTCACGGTGGGTCAAGATCATTTTCAATACAAGGCCCTTCCATTTGGCCTCTGTACAGCCCCACGGGTCTTCACCAAGATGATGGTGGTGGTGGTGGTAGCGGCATTCCTTTGTCTCAAGGGAGTTGTGGTGTTCCCTTATATAGACAACTGGCTTCTCATTGCAAACTCTCGAGATGCTCTACTAGACAATATAGGTCTCGCCTGCACTCTACTAAACAGCCTCGGCCTCAAGATCAATCGAGACAAATCACATCTTGCAGCCGCCCAGCGAGTCCAATACATAGGGGCACGTCTTGACTCCACCCTTCTGCAAGCCTTTCTCCCAGATGATCGGACGGCCCCCATCATCTCCCTGGCTCAACAGATATGCTTCCAACTAGCCTCGACTGCCTTCAGCATACAACGACTCCTAGGTCTTATGGCAGCCACCACAGCGGTCTTGAGATTCGCAAAACTAAAGATGCGCCCACTGCAACTGTGGTTTGTTCACACATTCCATCCACAATCTCAACCACAGACCTCCCTCCTCTCCCCATTGGCTGATGCCAGGGACTCCCTATTGTGGTGGACCCTAGAGTCCAATCTATTTCAGGGAGTTTCATTCCACCTCCCCTCACCCCAACTTACCCTCACTACAGATGCATCGAATTGGGGATGGCGAGCGCATCTTCTAGGTTACAACATGGGCAGGAAGTGGGACCCCCACCTTCTCTCGCACCACATCAACTACCTAGAGCTACTAGCTATCTTCCATGCACTCCATGCCTTCTTACCTCTGACGCAGGGATGCTGCGTGGCAGTTCTCTGCGACAACTCAACCGCCATTGCCTGCATCAACGAACAGGGTGGCACCAAGTCTTGGCACCTATGTCGTCTAGCCGTTCAAATGTGGGACTGGTGTGTGGACAACATTTTTCTATGGGCCACTCATATCCCAGGGGCATCCAACTCCCGAGCAGACCTCCTCAGCAGGGGAGCCCTCCAAAAACACAATTGGGAACTCACCTGGAAATATCTACATCCAGTTTTTCTATGCTGGGGTTTTCCAATGCTGGACATTTTTGCCAACAGGACCAACAAAAAGTGTACAACCTTCTGCTCCCAGGGGGGCCTCGACCCTCTCTCCCTGGGCGACGGCCTTCTATGCCCGTGGACAAATGGCCTACTTTACCTGTTCTCCCCTCTACCTCTTATGACGTGGGTGGTTCAAAAAATTCTGAGGGATGCAGCAGATTGCATACTCTTAGCTCCTTGGTGGCCCCGTCAATCTTGGTTTCCAGTCCTCCTATCTCTGGCGAAGGGGAGATATCTACACCTACCAACATGGCCAGATCTCCTGGAGATCTCAGGCAACCCTCTCTGGCACCATGACATTCCGCACCTCAAGCTTACGGCTTGGAGAATTACTCCTTCACATTCTCTGATAGAGTGACCAACGTCTTGCTCAATTCGTGCAAAGCCTCCACACATAGATCCTACTCTTACAAATGGGCCCGCTTTTGTTCCACCCTTCCACAGGACTGTTCCACACCAACTTCCACTGGACTGCCCTAAATTTTTGAATTTCTTCTTACACTAACGAACGCAGGCCTTTCTCACTCCTCGCTCAGGGTCTATCTCTCCGCCATCTCTGCATTCCATAATGGCATTGATGGCTTCACTGTCTTCGCTCACCCGCTCTCCAAGAGATTCCTCAAGGGGCTGTCACATTTCTATCCACCTGTCAGAACCCCTGCTACACCCTGGGATCTGCCCCTAGTTCTCAGGGCCCTTACCAGGAAACCCTTTGAACCCTTGGTGACATGTGATCTGCGGTTCCTGACCTGGAAGACTGCCTTCCTAGTGGCCGTGACCTCCACCAGATGGGTGGGTAAAATCCTTGCTTTTCGCCATGACCCATCTTTTCTTTCATTTTTGCCCGATGCGGTGAGACTTGTCCCAGATATTTCCTTTCTATCCACGGTGGTTTCTGAACTAGAGCCATAGCCACGTCCATGGCTTTTCTTGAGGGAGCATCGCTCTCAGACATTTGCAGGGCAGCTACCTGGGTAACACCCAACACGTTCATACGGCACTATGCTTTGGATGTCAGAGCTACCAGACGTGCGAGCTTGGGTCGGCTTATCCTGTCTACTGCTTCTCAGTGACAGCCTGCCAGCACTCTCCTCCAGGTGGGTCATTGCTCGTTACTTTCCCATAGTGTGAAGCACAGAGACCACATCGAAGATAAACAGGTTGCTTACCTGTAACTGATGATCTTCGAGTGGTCATCTGTGCATTCACACAACCCGCCCATCCTTCCCCTCTGCTGCCAGGCTTGGTTCTTCTTTCTCTGGTCTGGTTCGCAGCGGTCAGAAGGAACTGGTGGGATGTCCACACCCAGCTGCTCTGGGCATGCGCATGGGAGCCTCCACGCATGCCCGGAGAATGCTGGGCACGAAAATCTGTTAGAAGCTTTCTACTACACCGATGGATTTCCATGCAGGCGCAGTAAACCCATAGTGTGAATGCACAGATGACCACTCAAAGATCATCAGTTACAGGTAAGCAGCCTATTTTTCCTTTGCTCTTGCAGGGAAGCTACCCTACAACAAGCATGAAAATACAGATCAAGTTAGTATGCTTTTGCTTTTTTCCACAGTGCATCACCATATATGCCCACTCCTGGGCTTGTTACTCCTGGAATAGCGTTCCTGTGTGTTCCTGCTCGAAATGACCCCTGATGGAGAGACTTCTTGGAAGTCACTTCCTATTTGAAATGGGAAATGGCAGGATAGCACACTAGGAATTTCACAGTCTCTGCATTGAGAAGGGAGTTGGGTTAGACGGCCTACAAGATCCTTTCCAATACTAGGATTCTACTATGAGATTCGAGAACTTTTGTGTTATGATAGTCTAGCACTGATAGCATTCTCATGGTACATGGTTTTCTTGTCAATTATGAATTAACATATACGTTAGCTTGTGTGATATTCTAAGGCTGCGATCATACGCACATTTAGACCCGACATAGGCATTAATGTCAGGCAGATTTAATGGGAGCAATCTGACAACAACATCTGGGAAGCACCCCGCAGCTGTTGGCAACCCATTTTGCTCCAGAGAGAAGCGGAGTTAAAAGATACCGGGGAAATCATGGCTCTCATGGCATCGGGATGGTCTGATCAGGCCATCCCGACTCTGTGCCAAATGGTTTTCCCCCCTCTTCACTGTATGCAAAGTATGCATCATCGCAAACTCCATAGGGAGCCCTCAGTGCAGAGGTACAATTCATCAATTCCTCGTTTAAATGCATGGGGATAAAACAGGACCAAAATAAACAACTCACCCACAGTTGCATCTGATCACACACTGATGGACTGCGCCCACAGCTTCAAAGGGAGGTGTGATCGTGCAACTGCAAGTCAAATTCCTCTGGAGGAAATCGCCGCTCTTCCCCCCCCCCCCCGCTTTATCTTGCACATGTGGCCACAACCGAACTGTTGCAAAAGTTCAGTGGTATAAAGTATCTATATATTATTGCTATCTTTTGTAGGTATGAATAACCGTGAAGTCCTGGAGCAAGTAGAACGGGGTTATAGGATGCCATGCCCTCAGGATTGTCCCATCTCCCTGCATGAGCTTATGATCCACTGCTGGAAGAAAGACCCAGAGGAACGCCCAACTTTTGAGTACTTGCAGGGTTTCCTTGAAGACTACTTTACTGCAACTGAACCACAGTACCAGCCAGGTGACAACCTGTAATTTTTTGGTCTGTGCAGACTTCCACTATCAGGTATCCCACCCACCACTGAAATCCAGTGACTGGCTGCTCCCAGGAGCAGCATCTTAAAGCACCGGGATGTGCTGGGTCCTGAAGATGAGACCTTCTAACTACCTGCCCAAAAGATCTGAATGTCTTCTATGAACAGAAAGTGAACACTTGGTTTTGTTTTTAATCAAAGACTCTGAATCTGTATTGTTTTAATGTTATGTACACTGCAAAAACTTTGTTCAGTGTAAATAGTAATTCAGTGCCAATAACTGATCCTAGTGCTTTCCTTTTTTTAAAAAAATAATAATGCAAAACGATGTGATTTTAACTAGTCTTTTCCTGATTCACCTAAAAGTATTATTTTCCAAAAGTGGCCTCTCTTTCTCTACATTTTTTCATGTTTTAACAAAATGATATCAGGATCAGTGTCCTGGTTTTTTATTTGTTTTTTGTTCTGTCGTTTGCTTTTTATATATAAAATGTATGTAAAAATATTCATACTTGTATATACTAGTCAGTGGTTGCTATTGCAGAAGAAACTCATTTCCAAAACTGATTAGCCATGCTGCAGAGCACCTGGGTGGGGGGGACTAATTTCACTGTAGACCTAAAACACTGGTAAGATTCTGAAAGCCAGTGCATTTTTGACTTTTGCCAAGCATGACTTTTTTAATTGGATTGCACTTTTTGGTTTGACGATATACCTGTAGGTTGTTGTAACTTTTGATCTTTCAGAAATTATGTGCAGCGTTTCCAGCAACGTTTGACAACTGCGTAATTTGATTTTGTGATCGAGATTAAAACAAATTTATTAAAGCAAGGAAACACAATTACCCATTTGGACTGGAAGGTTGAAACTGCAAGTACTTTCTTGTATCAAAATATGTATGCTGAAAAATTCAGATTTTTTAAAATTTAATAAACATTGCAACCACATGCAAATAGTCTCAACCTCATAGCATTTTAGTCATGTCCACCTGCCTAACTATTCATCGAGCATCAGCTATAAGCTTTTGCGTGTACCATTTCCCATAATAAAGTGGGTGTTTTAGATGTCCTGTACTGCTAATGAAAATTACTTTCAATATGATGACACGTTTTCCAGTGGAATTACTATGCACTTATCTCATGGGAAATGGGAGGGAGGAAGTGGAGGGATGCACACAAGTATTACTTTTTTAGTTGTTTGTTTGTAGCAGCCTTGAAGTACTTACTTTTAACCAAAAGAAACAAAAATCTCATTCTTTCTATTTCTATTTCTAATTTTAAAGTCTTAATTACATTTTGTTGTTGTTTATTTGCAAGGTTAAATTTTGAAATGTTTAACTGTCTTAATTTAGTAATTAAAAGAGAGCATTTTACATTTGGATTTTGTTTTTTCATTTAAATCACAGCTGGGTGAGATTTCTGACAGAGGAGTATGAGTATCCTTAGCCATTTGGCTCCTGAACATCATTGTTAGTTGTTATGAAGCTGACAAAAAACATCTGGATTCAGCCTAGGAGAGCTGTGAAGATGTTTGCTCTCATTGTTAAAAATTAATTATTCTAGAATGACTTCCATTGAGCATTAGTGCATAGTTAAGTGTTATAACAAAAGACTGTTCTGTGTGGAAAGACTGTATCTCTCCTACCCCCCTCCATATTGGCACTTGGAGCTCTATCCCAGTTTAGTTTAATCAAAGCAAAGAGGCAAATCTTTCAAAACCAAGAAGTAATCTAAGGTGAATCTAAGCAAAGAGATTTACAAGCATTACAATAAATGTTAAGGGTGGAATGCCTGCAGGAGCATCTGTAGGGGTCACTGGAACTTCAAAACTACAAGGAAGACGTTCCTTAGTGTAATAACATTATTATGCACATCAATCTTAACAAAGCTCTGCCACAGTTTCTAATAGGCAGCTATCTGCCAGGAGGAGGAGCAAATCTAAACCCACTTCTTCCTCCTGAAGAGCCAGTCAGCACTATTACTGCTAATCTAATGGAACTGTGTGTGCTTGACCCCAGTTTCTCAATTCTACATTCATCTACTTCTTCACTTCCCCAGCTAGCTATAGATATATACATGGTAGTATGTTTCCACCTGGGAAAGCCCCTCAAGTTCTAATCAACAATTTGCTTGTACAATACTTAAACCAAATCCAGGGAGGTATTTTTCCGGTATTCATTTGCATTTTACACATATGATAGAACTGCTGGGTAGTTTTATATTTTGTACGATACATCTGCTTTCTTTATCACCACTAAACTCTTAAATTTAAAAAAAATTGGAGAGTTGAGCCATTGCAGGAAAGGTACATAAAGTGTCTCTGTGATATGGCATCTATAAATTGATATCATTGTTGCTTTCATGACCTTAAAACACCTCCTAAATGCTCTTCTTTTTAATGTGAATGATTCCAAAATATTAATAGATATGTTCTACCAAGTAATGTAGGTAGGATATTCTCATGCTTAGCACCTGTGCTTTCTGTGGAAGATTTTTAATTTACCTGTTGAAAATGTTTTTAATGAGATTTCTTGTTAAAGCAGGATGGATGAGAGGCAGGATTCTTTTCAAAAGAGTTTCAGAATTTTTTTACCTCTTAGAAGGGGCAGAAATTCTCACTGCATTCCTATTTTATATCCACTTTGTTTTGAAGAACTTGTCAGGAGATTACAGTTGACTGAATACCATAACTCTTAAAATTTGTGAGGCCATCTCTAGCACCGTAGTAAGCTTACAACACATTGAAATATTTGGATCTTGATGTGTCATGCAATTTCTCCTTTTTTTCTCCAGCTCTGCTTCAGCGGTAGCCGTAGGAAATGCATCCCTAGGAGCTACAGTAGTTCCTCAGTGTATGGGGAGGCTTAGCACAGGCTGAGGACAGACTGGCAATCTGCCCCGGGATAGGTCCGCATGGGAAGCGGGGGAAGGGAGCCTGTTCAGACATGCACAGCTGTCCTTCGGCTCCCTTCCGCACTTACCCGCTTTGAAGCCGGTTTTCTTGCGCTTTAGAAGGACACCGGGAGAAACCGGTGTTCAGGGGCTGTCTTGCGCTTGCCTCCCGCTTCCAGGCAGTGTGAACCGGAAGAAGGCGGGAGGCAAGTGGAGGCGGCAGTGTGAATGCAGCATTTTGCCAGTTTGCGCATGAGCGCTCATACGCACATGCGCAAATTGCCGAAACAGCCCTATCACAAGCTGCGGAGGCCGGCCCACCTGGGGCCACTCCGCAGCAGTCTGAACGCTCCGTAACGGCATCCTTGCGCAATACCCTGGCCAATGTGGACAGCCAGCCCCGGGGGATTTTCCCCCCGCAGCTTTTGCCTCCGGATTCATCCCACTCCAGATTGCCAGTCTGTCCTCAGCCACAGTTAGGACAGCACAGATTGCTGGAGGGGTAACATGAAACAATACCACCCTTTCTTCTCGTGTTGACTTTTTTCTCAGCTAAAATTGTCTGTTGTGTCAGGGTTACCAGATACACCAACATGCTCTTAGTGGGCTCTGCGTGTCTTAGGTCGTGATCAGATGGCTCTTTTGATCCGACCCAGGCACGAGTGCCTGGTGGATTTAAAGGGCACGTCCAGACAGTGACATCTGGGAAACGTGCCGCTGCCGTGATCAGCCCATCGATCCCCACTAGGGAGCTGTACTCAAAAGATAGGGGTGAAAGCTTGCCAACAAGCCAATGGCAGACTTCCCCCGTCTGGTCGTTCCAGTGCGCAATCAGCCTGTGGGGATGGTCTGACTCCAGAACATCCTAAATGGCCACATTTAAAAAAACTATTAGTGGTATAGACATAGACGCGTAAACGTGTGATGGCTGCAGAGCTCCGCTCAAGCATTCTGGACAATTTCATGTTTCTGAAGGGCCCATGAAACTTACGCACTTAGAAATTCAAATGGTACCTAGAGGAAAGTACCACTGGCGGTGCTTTTAACATCCAAGTCTGCACATGCGTGGAAAAACAAGTAGACGGTGAGGCACATATGCGCATGTGCAAACAGAATTTTCTTTTTAAAAAAAAAAATCCAACCACACGACTCCTTTAGGTGGATGCCGTCTAGACAATCCACCGCGGAGTCCACATGCGCAAAGGCAACTCACGGGGGAGTTGTCTGGTCATGCAACACTGGATTTAAAAGATCGGGATCAAATTAGAGCTGGGCCAATGGCGGGATTAGCTGCCCGTCTGAACGGGACCTTACACAACATACTAATAGTAGTGTAGGCTTGTAATAGTCTGTCTGCATGGTCCACATGAAAATGCAAGCCAGATTAACATTAAAAGACTTTAAAAGAGGACTTCAGATTGCACTAGGCCAGGGGTGGGCAAACTTGCTCAGCATAAGAGCCACCTAGAATAGGGGTGGCCAAACATGCTTAACGTAAGAGCCGCATAGAATAAACAGCAGATGTTTAAGAGCCACAAGACATGAACAAATATTACCTGCTTTTATTGTAAAATAAGCAAATTTGCTTTTTATTAACATTAAATGGGACTGCCAAAAATAATAACAAAAGGGGTAAAAGCAGATATGGATAATGATATTAATTTGTCCAATGATATTTGTTTGCTAATGATATTTAGCTTCCCCAGCTGCCCTGCCGGGAGCCGCATAATATACGTGAAAGAGCTGCATGCGGCTCCCGAGCCACAGTTTGCCCACCCCTGCACTAGGCCCTTGTTATGTTTGGAAGGCACACAAACAGCAACCTTGATGAATCTTAGCCCATCTTGGTCTAGCCAGTGCCTTGATGGAAGTCCTCCTGGGTTCCCCTTTAGTTCTATAATGAATGGAAATTGGATCTAAATTTAACAAATGAATTGATCTAAAGTTTGGAGCAGCAATTTATTTTAGCATGAACCTTTGTATAAAACCGTATGGTTTTCTAGTATTTGGGATTTAATAACTGAGTGACTGTAGTCTGAGTTCAAATTTTAGTCAAGGAAGCTTGTCTGAGTGATTATACAGGCTTTCTTTTGTTCTCACTTCATCAAACGAAGGCCTTCCTTTTGAGGGATGAGAACATAGCTTTATGGCGCCTGTCTGGCCTGTTTAAGGTCCCACATCCCATTCTCAAGTAGTACAGATAGGAAAGGCCTCTGCTTGAGACCCTAGGTGAGCACTACCAATGGGAATCGACACTAGTGGTATATGTGGGCTGTTATTCTTTTCTGTATATTTTTTTTCACTAGGCTCCTGCTACCTAAAACTACTTGTAAACTACAAAGTCAAATGGAGCACATTGCCCACATATTGTGAGCCTCCAAATGCTTACACCCTCACCCTCCAAGCAGGCAGAAAAAATCTGGATGTTTACTGAGCCTCTAAGCAGGCGACCATATGTAGCTGGTAACCCGTGATCAGCCGGGTGGGTCACAAGTTTGCAGGCTCAGGGTAACCTGAAGACAGTGGGGTAATAGATATAGCTGATTCCCAAAACAAGTCTTCAAAACCTACTGAAACAAATATATTTTATTTATTTATTTTATTTATTTGTTTCAATTTATATCCCGCCTAGCCAGCGGACCGGCTCTGGGGCCGGCTCTATATGTGGGAAATGGGGGGTATATACCATTGCTCAAAGGATTGCTTAGAAAACACCTCAAGCAGATGAAAGGAGGGTATAACGAGGTCGACCCCTCACCTTTTCACCAACCAGTCCCCTAACTCTGACCGACAGCGAGCGAGCGGATCTCCTGTCTTAATTTGGGTGACGGGGTCCCTGAGGTAATCTGGATCGGCCTCTCTCTATCTAATAATAAACCCGCTGACCAGTTTCCTCCAATTAAAGTAGATACCGTTTTACAATATAGTCTCTTCGGGGTTTGTCGCTATTTGGTCGCTGCGTTTAGTATCTGAGGTAAATATTTGGGACCAGGGCTCCGTTGGGGCCGGAGCGAGCCGGAGCGCCGCTCCGGGAGAGAAGGGGCCGGGGGGGCCCCGCAAAGGAGCCCCGTCCCGCCCCCAGCCACCTTCTGCGGGGCCGCGGCCGGCCGCTGGCCCCGCGAGCGAGCTCGGTCCGGCCCCCAGTTACCTTCTGCGGGGCCGTGGCCGGCCCCGCGAGCGAGCCCCGTCCCGCCCCCTGCCATCTTCCGCGGGGCCGCGGCAGGCCGCCGGCCCCGCGAGCGAGCCCCGTCCCGCCCCCTGCCATCTTCCGCGGGGCCGCGGCAGGCCGCCGGCCCCGCGAGCGAGCCCCGTCCCGCCCCCTGCCACCTTCCGCGGGGCCGCGGCAGGCCGCCGGCCCCGCGAGCGAGCCCCGTCCCGCCCCCAGCCACCTTCCGCGGGGCCGCGGCAGGCCGCCAGCCCCGCGAGCCCTGTCCCGTCCCGCCCCCAGCCACCTTCCGCGGGGCCGCGGCTGGCCGCCGGCCCCAGGAATAAAACTCTCCCTCCCCCAGTCACCCCCCCTCCCTCCCCCACTCACCCCACTCCCTGGGCCCAAGGGAGGGAGAAGCCGGGCCTGAGTGGCTTAACACCACTCAGGCCCAAGCAAGGGGGGGGAGGGAAAGCCAGCCCCAGTGTGGGGAGAAGCGCCCCTCCCTTCCTTCCCTCTCTCCCCCCACCTACCTACCTGTTCCTTCCTTCCCCCCTTCCTCCCTCTCTCCCCCCTTCCTTCCTTCCTTTCTTTTCTCTCTCTCCCAACTACCTACCTACCTTACTGTTCCTTTCTTTCTTCCTTCCCCTTTCTTCCTCCCTCCTTCCTTCCTTTCTTTCTTCCTTCCCCCCTCCCTCCTTTTTTTTCTTTCTTTCTTTTCTCTCCCCCACCTACCTACCTTCCTTCCTGTTCCTTTCCTTCTTTCCTTCCCCCTCCCTCCCGTCTGGCCTTCTGACACACTGCCCATGACGTCATTCCGGTGATGTCAGGGGGTGTGGCATATGCAAATGAGTTATGCTAATGAGCTCCTGCACCTCTTTTTTTACGAAAGGACCCCTGTTTGGGACCCTGTGTACTTTGGTCTGAAATCCCTTTTCAAAAGGCACCACAGCTTTTCTTTTAATGAATACAACTTTATTGGTACAATTGAGTATAAGTGGAGGGATATTGGGGAGATTGCTTATATTGTCACGATGTTACTTTTTCTGATGTCACATTAAGCTTTACTGTTTTACAGACTCATTGTTACTTTGTTGCAGATGGTATGTGTTGATACACTTTGCACACACTCGCTAAACACTCAGACTTCACCCTCCTGTCCTGCTGAGTGGAGATGTACAGTTTCTTGGCTTGGCACCCCGGTCTCACACTAGCCCCCGTTGGCTCTTGACCGTCCTGCCCCTCACCCTCACTAATCTCCCTTTCAGTCAGGATCCTTTGGTTGACAGTCCTGAATAGCGTTTGTGTGTATTCTTAAGTTCACTTGTCTGCTCCCACTCTGGCAAGTCAGACACCTCAGCTCTTCTCACTGAGCTTTCACACGCTGTTCGCTCCCACAGAGCACCGAGGGACACCGACTGCCCTTCTGCTCTCTCTGACATCCCAGGCTGGAGACTCCCTCTCCACCTCACAGTTCTCTGACCGTTCGTTCCTAACTGACCACTCCGACAGTTATCTGTCCATCAACAGTGGGTTCCGAGCCCTTGGGCCCCCATCTTTTCAAGTCATGTGACTTTCCAGGCATTCTACTCTGCCCCTTTAACTTCCATTTTGTCATAGAGGGGTTTCCCCATTGGTAATTAAATGAGTGCCAAGTCCTAACCCTTTTAGTTGAAACAAGGAAGCTTTCATCTTCTCTGTCATGGCAGAAAGGAGACATTCTTCCTATAATAATTAGATAATCTTTTGCAGTGCTACAATGTCACAGCATTGCCATGGTCCCACTAGAAAGCAATTAAAATTATGGTGACTAATAAACATACAGGGAATTTAGTGTTGAAAGTATCTTTAATTGGAATATTATACCACACTTACTCAGTGTGCTACTGTTAAGGTTTCCTTAACTTGTAGAATTTAAATTCTGAGCAAAGTATTTTTTTTATTGTTCATTTGATCTCCATTGCTAATAAATTATCTTCTGCTTGATTTCATAAGTGGATGGTATGATAGGCAGAGGGTCTCCATGGATTCTTCCTAGCAATGTTATTATTGACCAAAGTTATCTCCAGGGGTAAAAGATTTCAAGTGGCTGTAGATGTAATTACCTCTAGCAAGACCTTTATTCATCTCTGAGTAGTAATGCAAGTACTAATGAATTATCCCAGGAGCCAGGGAGAAATTCTGGGGGACTTGGATTTACTGTGAAGGCTCCTTTCGATGTTTGGTGGAAGAGAGGCCAATAAGTTCAGTGCTGCTTTAGAAAACCTGAAGAGACCATGCAAAAAAAAAATCAGAGAAGGAAATTAGGAATGCACACAGAAACTCTATTCAGGTTAGGATTTGGCTCATTTTATTAATTTTTTTGCATGGGTTCATTCGTACTACGCTATTTGGGGGATTGTTATTGCATTCTCACCTATAACTTACATATGTGCAGCAACTGGGGTAAGATTCCTGAGGACTGTAACCTTCTCTCAAGGGATTCTGCCAAATTGTAGACAGCAAAGGGAAAAGGGTCCATCTGCTGTAAACGGTTGAAATTCTCCCTTTTAGAATGGGCAGGTGTGGGAATGAGTTTTTTCCTCTGTCTTTTCCTAGCATCAAGATCCTGATGTAGGCAGGAGGTGGAAGCTTATTTGTGAACAGAAGTAGCAAGGCCCACTAAACCACAAGACACATTCAGCTTGGATTGTTATCACTTTCTGAAAGCACAGCTGTAATAATAATTCGAGTAACAGACTTCATTAGCTGTGCCTATCAATACATCAATTCAGCACCAGTGGGGCATTTTGAGGACTGGAGCTCAGGTGCAATCTTTTGAAGTTCTCTGACAACTACAAGGTGATCTCGATGATTACCTTGCCATTCAAGCCCTGGGTACAGTATATCGCTGAAGTCATTAAGTTACAACAACGTGTTCAGGATGTTCTAGTTTTTACATAACACTGCATTTCTGCAATACAGTGCCCCAAAATGTTCTCCAAGGAAAAGCAGGTCACTGTCTAGCTTGCGGCCTTGAAATCTGATCATGACATGCAAATGGTTTAAAGGTTACTGGATCAGTCGGGCTCACAACATCTCCTTTGAACGCTGGCCAGGTATTCAAGTAATCACATTTATTACAGCACTAAGGGCTCTGAGCTCCAGATTGGTATGGTAGTAATTAATTTAAACCGGGCAATGAGAACAGTGAGCACTTGCTACTGAAGAGCTTTTGACAGTATATCGGTAGCCACATTGTTGAATTCAGCTTCCCAAATAATTTTAAACTGTGGCTGGTTTTATGGATACAATTCAGCAAGTGAAAGGATTTAACTGCTTATCAAATAAGCTGTTTTTCAGAATCTTTAAAGGTCTAGGAACTGGTGGATCAAAAACAGCAGCAGTTTTACCTGATAAAGGTGGAGTTTTGTCAGCTAGGCTGCCATAAAGGAGGTGGGGGTGAGGAGGTTGACACTGGTATGCAACTTTCAATTCTCTTCTAGCATTTATCTTTGTTTAGACAAGGCCCGACCTTGGAGATGCTCTTGGGTTTCTCTTGTAAGTTTCCCGCTGGGAACTAGGGGCCGTTATTTTCCACGGGAATGTAACCTGGCATTCATTGGCTTGTAGCCATCTGATGACCCAAGTTTGAACCCTGTATAAAATCCCATTCCCGCTTTCTCTCTGTAGTTGTAACACAGATAGTGTTTAGAGCAATGCAGTTGTCTGACCAATAAACTGATCCTGCTTAAAGGAACGTTGTTGAGTGCTGATTACTGGGGACTCTGACAGAGTGTTACGACTACCTTATCCCTGGACTGCGCTCCACACCCCGAATCTCAACATGAGCACAGGGAACGGTGGAGACCAGCCAGTCACGGAGGCAGAGGTTCCCATGACCATGGCGAGCGAGGTCCCCATGACAGGGGCACAGACACCGGCTCCAGATCAGGGACCTGGTGGGGGGTGCTCATCCCTGAGGGAGAGACCAGTACGTGTGGGCGCACCTCTCCACTGCTCCGAGAGAGTTGTGGATGCTGACTCCTCAGGTGGCTGTGCCAAGCCACTATGACCGGGTGATCAAGCGCATGGGAAAGTGCATGGGAAAGCGTTTGTGGGAGCAAGTGCAGCAAGAGGTTTCTGAACTAATGTTTGGATTACCCCCAAATGATTGCGGACATGGTGCATGACGAACTGAGACAATGGGGCCCCCCAGCCAGAGGTGCCCACAGCACTGGCAGGGCTGCCAGCCGGGCAACCAGAAGCACCTCCTGCGCAAACTGTGGTACCAGCCGGGCCACCTGGGGTTCCAGTGGGGCCGGGGCAACTGGCTCAACCCCTGACTCCTGGGGTCCCCGGACTGCAACAGCCCAGGGAGCTGCTTGAATCTATGTTCGACGGGACCCCTGAGAAGTTGGCGTTCTTCCTGGTGCAAGTGCATAGATTCCTGAGAGATTGGGGCCATCTGTTCCCGGATGATGAGTACTCTGTTGATTTCATCAGTGGGAAGCTGAGGGACTGAGTGGCAGACTGGTATGTGGGTCTGCATGAGATCCAGGGTCCCGAGCTACAGGATGTGCAAGCCTTCATGTTGGCGCTACAAAGGCAGTATGAAGATCCGCTGGCAGGCGAGAAAGCGAGGGCGCACCTCCGTACCTTGAAACAAGGCAACCACACAGTGCGTGAGTACTTGGAAGAGTTCAAAATGATTGCGGTGAAGATCCAGGGGTGGCCAGAGCCCATGCTGATGGAGCATTTTCAGACAGGGCTCAGTCACCAGATCCTCGACATGGTTCTGCATAATGTGCAGCCCTTCACCCTGGCCACGTGGATGCAAGAAGCAGATGATGCAGAGAACCACCTGCAGATCAAGATGCAGGCCCTGCAGGTGTACCCTAAAACCCCAGGGGTCCCCCAGAAGACAACCCAGCCCAGAGGAAAAGACACAATTAAAGAACAGCGGATGAAGCAAGGGCTCTGTCTCAGGTGTGGCGAGGCTGGTCATTTCATGGTGGCCTGCCCAATGAGCACAGCTTCAATCCCTCCAAAAGCTGGAGAGAAGAAAACCACAGTGACCCCAACGCAGCTGAGCGGTGGGAAGGGGAAGTTCCCAAAGGCACTGCAGTTGGGAGCCCAAGTGGAAGGCACCTCATCAAGCAGCGAGGAAACACAAGAGCCATTGGGAAAAGGCTGGGACCTGTTGTAAAGGGCGCAAAACAACAGGTCTGAGAGCCACCGGCACTGCCTATGGTAAGCACTTCTGACCCCATCCTGTTAGTGACTGTGACTATTTTAAACAGATACATGGGCACGCAAATTCGAGTCCGGGCAATGATCGACTTGGGATGTGTGAAAAACATAATTAGCCCGTCTCTCGTTACGGGGTTGGGGCCCCAGTCTAAAGACTACCAGAGCCATTAGTTCTCATTCAGATGGATGGCTCCTCGATGCACGAGCCGTGTAAATATCAGATGATCCCCTTGCTCATGGGGGCGGGAGCACATTGGGAACACCGCTGTTTTGTGATTAACCCCAATACCCGGTTCCCAATGGTATTGGGCAGCCCTTAGCTGTGTGAGCACAATCCTTATATTCAGTGGAGCAAAGAGGTGGTGTGTTTTGTTGATCCGGAGTGTAAAGCCCACGTGTGGTCCCCTGAATGGGGTGAGTCTTTTCCAGCAGAACCAGTGATTGCTTGCCTAGTGGAGGAGAAAGTGGGGGGGATCCCCTGCGAATATGAGGACTTAGCTGAGGTCTTTGGGGAGGTGGAAGCAGACAAACTGCCCCCCACCGGAACTGTGACTATGCTTTTGAACTACTGCCAGGGCACAAGTTACTGAAAGGAAAGTTGTATTCCATAAGCCCTGCAGAGAAGGGGGAGCTGCAAAAATTCTCTGACAAAAACTTGGCACGAGGTTTCATCCACCCTGCCTCCTCCCCTTATGCGGCTCCCGTTCTCTTCCAGAAAAAGAAGGATGGCGGGCATAGGCGTAGAGTACGGGGGGGCTCGAGGGCTTGAGCCACCCCCAAAATTGGAGCGCCTGCCGCTGTGCCTCCCCGGGTCCTTCCGAGGCCCGGCAGCCACTGCTGGAGAGGGAGAGGGAGGGGGGGAGAGAGAGGCAGCAGCGGCTGGCGGGCCTCGGAAGGGCCCGGGGAGGCACGGCGGTTTCCCAGAGGGGGGGGAGAACATCGTCTCAGCGAGCGTGCGTGCTAAGGAGAGCCCCCCCCCGGATTTCCAAAACTCTATGCCCCTGATGGCGGGCTCAGGTTGTGTACATATTTTTAGGGGCTCAACGCAGTGTCAACCACCAACACTTACCCCCTCCCACTGATCAAAGACTTGTTGGCAGAGCCTTCCAAGGGAAAGATCTTCACTAAGCTAGATCTGTCGGATGCGTACTTTCGAGTGCACATAAGGGAGGGGGATGAATCTAAAACGGCTTTCAACACACCACTGGGGCAATTTGAATACCTGGCTATGCCCTTTGGCCTCTAGGGGGCGCCTGGAGTTTATGAATCTGATCAATGATGTCTTGCTCAAGCACTTATTCTAGGGGGTGCTGGTGTACTTGGATGACATTCTTTTGTACTCCCCCGATAAGAAATCACATGTCAAACTGGTGCGAGAGGTCCTCCAAACCCTACGGCAGCATAGGCTATTTGCTAAGCTGTCTAAATGCAAGTTTCCTAAGGAGGAAGTTCCCTTTGAGGGCAAAGAGCCGGGAGGCCAGACTTCACACTCGATCGAGCGCGGGGCCCTTTCCTGCCGGCGGGGAGGGGCAGGGCAGGCTCAGACGCCAGCCGGCGACCCCTCTGAAATGGTTGTTCGACCCCAAAAGGGGTCGCGACCCACAGGTTGAGAACCGCTGCCCCAGGCTAGCCTGATCTCATCAGCTCTCAGAAGTTAAGCATGGTCTGCCTTGGTCAGTACTTGGGTGGAACACCACCAAGGAAGTCCAGGGTTGGAGGCAGGCAAGGGCAACACCTCTGTCTCTTGCCTTGAAAATCCTGGGTGTCACCATAATTCAGCTGCAACTTGACAGCACTGTCCGTCACCAGCTCTGTGAAGCCCATGATGACTTTTTAACTGGATCTACACGGAAGCAACTCACAAGCTGTGTAAATTTCTGTGTGGGGGAATAATATATACAATGTACTATCTACTGAGATTTGTAAACTTGTCTTGTATGCGGTGTTATACGCCTCACATTTTGTGCTGATTTTACTGTTACAGCAAGTATTCTTGTCTACTACGAAGCCTACCAAAACATTACTATATTGCTGGAATTGCAAAAATGGAGTTGGAACTCCCCCCCCCCCCCCTAAACACACACACACACACTTTTGGGGGTTTCAGTGAATGTAAAGGCGTTTTGGTTAAAAATAAATCTCACTCTTAAAAGAGTTACTAGGTGTCTATTGACCCCTTGTGCTTTCTAACATATTTTCAGATAATAAACAAAAGATGAAGAGGATAGCGGCATCTTGTAGCATACTTGAGGTAACACAGCCATCAGGCACTACATTCCAAAGACCACATTGTCCTGATATCATGTCCTGGCGGAGAGAAGACAGAACACTCACAAACAATGAAATAATGGGACGATGAAGTGGAATGGGATGTGTGTAAGGCCAGATTCATTATTCAAGAGCAAAGGAAGGAAGACCTTTAAAAGTAATGTTTAATTCTATCACATATTTTTATTCTGTCTTTCCTCTAAGGAGCTCAGTGGAGCTTATACGTTTCTCCCCTTCTCTACTAAATCCTCACAACAGCCTTATAAAGTAGGTTAGGCTGAGTGAGAGTGATCGGCATAAGATAATCCAGTGAACTTCATGGCTAATAGCCAAACCAGACATGTACTGGTAGTTCTGCGTTTGGATCCCTGGCACTTTTCAGGTATACAGGGGTCCCAGTTCAGATGGGGTTCATGGCACACAGGGAAAGGTGGATTCAGCCATTTTCCTGACCTGAACTGATCCCAAAGAGCTGCTATTTGCACTGCTGGACAACACATTTGACTCTCTCTGTTTCAGGTCAGGAAAATGGCACAGAGAGAAACCTTAACCTTTTCTCCCCACGGCCTTGATCCAAATCAGGGGCCCACATGCCTGAAACTTATTTTTAAAATTGCTGGGATCTCTGAACACAGAACTGTTTTTGAATATCTTGTTTTGTACCAATTGGGGATTTGCACCCAGGTCTCACTCTGAAATTAGAATATCAGACTAGGATTAGGAATATTTGTAGTTACTGCTTCCTTGCAATATTTGGATACACTTACTTGTCACACATCTGGTATAACACGAAAAAGGGAAATTCACATTGCTTCTTTCCCTGCATCTGAACCCTGAAGTGAGATTGGTGAGCTGCCTCCAGCTGAAGATGTCATTTGTCCTTTACAATTTGGTGTAGTGGTTAGGAATGTGGACTTTAATCTGGGAGAACTGGGTTTGATTCCCCATTCCTCCACATGCAGCTGCTGGTGCGACCTTGGATCAGTCACAAGTTCACTTAGAGGTGTTATCTTAGGAGCAGCTCTTGAAAGACCTCTCTCAGCTCCACCTACCTCACACGGTGTCTGTTGTGGGGAGCGGAAGGGGAGAGAGATCCTAAACCACTCTGAGACTCCTTTGGGTAGTGAAGGGTGGGGTATAAATCCAATTTCCTCCTCCTCCTCCTCCTTTTCTTCAGGCATGAAGTCACTGGCATATCAGCTCTTCTTGCTTCCTTCTAACACAAGAAGCCACCTAAGGGCACCTTTGAAAATTACAGAAAGTGTGAAAACAAAGATGTATGAGTCACTTGAGACTGAGGCAGACAATAGTGTTGGAAAATGAGTATATAAGACAAGGCCTGACAATTTCAGTCATTATAGAGTTAACTTATGCAACTTGTTTTATTTACCTAGGCTTAACCTGGAAGAGATGCCTAGCGGCTGGCCAATTGACTCTGAACCCGGGAAACCTAGAGGTCTACTGTTGTGCTAATTGGTTACTGATATCAGGTGTTTCCTTTCAGGGGTCAAGAAGAAGGAGAGATCCTCCATTGTAATCTCTCACTGTCTAGAAGGATGTCAGTGTGTAGACGGAGCACAGTGGAGCTCCTTAGAAAGCATGGTTTTTTTTGTTTATTTGTAGCTAATCCCGTTTCCCTTTATCCTTTAGTAATAAAGATTTTAAACTAGAGGAAGCAGTCTCTTCTTTCCAGAAAGCAAGATCCATTACCCTGAATTTTTCTCGAATATTGAACAAAAGTTCTAACAGATAGTTCCCCCACCCCAGGAAGTTGGAAGTGATATGAAAGAAAGCTATTTATGGTGTCTGCACTCGCCTCATTTTTTCATGCTTTTATATTGTGTAAAAAACCCGAACCCGTGACAAGATCTGGATCAGACCAAAGATCAGCTCCATTACATGCAGGTTGACAGCCCAGAATCTGAGCCCAATCTAGATAGCTTTGTAAACAGAAAACAAGCATACACATAATACCCATGTTAATTCCATCCCTTGGAAACAGGTGACTGAAGTAGCCAGAGATGGTACCAATATTTTCTTTGGCAGGAAGGAGAGAGATCCTATAAGTTCTAGCATGCACGCAACACACTCTTGTGCACATGGGTATCTGGATTAAGCCTGATCCTCATTCCAGGCTGATCCTAAACTCTCCGCATGCTGCTATGGGATTTTCCCACAAGCAACATCCTGCCTTCCATGCAGTTCCTAGTTCAGAAAGACAAGAAACCTATATCCATCGTTGCTAGACTGGAGCAACCTCAGTATAATGTCTCATCTTGCGTTAACGATCACAATACCTTTTCTTAATGTTTCATGTCCTTGATTATAAGAATGGGTCCCCCCCCAAGCAGTATATTCCCTGCTGCTTCTTACCGCACCATAGCAGCTCCATTTTCCTTCACTCTTGAAGCATGATTTCTGAGAAAGCCTCTCTGTCGTACTGTTTATTTTGCTCTACTAAATTGTCAAGCGTCTGCTGAATAATGATCAATGAACAGCTAATTAAAAGCAAGAGGGAATAAAGCAAGCATTAGTTCATTGCTGATCTTAATTAAAGAGATATGTATTGCTGTGGGAGAAACTTTAATAAATAGTGAGAAGGTTTTTATCATTAAGAGAGAATTAATTGGACGTTGCTTATAAATTACCATAGAGGCATTGTGTTCACGCTTTTGTAGGTGTCTCAGCAGGGCGCAACACAGACCCTGGGGCCTCAAGGAGTAAAACGGAGAAGGGTTCAGCTGTCTAGGAATTGCAGCCAAAACTGGAACGTTTTGATTTCTTCGTTGGTAGAAAAATGGTAATGGAGTGACAGAATATTTTAACTGAAAACAGCATGCTAAAGTCTTTGTTCTACAGAGCGGTTTCCTCTTTTTACTGTGTCACTGGTCCTTAGAATATTTCCATGGATATTAGACTTGCACTGAAATGTGCAATGATTCCCACGTCAGTAGCTTCAGAGTACAACTCTATGTCCAGCATCCTCTAAAATCTAAACATGGGTTCTTGCCAGACTGGGACCAACAAGTGGCTCACATCTTGACCTCAAATAAGTCAGAGTCCTTTTCTTTTTTTATGAGAAGTGAAACAACAAAATAAAGCAGGTAGATTCCAGTGGGCAACCATGTTGGTCTGAAGGAGCAGAACAAAGTTTGAGTCCATGCCACCTTCAAGACCAACAAAATTTGATTCAAGGTATAAGCTTTCGTGTGTATCTGAAGAGGTGTGCTTGCACATGAAAGCTTATACTTTGAATAAAATTCTGTTGGTCTTAAAGGTGCCACTGGACTCATAATGCAGGAAGGTAGAGTTGATCTAGGGAGGCCAAATCTAGGTTAGGAAACTCCTATAGATTTAGGGGGGGAACCTGGGGAAGGTAGAGTTTGGAGAGGAGAGGGCGTTCAGCAGGGTATAATGCCATACAGTCCTCCTTCCAAAGCTGCTATTTCCTCCGGTGGGTCTGATCTCTGTAGTCTGGAGAGTAGTTGTAATTCTAGAAGATCTCCAGGCCACACCTGGAGGTTGATTCCTGGGTAGGTTTGCCAAGTACTCACAGGCTGCCGGCAAGGGGGAGTCCTCCTGGGTCCGGGAGCATCCTGGTGCACACGCAAAGCACGCACACCACAATGATGTCACCAGAAGTGACATCATCATGTTGGGGACGTTGCCAGGGTGACGCTCTGGCAATCACCCAAAAACTCTATGGTACCATAGAGTTTTGGGGTGGTTGCTAGAGTGTCGCCCTGGCAATGTCCCCAACGTGATGACGTTATCATGCTGGGGAAGTTATCCTGACCGGACAACTTTGGGGGTGGGGTTCCCCCCGCCAGCCAAATACCTGCCGGTAGATTGGAGACCCCTGTAGCGGGGGATCCCCCGCCCCCCGGGCAGACTTGGCAGCCCTATTCCCGGGTCATAAACTAGAGCTAACTGTGCTCCAAAAAGCCTCCCACATTGCTGTGGAAAACTAGGTATTAACCAGATAACAGACTTTTTACCTGGCTCCAGTGAATCTTCTGGCTCAGAGTCTAAACATTCAGGGTTTTTTAAAAAGAAAAAACAACAACATTGTTCCAATTTTAGTATATGTACTGCCAAAGCATGCTTATAGCGTGCTTATCTCACTAAATGTTCTGCTGGACATGTATTTTGTGTGTAATTTTTTTATATATAAAGATGCAATCACAGATATTTCACGACTTTTCAACAGGGATGTTCTTTTTAATGTCATGCTTATTTTATTTGAATTTGGTGTAACTTAACTGAAGACATGTTGTACATGCTCATAGGAAGTCTCAATCAACAGATAGTTGTCACCTTGAAAGACACTGGGTTTTGCAAGCATTTCAAACCAAATACCCTAAATAAAAAGAAATAGAAAAAATTAAGGAGTTGTGGTTCTTTTTTTAAAAAAAATTAATGAAATAGCTTACAACTTTCCAAAGAAGTCAAGATATTCATAATCTTGAAGGGGAAAACTTGTACAGATATGTTAAATGGAATGGATTCTATGCAAACTCTTAAATGATATATTTTTCTATACGTATTAATTAGTCTGTTTCTCTTTTTTGTCTATAAAGATGAATTGGACATTTAAAAAAAAACAGGACAGCGTGCGAGAACTGCACCAAGGAAATATATTAAATAACTGAATGTTCCTGCGGAATGAAAGTCCTCCATCCATGGAAAAGAGTCTGACTTCTCATAGTTTTTCTACATGATTTACAGAGCCATCCTAACCAGAGGGCCATCCTAAGCAGAGTTATGGTCCTTTTAAATCCACTGAAGTCCATGGGCTTAGAAGGGCATAACTCTGCCTAGGATTGTCCTATGAGAGCACTATCCTTACTTCTCGCCAAGGTGCCTCTATTGGGGATTAGTGCTTCTGCCAGGTCTCCCTAACGGTTGTATCTGAGCCATTAAATCACACACTAAAATTAAGCTTCTGAAGCTGGTCCTCTCACTTTAACTCCCATGCCAAGTACAGTTTCAGATGCTAAATTTCTGCACACCGGGTTATTAACAAAAACCCATGGACAATTTTTTTAAAGATCTAAACTTAAGGGACACAGAGCTCCCTTCCTAACCTGCCTAACCAGGCACTGTCCCCAAATTTCCAGGAATTTCCTTTGCTGAAGTTAGCAAGCCTACCACTGATGGATGGAAGGAAGGAAGGAAGTACTCTAGACAGAGATATGCACTTATAATGGCTGTGGTCAGACGTGCAGTTTGACCCAGTGTGGACCCACTTCTAATTGATCCGGGGGGGGGGGGCTTGCAACAGAGTTTTGATCAGATGTCCCCCCCCCTAACCCGCTTCAATGTGCTTTCATCGTTTGATTGATTCATCATACGCAGCAGCCATGGAGTGGGTGGTGGGCATTTTTAAAAAATCATTTGTCTTTTGAGAATGTGCATAAGTGCTTATGGAAAGCAGCACTTCAAAGTCCTGGCAGAATGTCAGCACCTGGTGGCCACTGGGATTGCTGGAGGAGGCTGCTAGGATATGTAGATCAGCATGGGGAAAGTGTTTTGGAAACTGCTTTTGATACATTCAGAATTTCAAACATTTCAAAGCCAAGGGGAGAGAACAGATTTTTGAGAAGTTCCTGTGTGTGAGTCAGAGACAGATAGGTGCAAATGTGCATTTATGCATACCTTGCTAACTGCCTCACACACACAGCCACTTCAGTTCAGGGAAGGGATGGCTGAGGTGGTGGCTCCAGAGGGAGGAGTAGACTCTCTCCAGTTCAGCTGAGGGAGAGAGGGGTGAACGGAGCAGGTGGGGGACGGGCGACGAAACGCACAAGTACTGCTTGGCAGCGCATAGCCGCATATGTGTGCATCGGTAACCGGGGGGGGGGGGGGGGAATGGCAGCAAAACAGGAAGTGAGTGAGGTAGGGATTTCTGTATTGGAGGGGAGGGATGACCAGCATCCTCAGGGCAATGACATCACTTCCAAGGCACGCTTAGAGCAGTGTCATCATGGTGAGAATGTTGACCATCCCTCCCTGCCCCCCATTCCTGATGCCTAGCTGAGCTGCAGTGGGCAATGAGAGCTGGGGTTGGGGTGAGAGATTCCCCCACCCAACAGGAACCTGGCAACCCTAGTTAAAAGCTGTTTTTCCATGGTGCAGTCTTGCACTACTAAGGACTGTATGTGAATGTACTAAACCCACTAAGTCTATATAACATGAGTCTTCCCTCCTGAGAAGCACCCTTATTAGCAACAGGTTGCATACTCTGTAACAGCTACACACACAGAGGGAGAGATGTGCTAGCATATTCACAGCAGTCTTACACAATAGTTTAGGATCAGAGCTGAATTAAGACAAAATTAGGCCTTGTCACGAGCTGGATGCCAGTAAATCAGGAGCCAAGCCGAAGTCTGGGACAGTCCGAGATCAAGCCAAGTCAGGCACGAGATACCAAGTCCAAAACACTAAGCCAAAAGCAGAGTCAGTCCAAGCCAGGGTCAGAGAGAGAAACTCACGAGCAAACCAGTTCAAGGAGTCAACAAGAGCCGAAGTCAAACAGGGCTGAAGTCACGAGCCAGAGGGTCCAGAATCAGGTTAGCTATTGCGAGCCGAGTGGGTGCAGAGCTTTGCCAGAATGACTTGTTGCTAGCATAAGTTGGTAGTCTCTGTGCTGTGCCTAAATACCCAGCCACTTCCTGTGCTCATTAGCAGCTGGCAGCGAGGTCCCGGCTCCTTCTAAAACTCAGGACTGAGTGATCTGCGACCATGCATGCGTGCCTCTTTTCTCCTAGCAGCTAAGTCTTGCCTGTATCGGGACCTTAGACATTCCACCTGAGGAGGTGAATCAGGTGGGCTTGAGCTTGGCTGTGGCTCAGCTGCTGCTGGTGCTGGGATAACACCCAGGGAGGTGCTTGCTTGAGCCTCATCTGGTTCAGGTGGAGGCTCCTCCAGAGCTGGGAGCTGATCCTCCACCTCACTTAGGTCCGCAGGAGGCAGGTCCTCTGAGGTACTCACGACAGGCCCTAAACTACCAGAGGCCCACAGCATTACCATAAAATAGAGATTGTAGCAATTTTTTGCATTTTAAGGCCTCTGGTAATCTGAGGACCTAAATTGTAGTCTCCTTAGTTTGTGCATAAATCTCGCTGTGCATAAGATCACACCATAGAATTGTTCCCATGGCACTGAGTGAATTGTGCGAAAGGAGTCAGTTCTAATGAAGTGGAAAGTACTGGAGTTGGGAGGCCGGTGGAGTGATTTCAAGCATAGCTCTTTTATTAGATGGTTAGATGCTATCAAGGATAGCAACCTGGGCTCAGAAGCCCGCTTTTATTTAGGCCTGGGCCACATCCCCGACCTCACCCAAATGACCAGATGGGACCTAACGAAAGTGGTCCCAATTCATAGGTCCCCAGGGGAAACCTCAACATGCCATTAGTGTCCCACTGTGATCCGGCCAGTTATTGTTCGGCCGGATCAAAGCTCAGGCCACTAGCCAGGCCATGTACTCGGACCATGTGGCGGTCACCATTACTGGCGCACATGGCTAGCATCCTGGTGCAAGCAAAGTACATTACATGAAGACTGTACAGGGTGCCCTAATCACACCCACAGAATAACTAAAGGCTTTCCCTCAAATGTCCAGGTTTATTGACCGGTAGTTTCAGGTAGACTTTAAACCCATACACTATTCTACTGCTGCATATTAAATACTGCCAAATTAGGCATGTCGTAATTACAGAAGCTGTAAGGATATTCCAGTGCCAAGTCACCCGGACCATGTTTTTACTAGATTCCTTGCAATTTCCCTCTATTATTTTTCCTTTTCCACCCTCATCCACCTTTCCACCTTCCTTATCCCATCTTTCTATTTGTGCAGTTATGTTACAAAGCTGAATTCTAGAACCATGATCACATCAAAGAGGTAAGAGAAGTTGGAATGGATACAAGCACAAGTGAAGCATGCTAATATAACATGCCCAGTTTGCATATTCATAATTTGCCTGTCTTTTGCCACTCTCATCCTTTGTCTTCTGTTCTGAACACCATTCAAGGGTATGGCTTTCTGTTTCAATATGTATCTGGATTTTATTTTCAGTTTTGCTTCAGTGCACTTTTAACCACCATTTTGAAATCTGCATGCTGGAGTAGTCATCAATCAGCCTGGTTGTTGGTTCGTTGCCTGCAGCTTGTGTAAATTCAGTACATTCCTTGTGCTAGTGGTATTTCAGATTGTAACAGAGACTGTCAGCCTTTGCCATGTTGGAACATATTTTCTGCTTCATTCATTACCTTCTGGGCATTAGAAGCTAGCTAGCATGTGTTCAGCCAGCTCATACAGTTAAGACAAAAATTAACTCCTGCTGCTGACACGGAATTGCCTAGAGATGAAGCTGGTTAATCGTTCACGATTTCAACAAAAGTCACTGAAGGGAACAGAAGAGTGCTTGCGCTTTCCCCCAGGCAGTCCTCCTAGGGGATCCTGACACTGTTTACTCATATTAACAAGGGCACACAGTGAGGGTTTTTATCAGAGCTGTACAAGAAAAATTATTTCCAGTACCAGGAAATATGTGAAATAATTGAGAGGCAGGCCCTCTGAGCATACACGCAGAATGCATCTTACTTCCACTAATGTAGCTTCAGACATTCTGTAAAGAGAACAGGAAACCGAAGCAACACTTTCACGGGCTGTTTGTTTAAAATATGTTTATTCTGCAGGGTGACTGGCAATAATCTCAGAACAATTTATACAAAATACAGAAATATGCAGATAAAACATTAAAAAGGTGAACGTCGTAATAGCAGCAGAGTAAAACTCAATGAATAGCATTTCCCTTTAATACCTAAGTATCAGGATTTGCCTAAAAACCCAGTCTAACCCCCGGATGTGATCAGATTGTAGGACCAAGTCATGATGTGCAACATTTGCATCTGCGACTGTCACTGAACCCACCCAATGAGTTTCTCTGCATGACTGTGGACATTCTTATGGGGGATCAGTGCAAATCCAGCAGATCCGAGAGAGGTCAGGCACTCCCAGTGAGGGAAATTCCCTGAGGTTTGGGGACAGAGCCTGGGGGGAGCTCAGCATGGAAATGATGCCACAGAGTCCACCCTCCCAAGCTGCCATTTCCTCCAGGGGAACAGATCTCTGGAGATCTGCTGTTATTCTGGGAGGATGACAACCCTGGCCATAGTATTTCAGCCAAGTCTGTCTGCTAAGCTTTTCTCTCAGTCTCTTCCAGAATCCAATCCCATATATCCACCGAAACCAGACTCCAAACCCACAACGAATCCATGAAGACAGGTGTTCCCTGTGTTGGTTCCAACAGCTCTTACTCTCAAATCCCTTGCAGGATATTCACAATAAATGGATTGTCAAGTTCGGGCTCTACCTTGCAAGTGAAGCCTATGTTCTCCCATTAAAAAGACCATGGAGCCATCAAATTGTCACAAGGCCAACAACAATGAACAGCATTCCTCTTTGGCTGGCATATTCCTTCCCACAGAGCCTGGAAAGCCTCTGGGAACTATCAGGGAAGCAGCAGACAGCTGCCAGCTCGTAGTGAGAACTCTGCCTTGTATCATACTCATTTTTATTGTTCAGGAGATTGCCTGAGAAATAAACATGCGTCGTTTGCAAAAACTTGAGAGCATTTTTAGCTCTAGAATCAGCACATTTCCCCAGTTTCAGCAGAAGAGGCAAATCTAGTTCTCCCATTGTAATTAATGGGATTTTAAAAGTGTTTTGTGTCCACTTTATTAATTAATGTTGTTGTTGTTATTATATTTGCATAGTATTTGACAGCATGGTTTAAGAAGTCAAAGTGCATTAAATGAAATGGGACTTGCACTTTAGGAAGCACATTTTGGATGGCAGCCATAATTTGTGGAGTGGTGTACAGCTCTGTGTTTCACCGCCTTTTGACCATGCGGTTCATTTTTTCCCCTCTCGCACATGCACATATGTACGTGTGTGAGGCCAGTGATGAGCCCTGGGTCTTTCTCTTTCTCCAGGTAAGTCCCCCCCCCTCCACCCCCCTGGCAACCCTAGGCTTTGGGGAGTGGGGTGCAGGACAGCCAACCTTGGGGATGACACATTGGCCACACCCCCAGGAGGATGGTGATGTCTAGGAATAGCATTTCCCCTGCTTCCAGCCCTAATACTAGCACTCTGCCCTCAGATGTGGGGAAGGTGCTGACAGCAGTTGGGCTGTCAACTGTGTGTGTTATCTCCAGCCTATGAGGAATCTGTAATCAATAAAGTTGTGGCCGGATTCCTCCCAGCCCCACCCCAGGGACAAATTCATAAATTCTCTGCCAGAGGAAAATTAGGCATATAGAACAACAAATGATGGGTTTATTCTTTGGGGCTTTTTTTTACTATACCCTTCCCCTGTAACATTTAAAGCCATGCTCATGTATACAAAACAAGACCTTTAAAGATATGATAAAAATGCCCACTGGATCCTGGACTTAAAATCCTCCATACAGATATTTAGGATTGTACAGTATAATGATAAATGTCATTACTGCTGTTTGACGTACTTGCTTTATTTCTCTCATTATATTTATTTCAAAGGTGGGGGGAGTTTTTTTTAAATCTACTTTTTGAGGTTCCAGAATTTAAAGGGGGGTTCTGCCCCCCTGAGACAATTTCCAGTCCATTTTAAACTTTCAGAATAGTTCTCCTCTACTCGCCGTCGCATTCTTCCGACTGCCTTGCTGGCTTTTCAAACAGAGGCCCAATCTGTATCGGTGTGATTTGCATACGAGTTCTACTTCCTGGTACAGAGCCTGCTCAGCAACTTACCTGACAAGCCGAGAGAGGCAGAGAGGAAGAAAGGAGAAGCCCCCAAAAGGGAGTGACAGCTCCAGGAGAAGAGGAGAGGCCAGCCCAGAAAAGTTGGGCTGTCTTTTTGCCTACCTGGTCTGCTTTGGGGGTCCAGGTAAGCTGCTAAAGGCATTTCCGTCCAGCTCCCCTTACTGGCTGCTGACCCACTTCCTCTTGCGTGGTTTGTTTTTCTCTGTCTGGGTGTGTTTCCTTTTGGATTACTTATTCTATCCAGCACTGAAGAGGTTGCGTTTAAGATCTTAGTCTGGCCCCTTAACATTTTGCACTTCTATCAGGTTATCCATGGAGAAATGCAGGCGCTCTGAATGTAGAGAGTATGCGTCTGCCCTTCAAAGCATTTATGTTGTAATCTGAAACATGCCAACGAGGGGCCGAGCCGGGCCTGTTGGGTGATGAGACCTGGCCTGGATTATTTATGCTCCCATTTGCTTTAGATCGGCACTGAGGCACCCACATGCGCTTTGCTGGGTCCACAAGCACATAGTCATCAGAGTCAAAACGTGTTGGAACACACCTCTGAAGTTACCCTGCATTAAAACGTCTTGAAGTAGTACTTAAAGCAGACAGATCTCGGAATTGTGTTTTAGTGACATTACGGAAATCAACAGAGTGAACTCTATCGGGGGATTACTAGGCAAACAGACTTATTGACTCGGTGAAGGGTGTTCATGCTTTTCCTTTCTTGAAAATTCTGTATCAGATAAAATTAAAAAGAATGTTTAGGCCGCGGCCCTAAGCAAGTTAAGTCCTGTTGAACATCATGGGACTTATTCTACCAGGAATCACGCCTGTGAATCTCTGGCATAAAGAGAGCAAAAATATGAAGTGTGTATGGCTTGCAGTGTGTTTAAAGAAGCCGTTTAAAGGTGCATTTTTACATAACTCAAGATTTGATTGCTACAGGGTTTAGAAAGCTCCGAAAACAGAAAGGTCCGTGTATGTTCATAGATAGGGACGGCATGTGCCGTCACTGGGGGCCGCGTATGTAGGTTTTAAGGAATTTTAGTCAAGGGGGATTTGCAGTTGGACTTATTAGTGCTTTGTACTGTTTCTACGCTGTGTAAAGCATCCAGAACTATGTGGCAGCAAACGGGATAGCAGATCAGTAGGACTGTTAGAAAATGGCTTTCATGAAAACCTCTTGAGTGTCACGAACACCTCCCCCCCACACGGCATGTAGTCTGTTCCCTGCCTCTTCTCCTGAACCAGTATGAGCCTGCCTCTTAGTGGTATTAAATGCATGAAATATAAGCCCTCTGAAGCAAGAATTTATCTAGAATGCCGTTCTTCACTGTACAGTCTTTCTGTTTTTCTGCTGTCAGAAGCAGTTTAGTCAGAAGCAGCTTAGTTTAGACAGGCTTATTCTTTGGGGGGTCTGTATGTTGACACAAGCCTTTAAAATGGGAATCGGCACAGAATTCTTCACAGCTGGTTTGAAACCTGTTAAAAACTAAAAACGGCTTGAGCACAGGGGTTAGATTTAAGTTTTCTGGAATCCTAATTTATTAGGTGTTGAACTTCAGCTGTCAGTCTGGACTCGTTCAGGAAAAATTAGTTGTACCACACTACAGACATGTAGCTTGAAGTTGCTACTAGATCCCGGCCTACAGTTGGAGGCTCAGGTCTCCTCCCTGGCCCACAGAACCTTTTATCAGCTCCGGCTAATTCAACAGCTTACAGCTGTTCCTGGAAATGCATGATCTGGCAGTGGCTACTGTGATCCATGCTCTGATCATCTCCAGGCTAGATAACTGTAATGCGCTCTACATTTGGCTGCCTTTGAAAATAGTTTGAAACATCAACTGGTCCAAAACGCAGTGGCCAGGCTACTGTCAGGGGTTGGTTGAAGGGACAATATCCCATCCCCCCCCCCCCCCCCCGGCTACATATCTGCACTGGGTACCCATCGGTTTCTGGGCACAATTCAAAGTGCTGGTTCTTACCTCTGAGGCCCTAAACAGCTTAGGGCCAGTGTACCTGAAGTACCATTTCCTTCCATACTACCAAGCCTGCCTTTTAAGATCAGCCTTTCAGATCCTGCTTTTTAGGCACCAGCCTAAAACACATATTTTTAACCAAGCCTTTAATTACGTTTTTTTCTTATAACATGTAGTGGTCTGCTTCTGTTTTATGGACAGTTTTTGGGCTGCTTTTTTTTTTTAGTCATTTGGGTTTTTTGTTAGGGTTGCCAGGTCTGGGTTGGAAAATACCTGGAGACTTTGGGGGTGGGTCCAGGAGAGGGTGGGGTTTAGGGAGGGGAGAAGCCTTACCATGGTACAGTGCCATAGAGTCCACCCTTCAAAGCAGCCATTTTTCCTCAGGGGAGCTGATCTCTGTCAGCTGGAGATCTGTTGTAAAAGCGGAAGATCCCCAGGCCACACCTGGAGGCTGGCAACTCTAGGTTTTGTGCTGTGGTTTTTATTTGTAAGCCACCTCAAGCAGGACTCTGAAGAGGCAGCACAGAAATATTCTAAATAAATATAAAAAACCAATTTACAATCCTAGTTTCTTCTTAATCTAGGGATGCCAACCTCCAGGTGGGGCCTGGGGATCCTGCAGAATTACAGCTCATCTCCAGACTACAGTTCCCCTGGACAAAATGGATGTCTTGGAGAGTGGACTCTGTGGCCATGTATCCCACTGAGGTCCCTGTCCTGCCCAGGTTCCACCCCCAAATCTCCAGGAGTTTCCCAGCCTAGATCTGAAAACCCTAGTCTCCCATCCCCTGCCAGTGGCCGGGGAGGGGGGGCTGGCAACCCTATTAATTACTGTTTTCGTGTCAGAGAGCTGTGACACACTAAAAAGAAAGCCTAAAATTTGCTACCTGGTGTGAGACTTCTGAATAGGTCCAATAAGTCAGGCCTTGTGGGTTAAAACAAAGTCTTTATTTCTTAATGGTCTTTCAGGAACACTTGCGTTGTTTGTGATACCATATACAGTAGGGAGAGGATTCATATACTATATTCAAACAGGAACAGAGGCTTGGGTGCCAATCAGAATGAAAAGAATCAAGCGCCAAACTACTACCGTTAATTTCTCAGGGAAAAAAGGTGCGCAAGCTGTAACTACATTCCCACCCTGACCCTGTGTGCAATCTACTTGCAAGCCCCCGCAAAAGACACCTGGAGAAGCAGAGCCCAGTTGCCCAAGGTTACAAGAGTAGTCAACATAGATAACTGAAGTCTAGCAAAACACATGAGCTCACCCAGAGGACGGAGAAGGAATGAGGGGGGGGGGGGGGACAAAGAACCGTCAGAGCACAGACTGATGCCGAGCTCCCGCCGGGACCTGCAACCGGGATAGCCACAAGGAAACAAAACATGACAGGGAACCTGACACCTGGATTACAATGTGATTTTATTACAGCCATTCTTCACTGTACCTACACACACAGTTACTGGTTTATCTTTATCTCTTATTAACCAAGATGACTTAGCTTCTAGTAACTAAGAAGACTTAGCTTCTAAAGAAATAGAATCCTGCTTAAGCAAAGAAAAAAATAAGTTCAGCTCTCAAATCTGAAAATTCAGGCCAATCCAAAAGAATATGCTCTATATAGAGTCAATTTGGTTAGTACCATATCCACAGAGTCTACTGGAGCATGGAATACTGTTAAACCTTCCTAACAGCACTGCTGATGGCAAGGCGTTCAAACGAACAAGTTTAAATGCCCTTCTATAGCTTGGAAGAGATAATTTAAACAAGTAGTTTGGCATTTTTATTAGGGGAAGTCTACCAACTGAAAAGGATGAATGTACTCTGTGAGCTCTAACTATACACTTACAGTCCAGATCCCTCAAACGTCTTAATTGATTTACTCAATTCACAACTACTTATAGTTTCTATCTTTTTGTAGAAAAAGCCCAGCAGGAATCCATTAGCATAATAGCCCACACCCAGCAGCAGAAACTCATTAGGATATGAGGCCACACCCCTGACAGTGCAGCTCATTAGCATATTAGGCCATGCCCCCATGTTACCAGAAGTATGGTCATCCAGCCACACCTACCTTTTGCTTCTTATTCTGTTTACCTTGTTGTTGTCCCCTCAAAATTGGCAGCAGGACAGGGGAGCCATCCTGGGTTTGGAAACAACAGTGGCACAGCTCCAGGAGCCCTGCTGGCAGGTGCCCCCGCACAGCCACTGTGGCAGAGGATGCCAGCTTTTGCTCTGGGCCTGATTGCAGTCTGAGGTGAAGGAGAGGAAGGACCCCTTGGCAAGCTGCCCCTAACTCTTCTAGACAAGCCGCTGAGAGATGGAAGGGAGGGAAGAAGCCTCGTCGAAGGCCCGTGGCCAGGAGACTTTTAGTGGGGCGGGGGGGGGGGGGAGCACCGAGGAAAGCGGAACACATATGAAGCTGCCTTAGGTCAAATTTACATCTGACTTTCCTGCTAGAATCATTCTAGTTTTTTTTAAAAACTGTCTATACCTGTTTCTAGTTTCAAACCATACTTGTTCTAGTTTATAAATTAATGTTTACATTCGTTAATTGCCCTCCTGTGGTCAAGCTAGCATTACACTGCTTTAAACAAATGCTGTTGCTTAGTACTCTTCAGACCCCCTGGAGTGAAATTTGAAACCAGCGTGAAATGAGCTTGGGAAAAGACAGCAGTCAAACTACTTCAGAGGGGAGGTATAAATTGGGATTTATACAGAATCAGACCCTTGGTCTGTCAAAGTCTGTGTCATTAACTCAGACTAGCAGCAGCTCTTCCAGGGTCTCACGTTGAGGTATTTCATATCACCTACAGCCTGGTCCTTTTAACTGGAGATGCCACAGCAAAATATAGAGCCCTGAACAATCTTTGGATATTGTAAAGAGATGCTCAAATAACAACAGCCAGTAACATCACAAGACTGGGGTAGAGATGAGGTGGCGCACTCCCCAACAGCTTTAATCTGAGCAGCAAGTTCTAAAGGGAGAGCACAGGAAATTGATCACGGAGAAGGTTCAGGATTGTAAAATGTTTTCCAGAATATTTCAGCACCAGCCAAAAGGTATAGTAAGCCATCATACCATCTACATATTGATGCATGGAGAGTTTCTGCTTATCCTTCCCCAGACCCGCTGCAGTCTGGCTTTGCATGGTGGGGAGGGGGGAGGATTAAAAAACCCTTCCTGTAGCCATATATTATCAGGCTATAAAACATGATCAAGGAATGCACCCAAACACAGAGAGGAAAATTATATTCTGCATCAGTGATTCATGGTCTGCATGTGGGAACTGATCCCAGCTCAGGATATTTCCAGAGGAGCCTACACTTTATTTGTTTTTATCTGCAGCTTAACATTGCAGGATCAAATGCCTTTGTCTCTTGTAGACATCTTTATATCACCTACACTGGGATCCTGCATTTATTTGGGTTATGAATTGCTGTAATTAATACAGCCATTGATTGCTTCTCCAACTTTCCCCTAAAGACCATTTCCATATTTAATTCATAGAAAAAGCAAACAAAATTGGAATCCAGAATTCAGGGCCACCTTTTAAGACCAACAAAGTTGTATTCAAGGCTGGAGTGCACACTTCCTCAAATGTTAGTTCATTGGCTGACCCACACATACTGAGGACAAGAACACAGAGTGGACCGCCCAACTCCTGCTGCCACTTTAAGACCAACAAAGTTTTGTGCAAGGCTGGAGTGCAAACAGGAGCCCATGGCTGCATCCTTCCCTCCTTCCACAGCTCCTCCAAAGGCTGAGGCATAGATAGGGGCAAGAATTCCCCCACCCAGCCAGCCATTTGCTTCTCCCAGGAGCAAACAAGTCTTAGTATGCAAGGCAAGAAAGCTGGAGTCTAGAGACTCCAGTGCCACCTTAAGACCAACAAAGTTTTGTGCAAGGCTGAAATGCAAACAGGAGCCCGTGTGTAATATATGTAAGGGCGGTCGCCATGTCCAGACATGTCCAGACACACAGGGCCAGGCCAGCTACCTGAGCTTGAGTCCGGCAGAACAATAGCTGAGGACACTGCTCGCCGCTCCGCTGCTGATGCAGTGGCCGAAGCCCTGGGATAGATCGCGATCTTCGACCCTTCCAAACCTGAGCAATGGGACACTTGTGTCAGTCAGCTCGGGTTCCTGTTGGAGATACACGGAGTCACTGACCAGGATAAGAAGTGAGTATGGCTGCTGAGCACATGCGGGGTAGCCATGCTCCAAATTGCTCAGAACTTGGTCTCCCCAAAGACTTTAACGGAGGTTTTCTTTGAGGAGCTCCTCAAAGCGCTGAAGGGCTTCTTCTCGCCTAGACCCTCCATATTAGCCACGAGGGTCAAATGCCACTGCCACACCCAGGCAACAGGGGAGACCGCAGTTGCTTTCTTGGCTGACCTCCAGAGGCTGGCGGTTGGCTGTGAGTTCCTGTCCACTGAGGACACCCTCATGACGGGATTCGTCTGGCAGCTTTGCCATCGCCCTCAAAAGACTGCACCTCACACCCCAGCTGGCTCCAGGTCTTTGGCCCCCGCAGCTCCAGTTCAGGGTCCAGTTCAAGGACTTTTGCGAGAAACTGGACCTCCTAGTGGTGGCAGGCAACCTCACAAACCTCTTGGGACTATCATGGTTTAAATCCCTGGGCCTGGAAGTCAGGGGAGTTAACTGCCTCAGAGCCACGGACTTCCAGGAGGTCTGTGCTGAACTCCCGGCAGTTTTTGATGGAGCACTAGGCTCCTACACCGGTCCCCCAATATCCTAGATCTTGACCCCACCGTCCGGCTAGTCCACATCTCAGCCCGGCGACCCCCGCTCACTGTTCAGCCCAAGATCGAACAGGAGCTCGACCGGCTAGTTGCCCAAGGAGTTTTAGAACCCATGTCCCACAGCCACTGGGAAACCCCTATCGTGACCCCCCTGAAGTCCAACGGGGACATCTGCATCTGTGTGGATTACAAGTGCATGCTTAACACCGCACTTCAGGCACACACCTATCCCGTTCCCGTTGTCAGCCTCATCTTGGCTACCCTGGCAGGCGCAAAAGTCTTCGGGAAGCTGGACCTGGCACAAGCTTACCAGCAGCTACCCATGGACGATGCCATGGCTGAGGCCCAAACTATTGTCATTCAGAAGGGCATGTTTAAAGTAAAGCGCCTTCAGTTTGGGGTCAGCATGGCCCCAGGTTTGTTTCAGGAGCTGACGGTCCATCTCCTTAAATGCCTGCCAGCAGTCCAACCCTTTTTTGATGACGTCCTGATAGTGGCCCTGGACGCCCAAACCTTCTTTGACTGTCTCCAGGCTGTCCTTCAGTGCTTCCAGGATGCAGGCCTGAAGGTCAAGAAGGAGAAGTGTCTTCTCGGGGTGCCATCTGTGGAGTTCCTGGGCTTTGCTGTGGACGCAGACGGCATTCTTCCGACGCTGGACAAGATAAAGGCCATAACCGACACTCCGGCTCCCAAGTCGAAGGAGGCGCTCCAGTCCTTTCTCCGGCTCCTCAATTTCTACCATGCCTTCCTCCCCCACAAGGTGGTGGTTGCGGAGCCCCTTCATCGTCTCCTGGACAGGTCAACCAAATGGGCCTGGCCTCCTATCATGTGGCTGCTTTCCGGGCCATGAAGGACTTGCTTGTGTCGAACTCTATTCTCACCCATTTCGATGGGTCCTTGCCCGTGGTGCTAGCGTGCGACGCTTCTCCCTACAGGGTGGGGCGGTGCTGGGACATTGCCTGCCCGACGGCCGGGAGGTCCTGGTTGCATACTATTCTTGGACCTTGTCCTCTGTCGAGCGCAATTATGTGCAGATAGATAAGGAGGCGCTGGCTATAGTGGCCGGTGTCAAGAAATTTCATGACTTTCTTTATGGGCGGGCTTTCATGATTGCTACAGATCACAAGCCGCTCCTGGGCCTCCTAGCTCTGGACTGCCAGACGCCGCAGATACTCTCCCCACATGTTCTGTAGTGGTCCATTTTCCTTGCTGGGTATCAGTATGCGCTGGTCCACCGCCCCCGCAAGTCCATGGGGCATGCGGACACCCTCAGCTGCCTGCCACTGCCATCCTGCAACCCGGATCCAGCTCCCGCCTACCACATCGCGCTCCTGGAGAGCCTGCCTGACCACCCTGTGCATGTGGAAGACATCTCCCGGCACACCGCCCAGAATCGCACCCTCTCCCGGGTCTTGGACTGGGTGGGGAGGGGGTGGCCCAGCAGCCTGGGCCCGGAGTTTGCTGTGTACTCAGTCCGGCGGAACAAGCTCTCCTCACATAGGGGGTGCCTACTCTGGGGCTCGCAAGTGGTGATCTCCAACCCACTCCTCAAGCAAGTACTCGCAGCGCTGCACGAGCACCACCTGGGCGTGGATGAAAGCCCTGGTCCACAGCTATGTGTGGTGGCCAGGGCTGGACAAGGACATTGAAGACCAAGTCTGCAGGTGCATGAGAAGTCAGGAATTGCATTCGGATCCACCCCATGCCCCAGTGCATCCCTGGGAGTCCGCATGGAAGCCCTGGTCCCGGCTACACCTGGATTTCGCGGGACCTGTCCAGGGTCAGGTATTTTTCCTCCTGATTGACAGCTTCAGTAAGTGGCCAGAGGTGATCCTGGTAAAGACCATGTCTGCAACGGCCACCATTCAGGCCATGTGGCGGGTCTTTTGCACACATGGCCTCCCTGACACACTGGTGACTGATAAGGACACAGCTTTTACCTCCGCAGAGTTCCAGAACTTTGTGGAGAGCCACGGCATCCAGCATGTGAGGTCTGCCCCATTTCACCCAGCCACCAATGGACAAGCAGAGCACATGGTCCGCACAATGAAGGAGGCTCTGCGGCACATGGACCAAGGCGACTGGGAGTGTAAGCTGGCCAGTGAACAACTCCCCATACCACAACAGGACACAGCCCAGCAGAGCTCCTCATGGGCCGACAACTCATGACTGCGCTCAACCGGCTCCACCCCGGCTCCAGCTCCAGTGACGATCCCGAGACTCTCCGACAGGGAACATAGATGGCCCACTTATCTGAAGGACTTGTCTCTTGGGGTTGTTCTGAACTATGGGGGGAGGGGTGTAATGTATGTAAGGGCGGTTGCCATGTCCAGACATGTCCAGACACAGGGCCAGGCCAGCTACCTGAGCTTGAGTCCGGCAGAACAATAACTGGCTGGATTGTAACTTGCCACTAATTGAGCGCCTAGGTTACCTGAAGGAACCTATGACATGTAACTACAATCATAAGGTCCTATCGGGACATTTGGGCGAGGTCGGAGGTGTGGCTCCAACCGGAATAAAAGAGGGCCCCTGAGCCCAGGTAGGCATGCCTTATCTGACCACCCAAATAAAGAGCTTGCTTTGAAATCACTTCTCCTGGTCTCCCGACTCCGGTTCTTTTCACCGTGGCTGCATCCTTCCCTCCTCCCAGGGCTCCTCCGAAGGCTGAGGCATAGATAGGGGCAAGAATCCACCCCCCAGCCAGCCAGCCAGCCAACCAGCCACTTCTCTGGGGATTTTACCTTCTCCAAATCCCCATGGTGGACAGCAACCCTGAAGAGTTCTTGAAGTAAGACTCTGCATTCAGAGGTGTGGTGTCCTAGGTGGCTGCAGCTCCTTTACAGACAGCTCCCACCACCAGCTCACTCATCGGCAGTCTAATGAGGGCTGGTAGGGGGGGCTTCTTTAAGCAGGAAAGCAGTGCAGGGCCACTCATTCCACCTGCAAAACACATGGAGGAAACAGACCCAAGAGGTTAGTGCTCCAGCAGTGGTGAGGCTCCTGCATCAGTCTCTGTGGTGCCATGGAGACTAGGAGGGGAAAATGCTAGAATGGCACCAATGGCTACCATTCCCCCCCCCCCCCAGTTCTCAATACTTCCAAATTGGGGACAGGGTTCTCAAATCGGGGGTTCCTCTGTCCTGGTGGGTGTTTGGCAAGCTTACTTGTCCCCCTCCCCTGAAAAATTACACCTATGGTTTGCTTTTTAATTTTTTTTTTGGCGTGCATGTTTGGAGGTTTGTCTGTTCGTTCCCTCTCTCCCTGGATGAATATATGCAAGGAGGCACCCATCTGGTCGCCCCAGGGAGAGGCACGGTGGCTAATGGGGCAGCATTGCTGCTGTTGGATAAGGCAGGATGGGGGAAGAAGAGGGGGCCTTGGAAAGTAAGCAACGGAAAAAACCCTTTTCTCCCACGTTAAGGGGGGGGGGCTGCAAAAGAAGGAAGGGGGGAAGGAAACCTTAGCAGTTTCCATTGAGCCACCGGGAGAGGGAAGGGAAGGGAAGGAAGCCTTGGCAAGCCCCTCTGGAGCAGCTCCCTGCTCTCCTCGGCAGTGGGCAGGATGACCAGCTCTGCCCACACCCTGCTGCTCCTGCCACCACTGCTGTGCCTCTGCTGCATGAGCTGGAGCCTGCTGGCACCCGGGCAGGCATGGCAGGAATGCTCAGCCAGCCCCAGGAGAAGCAGCAGCGAACGAGGAGGTAGGAGCCAGGTAGTGGGGTGGGGAGGGCGCGGAAGCCAGCCAGAACACTGTTCCGGTGCGTTCTGGCCCAAAAATAGCCCTGGTTTCTATCATATCATTGGTGATGCCTAGACACAAAAATTTAAATTCCAAGTATTTGTCCCAATCACTTGTATGATGATCCAGCATGACTAATCCAAGAAGACCTGATTCTAAAAGTAATTTCAACATCCTAATTTTCAGATTCAATGCTTTCCACCAAGCCTTTGCTCCAGTCTCAGCTTTCAAAGCTATTCCTGCCACACATCTCAGTAAAGATTTTAGTAACAGTCCACCAATATTATCTGTTACCACACTAATCCAAACCCCTGCAGCATATAATAACTCAAAACAGCCTTCCCAGTTCATGGTGGTTCAAAAGCACCTTCCAAGAAAGATCTGGTTGGAATGTAACTCCTAAATACTTAAATTGCTCTATTTGCTCCATAGACCAACCTGCTATTGCCCACTTATATTTTCTTGTCTGCCATTTTTTTACTAAAGAGAAGGACCTTTGACTTAGAAACATTAATAGTTAGGTCCTCTTTGGAGCAATATTCTGAAAAGGAAACTATAAGTTTACATAAGCCAGCCATGAATCTTGAGAGAAGAACTGTATCATCCACATATAAAAAACATGGTAACTTCACATGAGCTAAATAAGGCAGATGGAATTCACCTCTGGAAATATAAGAGTTTAGTTCATTGATATACAAATTAAATAACAGAGGATACATCCTTGTTTCATTCTTTGATCAATATAATAGCTATAGTTGGTTCACCAGATGGACCACTTCTTACTGGAGCTGCAGGCCGATCATATCATTGTTGAATCAAAAGTAGAAGACACTTGCCGATAGATGATTTCTTCAGCCTATCACATAGTCTCTGTCTTGGCACTGAGTCAAAAGCACAATCATTTGGTTATGAAGGAAAACTGGGGCTTGGCTAAAAGCTCTCTGATTTGGGAAATTTTGAATTGAAGTCAAGATATGAAGGGAGACGGTGTTGCATTCATTACTGCCAGACACAATTATTTGCCATGACATTTAAATGGTGGCCTATCTGTGTTTTAAGGTTTGAAAGCAAAAACATAACCAGAGTTGTCAGGCCTCTGCCAGAAGCGGGGGACTCCCTGCCTTGGCTCCTGTTTCCCATCACTGCTCCAAATGGCAGCAAGAGAAAAAAATTGTTAAAAAATGGCCACTGTCCTGACAGCATGACCTCACTTCCTGTGGGAAACGAGAAGTGACACCAGTCTTCTCGAAGAATCACTGGAAACTCTATGGCTTTACCATACAGTTTCTGGCAATTCCTAGAGAGGCATGATTGGAGTCCAGAAGGATCTACCGGTTTACAGTCCCTGCAATCATAACTGGTGGTACTGATGGGCATGATGGCCCTGATCACTGCCTTGTATGCTGGTTGCATGGAAATAGCAAAGGGACTATGTAGACAATATCCTTTTCGGTACATGGAAACTTATCCAGAAATAACAGATTCCCAAGGGTTAGCTGTATTAGTCTGTTGCAGCAGCACAAGTAGGGGTCTGGTGATGGAAGTCTCACAAGAGTCCTTCTTATTTATCCGGATCCAGAATACAATTCATATACAAGCTTCTGTATATGGATTTCCCTTGCCAGGCTGGGATGATTGACTACTCTGCCACAAGGCAATACGTGATATTACCTTGGCTCTGTAGTAAAATCCCTACACAGCTATATTCACATATACCATACAAAAGTTTGGGATGGAGAGATTTAAGCTCTTTGACAGTTCAGGATCAGAAGCACATGTTTCACTTGACTTGAGAGGGGCTGGAAGATTGTCTTGGAGGCTTTGGAGCTTCTGTTTAGCCAAAATTCAATTATCTCTCTATCAGTGCCCACCTACCCCTGCAAAACCCACCAGAATACACTTCCCTCAAGTAGTTATGAATGAAGTGAGAGAATAGCTTCTGTTGGGCTAATGGCACCATCCTAAACAGGGTTATAGCCTTCTAAGCCCACTGATTTCAATGCAGGCAGAAGGGGGTAACTGCACATACGATGCCACTTTTGATCTTCCAATCTCTCCATTTTTACAGATCAAACATTGCCACAAATATGAACCAACCAGGGAAACAAACTTAATGCCACAACTCTTGATATATGCAAACATTTTTCAGCGGTTTCTCCTTTGCAGAAACAGCAGAAGTTAAATTTGCTGTGGTGTACGTTGAACTTTTCCCTTTGTGGAACTGCAGAATGAACAAGGCTTGAAGGGACACATCAGATCATCTGTGCTGGAACACACTGTTATTCTTCTAAACTTGGCAAGAAAATTAACCATGAAGAACATGCATTTCCTCAAATTAAATGCACGGGTGTTGGACCAGAGAGCTGAACAGGTCAGAATGGAGAAACAAACATTCACTTGTCAGAAAGATAGCTGTATGGGCTTGCCTACTCAATCGAGGATGTGAAAGGATAAATCAGAAATTGTTGATTCAGAGTATGTCGTTTGTTGTGTATCAATCTTGCGGTCGCCATGCGCTTGCGTAATGGCGACCGCCATGTGGACTTCGCACATGGTCCGAATCTATCTGAGCTTTGGCCAGGTAGCACAATAGCCTAAACAACCTAAAGGTGGATCCTAAACGACCACCTATCATGAGCCTAGGTTTTTCCCCGGGGACCTATGAAATGTAACCACATCTTAAGGTCCTATCAGGACATTTGGGCAAGGTCGGAGGATTATCTCCGACCGGCATAAAAGAGGGCTCTGAGCCTGGGGTTTCTCATGTTCCGTCTTGACCCGCAATAAACTACTATGCTGTTTTCACTGTTACCAGCCTCCCAACTCCAATACTTTCCATCGTTGAATTAACAACTCTTATGTACATGGACTGTGAAATTCAGGATGTTTCCCAGAGCTGGTTCTAGCCTGAGGTGACACAGGCAATTGCTTTGGATGCCAAACATTTCTAGACTTCAAGGAGAAACATCTCTGCCACATAACCTCGCTTTCATTGCGTAACTTCTTGAGCGTGACTCCCATTCTGGCAGTGGTCAAGCGCAAAAAAAGCATGCAGGCGGGAGCTCTCTCTACTGCTTTTAATGGTCTAAGGAGTTTTCAGGACTTCCCAGCTGCTAATACATCTCCAGGTATTCCTCTCTCATGTTGTTACACTTCCCACCATGCCATTTGCCACACCTGTGTACTTTCCTCACCCTATCTGGCATCGCCGCTCAGACTCAACCAAAGTGTTGCTTTTGTTTCGTTCCCATCCACTTCAGATCCTCCCTCTAATTTTGGTACATTTCCCTTCAGAAATGAGTTAGGTGGTCATAAAGAATGGGTTCTCTACCGACTGCCCCTCCTCCTTTGGAATGCCCTACCATTCTCTCTGCACCTCGCACCTTTATTGAGCTTCAGTGTTTTTATTTAACTTTCAGCTGGGTTTTCATTAATGTGACCGATGGTTGTTTCCCTGTTGTTGTTGGTGGGCGGGGTCAGGTCCCTGTCTCTTCTGGTTTCAAAAGGGCTACTATTTTTTTAGTTGATGCCTAACACTTTTTTAGAGTTTCTTGGTCTTAAGTGATATTATGCTAGAGTGTTGTGGGATTGCTTTCTTGTGGTTTTGTTGTTTATCACACTATATACTGCCTTGTTCACATGGGTGTGGAGAGAAGAAGAAGAAGAAGAGATTGGATTTATATCCTGCCCTTCACTCACTTGGAGTCTCAGAGCGGCTGACAAACTCCTGTCCCTTCCCCTCCCCACAACAGACACCCTGTGAGGTAGGTGGGGCTGAGAGAGCTCTGAGACAACTGTCCTTGAAAGAACAGCTGGGACAGAGCTATGGCTTGCCCATGGTCATCCAGCAGGTGCAAGTGGAGGAGTGGGGGATCAAACCCAGTTCTCCCAGATTAGAGTCCACGCACTTAACCACTACACCGAACTGGAGAGGAAGTATATACTTAATACAAAGACTATAGTCTACTGGCTCAAGTTTCCTCTCCTAGTTTTCTATATTCCAAAAGATCTGTCCACCCCAAATCCTCATTTCCTGAACTTTGCCATTTATCTCCAGCTCTCCTTCCCAAGTCAAAAAGGAAGTATCCTTCTGTCGTTTCAGGCCTTGATATTTAGGCCATTTGCAAGCACCCCTGCATAGAGCAGCAAGCAAGTTTGCAGAGATAAAATGATGGTGAGTGGAGCCAGTGTTGGATTGCACTCCTTTGGCCTTCTGGGGAGGAAAAGCAAAAAACTGAATCATACAACTGACATCTGAAAGCTGGTAATCGATCAAATGTCGAGACCATCCTGACAGTGTGTTCCAAAAAACCTGAAAGCTTGCAAAATGTTTTGTGTTATTGGAGTCAGTATTGCATGGCTTTTGTTTTCGGATTTTGCTTTAGACTAATGCAGCTAACTTCAGCCTTTGGGTACTTCAGAAATATTTGAATCTAACTGATAAAGACAGGGATTCTTCACCTGAAGGGAAAAGAACCTGGGATGGAATGGTGCTTATGCTGGTTCTCCTAATGCTTGGTGATATTACCCAATTTGGATCTTATTGATTTTCTCGCAGGGCATCAAGTAAAATTAATCTCCAGTGTTATAAATATCACAACTACCCTGTTTTCCCTCTGTGTGCAGCCTTTTAAGGGACCTCTGTGTTCCTTTCGGTGCTAGACATTTGATCGACTACTCTTGTTGTGTGTGTGTCTGCCTGGAAGTCATGGTTAACTTCTGGCGACCCTAGTGGGGCTTGGATGTTTCAGAGAGGGAGCTTGCTATTGCCTGCCTCTGTGTCCCAGCCCTGGTATTCCTTGGAAGTCTCTCATACAGCTACTTGCCCTGCTTAGTTCCTGAGATCGGACAAAATTGGGCTTGCCTCAGCTATCCAGGTCAGGGGTCATTTTTTATTTTTTTCACATGGATGCTTCCAGCTTTGCTGCTTCTTCCAGAAGACCACAAGTGTGCAACCTGACACCTCTTCCACCCAGCACCGTTATCTCTGCGGCTGTGCTTGCTGTTGTACACAGAATGCTTACAGTAACCTTTAACATCCTGGCCGGAAACATCTTCCTTCCCTCATTTCCCCCTCTTTTAGATCTAAACATTCTTAAGTTTATACCTATGGCTTTTACTTTACGAACGCAGGGATCTCATTTCTAAAGGATTGCTCTCCGCTGTTTCTAATACATCCCACATTTTAAAAATTGATGATGTGGTTTTGCATATGAAAGAAAAACCAGGGAGAAAGAAACAAAAATGTGTAATTTAGCTTGTGACGTGTAGGATTCAAACTCTGTCCCGCTGAACACTACTAGGTTTGTATTCATCAGCATATTACAAATAGGGGAGGCAAAATTGTCTAAGATAATACCATATGCTGAGCCTTTATTGCACACACTCTTACCACGCTGTATTACTGCAGTTTTTGAAATAGCCATGTTAATGTTTATGTAGCTACTTCTCCAAAATTAAACACAAGTGGGATAAAAAACCCCAAGTTGGATCTTCATCACTTTCACCTAACTTTAACCTCCAATTTACCGTATTTTTCGCTCCATTAGACGCACCTGATCATAAGACGCACCTTGTTTTTAGAGGAGGAAAACAGGAAAAAATGAAACAGAAAGAAAGAGAGAGAGAGAGAGATAAAGGAAGGAAGGAGGAGGAGAGAGAGAGCGAAAGAGAAAGGAAGAAAGAAAGGTGGGGACAGAGAGAGAGACAGAAAGACAGACAGACAGAAAAAAGGAAAGGAAGGAAGGAAGGAAGGAAGGAAGGAAGGAAGATAGAGAAAGGAAAGAAGAGAGACGTCGGCATGCCATGCAAAGCCAGGCCTTTCTGTGCAAAGTAGCCACGGAGCTTAATCTGTGGGCGGGGCTTTCCACTGCTGGCTATCTTAAAGGGGAAAAGCACTTAAAGGGAAAGAGTACTTAGCCTGGTGGGGTTTTTCCTGCCGTTTCCCTTTTAAGTCTTAACAGCTCAGGCCCAGCAGGGAGGGGCGGGGAAGGCTGGGATGCCAGCCTGAATGGCGTTCCCCTGTGTTCCTGCTGAAGAAAGAGCCCTGTTACAGGTAAGAAAAGCTCCATATTCACTCCATAAGACGCACACACTCCCCCCCCCCCTTTTTGGGGGAGGAAAAGTGTGTCTTATGGAGCGAAAAATACGGTAACTGATCACATGAACATGAGACAGAAATGAGTTAAAAAGCCATTGCCTTTGCGTAGCTGTCCATCTTTGTGACCTCATTTGAGGTTTTTTTTTTTAAAAAAATCTTACATCATGTTCCATCTTCTTTCCCCTTCTATAGTACCAGTTTTCAGTATTGGCTTGTTTCTTCAGCCCTACCCTCCACAACAGCTGATAGTGGAAAACACATTAGCACAGTGCTTTCTCAAATTGGCATTTTTCTATAACTGAAACAACAAGGTTGTCTGACGTATCCATTTGTGCACAATTTCTATGGATACAGTCAAAGAAAGAACGCTTAGCTGAATTGTGATTACTGGTCTCCTGGTTCCACAGCCTTGAAGATATAGGGGAATTAGACTGTTTTCTAAAAAAAAAAGCATACTCCTGTTAGGATTGGGTCTGACTCCAAATTGGATTCCATTCTATTAACATCAAAGCCTAATACTGGAGGAATGTATCTGTCAGCTAATGCTGTCATCCCCCGGGCGGGAGTTGGATACCTCAGAGCCGCCCCTCCCCTTGGAATGGGCTGACTATTCTCAAGCTCACTGCTTGCCCGCTTATCACTTCCTGTGCCTCCTCAGCCTTGAACGCTTAGCTCCCAGCCGCTTTCTCAGCTCAGGTGCAATTTGCAACTTTTCGCGCTCTTAGTCTGGGAATGTATGTCCAGTATAATTTAGGTGCCTGTTTTATCCTTTATGATTGGTAGGTTCATGGAGGGGTTGCCATTTTGAATACACTATATCTATTCTGTATGTATGAACCCCAGATATTACTAACACAACAAGTGCAAGTAACCAACTAAACCATCCGCTTTATTAATGAAGAAATCGTAAATAACATTAAAGATGATGCGGTAACTTACTAAGAGCAATTGAATTATGAAATGCAGATTACAGTGTTATAAAAATCGAACACATACTTAAACTACTGACTAAAAAAGAAAGAAGAAGAAAAAAGTCAACATTAATCCACATTAACTAGCTTGTAAATTTTCAGCCATATGAACACATCTTAAATTTACAGAAGGAGGTCACTTCACCTTCAAACTGGTCAATGTCCGTTCTTTCTATAAAAGGGTACCACTTATCCATGGGGTTGAAAAGCTCTCTTTCTGATTGTGATTTGTCAAAGCAAATTAGGTATTTTTCTTCTAAAAAGTAATCCCAAATTTTGATTTGCCAATGAGAGACAGTGGGAGGTTTATCACTCTTCCACATTTTAGCTATAACCGCTTTCGCAGCAGCAATCAGAACGTAGATCAAATGTCTCTGATGTAGTAAAGGTTTATTGGCCGGCCATAAGTTTAAGTGAACAATAGATGGGTCTAAAGCAGGGGTGGGCAAATGGCGGCCCAGGGGCCACATGCGGCCCACCAGAGTTTTTTGCGTCCCGTCAAGAAGATTTCAGGACTTCAAGAAAATTGAGCCTAAATTCAATTTGCTCTCTTATCCCATCACTGCTGATATTGATACAGCACCTGAGGAGCTGCAGCTTGAACTTATTGACATGCAGTCAGATCACACTGTGAAAGAAACGTTTAATGCTGTGACATTAGTTGACTTTTACAAATCTTTGTCTGCTGAAAAAATTTCCATGTATGAAGAAATTTGTTGGGAAAATGTTCTCTATATTTGGGTCTACCTATATTTGTGAGCAAAGTTTTTCTTGCATGAAGATCAACAAGAGTAAATATAGATGCTCTTTGACAGACATTAACTTGCAGGCTGTGATGAGAATCTCAACAAGCAATCTCACTCCTGATTTCAGAAAAGTTGTAGAAAAGTGTGCTAGGGTACATTTGCCTCATTAAACTGATTCTAAAATTAAATGTGCTTGCAGCTATAGATGATATGAAATTAGCACAATAAATAAATGGAATAATACTACCACTATTTTATTTAATTTATATTTATTGATTTTTATGATACAATTTATACTTTTTCTGAAATGCAAAGTTAACTAATGAATGCAGTCATTTTAAACTCCGCTAAACTCCGCTCCCACTAAACTCCGCTCCCACAATGTGGCCCCTGAGCCAAAACAATTGCCCACCCCTGGTCTAAGGGAACGTCAATTCCAGTGCTAGTTCCAATCTGGCTCGCTGCTTGCCCGCTTATCACTTCCTGTGCCTCCTCGGCCTTGAACACTTAGCTCCCAGCCGCTTTCTCAGCTCAGGTGCAATTTGCAACTTTTCGCGCTCTTAGTCTGGGAATGTATGTCCAGTATAATTTAGGCGCCTGTTTTATCCTTTATGATTGGTAGGTTCATGCGGGGTTGCCATTTTGAATATACTATATCTATTCTGTATGTATGAACCCCAGATATTACTAACACAACAAGTGCAAGTAACCAACTAGACCAGTTAAACAATTAAGAGATTTCTGATTAAGGATCCCGGTTGCTGACTGAATCTTTTGGGACAACTCTCACAGTAGCTTCCTCTGTTGGAAGGGTTCTTGTTCCAAGAAAACGTTCAGTTCCCCTCTTAGCGCAGTACAACCTTTAGATCCAAGCCACTGTACTGAAGATCTGATTGTGATAAAAACTTGATGTTCCACCCACCCGCTCCAATTTCTGTTGTCATCCTCAGTCATAATCTTGTCGCCTTTCTCCTCCTGCCCTTTCACCTTTTGCAGTTTGTACAGACTTCCCAGGATTTCTTCAGAATATTTAAATGGCCTCTTTAAAAGGTGAGTCCTTTTGTACCAGCATTTTGAAATGTTACTTTTTTTCAAGTCATTCGACTTGTGCTGATTGAACACAACCCATTTTTTATATCTCTTGTCTATCTTGAATCGCATAACTAGTCAGAAAGAAAGCCTTAGGAGGCAAATTAGAAGATTATATCATACCATATTTCTTTTCCTTCTTTAGGAACTATGATAGGTCGAAGCATACCTGTTGAAGTTGACGAAACTGGATCTTGGTCCCCATTTCCAGAACACTCTTTGGAAGAGGGACTGGAATCTTCTAGTGAGAATACAGAGAACTTGGTGCCCATAAACTCTTACCCATTGCAAGTACCTTGTCATTCAGTGGCTGAGCAGCCACATTTTTACAGGTTCCTTGCCAATGTGGATTGTTGCAATGTTGTGCTAGAAGAGCGTGACTACGATCTCCCAAAACAACAACAGGATTCTGGAAGGGCCCCTGACACATCCCATGAATCAGCAGCCTCATCAGAAATTTATATTTTATCTATGGACAATACAAACAAGCGGTTAAGGTCTCAGCCATCATCTGAGTCTCCTGATGCTGGACACAATTCTAGTAGTGCACACGGAGGTTCATCTGACAATCGTCAGAATTCGTTTGGTGGAAGTCGAGAGACAGCAAAATCAAGCCAGACCCAAGACCATAGACCACCACTAGATCTACCAACAGAAGATGCAGAGTATGATTCTCAGCCTCTGGATGTAATGGGCATCAGACAGCTAGAACCTCCATTGCCACTTCTATCTATGTATAATCGACAAGACTTTCCAGGACCATTGATATCCAGAGATTTCCCACAGACGGGCCATCAGCCATATCCTGTGTTCCCACCAATGCCTCATCCTAATGCTTCCCCACAAGCTCAGTGGCATTCTAGATACATCCCAGATGACATATGCTGCCAGAATCCATGTAAGTTAAATTTGTCAGCGTGCTTTTTCTATTTAGCTCAGGCGTTTGCAAAAGATTCCTACTGTATTTTGTCATAGGCACTGTGTGTTGCTGATTTCCATTATGCATTGCTGGCCATCAGCTGTTCCCAGGTCTTCACTGTGTCACTGAGGCAGAACATTCAGTTCAATAAGTCAGTGCCAGGTCTCAAAGCAAGGCAAAGACCCTCTGCTAATATACATAGTCTTTCCATTTGGTTCTGCAGCAGCTGGCTTCTTCTCTTAAGACTTCTTCTGCTAACGTGAATTCAGTAGCTTGCCTTCCTATTGTATCCTCTCAGTATTATCAGTCCATTAAGAAGTACTAGTATGTGGCAATACAGGGAATTAGGGATGCCAGACTACAGGTGGGACCTGGGGATCTCTGGGGACCTGGAATTACAACTCATCTCCAAACTACAGAGTTCAATTCCTCTGGGGGGGAAATGGATACTTTGGGGGGTGAAGTCTATGGCATTGTACTTCACTGAGGTCCCTGTCCACCCCAGGCTCCACCCCCAAACCTCCAGGAGTTCCTCAACCTGAACTGGCAACCTTACACCCCACCCCTGCTGGTGGCCAGGGGGGCCTGACAACCCTAGGATTTTACCAATTCAGTTATCGTAATTTATCCTTTTTCTGTGTCAGGGTATCTATTGTTTATGACTGAGTTTAAGTCTAGATTTTTGTGATGTCTGTTGTAGTTTGCTAACGTGCATATTGATAAAGTTATTATTGCCCAAGCTTTGCTAGACTGGAGGTTTTCCCCTACTGGAGGTGAAAAGGGGTTTTGATTTGTTCTGGTGAATTCGATAATGGCATTTAGACTTAATTCTTTCTGTGGGAAGAGAACAATGGTATCTTTTCTTCTCTAATACACCCATCCCAGAAATCCTGTGGAAAAGAACCTCATCCCACAGAAGGGAGGACTCTTATCAGACCTTGGACACTTCCTAACAGAACGTGGCCTCCCAGTTTCCCATACCTTTGTGCCTCGTCTTGTCTAGAGTATGTGGATCTCATGACTTTTGCAGCCATCTAGGAAGGCTAGCCTAGTGTTGTCAGATCTCAGAAGCTAAGCAGCACGAGCTCTGATTAGTACTTAGATGGGAGATCACCTACTAAGTCCAGAGCTGCTGTGCAGAGGAATGCAGTGGCAAGCCACCCCTGAACATTTCTTACCCTGAAAACCAGGGGTCCTTTGGGGGCGGAGCAAGGCGGAGCGCTGCTCCGCCAGCTCAGAAGGGGCAGTAGGGCAGCCACGGGCCGAATTAGATTCTCTGATCTGATTCAGCCCGCCGCCGAAATTCAACGACAAATTTAAAAGTGGCTGTAGGGGAGGAGGTTTGAAGGAGAGGCTCCAAACTTTCAGGGTAGCTTCTGGAACCTCTCCCCCAAATGCCCACCAAGGTTCAAGAAGATTGGACCAGGGGGTCCAATTCTACAGGCTTCCAAACAGGTTGCCCCCATTCCCTCCATTGTTCTCTATGGCGGGAAAAAAGTAATGTTTTTTCCCACCATAGAGAACAATGGAGGGGATGGGGCAACCTGTTTGGGGGCCCATAGAATTGGACCCCGTGGTCCAATCTTCTTGAAACTTGGTGGGTATTTCAAGGAGAGGCCCCAGCAGCTATCCTGCAAATTTGGAGCCTCTCCCTCAAACCCCCTTTCCTCCAGCCCCTCATATACCCTATGAGTTTTTGCCATTGATTTCAATGGCCCATAGGGTATAATGGGGCTGAAACTGACATTCCCTTTCTGACACACTTCCGGTGATGTCAGGGGATGTGGCATATGCTAATGAGTCATGCTAATGAGCTCCTGCACCTCTTTTTCTACGAAAGGACCCCTGCTGAAAACCCTATGGGGTTGTCATAAGTTGGCTGTGACCTGATTAAAGAAAAAGGAAGGAGATCCCAAAGTTGATATCAGTCTGCTTGCTTTCCTCCTGAGGATATCATATCCTTGGTGCTTGCTGACCTTCCAGGACAACTGGTTGGCCATGGTGTGAAACAGGATGCTGGACTGGATGGACCACTGTTGTGATCCAGCAGAGCCTTTATCTCATCTCCCCTCCCCTCTGCCAGCAACCAGCTTGCTGGATTCCTCAAGCACGTTGCTTCTGGCTAACAGCAATCCTAGCCTGTGCATGATGACTAGTGATATAATCTGGAGTACATCACAATTGCGTGGGGAAAGTTATGCAGATGGTCATTCAGGCAGGTGTCTTTGAAAAGGTACGAGCAGGTAATAACAAAACTTGTAAATTAATAGAATCCTGTATTGCCGTGTAGGAGTGCCTAATGTCTGTTAATTCCTAGGCCTGGACAATTTGGTCCATCCAATATGTGTGAACAATATACACTTCTATAGGAGAACTGGAAGGTGGGCCCTCAATCACACCAGACAGCTTGACTATGTTCAAACATCATGTTAAACCATGATTTATGTACAAAATCTAGCTAGCCAACCAAATATAAGTAACAAATCCTGGTTGGAACATACATCACCTCCCCTCTGCCTCCCAGCAAGGAGGACAGCTTCTTAATATTAATGTATCGTAGCTGAGCAGCTACCAGAGGTAGTGCTACTCAACAAACTGTGATTTAAAGAATCAGAAACGACAACAAACTGTGCTCAGTTCGAGCAATTCAGCTACAAGTTTGGTGCCAACAAATTCCAGATTGTTATATTATTTGCATTCAGGCATCACAACTAAGGCAGGAGTGGTCAACCTTGTTTGGCCCCAGTGCCAAAAAAAATGCAACATCTACTTGTGAAGATCCTGGCAAACACAACAGGAGAAAATGGGGGTTGTACTTGGCCAGACACTATGATTACCAGCTGTGAGTTGGGAAATGGGGGGGGGGGGGGGTTTGGATTTGAGGAGAGAATGGACCTCGGCAGGGTATATTACCATAGAGTCCACCCTCCACAGCCATTTTCTCCAGGGGAACTGATCTGGGTTGTCTGGAAATTCATTGTAAAAGTGGTAGATCTCCAGGTGCTACCTGGAGGTTAGCAAACCACACATTCAGAGCAAGTTATACTTTGGTGGTGCTGCTAGCATCGCAGGGATTTGCCTTGAACTTGGCTGGTGGCTGTGCAGGTCTGGGAGACAACAGACATAAGCCATGCCTGGGGTCTTGTTGCACTACTGGCAACCCATTGTCTTGGTTGCTTGGATGGAAATCTGGCCCTGAGCGCCAAGCAAAATGGTCTGTTGTGATGCTGTTGCCACGCACGCCATGAGTTTAGGGTTGCCAGCACTGGGTTGGGAAATACCTGGAGATTTTAGGGGTAGAACCTGAGGAGGGCCCACCTTCCAAAGCAGCCATTTCGTCCAGTTGAACTGATCTCTGTCACCTGGAGATCAGTTGCAGGAACGGAAGATCTCCAGCCACCGCCTGGAGGTTGGCAACCCTACATGAATTTCCTATCCTCGCTCAAACCAAAGCCCTAGTTTGCCGCACAGACTTGAACTAATTGTTTTGTTATTCTAGCTAGTGAAATTTACAACAGAAAAACAAACCTTACTAAATCAGATGTAAATTCATATAACCTCCCCTTGCTTGAGCCAGTTTGGTGTCGTGGTGAAGTGCGCGGACTCTAATCTGGGAGAACCAGGTTTGATTCCCCACTCCTCCACTTGCACCTGGCTGGATGACCTTGGGCAAGCCATAGCTCTGTACCAGCTGTTCTCTCAAGGACTGCTTGGGAAAGAGCTCTCTCAGCCCCACCTACCTCACAGGGTATCTGTTGTGGGGAGGGGAAGGGAAAGGAGTTTGTAAGCCGCTCTGAGACTCCAAGTGAGTGAAGGGCGGGATATAAATCCAATCTCTTCTTCTTCTCTTCTTCTTCTTTCCACCCCTTTAAACATTTCCTGATTTAACAGCACTGCTCTAACAAAGCTCCATTTTAAACCAATATGTAATCTGAGCCACATCTCACAAGACCCCAAAATAAACCAGACGATTTGTTCAGAACAGGAGGCAGTATATTGCTTGCTAACTTCCCACCATCTACAGAAAGGCATAAAACTGCTTCCTGACAGCTTTTCACGTTTCCAGTGATTACTGGGCAATCATCACTCACAACAGGGTTTTGCACTTAGTGTGTTCTAATGTGTACCTTCTAGACAGAAGCAATCTAGTATGCAGTGTTCACAATCTGCAATCTACCTGTGAGTGCCTGAGATTCATAATAGACTCTCAGTTGAATTTCAAAGGCATTCCCTCAACTGTACTTCTTCGGAAAGAGTGTCATGATTGCAAAGGGATTTCTGGTATCAGACTCTCTGATATGTGAATACTGGAGCAGGGGAGGGAGAAAAACCAATGTTTATTCCCATTAAAATATTATGATTGTGGAAGAGTAGCATTATCGTCCCTTGTGCTCTTATCCATGAGTTTTGTAACTTTTTGAGTGCGTAATCTAGCTCAGGTTAAGCACTTTGAGTCTCAGTGATTTCAACAGGGAGTTAAGTGGGTGTTGCTGACCTTTCTCCCATTATAGTCAGTTGGACTGAAAAGTGCTTAACGGTCTGTGTCATACCTGTAGGGGATTTCTCGAATTAAAAAGCAAATAGTGAAACCACGAGACACGTAGGACGCAATCCAGCCAAAACTACACATAAATCCCATTGAACTGAACGGAATCATTAAATACGTGCTTCAGTTTTTTGCCTCTGAAAACAATGCGACTTGCTTTGCTTTTGGCTGGTTTTAGTCCAAAAAGACTGACTGCAGTGTGCACTTTTTAAAAAGCCTCCAGTATTGCTGCTTGTAATGCTAAATGTCATAGTATTTTGAACTCAAATTCCAGTGTTCTTAGTTTTCAAGTCTCTCTGAATTCTTAAATCACTGTATCTTTGAGTGCAAAGTGAAACATTTGTGTCACTCTGTGGAAATCACCATGGACTGTTTAATGTATTGTGAACGTTTCCCATTTTCTCAGATGGTGAAGGCATCTTTTATCCTGCCATCGCACACACACATCCTAAAGATGTCCTTGGTCACAATCAGGGGTCCTTTCGTAGAAAAAGAGGTGCAGGACCTCATTAGCATTACTCATTAGCATAACTCATTAGCATATGCCACATCCCTTGACATCACCAGAAGTGTGTCAGAAAGGGAATGTCAGTTTCAGCCCCATTATATCCTATGGGCCATTGAAATCAATGGCAAAAACTCATAGGGTATATGAGGGGCTGGAGGAGAGGGGGTTTGAGGGAGAGGCTCCAAACTTGCAGGATAGCTGCTGGGGCCTCTCCTCGAAATACCCACCAAGTTTCAAGAAGATTGGACCAGGGGGTCCAATTCTACGGGCCCCCAAACAGGTTGTCCCATCCCCTCCATTGTTCTCTATGCTGGGAAAAAATGTTACCTTTTTTTCTCCCATAGAGAACAATGGAGGGAATGGGGGCAACCTGTTTGGGGGCCCGTAGAATTGGACCCCCTGGTCCAATCTTCTTGAAACTTGGTGGGTATTTCGAGGAGAGGCCCCAGCAGCTACCCTGCAAGTTTGGAGCCTCTCCCTCAAACCCCCTCCCCTCCAGTTGCTTTTAAAGTTGCCACCGAATTTTGGCGGCAATTCGGCAGCGGGCCTAATCAGATCAGAGAATCTGATTCAGCCCATGGCTGCCCTAGTGGCCGCTCCTGAGCTGGCGGAGCTTCACTCCGCCTCGCTCAGGCCCCAAAGGACTCCTGGTCACAATCCAATAGAGAGTTAAGGTTCCTTCAGGTTTAAGATTGCTACGAGCTCAAGTGCGCTTAATTTAACTCTGTATGGAATCACAGCTGTTCTGTAGCATACTGAAAACTTTTGCGAGGAATTTTTTTTAAAAAATGGGTCTGTTCATTCTGAATTTTATCCTAGATGGACAAACCCCATACCAACACTTTGTACATCGCCCTCAAAACCAGCATCCTGTTCCTGGCTCTTGCACGAGAGGCGTCCATCCTGCTTGGAAAATAATCCCAAATTATTCTCCCTTATGCAATGAAGAAAGACTTCCCCAAAGAGGAATCTCTTCTCCAGAAGTTCACAGAATACAGTAAGTTTGCGCTACTGAGAAATCAAACAGTAATCTCCGGTAAGATTGGAGCTATAAATCCACTTATTGCAAGTAGGGTATGATAATTAAAGTAATCCTCTGTACAGTTGCCTACTATTAGCATGCAGCCTGGTAGCGATAAAACTGTCCTATTAGATACCTGTGTAAGTAGCTGAGTGGAAAGTCAGTTTTCTCCCAGAGGTATTTGGGTAAATTATTTAAAGTTCAGCCCAGTTTGCATTAAGAGATTTATCAAGGAGTTTCAATTGTGGCATGGCAGGGTTGTTTTTTTTTTTAATCTGAAGCCTTTTCTGTCTCTGAACGGTATCAGAACGTCTTAGGCGTTCTTCTGAAATGCCTTTTGTAGCCTTCATTGTACTTTGCCATGGGCGTGTGTCTAGGTTGCCAGCTCCAGGTTGGGAGATACCTGGAGATTTTGGGGGTGGAGCCTGCGGAGGGTGGAATTTGGGGAGGGAAGGGACCTCAGCAGGGTGTAATGGCATAGGGTCCACCCTCTGAAGCAGCCATTTGCTCCAGGGGAACTGATCTCTGTCAGCTGGAGATCAGCTGTAATCCCAGGAGATCTCAGCCCTACATGTGTCAGCCCACCAGCTGTGTTGGGAAAGAGTGTGTGTGTGTGTCTCTCTCTCTCTTTTAAACTAAAAGATGGGCTGGGACCTTGTCCCATGAGCCACAACTTCTCCCTGGTAGGCAGTGTTAGCCCTGTTACCCCCATGCCTTGCTCCTCTTGCTCCTCCCTGGTCCTTATCTATCCTTGCTCAACAACTTCTGCCTGTCTCTTCGACTCAGCTTGTCTTCCCATCCTGCTCCGTTTCTTCTTTTTCTTGTGTCAGGCCCCTGGACTTGCCTCCTCTGGGGCTTTCCTCTTACCCCACCACCTTAGATGTCTTACACTGAAAGAGCCTCTGCCTTTGCCCTTCAAAATGTGGCCCGGTCATCTCTCTTGGTGAAGCTGGTGTATGCGTTGTGTTTCACCTTGCTGCTTGTCTCCAAAAGGCTAACCCTTTCAGGGAGCTTTGGTCCTGTAAGGAAGTTGCTAGACTCACCCAGCTGCATCTCAGGGAACAAACACACAGCCCTCAAATCCAGCAGCTTCTTATGCATGGGAGAGGATCTCTAGGAGTTCTGATGAGGGGCCTTATGAAGCTCACATGCCCATTCAGTTTACCTCTTCTCTTTCACAAAATGGTGTATGTGCAGAACTATTTCTCCACTGAAATTAATGTGAAAGGTACACATAAAAAGTTTTGGGCAGCAATTGTTTTTAAATCAAAACCATTTCCTTAAAGATTCTAAATGTCTAAGATTAGTTGCAATGAGTCCTGTTGCATTTAAATCTCTTGTCCGTCCATTCATTCCAGGACTGAAGATCATTAAGGAAAAACTCTTGAGGGCCTGGCATTGCTTTAAATTCCTAATTTCCGTTTCCTGCTCTGTCAGAACAGTAGCACGTTGCTGGTTACAAGGGCACAGCTTGTGGGCAGGGTCCTTTGGTCCCTGCCTGCTCTTCCTCTTACATCATACAACAGCTGAATCTGGAAAAGAACAAACCACAAAAGTATTAGAAGGCTAAAAACAAAAAACTATATATTGGTAATAATGAAGCACAAATAATACAAAATAAATGGACAGTGGGAGAGGCAGGGTATTTATTATTTATTTACAGCCGTCATTTCTAAGACTCAAGCAATGCATTCAGACAGACAGAGAGCCAATGAACAATGCAATAAGGCTTAAGTTCATAGGGTTAGAAAACAGTGCGACCGAGGGGCGTGGCGTGCAGAGCTTCCGGCCAGCTGCTTTCTGCTCTCTCTCCTGTTACCCCCCTACGATAAACAAGAATTGCTCCGAAATTACGGTAAAAACTTGAATGTATGGCACAAGGTCCATGATGGGAGGATTAAGGGAGAAGAAAGGTAGTAAAAACCCTTCATATAGACCACCACGAAAGCCGGAATTTGATTTAGACGAAGAAGAGACCAGTCTGCTTTTTTCAGACGACATGGCTTCCGGGGGAGCTGAAATTGATTCAAACCTTTAAACAAAGATCCTGCAAATTCTCACAGAAATGAGAAGCGACTTTAGTCAAGGCATGGACTCAATAAAAGGTGAAATTGGGCATTTAAAAACAGAAGTAGGACAATTAAAGAAAATAGTTGGACCAATGAATAAGAAAATAGAAGAGTTAACGACGGCAATTAAAGATGCAGAGCGGAAAGCTGAACTGGCGTTGCAGTCTTCAGTATCAGTTACAAAGGAATTAAAATTGTTCAAAGACTTTGAAACATGGGCAAAGAATAAAATAATTTTGCAGGATATAAAATTGAGAGAACGACGTGCAAAAATCAGGTGTTTCAAGCAACTACTTTGTAAGTGAAGATTTGCTTACCTCTTTAAATCGTTGGCTGTCATCTCTGCTGGATATTGTAGAGCCAACTCAGTATGTAATAACTGTTGCTTTTCGGTTACCCATCCCCAAAAAAACTCCTTCGGATGCAAATCCTGATATTCTTATTGAGTTCGCTGATATTCAGCATAAGAAATGTTTATTTCAGATGGCGAAAGAGGAACAAGGACTAAAACTAGAAGACACAATTGTCTCTCTCTACTCAAACTTGCCTGTTGAAATTCTTGCTGCTAGAAAACAGCTTTGGGAAATTGCTGTGAGACTGTCTGCAAATGGTATCAAATTTCGCTGGTTGCCTTTAGGCCATATCCTAGTTCATTTACATGGGAAAACCTATGTGGTTTACGACACAGCCTCAGGAGAAAGGCTTCTAGCAGAATGTATAAAGCAGTAACAACAAACTAGCCTGTCATTCCAGTTTATTGAGTGACAACTATTGGAGGACTTATAGAGACATGAGACTTCGAGAAATAATGTTAGGAGCAATTCAAAGTTAAAAGTGTTTGTATTTTATTTTATTTAGCAACATAGAAGAAAGAATGATAACTATGATTTATGGTTTAGTTACATTAATGTAAGGCCTGTTATTATAATGAAATGTGATTAAGAGAGATTTTAAAAAATAAACAAACAGGTGAGAAGGTAAACAAAGTATTTCAATTCTAATTGGGGATGTTATAAGGAGGGAGAGGGAGGGCCCCCCGAAGACCTCTCACAGGAGGAGGGATGTCTTCCTGCTGAGTTTCTCAGCCCCAGGGAGGAGAGGCATCTCCATTTGGGTTATTTTCTTTTTTTATAGAGGTGATGCAAATTTTGTTGAAGAATTAAGCTAACTAGAATTTAGGTTATAGAAGTAGTAAATAGAATAAGAACTTTAAAGAACACAAGGGGGAAGATTTTTGGAAACCAAATGGAAACATATTTAGTGGGTGGTATAAGAAAATATGACTTGAAATGACAGCTCTCAGATGAGCAAAGCTGTCACAGCACAGTATAGCAAGTAAAAAGTACTGGAGTCGGGAGGCCAGTAATAGTGAGAACAACATTGTAGTTTATTGGAGGTTCGTAGTAGTAAGGTTCTGGAGTAGTAAGCCACCGGCACCTCTCGCCCGTTGGGAAGCCGATGGCCCAGGACCGCCCCCACCCCGTAAGGAGATGCATTGCAAGCCAGCACCACTGGCAGGGACTCGTCAAAATGGGCCAGGACAGCATTCGAAACCAACAAGTCTTTTACCACTTGGAATGTGGCTGAATGGCGTGGTCCCCAAACCCACTTGGCCCCTTTGTCCAGCAACCGATGAAGAGGCTCAGCCACCACTGCCTTGTGGGGCACGAAGTTGTGATAGAAATTCAAGAGGCCGAGGAAAGCCTGCAGCTCCGACTTCAAAGTGGGTAGGGGCGCTTCCATGATGGCCGCTACCTTCTCCGGGGTGGGGTGGATGCCCTGAGCATCGACAGTGAAGCTCAGGAAGGTCACTGATGGGACACCCAAGATGCATTTGTCCTTAAGCACCTTGAGGTCGGCGTCCTGGAATCGCTGGAGGACGGACTGCAGCTGGGTCTTGAAGGTGGCGATGTCCGGGGCTGCAATCAGGACGTCGTCGAAGAACGGCTTTACCCCTGGAAGACCTTTCAAAACAGAATCCATTAAGTGTTGAAACAACCCGGGGGCGATGCTGACCCAGAACAGGAGCTGCTTGACCTTGAACGCCCCCTTGTGGGTAACGATTGTTTGTGCCTCTGCCATGGTGTTGTCCATGGGAAGCTGCTGGTAGGCTTGGGCCAAATCCAGCTTACCAAAAAAGTTGGCTCCCGCAAGGGAAGCCAAGACATGGCTGACCACTGGTACTGGGTACACGTGGTCCTGCAAGGCACGATATAAGGTACATTTATAGCCCACACAGATGCGGATCTCCCCGTTCGTCTTCAACAGGGTGACAGTTGGGGTCTCCCATCGTGCGTGAGAAACCGGCTCGAGCACCCCTTGTGCCACAAGATTGTCTAACTCTGCCTTGACTTTTGGCTGGATGGCTAGTGGAGGCGGCCAGGCCACGATGCGGATGGTGCGGACTGCAGGGTCTAAGTCCAGGGAAACAGGAGGCCCCCAGTAGGAGCCCAACGTGCCATCAAAAACGGCAGGAAATTCAGCGCAGACCGACTCGTAGTCTACGGAGCCGATGCGGCACACCCATCTGATCTCCAAGCCCAGGGGTTTGAACCAGGCGAGTCCCAAGAAGTCTCTCTCCACCACCAGGAGGTCTAGGAGGCTGCTAAAATCCTCGTACTCGACCTGACCTTGCCTAGTCCTGTGATCGCAACTGGGTTTTGCTGGAAGTCCCAGAGTACTAGACCTGTGGGTTTGTGCAGTTGGGGGCCCCCCACGGGCAGAGCCGCAGCAGATAGGATGGAGTACACAGACCCTATGTCAAGTTCCATGGAACAGGGGGACCCCTCGATCCAAACGTTGACAGAGATATTTCTGGGAAGGGGCTGGGGCAAGCTAAGTACCTGGTTGTGTACTGTCGCTGAGATACAGTCAGTTGTTTCATAGTTCGTGGCTGGGGAGTGGTGGCTGGCCCGGGCGCGGCAGGCCTTCGTGATGTGCCCCGTTTTTCCGCAGGATCGGCAGATGGCATCACGGAATCGGCAGAATCGTCACTTGTGAGGGTCTCCGCAGCTGGCGCACGTAGGGGGTGGCCTGTGTTGGGAGAAAGTAGCGGGGATGGGAATGGCGGCAGACACCAGGTGCCTGGAGTGGGCTCTGGAGGCGTGGGATTCACCCTTCTGTGGGTGTTGCTGTAGCCGGTAGACGTCCTCATCTTCAGACGTGTTGGACTCGGGGGTCGCCGTGCGGTGTGTGTTGGAGGCCAGTTTGTCTTTCAGGGTGGCCTTGAAAGCCACAGCTGTATCGAGCATCTTTTCGAGGATCAGCTCGGGCAGCGCTATGAGCCGCCACCACAATTTGGCCTCCCTCACTCCCCCCACAAACCCGGTTTTCACGTGGTCGTCCACAGGGCGAAATTCGCAGCCCACAGCCATGCGGCAGAGGTCGGCCATGAATGCAGCGGCTGACTTTCCTGGCTGTTGCTGCCGCCGAATGAAATCTAGGTGTAAGGCCATCTTAGAAGGCTTAGGGGCAAAATAGTCTCCGAGGGCCTTGACCAGTGCATCGTAGGTCACCTCTAGGGGGTCTTGGGGGGCGAATAAGCTCTGGGTGACGTGCATTGTGTCAATGCCACATGAGCTAAGGAGCCAGGTTCGCTTCATGTCCGCATCTGTTATGCCCTGGACGATGAATGCGCAGCCCAGCTGTTTAATCCAGGCCTCCCACATCTCTGGTCGAGATAGGTCAAAAGGGGGTATTTGTCCTGGAGCATCAGGCATAGTTACTGGAGCCGGGCAGTAAGCGATGTCCTCTAGGGCTTGCAGCGGTGCCTCGGAGCGCTGGAGCTTGGCGGTGCCTGATGCTGGTGGATTGGTGCTGGGTGCTGCGGAGCTCGGGTCAGCTGATGAATCACTCATTGGAATCCCATCCTCGTCGCCACTAAAAAGTACTGGAGTTGGGAGGCCGGTAATAGTGAAAACAGCATTGTAGTTTATTGTGGGTCAAGATGGAACATGGGAAACCCTGGGCTCAGAGCCCTCTTTTATGCCGGTCGGAGATAATCCTCCGACCTCGCCCAAATGTTCTGATAGGACCTTAAGATGTGGTTACATTTCATAGGTCCCCGGGGGGAAACCCAGGCTCGTGATTGGTGGTCGTTTAGGATCCGACCGGCTATTGTTCTACCTGGCTGAAACTCAGGTAGTTTCGGACCATGTGCGAAGTCCACGTGGCGGTCGCCATTACGCAAGCACATGGCGACCTCAATATTGATACATAACAGCAAGAAAGGCCTGCCTACAGCTAGGTGGGTCTAAGGTAGGTTTGCCAGGTCTCATGCTGTGGGCTACCCCCAGGTAGCCCCTGCTTCCCACTGGTTCCCAGCTGATTCCCACGGGTTGCCCCTGGCTGGTAACTCTAGTCTAAGGGCGATGTACAGTTTCGTAGGTGATAACCAGTACCTTGAACTGAACCTAACAACTGAATGGTAATGGGGTTACTGCAGAATGAGTGCGGCATTCATGCTCTGCCTCGTGCCCTATAGTGACTGGGCTAAGGAATTCTGTACCAACTGGAATTTCCAAGTGACCTAAAGTGCATCACAGTAGTCTAGCCTCAAGGTAACCATACCATGGATCAATGCAGAGACATCAGCCAAGGCAAGATAGGGGAACATGATCCAGGCTCAAGGTAGAAAGCAATTTTTGCAGCTACATTAACTTATAATGAAATCTTGACATACAACAGTGCTCAGGAATGGGAGTAGCATTGGCAGCAAATGGAAGTTAGCTCTGTCCTCTGTTTTGAGCCACAGAATGTTATAATTGCAGCCATGTATGGCGTTACCGTTAAAGTAGATCTCAAGGACTAAGTGAGTCATGATAGATTATTGCTTCATACCACATAAAAGGGATTGAACGTGTTTATTTACTCATGATATTTATATACTGGCTTTCTCCCAATGCACTTTACGATTCAAAATATTAAATACTTTCTCCAGTGCTGTTATCATCCCTTTCTTTTGCACTTCAGGCAAAGAAGAAGGTGATACATGCACCCAACTTGGCATTGGATGGGAAAAGAACGGCACCTGCACCTTTCCCCATCCACCTATCTTTTTCCTCCTTCATGCATGCACACATACCCTTTCTCTAGATGGAAAAGGAGCATGCTATTGACTCTTTCTCCCTGCCTCAATGCTGTTATTTGCCTCTTCTAGAGAAATCCTACAGGTAACGGTATACTCAGGGGTCCTTTCGTAGAAAAAGAGGTGCAGGAGCTCATTAGCATAACTCATTAGCATATGCCACGTCCCCTGACATCACCAGAACTGTGTCAGAAAGGGAATGTCAGTTTCAGCCCCATTATACCCTATGGGCCATTGAAATCAATGGCAAAAACTCATAAGGTATATGAGGGGCTGGAGGAAAGGGGGTTTGAGGGAGAGGCTCCAAACTTGCAGGGTAGCTGCTGGGGCCTCTCCTCGAAATACCCACCAAGTTTCAAGAAGATTGGACCAGTGGGTGCAATTCTACGGGCCCCCAAACAGGTTGTCCCATCCCCTCCATTGTTCTCTATGGTGGGAAAAAGTGTTAGTTTTTTCCTGCCATAGAGAACAATGGAGGGAATGGGGGCAACCTGTTTGAGGGCCCATAGAATTGGACCCCCTGGTCCAATCTTCTTGAAACTTGGTGGGTATTTCGAAGAGAGGCCCCAGCAGCTACCCTGCAAGTTTGGAGCCTCTCCCTCAAACCCCCTCCCCTCCAGTTGCTTTTAAAGTTGCCACTGAAAAGAGAATCTGATTTGGCCTCTGGCTGCCCTAGTGGCCACTCATGAGCTGGCTGCCCTAGTGGCCACTCGCTCCGGCCCCAACGGACCCCTGTGTATACTACTCCCCTGCATGGCAAGTTACAATTTGGACTGGGGCAAGCACTGCAGATCTGTTTGAAAACACTGTAAATTTGTGTACAAGCCACCGTTTTGTAACTGGCTCCACTCACTAAGTTGCCATGTTGTCACTGGTAGCTCACAAGGCTGTTGAAAACATTCAGCAACAAAGATAGAGCAAAACAGCAGGTTTCTTTCAGGCACTAGCAGCCTCTTCAGGAACTGATGGCATAAGCTCCCTAGGCTGGGCTTTTCCTCTTCTGCCTTCCCCTTAGGTCACACAGGTGGCCCCAGAGATGGTACGGTAGGCAGTCTGGTTGACTCTTCTGGAGTAGCTGTCCTGAGAAAGTGAGAGACAGAGGTACAGAGAGTATTTGTATTCCATATTCATTTTAACTGGAGGTTTCTCAACTTCTTGAGTTTTACCTGTATGTGATGGTGTCAGAGCTGCCTCAGTCTGGTCGGCCCCAGTCATGTACAAATAGGGTTGCCAGTTCTGGGTTTGGAGATATTTGGAGATTTTTGAGGGTGGAGCCTGAGGAGGGCGGGGTTTGGGAAGGGGAGGGACCTCATCAGGGTACAATGCCATAGAGTCTACTCTCCAAAGCAGCCATTTTCTCCAAGGGAACTGATCTTGGTTGTCTGGAGATCAGCTGTAATAGCGGGAGATCTCCAGGTACCACCTGGAGGTTGTCAACCCAATGTATAAAGTGGAGAATGGGAATTTTTTTTTATTTTATTTTTAAAGAATAGACATTTGCTCATAAACAAGCACAGCTTGTCTCTCAGCAATCTATCCCTTCTAACACTTTTGCCTTCCGCAACAGGGAGATTTCATAACCTCTTTAACCCCCCATGTTTTCCTCTACTAATTGGATAGCTGTTTCCACTTTATATGGGATTGGACAGACTTGGATTTAAGCATATGAGTGTACCTCTATCACACCCGTGTTACAATTTTAACATGATGTATTTTAAGTCATCTGTTTAACTGTCTTTTCAATTGTGTATGTTTATATTTTGTAAGCCACCTTGGGCATTATGGAAAGGCAGGATAAATTTTTTAAAATAAATCTTGTTTGCGCTTGACTTTTCGCAGTGATTTCATGACACTTTCCTGTTGGCCATGTGTTAAACTATCTATTTTGTTTGCTTTTCCCCCTTGAAATTCGTCTCACCACTAAAGTGCCTTTTTCTATAAAAAGAACATTATTATTATTATTTTTTAAATACACATTTCTTTAACATCTTCAGCTTTCAGTATTTTTCAGCTGACCATTCTCTTTCTTCCCAGTGGCCAATTGCAGAATCGGCTACTTGATGGAAGGGTATCATCCAATGCACATGGTGCTTATGGAGACATGAACAGGTACCCGCCCGATTACATGGCTCAGGTCACTAAACCTCCATACCCAGCCGTTATCCCAAGACCTCCGAGTAATTCCGCAGTCAGGGGAACACTGAGAACAAGTAACTTGCCAGAAGAATTGCGTAAGTTGTTGCCAGGTTTTTGTGGTTTTTTAAAAATAAGTTTTGTTTATGTTTAATCTCTGAAAACTGTACATGAAGTCATAGGTTTTGAAAGAAAGAAGATCTCCTAGTTCATCCTCCTGGCAGGAAAGTGGAAACACATCTGAACCACACCCAGCTGACTCCTTATGCTAGTTGTGGTTCCTCCAGGCATCCCTCATCACAACTTCTTTTAATAGCGGGACATCACTTATGGTCATCGAAAGCTGGTATCTGCCATTTGTTATGGGGCTTGATCCTCCTGGTGTCTTTTTCCTGGAAGTGAACTTACAAGGCAGGGTCAAGAGGCCAAACCAAATGAGAGTTTCTGTGGTTCACCAGGCTCTATTCCAGATGGGAACTGCCCAGAAGCAACCATTTTAGGTTGGAGGGTTCTAGCTGCTCTCCAGATTTTTGAGGAGACACATGCAGTACATGCTGACCTTGAGGGATGGAGAGATGTGTGTGGTCTACAAAGTAATCCATAAGGCCTTCCTTGTCTATTCCAAGCCTGCCAGCTGGCTGTTCCCTCACTTGTAGGGTTCTAATAATAAAAGCTTGCGTTTATGTAGTTGTTTCAGTGTTCCTATAAAGCTACTGCCAGTCCTATAAGGTAGTCTGGTAATATTCTTATATAGAAGAGCAGGATCTGAGTCAGAGAATGGCTGTCACTGTCTAAGGAGAGACACAGTTTGAACAAGGGAACTCTGGATCTCAGTTCGTTTTCTCAGCCACTGTACTGCACCAGATTTTCCTGTGGAAGATGCAGCAATATAACAACTTGCACATGAAGCTCCAAAATGCAGCCATTTCAGTGCAGGAGCAGAATTGGGCCCCTGAAATTCTTTGCAAAACAGTACTCCACGCTTCCTATGTGACTGTGGGGAATGTGTCAGGTCTAGGCTTCTCAGTAAAAGTTGAAACATCAAGTTTGAGCCTGATTCTCAGTCACTCTTTCTCCTACCTATCCAGCCCTTCCCACATTTCCTAAATGTTGAAAATAACTGTCTAGATGAGTGCATTTCTGATATTTGCAAATGGGGTTTGGAAAATGTCATCCATAATGAAGTTTCGACTATACATCCCTTTGAGGAACAGATATGAGTCTGAAGGATGGTGACTTTGTTATTCCTCCAGACCATAATAACTCTTGTAGAAATTGCTTCAGTTGCTAGATCTAGGAATCATTTAGCTGGTTACAGAAACAGCAGTGCTTGACCACCAAATGTGCTTTTGTATTCCCAAGAGTCATGGGAACAGGATGTGGGACAAAGGATCCCATGGGAGGCATAGGGGGAGGCTACGGGGGGGCTCGAGCCTCCCCTGAAATTTCCCGGGGGGGACTGAGCCCCCCCCCCCGGGAAAACGTAGTGCCTGCCACTGTGCCTCCCGGGGCCCTTCCGAGGCCGGCAGCTGCTGCTGTCTGTGTCTCTCCCCCCCCCCTTCTATCCTTCCCTCTCCCTCCCTGTTTTCCTGGCGAAGGGAGAGGGAAGGAGTGGGGGGGGGAGAGAGAGGCCCCGGCAGCAGCGGCTGGCGGGCCTCGGAAGGGCCCGGGGAAGCGCAGAGGTTTCCTGGCGGGTGGGGGGGGGGGAACATCGCCCCAGCGAGTTTTACAAAAGTCTACGCCCCTGATGGGAGGTACCTTGCCATGGTCTCAAGACCACCAAGCCAGCTCAGTTTCTTTATATAAATAATCAAATAGGGTAGAGCTTGAGGTCTTCACAGTCAAAGTAAAGCTGGGGAGGCTGGAGCTCTTTTTCTTTTTTTTCCCCTCCTAGAGTTGCCAATTTTGACTCATCACATTCATGTGAACATCTCTCCTAGGTAAAGTCTTTATAACCTATTCTGTGGACACAGCTGTGGAGGTCATGAGATTTGTGAACTTTTTGTTTGTAAATGGATTTCAGACTGCAGTAAGTAGTCCATCCTGGAAGAATGAATTGCAGCCAAGGGAACTGGTGGGAGATAGGTCACCTGCATGTTGGAAGTTTATTTTCGTTCTGGTTAATGTTTCTGCCTACACTGCTGGATGTTGTGCTTAAGAAAAGTGGGGAGGAACTCCTTTGAATAGGATGCCGAAATTCCATTACTGCAATATCTATGTTAAACAGATGCATTGCAGCTCTTAAGGAAAGAGGTTGAACTGACAGCTCTTAAAAGCAGCAAGTTATTTCTGTAGCACTGCAGATGTACAGCGTGCTTTGCAGTTTGTTGTGTGAGGATCACAGCTGTCTACCACTGAGAGAGGATGAGAGGGAGAGGCAACCCTGTGGTTGAACCCTGCTCTAAACGCTGGTCCACAGACCCAAGTCTAGAACCATTCCCTCCGGACTAAACTGGATATTGAAACCAGTTTATCCCTTGGTCACCCTTGCATACTGGAAGGTCCTGCAATTACCAAGAGACGCTTGGATGCTACCAATGCAATTCTGATCCTGCATTTTGCTCATTCCATAGCAGCAGTGGCCTGACCTCTGTTGGCAAGAGCATTTTTGTCTCCACCCACTGCCGAGTCTCAGGTGACAAGAGAGGGCCAAAAAAACTGCCCTAAACATTTCTCGTCAGCTGCAATATTGCTGGTCTCCAATTAAGCTGCTGAAATATACTCACTGTTTCCTAGTAACAGAAGGGACAACATTGCTAACTTATATACAGAATGATCAGCATTTGAACTTGAAGGGCTAAACTGGTGGTGATGAAGGCATACATGCACTTGTATTTACCGTATTTTTCGCTCCATAAGACGCACCTGATCATAAGATGCACCTTGTTTTTAGAGGAGGAAAACAGGAAAAAATGAAATAGAAAGAAAGAAAGAGAGAGAGAGAGATAAAGGAAGGAAGGAGGAGGAGAGAGAGAGAAAGAGAAAGGAAGAAAGAAAGGTGGGGATAGAGAGAGAGACAGAAAGACAGACAGACAGACAGAAAAAAGGGAAGGAAGGAAGATAGAGAAAGGAAAGAAGAGAGACGTCGGCATGCCGTGCAAAGCCAGGCCTTTCTGTGCAAAGTAGTCACGGAGCTTAATCTAGCCGCCTTGAGCCAGTTCGCCGGCAAGGCGGGATAAAAATGAAATAAATAAATAAATAAATAAATCTGTGGGCGGGGCTTTCTGCTGCTGGCTGTCTTAAAGGGGGAAAGCCCTTAAAGGGAAAGAGTACTTAGCCTGGTGGGGGTTTTCCTGCCGTTTCCCTTTTAAGTCTTAACAGCTCAGGCCCAGCAGGGAGGGGCGGGGGAGGCTGGGATGCCAGCCTGAATGGCGTTCCCCTGCGTTCCTGCTGAAGAAAGAGCCCTGTTACAGATAAGAAAAGCTCCATATTCACTCCATAAGACGCACACACTTTCCCCCCCACTTTTTTGGGGAGGAAAAGTGCATCTTATGGAGCGAAAAATACGGTATTACACGACCAACCTGTTCACCTTTAAAATGGTAGCCAGGGGTCTGTTTGTTCTATCGAAAGTGGAGTGCATGTGCAAGGGAGTTAAACCCTGCCTATTCTCCTTCCTTACAATGCTGCAGTCTGTTTAGCACGCATGGAGCTTCCTTCAAGGTCGGTATTGTCCACCCAGAGTGGCAGTAGTTCTCCAGAGTCTCAGGCAGAGCTCTGTGTACATAATCTACTGCCTGGTTCTTTGAGGTGGAGATGCTGGGGATTGAACCGGGGACTTCCTCCATGCCAAGCAGATGCTCTGCCACTGAGCCATGGCCCCTACCATCTCTGAAGCATTTTTTTCTATCAGCCACCTCCAGTGCTGTAACTGAAACAGGCTGAAAAAGATATATTTTCAGCTACCAAGTACAATGACATAAGGATGCAGCAGGGTTTAGCTTCCCTCACCTGTGATTAGAAACAAAACAAAACACTTCACACTTGAATATTAAGACACATGAATGAATACACCTTAGGGTTGCCAAGTCTTGAAAACTCACCGGTGGGGGGGAGTCCTCCTCTCGCCGGGAGTTTCTTCTGGCGCGTGCACTTCATCGATGTCATTGGAGGTGACGCAGCACGTTGGGGGCATTGCCAGGGCGACGCTCTGGCAAGCGCCCCAAAACTCTATGGTATCATAGAGTTTGGGGGCGATTGCCAGAGCGTCGCCCTGGCAATGCCCCCAACATGCTGTGTCACTTCCGGTGACGTCATCACGTCGTCCTTGCTGGACGACGTCGGGGGTGGGGTTCCCCCCGCCGGCCAAATGCTGGCCGGCGGATCGAGAATCCCTTTAGCGGGGGATCCCCCACCCCCCGGGCTGACTTGGCAGCCCTAATACACCTGAACTCCCCCCCCCCCCGCCATAATATCTAACCTGGCCCTAACCGCAGGGCAAATCAGAGGCTTAATATTGTGACGAACGTCCAGGGCTACCCTTGTTAGTTTGCTACAGCCTAAACAAAGTCTTTTGTCAACTTAAAGATAAATGCTAGCAAGGGAAAAATCATGTCTGGTTTATTTTCTCATAGATCGATATATTTGAGGACACGGTTCGAGGTATTGACATTATTAAGTGGATGGAACGATACCTGAGTGATGTAAGTAAAGATGAAATGTAATCTTGCGTGATTATTTTCCCACACTGGCAGCTGAAAGAAAACCTGTAAGGTTGCCAAACAGAATGCCATGAACTGAAATAGAAACTACCCTCCCCTGTGGGTTAATTATTCATGTTTTTCCTGCCCCTGTCTTCTTCCCCCTTTCTAATTTAAAATTTGAGCCTTTGAGAGAGACGCACAGCTTTCTGATGTCAGTAAAACACTGCATGTCTCTACTTAAAAGCAAAATAAGCTACACACGTATAAACACATTCACAAGCAGTGATGTGTATAATTTTGGCCCCAATCCCAAAATACTTATATGAAGATACCGACTTATCAGCCGGTTGGTTAGCATTATCAGTGTTAACTCTACCAAGTCATCTGTAGAGGAAGGGAAGCCATCCCCAAACAAATGCTTAGCCGCATCAGGAACATGTGGGCTGACCACTGTTGAAAACAAAATGCCTGGCTAGAGAGACCTTTGGCCTTACCCATGGGGACTGTTCACATATTCTTAAAGCTACAGTACACCTTTGATGCTGGGCTACCAAGAGTCACCACGAGCCCCCAGATAAAGATTCCACCTGCCCCCACATATGACCCCGATCTAATTATACCCATGTGTCTAATTTTGTAATTTTATATTTGTACACACACATATATGTATGCCAATATAGGATACACTTCTTACATCTGATGAAGTGGGCTCAAGTTCACACAAACGTCGTGTCACAATGACATTTAGCAAGTTAATCAGTAAGAAATGTATAATATAAAGTTTAATGTTTACTAGGGCTGCCAAGACAGCCCGGGGGGCGGGGGATCCCCCGCTGAAGGGGTTCCCGATCCGCTGGCCAGCATTTGGCCGGCGGGGGGAACCCCACCCCCGACGTCGTCCAGCGAGGACGACGTAATGACGTCACCGGAAGTGACGCAGCACGTTGGGGGCGTTGCCAGGGCGACGCTCTGGCAATCGCCCCAAAACTCTATGATACCATGCACTACCATGATACCATAGAGTTTTGAGGTGATTGCCAGAGCGTCACCCTGGCAACGCCCCCAACGTGCTGTGTCACTTCCGGTGATGTCGATGGGCCTGCGCGCGAAGCGCGCGCGCCAGAAGAAACTCCCAGCGAGAGGAGGACTCCCCCCCCGCCGGTGAGTTTTCAACACTTGGCAACCCTAATGTCTACTGTAGCAAAGTAGCATTTACAAAGGGATACTAGATGTCCTGCCAATACTGCCTGGACAGTGTTTGATATGTAATTAAATCTAATTAACTGTGAGACAGAGAAGGGGTTCTAACTTCTGTTCCACATGTGTAACCATTATGTCAGATTAACACTCCATTTCCATGCATGTAAAAGGTGAAGGGGGGAAGGATCCTTTTATTACTTTGATAGTTTATGGGGAAATATTAACTCCTCCCCTTCTGTTCATAATATTAATAAGGGTTTGCTGCTATACTGCTATTAAGTATGTTCTAAGTTTTCAAACAGGATGTGGTGAGAGGAAGTTGAGACCAAGGCCGATTTCGCACTAGCGTTTGCCCCAGGTTTGCCCTCATACTTGCACGGGAGTTTCCAGTCGATTTCACACCAGTTGCTCTGGGCTCATGTTTTGCTCTGGAGTATCGCCCTGCTGCACCGGAGTTTCCCTGGAGCGAACAAATCCTGTTTTTAGAGGATTTTCCTGTTTGCTCCGGGGGAGAACCCAAAATGAAAACACACCCACTCGCCCGCCTTTCATCAGGGCTGCCCCATTGTGGGAGTTTCTAATTCTTTTTGGAGAAAACCCTTTGTTACGCTATATCAAAAGGGCTGAGGTTCCAAGTGGGAAAATGAAGAAAATACTCCGGAGGAAACTGGGAGGGGAAATTCCGGAGAGAACAAGAGGCAACTGGCCAGTGCGAAATCGGCCCAAGACTGACAAATTAAGGGGGGAATGGGGGGGGGGGGTGCAGGCAGATCATGAAAGGAAAAGATCAAAATGAAGGAGGAGAAAAGTGTAGAAAAGAGAAAGAGAAATTAAGAAAAGAGGAGAGGTGTTTTGTTTTCGACAGTACACTAACAGGGCTACCCCTTTGCAAGATCTGGCTGCGCAGACAAAACTATGGAGCTGGGTGGCATGAAAGAAGAGGGAAACCATAGACTGCTGGAGATAACAATTTGTTAGGGGGCTGCATCCTGGCAGTGACTATAGCAGACATGAGCTGTGCTGGCTGGTCTTGCATTGCTCCAATCCCAGCTTGGTTGATGGGTTTAGCAAGATCTGATAGGCACAGGGTTGCCAGACCCCCAGTCCCCGCGCGGTTTTCCCCGATTTGGGGGGCTCCTTCCCACCACCAGCTAGGTGGCCGGCAGGGGGGGAAGCCCTGCCCCAAAGAGTGACCACCTGCAGCCACCCCTAATACAAGATTTAAAGGGCCCTTTAGCTGGCCCGCTGATCAGCTGGTGGGGCCTTTAATTCTTGCAGGCAGGAGGGAGAGGGATGGCCATGCACGCCTGCACTCAGGGGCAAATGGCCTCCCCCACTCCTTCTGAAAAGCATTTAAAGGGTCCCTTTAAATGCTTTTCAGAAGAAGCAGGGGCCAGGCACCTGGACTCCAAGCTGTGAATTCTTTTGGGGAGAACGTTTAAATGCTTTTGGGGAGAACTGGGTGGGTGCCGGTCCCCAACGTGATGACGTCACTTCTGCATAGACTTTCCAATTTCCCGGGGGGAGCTGGGGCTGGGCTGGAGACATTACAGGCCATTGTCTCCGGGGGAGGCTCAGCATGTCCTGGAAAAGTTCGGGGGGGGGGGCTCCAACTCCCCAGCCCCCCTGAAGTTGACACCCATGCTGATGACATCATCATGTTGGGGACGGCCTTGCTGCCTCCAGTGACGCCCCTTAAAGTTCTCCACCAGGGACTTGGAAGGACCTGGCAACCCTAGTGAAGAGTACTGGATTCGGGAGACCAGGAACGGTGAAATCATGAAGCCTTTATTGAGTGATTCAGCATGCCCAGTAGATGGTCAGATCAAGCATGCTTCCAGGGCTCCAGGGCCCTCATTATATGCTGGCCAGAGCCACACCTCCGGCCACACCCAAAAGACCTGATAGGGGCTTAACATATGCGCATGTTTGTCATAGGTTCCCTGGAGGAGCCTTTGATTGCATTGGCTCCCCAGGGAGAACCTAGGTCCCACATTGGTGGAGGCTTTGAATCCGGATGTCTATTGTTCCTCCAGATTCAAGCTCCCCTCTCTGCCTGACCATGTGCTCTGGCCATGTGGCGGGCGCCATTACCTGGGAGCACATGGCAGGCTGGTTAGAACACAGAACATACTACATTACACCTAGATAGGCAAGGCTCTGCCTTTGCAGAAAGGCATAGTGAGCAGACAGTCATAGCTGCTGCTGTTTACTGTGCTCTGCCTTTCCTGCGCCCTTAATAGCTGGAGCACAGAGCTGCATTAGAAGTAAAATAAATTGCAGTGCATTTGCTGAATGCAGCATGAAGAAGAAGAAGAAGAAGAGATTGGATTTATACCCCGCCCTCCACTCCCCAAGGGAGTCTCAGAGCGGCTTACAAACTCCTTTTCCCTTCCCCTCCCCACAACAGACACCCTGTGAGGTAGGTGGGGCTGAGAGAGCTCTTTCCCAAGCTGTCCTTGAGGGAACAGCTGGTCCAGAGCTATGGCTTGCCCAAGGTCATCCAGCCAGGTGCAAGTGGAGGAGTGGGGAATCAAACCCGGTTCTCCCAGATTAGAGTCCGCGCACTTAACCACTACACCAAACTGGCTTTCAGGGGTCCTCCAGCTATCTTGGGCCCCAGGAATTTTGTTTTCCCGGCCCCCTCCCTCCCTCAGTAGCCCTGCTTTGGCATTCGTGTTCCAGTCCTTATCCAGTCCCTATGGGTACACCATCTGTGTGCAGTTCTGAGTCCTGCAAGGGATATGTGTACAAAAGCTCTTTTTTTGTGCATAAGCTCTCCTTTGTTTTAGCAAAACCTACCTTGCTCTTCTTGTCTATCAATAATGGCCAGCCCCAGGGGTCATTTCGTAGAAAAAGAGCTGCAGGAGCTCATTAGCATAACTCATTTGCATAACTCATTTGCATATGCCACACACCCTAACATACCGGAAGTGTGTCAGAAGGCCACACCCACCCCTCAGGCTCCACTCCACAGGTGAGTGAAACTGACCTGCTCTTCCTCCATTCCCTTCCCCATCCAATACTTTGTGCAATAAAAATAAGCGTCAAGAACACACCCTCATTCTCTTCCTGCTCTCTTGAAACCACCGGACTTCAAGTAGACTTGAGATACCCAGGACATGTGCATCACCCATCCCTTTCCCTTCCCCTCCCCACAACAAGACACCCTGTGAGGTAGGTGGAGCTGAGAGAGGTCTTTTGAGAACTGCTCATGAGAGAACAGCTCTGAGAGAACTTGTGAATGGCCCAAGTTCACACCAGCAGCTGCATGTGGAGGAGTGGGGAATCAAACCCGATTCTCCCAGATTAGAGTCCAACTCCTGACCACTACACCAAACTGATAAGGTGGAAGCTGCTGAAGGGTTGGTGAAATTTCTCCAGTACTTATGTGCCATGTGCCCAGATAAAAAATGGTATACTTAGAAAATTTATATGCCACCTTGAGCAAGTCTCTGGAAAAGCATCACACAGTCATAAAAGGAACAATGATAAAATTATCAATATTAAAACAAAACATTAAAAACAATAAAGACCCTAGCAGGGCTTTCCCTGGGGCGCTGCGCCTCTGCACTGCTCGGGGAAGCCGAGGGCGCGGGGCCTGGTCATGTGCCCGCCCCCTGGGTTCCTCACTCCCGGAGCTGCGCTCCTGTGTGCTCCCGCTCCAACGGACCCCTGGCCAGTCCTGTCCCAGCCTCTCTAACTGAACTTTCTGCTCATTCTCTGCTGTTCCAAGTTTCACAATACAGACCTGCTTGTACTTGGCACAGTGCAAGTCTAAGTAAAAGCAATGCAACACCGTTCTGAACGTGAAGCTCTCCAAGCCTAAGCAACGGAACTTTATTAGATGTGATAGGCTATTATTCATCCTTCTGCATGAAATTGTTTCATTTTAGTTAGAGGGGAGAGCTTTATTATTTGGGGACAAGCTAGGTTGCTTGATACTGAATAAAAAGCCTTTCCTTTTGAAAAAAATAGATACCGTCACAAGCATAGGCATCAACTACAGGGGGGCTTGGGGGCGCAGGCCACCGCTGAAATTCCCCAGGGGGGACTGAGCCCCCCCCCCGCCGCCACACCTCCCCACCTCCCTTCCTAGACCCGCCCCCCACCTGGCTCCCCTGAACCCTCCCTGAACCCTCGCTCTCTCCCTCCCTCCCTCCCGGGGCCATCTGGGTGACTGCCGGGGCAACACTCTAGCAATCGCCCCAAAACTCTATGGCACCATAGAGTTTCGGGGCGATTGCCAGAGCATCGCCCTGGCAACGTGCCCAGCGTGATGATGTCACTTCCGGGTGATGTCATTACACTGGGCAGTCGCCCAGATGGCCCCAGGAGGGAGGGAGAGAGCGAGTGGGTTCAGGGGAGCTGGGAGTCGGGTGGGGGGAGGCTCTGGCGGCAGTGACATCATCCCGGTGCATGCATGCACTTTGCGCGTGCACAAGAGCCCCCCCCCCCCGGAAATTAAAAAGTCTACGCCCCTGGTCACAAGTATAGATTTGAAAGGCAGCATAAATATAAGGTCTTGCTCAAGCACAGGTGGGCCTTTTTGTTTCCATTTATCACACTCCTCTCAGTTTTGTTCATTACTGCACATTTCCATTGTGAATGGAGAAGAATCGCCTCCTTTTCTCCCCCCTCCATCATACTTACTGTGCTGCAGCGACGGCTGTGATTAGTCTTGCTGCTGCAGCAAAGCAACTGAGATGCATAAGGGTGGCAGCCCAGATAGTGGCAGGCTGCCCAGCTCTCAGGAGGGCGAAGGATCTGTCTCCCCCCCCCACACACACACACTCCCATCTCCTGTCCTCTGTCTTCTTCTGGTACCGCAACATACCTTGGGGAAAGTAGTCTTCAGGGTGTGTCTGACAGAATGCCGTCCTCAGGGTGTGCTAGAGTGTCGCTGTAGGCAAGGGAGGAAGAGAGCGTCTGCCAGCTGGCCTAGCATTGTGTTGGGGGAAAGAGGAAGAAAGGGAGGAAAGAGAAAGGAGGAGTAACCATGCATTTACAAATAGCATTTGTTTATTCTTCATTATTCCCTTTCATTGTCTAAACTAATGAAATCTCTCCCCCCCCCCCCCCCAATTCATTTTGGAATGAATACTGAGGCAAAGCAGGCCAGAAGCACCTTGCTGTGCAACTGCTCCTTTGCCTGGTACTGCATTCCAGTCGGGTGCTTCACTGACCTTTCACCTGCCCGGCACTACCACCACTCGGAACTTTTTTTTTTAAACCGCACCTCTGAGCATGTAGTATCCCCTTTTGCAAACTTGTTGTGAAGTCCCAGGTTAAGGGGAAAAAAAACTCTTCTTCTGTCTCCAGTTGGTAATAGATACAAGAGTCTACCCAGTTTGTTTTTTTTTAAAGAAAGTATTATGAAGAAACACACAGTATTCAAATGTATATGACTTATAAAATCTGTTTTAAAAACCTGAGGAAGTAGGTTGATTGAGATGTTAACATACATGTGTCGTGCGCTCTTCTCAGCCAGCTAGAGCAGCTGTATCGTATCTCACATTCTCAATACTGTTAACATATCCTGACCCTTTCATTGTTTAGCTCCCTAGACCAGGGGTGGGCAATTGTTTTGGCTCGGGGGCCACTTTGTGGGAGCGGAGGTTAGCGGAGGGCCGCACCTTTTTAAATGATTGCATTCATTAGTTAACTTTGCATTTCAGAAAAGGTATAAATTGTATCATAAAAATCAATAAATACAAATTCAATAAAATAGTGGTAGTTTTATTCAATTTATTTATTGTGCTAATTTCATATAGTCTATAGCTGCAAGCACATTTAATTTTAGAATCAGTTTAATGAGACAAATGTACCCTATCACACTTTTCTACAACTTTTTTGAAATCAGGAGTGAGATCGCTTGTTGAGATTCTCATCACAGCCTGCAAGTTAATGTCTGTCAAAGAGCATCTATATTTACTCTTGTTGATCTTCATGCAAGAAAAACTTTGCTCACAAATATACGTAGACCCAAATATAGAGAACATTTTCCCAGCAAATTTCTTCATACATGGAAATTTTTTCAGCAGACAAAAATTTGTAAAAGTCAACTAATGTCACAGCATTAAACATTTCTTTCACAGTGTGATCTGACTGCATGTCAGTAAGTTCAAGCTGCAGCTCCTCAGGTGCTGTATCAATATCAGCAGTGATGGGATAAGAGAGCAAATTGAATTTAGGCTCAGTTTTCTTGAAGTCCTGAAATCTTCTTGGCGGGCCGCAAAAAACTCTGTGGCGGGCCGCATGTGGCCCCCGGGCTGCAATTTGCCCACCCCTGCCCTAGACAATGGAGAGAAAACAGCAATGGGGAGGGGAGGATTAGGGGGGAGACAAGTAGGATTTCCCTCCCCTGCAAATATTGTAGTTCCCCTCCTCATTCATTCTAAATACATGTTAAAAAGCTAAAACATATTTAAAACATCTAAAATGGTGCAAAGTCATTCTGTCACAAATCCATGTTTCCAGATTTAGGAGTTTAAAATCCCTAAATCTCTGTATCCGTGAATATCATGAATAGACTACCGTATTTCATTCTCATCGTAGCTGTAATAAGTAAACCTTTACTCCCATATTCTGCTGGCACCTGGTACTTGTCAAGAAGTGACGGGTGGTTTAGATGCTGCCAGCCCTTCAGAAGGAATGCTCAGCAAAAGCAGTATTGTTTAATGCTCCTTATCTTGTGTGTCTCCTAGTCACATGATACCCTTGGGTGCCAGAAGTACTGTGGGTATGCCACCACTGGAATGCATATGCTACATGCTATCAGAGAGAGTCACTGAACTGTGTGGAATATTCTGGGCTATGGGTGTATGTTGGGATCACAGACTAAAGTTTCCAAGGGGGTCTGTATAAAAGGAATCATCTGTGTGCGTGTGTGTTTTGCAGTGGCACTGGGTAGGCATGGAATTTGTTCCGAACACAGAATCAGGCATCCTGACAATCTCTTCTTTCGTTTTTATAACAAGTATATCTCTAGACCTCCTGGTTCTGAAAGTAGGCTTGAAAGTATACGTTTAACATACATTGATGTCTCAGAAGACGGACACAGCTGAGCAGGACCTTTCTTGAAGCTCTGACACCTCCATAATGATTAATTAAAGTATACAAAAGAAGAGACAGTATGCATATTTATTTGCATAATTTTTATCGGTCACAGAAGATTGGTTTCCTTTACCAGAAAATTCAATGTATTTTTTTTAACCTAGAGGAATGTGCCACCCGGGCTAGAATTGTTGTGTCCACCTAAGGTAGAGAAGAAGAGAAGAGAAGAGATTGGATTTATATCCCGCCCTTCACTCACTTAAGAGTCTCAGAGCGGCTTACAAACTCCTTTCCCCTCCCCTCCCCACAACAGACACCCTGTGAGGTAGGTGGGGCTGAGAGAGCTCTTTCCCAAGCTGTCCTTGAGGGAACAGCTGGTCCAGAGCTATGGCTTGCCCAAGGTCATCCAGCCAGGTGCAAGTGGAGGAGTGGGGAATCAAACCCGGTTCTCCCAGATTAGAGTCCGCACACTTAACCACTACACCAAACTGGTAGTGACAGGGGCTGGAGGGTGGGCGGGAAATGCTGCCCCTACTGTGCAAGAATCAGCAAGCAGGATGGAGGTGTGTGGGGGGGGACAACATTCACACCTCCATCTCTACAACACTTGCTGTTGTCGCCCCCCCCCCCCCTTTTCCTCATCACAGAAGGGGAAAAACTTGAGAAAATCTTGCTGAGTCCCCTGCAGCCTGGTAGCCCTCCCTCCTTCTAACAGCTGAGCTGTAGCGCAGTTGTATATGGGGGGGAGGGGGAGGAATCTGTAAAAGGGCTAGAAATGGAAGGGGAAACACTGGAACTTAGAGTTGCCATTTTTAAGGCAGTGCCAAGCTCGCTCCCCCCCCCCTCTCCAGATGGACTACTGGTAGAGTTTTCACAAGGAGGCTCTGCCTGCAGTTGGTGTGCCATTTCCTCTGTAAGTTGAAGCAAAGGAGGTTTCTCTTTGTTCCAGTTTAAGAGGGACAGCCCTGGGAGCCCCACAAGCTGAGCTTGGAAGACATGGGGTGGAAGCTCTCAAATAAATTAGGGCATGTTGAGGAAGCAGCCAGACTTCCAGTCAACAAAGACAGATATGCAAAGAGTAGCTTGTGCTGGTGTGATTTTGCACACACATTTTGAAAATGCTTTGTGTTATTAATTAGTAAACTTTTGGCAGTAACCAGGTCGACAACGAGATACATTTTCTGTCCCTCTTTACATTTGAGCAGCACAGAATTTGTGACCTACAGTGTACAGAGATTAGTATTGCATCATTGCCAAAACGAACTGGGTTGTCTGATGCTGCCAGAGAACATCAGATCACGTAAAAATACAGACTGGCAGGTTTCCAAGCTGCTTTGCCTAACCATACCGCATTTTACAATTCCATAAAAGCATTTTTTTTTCCTCGACAGAAAACGGTGATGATAATCATAGCAATCAGTCCAAAATACAAACAGGATGTAGAAGGGGCTGAATCCCAGCTGGACAAGGATGAACATGGCTTACATACTAAGTACATCCACAGGATGGTGAGTGAGGATATGTGCGTGCCATTTCAAAAGAGGTCTGCAGCTTTCCCTCTCCCAAAGAAATGCCCTTTGTGTCTTGTCCTCAGTAAATCCAACAGTGAAGCCCGGATCTGTCAGTGTTCACTCTGCCTCCCGGTTAGCGCTGAATGTGTTTTATAAGCAGTTCTATTTGCTTGCTCCAAAGTTCAGGTTGAAAGTGACTTGCTGCTTCACTTCCTTCATGGTTTTTTAGCTCAAATGCTTTTAAACCATTCCCGAGACCCTTAATATTATCTCATGTCTGTACTTCCTCACACTGACACATTCCAAAAAGATAGTAGAACCCACAGACGATAATAAATCTGTCAGACCTGAGAAATTAAACATGAGGCATGGAAGGAGGGAAATTCACATATGTGTAGTTTCGGGCACCTCTGGGCCGGTGTGTTTGATTGTGTCTCCCTCTGGCCTGCTGATTGCCACAGAAACTCAGCTTGCTAATATTTTAAAGAACTCTCCCTGGAGTTCCTCTTTTGATCAGACCTTAACAAGCTGGCACAAAGCTGGTTCTTTCTGCTGTTGGGAGATCAGCACAATGCTATGCCAGTCCCTAGGAGCTTCTGCCAGTTCAGGTGAATTTGAATTCTTCATGCAACACCCTTTAAAGTTTTACAGGTATAGAGCTAGGCCACACTGTATGAAGGCTCAAGAGCTCTAGGAGAAGGGTGGCTTAAAGCACTATCACAAAGACTTTTCCTAAAGGGGAAAAGGCTGTCTGGCCCACACCAGTACTGATGGGAGCATTTATCAACCCAGGATTGTATTGGACTAGATGCAAAAGGCACAGCCCAGAACACTGTGTTTGGAATTGCCCCGTTCCACTGCCTTCAGTTTGATTTAGTGACTAACTTTTGTCGATAATCTCAAATGAACTGGACTACTGACTCAGATGTTCAGTCTAAATCCTGATTAGTATTTTCACAGTACAATCTGTTTAGATTTACAGCCTTCCAAATCTCTTGAAGTAAAAGGGGTTAGAAGGGTGTCACTCTTCTTGGGGCTGCACTGTAAGTGTCTGAAATATCCTCCACCAAGGGTTGTTATCTCTCGGTTAGAAAAGTCCTGGAGATTTTGGGGGTGGAAGCCTGGGGAGGTGGAGTTTGGGGAGGTGAGGGACCTCAGTGGGGTATAATATCGAGTCTACCCTCCAAAGATGCCATTTTCTCCAGGGGAACTGATTTCTGTAGTCTGGAGAACTCCAGGCTCCATCCTATGTCCTCCGTGCTCAGTTCTCTGCCAGGGCCTGAAGATCTCTATGTTATCATTAGGGGTGTGCGCTCGGTATATACCAAGCCAAATAAATACCCGAAAGGTACCTTATCAGCTGAACCAGATTAGCTAATAGGGTATAATGGAGCCAAATAAATTCAGGTTTTCCAAATATTTACCTGGATCCCAACACAATACCAATATTGGGATTCGGCAATATTTGGGAATACTGGTATTTTTGGGGTCCAAAAGACCCAAATCAGGAAAATACCGATTTTTTTTTTTACATCCCTAATTGTCGTCCCTGCACAAAAGGGGTCTGGAGATCTCAGGTCCTACTGCAAGCCCAAGGCTCCCCTCCCTGAAATGGATGGAAGGGCTGTGAAGGCCCACTTCAGGCTACATGCTTCACCCAGGCCTAGGAGCTCCTGGACATATCTGTTCCATCTGAGACTCACTGTAAGGGCCACTAATCAGAATTCACTTCTGATTGGCCAATGACTCTCATAGTCTGGAGTCTGATCTAAACTTAATTCCGGAGGGAGGGAATCCGCCCAATCCAGTCTGGGTTAATTTTGAATTCAAGTGGAACAAAACACAATTTCATAGTGAGCAATTTGTTCTTTTAAAGGGGCTTTAAAAAAGAATATTATCTTTGGAGATGATATTTAATATATCTGAACAACAGTCCAGATGTGAGTATATGCATAGACCTACAATCCAGCACAGTCTATGATTTTCAATCCAAAAACAGCTACATGCCTTAGTGGGTTCCCTGAACACCACAGGGCATATGCTTCAGTTCATACCTCCATACCTCTTGTGACTGATAGCATAGAGCCAGTCTGGTGTAGCGGTTAAGTGCGCGGACTCTAATCTGGGAGAAGCGGGTTTGATTCCCCACTCCTCCACTTGCACCTGGCTGGATGACCTTGGGCAAGCCATAGCTCTGTACCAGCTGTTCCCTCAAGGACAGCTTGGGAAAGAGTTCTCTCAGCCCCACCTACCTCACAGGGTGTCTGTTGTGGGGAGGGGAAGGGAAAAGGAGTTTGTAAGCTGCTCTGAGACTCCCTTGGGGAGTGGAGGGCGGGGTATAAATCCAATCTCTTCTTCTTCTTCTCTTCTTCAGTACTCACATTTCCAAACAGATGATTGACATTCTCAAAATTGAATGTGCTAACCATCTTATAAGGGCAAGGCATGTGGCTTTTGATCCAGTGTCAAGTATGCATAGATCTCCATGGTGCTTGTGCAGTTGACAATCCAGAACACTGCACAGCCATCACTAGTATGGGACAATCCAGTTAAGATCGCCATGTCCCCCTTATCCAACAGCAAGGGATGAGGGGGTACAGTTGCCAAATCCAGGCTGGGAAATTCCTGGAGATTTGGGGATGGAGCCTGGAGAGAACAGGGACCTCATTTGGGGCACAATGCCACAGAGTCCACTCTCCAAAACATCCATTTTCTCCAGGGGAACCAATGGTCTCTGTAGTCTGAAGATGAGCTGTAATTCCAGGGGATCCCCAGGTCCCACCTGGAGGCTGGCATCCATAAATCCAGTACAGCAGCACAGAATTCTGATTCTGCATATAGAACACTTAAGTTGTAAGAATTATGCTTTTTTTTTTAGATGCAGATTGAGTTTATACAGCAAGGAAGCATGAATTTTCGATTCATTCCTGTGCTTTTTCCAAATGCAAAGAAGGTAAAGCAAAAATTGAATCAATCTTGTTTTATTTTTGATGAATGCACGAGCTGAGATACACACAGAAAGCTTTCAAGCACCTTTTCTGACCATCAGATAAAATTATGACGGTATTCAGAACAGTATCTGACAGAAAGGCTACACAGCGTTTTAGATCAAAGCCTAGTTTGCATCAAGAATATGAATGTACTAAAGCGTTTTACTTGCTGACATATTAGGAGCTAGTACTGATTTTGACAAGCTATTAGATAAAATTGGAATTGAGCCATATATTGTTTTGTTGAGTTTCCCCGTATACCTTATTTTACTTTTGATTTTAAAATATTGCAGTGCGGAGACTAATATTGGTGAAGGAAAGAATCTGGCACCGTCTTTCCTTATTGCAGAGTTAAAGGATGGCTAGTCAGGGATCTCCACGGCCTAGCTAGGGTTTTGTATTCCCCGCAGTCTAAGATGATTGTTGGTAAGAGCAGGTCACCAACACTGGGTAAAGTAGAAGCGCCTTTTATAGCTGTCATTACTATACCTGGAAATTCCACTTCACCTTTTCTATGTAGCTAATACTTTGTCAAAAAAAGCTACTAAAAAAAATCAGCCTGTCTGCCATATGCCTTACCTATTAAAAGGCAAGAATTACCGTAAATGTAAAAGAATTAGAGTTACTTAAATATTTGTCTTCTCATAAACTCTGTGGAAGTATGTTATTTAAATTAGGGTGTCCTAATTTAACTAACTTCTTAAGCACCTCTAAGACTTAATGAAACTGAAACGCATGCTTTACAGTACAGTCCTGAGCAGAGTTACACCTTCCTAAGCCCATGGACTTCAAAGGACTTAGAAGGGTACAACTCGTTTAGGGTTGCACTGCTAAATTCCTGCTGTTGAAATCCATGGATACAGTTCAGCCAACATTAAACCTATTCTATCCACTGATTTTAACTGGAAGAAGTAAACTTGTTTTAATTTTTCCTCTGAAATCACTTCAGCTGACTGACGCCTGTTGTGTTTTTCTGTCTCATATGTCAGTGTTTGTCAGGCTTTTTGAACTTGGGAGCCAGGCCTTCTACCTTCAGCCCCCATGTTCAAAAAGATCCAGCCCAGATCATCTATTGTACTGGTGACTATACAGACATCCTTCCATACAGTTATGTGTGGACAAGGATCTAGATGGTGTCACAATTCCACAGTGTCTTAATTTCACAAAGGAGAATAGACCAGGATACCTCTGACTTCTTCCTAAAGCCACACACAAGGAACAAAAACAAGCAATCCTTACTCCTTCCTGCCCATCCTCCTTATGCAATGGGGGGGAGAAAGGCCATAGTCACTCCCACAAAACCAGTGAGTGTTGGGGGTATTCTACCATTCTAGTTCTTGGTTGGTGGAACAGGAAAGCACCACTCACTCAGGATCCTATCCTACCCTAAAGTGTCAGCGTTTCGCCAAGAGCCCCATACTTTGAGAACCATGGGAATATGGGGCCAGATAGTTTCTGCGGAATTTAGATGGTACGGTTGATTGATGCATTTTAACCGATAGAAGTTAAAAGGAATTAAAATGTGAGTGATGGTTAATACCGTAATGTACTGATAAAACACTACACTCGAGTGGTTTCCACAATGAATTATTCAGATAGCACCGTAAGCACGGATAGGCAATCTAGAGTATGGCTAATTGCGTGTTGTGTTCAGGCAGTGGCTAATGAGAAAGGATGAGTCTCGGACTGATGAGGCCTGGATGTTGCTGAAAAATGGTAGTACCAAAATAAAGGAATTTTAAATCCCCCCCCCCCTTCACAGGAACACGTGCCAACCTGGCTTCGGAATACTCACGTCTACAACTGGCCCCGAAATAAAAAGAACATTCTGCTGCGGTTACTGAGGGAAGAGGAATATGTTGCTCCTCCGATAGGACCTTTGCCCACACTCCAGGTTGTGCCATTATGAACGTACATTAAAGTACACATGAAACAACTGGTGTATTGCTTTGATGGCTGGCAACCAGGATTTTCCTGGCTTCCTCTTCTGAGTGATGAAAAGCATGTGCTTCTTTCTCTCTCGCTCCCTCCCTCCCCACCCCTGCTAATAGAATTGTCCTGGGTAATGCAAGCCCATGTGTTTCCCCTTATCCTGAATGTTTCCTTCTGTGACTGATCAGGCACGCTGCTTCCCTCGCTATGTCTAAACAAACTGCAAATGGAAAGAATGTCCAGTCATTTCTCTTCTGTTTCTAGCAAACTGTTTTCCAAGTCTGCAGCAGAGCAAGCAAAGATTGTAAACAATGTTGCATTAAGCAGAAAACTGCACTCCGTTGTTTGCTTTGAGTTTCTTTTGTTGTCAGCCAGATGTTCTTGCATTCTGTAATGATCTCCAAGAGTCACTTTATGTTCACAATAAAGTATTTGCCTTTCATGTCGGCTGCCGTCTTTATCACGGTTGAGAAATGCACGAGGGTTTAACGGCTTCTTTGTAGATAAACTGAACTTCAAGGTTAATGTTTGGCTGTGCACACTTGTGAGCTTTCTCGTACTTGAAACAGGCTTCTTGCAGGTGCTGTTGGAGAGAGAAAACTACTGGACTCGGGAGGCCGGTGGAATGATTTTCAGCATAGCTCTTTTTATTAGGGGTCAGGAACAAGCATGAGGAAAGGTGCTTATATTTACAGGTAAACCGCACCCCCGACTTCTCCCCCCACGGGGGATTGGGTGAACAGGGATTAAGTTCCTGCCAGAGGCTATCATAGGTCCATCTGAATATCCTCAGCCTCTGATAGGGGGACAATCAGGATCCGAGGGTCCATTGTTCTCTAGGAATGAAGCTCTGGCAGGTAACGCTTGGCCTTCCAGGTGACATGCCCAGACAGGTCACAAGGTGCATACCGGAAGTAAGTTTACACTAGGGGATCTTTAAGTCCAACTAGAAAATCATGTACAGAACATAACAGAAAGCATGGCGTGGTCATTTTATACAGAATCTGGAGTGCATCCTACCACTTAATCCTTCTAAGGATGAAATTACACTATATTTGACCTGGAATTTGCTGCCAAAAGTGGTACCCCCATACCAAGTTTCGCCTTGCAACCTGGGCTCTTTAACTCTGTTCTGTGATTGTAGCATATGGAAAGGGGCCCATAGCTCAGTGGCAGAGCGTGTAGTTGGTGTGCAAGCAGTCCCGACACCTTAGACTTCACATGGAGAAGCAGGTGGCAGGCTTTCGGAAAGGCACGTGTACCCTATTAATCCTTTAAAACTACTGTAATGGTGTACCCTTTGCAGACTGCTGTCAGCTTCCCACGATGTAGGCTCCTTCTTTTTAGGCTAAGTCTGGCACCCTTTAAATAAGAAAGCCAAGACCTGTTACTGTATGGACAGCAAGATAAACAGTGAAGGTTTGCCCAAAGAGCAGCTTAATTGAAAAGGACCATTGTTCAAGGTCTAGACTGCCTTATCTCTGGTGAGCAGGGCTGTGAGGCCAAAGCAGAATCTGGAATGTTAATAAGAGGACTACAGCAAAGTTCAGAGGGAGACACAGTTTGTAGCTCTGCAACGTACAGATGAGACAGGCTGCTGAAGGGAAAGATAATTACTGTAATTTATCACATATCCACATTAATGATGCTTGGGTGACTACCTGGTTTTAAAAGAAACAAAGCTATATATCCTTGTACAACAATTTTACCATGGCAATAGGCAGCAACTAACCTCTCTCAGCTTTCTGTCTTTGTGGTGATGAAGCAAGTTTGTTTTAACGATCGACAGTAAATACTAATGTACTCAAATCCTGCGGGATTGCTGAAGAAGTAATATTCATATTGTCCGCTCTTCTCATCAGACACCATCTATTTATTTATTCCAGCAGGTGGCCTTGGGCTGTATTGTTCTGATATTATTAAGAGGTCCAAATCACAGCAGAAGAAGACTCTTGCCTCAGATACCTACAGATAGTATTGCTGCCCATGTTCCTTACTTATGGGGGTTGCATTTAGGTGTGGGCAGGGAGGGCTGGAAATTTCTCCCAGGTATCAATGAACTATGCACTGGTTCTGTGCACTGAATAGCTGGAATCGAAACCAGAAATTGTCCCCATCAGCTGCTGTTTAAAGGGTCCACAGAACTGAATTGAATGGGAAAAGGAAAAACAGCAAAGTCAAATGCCTGTTCTTCTCTTACTGTGCCTGTGACTTTTCTACTCACTTTCTAGAACGGCAGAGGCTATGAACTGCACACCTGTTTCTAAGGTAATATTTGTACAGTCAAGAAGCAGTGACACACAGCTAAGATTATCTGCACAGATAAAAAGCTCCCACTGGATGTTCAGCACGAAAGGTCACTTTCACCATCAGTGCATAACAAAAATGTGTTTAAACCAGGTGAGCAACCTGGTCTGTTATTGCTACTTTGCCGGAACTGTAATTGTTACTGTGATAATTGGCATTTGGACTCGATCTGTTTTGTGCCACAACTGCAGCCGAGTTTCATCCTTACAACTGTGCAGCACAGCTGCGCCCAGACTTTCTCCATCATTCCAGTTTCTCTGCTCCAGGGAGAATAGATTTTCTTGTTTGAGACTCCATAATAATCATAATCCTTACTATAAATTCTTGGGTATTTTTCTTAGTCTGTTCTAACCTATATGCATGAGGGCGATATAGCCTGGAAGAAACTTTATCAAATCCAGAATTAGATATCAACAGATAGTTTATTAACATGGACATAGATTTGAGAGGGAAAATTTGCTGTATTAAAGTGTGATCACAGCTAAAATGGTTATGATCCGTATCAAAGTTTTAAGCTCGAAAGCCTTCCTCTAAATATATGCATTTGTACCCTTCTCATTTTTTGTGCAGAGTTATGATTCTAGAACACAGTATTCTCCTACATCAGTCAAAAGCACCAACTTTTCCTCAGCCTCTGCTTACCCCCTCCCACAGGAAAATACCTATTGTCACTTAATTTGTATTTTCCCCACTTATTCTGTTCCTTATTTTACACTTTCACTGATTTGTCAGATGAGCCACCTTAGCTCAAGCTAGAACTACACTAAAGGCAATTGGGTAGCCTATCGTTTACCTCACCTGTAGGGGGCACAGTACCTTCATGGCACTGCTTGCCAGCAGGTGTTGCTTGTATCCAAACTCAAATTAGGCTCCTTCGGTTTTTATGTTACCATAACATTCCTAATTTTTATCCTGATAAGAAGTTTTCTCTGGTGTCGTCAGTTGTTTTATGAAATGAGTGATCCCTTACACAGCATCATGGCGCTCTGAGGAACGTCAGTGCAGGAAGCCAGTGTGCGACCCAATAGTGAAACTTGCTACGCCCAGGGGTCTGTTGGAGCGGGAGCGCACAGGAGCGCAGCTCCAGGAGTGAGGAGCCCAGGGGGCGGGCACATGACCAAGCCCCGCCCCCTCCTCAGCTTCCCCGAGCAGTGCAGAGGCGCAGCGCCCCAGGGAAAGCCCTGCTAGGGTCTTTATTGTTTTTAATGTTTTCTTTTAATATTGATAATTTTATCATTGTTCCTTTTATGACTGTGTGCTGCTTTTCCAGAGACTTGCTCAAGGTGGCATATAAATTTTCTAAGTATACCATTTTTTTATCTGGGCACATGGCACATAAGTACTGGAGAAATTTCACCAACGCTTCAGCAGCTTCCACCTTATCAGTTTGGTGTAGTGGTCAGGAGTTGGACTCTAATCTGGGAGAACTGGGTTTGATTCCCCACTCCTCCACATGCAGCTGCTGGTATGACCTTGGGCCAGTCACAAGTTCTCTCAGAGCTGTTCTCTCATGAGCAGTTCTCAAAAGACTTCTCTCAGCCCCACCTACCTCACAGGGTGTCTTGTTGTGGGGAGGGGAAGGGGAAGGGATGGGTGGTGCACATGTCCTGGGTATCTCAAGTCTACTTGAAACCTGGTGGTTTCAAGGGAGCAGGAAGAGAATGAGGGTGTGTTCTTTACGCTTATTTTTATTGCACAAAGTATTGGATGGGGAAGGGAATGGAGGAAGAGCAGGTCAGTTTCACTCACCTGTGGAGTGGAGCCTGAGGGGTGGGTGTTGCCTTCTGACACACTTCCGGTATGTTAGGGGGTGTGGCATATGCAAATGAGTTATGCTAATGAGCTCCTGCACCTCTTTTTCTACTAAACGACCCCTAGCTATGCCAACATGTTTTAAGATACAATGAACAAACTGTTGCACCACAGTAACATCACAAGGCATAGTGCTGCATAAATGCTACAAATGTTAAGACTTAACAGAAAACCATACATGGATTTCTAGTATACACTTCTGTATAAGTGCCTTCTCAAGTTCACTGTAGCTTCTTTGTTCAGTTCTTGTTCTTCAGAAGCTTCCTCTCTGTTCTTCTGAATTAGGATGGAGGAGAATTAACTTCCTGCATCATTCACTTTGCTATAAAGGAGCTCACTGTGTAACGACAACAATTGTACGTCAGTAAACAGTTTGTGCTGGAGCTCAGAAGACTCCTCTTAGAGAATGGCTTATTCTCCCAGATCCATTTGTCTAATGAAGTGGATCCTGTGATAAATGGGCATAATGAATTTTCTCAGTTGCCTGGCAGATGAAATGCTGCATCTCACAGGCATCGCGGTATGCATAACAAGCTGATCATACAGAGGGCAACTCATTCAACAAATACTTCCCTTTTCTTAAACAGAGTTAACAAAAATGGTTTGTTTTCCAACAGTACTATTCGTTGGAGATATTGCCCAAATACATACACCCTGCCTTATGTGGGTGCTCTGTGAGGCTTTGAGAGACATCGTTCCTTTGAGGCATTGTTGGGATTATCTAAAGGGAGGTGGGGTGGGGTAGAAACAGATCTGAGACAGAGAGAAATATATTGAACAAGTTAAGGCTACACGTTCCATTTGCAAAGTATGAGCAGAAAAGCCACCACAGCATTAATACTCAAATTCTCTTGTGAGCTTACACGGTAGAATAAATGTCCCCACTGTACAATTTGCTTTTTTGTCACCTATCCATGCACCCAAGGGGGAAAAAAGAACCATTTGTACAAACAGCAGTCTGAGTTCACCATCTTCCAGAGTGCCACATTCAGCGGACACCTAGTTGGATCTTTTAGGAAAAACAAGTCACCACCCTTTATCTAGGAAAACTGCTGACCTAGTAACAATTGCTGCCAGGAGACATTTAAAGCAAGCTAATGGCACGAGTAATTACCATTATGGATAGAGGTTTTAAGATGCCAAAGAAGCCCCACCCCCAGGCCATTCATATACCATGCATATATGGTGGGAAACAATATACCCATATACACAATACACAGTGCCTCCTCTGTGTGCTAATGGAGAGGGGTGAGATCCAGTATGTTCAATACTGGAATGATTTCCCTCATGAGGTGGTGGATTCTTCATCATTGGAGATTTTCAGTTGTCAGCTGGGGCCAGCAGGGAACTGTGAGGTAGCCAAGTCTGCAGATGAAACCAAACGAATACGGCTGGACAATTTAAGGCTGATTGGTTTTCTTCCTCTTTTAAAATTTCAAACAGAGAAAAGTTTACACTGTCTTAAGTACATGTGACCCCATAAATAAATAAATAATACAAAAAACAAAACAAAACCAGGTACCGAAACATATGTAGCACCTCATTCAACATACTAATTACTCAAATTACAAATTCAAGGCAGATTGAATTAAAAAACAACAACAACTCCAAAAGGTTCTCTCCAAACTGGGCTAAAATTAACCCAAAGGAAAAAAAAAATTGAAAAGAGAAAAAAGAATAACGGAAATGGCCTAATTAGCACTGTGAATACTTCAGAAAGCGTGGGATATTACGAGCAGTCAAAAGTCAATAAAGGGGTGGGGAAGGAGATGGTGAAATTGGCCTGCTCAAGCCTCCTAGCCTAGAACGAATAGAATTGGAGTGCAGATGGATTTATTCCTCCACTCCCACGATTCCTCATGGGTCCCCAAACTTCTCCATTGATAAGACTATAAATTTGCTTTAAGAGTCAAAAAAATTCAAAGTTCAAATAAACGGCAAATGAAGGGTTTTAGCTCCTGGAAGTGAGCAAGTAATATCCAAATAACTGAACGAAAATGGCTTCTTAGAAACAGCCAGATGTAAATCTGATCCTCTGCTTGTACGTCCCCATTTGAACTTGCAGGGCTTGCAAAGCTGTAAAAGATTATAACTCAGGCTGTAACTAGACCAATACGCGTGGCTATTTTTAGCACTGTAGAAGTGAAGAGACTCCTTATTTAGCTCTGACAGAACAAAAGGTTGTGTTTTCAACTGTTTGGTGAAACAATACACAACTTTTTCAGACTTCAAGCAATGTGCAATTTAGGGGGAAAGACATTCCAGGAGACCACGTGCAGGACAATTTATGAAAAATAAATAGCAATTAATTCCAGACGGTTCTCAGCTACTAAACCACTATTATGAAAAAAACACAAAATATACTGCCAGAATTGATGATAAACTTCCAGGCCCTTCATGTTACTTTGCTGCACAACCAGTTACAAAAGGAACTTCTAGCTAAATAAATAAGTCAGCTTAGTGGAAAACTGGAGGGCTTCTATTATGTACACTGACCGCCACCGGGCGCCAGCGAGACTCAACCCGACCTTGGCTCCGGAGAACAATAGGGGCCAAGGGTCCTGAACTTATGGCTAGGCACCAATTGGAACTTTGGCGGGAAATTCAAACCTGCCAATGGGACCTAGAGGTGGAGTTCAGTAGCTGTATATAGTTGGCCTTTTCTCGGCCTAAGGAACACTTTCGTTCTATCTTCTTCCTGATGTACCTGAATAAAGATCTGAGCTAAACCGTCATGCCTAGAACTCAGTATTTCATACTGGTGATGAGGATGGGATTCCATTGAGCAAGCCTGACTCCGACTCCAGCACCGCACTGAGCACTGATCCACGGCCACCGTGCACCGCCGGGCTCCAGCGCCTCCAGGCACCACTGACCGCACCACTAGACAAGGCTCCCTGCACCGCTCCTGAGTCATGGCCATCGCTCCAGGACACATCGAAGCTTTCGACCCCGCTCACCCTGAGTTATGGGAGGCATGGATGGAAAAGCTCATGAATTACTTCTGCTTCCAAGAGGTAACCAACAAGATAAAGAGGGCACTCCTGCTAAGCACATGTGGTATCACATCCATCCGCCTAGCACAAGGGTTGCTCGCCCCGAGGAAGTTAGCAGACGCTTTTTTTGAAGACATCCCAAAGGCCTTCACGAGCTACTTCGCACTGAAACCTACTAAGATGGCCTGGCGCATGGATCTGTGGGCATGCTGCCAGAAGTCGGGGGAGTCAATCACTGTATTCAAGGCTGAACTCCACCAGCTAGCCATCGACTGCAAATTCAGTGAGATCGAAGAAATCATCCTCACGCAGTTCGTCTCGGGTATCCAGGACTACAAGCTCTGCCGCAAGCTGATGATCACAGGAGACTTGAAGTTGGATGCGGCCCTCCAGCTGGCCACCATGTTCGAGAGATCGCACTGGGACCAGGCCTCCGCATCTACAGCACACCAGGCTTCAGTGGCATCAGCCTCGGACATTTCGGATGAGGACGACATGAGGCAGGTTCACCGCCCCAGCCAGAGGGAACCCCGGCATCCAGCACCATTGGCCAAACCTAACAGCTCATTCCCCTGTGCAAGCTGCGGAGAAGCACACAAACAGAAGTCCTGCCGTTTTCGCGACACCATCTGCAGAACATGCGGCAAGCAGGGACACATCACCCGTGCCTGCCGTTTGCGGGGTTCAAGGGATGCCACACACAAACCACCGCTGCGCCACCAAGCAGCAACACACTACAAGGCCAACGCATTGACTGAGGACCTCTATCTCCTCGCGGAGGATGGCCCACACAAGGTACTGAGACTCCCCAGCTAAAACGTGGCCCCTAAGATTCAGGTCCGGGTTCAAATAGAGGGGTCCCCCTGCACCATGGAATTAGACTCCGGTGCAGCAGCCACCATAATTTCGTTGGAAATGCTGAAAAGACTGTGTCCCCAGAGGGGGGGGGGTTGTCTTCGGCCTCCCTCTCTGAACCTTGTGGACTTTCAGAAAAAAGTCCGGTATCAGTGCAGGGCGAGGTGGGTTTCAGGGTGAAGTATAGAGATTTTGATGGCTACTTGAACCTAGTAGTCGTGGAAGGGAATCTGGTCAGCCTTTTGGGTCACACATGGTTTGGGCCTCTCAGCACCACCATAGGCGGGATCAACTCATGCCCCACCAGGGACTGTAGCAAGGTCTGTCAGGAGTTCCCTTCCGTGTTTGATAGATCTTTGGGGCGCTACACCGGGTCCCCGGTTTTGCTTCAGCTAGACCCCAACATTCGGCCTATACGTATGTGGGCTAGGAAAATCAATACGGAACAATGTAGCCCAAAATCAATATGGAACTTGACCGCTTGACCAAGGGGTACTGGAACCCATAGCAAACATGGCCCAGGAAACCCCCATTGTTATACCAGTCAAACCTAATGGCGAAGTCCACATCTGCGCGGACTACAAATGCACGCTTAACAGGGCGTTGCAAGACCACGCTTACCCATTTCCAGTGGTCAGTCACATGCTAGCTATGTGGGCAGGGGCAAAGGTCTTTGGTAAGCTCGACCTCGCTCAGGCTTATCAACAATTACCGATCGATGGGCCAACGGCTACAGCCCAAACTACTGTAATACACAGGGGGGTATTCAAGGTTAAGACTACAGCTTGGGGTGAGCATAGTCCTGGGGATTTTCCAGAATCTGATGGACTCTCTTTTAAAATGGATCCCCGATGTCACCCCATTCTTTGATGATGTGTTGATCGCGGTGGCCACGCAAGGGAATTTTGAGGCCCGACTACGCATTGTCCTTAGCCATTTCCGGGACGCCGGGCTCAAGGTTAAGCAAGAGAAGTGCCTCCTGGGAGTTGACAAGGTGGACTTCCTTGGCTTCACTGTTGACGCAGACGGCCTCCATCCCGCCCACGATGAAATCTAAAACAGAACTCCAGAACACCTGCGAAGCCTCCGCACCCAAATCTAAAACAGAACTCCAGGCGTTTCTTGGACTCTTAAATTTTATCATGCCTTTCTGCCCCACAAGGCTGTCGTGGCTGCCATGGCTGAACACTCTGAACACCCCCCACCACCACCAAACAACCCCACCCCAAAGTGGCTTGGTTGCTGCCGCCAGCAAGAAGACACTGCACATGCAGCCCCCACCCAGCTTGTTCTTGACCGACTGAGGGCTCCTGGAAGCTGGAGGTGAGGCTTCTGCCAGTGTGCAGACCCGGCTGACCCCAAACTGGTTTTTAAAAAAGTTTTTTAGAAGTTAAAAAAAAGAAACAAACTTTGAGTCCAGTGGCATCTTTACGACTCACTTTTGGCCCCCACCCACCCAAAAAGAGTCCCTGCCAGTGTCCCACACTAGAGCACACCACAGCCCCCCCCCCCACCTCACCACTGAAACGAGCCGACTTACCCTTGCAACGGCAAGAAGACGCCCCATATGCAGGCCCCACCCAGCTTGTCCTGGTCAGACTGAGGGCTCCTGGAAGCTGGGGATGTGACTTCTGTGTGTGCAGGCCCCGGCTGGCTGTCCAGTTGTCTGCCCAACTTTTTTTTTTTTTTTTAAGTTTTAAATAAAGGGGAAAAAACCCTCCACTTTCAAAGCGGGGGAATGTGGGGGGGGGGTTTGGAAAGGCTCGCGAGCTGCAGAGGAGGAGAGATTTTACGCCTATGGCAGCCAGGGCTCCATTCTCGCTCCACCTCCGAGCAAAGGGAAGGGGGAGTGTGTGTGTGCGTTTGCTTGCAAGGGAGGAAGGGAAATGTTGCTACTCCAGGAACAGTGTTCTGGTTCATTCCGGCTGGAAATGACCCCTGTAGGCGTACATATCATTTTCACATACTGAAGCTTACTTTCTGCATGAAATGGGGACTAAAGGGTTGTGCCAAAGGGTTTGTGGAGAAGACGTAGGTTTCAGGAGGGACTTAAAGGAAGTGAAAGAGACAGTTCCAGACATAAGGGGCAACAAGGGTGAAAGAAGGACAGGGTTGGTTGAGATAGCAGAGGCCTGCTAATAGTGGTGCTGGAAGACCAAAGGCTGCAGGCAGGTTGTATGAAGCTAAGAGAGGTAAAGATGAGCAAGGCCGTGGAAGGCTTTCAAGAGAAGGATAAATTTGTATTGGAATCCAATCATTTCATTTAGTTAATACAAAAATAAATGAATCCTAGTTCCGATGCTAAGGGTTGCAGAATGCTACCAAAGGTACGTGAAAGTAGAATTAGCAACCCCAACAAAATTATAAATAACAAGCTCAATATATGCATTTATCCAGTTCACCATACTAGATTGTATTTCAAGTTGAGCTCCTTTAGGGCTGAAAATAGTCTTCTGATTAGGTGCTGAAAAAAGGCACCTGCTGTGTTGCCACTAATTGGATGATTGCTGAAATGACTTGAAACTTTTAAAAATGGGAATGTAACTTATAAAACAGTATTGTGGCTCATAACCTGCGTAATCAATTTAAATGAGAACTGAGAAGTAAGTAGGAAAAAATTCAGACATGCCCCAAGGCAAAGTATGCACAATATAAATGTGACCATTAAAAAGGGCAAATGAAAAGGTATGGAGCATCACACAGTTGCCTATATGAGTCTTCTTTGTCTCATATCCACAGTCTTCTTTGCCTCATATCCACACAAACAATTCCTAAGCAGCATGCGTAAAACAATGTAACACAATTAATTTTTTTCGAGTATTCATGGATTCTATGCATAATTCACACATCAATTGTGACTTGAGCTAAAGTGGATTTCACTGAAGCTAGTACAAGCTTGAAAGTAAGACTGTTTAAGGCTGCAGTCATGCACACCAGCTGAAGTGTAGGGGAAGAGAGGCTATTTCCTCTGGAGGAATTTGACACGCAGCTGTGAGATCATGCAGCCCTTTGAAGCTGCGGGCGCAGCCTGTCACTGTGTGATCAGACACAACTGTGGGTGAGTCGGGTTTTTTGCCGTTTGTTTCCCTTGCACATAAACGAGCAATCAAGGAATCACACCTTCACACTGAGGGCCCCCTATGGAGTATGTGATGATGTGCATACTGCAAAGGAAGGGGGAAACATGGCACGGAGTTGGGATGGCATGATCAGACCATCCCAACAACATGAGAGCGTGCTTGAGCAATCAGACAGGAAAGTCCGCCCGTGGCCCGCCTTATCTAGATAGCACCGGACTTTCCCCACTTCTGACCTAAACCAGAGACCCACAAAACCAGGCCAAAAAGGACACTCTTGACCTGTGCCATAGAGCTAGCCAAAGCTCTGCAAATGGGTTTTAATTTCAGGTTGCACAAAGCATCCTCCAGGGCAATCTCCAACTCCCCCCACAGCAAAGGTATGCGTATGTAATGACTGCAAGTTCCTTTAAGTAGGCATCTGCATTTCCATAGCTATTCAGTAGCCACCTGCTGAACCCCCTCTGTCTCCAAACCCTCATATTGTCCCTTTTGCGTGATACCTATGCCTGTGTAGAAATCTTTTGTCTTGACACCTGTCCTTCCGGCCCCCTCCCTCAGGATACCGAGATAAATTGATCAAGCATTAATCTAATCCGTTATCCTTCCTGACAACTATCAGGGACCCATTTCCCCTGTTGTCTAAGGCTGGGAACCCATTCAACCTGCCCTGATAAGACCATTCATGGTCATCAAACCCATTCAGCCAGCTCCAGTAAGACCATCAACAGGCATTAATCCCATCAAGTACTGGCGTGGGAGACTGCCCTCTTAATTCCTATAGAGAACAAGCCCCACCCCCTGGCGTGCACTCCGAGAGTGCCTATTATTGAGTACACCCCCAAAGTCTCTTCTTTGGGCTTCCGTCTCCATAGTGTGGAACACTGGCTGTTCACAAATGTCTGCATATCTGGACAGGTAGTATCTATATATCTAATAGCCAAGTGCCCCCCCTGCGTGCGGATACCTAATTCTGTGCGGGGGGGCCACTTGGAGGGCAGAGGGGGGGTTCTGCAGGTGGGGGTGACCCCCCCACCTGCAGAAAAATCCAAAAAGTTTGAAAAACTTCTTGTGGGATATTTAAATCCCCCGAAAAGTTAAAGCGTTCTCCGTGCACACGTGGAGAAAGCTCTGGCCACTGTAGGGGAGGGGATGGGAAGCGGCGCGGTGAGGCCTCGCCGCTGCCGTTTTCAGGGAGGGGGGAGAGCCTCAGTGGACGGCGGTCTCCCTGCCGCTGCCGTTTTGAAGGAAGGAGGGGAGGGGGGAAGAACCTCGGCGGACAGCAGTCTCCCTGCTGCCGCCGCTGCTGTTTTGAAGGGAGGGAGGGAGGAAGCTGCCAAAGGGGGAGGGGGTAGAGGCTCGACGCGCCGGGGGAGAGGAGGAGGAAGAGACTCACTCCCCCCCCCGCGAGTATCGCAAGTCCACCGGCTTGTAACCCCCATAATTGCTCCTAAACATCACTATAATCACTTCTTTATTTCTTAGTTCTGGATTGTGCGCGCTTTCTTGACTGCTTAGTGTGACTGTAATCAGGAATATTCTTTAATATAACTATCTAATTACTCTTTAAATCTGGAGTCTTCCTGCTGAACTGGACCTCGGTATATATAGACGTGTGGTCCCTGGTACCCTCTGGTCTCCTGTCTCATAGCTAATTTCCCCCAACAGGCCACTGGTGGTAACACTAGCATATATGGCCAGTGCTCATCTCTCCCCTTTTGTTTTGCCAGCATGCTGAGGTAGATCATCAGAGACACGGTGTGTGTGTGTGTGTGTTTGTACTTGGGCTAACAAGGATGCCTATTTCTGATTAATGTCATGATCTCCTAGGGAGAGTTTCAGTGTGTCTCCTAAGCTGGGACTCCTGCAGTAGCATACGTACTGTAGAGAAGGGAAGGTGATCTAAGTGCCACAGCATTAGCTACAAAAAAACACAAATCCAAATACTCCTGCAAGCATCCCTTCTTAGGCAGTTTAATGTCTACACAGGACAATGGGGTGGGATTTCCAGATTACACTCTCTGCTGTGACTGTTCATAGACCCTCGGCTTCTTTGATTAAATATCAAACTGGGTCAAAAATGCTAGGCAACGTTGATACAAAAAGTTAAAGCAAAGGGTGATCAATTACGAAAACCAGTGAAGAGGCACAGAAAATGTAAGCCTATCAAGGTCTTTTGGGACCTCTTCTCCCTTTTCACAACAAAAAAGTTTGCAGAAAAACGTTTTTAATCTTGTAAACTGCGTTTTTATGCCTATTCCATTTTTTAAATCACTTTGAGCCCTCAGTGCGAGAGGGGCAAAAAAAATGCTGAATATACAAACAAATGTTAGTGCAAGGCGCTCATACAGGCAGACCTTTGCCAGTCTTCCCCTTCCTCCAGAACCTAATGATGTAGACTCAGAGGGAGTCTTGTGGACAAAATATTGCAAAGCATTGTGGGATGCGATTATGGTAGGAACGGGGAGAGGGGGGGGAACGGTGTCTTGCCTTGACGGGAAACTCTCAGACCAAGAGTTCCCTGGAAAGCATTCTGGTAACCAGCTGCCACCACTCAGATCCTCCTGAGAACATCTATACTGACCTGCTGAGAAGGTACCCTTCCAGCACAGTACTACAGCAATGACAAAGGAACGGGGGAAAAACTCTGGAAAATACCTTATAACCTTATATGTAGCACTTGTGCAGTCTCATACACAGGGAAGAGCTTCAGAAAAAATATCCCTTAAAAGTAAATTGTACCAAGAGAAGCAACAAAAAAAGTCTTTATAAAAAGGTTTATTGCAAAAGGCGGAGGAAAGAGAAGGGTGGTTGGATTCAAAAAAGGCGGTGGGAAAGGGGCAAAAACAAAATACAGAGGAAAGGCACACAACAATAACAGCACAGAGATGTTCAAATGAAAAGCAATACAGTTGAACTAAGATGAACATACATTACCTAGGCAGTAGCAGGTTCCTTAGAGAGCATGTGCAGTTCCTTGCAGTAACAAGATGGTATAGGAGTCCTTAACCCCCACCCAACCTCTTGTGGACTCAGTTCCACCCACTAAAGACTGATAACTGAAGACAGGGGAAGATTTCAAATGTCCTGATATTTATGGTCAATGTAATTGGACCTAAGCTAGCCTCCTCTCTAAGAGTGACTTTAACAAGTCCCGTGCAAAGTTCCACCTCTGATATCAGAGGCCACCCTTACCAACCCACCTCCATCAAGCATCTGCTAAAAGCGCTGAAGTTCCATGACAAATAGGTGGTCTGATCCAAACTGGATCATCCTTTGCCCAAAAGGGATTAAGCCGACCAAGATGGCCCATTGTGGAATGGAAGTGAATGGGTCATGCTAATGTAAACACACGGGATTCCAAGATCTCAGACACTCCAAGTGGCACTCTTGCCCTAGTAAAGTTTTTCTGTCATAGATGAAACCAAAAAAAAAGGATTTATCGGGGGAAATTAACAACTCATTCTTCTACTGATGATACACATGTGAGCGGAGGAAATTTTCTGTTAGTACATAAAGGAAAAGAGTTGGCTGTGCCTATTCCCCTGCCTCTCTGCAGTACATTGGGCCTCCTGACATTGGCAGGTATCCACTAGACAATTTCTGTGCATACAAGGCGGAACAATTTTTGCAGACTCTACCATCACATGGCAAACCTCCAACTCTCTCCTCACACTTTTTCCCGGGATCTTCTGTCTCCAAACAGCAGCATTTCAGGGGCATTTTGGACTACAGTAGGTAGGGAAGGAAGGAAGTCATACTACACTGATGGAAAACCCCTCCATCTGCAGAAACCTCCTGTGGATCCAAGCCATTGTAGCCATGGTGTTGTTGTACAGTTGCACAGTAGCCATGAGGCTCCACTAATCCGGGGCATTAGCTTTTTTGGGGGGGGGGGGACCTTATGGAGTAGCTGGAGAAAGGAGAATCAGGGAAAGAACAACCATGATGTGAGCCTTCGGCTTGTGGCTCATAGGATCTAAGCCCATACACATGTGTATATACATAAATGCTAGGGATGGGCATGAACCCACCAATGAACTCTGGTTCGAGCACGAACCAGGCCAGTTCATGATTACCGAACCAGGGGTTCTGGAGAACGTACCTCCCACAATCTGCCCACAAACGTTCATAGAGGTTCATGAGGTTTGGGGAGGGTTCATGCGGGCTCCGAAGGCATTTAAATGCCTTCAGAGCACACCTCCAAGTTGGGCCAGCCTGACTAAGCACCTGGAAGTGGGCTCCAAAGGCCTATAAAAGTCTTCGGAGCTCACTTTTGGAGCTCAGTCAGGCTGGCCCGACCCAGAGGTGAGCTCCAAAGGTATTTAAATTCCTTCGGCGCTTACTTCCAGGTGGGCCAAACTCCCCAAAGCACGAACCGGTTCGTGCAATGGAGGAGTTCATTGGAGGTTTGTGGTTCATGAAAACCCTAAACCACGAACCTCCATTTTCCCAGTTCATGCCCACCCCTAATAAATGCATAACCCCTGAAATGCCCCTGAAATGCTCTTAGTGGTATATATGATAAGGACCAGTAGGAACTGGTGGAACAGGGTTAATCTATCATGAAAAAGTGTTTGTTTTAATTGTGATTTTTGGCAGGTCACTTAATACTGGTCCTGTGTATTTCAGAAAATAGATTAAAAACGTACAAGAGGATTTGCTGCTGATTCTAGCTTGCTTCATTTGAATTTAAACTACTGAAATACTTTTCCAGTTTTGGTTGTGGTTCTTTTGCTGGTGTTTGATTAGTATTTTTAACACTGTGCACCACTCTTAGAGGCCGCTGACAACAGCAAGGTGGCAAAGAAATGCCTAAATAAATACGCAAAATAAATACCCCCTCCCGAATCGGCCCCCTCACATTGATTATTGATCTGTGTCAGTTTGAATCTTTGTGGGCTCTACGCAATGCTGACGTTGAGCCCGCCAAGCCACGCCAGCCTGCAGCGGGATTACCTCTCTGATTAGCAGTGCAGCCTCTGAGTCTCAGCCCCTTCCATGCAGTGCTCCTCCTCCTCCCTGATTTACTCAGCTGCGCTGCTGCCACCCTGCTCCTCACTTCCTCATTGGCTCGTTTCCGGATTAGTTGGAAGTTGCAGCCATGGCAGAACTCCTGTTTATAAAGAGGCTCGCGGAAGCGGCGGGTTACATGCCTGAAGCTGGTGAGGCAAGTGGTGGCTGCAGGGCGGGGCTGGCTTGGAGCTAGAGCTGAGGCCTAAGCAGGTGGGTGGTTGCAGGTACCTCCTCCTCCGGCTGGCTGGGGTTGCTGCCGCTGCCGCTGCTCTCACAAGCAATCAGCCAATTAAGCTCCTGCCAGCCTGGGCTATGAATGCACAGTAGGGTGGGAAGGGAAGCTTCACTTTGTGCCAGCTGCTGGCACTTGGGCTCTTTCCAGGCATGGCCATGATAGGGTTGCTTTGCAAGGTAGGGCAGCACGATGGGTGGAGTGGCTGCCTGGCTGGCTCAGGCACCAGGGCTCACAACTCCCCACCTGCCTGCTCCCTCCCAGTTCCTCCTGCTTCCCTTTCTTTCCCCTTCCTTGAGTCACTCAGGTAGGCTCAGGCTCTGCCCAGGGATGCTCACGGTATCCTACTACCCCACTGACTCCTTTGGAACTCTCCCTCCTCCCCACCTCCCATTCCATTCAAAGGCTTTCCGTTCCGGTTTAGAAAATAAAGAAAACAAACTCAACCCAAAGCAGGTTTGTGCACCCCAACCATTGCACGCAGGAAGCACTCTTGTGCTCTCGCTACTATAAATCTTGGTTTTCTTAAAATCCTTACTTCCTCTGTTTTTAGGATGGGATCCACTGCCTTGCTGCTATCAAGCCAGGTTCTTAAAAGTGTGCTTTTGTGCTGGTTCTCTGTATAATGGATGGAATTTCATGGAATTATTATGTATACAGTAGCTGGCAAGAGAAAAAACTATATTTAAAATCAAGGGATAATTCGAAAGCTATACTATGTATGTATTTGCTCTCATCACATTATCTACCTATGGCATTGTTAACGTATCATTGTTAGTCGAATTGCTTTAATTTAAGATTAGCAATTGGCAAAATACCGGGTTCTTTGCCAGCTATACCAAGGTCCCACCCCTTCCAGGAGTTCCCAGAAAATAGGCACTTGAGGTGGAGTGGTTCGTTTGAATGATGTTTACTGTAAGATGTTTTCAAGCATACAAAACAGAATCATACACGCATACACACAAGATCTAGGAAACTTAGGTAGAAAACAGCAGTGTTGCAAGAGCAGGAAGTTTGTTGGTTGGGTAATACTTTACCTGTCCTGGAGACGGGTGGTCCGATTCCAAAAGAAGATTGAGGGGAGAAAGGAAAAATGGGGAGCGCGATCTAAACCTGCAGATACATGCTTTGTCCTGGCTGCGCAAACCAGGGATTAAAGATGGAGGCAAGGTAGTGGGATAGCAAGCTGGACATAAGAGGGTGGTGAAGAAGATAGGCATCGTGGCGGCTAGCAACGATTGTCTGCTGTGCAAGGTCTTTTATCAGGTGGCATTGGGGCGGGCTGCGCTTGACCACATCCCACAAACACACCTACTAGTTAGTCCATCCCCACTAACTCTACCATTGGTCAAGGTAAAAGGAGGAGGAGATGGGAAGGAGTGGTCAGTATTGCAAATCTAGGTGCTAAGCAGGAACTGACACCTGGGCAAGCTGCTAGGATTCATGGCGCCATTCCATTATCTCTTGATGGCTCTGGCCAGGTCACTCAATGGCCGGACGATTAGTTGCCAGGTAACGTCACTTAACATAATCTCTGCAGGAACTTTGGGGGAAGGTGTGAATTGATCAGCGTGAGGAGCCAGGGGGACCTTTTAAAATGGAGTCCTTGTCTCCGTGTCAGTGTGAACTATAGAGGGTGTGCTTCCTGCCGTGGACTGGAGCCTCTTACCGCAATAAAGAGTGCATTTCGTCCTTTGCAGAATAACCCAAAGTTCAAACTTATGATCATAACAGTCCATCTGAGCACATATTGTGCCTTGCTGGCTTATATCATGTCTACCATTTATGCTTTGTTTTCAGATTTCTATAATCTTAAGTCTTATTACTCTGCTTATCAGATGCTTTATTCTATTAATAGCACTAACTTACTTTGTGTAACCTCCCTTGGGTCTCTTTACAGTGGACTATAAATAATGCATTTTTTTTAAATGCAGGTTTCAGCTGTATAGTTTCACACACAAATAAAAAAAACACGCACAAAAATCCTAACAATTTATCAGAAAATTTTCACTTCTCTTCTGGATTTAGCTGATCCGTATCAGAAATCACAAAGAATGAAGGATTTTAATTAGGCCAATGTAGGACCCATAAAAGAACAATGCAGGCAAAATCCAGCCACTGGAACTGTGGCAATAACTGAACATCTTCACTGTAACACATATTCATCATGATCCAGACTCCTGCAATGGAGCCTCTACTATGTCTGAAAACTACAAATACTTTCCTACTCTAAGAACAAAAAAATTAAGGGGGGGTGGGTGAACAGCAGGAATCATTTGATCCAAACCCATCTGAGTCTTGCCTTAAGGAAATTCTCAACAATCTATGTAAATGACGCTTTCATGTTCTCATTTTGATTTCAGATGCAAATGAAAAACCCGGTGCGCCAGACCATCCCCCATTCATAAATTTCACTTGCAATAAAATAAAAATAAAATTTAAGCTGTTAAACAGGAAAGCAACCAGGATGGAGGCTCACTTACATTAGCTATTGCTAAATATATCTGCTAAACAGAGCAGGATGTGATGAGAGAAACCACCTCACGGAAATAAAATTTGTTAAGGCTGGCACCTGAAATCTGGGATAGACAATGTCCATTTACATAAATGTAACGTTATCCTGCATTTAGCATGCTGGACCTCCTGGGACATAAGTATAATGAAAAATGTCTTTTATCTTGGAAATGTGATTGCCTTGCGAATCATGGTTACTCTGAGTGGCTCGGAATACATAAAGGAAAACAGAATCCTTGGCTGCTGGGTGAGGTTTTCTTTGTTAGGAGAAGAGGATTAGAGTGTAAGGAGGACTTCGAGGGTCCATGATTCATGACGGGATTAATCATCTACCTTAATACACACACACCCAACATGCACCATAAATACATGTCATTAGTCATTAAGGTGCCACTGGACTTTTGTTTTCCCTGACCAAAAGCAACCTAGGAGGTGCCGTAGACCGGAGACAAGGATTGTTTGGTACAACACTATGCACATTCTTTGTATAATCCTTGAAAAACGAGAAGAAAATAAAACACCTTTTTCACTCCTGAGTACAGTCTCTATTAACGAGGACCAAAGGGTTCCACTTCCTCAAGAAAGGTTCAAGGAAAGCCTGTGAAAGACATCCTGTGTTCTAAGATTTGCAAGGCTTTAGAGCAGGGGTGTCAAACATGTGGTCCACAGGCCAGATGTGGCCTATAGAGGGTTCAAATCTGGCCCCTGAGCAACTTCCTTATCCTGCTTCCTTTCCCAGGGCTCCTATTGCAGCCGCCCCATAGCTTGCTTTTCCCCCAGCTCCCTCGTGGCTTTTTGCTTCCTGCCTCTTGCCTCCCCCCTGCTCTCTCTCTCTCACACACACGCACAGAGAAGCACAGAGAGCTCCGTGGCTGCTTCGGGAGAGATACAAAGTCCCTCTCTCTCACACACACACTCACACAGCTTCAGCTTCCTTCTCCAGTGCTGCTCCTCCTCTTTTGGGGAGGGAGGGGAGGAGAGAGAGAAAACAAAGTTGGAATCCCATTGCAGCTTCAAGACCAACAACGTTTTATTCCAGGTAGAAACTTTTGTGTGCAAGAATACTTTGAGGGAGGGAGGGAGGGAGGGAGTGTGTGGGTGGGTGGGTTCTTCTGACAAGCACAATGTACACTGAGGAAATTATTTTGGCTTATTCTGAAAACTTGTGTGTTTTTTAAATAAAAGATTGGATTTCTCTGTTCCTATCTGGATTTAACTTTTTTTCAAAAACAGCCTGATTAACAACAACAAATACCTTTTATTGGCATCAAATATTAAAAGCAATTCCCATTAAGATAAAACAGCCTGATTAGGAATCGGTCCTTATGTCTTGGAGACTGGAGTGATTTCAGATGCCAAAGGATAATAGCACACATTGGTAATAAGACAGGAAAACTAGCTCTCAATTCAGTCCAGGAGGATGCGTTGTCTTAAGCTTCATTATCAATTGCAATTCAGCAGTCTCTCTTTCTGCTCTCCTTTTGAAATTCCTTTGTAAGAACACTGCCACTCTTAGGTCAGCAACTGAATGTTGTGGTTGACAGATTGTGCCCAAAGTGTGCTTGTTAATGGTTCCTCATCCTCTTGGAGAGGAGTGACAAGTGAAGTACCTCAAGGATCTGTCCTGGGACCTGTTTTGTTCAACATCTTTATCCATGATTTGGATGAAGGAATAGAGGGAATGCTTATTAAATCTGCAGGTGATACTAAATTAGGAGGGCTCGCAAATACGGAAGAAGACAAGAGTCAGAATACAGAATGATCTTGACAGGCTGGAAAACTGGGCTAAAAAAATCAAATGAATTCCAATGAAAATAAATGTAAAGTTCTGCATTTAGGTAGGAAAAATCAAATGAATACTATGGGGGATGGGGGAGACTTGTCTTGGCAGTAGTATGTGTGAAAAGAATCTAGGGGTCTTAGTAGACCATACACTGAACATGAGTCAGCAGTGTGATGCGGTAGCTAAAAAGGCAAATGTGATTTTGGGCTGTATCAACAGAAGTATAGTGTCTAGATCATGCAAAGTGATGGTATTGCTTTACTCTGCTCTGGTCAAACCTCACTTAGAGTATTATGTTCAGTTTTGGGCACCACAATTTAAGAAGGATATAGACAAGCTGGAACGTGTCCAGAGGAGGGCAACAAAGATGGTGAGGGGTCTGGAGACCAAGTCTTCTGAGGAAAGGTTGAAGGAGCTGGGTATGTTTAGCCTGGAGAGGAGATGACTGAGAGGCGATATGATAACCATCTTCAAGTACTTGAAGGGCTGTCATATAGACCATGGTACAGAGTTGTTTTCTGTTGCCCCAGAAGGTTGGACCAGAATTAATGGGTTGAAATTAAATCAGAAGAGTTTTTGGCTAAACATTAGGAAGAACTTCCTGACAGTTAGAGCGGTTCCTCAGTAGAACCAGCTTCCTTGAGAGGTGGTGGGCTCTCCTTCTTTGGAGATTTTCAAGCAGAGGCTAGATGGCCATCTGACAGCAATGCTGATTCTGGGAACTTAGGCAGATCATGAGAGGGAGGGCAAGAAAGGTTGCTTCAGTGCTTAGTTCTTGTGGCCCTTCCTTGCACACTCAGGAAAATGCTGATCTCCACTTTGGGGTCAGGAAGCAATTTTTCTCCAGGCCAGTTTGGCTGGAGATCCTGGAGGTTTTTTGTCATCTTCTGGGCATAGAACAGCGGTCACTGGGGGTGTGGGGGGGAGGTATTTGTGAATTTCCTGCATTGTGCAGGGGGTTGGACTAGATGACCCTGGATGTCCTTTCCAACTCTATGATCCTATCATATCTGGAGAGTCAGTGTGGTATAGTGGTTAGAATGTCAGATTAGGATGGGTCTGAGACACTCAGGTTCAAATGCCCACTCTGTCATGGAAGCCTGTTGGGTGACACTGAGCCATCCACACACTCTCAGCCTAATTTACCTTACATGGTTGTTGTGAGGATAAAATGGAGGCGAGGAGAATGATGTAAGCCACTTTGCATATCCACTGGGGAGAAAAATGGACTATAAATACATTTTAGAAATCATAAAATAGTTGGCATTTGCCCAGTGATCTGCAGACCTAGCAGAACAGGGATTCTCCACTTCCTCCTCCCATAGCAGACCACTGACCACCCCCATTTTTTTCTTCAGGGTCAGTGGACCTTCAGAAATGCAAAGGGAACAAAGTGGGGTCTACAACAGCCAGTGGGGAGGCTCACTATTCCACTGCCAAAGACTTAAATACCCACAAGTCATTAGATACATGCTGTTGTTCTGATTTGGATGCCTAAAAATGGAATGAATATAGTCTCCTACTTCATAGCAGTCCTGTTGTAAGAAAATAGGATGAAGAAATGGAGCTGAGCCAGAGAAGGAAGCAACAAGTTGTCTAAGAGCATAAAACTCAAACAGTATATAATTCAGTGATCATATGAAGGATATCAGCTGTTCCCTGAACAGCCTTGTTTAAATTCTAGAAATCAAAACATATGTAAGATCTATATAAGTTCTGAGCAGCATCTGTTTTTATTGGATTAAAGCTTACTAACACACTAACATTCATACAGTGCCTCATTTAGTACCAGCCATTCTTCCCATGTACGTTACTATGATTATTGTCAGGAGCTACCTGATAAAAACATACCTCACCTATCTTAAAATAGATTCATTGGCTGCCCAAGGTTATGATCTTTAAACCCTGTTATGGCCTAGAACTCACATATCTTAAGGACAGTCTCCTATAATCAAGCACAGAACTTTCTCTACAGCGGTGCCCTGTTTATGGGGTTTCCCAGAGCAATTCAACCAGTACAAAGTTAACTATTTTGTAGGTACCAACAAAGCATTTTTATTTTTGATCCCTGATTGTAACAACACAGAAACAAAAAAAACCCTGTGTGGATATGAAAACAGACATATCTACCCAGTGCAATGGACGAAAAAAGTCAAAACAACAAGTTTCCTTCCCTGATATACATAATAATCCTAAAATAATACCCCACAGAATTGAAAGCACTTGTTTGTTAACAAGGAAATCTTAAGAAAAACCTCAAGTAGGAGTTTAGGAGTGAGAATGAGCAGAGATTTCTGTGGGGCACAAGGGACTTCTAGGCAGGTCAAAAAGCAAAACTAAGTCCCCCTCCCCATTCCATTACCAGAATTATTTGTTCACTTTGCAGGAAAGGTAGGGGCAGACCTACTGTTTAATAACTGAGCTACTATGGAAGAAGATCCCTCAGTGTCACAGCGTAAAACACAATGTGTAACGCCACCATTACTTCGTTATCTAGGATCATGTTTGTTGGGCAGTAAATAGGCAGTACGTGCAATGCCTGTTCTCTATAAAAGAAAAAAATTGTGCTCATACCTCTCTCGTGATTACTAATATCAAAGTCATTCAGTTGAGATTCATTTTGCCATCTTGCAAACTGACCTGAAAGTCCCTGTGTGCTCACAGCTCAAACAAAGCAATCATTTTATCTGGAAGAGTCTTGTTGTAGGGAAGGTGTCAGATTACCATCCCATTAGTGTATTAACAGTGAGGTATCCTCAGCAATGCCAGCCCATGGTGTCTGTTGGCCATTGTAGTAATGTACATTTTCTGGAAATGCTGAAGCCACGGGCGAAAAAAATCCTCTTGAAAGAAAACAGAAATTTGCAGGTAATGAAATATAACATTATTTTCTCATTGAACCTAAACTTATTTTACTAATTCACGAACACAACATACACAGTTCATTAATTACTACAGCATATTGCATTACTGGGCATATTTGGAAATATAAATGCTTTACAGACAGATTCAAACTGCTGCATTCTATGTTTTATAAGTATAAGAGAGCCAGTTTGGTGTAGTGGCTAAGTGCGCGGACTCTAATCTGGGAGAACGGGGTTTGATTCCCCACTCCTCCACTTGCACCTGGCTGGATGGCCTTGGGCAAGCCATAGCTCTGTACCAGCTGTTCCCTCAAGGACTGCTTGGGAAAGCGCTCTCTCCGCCCCACCTACCTCACAGGGTGTATGTTGTGGGGAGGGGAAGGGAAAAGGAGTTTGTAAGCCGCTCTGAGACTCCCTTGGGGAGTGGAGGGCGGGGTATAAATCCAATCTCTTCTTCTTCTTCTTCTATATAGGGCTATCCACATTCTGTGGGTGGAAGTGAAGCGATAATCAGTTTCCCCGCCTCAGTACAGCTTCTCCAACTTCTGTGGCTGTTTTATCCACAAGGATCCTGAGATCCCCCAGCATCAGTTTTTCAGCTTCACAAGGTTTTTGCTGCAGTTAAGGTGGAGAATGGTCTACCTTCTGCTGGCAGGATCAAACATAAACCTTAGTTTTTAGCATCTATGAAGCAGGAAAAATAACAAACTGAAAATAGAAACCATAATTTTTTTGACAAAAGTAAGAAATTTTATTATATTGACTTAGAAGCAGCCTTCACACAGTCACAATATTAATGACTATCAGCACATTTGGGTTCTGTTAACACTACAAAAAAAATGGTGACCATTTTAAATATTGTATTTCATCACACACACAGTATACAGTTAATTGTGAACAAAATTATACCATTTAAACAATAAACTTATTCTTAAAAAGAAGTATGTCTAGAGTACACACAGAAATTTCCTAGATTCTTTTCTTACATAAACTCTGTCATAGCATTCAGTTCTTAGAAAGCATTGTGAACATTCAACTCATTCAACAAGAATTTTTTTTTCTTAAGACTCTCCTCCCAACTTTTCCCAGAGTCTAGCTTCTGCACCAATTTCTTTTTTTAAAACCCCTAGGTTTTTCACACTATTATTCCCAGGTTCTTCCCCCCCCCCCCCCGCCATGTTTCTTGGTCTCTGAGGCTATGGGAAGGGCCCTTTAAAGCAGCACTGTCACCTGAACTTTCCTGGTCACCTGCTGCATCACTCCTGTCTGCCCACTCTTCCAAAGCTTGGTGAGCAGAAAGGACTAGCAGGCTGTATCTCAAAATAACCCATTTCTGCTGAACTCTGTTGTCTCATTTTCTTCTTTGCTTGACTGCATGCACATTCTTATCTTTGGTCTTCAGCTGCCATGCCCAACACAACTAAGGCATATAACTCCCAAAATATGTTCTCCATGAAATATGTTCACCATGAAGCCAAAAAACAAAGTGGTTTTATATTGAGTTACACCAGTTCTAGGGAAAAAGCCCACAGAAAAAACCCCACAGGCATAAATGTTCACATGAAAAAAGCCCATGTGGAAAAATGCCCATGTGGAAAAATGCCTACATGGAAATAAGCCCACAGGGAAAAAAGCCCATACACATAAAAAGCCCACACGGAAAAATACCACATAAAGTGCCATGGATATTTATAATGGTGGGCTTTTCCCGGTCACCAGTTACACCATTGGTCCGTCTAGTTCAGCCTTATTGTCTATTCTAGTAGACAGCAGTTCCTCAGGTATCAGGCACAGAAAGGTCACCTGTTGCTGGAAATGCTGGGAATTCAGTGCAGAACATACTGCATGGAAGGTATAGCCTCCATCTCTGAGCCCCAACTTTTCCTTTACGCAACAGGTCTACTCCAAAGGTCCCCGATATGGTGCCCGTGGGCACCATGGCACCTGCAAACAACTTCCCTGTCGCTTGCCAAGTGCTTTAGGGAAGTGGGCAGGGCTAGGTACAGCATTTTCCCAGCAGGGCTTCTGATCGGCTGTGCAGATTAAAAGGCATCCTGTTAAACAGTCCTCCTGACTAAAATTTTGAACCGTTACTATTATATAACTTGTATATAACCTTGATCCCTGACATTTTGTGGTTGGCTCTGCACCCACCGCCCTCTGTCAGAATTCCAAAGGTGGCCGGCTGCCTTGAAAAGGCTGGGGACCCCCGTCTACTCTTATGGCCTTAAAAGAATCAAATGAGCCATCCTAAGACAGCATCCTCTCTTCGCGTTAGAGACAGAAAAACTGGTGCCCATGCCCAGAAAGTTTAAAAAAAAAATGAAATACAGAAGCTTGTCACCACTGGTTCTGTGAGAACAGAATAAAGCTCTATAAGCCTGCTAGCAATACAAATATCAAACATCACAGCAATATCACTTTATTATATAAACTGGTATTTATAGCACATCTATAGTGTAAGGAAAGGCACAAAACAAACTGAAGTTGCAGAAACTCAGGAGGTATTGAGCACTGTTAATTTCATCACTTATAGCATTAGAGCAAGGGTCCCCAACCTTTTCAATCCTGCAGGGACTTCTGGAATTCTGGAACAGGATGGTAGCCACAGTTACAAAATGGCTGTCACAGGAAGCACAGCAAACCACAAAACGACTGCCACCAGAGACAAAGCCAATCCCAAAATATCAGGAAGTAAAATTATGCATAAATCTGATAGTGACTGTTCAATATCTCAGGCAGAAGCTTCATTTAACAGGCTGCCTTTTAAAATGAACATATATTTAAAAACATTTTCTTGAAAATACACAGTTTACCTTCAGTAACACACTGAAGATCCTTGTGGTGGGCCCGCCCCCGCCCCCCCTGCTTTATAGAGAAGAGTGTGGCTCTTCTTAATTCTAAATCTTACTTTGTAGTTTGTAGGGAAAACAGCGTATAAATATAAAGCAAACGAACTGAAAAAACGAAATCCATCTTTACATAACAGATTTATAGATTCAGGCGGGTAGCCATGTTGGTCTGAAGCAGCAGAACAAAGTTCAAGTCCACTGACACCTTTAAAGACCAACAAAGTTTTATTCAAGGTATGGGCTTTCGTGTGCACACACACTTCTTCAGATCAGGGGTGGAAACTAGTCAGAGGGTCAAAAATACTGATTTTACTGACCAAAATTCCAAAAAAACTGACCAAATACTGACAAAAAAACAGAACAATTTAATGTCAGCCTATTGATAAGTTAGTGTTTTAAAATTAAAACTAGGACTTCATTAAAAATGATTATTATCTGGCCTCCACCATCCCCATAGCACATCTTTTTATGGAATTTTAAAAATGAAGATAAGACAATGTTTTCATTATTGTACAAAATTTAAGGCAAAAGAAGTTTCCCTTTCAAAAATAATCGCATACTGCCGATAATAAAACAGCAAAACATATTAAAAACCATACCTAAAGTAATCATTATGACAACAAAACATAATTACTGTTAAGAAGTTATTAATAAACATTTTCTTTTTTCAACAGTTTTCTGCACTGCATTTGCAAGCATTTTTTCTTGTCCTCTTCCACTGCTTTCTCCACTCCTTCTAGCATGAACTGTGTGTGTTGAATCCCACAATATCCTTTTTTCTCAGCAGCCTCCCTATCACTTTTGGTTGCATCACTTAGCAATGTTTGAGCAATCATCCCCTTCTTGTTCTTTTGTCACACCTTTTCTCCTTTTGTTTCCTTCTTCTGTATACTATCCTTTTCACTGTCTATCTTCTTAATCCTTTCTAACTCCTCTGCCTTTTGCCACCCCAGCAGGAAGAACGAGACAGACAACAGTCTTGGTATTAAACAAGGGCCACTTTATTGACTTACAAAACATTGCAGCAACGAGAAAAAACATAAGCAAGTCTGGAACAGGCAAGGCAGGCGTAATTCCGTGACCGGCCTCCTTGCCCTTGTAGGGCGGGTCACCCCAGCCCCGGTCTTGAGCCAGTGATCTAGCTTGTGCCCGGCAGCCTGGCAAGCTGGTTGCCACCTAGGAGCGCCTACCCCTGAAGCCTTAAAACTTGCAGGGAGGCGCCTGACCTAAGAGGTTCCCAGAGGCGATCATCATTCCCTACCCTGGACCTTAAAACCCGAGGGCAGTCCCTGACGACTTCCTGCTCCCTAACGGGATATGCCGTGAGGTGCTCACCAGTTCCGTTTACTTGCTTGCACAAACCTGCCAAGTGACCTAGTTAAGCCCCGACCACCACCTATAGCCCCTTAATCCACTGCCCTCAGTGTAAGGTAGGCAAAAAACACCTCTCCCTTGCGGCCAATTGTGGAAGAGGTGAAAAATTCCTACCTGGCCCCATAGGCGACCAGCCAGTGCCTACACTAAGAACAAGGCAGGCGGGTGGCCGAGCACGAGGACAAGAGGAAGAGCGAGAGCGGGGCTCAGCCTTTTAACAGCTGGCCCCGCCTCGCCGGCTCCCAGGACGCTTTGTGTCCCTTCCTGTTGCTGCCCCGCCTTCCTGCGGCGCGGCAAAGCAGCTCCCGGGCGCCATCGGCATGGCCGGGCGTCCGGGAGCCCAGTTCCCTTTCTTTCTTTTCTTTTCACTCCTTCTCTTTAATGACATGCTGTTCATCACAATATTGCCTCTAATGTGCATCAGCTGTTCTTGCCATCTGTAAAAGCTCCTGTGTGATATTAACATAGCTTACCTTGTTTTCGTATACATGATATAAAGTTTCTTTGACCATCAGGAGGGCATTCAAAGTTCTCTCTGACATGCTGGCCCTTTCATTGGTCAAAATGTGTCCAGATTTTGAAAACCCTCTTTCTATGTCCGCACTACCATGCGATAATGATAATGCTGCTTTCACCGCCTTGGTAACCAGTGGGTATTTTGGATCTCCAGATGGGTTTGTCTTTTCAAAGAACTGATTCCAGTACATATCTATGCAGCGTCACTGGCAGTTTCATCTTCAAGTCTTAAGACGTTTCCATTCCTCTGCTATCATATCCAGTGGAATATCCATCGGGAGTTCTGCTGCTACTTTCATTATATCCTTGTGGGTTCCTTCCTTGACTCTCTGTGCTGAGCTAAACATTGAAGATATCTGAGGATGGGCTTGGCCAAAGATGACCGGAGTAGAAGGTGTTTGCAGGCTGCTGTGAATTTTTTTTTTTGCTCCCGTTAAAAAGAGTAGCTGTTCCTTTTCAGAAAGTTTTTTAAGTCCATCGCAGATTCTCCTTTCACTGATTTCTTCTCTCACAGGTCTGCTGTGCTCATCATCCCTGAAGGCTTTAAGAGACAATGGTGCTGAACTCTTACACACGTGATTCATTATGGTTCTTGCGTTTTTATTTCACTCTGCATCCCATGCACCACAGGTTCTTCTTCCTGGAATACTCCGGTGAACTTTGTAAATAAGCGGGCACTCATGCAACAAAACATCACCTCTGCTTTCATTGTCTCATGGTTTAAGAAGTTAATTATGTTTCTATACTTTGTGTTAGATTTCACCAGATCACTTTTACTCTTAGGAACAAAGTCCTTAAAGTACTTCATAACTGAGGCCAAAATCTGTCTTCTCACTGGGAAGTCATCAAGTTTCCCCCAAAACGCAGTGATGAAAACAAAAAAACACAAACTGCGTTCACGGAAATCAAAGAAATACTGACTTTACTGACCAATTCTTTAAAAACCTGACAAATTACTGACCAAGATGAAAAAACTGACTTTTACTGATTTTATTGACCTTTTCCCACCCCTGTCAGAGTCAATGAAATGGAAGTTACCAGTTCAGTAGATTGTAACGTAATGAATCGTAGAATGTAATGTAATTTGGAATGGTAGATTGGAATGTATTTCCCTGCTCCGGGGACAGAGAAGGTACACTAGACAGCCAATCACCCCACCTCAAAGAAAAGGATGCTGTAAGGTCACCTCCATGTTTGAGAGGAGATGGATGGAGTGTTATTTATTTATTTATTTTTCGTATTTATACCCCACCCTCCCCGCGAACGGGCTCAGTGTCTCAGTTAATTACTCTCAGCATTCCATAATTAAGAAGGGCATATTTGCCCATCAATCTCCAACTTTGATATATTTATTTCCTTTGCTGTTTCCCCCCAGAATTAAACCCAAACAAATGGTAACCATATAAACTAAGCTTATTATTCTAGTTTGGTCCGTGAATCTGTTAAACAACTTCATTATGTTATATGCTAATTTACTGCTCACCCTCTTACCTATATGTATGGACTGGTAACTTTTGTTTCATTGTATCTGAAGATGTGTGCATGCACACGAAAGCTTATACCTTGAATAAAACTGCTGTTCTTAAAAGTGCCACTGGACTCAAACTTTCTAATAGATTTATATTTGTTGTCCCAGACAAATCAATCATTTCTGCAGTTCTGTACATTTTGAAAAGAAGCCCAAAACTGGAATACTGGTGCAAGCCACCTAACTGTTTGTTGTTGTTGTTGGGGGGGGGCACCTGAAAGATTAAACACATTGCATTGCCATACCTGATTTGAAAACCAAGCTCTGAATTAAAGTCAGTGGTCACCATCTGGAAAACCTGGGGAAGGACTTTGCAAAATACACAGTTAATCACCCAACTCTACCTCACCTGAAATTTACCTTCAGCACTGTTAATGTAAAGACCACCAAGCACTTCCTTTTGCTCTTAGCCTACAAGAGAACTGTGTTATTTCATCTGACATTTGAGACATATGGCTGGATTACGACTAGTTTGAAGTTAGTGATTCTGGAGTCCCAGGGGGGAAAAAAATCCAAAATGGGGCCCCAAAACCAGCTATCACCCCAAGGCCATGGCCCAAACAAGGGGGTGGCTCTTGTCCTGTGTGAAGCAAGTGGGCACTGACACGGCTGCTAGCTGACTGCTCACGCTTTGGTCAGGGCAGCAACCTGCTCTTCTTCATGAATCTATCCTTCCTCTCCTTTTTCCTCTTTGCTGTGGGGCAGATATACGAATGGGCTGGGGCTACTTCCAAGGCTGTTTTTACCTCTGCTCCTCATCACTGTATGTGGGGAGGCTTCAGGAGGAGGAGGAGATTGGATTTATACCCCGCCCTTCACTCACTTGGAATCTCAGAGCGGCTTACAAACTCCTTTCCCTTCCCCTCCCCACAACAGACACCCTGTGAGGTAGGTGGGGTTGAGAGAGCTCTTTTCCAAGCTGTCCTTTTCCCAGCTGGTCCAGAGCTATGGCTTGCCCAAGGTCATCCAGCCAGGTGCAAGTGGAGGAGTGGGGAATCAAACCCGGTTCTCCCAGATTAGAGTCCGTGCACTTAACCACTACACCAAACTGGTTCTCAAGGACAGGCAGCTGTAGGGCTGTTGAAGGGGCCCTGAGCCTACAGCTGACTGCACTGGCTGCTGCCCTGAAGCCACCTGTCATAACACAAAAGAGGCCAAAAGGACATCAACTCCAGCACAGGGCTTGGGATAGCTACCCCAGTTGTCCAGTGGCTAAGACCTCCCCCTGAGCAGGTTTTTGTATTTCCAAAAGAGGGGTCACCAGCAAATGCAGCCTTTTTCTACACAATGTGCTGTAACCTATTGACCAGCAATAAAGTTATGCTCTTTGTGCCTTACACACACGATGCTTGTAAGATCAGGTCTGACAAATGCGCTTTCCCACACCGTATCTTTTAAATCATCCAACCTGACGAAGAGTTCTGGTGAGTTCAAGAAGCTTACAAAGAATTTTTTTGCTAATTTGGTCGGTCCTAAAAAAAAAAAAAAATGACAAGGATTTCCTTATTGATTTTGAACGACCCGCTATGCCCGTGTATAACTTTTTATCTTCAGGAATACCGCTCTTAGGTTTCAAGTTTGAATCTTCAGCCTGGTGCAATGCTAGGGTTGCCAAGTCTGGGTTGGAAAATACCTGGAGCCAGGAGAAGGCCGGGTTTGGGGAGGGCAGGGACCTCAGCATGGTACAGTGCTATAGAGTCCACCCTCCAAAGCAGCCATTTTCTCCAGGGGAGCTGATCTCTGTCAGCTGGAGATCAGTTATAAAAGCGGGAGATCCCCAGGCCCCACCTGGAGGCTGGCAGCCCTATGCAAACGCTCTTTTCAACTGCAAAGGAACTGGGTGGGTAGGAAGAAAAGACACGTGTATGTAATGCAACAGTCACAACGAGGTCTCTCTCGGGTGTCTTGCTGCAACACACGCGACGTTAAAAGTAAAACCAGGCAAGAGTACAGAACGAGTTGGGGTGTGTGTGTGTGTGTGTCAAGTTGCTCCCCTGCCCCCAAAGGCCACCCTAAACGCTTGACAAGCTATCCACGGCGCCAGGGACCCTGAACATCCCGGGCTAAGCTATGACACCACGCGTGGCGATCTCCAGCTCCCGCGAGAGCAGGTGGGACCCACCGAGGGAAGGGGAGGGAAAGAGATTGGGGCGAGAATCTTCCTTCTTCCGCAGCGCGTGTCAGAGCAGCCCCAGCCAGCGGCACGATGAGCACCAGCAGCCGCCGCCGCCGCCCTCGTACCGGCTGGGCTCCAGCTCTTCATTCATCTCCCCCTCTTTCCCCACTCCCACTAGGGCGTGGAAGGCGAAGGGAACGCCCGTGGGGCCCTCGCCAGCTCCTCCCCATTCCCTCAGCAGCTTGTGAACGGTGACGGCACGAGATTTCCCGCCCCTCCTCGGTCCGCGCGCTGTAATGACTCACCTTCCCTCCGCTCTGCCTCTGAAATGGCGCCTAAACAGGACCGGGGGGGGGGGGGGGAGCGAGGGAATCAACAACCCTTAAGCCATCGGCGATTGGGCGTTCTTCAGGCTTGCCTTTCCCCAGGCCGAAGAAACTGAAAGCGGAGCAATCGATAAACATCGTTTGCCGTCCCAACACAGGCGTGTCTGTCAGCGCATCCTCGCGTAAGGGGTAGGGACGAAGGAAACCTTCGCTCCCGTTCTCAACCAAACTCACTCACTCCGCCGCCGCCCGTTACTGAACGCTGGTGGTTGGGTCCGTGACATCATCATCATGGCAACAACCGCCGCAGTCCAGAAGCTCCGCCGATGGTGCTCCCGCGCTGAGGGAAGAGGGCGGGTTTTGACCGTGAAGCCCGCGCGAGTCGCCTGGCTTTAGGGCCCTGCCGCGGCGGACGCTGTTCCAACGGGGCGAGCGCGCGCGCGCGCACTCAGCCGCTTCCCCCCCCCCCCCCCAAGCTCTACCTTCCCTCCTCCCGCCCCCCTGCGTGCTCCGTCCGCTCCCGCCCATGCGCGCGAGCGCGAGAGGCGGCGGGTGAGGCCAGGGAGGGGGCTGCGCTAGTGCTGCGGCGGCGGGAGGAGGAGGCGGCGGGAAGCCCCAGCCGCGGGGCATACCCTGCGGCCGTCCTCCCCGGCGCCTGCTCCAGCGAACATGTTCTCAGTGAGGGTCGTGACCGCCGACTACTACATGAGCAGCCCTCTGCCCGGCCTGGACCCCTGCCAGTCCCACTTCAGGGAGGCCCCGGTCAAGAGGGTGCCCGTGGTGAGAGTCTTCGGAGCCACCCCGTCAGGTAAGAGACGCGGGGAGACCCGCCCAAGTGAGGGCTTTGCCCCCTCTTCCGCTCTCGGCTGGTCTGCCGGGCGCGGGGATCCTGGCGAGGCACCCCCACCCCACCCCCGGCCCTTTGGCAGACAAGCAGGCGCTGCCCTCGCCCTTCCTCTCGGTGGGGCTGGCGCGCGTGCCTCACCTACCCAGCTGCCCCCCTTCCCCGGCCGCTGCGGCGGAGGGAACTCGTCCGTGCCCGGCCCCCCCCCCCCCTCCTTCCCCTTCCCCCGCCTGTCGGGATCGGGGAAGGCGAGTGCAACGACCCAGTGTGTGTCCGTGCTGTGCATGCGAACGGGGTGTCAGCGAAGGGCGAGAGCACCGCCGGCCACCCCTTACGGTGGCATAAACGAGTGGGTGCAAAGAGAGAGGGGGGGGGGGGGCTGTCTGTGTTTCTGTGTCTGAAGCGTGTAATCCTTGTGCATACACGGCTGGAAGCGGACGGGCACCCTCCGCTTCTCTCTCTGTCTCTCTCTCTCTCTCTCCCCCCCCCCCCCTATATTATAAGCCATAATGAAATGCAGCTGTATAAACACTGCTTTTGTCCTAGTGGCTGTGCAGAGCCATAACTCTTCTTGTTTATTGTTTTAAGCAATGTAACGTCCTCAGGTGTACCAGGCTTGAGAGCTATAGTTGAAGGTTTCGCTGAGGCTATGGGACAGCGACATCCTAGATCACTGGCAAAAAAAACGGCTTTTAGATTTGCATTCTTTAAACATATGCTGTTCAGGGTTATACATTTATTTCTAATTATTTTGTTTTCTGTACTGCGTTTCAGTCCTGAAGGATCCCCAGAAGGAATATCTTGAGCTCTAGATGTGCATTGGTGCCTTCTTGGGCTTTGCTGTATTGTGTGTTTTTAAAATCTCCTTTTAAGCTTTCATGGGCTTGCATTTTCCTTAGGATGCTCCCCTCCCCGTGAACACCTGTTACTGGTTACACTCTCCTTCAGTCAACACCTGTGTCGCCTTTTTTTCCCTTATGATGTTGATCTCTGTTATTTTAACTATCTAGTTAATTTATAGTAAGTATAAAGTGACTTTAGGAACTACAGTGTCTAGCTGGGCCAACTAATACATATATACACATGGCAAAACCCGGGAATCATGCAAAAAAGGAACACATATTGAAAGTGAGAGAGGCTACTTTTGAAAGTGATAAGATCTTCAGAGGGTAGCAGTGTTGGTCTGCAGTAGAACAGCTAGATACAAGTCCAATAGCACTTTAGACTAACCAGAATTTTGAGATATAAGCTTCCTTTGTCAGGTATGCTGTACCTGCATACCCCAAAATTCTTGTTGGTCTCTAAGGTCCTACTGGACTCATATATAGCTGTTCAACCCAAGATATGTGGATGTAGAACAGCAGTAGCTTTGCTGTTATATTTTGCACGTATTTACCTGTTCTTTATAATTGTATGTATGTCATATTTCGGTAGTTTTCCGGCTTCTTTTATGAAGGGAGAGTATTCCAGTGTTATGTAATGCTCTGCTTAATTGTTTGCATAGTTGACAATCTTGGAATTTAATGTTTTGTTTCTTGACCATAAATATTGCTTCACATGAGGTGATTATTTTTAATTATAATAAGCGGTGACATCTTTTGAGATGTGTATTCATATTGTCAATGACGAGAAGCAAGTCTCCCCCCCCCCAACATGCGTAACACAAAAAGCCACCTCTATTGAGTTGTTGTGTGCTACAGAAAACTTGCAAGGAAAGGATGAAAGGTTTTTGCTGCAAAGCCCAATACAGAAGCAGAGAATCATGCCTTCTTTACTTTAGCTCATGAATAACTAGGGGGAGGGAAGGGGTGTGTTTGCCATTCCCACTGGACTTTTACAAAAGGGAGAAACAGTGCTGCTCTGCTTTCTGTGAAAGACTGCTGTGAAAGCAGAGAAAGCATCCCAGTTCTCTGCACATATTACAGGTCTTGGGGGGAATGGTTAGCGTCAACCACAAATAATGTCTATCTGTGTCTACTGACTGATCATTTTACATAGTGCTTCTCTGATTGGTGAGATGGGTCACAATGCAAATTAAAGATTGACGCAATATTAAAACATCCCATTAAAATACAGAAACACTAGCAAGGTAAAAATAGTAATAATAGTATCAAAAGCCCTCAGTACATCTTACCCACTTGCAAATGCCTTGTGAAATAAAAAGAGCTGCACTATGCTTGTAACAAGGTGGAGGAAGCTACACACTTTTGAGCACACAAGATTGCGTAAGATTACTTGGGAGTAAGCATAATTTAATTCAGTAGGATTTGCTTTTTAGAAAAATAAGCATAGATACTACATTATACGTCTTGCTGAAATGAGTCAGGTCTTTAGGATTGGACTGAACAAAAATGTGTTGGTATTCTCTGTATGACTGTGACACATCTCATTACACATTTTTCATACATTTGTATTCTTCTCATTTTTTCTCTTTCAAAATAAATTCTTCAGCTGGTGCATTGTTAAGAAATAAGCTTCATGCCTGATCAGCTTAATCAACATAGACTGTGTTCATATGATATTTGACATAAGATCCAACATGAAAACTTTGACCAGCAGTATTGCAATTTTTTCAAGACACCTCAATGTTGCTAGGCCACAAAAGGACCATTAGTCTTGTGAATGAAAGTTGGGTACTTGTTTATAGAAGAACAGTGGCCACAGATGGGAAAACACACACAGATCCTTTCAGTTCAATAAATATTTCTCTGTGCATCATCTGGACATTATCTTATAGATGACATTTACAAACTTTCATTATGATTTACATTGGCCTATAAGATCCTTTGCGGCATCTTCCTTGTTGTAACTGATTTTCTGTCAAATGTAGTATACAAATAATCCCACAGTGAACTTAATTGTTACACTGCATGAAATAATACTTGTGTGAACAAAGTCAGAAACTTCTACATAAAACAACTCATCTGCATTCTACCAAATACATTTCTGTTAATATTGAATCTCCTCCACTAGCTGGGAACTTTTTTCAAATTAAGGGGGATATTCTGTTGTGGAGATTATAACCAGGATATGTGCAAGCTAACACTGGATGATTTCCCTTTCGTGAACTGTATTGCCTTTTAAGGGAATCACTACAGATAATATTACCAAGAACACAAACAACAAATCCAAGCCATCTGCAAACAAGGTAGGGGTCTGTACATATTTTTGGAGAGCAAATCCTAGGCTTGCAGGGACCAAAAAATTTATCACCCACCCACCCCCAAAAGAATCTGTTCTATTGAGGACTAAATATGCTTCAGGAGTACAGAAAGTTGAGAGCGGATGAAAGGTAAAGGAATAAAATGTGGGGAGGAGAGATTAACCTGCTCAAGCCCTCAAAATCATATAGAGTCCTAGAGGGGAATGTGTTGGGGGATTAAGCATAATATCAGGCTCCCCACAGTGTTGCTGCCTTACTTGCGCTGTGAATTGTTCTTCACAGTGATAAAAAGTTTTCCCTGGGTCCTTGGCACTCTTGCAGAAGGTGGTTTGAGTAGAATAGCAAACTTTCTGCTTTCTTCTCCATTTACCCATCATGTAATGGTGGCTGAACTTCCATCAATTCTGTTTATGGTGGAGCTCTGCAATATTGTTTAATATATCTCTGGGAAATTTAGCATGGCTATTTTCATATGTCATGCTAAAAATAATGACAGTGATTGACCATTGGAATACATTAATTTGTTCTGAATCACCATAGAAATACACAGGAATTAAAACCAAGGATGGTTGGTTGTTTACGTGGTGGTCCATTTCTAAATAGCCAACTAAAAAAATTTATTGATACTGAAATTCATTGCAATGGGTGGGAAAGGACTAGAATAGTGAATTGAACCAAAGCTGAATTCGAAAACTGGTTTTTGGGTGGGCTATTTTCCAATAAGTCAGACTGCAAAACAGGCATTTGTCTGGACATCTTCCAGTCTTTATAAAAAGGTTTGCAGCAGAGTTCAACCTACTGCTACAGATTAAATTTAAGCAGAAGTGGTACACTGTATTTTAGTAGAGTATTCTGGGTTGTTCATCTTTGGTGATACATTGAAAGTCTTACTATCCTTTGGAAACATTGGGAGTTTGGTCCTGAGTTTCCAAAAAGGATATTCCAGAACTTTGAAGGAGCTACCTTTTATGTGCATTGTTCTTTGTATTTGCTTTAGAGGCTAATTCACTTAGCAATGAACAGGCAATTCCCCCCCCCCCCCCCCCAAATCTGATTTCAGGTTCTCTCTCCACTTTTCCTCAACCAAATATCTTGCTCTGCCTTCAAGGACCATTGAAATTATTTACATTTTAATCTCTTTTGCACATGATTGCACAGCCCGCTACCACCCTCTTGAGAGCCCTACACTAACTTTACTTTTTCCTGATGCCATAAGTTGAATATGAAGAATTTACTGACCTTTTTGTTCAAACCTTCCTTTTTCATCTTTTCCTCAAAATATTTAAACCCTGCCTTTCCACCAAATATGGCCTTCAAGGCAGCTTAGAAAATCTGTAGGAACAATACAATAATGTAGCTATTTTTTACAATGTAAAATAAATAGTATCTTCTGTCTGATTCCACTGGGAAACACTTGGTGGCTAAGAAGCAAGCACTTCTCCCACAAATAAGCTGCCAAGTTTATACTTTGTGTAAAACTGTATTCTGACATCATGATCAAGCCAGAGTTGTTTGAGATCTAGCTTGAATCTGGTTTATTCTTGTGCTTTTGTCTTCCTTCTTTCTTACCATTGTGCACTGAGCTGATATTAAAGACTTCCTGATTTAGGAAATCTTACCAGTTTATTGTGACATCTGAATTTAGGCATTTCACCAAATTAGATTATTTTTCTTGGCCATAGGCTTCTAAGTCTAGGCACTGTCTCTGTGAGGGTAGGTCTTTTTCCTTCGTGTTGCTGTCCCCGTGTTGCAGAATCTATTTGTTTCTTTCTGGGCAGCGGCTGAATAGTTAATGGGTGGTGGCGATAAAGTCTGTTTCAGTAACTTCTGTCTGATTCCCAAATCTTTCTGCCTCTGCAACTCTAGCTACTGTTCTTCTTTAAAGCCATGGCGATACACAAATCTGTGCCTGCCTGACCCCTTGGCCGAACTGGAATCACATAGTCTGAGTCCATCGAGTTAGATGAATATCTGTTTAATGAATTCATAACAGGGAATACAGGGCTGATGAGTGCCTTAGCACTTCCAGCAATTGGGCAGAAGGTCTTATACCCCAAATGGCATCACATAATAGTTTACACATTGAAGAATCTCTAATTGGTACCAGGCGGTTACCATCATACAAGCATCATTTGACTCGGTGCCTCTCTCAGTGGTGTCAATAATTTCACTTGTTTATAGAACACTGAGTTACTTCCTGGGCTCGCATATGGAGAGCTAGCAATAAGGAGCGGCCCTGCAACATTCCATTCATATTGCATCGTGATTCCTTCTACAGAGGCATTTAATAATACTTTTGCTTAATATGGCTTCTTATACAAAAAATGCAATTACAGAATGTATATGTTCTGCTATTAGTTTCTCCAATCAGAAGCTTCTCGGTTACGTATCAGGATCTGTTGTGATTAAACTTTTGAAGGCACAGTGACATCTGTCAATATCTATATATCTAATTCCCAAGTACCCTCCCCCGTGTGGATACCTAAATCCGCGAGGGGGGGCACTTGGGGGGGAGGGAAGTTTTTCTACATAGGGGGGCTACTCCCCCCGTGTGCAGAAAAATCCTAAACGTTAAAAAAACTTGGGGGGATACTTAAATCCCCTCAAAAGTAAAAGCGTTCTCTGCACAGGCGCAAAGAATGCTTTGGCTGGGTGGAGGGCTCGGTGGGCGGTGGGCCTCGCCGCCTCTGCCGCTTTCAGGGAGGGAGGAGGGGAGGAGGCTCGGCATGCCATCACTGCCACCGCCGATTCTTGGGAAGGGAGGGGGGGAGAAGGGACGGAGGAGAGGCGGCTCGGCGCATGGCCGCCGCTGCCGCTGATTTTCAGGAGGGAGGGAGGGGGAGGAGGAGAGGCGCACGGCCGCCGCCAGTTTTTGGGAGGCGAGGGGGAGGAGGCTCGGTGTGCATCCGCCGCCACCGCCGATTTTGGGGAAGGGAGGGGGGAAGGAGGAGGGAGGGGAGAGAGGAGGCTCGGGGCACGGCTGCCAATTTTTGGGAAGGGAGGGGGGAGGGAGGGGAGGAGGTTCAGCACGTGGCCGCCACCACCACCAATTTCCGGGGAGAGAGGCTCACCTCCCCCCCCCCCCCCGCGAGTATCGCGGGTCCTATTGCTTGTCTATATACTAATAGCCAAGTTGCCCCCTCCGTGCGGATATCTAAATCCCCATGGAGGGGGCACTTGGGGGGCAGGGAGATTTTTCTGCACACTTGGGGGACTCCCCACGTGTGCAGAAAAATCTTAAAAGTAAAAAAACAGGGGGGATATTTAAATCCCCCCAAAAAGTTAGAGGAACTTTAACTCTTGGAACTGTGCAACGGCCCAGTGGTTGGGAGGCGTCCAAGCCTTGCCACCAGAGCCGTGGGGGGGGATCGGTGGGCCTGGCGAGAGCCGCTCAGGCCTCGCCGGTGCCCGTGGCAGGGAGAAGCAGCAGGCCCAAGCAGCTCTTGGGCAGGAGCCGGGGGTGGGGGGGGAGAAGACTCACCTGTCGCTGCTTCCTCCACTTGGTGGAGCTCCTTCTCTCCCCCCCCCCCCCCGCAATTATCGCAGGTCCCCCCCTTCTTGTATATATATATGTCAAGGAGAAAGTGTCAGAAATCACATTCAGAAATTATATTCTTTTTTTTTGCAATTAACTTTTTTTTTATTAATTTTTTAAGAGAAATCATATTTTTTCCCCTTGTCCTGCAATGGTGCCCACAGGGTAAGTTCAATAGCTGTACCCCCAGAAATAGGCTGCTGAGCTTACACTCGGTAGCCAGATGTCATTCTTGGCATGGATAGGTTTTCTTCTTGACTAAAGCTACTCTATATCCTATTGGGTTATCTTTGAATTTTTTCTCCCCTTTTCTCCTTAGATCCCAGCAAGTACTTTATTGCTGCTTCTAGTTCTTTGCCTCCTTTGTCTATTTGTGATTTTTTAAATTTTCTTTTTTAGTAGCCAGATTTCTGACATTGCTCCTTCTTGCTTGCTTTTCCTCCTCCTGTACCACTTGTGATGGATGTAGAATATGTCTCTTGCTTTTTTATATGGGTTCATGCCATATTCAGCATCAATTTCAGGACTTCACTGTTTTCACAGTTCAGTCTGGTTATATTTGTTGTAGTCCCCTAAAGCTGTCTCACAGTCTTATTTCTACACTTACTTGTCTGCTTGCTCTTATTGTTTCTTTGATACCTTGGACTAGTCCTTGCTCTGACACAGCATCTTCTTATGTTTTATTAACTAGTTTCTGGTGAATATTTTCCCCACCTCAACGCTAAAATAGTACAGCAGGGAACTTATGTCATAAAATTGGCTTGTGGTGACTAGTTCGATGGCATTATATTTGAATAATCTTTGGGCATTCTGTGGCTGTATTCAGGCTGGGATTCTAAACCCAGAATTAAAGTAGTTTGGAATTCTAGTTTATGTGGGCAAAAAGCAAAACTGCAGTTTATTAAAGCACATGGATCCAAATGTCACAAGACATTGTGTTTAGGTGGCCTGTGTCTTCCTAAAGAGGAAATAATCAAACTTGGTTTTGTGCATGAGGGCAAGAGGAAGGGGTGTATAAGCCTGAAAATAAATGAGGTTCCTCCTCACAAACTGGAGCTTGTTTGGAACATCTGGTTATAGCTTATATAGTCATTAAAATATTGAAGAATAAAGGAAAGATTATATGTTACTGTGTTTGTAATTTCCTTTGGGAAGGTTAAGTACTCAGATTTTCATTCCAGCAATCCTGCTTTGTATCAGAGATAGTGAAGGAAGGAAAAATGATACCGTAAGAATACAAGCAACAAATAGTTAAGGTTATTTCATCTGCTACAATCTTAACATTCATACATATAAAAATTTGTGTATACCTGAGGTTCTAATTATCATTTCTGCAAATGCATACCTCTGACTGCATGTGAAATACATGTACATACACCAGGGAACTGTGATTGGCCTCAGCTGGTCTCCCCCCCCCCCCCCCCCCGGCCTGCCACTGGTAAACAGACACTAGTACTGCATAACATGAAATCAGCCCTTATTACAATTTAGTATTTTTTCATAATAAGAGGGAAAGAACTTTATTTCTAATCATTCCACTGTATCCTAGTGGATTTTTTTATTTCAGCTTCTCTGACCCAGTAATGAGAAAACAGACCAGTATATAAATCTTGTAACACAAAACAAGTGTGATAATAAAATAATACTAAATTTTCTGTGCTCTTTGTATATAGTTTGCTGTTTGTTTCCCCTCCACTTTCCTCCAAATGATACAATGCAAAGTTACAAAAGAATAGACAAAAATATGTTTTTACCAAACTCGAGGCATATTCCAAAGAAACCAGATAGTATTACTTTGTCATATTTATAATTTGCCTGTGCTTTGGGGAGCTAAGATGGGGATATCTTTTTTTCTCTGTACCACAATAGCTGTTTTAGTTAAGGCAGGTAAAGAGACAGTGACTTCCTTAGTCACACCTTAAGCTTCACCCTACCACAAATTTTGTTAGTCTTTAAGGTGCTACTGAAGTGTACATGCACACGAAAGCTCGCACCTTGAATAAAACGTTGTTGATCTTAAAGGTGCCACTGAACTCAAACTTTGTTCTGCTGTTTCAGAACCAACACAGCCACCCACCTGGTGCCACTGGACTCTTACTCTTTTCTACTGCCACAGACAAACTAACATGGCTACCTATCTTGATCTATCTCAAATGTCATGATTCTGTCATTAAGACTTATTTCATACTTTTGCTACAGAAGTATTTAAACTGAATTTTGATTTGCCTCTGGTTATGGGAGTTGCTGCCATAGAATTTCTAGAGATTCTCAGCAGAATGCATGACTCCTGGCTGTGTACATATAACATAATGTACATATAACACAATAACACAATGGATTGCAATGTACGAGAGAATCAAAACTATTAGTATTTACTTGGATTTTTTCCTCTGGGAGCCTTGCTATAATTGTTGTTTGCTCAGAAAATTTTGTTCCCTTGGTATTAACTAGCAGCCATTTCAGGGAAATGCAGAGAAATATTGGGTGCTCTAATATATCACTCAGTTCGTTTGAAAGTTTTGAAGCCAAGGAGCAAAAGAAGTCGTACCAAAAATACTGTTTTGTATTTATTTCTCCTAACTTAGTTTGATTGCAAATTGTATGTTGGTAAAAGTTTAAATTTTTCCAGTCTCTGAAATGTTTAATAAAATGGAAAATTGAAGTTTTTTTCTGATAGACATATCCAAGGAACAAGGCAGCAGCTAGTGCAGTGAATGGAAGGTTTCTGTGGGATATTAATGCTGCCTCCAGCAACTTTCATAGTTCCTCCTTCCCCCTTTTAATCTACTGTCACCTAACATATCTAGATGCTGCTATTTTGGATAGCCTTTCTAAACATCATTTATATACATAAAACAGCATTGTCTCTTGCTAAATATTTGCATGCTGCTTGGTTTCAATTTCTTTGGGGGCCGTTTGATTACTAATCAAAATTAAACTACGTAAGTAATTCTGGGTGGAACACTTCTTTTGTGCATTTAAAAATCATTATTTAAGCATGAAATAAACAAGCATTATGTCAGTAACTTATATTTATTTCCCATTTTCAATATTTTCTTGAGTCCAATAATATAAACATCAATGGGGGGAAAAAGCTCAGAACTGGTTCTTTTCTTTTCTGCAAAAAAGGGCGGCTGTCTTACATAGAGTTGCTTTATGTCTTACATTAAGTTGCTGCAGTCTACAGATGGGATTCCTGCTGGCCCCAATTCTGTTTGTGTTTTGGTTACCCTTTCCAAATTCCAACCTCTCGCACTACCTTTTCAGACAGTTAAAATAGTGCCCTAACCTGGATAGCCCAGGCAAAGCCGGATCTTGTCCTATCTTGGAAGCTAAGCAGGGCTGGCCCTGGCAAGTATTTGGAAGGGAGACCTCCAAGGAATACCAGGGCCTGGAAACAGAGGCAGGCAGTAGCAAGCCAGCTCTCTGAGCTGTCCAGACCCCACTAGTGGTTGCCAGAAGTCAGCCGTTTCTTCCAGGCATATGCGCACACACACTCTACCCAAAAAAGCAGATCGTTAAAGTCGTCTCCCATTCCCAGTCTTCCAGAGTATTCCCCTGATCCCGTGACTGATTATGGAGCTGAGTTATGGTATTCTGTGCTATATGTGATTAGGCTGTTTTATTAAACATATGGCATTACCTACTTTGTAATAACGGTTTTATTTAGGCATTTTAAACCTATTTTTTTTTCCAGCTCAGTGGAACTTGCAATTTTAAAAACAACAATAACCATCAATACCCAAATATTTAAAATGGGATTGCTTAACCGGTCTAGCTGCCATTGACATGCTAATCCATGGGGTTGGGCAAAGGAGCAAAGTAGGTGGTAAAATCTCTTCCCTTGATGACAGCATGCAGGCACTTGCCCTGTTTGCAGTGCTCATTAGTTTTATCCACCAGGCCTCTACAGTTTGGGACATAAAGGCAGCCCACCAGCTATGTGTTGCACCCTGACATGTATTTGACCGTTCTCACAGGTGCAGTCAGACATTAAAAACAAGTGAATCGCATATTTTGCTTCTCTGTTGGTACACGGCTATAATGCCATAGTATGATTCACATATGTTTCCTCTTTCCTATTAAAGCAAAGCAAATGGGAAGCATGGAGTGGGTGTCCTATCTTGTTTGAGTGTGCAGGCATCTATAAACTGTCTGGGCTTCCTAGCCAATAGTTATTTTGTACTAGGTAATTGTAAAATTCTATCCTGCCACAATATTAATTAAAAACAAGTTAATTCCTAGTCTGATCAGGCCTTGTATTAACTGTCTTAATAAAAATAAAATATTTTTTTGCCATCTGAGACATAGAAAAAAAATGAAAGTTTAAAGTAGAAAATAAATTGTCGTAAATAAAAAGTATTTTATTGAGGCAGAAACCTTGTCATACTCTCACAATAGGTAGGACTACCAGCAAATTTGAATATCAGATTAAACTTTATAGCACTGAAAGCACTGAACTTTTAATAATACCATTAAGCACATTATATAGCATATTATTTGTTGCCAAACCTATTTACATATAAACAAAGATTATGTTTACAGTTTATGTAGAAATTTTCTAATACTGTAGATAGTCTTAGAAAAAATCATAATATACATTTTAAGTAAAACTATCTTTCGGTCCACTCATTTGAAAAGAGAAAATACTTCATTTTTTTTTTTTCAGTGCTCCTTGAAATTTCCTAATGTCTATCCAAAAAATTAAAAAAAAGTTGTTATTGTTTGGCAATCACTATTGCAGATTTTTCTTAGCAACGAGTAAGAGGTGATGGCTTCCTGGGCTTTTGTCTTTGACTCTGAAATATTGGACTTTTTTCCTCTTGTAGGTCAGAAGACTTGTCTCCACTTACATGGTATTTTTCCTTATCTGTATGTGCCCTATGATGGTTATGGGCAACAACCAGAACATTATCTTCGTCATTTGGCATTTAGCATTGACCGAGCGCTCAATATAGCTTTAGGAAACCCATCCTCTTCTCTTCAGCATGTGTTCAAAGTGTCTCTAGTATATGGAATGTAAGTACTATTTTGTTACAACTGTTTGACTTATTGTGAATTTTTTTTATACTAACAACGTCGAAAAACATATTTGCTGTTCGAGGTTTAAAACATTGTTAGATGAAAAAGGGTTTTGGGGGGCTGGGGGTAAAATAGTGACATGGCTTTTGGATAACTTTACACATGGAACGCACTTCTTCCCAACCACAAAGCCATGACAACTCTTACCACCCTCTGTGCATCCAGTGTCCTTTTCAGTGCCACAAGGGATCTGATGTCCTTAGGGCAGGGGTGGGCTAATTGCGGCCCGGGGGCCACATGCGGCCCGCCACAGAGTTTTTCGCGGCCTGTCAAGACAGTCGGCCACGTGGTTTCAGTCAGGCCTCCGTCTGAGAAGGTCAGGAAGGCTCCTGCCCTCTCCAGGCTTACCACTATTTTATCACTAAACTACCACTATTTTATTTAATTTATATTTATGGATTTTTACGATACAATTTATACCTTTTCTGAAATGCAAAGTTAAGTAATGAATGCAATCATTTTAAAAGGTGTGGCCCTCCGCTAACCTCTGCTCCCACAAAGTGGCCCCCAAGCCAAAACAATTGCCCACCCCTGCCTTAGGGTAATGTAGATATCTCTGTCAATACCTCAGACTTCTGTATTGAGAGTCAAAGCCTTTTCTCTCCCATGGAAAAAATGTTGATTGCCCAGATTTTCAGTGCTACTTGGATTTTAAACTTCAGCTCAGCATCTAAGAAAAATCTTTTATGTTCTACCTTAGAGTGAATTGTCTTATAGTCCTTGTTTTCTAAATTGTGGATTTTGCAAAGGGGAGGGGGGAAGTTGTTGGTGATAAGACTGAAGTATACTGAAGAAAGCATGATGGAGTTGGGTACATGTATACACTTCTGAAGTATGAGTTTTCAGGATTGCTTGGAGCCTGAGCAAACATGGAAGTGATGCAGTGAGTATAGAAGAGGAGGAGGAAGAAAAGAGAAGAGACAGGAAGGCGTAAACTAAAGATACTTGACCCATAAATACCTTCTCTCTCAAATTAGTAACATGCACATACTTGGAGGTGGAATATGCATTACCATAACCTGATAATTCAGTTGCAGTACCATTTTCTATTAAACCTCTGCCCAGTCCCTCCCACTAGAATTGTGGTGTATGGTTTCCAGACTACTACCTGAATACTGATTATTGTGATATGGTAATAAAAGGATAAGACATTCTTTCAGAACTGCAGCGGTAAAACAGTTACCTGGGACCAGTTGAAAGTAGGAGGGAGCACTTTAACTTTTCTTCTAGCTAGCCCATTATGGAAGGAGCTGTCATGTGTTAGCTAGATAGGTTAAAGTTCTGCCTGTCTAATAGCTCACTTCATCACATTCTTGCTTGAGTACTTGTAATGTGTGGAGGTACCTGATGGTAGATATGAATGGAAAAATAAAACTTACCTCTTCCAGTAGCTAAAGGGTGATCATGAGACCTATCTTGAAAATTCCATATATAAACATTTCCATCCCACCTTTCCTCTTGATTCAATCAGAATAAATGGATACACTAGCATCTCTTTTTGTTGTCAAGGAAATCTGTATCTTTTGATCAAAATTGGGTACATGTACCAATACAAGTTGACCCACAAAATTATAGGCCAGTAAGCCTTCTGGACATAGCAGCTAAACTGTACAGCAAATACCGGCTGTTAAAATTGGAAGACTGGGTGGCGGAGGAACAAATTATTCACCCAGCATAAGCAGGATTTCGAAAAGGGTGCAGAACTATAGACTACTGCCAAACCCTTTACCAATTAGCGTACACCGGTATAAATCGACCAACAAAGGCATACTTATGAAATATGCCTGAGTTTAAAGATTGAGGATACTTTTGTAGCATTAGAAGATAAAATACATTTATGTGGAGCTAATGTTTGCTCCATATTATGGAAGTCCGCAGATACACTTTGCATATAGTGTATGCACCATATTCCCATTCTGCTTTTTTTTAAAAAAAATGGATGCACATATTATGAGGAGTTGTGTTAACTGTAGCTTCGTCTTGCTTGTGAATGCACTAATTACAACTATGCGTTGGAGTAACAGAACCTAATTTCTCATTCACTAGTAATACTACAGGGTATGCTCGTTATTTTGGCAAAACATGAAACTACCCAGAGAAGGCAGAAAGTGAATATAGTGGGATCCTAAAAGCATTATGATCTCCAGACCTAATTAATTTCTAATTTGGCTGTGAAACAGACATCTTAGTTTTTAAAATAAACTTCATTTAACTTAACTTGTCTGTAGTTCCTTTTAAGCTCTTTTACTTTTATAGCCGGTATGGTTATTAGTAGTATTCTGTTATTTGGCCCTTAGATTAACTAGCAAATGTCTGTAATTATAATGGACAAGGAAACATCTAGAACCAAAACTCAATGGAAGATCTGATGTGCAGGATTCCCATACTGGTGGTTGACTCTATGCACATATGGACCCACAGCTCATAGTGACTATCTATCAAAAGTGCATATATCAGTGATATAACATCTTGCTGGATATTTGTTTTCCAGGCCTTTTTATGGTTACCATGAAAAGGAAAGACAGTTTATGAAGATCTACCTTTACAATCCTGCTATGGTGAAAAGGTAACCAAACACCTCTGTTTTTGTAAACGAAAAACATTTTCCTATTGCTATTAAATGCAGAAAGACTACTATAATATACTTTACTCTTATGCTCTTGAAAGCAGTTCAGAAGCTGCAGGCTTGTTCAGAATGTTGTAGCATACTTGTTGATGAACATAGGTGAGAGTATACACACACACGTACACGTACACACACACACACACACACACACCCCGAGTTCTATACCAACTCTACTGGATGCTAGTGAACTTCCAAATTAATGATTCGGGTTCTGACCATTGAATCCTCATTGTCTGAAGCCAGTGTATATTTAGAGGATTCCTCTTGCAGTATGAGGCCATTTGCCTTTAAAGTGAAGAATTCAAGAATCTGCTATAGCTACCTTCCTCTAAGGAAGCTAGAAGTCTTAGTGCATTCTTTGGCAACCCAAGTTCTTTGGGATTATTTCCCTCAAGATTTGCTTTTGTTCTTGTACCTTCTTGTGTTTATACTCTTATACAAGTCTAATTTGTGTTTAAAAACTTGTTTATGGGCTGAGAGGAACCTGTTGCTGGACTCTGAATTATTTACCTTGCTGTTATATTTTGTTTATTATTTTACTTATTTAAAACATTTTTATGTCACCTTCCCACCCAGTTGAGAGTCCCCAAGGTGGGGCTCATTTAAAATTAATGTTTGTATGTATATGTATATGTGTGTGTCTATATATATATATATATATATATATATATATATATATATATATATATATATATAATAGTTTACCAAAACAGGAAGGAGGGTTACTCAAGGTTATAGAATCATAGAGTTGGAAGGGACCTCCAGCGTCATCTAGTCCAACCCCCTGCACAATGCAGGAAATTCACAAATACCTTCCCACCCACACATACCCAGTGACCCCTGCTTCGTGCCCAGAAGATGACAAAAAAACCTCCAGGATCTCCAGCCAAACTGGCCTTGAGAAAAATTGCTTCCTGACCCCAAAGTGGTGATCAGCATTTCCCTGGGTGTGTAAGAAAGGGCTACAGGAACTAAGCAGTAATGCAACCTTTCTTGCCCTCCCTCTCATGATCTGCCTAAGTTCCCAGAATCAGCATTGCTGTCAGATGGCCATCTAGCCTCTGTTTGAAAATCTCCAAAGAAGGAGAGCCCACCACCTCTCAAGGAAGCTGGTTCTACTGAGGAACCGCTCTAACTGTCAGGAAGTTCTTCCTAATGTTTAGCCAAAAACTCTTCTGATTTAATTTCAACCCATTAATTCTGGTCCAACCTTCTGGGGCAACAGAAAACAACTCTGTACCATGGTCTATATGACAGCCCTTCAAGTACTTGAAGATGGTTATCATATCGCCTCTCAGTCATCTCCTCTCCAGGCTAAACAAATGCAGCTCCTTCAACCTTTCCTCATAGGACATGGTCTCCAGACCCCTCGCCATCTTTGTTGCCCTCCTCTGGACACGTTCCAGCTTGTCTATATCCTTCTTAAATTGTGGTGCCCAAAACTGAACATAATACTCTAAGTGAGGTTTGACCAGAGCAGAGTAAAGCAATACCATCACTTTGCATGATCTAGACACTATACTTCTGTTGATACAGCCCAAAATCACATTTGCCTTTTTAGCTACCGCATCACACTGCTGACTCATGTTCAGTGTATGGTCTACTAAGACCCCTAGATCCTTTTCACACATACTACTGCCAAGGCAAGTCTCCCCCATCCCCCATAGTATTCATTTGATTTTTCCTACCTAATTGCAGAACTTTACATTTATCCCCATTGAAATTCATTTTATTTGTTTTACTTGTTTATTGAAGGATTATGTTAGTGATCTTAGCTTTAGTGGCCAAAATTTGTTGGCTTTTGTTTATAATCTGAATTACATACTGGAGGAAGTTTGTCTTAAATATTAATATACGGGATCATTACTGAAACGTAAGTATTCAGCAAATGGTAATAAACTTGCTCAAATGTGTTATTTCATCATCTAACATGGTAACTTTTATTTCTCACTGTTTTATTATGATTACAGAGTATGTGATCTTCTGCAAAGTGGAGCCATAATGAATAAATTCTACCAACCTCATGAAGCTCATATTCCCTACCTCCTCCAGCTGTTTATAGATTACAACTTGTATGGAATGAATTTAATAAACCTGGCTGCTGTGAAGTTCAGAAAGGCAAGAAAAAAAGGTGTGTATAAAGTCCAATTTGTAAAGAACATTTTAGACATCTCTTTTATAGACTTTGTTTGATATAAACTTTGTTTGAGACTAATTACCTCTGCCTTTGTAATAATTGGTGTATATTCCATACTGTTATTTACTGTTCATCAGTACCACTTGATGTGAAAACAAAGGTGAACCTCTTGAATTCTGTTAGTGTTATTTTTCCAAGGTATGAAAGACATAAAACTAGATCTAACATAAACAAAGCAATCTTCCTGCCAGAGGATCGTACTGTTTATTTATATCCTGCTTTTCTTCTCAGTGGGAACCTAAAGTGGCTTACATCAGTCTCTTCTCTTCTGCTGTGTCCTCACCACAAGCCTGTGGTAGGTTAGGCTGAGAGTGTGTGACTGGCCCAAAGTCACCTAGCAGGCTTCAGTAGCTGAGTGGGAATTTGAACCTGGTTCTGCCAGATCCTAGGCCAATGCTCTAACCCTACACCATGCTGGCTCTGCAGCCATTCTCCTTTCTGTTGCCCAGAAGGTGTTGCTCCTCTGCTTTATGAAATGCACCATGAATTTTGGCCCATTTTGTGAAGCACAAGATTGTGCTTAATGATTTGTTGTGGGGGGAAGAACTTTTTCAAAGTTGCATTTGTGCAAAATAGAGGAGGGCAGAATCTTGATTCCAGCCCTCCCCCCCCCCCTTTTTCAGTGAGCAGTTTCTGGGGGACTGCTAGGAGCAAATGCAGAAGAGGGGTGAAATCAGCTTAAACTATCTAAGTGCTAGGGTCAAGAGTTGCTAATCAGTTCTCTGCTTATTTGAAACTTTGTATGATCCAGTCAGTGAAGTACAGTTCAGAGGCCAGGAGGAGCAGCAAAGCCACCAAATTTTAGTTTTGTAGTCAGCTTTTTAATTCTTATCCTGTATCCTAATACCTGCCTTGTAACTCCTGATTAGAGGTGTGCAAAAAACATGTATATATATATAATTTTCCTGTTTGGGTCTATTGGACCTGAAAAAGTTTCAGTATTTCAAAAAAATAGACCCAAGAAGAAAAATGGCAATTTTTTTTTAAGCCAGCCTGACCTTGGAGCTAGCTTGGCTTTTTCTGCAGTGTGGTTTAAACCACGCTGTAGGAGGAGCTGTCCCCAGGATCTTTGTGCAGCAGAGAGGTCCCTTGATGCCACACGCAAACCTGGCTGGAGAAGCTGACTCTAGAATCTCTGTGTGGCAGAGAGGTTTCTCACCACCGCACACAGACCTGAGATGATCAGCTGGGAAAGTGGGAGCTGAGCTCCACACCACCTCAGCCGGGGGCTGGCTCCTCTTGCAGCTCGGTTTAAACTGCGCTGCAAGAGGAGCCAGGCCAGCCTCATCCAAGATGGTGCACTTGCTGATCCTCTCTTGCAACTTGGAGCTGGGGGCGGGAGCTGGCTCCTCTTCAGTATAGCGGAATATACACAAATAAAAGCCAGAAATGTTAAGCTTTTATTCAGGCTCACCTATACCAGTAGCCGATCAGATTCTCTGAATCTGTGTTTGTCTTAAATAATACTCGGAAAATAGTGGTAAGGTATTTTGGGGTATTTTTTTTGGCTCAGTTTATGCCAAATGCACACCCCTACTCAGTTTATGCCAAATGCACACCCCTACTCCTCTGTTTTGGCAGTTGTGAAAGAAAGCATCTGCTCTGACCTGCAGGCTTTGTTCCACCTTGCCCTCCTTTGGGTTCCCAACTTCCTGGAGGGGCTTTTACTTCTCTATAGGGTAGCCGACCGCCACCACCTGCCCTTTTTGCAAGGAATTGCCCATTTGGAGGGACAGGACTCCCAGCTTCCTTTCCAAGATCAGAGGCCTTGTTTCTGTGTCTCCTGCTGCCCAGCAGCTGGCCACTGCAGAGACAGATTAATGCCTTGGGTGCCCTTGGAGGAATAGCTGCTTGCCAACCCCCCTGGAGCCCGTTTTTAAAATAGCATGTCCAAAACAGTGGAGTATGTGGTACAGAGAACTGCTCCTAGCATCAAAAATTAAAAGTATTTATTACACAGAAAATATTTATACAACGCCAGATTGAACAAGGCGGGGGAGAGGAATTAGTAAAAACGCTAATCCTCTGTCCCTCTCTAAACGTGCCGTACCAGATGTTAAAATAGGGCAGGCTCTTCTAGTTTAGGAAGTTACAAATCTCTACCAATTTGCCATTGCTTTCATCCTGAAGCTCTTCAGGCCAGCCACATGGTCAGTGGCCACATTCCCAGCTCAGAGGTCTGCCTGTTCTTCTGAGCTCAGCACCCAAGGAAAAGAGAGCAAGCTTGCAAGGAATTTTATAATCTTCCTTTCCCTACCCCCCCCCCCCCATCCAGATCAGGCCAGGACAAAGAGGCGCTTCCTGGCAATCTCCAGGCTTCTATTTCCTGCAGACTATCTAGTATTCTATTCCTCCAGTCTCTGTTCCCTGCTTGGGGGGGGGGGAGAGAAGGGGGAAGCTTGTCCATCCCCTTTGTCTCTCCTGCTAGATTGATCAGCATTTGTAAGAAGGTGGGCTTACTTCCCCCCTCCTGCCTGTTCTCTGCCTAGAGAGAGAGAAAACTGTTAAAACGCTAAGTGGAGGGTTTGCTGCTTGTGAACCTCCCAGAGGAATCTGCATTGCCACCCTCCCAGGAGAAACACCAATATTCTACCAAGTGGAAGAGATACATATTGCAACCTCTGCTGTGTCTGTTGTATGTTTCGGTAGTGTTAATCCCCTCTCCACAGTGGACCAGAGGCAGTCTAGGAGTAACAGCACACCCATGCTGAAGCAGGCACTAGAACTTGTTGCTTAAATATGCAACTCACTGGCTTCTTCCATCCTTCCAGCATTAGAATGGCACTCCTCATGAAATGACAGGTGATTGGAATGCAGCATATTTTACATGGACAAAGAGCTTGGACACTGCTGATGGGTTCTGATAATCTCTGTGAAGGCAGTTCTGTGAGACTGGGACCACAGAACCCTCCAACCCTCTCCCATGTTTAACATTTTTGGGTCAAGACAAAGCTATTTCAAGCTGCCATGTAAGGGGAGAAGTGGGAAAATCACATTTTGTGCCCACGGAAAACATCACCTGGAAGATCACCGGTTCACATCTCTCATCTGTCACAAATCCTCTGTGGCGTTAAATAAACCATACATTCTTAGCTTCAAATCTGTCATCTAAAAAATTGAGAAATTATTGGCCTACCTTGCAGGACTATTGTAAAAATGACTGGTAATTATTATTATATGTAGAGTAGTTTGAACATTGGACATTGGAAGTGCTACACAAACACTAAGTCATACTGTTCCTCGTCAGCCTTCTCTTTTCCTCATAGAGTTGGAAGCTTCCTTTGAGTTTTATGGGGCAAGTTCACAGGATTTCACTTAGGAGAAAATTGCCTCTTGCTCCTGTTGCTGGGTTCCTCAATGTCAGTGTGAGCAAAGGGCAGCCTCCTATTCTTGGGGGGGGGGATGCAACTTGAAATACTGATAGTTACTTCACTAGGGTCTAATCAACATATGTATAACTGAGGGATGAAGGCGCTAGGTTGGGTGCCAGGAAGAAGTGTGCATTAGTATGTGACTTAAGGCAATAAAAATAGAGAGCCTGAACCTCAGAAGCATTTTCTCTGTGAGCAAATCTGTGTGTTGTTGATGCCAGATTATTTTGTTCTCATACCACTTCCTGTATTCCCTTAAAGTTTAAAAAAGTTTTTTAAAATGAAGATAATGAGGAATGAACAGATCCATTGGTATAGTTCCCTTGCATGACTTCAAGCACCTCTCCTTGAATAGATTTCTGAAGAACACAGTGTATTTTCTTCTCTAGACTATTTTCGTGACATAATTCTACGTTCATTCTTGCTCTGCAGGTAGAATTTATTTCTTTACATAAAATATCTCTATACTTTTTGTCATGCACCTGAAGCTATTATATACTGAATGTGTAGTTCAAGGAATGATACATGAATGCTATTGTACAAAACTGCAATATTTAAAGTAGTATTATAAATTAATAGAATCCAATTAAAAGTACTGGAAAGTGCTTTTGTTTTCTCTTTGCAGGTGATTCATTGGATGACATTGAATGTGTTAGAGATCATTTATCCGTACATTCGACTACTAGTGCTGTCCTTCGATGGGAAGATAATCAAATACCAAGGTTGGCATACCTAAAGACTTTTTTTTTAAAAAAAATCAGAGTTGAAAACACAGATTTGTATTACATTAAATGATACCAATTTGAATATCATTCTTAAATATGCTTGCTGGTTTCATCAGTTTACTTTAATCAAAATCTTTTATTGGTTGGTTAATCAAGGAGACAAATCTTAAACAGTGGGAATAATATTGAAAGATCTGCTTTACTTTTGAAGCCATGTTTGTTTATTTGTAAATTCAGCTTATAGGACACCCTCCTCCACACAGCAGGCTCAAGGCGGTGAACAACAATTTCAGTAAACATATTCACAAATCAAGTTAAGTTAATTAAAGCAGTAAAACAGTGGCAATACAAAAACAATTTCAGGTGACAATAAACCGGAATTATATCCTTCCCCGCTTTTGAGAAAGGGGAAATGCCAAGCAAGATGGAGGCCATTGCTGTCCTCAGCCGTAGGCCTGGTGGAACATCTCTGCCTTACAAGCCCTATGGAATTGCATTCAGTCCCATAGGGCACGGATGTCATTTAGCAGAGAGTCCCATAAGGTTGGAGCAAGGGCCAAAAAAGTCCTGGCTCTGGTTGAGGACAGCCAGATATTTTTCAGACCAGGGATCACCAGTAGGTTCTTCTCTCCAGAGCGCAATGCTCTTCGCGGGGTATACCAGGAGAGGCAGTCCCATAGATATGTTGGTCCCAAACCATTTAGGGCCTTGAAGGTTAATACCAGGACCTTGAACCTGATTTGGTATTCAAGCTGGAGCTAGTGCAGCTGGTGGAGCACTGGTTGGATGTGGGCTTACCGTAGGGTTCTGGTAAGGACCCATGCTGCTGCATTCTGGACCAGTTGTTGTTTCCAAGTCAATCTCAAGGGTAGAACAAGTTACAGTAGTCTAGCCTGAAGGTGGCAGATGTGTGGATTACTGTGACTAGCTCAGGGTGAGACAGGGCTAGTTGCCTGAACTGGCATAGCTGAAAAAATGCCAGTCTAGCAACATTTGTGATCTGGGCTTGCGTTAATAAAGAGGCATCCAGAAACACACCCACCAGGTAGGGGCCAGGGCAGAAAAAGCCCTGTCCCTGGTTGAGGACAGCTGGATCTCTCTCAGGCTGGGGACCACCAGGAGGTTCTTATCTCCTGAGCATAAAGCTCTTCTGGGGGTATACCAGGAGAGGCGGTCCCAAAGGTACATGGGTCCCAGACAGTTAAAGGCATTAAAGGTCAGAACCAAAACCTTGAAGCTGATCCGGTGCTCTGCCAGAAGCCAGCGCAGCTCGTGCAGCACAGGTTGAATGTGTGTTATACAAGGAATCCTGGTAAGGATCCGTGCAGCCTCATTCTGGGTCAGTCTCAAGGATAGGCCTCATGGAGAGTAGTCTATTCTACAGTAGTCTATTCTACAGGTGACCGTTGCGTGGATTATTATGGCAAGGTCGGAGCGAGACATATAGGAAGCAGTTGCCTGACTTGATGAAGCTAGAAAAATCCCAGTCCAGCAACCTTTTGTGACCTCAGCCTCCATTGATGGGAGGCATTCAGTGTCACACCCAGGCTCTTGACCGTTGGTGCCAGAGTTAAGGGCACACCATCAAGGGCCAGGAATTGACATCCCACTTCTGCGTCCCTCCCACCCAACCACAAAACCTCTGTTTTACTGGGATTCAGCCTCAGCTGACTCTGCTTTAACCATCCCAGTATGGCCTCCAAACGCCTGGCCAGATTTGCAGGAGCAGTATCCATCAGCTGCCAAACAACAGATATAGCTGGATGTCATCAGTGTCCTGGTCAAAAACATTAGATACTCCAAAACTGTGTGGTGCACATAAATATATTAAAAAAAACCTTATACATGCGCTAAATATACAAAGCTACAAAACATCAAACTATAATGTTACTAAGGTCCTTTTGAACTGTAGATATTAGATGCTGACGAAATTTTCTGGAATAAACTTCCGTTTTGAAGGTCTTCTGAACTGGACCATACAAGAGTTGGACGACTTGAATCAGATCATCTCAAAGATACATGGAAAATGTACAAAACCTCATCCAGGCATAACAGTGTCTTCTCAGTGAAATAGGTCACAGAACCTATTAGAAAATCTTCAGTATGATGGTGTAGCTTTCATGATATTGAAATAGGTTACCGGTTATGATTTATTCCGGAAAATTTCATCAGCATCTAATATCTACAGTTCAGAAGGACCTTAGTAACATTATAATTTGTCATTTTGTATATTTAAAGCACATATAAGTTTTTTTGAAATATATTTATGTGCACCACACAGTTTTGGAGTAGCTAATGTTTTTGTCCTGTGATTCTCTTGTCTGTACTTATCAGCGTACTGGTGACAGCCCAGCCCAAAACTCCGCACCCGTTGGGCGAGGGGGCACATATAGATGTTAAATAACTTCAGAAAGAGTATTACCCCCTGGGGGACCCAGCATACTAGCGGGTGCCTGGTAGACAATCTTTCTCCCCGTGCTACCCTCTGTCCCCGACCATGGAGAAATGAGGTAAGCCACTGTAAGGCTACCTCACAGATTCCAGCGTCAGCAAGGCGGTGGGTCAGAAGGTCGTAATCAACTGTGTCGAACACTGCTGTAAGATCAAGCAATTCTAGCACCGCTGACCTGCCTTCATCCAGCTGTCTGCAAAGATCATCTGTTAGGATAACCAGCACCATCTCTGTCCCAGAATGGAATGGATCCAATGTCAGTGTGTCATCCAGGAATTTCTGGAGCTGTTCTGCCACTGCTTTCTCAGTTACCTTACCCAGAAATGAAAGATTCGAGACTGGGCAGTAATTGGACAGACTAAAGTTGGTTTCTTCAACAGTGGTACAACCATGTATAATCTGAAAAGTAGAGAGAAGCATTAGCAGTACATTAATGCTACAGTGTACCACGGAAAACTGCTTGCATAAAATATTTAGAAATTTGTTCTCCAAATCCAGTTCTTGTGGGAAATCAGCAATACACACTTGCTCATAGAAATAAGTCTACTCAGAAAGTAGTCTTAATCATTACTGATTACTTTCTGTGGATTTTAACCCAGTGAAGACAGCTCAAAGCAAAACAAATCTGTTTTGAAAAGTGTGTTCCAAAAATGGGATCATTAAAATATTCTCAGCTCAAACGTATCTTCATTAGAACTGACAGTATTTCATCTCTATTTAAATTGTCATAGAAGCTTGAGTGATTTCACTCAGAGGGCTGATGTTTTATATTGTATGTACAAAAATGAAGCGCTTTTCCCAATATTCATAAATTAGGTACTGTTAGTTTCAAATGTTCCCAACCTTAACTGTGAGGCTTCTTTACTAAAGCGAAAAGGCCTGTTATATAAAACTACACATGGATTATTAAAGATGCCTGTTCCTCTACCGGAGAAAGATAATTCTAAATTGGAGCCAGCAGAAATGATGGGAGCCAAATGCAGATTGTATCCAACTGTTTGCCCAGCAGAAAGAAACTTTCCTGCCTCCCCCTCTTGCTGCATTCTACCTCATTCCCCGAAACACTTCTAATCACAGTGTAATGGGAGGGCAAAATCATTGAAAATCACCCCCTCCCTTGTAAGTGATTTGTGAAACTCTAGCTGGAGCCTTGAACTTAATTGGATTTTTTCTCCCACAAGGTATGGTGGTGTTGCCAGGTTATTTGCAAAGTAAGGTAGCAGATATTGAATTGGTAGTGAATGTATTCAATTTAGTATGGATAAAAATAATTTCTAGATGAAACATTCCCAAAATTGCTTAAAAAAGAGAGATGTAAAATATGTGTTTGGATCAAGAAGGACAGTTGATGACAAGTACTTTTCAATAAAATGAAATTTTATTATTGGCTATCAGTTTATGGGAGAGCAGGCTGTATCGTTAAGCATCGGTGATGTTCTCTGGCTAGAGCTGGCCAATGGAAAGCAGCAGTCAAGGAAGGACAGTTCTCTGGCTAGAGCTGGCCAATGGAAAGCAGCAGTCAAGGAAGGGCAGCAGGAAGAAGGGCTCAAGGAGACAGCAAGGGCTGAGTGAGAGCAGACCCTTAGCACAGAAGTATGGAGCGGGAGTGCCAGAGAGACACAGCTAAGCAAAGGGGGGAGCACAGCATCACGGGTGAAGGAGGGATCCCCGGGGAGACAGGCCTGCACTTAAAGAGCCAGCTCCCAGTCTGAGGTCATGGATGAAAATGACGATTACTATATTTTAATATAGTTTAGTAACTTTTAGAAGACTGCATTCATACCACCCCAGTAACTTGTAGGTTTGGGTTATTGAAATTGTAAGCTGTCTTCACAAATGTACCTACATTTAGAATGATGTGAAACTGATGTAGCTTTTTGCTACATGGGTCAAACATATCTGGATTAAGTTCGAGGAAAAAACAAGCCAAATTCATTTAACTGTAATACAAAAATATAGGCCTAGGTGTAGAAAACATGTGGAGGGAGGGTGATTTTCACCTATTTCTCCTTCTCTCCCCAGTCCCCTACTTTGTGTCTAGCATGCCAGTAACTGGGAAAGGAAGGGCCTGATCTACAGATATAGAAGTATGAGGTGTTTGTCCTGAGGTGGCAGAGTGGTGATTGTTATACCAGATTGGAGCTGAGGATTCAATTTTAAATAGTCCCTCCTCTAAAAAGTTTCCTGACTAGAAAAAGTTGCATGCAGGGTGGGAGAGGTTTTAGCCATCCTATCTGCTCTTTTTATTCCACTGTGGTTCAACCAGACAGCTCCCATCTTACCCGCCTCATTGCACGCTGACTCTGTGGTAGAGTGTCCAGACTTTCACTGGGTGGCAACCACCAGGCACGCAATTGGCAGGGTTTTGTTTTTGTTTTTTAAGTTCTGTGTTTGCACATGTGCATAAGTACATACTTGAATTCTTGTTTTTTTGTGCATACGCAGAAACATCTACTCAAATCGCCATTTTAAAAAATGGCCACCATAGATATCTGCCCAGGGACTATGTGCACTAACATGAATCCGCAATAAAAATGCACAATCGCCCAGCTAATGCTGTGACAGTTACAGGATACCTCCCCCCTCGTGTTCATGGTCCCAAAAAAGAAATAAAGCGCAGGAGTGCCCATGTGTTTGATAATATATGTTAGCATTTATGCAGTTATGAGCATATCGCTAACAGAGTAAAAAAATGGCACCGAAACAGAAGGGACAGTTTGCTTCCGTGCTAGCTTGATTGCACGGGAGGTCGACCAGACATCTGCAGATCCACGATAATGCCGGTAGGTTCAGGAAATACTGGACTTTCTGTGGGGTAAGGAAAGTCAGGGGTAAGGATGGGAGGCTGATGGCTGCAGGACAGGAGCCAGATGTTGCTGTCTGAATGAACACTTTAAATCCGGATAGGAAGAGTGATGACCGCGGATCAAAGTGCCTGTCTGATTGCAGCCTGTGAAGTGCAACCTTTCGACTTTTGTGTGATCAAAAATTCAATACTGCATGACTAACCTCTCCTTATAATAAATGTTCTTATCAATAATAAGCAGCTGTTCTGTTATTAACTAGTCTCTTACACAGGGCTGGAAAATGGTCAGTAAAATCAGTAAAAGTCAGTTTTTTCATCTTGGTCAGTAATTTGTCAGGTTTTTAAAGAATTGGTCAGTAAAGTCAGTATTTATTTGATTTTTGTGAATGCAGTTTGTCCTTTTTTTGTCTTTGTTACTGCATTTTGGGGAAAACATGATGCCTTCTCAGTGAGAAGACAGATTGTTTGCAGTTCAGTTATGAAGTATTTTAAGGACTTTGTTCCTAAGAGTAAAAGTGCTTTGGTGAAATCTTCCACAAAATATAGAAACATAATGATGTCTTGTTGCATGAGTGCCTGCTTATTTACAACCGAAGTTCCAGAAAAAAGAGTCTTTGGTGCATGTGATGCACACAGAACTAAAAACATTCACAAGAACCATAATGAATCGTGTTTGTAAGAGTTCAGCACCATTGTCTCTTGAAGCTTTCAGTGATGAGCACAGCATACCTGTGAGAGAAGTAAATCAATTAAAGTGGAATCTGTGACGAACTGAAAAAAACTTCTGAAAAGGAACAGCTACTCTTTTTAATGGGAGCAAAAAAAACATTTCATAGTAGCCTGCATACGCCTTTTACTCCAGTCACCTTTGGACAAGCCCATCCTCAAATATCTTCAATGCTTAGCTCCAGCACAGAGTCAAGGAAGGAACCCACAAGGATATAATGGAAGTAGCAGCAGAACTCCCAATGGATATTCCACTGGATATGATAGCGGATGAATGGAAACGTCTTAAGACTTGATGAAACTGCCAGTGACACTTGCAGCACAGATACGTACTGGAATCAGTTCTTTGAAAAGACAAACCCATCTGGAGATCCAAAATACCCACTGGTTACCAAGGTGGTGAAAGCAGCATTATCATTATCGCATGGTAGTGCGGACATAGAAAGAGGGTTTTCAAAATCTGGATGCGTTTTGACCAGTGAAAGGGCCAGCATGTCAGAGAGAACTTTGAATGCCCACCTGATGGTCAGAAAAACTTTATATCATGTATATGAAAACAAGGTATACCATGTTAATATCACACAGCTTTTACAGATGGCAAGAGCAGCTCCTGGTCATTACAAGCAATATTGTGATTAACAGTGAGTCATTAAAGAGAGGAAGCAAACAGAAAAATAAAAAAAAAGGGGAAAGGCAGAGGAGTTAGAAAGCTTCAAGAAGATAGTGAAAAGGATAGTATACAAGAGAAGGAAGCAAAACTGAAAAAGCTGAGACAACAGGACGAGAAGAGGGTGATTCCTCAAACATTGCTAAGTGATGCAAAGTGATGTAAGAGAGGCTGCTGAGAAAAAGGATATCGTGGGATTCAACACGGTACAGCTCATGGCTGGGAGTGGAGAAAGCAATGGAAGGAGTGCAGAAAACTGTTGAGAAACTTATCTTCTTTTTTCATCAAAAAACCAAAGATAAATAAAAGCAACCACAAGTCTTACCTTAGCAGTTAATTATGTCTTCTTGTCATAATGATTACTTTATGTATGGGTTTTAATACATTTTGCTGTTTTATTATCTGCAGTATGTGATTATTTTTAAAAGGGAATATTTTTTTTGCCTTATATTTTGTAAATTAATAAACATTGTCCTATCTTCATTTTTAAAATTCAATAAAAAGATGTGTGATGGCTGCTATGGGGATGGTGGAGGCCAGATAATAATCATTTTTAATGAAGTCTCAGTTTTACTTTTTAAACGCTAACTTATCAATAGGCTAACATTAAATTGGTCAGTTATTTGTCAGTATTTTGGTCAGTAAAATCAGTATTTTTGACCCTCTGACTAGTTTCCACCCCTACTTACACTCCACTGTCTGACTTCGCAGTTTTTTAATCTTTGAACTCCCTAGATGTGTGACCAACAAATCAGTACAGAAACATTCACACTGTCCAGTGCTGTAATAACCGCAACATTCTGTCTGCTTTAGAACTTTAGTATAGATTCTTATGAACTCCCAGTAGCCACAGAACTTTTGAAAAACAGACCTGAAAGGTTATTACTATCTATATCTGAAGCATTAACGAAAATATAGCTGTTTTCATACGATAATTGTTTGCTATGCGTTTATCATTATTTAGATGCCTAATATCTTGGACATGTAATGTTTTTCTGCCCTCCACTCTTCATTTCATTTTAATTGGGGTCTGACTAGTGCCAGCGTTAAGTGAAACCCTCAAATGAAAGAAAAAAAACTTGAGTCTAGTAGCATCTTGGAGATCAGCATTTTACATGTGAAATGAAAGTGTGCACATGGAGGGGCAGTATATTGAATGTGAAACAGCACAGGTTAGGAAAAGACCACATTTCTTTTTTTAAAGTACGTTTTGACTACAACTATATAGGAGTCAGGGCATTTTTCATGACAGTACTCACCAGTACTAAGCACTGGTGCCTTTGTTCAGGTTTTCCCAAGCCCCGATCCTCCTGCACCAGGCCTCCCTACTTAGCCAAATGAAGAGAAGGTAGACCTTCACAAACTGCCAAGTGGGGATGTGTAGAGGGAGGGGGAAATTGCTGAAAATCAGTGAGACCTTACATATGAGTACTGCCACTTTCTGTAAAACAAAAAAAGCGCTGTATTACATTTTAAGTAGTTCATCTATTGATAAAAGCCTGCTTATCAACTAAATATTCTTGCTTGTCAACTTTATGCAATTTTCCTGTATTACCAGACTGACAAAACTTAACACCTGTGAGTTAGTGATGTCCGTGTCATATAATGTGCACTGATTCTTGCACTAATAAATATTTAAGTATGAAACCTAGGATAGGTTTTAAAAATTAGTGGTTCCTATTGTAAAACCTGTTATTTTATGTTAATAATAACTAGTTGATATTTGTAATTTATAATGTCAAAAGGAACACATTCACAGTTCTTAGAACACCTGTTTTCCCATACAAGTCCTGTGTTTAACTGAACCACAAATCTCTCTGCCCTTGCAGACAGTCAGTCCTTCTTGCATAATCATGTGCATCAATATATGTGCCCTCTGAGTATATTAACACACTCTTTATCCTGATTGTGACAGGATCTTGACTTGATTCTTCAACCTAGCCAGTGTGACATGATTCCATTTTAGCTTCCTTGTGTTCCATTTCTTATCTCACGCACAGATCTTGATGACTGTATTCAGATATCACAAACAAACTGAAATTTGAATAGGTTATGCCTGGTTTATAACGACTCTCAGATTCTTCTCCATTTTTCACTTGCATGCAGAGCCAAGATCAAAGATTTCCTAAATCAGGAAGTCTTTAACTGTAGTTTGTTGTAACGTCCAAATTGCAATTATTATTTTTTTGCTTATAAAACAGGATTTCAAGCAAGGCTTTAATTCTGGTGTAGAACATTGATTTCTAAGAAACAAGCTGCCTTTAAAAAAATAAAAAATCCAATGTAAAAGAAATTGTGGTTAGTTTTAAAAGAATTCAAGCTCTGTTTGGTGCACAAGGGATGGAGGGAGAATAAACCAACCTCCTTCTTATTACAGTTCATTCATGATATCTGAATGTAGCTTTTACCTTCTATCTTTCTGTGCTGCATATAGTTAGAAGCCTCTGCCAATGTTACTGGTGTGGAAATAGTGATGATGTGTACATTGCAAAATTTGAGTGTATGACTGATACACCAGCCAGCAGTGTACATTTTTCATATGAATGGCATTCTAACTGGCCTAAAATGCTGTGAACCTGAAATTATTGAACTGTTGATTTAAAATGTTCTGATTTTAAAATCCATTATTGTCAGTAATAAATCACATACTACATGCAGTTTTTTTCTAGTGATTTTAAGGGGAGAGAAATTTCATAAGAAATACTATACTAATTCTCCCATTCTAATTTAATGGCAGCTCTTTAGTGCTAGAGGACATAGAACCACAAAGTACCTGTGAGTTGGAGGTGGATGCGGTGGCTGCAGATATTTTAAACAGACTGGATATTCAAGGTAAATAATATATTTGTTTTAATCCTTCAACATTATGACAGGTTCATATTTCATTATTTATACAGCACAATAATGTAAATGATAACTTAGGCAATGGGAAAACCAGGGAGAGTGGTAAATGTTGCCAAATGCAGTTGATGTTCTCAAGGCTTAGTTGTAGTTAGGATTGAAGGGATAAGCCAGTTGCCAAGCTTGGGTGTTAAGTAGGGATTTGAAGGAGAGGAGAGAGCCTTATCATATATGTGTTCAGTAAAGGAATCCTGACTTTAGGCAATGAGAACAGGTTATGTTTGTTTAAGTAGTGGGGAAAATTGGTCAAGTTGAGGGTAGTAAAATTGGAGGAATGAAAACGGGGGGCAGAGACGGAATGAGGAAGAGTGGTCAGGAAGGAAGAGGGAGAATGGGATGAGGCTGTGGAAATTCTTAGAGGCGAGAACACAGAATTCTTGCTGGACATGGAAGAAGAATGAAAGCTAATGAAGCAATACAATAAATGGTGCTGCACAGAATGAGTTGCGGGAGAAATTATTATTTTTGAAGTAGAGATTTAGGTTGAGGTGTGAAAAGGGGAGGCCAGAGAAAAAGTTACAGTATTCAAGACCAGAGATGACCAGAACATGAATGAGAATTTTAGCCAAGAGAACAGAGAGTAATGGATAGGCTCTTAAAATGTATAGCAAGAGTCAAGCACCTAATTGAGGGTGACAAAAAAGGGAAAAGGGGCCAAGGTTATGGTTGGAGGTAGTATGGTGCAGCAGCCTCAATAAAACTAAACAGGTATGTATCTAGTTAGTGTCTGGATGTGAGACTTCTTGAGAGCCTACGTATGCCACCTTGAGTTCCACAGTGGAATAAAGTGAAGATTAAAAAGCAATTAATTAAAATAATGCCAAGGCTGCATGTTCAGTAAGAGCCAACAGACTGAGATCAGGACAGAGAGACTTGAAGGAAAGATGAGTAGTTCAGTCTTGATATGTTGAGTTTGAGATCGTAGTGAGACACGGGTCCTTTGGGGCTGGAGCGAGGCGGAGCGCTGCTCCGCCAGCTCAGGAGTGAGCACTAGGGCAGCCACGGGCTGAATCAGATTCTCTGATCTGATTCGGCCCGCTGCTGAATTGCCGCCAAAATTCGGCGGCGGCTGTAGGGGAGGGGGTTTGAGGGAGAGGCTCCAAACTTGCAGGGCACCTTCTGGGACCTCTCCCCCAAATACCCACCAAGTTTCAAGAAGATTGGACCAGGGGGTCCAATTCTACAGGGCTCCAAACAGGTTGCCCCCATTCCCTCCATTGTTCTCTATCCCTCTCCTCCATCCCCTCATATACCCTGTGAGTTTTTGCCATTGACTTCAGTGGCCCATAGGGTATAATAGGGCTGAAACTGACATTCGGCCAGTTATGCTAATGAGTTATATTAATAGGTATGCTAATGAGCTCCTGCACCTCTTTTTCTACGGAATGACCCCTGGCGAGACAAATACAAGCGGCAGTATCAGAAGACAGTTGAAGATGCAGGAAGAGACAAACAATGTAAAATGTCTGAGTAGAGAAGTTCAGCTGGGCGTTGTGTATATTTTAAGTGGCACTGAAAGCAATGGAATTGATGAGGTCACCCAAAGAGTTGGTGTAGTGTTAAGACAGCAGGTGACCAAGAATACTGAGACATGGTCAGAGAAGGTGGGGAAACCAGAGGAGGAACTTCCCAAGTGGAAGATTTCTTCAGTGCTTATTCAAGTAAATCTTCAGTCTGAGTTATATTAAGCAATATAAATATTATAATAAACATTACATAATCAATAAACAGAATTGCAAATGCAATTAAAGAAAGATCTAATATAGAAATCAGAGTGGAAAATTCTTGTTGCTTAATAAGTTATGGAAAAATACTTGAGTATTGATTATTTAACCATTCCTGGGGGCATGGAATTTGTATAAAACTTGCTTCATGTGCTAGAGAAGTTAACTTTTATAAATTGTTTGCCTCCAAAGAATGAATGCTTATAATTATTTACTCTGTGTTACTTGCAAAGAAGGAGGTAATTCTTGTAAACAGCAGAGAACATATTGGCAAAAAATAGTATTTATTTTTAATAAGCCTGTTATTTCTGTTAATGGTGCTTTTGTTTTGTTTTGTTTTGTTGCTTTCCCAGCCCAGATTGGTCGGAACCCAGGTCTTCAAGCCATATGGGAAGACGAGAAACAACGTCGTAGAGAGAACAAAGAGTCCTCTCAGATTAGTCCTCCTAATTCACAAGGCAAGCAGGAACAAGGTTTTTTCTTTGTCGATATGGTCACTGGATCATTTAAGCATTGTTCTTGATAGTGCATTTAATACTTGTCAGGTTTTTATTGTAAATTGCCTGGGAGCCACTGTGGCTGAAGGGTGATCCATACATGTCGTTCTCCAGTAGTTCCATGGTTGGGACACTCGTCAAGATGTGGAAGGGTTATAGGAGGGCCTAGAATAGGGTGGTCCCCCTTTCGAGAACATGTCTGGGAGGAAACACTCAAGGCTTTTTTGGCTAACAGAGTATCTAGTCTTTCTTAAGGATGATCATCCTGGTGCCTGCAAAAGCAGAGAAAGCAAGCACACCGAACAAGATGCTGAGTCCTTCCTTTATAGGGTAAAGTAGGCAAAAGGTCACGGTCTAGAATTTTGAAGAGAGTTCATCAATTCTGTTCCTAAACATAATTTTCCCTCTCTAACCTCTGTTCAGAATACATTCTACATTCCAAAAAGAAAAACAAACCGTGAAACTCTTCCCTGGGAGATAGCATGGCTCTAGCCCTTGACTGAAATAGTTGCTAAGGGAACAGAAGTCAAAGTGAACAGATCCATGGGGGGGCGGGGGGTGTCAGACAGGAATACAACATTTCTAAAATTTGGCAAACCAACATAGGCTTATATTTATAAGACATGTAAAATTCCTTAACCAGAAGACTCCTCCTCTTGGGGTTGTCTCTCAAAGTAGCAAAAAAGAGAGAAGCTTCCCTTCAGATTGACTCGCTGGCAGACAAATGAAAGATCACAGTTTGGCCCTGTTCCTGATAGAATATTTAGAGCAGCAGTTGTTGTTTTTCTCTCCCTTCTCCCTTTCATTCGAGTGATTTGGGGTCTTCTCCATCAAGCCGGAGGCAGAAAAAAATGTACTGTTCCAATATCTGTTTCCCCTTCCGCCACAGGCATACTTGAGTAAGCTGCAGAGACCTGTAGGAACCCCGACTCACCTTCCTGCCCTGGCCAGGAGGAAGTATTACAGTGACCTCCGCTTGGGTCCTAAGCTTTCAAACTTTCCCTTAGTGCTTTCCCCGCTCCTGATCAAGAAAGCATTCTGAGAGTGGTGGCATTCTGAGGGGAAATTAATTAGTCATCAATAATCTCAGTGACCTTTCCTCTGATACTATCTGATATATTATCCTCCAGTATTTTTATGTTTATGTGTTTGTGTGTGTGTATGTTTTTTATGTGTGTTTGAAAATGTAAAAAACTTGGGGGGGGGGAACAGTGGAAAAATAAAAGGCAGGCAAGTCTCTCTTACCTTTGCTTTCCCTGTTGTTCTTTGTGGCTTTCTTTGTAGTCCCATGTTGGTACTGTGCTTGCCCAGGCTTGCTGTGGGAAAACTTCTACAGCTCTTAAAAAGGCACAACACACCCGCACACGCACACACACTGCATTTTCCTGCTTTTCTGATGGATGCGTGGGGAGCAGGGAGGGCTCTTTTTTAGTTCTTTCTTTGCTGCCACAGAGCGAGCGCATTCTTCAGCGTTCTCTTTTTTATCGTTTCTGTGTGGCACTTCGGTTGGAGTTGGAAGAGCACGTTTGTTTCAGACAACTGACATAGTTTTGCCGTGTTGAGAAGGTCATTGTTCACAGACTTCTAAGGCTGATTTTACATGTGACTTTCCCGCTGGAATCATTCTAGTTCCAAAAAAACCTGCCCATACTTCTGTGCGGTGTGAAACCGTGCTGCCACTGAAATGTCCATATCTACTAATTGCCCTCCTGTGGTCAAGGTAGTATAATACCGGCTTCATTCTGCTTTAAACAATTGTAGTTTCTTAGTGCACTTAGACCCCCTGGAGTGAAATTTCACACCACTGTGAAATCAGCACAGGAAAAGACAGCAGTCAAACTACTTTAGAGGGGAGGTGTAAAATGACCCTAAGAGTCCATCCAGAAACCATAGCATCTCCCATGTGGCAGAGTTCTGTTTCAGAGCCCCAGCCAGAACCTTTCCAGCCCATAGCTTGGAGACTGAGCAGCAGCCCCTTGTCAAATTAGACTACTCCAAAAGGGGTCGGATATTTTTCTTGCCTCCCAAAAGGTATCAACCAATAGGATTTACAGCACCAAGCAGTAGACCTTCTCTAGATAGTGTGAATATCACCATAAAGACCCTAACATTCTGCATGGATCTGTAATAGATTTCTCTCAAGAAGGCTGGAGAAAAGTCTGAGCTTCAGCGCCTTGAAGTACCAGTTAACAACTGTTTCTAACCTTTTGGTCCTCAATAAAGAAAATTTTTCAAAATCATTCTCATTCTCACACGACCATTACGTTTGTAGATTCCTAAGAGGGCATGAGTAATCAAACTTTTTACAGTTCATGGGTTCCCATCATGAAATCTTAGTCCTCTCAGCACTACCCAAATCCTTTGTTGAGTTTTTGGCCACATGTCCTTAAAAATTCTCTCACAGATTAGTTTTCTTGATGGCTCTCACATCTATGCGCCACACATCTTTGTTGTTTCATCTCAGAGAACAGGGCAAAAGAACAAAGCCTCCAGAGACTGTGGTTCCCAGGCAGGTTCATAGAGGGGTAGACGGTCCTTTGGATAACTGATTTAGAGTTTTGAAGCTAGCAACAAGACATAACTCCTCACACTCTCTTTTTGTATTAGTTTTATCTTCACAGTTTTTCTCCAAACGAGTTATTGACCCGGAGAACGCATCTTGTAATTGTTTTGTGGGACTACCGAATATATTAGCAATATATAGAAACGTTCCAAAAGAAATACTGCACCCTTTGGAATTGAAACTCACAGACCATGTATTCCCTGCTTGAACTTGCCTTATTAAAGACATTCCATAAAGAGGAAGAATAGTTCTTAATTTTATTTATTTAGAAATTTTCTGTGCTGCCACACCAGAGAACCTACTCAACTGTTAATAGATTGTCCAGTGAAGATTGTCTCGGCAGTCTTTCTGTATTACTTCATTAAAGATTCAGTATAACGTTATTTTCTTATCTGAAGATCGTGGATTTGTGACCGCTACAGAGAGTGAAAAAATCTTTCAGAAGCGACTTAAAGAAATCCTCAAGCAAAGTGATCTCTCTGTGTAAGCATTTTTCTACATATTTATAATCTTTATTTGTGAATTTTAGTGTCACACTGACAGTTTTCCATTCCATTAATCAGGACGTTATCTGGATCGGTAAACTATGGCAGTGGGTCACCAGAATTCTCTGCTGAATTGACATTACATTCTGAGGTAGAATCTCCAACAGTTGTTCCATGTTCCCCAGCCAGTATGGTAGAAGTGCACAGTGATAAAGAACTAAACAAAGGTTAGTATTGTTAATGCTGTCTAATTTTTTAACACAGATTGGTCCTAGCCGCAATTATTTTTGTGAAGAAGCTGAGGCAAATACTGTTTTTTCTCTGTTTTCCAGCTGGGGAAAGTGAAATGGGGAATAGACGTATTAAAAATAATCTCTTCCTTTTGTGATCTTCTGCCTGTTTTCATGAGCCAGAAAACAGTCTGGAAGACAAAAGAACAAAATCAAAGTGCAGAAGATAAGAGACATCTTCTGGCCCCCTGACTTTCCCCTCTCCCTCTGCCCACATCATGAGAAGGAAAGCTGCAGGGGGAGCACCGAGAAAACCAACTCTGTCATTGGCGCTTCTGTAGCTCTCTTTAAATTTCTGTTAGATGCAGAGGGAGATGTGTACTGTGGCACTCTCCCCTGCCCATGCCATTTCTCAATGACCCTGCCCCCTTCAGCTACTGTTTCTCTGGTAAGGAAAGCCTATGGATACCTATCTCATCTAGCTTGGACTTCAGTGTCTGTCAGTTCCTCCCTGCCTCTCCTCTCCTTTTTCTGGCACTTTTCCGGCTGGGGAAAACCAAAAGAGAAGAGAGAAACATTTCAGGGAAAGACCTGTTTCCTGCGTGTCTTTAACTCCCTCCCACACACTTGTTTACTTTTTCAAATAAAAATGGTTGGGAAAGGCAAGGGAGGGACGAAGGCCTAGTCTACACATGGAACAGAATGAGCATAGTCAAGATACGGTAGAGAAATCGGTACTGTTTGTGTCTGGAGGCAGCATCCACAAATATCTGTTGTCTGAAGTGGCACAGTCCATTCTGCCACCTCATTCTCCTGTGTGTGCAGACCCAGCTTAAAAGTAAGGGACTGAGAGAGAGAGAACCTTCCTCATCCTTTTCTATCCCCTTTTTCTCTTGCCTTTCTGAGCTGGGAATTGTTCAAAGTGAAGCAGGGACCAAAAAAAGCATGTAAGCAACAATGTGCTTTCTCATGCTGTCATCTCTCATTAAGAAAGAAGCTATGGGAAGACATTTGGCAACTGATAGTGGTTGATGGCAACATTCAGGGTGATGGGTTGATCCTGAGAACTCATGGTTGCCAAACCTTGCTGTGAGGAGTTATATGAAACATAAATCACTACGAAAAGTATTTCCATTATCATTTCTTGTCTTCTGGGATCAGCCTTAGGAATATGAAGTCAGTCTTTCCCCACTAAATGTTTTTAACCATTTATTTTGAAAATCCTGATTAAATAAGTTGAATATGCTAAAGTGGATAAGCATAACTTATGCATAGTGTTTTATCTGATTTTTAGAGGAAACTAGTGAGAAGTATAAAGAAGAAGATGCTCTTATTAATGAAGAAGCTATTCTGAATGTCATGGAAAATAGTCAGCATTTCCAACCTTCATCTCAGAGATTAATTAAAACTCCAGTTTTCAGTAAGTATAGTACAAAGCCATTTTAGCCCTTCCTATAGTAAGAAAAGTTACTGTTCACAATGCTGGCTGTTCTGTCATGAATGTCCTATATATTCTGCCTACACTTAAAAGTATAGCCATCTTCCTACCTCAAAACAAACCTCTTGTTTGTCCATGATAGGCATGATGAGTATGGCTTCTTCTTATGTTCATGCATTTCCTCCCACAACTCCTTGTGCACAGAGTGTGTTTGAAATTTTCTGATTTGGGAAGCCTTTTTCCTCTCCACAAACCTGGATTTTAAACCACAGTTTAATGGCAGTTAAGAATAACTGTGTGGAGGGGATGAAACCCCAGTTTGTACTCATTCAGATGCCATGGCAAATTGGAGATCAAAGGCTTTCTAAATGAAGTTTTCCTTCACACTTTGGGCCAAACTACACATTTGTGTTTTAAAGAGTTGGGTATGGTTCCCTGCAGCCACAGCACCAGAGGATAATGCTTTTAGAAAATAAGGAAGAACCAAGAGAGGCTCAAAATACCACTGCAGGGAAGCAAGAGCTCCTGCCTTCCCCTTCCAGCTGTTTTCTCATGCTGAAACAGCATGCTGGGGAGGGGTGTTATGTCCCTATTTTTGCTGCTCCAAATGCAGTATTCTGTGCACATGAAGCAGCAAAAATAGGGTAATAACTACTCTCCCCAGCTACTCAAAAATCAGCTTTCCATAAAATATTACGAATATTGTTTATAAATTAGTGTTGCGTTCTCACTCTTCTCTGACAAGAGGGTTATTTAGATCTTAGTATTCTTGGAGAAATTCTTGATCATGAGGGGACATTACTGTGAGAAATGGGTGGCTCTTCCTTGAAGGACTTGCACACGAGACAAGTGAGTTGGAAGGAGGAAACTCAAGTCTGCCCCTGGCAGTGAGCGGTTTATTTTTAAACATACACAGACTTACATGCCACGCCCTTAGGTTGCTGCATCAGCGTTCAGTAGACAATCATCAATCATGGAATCCACTTAGGAAATGAGACAACTGTCTCAAGAGCCTGCTGTTTGCAGAAGGGTGTATCAGCCAGCCAGCTTCAGGAGGACAATGCTAACTGTATAGCAGAGAGGGTGGAATCCACATGAATGAGAGACATATGTCTCGAGAGTATACTGTTTGCAGGAGGGTTTATACAATGCTCATTGCATAGCAGGGAGGGGGGAGAAGCATGGACTTTGACCCGGCTAGCATCCCAGTCTCAGATCTTCCCTACACTTCCTGTCTACTTCAAGGAGGCAGGACTTGTAGAGGTTTCTGGGATCTCCCCTGGGAGAGTTGTCTTTTCTGTCCTTTTCTCCTGTTTCCACTGGTAATAGGGCTGCTGCTGTTGGAAGCACAGATTTTACCCAAGGCGTTCCCCCCCTCCCCTACTTTCTGGCTGAATTAATCAAATTGGGTGCTAGGCAGAGAAGGTGTTTTTCTTGTTTCAGTTAATGAACAACAATAATAGTGCCTCTCAAGTTATAAAGGAGAAGCAACTCTAAGCCTGTCAGCAGGATCTCAGTCTGTAGGGCAGTGATCTGCCTCGATGCTTCAGAGCAATACAGTGCCTGAGAGCAGTTCTTTTCTCTGGTTGAAGCAGCTTCTCTTGCCTTTTTCAACTGGGGTGAGCAGCAACCCTCAAATTTACTTTGTCCTGTGGCACAATTCTTATCTGTTGCTTCTACATTTGTTTAAGAGTACAAGTCAGAGGTATCCTAATGCAGAAGAAGATCTTGGCCCTCAGAAGGCTCAGCTGAAGGGTCTAATTGTAAGCCCATGGAGAGGTCAAGAGACAGCTGCAAGCCATGTGATTGAAACGGTCTAGTTGTGCTCATAGTAGCAGCCCAGAGTCAACCCCTCCTAGGCTTCTAGCTAGACCATATTATTATCCTGTGGTGGTAAACAATACAGGGTTACACAACCCCACGACTCTTGAAGAGGTTTTTTTTCCTTAAGTGATATCTCCCATAGGAACTCCTCAGATAGACTTGTAAATTTGAGCCATCTTGGGTCACAATATCCTTTTTCTGATTTAAACCCAGAAGAGGGAGCAGCAGATGTTACCATTTAACTTCCTACTCACAGATTATTCCAACATAATTTAAAGTACTGGAACAGAAGTTAAGTTAAATGCAAAAAAATGCAAGTAAAACATTCGTTCAGAAGCTAAGAGAATGCAAATAAACCCAAGGGAGATGAGGGAAGTTCAGGATTGTCCCTTCAAGTCTCAGTATTCAATTTCCTGAAATGTTTGTTCAGAAGCTGATAGAATGGAATACTCAGGTTCCACAAAGATATTTTGTGGAAGAAACAGAAGAAAAATAAGAAAAGTTGTTTTTTATACCCCGCTTTTCTCTACCTTAAGGAGTCTCAAAGTGGCTTACAATCTCCTTCCCTTCCTCTCCCCACAGCAGGCACTTTGTGAGGTAGGTGGGGCTGAGAGAGTTTTGAGAGAACTGTGACTGGCCCAAGGTCACCCAGCAGGCTTCATGTCAAGGAGCGGGGAATCAAACCTGGTTTTCCAGATAAGAGTCCTCCACTCTTAACCACTACACCACACTGGCTCTCCTAATATAGGCAGAATGCCATGGAAGTTGTTAAAGTACCACCTAGATATACCTATAGGTGGGCTAGTTTCCAAAGCTTAAGGATGAAGATGATTAATGTATTTATTCTGAAGAAAAGAAAAATTAACTGTGCTTTATGAAGCTCACAGAACCATTCCTTTGGCTGTGTGAGCATCTTTAGCTAACTGTTTTTCAAGCCATCTGATCTAGAGACCTCTTAGCTGAAATTCTGTCAGAATGAAAACATGTCAGGAGCGAGAAAGTTGGCTGAGCCGCCTTTTATGGCAGCTTTTTGAACGGCAAACCTGAGAGCATGGTCTCATGGTAGAGGCTGCACACAATTCTTTGATCTAGGTGGGAGGACTTGTGGAATGTTGCCCACGTCTGTGGCAAGAAAAAACCTTCAATGAAGTCTTTTTTTTCCTGGTGGAATCTCAAAGCCTTAGTGCAATCCATAATTTTATATACAATGTTTCTGATATTTTTAAAAAGTGATTAGTTTCTATTTCAGAGGTCAGAGAAGTCAACCACCTCTCACAAAAAAAGAGCTTGTATGAAAAATTTCTAATATTGGCTCAGTTTAGACGTTGGCCAAATCCACAATTTAAACTAAGATCTGCAGTTAATTTTAACTGTGGATTTGTATGATGTCAGAGTGCAGATATCTTGGCATAACCCTGATTTGTTCCCCAGTGATGTCAGAACAGGCTATGGGGAGAAGGACATGAAACCAGCACTTGTCAAAGTAAGCCAGGGCTTCAGCGATGATCTGTGAACGCAGTTCACAATCGAAACGTATTTAAAATAGTTGTTTCATGCGATGGCTTCTCTGAGCCGAGTGCATCTTGCAGAAATCTAAAGCATTTAGACCAGTTAAGGAAAAAGACAGAGGTATAGTAATATGTCTCAGCTCACAGAAGTGGTAAATGAACATTAAAGTGAAAAAACAAACAAATCCAGATTTTTCTTAACCTGACAAGACACATGTCTGAATTTACTCTTGTGTTTACTGCAGTTGGTGGTAGTGCTGATCAAGCCATGGTGCATCTCTTGGCTGGTTTGGAGGATGAAGGCTATGAAATTGGAGACCAAAGAACTTTATTGCAACATTTTTCTCCTGGAAGCTGTAGGAATCTACACAATAGCGATGATGAAGAAAATGAGCCACAAATTGAAAAGGAAGAAATGGAGCTAAGTTTGGTTATGTCCCAACGATGGGATAGCAACATTAATGATGCTAGTGAAAAAAGAAGGTACATCCTTTATTCAATTATGTTGGAAAGTACTAATTTCTGATCACTGAACTACCCATATTTCTAAGATAAATCTATCTGGAGGGTCAGATTCAAGCATGCTATGAGAATAGGAATCTAGGATTAGAAATATAATCAGTTACATGAATTTAGATGGCTCAGACAAGTAGGTCAGTGAAAAAACCCAAGAGCTAGTAGCTAATCTGACCTTCATTGGAGGGAGGGTAGATTCTTCATTGGTCTACAGAGACTATGCTAGAATGCTTTCCCTCAGCCTGTACTGCTGCAGGAGTATGTGTGCTAAACGAGTACGTATTGGCAAAAAATAACAGAGATTATGCATGTATACGATTCAAGATTTTTTGTATGCTGTGTTCCTCTTTTAAATAGTTCAGTAGTGAAAATATTTCATCCCTGTATTGCATGGAAACAGTGATGTGAAGTGGGGTTCAATAGCTTTAACCATAATTTAGCCCTGATTTGAGTGTCACAGAAAACTGAGGGGTGGAAATAGCATGCAAAAAGAGTGCATGAGCATGTGGGGTGTTCCCATTTTCTAAACTTTGGCTTGAAGATTGGGTTTGGATCCACTAGGGTATTTCCATGGGCAGAGGATTCCCAGCCATGGAGCATGACTAGCTTAACCTCTCCTGCTGCAGCCCCAAATATCCCCCAAAGTGCAGCATTTCAAGGAGGCATTGGGAGCTGTAGCAAGAAGGGGAAGTGAAAAAATTGTACTCTGTGGATGGGAATCCTTTAATGGAAGGGCTCTGGTAGATGTAATCCTGAGTTTTCCTAAATCTAGGTTTTTGTTTCTGGGGTACAGGCTACATCCACATGGTGAGGATTCTCCATTTCCTTTTCATTGCAATTGTGAATGCAGGGGCATTTGTATTAGCAACGGAGTAGCCACGTTGAATTTTGTGTGCACTTCCTCATCAGCTGCCATTTTTGCTGCATTTTCTCACTGTGATACCACCAAAGGGCTTGTTGAGGTTTTTTTTTTAAAAAAAATCAGTAATTACTATTACACTATAGTGCAAAATGTTAAAACCATCTCTTGCCATGATCTACTAATTTGTCTGAATTCCCAGCGTTTACTTTTTTTTAGAAAACTGAGTATCTAGCAGGTTTTTTTGTTATTCACAACAAAAATGGCTGAGTCTTTTTTTTAATGAAAGCTGGGAATTCAGATTAGTTAGTAGACCATGGCAATAGATCATTTTAACTTTACTGTGCTATTGTTGATTTTTTTTTAAAAAAAAAATTTAAGTTCTCAGAAAGCCCTCCAGAAGCATGGCAGTGAAAATGGCAGCCGTGAGGGGTGATGGAAGAAAAAATAGTGCCCCTGTGGGCAGTGCCTTCTGAAAGCAATATAATGTTTATACAATGATGCCCAGTATGGTAATGAGAAATTAAAGTTACAGTGGGGATGAAAGTGATTTGGAATATAGAATTATTTTACACATACGTTCATATGAATTAACAAACCACTGTAATTTGTGTTCGTAAATGTTCATTTAATCCATAGCACAAAAAACACAGTGTTCTTTCTAATTGGACTCTATATTTCTGCACTGTAAAAGGGCATAATATAAATGAGAGAACAGTATATCACTACTGGAAAAATTGATTCTGGGTATAGCAAGGGAAGACTTTTTCCTATCAGGTGGGCTGGCCAAAATATTTTGTATGTCTAAAATGGGTTTCTCTTTTAGGTCAGTTGGAAGAAGTAAGAATCAGAGCTCAACTGAAGAGAGCTCTTCAGAAGATGAGATGGATTGGAGTGGTAATGATTTGGTTTTGGCAAGTCTGTCTATACCTCAGTTAGATGGAACAGCAGATGAAAACAGTGGTAAGACTTCGAAAACTTTTGGAATTTAATTTCCTCCATGAGACAGTAGTGTGTGTGCATGTGTGTCCCCACATTTATTCCATATGAACTTTCATCTGTATTTCTGTACTTCTCTCATTGTACTCCTAACTGCTCTTACCAGTGTCTTTTCTCCTTCATCCTGATATCATTACCGTATTTTTTGCTCCATAAGACGCACTTTTCCTCCCCAAAAAAGTGGGGGGGAAAGTGTGTGCGTCTTATGGAGCGAACATGGAGCTTTTCTTACCTGTAACAGGGCTCTTTCTTCAGCAGGAACGCAGGAGAACGCCATTCAGGCTGGCATCCCAGCCTTCCCCGCCCCTCCCTGCTGGGCCTGAGCTGTTAAGACTTAAAAGGGAAATGGCAGGAAAACCCCCACCAGGCTAAGTACTCTTTCCCTTTAAGTGCTTTTCCCCTTTAAGACAGCCAGCAGCAGAAAGCCCTGCCCACAGATTAAGCTCCGTGGCTACTTTGCACAGAAAGGCCTGGCTTTGCATGGCATGCCGACGTCTCTCTTCTTTCCTTTCTCTGTCTTTCTTCCTTCCTTCCTTTCCTTTTTTCTGTCTGTCTTTCTGTCTCTCTCTCTCTGTCCCCACCTTTCTTTCTTCCTTTCTCTTTCTCTCTCTCTCCTCCTCCTCCCTTCCTTTATCTCTCTCTCTCTCTCTTTCTTTCTGTTTCATTTTTTCCTGTTTTCCTCATCTAAAAACAAGGTGCGTCTTATGATCAGGTGCGTCTTATGGAGCGAAAAATACGGTATTTGGCCCAATGCATTTTTTAAAACAGTTAGTGTACTCTATGAGAAAAACAGTAAAAATAATTTCTTGTATCTGTTCTGTTTTAGACAATCCTTTGAATGATGAAAGTTCGCGAACACACACATCTGTAATTGCAGCAAGCAAAACTTCTGTAAAGTCTTCGATTTTTCACAAAGATGATGCTACTCTGGAACCCCCATCTTCAGCTAAGATTACTTTTCAGTGTAAACATACAAGTGCCCTTTCTTCTCATGTTTTGAACAGTGATGATTTGGAAGAGCTTTCTCAGCCAAATAAGATGGACATAAGACCTGACTTTTCACTCAGTACTTTTACAAAGGAAAGCACTTACAGTGTAAAATACCCAATACCCTTCAACAGTATCCTCCATTCAGAGAATTTACACAAGGAAAGTAATAATAGTGAAACACTCGAAGGTTTGTGTGAAACTGCACGTGAAGACCTCTCCTCAGCAAGCAGACACCTGCCTAGCAGGAAGTACACTGGCATCAGAAAGGCTACGAAGGACATTTCTTTGCATGTAAACCACCAAATTAATGAAGGCAGCTTGGTTAAAAATTCTGACTTTTCAGATTTGGGCCACTCCAAAAGCAAAGCATCATTTGAAGCAAATAAAAATGCCCATAGCACAACTATAAATAGCCTTTTTTCAGCACCAGAAAATTGTGATTTAGTGTCTTGCTCAGAGGTTAATAGAACCATTATTCATTCTGCTATAAATAACACTGATGAAGATAGCCTCAATAATCTTAAAATTAGATATGAAGAATTCCAGGAACATAAAGCAGAAAAAACAAACCTCGGCCAACAAACACCGCATTACATGTTCTTTCCTAGCGTCGTTCTTTCAAATTGTCTCAGTCAGCCACAGAAGTTAGGTCCTGTGACATATAAGCTGCAACAAGGCAAAAAGCAAACTAGGTTAAAACGAAATGAAAAGAAACTGAGCCCTAGCAGTCCGCAGGAGTCTGCAAATCTCAGTGCATCCACAAAAGAGAGCTGCTATATACAAGGTAACGCTAATAACGATATTCCTGAGACGTACAGTCTGCTACCAAATGATATCATTCAAGTTCCTCAAGGTGCTTTTGTGAACAAAATGTCTATGGATCCTAGTAGCTGTATTGACTGCCACTTTGGAGCTGGAACTCGAGAATCCGAGCAATCGTTTGGGCTGTGTGGAAATAAATACACGCTCCGTGCTAAACGTAAAATAAATTATGAGACTGAGGACAGCGAATCTAGCTTTGGCATGCACAGTTCAAAAATCAGCCTACCTTACTGCATAGAAAACGATGAAAACGTAGATGGGTCTAAAAAGTCTCAAAAACGCAGAAGACTTTCCAAAAAGTTACCACCTGTTATTATAAAATATATAATTATTAATAGGTTTAGAGGGAGAAAAAATATGCTTGTTAAGCTAGGGAAAATAGATTCTAGTGAAGAGCAAGTTATGCTTACAGAGGAAAAGATGAATCTATATAAAAAGCTTGCACCTTTAAAAGACTTTTGGCCGAAAGTTCCTGATTCTCCTGCAACCAAATATCCTATTTATCCATTAACACCAAAGAAGAATCACAAGAGGAAAGCAAAATGTAAGTCTGCTAAGAAGAAGATTGGGAAACTACAAAATATGAATAGTAAGAATATTAAGAGAACTCTGTATTTCAGAAAAAGAACACATGCTTTTCTTTCTCCCCCTCTCCCATCGTATAGTGCTGAAGCGGAAGACTGTGATTTGAACTATACTGATGTTATGTCTAAACTTGGTTTTCTCTCCGAAAGAAGTGCAAGTCCAATTAATGTATCTCCACCTCGCTGCTGGTCTCCCACTGATCCAAATGCAGAAGAAATTATGGCTAATCTAGAAAAAGAAACTTTGGCGTTTAAAAATGCTAGTGTTTACAGCAGTAAGACTGTTATTCCTGTGCACAGAAGACATAGCCAATCTAAAACTCAGGTTAAGAAATGTAAAAAGCAATTTGCTGGTGCTACTGTACGAACTAATAAAAAGAACAAGAGCAATCTAACTAATAAACCAGGAAATGAAGTTAAGAAGAGGCCTAGAGCAAAACTGAAACAAAAAGTAGAAAAAGTCTCAAAGTCCATAACAGCTGCAGATGAAAAAAATAGTAATCCTCCAGGATTGGAAGTTAAACGTATACTGAAGCACCATGATTTGCCTGAGAATATTCAGAACTTGGGAAACTTTCAGCCACTCTTTACACAGAAAGATATGGCTCCCACTGGGTATTCAACAGGACATCTACCATCAACACAGCTCCCACTGACAGCCAATGCTCAAGGAAATCCATTGATTTATTTCCATGCACTGTTGGAAAATGAAAAACCTGTAGGATGCCAAGGTTCCCCTCTGACACAGGAGAACCTTCATCCAGCCATAGCTTCTGTGGTGTCTGGAAGGGAAAAAGCCAAAATAAACTTCCAAATGTCTAATAGTCAAAGCTGTGTATTTAGAACAAAAGAATCCACCTTAGTTCCAAATAATGTGTTTGACCAGTCTAACCATATATCTCAGATAGCACTGAATGTATACAATTCTAAAGACATGTCTAAAAAAGCAGACGAGATTACAAATACACAGAGCAGACTTTTATGTTCTGGTGGTAAGGCAGTTGAAAATATCAGTACTTCAGACGCAATAAAGACTGATCAGATTCATTCTAGTAATTTTTTGCACTGTAAGGATAGTCAGCAGCAGATAGTTTACCTTCCAGAAGCAACAAAACATGCTGATCATATTTCTTCTTTTTTTAAAACTTCTGAGGAAAGCCATGGACCTTTTCAGTTGCCAAAAAAATGCTTTGTTGCTTCTTTGAGAAGTCCAGTGAAAAAACTAGGTTGGGATCAGAAACAGAGAGGATTCATTTTAGATATGTCACATTTTAACCCTGAAAAAAATGTGAAACAGCATGCTCTATCCGAAACAGTCTCTCAAGCCAAAATGGATTCCCAGTGCATAAGTAAGACTCTGGTAACACCTTCTGCCTTTAGTGAAGGACATTCTGGTTTAGCTGTTCTAAAGGAACTGCTCCAAAAGAGGCAGCAAAAAGCACTTGTTCATAACATGCATGAACAAATGTCAGTTGCATCTCAGTTGACGAGTGGTATTTCTTATGCCCTTGATCAAAATAAATTAATCAAAAGGTCACGTTCAGTCATAACCCCAAGAAAACCTCGAGCTCCTAAAGATAAGAAATCTAAAGAGAAACCACTCAAGCTTCTAAAAGAGCCTGTGAAGCAGCCAAACAGTAGTAAGGCAGTCTATAACGTATCTGATAGTCCTGTTTTTTATTCAGACCCAGGTTTTGAGAGCTGTTACTCACTAGAAGACAGTCTATCTCCTGATCATAATTTCAACTTTGATATTAATACCATAGGGCAGACTGGATTTGGCAGTTTATATTCTGCAAGTCAGTTTGTTCCAGCAGATCAAAATCTGCCACAGAAATTTCTGAGTGATGCTGCTCAGGATCTTTTCCCAGGGCAAACGGCAGAAACCGAATTTTTGAGTCATAGTAGCAAAATGTCTAAAGAAGAAAATCATTATTCAGATCCAACAACATGGTTAAGGTCTGGTCCACTAAGTCCTCAACTATTTGATAAAAGGCTTTTGGATAACAATGAAAACCATCTCCACAGTCCATGGAAAAATAATGTTCTTCCATCAGCATCTCAGCCTAGCTCACCGGTAGATGTACCGCAGGCAGAAATATACCAGAAAGAACAACTCCAGTTGGACAGAAATGCTGTGAAGAAAGGAATTTTTCTCAATCTTTCATCACCAAACAGCGATTGGAGTCAAAACCACTTTAGAAAGGAAGCTGCTTTTGAGTCAAGTCAGCCACTTGACTCTGTTAGCATCTCTTTTTCTTCTATATTATCTTCACCAGACGGCGAACTTATGGATGCAGCTTCTGAAGATTTAGAGCTGTATATTTCAAGAAATAATGGATTAACACCGACTCCAGATAGTTCACCAAGATCTACAAATTCACCCTCGCAGTCAAAAAACGGAAGTTCTCGTGCTGCACACATCCTTAAACCTCTGATGTCACCTCCAAGTCGCGAAGAAATCATGTCAACTTTAGTGGATCATGATCTTGCAGAAACAATGTATCAGGAACCATTTTGCAGCAATCCTTGTGATGCACCAGAAAAGCCCAGGTAATGTGGTTATATCTTTCTGTATGTCAGTCTTTCTGTAGTTATGTTATATCTAATGCTGAACCTGGACTTCTCGGTGTAGATCAAAAAACCCACACGCTTGGGGCCAGGTACAGAGGTGACAAGGAAAGGTTGGGAAGTATAGGAAAGTTGCTGTCAGATGAGCAGGCAGGTGGGTGCATACATGTGGCAGTGACCAGAAAAGGAGCAGGGAAGGAAAGTGAGCCCAAGAGGAGAAGGTGGGCAGGAAAAGCATAAGAAAGACGAGAGGGTGAAAAGGGAGGGAAAAGGCAGTGAGGCGTTGAGGAACAAGATAAAAGATTAGCACTTACTCCACACAAGTCTCATGGGTCCCGCCAATATTTTGGATCAATGTATTTTTCTGTGCCTCTTAAATTTTGACATTAAAGTGAATTTTGTGCATAAGTTTCATATATTCTCTTCATATATATTCATATATTCTTTTCCTGTGCTGCAAGAGTGTGCTGTATAGTATTGATTAATATATTTTTTTTGCTTCATTTTTGCAGGTTCTTAAGTTTGGGTCACTGTGGGGATCTTAACATGATCTTGTGTATAAACTTTAGCCTTTGTTATTGGGGAGAATACTGAAACAAAAGCAAACTTTACATACGTGTTATCTGTTCAGTGTTGATTTCCTCCAAAACTACTAGCAAAAGAGCAGTGATTTTTGAATTCCATCTGTAAGGAAAACTAACTCAGAGCCTTATCTTCGCAGAGAGATTGGAGGAAGGCTCCTTACTGTCGAAACGAGACTTGCAAACGATCTGCTTGAATTTGAGGGAGACTTCTCACTGGAAGGACTACGGCTGTGGAAGACTGCTTTTCTTGCAATGGCTCAAAGCCCTAGACCTGGTTCTCCCCTTCGCAACAGCCAACCCACAGCTGATAAGAAACAAAGAAATAGCCATAAAACTAGTGAAGAAAAAAAGATAGTGATTATGCCTTGTAAATGTGCACCAACTTCCCAACAAGTTGAATCGTGGCTTCAGGCCAAAGAAGATTATGAACTCTTCAGGAAGAGAACTGTCATGAAAGGGACTGAGATAGTTGCCGCTACTGACAGTTTGAAATGTATGTCTCTACCTGAAAATCTGTGCTATGAAATGGCCAAGGCAGCTGAGTGTTCTGACTTACCCAGTGTTGAAGCCAGCAAATCTTCTGTGCATTCAGAAGCTTTTTGCATCTCATCAAATCCTATACCACCACAAACAATGGGAAACTGTGATACAAATAATACAGAACAGGTTAAGACTACACTCAAAAACCGGCCTCTGCCACATGTCACTGCAGCAGCAGAGTCAGAGAAAAATGAGGAGGAGGGTTATATTAATTATAGCTCACCTGATTCACCAGTTCTTCCTCCTTGGCAACAAGTAGCGTCCCCAGATTCCAAACAATCTGGTTCAGAGGATTCAGAGGATATATTGTTGTCTGTGGGAGAAAGTGAAACACTAGCCAAGAGAGCACAGAAGCTTGTCCGAGAGGAAGGCAAGTCATCCTTCAGTGTGTCCCCATCAAGAGAATGTGATGGCAGTTCTGAAACTGTTTGCTTTCACAGCACACCCATTAGGGAGAAAATGTGTCAAGAAGGCATACCAGAAGCCCTTGCATTTACCCCATTATTACCAGGTAAGCTAAAAAAAAATGAGTGCCATGCACAGACTGAAAATAAAAACTGTAAGAAATTTAATTTTAAAATACGGAAAAATACCTGTTCTGTATAATGAGCAGTGTGAGAGCATGATCAGCAAATGACTGAAATGCTTATTAATGTAAAGTAACGTAATGTATTAACATATCATTCCTACTAGAATATGATGAGTTCTCTAAAATAAATTTAGTGTGTTGTCAGAATGACTAAGTCAAGGAAGAAAAATGACCAGGCTTAGAATAATTGTCTTTAATTTTCAGTACAGGCATTCTTTAAGACCAGCAATATAGGATTGTGAGATCATGCCCTGCCTCAAGATTGTGCTTAACTGTGATGGATTAAGAGTGCAATTTTTTTAAAAAATCAATATTTCAGTAGATCACTGTATAAACATAGTTTAAGTTATTGTATGTTATTAATATTAATTACCTATTTCTCACCCCGTGCCCAGGACCAAAAATCCAGAAGTTGTATCATAGAAGAGGAAGTAATGTTGACACTCTTCGAAAAGTACTTTTAACCACACAAGTTAAGGTAAAAATGGAATGAGGTTATATTTTTATTAGGCCTGCCTAGTTTGCGTTGTGTACAATAATTCTTCTGTTTTAAATTTTCTGTTTCTTCAAATCTTATGCACTTTAAAAAAAAAATTCTGCTTGTTGTTAAAAATTTATCCACACACCCAAAACAGGTGCAAATTTGAATAGTGCTTGAAGGAAATAGGAAAAAACAAAATGTTCTGTTGATATGGTAGAATTTTGCCAAGTATTAATGCCTATACCCAGTGCTTTATGGGTTTTTTAAAAAAAAAGTGCTGGTGCTCATCTGTAAAGTTGGACTGATTCCACAGTTCCCCCATCAGGACTTGGGAGAGCCCTCCCTAAAGGTACCCATGCTCATTATCAGTGAGTATCACAACAAGATATTTCTATTTAAGGAAAGCCCTGTTTCTATTTAAACATTGGATTCAAAAAACAATAATTGGAAGGAAAACAATTGCTAGCACTGTTCTGCAAATACTCGGCACAAGACACCCTGACAGCACAGCTCCCTCCTAGGATCGACTTCCCCAGGTGCCCTGCGACTTGCAGGGCGCATGGGGAACCCGAGGGAAGGCAGGCATTTTCTGGATCAGCTTTGCAGAGCGCCTGAGGAACCTGAGAAGCGGAGGCAGTTTAAACTGCCTTCCCTCCCTGGATCGGCTTGGCTTCCCCAGGCGCCCCACAGCTTGCGAGGTGCCTGGGGAACCCAAGGGGGGGAGGCTGTAGGTGTGGCCAACTCGGAAGCCAGCCGGAACTCCGTTCCTGTGCGTTCCTGCCCAAAAATAGCCCTAATAGGTTCTATAGAAGCTTGCATGTTCTGCTTGTACAAGTAGAAGAAAATCTGTGCATATAAAACAATACGCCTGTAAGTGGAAAAATGCCTTTGCATGTAGTGCTATACCAACGCAAAATTGGATGCCAACAATGAAAGATGAGTGTTACGTTCTGTGATTAAATCTGTGATTATCCAATTACCTTGAAACTTATTCAGTTACCTTGAGACTTATCCGCCCCTGGGATTATCCAATTATTATCCTGGGACTACCCTGAAATTTATTCAATTAACTTGGAACTTATTCAATTACCTTATCCCACTGCTTTGTTTGGGCAAGGTCAGGGGTGCAGCTTACCTGTGTATATAAACAGGCCCCCTGACCTCCGTTTTCTTATGCTTCATCTGGACCTGAAATAAACTTGCTATGCTGAAATCACTACCACCGGCCTTCCGACTCCAGTACTTTTCAATGAGCTAGCACATAAATGCAGCTGTGCACTATTAAGTTATATAACAGACTGAAAGAAAGTAGTAAAGAATATTAGTGTAATTTTTCATGCCAAATTCAAACATTGATTATAGTCTAAGTAGCACAAGAGGGCTGTATGTTTGGCATCACAAGTCCGATCTTATTAGTGTAAAAGTTCCCTTCATGCGTGTCATCACATGATTGATTTCTGTGACATAGTATCCCATGTGGTTGTGTTACAGATGCCACAAATAAGTTGTGCACTTCTATGTCACCTATGCACAAAGAACAGCAGTAGTTGGGTGGGAAAGACCTACGTGATTTGAACGGTATTTGAGGGGAAATTGGAAAGTCTGATGATATGCTGTGCTTCTTTTCCCAGAAATTGGTATAAGTAGATCTTCTTCGTGGTCTCTGTGCATCACACCTCTGGGATTAAGTGTGCCTGCGCCGATCCCGATCGGTAATCTTCAAAGCCTAATGGATTTTCGCGCCAGCTCCCCGGTCACGTGCACGTCCCACTGCACATGACCCGGGGAGGGGCACGAGGATCCCGCCAGTTCTCTTCTGACCGCCGCGTCATGAGGACCCCTCTCTCACTCCGGTCGGTAGTACTTCGTTTTTTCCCTGGAAAAAGCCTTTTTCGGACTGATTTTTCTCCTTTTCTTGAACTCGGACTGTTTACTGGACTCTCTCTCTCAATTTTCCCTCACTTTCTCCCCACTCGGCCTATGGCCCAGCGGTGGGGCTTCTTTAAGCGCTGTCGGGACTGTGGCAGTAAAATAGCGCCTCCAGACAAACACGCTCTCTGCCTCCTGTGCCTGGGCGAGTCGCACCGTGTGGACTTGTGTTCGAGCTGCGCTGCCTTCTCTAAACAAACCCGCAAGAACCGTGCAGCGAGGCTGAGAGTAGCGCTCCTGGAAGCAGCTCTATCGCCAAAGATGTCGGCCACCGAGGCCTTGGTGACGTCTCCATCGGCCCCGACAGGCCCGGCACCGTCTCCGACAAGGAGCACCGTCGGTACCGATAAGTCGGTACCGAAGCGATCCCTCCCGATGCCGCAAACTCCTGCAAAAAAGCACAGAGAGGGCAAGGAGGAAAAGGGCAAGCACAAGCACAAAAAATCGAGTGCGCAGTCGACGCAGATCGCGTCCGACGTGGCCCAACGCGGGTCTCCACAGCTTGACCCTTCCGGGCGCGAGTGACCCCGGGGCAGCTCCATCTCCCCGATGCCGCGACCCATCCAATTGACGGACTCAGACCCCGACATCGAGCTGACGCAAGTCCCTCGAAGCAGTCCAGAGACCGGACCCGATCTGTCACCGCCACCGAGAGGAGAACGAGACTGGCGTCTTCCTCCCTCGTCGGTGCCGTGGGACGTCCGGCAATGGCGGTACCTATACGGCTCCTCGTATCCTCCGCCACCGCAGTGGTACCCGGCGGAATGGGACCGCCAGTCGACATCGTCGAGAGTCTCACGATGCCGAGACCCACCGGCCCCGGGACCTTTCCCATCGCTGATGCCGAAACCATCACCAGCACTGATGCCAATTCCAATGCCGATACCGCAGACCCCACCCGATGTCGACCTTCCTCCGTATCAACCGGAACCGTCGAACCCTATGTCACCCTCCGAACACCTGTCGGTACCGCACTCCTCTGCTTCATCCGATTCCGAAGAGGAGTCCCCCACTCACCCGTCACCATCTCCCGATGTCGCTGACAACCTTCCGATCTCCCCTTCCGAGGACGTGAAGTCCTATGGGGAGCTCATCAAGAGAATGGCCCATTCTTTGGCTCTGGCTACCATCCAACCGGCCCCCGCCGCTACCGATGCCATCTTTGACATAGTGCAGATGGATACATCCACAGCAGTAGCCCTACCACTAATCTCGGTGCTTCTTAACACCGCTAAGGAATCCTGGTGACACCCTTCATCGACTCCAATCTCGAGTAAGAGATTGGACCACATGTACAGGCTCCAAGAACCTGGGGCAGAATTTTTGTTTATCCACCCCAAACCCAACTCAGTTGTGGTGACGCCTTCAACCAGGGGCTGCAGCGGGCATTCCTCCCCCCTTGACAAAGAAGGACGGAAACTCGATTCGTTCGGAAGACGATTTTATTCAGCAGGAGCATTAGGTATAAAAACTGCAAACTACACGGCTTGCATGAGCCGATATCAATACTCCCTATGGGAACAGATGACACCGCTCCTGGCACACCTTCCTGAGGACAAACAGCGTCTTGCCAGGAAGATTCAAAAGGAGGGCATGATCTTGGCTAAACACCAGCTGAACGCCTCCAAACATGTTGCTGATGTAACTTCGAAGACCCTCACTTCGGCAGTTGCCCTCAGGAGACATGCTTGGCTGAGATCGACAGCGCTTCCTCAGGACACAAGATCGCTAGTCGAAGATCTCCCCTTTGAGGGTGAAGGGCTGTTCAGCGCTACCACAGACACAGTCCTTCATGACCTAGACAAAAGTATGAAGACATCACGTAACTTGGGTGTCTCTCAGCCAAGGCAACAGAAGCAGAAGAGTTGGCAGAGATCCTGGTCAAAGAAACAACCACAAAGATCTCCCAATGAACCACAATGGCAAAGACCTGCACCATCTGCTTATCAACAGAAGCCTTACAGCCACAAACCGCGCTTCCCAACAGCTTCTGCCTCCAAGGCAAAACCCCCCAGACCCAATAAACAGGGTCTTTGACTCTCACACACGATCCGACCCTCCCACCCGTCTGGCACCCTTCCTACCTGCATGGCAAGTTATAACCACGGACAAGTGGGCCCTATCCGTAGTAGCAGAAGGTTACCGGATAGAGTTCTTCCAGACACCACAGGAATCCTACTTTGTAGCCACCCCTCCTTCAGACACCCTGTCATCAGAGGTCGAAACCCTTCTATCCAAAGACGCCATAGAGCCGGTACCCATACACCATCTCCAGCAGGGGTTTTACTCCCGCTACTTCACAGTACCAAAGAAAGATGGCGGACTCCATCCCATTTTAGACCTGAGGAACTTAAATGTGTTCATCACATACAAGAAGTTCCGCATGACCACCCTCCAGACCATCCTGCCACTGCTAGAAGCCAACGTATGGATGGTGACGCTGGACTTAAAGGATGCCTACTTCCATGTGACGATCCATCCGTCTCACAGACCGTTTTTGCGTTTCGCGGTCGGTCCGCGTCACTTCCAGTACAAGGCTCTCCCCTTTGGCCTCTCTACGGCCCCTCGTGTCTTCACGAAACTTATGGCAGTGGTGGCTGCCCACCTACGGCTTCAACGTGTTCAGCTTTACCCGTATCTAGACGACTGGTTACTGGTCGCCCCCTCCGTGACAATCTTGCAGGATCACATCTGGATAACCCTCAGCGCCCTAGACTCCCTAGGTCTAACAATAAATATAAAAAAGTCCATGCTCATACCGTCCAGATGAGTACAATTAATCGGAGCCATTCTAGACTCCCTGCAATGCAGGGCCTTTCTGCCCCCCAACAGGGCAGCGGACATAACCTCTCTCCTCCATTCATTCCAACAGGACAGGAAGGCTACGGCCAAGCAAATACTTCGCATACTAGGCCTAATGGCCTCAACCACGGTGGTGATTCCGTTCGCCAAACTGCGGATGAGACCGCTACAGCTTTGGTTCCTGAGGTGCTTTCGTCCCAGCATCCACTCTCTCTCCAAGCTCTTCCGATTCTCGGAACAAGTTCTGGAAACCATGACGTGGTGGCTGACCCCCCAGAACCTTCAATCTGGGGCACCCTTTCGACTCCCGCCCCCCTCAGCAACCATTACCACGGATGCCTCCCTATGGGGCTGGGGAGCTCACCTGGATGGTGTTGGTGTGGGCGGCAAATGGGACCCGTCTGTGGCCCACAACCACATCAATTTTCTAGAACTCCTGGCAGTTCTCTATGCAGTAAGGTCATTCCGCAACTCCCTGTCGGGAAAGACGGTGGCTGTCCTCACGGACAATACAACCACCATGTACTACATCAACCGGCAGGGTGGAACGGTCTCCCGTGGACTCTGCCGCTTAGCTATCGAGCTTTGGAACGAGTGCCACTCCATCGGCATTCACCTCGTAGCGAGTCATCTTCCAGGATTGCTCAACACCCAAGCAGACTTCCTGAACAGAGGAGGAGCATCCCTACACGACTGGGAACTGAACCCTCTCTACCTGACCCCGATCTTCGATCGGTGGGGTCATCCCTCAGTAGACGTATTCGCCTCTCGGGAGAACAAGAAATGTCATCTCTTTTGCTCCAGAGCCGGCGCGGATCCAGCGTGTCTCAGGGACGGCCTCCTGCTTCAGTGGATGGGGAGACATCTGTACCTCTTTCCCCCAATCCCTCTGATACCCAGAGTAGTCCACAAACTGATGTCAGAGTGACCACGAGCGATTCTCATCACACCGTGGTGGCCGAGACAACCGTGGTTTCCCACGCTCTTTCATCTCTCCCTAGGGATCTACCTTCACCTCCCGACACTCCCAGATCTTCTTTGGATGCACGGAGGTCAGGTACTCCATCACGACGTTCCCAAGTTGAAGCTAACAGCATGGATGCTTCAACCTCCGATATAGACTCACGCATTGCACAGGTTCTCTTGAACTCACACAAGCTGTCCACACGCTGTTCCTATGCGGCAAAGTGGAATAAGTTTATAGCCTTTCTAACTTCAATAGGGCGGCCTACTTTTTTGTTATCCTGTTCGGATAGAGGACTGTGCCACTCTTCTATAAGAGTTTACTTATCGGCTATCTCCGTCAACCATCCGGAGATGGGGGATACTCAGTATTCTCTCACCCGACTACGAAACAATTCCTGAAGGGAATGCGTCGCCTCTATCCACCAGTACGGACACCAGCCCCAGCATGGGACCTACCCTTAGTTCTTGCCAAATTAATGGGCAAACCGTTTGAGCCTATGGCTTCCTGCAGCCTCCAGCTTCTTTCATGGAAGGTAGCGTTTTTGGTGGCTATCACGTCTGCTCGGCGTGTGAGTGAGCTCTCAGCGCTTCGTTGTGACCCACTGTATCTCACTTTTCATCATGGAGCAGTTACCCTGGCTCCGGATATCACCTTCCTACCCAAAATTGTCTCGGACTTCCATGTGGGAGCGGACATCACGCTGCCTGTGTTTTTTCCTGATCCTCAGGACCCATCACAACGCAGCCTGCACTCTCTAGACGTCAAGAGAGCTCTTTCTTTCTACTTGCATTGGACAAAGCCGTTCCGCAAGTCTCCAGCTCTCTTCGTCACGTATGCCTTGCCCAGACAGGGACAGAAGCTATCGTCCCAGAGACTCTCGAAGTGGATAGTAGAGACGATAAAGCTTGCCTACCTCCTGGCTAAGAGGCCATTGCCGGCATCCCTCCGGGCACACTCCACGAGAGCCGTGGCTGCTTCCACAGCATTCCTCAAGGGCATCCCCCTGGGAGACATCTGCAATGCTGCAACGTGGGCGTCTCCTCACACGTTTGTGAAGCACTACGCCCTCGATGTCCGCGTCCATCAACGTACTGTGGTGGGCCGTGCAGTTCTACAAGCAGCTCAGATGTGAGACCTCCAGCACCCACCCCCAGGTATGTGGTGTGTTTATTGCTCGCTATTCTGCCAGAGGTGTGATGCACAGAGACCACGAAGAAGATATACAGGTTGCTTACCTGTAATTGGAGATCTTCGAGTGGTCATCTGTGCATTCACACCACCCGCCCTCCTTCCCCTCTGCTTTCGGTCTCCCTCACTTTTTTTCTTGGGGGCTGTTAGCAGCGGTCAGAAGGAACTGGCGGGATCCTCGTGCCCCTCCCCGGGTCATGCGCAGTGGGACGTGCACATGACCGGGGAGCTGGCGCGAAAATCCGTTAGGCTTTGAAGATTACCGATCGGGATCGGCGCAGGCGCACTTAATCCCAGAGGTGTGAATGCACAGATGACCACTCGAAGATCTCCAATTACAGGTAAGCAACCTGTATTTAAATTACTTATACATTTGGTAATGTAATAAACATGAATAATTTGAATAATGAAGTGGTTAAATGCATTAGAGCAGGGGTGGGCAATTGTTTTGGCTCGGGGGCCGCTTTGTGGGAGCGGAGGTTAGCGGAGGGCCGCACCTTTTAAAATGATTGCATTCATTACTTAACTTTGCATTTCAGAAAAGGTATAAATTGTATCATAAAAATCAATAAATATAAATTAAATAAAATAGTGGTAGTTTTATTCAATTTATTTATTGTGCTAATTTCATATCATCTATAGCTGCAAGCACATTTAATTTTAGAATCAGTTTAATGAGACAAATGTACCCTATCACACCTTTCTACATTTTTTTGAAATCAGGAGTGAGATTCCTTGTTGAGATTCTCATCACAGCCTGCAAGTTAATGTCTATATTTACTCTTGTTGATCTTCATGCAAGAAAAACTTTGCTCACAAATATTTGTAGACCCAAATATAGAGAACATTTTCCCAGCAAATTTCTTCATACATGAAAACTTTTCAGCAGACAAAGATTCATAAAAGTCAACTAATGTCACAGCATTAAACACTTCTTTCACAGTGTGATCTGACTGCATGTAAATAAGTTCAAGCTGCAGCTCCTCAGGTGCTGACAGTGGCCAACTGTCTTGGCGGGCCGCAAAAAACTCTGTGGTGGGCCGCATGTGGCCCCCGGGCCGCCATTTGCCCACCCCTGCATTAGAGTAATATCTTAATGGAAAATATATATTTTTATGCATGTTTTCTTTTGACAGAATCAATTCACGGCCAGAAATGCCCCAAAGAAAGAGACATCTCAGATTGAAGGACCGTCTTTAAACAACTCCTATGGTTTTAAAATAAGTATACAAAATCTTCAGGAGGCAAAAGCTTTACATGAGGTAACTGATTCATATCACTGAAAATACTTCATTCTTACATTTGGTTTCTTGGGTAATTTTTAGTATTTAAGGTTTCATTGGTACAAGAGCTTCTGGGGTAGTGTTCAAATTTTGTCTTCAAAAGAGAAAATGAACGTGAAGTCTTGGACTTCCTTCAATTTTATTTGTTGATAATTAAAATAATATAAACATTAAGAACATCAAGAAATTGATAAATATTAGTAAGCATTAATGGTATTGGTATAAACATCAAATTATGATAAAATTCAAGTATCAGTTAATGAAACTGAACCATCAGACATTAGTGAAGAAGACAAAAGCACAAAGTTGACAAAACCAGCAAATATTTTTTTAAAAGATACAAAAAGTATAAAATTTGAAAACCAATCTTGATTCTTGTGGGATAATTCTTAAAGTTTAGAAAGCAAATGTTCTGAGTGCTGAGTCAGCATTCTTTCAAATTTGCGCTTTTTTTTGCCTAGCAAAAAATTTATTGCAGATTAGAGTCATAAAAAACCTCTTCATTTGGAGATAGCAAACCAAGTAACCTGACTATCACTTTCTCTCCAGAGACTGTCAAAGCATAACAGCTATCTAGTTTATGTTTCTCTTATTCAGCTAGAGAAAATAAGTTTTTGGAATACATCCAGATCTCTGGTAGCAGAAGCAATGTGGTGAAATCCTAGGAGAAAACTTCCTATGTTTATCCCAAATCTCCATCCAATTATTTGCAGTTGAATTCCACTTTTTATATATTCTCTTCCTAAGAGTTGGAGTGGTCCATGAAAAGGTTCTAAGTGGCATTCTAATCGTGCTTTACTCAGTTATCGATTCTAATGCTGAATTCCCCTCATTAATCCATGTTGACAACCACACTAATTTAATTGTGTTATGGTATGCTTTAATATTTGGAATACCTAACCCTCCCATCGACCATTTGGATTGAGCAACGGACCATTTTATCTTTTTTTCTGGAATATTTTTATTGATGTTCTATACCTACATCCAACTAAAAACACTACAATACCTAAAAAACTAAAAACCTACTCTACCCTAAGGTATACAGAAGTCAGAACTATATTCTGGTATGTTATTCTTACTATAAACTGTTCAAGAAAATGTTAATAAATACAGGCTTCAATATGTTAATAACGCTATCTTAAAGAGATATATGGATGGCTAAAATTCAAAATGGGATACATAAACATATATGACTTTCAACAAAAACAGCTTATTTCTCTTCATGCTTTCTCTTCTTTCCTCTCTGGGGTTTTGGTGCTGCCGCTCCCAAAGCTGAATCTAACCCTTCTTCTTTTGAGCTTTTACTTCCAGATGCGTCTGAGCTTTCCAGTCCATAAATGTTCTCTTGAAGATCTAAAGAGTTCTCTGTTGAAGCTTTATCTTTTCCTTCTTTTCAATAGACCAAAAATTTCTTTACCTTTACAGCTGAATCAATTCTTTGCTTCTTGTCTTTGAGGTTGAAAACCACACCTTCAGGAATGAGCCACCGAGTCTCTATGGTATAGGTCAAAGTCTCTTACTTCCTGTTAAACATCCTGTTCTGCAGTTATTTTCGTCCCCTTCTTACCTGGGAACACTCTATTCCTCTTGCAGTCCACCACAGTCCCCTCCGGTGTAGGTGAGGTGGGAAGTCACTGGGAGGGGGAGAAGAAAAGGAAAAAGGGGTCTTTGTAATAGAGTGACAATGTAATATGTGTGAGTTAAGTTTTGACTCCAATAAAAATTAATGTTAAAAAAAAAGGAATGAGCCACCGAAACATAATGCCCTCTGTTTGAAGAAATGTTGTTAAAATTTTGTAGGGTTTCCTCTTCTTCCTGGTTTCAAATGGAATGTCCTTTAACACTTCAATATCCTGTTCTTGGATCTTCAGGACATCTCTGTTTGTGGCCTTGAGCACCACATCTCTAGTTGATTTTTTGGAAAACCTCACCATAACTTCTCCAGACAGATTTTTCTTCTTTACAAATTCAGGATAGGTCCTATAGGCCATATCCAGATCGCTTTGTAGTTGATCCACTTGAAAATCTGTCATTGGAGCCAAAGCATCACTCAGGATCTTTTTAAGGTTTTCCCCTTTTTGTTCAGGAATGCCTTGAAATCTCAAAAAGAAAGAAGATATCTCCATCTGAAGTTTCAAACGATTATTTTGGTCAGAAATCCTTTCTTTTTCCATCATGTCCAGTCTTAAATCGTTCTTTTCTACTTTGGTTTTAACTTCTGCCATTGCTTTAGCTGTCTGGTCAGACTTCTTGCTTAAATCTGCAACTTGTTGCTGCAAAGAATCCAGCTTAAAATTCACATAATTCAGTTGATCCATCAGAGAGCGCAAAGCTATTGCCAGAGCTGCAGTTAAGTCTGTACTGGTCTCAGACTTTGTAACCGGAAGCGTAGATATAGCTTTAGGAGGTCTTAAGTTTCCCCGCCATCTTTTCTCCCTGTCCGGTCATTGCTTTTTATTTACATTAACGGAAAGTTCCCAAAAGTTAGTCAAAAGTCTCTCTTTTTCAGTTATACAAGCTAGGTTAATCCCATTTGTTCTTCAGCCACTCTACAAGCATTGCAGATTCTCTGTGGCGCTGTTTCTTTAAGAGGAGGGGAGGGGGGATTTAACCCCCCTTTGCTTGGAGCTTGGAGCTCCAACAGAGCTCCAAGCTCTGAGCTACATCAGAGAATCTTCGCATGGATCATTCACTTACAGTTTCGCCATGCATTCCAAGTAAACAAATATTTTCTTGCTGCCTGCTGACTCCTGCAGCCGTCCGGTGTGTGCTCAGTGCCCGGAGGCTCTGCGACGGCCAGACCTATAGAGGCAAAGGGGAGCCTCGATCCCGAGATCACCATCTCCGGGAGAGGCTGCCCGTCGCGCCTCAGGCAAAGTCCCCCTACAAGGGTCCCTGGGGGTCCGAAACCAGTCTAGCACCCCTTCAAACTGCTGAGTCCGAGTCGTGTCTCCCAGAGCTGTGGGAGATCGCACCTGCCATTGAACTAGCCAAAACCGGAACTGGGCCATTTTATCTTGAGTCTTCTAGCTTTCCAAATAAATTCATTACGCAAGCTCTACCACTCCTTCAACATTTTGTTATCTATTACTAAGGGAATGTTCTATTTCTCTGAATAATAGTTTCACACTTCGTATTTGCACAACACTGGAAATTGAAAGATATTCCTGATGTAAACCAGTGGTTTGAAAAGGTAACAGAGGTCTGTCTGATTATTAAACTCACATCATTTCAAGGGAAGGAAAATCTTGAAGAATTTAGGGCCAAGTAGTTAAGGATCATTAATTCAAACCAAAATTGTTGAGTTATAGTAGTGAATAGTTCGATAATCATGTGTATGTGTTTTATTTTTGTTTGTAAGTTTATGAGCAGTCAATTTTTTAAAAAATTGAAACCCAGTAGTAAATAGGAACTTAACCACATTAATGTAAATATTAAATACCATTCAAATACTAGTAAAAAGAAAGTGAAATTGACATTAATTCTGTAGGGTATTAATAATAGAACAATTAAACTATCATTGTGCATTATAGTTAAAATTAGTTAAGATGTAAAATGTCCCAGAAACTATAAGCCAATATAGTCTCTAGATAATTTTTAAAGCATTTGTTCAATAAGATTCATTATTTCTGCAGAGCTTAATATATGTAAACCATTTAAAAAAAATTATTCACTGTATCTTTTTCCTGTAATACTTATAAAATTGGTCAGTTTTGTCATCAGTGCAAAATCCCTTAGTTCATTGAAACATTCTCAGATTGGAAGAAAATTTGCACGTCTACAGTATCTAAGATAACTGTAGCAGCAGTCGCCATATAAAAGGTTATTTCTTTGTCTCTTATTTAAACCACAGGCAGAACAATGGATTGAAACTAAATTCATAGCCCAAAACTTTTTCCATTCCTTTCTGAATGCAGGGCTGGCAGTCCATTCACTAGTCACACTTAGGTAGTTGCTGGCAGCCCTGTTGACCCCCTCACACACCTGGTGATATTGAGGTCTGCCACATCAAACAACAGCCATGGGAAGGACCCTCCTGGCCCCAGTGGTGGCCCCGAAAAATCCTGCTGTTTCCCTCCATTGGGGACAGGCCCTCTTCTTCCATCCCTCATATGCTGTGTGGTTCCCTGAGCGTGTGCAGTGGCTTCCTGCAGCACCACTGTAGGGGGGGGGGGGCAAGGAGAATGGGCCATGACTTACTGACAGTGCCTTGCTGTGGTAAGGAGGGCAGGCAGTAACTTCCCCTGCTGCAGGGGAGCTAAAGAGGGTGGGTGGTGGCTTCGCACCTTCCCATGGTGTCAGAAGGGCAAAGGAGGATTGGCGCTGGTTTCCCAGTGTGTATGGGGGTCAAGGATGGGGGGCAGTGGCTTCTTGCCGTACCTTGCCTTGCTGCTGTGATGCAGGGGGCAAGGAGGGCAAGTGGTGGCTTCCCTGTGGTGTGGGAGGGAGGTGGCAAAGTCATTTGTCACCTAGGGCACCAAAAATTCTTTGGCCAGCCTTACTGAACATTGTCTCAAAATTTCTTTGCTTAGGGGCATCTCTGTCAAACGTGGAAAAAGCTCTCCTACCTTTCTCACACATAAATTTACACTCTAATTTTGGTGTGTCTTGTTTAAGATTCCAGATTCAATAATCTCACCTTGCTAGCATCAAAAAGCAAGACGATCTCAAGTCCAGATATACTTTTTTCCGTATTAGGGTGCACTTTCATGCAACTTTACTTTTTTTTACTTTCTTGAGAGTTTATTTACCCTAAGTTAATTAGAAATAGGTATATCTACAGAACAATAGGTAATTTAAATTTTGTTCCACAGTTTAACTACCTACTAAAAATCATTTACAAATTGTGACCAACCATTATCACACAGTTATCTAAGACTATGAGAGAAGTTTACTTAAGTGCGGTTTCCTTAATTACAGTTCCTTGTGTTGCCATTTGTTAAGTAATATTTAATCTCTCATTGTTCAGTTTTGGCATTCTGCCAACAGCTCCTTCTGAGATATTATTATTATATTATTATTATTTATGAGATATTAACATAATTTAATGCACCAGGTAACGTGACCGAAGCTTTATTCTTATCAGTTATCTTCTGCAATATCGGTATAGCCTGAAGCCTTTAAGAATAAGTTACGTACCAGTAAATTTTCTGTGGCGCACAATGAAAAGCATTGTGATTTTAGGTACTCTTTTCCCTTCTTCTGACCGTGCTTATTAAAATGATCAGAGTACAAATATATGTAGTCTTTCCATTTTCATGAACAAATTGAGTCTTACAACCTTTATTAAGCTGTGTAAAACAAATAGCTCTGCATACAACTTATTACTGTTTATAATGCTTTCAATTGTAATACTCTATAAGATTCTTTTAACAGTGTATACTTTTTGTATAGGTTCAGCACCTTACACTCCTCAGTATGGAATTACATGCTCGATCAAGAAGAGACTTGGAGGCAGATCCTGAGTTTGATCCTATCTGTGCTTTATTCTACTGCATCTCATCCGACACACCAAGACCAAATACTGATAAAATGGAAATTATTGGTGCTATAGTGATCGATAAAGACAAAGCACAAACGATCATAAGCCAAGGTTCTTCTTCTTTTTTTTCCTTTTAAAATTTTAATCAACATGTTCATTTTAACACTCCCAGGTATTAGCAAACAATATGACAAAATGTGGTTGAAGCATTTTTGCTAGTGTTAAATTTATGTCCTCTTGCTGAATGAAAGGTCCATAGGAGGCATAGTGGAGGTTTCCACCTTACATCTTCCTATGAACTTTTGCAAAAGTGGTAATCCTCAAGGTTCAATTAAATATTAAACCTTTGTTTAGGCAATAGGTGGCATGCTCCTGCAGAAGTTGTGAAGTTGTAAAGAGGAAAGCGTGTCTTAGATTCACTCCTCAAAGCCCTTTGCTGGAATGCTCTCTTTAGTCTTCAGATGGTCTGTTCAAGAATTGCAGCTGTGGTAATTTGTCAAAACTGGTTTAAATTGATAACACAAACTTAAATTATATTAAATGTCAGGGTTGTTTTTTTGGTTTTCTGATCTTTGTAGGGTCTAAACAGGGCCCTTATTGTATTGTACCTTTTTGGCTTTGTTTAGACCAGTGATACTCAACCTGTGGCTCTAGAGCCGGATGCTCTTGAGGCCCTACAGGCGGCTTTCGCAGTGTAGGCATCTGATCGGCGCGCCACTGTATCAGGCAGCGCGGGGAGCACTGACCAAAGGACCGGCAGTGTGGGAGTCGCTGAAGTACCTCCTCCCATAGGAGGAAAACGATGGAGCTGCTGGGATCCTCCCCCCCCCACAGGTAAGAATAGAAATCACCTCAAACCCAGCAGCAATGGGGGGAGAATGGGGAAGTCTTCCTCTTTTTCCCAGCAGCCAACAGGACATTCAAACAGTGGTTCAGGAAAAGGTTATGGTCATGTAATCTTCACTATATGATGTTATGTGGTGGCATAACACCATTACACATCACAGTAGCAATATTATGCAAAGCTGCAGTATTAATATTTGATATGTAATGGTTAATGGTTGAAGTGGCTCTCTGGCTGTTAAAGGTTGAGTACCACTGGTTTAGCCTACTCAATATGTTAACTGTGATGCTGAGTAAAATGGTGAATTGTGTGAGGTGATTTATCATTAAACAACTGGATATTGCATATCATTAAAGATATTGCACATCATTAAGCTTTTGAGCAAAATGAGAAACTTGGCATTATTGACAAAACCTTTCACTCAGTTTTATTTCTACATATTAAGATAAATACTACCTTAGATCCTGTATTTCCCCTCTGCTTGTTCTGCATGGTCCTCCACTGTGGAGTGCATTCCTGTGGCACTAGGCACTGTCCTCTTAAGAGTCTAGCACTGTAGGACTGTGTAGCGCACACATAAGAAAGGTATAGAAGCTGTGCAGTTATTTTTACTGTAGTGTATTTGGGAAGAAGTTGTCCTTAATAGATGGTCAAGGGTAACATAACTAAACTATCTGCAGGCCCAGTTTGATAAACTCTGAAGAAATAATTTATGAATCGGCTAGTCTAGTCTGTAAAGTAACATTATATGGAGTACAGTAATATTAAATGCTGTAGAAATCTTCCTTGTATTGTTGCTAAGCTTTCTTGCCACTTTTTCTCTGAAGAATTTGGGGGGGGGGTTTGTTCTTGTCTTTGTAGGGTTGGGGGGGGCTGAATAGCAAAATTACGTCTACTTTTTTAATTCCTACCTTGTGACTACTTAAATTTTGAATGTACACATGGCTGTTCATGTTTTGCCATAACAAAATAAATGACCCCCGCTAAACAGAAGAGGGGGTCTTTGTGAGTATTTTAGCCTCGTTTCAATTGAAAAACTAACACTTTTTAAGTGTTCTGAATATTGGGTTCAATCCTGCTTGCCCCGTGTGCAGGAAGAAGGGTGCAAAGCAGCTTCCGTAGTCTGGCATAGCTAGCCCTCAGTTCTCCTCAGTTTCTGGCTATTGCTACTCTCTGTGACCCATCATAACGTGAGCATTCACGTCAAACACAGCCTCACACTACTATTGAATAATAGCTTCTAGTACAGGCTGCCATTTTTGCTCTTTCCCTGCTTGTGCCAAGGGCAACTTACATGCCAGGAGCCTGATCAGAAAGCTTGTGCCTAAATGCCTCAGTGTAAGTGGCTGGAAGTGTCTTTTTGAAGTGAATACTCATGTTGGGATGGAATTTGCACAGGACGAGTAGTGGCTGGACTCCAAGGCAGCAGGGATATAGGTAAGGCACAGCTATATTAACATCTGGTGAAATCTTTCTGTACCTATTCTTTGCATATGAAACAAGCAAGATTTGTACTTTTGTTTAATTTTGTAACTTTGTTTTAGTTGAGTAAGTTAGTGGAAACATAACTGCATAATGATACAAGTTATAGTTTAGCCAGTAGTCTTCAAACTTGCTGATCTCACTGTTGTGGTTGTCCATTGTTTTTTGGGGTCACACAAATTAGAAATTGAAGAATGTTGAAAGAATGTATATATTGCAAAATGTGAACAGTATTGAAAATACAGAGAATTTAAGAACATTTTCTCAATTAGGTTGGCTGTTTCCTTATCTTTGCTACACTGCCCATTAAAGTAAGAGGAGCTTAAGTAGGTGACATATCTTACTGTGCCAGACTTCTGCTTGTGAAACAACATGAACACTTGAGTGGTTGAAAGTTCCGGTCAATGTTAGTGAAATATTCTTCCAGTGAAAGAGAGCTCTATAAATGTCAACAGTTTATTATGTTTTCCAACAGAATTTGATCAAATGAGATTTCCATAAATCACTACAGACCTGGAATATTGCAGTTAGGAGGTGGTGTAATGACAAAATAGGGTTTCAGTGTAGGGTTATTTTTCAAATATTGATCCCCCCCCCCCTCTAGAAATAAATACATCTTAATTTGCTTTTTAGGTAACAGAGAACATGCCCCTTTGCTTACAAGATCTGGTATCTCAGGATTGGAAGTCACCTATGCTACTGATGAGAGAGCACTTTTCCAGGAGGTAGTGAATATTGTTAAAAGGTAGTGCATTTGTGTTCTCCTTTTTGCTGCTTTTTTTCAACCTTGGAAATTGTTAACTTAAGCTTTTTGAACTGCTTGTCATCCTTCTGTTTATCCCCTCCCCCTGTGTAAATTTCTGGAAAAAGTCAATTTTCCTGCTGACAACAAACATATTTAACTACGGAAGGTATTTTATGTAAGTCTCCAAACATCTTTCACATCAGTCTTACTAACTTGTAATATCCCTTATCAATGTCTGGAATACATATCAATCTTAAAACTAGAAGACTTCTAAAAATTTAGATCTTCCTATATTAGGAATGAAAAAAACCTCTAAAAAGTAGGTAGATGTTTTCTATCAGAATGTAGCAAAAATCATTCCTTGCACCCAGGTCTGAAGCTGTCATCCTTGGATATATTTGTCTTCTCTCAATGGGAAACTCGTGCTTCCTCAGGTATGGAAAATTGCTTGGTCTGCCTTTACCAAGTTTCTGACCTGTTTTTAAGAACACTGTGGTCATACATTTGAGGAACTAAAGATACATCTTTCTTCTTGGTCAACTGGAAGCTTCAAAGTACTTAATTTTACCAAGAAAACTAAACTTTGAAACATCTGGCTGGAATACATTCTCAAGGAAAATGTGTACTAGGCAGAGTACATTTGCAATTCTCTCTCTCTCCAGCTGGAAAACTTCTGATGAGAATGGCATTGACAAAACCCAGGAAGCCAGAATACAAAAAAGTTGCTGAGAGCAACCAACACAGGGTGGGTTCCTGACGAAGCAGCGGATTCCTGTTCAGAGAAGACAAAATTTCAGGTAAGGGAATTAATTTTACCTTTCTCTTTTTTGGGAATCCGCTGCTCCGTCTGGCTTGGGAAACAACTAGGAAGTTGCTTTTATTTTATTTTTGTAAAAATCCTCGACCATTTGGGAAGGGGAAGGGCAAACATCATTTGAATACACATAAAAACATGGTAAAGAATAGCACACTACAATTCGTTTTAATTTCTGAAGATCAACAGAGAAGACTGGACTGCTGAAGGTTTCATTGGATGAAGAAACTAACAAGTTTAACGTGGTAGAATTTCTTTATGTTAGGAAGTAATAGCAACAGGGTTGCTATATGTTGAGGTGTTATACATCTTCTTGCCATGTCTATACAACTGCTGGAGTACAGTTTATTCCTACGAAGATTATGAACGGGGCATTTTCACCTCTGAACTGGGAGGTTTCTAACACCTCTACAGAAATTGGCAGGAAACATCCATTTTTCCACTCACCACAATAATAGTGGTATTCACCCCTTTTCATTCTCAGTTAATTTCCACCAACACTGATCCTTTTGGGGACAATCTCTGTTTTATAAAACCAAATTACAAGATAGTATTCAGAAATCCAAAATTTAAAAATTCTACATAGCTATTTTGAAAACTGACAGTTTCTGGTGCTACTACTAGATAAATAGAGTGAAGAACTCTTATGGATTCTTAGTGGATGTTTTCAAATAATAATGATGTTGATGTTACGAGCTTCGTTGATGTTTTCTTATAAGTAACTAAAAGGGCTGTGTTAGGTCAAATATTGGACCATCATTTCCTCTGAAATCAGTGGAATTTACTTCTAAGTAAATCCATTCAAGATTCAGTTAGGAGGATCTGATATTTGGTCTTGATAAAGATGACCTGGGAAAAATCCAAACTGTCTCTTTCTGTCTTTCTTTATCACAGATCTATTTCCCCAGATTTTTAGTGGTGAGACTACTGATTACAGAACATCCTGGGTATAGGTAGTGTATTTACTTCAGGAAATTCCGTATACCAAAAATGACCCCAGAGGAGTAGTATTTGCAGTACACCTTCACAATAGGGCAAATAGTGAGCCCCTGGAAAAACTCATGCTGTGGTCCCAATTCAGGTCAAGCCCCTGCACACTTATTAAGTGAGTTTAGAAAACACAGAGTGTTTTCCTCCTTTTCTCCCTTTTTCCCCCTTTCCCTCCTCGCCCCCTTTCTAATCGCTGCTATGAGTTCTCTCTCCCCCTACCCAGAAACTGGCCTGGTAGTCCAGAGTTGGCGTGGAAATTTCCAGGACACCATCATTAGGGACTCTATTGGGTTTTTGGGTTTTTAAACTGTTTTGTAGAACTTTAATGTTTTATGTTTTTATGGCCTTTTGCCCCCATGTACATCGCCCAGAGTCCAGTGCATGCTGGGATAGGGTGATATGATGATGATGATGATGATGATGACAGCATTAGAATTACTTGATTCTCTACAATTCTTTTTTAGAATAGCACAAAGGACCCAAAATGTTTATATCCAAAATACCTTAACGTGAGTAGAGAAAATCTCACCAAATAATTTTCAATATGAATGTTCTGCTGCTGTTTCTACTATAAAGGGCAAGTCTCTGTGCCGATTCCAGAGATGCAGAAGAGTCTGACCTATAGAAGACTGCCAAGGGGTAGGGGAGAGAAATATAAATATATGAGATTTATGAAAGCTGCTCAGAAGTTCTAGGGATCTGAGTGTTTGATTGCACTGTGAAGTATGCAGTCATGTCAGTGCCTATCAAGCAAGTCTCCATTTTGAAAATCCAGTATTTTTTAGACAGTATAAAATCCCCCCTCAAAAAAACACAGTCAGCACTATGATAAGTAGGGAACCATCAAAGATTTCTGGGGGTCACTTCATTTTCCCCTGTATCCCTTCCCCACACTATTTACACTTTCTCTGCTGCAATCCCCCATATCCTCTCTCCTTTCTTGGCTTTCTTCTCTCCTTCCCACTCACCAACCAACCTTTCTATCTGCTCTTTCCCTAGTTTTCAGCATAATTATTTATTTATTTCCATTTTTACCTCACCTTTTCCCCCAGTGGGAACCTAAAGAAGCTTACATCATTCTCTTCTCCTCTCTTTTCCATTCTCACAGCCCTGTAATGTACATTAGGCTGAAAGTGTGTGACTGGCCCAGGGTAACCCAGCAAGCTTCCATGGCAGCTTGGGAATTTGAACCTGGCTCTCCCAGATTCTCGTCTGATACCTTAACTCTACCCAACTGAATCTACACCACATTGACTCTCAGGTTTCCCTCCTTCACTGCCCAAAGCAGCCTCTTCCTGGAAAAAGACATATGGTAGCAAGTTGCTCAATGTGGGATGCTGTAGCCACCTCCACACCGGGCTGAGTCATGCAATTTGCATGGTAGCAGGTTGCCTGGGGGATGCTGCTGGGCCCCAGTGTCCTCTGTTCAAGGAGAAGGGAGGAGAGCAAAGGTGGACTGGGAAGCCAAAATAGCCTTGAAAGGGAACCTGCCCCTCTCCCTGCCTTTTACTGTCAGAAACCAAGGCTCAGAAAGGCTGGCAATATTGATGTGTCCGCCTAGCAACCCCCACAATGGCCACTGAGATTTTAGAGGGCATCCATTTCGTAAAGGTACAGGTATAGAAAGATCTGTTGTGTCTATTCATGGTTCCGGACTGCGGTCACACATACTAAATAATCCACTTTCAGTGCACTTTCCACTTGGATTTTACTATGTGAACTGACAAAATCCAGTTGGAAACTGCACTGGAAATAAATTATTTCGTTTGTGTGACCGCAGCCCCAGTCTCTAGATTTAAGTATCCGAAGATGGGGCCGCGTTGAGAATTAAATATATTGATAGTTACACAGGCAGTAACTGTATTAGCTCTGATTCAGCAATGTTGTGGCACCTCCAGCTAAAACACAAGTGTGCACACATACAAACTAAAGAAAAGGAAGGAAAATGTTGAAAAAGTGTGCTGAGCTAGAATTTGTATGAAATTTTGATACTATTGGACTCAGGCTCTATAAGACACAGAAATAGCTCACTCAGTACAGAAAGTGATTTTTACTCTGTACAGGTTTAAGTTGACTATTAATCTTACTTCATCTGTTTATCATAATTTGGGTAAACATCTGCTCTGACTGGATTGTTTACTTTTTTGACTGGATCTTGTTTTCACACATGCTATTGAGTTGCCATCACAACGGTTACATTCTTAGTGATGTGTGAAGTTGGGCTGAAAGGACTCTACAGCCCCTCTGTCAGAAGGTTTGGTGAGGGAAAGGACAGAGACACATCTGGAATTCTAATAAAACTGCTGAAATGAGATAGGTTAGGTTGCTGAAAAGAATGAGTAGTATCTCTAGAGGAGTACTTCAGAATATTTCATACCTATCATGGGGAGAAACCAGCATATGACACCAAGTTTTCTAACCACAAAGTAGACAGGGAAAGTGAGGTATTCAAGCAAACAACTGGTTTTAAGGACCAGCTGGCCATCCACCAGAGATGTTTCGTCTGTCTGTTCCTACCCGGAATGGGAGATTGCAGCAAAGGTGCCTGTGAGAGTACAGTATGACTCTAGCAATCCTTTGAGCCCTACTGGCATCAGTGCGGCATAAAGGATTATGAAAGAATTGTTGCTGCTGTAATTTGTAAAGCTTCAGCTCATCCTGCTGTGTTAGAGATTCTTTCTGAAGTGGCTTATAGAGGCTTTTTCTGGAACTGAAGCCTTAGAAGGCCTGCTCTCTGTGCACAATTCATCACAATGAGATTTGAATTAGAATGGCCTCTCTACCTGTTTCCCTCCAGTGGTCCAGATCATGGGGTGCTTTCATCCATCAAGAGTCAGTTTCACTTTAAAGAATTGTCAGGGTCTACACTAGGAGGCACTTCCAGCTTCCTCTTCAGAGCACATCTTTCTCCTACCTCTCTCATGAAAGCTTGTGGGGGGGGGGGTCTGGTTTGTTTGGTTAGGCTGCTTTACTGTATGAAAACCTGAAACCTCTATGTAAGTCCTGACTTAGATTTGAATATATTTTCTGTTCAGTTCTTACCACTTTAAAGCTACTCTTTTAAAATCGGTTTCCTTGGACATTGTTGAAAGAACAAGCATGAAGTTTAAATGAGCTGAAAGTTGATACACATCATGTTGACCTTGCAGAATGCACAGCAGGAATGCTACCTCCTCCGGTGTGATTAAATTATATATATACTTTCCCTCCTCTTATGTATGATTTAGAACTTATTCTGTATCTGGGTTGTACCGTATCAAACTGCAAGTGGGGACTTTCATGAATGCATACGTTTCCACACAAATGATGCTTTCCGCTTAGAAAATTCAACAAAGTCATAGGGCTGCCAGCTTGGTGAGATCTCAGAATGATGCCTCAAGCAGATTCTCTGGAAACATGGTGCAGAAATTTTCTAAATAAACAAAATAATGTTTACAATTTTTTTAAAAATAAATGAGCTTAGGAGGCAAACCTGTACATTACCCAGGTGGTTGGGTTTTGAGCCAGTATTTCTTATGAAACAGACCAAGAACTACTGATGAAACAGATGTTCTCATCCCCTTGGTGGTCTGCTTGTAAAGTGTGAATAATAATGATCCTGGGTTGTCTGCTTGGTTGAAAACAGCAGAGTGTTGAATGCACATTGTACCTTTAAAAATGATATATACATATTTGTGTCCTTGATTGCCTGCTTGGTTGAAGACCTTTAAAATGTTGAATGCATGTTTAAAATGGTATATACATATTTGTGGCTCCGGTGTTGAAATTTTTTCACAGTATCTGTGGAAGGCAAGGAAACAAAAAAATTCTTGAAGTAACTAGTATGTGTCAAGAGTTGCTCAGTTTTATAATGGATATCTGAAATTCTGTCCCATCAGCACAAAACCTTTTTCTGCATCTAGAAACAGTGACCTGTATACCAGTCAGTTTCCAAGAATATTTAGTAGTAACATTGGCAATGAGAGAATATTAGCTAAGAATAGAAATCCTTCCTTAGTTAAGAAAATGTATTTGTCTACTTAATCCATTATGAAACAAATGAGTCTCCCCACAAAGTTTTTTCTGAATTGTTTTTTCTTTTTCTGGAACATTCCTCTTATTTGTAATACAGCATACAATGCATCTTCTGTTCCCAGTCCTTTACCCTCTATCCCTAGGACACTGTCAGCAGTGATGGACATTCCCTCTTTGCCTCTGAAAGGACTCGGGGAAATACTGGTGTTATCCAAGCCTTTCCACCATGACCCTTCAGTGGCTTGCCATTGCCATCTCTGGCTTGTTATTTTTAACCAAATGCTTGTGTTTCCAAAGATTTGCAAGCTTTTGTGCCAGTAAAGTGAGTTACCATGGGAGCTGTGCACAGTTACATAGATATGAATGTCACACCCAAGCTTGTATATAAGTTTCCACATAGGATAGTGTATTACGCATACGTTTACGAACGGCTGAACTCATTGTGTCCTCCTCCCTTGGCAGATTTTGCATATGCTAGATCAGTTTGTGTGTTTGCTTTATACTTTTGGGATTGAAACCAGCTGTTCAAATTTATCTTAATGTGCTGGCTTTAAATTCACTAAAAATTATTAGAGCACTTTATTTTGTGAACAAAACGTCTTTTCTGTTTTTAGGTATGATCCGGATATTTTATTAGGCTATGAAGTCCAAATGCATTCTTGGGGATACCTCTTACAGAGGGCTGCTGCCCTAGGTGTTGATTTATGCCAGATGGTCTCGCGTGTTCCAGGTGTGTGCGTTTAATGCTCGGTCCCTCTCAATGATTGTGAGAAACTGTGACTATCTGTAAAGTAACATGGAAACCTAATATCCTGACTCCTGCCCACTTAGCTTCCCCCCCCCCCCCATGAATGTTTCTTAGACCGACATGTACACTGCTTCTGTACATCAGCTGGATAAAGAATGATCAGGGATCCTTACCATTTGTTCCTTTATGAGAGTAACTGTTTATGCTCTGTTTGAGTAGATGGGGTGGGAGGACAGCATTAGGGGAAGAAGTTAGCCATGAAACACTGAAGTGTGATATATGGGGCACTGGATGCACTGAGCACTGCTTAAATGGTTACAGGAAAGGTGCCCTTGTAGAGGCTAGCCACAAATGCATGAACCTCAGGAAGAGTGAATGGAAACCAGACAACGATAATGGCTATATTCAGACACTGCAATAAATCCTCTGGTTTGTTGATGCCATGGTTTGTTGTACAATCCTCCACCAGTTACCAGAATACTTAAAATCAAAGTCCATTGGCACCTTAAAAGAGTAACAAAATGTATTCCAGCATAAGTTTTTGTGAGTTATTTATTTATTTATTTATTTATTCACATTTATATCCCGCCCTCCCCGCAAGCGGGCTCAGGGCGGCTTACATGGGCCTGTGGCCTAATTACTACAATAACCTATAAAATCAGTTAAAACATTATAATACATATTAAAACATATAAATAATCATAAAAAGCTTCCATCATACAGCATCGGATGGCAACCAAATGGCAGGTTTGGGCCCCACCCCCTCGGCCGTGGCCAAGGTCGTGTTGGACCAGGGTACATCATGATGTTTACGATGTCAGATGGTATCCCCAATATCATCGGCGGCGGCTCCTATTGATAAGCCTGGCGGAAGAGCTCCGTCTTGCAGGCCCTGCGGAACTGCATCAGGTCCTGCAGGGCCCTGATCTCCTCCGGGAGCTCGTTCCACCAGACAGGAGCCGCCACCAAGAAGGCCCTGGTCCTAGTTCTGGCCAGCCTGGCGTCCCTGGGGCCAGGCACACGTAGTCTGTGTTCCAACCCCGACCGTAGTGCTCTCTGGGGTTGATACGGAGAAAGGCGGTCCCTAAGGTATGTTGGACCCTGGCCATATAGGGCTTTATAGGTAAGAACCAGCACTTTGAAGCGAACTCGGTATGCTATAGGCAGCCAGTGCAGCGCCGCCAGCACAGGCCTGATGTGGTCCCGCCTTGCGAGTCCCATCAGCAGCCTGGCCGCGACATTCTGCACCAGCTGCAGCTTCCGGGTTTGCACCAAAGGTAGCCCCATGTAGAGAGCGTTGCAGTAGTCCAACCTCGAGGTGACCGTCGCATGGATCACTGTGGCAAGGTCATCCCGGTCAAGGTAAGGAACCAACTGCCTTGCCAGCCGTAGGTGGTAAAAGGCTGACTTGGCAGTGGCTGCTACCTGGGCCTCCATTGACAATGAAGGCTCCAGGAGCACTCCCAAACTCCTCGCCCTCGGCGCAGGCACCAACGGTGCCCCGTCGAAGCTCGGGAGCGGGACCCCCCACTCCGGACCGCAACGACCCAGGCACAGGACCTCCGTCTTCGCCGGGTTCAATTTCAACCTGCTAGACCTGAGCCAGTCAGCCACAGCGTGCAATGCCAGGTCAAGATCGTCTGGGCCGGAGTCCGACCGGCCGCCCAACATCAGAGTTAAAGAGTTCAATTAATTAGAAGCATTCAAATGTACATTCATAGCAATTAAGTAGCTGTACATTACAGACCACAGTTCTTATAAATCCATGCTAACCTGCTGCTTGCTTCATATACTGCCTGCAGACAGAAACCCCAGATGCTCTCTTGAGCACCCTTTCATTCCCAGGCTGATGACACTGTCTAGCTATGTGTGCAAGCCCACTTGCTTTTGATCAGCCACAGTGAATAGGAGGGAACAGGATGGGAGAGAAGTGTAGAGTAAGCCCATCCTCCTCCTCTCTATGGCTAAGGATTATCAGTCTTCCTCCTATCTCCCTTTTCCCTCTAGCTGATGCATGGAATTTCCTATTTTATGTAGCTGTGAAACAAAACAAATTCTTTACAACCTTCACTCCCTTATCTTTCCATTCCTTCCCCTCCACCTTTCTGCCTAACCACTTTCAGCGCATCCCTTAACTCTGAAGCAAATCTTACCAAAGGCTGAAATCTCTAGAACCCATTCCTGCTTGGTGAATCATTGCTAGCAGGGGAAGGGGCATGAAGAAAAGGCAGAGAGATGTCCTAGAAGCACCATGATACTATCATCATCATCATCATCATTATTATTAATATTATTGCTGTATGGTCCATGGCTTCCCTCTCTGTATGCCAGATTCGGGGCAGGAAGGGGTGCTACTGGACAAACTGGGATTTCTACGTTCAGATGTGACGACAACAAATCACATTAAACAAGCCATGTACAAAACATGATTTAGGATCCCAGTGAAGAACTCGCCAACAAACTACAGTTTAATTATTAACTCGTGTCCATACATCACACTAAACAAGAGTTTAATCAAACCATGGTTTATAAACTATACTTTATCATGATGTCTGAATGCAGCCTTTGTGTGAATTCTGTATATATGTGATCAGAAGGTGATAGGAGTCAAATAGCATCTGTCAAGATGGCAAAGCGGTTTAGTGATGATGTAAAGATCTGTTCTTAGTATACTCCTATTTGGGGAGAACAGTACCCATATATCAGTTTGTCTTAATTCCTTACTCATTATCTGTAGCTCTCAGTGGTGCTCAAAGACCTGTCTTGAGAAGTTCCTTTATACCTGTTGATATTAATTTACTTTTTTTCATTGATTATTCTGAAAGTGCAGCTCACCTTAATTTTACTGTATCCACTAGTACGTTTTCATTGGAGTCCAAATTTCTTTTCAAGCTCACGGAATCTTTTTCTAGAATTCTTGGTTCTGTTTGTTCATATGTCTCTGGACACACATGACTGCCTGTTCATTGTTCACCTTGAGGCTCCGTGTTTAAATCCATTTGGTTTTGTTAGTTTCTAAAGCTGATCCATAGCCCACCAGCTTGTTAATCTTCCAAGATCCAAAACATTGTAGACTTAAAAACTGACGTAGAAGTTCAAAGAATCCTGATATTAACCACTTGTCAAAAATGTATCAGTAATACATTTCAGATTGGGAAGTACTCATAATCAGTGTTCAAAGAAAAATTAAAATTAAAAGTTGGCCTGAAGCATTGAAACATTTATGTAATAAAGACTTGTATGAGCGAAGAGTATAAAGATGTAGATAAATTCACATGAATGCATCTGATTTTATAGTAAAATTCAGGTGGGTAGCCATGTTTGGTCTGAAGCAGCAGGACAAAGTTTGAGTCCGGTGGCACCTTTAAGACCAACGAAGTTTTATTCAAAGTATGAGCTTTCGTGTGCAAAGCACATTTCTTTGTGCAAAGAACACTTTGCATACAAAAGCTTACACTTTGAATAAAACTTCCTTGGTCTTAAAGGTGCCGCTGGACTCAGACTTTGTTCTGACTTCATAGTAGAGTGTATGTGTTCCCAGGTGAGCTAGGCAATGACGCTTCTGGCATGTGTAGACAAGAATGGAGAGTCTATAAACATGGCTATGGCACAGTGGAGCCTGAACATGATTTCTCTGGGCCTGTTACAAATAGAGGGCTCTGTCCCCTATTTCATTCATGAAAGAAAAGATCCTATTTTTGAAATACCATAAATCAGTCATACCAGTTCCTAATAAGGTCGTTTTCCTTTCTTCACCCTCCCCACCCCCATGCTTCAGGGTCAGACCTGCATTCCTTCCTCCCTCCCTTGCTGTACACTGCTGTGTACTCTGGTTCAGTGGTACTGAAGCACTTAAAGGTGGCATCTCATATTAAAGACTTGAGATGTGTCATACTTTTCAAGGATGTTGGCCACCTAGGTGGTGGTACCGAGAATCTATAGTTAACCTGTCTTCCATGGACTTTGATATGGCTTGTATGGATGTTCCCAGGCAATCTTCCATTGAGGCGCTGGCCAGGCTTGCTTAGCTTCAGCACAGTTGCTGCATCGTGTACCTTCAGGACATATCTTGGCATGGCTGTTTTCTTTTGATTAATCTTATATTCAGTTTTGCAGTAATGTTGATTGAGCTATTAAAATATTCTTTTAATGTTTTAGATGATAAAAAAGAGAATAGATTTGCTCCAGAGCAAGATGAATATGGGTCTGATACAATGAGTGAAATAAACATTGTTGGACGGGTTATCTTAAATATTTGGAGGATTATGAGAAACGAGGTAAAGTCCAGCAAAATTATGTTGAAGTTGGTAAAGAAACTGATTTATAATAGTTGCTGAATTTAACTTGTATTGTCCTGGTTTCAGTTGGTATACACTGACTTTAAAATAGCTGTTAGCTGTTTCCTATCACATTTTCAGTAACAGAAGAATAGTTTTCTATTCATGTAATTTACAAATTTTCTATCTCCCTTCATAAGATTCTGTCAGTACAGGAAATGTGAAATCTTTTTAAATGTTTTGCATTTTTAAAAGTGTGTTTCTATATTCTTTAACATATCTCCTGGCCAAAACCAACACCTGCAATCTGCTACTATAACTTCAGTTTTCATTAGCATAAATACATTATTTACATATTTCTATTATAACTGGTAGTAATGATGATAGCATGCAGTGCAATCTTGTGCAGAGTTTTTTCAATTGAAGTCAGCTGATTTCAGTGGGCTTAGACTAGAGTAACTATGCATAGGATTGTACTATTAAAAACTTAAGTCTATGACAGTAGATTAGAGCCCCACATCATCAGTGTAAAGTGGCACATCTACAATGTGGACTGTGACCTACAAGCTTATGCTACTGGGTTTTTTTGTCTTACTCAGTACTAAAAACACGTTGGGATTCTTATACTTTCTGAAAGATCTTATTAAACACATAATCATGTCTGCTCTTACTCTAGGTGACTCTAACTAATTATACCTTTGAAAATGTGGGCTTTCATGTTCTTCACCAGCGTTTTCCACTGTTCACCTCTCGCAATCTGTCTGATTGGTTTGACAACAAGTCAGACATCTATAGGTAATTATACGTTACACGTATTTTAAAGTATTTTTCTTGTTCAAAATCTAGCCGACATGTATCAACAGGGACGACAATTTAATAAGCAGGATTTTAAAACAACTAGAACTGGTTCCTAAAGCAAGGTTAAGGTCTTTTGTAAATCCCAGATACAAAATCAGTATTCATATCCAATTTTCTCAGGTCAGCCACTTGAAAAATATTATAAACAAGGAGGGACACACTTGTTTATTCACAGTTGGGGGGGATCCCATCCTCCCCCCCCTCACTTGTTCTCCCGTCTGCTCTCAGGCTCCTTCCCCCCCCCCCCCCCGGACCTTTGAGAAACTCACAGAGGAGGGGGAGCTTTGCTTACCCACCTCCTCCCCCCACTCTGCTTGCCCGGCTGCTGCTCTTCCTACCCTACCGTCCTTCCCAGCTGTTCTGCCTTCCCTGACCACCCATTCCCCTCCCTACTGTTTTCTGTACAGGGGCAGTGTGGAGCAGTGGGGAGGCAGTGATGATTCCTGCTTTCCCACCTTCCCCTGCCCACCATCTATTTTGCCCATGCTGCAGCAGCTCTCCCTCTTTCATCTTCCAAGGCAGCCAACAGAGATACTTTGTCCACACAAGCACAAACAACACTCCTGTATTGGGGGGATTAAACCACCTTGTGAGGTCCTTGCTTGCTGGGGAAACTGTTTCTCCTTTAAAACACATGCTGCGTACATGACCTTAGTAGATTTCTGCTGCCACCAGGAATTAAAAATTCCACATCTCTCCATTGTGGTAGAATGAACCAGTGTCTGGGCGCTTCAGAGGACTATGTGGCCCTGAGGAAGGACTGTTCTGATTTCTGGGATAAGTTTACATGGCCCTAGTCCCTAGGTTTAAATAGCCGCAGATGAGGCCATGTTGAGAATTAGATACATTGATGTTGTCTTTACAGTGTAGTTAACATTAATGTATAGCCAGTTCAGCATCATGTAAGCAATTTGGACCAATGGCCGACACACTCAGAAAAGTGGAACAGTGTGAGACATTATGCATTTGATTCTGCACTTAAGGCATTATGTAAATAATACTGGAGCTGACTATAGTAATAATAGCTATGCTGCAAAGGAAGCAAATAAACGAAGTCTTGATGCTGCCCATTTTTAAATATTACAGCAATGTATGGTGTAGTCACCTTTCTGTTTCTTTCTTACATCAAACATTAGTTAAAACAATTGCAGTTCCATTTCATTAGACAGGGATCAGAATTTTCCTGCCTCCACCACCCACTGTTAACAGAAAACTTAATCTGAACTCATTCTGTTCATAGCAGTATATGATGACGCTGGTATAAAGGAAGGAAAAACTAGCAACAGGAATTAAGAGTGAAAGTCCAGGGGTTTATAAAACAGTCGAATTGAACAGAAAGTAGTTGTGGTTCCATCCAACCTGTGAGTGATATAGTAAGTCACTCACATTTTAAATTTAAAATACGTATAGCTTACTAATTCAGCTGCAAATAATTTTTAAAATGCAATCTCTTCTCCAAAAACAAGGAGGAGTCTTTAAGGGGCCACAGGACTAAGAGATCTATTTTTGTATAAGCTTTCACATTAGGTGCATCTTCTCCAGGTTCTGTCTCTTGCTGTACCAGAAAACTCTTGTTACTTTTAGGCCATTGGGAAGCGGACTATGAGTTGGGTCCAGTGGAAAATTTCCAGTTGCACTATAGCTCTTATGCAAGTAGAAATGCAAGAAAAAAAAACTGCAGTAAGTTCTGCCTTACTTTATTCTCATTTGCATTTCCACTTGCATAAGATGTTGTGCAACCGATTTCTGGGCTCCATAAATGTATAGGGAGGGAAGTACTAAGTGTTGCACAAGATCTTGCACAAGCAGCACTGTGCTGTCAATTTGCTGCTGCGTGTGCTTTGATGGTTCCAAGCCTATATGTCAGAAACTGTCTGGAGACTGCCTCTAAGAATACCAGTTCCTGCTGCCTTCGAGAAAGTGGCATGCTTCTCTCATTGTTTTTTTCAGCAGTTCTGTAGAGCTAGCAGCAAAGTTGCCTAGGTAAAATATCCCTACACATCATCTCAGGAGCACCTCGAAAGGGTGAACCCTTTGTAGCTCTCTCTCTTTCCCCAAAGCCAGTGCTTATCAGAGTTTTCTGCAGGCAGGTACTGCTACATTGTTTCCCCACAACTGCCATTTTCCCCTCACATACTGCACAGTGCCAGCTGTTTCTGCCTTTGTTGTTTGGGTCTATCTTTCATATTTAGCATTGTGCACCAAAACTCCTAAATAATTCTGCTTTGAACTTTACCAGAGAATTGATACATCATACTGAGATTACTGGATGGTATTTGTTCCTACCTCTGTACATTTGGGTCTGATCTTGAGAACCACTCTAGCTCACCAAGACCATCTTTGCATTGGTCATCTTGTCATTGTCTTCAGAAGGCTGCTCCTTGATTTGATGATAAAAGTCAAAGCTTTAAGCTATGAAGGGTCAAGGCAGATGGGCAGCAACTGTCCTGCACCAAATAAAGTGCCCCCAACTGTGGTGTAGCCATAAGATGATCTATGGAGATTGGTGGATACTAAGGGTCCACCAAATCCATGTTTGTGTAACATAGTCACACCTTCAGTCAGCTACTCCCCTACAATCCTGCTGGTAGCAGCTATTCAGGAGCCGTCAGTATATCAGTAGAGCTTGGTGTGCGCTTTCTCTCTCAGAATTGTGAGTAGGAAAAAAAAAGACTCTGTGACTAAGGTACAAAAGAGGCTTAACAGGTGCCAGTCCTCCTTTAGGGTGGACTTTTAAATGGGAGATTACTGCGTATGAGCAAAGATTCAGTGTATGAAACAGAAGAAAAACAGCAGTCACCTGAAGACCTTCCCTCCCATTTCAACCAAGACACTCAGAAGGGCAATGCACCTGCTAAGGATGTCAGTCTTCCTGTGTTCCAATTTCTGATGGCTTAAATTCATTCTCTTTCTAGTCTCCTGCTAAGATCAGATCAGCTTTGACAAGAGGTGATGCGAGGCAGAATTTTTCTTGAAGAGCTGGATAGGATGTTGTTTTTTAAGACCTGGGTATTCCTTCCAGCAGATTCAGACTACCTGTGCAGCTGTTCCCTCTCAGAGATACATTAGCAGATCAGGAATTAGACCAGTGTTCCCTCTAAACTGAGTTGGTGTGAGCTAGCTCACAGTTTTCTAGCTTCCAGCTCACACATTTTTGTCTCAGCTCAGGAAAGATGGCTCCAGAGAAAACTAATTTATGCAGTAGCCAAATCGCTCGCTCACAACTTTAATGCCAGTAGCTCACAAAGAAGAATTTTTGCTCAAAATAATCCACAGCTTAGAGGGAACATTGAATTAGACCTGTACCTTTGAGTATTTCTTGCTTTTGAACAGCTATTAGAGTGAATGGATGAAATTGGTTTGAGGAAAGATTAACTCTCCAGATTTAAGTCAGTTTAACCAGTCACAAGTTGTACCTCCAGACGTAGAGGTCTAACCAAAGGACTCCGCAGATTACAGAACTGAGAGCACTTTGAAACCCCAGCCTAAATGCTTTAGTGGTACACTTTTATTTTGGTGGAGCTTTATTTATTTGAATAGAGAAAAGATACGTATCACATACTAGCGCTTTCCCTAAGCAAGTTCATTCTCAGTGACATACCGTGCAGCAGCCAGTCTCAGGGTTTGACAGTTTTGGCCATAACATCGCAGCTAGGGACAGTTCTGAAACAAACTCTGAATTTGTTCCCTTATAGTCTCCCTTATGAAGGAGAAAGAAACTGTTAAGTGACCCAGTCGTAAGCTGATAACAGGAAAGGTGGAATATAAATGTAGTAAATAAACTAAGTCTTTCACAGACCAAACAGAGGAAAGGTCTCTGCATTTGGCTATACCAAATTCTAGTTTATCCCTACCAGGTAACATCTGAAAAACTGAGATTTCACAGATTTGGTTCCCCCAGCTAAATTAGCCAAATTTCCAACCATATCAAAGATTCTCTTAGCATACAGTGGACAAAGGACACGTAGGAGGTCCAAGATGCTACTTCTCTCAGCAACGCCATTAGCACCACAACAAATACAATGACATGGGGCCCATTTCTCCTCAACATATCCAGGCAGAAAGGAGACAATTTCTTTCAAGTATGAACATCATCACCCAGCATGGAGAGCCAGCACGGTGTAGTGGTTAAGAACAGTAGACTCTAATCTGGAGAACTGGGTTTAATTCCCCACTAGGGGTGTGGGGGGGGGGGGGGGTTAACTGGTGTTTTTCAGTTCGGGTCTCTTGGACCTGGAAAAAATTCAGGATTTCCCAAAAATCCCAGATCCTGCAGCCTGGTTTAAACTGGGGAGATTGCGCCCTGCAGCACGCAGATCCTGGTTGGGGATAGCTTCTCCTGCAGCCTGGTTTAAACCGGGCTACACGAGAAGCCAGCCTCAGGAACTGCTGTCCTGCAGGGGGTTTGCTCACCATGGTACATAGATCCTTGCTGGCACAGTTTTTCCTGCAGTCTGTTTTAAACCGGGGTGCATGAGAAGCCAGCCCCAGCATCTGCTGTGCTGCGGGGAGATTGCTCTCCAAGGCATGCAGACCCTGGCTGGGATGGCTTCTCCTGCAGTCCAGTTTAATCAGGGCTGCACGAGAAGCCAGCTCCAAACTGAGCTGTCAGGAAAAGTCTGGTCCCCACTGGCACAGCTGATCCTTGGGCTGTCTTCTGCAGTCACTTTAAACTTTAAGGGGCCAGCAGTAGAAGCCCAACAAACAGCTGAGAGGCGTGAGCAATCTGCTACTGCCTCTCGGCTGTTTTCAGATCTACTCAGTAATTCCTTAATATATCCGGGATTTTTTTGTTTTGTTTTCCAAAGAAAACCCAGATACATCTGGGATGCCGATATATATACCCAGAAAATACCAATAAGGTACTTTTCAAGTATATTTTCAGTGCAGGTAGATCCAAACACACACCCTTATTCTCCCCACTTTTCCATATGAAACCTGCTGGGTGACCTTGGGCCAGCCACAATTCTCTCAGAACTCACTCAGCCCTCACCTACCTCACAGGGTGCCTGTTGTGGGGAGAGGAAGGGAATGAGATTGTAAGCCACTTTGAGACTCCTTAAGATAGGAAAAATGGAGGTTTAGAAATGTACTCTTCTTCTTCACCCAAGGAAACAATTACTAAAATCTCCAAATATTCCACCATAGATTTTGTAGAGTTATCCATTGTCCAACTGCTTTACTTGGGTTTTCCTGACCAAATTGAAGAGTCCTTTCCAAGAGTCATACAACATCTGGAGTGACCGTATACCCAGTGGTACACAAGGCTGTTCTATCTCCAGACAGAACTCTAGACTGGAATCTGATTAAGATCATTTGGAATCTTCACCCTTTGAGGTTCCATAGTTAAGAGTATTAGGATGATATCATACACACTTCTATCTCCTATTTATTCATGATAGCAGAGAAATCAGTATATTTAATGTATTCACCTTGTCACCCTTTTAAGCTGGTGGGAGAGCAAATATCTATCCAGAAGAAAACTCTGATGATACAGTGCAGTCCAGTTTGAGATGATAGAGGCCTCCTGATTCATATCACTTAACGTAAACAACTTTGAACTTATGGTTCATTACTTCAAAACTCCCCTAATGACATTTGTGTCTCCAGACACAATGGAAACATAATATTCTTCAGCAGGCCTTAAGTCCTGTTTGCTGTGGCAACATAGTCCTCATTTCAAAAGTGGCCAAGAAGTTTATTGTATTTTCCCATTCTGCCACCTCATGAAAGAGTGGGATTAAAATCCCAGCAGGAAATGCATGCTGGCCTCACAGACCTTTGTTTCTGAAATAGCAACTGAAGCTAGAAGTCAATTCTAGAAATAATAGCAGAAGAACGGACATCCCTGGTGTACTGCAATTCAAATCTTCTGGAAAAGAATTTTATTTGCAAAAAAAAATGAAGTTTATGCTGCTTGAGACTCTCTCTTGTTTTCAGACTGAAGGTTTTTTCCCCTTTGCTTCAAATTTAAAGGTGGAAAATGGTTGATTATTACATTAGCCGTGTTTGTGGGAATCTCCAACTGTTAGATCAACTGGACTTGATTGGCAGAACAAGCGAAATGGCAAGGCTGTTTGGCATCCAGTTCTTGCATGTGTTAACGAGGGGATCACAGGTAAATTCTTCTTTACTTTTCGAATCATCAACGTATCTAAGTTGACCCTCTTTACTTTAGGAGGAAGTTTGGTAAATTTGATTCTAACCTATTTAAAAGATTGTCTGACCAGCAGGGCTGTGCCCTTTCCTTTTGGGTTGCAGTCAAGATCCACATTTGAAGGAACAGCCCAATAACAGGTCATCACTCATGGCTACAGCCCATCTTCCATTATGGAGGAAGGCTGAGCCACTGCTTGAATAACGTTATCACATTTATAGTAGTGTCTGAAAAATACAAGTAGCATTTAACTGTGACTCGTAATTCTTACGTATTCTCGTTTTCTTTTGTAGTACCGTGTGGAGTCAATGATGTTACGCATTGCTAAACCAATGAATTATATTGCTGTGACTCCGAGTACCCAGCAGCGTGCTCAGATGAGAGCCCCACAGTGCATTCCTCTAATAATGGAGCCAGAGTCTCGTTTCTACAGTAATGCTGTCCTCGTACTAGACTTCCAGTCTTTGTATCCATCTATCGTAATAGCATACAACTACTGTTATTCCACATGCTTGGGACATGTTGAGAACTTGGGGAAGTAAGTATTAATAATTTAAACACTGACACCAAACTGCACAAGCCATAATCTAGACATGTGGAGGAGAATAGAACTGTCAAGAGAGACAGGACAGGCAAGCCAGAAAGGGAAATGATAGACAGTGTAGAGAGCCCCACAATGAGATCTCTGATCTGAAGCATAAGAGAGGCTAGTGAGATTCACATTATGATAAACAGATTGTTACGGGAATGAACCTGGGGAATTGTTGAGCTCATCAGGTACTAATCCTTTCTTCTCTCACCTAATTTATAATTAGGAAGCGAAATTCTTCTGTAGTAGTCATAGTTTGTCTTTTTGTCTGAATTCCAAACTGGTTTATTGTCTGTTCCCCAAACCAGGATTCTAACTACAGTTTATGTTCAAGTTCGGAGGACAGAGAACAAACTATAATTTGTGATTTGGACAAAACACCTGTCTGTGGTTTGCCACATAAACGTTTTAGTTTCCTAGATGCACTCAAGGGGGAGGGAGGAGTGGGAGACTGAGAATCCCAAAGTGGCTTCAAGATCATCTCTGTAATGCGTTAAACAGTGCAGCTGGGCTGAGGAACATCATGCAGAGAAAGTAAAAATAGTCATTATACAGCCATAGTTTCTCCAAACAATGTATAGAATGGAAAGAAGTCTGATTTGTGTTACAGTAGAACAGCAGCAGTCATTGGTGTGTATTGTTACTTTGTGTTCATTCATTTTTCTCTTATTTTGAAGGTATGAGGAATTTAAATTTGGCTGCACATCTCTAAGAATAACTCCAGATTTACTGTATCAGCTCCGGCATGATATCACAGTATCACCTAGTGGAATTGCTTTTGTCAAGGTAATACTTTATTCAGAATGGTTATGTTGCATTGACCATTATGTTGCATGATCATTGGGTTTTGTTGCCTAAATTTCATTGATTCTTATTAAATTGGAATTTATTACAATTCAAAAACTTTAAAATATTACTGAAAATAAATTGAAGGTAGCACCAAAAAGAACTCTTGTAAAATATCTTATCTTTAAAGTAGCTGATATTAATAAAATGCAGCCAGATCCTTACAACAGCTGAGCTACCACATTCTGAACCAGTTGAACCTTCTAGTCTACTTTTAATCTTAGAACATGTTGTCATAATTTTCCCAGCCAGGGCATCACATGCTCCAGCAGTGGGACCCCCCTTCCCTCAGTTCCTTTTTCACCACCACATGGATAGGAAGCACTCTAGTGCACTCTTTTATCTTCGCCGTCTTGGCCTGCAAAGGATAACAATTTTTCATCCTTTTCGGACACATTTGGTGGCTCCAGCTGGAGTCCTTTGCAGGGAAGGTGAGATCCAACTAGCCTACCCTGAGATTTTTTCTTTTAGCCACTTGTGGTGTGCAAAATGCAGGACTAAGATGATGCACAATGACAAACAGGAGTTCTGCCTCAAGCTTGGGAGAGTGCCATAGTCTTAGCACTTGTCCCATCTGCCAGCACTTCGCACTTAAGGCTCGATCAAATAGGACTTCCTGGCTGAAAGCCTCACACTGGGAGAAAGCGTTAATGCACTTTGGTTCCTCCCAAGTCTATTCCGAGCTTGGACTCTACCAATTTGGGTCATGCTACCCTGGCTTCAGCCTCTGAGCCCAGCTCTGGGCCTCCCTCTGTTCAGTTGGTTCCTGCAGGCCCAACCATTAAGACAGTTTTGAATCCGCCCAAAAGAGCATCCTCAGTAGCCCAGTGTCGGAATCTAGGCACCCACAGTCTCTATCTCTGGATGCGTTGGCCCCACCCCATTCCCAGTTGGAATCTCCAACAAAGAAACATAAAAAATCCAGGCACAAGGAGAAGACCGATTCCATTTCCAAACTGGGATGGCACAAGTCTCCCAAAGGGCCCGTTGAAGATCAGGACATCCTTTTGGTTCCCCCATGCACCCCGTCACCACACCTTGCCTCCTTGGCAGGTTCTTTTTCTGATGCTGATGAGGACCAACTTAGTATTACTGCCGTTCAGCTTGTTTTTTCGGAACTGGGTCCTCTACTGTCTTGGCAGCACCAATGCCATTCTTACTACATCTTACTTAAAGAGGCGGGCTGGTCATCAACCCCAGCAGTTGGAGGCTGAACATGACCACAATACATGTGGGTATACAGATGCCCATTCCAGCATGATCCCATTCTGGTCTCCATACCATGTGCTGGATGAAGAGGTCTCAATGCTTCGGACCCATCACCTGATGACACAGCAAAGATCTTCATCTTTACCGAGAGCAAATGCTGAGAATAGCAAAAGCCCTGAAAACTGATGTTGCCTGTATTGCCTGTAGCTGCCTGTATTCTGACTCCCCAGGTATAGTGTTCCTGATCCTGGAAGGGCTCTCCAACCTCACAGTGCTGATCTGGCACAAACCAGCCCCTACTCCAGCCAACCCTTGAAAGATTGAAAACTTATACAAGGTGAAACAAGACTCCTGCAAGTTCCTGACCACCCACCCACCTCCATCCTTGTGGTTACAGAAGATATACAGGCATGCAAGAGAATTAGGCAGCATTCATCCCCGGCAGACAAATTAAGTCATCACCATGACACCTTGGGGCAAAAGTTCTACGCTTCTTCCGTTCTCAATTTCTGTGTGGCAAACTACCAAGTTGTTATGTGCCTGCTGGTGCTTGCCTTTAAAGCCCTAAATGGCCTGGGTCCGACCTACCTGTGGGACCGCCTTTCCCCGTATGTACCCCAGAGAGCACTATGGTCTGGGGCCCAACACTGCCTAGTTATGCCAGGCCCCAGAGAAGCCAGGCTCGCTGCCACGAGGGGAAGAGCCTTCTTGATGGCGACCTCTTCCTGGTGGAACGAGCTTCTGGAAGAGATCAGGGCCCTGCAGGACCTGATGCAGTTCCACAGGGCCTGTAAGACGGAGCTCTTCCGCCAGGCATACGAATAGGGGCCGCCACCTCTCTTTCTCCCCCCCACTCTATACCATCAACGTATGACCAGAAATTACCATCTGGCCCCATTGTTATTGACATTGGGAGCCTAAAAACGTTGGGGGTGCATGGTATGCCATCCCTTATATTGAGCACTTTAATTAAATTATTTAAACTTTTATTGTGAATTATGAATGTTTTAAGGTTTTAAATGGTCTTAAATGGCGGATGTATTTATGAATCTTGGCTCGCCAAGTATGTGAGCCGCTCTGGGCCCGCAACAGCGGGGAGAGTGGCCTATAAATCGAAATAAGTGAATAAATTATGGGGGGTTTGCCAATTTTCCCTCTGGAGAAGCCCCTCCCAGTATTTAGAAAAGCTGCCTGATGACTCCAAGTCAGTGGCCAAACTTATCCAGTCAGGGGTGATCAGGCTCTCTAAACAAGAAATTAATGCAGGCAGACACGCTGTGGACATATAGGCCAGTTCTTTTTTTTTTTAGACAGTTTATTAATTTTTACAAATGTATCCATAAAATAACACAAAGTTTTAACCATTTGTCCATGTCCTTGTTCTTTGCTTCTATCGTCAAGTTCCTTCGGTCCATCTTATCTAACTCCACTACTTCTAATAACTTTTCCATCACTTCTTTTAAATTGGGCACTTCCGCTGATTTCCAGTTCTTTGCCCATAGAATTCGCGCCGAAGTCAACAAATATACAATCAGTGATACATCAATTCTGCTTAGGTCAGACAGTAAAATGTTTAGTAGAAAGATTTCCGGTTTAAGCACCAACTCAATCTGGGTTATTTCCCTGATTAGTTTTCTAATCTTTCTCCAATATCTTACTGCGTTGTGGCATTGCCACCACATATGGAAAAAGGTACCTATTTTAATTTGACATTTCCAACATTTGTTTTGATCATTCTTATAACACTTAGCGATATTTTCAGGCGTCCAATGCCACCTATAAAATAATTTATATACATTTTCCTTATAGGATACCGCCTTTACCAATTTAACAGATTTCCAAATTTCACTCCATTCATCTATCTGTAGCGGATACAGATAGGTATCCGCGACATATAGGCCAGTTCCATGGCTGCTGTCATAGTTCTGTCATAGGGAGGCAGTTTGGTGCAGTGGTTAAGTGCGCGGACTCTAATCTGGGAGAACCGGGTTTGATTCCCCACTCCTCCACTTGCACCTCCTGGATGACCTTGGGCAAGCCATAGCTCTGTACCAGCTGTTCTCTCAAGGACAGCTGTCTCAGAGCTCTCTCAGCCCCACCTAATCTCACAGGGTGTCTGTTGTGGGGAAGGGAAGGGAAAGGAGTTTGTAAGCTGCTCTGAGACTCCCAAGTGAGTGAAGGGTGGGATATAAATCCAATCTCTTCTCCTCTTCTTCTCTGGAGACACTCTTGGTTGCGTAATACAGCTCTCCCGTTGGAGACGTGCTGCAAAGTTGAGGATCTTCCCTTCGAGGGGTCGACCCTTCTCACAAACCACTGATGAATTCCTGTCAGTGATGAAGAAGTATTGCCAAATGGCCAGATTGTTGAATAGCTTCTCTTTAGCCCCTGCCCAGAGGCAGCACTTCCCTAAGAGGGAAAATGGCTTCACTACTCCCTTCTATAGGGGTCAGAGGCAACAGCAGGCAAGTTCTTAAAGATTTCAGAGTTTAAAACGGTCTCTCTGTCTTCTGTCGTTGAGTTTCTTTCCCCTGGAGTGTGGTTTGCAGTCCTTGATCTGAAGGATGTCTACTTTCATGTGGCTATCCACCTTTCACATAGAAGGTACTTATGGTTCTGGCAAGGCCCAGAGGTGTTTCAGTACATATCCCTCCCATCTGGCCTTGCTACTGCACTGAGGGTTTTTACCAAGTGTACTGCCATAGTAGCGGCCCACCTGCACTATTTTCCCATATGTAGATGATTGTCTTCTTGTAGCCTCCAGTCATGGTCTGCTGATGGACCACATTCAATTAATCATTTCCACCTGGGCCCAACTGGGTTTAGTGATGAACTGGGAGAAATCCCACTTGGACCCCTCTCAATGAGTACAGTTCACTGGCACCTCCCTGGGTGTGAATGCAGGGAGAACCTTTTTACCTGAGGACAGGGCTAAAAACCTTAAGTCTGTGGTGCTTAGCTTCTTTAGAAAGCATTGGCATTAGGGCACAAACTGGTTCATGAGCCAAAATCCAGCATGAACTTGGCCTGGTTAGTAGCCCCCAAACTGTTGTTTGGTGAAGGTGCTTTCCCTGAACATTTACCAGACTGTTGTCCAGTTCAATTTGGCTGTTCAGGCCATTTCAGCCTAACAGTGGATGGGTGCGCCTAACAGCAGATGGGCTTGGAAGCAGGGGGAAGCAAAACAGATCACTGAAATGGCTACCAGCCATTTAAACCTAACAGGGTGGGTCCGCCCATCAGCTGTTAGGTTTAAATGACTAGCAACCATTAAGCCTGTCTGTTAAGCTTCCTCCAGTTTCAAAGCGGAGGGAAGCAAAATGGGTTAAATGGCTACCACCTGATGGGCGGACCCACCCTGCTGTTTGGGCATTTTTGGCTTGGTTCAGTTTGGGACAGCTCCGAACTGGAATTTTTGGGTTCATGCCCATTCCTAGCTGGCAGTCAGTTAAAGCAATTCAGCAACTGCTAGGTCTTATGGCATCAACAACTGCTATGATTCCCGTAGCTAGGCTGCACATGCAGGGGTTACAGATCTGTTTCGTGAAGAGAAATGACCCTACCAGGCATGCCCCAAAGCAATGCTTCTTGGTTCCCAAGGTGGTGATTAGGTCACTGCAGTGGTGGTTTGAGGATACCAACCTGTTCGCTGGGGTCCAGTTTGAGTTCTGGGGTCATCAATATTCCCCAATATTAATCATAAATCAAGGCAATCATGCTAGTGTAAAATAGTGCACCTGACCAGGGGATCATGACTGCATCCCCCAGAGAAGCTTGATCACTGCCTGCTGGAGAGCAGAACTCTGGTGCCTTCCTGGATTGGGGCAGTGGCAAAAAGATCCTCCTGGGGATATACCCAGGTATTGAAAATCATACTGATGAACTTGTGCTGGATGGACCACTTGTAATTGGTCTGGTAAACCTTGCTGAGGTAGTCTTCTTCTGTGCTTTATGAATGGCCCTGGGGAAAGCTCCAATACTTGCAGCCACCCCCCATGCTGCTATTGCTTCTGAGCAGAGCCTCTGGGAACCTTACTGCCCTGTTTGTTGAAACAGTACACTGTGGAGGTGCTGCCCATCAGAATCCTCTAGCTGTTGAGGATATCTGAAAAGGAGATAGTGGCAAATCTTACTGCATGGAACTCCAGGACTTTGATATGGAGACTATCCCTCATCAAGGGCTACTGACCCTGCACCAAAAAAAACCCCATTCACAGTGGGCACCCCAACTGAAATGTCCATGGTTAGGGTGACCTAATGGGGACTACAAATATAGCAATAGGCAAGACAGGAGCAAACACCTGTATATATAGGGGTCCTGCTTCTTCCAGAAATATCAGAAATGGACACAGAGACCATTTTCAGGTTGAAATGGTTTCTTTTACTTAGAGGATCATCACAAATAAACCATACACAGACTCACACACAACTATACAGTTCTAGGAAAATAAGATAGAAGGGGATAGCACAGTTGCATTAGCAGGATTTCATTGGTATCTGTCGAAGGGCAATATTTACCTGTCCGGAGAGATGATGCGATCCCAGCTGGGAAAACAAGGGAGGCTAAGAGGGAATAAGGATCGTGTTCTGAACCGGGAGAAACACATGGAAACTCTGGCTGCAGTCCCAGAGTCTTAGAGGTAGGGTAGGGGTAAAGTTCAGGGTAAAAGCAAGAGAGAGAACACATTGCTGGGTGTCCTCTTTTATTAGGGGGCTCTGGGGGAGGGCTTTGCTGGCCACTTCCCTAGGTACGCTCTTCTTATGATCTGTTCCCAAAGTCACGTCCGCATTGGGGATAGGGCTTAAGGGGTTAGGCAGTATTGAACTTCTAACTTAACCTGTGGCAGAGACACCGGGCAGGATGCGATGACTCATCGGCTAGCACCCATTGTGATGCAGATGCATCCTTTGTCTCAGGGCAAGCAGAACCGGTTCCTCGAGTGGATTAAGGGGCCAAGTCCTTTGTCAATGAAAGGCGGGAAAGAGTCTTTTGAGCCTTCGTTGTGGCGAAGGTTGGGGGGGTTGCCTGTGTGATGAAGAAGGGCTTTCCTAATGGTCTTGGGAAACCTCTGTTCTGAACAGCAATGGTAGGTAGTGGCTCAAGATACTTCGTGCATCTAGGGATATGTCTGGGAACAGGTCGATCTCAGGACTTACTGGCACATCATCTCAGGAAAAAGCAGCATCTCCTGCTGGTGTGTGTCTGCAGCTGGCATCCCTCTCTGGTCCCCAGACAGTTCAGTCCCTTGGTGCACATGTACAGGCTCAGTCCATTTTATCACTTATAGACTTTATGTCTAATCTCTTTTCTATGCCTAATCTCTTTTCTCCTGACTTGAACACACATTGACCCAGTCAATGTGTGGGTAGTTAAAATTACCTATTATGACACAGTTATTTTGACTCACTGCTTTCTTTAATTCTTTTGCTGTTTTTAAAATTGTCTTCTAACTTTAGATCTGGTAGGTGATAACAAGCTCCCAGAACTAAGTTTCCTTTGGGGCCCACTGTTTCGACCCATAGCATTTCTGTAATCAAATATGTTTCTCTTAGATTCTCACTTTTACTGGACTGTATACCCTCTCTGACATACTGACTGAGCCACTCCACCTCCATCCCTTCCCTCTCTAGCCTTCTGATATAATTTGTATCCAGGAATCACTGTATCCCACTGATTATCCTCATCCTACCAAGTCTCTGAAATGCTCACAATGTCTATGTTCTCTATCACTAAGCAGTCCAACTCCTCCATTTTACCTCAGACACTTCTAGTATTTGCATATAAACACCTATAATTCCCCAGACATGTTAGGCCTGCAAGCTTCCTCCTGTGGCCTCTAGATCTTGCCAAGCAGTCAATATCGTTTGTTACCCTTGCCAGTCCCAATCCACTTCCCTCTAGAACAGTAACAGCTACCCCTTTATCTCTTAGTGATGAGCCATCCCAAACCAGAGATTTCATCTCCTGTCGGCTTTCCCCCACTTTTTTGATTTTAAATGTCAGTAGCCTAAGAGAACATTCCCCCTTTCTTCAGCACAATGCCTTGTTTCCCCTTGCTGTCATTCTCCCTGATAGCAACAGGGCTGCCATTCTCAGAGTGGGACATATCTAACAAGTCCCTGAGAGTCTTATCTATGTGCCTAACTGACTGTCTCTACTTCTCCAGGTCAGCCACCTTGACCTCGAGTGCAAACTCATTACGACAACCAAGAGCTCCTTGCACCGAGAACACACCCTTGACTTCTGTTCAAATGACAGTCATATATGTTGTACTCAGTGCAATACACTGGATAGCCCCTAGTCCCCTGCTGGCATTCTACTTTCATAATTGCTTTTTAAAATCTCTTTTTAATAAATTTTGTATTTATGTAGATCTGTTTGTGGAAAGTGTTGCTTACTCCTTTAGGGATATGGAGAGACTAGTGCCCTGGCTTCCTCACTGTGCTGCTGAACTCGCACATCTGCTAAACTAACCTTTTATTCCCTTGTTCCAGATACTTTGTCACTGGAGCAGGGCCTACTACCTCGAAAAGCTAAGACCTGCTTGGCTTGTAGGAGCCCTAAATAAATAGCGTAGGCCAAAAGCTCCATTTCCCCACTGGAGCCAATCACACTGATTGGGAGCTAACCAATAAAGGAGGATGAGTGAGTCAGCCTTTGGTTGATTAACAATAGGTATTGCTGAAAGGGAGCTGCTCCCAGGCTGCTTTTTAAGTCAAATGCTAATTTAATTTCAAATGTAAATTTAGCCCTTCTAGAGGTTTGGATTAAAGAGGACTCTAGCTGAATAGCCTTAGCAGTTACAGGAGGTATCTGACTGCTTTTTTTCTTGCTGGGGGGGGGGGGAACCCTTTTTAAAAGAATGTGAAATCTTGCGTAAATTGTTGATTTAATTTAAAATTGGACCCCATTTTTTAAGCCCAGTCTGTATTCAAAACCCAGCTGCAGTTTGCTTTGTTACTTGTTTTTCTTGTTCTGTTACAAAAAGCTGCCTAAGCTTTAGCCTTACATGTGAACTCATTATCCCTAGCCTCTGGTATTAGTACTTTAATCTATAGGTGTAATGAAGTTTAAAAGTGATACTAGAACATAAGCTAGCTCTGTGACCTCCAGTTTAACTTTTGTGCTTTGTTTGACCCCGTTTAGCCCTTTTCGTACTGCAGTAAAACTAGCCAAGAACCTTTGAGCCTTAGAACTAAAATTAGCTACGCCTGAGTAGTTTGAGCAGCTACAACAGAACTAAAATTAGAGTAGAAAATTAGAACAGAACTAAAATTAGCTACATTTGAGTAGTTTGAGGAGCTACAACACTGAAGCTACAAAATGTTGGTACCTAAAGGTATTTTTAACTATTTGCCCTCCTTACTCTTTTAACCCTTTTCACTTAGCCTATCTTAATAGAATTTTATATTAAAACTTAGGTATATATAGATATAAAGAAATGCCACTTACCCTCTCCTTGCTCATCCCGTAAACTCACCCTTGTTCCAGATACTTTGTCACTGGAGCTGGGACACTTCGTCACTGGAGTGGGGCCTGCTACCTCCTGAAAGCTCAGGGGGGAAGGAGGCACCCACAGATGATGTTGGTTAGCAGCACCAGTTGTCAGAAGCCCAGCAACAGCTAGACCCATCAAGCTGCCAGCTGTAGGGGTATGGTGGCTGAGGAAGAGGAGCTTGCCCTGCGAGCTGTGCTGGTTAGCTGAGCATTCTGGATAATTAAGTGATAGATAACAAAGCTTTTACTGTACTTACATGGCTAGCAGTAATTGTGTAACCAACAAGGGGAGAGGAAGATATCTAATGTTTTTGTCCTTGTTTTTGTGGCAGCCTTCTGTCAGAAAGGGTGTATTGCCAAGAATGCTAGAAGAAATTCTGAAGACTAGAATAATGGTGAAGCAGTCAATGAAAACTTACAAGCACGACAAAGCTATCACTCGAATGCTTCAGGCACGGCAGCTTGGTCTTAAACTTATAGCTAACGTCACTTTTGGTTATACTGCTGCTAATTTTTCTGGAAGGATGCCATGCATAGAGGTGAGTAATTAAACTGCTAAGATTTAGGGGAAAGAAAACCAAGTAACTTAAGTATAAGGTAATTGCTAGTTCTCGGACTTGCCAACCAGGTATAACAACCGGTTTCCAAGTGTTCTGATGAGGACATTTTATTAAAGATCTTTAACACCCTCTATGGTGAATTGGCTGGATATATTTGCTAATTGTTTGGAAAAACTTTGTAAACAATTATTTCCATTCAGTACTGCCAGTCCAGAGAGCTACTTTAAGTGTGCCCAGTCAGCAGACTTATGACCTTTGTTCACCTTGGTGGATGACTTGCACTGGGAGATGGACAAGAGAGTGTGACCCTGTTAATTCTCCTGGACCTTTTGGCAGCTCTCAGTACCATCAATCATGGTATCCTTTCGGATCACCTTTTGAGAGTAGGAGGCTTGGAGACTGCTCTGTCCCTTGGCCTTTGGTCCTACAGTGTTCCCCAAGGTTCAATCTTGTCCCTTATGCTTTTCAACATCTATGTAAAACCGCTGGGAGAGGTCACCCGGAGATTTGGGTCGAATTGCCATTAATACGCAAATCTTACGCTACCGGCAGATCCCAAGGAGACTGTGGAAACTGTGATCAGGTGCCTGGAGGCAGTTTTGAAAAGGCTAACAAGTTGAATGCTGCGCCAGAGTGCCTGGAGTGGGTTGTAGGAACCATATCATGGCAGTCTTGTGTCATCTTCACTGGCTTCCAGTTAGCTTCCAGCTCAGTTCAGGGTGCTGGTATTAATCTTTAAAGCCTTGTACAGCCTGAAACCAACTTACCTTAAGGCCCTCCTTCTCCCATATGAACCTACTTGTACACTCTGGAGGCCCTGCTTTAGTTTCTCTCATCATCTGAAGCTAGACGGGTGGTGTGAGATCATCTCTTATTGGGGAGACTGTATCTCCTTTAAAACACACTCTGTGTGTATGAACTAATAGTGTGAATGCACAGATGACCACTAGAAGATCATCATTTACAGGTAAGCAACCTGTTTATCTTCTGTGTGGTCTCTGTGCTTCACATCCATGGTGTGAATGCACAGGCGACCACTCGAAGATCATCAGTTACAGGTAAGTAACCTATCGAGAGCCAGTTTGGTGTAGTGGTTTAGTGCACGGACTCTAATCTGGGAGAACCAGGTTTGATTCCCCACTCCTCCACTTGCACCTGCTGGATGAACTTGGGCAAGCCATAGCTCTGTACCAGCTGTTCTCTCAAGGACAGTTGTCTCAGAGCTCTCTCAGCCCCACCTACCTCACAGGGTGTCTGTTGTGGGGAGGGGAAGGGAAAGGAGTTTGTAAGCCGCTCTGAGACTACAAGTGAAGGGCGGGGTATAAATCCAACCTCTTCTTCTCTTCTTCTATTTATTTCTGCTGCCACCAGGAATTAAAAATTCCACATCTCTCTATTGTGGTAGAATGACCCAGTGTCTGGGCGCTTCAGAGGACTATGTGGCCCTGAGGAAGGACTGTTCTAATTTCTGGAATAAGTTTAAACAAATAAGGATTTACTTATACAAGAACAAAACAGGTTTCCGGGTATTTTTGAACTGTTATTGAAGAAAGAAAATATAACTGATAAAGCTTGGAATCACACGCAGTCACTCAAGCACCAAAACTCAACTCTGACAGGCTTAGACACACAATCTAAACTCTCTCATTGCCGCACAAGCTAAACTGTTTTGTTCATAGCCACACAGGCTAAACTGTTTGTCTTAGTCACACAGAATAGATTCAAACTGCTTTTTCTGCCATACAAACTCCACATTCTTCTCTTCCTAAACCCATAATCTCCTCACAAACATCTCTCCTCCCACACTCTCAGTCATAAGCCAATCATATCACCCTTGTCTCCCTCTATCATTCTACTTACATTACTACAGTCACACTAAACATTTAAAGAAACGCACACACCAAAACATGAAATCATTACAGGTGGCAACCCAAGAAAGGGCCTTCTCAGCAATGGCACCAAAAATTTGGAACTCCCCCCCCCAGGGAGATTCATCGGTCTCCCTCTAGCAGATAAAGGCTTTTTTTGTTTGTTTCATCTGGAATACTCCCAATAATGGTTACTGGCCCTCCTTCTGATGTTGTTTGTGTTTTAAATTGAATTATTTTATAATGTTAGGTGTTTTTAATTCTCAATTTTTAAAATGTTTTTTATGTTCATCACCTTGTGAACTGATCAGGTAGAAAGGCAGAACAAAAATGTTTTAAATAAATGAACAGGAAGGAGAGCGAGTGTGGTGTAGGGGTTACGATACTGGACTAGGACCACATTCAGAACTTCATTGAGCCATGAAACTTACTTTCTAAACTTAGGTATCACCTGCCTCACAGGTTTGTGATGATAAATGGAGGCGGGTACAATGCCATGTACAATATCAAGAACTCCTTTAAGGAAAAGTGTGATAAAAAATACACTCTGTTGTTTTTTAAGAAGAAGAGATTAGATTTATACCCCGCCCTTCACTCACTTGGAGTCTCAGAGCGGCTTACAAACTCCTTTCCCTTCCCCTCCCCACAACAGACACCCTGTGAGGTAGGTGGGGCTGAGAGAGCTCTTTCCCAAGCTGTCCTTGAGAGAACAGCTGGTACAGAGCTATGGCTTGCCCAAGGTCATCCAGCCAGGTGCAAGTGGAGGAGTGGGGAATCAAACCCGGTTCTCCCAGATTAGAGTCCACACACTTAACCACTACACTACACCAAACATGGAATCAGAAGATTCCATGAAATATATACAGAGTGGGCGATACAGTACTGTGGATTGTTGCTGGAATACCATACATTTTTTTGTTATTTCTAGCTCACCCTTTCTTTCAGAAGACTCACAATTAATCCAGAAAGAGAATTTCTGTAAACATTATTTTCAATCTTTAATCTACAGATTGGTGACAGTATTGTGCACAAAGCCAGAGAGACGTTGGAGCGAGCAATAAAACTGGTGAACGATACCAAAAAGTGGGGAGCACGAGTTGTGTACGGGGATACAGACAGGTAATTAAAAAAACAAACGTTCAAGTTTGGGAGGCTTATTAAACAGCGTTATGTAATAGGCTGTTTTTCCACCCACTGTCACCAGCTTGGGGCGTGTCTCTGCCGCTGTGCAGTTTTTTCCCGCTGCTCCAGTATTAAAGCATACTCTGAATCTGGCCAGAATCTCTTTTTCTCCACTTTGTAGACTACCAGCTAGGAGTATAGCTGCTTAGTTGAGATTGGAGGAGGCACATTGACAGCCTGAGCATACTAGTATCAGATGTTTGAGTCAGTATCAATTCAGCAGGGAGAGTAGAAAGGAAAGGAAGAATCTGGGTTTTTTTTTAACCCCTGAGGCTTCATTCGAGAAAGAGAAGCTATCAGGGCTGGGAAGTTGGATTGTGGAGAAGTCCAAAATCAAGTTTTCCCCTCCCCTCTATTCCTCAATGTCATTAAAAAGTAAAAACTATTATTGAGTCTCTGATGTTGGATATCCACGTTGATGAGCAAGAATTTTCCCTTCTCTTTAAAACGATTGTGTTCTTCAAAAAAATATGTGTCTTTTTCTTGGACACCACAATCCAAACTTAAATTGCAGTAGGTGGCTTGGAGGAAAACACGTTTTCTTAGCAGTCAGTTGTTGCATTTTGAATGATGGTAAGATTATCTTTCCCTACAACAGAAGTGCTTGAGGGAAGAAGGCCTGAATTAACAGCAATTGAATTTATTGTGTTAAAAATTGATAGGGTCCTCAAACTTTCTAAAAGTTATCCTTTGCCATTTTCTAGTTATCGGTTTAGTCCTGGTTTTTACAGAGAGAGGGACGACTCTCAAGCAGTTTCTGCTACTTGAGCATTCCTCTGTCTTGAGGCAATGTGCATTATACTCTGATTCACATGGTTCTGTATGAACAGTCACTTTTTAAACTTGTGATCTTTGAGTTGCCAATACGATGCCAGACTCTGCTGTAAGAGGGCTTCAGCATGGACTGGGACTTAAGAGAACTCACAGTCATCAGCAGTTGTACTTCCACAAAAGCTGTGCATGGTTGTACCCAAATGGTCTTTTCATGAGAGCTGTCAGCCACAATTGCAAAAGGCACAGATATCAACAGCAATGATTTTATGTGACAGGTCTCAAAATATCAGTTTTGGTCACATTGTAGTCAAGTTTTGGGGTTTAGCCCTAATAAGAGAAAATCACAATATGTATAGCTTTAACGATTGGGAAATTTTTGAAATAGATTCCTGATTTTTCAGCCTTTTATTGCAGCATGTTTGTACTTCTGAAAGGAGCTACTAAGGAACAGTCTTTCAAGATTGGGCAAGAAATTGCTGAAGCTGTAACAGCTACCAACCCTAAGCCAGTAAAACTGAAGTTTGAGAAGGTAGGAGAATATGAATTTTTATACAAAAAAGCTGAGCTAGTGTTTGTTATTGATATTTTCTTAGGAATGTACAAAAATTGTGCATTATGAATAATTCATATAGTTTTGCTCAACTACACCATATTAACAATGTGTTTTCAGAGCAGACATGATGGACGTATATAGCAATAGATTTTTTAAAGAAATATTAAGACTTAATGTCTAATTTAAAGACAGGTCTGCATTTTTTAAAGCAGATCTCTATCTCATTGTCATCTCATACAAAGAACATAACTTCAGAAATGTCTATCTTTTATTTAAAAATTGGTAAATGGATGCATTGAAGTCCTACTGTTTCATGAATGTCAAATTTAATATTTCAGTAATCACAGTATTGTGACTGCTTTTAACGTATATTGATTTATACATTTATTTCTAAAGTTAGTGTTTCGCTCTTTCTTCTACCACTTGTATGTTGTCCTAGGGCTGTATATTATTCCTGCTATGACGTTTGTAATTTATACTGTTTTATATAGATGGCACCTTGACTGGTGGAATCTTTATTTTATTGGACAACCATTGTTGTTTTATAGAAAAATGAACAAGTATTTGTTTTCTGTTTTCTATCATTTTAATTTGTTTTTTATTTCATACCCTGTTGTTTTCAGTCTTAGTGTTTTTTTTTAAATAGACAACTGAACAATAGTGAGTTTTTAAAATTACTGCCTTAATGCTCAGTGACCACACACGGTAACTTTGGACGAGCAGAATTTTTCTTTATGTCAGAGGTGTTGAACTCATTTGTTACGAGGGCTGGAGCTAACAAAAATGTCACTTTGTCAGGCTGCGCCATGTGTGCCATAAAATGTAACACAAGGTACCAGAGATATAAAACTTTATAGAGATGATTTCAGATGCTGAATGGCCTTTGAGTGACATGCATTAACTTAGGAGTAGTCAGACATGCTGTGAGTTGAAAAAATGCCATTGTTGAATCAGCCAGATATAGTAGAAGTACTTTTATTACGTTTGAAGATATTCTAATTGTTGGTCCACACCTGATGAAGACTTTTGGAAACGAATGTATCTACCGGATGTTTTGTTGTTGATGACTTTGGACCCCCATCACTTATTATATTAAATTAATTATATTTTGCAATATTTTTGTATGTTTTTGAAATTTTTGATGCATATGCTTTAATAGGAGAGTGTGTTGTCACAGCTGTATGATTCTCTGCTCTTAACTTGTTCCATAGCTGTTGTTCTCATAGAATGGCAATAGCAGGCGTGATTGGATTAGGTGTGATATGCAGAGGGGTGGAGATATCAGCATTGGTAATGAGACAGGAAATCTAGGATTCAGTTTGGCACAGGAGGATGCAAATAATAAATGGAAATAAGTCTGAAGAAGTGAACAATGACTCACAAAAGCACATAAACTACCACAGTTTTGTTAGCCTTTAAAGGTGCTACTGGACTCTTATTCTTTCTACTGCTATTAGAAACCACAACATTCAAAAAACAATGGGGGGACATTTTAACCTTCCAGGACATTGAGTTGCTGACCTAAGAATAACAGTTCTCTTACAAAGGAATTTCAAAGGGCGATTAGAGGGAGAGACTGCTGAATTGCAACTAATCACGAAGCTCAAAAAGACAATGCAAACTACTGGACTGAACTGAGACCTAGGTTTCTTCTCTCATTAGCAGTGCCTGCTATTGTCATTTGGAGTCTGAAATCACTTCACTCTCCCAAGATATAAAGACATATGCTCGCATTCCAGCTGCATCTGAAGAAGTGAGCAGTGACTCATGAAAACTCATGCCCTGCCACAAATTTTGTTAGTCATTAAGGTGCTGCTGGACTTTTGCTCCCTTTCACTGATAAGGAATGCAAGCTGTGCTGTTAGGTTTCTCCCCCCCCCCCAACATCTGTTGGAAAGGGGGATCTCTCCAAGTGCCATGGGGGTGTCTCTCTGTGTCTCTGTCTCTCTCTTTTCCTCCCCCCACTCTCTCTGAAGAAGTGTCCTTGCACACAAAAGCTTATACCTAGAATAAAATATTCTTGGTCTTAAACACGGGGCATGCTCTCTCTCTCATTCTGGTGTGCTCTCTCTGGCTCTTTCCCTTCTCCCTCTGAGGTGGAGGACATCTGCATGGGTTATTCCCACCGTGCTAACAGGGAGGCAGAAAGTAGTTTTTTCCCCTTCCTGTTGGCGCCTCCGGAATATCCCATCCTTAGTTCTATTCCTGCCTCTTCAGGGAGTAGCAGCTAGTCCAACAGGCTTAGCTAGTCAGCAATCTTAGATCAGTGCCAGATCTCTCTTTTCCCTTCTTTTCTGCTCTGCCTTGCACCTATTCTTCTTTCCTTCCTCCTTTTGCTCTCCCCCTTCCTTTCTGCTCCTCTGGGAGCGAATTTGCAAGGGGTCTCCGACCCGAAGAAGAGGTCCGTGGCCGCTATGGCGGCGAAGCAAGTTCCAGAGGCGTTCTCTTCTGGGGACGAAGAGGAAAAGCTCGCGTCGGCGCGACGCGAAGGAGCCGATCTGCCTTCGCGGCATGATCGTGGACTCCCGGCGGCTGCAGCTGGCCCGGCGGCGGCCCTGCGCAGCCAGAAACGCCACCAGCAGCCCAAAGACGAGGAGCCCGCCATTTTTCCCTCCCGCGTGCGGAGCGGCGGTGGCGGCGGCAGCCATTTTGAGGGCCCGGACTTGTGCCTCGGTTCCCTCCAAGGAGCTACCCCGGGGATGCAGAACGCGGCGGAGGGTCAGGCAAGTACCTCCCTGAAGCCCCCGGGAGAGGGTGAAGCCACACCAAGGGGTAAGCTCCCAGATCAAGGGATCGCCCTAAATGCAGCGGATCTCATGGCCATGATTTCCCAAACGGTTCAGCAGCAGCTAGCCTTGCTCAACCCCAGACCCCAGGTGCCTCCAACTCAGGGGATTACCCAACAGGGTCAACATTTACCCTCCCCACTAGACTGGTCAACCCAGGTGTCTAAGAGGCCTTCTCCCCCATGCCATCAGAAACATCCTAGGGATACAGGGGGAGACGATGTGATATCCAATGTCTCTTCCCTTGAGGATAGAGAAGAAGGTGAATTTCTATCTGAAGATGAGGGGGAGGAACTGAAGCTTCCAGAGCAGCCCAATCGCTTCTTCAAAGTTGAAGATTACCAATTCTTTTTGGCCAAAGCCATCAAGGCCCTTGATTTGCATGACCTACCCCCTTCTGAGTATCAAAAAGCCAAAGCTAAATTTAAGTCCAAGTCAGGCGGCAACCGGGAGTTTTTTCCTCCTGAGGAGTACACCGAGAAGGTTTTTCCCTTTCCGGAGTATTTTGAACGCCAGCTCAGGTCGGGTTGGGACAAGCCTGTTGCCAACAGACAGTTCCCTGCGTTTGCTAGAAAGTTATATGCTCTTCCTAATTATGCAGAAGAATTGTTGCAGGTATCTCCAGTGGATGGCGCCGTAGCGGCATTGCAGACGTCTGGCCTGGTATCCGAAGATGGCTTGGGCGTCATCAGGGACCAGACGGACAAGAAGGTTGAGGCTACGCTCAGAAGGATCCATGAAGCTGTAGCCATGATGGTAAGAGCAGCAGCCACGGCGTCTATTGCCTCTAGAGCAGCCATTGTCTGGATGCGCAAATTGATCCAGCTCATCCCGGAGGATAGTCATGCTCTCCTGGAGGGTGCCTCGAGAGTCCTCAAGGCCAACTCATTCACAGCTGATGCCACCTTGGATATCATATCCTTCGCATCCAAAGCTACCGCTTCCACCGCAGTGGCCCGGCGTCTTCTTTGGTTGAGAGCTTGGCAAGCCGACGCTCTGTCTAAGTAGATTATCACGGCCTACCCCTTTCAAGGCGACCGCTTATTCGGAGAGGCCCTAGACAACATCCTGGTGGAAACCAGGGATAAGAAAAAAGCCATGCCCAGATCCTTGCGACGTACAGACCGACGGCCCTCCCAGTCCTTTCGTTCTCAGCATATCTTGCCCAGATACCGCCAGGACAACAGGCGCTCATCTTGGGAGGCTCCTAAACACTTCAACAAGCGTGGATCTTTTCCGTCCAAGTTCCACAAGCCGCCCTTCAACAGAGGAGATAGAGACGCCAAACCCAAGCAGGCATGACGGTGCCTCAATTCCTGTAGGAGCTCGACTTCTACACTTCACCCAATCTTGGTCAAGGTCTCAAGCGGATGCTTGGGCCATGGAGGTCGTATCCAAGGGATATGCGATAGAATTTCAGCAGTCGTCCCCAGAAAGATTCCTGAAATCACCGGTGAGCAAATCAGGGAACAAGAGATCCATTATTCAAGCTGCGTTGCAACACCTGCTCGACATTCGTGCCATAGAACCGGTTCCAGTGGAACAGAGGGGACGGGGTGTCTACTCCATATTGTTTTTGGTCCCCAAGAAAAACGGAGAATGGAGAGCGATTTTGGATCTCAAGTTCCTGAACCGCTTCATCAGGCTGAGGCATTTCCGCATGGAGACCCTCAAGGCTATAACCGACTCTCTGTCGCCCAACGAATTCCTGACCTCGATAGACCTCACAGAGGCATACCTCCATGTGCCCATTCACCCAACACACCAACGGTTTCTCCGCTTCTGCATTTGCAACCTGCACTACCAGTACAGGGCCCTTCCCTTTGGTCTCTCAACCGCGCCTCGCCTCTTTTCCAAGTTGCTGATCAATCTGGTGGTCTACCTGCGGAACCAAGGGATCCATGTCCACCCCTATTTGAACGACCTGCTGGTCCGAGCCAGCACGCAGGCGGAGTCCATTCACCATACCCAGAAGACCATCCAGTGCCTTCAGGACCATGGTTTTCTCATAAACTACAAAAAGAGTTCTCTGACACCCACGAAGCGCATCGAACATCTAGGGGCGCTCATAGACACGTCTTGCAATACCCTCTTTCTTCCGATCCCCAAAGCTCAGAAGATAAGGGATTCGGCCCTGCACATTTACAACAGCAGATCCTCCACCTTCATGAGTCTTGCCAGCCTCTTGGGAGCCATGATTGCCAGCATCGACATGCTACAATGGGCACGGCTGCATGCCAGACCCCTCCAAGGCTTTCTACGACCGCACCAGTTCTCCTTCATGGAGAAGAAGCAGATCAACCTCACGGTGCCTCTTTCAGTCAAAATGAGTCTCCGTTGGTGGACAAGACTAGAGAACCTCCTAGCCGGCAAGGAATACTACATCCACCACTCTCAGGAGTTGTTCACCGATGCCAGTCTCCTAGGTTGGGGAGCGACACTGGAGGGCTCTCCGGTACAGGGGATCTGGTCACCGACCGAACAGAAGTCACCCAACAATCTCTTGGAGCTCCGGGCCATCCGACTTGCCCTCTTCCACTTCACTCCCAGACTGCGACAGCAGCATGTCCTGGTGCGAACAGACAATATCTCAGCCAAAGCACACCTGAACAAGCAGGGCGGATCCCGGTCGTCACTCCTGCACAAGGAAGCTATGAGGATCCTCCACTGGGCGGAGGGGACAGTGAACTCCCTGAGAGCCGAACACATCAAGGGTGTCGAAAATATCCAGGCAGACTGGCTCAGCAGGAGAACCATCCAGGAGGGAGAATGGACTCTCCATCCAAGACTCTTCGAGCTTATACAGCACCGGTTCGGCCAGCCGCTAGTGGATCTGTTTGCATCTCCAAGCAACTGCAAGCTACCGAGATTCTTCACCCGCTACCACCACCAGGAGGCGGAAGCGACGGATGCTCTCACGTCAGCATGGCCTCCCGGACTTCTTTACGCCTTCCCGCCATTCGTCGTAATCTCCAGAACGATTTGCAGAATCCGGGAACTCCAAGCGGAGGTAATTCTTGTGACCCCGGGTTGGGCTCGTCGTCCATGGTTCTCAGCCCTCAAGAAGATGGCGACCTTACCTCCCTTGGTACTTCCAGTATCCCCAGACATGCTGTCACAGGGCCCGATTTGGCACCCAGACCCAGCCTGGCTGTGCTTGACCGCGTGGAGGTTGAGCGGGGCAATCTAGCGGCCTCAGATTACTCTCCACAAGTACTAGACACCATCCTCTCATCCAGAAGACAGTCTACAGTTCGCATTTACAACTCCACCTGGAAGGCGTTCGTAAGGTGGTGCCGACGCAAGAAGGTCAACCCGTTATCTCCATCTGCGGCATCCATTTTAGCCTTCCTACAGGATGGTCTGGAGACAGGTCTGAGGGCGGCGACTCTCCGTAGACAGATAGCGGCCTTATCCACCATCATACCTTCCCTTGAAGGTTTCAAGCTCAACAAACATCCTCACATCCAGCTGTTTTTGCAGGGGGCGTTTGTCAAATCTCCCCCCCAGGTCCACCGGTTCCCCACGTAGCGATTAAACACCGTTCTAAACGCTCTCACCAAGTCACCTTTCGAGCCTCTCCGAGAAGTGGGAAACAGATGGCTGAGGATGAAGGTTCTGTTTCTGATTGCCATCACATCGGCCAGAAGAGTTTCTGAACTCGGAGCCCTATCAATTAAGTCGTCCTTATGTATTTTCCATAAAGACAAGGTGATTCTACGCACTGACCCAACTTTCCAGCCGAAAGTATCTTCGTCATTTCACCGTTCACAAGAACTGTGTCTCCCAACTTTTTGTCCTCATCCACAACATCCCAAGGAACGGATTTGGCATACCTTGGACGTCAAGCGGGCACTTAAGATTTACCTCGCTAGAACAGAGACCTGGAGGAAATCAGATGCTCTCTTCATAAACATCTCTCATCCCCGCAAAGGAGAAAAGATGTCCAAGTCCAACATCAGCTCGGTTCTGAAAGCGTGTATTGCAGAGGCATACCGGGCTTCAGGTTTAGACATTCCCATTGGCATCACCGCACACTCTCTCAGGAGTGCGGCTACAAATGCAGCCTTCGTTAATCGAGCTTCAGTAGAAGAAGTTTGTAAGGCGGCCACTTGGTCTTCTATTTCGACCTTCGTGCGACATTACAAAATCAACACTGTTGCATCGGCTGATGCAGCCTTCGGGAGAAGAATTCTACAGCACGTTGTGTCCTTACAAGAAGATGACGACCCACCCGACTGAAGGGACACTGCTCAGGGAGGTCCCATGCAGATGTCCTCCACCTCAGAGGGAGAACGGACATTGGTACTCACCGTGAAGGGTCCTTCTCCTCTGAGGTTAGGAGGAAATCTGGGCCCTCCCTTTGTCATCTTCTTACTTACTGTGCTGCCTCTCTTCTCCTCTCATTCCATGTTTCTCACACAAGTTGATGTTAACTAGTTCAAGTTACCGTGTTAGGTGTTTTTTCTTTAGTTGTTATTAGTTGTTAGTTGTTAGACGGCACTACAGACACAGCTTTCGGAGTCCCAGAACTAAGGATGGGATATTCCGTAGGCGCCAACAGGAAGGGGAAAAAACTACTTCCTGCCTCCCTGTTAACACGGTGGGAATAACCCATGCAGATGTCCTCCTAACCTCAGAGGAGAAGGACCCTTCACGGTGAGTACCAATGTCCGTTCCTCCCTTCCCCCCCCTCTCTGAAGAAGAAATGTGTTTGCACACATGAAAAGTACTGGGGTCAGGAGGCCAGTGGTAGTGATTTCAGCATAGCAAGTTTATTTCAGGTCCAAATGAAGCATATAACAAAGGACAGGGGGCCTGCTTATATACATAGGTAAGCCACACCCCTGACCTTGCCCAAAAAAGGCAGTTGGATAAGGTAACTGAATAAGTTATACAAGGTAATTGGATAAGTTTCAAGGTAATTGGATAATCACAGATTTATTTATTTATTTATTTATTATATTTATATCCTGCCTTGCCAGCGAACCGGCTCAAGGCGCTGACAGACATAAAAACACCATAGGGTTTACAATATAAAATCAACGTTAAAACTAATACATCCTACACACTATACAGCAGCAACAGATGGCGACTTCAATACAGAGATCTCGTGGTGAACAGTGGCAGATTTAATCACAGAACATAACAACACAAAAGCTTATACCTGGAATAAAACGTTGTTGGTCTTAAACACAGGACTGACTCTCTCTCCCTCTCTCTTTGGTGTGCTCCTTTTCTCTCTCTCCCCCCCCCCCCCCAGAGAAAGTGTGCTTGCACACAAAAGCTTATACCTTGAATAAAACATTGCTGGTCTTCTTAACAGTGCCATGAGATACCATTTTTTCCCTCTCTCTGGGTCTTTCCCTCCCCCTCCCTCCCCAGAGAAGGGAGAAAGAGCCCTCAGCCAATTGAAAGAAGGCTTTCTTTCTCTCCTCTGCAGCAGGAACTAGGAGAGACTGGCCAAAAGGAGCTGCACTGTAAGAAACAGGAAGCAGCACAGGGCCAGTTGCTTGCAGGCCAGATAGGAGCCCTGCAGAGGCTGGATCCGGCCCACAGGCTGTATGTTTGACACCCCTGCTTTATGTCATTATTGAAGAAAATGTCTATGCATATGCATGCAGCATAGATATAATAGTCAGATGGCCAACTGAGCATACAGAAATTTATCACCTGGTTTTTGGGGTTAAGGCCTAAATGTTTTAAATCAAAAGTGTTGCTGAAAGCTAACTACTGTTTAAGTGTATCAAATTTTTATCTTTTTAAGTCTTCTCTGAAATGTAAGGACAAGAAAAACATTTAGCCTTGTAGTTTTTCTGCATTTCTTTATACCTAGTCTAAGCCAACTGTGTTGCAACCCTGCAGGTTTATTTGCCATGTATTCTACAAACCAAGAAGAGATATGTTGGTTATATGTATGAAACACTGGACCAGAAGGACCCAGTATTTGATGCCAAAGGCATAGAAACTGTCAGAAGAGATTCTTGCCCTGCTGTTTCCAAGGTAAAATGACTCAGGCATTTTGTTGTTTTAAGTTCATTCTTGATTGATTGCAGTAACAGTTCTGCAGTCTGCACATGAGAACCTACTTAAATAGTTACTTTTTGAATAGTTGTTTACAGAAAGGGATTGTCAGACTCCTGTGTTTGTTTTTTTAGATACTTGAGCGTTCTATCAAACTCCTATTTGAAACACGAGATATAAGTCAGATCAAGCAGTATGTACAAAATCAATGCATGAAATTATTGGAAGGAAAAGCCAGCATGCAAGACTTCATCTTTGCAAAGGAGTACAGAGGAAGTTCTGCTTACAGACCTGGAGCTTGTGTACCAGCCCTAGAAATCACAAGGTAATAAGACACATAATAGCACTGAAAGATTTTAATGCTATTAAATAACTTTCACAATGTGAGTTTTAGAGCAAATTCAAGAGTGAGTGTAATGCCTGTTAAAGCAGGACTTCTCCATTTAAGGATGTCAAATGCTCTTATTTACAATAAGTGTAAAACAAGTTATTGTTAACAATGGAGTAGATAGGAAAACAAAATCTGGATGCATACTGACTGGGCTTGGTGACTAGCCAGGTCTTAACATCGAGAAGGCCCCTGTGTCTTTTTCAGTCTGCCTAATGGGGGGATTATTCCATTTGCAGCTTTGTCAGTCATCATAGGACTGCAGTTTGGCAGCACAATGTAAATTGCAGTATATTCTATTTCAGACTTACTGTGTGTCAAGTTCCAAAAGGGAAAATGAGACATGCTGTTCGAATCCATGTATATTTAGACATATGTCCACCCATTCACATCTAAAGCCTATTCAACAAAATGGAGGTATAGGTGGAGGAAGGTAAATACTGCCCCCTCCCCATCCTTATTTCACTGTGATGTGGTATCTTCAGTATTTTTTTTGTCTGACCTTGCTCAGGATTTGGACTAGGCAAAATACTGAAAGCGCCAGACTGCAACTAGGGAAGGGGGTCAATGTTTAACTCCCTTGCCCACACCCACTGCTTTTGTTAAATAGGCCTCCCAGCCCCTTCTTTAATTTCATGCCACAAGCATTCTACATGTACAGAGTGACACTGTGTATTCATTTAAAACTTAGGCTAAATGCAGTTGCACTTTTCCTTGCTCTCAGATTTGTTTTGCAAATAGGCTTTGATTCTTCTTTCTAAATTTCAGCATGATAAGGAAATTCTGTTGATTTGATAACTAACTGAATTTTCAGGGCATTGTAATGGTAGGATTATGAAGAATCCATGTGCCGTAATATGCAGCCACTTTTGTGGCTATATATTACATTCAGGGGATAATTCATGTTTCATTCACTGCTTACATGTTTTGTATTTGGATATTCACATATAGGACAAGAAGTTTCCTGGAAACCAGCCCTAAAAATTAATGCTAAGTGTTACCATGGCCCTTTCCCCCTAAAACCATTCAAAGCATAAATCAGTTATGTCATGTCATGTCATCTTATGTTATCTTATGTTATTTATTTGATTTTTACCCCGCCCTTTCCGCCAAAGCAGGCTGAGGGCGGCTAACATAGGAACCAATAAAAACAGTATGTATATCAATAAAAATACATGATAGAAGTTTTAAAACCATTAATATATCAAGGGCGAAGTGGGTATAATAAAGTGCATTTGTAGATAGTGCATCCACTCCCGGAAGGATCAAGTTGGCAATAAGATCGGCCCGCCCAGAACATAGATGATACAGTGCAGGTCCTTACCTAAATGCCTAATGGAAGAGTTCCGTTTTCGCAGCCCTGCGGAACTGTGAGAGGTCCCACAGGGCCCTGGTCTCATCTGGAAACTCATTCAAGTAAGTTGGTGCAACCACAGAAAACGCCCTGGTCCTGGTCGCTACCAGCCTGGCGTCCTTAGGGCCGGGGGGGCCAAACGGTTTTGCGACCCTGATCATAGTTCTCTCTGGGGAACATGTGGGGAAAGGCGGTCCCTCAGGTAGGTAGGTCCCTGACCATAAAGGGCTTTAAAGGTCAAAACCAGCACCTTGAAGCGAATCCAATATGCTATTGGCAGCCAGTACAAAGTCTTTAGCACAGGCTGGATGTGCTCCTACATAGGGAGGCCCATCAACAGCCTGGCCGCCGCATTTTGCACCAGCTGCAGCTTCCGGAGTTGCACCAAGGGCAGCCTCATGTAGAGAGCATTGCAGTAGTCCAGCCTCAAGGTGACCATTGTGTGGGGCACTGTTGCCAGATCATTGGGTTTGAGGAAGGGAATTAATCACCTAATTGGCTGGAGATGATAAAAGGCTGACTTGGCAGTGGCTGCTACCTGGGCCTCCATTGTTAAGGAGGCATCCAGGAGCACTCCCAAATTCCTGACCCTTGGCGCTGGCACCAACAGCACCCCATCGAAGGCCAGTAGTGGGATCCCTACTGCCGATCCACTCCGACTCAGGCACAGGACTTCTGTCTTCATCGGATTCAATTTCAATCAACTCAGTCTAAGCCATCCAGCCACATCCTGTAATGCCCGGTCCAGGTCTTCTGGGGTCGAGTCGGACTGACTGCCCAACAACAGATATAGCTGGGTGTCATCTGCGTATTGGTGACACCCTAGCCCATACCTCCAGGCAATCTGGGCAAGGGGGTGCATATAGATGTTAAATAGCATCGGGGAAAGCACTGTCCCTTGAGGCACTCCGCAAATTAGCAGGTGCCTCAGGGACAGTTGCTCCCCAAGAGCCACCCTTTGTCCCTGACCTTGGAGAAAGGAGATGAGCCATTGCAAGGCAAGTCCCTGAATCCCCATGTCAGCGAGGCGGTGGGTTGGTAGCTGGTGGTTGACCATGTTGAACGCTGCAGACAAGTCTTAACAGCAACTGCACCGCCATCCCACCCCGATCCAGATGCTTCCAGATGTCGTCTGTGAGGGCGACCAGTGCCATCTCCATCCCATGACCTCGGCAGAAGCCGGACTGGAAGGGATCTAGCATGGAAGTATCATCCATAAAGCTGTGCAACTGTATCACCACCACACTCTCAATTAATTTGCCCAAATAGGGCAAATTGGAAATCGGCCGATAGTTTGCCAATTCAGCCAGATCCAGAGATGGTTTTTTAAAGAGAGGGTGGACCATCATTTCCTTGAGAGCCTCCGGGAACAGCCCCTCAGAGAGGAACTTGTTAATAATATCCCTGAGGGCACCTCGAAACCCCTCATGGCCATCTTTAATTAGCCATGAGGGGCACGGGTCAAGCCTGCACGTGGTTGGGCATACTGTCGAGATCAATCTGTCGACTTCCTCTAGACTGAGTGGGCTGACGATTGAACTAGAAGATGTGCATGGAGCCTCAAGTTCGCTCAACTGTGTCTCAACTGTGGCGGGAAGGTCACGGCAGAGCAACAAGACTTTATCTGCAAAATAGCTTGCGAAAACCTCACAGCCAATATCCAATTCCCTAGTGTTTTGTCCACCCTGTGGCAAGACTGTTAAAGACCAAATAGTTCTATACAATTGGGCTGGGCGTGAGCTTGCAGATGCAATCGTAGCTGTGTAGAACCCCCTCTTCACAGCTTTGACTGCCATCTCATAGGATCTTATAAACATCCTATGGGATGCTCTTGTTGCTTCGTCACGAATACGCCGCCACTGACTCTCTAGCCGTCTAAGCCTTCGCTTCATCAGCCTCAGCTCCTGGGTATACCAAGGAACCAGCCTAGCGTGAGGACACAGAGGGTGGGAGCGATCTCGTTGATGGCTGTTGAGAGTCGGGCATGCCAGTCTTTGACTAGCTCATCCAGCGTGCTGCCAGGGGGCACTGGATCCCACAGGGCCGTTTGAAACTGCAAAGGGTCCATTTGGGTCTGCAGGCGAGCTAAAATGTGCTCACCACCCAACACTAATAATGAAGAGCAGCATACTTCAGACTGGACAACATGCAATATCTGAATGTAGTGAACTTGTTCTGGATATAGAGGATGTCATATATATGTGTGTGTGTTTGTGTGTGTGAGAGAGAGAATCTTTGTCCAGCTTAAAAGAATGATTGATTGCAGGGAGACATAAGAAATAAAATGTTTCATATAATAAACAACACGTTTAGATGTGGCTAACTTTGAATGCAGTTCATCTCTTTCATATGTAAGAAATAGATTCTAAGATTGATTTTCCCCCCCCCCCCTCTCTAAATAGGAGGATGCTTGCATATGACCGGCGATCTGAGCCACGAGTTGGTGAAAGAGTGCCATATGTCATTGTGTATGGCATTCCAGGATTACCTCTCATACAGTTAGTAAGGCGATCCATTGAGGTTCTGCAAGATTCTAACCTAAGGCTCAATGCAACTTACTACATCACTAAGCAAATTCTTCCTCCATTGGCTAGAGTCTTGTCACTTGTTGGCGTAGATGTTTTTAGCTGGTATCATGAATTACCAAGGGTAAGTACAGCTAACAGTTATTCAGTGTATGACTGATAACTTATAGTACATGCCATGTGTTAGCCAAATTGCTTTATTTCTTCATTAAAATGGGGAAAATATAGTTATTAAATGGCAACAGATGTATAAGGAAACATTAACCCACGTATACAGGAGTCCCACTTATTCCAGAGTTCCAGAAATAGATGCACAGACCAGATCTTAATGAAATGGTTTCTTTACTAGGGAGTTTGCACACATACAATAATATTCAATTACACACTCAACAACACAGAGGTAGAAAAATTAGGCAAGAAAGGTATAGAGACATTTGCATTAGCGGGTATTTCGTTGGTTGGGTGATACTGACCTGTCCGACGAGGTGAAGCAATCATGCAGCGAAAAAGGAAGGGAGGCTATAAGGGAAGAGATCGTGTGAGGATCAGCCACACACGTGGAGACTCTAGACAGCACTAGATCTAGAGTCGGCAGGGTAGGGTAGGGTCAAGTAGGTAGATGCAAGAGAGAGCAAGGACCATGTGCTCTCCTTTTATACTAAAAAGTGACTGGGCGGGCTTTTGCCTAGTCAGTTACGTAGTCCCCAGGAAAACTAGAAAAAAGCAGTTATTGATGGTCAGGTGATGACCAGCAGAATGGGATTAATGGGCAATTGACATGATGTTTCTCTATAGTGACACATTTCAGAGATCAGGGTTTAAGACAAAGGAGTGGAATAGGCAGTCGTTCCAGGTGCTTGGCCAGCTATCAGCGTTAGCGATCGGGATGCTCAGCAACTGCGTTATCTTGATGAGTGCAGGGTGGGTTAGTCAGCCAGTTAATCCTGTCACAGCCAAGTCTTTTTGTTTAACTTGAAGCTGACTACGTGTATTTTCAGGCGAGGTTGCCAGAAGAAGGGCGGGGGGGAATGCCTACATGATGGAGACAAAGCTTGTCAGGGTGTTTTAGTAAGGAAGTTCATGTTGTCTTTGCAAAGCACGGCTTCTGTATTACTCTGGGTTCTGGTTCCATGTGGCTGGCATGCCGACTACCTGGGTTTGCAGTCATCTTAGAGAGGCAGGGATGGATGGCATCGGTTCTTCCATGGGTCCATATCTGGTTTCAACATGCTGCCTCAGTCCAAGGTTTCCCTTGGCTGGGCACATGTCTTCATTCCAGTAAGTTGGCACTGTCTCATGGTCACCAATTAGTCCATTTTCCCTGATACATTCTTCGCACAGTCCAAATATAGAGGCTTATTACAAGTCCATACATTATAAGAAGCTTGCAAGGCAACACGTGATAGAACTGAAATGGGTACCTTTTGTAAAATAGTTATAACAAGGAGGAGGACCTGCGATACTTGGAGGGGGTGGAGTTCTCCCCTCCCTCCCCATCTCCGACAGCAGCAGCGGCGCACACGCCGAGCCTTCTCCCTGACAATGGCGGCAAGGCCCACCGTGCACCAAGCCTTCTCCCCTCCCTCTCCGACAACAGTGGTGGCAATGAGGCCCGCCAAGCCTTCTTCCCTCCCTCCCTGACAACAGTGGCGTCGAGACCTGCCGCGCGCCGAGCCTTCTCCCCTCCCTCCCTGACAGCAGCGCCAGTGAAGCCTGCTGCGCACTGAGCCTTCTCCCCTCCCTCCCCCACGTGTGTAGGAAAATCTCCCTGTGCCCCCAAGTGCCCTCCCCGTGCGGATTTAAATACCCACACGGAGGGGGCTACTTGGCTATTAGATATATAGATACACATACATATGAATCTAGAGGAGCAGAGGTCTGCCTCTTTCTTTCTTCTCTGCCATGCGGATTTCTGCAGAATGTGTTGACCCATTTTGCCTGCTTCCCATGTCTCCTCCCTCTCCCAATACACCAGTGTAGCTCTATCCCAGCTGCCTGTCCTGGTCCTCGCTGTTTAACGCTGAGGAGAGCCACCCAAATAGCACTATAAGCACCCTTTGCTCCCTTCCTTGATCTACATATCAAGTTCTTGTGCCAGCAGGCTTCTTGGTATGTACAATAATTATTTTTTTTCCAGTATTTCTTGATGTCATACATTGCTAAGACTCAGAAAATAGTGATTTGGGGAAATTTGATAAACTACCTTAGCTAAAATTTCTTTAGCATGAGACAAAGCTATAATTCACATGTATTCTACCATATAATTTTTTCCTATAGATCCAGAAAGCTGCCACCACTTCCCACAGTGAGCAAGAAAGCCGTAAAGGAACGATTTCCCAGTATTTCACTACTTTACATTGTCCAGTCTGTGATGAACTGACTCAGCATGGGATCTGCAGTAAATGTAGGAGTCAGCCACAGCATGTAGTGGTGATTCTTAATCAAGAAATCCGAGAGCTGGAGCGTAAACATGAACACCTGACCAAGGTACCGGAGGGTCGTGGTCTTTTGCACTTTTACTAAACAATAAGGTTGCAGGATTACTAAGCTATTCTGAGGGTAAAGTTTTTTAAATCCCAGCAGTTTCTTCTTTATTTGTAGTAGTTTATTATCAATATGTCTAATTCTCAACATGGCCCCATATATAGATACATAAATCCAGAGGCTGGAGCCATGAACAGACAAGAAAAATCTTCCTGCAAACCTGAGAAAAGCCTCAGATTTGTAGGAAAATCTGGAATCTAAAAAAAAAAATACACTGCTGGGTGGGGAGTTAAAAACTCAAAAATAATAGAAACATCATCTGTAGCTTTAAGAACCAAATACCCTCTGCAGTACCCATTGTGGGGATTTGCTTGGCAAGTACAACAACAATATTCAACCTCGAGCCTTTGGTTTCTGTCAGTAAAAGGCAAGGGAGGGGGCAGGCCCCTTTGTAGACCTGTTTCTGCCTCTGAGGGAGGTCTCAACTGGGCCAGCAGCAACTGCTACCCAGGTTTGTAGGTGTGCTCTGCCATGGACACTCACTGGGTGACCTAGGGCCAGTCACACATACTAACCTGCCTCACAAAGTTGTTGTGAGGGTAAAATGGAGAAGAGAAGAATGTTGTAAGTTTCTTTGGGCTCACACTGAGGAAAAAGCCAGGATGTAAATGAAATAAATACATAATAAATATGGCTGAAAATGGTGGGGGGGGGGGGAAGGTTGGTTAGTGGATGGGAAGACGAGAAAGTAGCAGGGAATCTAGGAGTGAGTAATATAAACTACTAGCAAAAAAATCCAGGATATGCTTTGCCAGGATTCTCTATGCACAGCCACAGAGCATCCTTAATGACCAGTGGGTGCCCCAGTCACCCCCTAGCTTCCATGGTAGTAGTGCCCAAGAATGGGGAGGGATTCCTCAAAGATCTGATGTTCTGAACAGCTAGTTTACCCTCCATAAAAGTGATTAACCAGAAGCCCTTACCATACAGATCTTGGCAGGCCAGTACCCTCTTCAACAAGACAGTGGTGGACTTAGTCCCAGAGGACAAGAGAGGGAGTGAAATCACCCATACATTGGACAAAGCATTAGCATTCATGGCAGATGTGAGTTTAGATTTTTACAGGCCTTGCCTCTAGCACAGTTGCATTGTTCATGGTAGTGAGACCACTGGCAAAAAAGCTGGGAGGTAGACTGTTCCTCCAAAGCCAGTCTCATCATCTCCCTATTTCTGGGAAGAAAATTATTCAGACATGCCTTTCATAATATCCTAGTAGAGAGAGGGGATAAAAACAACATCGTGCCTTTATAGTTCTTTCCCAGGAAGGGAGGGTTCGAGTCCCAGAATAAAGTCTTTTCTTTCCTTTTCCTCCACACCATTCTCATATGATGAGACTGAAAAGGGGAAAAACATGTGTGGGCAGTGGAAACCATCAAGGCATCTCTTGCCAACCAGGGTGGTAGAGGCAGTATCTTTGCAAGAACAGTACTCAGCAATATATTCAATCTTTTTTACTGTGCCAAAGAAAAATGGTAAATGAAGAATTCTTAAGGACATAAAATTCTTGAACCAGGTCCTTGAAGAAGCAGTATTTCTAGACAGAAGCAGTTAGAATTGGTTATAGAGGTGTTACAGAAGAATGAATTCCTTAACGTGCTGAATTCTACAAAAACCTGTTTGCATATCCCCATAAACTGTCAACACTGAAAGTATCTCCAGTTTGCATAAGCACTAACTGGAGGAGGCCCTATTGTTTGGTCTGGCATCTGTACCTAAGGTTATTCATCAATAACAGTGGCACTAGTAGCATATTTCACAGCCAAGGGATACATATGCACCCTTACTTGGATTACATCTAATGCCGACCAGGGAAGCACCATGAGGGATGTCCAAAGATAAGCTTCGTATTTCAGGAAACACAGTTTCATTGTTGGCTTAGAAAAGAGTGCCATGAGCTCTCCTAGGGGTGATTATGTAGACATCCCTGGGAAAGGTGGTCTTGCCCCTGGAGGGGATGCAAAAACTGAACATGGGGGGAGCACACAAGCTGCAGGATCCTGACAAGTGGATCTGATGTGCCTGATGCACTTGCAAGGAGAGTCGGGGCAAGTCTTTCCATGCAAGTCTTTTCTCGCAAAACACCCTATTGAAGAAGAGGATGCACAACAACCTAGGCAGGCAGGTATGGAAGAGTTTGTAGTGGTGTCCAAAGGGAAGAACTTCCTGCTAGAGCCCCAAGTTCAGGTGACCATGGAGGGAAGTCTTACAGGCTGAGTCATTCCTAGCCATGAGCTCTCTGGTCAAGAACAGTGGTTAGCAGAGGAGAGAGAGAAGATGGCATACTGGCTAGAGTGGAGATCAGTCAGATAAGCAGTAACACCTTCCCTTTCTACGATTTAACATTTACGAGCCTTGATAAAAACAGACAATACCATGGGTAAAGGCCCACCGTTAGTTAACAGAGTGGAACAAGATCCTGGTAACAGGAGGTGACCAGTGTTCCCTCTAAGCTGAGTTAGTGTGAGCTAGCTCACAGTTTTTTAGCCTCTGGCTCACACATTGTTGTCGTAGCTCAGAAAGGATGGCTCCAGAGCAAACTAATTTAGGCAGCGGCCGAATTGTTTGCTCATGAGATTAATGCCAGTAGCTCAGAAGGTAGAATTTTTGCTCAGAAGACTCCACAGTTTAGAGGGAACATTGGTGACCAGGTAGATTGATAGAATAAATAGAATGGGTGGCGTGACATCTGTACTCCAATCCCAGAGCACATCAGCAGAGTGCACAGCATTCAAGTGGACCGCCTGTGTCTCCAGTTGATCAAGAGGAGACAAGTGCTGTTGAAGCAGATAATGCAGATTTGGAATTCCAGAGATGGAGAGGTTCTACATTATGGATACTCAGGTGGTTCTAGTAGACTCCCTGAATCTCTTTAAACATCTTAAACTGGAGAAAGTGATGTTTGCATGCGTGACCCCTTACTGGAACTGGAAGTCATTGTTTGCCAGCCTCACAGTTCGGTCAGTTAACTGTTTTTGCAGGATTCCTGAGGAGGATGACACAAGCACCTAATGGTCACCTGAATCTGGGCACAATTCATCTGGCCCCCTGGAAATTAAGCAGAATCTTTAAAAAGAGGGGCTTTCTCGGAGTTGTGCTTATTGTGTACAGAACATTTACAATACAATGTGGATACAAAGTGGATAGCATTCATTGGCTGATATAAGCAGAAGTATTTTAAAACTGTTACAGTTGCTGTCATTTCTGCAGTCACGCTTGAATCAGGATCTGCAACCAAATATGTTGTACAGACAATTGGCAGCTGTAGTGGGCATGAAAATTTTTATGCTGCTCACTACATAAACCATTGGGGGGGGGGGCGCTCCCTTTTTGATTCACCCACCATTCAACGTGATGTATTCATCATGTTCTCATGGAATTCTCAGCTCTTCCCTTTGAGCCTTTTGGCTTGCATCTATTTCAGCTGACAGGTGCACTAGCCCCATTGTTAGGCTGAAATGGATACCAGCCATTTCAGCGAACCCTCTCGTTTCCCGCCACAAGCCTCCAAAAACCACATGGAGGGTCATGGATAGGGCTGGACATGAACCTCGGTTTGCGAACCGTGAACCAACTATGTTCATTATGAAATTAGGTTTGTAACAAGGTTCGTATGCATGCCTATTTACAAGTACTTCTCCTAAGGAGGCATCTTGCTGTGATTTGCAAAATCGCCAAATAGTCATAAGGCTACATTATGTAGAGATTTGAGGAATACAGCTGTAGTTTTCAGTAGAATTTGGCCTGTAAACAAAATAATGGATACATGAATTAGCCAGCCATCTTATGGAGACATGAAATATTTAATGAATTGTACAAGAAGGATGCTAACGTGAAACTACGTACCTCTAAGGAAGGAAGGCCACAAGAATTTAGACATTATGCTTACATAATTGTTTTTAGAACGTTCTGTATCCATTTAGAAGTTGGTATGCAGCTGTAGTCTTATACTTGATAATTTTACCACTTACACGTATTTTATATTTTCCTGTTTTATGCACCTAGATATGCAAGAACTGTACAGGTTGCTTGGATCAACAAATACCATGTGTTTCTCTGAACTGTCCAGTACTTTTCAAGGTGTCCAGAGTGAACAGAGAATTATCTAAGGCACCCTATCTTCACCAACTACTTGACCAATTTTAGATTACCTTTTTCACAAGATTCCTGGTGCTATTTTTTCAGTGTTTACCACTCTTGACTATCCTGCATGGTCCTTCAATTTCATTTTGTCCAGGATTTTCATTAACTGATGGTTTATTCTGAAGAATAATGAATGTTTGTCCTAAGTAAATAAAAAGACATTTGTTAATCTGTGAATTCTCACTTTTTAAGATGTACAACTTTCTTCATTCTCCTGCCTTTTTAACATACTGTTTTATAATGCAGATGTTGAAATAGCTGTGTTAACATCTTGTAAATCCATTTCAAACTAAAAGTTCACTTCCCTGTGGGCTTCTGAGAAAGAAGTTCTGAAAACTTAGGAAAAATACCATTGTGTTTTATCAGACTGTCAGTATCAGGACATGTTACTTATAGATATCTCATTCACTTTATAATTTTGACTGCAGAATATTTTGTAAATACACTTTTTTACTTTTCAAACTGAGTAAAATAATGTGCAATGAATTTTATACAGACAATTTTAAAGTTGGTTGGGGTATTTCCTCTTAAGTTTTGCTTGATTCCAAGTAGATTTGTTGTTTTGACCAGACTGTGCAAACAGTAGTATGTGTAGCATTTTTGGAATACTTTCTAAAAATCACTGTCTTGCTTTAGCTGTTGATCGGGTATTGTGAGGAACTGTGCAAAGACATTTTTGTTACAAACCTGTGGGACTGTTGCAATACTTTAATAAATTTATTCCATTTTTGCTTTTGTATAGACATTTCTATTGCTTCTAAATATGCTTAATATTTCATTATGTACTGTACAGTTAAATCTTATTTCCCATCATCTTGACAGAATGTGTATTTAGAATATTTGTATAACTGTATAAAAGAAAAGGAATTATGTGGTCACGGTGCATTGTTTTTTTAAATTGGAAATCATTTTGTTTAATTAATGGAAACCATAGTAAAATTTAATAAAATAAAATGGTTAATGTATGTGCGTTTTCATAATTCGTTATGAGCCTTAGCTGTACTCAACAGGAGCCCCGTCATAAGAACCCATTGGCCATGGTGCTCTGATGCTAGCAAGATGCCCCCACAGGACAGGCACTGCTAGTTGGCATCTATCTGATGAAGGAGATAGATTTGATTCACTTCCTGGTTCTGAAGACTGACATTGGTTTTGATCTGGATCATCTTTCTCTGCAGGTTGTAAGAAGAAATCTGTCAGCTTTCCTGTCTTGGCTACAACAGACAGATCCTTTTGCCCATTTTCTCTTTTGCACACCACTCAACAACACACTTCATTTTTGACGTTTACATGGGACTAAAATTAAAAAGGGGCAGAGAGGGTCATTGAAATGACTGTCATGACAACTGAATTTGGCTCCACCATTTTATTTTTAAACACATGCATTTTACTTTTAAACATAGCCTATGACACCGCACCTCGCCAACAAAAAATAGAAGATAACCCTAGGGCGCACCATGATCAATCTGCACTAGTTTTATCAATTTATTTATTATTTTTACAAATCTTCATTCGCTTTTCTTTCTTTTCACCCTTTTCCCAACTTTGTGGTGCCCCCTTTGGCCCTGGTGCCCTAAGCACGTGCTTAGTCTGCTTAATGGTTAATCCGCCCCTGGCAGCAGGAAAACTAAGGAAATCTGGTTAATGGGATTGCTACTTCCTCCAGTTGAGCAGCTCAGGAGCTGGACTGGAATGGGTGACTCAACAATCTCACAGCAGGGTGGTGAGAGGTACGCTGGTGATGGTGATTTTGCCCACCCTCACAGGATTTCCCTTTTTTTTTTGTCTGTGCAGCTCCTTTCCCTTTTTTCTTCTTTGTTTTTCTCTGGCTGTCCCACCCAGTTGTTTGACTGTATTTAGATATATGCTGGCCCCACCTAGGGAACTCGGGGAGAGACTAAAATCCTTCTTCTGTCCTGTTTTGAAAATGGCTGATGGTAGTTCAAAAATAAACTTTTATTTAACTTTGAGGGGGAAATGGTCCGCTTGGAATCAGGTGCAGGACTTATGAGGTCAACGAACTATAGGAATGAGATAATTTTGTATACAAATAAATGCCAAATAATTTGTCACAAACAAGTAACTGTTAATCAGACAGGTCTTTCAAATTTGAGAGATTTATTGGCAGTCTGCTTAAATACACAAGCATAACCTTCTTTGTCTCACAGACACTTAAGTTGTTGAAGGAACAGCAAAATAAGTTCAATTTCTGTCCTTATCCACAGGCTATGGATCACCCCCCCCCCCATCTTTTAGGAGCTAGTTCCCTCAGACTTGTTAGGGACAGGCTAAGCTTCCCACTTCCCTAACTCAGGTTCCTTTGGTGCCACATACGTAAGTTAGGATGTTGGTCTCAGATGAACGCGGAGTCAGTTTGGTGTAGCGATTCAGTGCGTGGACTCTAGAACTGGGTTTGATTCCCCACTCCTCCACTTGCACCAGGCTGGATGACCTTGGGCAAGCCATAGTGCTGACAAGAGCTGTCCTTGAAAGAGCAGTTTCTCTCAGAGCTCTCTCAGCCCCACCTACCTCACAGGGTGTCCGTTGTGGGGAGGCGAAGGGAAAGGAGTTTGTAAGCTGCTCTGAGACTCCGAGGGAAGGGCCAGGTATAAATCTTCTCTTTGATCCTCTCCCAGTCTCCAAGCCTTCCTTCCCAGTCAACTTGTCAGTTCTTAACTGTCAACTCTCAACTGCTATTCCTGCCACTCTTTAACTGACACTCTCCACTGAAGAATCCTGTTTCAATCCCCTGTCACTTCAAGGTTCTCAGACCAGGTTACAGCATTAACCATCTACTTTCTGTCACGGGTGCATTATCCATACACCCTGTCTACTGGGGGTACAAAGTCTTGCCATTTCATTTCTGGGTCCAGAGATGGAGGACCTGTAAGGGTTCTGAGCAGAGAAGTGTTAAGATAATGCAATGCCATTTGTCCTCTTCCTTGGGTATTTATGCCCCCTCTGTGGTACTAAATGCATTGTCAACCACCACCAAAGTGCAAATCTATATGTTATGAAGTGTGCAAGGCAGCAGCACGTGCCATGCACCCTAGCATTTGATCCAGCTGGGTTTTAAGTAATGCTTGGGGGCTGTGGGAGACAATATGATTGGTTGCATATTTCGTTACCGTGCTGGCACTCAGCAGAGTGGAACACTATGGGCTATGCCAGCATTTTTGCACAACTTTGCTTGTGTAAGCCACAGGAACAAGGGCTAGAGAGGCTTAAAGAGCCAACTAAGTCTGGCCAGCCCACGGCTCCTTTCTTTGCAAACGACCCCACATCTTCTGGCTGTGATATAAGGACTCGGGGATCTCCATTCCTACTTGTATCCAATGAAGGGAGCTTTGGCTTAAAGAGCCAACTAAGTCTGGCCAGCCCATGGCTCCTTTCTTTGCAAACGACCCCACATCTTCTGGCTGTGATATAAGGACCCAGGGATCTCCATTCCTACTTGTATTCAATGAAGGGAGCTTTGACGCAAAAGCTCATACCCTGAAAATCTTGCTGACCTCTAAAGTACTACTGGATTTGAATCTTGCTTCTGTAACAGTTACACATGCAGCCAGCAGGGCTGCGTGGCACTATATCTCCTGACATGCCAGTACAACTCAGAGATACACTGGTGTAAGCACTGAAGCTTTAGGATTGTGCTATGAATCCCTCTTTAAAGACTTGATATCAGAAGTATGATAAAAGTTAATGAATGTATACAGTTGCAAAAACAGCAGTGGACATCCTGCTGTACTGTGAAATAGAAGAAGAGATTGGATTTATACCCCGCCCTCCACTCCCCAAGGGAGTCTCAAGAGCGGCTTACAAACTCCTTTTCCCTTCCCCTCCCCACAACAGACACCCTGTGAGGTAGGTGGGGCTGAGAGAGCTCTTTCCCAAGCTGTCCTTGAGGGAACAGCTGGTCCAGAGCTATGGCTTGCCCAAGGTCATCCAGCCAGGTGCAAGTGGAGGAGTGGGGAATCAAACCCGGTTCTCCCAGATTAGAGTCCGTGCACTTAACCACTACAGCAAACTGGCTCTCCAGTTTGTGTAGAGCCTGAGTGAACTAATAGGGTTAGTTCACTCAGGCTCTTCTGGAAAAAATTAAAGCCATATTTTCTTCAGTTTTCCCATCATCACCTATATTGCATTGCACATGTGAGTGTAAGTGCCATTGAGTCACTCCCGACTTATGGTGCCCCTATGAATTAATGACTTCCAAAATGTCCTATTGTTAAAAGCCTAGCTCGGGTCTTGCAAACTGAGGACCGCGTCTTCCTTTACTGAATCAATCTATCTCGTGTTGGGCCGTCCTCTTTTCCTGCTGCTTTCAACTTTTGTTAGCATTATTGTCTTTTCCAGTGACGCTTGTCTTCTCATAACATGACCACAGTAGGGTAGCCTCGTGTGATTACCTTTTTCACTCACACAAAGTGCTTACCACTCTCCACAGCCTTTCTACCACAGATTCAGGGTTAGAGGTAGGTCAGGCAGTCCGACACCACTGCCTGCCTTGCCTCTTTTAAGGCTTCAGGAGCCTTAAGGTTTAAGCTGCATCAGGAGTCATGACCGTTCCACATACCAAGTCCTCCCTGTTACTTACAGAGACAGCAACAGACAGAGCAGCCCAGTCCCCTTTAATAATCACCCTCACTCAGGTATTACAGACAGCTATTGGGGTGAGGGATTCAAACACTGCTTCATTCTCATGCTGCCATTATTTATTCGTATCTTAAAACATACATAGACCAAGATCTTAGTGTATGTGTGTGTGCGTCTTTTCCCGAGACAACCAACTACAGGGTTAAACAAACAAGGAATTAACTTTTATTTTTGGGTTGAACGTAACAGTGGAGTAGATCAGCGGTTACAAAGTTTCTTTTCAATTTAACTTTTGAACTGTTTCCCTATTCCAGCATTTGGGATCTTTCATTACATACTGACCCTTTCAGTCATCGTGAAGCTGCTCTTCTTCACAGCTTTCCTCAGCCGGACTCACTCCCAACTCCCTAACTGCTGTTTTCCAATTTTTTGCCTTACTGACATTCTGTCAGCTCTGATTGGCTGCTGTTAGGGAGAGGGGGAACCTAACCTGTCCATCATACCTCAGTTTAGCCATTTTAGCTTTCAGGAAGAGTTCAGGCTTGATTTGATCTAGAACCCACTAATCTGTCTTTTTGGCGAGCCACAGTATATATAAAATTTTCCTCCCAACACCACATTGCAAAGGAATCAACTTTCACCCTGTCAGCTTTCTTCACTGTCCACCTTTCACACCCATATATCGTAATGGGGAATACTATATTATGAATTATCTTGGTCTTGGTGATAATTACCAGTCTCGATCAAAGGCCAGTTTTTTGTGTAGAGAAGAGAGCCCAACAAAAGGGAGGGGGAACGCAGAGGGCCCAAGACACACACACAGTGCGCCAGTGGCTGGGTGCTCTTCATATATGGCAAAATATATCCTAGGGTAAGATGATGTATTTGCCCCCCAAAACAATAACTTGATAGATTTTTCTAAGGTGGACAAAAGGTGTGAGAAAAACTTGATGACCCTACAAGTTCTGGACAGGAAAGCTAATGGGTTTGGTGAATAGAATTAAGAGTTGATTAAGTGGTGCTTAAAAGTGGAAGTAAGGTTGAACTTGAGATTAGTCCAAGGTGAGTCAACAGATCCTGATGGACCCATTGTCCCATTGTTATGCATCTCTCTGGGGCGTGGAGAGGCAGTAGACAGTCAGCCGCTCTTACACTTCTAAGCCACTTGTTCCTGACTGGTGTCTATTTGGGCCCAAGTTAGGGTTGCCAGTTCCCAGGTGGGAGTAGGGGATCCCCTGATTTTGCAGGCTGCTGCCCCTGCTGGCCAGCTGGCTGGTGTGGGGAAGCCTCACCCCCAACAGCTACAACCCTGTATGATGTCATGTCCCCAGTGTGATGATGTCAAGCAGAAGTGACATCATCACGCCAAGGATATCATGCAGTGACACTCTGGGTTTTGGGCAAAACTCTTATGGTTTGAGCTTAATTTTACCATAGAGTTTGCCCAAAAACCAGAGTGTTGCCATGCAACATTCCCAGTGTGATGACATCACCACATCAGGGATGTCATGCACAGCGATAATGCCCAGCCCCCCACTCCTGGAAAGCTCCCCCCCCCCCCCCCGCAACTGGTGCAAGGTAAGGACCTTGCAATCCTAGCCCAAGCAGTGCCCTACATTAAGATATTAGGGTAATGTATGGAGAGGTGTTTCTGCCTCTGAGCTATAAACTGCCCCACCCCAAGAGGAGGGGCCTGACTGCTAACATCACACCCATTTCTTTTAAAACCAACCATAAGTTTTAATGATCCACACAGTCGAAAGTTTTGCTATAATCTGTCACAAGCTGATTTTCTTCTGAAATTCTGTCTTAAACGCTCCAGGAACCAATGTAAACTTGCTGTATGACCTCTGGCGCCTCTTCATTTTCTGAAGCACTCTTAGCAGGCAAAAGCAGATAAGAATGGGACAATGCCAAGGTCTACAGTCTAGGAAGGCAAGGTGAGCAGAGTGGGCTGGTTTTCATCAGGGCTAAGGAAAAAAGGCCATTTCAAATCAGAAATGCCTAGATAAAGAAAATGCATACCCTTTTGTTTCTATAATCATAAACATGTTGATTTAAAAGTGAACAGAATTTCTATATACCACGTAGGGTGCAGCTGTGCATGTTAACATGAGGGACTGCTTCTCTGCCGAGATCCGTTGTTTTGAGCTATTGTGCCTTTGTTAAATATCCTACTCTACCTCACAGAAATAATAACCTCAACTGGAAAGGGTTGGTGGTAGTTATTGGTCAGACCACTGTTCTTCATAAGGTGGAAAGTAAACACCCATGCAGTTGTCAATAGTCATTAATATTCAGTATACTGATCCAGTTTCAATGATAAGATTGCTCCAACAAGGCATAACATGCAGAGTAGACTACTGCAATACACTCTACACGAGACTGCCCTTGAAGTGTGTTCAGAAGCTACAATTGGTGCAGAATCCTAGCTGACATAAATCATAGAAACCGTATCACTCCAGTCTTGTTCGACCTGTACCACCTCCCAATTTGCTTCTGGGCCCAATTAACAGTGCTAATATTGACCAAGCATGGGCCTTGCATAGGTGAAGGACCGCCTAATCCCATAGAGACCTATCTCTATGATCATTTTCAGAGGCCCCTGCCATCTGAAGGGCCTTCTTGCGCATAGCACTGAAATTATGGAATTCCTTCACCAGGGAGATTCACCTGTCCCCCCTCTATCATTGTCTTCCACTGGCAAGTAAAGACTTTTGTTTTGTCTGGTGTTCCCTGTCATTGACTCTTCCTCCTGTTCATATTTGGGTTTTGTTTTAATTGTTTGGCACGGGTTTTTTTTGTTTTTGTTTTTAAACCTTGTTTTAACATTTCCATTGTTCATCATCTTAGGAACCTTAACCTGGATGGAAAGGTGACTTAAATTTTTTTAAATAAATTATTTTTTATTTATAAAAGTGGCTCAGTCATCCCTATTTCCAGTATCAAATTATAATATAAAGGCATGTGCTGTCATCATGTATTACAGAACTGGCAGTCTGGTATTCCACACAGCTCTTTCTTTACACGGGAAATCAGCCTTTCATAAATTTGTATGAAATTTAGTATTTTGTATGTTTGCATAAAATGAATCCACACATTCAAGATTTGGAGAGACCACCACAGAAGTCCAGGGTCCCTACACAGAAGCAGGCAATGGCAAACCAACATTTCTTGCCTTGACAACCCCAAAGGGGTCGTGAGGGGGCTGTGACTTGCAGCACTTTTCATCACCAACAACTCACTGTAGCTGCTAACAGATCACAAATCCCCAACTCTTACAATTGGGAATTTGCCCCACTATGCCCTTTCCTCATGCATTATATCTGATGTTTATTCTACTTTTGGTTGGAAGTGTCTCCGACCTATTCCAGGTGTTCATCTTCCACCTTTTGTGCAGTCCCAGATTGGAATGTGCATGTGCAGGCCAGCCATGGATATTAGTTTCTAGCACCATTGAATCTGAGGGGGGGGTGCCCCTCCCACCTCCAGAGCAATTGTGACTTTTTTCACACCTCAACCATCACATGCTCTATTTCTTTCTTGCCTCCCACGGGGACAGGAGCTTCCTAGCACTGTCCGACTTACCAGCTGCCTTAAAAGTGTCTTCTTTTTGGCTTGACCAGTCTGTTGCTCTCCTTTCAGTCATCTCTTCAAATATACAACTTATGAAGTGAGCTCTGACTAACAAAGGTCATGCTGAAATAAATTCGACTTCCTTTGAAGTTCAGAGTGTTATGCAATTTTGCAACTACAGGCAAAGATGATGGCCTCTCTGGAATTATTAACAGAGGGAGGGGACCCGGAGAGCGGGAGTGGCAACAGCAAGAGAGGGGGGAAACTGAAGGCCAGAGAAATGGGGATTTCTCCTCCCTCCGAATTCAGAATAGTGACTTTGGAGTTGGAGCTCAATGATATAAACAAATGGATTCACACTGATCTTTTTGTGCTTATTCCTCTCATGCATGACTACAGTAAAGATTACTCAAGCACTGCCTTTCTGCAACTCATTCCTTTTTAGACACAAAAACATGGGTATTCCAAGATAAATCCCCACTCCTTAAAAACACAACCAGGACCAAATTTAAGAACAGTTTGAGTCCAGTGGCACCTTTAAGAGTTCTTCAGAAGTTCTTCAGAAGTGTGCCTGCACACGAAAGCTTATACCTTGAATAAAACTTTGGTCTTAAAGGTGCCACTGGACTCAAAACTTTGTTCTGCTGCTTCAGACCAACATGGCTACCTGTAGGGAAGATCTGAGACTGGGATGCTAGCCAGGTCAAAGTCCATGCTTCTCCCCCCTCCCTGCTACACAATGAGCATTGTATAAACCCTTCTGCAAACAGTATACTCTCGAGACAGATGTCTCTCATTCATGTGGATTCCACCCTCCCTGCTACACAATGAGGGTTGCCCCATTGAAGCTGATAAGCCCTTCTGCAAACAGAGGCTCCTGAGACAGTTGTCTTATCCTCTCATGTTGATTCCATGTTGACCCTGTCTACTGAATGCTGACGCAGCAACCTAAGGGCGTGGTGTGTAAGTCTGTGTATGTTTAAAAATAAACTGCTCGCTGCCAGGGGCAGACTTGAGTTTTCCCCTTCAAACTCACTTGTCTCGTGTGCAAGTCCTTCAGCTACCCACTTGAATCCATCTTGCGCCTTAATTTGTTTGCCTTCTAAAGCAGCGTCGTTGCCACTTACACTGGGAAGCAAGCTTTCCTAAGCAGGTTCCTGGCTTCAAAATGCTGTACCTGGCATCACCATTGTTTTAGTTTGCCCAGATAATCTGTGACAGTTACACAGCAGGTAAATACTGTCCATCCAGTTTTCAGCCTCCCCTGTCCCACCGTAATGAAGAACATTTTTAAACTAAAGGCGCAGTTAAATTATTTGTAAAAAAAAATATTGACTTTTAAAACATATTTTCCTCACTTCCACTGTTAATACTTCTCTTGGGAAACCTAAACAGACTTCCCTCTGATAATTAAAGGATCCTTCAGGGAAAAGTGGTTAAATAGACTAGCAGTCCTGCGTTGTCATTTTAAATTTTCGTTTTTAATGCATTTTATTTTATGCATTTTATCTATGTTGTAAGCTGCCTTGAACTCCGTAAGGAAGAAAGGCAGCTAATAAATGTGTAAAATAAATAAAATAAAGTTCTCAGCAGTAATTTTTTTTTAATTCAAGAAAATCACTTTTCCTGCAGCCCCTGTAAACACAAGCAGTATGACCACCATCTGCAGGTACACATGAAACCACCAAGTCACTGAAGAAACCCCTAAAAATAGACCCACAAGCTACACGCAAGTAACTGCTGTTACATTTAAGGCAAGTCACATTTACTACTATTAAATTACATTGTCACAAATCAAAGTGCAGAGCTGTGACCTGCTTTATAATCCCCCAGTTATGTTGTTACAAAACAAAGTGCAAATACTAGGGATATGTTTTCACTGGAGGGAGAAGCAAATTTCCTAAGGTAAACAGAATGTACAATTGCAGTATTTACGCTTACATACCACGTAGGAAGAGTTATCCTCAAAACGAGGATACGTACAATGCAAGTAGCTCAGTATAAATCATGAGGTTATTGCTAAATTGATAGTGACATGATAACGTTACCAAGATCTTGGTTTTACTCCCATCAGAACTTTTCAATTAAAATGCTCTTGAATTAAATGGCCAACATCCAAAGTACTTTGGCTTGAATCCAAAGAACTAATTCAACATATCCAAACGAGTTCTCAATACATGCCTCCAGCAGCAGTTCCCCATGCTGCACTGCAACCTACTTTTGATAATGGGAACACCAGTTTGTGATGACATTGGCATTTGCCATTAAAAGGTGGGGGGAGTGAGAAGTTCCACTGAGCACAGCTACGCCCTTGTGGTCGCTAAAATGGCTCTTTGGATTGAGGGGGACAGATCCTATGTACTATAAGCAGAGCTCACGGAACTTTCCCACCTCCCCTTTCACATCACAGCCTGCTATACTCAACCTGTGGGGTTCATAACAGACCTGAGGGAGAAAGGGAGGCAATGTGCCGGGGGGGGGGGGGGGGGGGGAGAGATCAGCAACAACCTAACACAAGTAAAAGTGCTGCTTGTGTGAGCAAAACCAAGCCTAGGCTCCAATACATCAAATCAAGAGTCATGATGCACTCCAGCAATCAGTACTAAAATTCTAGACACTCATTCACACTTTATATGAACTGAACATTGCTATATGTAGACGCGGCTCTTTACAGATCTAGCCACTGTTAAATCTTTTAATTTTTAATCACGTAACTGTACAAATGTATCCTCATGTTCAAAAGTTTAATCTTTCACCAGTTTTTTTAACACCAAAATGTTTTACTCTGTTTTCAAAACGTCCTCCTGAGGTAGGTTCTTTATATTAATTTGACAGTACTTTCCAGCAAAAAGTAATGCTCATCTTACAAACCCCAATTCCTCCAATATGTCTCAAGGAAGTTCCACAGCATCTTTCCACTTAAATTTCCACTACCTTGTAGTGCTGATGTGATTACAGAAACAACACAGCACATCTGCATAGGGGCAGCTTATGCGTAACCCTTTACCACCCCCACCCCAATTCACTTCCCTGTACATCCCAAACCCTCAACCAGTTACCAAGTATATCTCCACTAGCCTCAGCCCTAGTTTCTCTCCACGTTTCATGCAAGTTTTCTGTTTCACAGCAAGGACAAAGAGCCAGTTTGGTGTAGTGGTTAAGTGCGCGGACTCTAATCTGGGAGAACTGGGTTTGATTCCCCACTCCTCCACTTGCACCTGCTGGATGACCTTGGGCAAGCCATAGCTCTGTACCAGCTGTTCCCTCAAGGACAGCTTGGGAAAGAGCTCTCTCAGCCCCACCTACCTCACAGGGTGTCTGTTGTGGGGAGGGGAAGGGAAAGGAGTTTGTAAGCCGCTCTGAGACTCCCTTGGGGAGTGAAGGACTGGGGTATAAATCCAATCTCTTCTTCTTCCAAAGCAACAAACCCCTTTGGATCACATTTGATTAAAAGAATACACAAGGGAATTTAAATTGCACGTTTTTTCTTTATTGGTGCTAGGGCATCAAGGTGGCCCTCCAGCTCCAAAACTTGTTCACTTACAAATTCCACTTGTTGCAAATTATTAAAAGAGAAAAGTTTGTGGAGACTTATGCTATCTGACAGAGACCCTGACTTTAACATTAGAGTTCTGAGTGCAGGCATGTGGAAGGGCAATCCCAACCTTCTACATTTTTAAAAAAAGCCTTCACACTCTGCCTCGTCTATCAAGAATGCTCCCCAACTGCTGCACGACTGACAGTGAAAGCAGTACCCTGTGGAGAGGATGCCATGACATTTCCCTGCAGCAATTTATGGCACTTCCCTTCTAGCACAGCCTAGCATAGTGCTATCACACTGTGCTGGCAGACAATAAGAAAATAATATGGACTTAAAGCTTTTGGGCAAGAAACAAAACAGTGCTCCTCCATAAAGGAGGAATGATATACCTACAGGCCCCTCTTGCTCCCACAGAAGGTACCACTGAAATAAACAATGAAGGCTGCCTTGGCTAAAGAACAACAGACCTTTGCAATTTAGCCATGAAGGAGTACCATAAATGTTGCTGGTTCTAAACATTTCATGCAGCCTAGATTAGCAAGAATCAAGTCGTTTCAAGAGGCAATACTTCTGAAATGTAACTGAGAGGCAGTTCTTTCAAACCACAAGGAAGTTTTAAATAAAGGAACTTTTTCTCAGAGATTGTTGTTCAGCTGATCTCAGCAACTATATTTTAATAAAAATGGCACTCGGGAACACCATTCCCAGTGCTCTTAAACCATATCACAGCCATAACTCTAAACTATGCCTATAAAATGACAACTGTGATCTTTTCAAAGTTCCCTGCTTCTTAATTTCAAAGTGACGTTCGGGAACCCTGCATTTTGCCATATAACGCCCTCCACTGCATGATTACCCTTTGGTACTTGCTTTCACACACAACCAAGAACCTTAACTGGGATTTGGCAAGTTTACCATAACTACTGAATTGTTGAAACTTTTTTAGAATAAAGTTCCTACATTCTTATTTTGTATAAGATTGCCTCAATCATTTGTATCCCAGTCTGTACTGGAATTCGTTAGTCTTGGGGTGCTGACCTCAAGCACAGGAGAAGACTCAAATGTTGCATTTCCTAAAGAAGGATGGCCAGAATTGGCAGCTGAAGACTCCCCTTGGATCTTCTTGGATGTTTCTACGACAGAGTTCCTCAGAGTATCGTTCATCTCAATGACTTCAAAGTCCACTTCATTCCATTCTCTGCCATCTTCCTTGTCCTCAAGAGGAGAGATGGACAACAAGGCTTCCTGGACCTCACTGTCTCCAGGATCATTTAGCTGAGCGTCAGTGGACGAGGTGGCTAATTTATACATCACAGGAAACAGCACTGCTGTCATGACCGCTGCTCCCACCGAAGTATACATAAGAACAGGGAAAGAAGAGAAGTGTCCCTGAAGGAAACCAACCGCTGCAGGAATGCACATTTCCCCCAAAGCAGCACCAATCACAAACATGGACGCCGATTTCCCTTCGATGGTGGTATACTGTTCAAGCCAGGAAATGCCAGTGGGGAAGATGCTAGCCATGGAAGCACCGTACACGGCAGAGCCAAGCCAAAGGGAGAACGGGTGTGTATTGAAGAGTGCCAGGAACAAAGAGGATACAGTGGTGCCTATGATACTCAGCAAGATCATAGTTCCCGGGTAGGAGCAGGTGGCGCAACAGATCGCCAGTCCCCTGCAAGCTGCGAAAGCTCCCCAAAACAGAGAGTTCAAACCGGCTGCTTCACTCTCTGTCATATTAACGAAGATTTTTGCATATGTAAAAATATAGGAACCATAGGTCACTTCTGCTCCTACGTAGCAGAAAAAAAATACGGAAAGCAGAGTTACGAGGGCGTAATGATATCTGGCGGACTGGTATTTCTGCGCAGAAAGCTTTGTTCTGTCTCGAACAAGACTTCTCTTCAAGTATAAGATGAGGAAAATCAACGCGACGACAAAGAGATAAGAGCCTATAACAACGTACGTCCACACAAAGTTCATGTTTAAATGCAGCTTCGGCCCCGAAAGATCAGCAGAACTGGAATTAAGAGAAGTCTGGTTGTCAGCACTGCTGTTTAGGTGGACCTCAGGATCTGCAGGAGAGCCGCTCAGTGCCATTTTGGCCAGAATGGGAGCCACGAAGGCACCCAGGGCAAAACTGAAGTGTAAGGCCTGCATATGAGGACCAGCCTCTTCCTTCCACGTGGCCAAGACAAGAACATTGCCACCTGCAAAGGAAAGGGAAAAAAGGCAGGGTCAAGCCCTCAAGCACAGAATAGTTTCTTAGATCTCAGCTACATATCACTACGCAAGAGCCGTCTGTCTCGGCTGAAAAAACCTGATCGTTCCGGCACACTTAGGTGCAGAAAGCTGGAGAAGACAGCAGAGTTAAACACAGAGAAGGAGCTGCCATTGGCTAAGTGCTTTCCCTTTTCTCCTTAGCAGTGCATTTCCCCTATTCTTTCCCCTCACAGTGCCCAGGGAATACTAGCCAGTAAGGAGACAGAGATGCAAAGAAACTGTGGATGGAGCTGTGACTCCACCTTCCCCATGCCTCTTGCCAAGAATCCCTTCCAGCTCCCTCCAACTGTCAGCAAAGTAGCCTTCAGAATGCTCAACAGGTGGGAAACCGTCACTCAGCCAGAGGGAGCAAAAGATGTAGCCGAGTTCTTAAGTCGGTTTCATCCATACATACCAATGATGTAGAATAAAGCCAAGTTAAAGACGAGTTAAGAACGGATATTTGACTTAAACTACAGAGCTTAAAAGACTATTTCCATAATATTCAGTATGGTAACTACAATGTTCATTGTGGTAAAGTTCTGTAGACATTTTCTTATTGAAAAAGATTTGCTCATATAAGCATTGAAAGCAGTGAACATAAGTTGCCTTTTCCAAGCACATTTCCTTCCAGAGTTACAACGCACCCCAAAGTAAAGTGCTTGTTTGACAGACTGTGTCCTTATTCCTTGGTCCCCAGGGCTATGGGGGAAGAGCTCACTTTCAAAGAGAAAGCACTGCATTTCTGCAGAAAAGCTGTAGATTCGTTGTTAGGCAAAAGGTCACTTCCAGCTGCTGTTCCAGTGGGCTTACTAGTTCCTCCTGACAACTTGAAACCCTACACCACTCTCAGCCAGCCGTGACAAGGTCCTACATGCTGTGGTAGGTTACCTTACAAAGCCCAGAGCTCTACAGTCATCGTGTTCCCCTCTCTCTCACTCAAGGCACTGCTCCTCCTTCTCAAGGGCTTCCAACCTATTCAACATGATATTCATGTTATCGGTCCCCTGATGGGTTCCACTAACATCGTGGCAGCCATCTTCCAATATTTACTCTACTCACTGTCCCTCTTTCCAGTATTACCAGGTGGGTCCATTTTGTGGGCAGCTCCTTTAGAACACGTGTGAGACATGAATGAAAAGGTTTCTTTCTCACACTTTGCTGTCGCAGAGTAAATCTGAACGGTACAATAAGCCTAATTCATATGGGTGCAAGCAAAACACTTCTCAGCCACACGTGGTAACACCAGAACTGTTAATCCCTCACCCAGAAAGCCATTTATTCACCACCTTTCAGCTACTTGTCCTTACCAAATTTCCCAACCTGGAGCTAGCAACCCTCGCCCCCCCCCCCCCCCCGGCCAGGGAGTATCTGGCAACTCTAGCAGCATTGGCCATTACTATGTCAAATCCTGACAGTTCTAGCCCCTGCCAACCACCATACCCAATCCCTGCTTCTCACCCTCTGAAGTTCATTTCCTGCACAGTGTTATTTTCACCACTACCCCTCCTCTTGCCTCCCTGCCACCCCACCCCCATTCAACTTCCATTTCAGGCCTTGGCACTTAGCTTCATTTTCTTTCCAGCAAAATTCTAAACGCTCTTTAGCAACTTCAGCATTCAGCCAGTGATCTCAACGTTCAACCAGTGATCTCTCCTGTCCCTTACCTGCTTCTTTGGCCTTTACCTGTAGACCAGGTTCACTATGAAAATAGTTTGCAGTGTTCCCCAACTAACTATTTTCCCTTCTGTCCCCAGTCCTAGATCACTTCTCCATTTACACTCTTATGCAGCACAGCAGTTCAGTTTCCTGTTTCTCACCTGCCGTCTTCCTAGCTAAGTAAAGAATGCTTCCCCAGTCAAAAGGCTGAGTACACCTCCTTCTCAACCACATCATCTCCGTGATTCATCTACAGGACTTTCCTCTTCCTACAATAAAATCAAAACTCATTCTCCTGCCCCCTCAACTATCCTTTCATAGGGTTCATATCATACTCAAATGTTCTACCAAGATTCTTTTACTGTAGCAATCACAAAACAAGTGTGTTTAATAAACTACTGAGACTAATTTAATAACTTTTCAATACCTTAGATTTGGACTAGATGACTAGATTTATTTCTCCCACTAAAAATCAATGAGGCACTTGAGTGCCTTCCATTTCACGATGTGAATATATTTGGGGCAGGAGAGTGGGGATTACTCAACAGTACCTACACTAGTTAACACCGAATCAATTTCTTTGAGGTCCAGGCACATGGATTTTATCATGGTTCAGACTTTTGGGAGCTGAAAAGGGGACTGATGACCATCTACTTACAAACAGTCAGTCGCATTATAGTATTCTAACCTTCCCATGGTGGTTGATAGACACCAAAGAGTTTAACTTTGCCAGGTTTGTATCCTTATTTTACAGAATGGCCCTGTTCCAATTGTGGGAGGGGGTGGCAGCTCTCATGCACACAGTTGCTGCTAGCCAAGGAGGCCCTCTTCACTTCAATATATGCGGCTAGTCTGGAAATGCATCCCTTTGGGCACACAAATCTGCTCAGACCCAAAGCACACATTACATTCAAGAGAGATAGGATAGAGAACCATGCCCAAAAGCTGAAGAGCTAAGACACTGAACAGCACATACATGGATGCAGTAGCAGTACATTGATAGCTGGGGTTTTTTACCTGTATCTAGGACTCCCATTGCAGAGCCAATGACAGACATCATTGCTGTCAACAAAAGTGCTTTCTTGCACCATGGGATGACATACAGACCTACAGCTGTACCCAGCATAGACAATCCTACAAAGCAGGAAAAGTTTAAGAGCGAAAAAATCCACGAAAGTTGAGCGCTGCATATTTAAAATTAAACCCCCCCACAAAGTCCCATTTTTGGCTTCTAACACAAGATGCTTTTCATCATGTTTTAACCTGCCACTCCTGCCTAAGAGCGCCTTTTCCCCTTCCCCAGAAATGTCATTAAATTGCAATCGGATTTATGGCCATTTATGCAGGTGGAGTGGCACCATTAGAATATTGCATTTTATGGATTTTATGGATTTCAGTTCTATTGATTATGTTGTTTTGAACTGAATTTGTGCTACATCTAAATGGTTTTGTATTAATTATATTAATGTGTTTATATTTAATGTGTTTATATTTAATGTGTTTATATTAATTATATTTAATGTGTTGTAAACCATTTCAGGAACTTTTAGTTGAAAGGCAGTATACAAATAAACAACTTCACCACTAACATGACAAAGCTACACAAAATGTTGTTTTTGTTGGTATATTTGACACCATAAACCTACAATGACCATGACTCAAACCCCTCTATGTGCAACTGGAAAGCCCTTACACATGGGGGGCAGGGGCGTAGAGTTTTGTAAATTCCCGGGGGGGGGGGGCGAGGGCTCTTTAGCGATGTCCGTCCCCCCCCCCGGCCGGGAAACCTCTGCACCTCTCCAGGCTTTTCCGAGGCCCGCCAGCCACCGCTGCCGGGGCCTCTCTCCCCTCCCCACTCCTTCCCTCTCCCTTCGCCAGGAAAAGAGGGAGGGAGAGGGAAGGATGGAAGAGTGGCCAGGCGGGGAGGGGGGAGAGGCACCGGCAACAGCGGCTGCCGGCCTCAGAAGGGCCCCGGAAGGGCTCAGAAGGGCTCGAGCCCCCCCGTAGTCTACGCCTATGGTGGGGGGTGTCAGTCCTTCTGGCAGTAGCCGCTCATGCTACTCTGATCTTCACAGTATGTGCAGAGAGCTGCTAGTGGAAGGAGAGCCAAAAAGCCACAGCACCCAAGAATAAAATTAAACATAACAGCTAATGTACATGTTTAAATAAAGTTGTTTTAAGACACAAAAGTCTCAAGCAAAAATGTACTGTATCAACTATACATTAAGAAAGAATCTTAGAAAAGGAGACTGTTTTTATAAAGACCTGAAAATTGAGGAGAAAAATGAAAAGAAATATATGCCTCATTAAATATTATAGCTCCCTTACTCACATTACTTTCCATATCATTTCTTTAGTAGTTCCACTTTTCTAAGTCTAACGCACTGTATGTTATGTACTGTGTAGCATCTAGTCTGGCGCTATACAATTTAAACTTTTTAATTTTCTTCAAGGAATATCGAATTATTGGAAAACTCTAAAGGCATTCCTTATCCTCTAACGGATGCACATATGTAGGACTGGCAAGCCAGCCGAATGTTCAGGAGAAGGGAATCAAATCCAGCACCAGCCTCTTTGGAACAGATTATTGGCAACACTGCAGTTTTGTTTATCAGGCTGCATGTAGGGCATTCTCCAACAAAACACCCATTTTCATCCCAGCTAGGGATGCAATGAAACCGCCTTCCAAAAGTGTAAGTATATCCCTAGCTATTCAGGATCCCCATGTATAAGAGGCATACGCATTCCTGTGTACTTACCCAAGAGAAGCTGAGCATTCATATAGTCAAAGAGTACCCCACCAATCAGAGAACCACCAAAATAGCCTGCTGAGCGGCCCACAAAGATGTAGGATATTTGACTAACACTTCTGTTCACGTTTGTAGCCAGGTCTTGAAACGTAGGCCCTAGGACAGCAATGGCCATACCCTGGAAAACAAAACTACAATTTATGGTAAATCAGACTTACCTATCACTATTAACAAAGACTTGAAGAAACAAGCTACAGCTCAGCAGTCAGTCCTAGAACTTAACTGAAAGCAAGTCCTATTGAAATAAGCGGGACAACATGGGATTACACTCTGTGTAACGAACGACAAAACTTACTAGAAAAAAGCAACTAAAGTCCTTATTACTTCTTAGTTTAGGTGCAAACCCAGGAAGGGAGGGAGGCAGTAAATAAATATTTTCACAAAACTTGGTCCCTCTCCACATCTCTGTTTACCTCAAGGAATCTCTTCCCATTTCACAATTTTGATCAAAAACTACATTTTAAATAAAAACTACATGTGTCTTGATGCAGGAAAATTCTATTCCTTTTCTTCTGCGATACACTTTAGAAAAAGAAATTGGAAATGTTCTGACTAAAGGTTTCATTCTATGCTTCTGCAGCAATCTGGTTATTACTGATGGAGAACACAAGCTCTAATGTTAGTTTGATTCACTGTTTGGATCCCTGAGCAGGTTGTTTTTTTAAAAAGAGAATATAGGAAGAGCCCTGTTGGATTAGACTAGTGGACCATCTCACGCAGCACCCCATTTCACACAGTGGCCAACCAGTTGCTTTGAAGGACCAAGTGATCTCCAAGGCCAATTAATCTCAGGAAACGCGCCTGCGCAGGAAAGCTCATACCTTGACTAAACCTGTATTGGTCTTAAAGGTGCCACTGGACTTAAAGTTTGTTCTAATCCAAGAAACAGTTCGCCACACAACATTTTGAGAGAAGTGCTGCTACAGCAACGCAAACTCAAAGCCTTCTGGAGCACGTCCTTTAAGTAGGGTTGCCAAGTCCAGGTTGGAAAATACCTGGGGACTTTGGGGGTGGAGCCAGGAGAAGGCGGGGTTTGGGGAGGGGCCAGGCCTCAGCATGGTACAATGCCACAGAGGCCACCCTTCAAAGCAGCCGTTTTCTCCAGGGGGAACTGATCTCTGTCAGCTGGAGATCAGTTGTAAAAGCGGGGGATCCCCAGGCCCCACCTGGAGGTTGGCAACGCTACCTTTAAGGTCCAAGCACTTCAGGGGCAGGGAGGCCACACTACATTACAATTCTTTGCTGTGCATTTCAACCTTAAGACTTGATCATTATATGATCTTGTGGGGGGGGGGGGGGGAGACACCCTAGTCTGGGGGATTTTTAATATGGATTGCTACAGGGGCCAGACCAGGGGTACTTCTAAGCAAGTCTATGCAGAAGCACGTCCAATGTTATCCAATAGAGCTCACTCCAAAGAAAATACCCTTAGGATTGCAGCTTTAATCTCTTTAAATAATTTTTGTTTAATATTAAGATTTCTTTACATATTTATAATGCTGATAAGTACATGTTTGTTTTTAATTTCCCATGAATTAGAATACAATCATCCATTATATCTCCATCTCTCCTGACCATTGCTTTTCCCGAGCTTATGCCCTCGTGGGTTTTGTTTTTATAATTATTTGGTGGCTAATATTTCCCGGAAAGCGCCGCGCCGCATTCCAGACGAGGCGCCGAGTTTCCCCCTTGCGAAAAGAAGGTCTGCAGCTCCCGCCTAGCAAGAGCGCGCGGCGCGGGCAGCACACCTGCGGGCCGTCCAGCGCTTCCCCTCGTGGCTTCCGCAAGGGGCAGGCCCCAGCCTGGAGGCGGCGGCGGCGGCGGCTGCTCTCTGCTGCGGATGCCGGCGGGCAGAACGGGACGAAGCAAGGCGCCCGCGGCCGGGAGGCAAGCAGACACACGCGCGCAACACCCTCCCGCCTCCTTACCAGGCCCAGAAAAGCAGCGCAAAGTGTCGCGGAAATGCACCACTGCAGCGCGCGCCCCGGAGCCGCCGCCGCCGCCGCTCCCCGGAGCTGCTCCTGGGCCAGCCCACCGCCTCCTGCCCGGCTTCTTCGGCCGCTCCGGTCAGCCACGATCACCTCCGGCTGAAGGGCAGAGCTCGAGCCGGAGCCCCGCACCTTCGCAGAGGCCGCCGCTGCCACCAACTCCTCCTCCTCCTCCTCCTCCTCCTCGTCCCGCTCCTCTTCCAGGCGGGCGAAGCGCACCCGCTTCTTCCTCTCCAGGGCCCCCGCCATCTCCGCCCGAGGAGCCGCCACAGTGACTCCTCCCAGCCACGTGAATTTACAGCACGCCGGCGCGCAGCATCTTTTCGCCGGAAGAGACGGGCTCCGTTTAGCCTACAACCCCGCAAAAGCCCTGCGGCTGTCCTCCCACGACGCCAGCGTGTCACCTTCCCTGTGGAAGCCTCACACGGCCGATGGGTCGCGGCTTCGAGCTGACCGCCCGGTTCAGAAGTAAAAGCGGCGTCCCTAAATGAAGCTTCGGACTGGCTGCGTTCTAAACCGGGGGTTCACCGCAGCCCTAAAACATCCAGGGGAAACCCGAGGGGAGAGCCCAGCCGCTGAAACTTCAGGAGCAGGATGGAAAAGGAGATTGCCGAATTACAAGTTATTGCAACACTGGGAACAAAAACCTCAAGAGGGATATTGGTTTCTCCGAAGCCGTCTCATCTCAAAGAGAGTCTGGCACAAATTAAATGTGTGCAGGGCTCCGCACATTTGCTTAAATAGGATGGCGCAGATGAGGCTAAAAGATATTCTGTCTGCGCCTACATTAATTTGCAAAGCCCTGCCTGGAGCAAGAGGAGGTGGGACCTAACCAGTTTGGATGACTTCATCCCACTGAAGAGACCTTGGGGTAAGCGCCAATGTTTCCTTCTCACTGAGGTCTTTAGTCTCTTCACCTATAATGAGGTATTGCTGAGATAGTTTTCATATTATCAGGGGTCCTTTAGTAAAAAAAAAAAAATAAAAGGTGCAGGAGCTCATTAGCATAACTTGTTTGCATATGCCACACCCCCGGACGGCACCGGAAGTGTCAGAAGGCCACACACCCCTGACATCACTGGAAGTGTGTTAGAAGGAAGGAAGGAAGTGAGGGAGGGGGGAAGGAGCGAAAGGAACAGGAAGGAACGTCGGTAGGTGGGGGAGAGAGAGAAGGAAGGAAGGAACAGAAAGGTAGGTAGGTAGGTGGGGGGAGAAAGAAAGAAAGAGAGGGAGGGAGGAAAGGAGGGAAGGAACAGGTAGGTAGGTGGGGGGAGAGAGAGAAGAAAGGAAGGAACAGGTAGGTAGGTAGGTAGGTGGGGGGAGAGAGAGACAAGAAAGAAAGGAAGAAAGACAAAGAGACAGACTAGGTGCTTCTCCCCCCTCCTTCAGGCCTAGTGGCTGTCAGCCACTCAGCCAGCGTTTCCCTCCCCCCCCCTCGCTCTTGCTTGGGCCGGAGTGTCTTAACGCCACTCAGGCCCAGCTTTTCCCTCCTTCCCTCCCTGCAGCCTGGGAAGGGAGAGCGGGGGGGAGGGACGGGGGCTTCTTCCCGGGCGGCACTTGCCACGGCCGGGAAAGGGAGAGCTAGGGGGGAGGGATGGGGGCTTCTTCCTGGGCGGCGCTTGCCGCGGCCCGGGAAGGGAGAGCGGGGGAGAAGGATGGGGGCTTCTTCTTGGGCGGCGCTTGCCGAAGCCTGGGAAGGGAGAGCTGGGGGGGGAGGCTTTTTTCCCCGGCCGGCGGCCTGCCGCCGGCTCGACATTGAGCGGGGGTGGGTGGGAGGTTTTTTTTCCCCCTGGCCAGCAGCCTGCCGGCTCGGGGACATTGAGCGGGGATGGGTGGGAGGGGATTTCTTTCCCCGGCTGGCGGCCTGCCGCCGGCTCGGGGACATTGAGCGGGGATGGGTGGGTGGGAGAGGGTTTTTTTCCCGGCCGGCGGCCTGCTGCTGGCTTGGGGCATTGAGCGGGGGTGGGTGGGGGTTTCTTTCCCCAGCCGGCGGCGTGCTGGCCAGGGGGCGTGCCGCCGGCTTGGGGACATTGAGCAGGGATGGGTGAGTGGGTGGGAGGGGGTTTCTTTGAGTGGGGGGGAGGGTTTTTTTTCCCCGGCCGGCGGCCTGCCGCCAGCTCTGGGACATTGAGCGGGGGTGGGTGGGAGGGGGTCCGACCCAGCGGTGGCCGTGCTGGGGGCGGGGCTTAGTAATGTGCCCGCCCCCCAGCGTCTTCACTGGCGGAGCAGTGCTCCGCTTCGCTCCGGCCCCAACAGAGCCCTGCATATTATACATTAAATGTTTGCATGCCAAAGGATGGCTCCAAGAGCAAACTCTTGTAAATATGTGCAAGTTCTAATACACCTGTTTGGGGGCCCGTAGAATTGGATTCCATGGTCTGATCTTCTTGAAACTTGGTGGGGATTTCAGGGAGAGGCCCCAGCAGCTACCCTGCAAGTTTGGAGCCTCTCCCTCAAACCCCCTTTTCTCCAGCCCCTCATATACCCTATGAGTTTTTGCCATTGATTTCAATGGCCCATAGGGTATAATGGGGCTGAAACTGACGTTCCCTTTTTCACACACTTCCGGTGATGTCAGGGGACGTGGCATATGCTAATGAGTTATGCTAATGAGCTCCTGCACCTCTTTTTCTACGAAAGGACCCCTGCTTAAGATTCAATATGTTTGTGTGGCAGTTTACTTCTGTTTTGTAAGCTACTTTGAGCCACCGTTTGATCATGAGTAAGGGGGAGTAATAAATAGAATATTTGTGCAGAGTGGGGCTGAACCTATCCATCTTCCACCCAATGGGTGGTGGCTGCCGTCAAAGCTGACCACGACAGCTAGCTCTTATGCTTGCATACACATATCACTCCAGGAAACTTGGAATTAATTTTTTACCTTCTTGCAATAAATTGGGATTATGAAAGGTTAATTACTAACTTTTGATTTCAGCTGCTGTTGAGTGGCAGGAATATATCCTCTAGAGCCTGCGTTCCCTTTACTTCTTTTGCTGTCGTCTTGGTTTCCCTCCAGCATAAGGCCCACAGCTCAGGTGAGGGTGGGAAGGCCACAGCTACTCTGCCTCATGCCAAGGAGAGAGCAGACAGAAATGAAGGGTGCAGGCTTCTCACGGCAGAGGCCTGCTCTGAGCCAGCCAGTGGGGTTGTGAAGCCTCTTTTCACAAGAAACCAGCACACCCCTTTCTTCCTCTCTGCCCTCTTGCTGTCTCTTCTCAGAATGAGGCACAGCAGCTCAGTGCTGTGCTGGAGTGAGACTGCCGAGGTGCTCAGGGGGCAGCCATGGGGGAAAGGGAATAAAATCACCACTGCACCCCTCTGTGGCCGGCTTGCTCTTCTCCTGGGTTGCTGCTGTGCTGGTTTTACTCTCTCTTCCCTGAGACCAGCTTGCACTCCTCTTGGAAGCTGCCCAGGTGCTGGGATGAGAGTGCAGAGGCTATGGAGTAGGATGAGGGTTGTTGGAGAGGAAGAGCCCTTTAGTTCCATAGCAGGCACAAGCATAGGCGTCAACTACGGGGGGGCTCGGGGGCTCAGGCCACCCCCAAAGTTTCCCAGGGGGGTCTGAGCCCCCCCCCCCGGGGAAACGGGGCACCCACTCCTGCCGCTGCGCCTCCCCGCCTCCCATGTTAGGCAGGCAGGCAGGCCTGCCCAAGCCCGCTGGCCTGCTGCCGCAAGAGCTGCCTGCCCGGCCGCCTGCCCGCCGGCTGGCTCCCCTCCCCTGAACCCACTGGCTCCCTCCCTCCCGGAGTGATGATGTCACCTGGAAGTGACATCATCACGCCGGGCATGTTGCCGGGGCGATGCTCTAGCAATCGTCCGGAAACTCTATAGCACCATAGAGTTTTGGGGTGATTGCCAGAGCACCGCCCGGCAACGTGCCTGGCGTGATGATGTCACTTCCGGGTGACATCATCACACTGGGGCCCCAGGAGGGAGGGAGGGAGGGAGCCAGTGGGTTCAGGGGAGCCAGCTGGCCGGCCGGCTGGGCCGGGGGGGAGGCTCTTGTGGCAGTGGGGACATTGTTGCAGTGTGCGCGCGCTTCACGCGCGTGCATGCGCAACAGCCCCCCCCCCTGGTAAGTACAAAACTCTACGCCCCTGGGCACAAGGCCATACCTCCGGGAGGCTCATAGCTGACCCTTCTGCCAATCCACACAATGGAAGCTACTTCAAGATTGGAATTTTTTGCTAACCAGAAGCTCTGGTGGTCTTGCCCACTTTCCAGACAGAGGGAGCTGGCTCCGTATCGGGGAACAGTGCTGGGCATTCCAAAGAACCAGACAAAGCCAGTGGCTGCTTTGTAGAAAAGAGCAGCAGTGTGGCCACAAAGAGAGAGTGGGGACTTCTGTTTCTACATCAAATGCACTTGTCAAGCTGGTATTGAAAATCGTTGGGAGCTGAATTTACTGAACTGTTTGCTGAAGTAGTAATTTGCCAAATTATACTTGCCTGTGCTGTAAGTTTACTTAATAAAACATTTTCTGTATTTGTTGTAAGGCAAAGTAAAGGTTTCCCTTTCTCGAAAGCCAGTCGAATCTGAATCTAGGGGGCGGCGCTCATCTCCGTTTCCAAGCCAAAGAGCCAGCGCTGTCCGAGGATGTTTCCGTGGTCATGTGGCTGGCATGACTAGGCTCTGAGGCACACAGAACGCTGTTACCTTCCCACCGAAGTGGTACCTATTTATTTACTTGCAATTTCTTGCTTTCGAACTGCTAGGTTGGCAGGAGCTCACTCCATCATGCAGCACTCGGGTCTTGAACTGCTGAACTACTGACCTTCTGGTTTGCAGTTCAGCGTCCTAACCACTTGAGCCACTGCAGCTGTTTATAGCACTATTTGTTGTAGTGCTATATTAATAATGAATAGGTCCCTGGAGTAGGGTTACCAGGTGCCTTCCTCCTGCCAGCGGGGGGATTTGGGGGCATTCCAGGGGTGGGTGGAGATGTTGGCAATGTGTTGACATCACTTTCGGAAGTGATGTCATCACATTGGCAACGTTGAGACAACGCTCTACTTTTTGGGCAAAAGTCAATGGTAAAAATGGCTACATACCATAGAATTTTGTCCCAAAAGAAGAGCACTGCCCCCGACAACACCCTCACAATGACATCACTTCTGGAAGTGACATCAGCGCATCGCCAACATAGCACAGGTATATCTGTTTGGGGCAGGGTTTCTCCCACTGGTCAGCTGAGCAGTGGCAGGATCCCCCACCCCCACCTGTGGACTAGCAAGCCTAGCCTGGAGACAGTTTTGGCGTGAATGCAGGCTAATAAACTGAAGCTTAATCCTGACCAGATGGAAGTGCTACTGGTGGGCGGAAGGTCTGACCCAGGATTTAACCCATTCTGAATGGGGTTGCAGTCCCCCCCTTGAATAAACAGGTCCATAGTTTCAGGGTGCGCTTGGAACCATGTCTATTGATGATTTTGCAGGTTACAGCTGTGGCCAGGAGTGCCTTTTACCAGCTTTGACTAGTTAGCCAGCTGAGGCCTTTCCTGGGCAGAAAAGATTTGGCCACTGTGATGGATGCCCTGGTTACATCTAGATTACACTACTGCAATGCACTATATGGGTGCGTTCAGACATGCCGTTTGATCCGGCTTCGACACTCTTTGAACGGATCAAATCTGCATGTTCAGACAGCATCAGCTGCCTCCCATCCCCAGCCATTGCTTTCCGGAGCAAATTCTGGAGCAAACCGTAGTATTTCGTTACCAGGTCCCAAGTGGTGTTTTCTCAGCAATCCCGGTTGAAAGCACAGTTTCCCCTATGTGATCGCTCCACCATCATCGAGCCACTTCCAAGTCTTTAAAAAAAAACCCTGCCGCGGAAGCCAGAGGTTTCCACTTTTCGCCCGCCATTTTTATTTTTGCGTCGGCAATATGCGCACAAGTGCTGCTCTGCTCCCGTGTCTTTAAAAAAAAGTTTAAATGGCCACTAGTTTTGAGTTTGGGATCCAAGGAGGCCAGTTTTGGGCGAAAAGTTTGAAGGGATTTGTTCTGTCACGGCGGTGAAATCACGGTGCTTGTGGAACTGTGACAGGATTTGCTCTACTGCTTTTGCGCATGCGCAAGGGTGTAGTTTTTCAAATCTTCAGATGAGTGGCTATGTGCATACTTAGAAAAAAACAACCCCCCCATGTGGTCGTGATTGTCTGGAGTAAAAAAGACCCACATTGAAGTGGGGTGATTTGAACCGGCTCCAGCACGCCGTCTAAACGCACCCTATGTGGGGGAGCTCTTGAGATGTGTTCAGAAACTTCCATTGGTACAGAAGGCTACAGCCAGGATGTTGACTGGAGTAGGTCATAGGGATCATATCCCTCCAGCCTTGTCTCATCTACATAGGGTTGCCAGTCTCCAGGTGGGGCCTGGGGATATCCCGCTTTTACAACTGATCTCCAGCTGACAGAAATCAGCTCCCCTGGAGAAAGTGGCTGCTTTGATGGGTGGACTCTATGGCATTGTACCATGCTGAGGCCCCTCCCCTCCCCAAACCCCGCCCTCTCCTGGCTCCACCCCCAAAGTCTTCAGGTATTTTCAGGGCTATTTTTGGGCAGGAACGCACAGGAACGGAGTTCCGGATGGCTCCTGAGTTGGCCACACCTACAGCCAAAACCTTTGGCATGTGTGGCTACAGAGCACGCTGCCTTCCCCATGTTACACACAAGAGGGAAAGGCGGCATGTTAAAATGCCATCCTTCCCTCTGGAGAGCCCCTGGAGATTTCCTTGTCAATTTCACTCTGGGCCAGTCAGCTGAGAGTGAAATTGACAAGGAAAAGCCTCTCTCTGCCTTCCCTTCTCTAGCTGACATGTCCCACCTGGAAAAGGGCAGGCAGGGAAACCAGGCATGTTGGAAATGCTTTTCTTTCCCAGGCCCCCCCAACCAATATGCTAATGAGCTGTGCTGTCAGGGGTGTGGCCTAATATGCTAATAAGTTCCTGCTGAGCTTTTTCTATAACTACGCTGGTTGCCAATTTGTTTCCAGGTGTCAGCTACGCTGCCATTTCCTGGCCGGGGTTGGGACTCAACCTGGGACCCCACCCGCAGGAATGTGCTCATGTGCTGTTTAGCTGTCTGGCTTTCTTATCACGCCCCACTTTTGCCTGCTTCGCTCCCAGCTTGCTCAAGGTCTGGGATAAATCCTCCCTACTGTGTTATTCCTTTTGCAGCTGCCTTCGAAAACATTTAGTAGAAGTTCCCTGGGAACATAAGGCACAATAACATACTTGCCGCCATTTCAATGTGAAACCTGTTCAGGGGGCTGGAACCACTTTTAACGCTTTATGATTGGTGTAGAGGTAATGAGGGGGATTCTGATTGCCTAGTATAATACTGTTTGTTTACAATAAAGCCATTACTAACAGAGAAAGTGCAACTGTATCAATAAGAACCTCTTTGCAAATAAAGGACTTTCTAGGTAAGAAGACCTGTTGCAGACTGCATCGTTTGGGACAATCTCACACCAGGCTAGTTTCAACCTTCAAAGTCTAATATGGCTTGGAACCAACATACCTGGAGGATTGCCTACTCCAGGGGTGGGCAAACTGTGGCTCGGGAGCCACATGCGGCTCTTTCATATCTATTATGTGGCTCCCGGCAGGGCGGCTGGGGAAGCTAAATATCATTAGCAAACAAATATCATTGGACAAATTAATATCATTATCAATATCTGCTTTTACCCCTTTTGTTATTATTTTTGGCAGTCTCATTTAATGTTAATAAAAAGCCAATTTGCTTATTTTCCAATAAAAGCAGGTAATATTTGTTCATGTCTTGTGGCTCTCAAACATCTGATGTTTATTCTACGCAGCTCTTACGTTAAGCCAGTTTGGCCACCCCTGGCCTACTCCCTTATAAATTCACCCAACCACTATGGTAATCTTCAGTGGCCCTACTCAGGGGTCATTTCGTAGAAAAAGAGGTGCAGGAGCTCATTAGCACAACTCATTTGCATAACTCATTTGCATATGCCACATTCCCTAACATACTGGAAGTGTGTCAGAAGGCAACACCCACCCCTCAGGCTCCACTCCACAGTTGAGTGAAACTGACCTGCTCCTCCTCCATTTCCTTCCCCATCCAATACTTTGTGCAATAAAAATAAGCGTAAAGAACACACCCTCATTCTCTTCCTGCTCCCTTGAAACCACCAGGTTTCAAGTAGACTTGAGATACCCAGGACATGTGCACCACCCATCCCTCCCCCTTCCCCTCCCCACAACAAGAAACCCTGTGAGGTAGGTGGGGCTGAGAGAGGTCTTTTGAGAACTGCTCATGAGAGAACAGCTCTGAGAACTTGTGACTGGCCCAAGGTCACACCAGCAGCTGCATGTGGAGGAGTGGGGAATCAAACCCAGTTCTCCCAGGTTAGAGTCCAACTCCTGACTACTACACCAAACTGATGGGGTGGAAGCTGCTGAAGGGTTGGTGAAATTTCTCCAGTACTTATATGCCATGTGCCCAGATAAAAAATGGTATACTTAGAAAATTTATATGCCACTTTGGGCAAGTCTCTGGAAAAGCAGCACACAGTCCTAAAAGGAACAATGATAAAATTATCAATATTAAAACAAAACATTAAAAATAATAAAGACCCTAGCAGGGCTTTCCCCGGGGTGCTGCACCTCTGCACTGCTTGGGAAGCCGAGGAGGGGGCGGGGCTTGGTCATGTGCCCGCCCCCTGGGCTCCTCACTCCCGGAGCTGCGCTCCTGTGCGCTCCCGCTCCAACGGACCCCTGGCCCTACTTCAGGTGTGGCCATTTTCTGAGATTAGGTGGGTGGCAACCTGGGAGAGGGCCTTCTCAGTCATAGCACCAAAGCTCTGGAACTCTCTCCCCAGGGAGGGTTGCCTGTCCTCCTCTGTTGCCATCTTCTGCCAGCAGGTGAAGACTAATTTTGTTTCATTTGATGTTTCTTCAGTGATCCCTTCTGCCTGACCAATGTTTTAATTGCTGTTTTTATGCTAGCCCTGTCTTGTCAGATCTTGGAAGCGAAGCCCTGGTCAGTATTTGAATGGGAGACCACCAAGAAGTACCAGGGTCATGATGTGGAGGCAGACAATGGTAAAACACCTCTGAATGTTTCTTGCCTTGAAAACCCCATGGGGTCCCCATATGTCAGGTATGACTCGATGGCAAAAACATGTATATGTATGTGTGTGTGTGCTTAATTTGTTTTAATGATGGGTGTTGGTGGATTGCTTTTAATGGTTTTTAAATGTGATTTTATCATGTATATTTTAATGTTAGCTACCTTGGGGGCCCTCATGAGGGCAGAAAGGCAGGATATAAATATTGTAAATAAAATAAAATAATGCCTTTAGAAAGAGGAGGTGCAAAATAAGCTGCATGTTTACTGTTGGATTCATTTTCTCTCTTATCAATTGAAGCTTTTCATAGCACTATGATTTTACACTGAAAAAGTATATTTTACCCTCAAATGTCACACCACTTCTACACTATTATGTATTTATTTGTAGAATCAGACCATTGGGCACTGGGGGGGTTGGGGGGGGGTGACAACATGCTTACTTTGTGTTCTGCGTGCACAATTCTCTCAGTAAGTATAATAATAATGTATAAATGTTATGCCAAGATAATGCATTTATTGAAGTTAAATATAAACATATAAATATAAACCAGCATTCGCTGTGATTTTAATTGAATCTTTTCATAATTAACAAAAGCTTTTGTAAAACATTCTAAACATTGATCGAACACAGATTAAAGATTTTTTAAAAATTGTAATGGTTGGCAAACAAAGACAATGTATTTAAAATGGATTATGAACCTGTCCTTAAATATAACATTCCATTGCTCAAGTTATCATTTGTGCTAGCTGAGATTCTGCTGTCACCCCATTCCTTCAGATAATCATTCAAAACAAACCATAATTTTAGCACGCAGAAGCCACAATTCAGTGTAGAAATAGAAAGGACTTCAGTCCAAATGGGTTTAAAACACACCTGTGTTGAACTGTGACTGTAAAACCACAGGACTTTGAAGATGTCTATTCATTTGATTACAACTAACATTTACTACTAACATTTTAACATCACTCTAAACAAGAGGACAACTATGTGAACACAAACATATGCTTAGAAAAATGTTGGACGAAGTATGGACTGCTTACACTTTGATATCACCTTTTGTCCTAGGAAATCCATAAAATTTACTAATTTGAATCTCAAATTATAACAATTTTAGCACTATGAACAAAATATTTACATATTCAATAGGTTTCTAATACTGCAGCTTTTAGAAGTCTGGAACTCAGACTACTTTATGCAAGAATTTAATGACTACACTAGTTGGAAGCATGTAAACTCACACAAGTTTAAACACTTCAGCCACACATGTCCTAAGCTAGATTGCCTGCCACAAAAATTGGTTTGTTTCCTTTGTGGTAGGGTTGGCAGTTGCTAAAACCAGAATAGCATGGGCATAATTCAAGCTGGGAGGCAATTTGTGTGAAGCAGAACAGGCCCAAAAGTATGGGGAACCATGTCAAACAAATAGCATACACCTGTTTCCCGCTGCAGCTGCCATGCTACAAAACTAATGTGAATCGAGTCTAGGTTTAGTATTCTTGTTTCTCAATTCTTACAGTTTATTTTACGATCTCATCCAATAAACTGAAGTACAGAAATTCAAAACCAATTCTCTTTGATTCAATTTGTCTGAATATAAATCCAGTCTTAGTTCCTAGCCTCTTTTGATGTCTTGCTTGTTTTGAAATCCAAACAGGATTCTAATATTTTATGGCAAGTAGTGAAAAGCATCTGTTTAGTTTCTTCTGTCAAACTGGCAGGGTGGCTGGGACTGTTTCAGCTGTTTCTGCTCTGCAAATGGGAATGTCAAGGTTTATTTCCCATGCAAATAAAAATGTTGTTTTATCGGATCATATTCCTGCACAGTTTCATGTAAGAAGTAAACCATATGTTAGGATTGCAATAGGAACAAGATATTAGCTACTGAAAATATGAAAAAATGAAAGAGACCTGTTATAATGCCTCAATGAAAATTTTAAAACTATTTTCAACAAACATTTTCCAAGTTACTGTACCCAATATTCTGCATGTTGACCATACTCTATTGCTGTCTGAAGTACTTTATAGGGTTGACTAGGCCACTTTCTCTCCCAACTGTGTCTCAAAACCAGATCTTCCAACAGTAGGCGTACCAGGTGGCCACTAACGGTGGGCAAATTCCTGGTAATTGCTGCCATGCCTGCTGACACTCATCTGGTTGGTGGGCAGAAGCAGGCCAGCAATACGGGGCTGATGGAGATCTTCATCACCACAAAATGACGTCACTTCTGGCACAACCCAGAAGTGCCAGCATCACACCAGGGTGATGCTTTCACCCAGAAACTCCATACCGTTTTGGGGAAAGTGCTAGAGTATCACCCCAGTAAAATTAAAGTGTTTCTAGGTCACGCTGGAAGTGACATCATCACGTGGCTATGAAGATAGCCCTCCTCTGCAGTAATTATCCTCCTTCCCCCATCTCCCACTGGTTGTAGTGTCATGACTGGACACCCTATCCATCAGCCATGTTCCTGTCTCACACACCTACATCACTCTGTAGAAAGCATGGCAATCAACCTGTAGTCAATGGCTGTGGTCACACACACTAAATAATCCACTTTCAATGCACTTTCCAACTGGATTTTGCCAGTTCACAGTAAAATCCAGTAGGGAAGCGCACCAAAAGTAGATTGAAATTGGATTATTTAGTGTGTGTGACCGCAGCCAGTAGTGATCAAGCAATCTGAAAGCAGCTTACTCAGTAGAAACTTTCTGCAAGCTGCTTAGAATTTCCCCCCAAAAGCCTTGTGCATTCTGTCTCCTAAAAGGAGCTCTGAGTGGATTTCCCTCCCCTCCGTTAACAGCAGAGGTAAGTTGTTTTCCCATTTTGTCTCCTTTCTGTTAGTCTACCTACTGAGAAAGGTGCATTGGATATTTAATACTGGGCAGAAGCTAGAAAGAGACCAAAGCTCCTGTGGCAGGATGTTTTCAGGCCACTGAGTGGAAGCTGAAGCTCTTTCCAAGAGAGAGGGTGCTACTTCTACCCCATAGATGATGAGGAAAGCATTAAAAAAATTAAGAAATGCACAGAATACAATAGCAGGTAGTGGAGCATTTACCAGTGTACAGGTTCCACTGGGGAAAATGTGACGAGCAAAATATGAATGTTCCTATGTTGGCCTCAGCATTTGTCTTGAGACCATTCCTTCATCTTCAGATCTGTTGTTGTGTACATGCAGGGGTCATTTCGTAGAAAAATAGGTGCAGGAGCTCATTAGCATAACTTATTTACATATGGTATGCCACCTGACATCACCGGAAGTATGTCAGAGGGCAAGAGAGAAAGAGAGAAAGAGAGAAAGAAAAAGAGCTGGCAGAGAGGGGACAGCTACTAATCCAAGCCTCAGAAATACCACCATTCTGGGAGGATAGCTTCAGGGGTGGCTGAAGCTTCCGAAGACTGGTCAGAGGAACAAGGACCTTTCCAGGGGACGGGGTCATTTTGCTGCAGCCATGACACAAGCAGGCATTTCCCCGTGGCAGGGGGGGGCGGAATCTGGCACCAACTCCCGGAACTGAGCTGCCCCGAGCTCCTGCTCGAAATGACCCCTGTGTACATGGAGAACAGAGAGAGCCAGGCTGTCTTGTTTCATGGAACTGTATACACAGGTTAGGCTTGAAACCAGAATAATTTTATTGTAATCTTGAGTATACCCTTAGATTTGAAATTAAAATTGATGTAAAGTTTAATTTTTACAGCACTGTGGGCCAAACAGAAATATGTTCAATTAAAAAAAAACTAATTTCACTGAGCCATTCGTATTAGATATGGTTTAACATTACAGGCAGCTTATTATAAATAAGTGCTTGAAATGTAATACCCAGGTACTAAAATAAGATACAGGAATAGACTCTGGGGGAGGAGTATATTCCTTTCCACATATATATGAATAAGCACTTTAATTACTGTAATACATTCAAAGGGGCACCCCATTATATTTCCCTAATGCAGTCCACCTTCAAAATGTGAAGATATATGGAAGGATGGGTCCACTGCAGAATTAAGCCATTGAAGATATGGTATGTTTACAGATACATAAAAAGTGTCAGTATTGCATTATAAAATTATGTAGCCTAATTTATAACAATGGTTACTGAAGGACTGAACATGGTTCAGATGTAAACAAGCCTATAGAACCCTTGGATTTGTACACCCATTCTTCATTCTTTCTACCTGCCCCCCCCCCCCCCAGCAATTTAATTTAGAAGACTTCCTCCTTTGTGGCAAACCACAGTGTGTTACATCTGTGCCACAAACTATGGTTCACTCCAGTCCTACAAACCAGGATTCCAAACTGCAGTTAAGGCTGTGCAGTGTCTTAACCCACTGAAATCAATAGGCTTACGCAGACCTAACTCAACGTAGGATTAAGTTGCAGAGCAGCTTGAAAGCTCTAAATATACACACACAATTAAAATAAAATGTTTTAAAATATGCATAATATACTAAGAATTAAGTTTAAATTAAAGTAGTGGCACTGGATGGATCAGAAGGTTACTGAAGAAAATTGTAAGGATCCTTTAATAGGCAGGCAGAACTTTCAGGTTCCAGAAATGCAGTAAAAACAACAAACAACAAACACACACCCCTCCCCAAAACACAGTTCTTACATGTGCTCACACAAAGGGCACGTATACTTTGATACTACAAACCTGTATAGGATAGGGAAATGTGTTCTGCAACCTGAATCAAGTAGAGGCAAGCATACTTCAATACTCACACAGAGGGCAAGTATACTTTGGTACTACAAACCTGTGTAAAATAGGGGAAATGTGTTCGGAAACCTGAATCAAGCACAATTTAAAAAGCAGTCATTACTGTTAGAAGTTTGGTTTTAAATGTCACTATTACTTTGACACTCTTATCAGGTCTTTGCTTTCAAGTACAATCATAGGGTACCTTCAGTTTACAAACAGAAAGCTAGTCCTTATAAAAATAAGTTCAATCTGGTAGAAAAAAATATATGAACAATTAAATAACAGTTTCAAATTCTTTGCTGTTCTTTTCGGCTGAGTCCAACGTGGCCGCACTTTTGATTTGCAACATTTTCTCCATCGTTTCTCCATTCACAGGCCTAGCTCGTTCTTTGGCTTTTTCCTTTTCATGCACCCAAGGAATGAAACACAGCACGGCTCCTCCAACAATAGGGGGAATTCCTGCTAGGTAGAATGCTACATCATACGTACCTAGGTAATCTCGTAGTATACCTACGAGAAAAAAATAACATAATTATTGTCGAGATACAAAACACACACACACACCCTTAAATTGGATTTCCACCATGCTTAGTGACAGATGGAAATACTGTAAAGAAAATTACAGTCATAGGCTGTGGTCACACACACTAAATAATCCACTTTCAATCCATTTTCAATGCACTTTCCAACTGGATTTTCACAGTATGAACTAGCAAAATTCAATTCAAAAGTGCACTGAAAGTGGATTGAAAGTGGATTATTTAGTGTGTGTGACCGCAGCCATAATACCGAATCCGCTTCAAGGTGCTGGTGCTTACCTTTAAAGCCCTAAATGGCCTGGGTCCAACCTACCTGAGGGACTGCCTTTCCCTGTATGTACCCCGGAGAGCACTACGGTCTGGGGCCCAACACTGGCTGACTATACCTGGCCCCAGAGAAGCCAGGCTCGCTACCACGAGGGGGAGGGCTTTTTCAGTGGCGGCCCCTATCTGGTGGAATGAGCTCCCGGAGGAGATCAGGGCCCTGTGGGACTTGGTGCAATTCCACAGGGCCTGTAAGAGGGAGCTCTTCCGCCAGGCATATGAGTAGGGGCCGCTACTTCCACCTTCCCTCCCCCTCCCTGTTTTCTCCCTGTAGTATAGGTATAGCCTATACCAAAGCCTGACCGCTATTTGTACCATCTGCCACGAGGAAAAAGGGGCTCCGGAGCGATTAGGTTGCCGCCATCTGAATTTTTAGGATTGAGTGTTGAGCACTTTAGATTGTTAATTGTGTTATTGTGTGGTTTTAAACATAATGTTTTATATCGTTTTAAGTTTTTAGTATGTTCTTTGAATCCTGGGGTACCAGGTCTTGTACGCCGCTCTGAGCCTGCAATCGTGGGGAGAGCGGCCTAGAAATCAAATAAATAAATAAATAAATGACCAGCCTAGATTACTGTAATAGTAAGATGCTATATGCGAGTGAGGTGTCATCATTTAAAAAATGGCTGATCTTGACTTAAAAACGTTTTGAGTGGGGGGAAATTGTGGAAGACAGACCCAATGCTGCCTAGAAGTAAATGTCTCACCCCTCTCTCCCAGTAAAACCACACCCACTCCTCTTCATTCTGCAATTCCAATCTTTCATTCCTGCTAGCCCCTAGAGCATAGGAAGAGTAGCAGAGAGTCTAGATGAAGAACTACGCCAATTTCAGAGCTCGGTTCATTGTGCTTTGGCTTTACCAGCGCTAGCAGCCACTGCTAAAAGCATACTGAATATTACATACTTCAGTATCAATAGTCTGAGGGTAAGATTGGAGGAATATGCTGCAACCACCCAAATGAAAATAGACAGGACTGGGTTCTGATTAATGCCTCCCTGGGAGATTTCCTGGGAATCCTGTGTTAGCAAGCTTGAGCTCCATCATGGGATACAGATGTAAAGAACACATCTTTCCTGCTTTCTTTTGTCTTCCAGGCATAATTCAGGTTTCTGCTATGGTCCTACAAAACTCTAAATAGTTTGTTCCCATCAAATTTAGATAATTTTCCATACTAGGTTCCATCAAAAGTCTTTACAGCCAAGCATACGTTCAAGTGTTCCCACACCATTTTAACTCAGGTGGTTTTTTGGGGATTCGATGGGCAACTCAGTCCAGAGGTCTGCCACACCTGAATGCCGATGCAACACCAATGTCTGTATAATACGTTCTTCCAGCAGAGAAATGACCAGAGCAAAGACCCAACACCAAGGAACTGAGAGCATAGCAGCAGCTCTGGGGTCTCTAGTGACACCTCCAACTGTCAGTTACAAAGCTCCAGATGGGCCATGTCTATACATGGAAGCATCCAATCTATGTACAGTGATGCCTGTCCAACTGTCTCACAGAATAGAAAAGGGGAGGGAAAAAAGGGCAACACAGGCCTACCAACTGTATGAAGGACCCTGGCATGCAACAGAAACTCTGCCACTAACATACTTCAGTAACATCTGTAAGCATCCACTCAAGTTCTTTTCTACAGATTGATGCCCTTTGGAAAGACGGATACAAAGGAAAGGAAAAGTTGGATAGTCCAGCCATCTCCACAGCTAACTTGGGATAAGAAAGATCAGAATGCTGATTTGGTCCTACTCCTAGAAACGTAAGGAAAGACACTCAGGCCATTTGCCACTGGGGAATTACACTCCCTCCCAGAGAGAATACCATAGTGAAGACCAGCTGGCCTCCAACCATTGACCAGAGAATAAACAGGTGCCAAGAAGAAAGATGAAGGGGAAAACCTCAAAGGTGTTGAGAATAAAGTAAAATGCCAAAACGCCCTCAAAGGTACCACCTCCAGTCTCAACTCCTACCAGGGGTCCTTTCATAAAAAAAGGTGCAGGAGCTTATTAGCATAACTTATTTGGATATGCCACACCCCCTGACGTCACCGGAAGTGTCAAAAGGCCACACATCCCTGACGTCATGGGCAGTGTGTCAGAAGGCAAGAAGGGAGGAAGGAAGGTAGGTAGGTAGGTGGGGGAGAGAGAGAAGAAAGAAAGAAAGAGAAAGGGAGGGAGGGGGAAAGGGAGGGAGGGGGGAAGGAAGAAAGAAAGGAACAGTAAGGTAGGTAGGTAGTTGGGGGGGGAGAGAGAGAAGGAAGGAAGGAAGGGGGAAGAGAGGGAGGGAGGGGGGAAGGAAGGAACAGGAAGGTAGGTAGGTAGGTAGGGGGAGAGAGAAGGAAGGAAGGAAGGAAGGAAGGGGGGAGGGAGAGGGGAAGGAAGGGGGAAAGGAAGGAACAGGAAGGTAGATGGGGGGAGAGAGAGAAGGAAGGAAGGTGCGCTTTTCCCTCCACTGGGGCTGGTGTTTCCCTCCCTCCCCCCCCTTGCTTGGGCCTGAGTGGCGTTAAGCCACTCAGGCCCGATTTCTCCTTCCCTTGCGCCCCGGGAACAGGTGAGTGGGGGAGGGAGGGGGCTTTTTCCTGGGGCCGGCGGCCAGCCGTGGCCCTGGGAACGGTGAGTGGGGGGGAGGGAAGGGCTTTTCCCCGGGCTGGCGGCACTTGCCGCAGCCCGGGAAGAGTGAGGGGGAAAGGATGGGCTTTTCCCTGGGCCGGCGGCGGCCTGCCGCGGCCCAGGAAGGGTGAACGGGGGGGAGGTTTTCCAGAGCGCGGGCCGGGGGGGGCAGGGCTTTGTTATGTGCCCGCCCCCCCGCCCCTTTTCTCCCAGAGCGGCGCCCCGGCCCCAACGGAGCCCTGACTCCTACTAAGGAAGCATTGACATGGTGAGGATTCTCCACTCCCCTGTCATCAGGTGAGGCATTTGCACTGACAACAGAGCATCCACACGGGAGTCTGTGCATTTCCTTTATTGCTTTCCCTGCAGCCTCCCCCCCCCCCCCCCCCCCCATCATACCACTGGACTTTTGGAGAAGTTTTTTTTTTTAAATCAGTAATTGCTATTGAACCATAGCATAATAATGTTATAATGATCCACTAGCACAATCGACTTTTTCCTCTTAACTCACAGCTTTCATTTAAAATAAAGTCTCTACCTGTTTTCCTGGGGGTGTGGGGTGTGGAGGGGTGGGATTGTGATGGCAAAAAATGTGGTGCCAATGTGCATGGGACCTTCGAAAATGTGCACATTCCCCTCCAGACTGTTCACTAACACAATTGGACTGCATCCTCTCCAGAAAGATCAGATTAGATTTAACAAAGAATGTACCACAGATGAGGACATAGGCATGGAGTACGGGGGGGGGGGGGGGCTCGAGGGCTTGAGCCACCCCTGAAATCTCCCAGGGGGGCTCAGCCACCCCCGGCAAAACGGAGCACCTGCCGCCGCGCCTCCCCGGGTCCTTCCAAGGCCCGGCCTTTGCTGCTGGAGAGGGAGAGGGAAGGGGTGGCTGGGGGGGGGGAGAGAGGCACCAGCAGCAGTGGCTGGTGGGCCTCGGAAGGGCCTGGGGAGGCGCGGTGGTTTCCCAGGGGGGAGAACATCGCCCCAGCGAGCGCGCACGTGCTTTGGAGCCCCCACCCCCAGAATTTCCAAAAGTCTATGCCCCTGGATGAGGAGATACCTGAAAAGTGGACTATTAGGCTCTAAAATAAAGCACTGCAGCTAAAAGCTCTCCAGGTAGATGCCACCACAGGCCTTTTTCACAGATTTGGGGCCAGCTAGGAAAGCACTGACATGGCTCTCTCTCAGACACATCAGACAGTGTAGGTAGTGTACATCTCTTCAGTTCACACTTCTTGGAGAAGCCTTAGCCTAAACAAAGTCTCTATATTAACCCAAGGGTGACCAAAAGTGTCTCTGAAAAGCAACAGTGACCCACTAACATTCCAGCTCCTCACTCTGTTGTGGTAAAACAAAAGAGCTGAGATATTTGCCACACACCCTTGACTGGTCAAGAGGAAGTGTAGGAGCACCTTTTGCTGCTCCAGTGATGAGTGGGTGGCTGGAAGAAAGGAGACCACGCCTTTTGTGGAGTAAAAAACAGGCTGCAACTTTTATTGATTACAGCTGTAGAGATTTGGCTTGGTAATGGACAGTAAATCCAGACATGGAGTGACACATCTGCCACCTGATGCAGAAAAACCCCATACCTCAGCCCACCTGCTGAGGGGAAAACCCTGGGATGGGAGCCACAAAGGAACAGCTGGGTGCAGGCCACTGTGTGCTCCTCTGCCTCCTGGGGGCAAGGAGAGGCCGGCATCCCCTGAGCTGGGCAAGCCTTCCTAAGCCTCTGCTCCCACAGTCCCTTAAGGGGACCTCCAACTGGGACGATGGACACCCAGGCCTAATCTTCCCCCAGATGGATCCATCCCAATGCCAAAACCACCTACCAAGTTGTGACAAGAAAGGAGAACAAAGTGAAAAAAATGACAGAATTCAAACCAATAAACATGAGCAGCCTGTGCAGGAACCCAAAACAAGGGACAGGTAGGTAAGAAGGCACCTGAAGGCAATAAAGCCAGGAGTGCCAGGGAGCTGTTTCAATACTGAACAGGCAAACTACAGGGCTTTGTTTCTAGGGGAATGCACCGGAACAGAGTTCCAGAACCTCTCCAATAAAATGCTTTTAAAATGTGCAAAAGTTCATGAGTTCTCAGTATACAGATTGAAAACTTCCCCTCCCTCTTGAGAGTTCTGGCACCTCTTTTTCAAAAACAAAACAAAAAAAAAGCCCTGGGCGGACCAGAGAGAAAACTAGGCCAGTGTTTGGCTGGCTGGTGAGCAGAGCAGGCGGGAGCCTGCAAAAAGGCAGAGAGCTCCAAGCAAGTGCCATTGGACCTCAGAACACTGGCGCCCAGCTCCAGCTTGCTGCGCCATCCCACGGGGCACAAATGGGGCTCCCAGGTAAGTGTGGGGATCTGTGCTTTTGCCAGAACTCCAGAAGCACCTGCAAGCCTATGGTTTATGGCCAGATTCTAGTAACATGGCTGCACAAAAACTAAGAAGAACATTCCATAGTTATACTGGAAGAAAACTGACCCAGTGTCAGAAATATGTAGCTTTTAAAGACAAACAACTTGTGCTGAATCGAGTGCAGCAAATTGTGTATAAGCCGAATATTTTAATGCCCACCACACAGGGCTGAGAGGAGGGACTTAACTCCAAGGCAACAAAAATTTAATATTCTAAAAATTATGTCTTTGAGCACTTTTATTTTTTGGAATTATTTTTTTTCTTTTGGTCAGTATTGTGTCAATTAGCAGTTTGTCCATTTCAGTCAACATTTACCTTTAAGGGAAAAAATAAGATATAGCAGGTCAGTTGCATGTGGCTACTAAATTCCATAGTAGCCAGCTATGAGTTCCTCAACAGATTCTGTTTTGATTAGAGAAACCTAGGCTGAGGCCTGTTTCATTACACTAAGAAGAAAATAATTTTATTTATAATTCCAAGTGGAAAGCCACCAATTTCTGTCTGGGATACAAATGTTTGAGCGTGCCTAGCAATTCCAGGTGAACCAACACTACAGGAGCATAATAAATAAGACTCAGCATGGTTAATCATTGACTTAAGAAGAGACAAAAAATTACATTACACTTTGGTGGTAAGCAGATAAAGAAACAGTCTTTATCCTTACCTGCAACAGGTGGACCAACGGTCATTGGTATAGACATAAAACCCAAGAGGAATCCAATTGCCTGAGAAACATCCTGTGCACCAACTAGCTCAAAAGCAATAGGTGCCATAATGCTAATAAAGCAGCCGTCAAAGATACCCATGAAGAGGCAGACCGCAATGAGACTTCCAAAGGAATAGCACAGTGGAATCATCATAGACATCAGGCCAATGAAGAAAAACGAGATCACCTGCACATCAGAAAAGGAAAGTTGAAGTGTTACATCCCACTGGCAGATGCACAGAATACAGAAACGAGATTCAGGCTTCTTAATATTATGTACTCATTACAAATGATTTTTAATTGGTAAGATACATGCAGACTCCATTTGTTGCAGAAGTTACACCACAAAATTCATGCTGTTGGTCTCTGCTGGGATACTATCAGTCACAAGTAACGAAGGAGAAAGGTTCAGGTTCACTGGGGAATTCCGAAGAGGCTAAGCCCACCCAAGTGAAACAAAACCAATGGAACCCTTTAAAAACAAGCAAAAGTCGTAACACATCAGCAAGGCAATCTCTTCCCTCTATAGCACTGCCCGTCAATCCGTTCCTGAGGTAATGGGATCCTCAGACTTCATAGGCTAGATGTTTTCCTTTACTGTTAGTAGTATAGGGACCCCCCCCCCCTCCCCTGCTGGTGGCCAAGGGGGTCCTGGCAACCCTGCTAGTGAAGCATGTGCCTCTCTGTGCCGGGGCGGGGGGGGACGGGGGGACACCCGGCAATGTTTTACATGACCTGCCTGCACCATGGTGATCCTTGCCCCATCCTCATTAAATAACAAAGGGAGCTGGTAAAAGTGTGCCCATGAAAATATATTCAAAACCATCGACAGTGCTAGAATTAAGATAATACGCAAAAGGTAATTCACTGTTGACCTAAATTCCCCTTTACTCAGGGCCTAGCTACGTGTTATAGTTTTCTAGGATCCATCTGCAGTTGACAGAGTAGGTCCAGGAGTTCCATGCTTGGAACTCACTTCCTAGAACGTAGGAAATTTTACATTAGATTGTTCACATTTTATCTCCCCCCCCCCACCCCCAACAAGCCCATCTTTCTTCCGGTACCAAGAAAGGGAAAGGGGAACTTTTTTACAGTTGTCAAACTTGGCCAAATATTCAAACAAGAAGAGTTATCCAAAGCTTCAGCCAGGGTTTTTTTTGTAGGAAAAGCCCAGCAGGAACTCATTAGCATAATAGGCCACACCTAACAGCAGAAATGTATTTGCATATTAGGCCACACCCCTGACCACGCAGCTCCCTCCCATGATCAGCTTCCCCAGGTGCCCCGCAGCTGCGGGGCGCCTGGGGAACCCAAGGAGGGGAGGCAGTTTAAACTGCCTTCCCTCCCTGGATCAGCTTGGCTTCCCCAGGCGCCCCGCGGCTTGCAAGGTGCCTGGGGAACCCGAGGGGTCGGGGAGGCTGTAGGCGTGGCCAACTCAAAAGCCAGCCGGAACTCTGTTCCTGTGTGTTCCTGCCCAAAAAATAGCTCTGGCTTCAGCACTTTTCTAGCATTTGTGGTGATAGACATTTGCTAGTGCACACTGGAGGGAGATCAGCATTCACAGTGGCTTATTTCAGGTCCAAAAGGAACATATGGGCAACTAATTCCATAAGCACAAGCTGGAGAAAGCATCCATCTCTGCCTGCCTGGCTCCCTGTCAGTGGCAATACCACCGGGGGGGGGGGAGTGCTGCCTGAGGAGGTTCCATCAGTCGCAGGGACATGTTGTAGGGCTCTCCCAGCTGGACCCTCTACATGAGGCAAGCTCAACCTCAGCATTCCCAGGACTGCTTGGGATTTAACTAGAAAATATTAGGCATTTATGTGTCCAGTATTTTCTCAAAGTGTTTACTGGACAGAACAATTAAAATCGGACACTTGGCAACCCTAGATCAGAGTTGCATCATGTGTGGAGAAAAGACTTCCACCTTCCCCCACTCATAGGCGTAAATTACGGGGGGGCTGGAGGGCTCGGGCCACCCCCGAAATTTCCTGGGGGGACTGGGCCCCCCCAGCGAAACAGAGCGCCTGCTGCTGCCTCTCCCCCTGCCTCCCCAGGCCCTTTCTAGGCCCGCTGGCTGGCTGGCCACCGCCGCCAGAGCCTCTTTCTTCCCCGCCGGCTCCCCTGTACCCACTACTCCCTCCCTCCTTCCCTCTCCCTCCCGGGGCTCCGGGCAAATGCCCAAGGTGATGGCATCACCCGGCTATCACATTGGGCATTCGCCTGGAGCCCCGGGAGGGAAAGGAAAGGGAAGAGTGGCCGGGGGGGGGGGGGAGGTGGTGGCAGCATCATTTTGGAGCGTGTGCGCGCTTTGTGTGTGCACGAGCCCCCCCCCCCCCCCCGGGATTTCAAAACTTAACACCCCTGCCCCCCCTACATCATTTTCCTGAACTGAAACAGCTCCAGGGAACTGCTGTTTTGTACAACTGGGGAAACTTAATAACCACTGATGACCTGCCCATGTATGTGACCATTTCAGATCAGAAAAGTGGTGGAAGGAAGAAATTTTAAGCCCCTTTTTTCCTCACGCCATGGCCATGATCTGAAACAGGTCCCCACATGCGTAGAAAATGAACACCGAATTCTCAGACCACATCTGTTGATCCAACTAAGAGACATACCCAGGAAAATTGTAACATGTAGTTAAACCCACATACTTGCTGTTACCCAACACTGAAACTTCAAAGGGAAATCCAGTTAACTTTCCTTCCTGCCAACTGCAAACTCCTGTGAATCAACCAAAGGTATCCCTTTCTACTCACCAGGGGTCCTTTCGAGCAGGAGCTCGGGGGAGCGCAGCTCCGGGAGTTGGCACCAGCCCCCCTCCATGGGGGAATGCCTGCTTGTGTCATGGCTGCAGCAAAATGACCCCATCCCCTGGAAAGGTTCTTGTTTGGTTCTCCTTTGACCAGCCTTCTGAAGGCTTCAGCCACCACTGAAGCTATCCTCCCAGAATAGTGGTATTTCTGAGGCTTGGATTAGTAGCTGTCCCCTCTCTGCCAGTTCTTTCTTTCTTTCTTTCTCTCTCTCTCCCTCTCTCTCTCTTTCTTGCCTTCGGACACACTTCCGGTGATGTCAGGTGGTTTAGCATATGCAAATAAGTTATGCTAATGAGTTATGCTAATGAGCTCCTGCACCTCTTTTTCTACGAAATGACCCCTGCTACTCACACAGATGAGGAAATAGTTACCCAGATTGTGATAGACAGAACAAAAGGACTTATTTTAATGGCATCTCCTACAAGAGCTTTAGAAGATTAAGATATCTTTAGTTGAACTTTTAGTAAAACTCTTTCTGACAACCAAAATTAGAGAAACTATTGTTTACTCCGGATAGTCCTCCTACGATCAGACAGCTATACTATCCAATAAGGTTTTTCACAAAGGCAGAGCTCAGTGTACCTATTACCATACTGGATCAGTTGGTCCTGGACCATGTGTGTTCCAGTCTCAGTTTAAATCATTTTTATCCACAGGTACCAGTGTGGTTTGCACAATATTTAAGTATGCCATTGTCACTGTCAGGGCCGCAAGTAGGCAGCCACTTAACTTGGGTTCCCAGCAGCAACCATCACCATGATAAAAGCAAAATTTTGTTTTTTATACTGCAAACAAGATTACATTTTAACAGGCTATCATTCAGCAATACCACTATTTCCTCAAAGAAGTTATTATTGGGTCACTTTATTACTCCACCACCCTATCTATCCAAAGTCAGCTGGCTCTCTTAGCCAATTATAATAGTTCTTTGCATTCACCATTCTTTTTTCCCCTCTTGCTCACTTTTCTCTTTCCAATAACACTTGACATTTCATGTAGCAGGATCCAACTCTGTCTAAACTAGATACCGCCCAGTGAAAGGAGACTTTCCCTGCCATAGGAGACCTGACATCAAAGGGAGGTGCTGCTGTTAGCAGAACAGAGTTATAGGATCCAATCCATTATCTAGGTCTTTGCTTTCAATGTCTAAACCAACTCCACAGGCATGTCAGCCCCAGGAGGATGATCAGAGGGAGGTAAATGGAGCAAATCAAAATTACCAATAAAATAATTTTATTAGATCCATTAACCCAGACCAACAAGATGCAAATGTCTATTTCGGCTGATCCAGATGTGTGGCCAACATACTAAAACCACTTCAGTGTCTGACAGCATTCTGGAAGTCAGGATGTACATTTGGATATTTTACAAATCAAAGAACTATGTGAAAAAAGGCACTTCAGGTGAATATGTTTATATTAATCTTCAAATCTTCTCTATTTTATGGTGCCTAGCTATCTGGCTTGGAATTCATAGGAGTCATAGGGACATTCTCCAATAATAGAGGGACATTTTCCAATCAGTAGTTACATAGCTCTTGCCACTGAAAAGGGTTGCTCCAGTATTTATGTGAAATATTTATACCCTGGACTCTCAAAAGTACTTCCAAGGCAGGATGCAACATCCATTAAAAATAAGACAATTAAGAAGCATAACATTTCAAACATAGGCTGCGATCAGATGAGCTTTGATCTGATGTCATTGCTGTTGCCCTGCAGATTTAAAATGCAGGTTCAGACTGCAACATCTGTCTCCCATTCCACGGTTGTCAGCACCCCATTCTCACCCATATTTGAGTTGGAGTTATTTGACACACGGGAAAGTCCAGTCTTTACTGATGTCAGTGGTTTCACTTCACATTTCTGGATGTCCGATCAATCCATTGCACTCTTAAGCTGTTTGGGAAGTCTGATCGCACCTTCTGTCTTTGCACCATTTTTTAAAAATTCAATTAGCAATGTGTGCATAAGCAGGTCTTTGCCCCAGGGTTGTGAGCCACAGCTTGCGCATCTCTGCACCCAAACATTCGGTCAGGAGCGGGAGCCCCAAGGGGAGTTGTTTTTGAGCAACAAATCCCCCCCCCCCAAAAAAAATCCCCTCTCTCCTGTTTCTCAGGGTTGGAAAGCCTTTAGAGTTGCTGTTTGAGAGCATCCTATGATTAACATAAGAGTAAATGCACTGAAGTCTATGGGGCTACTTGCATGTAATGATGCTCCCCATGCATTTCAAGGAAGAGAGGCAAAGCAGAGAAGGCTGAGAGGGGCCACAGTACTTGGCGAAGGGATTGCAGAGCTGTCATAATGGAGTGGTGCTTTGAAAGACCTTTTTTTTAAAGGATGCCGCCCGCCCAATCACTCCTTGGTTACCACACAACAGTAATCTGAACAGTCAACCACAGAGGGAACATGCAATAAGGCAGGTTAAGGGTGGCATGTTTAGACAAACCTCTCTGGAACAAATAACACAGGATAAAATAGAGGTACGGCCAGACCACACCAAGCCTGTCATCTGACCACAGCTATAGCAGTACTGTTATCAATCATAAAAGGCCTTTTGGTTTATCACCTGAGGCCCCTGAGTGAGCTGTATTACTGAAACCAGCCAGGAATGTTGGAGCATTGTATTTTTCTTGGTCTGTTACAACTGAAATTTTCCATTTATTTTGTGAGCTGCTTTGAGTCCCCAGATAGTGAAAAAAGTGTAGTATAAACTTAAACACCTAAATAACTAACATGTAGATTAAAAGGAAAGGAAAAAGGCAAATAATGAACAAGAGCAGAAGTATTCCAATTATAACCTCCTGGTTTTTATGCTATTTTACAGTTAAGAGACAACCGATCAATATTGTAGTTTACAGTGAGCAGCAAAAACATTCAAAGAACCAGCAAGTTAAAATATGGCAGGGCAAACCAAGGGTCCCATTTCATAAGAAAACAGTTAAAAAAATTAAATCAGTTTTTAAATAAATAACTTGGGGAAAATAAGTGTTTTTGCCTGACAGTTTAAAAACAGATCAAGATGGGTAGCCATGTTCGGGTTGGCAGGCACCGTGTGGATTTCTCTAGGGTTCCAAAGTCTTGGTGCCACAACAGAAAAGACCCTGTGCCCAGTACCCACCTACCTTACTATTTAAAGAGGGGAAAACATACCTGAGCTTATTTTACGTAAAATGTGTAACATGTTTTGAATCTTTGAGAAGTACACACAAATACCACATTCTGTATAACAATATTCATGTAAGGATGTAGAGAAAAAAGATTGCACAAATAGGATTTAAGCCTCTAGTACTGTATTATTTCCATTTGTTAAGGCAATTTTGGAATAGTTGTACCTGTAGATATATCTTTTTTGCACCAGGAACATAATCTGCAATTCTTCCAAAAATCAATCGGCCAGCTCCTGAAGTTAAGCCAAGGCAAAGCAAAAGAGTTTCATCTTGAACATCATCACCAATCCGCTCTTTCACATGTTTCAGCTGTTTAGAAACAGAAAAAACCAAATTCAAAAAGAACTCCTATCAAGCACAATCGCAGAGAAGAAACTACTTCTGTTTTTATTCTAGATTCAGACTGCTGTCACTTGGTGATCATTTTCTTTGTAGCTCTTTTTGCTATTGCAAAGGCCTTTGAAGCAGCAACAGTGCATTCACATGGTTTTCCCCACACTTTCCTTGTCTCACCCCCACCACAGAGCTTTCAAAAACTGCTAGATTGCTGGAGCACAACAACATCATAACGATCTATTGCCCCAAATTACCAGTTTGCCTGAATTCCTAGCTTTTGTTTTGTAAAGTCATGTCTCTAGCCATTTTCATTAAAGACAATCAGCTGCAGGCACTTAAAGGGATCTTTAGCTGCAATGTCACTCAGAGATTGGGAACACAGCCCTCAGCTGCCCATCTCCCCCCTCTCTTTCAAGAAAGGAGGGAGGGGGTGGCTGCAGGTGTTGGGGCTTGGGGGGCAGGGCTTCCCCTTCCAGCCAGCTGGTGGGTACAGCCCCCCCAAAAGTGGGTAGCCCCGCCAAACCAGGGGGTCTGTCAACCCTACAGGGAAGCATCAGGAAGTGAGAATGCTTCCCAGCCACAGCCAGGCTGCTCATTCTGGCAGATGACAGAAAGGATACAGATGCTGGAGCCTCAGTCTCCACCAGGTTCTCCTGAACCAGTGGAGTGTAGAAGGAAGGACGGAGCACTTGCCTAATGGCACAGCAGTGATTAATGTTTGTTCCTGGAGCCCAGTCTTTACGGGATCAGGACTGAGATGCTGATATAAAGCAGCAAGGACCTACACCTGGAGGATGAGAAATCCACCAGGAAGAAGTGACATCTGAACTTTGGGGATGAGTCAGCAAAAGGAGGCAGTTAAAAGGAACACACTGAGTAAGGCTTGGTGTGGAAGCAATTTTACTTGCAATTCTCTCTGTGAGTTGACCGACTCAGTGAACAGAGTGCTGCCTTGCACGCTGTCCTGTTTGTTCTGGGCTTGCTTTTCCAGCCAGAGACCCAGACCCTATATCCTGGCTTCCAAGCCTTGGACTCTGTACTACAGACTCTCCTTTTCCTCTGACCTTTGGACTGAACCTTCGGCTTCCTGACTCCGGAGTGTTTAGTAGACTGTACTCTTGCATTCTGTCTTCCTTTTTACTGTTGTATTTGTGCATCCCAGAAACCCCAGGAAGAGTAAAAGTGCCAGGCTCTGCCCTGAATGCAACAGTATGTGTGAGACAGAGCTGGGGATTCAGAGGAACTAGTAGATTTGGGGTGATAAATCATTATTATGCACTAGTGCAAAAGGAATCACCCCTTTTTAAAAAGCCCTGTGGCTGCAAGGGGTGGGAAATGGCAGCCCCAGAAACAAGCCAAATGGAGGAGACCTGTAAAAATGTGTACCTTTCTATTCACATATTGAGCAAAGGCACTCTGTGATCTTTCCAAAGAGATTTAATCAAACCGGATTTGGAATTGATCACAGCAAAGCAGAGAAAACCCAGAAATTGAATAATAGGAGATAAGTCATGTGAATGCTCCAAAGAATCCTACTCCAGAGCAAAGCTTTCATGTGGAAGCAACAGTTTGGAAAAGTGTAATTTTATTTGTTCATTCAAGGAACAAACATATCACAAATACAAGCAAATCCTACTTAAATCAATGACAATCATATCATTGCAAAAATAATTTAATATGAAATACATTAATCAGTCTGTAAAATAAGGAAAGATACCACTGGATGATTAAATTTGTTACTTCTTGAAAGAGCAGACAGCAGATTAAAATCTTAACAACTGAAAACCAAGTACAGGAATAGAAGCAAAGAAAGTTGCTATCTATGGCAACATTTGAGGAATGCTCTCCATCGACACCCACTTAACTGAGGATCAATTCTGACATCAGGACCATTGCTTATGAAATGGGAAGCGGAGAGCTGGATCTGAATTTTAAAGTACAAGAACTCAATTCTTCCACATCTGTCCTGTTAACGATACAGAACTGACAGAACTGACACTACCAATCATCTGTTTGATGGTACAAGGTGCATGGGTGTATACCAAGTTGGAAGTGCACCTGGAGTGGAGACAAGCCAGAAGAGGGAGGAGAGAGAGACAACACAGATACACCAGTGGGTAAACTCAGGATGCAACTTTACTGATTACAGGTTCTTCTGATCTCGGTGCAGCATGGATGGGGAACAACAGGTACCACTGACAGCCTGAATCCTTGCAATGAAACCTCCAATCCACCATTTTATCCACCAGATACAACAGAGAAGCAGTTATAAGGCAAGAAGTGGTAGAAGCCACTATTTATGCCTGTCACCACCCTCTAAGGAGCATGGTCAGCATGCTGGCCCCAGATGTGGTTGCTTTGTTTCTTGCCCTCTAAGCCTTTTAATGGGATCCTTCTTTTAGGCTCATGCAGGGAATCCACCTGGCATAACTGGCTGTTCCCCAGCCCAGTGTCTAAATGCCACTGTGGCATTGTCACAGGAATCAGACAGCCTAGCTTGTCTTAGTGTACCACCAGATCAAAGGAAGATGTAATATATGCACCAGCTCTGAGATCATTTAGCCACACAACACTGTCTGCATTGGAGAGGTGTCACCATCTGGCCTGTAGTGGCTGCCATGTTTAGTCAGCAAAGATGTTGAGCAGACTACAACCATCCCTCTTTAAATGTCTGGTACAGACCATGCCTCCCTGGCTTTACAGCCAGTGAAAGGAGGCATGGCCCTGGACTCTGGCATGGGACCTTCAGTTAAGACCCCATGTGTGGCGTTAACTGCTTCCTCCACTCAAGCACAAGAGGCACTCCTGTTTTAAGGTTAGGTAGCTGGATTTCTTCTTTCACATCCCGCACTCTTTATGCTTGTGTGGTAGGGAAAATCTAAATCTTCACTGTATCAAGGCTAGATCCTACCACTTGCTAAAGAACATACAATAAAAAAGACAAAGTAAACTGGAATTCTATGAATATGCATAATATGAATGAACAATATCTGTGAATAATATCAACCAGACTTCATGGAAAGCCTATCAATATAACCATCATTCAAGTTTACACCCCAATTACAGATGCTGATGAAGAAGAAATTATGGCTTTTATACAAGCGTCCAGGAAGAAACTGATCAGACACCTAAACAAGACGTGCTGATAATCATAGGTGACTGGAAAGCAAAAGAAGGGAACAAAGTAGAATCAAATATTGTTTGAAGATTTGGGTTACAAGCATAAAATGAAGCAGGAGAGCAATTTGTAGAATTATGTGAAGGCAATTTGTTTACTGCAGACATATGCTTCAAGCAAACAGACAACTGTATACATGGCCGTCACCAAACTGCCAATACAGAGATCAAAGAGATTACATAATGGGAAGCAGAAGATGGAAAAGTGCTACTTTTTCTGCTAAAAAAAGACCAGGAGCTGATTGTGGTATCAAAAATTAGAATAAATCGAAGAAAAACACCAAAACATTCATAGCACCAAAATACAATCTAAACATTCCTGAAGAGTTTAAAGACCATGTGAAGAAAGATTTTCATTAAGTTCAAGCAAATGTGAACCAGAAGAACTACTGGTTGAAACCAGAGGTATTATCAAGGAAATGCATACATGAAGACTATTCCTGTAGTCAAATGAAATGAAAAGTCTCGATGGATGACTGATAAAACTCTTGCTAAAGATAGACAAGAGGCAAAAGTAAAAATGACCAATTTCTTCCAAGCAGAATCTTCTGAAGAAGACTGTAGGGTAATAAAGTAAAGTAACAGCTGAACTGAGACCAACTGGGAGAAACAAATCATCATCAGTAGATGGAATATCAACAGAGCTTTTCAAGATACAGAAATGGAGTTCATCAAAATCGAAAAAGATTGTGCCAACAAATATGGAAAATAAAACAATGACCCACAGACTGGAAATGCTCAATTTACATCACATTTCCAAAAAAGGAAGATGCAGGGGTCCTTTTGTAAAAAAAAGAGGTGCAGGAGCTCATTAGCATAACTTATTTGCATATGCCACACCCCCGTCGTCATCGGGAGTGTGTCAGAAGGCAAGAAGGGAGGGGGGGAAGGAAGGAAAGGAACAGGAAGGAAGGTAGGTAGGTGGGGGAGAGAGAGAGAAGAAAGAAAGGAAGGAGGGAGGAAGGGGGGAAGGAAGAAAGAAAGAAACAGTAAGGTAGGTAGGTAGGTGGGGGAGAGAGAGAAGGAAGGAAGGAAGGGGGGAGAGAGGGAGGAAGGAAGGAAGGGAGAGGGGAAGGACGGGGAAAGGAAGGAACAGGAAGGTAGGTAGGTAGGTGGGGAAGAGAGAGAAGAAAGGAAGGGAGAGGGGAAGGAACAGGTAGGTAGTTAGGTGGGGAGAGAGAGAGAAGAAAGGAAGGAAGGGAGAGGGGAAGGAACAGGTAGGTAGGTAGGTGGGGAGAGAAAGTGAGAAGAAAGGAAGGAAGGAAGGAAGGAAGGAAGGAAGGAAGGAAGGGGGAAAGGAAGGAAGAGGAAGGTAAGTTGGTAGGTGGGGGGAGAGAGAGAAGGAAGGAAGGGAGGAAGTATTGAGGGGGGAAGGAAAAGGGCTTCCCGGGGCCAGCGGCGCTCTGCCGCGGCCCCAGGGGGAGGGGGGAGGAAGGGGCTTCTTTTGCCCGGGCCGGCAGAGCGCCGCCGGCCCGAGAACACTGACACAGGGGGGGGGCGAGGGAAGGGGCTTCTCGGGGCCAGCGGCGCTCTGCCACGGTCCCAGAGGGAGGGGGGAAGGGGCTTCTTTTGCCCGGGCCGGCGGAGCGCCGCCGGCCCGGGAACACTGACGGGGGGCGAGGGAAGGGGCTTCTCGGGGCCAGCGGCGCTCTGCCGTGGCCCCAAGGGGAGGGGGGAGGAAAGGGGCCTCTCCTGCCTGGGGCCGGCGGAGTGCCGCTGGCCCCGGGAACACTGACTGGAGGGGGCGAGGGAAGGGGCCGGCGGCGGCAGAGCGGCCTGCCGCAGCCTGGGAAGAGCAAGCGGGGGGGCGGGGCTTTCTTAAGTGCCCGCCCCCCCACCTCCTCTCTCCCGGAGCGGCGCTCCGGCGCGCCCCGGCCCCAACGGAGCCCTGGGAAGATGTCAAAGACCACAGCAACTATAGGGCCATCGCATTAATTTCTCCTACAAGTAAATTGATGCTCAAAATTTTACAACAGAGACTGCTATCATATATGGAACAATAAATAAACATGGAGCAGAAGTCCATCAGTGGCTATTAGCCACAGTGTAGAGATAGGAACTCTCAGTCTGGGGCAAGTGATGCTCTGTAATCTTGGTGTTTGGGGGGGGCAACAGTGGGAGGGATTCCTGGCCCCACTGATGGACCTTCTGAGTGCACCTGGTGTTTTTGGCCACTGTGTGACAGAGTGTTGGACTGGATGGGCCATTGGCCTGATCCAACATTGGCTTTTTTAATGTTCTTATGTTCTTAAATGCCAGATGTTCAAGCTGGAGTCAGAAAACAAAGAGGCACTAGAGATCATATTGCAAATTTATGTCGGTTACCGGAACATACAAGATAATTTCAGAAGAAAATCAGTTTGTGCTTCATAGGTTACAGTAAAGCTTTTGACTGTGTGGATCATGAAAAGCTCCGCTGGGTTATAAAAGAAATGGGTGTGCCACAGCATCTGATTGTTTTGATGCTCAACCTGTACCCTGGACAAGAGGCTACTGTTAGGACAGAATATGGGGAAACAGAATAGTTTCCAATTGGCAAAGGTGTCTGACAAGAATGTATTTTATCTCCCTGTCTGTTCAGTCTGTATGCAGGAAAGACTATAGACAACAGAAAGCTGTATACATGCACTTAATACAATTTATGAACTAACAAATCAATACAATGTTCATAAATTGTATTAAGTGCATACATACAGCTTTCTGTTGTCTATAGTCTTGTTATGAAGCTGTAATTCTCTAATCAATCTGCGTGCAGAACATATCATAAGGAACACTGGATTAGATTTAGATGAAGGTGGAGTGAAAACTGGTGGAAAGGATATTAACAATTTGACATATGCAGATGACACCAGATTACTGGCAGAAAATAGTGAAGACTTGAAATGACTACTGATGGTCAAAGCAGAAAGTGCTGAAGCAGGATTATAGCTGAACATCTAGAAGACAAATGTAATGTCTGATAGAGAATTACACAGCTTTAAGGCTGACAATGAAGAAATTGAAACTGTTCAAGATTTTCTATTCCTTGGTTCCGTCATTAACCAAAACAGAGACTGCAACCAAGACATCAAAAGGAGAATGAGACTGGGAAGGATAGCCATGAAGGAGACAAGAGTCACTGGAAAAGACAGTAACACTAGGAAAAGTTGAAGGCAGCAGGAAAAAAGGAAGACCCAACATGAGATGGATTAACTCAATCAAGGAAGCTCTAGCTCTAAATTTGCAATATCTGAGCAAGGCTGATAACAATAGGATGTTTTGGAGGTCATACATTCATAGGGTTGCCATAAGTCAGTAGTGACTTGACAGCACTTAACACGCACATACAGGAATATACATAAATGCTGTGGCACAGAAAAATATTTAAAATAAAAACATATAGATGGTTTAAGAGAATATATTGAAGTTGAAGGAAACAAAACTAAACACAGGAAAAGACAATATTGTATGCATGACATTTGGTGCATATCCTACTTTAGACTTCAGAGTGATTATCAGAAAATTTGAGAACTGCAACAAAACAGTGAACAAAACAGCCCATACCAGTTTAATTGAAACTTCCAACAGTTTAGTTAAAAACAGCCACACTAATATAAATTAGAGATTAAAGCTTTTAAGTTTAAAAACCAAATACAGCCAATACTCTTAAACTAGTTTTATGAAGTACAGCACAACAGTTTAAAAACCATTATATAATGTGATTCCCATAATACTGGAAAAATATGACTAGTTACCATTAAAAATCACATCACACCTTTTTGTAACTGAAAGCCAGTGGTTATACTGTTTAATACTAAGCCAATTAAATGAAGCATGTACTTATTTTTCTAACTTATTTGACAGAAGCAGACAACCAAAGAATGAAGATCATTTTTATCATTCTTTTATAAATACATTTATTTAGAATTTATTTAGAATATTTCTGTGCCACCTCTTCAGAATCCTGCTTGAGGCAGCTTACAGTTAAAAACCACAGTATAAAATATGTCATTTAGAAAAAACCCAAGCTGTTGCAAGCTTTAGGTCACATACGAAGTTTAGGAAACAGCCACCACTGGCATGCTAGAATAAACGTGAGAATGATTTGAAAGCCATAAGCAAGCAGAGTCACAGCTGACTTGGGGCATGCTGATCCCCAATAGCTATACATGGAAGTAGGTCTCATTTGCCATAGCAAAACCTTCTTTCAAGTATTAGAAATACTTAACTAAAATAATTTCTGTCTCCTAACCTCTAGGTAACTTCATAAAGAACAGTCTTTGTTATGTATCATGATCATGGTCGCCATGGCGACTGCCACATGGTTGTCCTCACAAGGTGAGGAGCTGTGGAGCTGCCGAGCTTCAGCCAGGGAGAACAATAGAGAGCCTGACCCTAACTAGCCACCAATCACGGACCTAGGTTCCCCTAGAGGACCTATGCCAGGTAACCATAACCGTAAGGTCCTATCAGGACATTTGGGCGAGGTCGGAGGATTATCTCCGACTGGCATAAAAGAGGGCTCTGAGCCAGGGGATTCTCATGTTCCATCTTACCCACAATAAACTACCATGCTGATTTCACTACAACCAGCCTCCCGACTCCAGTAGTTTTTAGTGGCGACGATCATCCAGGGCCAGAGTTTGCCACCTACACTGCAAGGTACAATGAACGTTCCACCCACAAGGGGTGTGTCTTATGGGGAACCAGGGTGGTCATTCCGGCCCCGCTCTGAGCCAAGGTGCTAGCGGCGCTCCTCAATGCTCACCCGGGAATAGTCGGGATGAAGGCCTTAGCCCGCAGTTATGTTTGGTGGCCAGGCATGGACAAGGAGATTGAGGACCTGGTCCACCAATGCACCAAATGCCAGGAGTCACGGCCCAAGCCTCCTCATGCCCCTGTCCAGCTCTGGGAGTTGACCAACAAGCCCTGGTCTCAGCTCCACCTAGACTTTGTGGGGCCGGTCCAGGGCCAGCTGTTTTTTATAATTGCAGGTAGTTACAGCAAATGGCTGGAGGTAATCCCGGCGAAGACCACCTCATCTAACGCGGCCATTCGAGCCATGTGGCACATGTTTTCCACAACTGGCCTCCCAACTCCAGTACTTTTCAGTCTTAGACTCTAGTTCTATCTAGTCCTAGTTAGATTGTTCACCTTGACCAAGGAAAAGGACCAGGCTACCTGATCGGGGATGTACTCTGAAGTTTGAAAAGGAAGTAAATGTACCATGGGTAAAAAAATCTCTCAAGTTGCTCTATGACATTCATCTTAGTCCAAAGAGCCCATACTACCACTGGAAGGAAACCAGTTCGGTAGTCATTTTCTCAACATTACATACGAAAAGAAATGCAAGTTGGCAAGGATCAGGAAGACGCCTGAACATTCTTTATGAGTTCTTTATTAGTACTCACTGAGAACTACAGCCTTGTAAGCACTACAAAAATGCTGTAGTTCAGAGGTGGCTAGACTTGCCTCATGTAAGAGCCACACAGAATAAATGTGTAGTTGATAGCAGTATACGATTAGTTCTACTAACTCCTATCAAAAGTGTACACATAGAAAAATACAATAGCTTTAACTAATAATAGTTTTAACTGCTGTGATGCAGGAATGCCATTTAGACAACCTAATGTTAGTGGCACTATCTCTTTTATGTTAATTCCTATAAGAGAAGGTATCCTCAACTATAGCCTCGTCTCCAACCAGGGCTATTTTTGGGCACAGGAACAGAGTTCCGGCTGGCTTCAGAGTTGGCCACACCTACAGCCTCCCCCCTCCCCCAGGTTCCCCTGGAGTCTCGCAAGCTGCGGGGTGCCTGTGGAAGCCAAGCTGATCCAGGGAAGGAAGGCAGTTTAAACTGCCTTCCCTCCTCGGGTTCCCTAGGCGCCCCGCAGCTGCAGTGTGCCTGGGAAAGCCGATCCAGAAACTGCCTTCCTTCCCTCAGATTCCCCATGCACCCCGCAAGCCACGGGGCATCTGGGGTAGCTGATCCTGGGAGGGAGCTGCGCTGTTGGGGGTGTGGCCTAATATGCTAATGAGTTTCTGCTGTTGGGTGTGGCCTGTTATGCTAATGAGTTCATGTTGGGCTTTTTCTACAAAAACAGCCCTGTCTCCAACTATCATCCGTAGTAATTTACATCAGAGATACAACCTATTGACTGCTTAGGGACTATTCTTCACTCCATATTGATGGAATTGCTTTGGAAGGCTGAACACAAGTATTAAAGAATGTTTTTTTAAAAAAATGTTTTTTTTAAAAAAAACGCAGGAAATATATAGTAATGACATAACTTCAGGGGATTTTAAGAATGAAACACATTATACAATAATAATCCATAAATCAAACTACTAGGATTACACATATTATTTACAATAGTGTTTATTGTGCATTAGTAGAAAGCCCAAGATACCAAAATTAAAGGTTAGATTATTTCAGTGTCCAATATTTTTAACATGGAGAACCCTTTAGTATCAAAAATTATACTATTTTTTAATTTGAAATTAGCCTTAGACCTCCAATACAAATTTTAAATAGTGCTGTTATTTCTAAATTATTATTGTGAAACTTAGTATTTTGAGCCATGATTAAAATCATGATTAAAAAGTCATGATTAAAAATAATAATTGGGAAATAAGATTTCTACATGCTCACAGATGTCTCACTTTTTCTTCCTAACCACAGCCCCATGTTGTGAGCATCAGCATGAGTTCCCAAAGCTCTCCCAGTTTTCAGAAGTGGCTTAGTAGGTAGCATCAGAATCTTAGCTCGAAAAACTCGAGGCCACCCAGTAAGCATCTGAAAGTCTACTCCTCACCTAATGGGGACATTATGGGGATAAGAATACTGCTCTGTTTTACTAGGCTGTCATATGGATTACATATATAGGGATGCCAGCCTCCAGGTGGGATCTGGGAATCCCTCAGAATTACAGCTCATCTCCAGGCTACAGTGATCAGTCCCCTGGAGAAAATGGATGCTTTGGAGGGTGGATTCTATTGCATTTACCCTACTGAGGTCCCTGTCCTCCCCAGGCTCCACCCCCAAATCTCCATGAGTTCCTCAATCTGGGATCTCTCAACTCTAACCCCCCCATCTAGATTGCCAACCTCCAGGTGGTGGCTGGAAATCTCCCAATATTACAGCTGATCTCCAGGACAGAGATATTAGTTCACCTGGGGAAAATGGCCTCTTTGGAAGGTGAACTCTATGGCATTAGACCCCATTGAAGTCCTTCCCCATCTCAAATGCCTCCCTCACTCCACCAGAGCCAGTCTGGTGTAGTGGTTAAGTGCGCGGACTCTAATCTGGGAGAACCGGGTTTGATTCCCCACTCCTCCACTTGCACCTGGCTGGATGACCTTGGGCAAGCCATAGCTCTGTACCAGCTGTTCTCTCAAGGACAATTCTGGAAAGAGTTCTCTCAGCCCCACCTACCTCACAGGGTGTCTGTTGTGGGGAGGGGAGGGGAAAGGAGTTTGTAAGCTGCTCTGAGACTCTTTAAGTGAGTGAAGGGCGGGATATAAATCCAATCTCTTCTTCTCTTCTTCTTCTTCTGTACCCCCAAAATCTCCAGGTATTTTCCAATCCAGAGCTGGCAACCCTATCCCCGCCAGTGGCCAAGGGGACATGGCAACCCTAACCAGACAGCATAAACAAAGGACTTCACCACGTTCAGATTACATGCTTTGTTTATCTAAAAGGTTCACATTGGGTTGCAGAGATCGCTTCTGTTTCTCTCAAATAACTGGATTATAGATATGGAAAATACTATCATGGCTGAATAATTTTGTTCGGAAATAGAAGGCTGCAGGTAACATCCTTGCTCAGTTCTAAGAGGCAAACAGCAACTTTAGGGTTGCCAACGCCAAGCTGGAAAATTTCTGGAGATTTGAGGATGGAGCCCAGGAAGAGCAGAGTATAATTCCATAGAACCCACCCTCTAGAGTCCAGCCATTTTCTCCAAGGGAATGGTCTCTCTGTGTAGTTTGGAGATCAGTTGTAATTTCAGCAGATCTCCAGGGTTCCACCTGGGGGCTGGCAACCCTACTTGGAACACAACATTAATTGTTTTTTAATAAAAATGATTACTCAAGAAAAATATGCACAGGCTACCAGCCAGCAGTAATTATACATGGCTCTTTTAAGACATCTACTAACACCATTTCATTTTTAAACTTTCATGCCTTGACTTCTTTTGGCTATTCTGAATTTTTCCTGTTTTATAATGTCCTATACTAATTCTAAGAAAATAGTATATTTTAACATAACAAGAATGGATAAGCAGTAACTACTAATTACGACAAATGAATGCCAGCTCTGCCAGATTTTATCAGCTTCCACAGTAAACCTGAAAGATAAGGAGGAGGCACTGTACAGTGGAAACAATGGGGTTTCCAGACATTTTGCCAGAACAGACAGAATATTTCACTGTTAGATGTCAGGGGCTAGACTAACCAACCACTGCCCGGTCAGTGCTGACAAGTGCAAGGAAAGGATGAGATATGCAGAGTGTTTACAGAACCATGTACAAGATGTGGAAGGATTTCACTAACCTGAGTCAAATTGCAGCAGAAGTTGAGATCTGAAGGAAGATAAATGTAAAGATTAGAAAAGCAAGTAAAGCGCACAGAGGCCACTGAAGATCTGGTGCCACAGAGAACATCCATCTAAAAATCAAAGAGGTATTGTAATACACAAGGTACTGCATTAACTCTGCAAAGAAGTTGTATGTGGAAGGCAGCATGGATGAGAGAAATAGAAAGGGAAGAGAAGAGGGAGTGGAAGGTGATAGGAAAGGTATGTTTGGCAGTCATGGCTTGGAATGTCTCAGAAAAAAATGCTCAAAATAATAATGCTTTAAATGATTTACAGTCAACTAGTAGAACTGATCCTTAGACACAGAGAATAGGAATTTTTAAAGCAGCTAGCTGCAGAAAAGTGATAGAAATTAATTGTTTCTAAAGGTGAACAGAAGTAGATTAGCAGTGCATTTGTATAAATATGAGTAAATTAAATCTAGCATTACAGCCTGGGGCTTGCTTAAATGTGCCTCAGTCACACTGAAATGAACGGGATTTAAGTAATGACTGAGGTGCCATGGATACATGTCTGGCGAGGAATCGGACTCTCTCACTGGAATCTGGTTTACTGACGTTATCAAGTTATCAAGAAAAAACAACAACACTTGGTTTCTTAATGCTAAAAAGATTTCCACTCACAAATCTGAGGTCACAATATTTTCCTCATCCAGATTTTTAATAATTTATGGGAAACAATTTCAATAGAGCAGTTTTGTAGCTTTATTTTATCTTAACCTCTCTTCCAACCAAAAGAAAGCCAAGCTTTAATATCTTTATATTAAAAAAAACCCTCTGACAGAAGGTGAAGTTTTTTTTAAAAAAGGATTATAGTCCTACATTTGGAAGTCAAGCCTAATCAACTGAGCTTATTTTATATTAGCATGACGAAATATCACAATACTACGAGGAGCATAAAATAAATATAGAATCCAAACAGACTAATAAAATTTCATCAGCATCAGTGTAAACCATTCCCTGATAGCAGTATCATCAATACACTCTAGGCCAGGGGTGGGCAAACTTGCTCAGCGTAAGAGCCGCATAGAATAAACATCAGATGTTTGAGAGCCACAAGACATGAACAAATATTACCTGCTTTTATTGGAAAATAAGCAAATTTGCTTTTTATTAACATTAAATGAGACTGCCAAAAATAATAACAAAAGGGGTAAAAGCAGATATTGATAATGATCTTAATTTGTCCAATGATATTTGTTTACTAATGATATTTAGCTTCCCCAGCCGCCCTGCCGGGAGCCACATAATATATGTGAAAGAGCCGCATGCGGCTCCTGAGCCACAATTTGCCCACCCCTTGCTCTAGGCTATTATTTTCTATAGGAGTCAGAAATTATTACATGTGGAGGCTAAATTCTGCTGTTTCAAATTTAATCCTGCAGTTTCATGATGGAGTCTTGTTTTGAAATTGTTATATTGCATTTGAAGATTTGCAGGTGAAGAAGCTATTTAATAGTATAGCTGAAGATCTTGGTCCCTTTTTGATTGTGTAACTCAAACAAATATCCAGGGTATCGGCTTACGCCTTGAAAATCTTGTTGGTCTTTAGGTGCTAGTGGACTCCTATCTTGCTCCTCTACTGCAGACTAACACGGTACACGCAAGCTTATACCCAGAATTAAATTTCATTGATCTTAAAAAGTGCCGCTGGACTCAAAACGTTCTATTGCTTCAGACCAGCACAGCTACCCACCTAAATCTCTAAAACAGATATGCAGAGTTGGTACTGGGCTTTGTTCCCAAATTTGTACCTCTATCAGATGTTCTTTACAGTAGGTAGCTTTTCAGATAATGGGACTGCAGGCAAGGAAGACCCATGAGAAAGAACTAGCATGGCTCAGTACAGTCTGGAAATTTCTATTTTGCTGGCAAGGTTTTAACTGAATACAGAAAGCAGTAATGAGTGGCACCTGCAATGTATTGATCTCCGCTGAAAAGACAGGAGCAATGTGGTTTATTTATTTCATTTGCAATACTTATATACCTGCCTTTCTCCCAGGTGCCCAAGGATGCAAAGGAGGTTATATTGTGGGGTTTTGTTACCAACAGCATGTCATCTGATAGGCTTAGAATGAAGGCAGGTAGCATGTAGGTATTTAACAATCAAAATCTAAGTTGGTGTTTATAATTATATCACACAGCTGTATTATGACATGCAAAAGGTGGACCTGTTGTATGACATGTTCCAGCTTAAGAAGCAAGTCAGTGAAATTCTGTGGACACATTTCAGAATTTTAACAAGATTATCTGGGGGGTTTCCTCCCCATTCTGAAATCCACTAACAGTGCAGTCCTGTGCAGTGTTCTATCACTCTAAGCCCTCTGAAATCAATGGATTTAGACTGGAGTAACTTTGCATAGGACTATACTGTACCACACTCTTGTGCAAGTGTCATAAGACTTTGTGAAAGTGTCTTTCACTTCCCAAAATTTCCATGCAATATGTTTTTAAACACAAGCAACAATCCTACAACTCTGATACACACAAAGGAACTCACAGTTTGCAAATGTAAACTCTGTGGAATCTGTTCTGTTTTGAGAGAATGCTTTGCATGTACAATAGCACTCTGTTTCATGGCCCTAAACTGCTACGACATTCATGAGTGTAAGATGCATTTTAATCTCTACTCAACCTTTTGCAGTTAAGCAATCCATGTCTTACTTATATTGTTTATAAACTGGGAAGGGAGTCAGTTCTCTATGGTTTTGTTGCTGTAGAAAGTCATACCATGACTGTAATGCCTCTACTTTATATATTTTAATGCACTTTTAAGAGCTCTGGCATGCATTTTCACTAAGCCATGGGACTGACAGTGAGGCACCATTATAACTCTGTATTAAGCTTTAATTAATGATTATTAGATTAACAATGATTGCAACAGTGCCAGTATTGCATCCACATGACTGGAATTTGAGAAGATTCTCAAAGGAGAACTTGTCATGATAAAGAGTACTGAAAGTGATTTTTTCCTGTTTAAGATGGGCTAAAATTACTTTCCTAGCAAAGAAAAAACAACGTAAAAGCCTTTAGGGAAATGAATGCATAAATTTACTTGCAAATTTCATTCTGGTAAGTAATCTGGGGTTGCTTTCTATACCATACAGGCAGATATTTCAATTATTTTGGAACAGTTTTATTTCCAAGGATATATCAAAGCAATAGCTAGGGTTGCCAGCCTCCAGGTGGGGCCTGGCGATCTCCCGCTTCTACAACAAGGGTTGCCAAGTCCGGGTTGGAAAATACCTGGGGACTTTGGGGGTGGATCCAGGAGAAGGCGGGGTTTGGGGAGGAGAGGGGCCTCAGGATGGTACAATGCCAAAGAGTCCATCCTTCAAAACAGCCATTTTCTCCAGGGGAGCTGATCTCTGTCAGCTGGGGATCAGTTGTAAAAGCGGGAGATCCCCAGGCCCCACCTGGAGGCTGGCAGTCCTATCTACAACTGATCTCCAGCAGACAGAGATAAGCTCCCCTGGAGAAAATGGCTGCTTTGAAGGGTAGACTCTATGGCACTGTACAATGCTGAGGCCCCTCCCCTCCCCAAACCCCGCCCGCTCCTGGCTTCACCCCCAAAATCTCCAGGCATTTCCCAACCCAGACTTGGAAACCCCAGAAATAGTTGAGAGTTTGCACTATATTCCACCACTTTGATATTATGCCACTGGGATGCAACTGTCTCATTCCGCTTCGTTTCCCATGATAAAACACTGAGAGAAATGTTGCAGATATCCTGCAAGATATGTCCTATCTCAGACGCTTGAGTTATAGGCCATTTCCACGGGTTATCTGTGCTAGGGCCAGTGCTGTTGGGAAGACTGTGGTGTATTCATAAATCTTGTGAGTTTCCCCAGCTTTTCTCTGATCCCCCTCAAACCTTCTTTGCTGTGAAGTTTTGTGAAAAACTGCAGTAAAGCTCAGATGGCTGCCGTATTGGGGGGGGGGGGGGAGTTCAGATTTTCTCACCCACAGTGGGCATTTCCTCTCTCTGCCATCCAGGGCTTTTTTCTGTTGTTGTATTTTAAATCAGCAATTGAATACTATATTAATATAACACTATTATAACATGTGCAACAGGTTCTCTACATGCCCAGCTTCATTTTCCAATGCCCATATTCATTTTAATAATAGTAAGTCTCTAGCTTGTTGCTGAGATCTAAGAATAGGGCTGCCAAGTACCATCGACTTACTGGCAGGGGGGAGTTGTTCTCCCCCTGGGAGCTCTTCTGGCAACCATGGCAACATGGCAACCATGGCAACATAATGACATCACCTGGAGGTGACATCATCACGTTGAGGGCGTTGCCAAAGCAACGCTCTGGCAACAGCCCCAACGTGATGACGTCACATCCAGGTGACGTCATTACACGGGGGAAGTCGTCCGGTGGGGCGGGGTTCCCCCCGCCGGCCGAATGCTGGCCGGCGGATCGGGAACCCCTATAGCGGGGTATCCCCCACCCCCCGGGCTGACTTGGCAGCCCTATCTAAGAAGGAAAGGCATATTTCTGCAACAGAAGGGCCAGAGAGTTACTTTTCGTTATGCAAGGAAAACTCAGCAGGAGTCCCCAACACTGAGACTGTGAGTGCCATCAGAATTTTGAGGACGGGTAAATGGTTGACATGGAGGCAATTTAATTACAAGATGTTGAAGGGTGCCAGGTGTCCAGTTTTGATCTGGACAGTCCAGTATTTGCCCTTTCTGTCTAATAAACAGAGAAAATACTGAACATAAGTAAGCAAGCCTTTAACAACTGCAGCAGAGCTCTCTGCGTGTGCTCTTTCTTTCCTCTGTGGCTTGATAAAGTGGCAAGGCCCCTGTCCCCTTGCTCTCCATTACGGCCAGCAAGGTTCAAATACAGGGTTCCTAGACCCCCAGTCCAGGCAGAGGATCCCCCTATTTTTGGGGCTGCTGCTTGGTGGGGGGAGCCCCACCCCCAAACAGCAATGCCGCATGGTAATGTCCCAGGCGCTCTGCTTTTTGGACAAAACTCTATGGTTTGAGCTCAATTTTAACCATAGAGTTTGCCCAAAAAGCAGTGTTGCCGCATGACATCATCACGGCGGGGACACTGCTGCCCACTCCCAGACCGCCCCCCAAATCCCCCTGCTGGTGCAATGATTACGCCTGGCAACCCTATGCAAAAAGAACTGAATCTACCACTCAGCAGCCAGGCAAGACTTTCCCAGATAAATTCTATTGTCACAGCTGAAGAAAACTGGAAAGGGAGAGACCTTAACAGCCAACTAATCAACTTCCCATGTCGGTGGCAGGCTTGACTTATCTAACGAAAAGTGAAACAGACTGGGGGATAGAAACAATGGTGGGGGGAAAGCTTAGAGAGTTTGGAGGGAGCAAGTCCTTTGAAAGGCAGTATGCAGACAGGGTGTCTGCATCACATTTATCTTTGAGCAACCTTGGTGACTGCAGGCACTTTATTAAGTACTTTAAGGCTGAAAGACTATGCACATTTACCCACAAGTAAGTGCCACTGACCTCACTAAGGCTTACTTCTGAGTAAACATGGTTAAGATTCTGTGGTAATTTCCCCAGTGATTTCAGTGGAAAAATTCAGCATATGTTGTTTCACTTTCAGGTCAATAGAGATTTTAAAATGCTTAGCTTTGGATGGATTGTGTCTCTCATTATGTCTCTTAAGAGTGTAGGATCTGTGAGCCCTAGGTTCATATCCCCATTCTGCCATGGAAGTTTGCTGGGTAACCTTGAGCCTAACCTACCTTACAGGATTGTTGTGAAGATAAAATGGAGTAGAGAATTATGTAAACCACTTTGGGGGCCCAATGGGGAGAAAGGTGGCGTATAAATGAAGTAAATAAGTGAAATAGAACAAATAAACCTCTCTGCATGTAGAAAGCAGGATGACACAGAGAAGAGCTCCAGCAAAGTATTTTTTCTCACATGCTAGTTTTCTATGCATGCTATGTGTAAATATGTGTAAAGGTATCGTCGATACTGGGTAAGTTAGTGGAAGCTGTTATTAAGGAAAAAATTAGTAGGCACATTGATGAACAATCTATTGAGGAAGACTCAGCATGGGTTCTGTAAGGGAAGATCTTGTCTCACTAACCTGTTAGTGTTTTTTGAGGGAGTGAACAAACATGTGGACAAGGGGGACCCAAAAGATGTTGTTTACCTTGACTTCCAGAAAGCTTTTGATAAAGTTCCTCATCAAAGGCTCCTAAGTAAGCTCAATAGTCATGGGATATAAGGACAAGTCCTCTTGTGGATTAAAAACTGGCTAATTAAAAGGAAACAGAGAGTGAGTATAAATGGGCAATTTTCTCAGTGGAGGGAGGTAAGCAGTGGGGTACCGCAGGGATCACTCCTCGGTCTGATGCTTTTTAACTTGTTTATTAATGATTTGGAGTTGGGAGTAAGTAGTGAAGTGACTAAATTTGCAGATGACACAAAGTTGTTCAGGGTGGTGAGAACCAAGGAGGATTGTGAGGCACTCCAAAGGGATCTGTCGAGGACGGGCAAGTGGGCATCAACGTGGCAAATGGGGTTTAATGTGGTCAAGTGCACAACCTCCTACCAAAAATCCTAACTATTAATACATGTTGATGGGGTCCGAACTGGCAGAGACTGACCAAGAGGGAGATCTTGGGAGTCGTAGTAGGTAACTCAATGAAAATGTCGAGACAGTGTGCGACTGCAATAAAAAAGGCCAATGCTATGTTGGAAGTTATTAGGAACGGAATTGAAAACAAATCAGCCAGTATCATAATGCCCCTGTATAAATCGATGGTGCAACCTCATTTTGAGTACTGTGTACAGTTCTGGTCACACCTCAAAAAAGATATTATAGCAGAAAAGGGCAGAAAAGGGCAACTAGAATGATAAAAGGGTTGAAACACTTTCCCTATGAAGAAAGGTTGAAGTGCTCGGGGCTCTTTGGCTTAGAGAAACGATGGTTGAGGGGTGACATGATCGAGGTTTATAAAATTATGCATGGAATCGAGCAGGTAGAGAAAGAAGTCCTTTTCTCCCTTTCTCACAATATAAGAACCCGTGGGCACTCCGTGATATTACTGAGCAGTCAGGTTAGAACAGATAAAAGGAAGTACTTTTTCACCCAAAGAGTGATTAACACGTGGAATTCACTGCCACAGGAGGTGGTGGCAGCTACAAGCATGGACGGCTTCAAGAGGAAATTAGATAAACATATGGAGCAGAGGTCTATCAGTGGCTATTAGCCCCAAAGTATAGATAGGAACTCTCATCAGTCTGGGGCAAGTGATTTCTTGGTGCTTTGGGGGGGGCAACAGTGGGAGGGCTTCTAGTGTCCTGGCCCCACTGCTGGACCTCCTGAGGGCACCTGTTGTTTTTGGCCACTATGTGACAGAGTGTTGGACTGGATGGGCCACTGGCCTGATCCAACATTGGCTTCTCTTATGTTCTTACTCTGCACAGATGTTGGTGCTGTGTTATGCCCCCCCCCCAAGGTTGAATAAAGCTGAAGGGGGAGACCAGCTGGAAGAGTCTGAAAGAAACTGGCCTGACATATGCAACACTAAATATATATTTACATTTTATTAGTTGCCCCCTGGAAACCATAATATGATTAAGAACTCAATGGCTTTGCTTCTCAGAAGATATAAAACAGAAGTATAAAAAAGACAACCTATTATTGACTTTGTTGAATTTCTACCTGCTACACAACCATTTAAAACCCAGAAACTGCTGTGAGTATTAAATGGGGGAAAGTGTGGTAGAGTGTCATGTTAGGCTAGGATGGGGTAGCTCCTGGTTAGGGTTGCCAACTGCCTGGAGAAGTCTGTGTCTCTATTTGTTTTTGGGGTCAACGGATTTTTTATGAAGTGTGTCCAATATTTTTGTTGAAACATCTGGCAACTCTCATTTGGAGGTTCAGAGCCGTGCACCCTCCTACAGTGGAAGGAACTTCTAAGCGGGTACCCTCCATAGACACAAAAAGCAATACCTCATAGTGCTTCTGAAGCAGCTTCTATTGTCAGAAGGCAGAAGAAAGAAGGAATTGGCACTTTCTTTGGGTAAGGGATGCTTGTTTGGTTTCCCTTTCCAAAAGGAAGGGCTTGCTTCCTATCTAACCTCAGGGAAGAGGGCCAGGCTCAGAGACATAAGCAAGTCTGTGTTTGCGGACAAGCAAAGAACACATGCTTGTAATGTACCTGCTTTGCTGGTAAGGAGAAACCCAAGCCTCCCTGGTTTTGTTTCTGTTCCACCTGTTCCAGGATCTTCCTTCCTGGTAGATTAGTTTTGCTTCCTTTTTGCAGGAATTTGATATTGGAATGTTTAACACTGAATCAGATAGCAATGGATGGAGGGTTAAATCAGCATGCATTCTACGCATGGGCAGTGGATGTGGAGTATTTAGGACTCCACGAAGAAATGGTACACACACACTTACTTTCCCAGCATCCCAAGCATCAAGACCTGCTTTGAGCATAACAATATGACAATAGGAGTATCTAGTTTGGTCCTTGGTGCAGGCTTTACATGAACAGGTCACTCTTCCCTACACCCAGAGCTGTACTTGTCTTCATGAAATGTCCATCTCTTACTTTCATGCATAGTCATCTGTAGTCTTCCTGTCTTTGTTACCTTCTTGATAGGGTTCTGTGATTACAGGCTTGAGTTCTGATTTAGTACAAAACGTTAAGAAAATACAGTTCTAAATTTTATTCTTCTATGCCTAAATTATTCATATTTTAACTTTTGCACACGTTAGCACTATAAACATTTACTATTTATAGAACTGCTCCACTGAAAACAAACTGACAAAATTTACTCACTAAGATGCAGAATAAAATGTAGAAATGCCACGAATTATAGTACAGTTTTAAGTTACTGTCAGTTGTAATAACCAGCTGTTCCTCAGAACTCCACCCCAGAAGAAACAGAAATGTTTCCGTTCCATCCTTAGAACTGCACTCCCATCATGATTCTTCATAGCTGCATCTTGCATTTAAATATCCTACATAATCTTACATTGGTAAAACATATTTAGATTTATTCTCCCTCAGATGATATTATGTTAGAAAGAAACAGTTTTACTGCATTTAGAAATATTTTATAATTTTTAAAAATCATATACGTGCATGCAGTTAAAACGAGGAGGAAAATAGTATACTTACTAGGTGAACATAAGGTATAAAATATCCAAATAAGGCAGCTGGGATTCCAAAAGCCCAGATTCGATAACTCACAGATTTAAAAATTGAAAAATTAAAAATCTGTTTTGCTGGAGGAAAATGGTTTTTCCCCTTTTCTCCACTTCCTTTGGCAGTAGGAATGAGAGGCTTATATGTAAAGCCTGCCAAGAACAGAACGGCTATAAAAATACATAGGATCCTGAAAGTGTTGTACAGGCCAACTGACTTAGTCAGTAGGCTTAAAAGAAAAGGCAGAGCTAGAGTAAACAAGCTGCTGCCAGCGGTGACAATGCCATTCACCAGACCCAGACGCTTCTTGAAATAATGCCCCAAGATGACCAGGGAGGGCTGATATGCAAATGAGCAACCACAGCCAAATAAAATCCCATAAGTAAAATAGAGAGGCCCAAGAGTCCTACAATAAAAGAAAAGAAAAGGGAAGTTAATTGTGATGTTCTGCATAGTGATGCGTATTTCAGCTTCATCAGATAGCAGGGTGAGGCACACGAGTTTTGATTTGTGAACCTGAAGTACATTGTGCCAGTCAGAGTCTTGCAAGACATGTTATCTTCCTCTCCTATGTGTTTTCAACATAAAAAGTACTCAACCCAAATAACAACATGTTTTCTTATTGAACCTCAATATACTACCTGTAGAAAACATACCAGCTATAACAGTATTTCAAACTGAACATTCGTTAAGTGTCTTATTTTTTTACTTCACTAATTCCATACGTATTTATAATACATTGACAAGTACAGGCCAGACTTCAATGTTTCCTACTCCCAGCTTGATTTAATAAAGTGAGAAACAGCGGTCCCTTATTCTTCATGATGAAGCTCTTCTATGGAGGCTTTAATAAGTATCTGATATATATTAAAGCCCTAATGCATTGGCTCTCCCACTGGCTGTGCTGTGCACTCCATCAGCCATTGCCCATCAACTGCCACTCAAGAGTACTCGCGTGCCGTCAGCTGGGGGCTGGGTCTGTTCTCTCTCCCATCCACTGCCAGCTTGGCCAGTCTTCCCTGCCAGAATAAACTGCCAAAACAGCTGTCTCTCCTGACAAAGATGCTTCTCCTGCTTGGCTCCTCTGTGGCTGGCTGGCTACTGAGATGAGCTACCGGCCGTCAAACCATTCTCTTATCTTCCTGCTGTGGGGCTACCTTTCCCCTCAGTGGCTGTTACTAGGCAACCAAGCTTGGTTTTGTCAGTAAAAAGGTAAAGGCAGGAGGCCTATTTGCCTTTGTGGGGAACTAATTGGGGCCAGTCCTGACTAGAGTTGCCAGCTCCAAGTTGGGAAATTCCTGGAGATTTTGTGGTGGAGTCTAAGGAAGCCAGAGTTTGCGGAAGGGAGAGGCCTCAGCTGAATAGAATGCCATAGAGTTCACCCTCCAAAGAAAGTGCTCGCTTTAGAAGGACATGATCTATACATGGGCTGGCATGCCTATGTATGGTACGGGAAATATAAAATCCATGCAAATTTTAATATGCACATGTTGAGAAAAGCATTGTTGGCAGTATGGTTAGAAGTGAAGGAAAGATGCTATACTAAAATTCCTAGTTGGGTTTCTCCATTAGAAGCATTTATCAAACTGACATTAGTAACCCCCCAAAATATAGTGAGTTACAGTAATCTATTGGACAGCAAAGGAAATCTTAAAAGCGAAGTACAATTAAAGGAGGAGGCAGGATTGCAGTTATCCTGGTGGGAAAACGTGCAACTTTGTTCCAGATATCAAAAAGACATAAAAGACGGGATTAACAACAAACCCTGCGAACTAGATGAGCTTTGGTTAAAAAATAATGATAAAGTCATTAATAAGCTATATAAATATCTCTTAAATCAAGACATGCAGGAAGAGATAATAAAGCCAACAATGATTGCCTGGATGAAGGACTTAGGAGGGAACATAGATATAGAGTGTTGGAACAGGATCTGGAGGTCGATTAAATATCTAAAGGTAGTGAATTATAAAGAAAATATTTATAAGATGTTCTACCGATGGCACTGGCCTCCAGATAAACTGTATAAATGTTATAAGGTGTCAGATAAATGTTGGGCATGCGAGAAAGACAGAGGAACTTACTGGCATATGTGGTGGATATGTAGGAAAGTTAAAAAATATTGGTGGATGGTTAAAAATATGGCGGATAAGATTATGGAAATTGAGATCCCATGGGATCCGGCCCTTTTTTTTGTTAAACATGATGCCAGAAGGAATGGCTAAGGTTAATCAACGATTACTATCATGTCTAGTAACAGCAGCGCGCATTTTAAGGGCTAAGATGTGGAAATCGTTGGTGATGCCAACACAAGTAGAACTGATTAGTATGCTACTGAAATGGGCAGAAATGGATAAGTTAGGGTATCTTTTAAACCCTTATGCGAAAACTGATATTATCGCGGTTTGGTCCAAGTTTTATGATTGGATGAATAAATTGGATTAAATGTAAGGTTCTTGCGGTTTATAGAATTTGATGTTGAGGTGTTAATGATCCTGTAATATGAAAACGAAGTGGAATAAGTATACGTAGTTATGAACAATTTTGTAAAATAAAAATTATATTTTAAAAAAAAAGAGTTCACCCTCCAAAGCAGTTATTTTCTCCTGGGGAACCATTGCTGCCAGTCTCCAGGTGAGGACTGGAGATCACTCAGAATTAAAGCTGCTCTCTAGATGGCAGAGATCAGCTCCCCTGGAGAAAACGGCTGCTTTGCAGGGTAGACTCTGTGTCATTATACCCTGCTGAGGTCGCTTCCCTCCTGCTTGGGTCCCCACTGCAGAGAAAGACTGTACTTTTTCTAGGTAGAGGCTGTAGGGATAGTAGGGAGATAGAAAGCTAAAGTCAGAGGGGCAGATAAAGGTAGGTTGATGTTTGGCTGGGAAGGAGACAGGGGTGGAGCCTGGAGAGGCTGGGGTTTAAGAAGGGGTAGGATCTCAGACAGATACAATGCCATAGACTCCACCCTCCAAACCAGCCATTTCCTCCTGGGGAACCATTGTTGCCAATCTCCTGATGAGGGCTGGAGATCACTCAGAATTACAACTGCTCTTCAGATCAGTTCCCCTGGAGAAAATGCTGGATTCTGTCATTATACTCTGCTGAGGCTGCCACAACAAATTGATGCTGAGTGCCCAAGGTACCCACCCAGAGCCGCTTTATAGATTCTGTTGCATTTATTTCCACAACAGGCCTTATTCCTAGTTTTAAATAAAATTCTAATTATTCTTACAGGGATTCAACCATGAAAAGGTTTATTTTAAAAGTGGAAAACTTTATAAAAAGCTTCATCAAGAAAAATAATTTGATAGTTTCTAATTCTAATTTCTAATTCCTCCTGGCTTCTAGCTGGCTGGACTGGAGCAGCACTGGAGACCAGTGAGTGGGAGCAAAGAGTTCTCCTTGTTTCTGGTGCTGATTCCTGGAGTCTGGCTGGTTAGAAGTTGGCAGGACAGGAGAGGTTCTGGTTCTGGTCTTGACGACAGTAAATGGGAGTAGCTCCTCGCAAACGCTGAACTTTAACAGTCTCCAGAGTAAATTTCAACACTTCAGGAAGAAACTCTTAGGGAAGAGTTAGAAGACAAGAAGTTCATCATGGAGGTGCTGGAAGAGTGAGGCAATTCTTTCTAGCACACACAAGACTGCTTTGAAGCGGGAGACTGTTGGAGATGCCCGCCTAGACGATGGGTACAAGCCGAGTACTTAGAACTGACAGTCGACAGGAGAAAAACGAAAGGCAGAATAAGAACATAATCAAAGCTAAGTGACTAGTTAAAACACTGCTTCTCTTGGGGGGGTAAATAATTGACTGGGGAGTAAAATAAAAAAAATTGGAGGTTGCAAAATGGCACTATCGCTTTAAGGCGGCCATCTTGAGAGGGGGTGAAAAAGTGCGGAGGTTAAAGGAGTAGCAACTGAAAGTCTATAATTGCTAAAGTGTAAATGTAAATGAAGATATGACTCAGGTAGGATTGATACATTACTGACCTGCTTCTCTTATCTTTGATTGTATGCTGTCTGCTGTGAACAGAGGAATGAGCCGGTGCCAGAGATCAGACAGAAGGAGCAGACAGACGGCGGAATAACAGACGGGGGCCGGCAGGAACATAGGTGAACTGAGGGTGCAGAACGACAAGGAGCAGAATGGAAGGAGGAGCTGGAACGAAGGAAGGGCATGTGAGAAAAGGGCGGAAGTGAAGCGGAGCAGATCAGAAGGAGGGATGAAAATGACAGAGAGACTAAGAAGGGGAAGTTAATGAAGAGCGGACCAAAGAAAGGGTGGAAGTGAAGCGCATAGGCGAAAGAAGGGCGGAAGTACCTTGAATGGACACATGAAAGACAGATGACAGAATTGACAAGCAACAGAGGCTAATATAGAGAGAGGAAAGGAAGGGAAAGGAAGATAGAGGCAGAGCAAAAAGAAGGTAGTGGTGAAGGAGCAATAAAACTATAAGAAGTGGAAGCTAAATATATATATTTAAAATAGTTAAAGGGAAGATAAGGTGAGCTGAATGGCAACAGGGAATAGTGGGGGAAGGAAAGCGTCCATTAAATCCCCAGGGTAGGCAGGGATTCAATTGAAAGTTAACACAATGAGTACAATAAAAGATTTAAAGAGTATAATACAAGAAAGTGTATTCTGATTTTAATTCATTATTCCTATCTAGCAAGGTTTCATAAGGCTCCCTCTTAACTTGTGTAATGAACATTGGCTTTATAAACGCCTCCAAAGGCGAAACCCATTTAGGAATTTTATCATAATATTTATCTTTTATTTCTTTCCATATTTTAAACAGAACCCCTCTTATTGTATGATGTTGGAAATTCGCATGGATTTTTTCCTTATCATACCACACACAGGCATGCCAATGCATCAGTAGATTATACCTTCTAAATTTATCATTCTTAAATCTTCCAACACAATCCATTCTCTTAACCATACCAATGCAGCAGCTTTGTAATACAACTTCCAATTTGGCACATTGAAACCACCTCTCTCTTTCCTATCTTGAAGTATTTTCCATCTTATCCTTGGTTTCTTATTGCTCCAAATAAACTGACTACAGGCTTTATCTAAATCCTTAAAGAAATCCTTATTTCTTAATATTGGCAAATTTTGTGCTAAAAACAAAAATCTAGGGAGAATATTCATCTTCACCATCACAATTTTCCACATAAAAGACAAATTCAAATCATTCCATTTTTGAATATCTTTTATAATCTCTCTATATAGCTTCTTATAATTGTCTTCATTCAGTTTGATATTTTTATTAGATAAAACTATCCCTAAATATTTTAACCTTTTGAACTATTTCAATATTAGATATTTCTTATAATTGCTTTATTTGTTGTGTAGAACAATTTTTTGTTACAATTTTTGTTTTTTGAAAATTTATTTTAAGATTTGCTACTGCTCCATACTCTTGTATTGTTTCAATAAGATATGGTGTTGACTTTATTGGATCTTCCAATATAAGTACAAGATCATCCGCAAATGCTTGCAGTTTATATTCTTCCCCTTTTAGCCTGAGTCCTCTTATTTGAATGTTATCTCTAACAAGATCACTTAATGTCTCTAATGTAAAAATAAATAATAGTGGCGATAATGGGCAGCCTGGTCTTGTGCCTTTTTGAATCCTTATATCTTGCATCAATTCTCCATTTATTATTATTTTTGCATACTGCTGTTTATATATAGATTTTATTATTGTCAAAAAACTTATTCCACAACCCCATCCTTCCAATTTTTGTATTATGTATTCCCAATTTACATTGTCAAAGGCCTTCTCTGCATCTAGAAACATTAATGCCATCTGTTTATCTGGATTTTCTTCATAATATTCTAACACATTTATTACTATCCTTATATTGTTCTTCATTTGTCGCTTTGGTAAAAATCCAGACTGATCTTGATGAATTACTTGTGTTAGTACCTTCTTCATTCTTGTGGCTATTAATGTCATGAATATTTTATAATCTGCATTTAATAATGATATGTCTTATAGTTTTTTATTTCTTCTTCCTCTGTGTTAGCTTTATGGATTAGCATAATCATTGCATAATTTCATGTCTCTGGAATTTCCCGTGTCTTGGCTATATCTTGAAATAAATTTTTTTATGGCATTAGTATTTGTTTTTCAAACCTTTGATATACTTCTACTGGTATACCATCCGGTCTTGGTGTTTTATTTTTCTTTTGCTTTTTTATTGCTTTCGTAACTTCACAAATTGTGATTGGTTCATTTAATATCCATTTCTGTCTCTCATCAAATTTTTTCCTAGTATGCTTCTCTAAATAATCTCTAATTACCTGTTCACCTGTCTACTCTTGTTGATACAATTTCCTATAAAATGCCTCTGCTATGCCCTTTATATCTTGCATATTGCTTTTTTCTTCTCCATTTTCATTTCTCAAAACTTTAATTATTTTCCTTTTTCTTCCCTTCTTTAACTTGTATGCCAACCATCTCGTTGATTTATTAGCATTTTCAAAATAGTAAAGTTTGGCATATTCTATGCAATTTCTTGCATTAACAGAAGATTCATTTGATGATGTACCATCTTTAATTTTAATTTTATTTCCCCGGGTTTTCCAGCATCTTATCCTCTTCCTTTTTAATTTGTGCCCTCAGATTTTCATATTGTGTTTTCCTTTGTTTCTTTTTCCATGCATCTTGATTTATGAACCATCCATGCATAAATGCCTCCCAAATTATAGAAATGAATGATTCTGCTTGAACATTCCTCTTGAAATACTCTTGAATTTCTATTTCCATTTTCTTTATAAATTCTATGTCTCTTAGTAATGTCTTACTCATTATCCATCTTCTCCTTTTCTGTCTTCCCTGCAAAGTTAACATTACAGGGCTATGATCAGCAAACGTCTTAGGAAGGATTTCACAATCCATTATTTCCGTCAACATTGATGTTGAAGCCCAGATCATGTCTATCCTCGACCATGAATTATGTCTGGCCGAATAATATGTATAGTCTCTTTTATTCTTATTCCTAACCCTCCATACATCCATTAAACTTTGTTCTTGTACTAAGCTTTAAAAAGCTCTAGTTAAAACATTCCCTGATTTCTTCTTCCTTGTATGATTCTTCCTATCCATTAAAGGGTCCAGCACCGCGTTATAATCTCCCATTATACATATTTCATCCACCATTTTTAAAGCCATCATCTCTCTTATAGATTTAAATTTTTTCCCCTGATTTCGATTTGGTGCATATATGTTTATAATCAATATCCTTTTATTCATATTTAATATTGTAATTGCCACTGCCCTTCCATCATCTGATGTGTATATTAGTTCTGGATATAGATAGTCCTTGACATATATAGCCACTCCTCTTTTCTTCTTTTTATCTGCTGCCCAATATACTTTGCCTAGTTTCTTATTTTCTAAATATTTAACATCCTCCTTCCTTATATGTGTTTCCTGTAGTCACCTCAGCTTGTAATTTATTAAGTTGTGTGTACGTTCTTTTCCGTTTCTGAGGACTATTCAGCCCATTCACATTAACCAAAAGTAACTTAATCTTTTTCGCTTTCTCCATTTTTGTCCTTTGTGTCTTTTGTTTTTGCCCTATACTGATACCTTGTGAGCATTTGAGATGGCATTAAATGCGTTTGTTTCTTGCCCTGTCTTCTTCCGGTCTTTTCCCCTTTCTCAGCTTTGGCACCTTCCGCTTCTTCCTCTCCTTCACTTTCTTCTTCTCCTTGCCATCTCATGTTTTTTCCATGTCTGTCCAGGAAATCTTCAACTTTAAATATAGAGTCTATTTTATGTCTCACCCCTTCATAATTAAATACTATTCCTTCTTGTGACATCCATTTATACATAATTCCATTATTTCTTAGTAACCTTGTTAATATCATATAGTTTTTCCTTTTCTCTTGTACCCTCCATGGCACTTCTTTCAAAATTCTTATCTCTGCGTCTTGTATAGTTACCTTGTTGCTGTTTGCTTCTCTAAGTATCTTATCTCGTATTTCTCTTCTGTTAAATTTTATATGTACCTCTCTTGGCACTTTATTCCTCCTAGCAAATGATGTACTTTTTCTATATACTTGTTCTACTTCTCTCTCTACTTCATCACATGTTCCTATGTTAAGCTGCTGTGTTAAGTTTTTATTACTTCTTCCTTTAAATGTTGCTCCACAGTTTCAGGTATGTTTTGACATCTTATATATAACATTGCTTTATCCATTTCAAGACTTATCAGCATTTCTTCCATTCTGTCTGTTTTCATCTTCAGTTCCTGCATCTCTTGATCCATCTCATACATTTTCTCCTCTATATTATTACTTACTAATGCAGTTTTTTGTATCTCCTGCTTATTTTCATTTATTCGTTTCATTATTTTCTGTTTTAATTTGATCTACTATTTCCCCCATTTTTTCTTGTATGCAGCCTATTTTCTCTTGGATAGGTTCCATCTCCTTTTTAATTAAATTAGGCATTGTTGTTTCTACCATACCAGGTATGGAAAGACTTGAAGTTGACATGGTGGGAGAAAATACAAATAAGCACTAGGTATGAAGATAAGAAAGGAAGATAAGAAAAAGGGGTTCTATAAAGTGAAAAATGATTTAGATAAAATATGGTTACCGACAAGCGATAAACTAATACAAAAGATATATAATTTCCTGCTCAATGAATATACATTAGATGAAAGAGTAAAATCAGTAATGGTGACATGGATGCAAGATTTGAGACAGACGCTTGATATAGAGCAATGGTCTAAAATATGGAGATCTATAAAATATTTGAGAGCTATGCCATATAAAGAAAACATATACAAGATGTTTCATAGATGGTATTGGACATCGGATAGAATTGCTAAATGTTACAGTAATGTTTCAAACTCTTGTTGGAAATGCAAAAACAATGTTGGAACCTTTTTTCATGTATGGTGGAGGTGCGGAAGAATTCAAAGTTTTTGGTTAAAAATAATTAGAATTATACAAGAAATAACGCAGAAGAACATTCTGCTATTACCAGAAACTTTTTTATTGAACATCTTACCAGATGAGTATAGCAAATATAATAGATATCTCATAACATATGTGTTGACATCGGCCAGAATGTTAAGTGCGAAGAAATGGAAGACAGATAGTTTACCCTCAAGAGAAGAGGTAATACAGAAGCTACTAGAGGTGACAGAGTTGGATAAATTAAATACGATACTACAAGGGAAAGATCAAAAGGTATTTGATGAAAGATGGGGAAGATTTTACGAATGGTTAGATCAAAAAAAGGAAGGATAGACTCAAAAGGAGACGTGAAATATATTTTTGTACCAGAAATTTTGGAGGCAGTGGCTTGTAGGGGCTCTGCCTCAGATACAGAAGAGTACAATATATGTAAAGACACGTCATAGGAGATGTGTAATGTAGATAATTCTCTTGATTAAAAGAAACGTGAATGTCTTTAAACTTCGATGACTGTAATACAGAAAATATGAAAATAAACCTTCAAAAAAAAAAAGGAAGAAGTTGGCAGGACAGGGTGAGCTGGTAGCTTTGGAGGCAGTGGTGAGAACAAGCCTCCCCCCTCCCCGACATCTCTATAGCCGTAATCTGCAATATTTTGGAGAGGGAGTTCCAATTTTTCAGTGCCACAACCAAGAATCCCCTTTCTCAGGTTGCTACTCATCTAGCCTCAGATGACAAGGGCACCTGAACCAGGGCCTCCAAGGATGACCAGAGTGGATAGGTAGGTTTATATGGGCGAAGGTGGCCTCAAAGTATGCTGCCCCCAAGCTGTATAGAGTTTTAATACCTTGAATTGGGCCTGGAAGCAAATTTTGAGCCAGTGCAGATCGAACAAGACTGGACTGATATGGCTCCACTCCAATCAGTATTCTGGCTGCAGTTGTCTATATCAAATGTAGATTCCAGGGCATGCACCACAGTGGCCAAGACCTCTCCCACTCAAGAAGGTCTGCAACTGGCTCACCAGTCAAAGTTAAATTGATTCACAACATTTTTAGTAGAAGAAGTTAAGTAGATACAGAAATCTTACTGATTACTTAACACACAGACTCAGGGCTGGAGCACCCATAAGGTAGGGTTAGGCGATTGCCAATCACGGTGCCCCCGCCGGCTTGCTGCCCAGCCCCTCCCCGCCCCCCCTCGCCATTGTCGCCAAAAGCCCTGCTCCAACAAACCCCCCTAGAAGCAGCAGCAGCCGAGCACAAGGGAGCATGTATTGGTCATCACCCTCTGCTCCTGCCCTTGCTGCCCGCCCGTGCCAAAGAACTCCACGTGGTGTGGGCCCTCCTGCTGCTGCCTCTCCAGCGCAGTTTGCTGCTCTGCTCACCCTTGACTAGGATGGGACATACGCACTGCACCGGTGCCACACAAGTCACACACGGGGAGTGGGCAGCAGGACTAGGCTGTGGCTGGCTCTGCCCCTCCAGCCCTGCAGGCCTTGGAGCAGCTGAGGAAGAGGGAGCCTGTCTGGCACAGCCCCTCTGGGGCACCGGCACCCTTCCCACTGCCTCCTCTCATGCCCTCCCCTCCCCAAGGCCAAGTTGGAGCTCTGAGTGGACACCCTCTTCCCCCTCGGGACTAACCTGCAGCGGCAGCACCCGCAAGCCCTCCCACAAGGCGGCAGGAGCAAGCGATGGGCCTGTGCTGTTGCTGTGCAGCCGCTGAGGCTGGGCTCTGCCTGGGCATGAGGAGCAGGGCAGGGCCTTGCTGGGTGTCCCCAGCCTGGACGGAGGCGGACTCGGGGGGGGGGGGGAGTGTGTGAAGCAAAAGTCCTCACAAGGGTCTAACTTGTGTAACAATGTGTTAGCCTTTCCCCAGTGCAGCTGGCCTTTGGCTGCTGCCTTGTATGCTGATCTCAAGGTCAGGCAGAGATACCAATTAACAACACAGAACACCCCCCCCCCTTGATTGAAAAGCGTTGCAGCTGATGTGGGTTTTTTTTTTTTTAAAGGTATATCTTGGCACTTCAGCTGGGGGGAGGGTTTTGGCTATTCAGGAGTTCCTGCCTGATCATCACCTTGCAGACTTCGATGTAACACCCCTCTCCTCGATCTGAACTTATTTTCATGCCTCCTGAGAGCTGTGCTGTGAAGTCAGATAGCTCAAGGTAGAATTTTCTTTGTTTTTCCTTTGTGCTCCTTGGAATGTTTGTTGCTAAATCCTGTGTTATTTTCTTAACTTTTTAAAATTAATTATTAAAAATTGGATTTTGAACCCTAAAAAAAATTGGTCTGTATGTGCTTAAAGACCCTGCCAACTCACGAGAGCGCCTTCGCTATCTTGACAGAGTGAGTCCTGGGAAGTAAGGCTGGCATTCTTGCCCTCACCTGGCACTGAAGCCCGAGAGCCTGCGCGGGCCTGGGCACCAGCTGCAGGTGCAGAGAGGCAAACCCCCCTCCCCCACACCCTGACCCGGGCACCGCCCCCCCCCCCCCACGTGCCTTTGCCGTGCCGCCACAGGCTCAGCCAAGAGGTTTGTTTTTTGTTTAAGAAGTGGAGTGGGGGAGAACCCATGAAGATGCTCAGGGGGGAGGGGCTGGGGAGGAGGAGAAGCCTTTGAAACCTTGCAGGCGGCGCTTCCCAGCTCATTTCAAGAGTGGCCTCCCATGGAGCAAAAAGAGCCTCCACTCAAAGGAAGGGTGTGACTTGGGTCCCAAATGCCACGCCCTGCCTTTTTCCCCTTGTAGAGGCAACAAGAGGTCCGAGTCCTTGGACGCCAGCGATTTACAAGGTTTGCCAAATTCTCTTCGTGCGGGGGGGCGGGGGGGATTAGGGGCTGGTAGAAGCAGCCAGGAGTGCAAACTCCTCACTCCAAGTTCCAGTCAATTCCTTCCCAATGCACGTCTACTGGCAATGCAAATTAAGCCTTATTGTTCTCATTGGCACAGTTATGCAAAAGGTTTACGATTAGGTGACCAGCCTTAAAGGGGAGTATGCTCTGTGTGTTAATGGTGCCCACTATCTGAAGAAGTGTGCATGCACACGAAAGCGCATACCCAGAATTAAATTTGGCTGGTCTTAAAGTTGCCACTGGACTCAAACTTGGTTCTTGTGCCTACTAGGACTGCCACACTGTAGAGGGGAAATGTCCTGTCCCTTTAATTGAGGTTCAATGCGTGCAAAGAGGCAGCTGAAACTTTTTCAGGGAATGAAGTTAAATAAGGTCATCTGGTAATTACTTGTAGATCAAACAGATACTAAAGGAGCAGCCAGAGGGACCAGTTTAAATGTTGGCACCCCTAGCGCCTACACTAGTAGAAAGGGACCCTTAGAAGGCTTTCCAGTGTTCACATTTCAGATAAAATCTGCCCATGGCAGGAAGGAAACATGTGTTACCATTCCTCCTACTAGTCCTCATGACCTGCACATGTGAGTTCTAAATGATAAAGTTGCATTCTGGAGGTATTTATTGTTTTCCTTGAAAGCATCATCATGGGCTAGAAGATGCTGTCAGTCCAGTGATTGTTGAAGTCAGTGGTGACTCCAGGTGTCTCTCCGGAGAGGTAATCAGTACCAATCACAAAATGCCACACCTCTCTCTGTGGTTTTTGGCATTTTATAATAGGGAGATTGAACTGGGGCTCCTCAGAAACGTTAACTTGAGAGAATTGCCTCTGACTGTCTTAAGGAGTAAAACTGAAGTCCAGCGGCACCTTAAAGACTTACAAAATATATTCCAACATGAGCTTTCGTGAATCAGAGCTTACTTCTTCAGATGTTTATTAGAAGGGAATCTTTTTGGGGATTTTTATAACAAAAAGCACAGGGAGTGAGGGGAGGAGCTAAAGCACAGAGGGGCTGTCCCTTACCCAGGAAATCATGCCTCAACATGCACAATTAAAATAATAAAAAAGAAATTAGCATTTTCAAATTTTGTGTTTTTTATTCTTTCTAAAATGCATTTATGTTTGAAAACTGGGGGGGGGGGGGGGGAGAAGGTAGTCTCGGCTAGTGTGCAAAAAAACCTGGCACTGACTCTGCCTAAAATGCTAAATTTTCAAGCGTTTCCAGGCTAGCAAATATTTTATACCTTGCTTGTGATCACATTGCATTCTATAACTGCAGACTGAAGACAATTTTAGAATAAAGACCATTTTTGAGAATCCATGGGGCTGTTGGCATGGCTATTGAAGACTAAATATAGTACCTATAGCTTGAAGAAAATGAGAGGGGGAAAAGGAAATGGAGAACAAATTATGCCAGAGCAATGTAGCGTTTTTTCCTGTGGCATGGCTACCTGCTGTTCGAATGGGGAGGGAATAAAATTATATGTTTAGAGTTGTTTTGATCCCAGCCAAAATTGATAAGGTAATAGGCTGGATCCAAAGACGTCCTTGTACAAGAGGAGGGTCAAATTTCTGCAGATTTTTCTCTCAGTCTGCAGCTCTACCACATGCCATTCTGAGGGTCAGGGGATTCTTGGGGAGCAGCATTTCAGAAAGCATGGGGAAGATGCAGTAGAGGTGGGGGGAAAAGGAAGAACAGAGCTTTGTTAGATCCAATCCTATATGTTTTGCAAGGCTGACTCTTGCGGGAGTCACACGCTGGACAACAGCACTCAAGTCATTAGTAGTTCTTAACATGGCAAATTCTTAGTCCAGTTAAAGGGGTAGGCATAATCAAGAAGTAGCATGCAGCATTCATAAATCTGCTTTCAACAGCTTTGGAGCCCTCTTTTCTTACAAATTATTCCTACTGGATTCATTTATTCTGTTATTAAAATCTGTATGGTACAGTATAAGACTGCAGATCTTTTAAATCTTCACTGTGTTCTGCAATCAGGGAACCTCAAGGCCTTGATGTGGATAAATAAATAAGTCAAGGCCACCAGGTAACAGATTTGCTTGTAAGGATTTGCATAACGGTGGCTTTTTAACAATGATCTTTACCCTTTACTAGTAGTAACCAATGTAAAGTAGTTTGTTATGTTTTATCTTTGAACAACAAAGTTACATATGCTGCACCTTATCCATGAATAGCAAGCTAATTCTACTACACCTTATCAGATAAATTTATGAAAACTTCCCTGAGCAGCTGTTGTAATTCCAGGAACTTTATTTGCTTTACTAAGAACCTTGTGGTCGAAAATCCAGCTATTTATGCCAAAAAACCAGACTCCTACAACACGGCTAGGAGCCGAAGGTATGCTCAATGGGGTTTTTGATATTCTCCCCTCCTTTGTACAGCAGACCCCACTCTCAAACAATATAAGAAAGCCCTTTCAACGTTTGTTTGTCATGATGTATGGGGGCTGTTGCCAAGAAAAAAACAAATCCAAAGGCTTGCTAGGGAGAAGCTGTATAATACTTTGGATCCTGCCCTGTGAATATATTATCAAGTTTATTACTGTGAACTCTACTGATATGATTATGGTCTGTGTTCTATGACATTGACAGCATACAGGGGAAGTCTTTATTTAAAAAATGTCTTTACACGTTCAATTAGCTAGAAAGACTGTATTAAAGGATCACTCTCAGGGCAACATAGACATAATTTAATGGCATTGATTTAATCAGGGCATTAAAAAAAGAGAGAGAGATGCCAGAACTCTCCAGAGGGAAATGAAGTTTTCAATCTGCATACTGAAAACTCATGAACTTTTAAACATTCTTAAAAGAATTTTGTCAGAAATTTCCCCCCAGAAAAAAAGCACCGGATTTAATAAATAAGAATTAGGTTACTCGGGGAAACATCAGCATTTCTTAATTTTACTGAAAGGTTAAAAGTATATCAGAGATTAATACACTGAAGTCTTAATAAAGGCCAATAATAAACGAAGAAAAAGAAGCAGCAAGAAAAATCGGCTAATTGTCAGCATTCAGGTTGCTCATTAGCATGTGAAACTGAGATAAAGAAAACGAAATCACATTTGATACTTTTCTTCAAGTCTAGAATGAAAGACAAGATGCTGAAGCTGCTTATGTCAGCGTGTGGCATGAAAGATATTTCAAAGCAAGATAGTCCAGCTTCACCTCAAAGTCTGCCTCCCAAATTCTGAAAGCTCTGACCAAATAGGCAAGAAACATTTATAAGAATACAAAAAATTTCACTTGAGGCAAGGTTTAGTTCTTTCCCACCAATATCTCATTGATACCCCTGGGACCCTCACCCCATGGGGTCTCCCACTTTTGGCATGGCTTGTTTCCCCATTTTGTACATGTGTACACTTCATTGTGGACCTAGGATTGACAGAGGGAGCTCAAATTAAGCCATGCCAAGAAAGGAATGCAGGGCAGCAAATACCCATCCTAAGTGGGATTCAGTTGAGAATCTTTCCTCCCAAGGACGTCAGAGCCTCTTAGCAGTAGGGATGGGCACTAACTGGCTCATGAGCTAAAGTTCATGATGAGTTTAGGCCAGTTCATGCTTTGTTTAATGTAAAGTTTATGGCATGTCACCCAGCGTAAACTTCCCATGAACTTCCAAACTGTTTGTGGAGATTCATGCCAGTTTGTGAGTGGAGACATTTCCATACAGACTGCCTCCGCTCAATCAAAATATTTACGTTAACTTAAAAGCAACAACTTGGAGAGCATGTTGAGGAGCATCCAGGGAGGTCCCCTGAGAGTTTGATGTCTCCAGCTTGCACAGGATCTGTTCTATACCCTCCTGAACCTTGGTCATTTTGACATGTGCAGGTTCAGGCGTATATAGAACGGATTCTGTGCAAGCTGGAGACACTAAACTCACAGCTTCCCCATTATATTCTTGAATGCTCTATGTATGCCCAGCCTAGGTTAAAATTCCTCTCTGGGACTTTATCGGACTTGCATTTCTACTCAGACTCTGGGAAAATTGTATTCTTGTTAGCTGATTCTGATGCCAGCATATTTTATAGAATGGCTTTATAAATTGACTAGGAATAAGGCCCGTTGTGGAAATAAATACAACAGGCTCTAGAAAGAGGCTCTGGGAGAGTGCCCCGGCCTTGGGCACTCAGTGTCAATTTGCTGTGGCGACCTCAGCAGGGTATAATGACACAGAGTCCACCATTTTCTCCAGGAGAAGATCTCTACCATCTGAAGAGCAGTTGTAATTCAGCGTGATCCCCATCCCTCCCCTGGAGATTGGCAACAATGGTTCCCCATGAGGGAACAGGTGGTTTGAAGGGTGGAGTCTATGGCACTGAAACTGTCTGAGGTCCCACCCCTGCTGAAACCTCACCCTCTCCAGGGTCCACCCTTCAAATCTCCAGGAATTTCCCAACCTGGAGATGGCAACCCTACCTCCCAGCCAACTGTCAATGTATCGTTATTTGCTCCCTTCAGCTTTCTATCTCCTCCCCCCTCCCCCCAGAGAACAGTTGTAACTCTGAGTGATCTCCAGTCCCCACCTGGGGATTGGCAACAATGGTTCCCCATGAGGGACTTGCTAGCTTGGAGGGTGGAGTCTATGGCATTGTACCTGTCTGAGGCCCCACCCCTCCTCAAACCTCACCGTCTCCAGGCTCCATCCCTCAAATCTCCAGGAATTTTCCACCTGGAGTTGGCAACCCTATCTCATTCCCAGCCAACATCAACCTCACTCTTCAACTTTCCATTCCCCCCACCACCCCCCGCAGCCTCCACTGTGCTCTGAAGCCCTGACTGCTATGTCACATTGGCTGTCATAAGGGGTCCATCTCAGCAGGGTATAAAAACATAGAGTCCATCATTTTCTCCAGGGAAACTGATCTCTGCCATCTGGAGTGCACTTGTAATTCTGAGTGATCTCCAGCCTTCACCTGGAGATTGACAACCATACTTTTCCTGGTGGAAAAGTAGTCTTTCTCTGCAATGGGGACCGAAGCACCTGACATCATTCTCCTCTCCCCCTTTTGACTTGCACAACAACCCTGTGAGGTAGGTTAGGCTTAAAGTCTGTGACTGGCCCCAAATTACCCACTCAGCAGGAACCTGGGTCTAGCAGATCCTGCCCTGAAGCGCTTACTGCTATGCCTAGGGCACCCAGCCTCCAGGTGGAGCCTGAAGATCACCAGGTATCACAATTGAACTCCAGACAACAGATTTCCCCCCCCCCCCCGGAGATAATGACTGCTTTGGAGGGTGGCCTCTATGGCATTGTTCAGCTGACCCCAATGAGTTTTCTCCCAGAGCCCAACATAGATGTGGAAAGGGGCTTTCAGAGAAGCAAGCTTGGTTGCCTAACAATGGGCACTGAGGGGACCGTATTAGTGGTTTAGAACAGATCTTGTTACCCCAGCCTCTTGGTTGGACTTTTGCTTTTCTACTCCACAGACCTGTCTCTGCATCCCCTTCCGCTGCCTGGTCAGTTTCATCCCGACACTGCTTTGGTGCCTCTGAGGACATCCCCCCCCCCTTTCCTCTCCAGGAGCAGGCTTGTATGTCGTGTTTTCCCCTTTTTGTTTTATTCACCAAGTAGGTACGCATTTTTTCCTAGGAAATGGTTTTGTGTTCTATCTGTTAACGTGCATTTCCATTTCTGGAACCCCCCTTTTGTCCTGCAAATTGCTTAACTTAATTTGGCCTCTTTTCAGTTTATTAAATAAAAATAATTTGTGTTTAGGAAGCTCATTTCCCATTGTCCTTTCGAGTTTTGTCCTGTATCTGGACCTTGGTATACACAGGTTAGATCTCAAGTACTGAAGTAGCCAAAATACACATGTTTGCGTTGTGCTAGCAAGAGTATGCCTTTGCACGTTATACCGCATGTATGCCAATTTGCCTAACATCCAAGACATTTATGAGTGAAAGAGCAGACAGCTCTACTTTATCCATTTGAGTCCCTGTAGAACCTCTTAAGGTGCAAACTTCATATTTTGCTAAGCTTGATTTTACTGCTGTTTGGATTGTACAGGTTGATGGGTATGGACAGCTGTGAGAATGACCTTGTGCTGCAAAAGTGAATGGCAAAGAATCTGATTCACAGCACGGCAAATGTCTCCTTAAAAATCTCACCTCTGCCATAAATGCTGTTTGCCCCATGGTCTCTCAGCTTCAATATAGAAATGCTGACCTACTTTGCAGGGTTGTCATAATAACTGAGAACATATATGAACTACTAAGCATTTCTGTTGTCCTAGAGTGTTCAAAGTATTTATCGTAATTCATGATAATTACTTTCACTCCATTTAGAACAACAAGCAAGTCGTCAGATCTGAATGGCAGGAGTCTGCTCCACAGAACTTTGAATAGACATGAACTTAGCTATCCTCTTTTCCTATACTGTAAGTTGGCAATCGACCACAGATGAATACCGGAAGGCTGCATTTTAAATGCATCATGATTCAGAGAAGCAGCTGGTTGTATAATTAGCCTCTCAGGATATATGATCAGGGTTACTGGATGCATCACTGATTTGCTGGCCTAAATGGCCTATATTGTGATTCATTGCCAGACACCTCCTGTATTTGGAGAACTTAACGAAAGTCAGTAGACTTACCTTACAAATGAGCTTGAAAGGAGCCCAATGAAAGCCACAGCTGCTCCAACAACAGCTACTTTTCGGCAGCCAAATATATTGGTAAATATACTGACTATGGGAGAACAGAAGAAGATCATTCCCATGGACAGGGAACTCACCCATGCTGTAGAAAAGATCAAGAAAATGAGTGAATTTGTCTAATATGCCAGAATTCAATGACATGGTAATTCATTTACACCCTACCTTTCTCCTTGATGGGGACCCAAATGGTTTACATCGTTCTCCTGTCCTCACACCAACCCTGTGAGGTAGGTTATGCTAAGAACATGTAACTGGCCCAAGGGCACCTAGCAAGCTTCCAAGGCAGAGTAAGAACTCAAACTGAGGTCTCCCAGATTCTAGTCTGACACACTAACCACCACATCACACCAGCTCTCTCATACGGTAAAACAAACTACTAACCAGCACTATGCTATTCTGCTAGTTATAAAAGCCTGACACAGACTTGTTTTGAGTCTCCAGTGTTAAACTGCAAGTTGTAATCAGACACACATGCTTATCCTGTACAAACAAGATAAGCATGCTTGCAAAAGCTCTTGAACTTTACAAAACAGAGCAAGTATGACTGTTTGAAATATGTGACTACATTATTTCCATACCTCTAGCCTAGAAACATGAAACCTACACTCACAACTCAAATAGCATGCAGAAATTCAAGTTTCAAAAGAGTGCTGGGATAAGTTATAGATAGCATACTAAGCAAAACTAGTAAAAGAGAGCCAAGTAGGGTATAGTGGTTAGAATGTGATCTGGGAGACCCATGGTCGAATCCCCACTTTGCCATGGAAGCTTACTAGGTGACCTTGGGCCAGTCACACACTCTCAGCCAAACCTACCTCACAAAGTTGTTGTGCAGATAAAATGGGGAGAAAGGTGGGATGTAAAATAAAAACCTATTTTAAATGACATGTTACAATAACAGTTGAAGTATATGGTACAAAGCAAAAGAATGGACCTGATAATGGATTAACCAAGAAAACCAAATTAGGAATCAACCAAGAAAATATTCACTGGGCACCGAAGGGAAAAAATATCTACTGGATCAAAGGAAGGCAAAACATGACCATGACTTTGCTAGTGCTAAGAGCAGAAAAAAGTGTATTCCCATTGCTTTGGCCTGAGCCTTTGCTTAGCAAGAGAATACAAATGGTTTTACATACCACACATGTCTAACTCCAGTAGTACACATATTTTAAAAGATTTAAAACATAAATATCAATGTACAGAAAGTTGTTAAAAGGACAGTCTCTCCTAGTATGAACCTGTGCATCATCTCTCAGCAATGCCTTCTTCTGGCAACACTGGCAACTCCTGTCCTCTAGTCCTGAGGTTCTGCAGCAGGGCTGTTCTGTCGAATGGCCTTCTAAGAAGGCACCTAACCCTCCTAACTTTTAGAAATTTTGCAAAACAAAATTAGTTAGGACAGCATTTCAGATATGAAATTGTTTGGGATTTTGATTGTTGCTTTTAATGTTAGTTACTGACACGAATTTTTAAAGAAGCAACAATTACACTGTAAGGCGCTTGTGTCACTTTTGGGGGGGAGAAAGACAGGATACAAGAATTTTAAGTACAAGGATGTAAATAAAAAGCAAGTTTATTCCTAAATTGGTTATATAAAAGTTTGTCTACCCACATCCATAATACAAAGTTTTGATCTACAGGTATATTAGATGAAACTCCCTTCCCAAGAGGGTGTGCTGTAAATATAAGTTTTTGTTTGTTTTTTTTAATTCAGAACAAAATACTGTCTTCCCAGAACAAATATCATCTTACAGGGACAAATTGGCAAGGTACTATGGCTCCCCAGGGACACGTTAGGACAGAAAGACAGTACAAGGGAGAAATCTTAAGCCCCCTTTCTCCATGATTCCAGTCTGAATTGGACTCACACACTGCTGGGAATTAAGTTCTGAACATACAACTTCCAGAGCATGTCTGCAACAAGAGCCACAGGGAGACCAAGGATTTATCGTCCACCACTGTGGGCTTGTGGTGCACAGCTCTTTCCCTCCACCCCAAGTGTTTTCAAGGGCCAAAACAGCTGTGTGGGCACCTGCGCATACTGTAAAATTGTCACGAGTCTGCTTGTGAAAGGTAGGATACAGAGGAGGCAGCCGCCACCCACCTCCTCTGATTCCAAGCACCCTTGAACACTCCCCACCTGAGCTAAAATAGATCCCCCCCCCAAAAAAAACAAGCTTCTACCTTATGTGCTATAGTGCTGCTGATCAAGGGAATTCATGACTGGCATGAGCTAGCAAGCTAAGCTGCAAAAAGGACTGTGTCACATGCTTCAGAGCACAGCAGGAGCAACTACTTCATGCAGGAAGTAAAGTGCAAAGGAAAAGCCAGGGAGGGAGGAGGGTAGGAGACACTCTCTCTCATTGACAAAAGACTTGTGACAGATTTCACACCAACTCCTAGTGCTGATTGGAGGGGCGTGACAAATGATTGATGGGGCCCCACACCTTTGTGCACCACTGTGGCTATGGGCCTGCCCTGAATTGAACCTGGTAACTGAGTGACTGCAAAATGTGTGTAATATGTGTGTTTCATGTAGGTCCAGACAGTAACCAAGCTGTGGCATTCTGTACCAAGCGGAGGTTCTAAGTTAACTTCAAGGACAGACCCATATAGAATACATTACAATAATCTAGTCACTGTAGTGATTAGGCTCCCAAAACTAAAACTTCATGTAAACAGAAAGCGCTAGTTAAAAATGCAAGTTACATATACATATCTGATTTAGTAAAAAGGCAAACCAGGGTGTGTCTTTTCTTGAATAATTCTTTTAAAATCGTGCAAGTATTTAAACAGAAAAAAACAGATAAAACACTAAGCATGCTGATTAGAAAGCATACTAACATAACAAACCTTGCAGGGCAACTATTAATAAAACTTAATTCTTACTACCCTTGCCCAGAGCCCGGAACTGCTTCACAATTATAGTTCTGTGTTTTCAGATATAAGCAGCAATTACCAGAGTTACATTACAGGTGTAGCACCAAAGTTAATAAGATTTTTATGAGACAGTATTTACATAAGTAAAGATCATCATCTTCAGGCTACTGGCTATATCCTGGCTCTAATCCAGACCAGCTAGTACAGGGGCATAGACTTTTGTAAATTCGGGGGGCGGGGCTATTTAGCATGTGCGCAAAGTGTGTGCCCACTGGGGCAATGTCCCCCCCCGCTGGAAAACCTCTGCACCTCCCCAAGCCCTTCCGAGGCCCGCCAGCTGCTGCTGCCAGGGCCTCTCTCCCCCCCCCCACTCCTTCCCTCTCCCTTCGCCAGGAAAAGAGGGAGGGAGAGGGAAGGATGGAAGAGTGGCCAGGCGAGGGGGGAGAGGCACTGGCAGCAGCAGCTGCTGGCCTTGGAAGGGCCCCGGGAGGCGTGGCGGCAGGCGCTACATTTTCCTGGGGGGGCTCAGTTCCCCCCCCCCGGGAAATTTCGGGAGAGGCTCGAGCCCCCCCATAGTCTACGCCTATGAGCCAGTACATCTGTTAAAATTCTCCTTACGTGAAGTATTGTATAAAGAGTGTGTCCAACTTTGATGATAGAGTAGTTAAGAGGAAAGTTTATAGCCTCAGTTAGTCACATTTATTTACTTTCTTAGAACAGCCAGTGCATTCTAATTCAAACCCAAACCCAAACCCAACTTCAACAGATTCAAGACAGCCCAAATCCACAGGAGGAAATGTTTTCATTTTCAAGTCACAGAAACTGGGAAGAATCCAAATGGCCAAATTTCCTTTGGAAGGGAGGCTTGAGATGACCTATGCCAACTTTCCCTCAATGTGCAAAACTCAGTTCATATTTTAAAAGGATACAGAGATATGACTAACAAGAGCAGCTATTTCCTCTAGAATGCTGGTGCAAACAAAGTTGCATACATGCCTGTGAGAAAAACAGTCAGGCTATTGCCGAATACAGTTCTCAAGCTTTATACTGCTTGATTGCCAACTGGAAGGTACACAAAGCTTCTATTGCAAGCTTGCAAACATGAATCTCTGCTCAGTTCCATAATTATTCAGCATGTTTCCATTCTACTGTTCCTTCACTTTTTGTGTTATCTTTATGAATCAAATCCAGTGACGCTGAATATTTCAAAGGTCACAGAATATTATGTTTCTTTTGAAAGAGACTAATCCTCCTTCAATTTCCTCATGGTACAGAAAAGTATGGGACTACTACATAATGGAGAAGATACCTGACCAAATTTCTCATGCAGATTCCACACCGTACAACTCAGACTTTGTGGAGCAATGCTTTCGTGTTTTGGGATTTATGTCAAACAACGAAAAGATCTTTAACCATCAACATCCAGTAGATACTTTTGTTTTATAGTTAATCTTGATTTATTTATGAAAACCTAGTGAATTTTTTGATTGGATAGATCTTATTTTCTTGTTTATCTACTTCAGTCCACTTTGGCTAACTTTAAGTAACGATTTATTACACAACCATTTTACATTTATGTTTTATCTTTGTGATAGCTTTGAGTCTCATCTAACATAGCTGTGGTTGGTGTTTTCTTTTGTAACAGTTTATATATTGAAAATTAAAATAAGTTTTAAAAAGTTTCTTTTAAAAACAATTTAAATGATCAGAAGGTAAATATTAGTACCAAGCACTACTGTACCCTAGTTACTTTGCTCGTGTTTCCTACATTTCATTTATACTATTGTTTAATATATGAAATCATCTTTGAAGGATACAAATTAAGAAGCCACATATATTTACTAGCAAAACTAAGTGACATTTTGAGTTTTACTTCACCTTACCAAATTCTGTTGGTTAGTTTGTTTGGAATGGAATAATACCGTTGAACATCAAGGTATCACTAGGGATGCCAGCCTCCAGGTATTACAGCTCATCTCTGGACTACAGAGATCAGTTCCCCTGGAGAAAATGGATGTTTTGGAAGGTGGACTATTTGGCATTTTGCCCCACTGAGGTCCCTGTCCTCCCCAGGCTCCATCCCTAAATCTCCAGTGGTTTCCCAATCTGAAGCTGGCAACTCTACCCCCTTCCATCACCCACAGGCAAACAGAGGGACCTGGCAATCCTATAAAATAAACTTATGTTCTGCATAGAGTTCTACATTTCAAGGGGAGCCGCATTTCCAAACAAAGGTGAGCAAAAGCTGCAAATTAAATCTATGTCCCTTGATCAGATAAAACTTTTGGCCAGGGGCCAATAGGGGCTCTCGGTGGTCCTGGCCACCACTGCAGAAATATAGAAAAGACAGCAGTGGCGGCTGGGACAAGAAGATGGGGCACCTCTACCTCCTTCCATAGCCACCGACCCCACCAGAGAGAGAAGGCAGCAAGCAGTGCCAGCCAGGAGGAAGCAGAGGTGCTGAACTGCAACTTTCCCTTCTTCCTCACAACGACACAGAAGGTGAGCAAGGATGATGCCCTTCCTTCCCAACTTGCTGCCCAGCCTCTGTCAGGGAAAGGCAGTGGACATGTAGGGGAAGCCATGGGGAAATGGCAATGGGGACTTCCCACCACCACGTTGAGTTTCTCACGGGTGTTTTTATGACAGGATCTTAAAACTTAAGGTTTCTGTGTTGTGACAAGGTAGCAGGGTAGAATTCTACTTAATTTCTGTACAACTAGTCATTGGTGTTTTCTACTTTTCAGTTTTAGTGAAAAAATAAAGTATTGAGTGAATATACACACACACATACATTTATATACACATGCACAGACACACACATACACATAAAGAGACAAAGGAAACATTCATGAGGCTGAGTACTGTTATGCAAGAATAGGTAAATCTTGGCAAAAGAGAACAGTACATTCTGTTTTACTTACAAGGAACTCTACAGGCAATATACTCTTGGAAGTGTATGTCCTAATTTTCTTTTGGGGACATACAAATCAAATTGCATAATCTAAAAGGTATACTTAACATTGCAAGCTTACCTGCTCATGTTTATTTTTCATGCTAGTCAATCAATACACCATTTTCAAAAGGACCCTAAATTCTTATGTATAATTAATTACCTTAAAAGTATATGCTATTTTCTATTACAGGAACAAAAATAGAAAGGAATTACAAAGAAGGCTTAGAAACAACTTAAATTTAAAATTGTGTTAAATTTATTTCTTTAATGTACTAATGACATCTCTTTATTTCCTTAAAGCTAAAATTTTCAAGTATAAATACAGTACAATGAGTGCTTGATTCCTATGCATGACCACTTCTAAAAAGTTCATTATGCCTTTTTCTTCCCTCAGAAATGTTATTTCAAACTCATAGCCTGCCAAGCATTAAGAGAAAATTGGTACAAGATGTTCTACCAATGGTATGTCACTCCAAAAGATATTGAAAAGATGGATAAGAATTACAAAGGGTCCTGCTGGAAGTGTAAGTAAGTAAAAGGCACCTTTTACCATATATGGTGGACCTGCATCAAGACAAAGAGATACTGGGGAAATATACATGAGAAAATAGAATAAATAAATTAAATTCCTGATGAAACCTGAGACTATGTCACTAGGAATTCTGCCAGACATTATAGAAAGAACTTCACAAGGTTTATTTAAATATATGTTAACAGCTGTAAGAGTAACATCTGCAATGAAATGGAAGGCAGAATAATGTCCAACGAAAGAGATTTGGAAAGAAAAAATAGCTGAGAATGCAATAACGGCAAAACTAACAATGTAATCAAAAGACCACTATCAGCAGGAATGGCAAGCTTATCATTCATTTTATGGGAATAGTTGATTTTTTTTATTTAATGTAAAATCTGAAAAATTTTGAATTCATTTGAATATTATATAAAAGTTGAAGAGAACACTGCTTATAGCTTTAACTGTTTCATTTAATACTCTATTAAGTATTTAAATATTCTTACTAAATATTTTAAATACTTAATATAGTATTTATGATTAAGATAATTATAGAGAAGTAATGGTAATATGTAGGTTATGATGAAGGCTCAAACTTAGTGTAAAAATTATCTTAATGCTAAAGATGTAACCTTTTTATTAGATCGCTGAATATCTTGAAACATCTTGTTTATTCTTTCAAAGAGAAAAAATATTCTTGAGGATTGTAATTATGATGTTCTACTATCTGCTCCTATATTTGAAAAATGTATTTTTATCTACATAGCTGACCCTCCTTGTTGTATATAACTATATGATATTTGAAATTTTTTTGATGAATCCCTATTTTCTCTGATCTCTTTTTCCTTCAGTATCCAAACTTTCTTTTGAGAAAATAAAAAATATTATATAAAATGTTATTTTTTGCTTTTATTCACTTATTTCAGTCACTGGTCCTTATTCAGTTGCCATGAAAAGCCAGCAAGAAGTGGCAAAACTGTCAACTTTTCCATCTACTTCCTCAGCAAGTCAAAATCAGCCAGTTCACTGCAGAAGTGAAACTGACAAATGGGATTAAATCCATTTGTCCCTTTCTCCTCTGTACTGCAACTTTACTGTAGATAAACAACAAGGTTGTTTAATATCTGTGAAATGTAATCAGTTTTCACCACTTTTTCTCTTGTATCAATTATACTGTTGCTTTTTTGCCAATTACTTGTACATACGATACTATGTTTGTAATTCTGTAACCCAGTTTTATTCAGTGTTGGTTGTACATTTTCTGTTGTTCTTATTGCATTCTTTTAAATGAGTCTCAGTGAGAAAGATTGACTATAGATGAATAAAGACATTAGTCATCTATAACTATAAAAAAAAGTTCCCTCACCATAAAATTAATGCCCAGGCTGAACCCCTGTACCTAGAAGCACGAAATTTGGGGAGAGCACTCCTACCATGCCGTAGATGCTCACTAAGAAGAGATTTTTAGAAATTCAACCCCTAAGGAGGTCAAAAGGGGTAAAATGTGCTCCCCCCATTACTTCCTATGTGGCTACCAGGCTGCTGCCTCCTTGCACCCCCACTCTCTGATACGTTGCAGAGGTAAAAACAGTTACAAGAGACTGCAGAGAGCTAACGACAGTTGAGGAAATCAGGAATGGCCAACCACCTGTGAGGTGCAGCAATGCTGCTGGCCCAGCCTCCCTGATGGCTTCAAACATGCTCCCCCTACAACAGGCGGCTGTGCGTCAAGTGCAGCAGTGAGTGCAGGGTACTTAAAGCCATCAGGGAGCCCATCCCAGCAGTAACACCCTAGCAATCCTACCGGCCCAGCCTCCACAATGGCTTGCAATACCCCTCCTCCTCCTAAACTGGACAGGCAGCTGCCTGCCCAGTGTAGGATAGGCAGTGGGATGCTTACAGCCATCGGGGAGGCTTGCTCGTGAGGAGGGCAGGATACAAATTGAATTAATAAGATTGCTGTAGGGAGGCTGCCTGAGCAGAAACACCTTAGCAATGCTGTTGGGCCAGCCTCCCCAGTGGCTTTAGACACATTCCTACCCATCCCTCCTCCACCTGACAAGAAATTGTCTGTCAGGTTCAGGAGCAGGGGCAGAGCATTGAAAGCCATAGGGGAGGCTGCCCAAGCAGCAGCCTTAGTAGTCCTGCTGGCCCATCCTCCCTAATGCCTTCAGACACACTACCTCTCCTACACCTAACAACCACCGGTCAAGGGTTGGAAGGGTGCAGAGTCCTTAAAGTTGTTGGGGAAGCTTGCTCAACAGGATTACTGTAGCACTGCTGCTGGCCCAGCCTCCCCAATGCCTTTAAACACAATCCCCCCTTACACCAGACAGGCGGGTGTTTGTCAGGTGTAGGAGCAGGGCCAGGGTACTTTAATCCATCAGGGAGGTCACCCCAGCATGCTGCTGGCCCAGCCTCTCCAATGGTTTTAGCCATACTCCCAACCACTATGAAAATATACCCCATATTTGTAGAAAAGTGATTTCCTGTATTAGGTTATTTAACTGTTCACAATGTGGGTTCTAGAAAATTGGTTCATATGAAAAACAGGTTGCCTACCTGTAACTAATTATCTTTGAGTGGTCATCTGTGCATGCACACCTATGGGTTTACTGCGCCTGCGCAGAAATCCTTCGGTGATGTAGAAAGCTCTAATAGATTTTCGCACCCAGCATCTGCAGGCATGCACAGGGGCCCCAGTGCACATGCCCAGAGGAGCAGGACATGGACATCCTGCCAGTTCCTTCTGACCACTGCAATCAAGCTAGATAAGATGGCAGAGAAGCCTGGCAGCAGAGGGGAAGGATGGGCAGGTGGTGTGAATGCACAGATGACCACTCGAAGATCATCAGTTACAGGTAGGCAACCTGTTTATCTTTGACATGGTCTCTGTGCTTCACACCTATAGGAGAGTAGCAAGCAGGAGCCTACCTGGAGGAGGGTGCTGGCAGGCTGTCACTGAGATGCGAAGGAAAGAATGAGGCAACCCATTGAGGAGCATCTAGCAGCCCGAGTGTCTAGGGCATGGTGTTGGGAGTTGCACAAGTTGCCACTGTTCATACATTCACTATGGAGGTGCCCCTAAGGAAAGCCATGGATGTGGCCCTGGTAGATAGGGCCTGGAAGTTGAGTCTGGGCTAGGAGATAGGATAGATGAATGAGTTGCACTATCCACCTGAAGAGCCTCTGGGCAGTGATAGGTGTGCCAAATCTGTTCAAGACATAGGATATGAACAGCCAGGAGTTCATCTGGTTGGCTTAGTATGGGCAAGGTAGAATAGGAGAGCTCGCTTGACATCTAGAGTGTGGAGGAGACCCTCTTGTTTCGAAGAGTAATTTGGATAAAAGTCTGGCAGAACAGTCTCAGAGTGTGGATGGAACTCAGATACGACCTTTGGTAAGAAGGAAATATCGGGTACCAATCGAACTGTACTTGGTAAGAAAGAGAGGAAAGGTGGAAATGTGGGTGATTACATTCATTGTAGGGCCACTTGTCCCAAATCAGTCCCATTTTGGAAGGAAGTACTGACCCAAATCTGAATAATTACTGGCTTAGATATGGAGCCTTCTCCAGAGCACCTATTTTTGAACAGTTGGGCTATGGATTCTCTCCACTAAACAGTGGAGAGACAGTCTCTCCACTAAAGGAAGGGCCTCATTATTATTTGCGGCCAAAATGGTCATTGCCACTCAATGGAAAATGACAATGACACCCACCCTTTCACAATGGCATAAAAAGGTGTGGGATTTATACATCATGGCTAAACGTACGCGACTTGACAAAGGTTCATCTCACAATAATTTTGTGGTCACCTGATTTCCCATATTAGAGTACCTATCCAAACAACCTGATACACCCAAAATAATAAATGATTTATGGTTACGGTAATTCTACAGCTTCTGATACACTGAAAGATGTTTACAATGCTTATGATACTTAAATGTTATTTTATACTTATTATTACTCAAATGTGCTCCAAATATCTGTTACAAGCTATGTTAATCACACAACATATGTATTCTAGTGTGATGTAGACAGTTCTGTGTCACTTTCAAAGTTATGTTGCCGTAGAGTGTACTTTAATGTTCATTCTTTATTGAAAACTCAATAAAATTTATTATAAAAAGAAAGAAAGAAAGAGAGGAATGGAGGATCATGCTGGAAGGCAAGAAGTTCACCCACTCTTCTCGCTGATGTGATGGCTCACTGATGTGATGGCCACTGATGTGATGATTCCATGTCAGGAATTTGAGGTCACATGTTGCCAATGGTTCAAAGGGCTTTCTAGTAAGCGAATGCAGAACCAAAAGAAGGTCCCACAGCTGGGCTGGTACCTTGGTGGGGAGATACAGGTGCAAAAGGTGAAGCGTTTGGACAGTGGGTAGGCGAAGATGGAGAAATTGTCAACTCTGTTGTGGAATGCCAAGGTGGCTGACAGGTACACTCTTAACGAGGAATGTGAAAGGCCAGTGTCCACCAAGGAGAGGAGAAAGTCAAAGATCCGAGGCAGGCCTGCAGAAGGTGGCGATATATTATCATGTGCGAGAAAGGAGCAGAAATGCATCCATTTATAAGCATAGGACCTGCATGTGGAGGCCTTGTGTGAGTTTAAGATGATGTTGGCTACGCGGTCAGAGAACATGAAGGAGTGAGCCTCCACGCCATGAGTTTGAGGTGGAGGATGTCGTGGTGTAGGAGCGGAGAGCCAGAGACGCTGAGGAGGTCTGGCTGTGGTGGAAAGTGGTGGAATCTCCTGTTGGCTAGGGAGAGTAGGATTGGGAACCAGGGTTGCCTGGGCCACCATGGGAAAATTAGAATACAGTTTGCCCCATTATGGATCACCTTGTTGGCTACGCGGCATGAGCCAGCAGGGGGAGGGGGAAGACATAGAGGAAGTCTTGGGTCCAAGGGTAGAGGCGGCCGTCCCCTAGAGAGAGGGGGTCGACTCCGCCTTGGCTGCAGAACCTCGGGGACTTCTTGTTGTTTTGAGTGGCAAAGGTGTCAACCTCTGGGAAGCCCCATCAAAAGAACACCAGACAGAGGTAGGTCCAGGTGAGTTCCCAGTCGTGGAATCAGGCCTGGCCCTACTCAGGAGATCTGCTTGTGTGTTGAGGGAGCCCGGGATGTGTGTGGCCCGTAGGAAAATCCTATTTTCCATGCTCCAGTCCCACAGCTAAATCGCTAGGCAGCACAGGCAGCGGAACACTGTGTCCCCTTGTCGGTTGATAAAACTGACTGCAGTGGTATTGTCTGTTAAAATCACAACACACTGAACCTTGATCATGGGTTGGAAGGTGCAGAGAGTGTAGAGGATCGCTAAAAGCTCCAGGTAAGCCAGTCTGGTGTAGTGGTTAAGTGCGCAGACTCTAATCTGGGAGAACCGGGTTTGATTCCCCACTCCTCCACTTGCACCTGGCTGGATGACCTTGGGCAAGCCATAGCTCTGTACCAGCTGTTCCCTCAAGGACAGCTTGGGAAAGAGTTCTCTCAGCCCCACCTACCTCACAGGGGGTCTGTTGTGGGGAGGGGAGGGAAAAGGAGTTTGTAAGCCGCTCTGAGACTCTTAAGTAAGTGAAGGGCGGGATATAAATCCAATCTCTTCTTCTTTTTCTTCTAATTGATGTGATGGGACAGGAAACAGGTCCCATTGTGCGCCCGTTTTCAAGCCATTGAGATGAGCTCCCCATCCCCATCTGGAGGCATCGGTGGTCAGAAAGAGTCATGGTACAGGGAGATGAAACAGAGCCCTTTAGAGGAGATTTGATTTCAGGGTCCACCACAATAGAGAGTCTTGTACCTCTGGGGGAGGTGAGAGGCAGAATGATTGCAGTTATGACTGCGGGCGGAAGGAGTGGAGGAACCTCAACTGTAGAGGGTGCATCTTGAGTTTGGCGAAGGTTAGAACTGTGGTTGTGGCTGCCATGTAGCCCAGTAGATGCTGAATGGTGAGGACAGTGGAGAGGGGTTTGGATCAGATTTGTTGGGTGAGGGCAATGATACAGAGGGCCCTGTCCTCCAGGAGATATGTTCTCAGGAATATCGAGTCCAGTTCGGCCCCAATGTACTGGACCCTTTGGGATGGAGACAGGTGAGACTTGTCCCTGTTGATCCTGAGACCTAAGTCCTCTAAAAGAGTGTGTGTGAGGGCTATGTTGGCCAGAAGAGCATGCAGAGAATTTGCCACAAGAAGCCAGTCATCTATGTAGGGAAAGATGGTGACTCCCTGTAGGCGGAAGAAGGCTGTGACCACTCTTCATCTTCGTGAAGACTCTTGGAGCCGTGGACAGGCCAAAGGGCAGGACCTTGTATTGGAAATAATCCTGACCTATGGCAAAACGAAGGTATTTGCGGGGGGGGGGGGAATATTCACATGAAAATATGCATCCTGGAGGTCATCGTATTCCCTCTCCAAAGATGAGGATGGAGGGGGTGGTGGAAGACATGCGGGGATGTTGGCATCACGGGCCTGCTGCGACAGAGGCGATGTCGGAGCTTTCAGCCCAGATGGAGACTGCTGTCGGTGTTGAGCGGGTGTTGGTGTGTGGCTAGGTATAACACCGGATGGAATTGGAGGCGGAGGAGAGCAATGAAGCGTGTCTCCAGTTGGAGCATCAGAGGCCTCGACAGCGAGGCTGAGGGAGGAGGACGGAATGATCTCGGTGATCGGGCTCGATGGGAATAGCAGTCCCATTTGGAGTGGGTAGCTGGCATGAGCCAGGGCATCGAGGAGGACAGTGGATATGCCCCATATGGGTAGTGAAACTGCCATTGGTCCCAGGGCATTATCAGGTGAGGCAAAGAGCCCCATTGAGATGTGACCAGTGAATGACGTCGGGGTGAACCACAATAAGGGGACCAACGTCAGGGCGATCTATATCCTGGTGATCGATCACGATACTCCTTCCAGTGATCCTTGGCCAAGGGATCAGTCGAAGGAGCATCAATATCAAGTGGTCAGTCCATAGGATGTTGGCGATCAACATTGACAGGGTACAGAGATCTGTCACAGAAAGGAGATTTTGACAGGGATCACTCACGTCGAGGGGAGTGGGCACAGAGTTGTACCTGGTCTGCTCAGAAAATTCCTGTGCCTCTAGGATGTGATCCAGTAAAGGTGGATCTAGTTGTCGAATCAGCGAGTCGAGGAGATGGATGGTAGGCAACTTCATCGATGCGGGTAGAAGAATCAGAGCCACAGCCGCTGTGGAGATGGTAGAGAATGGAGGGGCTGGAGGGACAGAGGCCGAGCTCTTCTTAGGGGGCTTGCCCAAAGCGGTAGCCGACCCTTTGTCTGACTAGTCCTTCATTTTCTTTTTCACAGGGGTCGATGCCGCAGACTGGATGGGAGCTGGGCATTTCGACACTGTGCAGACAATCTCAAAATCAACGGCCTCGTGAGGTCATCCGCCAACATGGGTGTTTTTGGAGGAAGCACGGAGTCCATCGGCGTAGTAGTCAATGCGGGGAGCAGCGCAGACTCCAACAAAGTCACTTTAAGATGAGCTGCCCTGTTTTTGCACGTTTTATTATTGAATTTAGTGCAATGCGAGCAAGAATTAGACTGGTGGCTCTCTCCCAGGCAAAAGATGCAGAGGAAGCTGCGAGTTTGCTGCCGCAAGCAGAGCAACGTTTGAAATAGCCCTACTTTTTAGCCATACAGTAAAGGCTAAAAAGTGGGAGACAGTAAAGAGGGGAAAGGGTGGGAAGCGCCCGAAGGCAGAAGGGAAGAACCCCCTGCAACCCGAAAAAAGGACAGAAAAGATTTTTAAAAAATATTTTCGATAGAAAGAGAAGGAGATAAGAAGAAATGTAGAAAAGAAGAGATGAAAGTTTTCCACAAAATACTCAGCTAACTGACGAAGCTGCTAACAGCATGGCAGTCAGAAGAGAACTGGCGGGATGTCCGCGCCCTGCTCCTCTGGGCATGCACGTTGGGGGCCCTGTGCATGCCTGGAGGCGCTGGGCATGAAAATCCGTTAGAGCTTTCTACAACACCGATGGATTTCCGCGCAGGCGCAGTAAACCCATAGGTGTGAAGCACAGAGACCACGTCGAAGACCTTGCTTAATATTTGATTGCTCAGATGTTGTTTTGAATACGTAGTTATGTACCACTTCTTAAATGTAGCACAAATGAGAAACATTTTTGGTTAAAAAAGTATGCCTTGCACCCCTCCCCGCACAAAAATTCAATGCCCAGGCCAACCCCCTGCACCAAGAAACCCAAAGTAAGGGGAGTGCATTTCTACCATGTCATCAACCCCTACTATAAAGAGATTTCTGAGAAACATGACCCCTACAGGGGTAAAAAAGGGGCAAAATGTGTTCCCCCAATTGTTTTCCATGTGTCTGGCAGGCTGCTGCCTCCCCCCCCCCCCCCACATTGGTCAACTGTGTAGCTCAAAATTCTGATGTAAAACCTGCCTGCTTGCACCCACCTCCCTCTAATTGCTCAGCTGTGGATCTCAATGGTCTGAGGTAAAAACAGTTAAAAGACACTGCAGACAGTTGAGGACAGTTACAGAAATCAGTGATTCAAAACTCCTGGATAGACATTTCTCATAACAGCCAGCATGGCAATTAAGTTTATGAATGTTCACGGGGAGATTGTAAAGGACCTTTCTAGGAGCCATTCTGATGCATGGCTCCCTCATGAACCTGAAGAAATTTCCAACACATCACCACTCCCTCAGACCAACTCCCCCTCATACCTCTCACCGCCTCCAAGAAAGCTCCTGGCAAACATCGAGCCAGATACACCAACACTACAAGGAGGAGGCAACTTAGGAATGCAGCAAAGTTCAAAAGGCTGCAGTTCTCCCTCAAGGTCTGCTTTGCTATGACCAACAACAAGTCCCAAGGCCAGACACTGAAAGTGGCAGGAATTGACAACAGATGACTGCTTCTCACATGGACAGTTCTGTGTGGCCTGCTCCAGAGTGGGCTCACCAAGCAGTCTGGTGATCCTAGCACCTGAGGGCAGAACTACCAATATGGTCTACAGAGAGGTTGTTCAGTAGAGGAAAACCCCCCGAAACATATGTCTCGCTTTGTTTTTTACACTACAATCTTCTCCATTAGAATTCTTACAATCAATGTTACATTTCAAACTTCACATCATCAGTATTATAACTGGATTTATGCAACATAAATAGTGTAGTGAAGCACGGTTGTCAGGCTAGTAACTAATAAAATGTTGAGGAACTGAAGAGGTTAGGATCAATGCTCCCTCTAAGCTGTGGAGTCTTGTGAGCAAAAATTCTACTTTGTGAGCTACTGGCATTAAAGATGTGAGCGAGCAATTTAGCTACTGCATAGATTAGTTTGCTCTGGAGCCATCCTTGCTAAGCTAAGACAAAAATGTGTGAGCCAGAGGCTAAAAAAACTGTGAGCTAGCCCACACTAACTCAGCTTAGAGGGAACACTGGTTAGGATTAGGTTTTGTGGTAGTGATAAGTAGAGAAATTGCCATTAAAATACAAAACACTGAAGGCTGAAAAATAAGCTTGGCTCTAAAGCTAAAGCCCAGGTTATATCAGAGCTCCATCTCATTTCTTCAGTACTGAAACAAGTATGTGCACTAGAACATTCTGATTTGCAAGCATAATATATAGACAAAAATGAATGTATATAGTTCACTCTTTCAGCAAGATCACCATGGAGGGAATCCCAAGTACTGCCAATATTGTGAAACCTGTGGAGCAGGACCCCAATTAACTCCCTGCTCCTGCTATAGCCCATTAAGCCCCTTGAAGTTATGAAGATATAAGGTGAGGATGTGCATTGGTAAGGTGAAGCAGCCGAAATCACCCTTCCCTTCCCCTGCTACAGAAATGCTGATCCACCAATATGTTTCTAATACCAGAAAAGAATTTTATTCCCCCCCTCTTTTTTTACATTGGCCTCTTCAGGCATATCACTCAAACTCCTTTCTTCTACCACCTCTCATGCCCTATCCTACTAACAACTGTCCTCAGTTGTTTCCACCATCAAAACAGGCACAAATGCTTTTTAGAAAGGTCGTAAGAGGATTCAGAAGCTGAATATTTGCTAGTTTTTTTAGCCCATATTTTTACATGTCATTTCCCCCAAGAAAGTCTCAACTCCTCACACAATGCCCATTGTCTTGGTTTGCCCTTTGCCAGTAGATTGGCGAATGCTGAACTGGTCTTGTCATGGATCGTTCAACATTTGCCCAGTCTGAAGCTTTCAAGCCATGCTATAATACATCCAACCTGCAATCTGGACCATAGGCGTCAACTGCGGGGGGGCTCAGGGGCTCAGGCCACCCCTGAAATTTCCTGGGGGGGACTGAGCCCCCACCCCCAGCAAAACAGGGAGCCCGGCAAAACAGGGCACCCACTGGCTCGCTTGCTCACCCGCCAGCCTGGCCGCTGTTGCCCACCCGCTGGCCGCCATGCCTCCCCGCAACCCACTCCCTTCCTTCTGGGCCCATCTGGGCGACTGCCGGGGTGATGCTCAGGTGATTGCCCAGAGTGTCACCCTGGGAACGTCATCACACTGGCCCCGGGAAGGGCTTCAGGGGAGAGGGGAGCCGGGGGGGGCTCTGGCAGCGGCAATGGTGAGGACATTGTTCAGGCACGCGCGCTTTGCGCACGCAAGAGCTTCCCCCCCCCCAACGTTTAAAGAACTCTATGCCCCTGATCTGACAAATAATGAACAGGATATGGCTCCGATTCCCTTACCACTGGAGAGGGCAACCACCAATTGAGGGATCTGAAAACAGTTCAGGTAATTTTTAATATCTGTATCAGGTAAGTAAGCAACAAAACCTGCCTCTCCTATTCCTGCCCCATGGTTACATAAATAAGCACAAGACAAGGCAACAAGTGTCCTTGAGGTACATGATGAGATCTGAATGTCTGCTGGCCCAGACACACAGTTTCCCCCATCAGCCATCTCTTCCTCCTCTCTCACTCCAGTTGCTTTTGTGATCCTGGAAACTTATCTGTCCCATCCCCCTCTCTATCATGTTTACAGTGTTGTACCACCACAGGCCACGTCCCCTGCAGGGAAAAGCCAAACACATCTTTCAGTAATTTCAGTTTCACAGAAATTCTTTTAGGTCAAGAGTGTATAACTAAGGGCTTCACTTCAAGTTTGATAACCGGAAAATATACTGAGGTGATAGGGATCTCTAGATCCTACACCACTTCAGAAAAATCCAGTAAGTGTGGATACTACCAAAGAGCCCATATCCAACTTAGAGAAATTCAAAACTTCACTACAACTTAAGTTGCTGAAGTGGAATGCTTTCTGCTAAATAAATTAACTTTCCAAGCAAATGGCTATATGCTCAGGCAGTGTAACTAGTATGGCAGTTTATCAAAAATATTCCTTTCAATTTCAATGTTCAATTCAGAACTCATCTAAGGTTTGGGGGAGGGATGCGCATAGAGATCAATTAGTCAGTGCTAGTTATCCAATAGTATAACAGAGCTAAAAAAAACTTGGCAGTCACACTAAGACAACACCTTATTCTCAATCAAATGCTAAACAACTCTTCTTCATATCCTATTTCCACTATAAAAAACAAAATACTAACCTTACGTGTAACAGTTATTGCAAGAGGTAATAGGATTGCACTGTAAAGTGGATTCTGGCTGAGCAGCTCATACTGAAGCTTTTACTAAATTTTATAAAAGCATTAAGACACTAAAATGTACCGTATTTTTCGCTCCATAAGACACACTTTTCCTCCCCAAAAAAGTGGGGGGGGGGGAAGTGTGTGCGTCTTATGGAGTGAATATGGAGCTTTTCTTACCTGTAACAGGGCTCTTTCTTCAGCAGGAACGCAGGGGAACGCCATTCAGGCTGGCATCCCAGCCTTCCCCGCCCCTCCCTGCTGGGCCTGAGCTGTTAAGACTTAAAAGGGAAACAGCAGGAAAAACCCCACCAGGCTAAGTACTCTTTCCCTTTAAGTGCTTTTCCCCTTTAAGACAGCCAGCAGCAGAAAGCCCCGCCCACAGATTACGCTCCGTGGCTACTTTGCACAGAAAGGCCTGGCTTTGCATGGCATGCTGACGTCGCTCTTCTTTCCTTTCTCTATCTTTCTTCCTTCCTTCCTTCCCTTTTTTTCTGTCTGTCTGTCTGTCTCTCTCTCTCTGTCCCCACCTTTCTTTCTTCCTTTCTCTTTCTCTCTCTCTTTCCTCCTCCCTTCCTTCCTTTATCTCTCTCTCTCTCTCTTTCTTTCTTTCTGTTTCATTTTTTCCTGTTTTCCTCCTCTAAAAACAAGGTGTGTCTTATGATCAGGTGCGTCTAATGGAGCGAAAAATACAGCACTTGCCATTTCAGATTCCCATTTCATAATAACACTTAAACACAACTAAACACAGAAACCTAACATTTTCTTAATGCAGCTTTAAACATGAAAGGCACCATTTATACACTAATTCCATATCCATCTCATTAAATAATGCACAGAAACACTGAAGTAATTCAATGTAACCATTTTACACTTTTAACATGTGGCATTCATTACCATGCCGAAACAAAGTCAGTAATGTAAACTTACGGATTCTTCTATATTTATAACTGAAGCAATTTTAGCAATTAATTCAAGAGCATCCATGGTAATTTTCAAGTTAAAATTTAGCTTACGAACCAGTGCAAATACTGGTGCTGAGTAGTATTTTACCCTGCTTCAATTACACAGCTATAAAACCAAGAGATTTTGTGGTCTTTGCACTGATTAAACATTACGTGCTCATTTAAAGGTCATAGATAGGACTTATCACAGCTTACAGTAATTACTGTTAAAATAGTAAGCCAGTATTTAACAGTCATGTTTTTATATGCTTAAACTCAATATGCATGTGTCAGTTGAGCATAGGCCAACTGCCATAAGCCTGTGTGGCTGTCTTGCCATGATCAATGAAGTTGCTGTGTTACCTGTTGCAATACTTCCTGAGTTGCATTGACGATTACTGCTTAATTCACAATGCTTTGTGTTCCAAGGTTTCATTTAACCTCTGTAGGTCCCGCCCGGGAGATAGCATCGGGAACCCGACTCCCACCTTTGGGATGCACGCCTTGCTCGCTTTGCTTTGCGCATGCTCATTACTCATTTGCTTTCTTTTCCCTTTTATCTCTAGTCTCCTTAGCTAACGACCTTGAACGAAAGTGCCTCCTGTTATGTGTTACAAGAATCACAGCTGTTATGTATTCCTTTTGCTTAGTTTCTCTGGGAACTTCCCCCCCCCCCCCCAAAAATATTCAACAGTATTTCTCCCTGAGAACTCATTTTGCCACACTTTCCATGGGAATATTGGGCCAATATATTTGGGTGCCAAGAATTCTCTCTATTGATTGGTAGAGGTTAGTTAGACCATATTTCATACCAAGTATAATTGTAATTGCAGTTCCAAGCTTGAGCATTACTAACAGGAAAAGTTTTTGACCAACATGATCTTTTCTACAAATAAAGGACTTTCTGCTTAAGGAGACCTGTTGTGGACTATATCTATTGGGACAATCTCACAGCATGTCTCAGAGAATCTTGTTTGACAAAGGGAGCTTTAACTCTCAAAAGCTTAAACCTGAAAATATTGTTGGTCTCTAAGGTGCTAGTGGACTCAAATCTAACTGTTCAGAGAATCATACTACCTTCGGGGGGGGGGGAAGAGACACATTTTTTAAAGTACCTATCTATATACTAATAGCGAAGGCACCCCCTGTGTGCGGATATCTAAATCCACGTGGGGGGCACCTGGGGGGGCAGGAAGATTTTTCTACACACTTGGGAGGCTTCCCAGGTGTGCAGAAAAATCTAAAATGTTTTTAAAAATATTCGGGGGGGATTTAAATCCCCCCAAAAGTTAAAGACCGTTCAGGGAATTGGGGCGGCCTGGCGGCATACAAGCCTCACCACTGGCGCCGGGGGATGGGAGGGAGATTGGCAGGCCCGGTGAGAGCAGCTGAGGCCCACCAGAGCCTGTGGGGGGGGAGAAGCGACGGGCCTGGTGAGAGCCACCAAGGCCCGCCAGAGCCCATGGGGGGGAGGGAGAAGCGGCAGGCCTGGCGGGAGCCACCAAGGCCCGCCGGAGGCTGTGGGGGGTAGGGAGAAGCTGCCGGAGCCAGGGGTAGGTAGGGAGAAGCCACGGGAGTCGGGGGGTAGGTAGGGAGAAGCCGCAGGAGCCGGGGGTGGGTGGGGGGAAGCCTCGCCAGGACAACCAGGGTGGGGGGGAGGGAGAGATCAGCGAGGGGGAGAGAAAAAACCTCATCTTTCCTTCTGCTCCACATGGACCTCCTTCTCTCTCCCCCCCCCCACGGGTCCCGCCTCTTGTACTTTCTAATGTTAAGGCTCAAGCCCAGTATTTTATTTTTATGTCAGTTTTGTTAAGAACTACCAAACAGAAAGCTGTATTGTAAATGCCAAATTACCACAGGATATTCTGGTTTTCAAAGTTGTGCTTTCAACCCCAAAGGATCAATACCTGAAGGCAGCATGATTTCTCCATCATTCCAACCTCCCTTCCTCCCCCTCCCCCACACTTCTGCTGCTATTTAAACAGTGCAATCCTACAGTAATTCTGCATAGAATTGCACTGTTCATTACTTGAGTCTTGCTATCTCCCTATACTTTTGTCTCCACTTTTCTTCCATGTTTTCTCTTAGGGCACAACTGCATATTTCTCCCAGCAGGGGAACTACATATGCTTTCCTCAGCAGGAATAAAAGCAGTTGGGGCCTTTTCAGCAGACCAAAGGCATAAGAGAAGCCCTGGTTTCTTCAAAGTGCAGGAGCTGCTTCAAAGTGCAGGAGCTGCACAGATTTAAAACAACCCTTTAAAAGAATCAAGGATCTACATGCAATACATAGCAATTTCTTCTTGTAGAAAAAGCCCAGCAGGAATTCATTAGCACAATAGGCCACACCCAACAACAGAATCTCATTAGCATGTTAGGCCACACCCCTGACAGTGCAGAAAGAGAGAGAGAGAGAAGGAAAGAAGGAGGGAAAGAGGGAAAGAAAAAAGGAGGGAAAGAAGGAAGGAAAGAGGGAAAGAGGGAAGGAAAGAGGGAAAGAGAATGAAAGGAGGGAAAGAAAGAGGGCAAAGAGATGGGGATGGAGGGAGGCTCTCCCACCCCCACTCAAGCCCCCCACCACCACCCAGGCCAGCTCCCTGCACTTAAAGGGAGCTGAGGAAGAGGAAGCCAGAGGAAGCCACGGGGAGGCATTGAAATGCCTCTCTGCAACCCCCCCCCCCCGTCTCACCTAGCTCACGTACCTCAGTGTGCAAGGGGAGCTCTGCCAGACCAGTACTTACCAGGAGCTGAAAGGCGCCAGATGCCCAATCACCACACTAAGCCCTTTCCCGCCAGCAGGGAGGGCCGGCACCAGCCAGAACACCATTCCGGTGCATTCCAGCCCCAAAATAGCCCTGGTTTGATGATTAAATTTAGTCTAAGGATCTCATCTAAATTTTGTGTTATTTATCACATGCAGTTATTTCAGGCATTTTAGAAGTAAAAAACATTACAACAGCCATGCAAGAAGCCCAGCAGTTCTCTACAGCTGCAGTCTCAGGGCTATTTTTGGGCAGGAATGCACAGGAATGGAGTTCTGGCTGGCTCCTGAGTTGGCCACACGTATGACCAAAACCTCTGGCATGCATGACTACAGATACACTGCCCTACCCATGTTACACACCAGAGGGAAAAGCGGCATGTTAAAATGCTGTCTTTCCCTCTGGAGAGCCTTCCTTGTCAATTTCACTTCCTGCCAGTCAGCTGAGAGTGAAATTGACAAGGAAAAGTCTCTGCTGCCATCCCTTCTCTAGCTGACATGTCCCAGGTGCCAGAAGATCAGGAGGGGAACCCAGGCATCTTGAAAATACCTTTCTTTCCCTCCTCGATCTGGGGGAGGGAGACAAAGGCATTTAACCATGCCCCCCCCCACTTCCATGCCTGCCCTGTGCCTTCCCAGCCCCCCACCTAATATGCTAATGAACTGTGCTGTCAGGGTTGTGGTCTAATACGCTAATGAGTTTCTGCTGTTGGGTGTGGCCTGTTACGTGAATGAGTTCCTGCTGGGTTTTGTCTACAAAAAAAAGCCCTGAGTATACTATCCACTCAGGCTCTGAGGTGCGGGGAAAGACAAGGTCAAGTAGGGGAATGGGAACTGAAGCGAATCTTCAAGCCCAAGAGTCACTGCTCACAGTTTTCAGAAAAATGTCCAGGACTCACATGCCACTGTGGAATGCCCTTCCATTCAGTAATGGGGTATAAACACTAGCAGCTCAGTGAATGCTGTTGAGAACCCCATGTTGGAAACGCCAACGAGGAGGAGAAAATTGGATTTATACCCCACCCTTCACTACCCAAAGGAGTCTCAGAGCGGCTTACAACTCCTTTCCCTTCCCCTCCCCACAACAGACACCCTGTGAGGTAGGTGGGGCTGAGGGAGCTCTGACAGTAACTGCCCTTTTTCAAGAACAGCTGTGTCCAAGGTCATCCATCCAGGTGCAAGTGGAGGAGTGGGGAATCAAACCCAGTTCTCCCAGATTAGAGTCCACACACTTAACCACCACACCAAATACCCCATGCTGAGCATCGCTGCCACTGGCTCTCTGAACAGGACAGATGAAAACAACCTCAATTATTTTATTTATTTATAGTCCACTTTTCTCATTTGGACTGAAGCCAGATTACACAGAATGAGTCATCAATGGACGGTGCAGTTGATAAAGAGCACAACAGGATTTGGGTTGTACAACCAACCAAAAGTCTAAAAATAGAACTATAAGTCATACACAGTAATATATACAACACAGTCCCTAATATTTTTCCCAAGTAACTTTATGAATCATTCAGTACAGTACAACTCTTATTGCCTGCATAGAAAAGCTCTCTTAAATAATTCAGCTTTACATAGGCGTTGGAAAGCCTTGAAGGTGGGAGCCATCCCGGCCTCCTCAGGTGGGCAATTCCACATGTTGGGGGCCACAACGGAGAAGGCACATGTAAGGGAAGTTGTTGATTTTGCCCATTTGCAGATTGGTACCTGCAAAAGACCATGCTCTGATGAGTGAAGCTGTTGTGGTGGAGCAGAGAGAGAGAGAGAGGTGGTCCCAAGGCCACAAAGGATTTTGTATGTGATAGCTAATATCTTAAAATGTCCGTTACTTTATTGGCTGCCCATCAGTTAAGTGCAGGAGGAGAGTAATATGCATGCACCATCTAAACTCCTAATAATAGCTGAGCCACAGCATTCTGCAATCTGCACCAACTAGAGTTTCTGAATTGATTTTGAAGAGAGACAAATGTACAGTGCATTGCAGTAGTCTAGTCTTGATGTGAAGACCAGAGCATTAGGCCACAATGGCAGAATTAGTTGCAATCAGTCCACTTTTGCATCATGGAACACAAGCATACCTCCCATGCTTCCCTTTCTATGGTAGTGGCTACTGGATACCTCAGTAGCCATGGGTAGAGAAAGCACACATACTGTTTTGTCAGGTCTAGATCTTGTACAAAGACATTCAACTCAAGCTGTTTTTTTCTTGGCCCACACAGTCCAGCTATAGACTGTCAAAGAACAATTATTCTTGAAAGATACATGAGAGAAATTTCTTGTACTCAGTCTTCATATTAGCATTCCGTGATGACATGATTGTGCTAAATTTAGCACAAGCCTCACCCCATCTTTAAATGAACATACTTGTATCTTCTCATAATGTACACTTCAGGATCTGGAGAGGTTTATGCACACACAGGGTTTGTCCAATTTTTCCTTTTGGCCGCAACGCCTCACTGACTGCCACAGAGGATCCCTGACAGGGAACTGCCTTTGGAAGCTAACAGGTACCAACACATATATAAGTGGGATTTTGTAATGCTTTGATCCCAGATGTAGATTCCAGAATTTGTTCAATAGCTATATTATAAAGATTTTTTTAATGGAGGCTCACAGCACTATAAACATCTCAGAATATTCACGATTCTGACAACTGTGCAAGCTTTTAGAACTTGGATAAGAACACCTCCAGCCCAAATCAAAGCAATTATCCCAAGATTACTGCTTATTAGTTCACTTATCCTCTTCAGTGAACAAAAATAATGGGGATTAGGCTGCCTTCACCTTTTGTGAAGTTCATGCTCAGTTTCAGCCAGACGCTTGCAGTCATCATAATTAATTATAACAGGAAGACATACTAATTGGATTAAATTATACAAGTAACCATTTCCTTTCCTTTTGGAAGCAGATGTTCACTGTGCATCTCCCAAAGCAAACTAAGATAGTAAATTATGAATACCGGAAGTTGAAATAGATTTCTCAAATTTCTTCTAGGTTCAAAATGATCAAAGCATATACAATATGGGCTACTTAGCCAGCAAAAAATGTATGCATTTGAAATTCAGAAGCAAACCCCAGCACTGTGGAGCAATTGATTTAAGTTATTTTGAGATCAACTGCCAACATAGTGAGTTTTTCATCGTGCAAACAACATTCTTTCAAATATTGATCATTAACTATTCTTCTAAAATGATGTATCCATCCCAATCTGCGTCTAAGTCATTAGTATCCTTAACAAAATAGTGCTATGGATCTTTTCTAATAGGAATGGGATTAAAATATTTTCCAGTCTGACACACTGTCATAATCCCAGTCTATTGCCGAGCATATATTGCAGTTTAAGAGAGCCTGAATCGGTTTCTCCTGTTGGCTACTGTTTTAGGGAACCCAAAAATAAATTATAAACACAGAACTGTAAGAAACATTGCTACTGGGAAACGGATTTTTTAAAGTTGTCTTTAATGAGGCTTATCACAAAACTGGTTATTTATCTTTTTTCTGGTTGCTGTATACATGATTATTTTTCTGGAAATCTATTAACAAAATTTCACTCCAAGCAACACACTGACTCAAATTTATGTTGATTTTTTTTTTTTTTTTTACTGTTTTAAGGAAGTGTCTCAGAAAGACCCTTGGCCTGCAATACAGGCTTGAAATACACCCCATTGTTTTGGATTTGCTCTGATTTTCTTCTCTAACAAGTTTTGCTCAGTTAGTTCTGAGCTCAAGTCATACAAGCACAAACACTATATTGGGATTCATTTGTCTTCTGCAGACTACAAGCTTTCTGAAAATCCTGGTCCTCAGCAGGACACTTTCTACAGTTGCTCAGATTTGTTTTGATACTACCGAGAACTATCCTTGATTCTGCTTTTAATTTAAACAAAGAAGGTTATAGATGACCATTCTTTTTCAGATGTCATCCAAAACAAAAACACAAAGCTTATTCCAATGGGAAACAAATTTGAAAGGCTACATACATTCAATCAACGCTACTAGTGCACTAGGTTTTTTTAATGAAGATTTCAACAATAATTTGAAAAATCTGTGAAACATAAGCACATAAGAAGAGCCCTGCTGGATCAGGCCAATGGTCCATCTAGAAAAAGAAGAAAAGAGATTGGATTTATATCCCGCCCTTCACTACCCAAAGGAATCTCAGAGCGGATTACAATTTCCTTTCCCTTCTTCTCCCCACAGCAGACACCCTGTGAGGTAGGTGGGACTGAGAGAGTTCTTTTGACAACTGCCCTTGAGAGAACAGCTCTGAAAAAACTTGTGACTGACCCAAGGTCACGCCAGCAGCTGCATGTGGAGGAGTGGGGAATCAAACCCGGTTCTCCCAGATTAGAGTCCAGACTCCTAATTATTACACCAAACTGGCCCTCAGTCCAGCATCCTGTCTCATACAGTGGCCAACCAGCTCCTCTGGATGGCCAACAACAGGGCATAGAGGCCAAGGCCTTCCCCTGATGTTGCCTCCTGGGTCTGAGATTCAGAGGATAACTGTCTCTGAATGTGGAGGTTCCACTCAGTCACCATGGCTGGTAGCCACTGATAGATTCTTGGAGGATTAAGTCTATCTAATCACCTTTTAAAGCTGTTTATTCCTATGGCCATCACTACATCCTCTGACAGCGAATTCCACATTTTAAACACCCTCTGTGTAAAGTAGTATTTCCTTTTGTTCATCCTGAACCTACTGCCAATCAGTTTCATTGGATGCCCTCAAATTCTAGTATTTTGGGAGAGGGGAAAAATTATCTTTGTCAACTCTCTCCATTCCATGCATAACATATATTTTGAAGACTGTGATGCATTTTAACTATGTATCAATAGACTATGAACAGTATCAGACTGTTCTGTTCTTCAAAAAACAGTAAAAAAAACCCCCCAATATTCACATAGTCATTTGTGTCTGACATTTTCACATAAAAGTTGCTTTAACTGCAAACGACAAAATAAAATGAAGTTAGCTAGACCTTAGAGACCTGAAGTCCCAGTTTGGCAACAGCTTTATTAGGAATCTTAGGCAAACAGAGTTAGATTCAACCCTTCCTCAACTAGAACTCACAGTAAGAATCTTTGCCCCTTTCCACTTCCCAATGCAGTACACCCCACCTAGAGTCTCTACTCATATACGGGAGGAGGGGTGTTTGCAAACATAACCTTCTTCATTTCCTGTATGCCACATCTCATATTGCTCCAAAGGATCAGTGGAAGAGAGTTGGATTTACACCCCACCTTTCACTCAGAGTAACTTACAATCTCCTTCCCTTCCTCTCCCCACAACAGACACCATGTGAGGCAGGTGGGGCTGAAAGAGAACTGCTCTTGACAGAACAGCTCTGAGAAAACTGTGACTCACCCAAGGTCACCAAGCTGGCTGTATGTGGAGGAAGGAGGAATCAAACCTAGCTCTCCAGATTAGACTCCACTGCTCTTAACCACTACACCAAACTGGCTCTATTGAGAAGAGCAAGACTACAGAGATCTCTTCTGTGGTAAATTCATGGAAGGTTGGCACATTCAATGCCTACTTGTTCTAATGACTAAATCGATCCTCCATGTTCAGAAACAGCAGCCCCTGAATAACATCACCGGGGTGGGACGATGACAGGGAGACTTGGCCTCCACACCTTGATTGTAGACATTCTAGAAGGATCTGGGTGGTATTCTGATGAACAGATCTTGGAATAGATGGACTATTGGCCAGATCTACCACAGCTGCTCTTATAATCTTCATTTGTTCCATTTGCAGAAAGTTTGGATCCAACTCAATTTCTTTTCAGCCCCATCCCACCCACCCTTAAATGGGAATAATAATAACATAACTTCTAGGGCTGTTCTCAAGAGCAAAACTGCTAGCCCAGCCCTGTGCATGTTTACTTGGAAGAAAGCTCCATTTAGTTAAGTATAACTTACTCCCAAGAAAGCATACAGCTATAGGAAGTTTGTGGAAATGCTGCAGTAACCCATCCAACTTAACAGGTGATGCAGATACTGCCATTCCACTGATACAGAAAATTATCTCAAGCCTTCCTTTTGTCCAGAGATATTAAATTTACATTCTATTACAAAAACACCGGGGGCTAAAGGATAATGCAAGTGAAGTGGTGTGAGTGAAAGACAGGTTAAATTCACATCCAATACACATGTCAAAACTGCCTTGATTTCAAAGGGATGCACATTGCAGTGCTCATTTCTAGTACATATAGACACCCCACATGTGCTGCCCTCTATTAAGGACTGGAAGAAACTTGACTTTCTTATCAGTACTGCCCCTTTTGGGGGGCTTGAAGCAGGAGATACCAATGTGGCCACTTTCTTATCAGCACTCTGTGCTGGCCTGTACCACATGCCACTCCTACAACATGCACAACTTTGCATAACTGCTTTTCCAGGTAGAACATAACCCCATATCTGCAAATATTAGCTTGGTCTCCGGCAACAGTTTCCACAAGCACAAAAGAGAGCGATTTTCTCATTTTCCCCTCCTACAGTGCTACAAACACAAGCTGAAATGCAGCCCCTAGAGGATGGTTGGCTTCCATGAATAGCTTGGGGAAAATCAGCAAAAACTTTCCCCACCCAAACTCATGGAAATTCTAAGCAGGATCCAAGCCAATTTTAAGAAAAGCTGTCTTTCGGCGCCGGCGGGCCCCTTCTCTCCCCCCTGCGAGTCCCGGCCAGGTCTACCAATATAGTGGCAAGGGCTGGGTAGAACAGGTCTACCCAGCCCTTGCCACTATACTGGTAGACCTGGCCTCCGGAGAGCAGGTCTACCCTCCTCTTTCCACTGTATTGGTAGACCTGGCCTCCGGAGAACAGGTCTACCTGCCCCAGTCCACTATATTGGTAGACCTGGCTTCTGGAGAACAGGTCTACCAATATAGTGGCAATGGCTGGGTAGACCTGTTCTCCAGAGGCAGGTCTACCAATACAGTTGACTGGGGCGGGTAGACCTGTTCTCCAGAGGAAGAATTGGGGGAGGATTGCCGGGGGGAGAGGACTTACCTGGGGCTGCAGCCTTTAGGAATCCTCCCCCCCCCCACCAGTGAGTATCGCGGGTCCCCACCTCTTGTATACTGTATATACTCAAAAGGAAAACTACCCTGAGTGTAAGATGAGCCCCCAAATGTTATTACAAAATTGCCTAGATGTAACTGTAACTTGTATGTAACTGTAAATGAAATACTTTCTACAAAATGGATACTATGTTGCACCAACAAACAAAGGGATAAACGGGCAGTACGATGCTTGAAGCTCAGATCCCACTTTTGCCATGCCTGTGCTTTTGGTCATGAGAACAGCCCTGCTGGACCATCTAATTTCACACAGTGGCCACAATTGCCCTGGAGGACCAGCTAACTATAGGCCAAACAAGTTACTTGCCTCCTCCCACCTTAGCATCCTGTAGACAGCCAACTGCCTCTGGAGAACTGACAAAAAGGGCATGAAGACTACAGACTTCTTCAGTATCACATACTGCCCCTAAACAGGAAAGCTTAATTCACTTGTCATGGCTGGTAAAAAGGGGTTCCATGGTGGAGAAGAGGAGAAATAGGCAGGGAGTGGAAAGGAAAATGAAGTGCAAGTGGCTTGGTAGGGGGCCTGGTCCCAAAGCACACCAGCTGACACTGCCTTCTGCTATCTCTCCCCACACCTTGCAGCACTGAGTCACACTGCCTTTCTGTCTCTGTGCAGGAAAGTGGGGCACCTCACCCCACCCTTTCGTTCTGTAGATGGGATATCAAATATTAAACCATCCATATACTAATTCCAAGGTTTTTTTCTGTGTGGATACTTATATCTGCCAAAAGAGAGCTCACTCTCCCCCAACAGCTTTTCCTGCATAGTCAGGGGCCTTCCTCGGACTGCAGAAAAAAAGAAAAAAAAACTCTTTAGGGACCGTTGGATTTCCCCCAATACATTTTGAAATGGCATCAGCTCCAGGCACCAACTGTGAGAGATTAGAATGTTTGGGGGAGGGGAAGGCTTCTAACTGTTTATGTCAGTAAAAGGCAGGGTTTTTACTGGCAGCAGTCTAGGGTTGCCAAGTAACTCCCCTGGCCACCGGCAGCGAACCCAGATCCAGGCTGGAAAATCCTGGAGATTTGGGGGTGGAACCTGGTGAGGACAGGGACCTCAGTGAGGTACAATGCCTCCAAAGTATCCATTCTCTCCATGGAAAGTTATCTCTGTAGTCTGGAGATGAGCAGTAACTCCAGGGGATCCCCAGGTCCCACCTGGAGGCTGGCATTCCTAGGCAGCACCCTCTGTGTGACTTGATACCACCTGATTTCCATGGCTTAATTAGGCCCAGCTGCTTTGCTACTGTTCATCAGCAGCCACCCTATGAAAGCCATTGTGATGTAACAGTTAGAGCTTCAGACTGGGATCTGTGAGACCCAGGTTCAGATCCCCATCTTACGATGGAAACTGAGCAGGTGATTTCAGACCAGTCACATACTTTCAACCTAACCAACCTCACAGGGTTGTTGTACAGATAACACGGAGGAAATACTAATGTAAGCTGCTTTAGTCCCCACTGTGGAGAAAGACTGTAATTTTCCTAGATAGAGGCTGTGGGGAGGGGGTGGAGATGGAAAGCTGAAGACAGATAAAGGTAGGTTGGCTGTTGGGTGGGAAGGAAACAGGGCTGCCAACTCCAGGTTGGAAAATTCCTGGACATTTGAGCGTGGAGCCTGGGGAGAGTGGGATTTGAGGAGGGACTACAGACCAGTATAATGCCATAGACTCCACCCTCCAAACCAACCATTTCCTTCACTTAAACTACCATTGCCAGCCTCCAGAGAAGGGCTGGAGAGCACCCAGAATTACAACTGTTGTCCAGGGGCCAGAGATCAGTTCCCCTGGATAAAATGTCTGCTTTGGAGGGTTGCTGAGGCTGCTTGCCTCCCCAAGCCTCACTGTCCCAAGGTTCCACCCCCAAATCTCCAGGAATTTCCCAACCTGGAGCTGGCAGCCCTAAGGTGAATTGACCTCTGCAGCTGGGAGATCCGTTGTGATTCCCAGAGCACTGCTGCTGCTGCTGTGGGGGGAGAGGAAGCAGGCAGGAGGCTGGGAGAGTGATGGGGCAGAAAGAGAGAGTGATGGAGTGGGGGGGGCAGAAAGAGTGAGAAAGAGGGATGAGGTGGGGAGGCAGAAAAACAAAGAGAATGATGACAGGTCAGAAAGAGAGAGGAAGTAACATACATGGAGGAGAGCGAGAGAGTAAGAGAGGGGGGGCAGAAGGGAGAAAGAGTGTGAGGGAGGTAGGGGGAGCAGGGAGGAGGCAAAAGTGTGAGGAATGGGATAACCGTCCCGCAAGTTTCCTGCGGGTCTCCACTTGTAGGTATCTATTAAGCAGCTCACAGTAAAGTGGAAGCCCCGGCAGATAACATCCCAAGGTACAAACAAGGGTACCAAAAACCGACAGAAGCCCCCAGCAGTTACAACAGTGTCTTCCTTCTCCACTCAGCCCCAGAAGCTCGGGTGCCCGAAGGCCAGGGGAGACGGAGCCAGGCGGCGGGGAAAAGCTCCCGAAGGACGGAGCGCCACGATCCCACCGCCAGGCCGGGCTGACCCCGCAGCACCCAGACCCCCCCGCCCCGCCCGCCGGCCTCACCTGTGCGGAAGGTCAGCTGCGTGTCGCGGGGGTCCCCGAACTCGGCCAGCATGGACTTGAAGAGGACGCCGCACGAGTTCTGGATACCGAAGACGGCCCCGTTGCACCACATGGCCGCCAGCATGACCAGCCAGCCCCAGCCGCCCTCCGGGGGCTCCGCCGCCGCCGCCTCTCCCCCAGCAGCAGGGGGCTTCTTCTCCCCCTCCGCCGCCAGGAGGGACTCCCCGCCGCCCCTCTCCTGCGGAGCCCGGGGCGCCTCTGGCGGGCGGCAGTCCCCGTTCTCCGCGCCGCCCACCGCCTCCTCGTAAGTGGGAAGGGCAGCGTCGTCGCCCCCGGGCCCCAGCCCCTCGCCGACGGGAGACATGCCGCCGCCGCCCCCGGGGAGACTGCCGCTCGCTCGCTTCCCCGCCGCCCTCCCGCTAGCGCCGCCGCCGCCAACGGCGAGCCACCCTTGCCAGCGAAAGCAGAAGCGTGGAAAGCAGGGCTGGGGCGGCTCCTCCTCTCTCTCCCCCCCCACCCACCCACCCCCCGACGGGGGCCCTGCGACCGAGGCAAGCGGCCGGCCTCCCTCCTTCCCTCCCTCGCGGCGAAGTCGGGCCCCGAGGCTGTTCCGCGCTTTCCGGGCACCTCCAGCCAGGTGGTTTTAAAAGGAAGGAGGGCGCCCGCCCGCCCGCCGGCAGGCAGGCAGGCAGGCGTGGTCTCCCGAGGGAGGCGCTCTCCGTCCCGCCCCCTCCGCTCCCCTCGGACGGAGGCGCCTCAGTGGCCAGGAGGCGGCCCAGCCCCACCCTCGCGCCCGGGGCGGGAGGAGGAGGAGGAGGAGGAGGTCCGGGGGGGGGGGGAGGTGAGGAGCGCCGCGCCCCCAGCCGCAGAGGGAGCCGAGTGGCGCGCGGAAGGCGGTTTCCGTCGGGCGGCCGAGAGTCGAGGCGCGTGGCTGGGCGGGGAGGCGCGCGCGTTCCCAGGAAGGCAAGGGTTAACTGCCTGCCGGGGAGGGCGGGTGGCGGGCTGGCCGCGGCCCTTGGACGGCTTCCTCCCCCGCGGGTAGCGGGGATCCCAGCCCCCCCCCCCCCCCCCTCAGCTGTGGGATTGACCGAGCAGCCGGGTGCAAGTTCCCGCGCGTCCCCCGGGCCAGCATTTGCCCGAATCTCCCTGAGCAAACAGAAGCCTCGCCCTGCAGCGCTCCGCTCGGTCGACCCGAGAAGGGACTCGCCCCGGGGACCCTCCGCGGCCAGAGCGGGCGGGGACAGGGGGGCGCGTCTCCTTGTCCGTGGTGTCCGCAGCCTCCTAAATGTGCCGAAAATGCAGGCCAGAGGACAAACCCTGCTCTCCAGAGCCGGCTGGCTGGATTAGGAGCAGGTGCACCTCTAGGGGTGGGTAATGTTCCCTCTAAGCTGTGGAGTCTTGTGAGCAAAAATTCTACTTTGTGAGCTACTGGCATTAAAGTGGTGAGCAGGTGATTTGGCCACTGCATAAACTAGTTTGCTCTGGACCAGCCTTCCTGAGCTAAGGCAAAAATGTGTGAGCCAGAGGCTAAAAAACTGTGAGCTAGCTCACACTAACTCAGCTTAGAGGGAACACTGGTAGGGGCCTGGCCAAGTTTGCAGCTGACACCCAATGACTCAGGGTGGGGGAAACCGAGGCAGACTGGGGGGGGGGAGCTCCTCCGAGAGGACCTCCACCAACTGGGTGAGCCGGCGACAATGTGGCAAATGAGGTGAGGACTTGCGATACTCGTGTGGGGGGAGGATTCCTAAAGGCTGCAGCCCCAGGTAAGTCCTCTTCCCCCCCACCCCCCGATTCATGAAATGAAGTTCAGTGTTGGCAAGTGGAAGGTGATGCACCCTGGGACTCAAAATCCCAACTTCAAGTGGAGGCAAACGGGGTCTGAACTTGCTGAAACTCGGAGGGGAAAAGATCTCAGGGTCCTGCTGGCTAGCTCAATAAAAGAGGCAACTCGGTGTGCAGCAGCAGTGAAAAAGACAAACTCTGTCATTAGGAAAGGGACTGAACCTAAAACGGCCAATGTTGTAATGCCCCTGTATAGATCTATGGTCCAGCCTCATCTGAAATACTGTGTACAGTTCTAGTCACAGTATTTCCAAAAGGACATCGCAGAGCTGGGGGAAAGTACAGAGGAGCGCCACCAAAATGATTAGAGGACTGGAGCACCTATCCTATGAGGAAAAGCTGAAGAGTCTGGGACATTTCAGTTTAGAAAAGAGATGACTGTAAGGGGGAGCGTGATAGAGGTTTATAAAATGATGTGTGAGGTGGAGAGAGTCCACAAAGAACATTTTTCTCCCTCTTCCAAAATACTAGAGCAAAAGAGCATTCAGTGAAGCCGGTAGATTCAGGATGGACAAAAGGAAATACTTCTGTACGTAAAGAGTGATTAAACCGTGGAATTCACTGCCAGAGAATGAAAGAGCAAGCGGGGGCACTGCTGGAATGTCGCCTGTGGCCCAGGCCTCCTCCATGGCCCAGAACATCTTCTGTCAGGTTTGGCTGACATCTCAGCTGTAGCTATTCCTTTAAAACTGTGGTGCGGCCGTGGTGATCCATGCCCTGATGATCTCATCCAGGTTAGATGACGGTATTTTTAATGCTCCTTTGAAGACTTGTCTAGAAACTTCAGTTCATTAAGGTGGCAGCCGAATTTCTGTCAGGAATGTGACTGCTGAAATATTTACATTGGCTGCTTGTCAGGCACAATTCAAAGTTGTGCCTGATAGGCTTAGAAGTTGAATGGCTTAGAAGTTGAGTGACTGCCTCATCCCATGCTATTGTGAGAGTCCTACAGAGTCAATCAGCAACTAGAGTTCCTAAACAAGAAATCTTTTATTGAAGATAGATCTGAACAAGAGGTGAGGACTTGCGATACTCGTGTGGGGGGAGGATTCCTAAAGGCTGCAGCCCCAGGTAAGTCCTCTTCCCCCCCACCCCCCGATTCTTCCTCCGGAGAACAGGTCTACCCAGCCCTTTCCACTCTATTGGTAGACCGGGCCCCTGGAGAACAGGTCTTCCCGCCTCCATAGAACAAGTCTGCCCAGCCCTTTCCACTACCCTTTCCTGTTCTCCGGAGGCCAAGTCTACCAATAGAATGGAAAGGGCTGGGTAGGCCTGTTCTCCGGAGGCCAGGTCTACCAATAAAGTGGAAAGGGCTGGGTAGACCTGGCCTCTGGAGGCCCTTTGGAGCCAGGTCTACCAATATAGTGGAAAGGGCTGGGTAGACCTGGCCTCTGAAGGTCTAATAGCTGATTTCTCCTCCCTGCACGCACGGCCTCCCTGACATGCTGGAGACTGACAATGGCACAGCATTTATCTCCACAGAGTTCCAGCACTTCGTGGAGCAACACAGAATCTGGCATGTGAGGTCCACCCCATTCCACCCAGCAACCAACAGCCAAGCAGAGCGCATGGTCTGGATGACCAAGGAGCCTCTGTGGCACATGGATCAAGGGGACTGGGAGTTTAAGCTGATGGCCTTCCTCTTCAGCCAGCGTACAACTCCCCACTCCTCCACGGGGTGCAGCCCAGCCGAGCTCCTCATGGGCCAGCATCTTACGACCCTGCTTGACCGACTCCACCCAGACCGGACATCAGTGCTCACCAAGGAGCCCAACATCCCCCAAGCACTGCGAGGATTTTTCCCTGAGGACCCGTATACATGCACAACTATGCACGGGGTCCGGCCTGGGTGCCGCGTCACCGGACCTCTCTCCTATGAAATCGCCGGCGAGGACAGACAGATCTGGAGGTGACACCATGTTCCTGACACCACAGGAGACAATGAGGACAATGCTCCCAACCCAGGCCTCGACGAGGACCAGGCCGTCAAGACCACGCCTCCCTCATCCCTCCGTCGACAGGCCCCACCGGACGCATCTTTTGAGCATGACCCCCCCACCGCCACATGCCAGCATGGACACCCCAGCACTGGCTCCTGTCACACCACCTGAGACCCCAGCACCTGCAACAGTCCTGAGACATTCCAACAAGGAACGGAGACGGCCCATTTTTCTAAAGGACTATGTTTGTTAGGGGTGTTCCAAACTATGAGGGGAGGGTGTAATGTATGTAATGGCGGTCGACATGTGCTCCGTGTAATGGTGACCGCCACGCGGCCAAATGCACATGGCCAGGCCAGCTACCTGAGCTTGAGTCTGGCAGAACAGTAGCTGGCCGGATTGTAACTTGTCACCAATCCAGTACCTAGGATCCTCAAGGGGACCTATGACATGTAACCAGAATCATATGGTCCGATCGGAACATTTGGGCGAGGTTGGAGGTATGGCTCCAACCAGAATAAAAGAGGGCCCCTGAGCCCAGGTTAGCATGCCTCATCTGACCAGTTAATAAAGAGCTTGCTATGAAATCACTTCCACTGGTCTCCCGACTCCAGTATTTTTCATTTCCTGAAGGTGAAGATCCAACAGGGCGATTGTGGGCGTGGCTTGTTCCACCTCCCCCCCCCCCCACTCTGCTCAGTCTGCTGCCCCAGCCCTCCTATTGGAGTGGAGCATTCCTCCCAGCCAGCACTTCCAAGTTCCACCTGCAATGCCATTCCACTTAGACTCTTGCTGTGCTGTGGATCCTCAGTCCTCCCTGTGGCCCCAGGGGGGTAGCGAATGGAGTCTTCACACCTTGCCATGGTTTTCTGTTCAATAAATTCTGTGTTGTGCCACAGCTGCGTCTCTGTCTGTTTGGTTTTGACTGCATGACAAGAGCTCCACACCCCTCCCTGCCCCATTCCCTCCCCACCCCATCTGTGACTTCCCCTGAGGGCTCTTGGGTGGCTGTGGGTGGCTGTACAGGTGCCCCTGGTCCTCCACCCAGCCGCCAATGCTGACTGAGCAGCAGGTGCCCTCCCTCACCTTGCAGACTGCTGTGCGAGGGGGGAGGGGCCAGAGGGTGGTCTGCATGAATAAGCCAGCTTGGTGCAGTGGTTAGAGTATGTGGCTATATCTGGGAGACCCACATCCCAATCCCCACTCGCAACATGGAAGCACGTTGGGTAGTCTTGGGCCAGTTGCACACTCTCAGCCTAACCAGCCTCACAGGGCTGTTGTGAGCAGAAAACGGAGGAGAGGGGGATGATGGAAGCCACTTGTGGTCCCCATAGGGGAGAAGGTTGGGAAATGAATAGAGTGAACGAATGAAGTTCTTAAATGTGTCCACTCTAGGAAGGGGAGCACTCCTGTCACTGAGAAGGAAGACTTCTGTGACGGTATCACTGAGGGGGCAGGGGATCATGGGGATGCCTAGAGTCAGTGACTGGGAGGAGCCAGCGTAGCAGGCAGACTCAGTGTCTTTGGAGAGGAGTGGGGAGGGCACTGGCAGGGGTGGTGTGGGTGTGCCCTCGGCTGTGTGTCTGGGCTGGTGGGAAGTGCACCTGCCAGGTGTGAGGCTTCTGTGCTAACAGCAAAAGATCAGACCTTTGTTGATGAAGCAAAGTTCTTTATTATTCTTAATACTGTTTGACAGGTTCTCGAATGTTTGTTAGAGATGCCAAGTAGAAAACAGTCAGAGTTAATATATCTTCCCCATCGTTTGAACCCCAACATTAAACCAATCAGAAATTAGAATAGAAAACGCGGGAGCAGGGATCGGGCCGTTTGGATTCCCACAGGAAGGTGAGGTGAGAAAGTTGTAAAAACTCCCTTCTTGATCTGGGTGACCCAGATGTGTGAAACCCATGCATAACAACCGGCTTGGATGACAATAACAGACCTTCAAGGTTTTCACAATAAGATAAGACATTCACTGGCCCGGAAAAAAGGGAGGAGGGATGCATGGGAGGAAAGGCCATTGGTTCTTGGTGACGTGGAGGAATGCAGGGTCGCCATTCTCCCGCCGAAGACAGTAACATTGTCCAGGACTTTCAAAAGCAATATACTTCAGGGTGACAAGGAGGGGAGGGGGAGTAGACAGAGTGGGAGAAAGGCTGCAATTCATTAGATCAGAGAAAACGAAAGCAAACATAGGCAAACACAATGAAGCTTTTGTCAGGCCACCTGACACCAGGGAACAAAGGACATCCCCAAATGCATAGGGTAGCAACAACAACCCCCCCCCTTCCACCCTTCTGCCCATCCCGTATAAATGTTACACTGCATCTAAACATATGAAGGTTGGTAACAAAGACACCCTAGTCTGGGGGATTTTTAATATGGATTGCTACAGGGGCCAGACCAGGGGTACTTCTAAGCAATTCTATGCAGAAGCACGTCCAATGTTATTCAATAGAGCTCACTCCAAGGAAAATACCCTTAGGATTGCAGCTTTAATCTCTTTAAATAATTTTTGTTTAATATTAAGATTTCTTTACATATTTATAATACTGATAAGTACAGGGCTTTCTCGGTGGCGGCTCCTTACTGGTGGAACGAGCTCCCGGATGACATCAGGGCCCTGTGGGATCTATTACAGTTCCACAGGGCCTGCAAGACGGAGCTCTTCCGCCAGGCTTTCAAATAGGAGCCGCCATCGGGGAGAAAGCTGATTATACCATTGCCCTGGCCCTGTTGGTCGCACCCTGCTGCCTTTGCCCACCTGAGTGCTCTGAAGTTGCCATCTTGTGTACTTGTAATGTAGTGTTGGTTTTAAATGTTTTATATTGTAAACCTGTTTTATGCTGTTTTATGTTGTTAGCCGCCTTGAGCCGGTTTGAAAAACTGGCAAGGCGGGATATAAATGGAATAAATAAATAAATACATGTTTATTTTTAATTTCTCATGAATTAGAATACAATCATTCATTATATCTCCATCTCTCCTGACCATTGCTTTTTCCGAGCTTATGCCCTCATGGCTTTTGTTTTTATAATTATTTGGTGGCTAATATTTCCCGGAAAGATATGTGTGAAGCATCAGTGGTCATGGTACATACTGTTCCCAGGGACAGGCGTCAGATAAACTTATTTCTATCTATTGCCGGTTCTGATTTTCTAAAAATTAGAATAAAAGAACTGCTGTGCTGTCAGATAATAGTAGTCAGATGTACTGGCTATCACCCTCAGTGTAAAAACAGCAGCAGAAGAGAAATATTTTACATTTCTGTATTAAGAAAATTAACATTGGCAGTTTACAATAGGATTGGCATGAAACAAAGAAGAAATCCACATAAAATACGTCACATCCTGGTCTGAGCAATGTAATGACAAAAGGCCTAAGGTTGGGCTATCTGAAGCAGGCAGCCTGCCTGACATCTGTTGACATCAGGTTATGCCATAATTTGGCCTGCATGAGGAATTGGCATCAGCCCACCTATGTTATTCCAGACTGATACCGGAGCTTTGCAAATGTTCCGCACAGTGCAGCTGTTTGACCTTGGCCATCAAAAAATGTCAGGGAACTCTGGTTAAGGTCGAGCTGATGGGAAGCCAGTTCTTCGTTCACACAGGCATTATGGGAATAATTCTAAACAGGTCTATGTGGAAGTAAATTCCGTGTTATTCCATGCAGTTTATTCCCGGAAAAGTATCTTTAGAACTGCAATTTATGTTAATTAAATAACTATAGTCCTTGCTGCACAGTTTCTAGCTATAAAAAGCACTTTAAATGGTAATGTTGGAAAAAAATGTAATTTTACTTTTGGCTATGCCATCAAGAGTGTTATGAGCACTCAGTTGGGTGTAGTGGTTAAGTGCGCAGACTCTAATCTGGGAGGACCGGGTTTGATTCCCCACTCCCCCACTTGCACCTGGCTGGATGACCTTGGGCAAGCCATAGCTCTGTACCAGCTGTTCCCTCAAGGACAGCTTGGGAAAGAGCTCTCTTAGCCCCACCTACCTCACAGGGTGTCTGTTGTGGGGAGGGGAAGGGAAAAGGAGTTTGTAAGCCGCTCTGAGACTCCAAGTGAGTGAAGGGCGGGATATAAATCCAATCTCTTCTTCTCAAACAAAAGTGGCCTTTCTAAACTGTACAGTATAGCCAAGGGCTTTTATAGGATCAGTTTATGTTAGCCTGTTTTGTACCTCTCTCTCTCTCTCTCTCTCTCTCTCTCTGTGTGTGTGTGTGTTAAGTGTTCTTCTGACTTATGGTGACCCTATAAATTAATGACCTTCAAAACATTCTTTCAAAGTGAGGGCTGTGGATTCATTGATTGTCAGTCCATCTCATGTTGGGTCTTCTTTTCCTACTGCCTTCAATTTTTCCTAGAATTATTGTCTTTTCCAGTGATTCTTGTCTTCCCGTCATGTGATCAGAATACAATAACCTCAGTTTAGTTGTTTTGGCTGCTATGGATTCAGGCTTGATTTTATCTAGAACCCACTTATTTGTCTTTTTGGCAGTCCATGGTATCAGTAAAATTTTCCTCCAACACCACATTTCAAAGAAATCAGCTTTCTTCCCGTCAGCTTTCTTCATTGGCCAACATTCAAACCCGTACATAGTAATGGGGGGTTTTATGCCATGAATTATCTTGATCTTGGTTGCCAGCAACACATCCCTACACTTAGGGATCTTTTCTAGCTCCTTCATGGCTGCCCTTCCCAGTCTTAATCTCCTACTGATTTCTTGGCTGCAGTCTCCCCTTTGGTTGATGATGGAGCCAAGGAATAGAAAATCTTGAACAATTTCAGTTTCTTCATCATCAACTTCAGAGTTGTGTACTTCCCCAGTAGGCATTACTTTTGCCATCTTGATGTTCAGCTGTAATGCTGCTTTGGCACTTTCTACTTTAACCTTCATTAGGAGTCCTTCCAAGTCTTCACTATTTTCTGCCAGTAATGTGGTATCATCTGCCTATCTCAAATTGTTAATGTTTCTTCCATCAATTTTCATTCCTCCTTCATCTAATTCAAATCCAGATTTCTTTATATGTTCTGCATATAGATTGAAGAGATAGGGAGATAAAATACATCCTTGTCTGACATTTTTGCCAATTGGAAACCATTTTGTTTCTCCATATTCTGTCCTAACAGCAGCCTCTTGTCCAGAGTACAGGTTGTGCTTAAAACTAATCAGCTGCTGTGGCACACCTGTTTCTTTTAAAACCAATCATAACTTTTCAAGATCCATGCAGTCAAAAGATCTGATGTAATCTATGAAAGACATACTGATTCTATTCTGAAATTATCTTGTATGCTCCAGTAACCAATGTAAACTTGCAATATGATCTCTAGTGCTTTTTCCTTTTCTGAATCCAGCTTGAACATCTGGCATTTCTCATTCCATATATGGAAACAGTTTTTGTTGTAAGATTTTGAGCATCTCTTTACTCAAGTGTAGGGTTGCCAAGTCTTACTGGTCTTTTAGCGGGGGGGGGGGGGGAGTCCTTGCTGGTCCAGGAGTCTTCTGGTGCACTTGCGGAGCGCTCGCGCTGCGATGACGTCACTCAGAAGGTACGTCATCATGTCAGGCACATTGGGGTGGGACTTTTGTAATTCAAGGGGAAACCATAGAGTTTCCCCTCAAATTATAGAGCATTCTCCCCAAAATGTGCCCAACGTGATGACATCACCTCCGGGTGATGTCATCATGCCAGGCACGTCTTCGCAGCCTCGCAATTTGGGGGTGGGGTTCACCCCGGCGGCCCAATTGAGCTGGGGTTTCCCCGCCCCCTGGGGGGACTTGGTAACCCTACTCAAGTGAGAAATTAACAAAATGTCTGATAGCTGCTGCAGTCTTTGATTACTCCTTTTTTCAGAATTGGAATGTAAATTGAGCATTTCCAGTCTGAGGGCCATTGTTTTGTTTCCCATATTTGTTGTCATATTCTTTTTAAGATTCTGATGTTCTCCATTTCTGTAGCTTGGAATAGCTCTATTGATATGCCATCTACTCTTGGTGATTTGTTTCTCCCAATTGGTCTCAGTGCAGTTTGCACTTCATTTTCTAAAATTGTAGGTTTTTCTTCAAAAGATTCTTCTTTGAGGGAATCTGTCATCCTTCAATTTCTTCTATATAGTTCTTCAGTGTACTATTCCCATCTTTACTTTGTCTTGTTCAGTAAATGTATTTCTGTATTGACCTTTTAGCATACCTAATCAAGCTTTAAATTTCCCTTTGATTTCTTGAATCTTGTGGGACAGATTCCATTTTTTACTTACTTGCCACGAATAACAAAGCAACTGTTGCCTCTGATGAGGGGTGCTTCAGTTCCTAAGACAGTCTGATTTATCTCTAAACGTCTTTTTAAGAACTGTGGCCCAACATACACTTCTCACTTTACAGAACGTATAAAAGACAGTGTTCCTGCCTTAAAACATACACTTCTGGTTAGTTCAAGCACTTTATGTCCCAAAAGCCCAAGAGCAGGGGAACACCGTTCCAGGAATAACAAGCCCAGGAGCAGGCACATATGGTGATGCCCTGTGGGAAAAAATGAAAGCATACTAACTTGCTCTGTATTTTCATGCTTGCTGCAAGAGCAAAGGAAACCTAAAGTGTCTTTAGTCAAAGTGTAAAGCTGGCTCACCAGCTCTTGAGTTGGGAAATACCTGGAGATTTTTGGGGTGGAGCCTGAGCAGTGGGGGTTGTCTTCCAGTAATGTCAGGGGGTGTGGGATATGCAAATAAGTTATGCTAATGAGTTATGCTAATAAGCTTCTGCACATCTTTTTTTACAAAATGACCCCTGCCCAAGAGTAAAAAAACAAAGGAAGGGGAGAAAATACAGACAGGACAAGAAGTCCAACATCATTTATAAGGTTGCTTTGAAATATCCCCTCAAATAATTTTTATTTTGTAAATTTTTAAATGTTAATTACAAAAACCATAATAATTTACAAGAGAAGTATTTGGTCCTAATTCAAGTACATGGAAAGAAGGATAAATGTTAAGAAACAAAAAAAGTATAGTAGGTCAAGTACTTATAAAATCAAAATTGGATTTTCCTAGAATAGCATTTAATTTATGTTTCTCAGTAGGAGTAAACATTTTGCTGCTCGTTAATGAGTGACCTCCTGCTGTTTAGTAGTTTGAGGGAAAGGAAATATATTTGGCTCAAAGTAATTAAGGTTTTTGATTATTTGTAACAAAAATGATATTTAACAATGAAGAGCTTACTTTGGGGGCTTACAGTGTGACCCTAACATATTAGTTTAATTAGTTTTGCTGTCAAAAGTGGAGCTAAAATCCACTAATTGTAAGTATGATATTTCAGAATTATACCATTTTTGACATTTTAATAAGCTATGTACAATTCCTGCTATAGCCAAAATTCCTAATTATAGAAGAAAGCCAAGCTAATTGCCTTGAAAATCTCTGACTTCCCTCTAAAAGAAGTGAGAGGCTGGTTTATATAACTGTTCTCAGTTACTATTAATTTAAAAACACATTATAGCAAATTTGCCTTCTCAGTTTGCCATACCAAGGCCCAGACTACACACCGTGTTTAATATGTGATGACCGTAGGGACCTACAGCACCTGTGGATTTCCCATGGGAGCTCAATTCTAAAGCACTACAGGGGCCCAGTTTGGATCAAGACTATGGGGGGGGGGGGAAGGAGGAGTTCTAGCCACCCTCTCCTTGCCATTTTCATCACTCAAAAAGGCCCTGGGGGTACTAGTTTTCCCATGGGGGCCTGCATGTGCATACATTCTGGATGGAAATTAAATCTCTATAGTAGGAGTTGTTGTTTATTATACTCATAGACCAGCAGTATAAAACATACAATAGAATATAGGTATCTATTGGGTTCTGTGAATTCCCAACTTTCTCTCTCTCTCTCCCTTCCTTCCCTCTCTTCTTTCTTCCCTTCTCTCTCTCTTTCTCCCTCCCTCCCTCCTCCCTCCCTCCCTCCCTTTTTAGAAAAGCATTGTGTAGATATGCCTTCCTCCTGGTATTTCTACAAGAAAAGAGGGTAGATTCTTCTTTTTTTAAAAAAGCCTTGGAATTCAGAAAACCTGATATACCGATAGTTATATTAAACAAAGTCTCACTAGTGGCCAGTGGGAGGAAATGGCTACTGTCAGAACAAGAGCTGGGGAAATGGTTGCTGAGTAGACAAGACTAGGAAAATTTGCTGTGATCTTTTCCAAAGCAAAGATTGGAGGAAAACCCAGAATTGAACAAATGCACCACAGTGCTGTAGGAAAGCAGGGAAACCCCCGCCATCTTCCCAAAAAATCTGGGGCAAATAAGCCATGTGGAAATAGTCATATAGGCCATTTGTTTGGGGTTTGGGAGATAACGATTTGTTCTCAACCCCTGCTCCTGACTGACCTCAGCAGTCAATATGGAACTCACACTGGGAAGAGGCTGAGGGCATCCTCCACACTTAGTACAGTTGTACTCTAGTAAAGAGGAAGGAATGGTTCCTCAGGTTACACAATTCCCCTGATCACTGCTGGTGTCTTACAAGCCATATAGCCTGTATGAAAGTGGTGGGGGTGGGAAGGAAATATGGTTTGCTGACAAAGGTAATGAACTCCCTGAGTACAGCAGAGGGATAGTGCACCTTGCACAAGGCAGATTGCTGACCAAAATGACTTTAGCATTTGAGTCAGCCAATTTCCATGAGCAACCCTTCACATGTAACTGTGTTTGATGGTTCAAAACCTCAACGGTGCCTATGGTTGCCAGCCAATGGCAAATACCATAGAGTTTAGCCCAAATCCTGGAGAATCACATTGATAGCACATAGACAACATCACGTTGCTTTGGGGTATTTGCTGGAACTGACATACCATTTTTTTAAAAAAAGTTTCCACCTGTCAGGAAACAAGAAGGAGACCTATTTTCCTTAGTTATGCCTCGGACACTTTCCAGGGCTGCCTTGTAGCTAGCTTGAACTGACACCTGGGTATGTTATGCTGTCGCAGTTGTGCTATGCCTTTCTCTTCATTCCTGCCTGCCCTAGTCTATATCACTGGGTGCCAGGTCTTCTGGGGAATTCTTAGTGCACCTATACATACTGTGGCCATCAGTGTGCACCCAATTGGAGGGGGTGTGTGATTAGAACGTGTGGTTTCGGCAGTGCATGTCAACTGATTGTGAGTGCGTGGCATAATTCCACTGGGTCACATTAGCGATGCGTATTGTACTGATAATAAAATCCCTAAGCTAACAATGTGAGACAAAAATACCTAATGGAGAATGAACTGAGCATCTAACTCTATTTGGAACGATCAGATAAGTTCCTAATCTGACCGAGATTATTTCTTACACTTTGGGGTGGGTGGAAGTCTTCCCATCTGATGGTCACTTAGAGGAGGGCAGGGAGCTGTTCCTGTTGGCAGCAGAGGATAGAACTTGCAATAATGGGTTGAAACGAAGGGCGGGAAGGTACCAGCTGGATATTAGAAAAAAACTTTTTGACAGTAAGAGTTGTGCAGCAGTGGAAACAGCTGCCTAGGGAGATGGGGAGCTCCAGATCACTGGCAGTATTTAAGCAGCAGCTGGACAAATTCTTGTCAGGGATGCTCTAGGCTGGTCTGGCACTGAGCAGGGGGTTGGACTAGATGGCCTGTATGACCCCTTCCAACTCTGTGATTTTATGGTTCTAATGCTTTGCTATCTAGTTTTGATTTCACTGGCATTGCTAAAGCAAAGGGGAAAGCATCAGCATATACGTTTGTGACAGGGGTCCTCTCCAGTTGCATAATTTCCCCCAATTAGTAAGAGCACATGTCTGCATGCACGCGCGCACGCGCACACACACACACACACACACACACACACAAACAAACAAGATGCAAGAGGTCTGTGATAAAGAAGGAACAGATCAGATCTCTGTGTGAGAAAACAACTGATTTATAGTTATAGCTGGAGAAGTGTTTCCAAGTAAAGTAACCACTTGGACTAGTTTCCTGATAACAGTAGCTTAACTTTCAGTATAAAAAATTGGACTAAAGTTTTTCAAACACTTGATCCCATTCCAAATCTTGTTTTAATTTTTACATGTTGTGTGCTGTTTGCTTACAATATTGGACAGTTCACACTCAACCCCCCTTTTTGATCATGTGAGCATTTCACCCAGGTTGGTGTATGATTAACAGAGCTGTTAGCTGAGCAGCTCTTGCAAAATCTTTATTGATGCATGAGCTAGAAATACCTCTTAGCTTTCAGTTTCCAAGCTGAGTCCACAAAACTGACTTGTGCAAAACATTTCCACCCCCTAATTTTCTAGAGTTGCTATGAGGTTATGAAGAGATAAAGACACAGCTTCATTACTGCAGTTACTTTTCAACTGGAACTAAACCGCAGAACTAATCAGAGGACTGTTAAACAATACTGTCTCTTCTTATTTTTTATGATATATTAATTTTGTACTCAAAAACAGCAGCAATTTGGAACTTATGTTCTTGTTTTTACCATGTCCCTTTGTGTATTCCTAATTGTGATAAAAAATATTGCAAAACTTATAAGTAGGCTTTAGAATTTCTCAGACCTTAGAGCCAGTTTGGGGTAGTGGTTAGGAGTGCTGATTCTAATCTGGGAGAATCGGGTTTGATTCCCCACGACTCCACATTCAGCTGCTGATGTGACCTTGGGTCAGTTACAAGTTTTTTGAGCGCTATTCTCTCAAGATCAGCTCTCGGAAGAGATCTCTCAACCCCACCTACCTCACGGGGGTGTCTGTTGTGGGGAGGGGAAGGAGACTGTAAGATGACTCCTTCAGGTAGTGAAGGGTGGGGTACAAATCCAATCTCCTCCTCCTCCTCCTTTCTTCTTCTTCTCTTTCCTCCTCCACCTCCTAAACATGCAACAACAAAAAAAGGTAGGGATAGGGAGGAGAGAGAAAAGTTGATGGTGGATTTGCACCTTGGAGATCTTTTTTCTTCCGCCCCATCACTTTTTTTAATTGACCCTCCAACCTAACAGACTTCTGAGGAAATTTTGAGTTATTTGGGTTGCTTCTAAAAAGAATATTATACTACCAATCCCAAGATTTTTGGCTGTCGACTAACAGCTATATGCAATATTTATTAATGATATCTTTTACAGTTTAAAATAGTTCTAAACATGTTTTGTTGTTTTCTCTTTAGTTGCATTTACTTGGGAATGACTCTGTATACAATGGCTTTGCCTAATAATGTCAACAGGTTCTCGAATATTTTTGTCATCTCTCACTCACAGGGTTGTCAAATCTGTCTGGGAAAATTCCTGGATATTTGGGTGTGGAGCCTGGGAAGGAAGGGCGGGGCCTCACCACAGTGTAATACCAAAGAGTTCACCCTCCAAAGCAACCATTTTCTCCAGGGGGACTGATCTCTCTCATCTGGAAATCAGATGTAACTCCAGGAGATCTCCAGACCTGGAGATTGGCAACCCATTCTCACTATTTGACAACCCAGTCCCATGAGCTGCCATGCAGGTGAGCTTAGGATGCTGCACTATGATGGTTATGCCAGATGAGCATCACAAGCTGGGACAATGAGAACCAACCAATTCCATATCTATATATCTAATTCCCAAGGCGCCTCCTGCGTGCGGATATCTAAATCCAAACGGAGGGGCACCTGGGGGGCAGGGAGATTTTTCTGCACAAAAATCCAAAAAGTTTAAAAAACTATACAGGGGATATTTAAATCCCCTGGAAAGTTATGCTCTCAGAACTGCGGTGGCTAGCGGTTGGGAGGCGTTCAAGCCTTGCCGCCGGTGCCTGGTGGGAGAGAGAAGCAGTGGGAGCCGGGGGGAAATGGTGGGAGCCTGTGGGGGGGAGGTGCAGAGAAGCTGCGGGCCCGGCGAGAGCCAATAAGGCCTTGCCAGTGTCCGGGGGGGCGCGCTGACTCAGCCTGGGCCGAGGGAAGCACAGGGCAATGGCACTGAGCCCCCCCGAGCGGCAGCTGGGCCTGCCTGAGCCCCCACACCCACCACCTCCTCAGCAGCAGGAGGAGGAAAAGGATGAAGCCAAGCTCGACCCCCAGTGGCTGAGCGGCCTGGAGCCCAAGTCGGGCAGGATCCTGCTGCACTCGTCTTGGACCTTCTGGAAGAAGGAGAAGAAGCACGCAGGTGGCACCGGCTCGGCACCTGCTGTGGGGTTGCGCACACCGGGCGTCAGGAGCCCACAGGTCTGGGGGAGGGGGGAGCTGAAGTTGGACACTGCTGCCCCTTAGGCTGGCCCAGCAGGGGAAGGAAAGTGGGACTGGTCTTCCTTTGTCCAGCTGGGCTCTTCTTCGCATCCCTTCCCCCACGCTGCCAATCCACTGTTCTGTCAAGAGAGAGATGAGAGGGAAAGACCAGAGCCCTGCTTCATTCCCTCTTCCTCTTCCACCCTGCACCAGCCCTGTCGTTCTCCTGCAGTGCCCCCCCATTCGCCGGAGAGGGCTCGGGCTCCAGCAACATTTTGTTGCGGGTCCCCTCTTGTCTATATACTAATTCTAAGAGGGTTTTTTTCTGTGTGGATACTTATATCTGCCAAAAGAGAGCTCACTCTCCCCCAACAGCTTTTCCTACATAGTCAGGGGCCTTCCTCGGACTGCAGAAAAATCCAAAAAGTTAAAAAAAACACTTCAGGGACCATTGAATTCTCCCAATACCTTTTGAAATGGCATCAACTCCAGACACCAGCTGTGAGAGATCAGAATGTTCAGGGGGAGGCTTCTAATAGTTTCTGTAAGTAAAAGGCAGCAGTCTTATGGGCAGCAGTCTAGGGTTGCCAAGTCCCTCCCCGGGCCACCGGCAGCAGATCCAGATCCAGTTTGGGAAACTCCTGGAGATTTGGGGGTGGACCATGGGGAGGACAGGGACCTCAGTGAGGTACAATGCCATAAACTCCACCCTCCAAAGCATCCAGTTATCTCTGTAGTCTGGAGATGAGCAGTAATTCCAGGGGATCCCCAGGTCCCATCTGGAGGCTGGCATCTCTAGGCAGCACCCTCTGTATGACTTGATACCACCTGATTTGCATGACTTAATTAGGCCCAGCTGCTTTGCTACTGTTCAATAGCAGCCACCTTATGAAAGCCATTGTGGTGCAACAGTTCAAGCTTCAGACTGGGATCTGCGAGATCCAGGTTCAGATCCCCATCTTGTGGTGGAAGCTGACTGGGAGATTTTGGACTAGGCACATACTTTCAGCCCAACCAACCTCACAGGATTGTTGTGCAGATAACAAGGAAAAAATAATAATGTAAGCTGCTTTAGTCCCGACTGTGGAGAAAGACTGTAATTTTCCTAGGTATTTATATTTATTTATTTATTTATTCATTCAATTTATAGGCCGCTCTCCCCACTTTTGCAGGCCCAGAGCGGCTTACAGGACTTGGCAGAGCCAAGATTCATAAATACATTAACAATTAAAACAGTTAAAACATTATAAAACATTCACAATTAAACAGTAACAATTTGAATAAAGTGCTCAGTGGAATTAGATGGCATGCCGTATACCCCGATGTTTTCAGGCCCCCAATGTCAGATAACACTGGAGCCAGATAGTAATATCTGTGGCCGCTATGGTCGTCATAGAATGGGGAGAGAGGAAGAAAGGTGGCGGCCCCTATTTGTTAGCCTGGCAGAAGAGCTCTGTCTTGTAGGCTCTGAGGAACTGCATCAGGTCCCACAGGGCCCTGATCTCCTCCAGGAGCTTGTTCCACCAGTAAGGGGCCACCACCGAAAAGGCTCTCCCCCTAGTGGCAGTGAGCCTGGCTTCTCTGGGGCCTGGTATAACCAGGTGGTGTTGGGCCCCAGACCGTAGTGCTCTCTGGGGTAAATATGGGGAAAGGCGGTCCCTCAGGTAGGTTGGACCCAGGCCATTTAGGACTTTAAAGGCAGGCACCAGCACCTTGAAGCAAATTCGGTATGCTATAGGCAGCCAGTGCAGTGCCTCCAGCGCCAGTCAAATGTGCTCCCATCTAGGAAGACACATCAGCAACCTCGCCACGGCATTCTGCACCAGCTGCAGCCTCCAGATTTGTGACAAGGGCAGCCCCATGTAGAAAGCGTTACAACAGTCTAGCCTCGAGCTGACTGTTGCATGGATCACTGTAGCCAGGTCGGCGTGGTCCAGGAAGGTTTACCTCAGGTGGTAAAAGGCTGACTTGGCAGTGGCTGCTACCAGGGCCTCCATAGTCAGGGAGGGATCCAGGAGCACTCCCAAACTCCTAACCACCAGCGCAGGGACCAATGGTGGCCCGCCCTGACCCAGGCACAGGACCTCTGTCTTTGCTGGCTTCGGCTTCAGCCCACTTAGCCTGAGCCATCCAGCCACAGCATGCAATGCCCGGTCAAGGTCGCCCAGTCCAGAGCCAGACTGGCCACCCAACATCAGATAGAGCTGGGTGTCATCAGCGTACTGGTGACAACCCAGCCCCACCCTCCGGACAATCTGGGCCAAGGGGGTGCATATAGATGTTAAAGAGCATTGGGGATAGAACAGCCCCCTGAGGCACTCTGCATTCAAGCGGGTGCTTCCGAGACTGCTGCTCCCCTAGCGCCACCCTTTGTCCCTGACCCTGGAGAAAGGAAGCAAGCCACTGTAAGGCAAGCCCCTGTATCCCCACACTGGCGAGGCGGCGGGTCAGCAGCCGGTGATCGACCGTGTTGAATGCTGCCAACAGGTCAAGCAACAGCAATACTGCCACACTGCCCCGATCCAGGTGTCTCTGGAGGTTGTCAGTAAGGGCCACCAGAGCAGTCTTGGTCGAGATGGTAGAGGCTGTGGGGAGGGGGTGGAGATGGAAAGCTGAAGACAGATAAAGGTAGGTTGGCTGTTGGGTGGGAAGGAAACAGGGCTGCCAACTCCAGGTTGAGAAATTCCTGGACATTTGAGGGGGGGAGCCTGGGGAGGGTGGGATTTGAGGAGGGACTATAGACCAGTATAATGCCATAGACACCACCCTCCAAACCAGCCATTTTCTTCACTTGAATTACCATTGCCAGCCTCCAGAAAAGGGCTGGAGAGCACCCAGAATTACAACTGTTGTCCAGGTGACAGAGGTCAGTTTCCCTGGATAAAATGTCTGCTTTGGAGGCTTGAGTCTATTGTATTATACCCTGCTGAGGCTGCTTGCTTCCGCAAGCCTGACTGTCCCAAGGCTCCACCCCCAAATCTCCAGGAATTTCCCAACCTGGAGCTGGCAGCCCTAAGGTGAATTGATCTCTGCAGCAGAGAGATCCATTGTGATTCCCAGAGCACTGCCACTGCTGCTGTGAGGGAAGAGGAAGCAGGCAGGAGGCTGGGAGAGTGATGGGGGCAGAAAGAGAGAGTGGGGGAGCAGAAAGAGTGAGGGGGCAGAAAGAGAGAGAAAGAGTGATGAGGTGGGGAGGCAGAAAAAGAGAATGATGACTGGTCAGAAAGAGAGAGGAAGTAACATACATGGAGGAGAGAGAGAGAGTAAGAAAGGGGGCAGAAGGGAGGAAGAGTGTGTGAGAGAGGTAGGGGGAGAAGAGAAGAAGCAAAGGTGTGAGGAATGGGATATCCATCCCACAAGTTTCTTGCGGGTCTCCACTTGTATTGTCTATTCTACCAACATAGCCACTGTCACCCAAGGTCACAAAATTATGCCAGGATCTGGCACAACATGGAACTGAGGGACAACCTTGGGGTGGGTCTAGGGATGACTGACTTTTATATGCTTATTTTTAGCAACTTGGAGCCAATTATGTCATCTAAGACTTTCATAGCTGGCATGTGATGGTAACCGTTCCTAATGGCACTTCAACTGACCATCAGCACAATAAAATGAGTTTGTCCCTCTTGATAGCAATGGGTTACCACCCAACTTGAAAAAAGCTACATGCCTGTGGTAGGTAACAACTGATTCCAGCCACCAAAACTGGGAAGCATTACAAAAACGTGTTGATTTTAGACAAGAAATCACTGGCATCGATAAGTTTGGACAGATGGGCTAGAAAACATACTTGTAGGCTTTATCTGTATGCCATGTATTCAAAATAGTTTGCTTTACTCAAAGTGATAACTAGGCTTTGAAGTTTAAAACAAATGCAACACATGTTACAAATGTAAATGTTATAAAATAGATATGTAAGCCCAGAAACAAAAACCTTAGATCTGTGCAGATAAGCATAGATAAAAAGATTTTTGGTAACAAAAGTGCAAGGGATGATGTGTCCATGCAACATGAGAAATACTTACTAGTGCATTCATGTTTTGAGAGCTAGATAATGAACTGGCTGTGCAAGAAGTGGATCTGTAGTCTACTAAAGCTATAAAAGTGTTAATTTCTACCAGTGTAGTTCAAACACCTTGTCAGTGTTTTATGTTAGCAAGAAATCTATTTGAGACACTGGGAGAAGGGAGGAGAGGACGGCCTCTTCTTTTAACAAATATTTACAGAAAGTTGAAATACCCATCTGAAGCTACAAATTAAAAATGTTTTTAAGAGAGAGAGCAATAAATCATATTAAATATACAATCTCAAATAAATACGGGATGGTCTTGGATGTGCTTAGAATTCCTTCTAGCAAATGTTGTTCTTTTGCCAACCCCACCCCTAAGTTTAGTATCAGAGCCAGATAGCTTTTCGTCCAAGGAAAGTGATGTTTTCTTCATTAGCAGGACCTAAATATGAATTGCAAAAGAGAGCAAAACAATGCTGGATGACATTGAGCTAGGGTTGCCAACCTCCAGGTGGTAGCTGGAGCTTTCCTGAAATCACAACTGATCTCCAGGCAACAGAGACAAGTTCCCTTGGAGGAAATGGCTGCTCTGGAAGGTGGAGCCTATGGCGGCGTTACACCTGGCGGAGGTTTCTCTCCTCTCCTCACCAAACCACACACTCCCCCCAGCTCCACCCCCCCAAATCTCCCGGAATTTTCCTCCCCAGAGCTGGCAATCCTATCTTGAGTCAGTCATACAACCTGACCTACTTCACCTACTGTGTGGATAAAAGAAAGAAGAGAGAGATGATGTGAATCACTCGGGGTCCCCATTTGGGAGAAAGGTGGCGTATAAATGAAGTAAATGATCTTTAGCTCTACACACCGACAAAATGTAGCTATCTGATGAAGGGGAACACAACTGCTTGTGCATTGCTTCGTGTGCACGCATTTACAAGCATCTGCCCCCCCCCCCCCCAGAAGTTTAGCTTCGAGAGGAAAGAGCTGAATCGTGGAATATGGCAACGGTAGCAACTCGCACCAACCGGATTTTACAACCGTATCTCCAAATGACAAAACAGGACAGACTTTTACCAGAAAACCGAATGTGACCCTGGTAATTAGGGACAGTTGGGAACATAAGATTTTTGGTCAGTCAGCAGTCTCTCTGTTATTTCTTTTTATCCTGTTCCCTACTTTCTATCACATGCCTGAATCGCTCTGTTTTACTTCTGCTCACATCTTCTGTCATTTGTACCAGATGTTTACTGCCCGTTGCATAATGTAGCCTTCCTTGAGTGATTTGCTTATTTTTAGAATCAAGGTCTGCATTGGGAAGCACGTGTTAGTACTATCAAAGTACATGAAAAACATTTATACATATATTGGAGTGAAGGAGCCAATGGCTGTTACAATTATCACCTTGCATTTTTGGGGGGGTTGGGGTGGAATTTAACTTTTTGCTGAGTGCTTCAGGGAAATTTTCAGAAGTGTCTGGTATTTGTCTGACTCACGCTGTTTACTTGGAAGCCAAAAAAGAAGAAGTTTACAATATAGTTCAAGCAGAATCAAGAGTATATGTACTAGTCAGTGTCAAAACCCACACATAACAGGGTGAATTCAGGGTAGAGTTCAAACTTAATCGATGTGCTTATAACTTTATGACACTTTGATTATAGTTTACACACTTCAGAAGACTTGGACATTCTCATTTTGGGACCTCATGTACAGAATTCTGTTTCATGCGTGTTGTAAATTTTTCACTCCTCCCCTGTTTATTATCTTCTGGTAATACTTTAGCAGATATATTTCTTACTGTTGCACAAGCTTAGGGGTGGGGAGTGGGGAAATCCATGGACTGCCATCTGCCAGATATCTGTTACCCAATTCAGATTGTTTTGCTGAGTCTCTCGAGCAAAATGAGCCAATCCACAATCACTGGCTTGATTGCCAAGAAGCAGCCTGGGTGTGTGTGTTTTTTTAACAGACTACAATAGAAATGAACAGGGGTCCTTTCGTAGAAAAAGAGGTGCCGGAGCTCATTAGCACAACTCATTAGCATATGCCACGTCCCCTGACATCACCAGAAGTGTGTCAGAAAGGGAATGTCAGTTTCAGCCCCATTATACCCTATGGGCCATTGAAATCAATGGCAAAAACTCACAGGGTATATGAGGGGCTGGAGGAAAGGGGGTTTGAGGGAGAGGCTCCAAACTTGCAGGGTAGCTGCTGGGGCCTCTCCTCGAAATACCCACTACGTTTCAAGAAGATTGGACCATGGGGTCCAATTCTATGGGCCCCAAAACAGATTGTCCCATCCCCTCCATTGTTCTCTATGGTGGGAAAAAATGTTAACTTTTTTCCTCCCATAGAGAACAATGGAGGGAATGGGGGCAACCTGTTTGGGGGCCTGTAGAATTGGACCCCCTGATCTAATCTTCTTGAAACTTGGTGGGCATTTCGAGGAGAGGCCCCACCAGCTACCCTGCAAGTTTGGAGCCTCTCCCTTAAATCCCCTCCCCTCTAGTGGCTTTTAAAGTTGCCACCGAAATTGTAGCAGCGAGCTGAATCAGATTAGAGAATCTGATTCAGCCCGTGGCTGCCCTACTGGCCAGTCCTGAGCAGTGTTCCCTCTAAGCTGAGTTAGCATGAGTTAGCACACAGATTTTTAGCCTCCAGCTCACACATTTTTGTCTTAGCTCAGGAAGGATGGCTCCAGAGCAAACTAATTTATGCAGCAGCCAAATTGTTCGCTCACAGCTGATATGCCAGTAGTGCACAAAGTAGATTTTTTTGCTCACAAGACTCCACAGCTTAGAGGGAGCATTGGTCCTGAGCTGGCCGAGCTTTGCTCCGCCTCGCTCCGCCTCGCTCCGGCCCCAACGGACCCCTGGAAATGAAAGATAAAGAAGTTGCAGCCATTGCACAGTCATGCTAGAGCTGATGCAGGGATGACAGTTTTACTGTAGAAGTGTATTAGGAAAACATGTTGATTTCAGAACTCTGCTGTGAATTGCTGGTAGCTGTTTTCACCCATCACCAGTATACACTGCCTAGATACAATGATGGCCATAGTTTCTTTTTCAGTTGTTCATTCGTTTTTATTGATTTACTTCATTTACAACCCACTTTTCTTCACTCTGGGGATCGAAAGGGGCTTACTATATTGTCCAGCTCTATATTTTTTCTACACAACAACCCAGCGAGTTAGGTTAGTTGGAGAGAATGTGACTGACCTAAAGTCACCCAGCAGATTCCCATGGCAGAGTGGGGATGCCAACCGATGTCTCTAACCACTACACCATGCTGGCTCCATTATACTGTAGGACTGTGTGCTGTTCTTAAATGGTGGGCTTCATTAGCATCTGGACTTGCTTACATGATCAGTTACTGTAGAATAACATCGCCTTGGTTCAATTCAATTTGTCTACCCAGTTAAGTGGTGAATCAGACACTTTAAAGCGGTGGGGAACAAAACCAGAATGGCTCCATTTAACCCTCCGGTTCTGGTTCCCCCCTTGAAGTGGTGAGGAGCAGATCCAGATGGTTTAGATGGCTCCAAGCCAGCAGAAATCTGGGAGTGAAATGCCCCCTCCTGTCTGCTGGCCATGGCTGTCCCCAGCCAGCAGAAAGGAAGGGGTGAAGTGCCTCCCAGAGAACACATGCTTACTGTCTGCTTACTGTGGCCATTTAACCCTCCAGATTTGTTCCCCACCACTTTGAAGCAGGGGGGAGCAAAACCAAAGGGCTGACTCTTGCTTTCTGCCTGAAATCCCTCAAAGCTCAACCTTGGATCAGAGCTCTCAAACGGAAGCTCAAGAGCTACTTCAAGAGCTACTCCCCGGTAAGATAGGGACAAATTGTTGGACTCCAAACTACATTCTCTTAAGATCTCTCCAAACATGATCTACTACTGGGACATCGAAGAACTTTTCAGTACAGTGAAAGAACATGTTGAGAAGCTTGATTATTTAACTGCTGCTCTGAGGTCCAAATGTACCTGCTCCTCAGCTGCAGTTGGAATTCCACCTCCTCCAAAAAGATGCCGAATTATATACAAAATTTGATTCCACTTTCATGAAGAGCAGAAAGCAAGGATTTAAACTTTAAATGGTTTATGGTTCAGATCATGGTTCAACCGCTAACCATGAACCAAACCGCAAAAATGTGGTTCGTGACCATTCCTAATGGATATAGGAGTCAAGTAGGATAGGACGTATGGTCTCTATTTTCCCACTGCTATACGGGCATAACCTTTCTGCATATGGCTGCTTTATGTAACACTCGCCGGTAACTGCTGAGGGTATGACATGTACACAGCCTGCAATGCAACTCCTTATAGTACAGGACATATAGGTCTTATAAAACAGGACAAATGAAATAGAGGTTGGTAAGCATTTTTAGTCTAATAGCTTAACTTGAGACTGAAGCTACTACTTCTTGTTGAACAAAGCCACTCTATCGAAGTCAATAATCAGTTCCTGGCCAATGGCATCATTTTCTTTGATCTTGGAACAACACAGATGACAAATCCACCAAATCTGAACATGACAGATCACTGCCTATCTTATCTATTTGTTTTGCTTAAACCCCTGTGTTGTAGCACTGAAAGTTTTCAAGAGTCTTAAGTAACTAGATAAGAACATAAGAACGTAAGAGAAGCCAGTGTTGGATCAGGCCAGTGGCCCATCCAGTCCAACACTCTGCCACACAGTGGCCAAAAACACCCGGTGCCCTCAGAAGGTCCAGCAGTGGGGCCAGGAAACACTAGATTTGGTGCAGCAAAAGATATAGTCTTAACAGTTACATTTATCATAAAGAACTGTTGTACCTTGTACCAAAGAATGAGATTGGGTTAGAAGAAAAATGGTTATTTTTTTAACCTACGGTAGATAAGTTTAAACATAAGCCAATGTTCCCTCTAAGCTGTGGAATCTTGTGAGCAAAAATTCTACTTTGTGAGCAACTGGCATTAAAGTTGTGAGCGAGCGATTTGGCTACTGCATAAATTAGCTTGCTCTGAAACTGTCCTTCCTTGAGCTAAGAGAAAAATGTGTGAGCCAGAGGCTAAAATACTGTGAGCTAGCTCACACTAACTCAGCTTAGAGGGAACACTGAACATAACAATAATGTTTATTTTATTTTTTAGACCACATATGATTTTACTGTTTTTCAGATCCTGCTTAATAACTATTTTAGGTGCACCCAGGTTTTTTCACCTCAAAGACCCCTTTTTCCTTTAAATGGTAGACCCATTATGCTGCATTGCCAACTGGCATCTGAAATCTGTCTTGATTTCAAAAGATGTTTGCCATGTGATTTGGGGTGTTATTGTTTGAGTCCAAAGGTCCTTGCTGAGCATAGAACTAGTCACGTGTACCCAAGTTATTATTTTATTAAGGATTAACTAGAATGATTCTACAGTTTGCCACTGCAGCACAACGTTGTTGTTTTCTTGTTTTGTTTTGAGGGCTGGCTAAAAACAGCTTGGATGTACTGCTGTTATGCCAATGTTACGCTGAATTTCTGCAGGCAAAATGAAAATTATGCTTAGTTTAATTGGATCATACACTACAGATTCTGATTCAGCCACCTGATCTCTTTCCCAGGGCCCATTCAGCTGTGGATTTTTATGTGAACCATCCAGATGAGAATATTTTTCCAACATCAGCAAAAAGTAGCAGCTGCAATCATTCCTTTTAGTGCCATCCTATCAATCTATATATCTAATTCCCAAGTACCCTCCCCCGTGCGGATACCTAAATCCGCGCGGGGGGAAACTTGGGGGGTGGGGTTTCTACATACGGGGGGCACTCCCCCCATGTGCAGAAAAATCCTAAATGTTTAAAAAACTTTTTGGGGATCTTTAAATCCCCCGAAAAGTTAAAGTGTTCTCCGCGCGTGCGCAGAGAACGCTGTGGCCGCTGTAGGGGAGGGGGTGGGAAGCGGCATGAGGAGGATTCGCCGCCGCCGTTTGCAGGGGGAGGGAGGGAAGAGCCTCGGCGGGCGACAGGTCTCTATGCCCCCGCCGCCGTTTTGAAAGCAGGGAGGGAGGGGGGGAAGCCTCAGTGGACGGCGGGTCTCCCTGCCACCGCCGTTTTGAAGGCGGGGGAAGCCTCGGCAGGCAGCGGTCTCCCTGCTGCCATCGCCTTACAGGGGGGGGGAGCCTCGGCGGGCGGCTGTCTCCCTGCCGCCACCGCCGTTTTGAAGGCGGGGGGGGGGGGGAAGCTGCCTGGAGGGGGGACGGGGGGAAGGAGCTGTCAGCTTCTCCCCCACCCGCGAATATTGCCCCCCCCCTGTACAATTCTAAACAGAGTTACACTTTTCTACATTCACTGACTTCAATAGACTTAGAACAGTGTAACTAGGTTTAGGATTGCACTGTAAGAACACTTTCCTGGCCCTGAAACCTCTCTCTGAACAGACTCAAGTGGGATTCTGAGTAGAGACACTAAGCACTGTTGTTCTCTCTGAGTCACAGACCCATGTTTCTCCTAGAACTGTTTTGCCAGGCAACTTCTATCAAGCGTTTAAAATTCTTTATTTCCAGAAAGCTTTTATCAGTGTTTTCAGGTAGTATACAAAGGAAATTCATTCAAGATTACAGGTACTTCCTCTTCATAGATAAAAAGATCATGTGGAAACTCTGAGAAGTCAGCAGGAGGCTCAGTAACCTCATGATCTTATTGTTCTAACTCTTGCCTAAGTGCCCTCTTCTCCACCAACTGAATCATCACGCAGCAGAAGCTGGCTGAAGACAGGGAATGATTTAGAGCTGTAATTTAGAGCCGTAACACATGAAAGCGTGTTTATGGCCCTATACTACAAACCAAACTATCTTATTTCCAGAGAACGCCAACAACAATAGAGCTTTGCAGTCATTTTTATTAAAAATAATGTATATACACAGTTGTATAGTTGTATTTGTATACGCACATGTATGATTTCAAAATATCCAGTTATTGTATGCTTCATACACCACCAGAAGCAAAGTGAGCTAGTGTGGTGTAGTGCTGCATGAGGCTCTGGAAGATCCAGGTCCAAATCCCTACTCAGCCACAGCAGCTTGCTTGGTAACAGGCAGAGCAATCCTCTAGCTCACCTGTACTGTGGTGGCTGGCTGGGGCGCAACAGTGGTGTTGCTAGTTGTCTCCCTAAGAGGAAAGTTACACAGCAGCTGAATGGGGAGAAAGGTGCTCCATCAGTGCTGGCAGGCACTGCCACGGTGATGCGTGTGATGTTTATGCTGCGGCATTCCGTCCTGGCATTGTTGCTAGGTGGGGGTGGCATGATAGACAGGGCAGACAGGACCAATGGGAGCCATGAGGGAGGGGCTGAGTCAAGCATCTGTCATTGGCAGGGGGCAGAGAGGGACGGGCCACACGAGCCTCACTCCTCCCCTGCAACGCACCCCGCCTAAAAGACCAACTCCCATCAGAAGCCCCGGCCACCTGTCAGTGGGGAGGAGGGCGTCAGTCACCTGCCCCACGGGGAGCACACAGAGCTCACAGGACCTATGAGGGCCACGACAGACAAGAACATAGATGCGTGGGTTCCAGCTACTTACCAGTGGCTGTGCTGCCTAGCAGGGTGCCCAAGCTGTCGAGGGCATCCCCATGACAACCCCCACGCAACCCCCACTGGAGGATGACCAGGAGGAAGGCAGGGGATGCAACCACTCAATGTGCCCCTGCCCCTCACCCACATCCCTTGTGATGGCAAGAAGCCCCTCCAGGTGCCCAGCAGCCACCATCACAGATGCTACCAGACCCTTTGTTCATTGCTGACCCCTGGAAAAGGCTTCCCACCACTCGTGGTGGCTCTCCAGCTGCTCAAAAACAATTGCTGCCTACATGGAGGAAATTCGGGTGGGTGGGATGGTCTGTGCCAGATGAGGGCCCATGCCCAGGACCTGGCAAGGGGACAGAATCCTCCCTCCTCTGGGGCACAAGCAGCTGCAACACCTGGCCCGGAGGGAACTTCCTTGCCACTGCTATGCCTGCCCTCCCACTCTGTCTAGCAGGGTAGGGCTGCTGCCATCTGAACATGTCAGATCTGCCCTCTGCATTGCCTCTCCTCCAGCTGCCAGACCTGGGGACTCCCTGATGCCCTGCAACCTCAGGACCACAGAGGCTGCCATTGCAGTGCACCTCCTTGGGGTTAGCCTGCGTAGGTGGTCCATGATATCCGCACCAAACATCAGGGAATAGGGACCTCGGCACAAAGGGAAAGCAGTCAGTCCAGGTGGGTGCCAGTGCCATCACACCCCCAGAGACACCTCACCTCCCTTAGCTGCTGTCCTGGGAGTCTGGTTGCCTTCGTCCTTCTCCCCGCTGCTCAGCTCCGTCTTCTCCTGGTTACATATGTGGGCCTGTGTCCCTTGGCATGAGGTCCCGGAGGTGTCATAGGAACACCCTGGCTGCAGGGATGGGAGCATAATGATGGGAGAGTCCCCTTCCTCTGTGGGGACAGGGGTCGGCTAACGGCTCCTCTGGCTGCTGCTACATCCTTGGTCTACCTCAGTGACCTTGGAGAATGGCCCCATGACAGCCTCCCCACCCTGCGAGTTGCCAGTAGGGCCAGAGAAATCAGTCAGGAAGAAGAAGAAGAAGAGATTGGATTTATACCCCACCCTCCACTCCCCAAGGGAGTCTCAGAGCGGCATACAAGCTCCTTTCCCTTCCCCTCCCCACAACAGACACCCTGTGAGGTAGGTGGGGCTGAGAGAGCTCTTTCCCAAGCTGTCCTTGAGGGAACAGCTGGTACAGAGCTATGGCGTGCCCAAGGTCATCCAGCCAGGTGCAAGTGGAGGAGTGGGGAATCAAACCCGGTTCTCCCAGATTAGAGTCTGCGCACTTAACCACTACACCAAACTGGCTCTACACCAGGACACTGTGGGGTGGTAGAAGGCAGTGAGTGGCAGGTCCTGGCCCCCACAGCTGGGACCAGGTGGTATCAGGGCCCATGACACTCACACACAGCACCGCAATGCCACAGATACCCACCACCATGGGGGGTATCACTGCCTGTTATAATGGCCTCTGCTCCGGGCAAACCTTCCTCCACTGCACTCGTAAGAGACACCTTTGGCCATGAAGGCCCAGATGTGCTTCTGAGTGGGACCAAAGGAATCTTTCCAGTGCTTCAGAGTTGATATCTCCATCTGGACGGCATGTCCCAGGGTAGACACTCATTCCATGATGGAGCTGCTCCTGGGAGTGGCAAGGGCAATGCTCAGATTCTCTACCATCAACCTGTACAGCAGTGCCTTCTTGGTCTCGGTCCAGTTAGGCTGGCGGAGTAGGTGCCATGCCCACCAGTACCAAGCTCACATCAGCACCCTCTTCTGTCAGACAGTATGTGCCTCAATTGGTTTTCCCTAGACAGAGCTGCCATCCAAGCCCTGTGCGAGGAGCTGGGCCCTGCCCTCCAGGGCCAAGCTTCCACTCTCCATGTCATCCCTATCTAGAAGACGAACCTGCTCTCTCTGAGATTCCTGGCAACTGGATCCTTCCAGGGGGTCATGACAGAGATCCTCAAGGTGTCCTAGTCCTCAGCCACTGCCTGCACAGCTCCTGGACGCCATATTCACCCATCTACAGGAGCATGTGCACTTCCACACTGAGAAGGAGAAGCTGGCACCCATTAGAGCAGCGTTCACAGCATTTGGCAGTTTCTCCAACATTGTGGGGGCCATGGACTGCATCCACATAGCCCTCATTGCCCACCCTCCTGGGAGGAGCCACAGGTCTACCATGATCATCACCACTTCTACAGCCTAAGTGTACAGGCCTCCTGTGACCACCAGGTCATATTCATGGACCTTGTGGCCAAGTTCCCGGGCACTATCCATGATACTTAGATCTTTGCAGCATCCAGCCTCAACCACCTGTTGGCTGCCTGACTGAAGGGCAAAGGATGGCTCCTGGGTTAGTATTGTGGAAAAGGCTGGGCAGCCAAAGAGCAGGGGGCACCTCCCCTGCCATTTCCTGCAAGTGACTGAGGGTACCCCCGCTGCCATATTTGCTCACCTCGTATCCTGAGGATGACCCACAATGCAGCCTACAACCAAGCCCACCGCCAAACATGCATGGTCATCAAGAGGGCATTTGGCCAGCTGAAAATGCAGTTCCAATACCTCCACCAATCAGGGGGCCGCAGACCCATGCAGGCTCTGGCAGTGGCCAAGCTGTTCGCCATGTGTGCCATGCTCCACTGCATTGCCATGTGGCAATGCCTGCTGCCTTCCTTTAGAGGGGCCATTATGAAGGGTCCCTGGGCCAGGATATGGGACCCCAAGCTATCGCCAGAGGCTTCTGGGAGGCAGGACCTAAGGGGTCAACTTGAGCAGGAGAAGGGGCAGGCACACATCTGGCAGTGGAGCCATCCACATGCTGATGCTGGCAGTTGCGGGGGGCTCCCCTCCCGTCAGCCCGAGTGAGGAGTGACTGAACAACTGGTGACCTGCCAGTTGGCAGATGGCTGTAGTGTGCCTTTGTAGGGGACTGCCCTGTGAAACTGACCATCTCTGCACAGCAGCATAGATTGCTACCTGCCAAGCCTCACTGCAGTGGTGGCCTCTGAAGCCAACAGTGTCATTTGCACATTGGTTCCTGGATGGGTCTCCAGCCCATGCTGGCCCCCTGAGGCCAGGGACCATAGCCAGGACCATTTTGTTACAGACCACCAGGGCTATTTTTGGGCAGGAACGCACAGGAACGGAGTTCCGGCTGGCTCCTGAGTTGGCCACACCCAGCAGGAACTTATTAGCATAATAGGCCACACCCAGCAGCAGGAACTCATTAGGATTGGCTACATTAGGGGTATGTGGCCTAACATGCAAATTAATTCCTGCTACAACAAAAGCCCTGGGTTTTGACAACAAACAAGGTAAAACAGAATAAGAAGCAAAAGGTGGGTGTGGCTGGATGACCACTCTTCTGGTAATGTGGGGGTGGGGCCTAATATGCTAGTAAGCCGTGCTGTCGGCGGTGCGGCCTAATATGCTAATGAGTTTCTGCTGTTGAGTGTGGCCTATTATGCTAACGAGTTCCTGCCGGGCTTTTTCTACAAAAAAAGCCCAGGAGACCACCCATGGCATTCTTCTGTCAGATCACTGCCATGCCATGACATCGGCCCCTAGGCCACCCCCAGCTTGTGGCTCTGCAATTTTTGGCTGTGCAGTATGTGCGTTTAGCAGGGGTAATGGCAGCCTGGCCTATAGCCTTTCCCTCCCCCCATCTGTGTCTGCTGCTGTGGTAGCATTATTGTCAGAATGGGGGGCCCCACCACTGTTGTGTCCACAAGAAGCATGTGGCTTGTGCAGCACTCCCCACATGTTCCTTTCTCCCATAGTCCACAACAAACACCTACACCTAAGATGCACACAATGGTCAAGCTTTATTAAAGGGAACCAGGGACAACAGAGTGCTTAGGGTGGGACTGCAATGTTTCCAAGCAGAACCCCACTTGGGATGAGACATACAAGGGGAGAGAGGAGAAAGGGGGTAAGAAAGGATTCCTAGAGAAGAGGGGGGAAGAAAGCTGACATAGAAGGAGTGAGAAGAGAAGGGGAGGTGAGGGAAAATTGATAGATAAGACAGGAGAGAACTTTGAGAGAAGGGGGGAGAGGGAAGCAAAGGTGGGGAAAATGCCCCCTCCTGCAAGTTTCTTGCAGTCTCCCCTTGTGGATATCTGTTTGTAACTTCCATTCTGCATATGTGGACATAGAACATGAAGAATAGGAGGTTTGAGCCAGATCTCTTTCTGTTGGTTTTGGTGTTCAGCTGCCCTTATGGACTTGGTAGCATTTAGGAGGAGGCTCTTCGTCTCCTCCACACTCCTGCTATCATCATAATCTATATTCTGCTTCTTACATTCATCCTGCAGCTCTTGCTTTGTCATCTTAATTATTCTCAATGCCTCTGCAAACTCCATCCTCTCTAGCTTGGTCTGTCCCTACTCCAGTCGACCCAAAAATAAAACAAAACTTCTGTTGCTCTCTCTATGCTTGCATGTGCCAAATTCAAAATGCCAAATTCACAGTCCTTGACCAATCATGTTCTCTGTTTGTCCAGATCACCAGATGTGATGGAAAAGGCCTGTTTGTACTTACACTTACCAGTACTTACCAGCCCCCTACTTGCCTTAAGCCAATTTCTGGAGGGTGCTATTCCGCTTCTTCCCACTAGGGTATTGCTGCCACCACTGTCCTTTTGGGGTCCTCCTGCCAGGAGGGACAAACTCCTGAAACCCTTTCTCAAACTGAGGCTGTGTCTCTGGTCTCCTGCTACCCAGTTCCTGCTTAACACAGGGACCAAATTCCTTCTTTGAGGGCCGCCTGGAGGATTGGCAATGGGTGCCTTGACTGCTTGCCTTCCCCCTTCCTGGGACTCCCCCCTTACAGTAGCATGGTCTAGGGCGGTTGGGGGAACTATGTGGTCCAGAGACCACTACCAGCTTCAAAAAGTAAAATATTTATTAAAAAGAGAAAAAGGTACAAGCGTACTTTTAGCACAGCACCAGATTCAGCAGCCAGAAGGAAAAATAAAAGTTGGTCATAATCGCATCCTTCTTTCCTTGGTTCTTAACTTACTTTACTAAACGTTGAAATCGAGGGGGCAGTTTCAAGCTTAGAAAATTACAAAAGGTTCTAAAGATGTTTCATTACCTAGGTTCTCTACAGCCAGCAGGCCAGGCCTGTAGATCAGAGCTCAGCCATCTGTCCTCTTCCAAAGATCAGCACCAAGAGTCAAGAGCCCCTCCCTCCTGGGAGCAAACACTTCGATTAAACCTGTGGCTCCACCCATTCTACATCACACTCTCCACCCCCTTTGACCTGGTCCACCCAGGTCACCCAAATGGACCCTGGGCCACCCAGGTGCGTGCTGGGAGCCCTCCTTGCAGGCATTCTGGGAAGTCTCCAGGAGTCCCCTGGAGATTCCTAATACCAAATCCCTCAGTTCCTTTGCAAGTCAATCCATTTACCCTAATTGCCCTAGGTTCCAGCCTGTCCAGAGAGAAGAGAGAAAAAAAGAGGAACACTTTAAAAACACCAACCCTAACCTAACTCTAACCCTAACCTAACCCTAACCCCCAACCCCAATCCCAACCCTAACTTTACCCCTAGCCCTAACCCAAGCCTAACCCTCACCCTAACCCCAAAACCAATCCCAACCCTTACTCTAACCTTAACCCTAACCTAACCCTAATCCACACCCACACCCCCAATCCTGGGTTAAAATTGGGGTTAGGATTAGGTTTAGCTAGGGCTAGGGTTAGTGCTACAGTTAAGGTTAGGGTAAGATAGGGTCACGGTTAGGATTCTGGTTCTGGTTAGCTAGGGTAAGGGTTAGGGTTAGGGGTTTGGTTAGGGTAAGGGTTAGCATTAGGGCTAGGGCTAGGGCTAGGGTTAGGGCTAGGGCTTGGCCTAGGGTTAGGGTTAAGGCTACGGCTAGGGCTAGGGCTAGCGCTAGGGTTAGGGTTAGGGTTAGGGCTAGGGTTAGGGCTAGGACTTGGCCTAGGGTTAGGGCTAGGGCTAGGGTTAGGGTAAGTGTTAGGGTTAGGGTAAGGTTAGCATTAGGATTAGATTTATGGTTAATGAGCTAATTTTAGGGTTAGGGGAAGGGTTTACTAGAGTTAGGTTTAGGGTTAGGCTTAGGGTAAGGGTAATGGTTAGGGTTAGGGTCAGATAGGGTTAGGGTTAGGGTTAACTAGGGTTAGGGTTTGGGTTAGGGTTAGAATTAGAATTAGAGTTAAGGTTAGGGTTGGGGTTGCATTAGGGTTAGGGTGAGGGTTGGGGTTAGGGGTTAAAGTTGGGGTTAGGGTTGAGGTTAGCGTTAGGTTTGGTTTAGGGTTAAAACTCAGATTGGGGTTAGGGTTGCTTTGGAGGGCAGACACTATGGATTATACCACTCTGGGTTCTCTCCTCTCCCCAAACCCCATCGTTTCCAAGCTCCATTCCCGGATTTCCAGGAATTTCCCAACCCATAACTGGAAACCCTGTCCCTACAACCTGCAGTAATGCCGAGATTGCCTAGGCCAAATGTCCTGTGCCGTGGTTGCTCGGCGACCCCACAGTGCTGACTGTAATCTCACCAGATTTTCCAAAATCTTGGTCAGCATTCTCTACTTTGGACAGTTTAGCTGCAACCCTCTTTTTTAAGTTTTGGGATTTTTCTTCAAGCCTCGATCTGTGTATAGCCCAACTATATGTTTTTGACCCACACTCTGGTGCCATGTTCAGAAATTCAGCTGTGTTTGCAATAAATTTGGGCAGTTTATTGGCAAAATAACTTGTGGGGAAAAAATTGAATTGAGAGCTGTTCCATAGCCCTGATGGGTCTGTTCCTTAGTGTGATTATAGTGCCGAATAAATTCGGCAATGCCGAAAATTCCTGAACCCCAGTATCATACCAATACTGGGATTCGGGAATATGGGCAAACACCAATATTTTTCGGGTTTGGTATATCTGAACCCAAAAATACCAAATTTTCTTTTGGTGCACACCCCTACCTGACATTGCTAGTTTACCACACATTTGTTAATTCTAGGTTTAACCCGAAGATTACCCCATACTAGTACAGTCAGCCAAGGAACTCAGATTTGTTTGCATTATTATTATTTTGTTTTTTTATTAGTGGTCTCAAATTCTTTAAACATCCAATAGCAAAGAAAAAAAGTAAACCTCTTTTAGTCCCACTGATTTTAAGGGAAAATATTGAAGTGTATACTTCTCACTGAAGTCCCTGGAACTTAAAACATGTTTACCTTTGGCATGGCCATACCAGTGGTCTGTGGTATTTTTAGCACAAGGGTCTAAGAGGTTCACTTTCCAGAATTACATGTCCTTTTTAGCCTGTCACAAAAGGATATTTGTAGTTAGCACAACTCTTCAGAGAGTTGTGGAACTCATATCTGGAGTACATAAACGTCCGTGGGAAGAGCATGAGAGGGAAACAATAGTGAAGACACACTGCCTTACTTCCTTCTTATTTAAAACATCTCATACAGTTTGTAGGTCTTGACAACTGTAGTGGAGTACAAAACACCAAGTTCTTCTAGTGTGATTTCTTGTTGGTTTGGGACCAACGTATCTGAAAGACTGACTAATCTCTTATGCACCTGTCTGACCATTACAGTACTCTCTGGAGGACCTGTTTCAGCTGCCTCTGCAATCCAACGCTTATTCCCCACTAGACCTAAAATCCTGGTTCAACTCTGTCCCTGAACTTACATTCTACACTACACTCGAATTCACTCCTGTGATTATTTCAGGGTATTTTTTGTTTCCACATTATATTGAGGGCACCCCAGTTTCACCCCACACTTGTTTGGTGGAGTGGTTAAGTGTGCAGACTCTAATCTGGGAGGACTGGGTTTGATTCCCCACTCCTCCACTTGCACCTGCTGGATGACCTTGGGCAAGCTGTAGTTCTGGCACAGCTGTTCTTGAAAAAGAGCAGTTCCTGTCAAGAGTTCTCTCAGCCCCCCTGACCTCACAGGATGTCTGTTGTGGGGAGGGGAAGGGAAAGGAGTTTGTAAGCCGCTCCGAGACTCCCTTGGGTAGTGAAGGGCTGGGTATAAATCCAATCTCTTCTCTTCTTCTTCTTGTCCCAGGATAAACAAATGCTGTTATAACCAGGGATAAATGCAAAGTTTTGTGTTGCAAGTTGAACTTGGATAAAACCAGGGATGAGATCCAACTGCGGAAAGGACCAAAGATTAGGTGGGTGGCTACCCGGGAGAGGGCCTTCTTGGACCTGGCACCGAAGCTCAGGTGCTTTCTCCCCAGGGAGATACTGGCGGGTAAAGACTTTTTGCTCTGTATGGCATTCCCTCGATGATCCCTCATTCCTAACCCATTTTCTAGGTTTGTATGTATTTCAACTGTTTTGTATGTATTTTAACACTTTTTTAAAGTTTTAAAAGTTGTTTTAATTATGTATTTTGTAAAAAAAAGTTTGTAAATTTTTTTGGTAAAGAAATAAAATAATAAAATAACTCTCGCCAGCCAGAAGCATAAACTTGGATACTTGGATAAGGAGATAAGTAGGAAGCTATTATTTGATTCTGCTCCACAGATTATAATAAACTGTGCCAAATTTTTAGCAATAGCTCAAAAAATACGCGCTGCACATGTAGAACAATTTTAAAAGAATTCAGAAGATTTAGGAGATGGGGAGTAGAACTGTGTAACTCTTATAATATTTGTCCAACAGTTGAATATCAAGTGATAGAGTATTGCAGAAATTTAGAGTAACAGCAATTTTGCAATTAAAATACGTAGATTTAATGCAGTTTTATATTTAAGTATTTGATATTTTATATATTTTATTAGTACCCTTTTTGTATTGATTGTAATTGTGCTGGCGATATACCGAATAAACACTCTCAAACTTGCCATGTTTGAATGATGAATGGCCACTAGAGGGTACTGTTGTACTTGGTTACCTTAAAATCAGACAAGGCATGCCTGAATAAACTTGGTCTTCGCTGTGGGAGGACTCATATTATGATTAGGGATATAAATGTGCCTTTTTTTGTTTTTATATGTAATCCTTGTGAACCTTTATCTATCACCCATTTCTCAAAATGTATTCCTGGTCTGTTTCTCTTATGCCAGTGTAATTTTTTGGGGTGGGGGCTGGGGTTTTCATGTGATTAGTGTGAATAATACAACTCAGGTATCAATTAAACAGTATTCCACCAAAGTTTGTTAATATGGGGGAGGGAGTGGAATAAAGTTTTGTCCTGAGTAAAAGTATAACAGAAATAGAACATTACAAGTCCATACCATCCACTCATGAAAGGTGCTGATACTCCTAATCATGATGGGTGATATGCACATACAGTTTGTACATTGCAAACACACACACATACACCAAGGGGGTACAATGCACCTCTCTGAACATCCCTACAGGATCTGTTTCAGTCAGGCATGGGAAAGCCACTGCTATGTCAGTTGTACCCTCATTGTACAAGCTTCCCTAAGAACCATTGCACTAAAGAACAACCATTTGTTTATGGAAGCAACCAACCAAGCTGTCGTTCAGGTGCTCCTGTTGTCTGAGGCTAGGTAGGTAACAACCCGAGAAAGGGCTTTCTTGCTCAGGACATCAAAATTATGGAATTTCCTCTCCAGGGACCGCCATATGCCAGTCGATGAAAAACAATCTGTTTCTTCTGAGTTTCCTCACTGGCCCTCCATCCTGTGTGCTTGTTTTAAATCTGTACATGTTTTACTGGTGCTTTTAATTGTTATTATACTATGTATTTTAATGTTTAATGTTTTAATGGTGCTTTTGATTGTTATTATACTATGTATTTTAATGTTTAATGTTTTAATTGTGCTTTTGATTGTTATTATACTATGTATTTTAATATTTTTTAAATGTTAATGTTTAATTTGCTGCTTTGGGGAAGCCAAGGCAGCATAAAAACGTTATTAAATAAATAAATCTGGTAAAGGCCAGTTGTGGGAAGAAAAACAACAGGCTCTAGAAAGAGGCTCCAGGTGAGTGTCCCGCCTGTGGCTGGTGGGGTAGCGGAAGGAAGGGGAGCCATGTTTATTATACCTTGAGATCAGACAGCTCTTTCTTCAACCAGTGATTTCAGTTTATTAGAACAGAACACAACAACACAGAGAACACACAGAACAACCCCAACTGATATACAGTTTGGAACTGGCTAAACCACACCTTTAGAATGGTAAGGTCCAATTATAAGTGAGCGCTTAGGACCAATAGGATTTGTTCCTGCCGAAAGTCATAATCTTCTCTGACTGGTCCATTGTACCATAGCAACCTATCAGGCTGTTGATTTTAGGATACTGAGAGTCTATGGACCTTGTGGCTGAAGCTTAGGCTCATTCTACAATTCAGGCAATCCATATAACACAATACATAACAATTTCCTTCTGCTTAGCTCTCAAGTCCTTTTGCTGCCCCAAGTGGATAGTATGGGAGAAGAGCCGTATGGTAACAGGCATGGTTCCCTCCACCCCTGACTTATGTTGATTTGGGGCTCTGCAGTAGGAGCTAAGGTAAAAAAAAAGCACCTCCTCCTGTGCCATGTCTTCTGGGTTCCAAGGGTCTGGAAAGCAGTTCCATAGCCAGTTCCAGGGTTGCCAACTCTGGGTTGGGAAATACCTGTAGATTGAGGGGTAGAGCCTAGGGAGGGCAGGGTATGGGGTGGGGAGGGGAGGGACCTCAGTAGGGTATAATTCCATAGAGTCCACTGCCCAAAGCAGCCATTGTTTCCAGAACTGATCTTGGTCATCCTGAGATGAGTTGTAATAGCTGGAGATCTCCAGGTGTCACCTGTAGTTTGGGAATACTTAGGGGAGGGCCAGGTTTGTTGAAGAACTGCAGTTAGGTATACTGCTCTAGAGCTCACTCTCCAAAACAACCATTTTCTCCATGGGGACTGATCTCTGTAGTCTGAAGAACAGTTGTAATTCCGGGAGATGTCCAGGACTTCCCTTTCCTCACAACCCCCATTTAATAATTTAACTGATTAACACTTCAACTGACTCCTTGCTAATGCCCCACAGCCTCTGGGGACTCCCGACCTGAGAGTTGTAGTTCTAATTCCCTTTCTACCTTTACTTCTTTTTGGATATAGTGTTAAAGAAGCAATAAATAGAAAAGAAAAAGACGCCCTTTGAATAAAAAGCCATGAAATTATAGATTTCAGATTCATTTGATTCAGCATACGAGGAAAAAGTTTGCCCTTGTTCATTCTGCCACGTAGCATGACAAAGCATGAATTGTAACCGAGCACCAATCAGTGCACCAAGATGTCTTTTGCAATTGTTGAACACGAAGCACCTGATTCTATAAACAGCATGAATAGGGCGGCTGTGTGTGTACTGGGACATATTCTTATTCCCTTACGCTCCATTTTGCAAAGAAAGGACCGATTCACACCTTAAAGGCAGTTTGTGTCGTGGTTAGAGTGTCTGCATAGGACCTGGGAGACTCTGGACTGAAACCCCACTCTGCCACAAGAGCTTGCTTGGTGAGCTTGGGCGAAGCATATTCTTGGGAATAAACTTCCCCATTTTTTAACAAGATGGTTCTGTCCCTACTGTTAAATCTTTCATTACAAATTTTCTTTTTCCCCTCCCATCTGTGAAATGTTTTAAAGCCATCTTAACCACCCCCCCTCAATCCACAAGAGAATTAGCAGCGTTCCAGCATGCTTTGATGTTGGCAAGTGGTCTTTTCAGCCCAGGTACCTGATGATGATCGATGAAGCTGTCGGACTTATGGCAGTGGATGGCGCAGCTTGACAGAAGTTTGGTGTTATTGAAAGAAATCACAAATACTTTTTCCCTCTCCTCTGCTTGCTTTAATTACATTATCAACAGACTGCTGGGATGGAGCCTTGACACCAGGCCATACATTCGCACAGGCAACTATTGTTGGCCAATCTGTAAGACAGACAGTGCGCAATTCTGTTTTACACGTTCCTATTTTACACACTGCCCGGCAGTTACAGTAACACTTGATCTTCCTGTCTCCTGTTTAGCTTGCTCCAACTCTCATCCTGTATTGATGCTTCTTCTCTTTTTTTCTTAGCTGAACGATTACAAAAGGCTAACTGAGAAGCATGCCATCCATTATGTTAATATTTAATACAAGTTATTATTGTGAAGACAGGAGCTCCATAATACAATCCCTTTGCAAGAACACAAATTAATACATAAAGTCCATCGTCTGAAACAAAACACTTGGATCTGCAGTGTTCACAAAAGATGGAGGGTCTCCTTCCTCACAAGGCTGAGTTGACTCCTACAGATTTCAGGCGGACTCAGTGTGGTGGACACTTCTTGCATATCAGATGGACAAACACATATGATAAAAAGAATTGATTTTTAAAAAATACTTTGTTCTTTACTGAACAGCAACAAGCGGTGACAGAAACAGTTTCTTCCAAAAGACCTTCTGGCTCTCTCAGTAATCAGCCTGCAAGCATAAACACTGTAAGTTATCAACCCAAGACTATTTAATTCCACCACTTGGTGGCATCCAGAGGTCTTCACAGCTTAATTTTCACTATGCGCTTCACACAAGGAGCCTGTTTATCACCTCTTATCGCAAAAGCTCTGTCTTCTCTTTCAAGCCAAATTCACGTCCATCTCCCTCCAGTCTGGGCTCTTACAATACAGATCTCATTATAATGACTGCCTGACATGAAAAATCAGTTATACCGGAAAGATGGATAATTCAAGTCGATACACTCAAACTAACTTCGTTTGCTGGGGCAGAATACTGGTAGTGCACACTCCTTACATTTTTTTTTAAAAAAAGACACAGATTTTTTTTAAACTTCTTGATACTGCTGCTGTGTTGCCTGAACTGAGATATTGTGTTGGCAATTCTGTGATGGAGAAATGTTGGAACCAGGTGAGCACTGCAGAAGAGGAACTGTCTTGCTGCAAGACAAGAGCACTCAAAGAGTGTGCTTGGTCAAGTCCTTCTCCATTATGGCATACTGTTCTTTAAGGCGCTCCATAGCTTTGGCATACTCTTCATCCACAACTACTTTTAGACTATGCTGTTCCTTCAGAAATTCCTCCCACTGGGCTATCCGTTGTTTTTTGCCAGCCATTAGTATCTCGGTCTGAAGCTGACGAGAGAAAGGAAACCGCGTCAGTTCTACACAGTTACAGGTGGTTTAGAATGAAGAATTTGCAGTGAATAACAGTAAAAAGAAAACCAAAGAAAAGGAAACTAGATTTCACTTCAGCAGTGATTCTTAAACTTTATTGTAATAGACAGGGGTAATTTCGTAGAAAAAGAGGTGCAGGAGCTCATTAGCATAACTCATTAGCATTACTTATTTGCATATGCTAAACCACCTGACATCACCAGAGATATGTCAGAAAGCAAGAAAGAAAGGAGAGAGAAAGAGAAAGAGAGCTGGCAGAGAGGGGACAGCTACTAACCAAGCCTCAGAAATATTCAGTGGTGGCTGAAGCCTTCAGAAGGCTGGTCGGAGGAACAAGGACCTTTCCAGGGGATGGGGTCATTTTGCTGCAGCCATGACACAAGCAGGCATTCCCCCATTGGGGGGGGGCTGGTACCAACTCCCAGAGCAGCACTCCCCCGAGCTCCTGCTCGAAAGGACCCCTGGTAATAGAACTCCCCTAAGTTGGGAGATGGCAGCCTTGTTGACTGATCTACCAAACGTTGTGGCTCAAGCAGTGCAGGGGCAGCTGGCGGGAGCTGGGGCCAGAGCAGCACTGGCAGAGGCACCGCATCCAGTGCAGCCACCGGTACAGCCTACTGTCCAGCCGGGGCCCACTGCTCCATCCACCTAGGCTCCGGCGGCGCCACCGGATCACAGACTGGTGTCGCATGAACTGATGGGGGCCACCTTAGATGGGAATCCCACAAAACTACAGTTTTTCATCATTGAGGCCATTCATTGCATGCAGAATTGGGGCCATCTATTCCAAGATGACGGTGACCATGTGGGCTATATTGGGTCCCAACTGTGAGAGGAAGCAGCCAACTGAGTCTCCACAATCCCCTGGGACCAGAGCTGGACAGTGTGGAAGACTTCATGTGGGCCCTACACCACTAATATGAAGACCCGATGAGTGAAGAGAAAGCCTGGAACCAGGTACGCATGCTTGCGCAAGGCAAAATGTCAGTGCATGAGTATACTGTGGCTTTCAAGCATTTAGAGGCTAAAATCAGGGGTTGGCCAGAAGAGGTGTTTGTAGAGCAGTACCGTAGGGGCTTAAATGGGGAGCTGTATGAAAATATCCTCAGAAATGTCAACCCTACCTCTCTGAATGGCTGGATCAGGGCTGCTGAAGAAGCGGAGGCCTGTTTTACCCTGATTCACATGCGGTACCCATCCGGTACCTCGAAGAGTGCTGCCCTGCCAGCCACCCCTTTTAAACTGCAGACCAAACCCCCCATGAGAGATCTCCGAGATTTCCAAATGAAAAAAGGCTTGTGCACCAGATGCGGGGAACCTGGCCATTTCACCTCCATGTGTCCAGCTGCTTCTCCCAAGGGAGGGACCTCACCCTCCCCACCTGCATGCCTGAAGCCGAAAAAAGCCTCAACCCTGAACCTGCTGGCTCTGCAAATCATGGACGCCGGCTTCCCGGAAAAAAAGGAAGGAGGGGATGTCACCCAGCCACAGGGAAACGACCAGGACCTGCTCTGAATGGTGCAACGCAGTAGGTCCCACCATCTACAGTGTCTCAAATGGTGAGCTCCCCTGGGCCCCTCCTGTATATTTTAATGACTGTGGTGAACCCTCATTTAAACACGCAGATGCATGTTCGAGCCCTGGTCGACTCAGGGTGTGCCCGAGACTTAATTAGCCCTATTGTAGTGGATGATTTGGGGTTGGGGTGAACACTCTCGAAGAGCCTTTACAATTTACCCAGATGGATGGCTCAGAGATGAAAGAACCATGTACTTTTGAAACTGAACCGATAATAGTGGGCACAGGAGAGCATTGGGAACAGCGGACTTTTGTTATCACCCCAAATGCCCAATTCCCCATGGTGTTGGGGAGCCCATGGTTAAGAACACATGATCCTTACATAACATGGAGTGAGGGATGGATGGATTACTTGGGTTTCTCCCTCTTGTGAAAAGCATCTCTGGAGCCCGGAGTGGGGCAATCGGCCTGGCTCTGAGAGTGCTTGTTTGGTGCGTGAGGAACTTTTATTCATACCTGCCGCATACCGGGATTAAGCGGAGGTTTTTTAGGAAAAGGAGGCTGATGAGCTTCCCCCTCACTGAAACACTGTGCTATCGAACTGTTACCTGGGAATAAATTACCCAAAGGCAAATTGTACTCGATGTCCCCCCAGGAAAAGATGGAACTTTATAGACAAAAACCTTGATCGAGGTTTTATTCAACCGGCCACTTCCCCCTTTGCTGTGCCAGTACTTTTCTGAACGAAAAAAGATGGAGGGCTAAAATTATGCACGGATTATCCAGGTTTAAATGCAGTGTCCACATCCAATGCCTATCCCCTCCCGCTAATAAAAGACTTAATGAGGCTAGTAAAGGAAAAATCTTTTCAAAACTGGACCTCCGGGACGCTTATTTTCGAGTGCACATCAGGGAGGGGGATGAATATAAGACTGCCTTCAATACCCCCTTGGGCCAATTCGAGTACCTAGTTATGCCCTTTAGCCTTCAGGGGGCTCCAGGCATTTTTATGAACTTAATAAATGAAGTGTTACACAAGCATCTATTCAAGGGGGTCCTCTGTTATCTTGATGATATCTTGCTTTATTCTCCGGACATGGAATCGCACACTAAACTGGTGAGAGAGGTGCTATCCACCCTCAGAGACAACAAACTGTTTGCAAAACTCTCCAAGTGCGACTTCCATAAGACTGAAATTGATTTTTTGGGCTACTGCATCTCTCCCCAGGGGCTAGAGATGGACCCAGCAAAAGTTTTGATGGTGGTGGCATGGGAGACCCCTCGCACCAGATGTCAGCTCCAGAGTTTTCTAGGATTTGCCAATTTCTATCACAATTTCATCAATAATTTCACCCAATACAGCATCCCCTTTACTGACTTACTCAAAACTAAAGGGAAGGGGCAGGAGGCAGCAAAGCCAGGTGCTCGGTTAAACTGGACTCCCGAGTGCCAACAGGCTTTTGATAATCTGAAACGTCTTTTTACTTCTGAACCCATTCTGGCGCACCCAGACGAAAATAGAAAGTTTGTGCTGCAGGTTGATGTGTCTGATGTGGCCATGGGGGGGGGGGCAATCCTGCAAGAAGGGTCTGATGGGAAATTGCACCCTCTAGCCTACATTTCAAAGAAATTTGGGGAAACCGAGCATAACTGGGCAGTTTGGGATAAAGAAGCTGCCGCAATCCGCTTAGCTTTTACTACCTGGCGGCACTGGCTAGAGGGGGCACGCCAACCTTTTGAAATATGGACAGATCATAAAAAATTAGAAGCCCTGCAGACCCAACGCTCCCTAAATGCTAAGCAACTCAGATGGGCTGATTTTTCTCCAAGTTCAACTTCACACTTTGCCACTTCCCAGGCAAAACCAATTCATTAGCGGATGCCCTCTCCCCAACATGCCCTCTCCCCAACATGATTCTCGGAGAGGTGAGGTGGTAGAGACTATGTTCACACCAGAGCAATTAGGGGTGGTGGTGCAAACAAGAAGTCAAACAAAAAAGGAAGTAACCCCAGAGGTGTCTGAATGGATTTTAAAGTTTGCCTGGGAATATTCTGAGGAAGAAACCAGGGAATTCCACTCTATACCTTTCCTGAGTCCTGAAGGTTGTTGGTTTAAAGACCAAAAGTTAGTGGTTCCGCTTACACTACGTAAAGACATCAGGTATGCAGCACACGAATCCAAACTCTCAGGACATTTTGGATATTTAAAGACTTTGAATCTATTACAAAGACAGTTTTGGTGGCTGCGTATGAGTGGGGATGTCTCTACTTATGTTTCCTCTTGTCAAACATGCTTAATGGGAAAGTCTCGAGGGGAAAAACCCCCAGGGTTGTTGCAGCCTTTAGAGACCCCTAGTCGTCCCTGGGAGGTTATTTCTATGGACTTTATCACTGATCTTCCTCCCAGCAAAGGAAAGACTGTTGTGTGGGTGGTGGTGGACACTTTCTCTAAGCAGGCTCATTTCATACCTCTAAAAAAATTATCTACCACCAAGACATTAGTTAAGGCTTTTGTCAATCACGTGATTAGGCTCCACGGAATTCCTAAGAAGATAATTTTCGACTGCGGCTCTCAATTAGTTGCCAACTTCTGGCGGGAGCTTTTACAAGTCATGGGATTCAAGTCAGCCTCATTCAGAAACGGATGGACAAACTGAAAGAGTTAATCAAATTTTAGAACAATATTTGTGTTGGTACACTAACTACCAACAAGATGACTGGGTGGACTTACTACCTTTTGCAGAATATAGCTATAACAATGCTGTGCATTCATCTACAGGAGTGTCACCATTTATGGCGGTTGGGGTTTTTAAGGGAGTGCCTTTGGCTAATTTAAACTCAGCCACTGAAAGCTCTGGTGATTTTGCCAATTGGTGGAATTCATTATGTGAGTCGTGGCCATTGATTGCCAAAACGCTGGAAGTAGCTAAAGCAGATTACAAGAAATATGCTGACAAAGGGAGAGCCCCAGGTTGGGATCTCTCCCCTGGAGATTCTGTCTATGTATCTACCAAAAACATCAAAGGACTTCAACCAAGCCGAAAATTGGGATGGAAATATGTGGGTCCTTTCCCAGTGGTCAGATGTACTAACGAAGTGACTTTTGAGCTCAAACTCCCAAAATCATTAAAATTTGTACATCTTGTTTTCCATTACAGCCTTCTAAAGAAGGATCCTGGGCTGAACGAATGGAGACCCTCCTCCTCCTCTCCTCCTCCTCTGATGAAGAACAATGAGCCTCATTATGAGACTGATCAGATTTTGGACTCTAAGTTAAAATGAGGGCATTTGATTTATCTTATCAAATGGTTACATTTCGGTCCTAAAGAAAATGCATGGGTTGATGCATCTCATGTACATGCCTCTGGAAAAATTCGAGCATTCCATAAAATGTACCCCTTGAAACCTGGAGGGGTTGGTGGGAAGGTATTATCGGGAGGGCAGAATGTCAGTTAGCACTGCCAATAGGTTTTGTTGCTCACCTGTCAGTTGTTACACACCTGTCAATTATAATTTCCAGTGAGTTCTACTGATGTTTGATCATATGTGATATTGCTACTGCTTTGAACCTCACATGCATTCCTTTTGATCCTGGATGGGAGATAGCATCGGGGACGTGACTCCCACCTTAGGAATGTGCTCTTTGGCTTCCTGCTGGCTTCGCGCTCGCTTGCTGCTCATTAGCTTCCTGCATTATCTCTAGCCCGCTTCTCACCAGCTCATGGCCTTGAGTTGGAAGCTGCCTGCTACATGTTATTTTTTCACAGATGCTGAGTTGCTAGAATCTGTTCCTGGGAACTTCCGCCCCCAAAACCCTTACCAGTGTTTTTCCTTGGGAATATCTTTTGCCACACTTTCTTTGGGAACTTTGGGCCAGTATATTTGGGCACCAATAATTCAGCTATGTGATTGGTGAGACATGAAGGGCGGGGGGTCATTTCATATTAGGTATAATTATAGTTGTATCACTGTGCTTGGGCATTACTAACAGAAGAAGTGTATTTGACCAACAAGAGCCTTTCTGCAAATAAAGGACTTTCTCTTTAAGGAGACCTGTTGTGGACTGCATCTATTGGGACAATCTCACATCATCTTCATCCTAACCCTCACCCTCACTCTAACCCTCACCCTAACCCTCACCCTCTAATCCTAACCTTAACCCCAACCTTCATCCTAACCCTAACCCTAAACCAAACCCCAACCCTAACTCTCACCCTCACCCTCACCATAACCATAACCATCACCCTAACCCGCACCCTAACCATCACCATCACCCTAACCCTAACCCCAACCCTCACCCTAGCCCTAACCCTAATCCTAACCCTAATCCTCACCCTAACCCACACCCTAACCCTAACACTAGCCCCTGCCCTAACCCTAACTCTAAACCTCACCCTCATCCTAACCCTAACCTAAACCCTAAACCGGGACTTGGTGGAAGGCAGTCATGCTTCAGATCAGCTCCCGGTGTTTCTCCCACTTTTTGGGGATTTTGACCTAATCCTAACCCTTACCATCACTCTAACCCTTACCCTCAACCTCACCCTAACCCTCAGCCTCAGCCTCAGCCTCAGCCTCAACCTAACCCTAACCTAAACCCTAAACCTGGACCTGCTGGAAGGCAGTTGTGCTTCAGATCAGCCCCTGATATTTCTCCCACTTTTCTGGGTTTTTGACCTAACCCTTACCCTCCCCTCACCCTCACCCTAAACCTAACCAAAACCCTAAACCCTAAAACTGGACCTGGTGGACGGCCATCTTACTTCACATCAGCTCCCGGGTTTTTCTCCCTCTTCTCTGAGTTTTTGATCTAACCCTCACCCTAACCCTATAACTCTAACCATAACCATAACCCTAACACTAACCCTTACCCTAACCATAACCCTAACGCTCACCCTCACCTTAACTTTCACCCTAACCCTAACACTAACCTAAACATTGAACCCTAAACCTTGACCTGGTGGAAGGCAGTTGTGCTTCAGATCAGCTCCTGGTATTTCACCCACTTTTCTGTTGTTTTTGGCCTAACCCTAACCCTCACATTCACCCTCACCCTAACCCTCACGGTCACCCTAACCCTATCCTAATAGTTAAATCCTAAACCTTCACCTGGTGGAAGGCAGTCATGCTTCAGATCAGCTCACTGTATTTCTCCCACTTTTCTGGGTTTTTGACCTAATTCTAACCATTACCCTAACCCTAACCCTCACCCTAACTGTCACCCTCACCCTAACCTAAATCCTAAACCCTAAACCTGGACCTGGTGGAAGGCAGTCTTGGTTCAGATCAACTGCCGGTGTCTCTCCCACTTTTCTGGGTGTTTGACCTAACCCTAACCCTAACCCTTACCCTTACCCTTACCCTCACCCTAACCCTAACCTAAATCCTAAACCCTAAACCTGGACCTGGTGGAAGGCAGTTGTGCTTCAGATCAACTCCTGGTGTTTCTCCCACTTTTCTGGGTTTTTGACGTAACCCTAACCCTAACCCTAACCCTAACCCTTACCCTTACCCTCACCCTCACCCTAACCCTAACCCTAACCCTAACCCTAACCCTAACCTAAATCCTAAACCCTAAACCTGGACCTGGTGGAAGGCAGTCTTGGTTCAGATCAACTGCCGGTGTCTCTCCCACTTTTCTGGGTGTTTGACCAAACCCAAACCTTAACCATAACCTAAACCCTAAACCTAAAACCTTGACCTGGTGGAAGGCAGTCATGCTACCGATCAGCTTCCGGTGTTTCTCCCACTTTTCTGGGGTTTTCATGTAACTCTAACCGTAACCCCAACCCCAAGCCTAACCCTAACCCCTAACCCCTAATCCTAATGCCTAATCTTAACCCTAATCCTAACCCAGTTCTCCCATATTAGAGTCCACACACTTAACCACTACACCAAACTGGCTGTTCAGAGGTGATTTTGCCATTGCCTGTTGTCTCATAACCACCTGGACTTCCTTAGTGGTCTCCCATCCAAGTACTAACTGAGGCTGACCCTACTTAGCTTCTGAGATCTGACGAGAGTGGGCTAGCCTGGGCCATCTAGGTCAGGGCAAGAGACATTCAGAGGTGGTTTGCCATTGCCTGCCTCTGCACAGTAATCTTGGACTTCCTTGGTGGTCTCCCAACCAAGTATTAACCAAAGCTGACCCTACTTAGCTGGGCCCAATGACCTCTACTGACCCAGAGCAGTAACAGCCATTCAAATGACCTCACCTTTGTTTTTTGGGGAACAGTGGAGAGGAATCCCCAGGCAGTTTTTGCAGTGCTGGTGACAGAAACATGAGTTTGCAGAGCTTTGTATCCTTCAGCAAAAGAATTCGCTAAGTTAGCAAAACTGTTTTTCGAGATGGGGATTGATACTTTACCCTGTTGCATCACTGTCAACTCATCTTTTTTTTTTTTAAAGCCAACAGTCTCACGTGCAGACAGGAAAAAAAGCTACACCCCTTCCATCCTGCTATTCAATTAATGTCTTGGATGATCTATCTTTCCATTATTCAGCCCTGGAATTTTTCCTCCCCCTAAGCATGTAGTGATTGATTCCAGACTTGCTTCAAAAAGCCTGTCACTCAAAAACATGGCCATTTTTCTTACAAGGTGAGCCTCAAACAATCTCACTCTCAAGTATACAGAATTTAAAAGACACAATCCCTTGCCTGCTGCATCTGCAAGTTGTGACTCATTTCCCTGACTGGAAGCTAAGCAGAGTTGGCCCTGGTTAGTACTTGGATGGGAGACCACCAAGGAAGTCCAGGGTTGCTCCACAGAGGCAGGCCATGGCAAACCACCTCTGAGACTCTCTTGCCTTGGAAACCCTGTGGAGTCACTACTACCATACTTGATCTTGATTTTGTGCTAAATATATTTTTAAATAAACCAAGAGGTGCTTGAGAGATAATATCCAAACTTATGGATTGCCTAGCCACCCATCCTAACCTGTAACTTTGATAAATGTCCTCACTTAGCACATTTAGAATTGGTTGCCTATTTCTTTCCTATATAGAAATGAGAGGTAAACATATGAACAGAGGAACAAAATAAGTAAAATGAGAAAAGGGAATGGCTGGCCTATGCTTTGGAAGAGTCTAAGGGACTCATCGGACCTCAAAAACTAAGCAGGGTGGGCCCTGGTTGGTACATGGATGGGAGACCATCAAAGAAGTCCAGGGGCTCTACATAACTTGATGGCACTTTTCACCACCATACCTGATTGACCAAAATCCATTAAGGGTTTACTTAATATTGCCAGACTCATCTCCACATCCCAGTTAACAACGTGCCACCATTTCCCAATGATGTCACAGTTGTCTAATGACCTTCAGTGTTCTATATATGCTAGAAGGACCCCTATCTATAATCATACTTCAGCCTCTTCAGAACCTAATATGCCTTCCCAGTTCCTTCTACTACCTTCATTGTTCTGAAGAATCCAATTACTAAGTAATTATCATAGTAAGTTACAGCAACAAAATGGCAGAGCATCAGTTGTGTTCAAATGAAGGTTCCTTGTTCAAGGTCCTGCTGACACAGGCTAGAGACAAAAGATATCAGGAAATGAAAAGAAGGGCCAGTCATGCAAGGTTTTATGTATAATAGCAAAGGGGTGGCACACAATCTGTAAAACACTGTCAGTTAAGATATTACTAGAGGGAGAAAAAAGAAGAAATACGGTTGTGTTGGGGAGCTGCAGAGTAGGTCACCCTCTAGAATGAACGTCGAAGGATAGAAGGCCTGCCGACGGAATTCGAAAACTGTAACGATGGGGTAGAGTGTACAGAGGAGCCACCTCTACCAGTTCTTCCCCACTGAAATTTATCCCCCTTGTGAATTCTAGTGATCCGTTTCAAGGACATTAACTTTTCTTGTGATAGAAAGTTATAGAATTCTGATGGATGGGGTATGCATGAAAGTAAAGCTTGTGTAATGTAAGAATCCTGGCCTCCATCTGACATGGAATTCTCCTGTGGCAGTCATATCAGCGGAGGGCTGCCCACCAAGTGCCAGATGGCAAGGACAGATTGTGTTCCCACCACAAAATCATCAACATAATAAATTCATAACCCCCTCACCCCACTGCCACGAGCCAGCATTTACTTCTCCTGTAGGGGTGAATGGCAAAGTACTCCTTGCAGGAGCAGTACTAGTGGGTTGACTATATACTAGCTCAGTGGTCCCCAATGTGGAGACCATGGGCACCTTGGTACCCACTCCACAGTGCCCTCCAAGTATTTTCAGAAAGAAGGCGGGGCCAGGTGGGGCTTCTGCCCAGCAATTGGCTGCACATAACTGCATGTAATCAGTCTCAAGTTACACAAAACAGCTTGGCTGTGACAAGATTAGCTCTGCTGACAACCCTCTCTGAGCCCATCAAGATAACACAGCTGCCAAGCACCAGATCATTAACATTGATGGCTGGCCAAGCACATGAGAGGACTATCTATTCTTCTGCTTTGTCTTAAACCCTCCTCTCTGAAAAGTGTCACTGGTTAGAAACATTAAGTCAATTGCCCAACTATTTATCCTCTCTACCATCAATAACTGGTTTTTGCTAGTTTTCCTGGGGACTACGTAACTGACACAGCATAGCCCGCCCAGCCACTTCTTAGGGTACAAACAGAGAGCACGTGGTCATTGCTCTCTCTCTCTTGCGTCTACCTAACTGACCCTACCTTACCTTGCTGACTCTAGATCTAGTGCTGTCTAGAGCCTCCACATGTGTGGCTGGTTCTCACATGATCCCTTCCCTTATAGCCTCCCTTCCTTTTCACTGCAGTTTCACTTCATCTTATCGGACAGGTCAGTATCACCCAACCAACAAAATACCTGCTAATGCAAATGTCTCTATACCCTTCTTGTCTAATTTTCCAAGCTCTGTGTTATTGGGTACATTATTGAGTATTATTGTATGTGTGCAAACTCCCTAGTAAAGAAACCATTTCACTAAAATCTGGTCTCTGTGTCTATTTCTGGGATACTGGAATAAGCGGGACTCTTATATACATACTTTAATGTTCCCTTATATGCCTACTGGCATTTAATAACTGTATTTCCCCATTTTTATAACTAAATAAGGCAATTTGGCTAACAATATGGCTAGTCTGGGAACATCACAGTCCAGTTGACCCAGCCAGATATTTATAGGGTCAAGCCAGAAATGGTACATGGTTGCTATACCCTTTCAAGCCCCACACGCTCACAGGAGGTTAAAGAACAAGAAAAGAAGAGTATGTTTTTATACCCGACTTTTCTGTAACCGAAGGAGTCATGAAGCAGCTTACAATTGCCTTCCCCTCCCCTCCCCACAACAGACACCCAGTGAAGTAGGTGGGGGCTGAAAGAGTTCTGAGAGAACTGTGACTGGCCCAAGGTGACACAGCAGGTTTCATGCGAGGAGTGGGGAATCAAACCCGGCTCTCCAGATCAGAGTCTGCCACTCTTAACCACAGTACCACTACAGAACAAAGAGAGCTGTTTCCTTCTTCAAATCTGCACTGATCCTCACACTACCTTCTAATCTGTTATCTGCCAGGTTAATGAAGCCCTTGAGGGGAATTTGCTTCTTTGCAAATGAAGATAGACAGGTGAATCTGATAAGTCTTTTTGCTCTTCCCCGAATATTTAAAAAATCATAGCGTAATAATGTCTTCAGTTCTGCTGGTCTTATCCATTTATTGGATACAAAACATTTTATCCAACTTTTGCATTGGTCAATGCAGTGTGCAACAGAAAAGATAATAATTAGCTTCAAAAAATCCTTCTCAAATATAATTATCACTATAAGAGTAACAGTAGTAGCAGTAATCCCAAATCAATAGAATAGCCCTTGTGATGTACTTTTGAAAGTGTTCAAAACACTTCAGGCATTTTGCAGCTATTAAACTATCAAAATGGCAAATATTATCCTCCTGTGTAATGAATCCATGACCAAAGGAAGATTCAAAACCCAGTAACCCAACATGACATCAGTAGGGGCATGAATCAGTATTCCTTCAGCCAAATATACATTTGAGTATTTTTTTTCAGCTATCTAAAATAGCTGAACCTCAAAAATCCTGAAAATATTCTGGATTTTTTGCATCAGACTGCAGTCCCTTTAAATGCCTTCCAGGTGAACCCGCAGCTTGGAGAAGGCATTTAAAGGGACTGCGACTCCTGTAACCACCTTCGGAGTGAATGTGCAGCTTGTGGAAGGCATTTAAAGGGACCGTGATCCCTTTAAATGCTTTTCCCTTCTATTGAAAACAGTGGAGGATGGGAGCATCCTCTTTGGGGAGCCCTCAGTCCAATCTTTTTGAAACTTGGGGGGGGGGGGTTGAGGAGAGCCAGCAGCAGGTATACTTCAAATTTGGTGCCTCTATCTCAAAAAAACCCAGCACCCCAAACCCCCAGATCAATTCAATTCCCCATCATACCTTTGACTATAACGGTCCCCATAAGGTATAATAAAGGAAAATGTAAAAGTTTCCCTTGCTTGAAAGCCAGTCAAATCCAACTCTAGGGGGCAGCACTCATCTCCGTTTCCAAGGTGAAGAGCCACCACTGTCCAAAGACTTCTCCGGAGTCATGTGGCCAGCATGACTAAATGCCAGGGTGCATGGAACACAGCGGTGCCCATTTATCTACTTGCAATTTCTTGCTTTTGAACTTCTAGGTTGGCAGGAGCTGGGGCCAGAGATGGGAGCTCATTCCATCACAGGGCACTCGGGTCTCAAACTGCCAAACTACAGACCTTCCGGCCTGCAACACAGCATCTTAACCTCTGAGCCACTGAAGCCCCATAAGGTATAATAAAGCTGGGGAGAAATACCAGCATTGGGATTCAGGAATATTGGAAAATACAGATTTTTGGGAGGTTCAATATACCCAAATGTGAAAAATACAATTCCCTAGATGGCAGCATTCTAACTATCTGATGTCACCACCAAAAAGCTAACAAACCCAGGGCTCCGTTGGGGCCGGGGCGTGCCGGAGCGCCGCTCCGGGAGAGAGGAGACGGGTGGGCGAGCACTTAACGAAGCCCCGCCCCCCAGCCTCCCCCCCACGTCAATGCTCCCGGGGCCGGCGGAGTGCCGTGGCCCGGGAAGCCCCTTTCCTCCCCCCCTCAATACTCCCTCCCTCCCTCCCTTCCTTCCTTCTCTCTTTCTCTCCCCCCACCTACCTACTTACCTTCCCCTTCCTTCCTTCCTTCCTTCCTTCCTTCCTTCCTTCCTTCCTTCCTTCCTTCCTTCCTTCCTTCCTTCCTTCCTTCCTTCCTTTCTTCTCTCTCTCTCTCCCCACCTACCTACCTACCTGTTCCTTCCCCTCTCCCTTCCTTCCTTCCTTCCTTCCTTTCTTCCTTCCTTCCTTCCTTCCTTCCTTCCTTCCTTCCTTCTCTCTCTCCCCCACCTTCCTACCTACCTTACTGTTCCTTCCTTTCCCCCTTCCTTCCCCTTTCCCTCCCTCCCTCCCTTCCTTCCTTCCTTCCTTCCTTCCTTCTCTCTCTCTCCCCACCTACCTACCTGTCCCTTCCCCTCTCCCCTCCGTCCCCTCTCCCTTCCTTCCTTCTCTCTCCCCCCCACCTTCCTACCTACCTTACTGTTCCTTTCTTTCCCCCTTTCTTCCCTTTTCCCTCCCTTCCTCCCTTCCTTCTCTCTCTCTCCCCACCTACTTACCTACCTTCCTGTTCCTTCCCCTCTCCCTTCCTTCCTAACTTTCTTCTCTCTCTCTCCCCCACCTACCTACCTACCTTCCTGTTCCTTCCTTTCCCCGTCCTTCCCCTCTCCCTTCCTTCCTTCCTCCCTCTCTCCCCCCTTCCTTCCTTCCTTTTCTCTCTCCCCCCACCTTCCTACCTACCTTACTGTTCCTTCCTTCCTTCCTTCCTTCCCCCCTTCCTCCCTTCTTTATTCCTCCCTCCTTCCTTCCTTTTTCTTTCTTCTCTCTCTCTCCCCCACCTACCTACCTTCCTTCCTGTTCCTTTCCTTCCTTCCCCCTCCCTCCCTTCTTGCCTTCTGACACACCTGACGTCAGGGATGTGTGACCTTATGACACTTCCGGTGACGTCAGGGGGTGTGACATATGCAAATAAGTTATGCTAATGAGCTCCTGCACCTCTTTTTTTATGAAAGGACCCCTGAACAAACCCCATATAAAGACATGTGAAAACAGGTGCCTCTTTGTATCCCTTTCTAAATATGGAAAGATGGTCTCGATCTCACAAAGCTGTTGTATAACCACAGGCAATTTCCACCCTCTAGGTGGGACCTGGAGACCACAGAGATCAGCCCCCCCAGAGAAAATGGCTGCTCTGGAGGATGGACCCTATATGGCCTTGTACACTGCTGAGGTCCCTCCCCTCCCCAAACTCTCCCCTCTCCAGGCACCATCCCCCAAATCACCAGGTATTTCCCAACCCATAGCAGGCAACCCTATGTAATATCTAAGAGACAAGCTTCATGTTACCAAGGCAATTTGATCAGGAACCTACAAGAAAATGTTGACTGGTGAGAGAACCTGTATGACAAGAGGGAGTCTCCAAGGGAGATAGATCCAAGGTCACAAGAATCTTGGGATCAGTAAGATGCAGGTGGGTAGCCATGATAGTCAGAAGCAGCAGAACAACTTGCTGCTGTTTACATGCCCCACTACATGGGTTATTCTAACCTTAGCTATATTTATTGCTCAGTTACTTATGCATCTTGATTCTAGTCAGCTCTTCCTGGCAACTACCTCCTCCCCCACCTGCATGCAGGGCTATTTTGGGGGCAGGAACACACAGGAATGGAGTTCTGGCTGGCTCCTGAGTTGGCCACACCTACAACCAAAACCTCTGGCATGCGTGGCTACAGATCACGCTGCCCTCCCCACGTTACACACAAGAGGGAAAGGTGGCATGTTAAAATGCCCTCTTTCCCTCTGGGGAGCCCATGGGGATTTCCTTGTCAATTTCACTCCCGGCCAGTCAGCTGAGAGTGAAATTGACAATGAAAAGCCTCTCTCTGCCTTCCCTTCTTCAGCTGACATGTTGCAGCTGGAAAAGGGCAGGCAGAGAACCCAGGTACATTGAAAATGCCTTTCTTTCCCTCCCTGACTCATCCCCCCCGATCACAGGCACTTCAGCAGTGCCTTTCCCCAGCAGTCTGGTGCATGTGGGGGGTACGAGACTAGAAAGGCAATGCTGAAGTGCCAGGGATCTTTCAGATGCTGAAGTGGGGCAAAGAAGCTCAGGGAGGGAAAGAGGCAAGCTTCCATGCCTGCCCTGTGTTTTCCCAGCCCCTGCCTAATATGCTAATGAGCTGTGCTGTCAGGGGTGTGGCCTAATATGCTAATGAGTTTCTGCTGTTGGGTGTGACCTGTTATGCTAATGAATTCCTGCTGGGCTTTTTCTACAAAAAAAGCCCTGCCTGCATGTAATATTTGCGGAAATCTGTTTCAGTGTATGTCAGGCCTGTAGCCAGGATTTCTTAATTCGGGCAGGGGGCTTTAAATAAATTGGGGGGCAACTGATCTCACAGAAATAAAAAGACAGTGGGGGAAGCAAGTTGTGCTTGGGGAGGGGGCAGCAGTGGTGGCAGTGGCAGCAGAGCCGGTGGCGGGCCTGGGCTAGATAGAAGTTGGGGGGGCTTGGCAGGAAGCTGGGGGGCTGGGCCCCAAAATGCCCCACTGTAGCTATGGGCTTGGTGCATGTGAAGAAGTATGCACATGCTGAGTCTCTGTTCTCACATGTGCATAGGGTTGAGCTTGGTTTTTCTTGGGGCTGCCGCTGGATTCCAATTTCATCCTCACATCTCTTTGTTAACTCTTGCATTTACACACTAAATTGCTGCCATCCATTGATCCTACTGACCACCAGGGCTATTTTTGGGCAGGAACGCAGAGGAACGGAGTTCTAGCTGACTTCCGAGTTGGCCACGCCTACAGCCTCCACCCCCTCGGGTTCCCCAAGTGCCTCGCAAACCATGGGGTGCCTGAGGAAGCCAATCCAATCCAAGGAGGGAAGGCAGTTTAAACTGCCTCCCCTCCTCGGGTTCCCCATGTGCCCCGCAAGCCACGGGGCACCTAGGGAAGCCAATCCTGGGAGAGAGCTGTGCTGTCTGGGGTGTGGTCTAATATGCTAATGAGTTTCTGCTGTTGGGTGAGGCCTATTAAGTTAATGAGTTCCTTCTGGGCTTTTTCTACAGAAAAAGCCCTGCGGCCACCCATTCCAGTTTCAGCTCTGCAGGTACATCTGGGCTCTGTGTGGCCTCTCCTAACGGCTTACCCTCACCCATTTTTTTTCCCTTTAACTAGCTCCTGAGATTTTATTCTCGTTTTGCCTGAAAAAGTGTGTTTTGCACATGAAAGCTTACACTTTGAATAAAACTTCATTTGTCTCAAAGGTGCCGCTGGACTCAAACTTTGTTTTGGGGTCAGTAAGTACTAGACTGTGGCTGAAGCCACTTTAGCACTTTGGTGTTTTTAGCTCTGATTTAAGGATGTGATCTGAATTACTGGCAATGCTGGAAAACTTCTTGGGTTTTGCTTCCATCTCGTGAAAAACTATGATGAAGGTAAGCAGTCCTTCTGCTTAAAACCCAAAAAGTCAGAAGGATCGTGAGGCCCCGCTTTCACGGTCTGTATTCATACTGAAAATCAAGATCAAGCGAGCTTTTGCCCTTCTGCTCCATGGGAGGTTTCTGTCCTCCCTGAGTTCGCCTTAGGACACCTGTGTTATGGTTTGACAGATGTACCACCCCAGTCAAACTCCCCACCTAATGCTGTCCCCGGACGCTTGGAGCCGGAAGCGAGAGCCCCTCAGGGCTCGCCCCCCCCCGCCTCACCAGGTAAGTGAAAAAACTATCAGAGTAGTGGTATTTCACCAGCGGCCTGGGTGGGCCTCCCACTTATTCTACACCTCTCGTGTCTTTTCACAGAGCCAGACTAGGGTCAAGCTCAACAGGGTCTTCTTTCCCCACTGATTCTGCCAAACCCGTTCCCTTGGCTGTGGTTTCGCTAGATAGTAGGTAGGGACAGTGGGAATCTCATTCATCCATTCATGTGCGTCACTAATTAGATGACGAGGCATTTGGGTACCTTAAGAGAGTCATAGTTACTCCTGCCGTTTACCCGTGCTTCATTGAATTTCTTCACTTTGTCATTCAGAGCACTGGCCAGAAATCACATCGTGTCAACACCCACAGCGGGCCTTCACAATGCTTTGTTTTAATTAAACAGTCAGAGTCCCCTGG